>OY292459.1:15000-10015000 GCA_958496255.1 Camptogramma bilineatum | reverse complement strand
AAGGATGGATGACCGCAAGTGGCATTAACAGCTGAGCGCTTCTGTGCTTCGGTTCTCGGCTTCGTTAAAACTCAAAACTCCGTCACAAGAGATAGCCCCTAGCTCATACGAACTTACTTACTTTTAGGAATCAAGTCGTGTGTTTTTTTCGGATTCTCCACAAGGTATTTTACTTGATTACACATCATTCATTCGCTCTCTCTTCCCCTCGCTCCGTTCCGGATCTGATAATTTATCTTCGAGTAGTTTTAATACCGCGCAAGCCTTTTTGTCCCAGCGTTGGTTATATAAATAGCCTCAGAGGATTGCGAAGGACTGTGTTACTCGAATGGTCGCGATAATGAATACAGGATAATATTTTACTCCTAAGCTGGCTTACAGTGTTGACAGCATGGATAAAAAAAAGACAGAAAAAAATAAAGAACGCGACCTAGATAGGATAGTAATAGACTAGTTTCCGCTCGTAGCTTCGTATTTTATCAACATTTCTTAAGATAAGGACATATTAGAGTAGTACCTACCACTAGTACTAGATGATAAAGATAAAGAAATTCTAGTATCTATACTACAATACGACTGTGCTGCTCCCAAACTATGTCTCACGCGCTATAGCAGTTTTTCAGTCTAAAATTATAAGCTTGCTTGTGGCCTTAACAGGCTTGCAAAATTTTAACCACTATAGATACTCAGAGGTTGCGAGCATTTGTTATACGCTAACGTGTGTAGCTCAAAAAGCTAAAACGTTAGCGTATAACAAATACTTGGTCAAATCTTGCAAACTGATTTTCATTGTCCATTTGTCTTGTTTATACGACGTAATAAAACATACGATATGCAAATAAAAACCTTGTTATAAAACACGAGAGAGGACCTAAAAATATAAATCTAACCAAAGTCGCTCCTCTGGGGTTTAAACAAATGTATCGATAACTTTTTGTATACCAGCTTTTATTAAACGAGTGAATTCATTAAAAAGTTTTTGTTTTATTTGTGTGCTAAACAGAACAAACGAAAAAACAAATATTAAAACAAAAACAAGCGAAGTTGTTTTATGTTTTACCTTTATTTTCAAATTGGGATAATCATGACGTTTGCTTGATTTATTTTTAACGTTTCAGAACTTTTTTCAGTGCTGGAAATTGCTGAATAGGTAATAATGATTTTTTAAGTATTAAACCACACAGGTATCACATTTCATCAAAAATTAAAATTCCAAAATTTTCGATTTCGACGGAATTAGAATTCGCATTGATAAAACCAATCCTCCTTAAGCTTTAACCAACTCAGCCAAGGAACCCTACGACGTTGACTCTAAAATCATGATAAGATCATATTATTTGTCGTAATAAAGGTAATAATGTACCTCTTCAATTTAAGCGACCTTTATTACGATAGTATTGTAATAAACAGCATTTTTTTTTATAGATCTTTTTTTTAAATTAGAACATTTTAAATTACAGCTTTTTATTTGATTACTTGAAAAAATGGTCTAAATATTATTTGAAAAAATTAGTACTTAATTCCAAATAACTTCATAGATGGTTCTTTTGCCAGCCACTTGAGACTACTACAGATAACCTAGATTGTTTTTTTATGATACTCTTACTTGACACAAATAATGCTTATTTTGGAGGCATAGGTTGCTACTGACACTATTTAGATCATTTTGTGAAGATGTTTTAATAAATGGCCATAATATGTATAACATAAAAAAGATTGGACAAGCTAAACTCATGATGATAACGCTGTAACTGCCGTAAAGGAACTGTGTAATTCAAAATAAATAGATTTCAAAGCTGAGCGCTAAACGACGCGCGACGTTGAAGCAATTACGTCCCGTTTACTTACATAAAAGTAGAGCTTCAAAGTCAATTGAATCTCATGTTACGTAATTTTTCCAATTAGACCTTATCAGGCAAATGTAAGTAAAATTGCTTACTTTCAATGTTAACAGTACCAACCCCAAGCTTAAATTAATCTGTATTTTAAATATGCTAGTCGCGTTTGCCAAATGTATTGTTACGGGCCCGTGTCTACCGTTTTAAAAAAGCATTTTGATTGCTTGATGATCTAATGTTGAAAAAATTGGGTTCTATATTATGTCCCTACACCATTCGTTTCCCCGGTGCAGAGTTTTTAAGGATAATTTTGCTAAAAACAACTTTATTACCAACTTTTTTCTAAATTTAATTCAAATAAACCAGAAACAATGCATAAATTGCGAAAAACTGCTGTTTCATGTTGCCGATATCGCAATAGTGCCCAAAGCTCTTTACATCTCTACATTCCCTAATAAACTAAAGTTAGCACAGCGTATTGAAAGGCACGAGTAAGGTAAGACGAGGTAGCTCCATTCATTGTCGCCCTTTGTGTTCGGTTACTAAAACCATTGGCACTAATTAAACTTTTGTCTATCTACAAACCTTAATTCAAAGACTGTTATTTAGTTTGTCCTATCGTTTCTTTTGAAGTTACAAATTGGATGAAATCTGCACCTTTGAGTTTATTTGTTTTGTCCTTTATAAGGCGCGTTATTTAGGTATATCCATCCACTGGAAATCGAAGCTTATTTCATAAAATGTCGTTTATCTGTTTAATTATGTTCATTTGCCCTAAGATTTTCGTTTAATTCTAAGACATTTGAGCAAATAAATAAAATGGTTCTTTGGATCTAAGTGATTCCGACAAAAAATATAGAATATTTGTTTACTGATCTTCGTAAACGGCGGATGGGTAAGTATTATTATGGCGTAATATAATGTTTGGTATGCCTGTTCGAGAGGGTCTTCAATCACTGCCAAACCCTTTGGATAGTATTGGATACGCAAAAAACTGCTTAGGAGTCCTGACGCGGTCAATAGTGCTATTGAAAGATACGAAAGGTCGAATATATTTTGGTCCTTTCTCAGTTAAATAAACTAGCTACCTTCTTGATAAATAAGTGAATATCTATTCGGGTTTCTAAAAGAAAATCACAAACCACACAATACATAAACGGAGAGGTTTACCATTATTATCTCTATGAACATGGAACGCTTATCCTTCGTGGAAAAATACATTTTGAAGTAGAATTTGAAATTCTAAAGTCGAAATAAGTGTTGAAACTTAATACACAAGGCTAGTAAAACAATGCGCTACATTTCAATGAAATTTGAACCCGTGTTGGCCTAGTGAAACGGATTTTCAATGTCGTTGTAAGTTCAAATACCGGTTGTATTTACATACATTTTTGTATTTACATCGCTTTGAAAAATATTAATGATCAACGCTGAAGGTAAACATTGTGAGGAAACCAGTTGGTATTTTGTATAAGCGGCGATAAATCCTGTGGGTTTAAAATAGGTACATTTGAACGCAATTCAGACCGCCCTAAACACCTTCAACAGATTTAGAATGCCTAATAAGATCTGATATAATGTGTTCCGTTTTATACTCTCAAATTTTAATTTTGCTCTATTCTTCAGAAATATTCCCGTGAGGGCTAGTTGCCATGCCACTATCAAATCTCTTTTTAATTGAGCCACGCCGAGCTCCCTCGACAAAAGGATAGTCTTAATCCTCAGTTTTTCGTCTCGAAGTAAGCTTTTCAGTATTTGCTTTGATGTGGAAATGACAAACGGGCCTTTGTATGCGAAACGTAACGAAGCGGTTTTGGAGAGAAGAGGGGATTTATCTTCATAATGCGTAGCTCTAATGATAGTTACATTGGCTTTGGGAATACACAGGCTTTAATGAGACCACTTATGAAAACTAAAACAGTGCATTCAGATCATAGTTACTTATCCTAATCTGGTCTAGAAGTTTGCCATACTTTAAAGAAAATCGTAAGATTTTTTTTCCAAATTATTGATATCATATCAATGTTCCGAAAACAGGAAAACGTGGAGAAGCATAGTGCATCAAGTGATGAACTCAAATTCAGATTAGACACGACCTTCAGTATTGAAGATGCCGACTGAGAAGAAGATCAATGTTCAAAATTATATACCTAATACATCCTAGGCGAAGTTAAAATTAGGCCACACGTATAAGTACCAGCAGGTATCGAATGTAAATCAAAATACATAAGCCAGCTTTAATTAACTCTGAGTAGGTACTTTTTCGTTTCGTCTGATCACACCAAAATACCCAATTCATTTAAATGATCAAAGTTACTTTCCTCCGCTTTTTTAGAACAAAATTAGTACCTACCAAAATAATTCCGAAAGCTTCTTCAGAAAAGCTCATCAGTTTCCTTATAGTTGGATCACATAACCAAGCATGATTCAGCAATATCCAAATAAAAAAATAGAAACAAGCCTACAATAACCAAACATGGTGTATAAAATGGCGACCGGAATCACGTCCAGTCGATCGTCACGTTTTTGGTTCTCGATACAAAATAAAAATACAATCGACCAACGTTTTTGCGATAGTGGTGAAACAGAATAAAAAGCCTTGACCATGAAAAACAATGGGATAGGAATGAAACGTAAAAAGGCTCACAGCTGTTTCTTAATTTCTGATTTTTTTAGGGATCTCTCTTTCTGTGTCATCTTAAGTTTACTAATACCTAGTAACCTAAGCAGGTACTTACCTAGTGCATTAGTAAACTCATAAAATATTTTTTTTTAATCAAAAATCCGTCTGCAAAAAAGACTATTTAAAAGCAATCCATTAAAAAGACCGAAACAAGATTGAAAATAAATAATAAACAAATAATGCAAATTATAAACCGAAAGAAATTAATGTGTTCCGCTTGCTACTAAACTTAATTAATTTATTCTCAGTCTTGTTTCGGTCTTTTACTGCATTACTTTTAACTTGTCTTTTTTGCACTTTTGTTTTTGATTTTTTTTAATACTTAAGTATAAGTAAGTATTTATTTTATTTTAGACTTTTAAATAGTGTTCCGGCACACTCTTATGCACAAAAACTGTGTTACTAATGCAGAGATGATTGTTGGGCTACGAATATCAATTACTATTCTAAATTTCATCCGTTTCATCCTATCATCCGTTACGAAGATACGTAGTACGGTTCATTTAAGTTTTATTTATTTATTTATTCAATACTTACAAACTATTAGCTTAAGCAAAAACGTTCATTACTTTATTATCTATGGTACTATAATTTTGCTGATTCGTGAGTTAATATAAAGATCAATTCTAATTTAAGCGGTAGATGTTTCTTTGCATGCGTGATTCCGAATACTTGGGAAAATGTGTGCCGTGTAAGCCGCATTCCTACGCAAACAGACGAACTTTCTCATAGAATTTATGTTTTGTTTCAAAGCTTTGATACGAGCACATTTGCGTGGGAAACAGCGTGAGTTTTCTTGCTTCATTTACTTATTTATTCATTAAATGTGAAAAGCATAGCAGACATGTGTGGTTTTTAAATTTTTATGCAGACTTTCAACATTCATAAACTGGCTTCTAGCATTCTTTATTTTGAAACATAGTTTTTAATTATGGTAGATATTTTATCTTGGAGCAGAATTAAAATTCTTGCGATTCCGTATATACATACATAAATAAAATCACGCCTCTTTCCCACAAGGGTAGGCATAGACCACGGATTTCCACTTGTAGGTACTATAGATTCTATAGTATTGCACGAGATAGAGTTAGCCACGAGTGCAGACGAACAAACAAACAAAATCAAACGCACTTTAAAAATTGAGATACACGACGAATGATGAACATGAATGAGGATGGCACCGGTAGGGCCTAACAAAAGATGGATGGACTGAGTAAATGTGGATAATGTGTAAATGAAATGACCAGACGTAGAGGAAATTGGAAAAAGGACACAATATTGTTCCGATTGCACTTTCTGTAATAAGACAGGGTGATGGTACTTTAAAAAATGATTCCTTAAAGTGACAATCTTTGAAATGTCTTATCAACGTGATTATAAATTATTTCTTAACATTACGATCGCCAAATTATAAGGTTCAATGCCAAAGAGTGGTGAAATATTTGATCCTTCTCGTAAATTAGTTTCAAGTGCCACTTTTCACAATAAATAATACAGATCTTGGCAACCCCTTGAAAGTTGGACGTTGGTCTCCTGCGAGAGTTTAGGGTATAAATTAAGATAAGCACCTACCTACTAGCAATGAACATATCAGCCGAGACAATATATTTTATAAGTTTCATGTCTGAAGTTTTTAGTAATTATGGAGAGTGGTTTTACTTTTAGTAAACACCCAGTTCTATTAAGTTTTACTACTTAATAAAAATAGTTTTTTATTGTTGTTTCATTTGTGTGTAAAATACTAATTGGATTAATATCGATAACTGCTGAGTGGATTAAGTCTTCCATTCTAGCGGATAAAGTTTTGAGCCTGTTTTAGTAGCATTTACGATTGTGACTGTAGCTCTAGTACTACTTAATAATTCAAATGAATTGAGTTGGGAATATCTGTCAATATTTTTTGTTAGAAACTTTTAGTTAAACTTGTTATGTAGGTATGTTTGTTTGGGTGAAATTTTAAAAGATCCTCAACCGATTGAGCTGCAATTTGGCACACTTATAGATTTTCATGAAATATTATATTGACAGCGAGCTGATTTGATGATAAGGACAGGAGCTGTACAACGGATCACCTTAGTGAATAACTGTACAATACCCTTGTTTAGGCCCATTTGAATCAGCTCGCGATGACCTATTAAAAGCTTGTTATTTGAAACATATTATTTTCAACGTAAAAATTATTTTTTAAGTAAATATCCATAATTCCCGTGTCATCCTGTGACCACGAACGCTGTAACGTGTTCGAAACGTCGCGGGAAAAGAAAAGAAAATAAAAGGTAGGTACGCGATAAAATCCCGTACCTAATAATAATTTATCATTTTAATATCCATAAGTATTTCATTTCGTTTAATTTTTTTCATTTCATATTATCTGCCTACTTCCTAGTTATAAAACATGACTCGTACCAAGCATTCCCCTATAGTCAAATTGCTCATAGTACGAACTAAAAATATATGAAAAATGACATTTTGATCGTCAATTTTAGTGCGTATAATGAGCAATGTGAATATAGTTAAATTGAAAACAAATCAGTCTACCTAAACAAAAATAACACTAATCACATACTTAGTCCTGATCTCTAGGATGTCTAGAATCGAACTTACATCTTTTGCGTTACAACCAGGCTTTAGAGCACTATACCGCCGAGGTTGTCAGATTATGCAAAACCGGTGATTATTCAATTCGATTAGTCAGTAAATTTCATAAGCGTGGCCTAGTTTACGTAGGGTTTCCGAGGTAACTAAATTAAATTATAGAGTTTATATGTCTTCCCTACTGTCTAACGGCTAACCTTTGAACGATGCCGTGACCAGTGACATCCTATGTAAACTACTCAAGCTAGAGTTTACTAACCCATTATCCCTTCAACCACCTCACCACAATACCTGCAGTGAAAATGATTAACGAAATCCAACTGAAAAGTTTTAAACTTTAGCAATTACAGCTCATATTCTGGTAGTTTAATGAGATTTTTCAATGAGGTTTTACGTGTTGTTTCTCTCGTTTCAATTTAAACTTTTTATTGTCATTTTCTTCTGCAGAGAATCGGGTCAAGAAGTAAGACTTCAACTTTGGAAGATTGTATGTTGTCCATCAATGGATTTTTTGTTTCGGAAAATCATTATGTACGTAAGCTGTGAATGAAAGCATCATGAGAAACCAGTAAGTATTTGAATAAGCTGCGATGCGCTTGCACTTCAATCATGTATTTCTTCGTGAGTGCCTTTAGGACTTAAACCTATTAAATTTATGACTGATTACTACTGTAATTACTACTGTAATCAGTAAAGTCGAAAACCTGTTTAATTTTACATTTTCTTGTTAAAAGATAAAGTAACAAAACAAACTCAAAATCTTTTGTGATTTTTGTGACTTACCAGTTCACTAAGTATGAGTATGTTTTAAAATTTCAACTATTTGGATGAGAAATAAAATAACTGTGTGTCTCTCAGGCTAAAGATATATGCGAAGCTCGTGAAATGCGTAGAGCACTATTAGCTTAATTCCTCGTCTATTTATTTTGTTACCCAAGATGCCTATACTAATCGCTCACCTCATTAATAATGAGTCGTTTTGTCTTGGGTAGAATTTCTGCAATTTTTTTCCATAAATTAACGTTTGCATTGAACTCCAACTTGTGCATTTTGCATAATCAGGCTAACAAGCCCCGGAATTAACCTCGTTAGTCGCTACACCAGCAGACTAAGTTGAACTGAATTATGGATATTCTTGTAACAATGTTGAATTCCGTCTCTCTATTAAAACTTCAATTTCGTATTGAGCTCGGAAATAACATTATTGTCGTTTCAAAGAACGTTTCAGTACTGCGTTTCATAAAGCATTGGACTCCGAAATGGAATGATTCAATATGAATTTGAAAGGACTGCATAGATCTGTGAAAAATAATGATGAAAATTTGGTTTAAATAAATAGTGACAGAGTTGATGCATAAATAACATTATTGTCGTTTCAAAGAACATTTCAGTACTGCGTTTCAAAAGCATTGGTACTTAGTCGAAATTAAATGATTCAATATGATTTTGAAAACTGCACAGATTTGTGACAAATAATGATGAAAATTTGGTTTAAATAAATGCTGACAGAGTTGATGCAGTCAGTCTTCTGAAATAGTCCTGCTTTATGAATGTTGAAACAAGACTAAAGTATGACTAATTCAGGTTTGTTTTAACGTTGCTCTAAAAGTTCATGGTAAGGCCCCAGTTAATTTTATGTTTCAAGTTTTTATTTCTCAATTTCGATCTAGTTTAATCAAGTTGAAATCTGATTTCCTTTCCCATTCATAAAGCATAAAGTTTGGTAGCTTCCTCAAAGAATCTCAAAATATTCAAATCCCGCTCTAAAATTTCAAATTCGCCCCACGTATCACAGTTAAAAAGTTATGATAGCTTTTCGAAATAAGAAGTGAAAATTCCGGCGCTGTGATTCCGAGCACGCAATAACTGCAAACGGTCACAATAGATTACAGTTGTACATACTCAAGGGTACCTACTGTTAGCCAATTTCATCTATTTGTCCCAAGGTTGTGGTTAGTCTTAGCAGTTTACATTTACGACCCTCCGGGTACGTTTTTTAGGAGAAAAGCTGACACTGCCAAGTTTTATGTTCGTCCAGATAAGGAACCAGATTTTAAGCACTGTGGATAGAATTGCTTGCAATAATTAAGCTACATTTGTTTTATTGTTTCTGTTGATTAAGATATTTTTTTGGACACTTTTTTGACGTGTTTTTGACAGCCTTGAAGGATTACAAGGGTGTGAATCTACAAACATGAGTACGAGCAAATTGAAGCAAGGGAAAAAATCACCAATAGTATCACTTAACTACCAGTAGGAATAGCTCAATTGGGATAGGTACTTGGAACAGGTCAACTTTTTGTACATAATGAAGGAACTAATTCTTAATAGGTGGTAAGTACCTATTTATTTAAGTATATCTATTTAAAAACAACGCATTTTTTTTTAATAAAAATTACAAGTACTTAACAGTTATTGTAATTTTGTAAATTAAAAGTTACTGTTTTGTTCGGAACGTGCTTCTCAGGAAGGGAACTTTGTTCATCCTAATGACCTTTTGTCTCAACTCTTCTCTCTGGAGGTATATTACTCAGTGTATTCGTCACTGGTTTTACTCATCTTTAATATTTTATGTCTAGCGTAACAGAAACAAATATTTTAATTCCCGCTATTTTATTTTTCAAAGGTGCATTATAACTTTTTTCGAAGCACTTCGAAGCACTATCAAGTTCTGAAACCACGGTTGTAATATTCCTTCATAGAAATTGAAAAAAATACTGAATTTAGAAATTAATTAAGTATCTACAATAATAACTAATGCGTCGTCTTATTTTTTATTAAACTTAAAATTAAATTGTGAAATAGCTCGACAGTGTTCAAAAACAGAAATCGCGTTTATAAGAAATTAATTAAAAGTTTATGGTAGCTATTATGCGTCTCCGAACGCACCAAAAATGTCAATTTACGACGTTCTTATTTCAATTTTACTTTCCTCACTGAGTGAGCAAAATGCGATTTTGCACACTGGTTTCTCGCAGCAAAGGATGCTATTTCGAGCTATGCTATGCTGAAGTGAAAAATACATTTTATATTCTTGTCGCGTCTACACCAAAAAGGTGCCAAGGATAAAATCGCAAACTAATCTCTAGCCTCCCTCCATCGTCATGTCACTGTCTCCTTTCATTTTACGTTCGTCGTTTTTATCATTCTGTCATAATTCTTCCTTCAGCACTTCACACCCAGTAGCTAAAATGTAAAGATGTACGTTATAGCACGATACATCTCATTACATCTTTCCATAGAAATCGTCAGGAGACAACACACGACAGCCACACACGACAACTATAATGTATATTTGTGTGAAGCCCTTTATGCACTACAACAGAAAGTAAATACCCATTTGGATTACTTTATATTCATGGTCTAAGCTGTGGTTGTCAACAAGAAAACATTATATAACTTTTGAAACTTTCATGGCTACGAACATTAATATTAACATACTTACCTAAATATTATTATAAGATAAAATTGTTGAAAAATGTTTTTTTCTTCTTTGAAAAAACATAATAATGAAGATCAAATTATTCCAAGTATTATATCTTATCAAGTTAAAAATGTACGTAAAAATATATTTTAAAGCAATTTTTACCAAAACATGTTCTGAAATATCAAAAAGCGAATTCGTTATATCGATATCGTTTACTTTTTGGTCTGACAATGGAATTTCAAAATTAACAAAATCTTATTTACTGAAGTAGTACATTTTAATTTACATTTAATAGGCGGGTCCACACAGAGCGAGCATCCTCGCGAGGCATTTGCCGCGCGAGGAAACTATCCCCAAACAAGCGCGGCAGCCTTGGTATCATCGCGAGGCTGCCGCTTGCCTCGGCCGAGGCACGTCCGCACTAACCGAGCTGCTTCGCACGGCAAATGCCTCGCGAGGCTGCTCGCTCTGTGTGGACCCGCCTAATAGCTTGGAAAATGGCAAGGCATGCCAGTATTATTTAATTTAATAAATTTCTAAAACATAATCACGACTGTATGACTACGGTTTGGTAGACATTCTCTAGACAATTAAAATTATTTGAAGATGTCTACGGGGGTAGAAAGTAGTACTTATTTCCAAATACAAAAAATTGTACATGCCCACATTTGCAGAAGTTGTTTCCTTCACTGTTTTGAGCATCATCATCATCATCTCCTTGCCTTTTGAACCTCATAATAAAACTTCAATAATTATTTTATATTATAAATAACATTTTACTTTAAAAGTAGGTGGGAATCAAATCCACGCATAATGTAAAGCTATTTACTAACAACTGTAGGCCAGTCGAAATATAAATAAGGGGAATTACGAAAATCTCTTTGGAATAAGTTCTGAATTGCCAGATTCGACTTGGATTGACACAAATCCATTTACTGATGAAAGAAAAAAGCAATGTCACTGAAAATACAGAAAATAAATACAAAATCCAACACTACCAATCTGAAATTCTTCGTTTATGAATACAAAAACTCGGATTATTGTACATTCTTACTTATATTACTATTACATGTAGTCCGCCTAAGCTCAGTGCTTCTCAGCTTACGCCAATTTACAATAATTTGTATTATGTATGCACAACAACCACCTAGTCATAATTACAGATAATTGAACTTCGTAAAATAGGTTAACTGGTTAACTCCTATCCAGTGTAAGTAAACTAAATTAATTAAGTAGGTAAGTAAGTTCGTATGAGCAAGTGGCCAACTCTGGTGACGTAGTAGTATGTAGTTTAACTACATAAACCTCGACATAAACCAAGCCATAATTATAAACGATTCGTTTTGATTCTATTTCTATCATCGTGTTCTGACACTTCTGACCACGTAGCGTATCTTCATTGAAAATCGATACCTACCTGTAAATTTTTCTGTTTTCTATAGCGTTATGCCCGGGTTACACGAGGCTAGTTTTTCAAGCTAGGATAGCAAGCTAGTGTTAGTAAGCTAGCAAGCTAGTACTTCTAGCTTCGTGTACTAGCTTAGAAATGAAGCTAGTTGTGTCTACACGAAGCTAGAAGTACTAGCTTGCTAGCTTACTAACACTAGCTTGCTATCCTAGCTTGAAAAACTAGCCTCGTGTAACCCGGGCATTAGCGATTGTAGATTTATGTAATACTAGCTGATGCCTGCTATGTTACTCTCCAGCCCTCCAACTATCTCCACACAAAAAATCACGTCGCTCTGTTTTGACGTGAAAGCAAGAAAAAAAAAAACAAACAAATAAAGACACTTTCACATTATAACATGGGTACGGATGGCTAGGGGGGCAGAACTAGTCTCTTAATTTGTATTAAGCTAAGAGCTTAATACAAATTCGTGTATGCTTAGCTTTAGCCTAATAAAGTTATATTACTTACTAGCTGACGCCCGCAGCTTCGCCCGCGTGGACTACTATTTTGTTTATCCCACGGGAACTATGCATTTTTTCGGGATAAAAAGTAACCTATGTCCTATTCCCGGTCATTATCTATCTATGTTTCAAATTTCAGCCAAATCGGTTCAGCAGTTTTGGAGATACGTGGTAACAAACATTCATACACACACACACACACACACGGACTTTCGCCTTTATAATATTAGTAGGATTAGTAGGATTGTTCTTTTGTTAGTTTAATAAATAAATGATAGCTAAGCATACACGTAGGTACGGATATGTCCGTCGGATCTGCCTGACAGATTTGCCTGGCAGGCAAAACTGCTGGTGTATGGTGAAAACAGACACGGATTTGCGCAAATCCGTGTCTGTCATACAGATCCGTCGGATACTGTACATTGTTTAGCTAAGCATACACGTACGGATATGCCCGTCGGATCTGCCTGACAGATTTGCCTGGCAGGCAAATCTGTCAGGCATATCCGTACGTGTATGCTTAGCTAAACAATGTACAGTATCCGACGGATCTGTCTGACAGTCGTGCCTGGCGGGAAAAACTGCTAACATACACGTACGGATTTACCCACAGGCAGGCATATCTGAACCTGTTCTTGCCACAAGCTAAGCATACACGTACGGATATGCCCGTCCGTGTCTGTTTTCACCATACACCAGCAGTTTTGCCTGCCAAGCAAATCTGTTAGGAAGATCCGATGGGCATATCCGTACGTGTATGCTTAGCTAATATCGGGTAGGTACGTTTTAAAATGTTTTCCAAAAATTCCAACCAGACGGGATTTGAATCCGCAACCTTGATCTATTCGCGGCCACCGCTATACCAGTTTTACCCGGCTGACTGTCAAGTCACAGGGTTATGTATTAGCTGCCGAGCAATCGACATCATGATGAATCTGATGTGGAAGTTCTTACAGACCCTGTGTGAGGAGGAACACTTAGAATAAAAGTCAATAAGTTTCATGTTAGGTATCAAGAAACCTCAACATAAAGTCAGCTCAGTTACGGTATCATAGAGTTCTAAATGGCGTTTCGATTTGAATGCCCACATTAGCTTCGATGTTGTGTAGAAGCAAAAAATGGAAAAGCGAAAAGTTTTTGCAGTCGGCGGCGGAAAGTTCCGAGTTTGGCCATTTATTTCTACCACTGGAAATGTTTGACAGTCCAGTGGCCATGTCGAATTGTGCATGGAATTGTTTGCAAATTACATTGAGCTTTTGAATACAGAAAGTCATTTTACAGTACGAAATGAAACACAATGTTAATAATGTAAACAATAACATTTTATGAACACCATGGGTACAATTTAATGACAGAATTTTTGTGAATTACATTGACACTATTTGTTAAAAATATGCACAGCTTTTTCTTTACACACAGTAACAAAACTTACTTAAACAGCTAAATTAAAATGAACTCTGTTTTCTACATTAATGGTTATAGCTGACCACGTCAACTCATCACCCGAACCTTACCGCCTCGCCTTGTGCGGTTAGCTTTTCTTTTTACGGAATTCTATGGACCAACGCTCACTAAATCAACTTCGAAACGTTACCGGGTCGCCCGCATCGCAAACCAAAAGTGAAGGAACCTGATAAACTCCGTTGCCCTAACGTTTCTACACCAAAAGGCAGAAATATAATACCCATCTCCGATATAGATGTACCTAAATGTTCATTGCTAAAACACACTTTCATTTATGACAATGACCTGCGGAGCTATCGTAATTACAATGTGTTTCATAGTGTAAATCGAATTACAATTCAGCTAAAGTAATTCCTTTTTAATTTCGTAAAATGTTAAAAACAACCGGATTATTTTTTTCGTGTCGCAATTTAATGCCAAAATGATTCTGCTGTGAATTAAATTGCAAACCATTCAGCTAACATTTTACGAAATCAAAGAGGAATTGCTTTAGCTGAATTTTAATTCGATTCACACTATGAAACACGTTGTGATTAACGAATAACGCCCTTTTTAGCTCCACTGCACTAACTAAAATTCAATCCCGTTGTTATAATTTTGATAAGGTCTCAAACACTCTCTATCGCTCTATCTCGCTATCACGAAAGGGTTTAAAAGTGCTATTTGATACTATCTCATTTATTTATACACTCCCATTGCAGATGGTATCAGATTTACTGGTGATATATTGTGTAAAGTGTCTCATACATTACTGAAGACAGCGGTGATTAGGGAAACGTATTGCTGGGCGTCTTCCAACGCTTGGAGAACATCCACTGGCAGCAGCTAAGCTATGATCAGCCAAGTCTACTTGTAAGGTAAACAATCTACCGCATCTATATTATTATCCACGGGGATAATTAATTATTATTGAGTTGATAATAATATTGATTCGTAACCATGATAGTTTCAAAAATTATTATCTACCGCATGCCTCAGATTTAGAGTAGAATTGACAAAAACTCAGAAACCTATAAGAAATCCCAGATTTGTTAGTGGTTCAGTAGTTCAAAAAGTCCAGTTAATGATGGTAGTTGGTATGGTAGGTAGATGATTTATCTCTTGATGATATATTTCTTGCTCGATCTCATTTGCACGCTATCGCCTCTAATTATTGTGACACTTGCCATGCACCTTGTGTATTTCTTATTGTATTTCTTATTGTCTTATACTGGTGTTTAGGATATTACATAAGCATAGGACTAAAACTTACTAAAAGGCATAGATTACTATTTATTATAACCCAGTGATTGTACCACTGCAGGGCAAAAGTTACACATTTTCCTGACTTCTCTAAATGTAGGTAGGTAATTGGCCAGTGTACCTAATAGATACACACATTCAGCTCATCCCGATTGCTATTCGTTTATAATATTGCAATTTAGTTTTAGAATTATCTTCTGGAGTTATAAAAATAGTTTCACAATTTATAAGGACGATAGTCATGCATTCGGGCCTTATTTCATTCAATATCTGTAAATGTATCTAATTTTCTAGAAGGTTATCAGAGACATCGCGGTCGCGAAGGAACAGGAGTAGAATCACCTAGCTCTTAAGACGTTTCAAAGTGGTACACTAGTGATCTTATTGAATAAATGAATTTGACTTATGACTTTTGACTTTTTGACTTTTGACATGATCAAACATACACTTGGCACACTTTTGCAAATGTAAATTAGTCCATAGTAAAAAAAATAATCAGTCGGCTATTTATTGGCAAAGAGTTTCCTCTGTTATTCGATCTTTTCTATTTCTAATATTTATTTCGAACCAAAATGAGAATTCTCCAACGTCGTTACGCCATGACGGAGGCCTTCAGGCTACCTAAAAACTCCATCACCAAAGGAAGTCACCGCTCATAGTCATACGAATAATGTTCATCGAACATACATACATACATTCTCCAACAACACCAAAAAACCTTTAAAGGTTTTCCACCTACCTAATTAGTTTTGATGAAGATAATAAATGTAAAAATTTTGCAATCAAAGACCACAAAATCAAAGACCAAAAAACCACTTAGATCAGAAACATTTAAGAGCTAGGTGATACTACTTTTATCCTTTCTACCTAGTGGTTCTCGACACATTCTCAACATAGATAGGTAGGTAGGTACTTAGAAAAGAAACTTACCGTATTTTAATATCCCACTTAATTTAAACACTTCCACTCACTATTCACTTAAGTTTTCACACCGTTGAAACCTCAATAAGTTCACAAAGTTTCAAATACTTTTTCAAGTCCTTTCAAAAGTTTTTAAAAGTTTATCCAAGCCACAAAAGTTGATGAATATTAACAGTTTTTGACAGTAATATTGTTTACTTTTTAAGCTTTTTTTATAAAATGGCAGGCTGTTGTTTTCGTAAGTTTAGTTTTATTGCAAAGTCTGGTCTGGTATGAGACGATGCTGGGAACATACTGGTACATTTAAGTCTGAAACTGCGCTGTCATCGCGCATGCGTCGCCAGCAAAGGGCAGAGATTACAGAAGTTTATGACTATAGAATAGTTAATCAAATTTCGTGAAGCTTCGTCAAATGTGAGATAATTTTGGTTAAATATATCAAAATATTTTATTGTTTGCTTGTTTTTAAATAATTATCAAATCAATATTGTTTAATATATTCCGTGATTATTAACTTGTAACAAGTTGTTTTATTATTAGCTTCTTTTTGATAAATTATGAAACTGTAAATGGTAAGTACTTACTTACATTTTTTGTTTAATATCAAACTAATTAGCAATAAGTACTAATAAGTTGTAACTAAATACACTCCGAATTTTTGACTACTAACAGACTTTCTAACAAGAATAAAAGTTATGTCGTTGTACCATTAATTGCTACTATTGTTAAGGTGGGTACGGATAGCGCGTACCCCCCTGGTACGCGTAGTCAGGGACTTAACGTTCTGGACACGCGTAAACTGACTACGCGTACCAGGGTAGGTACGCGCTATTCGTACGCACCTTTATAATGGTACCACATTATATTTCGATGGCAGCCTCCCACGTTAGTGATCTATAAATATTATTTCAAACCTACAATTCTATTAATACAAAATGTCCCTTCCTGCCGCAGATGAAAAGCAATCTTCTTTCATATAAATGCAAATGATAAATCTTACTTTTATACGTATTATACAAATTCTGAAGATAATCATTTCACGAACAATAGCTTCGATAAAATTGAATTTTAAACTTGAAATGAAACCGTCACTGCTGCCGAACATGATTTTTTCGCATTAACAATGCAAATTTTCTTTTATCCAAACTCATCCCAGTAATAAGCCGTGGTTTCGGAAAAGCAGAGCGTGTTAATATTTATACATTTGCTGTTCACAATCATCATTCTCTGTCATTTCCCTGTTATATTGTACTGATACGTTTTATCTTTCATTTCACATTCATCAGATGAAAAATCTTCTCTGTTGTTTGTTTACGCGCACCAATCATCGATCACATACCTTATTTTCAATGATAGCGTACTAAACAAATTATTTTCATACAGTACAGTAAAATAGGTACCTACTTACCTAAAGTTATTTTTTATCGAGTTACTATTTGGTATATATAGGTCCAGAAAAATACTCATTCCGTTTCTAAAACATAATAATAAAAAAAACTATTGTCTTCAGACGTTAGTAATATTTAAAAAAAAAAAAACCGGTCAAGTGCGAGTCGAACTCGTACGCCGAGGGTTCCGTGCCTAGCCATGGTGCCAATTAAGCTAGTCCGCTTAATTGTATGAGCGCCCATACAACTCGGAGGACAATTTTAATTGGCGTCAACTATGTAAGTATGTATGGGAACACCCTTTAATTTTCAACTTTTTTAACTTTTTGGAATTTTTCCTTTATTTGTGCTATAAGACCTTGCTTTTTGCCAAATTTCGTTATTCTAGGTCAACGGGAACTACCATTTAGGTTTTCGACCCAAAACCTCTAGGGTACTTCCGGTTGACCTAGAATTGTCAATTTTGGTTACAAGCAAGGTCTTACAGCACAAGTAAAGGAAAAATTCCGAAAAATAAAAAAAGTTGATAATTAAGGTAAGTTTTGGTACTCACAAGTTTTCACGAAAACCTAAATTTGCCTATATCTTTTTATAGTGTTGACTCAGGACCTTGATTTTTATACTCACAGTAGGGACTATAGACCTTAGTATATGGTATAAATTTCAACTTGCTAGCTCTACCCGTTCCTGAGATAATCGATGGTGACACACGGACAGACGGACAGACAGACGGACAGACGGACAGACGGACAGACGGACAGACGGACAGACGGACAGACGGACAAGAAAGTGATCTTATAAGGGTTCCTTTTTTTACCTTTTAAGGTACGGAACCCTAAAAACTGAAAGAATAAACACTGGCAAATTGAACTGTGAATGTGTAGATGTGTTGACAATCTAAAGAATGGCACTACCTACGGCAGTAGATAAAAGGCGAAAGTTATCACGCGTAGGTATCTAGGGATTTGAGAGGATTTCATAGGTAAAAAATACCCGCTCTGTTGTACATCACGGCCTAAGAATTATTCTTATGAATAAATACCCAGGATTTCATAAGTACTTTTAATTTCCGCTTGCCGATTGTTAGAGCTATTTCAACTGAATGGGATCCAAATTGCCTTTTGTCGTGTTCACATGATCGAGCGCTATCGAGATCGGTCGAAGTAATATTGAATTATTAGAATTATGACCGCTATTATTCAAAGGTATCGGTTGACCCATCGGCCTACTTTTCAATTGATCTTTTGGAGATACAAAGTTTGTAAGATTTACGTGCTTGAAGTAGGTACCCTGATTCTGTGTCACGTTTGTGAAATTTTCATTATAAATGTCATCTCTTCATATTGAGTATTTAAATAAGTTGTAGTTTAGTTTCTGTAAATAAATGGATAGATCGTTAAAAAAAATCCATAAAAATGAAATGACCCTACAAAAACGATACCTTCTAAAACGGCCATTTACTCACCTACGATTATTCATGAAACTGTCGATTTTTTAGCTGAAGCAATGGTTCCACGACCCGTTTTCTGATGCGACAGGGCACGACAAGATAAATAAATAAATAAATATTGCTGGACATTTCACACAGCACCATGTAGCCCCAAGCTAAGCAGAGCTTGTGTTATGGCAACCACATGACTGATATACTACTTATATACATTTTTTTTGTAAATACATACATATTATACATAGAAAACACCCAGACCCGAGACAAATATTTGCAGATCATACAAACATTTGTCCCGCGGCGGGGATCGAACCCGCAACCTCCTGCGTCACAGGAGGAAAAGAAAGAAAAGATGGACCAACACTGTCGTTGGAACGTCTTGTGCGTTGTTACCTCTTACCTGCAGCTGCGGCGTTTGTCGCGCTGAAGTCGCTCTACTAAAACGCTTTGTAATGTGAAAGTGCTCTAAGGCCGATTATGTTGAGAAGATGGTTTAGGTGCCGGGCAAGTCTACTTCATCTCAAAATTCAAAACTCAAAAATCATTTATTTTATACAGTAGTACCACTAGGATCACTTTTAATCGTCTTAAGAGCTAGGTGATTCTACTTCTGTTCTTTCTTTCTCGTACCTCAAATAATTACAAAACTAGAAAATTCACTAAAATTGAAGATACTTACATTAAGTTTTTATAAAGACAACAAAAAACACTACCTATAACAATGAGAAATAGGCGAATAAAAGTTGCAGAACTATCTAATAAGATTGTAATTGAGATCGATGACAAAACAGCAGCTGAGACTGAAATTGAGGATGAAATGTGCCTGTTTGACCAATTCTATTGGGTAGGTACTCCAAATTGTGAGCCCGATATATTTTTATTGATTTGTTTCTTTTTTTTTTTTTTTTTTTGATTTGTGTCTTGATGTGATGCGTAGTTTTACTATTTGTCAATGTGTTCTAAAGTTCTAAAATATACATTTATAAAAAAAGAAGGTTTTAAAGAGTTTGCCGACGCCGACGGTTGGTATTATCATAAATCGGACTAAAAATCATTCGATGCCTTTATAGACTTATAGGTTTGACCTCTTTTTGACTGGGACGTTCTTAACTTTCTGAACTAGGTACTGGGTATTGAATTATGCTCAAAGATAAATATTATTATGGATGAATAAACTCGTTTGTTGACACTGAACAAATATTTATGATAGTTATATAGAATTTTTTGGGCGATGGACTTACAGCATGGAATGTTTTGCTTTCATAGACTTGAAAAACTTAATAATAAAACGGTGTGGTTTTGTTTATAACCACTTGCGAGTGACTGTGCAAAAAAAAAACATTGCGGCTAGGACTAAATTCACAACCTTCTGATCGAAGCTGACGGTTCATCTCAACATTCATCATCATAATTTCAGCCCATTTCCACCCATGTTGGGTATAAGCGTCCTCTTTATTACGCCATTCTCTTCGATCCCTCGCGAGCCGATCCATCTTCATGACTCAACAAAAATTAACTTACTCAAAACTTCAATACAATACCCATATTGAATATTTACATAGGTAAAACAACATCAACATGTAAGTGGAAACTTTGAACAAGTTGAGTCCAACAAGGTGTATTGGTTTGTGAACAAGAGGATCCGAACTATGCTGTAGGCGTAAACATTGTCTTGTTGGCAGGAAAGTACTTAAGGGGCCGGCAGCAGACGAATATCCATTCAAACTATACCAAAATCATTTAAAAAAGCATATTTTTATCTCTTTAAGTATATTATTATTAGATTAAGGTAGTATTTATCTAGGTTCCAGTTTTGTTACTTTTGTTCCAAAAAACATACCTAAAACGAAATGTAAGCAGTTTGAATTTTTAACATTTTTACAGCAAAAATGTCGTGTTTTCTTTTATTTGTTCTGTAGTAAGTTTTTTAGAACAAAAGTCTAACAGGAACCTAGATAAATACAGCCTGTCTTAATAATAAAATAAAATGATAAAAATATTTTCAATTTATATTGGTTTACGTATATATGGATATTCCGTCTGTCGCCGGCCTCTTAAGCTTCGACTTAGTACCATAAAACTTTTAGATAAGTTAACCAAAGTAAACCATACAAGTAGATCGCAATAAGATCTAGAAGAAAAAGAATGCAAAAACTAATCCTGCGTAATATTTCTAGGAAGCTTTCCAAGTTTTTAATAGAAATACTCAGTAGTTTAAAAAACAAATAAAAAACACACTGTAATGGAAAACCAACTAAAAACTAGAAAAGCATTTTGAATAAGGTTAAAATAAGAATAGAGAGATGAACAAAAAAAATAATAATTAGTAGGTACCTACTTAGGTATCATAAAAAAATAGTTTTGCATGTTATTTTCCCGATTCCTCAGTAAGTCCTGGCAGTTACAATACTTTTGTCCATTAATTTTTGTTATAAACTTGAACAATTTTTTTTCTGTTTGCCTACTTACCTATTAATTTAGCAAAAATATCATTTTTATTACAACAGATGCTGATAACACAAACACAAGCCCCAACAATGTTATCTAAAGTTCATTGGAGGTTAATCTCTATACACACCCCGATCTTGACTCATCATAAATCTGCGTCACCAAAACTGTCACCTATATAAAGATTTACTTCTTTTTGCCAAAGGATGATGAGGCGTTACTAAAAGGGGCGCACATTTTGCCTGAAATCATGTGTTGAAGGCAGTGGACCCATCTTTTATGACGTGGTTACGAGTGGTCACTTTCTTGGAAAAAATATTTTGGTCTAATTTTTCTTGGATTCTGTTGACGTGTTTTGGAAGAGCCGTAGGTATTGATCGAATAGGTATAGGCGGATTTCTAAAACAAGATTTTGAAATACTTACATTCAAAAAATTGCACTAAGACGTGGTTTAAGCCCGCAGCCTTGGCCTACACTATTCCCAATCGACGCCAAGAATCAAGTAAGTACTTCACAACTTTCGCCGTTTATGCCATCTATACCTACTCTACTTATTGCAGATATCTTCCATTTTTTACCCGACTGCGGCGAAGCCCAAAGTTATATGGTTATGTGTTTGAGCTGTAGGTATATTATGTTTGTGGGTATGTATGTTTCTTTCTTCCTATGTCTGCTCGTAACTACTCAACGGCTCAACCGATTTTGATAAAATATACGTCATTAGATTCGTCTTTAAGGCGCGAGTGACAGTGTAGCTACCCAAGGTAATTATTTACATAACTTTTTTAAAAATCAAAATGGCTGATTTAATGCGAAAAAAATTTTTTTGTGAAGACCTTCGAATGGCAAATATCATAATAAAGGGCTTTAAAATGCGAGTACGAAAAAATATACGATTGATGACCTCTGTGGCGCAGTGGGTGAAGGCCCGCCTGAGACGCAAGAGGTTGCGGGTATACATAGAAAAACACCCAGACCCAAGAAAAATATTTGCAGGTCGTACAAACAATTGCCTCGCGGCGGGAATCGTACCCGCAACCTTCTGGGTTTTAGGCGGGCCTTCGCCCACTACGCCACAGTGGTCGTCATGATTGTCATTATGGTATGTATTTAAAACAAATAAATAAATATAAATAGATCAATCTTATAGTGGGTACATAAAGCTCACACCCTACAAGCTCCCAAATCAATGACCGTTCTAATTCAATAATCGGTTTACACAAATAGGATTTCGAAAATATTACCACGTACACGTTCCTTAATAGGATATCATAGACCACTCAGTAGACTAAACATTAGGTCTTTGCCATACAATACCGTTACTAACATAAGCACGTAACTTATGCATGCGTTATTAACAAGGGATGTCAAAATATTGTCTATGGGAAGTACTGACGATATTTTCACATCCTTGTTACTTCTACGTACAATTGTACTAGGTACTTTCAAAGCGTAATTTCCTGGCAATGATTGCGGCCAGGGTGGACTGCCCCTATACAAGGCACTGTTGTGGGCGACACCTGGCCAGAGGTGAGGGGAGGGGGAGGGGGAGGGGAGGGGGAGGGGAAGGGGAGGGGAGGGGGAGGGAGAGGGAATTGATTTTCTCATACATTTTGTATTGAACTGCTATTTTAATAATTTCTCGAACTAAGAGGCCTTTCCTGAGGCGCGGAACGAAGTTCGCGGGGTCAACTATTGAATATAAAAAATAGACACGACTTAATGTATTGCATTAACGTAGGTATAGGGGTAGTCAGAAACAAGTCCAAATCTAGGCTATCAACGCAGCGGTGCGCGAGATCTCAGTTCGGGGCGAACTACTAGTAGTATTTTGCAGCATCTCTGATATGCCTCAAGCTGAGGCACCCGCTTGACTCGTGGCAGTTCAAATAAAATCCCGGCTCAAACTGTGGCTATGCGGATGAGATTATTAATTGTCAGTCAGTTCATTTGATGCATATTGCTTGTTTTTATTGATCAACAGCGTAGTGGTGATTGTCAAGTACCTACTTCCATACCCACAGTAGTGGTCCAAACGTTTGAATTGTCTGGAGGTACCTACCTAATTAAATTTGCTCCAGGCTTTTTGGCATTTTGTCGAAACCGCATCGCTTTCGAATTGCATAGCTTTACTCTTGACGTCATGCTCATTTTACTGCATTTGTCATTAATTACGTACCCACGAGCAAGCCCTCGCTGTGTCATTCGTTGGCCCGGACGCTGCCTGTGTGGCGCTGGCATAATGAAGCAAATTAGATCGTGTCACAGTCACAGCGACTAATTGGTTGGAGGTTGTGCCGCCCACGCGTTAAACAATGAATTTAGAATTAATTTCCTGCACAAAATATCTTCAGAGGCCATACCAAAGCAGTTCGAAGTGGTAGTTTATATCTAGAAAGACATGCACACGGGATTTTATTACGTAATTTCCCCATACCCCGGCTGGATTGTGCGAAAGTTGACATAAGTAAGAAAGGGGTGGTCTTTTTTAAACTTTCGCGATGTGTAGGCCGATTCTACTAAAAAACTATTATAAACCAAAGCAAAACGTCAAGTATTTCGTTTTGTTCCTTAATCTACTAATGACCAATGATGTTAGGTTACTCTGTTGTAATGACGTTTTCAAACCAAGCAAATTACTGTCATTTTGAAGAACGAAACAAAACGCAACGGCAATGATACTTGATTGGTTGACGTTGTAAAATAGAGGAATAGGGGCTCTGAACACGTTATAAATATATACGTATGTTTGGATTGTACTAGCCCGCGACCCTAGCAGGTGCAATCCAGCCGAAATGTTGGGTTGAAAAAAGGTAATTTAGGTGATAAACCTGTACCATAATTATTTATAAGAATATAAAGAAAGGGATACATGCTGAGATGACGGCTGATAGAAGATGATGATGACGACAATCATGACGTCCCGAAGTTTCTGCTATGTTACAACCAGACTCAAGTCTGCCCGCAACCGTGGCTGTTGTATCCATGAATTTGTAAATATGAATTGTGATCGCGAAAGTTAAGGAAAGATGTTATAGTTTAGTTGGAGACACTTCAACTTTCCTTATGAATTTTACTAGAGTTTTTTAAGCTGCCTTTAGATTTTTTATAATAATTCGCTACGGTAGCCGCTTACAATAGAGTCGTTACGATTATTTAATAAACTAGCAGCTCCCTCGCGGCGTTGCTCCTGTTGTGATGCTTTATGGTGATGATGATGATGATGATGAAAAGTAGCCTAAAACCTTCCTCAAGAGTTTAGCTATCAAATATAATATTTTTTCAAATGATTGGTAGTTCCTGAGATTAGCGCGTTCAAACAAACAAACTCTTCTGCTTTATTATATTAGTATAGATGTAATAATGTACCTAAATGAGAAATCATGCTTTTCAATTTTGTATAAATTTGAGCTGGTGACTAACTGGTGACGGAGTGCTTAGGCCGCATTGAGGCCTCCATTCCTTCATAATGTTTTCTTACACCGAGCTTGTGTCAATGAGCATTTAATTTTTTTTTTAAACTATTGATGCAAGGTCGGGATTATTACCAACTCATGCAGTTTTCATCGAGAGTGGTACTATCCCAAATATTGAGTACCTATCAACCAGAATTCCAGATTGACAGTCAGAGTCCAACACCTGTCGAATTACTGTAGTAAAATAGTTTCGGGGACAGGGGTCTTTATTCATGAGCTCAGCGTATATTAAGTCCCCAAATGACCTATGGAAAGCAGCCGCTGTCCGAATCACAATAAACCTGAAAAGTAACGTACATTTCGAAATTAGAAATACCAAACATAGCTTAATAAGGCCGAATACAATAGACCGAAGGTAGCTTAGGCATAGAACGAAGAAATAACAAGTGACTATATTATTAAAAAAAAAACTGACTTCGATGTTATTAAGCTGAGCAATTTTCTGCACTCTCGACGTGCATTTCTGTTCATAACTCCAAAGATCCTCGACAGATCCTTACCAAATTTTTATGGCACCAATCGGAAAGCCCCATACCTTTTCAAACAAAACAGTCGGGTAAAAAGAATTTCACAAATCGGTTCAGGCGTCTTTGAGTAATCGGTGAACATACCTACATGAAAAAAAAGCACAAAAAAAGACTCCGACAACTTAGGAACCTCCTCTTTTTTTGAAAGAAGAAGAAGAAGATGAAATCGGTTGAAAATGTATTATGATAGGCAGGCTTTGTAAATGAATTATGAAGTTTGAAGGACGTCTACCGAGATTGGATGTTTTGAAACATTTGAAACGTTATTGAAATATTTCATTACGAATATTTTACTACTGTTTCATTGTGATAATGTTTTTTTAATACTTATTTATAATTTTGAAAATTAGTGAAACAGACTCAATTGTCTCAAATTTGAAGATAATATTAATTTACTAGATTAATAGACATTATTATCTATCTATCTATATTATTTATAAATATTATCTCAATTCTATATCTAGAGGGGAAGGACGAAAGTTCAAATACATTTTACACGCGCCTATTTGAAAATCAGTTTTGAAAACAGGTATAGTTATTAAGTAGAAATAGAGGGGATCTACATGATGATTACTTTACAAAAAGAATCCAAAAAACTAGCAATTATTTTTAATTGAAACAATAACCCGTTTACGGGTTTGAAAATTTAAAATACAAAAAATTAAATTTTACCTTGAAAATCAAATGTGTGTGAAAAAAAATCAAATCAAATGAATATGGATTCCGTGGCCGAGGAGTGTCGCTTGTATCAATGCGAATTCGATTCCCGTCGGAATCGAATGTGTGGTTTAACACTGTAAAATTAAAAAATAAATTTTACCTCCCCCGCAGTATTCTGACGGAATGTTTATAGCCCAGCATTTCCACAAAAAAGTCAAATCTAATGACACCTCATTCGTTAAAATCCATCGAGCCGTTTAGGCTGTAGAGCGGCACAGAAAATAGATAAGTACATTGAACATACACTCAAAAAACCTAGACCTCCTTTCTACGGGCAATCGCGTAATAACTAAAAAAACATTTAATTGCAAAAGATAAAAATGTTAATAAATCTACCAGCACCTTTAGAAAATAACGATTCCGTTCTCTTTTGAATAACATTCGTGCGTAAAAACTTTCTGCTCTACTTATAAACTCCTCTCAACTTCTGTCAAAATTGATACGCCGTTTAAACTATTGCCATCCTTTTTTGTTTTAACAATGTAAAATAGAGACAAATAGTGTCAGGGCAAATCTTGAGCATTGTTTAACCAATGTTCAAGTTAAGACGCGTTTATAAGTGAGGCCTAAAATGGTAAAAATTTTACATAAATAAATCAATTTTGATATATTTTTTTTTGGGGAATGTTATTTTCATTCGGAATGGCCTTTCGGATTGTACAGGATTTTTTTTACACACTTGTGTCGCATGTCCAATTGTACCTACACTGTTTTCAAGTGGTATTATATTCATGACAGATATCAAGCCCATCGACGTTAACATCTTTATGTAAGTATATGTAATTTGACCGAGTGCAATAAATGCATATAATTTGGCATTTCAATTTGAATGTCAACATAAAATATGTGCACCGCTTCACTCGAATACTGTACCTAAATGTATTGCCCCGAATACAATGAAAATTATTGCAATTTCAATCTATGTCGGTTCATTAATTGGAGCTCTGAATTTCAGGGCAACAAACAAACCCTAACTAAGTAGTTTCAATTTTCAATTAGTTTTGAGAATGGTTGTATAAATACTTCCCCTAAACTAAAACAAACTAAAAGAGAATTTCAAGTTCAGTTGAATAGATTCAGAGAAAACAAGAATTTCAGACCTTTTCCTTATCAAAATAAATCGGTAAGTTTTCAATTTACTTAAATAAGGATTTTTTGTTTGATTTTTGTGTGAATTATACTTACAATGGTTTTTATTTTGATTTTATATTGAACCTGGTATGGGCATAGACAAACCACAGTCGGAAAATTTATAAAATTTCGACATTATCGAATTCAGTCCATCCGTTTAAAATAAAATTATGAACACACGCACTGATAATCTTTTCACAAAAACTTGGTTTTTTCTCAAAAATCTAAAAGTCCATTTTTTCTTTTTTCAAAATTAGCCTATAGTTTCCTAAGAACAAAACTTTCTTACTACAAAAGAAAAGGTAGCTTAGCTACCCTTAAGGGCCCAAAATGTTGCCCCACCCCTTTTTACTATTTAACATTGAAGGCCCCGGATTTATCCAGGCAACATTCAGGATTCGTAAATGTACTTGTTGCGGCCTAATCGCCGAGCGAAATAAACTGTCAATGTCAACTGTGAAGTGTTGTGTCAAATATGACGTTTTTGTGTGATCTGTGGTTTTACGGACAAATAACTGACAGAGACTATTGTTCCGACGAACTCACTTTTTTACCGGCAATGAACGGACACTTCTTTTCAAACTTTAATTTTTATAAAACTAAAACTATGTAAAACTCTCATTATACGATCTACTAGACATCTGCATTTTTATTGGAGAAAGGGAGCTGCTGGAGAATCGGAAGAACCCAACAAATTGGTGACCCCGACGTGATACATCGTCTACGCTGGAAGGCTGAAAACCCCTTCAGGACAGGTGAAACAATCCAATTCCGAGGGAAGTAAGCCCCATTTCCATTCATCTCTATCCTTCTTGATCAATTTTGCTTCTTTTGTGCGTAATTTGTCGATATTTCTCATCTTTTTACATCTTTGTGGCGTGTTCGAATCTACCCGCCACTGTTTTTTATTCAAGTATCGACAATACATTTTTCGTGAAATATCCTGATTTTACAGCAATCCTATCATTAAATCGTTAGTAGACATCTTATTTACCCTAGTTTCATCGAGTTCAGTACATATTTCCCAGTATTTTAGCCAATTTAGAGTTTTACATTTGAAAAAAGTTCACGTGTCATCTTCGAATTTAAAGTTCTTCAAACTTCAAGAATATCAACCAATCCATTAAAATATCGTTATATACAGCTAGTAAAGCATATTAACTAACTATTCCAGGCATTTCCCGGGTGAAAATCGGTGAGAATTGCGAACTACAGGCGCCGACATTGTCATCTAGTAACCGGCGACTGCGCCACGGCGGCGCCTCTGCCTGAGTCTGAGTCGGCGGCCGGTGAAGTAGTGCGTGCTGAGCTGATCCTCCACGAAGGGTTTGTGCAGTATAGCGCGAACGAGGTTGTATTCATTGCTTATTTTTCTTTATACAGAACTTTATTTGTTCATCTTTATTTTGAGTGTAACTTTATTTGTAACTTTATTTTGAGTGTCCTGTTTATTGTTTGTGCCTACTATGTCGGATCTCAAGGAACTTATTGCACAGCGCGGTCGCATAAAAACTCGCATTACTTTATTTGAAAAATTTGTGAAGCCTCTCTCGGAAACTAAATTGAGTAAAAGTAATTTCAACGAGTTAACTCTGCGGCTAAGTAAATTACAAGAACTATCATATAGTTTTGATGAATTACAATCAAAAATAGAATCTTTGGATCTTGCTGATGATCAAATGAGTGAGAGGGAGGAAGTGGAAAATAGGTTTTTTAGTCTCATTGCTAAAACTCAAGAAATGTTAGAAACATTTGAAGGAAAAGTGAATAATGAGTCATCATCATCAACCTCTCATGCCTTCCACTGCTCAAATCATCACCAGCATATAAAGCTGCCAACGCTCAAGGTCCCACCGTTCAGTGGTGATCCTGGCAAATGGCTTGAATTTAGGGATACTTATTCATCGTTGATCCATGAAAATGATAGGATAGATAATGTGAGTAAGTTTCATTATTTGAAATCTTATCTTGAGGGAACGGCTAAGGCAGTTATATCTTCAGTGACCATCTCAACAACAAATTATGATATAGCATGGTCTCTTTTGTGTGATCGGTTTAACAATAAAAGATTATTAATTAATGAGCATATTAAGGGCCTATTTTCATTGGAGCCTATGACAAAAGAATCTGATAAAGGTCTTCGTGGCATGATCGATGCAATTTCCAAAAATCTAAGTGCGTTGAATTCTTTAGGTGAACCCACAGCGAGTTGGGATACAATCATAATATACATGGCTTCTGAAAAGTTGGATCCTGACACTGCTAGGGATTGGGAGGAGCATAGGAGTAAATTAAAAACAACTTCATTAGAAACATTCTTTGATTTTCTTCGTCAGCGAGCAACGGTTTTAGAAACAATACGTGCGAGTAAAACCTCAAAGTGTGAAAAGCGAAACACCTTCATAAAATCAAAGTCATTCATTGTTTCTTCACCTCAATCATCCAACAATGGTCCATCCCATGGTGCTTCACACAACAATTGTTTAGCCTGTAAACAAAATCATAAATTATATGAGTGCATGAAATTCAAAACATTGCCAATCGAAGACCGAATTTCAAAGGTTTTTGAATGGAAATTATGCAACAATTGCTTACGCAGTGGTCATAGGTCGATTCAGTGTAGGCTTGGTGGTTGTCGTATCTGTTATAAAAAACATAATACTGTATTACATAGACAGTCTTCTCTACAAACACAACCACAACCAGAAAAGGGTCATGAAGAAACTACATCTCTACTGACTACAACTTCTGTTTCTTGTCATGACTCACCTTCTTCTTCCTTTTTGCCTCACCATGAGGGTGGGGAGTCTTCTCGTGTAGTCAGCATGTCCTCTGTCTCCTGCGACCAAGTCCTTCTTTCTACAGCATTGGTCAAGGTGACAAGCAATGGACAAACTTTTACATTAAGGGCTTTGCTTGATAGTGGAAGCCAGTGTTCCTTTATAACAGAGGCCGCGTTATCCAAGATTGGTCTCACTGGAACAAAAATACAAACGCGATACGTGTCAGGCATAAGCAATGCCATCTTAAATATCACAGAACATTGCGATCTAGTGATAACTTCTTTGCACTCTTCTTTTAGTGCACCAGTCACATGCTATGTGATTCCGTTGGTAACGGATAGATTGCCTCAGTCAGAAATCCGAGTTCAGGAGTTAGGGCTTCCAAGCCATATTCAGTTAGCAGACCCAAGTTTTTATTGCCCATCCGACATTGACATGCTTCTAGGAGCCGATGTCTTTTGGGAAATCATCTGTTCTTCTCAAATTAGATTAGGTCCTAACAATGGAGCCTTTTTGCGTGAAACCCAACTCGGATGGATAGTAGCTGGCCCCATGGGGGGGAAGCAGCGCGGCAAGTCAAACCAAATGGTTTGTAACTTCAGCCGAAACATTCAGCAGCAGCTTGCTAAATTTTGTGAACTGGAAGAGGTTCCAGTGGATACTCCTCCATCGATAGAAAATGACTTTTGTGAAAAGCTGCCGTCTATAGTGAGCAACAATCCAAGCTCTTTAATTCCCAAAGACTTGGACTCTACCTCTTCATCCAGCGCACTGGGTCTTAAGTGGGACCCAGCAGCTGACGTCTTACATTTCTCTACAAACATTGAGAATCTTTCAGAAGCTACGAAAAGAACAATTTTGTCTTATTCTGCTAAATTGTTCAATCCACTAGGTTTATTGAGCCCATGTACTATCATACCTAAGATGTTTCTTCAAAAATTGTGGATTTCCAATCTAAATTGGGACGATCCAATTCCCTATGATATCGAGAAATCGTGGCTTGATTTTGTAGCTAATTTAAACGCATTGTCTTCTCTACAAATTCCCAGGTACGTCCTATGCAGCGAACCTGAGACTATCGAAATGCATATATTCTGTGATGCTTCCGAAGTAGCTTATGGAGCATGCCTCTACCTGCGATCGATAGATAAGTCAGGTCACGTCAAAACGAATCTTCTTTGCGCAAAGACTAAGGTCGCGCCTTTAAAGCCACAAACCATTCCTCGCTTGGAACTATGTGGATCTGTATTAGCTGCTCGTCTTGCTCACAAAGTGCTGCAAGCTCTGAGACTCCACATAGACAATATATACTATTGGTCAGACTCTTCTGTGGTTCTTGGTTGGCTGTCATCACATGCACGTGACCTCAAAACATTTGTTTCTAACCGGGTTGCTGAAGTTCAGCAGCTTACGTCTTCTGGTTCCTGGAGACATGTTCCTGGAACACAAAACCCTGCAGATCTAGCCTCGCGAAGTTTAGATCCTAATCTCATCAGTGAAGCTACCTTATGGTGGCATGGTCCTTCATTTTTGCTAAAGCCAGAGTCTAATTGGCTAACAAAATTCAAACATTCGGTAGAGTTACCCGAAATTAAACGTAATCCAATTTCTAATAAGCTTGATTTTACAACTAGCTCTACATTGCACACAAACTCTGTAACCTGCGCTACCACTCCAAAAAATAATTCTTCAAATCCTATAGGAATTGTCAATTTTGATAGGTACTCGAAGTGGACTCTACTTCAACGAAGCGTAGCGTATGTTCTTAGATTTGTTTACAATGTGAGGCATGCAAGGTCTTAACGTACTGGCCATTTAACTACTGATGAATTAACAGCTTCTCTACATGTTGTAATTAAACAACATCAAGCCGAATGTTTCGGCAATGAAATTAATTTATTCATATGCTTCTCTACACGTGCTCTTCATTTGGAAATTGCATCGGACATGAGCACTGAAGTCTTCATTTTATGTTTAAAGCGTTTCATCAGTCGCAGAGGAAAACCAAGCGAGATTTACTGCGACAACGGCCGAAATTTCGTGGGCGCAAACAATGAGCTAAGTCAAATTTTAAATACATGCAATGAATCAGTCTCTTCATTTGCCGCCGACGAAGGCATTACGTTCAGATTTTCACCGGTTTACACACCACATTTCGGTGGGCTTTGGGAGGCCGGCGTGAAATCTGCAAAATATCATTTAACTAGAATGTTAGGTAACAATCACCTCACTTATGAGGAATTATCGACATTATTCGTGCAAATAGAGGCAATTTTGAATTCAAGGCCCCTTTGTCCTCTTTCATCTGATCCTACTGACCTCTTCCCTCTTACTCCGGGGCACTTCCTGATCGGCAAACCACTCACCTGTCCGCCTGCGCCAGCGCTGCTCGACATCAAGACAAGTCGACTATCAAGATACCAGGAAATCGAGCAGATGCATCAACATTTTTGGGAGAGATGGCGGAAGGAATTTTAAGCGAATTACAACATCGATCAAATGGCGTACAAACCAAGGAGCACTTCGAGAGGGAGACATGGTTATTCTCAAGGATGCAAATTTACCTCCACTCCAATGGAAAATGGGGCGCATCCATCGACTCTATCCCGGACCGGAGTGTCACGCGTTGCGGACGTCTTCACCAGGAAGGGCATCGTCCGCCGAGCTGTGGTCAACCTGAGTCCCTTAGTGGCTCGAGATCCCAGGGTTCTCGAGGGAGGGGAACTTGTTGCGGCCTAATCGCCGAGCGAAATAAACTGTCAATGTCAACTGTGAAGTGTTGTGTCAAATATGACGTTTTTGTGTGATCTGTGGTTTTACGGACAAATAACTGACAGAGACTATTGTTCCGACGAACTCACTTTTTTACCGGCAATGAACGGACACTTCTTTTCAAACTTTAATTTTTATAAAACTAAAACTATGTAAAACTCTCATTATACGATCTACTAGACATCTGCATTTTTATTGGAGAAAGGGAGCTGCTGGAGAATCGGAAGAACCCAACAGTACTTATTTTCTATCATATTTAAATGATAGAAAATTACAATGAATTAAACAGAAATGTACATTTACGTACGGCAACGTTTAAGTTGCCATAATCAAATAACAGGTGAGGGTATATATGTCACGGGCAACTTGATTAATCGGGCAGTATTCATATGGACCGGTCATTATGCATAATGACCAAGAGCGTCGGGCAATTTGATAAATTTATTACTTTGACCGGTCCATATTCATAATGCCCGACGGCCCTTGGTCCATTTAATAAATCAAGGCTTGAATTTATCACTTAGACCGGGCAGTATGAATAGTGCCCTACATCTAGCCGGGCAATGTGATAAATTGGATTAAAATCTGTAGGTTAGGTTATGTTAGGTTAGTAAAAAAACCACGCGCGAGGCGAGCGTAGCGTGCCGCGGTAGCGGCCGCCGAAGCGCCAGAAATGTAGTAAATCAATTAAAACACTGTAATTCATCTAATTTATTACATTGCCCAAGATAGGGTGGTCATTATTCATATTGACCGGGCAAAGTGATTAATCAAGCAGTTTTATTACATTGCCCAATTGACACGGTCATTATGCATACGGACCGGTCATTATGCATAATGACCGGATTTATCAAATTGCCCGTAACATATATATATATTTATGTTACCGTCTATTCTTATCTTTTAGCCTTTACTGTTTTTATCATTTCCTTTTGCTTATATGCTTAGAGACAGGCTGGCAACTTTAATCAACAATTCGGCTCGAATCCAATTCGCAAAACCTCTTGTCAAATCCTGACTTCTTTCTAATGTTGTTTTCCTCGTAAAACCTTTTGCCCATGTTTCAGTAACATTCCTTTTTTTCAACGGGATTGTTTCAGCATTTTCTTATACGTTAATACCTACATCCGCATTTCGTTTCGCATCAAAGCTATGTCATGTATTTGGCACAATTGCCTGCTTAAAATGAAATAATGGTTACAAATGTAAATAATTTTATTTTATTCACGAAACAGTTTGTGTTTGCTTTTGTGCGTGAAAGCGGCAAACGTTAAAAGATAATTAGGTAGGTACGTTCAAATATTACTCGTAATGAAAATACCTAAAATACAAATTAAGATGTCGTTAACCTCCGTTCCCCGAGCGAACTAAGTATGATTGAATTTAGATGAAATCTACGTTTGTTTAAATTGAGTTCAACAGTAAAATCTGCTTATAATTTGCCATATGGGAAGTTGCAATAGGACTCCCTCGTCTTTTTATGCAATCTCACAGAACAACAAGACTGTTATCAGAGTTAACTAGTCAACATCTGTGGTACAGTACAATTAGTTTGAAGAAAATAGTGAAAAAACTCTAGCATCTTGAAACTTGTGTTGCGAACTCAGACTCTATTAGTTGTGAATGAAATATGAGAAAATGAAAATAAAAAACCAGAGCTGAAATTCCTTTGAAAATGATGGAAAAATTCCTTTCAAAACCTCTTACTGACAAAGAAAGCTCATCGTGCTCCGAGCTGATCGGAATCAAAACTGTCAAAAACGGTCGCTTTGCAGATTTATCGCGGTTTTATCGCTCGATGTCATTTTATTTTCCATTCAGTTGAATTTTGACAACTCAGATTCTCCCATCATACTATAAATATTTTTGCGCGACATTTTTTGTGAATTGAAGTGTCAGAAAAATTTTGGAAGAATAGGCATGATGACAGTAATCACGTATCGCCAAAATATTTATCTGATCTAATGAAATAGGATTCAAAGATTTTGAAAAATGTATTTATTCTCTTATTAATGTCGAGATTACTGATTTATTTGTTAAAATAAATCTACAAAATACCACAATCCGCCATGATAGCCAAAACGCTCGCCGGTGTCATGGCGTCTGTCATTGCGTCACGTCTCGGTAAACGTCCTTTTGTTTCTATAGTAGCTATGTAGGCATCACTGGTTGATATACCGCGCCGTGACGTAATGACAGACGCCATGACACCGGCGAGCGTTTTGGCGTGAATTTGAAAAATTAAAATTAAATGTACTTTTATTGCACAAAAACCTTAATTTTCTTCAGAAATATGATATATTTTAGACATAATAGATACTTCTGGATATCATAGAAGAGATTTTGAAAATTAGTCATCATGCCTAGTTCTGTCTTAATCTAAGAACTATGGCAAGTCCTTTGATCTCTGACAATACAAAAATTCAAATAAAAAAAAGGAAACCTCAGGTTTATCCATTCCTACTTCTCAATAACTCCTACTTCTCAAAATCGAACTACGTGACCTTTGCTCTGAGGAAAGATTCCCTACCTTTGTCAGCTCTTAATATCTCTGCGCACAGTTGTATTTCATCAACCACCCTCTGTAGTTGCCCTCACCTGAACAGAGTAGATACAGTGAAATACCTCGGCGTATATCTTGACGAAACCCTCACCTTCAAACACCACATAAACGTCCAGGTCTCCAGAATCAGAAAACTAATTTACATCTTCAAGTCTTTGAGACATGCCGCGGACAGGAGTAAGATTAAGATGGTCTACTACGCACTTTGTCAATCAATACTTGGCTACTGCATCTCTGTTTGGGGAGGTGCGGCAAAAACCCACCTAATCGTCCTTGAAAGAGCTCAAAGAGCCATTTTAAAAGTGGGAGCTGGTCTTCCCTACAGATTTCCGACTACGGATCTATACAGCAGCTGGGAAGTCCTAACGATCAGACAACTCTTTATCCTCCAAATTATACTCAAAAAGCATTCCCAGCTGGAGTATGACCCTGAGCTGGAAAAGAACAGGCGTAGGAATCGTATTATCTGTTCCTGTAGACTCTTTAAAACCAGTCTCTTACATAACTTCTTCTGCTTCCTTGGTGACTTCATCTACAGCAAAGCCAACAAACTTCTTTCAATTTATCCCATGACTAAATATAAATGTAAAGAACGTTGCGACATTTTGGGCCCCCTTGTCCAACAGCGATGAAACATATGTCATATGAAAGCTCTTGGAGTGTACTTTATTTCATTCTATTACAGCTAAGTTAAAATCGAGCGCGAAATTGGTGTTTTGGGGCAAAAATGGCGCGATGATGGTGGTTTCTTGAACGAAACTAGAAAGCTGAAACTTGGAATATAGCTTTCTTTTCTAGTAAAATCACCCACTAAGGCATTTTATTTTCGAATTTCAACCCCTAAAGGGGTGAAAAGTAGTGAAAACGTTTGTATGTAGCTTTTTAACGCGTAGTATGATTTGCTTGAAACTCAGTTTACATACTTAAAATGCAAAATAAATGGACACGTATTTCAGGATTATTCAAAACATCCCTTCAAAAGGAGTGAAATGGGGTGTCAAAGTTTTTATGGGTACTTTTTAAATGGTTGTGCGATTTGCTTGAATCTGGGTTTGAATACTATTGATAACAAATAAATGAACATCTATTTCAGGATTTTTCGAAACAACCCTTAAAAAGGGGTAAAATGGGGTGTCAGAGTTTGAATTGAAACTTTTTAAGGGCGGTGCGATTGGCTTCAGACTCGGGTTGTATATTATAAATGCAAAATAAACGGACATGGTGTTTCAGGACTTTTAGAACCTACCCTTAAAAAGGGGTGAAATGGTGTGTCGAAGTTTGTGCTGGAACTTTTTAAGGACAGGGCAAGCAAGTACCGGCGTCACTTGCATACACTTCGCCACCAGCTACCCGGCACTGGTTACCCGGTCCTTTGGTCCATTTTCATAACTATTTTTCACAACCAGTTACGAAAGAAGATTTTTTTTTACTAATTCTTAACTGGGTATTAAAAAGAAATATTTATTCCTTGTACGTAATTATAAATGCAAAATATATAGACATGGTGTTTCAGGACTTTTCAAAATACCCTTAAAAAAGGGTGAAATGGTGCGTCGAATTTTGTGCTGGAACTTTTTAAGGACAGGGCAAGCAAGTACCGGCGTCACTTGCATACACTTCGCCACCGGCTACCCGGCACTGGTTACCCGGTCCTTTGGTCTATTTTCGTAACTATTTTTCACAACCAGTTACGAAAGAAGATTTTTTTTCACTGATTCTTAACTGGGTATTAAAAAGAAATATTTATTCCTTGTACGTAACCATGTTTTATAGCCAGCTACGAATTTTATTAGTAAACTTTATACAGTACCTACTTCCAGATAAATAATGGGTATCGAAAAACATCAGAAATAATCGCATCTATCTATCTAATCAGCCCACATCCACCCACTGCTGAGTATAGGCCTCCTCATTTTCACGCCACTTGTCTCGGTCCTGTAATAATCGCATAATCGGCCATTATTCGGAACACACGAAATTAGCCAATGCCTATTATTTATCTGGAAGTAGTAGGTACATTATTTATTTAATTTAGTTTTTCATTTTTAGGAAAACTTACAGCTAGACAACAGATTAAAAGAAGACATAGATACTTAAGGATAATAACAAGTTTCTACTTATTTTTCTACTTTTTTCTACTTTTCTAATTATTGGAATAGTATAAACAAAACAGTATCTATTATCGTAGACGGTGATCGAGTAAAGAAAAAAAAAAAAAAACAAACTATAATTATATTGGTACATTTAGTACCTACTAATAGATACAGTTCAACAACGACATCATAATATCAATCGTCCTAAATGTTATAAAAAGAAGAAAAGAAGCATCCCTTTTTGTAGCTAGATAACAGTTAAGAAAAAAGAAAACAAGATTCCAATTTCGTAGCTAATTACGAAAAATGAAAAAAATACCATCCATTTTCGTCACTGTTTACCAAAACATGAAAAAAGTCATATCTGGCTATGAAACATGGTTACGTACAGAAAGCGTCATTAATTGGTATCCCCCTAGTAAGAGGTCGGTTTGCAAGCAGTTGATCTCAACTTTTGTAAAAACTTTTACATCCTTGCTTACTTATGGATATCTAATTTCGCTCGAGTTCCTAAACAAAAATAGCTGATATAATACCCGACTGAAATCCAAGGTTGAAATGAAAAGAGTCTTTGTTCAAATCAATAGGGGGATACCGATTGATAACGCTGACTGTACATGGAATAAATATTATTTTTTAATAACCAGTAAGAATCAGTGAAAAAAATCGTCTTTCGTAACTGGTTGTGAAAAATAGTTACGAAAATGGACCAAAGGACCGGGTAACCAGTGCCGGGTAGCTGGTGGCGAAGTGTATGCAAGTGACGCCGGTACTTGCTTGCCCTGTCCTTAAAAAGTTCCAGCACAAACTTCGACACACCATTTCACCCCTTTTTAAGGGTAGTTTCTAAAAGTCCTGAAACACCATGTCCGTTTATTTTGCATTTATAATATACAACCCGAGTCTGAAGCCAATCGCACCGCCCTTAAAAAGTTTCAATTCAAACTCTGACACCCCATTTTACCCCTTTTTAAGGGTTGTTTCGAAAAATCCTGAAATAGATGTTCATTTATTTGTTATCAATAGTATTCAAACCCAGATTCAAGCAAATCGCACAACCTGTTAAAAAGTACCCATAAAAACTTTGACACCCCATTTCACTCCTTTTTAAGGGTTGTTTTGAATAATCCTGAAATAGGTGTCCATTTATTTTGCATTTTAAGTATGCAAACCGAGTTTTAAGCAAATCATACTACGCGTTAAAAAGTTTCTTACAAACGTTTTCACTACTTTTCACCCCTTTAGGGGTTGAAATTCGAAAATAAAATGCCTTAGTGGGTGGTTTTACTAGAAAAGAAAGCTACATTCCAAGTTTCAGCTTTCTAGTTTCGTTCAAGAAACCACCATCATCGCGCCATTTTTGCCCCAAAACACCAACTTCGCGCTCGATTTTAACTTAGCTGTAATAGAATGAAATAAAGTACACTCCAAGAGCTTTCATATGACATATGTTTCATCGCTGTTGGACGAAGCGGGTCCAGTGTTCAAGCAATGATGCCCATGGTTCTTTGCTGTAGAAAAATGGCTCGTGACTCTCAATTATCTTCAAACTGAGAACCTACTAGAAGTACCTACCTAACTAGCATTGTATCACAACTGAGTCGTTTGTCATTAGTAGAATAGGAAACAGTCGAAAACCTAAGGTTTATCGTACGAACTGACTCACTACTTAAATATCTCAACTATTATAAGTATTATTCACAAGGGTCTTATCAGTCCTACTGAATAAATGATATTTGAACTTTGAATTTAGACCTCTATGTTCTGTTTATTCATACACCTCCTTGTGGATCTATTCACAAACCACGCTATACCCCTAGTCATGGTTGACTGCTTACACTCACTCACACTTTCGCTCACTCACACTTTACACTCACTCACACTTTACACTCACTCACTCTCTCGCGATACTACCATTATTACACACCTCTTGCACATAATGCTCACACTTATCAAATATAAAGTTCCCATTCAATCATCTACCTACCTTTATTTATGCATAGCACGATATAAACTTCTGTTAACTCCTAGTTGATCCCTTACTTCATTTTGTATCCTTAGTTAAGTTTAATTTTACTTTGTCTTGTACACCTCTCTGACACCACCACCGTAAAGTAGTTTCCCTCATGTGTTAATGTCTACCGTGGAGTGGGGCCTGGCGACCAGTAATACAGGCAACAGCCTACCACTGGCACCAGTCTCTCATAAACGGGTTAGAAGTTAGCCTAAGTAGGTACCACTTAAACTATGATTAGGCTTAGCTATAGTTTATAGCTTAGATAAGCTTAAGTTTTTGTAACCGTTTTGAGAGAAAATAAATAAATAAATTAAATTAAATAACCTTCCTCAAGAAATAAACTATCAAATGCACATTTTTTAGGGTTCCGTGCCTCAAAAGGTAAAAAAAGGAACCCTTATATTTCAAACAAAGAAACAAAATCATCCGCTTTATTATAATAGAGTAGATTTAATAAGAAATGGTAATGAATTAATTACAATATAATTCAAATCAAAATACTCGCGCAAAACAATGCGAAAACAAAAGCCTCACTAGCTTTAATGTTGAGCCTTGTACAAGTTTCTCTTACTAGTAGTTTGTCAAGCACCAGTTGAAACAAGGTCCATGATTAAAGTCAGCATTTAAATAGATCTTCATGGTTTCTTTTGAGGACAGATTTCATTGAGTGTTATGAATTTTTTGAAGCTAAAATCAGAATTACCTAATCCTTAATCCTGAAATAGATCTCAAGAAGCTTATACGGATAAAAAGTCTAAGTTAAGAAGTTAAACAGATTCAACAAGCTTTAAGAACAACGTGTTGAAAGCCGCCATAAAATAAGTAGGTACAAACAATATGGCCGATTCTTTATATTACGCATTTCATACATATAATTATGCCTCATGTAAAAAACGTCTATTAGAGGAAAGCATGAGGCTTTACTTTCATGTGAATTGAAATGTTTCGTATGATTGCTTGGTTGCTAAAATTCTACTAATATGAATCTGAAAATTTGTTAGTTTGTTTGAATGTTTATGTTTTCAACACGTAGTATCCCTTATAAATTGATTAATTAGACGCTATTTTGATAATCCCAAATCGGAATGACCAACGGAGTCGGAACATCAACGTCAGAAACTAGAGCTTAGAGACCCTGCGGTAGAGATAGTGGTTTCAAAAGTTCATCAGCGCAGATTGTCTTCACAGATCTACCCCTATTGTCTATTACATGTCTATTATTCGAAACTTTGGGTCCGTGTTATTTCAAAGAGACTTTTCAGTGTAATATGAACTTTACATTCCTTTGTTAAAACCTATAATCGCAAATGACGTTAAAATCCTGTTTGAAAACAACTATTACAATAAACACTTCCGAATAGCAGTGATTTGAATGAGCTATCCGTACCTACCTAGATAGATAATAATATGAAAATACGCATGGAAGGTTATATCAAATCAGAATTTTGTTTTGAATAACTTTCCAAATTTTACATTATTTTAATCATCTTTCAAATCATAAATAACTAAGTATTACCATTTCTCAATTTTACGTTGAATAACCTTATTCTAACATTAAAAACCAATATTCCTAGCGTTCTTTCTATGACCTGTTTACTTTCATTAAAATCACGTGCATAAAAAGTAAAACGTGTAAACAGTACATTTCTTATTGTTGACGCAACAATTGACCCTCGTTACACTTCTGATTAAATTAAACAAACCCGAATCATTGCGCCTGGAATGGTTTACCTGAGCAAATATTCTTGAGAGCTTCAAATACAGCCTTCTCTACACCAGTACAAACCGCATGACTTCGCGCTATTTTGAAACGTTTATTCGTTTGTAAAATAGCGCGTTGTCTCTTATACCACAAGAAGATGTAGATATTTTCTCAAATCTTTAGGCGTTTAAGACATTTTGATATGTAATTATCGTCATCTTTGCTGTTATTTAGTTAAAAATAGATGATAATGAATTGAAAATAGGCGTCATGGAAGTCCTTTCATGTATCAAATTATTTTTTTAAATACTACCTGTAGAGTTGTTATTATGAAAATCCAATAAAGAGAATCAGACAAAAGTATATGCAAAGACGAAGTACATTATAAAGATAAGTCAAGGCAGAGGTGCATATGAGGCTTTAGCGACGTTAAATCGAATTGTAAGCTCTGGCTTTTTTAAGTCTCTAAGTCACGACGGAGGCCTTCAGGCCTAAAAACTCCGTCACCAGGTTAGCCACTAGCTCATAGAGTAAAGATATAAATATGTACATAAAGTAAACATTTACATAACAGACTAGTAGGATAAGAAAGAGCGCGACTTCAAAAATAAAAATATCGAGAACAGAGCGAAGTAGAAAAGTAAAGTAAGAATTCTGACTCCACCACCTTATGGAACACAAAGGAAGAAAAAGAGCAGTTGCTCCAGTAGTCGACATAAGTAGCGAAATGATATTTAAAAACTTCTTCGTGTAAAAGTAGCTTTAATCTTTATTTACATAAACAGCCAGGGCCTGTATTCTACTAGATGACAACCGCTTTGGTTTGGTTCGATCTCTTAAATGTCAGCCATTTGGTGAAATAGTAGAATAGCTTTTCAAAAATTTGTTCTGCCAAAGTTCAAAACCTCACCACAACTGAGTCGTTTGTTATTAGTAGTCATGGAAACAGTCGCTTTAGTTGAGGTTTTGGTTGAGGTTGATAAAAAGTTCGGTAGGAGAATCGACGCCCTGGGCCTGAATTCTACTAGATGACAACCGCTTTGGTTTTGGTTCGATCTCTTAAATGTCAGCCATTTGGTGAAATAGTAGAATAGCTTTTCAAAAATTTGTTCTGCCAAAGTTCAAAACCTCACCACAACTGAGTCGTTTGTTATTAGTAGTCATGGAAACAGTCGCTTTAGTTGAGGTTTTGGTTGAGGTTGATAAAAAGTTCGGTACCAGAATCGACGCCCTGATCTATTACGAGATTGGGCAATTCAAGGCAAATTAGGTAAGTTAGTGCCAATTTATAGAATTACGTAAATTTTCAGCTTTAAATGCCATGTTGGGTTATTTTTTGAGGAGTAGTACTCTGGACTTTTGGTCCGAATATTTTAAGTTCAAAAACCGGGCAATTAAACCACTTTTCGAAACAGAAAATTTAATTATTTGAATTAATACAAACTCAAGGACTGCTTATATCTACAGACATTGAACGTGCTAGACACGTGCCGTGGTAGACACGTAACGTGCCGAGTCGGACAACGACAGACCCCAAAAGCCATCAATAGTTGGAGCTAAATGTAATTATTTTGACCTGCAAACTTCACGGGAACAACTAAATGTTCCAACGCCAAGTTGGTGTTCTTAGAATTAGAACAGCTCAATCCGTAATATCGACTGCTAAAAGGTAAGCTACTCGGGTAGCTACAATGTTCTTTATTTTACTTTTTATATAAGTTATTTTTTTCTATCTTCATAAAAAATCAATATTTAGAGTATTTTCTCTTCAGAACCATGTCGTTCTTCCCACCCAATATGAAAATACAGACACATCTAAAAACATGTATTTTTCCCATAAAATTGGGCTTCCCACTTGTTACGACTCGAACACACATTTTTGCCTCACTCTAATTTTATTTTTCTTACAAACTGGCCTATTTAGAGTATTTTTGACCTGACCCTTCTCTAAAATGTTATCAATTTGGTCCAAGTATGTTCACCTAAGTCTTCTCCTTCCAGCTGTCCCATACAAACTCGCCTCATAGATACACCTCAAATAAGATACTTACACAAATATGTGCTTCTATAGAAGATTTTGGGTCAAAAGAATGTTATGGGAAAACACATAAATATTTCTCATCAGTTAGCCTATCCATTACGTACGGACAGGACACGTCATAATGAAAACCGATCGGATTTGCATATAAATTGAATAAGAAATATCTATAGGCTACTGGCGAATGCGGACAAGATACCTTTAAAGGGCATTTGTAATTTGTTGGTTCCTTGACAAAATAAATAAACTTTTTAAAGCCGTTTTAAGGTTCGAGCACATTATGCCGGACCGCAGCGGGGAGGAGCGGGCCGCAGCGCAGCGCAAAATGCTTACCTATAATTGTGACGGGCCGGGTCGCAGCGCATTAACGGATTTCGAGAACAGTGTACCTACTGCCAGAATTTGCATGCAACTGTACATTATGGATAGCTCTGACGAAAAACTTTCTCTTTTTTTGCCTGCTGTTAGAAGAAGAAGTTAATGAACAGCATAGACAAAAAGTTCGTCAAAAAAGAAGCGTAAAATATGGATACATCCTTAAACTATCTAAACTTATCAAAAGTTCCACCAATCCGCTTGCTATAGCACACTGTTGACGGGGCGCAGCGGGGCGGAGCGGGCCGCATCGCACGGACGGAAATCCGCCTCGCAATAATGCGAGCCGCTGTGGCCCGACACAGTGTGCGATAGTTCGTACATATTGTATTCAAGCGATTTGAGCGGATTTTTGCGCTCCGCCCCGACACGCTACGGCCCGGTATATTGTGCTTTAACCTTTATGGAAAATAAAACCAATTAACACATGAAACCGAACTCTTGCCTAGGGCATTCTCTTGTGCCTCAAATGTATTCTACTTATTTCGTAGTTTAACTATTTAACCCAGAACAAATATTTATCTGCAGACCATGCAATATTTTCGTCGGAAGTATTCACTCGTTCGCCACACCACAAATTTTGTCTACTTGATAAGAGTTACATCAATACCTACAGCGTCGATATTTTGAGAGGTAAATAAATGTTTCCATGAAACACAGTCGATGTTTTTTCCTTAGGGATGGAATGCACTAACAAACTTAGCGAAGCGTTGCTAATGCGGTTCGAGGCGACGATGTGTTGCCAGCCTTATAATACGTCTCCCAAAGCGCCTTTACAATTTAAACGCCAATGAGTTGTGGCGTTTTAATTTACATTTACTCTGCGTGTCTTTTACGAGCTGGGTTATTATTTGTACTTATCATAAAAAGTAGGTACCTATACATTTAAGAGATTGAGAGATTCAGGGCACCTAAAGTTTGGTGCTTATTTACCAATATTGCTTTTATTATTTAACTAGCTGACCCGATGAACTTCGTACGTTCTCACAATTCGAGATATTTTCACAAAAAGCCGTTTCATACAAAACCATGAGAAAATAAATTTTCTTCATATGTTTTTTTTGTGAAATTTTCAGATATTTCAATAGTTATTCTGCTATTTAAAGCGAAGAAAAATCCAACAAATCAAAGATTGGTCCAACCGTTCTTTAGTTATAAATGGTGTTAACCAACCCGACTTTCAAATTTACCTATCTAATATTATTTAGATGGAAAACAAAATGACTGGAATATTTTCAAATTTCATGGTAATTTACATCTTTACAACTTAAACTGCTTACTTATACAAAAAGATTTTGTTTAAGTATATTATGTTACATAATGCTGAACATAAGTAGTCAAGTTATCTAACTTTCTTACTATTTAATTTATATGATCACTATTTTTGAGATCCACTAAACTACAAAATGTAATATTCTCTGTATAAAATATAATGTTAATCCAAAGAGAAACGTAGTTTAAGATCGTTAGTACTTTTTTAGTTCTTTACGTAATTTAGTTCAGCCACAGCCGGGATTAAAGCCCGACTTTCAAAGGAAAACTTAGATTAAGTATCAAATCCTTGCAACTTTAACTATTTTGTGACGTGCTGAGGATCTGAAACCATTGGCTATTTGAGGATTCCTAAAGTAGTGATGACCAAAATAGTTTTCTTATTATTTTAAGTCGCTTAAATGTGATAAATAGTTATATTTTAAAGAGAGAACTCAATTTTATGTAGGTATGTACTTACCATAAAAGTACAAGGATTTTTAGAATAAAAGGTCACAGTTCCAACTGTTTTGGAATTCTATTTGTCGGAATGGGGAATGGGATCCAGCTCATTAAAAGAGCTTTTAGGTCCTTTAAATTACATCCAGTAATTCTAATCCTTTATCCAGCGACTAAAGAGCTTTTAGATGTATTCAGAATGGAAATGTTTAGTTCGGTAAATTGTGGTTTGAATTCAGTAAAATAAATTCGAAATAACTTATTCTTAATTAACTTATAGATAACAAGGTGACCTAGCAAACTTTGTACCTCTACAGAATTCGAAATATCACCAAAAAAGCCGTTTCGTTTGTACCGATGTTTTTAAAAGCTTTTAGTTATTCTGTTATTCGGGGTGGAGACAAATCCAACAAATTAAAGTTCAAAATAGGTCCAGCCGTTCTTGAGTATAAATGGAGTAACTAACCCGACTTTGTTTTATAATATCTAAAATTTTTGCTTTTATATTCTAGAAAATTTAAACAACATCATAGGCTATGCCTATGGAGTAGGTATACCTGACACTATGATCTCAGTTTATTTAGACTTAACGAAGTTGTGAATTCAAATCTAGTCATCAATTATTATTTTTTTGTTTCAAAAATAGGAGACAAGAGTGTGGATCCTTAAATATAAAACGACTTTCAACTCTCACATTGAATAATGCCACTACATTACTAAACTAAAACCGTTTGAGATTATTGGATAGAGTATTTGCAAATATGTTAATATCCCAAGAGGATGAAGGTAATACACAATATTCACATCTCAAAGCTTTCCAAAGACGTTGTGGTATCGTATGAAGTAGCTTCGAATACAATTCTACCTTATGCCGAGTCGAAGTTCCCGTTTTGTATTTCACGATTTCTATGCTTCATCGTGGCGTAATCGTTTAGGAACTGAGCCTTTAGCAGGAGTATGCACAAGTTTACTATTCGATCCGTGACTGTAGTATAGTCTCTCAAATGTATGGGATTCCGGTGCAGCGCCTCCAGTGGTAACTTGACTGAACTAAAATCCCAATACATTTGAGAGACTATACTATAGTCGTATTGCTCATTATATGGTCTAAAATTGAAGGAAAAAATGTCATTTTTCCTTCAATTTTGATTAGTTTTGATACGTTTTATGTCAAAATTGAAGGAAAAATGACAGTTTTTCCTTCACTTTTAGTCCGTATAATGAGCAATACGACTATACAGTCACGGATCGAATAGTAGACTTTGTGCATACTCGTGCTCGAGGCCCTGTAGACATAGCAGAATACGATGGAATACTAGCTAGGTTTGAATCAACATCGTAATTTATGTGCGTTACATTTTTTATTAAAATGTAGTGACGAATCTTTCATTTTCTTCAGTTCCATTTTCTAAACTATAGAACTGGAATTACTTATATAGAATAGTGATTTTAGTATAGGTATTAGTATTACTATCAAATAGTAATAATGAAATATACCTTAATATTATTAAAAATTAATGAAAAAGACTTAAATACTTTTTTTATTAAATACCTTTTGCCCAGTTAACATTCCATACGTGACAAGTTGCAAGCCCATCGATGCTATTAGAAAACAATCTGGTTTCCTTACGACAAAAATAAATTAGCAGTCACTATTTACATAATAATAAGTGGATATAGCTACATGAATTCTGTAAGGTAAGAAATAATAGATACCTACTATATTTCGATTTCCACATCGATCTCGAACCACCTTTGAAATGTATTCCAGAAATTACAGAACTCGGGATCAGCACACTGGCTATTTTCAATATAATAGTGACTCGTCTTTCCATTCAATTTCCATATTAATATCAAGTTTACGAGAAAGTTTCCCGGATATTTCCGATTTATGTACGTAAAATAAGGAACACAGTTGTTTTGGTTGAATAAAACGAAGTGTAAAATGAAATACCTAATAAAAGCGTGCTGATAGAATTTATAATCGAGTATTTCATTATTTGTTTATTATTTTTTTGTTTCAACCTTCTTCCTGCTTTCAATTGTTACTTGTTTTATTTATTTATGAGATTTTTAAATAACTTTGTTGTGAGTCACCTTAACTTGCATTACTAACAATCTTCTATTCAAATAGATTTCTAAGACAACAGTATTAAGATGTGATTAAAATAACATGAAAAGGTAGTTTTAGTTTACGGTTGTAAGAGGAAATCTTCTAAACAACTATTCCTAGAAAGGGTTCAAATAGGCTATGTTTTATCCCGGAAATTGATCGGTTTAATTCTTTCCTCCTTTTTTCGCTTTGCTAGGTTACTATGCGTAAAACGCGTTTTAATGATTATTTACAAAAGTTTCACATGGCTTTTGGTATTTTCCTGACATTTCATGAAATAATGCATAGGGAAAAGTAGCAAGTGTGATAATTGAGGCTGTACAAAAAAAGCAAAGGCATTACATCTATACTAGACATCCATACAAAGACTTCATCCATACAATGTCAGGTGGCAAACTTTGCCTACGGGTTACTGTAGCACAGAATAAATAATTGTACCTACTAACTGTAGAGCCTGGGACATTGTTTAAGATGGAGTAGGCTTTCCCTTCCCAGCCCTAAATCATCCTCTCAGCTTAACCGGCCATATCCACAAGAAATACATAGTCAATACATATAGAGCTCATGTTGTTTCGCATATTTATATATTTTTCGAAACGAAAAATCCATAGATGCACGCCCAGAACGAGACAAAATAAACGAGAGAAATTGAAGGGATATTATAACCTATGTCTATTCCAATTTTCATCGAAATCTATTCAGATGTTATACATACGTAGGTATACGACATACATACGAGTACATACAATGTATGTACTCGTATGTACATACAATGTATGTACTCGTATGTACCTATGTCGTAGTCGTAGTTTGTGAGTCCGTAGATATGAACGAGTATGTCATACTCGTTCATATCTACGGACTCACAAACTTTCGCAACGATAATATATTATGAAAACTTTTACATACTTACCTACAAACATACGTGTCTACAACTTCAAGAGCCGAGTTTCATTGTAATCAGCGAAAAATAATAAACCAAAACCATTGTTTCTATTGAACAAGGAGTGCTAACTTTACTTAACTTGCAAGAAGCCAGGCAGGTTCTTTGTTTAATTCCATTTCAAGTGCCTACAATATTTACTTCTTTGTACAATAGGTATACAAATAAATCCATTCAACTCTATTTACGATGTTAAGAGCCTGGCAAAGAGCCCACTTAATTCTTCGAATAGTCCAGCAATAACAACATTTTTTTAATTATTAAGGATACATACATTAAGTATATTTTTTTATTTATTATGTAGGTATCCTGACCAAAGAAAATTGTTTACATAATTTATCATTAAACTACTATTTGCTATTCACAATAAATGTTACCAGCTTCCACCCATTGCTTTGCGTGTTACCAACTTTTGATGTGAATGATGTGCTGTTCCAGATTACAATCTACATCTATTCCAAATTTCATCCAAAACGGTCCAGTGGCACAGAATACTAGTACTACGTACCAGTGGTCCGGGTCTGATTGAATCACAAACATTGCCAAACTTTCAGATGTTTAACATTAGTAGGGTAGTAAGTAGTATTATTCGTCTTTGCGGTTCTATCATTTTAAGTAAGTACAGATTACGTACCTACCTAATTAAAATTAAAAACAAAACACTAATAAAAATCTTTAAATTAAGTCATGAACGTTTCGAATTATAAAACCGGTCGGATGAATCACTGTTTCTGGGTTAATCTCTTTATAGGACTGATCATCGTTGTTGTCGTTATGCCACAGTTATACGGAACAACTAACACTAATTCTCTTGTTATTCACAAATCCTGTTGGTTTATTTGGTAAACTCACAAAGCTAATTGGTTTATTTTTTTTGGTGTAAGTATTTGGTATAGTTTATATTTAAGTATAAATATTGTTATCAACGGGATAATTACCATGATTATTGAGTTTTGTTGTTTCCCGATATTTCGACGCAGTTGCATGCGCCATGATCACGGGTAACTGAAGTCTTTGCGAGGTAGAGGGTAGTTATGTGCAGACGAAACGGTCTACCCTCTTTCTCAGTCGTTTACTACTACGAACACCCCTACCACCGGATTCATTCTCACTCACAACTCGATTCCGACACACAACACTAACAGTGTCAGGACGCACACTAGGTACCTCACTTTTTCGGTTCCTACACAATCTCACCACAGGATTCCAGACTCCGGATAATTGGAAACCATCCTCTCGATTGAAATTTTTGTGTTTGGTAATCTCAATCGCCTCTTGAACCAGTTTTGGTATGTAATGGCGTTCTGTTGAGATTACCTGTGGATTGTGTAGCTCGATCCAGTGGTTTGAGCCAGACTCCAACAGATGTTCTGCTATTGCTGACTTCTGCGTGTCGATGTTCTTGACCGCCCTGATATGTTCCTTGACTCGACAAGCTATTGTACGTTTCGAGTCAAGGAACATATCAGGGCGGTCAAGAACATCGACACGCAGAAGTCAGCAATAGCAGAACATCTGTTGGAGTCTGGCTCAAACCACTGGATCGAGCTACACAATCCACAATTGAATTACTGTCTTGTCTCAGAAATACATTTTAGCGATTTCTGACTTTTCTAGTACTCTAACCTCAGTTGGTCTGAAAGAGCCTTTTTATCCTTAGATGAAACAGGATCGATTGGCATCAAAAAAAGTTTTTGTGTAAATGGCCCATTTTCTCGCTGACTGTACATTTTTTCAAAATCTGTGAATGCAGGTCGAAATATTTTCAAAAATTAAGGATGGTCTTCTAAGAACGTTTTCCTCTAGCTACAACGGTTAAGGTAGCTGCCCTTACTGCCCCGTCTCAAAAATTCAAAGTCAAAGTCAAAGTCAAATATCATTTATTCAGTAGGACCGTTATGACCACTTTGAAACGTCTTAAGAGCTAGGTGATTCTTCTCCTGTTCTTTCGCGACCAACACCGTGAAGAATCAGGGCAACAAACACGGTATGGGGCCTAGCTTTCTTTTCGGTGATCCATCCGCTTAAAATCTAAATAGTCAAGTTCCAGTGTGGAGCCAGTCGAACAATGTGAGTCTCGTCAAAGTCGTCAAAAGAAAAAAAAGGAGGATTAATACCTCAACGAAAATTCGCCCTGTATACCTATAGAAGAACGGCAACTTAAAAACGGCTGGACCGACTTTTATTGTATTTAATTTGTTGAACTTGTCTCTGCTCCGAATAGTAGAATAAGTGTAGAAAGATCTGAAAAAATCGTGATTTTTTTATTAAAGAAAATTATTGTTCTCATACATTTTGTATGGAACGGCTTTTTGCTGATACGGTATCTCGATTTCTAAGCTGGTACGTACTAGTATTCTGTGCTGGTACAAATGACAGTGGGAAAAGGTTTTACATTTATTTAGCTATTTTTATACAAATGGACATGCTATGACTCATGAAACATGTACGAAGTTCGCCGGGTCAGCTAGTACTAAAAAAGAAAAGCTAGTACTGTTATGCCGCCTATACATGTTGGGCGAGCCTAAGCCAGCGCGAGCGAAGGCGAATTGATGCAAGGCGAGTGCTACCATCCAGACGTTTGGCGAGTCTATGCAAACAAATACAAATTGGCGCTTGTATTCACTCGGCCAGCTAGGCGAGCGATGGCAAGGCAAGGCAAGGCAAATGGTGGTGTCCACACGTTGGTATTGGCGTTCACTCGGCGAGCCTACGCCAGCGTGTAGTAGCGGCTTTATAAAGAGATACAATTTGTTGGTTTGTAATGTAATGAGTGATTAATGTCTGGAGTTATCTACTGATCTGATTATGAAAATTCTTTCATTCCTATTGTCCACCGCCCTTTGTACAATTGACTGCCAATCTAATGTATTCTAGTCCATTCGTTTTTTTATAAGTGTACAAGTATTTTCATTTATTCCTTCTTATGAAGCTACATTATGCCTGCGTGCTACGTTTTATGCACCACAAGAGCGAAGCCGCTGAAAGCTAGTTAAGACTGATTGCACACAGCACACCTATCCTTGCCGAATTCTGTACTGCCAGATTCGGTCCCGCGGGCAGGTGTGCGAGATTTCATACGAATTCATATAAAGAATTCTAAACTTGGATTCGTTCGGCGCATTCGACGTGGATTGGTGTGCGTCCACCTTAAATATAAAGTTTATTACACTTGACCAACTTGCCGGCAACGCAATTAATCTGAACCGTCACGACGGAATGCCCCACGCAGCTTCTCAAGAGTTTGATTCATCACAATTAATGATTGGAAATTATCCGAAATGGGTAAATGACGAGAAAGCGTCCAATTTAAAAGTTTCCTTATAAACTGTCCGAAATTGGATAAGGATCGGAAAGTTTTATTGATGTTAATTTGTTGATAGAATTGGGATGTTACCTAGAAATCGTTAAACCTTTGGCCTAACTCTTCTAGTTTTTCACTTACCTACCTTTGAAATTCCAATTTAAATTGTTTATTTATAAAGTTCTCGAATAAATTACTAAAACTACGCAAAAGGTTAGCAATTAAGTCCCTCTGATTGTTTTTAACACGATGTTTAACAGCGGTTTATGAAAATCAAATGTAAGTCGGTATATGAGCTTAAAATATACTAAAACTGGAATATAACTGTATTGTACAACCCAGTCATTTTACTTTTCAAAACTACTGCAAAAGCAATCACGTTTAGAGGTTGTTTCTTTGTCGGTGAAAATTTAATGTTGAAATGAGGAAGCATCATTCATTATTTACATCATCAATTTTCTACAAAACATAATGCAACACGAAAAATTATTTCTCATCATCAATCTACCCGTGGCACAGAATGTACAGTCAGCAACAAGTTTAAATCAACAATTTCAATTTTTATTAAGTAAGTAGGTACTCAATTAACTTTGTAACTTTTTTTTTGTCTCACATCTTTTACGTACCTAAGCACGTCCAAATATAGGTACACCTAGCCCATGCCCACTTTTTGCAAGAATTTTTTACATATTCCGATTGACAAATTGCAAACCTTTCGGCGCCTAAAAGCTAGTGGTTCGCGCCGGAAACCGAGACCTGAGACAGAGACGAGAGACAGAGACAGGAGACCGTTGTCATTTAAACTGACGTTTCTCTGTTAGTTAGACAATCAGCCCCTTAGTTTCGATCTCCGATCTCGGCCTCCGACGCGAACCGCCACCTTACCTTACACATTTTAGTATAAAACAGGCAGGTTATATCAGTTAAGGTTTTCCAAAAAACTGCTTAAATCTTAAACTCGAGCTGAGGGTTCTGCAGCCCAAACATTTGAGTGACGATGCTGTTTCAGCCCCGATGTAAACAAATAAAGGGCTACATTTGACAAGGCTCAACACAAAATATTTACCGTCAGCGGTGTGTTAATGAGAGAAAAATGTTTACGCTGATGAGAACTTTTATTAAAATATACAAGAACTTTTCTGCCTATTTTTGTATGTAAAAAGAATTTTTGCTTTTATGGAAAACAAACGCTGTAAGTAAAATTAATGGTCTTCATTTCTGCTGTAAGCACTGATTTTGAAGTTACACAATTTAAAAAAAAACTGCGTTGTTATTTTGGTCATCTTTGGTCGTTGATACTGAGTAAGAATGTAAAATTAGATTTTAATCTATTGGATCTACATAAGTGTCGTGTGTCTGTTATTTTTTAACAAACAACGAAATTACATCTTACATAGAAGACAGATACTCGTAGTATGCTCTTATCAGGGGCGTATATATAGCTTTGTTAATGGGGGGGTCCAAAGGTTCCAATATACAAAGATCTTTGTTAAGGGGGGGGGGTCCAAGGGTTCCAAAATACAAAAATTGACTAGGTTTCCTCCGAACTTAATGGGCTAAGGGGGGGGTCCGGACCCCCTAAACCCCCCCCCCTTATATACGTCCCTGGCTCTTATTATGGTCTATTTCTATTTACATGGTCCGGCAGGTAGCGTCACGTGGCCGCATAGACACGTACAGATTATACGAACCACCGGCACCGAGCAGACAAAATTCTTTGCGCGAATACTGGCCTGGGCGTGCTTGCACGGCCACGTTACGATAGTATAGAAAAGTATTATTTTGTCTGCCACGGCACGTGTCTGGCACGCTCAGTGTCTGTCTGTAGATATAAACGGACCTTCGTAGAATAGGTATCCGATAAATTAAAATATTTTTTGTTTCTTTTTAATTATTCTAGGACATTTAAAGACATTGTACAACATACGTGTTGTAAGTATGTCATTCGATCCTTTTGATAAAGTTAATTAGATGCGTTTAATGAGCGCGTCTTCATCGTCAAAGGACATGAATACGAGACAAACAATGACACCGGTTTTAAATAACACCCATTCCAAAACAAACGGAGCATGAAATGATTTGCCCTTAATTGTGTGAAAGATTTATAAGCTGGATATTTTGCAGTTTGAAATACATTACAACGACGTATTGGATTTATTTTCCCAAAGGTCGAAACCAAATAAAAATAGGTAGGTACCGTACTGATTACTTTTGTCTGATTTACGTCGCAAACTAAATGAGTTTTGGTACCTACGCGTATTTGTAATGGTACTCAAAGGAGTCATATACAGGCATCGTTGGCTGTCATTCACTATTATGGGGATTGATCATTTTAAGCAGCCTATTTCATATTTATATTTAAAACAAAAAGCACAGGACATAATAAGATAATCACCTTTAGCTCTGAAAAACTGATAAAGTCCACGCGAAAACAGAAACGCTTTATTCCAGATGCTACCAAGAGCTGTAAATAATGAGAACTATCCAGTGACGTCGATATTTCACGACGGGTGATAATGACCAGCCGCTACAGATACCTACTTGTGATAAATAATACTTTATGTGACACAGAATAATAATTCATACAACCTACTTTAAAAAAACAGCACTGGGATAACGACGCAACAGGAATTTCTTAATACTAATTCTAAACAAGTGGCTTAATTATTTTTTTTATGAAAAACCGACTTCAATGAAGCTGAGCAAATTGTCGGCACTCTCGAGGTAAAATTCTGTTCATAACTCCGAAGCCTTCGACAGATCCTCACCAAACTTGTATGGCACCAATTGGAAAGTATGCCCATGCAAACAAAAAAAAACATTTCTAAATCGGTCTAGGCGTCTTCGAGTAATCGGGTAACAAACATTAAGACTCTGCAAGCTATGGCCTTACGCCCAAGACTTTTATAAATAAATATTGATAGAAACATCGCGAAGCTTAGTAGTGCAAACATAATGCCTGATTTACACGAGGTTAGTAACAATGCTAAGTAGATGCCACTTGAAACTTACATTTTTACTAGATCATTTATTAACGTAAGGAGATAACTTTAAGTTATTAACTTATATGTAGTTCCTGGATGTTGCTTGAGTTGTAGTAAGCTTGCCTAGCACATAAACTATTCTCTTAGCTTCTCGACCTTATTGACAGAAATACGTGGTTAATACGACGCGTGTGGAGCTGACCAAACCGCGGGTTTCCTCACTTTATTTTACTTCGCCATTTAGGGCACAATGTCAAAACACATACCTGAAACAGGATGCCGACAGGCAGGATGAGTCCATTAATGCGCTGACTGGGACTTGAACCCACGACCTAAAGATGTTGTCTACGAAAGTTAAGAGCTTAATCCCATTCGGCATACATGTTTCTCTTATAATGTTAATGCATAGCGCATGTTACAACTTAATACACCTCACACGCTGCAAACTTTTGCTATCGGCCGATAGTTTAGTCGTGTTGGGCTGCTAGTACAAACATGCCCGATACTGAATCGTTGTAGTGTGCACACTTGCATACATCTTCATACGACGAAAACCCCGATCGAACTATCGACCGATATAAAAGTTTATAGTGTGCGAGGGGTTTAAATATTAAGTTTACACGAGCTAGAAGCGACGCTCAACACGTTTGGTACCTACTGTCAGAAAGGTATTAATTACAAGATCGATATCGATTTCAACTTTGAAGAGACCAGTTACAATAATCATAAGTGCCTCATAAGTTGTGATGAAGTAGACGGGTAAGTCAACGATGCCTTATTTTTAAGTTTACACGAGCTTAGTAACTAAAGCTTGGTACTTGTCGTTTGCGTGCTAGTCTGTATGCAAATAACGTAGTGGTGTGAATGGTTGCCAATTGCCAACGATGTATTGCCAGTGGTAAACTTATGCTTTTTAATTACTTAGTAAGTATTTTCCCTCTACTGTAGTGTAGAGTATTTCTAAGTATTACTGATTAAATATTAGTAATGTATGTATTTATATTCGTATGAGCGAGTGGATAGCAAAAGATTATTTAAAAGTTTAGAATTTAACGTGTTAATGCCACTTGCCGTCATTGATCCAAATTCAGATCATTCAGAATGCCGCTTAACTGCAACGTTCTATCAAGAACGTTTGAGTAAACCAAGAACGCTTCTAAGAATAAGTTGTTGGCCATGGATTTTTTTAATCTGAGAGTCTTTTGTAGGTACTAAAAATATGTAAAGATAAGTGGATACTAAGTTCGTGTAGATTAGACCTAATCTAGAACACTATTATGGACGTAGCTACTGTTGTCAGACCATAATACTCGGTTTATATCGAGTTACCTTTTGTCTGGGACTGTGATGTGATCAATACCCGGTTCTTGATAACCCCCTTCAATGTGTCTGTACCTACGTCTACTGTTATGTAAGTGAACCTGAGAAAGAAGCAAATAGGTAATTTAACTGATTAACTAGACAGGAGAGATCATTATCTAATATGATTAGCACCAACTTCATGTCTGTATCTTCGGTGTCTATCACGAAAAATTTAACTTAAGTATAAATAACCGTTTGATTTAAGGTTATAGCTGACCATTCGCCGCCGCACCCGAACCTTACGCCTCATCGCTTCGGTATTCTTTGTATGGAATTCTATGGACCAACCGTTGGTCTAAAGAATTCCGTTACGAAGTTGATCACCAACGCTCACTACATCAACTTCGTAACGTCACTAGATCGCCGCATCGCAAGCCAAAATTGAAGGAACAAGTGAACGCCGAAAAGGCGATGCGGTGCGGGCGGTTCTTTCATTTATTGTAGAAAAAAGAAAACTTTTAATACTTAAGAACTTAACGAAACGTTAACCCATTGTTAAAGTCATAGATTTTTTATACGTTATCAGAGTATTTGAGAATTCAAAATAGATTCAAAAAAATCACCGAGACTGTTTTAGGATGGACTTAAAATATACGTATTAGATCAAAGATTTTAATAACCTTAGACCTATGACATTATTTAATTTTATAAAAAATTTGTCAATTTAGCAAAGCTTTTGGGAATATTTTTTTCCTTTTACTCTTTTGTCAATAAAAAGAGACGGCAACCGCCACCGACCTGAGCTTTACGAAGCTTCATTAACAACAGGAATTACCCAACTAAAAGTAGTTAAGTACAGTAAGTATAAAATATGAAATCAAAAATCATATTCCATTTTATCGATTTTAATCTAGAATATCGGTTGAATTTTGCTCACATCTAGTAAAATTAATCCTAATAGGTAAGTTATTTCTTCATGTAAAATAATTAGGCTAATTTTATCCTTGAACCACGTGAGCGATACCACGCGTGGAACAAAGATTACTAGCTCATTTCTAATTCAATGGCATGAAAGGAGCAAATATTGTCATTTTTCTTTTCAAAGTGGGTCGAACGTTATCGGGCTTCTCAACTCGATACCGCTACATAAGCTCTGTAAATTCCTTGAAATTGAGATGCCGTTGTAGAAATGGGTGTCCCAGCGTTCTTTTGGCGAACGTCTATGCATTGAGACTATAGTGTTTGAAGTAGCAGATAAAGGTCAATCTATTCGACATGTTTCCAATCAATTTAGCTTATTAAGATGTATGGGAAAGTAAAAACAGTCTCCTTAGTACTTTTTTTTAGCCTACTTATCTCGACTACGCATCTATAATTTTTTTTTCACCTCAGCAGCTCGAAATGGCATCCTTTGCTGCGAGAAACCAGTGTGCAAAATCGCATTTTGCACACTGGTTTCAGTGAGGAAAAGTGATTTGAAATTCGAATGTCGTCGATTGACACGTGGTAGTGCATGGCGGTCAATCGCTAGCCTGTCTATGAAAAAAAAACTAATAACGCACCTTTTAAAAATAAAATAGCGGGAATTTGTTTCTGTTACGCTGGTTATTTGTTGAAAATTCATAAAACAATAAAGATGAGTGAAACCAGTGGCGAATACACTAATTTATCTCCAGAGAGAAGAGTTGAGACAAAAAGTGATTGTGATGAACAAAGTTCCCTTCTTGAGAAGCACGTAGGTAAGTTCTGAACAAAACAGAAACTTTTAATTTATAAAACTACAATAACTGTTATATGTTCGTTTAATTTCTGAGAAAAATGCGTTATTTTTAAATAGACTTAAATGAATACCTATTATGGATCAGTTGCTTCATTATGTACAAAGTTGTATCTTTTATTTGTAGGTTAATGTTCTCGCTGCTGAGGTGAAAAATTTTGTGTGCTACACGAGACCAAAGTTTTTCACATCTCGTGCCTTGGAATTCCTCGCTAGACTCGGGATTCTAACGTAGAATCACTCGCTACGCTCGTGATTCAATTCTTAGAATCCCTCGTTCGCTCGGGATTCAAAATCAGCACTCGAGGAAAACATCAACTTTGCTCTCTTGTTGCACAAATAACTATTGTCATATTAAACAGAGAAAATTTACCTAACAGCTTGGGGCAATGTTTTCTTTATTTTGATTTATTTATTTTTTATTTAACCTATTAATTCAGGCATTATGTACGTACATGTACATTTATAATTCATATTTTTCGAGCTTGTTCAGTTTTTTGTATGTCCGTTTGCCAATCAACGTAGGCCTCCTTCTACCTTTTTCATTGCTGCCTTTGTTTAGCCCTCTACCCGATATTGTTGCAGCGGCCTGTCTGTTAACATGATCCTATCTTTTCTGCTGTCTATCTCGCTTTATTTGATCTTCTCTGAGTATTTTTTCTCTATTTGTCTTTCCGTAATAACATAGTCTTTTTATTTACAAAAAAATAAATACTTAAAGGTACATTTTCCAATAAAAGCCAAACCTAAAGTATGCTTCGATGACAGTTACATTGAAAGCATCTGGCAGAGAAAGTTGATCGAACAATAGTCGTTGAACACCCAGTGAACTCCGGCTTAATTGCAATATGTTGGCTTGCCCAAACAATTTCATAGCGCGCAGGCAGCCACAATGTGTTTAATGAATTTTAATTGAAATAATAAGCAAACTTTTCAACTAAGGGGTCACATGGCAAAGGGTGGTGAAAGTGAAATTAAAGTAGGTACATTGTTGAACAAATTGTTTGACGCCGAGGCAGTGGAGTAATTTTGTTTCAAGTTTCTGTAAAACAGAATGTTTTTGGCTTCACCTGAAAATAACTTTATGAAATACATAAATTGAATTTTTACTTTACCTAAAATTTTTAATAACAACCTTTCAATCGTTCGATCATGTTTTTGGTAAGTAGTAAAAAAATAGAACAACGTAGTAGTGCACACAATACTTATGAAACATTGAGGCTCGTATTACAGATTGGTACTCAAGTATAGTTTAAACTCTGTTCATCTGATCTCTGCTTGAGCTCTGAATGTAGTCTCAAGCGTTCGGTTGGTCTTATTTTAGAACTTTTAAGGTTGATTCACGCTACACCGGGCCGGGTCCCGGCCGGGCCCGGTGTAGCGTGAATCAAAATGTCAAATTCATACAAAATGTATACCGACGGGCCCGGCCGGGCCCGGCCGGGACCCGGCCCGGTGTAGCGTGAATCAACCTTTAATAGGGCCACTTTTAACTATATTTCACACCAAATTTTAAAACTCAACTTTAAACTAAAAGATAAATGATTGAAATATATTCAATCTTTACATACACTCTAAACTAGTTTCACCAACCAAATTGATTGCGATTAGCACATCTAAACCGCATGTAAGAGCTGTCAGTGTCATAATTGCTATAAACACTAAATTAGTTACTTAATTGCGATCAGTTTCGTCGGTGGAATTGGCACTTAGAGTTGAGAAAGTGTCTGTCTGCTTTTAGATTTCTAATTTTCCATTCAAATTGAATTCCGAGAGCTTTTTATGTTTCTTAGAACTCCGTGGATAATTTGCTCGATCGGATCCAGCTATCGCTCATCAAACCAAAAATAAGACAACAATAGATAAAATATTGAATTACATTTTGTTTTCTAGTGGAAAATTGGAAAACATGGAATCTCATTAACTTTCTTACGTCTCATAATTCTGAAGTTTCAGAAGTTTCTTAGCGTATCAGGTGACCCATTACGTAATATCTAGGGCCTAGTACTTTGTACTGCTATTTGTTATGACTAAAAGAAGCTTTAATATTATAGTAGCTTACAAAAATACTTCTGGTAGTTATTCAATTGTTGCAATTTGATGACTAAAGTATATTTATTAACCAAGAAATTGTTTTATGATAGGCAGCCTGAAGGCCTCTTTAGTTGCTTAACAACTTTTTAGCTAGGATCGCCAGTTAAACGCGCCCAATGTAGTAAGGAAGCGCCCAGTTGTTAATGCCCTAAGAATAAAATAGAATAGAAAATCGTTTATTTTGTGCACCTCGTACTAAATTAGCTATCATCCACCCATTTTTTGTTGCCTTAGGTACTGACTGCATGCAGCGTTGCTCAAGAAAGACAAACTGAATAGATGTATACCTACACAGGTAAACAGGTTTGCTTATTTATGTATACATTATGATTCCGAAGTAACACGTAAGTATGTGTAAAGATATTTATTGAATTATTTTATACGTGCGCTGGTGAGTTGTTCAGCTTTTTATGACGCCCATTTTATACATGAATATTATCGAGAAAATCTATTATAACCAATTTATTGTACCGATAAATTGTAATATGTTTCAATAAAATGGTTTATCTTTTCGGGCCATCGAATTTGATATCCGGTAGGAACATTATTGGTATTTACGGAGCTAATTTATTTCACACACTGTTTAATGACTTATTTAAACTGGTCTCAAAAGTGATTTAAGTTGTCCTAGTAAGAGATACTGCGACTTTCCAGCCAAAAATTATCACTGATCACTGATCGTGGTTTCTTATCCAATCTGGGGTAACGAAAGTTTATTCTATTCATGAAAATTAAGGTTTGAGGATCTGATATCATACATCTGATACATGGTGACCACAATCCTCATTTAGTGAGGGACTGACTAGAGAACAGTCTGATGAGTCTGATACTATCTGTCTGTTTCTAGTTTTAACAAAAGAACAGAATCCAGTTGACATTGTCTTAATGCTAACTTTAATTTAAAAAATAAAACAAAGAAGTTCATGTTCATCTATCTACATCCAAAACATTTTACCCCGACGCCGACGACCAAGACGGGACGAAAAATTCTACACCCACGTACCACGTAGAGCAGTGGCTACGCTAAAACTAAGTGGCTTTTAGATCTCGTTTCGGTAATTGATTTCGGATGTATCAATGTCATTTACAAATCATAATAAGATAAGTTTTTAGCACACGCAAAACGACTCGAAAACGTTCCAATTGGGACGTCTTGTCTTTAGTCCGCGTCAAGCAGGACGAGGACCTAGACGCTCTGTTTGCCACGTGTAGTGAATTTACTGTGTGAAATGTCCAGAATTTTTTTTTTAAAAAAAACAACAAAATGATAAGTATTATGTTCTAATTATGTATGTAGGTACCATTCATTTGCTTTTTCACTTGTCAATATAGTGTGCACTAACTATATCGATATATCCGTAACTATGAACGTAACATTATCTAAGGTAGGTACATCATTGGGATGTATTTAAAAATTTAAAAAGATCCAAAAAATCTATGTTTAGGCATATTAAAACATTTTATTACTTAATCTTTTCTGCTGGATAATCACCAGTACATTTTTTATTCAATCTAAATTCTGTACTTATTGCCTACTAGAAGCCAAAAGATTAAAAGGACAACTATAATTACACTCCGCTTCATAGAAAGCCGGAGCTTTACTAGTAAGCAATTGACTAATTTGAATTCACGTCCAATGTAATCCCCTGCGTCACTGATGTGACCATTGTCTTACTGCATAGTTTATTACTCGACAAGTGCCTCATTGGGATCCCACTCAACTGACTGGACGTCATTCACGAATAATCTCATTACCTATAGTGATTACTTGAAGTACCTACTGCTACGGAAATGTTGATAATGTGCATAGTTTTTATTAACACGCTTTTATTAGCTTCACTTGTATCTATCTGTGTATGCAACGGAATCTTCGAGTTTTGACTCACTTGAAATTGTCAGATTAAATTGAAACTGCACACTCATCAAGAAATGATGACAATAGGTATTTACCTACAATAGATTTATTTATAAAAAAATTGATAAAAACGGAGAAATAACACAAATAAAACAAAAACACTTTTTTACTCCTGCTGCTACACAAACGTGTTTTTTACCTTTTCGAACAATATTTTTATTATTAGGTTAAGTAAGTACTTTATTACTTCTATAATTTAGTTACCAGTAGAAGAGCCTAGTTTCTCTAGTAAAGTTAAAATGTATCATCACGAACGTGCGACAACAACACACACGAGGTCTGAGATGGGGAGAACTTCTCCCCATCTCAGAATGCGTTTACTTACTCTATCAGCACAACTTCTCCATAGAGAACGCATGTGCCTAATTCTTATTAAAACGTTTTTATCTTTATTCTATCTATTTTAAACACACAGTTGTGAACCTGCAAGGAACTAGACATTATTTAACACACGGGATAATGTCTAGTACAACTCACGAAAGTTTTGAAAGTGAAACTGCAAGGAACTAGCCTAGGAATCAAATCCAAAAACTATAGATAGTGCAGAACCTTCACAACCAAATCATGTGCAAAGTAAAGCAATATATTTTTAACTAGTATTCTTCCCGCTTAGTAAAAAATACTGAGTTATGATGTCACAAATCATGAATCTTTCTATTAGTCAACGTCAAAACCATTATAACTTCGTCATTTTATAGATTTTTAAATGGCAACTCATCCAAACACAAATTAGCTAAATAGTAAATGTAACTGTAAACCGTAAGTAAATGAAAATTTGGCTCGTTGAAGAAATGGTATTTATTTATTAAGTCCTTAGTTGTAGCTAAACGCGCGTCCCAATTAACAGTCCGTCCGTTTGTAGCTTTGCATTGCAGGCTGCTGAGCAACTTTACATCCTGCCTAGAACATACACTAAGTGTTTCGAGGTTATAGAAGAATAGAATAGAATATAATATTTATTTCAACAACAAAAGTACATTTTCTATAGTGCTTAAACTAGAGCTGGTAGCAGTAAAGGTAAACTTAACAAAGGCTAAGGGAACAGATCTATGTAGATTAGCACCATGGGGCTTCGGACTTACTTCCCGTGCTAGTAGTACTGTGTTACGGCGAAGTAGCTCTTCATTCCCTATTTGGGCCAAAACCAAGATGTTTTGTTATGTTAGCCAGCCATATAACATGTAAAGACCTATGTACGAGTATGTACCTACCTATTAAACTATGCTACCTTTCTTCTGAAGCTTCGGTTTCTCATTTCAGTGTCTGTGTCCATAATATAATGTATAAATATTGTTATCAACGGGATAATTACCATGATTATTGAGTTTTGTTGCTTCCCGATATTCCATTTTTTCTTCGTAACCATGATAGTTTCAAAAGCAATATAATGTACTTAATGTAGTAGCTGTTTGAACACTGAAGTTGCCACGTGACTAAACCGGAACGACCAAACCCCGTGGTTAGGAGCATTATTACTTAGAAATGGTTATATCAAAGTTCTGGGTTCAATTACCACCCATTATATATTACTAGCTGCTGACCGTGGCTTCGCTCGCGTGGTATTCGGATAAAAAGTAGCCTATGTTACTAAATTTTTAGATTTTAAAGTGTTAAACCACACTAACTATTATTTAATATAAAATGAAAGAAAATCAGTGCTAAGAATCGACAAATTATATGAGCTTCTCAAGATTTTCGACTCGACGCCGACGTAGGTATATGGATTCCGTGGCCGAGTTACAAATACTTGTTGGTTAAAGCACTCCGGAGATAAAACTCCGGTTTGATAAAACTTTTTATTTTCGATGGCTGAATTTAGGTCAAACCAATGAAGAAATTATTTGAGTGACATTTTTTATTTTTATTTACTACTTACAGAATTTTTGCTTTTTCTGAGTCGTAGCTACATGTAGCAGGCATATGCCTAACAGTGGAATTCTACATTCAGATGATGATGATTATGATGTTGATACATATCATATAGGTCTAATCCTTTTCATTTCACAGACTCCGCATTCGTGACCCAAAAATGGAATTTCCAGAACGAATCTCGTCCCAACTATCATTGAAGATAAGATCAAGGATGTTAACAGTATGTCTGCTTATTCTGCTCCATCGTCTCCGATTCTTTTGAATACGTAAGATGTTCAAAGCATCTTGTTGGACGTGTCCCTCTGCCACATTACCCGGTTGGCGAAGTGCCAGCAGTCGGGGTCGTGACCAGGAAACATTACATCTCACGCCCACTACACGAAATGCAAATACTCAATGCACAGCTTAAGATTGAACTTTCTGGCAATGTGTTACCATTACACCCAAATACATTATGTTTTAGCTACCGCTAAGCCACTTCTCTCGCTTAGGTACGAGTATCAGTTTAAAAATATTTTTTACAAAAAACTGAAAAATAACTTCAAAGTTGCTTTTGTTGAACAAAAAACCATGTCTTTTTTTTAAGTCTGTTAAAATATCGTTTTTGATCATATTATATTTCAGGTCGCATAATGTACAATCCTATTGAGTATCAAACAGCACGTAAACGTCACACGTAATTATAATGATTTGGGCAAACTTTCCTTTAAAAAATTACTCATAGATGTTTTCCTTGTCTAGTTTAGTATTTTTATAGAGTAAAAAAGTAAGTTCGTATGAGCAAGTGGCCAACTCTGGTGACAGAGTTTTTAGGCCGCCTAAAGGCCTCCGTCATGGCTTAACGACTGACTGGCTGGGACTGACAATTTAACGTGCCCTCCGAAGAACGAAGATAAGAAAAAAAAAGAAGATTTTATAGAGTAGGTACCTAAATATCATCAAACGTATAGCCTTTGCTCCTCAGCATAGACCTGCGAATTTCCTACCCCAATTAGGGTACTTACCTATTTTATCAATTGTGGCCTGCCTGATTTCGGTTTAAGTAATTGCATGCTGTAGCATACTGTAATTGGAAATACACCAAGATCGAAGATATAAATGATATAAATGAACTCTTCTGAATGTCTGACAGAGGGATCTTTTTTTCTCTAAGTCTGAGTTTAAAAATTTTTAAAGTATGTCAATTTAATTCGCTTCGTGCATCGTAGTTGAGTTGAAGTCAAGTTATCGATAGCTCCGAGTGGTCTAGTCAGCAAAAAAAGTCAACACATTTCAAAACATTAATTTTGAAACTTTGGTAATGATTTTAGGTCTTAGCAGTTTCATTTTGATCAAAAAGTTGTATTCTGAAATAAATATTTTGAAAAAAAAACCCTCGCAGGACCTCCGTATGTGTACCTACTAAAAAATATATTCTTATGAAATAACTTCCTTTCATTATCTCTATATCTAGGTATGTTAATAAAAATGTATGTTTCTACATTTGTGAACTATGCGCCTCTAAACCATTGATCAGATTAGTAGGGTCTTCTGAGAGTGCCCGCGAGACTTACATAAATACTTATGTAAAATAAATACCTAAATGTATAAATTTTTTTTGGAAGAGTGCCCGCGAGAAATAAATAAATATGTAAAATAAATAAATGTAAGTACATAAGTATACTTAAACATTTTTTGGACCAGAAAGGTCCAAAAAAAAATTATTCAGAATATACACAACCAAGCACTTTTTTACTTTACGTGGCATTGCAACGCATGTCGCATACAGCTAGTAGGTAAGTAGGTAGGTACCTACTTATAAATAACTTCCACCAACATTTCTGTATTTTCATTAAATTAGAATGTAAATTGCAACAGTCCGCGTCTTGATGAAGTAGCTCAAGTTTTCCTCAATTTAACTACAAAATAAACAAATTTCGTTACATAGCTAAATTAAAATTCACAATAATCCTTTGCAAACAAAAAGTCCTCTAAAAGACAGTGCGATACCGATTCAACACAAAATCTGTTTTTATCCTATTAAAAAAATATTATACTTATCAAACTAAACGAAATACTTAGATGAATAAAAAACTAGGAATGACCAAAAGCCCAGCAGTAGGACGAATATGAATTTAATTTGTAAAAGTATATAGCTACAGACATGCTCTTTAAGTATATCTTCAGAAGCCTCGAGATGATATTTAATTTATTTCAATTACGCTAACGAACGTTCTAGACGGGCCTATGGGAAACCAACCCTTATAGTATAGTAATCCGCGTTCTACTTGGTGAGGTTTTGTGGCTGGTGATGCAAGATATTCTTAGATATTATTATGTAACAAAACTTTGTAAGAGATCAGTTTAGCGGGTATTCAGCAATAGTTGTGTATGTTTAAAGTAGCCTATGTACCATTCCAGAACTGCTTTTTCTCAGTCTAGCTATAAAATATTTCTACACAAACCTTTGAGATCTATTTTTAAGCCTAAAATTGATTTCTTCTGACGGTTACTAACTTAAAAAAAACTCATTACTTAAGGCTGTGTCCCCAGTAGGCAAACTGTGAGCGGCCGACTGAGTTTGCGGCGTATCGGTTTAGTACGCTCTTCCATATATTTGAAATGGAGTGTCCACAGTTTGCTAGTTTTGCACTCACTGTACGCAGTTTGCAGCGTTACGCGCAAAACTAGCAAACTGTGGACACTCCATTTCAAATATATGGAAGAGCGTACTAAACCGATACGCCGCAAACTCAGTCGGCCGCTCACAGTTTGCCTACTGGGGACCGGGACATAGCCTTAGAACGACTTTTCTGACACGCGAATTCATTCGCAGAAGTTGTATAAAATTTGATGTTTTTTAATAAGATACTCGTAAATCAAGTAATTTCACGAATAAACTTTATTTTTATTGAGAAAATAAAATAACTCAATCGTACAAAACGATGTCACGACGCAGAGTAAACAAAGAGAGATGTAAAACAAGGAGATTGTCAATAATTCGGGATTCAAATAAAATTCAACAAAATTAAACTCTCAACGCGTATCACGAATATTTCCTACTTGTCTTTTATTCAACCATTTTGGTGAATAAAAAATACATAATTTAATGGGCTCTCTTCGGGTTTCATTTTGTTTTCATTTGATTTGAAAAAGTGAGGTTATTGTGTTTCAAATTTCCTTTTTCTTTTGAACCGAAACCACTACCTGGAATTGGGTTTGAATGAATTTAATTAAGTACACATCCGAGAAAGATTTGAGGGTTTTGACCTTTTTCAAATATTTATATTCGCATCAAAATGTACAATCAAAGCGTTTGAGGTGGGGCAAGAGCTTCTAAGAATTTATTATTTTTAAATTGCTCGTTTTGCCAAAGTTTACTGTTGAAACACGGTATGACGCTTCATACTTTATCGTTCATTCAGTTCATCCGATTCCGTTGTTTGAAATTTCAAAGTCGTATTAGAAGATATTTTTGTTTATCTAGTTTTTAACTAGCCCTGTTTTTTTCATAATTTCCTGTAGAGAATGTCGTTAGTTATGAGTAAAAAATCTTGATTAACTTCATCCATGACTGATGTGAAGATCCATGATTAACATTCGTGGCGTAAGTCAAGAGAGTGAAGTGACTTTGTTTGTGTTTGGAGGATAATCAGCAAAACCAATTTGACTTATTGACCTGTGTAAAAAATATTCACATTTTTAAAAAGAGCATTCTTAGTTTAGTTTAATATAATTCCAAAGGCAATATAATTTAATTCGGATGAAGTCGGAAAGCGCCGCTAGTTAAAAGAGTAGGTACCTATCTAAACTGAAAATAATTTTAATATTAGGTATTATCTATAGAATATAATTATGTTACTCAATACAGAAGTGACCAAGCATAATCCAGTGGGTGCTCTAATAGATACTTGCGTACATGAGTGCACTCAACTCATTGATGTCTCAATGAGGCTTATGCACAGACCAATGCTGATAGGGTACGGACCCTTGTCCAGCTGATTAAAGTCAAGTTTTCTAGTAACATGTTCTTAAGTTTGGTATTGATGTATTAACATCGGTAACTAGTTTTCAATTATTATACCTAAATAAATAATGCTGGACATTTCTCACAGCACAGCATTATGTAGCCCCAAAGTAAGTAAAGCTTGTGTTATGGGAACAACATGACTGATATAATAAAAAGATAAGATAAAAAAAAATACTACTAATACTACTTCCATACTTTATTTTTGTAAATACATACACATATTATACAGATTTTAAATTGAAAACTACTTAGTTACCGACTGTATGATAAAAACAAAATAAACCGGTCATAGGTACTAATTTTATTTTACTTACTGGTAAGTACTCTCTAATGTAATTTTTCGTATCAAAATAATACCATAAAACTAGCACATTTTTGAATGGAAAAAATATTATCGTAAGAAAATATTCTATGGACTATACAGAAAATATTGTTATGCTTTCTTTGGTCAATGAAAGAAATAATATTTTGTCTTCTGTTGTCCACGACTCACCTTCGATCATTGATGTCAGAGGCACGTCTTTCATTGAAGTCTATACATTGATATTGAATGCTCAAACATCAACAGATATTCGAATAAACGCTCTTAATTTTCTTTTCACAAAAATTCTACTAAAAGACTAATAAAGCGCCATTTACGTGGAAAGAGTTTTTCTCGCTTCGAAGATACGATTCTCAAAAAAAAATATGACAGTGTAAACTAAACGTTATTACTTATACCTACGTGGAAGGACGATAATCGCTTGTCACTGAATTATTCTTTTCTCTTACGTTATTTGTATTATCGAGGCAAGTAACTCGCTCCATGGAAGTAGCGCGTGTGAGAAAAAACCTAACTCTACCAATTCATATAGCTATACTTACAGAGTATGAGATGGTAGCAGTGTCGAGAATCGAACCCGCACCACCAGTCTAAGCAGATTAACACTTGTCCTACACATATATAATGAATTGCTTAATGATCAGGTACCTATTAGGCTGCAGAGTAAGGACTAAAAGGAAAAGTGTCGAGAATCGAACCCGCACTTCCCATCCAGGCAGACAAACACTTGACCTACACCTACCTAGTAAGTTATTTAACTAAGTACCCTATTAAGTTGGAAAGTAAGGATTGAGAATTCAAATTCAACTATAAGTAGGTAGATAATAATACACATTTATTAATAACATAAAACATTAAGACTTTCATGGGCGTTATATTCTAGAAATACAAAGCTAATCAATAGATTTAGATAGGCATGGCTTGTATTAAGAAAATCATAAGTAAGTTCTAAAAATAGACTGGTTTCGCATAAGAAAATGGAACTATTAGAAGGTAGATAAAACATGAAACAGTTAAGGATTACCTGCAGCAAATATTGTTACAATCATGGAACTTTCAAAGGATTCATAAAACTGTTTAGCAATCCAGCAAGGGCACACCAAATCAAGGAGGGTAGTGAGCGATTTGAATTACTCACAGGAATTATAAATTACGAATTACAATAAAGTTATGAAACTGTTTAGCAGCCAAGCCAAGTAACAATACAAAATAAATAGTCGGGTGACTAGCAGATTTATCTAACAGACACAATAAATAGGTACACAAAATGATCACAAGAACATACACAGAATAAATACAAGTAGGTAGGTACAATAAAGTAATGAAACAAGTACTTAACTTTCGCTGCACTGGATATCACAAAGTATCCAAATGAGCCTTGTCCTGCCTTTTTATACAATTCTAAAGGTAATAAAAACCACCCCTTCTGCCATCATTACTTCGACCAATCACAGAATAGTTAGGAATATTTCTATACATTTATATTGTATAATGAACCTAGTGTGATACAAATATGTTAAAAACTATTATAAGATACATTGGATTCATAGTTTTGATATTCAAGTCCCAAAACAGTATATAAAAGCAATTTACATTAGGTAATTGTTAAACAGTTTGTTCAGGAATCTAAATCTTGATCACAAAATGTTTTGTTAATAGTATTATTATTTTTAAATTAATTTGGAATAACATCTAGAAAACTGTTTGTTATTTTTATAAACATGTACATAATTAATACACAACTTTATTGACCTATGTCACTGCGTTCAGAAATCACCCTGGTTATGAAGACGCCATCTGTGATCATATCTGTAAACTAATTTGTAAAGACATATTGTGTTTCCATTCGTAAGCTAAGTAAAATAAATCCGTTGAAAATGCCATCTATGAATTTCTGTGTGAACTATTTCAAGCTTATACTGACACGGCCATTCTGATAAGTACTTCGCTCTCGAAGTACCTAGGTAAGTATTTACATTTAGATAATCTTAAAAATTTAGGTACTATTGTCATTTTATTGTCAGGTGTGTACACATCATTTTAATGTCACTATTAGTCATGTCCCTATCCACATCCCTATCCACATCCTATCCACATAAATCATTTCATTTCATTAATCGACAGCCCTATCCACATCCCTATCCACGGCCCTATCCACGGCCCTATCCACGGCCCTATCCACTTTCATTTCATTTCGTTACATCTCGTTACATCTCGTTACATTTCGTTACATTTCATTACATCTCGTTACATCTCGTTACACTTCGTTACATTTCGTTACACTTCGTTACATTTCGTTACATCTCGTTACATCTCGTTACATCTCGTTACATTTCGTTACATTTCGTTACATTTCGTTACATTTCGTTACATTTCATTTCATTTATCGACAGTCACTAAGTAGGTAGTATAGGTATTAGAGAAAAGTAAATAACAATAAGAATAAAAATAGTTACAACCAAGCACTTTCGTGGTGTGTGTGTGCGTGGACGTGTGTGTGTATGTGTGTGTGTGTGTGTGTATGTGTGTGTGTGTCAAGTTATATAAGACAGGAATAATATTATAAACTACAGTACTGTTTATTACACATTAATTACTTAGAGGAAAGTCCCATGAGTCCCTTCTCCACGATTCTCTTTTTTTTTGCAATGATGTTGTCTTACTCGCAAGATAGACGCCCACCAATATATACACAAATAAAATAAACGTTGATGTCGTCTTACTTGCAAGATGGACACCCACCATAATATACTCAAATAAAATAAACGTTGATGTTTATCAAGAAATTTTTCATTTTAGGTACTGTAGCATTATTGAGTAGGTACTTAGAATATTTGTAATTGTCGGTCCGGCTTTTAAGTCGTTAAGCCATGACGGAGGCCTTTAGGCGGCCTAAAAACTCCGTCACCAGAGTTGGCCACTTGCTCATACGATCTTACTTACTTGCTAAAAGTCTAGTATGATTTATGACGGGTAGATTTCTGGATGGTTATATTAATCGAATTCTGAACTTTAAATTAACCGCTTGGCCAATCTGACTAGCAATTAGATACAGGTAGTATTTAAGCATAGATCGATTTATGTGTTAACATATTGTTTTGCATTTTTTTTTTTTTTATGAGATACCTATTTGTTGGATTTTATTTTTTTATCTGTAAGAAGGTAGTTTTAGATTTTAACTTCAAACGATTACAGGATTAAAACTCTTTTATAGAAACAACACAATAATTCATCATGGCCAGTCTACTTATGGAAAGCACAATATGTTTAGTTGAAAACCTTAGGTGTTAACTGAACCAAGTTGACAATAGTGAAAACTAGTGCTGAGTATGACGTGACTGACGCGGCTCTTTTGTCCCGTACAAAATTCAACTTTGTGTGATCGGCTCAACTTCTAAAAATGTCATGCTTCAATTCGAATTTCATGTGACCGTACACACTATGACAAAATCAGAAAATGACGTTACTCTTTCCTCAAGCTTCATTCAATCTTCAATCGCTCCTCGCTTGACAATGACAGAAAGAGAATTCCGAACTGTTCAGACAGATTGTCATATGAGAATGAGTGAGTAGTCCGCCAAAATAATGAACAGTCAATTTAAAATGACCGGCTCAAATAAACCGGCTCACGGTACCGGCTCAAAATCAAAATAAACCTACTCTGACAAAAATCAATCTAAAATCATGTCACACCCAACATTAGTGAAAACAGAACTGCTGTAAAGGGAGTAACACTATTATCAATCCCACCACAAAAAAAAAATCTATCAATGAGTAGGTATCGGTGAAAATAATCTTAATATTAAAAAGTATGTCATCTAATCTTATATCTAGCATATTCACTGTAGAATTTCAACGAATCAGGTCTATTCAAAAACTGTCTCACTAAGTTTTTCTTCTGAGGGTAAGCATCAATAATATCAGTCCAAAATTTTTTTCAAGAACATTCCTCTGGGGGGATCCAAGTCTTAAACCATTATTAAAGCAGAGCCTCGAACGGCCTTACCAGCTTTCGCTGCCATTTTGATGCTGCTCCATTGCAACTCCTTGGAGAGAGTCTCGATGATAGTAGGTACACCAGCTGGTAGCTCCGTAGTCATTTTTCTCAGGGTCATACTTGTACTTGCGCTTGCGGCACCGTAGTTGAAGCATTGTGGGTCGCCTTAGGGGTACCAGTGATAGTTGCAGTGTCCAGTGATAGTTGCAGTGTCCAGTGATAGTTGCAGTGTCCATTCTGAAATAAATAATAATTTTAGAAACATGTAAATAGTGGCATTCTATCCCACTTCTGATGTGAGAAAAAACCTAACTCTACCAATTCATATAGCTATACTTACAGAGTATGAGATGGTAGCAGTGTCGAGAATCGAACCCGCACCACCAGTCTAAGCAGATTAACACTTGTCCTACACATATATAATGAATTGCTTAATGATCAGGTACCTATTAGGCTGCAGAGTAAGGACTAAAAGGAAAAGTGTCGAGAATCGAACCCGCACTTCCCATCCAGGCAGACAAACACTTGACCTACACCTACCTAGTAAGTTATTTAACTAAGTACCCTATTAAGTTGGAAAGTAAGGATTGAGAATTCAAATTCAACTATAAGTAGGTAGATAATAATACACATTTATTAATAACATAAAACATTAAGACTTTCATGGGCGTTATATTCTAGAAATACAAAGCTAATCAATAGATTTAGATAGGCATGGCTTGTATTAAGAAAATCATAAGTAAGTTCTAAAAATAGACTGGTTTCGCATAAGAAAATGGAACTATTAGAAGGTAGATAAAACATGAAACAGTTAAGGATTACCTGCAGCAAATATTGTTACAATCATGGAACTTTCAAAGGATTCATAAAACTGTTTAGCAATCCAGCAAGGGCACACCAAATCAAGGAGGGTAGTGAGCGATTTGAATTACTCACAGGAATTATAAATTACGAATTACAATAAAGTTATGAAACTGTTTAGCAGCCAAGCCAAGTAACAATACAAAATAAATAGTCGGGTGACTAGCAGATTTATCTAACAGACACAATAAATAGGTACACAAAATGATCACAAGAACATACACAGAATAAATACAAGTAGGTAGGTACAATAAAGTAATGAAACAAGTACTTAACTTTCGCTGCACTGGATATCACAAAGTATCCAAATGAGCCTTGTCCTGCCTTTTTATACAATTCTAAAGGTAATAAAAACCACCCCTTCTGCCATCATTACTTCGACCAATCACAGAATAGTTAGGAATATTTCTATACATTTATATTGTATAATGAACCTAGTGTGATACAAATATGTTAAAAACTATTATAAGATACATTGGATTCATAGTTTTGATATTCAAGTCCCAAAACAGTATATAAAAGCAATTTACATTAGGTAATTGTTAAACAGTTTGTTCAGGAATCTAAATCTTGATCACAAAATGTTTTGTTAATAGTATTATTATTTTTAAATTAATTTGGAATAACATCTAGAAAACTGTTTGTTATTTTTATAAACATGTACATAATTAATACACAACTTTATTGACCTATGTCACTGCGTTCAGAAATCACCCTGGTTATGAAGACGCCATCTGTGATCATATCTGTAAACTAATTTGTAAAGACATATTGTGTTTCCATTCGTAAGCTAAGTAAAATAAATCCGTTGAAAATGCCATCTATGAATTTCTGTGTGAACTATTTCAAGCTTATACTGACACGCGCTTATGCACGAAGATTCTTATGAATTGCGATGCCGTATAGATAGAGGTAATAAAGTTCTATATAGGGTGAGTGGGGGCAAGATCGAACGGTTTTTTGATGAGATGAGCAGTGTTGTATTTGATCCCTTGTAGAAGAAAATATATTAGCTTATGCTAAAAATTAATTAGTTGTCCTTAAAGAGGAAAAAGTCTACTTTTATACTACATCAATAATTACCTGCTATATCTGTTCCAAAAGTAGAAAAAAATAAGTTAAAATATTTTATCACGAAAAAAAAGTTGGGGGAAGATGGAAAGGTGGGGGGGAAAGATCGAACGTTTTTCTAAAATCGTGAAATCAGATAATAAATGAATATTAGGACGTTGTTGATGGCCCCTAGTCTATAGCATTTTTTGTCCTGAAAACTCTAAACTGACTCTTGTCCCAAAATTCCTGTTTTTAACAAAGTTATAACAGATTTTTATATTTAGAATATATCAATCTTACCCCACCGGGGGAAGATTGAAGTGAAGGTTCTCAAACTTTTCCACTCGAGGTCAAAGGTCAATGACCCTGGGGTCAACGGTCAATGACCTCAAGTTGACCCATCGTCGTTCCCCCACCCTAATACTCCCGCATCCCCCCTCTCCTGAAGTATGATATGGCGTTGTTTTTTGTGAAAAAAAAAATCTAAGTATTTTTTTCATAGTGGTGCGTTTTCTACACCTTGACCCAAATATCTTAGAAATTATAATTATCACTTACGAGATTCAATACTTTTTGTTTGTATTGTAATCACTTCCTCTATCGATTGACACAAATTATGTTTCATCTCTGGCTGCCAAAACTTTTTTTTTTTTAATGGCGGACAGTAGGTATGCCTGGCTCCATACATAAATGTTCGCACCTCTTTGAAACATAAGAGGGTACCAACATACCTATTTAATACATCCAATATCTGTTCAGGAAAAGTTTGAGAACATCTGACTCTTACTATGAGTTTTGAAAATGAGGAAAGATTGGTACTTGTATATGTTCGTCTTACCCCGCAAAATTGAGATGGGGAAAGACTAAAAGTTGAAATAAATCCTAAACTACGAGAAGTAGCCATATTTAGACGTAATAACACAAGTAAGAATTAAAAATAATGAGTAGGGTCAGGGAGGCTAGGTTGGCTCGGATTTTTTCAGAGGGCTCTAAAATGTAGAAGAACTCAAAGGATTAACCTGAAATTTGCACATGTTGTTGCTAAACTATCCTAGTTTAATATGGCATCATTATATTTGCATTAAATACTGCTAAAGCAAAATTACAAATCAAAAATCAAAAAGTGAGAATTGAGCAACTGTGTACCACCAGGTGTACAGAGTGGCTCAGTGATTTAGTAGTCGTAATTAGTATTAATAAATGAAAAAAACGTTAATTATTTATCATTAATTTTTTATTAATAATAAAGAAGAATTATTCTAGTCTCAAAATGTTGTTCATATCAACCTAAAATCATTATTACTGAGATCAACCTTATCCCCTCTTTTATTCTTTCAGCAGGAGTATTTCCTATTTTTCTCGTCGTGGTAGTCGGTGGCCGTGGCATTCTAGTGATGAAAAAATAAAAATATAATTATAGAATGCAGAAGTAATTTATTTTAGGCCTTTACGCTGCACCAATACACAGAGACTCATGAGTCACTGTGTACTTTTTAAAATTGAGTCACTGTTCGCAACTACGCCGTTTTGAAAATATTGAATGACGACAATCGAATCAGCTAACAAACACATCAAAGAACTACACAAATAAGACTTCTACAATATCTACTATACGGCAAACATAATGGTCACCACAAATTACGATAAACTAAGGTTTGACAAACAAAAGAAACTTACCTTAAAAGTAATTTTGTAGGCGCGGAAACTAAGAAATGCGGTGACACCTCGGTACTGCGCTCGATCCGCCGCCTGATTGGTTTGAACACATTTGGGGTACACACGCTTCAATTGTGTGACAGAGGAAAGCATCTAAAGCACGCCGTTCTAGTCAAAACACGTGTGAGCCACTGTTGTCTCCTGAGTCACCGTACCCTCCCTGACCCTAGATATATAAATAAAACACTCGTACTTACCTTGTAGCTCAAGTCACTGGACACGGGGTAAGATGAAAGGACTTGAGCACTTTGCGTAAAAGTCACTGTGTCAGAAAATTGCACTTTTTACACAACCCCTGGATCTAAGCAGCAGATGTTGACTGAGGAATGTGACGTGACAAAATAGTGGTCTTGACAATGTTACCAGCACTGAAAAAAGATTACTCAATCGGGAGTTATTGACTACTTTTTGTCTTACCCCGTTTTCGATCTTGCCCCCACTCACCCTACCTAATATTGCCAAACATCCGGTTTCATTTTAAAAATTTTCAGATCAAATAATGTATTTAACCTTCATGTAGTCATATTATTATTTCATGAATAAAGTCCATAAAAAGTTACAGTATTTACGTTGGTAGGTAAATAACTCGTATTGCTCGCTTCATTCTCTTCATTTTAATGGAAAGGACAAAGTCTATCAAAATGATTTGCACAAAAATGTGTTTGTTCTGATTCAATGGATATTGGATATAGATATGACTCAACTAGGCATTCAGAGTAATCTGAGCGATATAGGTGCGTCTGTTTTTGAGACCGTGAACGTATCTCGAGTCCTTCCTTTTTGCCCAGATGAACTTTTTCCGGATGAATTGAAACATTATCAGTATTTAAATCGACGAAATTTTCACGTGATTAATCTTTTTGTACCTATTTTAATAATGTTTATAATCTGACTTAGTTAGTGAACAACAGAATCAACACCATAAATTATGTATTATTGTGCTTTCCAAAATTTCTGCCTACACTAGAAGTTTATAAAACTTAACTTCAGGAGTTAAGAGATGGAGAATTTCAATACTTAAGTTACTCGTATTGTGAAGTTTCTCAAATATCCTCAAATAAGTATCGTTTTCCAAAGCGTCATAATAAGCTCCCCTTGTAAAAGTAGATAACTTATTTTATTGAAAATAAAGCCTTTGAACTGAAGTCACGTCCTACGCCTCCCTGCAATTTCATGTCTCATTATATTGTATCTTATCTCATTCTTAGTACCTGTATTGTTACTGAATATTGATTTAGCAGTGTTGCGTATTTTTCGAGATAAATAATATTTCCATAATAATAGGCAGTCCGACCTACGTCGGAATATTTGTAATCTTCAATATTAAAGTTTATTTTCCTCTAGCTAGGTACTTACAATTCTTTTAATTTTCACCCTGTATATTTTCAACCTGTACCAGTGCGTGTGCTATGGAATAATAGGGAACTCCCACAATTTTTTTTATGATTTTATACGATAGGTTATTATATCGTCAAATAACCGTAACAAAAATTTCAGCGCCGAAAAACTAAAATTTTATACTTAACCAAAATAATTTTTAAAACCAACATTTTCATGCACTTGAAACGGACGTGACGTCACAATTCACGGCAATTACACGCGCTTGTAGGTAGAAAAAAAAACTTTCTGTCGAGTTTGAAGGAGTGTGACGTCACAGCACATGTGACAAATAGCGTTGCGTTTCAAGTCTTATGAAATTCCCACTATATTTTTGCACTTTTTAATTATTAAATTCTAAGCGAAAATGAAATAATATTAAAAAATAATTACACACACATAATTCTAAAGCCATAATGTTCATAGAAAAATACTTTTAACCCGCTTTTGAATCAGACGCATATTGCCTATTGTTACTTATTGAATTAATAGTAACATTTATGGCCACTTGCTCATACGAACTTACATGTTTTAGATTAAAACGATCGATTAGGTACTTTTAATGGGCTCCTAGGGGTTTATTCCCAAAGCTTAAAACGATATATCGTGCCAATAGGCATGATGACAGTAATCAAGTATCGCCAAAATATTTATCTGATCTAATGAAATAGGATTCAAAGATTTTGAAAAATGTATTTATTCTCTTATTAATGTCGAGATTACTAATTTATTTGCTAAAATAAATCTACAAAATACAACAATCCGCCATGATAGCCAAAACGCTCGCCGGTGTCATGGCGTCTGTCATTGCGTCTCGTCTCGGTAAACATCCTTTTGTTTCTATAGTAACTATGTAGGCATCACTGGTTGATATACCGATCCGTGACGTAAAAACAGACGCCATGACACCGGCGAGCGTTTTGGCGTGAATTTGAAAATTTAAATTTAAATGTACTTTTATTGCACAAAAACCTTAATTTTCTACAGAAATATGATATATTTTAGACATAATAGATACTTCTGAATATCATAGAAGAGATTTTGAAAATTAGGATTCATGCCTATTATCGTAGTTCAGCTTACGTTGGTGGAAACTGAATTCGGAACATTTGACCAACATAAGCTAAACTAAGATAATTGGCACGATATATCGTTTTTGGTTTTGGGAGTAGGACCCAGATCAGATCTAAGTAGCTAAATGTCCAACAGCGCGAAACGTCTAATGAGTAAGCCTAATTAGCAAAATGTCCATGTAGCAAAACGTCCAATTATCAGATGGTCTGTATAGCAGAACATCTATTTAGCAAATCGTCAGATTCTCAAAATGTATGTTTACTCAGGCACAAAATTATCCTATTTTACAAAACCGTGTTAAAAATTATTTGAAATAATGACCTGAAGTCTTCTTAGTTGTTTGAGTTTTCCTAATAATTATTTCATCGACTTTCATGGTTGACTATACCATACACCTAGAAGTAATTATCCTTTACATCTGTCCCTTGAAAAAGCTAATAGGCGTGTTTCCTGCAATGCGTAATCACTAAATTAATGCATTAATGTAATGAACTAAGATTCACAGATTCCGTAAAACATATTTATTATTGAAATTATAGTGAGATTAATTTTATTTTTGATAAAATAAAACCATAAAATACGGCTATCCGCCATGATAGATGAAACACCAATCAGAGCGAATTACGTCACGAGTGTTACTGTCAGTGAACAGAACAAACTTCATTCATACAAATCGCATAACTCTTCAAGTTTTGGTAGGTAGTCGTTTTTTGGTTTTAATTTGTTCTTAGTGCTTAATTTAGGTAGGTATATCTATTTTATCGTCCGTCGTTTTCTCAAAAGATACAATAGTGGAACCAGGATTTACCACGGCAAATTCGTCTAATTTGCCTATAGTGGGTGTTCTAATGTTGGGAGAGTTTCTGAGAACAAACAATGATTTTTGTTCGGCAGGATTCAGAAATGTGAAGGCTTCCGCGTAAATAGACATATTATAATAGATAATAAGAAAAGTTTTTTCCATAAAATCAATTTAAAAGCACAATAAAGATTTTTTCATACATACCTTCTACTTAGGTATTAATCTCGAAAATAAGCTATATTGGAAACTAAAAGAGATGGCCGATTCCTTGAATAAATTTGCCCCACAGATGCCAACAGGAAAGAATGCTTGCGTCATGACCAAATTGGGATTTTTGGGTTTGTTTTTTTATTTTATAATGAGAGTCCATTCATCTTCTTCCTCTAAAAAGTGGGATTTAAAAGTTATTCTAATATAAAGCAGCAGGCTATGACGCCCAGCATGAACGGAGAACCTAGGAAACTATATTTTTAAGGTTCATATAGTAAAAGCTTTGCTTACGTTGGGGATAGATGGCGCTGTGTGAACATTTACTTTTTCATTATTATAATTAGGACTAGCAGAATTTTAAGTGAAGTAGGTATAGAAAATAAATGACGCACACAAGTGCTCCCAGTACCTACAATTTCAAGTAAAAAAGAAAAGTACTTAGGAAAAATTGGGAATTTCATCAATAAAATTATTTACACTCGTGTGCAGTGATTCTGTACTTACAGCCTAAAATAAAATACGATATAAAAAAAATAAAATAAAAAGCCTTTTATTTCTCTATAATTAACATTTTTTTCTTATCACTAATGCTTATAATCTAAGTAGGTACTAGAGAACCCCTAAGGTGAAGGCCTCCTCCAAAGCCAGCCATCTGACCCTGTCTTGTGCTACTTGGAGCCAGTTTGGTCCAGCAGTTTTCTTGATGTCGTCGTCCCAGCGAGCGTATAGTCTTCCTATGCAGCGTCGACCTCTTGGACCCTCCCAATTTGTCACTCTCCTAGTCCATCTTCCATCTTGTAGACGGGCTACATGTCCAGCCCACTTCCATTTTAGTCTGTATGCATATCCCAAGGCGTCAGTACTTTTTGTAATTTTAAATAAAATATGATAAATCCTCATAAATCACTCATCACAACACAATCACACAACTGAAACTCAACGAAATTCCTTTTACATCTGTCAAATTCTTGTCCGTCTGTTTTGTTTACTATTTGAGTGTCATGTCAACCGCGAAAAAGAAGGTAGGTCTATCTGATAAAAATATTCTCTGTGATACCTAATAGCCCCTCCAGACTCTCGGCAAGAAACCCCGACAACACCCGAGAAGCGTGAATGTGAGGAGTTTCTCGCCTTCTTGTTCTCGCGCTTCGGTGTCGGTACCTATTTTTGGCCGAGACAAAGGATTTCAAACAGATCACGAGTGAGAAAATTGAGAGTGTGGATAATTTGTTTGTTCTTCGAGAAGTCTCGGTGAAACTTCTCGCCGTGAGTCTGGAGAGGCATTACGGACTGTAGTACCGGAAGTGACTAAAGTTACTAATAAAATAACATAATTATATTCCCACAGGGCACGAGATATCTAAGTATTCTGTATGTACCAGTTAATTTTGTGATATTTTATTTAAATAATATTATTCAGACGCATAGTCTAATTCGATATTCGGCTCTGGGGCAGGATCCGGCCAGATTCTTTGTTGTTTGTTGTTAAAAAATATAATGTTAATAACTTTGTTCCTTTAGCAGGCTTACTAAGCACCTACATAATATATTTCTTTGTTTTAGATCCGCCGTGCAAGAGTACCTAAACCACTTTTTACAGATAGTTTTGTTCCGTGAAACGTTTTTATACAACTTTTCAGGTGTCTATTTCGAATTATTGTCGCACTTAGGCACTACACACCACTTATATCCTTTGGAATTCACAATTAAAATGAATTTATTTAGAAAATTGTTCACCAACATCACTTTGTACTATTGGTTACATAAGGCTGTGACAATGATGACGTCACAGGAGACGCCATGACATATTGAAGCGTTTTGGCGTGAATTTTAAATATTAAACTTAAAAGTTTTATTTTTCTGTAAATCTCATTAGTTATTGTGAAATATATTATTTTTAGCAATCAGAAGCAACTTCTGAACATTGTAGTACCATTTTTCAAAATTATGAAACAGGCCTATTAATGGCAAAAGTTGTAGAAAATGTTATTGTTCTTGAAATGAAAGTTGCCGCAGGAGTTTCGGGTTTTCCCGTAATTTGTAGGCAGTGTTATTATCAAACAATGTGTTTTGAATGCCTGAAATAAGACGCTAGCAGAGTCATATTATATCCTAAAACCTCGAAGTTGGTAACAAGGAATCCAAATAATATTTTTTAATGAATATTTACAATTTACCCCTAACTCTAAGCTTCAGATCCTGAGATGCTAAAGTTTTAGATCCGATTCCATTTCAAGATAAATATTTTTTGCGGATTTGAATTGTTTATTGCGTCTGGTTGTTTTGATAAAGTAGGTATGACTAAAACTTTATCGATCGAGCGAGCGAAGCGAGCGAAGATCTTAGTGGTAAGTTGGGCGATTTTGCTTTGTATGTTTGTATGTTTGTATGTTTGTATGTTTGTATGTTTCACGAATTGTTGTTCGAGCATAACTGTCGAACCGTTCATCCAATCTGCATGAAACTTGGTAGGTCAATAGGTTGTGGTAAGGAAATTTACGGTGGAGCATATGAGCTTAATCGATGAAGGGGTTGTGAAGATATTGGGTTCCCAAGGGGGTAAAAAATTATGAAAGTTACACAAATATATTGAGTGGGGTGTCATACGAAAGGGCTTATTTTGTACATTCCAAAATGGTTTTTATTTTTAATCTAGGATGTATAGTTTTTGAAATACGACCAAAGACCAAAAACTACAAACCAGAGCTGCAAGAGCTCCCGTTTCATAGAGTTTCGATGTCTTCGTAGCTCATTGACTGGTCGGTCTTAAAAAGAGAGTGGCATCGTTGCGGTTTGGTTTGCAATGATTTTAGATGCTACTTGATTTATTTTCATGATAAAAAAAATTTTGATAAAAAATGAAAATAATTGGGGTAAAAAAAGTTAAGTAAACAAATATATTGAGTGCGGTGTCAAATGAAAGGTCTTTATTTGTACATTCTAAAATAGTTATTATTTTTATTCTAGGACGTAAGTATACTTTTAAAAATACGACGAGAATTCATAAATATGAAATAAATGAAAAATTAGACACGACATTATGTATTGCATGCATGCTAGTATTTTTTACCATGAAGAGCTAGCGCAATAGGCATACTCGGCAGTAGTAGCACTTGAAATTATAGGGGTAGTCAGAAGAAAGTCCAAATGTAAGCCATCTACGGTGCGCGAGATCTCAGTTCGGGGCGAACTACTAGTTATAAAAGTCATGACTTACGAGTATTATGTAACTCTATGTATAGGTAATATAGACACGTCAGTGATCTTCGTCAATATCTAGTAGGTAGTACTTAATTCAAAAAGATTAATTATTAGTACTTTTTCTTAGCTTATTCATATTGGTCTAAGCTATCTAGAGGAATTATTATCTACTTCATCTTTCAAGCTGGTTTTTATTAACTTCAGCTCAACGGATGACTACCTAAGTACTGGTGCCATTAAAAACTGAACGTTTTAGTTCTTCGGAGGGTACTTAAAATCAATTATTGACCTTTAAAATAATTAAGCCACGACTAACCCATTTAAACTCCCTCACCAAGCTGCCAGTTCAAATGGACTTACCTTTATTTAAGTAAAGTTCAAGCGAGTTAATTTTCCCTCTAGATTTCCAACAGTTGTGTGCAGTGTAAACTGCAGCCGTACTCAGAGTGTGGATCGATGTGTAATTCTCTTGTTTAAACAATTGTACGAGTATATGTAAAAAAATAGGAATGTTGGTAGGCAAAAAGCATAATCCGTAGGTATCTATGCAATTGCTATTTTACTTCACAAATGTTTAGAGATCCAACTCATCTCCTACAGTGAGTAACTGAGAAACTTCGTATAAGCTAGAGGCCAACAGTTGGCCTAAACGTCTGACGTCTGAAAATCTATCTTAACTTTCGCTAAATGCGTGCGGTAGGTATTTAAAGTTAGGAACAAAACCTAGATCTCACTGGCCTCTGCGACCTGGCCGCCGAGTGCGCTCGTAGGCTAAGCGAGGACCGACAATTCAAAATGCCTTTTTGAGACACTGAAACGCTCAGCTGTTATTTCCACTAGCGATCACCCATGAATTTTGACCACGCAAAACGTCGTTTAACTTCGACGAAATACCTCTATCCAAAACATTTATACCCCGAAAGCTACAATGTATGCTCTAGTATCAAATAACAACATTTATGCATGACTATGTGATGCGTGAATTGAGTAGGTAAAGCATTTGTGGTTTGCACGCTGCATGGATAGGATTAGCCGGATTTAGCTACCACATTTTCCGGGTTTCAAGGTATTTGCATCTCAAAACAGATGCTTATGGTTCAATATAAATATCTAAGTCTGTCTAATAATACATTTCCAAGCTAGCTTTAGACCAGTTACCGTGTTCTAATTTATATAAAAATGACAAAAAAAAATGTTCTTTCATTTGCATCCTACAGACAAATACATAATTCTCCTGCCCTTATCCCACGCTAAGTGGGACAACATGTTTTCCTCTTCCACTAACCTCTATCACTCGTCAACTCAGAATCCACTCCTCTCACATTCATATCCTCTTTCACACAATCCAACCACTGCTTCTTCGGCCTTCCTCTACTGACCTACAGACAAATACATAATACATATTAATTTTTTTTATTTAGTTTATTACTTTTTATTATTTTTAGTGAATTTTGCCTAATTTTCGTAGTTTAAATTATTGTGATTGGTATAATAATAATTATGTATCTATTTAATTTATGTAAGTAATTGGTTTTAACCGTGTTAATTAATAAAAATAAAAATAATATGTTAAATTGACAGGTTTTTTCTTGGGAATTTTTGCGCCTTGACGAATGGTTTGAACTTTGAAAATCGTATAATTCCAAATATTCTTCAAATAATTCTGATCATACTATTAGATCTTTTTACCATAACTTGATGATATCACATTTCTACAGCAGCGAATTTGGGGTTTCAGCAGTGCAATTCGGACTTTCGAAAATGCATCTGATTCGATGATTTTCTTCGGAATATTGACGTTTTTTAGCGAAGAAACGTTATTTTCCGAATTCTGAATACATTCCGAGGTCTGTAATAGTGCTTAAGTTAGGTAACTTTTCAAACGAAAGAACCATGGGCATCATTGCTTGAACACTGGACCCGCTTCGTCCAACAGCGATGAAACATATGTCATATGAAAGCTCTTGGAGTGTACTTTATTTCATTCTATTACAGCTAAGTTAAAATCGAGCGCGAAAATGGTGTTTTTGTGCAAAAATGGCGCGATAATGGTGGTTTCTTGAACGAAACTAGAAAGCTGAAACTTGGAATGTAGCTTTCTTTTCTAGTAAAACCACCCACTTAGGCATTTTATTTTCGAATTTCAACCCCTAAAGGGGTGAAAAGTAGTGAAAACGTTTGTATGAAACTTTTAAACGCGTAGTATGATTTGCTTGAAACTCGGTTTGCATACTTAAAATGCAAAATAAATGGACACGTGTTTCAGGATTATTCAAAACAACCCTTAAAAAGGAGTGAAATGGGGTGTCAAAGTTTTTATGGGTACTTTTTAACAGGTTGTGCGATTTGCTTGAATCTTGGTTTGAATACTATTGATGACAAATAAATGAACATATATTTCAGGGTTTTTCGAAACAACCCATAAAAAGGGGTAAAATGGGGTGTCAGAGTTTGAATTGAAAGTTTTTAAGGGCGGTGCGATTGGCTTGAGACTCGGGTTGTATATTATAAATGCAAAATAAACGGACATGGTGTTTCAGGACTTTTCGAAACAACCCTTAAAAAGGGGTGAAATGGTGTGTCGAAGTTTGTGCTGGAACTTTTTAAGGACAGGGCAGGCAAGTACCGGCGTCACTTGCATACACTTCGCCGCCGGCTACCCGGCACTAGTTACCCTGTCCTTTGGTCCATTTTCGTAACTATTTTTCACAACCAGTTACGAAAGAAGATTTTTTTTCACTTATTCTTAACTGGTTATTAAAAAGGAATATTTATTCCATGTACGTAATCATGTTTAATAGCCAGATATGATTTTTTTTTTCATGTTTTGGTAAACAGTGACGAAAATGGATGGTCTTTTTTTTACATTTTTCGTAACTAGCTACGAAAATGGAACCTTGTTTTCTTTTTTCGTAACTGTTATCTAGCTACAAAAAGGGATGCTTCTTTTCTTCTTTTTATAACATTTAGGACGATTGATATTATGATGTCGATGTTGAACTGTATCTATTAGTAGGTACTAAATGTACCAATATAATTATAGTTTGTTTATTTTTTTTTTCTTAAAACTCGATCACTATCTACGATAATAGATACTGTTTTGTTTATACTATTCAAATAATTATAAGTAGAAACTTGTTATTAGCCTTAAGTATCTATGTCTTCTTTTAATCTGTTGTCTAGCTGTAAGTTTTCCTAAAATTGAAAAACTAAAATAAAATAAATAATGTACTACTTCCAGATAAATAATAGGCATTGGCTAATTTCGTGTGTTCCGAATAATGGCCGATTTTGCGATTATTTCTGATGTTTTTCGATACCCATTATTTATCTGGAAGTAGGTACTGTATAAAGTTTAATAATAAAATTCGTAGCTGGCTATAAAACATGGTTATGTACAAGGAATAAATATTTCTTTTTAATATCCAGTTAAGAATCAGTGAAAAAAAATCTTCTTTCGTAACTGGTTGTGAAAAATAGTTACGAAAATGGACCAAAGGACAGGGTAACTAGTGCCGGGTAGCCGGCGGCGAAGTGTATGCAAGTGACGCCGGTACTTGCCTGCCCTGTCCTTAAAAAGTTCCAGCACAAACTTCGACACCCCATTTCACTCCTTTTTAAGGGTTGTTTTGAATAATCCTGAAACACGTGTCCATTTATTTTGCATTTTAAGTATGCAAACCGAGTTTCAAGCAAATCATACTACGCGTTAAAAAGTTTCATACAAACGTTTTCACTACTTTTCACCCCTTTAGGGGTTGAAATTCGAAAATAAAATGCCTTAGTGGGTGATTTTACTAGAAAAGAAAGCTACATTCCAAGTTTTAGCTTTCTAGTTTCATTCAAGAAACCACCATCATCGCGCCATTTTTGCACCAAAACACCATTTTCGCGCTCGATTTTAACTTAGCTGTAATAGAATGAAATAAAGTACATTCCAAGAGCTTTCGTATGACATATGTTTCATCACTGTTGGACAAGGGGGCCCAAAATGTCGCAACGTTCTTTAGTACTTATAAATAAAGTTGCTGTAATGCATGCCGTCCTTCTTTAAAATTAAACGACATGCTAGAACGTAATTTATTATCCTAGATCTAGCATAATATGATAAAATATGAACATAAACACGGGTGGTTAGTATAAAGACTGTTATTTTTTGAATATTATCTTTTACTACAAGTATATTTTTCTCATTTGAGGATCTCTGTAGTGCAATGGGTATGTAATGCGTAGGTAAATAAATATCAGTCATGTAGTACCCAAAACACAAGCTCTGCTTACTTTGGCTAGATGATGCTGTGTTAAATGTCCAGCTTTTTTATTTTCAAGTCAAGAAAAAAAAACAGCTTTATGAGCTTACATAATATACATTACTTATCTTTCGCTAAGCTATAATTACCTTCCGTTTAAAAACATGTTGTTGTTTCCTACCTTATGTTTAGTTAGAGTTCCCAGCAGATTGTAGAATAACCACCAAGAGCTAGTTTTACAGAACATTCATTGAATTTAACGGCGGCGTTCGGTAAGTATTGCATTTTCGACCTTATTCTACAGTGGTTACAGCTCTTTCCATTCAGCTGGCAGGTTTGCCACATAGTACAGAAACGAAAGTCTGTTACATTTTAGAGTCAAGTGATCGGCGGAAGAGCTTTATGCGTTAGAAAATACGTAACTACATATTCTACTTTCGATAAAATGGTCTGAACTGAACATGCGTCGAAAATCCGAGTGGAATTGTGAATTAGGTATTGTTTCCATAAGGAAGAGAGGGTCAGCGCGATCGTCGCGTGAGATCTTTGAGAAAAAAAAGTTTTTACAGATAAAAAATACGAACAAAGTGAAATGTTTGGACTTCTCGATTTGCCGCGATGATATAAGTACTACCTACTTGCGTACGTTTTTTTTGTAAATCCTACTATACATACCTACATTTATGTATAAACCCGGGTCAAATATTTGCATATCATACAAACATTCGCCACACGGCGTCAATCGAACCCGTAGGTTATGTGTTTCAGGCGAGCATTCGCCCACTGCGCCACAGAGATGATAAGATAACTTCTGAAAACTGAAATAGGGCTGGTTGCCTTGTTTTCATGTTTCTATGACCCTGAACATTTCTAAAGTATACTATTCAGTTTATGACTTTTTAATTAAGGGTCTGGCTGGGTGAAATGTCGTGTCTTAATGAACTCTGAGACCCTTACATATCTCTAAAACTAACTACCTACTAGCACAATTAAAATACAAATCTAAGTAAGTAATAGAAATTTATTTCTTGACAAAAATATCTTCGAAATAGTTTTTGAAAAATACGTACCTGTCTTAATCAAGAATTTCCGTCCCAAGAATTTACGTGGCCGTGTCATTAGTAACTAAAACAATTTTGTGTTATTAGTTAACTAACTTACGTATGTATGAATTGTGATCGCAAAAGTCTAAATGCCTTTGCTATTGACATTTTTGGTGACATTCGATCAGGAAGTACTGTCTCATTCTCTAAGTTTTATCCAAATTGGCAAAGTAATTGAACTACGAACATCTAAAGAAGCACACGGAAACTCTCACATTTTGAAAACAATTTGAACAAGATTGTTATGAACCTACATAATTTACCCTTCGTAGGTAGTTCTACAGGCGAACATTTGCCTTCGCAAATGAACGCTAGGTTAAATATCGGCAGCAGTTGGCAGAGAAGATTCGATTACTCGCAGCGCGACGGTAATTTCCCTGCGCCTACAATTCGACACGTACCAAATTCCAACGAGCAACAAATTAGACCTGTGATTTGTATTTCTCATTTGGCATGTCTCAAAAACACAATTATCTTAAACTAGTTTGACGAAAGAAATCTCGCTCGCGATGTCCAACTTCCGTGATGATGACGTTCTCGTCTCTACTGAATTGACCCTTAATGATTCCAAGCTTTTATTTTGTTCGGGTAGAATCTTGCAACTGAATTTTAAGTAGCTGAATTTTGTCACACTTATAGATTTTCAGTGACAATGCAATATTATATTGACAACGAGCTCTTCTGGTGATGGGGTCAGGAGCAGTTAAACGGATCTCCTCAGTAAATAACAGTAAATTAGCTACGCGAGGAGGAGGACTTAGTTTCCATAAAGGCAGTTCTGTAAAAATGTTTTATTGTACCTAATTATTTATATTCTTATGGCACGGTAGAAGGTGAGTCCTACTATTTTAAAATTAACTAGACTTGTTAAAGATTTTCCCTACATTTACTTAACCCACTTACTCGAATCTTTTTTAGTTAGGTATTCGTAAAGGCACTATAAGTATCCAATTCCAAACTAGGCCTTTGAAGAGAATTTTTCAGAAAAGTTTCAGATAAAAGCAAAAAGAATACGAAATTACGTACCGATCTACTATCAAACATTGTGATTTTAAATTTGATTCGTTTCACTTCTACAAATTCAGTACCTACATATAGCAAACTTGGTTTGGTTTTTAAAAATAAATTGGTAAAACTTGGACTAATCACTTTTTTCATACAAAATATTAGAGCGTAGGTAATGCCAAAAATACTGAATAAACATCTAAAAATATAAACACTAAATAAATCAAACACACTTAGTTATACTTACTACTTAATGGATGAAGCGAAACTGTTTTACTAATTGTAATAACGAATTCAGTAGGCATACGTTGTCCGGACACAGACTAAACAGCAAAATAAATAAAAAAGTGAGTTTTAACTGCGGCACTTATAGATACAAGGCCGTCTACGAGAGGCAATATCATAAGTACAAAAAGGATACATTTAATACACGCACATCCTATTTTAAAATATTTTTTCTACAGATTCTTACTCAAGTACAGTGTTAACACAAATCTTCTCTACACAGATCAATGGCCAAAAAGAGCCTATATCACGTCTTAGCTACATAGTACACACAATTTCATTGGGAGAATGTTTAGATCTAAGTTTAAAGTTGAAGTCCGATCATTATTGCAGGCTTGCAGGTAAGTGGACAAGCGATTCAAATATTGCCAGTTATCGCGTGCTGGAAATTCTCACCTATTTCTTACTGCGATAACTTTTAACTACATTCGGTACGGAGTTTACGTGGCCGGAATACTTTGTGTAAGAGATATCAATTAAAACTTTTAAAAGTACCTACCTATGTAAAGTTTGGGCATCAGAGATATAACGTTAGAAGTACCTACATTTTTGATATCAGTTTCACTGTGTGAAATAAAAGGGGAATAATAAGTCGAGCCGCAGAATTATTTTTTGGCCACGGAACCTACCTTCTGATTTTATAACTAAGCAATGGGAAAATAAGAAACCTTCTAATAAACTAACTCGTCTTTTTTACAGCATCAACTAAATATTCCAAAGAAAGCGTCAAGTAAATAACAACAATTATTTTTACTTGACCTACTGATTTATACATCGCCATCAAATTTACTAACTCAGCCACGGATTTTACAACTAACCAACAGTTTAGGTTAAGGGAGTGTCCACATTGCGTTTTCTGCAGCGCGTTTTTGAGCTGCGCGTTTGTATCGATACAAACGCGCGTTCGCAACGCGTATTTTTCCATACAAAAGCGAACCGGGAGGGGCTGCGCGGGGGGCTGCGCGTTCGCATCGCGTTCGAATCGCGTTTGTATCGATACAAACGCGCTGCAAAAAACGCAATGTGGACACTCCCTAAGTTAGGTTAGATTAGGAAATAACTACGCGCGATGTAAGCGAGCGTAGCGAGCGTGCCGCGGCAGCGGCCGCCGAAGCGACAGAAATCGAATTCATAAAGAATACAATAAATTATACTCCGGTATTTTCGACATTTTAAGCATTCTACCTTCCAAGTATCGTCTTTATAAACTTCGATCAATCGATCTTTATACATTTCAAGCATTCTTGATTTTGAAATTCGCTATTTTAAGCTTTGGCATTACAATTAATGTTACACTATATTTTAAACATGCTGAGTTATAAAATTAGAAGTAGATAGACTTACTTTAATGGTGTCATATTTAAATATTTTAGGAGTTCCCGCTTGAATATGTGTTACAAATTTAGATCCTAAAAAACAAATTTAGATGCTAAAAAATAACTGCCATGCTGAGTTGTATTTACAGTGGCTTACATCGAGGATATTTAGTGGCTAAGATAGTATTTTTTAGAGGCACATTGATAGTGGCTGACTTAGTAATTCCGAGGTCAATGTAAATTTTTAGAGGCGAAAAATGCTATTAAATAGAAGGTGGTTTAATTAGCACCCGAAATAAAATAACCAGAAAACTCACATTTCATCAAAGCCAGAAGAGAAGTTTAACTAGGTAAGTATATAAAACAGAAAAGTATAGCCAGCTAGACTATTACAGTTTGATGATGAAGTAAGTGCTTATGTTACTTTATCAAATGCATCTTAAACGCAGCAGTAATGATAGTGGAATGGTTGACGTTGTAAATTAGAAGAATTGAGCCCTGGTTTGTTTAAATAAAACCGGTCAAGTGCGAGTCGAACTCGTACGCCGAGGGTTCCGTAGGTACCTAGTCATGGTGCCAATTAAGCTAGTCCGCTTAATTGTATGAGCGCCCATACAACTCGGACGAAAATTTTAATTGGCGTCAACTATGTATGTATGGGAACACCCTTTAATTTTCAAATTTTTTAACTTTTTGGAATTTTTCCTTTATTTGTGCTATAAGACCTTGCTTTTTGCCAAATTTCGTGATTCTAGGTTAACGGGAACTACCATTTAGGTTTTCGACCCAAAACCTCTAGGGTACTTCCGGTTGACCTAGAATTATCAATTTTGGTTACAAGCAAGGTCTTACAGCACAAGTGAAGGAAAAATTCCGAAAAATAAAAAAAGTTGATAATTAAGGTAAGTTTTGGTACTCACAAGTTTTCACAAAAACCTAAATTTGTCTATATCTTTTTATAGTGTTGACTCAGGACCTTGATTTTTATAGTCACAATAGGGACTATAGACCTTAGTATATGGTATAAATTTCAACTTGCTAGCTCTACCCGTTCCTGAGATAATCGATGGTGACACACGGACAGACGGACAGACAGACAGACAGACAGACAGACAGACAGACAGACAGACAGACAGACAGACGGACAAGAAAGTGATCTTATAAGGGTTCCTTTTTTTACCTTTTAAGGTACGGAACCCTAAAAACAACGCAGCGTTACCGCTCCGTCTGTCGGTCGTCAGCTGCAAAGACGGAACTGAGTGGCACTAGAAAGTTACACTTCTCCTGAATGTCCTATCTTTGTTTTATCTCATTACATGATAAGTTCCTGTGGTAATCTGCGGGTAAAACCGTAGTACTATTATTCTGTGGTAAAACTGCGGGATTTTCAATTTCAAAGTCCATTTTACACATATATATTTTAAGCAAGTTGACAAACTTGTCCAAAACACCAATTATTTTTCGTGAAATATAGGAAACTGGCAAAGAAATATTGTTGAGTATTTAATACTAGGTTTATGCAAAGCTATTGCTCTCTCATGATAGGAAAATAATTTATGTTGAAACAGAAACTTGCGAAAGTGTTGTTTTACTCTAAGCCATAAATAATACACACAGATCTTGGCAACCCCCCGAAAGTTGAGCTTTCGTGCGCCGCGTGAAGGAATTTAAGACATAAATTAATTAACTACTTTCAGCATGGATGTATACTTAAGCTTGATTAGTTTTATAGAAAAAGCAAAAAGGTAAGTATATGCGACAAAGATCTAGAGATTTGAGAGAATGTCTACTGCGCCTTGGGGATACAGTCGTGATTATTTTCATTTTCGTAATTCTACGGGTAACGTTGAACAATTATAGTCATCACTATAGTAGATGATACCATATCAACTTACTATTTTATCACAATCCACATTGCTTCACATAATTTATCATAACGCTACCATAATTCACTTTGCAGTTTGTACATACTTCAAAAGATTTTTCTTTTTTATTGAGCCGCCACAAAGAATCAGAAAAGTCGCCAGTTATTTGTGTACCGGTAACATCAATTCAAACTCGTAAAACTGCCGTTACTTTTTATCCCTTTGGACTTTGGGAATTTATATTGCTAAATCAGCTGTCAAAGGCCAAGGGTTTACCCTCGAACAGCCGAAGGAATTTGGCCGGTATTAAATGTAATTAAAAGATGTATATAGTTGCGTAGTTTCGCTCAGTGCGTTTGTCAGTAGGTATGCTATGAAAGTTTTTATGAACTATGAGGCGAACAAGGTCGCTATGCCATTCGTTTTACCTATAAGATTTTGAACTTGATTTTTTAACTCTAGTAAACGTGAATGATGTAGATAAGGAGTATAAAAGATAATTTGTATTGGATATCCCACAATAATGTTATTTTAGAGGACCTTTTATGAAATATTTATTCAGGATCTTAGAGAAATAAAACGTATGAACAATTTGTAATAATCTAATGAAAGATGTAATATTTTACGAACGTTTTAATTAATTTAATCATAAATCTAGTCTATGCTTTCGATATACTCGTATTTAAAATCGATCCAGTACTTGAGCTGTGATTGAAACCCAAACATACAAGCTCTCAAAGGACATTGACCATTTTGGACCAAATGCTGCCCAGGCATGGGTATAGGTACCTTTATTTTTTTCCTTACATGAAGAGCTATTAAAAATAAGTATTTAAAAAAAAAACATCCACGGGTTCATACGGGTGAATTTTTGAGAAGGGGTAGTAGGGCAGCTACCTTAACCGTTGTAGCTAGAGGAAAACGTTCTTAGAAGACTATCCCTAACCTTTGAAGATATTTTGACCTGCATCCTCTGATTTTGAAAAAAATGTACAGTCAGCGAGAAAATGGGCAATTTACACAAAAACTTTTTTTGATGCCAATCGATCCTGTTTCATCTAAGGATTAAAAAGCTCTATCGAACCAACTGGAGTTAGAGTACTAGAAATGTCAGAAAACGCTAAAATGTATTTCTGAGACAAGACAGTAAGGGCTACCTTAACCGCTGTAGCTAGAGGAAAACGTTCTTAGGAGACTATCCTTAGTTTTTGAAGATATTTAGACCTGCATTCACAGATTTTGAAAAAGATGTACAGTCAGCGAGAAAATGGACAATTTACACAAAAACTTTTTTTGATGCCAATCGATCCTGTTTTATCTAAGGATTAAAAGGCTCTATCGGAGCAACTTTATTTTTAACTATTATTTTTTTCTTCAAAATAAAACCGAAGTTTCCTAAGCACAAAACTTTCTAACTACAAGAGAAAAGGTAGCTACCCTTCAGTGACCAAGAATTTGCCACAGCCTGTATACACCTGGAATAGGTAGGTCCAGAGAATAGCTATAATTTAACCCGGATAAAAAACCTGACTAACTTACATTTCCTAACAAGATTCCACACAACCAAAGCCGTAAATAAAAGCTACTAATGTGTACTGAACGTTTTATCTTTATTTTAGTACGAGTTCCAATATTAACTTTTTATCAAACTTTGTGTTCCTTGCTCTCAGTTTTCGCAGCTATCTATAAAGTTGTCTCAAATTGCCGAATTTCTGTAGAACAAACAGGCCTTTGTCAACACTGATACGGAATAAACAAGAACAAAATTGATCACGATTTACTAAGTTTTATTACTTTTGTATCAAAATGTCGCAGCCTAGAAACTGTATTATACCCGTTTGAGATGCCCGATACAGTTTATGACGTAGAAAATCTAGATCGGAACAAATCATTTCAGAAAGACAAATGTCCGGAATACGAGTTGTTATTGCGTTTATTTTAGGCTCAATTCTTATCGCTCTGACCCATAACTTGTCACAGTGGGAATCAGATCAAGACAACAGCTTGCGCTTGGTTTTTATTGCTTATAGGAAGAAGATAACATTCTTATCTACTATTCTTGTATAAGTAATTACACTTCTAGCTTTAAATTATACTCACCTTTATTATTTGTTATTTACGGTTAAATAGACATTCAATCGGCTAGTAAAGTCTAAGTAAACAGTTTTTTAAAGATTCTAAAAAAAAAAATTAGTAAGCAGGCCAATGTTTTTCAATATCTCACGCTTTCCTCGCTCCTCCCAAGTTTTGTCTATAATCGTGCCATTTTTTATTATATTTTCCGGAACGAAAAAAGGACGAAAGAAGATACATTGAGCAAGCGATCATGATATATTTTCGTAATATGAAATACATTATGATCTTACCTTGGACGTGTGTAAAGCAAGTAAGACAAGCCACGGTATCTTTTACATTGTCTCCGAATATCTGAAAGTAAAATATTGCAGGAAATTTCGGTAGAATTTCAGGTCACGTTTGAACCTTCTGCGATGACCAGGAGAATGACAATTGCGTTTTTTGATTCACACAAATATTTGCACAAGGTGGAACAGGAAAATGGGTTTACGTGAAATCTGTACAAATTAAAATGAATGTTTGTATGTTTGTCCTCTATGCGTTTAAAGACCATTGACTTAGATTGTGACAAAACTTTGGTAGGGTAACTGGCCCAAAAAATCTACTTTGTATAAAAAAACTTAGGCGGTACGAAGGTCGCTGGGTCAGCTAGTAACATAAAAAATTACTTGCAATTTTTCATACAGAAGTAACAAATAATCAGGATTCAGAGCCAAAGAACATATTTTTATTAATTTGTAAAGTAGTGGAATACACTGCCATTTTATCAAATTGCAGCTTTCAAAAGATTGAAAACTATCTGAACTCCAAACTAACATAGTATTATTATAAAATAACTACTTAGATCTTGGCTTCAAATAAAACCAAATAAAGTTTCAAGATCTAGTTTCGCTACGCCAGGATTATCTTGTGCGCCCTCATTCATACCAAATTCTTTGAGAAGAAGCTTACTAACTTCACCACAAAAAAACAATAACAAAAACTTATCTTTCGCCTCCTAAGTCTTTAGAAGATTTTCTTTTTAAATTATTAGGGTTTAGCAACAAGTAATGTAACCTCATAAAGTACAGTTGAAAGGGGTTTGACTGGGAGCTAAGCACGAGGTTATCTGAACGTGATCTCATATCGATTACGGTCAAAATTATAGACGTAGCCGGGAAGTTTTCCTTTGAAACTTTTAGCAAGTGGTTGAACAATCTGTCCACATCTCAAAGCGCTCGATGCGGCTTCCAAATCTTTGAGCTACTGCTGGCTATTTTGCTAGACCACTAGAAGCATAGGAAACCCCTTACATGAGCACATTGGAATGCTTACTCAACGTTTCAACAAATCAATTTCAATTTAGAGAGAAATTATTGTTACGCTGAATTAATGAAATTAAGTTTTCTATTATATTTTTATTATAGGTAGGTACTTACGTGCAAAGCTTTGTGCAAAAAAAATACAAATATGACTTTACAAATTACGTGCCGAGCTTAACCTACTACTACTGTTTTCTACCTGCAAACTTGAGAGGCTCGAAATATATTATGTGGACTAATGTAAACTAAGGAAGTAAGTTTCCTACATTCCTAAACTCTATTATAATAACATTATACATATAGGTATGTATATGCACGATTATTCCCGGAAAATGATTGTTTTCTTTGAGTTCATGCGATTAAACAGCGCGTCACATGTAGTTTCCTATAAAACAATAGCTATCGCAAAGATTTTACAGTTTTTTTAAAGCATCATTAAAAAATCTCAGTTCACTCTTTTAGCTTGACATAATTTCTCAGACCGTTTCCTTTACAAGTTTTCCTGATAAAAATAACCCCATCTGAAGTCTCTTTGATAAAAAATAAATAATGACGGTGTTTTATCCTAGGATTTACTCTTTTTATTGTCGTCTCTCTTTTTAAATTTACGTTGTTGAAAGGGTTGAGTGAGTGACTCATTAAACAAAATCACAATTTGTTTACTAAGAGCTTCAGGAGCAAACGGTGAATAGCTCGGTGAGATCACGCTTCTACTTTTAATTTTATATCTATGTGTACCGGAAAAAAATTAAACATGTTCACGACGACATACTCGTAAAATGATCAAGACGCAGTAGACATTGTCTTAGATCTTCAGACATTCAAGATACCTTAAGATATCATAGAGGGTAGTCAGAAGTACGAACGAAGCATGCTCACATTTTGCAAGAGTTAACATTCTACAGTACGGCCAACGGATCTCGGCGTTCGTGAAGTTAGCCGTTTCGATGCGCAGTGCAACTTTTTCATATAAAATTTTCTACTGCGCATCGAAAAGCCTGACTTCACGAACGCCTAGATCCGTCGGCCCAACTGTACGCGTGATAGGCTGCATGCCAGTCGCCGCCTATTAAGGCTTCGTCAAACAGAACGCGTAATAGAGTCGGCGCGTAACGCCGCGCTATAGAGTCGGCGCTAGACGCAGCACAACGCCCAGTGCTCTGTTTGACAGCTAAATACCGTCATAGTCCTACACAACTCGACTCTATAGCGCGGCATCAGAGCGCTGCCTGACGCTCGTTAAGTACCGTTTTGTTTGACGATGCCTTTAAACATAAAACCGATTTCTTTACGATGTTTTTTTAACGTATGAGCTCGCGTCGAAAAATAAGTAACTTGATGCACAGCCTAATTTATGATGATCTGATCCTATACTAAAACATTTAACATGGCGAACACAGAAACTAGGTACGAATACCTACTATGTCACATGAGGTCCGGAACAGACCATGCAAACTGTTGTTCCGTTCCGAGAATCTACCGCACCAAAGTCAAAGTCAAAGTAATTTATTGCGTAAATATAGGTATCTACCACTCATGTCAGTTGTCACTATTGCAATTTGATAGCATAAAAATGCATATTTTATTTCATTTTATGCTGTGAAATTGTTCTAGGTAATATTAGAAATCTAAAAGTTTACATGTTTAGTAACCTAACTTGAAATAAGTGTACCTAATTAGTATAGGTAAACATACACGCTATATAAAATGATACTATACATAACACGCGCGCGAGCCGCGTGCCGATAATGAATACGTCCTTCCGTCTATAATCCTACTTCATATTATAAATGCGAAAGTTTGTGAGTATGTATGGTGGAGTATAGTTAGATGTTTGTTACACTTTCACGCAAATACTTCGTGTGGAAGTTTCTACGTCTGCTTAAGCTTAAATAAAGTATAAATAGAGTTCTTTTAAAATAGATGATCTCGCTTCAGATATTGCCGTGTTCTCCGGCTAGTAGGTAGTAAGTGCTTTTTATATTTAGCTAAGAATTATTTCCTTTTTATCAAATTATTTTTTACTGATCATCATTTAACCAACAACAGTAATCCTTTGCCTATCGCTTTTCCGAATAACGCTCTTCTATCTTGTTCAATATTATTGAATTACATGCAACGTCACATTGTATTAGTTTGATTAAAAGTGTCTGTCCATACAAATTCAGTATTCGTTTGAATATTATTTAGTAAAAACGATGAGTAACAATATAACAAATGCAATAGGTACCATAAACCAACACTTTTGAATAGATAATAAACCATGTAAGCAAACATTGGCTATTCTAAAGAAATTAAAAAACTCACACTTGCTTCAATTGACTTCAACTTGCTTCACCGCTAAGATAGTTGACCGAACAAGCGCGAAGCGCGAGCGTAGCCTCTCCGTTTCAGCTTGGGAAAAAATGCTTTCGTTTATCTGGCCGGCCGATGTCTTCTGGCTGTTCTCCTTTACGAGTAGCATTTCTCAACCGATTCCCTTAAAAAAAACTTAGGCCTTTACATCTTTACTAGATGATTTATACAGTATCAGGAGGCAATCTTTGCCTACACTTAACGGGACACTGTAGTGCCTGGGACATTGTTGAGATGGAGTAGGCTTGCCCAGCACCTAAACCATCCTCTCAGCTTAACCGGCCATATCCACAGGAAAGACATGGTCAATACGTGTGGGGCTGACTAAGCCGCGGGTTTCCTCACGATGTTTTCCTTCACCGTTTACAGCTCGTGTTAATGCGCATTTAAATTTTTGGAAACGAAAGATCCATTGATGCACGGCCAGGATTCGAACCCACGACCTTCGGATCGAAAGTCGAGGTACTATACCCCTCGGCCAACACGGCTCATGTTGTGATAATTAGACGAGTCAAAAGTCAAAAGTCAAATTCATTTATTCAATAAGATCACAAGTGTACCACTTTGAAACGTCTTAAGAGCTAGGTGATTTTACTCCTGTTCCTTCGCGACCAAGACCGTGAAGAACCAGGGCAACAAACACGGTTTGGGGCCTAACACTCTTTTCGGTGACACACTTTTTGTATGTAATTTTTTTTTTATATATATTTTTATGTAAGCAATTATTACAAAATGTTATCTAATTTTTACATATTCTTTAACGAGGTTCGATAATTTATATACCTATTATGGATTTTATTTTGTCGATTGTTTCTGGAAAATTTTCAAGATGGCGGAGCCATTTTGGGGTTGAAAACGTAGAAAATATTATATTTCAGCCATTTCGAAAAATGTTCAATATTCAGAGTCGCGAGGTCTACAGCTCGCAGAGAAACTAGTTAATTTATTTTCAAGTAAAAAATAAGCAATTGGTGTCTTTGATGATCAACATTTCATTTAAATCTTTCTTTAACTTATTATTGCAAATGCCATTTTTAATCGAAAAGAATGGAATACAATAATCAAAAAACTACAAAAAATGCGGAACGTATGAGATCGATTGAGGCTCTACCACTTTTGTGATTTGACACATTTTTGTTACATGGACACATCTGTTTTAATACGGCACATGTTTAACATGTCTCCTAAACTCTCCATTATCCTATCCATCAGGACAACTACTTACGTTTTGTCAAAAAGCAATAAACACAAACCATTAGGGCCTCCTTCCGAGCACAATAACAGAACGTGTTCACAATTCTAAATGGCTGCTCTTTTATTTGCCAACGGTATCATTAGCCACAATATGTTGGGCGGAGACGCGAATATATTGCCCAAAGAGGCTTTATTGCCCCCGTTGATAAATGAACAAAGGTATTTGGAGCGAATAAATTCAGGTAAATGAAAGTTTAATAACAAAAGGAACGATCGATCAAAACTTTTGAACAGCTGTGAATAAGGGGATGTTTTATATGAGAATATCCTCGCGCTCCTTAATGCATTCAAACCACTTGGGACTTTGAACAGAAAATAGAAAAGTAACAAAGTTATTTTAGTTAGTAACAAAAGTGCCCTACTTACCTACACATAGCACTCTTAAGATGCGGATATACTTGAGCATTCACTTGTAAAAGAAAATCGAACCTTCGAGATTTAAAAAATTGACAAACTGAACAATGCACAGAGCCAAGCATAGAACCAAACATCGCTACGAACATTTTCACGATCATTCTAGAGAACGCTCTAGCTAGTCAATGCTCGTCAAAAAAATACTCTTCGGTGGAACAATGACAGAATTGCTCGGCTCGACAAAAAGCTCGAAGTAAATTTACTGACCTTTCGCTAGAATGCTCGCTAAAATGCTCGCTACAACAATCATGGTTTTTTTCTGTAATGTAACATTCGCTAGAATGCTCATTATAAGTGAATGCTCAAGTCTATCTGCACCTCTAAGGAACAGGATCTATGCTGAAACTAATACTTTAGTGCACAGTTGCCATAAAAAAGACAATCGTTTTCAATATCTTTCAACACGACTATTTTACCTATTTGATGGCGGTGACATAAACTACGTTTTATATAGAAAAAAAACAGTTTATTAATAACTTATGAAAAACAATATAAATAATCTTGAGGAAAAGACTTGCAATTGGTATCCAGAAAATAAAAAAAAATATTATTCCTTAATCTACGAGTAGGTAGGTAAGTAATTGATGTTGCTTGTCAATCAAATTCCTAAAGATTTAATTAAAATAAATAAATATTGCTGGACATTTCACACAGCGCCATCTAGGCCCAAACTAAGCAAAGCTTGTACTATGGGAACCAGATAACTGATAGAATACTTATACTTTTTTTTGTAAATACATACATAGAATACTTTATAACACCCAGACACAGAACAAACATCTATGTTCATCACACAAATGTTTGTCCTGGGTGGCAATCGAACCCACGACCTTATAGTGCAGAAGGCAGAGCTACTACCAACTGAGCTAAGAGGTCAACCCGTCAATCTCAATCGGGTCTTTAGGCGTTTCACACCGCAAGCGGTTCGGACCGCGGTGTGAATCGCCCCAGAGCTCTTTTTGAATGTGTTCTTTCGCACCGCGGTGCGAATCGCCCCATAACTTTTTGTGATGGGTCGATTCGGACCGCTGCTGAGGGGGAACAAAACAGTTATCTTTTTAGATAGGTGAATTCGGACAAAGATACATAGTTTTACACACATTTCTTAAAGTACAACCAGGCATGAAATAATAGGACAAAAAAATCTACACTAATATAATATATAAAAGCCTGTGCCGAAATTGGTGCCTTTTTTGTTTCGCGCGGCCATCAACCAAACATTAAAATATAAACTCTTAGGAGTATAACAAACAACATTTGTGAGAACAGTATACAGCTTCACTCAGCCAGGACCGAGTTATACAGGGTGAGTTTTTCAAGAGTGCCTCTAGGGCCAAATCTGAAACTATTAGCAATAGCGAAAAACACTCAAAGGAGTCTCTTCAGCGATTTTGATCAAAAGTAAAACTGCATCATTACATTTTAAAAATAATCATTTTCCTGGCCAGGAGTCGAACCTTTGGTCCATTTTCATAAATATTTGTCCTATCTAGCTACGAAAGAAGATTTTTTCTTCACTGATTAAATTTAATCCATGTAGGTAGGTACACAACTGTGTTTCATAACCAGCTACAAAAGCGGATTTTTTTTTTCTTATTTTAGTAACCACGAAATAGACTGTTTTTTTTTTACTTTTTGGTAACTATGTAGGTAGCTACGAAAATGAACGCTTTTTTTCTTCTTTTCATAACCGTTATCTAGCTTCTTTCGTATGAGCAAGTACTCAACTCTGGTGACGGATTTTTTAGGCCGCCTAAAGGCCTCCGTCATCTTGCCCCCACAGGGGGGCCAACTTGCCCCCCCCGAGGGGCAAATTGGCTAAACTTCTAAAATAGGTTTCTTTGACCCTACTGAACCAAAATAATATGCAAAAACATTCCAAAAAAGTCACTCTGGGAATTTATCTAAAAAATATGGACTTTTGGTACACTGTGCTGTGGTCCGAATCGACCCATTTGAAAAGATACTTAGGCGATTCGCACCGCTGTCACCACCCTGGTGCGAAAGAACCCATTCAAAAATAGCTCTGGGGCGATTCACACCGCGGTCCGAACCGCTTGCGGTGTGAAACGCCTAAAGACCCAGTCAATCAGTCCGTGTTGAGCCTGTCAATTCCGCTTGATGGATTTGTTCCTGTGTCACCTTTGCGGATGATCAGTATTATTCCAAGCCTTGAAAAGCTGATGGAATACTAACAGAGGCAACACTGTTATCTCAACCTGATGAAGTTTCTTATCTTGTTGAGTTAGTAGAATGACCGTACAAAACAGTGGTATCTACATATATAAAACAGATAAGGCTTGCATTTTATCTTCTAGATTCACTCACAATCATTTTTACTTGTCCATTAGCAAGAGTTTATCGCTTTTTTCCCTTTTTGTGTCAATAAGATGGTTGAGCCAATGTATGTTTATTATCTTTACCCCACTAGTGGGGTGGCCCAGTGGGGTCGTTGGGACTATTTCATATTTTTAGATATGGACCTCTAGTGGATTTAACACCTATATTTTTAGCTGTGCAAAACCGAGTGCCCTTTGTTATTAACGGGCAATGAGATTTAAACGTCTCGTTGTTCAGAATTGTGAAACTTTATGGTTGGATTTAAATCTTTCTTAAATTAAAGTATTTTAAAGGTAATTCCTTTGTTTAAAATCCGACAGCACTGTCTATCTATGTTGTTATCTATATTGCATTCTTTAAATTATTTTCATGTGTCAGAAACAGAAAAGTGTTGTGTTTCAATTAGATAACTTATGTAAAAGTGTTTCAGAGTGAGCGGTGATTGAGTAATAAGTAAGGCTCAATAAAAGTAAGTTAGGTCGCAAAAGCTTGAGACTTATGGCCGATATTCAGAACGAATAAGCTTTCCATTAACCGAGTAAAAGACCGAGAAATCAATGTATTATATTCTCACCTTGGAGCGATTCGTGTCGGATAGTGATTATATTCGATAATATAAAACATGAGTAAAAATACAAAACATGAGAGTAAAGCACTGGCTATTAAAAAAAAATTTAAGACATCCAACAAAAAAAATCAGACTGAAAACTAATGATAAAAGTAAGTAACGTAGGTACTAAGTATGTAATGAGTGCCATATGTACATTTATTCATTTTCTCAATTAAAGGATGTCACATTATGCACAAAAAATATTAACTCAACAGACTAAACTAGGTAATTTAAATTTAAAGGAAAGGCAAAGATACGTTTTTTAAATAAAGACCGTAGCACATTTATAAATTAAACAGTTTATGTTTTATAATTGTAATTTAATATTTTTTTGTTTGAAATCAACATTAAAAATAAAATAACTAAATAAAAATAAGCTTATACGAGTATCTTAACTTAACCAGAAACATCATTGTGTCTTCCGCTTCTTAAAATCTGAATGTGATGAAAGCGTCTCTATTGTTGAGTTTGTTAGAGGTATAGCAACCTCTTTGCTTTGACAAGCTCTAAAAAAATAAGTGCGTCTTGACAGTTGTCAATCCTTTCTGAAAAATATTATGGTTGTTATGTGTTTTGTAAAATAAAGTTTATATTTCAAGTTAAAACGTTGTATAAACTTTAACATGGTAGCAGAGCGTGGTTCCGATCCACGGACCTCTGTAGTACTTCATCAGACAGATTCGTTGAAATCACTAGCAGAGCTGTACTATCTGCTTTCTGAAATTTTTCAATTTCTGTCTCTGATGCAACTCCAAATCATCATTGGAAAAGCCAAGAAGTGACACTGAAGATCAAGAATCGGAGTCGGATTTTGAGTCGATTAAGTCAGATAAAGACAACTTTGAAACAGGGAGTGAGGGCTTATTATCTGAACGAGAAGCTGAAGAATTCGAAAGATTGCTAGATGATTCAAACAGTGCCAGAATATCAGTCAAAGAGATAGAAGAGCAAGGGAAAATGACGCTTAGAGATCGATCCAAGTTGAGACAACCAACCAAGTTAGATAATTTTGTTATGACTACGGTACTGGATAAGCCTAATACTATAGAACCACAAACATTTCAAGAAGCTTTGCGAGGGGAAGATAGCGCACATTGGAAAGCTGCCATGGATGATGAAATCCGTTCATTAAGAGAAAATGAGACGTGGGAAATTAAATCATTGCCCAGTGACAGAAAGGCTATTCCGTGCAAATGGATTTATAAAGTAAAAACGAATCCAGATGGAACTGTTGATCGCTTCAAAGCTAGATTGGTAATTAAAGGTTACTCACAAAAGAAAGGTGTAGACTATTATGAAACATTCAGTCCGGTTGCGAAAATGAGTACAATACGTACAGTACTGAGCATTGCCGCTAGAGATAATATGAGTTTAACACAGTTTGATGTTACAACTGCCTTTCTTTACGGTAGTCTAAGCGAGGAAATATATATGAAACAACCAGAGGGCTATACCGAGCACGACCCAAAGATGGTATGCAAGCTTCGGAAAAGCTTGTATGGCCTGAAACAAGCTCCAAGGTGCTGGAACCATTGCATAAGAGAGTTTCTGCTTAAGATTGGCTTTCAAGTTAGTGAAGCAGACCCATGCCTCTACATCAGGCGGAGGGAGGAAGAGTTGCTTATACTTGCCCTGTATGTAGATGATGGGTTGCTAGCATCGAGTAATGAGGAGGGGACTGTGAGGTTTATAAAGGAACTTGAAAGTAAATACAAAATTAAATCAAAGCCCGCAAATTATTTCCTTGGGTTGGAAATAGAAAAAGGAGAAGATACAGTACGAGTTAGTCAGGCTGCATATACAAAAAGATTGTTGGAACGGTTCAATATGGAGAGTTGTAACCCTGCTGGAACACCAATTTTAAAAGAATCTGAGACTCATGATGCGCATGAAATAAGAGAAGATAATATTGTGTTTCCTTATAGGCAGGCTGTGGGAGCTCTGGCCTATCTGATGGTTGGCTCCAGACCAGACATAGCCTATGCTGTCGGCGTTGTGTCTCGACACTTAGAAAACCCAACAAATGCCGATGTTGTGAAGGTTAAACGAATATTTCGCTATTTAAAGGGAACTTAAGGTATCAAAGGTATCAACGGAGTTGCAATTAGCGGACATGCTAACAAAGCCTTTGTTCAAACCAAGACTGTATACCATCTGTAAAAACATCGGAATGAGATGTTGAGTAAGAAGTTCTTCATCATGAGACTTGCCAAAGAGAGAAGATGTTAGAGGTATAGCAACCTCTTTGCTTTGACAAGCTCTAAAAAAATAAGTGCGTCTTGACAGTTGTCAATCCTTTCTGAAAAATATTATGGTTGTTATGTGTTTTGTAAAATAAAGTTTATATTTCAAGTTAAAACGTTGTATAAACTTTAACAGAGTTTACATAATTGGCACAAGTCTTCCGCCTCAAGAGAGCACTCGAGTTCTTAGACAACAATGAAACACAAGAGAAGCTTATTTATGAACCAACACCCAAACAAGAATTAACTTCTCAAGACATTTGTCATCTCATAGACTCAACAGCGAAAAGCAGCAACAGCAAAGAGTGACCACCGTACCGCAGACCCTTCTTATCCAGATGGTGAATTTACGGAAAAATAAAAAACATTTTCGATATCAAGTACACCGAAACACAACACTATGCAAAACATTTTTGAAAGTGTCATTACATTAGTTTATGATCTTGACAAGCTATCACTTGTTTACTTTGAGGGTCGAAACCTTGGTTGAAACATAGTGAATGCATACTGGTGAAGATTCCAAAATAGAGCAAAAAACATCACTTTACTTTTTAACTTTTTCAAAATCCAAATTTATAAATTAAATCCAAGAAGGCAAATAGCGAAGTGACTAGAATAACTGGTTAAGTTGAATTTTACCTTTCTTAATAATATTTTACACTGTAGTTATAAACAAAGATCAAGATTAAAGCTGCTATAATATTAAAAGGTACCTACATGATAATCATCAACATGTCTGTTTTTTGCATTCGGGAATAAAAAATCCATTTAATTTTTCGATGGAATTGTGACCGATAGCACGTTCGTCAAAACGACAAAAATGATTGATCGTCAATTTGTAACGAGAAAATTATTCAGTAGGTAGGTATATTTTTTTACAAAATGGCATCATGTTATTCCGTTTCCTCGCGTGAGTCACGGCAATTCTCTATTTGGTATTTTCCAATTTTCTTTCTGATACCTACGTATTCCAGCAGGTAAGCCTGATAAGTGCAAATTGGACTAAATTACAAAAGTAAATAAACAGACTCTTTGTACGACTATCGTGCGCAGAAATGGTTTTCTGTTCGAAGAAAACTGAAAAATTCTAAGGGAAATGAACAAAAAGTCAGAACAGACCATTTTGTTCTGCTGGCATTATTTTCATTGCTTTTTCTAAAAACAAATTACTAATGTATTACATTCCTAATGAATCCATAGGGAATCGGTTACTCAGGCAACTAATCAGAGAAGCCAACATAAACACACAACAGAAACGAATCAATTTAACAGAAGCTGTACAAAATAGCTGCTGGTTGATTTTATTTACGATTCCAAACTACATCTTCACAAGAGAGTTTGTATGTTTTTTTTTGTATGTTTGAGCACGGTCGCTTGCTTTTTGGTAACTATAGTTACCAAAAAGCGGGATGACAGTCATCCCGTGATCACGAACGCTGTAACGTGTTCGAAACGTCGGGAAGAAAGTAAATAAAAGGTACGCGATAAAATCCCGTAATAATAATTATCAGTACCTAGGTATTTATCTAGGTTCCTGTTACACTTTTGTTCCGAAAAACTTACCTAAAAAGAAATGTAAGCAAATCGAATTGAAATCTTTGTAAGTAGGTACACCAAAAATGGCATTTTTTCTTTTCAATTGTTCTATAGTAAGTTTTTTGGAACAAAAGTGTAACAGGAACCTAGATAAATACTGCCTTTATCCAAATAATAACATAAAGTGATAAAAATATGCTCAAATTTTAAATTATTTTGGTATTACGTTCCTAGGTACGTACGTTCGCCGGCCCCTAATCTTTACCCACATCGTCAATCTTACCAAAACTTAAACCTTCTATACATTGTTGATGGTTCATAGCTACCAAGAAATCGCTAAAATCCTCGAAAATCGATTGAACCCTACTTCTACTTAATGTTGATGGACGGGGCAGCCTAAACTTGGTTCATTGGTTCGCCTCTGGAGAATTACGGTCTTGAAATTAGGGTAACTGATTGATAATGAATGGTTTAGTAGAATTTGGTGAAAATCACCCGCCATAATCAGAATGCAGTTTTGTGGTTTGCGGCGTAACGAATTTAAATTTCAGTAAGCATTGTCAGATGTATTTTTGGACGTGCCTCTGAATATCTCTTAAAAACCTAGAAAAGGATCTTGAATTTAAGTATGCCTTTTTACAGTGTAAGTCATTTATCTTATTTATTATCTAATCCTATTCATTGTGCGGCCATTTTAGATTACAGACTACAGTTTTTATTCGTACATTAAACCACAAACCATTTTTAAAACAAAACCCTACGACGTTTATTGTCCGTAGTTCACACAGATGTGGCCGCACAAAGAGAACCAGACATTTTAAATAAATTCAACGTAAAATTGCACCACTTTATTACCTAGGTCTTCTAAAGGTTTTGTTTTATAGAGGTCGAAGTATGGTTTTATTTTATTAGCTTTTTATAGACACTTTGTTCGGTTTGTTTTTGTGTAGCTACGAGGTGAATATAGCTCTGGGTAATGAATCAACCATCTAATTTAGGGGACATGAAACAAATTGATTCTTGTAACTCTTAAAATCAGCACTATCAGTCAATAGGAATCCACAGATGTAGGCTTTTCCAATGTACTTTGAGAACGGCCTTTTGAATAGTAACATCGAAATAGACATGGTTCTTCCCTTTCAAATCAAACAATAAAAAGGAAAAATAATTATTGGTATATAACAAAAAGAAAAATGACTCTTCGCCTAACTTCGTTACAAACAAAATCATTAAAATTGGTTTACAAACAAAGAAATACTTAGATCAAAATAAAATTCACCGCATTTCACTGGTCTTATCATGTTGCGAAAGCTTTGGTAGATTTTGATTTAGGTGACTAACAAGAAAATCGTCAAATAATCTGGTAGTAATTTGAAAGAAAATCCGGCGGGTAATGGGATGACCTCGACGTCCCAGAGCGTAAATAAAATATTGCCCCGAGCACAATGATATCCCGGAGTCAATATTTGACGTTATTATGAGATTTTTCACGTTGTTGGTAGTAGCAAAAGTGCCAGATTTACGAATACCTATGTCAACATGCGACGGTAATACTATAGACTTGAAGGCCATGGAAGTGGGTTCATTCAAGTGGTATTAAAGTATTCTGAATCAGGTCAAGATGTTGATAATAGAGGTCTGTAATGGTCCTTATGGTTGCCTGAAACAGATTGTTGCTTAGCATTGAGGACCGCCTTGTAGTATGGTAAGTATTACTTAATTTTATAATTGGTAGTTTGTTTCATAGTTACTTAATGTGTGAAATGAATAATGTTGATTTATTCATTTACTTAACTATTCATATTTTAATTTTACATAAAAAACTTCATTTATTTAACAACATATTCAATCTATAAAATAAAGAACTATTATGGTTTTGATATTGCTATCAAGAAAAATTGCAAAGTAATAAAATACCTCTAACATCTTTGCAAACCATTTTTGTATCTGTAAATTCTGTCTGTAAGTATGAATTTTCCCTAGAGCTACAATTTTAGCATAATCTAGCCAGAATTACTGAAATAACGAAATTAAGATAACAATCACAAGATAATTAAGGAGAATTCGCGGTTCACTTTAATATTAACTAGTGTGAAGGCACTTTTAGTGCTAGAATAAATTAAACGATAAACCTGATTCATTGTTACATTCTTTACTCCTTTTAGTTCTAAATGGATTTGTGAAATCGGATTGGAGCACCTACGGCCATGGAGTTTGGAATCGCAAAGTGATTTTGTCATTTTTTCCTTTTATCTCTGATTTTTTTTTTCATCGAGCGATTGGGCGGGCTATCAAAATAAAATAAGTGTCTGTTGATTAATGTGTTATGTGTTATTAAAATTATTGTTTTTTATTCCAAATATTACTTCTCCAAAATCAAGTCATTTATAACATTTAATTTTGCCTAACCACGCTTCATTGTCAAAATGAGTCTCGTCTCGTAGCAGTGCCAGTGCTACAAAATCACGTAGCAATACGCTACGAGAATTCATATTCAACGCATTTGTTGTCGGGTGTGTAATGTGAATCTGAACTGGAAATACAATTTTGTAACAATGAGTAGGCAAAGTATTGCATAGTTTTATACAATACTTGCCTATAGACTAAGTTTCCTTTACGATTTTCACGCAAAAAAGTTTAAAAATAAATAAAAACAACAACCTCTAAATTAGAGCACATTCTTAAGTACCTACGAGTACTTAATATTTTTGTGGTAATTGACAAGCCTTTTGAAGGATTTAACGTTGTCTTTGAAGGATAGTCTTGTTGGCGGAGTGGGCTAGTGCTTTGATTTGCGATCCAAGGTTGTAGATTTTAACGGCCGTGCATCAAATTCAGCATAACGATTTTGCTTTTATCGTGGATTCAATGCAATATTATAGTTTTTGGAACATCGGGCCCTGTATTGTCGAATACAAATACTATAAGACTGTAGACATTCTCTCAAATGTATAAGACCGGACTTACACTAGTAAGTTTTTACGTAAGTTTTACTCACGTAAGTGACAATGCAAAGGAAAAGCTACTTTATTTCCTTTGCATTGTCACTTGCGTAAGTAAAACTTACGTAAAAACTCACTAGTGAAAGTCCGGACTAAATAAATATGCATTTATGATCCTTCGAAGATGTCTAAAGTAGTAGTCCACACGTGACAAGTACAAAATACATTGCAAGCCCATCGACGCTGTTATAAGCATAGGTACTAAAGAATTTGTACAATCAACGAACTTAATTTTTCTTTTGTAATGAACGTAATGTATGTTTGTCCGTAAACACGAGAGCGTTCATTTCATATCGGACTGGGCAACAATGTTGTTGGATTAACACAAGGAGTTCGAAAATAAACGTCTGTGAAAGCTCAGGTACTAATAAAACTAGATGAACGATTTTTAGAGCTCTGAGTCAGCGTGTTGAGTAAAGAATTGGCATTTCAATTTTAGCTACTTTGTAGCTTATTAATAAAATTAAATAAATAATTAAGGAGATTTAATCCAGCGCCATCTATATACAAAGGTATTTATACATACATAGGTAATATACAAAGAAAAACAGCCAGACACGAGACAAATATTCACAGATCATACATTCATTAATTTCAATTTCATTTCAATACAAACATTTGCCTCGCAGCGAGAATCAAACCCGCAACCTACTATGTTTCAAGTGGGCCTTCGCACACTGCGCCACTGAGGTCGTCTTATGATAGATGATGATGATCTCATGCCTTGGATTCAATTGTTGCAACTCTTGTTATGGGCTATACGTACCGTTGATTGAAGCCTCGTCGCTTATTGTCGGAGGTAGGTACAGTCAAAACTAGATATATCTAATAATAGGAAACAATGCGTATGTTCGTATGAACTCTGGTGCTGGAGGTTTTGAGCCACCTGAAAGTCTTCGTCATGCTATACTTGCTGCAAGGTGTAAATGTATGGACAGCTAAGCGAACGGATTTCCACTGGCTACGATCCTGACACACCACGTTTCTCTTTTATTACGTTCTTCATACAAGCTCCCCAGTTTAGGTAACTTATGTTATGACCCAACCCTTCTCTAAAATGCCACCAAATCCAAATTCACTTAAGCTTTCCGCTTCGAGCTGTCCCATACACACTCTCTCATACACCTGTCTGGTCGCCATTTCCTTAAAAAAAAGTTGTATTTATATTTAGTTTCGTAGCTTTTTTAGCTTTATCCCTTGATGAAGGGATCAAACCAAATAATCATCAGCCTTCAGGTTCCACAACGTTGTGAGTCCACAACAGATCATCCGATCTAGATACAGACCACACGATGATGACCACGATACTACAGTCATGGGGGGTCGACTACAAAGAGAAAGCCTTTGAGTGCGGATTTCATTACAATCAATCGACTAGATAATTTGAGTGTTGAGCGTAGAACCGCGGTATTCCGTACATCGATCCCTGGAGCACAATACGCCAGCTGGAATGAATCCGTGAACAGGGCAGGCGTCAGTGGGCCATCGGGTCGCCTGATGGAGCTCCTACTTCGCATGCAAATTGAACTGGATGGAGCGATGTAACGGAATTGAAATGTTGATGTTGTGCCACTTTGTTTTTTCGGGCACAATTTCATCATACTAACAGTAAAGTTGAAAAGTTTTATTTTTCTGTATTTCTGGCAAATTAAAAGATAAGTTTTAAATGTGTAAATATTGTACATTTCATAGTTTAAACATTGGTACCCAAAGAGGTGATTATTAAACGAAAACAATAGCTGAGATCTGTTAGTTATCTTGCTAACTAACTTGCACTAAACTGAGATTGGGGGTGTCTGGGCACCAACACGTAAACGATGCATTTAGACCATAGTTCCAAAATCCAAACATAATATACCTAATATAGAAAAGCCAAAAGTTGCTCTTAGCCTAAAAAATAGAACCTATATTTCGAGTCTAATTTATTTTTCAAAGAAGACTTGATCTGAAGCTTCCGTTTCGCGGTTTTGTAATGGTTTGTTTTATTGCAATCAAGATAATAACTCTCCACCGTCGCGCAAAAGCAATAAAAATAATCTAGATAAAGGATCATCATTCTGAGAAGTCAACAATTAGCTCGGCCAGTCCAATTCACCTCCGCTAGGATTATTCTCATTACAGCAGTGTGGCTGCAATGCACTTAATTAGATTTGAACTCTACTGACGCCAACGGTACAAGTATTGCTAGGTTTATTCTGCTTTTGAAAGAATATTTCTAGATCTAGCTAATTAGCCGGGAAAACTGTGTGAGTGTCTTTTGCTCGTATTTTAAGGTGCTATCTAATGATAAGAGACCAGATTATATGCAATTTGCATGGTGCATATGCATTTGCATATTTAGTTTTGTAGCCCACGGGAACCATAAAGTTTTCCGGGATAAAAGTAGCCTATTTGTTATTCCAGAACCTACATTCCAAATTTCATCGAAATCGGTTTAGTAGTTAGGGGATAGGTGGTAACAAACATTCACACACACACACACACACGCGGACTTTCGCCTTTATAATATTAGTAGGATCCTCTACCTTTTTTTTTTTTAATGTTGATAGACCTTTGTTTAGCCACAATCTCACCTGATGGTAAGTGACGATGTGGGTGACGATGGATCACAAAGGTCTAGAAGACACTTGTTCACTCTTGACTTGAAGAGACTCAGGTTATAATTTTCGGGGAAAACAGAAGCCGGCAGCGAGTTCCAGACCTTAGCAGTGCGGATGATGAAGGTGGAAGCGAACCGCGAGGTACGAGTGGATGGAATGTCCACAAGATAAGGATGGTACTGCGCCGTGCGTCTGCTTGTCCTGGAGTGGAATGGTGATGGTGGTATCAGGTCGTGGAGTTCCTGAGAACATTCCCCGAAATGTATCCTATAAAAGATCGAAAGACAAGCGACCTTGCGACGGTGGTCGAGGCTTTGGATCTTAGCCTCCGCAAGGACCTACCATTAGGATAGTCAAGTGGGCCTTCCTAGGCATGCAGAAACAGTCAAACAATAAATAAAAACAGCAAATTTAATTCCTATATCGAAACATCACTAATTCGAAACATGAACTCTAACTAGTGGAGCCACGTCGCGCGTCCAAGTGAGCATTGCCAACATTTCCGCGGACAGTATTATGGCAGGCGTGTGTGTAATCGTTTGGAACGCTCGCTTGTTGACATCCAGCCTCTAACATATAAAACAAGCTCACAATGAACTCGCTTTAAATACCAAGTCTAAGAGTTAATGGACAATACGGGTCATTTTAGTGTTTTAGTCTTTATTTTATTATTTAATTTTTCCATAGGTACCTTAGTTTGTACCTTAATTTGGTCTGAATTTGTATGGTTTTCGTAAGATAATGATCTCACGAGAATAACGTTTTAAACAGATAGAGGTAAAATCTGAAAACTCAAACAGGTTTGTTATTTGTTTCTCTATTCTCGACTAAATATACTTTGTCAACTTTTCGTTCGTTCAACGTTCATGAGAAACTTCAATTACCCTTGCCTCCTGGGGATTGAATTTTGGGAATTCCATTCTTAACGGGACGCGAAACACACCAATAGAAACAAACCCTCCGAAGTCTTTGGGTAACGAATTGAACCAGAAACATCTAAACACTCTCAGAAACTTTTTCATTTATAAAGTTATTCAGAAGTAGGATAATCGTACCTAGTTCTATTATTCTGTGGTGATTGTTTACCTTTTTCTGTTTACATCGTATCAAATCCAAAGTCATTTTAATTTCAGGTAAAAAAGCAAATATTTTCATTTTCGGCCTGAAAACGTCGTCACTAATAGAGTTTTAATTTCATGTCGTTAAACTACTCATTTTAGTTCGTAGAGTTTAAGTACAATTGAATTATTTTCTTCCTTTCGGTTGAACGGCTGCAATCTCTTTGCATTAACATAGCGTGACAAGGAAAAATCATTCTCTAAAATCTGACGAAATCACACTTCACACTAACTACACTAATATTATAAATGAGAAAGTTTAGATGTTTGGATGGATGGACATAATTTGTTCCTCTATAACTCGACAACCACTGAACCGATTTGGCAGAAATACAATATTATAATGACCGGGAATAGGACTTAGGCTACTTTTTATCCGGATACCACGCGAGCGAAGCCGCGGGTGGAACCTAGTATAAAATAAATATTTGAATATTGATACTGAATTAAATTCCTATTTCACTACTAGTATGAACTTGGATACGTTTCAGGTTACGAATGTTGGTTCTGAAATAATCAGTAGATATGGACAATCCAAACTGTACAAAAAACAAACCGACCTTTTAAATTTCATTGTGTTTAGTTGTTTTCTGTTTAAATTCTATGTATCCGAATATATTGGACATACGTTTTGAAACACAACACCAATCAACTTTTCGCGATGGGCTTGTCACATAGGACACAAAATGTACAGGCATCTGCCTAACATGGTGTGTCCGAATAATCTTAGATACTTACTTAGATCTTATTAACATAAAGAAAAACTGTGCCGTATTTGGGGTTTCACTTGCTTGTTCACGTTCGTTTACTTAAACAATAGAAAAACTGTTACATGATCCCAAAAGAACAATTCACTCAATTTGGTGCGAGTAGTTATAAGCATGGGATGATCCCAACGAGTTTCCGTGGTAAGCCTATGAGAACGCAACACTGAAATCACACCGTGACTTGAATTAATGTGACGTGCCCTCGCGGAATAGCTAACGAGTTTATTAAGGTTTGTGGCAATAAAGAATTTCATGTATTTCCACCCGGCAGTGACGCAGAATATTTAAAGGTTTTCGCTGTAACCCGCAACATTTTTCAGCATTTTATGACGCTAAGTTATGGAAAGAATCCACGAGAGGAAAGAGTTGACTGCGAGTGTTTTAATAAATTAGGCGGAGTCAAAAGTTGTATGAACTTTTTTTGTATATTTATACCGCAGTTTGTGCAACCGTTTACATTTTTGAAAAGGCTTGATTAATGAACTTCATAAACCTGAAAATGGAGAACTTAAATATACTTGAGAAAGAAAAATAATGAAGTTCAAGATCAATTTAAGTAATGGCCAGATTTTGATAATAAAAGAACAGACGCAAATAATCCCCTCGGAGAAGTCACCGAGCTGGAACTAATAATAATCGTTCCCTTTATTCTAAAAGTTCCAGGGAACAATATTGTTTATGCTCATTCAGATGGTATCTGTAATGTTTGTCTGTTTTCTCACAATTTGTTCACAAGTTTCTTATCTTCGGATGTTCGGTGCAAGCTTGTCACTAAACATTGTTACTTTTGGGTTACATAGAATTTAATATCTTGTTAAAACTTTACGAAAAGTTGAAACGGAAAATTTTCAAGTGCTCAAAAAGGACAGGAATAAATTTGATTTAGTTATCAAACCTTAACCTACTTCGTAAGGACGTGACCCGCATATTTTTGAAAGCTCTTGTGTTATTTTTACTTTCATACAAACGATATGAGAGTTGAATGCCTTTTTCTTAAGCGAGTTGGGGGTTTGCCATTTGAGAGTATAATCTTGAGTCCCTGCCGTGACCTTTGCTTTAAGATGATATAAAAAATAAGTGGGGAAAGTATCACGGCACACACGTAGCGTTTCTTGGATATGTATACCTACATTCCATTAATGTAGATAAGTATTTACAAACAATATTAGTTGGTTACATAAACACATCACTTCTGTAGGTCATACATGATTGAATGGTTTGTAGAGCAATAAAAAACTGTTAGCAGTAGCAACACAACAGATAACAGCGATGCTTTTGTTTTCATGAAACTTTTTATGAAAATTTAAAATGTTGAAAATTGCAACTGAAATTGATATTGTCCTCGGTCAGTCATCCCTTCGCCAAATCGCGTTACATTGGCTACATATAAAAAAACAGAGCCTTTACATTCTTTACTAAATGATTTATTCGGCGTCAGAAGGAAACTTTACCTACACTGTTGAGATGGTGGTAGGCTTGCCCAGCACCTAAACCATCCTCTGAACTCAGTCCGCCTTATCCAAAGACATGGTGATATTATTGGATTAAATCAGATCTATATCAGAGAGGAAAATGTTGTGACTGATTTCACTTCTCATTTCATAGATCCTAAACAGACAACTGTAACACATGAAGCACTAAAAGTAACTCGATTTGCGCCGGAGTATTTATGGTGTTTATGATTACGACCTACTGTATTTTATGACATGCCGTAATATCTTTTAGGTAAGAGCAACTGTTTGGGCAAAATGGGCTACAACATGATTTATACAATTGCGTTATGTATGTATGTTTGTATGATCTAGTGGCGCACTCTGATAATGGAGTTGCGTTTAAACTTGTTATCAGGCCTTTCAAGTTTTGTTGAAATGTAAATCATTTCCACGTCTCGTCATCTCGGCCTACCCTTCTGCTATACACGTAGGTACCTATGATTTTATGTAGGTATGATATTTACCTAAATAGTTATCATACCATAAAAAAGAAGAAAATTTACCTATTATCATGCACTTTACGATCCTACTTTTAAAATTATACCAACTTTTAAGATCTGTGGATTTTGTGAAGATCAAACAAGTAAATAATTTGATTTTTCCCAGTTGAATTTTAATATTTTCTGTCGGCAAATCTTGACATTTCTTAATTAAAATCTTATTTTTATTATCAGCAAGCACAAAGCTAACAATAAACGCTAAGTACGATTCAAATTTAAAGGGAGAAAAACTAATTAAAGCTATCTTATTCCTTAGATTTAATAGCCCTGAAATCAAATGAAATTAAGCTTGTTACACACATAAATTGGACCCGAACCTCGGCCCTATTGTAGGCGCCGGGTGGTCATAAATTTAGGCTGTGGTCGCAACACAGCGTTGGAACATCGGGCCTAGTGTTCGCGTGCTCGGTATTGCCTCGGTCAATCAAGGCGGTTTCGGTGCTTTGTACACGCGCTTCTACATTAGCGTTGACCATTGCGTTAATAACCCTACTTGAACATAAAACCGATATCTTGTTCATATCGTTTATTTTCGGTTACGACGACCTTTTAATTAGAAAAAAACAGGCTAGCAGAATCAACACGGAGAAAGCGTAAGATCATGTTTCGTTGACTGACGACTTTTGTGTACATACGTACATAATCCCTGTGAGTAGAACTTTAACAAATAAATGTCATTATTGTAAGAATAATGTTGAAAAATTAAAACAGGCAAAAGCCTATTTTTTCAGGATCCTTTAATAATATTATCACACATACGATCAGTTGGAAAGGCTAATGCAATGATCCTTTTCATTAGGCAGTGTCTAAAACGATCCTAAGAAAACATTGAATTTAACGCCCTACCACAGAATAGGTACCTACCTACTTGGCCCTACTTAGAATTTAAAAAAAAACTTTACATCTGTAATGGATAATTTATACAGTGTCAGGAGGCAATCTTTGGTTACACTTAACGGGACACTGTAGTGCATGGGACAATGTTGAGATGGAGTAGGCTTGCCCAGCACCTAAACCATCCTCTCAGTCTTAGCTTAACCGGCCATATCCACAGGAATATCCACAGAATGATCAATACTTGTGGGGCTGACTAAGCCGCGGGTTTCCTCATGATGTTTTCCTTCGCCGTTTAGAGCTCGTGTTAATGCGCATTAGGTATAAATTTTTCGAAACGAAAAAGCCATTTATGCACGCCCAGGATTCGAGCCCGCGACCTTTGGATTTAAAGTCGAGAAGACTTAGAATAACTTAGTTGCTATTAGACATAAGCGATCTCAATAACAGATTTTGCAAAGCATAAATCCCAGGGAGTACAACCGTTACTCAGCTTCTCGCTATATTGTCTGCAGAAAATAACTATTATCTTCATCCAGAGGAAAATAGACTCTAGACATCAGTAATAAAGTCGTCGGCAGAAATGTTGAAATTGAGTAGTTTTTAACGTTTCATAAATCCCGGTTTCTGACCGTGGAGCGCCGTGAATACACAACTTGCTCAAATTGCTTCCCGACATTGCACCGTACAAGTTGTGAATATGAGGTATTGCCTCAACAAACAAGAATGGGACGTGCGTGGTTAGGGTTCTATGTAAGCACTGTGATCGCTCCGGTCGCGTTGTTGACACGATTGCAAGTGTATTCAGAGTTTAACTGTGTTGTGTGTCTCGTTTATCTACGAGCCTGAAGCCCTTATTTGCGTAACAAATACGCCTGAATAAAGTATTAATGTTTTTAAATATTTTATGCGATACTGTGATGAGTGATGACTGATGAGGCACTGCTGCACTGGTAACGTGGTAATACTTATGAAAGCGATTAAGATAGTGATCGTTTATGTAATTCAATCATTACATACCTATCTAAATGAATAGGTACTCTCTCCCAGAGATCATTAAGTATCATTGTAATATTTAAGCAAGTAGGTACAAACTATTTTGCTGCTCAAAAACATCGTAAAAGTCGTAAGGTATGATACGAGTAGCATTAGACCGAGGCAAGTTTCTAAGTTGTCGATGTTAGGGAATGTACACACTGTGTTTTTACAGCGCGTTTGTATCGATACAAATGCGATGCGAACGCGCAGCTCAAAAACGCGCTGCAGAAAACGCAGTGTGGCCACTACCTTATATTGTAAAAAGGCGTCCCAGAGTACAGCCATACTTAGGCTACGTTCAGATGACAAGCGTTCAACGCGCGTTTCGATAACGCGCGTTTACAACTACATACTTTTTATTCAGGCCGTACACATGCTAGCGCGCGTTTTAATAAAGCGCGCGTTGACGCTGCGCTAGCGCTCGACTGTTATCAGCGCGCGTCAACGCGCGCTTTGAGATCATTGGTTTTCTATGTTTCCGTTCAGTTGAGCGCGCGCTTTCGACGCGGATATACATATTTTAGGGATCAGTTCGTTCAGAAATCGTCCGAAATGGAAACCGAAGCTTTTATACGGAGTTCAAATCACCGCTAAAACTGTTTCTACGTCCATCTCCGGCAAATGTAGAACTCTACTGAAGTCTGAAATCTATGGCGGCCGCGACAACGCGCGTTCAACGCCTGACAAGCGCGTGTCATGTGAACACTATACAAAAATTTAGCGCGCGTTCAGCGCGCGTTGAACGCTTGTCATCTGAACGTAGCCTTAGAGTGCATTCCACTAACATGTGCTAGAAAATTGAGCGGAAAAAATCCAACAATAGTTCATTTTTCTAGCCTCACTCGACACAATACTATTGTTGTATATTTTTGTCGCGGACTGTTCAGCTTTCTCAGTCATATCTGGTGAAAATCCAATATAAAAAAGATTTTCTTGGAAGTTTCAGATTCACTACAATATTATTTTCTAATCGATTAATTTTTCTTATAAGTGCTTCAATCTACGACTCTATTTCACATATAAGTAAGTAATCACCTGAAATACAGAATAGGGCATCAGTTCAATGCAGTTGGCACCGTGCCTGCCGCACAAAGGGTTCGGGAATAAAAGCTAAGCCAGTCCCATATGGAACTTGACCTCATTTTGTTGTATAACAAACCGCGCGCTGAGTTTTGTGCTGAGTAAACCTGGTACTTGAAGAAATACTTTGTACCTTATTAACGTATAATTGAAATACTCGTGATATAGTGCGTAGTCGTTCTGCTTGGTCAGAATAAATGAATACTGGTAGCAATTACAACTGATAGTTTCCGTGTTTCGGAAGGCTCGTTCATTTGACGGTCTCCACTATAAATTCGTTGAGCCATGATAAAGCCCTTCAGGCTTCAGGCAGTCTAAAACTCCGTCTTCGGAGTTGGCCACTAACTCACACAAACTTACTTACGTATTGTATTCTAATTAGCTGTAATTTTATGCGACAACGTAAGAGACTGCTAATTTGAAATAAAAACAGACTCACGACTTTTTTTACAAGCATATAAATATTGCCGTGTTAGTTAGAATGTTTGTTTAGGTCGAATCTTGGAAGGTTAATTTGACCCATTTTCCGACTGAAGATCTAAAAAATGTCTACTGTAGGTACTTGATAATATTAGTCTGCTGAGGCTGTTTACCTTTCGTACTCATAAGTAAATTCGCGAGCCAAGCCCAAACCACGTAATAAGCACACATTAAGAGTAACAGGGGTGCATAAACTTTATTATGCCAGTCGCTAAGCAGTAGGCGAATTACGGTTGTTACTCCCGTTTTATATCTATTACCTTTGTAATAGCAAGCCTTTTATTTACCTTTAATAGCCAAGAGGCTTTTTCCTGCTACTTAGCTACTTTATAGCTACAGAGTGTTTCTGTGGCACGTTGTAAATAACTATTCGAATGTGACAAAAACTTATATACTTACTGCGAATGTAAACATCCGATTAGATATCTATGAGTTAAAAAGTAAGTTCAAATGATCTTGTGGTCAACTCTGGTGATGAAGTAATAAAATCTCCACTGAGTTAACGACAATTTAACATGCTATAATCCTTTGAACAATAATCCTTTGAAGCAAGGAAGCTCGTAAGTCTAAGGCATAAAAGATCATACTTTCATCGAATGAAAGATTTATCTCTGAAACTGGAACCATAGTTTTTGGTTAGATTATAATTTTGCTCGTTGACACTATTGACTAGAGAGGATCTACCAGTGGACCAAAACAATGACGGAATCATGGCCAAGAGACACACCTTGCCCACAAGGCCATCATCTTATTGGTCAGACTACCATCTTTAGCGTGGTCGGACGACATTGGATGAGGCTGCCATAGGACCGGGAGGAATGGTGGACCTGAGTTAAAGCTCACACCCAGCAGTGGGTAATAACAAGCTAATATGGTGTTGATGAAGGAAAATAACAAAAATCCTAGGTACTATTTATAAACATTTCAATTATTTAGTAATTTTAGTAAGTATCTTAACTTTTACCATGATGATACAACATCCAACGGCATCTTGAATATCGAGTCAGAATGTAATTGCCTTGATATCTCTAAATTCGTATCACGCACCATGGTAAGTACCTAAGCGGCTTACACGGAGTTGCCCGCGTGTTGTCAGCTTGTCAATAATTTCCACAATCAAGGAAAAAGAGGTTTTCCCTATCATTCCTTTCCTGCTTCTGCATTTCTCCTATTTACGAGTATTACATGTTCAGACATGTGAGCTTATCGATACATTTTATTGCTAGCAATAGGCACAGCCAATTTATAGAACGATGTTATTCCGTCAACATGTTCGTAATGTTAGTTACATAAAAACATGTTTAGGGGTCATAAACACGTTGCCAGTGATTCTTTAGATCTGCAATAAACTGTCTGCAAGGAAACACTACGTTCACATAGGTAGGTACTCTTACTAAGCAGAGCCGTAACTAGGGCAGTGCCAGCGGTGCCCAGGCACACGACGCAGACCTGCAGAGTCGTAAAAATAACCAGATCGGGAGTAATTTTTGGGGTATTTTCCATTTAAATGACAAATCTGGGTAAGGCTGAGACTCTACCAAAGCGGAGACGAGAGATGTGTTTAAACAACCAATAGAACTTCGTTATTCACACATATCGTGATGACATTGTCTGAATAACGAAATTCTTTTGGTTGTTCAAACACATCTCCTCTCCTCTCCGCTTTAGTGGAGTCTCAGCCTAAAGCTAGAGCATTTTTCAAGAGCGCAGAAACTCGTTGCACCTGATCTCTGTTTAGCTATCTATTAGATCGCTTGCAACTGTCTGAAAGCCAATGCTAACAGGCTCAATCTTTATCGTTTGATAATATAGATTTACTATACGATAATATTGTACCTAGGTATAATGTGTTTTGTCAGGTTTGCGCATGGATTACCTATTTGCAAACATGAGACACCCTGCACTGTCTTCCAGCGTTCTTTTTACATGACACAAACTATACTAGGGTTACGTATTTATGTCACGAAAAATACAAGCCAGATTTTTGAAATCCATAGGAACGTTTGACAGATTTTTGATTTCTTTTTTTTCATAATCCAGGAATTCGAATTCCATAAATTCTTAAGCCAGATTTTCATTTGTTTTTTTTTTACAAGACAGAAATACAAAATCCATCTAAACATTTTCCAGAAATTTTAACATCCAGATATTTCACTTTACCGCATGTTTGTTTTCCATATAATTTGTTTTTCATATATTTTGTGATCCCGAAAAATCATGGTTCAGGAAAGACTTATTACAAAATTATGTGTTCAATCTTTCTAAAGGCCTACTAGTAGCGCCATCTAGTAATAATTCAGAGCGTTATAAATACTAGGTACCATAAAATTAAATGAACGATGTTCATTATGTAGCTTGAAGTTCTGTAGGTAGATATCTAATACATATTGTACCTAGTTACATTTTTTTATTACCTTTAACATTTCCTAACTAATTTCGTGCTAGATGGTTAGGTAACCTCACCAAATACTTTTGGCAAATTATCAAAATTTAACCTAAATCTTTCATCCATTTCGAATTTGTGACGGCTCCGGCGCTTCGGGAAGTGCAGCCCCTCCACCCTTGCGTAACAAAACGCGGCATCAGCACGAGCCTTCGCAGCTTCGGCTGTTTGGTCGCGGGCGTTGCATCTCCCTTCGCGCCTCCGAGTTCATAAAAACACTCTAGGGTAGGACAGACAAGACTACGTGGAAGTCGGGGTAGGCAGATTCGGTTCTGAGACTGATAATAACCTAAAAACGTTTCGTTTTACGGTAAGACATACGCAACAAGAAAAGTAACACAAATTACGTAAATAATATTTATTATTGAGTAAGATGGAAAAGGTTTTATATGGCTGGAAATTTTCTGGTAAGCGTTACTTCTGTCTTTTAAAAATCGGTATAAGGATATTGTTGTCGAATGAAAAAAAAAACGAACTGATAATCTGGCATTAGTGTTTCTGTCAAATGAGACTTCTGTGAAATGTTTTATCGGAGTAATAAAATTATGTAAAACATAGCATCTGGATTTCGAGTTTCTATCAAACGTTTTATGGATTTCAAAATTCGGTGTATCGTTTTTCGAAAGATTAATAGGTTACCCTATACTAGTTTCCTGGTTTTCTGTTGTGTAAGTAATAGGCATATTATGCTGCCTAATATCCTAAAACACAGCTATCTAGCAAACAGAGGGATTTTTCATGAATACCTTTCAGGCACTTGCCAGAATTCATTCGGATGAGATAAGGCTTGGACATTGACAAATGATGTTCGGAATTGAACGGTCGAGAAACAATTCCGGATCGATGTTTCTAAACTCATAAATCTGGTGCAAAACACAAAATTGATCAATGTTCGTTTTGCTATCATTCGTTCTTTTCGTCGCTGAACTCTGTAGAACTGATAGTAAGACACCAGTATATCCCTAGGTACACTTTTTCACACTTTTATGTAGAGCACAACTTTTATGTGGTTTTTCTCATCTTCTCTTTCACTCTGCTCAAATACAATTCCTTACCCATAGCTTTTTCCACACAGTTCATCCATCTTTCCGCTACATACTTCCACAAACAAACCTAGCCTTCTTCTTGTCACATGAAACTCGCCCCTCTTCATGACAATCTTGTCTTGGTTTTGAATCCGAAGCAAGGTTGGTTGTATCACGGCCATGCAACAATTATTTTTTTTAAGGTTTTTTTTTCAGGAAGAGAAACACTCATTGCTACGTTCTCTACAATATCTTACAAATAGAAACCACTTTGGCACTGCATCATCATAGAAATGTTAAATTTTGTACATAGCAACATAAAAAAATAAGACCACACTTTTCATTCCAAAAGTTCACAAAATTATTAAAAACGTAGGTAAACAAACTCATGGCTCAAGTCATTTTGTTTCCGTAATGGGAGCCGCTGATTGATTGATGGTTTTTATACCTACTACCGAGAATCGACAGTGAACAGAACATGTAAATCGTATCAAAATATAGGAAGGTGTTTCATTTTCACTTTAATAGATAGGTAAGGCAGGTACCTACTGATATTGGTTTAGAGTTGACAAAGCCTGACGTTCAATCAGATGATCGAGGATTAGAAGCTCAGCCATGCATCAATATGGCATTATAATTTCTTAATCCTACAAAAGCGCATAAAAATAAGTTTCACAATCTCTTGCTTGATACTTTAAATAACTGTGCAGTATCATATCAATAATAGAAACCTGTTATTAGAATTCTGCCAAATAAATAAGATCACATTGCGTAAAAATTGCCGCGTTCCAGTTCAAAGCGATAAATTCAGCCTTGCCATCTTACCAATTTCAAGTTGCGAAGATTCCCGTCATCGTTAGCAGATAAGCCTAAAACACGACGGCATTACTTATGACGACAGATTTTATTGCCATTCTCCTTTTTTATAGCGCAAATAATTTATTGTCTCCACTTGTAAGTATTCTGTCCACTGTATAAGTACTCGATTTAATGGCGTGAGCTTTGTTTTAAACGCTTTGATAACCTTAATTTTATTTACCTAAGTACCTCATATATTATATTTAGCATTATTTTGCGTAAAAAATACTCTCTGTCGACACGTGAACTTAACGAACCGCCCCCGCTCAAACGGATTTTTTTTTAATGTCTCGTGGATGGCTAAACACGTGCCGAAGTAGCTAAACACGTGTTTTGATTGTGTGTGCGTGGGTGCTGCTTAGGTGCGGATTTACCATAATGTTAAAAAGTAGGGTGAGTGAGGTTTCAGATTAGTGGAGAGATTGCCATAGCCAGTTCAATTATGAACTTAAGTACCTACTTAGTGGAGATGTACTCGATGATCTCACATTTTCGATATTCTAAATTAAAATGTTATGGTTGACAAAAAAACTAAGGTAAACTAACAGTAGATATAAATAGTTAGTAAAATCCGTACCCATATTATAAATGTGAAAGTGTGTTTATTTGTTTCTTTATTTGTCCTGCTTTCACGTCAAAACAGAGCGACGGATTAACGTTATTTTTTGTGTGGAGATAGTTGGAGGGCTGGAGAGTAACATAGGCTACTTTTTATTCGGTTGCTACGCGAGCGAAGCCGCGGGCAGCAGCTAGTAGAAAATATTTGTGGACGCAACAAGGTTTTAAAACCACCGAACAGAAGTTCTTTGTTCTGTGTGTAAAACTAACAAAGTCAGTACAAAGGTAGGTACAATACGTACAAAAGGTTATTTGATTCTTTTTGAAATCGGAACTCTAACAATAAAAATATTTTCTTGAAGAATTAAGTATACGTCTCCGAGTTATCAGAAACCAAGTCAACGTTAACTCCAGGTGCTTAAGAGGGCTGCGACCGGCGAATTTCCATAAAAACGTAATACCGAAATCATTTAAAATGTAAGCATGTTTATATCAGTTTATGTTGTTAGATTAGGAGAGTAGGTATTTATCTAGGTTCCTGTTAAACTTTTGTTCCGAAAAACTTACCTAAAAAGAAATGTAAGCCCATTGAATTGAAATCTTTGTAGGTACACCAAAAATGGCATTTTTTCTTTTCATTTGTTCTATAGTAAGTTTTTTGAAACAAAAGTTTAACAGGAACCTAGATAAATACTACCTTTATCCAAATAATAACGTAAAGTGATAAAAATATGCTCAAATTTTAAATTATTTTGGTATTACGTTCTTAGGTAAGTAGATACGTTCGCCGAGCCCTTAACATTAATTGAGCTTCACTATCTGTGCATATGGGATGCACTTTTCGATTTCTTACGATCACACATTTTCTTAAATTCGTGAATCCGACCTTTTTATTAGCAAACTTCTTTAATTGCTCAAATAGCATTTCTTTGAAAGGTTTTAATTCGAAACTCTCATGTATTTTGTCTAATACACTATCATTGTTTTTTAGACACTTTTTTTAAATTAAATACAGTCAAAAATGTTACACCTTTGTAGAGAAAACAATTACCTGTATTAGATATTTCGTCCGGCTTTTGTTAATTTCTATAACTCTCTGAAAAGTGGGCGAAACACATAGTTCAGGTGAAGTAACAGTAGTTAAACAGCTTGTTAGTTAAACAACTTATACGAATAACCTACGCAGTGCTCCCAGTTTAAATAGGTACACGCGATACTAACAATTTAACTTGGTTTATAAGTTGTAACTTCGTATATAAGTTTATTTCAGTGTTGGGGAATTTGTGGCGAGTGAAATTTGAACAGCGCTGTTCTGTACATCAAGTGGAAAATTATTGAAACTTAAAACTAGTATCACAGAATAATAGTAGGTACATACTAGTACTAAACGTGAAAACCTATAATTGGCTTTCTGGTTCTAAGTTAAGTTAATCTATTCTGTTATTTAAGCTGTTGGTTTTCCAATAAATCTATAAATCTAAAAAAAACCTACCTAGCTAACAGAATACACATGCTACCAAAAGCATACTTGTTTGCTCCTACTGTGCTTACGTCATAAGCATTCTCTTTTCGTATGTATACCTATACAATACAGTCATGCTAATTGTATGCTACTGCTGGAAACTAGCTTACTTGTGTCATATAAGAATAGGTACCTACCTACGTAGCACATGTATGTATTCCAGGCATTATGATCGGAAAATACTAAATATTAATGATATTCCTTATTACATTACAGAAAAAGACACTTTAGTTTCAGTAAGTTAAAAGTTACTTGATATTAACGATACCGGCCAACTTGGTAAATGTGAACTAAGTGTTAATAAAACGCTGGAAGAAGCCTCAAATTTGAGCTGTATGGTTATTTCTCATAAATTCACAAGAGATGTCCTGTTCAAAACTTCGGTAGTTACCTCTATCAAAAGTAAAAAGGTAAGTAAGCTTGGGAATTTTGTGCAACATTTTAGAAAACTTCAGTTCCCACCAGTCGTAACATAGTTCTGTTTATGTTTCAAACTCTAGGAGCTAGGAGCACCTGGTTAGCACTTAGTGTGGTCATAGATTTTTTTACAGAAAATTGAAAAAATTTTGTGTAACTTCAGAATTGGTAATGTAATTGGCAACTTTGGATTGGAAAAGTTGTGATTAGTTTTTAGTTATAAGAAAGTGGGGATATGTTAACATGTATGTTAATAGCTCCCCTTTCACTGGGGAAATTTGAAAATTTAAATACTGGCAACCTACCTTTTTAGTTTCCAAATTTGGAAAGCTCTCGTGCATAATCATTATGAAAAAGCATATAAAAGCCTTGTCAGAAAAAGACCACCTCGTGAACAAAATTAAAAATTAACTGTGCAATAAATTTACTTCAAAATAGGTACAATAAATACAGAGGTGGTACCTATCTACCACCGAATAGTTATAGATATACCACTGACCTCTATTTATTATTCCAATTTATTCTTGAAACGCTTTGAGTCGATGTGCGTTTGTCTTGATCGATTTGATCTGGAATAAAATAAATTAATAATTAAAACAAAAATAATACCAGTTAGTTTTCTAATAGCGTCGATGGGCTTGCAACCTGTCACGTATGGAATGCTAACTTCTGCAAAATTTAGGCACGTACCAAATATGTAGGTATTTGAACATACATCTGACTATCCCCGTAGACATCTTCAAAGAATCTTATATGCCATAGGATCTGAATTTCAACCGCTCTTTGGGGATACAGTCTCGATTTTTTCATTCCTTCCGCATATAGGATTAGGGGGCGTCCTTAATTACGTAAGGCTTTTAGGGAGGGGGGGGGGGGGTCGAGCCAAATGTCACCCAATCTCACGTGGGGGAGAGGGGGGGTCTCTGCAAATATCACGTTTTCCGCAAGAAACATGAAATGCCGATGGTTTTTTTTTAAATCACATGGACATGTTGGTTCCGTAATCACTCTTGTGACTACACAGAAATCCGATTTACGAATTAAATAGGTAGGTAATCTATTTAAGAATTTTATTCTATTTTCAATATCACGTGAGATTAGGGGGTGGGGGAGTGGGTCGAGCCAAATCTCACGACATCTCACGAAGGGGGGGGGGGGGGCGAAAAATTGCCAAAATCACCTCACGTAATTAATGGACGCCCCTTACGTACAGCTATTTATACACGTTTATCTATATTCAATGGCTCATACGAATTACAAATCTTACCAGTTCCTTTCAGGTTGTCAGTAATAAACACTGGTATTGGGCGTGGCGCCACACAGAGCTCCAATCGAAAGCTATTCAGCTCTGAGCTTGTCGGCATCTCGCTTCTCGAAGGAGCGAACTGGAATTTGCTGGCTATTAGACGTCCAATCTTCAAAGCTGCCTGAAATATGGAGTTACATAACAGCTTCTAATATAGAAAGTATACTGTAACTTGTAGTCGATATACGTACAGATTTGTAGAGTTGTTGAAGGACTGTGTAATATTTGATACTTAACTCGTTATTTGTTGTTCATTTTTAGCTTCCCAACTCGGTACGAGCTGGGAAACTAAAAACCAACCTGGTACAAGAATTTTCAGTACGAAATGGGAACTACTCAAAGCTCTGGTCTCTTTTGACCCACCACAGCGCAGACCTTTTTTCACAAGGCGCGAGAAATTCCTGGTTTGACACAGCGCAGGATTGAATTATGTGGCGTTTATAAAGGGATACTTACTTAATGTATACTCTAACCAAAACCAATGTACAATATTTACTAACATTGCACTGACAGATCAATCAGCTGATAGCAGGAATAGACCTATCACAGAAAACTGAGATTCATTACGATTGGCCATATCAGTGCCAATTATATTTAATCTCACATTTCTGTGATTGGTCTACTCCTGCTATCAGCTGATTGATCTGTCAGTGCAATTGTAACGAAACTCTAACCTGGCCTAAAAATAGATGTAAATCTGAAGCTAATTAAATCTACCTGCTAATCAGTTACCCTGATTTTATTATCTAAAATAATATTCCTAATGAAATGTGAAAGCCAAGAAGGTAAAATAAAATATATTTAAGTTGCACACACATTTAATACTGTTGCAATTTTGTTACATAAATAATCTCGTTACCGGAAATGTTTTAATCACAATAGACAAGTCAACGACTAAGTGTTTAAATTTAAATTATAATACAAGTAAAATAAGAATCTTAAATTCTAAATGAGCCCATGGAACCCGGAGTAGCTGTAAGGGAAACAAATTGATTGCATTAGTGAATTTGTCGAAATAAATGAATACTTGCGTGAATTGCACAAAAGATCAGTCAGGACCAATGTTAAATTGGTCATGTCATCATGTATGTGGGGAATCTAGATCAGATGGATCAAGAATAATTTATTGTTTTCATGCAAAATCCCCTACCCAACACAGTCATCTAGAATCCTGAGGACCTAGAGTCATGTGCCCAGGAATGTCTTGTCTCGCGACTTAGGGATGAGGAAAACTCCTGGTTCTAACTACAGAAGCCCCGCAAGCGCAAACAAGGAAAGGGAAAGGGAAGGGAAGGCGCCTATATTTTACCTATATTGAAATCCTATTGATTTCAATCAAAAGGGTAGGTCCATTTACTGTTAGATGCTATTAGATTCAAAGTACTCGTATCAAGGCCGCGTTTTAACCAACTGCGTATTCGAAGGCATTAGCGTTATACGCTTGACATCCCCAGAATACATTGCGCTATATTCGGAAGATGTCATCCTGACGCTATAATGGCTCGCCAGACATGCTCCAAGTACTAAGATTTATCTAACAGATCTGAGTTAACCTAAACGCCGAGCAATAAATGGACCTCTTAGGCTGGATTCGACCAAACTGTCATCCCACTCCCGGAGCAGTCATTCCGTTACTCCTGGTTCTAAGGTGTCAACTTTACAATGTCAAAATATTCAAACAAACAGCAGTTTAATCTGTGGTTTAATATAAAGATAAAACTTAATCCAGTTTGGCAAAATCCAGCCTTAACAAAATAATTTAATGAAATCCATAAGACTCGAAGCACTTGTTCCATGTCGATGCTTAATAGCACTGCGCTATTCAGGACGTTGTTTCATACTAGGAATCCACAAGTCACAACGTATGCACTATAACCACAGACATCACCCAAGCGTCTCTAACAAAATGAGTCAATTAATAAAGCAAGTTAAAGTGAAAAGTGAATTCAGTGCTTGTTGAGTTGTTTGTTACACTGAATGCTTAATTTAGGATAGGAAAGGATATGTTTGTAAGCGTCAGCTAAAGCCAGTGTTAGTTAGCTCGTTCTCAGCTTCACTGTGGATATCTACAGAAAATAGCATGAATAGATTAGTTTAACTCTAATAAATTGTCTCGATCTCAGCAACCACCTAACCTGTATGGAATCTTAATTACCATGCACACATAATCAGATTAAATGTAATTTCTTTAAATAAAATAGAATGGCGGTGAGGAATAAAATATCAACTTTCTATTCTTTGAATCCCTGCCCTTAGACTGCCTTCCCCTGAAATATTATTTTACTAGCTTATTCTAAGATACATTACCAAAGACTGCTCACTGAATTTAAAAGTAAATTTTAATTAAACGTGGATACTGTAAAATACTTAGATTATTTCAATTTACACTGAATCTAATTTACAACTACTCATAATAACCAACACTGATTCTAGGGTTTGAACTACCAATCAATCTGCTCAACTTTAAACTCTGACTTTTTAATTCTTCCGACTCCCCTCAGACCCTCTCTCCCACTTTCTGTCCTCCAACTTTCTGTCCTCGTTTTCCTAGAGTCTTGTGGTTTTATTCAGAACCATCCCCTCTACCAAATAGGGTGTTGCCAAACTGGCTTCAACTAAAATCCTCCAATAGAATCCTACTATTCGATCATTGAGAAAAAATGTGAGGCGTAACCTATTTGGTTATTTCGGTTCTCACGGGTAATAGACGCACAAAAACTCTAGTCCTTCAAATTTCTAATATTTTAAACTAACTTATCGCCTAGTATACTTCAAGATGTCAACTCAGGTTTAAATTTATTTAAACACACCAATAAGTGTGTGATAAAACTCTAATTTATGTGGTCTGATAAATGTGCTTTATGCGTATTTGTTTAGTTAATAAGGAACTATTTCTTTGCTTTCCGTTTCCAGAGGTACAAAAAATACGATGCCCATGAGTTCCAAGAGTTGTAAAAATATTGTCGCCAGCACAATCTAAATGATTATAATTTATGGACATGTGAACTTTAAAATTTACACACAAACAAAAATATTTCAATAAATTAAGCTCAAGGGCTCTTTCTCAAGTAAGACTGAAATATGAGTGATCAAAATAAATATTAATTCCTTGATTAAAATTATAGTCTAAAAATAGGGATCGTTACAGTCGCCCCTTGAATTTATTGATATTTTAAGGTGCAGACCGAGAAAATTGAAAGAAATTCACTCTAAAAGAGTTTCAACTTGATAACAATTTCGTAAAATTACTACTTAAAGTTCACTTATTTTCAACACCAAATGAGCTATGCATATATTCTATCATCCCTTATTATTTATTTAATTCAAATCATGTGGGAATGATGTCACAAATGATTGTGCTGACGATGTTTCTACTTCCTAAAATCTAATTAGATAGGCTTTTATGAACCTTTCAGAGATTATTGAATATTACCTTTACCTATATCAGACCTATACCAAATTGAACTAAAAATGCGTTTATTGATAACGTTACCTACTTGAAAATCTATCTCTAGAATCAATCTCACCGTAATATGACTTATTATGACATCTAGGAATCGAACCCAGATCAGATACACAAGTAATGTCATTTCCAAGCATCCTAAAACTAAATCAAAACAACCCATGCATTCATTCAAATATAATTATAAGCGGCGTCTTTGTGTAGCAGCGGAAAACAGTTCCTATCTAAAAATGATGATGATAATCTTATCAAATAAAATAAACTACTTAGCTCAGGATATTATTATGAAGCTATTCCGCCCTAGCTCCACCCGCGTAGGCACCCTCAACACGAGACGCCCCTGGGTCGTGATGTCTCTACCGACCGATGTTCTAAACGAGTCGCTACGGTCCTCACGTGTCCTCTGCATTTGTAGTCGGATGAATAAGCTCTGAAATTGATAAATTTAGGAGTAAATACATCTGATAAAAATATTGGTGAACCACGAAAGTAATTAAACCAGATATGAATCGATTTTATTTTTTTGACTAGTTTCCACTATCGTGGCGTTGTGTCCGTAGTAATGGTTTATGGTGATGATGATGATGAGAGGTAACCTATAATCTTCTCCAAGAGTTTAGCCATCACATGGAGAAACATTTTTTTTTTTCAAGTCCTACTGGTAGTTCCTGAGATAAGCGCGTTCAAACAAACAACAAACAAGAAACAAACAACCAAACAAACTCTTCTGCTTTATTATATTAGTAAGTATTATATAGAAGATCTTTGGTAAATATAGATTAACTAAACAAACTCGACTGCGAGTTCTCATTATTCCAACGAAATTATAGCCTAGTACCACAGAATACTAGTACTACGTACAGAAGGGTCACTTCGCGAGTAAATTTGTTTAAATAGAGACTCTCGCGGCGAAGCTATAAAGTGCAATTCAACTCGCCTATGGGCCTATTACCTATCGAGATATTTGCCTAAACATTCCCATCCTGCTCTAATGCGTAACTGTGTCACTGTCTGGCGCGGTGTGACGCGACTCGTAAGGGTTGTCGAATTTTCGCTTGCGACAACACAAATAAATTAATTTATTTTATCTGTCACAAAAACAGTAGGTACTTACTTTAGTTCTAAAATAAATAAGTAGGCCTAAATATAATTTAATCTACCGTTACCACAGAATAAATAGTAGTAAGTAGGTACCACGTATTGTACGTAGGTAGGTGAAGTAGGTAGATACATTATTATCTCGTTCGTTTTGTAAACAATTGCATTTCAAAATATCTATACCTTCATACCTACCTAGACATCGATCAGACACACACAATCATCATCATCACACAACTAGACCGGGAGCCGTTATCCGATAATCACCCTTTTAATGTTAGGTTTGCAATCACATTTGCAATTTAATGCACGGCCAGGACTCGAACCCACGACCTTCGTCTCGAAAGTTGAGGTACTAATCACTTCGACCAACATGGCTCTATGAATGTAATGTAACTTCTAAACACTTACAATTATTATATTATTAGGTTACTTATACAATTATTATATTGATTAGGTACCTACTTAATGGATAAGTTACTTTTAGGTACATATGTAAATAAACAAAACTGTAGGTACCTACAGTTTTGTAGGTAGGTAGTTTTGTAGGTGTATTATGTTTGTTTATTTGTAAACAGGTACCTACCTATTCAATCAAAAAGGAATCGAATAGGTACCTATAAAATCTCGTTTTCATTATGCACCTACAGTTACAGAGTAAAAGTAAGTAGGTACCTACCTAGGTATTTATTGATGATTTATTTAAATAGGTAGGTACTTACAACAAATTATAGAAAAGCTTAGTAGGTACCTACCAACCTCTCAATATCTTCCGGAATTTTGTGGAATGTTAATGTCCATTCATTGCTTTTCCTTTTGTTTAGACACCCGTAGACACAGCAGTATCTTTTATACGGATTAGATCGTTTAGTTATCGTGCAAAAATCACAAGAAACGATGTACCTATACGAGATCACGATAATTACGCACAATGCGTCTAGTCTGCAAGCCGAGCGAGCGGCAAGTGGCAACCTATGTCGCGCGCCGCCCGAGGCGGCGCGCGTCCTATAAATACCTAAAGTGAGAAGTGAGACAGGCCTGCTAGTACTCCCATAATCAAACCAAATCTAATGACACCTCATACGTTGAAATCCGTAGAGCCATTTAGGCTGTAGAGTTTTATAAATAAATAGACACACATGCATACATACACTCGGAAAAACATAACCCTCCCTTCTGCAGGCAATCCAATAAACAAGGAAAAAAAAAACAAAAGTAGGGCGTTAAACTGTCAATGCCTCTGTAGCTTCATTAAAAGTCTTGTAATTATCTAAAATGTTGATGATATTGATTTTATGATCTAGAAAACAATACACAGACAAATATTCAAACAAGAGTACCTAAAAATAAATGGTGTAAACCTAAAAATATAAATACAAGACTACTTAGCTCAGAGCATTGTTTCGGAGCAGTACACTCGGCTCGACCTGCACCACGAAACGAGACGACTCTCACGCATGATGTATGAACCAACGGATCCCCACGACACGTAGAAACCAACCGGATCCCCACGAAGTCTAGACGGAGACGAAGCATACGGTCCTCAGGATGTTTCAGCGTTGTCATCGAAACACTGGAATTTAAAATTACCATTTATGAATAAACATTAATTATTGATAGGTAACACCTACGCCCCTATGCCTCTTGTGTAATCTAACTAAAATTCTACTTTTATAACTGCCACACTCGTTCGCTTTCTAAATCTATGATACTCACAAAAAAAAAGGTCGGACTCGCCCCTACGATTCGTAGTTATACTACAAAATATAATGTTACATGAAATGGACTATTTTTATTTGCTGGCCCCTACAATCTTTTTTTTTTATTTTTTTTATAAGTAACTTAAGTTGCAGCTTTTAAGTCGTTAAGCCATGACAAAGGCGACCTAAAACTCCGTCAGCAGAGTTTACTACTTGTTCATACGAACTTAACCTTCTTCTATTAAGATAGTAAAAATATACCAACGTAAACGAACCGACAAAATGATCTAAGTATAACTTTAAGTAAGTACTTACATTTTTCCTACAAACATCAAACAAAAAAGCTTTCAAACGCAACTAAGTTAGAACCTGATACTATTTCAAACATCCAAACAAATAAAACTTACGTATTAACCATTTCCTAAAACGTGATAAATGTAACAATCATCCAAAACTAGGCCTTTCTATTTCTACTCTGCTTTAGCAATTTATTTTATGGCGCCCCTAGCTTGTTATTATTTTTCTGTAATAAAGAGTCATTTACTAACGAACGCCAAAATATTTCCTACCTACTCTATTGAAAGTATCCTTTTTTTATTGCTTAAACCGTCTCAAAATTTTAGGTCTATTCATACAAAACAAACCGAAGTCGCACATGTGGCACATTCATTTTTTTTTTGTTTTAACAATGACCCAACCTTTTGTAAAACCGTTTGAAACACCTACCTACAGACTTAAAACTTCTACCTAAAGACGCAGTACACAAAAAAAAATATACCCAACATTAACGCAACAGTTTTACGACTTGTCTTGTCTATTGTTTGTTTTATTTTTATTTATTTTTCCAACTGGCTTTCACATTTGAATGGCACATGATCTGGTCTAGACTACGTTGTGATTTCATTTTGTAGTAACCCAAAACTCTTTTTACAGGCTATTGAATTAAATTAATAATTCAATATTTAATGGCCTATATCCTGGTCACGCGGCACCACTGTAACGAAACTCTAACCTGGCCTAAAAATAGATGTAAATCTGAAGCTAATTAAATCTACCTGCTAATCAGTTACCCTGATTTTATTATCTAAAATAATATTCCTAATGAAATGTGAAAGCCAAGAAGGTAAAATAAAATATATTTAAGTTGCACACACATTTAATACTGTTGCAATTTTTTTACATAAATAATCTCGTTACCGGAAATGTTTTAATCACAATAGACAAGTCAACGACTAAGGTGTTTAAATTTAAATTATAATACAAGTAAAATAAGAATCTTAAATTCTAAATGAGCCCATGGAACCCGGAGTAGCTGTAAGGGAAACAAATTGATTGCATTAGTGAATTTGTCGAAATAAATGAATACTTGCGTGAATTGCACAAAAGATCAGTCAGGACCAATGTTAAATTGGTCATGTCATCATGTATGTGGGGAATCTAGATCAGATGGATCAAGAATAATTTATTGTTTTCATGCAAAATCCCCTACCCAACACAGTCATCTAGAATCCTGAGGACCTAGAGTCATGTGCCCAGGAATGTCTTGTCTCGCGACTTAGGGATGAGGAAAACTCCTGGTTCTAACTACAGAAGCCCCGCAAGCGCAAACAAGGAAAGGGAAAGGGAAGGGAAGGCGCCTATATTTTACCTATATTGAAATCCTATTGATTTCAATCAAAAGGGTAGGTCCATTTACTGTTAGATGCTATTAGATTCAAAGTACTCGTATCAAGGCCGCGTTTTAACCAACTGCGTATTCGAAGGCATTAGCGTTATACGCTTGACATCCCCAGAATACATTGCGCTATATTCGGAAGATGTCATCCTGACGCTATAATGGCTCGCCAGACATGCTCCAAGTACTAAGATTTATCTAACAGATCTGAGTTAACCTAAACGCCGAGCAATAAATGGACCTCTTAGGCTGGATTCGACCAAACTGTCATCCCACTCCCGGAGCAGTCATTCCGTTACTCCTGGTTCTAAGGTGTCAACTTTACAATGTCAAAATATTCAAACAAACAGCAGTTTAATCTGTGGTTTAATATAAAGATAAAACTTAATCCAGTTTGGCAAAATCCAGCCTTAACAAAATAATTTAATGAAATCCATAAGACTCGAAGCACTTGTTCCATGTCGATGCTTAATAGCACTGCGCTATTCAGGACGTTGTTTCATACTAGGAATCCACAAGTCACAACGTATGCACTATAACCACAGACATCACCCAAGCGTCTCTAACAAAATGAGTCAATTAATAAAGCAAGTTAAAGTGAAAAGTGAATTCAGTGCTTGTTGAGTTGTTTGTTACACTGAATGCTTAATTTAGGATAGGAAAGGATATGTTTGTAAGCGTCAGCTAAAGCCAGTGTTAGTTAGCTCGTTCTCAGCTTCACTGTGGATATCTACAGAAAATAGCATGAATAGATTAGTTTAACTCTAATAAATTGTCTCGATCTCAGCAACCACCTAACCTGTATGGAATCTTAATTACCATGCACACATAATCAGATTAAATGTAATTTCTTTAAATAAAATAGAATGGCGGTGAGGAATAAAATATCAACTTTCTATTCTTTGAATCCCTGCCCTTAGACTGCCTTCCCCTGAAATATTATTTTACTAGCTTATTCTAAGATACATTACCAAAGACTGCTCACTGAATTTAAAAGTAAATTTTAATTAAACGTGGATACTGTAAAATACTTAGATTATTTCAATTTACACTGAATCTAATTTACAACTACTCATAATAACCAACACTGATTCTAGGGTTTGAACTACCAATCAATCTGCTCAACTTTAAACTCTGACTTTTTAATTCTTCCGACTCCCCTCAGACCCTCTCTCCCACTTTCTGTCCTCCAACTTTCTGTCCTCGTTTTCCTAGAGTCTTGTGGTTTTATTCAGAACCATCCCCTCTACCAAATAGGGTGTTGCCAAACTGGCTTCAACTAAAATCCTCCAATAGAATCCTACTATTCGATCATTGAGAAAAAATGTGAGGCGTAACCTATTTGGTTATTTCGGTTCTCACGGGTAATAGACGCACAAAAACTCTAGTCCTTCAAATTTCTAATATTTTAAACTAACTTATCGCCTAGTATACTTCAAGATGTCAACTCAGGTTTAAATTTATTTAAACACACCAATAAGTGTGTGATAAAACTCTAATTTATGTGGTCTGATAAATGTGCTTTATGCGTATTTGTTTAGTTAATAAGGAACTATTTCTTTGCTTTCCGTTTCCAGAGGTACAAAAAATACGATGCCCATGAGTTCCAAGAGTTGTAAAAATATTGTCGCCAGCACAATCTAAATGATTATAATTTATGGACATGTGAACTTTAAAATTTACACACAAACAAAAATATTTCAATAAATTAAGCTCAAGGGCTCTTTCTCAAGTAAGACTGAAATATGAGTGATCAAAATAAATATTAATTCCTTGATTAAAATTATAGTCTAAAAATAGGGATCGTTACACAATGTTAGTAAATATTGTACATTGGTTTTGGATAGAGTATAGCAGTCGGTACCTATGTATGGCTGTGGATGATGATCATGATCTCTGCTATATTAAGGCCTCTGAAAGAAGTGACAACACCACTGCTTGCAAATACACCATCTCAAAATGACTAAGCATGTAAGCAATGTTACGCGGTGAAAATAAAACTCGCTATTAACAAAAATACAGTAAAGTTGTAAGACCTGTAAAGTTGTAAGACTTGTTGTAACAAGAAAAACAGATAATTAGCATATCTTTCAAATATTAAAAGTTTCCTCGAAGTTTTGGCAAACATGTATGATCAAAAGCTTATTTGTTCAAAGTTATGTTCAAAAACTTATGAAACGTTTTCGAAATTGTAAAATTCTCAAAATTCAAACAATGCTACACATTGTTATCTTCTAGTTACTTAATACTATTTTAGACCCATACAGCGTTGTTCTGCCTTACGTTACGTCCCTTATGTTGGAGGTTCGAATCCAAAACATGACAAAACATTGTGTGATAAAACTATTTGTTCAGTGTGTAACGATGAATAAAACCAACTTACAGCTCTTGTAGGCAAAGGTAAAGCAGGGCGCGCATAAACCGAAGGACAAGCTAATAATACTCCTAAAGGCACGAACATCTTCAATACATTGAATGGTGCCGCTGCTGATAGTAATTCTGAGAATAACGAAACAGATATTAACAGATATTAAAGGTATACTATACCAGGATCCCAGAATATGCATAATAGCGCCAAGAGCATACCAAAATAAATAATAATTCTACTAATATTATAAAGGCGAAAGTCCGTGTGTGTGTGTGAATGTTTGTTACCACGTATCCCTCTATCTATTAAACCGATTTTGATGAAATTCGGAATGTAGATAGTTTAGGTTCTGGGATAACACATAGGCTACGTTTTATCCCGGAAAAATGTATGGTTCCCGTGGGATAAATAAAGTCCAAGCGATCGAAGCCGCGGACGTTAATAAAATATGTGGTGCCCAGGCTGATATCATTAAGATATTCACAGAAAAAGCCAGTAATATGAACTAAAGTTGATAGCACAAAATGATCTAGAAAAAAAGCACAAATATTTACTTACCAGGATAGATTCTCGAGGAGTATCTAACAGAACAGGAGAAGACTGGCCTTACAGTCGGGTAAAAATCTTCAGTCATATCCCATACATGCAATATATGTCCGTCCTTTGGCCCTTCCACGTACAAAATAACAACATCACCAGTGTCCAAAGCAAATCCAGTCAGCAAGTCGCATCTCTTTTCAGTTTCCAAGACATCTACATTGATAGTTGTAATGTAATGAAGAATAGAGGTGACTGCTTCCGAGTCTTCTATCAAACAGAACATTCTAGTAAAACTTTGACTCTGCTGTTGTGCTTTACAGCCAACCAGTCCAATAGAAACTTCTAGAGTCATTTGTGCCAGTAATATTATATCGGGTTTGACGACCAAATCGGGCACGATAGGAACTCTAATCGCGTTAATGTCATTGGTGCATACTCCTTCGCGATTAAGCTCGCTGACTGCTGTTATTGGTGGGTACAAAGGGTATTCCCCTGATATAATAGAGTTCATTGATTTGGAAAGCTTTTTTGCGTGTATCTGAGTGACTGCTATTAGAAAGTCTAGGTCAGCGCTGCTTTGCGGTCTTTTGGGTAAGCAGGAGTCAAAATCTCGATCGCCTTTTTGGTACCCAAAGAGAACTGGTGTTGGAAATTGAGGAGGCAGTCTTATTCCACGAAGCTGAAAACAATTTTTTTAAATTACCAGAAAAATTATAACTATAGCCGGACCATTAATCCTATTCTAGATGAGACAGTTGGAGTCCAGCCACTTTTAGAAAAAAAAATAGTGATGTGTATTTTGTGACAATAACTGAACCACATTATTGGTCTGAGTCTGGCAACATTATTTTGGACTTTGAAATTAGCTGTCTTGTTTAGAATCGGTTTATAGATCCGTGTATTGGCGAACAGTACCTAGCTAATAATGTGTCACTAGCAACATCAAATTATCTATCAATTTTATTAAACAATGAAGTCACTGAACTAGATCAAGAAAGATGGGGCAAACGCAAGTACCTAGTCCATTTGAAGATTGTTTGAGAACGACAGGTGGTTACTTCACTAGCGATAAAAGAACTGATAATCTGATGGTGGCACTGCACCTAACAAACAATTTTCTACCACCATGTTTTGGACAGTTGAATTAATTTTTATGCGACGTTTATAACGTTCAATAATACAGAATATCAATGTTAAGGTCAAAAGGTAGATTAAAATGCTTAGAGAATTTAAGATAATTTCACCTGTATCTGATAGTAGTCATCACAAAAACCAGACATCACTCTGGAAACCAGCTCGTAAGGCAGTGGAATAGAATGATGATCGTCGAAAGAAATATCTTTTTTAGATCTTAAGGGTTGTGGCTGTGAACTGTGCTCTTCATCGTCCATTTTCCATTTGGTGTATAGGTGTGTTATTCTGTGAAATATAGTATTAACATACACACTAGCGTGGGTCACTCTTGTATGGAGAAAAAAAAAAGTTTAGTTTTTATACGGGCACAGTGACAAAACGGTGCCAATTGATGAGTGTAAATAGATTATGAAGTTTCATTGCAATCGGAATTGATCTTCTGCCTCCGAAATCATGTTGGGTTTCAACAAATATGGTTAAAACAGGCCTAACAGCACGACATTCAAAGTTACACTATTCATTAAAAAAAAGTCTTAAATCATTGGTAATTAAAGGTTTTTTAGAGAGCACACAATTTTTACTTTAAATATTATGGAAAACAATACTAGAATAATTATTAAAGTGAAGGGTTTAGTCTGTGGTGAAATCCTTTTTGCTGTCGAATTTCAGTATCGCTTTTCTCGAGTCTATCTGGGTTTTAAGAATCTTTCTGTCATTGTTTTATTGCATAAAATAGCTGATACTTCGGTCACAGCTTTAATTCCTCCTTCTACTGCTTTTTTGTGACACAGAAGGTGAAATAAATCCAATTCCCCTTTACTTTTTTTGTAGAATTAATAATCGGAGAAATTTTAATAACAATAGCTTAGTGACACTTTTACACCAATTCAAAAGACCGAAATAATGTTGATGCGTTAAGTTTGTCTTTACTAACTGAAACAGACGCATTTTGATGCTGTTTTTGACTTTTCTTTCAAAATTTGATATGCAACTAATTCACGAACGTGCGGCTGGAGATCAATCAACATTGCAAGCAAAATGTTTTCCGGGTGTGCGATAAAGCTGTTTTTTTTAATTACTGGATCGTTAACGGAAACGAGCTAATACATTTAGGAATAAATCTCGACACATGCAAGCCGAAATATCAAAGAAAACGTTACTTCTAAGCCGAGACTCTTCCACATTGTTTTTAGGTGTTTTTTGGTGAAAATAAAGAAGGTTTTTGCATTTTAAATGTTAAGTTTGTAATAATCCCTCATTTGTTTTGGTTCTACTGAGGGGTTAGAAGATTTTGACCATATTTAAATCAGGTTTGCAACTAAAACGGCCTCTATTTCTTTATACGTTGGATTTTTTTTTCGTTTCTTTCTTAAATTTCAACTTGTGTCGGGTCCACTCATAAAACATCATTAGATCTTCGTGATTTTGCAATATGCTATCTTTAGAATCACGTAATAACCAAATAAGGGGCCCTTCCAACTATTTCGAGTGCATTTCATTTTTCTAATGTCGTAAAACCAATGACTGGCACCCATGCGTTTTACCTATAAATTGTGCTTCACTAGTCTCAACTTCCACCGCACCCTGTCCCTCCCTTCTCCTTTGTACTTAAACTACACTAAACACTTATGTTTTTGTCATAACTAAAAACTATTACGCATGAAATCTGCTGTAAAATAACTTTAAAAAAAATTTGTGAAGTGACATCAAAAATCTACTTTTTTAAATAACTCTATGTCAATCCGGAGGCAATAAACCTTAAAATAATGGGATGAAACTTTACATATCAATTAACAACACCATTTGGCACCTTTTTAACGCTGAGCGTTTTTAAAAATCAAGAAAAAAAAAAAACGACCCTCCCTAATACACACAATTATAAAAACATAAGAATTATGAAAAAAAAACATTTTCGGAATCTTTTGTATGTTCACCAATTACTCAAAGACGCCTGGACCGATTTGGAAAATTTACATTTATATTTTTTGTTGTTGTTGATGAAATTTCGAATTTTGAGGCGGTAAGGAGATTTCCTGGTCAGCTCGTTTTCTATTTATCAATTCATTTATCAATAGCGTGATTTATTCACTTCGTAATGTAGGTCAGAAATGAGCAAACACGATCAAATAAACTCGCAAGTTCTGGTTATCATTCCGGTCAATTTAGCCGGCCATTATAATCACAGCCAAACAGCAAAGTTGCTAATTTACTCTCCAACTTTCCGAATAAGGCATAAACTACAGCAATATTGTGTCTATTGAAGGTCTTTTCGTGAAAAAATAAGAAAATCTTAGTAGTGTGAGTAACTATTGTAGTACTAAAGATCTTGAATATAGTTTTTTAAACTTTCATTAAAAAGTATAAGTAATATTACTTGTAAGTACTTTTTTCTGTGATTATACTAAACATTTCTAATCACCACTATTCCACATCACTATGCTGGTGACAAAACCATTTTTTTAAGATATCGCTAAAAACGCGCCGCTCCTTTACTATCTTGCTTCGCGCTTGCCGCTTTCTTACTATCTATAATTCGAAACTATAAACGATAGGAACCTCGTTCCAAGACAGATCGATAGAGAATTTTGAGCTTTATAACATGGCATTTAAAAGTGAAATTTGACCATATATCACGTAACGCCGCTTTAGCTAGCGGACGGCAGTATGTCCCAAACGGACGCCAGAGAACGGACTAGGACTACTAATATTACTAGTAGTTCGCCCCGAACTGAGATCTCGCGCACCGTAGATGGCCAACATTTGGACTTTCTTCTGACTACCCCTATAATTTCAAGTGCTACTACTGCCGGGTATGCCTATTGCGCTAGCTCTTCATGGTAAAAAATACTAGCATGCATGCAATACATAATGTCGTGTCTAATTTTTCATTTATTTCATATTTATGAATTCTTGTCGTATTTTTAAAAGTATACGTCCTAGAATAAAAATAATAACTATTTTAGAATGTACAAATAAAGACCTTTCATTTGACACCGCACTCAATATATTTGTTTACTTAACTTTTTTTACCCCAATTATTTTCATTTTTTATCAAAAAATTTTTTATCATGAAAATAAATCAAGTAGCATCTAAAATCATTGCAAACCAAACCGCAACGATGCCACTCTCTTTTTAAGACCGACCAGTCAATGAGCCACGAAGACATCGAAACTCTATGAAACGGGAGCTCTTGCAGCTCTGGTTTCGTAGTTTTTGGTCTTTGGTCGTATTTCAAAAACTATACATCCTAGATTAAAAATAAAAACCATTTTGGAATGTACAAAATAAGCCCTTTCGTATGACACCCCACTCAATATATTTGTGTAACTTTCATAATTTTTTACCCCCTTGGGAACCCAATATCTTCACAACCCCTTCATCGATTAAGCTCATATGCTCCACCGTAAATTTCCTTACCACAACCTATTGACCTACCAAGTTTCATGCAGATTGGATGAACGGTTCGACAGTTATGCTCGAACAACAATTCGTGAAACATACAAACATACAAACATACAAACATACAAACATACAAACATACAAACATACAAAGCAAAATCGCCCAACTTACCACTAAGATCTTCGCTCGCTTCGCTCGCTCGATCGATAAATGCAAAACTTTGTGAGGATGTATGGACGTCTGGTTGTCTGGATGTATGGATGTTTGTTAAATCTTTCACGCAAAAGCTACTGAACTGATTTTAGTGAAACTTGGAATACGCATAGTTTATGATAAGGCTACTTTTTATCTGGGTAGGTATCACGTGAGCGAAAGCTAGTAGAAAATAAAACATTCAACCTTACATACTCAGCGTTGAGAAGCAGCCATAGGTATACAAACCTCGGTACACTTCTTCCAACGGATCTTGGCATTCTTGAAGTTAGCCATTTCAATGAGCAGTGCATCTTTTTATAGAAAATTTTCTACTTCGCAGCGAAAAGCCTGACTTCAGCAGCCTGCAGCCTAGATCCATTTTGACAACTATACGCCCGACAGATCTTCCGTCCGATGTGATGGGACATTGTTGAGATGGACCAGCTTTATCGATCTTATATATCCACAGAAAAGACGTCAAAACTTGTGTTTTTCGACTAGACTTCTAGTAAAAATGCTTAGACTAGTTTTCTTCTAGATAACCAAGGTCAGATAAACAATCTCATTACCTCAATGCCTTCAACTCGTACAGAGGAATGTCGCACAAGTTATCCACATTCACGAAAACTATCGGGTAATCGTCCTGGGCCGGTAAATTATTGCTGCTAATCAATACAATTATATCGCCCAAATCGGGCGGGCGATCCCCAATCTTCTTGAATGGAACTATTCTGCCGGTGCCTGTTGGGAATTCCTTATTAGGTACATCATCATCAAGACAAAAGGCTACGAACTGGTTTGATTTAAGATTTGAAATGTTTTAGTAGACGCAGACAACAATAATAACAATAACCTAATTGTTGTGTTTTTACAGGTTATTTTGGTCAAGGTAAGACACTATTTAACCTTGAATAGCCGGTTCAGAGTATGAATCCATATCGGATCGGATTATTAAATTACTTCGTAGCTAGTGCTACGAGGACCGTATCTCTCGCTACATCTCGTAGCAGCGCTACGTCTCGTAGGCGGAACGTGATACTTTTTCGTGTGTGCCGGGGCGCGACGTTCATCGATTTATAAGACGCTAGCAGGTCAATAATACCTAGACAATAGATTATTGTGACCTGGGAGGTTAAAATGGACGTACTTTTCTTTTCTAGTCACTCTCATGTCTATTCAAAAAAAAATCTATGAAAAGAGACGGCATTTAATACCTACAATTCTTAATATGATTCAGCTACAGCGGCTTGTTTAGGCCCGCTGGGAAGCTAAAATGGCCACTAGGTACCGCAATTTCTTTTACGAATCATAATAATTCGTAATTACTTATGTTTTTTTCTTGCCACTCTCATGTATGAAGAGACAGCATTATAATACAATTCATTTTATGATTCAGCTAAAGTGGCCTTTTTAGAACCGTTGTTAAGGTACGTGCCTTACGGTTGGTTTGGACTGAATGTCAAAATGTACTGATCTGCATAATGTATTTATTCCAAAAAGAACTATTCCCAAAATGACTGATTTTCTCTATGCCTTCATTTTGAAATGTCGGAAAGCCGTAAAGTCTGACACAAAAGGTACATTCAGCTACATTACAACGATCATACGTTTCCTCTTACTCCTACTTGGTTCTCCTACTGGTAGGAGCACGAGGACCAATATGTCCTTATGCTCCTACCGTGACCTTAGTGCAATTAAGTACAAAATAAAAAAAAATAAAGGAGATTGACCATTTTTTTATGGACGTTGGACCAAGTGCTGCCCAACATTGAATCATAGTGCATAATGTTCCTTAGACTAATACTAGTCTGTAACAAAAAGCGCTTCAGAATCTATCCGAGGAGTATTGAGAAAAAAATATATAAGTATAGGGTGAATTTTTGAGACGGGACAGTAGGGCAGCTACCTTAACCGTTGTAGCTAGAGGAAAACGTTCTTAGGAGACTATCTTTAGTTTATGAAGATATTTCGACCTGCATCCTCTGATTTTGAAAAAAATGTACAGTCAGCGAGAAAATGGGCAATTTACACAAAAACTTTTTTGATGCCAATCGATCCTGTTTCATCTAAGGATTAAAAGGCTCTATCGAATCAACTGAGGTGAGAGTACTAGAAAAGTCAAAAAACGCTAAAATGTATTTCTGAGACAAGACAGTAAGGGCTACCTTAACCGCTGTAGCTAGAGGAAAACGTTCTTAGGAGACTATCCTTAGTTTTTGAAGATATTTCGACCTGCTTTCACAGATTTTGAAAAAATGTACAGTCAGCGAGAAAATGGGCAATTTACACAAAAACTTTTTTTGATGCCAATCGATCCTGTTTCATCTAAGGATTAAAAAGCTCTATCGGACCAACTGAGGTAAGAGTACTAGAAAAGTCAGAAACTGCTAAAATGTATTTTTGAGACGGAGCAGCCAGCTACCTTAACCGTTATAGCTACAGGAAAACGTTCTTAGGAGACTACCCTTACTTTTGAAGATATTTCGACAAAATGATGAAAAATGATGGCAAATGACAAAAGATTTCGTACGAAATGTATAATCAAAGTTTTTTGCGTTTTCTGATTTTTAGTACTCTTGCGTCAGTTGATCCAATAGAGTCTTTTAATCCTTAGATGAAACAGGATCGATTGGCATCAATAAAAGTTTTTGTGGAAATTGCCCATTTTCTCGCTGACTGTATTTTTTTTTTAAATCTGTGAATGCAGGTCGAAATATCTTCAAAAACTAAGGATAGTCTCCTAAGAACGTTTTCCTCTAGCTACAGCGGTTAAGGTAGCCCTTACTGTCTTGTCTCAGAAATACATTTTAGCGTTTTTTGACTTTTCTAGTACTCTCACCTCAGTTGGTTCGATAGGGCCTTTTAATCCTTAGATGAAACAGGATCGATTGGCATCAAAAAAAGTTTTTGTGTAAATTGCCCATTTTCTCGCTGACTGTACATTTTTTTCAAAATCAGAGGATGCAGGTCCAAATATCTTCAAAGGTTAGGGAAAGTCTTCTAAGAACGTTTTCCTCTAGCTACAACGGTTAAGGTAGCTGCCCTACTGCCCCGTCTCAAAAATTCACCCGTATGAACCCGTGGATGTTTTTTTTTTAAATATTATTTTTTTAATATCTCTTCATGTAAGGAAAAAAATAAAGGTATACCCATGCCTGGGCAGCATTTGGTCCAAAATGGTCAATATCCTTTCTGTATAAATAAATCACATCACATCACATCACACTAATCACACTAATCACACTAATATTATAATCACACTAATCACACTAATCACACTATAATCACACTATCACACTAATAATATTATAAATGCGAAAGTTTGGATGTTTGGATGGATGTTTGGATGTTTGGATGTATGTTTGTTCCTCTATAACTCGACAACCACTAAACCGATTTGGCTGAAATTTGAAACATAAATAGATAATGACCGGGAATAGGACATAGGCTACTTTTTATCCCGAAAAAATGCAAGGTTCCCGTGGGATAAACAAAATAGTAGTCCACGCGGGCGAAGCCGCGGGCGTCAGCTAGTAAATAATAAATAAAAGCAGCTGTCAAATTGACAGATCATGTCAAAATGACAGATTATGTCAAATTGACATTTAAAGTGACAGCTGTCAAACTTAAAACCGCCATATCTCGGGAACTACTCGTCCTAGACTCCCCGTTCTCAGTTCAAATGAAAGCTATGGCCAAGATCTTCATTTGAAGTGACAGCTGTCAAACTTCAAACGGCCATATCTCGGGAACTACACGTCCTAGACTCCCCGTTCCCAGTTCAAATGAAAGCTATGACCAAGATCTTCATTTGAAGTGACAGCTGTCAAACTTCAAACAGCCATATCTCGGAAACTATTCGTCCTAGACTCCCCGTTCTCAGTTCAAATGAAAGCTATGGCCAAGATCTTCATTTGAAGTGACAGCTGTCAAACTTCAAACGGCCATATCTCGGGAACTACTCGTCCTAGACTCTTCCTTTTTAGCTCAAATAAAAACTATGACTAAGATCTACATTTAAAGTGACAGCTGTCAAAATGACATCTGTCATCTGAAATGTAGATCTTGGTCATAGCTTTCATTTGAACTGAGAACGGGGAGTCTAGGACGAGTAGTTTCCGAGATATGGCTGTTTGAAGTTTGACAGCTGTCACTTCAAATGAAGATCTTGGTCATAGCTTTCATTTGAACTGAGAACGGGGAGTCTAGGACGAGTAGTTTCCGAGATATGGCTGTTTGAAGTTTGACAGCTGTCACTTCAAATGAAGATCTTGGTCATAGCTTTCATTTGAACTGGGAACGGGGAGTCTAGGACGAGTAGTTCCCGAGATATGGCCGTTTGAAGTTTGACAGCTGTCACTTCAAATGAAGATCTTGGTCATAGCTTTCATTTGAACTGGGAACGGGGAGTCTAGGACGAGTAGTTCCCGAGATATGGCCGTTTGAAGTTTGACAGCTGTCACTTCAAATGAAGATCTTGGTCATAGCTTTCATATGAACTGGGAACGGGGAGTCTATGAAGAGTAGTTTCCGAGATATGGCCGTTTGAAGTTTGACAGCTGTCACTTCAAATGAAGATCTTGGTCATAGCTTTCATATGAACTGGGAACGGGGAGTCTATGACGAGTAGTTTCCGAGATATGGCCGTTTGAAGTTTGACAGCTGTCACTTCAAATGAAGATCTTGGCCATAGCTTTCATTTGAACTGGGAACGGGGAGTCTATGACGAGTAGTTTCCGAGATATGGCCGTTTGAAGTTTGACAGCTGTCACTTCAAATGAAGATCTTGGCCATAGCTTTCATTTGAACTGGGAACGGGGAGTCTAGGACGAGTAGTTCCCGAGATATGGCCGTTTGAAGTTTGACAGCTGTCACTTCAAATACTCAAGACTTTAGTTTTCAGATTCAAGATTCAAGAATCAAGGATCGAAATCAAGGATCGAAACCGAGGATCGAAATCAAGGATCGAAATCAAGGATCGAATTCAAGGATCGAAACCAAGGATCAAAATCAAGGATCAAAATTGCATCAGTATTTTAATTGAAAAATCATGCCCTGAAATCACGTGTCATGTAAATCAGAAAATGATGTAAAAGACCCCCTATGGACTAGGAATGTTTAGTTTATAAATTATGGTCACCCTTTAGAAAGAGACACACCGCCCAAGTTTTATCTCTCAAGCGGACCGCGTTTTCCATTTTTGCCTATTATCTATAGAATGTGATTTTATTTTATTACTTATTTTAAAAATAAAGAGAGTGACTAATGCCGACTGTACATACATTTGACAGTTTCATTTCCGACATTTTATAATGAAGACCTATAGAAAATCAGTCATTTTGGGAAAAGTTCTTTTTGGAATAAATACATTATGCAGATCAGTACATTTTGACATTCAGTCCAAACCAACCGTAAGGTGATGGATCTTTTGAAAATAAACAATGCCTCGTGGAAACGTATTCATCCTTTATTTAATCCTTTATTTCATCGTTTGGTTAATTTTTCCTTGTTTCATAACAAATTTTTTTTCTTCTTATATTGTGTATGTATTTATGTATTTATTTAAGTAGGTACTTATTCCTACAAGATGATTTCAAATCGATCAAAGTATTTATCTACTGAAAATTTCTGTAAGTACTTCTGTAAGTATTTCTGTATTTTTTTATTTTGAAATGAGTCTTTTGTATTCGAGAGGGCAGTCCCGAATGTAACAACTAGTTCATCACTTATCGGTAAACTGTCTTGTAAAACTTCTAATCTGGACTGGCATGTTTACCAGGTATAGAAAACAAATATTTTCGCTTAGAAAATACCTAGTAGGTATTCCCAAAAGCTCATAGCTGAAAATTTAATGGGTTTAATGGATACAAACTTCCATTAAATCAATTTTCATGTAATATTGAGTACTCTCGAGATAATTTGCTTCACGAGTAGTGTAGTTAGTAGGCCTCTATTAGGCCCCTTTTACACTAGGCTACGTTGAGGTATTGCAAATACTGCCTAACTTTAATTAACGCTAAACATCTCATAGAATGCTTACTTTTTGAGACTACCTAATTGCGTAGTCACGTACACTTCTTACAATGGCTCTAGGCATTCGTGAAGTTAGCCGTTTCGCTACGCAGTAGATTTTTAATACGAAACAGCTTACGAAACAGCTGCACTGCGCAATCTGCGCATCGAAACGGCTAACTTCACGAATGCCTAGATCTATTGTGGGAAGTAAGTATACGAAGTGTAGGTATTATTTGAATTCTGTTCAAAATAATCGTTGACACTAACAGATCCTAATCATTTTCCATCTATAGTGGATGAATTAACATAACGCTAACGAAGCAGATCTCTTAGAGGTAATTATTCATTGACCGAGCGAGCAAAGCAGTCTCGCCTCAAGTCGGCGAAATTTGCTTTCCTTTGTTTGTTTGTTGGTAGGTACTCCTCTACAGGTCGTATTTTACAATCGATCTGGACAAAACTTGGTACCTATACAGGTTTCACGACTAAGTATAAAGATATTCCTCCGAAAAAGGGCAAAAAGAGGGTTACTGGATATCTCCGCCTTATGAGATACGATTTCGATGGTTCGTTATTTTTTGGAAAGGTAACTTTTAAGTTGGTCTGATAAACATTTGGTCAAGATCTGATGAAGATCTTCGGCATGATGAATAGATGAATTCATCATGAATAGATTATGAATAGCTCTTCAAAATGTAGTAAATTGCTGACTAGAGACTTGCAGACTTTAGATTTCTACCAGTGGAATCGGCTCTGGATTGAGCAACTGGGACCACGTTCTCCCATCCACCTATTTTACACCACTCTATGACAAAACTATCTTAATCACGACTCAAGTGTAGAAGAAACTCTATTTGAATAGGTAAAAAATCTGTACACAAGCCCACTTTACTCAAGCAATTACGATAACGAGTAGGCTTCGTGGGAGTTCGGACCTCTCAGTTGAAGGGTTTACTTGGTTATTAGCAAAAATAACTTTTCAGTAGGTAGTTATTTTTATTTCCCTTTTTACCTCAGAAACTCTATATTAATTTATTTAGAAAATAACTCGATTACGTAGGTACCTATCCAAATTATTCCAAATATCGCGTAGGCTCTAATTTAGGACGTGAATTTAAAGCACTGGGTATAACAAAGGTAAAATTAGGTTAATAACTGACAATAATGATGATCAATATTTTTCTGAAGGTAGGTACTGTAATAATTCTAAAAAATGTACTTAAGTATTTTAATTAAGTATTTTCGCTAAATAAATTCACACCATAATGATTATCAAATCGATCGCCTCATCGGCAATCAGACGAATATTTCATAGGAAATACAAACAATTATTATCCTAAATAAGTACAAATTTCGTTTTCTTACCACAAATAATGTCGTCCCCAGTGAGTATTATCTCATATTTGTTCTTGTCAGTTTCTGGCGCCTTTTTCTTTTCTTTCTCCTTTGGCATTTTGGGGTCCCGAATATCCCTTAATCTCACTTCCTCTGGTACTGGAGGTTTCTCTACCTCCTCTGGAAAAGTCCTCTCAAGAGTAGCTTTTTGTACGTAGTGGAGTGATGCATCTTGATGACGTACATCTGAAAAGTCACTCGTAATCTATACTATTATAATAAAGCGGAAGAGTTTGTTTGTTTGTTTGAACGCGCTAATCTCTGAAAGTACCAGTCGGATTTGAAAAAATCTTTCTGTATTGGATAGCTAATTTATTGAGGAAGGCTATAGGCTACTTTTCATAATCATCGTCATCATCACCATAAACCATCACTACGGGGGCAACGCCGCGAGGGCGCTGCTAGTAAAAATATATAAGTACCTACTTACCTATACCACCTATACCTATCCGAAATTGGAAAAGTTCGTCTTTTGATCTGAATGTCGAGTTTTCAAATCCGCCTTAAGTTTGTTTTAATTATTAAGAGCTTGTAGGTAACTAACCTACTATTAATCTCAATCAATTTTAAGACTTAAGTATTAACAACTATTTAGACTAATAACTGGACTAGGTACTTAAGTTCTCATGTTAAGAATGATGAAAGAAGTTGATGCCGGAAAACGCTGGTTTCCTAGCGAGTATTTTCCTCCGCTCGGTAGCACTCGTAAAGCACACACATTTCAACAAAATGCAATGCCAGTGAAAAGCAATGAAAGTACTGTAAGTAAATAAGTACCTGTAACAGCGTGTGGCATATCAAACAAGCCGTCAAAACACGACGCGGGGATGTAGTCTATTACAGTGCTCCATATTAACTCTTTGACGAAACTCGGTAAGCTTTCTTCAGCTTCTAAAATCGGAGCGAAGTAGCGACGGTCACCGAACCCCAGTGGTGGAAGGAAAACTTCGAAGTTCTTGTCGTTTTTCGCGCTGGGGAGATTGGTTTTTGTGCGTAAGTAGGTACAACCTAGGTACTATTATTTGTCACAATTTTAAAATAATTGTACCTACCTACCTACTTATTATGTTCACTAACAATTTTTTTACTAACATTAACTTTTGTTTGATTCTTTCCCTAGAGTACTCTTAAAAATAAGTTTTCTATTAAGAACTACCAATGAAACAATTAAATACTCACTCTTTTATATCTATTAAAATCTCCTCTTACCAACCAATTTGCTAAATACAATCGTTTTTCGTATAGGTACCTAGCTCCAAATCTTTTTCATCTCCCTCCTTTTTTCCAGTTGCCGCGCTTTTTCCTTCGTTTCCTCTAGCCTAGTTTTTTGACATCAATCAGTTTTCTATTCTACCAATAAAAAAATTACATAGGAGCGCGGCAACACGAAAAAATATTAGTTTCAAAAAGCTTTACCTAGGTACCTCATCATTTTAATTTATTATTTATACGACACTGAGAGGGATTTACAATAGTAGTTAAACTAGTAGTTCGCCCCGAACTGAGATCTCGCGCACCGTAGATGGCTTACATTTGGACTTTCTTCTGACTACCCCTATAATTTCAAGTGCTACTACTGCCGAGTATGCCTATTGCGCTAGCTCTTCATGGTAAAAAATACTAGCATGCATGCAATACATAATGTCGTGTCTAATTTTTCATTTATTTCATATTTATGAATTCTCGTCGTATTTCTAAAAGTATACGTCCTAGAATAAAAATAATAACTATTTTGGAATGTACAAATAAAGACCTTTCATTTGACACCCCACTCAATATATTTGTTTACTTAACTTTTTTTACCTCAATTATTTTAATTCTTTATAAAAATTTTTTTTTATCACGAAAATAAATCAAGTAGCATCTAAAATCATTGCAAACCAAACCGCAACGATGTCACTCTCTTTTTAAGACCGACCAGTCAATGAGCTACGAAGACATCGAAACTCTATGAAACGGGAGCTCTTGCAGCTCTGGTTTCGTAGTTTTTGTTCATTGGTCGTATTTCGAAAACTATACATCCTAGAGTAAAAATAAAAACCATTTTGGAATGTACAAAATAAGCCCTTTCATATGACACCCCACTCAATATATTTGTGTAACTTTAAAAAAAAATTACCCCCTTGGGAACCTAATATCTTCACAACCCCTTTATCGATTAAGCTCATATGCTCCACCGTAAATTTCCTTACTACAACCTATTGACCTACCAAGTTTCATGCAGATTGGATGAACGGTTCGACAGTTATGCGCGAACAACAATTCGTGAAACATACATACAAACCAAAGACTTTTACCTGTAGACAGAGTAATGTCAAATACACATCACTCAAAAACGACGCCAAACTATCTCTGAAAACTGACAACTAACTGACAATGTGACTATATTTAGGGATACCAACTAGCCTACCAGTAATACCCTACTTTTTTACTACCTACATCTACTTATCTGACCTGCATAAAATATTAAAAAAAAATATTAGAAATAAGTAGGTAGGTAGGTATATTATCACGACTACACAACGATCTATTATAATTTAATCTTGGCTATAAGGGAGTGTCCACATTGCGTTTTTTGCAGCGCGTTTGTATCGATACAAACGCGATTCGAACGCGATGCGAACGCGCAGCCCCCCGCGCAGCCCCTCCCGGTTCGCTTTTGTATGGAAAAATACGCGTTGCGAACGCGCGTTTGTATCGATACAAACGCGCAGCTCAAAAACGCGCTGCAAAAAACGCAATGTGGACACTCCCTAAGGATTGTTGGTCTTGTTGAGAGACTTTCTTGGTAGCTTTGTCTCTTTCACACTCGTTTCGATTTCGATCTTTGATTTCAATCCTTGATTCTTGAATCTTGAATCTTGAATCATTGAAATTATAACTGTCAAACTTCAAACCGTCATATCTCGGGAACTACTCGTCCTAGACTCCCCGTTCTCAGTTCAAACGAAAGCTATGACCAAGATCTTCATTTGAAGTGACAGCTGTCAAACTTCAAACGGCCATATCTCGGAAACTACTCGACCTAGACTCCCCGTTCTCAGTTCAAATGAAAGCTATGACCAAAATCTACATTTCAGATGACAGATGTCATTTTGACAGCTGTCACTTCAAATAAAGGTATTGGTCATAGCTTTCATTTGAACTGAGAACGGGGAGTCTAGGACGAGTAGTTCCTGAGATATGGCGGTTTGAAGTTTGACAGCTGTCACTTCAAATGAAGATCTTGGTCATAGCTTTCATTTGAACTGAGAACGGGGAGTCTAGGATGAGTAGTTTCCGAGATATGGCGGTTTGAAGTTTGACAGCTGTCACTTCAAAGATTCAAGGATTGAAATCAAGGATCGAAATCAAGGATCGAAATCCAGGGTCGAAACCAAGGATCGAAATCAAGGATCGAAATAAAGGATCGAATTCAAGGATCGAAACCAAGGATCGAAATCAAAATCAAAGATCAAAATTGTATCCGTATTTTAATCGAAAAATCATGCCCTAAAACATCACGTAAATTAGAAAATGATGTAAAAGGATTAGGAATGTTTAGTTCATAAATTATGGTCACCCTTTAGAAAGAGATACACCGCCCAAGTTTTATGTCTCAAGCGGAACGCGTTTTCTGTATTAGTGAACCTTCCAGTTACTTTAGTTTATAAATTCCTTGCTCATTGGTCATTAGTAGATTATGAAACAAAACGAAATAGTTGACGTTTATCTGTTTATATGTTTATCTCGGGTGAATGCAAAGACTTTTACCTGTAGACAGAGTAATGTCAAATACACATCACTCAAAAACGACGCCAAACTATCTCTGAAAACTGACAACTAACTGACAATGTGACTATATTTAGGGATACCAACTAGCCTACTAGTAATACCCTACTTTTTTACTACCTACATCTACTTATTTGACCTGCATAAAATATTTAAAAAAAAATATTAGAAATAAGTAGGTAGGTAGGTATATTATCACGACTACACAACGATCTATTATAATTTAATCTTGGCTATAAGGATTGTTGGTCTTGTTGAGAGACTTTCTTGGTAGCTTTGTCTCTTTCACACTCGTTTCGATTTCGATCTTTAATTTTTTTTTTCTTGAATCTTGAATCTTGAATCATTGAAATTATAACTGTCAAACTTCAAACCGTCATATCTCGGGAACTACTCGTCCTAGACTCCCCGTTCTCAGTTCAAACGAAAGCTATGACCAAGATCTTCATTTGAAGTGACAGCTGTCAAACTTCAAACGGCCATATCTCGGAAACTACTCGACCTAGACTCCCCGTTCTCAGTTCAAATGAAAGCTATGACCAAAATCTACATTTCAGATGACAGATGTCATTTTGACAGCTGTCACTTCAAATAAAGGTATTGGTCATAGCTTTCATTTGAACTGAGAATGGGGAGTCTAGGACGAGTAGTTCCTGAGATATGGCGGTTTGAAGTTTGACAGCTGTCACTTCAAAGATACAAGGATTGAAATCAAGGATCGAAATCAAGGATCGAAATCCAGGATCGAAACCAAGGATCGAAATCAAGGATCGAAATAAAGGATCGAATTCAAGGATCGAAACCAAGGATCGAAATCAAAATCAAGGATCAAAATTGTATCCGTATTTTAATCGAAAAATCATGCCCTAAAACATCACGTAAATTAGAAAATGATGTAAAAGGATTAGGAATGTTTAGTTCATAAATTATGGTCACCCTTTAGAAAGAGATACACCGCCCAAGTTTTATGTCTCAAGCGGAACGCGTTTTCTGTATTAGTGAACCTTCCAGTTACTTTAGTTTATAATTTCCTTGCTCATTGGTCATTAGTAGATTATGAAACAAAACGAAATAGTTGACGTTTATCTGTTTATATGTTTATCTCGGGTGAATGACCTATTTAGGCACTCGAACTATTAGCGCCCTCGCTACGCTCGTGCCTAAATAAGTTACTTTTAAACCTTGTTTAACAATCTACCTACTATTACTTAAGTTTCCCAAAATTTTAGGTAATTACCCCACTTTTTATGATGAAACACCGTTCAAATCTACAAGCTGCCAAAATATCTAAATTAAAAATCGTTTTTTCTCTAAAATGGAATAGGTAATTTCAAAACTTATCGATGGTATGTGATGAGCTTTTTATCATCAGGTTTCCCGTGGCGGTTCTGACAAAGTTGGACAGCACAAACCGGCATAATAAAACATTTTTCTGGAGACCCTTACGTCATGATTGCAGGATGACACTGAAGTAGCAGAAATAAGCATGAACCTTTTATAGTCAATATTTTTGAACGTGGTTACGTGAGACAAGAGGGTGTCTACAGGTAAAAGTCTTTGGGTGAATGACCTATTTAGGCACTCGAACTATTAGCGCCCTCGCTACGCTCGTGCCTAAATAAGTTACTTGTAAACCTTGTTTAACAATCTACCTACTATTACTTATGTTTCCCAAAATTTTAGGTAATTACCCTACTTTTTATGATGAAACACCGTTCAAATCTACAAGCTGCCAAAATATCTAAATTAAAAATCGTTTTTTCTCTAAAATGGAATAGGTAATTTCAAAACTTATCGATGGTATGTGATGAGCTTTTTATCATCAGGTTTCCCGTGGCGGTTCTGACAAAGTTGGACAGCACAAACCGGCATAATAAAACATTTTTCTGGAGACCCTTACGTCATGATTTCAGGATGACACTGAAGTAGCAGAAATAAGCATGAACCTTTTATAGTCAATATTTTTGAACGTGGTTACGTGAGACAAGAGGGTGTCTACAGGTAAAAGTCTTTGATACAAACATACAAACATACAAAGCAAAATCGCCCAACTTACCACTAAGATCTTCGCTCGCTTCGCTCGCTCGATCGATAAAGATGACACTGTTCAGAATTTTCATTTTATTCCAACGATGGCAGTTTTAAAATATTGATAACGAAACAAGACCCACTGTGCCCGTTCTTTCTTATAGAGCTTATGGTCGGTCATCAAGACTCATGTAGGTAGATACTTACCTATGTCATATGTGTGTACAACCCCTTTATCGATTATCCTCATAATATGCTCCACAGCAAATTTCCATAGCACAACCTATTGACCTGTCAAGTTTCATGCAGATTGGATAAACGGTTCGACAGTTATGCGAGAATATAAAAGTGAAACATACAAACATACAAAGCAAAATCGCCTAACTTGCCACTAAGATCTTGGCTCGCTTCGCTCGCTCGATTGATAAGATTGGTTCATTAACTGTCAAATACTCACTTTGCACCAAATGACCCTGAGCCAACAGAAGGCGTCACAGTTGCCACGTGTTGTTGAAAGTCCATAACCCTGACAGGAAAGGCGTGGCGAATGGAGAAGGTCAACCATCGCCGCTCTAAAAACTGCCACGTGCGAACCCAGCCGTATTGAGTACCGCACCAGATCTGAAGCCAAACAGCATGAGTCAGCATGAAATACGAATAGGTAGGTAGGTAGGTCCCGCGACAATAGGTTCTCATCACAAGGCGCACGCACTAGGCAACTACAACTAGGCGCGAACCTCTGCGAATGGGGAATTGTGGCAGTTTTTGTCATGATTCGCCCCGCGATTACTTGTGCCAACATTACACTATGCTGAATTAAGTGTAGGTACTAACTGCTTGTTCATTCATAAATTAGTGCTCTGTCTGTAGTAGCAGTTATCACACTGAATTCAGCATCGTCTAATTTAGACGATGCTAAATCAGTGTGCTAACTGCTTTTTCATTCAAAAATTAGCCCTCTGTCTCGTTCCTTGGCCTAAGAATTGCGTATTGTTCTGTGCATCCTACTTTCACTGAGGCTAACTGTGGCTAACTTCAGTCAGTTAGCATCTGTAAAAGTAGGATGCGCAATACACAATTCTTAGGCCAAAGAGCGAGACAGAGCACTAATTTATGAATGAACAAGCAGTTAGTGCGCTGAATTCAGCATGGTGTAATGTCGGCTTAATATCTGCTTTACCTACCAAGTGCCCACACGCAGGGGCGTATTTACCCTTAGGCCAAGAGGGCCATGGCTCGGGGCGGCAGGCTGAGAGGGGCGGCGTAAGCCGCCCCTCGCTTTTAGCTTCATGCGCCTTTTTTTTTTCCTTAAATGCCTGAAGAAATTTAAAAAAAGCCAACCTAATTAATAAAATCTAAAACTCAGGCAGAGATCAAAAGGCGGCCTGCGCCGCGCCGCCCCTCGCTCTCAGCTTCATGTCCCTTTCTTTTTGTCTTTCTATGCCTGAAAAAATTTAAGAAAAGCCTATCTAATTACCAACAATTAAAACTCATTCGGCAGAGAACGAAGGGCGGCTTGCGCCGCCCCTCGCTCTCAGTTTCATGCGCCTTTTTTTGTCCTTATTATCCCTGAATAAATTTAAGAAAAGCCTACTTAATTAACGACAGCTAAAACTCATTTGACAGAGAGCGAAGGGCGGCTTGCGCCCCGCCATCGCTCTCAGCTTCATGCGCCTTTCTTTTTGTTTTTCTTATGTCTGTAGAAATTTAAGAAAAGCCTATCTAATTACCAACAATTAAAACTCATTTGGCAGAGAGCGAAGGGCGGCTTGCGACGTCCTTCCTTTTTTTACCCGGCTGACTGTCAAGTCACCCGGGTTATGTAGATCGCGCGTTTCTATGTATGTGGGTTCGTTCGTTCGTATGTAAGTAATATTCTTTATTACCACGTTTCTCCTAAACGGCTGGATGGATTTTGATGAATGAGGTATCGTTAGAATCGTCTCCATCTCGATTGTGCTCTAGGATACTTTTTATTTCGATAAATCAAATAGTGCGGCTAAAAAATGCAACAATGTGTGAATTTTCAAAATGAAAATCACGCTATCATATCAAAATCCATGTCAGAATCAAGAGGTTGGTGAACTGATATCAAATATATTTTTTTTTTAATCTAACATGACATCTTCGAAGACTAAATCGAGTCTCAAAATTTTTGAAAATCTATTTTTCGCCCTAAATAAAATTGCTAACCAAAACGCAAACTAAAACTTTCTATTTAGTCACACGCAACGTTTAGAACAAACTGCATCGAAATTGGTTTAGCCATTTAGGAGATATCTCATATTTAAGAAATAACTTACGCATTTAATTTAGGTACTCACAGAGCCATCTGTGTGTCAACTGTGACAACAACGTTTAGGAAAATGCGCACGGCATCGAACCCTAGATACCTACATAATAATAAAATTGTAATTTAATTTTGTTTTGTGATTGATAAGATAATGCTGTTTCCAACTTTTCAGTTCAGCCGGGTTTTTTTATTTTTGAATAAATTGCTTGTTTGTCCTTATAATAATGTCTAAAGAAATTTAAAAAAGCCTAGGTACCTAATTAACAACAACTAAAACCAACTGATGTGGTTGTAAGTTTGATAGACATCAATATTATGGTATTACTGACCGCCCATTTTCAGAGACTGACTTTGCGATTTTTAACCTGACAGGAAACTGTAGGTATTCTGTTAAACTCTAACTAAGGGATAATCCGTTACAATAATAATGAGATTCTGGGAATAAATTTTCAAGGCGATTTTAGGCAATCATTTCCTTGAGTATTACATGTTTTTTTATGTTGCATTTGTCTTAAAAAAAATCGGCTCGCTTCGCTCGCATATTAGCTTTATGAGTGTTTTGCAAGCAAAGTGAGTTGTGTCTGACCGCAGAATAGGAACCGACAAAAAGCCATTATTTTCTTTGAGCACGATAGTAAAATGAAGTGTCACATGTTGCATTTGTTAAAAAAATTCGGCTCGCTTCGCTCGCATATTGAATAGCAACCGGCATGCAGCCAGCCTTTTCTTTGAGCACCATTGAAAAATAAAGTGTTGGTTGTTGAATTTGTCTTAAAAAAATTCGGCTCGCTTCGCTCGCATACTAGCTTCATGAGTATTTTGCGAGCAATGTGAGTTGTGTCTGACCGCAGAATAGGAACCGACAAAAAGCCATCTTTTTCTTTGAGCACTAGTAAAATCAAGTGTCACATGTTGCATTTGTTATAAAAAAATTCAGCTCGCTTCGCTCGCATATAGAATAGGAACTGACATGCAGGCAGCCTTTTCTTTGAGCACCATAATAAAAAAGAAAGTTCTTGCATTTGTCTTAAAAAAATCGGCTCGCTTCGCTCGCATACAAGCTTCATAAGTATTTTGCGAGCAAAGTGCAAACCAAGTTTCAAGCCCGAAACAAAATATTTGCAAGTCATAAGTAGGTACAAACATTTGTACGGCGTTGCGCGTACGGTAATCATAACACGTACGAAGTCACGGATCACAGCTAGTAGGTATAGAACCTAAACTAACTATTGCCTTTTTTGTTTTTCTCTCTGATTCTCTCTGATTCTGCATTTTCTGCTAATTTATGGGGCGGCAAACCTTACTAGCCCAGGGCGCCGAATTTTAAAATACGCCCCTGCCCACACGCGTGATTCGCGCGCGATTGAAGTAGTAGCGTATATTATTACTTAATCCCGACAGTTGACTTGATTCGAATCGTAACTATAAAACTACGAAAGGAAAATTAGGATCAAAGGTGGAAGGTTTCGCCACTACTGTGCTGTGTAGGTACCTCTACCTTTATAGGTACCTACTACTTATATCCCATCGAAATGAAACTTCTTATCAAAGTTTTCGAATCCGACGATTGGTAGCCCGGTCTCTGGTTTTAGGTGAATTGGTCATCAGATCACAAAACTGCAAAGACGGACTCGCGAGGTCTACAGCACACAGGAGTCACTAGTTATTGACCACGCGAGCGAAGCGTCTCAGGCTCGCGAAGTCACGAGGTCTAGGTCCTGTTCTCATAGAACCAATACATAGTACCTAGGTAGGCGTGCACTAACCCGCTTAATTCAACCTGGGCTAAGTAGGTATCTAGTTGCTAAGCCCGCTTTGTCATTTGACCCTGCAGCATCTATACTCAAGAGGAAAACTACAAACCTTGGCTGCATGTGGCCAAATCAACACATCAACGTCAAAGGTCTGCCCAGGGTACAGTTGATACTGAATCTTCATGCCCTGCACGTAAGGTCCAAGATCCAGCCAGCCCTCATTGCAATCATGCCACACATCTATGCCCAGAATTTCCACGGCAAATGTAAGGGTGAATCACAGAATTAAGACAGAATACGCGATCCGCTTCTTTTTCACGCACGGCACTGAGTCCAAAATCGTCACGAACGCCCCGCACCCACCCTACTTCCCACCCGCGTAATGTTGCTAGTTCGGGAGTAATTTCCCACTTTTTGGGGTAAACTTGCAACATCATAGATAAGATATATCTTATCCTAACACTAATCTATACCAATAAATATAGCGGAAGAGTTTGATTGTTTGTTTGATTGATGAGTGTGTCGAATAAACTTTATTGTTTTACTGTTATTAATTCTATTATTATAAATATTGTTATCAACGGGATAATTACCATGACTATTGAGTATTTTACAATATTTATGTTCTACTCACGATTTTATCCCCAGTCACTGTAGACATATTCAAATACCTACCGATTATTATTGGCAGCATAATTAGCATTTTCAAGTTTTAATTTTTACATTTTCAAACTCAAATATCTCGGAAAGTATAAAGATTACGAGATTTTATTACTGAATATATTTTGTTTGTAATCACTTCCCCTATCGATTGACACATGTTTCATCACTGGCTACAAGATCGAGATTTTTTTCAAAATGGCGGAAGAGTAGGTATGCCAAAATGTTCGTTCTTTTTTCAACTTGCTAGCTCTACCCATTCCTGAGATAATCGATGGTGACACACGGACAGACGGACAGACGGACAGACAGACAGACAGACGGACAAGAAAGTGATCTTATAAGGGTTCCTTTTTTTACCTTTTAAGGTACGGAACCCTAAAAAAGCACAAAAACAATTCAACAAACTAAGAACCTCCTTTTTTTTGAAGTCGGTAAAAAAATAACTTATCATTTTTCACAGAGTAATCGGTGAACATACTTACCTACATAAAAAAAAGCACAAAAAAACATTTCAACAAACTAAGAACCTCCTTTTTTTTTAAGTCGGTTAAAAATAAAAACTTATCATTTTTCACAGAGTAATTGGTAAACATACTTACCTACATAAAAAAAACATAAAAACATTTCGACAAACTAAGAACCTCCTTTTTTTGAAGTCGGTTAAAAATAAAAACTTATCATTTTTCACAGAGTAATCGGTGAACATACTTACCTACATAAAAAAAAGCACAAAAAAACATTTCGACAAACTAAGAACCTCCTTTTTTTTTGAAGTCGGTAAAAAAATAACTTATCATTTTTCACAGAGTAATCGGTGAACATACTTACCTACATAAAAAAAGCACAAAAAAACATTTCAACAAACTAAGAACCTCCTTTTTTTTGAAGTCGGTTCAAAATAAAAACTTATCATTTTTCACAGAGTAATCGGTGAACATAAAAAAAAGCACAAAAAAACATTTCAACAAACTAAGAACCTCCTTTTTTTGAAGTCGGTTAAAAATAAAAACTTATCATTTTTCACAGAGTAATCGGTGAACAAACTTACCTACATAAAAAAAAGCAAAAAAAAAACATTTCGACAAACTAAGAACCTCCTTTTTTTTGAAGTCGGTTAAAAATAAAAACTTATCATTTTTCACAGAGTAATCGGTGAACATACTTACAGTAAAAAAAAGCACAAAAAACATTTCGACAAACTAAGAACCTCCTTTTTTTTGAAGTCGGTTAAAAATAAAAACTTATCATTTTTCACACAGGTACTTACTCACCCAAAAGTTCGTTTAGTTCCTGAGATTAGTGCGTTCAAACCAACAAACCCTTCCGCTTTATATAATTAGTGTAAATATAGATTAGGTACCTATTGAAGTAATTTTCTGTACGTACTAAGTATGTATTAATCTGTATTTATTAATATTTGAAATCGATTTTAACCTACTTCCCATTGTCGCATCGATTTGAAAATTTGCATTTGTATGTAATTCGGTTAAAATTACAATAATTTGGTATTGTGGAGCTGATCTGATGATGGAGTCAGGAGCTGTTCAACAGAACTCCTCAATAAATAGGCCGATTGAGTTGAAAGTCAGGAGTAAGCCATTAGTACCTAATTACAAAAATACGATTTACTACCTTACATGTTTATTTTAACTAAATAAGGCTAACGTAAGTATTTATTTTAGCAAATACCTACCATCCGTCCATCAGCAGTAGGTACCACTGTCTGTCGCGGTGGCGAGTGACACCGCGCGGCGCTCGTTTAAACAAACAAACAACTTTTCCACTTTATATTTGGGTACCTACCTACCTATAGATTAGTACCCTAAAGAGATTATTAAAAGTTGGTAAAACACTTCGACAAAAATTGGCAACACTAACAAAATGGACTCGCCCGTTTCTAAGACAATTGCAATAAGTAAAATAAATTCAATTATCAAGTGAAATGATAGCTGAAAGTGTTACTTACACATGAAATGTGATCCCCTCCTGTTTCTTCTTAAGTCCAGAGGCATTGTTACACGTAGGAACAACACAACTCGGCATAATTATCTTGAAATATGCACTTGACACGCACGTCACGACGGTACGTGGCCCGCAAAGCGACTGACCAATACTATGCCGATTCGGCATAGTTTTTGCGGTGTGAGTTGAGAAGCGAACAGCTGTTCTGGTTTATTCCTACTTCTGTGGGGTGAATGTACTTTTGTTAAACCGAGACAAATCTGTAGTTGCAACTTTATTTGCGCCTTTGCTCATTTGAATGTCTTTATGTAGGTAGCACAGAATAATAATACTCCTAGGTAGGTAGGTAGGTATTAGACAAAGACCTTTGGTATTAGATAATTTTTGCAGTCACAAATTATTTGAGAACCCAATCAATAATAGGTATTGTCAAAAGAACAATGACAGACATTTTGTTTGTTAGTAGGTATAGGTAGGTTTGTTGGAGGTAGGTCAACAACACGGACTTTTTGTGAGAACTCGAAATGCAATGCTATCCAATTTTATTTCATTTGCCCACAATATGCACGTTCACGAACACTCAACAGTTATAAACCACCAATAAATACCACACTAACATTCGAAGAAACACAAGTTTTGGAAAATATAACAAAAGGGCATTTCTCCAGGGGGGCCAAAATTTAGGTTCCTCAAGATTATTCTTAAACTGTTCATTATTTTGTAAACAAAAGCTTAGATTTGAATGTCTAGATATATTACAAAAAAGGTATCGACAGTGAAATTTCATTTAAATTATAAGGTAAAAAGATATTTACAAAAAACCTCCAAAAATAGCCATTTTCGACATGTGAAAATGGCCTGCGCATAGGAGTTTCTCGTCATAAAATATTCATTTGTTTACTATGTTTAATTGTAATTACTGATATTTATAGATAACAAACTCTGTAATCTAATGCCAAGAAACAGTTTTAATTATTTGATTGGAATTCGATGGTAGATTTAATCAAAATCCTGTCACAAAATATGCATCATTACAGTCGCCAGTTTTTGTTTTCATCGTAATACGTAAACCGAAAGGCATTGAAAGATCGTGTTGAACATCAAATGTCGTGCCCTCCTGGACCAATCGGCCAGAGCACTTCACGGAGGCAAGACGCGTCGCATTTCGGAAAGGTGAGTTATTGAATATGATTCTCCAAGGTGTGACACTTTTTTCGTCATTCTGATTTATTACTATAACTATGAAATCAGTGCGTCAAATTTACAATTTTTTTCGACTTAAGCTAAATTAAACATGCAGCTATTGATCACTAACATTTTTCTTTTGGTCTGCATTCGGAAATACAAGTTACGAATTGTTTTCTGGAGTTCGTCATTTTTCACAACCTCATTACAAGCAACAACGTCAAAAACACGATGACGCGTGTTGCTAAAAATGATGATAACAATGATGATTGTTGCTAAGAATGATGATTTTTGGTTTAAAAAAATATAGAAACAATTACAAACACGTACAAAATGGTCAAAATGGCGGGTGGAGACTCGCCAACTCACAACTGGTTCCCCCAAAACAGTCACTCGTGTGACAAGAAGGGGGCAAAAATACGTGAGTTGCTAGAGGGTGGTCTGATGTATACGTACCGGGTTTTAAACGACGATCACGAGCTCCCTGAGGGTCCAGCTTCACTTCACTTCAGCGTGCCCCACCTATCACTTACGTAACACCTTCCAGCCCCCGAGCAATGCTCTAGCGACTCCACTCCGTCCGGCCGGTGAAGACAACACGGAGGTGGACTGTTTCTCGTCGGTGTCAATCAAGGCAAGCTGAGATGAGGAACAGTGGCCTCCCCCTGGGAGCACACGGGTCCGCGGGGTCGCTACTCATTCGACACCTCGCCTCAAAGGTGCCCTGCGGGCTTATTGTTATTACTATTCCTTAATTTTGAGAAGATTTACTTTTATGTCTAATGATAGGAGGTATTAGGTAATTATATCTAAAAAAAACCTGTCAAGTGCGAGTTGAACTCGTGCGCCGAAATTCCCGTAGATACCTACCCATTATACCGCCATAATAAGCTAGTCCTCTGAACTGTATGAGCACCCATACAACTCAGAGGACTATCTTAATCGGTGTCAACTATGTATGTATGGGGACACCTTTTAATTTTCAACTTTTTTTATTTTTTGGATTTTTTCCTTTATTTCTGCTGTAAGACCTTGCTTTTTGCCGAATTTCGTGATTCTAGGTCAACAGGAACTACCATTTAGGTTTTTGACCCAAAACCTATAGGGTACTTCCGGTTGACCTAGAATTGACAATTTTGGTGAAAAGCAAGGTTTAACAGCACAAATAAAGGAAAAATTCCGAAAAGTAAAAAAAGTTGAAAATTAAGGTACATTTTGGTACCTACAAGTATTCACGAAAATCTAAATTTGCCCATATCTTTTTATCGTGTTAACTCAGGACCTTGATTTTTATACACCTAATAGGTACTATAGACCTCAGTATATAATATTAATTTCAACTTGCTAGGTTTACCCGTTCCTGAGAAAATTGATGGTGACACATGGACAGACAGACAGACAGACGGACAAGAAAGTTATCATATAAGGGTTCCTTTTTATTACCTTTTGAGGCACAGAACCCTAAAAGTAAGATTTTTTAAGGAATATTATAAAAATAGGCATCGATTTAAGAACATGGTGATTTTGTCAATCCTTACAAATCCCACTTATTTACATAACATAATACACTTAACTAATTTTGAGAATATGCACTTAGCTATTTTATACTTAGCTAATTTTAATCTATGCTGTTATGATCAGAAACATGTGTTTTTGATGGATTTATCATTTTTAGCAACACACCGTCATTCTTCTCTACAATTTAATCATTTTTCTCACTTAGGGTCATTCCTAGCAACCGACAATTTTGATTATCTTCTAAAATATCAGTTAATTTGATGGATACCCCTCGTTAAATAACTTATTTTTAACATACAAATCATTCCAGCATCAAAGATTAGACCTAATCTAAAGGGATAAAAAGTGACTAAAAAATCGTCAAAAATAACAATTTGAGGAGAAATGCCCAAAAACGAAAACATTCTCAAACTTCTCAAATTCCCGCCAAGAAGCTTGCGTACCGTTTTGTCATTGACAAACAAAGTAGGGACAACGACATCTATGGGCCTGTGACGTTGACAGCCGAGTGTCATGCTGCAAGTGACATAACACTTGACTTGCCACTGACACTGACAGTCACATGACAGTGATAAATCTTGGACTCCTCCAACCAACCAAAAGTTTGGCTCAAGTTTTCGATTTTTGGTGGAATTTTGTTCGTAATATTAAAATAATAATCATGAGTGCAAGAACTTTGCGGTCGCTTTGGTACACAGGCCGAAATACGATACGAAAGAACATGTAAGTTCAGCTGAAAATGTGGTGTTGTTTTCTGTGTCTGTGTAGTGTGTTTAATTTTAAGAAAATTATGAATTTCACAGAAACTATCAACGTTTTGTGTAAAACGGGAAACTTAGAGCACTACCACATAAGATTTTATATAAACTACGTAAAATAGAAACGTCTTAGTGCACCAGCGGAGCTTTTTTGTAGTCAACAAAATATTTTCAGATCTTTTGAAATAATGAAAAATACCTACCAAAACATAATTAATTGAACTACGCCCCGATCAGTTTTCAATTTAAGAAACCTAGAATCAGTCTGGTCCTGTAATAATTGGCAGGATTGTTGACACCATCAATGTTTCATTTTCAGACGTCCAGTTACTAGGTTACCTGAAGGCCGCAACATGGGAACCACCAGTAGCATTCACAAAAATGAACAAGCTGATAAATCGACAGTGGACTCTGCAGAGATCCAGTTGTTCTCACAGATGAAGGATTGGTGGAACCTGAACGGGCCCATGAAACCACTTCATGCTATGAATATGATCAGGTATGGTTAAGAAAAAAAATTATGAAGCTGAAAAGTGCTGGGCCATGATTGCAGCATTGTCACATGACACATGAAATATGAATTATGAACAGAAATGCAATCGAGATTGCTCGTAACATTAAAGTCGGTCGGTCGTTTTTAAAATCCATAATGTAGCCACTTACATTTGTTTTGGGTCTGGGTGTTTTCTATGTAAGTACATATAATGTGTATGTTAGTAGTACCTCTAACAGTCATATGGTTCCCATAACACAAGCTCTGATTATTTTGAGGCTACATAATGCTGTGTGTTAAGCATTATTTATACATGTTGGTTTTTAGTTCTTTTCCACATACTTTATTTTATCGAGGGTTTAGATAGGGAAATACAGTATTTGACTCAGGGTAGGGCCTTGACCATTATAGACACTAAAATAACTGTATTTTCTGTTTCAGAGTTCCTTTTGTTAGAGATGGTCTACTCGAATCAGATGATGAACGAACTTGTACACCGCTCAAAGGGAAGAAGATTTTAGATGTGGGCTGCGGAGGAGGCATATTATCAGAGGTAGATAAGAAAATATTTATTTTATTAAGTTTACTAGCGACCCGCCCTGGCTTCGCACGGGTGCAATGTAAAAAGTAAAGGATAAAAAGTTGTTGTTGTGGGTTTTATCCATAAAAGATAAGACATATTTGTACCTTTGAAAATGAAAAATCTTATCAAATTTTCAATTCCGATGGGATTCCTAAGTGTGGTTATTATGCTTGAATCATGAAAATCCTATAAACATCATTGTGAATTCTGTCACAACAATAAACAGTGTTGTTCAATATATAAAGTTTGTTTGGCCAATTAAACTTTTCAAATATTATTATTTCCAGGCCCTCGCTAGACTTGGTGCAGAAGTAACAGGTATAGATGCAAGCAAAGAATTGATTGCTATGGCCGTGCAGCACAGGGATATTGACCCGAAAATAGCTGACAATAAACCAAATTACATCCACACAAGTATTGAGGTAATCAAGCTTTTTAATACTACATTGGCAATGACTGGCCTTGTTATTTAGATTAATAGGCTTCCTATCTTTATAACAGCTACCTACTAAATCTGTTGCCATCTCTTTTCGATACTTATATTTTTAAATCTTATTGGGCATCTTCATTTAATTGTATTTTTCATTACCTCACATCACAAACCTGTACAAATCTAAATTTTACAAAACGTTTGCAAATAACTTTATGTAAAACTAACTTATGACAAGGTTAACAAAAAAATCATAGTAAGTACTTACCTACCTGACTCATATTCGTAATCATGAGTGTAACTTGCGTAAAATACTCCAGAAGAATTATTCTTAAAAACTTATATCCATTTCAGGAGCATGTGACCCAATGCTCGGAATTCTACGACGGCGTTGTAGCTTCAGAGGTCATCGAACACGTGAACAACCAAGAAGTGTTCGTAAAGGCTTGCATCCAAGCCTTGAAGCCTGGCGGTAGGATATTCTTCACTACGCCGAATAGGACGCGAGTTTCACAGTTTGTATCTATCTGCATGGCAGAATACATACTCAACATACTGCCGAAAGGAACGCATCAGTATGAGAAGTTTATTACCCCTACGGAGCTAACATTTATATTAGAAAGAAGTAAGTATTTGGCATTATCATTTTATTTTTTGTACGAAATCTATCAATAATAATTTCCGCTAGGCTATCTATAGGCTAATATAGGTAAGTATCTAAAATGATGACCAGACTATAAGACAAAGTCTGGATTGTCCAATCCAAGTCAAAGTTGAAATAGCTGTATAGTCGTATGTACCTACATAAGTGTATTTTTCGTTTGAGTTAGTGGTAACGTAGTAGAAAATATTGTGGAGCGTGCGTAAACGCTTGCGTGCAAACAGTCTGTCTGTTTATTTGATGAGTTCATAATTAATGGACTTTTGTAGAAAAAAACCTGTCTGAGCTTAAATAATGCAACCTTTTTAGAATCATAAACTTTGCCAGGACATTCTTGTATCTTTGTAAAATACGCTTTTAACTAAAGGCCATATTTTAATTAATTTATTATAATTGTTTCAGATAATTGCCACGTGGAAATAATACATGGATCTATGTACTACTTCTTATCAAACACATGGGCGTTTGTTAAATCTCAGTTACTTATGTATGCCATTCAAGCTGTAAAGTTAAAGTGATAGGTATTTATATTTTGAAATTAGTCTAAGATAGAGAATTTACCGAAGTTATTTTTGTTTGTTGCTGATTAAATGTGGTAAGCTAATAACATATTATTTCTTGCTTAAATAAATCACATGCCATACTTTATGGTGTGTTCGTTCTTTAGATAGAAAATAGAATCGAATAGCATTGCATTTCTTCCGTGTCGTAAAGCTTTGGTCTCCTTCTTGATCGGAACGCACAACGCTGCGGTAGGCGGCTCCAACTTTGCGTTACGCACGACGCAGCGTCACTGTCTGTGCGGAGAAGCGGTCAGTTGATTTTTCCGCAGAGTGACTATTAAATTGTCTTCAAACAAATCCATTGTTGAATCGTGACGCACACCGCAGCGTGGAACGAACACGACGCCGAACCACAGTAGGTACAGATAATACTACAACTCAGTGTCCCACCGGTGCAGTGTCTATTCTCTGAGTTTGAGCTGGCGAGGAGCTGACTTTGAGCACGGAACACGCCACACGAGCAGACCCGACGATGAGACCGAGACCACAGCGTACATTATTCATACGGTAACAACCTTACTGTGTACAAAACTGACATTGTGTAGTGTAAATATAGGTAGTTAGACGCAGCTTTTGCATAGAGATTTCGTTGAGTGTCCGGGGTGTGGCCGAACTGTGGGAAACGTTCCCCACTTCACCGCGCTTGCCCCTCACCGCTGACACAAACTGCGACTGAACAAAATACCGATCTAGACGTTTTTCATACGATTGTGTCCGACACCGCATACCGCAGCGTTGTGCGTTCCCGATCAAGAGCTCTCACGGTTTGCCTCTAATAAAAAGAAACCCAGATTGTTGAAGAAATCATCACCACATAGGGATAGGGATAATCGGGACTCGTAACATTTCGCTTTTCCTACCGGGAGCTTCAAAATGCTCGAAGAACGGGAGAGATTGAAACAACTAGGTAAAAGAGGCCTTTTGCCCCAACGACGCCGACGACGATTTGCCCTGCTAAAGGAAAACATAGGTTATTAAAAAAGTTTGTATTCGATTGTGTCGCTGGAACGATACTCTTTGTTGTGTCGCTTGATCTCTATTGTCCTAAATATTCAAGTCATTCTGACATGACTTGTCAGATAAAATAATGAAGTTTTGAGAGTGATGAATTACAAAATTAAAAATGAACTAGACCGATTTACTAAAATCTGGTGTTACTGGGGCTGAGATGACCCCGCCATGTCGTTGACTAAACTCCTGAAAGCTCCGATAAAACTGTTTAAGAAAGAAGTCATCACGTTTGTGACCATACGACGGTATGACTTGGGAAGTAAGTACAGACCCTCTCTGAAACCCTGATATTGTTGTATGGCAGTTTTCATGGTTTGCCTGTTAGATGAAAAGTTTTAGGCTCATTTTTTTCTTGCACATAAGTTGGCTTGTGGTTCAACATAAAAATGTACACGATTTATCAGTTTTATTTCTGAAAAGTACAAGTTTCAATTGTGCTGCAATTAGCGTTGGTGGATAAGGTACCTACCTACCTATATTGAACTGATTTGGTAGGCATCTACTTAGTCACATTTCCAAGACTCAACTAAATTTTATTTCAGTAATAAATCAAAGTCTTCGCTACATAGCTGTGAAACCGACCGCGTCAATCTCTTCTCTACGTCAAAAAGTATGGCACCTGCTCGATCTTCCGGACTATTGCGAAGAGATGATCATCTTGAAGTCGCCAGCCGATGTTGAGATACCACTGACTGAGTTGAGGAAGGGCAATGATCCACAGCGTCCGTTTGTGCTGGAAGTTTGGCTACCAGGGAAGCAAAGCGCTTGTAGGTCTAACTTATTATTTATCGTCATAATATTTTTACTAAACTTTTCACCGCACAACAGCGGCAACAAGAACGGCATATATTGTGATTCTGCTATGGCTGCGCTATAAGTTCTAAGTTGTGAGGTGGTCTTCGATTCTCCTCATCTTGGGTTGGGACTAACGTTTGTGTAATGAACTCTGATGTTTTTTGTGTCTGTGCTGTGATAGATACCTACCATCTATCAAAGAATCATTGAAGTGCCTTCATAGATAGGGTCTAAGTAGGTACCGCTGCCTATTTAAATCACGAAGTACTTTCCATAAACTTAAGTCTTATCTGTTAGACTTATGGTTAGTTAACAGACTTTTCTGTAAGTAAACGTTTTACCTTGTCACAGCGTCAACCATTTTGCCGAACAATATGCTGATGGCAAAAGAGGATGGTCGGACCAACAGTAATCTCACAAACGCTTTCAACGAAAAAGTAGATGCTTCTGAGAAATGCGCCTGCAGCTGTGGTTGTTAGTACCTACATATTTAATGCTCTTCATATTCTCGCTTTTAAAATAAAAGTAAAATAAATAAAAAAATATGATCACGACTGTATTCCCAAGGGACTGTATTCCAAACAAACCTAATCTTTCAGAACTTTAGACATTTTCAGATGTTTTAAAGATGTCAAAGGGGGCAGTCAGAGGTTTGTGCAAACACATTTGGTACATTCCCACATTATTATTATATTTTTAGTTTGTAATGTCACATTTTAAGGCCCTGTACTTATATGAAAACCAGCGCTTCTTCACCTGGGATTTACGTCCCACGTGAAGCTAGCTTAAAGCTGAGTCTGCATGGGCCCTTTGACAACCCCCAGCATAGACAGCATGACTGCTACCCCCTTTATTTTTAGTTGCTTTTTTATTATCGATCGAGCGAGCGAAGCGAGCGAAGATCTTAGTGGTAAGTTGGGCGATTTTGCTTTGTATGTTTGTATGTTTGTATGTTTGTATGTTTCACGAATTGTTGTTCGAGCATAACTGTCGAACCGTTCATCCAATCTGCATGAAACTTGGTAGGTCAATAGGTTGTGGTAAGGAAATTTACGGTGGAGCATATGAGCTTAATCGATGAAGGGGTTGTGAAGATATTGGGTTCCCAAGGGGGTAAAAAATTATGAAAGTTACACAAATATATTGAGTGGGGTGTCATACGAAAGGGCTTATTTTGTACATTCCAAAATGGTTTTTATTTTTAATCTAGGATGTATAGTTTTTGAAATACGACCAAAGACCAAAAACTACGAAACCAGAGCTGCAAGAGCTCCCGTTTCATAGAGTTTCGATGTCTTCGTAGCTCATTGACTGGTCGGTCTTAAAAAGAGAGTGGCATCGTTGCGGTTTGGTTTGCAATGATTTTAGATGCTACTTGATTTATTTTCATGATAAAAAAAATTTTGATAAAAAATTAAAATAATTGGGGTAAAAAAAGTTAAGTAAACAAATATATTGAGTGCGGTGTCAAATGAAAGGTCTTTATTTGTACATTCTAAAATAGTTATTATTTTTATTCTAGGACGTATACTTTTAAAAATACGACGAGAATTCATAAATATGAAATAAATGAAAAATTAGACACGACATTATGTATTGCATGCATGCTAGTATTTTTTACCATGATTTTTTACCATGCTAGCGCAATAGGCATACCCGGCAGTAGTAGCACTTGAAATTATAGGGGTAGTCAGAAGAAAGTCAGAAATGTTGGCCATCTACGGTGCGCGAGATCTCAGTTCGGGGCGAACTACTAGTTATTAGGTATTTGTTTTTGTTGTTCTATACTTATACGATGTACTGACTACTGTTCACCTGGGACCTGTAAAGAGATGAATGAAACCAGTTGTACAAAGAACTAGAAACGATCTACCTACTAAAAAAGCGCATTTATTTCACAGCTCAATCGACAGTATCAAACGAGACAACGGCATTGAACAAACATAGAGTACCTCACAACCTTATTTATGACTTCAAGAAGTCAGACATGTCCTGTCGAATCTCTTCCACGTCATTATTCAGGCTGAATGGGAGGAAGAGCAAGGATAACTTTACCAATCTCCTGTTGAAGATACAGAATGATCTGTCGACTTTGACCAATAAGCTTACGGTTTTGGAGAATAAAATTGTAGCTTGAATTCTAACAAGATTTTCATTTGACAGTATTTTACGTCTGTAAATTCATAATGATAATGCTTCATCTAAACGGGTTGATTGGGTACCGATTTGATGAAATACATTTTGTACGTAGCTTTGATGATTCTTAATTATAGTTGACTCCGGTAGGTTGCGTTGTTTTCGAGATATCTAGACAGATGAGATAAGCTATGTCCACACTGTGCCCTTTCATCTTCAACTCTTCATCATTATTCTATTTACTTTTCGTTCGTGTAATGTAAAGTAACTAAAGTATGCGCAATTACAATTACATAAGTACTACTTACAATACTTTCTGGTAGGTAGGTACCTATTATTATAGTAGGAAAAATTGGTAAGTAGTAGTAAAACAGTTAAGTCAAAAAATAAATAGACATCTTTATTTCTAAAACAATATAGCTTAGCATTTCACAACACGGTGAAATTTAAATAACAAATGGTACAAAACAACATTTGATCTTTATATACAGACTATATACAATACATACACCTGATCAGCGGAGGTTATTTGGTTAGACTAGTTATACTGGTCACAGAGTTATATAATAACTCTATAGCAAAATATCTAGACACGACTTAAAGCTCAATATAACTGCACCAAGTGCAATAGCATCTCATTTCTTCTAAACTAGGTCTAATTCTATTGTTATATTAACTTTTTATAGAATATATTGAGGTACATGCCGTACAGATATAACACAAACATCGAAAAACCATATTTCAATGTCAGGAACTGCTTTTTAATCACTGAATTCTCGTTCTGAAAAGAATAAAAAAATGGTTAGATTTTTTTATCAATGTTTATCCCACAGCTGGGCAAAAATAAATAAATTATTCTCGAAAAAACTTATAAGAAAAGAAATTGCTCTAGCTGAATTGTAATACGATTCACACTATGAAATGTTGAAGTAAAGCAGCGTTGTGCGCGGTCACTTTTAGGATGGGTGACCGCAAGTGGTATTACGAACTGAGCGCTTCCGTGCTTCGGAGGGCACGTTAACTGTCGGTCCCGGCTTTTAAGTCGTTAAGCCATGACGAAGGCCTTTAGGCGGCCTAAAAACTCCGTCACCAGAGTTGGCCCCTTGCTCATACGAAAGAAGAAGACTATGAAACACATTGTGATTCACGAATAACGGGCTTTTCGGCTCCGCTGGTGTGATGTGTCCCGCTATAAATTACCATTATACTCAGATCTTTTGTTTTATATTTACCTGATATTCTAGTTTATAAACGCTCTGCATACAGCATTTGCTCATAACAACGAAACCGCAGAAGCGATCCGCAGTACCTAATGCGTGCTCTATACATCGTATGAGGTCGTTCGTCTTTAGAACGAGTAACGCCTCTCTGTCCATTTGTTCTAAGCACTGTGTCACGTAATGCAGGAAGTTCGGTAACTCGTTTTGGAATGTTTGCTTCTGCAAAAAAAAATAATAATATACCAACGGGAAAACTTAACAATCTCGAACTTGTAACCTATACTATTAAACGAGCAAAAATCGATCTAGCTAGGTCTCATAACTGGGAAACTGTATTCTCACGCAACAAGATTTTCCCGTGCGATTTCGCCGTCACTACTGTCGTCGAGTGGCTAGTAAGAGTATAGGACTGCAACACCGAAGATTGCGGGTTCTAATCCCCAGCAGAAATATTTTTGTTTTCGTTTTGTCAGTTGTTATTTGTTTCTTTGGTAAATCTTTGCTATTGTTTTTTTCGTTTTTGGGGTACCGTACCTCAAAAGGTAAAAAAGGAACCCTTATAAGATCACTTTCTTGTCCATTTGTCTGTCTGTGTCATCTGTGTGTCACCATAGATTTTTGTATATTAGTACTATGTCTCTTTTCTAGTAAAATTCGTTTTCTCTAGTTTCACACGAGCAAAATTCGGTCGCCCAGATATTGACTGCTTATATTAGTAATTTGTTTGTAGTATGTATGACAAATACAAACCTCTTCTATCGTAGGCTTAGTGGTGGTGATACCCCTCATTATAGAGTCCCAAGGCCGTCCAGTGACAATACACGCGAAGAGTCCATACAGCTCGTGTTTGATGCCCAACTTCTCTGCATAAAACTTCATATCATCACGGTCCCTGCTTATGATTGAAAGCCATAGCTTGGAGTAGTTGTAACGGAATTTATCTGATAGTTGCTGAAATACAAGAATAGTAGTAGAAGGTAAGTAGTACCTGATTTTTAGGTAAGTAAAACATAAATATTTTTTTAAATATGTACCTACTTAAACTACATAGAAAACACCCAGACCCGAGACAAATATTTGCAGATCATACAATCAATAAATGGGAAAAAAAAAAAAAAAAACTTACAGCATACAAACCATGGTCGAGCAGATAGACAGTAGTATCTTTGCCATTTGGATCCTTTTTTAGTAAAATATTGCCTGGATGTGGATCGCTGTGTACAAAGCCAGTAACGAAAATCATGTGGGAATATAAATCCCCCAGTTTTCTACATACATCTATTCTATCTATATTATTTTTCTGAAAACAAAATACAAAAAACGGTAAAAAAATAGCCTTGCAAATCCCATGTACTAGAGGTTTTCTAGTCATGTTGATTTGGCTGATGATAAATAATATAAATTTTTCTTATTGTGCATGTACAAAATATGTACATATTAGGACCTGATTCTTGACAACCCCCTTTCATTCTCAGAATTAAACTAGCCTATATTTGGCATAGCTCTACATAGTTCATGCTTAGAATATTAATCAAATCTGTGTGCCCTGGCCTTGAATTACTTAAATTTAACCAAGTAGGTACTGTCTTCATGTCTTGAATATCAAATATTCTGAAGTATTCGCTCAAGGAGAATTATAAGTATTTAAGCTAACACATTTGACTTCCGTGACTTACCTATCTATTAAGTCAATTCAATTTGCAAGTTTTTAGTAAATAAATAGAAAATGTGAACCAAGTAAGACATCATTATCATTTTCAAAAGATTTGAGAATGCTCAAATAAATAAATAGCACACTCTAAACTTTCACTTTTATAATATTAGTAAGATAGTAGCTAAAGAGTAAGATTGAATTAGCCCATTGACCAAGTATTTGGAGGGATAATAGATCTGAAAAATAAGGTGATAGAGCGCTTGTAGACGTCACTTTTTTTCGCCGGACAACGGACCGTATTTTTCACCAGATTCGTGGTGGTGTATGGTGCATAATGAATTGACAGTCCGTTGTCCAAGACGTATACAAGCGCTCATAGAGTACTCACCTCAATATAATTAATGTCAGTAACATGTCCCCCATCAACATACTCCATAACAAGAACTCTCTCAGTACTGTAGTCCCAGAAGATCTTAGGAACTTTCAACCATGTGTAGTTGCTAAACATTTCCGCAACTTTCTCAGCATTTTCACCCTCTTGTAAGAAATTCAGTTCTTTGGTAATATTCTTTTTTGTCTCCTCCATCAGCCACTGCAGTTGGAAGTCAGGGAAGATCTGTGACATTGTTTTGAGGATAAATTCCATCCATCGTAAGTCAATGTTGATGTTTCCTCTCACAAAATGGTGTTGTACTTTGACTGCGACTTCTGTGCCGTCTTTTAGTTTCGCTTTGTGAACTTGTGCTAAAGACGCTGTGCCTAATGGATCCGGTTCAAAGTCGTCAAATAATTCTTTGGGCTAAAAATAAAAACAAATTGTTATAGGCATGTGTGATTCCACAGTTGAAAAATAATTACATCAGTCTATGTTACTTTGAGGATGTAGTCATTCATGACCTAGTTAAGAAAAAGAAATTTGGTTTCATAATGATTAAAACGTAATGAAACAATACATCTTAAACTTACATCATAAAACTTACATCTCTTTTTAGGTCTTCTTTGATAACTTTGTATAGTTCCTCAACTGTATTCTTTGGAGCATCCTTATGTAAAACGCGCATAGTCGAGACATACTCATTAGGAAGTAGGTAGTCCATCGCGCCGACATGCTGGCCAACTTTTATATACACACCTTTGTTTGCCTTGCATAATTCAAGAAGTTTCTCTGCCCCAATTTTGTGCGCATTACTTCTGACCTCTATGTATTCTTCAGAGTTCCTATCACCCCAGTCCTTGCTGTACAACATTGCCTGGTAAGTTCTTCCTATGTCCACCGCAGTGTACGCTGTTCTGGTAATCCTGACAATAGTCATAGAATCAAAGTCACAATCACCATCCTGCAATTTCACTGCCGCTACTCCTCCACCAATGGCGACGCTACCGTAAACTCCGTATTTGACGGCGCGTCTTAAATTTCTCGTGAGCATGTCGATTTTTGGAGAAGCTGAACTAATAACACATCCCGCTAGGTACTCTATTTCATCAGCCGTATGCATGCAATTCGACCGAACTCGTAATAAAGTTTAGGAAAATGCTCTGCCTGTCCGCCAGTGTTGCCAACTCCAAAAAATAAAAGTCGCTAGATTGAGTGCGAAAAGTCGCTAGAAAGTCGCTAAACGAGACAAAAGGAGCTAGCGGGGGGGGGGGGGGGAGTAACATTTCTTTAAAATATTATTTTAATTCAAAATCTTCGTCAGCATTCATTGACCATAGTTCATAGTTCGATAGAGTTTGATAGTTAAAGGTTGATACGCGGGACATTGACATACACCGTAGTAATCACGCACATGAAGTTCCGTATTTTTATTCCGTCAAAATGTACACAAGACAATATCATACTTTAATGGTGTCTGTCACTGTCGCTTGGCGTCTATTAGTGTCATTTGGTGTCTGTCACTCACCAAGTCCACCAATAAAATACTTTTAATTTCTTTCTAAAAGTCGAAGTCCAAAAGTCGCTAGATAAGTCGCTAAATATTTTTTGTCGCTAAAACCGATTTTTTGTCGCTAACACAGGTCCAAAAGTCGCTATTTCTAGCGACAAAGTCGCTAAATTGGCAACACTGTGTCCGTCACCTCACCATTTCAACTTGTTGACTGAACTGCAGTGTTGCCGCTTAGACAAAAAATAAATCGCTAGACTGGCATCAAAAAATTCGCCAGATATAATGAAGCTTTAGATCACATTTTTTTTAATGCTGCGTAATACATTAGCGTGGGTCACTCTTGTATGGAGAAAAAAAAAAGTTTAGATTTTATACGGGCACAGTGACAAAACGGTGCCAATTGATGAGTGTAAATAGATTATGAAGTTTCATTGCAATCGGAATTGATCTTCTGCCTCCGAAATCATGTTGGGTTTCAACAAATATGGTTAAAACAGGCCTAACAGCACGACATTCAAAGTTACACTAAATAATCACTATTCATTAAAAAAAAGTCTTAACACGTTCACTGTCCCAGAACAAAAGGCAAAAATATACCAGTACGTTCAAATGAAATTTCGTTTTAATCTAACAAATAGTGTCTAAGGGTATACAATTAAGATAATATGAGTTTAAAAATATGTAGTTTTTCAAGAAAAACGTCAAAAAAACTTTATGACTCTAGAAGGAGTCATGGACGTCTGAACATAAAATTGTATGACTCTGTTTGGAGTCAGGAGTCATAGACGTATGAACTAAATACGCTATGACTCCATGGACTCGTCGATGTAAAATACGAAGATTATTATTGACTTTTTTTGGTTTATCTGTGGTATGAAGTGTCAGATGTCAAAATTGTTGACACAATTACGACACTGACATTTCTTATGGAGGTTATTTACGTCATCTGTGTTAAAAAACATTATGATTAGAAAAAATCAAATGAAACAAGTAGGTACCTACCTTCTTTCGTAACTTTTTTTGCGCGAAAATAATAAAAAAACAATAAATAATAAAATTTATTACCCCAACAAGATCCCCGAGCACAAAGTCAATGCTCAACCCAAGTGGATGAACTACCCTCAGAAATTTTTACAGGTTGGGATAATCTCTATCGTCAATTTATTCACTTTGACGCACACAGGGATGTTTTCATTATATTAAAATAGCGTTGTGCTGTCCATTTATAATATATTATCATTGATTTAAATGAATAATTAAACTAAAAATATCATTTTTTAATTTTAACAATATTTGGGAAACTGGCAACATTTTACGTAGGCTCTTTTGAATTTTATGTTGCCTAGTTATCTAACCATACGTCCATGATAATGTTTCTACTCTTATCTAAACGTCCAGTGAAATATACAACATTTAGTCTAACCTGGTAGTATGACTCCAACCAGAGTCATGGACGTATGAATTTGGTACAAATGTGACTCCATTTGGAGTCATTGGACAGTGAACGTGTTAAATCATTGGTAATTAAAGGTTTTTTAGAGAGCACACAATTTTTACTTTAAATATTATGGAAAACAATACTAGAATAATTATTAAAGTGAAGGGTTTAGTCTGTGGTGAAATCCTTTTTGCTGTCGAATTTCAGTATCGCTTTTCTCGAGTCTATCTGGGTTTTAAGAATCTTTCTGTCATTGTTTTATTGCATAAAATAGCTGATACTTCGCACAGTGTGGGATTTGACGTGATTTTCGGACATGGTCTTTTTATTGCAGAATTCGTTAGTATTAACGATTTAAAACGTTAGAGTAAAACTCCCGTGTTTCAGTTAAGTTTAGTTTCAGAGATGTGAATTTTTGAAAATACCTATATTTTTTGTGCCAAAAAATTTTAAAGCGTTGGTGCGCCTACATTATAGGATTATTTAATAATTTGATTTCTGTATACCTAAGGATGTTTCAAGCTGCAATTTTAAAATTATTTTGAATCTTCTATATGCTGTAAAACGCGAGTAATTAATTATTTTTTATTTTTGGTTTTTATTTTTTTACTCCGAATTTAGGTCGTTGTAGCACATAATTTCTTCATAACACATAGCCCCAGATCCTAAGCAACAATGTGGTAAAAAAACGGAAAGCTAATCTCGCGTGGATTGGAAGTTACAGTGACTTAAGTTTTTCGTTATGGTTGTCACAAGTATTTGGTCAAATTTTGAACGTTTTTAGCAAAAAATTTAAAAAAATTGATAGAGCTGAAAATCTCAGTGATACCGTGCCTGTGGATATTTATTTACCCCTGCAGGGTAATTTTGTCGTTTTTTTGGGTAATAGAACGAAACGAGGTATTTATGAAAAACAGATTTATTTATTAATATAAAATGTAGATCATGCTATTTTCCACAAAATTTGCCGTGTATTCTTTTTCCTAAGAATCACCATTTCTGAGATATAGCGATTCTAAATGTAAAAAAAGTGTTATCCTCAATAATATGCCCAATAATATAATGTAATTGAGAATAGCATAATCTAAGGATCGTTGTAAACGATCTAAAGGATAATTAAAAAAAAAATAAGTTCCTTTATTTTTGGCAAAAAAATTATTATTTAAAAAGTGACAACCCCGACTGTAAAGTTTTCGACAAAAACGTTATTATTTAATAACTTCCAATCCACGCGAGATTAGCTTTCCGTTTTTTTACCACATTGTTGCTTAGGATCTGGGGCTATGTGTTATGAAGAAATTATGTGCTACAACGACCTAAATTCGGAGTAAAAAAATAAAAACCAAAAATATAAAATAATTAATTACTCGCGTTTTACAGCATATAGAAAATTCAAAATAATTTCTAAAATTGCAGCTTAAAACATCCTTAGGTATACAGAAATCAAATTATTAAATAATCCTATAATGTAGGCGCACCGATGCTTTAAAATTTTTTGGCACAAAAAATATAGGTATTTTCAAAAATTCACATCTCTGAAACTAAACTTAACTGAAACACGGGAGTTCTACTCTAACGTTTTAAATCGTTAATACTAACGAATTCTGCAATAAAAAGACCATGTCCGAAAATCACGTCAAATCCCACACTGTGCTTCGGTCACAGCTTTAATTCCTCCTTCTACTGATTTTTTGTGACACAGAAGGTGAAATAAATCCAATTCTCCTTTACTTTTTTTGTAGAATTAATAATCGGAGAAATTTTAATAACAATAGCTTAGTGACACTTTTACACCAATTCAAAAGACCGAAATAATGTTGATGCATTAAGTTTGTCTTTACTAACTGAAACAGACGCATTTTCATGCTGTTTTTGACTTTTCTTTCAAAATTTGATATGCAACTAATTCACGAACGTGCGGCTGGAGATCAATCAACATTGCAAGCAAAATGTTTTCCGGGTGTGCGATAAAGCTGTTTTTTTTAATTACTGGATCGTTAACGGAAACGAGCTAATACATTTAGGAATAAATCTCGACACATGCAAGCCGAAATATCAAAGAAAACGTTACTTCCAAGCCGAGACTCTTCCACATTGTTTTTAGGTGTTTTTTGGTGAAAATAAAGAAGGTTTTTGCATTTTAAATGTTAAGTTTGTAATAAACCCTCATTTGTTTTGGTTCTACTAAGGGGTTAGAAGATTTTGACCATATTTAAATCAGGTTTGCAACTAAAACGGCCTCTATTTCTTTATACGTTGGATTTTTTTTTCGTTTCTTTCTTAAATTTCAACTTGTGTCGGGTCCACTCATAAAACATCATTAGATCTTCGTGATTTTGCAATATGCTATCTTTAGAATCACGTAATAACCAAATAAGGGGCCCTTCCAACTATTTCGAGTGCATTTCATTTTTCTAATGTCGTAAAACCAATGACTGGCACCCATGCGTTTTACCTATAAATTGTGCTTCACTTGTCTCAACTTCCACCGCACCCTGTCCCTCCCTTCTCCTTTGTACTTAAACTACACTAAACACTTATGTTTTTGTCATAACTAAAAACTATTAAGCATTAAATCTGCAGTAAAATAACTTTTAAAAAAATTTGTGAAGTGACATCAAAAATCTACTTTTTTAAATAACTCTATGACAATCCGGAGGCAATAAACCTTAAAATAATGGGATGAAACTTTACATATCAATTAACAATACCATTTGGCACCTTTTTAACGCTGAGCGTTTTTAAAAATCAAGAAAAAAAAAAAACGACCCTCCCTAGTATACATGCTAGGTGAGCCTGGGTGAGCGCAAGTGAAAAGTCGAATCGATGCGAGAGAGGCAAGGCGTTCACCCGGAGAGCCTGCGCCAGCGTGTATACGCGGTTTAGAGAAATAAAAATTGATGGTTATATTTTAACTTGGACTTCATAACTAGGTTATACACAATCAATTCAATCAAGGCAATTTTTATAGCGTAGGTATCTACCTAACATTTTGTAACATTTTGTATCATTCAATGATATGAAAATAAATATACAAAGTAACGGTTAAAAAAAATCACGAAAACAACATTCCAACGAATTAAAAACCTTCTATTTTTCAAGTCAGTTAAAAATAATATGGAAATTCGCGAACTAACACCCTTGTATTCTAGCTAGTGTTACCAAAATGGATAAAGGTTGAGTAAATACCAAGGTAACAAAAGGAAAGATTTTAACTAAAAAATCGCCAGCTATGTCACTACATAATGGCAGTTAAAAATCCCCTTGCTAGATCTAGCCAAAAATCGCTAACACGGTAACACTCTGAGATGAAGTTGGGCTGACCTGACAGGCACACAAATGACAGCTGGCATTTGATTGTCAAATAAATGTCAGTGTAGTAGTGACTAGTGATGCCCTATTGAAAAAAATCCGAAAATGAAATTGATCATCTGAAAATCCCATTAGCAACAGTAATGTGACATTGGCAGCAAGCAAACGTCAAGCAACTGCCGACCGCCATTATTCTTTCGAGTCAGTGTTCCGTTTCCGTTGACAGGTTCTTTTGTAAAAACCTCCGAAAATGAAGGCCAAAGGAGAGGTAAGTTTCGTGAATATTTTGTGAAATAAGTGGAAAGTTACAGTGTAATTTACATACCTAAATTAACGAAATTTGGGCTTTAGTGTCGGACTGTCGGTACCGTTTTTAAAAAGGTGTAAAAAGCTCCTACTCCACGGTGTGGACGTACACGTTGTCGCTGCATCTCATCGTTGTTTTTCTTCATTTCTAGATAAAATAGCCCGTAAAGTGCCAATTTATTATTAATTATAGTCATTTACATGATAGACTGACAAAGGTTTATATTAATTATTACTTCCAGTAAATAACTTTTTGAGGTTATATCATGTTGTGATGGTACGACCGGGGTGCACCAATAGCATTTTGTGATTCATGAGAGTCAAAGGTGTCAGCTATTCTAAACTTATACAGGCCTACTGGAACCAGTAAAATCCAGATAAAAAACTACTTGTTATTTTCAGTTGAAGGAATATGAAGTTATTGGGCGCAAGCTCCCTTCGGAGAGTGAGCCAAAGCCTCCTCTATATAAAATGAGAATCTTCTCTCCAGACAACATCGTCGCTAAATCCCGCTTCTGGTATTTCTTGAGACAGCTGAAGAAGTTCAAAAAGACCACTGGTGAAATTGTCTCTATCAAGGTAAGGCTTATCTTTGTTTTTTTGTGGTATTTTATACCTATTGCGATACCTAAGTAGACACGAGGACAATAATATAGTTCAATAGCCAAGATTTTTCAAATAGATGGAAAAAATCCACCAGCAACAAGTATATCAGATAGGTACAGTTATCACAATGGATCTAGGCATTCATAAAGTTAGGCTTTTTGCTGCGCAGTTGAAAATTTTGTTTGAAAAAGTTGCTAAACGGCTAACTTCACGAATGCTGTTGGAAGAAGTGTACTGTATTTATTTTGAGATGTTCTATTTATTGATTTTGATCTGTTATACTCCCAGATATGTAGGTCCATGTGTTTTTTTTTTGTTTTGGTTTTTTTTTATCCTCTTGTATATCATAGGATCTTGACTGTTTGAAGAGTTAAACAATCTTCTAGTAATAACCTCGCAAGGACCTTAGCATTCTCATTATCATCCCTTGTTATCCATTGTTATTGTTACTTGCATAGCGAATAGCAAACTCAAAGCATTATTTATAAATACAAAGTCCATCTGTGTAATACCATGCTCATGTAGTATGTATATTCTATGGTGTGGCTCCTCTAAACATGAACTATGCTTTACCAATCTCTCATTTCATGTCCAATTTCATTATTACCCATCAAAGTGAATCCCGATCTACTTGAATGAGATTTCTTATTAGTTAGTAGGACAATTTTGATATAAAAAATTCATTTTACACAGGCATATAACTCATAACGTGAGGTTTCCTAGATTGTTTAAAGATATATAAAAAAATGAATAAAGCAAGTCCACAGCAACTTTTCACATGCGGCTTTCTATATTCTTTCAGTAGGCCTAACATGTTAGACAACCTCTGTGACACAGTGGGCGAATGCCCGCCTGAGACGCAAGAGGTTGAGGGTTCGATCCCCGCTGCGGGACAAATGTTTGCATGATCTGCAAATATTAGTCTCGGGTCTGGGTGTTTTCTATGTTCCTACAATATGTAGGTATTTACAAAAAAAAAAGTATATAAGTAGTGTATCAGTCATGTGGTTCCCATAACACAAGCTCTGCTTACTTTGGGGCTACAATGATGCTGTGTGAAATGTCCAGCATTATTTATTTATTTATGTGCAACATTGAGAGTTGAGAATCAAGCTATCTCTGTCAATCGACTGATTGAGATATCTCTCTCGATGTTGCACATATTAGACATAATAGGCTAATGTTATTCTCACATGATTGTGGATGGACATAGGTGTAGAGGTTGACCAAAGAAAAGATGGATTGTGTGAGGGATGACATGAAATTCTAAAATGCATGTATTCATAACTAGCTACGCCCTTGGCGTTACCCGTTTAGTAATGGTATATGTATAGTGATGATGATGAAAAGTAGCCTATAACCTTTCTCAAAAATAAAAATTCAAAGAAAAAGCTATCAAATGCAGAATTTTTTTTCAAATCTAACTGGTAGATCCAGATAGATTTAGCACGTTGGTATAGTAGATGTAGATGTCTGTTCTTGAGATCGTTTTTGTTTTTATTCATGAGATCATTATGAATTGTTCTTTCAGGAAATCCCAGAGAAGAGCCCAATCAAGATCAAGAACTTCGGCATCTGGCTGCGCTACGAGTCCCGCTCGGGTGTGCACAACATGTACCGCGAGTATCGCGACCTCAGCGTCGGCGGCGCCGTCACAAAGTGCTACCGCGACATGGGAGCTAGGCACAGGGCTCGCGCGCATTCTATCCAGGTAAACTATAAATGTCAGCTGACCAGCGGGCTTAAAAAGGTCGCTATTGCAGATTCGCATTTAAGGAATTGAACTATTGCCATCTCTTTTCATTGACTGAGAGTGAAAAGAGACTGCATAGTTCATTTCATATTGCGATTCAGCTTTAGCGACCTTTTTAAGTCCGTTGATCAACTACCGCACCGCATCGCCTTTCGGCGTTCACTCGTCGACTGGTGGTCCACGGGTAGAGGCTGCGTGGTTAACCAGTGAACCTCGCGCGGTCAACGAGTTGTCAATGAGTGGCCCACTGGCCGTCCGCGCGCTGACGGCTTGCGATGCGGCGATCCGGTGACGCTACGAAGTTATGCTGGTCCATAAAATTCCATACAAAAATACATGTGCTAAATGCTACGGTCCTCATGAATAAATAAATTTGCTTTGTAAACCTACACATGTTTCATTATGTGTCAGGCTAAACTTTTAAGCCGCCTATACAATGTTTGGCGAGCCTAGGCCAACGCGAACGAAGGCAAATTGATGCAAGGCAAGTGCAACTGCTACCATCTTCAAGTTTGACAAGACAAACCATATATTCACTCGGCCAGCTAGGCGAGCGATACCGAGCGATGGCATATATGCTGTCTACACGTTGGCCTTCGCTCGCGTTGTAAACATGTAAAGGCGGCTATAAAAGGTGTAACTCAATAAAATAAGTAGTAATAACTTCCCTAAACATTCCCTATATAGCTTCCCTACATTCAATAACTACATAAAATTATTATTGTGAATTGTCTACAGATCATCAAAGTGGAGGTAATCAAGGCTGCCGCTTGCCGCCGGCCACAAGTCAAACAGTTCCACAACAGCAAGATTCGATTCCCTCTGCCCAAGCGCGTGCACCACTACAAGAAACTAAACAAATTCGCTTACAAGAGACCTAGCACTTACTTCTTGTAATTTTATTGTATGTGGTAATAATAAAATCCATTTGACGTGGGAACAAGTTTTTTACTATGACCAGCGGGGCTATGAAGGCCGCTATAGCAGAATCTATGCCGTTCTTGTCACTCTCGGTCTACGAAAAGAGACTGCATATAGTTCAATTCCGATTGTGATTCTGTTATAACGGCCTTTTTAAGCCTGCTGTTCCATAATGGTGAATTAGTTTTTTTTAATTTCTCCTTATCATAAAAAAAAAACTCTTGAGTAGGTACTTTTAACCCCGCTGACTTCGGCCACTGCCACTACCTGCATAACTGAAACGAGTTAAGTGCGTCCTCATCAATAGGCTGCGATAGTATGCTTAGAAATTCTAAGGGGTGCATGTGTTTCTTTATGAAATAATGAAAATACAAATGAAACGCTGTGTTGCTCGTCATTGTCATAAATTGCCATTTTTGTATACGATTCTGAAGATAAGTGTTTATTTTCAACAAAAGGGTAGCCAAGATGGTAGTCTAGGTCTAGCACAGAATGTAGTATGTATACTATAAATACCTATACTAATTTGGCTTATTCCCGAACGGGAGTATTATGGAATAAGCCCTAATAAAGAGGTTTTATATGTAGGAGGTAATCTCCGAAACTGCTCGTCTGTTAGTCCAGTCAGCTTAGCATAAAAATGGTCTAAACCTCGGAATGACAGATAATAAGCTGAATTTTCGTATTTAGCTTCATTTAGGCGTCCTAAAAGTTGTCTCAAAAGTCTCATAAAATCTCGTGTCTGCGTCTTAAGTTATTCAAGGTCAAAGGTAAAAAAAATAGTTTTTCGCGAATATCTCGGTTGCTATTGGTCCAATGATGTTAACATCTATTATAAAGTTGTAGAGCATACAATTTGCGACACATTTTGTTTAAAACATTTTTTCATGCGCTCAACCGTTTTCGCGATAGAGGAGGTGAGTGAGCAGCGCTCAACCATACGCGTAGGTACTATAACGCAAAGTCAAACGTGAATATCTGTGAATACCTTGAATTTTGAATAATTTGTTTTATTTATCAGTTAATTATCGACCAAGCGAGCAAAGCAAACTAAGATCTTACGATTTTGCTTTGTATGTTTGCAGTGGCGTAACTATATCGTCTGGGGCCCGTGGCAAATTCTTTTGATGGGGCCCTATCCAGGGACGTAGCTATAGCTTTGATAAGGGGGGGTCCAAGGGTTCCAAAATACAAAGATTGACTAGTTTTCTGCCGCACTTAAATTGTAGATCATGGGGGGGCGGGGGGGGGGGGGGGATTGAAGGGTTCCAACCAAGTAGTGGCGTATGTTAACTCCGAACCCCGGGCCAGCCTGGCTTTTGCCACCCCATAGATAGGTTCAATACATTGTGACCCGCGACTTCGTACGCGTTAGGATATTTAAAACCAAGTTCGGTCTGGCGAGCCATATCCGGGCTCATTTGAGAAATGATAAATAATATTTTAGGGTCGCCGTCATCGAAACCGATGAGGAGGACTATATATATATATATATACGCGTTAGGACTACCGTACTCGCACGCAACGCGTTAACGACATCGATTCCCGGGCTTGAAACTTGGTTTACTCTCCGCTCGCAAAATACTCATGAAGCTTATATGCGAGCGAAGCGAGCCCAAATTTTTAAAGACAAATGCAACAAATGACACGTGATTTTTAATTTTTCTTATGATGCTTTTGAGCAACATAAGCCTGGCTGCTTGTCGATTCCTATTTTATTATGCGAGCGGAGCGAACCAATTTCCAATCTCAAATGCAACACGTACCTAACACTTGATTTTGCTTATGTGCTCAAAGAAAAGGATGGCTTTTTGTCGGTTCCTATTCTGCGGTCATACATAACTCACTTTGCTTGCAAAATACTCATGAAGCTAATATGCGAGCGAAGCGAGCTGAATTCTTTTAAGATAAACGCAACAAGTGACACATGATTTTTCTTATGGTGCTCAAAGAAATGGCTGGTAGCTTGTCAGTTCCTATTTTATTATGCGAGTGAAGCGAGCTGATTTTTTTTATCACAAATGCAACATGTGACACTTGATTTTGCTTACGTACTCAAAGAAAAGGATCGGTTCCTATTCTGCGGTCAGACGTAACGCACTTTGCTCGCAAAACACTCATGAAGCTGTATGCGAGCGAAGCGAGCCGAATTTTTTTTAAGACAAATGTGACACTAGGAAATGTTTGCCTGAAATCGCTTCGAGGATTTATTCCCAGCATCCCAATTATTGTAACGGATTATCCCTTCGAGTTTTAAAGAATACCTACAGTTTCCTGTAAAGTTAAAAATCGCAAGGCCAGTCTCAGAAAATGGTCTGTCAATAATAATTAGTCATTAGATTACTAATAAATTAGGTACACAAGTCTTGATGTCTATGACCAATGTCCAAATGAGTTTGTTTTAGTTGTTGTTAGTTAGGTAGGCTTTTCTTACACTGGTTCCAAAATGTACAAAGATTAACATTACGCCCAGGGGTATTTAATAATAGAAGTTGTGGTTTTTTATAGTTCCCAATTTTTTTATAAGTTTAAAAAATTGTTCTGGCCAAGCATGCTAAAAAAAACATTTAAAAACATAACTCGAGAAATACAAAACATCGGGTGTACCTACCTAGTTTAATATTTTTTTTGGACGTCATGTTTACGCAAGGAAATACCTGTTCCGCCAGTTTTTTTTATGCTATTGCTAAGGAGGGGGGGGGGAGGGTCTGGACCCCCTAAACCCCCCCCTCCCCCTTATATACGTCCCTGGCCCTATCAGTAAAAATCATCACGAGCTCGCGGCCTCTTGAGCCGGGGCCCTCTGGGGTCGGGGGCCCGTGGCATTTGGCCACCCCTGCCACCCTATAGTTACGCCACTGTATGTTTGTATGTGTAATTTTTATGTTATCGCATAACTATCGAACCGTTAATCCAATCTGCATGAAACTTGGTAGATAACTAGGTTGTGCTATGGAAATTTGATATATGTCATATGAGTGTAATCGATGGAGGGGTTGTAAAGATATTGGGATCTAAAGGGGGTGAAAAAGATAAAAGTTACACAGATATATTGAGTGGGGTGTCATATGAAAGGACTTAATTTGTACATTCCGAAATAGTTTTTATTTTTGTTCTAGGAAGTATAGTTTTTGAAATACACATACTGAACGCTTTGCGCTCACGACCCTGTATCGCAAAAACGGTTGAGCGCATGGAATTTTTTTTTCAATGAATTGGTCGCAAATTTTAAGCTCTACAACTTCATAATAGATGTTAACATCACTGGCCCAATAGCAACCGAGATATTCGCGAAAAACTATTTTTTTTTACCTTTGACCTTGAATAACTTAAGACGCAGACACGAGATTTTATGAGACTTTTGAGACAACTTTTAGGGCGCCTAAATGAAGGTATATACGAAAATTCAGCTTATTATCTCTCATTCCGAGGTTAATTCCTAATTTGACTGGGCTATGTCTGATGTGCCTGTGATGAAACTTTGATATGATCTTTTGAGGACCGTGTTTCTGACCCAAAAGATCTAGTTAAGTATATAGTATAGATGTTTCTGATGCGGTACGAAGTTCGCCGGGTCAGCTAGTTTAAATAAAAGAACATAGGTAAATAAAAATAGTAAAATTTATTTCCAATAAAAGGTGATATATATAAATAGTCTAATATAGCTACTTAAATACATCAGTCGATACATAAAACATCCAATTCAAGTAGTTAGGAATGTAAGTACATAACATGCAGTATTGTATTTACAAACTAAAAATGTGTAGACGTGCATTTATAGTAGTTATCACGGAATAACGATATTAATTAAGACTGGATTCGACCAAACTGGATTAAGTTTTATCTGGAGAGTAAACTGCTGTTTGTTTTATTATATTGACATTGTAATGTTCACACCTTATATATTACCTGTTATGAGCGAAATAAATGTATTTTATTTTATTTATTTATAACCAGGATAATTGTATGCACATAGTAATGTTCGGTTGCGCTTTCTAAACAATTGTATTTCGAATTATGTCGGCTAACTAGAATAACTACTATGGGAGCAAGATGACTTCTGGTCGAATCCAGCTTTACTTAAATTATTGCAATAGGTACTTACCTACATAAATGATTAGTCTTATCGAAAAGTCGAATGAAGACTTATACAATTTTGTCTACTTTCTAAATAAAAAAAGCATTGTTTAACAATACTTATTACATTTCATTTTACTACCCTGATACAATTACTTCACATTAATTTTAAAGTTTTATTCCTTCGCTCGCGTGGTACTCGAATAAAAAGCAGCCTATGTCCTATTCCCGGTCATTATCTATCTATTTTTTAAATTTCAGCCAAATCAGCTGTGGAGTTTTAGAGATCCAAACATTCAAACTTTCGCATTTATAATATTAGTGTGATGATAAAGATGCATCATTTTCTTAGAGATAGTGGTTCTTAATGAGTTAGTACTAAGTATGTTTTAATGCAAAGATTCAACGATCCAGCATCTAATGGAGATGATAACGTGACTAATAATAATGTCATAATTGTAATATTTTTTCAAAAATGCTTAGTGAAGATGCGTGTAGCAATTATTTCATTATTTTCAGTCTTACGACTACTGAGAGAAAATTCAGCATTGAAGCCCACCACACACACAGCAGATAATTTATCTTTTGAAATATAAATCTTGACAGATCGCACCAAATATATTTTGTAATTTATATTATATTCGCTGTGTGTGGTCCTCCATAGAATTTGTGTGGGCGCGATTGAAAAAAAAATATATTTCATATTATCTGCTCTGTGTGTGATGGGCTTAAATAACATAATATATATTCAGATAGATAAAACAAAAATCAATAGTCTCCTTAGGCATAAATAAAACTATTATCATAAAAAATAACATTTTAAATATAAAATAATTTGAATAAAGTACAACGTAGGAGCCACGCTTCCTCAGTTCTGAGTATATTATAATAACACAAATTAAATTTTACATGCAAGTAAACAAAAGTAAAATGGACTTGTTTAGAAAATATTGTAAACCCTCTCAAGACTAGAACGAACCTAGCAAACTTATTAAGGCCATCCTAATAATCGGATCATCCAAGTAAAAAAAACGGTAGAAGCTTTTTAGGGTTCCGTAGTCCTGACAGGGAACCCTTATAGTTTCGTCATGTCCGTCTGTCTGTCCATCTGTCAGACCGTTAGTACTAGAAAGCTGTCATTTTGTAGGGGTGTGTTTATCAATTACGCTGACAAAGTGGTCAATAAAATTTTGGAAAATCAATTTTTTTAGGGTAGCTCCCCTACATGTAAAGTGGGGTTGAATTTTTTATTTTTTATTTTTATTGCCGCCGATGTCATTCCTTTCTATCAGAGGTTTGTAAAACCTTTGATAGAAAGGAATGACATCGGCGATTAATAATCTCAATGGCTAGTTTAGCCGCGGTTTGCTTCGCTTGCGACTTGTTGCCGTCAATGCCATTCCTTTGGGCGTTTTTCCACTAGACGGCACGGCACGGCAACGGCAACGGCGACGGGCCGGTGGTGGGAATGCAAAAATGTATGAAACCGTGCCGGTGCCGGTGCCGGCGCCGATAAGTGGAAAGGTGAGCCGTACATTTTCATACATTTTTGCGTCCCCGATTGCCGTGCCGTCGCCGTTGCCGTTGCCGTGCCGTCTAGTGGAAAAACGCACTTTCTGTCACGACGTTTTACAAATTGATAATCTAGAGGGCTAATTTAGCCGCGGCTCGCTTCGCTTGCGACTTGTTGCCGTCAATGCCATTCCTTTCTGTCACGATGTTTTACAAATTGATAATCTTGAGGGCTAGTTTAGCCGCGGCTCGCTTCGCTTGCGACTGGTTGCCGCCAATGATATTCCTTTCTGTCAGAGGTTTTACAAATTGATTATCTTGAGGGCTAGTTTAGCCGCGGCTCGCTTCGCTTGCGACTTGTTGCCGTCAATGCCATTCCTTTCTGTCCCGATGTTTTACAAATTGATAATCTTGAGGGCTAGTTTAGCCGCGGCTCGCTTCGCTTGCGACTTGTTGCCGCCGATGCCGTGAACGGTGTGCATCTTGTCTCGCTTCGTGAATGTCACCGGCACTGTCACTTTGGAAATGCCCGGTAAATCAGGATCAACCAGACATGCGGCACTGTAAAGAGACAAGATTTTAATATTTGAGCAGTGAGTAAATATTTTTTTTTACTTCGAACTTTGACTTTGGATGAGTTAACAGAACTATCACCCAATTCCGGTATTATATTACAAGGGTACAACTAAGGCTGTGTCTCCAGTAGGCAAACTGTGAACGGCTGACTGAGTTTGCGGCGTATCGGTTTAGTACGCTCTTCCATATATTTGAAATGGAGTGTCCACAGGTTGCTAGTTTTGCGCTCACTGTACGCAGTTTGCAGCGTTACACGCAAAACTAGCAAACTGTGGACACTCCATTTCAAATATATGGAAGAGCGTACTAAACCGATACGCCGCAAACTCAGTCGGCCGCTCACAGTTTGCCTACTGGGGACACAGCCTGGCTGGGGACACAGTCGGCCGCTAACAGTTTGCCTACTGGGGAAACAGCCTAAGTTTTGGCAATATAGGGTACTTGAAGCTATAGTATCGTTTAGTAATCTGTGCTAATATCAGGGGGGTCTCACTCCGTAGTTTAGGTACGTTCGGGCAGGGGCGTATGGCATTGGGTTCCCGCGTCACTCCGCGCCAGACAACAGAGTTATGCGTTACAAAGAGAGGCAATGTTTAGGTGAACATAGCGCTAGGCAGTAAGCGCTCATGCGAGCTGAATTGCACTTTGTTGCGTAGCAGCAAGAGTAGCTATTTAATTTTTTTTTTTTTTTGCAAAATGAGCATTCTGTACGTAGTAATATTGTCTTACCCGAACTTGGGACAAGCGTGTATCATCTCATACAATATAGTGACCGGCTGGCGCGGGATTCGCTGCGTGAATTCGTATATCTCGTTGCACATTATCGGGTAGATGACGGACCACACAGTTTGGAGATCGCCACCGCTGTCCAAGTATATCGCGCCGGCCAGGGATTCGAAAAGATCGGATAATGCCTGTAAGAATATTTATTTACTATTAGTAGCCCATATCACAACACCCCGGACACTCGACGAAATCTCTATGCAAAAGCGGCGTCTAAATAACTATATTTACACAACACATACACAATGTCAGTTTTGTACACAGTAAGGTTGTCACCGTATGTATAATGTACCTACACTGTGGTCTCTGTCTCGTCGTCGCGTGACGCGTCTGCGCGTTCCGTGCTCAAAGTCAGCTCCTCGCTAGCTCAAACTCACAATGTCCATTCTATACGTAGTATTATTATCTGTTTTGTGCCCATACTGTCCCATTGTTGGGCAAAGGGCTCCCCCCACTTTCGTCAGTCACTACGATCCAGTGCCTTCGTCTGCCAGTCCCTCTCGTTGGCGTCTAGCTCGTTCCGCTCGTTTTTTTTAGTAACTCCTCGTGTCCCACTGCTGGGGTTTTGGAGGTACACCTAAATTAATAAAAACCGGTCAAGTGCGAGTCGAACTCGTACGCCGAGGGTTCCGTACCTAGCCATGGTGCCAATTAAGCTAGTCCGCTTAATTGTATGAGCGCCCATACAACTCGGAGGACAATTTTAATTGGCGTCAACTATGTATGTATGGGAACACCCTTTAATTTTCAACTTTTTTAACTTTTTGGAATTTTTCCTTTATTTGTGCTATAAGACCTTGCTTTTTGCCAAATTTCGTTATTCTAGGTCAACGGGAACTACCATTTAGGTTTTCGACCCAAAACCTCTAGGGTACTTCCGGTTGACCTAGAATTGTCAATTTTGGTTACAAGCAAGGTCTTTCAGCACAAGTAAAGGAAAAATTCCGAAAAATAAAAAAAGTTGATAATTAAGGTAAGTTTTGGTACTCACAAGTTTTCACGAAAACCTAAATTTGCCTATATCTTTTTATAGTGTTGACTCAGGACCTTGATTTTTATACTCACAATAGGGACTATAGACCTTAGTATATGGTATAAATTTCAACTTGCTAGCTCTACCCGTTCCTGAGATAATCGATGGTGACACACGGACAGACAGACGGACAGACGGACAGACGGACAAGAAAGTGATCTTATAAGGGTTCCTTTTATACCTTTTAAGGTACGGAACCCTAAAAATCAATTTTTTTATGCGAAACATCAGCTGTTTAGTTGAGCGCGGTAGAAATTTGGAGTAGCTTAACTGAGATAGGTAACCTTATTTTTTCGAGGCACACCAACTAATGACCGCGGCACAACCTTTGCTGAACACTGATCTAGTAAAGATTTAATCTAAATATTACTAACCTTAGGCACTTCCACGTATTCAGCCATGATGCATTCCTCTTCGTCTATTAAATACAGGACGTCTTCTACTATCTCGTGGTTCCTTTGCACTTGGTGTTCCACAAACTCCATTATAGCCTGGTCGAGGTGTGGGTTCAATTCTTTGCACATGTACCTGACAATTGTTAAAAGTTAAGACATCATAATCTAACTATCTAAGTATACTAATATAATAAAGCGGAAGAGTTTGTTTGTTGTAATATGATAGCTAAATTCTTGAGGAACTTTATAGCCTACTTTTCATCATCATCACCATAAACCATCACTACGGGGGCAACGCCGCGAGGGCGCTGCTAGTTATGTATGTTCGTATAAGGAACTAGCTAGTTTAAACATAAAACAAGGGATCTCGAGATGTTACTTAGGTATAAGAGTAGAATATTATGGTTTCTTAAAAATGTGTGGTGTTATCAGGAAATCCAAGATGGCGTCGTTATCCTTTGGGTAGATGTTCCTAGATTAAATAAAAGTAGATAAGCTTACTTGTGCAGGCCCAGTTTGACGACATAAGCTGCGAATGTCACGTTATTCACAAGTGCTGATCTCAGGTCTGTCAGTTCGCCTGGTTTTAGGTCGGGACTGTTCTCAAAAATGTGTGATGTTATCAGGAAATCCAAGATGGCGTCGCCCACAAATTCAAGACGCTCGTATGAGCGAGTGAGACGGTTGCGAATGTACGAAGCGTGGGATACAGCCTGAAAGTTTTAATTATTTGAATAATATTTAAATTTTATGCATTATCCTTATATTAGGACTGATGGGGCTAAAATGGCCTCTATAGCAGTGTAACAATAGGAATTGCAATATGCCGTTCTTGTCACTTTCAGTCTATGAAAAGAGACGGCATATAGATCAATTCCTATTGTGATTCTGTTATAACGGCATTTTTAAGCCTGCTGTTCCATAATGGTAAATTAGAGTTTTTTTTAATTTCTCCTTATAAAAAAAAACTCTGAGTAGGTAATTTTATAATTATAAGTACTTCTTTTAAAACAATAAATACATCTTTATAGTATTTTAAATAAATGTTAGTTACTTTAAAAATTGATCATTCTTATCTATACTATCTATACTCTATACTATTATAATAAAGCAGAAGAGTTTGTTTGTTTGTTTGAACGCGCTAATCTCTGAAAGTACCAGTCGGATTTGAAAAATTCTTTCGGTATTGGATAGCTAATTTATTGAGGAAGGCCATAGGCTACTTTTCATCATCATCATCATCATCACCATAAACCATCACTACGGGGGCAACGCCGCGAGGGCGCTGCTAGTACTTACATATTTACAGAACATAGCATATAAGTACAATGTGTATGAATTTACAAAATATACAATTATAGCAGTTATCTAGTGCCGTATTCTCTACCGTATTCTCTAACTGACATCATTTTTATAGGCTCTATGCAGTACATTGCTGCTTTGACGTAACGTGGTAATCGCCATCATTTTAGGAAAACAACAATCTACTACATCAAATTGATGTCAACCGAGTTTGACTGGTTCTGCACAGAATGTATAGTTATTAAAACTCACCTCAAGCAAAAAGGAAGGATCTTTAAACTTGTAGTTCAAGATATTCTCGATGCTGCCTCGACAGCCGTCCATTAAAAAGTTGATTTCTTGCGGTGTTGCTTTGTTCAGAGATATTACTGTCGGGACTGGTTTGTGTAGTAACTCGGCTAGTTTATCCTGAGGATGAAATGTGTTGTAATTGTCGGAAGTGGCATTGGTAGTGAAGGCCATTTTGAAATGGTACAGTTTGTAGGGTTGTTTTTTGTAGCTAAATAATTAACACCTAAGCCAATTTGAATGAAGTAAATTGTAAATACATTATCGTTTTGGAATAGTATATTCTTCTAACGGATCTTGGTATTCGTGAAGTTAGCCGTTTCGATGCGCAGTGCAACTTATTATACAAAATTTTCTACTGCGCAGCGAAAAGCCTAACTTCACGAATGCCTAGATCCATTGTGACTGTAGGTACTGGGTATAATAACTCTAATTTAGAAAACGTAAAAAGGAGCTTTATACAATGTTTTTTTATGGTTTGCCACCGAAACCGGACAATTTTGAACACTATTATGAAATTTATTATTTTTAGATATTGGTGTTTTAATTTTTTATAACTGTTTCATTTGTGCAACAAGAATAAATAAAATAAATAAATACATAATACATCTAGATGAGGTTTTCTTAAAACCTAGAGGATAGAGTTGTTATTTTTACCTTTGCAGGAAAAACTCTTAGCCACTCCAAAAACTTGACCGCTGCCAGAATTCCTCCACTCAGCAGATACGTCCCAATGAGAGCTTCCACGCAATCAGCCACGGACTGCAACAACACATTAATAAGGATATTAAACGTAAACAAACCCATGGCTAAAACCTTGAAACCATTCAAGATCAATTTAAAATTATTTATTGAAGCTAATGTGCCCGTTGAATGTATGTTTGCACGCGAGCGTGTGAACGCGCCTTGATACTTTCCCTACACATTATTAAAATTTTATAGGCTCACTTTCTATGCTTGACAAATCTATATCTATCTATACTTCTATACTCTATACTAATTATATTAAGCAGAAGAGTTTTTGTTTGAACGCGCTAATCTCAGGAACTACCCGTCCGATTTGAAAAATTATTTCTGCATGTGATAAGTAGATAAACTCTTGAGGAAGGTTATATGCTTTTCATCATCATCATCATCATCATCATCACCATAAACCATCACCCCGGGGCAACGCCGCGAGGGCGCTGCTAGTACCTTTATATATTTAAAATACATATTCAAGAGTCTAAAACGGCCTAATAATCAAATCAATAAGATCTAATTTACCTTGTCAGACACAGCTTGCGAGTGTAAGTAGCACTGCATCGCGTTTTGAGCTCGCCCTTGCGGTTCCACTTCGGCTGTACCATCGCCGTCTACAAACCGTTTCTTCACAGATTTCAAGCTTTCAGGATCCAAGATGCCTTCGAGAATCTCTTCGTTGGAAAAGGATGTACCAATCATGAATGTGGGACGGATCTGCAAAAATATTGTTTCAAAATTCAAAAATTCAACTAAGTATCATTTATTCAGTATGACCGCTATGACCACTTTGAAACGTCTTAAGAGCTAGGTGATTCTACTCCTGTTCTTTCTTCCGGATTGTCGGATCAGTTGAAACGATAAGGTCACCGTAACAAAAAGAAGTACCTAGCTAATAAATGAAGTCGCAACAAAAGTGCTCTTCACCACAGAATAGTCCTTACTTGAAAGTCAATAAGACCACTGGAAACACTTTGAATCGTCTTAAAACCTTGGTGCTTCTTCTACCCCTTTTCTTTCGCAACAGTGAAGAATCAAACAAAGCCACGACAGAACACACGGCTTGGCGCTTAGTTTATTTTGATTCGCTATTTAATAATATATAAATACTAGCTGGTGCTCGCGGCTTCGCTCGCGTGGAACCCGGATAAACAGTAGCCTATGTCACTCTCCAGCCCTCCACTATCTCCACACAAAAAATCACGTCAATCCGTTGCTCTGTTTTGCCGTGAAAGCAGGACAAATAAACAAACAAATAAACACACTTTATGGGTACGGATATATTAAAATACAGGGTAGGTAAGTCATTTATTTAGATATATATTTTAATATTCTACAACGAGTTTTATTCATGCCTGCAGTCTGAATGTTTTTAATTTTCGCAACAAACTATCGTCATGTATTCAAAACAAATTCGCAGTGCTTCGATTCAAATACACATATTCATACAGTACACATATAATAATCTCTTTACCCTTTACTATAATTACCTACTAATTAGAAACGGAAGCGGCATCATGCAAAGGCACACCTTCCATAATTTCTTATCTACAGCGTAGGTGTTGCATATCTACAGATTATGCGAATCAAGGTCGGAACGATGACGTCGTGTCTGCTACATTTATAAATTTTGTAAAAAAAAGTATCTACAATACCCTCCAACAAGAAACTTGAGCGTAATAATAATAAACATCTACCGAGCGATATCTGCTCAGTAATGAAGACGGTTACCTACTACTACTAGATGCGAACACTGGATCGATAGTAACCTTTACTTACGGTAAGTTTCAATGTTTCAAGGCCCTTGGCCGGCTATAAACTCAAACACAACAAAAATTCGGTGACATTCGCCGATGTCGGACGTTCCTAGCTGCTGGTGTTGTGTTGTGTTGTGTAGTTCCATAAAGTTTGTTAACAGTAAGTAGGTACATCCACATAAACCCCAATAACTTGGATAAGTATTGTGAAGTGGGATACGTAGCCAGTAAATTAATTTTATTCACCCCAAAACAAAGCGGGCCTCAAACAATGATGTTTCTCTATACCTAATCAATTTGTGATTCATGTTTTTCCGTTTTTTAGACTTTAGCTACCGATTATATTACTACTTATATGATTTTTTATAGTTCGAAATGACGAATGAAAATGTTCAAAAAGCGGGGCTAAAATTCATTTCAGCATGACGCGAAAATCTGTGAGGGTACTTAGCCGAACTTTTAGCAACGGGCAAAAGCAAAAAAAAAAAATCAGTTGTGAGACACCACTCGAAAGTGATCGTGTTGGTTCATTAAAATATAAAAAATTACATTTTGAAGTAAGTATAAGTTTAAAATCTGGAATTCAAGAGTGGCATAGGTAGGTTGTGTGTAAATTTATGAATGTAAGTACATTTCGTTGGTACCTACCTACCTACTAAACGGACCAATCGCTCGTATTTTTTTGTTTTGTTTCTTCATTAAGTATGTATTTACAAAAAAAAAGTATGAAAGTAGTATTCAGTCATGTGGTTCCCATAACACAAGTTCTGCTTACTTTGGAGCTATATCATGATGCTCTGTGAAATGTCCAGAACTCCAGAATTATTTATTTATTTATTTATTATTTACATGAGGATAAAATCACACGATTCTATCGAATAGTTTCATAATTTTATCTATGATTGTATTTTTATGAAGTCAATAATTAAAAAAAACATAAGTACATCTTATGAGGAGCAGATAAGTACCTACCCTATTTTTTTTTATATCGAAAGACGGTTTAAAACGTGCCTGTATCAGCTTTGTAGTGTTAAGTGTATACCTACGGAAATATTAGTTTACTGGTGCCTGTGCTGGTGCTAAGTGTTTAATATTTATCTGCCTGTTACAGTAAGGTTAGTTATGTTTTGTACATTATATCAGGTGGTACACAAGATATTAATGAATATGATTGGTATCAAATAGCTAAAAATAAATAAATCCTTACAATATTAGGTATTTCCGTCTACGCGATGCCATTTCGTTGTTAAAAATCATTTTTTGGCTCTTTTGTAAAGTTTGCTAATATGGACTTTGAATTTAACTGCTTAGCATCCGTGGGCTGCTACTTCTATCTCCTAAACGCTGACCAAACAAATCCAGTCTCTGAACTTATAGCAAAAACAGTTTTTGTGACACAAAAGACTTTGACCAGTTCTGTTTCTGATTTTTAATTTTGATAAGTGGTGAGTGATGACTATTCGCGATATGTATAGGTACCTATTGGTTTGGATAACTTGAAGATTTTTGCCCACCAATGTAACCTCATAACTATAAATAGTAATGAGAAAATTAATTATTTAGGTACCGTACCGACACTCATGTTTTATACGTGTTTATACTGCAGCTTCATAGTTTGTTATTATTGTTGCCTGATATTGAACCTGAGGTTGGCAACAGTAAGATAATTGTAAATAATGTTTATTTGTGTAAGTTATATATCTATAAATTAGCACTGCCTACACAAATTCATATAGTTTATTATAATTAGTAGGTATTGTTTGCACGTTGCTGTTTCCTTATTACCACAGAACAGATAATAATATATTACTATGTCTAATTTTTTTTTTTTTTTTTTTTTAAATTAACCTATATTTTCCCACTGCTGGGCAAAGGTCTCCCCCAATTGTTTCCATCTCTCAACAAAACAGGCGCTGGACATGGATATCACCAGGCAGTAATATTAAAAACGAGATTGATTTTGTATTAAGTTCCGATAAAAAGTTAATTAAGGACGTAAGCGTAATAAACAAAATTAATTTCAGTTCAGATCACAGACCAATCCGTGCTAAAATAAGATTTAATTTCAAAATTCATCGTGCCAAAATTTTTTCGAGCAAAATCAAAAGAATATCGAAACACATTCTTTTTAATAACGCAGAACAGTTTAATTTAGACCTTTCAAACTCATTTAATGGTCTCAACATTGAAGAATTAGATACTGTAAATGACCAATATGAAACTATTATAAATGCGATAGAAATTTGCAGCAAAAAAATAAAAACAACAAAAGATAAAAATTGTAAACTTTCAAAAAATACACAAAATCTCATACACAAAAGATCTATGATGAAAATAGGCTCCATAGAATACAGACAAATAGATAAACAGGTTAAACGTAGTGTTAGAAATGATGTAAGAAATCTGAACTGTCATCTAGTTCAAACTGCTCTTGAAAACAATAGATCCTTGAGAGCAGCCAAGCAAGGAATTAGTAGAGGAAAAACTTGGATTAACAGTTTGCAAGATGAACAGGGGAAAAAACATAACAATAGATCTAAAATCATGGATATTTGCACCAATTTCTATAAAAAACTCTATTCAGACCATTCAAAAGACACAAGTAGTGAATCATATTCTTTTGATAATAGTGTTCCATTTATAACCGGAAAAGAAGTACATGATGCACTCAAAACATTAAAATATGATAAAAGCCCTGGAGAGGATGAAGTAACCTCAGAAGCTTTAAAAATTGGTTCACCTGCACTTTTACCACATTTAACCAATTTGTTTAATTCTATTTTACATAAAGGCACAATACCAGCTAGCATGTGTCACTCAAATATTATCCTCCTCCACAAAAAGGGAGATAAAAGTAATATAAATAATTACAGACCAATTAGTTTAATTTCACATATTTACAAATTGTTTATTAAAGTCATACAAAACAGGATAGATCTGCAACTGGACGATCATCAACCCCCCGAACAAGCTGGTTTTCGCCCGGGATTCTCCACTACCGACCACCTCCATACGCTCAACCAAATATTAGAAAAATATCATGAATACAACAAACCTATATATCTAGCGTTTGTAGACTACACTAAGGCTTTCGATAGTATTAAGCATTCCGCTATTTTCAAAGCCCTTGAAAATCAAAATATTAATAAAACCTACATAAACCTCTTGAAGCTTATTTATAGTCACAGTACAGCGAACATCAAATTAACAACATCAGGGCCACATTTTACAATTAATAAAGGCGTGAAACAAGGTGACCCACTCTCCCCCAAATTATTTACGAGCACATTAGAAGGCATTTTTAAAACACTGTCACGATCTTGGGAAACGAAGGGTATTACAATCGGAGACAAGAAACTTACAAACTTGCGCTTCGCCGATGACATTGTTCTCTTTGCCCCGACCGCAGCAGAGCTCCAGAATATGCTCGAAGATCTGAGCACTGCAGGCCTGGAGGTTGGACTGATGATGAACCGGTTAAAGACAAAAACCATGACTAACAGCACCAAACATAAGATCGAGGTTGATGGGCAAGAATTACACTACGTCGATGAGTACATCTATCTAGGCCAGATAGTCTCCTTCAATAACAGGCAGGACAAAGAAGTCGATCGTCGCATCGAAAATGCCTGGAGGAGCTTCTGGTCAATGAAGTCGCTAATGAAGGGAAACCTTCCACTGTCTCTAAAGCGAAAACTCATCGACATGTGTATTCTGCCCATTCTTACCTATGGTGCCCAAACATGGTCTTTAACCGAGGCTCAAAAGTCCAAACTCAAGGTCTGCCAAAGAGCTATGGAACGCAGCGTGCTAGGGGTGAAGAGAACCGACAAAGTCAGAAATACTACTCTTCGCGCAAAGACCGGGATCGAGGACGTCGGCGAAAAGACTGCCAAGTTAAAATGGGGCTGGGCGGGACACGTGAGTCGTATGGATGGTGACAGGTGGGCAGGGATTATCACGCCATGGGTGCCTGATGGGCGACGAAGCCGGGGCAGGCCGAGAAAACGTTGGCGAGATGATCTCGACACCTTTCGGAGGGATTGGTGGGATATTAAAGACCGAGAGAGATGGAAACAATTGGGGGAGACCTTTGCCCAGCAGTGGGAAAATATAGGTTAATTTAAAAAAAAAAAAAATGTCTAATAAGCTTAGTAAAAAATAATGTCATGACCAGAGGTCGGAATTAGGTAGAGTTATTTATGTACTTGCACTGATTTCGAATAAAGTGGATATGCCTCAAATCCCAAGATTAATTTTAAAGAGCAGAAAAATCCCATGAGTTATTAAATAAAAAAATTGTTTAGGTACTTTATTTTATTTACTTTTACACAATTTAAACCACTTAATAATTATTTTTATTTTTAATTAATATTTAAATTGTAATAATGTAATTTAAATTGTAATAAGTAATTTTTTAATTACTACTCAATTATTATTACGTTAGGTAATTATTTTTTCACCTCAGCAGCTCGAAATGGCATCCTTTGCTGCGAGAAACCAGTGTGCAAAATCGCATTTTGCACACTGGTTTCAGTGAGGAAAAGTGATTTGAAATTCGAATGTCGTAGATTGACACGTGATAGTGCATGGCGGTCATTGGCTAGCCTGTCTATTAAAAAAAACAATAACGCACCTTTTAAAAATAAAATAGCGGGAATTTGTTTCTGTTACGCTAGTTATTTGTTGAAAATTCATAAAACAATAAAGATGAGTGAAACCAGTGACGAATACACTAATTTATCTCCAGAGAGAAGAGTTGAGACAAAAAGTGATTGTGATGAACAAAGTTCCCTTCCTGAGAAGCACGTATGTAAGTTCTGAACAAAACAGAAACTTTTAATTTTCAAAATTACAATAACTGTTATTTGTTCTTTTCATTTCTAAAAAAAATGCTTTATTTTTAAATAGATATAAATGAATACCTATTATGGATTAGTTGCTTCATTATGTACAAAGTTGTATCTTTTATTTGTAGGTAGTCATGTTCTCGCTGCTGAGGTGAAAAATTTTGTGTGCAACACGAGACCAAAGTTTTTTACATCTCGTGCCTTTGAATTCCTCGCTAGACTCGGGATTCTAACGTAGAATCACTCGCTACGCTCGTGATTCAATTCTTAGAATCCCTCGTTCGCTCGGGATTCAAAATCAGCACTCGAGGAAAACATCAACTTTCCTCTCTTGTTGCACAAATAACTATTGTTTTATTTGTCTTATGTTTTATTTTTTTTCTCTGATGTTTTTATTATTATTAACTTGTAATATTGTTGGCCACACGGGATTGTCCATTAGAAATCTCGGGAAGATCCATATTAATATCAATATTTCGATGCAAGTACATAAATAACTCTACCTAATTCCGACCTCTGGTCATGACCTTTGTCCCTTCGAGCATCCTTTGCACATTAAAAAAAAATCGTCAAGTAGTTCCCATAAAACAATCTCTGCTTACTTTGGCGCTAGATGATGCAGTGTGAAATATTCAGCATTTTTAATTCATTATTTTCTTTTCATTTATTATTCTGTGAAGATATCTAAGAAGTGTTGTCGGAGGCAAATCCAAACGTATTTGGTCTATGTGAAGATATCTAGTAGGTACTTAGCTAGCAGTGGCGGCGGATAATTAAGATTAGATGTTACTATGTTAGTTATCATTCAAACGCTTTTTACAAGAACGTGTTTAGTTTAAGTTTAACGACCATAGTAACCGTCTAGACTAGACTTAATAAAATAGATAAAATTGCAACTTGTGTTATTATCTATATGTCGGACATAGAAATTAGAAAAATGCGTGTCAAATCACTCAGATCTTAGCAAGTGGAAATCTGTCTATCACTACGGGAAATAGGCGTGATTTTATGTATTTAAATATATCAACAGTCTTTCTTTGCAGATGTTTAAAATGTTGGTGATCCTCGTGGGATTTGTGGCTATTATAGCCGGCTTATTTTACAAGTACATAATAAGACCACCGAATGAACCGAGCTTAGATTATGAGAAGTGGTGGGGCGCTGGTCGCAGACCCGACGTGGAAGATGATTCTATCCGACCCTTCAGGCTCGAATTCAATGACTCGGTAGGTTACACATCCTTCTATAAGCACCTACTGGAGCTTTTGTTGAGAATTTATTGAAGAATTTTTCAAATCCGACTGGTAGTTCCTGAGATTAGCGCGTTCAAACAAACAAACTCTCCCGCTTTATATATTGTTATAGATTTTGTCGTGAATGAACATTGTAAGTAGTGTTATATTATATATCTGATGGTTATAAGACATAACTAACTTACAGGACATCCAAGACTTGAAACAGAGGTTGAAAAACAGAAGACCGTTTACAAAACCCTTGCAAGGTATAAAATCCGAGTACGGAATGAACACAGACTATTTAGAAACCGTACTAAAATATTGGACCGATAAGTACGACGTCAAGGAAAGGATGGATCGTCTAAACAGATTTTTTCATTATAAAACTAAGATCAGTGGCCTGGATATACATTTCATGAGAGTAATACCTCAAGTGGCAGGTAACGTGAAAGTGTTGCCTCTGCTCATGTTGCATGGTTGGCCAAGTTCATCAAAGGAGTTCGAAAAAGTGATACCAATGCTGACGAAGCCGAAAGAAGGATATGATTTCGTTTTCGAGGTTATTGCAGCTGATTTGCCTGGATACGGATTTTCTGAGGTAAGGTTTCATCCATCAAATATATTTATAACAACTTTCAGTGCATTTACTTATTAGCTATTTTTAGTAGTAGGCGAAACGTACCTAATACTATCCATTAGGATTGATTAGCTGCCAGACGTAATAATATTTGCCTATCAATGCAAGATACTAACACGTGTAAAATTTTATAGCTACATATTAACCTCGAGTACCTACATCTGATTAAATTATTTGTTTTACATTGACTGGTATTTTAAACACAAACAAAACGAGCTGTTATTAATTACTCTAGTTCCAAACTTTCGACTTTTGAGGATATTAGTTTCCGAGAGAGCAAATATTTACCTTTCGAACCAGTTTCGAGTTTTGAAATAGTATGTACTTAATATGTATAATGTAGAAGAAAAAAAATTGTATAAAAGATCTCATTTAATTTTTAAACCGACTTTAATGTTATAAGCTGAGAAATTTTCTGCACTCACGAGGTGCATTTCTGTTCACAACTCCGAAGATCGTTGATAGATCCTCACCAATTTTTTATGGCACTAATTGGAAAGTATGCCTTTTCATGCAAAAAAAGAATTTTCCAAATCGGTCTAGGCATCTTCGAGTAATCGGTGAATATAGGTACTTACATAAAAAAGGCACAAAAAAAAAAAAAGATTCAGACGAATAGGCATGATGACAGTAATCAAGTATCGCCAAAATATTTATCTGATCTAATGAAATAGGATTCAAAGATTTTGAAAAATGTATTTATTCTCTTATTAATGTCGAGATTACTAATTTATTTGCTAAAATAAATCTACAAAATACAACAATCCGCCATGATAGCCAAAACGCTCGCCGGTGTCATGGCGTCTGTCATTGCGTCTCGTCTCGGTAAACATCCTTTTGTTTCTATAGTAACTATGTAGGCATCACTGGTTGATAGACGATTCGTGACGTAAAAACAGACGCCATGACACCGGCGAGCGTTTTGGCGTGAATTTGAAAATTTATATTTAAATGTACTTTTATTGCACAAAAACCTTAATTTTCTACAGAAATATGATATATTTTAGACATAATAGATCCTTCTGAATATCATAGAAGAGATTTTGAAAATTAGGATTCATGCCTATTGAGAACCTCCTCCTTTTTTTGAAGGTGGTCAATAAGTAGTTTAATAGTGGTAATTTTGATACGTTTATTATCATGCATACATTTTTAGTGTACTTTTTGATTGCTCATTTATTTATTACCTACATAGAAGACGAGAACTTCGTAAAGGTATTACCATAGTATTACCACTTCCTGGTCTCTGGTATTACGTAACAATCTGTCTAGAAACGTAACAGCATGATGTAGGTACCTACGTACAAAATTAATCTCAAACTATTCAATTTGGTTCTGGCACAAAAAACTTGTTTCATACCTACAATAGAAGAGACGAATTGAATGACGAGGCATTATTATCTATCTACCAACGTGGGTTGATGTGGTTGGCGTGAAAAACAACCTAAACCAAACAGGAATTAAATATCTTTAGAAAATGTCTAAGGGGTTGTCAGAGGTACGTCCAAATATATATTTGGTCCATGCTCATTTTAGAGAAGTTAGCATTCCATGCGTGACAGGTTACTAACTGGTTTATTTACCTATTTGGTGTACAAAAGTAGTTTTCTCAGCTCATTTATGACTTTACAGGGAACAACAAAACCCGGACTAAACCCGGCGCAAATTGGAATGATAATGCTGAAGCTGATGGTAAGACTTGGCTTCCACAAGTTCTACATTCAGGCCGGTGACTGGGGCTCACAATGCGCCGCGCACATCGCTACGTTATACCCTAATCAAATTCTTGGGTGAGTTTGACTAAAGTTCAGTTCACTTTGAATACTTACTTTATAACTAGGTACTGCGCAAACAATCAAAAATAGGCTATAATATTATTTACATCCTTATCTGGCACAGGTTAAAAACACGATATTTTACTTTATCGTTGGTTTGTAAGATGATTTTATTTTCGATATTTCCATCCCAAATCCTAAAAGCTTTTTTACCTATTTAGAATAGGTACTAAAAACCTAGTTTTTACAAGCTCAGTACTAATATTACATCATTTCTTATAAAGTTCTATCACACTAATATATAAATGCGAAAGTTTGGATGTTTGGATGGCGGGATGGATAGATTTGGTTTATTTATCTATAACTCGACAACCATTGAGCCGATTTGGCTAATATGTACCTATTTAAAATATACATAGATATTAACCGGGAATAGGACATAGGCTACTCTTTATCCGGGTACCACGGTATCGAAGCCTTGCGCGGAAGCACGCGGAAGCTAGTAATATTGTAAACGTGAAAGTTTACTTTAGATGTTTCGATGTTTGTTACTCAATCACGGAAAAACTACTGGATTTGATAGAAACTTGGAATAAAAGTACATATACCTACATACTAGTTTAATTTTATCCCGGAGATATACAGGGTGTGGCAAATTCTTGGTCACTGAAGGGTAGCTACCTTTTCTCTTGTAGTTGGAAAGTTTTGTTCTTAGGAAACTTCAGTTTTATTTTGAAGAAAAAAATAATTGCATTTTTAGATTTAAAAAAAAAGTACAGTTAGCCTAAAAAATTACATTTGTCAAAAAAAAAACAAGTTGGTCTTAATCGACTCTATTTCCCACCAGGAACACTTCTCCCAAAGTAACTTATCAAATCAAATCGTAAGTTTTTGCAATAATTCAAAAAAACACATCCCATACATTTTCTATGAAATTAGTAGTTGTAAACATTATAGTGCCACTTATTCGATGGTTATTAATTTAAATTCGTAACTGCTTCGGCATGCTGGGAGGCTATTGTAAAGCCTTAGGCGCTTCAGACAGACCCGCAAGAGATGTTGGTATGCATGGAGCATACCATTTGTACATTTGCAGAGAACCACTTTGTTCTAAATTTAAATACGCGCTTTACAATAGCCTCCCAGCTTGCTACACCCTGTATACAGTTCTCGAGGGATATAAAAAATAGTCCATGCGGGCGAAGGCGCGGGTGTTCGCTCTTACTGAATAATTTTGAAATGCGTGTTCACTAGACATAACCGAGCAGAATTAAATTGTAAATACAGACGCCAAGAACCGGTTACTACCATGAGACAGGTGCAATGCAAGTTTACCTATTACTAAGGGATAACTAGTTGTTTACACTGACTGTTTTAATTTTAAAGTACTGTCAGTTGATGCCAATAGCTAAGTATAAGTATAGGCGTAGGAGTTCATTGAACGTTTGAAGGTCACTGTGAAGGCCTAACTCCCGTTATTGATACAATACATACCCCAGATAATGTGTGCTGAATGAACATAGATCTGTATGGTATTCTATTATATGTAGTTATCTAGTTTCCATAGTAGGTACAAGTTTACTTAGTTTGGGACTGAACTTAGATGGCGATGTGTTAACTCCGTCCGACTTACACCACTTACACTCAGAATTATTAATTTACTTTTTATATTTCAGGTATCACTCAAACATGCCTATATCTTCAAGGAAAATAAGCTTTATCAAGTTGCTGCTAGGATCTTTATACCCGCCATTCGTCGACCCAGTTCATTCAGACAAATCATACCCGCTCAAAAAATGGTTCAAGTACCTGGTCAGAGAAAGTGGATACTATCATCTGCAAGCCACAAAACCGGATACCCTCGGTAAGATATTATGCAACGGTAAAGTATAAAAGATAATTTTTTTTTCTTTATTTTGGCTTCGCACGACTCGTGCATTCAGCCAGTGTCAAGTAATAAATAAACTTCAAGTTTATAGTTAGATAAGTTTTATAAATATATAGTACATTACATAAATATAATTTAATAAAATAAAATAATATAAAATAATAATGCAGTAACTAGTAGTTCGCCCCGAACTGAGATCTCGCGCACCGTTGTGTTGATAGCCTAGATTTGGATTTGTTTCTGACTACCCCTATACCTACGTTAAGTGCTCCTTCTAGTGTTTACCACACAATAATATCTAATGCGCTACCTCAGTATGGTAAAGATTATAGGCATGCATGCAATACATTAAGTCGTGTCGTGTTTATATTCAATAGTTGACCCCGCGAACTTCGTACCGGGCCTCAGGGAAGGCCTCTTAGTTCGAGAAATTATTAAAAAGCAGTTCAATACAAAATGTATGAGAAAATCAATTCCCTCCCCCTCCCCTCCCCTCCCCTCCCTTCCCAATTTGACTGACAGTGCATACAAGCGCTGTCCCACCAGATCAACACGGCTTCTATATTAATAGGCTATTTTATTCTAGGTGTAGCACTAACGGATTCCCCCGCGGGCTTAGCAGCGTATCTGATGGAGAAGATTGCAATTTGTAGTAACAGAGACCAACTGAACACACTACATGGAGGTCTCGAGAACTTGGATTTGGACGACGTGCTAGACACAGTCACTATTATGTGGATGAATAGTTGCGCTGTGACTTCAATGAGGCTTTATGCTGAAGGTGTCTCGGCGCCGGATTTGAATATTTTACAGGAGTAAGTAGAGATTTACGGACGACTGTTTTTTTTATAAAGTGTTTTTTTTTGTAAAGTGACACCAGAGGATTCGTTTATCGGGCACAATATAAATGGTCTAAGGCTTAGACCATTTATATTGTGCCCGATAAACGTCATAATAAATGTGCCCATGTGCGGAAGAAGCTTTAGAAGCTAACCCTGTCTGTTATTCATAATTATTATTAACTTACAGACTTCCTATAGTGCAATACCGTCAAATCTGTTGCCGTGTCTTTTAATTGACGAAATGACAAGATACTCTAGCTAGATCCTTTCTAAAGAGAATATGAATAATGAGGTCAAGTGTTATATGAAATTCGTAGTAAGCATATTAAAACTGTTTAATTTTCAGGATCCCAACACCAGTACCATATGCAGCCGTGAAGTTCGAACACGAAGTAATTCACCAGCCCGATTGGGTGATAAAAGACAAGTACCCAAACCTACTTAGATCCACCACATACGATTTTGGAGGGCATTTCGCGGCTTTACACACACCGCAGGTTTTAGCCGATGATTTATTTGCCTCCGTGACAGAATTTATAAAGTTCAACAATGCTCAAAAAAGGTCCTAAAATTTCAAAGCTAATAAGTGGTCATGGCTAGCTTAAGAAAAGTTAGGAAAAAATACTGAAATGATAGATGAACAAGGATTTAAATACCTACGTAGTGGCAGAAAGTCGATCAAAATGTGTTAAGTATTTCTTAGAAGTGATTTGTTTTATAATGATTTGTAATGTCTATTTAATTTAATATTGGTGCTAATATTTAAGAAGATATTAATATTACGTAAGCATGTATTATGTGTGATTAATAAAATAATTAATATTTTTCATTGGTTTATTTTTCAATTTAAACTTATACAATATAGGAACACTCACCTTCTTATTCTCAATGAATTCTTGCAACTCCTTCGGCACAAAGAAGCCAGGCACCAGAAAGTCTTTTCTTGGGCTAAACTGTTCCACTTTCATTCTCCCGCCAATGTTCAGTCTTTCTCCAGCGTAGTACAAATTCCTGTTAAAATTAAACAAATTAGTATCACATTTGCTAGACTTATGAACTGCGGGGCTAAAAAGGCAATAGAAGAATCACAATAGGAATTTCAATATATGCCGTTTTTGTCACTCTCAGTCTTACCATTCCATAAGAAAAAAAAAACTTAGGCATCTTTACTAGATGATTTATACAGTGTCAGGAGGCAATCTTTGCCTACACTCATTGGAACACTTTAGTGCCTGGGACATTGTTGAGATGGCGTAGGCTTGACCAGCACCTACACCATCCTCTCAGCTTACCCGGCCATATCCACAGGAAAGACATGGTCAATACGTGTGGGGCTGGCTAAGCCGCGGGTTTCCTCACGATGTTTTCCTTCACCGTTTAGAGCTCGTGTTAATGCGCATATAAATTTTTCGAAACGAAAAATCCATAGATGCACGGCCAGGATTCGAACCCACGACCTTCGGATCGAAAGTCGAGGTACTATACCCCTCGGCCAACACGGCATTCCATAAGAATCCTTATAGAAACAAACCTCGTGATTCATAACGGACTTACAAGCTTCCTAAAGCTCTGTAGGCTGCTAAATCTGTTGCCATCCTTTTCATTGACACAAGAGTGACAAGACAAAAACATTCTCTAAAGTCGTGCTAATTTGATAGTTAAATATAAAATAATGGGGATGGATTCTATTGTTGTAAGTCTGCTGTAATTTGTAATTTAATTAAGTATAGAATTCTAAAATTAATATTTAAAGACACATGACCAATTCATCATCAGCTAATTTAATAATAATATCTTTATTTCAGGCAACTTATCTAAGTAACAAGATGTAAAATTAATAGAAGGCCCATAGAATATATACCTTACAGACTAAAATACATATAATTATGCCCTAACTATTAAGAACACGTTTTTTCTACCGCGTTCAACCCACGGTTTTGCTGATGTCACCGACCCAACGTGCCGGTAGACGTCGCCTATTTCGGTGTCCTTGTCTCGGCCACCACTCGGACATTGTACATTTGACCCACAAATACTGCAGCTTCCATCCGCGGCTTCGTCCGTGGTATATTATCCCATGGGAACTCATTTATGGGATAAAAAGTATTCTCGGTCATTAGGTATCTATCTATATTTTAAATTTCATCCAAATCGGTTCAATGGTTGTCGAGTTATAGAGTTATGTCCTCCCGCGACCACGCTGGTGCAATCCAGTCGAAACGTCGGCGTCGGGCAAAATAATAAGGTACTTTACGTGATAAATACCCGTATACATATGTATTTATAATGAGTTATAGAGGAACCAACATACACCCATCCATCCAAACTTTCGCATTTATAATATTAGTGTGATAATTGCTAACCTGTTGCTTATAAGTCTGCCTTTAATATTGGTCAGTTGTCCTTCATTTCTCCCTGGGAACTTGTGATATAGGAACAGTGTGGCCGCGAATTTCAAGAAAGAATCTCCTAATGTCTCAGCCCGCTCTAGGCAGAAGGTATCGTGTGAGTTGATAGTAGTGAGTGCTGAGATAACGTCTCTTAGTTCTGGTCCTCTTCCTGTCGGTTGGTTCTGAAGGATTGCTATCTTGTCGATGTATCTGGAACAAATTCATAAAAATATGGCCGTTCGTAACGAAAACTAACCGTGCTATGCTGCTTACTAGAGCACAAGTGGCTGCTAAATTTGTTATTTTTTTTTCTACCTAATGAAAAAATGTGAGAGACAAGAGAAAAACACTCTCTAAACTTTAAAACCTTGATAAAATGACATGATTATGAATAAGGGGGGTTAATGTGTTGAAAGAATATTAGTGGGCTTTTTCAAAGTAAGTACAATTAAAATGTTATTGAAGATTTTGCGCGCCAGCTGGCAACGTCGCACGCTGTTGTGCAACGTTGCCGTACATGTTGAGCGTCACGTGTTGCGCGCCAAATGTTGCCTAGTGAATACGAGGCTTAATACTTACTTCAAAGGAGGTGGTTTGATAGCCGCTGTTATAGGCACCACACGCTTCGTCGACGATGGCGTACAGTCTTCAAGTCTCATCGGCAAGGACACAAAGTCGTCATACGAATCCACGTCCATTAGAGTCACGGTCGAGATGTTCCTCTCGATGTCTAACGGCTCACTGCTGTCCTGTAAGCACGAAGTTAGATAATATGGCACATAATCCGTACCCATAATATTATAATTGTGAAAGTGTGTTTATTTGCGCTAGCGGCCGAAGTGAGCAGACGTGTTAAAAGTTACCGAGTTGAAAACAATAAATTCCCCACAAAATATAAGTTCGTGTCTTGAGATTAAACACCCTATTGAACAGTGTTTAAAAGTGAAAATACAATACGAACATAAACAATCTCATCTGCGGTGAGTCAATACTAGCCTGCAAGATACTAAGTTTAAGTAGACCGAGAGACAATTGGTGTATATTTTTCTTATCAACGATGAATATTCAACGAACGCCGCCAAGTCACCTGACAGTAAGCGCAAGTGGCAGTGGGGGTGGATCGACATCCAACCTATCTAACTATGAAGAAGAAGAACAACGAATCACTAAATACCAAAGGAAAAGAAAAGAACGCGGTGCGGAATATGATCTCAAGAAAGAATTATCTGAATTTAGATCAGCCATGATCGACCTTATTAAAGAGACTGCTCAAGCTCAAAAAGAAAGTATCAATATAATACATAATGATATTTAAGAAATTAAAGAGGAAATCAAAACCATTAAACTTACAACAGAAAATCTTACAATTGGATATAAAAAACTTGATGAAGCAATAGAAAATATCACTATTGAGCAAAAATCAGCCCAAGAAAAGATTGCTAAAATTGAAGAAGATTTGATTACTCTAAAATCTGAATGCAACGGAACTCAACCTCAACAGTCCTCTATTGGAGCACAACACGATCTCATTTGCGAACTACAAGACAGATTTCAGAGAGAAAAGAATATTGTCATGGTAGGACTGGAAGAATCTAATGACAAAAACCCTACCTTACGAAACAGTCATGACTTGGAAAAAGTATGCGAAGTCCTTTCTTTTGTGAAGCAGGATTGTCCTAAACCTATTAAAACTGTGAGACTGGGAAAATTTAATTCAGGAAAACCTCGACCAATCAAAATTATCTTCCAGTCACCAGATGCGACGAGACTCTTGCTCAAAAACAAGTTTAAACTACCCAACCAATATAAAATTTTCTCTGATCAAACAAATATTCAACGAGACTATATGAAGAACCTAGTAGCTGATCTTAAACGCAGAGAAGAAAATGGAGAAACTGGTTTAATTATAAAATACGTAAAAGGAGTTCCAATTATATCTAAAAAAGAAACAAAAAACGAGAAAACTCTGGGTCGGGCAACTCAAATCATATAACGTACCATCTTACCATCTAGTTCGTCATCGCTTAAATTTTTGAAGTATGGGGATCCACATCCAAAACTAACCTTTTAGATTTACAAATAGCACAAAACCAAATTATTAAACGATTTATTATTACACGATATAAACGATAACTAAATTATTATTTCTAAAAACTGAAAATGTTAAACATAAATCAAATATTTCATAGCCAAATGTGTATTCTAATAAAAAAAAAAAAAAAAATTAAAAAAATTAAAAAAATACTATCCTAACAAAATATCCAATCAACAATAAGAAAAAATAACCTAAGATGTAAAAGTAAACTTACTACAAATGTACCTAACTACAATGAACTATAAAATTAAATCAAAAATGCATCACCCCAAATGTATACAAAAACAGTTTAAAAAAAAATGTTATTGACTCTATTTAGAAAATACAATTAATAAAATTAAATTGATAAATTAACAACAAATAATATACATTAATAACCTGCTGTCTCCCGAACTATAACATAAAAGCACACTCACACATGGACTTATCACATCACCTCATTCCGTAACTATACGCAACTTGTATGTGCGCACGCTCATCCTACACACACACATAGATTTGCACGATGCATTCAATTGCAGCCTTAAACAGTACGCACACTCACAAATTCTTATGCAAGGTGATGGTAGTCACTGATAGTACTGGCCCGAAATATTATTAAACTACCCAAAAAAAAAAAAATATATATATATATTTTTTTAGTTATAGTTTGAACTTTTCTAATTGTTATCTAAATATCATCCTATATTATAAGTACAATAGGTACTTAATTCTTCTTGTAATAATAAGAGTAAATCTATTTTATGTTTGCAAAGGTAGCTTCATATTTTTATAAGAGACTCACAAGCCTGCGGACAAACCGTCACACGGTTTTTGCAGAGCTTTTAATTTAAAACTTTATTTTCTGTATAATTATAAATAAATAAAAAAAAAAAAAAAATATAAGTTACTTGTTTTGTTATGTTAAAAGCTATGCATGCTTCGCCTCTAGCCTAAATTATACTTACTTAAAAATAGTTAATCTCATTTTAAGTGAACTGTGTAATGTTCTTATGAGAATAAATTCTTTAAACCGAAACCGATTTGTCCTGCTTTCACGTCAAAACAGAGCGACGGATTGAAGTGATTTTTTGTGTTTTTTTTTTTAAACGAAAATAGGTTCGCGTTTGACCACACTCTGCCTGATTTGTGGAGATAGTTGGAGGGCTGGAGAGTAACATAGGTTACTTTTTATACGGGTACCACGCGAGCGAAGCCGCGGGCAGCAGCTAGTATCTAGTAAATGTAACATAAATATTATTATCAACGGGATATTTACTATGATTATTGAGTTTTCTTGAATTATCGGGAAACAAGAAAACTCAATAAGTAATCATGGTAATTATCCCGTTGATAATAATATATTTTTTCGGAACCATAATAGTTTCAAAAAAGTACGGGTAAACACTCGTAAACACGGGGGCGAAAAATCGGTCTAGCTAGGTCTCATATCTGGGAAAAGCTGTTTTCTCGTCATCATTTTTACGCAAAAAGTGGAATATGGTTCGTAATTGAACCACTAGATGGCGTTCGTTGTTTGCCAACGAGCAGAGCTCGGTCGCCCAGATATTTCAAATTAAGGCAGAACGCAATATTGTTTTGAATAAATATAAGATATGTTAATACTTACTTCCCAAGGGTATTCCTTGTTTATCTTCTTCTTCTGCAGTTGGTACAGACTCTCTTTCATCGACATTATTTTTGGTATCTTATCGTTGCTCCCTTGCGAATTTGGTTGGTTGATTCTGTAAACAGTTTCTTTCATCTATTAGCCATTCATTTTAGTGTAAAATGCTCGGTAGTGCCAAGTATTATTTTAAAGAGAAAGTTAATCAACACATTTTGGATGTTTAAAGTTGAACACTAGTTAAACAACGTCCTGTCATTATTTGTGAATAGTGACGAATAGAGACAGGACGTTGTCACAGATTACTAATTTAATTACTAACAGATGGCGCACTCCGCGCGTCAGGTACAAAGCTACAAGTACATTGGCGAGCCCACCGGGCGGGCCGAGCTCAGTGGATTGGCACGCGCCGCCGCGCCACGCCGCCGCGCCACGTCGCGCTCGGCTGGCTCGGCCGGAATATTTATAAAATGAAACCAAAAAATTATTGTATAGTTTATGGCTGTGGAAATAATGACAGCAATCGGGATCTCTCGTTTTTCTCTCTTCCCAATGACATGGAAAGGTAAGAAGTACTTAGGTACTTACTTTTATCATTTATTATTACTTATTACCTACCTCGTATTATAGATTATTATAGATGTAGGTAGTAGGTATGTTTTTTAATAATGTTGGCAATCTTGGTCAGGCGCCGAACGTCAGCGAGCGATGACACTGACAGGGCGAAATGGCAGCGACACCGAACTGACAGCTGCGTTTGATAGAGAAGAAAAAACGGACTTCTAGTGAATTCGAACTTGCACTAACTTGTTGAAGAAGAATAAAACCTAGTTGATTGAAATAATTATAGTAATTTGTTTATATCAGAAGTGCTATTAGTGACCCTCGCACAAATGGGTAACCGGAGTAAGAGGAGTAAGCGTCCAGGACGGAAAAGAACACGCTCAAATTCATGTTCTAGTAACACAAGCAGTACCAGGACTCCGTCACCTCCACCGAAACGAAGGAAACAGGTATCACACAGAGCTGATAATCCAACTGTAAGTACGAACAGTACTTTTACACTAAATAACATCATTCCGGAGTTCGACCCTCTGAAAGACGACATCAATGCGTGGCTCAATATTATACATTCATACGCTCAAACCTTTGCATGGTCAGACGAAATGATCCGTTATCAAGCTTTAAATAAATTAAAGGGTTCTGCGAAAGTGTGGTATGATTCGTTGTTACGCAGCGAAAATCAGTGGCCGTCATGGAAATGGAAACATTGGAAACGAAAGCTAGCTACCAGTTTCCAAATCCGGCGAAATATGTTCGAACCAGGGTTGTTGCGAATATCAGCATCAGCATCAGCATCCGCTGATGATCAGCATCGTTTGTAACATCAGCATCAGCATCAGCATCCGCATTGATCGATGCTGATATTCAATGCTGATGTTCCAGTCGCGACAGGACATAGGGGGCGAGACTTTTTGTACCTATATCGTTCGTTTGATAATAACGAGCCGAAACTCTTGGAAGAGACTACTAGCCATGCTGCGTCGGCAGAGTCACGATCCTCAGACATGAGGGACCGATTGAGGAGGAGGAATAATAACGAGCAAACTAATTATGTTTATTGTTGTTTATTTATTTATTTAAATTCTTTATTGCACAAAATTACAAAAATAGTGCACAATTGTCGAACATAATGCCGAAGGCACAATATTTTGTTGATTTTAGCCTACACTGTCCCACAGCTGGGCAAAGGCCTCCCCTCGAGTTTTCCAGGTAGTTAGGTCCAACTAGGGCAGTGGTCGTCAAATGCGGCCCGCGGCTAAGCAAACAATTTTAGTAGATAATGATGCTACCACGTTAGAGAACATGTTGTGCCGACCCGAACTAGAGGGAAAAGGGCAAGTAAATTATGATGATGAATGATGCTACCTACGTTGCTACAATAATAATTATATTTGATTTAAAAACTTCGAGATAATGAAGCTCGCTTTGTTTGGTTGGTTTGGAGCTCACTTTGCTCACATTTTAGCTTCATGAGTAGGTATAATGTGAAACACACAGTACAAAGTGAGTTATGTCTGACCACAGAATAGGAACCGACAAGCAGCGAGCCTTTCCATGAGCACCATAAACAATTTCAAGTGTCACATGTTGCATTGGTCTTAAAAATTTGGTTCGCTTCGCTCGCATTTAACTTCATAAGTAAGGTAATTATATTGCGAATAAAGGGAGTTAAGCCTAACCACAGAATAAGCACCGATAAGCAGCGAGTTTTTTCTTTGATCACAGCAAAAAAACAAGTGCCACATATTGCATTTAACTTAAAAAATTCAGCTCGCTTCGCTCGCATTTAACTTCATGGGTAAGGTATATTGCGAATAAAGTGAGTTAAGCCTAACCATAGAATAAGAACCGATAAGCAGTGAGTTTTTTCTTTAAACACCCCAAACAAAATCTAGTGTCACATGTTGCATTTGTCTTAAAAAATTCGGCTCGCTTCGCTCGCATTTAGCTTTATGAGTAAGGTATATTGCGAGAAAAGTGAGCAAAGTATAACCACAGAATAAGCACCGATAAGCAGCGAGTTTTTTCTTTGATCACAGCAAAAAAACAAGTGCCACATATTGCATTTGACTAACAAAAATCCGGCTCGCTTTGCTCGCTTGGTTTGGAGCTCTATTCGCTCGCATTGAATGTGCGGCCCGCAGTGATACCTCACATTGTCCTATGCGGCCCTTGACCAGAAAAATGTGACGACCACTGAATGCAAGCTCGCGAGATTGGGGCTCAGGCGAGATCTCGCGAGTTTATGAATAACAATACCGCGAGATCTCGCGAGATTGGCAGTTTTGTGTGTCTCCTTTTTTTTGAAGTCGGTTAAAATACAATTGACTACAAATTATGCAGATAGAATTTTTCGATTGATAAAATAAATGACTCAAAAACATTAAAATAGAATTATATTTCAATACCAAAGAAACTAGAAAGCTTTTTCATGTAGATTCAATAAGGATATTGAAAAGTTTTATGGACACGGGATTTTATCGCGTAATTTACCTTATTTATCCCAACGTTTCGGCTATGTTGCAATAGCCGAAACGTCGGGATAAATAACTTTTCAATATGAATAGTGATCGCGAAAGTTTAAAAAAGACTTCAATATGGATATTTTTTTTGCAAAATTAAAATTTTAAAAGACCGACTTCAATGTTATTTAGCTTAGCGATTTTTTGCACTCTCGAGGTGCATTTCTGTTCATAATTCCGAAGATCCTAATCAAATTGTCACCAATTTTTTATGGCATCAATCGAAAAATATGCCCTTCCAAACCAAAAAATAATTTTCCAAATCGTTTCAGGCGTCTTCGAGTAGGTACTTAACCGGTGAAAATACATAAAAAAAAGCTACGACGAATTGAGAACTACTTTTTATTGAAGTCGGCTAAAAATCAGCATCAGCATCAGCATCCGCTGATGTCAAAGTCAAAAATCAGCATCAGCATCAGCATCCGCTGATGTGTAAAAAAACTGCATCAGCAACAACCCTGGTTCGAACTTCTAAAAGAGATAATCGATAAAAAACCGGTAGAGAATCAGTCTCTTTATGAGTTCTACTTCGATCAAAAGTGCAAAATCGATAGATTATCTTTAGGATTTTCTGAGCAAGATATAATTTCAATTATCGTTGGAAATATAGGTGATAGTGGTATAGGTGCATCAATCGAAGCTAGCAATTTTGTAACGTGTGATAATTTAGCAAGCTTTTTACATGGCCGCACATGTAAATCCAAAAGTGTCAAGCCGTCCACTTCGAATGTACGTGATAATCAAACAAAGTCGGTTGGCCACCCACCTACGACATCAACACAATCAGTGAGTGAAACAGATAAGTCCGCTCTTCCAAGTTCCAGCCAAACTCTAAATAAAAAAATAATCAAGTGTTATACTTGTGGGGGCAATCACAAAAGAAGTCAGTGTGACTTAAATAAATGTGAATACTGTGGGAAACGTGGTCATGCAGAAAGTGCATGTTACCACAAAAAGAATTCCATAAAACCTGAGCAGCAAGAAACAAAATTTGTAATAAGTACTACTAACCCGAGAGATAAATTTGTTAAGAAAATATTAATTCATAATTTAACTCAGGAAGCGTTCATTGACACCGGCAGTAGTTGTTCTCTTATAGCAGAATCACTTGTAAACAAACACTCTTTGACAAAAGTTGAACTACCACACCGGTTTTATTGCAAGGTTTTTCGAAGCAAAATTCAAAATTTGTGAGCCACAAGATAACAGTTGATTTGAAAATAGATTCAGTAAATTTAATGAATATTGACTTTTACATTGTTGATGATTTGGCTGGTTGCGAGGTATTAATTGGCAGGAATGTCACTGAACGAACGGATCTGATGTATTCACGAGTAGGAGATTCGCTTAAGTTTGATTATGCAGAGGAATTTACGGAATTCTGCAATAATATTAGTGAAATAGTTCTTGATACTGATTCACATCAGAATGAACTATTAGCGCTTTTCACGAGATATCGAGACTGTGTTGCGTTAAATATTAACGAGTTAGGGAAAGTATCCAATCACGAAATGATAATAAACGTAACCAGTCCTCAACCGATTCAATGCCGACCCTTCAGGTCCTCAACTACAGATAGAAAAATTATTCGAGATATGGTGAATGAACTTTTGACAAATAATATTATACAAGAAAGCCATTCACCATATGCGAGCCCAGCTTTGCTTGTAAATAAAAAAAATGGCGAGAAAAGGCTCTGCATTGACTACCGGGCATTGAATAAAATCACAGTCAAAGATAAATATCCAATGCCCCGTATTGAAGATCTCGTAGATAGACTTCATGGTCGAAAATGTTTCACAAGTTTAGATCTCAAGAACGGATATTACCAGATAACAATGCAATCAGAGTCTATAGGTAAAACCGCATTTATAACAGAAGACGGGCATTATGAGTTCTTGAGACTCCCGTTTGGCTTAGTGAACGCACCGTACTGTTTTCAGCAGATGATGAATGCAGTGCTAGGAAATCTGAGATTTGAGAACATATTACTATACCTAGATGATATTTATTTAGTGACTGAAACCGTTGAAGAAAATCTGAAATTACTAGAGGAAGTGTTGCAGATTTTTAGGAAGAATGGTTTAACACTGAATTTAAAAAAATGTCACTTCCTAAAAACTGAATTGGAATTTCTAGGTTATAAAATTAGACCAAATTGCATAATGCCAAATGAATCCAAATTAATAGCTGTTCGTGACTTCCCAGAACCCAAAACAGTGCATCAACTTCGACAGTTTCTCGGGTTAATTAGCTATTTTCGCAAATTTATCAAAAACTGCGCAATGATCTCTGCTCCGCTGACGAAACTGCTGAAGAAAGATACTACATGGGTCTGGGAAACGATACAGAAAGAGACATTTCAGTCATTAAAAAATACACTAACATCGGATAGCGTTTTATCTATTTTTGACCCAAGTAGAGATAACGTGTTATACACAGATGCCAGTAGGGACGGTATTGCTGGTATACTTATGCAAGTTACGGAGGACGGGGAGAAACCTGTCCATTACTATAGTAGACAAACGACAGAAGACGAAAAAAAATACCACTCCTTTGAATTAGAATTACTGGCAATTGTCTGTTCGTTACAAAAATTTCGGCTATATCTTTTAGGCCCACCTTTCAAAATTATCACTGATTGTAGTGCCGTTAGGTATGCGTTAACCAAGAAAGAAATCATTCCCCGAATTGCACGATGGGTTTTATCTACACAAGAGTTCTCGTACGAAATTATTCATCGTCACTCGCATGCAACATGTCGACGCTTTAAGCCGAAACCCTGTGCCTACCGGTGAAAAATCTGAAACTGAGGTTATAATGTCGATAACTGAAGCGGATTGGTTATTATCAGTACAACTACAAGATCTTGACTTACAGCATATTGCTACTGTTCTAAAATCAGGAGAGGCCGACGAAAATAAGGATATATTTGCAAAATACGAGTTATTAGGGGGTAAAGTCTACAGAAGAACGTCCCGGGGTCGTCGATGGGTTGTACCAAAGAAATGTATTTTTCAGATAATCAAATGCAACCACGATGATCTGGGGCATTTTTCTGTTGACAAAACGGTAGAACGGATAGCTCATCAATACTGGTTTGCAAGCATGAGACATATTGTAAAAAAATACATTAAAAATTGCCTGAATTGTATATATTTTAAAAACAAAGGCGGTCCTAAAGAAGGTGAATTATGGCCAATTCCAAAGTATGCGCAACCTTTTCATACACTGCATCTCGACCATTTAGGTCCATTCGTAACTACAAAAAATAAAAACAAATACCTATTAGTGACGGTAGATGCTTTCACAAAATTTGTGTTTATTGCTCCGGTAAAATCGACCAAAACATCTGGAGTTATTAAAGAATTGGAGAGTATTTCAAAACATTTCGGAAATCCTAGGAGAATAATAACAGATGCAGGGACATGTTTTACATCAAATAAATTCACAGAGTATTGTACGAATAAAAATATACGTCTGCACATTATCGCAACTGGCATGCCCCGTGCAAACGGGCAAGTTGAACGATTCAACAAAACCATTTTAGAGGCATTGAAAGCTATAGGAGCTAACACGTCAGATGATAGGTGGGATCAATATATAAAAGTTCTGCAACAAGGTCTAAATAGTACTATACACAAAACAACAAAAGCAGTTCCTAGCGAAGTCTTTTTCGGATATAGGCTACGCATGGATAATGACAGTTTGGCTCCGGAGCTTGATGATGGACCCATTTTGGATGTGACAGAGTTGCGAGAGAAGGTTGACGAGAATATAAAAATCAACGCTGAGTCACAAAAGCGTCAGTTTGATAGAAATCGTACGAAGGCACGGTCTTACTCTGAAGGAGATCTGGTTCTCGTGAAAACCCAAAGCCAGAATAATGACGGAAAAAGCAAGAAACTCCTACCAGTCTTTAAAGGTCCTTTCCAAATAAGAAAAATACTTGAACACGATAGATATGAGGTGGCGGATGTCATAGGCAGCGAAAGGAATGTCAATAAATATACTGGCATAACAGCTGCTGAAAACATGAAGCCTTGGATTCGCATCGATGATTGGGAATAGAAATAATAGATATTTCTATCTCTTGTTCATAATACAAAGGTATCTACCTAATTACTTAAATAATTTATTAAAGACAACCAGTTAGAACTTACTTTGTCTAAATACCTACATTATAAATACATTTACACTTACATGGTGAATTGGTGATGCGTGTTGGCAATGAAATGAGTGAATATACATACCTACCTACAAACCAATGTAATAACGTGAGTAGGATGTAGGTACTGCACCTGCTAGGGTAGGCAAATTTGTTTATCTAACTGTGTGACATTTCTTGTTTTATTCAATTTTTGTGATGATGATGATGATGATAAATTTTTGTGAATAGGTGTGCGAGTCAAGATAAAATTCTGTTAATAAAACGTTACAAGTTAAACCTACATACATTCACAGATAACAACTAAATAAGGATAGGTAGTAGATTATCTGTCGGGAAATGGGATGTTATAAAGTAACTTGGTACGCTTAAGTGTGGTGAAACGCCCTTTGAGTGCAAGTAGTTGTGAGATACGCTTAAGTGTGGCGAAATGCCCTTTAAGTGCAAATGGTTGTGAGAATTTGAAGACGAACCTGGTCTCTTAAGTGTGGTATTGACCCTTTAAGTGCAGGTGGTCATGAACCCATACTCTAATTAGATCTCTACTAAAACTTAGCGTTGAGGTGTTAAGAATGTTCATAAATTCATAACAGAAGAATTGACTGCATACCTATTCAACAGCATTAATACTTAACAGGTGTTTAATAAAGTTGAATGAAAGGCTGTTAATATGTACTTATTAAATTTATTTTTTTAATTTCAGCATTTTATCTGGACTCGTGGGTTGCTTGGGACAAGCAACAAGCAGAATGGCCGTGTTGGCAATCTTGGTCAGGCGCCGAACGTCAGCGAGCGATGACACTGACAGGGCGAAATGGCAGCGACACCGAACTGACAGCTGCGTTTGATAGAGAAGAAAAAACGGACTTCTAGTGAATTCGAACTTGCACTAACTTGTTGAAGAAGAATAAAACCTAGTTGATTGAAATAATTATAGTAATTTGTTTATAATAAGTACCTACTTTTGTGTTAGACATTATTTGACACACGGGAATTACCTACTCACGTAAAAATTTCGTCGATTTAGATACCGACAATGTTTCGATTCATCCGGATTCCGGAGAATCTTCATCTGGGTTAAATAATGTCTAGTACAACTCACGAAAATTTTGAAAGTGAAATACTTTTGTGTTGTTTGGGTAGGTACCTAGGTACTAAAGTTACTAAAAAGATTGAAAGCTAATAGGTACCTACCTACCTACCTAGGTAGGTAATACGTTTTGATTTGCTCAGTGTCATTTTTTAGGAACACTGACTACCTACCTACATTCACAAACTTAGGTATAGTAGGTACTCCTAATTCCGTACAAAGAGCAAGGAGCAAGGATCCATTAGGTAGGTACCTACCTATTTTGCTTTCTTCGTAATCTACTCACCTAGTGTAGGTAGGTACCTACCTTTGAGATTGTGATACCACCTTTAGAATAGAGATAATTATGTAGGTACCTACCTGCATAACGGTAGATCAATTTTACTAAAAGATAATAATACCTAATAAATATTATGTCGCGAGAAGCAACCCTGAGTGCCACGTCAGATAGAAGACAGGGACAGAGTTACGCCGACAGACAGAGTTAGAATGAGGCGCCAAGTTTAGGTATAAAAACGAGTAGGCATGAAGTGCTTGTGCGAGCTGAATTGAACTTTGTAGTATTGATGATAGATTCGCTATTTAAATAAACGTTTTCCCGGAGTCAGGCATCTGTTAGTAATTAGTAATCTGTGACGTTGTTAAACCAATGTTCCACTTTAAACACCTTTTATAAGTAAGGGGGTATGTGTTTACTATTTGAATGGGTGACAGCTAATAGCAATAACAACTAAGCGCTTTTATGCTTCACAAACTTTAACCCAAATGAATTTTAGCGAAAACAGATATCTTAAAAAGGTGCTATACCTAGGTCCATTGTATGCTTGTACAAATGAAAATTCTATAAAGGCAAGACGCATGCTTTGCAAAGATGTCTGTTTGGGTTGACCCTGCAACTCATTATGGGACCTATCAGACAGAGAGCGGTCACGCGGTCAAGCGTTCAGCGTGCGCTTTCTGCGTTTGAGCGTTCTACTGATTTCTACGGATCTGTTCTACTTAACCGCCGCGGTCAGAATGCCTCCTGTGTGAGTATAGATATGTAACGTAAAATAATACAAAGAACGCAAAACTGACTGCTTGAACGCTTGACCGCGTGAACGCTCTCTGTCTGATAGATCTCTATAATGAGTAAGGATCCTTTTGCACCGACATACCTAGCTTATTAATTTATTTAATGTACTTCTTGTTATGTATGTTTTATTGCAAATAAAATTATTATCTTTCATCTATTGGGTTAAATATTGCTATAGTTATAATTAAAATGCTAATTTACCTGTCAATGGAGTTTGTCGGATTATTAGGCCCTTCTATGTGCGACAAGAGAGAATCTATAGCGACTGGCATACTCACTTGGATAGGTAGCCATTCCTCATCTAAAAATGAAACAAATCAAAACAAAATGTAAATCTATACTATTATAATAAAGCGGAAGAGTTTGTTTGTTTGTTTGTTTGTTTGTTTGTTTGTTTGTTTGTTTGTTTGTTTGTTTGAACGCGCTAATCTCTGAAAGTACCAGTCGGATTTGAAAAATTCTTTCTGTATTGGATAGCTAATTTATTGAGGAAGGCTATAGGCTATTCAACATCACGAAAAGACCCTCAGAAGCCATACAAAATGAAAGAAAGCCTGAATCGTGCTGACGAAAACATGCGGTTAACAGATGATCACAGAAAACTATTACCATAGAATATAACAAGCGGATACGATTGCAATCTCCATACAAAAGAAAGCGTAAACCGGTTTTTTTGTATGGAGCTGGCATTCTGATGTGTTCTGAGGTTGACAAAATTATGTTTTTTTTTTTTTTTTTTCTTCTTTATTTTGGCTTCGCAAAAATTATGTTCTCTTCATATTCTTCTGATTCATATTTTCTTCTAAATGTATACAATATTTGACACTGACATTTGGAAAGGATTGAACATTCAGAAATCAGACATCTGTTTATTAATAGAATGCTATTTGACTTTAACACAAATTCAAATCCACAAAAAAGGTTTAGGTAAGTAACTGTAACTAAAACGTGAATCCATAGATAAAGAATCGTCGTCGTTCCTCCTGTGTGAATCACGGTCTTCATAATAGTTTCTACGCGCATCTATGCGTGATTCTTTTTAATAAACCGACTTAAAAAAAAGGAGGTGTAGGTTCTCAGATTCGATTCAACGGAATCTTTTTTTTACTATGTGATTATAACTCGAAGATGTCTGAACCGATTTGGAAAATTATAAATCAATTAATATCAATAAATCAATCAATACTTTTAATAAAACTGTAACAGGTCATATTCTGTCTATACATTGAAGATATTTTGAAATTTTTTTTTTGGAGGGCTCTCTATAATCGATACTGAAGCCAAAACTGTAATTTTATCATTCATGTCTGTCTGTCTGTCTGTGTGTATCTTGGCCGCGCATCACGTCGAAACTACTGGATGGATTTAAATGAAACTTGGTATTATTTGAGTGCATACTACGAGGTATATAGGCCTTGGGAGAGGGGATGAAAGTCAAAATGAGTATCTGGTTGTAATTCATTAACGCGTAGTCCGATTTCATTGATTCTTTTTTGTTAGAAAGTAGGTAGGTACTTTAAATATTGTCCGGTAAAAATTTCAAGGTCATGATCTGATGGAGTCAGGACCTGTTCCATGAAACTTTTTAGTGATATGGGTATCAAATGAAAGAGCTTGATGAGTGAAACACAATTCTGTTATGATGATGGAGTCAGGACCTTCATGGAACTTTTTGGTGATATGGGTATGGGTATGAGTTTTCTCTCTTTCTCGCTTCTCTGCTTCTCTTTATACATGCTTCTCTCCATTTATGCTTGAAGCAATACGAAGTTTGCCGGGTCAGCTAGTAAATAAATAATTCTGGACATTTCTCACAGCGCCATCTAGTTGAAAGAATGTGATTTTTTTTTATTTCTTTATTTTTTAAACAAATGTGCTGTGAGAAGAATCACCTAGCTCTTAAAAGTCTCTAAAGTGAATTATGTAGAGAACCACTGAAAACAATTTAATATTTCTTAACTAAAGCGGAAGAGTTTATTTGTTCGAGCGCGCTTATCTCTGGAACACAAAAGTATAGGCTATTCAAGGCTAAATAAAACGTCAGGAGAATCTGCCAAGCAGAGCTAGTTTCCATCTAGGTATTTACTTACATCTACACTATACATATTCCTTTTATTTCTTTCCATTATAAGATTAGGTAGATGTTTACAAAGAATGGGGTTACAGTTACAGCTGTGTTCCTTTACGTTCAATAGACAGAAAGATATCACTTACTGGTCATCACTGGAGTTCCGTAACCAATATCATTAGCTACTTCCGCGATAAGTTCTTGAGCCACTAATAGCATGTGCAGTCTGCAACGAAATAACATTTATTAGGTTACTGTATCAGTAGTTAGTAGGTTTATAATATGTATAATTGATTAGTCAGTAACTATAACTATTATAATTTTATTGACCATGCCTTTTCTTGGATAAGATTTCTACAAACCAATGAAATGGCAATGAACGAGTTAAGTGAGAGAAGTGAGGATGGTTTTTACCCACCAGCCTACTAATTCTCAACAATGTCCAAGGTTATTTTTTTCTTCTTTATTTTGGCTTCGCACGGCTTGTGCATTCAACCAGTGTCAATTAATTAATAAACTTTATAGATAAATAAGTTATATAAATGCCCACTGGAAGTATTCCCTATATAAGGTCTCTTAGATTTGTTTGGGTAAGTATTTATATTTTAAATTTTATCACTCATACTAGTTGACTGAGACAAAATACACAAATCAGAAAATGAATAAAAATTCTCTTTGCTCCTAAAGCCTCTCACCTACAGACTATCCGAACATAATGTAAACATACCTATGTATAATGCTAGGCAGCATAGAAGCTTTGTACCAAAGCACGCCAGGGAATTCGTATTTGATGCAAAATTCCGCCACAAAGACTTCTGTATACGCGCCCTTTGGTTTGTCGTCGCCAAGAGAGAGTGAAATGAGCTTGGCTTGCTTATCTGTGAAGGTTTTGATAGTGGCAGCCCTTGGTAGCAAGCAGTTCATTCTTGAACTTATGTTGCGGACCTGTGGGTAATCAAAAATCAAAAACATGAAAACGTAACTACTAGTGGCACAATTAGAAATAAAAAAAACCGACGTTTCGGGTTTCAAAGATTATCTAAAGTCTTGATAAATTTACAGAAGTAAAAACTATCCCCCTTACTTATGAAAGATGTAAATTGAACACTGGTTAAACAACGCCCCGTTTCTATTCGTCACTATCCACAAATAAAGACAGGACGTTGTTTAACCAGTGTTCAGCTTTAAACATCTTTAATAAGTAAAACCCTATATACTGAGGCAAAACATGGAAGTAATATAGCTTATAATAGGTGATCAAAATTGATGTTTCCTTACCTCTAACAGAGGTTGATTCTTCTCTCCCAATATCTCCAGATTATATTTGGACGAGTAGTAGTCGGCGTAGGTTTGATCTGATTCTTCGCCGAAGAACGACTTCGGTGACAAATGTTCCAGAACATTCGACACAATATACCTGCAATTGCATTTTATGTTAGGATAGCAATATAAGTTATTAAGCAATAGCTAATGACCCACGTAATGTTCTAATAAATACATTTTCGTACCTATCCGGTAATATAGAGCCTCGGTACCAAGGAGTGACCACCTTGTTTTTGTATTCCTTTTCTGTTACGCGAAGAGATCGCCTTGCCTAGGAAAAAAATATTCAAATGAATGTTTTCATCACCGTTTAGAGCTCATGTTGATGCAATATACGTTTTTCGAAACGAAAAATCTATTGTTGGAAACCCGAATTCGAACCTTTGGAAAGATCAAAGTCAAAGTTTTTTTTATACAACTAAGGTCTTTAGGCTACGGTAAACGGTTACCGTAGCCTAAGGACGCCTGTGACACCAGAGAAGTCACACTCGCGCTGCTGACCCTTTAAAAGAGGAATCACTGCGGCGACAACACATATATGGGTTGTGAGAGAAATAAATCTTTTTTGAGTTTTTGAATGGACAAGACTGGTCCACCAGATGTCACCGCAGCGCTTTCTCGTAGAGCTCTGGCAACCTTATTCACCGCAGAAACACAACACCATTCGAGAAGAATGTTATTTGGCTATATTTTGTAAGGCGGAGGGGAGGTATAGTCCGACACAGAATAATAAAAATAAATGGCGCCACTGTGCAAGCTAAATACGCAAAATAGATAAATTCTCTTTTAGAAGTAAATTATTACTTCTGACTGACGTTCCGTTCTCGGTACCTGTACCATAGACAAGAAACCTGTACTTTACCATAGATTAGTAGAGAAAGGGTTTCCAAAGTACTGAAATTTTAGTTGCCTTTTCTACCCGTTTTTGCCGGACTATACATCCCTAGCCGAGCTGTTCGAATATAGAGTGAGAAAAACCCACTATGCCCTTTCTCCTAATCCTATTAAAGTAAAATAATTAAACATACCGTAAAGTCGGGTATCACTACTGGAGGTATTTCAGTATACTTCTGAATAACATCCCAGTCGATATCGTAGCCGCTTAGGTCGCTTATCACCGGCACTGTATAGAAACAGTTCACTTTGCCCTCAAATATCAAAAACTTCTTTGCGATCGACAGAACTTGGTCGAAGAGGAAGTAGTGGAATCTAGAAAAAAAATCTAAAATAAACAGTATTCAAATTTTATCGACCTACTTTTGGACAAAGGTCTCCCATCATCTTTGTCTAGATTCTACCAGCCAAGTCAATAGTTAAAGAAATGAACCCTGCAAAACTAAAAGGCCATAATTCGTATTGCCACTTTTACATGTCTGGGTTCTAATTGAACATTATTTTCATCCTTAGGCGCGGGACATACAGAAAAGACGTAAGACGAGGACGCGTCGCAGACATGTCTCTTCCGCGTCCCTTTCATAGAAAATGTATAGAAGCGTCGCGCCGCAAAACATACAGAAGAGACGCCGTCACATTTTGTATGAAAGGGACGCGGAAGAGACAAATGTCTGCGCCCTGTCTCTTCTATCTGGCCTGCGCCTTACATCCCCAACTTCGAGCGATAGAAACAATAAATGACTCAATGTACGAATAGATAAGAAATAGATTAAACATACCTTTTAATTAGGCTAATCATCTTATCATTGAGCTTGATGACAGCATAATTCATCAGTATATCCGTAGTGACCTCGCCAATCGTCATAAACGTGGGGAAAGCGCAAAGCTTTGGCAGCGGCTGTTGCGTCAGAAATCCGTAGCCTATAAAGAAAAAAAAAAACTTTTTTCTCACATCAAGAACAAAACACCGTGCATACAATTTGCGCCCAACCAAGACATTACTAATCCTTATAAATAAAAACCGATAATCAATAATCCATAACAAGAGAAAGAGTAAGTAACTCTCTCTGTTTGTCCATTAACTTTCTATTTTCGCTATTTTATGTTTTTAATTTGTTTTTTAATTCGTCTTCACGCGCCATCTAGCGCATCGAGATAAAACTTAGACAAAATAAAACTAAGAGATTATCTTACCTTGTTTGTCGTTTAGGAACTTGAAAAGGGCTCTTTCACGGGACTCTTTGGGCTCAGGGAATGAGTTAGTCAACTTGATGATGTGAAGGTAATGTGTAGGTTCATTGGGCACAGCGTTGAGGCATTTCGGGAACTAGAAACAAAATTATACTATAACTAGCTGACCCGGCAAACTTCGTATTGCTTCAAGCATAAATGGAGAGAAGCATGTATAAAGAGAAGCAGAGAAGCGAGAAAGAGAGAAAACTCATACCCATACCCATATCACCAAAAAGTTCCATGAAGGTCCTGACTCCATCATCATAACAGAATTATGTTTCACTCATCAAGCTCTTTCATTTGATACCCATATCACTAAAAAGTTTCATGGAACAGGTCCTGACTCCATCAGATCATGACCTTGAAATTTTTACCGGACAATATTTAAAGTACCTACCTACTTTCTAACAAAAAAGAATCAATGAAATCGGACTACGCGTTAATGAATTACAACCAGATACTCATTTTGACTTTCATCCCCTCTCCCAAGGCCTATATACCTCGTAGTATGCACTCAAATAATACCAAGTTTCATTTAAATCCATCCAGTAGTTTCGACGTGATGCGCGGCCAAGATACACACAGACAGACAGACAGACATGAATGATAAAATTACAGTTTTGGCTTCAGTATCGATTATAGAGAGCCCTCCAAAAAAAAATTTCAAAATATCTTCAATGTATGGACAGAATATGACCTGTTACAGTTTTATTAAAAGTATTGATTGATTGATTGATATTAATTGATTTATAATTTTCCAAATCGGTTCAGACATCTTCGAGTTATAATCACATAGTAAAAAAAAGATTCCGTTGAATCGAATCTGAGAACCTACACCTCCTTTTTTTTAAGTCGGTTTATTAAAAAGAATCACGCATAGATGCGCGTAGAAACTATTATGAAGACCGTGATTCACACAGGAGGAACGACGACGATTCTTTATCTATGGATTCACGTTTTAGTTACAGTTACTTACCTAAACCTTTTTTGTGGATTTGAATTTGTGTTAAAGTCAAATAGCATTCTATTAATAAACAGATGTCTGATTTCTGAATGTTCAATCCTATCCAAATGTCAGTGTCAAATATTGTATACATTTAGAAGAAAATATGAATCAGAAGAATATGAAGAGAACATAATTTTTGCGAAGCCAAAATAAAGAAGAAAAAAAAAAAAAAAAAAACATAATTTTGTCAACCTCAGAACACATCAGAATGCCAGCTCCATACAAAAAAACCGGTTTACGCTTTCTTTTGTATGGAGATTGCAATCGTATCCGCTTGTTATATTCTATGGTAATAGTTTTCTGTGATCATCTGTTAACCGCATGTTTTCGTCAGCACGATTCAGGCTTTCTTTCATTTTGTATGGCTTCTGAGGGTCTTTTCGTGATGTTGAATAGCCTATAGCCTTCCTCAATAAATTAGCTATCCAATACAGAAAGAATTTTTCAAATCCGACTGGTACTTTCAGAGATTAGCGCGTTCAAACAAACAAACAAACAAACAAACAAACAAACAAACAAACAAACAAACAAACAAACAAACTCTTCCGCTTTATTATAATAGTATAGATGCTCATTGAAATCGGAATAGTAAATCTGTATAAGTAAATATATTTCGGAATTAAGTTTATTTTACGGAATGAATTATTGTGAGGTTGCTTATGATTTCAAATAAAGAATTCTAAAATTAGATTTGTTCGGCGCGGATAGGTGTGCGGCCACCTTTACACAGAAAAATGTGTTTGTGTTTGGTATACAAAATACTTAGGCCTTTACATATCCTTTACTAGATGATTGGAGGCAATCTTTGCCTGCACTCAACGGGACACTGTAGTGCATGGTACATACAAAAATCATCGAACTGTAATTTAAAAACTCACAGCAATCTCGTGTTTTCGAACGCTTTTCTTCGAGCCAGGTTTGGGGACGTCTTCTCCTTTCTCGTCCGCTCTCTCACTCCACGGCCAATTGAGGAAGCATTCTTTCACGTCATCTTCGTCAAAGTCTACCACACTGTAAATATAATTAGGTTTAGGTTTATAGATTCTTTATTCTCAAAAAGAATTACAAATTCACTTACATGAGAACTTAAAAATTAATAACACTTACAGTGGATATAAAATTCTAGTAGGTAAAAGAGGGTAGGTTTAGTTAGTTGTGTGTGGATTGACGATAGAACATTCTTTGTTCAAAACAAGGAGTAGGTTGAAAATGGATGTGGCTGTTTAGGACATAATTTTATTTAGGTAAATATTAGACGTTGATTTTGAAGTGATTGTTTTGATTTTTTTTTAAAAAGATTAATGATATTTAAGTTTAATTTGAATTTATTGCGCGAAGTTTATTTAAGTATTTTTTTTAAATAGTGATAAAAACGTTGATTTAGGATGTTTCGAATTGACTATACTATACAGAAAAAAAAATTACAAATATGTTTGGGATGTATGACATCATTATCTTCCTGCCCTTGTTTCACATTACGTGGGGTTGGCACAACATAAATAAATAAATAATGCTGGACATTTTACACAGCATCATGTATGTGGTCCCAAAGTAAGCAGAGCTTGTGTTATAATAAATATTGACATACATTACAGCACAGACACAAAAAACAAGTAAGTACCTACAGAAAGAATAAAAAGGTAGGAAGGTAGGTAACCAAATAACTTAACTAATTAACACTAAGGCTGGTTTTTGTCTCGCGCTCACCGTCAGCGCTGATAGGCGAGTGATCTTTATTACAATGAAATAAGGATACTGATTGTCCAGCACTGACGAGAGCAATCAGCGTAGCCATTTCTGCTAAGGCTGATTTTAGTCTCACGCTCATAGTCTGCGTTGATAGGCGAGTTATCTTTATTACAATGAAATAAGGATACTGATTGTCCAGCACTGACGAGAGCAATCAGCGTAGCCATTTCAGCTAAACAATCAGTATCCTTATTTCATTGTAATAAAGATCACTCGCCTATCAGCGCTGACGATGAGCGTGATTCTAAAATCAGCCTAAGCGTGCAGCGTGTGGGGCCTTGGCCGACTGACAGAAACCTTGGGTTCGACTACTCGTGAACTAATCTCCCCATGCATTACTTTACTCTTTGTTCCCATACAATAGAACGAGAATACCACATGGTTTTTTGCAATGCAGTTTTACTAAAGAATATCTTTACACGTACGTAGCGACAAGAAAACAAAGGGAAGGAAGGGTGCGTAGGTAGGATGGAAAGCTGGGCCTGGAAAGAGGAGAATAGAGTGATATGATCAAAACTTTCAATGAAAAAGCAGAAAAAAGAGGTAGGTTTTTCAACCAGTGAATGGGTAAGTGGGTGGGTGGCTACGTGAGTTATGAATCCTTTGCACTAGTTTTTCAGTTCGACTCAAAAGGCAGGGGCAATAGACCGTGTCTAAGTAATTTAGGCAAGATAGTACTAGTGATTCACAAACGGTGACCCTCACTGCCTCACTCATATATGGACGGATTTTGTATGAAATTTTCGAATTAGCCCAGCCTGATCCTGTAAGTTTGGTAGCGATCGGATCAACAGAAGTGTAAAGCCAGGGCGGGTCGCTAGTACTGTTTAAAAATATACCTGTAGATCCTTGGGAGTAGTGAAACCTCTTCCAATTCTCCTATTTGATGTAATTTGATACACGCGTTTAGGGCTGCAGATCTTTTGGCATCCTTCAAGGATATTTGTGGAGTGCCCTGTAACAAAAACTCAATACAGTATCCTAGAAAAATGTATTGACTGTAGTGTTATGACATCGTGAGACTCATAAGTTCCTGTTTTTAGTTTTTTTTCCTAAAAAAAGAACATGAAACAAAAAGAAACAAAATCTGTTGAAATGAAGGGATAACATTCGCGGATTTCATGCGAAGTTTCCACACTCAATCTATACCAATATTTATAGCGGAAGTTGTTTGTTTGAACGCGCTAATCTCTGGAACTACCAGTCGGATTTGAAAAATGATTTCGGCATATGATAGCTTAATTCTTGAGGAATGTACAGGCTAATTTTCATCATTACCATCACTATTCGTACAATCCGAAAGCGCGCATATAAGTTAACTGTATAACGAAAGCTTACCTTTATCGGCTCTTTAATCGGACAAGCCAGTGGTAGTATGACGGTGATCAATCGTTTTTGCACTACCCGATCTTTATCAAACACTTTCTCATGAATCCACGCAGGTGTTACTTGAGTGAACTGATCGTGAGGTAATGTACTGAAGTAACGGTTCAGTAGACTGATAGCTGCGACGGAGGGTAGACGTCCTGAAACAAATATAGTAGAGTAGGAAAAAGCGGGAACTAATTGTTTTATTTACTTTATTATGCTCTTTTAGTCAAGGTCGTTCAGTTGTTCTGGGGGTCTAAAGTGGCCACTTTTGATGAAAAATCAGATGTTTCATAGATGCTTCATCTATGAAACATCTGATGAAACATCAAATGCTTCATAAATGCTTCATATATGCTTCATATATGAAGCATCGATGCTTCATCAATGCTTCATAGATGCTTCATCTATGAAACATCTATGAAACATCTATGAAGCATCTCACAAAACATCTTTTTTGACAGATCTATGTGCGAGGTTTTTTCTTTTTTTTTTCTTCTTTATTTTGGCTTCGCACGGGTTTTGCATTCAGCCATCCGTTTTCCATTCAACCTATATTTACTTTCTAAAAGTAAATTTAACCTCGCACATGGCTTTTTGGCGGGAATTTGAGAAGTCATGATTTCGTTTTGTTTTATTTTCCAAAACTTGTGTTTCTTCGAATGTTAATGTGTAATGATGGTGGATTATTAACCGTTATGTGTTCGTGAATGTGCATAAGTGTGGGCAAGTGAAACAGCTTTTTGACTTCTCCCAAAAAGTCCGTGTTGATGTTTCAGTAAAGCCCCACCATCTTTACTGAGGCCAAGGGGAGGGGTGGAATATTATATTTATGTACATTTTGTAGGTATTTATATACCTATCTTATTTATCTATAAACTTGAAGAATATTAATTACTTGACACTGGCTGAATGCACAAGCCGTGCGAAGCCAAAATAAAGTAGAAGAAAAAAAGAAAAAACCTCGCACATAGATCTGTCAAAAAAGATGTTTTGTGAGATGCTTCATAGATGTTTCATAGATGTTTCATAGATGCTTCATATATGAAGCATCTATGAAGCATCGATGAAGCATCGATGCTTCATATATGAAGCATATATGAAGCATTTATGAAGCATTTGATGAAAAATCAGATGTTTCATAGATGACATCTATGAAACATCTGATTTTTCATCAAATGTGGCCACTTTAGACCCCCTGGTGTGTAGAGCTAACGAACGTACAAACTAGCATATTTATTATTGTTCAAGCCTTATTTGAACAATTAGTAAAATACATAACCTAGTTCTGCGATAGCAGCGCAGCGTCTATCGGACTTCAGTGCTGGATCCGACTCTAGTTCGCCCTAAATTAAGATCTCGCGCACCTTAGATGGCTTACATTTGGACTTTCTTCTGACCACCCCTATACTTTCAAGGGCTACTACTGCCAAGTATATCTATTACGCTAGCTCGTCATGGTAAAAAATACTGGCATGCATGCAATACATAATGTCGTGTCTAACTTTTATTCAATTTTTATGAATTCTCGTTGTATTTCAAAAAGTATACATCCCAGAATAAAAACTATGTTGGAATGTACAACTAAAGATCTTTCATTATGACACCCCACTAAATATATTTGTTAAACTTTTTTTACCCCCTTCGGAACCCAATATCTTGACAAACCCTTCATCGATTAAGCTCATATGCTCAACCGTACATTTCCATAGCACACCTATTGACCTACCAAGTTTCATACAGATTGGATGAACGGTTCGACAGTTATGCGCGAACAAGAATTCGTGGAACATACAAACATACAACGCAAAATCGCCCAACTTAGCACTAAGATCTTAGCTCGCTTTGCTCGCCCGATCGATTATTGATATTTATAGAATATAGTAGGTAAATAGAATTATAAGCCGCTGGCAAAAGCTAGTAGCTATAAAAAATGTACTTACCTCCTTGTGGTGTTATATAGGGTGGTAGTATGTCCTCTTCATAAAGATCCTGAATTGCGTCTTGAGAGGGCGCTTCTCTCGAATCAGTGTTGCCAACTAGAATCTAATGAAATGACAATGCATTTTGAACAAGTATTTAAAAAAAAAACGGTTGCACAGAATTCTCAGGTACAGTCAGCGTCATCAATCGGTATCCCCCTATTGATTTTAACAAGGACCCTTTTCATTTCAATTTTGGATTTCAGTCGGATTTGCTAGTATACTTATGGATATCTAATTTCGCTCGAGTTCCTATACTAGCAAATCCGACTGAAATCCAAAGTTGAAATGAAAAGGGTCCTTGTTAAAATCAATAGGGGGATACCGATTGATGACGCTGACTGTACCTAACAAATTAGTCCAACGACTTTTTTTTTTGTCGAAATAGATCAGATTTTTGTTTTTTTTTTATCCGACCCCAAAAAACAAAGCGGTCCTTTCGACTTTGTATATTTTTAAAAAATATACTTACTTACAAAGTCAAAAAAAATTTAAAACGTGAATGAACATGCATTAAAAAACATTTTTTTTTAATGCATGTTCACATTTTAAAAGAAGACACTGAGCTGATTACTTACAAGATGAATTTGACGTTCAATCCGTTGGAATTCCGTGTAATTTTTTTCAAATTTATTCCTGTTTTCTTCGTTGACCATTATAATGAAACTGGACTCCTTACAACGAGCGCGCCCTGAAATAGAAATCTTCTTTTAATATAAATAAGAATAAGAATAACGTTTATTTGACACACGCAAGTTACAGTAAGTACATCAGGAAAAGCACAGCATCATCATACATACTTATAGAATAAACATTAAACAAATAATAATACAATACATTGAGATGTTGATACTCCTAACGCTGTTGGCTGTAAGTATAAATAATTTTGTAAGATTCAACTCAACTTCGGAACTAAAAGTCGCGGGCTCGAACCTAAGCCGTTCATCAATGGTTTTTTTTTAAATGTATAACGCGCATAAAAACAAACGCAGCTTTAAGCGATAAGGCCGCCAATTGTTACCTATATGATAATTAATGTTTATGGTGCTATCTATATGGTAAATAACAAAGTATTGTCTATTTATCTTATCTAGGAATACTTGCAACAAGTAGGAATGGGCCAGGTATATTTGAAATAGGCTCTAACAACTCCCTAGACATTTTCTTAGGATTTTGAATGTTGATATGCTTTGTCTTCACGGACACAGTGTCGGCTTTTATAAATAGTAAAGTCTACAAGCTATGACCATATTCAATTTTATATAAATCATTGTAGCCGCTTCATTTAGCATGAAGAAGTAACTTTACTCAAATTCTTACGCACTCAAAGTATATTCTGTGTGTTCTATAGGTGTGTGGTTAATAATTTACCTTTGCTTTGTATGTAAGATCTGTACTCCAATGGTGGGTCAAATCTCATTACAAGCAAGCATTGCGGAATATCCACTCCTTCTTCAATAACGCTTGTTGATATTATGCAGTTCAGCTCACTATAAGCAAAGATCATAGTTGCTTACAAGGAAATTGAATAGTTGACTAAGGCTGGATTTTACCAAACTGGATTAAGTTTTATCTGGAGATTAAACCACAGAATAAACTGCTGAATATTTTGACATTGTAAAGTTGACACCTTTTTACCAGGATAATTTGAATGCACCTAATAATGTTCGATTGCACTTTCTAAACAATTGTATTTCGAATTCAGTTGGCTAACTGAATAACTACTCTGGGAGTAAGATAACAGTTTGATCGAATCCAGCCTTAGAATCAACTACTTAATCTGAGATAATTTTTTAGAATCCTAAGAATCCTAGCGCTAGTTAGTTAGCTAGTATGAATATAAAATTTACTAGTAGTAAAACATATTTCAACATATTAAAACACATTTTTCAACTTGTTTTTTTTTCTAAATAAAACAATATTTTCTTAAGAACAAAACTTTCTAACTACAAGAGAAAAGGTAGTTTTCTATTATAAAAACATTTATTTACAGAAACTAAACTACTACATAGTATTTACATAAAAGTATAAAATACAAAAAGAACCAAAAGGTAGTTACCTTGAAGTGCCTAAAAATTTGTTACTCCCTCTATAAAGGTTGACTTTGCTATATGGAAACTTTAAGTCCTCCTTGCACAATTTGTCATGTGTGAAAGTGTTAAATAAATAAACCAACACAGATTATTACTTACTTCCTGCCAAACATCAAGAGCGCTTTCTTGCTAGCTTTCGCTAGATAATGTTGTTCCCGCGTGCTTTTCAAAGGATTCGTATTAAAACCCACTATGAAATCGTGCTTTAGAAACCCGAATTCTTTCTCGTTGCATTCCTTTACGTCTTTCAGCAGATTGAACAGCACTTTAGCAGTGAATCTCTGCTGTGTGAAGATGATCGCGGAAAGCGGTTTTCTTGCGATGTTTGACTTCAATAACACTAAAATAAAAGTCAATTGATATTAAAAAAAATTACATGTTATGGCGGCCCAGGGCAGAAAGAAGATGAATTCTTCTTCTTTCTTCTACCCAAGAGGTCGCCACTCAAGAATATCCCCAAAGAAAACATAATATGAATTTAGAACCTGGATATTTGTTTATTATCACAATCTATACCAATAAGCGGAAAAGTTTGTTTGTTTTTCTGTTTGTTTGAACGCTTTAATCTCTGGAACTTACAGTCTGACTTGAGAACTTCTTTATGCATTTGATAGCTTAATTCTTGAGGAAGATTATAGGCTACATTATATCATACTAGATTATAGGCATTTCATCATTATCTTCATCACTATACCCATCACTATGTGGGTAACGCCGTGAGGGCGCAGTTAGTTTCTGATATAATTTCCTGACGAATAAAGTAAGTAAGTACAAACCTCCGGGCTTATCCATAACCTCCGGGTTATATTCCTTCAATATCTTCAGTAGATTCAGAACCTTTTGTGAAGAGTGCTTTACGATTTTATCGTATCCGGTCTCGCCTTCCATCGAATCAAGTAATGCTTTACGAGCACTGAAAAACACAAAACAAGTAAAAATATCTATGTATTCTTAAAGTTACCTAGTAGGTAAAGCTTTGCTAAGCTTCTTACCAAACAAGCTTTGCTTAGATTGGGGCTAGATGCTGGGTGAAAAGTCGTCCAAAGTATAAGAAAGTTATGATTAAGATCATAAAAGTGATGAAATTTTGATACGAGAAACAACACCGTTTGAGCATGTTACTATGTCTTGACTTTCGATCCAGAGGTCGAGGGTTTGAATCCCGGCCATGCATGAAAGGATTTTTCGAGATCTAAACGGTGATGGAAAACATCGAGAGTAAGCCAGTTAGCTTTCTAACAGCGATAGGCTTGCATCAGCAGGTATGTAATACTGACTTCTACAAAATGTGGGTACAAAACATCTATGAGTACTACTTATCTACTTAAGTATTTGGACATACCTCTGACTACCCCCATAAACATTTTCGATGGATCTTAAATGGCTAGATGTCATGATCATTTTAAATATTTATTCCTTTTTGACTTTTCCCTTTGCTAAAATACTTAGTGCTAATACTAACTGAGTAGACGCAGTGATGGCAACTTTGAAAAGTCGGTCAGCTTCTTGCGTTGTTGCCTGTCGCTTCAATCGTTCTAATAGTATCATATATGCGAGTATACCGAGCGAGCCACCATAATCACCCAATTCTTCCATAAACATCTGCATAGACACCATCATGTTTTTCACGGCTTTTACTTTCTGGAAACCAAACAATCGAGTTACGTACTTAACTAATTATATACTAAATAGCTACCTATAGTCTGGCAAAAAATAATAGACATAAATGGGGGCGCCACTGTGCAAGCTAAATACGCGAAACAGATAAATTCTCTTTTAGAAGGAAATTATTACTTCTGACTGACGTCTTCGGTACCTGTACCATAGACAAGAAACCTGTACTTTACCATAGATTAGTAGAGAAAGGGTTTCCATTGTAATGAAATTTTAGTTGCGATTTCTACCCATTTTTGCCAGGCTATAAGTACTTACTACCGGAGTTAAATACTTTATCACTTTATGAGGTAAGTATCTATTTGTTACTAGCTGCAAAATGTTCAAGTATGGCTAACTCTAGTGACGGAGTTTTTAGGCCGCCTAAAGGCCTCCGTCATGGAAGAGAAATAGCAATTTATTTTTTTGTTTGTTTGTTAGAACGCTCTAACTAACAGTCGAATATGAGAAAATATTTTTACATTTGATAGCTTAGGTCTTGAGGAAGGTTATTGGCTACATTTCATCATCATCACCATATACCATCATTACGCAGGTAACGCCGCGATGGCAGCAGCAGCATAATAATAAAGCCCTTTTATTTCCGAACATTATTGCAAGGACAAAATTTGTTTTTTTTATATTATGTCTCTTAGCAGTGTGTTTTGGCATAGGCCTCCTCCATTTCTCTCCATTGTGATGTGTCAGCTGCAACCCTTGTCCAAAACCGTCCCAGGCTGAGCTATTAGATTGTTTGAATATTTTGACATTGTAAAGTTGACACCTTACAACCAGGATAATTTGTATGCACATAATAATGTTCGGTTGCGCTTTCTAAACAATTGTATTTCGAATTATCGGCTAGTTACTCTTTTGGTCGAATCCGGCCTACGATAACTTAGGCCTCTATTAATAAACTCCGCTCATCTTGTGTCTAAGTTGCACCACGGATTTAACTATTGCCATCCTTATTTGTCACTGTCTAACAAAAAAGGATGGTAATAATTAAATCCGTGGTGCAACTTTGACAGAAGTTGAGCGGAGTTTATTAATAGAGGCCTTAATGCATTACCTTCTTCGGATCAGTGCTGATATCCACTTGCCACTTCTTCAAAAGTAAGTCCTGACTTCTCCGCGTATCAGGAAGTTGAACTTTCATTATTTGCTCCATAGCATTGTCCAAAATTTTGTTCGCTTTAATCGCAGCCGGTGACGGAAGAGGTAGTCTATAGTATATCACGGATTCGTTTGGATTTGTTGAGTATCTATAACAAAAAATTAAAAAAATATCGCCGCGTCAATGTCACCCTATGAAGGCTCAAACACACGCTGGCCCAGGCTCGCATTGCCTCTCTATCGCTCTCGGCTTGCACCGATTCGCCTTCTCGCTCGCGCTCGCCTAGGCTGGCCCAACATGTGTTTGAGTCTTAATAGCAAAACAGCCTAGGCAAGCCTGTGCGAGTGCGAGCGAGAAGGCGAATTGATGCAAGGCGAGAGCGATAGAGACGCAACGCGTTCACTCGGCGAGCCTGGGCCAGCGTGTGTTTGAGTCTTACGGCACAGTCTGAAAACCAGCGATGTCTCCCATAGGCTGAGACTACTACTACATTAAGCTAAGACTGGATCTGTTTGGCACCACAAAGTGAAAATTAGAATTTATGTTAGCTTAGTCTGTAACTTTCTTTGTGTTTCTTACTGTACTGTAATTTTTTTCTTTATGTCAAATTTTATTCTTTTATAAAAGTATGTTTTTTCAAATACGTTCTAATATCTGTACTTATATCTGTGATTTTGCTTACTGTGGTTTTAGATATTTGACATTATCTACTCTAATACTACTATTAAAAATCTCAAATAAAACTACAGTAAGCAAAACCATGCATAACATATTGAAACTGGTTCTGCAGGTACATTATGAGTACCTAGCAGGGTTAAATTATACTCACGTCAAAACCTCTCCAAGTTCATTGACAGTGGCAATGGTAGCGTGAAAAGTGGTCTCCAGATCTTTGAGAGTCTCTTGGACTTTCCCCAACGTGGTGTTGGCGTTTAGAAGTGTTGCAGATAGACCTAAAAATTATCATGTCATTCTTTCAAAAAAATCTTAAGTAGGTAATGGAAATGCAAATGAAGCCCGCAGTGTCTTTAAGGTGTGAAAAACAATAAAATATTATTTGAACTTTTTCCAGAAGTTTATGAGGAGTTTCGTTTTTTTTTTTTTGACGAACGCTTTACAATAATTTTCGGATTGGAGGGCGTGATAATTTAAAAAAATCAGTATAAAACCCTAAAGGAGCGAGTTTGGCTCACAAATAGCTCAATCTTTGTCATAAAATTCCAGCGTGCACTATTGTCTGATTTCAATGCTTTTTTTTTGTAAACAATCCGATTACAAAATCCCAAACTCTACGCGGGACTCGAGTAATTACATAAAAAACATTTACCAAGTACTCTAGGTTGTTGACTCGGTGGGCAAACTTCAAAATGCTTCATCACCAGCCGCATAGGATGGTCGTCCACGGCATGGTGACATTCGTCGAAGATGAGAAGATTTATATCTTCTATCTTTATGTACGAGTGATTGAGCATGTCGCTCAAAATCTGACACGTCATCACGATCACCTGCAAAATAATATACAGGGCGAGTTTTTTTAGGGGAAGTCTGAAACTGTGAGAGTTATCGAAAAGTCATGTTAGGAGTTACGGGCTCGATTTTGAAAAAAATAAATGAAAAAAGTCAAGTTTTTGTGAAAATGTGTGTATTTGGGATAAAGTTCAGTGCCCATGACACACATTTGCTCCGGGTGCAGAGCCGAGGCAGGGAATGTATTATTATGTTGAAGTTGTTATAGATAAGAAAAAATCAAATTCTATTTGAATGAATGTCATCCTATACCGGAGATGAAGGCGTAAACCTGGTTAAGTTTACCTGATTATCCGATAATTCCTTATGCCATTTTTGTTGATCCCAGTGGTCGACTCCATTCTCTCCACTGTAGGCCCCCACTCCGTTCACGGGGCATAAGTCTTCGATAACTTTTTTCTAAAAAAAAAAAGACAACACTTGTGTACTTTGTGTTGTTTCAGGATTCGAAGAAGACTGTCTCCGAATTAAAAATTTAATTCATTGTGAAATAATATAGCTGCTGTCAGCGCAAAATGTTAACGCGAGGTACAATGCTACCACAAGGTTATCAATGCCAGCAAGAGTTCGTATGAGATAGGTACTGGCCAATTCTAGTGAACAAAATTAGCAATGGGATACCTAGTTGACACCTTCTGCAGGCTAATGACGTAAACGACGCAGCCTGCAACCACTGCGCTTTAATATCCTATTCTATTAAACGAGCAATATTTGTTTGTTTGAAGTTTGAAGTTTGTTTGTAGGTACTGACGTTCTCGAAAACGGCTCTGACGATTTCGATGAAATTTGTATCAGTAGGTACGGGTGTTTACGGGGGCGAAAAATCGATCTAGCTAGGTCTCATATCTGGGAAAAGCCGTTTTCTCGGCATTTTCACGCAAAAAGATTTAAGTGCAATGTGGTTCGTATTTGAACCACTAGATGGCGTTATGCACCCGAGCAGAGCTCGGTCGCCCAGATATTGCACAATAATTGTCGCAAACATGAGACAAAACACACCCCCTTCACTTTCTTCCAGCGTTCTTTTTACATGACGCGAATTATAGGTACCTACCTACCTATAAGTCTTATCAATGTTCTCTATTCTAAATTGTTGCAACTAACCGGTCTTGTTATGAAAACATGACTCACTCATTCTTAATGGAGTATAAACAGGTTCAGACATGCTCCAATCCAACAACGAATAATGTTGTTAGCTATAGTGTATTATGATACGTTGTTTATGATGCAATACCTACCTACTTTGCAGATAAAAGACATTGTTTTACTATGGAGCGGGGAGGGTAAAATGGCTGCAACCAAAATTCATTTTATGAATCATGCTGCTTTCTTGTCACTCTCATGTCTATGAGAAGAGACAGCATCCAAATACCTATTATACAATTCATATTATGTATGATTCAGCTAAAGTAGCCTTTTTAGACCCGCTGAGATGATTTTGTTGATCAATAAGATCCTTTTTTTTTCAGGTTTAAGTATTATAGGTAAATTATAGATAAACTTTAGAAGGTGAAAACTAACTGAATTTATTTAAATACAGTACCTGTTGGTTAACTAGAGGTACTGTGTTAACCAAGAAGAAAGTGCGTTTTCCACCTTCACCCCATGGTTTCTGCAAGGCTTCTCTAAATCGTCGAATCAGACAGACGGCAATAAAGGTCTTCCCAGAACCTGAAATAGATTATTTGATTAATAATTATACTGGACAACAAGATTCGTAGAAAGTTGTCCTGCCATTCACATTTCAACTTAAATTATGCCTAAAAGTATCAAAAAATCTGTAATTTTCAGTGTACAAATATCAATTTAGAAAAATGTCATGGTCTTGATACAAAATTTTGAATTATTTGCCTGGATAAATTGGCACATCATCTCATGACCATAATTAAAGGTACCTAGGTAAAACATTATTTTCTTTGCCAGTTCAAGTCAATGTAGTATAAATAAACAAAGCCATTAAATATATTTTAACTACTTACCAGTAGGCAGATGTATTATTGTATTCTTTCTGCTTGCAATTTCTTCAAGCTGCTCTTGATAGGGCCGTGATAAAAATTCTTCAGCCATCCCCGACACCTACTATAAAAGGGAATACAGATTACTTATTTCGGATAGAAATGTACTTACACAGAGTTTGGAAGGAATAACTCAGAATAAGGGTTTAAGTTCAAATACTATTTTGTTTTTACCAAAAGTCTAGACCCAGTTAGTTATATTATCTGCTGAACTAGCAAAACAATAGGTACCTACCTACCTAGACACTTTAATTGGTATGTCTCTGGGATCGATCTGGACAAGGGTTGCAGCTGGCAGATCACAGTGGAGAGTCGGGAGGCCTATGCCAAAACGCACACCGAATTATGAGACATAATAAAAAAAAACAAATTGTATCCTTGCAATAATAATGTTCGGAAATAAAGGGCTAAGTACTACCTACTTTAATAGGTAAGAAGGTACTTTTTATATTTTATTTATGTAGGTACCTATGTAACTGTAAGTACCGGTGAATTCACTTTGTGATGCCGCAGAAGCTGAAAAAATGGATTTACTTTGATTGGTATTACCTATTACTATAACAAAAAAATTCTAAATCCATCTCGGATCTTCCTTGAATGAAAAATCATGATAAATGTATAGAATAATGTAGGTACAGAACATAAGAGTCGTTTTAAAAATTTGAAAGTTCTCGCAAAACTTACTCTCGTCTCTTTTCTCTTGAATTAAATTGATTTGATTTACTCCACCATCCATCCACCAGGCCACAGAAGAACACTATTATTACTCCGGCACCCGGCTCAACAAAACAACACACAGAAAAGGGTTGCCGGCGCAAGAATAAAGTTTCCCTATCCCTATTCCAGATCCCTCCATCCGGGCCCCATTAGAGTGCGCCGCAAACTTTATGGCGGCTGAAGTGCGCGGCATATTCGACTTTGCGCAGGTACAGTCAACGCAATTGCGGGGAGGTGAAGGCGGTGAGGGGAGGGGCTAGGCGGGCTATGTAGATAAAGTTTACTCTATTCTATTGCGTTGACTGTACCTGTGCAAAGTCGAATCTGCCGCGCACTTCAGCCGCCATAAAGTTTGCGGCGCGCTATACACTATGGGATTAGCGAATAGACAACCCAGAACTTTACCCTAAAAGCAAACAAAATATGCAAAAGCTGGTAACATTTATTTTTGACAAATGCGCTCCATTTCACGTTCTAGATCAAGTACTTTTTTTTAAATCCGAAATAAAGAAAATAGAATGAATCAAAACTTGGTATTTTATCCAGATAATGCTTTTTTGAGTGTATGTTGTACTTAAAACAGTCCGTTAAATTTAACTAAATGGTATTTGATGACAACTTGCTATATTATTAAACATGTTCACAAAAAACTTTTCCTACTCTAAATTCTAGTGGTAGTGGAATGTTTCTCTTTGTAAAATGGTTTTTCCCTGACCAAAGACCTCCAAAGACAAACCACCACCTCTCAAAGATTATTTGCCACGTCACAGATCAACGTGGTTAACGAACGACGTGGAATAAACTGATTGGTTTTTTCCTGACCAAGACAAACCATCTGGATGGGTAGACCCCCCATGTGATGGGGAAAGCTAAGAAAGTACCTAATGGTTCTTAAAAATGAAAATTTGAGGTTCTGTGTGGTTTGGGGCTAGATGGCGTTTCCATTTGGTCGAAGCAACGTTATTATTTGTGTTTGGGTCAAGCATTGAGCATTGCGGTCCAGCGCGGTAAAAATGCTGCCAGTATCTTGGGCACTGGGCACCTAGCTTGGGCTGGGCATACAGCACGACTTGTTTCCGTTCTACTGGTGGAGAGGAGAGTTGTGTAAATTAAATCCGTGCGAAGCCAACCAACCAACATAAAGAGAAAAAAAAATGATGACACGTCAGTCAGTGTCAGCTAGGTGTCAGCGATGTGTCAGCATCGAGCTATGTATACAATTTCTTTGGCATCGAGCGGCATCTGACAGTCAGTCTGTCAATGTCAACTGTCTGTGAGTCAGCTGTCACTGTCAGTCAGTCAAGTAGGGATGTGCGATCTTTTCATTTGATCCGATTTTTAGGATCGTAATGGATCGTAATGTCTCGATCCGATCCGCGGATTGGATCGCATTGTATCGATCCGATTTTCAAAAGATCGAATGAAATAAAACCAAATAAAGTATTTTTTAAATGTTATTTTAACATGCAAATCAAACTTGCATTGCAAATAAACATGTCAACCTTTCAGATCAATGCTTTTAAGTGCCAATCTTTTATGTTTAACCTCTTTTTTAAATAAAAAATATATAATTTGGATCCATCTCATCTCTATAAGACTCACACGGCTTAGCAACTTGCAGGTAAAGTGATGTGTTTTAATTTGCTAGTTACTTATTACACCGTCCAAGTTGTGATTATAGCCCCGATAATAACAATCTTACCTACGTTTAGTTGATTCATTCGATCCTTTCGATCCGATCTGATCTCTGGTGTAGTTCAATCGATCCGCTAAAAAATCGAATGGCTTCCATACGATAGGGATGTTCGATATTTCGGATTGTATCGATATTTCGTATCGCAATATATCGTAACGCATTGGCATTTGATACGATATATCGTATCGATACAGTATCGAATCAAGACAAAGTATGCAGGTACTTTAATAATTAAAAAAATATATTTTATTTTAATAATGTGCACTATTACGAAAATGTGCGTAGTTATAACTGTCAAAAAAGGTGTTTTGTGATATCAAACTAATATTAAAAATGCGAAAGTTTGGACGTATGTTTGTTCCTCTAAAACTCGACAACCACTGAACCGATTTTTCTGAAATTTAAACATAGATAAATAATGACCGGAAATAGGACAATGCCACCTTTTAACCGGGTAGCTTGCAAGTCAAAACAATTCGTTATCAAAATAATTTGATACGACACTTTCAATCCGATACACCTTGCATGTGTTGTATCGATACGCCGTATCGTATGCCATCGTATCGATACAAATATTGGGTGTATCGTATGCCATTGTATCGATACACGAAAATATCGTATCGTATCAAACATCCCTACCATACGATCCGAAAAATCGCTTGATCGTATGCAAGCGATCCGATCTTCTAAAAGATCGGATCGGATCGGCGCATCCCTACGTAGTATTAATTTCTCTGTGCTGAAGACGTCAGACAGTCAGTTAGTTGAGTTTAGGGATGTGCGATCTTTTCATTTGATCCGATTTTTAGGATCGTAATGGATCGTAATGTCTCGATCTGATCCGCGGATCGGATCGCATTGTTACGATCCGATTTTCAAAAGATCGTATCAAAAGATCGAATGAAATAACCGTTGCGGTGCCCCGCCCCCCCGGACCGATTGCCTGCCTAGCCTAACCAACGCCCGCGCAACAACTGTTACCAGCGGTTTAACTTTTTTTGCCAGTGATTTTATTTCCTGGACTAAATCTGTTTGTGGTATCATTGGAATCGGAATTTAACAAGCTTATTAACTATTCGCATTTGCAAAAGGCCAAATTACGCCATTTTGTTCCACGCGCGAGGAGCGGGAGGGCGCTCACGGCAAATAAAAATTCAATACTACTTCATTTTTCATCCTATAGCCTTGTCTGAAGTCTTTCTGATTGGTAGAAATATGTAGTTAGCCAACAAAACGAACAAAACAAACCTCATTCACTTCAGTCCTATACATCAATCACAATAGCCAACCTTCAAACAGAAAATTCACCCGCAACATTCAAAATGTTGATCAAATTCAATTTTTTTACTATAAAACGGGGTTTTAATGGTTCAGTAATTATCCTAAATACCTGTCAGATTTAATTAATGCAAAACATGTATAGGTCATCGCTGAAAATCTTATTTGAACCTTCTTTCAAAAATAAAGTTTTTTTCGTATTTTTCTCTTCCGGTATTTTGACACATTGTAGAAATATTATCTATTATCTATGACTTTTAGTGTTACCAGTAGTGGGAGAATAATGTTAGCAACAAATAAAGACACTTTCCACGTATGGGGAAGCCCTAACACCATAGAAATCGTGATTTTAGTGGCGCGCGACCCCTGAAGTGCCCTGGGCCAATACAGTGGCCTAAGACACTCCGGCGGTTATGAGCTGTGGATTTTGTTTAAGAAATAAATAAATAAATAGATAATAACAATCTTACCGATACGTTTAGTTGATTCATTCGATCTTTTCGATCCGATCCGATCTCTGGTGTAGTTCAAGCGATCCGCCAAAAAATCGAATGGCTTTCATACGATCCGAAAAATCGCTTGATCGTATGCAAGCGATCCGATCTTCTAAAAGATCGGATCGGATCGGCGCATCCCTACAGTCAAGTCATCCTATCCTTTGCAATGCAAAATGAAAAGAATATTAAATTTTTAAATTCTGAAAATTCTTATAAGTTTGTTGTATAGTTTGTAACTATATAACAGGGCAGCTATAAATTGAGTTAAATATGACGGCAATAAATAGTTTAATCCTTCATTCTATGCTACTCGTTATTATTTATATAAAAGCCGCTGCACCTGGTGGTAAGATTTTGGTTACTTATTTATTTCTATCTGATTCAAAAACCTACATTTTAGTCAATGATTTTAGCCGAGGTCTTTATTTCTCTGTAAAGCGTGCTATATATATTATTTGGCTTCTTGTTTCAGCTAATGATTTACACTTCTATGACGGCTCTTCCATGGCTGATGTTATAGCAGGAGATATTTTTTTTGAAATAATTGATCCACCTGAGTTACAATATTCATATCGAATCAGACCTGCAAAAGATTTTGGTACACCGTTTGTAAGTACAATCTATTTTATTCTGTGGTATCTATCATTGCTTTAATTTAAATAAATAAATAAAAATACATATATTTCAAGTAACAAGACATATAAGTAAGTACACAATAAAAAACGAGTGTGCTTTAGACCACACGTCTGAAGTAAAACTTCTGTTTGTCTCACCCGATCACATATTTCGTATTCTTCATCACTCATTCACCAGCTTACTCCCCAATTCAAGAATGCGTAAAGAAGTTTTACTTCAAAAGTACAAGTGGTAGGTAGGTGCCACTGACAGCAATGCCTCATGTAAGGACAGTCTATCCTTGCCACAATGGCGTTGGTACGTTCCTGCAACCTGCGCACCAAGGACGCAGCGTGTTTGCTTATGGTAGTATGAAAACAAGGGTTATTCCTATTTTGTCCCTGCCAATCAACACGTGCCTCTGCGAACACCCCCGAGGCTTCAACGACCATTTTAGCCTTCCTGGACTAGATAAATATGTAATATCTCTCACTGTAAACATTTTTCTATTGTACAAAATGTACCTTCAAATTATCAGTAATTGGATAACATTCTGCAATTATTATGTTACATAAATGTTAACAATACAAAACAATCAAGTGTACCTAATCATAAACTTGAGACTTTTTATCACTTTGACATAGGAAGACACATCAGCGTGAGCTGCTCGTCTATTAATAAATAATGATAATAAATCCAATGAACTAAAATAAACACTATCCTTTCAGAATCAAAGTGTGCTGTTTGAAAAGGCACACTTAGTTCCGACTGTTCCCCTGCACAGTTGCTCAGATATTCAGAACAATGAAGCCATTGTTGGAAATATTGCCTTGGCAGAAAGAGGGTAATACTTTTTTCACTAGCATAGCAATACTTTTAATAGGCACAATTGATCTTGGTTGCTGAAGTTGATATCTGGATGCCGATTCTAGTATCAAACTTCTAGCAACCAAGAGCAAAACATCAAATAAACCTTATTTTCATCTGTTTTCTATACTACTTATGGCAAACGACTCTGTTGTAGTGGTATTTTAGCTATGGTTTGGTCTTCGGTAGAACGAATGTTTGAAAAAGCTATTCTATAATTTCAACCAAATGCCTAATATTTTGAACGATTTGGTGAGGATCTGTCAAGGAGCTTCGGAGTTATGACCAGAAATGCACCTCATAAATACTGAAAATTCCTCCTCAAGAGTGCAGTCTGTTTTTTTGTTTGAAAAACCTTAAAAAAATGTAATGTGCTTATGTTATTATTTTCAGAGAATGTTCATTTGTGTTCAAGACATACAAAGCACAGCAAGCTGGTGCAAGAGCCATCATCATCACAGAGTCAGTCACTAAGTGGGATGACTCACTAGATAATCTCATTGAGATGGTTGATGATAAGTGAGTATTACTTGAATCAAACTATAGCTATCGCGAACTATAAAACAACCCATGGGCGTATATAAGGGGGGGGGGGGGGGGGGGGGGTTAGAGGGTCCGGATCGATAGAGAATTTTGAGCTTTATAATATGGCATTTATAAGTGAAAAGCCTATGCTGGAAAGTATGCCTTTTTTGTTTCGCGCGGCCATCAACCAAACACTAAAATATAAACTCGTAGGAGTATAACAAACAATATTTGTGAGAGCAGTATACAGCTTCACTCAGCCAGGACCGAGTTATACAGGGTGAGTTGTTCAAGAGTGCCTCTAGGGCCAAATCTGAAACTATTAGCAATAGCGAAAAACACTCAAAGGAGTCTCATAAGCGATTTTGATAAAAAGTAAAACTGAATCATTACATTTTAAAAATAATCATATTCCTGGCCAGGAGTCGAACCTGTTGGTCCCATACAAAATCGGCATGGCCCTTTGACCAAATGTCACTTAAGATATGACCAAAAAACTCCCCGCTTCTTTACTATCTTGCTTCGCGCTTGCCGCTTTCTTAGTATCTCTAATTCGAAAACTATAAACGATAGGAACCCAGTTCCAAGACCGATCGATAGAGAATTGAGCTTTATAACATGGCATGTAAAAGTGAAATTTGACCAAATGTCACTTAACGGCGTTTTAGATATCGTACGGCAGCTTAGCCCATTAAGTTCGGGGGAAACCTAGTCAATCTTTGTATTTTGGAACCCCCCCATAACAAAGCTAAATGAATAACCCTGAAAAAACTATCGCGCTGCCCCTTTCTTAGATTAAAATAAATAATCCACGCGCATGGGATTGGCAATTCGGCGCCTGGTGCCTTTGAGCTATTTGCAAAATTGGTTTTTGAATCCGTTAATTTAATCAGTTTCTCTGATTAAATTAACTCAAAAGTACAAAAATAAATAGTTTTTATTTTTGTTCTTAAGGTTGCGGTGAGTGGAGCTCGGAACTTCTCTTCCAACGTATCTATCTAAATTGTTCGTCCTTGTCACGCAAAAAACTCTATGTAGTATAGTATAGGTGTACTACTCAGTCTACTATGAGCAATCACAGCCCCGATTGGCAGTATTACCTCTACCTAATCTGTGATTGGCAGATATGAGTCTGACATGAGGCCCGCCCTTTTTAGCGCGATGCAGGACGCATTACGCGCAGCTACTGTTCAATAATTTCAAATACAAATGCATCAGGACGTTTGGCTCAGCGGTTGTGAGCTCCGCTTGCAGCGCGGTAAGTGCTTGCGGAATGGAGATCAATTCCTGTTGATATTTAGTTTTTGCATCTTTGGAGAGGCCAAAAATGTTATATTGTCAGTCACTAATGAATAATGTTCATTTTATTTCATGGAATCGTTAGATAAATGTATGGTAAAAATGCTTTTTTTGGAAATTTATCTACAATATCTAGGTAATTACCTACCCATCTTACTCTCAAGATTTTTAGGGAGGGATGAGATCGATATTATGACGCTAGACAGAATATGTGGGTTGTTACCTATATAAGTCGGTACACAATTACCTAAATTTTCAAAGGGAAGTAGGTACCTAAGTAGGTACTTACCTATGTTTTTTTCTGTCCAATGTCTATAGGTAAGTAGGTACTTACCTAACCTACCTAACTACTGAAGTCACAACGGATGTTTGTCCCTCTGAAATTAGGGGGCGTCCATTAATTAAAATTAAAGAATAAAAATTAAAGGTGATTTTTGCGATTTTTCAACCCCCGCACCCCCTCCCCCCTTGGTGAGATGTCCTGAGATTTGGCTCGATCCCCTCCCCCACCCCCTAATCTCACGTGAGAATAAAAAAAATAATCTTAAACAGGTACCTACCTAGATTTGCCGAGACCTCCCTTTCATTTTTAATCCCACATGGGATTAGGTGCGATTTGGCTCAACCCCCTCCCGCCCCCTAAAAGCCTGACGTAATTAATGGATGCCCCCATAAGTGCAACAAAGGATAACGCATATTTAGGTACTTATGACGTGGCGAATCAATTGGTGGTACCAATAGGCTGAGAAGGCTGGAGCCTAGGGCGGCAGATTTTAGGGGCGGCAAATAGGGAACAATTTTTTTTGTGTTACAGAAAAATAATATTTACCTATATTTATTGATAATGCTATGTTATTATGTACACACAAACAATTCAACATGTAAGTAATGTTTTAAAAATTGTTAGAGTGAGAGCTTTTCTTGCTTAAAACTTTTTTCCATAATTGGATTGGAAACGAGCGATAAAGGCGGTGCGTTTAGATGGGCCCGCGAATTACAGTAGTATTCCGAAAATTTCCAACAGTTTACCTGTTGATCATGTTTGTTTCTGTAGCTGTAATCAGCACGTGTAAGGTCGTCATGTACGAAAAATCCCTATGTGTACCGAAGAATTTTTATTTTCATTAATCATTAAATTTCACATCATCAATCATCAACCAATCAAACATCAATAGGTATCCTTACCCCTATTATAAATGTGAAAGTGTGTTTGTTTGTTTGTTTATTTGTAGTTGAATCACGTCAAAACGGAGCGACGGATTGACGTGATTTTTTGTGTGGAGATAGTTGGAGGGCTGGAGAGTAACATAGGCTACTTTTTATCCGGGTACAACTCGAGCGAAGCCGCGGGCAGCAGCTAGTTTATAATAAAACTGTAACAGGTCAAATTCTGTACATTGAAGATATTTTGAAATTTTTTTTGGAGGGCTCTCTATTGTCGATACTGAAGCCAAAACTGTAATTTTTTTCATTCATGTCTGTCTGTCCGTATCATGGCCGCGCATTACGTCGAAACTACTGGTTGGATTTAAATGAAACCTGGTATTATTTGAGTGCATACTACGAGGTCTAATATAAAATACTTTTAATCCTGAAATTCAGCACGGTTCCCTAGGGAGAGGGGATGAAAGTCAAAATAAGTATCTGGTTGTAATTCATGAGCGCGTAGTCCGATTTCATTGATTCTTTTTAGGGTTCCGTACCTTAAAAGGTAAAAAAAGGAACCCTTATAAGATCACTTTCTTGTCCGTCTGTCTGTCTGTCTGTCACCATCGATTATCTCAGGAACGGGTGGAGCTAGCAAGTTGAAATTCATACCATATACTGAGGTCTATAGTCCCTATTGTGAGTATAAAAATCAAGGTCCTGAGTCAACACTATAAAAAGATATAGGCAAATTTAGGTTTTCGTGAAAACTTGTAAGTACCAAAACTTACCTTAATTATCAACTTTTTTTATTTTTCGGAATTTTCCCTTTACTTGTGCTGTAAGGCCTTGCTTGTAACCAAAATTGACAATTCTAGGTCAACCGGAAGTACCCTAGAGGTTTTGGGTCGAAAACCTAAATGGTAGTTCCCGTTGACCTAGAATCACGAAATTTGGCAAAAAGCAAGGCCTTATAGCAGAAATAAAGGAAAAATTCCAAAAAATTACAAAAGTTGAAAGTTAAAGGGTGTTCCCATACATACATACATACATAGTTGACGCCAATTAAGATTGTCTTCTGAGTTGTATGAGCGCTCATACAATTAAGCGAACTAGCTTAATTGGCACCATCCTCAAATAAGGTAAATAAATAAAATTGTGCTATTGTGTGAAAGTAAATAAAAGAAAATATGTATTGCAATATTATGCTCGTGTGCGCAGAACATTTGCGGCGCTGCTATCGCAGAACTAGGATATGTACAAAAAAATTACTAATTGTTCAATAACTTAATGGGTATAATGGGTAGGTACGGAACCCTCGGTGTACGAGTTCGACTCGCACTTGACCGGTTTTTACTTTGTTTGAAAGTAAGTACTTTATATATTGTTCCGTAAAAATTTCAAGGTCATCGGTTTTGTAGTTCCGAAATTACAAACAGCCGGAATCCTTGACACCCGGAATGCACAGGAACCGTTGAATGTACGGCTCATCTTAAGCTGGTGTGCAAACAACTCCAAACGAGCTGTCGGTGCTGGTTGTTGTTGTTGGTGCTGGTTGTTGTTGTTGGTGCTGAGGTAATTGTCTGGGGGTCTAAAGTGGCCACTTTTGATGAAAAATCAGATGTTTCATAGATGCTTCATCTATGAAACATCTGATGAAACATCAAATGCTTCATAAATGCTTCATATATATGCTTCTTAAATGAAGCATCGATGCTTCATCAATGCTTCATCGATGCTTTATAGATGCTTCATATATGAAGCATCGATGAAGCATCTATGAAACATCTATGAAGCATTTCACAAAACATCTTTTTTGACAGAACTATGTGCGAGGTTAAATTTATTTTTAGAAAGTAAATAGGTTGAATGGAAAACGGATGGCTGAATGCAAAACCCATGCGAAGCCAAATTTAAGAAAAAAAAAACAGACCCGCTCCCGCGACAATTTACCTTTTTTATTTATTCGTGTGCCTCAAAAATATTTCCATATGTCCATCAGGGTGCGCAGTGCAATCATTTCTATAAAAAAACTAAGTAGGTACCTACCTATTTAATTTATAAAAATAAATTTAACCTCGCACATAGATCTGTCAAAAAAGATGTTTTGTGAAATGCTTCATAGATGCTTCATATATGAAGCATTTATGAAACATCTATGAAGCATCGATGCTTCATAGATGAAGCATATGAAGCATTTATGAAGCATTTGATGAAAAATCAGATGTTTCATAGATGGCATCTATGAAACATCTGATTTTTCATCAAAAGTGGCTACTTTAGACCCCCTGTATTTGGTAGGATCAGAAGAATCTCATCTATTTTGAACTGTTAAAACCTAGTGAAACGATCACGGGAGGCCGAAAACAGCCACAATATGCGACATGTTATGAATCCATTATTATTCATCATGACAACAATGTTCTGTGGTGCTGAGGGCGAAGGCCCGCCTGAAACACAGAAGGTTGCAAATTTAATTCCCTTTGCCTGCCTGTGAGACAAATGTATGTGTGATCTACGAATCTCTGTCTCAAAATGATTCTCTCAAGAAGGCAAAAAGTCGTAGATTCTGACGAAAACTTTGAATAAAATACCTACGTTGTAGCACAGAATTATGCGACAAAGTTCAATTCAGCTCGCGTAAGCGTTCTTTGCCTAGTGCAATATGCACTGACACGTGCCTACACAAATTCTCTCTTTCTAACGCATAACTCTGTCACTGTCTGGCGCGGAGTGACGCGGAAGGGTTGTCGAGTTGTCACGCGATAGGTATTAGAGCCGAGTGGCAAGTGGGAACCCTGCCAAGGCCCGCCCGGGCGGGCCCACCAATGTACTTGTAGCTTCGTACCTAAAGTGCGGAGTGCGCGTAATTAGTAATTAGGTAAATAAATCTGTTTATATTCTTATGTTTTGCTTTTTAGTGCAAGTATGTTTTAAAGTCGGTTAAGTATTTTATTTTTTATTTTTTCATTTTAGTGTTTATTTTTTATTAAGAATGATGTCATCTTACCTACTTATTGTGTTTCGCTCATCAAGCCCTTTCATTTGATATCCATGTCACTACTACTATACTACTAAAAACTAAGATACTGAAAACCAGCGCTCTAACAGCCATGGCGCTGCTGGAGCAAATGCTGAGGGGTAACCTTATTTTCTTGTCACTGTAATGTAGCATTTCTGATTTGTGTTGTATGTATCGTAGTGGCGAAAATAAAACTTATTTCTATTTCTATTTTACTAAAAAGTTCCATGGAACAGGTCCTGACTCCATCATCAGATCAGATCGCTGTCACCATATTATTATATTACATTGTGTCGGAACTTCACAGATATGCTGTGGTTTTACTCAATCGGCCAATTTATTGAGGAGTTCTGTTGAGCAGCTCTTGACTCCATCATCAAATCAGCTCGTTGTCACCATATTATTAAATTGTAATTGAAACTTGATAGATATACCGAGTTTCGACTCAATCGGCCTATTCACTGAGGAGTTCTGTTGAACAGCTCTTGACTCCATCATCAGATAAGCTTGATTGATACCATAATATTTCATTGTCACCGAGAATATATAAGTGTGCAAAATTTCAGCCCGATAGTTCTACAAACACAATAAATAACCATAAAATTTGAGAGTTCCCCTCGATTTCCATGGGATCCCCTCATCAGATCCTCCACTTCTGGAGTATATCCTTTGTAACCAAAAAAAAAATAATTGTCAAAATCGGTCCACAATTGACGGAGAAATGGCGTAACACACACACAAAAAACTAAAAAAAATATATACCTAAAATAAAAAAAAACACACAGTCGACTTGAGAGCCTCCTCCTTTTTGAAGTCGGTTAAAAATAATATTACACAAATCATAAAAGTTACAATTTCATTAACAAAAAAATGTAATTAATATGATTGTGATGTGGTATCGAGTGTAGGGGCGGCAAAAGTTGAATAGCCTACTAGCGGCAAATTTGGAAATCCGCCACTGTTATAGGCAGTAGAGTAGGTAGGTATCTATGTAAGCGAGATAAAACATAATACCTACCTAACAGCCAACATCAGAGAGACAAATGTAAAATATACTAGGTTCCGCCCGCGGCTTCTCTCGCGTGATACCTACCCGGATAAAAAGTAGCCTATGTTTTATTCCAGGTCATAAATTATGGTAAGTATAGGTACCTACCTATATGTATTCCAAGTTTCATTAAAATCCGTTCAGTAGCACTGGCGGTCGCAGACTTTGATCTTGGGGGGGGGGGGGTCACTAGTTTTGGTAGTGCGTACCTACCTCTCTTTTTGCTGGATGTTACAGGTTTCTCAAGGATTTTGAGGGGTGGGGGGGGGTCATGACCCCCATGACCCCCCCCTCGAACCGCGCGTGTATCAGTAGTTTTTGCTTGAAAGAGTAACAAACATACAAACATCCCTAGATAGCGGTACATCTATACATCCATACATCCTCACAAACTTTCACACTGTAAAATTATTAGTAGGATGGAAAAGCCCCTCTTGGCAGATTCAAATGGCCCGCCGTCATTTTGTGACGTCATTACAAAACTACTACTGTTCTATTTATAGACTTTGAAGTTTAAAAACATAACTTCAACTTCATAACTTTAGTATGAAAATTACTTTCTTTTTAACCGACTTCAAAAACAGGAGGAGATTCTCAATTCATAGGAATATTTTTTTATGTAGGTAGGTATGTTTTTGGAATTTTTTTGATTTGGATAATTCTTTTTTGTTTGAAAGGGTCCCAGGTGGTGCCATGGTCATCAGATCAGGTCAGGATCTGATGATGGCGTCAGGAGCTGTTCAACAGAACACATCAGTACCTACCTAAATCTAAATAGGCCGATGGAGCTGAAACTCGTCATCATCATCACCAGCACCATTTTTTGAACAGCTTCTGATTCCATCATCAGGTCAGCTCGCAGTCACCATAGGTACGCATAGGTATTACATATTACATGACATTGTAGTCGGAACGAAACGGAACAAGACAGCTTACATTATGCCGAGTTTAAACTCAATCAGCCTATTTACTGAGGAGTTCTGTTGAACAGTTCCTGACTCCATTATCAGATCCTGACCTGATCTGATGACCATAGCTCCACCTGGTACCCTTTCAAACAAAAAAATAATTTTCCAAATCGGTCCAGGCTCACCTATTCAAGTAGATACTCGAGAAACATACCTACCTACATAAAAAAATATTCCTATGACTTGAGAATCTCCTCCTTTTTTTGAAGTCGGTTAAAAAGAAAGTAATTTTCATAAAAGGGTCTACAAAACCTACCTACCTACATACCATTTAAAATTGAAATAATTGTTCAAAGTAAAAATCAATTCTAATCTACGCTAGGTACACCTATCTAGTTAGTGTGTATACTACCTACACCTATACCTACATACCTATACATCGAGCGAGCTAAAAATGCTAAAAATTATAAAAAGCGGTGGTCGTTGCAAACCAATTTTGCGTTAGTGTGAGTGTCGAAACTCCGCCTCCGGGACTATACACACACATTGAAGACATCCGAGCAACGCGTACGGCAATACTCGAGTTCAGAATTTACAAGAATTTACGATGTATTCCGTAATACCAAAAATGATGAATGAAAAGTTAATGATTTCGCAATTTTTTTTGTATGGCCTGTAACTAGACACTCTAAGCTGTGTTCCTATTAAAAGGATATTACAATCATTGTTGTTTATCATACAGAACAAATGCAACGAAAACACGATATTTTTGCTGTAAAAATGTTAGAAATACAATTTGGTTACATTTTGTTTCAGGTAAGTTTTTTAGATCAAAAGTTTAACAGGAACCTAGATTAATACTTCCTTAATCTAAATAAGTGCATAAAGTGGTGAAAATACGCTCAAATTTTAAATGATTTCGGTAGTACGTTTGTATGGAGAATTCGTTCGTCGCCGCCCTCTTAAGATGTAGGTAAGTATAGTTTTTTAAATACAACAAAAAACGAAAAATTAAGAAGCGCCGTAACATGAACTCCCGTTTGTTAGTTAGAGTGCGCGAGATCTCAGTTCGGGGCAAACTACTAGTATTACAAGCAACAAACATACTCACATACTAAAATTTAAATAGATATAATAATTGGCAATATGCATCAATTTTTTTTATGGTTTTAAACGATAGGTTATATCGTCAAATAACCGTCATAAAAATTCCAGCGCCGAAATACTAAAATTTTATAACAAAAATAATTTTTGAAATTTACCAACATTTTCACGCATCTAAAACACGATTATTATTGTTGTCACAGATTACTGTTGTAGTAACAATTTGTGAACTTTGACGTGTGACGTCAAATTGATACTAAGTACAACAGTAATCTCAGTAGCGGCGTTAGGGTAGGGCGAGGTTGGGCGACCGCCCAGGGCGCAGGCCTGATGGGGCGCCGGGTGAGGGCGCCGAAGGCGCCCTTTCAATTCTACATGAATTTCAAGCTTTGTGGAAAAGGCATACCTATTCCCTATGAAAGGTGTTTGAAAGATAAAAAGATGGAAAAAGGTATAAAAATGTTTGAATGAAAAATGCTATCATTCATAACGCATTTGTTTGATAAAATTCGGCTCGCTTCGCTCTTGTTTTAGCTTCATAGGTAAATTGAAAGTTTAGAGCGGGGGGACGCGGGGGGGGGGGGGGACGGGGGGTAGAAATGTCGCCCAGGGCGCCGGTCATGCTAAAACCGGCCCTGAGTAATCTGTGACAACAATAAGTTCGAGTATAGGAATTGTGAAAATTAAAAAAAAACTTATCTATGGATCGTCATATCTGACTCGTCCTTGACTTTTCTTATGAACTCGTGTCGTCACATCCTTTCACATCCTTTTCAAGTATTTTGAAATTCCTACTATTTTTTGCAATTTTTAAAATTTATTTTCTAATCGAAAATGGTTTAATATTAAAAAATAATTACACACACATACCTCTAAAGCAACAATGTTCATAATAAAATACATTTAACCCGCTTTTGAATCAGACGCATATTGCCTATTGTGTGATGATGACAAATAGGTACAGACCTGTAAAAAATCGATTCACGTCTTCACGCTTTATGGATATTCTTTCTCTGACTGTTTGTCAATTATTATCTGTCTCTCATTTTCAGGATGGAGCTAGACGTTAATATTCCTGCGGGTTTTCTCCTCGGCAGAAGTGGCCACAATATACTTCGAACATTGAGGTTGCAAATGAAAAGTTATGCAGTGATAAACCTTCCTGTGAACATGACGCACATTCAAATGAAACAGATGAACCAACCTCCTTGGATTTCATGGTAGCCTGGTAGATGTAAGGCAGTTTTTATAGTCAATCGTAATATCCTATTAATATAGCAGTTTTTGAAGCGTTTGTGCGTGGCGTAGCTTGCTTAGACGTTTTTGATTGATCGTTGAAGTTAAGCAGCTTTGTGCGCGGTCACAATTTGGATGGGTGACTGCAGGTGGCATTATGATCTGAGCGCTTACGTGCTTCGGAGGGCACGTTAAATTGTCGGTCCCGGCTTTTAAGTCGTTAAGCCATGACGGAGGCCTTTAGGCGGCCTAAAAACTTCGTCACCAGAGTTGGCCTCGCGCATACGTACTTCCTTCCTTCCTAGCAGTTTTAGAGCGCGTTTTTTTTGTGATTCATCAGTCTAGCTAGTAAATGCATCTAGCCTAATACGAAATAATTAAAAACTTTTGTCTAACCTAGAAAAATAGTCTTTCCACAAAATACTATCGATTTTCAATCAGATATCGCTGATTTTCAGTTATGTTGTTGCATTACAATTTTATTAGTGTAGGTAGTATTGTCGTTTATTATTTGTATTCAATTAAGTATTTATTATTTTAATAGTAACATGACCACTTTCTTGTCCACTGGATTGACAATACACATTTTTCGTGTTGATGTTGGACAGTTTAGATTCTTCTTCTACAATATAGTTTAATATTAACTGAAGACATACTTTATGGCCTCTATTAATAAACTCGTATTAACTTCTGTCAAAGTTGCGCCACGGTTTGTCACTAACAAAAAAGTATGGCAATAGTTTAATCCGTGGCGCAACTTTGACAGAAGTTAATACAGTTTATTAATAGAGGCCTATGTGTTATAATTGGTGTTAAAAGATAGGTTATTACATTATAAATTTTGTAATTTATTTATTGCTCATTTCATCAGTACTTACTTTTCATTTTATGTTGAATTTATTTAACATTTAGTGTAGTAGCTTATTTTAATTCACAATTTTATTGGTACTGGAGCAGGATCGAAAAATGATTTAAGTAAGTATCTAGTATTTTTTCAGTAAGTACTACAAATAATTTTTGATGTACAAGAAAAAGCTGCATTTCTTTCACCTCAGCGGCTTGTTAGCACATCCCTATAAACCAAGTGCGTACAAAATTCCACAAGCAATAATTAAATAATAAATAGATATTGTAGTTTATGACCAAATAGTACAAAATTATACATTTGTGATGTATAATATTCTGACATAAAGTGTGTCGTGTTCCTTTGTTATATTTAATATTATTATGTGCTTTGATATCATCATGTTTGTTTTCTCTTAGTTTACAAAGCCTCCTGTATAATGTTGAAATGTAAAATGTAGATGACTTGACTATTTTGAAGAGAGAAGTAGGTAATGCCAGATGCCTCATTACTACAGTGCGTTCATATTTATAGTATTTATTGTATGTGTTTAATATATATAGACAATTAGTAGGATTTGAAACACACATTCACAACACTACATCTATCTTTAGTATACTAGTATATTTTCCTCTTTGCTAAATTTGGGAACTGTCAGTGTCAAGGCAAAAGGCCTATAATCCAGACCCAAAATCGTTTGGATGCGGCGGCACCGGAAACGCCGCCAGCGCCACTTGCCGGTACGGAGAAAACCGGAAGAGACTTCTCGGACACACGCGGACTCGAATGGCGGACAATTTCTAACATTACGAACATTTTCATTCGGAAAACCTGAGAATCTCTGTGCAAAACAAGAAAAGTGTAACCAGGAGTTGGGGTGAGCTTAGATATAAAATAATTTTGTGTATTTTTATCTATCAAACCTTCCTCACCCTAGCACGTGGAGCGGCGGTGGAATCTCACGAGGCTTCGGAGCCAAGCTATCGTATAAGTTGATCGCCAAGATCAAACATTTGGTCCTACTCGAGCGCGGATTTGTAATTCCCAAGCCCTGTGATTTTCGTCCTCCCGTGCTAGTTACACAAAACACGCGGTCGGAAGATTCCCTGATCAAAGTGCTCCGGCGGTCTACGAGCAGCTTTGCACGGAATCTTTTCGCCCAACTCCGGTTATAGCGGAACGCGGCGGCTGAAATACTTGGCGGTTTATAGTATTTTCAGTCAAATTCAATTTGGTAACTTGGGTTGGTTTGGCACCGTGCGGTAAGGTGCCTACCAAGATTACACTGCACAGAGAAACTCAAAACTATTTGTATTGCGGTAGGGCTACACATATTTATTAGTAGTGTCCCCTAAATAAGTTATTTGTAAACATACATTACACAAACATTGTTGTCCGAAGTCATTTTTCTCTTCATACTTGGTGGTGAAGAGATTTGCTCACTATCTACTAGCGGCTCTAGATAGGTGTGCACTTAGTAATTGCGGTAAAATTATATACTTATTTGTATGTAAAAACTTGTAAACTTGTAGGATTGTGCAGCGGTAGCACATAACCTAAAATTCTATAAATAGATTTCATATTCTAAAAATAGATTTCAAGTTTTGGGCCTACTTTAGCGGTACCTAGGCAATAATTGCATCAAAGTAGAATAGATCTAGGCATCCTATTGGTCTAGGATACCTAGATTCCCTAAAATTATTGGTTTATTCTTTGAAATCCCACGGGGGATTTTTATTTTTTGTTTTACATTGTTTTACATTGTGTTGTGAATTATTTTGTGTGTAATTTTAAGTTTTACTGGCTGAAAGAGTCTTCAGTAAAATATTGAATTGTGTTAGTGTAAGTTTAATAAATCAAAATGCCTACTAAAAGTCAAACAAAACTTCTCAAGGTGCGGTATGATATGGCTACATTAAATTTAGATTTGCTGTATGATATCTCACAGTCAGCCTTAACATCTGAGGCTGAAAGGAATGAATTCAAGTTAAGGTATGGGGATGTAGAAACAACCTATGCAGAGTTTACATCAACTCATCTTGAACTTCAGGCCGGCCTTGAAGAAGAAGAAGAATTTGAAAGTTTTAGGAAAAAGTATATAGGATACAATCAAAAGTACTATGATATTAAGCGAAAGTTTTTGGAATTGTTTCCTGTGGTCAGGTGTCAGTCATCAGAGTATGGTACTGCATGTTCCTCGGAGGGAGCTGGTAAAAGCAAGCGAGTGTTTTTACCAAAGGTGCAGTTACCAACTTTCTCAGGTAAAATAGAAGAGTTTGTGTCCTTCATGGACTTGTTTGAATCACTGGTAGGACAAGATACATCACTGACCAGTACAGAAAAGATGTACTATCTTGTAGGTTCCTTGTCTGGAGAGCCTAAGGTGCTCACCCAACATTTGTCAGTCACCGGTGACAACTTCTCAATAGCATTAGAGCTATTGAAAAATAGGTACAATAATAAGCGGCTACTTGCAGATAAGTTATTGCATAATCTACTAGTGACATCTCATGTCAACAAAAATTTGAGCTCGCTGAAGCCTTTTCTCAACACACTTTTGGAGAACACAAAGGCTCTTGAAAAAATGAAATTCCCGGTGACTGAATGGTCTTACCTGCTCTTCTTCATAAACTTTCAGAAATTAGATAGTAGTTTGAAAAAACATTTTGAAGATAAGATGACTGACACAGAACTACCTAGTTTTGCTGACCTCATAAAATTCTTAGAGAATGAGGTAAGGATTTTAGAATCCAGCGGGGAAGTCCACAGCGGTAAGAGTGGTACTTCCACAACCCGGGCACACCATGTTACCTCGCAGGGTACCCAGGGTTCAACAGGTGGGTGTAAATTATGTAAAAGGGGTAACCACATTTTATCAAAATGTGATAAATTTCTGGCACTAAAGCCGCGCCAGCGGAAGGAGTGCGTCAAAGAGCTTAGGCTCTGCTTTAGGTGTTTAGGCGAACATAACATTTACGAATGTTCATCAGGGTGGTCATGTTACAAATGTAAGTCAACTGGACATCACAACCTTATCCACTTTGATCTGCCACAGTCGGCGGCGGCTAGCGGGGGCTCGGGGGGGCCATCAGCGGGGGGTGGACCTCGTGCTCCTAGGGCAGATATTGGTCGGTCGAACGTACCCGGTTCGGATAGGGTAAATTCACCGATTAATAGGGTTGAGACCCGTACCGAACCCAATAGGGGAGGTGCGGCAATAGTGGACCACGGGGCAGTTTTAACGTCATGTAGTAGGGTTACCGAACCCAATAGGGGAGGTGCGGCAATAGTGGACACCGGGGCAGTTTTAACGTCGTGTAATAGGATTGAAGATCGCAATGCTTGTCAACGTACAACAGTGTTGTTGGCGACGGCTGTAGTGCGCGTTATTGATAGTTGCGGTGAATATCAAGAAGTGCGCGCACTATTAGACGGGGGTAGTCAGAGCACTTTTGTCACGGAGGCTTGTGCTAGCAGGTTGGGATTAAGACGGTTTAGGTCAGAGATAGTTACGGTTACAGGATTAGGGGGATTGCCGGTTAGTGACTGCAAGGGAGGGGTAAATCTTACCATTAGCCCCAGGTACGCGGACCATCCTCGGTTGGTCACTACGGCTACGATCTTGAGTAACATAACTCACAACCTGCCTAGCGCAAACTTGTCGCCGAATATCGCGGAATGGTATAGGGGTATTTACCTGGCGGACGAGCGATTTTATGCGAGTCGACCCATCGACATCCTGATCGGTGCGGATTTGATGGGCGACATTATGATAGGCGGTGTTGTTAAAATCAACAGCTACTTACCCTGCGCGATGAACACGGTGTTCGGGCACGTACTAATGGGTCCGGTGACTCATGCGGTTCCACGGAGTGAATATAATGCGGTTCATTATTCACAAACGTTATTTGCGGGGCATGTCACCACCGACCAGATCCTGGAGAGGTTCTGGGAGGTAGAAGACATTCCGGATAAAGTAATAGTTAACCCTAAAGATGCGGAGTGCGAAACATTTTTTAGGGATACTCATCAGCGGGATGAGTCTGGTAGATATGTGGTTAGATTACCTTTTTTAGATGGTAAACCGGAATTAGGTGACTCGGTTTTACTAGCCAAAAGGCGGTTTTTGGCAATGGAAAGGCGGCTTACCTCAAATGAGGTATTACGCGAAAAATATATTAGTTTCATGCGGGAATATGAACAAATGGGGCATATGTCGGTCTGTGACCGGGACCCGGCCGACTATGCTAGCGGTAAGGGGTATGTCATACCTCATCACGGAATTTTTAAGGCGGACTCCGAGAAAATTCGAGTAGTTTTTGACGCCAGTTGCGGGACAACCACGGGGTTGTCATTAAATGACACTTTACATGCGGGGCCGAAATTACAGCGGGACGTAATGGAGATCATTTGTCGGTTTCGGATGTCGGAATACGTCTTCACAACCGACATTAAAATGATGTTTCGGCAAATAGTAGCTCACGAAGATGACAGGCGGTATCAGCTCATCTTTTGGCGAGAGGCTGCGGATCAGCCTCTGCTTCTGTACTCGCTAAACACTGTGACTTACGGTATGAAGTCCAGTCCGTACCTAGCGATTAGGACATTGCGGCAGCTCGCAGATGACGGGATGGCGGATTTCCCTGCTGCGGCTGATCTTTTAAGGTCTTCCGTGTTTATGGATGACATTTTGGGGGGCGCTGATACTGAGGTCGAGGCAAAGCAGTTAAAAGATGACCTAACAAGCTTACTTCGCTCTGGCGGTTTTGAGTTGAGTAAGTGGGTATCGAACAGCGCGCGGTTGTTAGAAGATGTACGTCCGGAAGACCTCGAGAAACCACGGACCTTTGATAAGGAAGACGGGCCTGGTTTCTTCAAAATTTTGGGGGTAGAATGGGACCCGAATAGGGATGCGTTTTCGTATCATTGTAAATTAAAAGATAATAGTAGTTGTACTAAGCGGATAATTTTGTCAACCTTGGCAAGAACCTTTGACCCATTAGGTTGGATAGCACCGGTGCTTTTCCAGGGTAAGGTTCTCATGCAGCGGCTTTGGAGGTTGAATTTGTCATGGGACGAAATACCACCACCGGATGTGGTTGCGGAATGGGGTCAAATCACAGGGGATTTACCTCAAATAGAACATATTTGTATGGCACGCTTTGCTTTAGGCGGAAGTAAGATTTGCTCGTTGCATGGATTCTCAGATGCCTCTGAAAGCGGGTACAGTGCAGTGGTTTATCTGAGAACCATTGATAAAATAGGTAAAATAAAAGTCTCTCTTATGATGGGAAAATCGCGTGTAGCGCCATCTAAGATTAAAGTCACAATTCCTAAACTAGAATTGTTAGGTGCGGCTTTATTGGTACGTCTCATAAAATATGTTGCGGATTCCATTAAGGATAAGGTTGAGATAGAGGAGATAGTTTGCTGGTCGGATAGCACTATTGTTCTCTCGTGGCTGCGGATGCCACCACACACATTACAGACATTTGAGGGGAACCGGGTCTCCCAAATTGTCAATTGCGGTTTAGATTTAAAGTGGCGGCATGTACCATCTGAGCTGAACCCTGCAGACGTCGCGAGTCGTGGTTGTCGAGCGTCGGAACTGCTCGGACATGATTTATGGTGGGAGCCCCGATGGCTTCAGGGGGAACCGGCGACGTGGCCTGCAGATAGGGTTAGGCAGGATCAGGACTTACCAGGTATGCGGAAAACCTCGGTTCAGGTACAAGTCCATGTGGGTACTGAGGAACCAGATCCCATATTTAATCGGTTTAGCTCGTTAACAAAATTACAATCAGTCGTAGCGTACTGCTTTCGGTTTGCGCATAATGCTAGGAACCCATCTAACAAGATCTCGGGCGTTCTGACGGTGAAGGAACGTAGGTTTGCGTTGGATCGACTGGTGAAACTAGCGCAGCAAGTGGAATTTGCTACCGATTTAGATCTCATAAGGCGTGAGAAGCAGTGCTCGACTCGATTAAGGCGGTTATTTTCATTCATAGACAACGCGGGTCTATTGCGGGTTGGTGGTCGTTTGGAGCATTCGAGTTTGCCGTTTCAAGTGAAGCATCCGGTTGTTATGCCCAAAGATCACCCACTTACCACTTTGATTATTGACAATGCGCACCGGGTTCATTGTCATGTTGGTCCAACAGCCCTTCAGGCTATTTTGCAAAAGGATTATTGGATCCTATCGGCTCGGCAAGCCATTAGAAGTAGGGTTTTTAAATGTATTGCGTGCTTTAGAACTAAGGCTAGGTCTGTCGAACCTATGATGTCTGCACTACCGAGTGACAGGGTCAACGCGACTGGGGTTTTTCATACGGTGCAAACGGATTTTGCGGGACCGTTTTCTATCAAAGCTTCGCGCCTTCGGAACGCCAAGGTGTTGAAGGCTTATTTATGTGTATTTATTTGCTCTTCGTCGAAAGCGGTTCATTTGGAGGTCGTTAGCGACCTTTCGACGGAGGCTTTTACAGCTGCCTTGTCTAGGTTTACATCTCGGCGCGGTCTTCCGAGTGTAATACGGTCTGACAATGGCACGAATTATGTAGGAACTAATAGACATTTAAGTGAGGTACATAAGTATTTGCTTAATAAGGAGGTTGAGGAAACCTTGGGCGGCGTTGCAGCTAAGAGCGGGATAACTTGGTTGTTTAACGTACCAGGGGCACCTCACTTTGGAGGTCTTTTTGAAGCGGCGGTCAAATCTGCAAAATCTCTTCTAAAGCGGATGATAGGAGAGCAGATTTTGACATTTGAGGAACTGACAACGGTTTTTGCCAGGGTTGAAGCGGTACTCAACTCTCGGCCACTTTGTCCTTTAACTCAGGATCCTCAAGACCTCGAAGTGCTCACTCCGGCACATTTTTTAGTAGGTAAGGCTTTACTTTCAGTGCCAGAATATAACCTGGAAGATGTACCTGACACGCGGTTGGGTCGTTTTAAATTAGTTCAGGCTATTTCTCAAAGATTTTGGAGACAATGGAGTGACCGGTACCTGCATTGTCTTCAGAACCGTAATAAGTGGACAACTCCAACTGATCCGCCCAAAGTAGGGGATCTAGTATTAATTAAGGAAGAAAATATTCCCAGTCTCAAATGGAGACGCGGTAGGGTAATAGAGCTTCTACCTGGAAGGGACGGAGTAATTAGATCTGTTAGGTTGAAGACTCTTTCAGGTACATTTTTAAGGCCAGTGGTAAAAATTTGTAGGTTACCGCTGGAGTAGGTTCGGCAACTTTGAACCTATTTAATATTTTTATAAATTGAATGTTTAAATTTTGTTGCGGTTTATTTAGTATTTGCGGTTTTATTGTTTTATTTGTTTCTATGCGGTTAGTATTCTTTAGTTTTATTGTTTATTTGGTAGATATACTAGGATAAATGTTACTACGATACGTCTCGGTTATGCGGTTATTATTACTATTTTAATAGATAAAGGCTTTTCAGCCTTTCTCGGGCGGGGGGATGTTTAATATATATAGACAATTAGTAGGATTTGAAACACACATTCACAACACTACATCTATCTTTAGTATACTAGTATATTTTCCTCTTTGCTAAATTTGGGAACTGTCAGTGTCAAGGCAAAAGGCCTATAATCCAGACCCAAAATCGTTTGGATGCGGCGGCACCGGAAACGCCGCCAGCGCCACTTGCCGGTACGGAGAAAACCGGAAGAGACTTCTCGGACACACGCGGACTCGAATGGCGGACAATTTCTAACATTACGAACATTTTCATTCGGAAAACCTGAGAATCTCTGTGCAAAACAAGAAAAGTGTAACCAGGAGTTGGGGTGAGCTTAGATATAAAATAATTTTGTGTATTTTTATCTATCAAACCTTCCTCACCCTAGCACGTGGAGCGGCGGTGGAATCTCACGAGGCTTCGGAGCCAAGCTATCGTATAAGTTGATCGCCAAGATCAAACAGTATGTATTATCATTCTTGTATTGTTCGTATTGATTGTATTTTGGATAAATTATGACATGATCATGAATTAGATAACACAAGTGAATTCACGTACATATAAAGACCGAGACGTAATATAAAAAATAAACATAATGTGACGCGAACGCGAAGCCAAGGCGTGTAATGTATGTAATGTATCGGATCGCTTTCGCTACAAGATAAATAATGGGTATCGGAAAACATCGGAAACAATCGTATAAAATTACAAAAATGATTGACAAAAAGTAATTTGAAAATGTAAATTACTCACAATTTCAACTTTATCTCAAACAAATAAATATCAATGTCATTTTTAGGAAAAGCAAATTAGTTGCAAGCCATGCGAGCTGCGCAGCTAACGACGTGCACTTCTGTCATATTCTGTTTTGTGAAATCATACAGGGCCTAAATCAATACTGCCTAGCTAGATGCTGTCGGTCATATTCGGAAAACACGAAATTAACCGATGCCCAGTATTTATCTGGAAGTACTGTAAGTATATTATTGTTTAATTATTATTAAATATTGGTACATAGATTTTGCGATAATTGCTCGCAGTTTCCATTTGCTTGCTTCAAAAACATCTAGTTGAAGACCTAGAATTTTTTTTACTCGGAATAATAACTTACAAACATATAAAATGTATTCTATCCTTTGTTAATATGTTGGAAGTGTAATGTCTATAGATACATAACACACAATTCTTGCTTCTATACTATACACGGAATCGCTATGCCCGACAGTGGGTATTTTATTTTGATTTTTTTTCTAGCGCTAAGAGTAAGTGGGTCAATCTTCAGAATTAGCGTGTTTGGTTGATCGCTATGGTGCTTTTTGCTTTTTTGTATTTTTATTTCGAGAAGGAGGTGTCTAAATAAGCATATTTTGATATTGGCCCCGGAAGGGGCAGAAAAGCAATAATATCGATATTTAAGGGGCGCCATAGCGATCAACCAGGTGCGCTGATTCTGAAGATTGACCCAAGTAGCGTTTACGGGTGTTACTATTTTATATATAAAGTTTCAATAGCAAAAAATGCATTGTGAAATACCGGAGATAACTATATCTAGTCTGTAGTGACTAAGTAACATCTTGAGGTTGGAACCACTTTATTGATTTCACGGACTTTCACGGACAACATGACTATAGCGTTACACACACTGACATAAACCTTACCTAATAAATTAAAAAATTACGCCTTATGCCCCTTATCTTTTTAGATAAAAGGTTCAGCAGGGCAATTCTACTACAAAACTTTTTATGAACCACAAGTTAAACCTAGATTTTCGACTGTTTCCTATTCTACTAATGACAAACGACTCAGATGTGGTGACATGTTAGCTAAGGTTTGGACTTTGGCAGAACCAATTTTTTAAAAGCCATTCTACTATTTACCAAAATGGCTGACATTTAAGAGATCGAACCAAAACGCAGCGGAATGATTGACGTTGTCATCTAGTAGAATTGCCACCCTGAACCTTATAGGTAAGAGGATAAGGATATTATGGAATTTTTAACAGAGTCCAATCTATAAAGAATAAGTATTAAGTGGAATCATAAGTTAGGTGTTTCAAAGATGGGCCCCAATTCCTCTATTTTACAACGTCAACCATTCAAGTATCATTGCCGCTGCGTTTTGTTTCGTTTTCCAAAATGACAGTAATGTGCTAAACCTCATTGGTGTGAAAACGTCATCACAACAAAGTAAACCTAACCTCATTGGTCATTAGTAGGTTATGAAAAAACAAAACGAAACAGTTGACTTTTTGCATTGGTTGATAAAAAGTTTTTTAGTAGAATTGAGGGGCTGTATCAGCTATATGGGAACTTTTTAACGGGCGATTAGCTTGAAACTTATATGTAAGTAAATGTAAATGTACAACAGTTCTGTAAACTTTTTCTGTATTTCCAATACTTAGTTACCAAAATTTTTAGTGACTTGCAAAAAACACAACTTCTGTCAGTTTTTTCCCATCGTCTCATGTTGACTTTTTAATCACTTTTTAATCGTCTTATGTTGACTTTCTAATACATCACTATCCTTTTGATGAGAAAAGGAACAGTTATTTTTGACATCACACTCTAATTGAGTGGCCAGTACCTTATTAAGATTTTAATATAAAACCTACCTACCTATAGTAGGTAATTCTTATTTAAAGGTGATTTTGATAACGTGGATCCAACCTGGTGTAGAAATAAGGCTTAATATAAGCTATTGTTACTAGAGGTATAACAGCTACTTCCAAAAATAAAATACATAGCGAAGTTATTTATCTTTGTTATTTATTAAATTCTAATATATCAGTAGGCACATTATATTCTTATTTACATAGAACAAAAGAGTATACCCGGCAAACGTTGTCCTGGCACTGTTGTTAACTTAGTTTGATATGAGAAGTTAGAAAAAATATAGAAAAGTAGACTAGAAGAAAATAAAGAAAAGTAGGCTGCCCGCGTGGTAACCTTTTATCGCGGAAATTGAATTTTTCCGGGATAAAAAGTAGCCTATGTCCTTCCCTGGGATGCAATCTATAACCATGCCAAAGTTTATCAAAATCTGTTCAGAGGTTTAGGTAAAAACGTAAAAAAATGATAACATACAGCCCCTCACTATAGTTGAGTGAACACTAGGGGCCTTACTTATGAAAGATGTTTATAGTGAAACACTGGTTAAACAACGTCCTGTCTTTATTTGTGGATAGTGACAAACAGAGACAGGACGTTGTTCAACCAGTGTTCAACTTTAAACATCTTTCATAAGTAAGGGGGTAGGTATAGTTCAATCCGAAGGTCGAAGCATGCATCTAGGCGCGATCAACCTACAATACCTATGGGCCACCCCAACCAAAATGTGGGCGTGTACTACCAAATATGTATTCATGTATTCGGATGTGCCTCTGACTACCGCCTTATAGACATCTTCAAAAAGATATTGAATGCCTAGGTAATAAGATCTGAGAAAATTTCACACCATTCAATGTCATGTCATCAGTGTCTACCACACCCTAAGGCTTAGAGTGTGGTAGACACTAGACACTAGACACTGATGACATGACATTGTAGACATAACACGACGACTGTATGTGTATGTATCCCCGAGGATACAGTCGTGATAATATTTCATTACGTACACCGGAATTAAATAGGTAGGTAAGTACTACATAAAATATTCATCCTACTAATATTATAAAGGCGAAAGTCCGTGTGTGTGTGTGAATGTTTGTTACCACGTGTCTCCATAACTACTGAACCGATTTGCATGAAATTTAAAACATAGATAGATAATGACCGGAAATAGGACATAGGCTACTTTTTATCCCGAAAAGATGCACGGTTCCCGTGGGATGAACAAAATAGTAGTCCACGCGGGCGAAGCCGCGGGTGTCAGCTAGTAATGAAATAAATCCTATTTACTTACACCTATTATATTGACTATGTAAGGTAGGCTGTGTATATGGTACCTATATATTTCTTGAATACACGACTCGAAACTACGGAAACGTTTAAATAATTCTGTTTGTCGATACAGTTTTCCAAGAACGATTATTTCTTTGGAATAGCCCTATTATTTCCTTACTAACTAATTACTATGCAATGAACCCATTTCATGGAAAAATAACTGGGTCTCTAACCCCTACAATTATGAGGAATTATTCGTGTATTCTACAGGGACATGAAACTAGGTTGCGGCTTAATATTTAATGTGCCGGCGTAACCAGTATAAAAAGGACTAGTATTCACGTGGTAATTTAGCCAAATACCTCGAAAGTATGCTTGTTACTTTGACATAAAGGATCCAGGTAAGCTGGTTCTATAAATTTAGCAGGGCTGTGGAATATTGTGTGATAATCTTAAAAACTGAATTTTATTTGTCGTGATGCATGATAATTTTGAAGCCAAGTTTAGGTACCTATCTACCTACTTAGGTACTTATCTATAATCTTAGGAGTTTTTTTTTAATTTTGGAAGAGAATTGAAAACATAAATGGTGAAGGTGTCATTCACCTCTAAACACTCGTGATTAGGTATACCTAGGTACTTACGTTATGAAATACACTCGTTATTATACGAGTACCTATTCATCTGAAAGAATAACTATGGTAAGGGTTACAAAGAGACGCTTATTAATATCTACCAAATTCTGATGCTATTACTTATGCCCATTTATGATTCATGCCTGTAAGGGTGGGCCTGTTCCCCAAATGCTCTTAAAATGTCAACATTTCCCTTCAAAGACATGACATTATCTTTCTTGTTTATCACCGACGAGCATTGTCCACTTTACGCACGAGACTCAAGGGTATATAGGTAGTCACGACTGTCTTATTAGAAGAAGCATCTTTCTCTGGACTTATGGTCTCATGAAAGTTCAAGTATTTAGTCGTATTTTTTCCTAAATTACAGCAGATAATAATTTTGAAACAGCCTATTCATTTTACAAGACCTTCGAGGGGAGATCTCCGAGGTATAAATTACATATACCTATCCGAATAATGCAAACAGGAAGAAAACAGTTATTCTGGAACAATTCTGAACTTATCTATTAGTTTTATAACGTAAAAAGTTCCCTTTATGATCGGGTTAGCCTTCTGGGCTTCGTGATATCGGTGCGTGTCCAAACTCATATAAAAACCTCCAGCAGCCAAGTCAAAAGCATTTTACGAGGCGATATCAAACTAGAACAAACGTTTGTTCGTGAATGTTATGTTTGCAAGTTGTATTTACGTTTCTACGTAAAAACTAAGCACAGGTTGCGTGAAGGTTGATGCCTGGGGTGGGCTGCGTGTTTTGTAGAGCTTTTTATGACTACTTTTTATTTATGATAGGCAGCCGAAATTAATATCATGCGATCAAATAGATGAACATATTATCATGATATTTCTATGTGACTTTCATGATTCTCTGAATAAGGACCTACTTACTAGCTGTGCCTGTTTATTTTAAAAGAAATTACTAGCCTAAAGCCTCCCCCAAAGAGTGCCATGACGACCGATCTTGAGCTTTCACCATCCACCGACTTCCACTGCAATCGCTATAATGTTATCGGTCCCTCGAGTTCGGGGTCGTCCGACACTTCGTTTTCCAGTTCGCGGCCGCCATTCGAAAACCTTTATTTCCTTTCCAGCGGTTATCGGTTCTGCGAGCTACTTATATGGCCTGCCCACTGCCACTTCAACTTGCTTATTTTAAGACTAGGTACCTACATATTATTTTACATGAATTTCTCTATGTAGGTAAGTAGGTAGGTAGGTACTTTCTTACTCAACTAAAATCTTTCATTCGTAGACAGTCCACATTTTCGTAGTGCCCAAAATTCAATTACTTAGACTACACGGTTTAATTCAAGCCAGATCGTTAGAATCAAGTTATTCAATGACTCTTAGAACTTGTATGAATCGGATAGCTAATACATACTTATCTTTTGCTTAGTTGCTATACGTTGCCGAAGCTCTGCCTAGATACACCGCAAGTCCGCAACTGTCTTGAATTATTTCTTAGCATCATGCGGCAATTGTATGGGAAACGGAACACACGTAGGCTATTAGGTATTGATCGATACTAAATTAACTAAGTACAATAGAACATTCGATGGGAACAAACATATTGACGGTGCGGCCTTGTAGGTAAATAAGTAGTAATTGTCACTGCAGTATTACTTACCAATCTAATGTTACCGGTCTCTATCAAATTAATGGTTGTTTGAATGAAATGGTTTATAAATGGGATTTGAAACTAACTCCATCAAAAAAAAAAAAATTGTTCAATGGTTTTCATGTCACTTCATGATCATGAAAGTGCCGGATCCGTAAAGTTTTAGGCCTATTTTACTATTAAGGCCCTTATGAATAACAGTCTTTCATCTCTTGTTTATTTCAGATAAATACCCTCGATGAGTAGGTACTTATAGAGTAATGTGACGGTAAATGCGGGCTCATTGCGTATGCGCAATGGTATCTCGCAATTTGAATAGATGCGCTCGAACAAGCGCGAACAAAGCATAATCAGCCGGAAGCGATAAACAAACGGGTTTCGAAGGAATGATACCAAGGTAGGTAGGTAATACCAGTTATAGTAGGTACATAAATAAACACACCTTTTTACGCTTACATAGGTGTAACAAAAAAAGAGAAGATGGGGATATTAGCTTAGACTTAGGTAAAAAGGCTGAATTTAGTTATATCGGCTTTTTCCTCATGGCCTAACTATTTCGCCTAACGGATCTACTGGCTCTAAAGTTGACAACGTTGCGTTGGTACTTCGTCGTGGCTAATTTTTGAATGCTGATTTTTTCGTTGTCTTTACTTTCTGTAAGATAAAGGTAGATATAGAGTAGTACCTATCTATACCTGACCTAGTATGTAGTAAAAAGGATGATTATGAATCGTATCACGGAACCTATAGGTACTAGAGCTGGGCAGGACAACTATTTATATAGTTGTCCTGCCCAGCTCCATTTAAGTTGTCGTTTACCTAAGTCTGTTAACAGAACATGAACCATGACGACAGGTGGTATGACTGGGTACTTACAGAAATGTTAGCTACATACATCTACATCTGTACCTACCTACCAAAAGGTACCTACATACCTACCTACTTTTAAATCTAGGGACTCCAATGATGTCCTGAAACTACTGTGCGATATTATTTTACCTCATCACGCTCTAATATTCTTTGCATTTAGTCCGACTACAATGGCAGTCACGCCCGTCGATTTCTCTACTGCGAACAATGTTTATGTAGAAAAAAAGTGCGTTCACGCTTCGCCAACCAAGCGCGGCGGACATGGCATGTGGTCCGTGCTCTATGCGGTCCGCCATCTTGGATGTACGGATTGGGTTGCGCGCGCGCCTCTGCTCAACTATAATTCAATGACTTTCGGTTAGTAGGAATTCGTTACTTTCAAGTACCTAAGTATATCTGTAAGTTCATAGATTTTAAGGCGAATTAGATTTAATTTGACAGAGATTGTAGCATTGTCGAAAATGATCTAAAGCGCTCACCGCTAAGCCTCAGGCAAGCTCAGACTCAGGTAGGTACAGCAAGAAGTATCACAACGGACACTGAACTCGCTAGTATTTTAAGGCTTGCCGATTACTACTTATCTACTTAAATAAGTACCTATACTTATGTATACTTATTGCGGGATCAAACCAGGCTTCAACTCTAGATAACTTTCCGTTCTCCCTGTCAAACTAGTCAGTAGCTAAGGTAGCCGACAATGATTAGCTACTTACCATCACATAGGAGTGATAACACTACTAACAGTGTTGGCCTAGCAGCCTAGATAACCGAGTTCTAATTGATTTCGGCTGCACGCAAAGGCGTTTGAGTCAGATTTCTAATTGTTTCTCTTAGCGGCCAGCCCAAGGCTAAACCAATTTACTGTAAACAATGGGTAATAATAACAAGATTATATCATTGAAAATGGACTGTGTTCGCCTTGATAACCTTTAACTAGAAAATAATAGTTATTGAAAGGTACGTAGTTACGAAAGTTTTCAACAAAATTACGTTGAAAAAAGATAAGCCAAAAAATCAAGTTAGGAAATTAATTAATTTTTTATTTTTTTTATTTTTTCCAAGTTTTATCTGCGAACTATGAGCAAATTGTTTGTGGGTGTTGTGTCGGGTAGAGTTCACTCCTGTTTTTTCCCTCTCCAGTAGTCACTCTTCATTAAATTATCAGTCACATGCATTTAGTTGCATGACATCTTTCCTTTTAAGTCGTCTCTTATAAGTAGGTTGTGTAAGTTGCTGTGCAAGTAGATTGGGATGGCTTTTCAGTTTTTCCTGATATGTCTGAGCAGAGGTTTTGATCTCCTCAGCTACTGTGTTGACTTTAAGTATGTCATGCAGTTCCGTATTTCTTATGAACCATGGTGCTCTGGAGATGTTTTTCAGGAGGCCATTTTGAAAGCGCTGAATGATGTTCACATTAGAAGTGCAGGCTGATCCCCACAGTTGGATGCCATAAGTCCATATTGGTTTCAGTACAGTTTTGTATATGAGTAAGTTATTATCTACTGAGAGTTTTGAGTTCCTATTTAAATTGATTAATTTGAATTAATTCAAATGAGCCTAAATACAGGTATTTTACTGTTAGTCGCTGAAAATATCCGTTTAACAACACTTGACTTCAATATTAGATTAGTTTGCTGTCACCATACTAATGTAGGTATTTTCATTTCAGAATCAAAGTCTGCAGCGGGAAGTGGTTGAAAAATGAAAAAATGCAAATATAGGTACTTTCCTACGCACATGGTCTTGTAAAAAAAATCCTGATGTCCGATTTTCCTTACCCGAAAATGGATGGATAAAAACCACAACTCTAATCCATATTCCATAGAAATGCAATTATAGATTTTTACATTCGCAAAGCAAAATAAAATAATAAGTCAAGTCGCCCCAACAAAGATTCGCTGACGGAATCTGCACATTTGTACAACATTACCTTTCCAGTTGGTTATCCTTTAATATTTATAAAATGTAAATTGTTCTGGGCCTCTGGGCCCATGTCCTATGTTCGGTTTTTTCGCATGGAAATATAGCAATTCGCGAGAAACGCTGTCATGACATTAAAATTGTCGGTCATTCTCAGGCGCAGCATTTTTTCGGTGGCACAATTTTTTTTTAGAATTTGGATATTTTGACATGAAATATCAAATCTAGATTTAATTTAGTAATTATTAATACAAGAGGGAACTCTTAAAGCCTAACGGTTAAAAAGTTATTTGATTTTGAAAAATTGGTGCCCACCGAAGTCAATATTGTAATCACCGAAATCAAATACATTAAAATTTGGTTAAAAAGTCAACAGTCTTTAGTTCGATCTATAATTATTACATAAAAAATTAGGTATTTGTAGATAAAAAATCATTTCAAAAAGGGGTTACATCATTAAACCCCTCGAAGGAGTTAAATTATGTTTCAAAGTTTGTATGGCGATATAATACTAGTAGGTAGTTCTCCCCGAACTGAGATCTCGCGCATCGTAGATGGCTTACTTTTGGACTTTCTTCTGACTACCCCCATACTTTCAAGTGCTACTACTGCCAAGTATGCCTATTGTGCTAGCTCGTCATGGTAAAATTACTGGTATGCATGCAATACATAATGTCGTTTCTAATTTTTCATTCATTTCATATTTATGAATTCTCGTCGTATTTCAAAAAGAATAGAATAAAAATAATAACTATTTTGGAATTTTCAAATAAAGACATTTGACACCCAACTCAATATATTTGTTTAACTTTTTTTTACCCCCCTTGGGAACCCAATAAGCTCACAACCCCTTCATCGATTAAGCTCATATGCTCCCTCCACAGTATATTTCCATAAAACAAACTATTGACCTACCAAGTTTCATGCAGATTGGATGAACGGTTCGACAGTTATGCGAGAACAAGAATTCGTGAAACATACAAACATACAAAATACAAAGCAAAATCGCCTAACTTGCCACCAAGATCTTCGCTCGCTCGATCGATTAGATAAGACATTTTGATTGGATGGTAAACGATTCCGGCTGTCCAAAAGTTAAGAGCTAGGAACACGTCCTGGCTGGCATCCACCCGAGCATATACTACTTTAAGTTAGTCTCTCTTGTAGAATCCAGCCGCTTCAAACCTTGTACTAGGTACTACTACAGGTGGCTGCCTGATTCGGCATCAGCTCCTCTCATTCACATACTGACGGATGCTTTCCTCACTAGTTGTCGGGTCTAGTTGGGATATATTATAAGCCAATGGTCGTTTCAACAGCCTGCAGGGCGAACCTGGCAGAGCGGAGGGCTATCCCACGTCAGTTGGGGGAAGGCTTCGGCCGACGCTTCTTATCTACGAGAAAAAATCCATCCGCGTCAGTCCTCCTCACATCACAAATGGGTATTTCCGGTTGTGTCAGAATTTTCTGTCGCTTTCACCGCGTCAGGTGCTGCTTTAACGCTTGGCACCTGACGCGGTAGCAGTCTGGCGGAACAATCAGTGGACTCCCGTTTCCGCATTTGGACTCGATGGTGGTCCTTTATGCGTGGGGATAACCTGGCTCGTTAGGTACGTAGCCAACCTAGCTCTCCTAGAAGCACAACAGCTTCCTGGGGTCTTCACCGGCTTAGAGGAGCGACCTCGGGATACTGAAGATTTGTTGCCATTGTGTTGCTACACCCGCACATTCCAGGACTACGTGAGCAGCTGATTCTTCTTCGCTTAGACATCTCCTGCAGAGTGGACTGTCCGTGGCACCGATGTTGTATAGATGTGTGTTGAGGGTACAGTGTTCTGTCAATGTCCCTAAGATTATTTCGAGGTCTTTTCTTTGTAGGTTCATCAGACGACACTCTGAAGTGTCGGATTGTCTGTCTCCAGCGATAGTTGTGTAGGTTTTGGGTATGTTGCCGCATCCAGATGCGTAGTTGAGAAAAGGGCGTAGGCAAGAATGAGGTTGGGCTCTAACTCTTTAGGTTGAAAGCTGCAATTGAGCTGTTCTTTTATTTTTATAGAAGCCCACACTAATCTGGGGCACCTTTTTTATGCCAGCTTTCTCTATGATTCAATACAATTATCATAAATCAGGAAACAGCACTATAAGTGCTATGAAACTGTCTTTACCCTTCATATATTTCCACGGAAAACACTGAAATCAATACCACCGGAATCAAAATTATGAGCAAAATCCTAGATATTTTTAAAAGTAACCAAAATATTGGATATTAGTCTGCATAATGGAAATCTAGTATCTCTAATATACACTTTTGTTATAATTTGAAAATAATTGCTTGAATGGATTTGAAAAAAAACATTACACCGAACTCATCTTGGAGGGTATACCAAGCCACCGAAAACGATTTTGTTCCTCAATAAAAGAGACACACAGAGACCCACAGACCTGGTTGTCCTCTCCATCAATGCGGAGGGGCTGATAGTTATTCTTACTCTAACAACTGTTCTTGCAACTATTAGAGAACAGGGTATATGCGTAGATCGGTGCGCGCCACCGATATCAATTCAAAACCTCGGACGCGACTAAAACTACTTGTAACTTATCAACGAAAGCCTAATATTTATTGGGAATATTATAAAATAAGCTAGTAATTATCTGGTGTTTTGTGAACACATTCAAAGTAATTAAAAAAGTAATAAAATAATTAACATCGCAAAATGTGTCTGGGACATACCACCGAGGCTCAAATTTCAGCGGTTTTTATTTTTTTTAACTATTTTAAATTTATTTTATCTAAAAGAAAACATAAACTTTTCTAGTATTTGATCATAACTATCATACAAAAAAGAATCAAGCTGTTAGAAATCTATTTAATAGAGGTTTTTGGCCCGGACGATTTTTTTGAGCCGTTTGCGAATGGCCCTTGTATTAGTAAGTACTTATTTCAACAACGAACAACAGCTTTGGTTAGGCAGTAGGTACCTACACCCGATAAAATCTCCTTAGAAATTTGTACCTATGTAAGTATTAAATCTACGTCCAAAAAGCATCATACAAAAGATTTAAACGAACTGTTTTTTACTTTAACCTTTTAGTTACCTACTTACCTAATTTTGATTGTCAAAAAAATAGGCTTGTTGAAAATTCTAGGTAGGTAGGTATAGGTAAATCAATCTAAGGGCAATCAGAACTATTTAATTTGAAAAATTAGTTAGGCGATCATAGGCTATACTTACCTATCATTATTATTAACCTAGGCAAAGTCACATAGAAATGAACTACAGAGAAACAGCGGTCTAACATCGACTTTTATAACAGCCTATTCTTGTAGGGCCGTCACTTATGGAAATAAACTACTATGTGGCAAAGTCGAAGACGGCTACTATGTTAGTAATTAATTAAATAATTATAGATGAATCATGTTTAATTCAGCAATATTGTTCTTCACACACAATGGTACCTTACCTATGCTTTGGAGAAAATTCTACCTATTTTGTTTTACCTACCTGCCAGATTTTGTAGAACTTAACTGTAACTCTATACTTAAATTAAACAAAAATGCCGTAACCCAATTCAAAGTCCCATTAAAGTGCGGCATAATCATAACTGTACAAAGCATAGTTCCGATCCATTGGCCGCTCAAACAATAAACCATTAAATTGAAGACAGTTTATGTTGGTTATGTATGAAACAATGCGTGGTGAGAATCGCTACTGTGCGTTGTGGTTGTGCCTCATTGTTTTCAATTGGTTAGAAGACATTATACCTACCATATTATAATAATACCTTGGTAGGTACTAGCTTTTTATTTTATTATGATAATGTGGGTAATCTAATTGCTTATTTATTACAACGCCTTAGTAAGTGCATGTACATTTTTAAGTATTAGTGGGTAAGTAGAAGGTAGGTACCTGTAGGTAATTATAGTTCTCGATAATTTTTAAAATCAATTTACTTACTCGGAATTCTCTTAGTAGAATCTAATTAAAGAAACATTACTTACTTACAAAAAATGCTCTTGTAATGTAAAAAAAATATTTAATTTTGAAAAACCAAGTAGTACCTACTTACCTACCTAGGTTTATAAATAAAACTTAGTACCTAAGTAAGTAGGTAGGTACTTTAATTACGAATGTAGAGTCAGCCACGCGATCAACTAAGTAAAAACCTACACAATTGTGTAAAAAATTACCTACGTTGGGTTATTTTTTTATTTTACCTTGCGCTACGGTACCTATAGAGATTGGCAATCAACACTTGACAGTACTTGCTGGTTTCACCTGTATATTTTATTTTTCTAAGGTTTCACCACTTGATCATGCGATTCGACTCTACATTTCGTTCGTGTCTCATATTTAGGTAGGTACCTACTTACCTTACCTGACTACGAAGCTTATGGAGGTTTCTTTATGCTTCTCTACTTTCAGACACTTTTCCGAAGTACTTAGGGAGGTATATTGTTTCAAATTTCATTCATGATGGTTCAAACAAACATTTAAATCATGAGTTGAATTCGTAGGCATAAAAGCAAAATCAAGCAAAATCTCAAAGCTCTTCTCCAATTTACTCACTCGATAGAATACGATAAAACCGCCCATTGTACTCATTGGGTTATTCGTTTTAAGTTGTGCAATAAAGAGTTTTCATTCATTCATTCATTCATTCAATTATAGGTGGTGCTTGAGGGATAGGTGTAAAATGCTGACCTTTAAATATTTATATAAATTGTAGGTTACTACTAGGTTTGTTTTAAAATGGGTAAGTATATAAGTAAGTAGGTACCTAGTTTTATATTTGAATGGGTTAAATATAGGATGGTATTATGTTGGTACAAAACCCGTTTTCAATGTAAAATTGAACTCGCTGCTGTGCTTACTCAAATGAAATGATTTAAAAAAGAAAGAAATGTAGTCAACAGTCACGCCATGCATACCTACTAGAATAGCAAGTTATGGAGCAATGGGTACTGGGTAGGTCAACTAAAGTTCGTTTTTGATTGTTATCACAAAATGTCACATTGTAAAAATGTTTTTAATTTATTTTTTCAGTGAGCATTACTTAAAGCCGTGCTAGTTCTACAACCTTGTATATACCTTCTATTTTATGGGAATATTATAATAGCGCGACAGACTTAGCAAGAGTTTTTATTTGAGTTAAGTAAATTAAATTTGAAAACTTTGCAACCCCCATTGCTTTTTCGCAACATTTTCCAAAATCTTGTGTTAGTTAGGTACCTACGATTGTTATAAGGTCACATGCACTTAATTTTTTTTGCTCCCGAACATATAGAGCTAATATTTTGAGTAGGTAGTCATCACTTCGCCCCGTGTTTTAAAAGTCACCCCTTTCCACAGGTACCTACATAGTACAAATTCTGTGCTACATATAAGTTCGTAGGGGCCTCTACGAATGTTCTATCTAGAGAGCTTCTACGAAAATTCACTACGCGAAGAATATTGTAGACGTTTGCTACGAGGACTATCGAGCATTACAACACACTATTCTATCATTTCTATCTCGGGTATGAAATCCATAAATATTGTACAGGAACACGTAGGTTGCGTGGTTTATGTTTTTGTGGTTTTTGGTGTTTTTATTAAACTTCAGCGCATAGTTCAGAAATTGAAATTTTTTGATTACTTAGATAGGTTTTTCGGTTTTTCGTAAGTCGGAATCCGCTGAGTGGTTCTGTTTTATCGACTCGGCCGGGCCTTCCCTCTACGCAAAATGTCAAAATATCCTGAAGCCGCGCATGTGCGGCAAATGACAGCCCTGACATTCAGCCACGCTTAGAAAACCACTGCGAAGCATTACACCCTAAAATAGCACCTTTTTCACTAAAACCACTAGTATTTCCCTATTTAGGCAAACTATAAAGCTTTCTACTTTCATCTTCTAGTTAATTCCTGCGTATAAACAGAGTTCAGTGTTTGTTTTGTAGGCAGTTTTTCTAATATAACCAAACTAACAAGCGGCCATAACTTGATCAAATACTGTGAAATTAAAGTGATAACACCGAATATGGGACAGTTATAATGGAACCATGGGTCCCCGAGTGATCGTGAGACTAACTTTCGATGGACAGTGCTAAAAACTGTGGCATAAAAACAATGTATAAGCGTGTGCCACAGCTACTTTGCATCACAACAAATATGCAGTGAACACCACGCAAAAACCAACGTGAACTAATGTCTTAGCTTAGGAGAAAATTATCAAACCGATACATATCATAAATTGTGCCTGTAGATTTAAAAATATCCCTTATATTTACATTTGAAGAGCGTTTTAATATTTTAACTTTAAATCTACGTTGATGTAATTTTACTAGAACGTGCAACAAGCTTTTACAAATCGCAGTGCTGCAACGAACTCGCTGTTTTGCTACGAGAAGAGGACGAAACGAAAATCTGGTAGGTAAGTGTTTTAAGTAAAATACTATAGGTAAGTAATTAAGATAAATAGGTATCTAATTGCTGTTATATTAAATAGGGTAGTAATAAATAGATATTTATTGTACGTAACAATAAATACCTATTTATTACCCGACTACGGCGAAGCAAAAAGGAGGGTTATGATTTTGACCTTTATAAATAAAGAACTCGTAACGTGAACGTTAAAGAAAATTAATTTTCTTAAATCTAACTGATCTTTTCCGTTATAATTTCGTAATTTTATGTAATAATTGATTGAATAACGCCTTTCGAATTTCTCATTGCATTTTGTGGAATATAATAATATTTCGATAGATATTTTGTTACTTAGGCGGGCCCTAGACCTACAATATCATTATACAATAGTTCAATGGTACCTACAATATGATTGAAATACAATTTGAACCAAAACGATCTTCCATATAAACCCTAAACGTTAAATAATATTCTGCAATAAAATTGATTGCCTAGGGGCCGCCTTTAGCTTTAATTATTTCAATCATTTCGATAATTTAGTAAACAAAATAAGTAGGTAAGCCTTTTAATTCACGACATGGACGCTGCAACCACACCTAAATCATAAAACACAAGCTCGTTAATTTTTCCTTTAAATTGCGTACATTTCCATGCCTCATCCAGATCGTGTCTGTCCTCGACTTGGGGGTGCGGTATGCGTCGGTGCGGATGAAGCCTACTTTATTTGCCTAATATTTGTAGATAGACGCATTTCCTTGACAAAGTGAAAACTCGCTGGTTGACAGGAAGCTAAATAAAGGTGGGTTGAGTCATGTACCTACCAGTTGTTTATATGACTGTTTTTACTAGATAAGTTAGTAGGTAATGTTCTGAATATTGAATAGGTAACTTTTTGTAAGGTACATTTAGTATTTTTGATAGCTGTTTCAATTAGTTTGAGAGTTAGTTTTTGATTATGTCATTTTAACTTTTATTCAACCTTTCATCATCATCATCATCCAGAGCCCGTCTTCACCCACAGCTGGGTATTGGGCTGGGCCTCCCTTAGTTCGTGCCATCAGACTTTGTCAATGTCGTCTGTCCATCTTGCGTCCGGATGTCCAATATTATTCAACATTTACCTAGTTCCGATCAAAACCATCAAGAAAATCAAGGTCTGGTGCTTACTTTGTATCTACCTGCTACCTATAGTCAATAAAAAAAATGTTACTACCACTTAAAAGCTTAAAAAAGAACCCTTCATTTCTCGAATCGGTAAGAATCCCAAGTTATTTCTGTTATAAAACGTGCAATGGAACGAGGCAGGCGCGGCTTGCGTGACCCCTTCGCATGCCGTCGCTGCCTTGCTAGCTAACATTTTTTCACATTTTACTACACGGTCGACCAATCGGGCCAATTATGGATATCGACGTTTGTGTTTTACCACGGATTTTTTAAACAGTTCACGATCATAAGCTTAGGTAAGTACCTACTAGAATACTCGCTCCGAACCGACTCCCTCGACTGATATAGCTCGTAAATGTATTTGCCATTATGTTTGTAGCATCATAATCAGCCATTAGGGGTTTGGGGACGGCTGGATCACGTCGGGGTCACCAATTTGGGGAACATGGTGGAATCGTACCCCAAAGGCAGAGTAGGTGGTTCCTCTGCAACAGACAGTTGTTATTGTTTGGTCGGCTATATGTCTATTGCCGCTGAAAACTTTGCTTGCGAGTTCTAGACATGTTGATGTGGTGTGGCGCTATCTGTAGTGCGTAGCATGTTTATGTAGTTCATCTAGCGACAGGTAGATGTCGCTACAGGAGTCCAACGAGGGCATAGCCCTCTCCAATTGCACGTCACTAATAGGCATGATGACAGTAATCAAGTATCGCCAAAATATTTATCTGATCTAATGAAATAGGATTCAAAGATTTTGAAAAATGTATTTATTCTCTTATTAATGTCGAGATTACTAATTTATTTGCTAAAATAAATCTACAAAATACAACAATCCGCCATGATAGCCAAAACGCTCGCCGGTGTCATGGCGTCTGTCATTGCGTCTCGTCTCGGTAAACATCCTTTTGTTTCTATAGTAACTATGTAGGCATCACTGGTTGATATACCGATTCGTGACGTAAAAAAAGACGCCATGACACCGGCGAGCGTTTTGGCGTGAATTTGAAAATTTATATTTAAATGTACTTTTATTGCACAAAAACCTTAATTTTCTACAGAAATATGATATAATTTTAGACATAATAGATCCTTCTGAATATCATAGAAGAGATTTTGAAAATTAGGATTCATGCCTTCATTCAGCTCCTGTCATCCACCTTGCGTAACTCGCGGTCGCCTCAGTTAGTATCACTAGTCTTTCGTGACGTTTGATTGAACACAGGAGTAAAATATATTATCATCATTGGACTCTACAAAAGCTTCCAATGAAACTCTAAGTCAGTTTGATAAAATCCAGCCTATCTACGTAGGTATAAATAATTCCATGAAAACGACAAACACGGCTCGCGGTTTGTTCAAAACATTGACTTTCAAAGAAAATTGATTAACCGCCCTGGTAGGTAGTACGTACACTCTACACTGGTATGCAACCTAATTATTTCGTACCTAGGAATTTTAGAATGAAAACGTTGCTTTTGTATTCCTCGAAAGTACTTATTTGAAAAGTGAGTTTACACTACACATTCTATTGATAGGTACAATACACGAAAAAAATAATAAGACACAATGTTTGATATTTTTTGATTAGAATAGAGTATGACCACGAAGAATAAAGCATCTCACTTTCTAAATGCTCGAAGCTTAAAACATTTGAAAGTTATATACAGGGTGAATTTTTGAGACGGGGCAGTAAGGGCAGCTACCTTAACCGTTGTAGCTAGAGGAAAACGTTCTTAGGAGACCATCCTTAATTTTTGAAAATATTTCGACCTGCATTCACAGATTTTGAAAAAAATGTACAGTCAGCGAGAAAATGGGCCATTTACACAAAAACTTTTTTTGATGCCAATCGATCCTGTTTCATCTAAGGATAAAAAGGCTCTTTCAGACCAACTGAGGTTAGAGTACTAGAAAAGTCAGGAATCGCTAAAATGTATTTCTGAGACAAGACAGTAAGGGCTACCTTAACCGTTGTAGCTACAGGAAAACGTGTTTAGGAGACTACCCTTAACTTTTGAAGATATTTCAACCTGCATTCACAGATTTTGAAAAAAATGTACAGTCAGCGAGAAGATGGGCAATTTACATAAAAACTTTTTTTGATGCCAGTCGATCCTGTTTCATCCAAGGATTAAAAGACTCTATCGGACCAACTGAGGCAAGAGAACTAGAAAAGTCAGAAAACGCAAATAACTTTGATTATACATTTCGTACGAAATCATTTTGTCATTTGTCATAATTTTTCATCATTTTGTCGAAATATCTTCAAAAGTAAGGGTAGTGTCCTAAGAACGTTTTCCTGTAGCTACAACGGTTAAAGTAGCTGCCTTTATTGCTCCGTCTCAAAAATACATTTTAGCAATTTCTGACTTTTCTAGTACTCTTACCTCAGTTGGTCCGAAAGAACCTTTTAATCCTTAGATGAAACAGGATCGACTGGCATCAAAAAAAATTTTTGTGTAAATTGCCCATTTTCTCGCTGACTGTACATTTTTTTCAAAATCTGTGAATGCAGGTTGAAATATCTTCAAAAGTTAAGGGTAGTCTCCTAAACACGTTTTCCTGTAGCTACAACGGTTAAGGTAGCCCTTACTGTCTTGTCTCAGAAATACATTTTAGCGATTCCTGACTTTTCTAGTACTCTAACCTCAGTTGGTCTGAAAGAGCCTTTTTATCCTTAGATGAAACAGGATCGATTGGCATCAAAAAAAGTTTTTGTGTAAATGGCCCATTTTCTCGCTGACTGTACATTTTTTTCAAAATCTGTGAATGCAGGTCGAAATATTTTCAAAAATTAAGGATGGTCTCCTAAGAACGTTTTCCTCTAGCTACAACGGTTAAGGTAGCTGCCCTTACTGCCCCATCTCAAAAATTCACCCTGTATAAGTACTTAGATATGTTTAATCTTGCTTGTTAAATAAAGCGGTCATGTCCATTTATTGACTTTACGGACATTAAGTATATTGTTATGACCAGCATCTTGAACATAAAATATAGCATTCGCGCTTCACGGTTCACAACGTTCCTAAAAATAATCGAACTATTTATTTTAAAAAGTCTGTGAGCAACTGATCACTTTCTAAAACAGCTGAAATCAGAAAGCAGAAACTAGGGTGACGACAATTTGAAACAGTTTCGCTGTAGTTAGTTAATTCGTAATTTCGTAAGCCACTAGATACGATTTAGAATCGGATGCAACCAATTTCATAGTTCAATAGCTTCGTTTATTAAAACTGTATTAGTTACTAACAGTTATGTTATGAGGCAAGCATCTTTAACGCATCACAGGATTCTGTAATTAGACGTTTGCAATTTCAAACCGCTGCGCGTGCGCAGATTCAACGAATAAATAATTTGTAATTACAATGGTTTGCGGAGCATTCATTTAGTTTTCTTGTTATTTGGTACTGTTATGCTTATTACTAGCAAGGCGAATGATTTCTCTGTACAGTCACGAAAGAAAAACGCTGCCAAGAGGCTAATAATTGAATTGAATTTAAATTTTTAATTTAGCCACTTTATTTATCATGCAAGAATTATAAATGAATCATGCAAGACAGTAGACACTAAAAACCTTAAAAAAATATTTTCTCGCGAATTCAAAATAAAAAAAATATCTAAAATAGAGAAAACAACAGTTTTGTCAACCTAATATTTTTGTAGTTCCTAAGTATATGTAGACATTTAGCATTTTTTTATTGTACTTAGGTACCTAAATAATAATTTAAAGTGACGACACAAATAGGCGCAACAATAAAGTTAGTCCTGCGCATCGCCACAATAGAGCAATGGGCATGTCGGGCGCGATTTCATTTCCTGCGCGCGCGCCGACCCGTGCACTGTGGGCCAATATCCGGTGCCACTGTACCAATTCTACCTATATATTATTTAGTAGGTAGGTATACCATTTGTATAAAAACTGCTTTGATTTACTTACTGACAACTCTTTCGTTGCAATCGATGTGCAAATATGTGGTGTGACCTACTACAGCTTTGTAAACAAGCAAATTAATGTAGATTAAAAAATTGATCTAAACGTTACGTAGCTACGTTACGGAGTCATGGTGTGTACATTTATCAACTCTCATCATTTAAAGCCATCGTTGTTTCTTGAATCCTGAACTATCCGCTGCTACTCTGTTGACTCTATTTGAGCCCACATCCACCCACTGCTGAGTATAGGCCTCTTCATTATCTCGCCTCTTGAAAATTCTGCACGAATCTTTGTTGTTGCCATCTTCAATGATTTTCTGTTTATAACTTACCTACATAGAAAAACAAAGTCACTTTAGGTAAGTAGGTAAGTATACCAAATGTTTTATCGCTATAAACATGCACGGAAAGAACTAAGTGCTTCTGAAATGGAAAAAATAACGCTATCCAACACCCACTCCACCGAGCTATTAACTATATTTATCGCAAACAAAGGTAATACTTTATGAACATAAAACTAATCAGTTATTATTTTTGTTGCGTGAATAGAAGGTATGACAGATTTTAAGATTTTGCGTGCGGCACGCATCACGCCGCTGGCTGTCGTGGTACTTTGACATACGATGAAGCTAAAAAAATCGGGCTTGTACATGCAACTTGGTGGACAACATTCGTAAGCATGCCACAGCACAACAACCTTATTGCTACCTCTGAGAATATTGTATTGTACATTTACAAAACAAAACTGGATTACGACTGTATTCCTGAGGCAGTTAACATTCTCTCCGATCTTTTTAGGAAATTCAACAACTTTTAAAGGTGTCTAGGGGGGCAGTCAGAGCACGTCCAAACCTAATCTCTGCAAGCCTAATCTTTCACAACTTAGCGTCTCCTGCGACTGAATTCTGAACTGCACCTATATTTAGGACGCTACCTGGAAGAACAGCGCGCTAAATTCAATTTTTAAAAGTGATAAGCCTGGAAACATGCTTTGGGTGTCTGACACCCCACGCGCCTAATTAAGGGTTAATTCCAGATCAGTGACGCCTTGTTTTAACTATTTCTGTATGTAATACATCAGGCCAAACCAAAATATATATTTTTGTTGTAATGTGAACTGATGGATGACCATATTTGAGGTAAAAAGTGTTGGCAGCTAAAGAATACATTTGGCAATTTATTTTTATTCGCTCATTCGTTACTTTTGTAGCCGGTTTGTATGTTTTTATCTAAAATACAACAGTCATAAATCTGTTCGGCAAAACAACGGCCTGCGTAAAATATGCATAAGTGTATGCAGTTATATTACTAGGACGTATCCCATTTTGTTTTTGCATTTTATCACAACTCGTCATTTCGTTGTAGGCTTAAATTTCACTTCTACATCAATAAGTTGTCTTTATGTGTACCACAAGGCAAATACACGTGATTCAAGGAGGAAAAGTAACATACGAACACGGAAGTTAAATAAAAGCTTTTAAAATTAAGGTCCATATTGACCATAATGTATTTTCTGTGGGTTCAATTAAGGTACCTAATGGTTACGTCGAAAGAACTGATACAACGTCCTCTTGATATAGACAATAGTTGCGAAAAGTAAGATTTATTAAAAAAAAAACTCTGAAGACCTCGCTTCGTACCATTTACATTCGTAACTAACCTGCGGTTTCACTAGCAATTGTTGTAATCGCTGTGGATGAACATTTCATAACAAGCTCTACAAGCGAAGTTTTAAAGCAAACGATGAAGGTATTATAATATCATATCATTATAACATCGTTAGCTCTGCAAATATTCTGTTCATAGAATAGTTTTTCATTTCTCTGAAAAGAAATGCGCACCGTACCTTTTGTTGGTAAATTTTACCGTAATTGCTATTCAGGAGGTCGTAACTATGTCAATACATTAAGCCTATCGCTTGTTCAACAAACTATGTAGTTGTAATGGTGTCGGTACATACTATTATGTTGACTTTGGCGAAATGACATACCCACCCAGTTACTTAGGCTGAAGTCATTATGGTAATTGTGGTTTTTCATAATGGCTGTTGGAATTTATTGATCGTTCAGGAAACGTACAATAAAATAAAGAATTCGTTGGGATTTCATAGTTTTTTATTAAACCATCAAGGTTAACATAAAACTGTATTACCTAATAATAGGTCTTTACCTATGAAATTGCCGTTCTTCAGTACTGGTCATTTCAAGTTAAAATATTTATTGGTTTGGCTAAGCATTTTAATTCCAAATTAATTTTATATTAAAAACATAGGTTTTTTTTTTCAAAATTAGTTATTTGTTTATTGATTAGCGTTATGTTTTCATCACATTTGAATCTTTTTCGTCATCATGGAAACGTAAAAAATTCAAGTAATTTTGGAATATGAGTACCGTCGTGGCAGCAACGCGCCACAAGCGGCACGCAACATCAACGACGTTTACGGAGTGAACACTACAAACGAACGCACCACCTGTTATTGGTTTGCCAGCTTTCGTTCTGGAAATTTCGACCTGAAAATGAACCCCGTACTCATCCAAAAACTTTGGTTGACAATGACGAATTAAAGGCGATTGTGGAGGCTGATGATACTCAATCTACGGCTAAATTAGCAGCAGCTTTAGACGTTAGCATCAAAACAATATTGGTCCATTTGCGTCAAATTGACAAGGTAAAAAAGCTTGACAAAGGGGTGCCCCACGAACTCTATGATCTCCAGAGCGAAGTACGCGTCGAGATGTGCCTTGCACTGCTAACCAGGCAAACATACGAAGGAATTTGAACCGCATTGTTACCTGCGACGAAGAATGGATTCTGTTTGACAATCGCAAGCACTTAGCACGTTGGTTTGATCCGGATTCAGCACCTAAACAATCCCCTAAACGAAAAATTGCCCCTAGAAAAGTGATGGTTACTGTTTGATGGTCTAGCGCCGGTGTGATTCATCACAGCTTCTTACCAAATGGGATGAGCATTACTGCAGATGTGTACTGTGAAGAACTGAACATAATGATGGAGAAGCTTGCAATCCCCAACCAGCTTTGATCAATCGCTCGTCACCGCTGCTCCTGCACTACGACGTGTGACCTCATACTGCACAGTAGACGGTCTCCAAGTTACAAGAGCTAGGGTTGGAAGCTCTCCGTCGTCCACAGTACTCACTAGACCTTGTGCGTATAGACTTCTACTTTTTCCAGAATTTGGATAACTTCTTGATGGGAAAAAAATTGAATTCCCGAGAGGCAGTATAAAATGCCTTGGAAGATTTGGTTGCCTCCTGTCCAGCTAATTTCTTCAAGAAGGGCATAATGAACTGCCACGGCGTTGACAAGGATCCATTGATTGCATGGGTGATTACTTTAATTAATAGAAATAAAAAATGTAGAAAAAAAATTTCGTTAACTTTTTTCATAAAAAACGGCAATTTCATAGGTAAAGACCTAATATTAGGTCAAAAGTTTCAGGTTGTGTTTTATGAAATAAATCGTTTTCGTTTGAGGGTTATATCAGTAGCTTCTAATATAAGTATTTTAGGGTACTATATTTTTCGTGGGCAAAGAAGAACGAACATTTTGGCATACTTACTCTTCCACCATTTTGAAAAAACCTCGATCTTGCAGCAGGTGATGAAACATGTGTCAATCGATAGGGGAAGTGATTACAAACAAAATATATTCAGTAATAAAATCTCGTAATCTTTATACTTTCCGAGATATTTGAGTTTGAAAATGTAAAAATTAAAACTTGAAAATGCTAATTATGCTGCCAATAATAACCGGTAGGTATTTGAATATGTCTACTGTGACTGGGGATAAAATCGTGAGCCAATTTCGTTTAATTTTTGCGTAAAAATATTTTTTTTTGAAATTAAGTATACAGGGTTAATTTTTGAGACGGGGCAGTAAGGGCAGCTACCTTAACCGTTGTAGCTACAAGAAAACGTTCTTATGAGACTATCCTTAACTTTTGAAGATATTTCGACCTGCATTCACAGATTTTAAAAAAAATGTACAGTCAGCGAGAAAATGGCCAGTTTACACAAAAACTTTTTTTGATGCCAATCGATCCTATAGCAGCATTTACACGCAGACATTGGCCCGCGGGAAATAGCACGCGCCATTCCAACCTTTGACAGTTTTATCCGCGGTTATCTGTACAGAATCTGTACAGTCCAGATCCGTGGTAAAAACTCTACCGTGTAAAGGCCGCTAATTTCACATAAGGATTAAAAGGCTCTAGCGGACCAACTGAGTTTAGAGTACTAGAAAAGTCAGAAAACGCTAAAATGTATTTTTGGGACGGGGTAGTAAGGGCTACCTTAACCGTTGTAGTTACAGGAAAACGTTCTCAGGAGACTATCCTTAACTTTTGAAGATATTTTGACTTGCATTCACAGATTTTGGGAAAAATGTACAGTCACCGAAAAAAATGGGTAATCTACACAAAAACTTTTTTGATGCCAAACGATCCTGTTTCAAATAAGGATTACAAGACTCTATCTGACCAACTGAGGTTAGAGTACTAGAAAAGTCAGAAATTGTTAAAATGCATTTTTGAGAAGGAACAGTAAGGGCAGCTACCTTAACCGTTGTAGCTACAGGAAAACGTTCTTACGAGACTATCCTTAACTCCCTTAACTTAACCGTTGTAGCTACAGGATAGTTCTTACGAGACTATCCTGTAGCTACAACGGTTAAGGTAGCCCTTACTAACCCGTCTCAAAAATACATTTTAGCGTTTTCTGACTTCTCTAGTACTCTAACCTCAGTTGGTCCGATAGAGCCTTTTAATCCTTATAATTTTTTTAATCCTTATGTGAAACAGGATCGATTGGCATCAAAAAAAGTTTTTGTGTAAACTGGCCATTTTCTCGCTGACTGTACATTTTTTTCAAAATCTGTGAATGCAGGTCAAAATATCTTCAAAAGTTAAGGATAATCTTCTAAGAACGTTTTCCTGTAGCTACAACGGATCAGGGCGTCGATTCTCGTACCGAACTTTTTATCAACCTCAACCAAAACCTCAACTAAAGCGACTGTTTCCATGACTACTAATAACAAACGACTCAGTTGTGGTGAGGTTTTGAACTTTGGCAGAACAAGTTTTTGAAAAGCTATTCTACTATTTCACCAAATGGCTGACATTTAAGAGATCGAACCAAACCAAAGCGGTTGTCATCTAGTAGAATACAGGCCCTGTATTTTTTGAACACAGTTTATTTCATCATTCATTTTCTACCTAGGTACTATTTAGCACAAAATGATAAAATAAACTTTGTTCAAAAATATAATTTCAAATAAAAAAAAAAATATGTAAAAAATAAACGAAATTGGCTAACGATTTTATCCCCAGTCACAGTAGACATATTCAAATACCTACCGGTTATTATTGGCAGCATAATTAGCATTTTCAAGTTTTAATTTTTACATTTTCAAACTCAAATATCTCTGAAAGTATAAAGATTACGAGATTTTATTACTGAATATATTTTGTTTGTAATCACTTCCCCTATCGATTGACACATGTTTCATCACTGGCAGCAAAATCGAGGTTTTTTCAAAATGGCCGACAGTAGGTATGCCAGGCTTCATACAAAAATGTTCGTACCCTTTTATATTTGTCATCAACTTAGGTTCTTTTATCATCTGTAATTATTAGATCCATGGCAACGAAATATTTTCATCTCAGATAAATAATACGCGTCGCCAGGTATGAATTACAAATTATTGTCACTATGTATCTTATATTAAATAGCAAAGTTTATTATGTGTAGGAAAAAGCTGCAGTCCCGATTTATAAATAGTTTACTGTTATAAAGCATTTTTTTTAAGTTTATCTCATAAGAATATCTGTTCCCGTGAGATTTTCACGAAGGTAAAATTGGCGGTTGGTTAAAGTTCTAAACAACAACTAGGAAATACTTAAACAAAACCGGTTTTAGAAAAACATATACAGTTTTATTTTATAAAGTATTTTTTAACTTTGTAAGCTTCAGTGATTCATATTATTTCATTAGGCACTGTGTTACACTTCGATAGTTCTGATTATTCAGGTCAAAACCTAGCTAGAGTTGATTAAAAAAATATTCAACTCAATAATTTTGGTCTCATTCTAAAATAAATCGGCTTAATATTTATACACTATAAGTTTCTATATTTATCAGCGAGATTTTAATAGGATAATTATGGCGGTAAAGCTCACCTAAACCCACTCATAAAAGTACAGTCGACATTAAAATTGATTAGGTTTTTTCTAATTGTGTGGTTTGTGACGGGGAGACAGAAAACATGCTCCCGTGCTTCCATGTGTTCCCAGCTTATTTCAAATATGACAGACTATTATACCATCAACGGGCCGTTAGCTATCAATGTGTCACACTTTTGTGTTCTTATTCTTACCATAACTTCACAATAAAAATTACCAAAATGCCAAAGGTTAAGTAAGGTAAGTCACAGTTATAATGTTCTATCTAAACAATTTAGTTAGGTACCTACCTAAAATGTCCTATAAATTTTATGGCTGATTATACCCAAGTTAAGTTCTATAGGTATACCATTGTGGAAAATAACAATAATATTTCAGGCGTGCGTGCGGTCAACGTTTATTCCACAAAATTGATTATAATGCCGGCAAACTACCTTTTATAGCATCAATTAGTGCCTTTACGTTTCATTATTGCTGCCTCAACTGGCCTGTAAAGACGGAATAAAAGGCTTTCTTCTATTACTGGTAACAAGAAAGTTTGATAATTAAATCATTTTACTGTAATTTACAGAAGCAAAGTATTTACTCGTACTTTATCGGTTCATAATGCAACTATAGCCTAGAACTTAGATTATCAAATTAGTTCAAGGATAACCTCTTTTCACTTCATCATCATCATCAGCCCTTCTCATCCCTCTGCTGGGCATAGGCCCCCTTCGATTTTGCTATTCGCCTCTATCCTGCGCCAATCTTACCCATTTACGACCTGCGGATTTTACTATGTCGTCAATCCATCTTGTCGGCGGACGACCGACACTCCTTTTTCCGTCTCTAGGCCACCACTCGGTCAACACTTTGCTCCACCTGTCATCACCACGCCTGGCCACGTGTCCTGCCCAGCTTCATTTGAGCCCCAATATTCGTTTGCTAACATCTTGAACTTTTGTCCGCTTGCGAATTTCGGTATTGGGGACTCGATCTAAAAGTGTGATACCGAGCATGGCGCGCTCCATGGCTCTCTTTTCAATTTATTTTATTTAGATAAATTATTGACTATTTTTCAAAATTTATCTGTGGATCTTTCATTTTTGTTTACAACCGAATTTTAACTACCGGTAACATATGCCTATGCCCACCCTTTTTGACATTTCGTTACTTTTGTTGGTAAATACTTGAGGATAGATACAAGCGAGATTTTGTTCTATTCCGATTCAAGGTTTCCCTCACAACTTTTTCTCATTGACTTACAATCGTCCAATAACTTTTCGTAAAGTAAATTGCGTGATACTAGATCCCTACTTATTGAGGCAGTGTCATTTATATTCGAAGCTTGTACGGTACGGTACGGTACCTATCTACTTGGTGAATTAGCTAAATTAGAACTGGATGGTAGGTAGTAGGTACGCCTAGTTGGAGTGTCTGTTTCGGATTACGGATCACGGATTGAATACACAAAAGGATGTGAAATAAATTGATCCTTGTACCGGGTTGTATTGGCTAGCTGGTTTCCTTGAAACGTAAAAGGTAGAAAAGGTAAATTTATCTATACATCATCTTATAATAAAGTTCCTCTGTACAACTTGAACGATTTTGATTATTTTTCGTATTTGTTGGGTCACCTGGTTCTAAGTTGGCGCTGTTGCCGAAATGTAGTAATTTGTTATTAATTTTTGCTAGAGAGGTCAGTTTGCATTACATCCGCCTATCGGGTCCGCTAGTTCCTTATAAATGAATAACCCTTATAAAATTCTAGTCATGAAAGCTATTATTTCGACGTTGTAAACTCACACGTTTTATAATACAGTGTATCAATTTTATAAAATAGAACTCTACCTGATAGTTTGGAGCTTTGATTATAATTTGGAGTTTCATAAATCACGCCTCAACGTCTAAAGCCGATATTTTGATTGATGGCTATGACATAGATAGTGATTTGAAATAGCATAAACCGACTAGTCCTGTGCCATTTGAACTGCTATGTCTGAAATAAACTTTTTAATTTTTTACATACAACAAAATAAACCTTCCAATACAGAACGGCGACCTAGGTTAAACAATAAATAGTTTTCTTCTAACAAAATAAAATAGTTTCATTTACTTACCTATTTTTAAGTATTTTTTAATTAATATTCCTGAATACGATATTAAAAAAACTGTTAAACAGTATTTATGGAGTGCCTATAAAAGTTGGTAACACCATCATCTTCCTGCTTTTGTCCCACATTATGTGGACATAGCACAAAATGTATTCTTCGTTCATTTACCTCTCAGTCGTCATCCTGGCACGCAGTTTTCTTACTCATGTAATGATGATGATGATGATGTTTTCCTTTACCCTTTAGTTACAGCTTACGTGTCAAAGCACAATATTTTTAACCGAACTTCAATAAAAGGAAGAGGTTCTTAATTCATCAGAATCTTTTTTTTTTGAGCTTTTTTTATGTATGTTTACCGTTTACTCCAAGACGCCTGCTGGGCAATTCTACTAGATGACAACCGCTGCGTTTTGGTTCGATCTCTTAAATGTCAGCCATTTGGTGAAATAGTAGAATAGCTTTTCAAAAATTTGTTCTGCCAAAGTTCAAACCTTAGCTAAAACCTCACCACAACTGAGTCGTTTGTTATTTGTAGTCATGGAAACAGTCGCTTTAGTTGAGGTTTACTGACTGATTTAGAATTATTTTTTTTTGAAAGCGTATACTTTCCGACTAATGCCACAAAAATTTGGTGAGGATCTGTGGATGATCTTCGGAGTTATGAACAGAAATGCACCTCAAGAGTGCAGAAAATGGCTCAGCTTAAAACATTGAAGTCGATTTTTTAAAATTTTTAATTTAGTCACTTGTTTCTTCTTCTATTTAAGGGGTAGCTCCTTGTCGGCATAACTGATGTTTCTCTCTCCACAAAGCTCTTTCCAGGGCAGCCTCCTTGACTTCAACCAGACATGACAGCAACCTTCTCTTTCACTTGGTTCATGTAGCATATTCTCGGTCTTCCTCTTCCTCTCCTTCCTTCCACTTTTCCTTCAATGATGTTCTTAATGAAGCTGTCATGTCGTATAAGATGGCCAATCATCTTCCCTCTTCTATTCTCGACAACTTGCAACAACGATCTTTCTGCTACTCTTTGCAAAACCACAATGTTGACACTTGTTTACGCAACGCAAAATCCGTTGCGTTAGCCGGGATTTGAACCCAAAGTCAAGGTATTACTCCACTAGGCCAACACGGCTCATTCCAACCATACTTACGAGTATTGCTACGCTAAAGCACTTACCTAGGCTTGAGCATGTGATATGCAATAACTGAGCTTGCTTAGGAGTGGGTTCGAACTCAGGTGTGCACTAATCACCTTGATGAGGTAATAGCACGCCTCACTTATATTGGCGGGAAAATTATGATCTGCAATGTGATAAGTCCTGTAATAGCTTGTAGCTGCTATCCTAATTAGATACTTGAACACACGTCAACATTTAAAGGCAAGATTTTGACATTTTAAAGCAAAGTTCATATTTTTAGACAAAGTTACTCGTGTTTCAAATAAATTAGCTTAGGTAGGGTAGGTACTGAAGAGATTCTAGTCTAAAAAAATAAAAATACTTACCTATCACAAGTTTCGAAAAGGCGACATCATCAAATGAAACATATTTTAGGCTTTTAATTGGTTATGGTGGTGGATTTTTAAGTTTAGTCAAAAATATATATTTAAAGCTTTTGAATTTAAAAAAGGAAAATCAAAATGTTAATTTTAGAATAGAATAGAATAGAATTTTACTTTCAAATTAATTTTAATTAAAGAAGGTTGGTTACATTTAAATACTTTTCAGATGAAAATGGATTTAAATGCAAACAGTTTTGAAACAACGTTTAAAATAAAACTCCCGCTCTACTGAAGTGGTCAAGTTTCTAACAAAGCAATACAAAGTTACTCCATCAATAAATACAATGTATTGATTCTCTCATGACCGCGATTCAAAATAACATACCGCAGTGTAGGGTTGCCACGAAAAATTTAAACAAAAACTTTAGGCAAAAATATTTTGTAAATTAAAGTTGATTTTACAAAATATTAGAGCTTTTTTTAATTTGTTTGTTTTCTTAATGCAAATCATGTGAATGTAAAGTCTGAAAGATAAGAAACTTGTCTGACTTGTTAATATGTCCGGCTAAAGTTCAACTTGCAGTAACCCTACTTACAGAGTAGACGGTACACGTGTATGCGCTTTTAAATATTAAAACGCGCCCCATTTCCCATGCGCATATTACATTTCCACGGCATAAACAGGGTGTGTTTGCGGGGCTAAGATTGATAAAAATACAAGAGAGTCCGCCATAAAACCTACTTTTAAGAGTACTTTCCACACTTTTTTTGATTTTTGTACAAGGAATAATAATAGAAATGCAAAAATGTTGTCCAAAAATATCAATAAAAAAGAATATGGCGTTTGCACGTACTCTCTCACAAAAGTTTTTATTTTAAATTTATTTTATACTTTTGGAAAATAGACAGTACTTAACAATAACAACTAAATGTTAACTATTGACCATTTAAACGTCTTCACATATTGTTCATCCATAACGTCAAATACTTAGTAGGTAGGTACAGTTTGTTCCAACGGATCTTGGCATTCGTGAAATTAGCCGTTTCGATGCGCAGTGCAACTTTTTCATACAAAATTTTCTACTGCGCACCGAAAAGCCTAATTTCACGACAGCCTACATCCATTGTGACAACTGTAGCTCAGCATGGCCACGGTCAAGCCGAGGTGTCGGTTCAAATCCCGTGTGGACACTACAGGCGATCTGTTAAGTGTAGGCATACCTTCTGTTACTATTTATATGAAATCAATTTTCACATTTAAAAGAAAATGCAAATACCTACCCGGAAGTTATTCGGAGACAAATACGCAAGCTCCTATGAAGTAGGTACCTATCTCAATAAAAATATTTTCAATGATGATCCAGAACAATAGAATACTTAGATAAACAGATTTTCCCAACAGACGTAGTAGGTACCCCATGCAATTCAAGTTACAACCAACAACATAAAACATACATATTAAGGTTTGTTGGTACAGTGCTGGCGCCGGCGTGGCGTGTTGTGGGGCGCGGTTGCTATGGCAACGGGTGCCCCTCCCCCTCCTCCCTACACCCAATACGTCGCCCCCCCCTCCCCGCAGTTTCAGCTGACCCGTCGACCTCCAGTGACGACTCCGTACACTGTCAGTGTTATAGAGAGGGGAATGTTAAATCAAAAACTTTGTTTTAGAGTCCTTCTTTGACTACATTCAAAGTAAATTTTTAAAAACGTTTTTTTTTAGATCTGCTTATTACCTACAATTTTTATTTATTTATTTATTTATTTAACACTTTCACACATGACAAATTGTGCAAGGAGGACTTAATGCTAAAGCATTATCTACCTATCTATTTTTAACCTATATTGTCCGCGCACAGCTGAGCAAAGGCCCTTCCATCATCCTCCAAGCCTTGCGATCGCCTTTAGACTTTTGATACTCAGTTAAGGATCAAGTTTGCGCACAATTTTATTATTAAACAAAGTAAACCGTAAACATAATATCTAATATAGAAGTTATTATGAAAAAAAAAAGTTAAATAAAAATCCGAATTCAGAGAACTGCAAATAAAAATGAACAAAATGAAATATCGACAATTTATGAAAATAAATTATGAAAATGAATATTATCAACTAAACTAGTTAGGTACTACCTATATAATACTGGTAAATGGGAATCTTCATGTAGGTATAATTTGATTCACGGCTTTTCAGTTGTAGTGCTACCACTTGTCGAAAAAAATTAATAGTGATGTGAATTTTGTGTAAATATGTGCACTGGTATATCTTTTTTTCGTGAAAATGCAAAGAAAACGAATTTTCCCAGCTATGAGACCTAGCTAGATCGAGTTTTCGCCCCAGTAAATCCCCGTACCACAAATCTCAAACAACAAACAAACAAATATTGCTTGTTTAATAGAATAGGATAGGATGAACTTAGCACAATTATAAAAGTCGACCGAGTTTGGGACCATACGTATTAATTGTTTTCAAGACCGTACTAGCGTGCCCCATCTCTACGGCCACCAAGTATAGTCTAGTTCTTGACGTCCTCAGCTTTATGAATACTTCACGTTTCAGGTGCTCGTACACTGCAGGTTACACAAAATGTTTTGACTTTCTTACCACAGGGAGTTGTAATTTAAAAATGAAATAACTTACACAGGCAAATGACATGAGCGAATGTCACGCGATAAAGTAAGTAGTCACGTGATGTAGGTAGGTAGGTTCAAACATTAAACTATTTGATGTCAATCTTGTTCAAGTAATTAGTTAGTTTTCCCAAGGGCAGAACCTGTGAAAATTTCAAGTTCGTTGGCTCGGTAGATTGATTAATTTGTTCAATTTAATGAAATACAAGGTGATAAATTCTGGTTTTCGTGGCTTTATCAAAGTAATAGGTAGGTACTTATATCTTATATTTTTACCTACCCACAAAATATATAGGTAGGTAGTAGGTATTACACTTTGAAGTTAATTAATTTGATAGTTAGTTATATCCATAATAGTTAGTCGATAAATGTGTTAACTATCTATCAGTCCATACTATTTTTAGAGTTCTGTACCTGGTGCCAACATCTATTACCCTATTACCTACTACCCTATTAAGTGTAGATACACTGTCTGTCCGTCTGTCCGTCCATCTGTCACAGCTTTATCTTTTGAATCGTTATAATACATTAAATGTTCTTAGAGTGTGTACCTATACCTATGGCCGCTATAACAACAAATAATAATAAGTAAGTAATTAAAATAAAACAATGTAAGTAATATGAAATGAGGAGGCCCTTAGAAGAATCATGTTTTGACATTGGAACTGTCTTTTCGTTCGCTCCAGTGTAGGCTCCGATTTCAGGAAAAAGTGCGCTCCCCTTATATTTCGGAGATCGGAGAGTTGTGAAGATATGATATTCAAAAAAGGCTCAAAAGACGCTGTAAGGTGCAAAATGAATTAGGTAGGTATTCAAGTACCTAAGTAAAAAACAAAAAAAGTTAAAAAGGCCGAAATAGTGAAAAAAGATTCTATTTTTTCCGAATTTTTGATTATGTCACTCGATGTTTTGAAAAAGAAGAATGATATCAAAAATTTTAGAATATTCTGTACAATTTAGTCAGCTACAATTTGAGCGTAAAACAAAGAGTTAAGGGCTGCTTTTTGAAAAATATGTACATAAGTAAAAAAAATATTTTTTCAAATTCCGTAGATTCATTTCCAATGTGCTCGAAAGTCGTGTGAGGCACGAAATCTGTGATTTTTTTTACGGTATTCTTTCTTTAATACAGCAGTACGGAACCCTTCGTGTGCTAGTCTAACTCGCATTTAATCGGTTTCTAATTTTTAACAAATTGACCTGACTTAGGTACTGTTACTGCCAAAATAGAATTCATACAAATATCCCATAGAAAAAAGCAATTCCTTATTTCCCGGGTAAAGTTTTCCAAAACTTTTACAGATCCTCATTTATTTTTTATTTTATATCGATGTTATATGTATGTATACCTACCTACTAGTAAATGGTATCAGTACTTACCTAAGTATCTATTAGGTACCTACTTATAATAAATCAACGACGAAATAATAAATGAGCAATACGATGTGTTTTTGGTCGGTTTCAACCCGCTTAAATCGTAAATCTGTTTATTAAACGACTTCAAAAAAAGGAGGAGGTTCTCAATTCATCGAAATCTTTTTTGTGTGCTTTTTTAATGGATGTTCACCGATTACTCGACGCCTAGATCGATTTGGAAAATTCTTTTTATGTTTGAAAGAAAATACTTTCCGATTGGTGCCACAAAAATTTGGTGAGGATCTGACGAGGATCTTCGGAGTTATGAACATAAATTATGCACCTCGAGAGTGCAGAAAATTGCTCAGCTTATCTACCTATAATATTGCAGTCGGTTTTTTTTAATTTTTATTTTAGCCGTTTGTTACAATTTGCATTTCAATTTTTATTTGAATTAGGTAATAGATACTTACGAAGTGGCTTATTTGAGAATTATAATTGAAAAATGTTTAAAATGTAAAAAATAAAGCATTAGGTTATGAGAGAATTATTGGAGGAACGTCATGTCAAATATATGTCAAATAATACTTATCTGAAGTCTCTGCATTAGAGGCTTCCGCGTTAGAGGCTAATTAAGTTCAATTAATATGTAAAAAAAATCCATAAAAATACGACAACAAAGACATTGTTTCCTCAATAGATGCTATCCGTTACGTAATCGTTGCGTCGGGCTACATAAAAAAAATATAAAAGCCTGCCTTTTCAAAGGATTTTTCATACACAAAGGAGATAAATAAACAGACAAGCGTTAGTAGTACCTACTGTCGCTCTATGGCTTCCGTACATTTCTGAATTGGATATTTTTAACCATGTTATATAAATGTTGTTGACATTTTTATATCATTCCAGGAATTCTAAAAACCTCCACATAAGAATTTTCTCTTTGTCCACAAGCGTTACTGCGAAAGAAAAACTTTGCGTTCATCGTTTTCCTGTTATGTTATTATGGAAAAGTACTAGCAACCCCGTCTCTTGTCTCAAAGCACCAATTTTTCAATTAACAAAGGTGTGCGTAGATGACATCTGTAAAACAGTGATGATAACGTGGCGAATATAACCTGTACATGGAATATAACGTGAAGTGCTGGAATATAACGTGGCGTTGAACGCATTGAACGTGCATCTGGTTACACCTTGAATGTATTGAAGGATTTGAAAGCCCAATTTACAGGAAAAAATATTATAAACAAGTTTATGAAATTAAAGATGTCGGTCTATTTTATTTTCGTTTCATTACCGCGGAACCCTGAAAATCGTAGGACAAAAGCATATTTTTTCTATAGTTCGCTATTATGACCGGGCTGTTGTTGTCCGACCGAAGTCATAGTTTAAACACGGCTATTTGCGAAAAAGTCGATTTAAACTTTAGTAAATTATTTATGCTTAAAATATACGACATACTGCAACATGTAGGTTAGTCTCAGAGGTTAGGTTCTAAACATGGATGTTACCTACTTACATGTTTGACAGCATGTCGTATATTTTCATAAGAAAAAAAATTACCTAATTCCTAATCTAAGTTTGTACAAAATTGATGTTTTAAGATATTTTATCTGTAAAGTCTGCTTGTCTGCCTATACATAAGTACCTAGGTACAATAGGAGACCTTACTAAGTACAGTTTATTGTTCCTATGTATTACAGGGGGTAACTAAAATCTGCATGGACAGTTTTTGCATCTAAGTAACTATTCGTCAAATCCTTCGCAATTTGATTCATAACTTTCCTATTTATAAGCCTGTTTCGGTAAAATGGATTTCCGTTTGTACATTCTTATCCGTAGAGATACAAGTACTCGTAGAGCCTCGTTGGCACATCGTACGTTGGCCTGCATTGCGGTGCTTTTTTGACATTTATCATACTATAGTCGTAGTATATCCCGCTACGGTCGCTTGTGGCCTTAATAGGCTTTTTGGAGCATTACCAGGTTACAGTTGTTTTGGGCCATGATATGAATTTATCAACTGTTAAACTTATTTTTAAAGCTTGGTTCAGAAGTTTATAGCGGAATGTAGAGTGTTTTTAGGGTTCCGTACCTTAAAAGGTAAAAAAAGGAACCCTTATAAGATCACTTTCTTGTCCGTCTGTCCGTCTGTCCGTCTGTCCGTCTGTCCGTCTGTCTGTCTGTCTGTCCGTGTGTCACCATCGATTATCTCAGGAACGGGTAGAGCTAGCAAGTTGAAATTTATACCATATGCTTAGGTCTATAGTCCCTATTGTGACTATAAAAATCAAGGTCCTGAGTCAACACTATAAAAAGATATAGGCAAATTTAGGTTTTCGTGAAAACTTGTGAGTACCAAAACTTACCTTAATTTTCAACTTTTTTTATTTTTCGGAATTTTTCCTTTACTTGTGCTGGAAGACCTTGCTTGTAACCAAAATTGACCATTCTAGGTCAACCGGAAGTACCCTAGAGGTTTTGGGTCGAAAACCTAAATGGTAGTTCCCGTTGACCTAGAATAACGAAATTTGGCAAAAAGTAAGGTCTTATAGCACAAATAAAGGAAAAATTCCAAAAAGTTAAAAAAGTTGAAAATTAAAGGGTGTTCCCATACATACATAGTTGACGACAATTAAAATTGTCCTCCGAGTTGTATGGGCGCTCATACAATTAAGCGGACTAGCTTAATTGACACCATGGCTAGGTACGGAACCCTCGGCGTACGAGTTCGACTCGCACTTGACCGGTTTTTTTTATTTCATAACTGAGGCAGTATTGAACTTTGTGAATATCATGATTTAATGTATTTTACGAGAAATATCATAATTATGACTCAAATAAATACTTAAATAAAGGTCAAAAGTACTCTAACCCGGCAAGCTTATATGAAAAATGTGATGAGAGTGAATGAGGCGAAAGAGGTGTGTCAGGATCATAGGAAGTGAAAGTCCGTGATCTCTGCCTACCCCTGTGGGAAAGAGGCGTGATTTTATATATGTATGTGTGTATGACTTAAATAAAGATGCTTTTTGGGGTACTGATGATCCTGATGAATTTTGCAAAAAAAAATTTGCCTAAATGCGCAGGAAAGTTAGAATAGTAATTGTTTTACTTACTTATCAAGTTTTGACCTTGATGAACTTTAATACTGATGAAACAATATTCGAAATGTTGTTTCATCGGTATTGAAGTTCGATTAAATTGTATAAAAGCCTTATATATATTCTGATGATGAGAATGACGTTTCTATTAGGCAAAGAAGATCAAGGAGTTATAGCTACAGATTTATAGTAGCTAGAGTGAAGCACCTCAGTTCTCATAGGCTTTCGCAAGTCCGTTCAAGGTATCCAATTAGGTACCTATTCCAACTCTACCGGGGTTTTTTGATTTCAGGGGGGGTTCAATTTCAAGAAGATATTACTCGTTTTACTGCTCACCTTTCATCAGGAAGACGAAATTAAACTTGTTGTAACAATAACGAACACCGAGCGATGTTGCCAACATTAATAAAATTCCTCAGACAAGAAACACGAAACTTTTTTTTGTACTTAGCTTTTCCTTGCAAGTCGGGGAATTTCACTTCAAGCTAATAAACGTAAGAATTTAATAAAAGCGTCATTTTTAGAGGAGGTATCAGTATTTCTTTAATGACAGAAAAGGAATTTTCCTTTTGTATTCCAAATATAGGCTTTCTTATTTAATTTGAATTGTGATCTTAGCGGCTTTGCTTTAAAAGGTTTCGTAAATAAATTATTTTCTTTTGGTGAATTCCAGTTTGTATCATTTAAATTAATTGACTCAAACAACCGAAGTTTTATATACATTCATGTGGGTTACGCAAAGCTGTTCGATCTAATGGGCAATGTATGGGTACAAAATATTCGAAAATATGTGCAATCGTGAGCAATACAATTGAAAACGGTAGATAAATAAAGGCAATTTAGACAATGCCTATGACAAATTGCTCGCATGCTCCAATTCCGAGATAAATGTCGCTTTCGCCTGTCTGGAGCGAGTCAAACCGGAAAAAACTTTGAAAGCCGGTAAGCTCAGCTCAGTTGGAACGGAATCACAGCCAGCTAAAGTATATTTCACCCTTTTGACGACACATTATGTACATTTGCAGCGCGTAACGACACGGGCTCGGCTCACAATTTCCATTAAGGCTCGTCGTAATAGGAACGGCCCAAATTTTAATCGACTTACTCTAATTTCAACTTTAACCTGTACAAATAGAGTCGAGGAAGGTAAAGGTTTTGTGCTCATTTGTGTCTGGGACACGTCGTTTTTCAGCCGCGCCCCGTGTTACACATATCGTATTAGCAAAGGACGGAATCTTAGTGCAATTAGCCTCAACGTTTTAGGAGCGCCCCTGCCCAGTTTGCGGCCTGTGATACTCTGTTTTAAGCCCGTTTCGAACATTTATTCATGGTGCTTAGACAACTCGGAACTTTCAAATTCAAAACATCATTAAAGTATTTGAATTAACTTTTTTGACTGTCAGTACCTAAAATACGTTAGGAAATAATATAAATTGACAGTATAGTAGATTTTAACTTACGAAAACGACAGGTAAGATCTTTAAAGCTTTTGGCAACTTCACAGCTCGTAAGACTTTGCTGCTTTAAGTTCAAAAGAAAGGAGTTCCAAATGTTGTAACATAACAGCCGTTCATAACCGCTCAAGAGTTTTGTTTCACAATAATTGTATGCTCATATGCACAAAATAAATAGGTAAGTACTTATTGCGTTTAAGGGAAAAACTAGAAAATGCTAAATCAAAATTATTTTCATAAATTGATAGACATTCATTTGATTCATTCGAATAAGATTTTTTTTATTGGTGTTCTATTTGATGTTAGAATATTATTTAAGTAATTTATTACCTACTAGTCATTTCCTGGCTATCTAAGCGGAGGTATATTATGTGAAAGTTTGTTTATTTGTTTGTTTATTTGTCCTGCTTTCACGTCAAAACAGAGCGACGGATTGACGTGATTGTGTGGAGATAGTTGGAGGGCTGGGGAGTAACATAGGCTACTTATTATCCGGGTACCACGCGAGCGAAGCCGCGGGCAGCAGCTAGTTATAATATAAGTATTGAATTCGTTTTTAGTTTCATTAAGTTCAAATGTAATTCTTTTCAACAGGGGTTGGTGCACAATTAAGAACGAGAATACATTATGCTCTAGCTAAAGCGATGCAGAATTATAGTATTGAAAATTTAAAGCGGTATCAAGCTAAACGGGCGTGCTAGTAGCGAATTAGCTCGGTATCTGCTTATCCGGCGAAGCACCGAGAAGGATAATTATTTATTAAAACCGTTGCCATCCCCACCAGCTCACTGCGGGACTTTCCAACAATATTAGCTGCTGTATTCAACAATACAATATCTCTGTAGGTAGAGCCGAGGCGCAAGGGGCACAACACAATATTTAATAACAACTCACACACAACGTATAATAAACCAAAACTGACTTATTAAAAGACTTTTAGGTACATTTAAAACTTTCGCGACCCTAACACATTTTTTCCCAAAAGAACAAACATTATGCACCTATATCGGTACCTCGACGTCACACTGTGGACTAATGTCGAGGTACTTACCTAAATAGAACGAGTCGACTTTACTACGTCTACGTCGTAAGTAAATGAAATTAAACTTCTCACAATGGATCTAGGCATTCGTGAAGTTAGCCGTTTCGCTGCGCATTAGAAAATTTTGCAAGAAAAAGCTGCACTGCGCATTGAAACGGCTAATTTCACAAATGCCTAAATCCATTGTGAGAAGTGTAATAATAGATAATAAATATTGCTGGATATTTCACACAGTATTTTCTAACCCCAAAGTAAGCAGAGCTTGTATTATGGGGACTACTTGAAACTCTAGATTCAGGTAATATTGATAAGTCCAGGACTAATTTTACTCTTTACTGCTGCCCGCGGCTTCGCTCGCGTGGTACCCGGATAAAAAGTAGCCTATGTTACTCTCCAGCCCTCCAACTATCTCCACAAAAAAATCACGTCAATCCGTCGCTCTGTTTTGACGTGAAAGCAGGAAAAATAAACAAACAAATAAACACACTTTCACATTTATAATATGGGTACGGATGGAGAAATAAAAATATAAAAGTATACATATAATTTCCAATAGTAAAGATAAACTCGAATATCATTTTAGTTTGCTTTACGTGAACAATGATTATTTCCTTAATTTTGAGGGCGTTCATTACAAATCGTTCTTCGCAGATATCAATCTGACATCACTGCAATACATCATCATTATATAGGGCCTCCAGACTCTCGAGAGAAGGCTCGGCGAGAAGTCTCGCCCGAGACTTCGCGAAGAACAAACAAGCTATCCACACTCTCAATTGTTCTCAGTCGTGATCTGTTGCTTATCCGGTATGGACGTCGATTTTGAAACTGCACCTGGTTTGGCTCTGTGTGCCATTGCATACTGTAACTTCGTGAATGTTGTAACTAAAAATAATGTTAAAAAAAAAAATACTTAATGTAAAAAACTTTTATCTTAGTAGTTTCGATATTTAGCATCCCATAAAATAGGCTCAGATTGAAAAAAATCGATAAATTTCAACTATTTATTATTCCACATTTTTACGAAAGAAAATTCTCGAAAAAAACAAACAATATGGATGTCTGCCCACCGCCGCTCATTAATCTGCAATGAGACAAAACGTGAGTGTAGGACCCTTCTCTTTTCTCGCCCGAGAAATCCTTTGGCTCGGCCAAAAATACCGACACCGATCGGAGAACAGGCGAGCCAGAGAACGAGAAGGCGAGAAGCTCACTCACACTCACGCTTCTCGGGTGTTCTCGGGGGTTCTCTACGAGAGTCTGGAGGCCCTTTATACGCTAGTATGCTGACAAACAGATAATAATCTTGTGAGCATCATGGTTTTAAAATGACAATGCATTACACTATAATCATGACATCATTCTATTTGCTATTTTAATTTTTTTTTTCAACAAATCTTTTCGGTATCTTATAACCAAAAAGTTTGAACATTTTTTAAAAAGTGTTAAGTTGTTATTACTATTCTAAGTTCAACAATGGTTAGGTATATGAAAAGTAAGTTCGTATGAGCAAGTGGACAACTCTGGTGACAGAGTTTTTAGGCCGAAAGGCTTACCGACTTAAAAACCAGGACCGACAAATGAAGGTGCCCTCCGAAGCACGGAGTAGAAGCTATAGTAAGCCTAGATAGGTCCATGATTAATAACGGAGTAACTATCAATGAATTAGTTTTGTTATTCTGTAGTGAAAACATGAGAAAACCTAATTTTTACCGTTTTTTTACCTACAGAATATTTTCTGTACTCCTAACTGAAAATGATTGATACGACCTTCGAAGTTTTAGAATGTTGATCCGTCACGTATTGTATTTCATGTTTCAGGACAATTTTTAGGTACAAAACAGAACAACTCAAAACTAAAAATTGCTAAGTAGGTATCTATAATTATCGCGCTATGTACAAATTGCTTTCTAAAACGACCATACAAAGGAGTCAGGATGAGTTTGAAACTTCGCATGTAACTAGTCTGTACTAAGATGTATTGTATAGTAACTGTTAGCTAATGAAAAAACTTCACTATAAGCTCTTTGTGAAATTTCATAGTTAAGCTTACACAAAAACTCATTTTTTCTTTTCAATTAAATTTAGTTGTTCATTCTCATAATAACTGAATTAATTACTAAAAAACAAAACAAAACAAAAAGGGGAAAAAATATAAAACAAGTTAATTATAATTATAGTTTTTAAGATGCAGATGGGGTGATCAGAAGTAGACCAAACACAAAAAGAAGTTAGAGGTTAATAATGCCGAATAGAAATGACAAATTGAAAGTTCACCCTAAAATTTAATATTACAAACTGAATTGCAACAAAATAATAAACTCGACATTCCAGTCCCAATAAAAACTGGAATCTGGCAACTCGAAGTGACCGCATCATACTCTCGTTGACACGCTGTTTTGCCGGAATATTTCAACGACTTTATTAGCACTCGCAGTGGTTCAAATGTTCATTTGCACTTGCATGTGTGCGGTGACATCTTTACTGCGCGTTTGTAACAACTGATCTAGTTCTGAAAATCGACTTTGGGCGTCATAGGTGAACTCATCAAAGGGATAGCTTTTTGGGTCATTGTCGTAGCAATCTGTCATTTGATTGATGAGCTAAACCCAGCAGAGGCAAACCCAGGCTGCATACGTAAGCAGCAAAATTAATATTCTAATTAAAATTAACTTAGCTAGCATAAAGCAGACAACAAATAAAAGCGTGAATGTCTGAACCTTAGATTTAATCTCTTAGCATAGCGTAAACAGAAAGGAAAGTAAAAAGATCTTAAATAAGAGAATGAAAAACGAACAAGAAACTCACACGATAAGCGTTTTAATCTGTTTAAGTGTTAGTACGAGTTTTTGGTCGACCGGCACACAGGTATTTGCAAAGTAAAGAAAGTTTTATGTGTCATATCTATTTAATTTCTCACTCGTAAATAAATATAAATTGTAACTTTTTAAAATTAAATTAAATTAGCATTTTTAACTGTAACTGTAACTTTTTGAAATTAAATGTTATTAGCATTTTTAAATGTTGGCGTATTTTTTTTTGTATCTCTATCAGGCGCTTACTGCAGATTTGCATTAAATAATTTTTATTGTGTTATTGCCACAAACGTATTTCTGTTACATTCCTACTACAACACACAGTAAGGCCTCCATATTTAGTACAATTAGCTAAGCTCTGACGCGTCCATTTAAAATTCAATTATAAAATTGGGTACTGTGAGTCGGTGCGCAAAATTTACTGAATGCCAACAATTTGGCTACGTAACCTAGGTGCATTACATTAATTTCTAGCTGAAAGCGCGGGCATTAATTTGCGTCTGGCTTCGCAGGGAAACCACAAAATACTAGTTCCGTTGCTATTCATAATAAAACGCAAGCCGCTAAGTGCTTCAGCATCTGCCCAACGAAATACTATTATGGACATTCCGCCACTGGACCAACAAATTGAGGAGAAATCGTCTTAACACTAAGTAGACTATGGTTGTCATTGATATACGAAACACAACTTTTAATTTGCACCCGCTTATTCAAGCTTACTAACTTAAATCCAATGCTAAATACAAGTCCATATCCATTAAACTCGGTTAGCTTTAGTTCACTCAACTGCTGGCTTACTTCTTGTAGCTTATTTGACGATAACCTTGCATTCAATAGTGTGAATGTTGGAATTGAATTACAATCCATTACCCGTTGCTTTTGCTTGCAATTATATCTAGAAACTTGAAACCTGTGACATTCCGAGAGCTATTCCGTTTCCCATGTCACATGACGCAGGGGTTACCAGAATTAATATTCAGATGGCTGACGCAGAGTCTAAAAGCAAAATGGCAATATTTCGAGTCCCGAAGCTAAACTCCCTAGCCGATTATGATGACAAAGTCTCTTGCTTCGTGAAATAGTTTGTACTCGTACACTGTACAGTAAGCAACAAAATGTACAAGTACTTACCTAACTTTACCATCAAAAGTCTTTAGAACCACTATTTGAAGAAGCATTAACGCTTAGTGTTTGTAAACTCTAAAATAACTGTATTTATTAGCGTGCTAATTCATCACTTAAACACATGAAGGTCTATTCAATTTCACTCCTAATTTTAATTAGTTACACTAGTTTTTTAATTCGAAACGCCAAAAAAGTGGCACCAATTTTGCTGGAAAAGGTATTTTCTTGGTCTTTCTAAAATATTAGATAAATATTCAAAATATTAGATCATCAAATTAAATGACCATGAATCATGAAATTTATGAATCGCTTTATAATCGGCTATGAAAAAGGAATAAAAACTTCCATTTTGATAATGGTTACCAAAACATGAAAAAAAAATCCACTTGGTAAACACTTGGAATTTTCACAGAGTGGCACTTAGGTCTTTTCATCTTTACTAGATGATTTATACAGCGTCAGGAGGCAATCTTTGCCTACACTTATCGGGACACTGAAGTGCCTGGGACAATGTTGAGATGGAGCAGGCTTGCCCAGCACCTACCTACACCATCCTCCCAGCTTATCCAGCCATATCCACAGGAAAGACATGATCAATACGTGTGGGGCTGACTAAGCCGCGGGTTTCCTCACGATGTTTTTCTTCATCGATTAGAGCTCGTATTAATGCGCATATAAATTTTTCGAAACCAAAAAGCCATTGTTGCATTGACTGACTTGAAAGTCGAGGTAACTCCCCACGGCCAACACGGTACTATGGCCTCTATAACAAATATAAATAAAATGAAGGGATCTTACAAAAAAAGTGTTATTTTCCGGTGTTTATTATGGTAAATATTGTACAGTACCTAAACTCTTCGTGTGCGAGTACGAGTACGACTCGTTTTTGGCCGGATTTATTTTACCTAAACATCAAAACTGCGGAAAGTTTGTCTGTAAGTAATAAATTCGAACATCTGCTTGTAGTGAACAAGTTGTAAGATGTGACTGCTTAGATGTTTGGCAGAATGCGAATATCTTGTTTGTTGAAATGCATTACAATAATGTTTGGACAGACCAGGAATGTTGGAGTTAGGATTTCAAATTCAATCATGATAATGTATGACACTGACATTATGACTACAAAGTATAGTCGTATTGCTCATTATACGGACTAAAAGTGAAGGAAAAAATGTCATTTTTCCTTCAATTTTGACATAAAACGTATCAAAACTAATCAAAATTGAAGGAAAAATGACATTTTTTCCTTCAATTTTAGTCCGTATAATGAGCAATACGACTATAGTAAGTGGTAGATGCCTAGACAAAGTGGTGTAGAATTCTAAACAAGATTATATAGGTACCTAGTTTCTTGTTTGGAATTCTAGACATCAGTGTCCACTGAAACAAGTTTATGACAGTTCGTTGGTTTGAAGATATTGCTGTCAATTCGGTTGTCCACTGTCTAAAGCCACACACACAGCAGATAATATATCTTCTGAAATATAAATCTTGAGATCGCGCCCATAGAAATTCTATGGAGGACCACACACAGCGAATATAAATTACAAAATATTTTATACGACTGTCAAGGTTTATATTTCAAAAGATATATTATCTGCTGTGTGTGTGGTACGCTTTACTAACACACAAAATACAAACATTCTTCTTTATTTCACGCAAGATAAAATTAAAATAAAAAATCCCTAAAAGGCTGAAGGATTATTAATATTATGATTTTTACGCTCATTCCACACTCTGAGTTTTGGGAACATTTTCCTAAGCACTACATCGTCCCAAATGTAGGCAAAGATTGCGCAATCCTGATAAGACTTTTATAAAATTTTCTTTATAGGCATAAGTAGCAAACCACCAGGGAACAACTATTGCATTAAATAAGACGCTTGAGTAGAATGGACGTAACCACGAAGCAATATAGTTTAGACGTAATCCTTCGGCTTGGTCACCATTATCGAATAGGCTTATCTAGACGAGGCGAGTTCGTTCCTTTTCTTTATAGTCCATTCATTCAGGTGCAATCACTGAATTACAGACAACATATTGACTAGATAATTTTGAATTGATTCACAGTATGGTAGAGGCAATTTATTAATTGAATTAATCAACCAATTAATACAAAAGTTAATTAAGGAAAGTCATGACTTTGGTGACAGGGGTCATGGATATGGCACATAACCGTGGTGATCTTGTGCCTATGTATGCTCAACAAAGGGTATAGAACTGCGGATGATGATGATGATTATGATGAAGATAAAGTATTCAGTAAAAATCTCAAAAAAAATTTAAACTATGTAAGGAACTAGGTACATATCTTTGAACAGAGCTGAGTCTGCGATGCTTAAGTGCTATATAACAGAACCCATTTTACAGCATAATGATGGTTTTTACTACTTGAAAGAAGTTAAACAATTTGGAATAGCAATATAAAGTATAAGCATGAGTGGAGAAAAATTTTGCAACAATAGCAAAAAAATTAAATACAGGTGTGATTTTGTGTGCATTATTTGAACCATTTAGTTAGTACTAGCTGCTGCCCGCGGCTTCGCTCGCGTGGTACCCGGATAAAAAGTAGCCTATGTTACTCTCCAGCCCTCCAACTATTTCCACACAAAAAATCATGTCAATCCGTCGCTCTGTTTTGACGTGAAAGCAGGACAAATAAACAAACAAATAAACACACTTTCACATTTATAATATGGGTACGGATTGTAATACTAAACAATTTATTCCATTGCTATACGAGTAACTATTACATCTGAATCGGGCTTAACGCTGACCCGAGCTCGCTTGTATATTGCTTCTAGCAACTAGATATAGTAATGGGTTCGATAATCGCAGTTTCTTCGAATCACTGTTCTTGCTGGAACTTTACGATTTTCCCAAAACTGTTTCATGTTTCAATTAAATTCATTCAACCTTGCAAAGAATTATGAGCCTATATAATGATCATTTCTCAAACATTTATTTTCTATCTCACCAGCCTTGTTTAGAAAGAACGAACTTGATCAGATCATGTTGAGGTTAGCCGAGACTTGCTAAGTAGGTATGTAGGTTCATAAGCATAACTGTATACTTACCGATAATCGTTTTTTTTTTAAGGTTTGCCCATTCTTTTGTATTTACTTAATTTGTGGACAACGGGGTTGGTTACATCCCTAGAACCTAATTAATAGCCATACTACCTATATATAAGTCATGAATGTAACTGTTTGTTGTTCCTAACAAATAAATAAATAAATAAATAAACCTTTGTTGCCAGCAAGTTAAGATACTGAATTTCATATTGTTGTATAGTAAAAAACTTTATGGATTTACCCACCTTCATTGTTATGGATAGTTTGTTCAGTTTAATAGTCTTTCTACTCTTCGATTTAATATTGTTTTGCTTACTGTTTAAAAGCTATTACTTGTTTCAAACAAGTATGGGCAATTGGTGCTGCCTTCATTTTTGTAAATATTTAACAGTAATATTTATATGCTACTAGCTGCCAATAGGCAATATGCATCAATTTTTTTTATGGTTTTAAACGATAGGTTATATCGTCAAATAACCGTCATAAAAATTCCAGCGCCGAAATACTAAAATTTTATAACAAAAATAATTTTTGAAATTTACCAACATTTTCACGCATCTGAAACACGATTATTATTGTTGTCACAGATTACTGTTGTAGTAACAATTTGTGAACTTTGACGTATGACGTCAAATTGATACTAAGTACAACAGTAATCTGTGACAACAATAAGTTCGAGTATAGGAATTGTGAAAATTAAAAAAAAAACTTATCTATGGATCGTCATATCTGACTCGTCCTTGACTTTTCTTATGAACTCGTGTCGTCACATCCTTTCACATCCTTTTCAAGTATTTTGAAATTCCTACTATTTTTTGCAATTTTTAAAATTTATTTTCTAATCGAAAATGGTTTAATATTAAAAAATAATTACACACACATACCTCTAAAGCAACAATGTTCATAATAAAATACATTTAACCCGCTTTTGAATCAGACGCATATTGCCAATTGTAACTTAGAGCCAACCCTTACTAGATTTCAAAAAAAATGTTAAAATAAAACGCAGGTGGGCAATAAGTTGTTTATTGTTATAGTTAATTTTGACTCTACACTATCGTGTATCACAGAACGGTACGTAAATAAAGGTTTAGTTGCAAAAGTAGCTTCACAGAGCTAAGCCATCGTCCTGGCGTGCTGGTGTCAATCTGTCTCACTAGCATTGTATCAGCATAACCTCAGCGTTTGTGGCACGTACGTGTTAAGCCAGCGTTCCCAAACCACATCCATCAGATTGTATATTCAGTCAATTTTTTACATTTCTATAATTAACTTGTTGACCTGACAAACTTTACGCTTTTGCTTTACGGCTATTTCATGGCCAAGTCTTGAAAACATTTTAATAATTAAAGGCATTGATCATCATTAAACTTTGCATACCTGTATTGTATCCGTACCAATATTATAATGTGAGAGTGTGTTTATTTGTCCTGCTTTTACGTCAAAGCAGAGCGACGGATTGACGTGATTTTTTGTGTGGAAATAGTTGGAGGGCTGGAGAGTAACATAGGCTACTTTTTATCCGGGTACAACGCGAGCGAAGCCGCGGGCAGCAGCTAGTAAATTCATAAATCAACGCCCAGACCTTAGCCTAATTCTGCATTACTTAGACAACATATCTTTTCTTTATTTTTGTGACAAGAAACTGATCGCGATTAACCTTGTTTGATTATTGACGTTACATAGGTACTGTTTCGTTTAATTATTGACAACACTGTTAAGACGCTGTTCTTTTTTAATAAACGAATTTCATTACATTTCATTTCATTTCATTTAGACGACGATTGTTTGAGGACGGCCAGGGGGCCAGCAAAAGCACCGTTTTCTCAAAAACCGTGGCTTAACTACGCGGTCACTGGAAGTTGCTTTGAAACAGCTCACATTCGTAGCTTTGTGCTGAACCGATTATCCTTAGCGCCACGAGATAGCTTTAGCTTGTGAGTACTAACCTTTAAACTGCGTGCTACACTTTGATATATTACTAGCTTTTATCTCGAGCACCTGTGAATTTTTAAAATTCCTTAAGTAAAATGAAAATTAAACCGCCAAGGAAATGTGTTTTGCCTTGATGTTTTGGATTATAAATTGTGATCAAAAACCGTTTTCGTTGAGCTTTATCTAAATTAAGATAAGTACAATTTGATTGTTTTCTAATTAGAAAACAATAAAATTGTACTACGGTAGAAAACAATAAAATTACAATATTACTGCCAATGAATATTTTGGATCCCTAAAAGGGTTGACATTCCACTATATCTTGGACCATTTCTTAAATTTCATAGAGTTTTAAAGGAAATGTACGCTAGTGTGTCAGTCCTTTGAATAACCTTTCCTTTGACTGCCTGCACTAATCAAATTGAAGTGTTACGTAGCACTTCGTAGCAGTCGTAGCAGTCTCATGAAAACTAAGCTTTATACCGCTACATAACTCGGTTTGGCAGGCGCTATGCCTCATACTAACTTAGTTTATTTTGTGCTATTGGGAATGGCCGCTTTTTGATGCACTACTTCAATTTTACGGATTGTCTAATTTATTTAAAAGACTGACTTCAAGTTAACTTTTATGAAAACCTTGTCCTGACAATTTATGAACCACAAAAAACAAAACAACCAATTCTGTCGAGCTGTGCCAAAGTAATGATTTTTCATGACGACCTCTGTGACGCAGTGGGTGAAAGCTCGCCTAAGACGCAGGAGGTTGCGGGTGCGATCCCCGCCACGGGACAAATGTTTGTATGATCTGCAAATATTTGTCTCGGGTGTGGGTGTTTTCTGTATATAATTAAGTATGTAGTAGTTTGGTTTCTGTAAATAAATTATTCAGTATGTATTTAAAAAAAATATATATATAATAGTGTGATTCCCATAACATCTTGATCATCTTTTTTCTACTTTTGCATGCTGTGTTTATCTTTAACTGGTTGTGCAATTAGTTAAAATACCTAAGTAATAGTTATTACTGTTTCTATGTAATGTTGTAACAATCGTTGATAAACCATAATAAATAAAATAAAAAATCTAAAATATATATATATAATAGTGTGATTCCCATAACATCTTGATCATCTTTTTTCTACTTTTGCATGCTGTGTTTATCTTTAACTGGTTGTGCAATTAGTTAAAATACCTAAGTAATAGTTATTACTGTTTCTATGTAATGTTGTAACAATCGTTGATAAACCATAATAAATAAAATAAAAAATCACAAGCTCTGCTTACTTTGAGGCTACATGATGCTGTGTGATAATATATATCCGTCCAGCATCATATTTATTTATATACAGACATGCGCAAATTGATATGTATTTATAAAGATTTTCTCTAAAGTGACTCTATGCCATTCGACCAACACGGCACCACTAAACTTTAAAGGTCGTGGTTCGATCCCGGCCGTGTTATGGTTTTTATATTTCGAAAAATTCATGTGCGTTTAGTTACGAACTCTAAACGGTGAAGGAAATGAAGGGAAAACATTACGAAGAACTCACCACGTTTTCATTGCACTAGGAAGAAATGTCACAGGTCACTTAAAGTCTTGCATTTTTCATCCTTTGTTATGTTTATGAATAAACAGTACAGCTCAGTGGAGCTAGCTCTTATTACTACAGTACATTAGTCGCCGGCTGAAAGCATCCACTTTTCTTCGCTTTTCATGAAAAAAAAAAAGATACCGTTCGTTCTGTGTTATTATTCGCATTTGTAATTTCAGCATATATTCTCACTGCAGGTCAAAGGTCTTTCTCTTCAATTTTTAAACGTTTTTCAAGCGTTTCTGTATACACAAAACAGAAAAATTTGCGTTTGCTTGTGAGATCTCATAATTTGTTAGTACCTACCTACTTTACTTACTACTACTTACTAAGTTAGTCTCTCTTCTTCAACTACAAAGTTAAGTTTGTTCATTAATCCGATTTAACATCTATACTAATATATTAAAGAGAAAGAGTTTGTTTGTTTGATGTTTGTTTGAACGCGCTAATCTCAGGAACTACCAGTCGGATTTGAAAAATTCTTTCTGCATGTGATAGCTTGAGAAAGGCATTTCATCATCATCAACAGTACCATAAACCATCACTACGGGGGCAACGCCGCGGGGGCGCTGCTAGTAAACTATAAAATAAAAGTCATAATATTCGAATTTTAGACTCGAACTTGGATGGTTATAATTTATTACCGGCAAGTGAAAGCTAGCCTAGAATAGATGTACGAGTAGGTATATTATAAATCTCCGTAAAAAACTTCCACCATCAATTTACGCACAGGCATTTGATATATTTCGTGAATGATCGTGAACTTCAGGTTCTTTGGAGGATAAAAGAGATTAAGGAGGTGGGTTGAATTATAGTAGTTTTTTAGTCTCGTAATAAATCTAAAGAAGTACTACATAAGCAGACTTTAATACTATTTGACCAAGATTTTGGCTTTCTTTTACTTTTTTCTATGGCCTGATTATTTTGGTTACAATGCAAATTGAAAAAACGAGGATGGACAAAAAATGTAGTGATAGATCAATATACAATTGAAATTGATATGTTGAAGTTATTACAAAATTAGATACAATAGTAAAACTAAGATTCGTATAAATTGGAAAGTTGTACAAGTGAAAAAAAGTACGTCATATCATTATTTCTAAATTAAAAAAAATCGTAAACCTATGTAATAAATACACTATTCTCTAGTACGAGCTAAAAATAAAAACTCCTGTTCAATTTTTAATGAAGGGCAATTTACGTTGACTTCTTACACCAACTTCTTTTCGCTTCTTCTTTTCGCTGAACTTTTTAGCCGTACTTTATACTTGACCTTTCCAAATAATATTTACTTAAATGGCGTGCAGTGAATGCAAAATAGAACAAAAACTAAAATGCCGCTCGTTCTTGACCTAAAATCTGGAATAGTTAAGTTAGTGCTTATCTGAAAAAGCTATTTCGTATATGGAGTTATGCAAGCTGGTTTGTATCAGAGAGGTTTGGTCACCAACAAAATATTTTAAATAAAAATAACTAAGTACTTACTAGACAGTAGCTTTCGCTCGCCACTTTGCTCGTGTGGTAAGTACTAGTTTTTTAAAAACCTGCATGCTATTCAAGGCCACTATCTTTATTTCCAAGTTTCATTCAAAACAACATTTGTTTCAATGGCACCTTAATAAGCACCAGTGGTCTACAGGTTATTAAGGTGCCATTGAAACAAACATTATACTCTTTTCGAGGTTTTCGTTTTATAATATTAATAATAGCACCGTGTTATTGACAATTTAAAAATCGGCAAGCATAATTAATTAATTACAAAAACTGATTTCAAAAGCATGTTTTTTGAGAAAACTCACAAAACGGATACTACTGAAATGCAGAAGATTATAAAGCTTACAATATTATCATCGGATCATCAGCCTGATAGTAAAATTTAGGCCCATTGCGGATAAAAGTCTCCCCAATCCCAATATATTTCATGGTTATCTTAACTAATTGCTCACTAAGCCATACCCTACACCATCCATTTATTTTTACTTTAAAAAATGGTACTTACTTACGGTGATTATCCGAAGGACACATTGGCATTTACAACTCAGAAGATCTTGCAATGGGTTTGAATATGGATAGATATTCGGAACTACAAGTAGCTGCCTCGATAGACGTCTACATTTCGATTTCATTCAAAATTCACATAGAACATTTTCATTTTACCCAATTCATAATTTTATGGGCCACTTTCCAATTGCTTGACTTGAAACGTTCAATCATTACAATTGTCAGAGGGACACAATTTAATTTTTATTAGATAGAGAAAATTAGGCCACTCAAGGACTTACTTTGTGGAATTTTATACAGGTTTGCTATGTCCAGCTGTGGACCTTTCATTCTAGCGAACGATTTTACTTGGCGAGAGCTTTCTCACAGATTCGTGTCTAAAAGATTAATGGTAAAGATTTTAATAAAAGATTCGTTAGAAAATACGCGTCTTTTGGTGCAATATATATTATTAATTTCGCGCGCCCTGTTTCGCTTTGTTTCGTTATTTATGACGGGTGTCGTGTCGTCGGTTTCTTTTCTTGGTTAGTAAGTATTACCAGTACCAGTATCCAATACCAATCATCCCAGACCTAGAAAAGAATTATTTAGAAGTCTTAGTATAAGTCTTTTTGTGGGTCGTAATTGAAACTCCTTGCTCTGCATTTTAGCTTTCGTTGTCATTGGACTCATCGAAATGGCTTTAAATGGCCAAACATAATTTGACTGTGATTATAAACATTAATTATTGTGGTTTATTTGAGTTAAGTAGAAGTTGCAGATGAGCCTCGGTAATAAGTTGCTTTGATGTTCTCCAGTCAATTATCACTAATGTCGAAATATAAAAAGCGATGATTGCGGATTTTAAAACATGATTATATTAAGTTGAAAAACTTATTATCATAAGTAAATATGACTATGAAGTGTTTCTGAAGCTAGATTTCAATCTTCAGAGTTTGTTCGTTGCTAAGAAATTATGCACGAATCTATGGGATAAAATAAAAAAAAAACAGTTATTTGGAGGTAAGTAGGTACCTAAGTATAAGTTTTATTGGCATACCATTTTAGATTCCCACTATCTTGTCTCTTAGCAGTCTACATTAGCTAGGTAGGTATTTTGCTTTTATGAGTTTTACGTCATCATCTTCTGTAAGTATTTGTAAACAGTCCCTGTTCTATTAGAATGTTTCAATAACGGTCTTAAGTAAGTTTGCTCTAAGTTATAGAGCGCGCTATAAACTAGGGTCGAAAGTTGGCGTGTGGATCGATACGCGCTTACTCATCCACGGACGCACGGGCCGGACACGTCGCGTGCCACCTGCCATACAAAAATATCGATCTTTGCCACTAAGCCGCGTCACCGCAATCAATATACCTTTCCGACTCGTGCCTAATTACGCCCGCCTACATCACTCAAACATCCGTAAAAAGCTCCCTAATCGCGACCACCAGTGATACCAAACCAGGGCTGAAAAATAGCGCACACTGAATCATTGAAAGCGCACAGGAAAACGCTTCATTGTAAACGTTTTATTTAATTTTCCCTCCATTTACTTTTTTATAATTTCTGCCGGGCATAAAAAACGATCCGCCGCCGCAGGAAGCGCGCACACACGGACAGCAGACGTGTCCGGACGCACACAGGGACAGGAACACCTGTCTTGGGAACGAAAGGTGTGCTAGAGCGTGTAGGGAAGAGACGACTATACGTATGTGGCGGCGGGGGAGAGAGAGAGACGGCTTGCGCGCGCAGAGTGTCGGCACGCCCGCCGCGCGTCCCGCTCGCGCGCGACTCTGGCCGAAAGCCGTCAGTCTATCGCGCGCAGAGGCAGCGCTTGTATGTGCCGCCCTTTGCTCTGACGCGACCGACGCAGTGTCCGTAACCGGTGTTCGGAAAATTGTGCATGTGCGTTTTCCGACGAGAGCAGTGTGTGTGTCTGTGAGATGTGCTATTGTTTTCTAGGTAACGGAGACCATTGTTTGAAAAAAAAAAGGCAGCCGGATGCGACATATTAGTAGATGCACTTGTTCGCACGTTTAATTTCACTTTTATTACGTTTCCCACGAAGGCTCTACCGGAAAATCTAGTTCGTAACTTGCTACAAATACTCAAGTTCTAAAGGTTTATTTTATGATGTTTAATATCAGAGTTAAAAGCGCTACTCTTATTAGCAGTGGGACATTAGTAAAGTTTATGGTCCGTTAATTGTTTGCGCTGCTTTAGATAAGACTAACAAAGTGTGAATGTTTGTCGTTGTACCTAACTGAGTGTGGGAATAATGAGAAATACCTACACGATAATTATAGCAACAATACATATCAGTACGTATTCATTAAAAAATCGAGATGGAAGCTTCTACAGAAATTGCTTAAAAACAAACGCGTGTGTGTACCATAACTATCCAGACTAAATTATGACACAGCAATTCTAAAACAAAACCATTCAAAATCCCAAAAACAAGTTATGAAAATTCACGTAAGCGATAATGATGGAGTTAAAAAAATAAATATTAGAGCCATAGCCACTGACTGCTATTGAAATAACGGCCAAGTATTGAAAAGTTGTGTCCAGTTCAAAACCACTGCGATAAAGATACCATACAAACAAGCAACAATAATGATACCTTACGGAGTATTCGACACTTAGATACAATATTTATATAAGTACCTACCTAAAATGTGAGAGGCGGCAACGCCGCAAGATAAAATAATTAACTTGCTCGAGTTGAAACAGGCAACAAAAACCGTATCAAATGGCCACCGACACCAGTTTCACGACAAGAGAAAGCTGATGAATTGTGCAACGATCATTGAACAAGTTACTTCGCTACTGTCTTACTTGATGTCGCCTGTTCGCGTGACCACCGATGTGGAAAAAATAACAATAAATAGTCTGGAGCTGGCTAGTTGCTAGCAACTGTCCAAATTTGGCACAAAAGAGTCATTATAATATGAGTAACTGCAAACGGTGCACGAGAATCAGCTGCATCACAAAATAGTATGTGTGTAACATTATGTTGTTTAATTTGGTCACGTTCACGTAAGCTATGCATGTCTTCGGTAAACTTAACCCAGAAAATCCTGATGGTTTTGGAGGGGAAACAAGTTTCATGGAATTTATAGGTACGAAGTGTTTATAATGAACAAATTAAACAACCTAAATGCATGAGAACCAACGCAAAGCTGACGCCACCTCAAAATGTCTGACATAATTTCAGTCTGAAAGAGCAGCTATGACGTCAGATCTAGTTAAAACTTGAAACAAATGATTTGCCCTCTGCACTGTTTGAAGCTTGATGTATATGGATGAATTTTTTCACGGTTGGTGGTTGCGCAAATGTAGACAGGCAGATGCTCGACCGACTGGCTCGTTATGCTCGAACTACCTCCATTATGAACGAAGGCATGTACAAAAACTTGAAACAGAATTAGTTTATTGTACTGGTAGTTTAAGCAAAATGACATTGCAGAAGCTAATTAAGAAATGATAAAATTCTGAAAACTAAAGGAATTCCAAAACAATTTTAGACAACAACATTAAAGCGCAGTAATGTAAAGTACAATCACCGTTTGGTGATAAATTTCAATAAATAACCCTCCTTTTGGGCTTCGCCGCAGTTGGGTAAAAAATGTGTCAATAATAAGGTATACGAAAATTTTATTGGAATTTACCAAGGCCCCTTGTCGAATCAGCTATCGACACCAAACATAAATGATTTATGAACACAAGCGACCCTCCAATGCCCTGCCTAATTGATCTCAATAAATGAGAATGGCCTCTTGGATGACGTGACCATTAGACTCCGACGAAAGAAATTACGAGGTTAATTCAATTAATGAAAGAAGTTCAACCTAAATCGTAGTCAAATTGAAGTTAATCTCGATGAAAATGGAGGAAGTAGATGCCATAATTGATAACAATTTGTTTTCTATCTAAAAATCCTACAGATAAGGGTTATTTTCCGTTGAAAAGTTACTTCATAGGTAATACCTATAACGATTATGAGAACTAAGAATCATTTGAAGATGAAACCCTGTCTAAAATTAAAGGGTAAAAATGTTGATTGAGAATGTTGTTATTTCGGGCTATTTCAACTAAATTCATACCTTTACTTTTTTGTCGAATTTATCCTCAAACTATTTTCAGATTTAATTTCGCTTATTAATAACTTATCAGCAACGGCTTTTAAAGTTAAAGAGTTTTCACGGAATGTCTAAAAGTTATTTTAATAATGCTTCAACTTCTAAAAGCTGTTTAAACAGCTTTTAGGATTTTGTAACAAGCTGTTGGCTTTATGTCAGTTTCGCACAAGTTATAAGTAAGTAGATGACATAAATAAACTTACGTTAGGTACGCACATAATTATGTAGGTATTGTTATGTTTTGACTATATTAATCACTAATATTATAAATGCGAAAGTTTGGATGTTTGGATGTATGTTTGTTCCTATATAACTCGAAAACCCCAGAACCGATTTGCCTGTTTAAAATGTATATAGATAATGACCGGGAATAGGAAATAGGCTAATTTTTGTCCGAGTTCCACGCGAGCGAAGCCGCGGGTGGAAGCTACTTTGTCAATAGTTTTCAATATTCGAAGTACTTTCAAAAACATAATTATCTTAGTTGGTTCTACTATAAACAAAGTGTACCATTGTGTCGGTTTCTCTCGTTATGACAAAACCACGCAGCGCCGGAGGGCGGCCCATAGTTAAATTAATTGCGAAATCGAGATACCAAGCTTCGTTTCAATATTTATCGTAAGGCGTGACGCATTTGATTCAATTGTAAGTTTTCCTGTTTCCTTATAATAGTATGCTTATGTCAATAATCACAATTTGGAAATTTCAAAATAACTTTCCCTGTAAATTTATTTAAAAATTAATAAAATATGTTGGAGTAATAATAGGCCTGTTTCCTGTAATGCGTAATCACTAAATTAATGCATTAATCTAATGAACTAAGATTCACAGATTCCGTAAAACATATTTATTATTGAAATTATAGTGAGATTAATTTTATTTTTGATAAAATAAAACCATAAAATACGGCTATCCGCCATGATAGATGAAACACCAATCAGAGCGAATTACGTCACGAGTGTTACTGTCAGTGAACAGAACAAACTTCATTCATACAAATCGCATAACTCTTCAAGTTTTGGTAGGTAGTCGTTTTTTGGTTTTAATTTTTTCTGAGTGCTTAATTTAGGTATATCTATTTTATCGTCCGTCATTTTCTCAAAAGATACAATAGTGGAACCAGGATTTACCACGGCAAATTCGTCTAATTTGCCTAAAGTGGATGTTCTAATGTTGGGAGAGTTTCTGGGAACAAACAATGATTTTTGTTCGGCAGAATTCAGAAATGTGAAGTCTTCCGCGTAAATAGACAATTATAATAGATAATAAGAAAAGTTTTTTCCATAAAATCAATTTAAAAGCACAATAAAGATTTTTTCATACATACCTTCTACCTAAGTATTAATCTCGAAAATAAGCTATATTGGAAACTAAATTTGTTGTTTGTTGTTAAAAAATATAATGTTAATAACTTTGTTCCTTTAGCAGGCTTACTAAGCACCTACATAATATATTTCTTTGTTTTATATCCGCCGTGCAAGAGTACCTAAACCACTTTTTACAGATAGTTTTGTTCCGTGAAACGTTTTTATACAACTTTTCAGGTGTCTATTTCGAATTATTGTCGCACTTAGGCACTACACACCACTTATATCCTTTGGAATTCACAATTAAAATGAATTTATTTAGAAAATTGTTCACCAACATCACTTTGTACGTATTGGTTACATAAGGCTGTGACAGTGATGACGTCACAGGAGACGCCATGACATATTGAAGCGTTTTGGCGTGAATTTTAAATATTAAACTTAAAAGTTTTATTTTTCTGTAAATCTCATTAGTTGTTGTGAAATATATTATTTTTAGCAATCAGAAGCAACTTCTGAACATTGTAGTACCATTTTTCAAAATTAGGACACAGGCCTATTATCCTACGTAATAAATAATTTATTTTGTCTCAAACAGTTCGAAATGTGGAATAGAATTGGTTTTGGAATAAACGAAACTGAAATACCCTACGTTAGCCAAATGAGCTGTCTCAAAAACTAGACGCTTCAACAGTCTACTGACCCTGTGTAAATCAGCCATTATGGCTGATTTACACAGGGTCAGTAGACAAGTCAGGTGGCGGGGGGCGCCAACTGACTTTAAAATATTCGTGTCCGAATATTCAAGTCAGCGCTGACTTCAAGCCACTGTACTGACTTCCAATCAGTTTACACAGGGTTTTTTTCGGGTCAGCACTGACTTGCCTCGAATTTGTAGTCAGTTACTGACCCTGTGTAAATCAGCCATAACACAACAAAATAAGCTTGTGACATAAATAAATTTCCGGAAAAAGTAAAGGGTCCGTAATTCGATTCACTGAAAAAAGTAAAGTTTCATCCGAAAGCAAAAGGTCAAAGGTGTGGTAATGAATACTTGGCAACAGCCAGTGAAATGTCGCATGGATGGCGTGGCGCATAGGTATAAAATAGCTGCGATAGGATTTTCACCGACTAGCAATTTGTTTTGTGTGTTCGGGAAAACGATCGGATGGCATTGATTTGCAATAAAAAATATTGCTTTGTCACGTTTTCAGTGGTGCGGCCTCTTTCACAACAGGCACCAGCGGACCGTGCGGCTTAAACCAGCGCGTTGTAAATAAATATCAATTCCGACTTTTATTACATTTTCGGGCTAACTTGAGCCTATAACACGCCAAATTTGGTATTGCGTTCAGGTGCTAGCCAAATAATTATTTATAGATACAATAAAAAGTTATAATGTAAAAGTTAATACGTCGTCTTAAAATGTAGGTAATGTGATACCACACCCCGGACACTCGACGGAATCTCTATGCAAAAGCTGCGTCTAATACGTATATTTACACTACACAATTACACAGTGAGGTTGTCACCGTATGAATAGGTAATTTACACTGTGGTCTCGGTCTCGTCTGTGTGTCTGCGCGTGTGGCGCGTTCCGTACTCAAAGTCAGCTCCTTGCCAGCTCAAATTCACTGTGTCCTTTCTATACTTAGTATTATCATCTATTCTGTGGTGATAGTTTAATTTAACGTTTTAATTTAACGTTTTAATTTAACGTTTTAATTTAAAGTATTAAAATATTTCTCGGTACTAGTACCTATACTATGTAGGTACTAACAGTGAGGTAGAGAATCAACGAAATTAAAAGCAAACCGTACTGCCATTTAGATATAATAAGCTAGTTATTATAAGTTGGATTACTTTGAAGTTTCAGTTTAAGTATCATCACCAAGCAAACTGTATTAACTGTGCTCCTATTCGGGCTGAACATTTCAGCGGTTATCTCACAAGATGGCCGACTCTATAACAGCTGATGTCACTCGCAAGCGTTCAGCTTCGTAAATGTTCTTAAACAGGTGGTCTGTGGGTGTTCAGAAATTCTGATCCTAAGTGGGTAAATAGGCGCAATTTGGGCCACCGCGTCGGCTTCGCTGGTCTGATTCAACACTTCGTTGCGGCAATTAGATTCAATTTGCGGGACTCTCGGCTATGAATATGGCTCTCTTGTAACAAAAGCTTCGTTACTTGTAGAATTATTCCGAATTCTCTCCGCTGAGATACTAATTTTCTTTGCTAATTCACCTAATTAGACAGCGTTCAGAGAAAGTTTTTCGTTTCACATTCACAATGCTAGCGAAACTCTAATGATGATGGTAAACACGTATTAGACTATGTATGTTGAGTATTGATATACTCTTTACCTACACAGTTTTGTAACATTTCACTCAATTTTATAGGTTGTCCGACAAACCTGGTTAATTAAGTGGTCATGTTGTTTATTTTAATTAAATAGCAAACGCATGGCATAAGCAATCGGATATAGAGGAGTAGATTTTCAGAGTGTAGATCATTAAACTTACCTTTGCTGCTGATCTTCATTTGTCTAAATTTAGTAAACATGCACCCTTTTCAAGAATACCTACCAACTGCAAAACTCTCAAAGACGAGATTTAAGAAGTTCCAGCCAAGCAAGATTGAACTTGGAATATACTCTGAAAAGGCGTGTTTTTGTCAGTTTTACAAGTTCGCACACACCTCTTCTCTGAAATACCCTTTGAGACTCATCCAACTATTTCTTTGTGCACGTCTTCATAGCTTTCAAATTAATTTAGGCGGTTGAGTTTACGCTGGCATTCCTCAAGCTAGTAGACTTTCATCAGACTTAATTCGAGAATAAATAACAAAACTGTGTTTCTAATCTAATAAGCAGTGTAGGTAGGTGTATTGCTAGGTAATCATGTTGTTCGCAAAATTTCCATGGCTTCCGCACGTTTTCAAATATACAGATTTGCGGATATTATTAGATTCTTGGAACGTGGAAAGTTATATTCGGGAGTGATGGTATTTATTTGATTATTACTGTAAAGCAGCCTCTTGCTATTGAGTATGGACTTGCTATTGAGTATGGATTTTTGTTAAATATTATTGACAAAGTATAGGTAGGAAGCCGTCCTCGTTATTTCTTATTTGGAAGTATACAAGGGAAAAAGTGGATGTCATTGACGTCAGATTGCTTAGAGAGGTGGCAGGAAGCGTAAAAAGATAAGAACCCTTGTAAAAACTCAAGGAAACATAACCTCCAATCTTATTTCTCAGTTTTGTGTACACTTTCCGTGATTTTCAATTGACTAAAATATGAAAAGCCAAGTTCCAACTTTAAATTTAGGCAAAGTTGAGGATACTAAATATTTCAACATTGCGCCAGTTATGATCACAGTACTTTTGATTGATTTGTTGATTGATTTCGACATTTTAACTGTATTTCCTAGTTTTTATAAAGTAATAAATTGACATGTTGATAATATTAACGGCTTTTAATTAAATTCTGTATCAGCCAGACCGAGCAATGTAAATGGTTGCCGATGAAATAAAGTGTACCTCCGATAAGGATTTATTTTATCAGAACAATTTTATCTAGACTCAATCAGAGGGTGACAGGTTTTAATACAAAGCGTTATTGTTTGCTATGTTTATGGCATATCCACAATTTGAGTGTTAGGATCAATAGTGGGCCGATTGTTCTAGAATAGTTTGATGTTTGTTGACAGTTGTGTTTTCTTATCGGTTTATTCAAAGTTATTCATCGCGCAAGTCCCGTCGAAGTCCACGATCTCCCGGGACTTAGTAGTTATAACAAATGGAAGATACCTGGAAGAGTTTCTCGAGACTTATTTACCCGCAACGCCGCCGCATAAATATAAGGCTGGATTAAAGTATTCAGCGAAGTGGGAAATATAGTAGGCTGTACTTCTGCGCTTTCTAAGCGCCAAACTTTTTAGTGTTATGTTTTATGGGCAATAGCCATCCAGTGGATATTGATCGAGTTTGGAGCGCCACGTACGCGGACATTTATGAGAATTGAAAATTCGTAGATATGTGATCCATTTATTTCAACTTTTCACTAATTAAAAGTTTCCAAAAGTTTCTTTTTGGTATTTAAATGTTACGTCCTGAATTTGAGCAAATATTTTTATACAAAATGAACGTAAAATGGCTTTAGTGAAGATGTTTTCAGAATGCTAACTCTTCGTAACTCCCTCGTTTGTTTGCAATTAGTAGTTTCATACTCCTGTAACAAGATTACCTGCTTCCTGGTTTTCAGTTATACTTATATTTCAACTTGAGCACTACTTGAGGTAACGAACACTGTAGTTAGTAACGTGTTCTTTTTCTTTCTTGATGTCTTCAGTTCGCATTAATATTTGAATGATGAGCAAACTAGAACATTCTGGAATTAAAATTTGTAGATGACTGTCATCAGTTAGTACGTCATAATAAGCAATGAGCAACATGTGCCAAGTTTTCGAATTTGCCTCTGGCCACCTCTACATGAAGTATTAGGTAGCAATTTATCGTATTGGATCAGATCGTGCTCAAGAATCAAAGACATGAGATCCCTTTATTAAATCAGTTTAGTTTTGAAGAGGCGAGTTGTTTCAAAACCATTACCAAATTATGTTGCTTGATTTTTGCAGTCGATTGAAAGGTTTCTGCTTTTGTCTGTCATTGTTATGATGAAATAACGATTGTAGTTTTAATACAATAGAACGAGGTTTTTTATGATTTTGCAGTATTATTGCAATCGGGGTTTAGCTTATGGTAACGAAATTTTATTGCATCATTATTGTACGTTTTAGATTTGGACATAAAATATTCACATGCAGTTATCAAGGTTTTGAATTTTTTATGGTTAATATTATAATCGTTCGCTATGGACCTTTTTGAAATGATTGTCGCAGTTTAAAAATAAACAATAATGAAGGTTAGCCAATGTTTTTTCGTAGACTCGTAGACATTGGACTCTTACTTATTCAATTCTTTTACAAAAAATGTACCATGGTTATTATTTTTCGAATGGTAAGTGATATGGCGGAGATTCTACTAAATGAGACTCTCTAGCTAGATTGGATAAGGTAATTTATAAAACAACGCGAACATCGGAATGAGAACACGTGCGCTATAAAAAGCAAAAAGATCGTACAATTTACTTTGATTTATAACAAACTAGCGCGTGTTATGTTGTGACTCGTGGTTTTTTCACAAGAACACATTAAGGCCACATTTTGATGATGTGCGAGCGTTAAACACGTTAACTGTGATATGAAACAGAACAGTAATAACGTTTCTACTTTCACAAAATGAACACTTTACACAAATATAATTCCATGCGTCTTAGTTTTTAAAGATCTTTAGTTGGAAAAAATGTATCTACCTACGCCTTTGATTTTCTGGAAGTATTTCTTAACATTCACATTTACGAGGATTCTCGCCTTGTAAACAATATAAGTAAGTAAATGAATCTATCTACACTTGCGAGCTTTAAACTGGAATCGCTTCATCGCGAGTCGATTTTTACAGAAATTGTAAAAATTTGTGTTGATCGACTCGCGATGAAGCGATTCCAGTTTAAAGCTCGCGAGTATAGTCTATGTACTTAATTCAAAATTTAGGAACCTATTTTTTTCCTACACCTCCAAACAATATAAGTAAGGAAATCAATCTACCTAGTATAACGAATTCAAAATATAGGAACGTATTTTTTTCCTACGCATCCACTTTAGATGTCTCTAGCAAGACGAGCGGTCACTTTGCGAACTGGGTACAGTGCAGCAAGAATATACTTACCCAGCATAGTCTTTATGTCTGTGGTATAAGATTCAAAAGTTTACGAGGTGTACTGTACGTTTTTTGCTAAGATCTCGTACTTAGTCACGGAGTGTGGAGGCAAAAAGCTAACCTTGAAGCGCCTAATGACTCCACGTGATTGTTACATATTAAACCTTCGCGTCCGGCTATAGTTTATGTCGTTTGTATTGTACTTGCGCAAATCATTTTGCCTTTTTGAATTGCGTTTTTTACATACACAAATTATTTTGACCTAGAGCTAACGCTGGTTCTCAGGGAACTTTGGTAACTTACGTAATCATTTAGACGGTAGAGAGCGATATTAGAGTTTTACATTGTACCTACACCATAATTTTAGGTCAATAATGAACTTAGTATGGAATAAGAAGAGCGAAGCCTTTGCCCTGTTGTAGGGCAAAATGAGCTGAAATAAATAAATTGAAATTGCAGTTAAATCCTAATGTGTTGTCTATGGTGGCTACGAAAACATAACAACAGAAGTTTGAATATTTTAAATGAGAAAAGAAGTACCTACCTACTCAACAATTCCTCTTAGTCATTCCTCAAGTCAACTTTCTCACCTCCTCTACTCAACCAGGCATAAACAGAGTCTCACAAGACAGATATCTTCTGAGAGTCCTCAAGAACTATCGATAGGCGTCTTGGCGTTGTATCAAAACCTCTATCCATACTTCCTGGCTGTCACAAAACTATTTTATCTCTAATCTTTAAATATCTTAAATTGCTTATATTGTTCAATAATTTACTTTTACTGGGTGTTAGGTATAAACATGAAAACAAAAAACATGTAGGTAATGGAAAACCACAAAAGTGTTGTATCAAATTAAAAATAGAGCCGAAAAAAGAACTGAGTAGGTAATGATAATATTTTTTTTAAACACAGCCAATGATTTAAAAAAAACAGATCTATTCATAGTTCTCCAGTGACTCACAATCATTTCGTATTTGTTCACTGCTATCATCTGTCAGCTCTAGAACTTAGAAGAACAAGGATAGAATAAAAGTTTATCACAGTGCACTTTTATAAGTAACTAGCGAGCGGCCTGTCCCGGCTTCGCACGGGTGAACATTTATTTTTTAAACACATAAATATAGTTTATGTTACTCAGGGTGAATGTAGCTTTCCAATGGTGAAAAATTTTTGAAATCGGCACAGTAGTTTTTGAGTTTACCTATTCATTACAAACATACACACAAAAATTCAAATTTTTCTTCTTTATAATACTTTTATAATTAATGGACTATCCACAATATCACAGAAAAGCTATAGTGTCTCACAGAGCGTCTACCAGTAAGTATATCATGTCTATACTAGACAAACTTGTACGATCACTATTATACGCTCTGTAGTTTATTTCCTCTCCATGATTGTGGAGTTTTATTGCCGTGGCTAATCATATAAACGGTGGACGTCTACCCACACAGTGCGATATCGGCACATTTTGACATTTAAAAATAATTTTGATGAGACAATTGAATTGATGTCTTGTCATCAAAGATATAGAACACCGATTTCTGTGTCAGCTCAATTTGTTATAATAATGTTTTCTAACTTCTTGAGTTAGCAACTGGATTTCAATTAGTTATGTTATTATGTTTAGTTACTTACATTTTGTATTTTAACCTATTCCCCGCCTAATCACCACGGTGCTCCCCGAAGGAGATCACCGTGGCGTGTACACGCAACATCTGCACGTGCGTCATGGGCACTGAAGGTGTTAAATTGTAGGCCACATCCCACGTCCTATTCCTATGTTGGAAAGAAAATAACATCTTGCTGGTCATGAAACATAATAATTTTATCAGTGAATATTGTGTGGGTACCTAGTCCTAGGAACGAATACTAAATTGGCTACATTTATAAACATTTTTTTCAAATTGGCACTAGAGTTACTCAACGAATTCTCCTCGAATTATTATCTAAAGATCTCTGCAGATCTTGTTTTGTACCAAAATAAATAAAACCTATTAAGTGTGATGGAAACATCCCTCGAGGGTTACGTATCGATTTATTAGCAAAGGGCGTTATAAGAGGATTCTCTCCCTAATTGGGACGAATGGAACTTGAAATGTTTTGAATTACTTTTACCTACCGAAAAAACCTTTGAATAAAAATCGATTTTGAAGTGTTCCGACGTATCCAGCTGCCTTTATTTATTTTTAATACTATTCGTATTCGAAATGAAAACGTACAGTGAATAACGTATTTTTCTTTTATTTTCAGGAGTGGTTTGCAACTGAGAGGCCGACCCGAAGGAAAACATAAGTGCTCACTCGCTGAACATCAATAAACCTTCGTTATTCGTAATCGTTGAAAACAGTCTATTGAGAAGTAGATTAGCACACGTGCTGATAGGAGCTAGGAGAGGTAACCTAGTCGATACTCGGTATCGTACCGCGCGCGTCGCGTGCTCGGCTCGTCGTCGCTGCTGACGTCAGTGCTGCCGGAGTCGCGCGACTCGGCCGGCACGCCCCGCCACAGCCGTGGATAACCTCGGCCAGAGCCCCCTTCCGGTGAAGAGGCTGCACGAAGCGCTGCAGAGTGCGCAGGTGAAGCGGCAGCGGCTCTCCCCCCCGTACCCCCCCTCCCCACCCGATCCACCAGCTCGCCGTGCACCAGCACATCAAGGTGCAGCAGAGCATAGTGCAGCAGAGCATCGTGCAGCAGCACCAGTTGAACCTGGCCCACCAATCGTTGCAAAACCTGCAAGCGCAACAGAGCCTTCAGGCGCAACAGAACTTGCAAGCGGCTCAGAGTCTCCAGGTGGCGCAGAGCCTGCAAGCGGCGCATAGTCCGGTGGGCGCGGCCGCACAGCCGCCGGGAGGCACGCAGGGCACGCTGGTGCCGCCGCAGCAGCCCTCGCCGAGGCCCGCCTCCCCACACCACAAGAACATGGAGCTCGCACTCTGCCAAAGCATGGACTCCGTCAACACCGCCACAACAGAGGAAGAGGTAAGACTTTATTTTTAATTTACTACTTATACTCGTATCGATCTGAAAATCTGAAAGTTTGTGAGTTTGTTTATATTTTCATGCAGACTTTAATCAGTTAACCGATTTAAATGAAACTTGGAATAAATGTAGATCCTGGCCTGGTATGGCGCATAGGCTATTTAAAATGTTGATAAGCTAGTTATGTTATACCTATTACTTCCTATTTCATAAAGGTCTCCTACTCCTACCGGTCGTATCGACGGTAGCGTATTATAACTGAACAATAGAACTAGAACGCTACAAATTTCCCTTTCGAAGAGGACTTAATGTATCGCTTTAGTTATTTGTCATCGTACAATTGTAAAGTAATACCGAGGCGCAGCCCCGTAACCGTTACAATGAAGGAAAACGCTCGGATATACAATAAGCATTCCCTAACACAATAAAAGGAAATTTTACTCGCGACGAAGACAGCTGCGAATCGAAAGATTATAATATTGCCTTCAGCCTTCACTTAATATTTTATGCCGTATTCCATTGTAGAGAGGTTGAAATTTGGAAATATAGATATCGATGTGTCAAGAGCAGTACTAGAAGCCATAAGGCGCAGTTACACCCGGGTAGTAGGAATCTGAAAACATTTCAATGCCTGTTTGAATTTACTGTCTGAATAAATAATTTAGGAGGCACGTTTGTCACTTCAATGGTTTTTGCATTATTTATGCTTTTTGTTTCCTAAGAGAAGTCGACAGTCAGCGGTTAGCTGGTTGCTTCGTTTATATTTCAGGAGATACGGATAGCTCTATTACATTTTATAGGCAAGCTCGCGCTGAAATATATTGAATAGCGGCAAGTGGAAGTCTCATGTTGTGTAAATCCAAGCTTACCTGCAAAACGACAACAAAGCAGTGCAGCCCTAGAAAAAGCGATAAAATCCTTAACGCAAACTAGGTGGAGGCGACGAGAAGTGGGCAGCGGTCGCGCGGTCGAGACAAATAGAGTGGACGCCGCTCCAGCGATTCCCGTCGCTTTCTTCCACAGACAGCTTTATAAATAGCGTGTTTTCTTTGTAAACTTTGCTCACTTATTACATTTAACGATTAGGTACCGGTTAAGTAGGTATATTTCTTATTATGCAGCTCATATGCAGCTTTACTTTGTATTTATAAAAAAAAACTATAAAATGTCATGTCATATCCTTTAGGAAAATACCAAACAATTGTAACTAAATTATTAGCTAAGCTGCTTACAATCAGCAACTTTTCTTGTAATAAAAGACTGTTCTTGGTATTCGTATAGCCTTTTCTATAACTCTACAAATTTGAAAATGAAAATGAGCGAAGAATAGGTATTATAAAAGTCTTTAGTTTTGAAGGTGACCTCCCGAGTAAAACATTTGCATCGGCAAAACAATAATAATTGCATGAGAATGAAACCTCTTTCAAACACGTTTTCTCAATAAATAATGAGAAAAACTGAGATTTGCTGGGAAAAACAACAATTGAAAAACAACTACAGACCAAGTTGAATATTCATTAAAAATACTCCTGGGAGACTGCAGTATCAAGTTACTTGGGAAGTAGCTATATGGGCACAAAAAGGCTATATAATATTTCAATAGATTGTATATTTTTTTACAAAACAAGATGTGAAATACAATCAGAATTAGGTGAAATATCTTCACACACATAAAAGTACCTAGTTATTGTCTCAGGTAATAAAGTAATGGGGAAACTGGAAACGCTACACATAATGCAATGAAAAAGCGATTGAACGTGGCATAGCTACCTACGTTTCGCTTGCATCTTATTGCCATGATATTATTTTAAGATGACATCAGAAATAGCATCGACATGTTTCTAATAACATTCTTACGCTATGAGTCTTATGTCGCTTCTGTGTTCTTGAGCCGGCCGACTGGCAATAATAAAGTTTGTGATCGTTTATTTTATTTGAAACTTTTACTCATCGCCTTCTGCGGGGGACGGGACGATGCATTAATTAAAACTTTCGGGCCCGTAGCGAGGTTACCATCGGTTCGGATGGCTCAATTTGCACGGACACAGCTCAATAATCAATTTTTACGTACCTACGGATTATATAACTCGAGCTGAGCTCAGTTTTATTCAAAGCCTTTTGTCAAAATATAGAATGCGAGCTTTCAAACAACGACTAAATGAGACTCAATCCTTTGTCGAAATCACTTGTACCTGAAACGTTTTTCTGAGTTTCAAAATGATCTTTCATCTAAAATGAGGACGGCGCTCCCTACTGTCCAGTATACTATTGTTTGGGAAGCTAATGTTGAATTCTCGTTTTCCTTTGATGTGAGGACGGGCTTATAGACAGGGTCCTTTGCTCGCATAGCGTGGGTGCAGCCATTCATGCGGTGCTATATTGCTTACGTACACCTTAACAAGGGGCATCACCTACCTATTGGGCTATTGCACTGATGTGCAGCCACTGGTAAAGCAACACGTGCCGTATTACACTGGAATATCAAACGATCGCTGTTCATTGAACATAGGTAATACAGCACTCGATACGGATGTTCTGCTCTGTAGGTTTTTAAATATAAAAAGACTGAACTACACTGTACTAATTGATGATGATATAGTTAAATATAAAATAGTAACTTGAGGGTTTTGAGATGGCAAACATGCATCTTCTTGCAAGAATTGCGGTAGGTATTGCTCTTAAAGCAACAAAGCCGTTAAGATCTTTAAAACCCATCAAGACTAGATAAGTTGTAAACCACTACAAATTAGTATTCAAAACAACATTATTCAAAACAGCTCATGAATAAAATCAAATATTTCAAAGTATATCCGATCCCTATAGGGGTTATGAAACAAGAAATGGCATAACAAAGATACAATAGCCCCGAGAGGCTGCGATGTGTTTAGTTATTCAGCCTGTCGGCTTTGGCCGCCACTTGGAAATATTTCGCAAAAGTTGCTCTGCACTGCGTAAAGAACAAAACTGCACTAGATATTCCCACAAGAAAACATTTATTACGCTTGTTTTCAATACTATGCTACGATACTTGTTTACTTTTGTTATTTGACTTGTATTTTATACATGTAAAAGTTATAGTTACACATGTTTATGTTTATAGAACAAATAAAGATATATTGAGTCGTTCAAAGATTCAAGCTTTATTTAAATAATTGAACTTACCAAAACCATACTAAAACTATTCACGAGTATACATAACACGTAAAACAGTTGACTGGAAAAGAGTAATAAATAACAAAGGTATCTTCTCCTGCTTAACAATGAATTCTTATTAGTTCACTCTAAATGGAATAATCCATTAAAAACACTTCTTGAGTAAACGTTTTGAATCAACAGATCAATAAAACCTTAACAAAGCATTCCAGACGTTCGGTACAGACGATTTCCCTACAAAAATAGAGAAACGCCGGTTATATTCCAGTGAAATAGAAAAGGCCAGTAGCGGGCAGACGCGACGGCGCCGCGCCACCGGTCTGTCTCGACTATTGGGAACCCGCTTCATGGAACACATACAATACAAAAGCTTATAGAAGTGGAAGTCCAAATACACATGTATCACATACGCAACACAGTCATGTGCTTGTAGAAACTTGAGAGCTTTTGGCTTGTGTTTTGATCTAGCTTTTATTAACTACCCTTAAAGAATCTTGAGTGGTCAACTTTTCTGACCTAAGAACTGGTACGAAGATGAATAATAAGGTCATGATATTGTAGAATAAACATTTTTAGCTCATTTATTTAAACTCATAACATAACCTGCAGTCTGTCATATTATAGAATATCTTTCGAGCTTACAGAAATCTGAGATACAGTGCAGAGCCTGATCACTGTTGATGTTGTGTTGTGATACATGGTTGTGTGTGTAAAACCTGTATCGAGTGTCAGTTCTATATAATTTACTGGGTATTATGGCGCTGCTATGTCTCGACTATCGGGAACCCGAAGCCCGGGAGATTACTATAAACGACACATCGGAATTGGATTGCCATTGAACGCCGCGATCAGAGCGAATTAGCAATCGGAACATGGGACTTACCGTGGTGAAGCGAATCTTTTCTCATTATTTTCTACTTTAGTTATAGTGATATCATTTAAAATCTGACGGCATAGTCGTGTACATCATCTATCGTAGAATGGTGGCTAAGACTGGAAAGAAAACAAAAAAAAAAAAAACCACGTAGACATGTCATTGTCCAGGTGAACTCATAAGCCTGATAGATGTATCCATCGATCGTAACTCGCATCCGGATCGTCTGACAAGTTGGGCCTCTGCGAGGACTACTCTGAAAGCGATAGTTCTTAAATCCAAATTAGTTTCAAATAAGTATTTATTTACGCACCAAAAAAATTTGATGAATGCGTAAGTTTGGATGTTTGACTCAGTCCAGCACCATAACTGACAGGATTTAGTATTGATTTTGAGTTAGTTAGATATCAGTCAATATCTGACTCTGAAAAGAACATAGGCATAAAGAAATATTTTAGTATGTAAACATTTATCTAAAAAACCAGATCTCTTGTTGTTGAGGATACAATGGTGTACCTACTACTTATATTTTATTATTTTGACAAAGTATTATACGTGTTGATGGAATACAGATATCACCATCTTTCTGCATTGATAAAGTGCCCTACAATTATCCGATCCTAAAACGGAGAGCACAATCCTTGCATTTATTTTGTCTTCTACTTTCCACATTTATGAATGAGTAGGTAGTCTTAGAAATGTATTACTTAGGTCACAGTATTTTGTCTGTACTCGTACAATAAGTTAACAATAGAAATCTTTGCAAACAAAACCAATCTGCTACTAACAGAAGAGTAAGAGTAAGTAACTTGTAAGTAAAAATAGTTTATTTGTAGTTTCGGAGTAATCCCCACGGCATCGGGTGGCGGTAGACAACACCGATATGGCTTCCTGAAACCTGTAACTAATTTTGTTTTGAGTTCGTTTACATTTTGCACAACAAGTCCTTGAGAGTTTATTATTTTTTATAGAGTTAAACCACCCTTAGGTATAATTACATTTTCATTTTCAAATTCTTGGGAGATTATTTTCATTATAGAATTATTTTATGAAAAATTTCATGTTTCCACACCCACGTTGTGAATTTTATGTTACTCAGTCCGTTAATAAGCTGCATTTACCTTTTAAATGGTTCTCCTCTAGTTTAAGGTACCTACCTATTTTAGTTATTTGGCTATAATTTTATTTAAATTAATTTATACTTATTTCTTTTGTCCGTCACTCACTTCTTTCCGAGACTTTCATATAGCCGCGCAAAAAATGCCATGCAATTCCAACCTGATATTCCAAAAAGATCCAGCTAGTGTAGTGTAGTAAGAATGTAATATGCTCAAAAATGTAAAATATAAATCAAAATCAAATTTACAATTTTACCAATTTTGTTAAAAAGAAGTCTCTTTATTTTATGTAAAACTCCAAGAAGAATTTTCAAATTTTATATTTTTCTATCAAAACTGAGTTCAATCCTTGCCTTTAAAAATAATGTCATCTATTTTGTTTAAATGAAAACCAATTTTCCATATCTAAAGCTATAGTAGATTAAACTATTTGTGGAAGACAAGTTTAATAGCAAATTTTTTAATAAATCCTGAACAAAATTAAAGACTTTGTTACACCACAACCTATTAGACAGATTGTAAATTTTGCATGCGTCGTCTACATTGTCCATAATATTTTCTTTTTTCCTTCCAACAATGGAATAATGGGAGGCTGCTCAAGACGACGTTTTATATTTTCCGGGACGTTTCAAACAAAACAATGAATAGGTATTTTATTCAAAAAGTATCTTTCTACAACGGTGGTCAATGGGAGGGGCGCTTTTTCACAGAATTGGATAATTTCGATCCCGTAGTGCCAATTGGGCCGTCCAATTTCAAACAGCTGAAATATCTTTTGTTTACAAAATAAGCAATCCATTTTGGGTCGTTGGTTTCGAGATAACAATTCAAAGCGTGCTCAGATACTGATTTTTATTTTAGATATTTTTGATGAAAAAAAATATTGACTTGTTTTTCTTTTTAAAGTTCTGACAAAATGTATTTGTAACGAACCAACGCTTGAATAATATTAGTCATATAATTGAACAAAAAGTATTCTTACTTTTAAAAGTTTTATTTATGACATTTTTCATTAACGAGTAGGTATCACGCTACCGTTGAATCATATTCATGAATTCTAACAATTAAAGTTAATTTTATCCAATTAAACGTGAAGTTTGATGCCGAACGCTGTTACAATTACATCCCGGTGCGGGTATTGTGCAAATTTACATAGAGTTAGGCGTGGCCGGACGCAGAATGTTAATCGCAGTGGATATAGCTAATTTTCAATATGTGCAAAATTATATGTAAAATCAATCTGGGTCAATCTTCAAACCCAAGTTCTATTGTAGGTAAAGGACAGTCACTGATAAAAGATAACTTTAATATGAACTTGTTAGTATCAGCTAAAAAGTCACTAAGCAATGACAGAGGCTCTAACTAAAATATATATTCAGCTTAGACGAGCAACTTCAAGTAATGAAGTAACATTTCACAAGCTATATTCGACATGCAGCACAATGTAATACGCCGAACTAGTTTTCTATCACACAAATATGGTATGACAGTAGATCTTACAAATCGCTCCTGCCTTTTTAGGTTTGTATAAATAAATGTACCTACCCACAAATACGCCATGCGAACGTGGCTATTCACAAAACCCGTAATGGTATTTCAAATTAGACTAAACGGCCTCAAACAACTGAAACCCTCTCCCCCTTGTGTTCGGCAAAGGCTGAACAACTTAAGTAAATTTAACTCAAATTGCTTTTGGTCACTCAACAGAGATAGGGACATTTGTAAAGATTTTCAAGGTTTGTGTGAGGAAACAAAAGTCAAAAACAATAATAAAACTCTTTTAAAATCAAGAAAACTTTTCGTTCAAGAAAAATGCACTCTCATGAAAATGGATATCATCCCGTTCCTAAAAATCCTTGAGGTGTCTCGGCACGCAGATCGAAAGAAAATCTCCGAAGGCTAAAAAGAAAATTATTACCTAGCTTCGGCCCAATTGCGGAGACATTCTCTCTTGAACGGTTTTAAGAGAAGAATTTCCGCAGAGTAGAATATAGACACCTCGACCGTTTCAACAGTTTGTCCACCTAATTTGTTCGTCGGCGCTCGGCCGTAAGAACAAATAGCCCTCCCGCATTTCCCCTTACAGAACGATAGAGACAGATATATTCCGGCTAAAAGGGGAAAAGGGAGAGATAGTTTCCCGTGCTTCCTTTACGGGTCGCTTGAATGAGCGATTGGTGTTTACGCTCAAGCTTTTGTCTAGTTCAGTTCGAATCTTGTTTGTCGGCCGCTACGAAGAGGTTCCTTTGTCCATTAACACAGTAATAATTAATTAAGCTTTATCTAATGTTACTCGGTCTGAGTTTACCGTAGAGAACTTTTGATTGAATTTGTTGGATAATTTTGACCTTTTAAAGCGAACATGTTACGGCTAAAAATGCTTACAAAAGTTATATATTTTACCCGCTTAGTTGTTTATACCTACTACAGTGAGGTACCTGTATTGCGTCAAAGTTCTGAAATTCAGTTAAGGGTTTAGGGTTGCGGAGCTCCTAAAGTAGAATTTCATCGCTCCGCCTGCTACTTCCTTACCTATCGTTGATAATTTAATTAAACTTTTAACCCAACACATGTGGAGCGTACCATCAAAAGTTATTATTAATATTTATAAAGTTTCTGGTCCTGACTGCTCATTACATGAACAATGTTGTGCGAGAACAAATTAAACAACACGTTTAAAGAATGAACAGTATTCGGTTGCACGACCTGGCATTTTATTAAAAGCCCCTTCATTTACACTTTTACGCCACAAAACGGAGAGCAAGGACGTTAATTTAATCCTAATGTGCGCAAAAGCTCGAGTAACACAACACGCGAGGTACGCTCCTGAGTGCAGCGGGGTGGTCACGCAAACAGAGACACTGCACATCCACATCCAATAACTGTTTTCCGATGCACTGAGCATCGGTTCCCACCGCTTTGCACCTCGGATTACCCGCGTCGCGTCGCCGACCTCCACCCGCCTCGCAAATAACGCAAAAAACTCTCGTTTGATGTTTAAAACTCAAAAAGAACTTTAAAACAAAAGGAGTAAGGGGTTAATTATCCATGCTCAGTAACTTTGGAGTATTTTTTTCCGATTTGACGTTCTTGCAAGTTGAGTCAACTTTGAAAACTCGCCGTGTTCCGCCTTATTGAACTTTTATTTCTGTCTAGTGCATAAACGATCGATGTGGATTGAATGTGCTCAAGGAAGTCAGCACGCGCGATGAAGAATGAGAATGAAATTTGAAGCTTTTAACTTAAAAAGCACATTGTTAGAGCTTTTTCAAATGTGAAAGAAATTAGAAGCGCAAAATAACGTCGGTAGGTAAGTGCACTTAATGGGAGTGAAGTAATTAAGTGTAGTCGTAGAACTAGGTATTTATTGTGCATTGTGCGAGCACATTGGCGGCGCGCCAACATGGACGTAGGTACGCTAAAGTATTATGAATCCTAGCGATGTATTAATCCTGTATTGTTAAGCATGACAGATGACGTCACTTTAAAAATAAGTTTTACTTTCCAGATGTAGAGTCTGGTATCAAAGAATGAACCGTGGCTGTATAATCCAGAATGCAAGGCGAAAATCGTCGTTCGCATTGTGAGCGGAAAATCGAACTCGAATGTCGCAAGACGAAAGGCTCTTTGTGTGCAATCAATGGCCCCTCGATTGCTGATAACTTTCTTTGCACTAGGAAGTTTGAGTTCAGAACTGCTGGCGAAGCGTCTATTTCAATACCCGTGAAAGGACGTTGCCTGATTGGGCCCACTTTGGAATGTTTCCAGACAATGTTTTGGTTGCAATAAATCCAACCGAAGAAGTTTTATTTCACTTTCAACAATTAAAACATTTACTGTGAAAAGAAGATAGCAAGAAAAATTACGGAAAATTAATTATTCTAGACAGATTTCATTCAAAAGATCAAAATTAGTACAGTAAAGAAACAGAATTTGCAAACATTTAAAATGTGGATCACGTTTAGAATCTGAAGTTTGTGGAACAATGTTGGATTGAAATGGAGAGTGATATTTGGTATAAGATATTTACCGTAACTTTATTTGCTTTGTGGAAAATTGCGGGCAAGCAGTCATTTGAGAAAACTCCTCGGATGGTATGATTGACTTTCAAAGGGCTTTGTTTGAGTCAGTGAAAGTTTTCGACGATAAAATTATTGTGAAACTCCTGACAGCGGTTTATATGTTTCCTACTTAGCCTTCTAAGGTTTCATAAACTCCAAAATATGTACAGCTTTAAGAGAACTTTGTGAGTGCAAGCTTAAATATGTTTTCAAATAACTATGCAAAGATTTTAAAGTAATAAAATAACGATTCTATTCCACTGTAAAGTTCGCATCAGGTTTACAAACAGCATAAAATCAAATGAAGTAGTTTGTTTCTCTGGTTCGTCTAGAATTTAGATAGTATCTTTGAGTTGTCGTCTGAGATCTTACGAGTCCTGTTCGTATCAAAACAAGCCCCAATCATTGTAAATATCCTAGTTACTGCACAAATTAAGTCCTACCCTCGTGGTCACGTAGCAGGTCGCCTTGTTTGAAATACGAAGGAGCTCATCGGTCTGCCTCGTTAAGCGTCGGAGCGTGCTTTTATTACATCGGAGCGTGCGCCGCCGCCGCGCGACTCTTGAATATTAAAACGTTCGACAGTGGGTCATGCATACTGTCCCGACCCATTATTGGGATGCCCTAGGTGCGGAAATCGACGCATGAAATTACATCTCAATAAGAGATTGGCTACCGTCGCAGGTTCAAAAGTTTCCGAGCATCATTATTTTTTTTCTGATATTGTGATATTATGGTCTCACAAAGAAGGATGTATAGAGTGAAAGTCAGCAAACCTACAGTGCTTAAATAAGTTGTGGCTAGTAACAAAATCAGCACTGAATTATGGGCAATCTTAACAATGGGTAAATTTTTACCAACCTAATCTTGAGTAAGTTCTATGGTAAGTAAGTATCTATAAAGTTATTTTTAGAAATGTTTTTGTCACCGCCCTCAGCATTTTATATCAAAACATAAATATACAGTGTGTAAAAAAAAAACTCTGTCCCATCTGAAAGAGGCATGTGGGGACCCCAATAATAATTCCCAAAAAAATATCAAACTTAATCGTGAATGAATAAAAATTTATAAGCAATTTTAGTTGTCCATTTTTTAAACCAAATCACCTCAATTTCCTTTAAATCTAGCAATTATTTATACGGCAAACCCTTAATGTTTTTGATCATGTCCACTTTGTTATTAGATGGCTCAAGAATGGCCAAGGGTGTGTTTATTCAGTTTACCGAATTTATCATTGAATCTGACATCGATCTTAACACCCTCACGGATCGGACAGGGTTTTTTACATGAATACGACTTTAGGATGCATAGGTTCGAATTCATCGCAACAATTTTACATCAAGGTTATTAATATGACTTCGACTCTCGATCCCTGATCATTCCACTCGCCTAAATGAGGACCCCTTGTACACCATGACCCAATAAGGTGCGGAAATTATAGTGGCACTCAAAGCTATCAGGCCTCTAGTTATTGATGATGCTCGTTAGCTTGATTTACGATTGTTTTTATGATAATTACTTTGTTGAGTATATTGATAGGTACTTACATGCTTTTTTTTTTTAAATTGAAGGCTGCCTAAAAACACCGTCTCTAGAGTTAGTTACTAACGCATACAAACTTTCTACTAAACTTGCTTTTCCGACAAGTTTATAAGTAAATTTGGGTGTCTTTAAATCGAGAGTCAATAGGTTCCTTCTAGGTAAGCGTGCTCCATCTTAGACCGCACTGTTGCTTTACATCAGGCAGGGTGTGGTCAAACGCGAACCTATTTAGTTTAAAAAAAATGTTTTCCTGACCGTATTTCGATTTGAAACAAAAAACATCTCTTAGAACCTTTCGGAAAATTATAAACATAAAAAAATGAATTATCCATCCAGTCGTTCTAAAATTATAGGTACTTACATTTACCAACGAGCAACATTTAATTTGGTGTTTAGTATAAAAAAGGAGACAAAAATTTTAATATCACTAACTAGCGGACGCCCGCGGCTTCGCCCGCGTGGACTACTTTTTTTATCCCACTGGAACCGTGCAATTTTTCGGGATAAAAAGTAGCCTATGACCTATTCCCGGTTATTATCTATCTACATTCCTAATTTCATCAAAATCGGTTTAGTAGTTATGGAGATACGTGGTAACAAACATTCACACACACACACACGTACTTTCGCCTTTATAATATACTAGCTGACGCCCGCGGCGTCGCCCGCGTGGACTACTATTTGTTTATCCCACGGGAACCGTGCAATTTTTCGGGATAAAAAGTAGTCTATGACCTATTCCCGGTTATTATCTATCTAAATTCCTAATTTCATCAAAATCGGTTTAGTAGTTATGGAGATACGTGGTAACAAACATTCACACACACACACGTACTTTCGCCTTTATAATATTAGTAGGATTTCAGCGTAGCAATGCCACTCGTGATCCAAGTACCCTCAAACAGGCAGGAATTAATTGAACCATGACTGTATTACAATCGGAACGATCCCTCGAGTTTTTCCGGCTGACCGGGTGTTGTCCATGGCTACATCCACACCCGTTCTCCGCACCCTGTAGCCAATGGAGCGAGACGATCCACTGCATACCACTGCTTATTGTGTAACTTGAATGTAATAAGTACCTAGGTATGTTTCATTGTGCTGTAAATATTATTTGTCAGTCAATAGTCTCTCTCTCTCTCATTTGCTTCTGTTTTTTCTTTGTGTTACCTACCTACATGTTTTTGAGATTTATATTGGGTGCCAAGTAAGTAGTGAATAAACGTCTGTCTATGTCTATGTCTAAGAATGAACATTCATACATACATACATACCGGTCAACCTCATAACCCTCCTTTTTGCTTCGCCGTAGTCGGGTAAAAATTGATTACGTTTTTGAAGTTTTGAAATCCAATCTTTGAAAGTGGAAATGATACTTTTGGTCTAGTTTTAGAGTATCACTTCGGCTTATAGTAATTTCGATACTTAACAAAAACTAAAACTTCTTGCTTAATTCATTGTGACGTAATTTTAAAGAACAGCATTTTTGTCGGTCTCTTTTCTTTGTAAATATAATAAAAAATAGAGTTCTTATAAAAACTACATTGTCAAGTTGCTTAACATCTCTAGATTTTCAAAGCCCTGCCAAATTGAGTTGAATGTAAAAAGGGTCATTCTGATTTTTAACTATTTGACTTTCGGAATCAGGCCAACTCCTTGATTCTTGGATAAAATTATGACTACAACTATCTCCAAAGACATTTAAGTTTAAAAACATAAAGCTGTACTGTACTTCAAATTCGTTCAAACTTAAATTATTCTAAGAAGTAAGAAAAATAGTTTGTAGGTTTCGTTTCATGCCCACATTTTGCAAATAGTTATCAGTTACCGTCTCTTTTCACTGACTGAGAGTGACTAGAACGACATTACATTGCAATTTCTATTGAGATTCTACTATAGCGGCTTTATAGCTCCGCTTATTTTTACTGTTAATGTCAATTAAATCTTATCTTTACTGATATGTTATTAAGTAGCTCTAGTGTTGACTTACAAATTAGTTTACAATATTGCGCTTCTCGGTTTATCTATTTAGTTGTAAGTACTATATTTCTCATAGTTCTAACTTACTTGGGTACCTATTGGTGTGAATATCTCTCACTCTGTCTACTTTTATGTTGCCAGCCTTTAACTGGGGATAACAACTTCGAACACGTAAAGACTTTTGGTCTAAAACTAGAGCCTTTTGTAAAATTGAAAAAGTCTGATGACAGTAATATTTTAAAATATATCTAATAAAATGTTATCATGGGTAATACATATTTTTATTTTGAAGCTTAGATGTGTATTGTGCTGCTGCGAATTTTATGAAAAGTTTTACAAAGTTTTAGTAATTCAAAATGCTTTCTCATCAAAAGGTTGTTATAAAATTGTGGCCGCTATAAAATGACGATGACCATTCTCGAGTTAGTGTGAAACCTTCATTACTAAACCTTAGAGTACAGTTTGACGCAACCGTACAACAATTATAAATTCTCAATGCATCGTGTCCGATCAACTAGCGATGATTGCAATGAGGTCATACCTCCTATTGTGATTATTTATTGTTTAGATCGCTATTACGCCACATATAGATGTATAGTATATGGGTGCGTAATACGTGATGCTGTTGTAAATAAGCAAATTTATTGTATGAAACATTCAGTCTAATTTTATTTGAAATAATAATGCATGACACGAGATTGAAGAAACACTGACATTATATAACACAGCTTCACCTCAAAAAATATTATTATTATTAGAAGCCCGTCTCGTCCCACTGCAGAACAAAGGTCTCCTTTTTTCCACTCAAACATTATCAAAAAACAAAAATCATCGCATTGTAAACTTTGTGGACACGCTTTAGATTGTGAAATTGAAAAGCTTGAACACATTATCACCTTCATTAATTCATCCCATGATCCGTACAAAATTGTCCCTTATCAGAATTGATAGGTTCCTAATGCATTTAAAGATTCCTGATGTATTATATTCGGGGTAGGCAGAGGGCGCGATCCCTCGCATGAGGCGGTCCTCACGTATTCGATACCTGGTAACTTGAATACCGATATCATGCCTGTGAGCCGGTACGTGACAATCATATCCTATTGTGTAGATTGTCCTTTCTTATTTTGATTCTCAGACAAACTATTAAATGTATTTTCTAACAACAACTGCTTGTTGAAACAACACTGTTTCATTTCATGTAATTTTTATAGGTTTTCTTAAAGGTGTCAGAAAAACTAAACGTTTATATTGTGCAAGTTTTTTCTTGCAGCAAACTTTCAGATATCAACTTGTTCATTTTACCCGAACTACAAACAGAATAAGCAAGAAAAACAACTATTATTATCTGAGATCAAATCGAAGAGTTTCCAATATCCCGTCTGACTACTGTGAAAATATTATTCCTCGAAGAAATATCTAATCTTTAGTAGGAAATTTGTTACTCATCTTCTAAAGGCCAAATCAATGTAACTCCATTTCCATGCACGTGTGGAGCAGACAAGAGTTACGGGCTCCAATCTGGGCCGTGCAAACTGTTTGATAAAACGCTCGCACTAGATGCTGGCATTCGTTCGATTCCGTTGTTTTATGGATAAGGCTTTTAGCTTATTACGTTCCAGCATAGATAAACTCTATCTATGAAATATCGTCACTTTTTATCGAATCCGGAAAACAGGTCACTATTGTGTGTATGTACCTACATTATTTACATGAGTAATAACCGATTTTGTGGTATTTAAATTATAAGAATAATGCTTACACAAAAAAAGGAAGTTTGATAAGATCTTAAAAAATTTAGTCCTCGCCATAAATGTAGGTGAAGCATGTTTCCCCAAGCATAACTCAAAATGTTCTAATAAGCTTTTGTACGTATATAGGTCAGAAACATTACAAAAGGTATAAAAACTAAACGTACGGCTCAAGTTTGGTAAAAGCTTGTTAACACCATTATGCCATTACTAACACGAGTAGCATAATGTTCTCAGGACGTGTGCGGACACGGATGGCACACCAAAAGGTACTGTGATTTATGGCAGTCACTGCGACGTAATCTTAGAAATGGAACATTATATCTGCTAAAGTGATCTAGTAGCCAAATATATTTCTTAAAAGAATACTATTCCTTTTCAATGTCGTGCATAATATCTGACAAAAGTGATAATAATATTGACTAATTCCATTTCCTCAAATAAGAGTTAGGCTTATTACAAGTATTGTGAAGTAAAATGGTGAAAAGCAGCAGAAAACTCTCAATATTTGTGGAAACTTTTAATTGGCCTTACGCATGTGATTATGTGCTTTGCATGTATGATATCTATATATTAAACCAACGATGTACGTAGCTGTAAGTTTTCCTAAACCAAAAACAAAAACAGTAAAAATAGAAACTAAGAAATGGCAAGCAAAATTCATCGCGCGCTGTTGATTGACTCAATATAAATATTTGCTGAATTATCTGGGTCTAAAATTAATGACGCTTAAACTTTTTTTATTCGATCTGCACGTTGTTTGTGGGTGTTTTTTTTTGTTTTTAGAGTAAAATCATTTTAGCCAAAACCGAAGCGAGATCATCTGCATAAGTCACAGCGGCATTCACATTGACTTCGTAGATTGAAGTCCGTTCAGTGTCTTGCTCTGCGACTCACATGCCGTGATCCGATTACACAGCGATTTGTTCCTGTCTGAAGATTTTTCAAATTTAAAACTCTTATTGCATTGTGATAGAAAAATGTGTGATGCGAAATAATGTTTTATACATAATACCGGAAGAACTGAAAATATTTTTATACTTCCTACCGAAATTGTTTGCAATTGCTTTAAAAATTTTACCTGTGCCTATTATGACTACCCCAAAATTAAATTACACTGTATTAAAAATGCCCTGAAACGAAGTCCGATCTTACCATTTGTCATAGCTCAAACTATTAAATCAGCGCATAAATAGGTATTTTAATGGACACTTTCAAAGTTATCGGCTTAGGTAAATCTAGATTGATGTTTATTAGTTTCACCTACATGTACCACGGTGGAGTGTTCTGGCCATGCCAAATGTCGCGACACGTATGTAGCTGCTATTTATCGTGGCAAATGTCAATCGGTTTAAACGTAGCTTGATTATAAATGGATCCGCCACTTCGATTAGTTGTGGCATAGAAATATTATAATTAGTCACTCCTAGAGACACCATTCGTAAGTAGACTCTTGTCTCCCACTGCTGGGCAAAGATTTGTTTAGAGTTGTTTCCATATTCACTTGATATAAACATCAATAGAGTGAGAGAGAGAATAATTATGCTGAAATGAGAAGTAAAATTCACAACTGTATGGGGTAAATTCAAATCTTTTAAAATAGTTTTATAATTTATAGGCTAATAAAGATCTTTAGTGTCGTCGTATAGATGCTAATGGGAGGGTAACATACATGCATTTCTACCTAATGGTAAATGGTTATGATGTTGGTTAGATTTAGCAATGACATGGAACCTGATACTTTACAATTTGAAAACATTTATATATGATCTGCTTGCGATCGAGAACTTTCGTTATGTACTTGTAATTAACACTTTTTTTACATACACGGATACAATGTCAACTTTAGCAACTTAGAACCACGTAAGTACATATTCTTTTAAGCCGCTGTGACGCGGGTTATTGAGATATTGCGCAAATTTGCATAAATCCCATATTGGTTGGCATCTTTTCGAGGCGCCAACGACGGTTGCCTTTGAAGGTGTCACGTGTCAGTACTGAGTATAAAAAAACTCATTTGAGCATCGCTAAGTAACCTATGTCGGGTGCGATATTAAAAATTTTCCATGTTTCTTCAGTGTCTTATTGAATTTATGAGTTTCAATGTTTCGGCTGCGCCTAGTTACAGGCATCTTTTTTCTTATCGTATCGATGCTACTTTAATTTTGCTTAAAAGGTGGCCACCTCAAACGCACTTTCAGAGGCTCCTTAAAAATATGTTAAGCAGTCTCTATTTCAGCGCTTCATGAAGCGCTTCGTTTTCTCTCTCTCACTGTGTGAGTCGCATGGAGTGCGATATCGCCTAGCGGACGGTCGGCGACAGTTGGCCGCGTACCAAAGCTGTGTCGGTGCTGCCCGCTGACCGTTTGCTTTTATTTCATGTTTTCATCAGGATCTTTACGGGCCAAATTACTGACATAGTGCAACGCCCCTAATTGCTAAGTCTGGCATCATCTGTTTCTGGAGTTTATGCACAGTGCTTTTGGACAGCTTCTTTGGCTTCCTCTTGGCACGAGGTTTGCTAGCTTGGAGAGGCTTTTAAAACTTTACTTTCTGAAAAACAGGGAAACAAAATTAGAAATACACATATTTACAATATTTCTATAATACGTTGTAAGAGAATCAATAAATTATTTTCAAGTATAAAACTGAACAAGATTGAGACTCCTTCAAGGCATATAAGACATTAGGTATCTTTGGCCTTAAAAGTATTAAAGATCCTTTGAAGTTGTCTAAGGGGGTCAGAGGTACGTTTTTACTAATTGATATATTTTATTGAAACCGTTGGCATTTACTGTGATATACCTAGTCCGAAATCTCCTAACCTGTCCTTATCTAGTCATTGCAGTATTCCACTGAGTGTGAATATTTCATGTAATTAGCCATTGTTAATCATGCAAACACAATTATCTTACCCACAAAATACAGCTATGAATATAACACTTTCCGTGTTATCAGCGTATTTGAATTTACAACATGAGGAATAGTAGAAGCGAGTACGGTCTACTATTCGTCGGTATTTTATTTTGTTTTCGGTATTTCATCACGTCATACTCTATACATACTATTCTTCTCATACAATAAAAGTAAATTGAATCCAACTCTACGGTTGAAAGCGATTGAATACAAGCGAGAGCTTACAAGATTTACACTTGTGCATAAGCTTTCAAAGTTCTTGTGACGAAATCACAATATTAATATTAATTGCCTGATTGACGACCTCTGTGGCGCAGTGGGTGAAGGCGCCTGAGCCGCAGGAGGTTGCGGGTTCGATCCCCGCAGCGGTACAAATATTTGTATGATCTGTAAATATTTGTTTCTTGTTTCACAGATACAAACTACTAACTTATAACACCCCTCTTTTTCGTCGGCGTATTTGGTTTTCGGTCTTGCATATAATTTGCGAGCATTGAACAAGCTAAAATAATAACGAAATCTGAATATGTTGGGCCAGTTCCATATAAATGAGAGTTTATTATGTAAATGTGTTCCCATATGTTCCCACATAAGTACTTAGATAGCTAGGTACTACGTGTTCTTTTGAGCTGGTGGCTAACTCTAATTTTGGACCGGCTAGTTACTAAATAGGTACTTGCACTGGTAGGTCCCGGTGTTTAATTTTAGGCTTCTAACAAAAATATTAGAATAAAGTTATATATTCGCCACAAAGTACAAACAAAATACAAATCAAGTAACAAGAAAATAAGACTACCCCTCAGCATTTGCTCCAGCAGCACCATGGCTGTTGGTTTTATGGTTTTAGTAAAGTACTGAAAAAGGCAAAATAATAAAAGGAGCTGCAGATTTTATCTTCTTTATCTAATCGCATTTACATTTCTTTCGTAAGTTCCTCAGTATCTTTCATTTAAATTTGAATGCCATACAGTAAGTAGTGTAGTAATTTGGGCTCCAAATATTACAATTGTGACCCTTAAAACCCCGTTTTCTCTAAACGCTTTACAAATAAATCCAGTGTCCACAGCGCTTAGAGGTTAAATGTTATGCTCCGTCTATTTTGTTGTAATAAATAAATTAAAACAAATAAATATAACTTCTAGCAAACTTTAAAAAAATATAATTATCTGAGCGCAAATTTACATAAATTAGTATCCGTTCAAATTCGTACTAAAGCTTGCTTCATGTTTTGATTCTCCTAAGTTGAAGTAAAGTGTTTCATGAACAACAAACAATACAAACTCCTGGCTGCTGTCTTTTTGATCAGAAATCGTTGAATGACCTACACACATCAATGCCATCATTCATACCGCTCAGTAGCCGTAGGCAGATGTGTGTGCTCCATCGATGCGTAGAAATTTCCCACATCGCGTAATCGAAACTGAATATGAGTGTTATGAGCGCGTACTAATTGGTTATTTGCCTCATTTCAAATTCATTCGCCAATCGTACTTTGGGGCCGTGGTTATGATCGGGCAAGTGACGCGTGTTGTTCCTCTGCTATCTATTTACTCTTAGACATAAAGATTAGCTTTTACTCACAATAAAATAGTAGTTTTTTCAGGTCACTTAAACCGCGTTGAGCCTTACATTGTGGTTAGACCACAAATGTATATCCTAACAAACATTAATTTAAATAATATTAGTACGAAAAATGTTGTGGTGCAAGTCCTGGATTCAAAGTCGTACCTTCGATTCGAAAGTCGAAATTTCCATTACTTGTCAACGGCAGAGTTGCATTTTATATCTACACGCTTATGCTGTCAAATTTTGAGATAAAATAATAGTATACGTACCTACTTACTTGGGTACCATGTGTTTAAAGGCTCAAACACATGCTGGGCCAGCCTAGGCCAGCTTAGGCGAGCGCGAGCGAAAAGGCGAATCGATGCAAGACGAAAGCGATAGAGAGGCAATGCGAGCTTGGGCCAACGTGTGTTTGCACTTTAATAATATTATATTATGTATTCTTTGGCTAAAATATAAGAACCTACTTTATGGATTGTTGCTTGCTTTATATAAATTCTCCGGCCGTGCCACTACCGAGGATGATTCTGTGATAAATATTTCCCCGCGGGGTTGTATCAAATCAAGATAAGCTGTTCTGCAGTAATAATTTATTTGCTACTGTTACGTCGATTTACGCTTATTGATTTATTTTATTTATTGTTTCAGGTAAGTCATCAAATTATATCTCCATTGGTAAGAGTTTTCAGTCCGTTATTATGTTTCAGAAAACTAATTTGTATAATGCTTTTCTTGTGGCATTAAAAGAAACAACAATACTGGGTCCGTGTATTGTATTGAAATTAGAAATAAAACTTGAACATTGGATTGTGTGTTTGAAAGATAACATGAAACTTGAATTGAAAGTCCTGCTGATGGCTGACCGCGTAGCGTAATGCCTCCAAAACTTTTCTCATTCGCCGCCAAAAACACACGACCAATCAATCTTTAGCGCGAACTACAGTGATTGGTCGTACCGCGCAATGGCGACACCACACCAAACAGTGACAGCCCTCGCACATACGTTCTACCAACTGATCAGAACATAAAATCAAATATAAGGGAACTTACACACGAACCCTTACAACCTCCCCCTGCTAGTCTAGTCAACGTCAGGGGCTAGGCTAGCACTAATTGAGCTAAGTACGGTTCTTGCGAGGTCTACCTCTCCTTCGTTTTGGACGTACCGGTGCTTGAACGTGGCCAACGAACGGTGTAAGCTTAGAACTATGGTACTTACCAATAATTTCCTCAGTACTTGGATCAACCAAGATGTAGCTCACCGGACTGCAAGCCTCGTTCACGCGGTACGGCCCGTCGCGGCGCGGAATGAACTTGGGCGTCTGCCCCGGCGCCGCGCTGTTCTGCCCTTCAGTCTTGAGCAGTACCAAGTCTCCGACTTGATATGGAGGGACGTCTCGACGGCCCTCGTCAGCGTACTTCTTCTGCTGTCTCTGCGCCTTCTCGTGGACATCTCTCGCCTGTAAAAGTGCGTTTGCAATTCGCTTGAGGTAAGGTGTAACACTAGGTACAAAATTATCCTTCTCAAGGATGGCTCGCATATCGGTGACAGCTTCTAGAGGCGTCCGTAGTTCACGTCCAAAAGTGAGAAAAGCTGGAGTAAAGCCTGTACTGGCTGTCACAGCTGAGTTCATGGCGAAACGGATCGCCGAAAGGTGCGCATCCCAAGATGAATGGTCTTGTCCAACCAATATCGCCAACTGCGGTTTCAGATCACGATTCTTACGTTCTATCGGATTACTCTCAGGGTGGTACAGTGGGGTGAGATCCTGGGTCACTCCCAACACATAGCAGGCCTGCTGCATGACTTCGCTTACAAACTGCACGCCGTTATCGGACGTCATGCGACGCGGCACGCCGTATCTGAAGAAGACCTCGTCGATGAGCAGCTTGGCGCACTCCATGCTCGTCGCGTTCTTGAGCGGGAAGATCTCTACCCACCGCGAGCACACATCCTCCACTATCAATATCCACCTATTGTGGTTCACGGTTTCCGGAAGCGGTCCGAACAGATCTACCGAGATGACCTCGAACCTCCTGGTCATGGCCGGTGTCTGCAGCAATCCCGCCGGCTTGCGCGTGTCAACCTTGTATCTCTGACACGGCACACATTTCTTTACATAATCGGATATAAAAGTTCTCATACCGGGCCAGTAGTATCGGTCCGCGACGCGGAGCAGCGTGCGCTCGGCGCCGCAGTGGCCGGCGGTGGGCGCGTCGTGCAGCTCGCGAAGTACGTGCTCGCGCTCGTGCGCCGGCACCACCAGGCACGGCGACTCGGCGTCCTCGCTGTCCGGTGCGTATCTGTACAAAATGCCGTCTGAGATTACATATCCTCGATCAGCCCATACTCGGGCTTTGAACGGTTCGTTTGACTCGAGGTCGTCGACTATCTTCTTGACCTCTGGGTCGGTCAACTGATTCTCCCGTATATCTCCGGGTCGGCGGGTAGGCATGTCGACCGTCGTGTAACACAAGTCACATGTTGGCTCCTCCTCGCACGGCGGGCGCGATAGCATGTCGGCAACCACGTTCGCCTTCCCGGGTGTATATTCGATTCTCAAATTATACTCTTGTAAAGTCAGGGCCCAGCGCGCTAAACGTCCACTCGGACTTTTGAGGTTCATCAACCACTTGAGAGGTTGGTGATCAGACTTGACTAGGACCTCAGTGCCCTCTATATATCCCCTGAACTTCGTCACCGCCCACACGATCGCTAGCGCTTCTCGTTCGGTAGTATTATAGTTCTTCTCTGCTGGGGTTAGTAATCTACTCGCATATTCGATGGGCCGCTCGTCTTGGCCCTCCCCCTGCAGTAGGACTGCTCCGAGACAATAGCCGCTACTATCAGTGCGTAATACGTACGGTTTAGTATCGTCGGCCTGGCGCAATATCGGTGCGGACACCAGCTGCGACTTCAGCTTCTCGAAAGCACGCTGCTGCGGCTCCGCCCAGCACCAGGCGACGTCCTTCTTCAGCAAGCCGGTCAGCGGTCGCGCCAAATCAGCGTAATTAGGAATAAACCGCCGAAACCAACTTGTTGTCTGAATGAAACTCTTCAAATGTTTTAGATTCCTAGGCGGCGGCATGTTCGCGATGGCGGCGACCTTCTGCGGGTCGGCCTGCAGGCCTCCCGGCACGATGATGTGCCCCAGGAACCGCACGCTGTCGCGGGCGAACATGCTCTTCTGCCGGTGTACTCGGAGGTTGAACAGCTTCAGCCTCTCAAACACTGCCTCGAGGTCCTCCAGGTGCTGGTTGAAATCGTCTGAAAGTATTATAAGGTCGTCTAAGTATGCGAGTAAATGAACTTCTCTCATCACATCAGCATCACCTTCCTTAACTTTACATTTCAGGTTGGACTTGAACCTGTCGATCAGTCGTTGAAATGTGGCACCGGAGTTCCTAAGTCCCATAGCCATACGTTTGAACCTATGGGTTCCTAACGGACTAGTAAAAGCTGTTTTGTCTCTATCTTCAGGTCTCACAAGACATTGAAAGTACCCTGACCTGAGATCTAGTGTAGTCATGTAGTTACTTGTCTTGGCTGCATGTAAAATATCTTCCATCCTGGGAAGCGGATAGCAGTCCGGCTCGGTCACAGCGTTGAGTTTGCGGTAGTCAACACATAAGCGGACACCTCCATCCTTCTTATTCACTAACACGATGTTTGCAGCCCAAGGTGACTCACACTCCTCGATCACATCATTTTCTAATAATTTTTGCAACTCTTTATTCAAGAGAATTTTCTTATTTGGGGATAACCTGTAAGGCGGGCAAGCTATAGGTTGTTGGTTCTCCTTCACCTTGATGCAATGCAGAGCAAAATCAGTAGCCGGCCCCTTCTCAGCAAATACCTCACTGTGCTTCTCAAGCAAGCGGTTAAGCCGCACTCTCTGATTTGAATCAAGTTTTAAACCTTCATCATCCCGCAAGGCCACCTCAATTTTAGTAGATTGCATAAGCTCAGCATCACATTCCAAAGCATATTTCAAGACAAACGGATGAGAAATGTTAGGATTATCAGAAAACATCCATGAAGCTCGGGCAATATCGATGATAATTCCAGCTGTTTTCATAAAATCATTCCCCAACAAAGTTTTGTTATTTGCATCGGGCAAAACTGCAAATGTCACAGGGAAAACCCTTCCTTCCAGCTCTATTTGAGTATTACAACATAGAACTTTACTCACATGAGTAGATCCATCGGCAAGGCCAAACGTGTACTGTGACTCGGTGAACTGCACACCGGAGTCTCGCAGAACGTTGAACAGGCCTGGACTGGCAAGGCTGTGGGTAGCACCTGAATCCAGCACGGCAACTCCACGACAGCCCGCGGCGCCGACCTCCACGATCGCCCGCGTTGTGTCGTTGTACTCCGTACTATACATTTCAGCACCCTGAAATTGAACTTTATTAGTCTCACCGTTACATGTTGAACATTTACTTTTAATTACACCGGGTTGGCCACATCCATAACACCGTACGGTTGGAGGTTTTGGTTTACTATTAGGAACCTCCGCACAAACCTTTGGGTTTGTGTGCCTACCCCCTGTGTTGCTAGTATGTTTGCTAACTACATCGCGTGCTTTATCTGACAGCTCCCTCAACGTTGCGCACTCTTTTCTAGGTAATTTTTCCCTGATATTTGAATTTAGTAAACCATACACAATATCAATCTGGGCTTCTTCTGAAAGTCTATAGGGTAACTTAGAAATTAGCGCACGCACACGATTGATAAACACATCACTTTTCTCGCCGTCACGCTGTTCCTTAGCGAAAATGTCTCTAAACACTTTGTGTGCCGGTCGCGGCACTCCAAACATTGCGCGCAGACCATCAATGGCACCTTGCCACGACGTCGTCGTAGGTTTCACGCCCTGCCACCAGACAGCCGCATCTCCCTCCAGCAGCATAGGCAGGCCGCGGAGTGCGTGCTCGTCGGAGATGTTGGTGCACTCCCTGTACACCTCTACAGAGTCGATGAACGCCTCCAACACGTCGTCATCGTTCGCGGCTCCCCCACGGAAGCGCGCCGAACATTTTGCGAAGTTTCCGTGACTCGCGGGCGGGGCGGCGGACATCGTGTCGGCCGGCGCCACCACGCTCGACGGGGACGGCGTCGCTCTGCCGCTGGCAAAGATCGTTCGTGTGATGTTCTCTACCAGGGCAGCGAGCTGCGTCTCTGTCATTACTACATGCGTCGGCGTCTGTGCCGATCCCGGACTTTCCTCGTCGCTGGCGGCGCTAGAGCCTGCCGCCGTCGTGGACCGAGTCTTCGAAGGCGATCGGATGACTTTAGGCGGCATCACGATCTTTTATCTTTCACAACAAGTCCAATTAGAATAATTTTCTTCGTTCAAGATATTGCGCGTTTGGGAGAACTCCGCTCGACCAAAACGCGGGAATCTTGAAATGGCCACTAAGTTGAGCGCCACTATAATGCTTTTCTTGTGGCATTAAAAGAAACAACAATACTGGGTCCGTGTATTGTATTGAAATTAGAAATAAAACTTGAACATTGGATTGTGTGTTTGAAAGATAACATGAAACTTGAATTGAAAGTCCTGCTGATGGCTGACCGCGTAGCGTAATGCCTCCAAAACTTTTCTCATTCGCCGCCAAAAACACACGACCAATCAATCTTTAGCGCGAACTACAGTGATTGGTCGTACCGCGCAATGGCGACACCACACCAAACAGTGACAGCCCTCGCACATACGTTCTACCAACTGATCAGAACATAAAATCAAATATAAGGGAACTTACACACGAACCCTTACATTTGTGTATTTATTTGATTCAATTATGAAGTAAGTATAATGAGGAGCACAAACCATAATGAAATGGCTACAAAGTAAAATAACTAGAACGTTTCAAACAATTTGACGTTTGTTTGCTGGCTTACTGTTTGTGAAGTTTATGAGGAGTTCCAGAAACGATGATCGCTTTGTCTATGGTATTTAACTTTGCTATTTAGCCGTTTCTAAAGTCATTGTTTCCTGATAGTCGTAAAACAGTGAACATGTGAACATTGTAAAGTGTTAATGAGACGTACTACTGGAGATTTATTAAAAGTGTCTTTCAACGGTGATAAAAGTTCACAGAGTCCGGCGATCATCAGTTGTGGCCAAGGCTTGTAGAGTGCTTTTCTTAAATATTTATACTCGCGAGAACCTTTAATTGGCTTCCTATAGCTAATTCGTTGTTATTTCCTAGTATAAGAAAGCTGTTGGATCTCCAATAAATAAATATTTAAAAAAATGTAAGGTTAGTTCTCAAATATCTCATAACGTTATTTATGTTTTTGTGTACTTGATAATGTGTAATTAAGTGTTAAGATTACAATTTTTAAGATATTTGATTCATATTTCTTGCTTATGGAGCATTACCGCTTACGAATTCCTCTGAGTGTGTCAAGACTGACAAAGCAAAAATATGCACAAACAGACGGACGTGTCCATACAAAGCGTTTCGCAATCGGTGCGAATTCAGCAGGGTTGCGCAAGAAACAACATTGTGGAAACAATGCATTGGGAATCTCAACTAACACGTGATGTAGGTACTGGTGTTTTGTTCAGGGCATTTACACGTTAGTGATACTCACGATAATATTCAAGATTCCCTTGCGGTTTTTATTCCTAATCTCATTTTCATACATAAACTAGTCATTCATTTTATCTGTGAGGTAATGATACAAAATTACTGGGTTGTAGTAATTTTGGGTTGTAGAGTCGTAACGTTTGCAGTTCGAAATTGCGGCAGCGAGCTTGCGTGATATCATTGTTTCGGAATCATAAACCATTTAGTAGAATTATGTTAGACAAAATATGAGTAAACATATTTATAAAATTAGACATCTGCAATAAAATTTTATGTTAAATTTATTTACGTTAAGACTACAGTTTTGGCGACTTCTCAAAATGTTGGGTAACCGCGATGCTCGTGTGTCGCGTCCATAAATTGCTACCGACCGATGAATTAAATTGACACAATGGTGAGAAAAAACACTAATTCAATTTAGATTCCAATCTTTTACGGCCTTAAAAGTGTTACATGAAACGTGATTAGCGCTATTTGTTAAACAACGTAACAACAAAAGATTATAATTTACTATGCAGGCGTGAGACGTTTTATCACTTCTCGAAGAATTTTTCGTGTGATTTATGATTGCTATTTTTTCACACAAGCTCAGTGTTTTGAAGATGAACATGTGGTTACCTTGGTTTTATCATAAAAACCGATATTTCGTTTATAATAATCGTAAGGAATTTTTTTTTTTTACCTAAGAAAAGATTTCAACGCGCGCTTATTTTCGGGCTACCTGCCTGCCTCATTGATGTTAAAAACTTATCATTGAAAAACTGAAAAGAATAGCCATTTATTATAGTTACATCATTAACCTGTGACGCAATCTGTTCTAATCTAATGAACTTCAAATCATGTCATTACGGATAAGGGCGCGGTCATACGATGAGCAAGCATAGTACTGGGTAGGCAAGGGCGCGCCCACACGCAAACACACCATTAGCTATGCCATCAACAATATTTCATGCACTCATATAATATTTAGACCGGTGACGTGTCCACATTTATGTTATGACACTGTGACGGCTGACATAGAAAAAAAGTAATGCGTGACGGAATTATTTAACGTGAAACGTGTCTGAGCATGTAAATTTTTTAATGCTATTGAATTTTATGACACAATTTTTATATTTGTACATTGAAATGTACTAACGGGAATAGGGTTAATAAAAACTCTATAAACGTAAACATCAAAGTAGTGCGGAAATTGAAAAGTAGGTGGTTAATTACACAAGTCGTTTCTAGTGTAATTTCGTAGTAAAAGTCACCAATATTTTATCTTAATTTAAATTATATCTTATATAATTTATGTGATGTTATGTGTGTCATTTTGTTATTTATTTTATGTAACAATATCAGTTGTACCCTGTATACCTATGTATAGTCGTACTAGGAAATAAAAAGAAAAATTAGCTCATATTAGTTTAATGTAATGTCACCCACAGTGACGGAGCCCTGTCACTGCGAGTTCCGTACCATTAAATAATCGCGGTGGGATGCTCGTTTTCCTATTAGCCCTTTGGACCCTTCTAATTCATTACGAATTGAAAAATACTTTAATTGATTGGTCACAATAAGTGTTTCCATCGCTTGGATAATGTATCTTATTTTGTAATTTTTACCCTTTTTAAAAACATTGGGTTTGTTTTTAGTCTTCATGTATTTACAAACGATCGTTTTTTTTCATTCTTTTTTCATTTCTTATCACATCATCTTAAAAAAGGGAGGAGTTGAAGAAAAGAAGGAATGTCTTTGTCCTGAAGCCTGCTGCATGGCAAAGGCATCTTTCTTTTCTTTTTTCTTGTAATTTTTCCAAGAGTCTATGACATTAGGATGTCATTGTCTCTGGGAAAAATTCAAAGTATTTTCTACATGATTTTTGTAAAAATTCAAATTAAAAAGGACAAGACAGTGTCTGTCGGGTCAACCAGTGATTATGATAAAAATGAATTTTAGAAATATGTAATGCATTGTGTTTTAAGTATCTTATGTGCTAATTTTGGTATTACAGTACTAAGTAAATACAGTATTACAGTACAAATACAAAATACAAAATATGTTTATTATTTTTAACTTGAGTTACATACAACATTACAGTAATCGAAACCTCCTTTTAAGTATAAATACCTGTATTAGGGGGCTTCGCTCTTCCTTAACATACACTTAATGATACATTAATTATGTTCCAATAATAATAAACAGAAGTTACACAAAGGGGGCAAATGTTTAAACAATTTTACAGAAGATAAATCTATGTAGCTTAAGAAAAAAAAAATTGTGGGTAGATTTGAGTTTGACTACTCGTACACTTATTGTTATCGCTAGGGTGAGTACGAATTGGGGTGTGGTACAAGTAATAGCATGTAAGCGTTTGATACAGTATTCATATAGATAGTTTTTCTTACCTTTTTTTTTTAGAAATAGTGTGGGGTCAAGTCTATGTTAGAAATTATGCGTAGGTACTTAAAATGAACCAATGCAGAATGGCGGGTAAATATTATGCTACTTTTTCGCTTACATACATTTATGTTTTTAGGATCTACTTTATAAACCAATGGTGATTTCAATCTAAAGTCAAACTCACTCACTTGAGTGAGATCACTTTTTGTATTTACACTTGAAGTCAATTTGGCGCTAGACTTTTATTCAAGATTACAAAATGCCGTAATTTAATTCAAATCCAAGAGACTGGCCACACAACTCAGTTGGTAGGTATTCCTTTGATGTTGAAGTATTCTAATTGCCCATAGTATCTTTGTAAAAGCTTTGCTTGGTTTCGTATCGTGCTAAATGGCACTTTGTTGAGATGTCAATGTCAATAACTGTGTAGTGTTCACGACTAGGCCAATTGTTTTTGGTTGGCTATCTCATGCTCTCTCGAGTGAACGCATCCAGTGCATGGAAGAAAATCTTTCCCTAAAGATGCTCTTCGAAGGACAAAATACGTGTCAATTTTCCTCCTAAGCTTGTATATTATGTTTGCGTTACGTTCTCAAGCTTATTTTGCATTTGCATATTGTGGACTAGAGCCAATGCATTTTTAACTGACTTCCAAAAAGGAGGAGGTTCTATGTTCGGCTGGTATGTATGTTTTTTTTTAATAAACATCATTCAGTTTTCATTCACTCATTCATCATCGGATAACTACAGAACTTCCATAACGCCTTAATGTTTATTTTTTTCGGATTTTCTCGTTTTAATATATGACCAATACAACTATTTGCCTACTTTACAGGCCAGTCAAGCCACAGGGATCTTAATATATTCTCAATGCATAGATGTTAAATAAATAAAACAATATTTTGTCTAATACGTTGACATTCACAACTGGATAGGATAAAGCTTAAGACAATATTACTGTGACTGATGAACACCAGAATTCAACAGTCAGTGCACATGAGCTAAATAATGCGTGGTAGTAATACCTGTCTACGCAAATAATAGATAACATAATGATTGCATCCTGTTTAGTAATTTACCTCAGTTTACAAATGCATAATCCAACATTTAAGTACATTGTCTGCCATAGTGCCAAAGCGCAGGTACAACTTCAGCTTTAAACATATTTATACATTACTGTTTATTCGATTGCGTGTCTAAGTTTGAACGCTAAAGGGTAAAATTTCTTATAAAAAGCATTAAATATTAATATGCATAAAAAGCATTTTACTACCTTATGTATACTTTATGTTAAACAACTATTCTCATGTAAGTGACTGTGTCTTTTTGAGAATAAATATCTTTAAACTTAAAAAGAAGTACTTAAATAGCTACATATATTTGCGCTCTGATTATGCAAGCGATGATGACAAAATGTTATCTACACTAATACAGTAAAAAAAAAATGCGAATTTTGTGAGTTTATGTGAATGGGAAAAGTATGTCCAAAACCACTACTTCTATTTACAAAAATGGTTCACCATTTAAAAGATACACTACCTATTCCAAATGAACATAGGCTAAGTATATATTAATTCAGGCGAAGTCGGGGCAAAGAGGTAGTTTAAAATGAAGCCGTTTAAGTTTTTAACTGATTGGCAAGGTGCCTTCAGCGAGTATAGAGCGCTGAGCACAATTGGAGGGAAGATAGTGGCGTGTGTTTGATGGACCGAGTACTTTAGACAACAGTTATCCCACATTATACAAAATTACTATTTCAACATCCGCCCAAAAGCACTATTTCGAAAACCCACGTATGAACCGTAAGCGGTGTTTCGCAACGCAGTTTATTGATCCGCACCGCACGATAAGGGTAACGTTATCTCTCTTATCTATTTCTATTCTAAGCATCTGCCTATGGTGCCGAAACAATACTACTGTATTGTTTGATATTTCAACACCGCATTTTATGGAGTTTTATATTGTAATCGGATGTATATTGTATGCTATAAGTAATTAAAATAATGAACATTAAAACGCACAAAGCGGGTTAAACCATAAAAAGGTTTTTTTCTCATACCTACCTAAAACATAAGTTTCTAGTCGCTTGAAGGTTTCCAACGAAAATGAAAATCAAAAACACTGAAATACTAAGGGCGGCTTGCACAACGTTCATAATTATATTTCAGCTAGTCTAAACGTTTTTTTTTTTGTATGCGTAAAATATATTTAGGCTAGCTAAATACAATTAGGAATCGTTGTGCAAGCCGCCCTAAAGGTAAGGCCAAACGAACGCGTTCAGCTCGCGGCCGCGGTGGCGTGCAAGGTAGCGATCAGTTGTTGTGTACGAACTTGTAGCGACGTGTTCAAACCGATGCGTCCTCTGACAAAACAACAACAAAGCAAAAAAATAAAAACAACTTTTCGCCACCTTGCACGCCACCGCGGACGCGAGCTGAACGCGCTGGTTTGGCCTTACCTTAAATGACACAAGAGTCATTTCTAACGATGCTGACGTGTAAGGGAACCTTTCTTACTAATTATAAGACATCCGTTTAAGTTAAAATAGAGCTAGATCTAAAATTTAATTAACATGAAAACTTTTTAACTTAGCCTACATCCCACGGAGGCTACGCGGAACTGGAACGAGGAAAACGACAATGGCGCCGACTAACTGAAAAACCATTTTTTTAATGCATGACTAATGTGACCATACGCCCCGCTTTGGGCGGGACTGTCCCGCTTTGAGGCTGTCTGTCCCACTGTCCCCAGCGAGAGCCGAAATGTCCCGCTTTTGCAAACAAACCTTTCTTACCTACTAAATCAAATTCATTGCACTTGATTCACCCAAGGTAAAATGCGAAAATAATTATAACTGTATGTCTGTTACCTTTTAACGCCTAAAACCGATTTTGATGAAACAGACAAATTGTCGCGAAAATAAAAATGAAGATCAGTTTTTTTTTATTTATAGTGGACGGGGACTTTTTTATTTTAGTCGCTTCTCGCCAAAACGCTGTACCTACAAAATTCAGTAAGAGTCCCGCTTTGACACAAAAAATAAATGGTCACGTTCATGACGAGCCTAGATGAAGTCCTTGCTACATTTAATAATGAAAATGGAACGTCGTCATCATCTTTTCATAGCAAACAACCACTAAAATCACATCACACTAATAGAGTATTATAAATGCGAAAGTTTGGATGGATGGATGTTTATTTCTCTATAACTCGACAACCTGGTGAACGAACAAGGTTCCACAATAAATTATTATTGAATGAACCACAAAACCAATTTGGTTGAAATTTAAAATATAGATAGACAATGACCGGGAATAGGAAATAGGCTACTTTTATCCGGGTACCATGCGAGCGAAGCCGCGGACGGAAGCTAGTATTAACTAAATTAAGATCAAACATCATTGTGTAAAACAATATGTACTCTAGTCTTGCTTTAAGCAGACCTCAAATCTAAATCTAATCTAAATATGCAAGGTCTTTAGGCAATATTTGAGGAGGTGTAAGCGGGACCTTATATTAAACGCACAAAAAAGTACTATAAAAGTAGTTTAAGTTTATTTTGTTCATAAGCTTAACATCACTTATTTTTAGTTGATTCGTGCTACAGACTCATGTTTTTTTGACTCTTTAATTTTTTCTGCATTTATGTTCGTTAATGTGCCGTTGATAGTCTTTTCAAGGATAGTTTTTAGCCGCCTTTAGGCGGCCTAAAAACTCCGTTACTTACTTAGGTTACTTACTTAGGATAAGTAAAAAAATATGAGTAAAGAACTCGTGGAAACTAGCAGGTGCTTGAGTAATAACTGCAAACGACTTCATACGGTATCCCTGTTGTGCCTCATGTCATGACTAATTAGTAGGTATGTAACCTCACCCCTTTTTAATATCATGATAGGTTTCAACAACAAGAAATTCAGTACATCTATCTATACAACGAAGGAGTAAGCTCGAACATCGATAGCGATTAATTTAAAACTACTGACATTCGCTTTATCTTAATTTTAATGTATTCTTGTAGTAAACATTATTAGAAGTATTCTTTTTGTGTTGCACTGTGTGTAAATGTATCTCTCAAAAAATACTTCTTAGTATTAGGTACCTACTACACTTAAAAGCGTCAGTTTCCGTGTATTAAATTAGGTAGGTTGCCTTTAGGTTAAGTCGAATTCAGATTTAGCCTTCTTAGATACAAGCCATAACGCAACTGTTGTTTAACTGTATTATCTAGTTTGGTATCTACCCTCTGTAAAAAACACAAAAAATACGAGCGGGAGGGAAGATTGTTTACTTAGTAGGTGGGAAAGAGAGGACGTGTATTGTTTTACACCTGCCTTTCGTCACCTGGCGTGGCTCTCGTCCATATTTGATTAGGTATTTTAGGGGTTGCAGTTCACAATTGGGGTACGAGCAGAATTATGCTGTATTAACGGTTTTTCAGAGTGTTAGCTATCTGTGATATTTGAAAAGTCAGCGATATTTCTCTTTCTAATGCAATAAAAAAAAATCTTTTGAAATTCGTACCCATATTATAGATGTGAAAGTATGTTTATTTGTTTGTTTATTTGTCCTTTTTTCACGTCAAAACAGAGCGACAGATTGACGTGATTTTTTTGTGTGGAGATAGTTGGAGGGCTGGAGAGTAGGTTACTTTTATCCGGGTACCACACAAGCGAAGATTAAGCAGCTAGTATTAAGATAAAGCTTTTCAATAAAAATACAACATAGTTTGGAAACTTACTACGCTTACCAGAAATGTAACAGTTTCTTTCTTTTTTCGATATCTGTCTTTCTAACTAAACAGTGTCGCACGTAAAACATTGAACATGCAGTGTGAATACGAGAAACATTTTTAAACTTGTGCTTTTGTCTACAAATCGAATTACGTTCACCCTTTCGCTGCTGTCATATCCACGTCGATGGGCTTTTAAACGCTAATTATTGATTGCAACTTGTCTAACCACCCCGCTCTCGTTGTTCAAAACAGCTAGAGTAATAAAACCACTTGCAACTTAGTACATCGTTATCACAAGCAGTTAACCTTTAAAGGTCACATAATTTAATTGTTGCAGTACTCAATTATTATTATGTCATTTATCTAGGTTATCGGTCTTTGTAAATTATGACATTATGAGTAATGGACTGTTTGAATAAGTGAATCTATTGTTTCCGCGTAGTGCGTTCTATTTGATTCAGTTACTGGTATGATACGATTGACATTTGTGCTCGGGAAATTCCTAAAACTATCAATAAGTAATTTTGTAGAAATTACTAAAATGTACCTGCATAAAGTCATGCCTCTTTCCTATTATATGGGAGTAGAAAGAGACTGCAACTGCATATCTTCTTGTATTCATAAAAGTCTTCAACTAAATTTCTAAATTCATCATAAACTCAGCAACAGCGCAAATGTTCATTCAAAACGCCAATTTGCACTTGAAACACCTTCAGTCTAGCTAGACAGTCAAGTAGTCTAGTCATAGTGATTACGACGTTTAAGCCGTATGTAAAGTTACTTGGTTGAAAGCTGTAAAGGGATGTTAGGCACCGTCCGACCGTCAACGAGTAAGCGACTATCTATCGACTAGATATTTTCTCGCTCAAGAATCGTAAAAATAAATATAGGTTCCATGTAAATAAAAGAGATACATGTATTAATAGTTGATCGCTGACTGTTCACACTGCTGGCTAGAACTCTCGCTCCACTACTTTAAGGCTCGTCAGTGCTGAACAATCAGTATCCCTATTTCATTGTAATAAAGATCACTCGCCTACGGTACGCGTAACACTAAAACCAGCCTAACACGAGAGTTATCATCGCTCAGCGATGATCGCTTGGCGGTCAGAACACTCGCCGAGAGACTCTTGCTTGGTACATTCGCGAAGGTGCCATTGGCCGTCGCACTTGCACACTCGCTTTAAGCCAAGCGAACAAACTATCGCTCGCATTTCGCTGCTCGTCTACTCGTTTCTAGTTTTACTCTTTTCTCGCTGATCGTTGGCGATAGGACAGGTGCCTTACTAGTCGGTTCAACGTTCTGTCTGATGGATAAACGGCAGCTTAGGTTCGTCCTCTGTCTTTTGTTGCTGAAATTTCCGTAATCCCCACCGACTGAGGTCAGCGGTGGACCGCGGACGCTTACCGAAATTTAGAACTTTGCGCACTGTCCACTCGAAGCCAGGACTTTGTGTAGCTTATTGTGGTCTCCGCTGTCGGCTTGCTTATTTTTATTACAATCTCTTTTTTCATTAGTTGTTACAAAACTTTCTATGAAAAAAAAAAATTTGTTAAATCAATTTTTTATCAAACTCAAAAGCACATAGAATGATATAAAATTTATATTATAAATCATTAAAAGCTTTGTTTTTTACATTTTAAATCAAAGCTCAAAATTAAAATGACATTCATCAACAATGTTGCAGACTTTTTTGGAAAATCAAATAATATTTTATAAATGCACTGTGCACGGCGATATATGTTGAATACATAATAATTTAGTGATTTAAATTGTTTTTTTTTGTGGTCAGAAAAGAATTTTTGAAAACAACAGTTTTTGCAATAATGCAAAAACTGTTGTTTTCAAAAATTCTTTCATCAAGATCTAAAGCGATGTAGTTAACAACATTCCTTTATATATTACTACTGATAGTAAAAACTAAATTCCTTACGTAATAAACTGAGTTGTCACGCTCGAACTCAATCTTTGATGTGATTGAGTTGTCTTTGAACGAGACAACTCAATAAAAAAATAAACAGGTTCGCTTACCGGAGACCCACTCAACTTTTAACAAAATTTCAACGCGCAGTTTCCGAAAGTTTTCTTTTTGTTTTTCTTTATTTTCTCTTTAATAGCCATCTGTCTCGTCAATGTCGAATTTTATACGTTAAAAGCTGTTTAATGGCGTATAATGAACCTGCTTAGTTGAATTATACTGTTGAACGCTTCTGGCACTTAATTAACTTTATAGCCCAAAAATAATTGACGGCTTTCAATTGATTTTTGAAAATCTTGTCCATTGTTCTTAAATTTCAAGATAAAATAGTTTTTGCGTAGGCGGTTCTTCTGTTAGAGCGTTTGTTTTGACTTGTTTTAAATTCAAAGGGTTTACAATGTCTTCACATAGTATTTATAATACCTTCAATTCATGCCTAACCTCGATTCCTTTACTGTAATTTAGACAAAAAATTTCATAAATTTATTTCCCCTTTGACTTGTGAATCAATAATGCGTACATACATACATACATAAAATCACGCCTCTTTCCCACAGGGGTAGGCAGAGACCACGGATTTCCCATTTTAATGCGTACCGTGATTAAAAAAGTTTCAATTTATTCAGCTCCTTGAAGTGTCATGAAGTACTTCTGAGACGTTCATATTCACCAATCTGCAAATATGAGAGTGATGAAGGAACAAAAATAAGGCATTGAAGGTATTCTTATTTTGCTAGAGGCAGATTTTCTCCTCGTTATTGCATGAGAGTTAATATAAGGGCCCTTGAGACGCATTACTTGCGCACGCCAAGAGTTTTTCACAGCGATCTACCCTTTAAAATTTAATTTATTCCGCGTAGCACAAGTTTTCTGTGTACAGAGTATTATGCTTATGAGAAAATTCATAAATAATGTTAGATTTCTAAGGTATGAAATTATGTAAGTTTGTTTGTGAAAAAAAAAATATTTTTACAAAAAATATGAATTTATAAGCCCCGTGTTGGCCTAGTAGGATCCAAATACTTTAGATTTTCAATCTGTCCGTTGCAAGTTCTGATCCTGGCATATGCGGATATTTCGGTAAGAAAATATGCACATTAACACGAACTCTTAATGGTGGAGCAAAACATCATAAGAAACCAGTATTCCAATAAACGGCAATAGACTTGAAACCTGCCACGGAGAATACTCGCATAATGTGGCTCTGCCTCTGACTATCCCAAAGGATTTTAAGTGCCTCTAAGTAAATGTATACTGTACTTTGAGTCTGTTTTCTTTATAAACATGTACCATAGGAGAGCCTTGTTATGACTAACTTTCAAGACAACTCATTGTTATGTAAATCAAACTAAACACAACGTTGTACAGACGGTTACTTTTGCCCTTGACAAATAATTTACTAACTATAAACTGTATCTTAGAAACTATAATAAGAGCTTCTTGCACAACGATTTACGCAGAAAAAGCGTTTAGGTTAGCTTAAATACAGTTAGGAATCGTTGTGCAAGTCGCTCAAAGAAGATATTAACAGTATAAGATTATTTCACTTTCAAAACCTTACCCAGATGAAGATTCTCCGGATGAATCGAAACATTGTCGGTATCTAAATCGACGGTATTTTTACGTGAGTAATTCCCGTGTGTCAAATAAATAATGTCTAGTCTAAGATTACTAGATACTTTAGTATAGTAAACACTAACATGAAGCAATAGTTAATTGTTTGCTACATAGCTTATTTCTGGAATAAAAAATAGGCAACTTTTTCCCATGATCTTGCCCGTGGAATAACAGAACGATACTAAAAGCTATCTCTAACAAAAATATATATAACCTTTTACCCACGGGTAACCTTTTAATGGTTAAATCAAAATGTAAAAGCAGATTTAGAAGTGATGGCAATATGACATCAGTAATACCGAATTTTGATCCTCTCAGTATTTGCCTAAATGGGTAGGCATAATCCGTGCTTTAGTATTATTTGTGAACTCGGCTCGGAGTTTCGCTGACCGGAAGTGGCTGCGGGGGAAGCGCGGGATTTGACCGGAAGTTTCGCTGCCCGAGGCTGATGTGTTAAGCTTTAGTACTGAGGCTTAACTGAGTTATTAATTAATGACCGCTGGCATCCGGTTCCTATCGGACCAGCTAACTTTGCAACCTTTTTGCGGCGCGGTATTTTAATAGGTTTAACCTGAAACATATCTTGAAAATTATCGACATTTCATTATATTTTTTTGGTTAAAATAGATAAAAAAAGGTGTTTGTTATATAAATGAAAAAGAAAAACTTTAGAGGCAAAATAAAGAACTAAAATAGTTGCTATGCAGTTTCCTTTTTTCAATTTGAAATTATGTAATCATACTTAACAGACCAATTTGATATCAAAATGCTCATGAACGTTGTTTTAAAAAAACTAGAATTCAAAATAAATAAAGCTGCCAATCCATTGGGTTCTGATTTTCCCGACAGAATATTATGTTTGCAAAATTCCTATGTACCTATAGTTTGTTTGGCAATGCCAACTTCTGCTGTTTGCTTTTCATCAGCTAGTTGTAATTTAACAGCAGAATGTAAATAAATTCCACTACACACTCGTTTAAATTTGTTACCTTTGGGTAAACAAAATAATTGGTCCGGCCCTAAAGACCTGCAAACGTGTGCAGAAAATCAAAGAGTATCTTTATTAAACACTTTTGTAAACATCTGGAAATAGACTAAATTACTTGGTGCGTGGTGCGTGAGTGTAAATAAAAGTATGATTATATTTAGGTTACTGGACTACTTACCTACTTTGCGGTGTTGATTATTTTAGATTAATTATTGACCACTTCCTAAGTTTAATTTTATCTGCCAAGTATAAAATATTCTTAATACTAGAAAAGAAAAAACAAGTCAAACCTTTATTTTGAACAAATATGTGTAGATTTTTGGTAAAAAAATACAATACAATGTGAATTATAAAATATGTCAAGCGGAAGGCTGTAGAAAAAACTCCTTTGTGATATTCGAATACCGCGATTTTTTAGTTCTGCTTGTTATGATTTTTTCATTCATTCTTATTCTGACAACGTAAGTTAGGTATTATTTCCCAAGTAGGAAGCTAAGGTAGCTTATAGACGAGGTCTGAATATGATCCGTCTAGTTGACATGTAATGTAATTGAGCTCTGCTATAATATCGATTACAGTGGTCCTATCAACTTACAATGCATGTCCTGCCACAAAATGAAGCTGCGCCATGCGAATGTGTGCTTATATTAATAAACAGGTAAAATGTATTTGTTTGTAATGCGTAATCTCTGGAAACAATGATTTATTTCTAATAATTAGTTCACTACTAGGAAGCTACGGCTACGTTTTATTCAGGTCAATATTTTATGAGCGAAACCATGAACAGTAGTTTGTAAAATCCATGGAAATAGTGTACCTATTTTACCGGATTAGAGCATAACCTCAGTCTCTTCGCGAATAGTAGGTAAAGCTTTCTCGCATGAAAAACCTTACTACAGTTTCCGGGCACAATTCCTAATTTGTACAACGATATCTGAAGTGTTAATTCTTACAATCTTATATTTTTGACAGGGTCGGTTTAGCAGTTTCAAATATTACCTCCCAAATAAACAAACTATTTGAGTGACGTGTCTTTACTAGACACTCTTTATGAATTTAGTTCTGATCTATTTCAATTGATCAATTTGATCTGTATGTATTATTTGATAGGTGTATATTTTGTCTCGTATGCACGAACAGCAATATTTATGCGACTTACATAAAAGTTTAAAGCATCCTAGGGGATGCCATAAAACGGTTTAAAGAGCACATCCCTACCAAGTGGCATTAAAAGATCAGCTGTTGAGATACCAATAAATGTGTGTTATACTCGGGGTCATTGGCATCGGTGGAGGCATATGCGGTACACCTGCCAACCCCTCCACCCGCCCCTCAAGGTGGAAATATTAAATGTTACTTATTTGCTGAGTTATGCGGGTACACCTTTGCAAGAGTGCGGGGGAATGTTATTATTTTAAATGTTGAGATATTTTGAAGAATGTTCCTTAAACGAAGCGCTATCTTAGATATTTTATAATAATTATAATATGCTCACTCATCATGGTTTCTGTCTTATATTATACAGCGGTAAAGTAGTTTTAGGTTCGAAAGCTATAATCTCTATGAAAGACTTATCAGATTTCTTAAATTATTTTGCTAGAAATATCCAGTTCTTGATATTAAATACGCTTATTTATCTCAGAATACGACCACATTTAATGAAAATTTTGATATTAAACTCCGGGACCAAGCTATATAATATACCTAAATGAAGTAATCCTTGTTTGAAACTAAAAGTTCTTGAAAGACAAATATCTAAAGGTGCATCTTCAAAGGATTTTGAATGCCTGAAACTTTATCGAATGTCCTACTGTGCTTGAGAATACAAAGTTAAAAGTATTGAGCTAAAATTCTGTTTTGATTTTCCATCCAGCCCGGTTGCATCACTGCTAGAATTCTTCTCTATTACGTCACTCTGTGAAAAATCCAACGTGTAGATTCTTCTAAATCCTACAAAATAGGAACTACGCGATCATAATGTGCAGGTATCTCATTTAATTTAATCAGCCAGATAGTTGTCGCTATTAGTTGCATTATTGCTTAGGCCGAGGTTGTAGATGGCTATTATCTTATTAGTGCCTGCTAAATAGCGTAATAAATTTTCACATTAATTTATAATGTTTTACCATTTACATAGTTCAGTGATTCTTTATTAAAGTTAGGCAATATTTCAAAGTCCTTCCAATTTTACAATGTTCATACAAATTTTACATGTTCGTTACTAATCGTTCATATTTTTACGATTTGAAATCATTTTCTTGCTACGACAAACATACCTAGCAATAAATCATGGCAATTATTTAGCGAGTAATCTGGTCTGTTACGTAAAATTAACCAAGCATTTCTGACATAGGATGTAGATAATGCTATACATATTATGTACCTCTATGATAATCTGCAGCTCGATTTGCCCCTGGCTAGAATGAATCATTGCTAATCCCTGCCACAGTTGAAATAATAGGAGGTAGGCGCTTAAACGTTCTAAAGCTTCACTCTACCAGTACTGGGTCTGGTACAAGCGAAACCTAAATCAGTGTATCAAAGCTCATTTTTTTTCACAAGTACATACTACACTGTGGGATAGGGATAGCTCCAACTCAAACTTTTTTCCATCTTGATGCACGCGAAATAAAGCACATTTTTCACTGCAACCCGCTTCGTAGTAATACAGGACGTTCATATCCCTACTACGGACTCATTGATAAATTACAACCAGCGAGTAGGTTGGTACTATGCATTTGAATAACGATGTCTTCCTACGAGGCCGAAGCATTGTTGGCATTCCTCCATATTTGTGTAGGTTGATTGGATATCAAGTATCTGGTAGGTACTGTATGTGGTTTAGGATCCTTGCATACGTCGGTTTGACGTCAAGGTACTGTAATTTATCGATTTATCGATTAATTAATCCAATTATCTTACCAAAGATATCCAAGTTATTAAAGTGATTAGTAACGATAAATTTCCAGAGCTTTAATACTTTAAAATTATTATTTTTCATTTTCTCTATTTAGCCAGATTCTTGTATTTTGCCTCTCTAGATGCCTATAGAAACCAGAACAATCTGTAAGTACCATGTGAACACGAGTCTTATTACTTTTATTATTAGTTTATTTTTCAAAAACGTATTTATTAGATTTTGAATAGTGTTTCACTTTTGAGTGTAACCGTCTCATCAGATTTTATAAATCTGGGATCATTTCTCAAAGTAGGTTTTAACCCATATAACGTGAAGATCCGCTTATGCCGTTGTCATGAGCCATTTTTCAGCGTCAATCAGATTCCAATAATGATAAATCTATCAGTTCCATGCTGGTCGTTGATGCTCAGCATCTGCTAAATGTTAACACCAACCTACAAATAGATGATTACGTTTATTTAGCAAAGAAATCTTGAGGAAACTAGCCTTCAAAACACATTTTAATAAAGTCGATAGCTATAAAAGTTGCTGAAATAATCATCCGTGAAGAATCGTTGCGGTTCTTAGATTCCCATAATAATTCATAATGGTTCATGTCAACCACGGGTTTGGAACCTACAAAAATTAGGTACTTAGTAATATTTAAAGGGAAATAAATTATATTAGGATATTACTTTCAAAAGGGACATTTAAAATATTTGTATGAAAGTAATATATCTCCATAATCACTGAACAAATTTTCAAGGTCATTATTACCAACTTGAGATGCGACATCGTATAAATCGTATGACTTTGTTCCTCTATCCTATCGCATCTAACAAAAGAGTAGTGAGTCACTAGTTGAGGCGATTTAGTTTCGAATTAGTCCTCTAGTCGTGGACAAGCTTCTATAGCTGTAAGTCTATAGCTGTTTAGATGCAATCTTCTATTAGTACTTCCAAGGTCGACCGGTGTGGTTATACCTAGGAATGCAATACAGATAACTTACTATATTTTAATACAGTATGGTAGTATTATTTCCTTCAAAAATTTACATACAATAACCATTATTTATTGATAAGGCTAAACGACTGTGGGTAGATTTTAATTGATTTCTAGATATGTAGAAATCATATCATAAATTATATAATAAACATATAAATGTTTTATCTTGATGATAGGTTTGTTGGTATCTTTATATAATAAGTAGCTGCTGCCCGCGGCTTCGCTCCCGTGGTACCCGGACAAAAAGTAGCCTATGTTACTCTCCAGCCCTCCAACTATCTTCACACAAAAAATCACGTCAATCCGTCGCTCTGTTTTGAGGTGAAAGCAGGACAAATAAATAAACAAATAGACACACTTTCAATATGGGTACGGATTTCACATTTATAATATGGGTACGGATATTAAAATAACAAGGCTAAAGGTACCTATTGATGTAAATATCAGAATTCTATTTCAAATATCTTGCTTGTTTTCATTGATTTTGAAGATTGTGATATAGCATTTTACGAATAAAAGAGTTTAAAAAGATGTGGAACAAAACCGTACAAAACACTAATTTTGATTTAGGTCAAATTAATCTATATTGACGCTGACTAAAGTTCATAAGATATAAATAGAATAGGTTAACATGGAGTGAAGGACAAAATAGTTATTGTTCATCAGAGTAATACTTAATAATAGAGAGAGAGAGCTGCAATAGTGACACACCCCGGCATATACTACAGAAAATGTGTTTCGTCTGCTCTCTCGCCTACAATACTGGGTCATAAAAGTCCCGTTAACCATCATCATCATCTTCAGCCTTAGTATTGAAACGTAAATGATGCCTCCACAAACCGTAAAGTCAGAAGATACAAATAAGTATATTGAAATATAAAAGAAACAAATATATTGGTGTATATGTTTCTTTTCGATGCACGTCTCCTCCGGTCATGCATTGCAAAGTTCTATAGACAATTTTGTTCCTCGATGATTTGGTTTGAATTTATATCAAAACATTGTAACAGAAATAGAACGAGACTCGACCTTATTTAGATGAAGCGAGAACGGGTTCGTCACACTTTTTAATTGGGCTTGTTTTCCCTAACCGAAACCCACACGTGTTTAATAATAGATGATTTTTTCGGTACTGAACAAATTTTTGATAAAGAGGCTTATTTGCTTTGAAATCCAGTAGGTAAATTTGAAGTACTCTAATAGATACCTACGCTTTTTTGCTTTATCTTCACAGATAAATTTGGCTTCAAAGTTGTTTGTTTTCATATAAAAAAACGAAACAGAGTCACGATTGTATCCCCAAGGCATGATAAACATTTTCCGAAATTTCAAGGTATTAATTTCCACGGTAAACAGCACATAGGTACCTACAATCAATCAATGCACAGATTGCAAGGCCATCACCGACTACTACATATTAAAATAACTTAAATAGAATAACTAAGCGAATGAGTCTGTTTTGAATTGGGTCTGTTTTCTTGAAAATTCCATTGACATACGTTAGGGATTCGTACCCAACAAGCCAAGCTGTAATCTTCGGATTGAAAGTAGATGTGGCACAAGATCTTTTAGGCTAACACGGCTACTTTTTATGTGAATGTATGAAACTGTAAAGAAAACTGAAAAGGTAAAATGAGTAATTTGAAAAGCTACGATCACAACGTTCACAGATTTGTCAAAAGCATTTTAACTCACAATAGCAATTTGATAGCTTAATCATACTGTATTTGCATGAAAAATAAAGCGAGACTTCCTATAATTGATGAAAGACGATTTTTTCTTTTCAACCCTCCAGCCTCAAGGAGCCGTCTAATATCGTGATTTATCGACTTAAACTTATGAGGCGTGCGATGTTTTCTCTCGAATGAAAATAATTTCGAAATAAATTTTCTCTGTAGTCGATCCTTCATGGTCTCGGCGGATGTTGAGAGTTGGGAAAAGATTTGACGGGCTTTTTCTCAAAGATTGTTGAATGGATTAATGTATATAAAGACCTTAGAATTGAAGTATGACACAAAACGTATTTTTTGTCAATAATGACATGATTTGCGTTAAATCATGTCGTATTCTTAATTTCGATGTTAGTCCCTATCTAGATTTGATTCTGTATTATTCATTGTAGTCATCATTCATCTATTTATTTTCTAAATCAAAAAAACCAGCCAAGTGCGTGTCGGGCCACGCGCAGTTTAGAGTTCTGTAGTAGCCCGTTATCACAATATTATAACGATTCTGTTGTTCTTTATTAGTCACTTTAAAGAATTTATTCTAAGGATTTTGTATTTGATACAAAATTATCCGACACCCAAGTTGTCTAATGGAGTTGTCTTAACCGCTATCTCTTAGCAAAACCTCGCGGTCTCTTAGCAAAACCTCGGATAGACGGACAGACAGACAGACAGACGGACATGACAAAACTATAAGGGTTCCTTGACAGGACTACTGAACCCTAAAAATTCTTATATTCATAAATAAAATCAAAATGTTGTTTTTAGGAAAAATATAAATGTGCTTAAATCCACAAGCAGCAGACCAGTCTTTCCTTTTTCTATCAACATTAAAGGTAGGAGCTTTATAATGCAACCATAAATTTTGCTGCATATCAAACACTCCTCCTCATAACATTTAAAATATCGTTTGCTATACTTTGTACGGGCTCTGGTTTTCGCGACGTTCGTGTTTGTTTGTTCACCCGCGTGTTTGTTTTAGTAAAAATTTATAGCGTTCAGTAATATTTCAGTGAACGGCTAGTTTACTCCGAAAGAAATATCACTGGGAATATTTTTAGTCTGATGAAATGTGAATTTTTGTTGAATCTTGGATGTCTTTTTAGCTTATTTATGTTGGCTTACCATCGATAAGTCCTATGAATTTTCTTATGGTTGTATACGCTACTATAAAGTGAAATAACGCCAACTCCTCGTGACCAAATCTGACTGAGAATTCTCAAGCATGTTGTATGGACTGACAAAGTGTTGCATCTACATCGTGTGCGCTGTGTTGGTGCACAGAGGTTCAGTAGCGCCGGCAAACTTGCCTTTGAGCGGCGCTTTGCGTGTTTGCCGTGTGTATGCAAGTGTCGCAACTGATTTTCATGAGACATTTATGAATTGGGCGAAATGAAGTAATAGTCACTCACTCAATATATTTTTACAACAAATATAAGCCTGGCTGCATATGAGCCACAAAACGCCGCAACAAAACGCCGCTACCAACCTATTTCCTGTAGTTTTCATATATTTTATACAGACGCGCCGCACACGTGTGGCGGCCACCCCCTACAGCTACAAAATATATGAAAAGTCGCTGACGCTGGCGTTTTGTGGCTGTGTTCGTGGCCCGTTTGCGCCCAGCTTAAGAGATATATTTTTATTATTAAATTTTATTTATGTAAAAGTAAACAATCTACTAAGTAAGTACCTACCTACCTAATTTCTCGAAAGATACAATTCTTAAAGTTGACGCCGAAGATGGAGCGTAATCTAATTTATAAAAGGTCAGACTACAAATCTAAAATAAACGAAAGAGAATATAAACACAGTGGCGGAAAGAAAAGTTCTGGAAACATCTTCGCTGATAGAGAAAATAAATAGACGAAAAATCGTTTAAGCAAAGACCTCCCGCAGCTCGTAAAAATCAGTTCAGTTCCTAATTTAAGCAGTGTTATCTAAACCACGGTTTTGTGGGCTAATTTGTTTCAGTGTAGAATTACCTCAGATAGAGATTATGCCCCCAGGTATTGCCTTAATGTGTTTTAAATGGTTCACCTATCTGGGTATTGCGAAGTTGCTCACGTAGGAACCAATCTGTTCTTTCGATAAGGTAAAAAAGGTAATTAATTATTGTCCTTTTTGAATCGTTGGTGAAATATGTTTAAATTGATAAGATTAATATTTTTTTAATCATTGTTTTCAATTGGTTTGCAATAAATTGGAATTGAGAATATAACTCGTACGAAATAATAAAAATCATTTTATATCAGCTGGATCTAGATTGCAATCAAATGTAATCTGTAGGTATATTTATTAAAAATGTATGGATTGTTATCGCGAAAGTTCAAAAAAGTCTATGTTACTAGTTTAAAGCCGTGGATATTAGAATCAGATTTTCTTAACACAAGTTTAACAAGTAAGAATAGCCATTTAGAAAATGAAGATGAAACGGGAATCTAGTTCATTACAACATCTGCCAATAAAAACCCAAACATCCTTCACAGAATATTCGGTACATACGAATTAACATAAACATACACGAAACCACAATTTAGTGCTATAATTCCCGAGATAAAGAGACATTAAATTAAAGCACGTTATTAAAAAGAGTAGCCCAGCCCAGGCCAGGCCAAATGGACACGATAAAGTGAGGTTATGATGTTGCCATGTTGCAATATGGCTGCCTCAAATTAGTTTACTTGCTAAGCCCGTTAACTCCCCTTGACCATTAAATTGGGGTCAGTTAACGTTTTTGGTTACGTTAGATTAAAAGTCAGCACCACTAGGGGATGTTTTTTCTTGTTTCACCGTTATCGAGTCTGGGTAAACGTAATTTGCAATTTCTTGACGCGCCACATCCTCCTTCGATAAACCACGGGCGGGCGTCGGGACGCTCTCTCGAGTTGTTTGACATCGGTCTGCCAGTTGTTATGGCTTTTATTGCTGGTTCGTAACGTCTATTTTCAAGTGTCGAAACTTTCAAACATTGATTCACTTATGGTAGTCAAGTTACAGGTTGTCACGATATTTGCCGCGTTCGATAATGTGCTGTTTTAGGAAACAGTTTTAAGTCTATTGGTTTTTTCGTGTGTAACCTGGGGCGATGGGACGTGAAAATTCATCAAGCTTTTATTTATCAGTTTGAATTTCGTTGTATATCAACTTAAAAGTAAGTCGTTTGCGGTAATTTACTTACGCGTTGTCGTGAGCGTTTGATGTGACGTAAATTGTTGCAAAAAAGACGCATACGTGTCTGACAGTTTTATGAAAAAGTGTTTCATAAAGCGATGAATATGAAACAGAGGCGCTCCATCCCTTCTCATGAATTGTTTCTCGTGTATGTTTGTGTTTTTTTCTCGGATGCTTGTTTTCTTATCATGATGCCTGTCTTTGATGGTGGTGCGTGTTTGGTTAGCGGCAGCGATTCGGCAACTTGCGGCTCAAACGCCAAATATTCCCGTCGTATGAAGAGGCGGGCTGTTTCTTTTTCCTCAGTCGTTTTGTTTATTTAATCTTTAGCGCGTGATGGACGAGTAATGTATTTGTAGGGAGGCCGTGTTTTTCACGTGAATATTCGACTCCCTTTATTGTAATGGAGTTTTATGTGGAAATTGTTTGAGATGTAAAGAGGATGAAAATGTTTTAGCGAAATAAGGTTCGTTGGTACTTTGAGAGTACTGAAAGAAGCTGGGTTTGTGAATTTGAACTAAAATAATAATTAGAAGAGTATGTTTGGCGGAGTCAACGGCCGGGCAGCCAATCGCAACGGCGCGGCGGCGACACCGCTCCAGAGCTCGTCATCCGAGACAAATGGATGTTATTTTCCATTTTTTTTCTCGTCACGAGTTTTGCTATCGGTACAAAAAATAATTAAGGTGAACACGTTTCAGTCGTAAAAACTAATATCAATGTAGCAATTTTGTGGAGTAGCGCATGTTGCGACAAAACGTTGGTATTGGTAGAATAGAAAGTTTGAAATACGAGATATATATTTGGTCAGTTTTTTTGTGTGATATATTATGTGTACTGATGTTTTTGTCAAATAGAATTTAGAATGTTAATATAGAATGGTGAATTCAGTTTAATTAAATTACTCATCAGAGTCATCAGACACCTTTACGTATAAATTTTAAACAAAGAAAGACTAACAAACTAATTTTTAATATCAATATATAATAATAATTTATATTTTGTAATATAAGAAATGTTTGTTAATATTTATTTTGCAAGTTGCTCACCAAACTTTCTTACCTAGCACAGTACCAAACAATTAGAACAAAAGCACAGCTGGATAGAACTATCTAGTAAGCACCTTATTCTAGAGATGTGATCAAACAAACGGTCTCCACATGACATCTCACGCTATGTTTATGTAATCTTGTCTTATAGTAATCATACGTGCTCATAATAACCGTGCTAACTGTAACACAAGTGACTGGCGCAGACTCCGAGTTCACTGAACAGTGCTCGTGTGCAACAAGCATTACTGCAAAGGTGAGTGTACACTGGAGATAAACAAAGCGATGCTTATCGTGGCTTGTTTAATAGTCTCGGTTCTTGTTTTTTGCGAGTTTGTTTGTAAAATAATTATTTGTGTTTCGTTTTTATTCTGTATAGAAATTATTTAATGAAAAGTGTAGTGATAGCACCTGATATTATTTTTACATTCCTTCTACATTATATCATTACAATTACTTTTTCAAAATCCAGAAATAAATTCAAGAACTGATTTGTTTTTATTCACTTTGATACAGATTTAAAAACGCGTACCTATAAGTACATATTTTAAAGATTAGAGAGACTTAATCGTGTATTGAAATCATTAACCGACTTCACAAAAAGGAGGAGGTTCTCAATTCATCAGAATATTTTTTTGTGCTTTTTTATGTACGTTTACCAATCACTCGAGGACGCCTGGACTGATTTGGAAAAATCTTTTTTTTTTGTTTGAAAGGGAAATACTTTCCGATTGGTTAACTGTTTTAGTCGCGAAAGTTCAAAATGCGTGTTTGAATCTCTACCCAATATTCACAGAAAGGAGTATTTCATTCATTTCATCAACATTTTATGCTAATGTTACTTGCGTACAAGAACCTGTGATTGTCGCACTTCACAGCACAGTTTAAGTGGTCAAACTGTAGTTACCTGCTTAAATCAGGGATCGGATAACCCATTCATAACGGTAACCGCTTCAAACGCTTACCGATTGAAAGGGTAACCGATTGAAACGATATACCGAAATGATTGGGTATTAACCGAAATAATAACCCATACCGAATGAAACGGTATACCGAAATGATTGGGTTTTTTATAACTGTATTTTTGTCGCATTATTACGTAAATATTTCCTAGAAAGAGAGCGATGCATTAAGTGCGACGTTGCCAGCTTGTTGCCAGCGAATGTAAGTATTTCGTGTTTTTGACTTATTTGTCGACAGGATTACAGTTGGGCCGACGGATCTCGGCGTTCGTGAAGTTAGGCTTTTCGCTGCGCAGTAGAAAATTTTGTATGAAAAAGTTGCACTGCGCATCGAAACTGCTAACTTCACGAACGCCGAGATCCGTTGGCCGTACTGTACCTAAAGCAGTTTGCGCATAATTCACAGAAAATGTTTTATTTAATGTGATGATGACTTCCTAGCCGATTTCGGCCACGGCGCCGGCGACTGTATTTTTCTAGATAGGCGTACCTATTTTACTTATTTTAATTTTAGGTATTGTGAGTGTGAGCTATTGATATTTTTAAAATAATGGTTAGTGATTTGCTTCTGTAATTTCAACAGATAAAGTAAGGTAGGTATGTAGGTACATAATCTTTGCCTGTTGATGTTCGCATGCGAAAAATGCGTTTTATCCAGGGTCAGAATAAAAATTAGGTAGGTACCTATTACCTACCTACATTTCGCCGTTCTTACCTATCTTCGTAACTTCGTAACTTCGCAACTTCACAACTTCGTATCTTCGTAACTTCGTATCTTCGTATCTTCGTATCTTCGTAACTTCGTAACTTCGTATCTTCGTATCTTCGTAACTTCGAATCTTCGTAACTTCGTATCTTGGTATCTTCGCAACTTCGTATCTTCGTATCTTCGCAATTTCACATCTTCGCAACTTCTTATCTTCGTAACTTCGCAACTTCGCATCTTCATTACTTCGTAACTTCGCAACTTCATATCTTCATATCTTCGTAACTTCGTAACTTCGTAACTTCGTAACTTCGTAACTTCGTAACTTTGCAACTTCGTATCTTCGTAACTTCGTATCTTCGTAACTTCGCAACTTCGTATCTTCGTAACTTCATAACTTCGTAACTTCGCAACTTCGCAACTTCGTATCTTCGTAACTTCGTATCTTCGTATCTTCGCAACTTCGCATCTTCGCAACTTCGTATCTTCGTAACTTCGCAACTTCGCAACTTCGCATCTTCATTACTTCGTAACTTCGCAACTTCGTATCTTCATATCTTCGTAACTTCGCATCATTGCATCTTCGCATCTTCGTAACTTCGTAACTTCGCAACTTCGTATCTTCATTTTTAATTTATTAGTAACGGGACTTAATCGCGTAATGAAATTATTTTATTTACCTCGACGTTTCGGCGACATTACAGTCGCCGTGGTCACTAATAAATTAAAAATGTGTTCAAGTCGCGAAAGTTTCAAATATGTATTCGTATCTTCATATCTTCGCAACTTCGTAACTTCGCAACTTCGTGTCTTCGTATCTTCGTATCTTCGTATCTTCGTATCTACGTATCTTCGTATCTTCGCAACTTCGCATCTTCGTATCTTCGTAAGTTCGCATCTTATTAGAAGTTACTGTTAATAATACGTTTTTATAGATATTTCTAGTAATTTTGAATACTGGTGTCCCGTTACTGATCCCGGCTAGTTGTTGGATATTTTACCCTATTTTATATTTTACACATTAGCCAATTTATCTTGTTTTCGTGACTTTTCTATTTAACTAGGTAGGTAGGTAAATAATTAGTATGGTAATACCTAAGTACCTACCTACCTATAAGTTAACAAAATATAAAGGACATAGGTAAGTACATACATGACAACTCAGTAGTAGGTGTAGGTAAGGTCCTCCTAACCTACCTACCTATTATTCTTGATATAACGGCATAACAATAAGTAAGTAAATGAATATATATTAACAACACTGTACCTACTAACAACAATCGAACTAAAACAACATTGAATAGTTTTCCATTTAGGTGATAGTAGATATTAATCTACTTAAATAAGTAAGTAGGTACCTATTTATTTTGTCTGATTCTAATACCTAACTAAAATAATACCTACCTACTTACCTTTAACTGCTTTCCACAAAGCATACCTACCTATACTGCAACCAGTCCTTTTGTTATATTCAAAATGTCTGTGAACGGCGTTAGACTGTTTGCGAGGCATTTAAATGTAAAAAATACCAATTTTTAATCGTTTAAAGTAAATTATTTGTAGTACTTATTCAACAACTCACTACTAATTCAGTACTCACAATAACTAAATAATACATTCATTCGCTACAGCTTTGGCAAGAAATAATCTGCCAAAAAGCGGATAGGTACGGTAGGTAGTGCATAAACAAAATAATCACGGCGATACTCGCACGCAAACTACAAAAATACGCAACGACAGAAATTCAAGCAAGCAAGAATATTAAACGCGACAGAAGATGAGTGAGACATTATTTTCCGTCGCACTCACATTACGCTACTCGCAGCACACGCCGAAAATGCGCCAATTTAAACCTTAAGAAAAAAACCCATATCGTTTCGGTTGTTATTAACAGAAACGTTTCGGTAACCCATTGTTTCGGTTAACCGGTATTCAAACTGTTAAACAACCGATTCATTACGGTTTTTAACCTTAACCGGAATATCCCTGGCTTAAATGCCACTGTGATAGCCGTGAGTGGCATTTGTGGCTCAGCAAACACGCAATTTAAACCGGAACATACCATTACTTCTCTGTACAGAACCTTCCTGTGGACTCACATGATGAGTACAGTTTGGGTTCAAGATACTAATGTAGAAGTGTTTTGATAGCCGAATGGTTGAGAAGTGATTATAAGAATGTAAGACGTCAATCATAGAGATGATGCAGATGACATCGTTAGTCGCAAGCCGAAGGCACGGGTTTGCTATTGATGACATAAACATAAAAACCATAGCAGTAAGATAGGTTATGATGAGTGACGATAATAGCGATTTAGATTTAGATTTTTTTTATTTTAAGCATTAATGATTTGTGTATGGAGTATCAAGAACAACAACAGTAGGTAGTTTAAAAAAAAACAAAAGAAGAAATTTTCGAACAAGTTATGTTGACACTGTTTGAAAACATAGACAAAGGTGATTGACTCCCCAATTATAACATAAGCTTTAAATAGATGCTTAAAATTGATTTATGATCTGCACACGAAATGTATTACATTCTGTGGACCGCAGCCAACGAACAACTCTGTATCAATTTGACCATTTCTTATTTACAAATCAACACTCAACCCAGCCGCACGTTAAGATTAGGCTAGCTTAATGCGTTCAGTGCCCATGACGCACAAGTGTTCCGGGTGCGTGCTGTCTCGCAGCCCTCTCCATCGGAGAATACCGCGGAGCTGAGGCAGAGAGTAGGTTAACAGTGCTACAACTGTGCTTATGTCACTCATACACCTGTATGCCATTTATTCCAAAAATAAAGCCATAATTCCAATATGGCAAATCATAATTAAAATCATTCGTCAAATAATAAAAGTTCGTCATAAGTGCACGCCATGGACTTGACTTGTCCAGTTTGTGCACAGCCCCTGTTCTTTGGTAAGATTTTCGACTAATCTATAATGCGGTCAACGAAACCTCAGGCACGAATCTCCACTGAAAGTTTGGAACTTTATTGAACATAATACTTCATATTTGAAATTTCAAACCTGGTGTTGCTATTTGCCAGAGTGTAGTGTATGAAACTGTTGAAATTCCAGGCACGAGCAATTTAACATTCAGCTAATTATGCTCTATGTAAAATTATACACGCCGTCCAAATACACTAGGTAGCTGAATCTCATTTAACTCTTCGGTTAAACTAGAAGAAAATACCGATAAATCGGAGTCTTTTCAAGCAATCTGTTCAAGATTTGTGTATTTTTTGTTTTCCGTTTACTCGAGTGCACTTTTCCGGATTTCTTCTCGGCGAGGAGATGGAATCCATCAAAGGATTAAGGGGGTGCCACCCGATCGGTCCATCTTTATTTCTACAGCGTGGAATAAATTATCCACCACTTAACCGCTGGTTTTATATGCTTTATTGAATTTGCCAGTCTTTATCGCAAAAGTTATTTGTTATGAGTAATTCCAGTTGTCGGTAATGGATATTTTGTAGGCTTTAAAATTAATGTGAAAAGTTTCACCCAGCGGTTTATTGAAGCGCGTCTTCGATTCTACTTTCACATGGTGAACTGAACACCTATCATATTACGAGTAACGTATTACTCGTGTTGCGTACGCGGAAGCCTTCATTACATGAATGTCTTCAAGTTGTGAATGAAACTGTAAGAGAATGTGTTAATCTCTTCCCACTTATACAATGTTCAAACTTGTAAACTGACAACATTATAAACGATTTGTGTAAACTTTATTTTATAGTTATGCTAAAGGCTTCCAAAACTTTATTCATAAAAGGCCTTACTTATAAACGCCTCTAGACTTGAACACTGGTTAAACAATGCTCAAAATTCATGCTGTCACTATTTGTCACTAGAAATCTAACAAAAAGGATGGCAATAGTTTAATAGTAGGTGTGTAGGTGTTTCAATTTTGACAGAAGTTGAGTAGAGTTTAAGTATAAGTAGAGCGGAAAGTATGCAAGTGAACTCGTTGTGCCATGACATATAATTATAACAATAAACTGTTACATTTCTAAGATATTCCTATCAAAAATCATTCAATAAAGGGCTAGGTTCTATAGATTCGATAGGTTCCACAAATAATAACCGAAACGCATGGCAAGCACCGCGTTTCAATCAGCGTAGATTGAGGTTACTCCACTCGGAGGGGACCGGGATTACAGAACGCATGACTCGGCAACATTAGACGTGGCACTCATTTTATACAGATGGAAATTGGATGTGGCTTTAATAGCGACCGAACGGGACGTTTTTGTAAGTAATTGGTGGCTATATTAGAGTGCTCGACGTCTTTGGCTCGTCTGCTCAGTGTGTGGCCTACGAATTTTGTCAGCAACTGGTAGACTGATTTAGTGCTAATGAAATGTTCGATTTTATTGCTCCAGTAATAACGAAGTTATGGCTGTACGAAGATAAGAATGTAATTTTTGCGTTTAAGCCAAATTTGAGCTAAATTTCAATCTGTTTGGTAAATTGCTTCTTCATGTGATATTATTGCAAAGCTGATAATGACTAATAATCATACTTTCACCTCAACGAACACAACAAAATTGTGTCAATAGAAATGTCTGCGTAGTAATTAAATTGTTTTCTCATTAGTGTTGTACCTTTATCGATAGATCTGTGTCGGGTTTGTTGATTAACGTCGATATTCCGCTGTAAGCATGGCGATGTGACAATCGCTCGCTGATTGCGACCTTGCGATCAAAGTGATTCGGAACACAAAGGGTTAGAAAACTGCTGCGTCGATGCGGCGGGGGTTGGTTTCAACCTGCCGATTAATTGTGTTGAGGTTAGTGATTGACGGATTCGATTGGTTTATTTCATAGTTTTGTTTGTGATTTTGAATTGCGTTATTGTTCGCTTGGGAATCAATTGTTTTGTTTTTGTAAAATAGTGTTACTTTTAGTTAATTGCAGTGGTTTTATAAACGAAGTCTAAAACCATAGAATAATCTAACAATTTGTGAACAGACAGTATTATAAAGTGGTTAATAAATATTTAGACTATAATGTCATTGTATCTATAGGTACAATAACTTTGATAAGATTTTAATTTCCAACCGATAGAAATAATGTTTGTACTAATCACATGATGCTAAGTATTAGAATAAAACACATTACCATCAGGAACCACAAAACGAGCACTCGCCCGCTCGATTCAAACGCACATTATTATCGATTAATTTGCAATAACCGTAGCAATCGAACCGGTAATTTGCTTAATGAGGGTACATCTCTACTAGACGGAGCATCGATATAAAACCAGTATTAAATTGCATAATTACATAAAATCACGCCTATTCTGTTATTGGTTGGGGTAGGTATATTATACTATTTGCTACTATCTTGATATTTTGTACGCCTTACTTACTTTCATCATATTCTTCACACAAGCTTACTGGGCAAAGGCAAAATTACTTATCCAGGACCTTCTTTATAGACTTGGGTAGCTCGCGAGGGAAAGAGAAAAGTGAATACCATCATCCCATATTACTCACCTTTCTTTTCAATCACTTGAGACAAATATACATCTTGTTATCACTTTGCTCACTTACTCACATAGGAAATGGGAATGGAAATCCGAGTTTCACCGAGATACCGCGACGAACTTCGTGGCGAATATTGACTCACTCTTGCTCTATCATGTATACTTATCTCACTTACTCAATACTCATTGAGTCTTCGTCGTCGTGAATCGTCGTGAGCGAACGAGACGATTCAGCTTTACACAAGGAATTTCTATACTACGTACCTGGAACGCTGACTGAGGCAGAAAACAAGGTCCGCTTGAAATAAAACTTGGGCGGTGTGTCTCTTTCTTTTTGCAACTGTGTGAAAGAGACAAAGCACCCAAGAAAGCCTCTCAACAAGACCAACAATCCTTATAACCAAGATTAAATGATAATAGATCGTTGTTCAGTCGCGATAAGGTTCAAAATCCTTTGTACAGTCAGCGTCATCAATCGGTATCCCCCTATTGATTTTAACAAGGACCCTTTTCATTTCAACTTTGGATTTCAGTCGGATTTGCTAGTATAGGAACTCGAGCGAAATTAGATATCCATAAGTATACTAGCAAATCCGACTGAAATCCAAAGTTGAAATGAAAAGGGTCCTTGTTAAAATCAATAGGGGGATACCGATTGATGACGCTGACTGTACATTAAATGTCAGTTAGCACTCCAGTTACGTAGTTTAGAATCTTCTTGGCTTTACAAGATTATCTAGATGTAGATTTAGATGAATGTATGTAAAAATGTACCATTCAAGCATCTCTTTCACATTACTCTTCTACTCTTCTTTCATTTCAATCATAGGGAAAGGGATTGAACTTTGAATTGATGCACTGAGCAAACTGAGCAAAAAGATAAGAAGATAACAAAGAGGGATATGAATCTTTGTGTGAAATGAAATGTATCTTTCTTTTCTCTTCAGTGATGCATTTTTCGCAAGTCTACTTCTTTAAATCTGATAAAGTGATTTGTCACCAATATGTCCCAAATATATTCTTCTAGAACTTTTTCATTCAACTGTCCCATACTCGCTTGCCTCATACACATGTTTCGTTAAACTAATTTTATTCAGTCTCTACATTCTCAAACCACAATACCTTTCTCAATTCGCATCACTACGTCTTTCACTCCACAATGCCAACGATCTCTTACAACACACTAGTATTTGATAAACTGTGTCTAAATAATTTGTTTAGTGATCGATACAATGTAATAACATCGAGATACTGTCCATGCTGGTTTGTGATTTGATATATTTATTGTTATTTTAGTGATTTGCAAATTTGTCAGAATTGTTTAATAGCTTGTGAATCATGTCTGTTTACCAGTAACGTAAACAGTAAATTTTACTATGCAGAATTAATTTATTAAATCATCAAATAAATGGTGTTGGCGTTGCTTTGGTCTAATTATTATCAATAAATAGTCCGGGCCAGAGGTTAAAATAAGGAGTGGTTACTTTCTATCTATGTTAATATAAATCAAATATATTATTATACCTACACACCTCCCTACTCATATAAATGGATAGTTTCTAAAATAGTATCAAACTATATATATGTTTCTAAAAAATACTTAAATAAGTTGCAGTAAAATATTATTTTATCTATGGTTAGTCGTTGAATTGACGCGTGCAGCATAACAGGTACTAATACAAGTATATGCCATAATTAAGTCAATGCAATTCCATGCGTGAGCGCAGGAAAGTGAGTGGACAACGCGTATATGGCTCATGGAACGCAACCGGTACGTATTAGGAATAGGGTTGTGCAATGTACTTTATATTATAAACTAAACACAGAACGAAGACCTTGTTATGCTATTTTCTTAAAAATATTACTACTACTATTTTTTGCTGCCAGAATAGGTTTTAAATCGAGAGACAAAAAACAAGTCATGCTTCTATAAAATAAGGAAACACTTATTATTAATTTTACATAATAAAAATCACTTAAGTATAAAAATATGCTACGACAACGTTGGCTGACAAGTAGCAAAGCAAGTATGTAATATATTATTATTGGTATATAAGGTGCAGCGGGGCAATTCTGTCCGAAAAATTTTAGTCAAAATTTAAAACTTCATTGCTCTCGTTCCTTGTTGAGTTACGCTAATTCTGACAAATTGGTGTTATGTAACCTTTATCTGCCTTTTTCTTTATTGTATTTTTGTTAAAGAAAAAGCATATTTAAATGGTGAAATAACACAATTTTAACTAAAAACTGGAAAATGCCAGAATAGCCCCTCAGCGGGGTAATTCCGTCAGGTGATGATATTATTCGAACCAATGATGCTATAATACTAAATCCAGAAGCTTTACAAACTAGACAACATTCTAATCTCCTACGATGGTCCAGTTTGTATAAAAAACCTTTTAAAATTTTTGTGGGGTAATTCTGGCATCACTCTAGTCTCCCATACATGCTAGTGTTGGGACCCTGACTATCGATAAACGGAGTATACGCAAAAATCGCGCGCAAAAATGATGTATGAAAGTAGTTTGCCCCGCACTGAGATCTCGCGAACCGTAGATCACTTACATTTGGACTTTCTTCTGATTACCCCTATACTTTCAAGTGCTACTACTGCCAATGTCTGTCTGTGCTACTATGTCTATTGCGCTAGCTTGTCATCCTACCAATATTATAAAGGCGAAAGTCCGTGTGTGTGAATATTTGTTCCCACGTATCTCAATAACTATTAAACCGATTTTAATGAAATTTTCGCTCGATCGAAAATTTAATGCGTGTCGACTATGGTTTAATTAAGCTCAAACAAAGCCACAAAAAAATACTTATACAAAACAATGTTGCATTAGTTAACCCTGAGATCTTCACTCACGCGATTAGTTAAATATTATTTTTATCGACGTTTACTTTAATGCTGTGGACATCACTGGTTTTTGGCAACTTCATACAAAATCGGTGGGGTAATTATGGCAACTGATTTCGATAAAATTACATAAAATCAACACTTTGTGGGGTAATTATAGCGGATGCAATAACTCAGAAGAAACAAGGAGTAGAAACGAACTAGTACGATTAAAATAATCTCCAGTCTAAAATACACCTCCTTAGCTTGTTCAATTTTCAATTAAACCGCGAAAACCACTTAATTATTACAAAAACTCGAGGAGCTAATATTTTTACACCCTCCGAAAAATAGGTGACTGTCAAAATGATGCTGTTATTCAGTCAGTTTTTGCGCTAGAAATGCCACCTATCGTTTATGAATGAACAAAACATTTCTCTACGCGTACATAGATGTCTCTTCGAGGTATAAGTCATAGAACGAGAGATATAACCATGTGCCATAATTACCCCGCTGCCAGAATTGCCCCGCTGCACCTTACATACCAATAAAATTATCAGCTAATTTTTTTAACCTAGGCGATCTTACAGATTTTTTTTTAAACGAATCCCAATTTTTTTTAATAATCATTATGTTTTTTGAAAATGCTTAGGCAACCCTAACATTTATCCACGCTACACACGTAGCACGCGTCTCACCTTCTCTTTTTGCCCGTCCACTGCCAATGATGCACTGAGAGTGCAATCATTTACGCATTGTATGTCAACTGCAATTATTCCAAGTTATTTATTACCACAAGAGGTTCACCTTTAGAAGCACAAATATAAATTTGTATAAGTCTCTTCGACTTGTGTGACTTCAAGAATGTGATAAGGATAACCAATGGTTATATTAGCCAGGCTGTTACGAGTATCCTAGTTTAGAATTTCACGAAGAAAAATGTAATCAAAAATATGTATATAGACGGCTTTATTGGTTTTAGATATACCTACGTTAGACTATTACGAGATTTTAGTATAACTGATTTCCCAATAAATTAAAATGAATCTGCTGTAGGTGTCACAACCCTAAAATTTCTAAATTACGTCGATTAAGACACATTACCCTTTTCATGACACCGATCCTTTCTCTCCTTTATTGATTACATCAAAGTGGTAACTTAGTTTACGAACTATGCCTACCCACTGAAAATTTGCCGGCAAGTGGAAACTCATACAAGTGCCGTTAACGAAACATATTAGAAATTAGTTGCGTTACTAACCTTAATCGACCTGAGAGAGAAGTTGGGCTATCACTTTGATGGTTGTCGTACGCAAGTTTGCCCATATTCCTGTTTGTTAAGGCCTCCCTGAAGCTTCGCAGAGCTGAAACTTGAATGTAATTCTCTACCATGAAGTTGATGCGATTCTGTCCATTGCTGAAGCGATGGCTGTATGCGATGCACTTTAGAAATTATTGTTGTTACTATCAGCCATCAATAAATAAATAATGCTGGACATTTCACACATCATCATGAAACCCCTAAGTAAGCAGAGCTTGTGTTATGGGAACCACATGACTGATAATTACATGCCTACATACCTACTTCTATTTTGTAAATACATATCTACTTATAATAGAAGCCACCCAGACCCGAAACAAATATTTGCAGATCATAACATTTGTTCCGCGGTAGGGATCAAATCCATGCTGGGCAAAGGCCTTCCCCCACTGTCTCCATTCATCCCACTCCTGTGCTAGTAATGTCCAGTCGACACGAAATTTGGCGAGCTCGATCCGGGCACCACTCCGTGATTAAGTTTGGACCAGCAGTCTCTGTGTTGTGAATCACTTCACACACATACTTTAGAAATATACATTTAAAATTAATTGATATAAATTATTTTGTTAATTATAAATGCGATTTAAATGTATAACTGCAATCAAATTGTTTTGTGACGACTGAGCTCTCACATTTACGGCGAATAATTTGCAATAAGTCAACAATATTGTAACCGATCTTTACAAACTAGGGCTCACACTTTATAACCCCATTAAAGAACAAAAAGCATCAGCAATTTCAAATTGTAATTGGATGATACATTTTACATTCATAAGATGACATAAAATGTGGCATTATTCACATACGAATAACCCTCCAAAGAATTTCCTCTTTCTCGGGACAAACACGTAATAATTTATTGAGTTTCCCAATACATACATTAGCATGTGACATGGAGTGAATGTATGATTGATCACCCCTGGCTAAAATTACAAAGTTATAAAAGTATGGAAATGGGCTGTCATGGTAAAAAGTGATTTTATTACCGAGTTTAGATTGTTTATGGCAGAGTTTGCCACTTTTGGGCGGATGTAGATTTACAGACTAATTGACTGATCGTTTTCGTACTGTGCATAATACTGCCGTCATAATTATATAGTTACGGCCTTTCTACATAATATGACGGCAGAATATTCATAACTAGCTGACCCTGTGAACTTCGTACCGCCTCATAATTCGAGATATCATCAAAAAAGCCGTTCCATACAAAATGAAAATGAAAGTAATTTTCTTCGTAATTTTGTAATATGTGAATTTTTCTGATGTTAGCTGTTCTGCTATTTGGGGCAGAGAGAAATAAAAAAAATAGCAGGCAGACTAATCCAGTCTGCCTGCTATTTTTTTTATTTCTCCTAATTGGATCAACCAAGACCAAAGATCTGAAATCCCCATCAACCAATAAAGCGTAGGGATGCGCCGATCCGATCCGATCTTTTAGAAGATCGGATCGCTTGCATACGATCAAGCGATTTTTCGGATCGTATGAAAGCCATTCGATTTTTTAGCGGATCGATTGAACTACACCAGAGATCGGATCGGATCGAAAAGATCGGATGAATCAACTATTGTTAGTTTTATTATCGGGGCTACAATCACAACTTGGACGGCGTAATAAGTAACTAGCAAAATAACACACATCGCTTTACCTGCAAGTTGCTAAGTCGTGTGAGTCTTATAAGGATGGATCCAAAGAATCTATTAAAAAAAAAAGGTTAAACACAAAAGATTGGCACTTAAAAGCATTAATCTGAAAGGTTGACATTTTTATTTGCAATGCAAGTTTGATTTTCATGTTAAAATAATATTTTAAATATATTTTATTTGGTTTTATTTCATTCGATCTTTTGATACGATCTTTTGAAAATCGGATCGAAACAATGCGATCCGATCCGCGGATCGGATCGAGACATTACGATCCATTACGATCCTAAAAATCGGATCAAATGAAAAGATCGCACATCCCTAATAAAGCGTCAAAAACTAGTGCTCGCAATACATGCCTCATCGTTTGTTTTGTTGCTTTCTCATCTATTAAATTCGTGTATCGTATAAGCTTTGCTGTTCGAGCTTAGAGCTTAAGCTAATGAGTTGCCATTTCGGTGTCTTAAGTGAACTATTCCAATTTGAGAACGTCATTTAAACTACACCATTGTTACTTTGAACGAACATCACTTCGCGCGAGTTCAAATTGAATTTGAGCCGTTTATTTGTAATCCTATGCAGGTACAGTAGATTGAAGTTGCCACTGTGTGTACAGTACATTCACTGACAAAAGGTAATTAACTTTATCAGTTTTTCGAAGCACTGTCACATCGTATTCATAGTGAAAATGGTGACATTGTTTTAGATCGTAGTCCAATTTAAATAATATTTTCATACTTATTTGATTTTTGGAATGTCCATTAAGTTTGCCAAGTGACTAGTTCTTTAGTTTTTGTTTCGTCATCGACTTAACGTATCAACATAAAATATGTAAGATCTGTAAGAAGCTATAAAATTATTGAAATTATTCTATAGAATTAGATAGGACGGTAGCAGTATCTTCAAAAAAAATCTTCTCCTAATTAGAAGATTCTAAATAAAAAACTAGTGTTTAGGCTAGCACTAGACAAGGAAAAATTTGCCAGGATGACAGCTAACCTTCAGTAATGGAGAGGCACTAGAAGAAGAAGAAGAAGAAATAAAAAACGGAAATTGTATTTTGTGATTGTTTTTACAATGTTCTGTGAACACTCTGTTCCCGTGTGTTAAATAATGACTCTGTTACAACTTCATCGTTCATCAAACAGATTTCTCCTAGTTGATAGTAGACAGATAAAGTCTGTTTAACTCTAGCATACAAAACATAGTAACTACCGCAGACTTTAAATAATGTAGCGCTTCTTATGCACTCATTTTCCTTAACTGACTTGGACACTGAACGAAAATATTCACCATTCACTGCTTTCCTAATGCATACAACTTTAACAAGAAGCTTCTGTGCTAGGTCACTGAAAGCAAAAGCGATTGAGAGGCAAAACGAGCCTGGGCCAACGTGTGTTTGCGCCTTAAGGAAGCTACGTCACGAGCGCTTGAGTGAGGTACCAGTAAAATGGGATCGTACCCCTATGTTGCGAGCTTGCTCCCTGTTAGCAGGTAGGCCTGTAAAAGGCTGCATTTTAACCTCGTTAAGTTAACCGTGCTACGCTCTCCCCCAAAGCACTGGAAGAGACTACAAACAGAGGTAATAGCATCGGAAAAGATTGCGTGTGTCTCTTGCACGCCATTTTGTTCGTAATCCAATAGTGGGGAAAGATAAAAGCGAAAAAGATAAAAGGGGTGGTTTAATGGAATTAAACAACGGCAAGAGTGATCCCCCCCTTCACCGCAGTGGGAGGGGTAAGCCGGACTTGTGGAATGTCTTTGTTAGGATTGCTTTATCCTACTAACATTATAAATGCGAAAGTCGGTTTGTTTGCGAAATGTTTATTGGCAACAAATCATTTATTCAATAAAACTACAGTAAGTGAATAATATGTTTTTTATGTAAGTACTCAACAGAGAGTACAATGACGATTTTCTCAGCTCTAAGAGTGTCGTAGCCAACTCAAATAACAATGTATACAAATACAATAACAATAACAATGGACTGTATACTATACATAATAGAAAAAAAACATAAACCTCAGTATGACATACCTTGGGCACACTAGGTACGTTTTTCGTAGCGCGTTTTTGAGCAGCGCGTTTTATCTAAGATACAAACGCTTAAAACGTAGTATGCTTACTTTCTCACAGCTTGCCGACTGCCTTGCGTTCGCTACGCGTTTCTTTCGATACAAACGCACAACGAAAAACTAAGTGTGCCCACTCCCTCAGGTCTTCAGGCACTCAAATTTGTTTCAATTTATTTGTTTCATTTGTTTCAAGATTCTTGAAGATAGGAAGTAGTTGTGTAGTGTAGAACTTTAAAAAATGGCCTATATAATTTTGATGATTGTCAACGTATTTCTAGGCTTGTTTGCTACTACCGTAAACTAAATGTCGAAGCCACTGACTGTAGCTAGTTGTAATATGTATGGCTGGCGACTTATTTTTGTTTTCGCTAAGGTGATTATAAGAGGCTTTCATGGTTGAGGCACCAGCGATTGCGGTTGGCGAGTGTAGTTAAGTCGCTGGTTTTTTCACTTGAAGGGTTTCATTTATTTTCCAAACGTAATATTGTTATAACCACAAAACACTGCGGAGGCTTTACTTAGTTGAGAAGTGTTATATTAACTGTATGCATAAAGTAAATTAACTCCATTGTTCATATTCAACTGTTAAATTAGCACGGCTTCAGATAAAGTTTTCTTCTCACTCTTTCGTCAATTAAAACAGATGGCAATAATAATAAGTGGCAATACAATAAATAATAAGTGATTTAGGTAGAGATTTAGTAGCCTGGTCGCCATAAGTGCTCTAGGTCGGTAGCTTATAAGTCCATTATGAATAACGGGGATAACCTCGAAACCATTTATCCTTGTCCAAGTTAATGTTACAATAAATAAAGCAATTTACCATCATAATTATAACGTCTTAGGGCTGATTTTCAATATCTAGATAACTTTTATCTGAGAAAATAAATATGCGATTTGACAGATATTGTATTGAAAATATGTCATAACGCCATATTTATTCCTCAGATAAAAATTATTTATCGATTGAAAAATCAACCCTTAGTCATTCATTCATATACATTTGTTAGCATTAGATTTAGCACCTTGCAAATTCAGAAAACTCTTTCAAAAGTTTACGAATAAAAAAATGCACCTGCATAAAATGGTGTTGAATTAATTTCGAGTGGATGGGCTAACGAGTCGACGCGACGATTAGTAGGTCGATTAGTGCGGGCCAAGATGCGGCCGCGCCGCCCGTCGATATTACCATTCCTGTAGGGCTGTCTCTCATTCTGACGCTTTATTTTGACATAATCAATGTTGCAGAAATTTGAGTAGATAAGAAGCGTAAACTAGCTAAAATATATTGAAAGAAAAGATACAATACTCTAGAAATACAACCATAGGCTTAGATGAAGACCTCTGATTTCCATTTGCTATGATCCTGATACATTTTGGTTTACTTACACTCTTCATACAAGCTTTCCGATTTAGGGCACATTTGACTGAACTTTTCTTCAAAATATCAGAAATTTAAAAAGATAATAAAACGTAGACATTATCTATGCTGTATCTAGAGATGGTAGACATCCGCTCAGATCATTAGACATGTTCAGAAATTGTAGGTTCTGCAATAACGGTGTCTGTTACCCTGGTCTTTACGGTATTGGTCACGAAGGAATAAGAGTAGGATCAAATAGCTCATAAGACTATGATGATGAAAAGAAGGATCCCAGTGATCCTACTCAATAAATTATTATTAACTTTTTGTTATAAGCGTGGGCTATGCAGCAACGTTAATTTGTAGGGTTGTCTGCATTTATTGTTGACATGTCTGTCTATCGATGTAGCAGAGTTATATGAGAATAGTGACTTTATGACGGCATAGGTGGCTACATCTATTAACGCGAGCCAAGATGCAGACAGGTTGGTATTCGATATTATGTGGTATGTCGCTCAGTTATTTATTTTTGACATGTCAAAACGTACAGTATTGAGTGGATGAATATGAACGAAGTTAATTGAAAGATTAGCATGGATGAAGACGCGGCGCTTTCGATACTGATTTTTTTAGGGTTGTCGCTCTTTTAACACTTGTTTTTATTTTGTTAAAAATTTGAAATGCAAAAATTTATTCCTCAGTTCAAGTAAAAAAAGTCAGTAAATTACTTTATTCTAATGTTTTGTTAGAAGTTTATAAAAAAAAACCAAGTGAATATCTGATACGTTTTAATCTTCATTTGTTTTTATTGATTCTATTTCAACTCTGTGTGGTCATTCATGATCTCATTTCTTAATTTTCGAGTACTACCCGAGTAAGTGCTCGTATCATTTCGTTTACGATTATGGTGAGCCGTATCAATTAGGGCTGTGCGCTCTACCGGGTAACAATCAATAGCGTAATTATATTGTCCATAGCTCATTAGTCGAATAGTTACGGATCCTGTGACGCGTCATTTGCACAAATTGCTGAAACTATAACGTTTAGGTCGGTTAGTGCTAATTGCCCAGCAATTATTTTCGTCATTGGGACTCCTATGATATTAAATATTTTTTTTTGTTTATGTCCTCCAAAATTAGTTTTATTTTACCGTGTGATTTATCATGCTTAGCTACATCATTAAATAAAACTTTGTCTTAGTTCGGTTATTATGTAATTTCCAAATAGGAATAAGTTAAGCACACTATTTTCTAACGTTTGGATTAGGACACTCGTTTTGACCGCATCATAAAAATGGGATAATGAAATACTATTTACCCGACTGCGCAAAGCAAAGGAAGGGTAATGTGTTTATCAGTCTATGTATGTTTGGATGTTTCTATGTGGCACTCTAGAGGCCAAACGCGTGGACCGATTTTGATGATTCTTACGTCAATCGATTCGTCTGAACCTTGGGAGTGTTAATAAGGCATGACAGTAATCAAAATTCACCAGTGCCACCACCAGACGCCTTAATATCAAAATTAAAAAAATCAAAATCGTCACACCATGTCAAGTGGGGTATCGTTGAATAGGTATTTCAAAATCAACTTTATGTTTCTTTTACCATTTTTCATTTTAAGTAATAGTTTAGGAAAAATAACGGTTTAAAGTTGATTAATAATTATTCTCGCTATGGATGTTTCTATGTGGCACTCTAGAGGCCAAACGCGTGGACCGATTTTGATGATTCTTACGTCAATCGATTTGTCTCAACCTTGGGAGTGTCACTAAAGATATGACAGTAATCAAAATTCACCTGGGCTACAACCAGACGCCATATTGTCAAAATTAAAAGAATCAAAATCGTCACTCTATATCAAGTGGGGTATCGTTGAATAGGTATTTTAAAATCAACTTTATCATAACTAAAAAGTGTTAAATAAAAAAATATTTTAAAAAAACAAAAACCCGACTGCGTCAAAACTAAAAAGAAAAAAACAAGCCTGCAAAGAATTACTCACAGTCGGGACCCATAACATTGGGAAGATTTGATTGGTAATAAAATGAATGGGTACCGACTGTGAGTAATTCTTTGCAGGCTTGTTTTTTTCTTTTTAGTTTTGACGCAGTCGGGTTTTTGTTTTTTTAAAATATTTTTTTATTTACTTTTAACGTTTAGATATTCAATGTTTTATTGCATGAAGAAAGATCGTTATTTAAAAAGGCTTTTTAATCGTACCTAGATAAAAACAAATATATACAAAATAGTACTAGATACATACCTATTTATAGCTTTCACATTTGAAAACTCATAAAATTGCGACGTTATTTTAAATTAAAGTTTTAAGCTGTAAAAGATATCAATTTGTTTTAGCGTGCTGTGGCAACCCTAAGCAAGATGCACCTGTTCCGATCCTTCAGCGCCGTTGCGCCAACATCTGTCGGCTGCACTTTTTTGTTTTATTTTATTTTTTTGCTCTTTGCGTAACTGCCTGGCAACTGTCGAAGAGTATGAGTTATGGCATTTTAATACTTTATTTTACAACTCGTATAGGGATTTTCTTCGGATGTTCTTATAGGTTTTGATATTTTTAGGAGTCTGTACCTAATAATATTTTTATTACGTAGATTATTTATAGCTGAGTCGTGCTTTACCAACATTTTTGATGCTTAGTTTGACATTAAGATAGGATGCTATAAAAAAAGTAAACATGTAAACACTCATGTCTGAAAAACTGTAAAATGGTGTGAAAAGAAGGTATCTACTCAAGACTAGATATTCAGGTATCCTTTAAAACACGTAGTAGAATGAAAACCTTTGCTAGAATAAAAACATTGGCTTCTTTTCAATTGCTTGATACTTATCAACATTTGACATAAGTATTAAAATAACTAATAATACAAAGTTTAGCTTATGAAATACCAAAAAAAAACACTTGACAAATTTGGACACTTCCCAGACGGCCTACGATACAGTTAAGCCTTTACTAAAGCATCGCACAGCAAACGATGCCAAGACTTTTCACTCGTTGCGCGAAATCTTGTTAATCCGTTACAGAAATACCTTCGAACCGGCATACTTTCACACTTGATGTCTTTTTAATCCAATTTCGATGTGGAATGTCTTTTAGTTTTCAATCGGCATGTTGGCATTCTAATAAATCCATGGTTCGGCTACTTGGAGAGTTTCCATCTGTCATGTTAAATTCCGCGAATACTGCTGATGTTTGTCTCTGGATGTAGGATAAAGTGGGTTATAACGAGAGTACGACTTGTAAAGGGGATAGACGCGTTCATGTTTCAAAATGCAATGCATGTTTGAAATAAGAACGGTGCCATTTGTGTTGCTTCTTGAGTCTCTGTCTTTTTTTTATTTTTTTTTTATTTTGGCTTCGCACGGCTTGTGCATTCAGCCAGTGTCAAGTAATTAAATATACTTCAAGTTTACAGATAAATAAGATATATAAATACATATTACAATACATAAATATAATAACCCACCCCTCCCCTTGTGCCTCAGTAAAGATGTGGGGCTTTACTGAAACATCAACACGGACTTTTTGGGAGAAGTCGAAAAGCAATGCTATCCACTTTTGTTTCACTTTCCCACACTTATGCGCATTCACGAACACTTACCTAACGGTTAATAATCCACCATTATTACACATTAACATTCGAAGAAACACAAGTTTTGGAAAATAAAACAAAACGAAATCTTGACTTCTCAAATTCCCGCCAAAAAGTCCAGTCTCTGTCTTTTTTTACACCGACGAGAACAGATTCAAGGATGTGTCAATGATTAGCCACATTGTGTCAAATCAATTCCTAATGCTAAGTCACCTGAAATGCGTTATGTATTATATTTTGAAAAATATTTTTTAAGCCGATAGATCTTTAAACTTTATCGAATTTGAAAAACGGCGAATACCTACTATAAACAAATGCCTTTATTCTTTAGCTTCTGATCACGACACTTCATTGACCCTGCACATTTAAATCTTTTAATGTTGATAAGGTCATTGTGATAACTTCGCAATCCTCTTCAAATGTCTAAACATACTTTTTTTGTTTCCAGGTAAGTCATCATTTCATTTATTATCACACCGAGGAGTATGCACAGTTGTAAGTGGTAAGTTTAGTTTTTTTACTTGGCGCATATACTTTTTTTTTCTTCTATCATAGTCACTGGCATCAACAAATAGAGTACTTTGAGTTCTCTACGTATATTTAATATCTATGCGTTTATTGTTAGTCAGTCACAAACTCTCTCAGATAGGCAGAAACGTTTCCTCAAAAGATTTATCTTTTAAGGTCAGTAGGCACATCCTGACAAAAAGTCACAATATTAAGAAACGCACCGCCTTTCACTGATGGAGCGAATTTAATATTCGTCCAAGGAACGTACCGTCGAGGTGAAATGGGGTGTGCGGGAAAACTCTGAATTCACCCAGCAACGCGTATCAATCATTGTCTTTTTTCATTTTTCTTCGTTTGAATTGTATTTTTTGCATCTGTTTCCTTTTGCTATTTAATCATATCTCTCTAAATCAGTCACAGATATACGTATATTATTAAAATTATGTAATGATACATCAGTGAAACTAAACTGTTTTTTTTTTTAATCCTTTATTATTCCACCTGAGTACTCAACAGGTAGGCAATACCTTCGACTCTCTCCCCAATCCAAATCGCAATTTATTTCCTTAATTGCGTAATTGAAATAATTAATCCCGGCATTCAATTTAATTTAGGAACCTACCTAAACATTTTTTCAGTTTCATAATAAGCATCATTAATTAAAAATCCCGACAGTCTGCAATGGAGTCCCAGTATCGTTTCATTTAGAAGAAAAACAATAAATTACTTACTATTTGAAATTGGAATCGTGGAATAGTCGATATCAGGAAATTGAATAAAGAACAAAGTGACGTTCGGAAATTAGCTCGAAGAGCTGCGAATTCGGAGTGGAGCGGGATCCGACCGGAATTGCGTCAGCCGACTGAGTTTCTCAGAAGTTTGTGTAAACTAAACGCAGCGTGGCATATTTAGGATTAACACTCAAATCTGCGCAGGTACGAGGTGCGGCGCGATTACTCACGCCATGTTTGTATAATTACGGCTCTCCTGAAATACACAAAATTCGGATATGTGACCTGTTTTACACGAACACGCCTCTTTATCAGTCTGGCCTAAATGCGATGTAGGTGGTATTATTTCGATCTCGGATGTTTAGTATTCGAGACATCCCCAATCGATACGTCATCGCAACTCGTTTTTCGTACGGCATGTGAGCGGGATCGCCCTCTATAACGTCTTGATGTCCAACATCTGCCGCTCGGTTCAAGTGATCGGGGCAGATGGTTTCATAAGTTTTTATCAAACGTGTGCCATGATATCGATATTTTGTTTTACATTTTTTTATACAGGAAACGTTTTGTCGTTTCTTTAAAATTTGGCGTTTTTTGTTGTGTGTTGTGAACGCCCTAATCTCAGGAACTACCAGGCTGATTTGAAAAATTCTTTCAGCATTTGATAGATAAACTATTGAGGAAGATTATAAGCTACTTTTCATCATCAGCATCATCATAATCATTACTATGGGGGCAACGCCGCGAGGGCGCTGCCTAGTTTGTTTATATAGGGAAAACAATTTTAGAGCAATCAGAGTAAAGCCGCTTGTTGGGTTTCTTCCAATTCTACAGCAGCTCCCTTTCTCCAATAAAATGCAGATGTCTAGTAGATCGTATAATGAGAGTTTTACATAGTTTTATGCTTTATAAAAATTAAAGTTTGAAAAGAAGTGTCCGTTCATTGCCGGTAAAAAAGTGAGTTCGTCGGAACAATCGTCTCTGTCTATTTGTCCGTAAAAACCACAGATCACAAAACATTCACATTTTTGACACAACACTTCAAAGTTGACATTGACAGTTTCGTTCGGCGATTAGGCCGCAACAAGTTCCCCTCCCTCGAGAACCCTGGGATCTCGAGCCACTAAGGGACTCAGGTTGACCACAGCTCGGCGGACGATGCCCTTCCTGGTGAAGACGTCCGCAACGCGTGACACCCCGTCCGGTCCGGGATAGAGTCGATGGATGCGACCCATTTTCCATTGTAGTGGAGGTAAATTTGCATCCTTGAGAATAACCATGTCTCCCTCTTGAAGTGCTCCTTGGTTTGTACGCCATTTCGATCGATGTTGTAATTCGCTTAAAAATTCCTTCCGCCATCTCTCCCAAAAATGTTGACGCATCTGCTCGATTTCCTGGTATCTTGATAGTCGACTTGTCTTGATGTCGAGCAGCGCTGGCGCAGGCGGACAGGTGAGTGGTTTGCCGATCAGGAAGTGCCCCGGAGTAAGAGGGAAGAGGTCAGTAGGATCAGATGAAAGAGGACAAAGGGGCCTTGAATTCAAAATTGCCTCTATTTGCACGAATAATGTCGATAATTCCTCATAAGTGAGGTGATTGTTACCTAACATTCTAGTTAAATGATATTTTGCAGATTTCACGCCGGCCTCCCAAAGCCCACCGAAATGTGGGGTGTAAACCGGTGAAAATCTGAACGTAATGCCTTCGTCGGCGGCAAATGAAGAGACTGATTCATTGCATGTATTTAAAATTTGACATAGCTCATTGTTTGCGCCCACGAAATTTCGGCCGTTGTCGCAGTAAATCTCGCTTGGTTTTCCTCTGCGACTGATGAAGCGTTTTAAACATAAAATGAAGACTTCAGTGCTCATGTCCGATGCAATTTCCAAATGAAGAGCACGTGTAGAGAAGCATACGAATAAACAAAGGTAGCTCTTTATGATTTTACATCCGCGTCCAATACGATCACGGATTGGAAACGGCCCTGCAAAGTCGACTCCTGACACTTGGAACGGTAAAGTAGGACTCACTCTAGGAAGAGGTAAGTTTCCCATTATGGGATTTATTGTTTTTGCTTTTATGACTCTACACAGTTTGCAATTATTCACTGTGCTCCTAGCTAATCGTCGACCAGTGAGTGGCCAGTAAGATTGTCTGATGTTAGTGAGAAGTAGTTGTGGACCACAGTGCATAAGTATTTTATGTTCGTGAGAAAATAATAGCTTGGTGAAATTGTGTTTTGAATCTAAAAGTATTGGATGAATTTTATTATAAGTTTCAGATGCCCTTTGAATGCGGCCCCCTACACGAAGAATACCGTTCTCATCTACGAAAGGTCTCAAGGAGAGTATGCTCGACTTAGCAGGTAAGCATTTTTGATTTTTCAATAAATTAATTTCATTGCCGAAACATTCGGCTTGATGTTGTTTAATTACAACATGTAGAGAAGCTGTCAATTCATCAGTAGTTAAATGACCAGTACGCTTAGAGTTTGCATGCCTCACATTGTAAACAAATCTAAGAACATACGCTACGCTTCGTTGAAGTAGAGTCCACTTTGAGTATCTATCAAAATGGACAATCCCTTTGGGATTAGAAGAATCATTTTTTGCAGTGGTAGCGCAAGTTACTGAGTTTGTGTGCAATGTAGAGCTCGTTGTAAAATCCAGATTATTAGAGATAGGATCACGTTTAATTTCGGGTAACTCTACCGAATGTTTGATTTTTGTTGGCCAATTAGACTCTGGCTCTAGCAAAAAAGAAGGGCCATGCCACCATAAGGTAGCTTCACTGATGAGATTAGGATCTAAACCTCGCGAGGCTAGATCTGCAGGGTTTTGTGTTCCAGGAACATGTCTCCAGGAACCAGAAGACGTAAGTGTCGTATTTGTACCTACAGTTATGTGCATGTAAAATATAATTCTGTGTTAATATGATGTGGGTAGTAAATAAAAAATTTAGTCTTGGTCAACCCATCTTTCAATTACGACATGGTGACAGCGGTGCTAGAAAATTAAATCGAAAAACGAGTAATTACGTGTGCATTGTGTTAAAAAACTATAAATTGTTGTGTTAGAACTGTGATCATTGGAAAAAACAATGGAACACGCCCGACCTCCATCGGAATTAATCTTACAAGGCGGTCCCGCTAACCGAGCCGAAGCGTGGCAAAAATGGCTTCGGCAATTTGATGTATTTCTAAAAGCATCCGGCGTTTGCAAGGAATCTTCTGATATGAAAGCCAGCTTGTTAGTGAATTTAATCGGATCGGAGGGATATGACATTTACACAACTTTCAAGTACACTAAAGAGGAAAACAAAGAATGTTTCGATACGCTCATACGCAAATTCAACTCTCATTTTGAGACGAAACAAAACACCACTATGGCTCGTTTTAAATTTTTTTCGAGAAATCAAGAGGACGGCGAGTCTATCGACGAATACGTCACGGCGCTGAAGCTTCTTTCCCAGCGATGTGAATTTGAGCACCTCGAAGAGGGTTTAGTGCGTGATAGAATAGTGTGCGGAGTCCAAGATAGCAAGCTACGAGATAGATTGCTCCGAGCGGATGATCTTACATTGCCGCGAGCGGTAAAAATCTGTCAGGCTAACGAAATGTCCACGGAGGAGCAGAAGCAGATCGAGGGGACCAAGACCGGAGGACAAGTGGTAGCAGTCGATGCCATGAACGCACGCGGCTCGAGAGCAGGCGGGAGCGGCGCTGGCGGCGTTCGGAGCGCAGGCGGTGCGGCCGGGCGGGCGCGCGGCGGCGGCGGCGGCGGCGGGCCGCGCGCGGCGCAGCGCGCGCTGTGGCGTAGTAGCGCGCAGCAGCATCAGCGACGCGGGTTCGGTGCGGGCCCGGCGGGGGCGCTGAATAAGTGTTGCTTCGCGTGTGGTGGTGCTAGTTGTGACGGGTATAAGTGTGCGGCAAAGAATGCGATGTGTTTTTGGTGCAATGAACGAGGACATTTTAAGAACATGTGTCCGAAGTTACGTAAACGTGTAATGCAGATCGACGCCGGTAGTCTCGATATAGATGAGTGCGTCGATGACTACGACGACGACGAAGATAACGGCGGCGACCTATACTTCGTTTCTGCACTTTCACGGATGAGAGAGCGTAAGGACTCTAAATGGTATGAAACTTTAATATTTGTGTATACAGGAGCTAAAGAAATTTTTAAATTAGATTCAGGGTCTGATTTGAACGTAATGTCGCTATATACATTTGAGCGTCTTGGACTTTCGGTTGATATTTTAAACTCGGACAAAACCAAGGCGCAATGATTTTGTGGAAACCTTATACCTATTGTTGGTCATTGTTATTTAGATTGCTTATATAAAAATATTAAATATAAGTTACGTTTCATTGTTGCCGATTTTGATTGTCAAAGTGTATTAGGTAAATACGCATGTGAGGAACTAGGAATGGTAAAGCGTATTTTGTCTTTAAATGTAGATGGGTATAGCGATTTGTTTCAAGGACTGGGCAAGTTGCCCGGCAAGTACAGTATCGTGGTAGATAGGTCGGCTCAGCCGTCGGTTTGTCCTGTTAGAAAGATTCCAATGGGAGTGCGTGACAAACTTTTGCGTGAATTGGTGCGTATGGAGAACATAGGAGTCATCAGAAAAGTGTCACATCCGACGCCGTGGGTGAATGCCATCGTGGTGGCAGCCAAGAAAGACGGTACTATTCGCGTGTGTCTTGACCCACGGCCGCTCAACCGCGTCGTGCGGCGTGCGCACTATCCCTTGCCGACGCTTACAGAGATAGCAACGAAGCTAGAGGGAGCACAGTATTTTAGTAAACTGGACGCCCGCTCTGGATTTTGGATGGTGCAGCTGGATGATGCAAGCGCTGACCTATGTACATTTGGGACTCCGTTCGGCAGGTACCAGTTCTTACGTCTCCCGTACGGAATTAACTGCGCATCTGAAGTGTTTCACTCTAAGATACGGCAGATATTAGAAGATTTAGATGGGGTAGATTCCTTCATCGATGATGTGATCGTGTGGGGTTCTAGTAAAGCTCAACACGATGAACGCCTCAGGAAGCTGTTAGATAGGGCCCGAGAGGTAGGAATTAAATTCAACGGAGAGAAATGTCAATTTCAGGTCAAAGAAGTAAGTTATCTGGGGCACGTATTCAGCGCACAGGGTATGTCGATAGATAAAAATAAAATTAAAGCGATAGATAGCATGCCCGTCCCGAACGATAGACCATCGCTAGAACGTTATTTAGGTATGATTAACTATCTATCAAAATTTATACCTAACTATTCCGAGTTGGCGCTTCCCCTTCGCAATCTACTCAAGAAGGATAACGAGTGGGTGTGGGAGGTAGCGCAACAGAGTGCGGCGGCGGCGCTGCGGCGCGCGGTGTGCGCGGCGCCCGTGCTGGCGCTGTACAGCGCGCGCGAGCCCGTGCTGCTGTCGGTGGACGCCAGCGCGCACGCGCTGGGCGCCGTGTTGCTGCAGGCCGGCCGCCCCGTCGAGTACGCCTCCGCCACCCTCACCGACACACAGTGCAGGTACGCGCAGATAGAGAAGGAGCTGCTTGCGATCGTCTTTGGCCTAGAACGGTTTCATCAGTATGTGTATGGACGTCGCGATGTCACCGTTGAATCTGACCACAAACCGTTGGAAGCGCTGTTCAAGAAGCCACTGGATTCCATTCCTGCGAGACTTCAACGTATGATGCTTCGAATTCAAGGTTACCAATTTACCGTGATATACAAACCTGGCAAGTATATGTACGTGGCTGATACTTTATCGCGAGCGGCGTTGCCGGAACTGATGACCGATAAAGTAGCGGAAGAGATTGAGGAACAATCATGTTTTTTATTAGAAAACGTGCGGTTCAGTGATAGCAAAGTAAGTCTAATTAAGGAGGCCATTATCGGCGATATGGAATGTCAGCAACTCATAAAGTATATTCAGGAAGGATGGCTGGAAAATAAATATGATGTAGACGAGCGAATCAGAGAGCTGTGGTCTTACAGAGATAGTTTTGCATTTATTGATGGTATGATATTTAAGGATGATTTGGTGTACATTCCTGCTACTGCTCGGTCTGTAATGCTTGATCGCGTGCATGACGGGCATATGGGCATGGACCGATGCAAGCGGCACGCCCGCGAGGTGATGTTCTGGCCGGGCATGTCGCGCGATGTGGAGTCCATGGTGCGTCGCTGTCGCACGTGCGCCGAGCGCGCGCCGAGCCACGCGCGGGAGCCGCTAATGTCACATCACATACCGCCACTGCCTTGGGCTAAAGTCGGCTCGGACATTTTTCAATACGGCGGCAAGTATTTTTTGATAATAGTAGATTATTTTTCTAAATTCATAGAAGTCAATCCGTTAACAAATATAGGTACAAAGGCAGTGGTGACTGCAATGAGAGACCAGTTTGCAAGACATGGCATTCCAAAAGAGTTGGTAACCGATAATGGTCCTGCCTATGCTTCCAAAGAATTTGGCGAGTTTAGTAAACATTGGGGTTTTAAGCATATAACCAGTTCACCAAATTATGCACAGTCCAACGGACAAAGTGAAAGAAGTGTGCAAACAATTAAAAACATATTAATTAAATCGATAAATTCAGGCACGGATTTTTATTTAGGACTATTAAATTATAGGGCGACCCCAGGTAACGGAATCAGTTCGCCCTCTGAACTCCTTATGGGCCGCCGGCTCAATACTAGGTTACCATCACACGAGAGTAAATTGAGACCAAGCAGAAATAATAAAAACGATTATAATAGAATGCTGCAAAATCAACAAAAAGATAAGGTATGTTATGATAGGCGAACAAAACAACTGCCCGAGCTATCGCCTGGCGAACCGGTTCTCATAGCTGACGGAGGTAAAAGAAAAAGCGCGCGAATCCTAGGGCGCGCAGAACAACCTCGTTCATACTTTGTCGCAGATAACTACGGTAAACAATTCAGGCGTAATAGGCGACATTTGCTTAGGCTGCCAGCTGACACTAAGACGTTTTCGCCGGGTTCCTCGCAGGAAGCCTCGCAGGAGCAAGTGACTGATGATGAGACATGGGCGAGTCCTAATGATCGAAGCACTCATGCAAGTGATGAAGGACTCGAACCGGATGACGCAGTGACTCCTACGTCGCCAGACGCACTGATTCAGCGCCCGCGCAGTCCCACTAGGAGAATGGCGGCAGTCAAAGCTCGAAAAAAACTTTCAGAATACCTTTAAATACTTATCTCTTACTACATTTGGAGATATCTACGCTCCTATGTCTGATAAATCTAAAATTGAATGAATTTTACAGAGTTTACTAGGCATGCTAATTTAATTTAAAAATTATCTTATTATTAGGTAATATTAATTGTATTAATGTTGGGTAGGTAAGTAGATCTCTGATTAATGTAACCTGCTTATGAATATTGATATGCTCAACAAGTATAATTAGTAATTACTAATTAATTAATTATAAATAATATTAAATGTACCTAATTATACTTACCCTTTATTGAATTGCTTAAAAAATATATAGGTAGGTATATATATGTTTAAAAAAATTCATTATAGGAAAGATGTCGTATTTGTACCTACAGTTATGTGCATGTAAAATATAATTCTGTGTTAATATGATGTGGGTAGTAAATAAAAAATTTAGTCTTGGTCAACCCATCTTTCAATTACGACAGTAAGCTGCTGAACTTCAGCAACCCGGTTAGAAACAAATGTTTTGAGGTCACGTGCATGCGATGACAGCCAACCAAGAACCACAGAAGAGTCTGACCAATAATATATATTGTCTATGTGGAGTCTCAGAGCTTGCAGCACTTTGTGAGCAAGACGAGCAGCTAATACAGCTCCACATAGTTCCAAGCGAGGAATGGTTTGTGGCTTTAAAGGCGCGACCTTAGTCTTTGCGCAAAGAAGATTCGTTTTGACGTGACCTGACTTATCTATCGATCGCAGGTAGAGGCATGCTCCATACGCTACTTCGGAAGCATCACAGCATTTCGATAGTCTCAGGTTCGCTGCATAGGACGTACCTGGGAATTTGTAGAGAAGACAATGCGTTCAAATTAGCTACAAAATCAAGCCACGATTTCTCGATATCATAGGGAATTGGATCGTCCCAATTTAGGTTGGAAATCCACAATTTTTGAAGAAACATCTTAGGTATGATAGTACATGGGCTCAATAAACCTAGTGGATCGAACAATTTAGCAGAATTAGACAAAATTGTTCTTTTCGTAGCTTGTGAAGGATTCTCAATGTTTGTAGAGAAATGTAAGACGTCAGCGGCTGGGTCCCACTTAAGACCCAGTGCGCTGGATGAAGAAGTAGCGTCCAAGTCTTTGGGAATTAAAGAGCTTGGATTGTTGTTTATTATAGACGGCGCATTAGTACGAAACTTACGCAGTGGTAAGCCCGCAGAATGAAGAATTTGTGTTACCTTAGTTATGATTTCACTCAGCTCAGATTCATCGCTACTTCCTGAGAGAAAATCGTCGACATAAAAATCATGCTCTATGAGTTCAGCTATCCCTTTGTCAGAACATTCTTTCGCTAACTGTAGAAGACATCTTGTGCTTAGGAACGGCGCTGAAGCTGTCCCGTAAGTAACAGTGTTGAGCTCAAAGGTTTTGATAGGAAGGTCATCCCTTTCACGCCATAAAATCATTTGAAGATGGCGCTGCGAGCGATCTACTTCAATTTGGCGGTACATCTTTTCTACGTCTGCAGAAACCACAAATCGATGCTGCCTGAACCTTAATAAGATGGACAATAAATCATCTTGAACCACCGGACCAGTATATTGTATGTCATTGAGAGAAATACCTGAAGATGTCTCAGCTGACGCGTCGAAAACTACCCTTACTTTGGTCGTTTCACTACTCTCTCTGACAACAGCGTGATGAGGCAAGAAGCAACCGTTTGAAGGTTTGGCGACCTCACTCATGTGTCCTAGGCGTTCATACTCACTCATGAATTTATTGTACTCTACTCGCAATGCCGGTGCTTTATTTAATTTTCTCTCAACTTGAAGTAAACGTTTTTCAGCAATGTGATAAGATTCACCTAGGACACCTGGTGAATCACGAAGAGGAAGCTGAACACAAAATCGACCATTTTCATCACGTTTAGTAGTTTCAGTAAACAGCTTTTCACAAAAGTCATGCTCTATCGACGGAGGAATATTCACTGGAACCTCTTCCAGTTCCCAAAATTTAGCAAGCTGTTGCTGAATGTTTTGGCTGAAGTTGCAAACCATTTGGTTTGACTTGCCACGCTGCTTCCCCCCCATGGGGCCAGCTACTATCCATCCGAGTTGGGTTTCACGCAAAAAGGCTCCATTGTTAGGACCTAATCTAATTTGAGAAGAACAGATGATTTCCCAAAAGACATCGGCTCCTAGAAGCATGTCAATGTCGGATGGGCAATAAAAACTTGGGTCTGCTAACTGAATATGGCTTGGAAGCCCTAACTCCTGAACTCGGATTTCTAACTGAGGCAATCTATCCGTTACCAACGGAATCACAAAGCATGTGACTGGTGCACTAAAAGAAGTGTGCAAAGAAGTTATCACAAGATCGCAATGTTCTGTGATATTTAAGATGGCATTGCTTATGCCTGACACGTATCGCGTTTGTATTTTTGTTCCAGTGAGACCAATCTTGGATAAAGCGGCCTCTGTTATAAAGGAACACTGGCTTCCACTATCAAGCAAAGCCCTTAATGTAAATGTTCGTCCATTGCTAGTCACCTTGACCAATGCAGTAGAAAGAAGGACTTGGTCGCAGGAGACAGAGGACATGCTGACTACACGAGAAGACTCCTCACCCTCATGGTGAGGCAAAAAAGAAGAAGAAGGTGAGTCATGACAAGAAACAGAAGTTGTAGTCAGTAGAGATGTAGTTTCTTCATGACCCTTTTCTGGTTGTGGTTGTGTTTGTAGAGAAGACTGTCTATGTAATACAGTATTATGTTTTTTGTAACAGATACGACAACCACCAAGCCTACACTGAATCGACCTATGACCACTGCGTAAGCAATTGTTGCATAATTTCCACTCAAAAACTTTTGAAATTCGGTCTTCGATCGGCAATGTTTTAAATTTCATGCACTCATATAATTTATGATTTTGTTTACAGGCTAAACAATTGTTGTGTGAAGCACCATGGGATGGACCATTGTTGGATGATTGAGGTGAAGAAACTATAAAAGACTTTGATTTTATGAAGGTGTTTCGCTTTTCACACTTTGAGGTTTTACTCGCACGTATTGTTTCTAAAACCGTTGCTCGCTGACGAAGAAATTCAAAGAATGTTTCTAATGAAGTTGTTTTTAATTTACTCCTATGCTCCTCCCAATCCCTAGCAGTGTCAGGATCCAACTTTTCAGAAGCCATGTATATTATGATTGTATCCCAACTTGCTGTGGGTTCATCTAAAGAATTCAACGCACTTAGATTTTTGGAAATTGCATCGATCATGCCACGAAGACCTTTATCAGATTCTTTTGTCATAGGCTCTAATGAAAATAGGCCCTTAATATGCTCGTTAATTAATAATCTTTTATTGTTAAACCGATCACACAAAAGAGACCATGCTATATCATAATTTGTTGTTGAGACGGTCACTGAAGATATAACTGCCTTAGCCGTTCCCTCAAGATAAGATTTCAAATAATGAAACTTACTCACATTATCTATCCTATCATTTTCATGGATCAACGATGAATAAGTATCCCTAAATTCTAGCCATTTGCCAGGATCACCACTGAACGGTGGGACCTTGAGCGTTGGCAGCTTTATATGCTGGTGATGATTTGAGCAGTGGGAGGCATGAGAGGCTGATGATGATGACTCATTATTCACTTTTCCTTCAAATGTTTCTAACATTTCTTGAGTTTTAGCAATGAGACTAAAAAACCTATTTTCCACTTCCTCCCTCTCACTCATTTGATCATCAGCAAGATCTAATGATTCTATTTTTGATTGTAATTCATCAAAACTATATGATAGTTCTTGTAATTTACTTAGCCGCAGAGTTAACTCGATGAAATTATTTTTACACAATTTAGTTTCCGAGAGAGGCTTCACAAATTTTTCAAATAAAGTAATACGAGTTTTTATGCGACCGCGCTGTGCAATAAGTTCCTTGAGATCCGACATAGTAGGCGCAAACAATAAACAGGACACTCAAAATAAAGTTATGAATAAGTTACACTCAAAATAAAGATGTACGAATAAAGTTCTGTATAAAGAAAAATAAGCAATGAATACAACCTCGTTCGCGCTATACTGCACAAACCCTTCGTGGAGGATCAGCTCAGCATGCACTACTTCACCGGCCGCCGACTCAGACTCAGGCAGAGGCGCCGCCGTGGCGCAGTCGCCGGTTACTAGATGACAATGTCGGCGCCTGTAGTTCGCAATTCTCACCGATTTTCACCCGGGAAATGCCTGGAATAGTTAGTTACTATGCTTTACTAGCTGTATAAAACGATATTTTAATGGATTGGTTGATATTCTTGAAGTTTGTAGAACTTTAAATTCGAAGATGACACGTGAACTTTTTTCAAATGTAAAACTCTAAATTGGCTAAAATACTGGGAAATATGTACTGAACTCGATGAAACTAGGTTAAATAAGATGTCTACTAACGATTTAATGATGGGATTGCTGTAAAATCAGGATATTTCACGAAAAATGTATTGTCGATACTTGAATAAAAAACAGTGGCGGGTAGATTCGAACACGCCACAAAGATGTAAAAAGATGAGAAATATCGACAAAACTACGCACAAAAGAAGCAAAATTGATCAAGAAGGATAGAGAGGAATGGAAATGGGGCTTACTTCCCTCGGAATTGGATTGTTTCACCTGTCCTGAAGGGGTTTTCAGCCTTCCAGCGTAGACGATGTATCACGTCGGGGTCACCAATTTGTTGGGTTTCTTCCAATTCTACAGCAGCTCCCTTTCTCCAATAAAATGCAGATGTCTAGTAGATCGTATAATGAGAGTTTTACATAGTTTTATGCTTTATAAAAATTAAAGTTTGAAAAGAAGTGTCCGTTCATTGCCGGTAAAAAAGTGAGTTCGTCGGAACAATCGTCTCTGTCTATTTGTCCGTAAAAACCACAGATCACAAAACATTCACATTTTTGACACAACACTTCAAAGTTGACATTGACAGTTTCGTTCGGCGATTAGGCCGCAACACCGCTCATTATTGTGAACCCCTAAGTAATGCACAAGAAAAATTGTAACTTGGTGCAAAAGTTAACATTTTATTATGGAGTTTGATGAACGAGCTGGAAGTCAAACGATGCGTGAAGTTACGGCGCGAAGTTGCCGGTGGCCGAGCAACAGCTTTTAAAAGCTTTTGCGTTTTACACGGGATAATTTATTTAAATGAAACTTTTCATGTAAAACAAACAATTCTGTTCAGGGATTAAGCGTGTATTTTTTGATAATTTCTTAACTAAGTAAAAATGTACCTACCTATGTAAAACTATAATATAATTGAAGCTTAAAGAGCGGGCATTTTACAAATTTAGCAGTTCAGTTCAGTTCAGTTCAGTTCATTTATTCAGAAACATTTCTTTTACAAAACGTGTTTGAAATTATCAAAATATAACTTAATACTATAATTTTTTTTTTTTTAACCTACTTCGTCCCACTGCTGGGCAAAGGTCTCCCCCAAACTCTTCCAACCGTCCCTGTCCTTCGCCGAGTCCCACCATCCATCGGCGAAGGTGACAAGGTCGTCCCGCCGATGGATAATATTATAATTTTTAATACTATAATTAAAAATTTAAATATTTTGCTTGCTTAAAACTACATAGGTGCATAAAAAACAAACAATTCACATAAAATTTCAAATAAACAATGTCACACTCACATAAAATAAATAACAGTTACCTACTATATCTGTTTTTGTATAACCTGCTACTAGGACAACTGTCTTTATACGTTTTAGACAGCAAGTTTTGCAGAGGTGTAGTAAACTACGTCCTACTAAAATTATAAATTGAAAGTTTGTGAGGATGGATGATGTATACGAGTCGATCAACTATTTTACCCACACTTTGCTGTCCCCGACCATTTTTTATTAAAATACGCTAAATGGTTATCTAGACACACATAACGAACATAACAATGGTATCTAAGCTCATTAGGCACAACGGGAAACTTGATTACGTTCTCGAAAATCTTTAATTTCCATGAAATTTTATGGTAACTCAGTAGACAAAAAGTCCGCTCCATACAAAATATTGCTGTTCGAAGACCACATTCGACATGTAAACTTTAATTTAAATGTACTTACGCTTATTGGTTTTAGTTAATTCTTATAGTATAACAAGTTAGTATGTTATAGTTTATCGTGAACTTAACAAAATAGAAATAGGCTAATTAACTTTTCCAAAAAAAATTCTCAAAAATCTGTCCCTCACTAGAATCCCCTTACTTGTGTCTGCTGAGTTACCCTCCTAAATTTGACCCGGAAACACAGAGAAGGCCATGTTTGCCGTAGATAGCTTCATTTGTGTTTTCCTTTGGTCGTGTGGCGTGGCGTGGTCCTTTGATAGCACCGTCGAGCCGCCAGTCCGCGAAGTCCATAATATTTTAAAATATAATATGAGAATATAGTCCATAATATTTCTAATGCCTTACTTTAATCAGAATATAGAAAAAAAAATTTTTTTTTTCAAAAAAATATGGTCTGAACCTGTCCAAAGTGTGGGTAAAATAGTTGATCGACCCATACATGTATTCTATGCAATAAAAATTCTGATTCTGATTCTGATTCTGATGGATGGATGTTTGTTACTCTTTCACGCAAAAATTACAGAACGGATATTAATAAAACTTGGAATATAGCTTATGACCTGAAATGACACATAGGCTACCTACTTTTTATCTGGGTAGGTACCACGTGAGCGAAGCCGCGAGTGGAAGCTAGTAGAAAATAGAGACACCAATTTACCACCAAGACGTAATTTTCCCAACAATTACGTTTTAGCAGTGTATCTTTTCTTTTTTCTATGTAATAAAACTAATACGAACCGACAACGCCGCTTTTGTGAAGGCAAAGTATTCATCATACATAGAAGGCTTATTCATGCTTTATTTTCGTCACAATTCCGTAGAGAATTTTATTATAAAACTTCGTTAACGTGTCGCACTGCTACCTCTAAAATATTTAATATACATTCGCTGTGGGCCCTAGAAAAATATTTTCTCATTTTGTGTACATTAACAGTACTGTTTGCAGTTTATTAAGTTTGAATATGATGAGCGGCAATGGAGAACAAAATTGTGGATTACTGAAATTTCACGTTCGCAAGCTTTGGAAGATTTCCAAATGGCATCAGGTGTGAGAATAAGCATTTTTTATGTTATTTATTACACCTCTAAAATGATTTTGAGGGGATATTATGAAGGATTTATATCATTTTCTGGCACAATCTTCTAACTCAATTAGCGTTTTTGCTTGTGCTCTTATTATATCCGATCTTTGAAATGATTGTAGCCCAGTAACATTTTTTCAATTTGGCAATGAAAATGGTTCAATCTAAAATGTTTAATTCCACAATATATTCTGGAAAGGTGCTAAATTTATTATTATCAATTTGTCAACAACTCACCTTGTTATTTGCAAAAATGACACAATATTTTCTTCTTTGCTTAGAAATTTCAATTTGAACATAAGCCCTGTTTGTAAACTTTGATTAAAACCGAGTTCAAGTTAATCCTTTGTTAAATTTCAATTTAAAGAGGCTCAGTTGAGCTTGTGCCTTTATTGGTGGAAGGTTAACAGGCTTCATCTATAAAATCAATTGAAAATTATACTTGTTATCTTTCCGCTTTTTATTTTTTTGAACGAAAGTGCTTATATACGTACACATTTATTATATTTACATGTGTTAATATTTTTTAAGAACCAGTAAACAGATTTGGCAGAGCAACCGTGGCCATAAAAAGTTAGTTCAACTTGCAAGATTACATTTTAGCGTAATGTCACTTTTGGGCTAATATACCGGCAAGCTTCCAAGGTAGTTCGCTGTGGAGACAGATTCTCTCCAGTAATGTGCTCAACTTTTAAACACCCCGAAAATTCGCCCCAATTAGATTAATGCTGATACCGACCGACGGGGTTTATTATTTTTTTTTTTAACCGACTTCCAAAAAGGAGGAGGTTCTATGTTCGGCTGTATGTATGTTTTTTTTAAATCATTTATTCAGTAGGACCGTTATGACCACTTTGAAACGTCTTAACAGCTAGGTGATTCTACTCCTGTTCTTTCAACCTGATTTTTCTCTATATATTTTGAAACTGGTAGGTATTATTAATCAACCTAACTAACCCCATGCTAGGCTTCTTTATGCATTCTTCCTTTATGCGGCCATGCAACCCGACTCAGTGCTTTGTCTATGTCATCTGTCCCCCTCATTGCTGTCCGACGTTTCTACCTTCGTCTCCATTCTATTAACGTCTCAATCTACCAGTACACAGAGCACGTTGGTTTAACAAGCAGGTCCACAGACTATGGAATATAATAATGAATGTAGTCCACAGCATATTCAGGATGTGCACCAAGTGCGTCGATGGCAATGTGCTACGTATGACACATGACATCGAAGTCTAGATTTCGCATTGAGTCGGTTTTATTTATGCTCACATATCTCACATACGTAGGTATATCTAAGAACTACGTTCACGGAATGTTCGTATGCATTCAGTCGTTCGTAGCCTCTGTTTGTAAACCCTGCTGCAATCAAGACAGTGCTTGATCGCTATCGATAATTCGCATATCGATATTCCACAAATGTCCTACCAAAAGTCACGAACCAGACGCAATTTATAAACCCAATTTCTAAATCCAAATCAGTTTATCTATATTTCCATTCATAAATTTCCATTTCTCAAAACAAAATCCGCAAATAAAGTTCATTACAGTGATTTAAAGTCAAATATAAATCTGTAGACGTCCTATTTGTTTCTTATTTTATTAACCGATCGTAAATTACTTTTTGTAGTCTGAGGAGATATTTTATTCACCTGAGTACTGAATTTGCTTTTATATTTTAAATCTGTTTACATTGGCCTATTTTAAACAGGTAACTGGATCGTAATTAGCTTTTCCGCTTCGTTGGTTCCCAAGTGTTGAAAATGTTTTTGCACCTTCATTTTAACAGAGTGTTTACTTACCTACCATTAGGTAACAATTCTGTTACGAATTGTTTGAAAAGTTCAGAAACATTGTATCAGTGTATATTATGAACACAGAATATAAAGTTTATCGATAAAAAGTGCCTTAAACCTAGACCTCACTATTGTAACACTGTAGCAGCTTCCCACGGCCCGCTTCTAATGAGGCGTGTTGTGTTGAGTAACACGAGAGGGGGAGGGGGACACAGACTTTTTGAATGAGTAACTATTTGTCTCCGTGAAGTAGGTAATTAGACGTTACATTTTCAGTAACAGCCTCCTCTCTCCGAACTCTTCAGTATCGTCGTTTGGGGAGCCATTTTAGGCTTTGAATTATCATGAAAGATACAGTTTATTATCATAACTGTTGAAGGTACTGTTTTTTGTATTCATAACTGTTTTTTGTACTGTTTTTTGTATTCATTTTGTTTTATGTTTATTAAAAGTAAGAAACCACTTATTACCATTGCAATTTCACCAATTAACTCGATTTATTGTATCCATTATCTTTTTAGTTTTCTCATTCTACTGATTCCTGTCAGGTTTATTGTCTTTCCCATTATCGTTTCCTCTCCAAACGTTTTCAAAGCTTTGAGCAGAGAGCACTACAAACATCGCGATACAATACATAGTTTAATATTGTGAACCGGAAAAGCGTCCATAAAAGTGGCACATTGCGAAATAAAGCAAAACAAGTGCGTCCTTTGTTTGGCCGCGTGTTGACTGTGCCTTATCCACTATCGCCTGAACTAGAACTTTGCGGCGCCGCGGTGCAACGACCGCCGCCGGTACGATACTTACTCGAATGCTTTCGGGACTCATCTCGATGATAAGTTGTGTCTTTCCAAGACAAGTCTTATCCAAGTTAAGTCTTTCCTGCTCCATCTTAAAAAGTATTTTTTGCTCCTTTTTGCCTTTTCCTCTAAGTTTAATTTAAATTATGCAAAAGTCGTTATTAAGACACTTAGTTCACCAACGTTATTGTTTACTTAGGTATTATGAGTATGTAGGTACCAGTTATATAATATAGTAAATATTTTAGGGTTAAGCACACCTTGTAGGTAAACACACCGTCTTATCTAGATTAAAAAAAATCAAACAAAAAATAATTGATTGAATATAATAATCTACCTACCATAATCTACTACATCGTCTATCATTTTGTTCATGATACAAAAACTTATATATTTAGCTCGACACCTTGCCCGCTAAAATAAGATCAAAGTTTCATAGAACAAAACATTTTTCATTACCTATGAAGACGTTACCTCATTCACACAGTATTGTAAACAGACCCAGTTACAAAGAATATTAGGAGCATTATTAGTAGCGTGTGAAACACCGATGGTAGCGTCTAAACTTTCTCGACCATTGTTGTGTCTTTCCGTGGCTTGTAGTTGAAGCGATTACATGCGTTCAGTTTTATTTCCTTTGTTTTATCTGCTAGGGTTGAACTACTTTGTTTCTTGTAATGTCCTGATTAGTTGGACTGTGCTTAAATTGTTGTGATGATTGTACCGCAGTTGAAACATTTCTCTTTGTTATTGAAATGTGAAATATTTGTCTTTTATTTTGGCTTCTTTTAAGCCAATGTTAGAAAAGTATTTGCAACAGCTACTTTGTAAGTTTATCGAGCAATTATGATATAACTACATGACTATCATATCACTCGCGGAACTTACACAAACTTAAATTCATAGCATTAGACCTACCCCGTCATTTATAATAGACTTACAAGCTTCCTAGAGCTCTGATGGCTGCTAAATCTGTTATCATCTCTTTTGATTGACAAAGAGTGACAGGAACAAAAAATCTCTAAAGCTTTCCTAAGAATATGAATAAGGGGTTAGACTTTACTTGACGTCAATACACTTATAATATCTCAACAGACAGAATTCTTCAATCATCACTTTGAAAAACTCCAATGCTGTATAAATAAATAATGCTGGACATTTCACACAGCATCATGTAGCCCCAAGCTAAGCAGAGCTTATGTTATGGGAACCACATGACCTACTACTCAAATACATTTTTTTTTGTAAATACATACATAATATACATATAAAACACCCAGACCCGAGACAAATATTTGTATCCTAGTATTCTGAAAACATTTGTCTTTTTGTTTGTGTTTAGCTCAAAGTGATTTCAAAACAGGATTGCGGATGTTTGAGGCTACGCTCACATGAAACAAACTTTCTCAGAATGTCAATCTTGTTGGGCAATATTGATTTATTTTGTAGCAAAGGATTTAGAGAAAAAATTGTATTAATATAATTTATAAAGAGTTAGAAGAGACAGATGGAGAGAGTTGCATCGTTGCACCGACAAGAGCTGAGCCTGAGCTGAGCTAGGTTTCAGATATACAAAGGTAATATGCATATTATGCTAAACAATTACCTGACATCTCTGGTTCATAGTATTCTGTATGATGGCGATTGGTATCTGATGCCTTGTTTGGGTGCTTTGAAATTGTAGACGTGCAGTTCAACCAAGACTGGTATTCTGGAATCAGACATAGATTAATAGACATTTCTAACGAAATACAAATTAAGAAATCGTATGTTAAAACAATAAACAGAATTGACCATTTTTGCTTCAAACTCTTAAATATACGCCTTTTAATAAACATCATACTTTTGTGCGTGGTAGTAAAAATATAATAACCAAAAAAATTCTGTTAAAAATAGCACGCAAAAATATTACTACTATGAAATTTGCCCAACTAGCAGCATTATTACAACAAAAGTAGATAGAGATATACATTTACTAGTCTTCCATCATCTGTGTCATCACAGAACACTGCAACAACAATACCAACAATGAGTTAGAAAGTGCTCTAATGATTGATGCGCTCGTCTTTTTTTTTTGATCGCACGATGAGATGTTGAAACTTGTTCCACCTCTTTGTCGAGTGCCTTAGCTTGCGACGATTAAGATCATTGCACTCTTAGGTAACTTTGAATTTAGATCATCGTATTGATTGCCTGCATGTTTCTAGCGAATTAATTTGAGAAACATTTGTCAGAGGAATTCTGTTTGATACATTGATATACCGTTGCCAATTATATTACAAAAACAGAAACCGACCATTTACACAAACGTATATCTATCTCTTACTGCTATTTGCTTAGTCTGAATAGAACGTCCCAGCACAAATTTTGTATCGCCAGCAGTTACACAAAGTTAAACGCAGCTAGTTCAGAACTAGCAATTACTGCGAGCAACGATCTAGTCACGAAAATCTCTTATACCGTAACGGTTCACGCAGATTCTATGCCGATGTCAGCATCCACACTCCTACAGTCATTTGCTCTAATGGCCGCGTCAGCCGCGTGTGCTCCAAAAACGTTCTAAATTCTCCCCCAGCTAGACAAAAATGACACTTATTTACACGCAATAAAACTTATGTTGTTGAATACCTATTCTTTCCAATACAACCTTTTTAGAGTAGGTTGTACGTACGTGAAGGTACGCTAGTTAAGGTAAGAAGCCTTTGCTTCGCATACGCGTATTCAAATTCTGAAACTATTATATATTCAGCTTGCTCAATTGCGCTATTTTATGAAACCAAGATGTATGTGAAGCCTTTACAACATGAACAAGACTTTCTTGTCGACTAAAAAACAAGTTGACTAACAGTAATTGACGTATTAACCTTAAAATTATTTGGAACAAACCTGTAGACAGATCTAAATAATTGGCTTAGTCTAGCGCCCATTATTTTAACTAACTTTTACAGCTTTGAAAAGGATTATGATAAATCACATGAAACTTACAATATTAAGTAAAGTGAAAATGTAGAGCTTTCAAAGGCTTCAACGCTGTGAACTGCTTAGGGTGTGACTTTGTTCGTGCTAGCAGGCCATAAGGTTTGACCGTGCTACAGAGAAAATTGCATATACACACGCTACGACCACACCTTAACCCACCCTAGTTGTGGTTACATTTAATTTTATCTCTGTTTTGCACAAGGGTAGGCCTAGTGGGAGATACTCAGCCTTTCGAACCAAGGTTAACAATTCTGTAATATCAATCAATATGTTTTGAATATTTAACTATATACTTACAATATGTTTTGAATATAAACTAATATTCTAAATTGCCCTGAACCATTTTACCGGTGCGATTATAATACGAGTCGTATTTTGTTTGATACTAGAGTCATAGGTTGCCTTTTGCCTTCCTTTTGGCACTGCTTCGTTATGTTGATGTATAGAATAATCTGAAATATTTTTTGAAACGAGAAAAACGGAATATGATCACGAATTTATCCTCAAGGCGCGATGGACATTCTCTCATAACTTTAGGCATTAAATATTCTTTGAAAATGTCTAAATATATATAAGTATATAATCAGAGGTATTTCCAAATACATAATTTGGTTCATGCCCACATTTATCAGAAATAAGCATTCCATATTTTGACAGGTTGCAAGCCCATCGCCCCTATTAGAAAGCTAACTAGTTTCCTCAACATATTTTCCTTCATCGTCAGAGTTGCGCATATACATTTTTTTAAATTAAAAATCCATTGATGCACGGTCGGGACTCGAAACCATGACTGTCGGATCGAACGTCGAGGTACCATATTACTCGGCCAGCACGGCTCTTCTTATGATTATAGTTTATTTTGGTAAACACCTTATAATGGATATTTGGTCTTTGATGGTTCAAATAAGCCGTTCCCGTGCTAATTGCCGTAACAACTAATTTCCAAACTAAGCGAAAGCGTGACTGTTCAGATTTGCCTGGATGCCTGCCGCGCCTCGACCAAGTATTCGGGGGAGGCTCTGACTTCCTTTATAAGGTGAATTCGGTTAACGACCGTGACGCGCCGCTTTATTGTTCTTTCTGATAATGACTGATGGTTCCTCCTGTTGTCTTTGTTTTGGGGTGACAGTGACGCGAAAACGTAATCAGTGCTCCACGAAGCCTGAACAATGAAAAACTTATTTAATAAATAATTTCACCTAGGTACAATGAAGTTCAAAATGTTCTAGTGCTGTAGAATATTGAACAATAAATACATTCACTCATTAATATAAAACAAGTATTGTACTTACTGAATACGACTTTGATCTTAAAGATTTAAGAAAGTTTAATCATTTCGTAACTAAGAACAAACAGAAAGATATGTGTATGTTTTTTTTTTCAGAAGATATTTTACTAGATTTTTTTGACTGTACTGAACCTACCACATCGTTATTAAAAAGCCGGAGGCGACCATTAATTATGTTTTTATTCATTTTCATGTTTATCTTCAGGAAAAGTTAGGTATATCCTATACCTACTAATAAACAAGCAATATTTGTACACTTGTATTTTTGTATACTTGTATTCGTGTATAGTTTAAGTCCTTGTATAAATATTAGCATTCGCGTTTTCGAAAACGGCTATAATGATTTCGATGAAATATGCAATTTAGGAGTTTGCGGGGGCGAAAAATCGATATGGGAAAATTCGTTTTCTCCATAGATTAAGATTAAGATTAGAGAAGCGCTTGGTCGCCCAGATATTAAATAAATTGTGATTGACTTTGTGTTAATCACAAAACATTTGCGGTTCCATGAGTGCGTTTTGAATAAATAGCGGTAAGATAAAACTTAATATGCTCCGAATAATTTCATACAGCAATGAGAACATCCAATTTAGTGTTCTTCATCTACAACTCTTAAGAATAACTGCTGTGGTTATGCAAAGCAGTATAATTTGTGGTGAGATGTTTTGCAAGTACCGTTTTGATGCGTGCCTCTTTATTTACGCTCCGGGTACTATGCGCCTGCGCACAGACCGCGTCAAATCATATCTTGATTATGATGTTTTTGCATTAATGTATACGTTTATAACAGTTGTTTCTAATTATATAGTTTGCAAATTTGATATTATACCTAAAGTAAAAAACTAAACAGGCTCACGTCTGTATCCCTAGAAACGATAGACATTTACAAATATATGATAGGTCTTTAGAATTTGAAGATCCAATGAAGAAAAATAGCAAAGTAGCAACATGGCATGATTCTATAGATCTTATTTATATCAACTCGTAAAATAAATAATATAGGTAGGTACCTACTTTGTTGAAAAAAAAATGTTAAATAATATTTGTAAACGTGTAAATATGTTTTAGATAAAATAAATTATATCAGCTTGAAAACGAAATTTGACATTTCAACATTTTCAACATTCTGTTTAATTGCAACGTTAAATGATCGCTTTTGAAGATGCTTTTGATTTTTGTCGAGACACGAGATAATATGATTTATTAATCAACGAGTCGATGAACATTTTAATGTCTGTTATACATTGATGCCGAAAACTTCCGAACTAAAAACATTTTGAAAAGTCTTTTATTAAAGTTGTAAAGCGCCTAGAAAAAGATGAGACAGCTCATGAACCGTAAAGTTTCAATACAAGTCGAGTAAAATGACAAAATAAATACGGAAGAAGCGAGAACATCGATGTCATCACGCCTGAAGTGATCGGAAAGTTACGTTCCACTTTTTCCTTTAGCAATTTCGCAAAACTGCGCCAAAGTAGGTAACAACGATTCAATCGCGGCGAGCAGAGATTAGCAAAGGGAAAAACGGTGCAGTGACAAAAAACAGTATCAATTACCTACGTTCTTTCCCCGCGAGCTCCAACTCGAAGAATTTCGTTCGAGTGAACGTCTTTAGTCGAAAGATTTGCTCTCGATAGGATAGAGATCGATTCGCTTTGCTCGTTTTATATCGATTTAAATTGTATCGATGCCGGGGGCGATTAAGGCTTCCGTGCTTGCACCAGATGCAGTGGAAAAGAAAATTAGTTGTGCGAATAATCGAATCGGTGTAACGATCAAAACCTTGATGTTTGATTTCACCTGATCTCACATTGACCACAATTACACGCTTTCTAATAGCACTGCTATTAAGTACTATAATAGTAAACAAATAATACGTAAAAATTGTAGCCTATTTTAGGCATTTTGTTCAAATATACCTAGGTAACACAAAACAGTTTACCAAATAGTGGTACCTACAATACAAAATATTTTTAAAAATTTATTATAAGTACTTGCATATGAAAAAGTTTCTGTGCCTTCTTTATCTATTAAGATGTCAGTTCCCTTATTTTGAATAACTCAATTGCTCAAATCCTCTTTCCTTGTAGGTAAAACAAACAGTTTTTTTCCGTAAGCGTGTACGTATCCTCCCTAATAAGATACGGTAACCACTTCCTGCAGTTTGTAAGATAGGTGTACATTTCAATCGCACTAAGCCACAGTATAAACATCAATTATATCACACCACAAACCAAAATAAATGATAAATAAACAGAAGATACAGAGAGATATCCAAGAGGTTGGTGGATGAGACTAATGACCAAAGGGCTGGTGCTTACCTCGGACAAAGGATGAGTCTAGCAATCCAACGGGGTAACGCTGCCAGCCTTTTGGGCACTTTACCTGCGGTCGGTGATCTGAACTCTGTCTTCTATCTTTAGTCAATTAAAGATAGAAAACAGAGTTCCTTTTATTTAGTTGTAAGTTAGTTAAGGAGTGTTTTAATATGTAGGTACCTGAGTTAAATAATATTAATAAACAGAAGTAAAAAAGTTTTTTAAAAAGTAGGTAATCTTATTATTTCTACTCTTGAATAATACTAGCGGCATACTGACTTCAAATCGCGCTGTGCAATTTTTTTTTTTAATATATTGGTCAGTGATCTACAGTGACCGCAATAAACAATTCGATGATAAAGCAATAAACCAATTTAGAACAGCATTCGTCACCGTACAATGTCGCCGGGTCTCGTGGATGTTTACAAAGAACCAGCAGTTAACGGCATCGTAAAAAGCTCTGTTGTGTTTATAACAGCTACCGTTGAGAACTGTTTTGTTTCTTTTACCGATTCTGTAAAATATTCGCCACCAGTCGCTGAAGAGGCATTTAGGATATTATTACTCTCTTTCTTTGAAAGAGACCTTTTTAACCAACCGACTTCAAAAAAAGGAGGAGGTTCTCAATTTGACGAAATCTTTTTTATTTGCTTTTTTTTACGGATGTGCACCTCTAAGACGCCTGGGACGGATAAGGAAAATTATTTTTTTGTTTAAAAGGGTATACTTTCCGATTGGTGCAACAAAAAATTGTTATGGGTATGGGTTTTCTCTCTTCCATGCTTCCCTGCTTCTCTCCTTCCATGCTTCTCTGCTTCTCTTTTAACATGCTTCTCTCCATTTATGCTTGAAGCAATACGAAGTTCGCCGGGTCAGCTAGCATATAAAACTCACATTATAAAACAACAAAGCAACAGTGTTTATTGTGAGTGCAACAAAATATGATCAGAAATTTTGTGAAGATCGTAACAAGTTGTAGTCTCTTCTCTGCCTACTCTTATGGAAAGGAGGCACGATTTTATGTTTTCATGTAATAAAACAAAACAAACTAATGTAAACTATGGTGCACTAAGAAAACTCTTCTGATCTCATCTCTATTAAACAGCTAATAAACAATAACCAATAAAAAGTCCATAATCACATGTAAAAAGGCTAAACAAACTGAGTGTAAAATCGATTAGTTACACTCCTACGCGCTCTTTCCAAGAACATCTTGTTAACATCAACGACACTTCTTAAACTGTACTTAAATCTGTAATCTTTGACTCCTAAAGTAGACTTAAAATGGTTTGTTTTTATCTGTTTGGGTTATATTAAGTAATTTTTGTTTGCTAATCTGGCGTCCATCGCCGGGAAGCTGCAAGGATCTTAAATTTATGTGTTTAAGTAGATGGTGGACATAATCATGAATGTACCCACTCTTTTTTTTTTGCGGCTAACATTTAGTAGTAACATTTAGTAGTAACACTTCGCACTCGGCGAAGGAACAATTATTCTTCGACCAAGGAATTCTAGAATTCCTAGTATCGCCTCATATCGCATTTAGCGATCCTTGGCTAGCGGTCAAGGCCTCATATCGCGGCTAGTCGCCGCGATCTTGTCACCAGTGTGGAGATTCCCTATGTTTTCTCGAAATAAGAAGCTAGTTTTACACGACATTTATTTAGAAATAACTTGGTTTCATCACTTTAATAAAACTAAAACAACTCTTAATTATTTTTATTTTATTCGTTTAACTTTAAATTCTGACAAAAAAATACAAAAATTACAGCAGCTATGCTCCAGTGAAACCATTATAATGCCAATGCTTTCTACCAATATAGTTATCAGTGGAGTTGTGAATCCCACTTACAAATAAATCTGTCAACGATCGATGGCACGATGGCCACTAATCTGCGACTTTAGTAGACTGCACGGGAGATTGGCCAATTAAATAGTTGCATTACACAATCAATTAATATTAATTATTATTAACATTTGTAATCGTCATTTGAATGTGAACTATTTGAAATAACAATTTATAATAACATTTTGTCAGCATTATTTGGCACTGGTACGAAAACTCAAAATTATTTGAGAAATACCAACGTATTCCAAGAAAATTTAACCGTGTTACTAGCTTTTGACCGTCGTCGCGTCGTTCTAATAATGGTTTAAATAAAAATATTTTCCTTAAACCCAAATTTACAGCCAAAAAAAAAAAATAGCACTAAATATTCAGACGTTTTGATTGATAAAACTCAAAGATTTTTAATAATTAACCCATTCCTTCTGTGCACTCGCTTAAAATATGTTTTTATAGAATCCTTTTACGTGCACCTTTACCCCACAGAGGAAAGATACCCTCCGAATTCCATGCTTCTATTCAATGTCAGTCAGTAAAGTAACATGTTGTACATCCGTACCCCATATTATAAATGTGAAAGTGTGTTTATTTGTTTGTTTATTTGTCCTGCTTTCACGTCAAAATAGAGCGACGGAATGAGGTGATTTTTTGTGTGGAGATATTTGGAGGGCTGGAAAGTAACAAAGGCTACTTTTTATCCGCGTACTACGCGAGCGAAGCCGCGGGCAGCAGCTAGTATTTTATATATGCAAGATAAAATGTTGAGCGAAAAGCGAGAAGGTAAATTGACATTTCAATTAAAATTGTTTATTTTCTGTTTCAGGTAAACGCATTAACTTTAATTAAGGGGGTGTTGAATGACTTACTTCTCGTGTGGCAATGGTAAGTTAATAATCAGTTGTTTCTGAACTCTGACCGCACCGCTATTAAAATGCTCACGATTTCTCTAAGGCAACCTTTTACTTATTTAAAACTTAAAGTTCCAATATTGACTATTTTTTTATGTAACAGTTGTTGTACGTTTTGTAACACGCGTTGTTTTTACTGAAAAATTCTCGTGACGGCCTTAAAGAGCTCCTCTTTTATGAACTGACCCCTACAACTCGGTATGATCTTTAAAAATAAAATATTAGACGCAGGTCGTTGGAGCCTTAATAAAAAACCCTACGATAAACTTGCACATCACACATCACATCACACACATCTCTTAGGAAAAACTTTACCAATTACGATAGAAATAAATTCAATAAAATACTTTCACAAACGAGTACTCCCAAAAGTGATCCTACTCGCACACGTATAGGTAGAAAAATCCACGTCGCAAGGAAAGTTTCGACCTTGTTTTGACATTTCCACCTATTGATTTCCCTGCGACGGCGCTGCAAGGTCTGCAAGTCCCCTTATATCATTTTTATCGCTCCCTGGAGAAGTTGAAACGTGTCTCCAGTTGAAGTCCGGCCACGTTGGCCCTACTACAGTCTTTTCTAGAACAAAATGATTCATCATCATCATCATCTCAGCCGTTGGACGTCCACTGTTGGACATAGGCCTCCCTCAAAAATTTCCATGTGTTGCGGTTGGAAGCGGCCTGCATCCACCGCCGACCTGCAGTTTTTACAAGGTCGTCTGTCCATCTTGTCGGTGGACGTCCAACACTACGCTTGCCGGTCCGTGGCCTCCACTCGAGAACTTTTCGGCCCCATCGGCCATCTGTTCTGCGTGCTATATGGCCTGCCCATTGCCACTTCAACGTGCTAATCCGTTTGACTATGTCGGTGACCCGAGTTCTTCTACGTATCTCCTCATTTCTGATTCGATCCCGTAGAGAAACCCCGAGCATAGCCCTCTCCATAGCTCGTTGAGCGACTCTGAGCTTACTCATGAGGCCAATAGTGAAGGACCACGTCTCTGTTCCATATGTCATCACTGGTAACACACATTGGTTGAAGACTTTTGTCTTCAGGCACTGAGGTATTTTGGACGAGAAGATGTTGCGAAGTTTCCCGAACGCTGCCCATCCGAGTTGGATTCGACGATTGACCTCTTTCTTGAAGTTGGACTTACCTAGTTGGACGGTTTGTCCCAGGTATACATACGCGTCGACAACTTCAAGAGCCGAGTTCTCAACCATAACAGGGGTAGGCATAACATGGGCATTCGACATAACCTTTGTCTTGTCCATGTTCATTTTGAGGCCTACCCTTTGGGAGACTCGATTGAGGCCTTCGAGCATCGTGCTGAGTTCTTCCATTGACTTTGCCATGACCACGATATCGTCGGCAAACCGAAGGTGAGTGATGTATTCGCCGTTAATATTGATGCCTTGTCCTTTCCATTCCAGGAGCTTGAAGGCATCTTCCAGAGTGGTCGTAAACAGTTTCGGAGAGATAACATCTCCCTGTCTTACGCCTCTTTTTAAGGGAATCGCCTTCGAACTCTGTTCCTGTACTCGGACTGACATAGTGGCGTTTTTATACAAACACTTCAACACTTCTATGTACCGATAGTCAATTCGGCATCGCTGGAGAGATTCAAGCACCGCCCATGTTTCGACCGAATCGAAGGCTTTCTCATAGTCCACAAACGCGAGACAAAGCGGCAGGTTATACTCTTCGGTCTTCTGTATGACCTGCCGCAGCGTATGTATGTGGTCTATGGTACTGTAGCCTTTTCGGAACCCGGCTTGTTCGGGAGGCTGGAAGTCATCAAACCTGCGATCGAGACGATTTGTGATGATTCTCGAAAACAGCTTATAAACATGGCTCAACAGCGAGATGGGTCTATAGTTCTTCAATAAGGTGTTGTCACCTTTCTTGAAGAACAGCACCACCACGCTCTTGTTCCATGCTTCTGGCGTAGTACCTTCGAGCAAGACGGAGTTGAAGAGCTTCTGAAGGACTTTAAGTACCGGTGATCCACCCGCTTTCAAAAGCTCTGACGTTATTCCGTCTTCACCCGGCGCCTTGTTGTTCTTGAGCTGCTTCAAGGCCATCCTGATCTCGTACAGGCTGATGTCCGGGATGTCTTCGGTATAGTGTCGGGTCAGTTTGGCTCTCGGGTCTTCTTTAGCCGCACTGCAAACAGGTTTAGTGACCGAATCGTAGAGCCGTCCATAGAACGTTTCGACTTCCCTTAACACTTCTGCTTTACTTGACGCTACACTGCCATCTTCCCTTTTCAGCTTCGTCATCTGGCTCTGCCCAATAGACATGTCTCTTGCGAACACTTTGGAGCCTTTATTCCTTTATTAAGAAATTCAAAATGATTGATAATATGAAATAGAGCTGTTCACAGACTCTTGGTTTGATCAATTTTGTAAAAAACTTAAACAAGCGAGAATTCACAGTTTTGTCAAGACATTATTAAAATTAAAATTTATGATGTTAATTTGAAAACTGACTCAAATCAATATTTAAATTAAATTCTACAATAAAAATACAACAAAGCTCAAATTATTTTTAAAATTTTGTATGAAGTAAATTTTTTTTAAAGAATCGTGGAAACTATCTCGAATGGAACCATTATGAAAAGTGGTGGTAGGGGCAGTTCCTTATGTATTTTTTATTACGGTTTCGTAACTCCACGACCAGACTAATCTCTCTCCGAGTCCGTCTTGCTATTACAAAAGAAAATATGTTGCCTACTTATTATAAGGGACGCACATTAACTTCAATAGCGGGAAATTACGTTTTATTGTTTATAATTTATTTTCAGTAAGGGTTCTTGTTTGATTCTAGTTATATATTATGTATAAATACAGTCTACGTTACATCAACCATAAAAACACACATGATTGGTTCAGATCTTTGAACGGAATTTTAATTAATGATAATTATTATTACGGGATTTTATCGCGTACCTTTTATTTATTTTGTTTCCCGACGTTTCGAAAACGTTGCAGCGTTCGTGGTCACGGGATGACTGATCATCCCGTGACCACGAACGCTGCAACGTGTTCGAAACGTCGGGAAACAAAATAAATAAAAGGTACTTACGCGATAAAATCCCGTAATATTAATTATCATTATGTTAACAAATCGCGAAAGTTTAACAAGGAATTTTAATTAGCCCTATTTGTAATGACAGTCACACAGTTTGATATGGTTATGGCGTCATTTATCAATACCGCTCAAAGAAACAAATAAGATTGAGCTCACATCGTGAACACGGTAGAGGTGATGCGAGCGATAGTTTATCATCAGCGAGTTATTTTGACGTGAGCCAATGCAGAGTCGGACGGACGCGAGTGACCACAGGCCGGCGCGGTATCCGCCGACATCGGATATCTAACAACATTATGTGGACGGAAGTTGCACAGTGTACGGTTTCACTTACATGCCAGTATTGTAGCCAATGCGGTCCCGATTTCAACAGCTCCTTTGTAGTACAGCTTGCAATGAGCAGCGCAACGCATCATATTACTTTTGAGTGTTTTATTAACAGGAATCAGAGTATGAATAGCCATACTGGATGGGTCAACTAAACTGTGTCACTTTTTTAAGCTGTTCCTATGTATTTGTAATTAACAACACCCAACTAAAATGGAAAATGTGTAATCATTTTCAGTTTTTTCATTTGTCTGATGCAAATAGAGACTTTAGTTGAATTAAAATACTGATTAATAATTTGCCATGGCGCCGCGTATTCAACAGACCGTTTCCATTTTGTGAGCTCGTTGATTGAGTTTCAGATTAAGCTCTTGTGTGTTGAATCATTCTTTTGACTTGTTAAACTATGTTGCTGGCTTTCAATCAGGCTTGTGTGTATCCGTCAGTATTTTGTGCACATGGACAAGCTTTGTACTGGTTTTGCACTTAGTGGTTCAATTCCATGAGTGCAATTCGTAACCGGAGCAGACAGGATTACTAAATTACATTATGGTAAGCTATAACATAATTTAAAATACTTAAGTTTTTTGTTGAAAAAATGGTTTTCAAGACAAGATTTGACGACCTCCGTGGCGCAGTGGGTGAAGGCCTGCCTGTGACGCAGGAGGTTGCGGGTTCGATCCCCGCCGCGGGACAAATGTTTGTATGATCTGCAAATATTTGTCTCGGGTCTGGGTGTTTTCTATGTATATTATGTATGTATTTACAAAAAAAAAAATGTATTTAAGTAGTATATCAGTCATGTGGTTCCCATAACACAAGCTCTGCTTAGCTTGGGGCTACATGATGCTGTGTGAAATGTCCAGCATTATTATTATTATTATTATTAAGACAAGCTTTATTGGGTAAAGGTGAGCTGATTAAAATGAGCCCAAACGTGAATGTGCTACTCTTATTCACCGAGGAGTTCTGTTGAACAGCTCCTGGCTCATCAGATCAGCTCAATGTTGCCATAATATTACATTGTCACCAAGAATCTATAAGTGAGTCTCAGCTCAATCGGATACTGGAAAGTGGGTCAAAGCAAGATTTGACCCTAACAAACATGCAAACCGTAAAACCAAAAAATTAATGTGTTTACAAAAACCATTAACTAAAAGTCATTTGGAAATGAAAATTACTCATAATTTCAACTTTATCGCAAACAAATAAATATATTTTATCAAATTAGAGCTGGTGTTGCATTCTGTTTTTTGGAATCATATACTGCTGTTGGACGTATTCGGAAAACACGAGAATAACCGAGATCCAATCTAGAGCTTGAAGTACTGTCCATACATTCCAAGTTAAATAAAAGCTTTTAAAAATGTCAAACCTTTTCAATGTCATTCATATCACACTGCTATTGTAGTGCTGTACCCGACTTTATACGTTTTCCTTTGTGTTTATTTAATGTTTTTATTGCGATTAACAATTCAAAAATTTTGTTAAGTCATATATTTTTATCAACTTGCTAGCTCTGTGTGTTGTACATAACATAATGCTATATTCATTTTATCTCTGGGCGGTTTGCTTTGATAATTTCGGACAATTACTTCCATGTTTCCGTTTCCATCAACAATTTACTGTCAAGTTATTACTCGAGCTGGAATGAGGTCCTTTACGATCAAAGTTGCTTTATTGCTGACTAATTTACTACAAGCTTGATGACACACATGAATATAAATAAGGTTCTTCAAGCTAGGATCGTCCAACAACAGAATTTGCTCGTCACTCACACATAGTTTAACCTTGGACTGAGATTCTGAGCCCCCGGCTACGGTTGGGGGCGTACTCAAAGCCATTTGTAGGTCGGTACTTGCACAAAAACATACGCACAACAAAATAACTATTACGTAAGTAAAGGTGAGCTTTGAGGCACGCGACCAAGAAAACCGCGATTAGACCCGAGATTGGAAACCGCGACACGTTTTGTACCATAAAGAACATTTGGAAAAGCGATCGTGAATTCGTGACATGCGAATATGGGTCGCTGTCTCATATTTTTTCAAGTCTCCTATTTTGATCGCGCACCTCAAATTCCTAAGACAGAGCTGAAGATGTATTTAAGATAAAGAAACCACGTCTAAAAACCATGGTGGATGTTAGAGACCGTCCATAAAACATCCGAACCAACAAGTACCTAAGTATAAATAGTAGATTTCTTATAAAGAGGTACTTTTCTTTCTTATGGGAGTGGAATCCAGTCGTAATTTATGAGTTGGTTGCTAAAAGTTATGTGTCGTACCGAAATATCCGGCGTTCTTCGGAACAATAAAGGTTTCCCTCCCATTACTACAGTTTTAGGGTAAACCCTAGAAGAGTAGAACAACATCATTCTAGAGCATTAAAGCATATTATAATGACCATGAAGCATTCACACTAGACTCCTGTTAGCAATACATTGTAAAGTTTCCAATAGGTACTGTTATAAATTGGTAGATTGCCGATTTTTGTTACAAGCTTTTATTTATGTAATGGAAGTTAGTTTGGTTCAAATCTTGGAAGCTAAATAATAATGACTTCCTGACGTTCAATTGGGCTCTGGTATTCTTGTGTATCTTCGGTGACAATGCAATATTATGGTAAAAATGGGCTAATCTGACGATAGAGTCAGGACCTGGGGCCCTAGCCATATTACACGATCTATCGTCGCTGTAGAACGATCTATCGTCGCGATAGAATAGAACACTTCAAAATGTATAGGAATTGACGTTCTGACCACGTGACTCATCTACTTGAAATGTCAAATCCTATACATTTTGAAGTGTTTCTATTCTACAGCGACGATAGATAGTGTAATATGGCTAGGGGGGCTGTTTGTTCAATGGAACTCCTCAGTAAATAAGATTAAAATACCAGTTTTATGGCACATTCATCTCATTTATGTATGTGTTAGGCTCGCGATGACTTGAAAAAAAGATTTTCACCAAAAAACTTAGTTCAGAGTCGGCAAGCAAATATTGCGCGGCTTACTGAGCCTAGTGTGAAAGGAACTTAAAACTTAATTCTGTTTGACCATCCAGTCTATTCGCCGTGCCATATATCAATTGTCCAATTCAATTTGTTCGTCTATTTGTACCAATTACTGCAGAATTCTTGCATTACCACTAATAACGGATGTGGTTATTACGCCAATCTCCTGCTTCTATCCCAGTTTGTAAACTCTGTTATTAGTGCTTTTATAATAAACTCACTAAATTGTATTATTTTATGATATACTTAGAATTCTACGTTTTTACAATGCCAATTCAATCGTCCCTGAGATCGGTCCGAGACTTGAAAAAAAACTTCACACGTTTTTTATCAATATTATTTAGTAAAATAAAATTTGAATGGTTTTTAAGTTTAGACAAAGACCAAAACTTCATCGTTATTTAACTAAAATAAACACTTTATACGAAACAAAATTACAAATGAATCTATAAAGTTTGGTCGACATTCTCTTTAATCATGCAAGATATCTGTGAGATAGTCAAATTATTGAATGTCAAGTTCATACTAAATGAAATTAGAAACTCAAACATCACGTTGACTAGAACTCTACTGAGGTAGAATTCTAGGTTGATAAATTTTATCAATATCTCAATCTTACAAAGGGAAAAAAACAAATTCATTACAAGGAAATAGGGATCAGCAAATCGAACCATAGATCGCGTCGCTACCGTGTCTTATGGGGGGTTTACAAGGGTCGATTTTCACCGCACGGCTAGGCCGCACGGCGAAAATCTACCGTGTAAATGGTAATTCAACTATGACATCAAGTGACTTAAGTCGCAAGTTCCTAAGTAGAGTAGAATCTGACTTTAGCCGCGAGGCGACCGATGCCGGTAAACATCTGATCTGCTCAAAATTTTCGAATAAAATGTACGAGTAGGTGTGTTAACGGGGTGATGATTCGATTTTTACAAGCGATGCGACTAGTGACTTGCCGCACGGCGAAAATCGACCCATGTAAACCCCCCATTACCACCAGATCTCGATCGTCGGGTAAGATTAGTGCGTGATTAATCTGTGAACTAGTTCAGTCGCCTTGCCTTGCCCAACCGCGGTTCTCACGACATTGGATAAAATTACTGTTATTTACCTCGCCGCAGTACCCGCCACGTAATAACGCGTGTGAAATGATTGACATAAAATCATGGTGGTTTCATGGAATTCCTTATACCGTGGCGACGTTTTAGGATTGTGTAGATGATAATAAATTCTTGGCGTATAATTAATCTCATAACTACCTAAGATTAGTTAAATTAGATACTTTATCAAATATTATACTCGTACTGTAAATATACAGGGTGGAAAAAATGAATGGGCCCCGGAGGGAAACTACTTTAAATCCTTAAGATACAGTATTTTACTTAAAGGAAACATTCCTTTATTTTTAAAAAGAAACAAAACTGCATTCATAGTTTTTCTAAAATTCGCTTGCCTCACCCGGAATTGAACCAGCTAAAAATTAAAAAACAAACCTCGCTCTATTTAATACTACTAATCGATGGGATTAATGTCAGGATAAAATCTTTATAATACACATTTGGTTAAAGAAAAAAAAAAGATCATGAAATCTAACTTACAACTTTTTTCATTAATTTTTGTTATTTCACCATTCGCGACAAAACTTTTCTAGACGGTATTTGTCTATCTGAGGTAAGATTCAGACTTCCGAAAATGCATCCAATTCGATGATTTTCTTCAAAAATTTGTCGTTTTTCAGCGAAGAAACGTTATTTTCCGAATTCGGAATTCATTCCGAGAAGGTCTGAATCGCACTACTGGATACCTCTCACCATTCCACTGTAGAGCTAAATTGCAATCAAAACCCATAAGTACTAAATATTAGATTTCATAGATATCTTCTACGACAGACGAGTGTAAGACCTCATGTTTCTTTGAGAAAGTTTATCTTTAGCATTGAATGTATCGACTAATGGAATAAAATAGTGAGTGTTTAATTTTTGAATTTTTAGCTAGTTCGATTCCTGGGTGAAGCAAGCGAATTTTAGAAAATCTTTGAATGCAGTTATGTTTCTTTTTAAAAATAAAGGAATGTTTCCTTTAAGTAAAATACTGTATCTTAAGGATTTAAAGTAGTTTCCCTCCAGGGCCCGTTCATTTTTTCCACCCTGTATACCTACTATATATTATATTTTTAACACGCTCTTATTAGCTTTTACCCGATGTTTTTCTAAAAATAAGTATATTTTTATTCCTAAAAGGTTGTCTGGTAGTCGCTTTTTAGCGATGAGACCGCCCATTGTATATCATATTTAATTTGTTGTATTGTTTTTCTTTCGTTTTATGGTGTGCAATAAAGTGTTTTCTGTCTATTGTGTAGCCTCGCAGACACAAGTCCCATGGCAGTACTGACTTTTCCATTTTGCCTGTAAACAGAATATACTCGCACTTATCCAGTTTGGTGCATTGTGCGCCTCGATTCTGATTATACTGCGCCTAGCCTGAAGGCCGACCATTGTTCTACATCGGACTCTTGCACGCAATCCGACTCTTATTTTAGTGGGCTATTCATTTTTCCGTTTTGTTTATTCGCGATATCATCTTTAGTGTTGTTATTTGTACGGTACACTCGCGCACATAATTGAAAAAGAGGTTATATCTAAATTTTGAGTCAGTGAATGGTTTGATGTTTTCTTTGGTTGTATTAGTATGGTATTACCGCGGACTCTTGACACTCTTGAGTATGCTATTGTAGATTCACTGAATTTTATTGGTAAAACTTAAGTTCTTAACCAATAAAGGTTGGCCAAAAAAGTACCAAAAATCGAAATCAAGAAATCAATGTTAATTTCGGTTGAAATGTTTCGTTATAATTAAATTATCAAAATTAGGTTAGTTTAATTGTGAAAATCAAATTAGCTACCGTTTATAATATTCAATACTAAAGTGAAAATGATAGAATACCTAGAAAGCTAAATCTTGAATACCCAGATACCCACACATAACTATGTTAATGGTCTTATGTGAGTAGGGTAGGCAACCACTTTGAGTTTTGTTTTAATTGTATAAAAATTGAAAAATTTAAGTCTACTCAACTTAAACAGGCACTAATTTATAAAAGATCGGTTCCTAAAAAAAAGAATCAACTTTTTCACAGGCGATTACCGCTACGTCACGGCACAATAGCCCCGAGTTCGTTTACCATCTCTACCATAGAGTTAAATAGAGCGGATAATATCCGAGGAAGTAAAGAAGATAATAAAAGTTACTGAAATACATTCACTCCGGTAAACACTAGAACTTTATGTTTCTTATCTTAACCTATCAAGATTTACCTCAAAATCTGTTTTTCTGTTACTAGAGACAAAAACAGATTTTGAGATAGCTTGACATAAAAGTTTAAGAGAAAATTTCAATTACATAAAAGTAATCTATATGTTCATGTTTATCATTAAAGGAGTATCATAAAGCCATCAAATAGTCCAACAAACAAAAAAGAAAATAATAAGTAATGTTTTATAGAAATTTTCAAAGCCAGAAATCGTCATTAGAAATATTCCGGAAACGAGACAGAAGTAAAACAATTCATTTTTGAGACCATATCTAACCATAGACATGGCAAGTTGCATGGACATGAAAACTAAAGACAGTAAGGTCTTATACTGTAAAACTATTACACCTTAGTCTATGGTCACTCTTTGCATGATTGATTGGAGTGACACAAGCCTACCGTAGAGGGCAATAATAGTAAATAAAAAATTCAGCATGCCATTTGTGAACAGTTACACAGCAGCTGCGGAAGTGGCGTGACGTGACAACCCGACCGACAGATCGGACCCGAATATTTGATGTGATAAGTCGCGTCTTGTACTATGCATGTCATCCTATCGGTAAGCCATGGTAGAATGCTCGTGGATGTGGTTGGAACCTAATGTATGAAAGTTTTCTTTTCCGAGAACAATGGGTTTGGATGTGATGGCAAGTAGCCGATGGAAAAATACTTGTAGAGCACAAGATGGCTCAAAAATCTGACAGGAGAGGTCTTTACCAGCTTCTTCTTCTTCGTGTCAATGATACAACTACAATAGATTAGTAAATAAATAATTGTGTTCCCAATACTTGGCCACTCTGCCTCTTCGTTCTCAGTGGCAGCGTAAAGGTTCACAGAATTGCGAGCGTTTTTTCTGTTCTGTGTAAAGGTTAACCAAGTGACTTTAGAAGAGCGACATAACAAACAGATAAGCAAAGTAAAAGTAGAATGAAAATGAAAAACGCCATGCAAATGTAAAAATTATATTATTAAGGTAAAATGATGATGATGAAGAACATGATTCAAAATTTTGACAGTCCTGTTTCATGTCAGTAGCCTGAAATATATGTGAAATTATACATTTGAAAATTAACTTTTTGGCGCGTGTGGCATGCCACATACCACTTCTACTTTTTTACCCCTGTTACATGTATCCCTGATTTTCAGCTTTGTAAGACGACCCGCAGTCAAAGTATTAAATCTTACGATGAAAGCTCTCGTGCGGGCTCATGAGGAAGACAGAAGACCATTTTTCTTAGATAAATGAAAAACTTCCTTGATTTCTGTTGAATCTAACTCTGAAACAAAATAAGCAAAAAACAATCCGTATAAAAACAATCCGTATAAAAGTGGACTTCTTCTCCCCTGCTATTGGTTAAAATCCACTAACACAAACATTTTGAGAAAAACCAGCAACGCGCGATGACGTTGACCTAAGGGAGTGGACACACTGCGTTTTTTGCAGCGCGTTTGTATCGATACAAACGCGATGCGAACGCGCTGCCCCCTCCCGGTTTGCTTTTGTATGAAAAAAAAACGCGTTGCGAACGCGCGTTTGTATCTATACAAACGCGCAGCTCAAAAACGCGCTGCAGAAAACGCGGTGTGGCCACTCCCTAAGTATAAGTTTAAATACTTCTAAATTCGAAAGGCAATACTCCCATTAGTGAGTACTAAAAGCATAAATCGGCCAACGAACACTTCCATTAAAAGTCAACACGTACTTGTACAGTCAGCATCAGAAGTAGATGACATTTTCAGAATTAAGAATTATGTTTATAAATTTTCGAATTTGTTTCCATACCTCCATGAAATATACGGACGTGCAATAAACTAGTTTTGAAACCTTAGAAAATATTATTGTAATCATTTGTTTCTCAAAGATTAAAATATCGAGACAATAAGCTGAGTTGTCGCCGATTCAACAAGTACCTACTTTTTTTCTTTTCCTTTTTCTCATTTTGTTATTTTGCTTTATTGTAGCTATTTGTTGAATAAATGTATTTTCTTTCTTTCTTTCTATGGAGTCTCAGACCTTTGTTAGTACAAACAAACTAAAACAGTAAAGCTATTGTTTACTTTTAATGCTGACTGTACACATGCTGTGTGTCCATCGACGTGTAGTCTATGGTTGACAAAAGCCAGTCACGGTGACGTAGGCTCAGGAAGTTGCCAGTTTGAGGGCACACCCCGTATCCGGTGGTCGCGGTGTGCTGCATGCAAACTACTTATGTCCGCTCGTCAGGTAGACCTATGTTCGAATCATATTTAAAAAAAAAAATTTATTTAGATTCTCAGCTCACAACACCCTCATACAGAAGGTGGCTGAAGAGAAAAGATGTCATGCAGCTGAATGAAAATGAAGAGTGCCAAATGCCAAGAAAGCAGGAGTGTGCTCTGCCCGATATTATACCTACAGACCATTTGCTCATAGTTTCCTAACTGATCGCAAATAAGACTAAGAAAAGAAAAAAACATTTAGATTCTCATATACGTACGCTTAAAATCTAATTTTAAACACGTAGCAAAAAGACGCTTATTACGTTTCGATATCATTCACATGCCGACTTCATCCATCGCTGGGTAAAGGCCTCTCCCTGTTTATGCAATTTTTAACCGACTTCCAAAAATGAGGAGGTTCTCAAGTCGACTGTATGTTTTTTTTAACAGTCCCGTGCTAGCCTCATCCAGCCAAAAGCAGCGTATTCTAAAAGTAATTCAAATGCATTGAGAAATATCCAGATATTTACTTAGATAAAGTGCAGAATTGATTAACGTTTATCTATCGTTTTATCAAACAATTGAGTAGGTATTATGTATATAATGTTTAAGCAATAAACGACCGATGCCTTATCGTGTATGTACCTATTTATTAAACGAATGTTTTGTAAAAGCTAACAGCTTTTACAAAACATTCGTTTAACCATGTGTTGAGCGAAATAGATTTTTTTTTTACTTTTTAAGAAATTCAATTCGTTCTTTAGATGTCCTCATTTCACAGGAATATACCGTATATTAGAACATGCTCCCGATATTAACTCAACACGATTATGATCTAGAATTGAGTGTCAATGATAACGACGATTAAGATGGAGATTAGTGATAATTGGCTAAGGCAGAATCTCCGCCGATCCATATTAACCGGCGGCGAGTTAAGCTGGGTACACACGCGCTCGCCTGTTGCGCAAGATGACATCCGAGCCGCAGATTAGCATAAATATAGTGCGGCGACACTGTGAAACAAGGTCTTATCGACAAGCTGGGTACTTATATAAATACAAAGAGTCCATCCCAAAAATAAAGATACCAATTTTTATCATCCTTAGATATTCTTAATTGAAAATTTCGGAAAATTTCAAGTTACACTGTGAGATTTTGAAAGTGCCAAGTTATTTTATCCTGCTATGTAATTAGTAATTACAAACGATGTAAAATAAAAAGCATGATGTAATTAACTTTAATCATTTATTTAAAGATATTGCAATAGTATTTTATACGGAACTTGACAATTTATATTCAGTTCTCATAAAGCATAAATAATATTAAAAAAGTGTATGCCAGTGTCCCAACGCGCGCGCGGGTGCAATAGCTGTCGTCGCCTATTATTTGCCTAACGTACTTACTGGCACGATGAAACTGTTGTGACAATGCGCGCTGAATTAATTTATTGGCTGCTTTTCTGCAACAACTTTAACATAACAATAGATACTCATAAACTTTGCTTTCAACTGATTAATCACGGTGTAATCAGTCTACCTCATATCAATAAGTTTTATAGGTGACTAATTTTCACCTGCAACATCAACCACTCGATATGGTTATTTTAAGTAGGTACCTATAATATCGATACTAAAATAATATAACTAAGAACTAGTCCTAGGTACTATTTATTGTTTGAATGCTATTTATCTATGACTAGCAGCGCCCTCGCGGCGTTGCCCCCGTAGTGATGGTGTTTGGTGATGATGATGATGATGATAAGTAGCCTATAATCTTCCTCAAGAGTTTAGTTATCAAATGCAGAAAGAATTTTGCAAATCCGACTGGTAGTTTCTGAGATTAGCGCGTTCAAACAAACAAACTCTTCCGCTTTATTAGATTAGTATAGATTAGTATAGATATTATTATAGGTTAAAGAGGGGCTTTTAACCTGTCACATGGAATACTTATATAAAGGTTGCAAAAAACTGGTCATGTGCCAAATAAATGTTTGGAATGCCTCTGATCACCCCTAAACTTAGAATTCCACAAACAAAGTACCTTTCTTGGATGTCTGAAGATCTATCATATCTTCTTTGGATACAGATGTTAGCGTGTTTACGATATTCTCAAAATCTATCGAGATAAAAATATGTTATTTAGGGAAACAAAAAAACATACAGTCACAATTTTTTTTATTTTTAATATCAAATCAAACTTGATGTAATTTGACTCTTAAATTACTTATATTAGGATAGAATAAATTAATTGCCCAAAACAAAATTATATGAACCTTTCTATCGACATCGATGTTTGATGCAACAAAGTTATCGACATGACTACAGCACTGTCTCATACATTCGAGGTCGCAATAACATGACATGACGAAGTGTGCGTATGATTCACCGGCACGTCTCAGTGCGCGTGCGGCGTGTTTTGAATTAGGAATCCCTAGATCAGAAGGAGTATAATCTGATACAGAAATAAATTACAATTTCTAAGTTATTTTTTGTGTTTTTATGTTTTTTTGAATACGTTTAGTATGAAACGAAAGTTACTATGGTGAAAATATTATATTGATCCCAAGGTGCGACGCGACAGACATACTTTCAGATCTTTAGGCATTTTTAGATTCTTTTAAGATGAATAAGGGTATAGTCAGAGGTATGTCCAGATACAATTTTGGTACATGTCCACATTTTGCAGAAGATAACATTCCTTACACGACAGGTTACAAGCCTATCGACGCTATTAAAAAGCTAACTGGTTTCCTCACGATATTTTCCTTCACCGTTTAGAGCTCATGTTAATGCGCATATAATTTTTTCGAAACGAATACCTAATCCATTGATGCACGGCTGGGTTCAAACTTACGATCCGAAGATCGAAAGTCGGGGCACTAACCCACTCGGCTAGCACGGCTGTTTTCCGAATCAAATATTTCATCTTTCAGTTCAACGAGGATGTACTTTTAGCTAAAGCCGTTAAGTAACTAGAACTAGGTATTTATTAGGTCGGAAGAGAATATCATCAGCTAGAAAAATCGACCAGTTGTGCTCCAGTTTAATTTATGACGAAAGTAAATATTTTTAGATTTTATATTGAACATTATTTTTATTTTTATTCGGATTTTGCTCGAGCTAATAGCGACACGGGAAGTCATAAAATGCTTCACTACGGTACGCACTCGTGGTTGGACTAGACTTTGCAGAAATTTACAAGTATTCTGTGTTATCCATACAGATTAGAGTAGACCATACTTTGCCTTTAAGATTATTTTTATAATAATCCTTACAGATTTTTTTTTATTACAAGTGAATGACGCATTTTTACTTCAATTGACACTATATTTCTTACATGATTTGGATAAGAATTATCTCTAGTGACTGAAATTAGAGGTCTTGAAAAGTATTTTTATTTTAGTTCTAGAACTTTTTGATCCCTGGACAGAGGAGATCTTTCCATTTTTATCCAAGGCCCAAAATAAATGTATTTTTCTAGGAATGTCGGAGAATCGGTCTATTCGTCACGAATGTTATCGGTAGCACTGTTGACAGAATTATTTCGTCTGCTGACTTACCTCAGATCTCTGAACTATATTTTTAGGGAGTTGGCGTAAATTATTAGAAATATCTGGCAACTTCACACTTCAAAGGTCAGGGTTAACTTTTTGTGCTATTTGTATTGCATGCTTCTGCTGACCTTTTATATTATGTTTATTGAGATGAATTGTCTAATAAACTCTCTCCTCATCGTAATTTATAACTTATTTCAACAGAAGTGAGACAAATTCCTACTGGAAACTCACTCTTAGTGACGATATACAATCTAATATTACTTCTTACACACTTGACAATGTTGTAATAGCACTTTGAAATGATGAAGTGCGCGGTATATTATGTCCAGTTGATTGGTAGAGACGAGTGTAGCTAGTGGATTATGTTTACCAGCTTTACTATAAATAATTCTCACAAACAAGTCGCCCTAGTTTGCTAAAAATATCGTGTAATTAATTTAGAGTAGATCCTCATTAACGGGTATCCTGACAGATATATTATTTTACCTGGCAATAACCAGTACCTAATACTTTCGCAAATTCAGCCAGCTACTCGTTCCAATGATTTACTCGATACTCATCTTTTGATCTCGCTTCTAAAATTTGGAACGGACAGGTAGAGATATTAATTTAATTATGTGGCTTTATTGGTTTACCTTTAGATACGAATACCTACATGTTTAACCAATCGCACTTCTCTCATAATAATTACTACATTAATTTTCAGTTCGTTGAACCAATAACTATGATTTTAGCGAGTAGGTAACATAAATGTTTCCTGAACGTAAATTTGGTTAGATAATGAAGTCCTATTTATATTTATCTCCTATTAATTATTGTGTTTATGTTCTAAAATCTTCTTAATCTATACTAATATAATAAAGTCGAAGGGTTTGTTTGTTTGTTTTATTGTTTGTTTGAACGCGCTAATCTCAGGAACTACCAGTCTGATTTGAAAAATGATTTCAGAATGAAAATATTATGTGATAGCTAAACTCTTGAGGAAGGTCATAGCCATACACCATAACCATTACTATGAGGGCAACGCCGCGAGGGCTAGAATATATAATTTAATTATCACTTAGTAATAAGACCGGAATCGGAGTTATGTCAGTAATGTAAAATGAATGTTCATTATAATAACCGCGATCGATTGTCCCATTAATAACGTTATATCCCTACTTTTATGCCATTTCATGTCTTTGTTGATGTATATTATTAAATAAGTATATTATTTTTAAATAACTTTATATGATACCCTGCATAATATCTATTACTTAAACATTCTATTTGAGAATGATTTCTGAAAGGATACTCGGATTAGATATGCTACAAAGATATGGAAATTATGAAAATGTCTTCCAGGAGTCTGAGACGTTTAAATGCTAAAGCGATGAGTCAGAGATATCTAAACTTGAATAGATATGATCTTTTCATTCAACTGACGGTTTTAATTCTACACACACTGATTTAAACTTGCTTGAAAGTGACTTAACATCTCAAAAACCGGAATATCTTTATCTAACAATCTTGTCATCGTCGCATGAGTATGAACAAGTACGAGTAGGTACTCAGGCGACTGGGACCGCACCGAAACCACGGAATAAATAGGTACAGAAGGCGCACTCCGCACTTTCGGTACGAAGCTAGAAGTACATTGGCGGGCCCGCCCGCCCGGGCGGGCCTTGGCAGGTAGGGTTCGCACTTGCCGCTCGGCTCGCACGCTAGCCGCGTCGCGCGTAATACGAGTACCTATCGCGACAACTCGACAACCCTTCCGTGTCACTCCGCGCCAGACGGTGACAGAGATATGCGTTAGAAAGAGAGGATTTGTGTAGGCACGTGTAGGTGAATATTGCACTAGGGCCTAGTGCAATATTCACCTACACGTAAGGTATACACGTGAATATTGCACTAGAACCTAGGCAATGAGCGCTTACGCGAGCTGAATTGAACTTTGTGACGTCGCAACAAGAGTCGCTATTTAAATAAACGTTTTCGCGAAGGCTTCTGTACCTATTCTGTGCCGAAACTGGGACCTCGGTCCCATTTATTTTATTATTTATCATCAGGCGACTAGGACCGCTCGCAATATGAACAAAAATCCGAATTCTAGTACAGTTAGAAGAAAAAGTATTACGGCTGTGCAGCTTACGAATCTTGAAATCAGTCTAAGTAGACACAATGTTAAAATCTAGCTGATCCCGCGAACTTTTAAACATAATTGTTTTTACTTGTAATTATTTTTTGTTTAATAGAAGAAAGGCAGAAATACTGCCTTGAAATACAAAAGAACGAGCAATAAGCAAATAAATATCCGTCGTACTATATAAGTATCCGGTTGGAATTTTTAATGTGGCTTACTATAATCGATATACAGTTATTCCATAAAGTGAGGCGGTGACAACCGGCATCGGGGGCCAATTCGCGGGAACAGAACGGTGCATATGTAATAGCGGAGCGGGGAAATTGGAAAAGGGTGAAAAAGTAACAGTGTTCGAGATTAAAGTTACCGGTGCTGTGAGCATGCCGATATAGAGTTACACGGATGCGCCTCGCCGTTCTTATTTGTTTGAAATGTTGTGTATTTCGCTATAAGGGATTTTAATGGTGCTTGGGAAAACCTTTGCTCAGCAGTGGGACGTCCATGACTGAACAATAATAATAATTATAATAGTAGTGCTTGGATTAGGTACATGTGCCATGTTACTTGTAGGTAGAATAGGATGCAATAAAATGTTTTATGTAAGTATCCGTTCCTATATCCGCTTGTTTAATAAATGATACGATATATTATATAAGATTTGTCTTGATGGCGCGAGTTTCACTGGGTAAAACCACAAAAAAATGAAAATGGTGGATTTTATGCGCTATAATGCGGGCATACATTTTTTCAAGGCACTCGAGTAGGGTATCAAATTAAAGGGCTTTCAAAGGCGAGACTATTTGTTTGAAAACAGTAAAACACCGCAGTCAGGATTTTTAGTTTTATTATGAAATACTTTATTCACTTTTCGTTTAAAATGTAATTTTATGCGTTTTTAAAAGAAAATTGTATTTTTCGGATATTGAAATATAGATCATTCTATGAAGAAATGTAATTCCGTGTAGATACCGGTGGTCACAGTTCGGTGGCCCGTTTTGCAAACACAAGCCTCGCCGTATGCGATACGTAATCGAAACGGATTTTGTTACCGGTATGCGAATGTGACATACTTTCAAACGTTTCCTAAGAGGCAATTATAAATTAGACCGGTCAAGTCAAGCTGCTAGTTCTTGATTTGTATGGACCATGTTTCTCATTCCTTACGCGTATTTTATCTTGGCATTATTTATAACTAAACATTGAATAAGTTTGAACTGTTGAACAACTGTATGATCATGTAGCTATAAAACGTGTCCCAAGGTTTTAAAAATTAAAAAAAGGTTAAGTAAAAATATAATCCCAACGTATTAAATATCGAAAATCTGACAAAGTAATGACCCGAAAAAGTAACCCACATGTTCGACGTCGCGTCGACAACGATCCGGAAAATTGTGCATATCTCTTAGCGGTTGGTAGGCGGATGTTTCGTATTTGGGTAAAAGGAAATTACTTATTTATTTCTGTTTCATTTTTACCTCACATACGATATGACACTGACATACACTGACAGATAGGCTTATTCTTATCAGGGAAAATCATAGGCATAAGATTTTTCCTAAGCCTATGGTGAAATTAGTATTCGTAGGTGGTTTTGTACTTTTAAAGATGGCAGCATTAAAAAAACAACGACTTAGAATGATATCGATTGAATGTGTATCTTGCGATTAAAAATATCTTGGCACAAGATTATCATATAGAGTAAGGTAAATCCACCACCACCACCGATTTGAACATACCATCTACCGTAAACCAGCCAGTTAAATTCAATGTGACCCATGACTTGGACAGTATTGTTGATATCCAAGTCATACTCGTAGATCGATTGAAAAGCAATGTTATACACTCTGATGATGATTATTTGGCAACTGACATTGCATGCTGAATTGTAGTTACACAGTTGTGCCTCTGTAAATACGCGCTTGATGCATCGTTGACATGCTTTCGATGGGATTCACTCGCGTGGCAGTTTTGCGCTCACTGATTTATTTCCACCCGCATTTCATCATTGCATGCTATAACCATTTGGTGTTTCATCGAAATTTTGCTGGCATTTTTTGTTTAAAAATAAAGCCTCTCTTTTCTTGTTTAGGACCTTTATGTGCCGTTGTCGTTATGGCGATCACATGCCGTTATCCCAAAGGCGTCGAGATTATCCATCCGTATTCGCGCTCGACAATATTTATTTAAAGATAATCTGAGGGTTTCACTAATAACACTTTGTTGAGTTGAGTGATGAAAATGAAAGGAGCAGAAATATAACGAAAATGAATTCGTATTAGTTTTAGGATAAGTTACTAATAAAATGTCTCATTATGCCAGTTTAAATTACAAATTGATCTTTTTCAGATAATCTTTATTGTGTTTATATATTTTTGTCATATTAAGCGTTAGTTTTTTGTTTTAATTAATCCGATTCTTCGAAATGATAGCATAACTCTGAACAAACAAATAGGAGGCTGTCACTTACAAACAATCTCGCCGCGGCGCGGTGGCTCTAGCATTGGGACAGCCCTAGATTGATTATATCATTCCCTTTCCTGTCGGTCGCCCTTCCACCCCGTTTTGCGTATCACTGTTAAAGTAAAAAGGGCCCGTTTCAATGGATCCACGGAAACGAACATTTATCATGACTGTAATGAATTATCGGGTATTTTCCAATAAGCCTTTATGAGGCGGTGAGCTTTGAACCTCGTGATAGGTGCTCGGAAATTCACGGAAGCTTTCACCGTTATGGGAGCTTATATCGGCAAAATACGTAGTGAACCGTTTTAGATAAGAATTTCGAATTGCCTTTTATGTAGCGGTATTCATACCTTCATTTTTTTAATTTTTTTAATTATATCCATCCGTATTGATTTGCTGATACAATAGGGCAGTATCTGTAATTTTATTCAAATAAGAGGACTTAAAGTTTATTCATATGACCTCTCTAGCAATGAAACTGTACTTATTGAAAGCCCTGCAGTTGTTCAGGTGATAAAGCGAACGTAAAATTTGTACGTAAATCATAAACTGCTATAAAATTTAAAGCCATTAAATCTGCTGCGTAAACGCTCACAGTTCATGACACAGGTGTTCTGCAGTGCAATAACTAAATACGAATTCTGGAAAAAGGATTTGAACCTTCAAGCTAGCATAGTACCTACCTAGTCAATTTTATTTAATACACAATAAAATCTAGATATAGATGAGGATAACGCAGAGCCCGGGTCCGTGGTGAAAGCAAAACAAGGCCATATATAAATATATATATATACATACTATACTCAGCTTTGCATAAAGAAGAGCTATGATGATAACATAAATGTAAATACTTATGGATAGATTACACTTAAACAAACAAAAATTATACACATTACCCAGGTACCTAAGTAAAAGGAAAGAAGTCACTAAAGTTAAGTAATGTTACTTTGTGATATTTGCATGATTCATTCAATTAAACTCCTCACTCTCAGTCATCACTCACTCTCAATAACTCAAAGATTTTGCATGAATTCTAGTTTAGTTTAGTGTGTAATAAAAGTGCACGTTATATAGTGGCAGCAATTATATGTATGTCATGTAATATACAGACTAGGTTCCTTTGTTTAAATCCTTTTATTGAAAATTTCAACATTGCGCGAGTTTATTTTACAATTTGCCTCAGTAATGGAAGTGATGGTGCATTTTTTGGTAATTAGTTAAAATACGAGTTGCTTTTCCAATTTTAACTGCAGTGTCATCCGAGTAATTATGTACCTATAGCAAGCCCAAGCGAGGTGTTTCATTGTCATGGAAATATACTAAGGCAACTTTTTTTCAGATTATTCACATGCATGCAGGAAATAAGATTTTATGCCTTCAAATTTTGTAGTTTAATAGAAAGGATAGGCCTTATTCTAGACGCGTATGTTGAGTCAGTTTTGTAATGCTCATTTTTTGTCGCCACCATAATATTAGATATCAAGTCGTCATACGTGAGCCGAGTACTGAGAGCGACCTCCGACGGTGGAGAAAATCTGCTTTATACACACAGTATATTCTTCGTGCAATTTTAAAAATCTTAAAAGCATCTCCAAATTTATTACTTTTCTAATTCTTACAACGTCGCCGTCGTCGGTAGTAAGGTTACACTGCAAAACTAACTTTAAATTTATTTTTTAAGTAGGTATCTTATTGCTTTCTTTTCCCTCAAATATTCTAAGTTAGGTATAGTTGAACTCTCATAACTCATAAGACAAGTGTTTGTGATCTCTTCTACTTACAAAATAAATTTTGTCGTCGAAGTAGTTAGACGATGAGAGTTTCGTTGCAAGATTTCAACCACCTACATAACATCTAAGTCAAAAGTTCAGATATCATTTTTGAGGACGTCGGATATTTTCGCTTGAACGCATTCAGGAGGACTCCGGTGAAAGTACCCTTAGCATTTGTTTCTGAAAACTCCCCTGCGCGCTCTTTGCGGATGAAAAAAATATGAGCTCTGTAGCTGAAAGACTTTCTTTAAGTTAAGTTGAATATCGTACCTGTCTATCGAGTTGAGAACTCTACTAAATAGTGCCAAAGTGTGCATCAGAAAGTCATGTAAAAATTCAAGTTACTTACATGAAAACGTCAAGTAGCTTTAGTCTTTACTGCTTTGATATAAGAGAGATAACTCGGAGAAATGCCCGAAGCGGAATTATTTTACCGAAAGTCTCGCTAGCTAACGAGGAAAACATGAAACGTCTTTGAGTTTAGAAATTTATAGAAATCTAAAACATTTTGCTCAAAACTTAAATAGCAAATTAAGCTCTCATATTTTGAACATAGGTAAAAACCATGCTTACTTTGTAATTTTCTGCTTTCAAGTCAAACATTTTCTGTTTTGGTTTGTTCTATTTATCAACATTCTCGCTCGCTACGGCAAAGTCACATCGCTTTCCTCATTCGGATTATGACTTGCATTGCATTGGTCGACATTAACACCATTATCAGCGCTAGTTCTGTGGTACGTTCCTCGCCTATTATTAAGTGCGGTACAGCGAAGCGATACGGCAAGATGTCATCTCTACTGTCCTCGACTCTTCGTGGCGACAAAGCGTGGCACAGGTCAAAGGGCCCAAGAGCGGGCGCATTGTTAACTCACGAGTCACGCTCAAGGGCTTTTGATGACGACACTTGCTCCGGTACTGCGGAGGTTACAGAAGAAAAATAGGACGTATTTCAACAGGTCTTATAATGAAATATTGTGGGATCTCCCGAGCGCAACAACGTGACGCTTTTCGTGAATCGTGCGGTTTGAATACAACTTTAGTTATCTGAACATGATTTTCTGTAAAATGAACTCCATTTAGAGTAGAATAATTTCACCCAAGTTTGTATTAGAAAATGTTATACTACTGTATCGGAATCATAATTCTTTGAAGATGTCTCGTATTAGATAAAATTGTTTCCATATTGCAATATGTAAGTAAACAAAATAATGGATATATTTCAGTCTTTTCAACCCGAAACTAATATTTCACCAGAACTGATGACTTCCAAACCCTTTTGTAGGAAAAACCCAACATGCCTTTAGCTATCGCTGTAAAGAGGCAGGCCATACTGAAGGTGCTATTTTTCACTTTATCAAAGGACGTCACCCTTCCTTCCTGCCCGTTGAAAAGATCGAAAAGGCATAAAATATTTTGCCTGTATTCGGCAAGAAACTAATTTTTTAGATGCGGTTTAAAATGTGTTGCGTACACAAGTTAGTAAAGTCCGTACATAATATAATATTTCAATCAAGGGCCAACCGTGATAAGTTATAAAAATATGCTTAAGTAAATGATTTTGGTACTACATTTGTATGGACATTGGTCTGTCGCCGGCCTCTTAGTCACCAAGTGAAAAAATGCTGGTAATTCTGTTGAGTTGCTGACGTTTCGGACACAATATCTTATGAATGCTTAATAAATAATATGACTTTAAACCTAGAATAGAAAACATGGGCATTGTTCACTAGAGTTATGTATTTTCTATCACCAACTCCAGCTGCCGTCTCCACTATAAACTCGGTAGTTACAAGCCAGCCCAGCTCTGAACGTCTCATTAACTTTCTCAGTTTGAGTGCTCGAAGGGAATTCAACCGCAAATCTCTTGTCAAACTGTATCCCATCTCGAGTTCCAATTGGAACTTAGTCTGAACTAAAGTAGTATTCTTGCAAACGTTGAAATACTGAAAGCGGCTGCGACAGGCGGATCTTGACTCGGTGAAATTAATCCATCTTCGCTCTCAATGGGAACGGGAAATGTATTAATGCTGTGTAGGAGAACTGTAGCCTCGTATTGGGTTATAGCTGGCTCAGAGGTGTAATTATTGTGAAATGCGTTTACATTGCACTCGCTTTGATATTTGTGACGCTAGCTGTTACTGGTTGCTGTTAATCTGGTACTTTATCTTTATTTAAGTACTGCTGAGACGTGCAATAGTGAAAGTCATCCGACGATTAATAGTAAGCAATCAATATTAAGTATTAGGTACCTACTATTATGATCTTACTTTGCATGACGACAAAGTCATTGTAATATTGAGAGAATATCTAATAACGTCGTTACTTATAATAATAATAATAATAATAATAAACTTTATTTCAGGCAACATTAGATTACATTTATGTAGGTACTTACTTGATTTTGTGTGTAGGTTATGAAAAGTTTGTTTTTCTATATAAATAAGTAATGAAGCAGTGTTTTTAACCCTTAAAGTAACTTCGTTAAGTATACTATACATTGCATTCAAAAAAATCTCACGTCAATTCTAGATTTGATGGAACTTATTTTTTTCTTTTAACTAGTACCTCAACTCATTTTCTTACTTGGAAAAAAAATATGTTGACATTGCGATTGAAAGTTTGGTCAAAAATCACAAAACTCTGACGGCACCCATTGACGCTTCGTGATGTTTATGGTAGATAATATTTTTTGAATTATTTTTACTTTACATTATGCTTTCTGTTACATAACATTTGATAACAAATATATAACGTGTACGTCTGTGCAAAAAAAACCTTTATTGGTAATGTACTTTGCCAGATATTATGTGTTTTCTTTGAGTGTATAGCATGCTATACATTACCACACTTTCACCAAAGTAGTACTTGTTTGTTATGTATACTATAATATACATTGCCACTCATTGGGCAAAAAGGTTCTGAAGGTTTTGGCGCACTTTTTTGACACAAAGTTCAAAAATTTATCTTCTCCCTTACCGTAAGTACAAAGGAGTTTTGTTTTTATCGTCTTTATAGCAGTTTTGTTTGCTTTGTGGTTTTGGGTGTCCAGCATCTCATTCTATTTTGTGCTAGAAAACGGTCGCAGCAGATTTTGTTGCTAGTACGTCACGAAAATGCTAATTTGATTCAAGCGACGGAAGGAGTAGTGAAGATGAAATACGTGGGATCTTTTGAGATCTCACTGACACCTTTCCTAAATTCGTCTTTAGATGGGCTAAATTTATTAGATAAGTAGTAAGTACTGAACCAACCGTTATGATGAAGATGATCTCAACTCTCAAGCTGCAGAAGTCAGCAGAAAATGAAGACCAAATCCAACAAGAGACATTAGGTCAATACTCCACTCACACACACCAGTTCTTCAAGAGGTATTTCCGAGTCAATCAGAGTGTAATTTATTTGCAATTCCGCCAGTATCCTCATTTCTTTCTGTGCCATCAATCCCAAATTCTCCATGCAAGCCTGAAGTTGCTAAGAGGAGACCCCCGACAAAAGGTTCTGTAAAAAGGTTCCAACATAATCCGGCATTTTATACATTTTGGCTACAATAATAATGCGAGGTATTAGTGATATTAATTATATTACAAACTGCGCCCTTTTTATTCGCCAAATGAGAGCTGATGACGATGTTTGTCTGCTGAAGATAGATAACACTGCTTTCAGCATTGATGAAATAGTTGTGCCTTATAAGGAACCTTTATAAGGCACAACAACTATTTCATCTTTGCTGAAAGCATTCTCTTACTTCTGGTATCTTGAGTTTGCTTTTCAATTTGCCTTTGCAACGTTCTTTGTCAGTATTTACAACAACTTGTTGCTATACACCTTTTCTTTTGGGTCTACTCTTAGCAACGTCAGTCAGACGTGCATTCAGAATTTGAGTTTCATGGCACATAAAGTCATGGAGTTTGCTATGCTTGGCAGCATAAAGACCGTATTCCCAAAATCGAGATTCAAAATCGAACAAAGGTAAAAAATTTGATATTGAGTTGAGTAGGGCACATGGAAAGGCCAAAAACGATAAGTGGAGTAAGCTGATAACTGAATGGCGACCAAGAACAGAGTACAAAATCGTCGGTAGTCCAGCAGCGCTATGGGCTGACGACATAGCATATATTGGGACCGGACTTGGACGAGGAGAGCGGCGGACCATGGAGATTGGCAAACGCAAACGGAGGCCTATACCCAGCAGTGGGTGAAGTCGAGCTGCGGATTATCGATGATGATTATGGCTTAGAAAAAAATGAGGGTACTAACGGAATTTCAAATAAATTACCTGCGATTGACTCGAAAATATCTCTTGAAGAACTGGTGTAAGTGGAATATTGTCACCTAACGTCTCATGTTGACTTGGTTTTCATCATCTGCAGAAGTGCCAAGCTCATCTTCATCATAACTAACCATTGGTACCGGATCTTCACTCACAGTACCACAGGTATCGTCGTAACTCTATAGTGGCAATGTATAGTATGCTATACATCCTCATTATCGTGTTGTTTTCTATGAATGTGGCATTGTATAGTATAATATACATGCCTTTTTTTTAAAACTATAAAAATAAGATTTTTTTTATTTACTATTCTTGTGTCTCTATAGCCTAAATAAGCTAGTTCAAAAACAATTTTCGCTAAATTTAAAAAAAAATTGCTCTGCTACCTTAAGGGTTAAAGTGCTTGCAGTACTTAAGTCCATGAAGTTAAAATTATTAAAGTTGGGTGAGACACCCAAATCCTATCAAAGTTACTGCAGCACTTCGTGAAACTATTATGTACTCGGGCTATCTTAAATAAAAGAAGGTAGGTACTTAAGTTAATAATAATTTGAAGACCCCTGATATGATAAAGAAGCTTAATCGAAGTGAGTATTGCTCGATAAAATGCTCAAGGCGCATAGAAAACTATACGACTAGTTACACAATAGAATTTTATTTTTGCTATTTTAGGGAGCATTAAAGTAAAGATCTAAAAGAAAAATTACTATGAAATGCAATTTCAAGTAAATACATAGTTTGAGAAGCAAAGTGTTCGTAAATTACCTATTTTGAGCGCTGACAAAATGTTACTGCGTAAAATCTACCCAGTCATGTTACAAATATGTTACGTTGTTGCCTTGTCACTCATCACATCAGTCATGCCGTAATTTTCTACCTTTTCCTCGATTTTAATCAGCTAGTGTTTCGAGGTTGGGTGCTTCCCCTAATTTTCGCGACACCCGCTAACCGAGCGCAGGGCTATTTACTAAAGGATCACATCCCCGTTGTCATGGCAACGGGTCGTTGTGTGCAAACACTGTATTCGATGTTTATGTGTGGGTGTAAAGTTGTAGTCTGCGGTTTCTAGAACTTGTGCCGTTCTTATCTCTATCTGTTTTTTACGTGCGGGGGTGTTTCGTTTTGATACTTGAAATTCGTAATATAAGAAACATATTTCTTACAACACTATTTGTTAAATAACCTAGGTACTTATTTTTACTTTGATTGTTTTTTGGATTTGAGGTGGTTGTTTTGAGGATTTATGGGATGATTTAAAAAAGCCACCTAAGAATTGCACCTATAGTCGTATTGCTCATTATACGGACTAAAATCGAAGGAACAAATGTCATTTGTCATATATTTTTAGTCCGTATAATGAGCAATACGACTATAGACTTGATTTCTTCATCCTTGTATTTCTTAGGTTTCTTATAAGTTTAACCACAGGTTCCGTCAAGGCCTAGGGTTCGAGAGCCAAAAACATTAATCAGCGATAGATAGAACAATATAATTAAGGCGACACACCATTCAGAATCCTTAAATATATGTTGAGTAAGATCAAGATGGCTCGAACGGGTAATAGGGCAGTCCCTAGGGAGTCGGGATGTATCGCAAGTGTTCTGACGAGTAGTTCCGTGTCCTCGCACTTCCAGAATATGTGTTCCCGATAGATTGGGGTCCGTTTCAGCTTTATTTAGAAGTTTTGTCTCGTCCTTTGTAACGAAATCTACACATCTGGATCGTTTGGGTCTAATAAAGTGAACCTTTGTAATACTGTTTGTGGTATGTTTTCTTAATTCTGGCGTAAATATATTGATATACCTCACTCATCCAAATTGCTCAGAATATCACTTAACTTTAACGAAGAACGTCTTAAGCAAGTTACGTCACGATCGCTTCATAATCAGCTAATTTTTCTTTGACATCTAGGACAAGTTAGGTAAATAATTGGAAAAAGATAACGTCAAGAAAATCGTGCCATGCATGTTAGCTGGTACACAATCCTAATATAATCCACCCTATTACATTTAGCTGATGAAATATTATACATACCTGAAAATTAATTTCCGCTCCAAAATACTCTCACATTACTTTCATCATGTGCCACAATTTCGTGCAACGATTATTTCCACCTTGTTTCGTTGGTGAGGGAGACAACATTCCTGCCGCAGAAGATTTAACAGTACAAATATTTCGAAGATTCACTCCACTGACTATGTCTTTAGTATAAAGTACTTAAGGGGTAGCAAGACTAAAGAGAACATATATTTTTTTGATTAGTGTCAGCCAGGTGCTTTGTATTTTTGACTAGCTTCCATCAGATGTGTGGTTTGTACGGTGTCTGGATAGATGATGACCTATCAATGACCTATCAAGAAAGAAAGAAAGAAAGAAATCATTTATTTGACACACAGCATACAGAGAACACAAAACACTTAACATAGTAAAAAATAACAACAAAGAAAGAAAAAGTAAAAATAAAAACAGAAACACAGAGACAGAAATCAATCAAGGAGCAAGCTACGCCATGAGCGCTTCGCGAGAAATAAATAATAATGGATCACATTTATTCATAGGAGTGACAAAGGCAAGGCAAATTCTCCTACATCAAGCTAAATTAAAATTGACGCGGCTCATTCTCTCGGATTTGACAATTAGGACCCTGAAATACCGACCCGTAACATTCTCTGTCCATTAAAACAACGATCCTAAATAAACAGAGCGTGTGTGGTCACCCCGATAAGTGCTAGGGTGACTATGTTTTTTAATTAGGATATTTGGGAAAATCTTCGAGATTCGTGTGCATACTGGAATTTCTACACAAGTGCAGATTGGTGAATGTATAAATATTTGCAGATTGCGGCTTACCGGTATTGTACTTTTTAAAGTATTTAACAAAGTAAGAAATGTTGTTGAGACAAAATCTTGACATGTTTTTTTATTTAGTTTTAAAACATTTTCCTTTTTGTTTTTTTATTGATGCTTTGTGGAATGTTTTTTACATGTGAACTCATGCTGGGTGTAGGCCTCCTATATTCTTTACCACTCCTTCTGTAGTGTTGGGCCGATTGCATCCCGAACTTGTTTGCAGCCTTAAGTAGGTAGGTACCTAATTGAATATAATTATTCTAAGTAGTTTAAGTTTGATTTTGTAGTTAGATTAGAAGAAAACAAAAGTTGATTAGATTTCTCTTAAAACTTGAAAGGTCAATTTTGACGAAATCTATTTTCTAATCTATTATTTTATGCGTAGGTAGGTTAATCCAGTGTTTGGGCGCTTTCGGAAAATTGCTATTTATTTTTTAATGAAATAAGTAATTGAATGTTTTTAAGCCTTTATTTACTTTCCTCGAGGTTTTTAATTAGAAGTCCGTTGTTTTTTGGTGAGTTTTGTTTGCGGCTGTTAAAAGTGTAACGAAAATTTTCAACTACACAAACAACCAAATATTAATCAGCTACTAAATAAATCAAGTACCCTAAGTACTTACTGAATAAAACTTTTAAACCGAATCTTTAAAAAATATTAAGAACTAGCTTCCGCCCGTAGCTTCGCTCGCGTGATACCTACCCGGTTAAAAAGTAGCCTGTGTGTTATTTCAGGTCATAAACTGTAAATTCAAAGTTTCATTAAAATCTGTTTAGTAGTTTTTGCGTGAAAGAGTAACAAACATCTATACATCCAGACAACCATAAATCCTCATAACCGAATCGAAAGCCGAATTTTCTTATCAGTAAAACATAAAATTGAGATATCACTGTCAAGAATTAAACTCACAGTTTATTTGTCTGTGATAGTATTAAATTGTAATTATATTTTTTCAAGATCTGTCCTTAAAATCAGTTCAAATCATAAAAGAAAGCTACATTCTTTGTGTTCGCTTATATTTGAGCATTCGTAAATAGCTTGGCTTTTATACGAGTTCAAAGGCGCACACACTACGTATTGTCCAATAGTTATCGGATCGGATAGCATTATCTTATCTATGCCCACTACTACTTCAGTAAAAAGGTACCTTACCTACCACGATACTCTATTTACGTCTCTATTTACCCTAAAGTTTAATTCATTTGTTAACCTTTTCTTTTCAAGGAAATGTCACGGGACTATTAATGGGAACCCAAGTTCGCCCGACATTCAGGCGCCTGTATAGAACCCAACGACTGAAAATATTTCTCATACCGTCTCGTCGTCGTTAGTAAAAGAACTGTTGTATACGTCGTGTAGGAAATGCTACGAATTCTACGTAATGAAATGTGTGGCAATTTTTCTTTCGATTTCAAAAGGCCAATTCATAGGCGAATGGATTTTCTTTGCTTGGATTAAGTAACATTTTAAAATCAAACTCAAAAATAGACCAAGACATATTTACTAAATATTTTCCAAGACGTTTTACTTTTTGATATTCCTGAGTAAGCAAACCGTGCGTCGCTCACCAATATGAGAAGAAAAGTGATATATGGAGGCAGTAGTATAGCCATCCCGTAAAATGATTCGTGATGTGCTCCGCTCTTTGATACACGAGCGCGATTTGAGGCCCAGGTGACGGCCTGATGGAATTGAATTGTTATTCTTTCATGAATGGGAAATTCCGTCTAAATAAAATGCTTTATTTTTTAGCACCAGCTTGGTATTTACTGAAACAATGGTGTAGAACACAATAGATTGTTTAATAATGCGGCAAGTAGGTGTTCGCTAGTCCGATTCTAGAGTTATAAGGCAACATAAAAAGCGTCATGTTAAACAATTGAAAAGGAGTGATAGTTTTAGATTATTTGCAATAAATAACACTAATTATTTTTTGTTTGGGCTCAACGTGTCGCTACTGTATTTAATAAATTTATACACTTTGAGGAACTCTGAAATCCTACAGAAAATTTCAGATTCTCTGCTTCGCATTTTACAAACAGCAATATTGTTCAGACTTTACTGCAGACTACTTTAAATAATGGGTTGCAGAAAAAGAATCTGTCTAAAATAGATCAATTTGAGTTCCGACGAAATTGAGTTGTATTGTTTTGCCTCTTTCAGAGTCCTTTGTTCGTTTCCTTCTCAATGTTCTCTTTGTTTATTATTATTTGAATTTCAATCAGCATTTTAAGCAGTTTTTCTTTCTTTAAATTTTATGATGCTATATCATAATATTTACAATGTTCAATTGGTATAAAACAAGCAATTCATTTTGAAATGTAATTTAATATCTTAGTGTCAATATGGCCCAGTCGAATATATGAAGATTCTAAGGAATTACTTTCGGAGGAGTGCTTGTGTTGTTATATCATTTTCCTCATCTGCCCCGGGAGCATAATTCGGTGCGCATGAAATATTCAAAAATAATTTTGCGATTGGATAGTCCCGCGCCGGGGGAATTATGATCGAACATCTAATGTAATTACCACGAGCAAAGTTATAAGCCGCGATATATCCACGAAAATAATTACCGAAGTGGGTCAATAAACGGCGGAGATAGAATAGAATAGAATAGAATAGAAATAAGTTTTATTTTCGTCACTATAGGTACGGTACAGGCATATAAATCAAAAATGTTACAGTGACAAGAAAATAGGGCTACCCCTCAGCATTTGCTCCAGCAGCGCTAAGGCTGTTAGAGCGCTGGTTTTCAGTGGCGCCGAAATGAGTAGTGCATCAACTACTATGACACGCGTTTAAGTTTTTATATTAATAGTAGTTAACAATAATTGCCAAAAGAAAAGAGCTAGGTAAGTATATGAGTTTCAGTAATAACATTTTGTCGTGGAATCCGCGGGGGGAGAGGGGGGGATGGAATCAATCCACTCTCGTCAGGTCCGTTGTCCAATCAACTGACACACACTGTTCACTAGGGATCAACGGCTCACGAACGTCGAGGATGTGCGAAAAATAAAGGTGTTTTTATTCTTAATGCTGTTATTCTTGTGAAGTGAAAACTGATGATTTTGAAACTTGGTAAGGTTCTACATTCAAAACTAAGTTACTAACAAAATATTTTCTATTTTTCAGGTAAGCTTCAAAACACCCAGCAAACTTTCCAGTAATACGAGTAGAGATCAGTGGTAAGATTATAGAGAATTACTATCTTGTTTCCTATTTGATGAGTTAATGACCCATGTCCGCTCCAGAAAAGGCTAGTTTAGCTTTGTTCTGTGCATTCCAACGTCCGACCCTGGATGTCCGTGATACACTGTCCAACAGTGACGGACACGAGCCTGTGTCCCGCTGCGACAGCGCGACCTGCACACAATTAACTGACCTGAATTAACGCATTTTTGGCCAGGAAAACTAAACTAACACCTGAAGACTGAAACTCTACTTAGTTTAAGTGGTGCTTATCATTGACATAAATTGTCATTTTTGCATACGATCCTGAAGATACCTAAATAGTTAAGTACGTTTCAAATATTTAAGTAGCGTTTTAGTATTCGGGCGTAAGTATTGTAAATAAAAAATAAGAAAAGAAGGTTATCGATACTAAAGTTGGAAATTCTGAAATCTATTTGATAAACTTGAATAACGCTTTAAAAAGATATGCCTGACACCTTAGATAAACTCCACACTACCCTAGAAACCCGCCTTCCAGCTTATCAGGAGACGTCTCCGAACTAACGCCATTTATCGACTGAAGATACCCCGAAACCCCAAACACGCCGCAGCAATATTCAATATCGCATCAATAATATAGAGCCAAGTGTTGTTTGTACACAATAAGGGGAGTAAACAGGCTATGTCGCCGTTACACAATTCTGTCAGTTGGCCGGATGACAGGTCATATCCGGGGGCGCGCGGTCAACCGCCGCTTCTATCGATTCTATTACACTGTACAAGACAGATTGAGGTGGTCCTGGCAGAGTGACGGCGATTTGTCTCGCCTTTAATAAGGGAAAATTCATTTAAGAAAAACTCAATTTGCGTTGTGGTTTTGCGGGGATTAAATGTTTAAAAAGGTTGGATACAGAAAAAACGTTTTCACTCTTACTTGATGGCTCAATCGTTTAATGCCTAATTGAAAAGTAACATAATCGCATACTAACTTTGAAGGTCTTTTATTTGAGTTTTATATTATTTAGAAATAAATTCTTTTAAAACCCTGTTTTGTCTAAGTGGGTTTTTAATTTTTTAATTAAAACCACATTTGACATAAAAGTAATAATTGCCAAAAATGTATGAACATTTTATAATCAATCAAAGGGAACATTCTATATGTTCGCCTACGCTTTCACAATGGCCATACCTACGATCTACAAAACCAATTTTGTCTTTTTGTTAAAACTTCTTATCAATAGACGAATGTGAAATATCTTATCATAAACCCCCAACAGTTTTGTTTTCGATTTTTTTTCTGATCGTAAACTCTATTTAACCATTTAAAGCCATCGAAAACAGTAGCGCTAACGAAAACTAATTTTATTTCACCATTATTTCCCACAGCGGGTCGATAACACCCGAATAACAAGGTGCGATACATTTAGGTACAAGTTTAACAAGGCGACGACACAGATGACATTTTAGTACCAAGTTGCCGAAGTTTCACTTCGAAAATAAGAAAGTAATAATGCATCGTTTGTGCTTCTCTTTTGTCATTGGTTGTATTTTTATTGTATTCGAAATTTGAATGGAGCACGCACTCCATTCTCTTTTTGAAAAAATCATTATTAAATAACACTACAAATAATTGGAAAAAGTACAACGACAACAATATAATTTCTCTAACAAATTTTATTAAATAATGGTTCCTAATCACGTGCCATTGCCAATTTTATATACAAAAACCAGTTGAAGTGATACAGGTAAGCGATGGTGATAAATTCTGCCCTGCTGCCTGGCGTCGCTGCCACACGATAAGAAAATAAAGTGTTTAACTGTTTTCACCGAGCAACCATTTACGTAGATAAGGAATATTTGATAAAAAGTTTTGTCCTGGATATTTTTGTTTTCACTTTTCTGGAAACAGGTTAAGTAATAATCTATTCATTCAACGCAAAGATTCATAGTTACAACATATTAGAGTGACAACAATTCTAATACCTAGCTTGGTAAAAGAGTGGCAAAACACAACGTAGTAAACATTATCTGTTTTAAACATATTTGAAAAGGTAACTTACAGTAAAGTACTCGGACTTAACCGGCTTCAGCGCTAACATTGTTCCCTCTTTGTGTTTCTCTGAACCCTAAAAGAGAACAATAAAAACATGTGAAATAAGGCGGCGAGGCGAGCAGAATGGAAGTAATAAAGAAATAGCTCCGAGGGAACACGATCTACGTGAATAATTCGCAGATTTCGACGCTCGCGCCGCCTTTCCGAGCGCACTCATACTTATACTTTATAGCTACGAAATGGAGCTATTATGAAAAAGTTATAATACCGAGACATATACCCGATTGCGCCCCTCGGTCGGAGTGAGCGATAAACGCTTGTTTGGCACTACACCTGCGTTGAATTGAAAGCAACTATAGTTCTAACACGTTTATAGCACTTTAAAATTATACGATTACATTATACCTATTTGAGCCTACTAGAAGTAAAGGCAGCAATGCAACATAGACTTTTTTGACTTTGGCAACTTTTAATATAGTTTGACAAAAAAAACGAAATATTAAAAAAACGTCGCGTCGCGTCGGTCTTTGGTGGCAACAAATTTTAATAAGAGCATAATAAGTCTAAGGTTTCGCTAGGTTTCGGTATTGGGTCGTACAGTTTCATTCAGCAAACGCAAAAACAAGGCTCTTTGTTTTGTGTTTTCGGGCAAACTTCTCTTATCTATGACTGTTTATTTTCTTTTTTTCTGTTAGTTTCCGAGCAGCAACCGTAGATCAAAGAAGTAAACATGATCGCATAGGTATTCGATTTCCGCCAACGGTACGAGTAGGTATTTGCGGGATCGTGATTCATGATGTTTTTGAAACAGCTTGATATTATTAAATCCTTTGAGGATTTCATCTCTAGACTTTGCAATTGTACGGTTGATGATATCAAAACCTTTGTGGATTTCATCTCCTACCTTTTGTACAGCCAACTTAAAAATAGCTTCGTTGGTAGTTGATTGTTAAAATTTTCTTACCTACTTACATACTGTGCGCAATATCATCGTAGGACAAATCGTTTTACTTGACAATAAGCCATGACGGAGGCCTTTAGGCTAAAAACTTCGTCGCCAGAGTTGGCCACTTGCTCATACGAACTTACCAAGTTTACTTGACAATACGACAATGTTAATACAAGTATACATAATGGGAATACTTCTTATTGTACATTTGAAACTGACCTTCAACGTGACCGGTTGGAAAAAAGTTTATTTTTACATAATTTCTAGGGTTTATAATGAACCTTAACTTTTAATGATATTTTATGCCAATTACAAATTTATAAAACAATCAACTGAATAAAACAATCCCATATTTGTACTTTGATTCCATTAAGTTTAAATTGCTCTTGTCTGCCTCTCAGAACTCTAGGTAGGTACATACACAGATACTTGACGTAGAGATCTAAGGATGTCTACCATTGGGATTACCTTCAATTGAGTGCCTATTTGTTCCGATAGTTCACGATTGAGTACACACTCAATACAGAAAGGTTATGTAGTACAAGTAATATTATTGTCATTTCGATACGTTATAAGGTTTGTTTTTCTGCGTAGGATGTATTTCCGTTGTCCCCGGGATGTATTCCCGTTGTCCTCGGTGGTCGTGTCCCCGGCCCGGGGACAACGAGACGTCATTAGGACTGTGTTTAGACTATTTTTTTCATTCGGGGTCGTTGGTTTAAATTCCATTACTAAGTATAACTTTTTCTGTTGGGAAAAAAATAGTTAATCGTAGCTTAGTTATGTGCAAGCGTATTGACCGTATCTTAAATTCTTCTATAAAATACCGTCAGCTGGTTGGTTGGTTGGCTCCGTTGCGAATATATTTATGAACGTCTCATTTCTATGCGATAAAAACAAACATGCAATTGAATTCAACTGAAATGGGTCGTTTTGTTATTACAATTGCAAAATCATTTATATGTTTATCAAGCATGTATCTATTGTTAAAATTACTGACGTTAGAACAAGGAGAAAAAATAGATCGTGAAAAAAATTACAACCTAAATAAATACATACCTACATAAAATCACGCCTGTTTCTCATCCTAGGGGTAGGCAGAGACCACAGATCTCCATTTGCTACGGTCCTGATACACTTTTTCGCTTCATTCACTCTCATTACGTTCTTCATGCAAGCTGTTGGTTTAAGGTACCTACAACCTAAATACTTTTTACTTTTACTCTAAACTATGACTAATTATCCTCAATTTACGATAGGCTTAAGACCCAATCCAGGCTTAAGACCAACCCAATTTTTACAAATAAGACCGGAATTCTCTAAATTCGATAAATATCTTTGTGTCATTTTCCCACAGTATATGTGAGGTCACAAACAAAAACTCTTTTACCAGTTCAATAAATAAGTAATAGCAATTCGGCAATGATATAGTCGTAAATGGACTCAGCGAGTCGTTTCGGACAAAATATTTTGGGCCACAGTGTCCTAATTGACACTTTGATTATTGAAGCTTGCAGCATTCCAGTCCTTGATATTAAACTAATTAACGCGGTGCCACGATCGGAATGCGGCGTATGTTCGCGGCTGATTAGTTCAATGGCTCGATTTGAGCACGTAAATATTTAAATGTCTAGCGCTTTTGGGGAAATAATGGGAATTTTCTTTGGTTATGGAAAGCAAAGGTATCGAAATTATGGGTCTTTAGTCGTTTCGCACCGCAAGCGGTTCGAACCGCGGTGTGAATAGCCCCAGATAGCTTTTTACATTAACATTGGAAGTGTAGCAAGCCATGAAAAAAGCCTTTAGAAAGCCTACATTTTCAATCAAAAGAGTTGTAATTGCTCTTTATGAACTTTTTTTTGTTTAAATAAATTGTCAAAAAAATACATTTTTGTTTGCAATTTCGTGCACAATTTTTTTAAGTGCCAAACCACACTTTAGACATTTAATCGAAAATTATAATTTTCGATTCCGACGGATTCGTACCCGCATTGATTATACCAATGCTCCTACAACCGGAGTTCTTTAACCAATACTTACTCAGCTACGACACCCTATAACGTCGGCCCTAAAACTTTGATAAGATCATATTTATCTGTTTTGTTCAACTACATAGTGACCTTACTTTTCATTCAAATTAAAACTAGAGTATTTTCTTTTCAAATGTTATATAAATAGACGCGATAGAATTTCTTACAAATAATAAAAAGTGACATAAATGGGCTAAATTGAATACAGATTCAAATACGAATCTCAATAAATAATAGATACCTCTTTGATCTCAAAAAGTACTATTCTTTGCAACATCAAACCAGAGTTTCGTGGAACAGTCTTATAAATAGCAAGCTTAGAGACAAGAGCGCTTGTCCTTATACCAGAGATTATTTAGTATTTTATGAATTTTATCTCAAAAGTGTTGAAACTAAACGCTGAGGTTTATTAAAAACTCTTTGGGACACTGTCTCGCTTGTGTGACAAATCTAAAATTAGATCACAAAATATATATTCCACCAGCCTTTTTGAATAATTTAAATTTAAATCATTTTCCACAATAAAACAACCAATGGAAGTACCTACATAGTTCACATATTTCAGACGACGTAAAGCAGCGTCTTTCGGTGCGAACGTAACTGATGAATGAACGAGTAAGATCTTGGCAATGAATAATAGGTGTCGTTTAATACTGGGCCGTAATTATGTTATCTGGGCGTCTGGTGGGCGGGCGGCCTTCCGATTCATAACTCGCTCGCATAATTGTCACTCGCAGCTACCGTGAGTTCATCACTGATACACAAGTAGACTATACTTACTACAATATGGTACAAAGTTAAACGAAACAGGTGTTTGATAAATCAAATAAAAGTTTAGAAGCATAATAATGAGCGCTGAAAATGGTCACAAAAGTTCCAACAAACAGTCACATTATGTAGGCAAAAGAACAGGAGTAGAACCATCTGGCTCTTAAGACGATTCAAAGTGGTTATAACGGTTCTACTGAATAAATGATATTTGAATTTTGGATTTGACCCGATCAACCCCTAAGATGCCCCGTGTCTATTGCGTCCATTAAGTTGATGTATTCAAAATTTACAGTAAAATTACTGGCTTCACATAAAAGCTGAATAATAATGAAGGTCGAATAAGAAATTTGATTAAAGTATGTATCGTAAGAAAATTTATTTTTTACCCCAATTGGTAAGATGAAAAAATCTTAACAATTATCATTACATTTCTATTATTTCTCAGAGCGAGATAGCCTCATTTGTTAATAAAAGAGCAAAAGAGATGAAGTTAACTGCCGAAGAACGCAATTGATCACGCTAATTCTACAGCTTTGGGGGAAAAAAATGTCGTCAATTTGTCACTTTATAACGAGCGGAGGATTCTTAGCGCTATGTTTTCTTTGAAGCGGTGCCCTCTTGCTATTTCTTTATCTTAATTTTCGCGGCATACAAATTACATTAAAATATTTTAACGATGTTTGCGCTAGTGGCTGGAACGTTTTTAATTTCGATGTAAATCCCCGGCTTCTGTTTTTATAGCGCGAGTGTATAAAGCACATTGCTTTTGCGAAGCTCTATGAACTAACATATAATGCTGTAATGTTGGCAAACATTATCTGTTATACAATGAGTAGCCGAGTTTGCAGCAAATTCGTTTATCCTAAATTTATCAGCAATTCTACTTCCACTCTGAGCTGAACCGAATATTCTAAAAGCAAATTTTACCGTGTGCAGCGACAACGTTGTATAAACTGCATCGTGTTTAACCCGTCAGGTGAAACTGGACTCTAATCTATGATGTTACGGTAGATTATAATCTGTTTCCTGAGATATTACCCGTTGTCCAGGAATGGATGTAGGTGCGTGAAATATGAAAGCACAAAGGAAGAATTTCATTCCGTTCGTGCCCCGAGCGCTGCTCTTGAAGAGAAACGAAGGATATTTCAACATATGAATGAAATTGTGGAAAGTAAATGATGTGTGGTGGAACAACTCACTCTAATACAAAGCAAAATTGGAATGTACTTGAAATACGTTTGTAGAAGATCTTAACTCAAGTTCCTATTTCAACTGTTGTATGGTAAGTAAGTACCTAAGTAGTAACTTTATCACTGTTGTCTTCTTGTTCAAGAAAATTATTATTTGTTCCCATGCCTATAAAACTACTTTACGATGCAACAAAGCAAAAACCCCTTTCCAATCTGTTAACCATACCCCAGCATGCAAACAAGGCAACTGGATTACACCAATACTTTTTACAGCCTAATAAAGAAACAACAGAGTAGAAAGTGAATCGTAAAAAATCGTAGGAACAACACTAATCCCATATGTCACGGTATAGCCATAGTGAAAGCACAAATAAATAAAATACAAGTAGCACTCAATACTGTTTCACACAGTACCATCACAGTTTATTTTCAACCTTCAACTTCATGCTACCCTACTACTTACCAATGTCATAAAATATGAAAATATGTTTGGATGTGGTTCAATCGTGCCATAACAGTAGAACCGATTGGGCCGGACCGCATTTGAGCGACACTGCGCGGCACTGCAAGGCACGGCACAATTAGCTATATTCTTTCAGTCATTCTGTTTGGTGTATGTTGCATTAGGGCTGCGCGTTACCTCTGAGAGAACATTTTGTCTCGCAGCGCCCTGACGCGCTGTGCAAGCGACGCTCAAATGGATATGCGGTCCGACCTATCTATACTATATACTATATACTATACTATATATATTATAATAAAGCGGAAGAGTTTGTTTGTTTGTTTGTTTGTTTGTTTGTTTGAACGCGCTAATCTCTGAAAGTACCAGTCGGATTTGAAAAATTCTTTCTGTATTGGATAGCTAATTTATTGAGGAAGGCTATAGGCTATTCAACATCACGAAAAGACCCTCAGAAGCCATACAAAATGAAAGAAAGCCTGAATCGTGCTGACAAAAACATGCGGTTAACAGATGATCACAGAAAACTATTACCATAGAACATAACAAGCGGAGACGAATGCCATCTCCATACAAAAGAAAGCGTAAACCGGTTTTTTTTGTATGGAGCTGGCATTCTGATGTGTTCTTTGGTTGACAAAATTATGTTTTTTTTTTTTTCTTCTTTTATTTTGGCTTCGCAAAAATTATGTTCTCTTCATGTTTTCTTCTCAATTACAAAATACAATATTTGACACTGACATTTGGAAAGGATTGAACATTCAGAAATCAGCAAGGAATTTATAAACTAAAGTAACTGGAAGGTTCACTGAAACAGAAAACACGTTCCGCTTGAGACATAAAACTTGGGCGGTGTGTCTCTTTCTAAAGGGTGACCATAATTTATGAACTAAACATTCCTAGACCTTTTACATCATTTTCTGATTTACGTGATGTTTCAGGGCATGATTTTTCAATTAAAATACTGATACAATTTTGATCCTTGATTTTGATTTCGATCCTTGGTTTCGATCTTTGAATTCGATCCTGGATTTCGATCCTTGATTTCAATCCTTGAATCTTGAATCTGAAATCTTGAATCTTTGAAGTGACAGCTGTCAAACTTCAAACTGCCATATCTCGGAAACTACTCATCCTAGACTCCCCGTTCTCAGTTCAAATGAAAGCTATGACCAAGATCTACATTTTAGATGACAGATGTCATTTTGACAGTTGTCACTTCAAATGAAGATCTTGGTCATAGCTTTCATTTGATTTGAGAACGGGGAGTCTAGGACGAGTAGTTTCCGAGATATGGCAGATCCTTATTTGAAGTGACAGCTGTCAAACTTCAAACTGCCATATCTCGGAAACTACTCATCCTAGACTCCCCGATCTTAGTTCAAATGAAAGCTATGACCAAGATCTACATTTTAGATGACAGATGTCATTTTGACAGCTGTCACTTCAAATGAAGATCTTGATCATAGCTTTCATTTGAAATGAGAACGGGGAGTCTAGGACGAGTAGTTTACGAGATATGGCAGATCCTTATTTGAAGTGACAGCTGTCAAACTTTAAACTGCCATATCTCGGAAACTACTCATCCTAGACTCCCCGTTCTCAGTTCAAATGAAAGCTATGACCAAAATCTACATTTTAGATGACAGATGTCATTTTGACAGCTATCACTTCAAATAAGGATCTTGGTCATAGCTTTCATTTGAACTGAGAACGGGGAGTCTAGGACGAGTAGTTTCCGAGATCTGGCGGTTTGAAGTTTGACAGCTGTCACTTCAAAGATTCAAGATTTCAGATGGAATGGAACTTTTTAGTGATATGGATGGGTATCAAATGAAAGAGCTTGATGAGTGAAACACAATGCTGTTATGATGATGGAGTCAGGACCTTCATGGAACTTTTTGGTGTTATGGGTATGGGTTTTCTCTCTTCAAAGCTTCCCTGATTCTCTCCTTCCATGCTTCTCTGCTTTTCTTTATACATGCTTCTCTCCATTTATGCTTAAAGCAATACGAAGTTTGCCGGGTCAGCTAGTAAGGTATATACATAGAATGATATAAGAACATATAACCAATAAGATATAGGCTTCTTTTATCCAGGTGCCATGCTAGCTAAGATGAGGGTGGATATTAGTATGAAATAAAAGAAAAATACAAGAATATTTAGTAGTAATTCGAATTTATTACCACTTTGACTTGACATACTATAACGTCTTCAGCGAAATATATCTAAAGTCAAAGCGATAAAGTTCATATTTCAATAAGCGTCGGTGTGGAATGACTTAGGCACGGAATGTACGAGAGGCCCCCCCGCTACGAGAATATGAAAACTGCTTTGATTTATGAACTTCAAAAGACCCTTGCGTAGCGCTACGTAGCGTTGCGTAGCGCTTCGTAGCGTTGCGTAGCCCTACGCAGAGTTACTCTTTCCTTTCAAAGCTTAGAACGGATTGTTGAAGAGATTGATAAAGTTTCTAGAAAATACAACTTACCACGAAAACTTTTCAGCGTCGTGGGACTAAAGCTTTGATGAGCATATTGCTCAGAAACAATTTCAGCCGCACATGTGGCTTTTATTAAATCGGGCGACATATTGAACGGGCTTTACGAAACTACTTACACTATCCATAAAAATATATCGGCAATACCCACGCTACGTAAATAACTATAGAAAAACTTTTAAATAATAACTGGGAACTTAAATTTTCGGTTGCCTGTATGGAATACAAGATATGTAGCGAAACAGAACTGTATCCCCAAGGCGCGATGCTTTCGAGATCCTTTGAATATGTCTGAGAAAAAGGAACGGCCAAATAAACCATTGGCACATGTCCACATTTTGAAGTTGTTGGCATTCATCTTAGCAAGCTTATCGCTGCTTGAATACTACTTACAAATTTTCCTACACTCTTTTCTTTAACAGTTCAAAACTCGTTCAGTCACATAAAACTTATTATTTCATAACTTATTTCGTCTTAGATTATTTAAAAGAAAATTCCAACACGGTCGGGATTCGAACTCATTAGATCACCATGATGCACGTTAAAATACATTATTATTTTAGGAATCACAACAAATTATTTAAAAAACACAGAATTGCTTTAATGTTCATTCATATTTCACTGTCAAAATATATCTATGTGTTTCTTCTTTAAAATATCCAACCCCTTTCCCTTTTTACGATGATAAATATGGCACATGTTTGTCAATTTATAATTCTCGAGTTATTTAGACTGAGTATTTTTTTATTACTTGAGATAAACGATTTAGCAAAAATGTCAGCGCACTCGTCTGAAATTTCCTTGAGTTGATATTTTCTTAGTAATTTCTTGTTCAAATAATAAAATAAACTGTCAAACAACTGTGCATTCGAATCAACAAATGAGGTAAAAGCCAATTTGAATTTGTTTAAATAGACTGTGGTAAAAATATTTAAATCATGTTTGTTGATAGATACTGGAAAAACTATTTCATGGAAATAATGAAATTAATGGAAAATATGTTATTTTTACGGCTTCAGAAAAAGTACTGGTGAGGAAAATCTTGAATATCATAACGGTGAGGTCCTACATTCCTTACATTCATAATGTAAAATGGGACACTCGACAACTTGGTTTTAGTCCAACCCTTTTTTGGCTTCGCACTCCGGAATAATTGGGTCTTTTGTGGCTTCCGGCAACGTGTGCTCAGTAATGGGCCAGGGTTTTTGCTCCTTTTCATCGCGTTTGTCTCTATTGGGCCTTTTAGGGCCAACATTGGCCTCGTTACACAATACATTACCTACGTTCTTTAAATATCACTGTGTGACCGTGTCCTGCTTAAAACCACAGAAAAAGTACTAAAAGTTTTGTTATAAGATAAGAACAGGTCTAGAATTCGCCGTTCTTAATATTTTCTACGACTCGCTTTTGTATCTTAGTCAAATTGAACTCTTTCCTTAATTTTTTTTCAGAAACTTTAGCTTTGATGTGCAATTGCTAACCTTTGTGTGATGCTCAAAACTGTGATCTGCTATGCTAAGTTAAGTTGCTGTGTTAAGTTTGTGGTGACAAACCTTAACACAGCGTAGACGATAATCATAGGCCTTACTTATAAACGCCTATCAACTTGAACAATAGTTAAACGATGCTCAAGATTCTCCCTGTCACTATTTGTCACTATTTAACAGAAAAGGATGGCAATAGCTTAAACGGTGTTTCAATTTCGACAGTAATTGAGAGGAGTTAATTAGTAGAGCGGTTAATTTATAATAGGGTTAATTCAAAATTGTAAAAGTTTTGCATTAACGTTCATAAGCTTTCGTAGGCGACTGTACAGCTCAATAAAACTTTAATGCCCTGAGCGTCGTAAGGCCGTCAATCATTTTTGTGGACATTAATGACCCCACTTTGGGGACAATAAAAAATCCATCAAAATTAGTTCATAAAAGCTTGGAGAAAGTTCATTAATACCGTAAACATTTTGGTTTACTTCCATTATTAGACTTTTGTAGATAAGAATGCTTTGGTGTTCTCACAGCAGGGTGAAATGGTAGTACGCTATGATAAATGGTAAATAGATATTGTCGATATTGTTTGCTTCAGCTATTCCTATTAATGTTAAGCTACTCAGTAATTATTCGAGATAGATTTAAACTATCGCGATGATCGTAACACATAGAGGAAATTGACAAATGTTCTGTGCATGTTATATTATAATAGTTTCCTGAAATTTGGAAAGGTTTTCGTAAAAATTTGAATTTCAGTTTGAACGGAAAAGTTGATATTGAATTCCCCGAAAACAAAATACAAATCGTGTAGCTTCGTAGAGTATAGTCATCGACAGAAATGGTAGTAAAATTTCAGATCCACAAACAATCATCGTAGAAGTGTTTTCTGATATTTTTTGCTTTAGCTAGTTATTGGTAAGAGCTAAAAATCAAATCGGGTTTTGAATTTGTTTTCAATGCTTTTACGTAGTGCATAGTAAAAATAATACATTTTTTTTTCATTTGTTTCCAATGAAATGGATCACAGGATCAAATTCAATAGCGTTTGTGATGGGATGCCCAGTAGTGGGTTGCTAAAAGCTGTAAATGGTGATGATAATAATGATGTATTTAGGAGGTGATTCGTTTTTAAATTTAGCATCAACCGAATACCAACCCCAAAGTTATTGTATGTGACTGTGGTGCAGTTATTGTCGCACTTATTGCTATGCTTTTAGAGCCTACACTCGTAAACAAAAGAACACCTCAATGCGGTCATGATTGTATGTACATTCGTATGAGCTTAGGTACTCTGGTGACGGAGTTTGTAGACCGCCTGAAGGCCTCCGGCATAGCTTAGCATCTTAAAAGCTGGGACCGACAATTTAACGTGCCCTTCGAAGCACGGAAGCGCTCAGCTGTTAATACCACCAGAGGTCGCTCATACAAATTGCGACCGCTCTGAACAATTTAAATGTTCACTTATTATTCATAACTAATCTGCAATGCAAGTACCATTCTTATCGATTGCTAAATTTGATATTTAGTTTCGACAAAATTCAATAAAATTGAATTTTTGATTTTTTTTTTTTTTTTTTTTTTTTGTTGTTTCATTTTTCATTGATAATAAGCAATTTTATCGAATTTTGTCGAAACTAAATGTCATAGCGATCGATAAGAACGGCACTTGCATTGCTGATCAAGCATTGGTAACAACTAGAAGAAAGTTATTGTACTTAAAAAAAAAACTGATCAGCTTTTGTAGTTGACTGTACAATGTATATCTAGGCACGAGACATCGCGTGTTCTCACGTTAGCCTTAATTACATCAGGTACGTCAAGCAACAGAGGGCAATAACAATAACTGTTATCCATTACTCTGAGCTTGTAACGAAAACGCACAAGTTCACGTTTAAACCACCCTAAGTCGCACACTTCGCTTAAAAGCAGCTTGTATCCAAGACATGTTAAGTAGCATTTGATGGCTTTAAGAGATACATTTTATTACGATATACGGGAATAATTATTGTTATAATTTGCCCCACTGTGTCCCACCCACTGCGTAGCAAACGCCACCATCTCAATCGTTTTTTTTTAATTTATATTTTCGTATGGTTCTAAAATATTTGGTACAAACATACAGGGACATTTGCTAGAGTTAGAACTATAAATATGATTACTGGGTGCTATTTACTACGTCTCCACAACTTCCTGACCTTACCTCACAATAGATCTGTAGACTGTCGATGTATTGTGTTCTGTGTTCATCTATAAAGTAACAAAAGGCGTAAGCTCACCCCCTTTGGACATAAAACCGTTGACGACTTTAATTAGGCTTTTAAGTGCCAAGCTTCTTGACGTAAAGACGTGAAATTTTAAAGAGGCGCACTAATGAGCTTAGCGGGTTTCGCGCTGTTGAGCAGATTTTCAATGTTGTAAGGCTTCGCCTGAAAGTTAATGTCACATGTACACACATATACACACTGATGGCGTTAAAACTGAAACCTACGATGCCTCTTATCGATCGTTTCGGAACTTAAATTGCCCTATTTTTAACAATACTATTTTTTCATTGAAAATGGAAAGACTTATCAAAATGTTCAAATCCGATGGGATTCGAACCCGCAATAATACAAGCGATCCCCCTTAAACCGGAGTGCCATTACCAAATCGGCCACGGAATTTTCTTTTTACATTGTAAAACGTAAACAGGACTCCTTCACTTCTTCTTTGTGGCTACACATCCCTAGGTGTATTAGACATAATTTATATTCTTCAAGCAATAAAGATACCTTGATTAGAGGGTAGATAGAAGCAAGTCCAAACACATGATAAGCACATGCTGACGTATTGTACGTAGGCAGCATTCCCCGTGAAAAGTAACAAGCTCGACTTTTTCAATAATAATTATATTTTGATTCCTCACATAAAAAATTGCATTGTGAGTTAGAAAACATTGCAGTAGAAATAAACATCAATCAATAATTAATCACGTGAGTTAAACGATAATCTTCTGACCTTCATCACATGTTCCTAATTGAACCCTCCCCAACTTATAGATAAAATCAATTGAGATTTATAGAATAGTTTGTCTAACAAGGATTGATATCATTCTGAGTTGAACACACAAGGCACAGATCATTATTCTACTTCTATGCCTTACAATAGTTTTTAACAAAAACACTCGCTTTATCGTAAGCGATCACATCATCAACCGCAGTTGAGTTTGCTTATTTTCACACACAAAACAAAGTCGCACTACATTAATTTATAATTCAATCACAATTATAAATTCCTAGCTTCTGTCCCTGGCTTCGCTCATACAGTACTAACATAGCCTATGACACAAAAATACTGCATCTTTCCAACCGTGGAATGATTTTAAAGTAACAAACTTTACCTCTTTATATTAGATAAAGAGTCCGGTCGTAGATGTCGCTATAAGCAACATAAGGCCAAGATATAATTGCGTCGCTGCCTATTAGAATACTAACTAGTTTCCTAATGATGTTTTCCCTCACCATTTAGAGGTTTAGAGCAAACATTTAGAGCCCGTGTTAATATACATTTTGCAAAACGAAAGATCCATGCACCCCGGCCTGGATTGAACCTCCGGCAACACGGCTCTCACTACAAAATATCAGCCGCTAAAAGTGTAGGTCTATAGTTAAAGGTTTGTATGTGAGTATGGTATGGCCTGGGGTGGTAATTTAGTGGATGTTTGTGTTCGGTTGCCGTGCAACTACGACAGGTGCGTATACTCGCGTGCTTTATCGATCGCTTTCGACAGTCCGTGTCACTGCTAGTGCTTGCTTTACCTGTTTATGATGAAAGGTAATGTTTTTAAGTTAACGAATGTTTGTTAGCTAAAGCATAGCATCCATAGCTCCTTAACTCAGTTTATTTTCATGTCTGATCGTAAGAGGAACGAGAAAGTTTAAAAAAATAAATAATACCAAATTTGCTCTGGCGACGTTCTATTTTAACTACTTTGAAGAACTCGATCGAAAAGAGTAGCGATCTTTATATGTATCTAGTAAATTATATATTTATCACTAAAAAAACATGAAAGACTAACAGTAATTAGGGTAAAAAACAACCAAACTTATGAAAACACAAATAATAGCCTTCTTAAAGGGAAAAAAATAACATTTCTGGTATAAGAAAGATTATTTCGGAATCGTACCTTCACAAAACATAAATAGAGAGGAAACTGAAAAACCATTCCTTGTAGACCTCCCTGGAAATCTTGCAGGATGGAAACAATAGTTACAGTTCATTTGGCATGACAAGAGCATTAGTCCAATACCGTACACTTGCGGACACGAAACGGGTCGCCTTTGTAAAAAGTATTTTATTCAATTCATACACATTTCAAAGGATCTTGTTCTTGATCTTGATCTTGACATTTTAAAGAACGTCTACAATCCTTGTGAATTAATACTGTGTTTTTTTTTCATGTTTACGCTAATCAATCTACGTGTCTGTTTTCTATCGATCTGTGTTTTCTATTCGATCTTCAATTTTAATTGAATTGAAAAATCCGTATATGTAAACTTGTAGGTAAGTACTAGTTAAACATTATTTACGTTTATACAAAAAAGGTAGTAGAAGTTATGAGGTTAACCAAATGCCTCAAATTCATTATAAAATAACTTTATTCATGTTGGTATACAAAATGGAAATTCTTTACTAAAAATGCACCTTTTCAACAATATCACGTGTGTACATACAAGGTGTACTTTTCTTGTCGCGTGTTGTACCATAGCGAAATAAGCCCGTGTAGGGATCAAAGTTCTCAAGTTCCACTAAGCCGTCCCGCCAAGGGTCGAGGGGACTTTGGAATATTTTGTAATAGCCGTTACAAGTATACTGGCCCCGTTTTTATACTTTTAGTTATTGGTACAATATAATGGAGAATTGTGATGTTCATTTTTGTGTGAAACATAAAATACATGTAATAGGCAATATGCGTCTGATTCAAAAGCGGGTTAAACGTATTTTTCTATGAACATTATGGCTTTAGAATTATGTGTGTGTAATTATTTTTTAATATTATTTCATTTTCGCTTAGAAATTAATAATTAAAAAGTGCAAAAATATAGTGGGAATTTCATAAGACTTGAAACGCAACGCTATTTGTCACGTATGCTGTGACGTCACACTCCTTCAAACTCGACAGAAAGTTTTTTTTTTCTACCTACAAGCGCGTGTAATTTTGGTGACTTGTGACGTCACGTCCGTTTCGAGTGCATGAAAATGTTGATAAATTTTAAAAATTATTTTTGTTATAAAATTTTAGTTTTTCGGCGCTGGAATTTTTGTTACGGTTATTTGACGATATAACCTATCGTATAAAATCATAAAAAAAATTGATGCATATTGCCTATTTTCTTGCTTTGTCGTAACGTACCTTTTAGTGTGTTTTGATGACAATTTTATTTCCTTATTTATTTATGTTTGCATTAATAATTTAACTAGAGAGACTTGTTTAAACTCATTGATAGATTTCAAGCCACAGGATGCGGTTGTCGTAAGTTCAAGTAATACCTACGATTTCATGATGATCGATCGTGCAAATCCGGCTCAGCCGCTCTTGTGGGTCTTTGGGGTAGCAAGAACGAGGGGGTGAGTAACCAGGAACGCACCTCTCGACTAACAATAGTAGATTGTATTATATGGGGGGAAAATAATATTTTTACGGCGAGGGCGCTTTTTTGAATCCAGAGCGAAGTGAAGGATTCTAGAGTAGAATCCCGAGCGTAGCGAGGGATTCTTTAGTAGAATCCTGAACGAAGCGAGGGATTTAAAGTACGTCGCCCGAGCCAAAAATATATTTTGCGCCCGAGTGATACACTCTACTTTTCATTACAATCTATGAGAAAATAAAAGGGAGGAGAAAGAAATGTGTTAAATCAACGAAGTTCCACTTGAGAAGAGTAATCGGGGATTAATTTTTTTTTATTCAGACGGTGGCCGCGCGCCGGCTGAATGGTGGGCGGTATGTTTATCCGATACTAGCAGCGCCCTCGCGGCGTTGCCCCCGTAGTGATGGTTTATGGTGATGATGATGATGATGATGATGAAAAGTAGCCTATAACCTTCCTCAAGAGTTTAGCTATCAAATACAGAAATAATTTTTCAAATCCGACTGGTAGTTCCTGAGATTTCATTTCATTTCATTTATTTATTTATTTCTCTCACAAACAATATAAATATAAATAAATAGCTAAATAAATATACAGAATAATGAATATTAAAAACGTTGTAGGTAGCTATTATAAAAACCTGTTTTGTGAGATTAGCGCGTTCAAACAAAAAATCTCTTCCGCTAGAATTGTTCAATAGTTCCACGAAAACAAACTAGATGGCGCCAGTAGACCATCGTTCTAGATCGCGCTGACGAAAACGCACAGGATTTTATCAGGTTGGAATTACAATTATGTATGGATTGGATAGAAAACTGCAGAGTAATAAATCTCTAAATGTGATTACAACTGTGGTGTTTTTGGAAGAGTCCTCCCTCATTCATCTTGGTAGATTTGAGATGAATGTGGAAAGTAGTTGTACCTCAAAAGTGCGCGGCAAAGATAATTCATAGATAATTCCGGCGCACTTAAAGGGGATTAAAAACTCATTACTGCCCGCTAAACTTATAAAGAGGATTAAAAACTCATTACTGCCCGCTAAAAGTTCCTTGAAGAGGAATCATCTACTTTGGGCGCACTTAAAGGCGAACAAAGTCGTCCTTTTCGAATAGATGGAATGAAAAAGGATTTCCTACACTGGAAAATTCTTAATCACAAACCTGCTTTGAAAAATTCTACGACACAAGACTTATGAAGGCAATGTAGGGCGCTAACAAATGAAGCGGAGTGTGCTCGTCTGACGCACGGATGTAAAAGCACCTGTGGCTACAACCTGAAATTCACCTAACACAATATGCCAAGATACAAATACGTTACCAGTGCAAAAAATGTTTTAACCGTGAATAGTCTAAAAAGCAAAGCTGGTCAAATTTCATTTAGATTCCTTTCTTTTTTCTTTCCTTTTTTTTAATTTCCAACCCCAGGCAAACAGATCTTTTTCTCATGATAACATAAGCAGGAACTTGAAACAACGAGCGCCAGTTAATTCCCGCCACTCCAAAACAAATTACACACTCTCCAAATTCCTATTATGCGGCAAAATGGCGTAATACAAAAGTGAAACACTTCTCGTTCAAAAGTGAAGCTCAAGTCGTTCGTAATGCTATTAAAATTAAACTTTTAATGGCAGATACTTAATGCGGAACTAATCCTAAATGATGACAGAGCTAAAGTTTATATGCATACTAAGTGCACATAAATGAAGTCAGTAAAGTGGAAACGTGAACGACGGAATAGTGGATTAATGAAATTTTATCGTAAACGAATCGAACTTTAAATGCATAGTGGAAGCAGGTAGCAATTTGATGCAGCTTGAATAAGAAACAAAAGTGCTCAGCTTTTTTCAAATAACCTGGAAAAAAACATATACTTACTTGAATATTGTAAGGTCTTAAAGAATTGTACATAATAGACTTACGAATAGGTATATTCACTGCGCTGCGCTTCCCATACAATGCAATAATAAGAAAAAGGTAAGAAACTGAAATAATCTACTTACGACGTAGTTATCTGATTGTTGATAAATATATCAAAGTATTCCGTGAGCTCTTTTGTTTGGCGCAGTATTGTTGCTCGGCCTGCGATCTGTTGTGTGCAAAGTTTGAGCGGGAGTCGGTCGATTGCGGTAAGTTTCTCAGAAATCAGACAAGTTACATCGTATTCCTGGCGGCTTTTCACTTGGAGTTGGCTGTTGCGTGACGTCACCCCAACCCCAACTTTGTTCTTTATTCTCTGAGAGTTTAATTATAAACGGGAGAAATCAGGGCGGCTCAGAACCCCTATAGAACTGGTGAACTGCTAAGTTGCTTGTGAATTGCGTGCTCTGTTTTGGGCTCTATGAAACCCTTTCAAGTTTTATACGGCTAATCTGAATGTGAACAGTTGGGACAAGTTTGGATTGAAGGTCTATTAGCGACAATAAAATTTATCAAACAATAACTGTCAGATTGAGGATAATTTACCAGCTCTTTTTTTTTTTTGAGACTGAATTATGGGGTTTTTAAATATATTAAATTGTTTTAAATATATTATCAAAGGTTCGGCAACGCGCGATTGACTTCTGGTATTACAAAAGCTAACAAACAACGCTTATAAATAATGCGGGCTAAATTGTTATTTACATAAAAATAATAAGATAATATATTAATTACTTTACCAACCTACATTTATGATTATCTACACTTTATTTAGAAGTTGAATACTAGGAAAAAAACCTTGCCAACTAACAAACAGTATAAAACACGATGAAAGCTCATATTATATATTGTTTGTTTACTCTTTCGAGACAACGTTAGCTTTGTTTAGTCCTTTGACGATGTCTCGTGTTCCTCATTAAGTTGAAGTGCGATTGTATACTTGCCTCCTACTGCTTACTGCTCGTGTTAATAAAAGCTTAATTGCATTTCTGATTGCACATAGACCCCCTTACTTATGAAAGATGTTTAAAGTTGAACACTGGTTGAACAACGTCCTGTCTCTGTTTGTCACTATCCACAAATAAAGACAGAACGTTGTTTAACCAGTGTTTCACTTTAAACATCTTTCATAAGTAAGGCCCAGAATGTGTACTTGATCATACGTTTTATTTTTAACCCCTAACGAAGAAGAGGGTTGTTATAAGTAGTGTGTATCTGCGTATCTGTTTCTCTGTGTATCTGTTTCTGTTTGTCTGTGGTATCATACGAGTAGCTCCTGAACGGATAAACTGATTTTAATTATTACTTTTTTGTTTGAAATGTGTCTTTGTCGAGAATGTTTTTAACTATGTTTCATGAAAATCTGTTCAGCCGTTTGAAGATCATCAGCTCTTTTCTAGTTGATGAAGGGATAATGTAGAGGGTTTTCATAAAATTTTTAATTTAATTGTTATTATACTGTGGCTATAAGATTCCCTACCTATATTAATTATGCATGCTGCTTCTAACTAAAACTTATGCCACAACAGTTATCCTACACGCACTAAGTGCTTTTAGATTATTCTACTATAGAAAAACTATACTCATTTTAATACTACAGTCATGTAGTTCCCATATCACTTTTGGGACTAAGTGATGATGTGTGAAATGTCCAGCATTATTATTTTTATTTATTAATGTGCCAACATGCTGTCGTCTTATTAGAGTAGCCGCTCATTATTGTTGGCTCTTGATTACAGTAATACGAGTAGGTAGCAAAACACACAACAATCAATGACATTTGCATGAGCATATTGGCAGTGTAACTAATCATTGTCGGACAACGCTAACTAGGTCCGACAATTAGCTGACTCTGCAAATATAATTCATAAAACATTTTCCACTAATTGAAAAAGAGATTTAAGTACTTACGTGAAAATTTTCGCCAATCGAATAATAGAACAACAATGTATCTATGTGTTAAATATTGATGATATATATTACGGATTGTCATCGTTCATCTATTGAATATTTATCATCGGCCAAGTTGGTCTGTAATCGGCATTTAGCCGGGGGTTAGCGATAAATTGCGATATGAAACCGCGACGGCCGACAATAAATAAACACCGCCGCCCACTAAATTATTTTAGGCCATTAGAACGACAGCCCGACACAAATTAATCACTAGAAAGACAGTAAAAGTGTTTAACACTTTCGTGCAGTAAAATGCGGAGAAAAGCTTCCTCGTCGCTGTCGCCGAGGTGGTATAATACTTATTCGTTGCATCGCGCAATCAAATTTAAGGTTGTCTATTTTCACTAAATATTTACAGCGCCCTGAGCTCATGGCTGCAGTCTTGGATGGTAAATAAATTTCAAAATGTTTTCTTTAAGATGCTATTTATTTAATGGCTAAAATTTAATTTTCAAAGTGCTGTTTTCTTCGCAAATACCTGTGAAAAAATAGTTCTAAAGAACTTGGACGCCTTACATTAGAAACAATAGAAAAATGCATTTCCAATGATCTGTGCTTGGGAGCGTCGCAAACAAATGTCTTTAAGTTAAAGTTGAAGACAAATCACCACGATATGGGGCTAGGCGTCATCTGTCACCATCGGAACTGTCAAACTGGCCTGCTAAATCGATCACGCGCGAACTAATATCGAAGTTGGTCCACGTCGGGCCAACAAGTCGTACGAACGATCGCCGAACTTGTTGTAAGCGGCAAAGCGTCTAACTTTTTACGTGCACCTCGGTACTAGCGCACTCCGTTTTATTGGATGTTTCCCTGAAAACTTTACTTTGTCGTCTTTTTGCACTCCTTGAGGAATCGACGACGTGATCTTTGAACAATGTTTCCCCGATGTAACAATTTTATGGAGCTTCGTATGCGACACATGTTCTGATACCTAAGCTCTACGGAAAAAGTTAATATGTATCGAAACTCGAAGCAGGAAGGTTTCTTTCAATTTCGTGAATATAAAATCAGAAAATGTTGCGTACACCGTACAGCCTAGAAGGTAATCCGGATAGAATGTTATCCGATATCGTAAGAGTATCAGCCAATAACCTTACGCTGAAAAAACGATACACCTGTCTTATGTAAAGCCGGAGTTTATTATGAAAAAGCAAAGTTTTATTTATGTTTTTATAACCTTCAGCGGCTGAAAGCACTCGTGTAAAGGTCCAGTGAATCTCGGGTCTTGTCGGTGTTTGCTGAAGGATATCCCGGGACAAACGAGCCCGCCCGATCCCTGGATCATGGCCACGTTTAGGACAACAATAGCGATGGAGGCTCCCTGATAGGGCGATATATTATTATCTTTGTTTGACACCGCATCATGTAGCTCGTTTTTTGTCGTCAATTTTCACATTGTTAAAGTAAAGTTGGACGGGAATTGTTGTTGCGCGTAGATTGTTTAATCTCAAAGGATCAGCGAATTAAAGTTAAAATCAATACACAGTCACATTCAGATTGAATACTATTCTTCCATTAGTAAACAGATTATTTTTTTCTGGCAGTCAAGGAACTGTTAAAATATTATTTTATTAAATCTAGTGCAGTTATGTTTTCATTCGTGGTTCTTCTGTACCTACTTCTGATTCGAAGAAAAATGTGATTGTTAGTAGCCTAGCTTGCTTTACAAGCTACTCACCTATTGTGCACTGACGTCAAATAAAATCTCTGATATCCACACAAAGTTGTGTGTATTACTTTTACTACGGATTTTTTATCAATATTTGCTCAATACTCGTTCCTATAGCCATTGTAAGAACACGGTTACGCTGATCCGATCAGTTAGTGTTTGCCGTAAGAGAGATTTGCAAACATCCTTTGTGCCCGGCGCGAGGTGAAAATGTACGTTGCCATTTTTCGGTCCCAACGCTAGTACCGTGACATCCGATGCTGAAATTCCTTTTATTCTGTTTGGTTGTGAGAATATACTATTTCGTAAGCACACGTTGCTCTTTACATTACGCACGATAGGTATACAAAATACAAATTTCAGAATTTGGTGGTCTCCTCCTGACACTAATCTCAATTCCAATCCTAACTTCACTTATTTTGCATTAATTTAAAGAATTTCACACCTCATAGGAATAAGAAAAATTGTTATTCAATCTCAATCGAGTTGCGTATCAGGTAAAACAACACGGTCAAAATATTATTATACCTACTCATAATAGGTACTAATTGTCATTACGATCACAAATCATACTACAACAACAGTAGCGTAACATAGCCAAAACGTCAAGATGTAACTTAATAATAATACAATAATAATAATTATTATTATTATTTATTCAAAAAATAAAAGCATAGGTATATACATAACAACTAGTAAGTATATCAATCATCATGCGTAAGTATAGCTTGTGGTCGAACGTTGTATTTGCGGTACCTACACTAAGTTCAAGACTTGTGTTGTAGATACCACGTTGCCTTCAGTGTTTACAGTATTGAGTCATGTAAGTGATGTTTAGTTTGTAAGAAATAACGCGATAAATTTCGTATGTAAATATTTTTAAATTATGTCGTTTTCGTCCTCATCCACAGGCCAGAAACAATAACAATCAGTTCGACAACTCAAACCAGTGACGACCTTGTAAATCATTCCAGCTTGTTTGACAAGAATTCTCTGCGTTCTGTCCCTGCAATAACCACTTGATGGGTGTAATAAGGTGCAATCTAACTTGGTAGTTTTTATGATTTTAAAATGAAAAAGAACGTATGATGGCTTTGGTGTTTATTAGGCGACTGAGGAGTGTAAATAACAGAAATGGCAGGCTAATATTGAATGCATTCAAATCTAGGTTCTAGGTTTTAGGTTTTACGTTAATTTGAGCTAGTTTACGAATACAATAAAAAATACGACTTTTAGATCAAACATACCGCCCACCAAAAGGACTGTAGGTCCTTTTACTTAAATATGTTCATGACACTTCACTTTATTCACTTCACTTTACTTAAATAATGTTCATTATTCACTGATAATTTACTAATAAATGTTAAGTCCACATGCATAATTAAATAGTTCATTGAATTTAATTGATATCGATAGGCAATTCACATAACTTAGTTATTGGTCTTTTAGTAATTGAATCACCGCTCTTAACACTGTACACTCTTGTGTATCCATCAGCACCTTCATGTTTGTCAACAATCCGTCCTAGGGACCATTTTCCTGGTGGTAGTCCATCTGTTTTGATCAAGACTATTTCTCCTCTTTTGAGTTCCTTTTCAGTCTTTAACCATTTAGGACGCTGTTGAAGTCTAGATAAATATTCACTTTGCCATCGCTGCCAAAAATCGCTTACAAGCTTCTGTGTGTGCTGCCAGCGTGACAAGGTCGATACCTTGATGTCTTTCATATCTGGTGATGGAACAGTTATCGGTGCTTCTCCAATTAAAAAATGTCCAGGTGTAAGTGGAGTTATATTGTCCGGGTCTGAGTCATCTATTGGGCACAAGGGACGTGAGTTTAGGCAAGCCTCTATCTGGCATAAGACCGTAGTCATTTCTTCGTACGTAAGGTGAGTTGTGATAATTCTTTTCAAGTGATACTTTATAGACTTAACGCCAGCTTCCCATAAACCACCGTGATGTGGACTGTATGCCGGGATAAAGTGCCATTGTGTGCCATCCGTTGCAAGAGTTTGTGCTATTTGGCCAGTGAATTGTAAGTTCGCTTCTTTCCATGCATCTACAAGTTCCCTGTTAGCGCCTACAAAATTTCTGCCTTGATCACTCCACATGTGACTACATTTGCCTCTTCTGGCAATAAAACGTCTGAAAGCACCTATAAAAGCTTCTGATGTAAGATCTCCTACTAACTCGATATGAATTGCTTTGGTAGACATGCAAACAAATATTGCAACATAAGTCTTGACAGTTTTGTTTCCTCTGCCCTTTGACATCAAGGTTTGGAATGGGCCTGCAAAATCTACTCCACTGTATAAGAACGCTCTTGATGGAGTTACTCTTTGTTCTGGTAAGTCACCCATTATTTGAACTTTCGTAGTAGCCTTTATTTTAGCACATATGAGACATTTATGCACGTGTTTTTTAACCATTGATTTAGCTTTCAGGATCCAGTACTTGGAACGCAAATGGCATAGCATAAGTTGTATGCCTCCATGAAGTGTCTTAGCATGAGCATCGGCAATGATTAATGGCGTCAATGCGTTCTCATGTCCCAAAATGATTGGATTCTTCTTGTCGATTGGTAAGTTTGCATGCCGAATTGCAAAATTATTACGGAACATTATGTGAAGTGGTTATCTTTATAAAACGGAACATTTATTATTGAGTGATAGTGTTGGACTAAATAAACTTTACGTGAACTTTTACATTCTACAACGTGAAATATGGCTCCTACGCAGGAAAATGGTCCCTAGGACGGATTGTTGACAAACATGAAGGTGCTGATGGATACACAAGAGTGTACAGTGTTAAGAGCGGTGATTCAATTACTAAAAGACCAATAACTAAGTTATGTGAATTGCCTATCGATATCAATTAAATTCAATGAACTACAAGAGTGTACAGTGTTAAGAGCGGTGATTCAATTACTAAAAGACCAATAACTAAGTTATGTGAATTGCCTATCGATATCAATTAAATTCAATGAACAATCTCCTTTTCAGATAACCACTTCGGTCCTTTCCACCATAAGTCACAATCCTTCAGTGCTGAGAGCATAATTCCTCTAGAGGCTAAGTCAGCTGGATTTTCATGCGACTGTACGTGGTTCCAGTGTTTGTTGTTAAGATTCTCCACAATTTCAACGACGCGATTTGCGACGAATGATTTCCATCTATTTGGTTCTCCACAAAGCCAAGCGATGACAATAGAAGAATCTGTCCAAGCATTCATTTTAGATGGTGGTATCCTCATCGCTTGTCCAACACGTTTCATCAGCTTGGATAGAAGTAGAGCACCACAGAGCTCTAAACGTGGTAAGGATATTGTTTTTAGCGGAGCCACTCTTGTTTTAGCAGCCACGAGTTTGGTTTCAATGTTACCATCTGGTGTTTCAGTTCTGATGTAAACTGCTGCTGCATAAGCACGCATCGATGCGTCTGAAAATCCGTGGATTTGTACATTGTCGATTCTAGCGCTACTTGTTCCAAGCCATCTATCTATTTGTATATCACCAACATTGTCGAAGTCTGATCTTATCTGTCTCCATTCCTTTTCTAGGTTTTCACTTACAGGTTCATCCCAGTTAATCTTTTCGAGCCACAGTTTTTGAATCAACATTTTGGCCATGACTGTACTTGGAGCTAACCAGCCAAGCGGATCAAAAAGTTTTTGTATATCAGATAAGATGTTGCGTTTTGTTATGGCTTTTGCTGTTGGTGCTAGATTCAGTTTGTATTCGAAGTTGTCTTTGTTTAGATTCCAGTTGATACCCAATGCTTTAATCGTTCCGTCAAGGTTCATGTTGATTTGTATGTTTGTAGATCTTTCTCTTTCTTCAATGGACTGTATAAATTGAATGTTGTTCGACGACCATTTTGTTAGGTGGAAACCGCCCCTTTGTAGGATGTTTGTGACTTCTCTTGCTACTGATATGGCGTCTTCTGTTGAATCTGCTCCTGAGAGAAGATCATCCATATAAAAGTCTTCTTTTATTGCTTGTGCTGCCAACACACGGTGTTTTCCTTCATCGTCTTTGAAGTTTAGACTAGGTGTCAGAGAACTTGGTCCTTCATCATCAGCCACTCGTTGGAGGGTCTTCACACTCAGATATGGTGCTGGAGCAGTCCCAAAAGTTACTCGTAGAAGACGATACTCTTCGAGACTGTCAGACTCGTCAGGTCTCCATAGAATTCGTTGAAAGTCTGCGTCGCTCTTGTTTACAAGGATCTGTCGATACATTTTTTGTATATCTGCTACATAGCAGATCTTCTTCATTCTCCACCTCATCAGAATGTTTCTTAAGTCTTCTTGCTGTTGTGGACCAATGAGCAGCTCGTCATTCAGAGAGATGTCGTTTGTACCCTTACAGGAAGCATCAAAAACGACTCTTGTTTTAGTGGTTTCCTTGTCGTCTCGTAAAACTGCATGGTGCGGTAGGTAAACAGATTGTTTTGTTTCTCTTTCCGTCTCAGGTACCCTCTCCATATGACCTTGTTCTACATAATCTTCTATTACTTTAGTGTATTCTCTCTTTAGGTCAGGTGATTTCTTAAATCTTCTCTCTAGTTGTAGAAATCTTTTTGTAGCTATTTCTTTTGTATTACCATCGGGTGATTTTGGACTTTCTGTTTTGAATGGTAACTTCACTATGTATCTTCCTTCTTCATTTCTAGTTGTTGTTTGTTCATATATTTGTTCACAGAGTTTTTCTTCATTTGTTAAGTGTCTTTCATGGTCTTCATCTATTTCCCAAATCGCTCTCAACATGTCTTCTACGTCTACTTGATGGTGCATTACCACATATGTTTCTTCTGTTGGTTTAGAGCAGATGTCACCAAAGAGTATCCAACCTAGGCTGGTTTTCTGGGCGCATGGAGAGCCTGGTGGACCCTTGACGTAGTCATTTTGTAGTATTTGAGCAACTTCTTTTACCCCTAGGAGTAGATCTATAGACCCTGGCTGGAAGTACGTTGGATCAGCCAGGTTGAGTCCCTTGAGGTGTGGCCATGTTTGTGTTGTAATTGTTTTGGCAGGCATCTTTGTGGTCAGTTGTTTCGACATCACGTAGGCTTTGATTGGTAGACTGTAGTTTGAATCCCACTGTGATCTAATTTGTAGCTGAACCACATGCTTGATCTCTGTTCTCGTAGATCCTACCCCTATCACATTTCCTTTCATAGGTTGTTTTTCGAGCTTCAGTAGTTGAGTCGCCTTCTCGCTGATGAATGTTGCTTGGGAACCCTGATCTATTAGCGCTCGTAGTCGAATGTTGTGTCCTTGCTCGCTCCTTGCTTCGACGATTGCTGTTGCTAATAGTGCTACTCCATGTCTAGTTAGTTGTGACGTCATCATTGTGTTGACTTGTACTTCTTCTTCTTCTTCCACTACATGTTGTGAAGCCAGCGGTTGTGTTTGAGATGTGCTTGGGGAGGCCGCTGATTCCTGTTTCTTGTTGACATGCAGCAGTGAATGATGACGACGTTGACATATTCTACACGACACAGGCAATCTACATTTGTTTGCAGAGTGGCCTGGAACTAGACAGTTGAAACATAGTCGGTTGTTTGTTACATATTCACTTCGTTCAGTAGGTTCCATCTTGATAAATTCCTTGCAGTGGCATAGTGTGTGGTTATCGTTGCATTTAATACAGGTTCTTGTTGTAGGTGTGGCAATATGATAAGATCGTTGATTCACAGATTTAACTTCCTTCGTGGCACCGGTCGAGATCAATTCTAATGTACGGAACCTTGATTCTAAAAATTTCTTGAATTCAGGCCATGTAGGCAAAGCTTCCGTTTCATCTTTGTATGATTGCTCTTCCCAGTCCTTGTGAGTCTCTGGGTCCAACTTCTGGACTAGCAGATGTATGATAAAAGGATCCCAAGAGTCTGTTTTTATTTCTAAGTTATTCAAGTTATTCAGGCATTCCATTGTTGTATCTAGTAGACCCTTTAACTGAACAGCTGATTGGGAAGTCAACTTCTTTTGGTTAAATAATCTCTTCATAGTGTTATTTAGAATTAATCGTTTATTGCCATACCTTTGTTTTAGTATTTCCCATGCATTGTTGTAGTTGTTGGACGTGATTTGAACATGTCTCAGGAGTGATTCAGCTTCGGCGGTAACACTTGTTTTCAGATAGTGCAGTTTTTGTACATCACTGAGGGCCGCGTTGTTGTGAACCAATGAAGTAAATAAGTCGCTAAATGTAGGCCAGGCTTCATAGGTACCGCTGAATGTAGGAAGTACAATCTTTGGCAAATGTACTTTGCTTGGAAACTGGCTGTTGCAAGTTGTATCCATCGAACCAGATTCTCCAGATTGTTGTCCCTCAGCTCTAATGAGCATATCTTTCAAATCACCCTGCAGAATGTTGTACAAGTCTTCATAAATAAAGTATTCTTCATTGAGAAAATATGGCAAAGTTCCTTTGAATTCTTTCGGCGTAATTTTCACAAGTTCTTGGTGATAACCTCTAAAAGTTTTCCAATGGTCATCTATAATCTTCATACGAGCTTCTATGTATCCTTGTGTCAACCGCACCTTAGGACATTTCTTCAAATTAATTTGTATTTTCTGAAACGTAGCAGCACAATCTTCTAAAACTGTGAGAAGTTGTTGTTGTTCCTGCGTAGGAGCCATATTTCACGTTGTAGAATGTAAAAGTTCACGTAAAGTTTATTTAGTCCAACACTATCACTCAATAATAAATGTTCCGTTTTATAAAGATAACCACTTCACATAATGTTCCGTAATAATTTTGCAATAAGTTCATAAAAAGTTGTTTACGAGTTAGATGCACCGGTAATACAAAAGCGCTCGGCTTATCGGCTCAGGAATGCGTCCCTTTTGTTCTCGAGGACGGAGCGCTGCACTGATTGATCCGGCTCGATTGCGACCATATGATGGGTGTAATAAGGTGCAATCTAACTTGGTAGTTTTTATGATTTTAAAATGAAAAAGAACGTATGATGGCTTTGGTGTTTATTAGGCGACTGAGGAGTGTAAATAACAGAAATGGCAGGCTAATATTGAATGCATTCAAATCTAGGTTCTAGGTTTTAGGTTTTACGTTAATTTGAGCTAGTTTACGAATACAATAAAAAATACGACTTTTAGATCAAACACCACTATCGACCATCCACTCAATATAGTGATATAGTCCACGCCAGGTTCTCATGACCACAGACAATTAAAGCACTTGACCTGACGATGCGATGGTAAGGTGCTCTCCACACGTGCGGGTCAATGAAGCGAAGAGGGTCGGGACGTTTCGAGACTATTAGACGCTTGTTTGATGCGGTGCCGGCGCCGTAATTGGGTTTAAATGTAGTGATAACTATGATACTATCATTCAGGAGCTCTTTTGAGATGTCTGTAATATGTTCATAGCCATGTAACACTTTAGCACAGTGGTTCTTAACCGGTGGTCCGCGGACCACTGGTGGTCCCTGGAGCCACCTGAAGTGGTCCGCGAAGCTATCCGAAAAAATTAAGCAAGTGACAACGGATTAAAGTTAATAGAGAAAACTTTTCCGCTTTTGATACGTCTTGAATCAAATTATTGGTTAACTGTGTGTTGAGCAGGCGTGGTCCCATGAGAAGGATCATGGGGGTCATTTGTCTTAAAAAAATCGGCTCGCTTCGGTCGCATTTTAGTTTCAAGTGTATTTTGCGAACAAATTGAGTATGCTACTCGTATGTCTGTCCGCAGACTAGAAATCGGCAGCAGCCAGCCTTTTCTTTAAAAACGTAAGCAAAATAAATAGCCACATGCTGCATTTGCCTTCAAAAAAAATCGGCTCGCTTCGTTCGCATTTTATTTAACTTTAGCTTCATGCGTATTTTGCGAGCAAAGTGAGCTACCGCAAAATAGGAATCTACCAGCCTTTTCTTTGAGCACCATTAGCAAAATAAAGAAGCACGCATTGCATTTGTCTTAAAAAAATTCGGCTCGCTTCGCACGCATTTTAGCTTCATGAGTGTTTTGCGAACAAATTGAGTTATGTCTGATCGCAGAATAGAAATTGACAAGCAGCCAGCTTCTTCTTTAAGCATGGTAAACAAAATTAAGTGTCACAAGCTGCATTTGTCTTTAAAAAATTCGGCTCGCTTTGCTCGCATATTAGCTTCATGCGTATTTTGCGAACAAATTGAGTTACGTCTGATCGCAGAATAGAAACTGACAAGCAGCCAGCCTTTCTTTGAGAAGGTTGAGAACCGATAGCAAAATAAAGAGTAAAAATAAAGTTGCATTTGTTTCGCTACGCGGATTAGGCAGCTCCCTTTAGTCGCTTGGTTTGAAGCTCACTCGCTTTGCTCGCATATTAGTTTCATGAGTATTTGGCGACCAAAATGAGCTACTTTGCATTTGACTTAAAAAAAAATCGGCTCGCTTCGCTCGCATATTCATGAGTAGATATTTTGCGAGAGTGCAAAGTCATGTGACCCCCGTCTGATTTGCCTGACGAAATTTCCCCCCCCCCCCTCCTATTAAATAGTAGATACACTCGTGATACGGGTTGGTGGTCCGCGGCAAGAAAAATGTTTATCAAATGGTCCCCCATCACTAAAAGGTTAAGAACCACTGCTTTAGCACTTTCGAGCAAGTGCTAAAGTGCTAAAAATGCCTGGAAGAAATCGCTTTTAGCGATAAGGCCGCCCATCGTACTAATTTTTAAGCTGTTTTTCCTGTTTCTTGTAATTACTTTAATTCTTTTGTTGTACAATATATAGATAGATAGATAGATAACTCTTTATTGTATCCCACTTAATACTAACACAAAAAATTTAACAAAGTGAAAAACTAAAACCAGAAGGTGCAATGGGTACAATAAAGCATTATATATCTATCTAAATTGTACTAAATACATGGACTTCATGCTTCATAATTTAACTTGTTAAGCCGGAACCAAATTGAAAAGTTTTAAAATTTCCTAATGGTTTGAAATATAAACTTAATAAAACATTTAGATATGCAAAGAAAAAACGAACAACCAAGCAACAAACATTTATTGGAATTTGAATGAGTGACTTGACACTCACAATTTTGAAAGTAGTCAAGGTAAAGTTTTAAGATGAGTTTTTTATTTTGAAAGTTTTAAGTTGGAGCAGTCTAAGTGGTTGGTTCCTTCGAAATGTTTGAGTTCATGTCTTTAGTAACTTCAAATTAAAGTTTTTAATAATACTGCCGAATTATGTAAATATCAACGTATTTATTCAATTTGGAACCAGATTCAAAGAAGTTTTTTTCTCTGCGAGAACAAATATTTCTTCAAAAATCTAATTTGGTTTTCTTTTTCTGTTCCAGGTAAATTTAAAAAAAACTGTTAAGAATTTAACGGTGGCAAGGGTAAGTTAATTAAATAATATTGTAGTAATAATAATAAGTAGTAGTAATAATCGTACTATCAATGCCCTTTATTGACTGACTTTTTTATAATCAAAAACCTCAAAATACAATAGTAAGGCGTTCAAATCCGTACCCATATTATAAATGTGAAAATGTGTTTATTTGTTTGTTTATTTGTCCTGCTTTCACGTCAAAACAGAGCAACGGATTGACGTGATTTTTTGTGTGGAGATAGTTGGAGGGCTGGAGAGTAACATAGGCTACTTTTCATCCGAGTACCACGCGAGCGAAACCGCAGGCAGCAGCTAGTACCTTATAATACAAACTTTCGTGAAAAGTACCTAGCAATGTAACCCACGAGATTCCACTTGTATTATCTCTTTTTCGGGACAAAAGCACGATAACGGAAAGATGGGCTCTCTATTCCACCGATTCGATGTTCTCAATTCGTTTTCTGAATTCCTAATCACGCCTTAGGGTCGGCTGGTGTCGTAATCTGAACACTTCGTATTTAATCCGCGTTCTTCTACACCCTCGAGTGTGCAACTGGTAACAAGAATTTAATTGGTAACCCGCAGAGAACTTTTTTAATTAATTTAATTAAAATACGAGACGATTGGCTAAGCAGAAGGATACTTTCTAATTAGCAGTGCAGATGCGTAAGCTCCAATTATGCCTGTAAAAATTTCACGCAGTAAATTTTATAGCTTTGAGTAATTTCCGTTAAACATAACCGTTTTGGTAAAATAATTGGATTTATGTAATACATTTTGATTTTCAAACGTGCTGATCAAAATTTGTAAATCGGTATTGAAATGCAAATTTATTCAATCTGATTTTATGTATCACTAGATCCGATTTCCAAAACATTCAAATTTATAATTAGCATTTATTGAAATCAGTTGAAGTAAACTATGCAACAAGTGATATGGGTAAAGCTAGGTTGTAAAGTGGGATTTATGGTTGAAGGATTTATTGATGAGTGAGTGTAGCGTCTGCATTGTCTTGTTATGTCGTGCTCTGTCGAGTCGTATTATTGTAATCCTGTGTGAGTTGTTGAGGTCGGAGTAGAAAATTATTCTAGCCAACGTTCGTTCCGTTTCAGTGTTCCCAGTGGATCTATTTAATAAAAACGAGAAACATCCTACCGTAACCACTCATTTATTTTTTTCAATAGCTCAACCTATATTTGTATGTTTTTGACTGAATCAGCGAATCAGTGGTATTATAAGTTGACCATTAGTCATAAGGTAACTTTTATCGTAATCAGAGCAAGTGGCCAACTCTGGTGACGGAGTTAATAGTTACTTAATTATTAGTATTTTTTAAGTCATTAAAATGTGAGAATAATATTATTTATAAAGAAAATAATACGTAGCAGAATCGTAAATATTAATTAATCTTATGTTTCCCAGTTGGAATCTAACAAATTTTGCGTTCCAATACAAAACAATGAGTTCAGCTGTGAGGCTTAAATTCGCAGTCATTAAACGCTATTTCAATTGACTCCCTTCACAACGTGAATACTGCCTATATAACAACATGTGGGCACAATTTACACGTGGATTTAAGAAACCTACATAATTGAGGTGGTATTGTGTCAATTTTTAAAAAAGAAAGCTATTGTCGTCCATCATAATGAAAAGTCAATTTGAATCACTGAAGCCACTCATAAAATTAGCTGCAAGTTTCAAATAACAGTTGAATTTCAGCATTTACCTTAACATCTATTCCAGGTTAGCTTTGTTTCTTGTCGTAAATCGTTATTCTGCTATTTCTGGTCACGACTTTTATGTACTGCAAGTTTAGTCTAAATCGGAATTCGGTAGTTTAGTAGCTAAATCGTGATTGAATAAAAAAAACCGGTCAAGTGCGAGTCGAACTCGTACGCCGAGGGTTCCGTACCTAGCCATGGTGCCAATTAAGCTAGTCCGCTTAATTGTATGAGCGCCCATACAACTCGAAGGACAATTTTAATTGGCGTCAACTATGTATGTATGGGAACACCCTTTAATTTTCAATTTTTTTAACTTTTTGGAAATTTTCCTTTATTTGTGCTATAAGACCTTGCTTTTTGCCAAATTTCGTTATTCTAGGTCAACGGGAACTACCATTTAGGTTTTCGACCCAAAACCTCTAGGGTACTTCTGATTGACCTAGAATTGTCAATTTTGGTTACAAGCAAGGTCTTCCAGCACAAGTAAAGGAAAAATTCCGAAAAATAAAAAAAGTTGATAATTAAGGTAAGTTTTGGTACTCACAAGTTTTCACGAAAACCTAAATTTGCCTATATCTTTTTATAGTGTTGACTCAGGACCTTGATTTTTATACTCACAATAGGGACTATAGACCTTAGTATATGGTATAAATTTCAACTTGCTAGCTCTACCCGTTCCTGAGATAATCGATGGTGACACACGGACAGACGGACAGACGGACAAGAAAGTGATCTTATAAGGGTTCCTTTTTTTACCTTTTAAGGTACGGAACCCTAAAAACTAACAAATCAACATACAATCATTCAGGTTAATAATATTAGTGGGATGATTGGAGGATTTTGTACAGGGTCGAGTGACAACCCATAGGTACCTAGTCAACACACACAATACTTCCCTACAACTACACTAAAGAAAAATAAGAAACCCAACAACAAAAACCTCTATACCGACAATTTGATCATTTTGAGCTTCAATTAATCAGCGCAAACTACATATATCCCACATCCACTCTTTCGTTTTCCGCGGTCCAACATAAGTACATACTGAGAACACAATTAGTATTTCATTTGGAACTACGCGGAGATTACAAGACGGGTGGGAGTTAGTACTTAGCGAAATATATTGCTTCTGTATAAGAAGATTTATTTCGCCACGTGTGTAATACGTTCAGATGTTTTCCACTTATGCTAGAACAAAATGAACGTTTCGCGTGACTGCCCCAAACGTGCATCAAGACTAAACTTATCAAACGCTCGTTCCATGAGAAAAGACGGTCTTCAAATTGAACGGACTAGATAAAAACTGAAAATGATAAGGACGACGAAGCTGTAATAAAAGCAGAGGTTGAGTCTTTAAGTGACGAACGAAACGACTTTCACTGTACAGACTCCTCCATGCCTAATTGGTCTTACGATTACTGCGGTTGTTTTCTCGCAAAATTCTGTTTAAAATATAGGATGTTAAGGTCGGTATTGCAAAAGTGGAATCATAATAAAGGCCTCCGCCCGTCCGCCCTTTTTCCACGTGCTCGTTGTCAGTGTAATTGATCGTCGCTGCCGCTGCGAGATAATTCCGTTGTGACGTGATCAGCATTGTTGTTCTGACGTTTTATTGCGCCCTTACTCCTTCCGAGATGCAAGGGAAATGTAAAACAAACAGACGTTAATTGGACGAGATAATATGACTATGGTGTTGCCCTGAATGATGATGGAGCCTACTGTGCACTGGAAGTTATGACTTTCTTTTTACACCTTTTTCTGAGTGTCGCATTGTAACACTCTTTGTTTCACACGGAATTTATATTAACTTTTTAAGGGAGTCCGCATTGTTTGTTTTTTATTGTGAGGGAACATTGTTTCACGCTTTACACAGGCATTGAATCGTGATTCTTGCAAAACAACCTCAGAGTTATGTAGGCATGAAGAGATTTCCAAATAACGTCTATAACAAGAGTTCAAACAATACTGCAATATCATCGCGTGAATCATGTAATCAAGCTATTGAACTCATGATTAGGGTTCGTAGACTTAGCTCCTTGAGGCTAACCTCTCCTTGGCGAAATGAATTGAAACAATTGTCTTTCAGTTTGAATACAAAGTTGTGTCGATTGAATTAATTCTATTGCTCTGTTTTACCTCCCGCTACAAATGTTAAGTTTAACATTTTGGTTGCGAGACTGCTTCTGTTGGATTTTGTTACCTTGATAGTCGTAAAATGTGTTCTTAAGTATACGAAAGGTTTCCCTCTGACTTGTTCTCTTTGAATGCCTGAGTGCGCCACTTGGCTGAGAAGCTTTATGTCGGTACTCGCATTCTTGACATAAATTACATTTGTGTTGAATTGGTGGTGTAGTAAGAACATTTTGATTAATGCAATTTTGGAATGCGATTGCTCTGTTGTGAATTCTCCTTGTGATTATGCCATAATTGAAAATTAAACGAACTCACCTGTGAGGTTCGATTCCAATTATACGAGGGTTCAGCCGAAGACGATTACACAGTTTACTAGCAGCAGTACACGTATCATGCTGCCTCAGTCACACTTTCAGAGTTTATAATAGGCTAAAAACAAAGATGGATCATCTGTCCCACTCGCACCGCTTCCGTAGCGGCGACCGTTCCTGCTCACGTCATTATTTTAGAGTGCCTAATTTTGTAATTAGTTAAATTTTTAGTGGGATCTTTAAGAATGGGTCGGGTGGGATGTTGTAATCGTCTTCGGCTGAACCCTCGTATAATTGGAATCGAACCTCACAGGTGAGTTCGTTTAATTTTCAATTATACTTCGGGTAAAGCCGAAGACGATTACACAGTTTACTAGCAGATGTTCAGAGCAAAAAATAATAAAAAATTTAAACTAATATCAAAATTATTTTGTAATGTCAACTAAGCGTATTTAGTTGTACTGTTACACGATAATGGTAATTAACATTAATGCATTGATCTAAGATATTAATCAAGCATCAAATAACATATTTACAAAACCGTTATTGTAATGCTAATAAAAATGTTACATATAATATCTTTTATAGGTAATATTTTAAGAATTAGGTATATATTTGAGCCTCTCCAGACCGAGAGAGCGGCGGACGTGGAAGTGTGTCGGGTACTAATCGCCCCAAACACTCCCACATCGATTCCGCTGTCATGAAGTATTCCCAAATGCGCGAGTGTCTGAGGACCGGCATTACTATTATGGTTTTTTAGCTGATATGAAAAGATAATTATCCGAATTCGCGTGTTTAATGCTTTTTGTTTTGTCAATATTAATATGACTGTATTGCATGCGCTGATCAAATTTTCACAACTTTCTTCTTAATTAAATCAGGAACATAATTTTTACATATAACATAATTTTTAATAAAAAAAACTTGATTATTTTAATAAAACTTAAAGTCTGCATCCTCTGAGCAGAAGCTATGGCAGGTAAAGTCATTAATTTTTGTGCCAGATCATGTAAATAATCAATATCTTATGGATAATAATTCGAAAGATAGCAATAATAGGGTCCCATGTAAAGTTATATGTGGGACATAGTGTCATTGAACTTCAATAAAATTGTACATTATAACTTAAGTGGTTTCATTTTATAAGTTTCTTTTAAAATTCGTTAAATGAAACTATTGGTGGTTACTTTTTTACTTATTTCTTACCAAGGACTAGGTATAAATAACGCTAACCGATGAGTGTTAAAGTGCTATCTTTTCACTATATATTTATCTATATATTTACCACTTTCAACCTTTCTTTTAAAAATAAAATAATATCAGATATTGTTTGCTTTACTAAAATTAATTTTATTATTTTGGCAAAATATTTATCAAGCTTTCAATTCGCCGCCCCCGGAGAACAAAATGATAACTACAAAAACGTAACTTTTCAGGAGAAGCAAAAAACATGTTTTCGTTAATAACTCCATAAATACTTGACGTAGACAGATGATTGTTAGCTTTAAGCAATGGTGATTTTTTATGCATTCGGAATGTTTTAATGACACACCCGTAAAATATACCAAAATAAAGATATTTCAAAAATAAGAAGTTAGTCAAAATTAATCTCCGTCTAAGTTCGATAATGTCGATTATCATTTTATTCCTCGTATTTTCTACTCAAAACCTAATATTGTACCACTGTTCTATCATTTTATTCCACGCTTTTTAGGGTTAAAGTGATTATGATAACAGTTTAATATAATCTTATTCTGGTATATTTTGGTCTAACTTTATTTTGATAAGTGCTATTAAATAAAACCATGGTAGTAATAATCAACTATTGATTTATTGTTTTAATCATGTTTTCAAGAGCTTTTTATGTAACAAACCACTATAAAATTGTTGCTTATCGTTATAAAAGGGCTACTATGCTCTAAAAGTAAATTAATAATAAAAAATAACCATAATAATAATTATTATGGTTGTTATTTATTATTATTTTATTTTATTCAAAGCTAATCTAAAAGTTGTTAATGCTCAATATAATTTTTATCTTACAAACCGAAACAAACAGTCAGTTATAATGAGTATTAACAACTTCTAAAGTAGTTTTAATTTTCTATTATCATCTCAGCCGTAGGACGTCCACTGTTGGACATAAGCCTCCCTCAAAGATTTCCATGTATTCATCCAAGGAAGCGGCCTGCATCCACCACCGAACTGCAGTTTTTACATAGTCGTCTGTCCATCTTGTTGGTGGACGTCTAATGCTGCGCTTACCGGTCCGTGGCCTCTACACGAGAACTTTTCAGCCCCACAGGTCATCTGTTCTGCGTGCTAAATGGACTGCCCATTGCTTCTTCAACTAGCTTATCCGTTTGGCAATGTCGGCGACCCGAGTTCTTCTATGTAACTCCTCATTTCTGATTCGATTCCGTAGAGAAACAACGCTGCCTAGTTGGATTAGACGATTAACCTCTTTCTTGAAGTTGAACCTACCTAATTGCACTGTTAGTCCTGGATATACATACGCGTCGACAGCTTCAAGAGCAGAATTTTTAACCATTACAAGGGTAAGCATAACATGAACATTCGAATTAACCTTTATCTTGCTTGTCCGTGTTCATTTTAACACCTACTCTTCGGTAGGCTGATTGAGGCCTTCGAGCATCGTGCTGAGTTCTTCCATCGACTTTTCCATGACCACGAATACCATTTCAGGAGCTTGAAGGCATATTCCAGAGCGGTCGTAAACAGTTTCGGAGAAATTACACCTTCCTGTCTTACCAAGAGGCGTAACAGAGTTCGATCGAAGGCGATTTCCTTAAAAAGTTTTAGGAAATCGCCTTTGAACTCTGTTCCTGTACTTGGATTGACATAGTGGAGTTTTTATACCAATACCAACACTTCGACACTTCGATGTACCGATAGTTAATTCGGAATCGCTGGAATGACTGAAACACCGCCCATGTTTCGATCGAATCGGAGGCTTTCTCATAATCCACAATCGCGAGACAGAGCTGCAAGTTATATTATTTGGTCTTCTGTATGGTCTGCCGCAGCTTGTTGTGGTCTAAGGTACTGTAGCCTTTTCGGAACCCGGCTTGTTCAGGAAGCTGGAAGTCATCAAATCTGCGATCGAGGCGATTTATGATGATCCATGAAAACAGCTTAAATTATAAACATGGCCCAACCATGTTTATAACTCGACATGGGTCTGTAGTTTTTCAAGAAGGTGTTGTCACCTTTCTTAAAGAATAGCACCACCACGCTCTTGTTCCGTGCTTCTGGCTTAGTACCTTCGAGCAAGATGGAGTTGAAGAGCTTCTATGCATATTATATTTTTAATAAGTATAATTTTTTGCAAATATTTTGAAATATAAATAGTGTACTATGTGTAGTGTGATACAAGTCTGCTGTTTCAATTTATTGCCTTGAAATCTAAGCTATAGGAGAGTGACAATATTTTTAAGTTTAGCTCCTTAAGAGTCATTTATTTTACTAACAACATATTATACGAAACGCAAGGTCGAGTTTTGACGAGAATAAAATGATAACATGCGGTTATCATTATCTAGACGAATATTTTTCACGAGAACATAATGATATGACTGTTTGTCATATTAACAGGTGTAAATACAATGTGATAATATTATAGTACAACTTTATTCTTGTAACTTCAGGCATGGGTCAAATCGTGGAATAGTATTGTAATATTTTGTAGCTTTGTGAATAACTGTATGAAAGTTACGAAAAAAATTGAGCAGATGTATTAGCACCCATAGATCACAAATATGGCATAACACTAAAACGAAGATAATGGCAGTTATCATTTTGTTCCCCGGGGACGGCGAATTAATAATTAGACTGATTTAAAGTGGTAGCGGCAAAAGAAACCATAACTATGAAGCTACCAGGGTAAAATCTGGAAAGGAGAACATTTTAACAAAATTTATATTAGGTTGAAAAAATAGATTTTAAGATCTCACAAGCCTTAAACCAAGGCTGTGAGGGCCAAGCCAATAAAGAATCACGACAATGCCGGCTGCATTATAAAAACATTTTTTTTTTTTTTTTTTAAGAACTTTAGAAATTAAATAGACAAAATGTTCCACCATTGACCGCCACGTTTTGAACGAAAAGTAAACGCGTCGACTAGTTCAGAATGTGGATCTAGCTTCCAAGATTAAAATACTTATCTATTTTTTTTTTTTTTTTCATATAAATATTTGAGCACTTGCAAAAATATCGAATTCTGGAACTCCCAGATATTTACTAATGACTCTAAATGTGAAGTCAGCAAGTTCCTATTCCATGTCTAAATGTAATTGATAAGATTATCAGCCTTAATATTTTCAGATGACTTAATAATAGGAAGCATTATTAAAATATTTCGTGCTTCACACCATCATCGCCATAATATCTCGTGACATAAATCATTTAAACAGTTGTGCTGGATGTCAGCTATCTTGTTTATTAAAAGCATATTGCTAACTAGTGGTATTATTTATTTAAAGTAGAAGTTACAATTCTTAGAATGTATAGTAATGCGTTGATATAAAGATCTGAATCTCTCCAATTGCCATTGGTGGTATGAGCGTCACATACAGCACCCCAGCCCGTAAGTGAAGTGTTCTAAAAACTTCTAAACTGTATCGGACAAAATGAGCTATCGATATGGTTTATCCACAATTTCAGTATATAAGTACAGCAAAATGTTCTTTTGTGCATAACACGATTTTACTTGATCCATTTTTTTTTTTTTTTTTTTAATTATTATTATTATTTTTTAACGTAATGTAACACTTGTAAACAGTAGGTATTCGGATTAGCTGACTTTTCTTAGTATTTACGATGAAAACCAAGGATGATAAAAATCATCTCGTAGTGTTAATATTTTTTGGGCAACTTTCTTAAAAGTACCTATGTATTACTTGCACAAAAAACATCTAACTATAAATACATAAGGTAGTACATTGGTACATACAGTAGTAGTAGTATATAGTATTATTTACATTCATCCAAGACAGCAGTAAATCATTGGTAATTTTACCCAATTGATCTTGAAAATATCTTAAACGAGAAAAAATCTGGATTTGCGAAACGACATCGGGCGCTTGCGTTGCTCAGGTCGATGGAGATTGTAGTTCCTAGAAGCGGCAGGCTCGCAACAGCGACCTCGCTTGCGCATAAGATAAGTAGGTGCTGGTACTGCCACTCACAGCCGTGGTGTACGGTGCCAGGCGCATCTCGTTGACACTGACAGCTCGTTTGATGTTCCCCGCGAGTTCAAAGCACCTCGTTGTGATGGCCCTGCTAAGAGTGGCCTGAATTGCGGGCGGAGTGTTGGTGCAGCAGTGCAGCTCGCATTACTAATCGTTTTTTTTTTTTTTTTAATAATAATAATAATAAATATTATTATTATTTTTTTTTAATTTCCTTCAATTGGCTTAATTGTTTTTTTTTTTTTTATTATTTATTATTATTATTATTTTTTTTTTAAACTTGGTTTATTTTATTATTATTATTTTTTTTTTTTTAAGTTTTTTCATTTTTAGTCTCTTATCTTAAGACAAGGATTTTACGACTTTCGCGGGCTTTTGGCTATTATTATTATTATTTGAGTATAGTTGCAGAGAGAGTTCAAAATAGCGAATCTTCGAGCTTGAGATTATCTGTAGTGATAGTCACGTAATAGTCTACCCGCATCACCTAAGGGTATTACGAGTATGTAAGTTTTGGGTTCAAATTTGAACTCAAAGCAACATCAAGAGAACCTTGCCGAGTGCAATCATATTGATAGAAAGATAATTTTGTTTGTTATCCCTGAAATTTTTTTTTTTTTTTTTTTTAATTACTTTCGCTTAGCGCTGCCTTGATTTAGGTTGCTGTCAGTTTGCAGGAATCAAATACTGTTGAAGCATTTCGGCTTTAACCTTTTTCATAAGACCATTAAGTAATATGTGCTGCCATCTAGGGGCCACATGTTTACTTTTATCATCACCGTTTATGGCTGGAATACACAGGCTACATAGTAGTACCTACATAAGCAAGCTAGTTTTTGAGGGGATGCTACTTAGTAGCACATAGTTAGCACGTGTGTATGTTATTGAAAATAATACCTATGCTTATAAAAAATCACGCAACGCAGGTACCAAATATGCATGCTTTTTAGTAGCATGTTCTGTGTATATCAGGCTTTAGGGTAAATTGATCTTCTCGAAGAATTTGCAAAAGACAAGGATTGGTAGGTACTATGTTCTATTTCGATCTAATCAGTTTCGATAAAGTTTTTGAACTGATATCACCAGATACGTAAATACATTAGATGCGTTAGGGATGTCAGCTTCAATATATTCTGAATATTGTCATCAACCATTTCATTCGAGGGAATATGAGTTTCTATAAAATAAACATCTTACCAAATCTCGACTCGATAAACGAGGAGAAAAAATTTGCTATCCATATAGGATGCATTAAAACCTCTACACCATAAAAGTGGAGGGAGATTCAAAGTCAGCTATCCATATAGGATGCTTTTATGTTCTCTACACTATAAAAGCGGAGATCCAAAGTTCAGCTATCCATATAGGATGCTTTTATGCTCTCTACACTATAAAAGCGGAGATTCAAAGTTCAGCTATCCATATAGGATGCTTTTATGCTCTCTACACTATAAAAGCGGAGATTCAAAGTTCAGCTATCCATATAGGATGCTTTTATGCTCTCTACACTATAAAAGCGGAGATTCAAAGTTCAGCTATCCATATAGGATGCTTTTATGCTCTCTACACTATAAAAGCGGAGATTCAAAGTTCAGCTATCCATATAGGATGCTTTTGTATTCTCTACACTATAAAAGTGGAGATTAAAAGTTGAGCTTCACTTCATGGAGATTGAACACATTTCTAATCGTAAAGAAGTCATGCCCAACTTATGGTATCCCACTCACGATATAACGCGAGGGATAGAACAGATATACCTGACTACAATTACCTTAAAATTTATACTGACAATGTCCAGCAGTGGCCTGTTGTAGGCTAGTGATGATGATGATTGCCTAAATATCACAAATATAGACAACCCTATCGATCAAAACTCAATGTTGTATCTCTTGTAGAAAAAAACAAAATGAGGGTAGTTTGAAAAAAAATCGAGACAATGTTGATGTAAAATTGACTTCGAAACTGGAACTTCGAAACAAAATGAACTTTTTCACTTTCAAAATGAACCTTATAGGCACCTATTGAAAATAACAAATGAGAAGGTACATACGCGGAGTTTCCAAATGCGCTTCAAAGTCCGACGAGTAGAACGATTCGTTCTCCGAGGAAGATGAAATTCTCTTAATCCTTTCAGCTTACTTTTAAACAAAATGTGATCGCAATCCTTTTTTCACTTAACTAAAATTAACTTTTCGAAAATTTGTGAAGAGCGTGCGACTTTGGCAAACACAAAAACATGTAATGACGTGAGCAGGAACGGTCGCCGCTACGGAAGCGGTGCGAGTGGGACAGATGATCCATCTTTGTGTTTAGCCTATTATAAACTCTGAAAGTGTGACTGAGGCAGCATGATAGGTGTACTGCTGCTAGTAAACTGTGTAATCGTCTTCGGCTTTACCCGAAGTATAACTCGTCTTATTTGCGTAAAGCAGTTCTGGTAAATTGGTTCATTGGTTTGGATTTTATTTGTATGAATGTGTTTCCGGGCATATTTCCCGATGCTCTCCAGCGGGCCGCCGGTGGTTTTCATGAATTATTACCGCGAGGGCTTATCCCAGATAAAATTAAATTCACCAAACGCCCGGTCGGAATTACTCTCGCTAAATTACCGGTCATCGTGAAACTCGTCCCATTGTTGTTGTTTCGATGATACCACACCGCCAAATATTGATATTGATTTGCTCTCCAATTTACGCAATTTATTTCAGCTGTCGTTTCATTTCGTATCCCAAATAGAAAAATATGTGACTGGAACTTAATATCTACACAAGCGAACAATAGCTTACATGCTACGTTTTTAGAAACGTGGGCTAGATTATGTTGTAGGTTTCATGTTTCATTTTCCATTGACTGAACTTTATCCAGCTACGGTTTTCCATCAGAACCCTTTCAGGCAAATCAAATCCGTGGAACGTTTGAGTTACCGTCTGCCTTTATAAATAGAAGCATGTTTAAAACAATTAAATCTTTACCGATTCGATTATTCGAAACTAATTCGAAGCAAAAAGATCAAACTCATAATTCGTTTGGGAGTGAACCGGGCCTAGTTCGCATCGGTTTCATTCCAGTTTCCAACTTCGAAACTGTGCAGCAATTATAATAATGGGTAACACATAAAGTAAATTGGGTGGAAGTTCATTTGATTGTTAGTACGAATGTGTTCTGCACAGTTTTGCCTGTCTGTGTGTGACCCACATTATGGCTTTTGGAGTTATTTTGCACTTTTGTGAGCTTGCTAATGCACGTTTTAAAATCACAATAAGCTAGGAGTTTCACTTTAGGCATTTCAGTTTCAGCATGCAGTTCCAAGTTTTGAAATGATTTTGAGGACAAAGCTTTTATTGTAATATTTACTTTGATCAGTATTGAATGTTCTGTAATAAGGCTAATAGGGTGTAATAAATTGATTTGACAAAGCGTCAATGTTTATAACGTAATTGAGAACTTCGCAACACTCCCCATGAAACTCGACATATAATAAAATCAATTTCGCACCGCATTAAGAAGTCACCTTAATCCAGTCGGCGTTTCAATTCTAATATTCTGACTTGGGAGTTTTCATCGGAAGTTTCCAATGTGCGACATCCGCCGAGGGAATTATTATTTATTACTATTACACCTGCGGCACCACGTGGAAAGTTTCCTTAAAAGTCCCGCCAGGGGTCGTCGGGTCTCGGCTTAATGGGGGGGATAAGTCTGCGTTCCTTGCGCCTAATTTGGCAACCCGAAGCGCGGAATTTATGGGGTTGGGGTACGTTGGGGTCCTACAGCCTGAAATATTCGAAGGCTCCACTCGCCCGTGAGTTATGAATGAATCCCGTTAAAGAACCCGGAAAATTTCTAACGGCCCGACACGATGCTTTAAACCTGGTACCGGATCGGTCAACCTGACTTTTGAGACTTTATTGTTTTTGGGTTCTGTGGCGATAAATTGTCCTGAACTCTTGTAATTTGCGGGGTTTAACATTAAAAGCAAAAGATCTACTTACTAAATTTCTTACCACATGATTATGAAGTTGGGAATTCATTCATAAACCAAGCCACCAAACAGATCAATCACTTATTATGCTGCAAAACAGCATCGCTAGCCAATAGAAATATCAAATGTACATTTCACTAAACAAAAGAGAATAATTAAATTGTTTCCACAGGCCATTCAAGTAGGAGCACCCAAGGAAAACAATTAAAGCGTCTGGATGATAAAAATAAAGCAGTGATGTTTAATGGGTGCACATCGGCGTAAGAGCCGGCACGGACAAGGCTCCGCATTCAAATCTGTTTGATTTATGCGAAGTAATCGTTTGCCGTTCGTGCCTACTCTCCTCCGTTTCTCCTAATGGCCTCGTTGAGAAAATATGAAAACTAAATTTTCCAACAGCAGTTTTACCGAAGACAAAAGCTGACGAACGAGCAACTTGTACGCAGTTAGTGTCAAGTTAATAACAAAAGTTGACTGAAAATATCGCTTTCTGGGTATTGTACTACCTACTGAACTACCATAATACTTTCGCCGGAGAACTTGGAATTGAATTTCCAGCGTAGTGAATATTTTAAAGGAACTTGTAGTGTTGACTTTAAGCGCGGTACCCTCGGCCAGCGCATAACATTTTGTATGCAAACATGTGGATATACTTTTGACTGAGTGTGTTAGTTGCGCAGGTGACTATCAGATATCGTTATGATCATTTTATCGAACAAGGTCCAACATTTTTAGAGTGCAGTCCATGACACCTATATAATAAGTTTGTTTTCGATCTCATAAGACCCCACTTCATTTCCGACAATTCAGTGGTATCTACTCCAGCATTATGTCATTTTAACATTGTTAATAAAATACGTATTCTATATGAATATAATAAGCAAACTAGTGCGTGTTGCAAAATCTGTCAACACAAATCACATTTAAATATCGAAGTTTGTTTTACCACAAAATGATCTAATTAATTATCTAGTATCCAAGCACTGGTTGTCTAGGATTAGTACAGTACTTCAAGATAAACAATGCGCATCGGCTAATTTCATGTTTTCCGAATATGACCGACATCAACAGTATCTAGGCAGTATAAATGGCAAAACAGAATGTGACAGAAGTGCATGTTGTTAGCTACGCAGCTCACACGGCTTGCATGCAACTTATTTGCTTAAAAATGATATTGATACCTAATTATTTGTTTGCGATAAAGTTGAAATTGTGAGTGTTTTTTATGACCAAACTACTATTTGTCAATCGTTTTTGTAATGTTTCCGATGGCTTCCGAAACTCATTATTTATCTGGAAGTACTGTATTCATTGTTTATAATACTGTCATTTCAATAGGGGTTTGCTGAGGCTTATCAACAAAGCCTACACAAACTACTCGATGAAGCTAGAGTGAATACCTAAGTCGCAGGCTCTTTGAAGCAATTTCAATCATTAAACCTACGATTAGTAGTTTTGTTATCAGCATAGTGGGATCTTCCTCGACTTTCGATCTGATCGCAGGTTCTGAATTACTTGTTGCCGAATTCTTCGTTTCAAAAATTAATATGTTTACTTACACGAGCATTAAAAGGTTAAGAAAACATTTAGGAAACCTTATTGACCAGGTATTTTCTGTGAATAAGGTCAATTGAGCTTAGGTACTGAGCATGCCTACTCCTCAACGATTTAACAGGACGTCGGTCGGTCGTAGTGCTTATGTCCTAAGCATTACGACGTCCCGTTAAATATAGGCATACGTAACCTCTTGAGACACTATTATCAGTGGGAAAACGGTAATCATTTATTCTCATAAGAACCTGAGATGTAAAGACCTATGTAGTAGTGTTGTAGTTGTGTGGGTAAACTAAACTTTTACGCACACAAATTTCAAGTTTCAAAAAATAAAATCCAATTACATAATTAGACGTAGCGAGAAAATGCTCAATAAAAAATCCATGGAAATCCATTAGTGACCCTACCGGATGCTCCCCTTCACCGACACCTTGCGCTGGGGTATGACATTAATGTGAATCATGCTTTATTGTTGCCTCACCCCTTTCAAATGTATGGAAAAGGTGTACAAATATTTTCTCCCTATAACGGTTTGCAATATTAATAAGTTTTTCTACAAGTACAACAGGGAATTGGGCACTGCAAATATCTACAAAATTAACCTAGACGGTTTTTCAAACGACAAAACAATTTTGATCAAAGATATTTTCGTCACATCATATTTCGGTGTTGAAAACATAAAGTGTGAATATGTTTCTCGTTGACTACCTATACAATGAAAAGCCTGCAGCCATAACTCCTCCAAAAATGCCGGTAATAAAGTTGGAATGCGTCAGGCCAGCACAAAGCGTTCCACACATTGTTTTTCGGCACCTGCAACCAAGTTTGTCACGTCACCGGCCAATTTAGCGTGACTCCGTTAGGCATTAATTACCCAAACAGCGACCGATAGAGGCGTTCATGCAATGCAGTAGCGTAGAGGGAACTTTATAGCAAGACAAATAGTTTCCGATTGCTTAAGAAAACGAAGCTCTCTGCAACTACTGTTTCCTTGTGACATATTCATTTGATATGAGATATTAATTGTTCAGACCTACGTATTTGCTTGCATTTTGTGCTCGTGTCATCATAGTAACCGTGCGTTAAACATACTTTATCATTTAAAGTGTTTAGTTAGCTTCCCTCATACAGAATAGGCTGAATCGGCCGTATGCTTACCGCAATGAATGCTATGAAACATATCGAAATTAAACGGAATTTCGTACAGTCATCACATTCAGCAAATACGAACATGCTTGCGTGGTCATTACTATTTATTCGGGGGTTGGTATAGGTACCCATTTCTTTTTTCATTAACCCGTACATGCCGTCACGTAACAGGTCAGGTTGTCGGGGACATTCTGGAACATTCAGAAACTCGCCCATCAATAAAGCAAGCCACATAGTGCACGGGGCCACCACTCGCCAGCTAATTTTCATACTAAACGAGGTAGTGCATTATTAAAATGTGCTCTGACGTGACAACCCTCTAGTGTAGTCTCGAGCGCCGAACATTTAAACTTGACTCGGTAACTGAGCTGTTAAGTATTTAAGGTGTTTGCTACTGGGCTACTGGTTTACGAGGCTGTTTCAGAGCCATTTATAACTGTAGCTACCTACCTACACTGTTCAGATTAAGCTGCTAATAATAAATTGCCGTACGGTGCAATATAAAGTTTGTGTGATTCAACTTTTGTGTGATTCGTTCACTCTGCTGCATTACCTATACGCTACGAAATAGATGCTCATGTTTAAATTTATCTTGCAAAATATCATTTTCCATTGGCCGACTTTAGATAAACTAGGTATGGTTCTGAAACGATTTATCAATCACTGTTCAAACTACAGATATAAAACTGATATAGATAGGTGCAATCAAGATTATTGTTCGGTTTTCCACCTCTTTTAAACACAATAACTATTCATAATTATTTCTGGATTACACCTCCACACCCACACACTATACGTACCTTTTGCATTTTATGAGCTTCATAACTTTGTAAGCTTTACATTCAGTGGTAAAATTAATGAAGCACAAGTAAAATGTGTTTGTCTTTCATTAAACACTCAGTTAATTATAAGTACTAAATGCTTATCAAAGGAGAATTCGGAGAATATTGTTGAGGTTGGCATTATTGTTCGCGGTGCCCGGTAAGCCGTTTCCTCACTCGACTCGACTTCTGTTCTTCCAACAATAAACTTTCATCATAACCCCGTCGAAACCTTACCCCCGTTTTTGTATCCCACAAAATGATACTTCGAAACAGCCATTTAACACTTAGTTACTTAAAAAGCTTTCCAAGTCAAACTCTCTAGTGAAACAATACATTTCGCTGGTGCGATATTCTTGACAAGTTCCCAAGTTTGCAACAACTGCCTTTAGTCTTGACATGTTTGTGCCATCCATCTACCGACTTGGTATTTTCATAGGGGGGAGGCGAGAGCAGGTGTCAAAACTAAGAGACGTTAGGCTAATGTATGCAGATTGCATCCTTCGCTACTCCATTGCACCGTGACTCCAGGGTGCTCCGTGAGCCCGCTGCATTACGCCATTAGCTTTACTTTGTTTAATGCTTGGTTACAGCGGGAGAGCTTTTAATATTTTATTATAATTACTTGGTGTAGTTTTCTAGTCCTTGTCTGATGTGCCTGGCGCATGCCCTCGCTCTTTGTTGCAACACTGATGTTTTGATCTGTCTTCACGAAAGCTTTTAAGCTTGAAGCACAAAGTAGAGGCACACTTTTTTCTGTGTCGTTGCATCTTACTTAATGAAAATTAAATATTGAAATAAATGATAAAGAGATACCTTTATTTCGATGTTAATTGTCTCTGTAAATATTGCTGCGGCACAAACATTATCAGTGGTAATTGTAAATTGACGCGCTGTCTGCAGTAATTATAGCCTGTGGATCCAATTGACTGTATATTGACTTTGATGCATTTATTTTCACGTTTAATTTTGATATGAATTTTGGGTGATAAACTGTAATTCCTGGATTTTTTTACGAGGTTTTTGTATTATTAACACTACATGATGTATCTACTTGAAATGACACAAGCTTTTTAATATTTAGGAAAAGCAGTCAATAAATAATACAATACATTGGTTTCAGTAGTAAGGATTTCTCTCAACTATTACTATTCCTAGTCTTCCTTGCGACAAATGAGCGATCACTAAACAGACATGGAAACGGCTGACTCCAAGTACAAAATTACGTCACGATTGGAGTTTCTTATTAAATATTAACATAAGCTCCAAGGCACTTTTGCGACACTTTCCAGAGTGGAGACGGTCCAATGCATATTTAAAACAAAAGGGAGTGGATAGGAAAAACCTCTTGAGCTATTTGAACGCATACAGAACAGAAAAGTAAACGTAAAATCGAGTTAAAAGAAATATAGGAAAGTTAATGAATTCGTTTTTAATGAGAGACAGAAACACGAAAAATTACAGAAGTCAGTTTATTTATTTATAATCTAGTAATTGGATTATATCTCTTGCTTTTGTGACAGTTTGATAGGTTTCATCGCTAATCACTAGTCCAGCTGTTGGTCTCATGTCAGCTGTTTATCTCACTTGCCACTATGAGTACTTTTCTTGTCAGTAACTACAAGTATCATGCCATGATGTCATTTCAAATACCGGTATTTTAATCCAATAAGATAAATGCCTGACATAATTAATTACATTTCACTTTAGATTACTGTTTTTAATTATTAAGTCATGACTTAACATTTAAGTACCAAATTCAGGCTGGATTCGACCAAACTGTCATCTTACTCCCGGAGTAGTTATTCCGTTAGCCGACAGAATTCGAAATACAATTGTTTAGAAAGCGCAACCGAACATTATTAGGTTCATTCAAATTATCCTGTTTATAGGGTGTCAACTTTACAATGTCAAAATATTCAAACAAACAGCAGTTTAATCTGTGGCTTAATCTCCAGATAAAACTTAATCCAGTTTGGTAAAATCCAGCCTTAAATAATATTTATAATATTTTTCGAGATATCAAAATACCCGCTAAGATTTTAAATATTAATTTAATTACATAAATTCCGAAGCCCCTTCTTACCTGTTTAGCAAGTGTTTAATTAAATACCAGATTTAATTAATGAAACCAGCGTTATAAATCAGTGACAGGCACACTTCATATCGCTGCGGAACGCGCAAATTATTGCGAGGATAAATGCGGGCACGCGTGAGGCACCTGTCAGACTGCAAGACAAGCGCCGTCTTGTCTCGTTTCAGTCTCCTAGCCAATTAAAAACGGCTAGAAGACTCCTTACAGAGATGACATGCAAAACCGTATTTGCCCTGACTAGCCTGGCATAGTAAGGCTAGGCTGCGGAAAGTGGGTGGTTGGGCAGCTTTAGCGTGAAAATTTTGACGAAACTTTTTTGGTATAGATTAGCGGAGGAGTACTAGATATTTAAATTTTCAAAAACAAATATGCAAAACCGTAAAAAAATATATTTTTGAACAAGATTTTTCTTACTTCAATTGAGAGTTAGCTACTCTAATTTGAATCTGGAGACCACCATTTTATAGATGATCACAAACAATTATTAGTTTTGCCAAACAGTGTTATTTCTTTCGGTAAGCAAAGATCTAGGAGGAAGTAGAGTGGTAGCAATGTCGAAGATCCCTAGTGTTAGAAGTTTTTTATGCTACGGATACTCAAGCAGTCCCTAGAGTTCTTGACCAGTTTTATTATTATCTTTGTGTTAATAAATGAAATAGAAAAAAAAATATTATGGATAACCCTTTTTATGGTGTAGTTGCAGTTTTTTGATGGGGGTGAAAACTTTTTAAATTCTAGTGTGGATATCATTAATCCGATAAGTAGAAGCAATTTAAATAATATTAATTCTAGTGATGATTTATTTAAATAACTACAAATTAACCTGGTTTTTTATATAACCACAAATTCAATTAACATATAAAATCTATCACCACAATAGAATTATTTTGCCAATGTACAATACACCGCGATGTGTGAAAGCTACTAAATCAAATAATACAATTTAACTGATTGTAGAATTTAATCAAAAACGAATATCCAATTAACTGTGTGCCAAATATTTAAGTCTAACTATTAAAACTGAAAGCCAGCTTATCTGATATAAAGATATTAGCTAATCAAGGCTTTCTATATCGTATCTACTTGTGTACATAATGATTCTAAATGATCCCAGTGGCCTCATTGACTTTGACTTTATAGACATAGAAACACAGAAATTATAGCAAATTGTATGTTGTTTAGTTTGTTAAGTAACTAAATGCGTCGTAAAATGAAAAACTGTCAAAAGTGAACCAGCTATTTTTATATTTCTGTGTTAAAGGAACAAGGTATTAGAACCGGGTAAATTAGAATATTCCAACATAAACAAGCAACAATTAACGTTTAAACAAGCCGAGATGAAGGGATGAATATTGTCAGCTAGTCATCTCGGTCATCTTGGTCCGTTTATGGATGTAGCGGAATTGGTTAATTAAAAGCTAATAATAACGTTTAACTGTGCTTCAGTAGATACTATTTTAGATTGAAAATAATATTGGAGAAAGTAGTTAAAATGATCCAAACTAGGCCTAACATTTGTAAAGCTGGTATAATTTATCACGCGTTTAAAAGTTTATTTCGCGTATTTTGTTATAAAGAAAACAGATTCAATACCTAACGATTTTCACATTGATGGTCTAATCCACCATTCACGTTTATTTTACTCACACTGAAGACAATAACAATGAAGATTTGTGTTAACCAAGTTCGGTAAAAAACCGGAACACCACTAGAGATCCAAACCGTTTAAAACCCGATCTGCACACTTGCAATTCTGAATGTCTGTAAAGTATCGCCAATTTTTCGGAATCCTAACTAGGAATCATCGCTCTGTCTCGCTCTTTGGCCTACGAATTGCGGATTGTGCATCCTACTTTAATTACCCTAGCTGCCAACTTCATAGGAAGAAAAAAGTAGCATGCACAATACGAAAATCGTAGGCAAAAAAGCGAGACGGAGCGATGATTCTTGTTAGAATTCCAACAAATTGGATAGTGTAATCGCCGTTTTAACTGGATTCACCGAGTATAGTTACTACCGAGTATAGTTATACCAAGCCAGTAGAGGGAGTATCACCAATTCCAATCTCAGACTGTGGCAAGCGGTATTAATTTGGCGAAACAATTTTCGGCATTGTTACGTGTCTCATTTGCACAAAGGATTGCGAAACGCGCAGGGCTGTTCCATTTGTATCGACCGGCTTTTGAATGGGTGACTAATGAGCTAGGTACATCACAGTTTGCTTTTTGATCTATAAGATAAACAAAACACAATTAAATATTATAACATATTTCTATAGATAAAACTTAATCATCGAACACGAAGACTAAATTCTTGACCTAAACCAGGTAAAATAAAATTAGAGTTGAAACCAAAACGAGAAATCTAAGAAAAGCACTAAATCTGATATGAAAATTCATAGATTAGTACTAAACTTATTTTTGTAATAACCCATTGGTTTAATTTCTAATTTTAACCTGATTTAGATGAGGACTATAAGTAATCGTATTTCTAATTATACGCACGAAAATTAACGGTCAAAATGTCATTTTTCATATATTTTTAGTTCGTACAATGAGCAATTCGACTATATTTAGTATTTGTTATGTAATTAATCCGAATAAATCCAAATTGTAATTATACCTAATAATAATTGTCAAATATGGCGACTTAAAGTCAACTTGTAAAAATTAGATAACATTTGTAATAATTGCTTACATAAAAAAAATATATAAAAAAAAATTACAAATAAAAAGTGTGTCACCGAAAAGAGTGTTAGGCCCCAAACCGTGTTTGTTGCCCTGGTTCTTCACGGTCTTGGTCGCGAAGGAACAGGAGTAGAATCACCTAGCTCTTAAGACGTTTCAAAGTGGTACACTTGTGATCTTATTGAATAAACGAATTTGACTTTTGACTTTTGACTTCAATCAAAAGTCTTCGTCATAATTTAACAGATTTCTTCTTTCTAGCTGTGACCGACAACTAGCATACTCCAAACCACACATTCTGAACGTTATGAACGGATTAAGGACATTATTAAAGCTCAGACACTCGCCATAGACGCCTAGAACTCTACAATGTAGGTTTATCTGTGGATCTCAATTTGTCCCTTTCAATATAAAGCGTTCAGTGCCCATGGCGCACGTGAGGATCTTGCGTGTCGGCCGCGTGGCTATGCAGGGAATGTTTTCAAAGATTTTGAAGAAAATTCCTAAGAGGCAATATTTAAGCAAACCGGAACACAATTTCCGCGTATTTTATTCAAACTTGTTCCGGGCTTGTAAAATTATGTATGTAGAAGACACTTGTCAGTATTTTATAGTTTACTCCGGCTTTTCGCGGCTCTAACCCTAGCCCGTCGGCTCGAGCGATGCAATTTGTCTCGAGATAAATCCGACCGTGGACAGATGTCGTCGCTGGCACACTCCGGATAGTAAACCTCTCGCTTTTTATTAGCATAAGGCTAGAAGCATAAGTCTACTGGAATGGAACAGCTTAGGTCGCGGTTACTGTTACTTCTGTTGAGATGACAGGGTATGTTAAGATTAATACTGCTCAACCGTATTCACTTGAACAAGTTTTGAAGAAATGTTACATACTATTATAACATCATTAGTAGCATATTATAGTTGCGTATTTATGTCATTGAAATTATATTGTAAAGAAAAAATGTCATTACAACAAAATTTAATATCTCCAATTTCTGAGGTTTATTTCTTCCCCGACACGATATTTTTTAGACGTATTTACAAGTTCTTGAATGCCTAGAGATAATGTAGTACGTCACGTTTTGTGTGTATGTATTCGTAAGCCTATTTCTCTTTCTCGCTCTGTATGTTTGTGGGTCTAGTTCAGCACGCTTAGTAAACCCGAGTTATCGTAATCTACTCATTCACTGTCAGGTACAACTTGCAATCTTTAAACATTGTGTTCATCTTTTCAGGTAATTGTTACGGCTGTGTATCCTCCCCGACATCGTTTGCGGTATGTTATTGAAACATCAAGTCAAACGTCTGGCGCAGTCGGCCTCTGGAATAGCTTTACGATCATTTTCCCCACATCAAAGGGTAGCGAAATGTCAAGGAACATTCATATAAATTCCCATTTCCGAGTACACTCACCGACAATTGACATGGCACGTCGTATTCACCGGCATCTACGGACTAAATAGCTTGTGATCTATAGCATGCCACAGGTTTTGTAACCTGGGGCACAAACTAAACTAAACTTCCTTTGTGAAGAAATGCGACTCTGTGCACTCTATGCGACTATGTGCTACAGTAATAGCCAAAAGCTGTATGGTACCCATGTTTTACTGCCAATCATGAAGCAGACGCCACCTGGTGTCTGTCAACTGAAACTGCCAATTCGAATTTGGAATATTCAGAATTTACCTAATTGGTTGACAGTTCGTCCTCAATATTTTGACGTGGCGCTGACGGTGATTTCATAACGATTGCCAAGCGAGTGTGCGAACACTTGTGAAAATATTTATATTACTTCTTGCAATTACTTAGTAACAATCCAACAAATTTCAGTGAATATGTGAGTACATAACTATTCGAATCTTACATATTAAATAAATGTATTAGATACTTACCCACTTGGAATACATTAGTTACGTAAACATAAGACTTATCATTGCTATTTTGATATTCATAGTCTGTCTTTTGTAAACATTATTCGGATATGTAGACGTCTGACATGAAGTTCGTTAGCCCTAAGGCTATTCAAATGCAATACCTTCTAGCCGATTTTGGAGCGTATAATTAAAAAGATATGAAAATCTGAAAGGTTTGAGATGAGTGCGTTTAATAGGCACTCATCTAAAACCTTTCATTCATCATATAGACAGGGTTGAATTGAATTGAAATTGAAGAGGTACACGGTTCCAATTTGGGCTGATGAATTCCTGTTTTCCAAATTCTTTGAAATTGACATCAAGTATAAACTAAGCGCACGCAATCAGTCTCTATTTATACATCTAAATGTGAACCTTCAATGGTTTAAATAATGTCTTGATGGCCAATTTTTATAATTTGTATATGAATCTGACTCCATCCTTTACAAGAGCTTTTAAATCACAAAATTAATGCCTCAGAGAAATAAAATCTGAAATCTGAAAATTCAGACCTTCATAAACTAAATTCGAATGGATGAAAACATATTTTCGGCGTTTGTTTTATACAGGGTGAATTTTTGAGATGGGGCAGTAAGGGCAGCTACCTTAACCGTTGTAGCTAGAGGAAAACGTTCTTAAGAGACCATCCTTAATTTTTGAAAATATTTCGACCTGCATTCACAGATTTTGAAAAATATGTACAGTCAGCGAGAAAATGGGCCATTTACACAAAAACTTTTTTTGATGCCAATCGATCCTGTTTCATCTAAGGATAAAAAGGCTTTTTCAGACCAACTGAGGTTAGAGTACTAGAAAAGTCAGAAATCGCTAAAATGTATTTCTGAGACAAGACAATAAGGGCTACCTTAACCGTTGTAGCTAGAGGAAAACGTTTTTAGGAGACTACCCTTAACTTTTGAAGATATTTCAACCTGCATTCACAGATTTAAAAAAAAATGTACAGTCAGCGAGAAAATGGGCTATTTACATAAAAGCTTTTTTTGATGCCAGTCGATCCTGTTTCATCTAAGGATTAAAAGACTCTATCGGACTAACTGAGGCAAGAGTACTAGAAAAGTCAGAAAACGCAAATAACTTTGATTATACATTTCGTACGAAATCATTTTGTCATTTGTCATAATTTTTCATCATTTTGTCGAAATATCTTCAAAAGTAAGGGTAGTCTCCTAAGAACGTTTTCCTGTAGCTACAACGGTTAAAGTAGCTGCCTTTACTGCTCCGTCTCAAAAATACATTTTAGCAATTTCTGACTTTTCTAGTACTCTTACCTCAGTTGGTCCGAAAGAGCCTTTTAATCCTTAGATGAAACAGGATTGACTGGCATCAAAAAAAAATTTTGTGTAAATTGCCCATTTTCTCGCTGACTGTAAATTTTTTTCAAAATTTGTGAATGCAGGTTGAAATATCTTCAAAAGTTAAGGGTAGTCTCCTAAAAACGTTTTCCTCTAGCTACAACGGTTAAGGTTGCCCTTACTGTCTTGTCTCAGAAATACATTTTAGCGATTTCTAACTTTTCTAGTACTCTAACCTCAGTTGGTCTGAAAGAGCCTTTTTATCCTTAGATGAAACAGGATCGATTGGCATCAAAAAAAGTTTTTGTGTAAATGGCCCATTTTCTCGCTGACTGTACATATTTTTCAAAATCTGTGAATGCAGGTCGAAATATTTTCAAAAATTAAGGATGGTCTCCTAAGAACGTTTTCCTCTAGCTACAACGGTTAAGGTAGCTGCCCTTACTGCCCCATCTCAAAAATTCACCCTGTATATACCAACCTAAACAGATAAATGTTATGAGAGTCAATAAACCAAAACAGTATATCAGGATTCCAGATTTCCAGCGAACGAAAATCTGTAAACACTACATACCCAAGCAGACGTGATTTTATGTTTCAAATACTTTATTGACTTCGGGCGCTTAAAGCGCTGGTAATATAAAGCATAAGAATACCGAAATGAACTCATTGTCGCTTCCCGAAATCCTTCCAATAATGTGCCAGCAGTCGGCAGCGTGATATTTCTGGTCGAGGTCCGAATAGGTTACCTTTCCGGTGCAGAGCGACCACCAGTCGTAAAATAAGGGGTATCCTCCAAGTCATGAATACGTTAGCTCTGAGGGGCGGGCCGGCTAAATAGTTAAATAGGAGTGCTAGAAAGGGGTAGAGTTCAACCACCCTTGCTGTTTCAAAACAAAAACAGCCGCGACCCTTTCTGTTGGTAACTTTTAGACTAATTAGTTTCTGATGTTTGATGTCCTGCTAAATTACCTTCCTGTATCTACATTTATACTCGTATTAGAGCACAGATCGACGGAGCTTTTATTTTTATCAACCTGTTTTTGTATTTATTTAGGGTATTTTTTTTTTCATTCAAGCCCTCACGACTATCATTTATATACACATAAAAATACAATAAACTTATGTTAAAATGTATGCTATAAGTATTTATCTTTGTGTTTATCTTATGTACCTACCACTCGAGTAAAACTGAGAGAACTTATTCATAGCAATAGACAGTCGGCTCGAGTTCAAAATACTACGTAATCAAAATTTATCGATATCAAAGTGTTTGCAAACATAAATAACCCTCAGATCAGAATGCGTGAACTGTAATCGCAAACATACCCTTCACACAGATGGGCTCTCAGTTAGTATGAGTTTTGGGTCGTTCTGTATAGAATCTATTTGCAAAGGCACACAGACCCGGCACCATATGAAGATTTCCTCGCAAATATTATATGCTAAAGCAGCTATTTCAATGCCTCTAGTACCACGAGTGCAGATGCGGGTGTTGCTATCGACGTCTTGGGAAAACCCTTACTCGGCTTAGGTGGACGGAAACAGCTGACTCATCGCCCAGTTTCGTACGGAAGATGTGTGAAAAGGCAATGTCATTGAGCATGTGTTTGGAAAAGGTCAGTAGGTCAACACTGATTGCAAATCTGAACACCTGGCTTGTGTTGTAGTTTTGTTTCTAAAGATTTTTAGAATATAGTTATAGATCGTCAACCCTTCATAAAACGTAACTTGCAATTCCTGATACTGACTTTCTTAGGTGCAGGCCAGACAGAAGAGACGTAAGACGAGAACGCGTCGCGGACAGGGCGCCAGCGAACAGCGTTGCGCCCGCGCCCCGTCTCTCCTGTATGTTTTGCGTCGCGACGCTTCTATACTTTATACTCCTTTTCAAATCTATTTCTACCACCTGTTTTTGTTACCTGTGTTTTTGCAAATAAATGATTGTATTGTATTGTATTGTATACATTTTGTATGAAAGGGACGAGGAAGAGACAAATGTCCGCACCCCGTCTGGGTCTTACGTCTTTTCTGTGTGTCCCGCGCCTTAGAATTTCCTGTCAGTCTTTCAAACAAATCACAAACCAATAAAAAAAATCTCAAAACTAAAGCTTTTTTTAAATGATCGGATATGAATTATTATGTTAATCTTATCGATTAATTAGTTGAAACAAGAATATAAAAAAACCGTCAGCTACTAGAATTTTCAGATTTGATATCGATCTTTCAAATAATTTCTATGTTGATAGATATTTATATCTATCTACTTAGATCTACAATAATTGTACACTAAATTAATTAAGTATAGTTTTAATATAACGTCGCTTTGGCTACATGCTGTTATGATGTTGTTTTATTTTAAAAATAAAATAAAAATATTATGTAGGTACTCAATGAATTGTAAGTACATCATGCAAAATCATCCAATTGTTTGTTTTTATTCCAACTAAACTTGTAAGCAATGGTTAGCTTCTTCGCCGCGCTATACAGCCTCTCAAAAGATTCCCTGATGGAAGCAATATTTGAAGATATCTACGTTTTGTAGATTGAACCAGCTTCTATCTCCCACCTGTGCACACTTAACTTTTATGCAAGGTATGATTCGAGTTGAGTTCGATGTTCCGGTTCGACTCTAAGCGTTAATACTAAATGAAATTCTGATAATGTGAACTTCGCTTTGCCTTTACGCAATCGATGCTCGACTCTACGGACTAAGTTAATTTCTTCAAAAGTATTTAAATGTAGTAGAGAATATAAAGTAAGACAGTTCTGTTATGTTTTGGATTTTAGTAGTATTTTTAAGAGCGTGTTTTTAAGCTATTCACTTAAAACTTGTTAAAATCACTTTATATGAGTTATTATTTCTGGGCCGTGGTTATACAACAAGGTTATTCTAAATTGTACTAATTCAATTATTTAGCCAAATATCATTTTTTTGCCAGCCATTGATCCAAGGTAAATCTATCTTCATCCGTTCAATTTCTTCTAAATCTATTCAGCCGTTTTGTGTGAAAAAGAAACAAACCTCACACACACATACACAAACTTTCGAATAAATGTGTGGTTTGGGGAACAGGGTGGAATAGTTCCCCAAAGGCAGAGTGGGTGGTTCCTCTGCAACGGGTCGGCCCATCTGGCCCACTTACCCGTGGTCTTTCGACCAACAGTTGATGTCGGATAGTTGTATACAAGCTTCAACTCGGTAGAAACTCCGCTTGCGAGATCTAGGGAATTCCGATGTTATTCCGATGTTGCGTGTGATTCCGTTGCTCCTTTAGCCTGCAATCTGGTCTGAGGTCTGATACTGTCCAGCGTGTTCTTCTTTTTGCAGTAGAAGTTGCTTTGGAGTAGCTTGGAAGATCGTTATCCTTAAGAAACTCAGATATGAGTCGTTGATGTCGAGCGTGGCGCCATCTGTAGTGCGTAGCATGTTTTCTGTAGTTCATCTAGCGACAGGTAGATGTCGCTACATCACTCCCTTTCCAGACCGAAGGTCGATATGATCTTGTCACCAGCATTGTACGTGTCCACGGTGAGTCGGGACGAAGCGGTGCATCGGTGCGTCTACGGTGAGTCGAGACGTGTCCACGGTGAGTCGGGACGAAGCGATGCGTCGGATGCGTCTGCGGTGAGTCGAGACGATGTCTGTCCACGGTGAGTCGGGACGGAGAGGTGCGTCGGGTGCGTCTGCGGTGAGTCGAGACGTGTCCACGGTGAGTCGGGACGACGCGGTGCGCCGAGTGCGTCTACGGTGAGTCGAGACGTGTCCACGGTGAGTCGGGACGATTCGGCGTGCGGTGCAGTGCTCTGGGTGATGTCCACGGTGAGTCGGGATGAGATACCCAGACGATGCTGCGGTTGAGATATCTCCACGAAGCGTATCGAGGAGCGGAGAGCCTGCAGAACCAGGAAGTCGGGGCGGCTTGCGATGGAACTGCGGAGGCTGAAGGCTGAAGATTGCTGGTGTGGTGAGAAGCTGCTGGTCCGGAAGGTACGCTTGAGAGAGAGAGAGAGAGAGACGAAGGTTGATGTGCTCGCTGCTGATGATGATGATGGCGCTGAAGGTGCTGCGTGTTAAGGGTTCCAGTCGTCGGGTTTCGGCAGGAGTCGTCCGAGGTAGTCGACGGCTGGATCACGTCGGGGTCACCAGTTTGGGGAACAGGGTGGAATAGTTCCCCAAAGGCAGAGTGGGTGGTTCCTCTGCAACGGGTCGGCCCATCTGGCCCACTTACCCGTGGTCTTTCGACCAACAGTTGATGTCGGATAGTTGTATACAAGCTTCAACTCGGTAGAAACTCCGCTTGCGAGATCTAGGGAATTCCGATGTTATTCCGATGTTGCGTGTGATTCCGTTGCTCCTTTAGCCTGCAATCTGGTCTGAGGTCTGATACTGTCCAGCGTGTTCTTCTTTTTGCAGTAGAAGTTGCTTTGGAGTAGCTTGGAAGATCGTTATCCTTAAGAAACTCAGATATGAGTCGTTGATGTCGAGCGTGGCGCCATCTGTAGTGCGTAGCATGTTTTCTGTAGTTCATCTAGCGACATATATATATTATATATATATATATATAAAATATATATCTATATCTCATCTGGTATATATTTTACACCGTGCTAGTAAACCCCAAACTAGGTTTTGACGTGTATATTATATATATTTAATATATATATTTAAGTGTATTTATCAACGTTTATAACGGAATTTTCATTTTCGATGTATCAACTATGTTGCCTACGCTAAATAAATAATGTTGAATTATACAGTCAGTTATGGCTCTCTAGTATATACCGAATTCTACAGGGAACAAATTCTTGCCAAACAAAATTACTTACAAAAGAGTGGGTTTAAATGTTTAATAGAATGAGTTTCTGAGTCTGTCCAGCTTATAGTGCCAGGTTTTAATGTAAAGTGGTGCAAAGTGCTACATGCACTTGTTCTACACAAGTAGGTTTCTTTTAGTAATTATGACCTTTGCTTTTTGACTTTGGGGAAATCTGGGACGATCATCTTGATTTTTTTTCCAGGAACCCAAAATATCTAGACTCAGGTCATTTTAGAACGACTGCCAAATAAAATAAAAAAAGCTGGATTATAAGTGTAATCAATAACATTTTATTTTGTTGACCTCGGTGGCTCGGTGGAGAATTGCCCAAACTAGAGCAAGAAGTGCGCCGAGTTCTTACAATAACTTTTTATAGGTTTTGAATGGTGGCTAGATGGTGTTTTTCTGGATGTCGTGGTACCATGGTACTTGCGGTTTCTTAACGATAACGAGGATCAAGACTACAATACAAATAACTGTTTTATTTAAATCGTAAATCGAATAATTTGAATTTCACTTTTTTTAGAAGAAAAAGTTAATTTCCCAACTTACAACCCGCATACTCATTTTCTCTTCTTCATTCCAAATTATTTTTTCGACTCTTTTAGTTTTAACTACGTCCCGTGTAACAACCTAATTCTGTAACTTTTAACTAGCGACTATAAATTAACAGATCATGACCTTACTTTTGCTAAACTCATTAAGGAGGACTTACCTTTATGTTATGAGAAATGTTTGGAAAGAGTCGCACTTTGAAGTGTTGGCGATCCTGAAAAAACAAGTAGGTACGTACGATGGTGGTGATGGGAATGGAATATATGATCGTACCAACCCGTCAGTCTATTATTCATAAGCAAGATTCAACATTTGATCATTGATAGCTGAATAAGCTACATAAGCAAAATCGACAATTTAATTTACCTTCTTCCAAAGGAAATGAGGTGTTCATTTATCTAAGAGCAGCTAAGCAAGCTACATCATAGGCTACAATTATAATGTTTAAAACTATAAAATCTAATCAAATTAATTTAGATTTTAGTGTAGGTACCTACACAAATCCTGATTTAAGTGAAAACACCAAAATCTGAATGGATTTGTTAGCTGTAGATATATTACGACTGGAATTCACTAGGTTTAATACCAGTTTTGTGACGTCACCAATCTGTTATGATGGAGTGAGCTTTAATATTAAATGTGCCATTACTGTGATTGATAATTAACTCTCAAATTAATGCACGTGACTACCCGGGCTTGGTATTGTGAATATTAACGCGTTCAGTGCGCGTCACAAGTCATCAATTTATAATACTTTTTGAGGCGCAGTTAAAGAGTTCATGTTAAAAAGCTCACGGCACGTGCCGGACACCTGCAATGTCTGTAGATAATAAGCGATCCTTTAATCAGCATCAAAAACAGTGCTAATTACAGAACACGGAGTCATGTTTACAAGTAGCTATATTTTAAAGACGGAATCGCACTCTCTGCTCCACCCGTGTCCTACGTGACATCTCATGAGCTCAATGTCAACAGTTATAGAGGTTTTTTCTCAGTAGAATGAGCCACCGAAACAAGATGTGTAGTGCACTAGGTTAGTGCGAGCTCCCGGTGTGAAAATCAACCTCACAATAACAACACGTCCAAGTCTTAAAAGAGATTTAAAATACACTTGTATACCTACATATAGACTCTTGGCTTTAACATAATTATTCGGTTCGGTTTTCATGTCTCTATCGGTCTATTATGCAATATTCTCGATGATGAATGAGTTTATAAACTTTGCATTCAAAATCAGGATCACATTTGCACACAAATACGATAGACATTCACTCAGATTTTTAGCACACATGATATTTTTCCCTCCAAAATCGGCTTCATGTCTGTTTGGACAGTCAGAAAATGTATTTGTACCTGCCTATGCCTACCCATTAGACACAGCAGTATTACATTTGAAAAAAAAAGTTTGAAATCACAGCCCCTCGGTTCTACTGAAAAACTTTTTATTAACCAAAGCAAAACTTCAACTATTTCGTTTTGTTTCTTAATCTACTAATGACCAATGAGGTTACGTTACTCTGTTGTGATGACGTTTTCAAACAAATTACCAATAAGGTTTTAATTATTTTGGAGAACGAAACAAAACGCAGCGTCAATGATAGTTGGTTGACGTTGTAAAAGTAATATGTATCCCCCATTGAATGTTGCATTCAGATATAAAACTTTTAAAACTATCATGGTTGTAAACATTTAGTTTACCGTGATCATGGCGCATGCAACTGTGCCTAAATATCGGGAAACTCAAAAATCTAAAAATCATGGTAAATATCCCGTTTATAGTGTTTACAATGTTGCATTCAGTGCAGAAAGCATTAGCCAGCCGCAGCTCACACTAGCAGTGTAGGGTGGGAGCCCTCCCTGTCTCTACGTAGAGCACAATTAGCGAGCGCGCCTCAACACGACTTGAGTTTTAACAACGCGAGCCGGAACACTCGGCATCATTCACACGATGGGGCTGCTTGGCTCTTGTCCTACACACGTGTTAAAGGTATCGTGCCACTGTAAGGTTAATTATGTGGAATATTCTAGAATTTTCTATTCTTAGCCCCTGGTTTTAAGACAACGTAAGCCTGCTGACTGTTGGTTATTTAAACGAAAGATTGAAATGTTAGCAAAAGATAGCTTAAACAACAAATATGCAATTAATCTATTTAGACTTTAAACAACAAATATGCAGTGAATCACAAAATTAGAGTTACGTAAAAAATGTTTCTACACCCTAATTCTTAAAACAGATTTATTCGAACTTTATGGTGCTTTCTCAAGCTGTCATCAAGCTAGTTTAATACAATATTCAACTTATCTCGTAAAGATAGCGCAGTAATAGTTAAAGCAATTAGGGAGATAACTGTGAATACTAACCTCCTTGAAAGCTCTAAATCTTACTTGGTAATTAGCACGAGCATTGCAAACGGCCGGAGTAAACGAATTACTATTTATATTTTATTGTGTATTACTCCCTTGTGTATTCAATATAAACAATAACGGCTAATAGACAAATCCTTTTAATTAACATGTTTTTTTACTAATTGATTCCCTATTTATCATCAGATAACTCTTATCTGGAGAATCTTTTGCGGTACGATCAAAATGATCATCGTATCTGTAGATACTTTAGATAAAAGTTTTTTGATTAATGTTATGAGGGAAAGTTTGTGAGGAAAATTGTTTATTTGTGATTCAAGGACATCCTTCTACTAAACAAGTTAAATTTAACAATATACTTGACAAAAGATAGCACAAAGGCTTATTTAGATACCACGCAAATGAAACCACGGTCTGATACTAAGTTGTGTAAATCTTTATAAACAAGTATGATATTAGGTTATTAGTTAACTTATTAGTAACCTAATATCATACTTGTTCTTTTTTTTTCTTTTTGAGGTAATAAGTTATTTACCTCAAAAAGAAGAAAAAGAAGCGACGTGGGTATAGATATCAGATTCCCTTCCGATTATCCATTAAAATAATTAACCTCATTATCATTGTGACTACAATAAATTGATATTACCTACATTCCACTAGCCCACGTACAGTTCACAGTAAAAACTAATAAACGCTGAACAAGCATTGCCTGTTTAATCGCAGCTGCACAAAACGCGCGCGACAAAACCAACCTCGGATTCGAACCACAACAACCGTGCCGAAGTTTAATTCAATCGGCGTGCCCCACTAAGAGGGCGGGGGGGATGCGAGGGGGATGAGGGAGGGGTGTGCACCGAGGGGCACGAGACCCGCGAGGCAGTGTTAATTACTACTCATGTGGTATACCACATATCGCAAAGTTTGGCGCCCGACGTGGCGCAAACGCGACACTGTTTATCTTTTCGTGTCTGTTGCGGTATGTAATCTTGGATGTTGGTTGATAGTGTTTGCGCGGTTTCTCATGATCGAGTCTAATTACGCTGTTTAACTAATCCTATTAAAAAAACATTCATGTCTCAATCAATACCTAAAATTGAATTTAGCGCCAAGGAGTGATTTAAATATTCTATTCAAGATGTAAAATTTGTAGACAACTGAGAGCAGACGAATTAAACCACAGCACTTTACAGAATACTTGTCAAAACTAATTTTCTCGCGGCCCCAATTCTACTCATGTGGCATGTTACATATCCAAACTTTGGCGCCCAACGTGGTACAAACGTGACATTGTTTAACTTTTCATGTTAAGTGTCTTGAGCGATGTCGGATTTCTTGTAACTATTAATTTGTATTATATTTATAGGTGACAAGTTAATTGTTTACAAATATTAGTTGTAAATTTTATTTATAGTAAGTACCTAACTTTGTGTCTATAAACAATTATGTAGTCTCCAACCTTCCGCTAGTTGTCATTTTCTTATGCCATAAATATTGGTGGCCCGAATTTAGTTTATGGAAAAAATGTAATATCGAACACGTCTGTGTTCAATCAAATATTCCGGGTGTATTCCGCATGCTTGAGTCAGATGCCTCGAACATTCCTGTCTCTTGTTAGAAGACGATTCCTGAGACGTCGTGGGACGACGACGCAGCTCCGCTCTCCGCGTGGCTTTCTCATGTAAATCGTCGGGATTTCCTCAACAAACTCGATATAAAACTTAAACGGTGTCTGTGAGTTACGCGGTTGTTTGTCGTCGAAGTCTCGAGGACGACCAATGTATTCGAACGCTTGTAAAACAAGAATTCCATTAATGCTGCTTTTGATTCTGTGCTCGATTCAGTTCAAACATTTGAAAATTATTTCTTATCATGATAAAAGTACCTATATACCCGTATCATCAATTCGTAGCATATTTTCGGTGCGAAAATGAAGTGATACCTACCATCAACAAAGTTAAGGGCGCAAAATAAAGAGCCAATAACTTCGACGCCCGTCTCGACCCCCGCTACCTTTATGGCGTAAATAAATTTTCAGCAGGTTCTTTCTTCGGCTCATGAAGTGATATAAAGTATATCATGGTTAACATAAAATGGGTGGTTTGTAAATTGAAACATTTATAGGCTGTAGCGGATCGATAGCGGCTCCGTGGGTCCATCGACATAAATTCGTATTAGTGCCAACTCAGGTCGACTTTACGATGCCTCAAGCGTACTTATTGCCCGGTCTAGATATTTACTCGAAACGTTTACTTATATTGGAAATAAAATGATGTGTTATGCTTGTAAGATGTTCGATGTACGAGTATGTGCTGTGTTGAGAATCTATAAAAGTAAAATATCTATTACTTAATGACTTGCCTGCTTATATGGTGTATCTTTCAAACATATTTATGAACTTAAATGTTCTAGAACATAAGTACGTTGTTGTGTATCTCGACGAAAGAACTTAACAAGTGGTAAAGTTAACTTTGGCCCTGAACGAAGTTTTACCAAGACATCGTTAGAAGTGTTGCCAACATGTTGGAAACTTGTTGACACTGAAATAGTCTAGAATTATAATTGAAAGTTTTCAAGGTAAATTTAAACTCTCTAATTAATATTTTCTCCAAATAATCTACTATTATTTTTGCTCGTTATAAATTTTAACAATCACTATCCCCGATCCTATTTTGCTAGCCAAAGCGTGCCAAAGCTACGAACTTTGACTTTGTCTTCCACCACATTCCAACATGACCAGGTATATATTTCTTATCCCATTAGAATATCGTACGGCATTACTGCGTTTGAGGATACATTGGATATTAATGCACTTTCCGCTGCGCGCTTCATGCATCCATATTGTAATAACAAAGAGCTACTTCCAACTACTTGCGAACTCCAATCCACTTATAGAGACGGCTGTAATGGATTCTCTCAATCGCAGTCAGAGCATATTAGTATATAGATTGGAAGTGAGTTTTCAATAGACGCACTCATTCTTAAACGACTTCGTACAACTTATGTCGTAAAATCTAACCTTTAATAAACTATTAAAATTCCGTCTCTTTCTCCCATTAAGGTTTGATGGAAGAGAACTCTTTTCAGGGCTAAGCTCGCCTTTACTATTTATTTAATATAAATTTTTATTTGTGCAACAAAGAATAAATAAAATAAATAAGTTATTTAATTTATCAAAGCATTTAAAACTTTACAAAATTTTAATTTATATTATGCCTAAGTATTCCATCATACACTAAGGACACGACTATGAACAACTTCGCAAGAACCGAGACAAGCCGTTATTATAAGTTCAAAGTTACTTCTGGGATCAAGATAATATTCCTGTCAAATCCGGCGCTGCGCTCGCCGGCAAATATGTCAAGACATCAGTCAGTGCGAAATTAAGTGAGTTTGTTGAGTGTAAACAGGGATAATCCTTGGCTTGACTATGATTAGCATATCGCGGGTGTCTGCGTTCGTTCCCGGAGGGCCATCTGCAATTTAAATCAGGGACTTGGCCGGGACGGGACGGCTCCTTAGCTTGCGTACTCGGAATTTGAGATTTACTTCGATTGGATGATTTGGGGCTTGGGGTTCGATTTTCTGCTTGTTTGGACTGATTGAATTCCCTATTTAAATCGACTTTTGCAAACATTTTTATAATTTTATGTTCTGCCTGTTTTCTTCTTGACTCTTAAAGTTACAATCAATTGGGGTTTTAAGCTCATCTAAGGTCAGGTCTAAGATTTATCTGCTTCTTGTTAATCATTACATGACTAATTTTATTAAAAGTGGTCGCCTGCTATGAATGGTGTCCTAATAGATTTTTTATTCTTTCAATATTGGTGACGTGTGTGTTCCCTTGTAAGTACTTAGGTTTAATGTCTCTATATTTCTCGTGCGAATATAAGATGTAAGCCCCGGTATCCACAGACTATCTGTCTTGTGAGAGTTCTATAGTTGTGGAGATTACAGCCATCAATCAGATGGTCTGAAGCAGTTGCGGAGATGCCTCTATCAAGGCGCAAGTTACGAGCGATTTGGGAAGACGTGTGCTTAATGGCACATCGGGATATAGTGTTTGCAGATTGCTCAATGGTGGGTTTTGGACTTAATAGAAAACAATTTTGACTGATACGACTATAAATAAAAACGTTTTAAGATCATAATTATTTTTTAAATAAATAAGGTGCTCGAAAATAATATAATTCTTCTACAGTATTATTATCACACGTAAAATAAATTTATTAATAAATTGAATGATATCCGCAAACAATCCCAAACCCATTATGAAAACTGAAGATAATTTATTTTCTTTAAGAAAATATTCTAAAACTTTTGCAGCTTCGACTATTTATTTACTTTTTTTTGTTTCCTAAGAAAACAGTCTTAAAAACTAATAGAAATCATGTTCTTACAGCTATGGACCATTTAATAGTTTCATTATTAAAGTGTATCACGAAAGGGTCGTGACGTGACCTAATGCTACCTGCATTGAATCACATCACAGATCTGCAGCCTCGGCTCAAATATTGCGCCAAAACGTACGAAACTTACTGTCTGGAGATATAGAGTTGTGAAAAATTGCTTTGGATGTAGACGTCGAGTAGAGGAAGTCTCCCTTCGCCCGCGGAGTAAAGAATTTAATCGTCCTTATGAGGACGTTATTTATGACTGTATACTTTATTCACTACGACCGGATTATTCGACCGACTAGTTTCTGTTGTTTGAGGGAATGTGGACATTGGAATCTTGGACTTGTAGACAATGGCTGGTTGGGGCTTATTTGCTGCGTTAGTTTATGTTGAACAAGCAAGGTCGAGGTTAACTTTGAGTTTTGAGGGTTTGATTTGAAATTGTTGTTAGGAACTTTTTGAATTTGTTTACATAAAATACATAGTTACAAAACTTTAATTTTATTCCTACATGTGCTAAGTTTCTACGACAGTTAGTTTGCAAGACCTATTTTAGGGAACTAAACTAAATTCATAATTTTGGTATATATGCCTTTTTTTAGCACATATTCTAAGAACTATTAGCATATACGAGTAAGTAGGTACCACTAAGTGAAATGAAATGAAAAAATAAATGAAATGAAAAATGAGTATACTATTTTTACTACATAAAACTTTGCTTAACATAGTTGGCCTCAAAAAACAAGTGCTTTCAAAGGACGATAACATACGTTTGAGATACTAGTGTAAGATAAATTATAACATCACGTTTCATATATGTTGAGTAACAAAACGCCTCGAGTGAAAACTTCTCGGGCGATAAGATCTCACCCACTTTCTATAAAGCACACGGATCTATCTCATAAGCCACTTTGCAAACTGTATGGGCACAGAGTTCCGCTGGATTCAATTGTGGGCAGTAAATCTAAACCGTACAGGAAGTTTCGCTCAATCGCGTCCCCACCTGCAGGTGGATTTGAAATTCAGATAAGGCGAGACAAACCCCGTTCCCTTGTAACCCTGTGCAGGTACCTATGCCAATACTCCAATGTACTAAAGGCGTCCTTTACCTCCACGCGGCGTCAAAGACAAAGACGTCAAAAATCTTGAGCTTTAGTCAGGATCCAATATGAATTTGGATCTAAAATAAATCGCTATCAATACTACAACACAACAATTTGTGTGTCTTCAACAGTCCTCTTTCCAAGAATGTATGTAAGGTCTAGAATTATATTTTTTTGTAAAAACCTTAGACGAGTACCTACTTGACGCACTTTCCTCTGCTCGTTAATTTAATAGAATGGAAAATTTTAATTGCAACCAACCCTCCCTTTGGTCCCATTAAAATAACACTGCAGAACTCAAGGGACTAAGTAAGTATGTTTCTTTTCACCATGGAACCGCAAGGAAATCAAAACGTGGCCGTTACATCGACACGATGTAGGTAAACATTCTAAATTAGTTAAAACATACGACTTATGTATATAATATTCTAATAATCCTATTTCTAATTCAATAAAAATAATAATTACAAAGAAATACAAAATATACTTTTGTATTTCCTTCGCCTCATCATATCATAGAGTCAAAATGTGACAAACCACGAAGTCAACATTATATGAAATTAAACAAACAAAGTTTAAATATAAATAAGCAATCAGATAGCCATCATGATCTCCGCCAAAATAACCGCTCATTACTATGTTCGTTAAATATACCTCTGCGTTATGGTTTTATAATGATCTCGATATCGCCAGCATTGTTATCGAAGTGAGCGAGGACGATTAATTATCCATTGAACATAATTTGGGCGGGACACCGAGCCCTCCTGTGCCCGACTGCCGTCTGATTTGGAATTGATGTCTGCTTGTTGTCTCATTATGTGCCGGTTATTTGAATCTCCCCATTCATCGGTAAATTCTGGACCCCGGAAAAAAGATTTTCGGATAAGAGAAACAAATAATCATATTTTATTAATATCTAACATTCACAAGCAAAATATTTTACTGAAATTGTTACAAAATTGATTTTAAATATCAGATGAATGTTTCACACGAGGATCATAATTTTAATGCTTTCAGTATGTTCCCGAGTGAGAAAGGGTTCCTGAAACAAAAACTAGCGTAAATCTTCAGCTGTTTAATTAGAACAAAAGTTCGTCAGCGTTTTTAAATTAGCAACATTCCTTTATAAGGATTGTAGAGGCTATCAAAGGAAATAATAAATTGTTTTCCACCCGCCACCCGGCAAGTTTTGTCTGCTTTCAAGACGAAAGGCATCTTTATCGCTGAAAAACTTTTTCTTCCTTGTGTAGAGACTCACAGAACCCCTTTTAATGAAACTTAAACGGCCCCGTCTTCTGCAATTTAGATAAGTATCCTACTTGCTATTTAATTAAATACAGCTTTTGCCATAAGAAATGAGTGCTAGCTTGTTTATGATAAACATTCGTACTCGGTCAACAAAGATAAACAAAGACACAACGTATTCCAAATTGTGTCTTCTCTTGAGGTTTTGTGACTTCATTCCAACAAAACCAAAAGTACTTTTCAAGATGTTTAGCTTAATATTCCCTCATCCTGTTCGGGCAAGATTATTTTCCTTCAGACAATATTTTAAAAGAGCGTATACACGCAACATGAAGTTTGGAACTGGAAACTTTTGTATTTACTAGAATGTTTTTACTCGTGGAGTCTCCCCCGAGTTGTTTTCCGAGATATTTATAATCAGCAACTTTCCCCGACTTAGTGTCGGCGACGAAATATCCTTTTAATGGCCGCCGGAGTGTTGGGTCGTCTGCAATTTAGATTAGTCCTTTAATTAAATTAACATTATGATCCCTATCTCAGCGGAGCAGGTGGTCGACATTATTGCCCCGTTGGAACTCTTTTCTTTGCCATCCTTTTGAGATTTTAATTGTTCTCTCTGAATTCTTTATTACTTTTGTGCAATTTAGTTCAGTTGGGCGTTATTTTGTCGCGTCTGACATCCGTTGGCTACGTAACTTTATAAACATCCTTCAAAGTCATTACTGCTTCAGTTTCTGTTGAAAAGCATCTTTAATTTTTCTCTTTATCATTTCTGTAGATCATCCTTTTATCGCATTTGTTCCGGGTTGAATATTAAATTCTTGTTGCCAAATTCGCAAGTAAGTCCCGTGTTATTAATGGTAGTGGTTAAATAGACGTGTTCGCGGAATGAAAAGGGGCTTTCGTAAGAAACCTTTGGCTTTGCGGGAACAATGACACGAATAAGATCATTAATATTGTGATATCAGCAAATAATGGTTTAAGGTATTGAAGTTAAATAAGAATCTGCAAAGGTAATTATAAAAGTTCACGTCTTGAGTTAAGCCAGTTCGATAATTCGATCAGAAGTCTGAGATAGTATGAGCTCGAGAGTTTTAAGTTAAACATTGGAAGTGGAGCCAGTGATTTCAATTAGCCCCGTGTACTACGTCCGGCGAGTTTTGCCCTTTTTCTGTTTCCAGTCTGTTTGCGTTCGTTTTATCCATTTTCCTTCCTAGTGCCACAGTCTTCCAGTGAGCGCAGGTCAACCGAAAAATTAGAAATATCTCTATCTAAGCCGATCGGTTTCCGTTACCGAACGATTGTTGGGAGCTAAAAGAGCAGTCACTTTGATGTGTGGTTAAACAATATCTGCTCGCTTGTTTCTTATTTTCTTTTAGGTGATGTGATTGACATATCAATCGGTTTAGGGCTCAACCGTAGACGTGCAGGTGATTTGGAACTTTGTTTCATGTTATCGTTGTTTGTCATAGGCTTAGCCTTTGTTTATTTTGTTTGTAGTTCAAAACTGAATAGTAATGTTGTGTGCTTCACGTAAAGCTTGATTGACACACGACAGATGGCTGTATAAAAGCTCTACATAAGCAAAAATCTTTTTGTGTCTATTGAGCTAGGGATAAGTTTGACAAACAATGACGGGATAGGCCACATCAGTCCGTAACTTTTTACCGCATCAAACGAGAATACCGTTCAACTTGTCCCTCTTACTTTTAGGGCAACCGCCGGAAACTCGACCTCCCGTCGACCACAGCGATCGACGGGAAACTCGTGAATTATTACCACTGACATTGATGTCCGGAGAAAAATTGCCCTCGCCAAGTTTCACTTGCTCACTTTGAAACTTGGAAACTTATTGTTTGACAGCGGCAAGTTAAGGTCGAAGAAGTCTATGCTCTGGACTTTGTACTTTCCAAATAATTAGTAAGAAAATTCTTAAATTCTTAAAGGTACAAATTTTATAGGGGTTAATTTAATAAAACAAATGTAGAGTCCTTTGTAAGAACATAAACTGGTAGGCAAAGCTAACGCGCATCATCCCCTCGGCTAAAATACAAAACTGGCGTAGGTAACCAGAATAATAAAGACCCGGCCCTTGTTTTCTTTTTGGTGCGTCCGACGTAGAAAATGTAGAAAACAAAATGAATTGCCAAAGTTCAGGTTAAAGTGGTCAGTCGGAAAGTTAACCACAGATTTTCTATTCAGCAGACCTGATGCGAGTTGTTTCAATCAAGAAGGAAATAGGAATAGAACAATACACTTTACTGGTCAAATGTATTAGTGTGCGAGTGCCTATAGGGTTTCGAAAAAAATATATTTTTATATGTAACCGACCTTTTATTATATTGATATAGACCTGATTATTTCTTACTTTGAAAATAAGTTATATTGATAAAAAAATAGCGCGCTTAACATTCTGTGAAGATGTTTGTTTGTTTATAGCGATAGTCAGAGTAACGTCCCAATATAAATTCGGCACTAGATACATTTTGCAAGCAGTGAGTATAATTTATCCAAGAATACGAAGACTTTTACCTACTTTTATTTTTGTTCATAACTAAACTTAGTTAAAACAGAATATCGTTTCCAAACAAATGATTTAACCTTCTATTCTGCTGACACGGATAATTCAAATAATATCTTTCAATTTCAATGTTCTCTGCCAACTATCCTGTTTCCGACGAAAGTAACCGCAGAGAGGGATCAAAAGGGAAATAAACAAAGTAAAGCAAAGCGGGATGCTCTTTTACCTATTTCAATCAGCCAGCCAGGTGGAAACAAAATAAGAGCTGCTTATTTTTTATTGGCAGACACCTGACAGCGCCTGACATTGGTTTTAAATCCTTTTATCCATGTAAAACAATTGGTACAAATAACTCGCGTAATTGTTCATCAAAAACATATTGACATCGTCAGGGGCGGCCTTAGCTATCGCGAGGCCCCGGGCAGTAGATCTTGCGAGGCCCCTGGTGACGGGGACGGGATCTGGATCTCTTTTGCGGGGGGGGTCACACGATATTATGTTGAGGGGGGGGGGGGGGGTTGCAAAATACCTAGCAATGAAGCTAATATGCGAGCGAAGCGAGCCGATTTTTTTTACGATTAATGCAACCTAACTCACTTTGCTAGCATAATAACGAGGCTAATATGCGAGCAAAGCGAGCTCCCTACACTAGCAAAATACCCTTGAATCAAAATGCGAGCGCAGCGAGCCGATTTTTTTTAAGAAAATTGTAAAATGTGACACTTGATTTTGCTTACGGTGCTCAAAGAAAAGGCTGGCTGCTTGTCGGTTTCTATTCTGCGATCAGATATAAACACACTCTATTCGCAAAATACGTATGAAGCTAAAATGCGAGTGAAGCGAGCCGAATTTTTAAAGATAAATGCAACACAATGACACTTGATTTTGGTTACGGTGCTCAAAGAAAAGGCTGGCTGCTTGCCAGTTTCTATTCTGCGGTCAGCCATAATTCACTTCGTTCGCAAAATACACATGAAGCTAAAATGCGAGCGAAGCGAGCTGATTTTTTTAAAACCAATGGCAGGGGATGAAAAGGGCTAAAAAAGTTTGTATGAACCATTTAGAATTCCATAGCATTTAAGCATTTAACACATTGTAATATACAAGCGATACCCGCGGCTTCGCCCGCGTGGATTCTATTTTTATCCCACGGGAACCATACATTTTCCGGGATAAAAATTAGCCTATGTGTTATTCCAGAACCTAAACTATCTACATTCCAAATTTCATCAAAATCAGTTTAGTAGTTTTGGAGATACGTGGTAACAAACATTCACACACACACACACGGACTTTCGCCTTTATAATATTAATGGGTCATGGCCCTGGGATCGAGCCTGCCTAGTCATTGCGAGGCCCTAGCAAAGTACCTAAAGGTATTGAAATTTTGATGAAGAAAAGTCTGAGCCTCGCACATATTATAAAACAAAGTAATTCGCCCCCAGCTCAGCGTCTGTCTCTGTTTGTCTGTTCGTGATAAACTCAAAAACTACTGAACCTATTTTCATATGGTTTTCACCAAAAGACAGACAGAGTGATTCATGAGGAAGGTTTAGGTGTATAATTCGTTAAGTTTTTGTGTAAATTGGTTGATATATGACGAAGATTGTTGAAAATGTTGAAAAAATATAGCCGACTGGGAGTTTTCATAGAAAAAGCTGCCTAATCCTTTTGGGATAATAACAAAATAAAGTAGGAAGGCATTGTTCTTATTTTATAGGTAAGTATACTTACAGAAAAGTCCACAATGGAATTTGTCTATCTTTAACGGATAGGTTTACTGATGCCTATAAAAGATTTTCTCTAGTCGGCTTGCTGCGCGAGGCCCCTACAAGCGCGAGGCCCCGGGCGAGTGCCCTGCTCGCCACCCCCAAAGGCCGCCACTGGACATCGTGTCATCATGTATTACTACCGAGTTACTTATTTTTGCATACAGCCAATAACAACGTGACTGATGAATTTGATTCATATAAACGTTTGAGAGATGGTTTCCGTTTGTTTATGCTTATGCATACAATTATGAAGTAGGTATTATTGGCATTATATACACTGTTAATTCTGGGTCAGTTTAAAGCCACCCACTGCTTGTATTGCTTAATCGTATTCGTGTCGTTGGTTTAATTTTTGAATTTGATAAGTATTTCATACTAAACTAAATACTTGAAAAGATCAACAAAAGTGAGGAAAACACTTGGTAAGGTGTCGTAGGCGCGCAGAGCTAATGACCTAGGTCTAATGAGTCTATGCTACGTCGTAGTCATACATAGATATGTATGACTACGACGTAGCATAGACTCTACGCCGTAGCAACAGCTGAGTACAGAGCACGTATCTCCGTGATTTATCCTGTCTATGTTTCGTGATATTATTAATTGCAAAAAAATAGATCTCATATTTATTATTATTTTTGAGTAAGGTTATCGATATAGATTACGTAGGCGCCGGCTTTAAACTGACCAAAAATTAACAGTGTATATAGTCAGCCCCACACGCATTGACCATGTCTTTCCTGTGGATATGGTTAAGCTGAGAGGATGGTTTAGGTGCTGGGCAAGCTTACTCCATCTCAACATTGTCCCAGGCACTACAGTGTCCCGATAAGTGTAGGCAAAGATTGCCTCCTGACACTCTAAATCATCTAGTAAAAATGTAAAGGCCTAAGTTTATTATTGGCATGTATTTTTGTCTTATTAGTGGGTATTTAAGAGCCATTATACAATTTCGCACTCGACAAAATCAGCGCTCGGAGGGACAAAAGTTGCTAAATTCTAACACCCAATGAACAGCGCTCCGTTTCTTAGACTAAACGGTTTTGGTAATTTTCATGTGATTGATTTATTTGAGATAGTAAAAATACTTTTTGGGTAGGTACTTAGGTAGGTACCTATAGGTATAACACAAAACAAAGTCGGGTTAGTTACACTTTGAATACAAATAATTACAAAAAAATAAATGTTTGTTTTTTTGTCCCATAAACCATATTGTGCTGATCTGATGGAGTCAGGAGCTTTTCAACAGAACTCTTCAGTAAATAGTCCGATTGAGTTGAAACTTGGATCTCAGCATGTCAGTCAAGTTCCGACTACAATGAAATAATATGGTGACAGCTAGCTCATCTGATGATGGAGTCAGGACCTGTTCCATGGAACTTTTTAATGATATGGGTATCAAATGACAGGGCTTGATGAGCGCAACACAATGCTGATCTGATGATGGAGCCAGGACCTGCTCCATGGAACTTTTTAATGATATGGGTATCAAATGAAAGGGCTTGATGAGCGCAACACAATGCTGATCTGATGATGGAGTCAGGACCTGTTCCATGGAACTTTTTAATGATATGGGTATCAAATGAAAGGGTTTGATGAGCGAAACACAATTCTGATCTGATGATGGAGTCAGGACCTGCTCCATGGAACTTTTTAATAATATGGGTATCAAATGAAAGGGCTTGATGAGCGCAACACAATGCTGATCTGATGATGGAGTCAGGACCTGTTCCATGGAACTTTTTAATGATATGGGTATCAAATGAAAGGGTTTGATGAGCGAAACACAATTCTGATCTGATGATGGAGTCAGGACCTGCTCCATCGAACTTTATAATGATATGGGTATCAAATGAAAGAGCTTGATGAGCGCAACACAATGCTGATCTGATGATGGAGTCAGGACCTGTTCCATGGAACTTTTTAATGATATGGGTATCAAATGAAAGGGTTTGATGAGCGAAACACAATTCTGATCTGATGATGGAGTCAGGACCTGCTCCATCGAACTTTATAATGATATGGGTATCAAATGAAAGAGCTTGATGAGCGCAACACAATGCTGATCTGATGATGGAGTCAGGACCTGTTCCATGGAACTTTTTAATGATATGGGTATCAAATGAAAGGGCTTGATGAGCGCAACACAATGCTGATCTGATGATGGAGTCAGGACCTGTTCCCTGGAACTTTTTAATGATATGGGTATCAAATGACAGAGCTTGATGAGCGCAACACAATGCTGATCTGATGATGGAGTCAGGACCTGTTCCCTGGAACTTTTTAATGATATGGGTATCAAATGAAAGAGCTTGATGAGCGCAACACAATGCTGATCTGATGATGGAGTCAGGACCTGTTCCATGGAACTTTTTAATGATATGGGTATCAAATGAAAGGGTTTGATGAGCGAAACACAATGCTGATCTGATGATGGAGTCAGGACCTGCTCCATGGAACATTTTAATAATATGGGTATCAAATGAAAGGGCTTGATGAGCGCAACACAATGCTGATCTGATGATGGAGTCAGGACCTGTTCCATGGAACTTTTTAATGATATGGGTATCAAATTAAAGGGCTTGACGAGCGCAACACAATGCTGATCTGATGATGGAGTCAGGACCTGTTCCCTAGAACTTTTTAATGATATGGGTATCAAATGAAAGGGCTTGATGACCGAAACACAATGCTGATCTGATGATGGAGTCAGGACCTGTTCCATCGAACTTTATAATGATATGGGTATCAAATGAAAGAGCTTAATGAACGCAACACAATGCTGATCTGATGATGGAGTCAGGACCTGTTCCATGGAACTTTTTAATGATATGGGTATCAAATGAAAGGGTTTGATGAGCGAAACACAATTCTGATCTGATGATGGAGTCAGGACCTGCTCCATGGAACTTTTTAATAATATGGGTATCAAATGAAAGGGCTTGATGAGCGCAACACAATGCTGATCTGATGATGGAGTCAGGACCTGTTCCATGGAACTTTTTAATGATATGGGTATCAAATGAAAGGGTTTGATGAGCGAAACACAATGCTGATCTGATGATGGAGTCAGGACCTGTTCCCTGGAACTTTTTAATGATATGGGTATCAAATGAAAGGACTTGATGAGCGCAACACAATGCTGATCTAATGATGGAGTCAGGACCTGCTCCATGGAACTTTTTAATAATATGGGTATCAAATGAAAGGGCTTGATGAGCGCAACACAATGCTGATCTGATGATGGAGTCAGGACCTGTTCCATGGAACTTTTTAATGATATGGGTATCAAATGAAAGGGTTTGATGAGCGAAACACAATTCTGATCTGATGATGGTGTCAGGACCTGCTTCATGGAACTTTTTAATGATATGGGTATCAAATGAAAGGACTTGATGAGCGCAACACAATGCTGATCTAATGATGGAGTCAGGACCTGTTCCATCGAACTTTATAATGATATGGGTATCAAATGAAAGGGTTTAATGAGCAAAACACAATGCTGATCTGATGATGGAATCAGGACCTGTTCCATGGAACTTTATAATGATATGGGTATCAAATGAAAGGGTTTTATGCGCGAAACACAAAGCTGGGTTAGGATTTACTTTTGACTTCGATTTTTGATGTTTGATTTTTCATTTTTAATCTTGATTTTAATTTTAAAATCAAAATCAAGAAATAAAAATCAAAATAAAAATCCGAGATCCGAGAATCGAGAAATGAGAAACAAGAATCAAGAATCACAAATCAAAAATTAAAAAATTGAAAATCAAGAATTAAGAATCCGAGATACAAGATCCGAGAATCGATAATCGAAAATTGAAAATCAAGAATCAAAATCAAGAATCAAGAACCCGATATCCAAGATCCGATAATCAAGAATTGAGACTCGAAAATCGAAAATCAAGAATCCGAGATCCGAGAATAGAGAAACTAAAATTGAAAATCAAGAATCAAGAATCAAAGTGAAAGTCAAAATCAAGAATCAAAGTCAAAGTAAACCCCGACCCAGCTTTGTGTTTCGCTCATCAAGCCCTTTCATTTGATACCCATATCATTGTAAAGTTCCAGGGAACAGGTCCTGACTCCATCATCAGATCAGCATTGTGTTTTGTTCATCAAGCCCTTTCATTTGATGCCCATATTATCATTAAAAGTTCCATGGAACAGGTCATAACTCCATCATCAGATCAGCATTATGTTTTGCTCATCAAGCCCTTTCATTTGATACCCATATTATGATTAAAAAGTTCCATGAACCAGGTCCTGACTCCATCATCAGATCAGCATTGTGTTTCGCTCATCAAGCCCTTTAATTTGATACCCATATCATTAAAGAGTTCCATGGAACAGGTCCTGACTCCATCATCAGATCAGCATTGTGTTGCGCTCATCAAACCCTTTCATTTGATACCCATATTATTAAAATGTTCCATGGAGCAGGTCCTGACTCCATCATCAGATCAGCATTGTGTTTCGCTCATCAAACCCTTTCATTTGATACCCATATCATTAAAAAGTTCCATGGAACAGGTCCTGACTCCATCATCAGATCAGCATTGTGTTGCGCTCATCAAGCTCTTTCATTTGATACCCATATCATTATAAAGTTCGATGGAACAGGTCCTGACTCCATCATCAGATCAGCATTGTGTTTCGGTCATCAAGCCCTTTCATTTGATACCCATATCATTAAAAAGTTCCAGGGAACAGGTCCTGACTCCATCATCAGATCAGCATTGTGTTGCGCTCATCAAGCCCTTTAATTTGATACCCATATCATTAAAAAGTTCCATGGAACAGGTCCTGACTCCATCATCAGATCAGCATTGTGTTGCGCTCATCAAGCTCTTTCATTTGATACCCATATCATTATAAAGTTCGATGGAGCAGGTCCTGACTCCATCATCAGATCAGAATTGTGTTTCGCTCATCAAACCCTTTCATTTGATACCCATATCATTAAAAAGTTCCATGGAACAGGTCCTGACTCCATCATCAGATCAGCATTGTGTTGCGCTCATCAAGTCCTTTCATTTGATACCCATATTATTAAAAAGTTCCATGGAGCAGGTCCTGACTCCATCATCAGATCAGAATTGTGTTTCGCTCATCAAACCCTTTCATTTGATACCCATATCATTAAAAAGTTCCATGGAACAGGTCCTGACTCCATCATCAGATCAGCATTGTGTTGCGTTCATCAAGCTCTTTCATTTGATACCCATATCATTATAAAGTTCGATGGAACAGGTCCTGACTCCATCATCAGATCAGCATTGTGTTTCGGTCATCAAGCCCTTTCATTTGATACCCATATCATTAAAAAGTTCTAGGGAACAGGTCCTGACTCCATCATCAGATCAGCATTGTGTTGCGCTCGTCAAGCCCTTTAATTTGATACCCATATCATTAAAAAGTTCCATGGAACAGGTCCTGACTCCATCATCAGATCAGCATTGTGTTGCGCTCATCAAGCCCTTTCATTTGATACCCATATTATTAAAAAGTTCCATGGAGCAGGTCCTGACTCCATCATCAGATCAGCATTGTGTTTCGCTCATCAAACCCTTTCATTTGATACCCATATCATTAAAAAGTTCCATGGAACAGGTCCTGACTCCATCATCAGATCAGCATTGTGTTGCGCTCATCAAGCTCTTTCATTTGATACCCATATCATTAAAAAGTTCCAGGGAACAGGTCCTGACTCCATCATCAGATCAGCATTGTGTTGCGCTCATCAACCTCTGTCATTTGATACCCATATCATTAAAAAGTTCCAGGGAACAGGTCCTGACTCCATCATCAGATCAGCATTGTGTTGCGCTCATCAAGCCCTTTCATTTGATACCCATATCATCATAAAATTCCATGGAACAGGTCCTGACTCCATCATCAGATCAGCTCGCTGTCACCCTATTATTACATTATTAGTTACACAACAATTCAGATCATTATTCTGCTTTAACGGCCTTTTTAGCCCCGCAGAAAATATTTAAAAATAGGTAATTAATAACTTAGCAACCAATGTATCAAACGCTCCTATTTCGCTATATTCTTCGTAGCCGGCGACGTGCTTTGCGAGTCGACTCAGTGCGAGCTCCGGGATGCAAAGCGATACGTCCACCCCCTAGAAGCGCTCGGCGCGGTCTGCTTGCGTCGAGTAGATAGGGTAGTAGATACGACGCGTTTTAGGTTGTTTTAAAAGATTTTTCATTGCCAATTTTTTAATCTTTTTGCATTTTTTTTTTCAGAAAAGGATTGATTTTGAACTCAAGTTTATTTCTGTTTTGTTAATTTTACGAACAAGAGTTCTAAGTCAGTTCTAAGTAGCCAAAATCAAAAGCAATTCTTTGGCCGTTTTCTCGAAATTTGGACTAAGTTAAAGATTTTTTTACTCAAAAACTAAATAAAGGTAGTAAAAAGTGATCCATTTAATAGTTTGGTTGACTATCACAGCAAAACATCGTAATTTTTTTACACCATTTGGACGTCAAAATGATTCGTAAATATGGTGATTTCTAAACCTCTTACAGCAAAAATTCACAAAACAGTCGCCGGTTTGAGGTCGATTAATCAAAAAGAAATAATAAAAATACAAAAGTAGCTCATTTAATAGTACAAAATTGAAATGATATTTCATGCTGTGCCATAATTTTTTTATAAATACAGTGTTTTCATTGAAAAATCCTGCCCCAAAACATCACGTAAATCAGAAAATTTTGTCTAATGCCTCTTAAATGGGCAGCGATAGACTTGCATTGCAACTTGTCGCGTCAAATCCCTATAGTTGCAAATTGTGGAGATGCCAATCGTGTGTTTAGACTTGCCCTTTGATTTGACTATCTCGCAAGGTATCTTCAAAGGATCTATATAAGATAATTTCTACTATACATGGATATATACGTTCATCGGCATATTTTGTTGCTTTTTTTGTTTACTTTTCTCTTGCAAGCGAAGTAGGGACCTAAACGAAGTACTGTACGATGGTAACAACAACATTTTGCTAGTCCCACAAGTATTTTGAACAAATATACCTACTCGTAATTTCAACGGAAATGTTTTTAATTCCGTAGAGTTTCAAGTTATTAATCATTTCAATCTCCAAACAGCAAACATCAAATGCGTTCCGTGCTATGGGGTTGAACGTCGAAACTTTGAGAGTTAGGTATGTACACACGGTATGATAAATTTGCAGCGCACCGCCCAGGGCATTTCCGCTTCAATCGGCTCAGATGCACGCTAGGTACCATCGATCGTCTCTACACGCCTTTAAGTTTTTTATACATTTTTTTTTTATAGGCAGAGTATCCGATTTCATTTACAACAGTGGTTCTTAACCTATGGTCCGCGGACCACTAGTGGTCCCTGGAACCACTTGAAGTGGTCCGCGAAGCTATCCAAAAAAATTAAACAAGCGACAAAGGATCAAAGTTGAAAGAGAAAACTTACTGTTGGTGGTCCGCGGCAAGTCAGAAAGTTTATCAAATGGTCCCTCATCACTAAAAGGTTAAGAACCACTGATTTACAATGTAACCTGAACAAAATGGATATTAGATCGTAATAGATGTATAGTGTAGTGAAATATAACGAATCTGGAATAGGTGAGTTGGCTTTTAGTCAATTGAATTTGCTTTTTTTTTTCAAACGGGTATATTTTTCAATATCTGGGCGACCGAGCTCTGCTCGGGTGTAAATAGAGGAAACGAATTTTCCCAGAAATTCGAATTTTCCCAGATATGAGACCTAACTAGATCGATTTTTCGCCTCCGTATACCCCCACATTGCAAATTTAATAAATACAAACAATAAACAAACAAATATAAAATATTGCTCATTTAATAGTGTAGGATAGGATAGGATTGTTGACTGACAACAGTGCCTATAATACTTTAGTCTCCTATTTAAAAACAATTGTTGCAGAAAATATTTAGTAAAGTATATTTTCTACTTTGCTGTCATTTTTATTTGTCATAATTTATAACTTAGGTATAAACAAATGTGATTTAATATTTAGTTTAATTAGACTTGACTGTTGTAGCAAAACAATTTGTCTTTGGTGTTAGTAGTAAAAATATGAATAAATATAAGTACCTAACACAAAAGGATAAAATTATGAACTAGTATCACTTCTGAACGAGAGCTTATGCACGTCATAACTAATAATGAACTTAGATAAAATGTTGCGTTTATCGCTTTCATTTTCACAAAGTATATCATCTGAATTATAAACCATTAAGTTAAGCTAGTAGAATTTTATGCTATTGACTACGTGTAGTATTTACCTATAAAGTTATTCCTAATAAAAAAATAAAAATATATGTAGAGTATTGTAAGTAGTAATATAGTAGGTTTGTATGAGCCAACTCTAGTGACGGAGTTTTAGGCCGCTTAAAGGCCTCCTTCATGGCTTAACGATTTCAAAGACGAGACAGACAATTTAACGTGCCCTCCGGAGCACAGAAGCACTAAATTTGTAGTAAGAAAATTGAAAACACGGAGTGGCCTGAGTATGTGTGACATTCTGATATGTTTATTTCCATATATACCTACGCTTTTAAAGTATTACCCCAATGCGTGGGTATTAACTATTATCGAGTGCCGGGCAGTCGTCGACATTAAATTAATTTCGAAGTGTGAACGCCGGTCGAGGAGATCGATCGGGTTGATATCTGTACAGTCGGCCAAATCATTTGTTGGACACTGAAATTAAAGCAAATTTGTATGAGCTGAGAAGCGCTCCTGTAGCTTGCTTAGACGTTCTTGACGTTGTTATTGCCACTAGCGGTCATCCATACATTTTTTGTGATCGCACGTAACTTTGCTTAATTTCGACGATCAAGAACAATTAATCAAGCTACACGAGAGCTTCACGTATTGAAATTTCATCAGAAAGACAGAAAAGTTAAATTAAAAATAGCGCTAAATAGACAAAGATATTTTTTGACCGCGCAGAATATCGCTTAACATAGTAGTTCATTCATAGAATTAAGTGTTAAGCTAAGAGTACATCAAAAGTGCCTCTTAATGACGAATACTTTACCTTGTAGAAGTATTATATCTGTAAAATTTTTTTTCTGTACATTCACACATATTTTAGACTGTGGAGCTATTATTTCTAATGCACACCATTATGATAAAAAGCATTTTTTCATCGCAATTGGTGATTCGTTTGTTCTGGACTTTAGGCGTAGGGTTTCTTATAATTTAATCTGATAATATTGGTTGCAGACTATGAAACTTGTATTTGTAATTTTTTGTTTCCTAAAATTGTTGATTTTATAACTTGTATACTTCAATATTTCATTGTATATTTCAATAAAATTCATTGTGTAAGATCTCTACAACGCTGAAGGCACATTTAGTTTATCCACGATGTTTATTGCCAACTGTACGTTATTGAAGGCTTGTTTACGCCTACTTGATTGTCATTCAGCCAGACAGGACTGTCCTAGCAATTGAGGCGTATCTACGGTTCAATATGTTGTACAATACAATACAATACAATACAATACAATCATTTATTTGCAAAAACACAGGTAACAAAAACAGGTGGTAGAAATAGATTTGAAAAGGTACAGCCATGTTCTGCTTCAAGGCGTGCAAAATTAATTAGAGTTTTATAAATTAAATGTCCAATTATTAAGATTAAAAATTCAATTAACAGATTAACAAGTCAAGTTTACACAATTTATACAATAATAATCATTCACTTATTAATTTTTATCACACAAATATTCATTTATATTATAATATGCCTTGTCTACTAAAAACTTACACAATTTTAATTTAAATAAATCTATTGTAAGGTCAAACAAGGAGTTAGGCAAGTTATTATAGATGCGAGGTGCCATACAAAAGACACTATTGCTGAACATAGCAGATTTACTTTGTGGACAACACAATCTTGTACATAGACGACGTCCTCTAAACGTTCTAAAAAGAGACATGTTTGTTCTCACAAATACTGAGACCTCGTAAATGTACATGCAGGGCAATGTTAGAATATTTAGGTCTTTAAAATATTGCCTACAACTGTCCGTTGGTTTTAAGCCACAAATAGATCGAATACACCGCTTTTGTGCTTTAAAAACAGACTCTTTTTGGGTTGAATTACCCCAGAACATAACACCATACCTGAGGATAGACGCCACATACCCATGATAAGCTGTAACAACAGTAGAGCGGTTCGCAACTTTTGACAGCATATATAGCGCATAAGAATATTGATTTAACCTGGAGCGCAAGTTTTCAACATGAGACTTCCAGGTCAAACTGGAGTCAATATTTAAACCTAAAAACTTTGTCATGTCTACATGTATAATTTTTTGTCCCAAATAATTTATGTCAATATTACTAATTCTAATTTCTCTATTTCTAAAAATTGTCAAAAAAGTTTTGGTCAGATTTATTTTAAGATTATTATTATTTAGCCATTGAATGATGTCATGAAGTGTATTATTTATGTCATTTTCCAGATCTAGTTTATTATTACTAGTAAATAATACCGTACTATCGTCCGCAAACATAATAGTTTGATGGTTTGTAATTTTAGGAAGCTCATTTACGTATATAATAAAAAGTAAAGGCCCTAAAACACTACCCTGTGGAACTCCTACAGTTACTGTCCTAGGTGTAGATAAATAAGCTGCTTCAATTTTAGATTTTAAGCATAGCCTCGTTATTTGCGTTGACTGTTTACGGTTAGAAAGATAAGACTTTACATGTTATGGAATGTTGTCCCTACATGTTATGGAATAATATTTAAGTATATATTATGATGGTTTGTTAAGATAATGATGAATATTAACTATATCAGATTCTGTCATCTACTAATAAAAATTGACCACTGAACACCGGTTAAAAGGCACGACCTGAGTCACCTAACCTAACCAATCTCTCAAAAGGTTCAACTCGTTATAAAATTGACATCAAAATGGTAGTACAGTGGATACACCACTAGAACATTTTACTCTTCCCTTGATAGAGATCAAACATTTTATTTGTCTCTCCGAGCCACATTAATGTCAGCGGGAGATGCTATCATCCTTCTGGACAGATCAGATGTTCATCTCGCTTTCATAGCTAAGGAGGCGTAAAATTGAGATGAGCTTGGCATGAGATATATCACTTGTGTGATACAGAAAATAAATTACAGCATGTCTTCTTATTTTTCTATTCTTCGTTTATAGTAAAAATATTCCGATTTATTTTCATGTTATTTTTTAACTATTTTACTCAAACCAGTGCTAGAAAATTCAAATTAGTCAAGTACACTAAGAATTGGTTTATAAAATGTAATTTTCAGCAAATACTCGTACGAGTTAGCCACTTAGTTACCACTTAGAGTATGGCATTGCATCTAGACACAGAACAAGTTCATCACACAAATGTTAGTTCTGGATCGCGAAATAGAACTCACAACTACTACTTTTTATGTACTTACTACCGAGCTATGGCACACAGCCTACAGTGTAGAATGAACTACTGCCTATCGAGCTGTGGCACAGTTCAGTGTTCTGGGTTGTTGTTTTTATTACTTTTTATCTGGTAGGTATATTATTTACATACTCGGTATTTCTCAAATTGCAAAAGCAATCGTATTAACAAAAAATATGGTTCACGAATAATAAGTGATGCTTTGTAACTTATAAAAGCCGGGTTTCTAGGTATAGGCTCAGCTTTAATAAAATGTGAGGAAAACAACGTCAACACAACAGAGAACAAAAAACCCTCGCGTAACATTGTTATCGGCAAAAACTAACATTCCCGCCGAGTGTTGCCAGCTATTCGCTTTCTCCCATCTCGCATGAGTATGAAACATAACTCAATAGTGAGACGTAGGGATTCGGAGGCAACCGACCGGAAAATGGTGGACATGGTGGGGCATTTTCAAACTGACCGGACGCGCCCTCGGCCTCTGTGAAATATGCGAGGTGCTCCCGAATTTGACACTTATATCTGGCATAGTGTTTTACAGCTGTCTTTTCCGTACTTACCACATTTTTTTTTAAATATAAATAACTATAATGCAAACTATAATAACTTATAGTTACCTACCTATTATAATTTTATAAATAAATTATGACTATTTATAACTACATAGTAGGTATTGACCTTTTTAATTTCAAAATTAAATCTTTTATGTAAGTATTTTAAAATATGCAAATTAATATGCTGAATTCGGAGCGTTTGTATATTTTACCAGTAAAATATTTTTCACTGACAAAGAGCGCTGGATCGGCAAAATTGCAGGCATAATATGGCCAGAGAATATTTATTTTATCGCTACGTTACTGACAAAACCTATTTACTATTTATTTACAAACTTCAAACATTAGCTGGCACTTGAAAATGTATTATTGGCTAATTATAGGATTATTAAAATAATAGAAACACATTAAGAAATCTAAATTACCTATGGCATGGCAGACATCCAAAATAAGAAAAAAAAATAATAATAACAAAGTTCATGTTCAAATTTACAACCACCCACCATCTGAAATATCCATGACTCCGATTTGCGAAGAGCACTAAATCCATGATAGAATTCCGTAAGAAAGTTTTATTAAAAATTGACGCTGTAAAAATATAACGGTATCTATGAAACTTGGAATTCTCGTGCATTGGAGCGGAAAATAGTCGACATAAAGGTCCGACATTCTAGCACTGGCCAGAGCACGGACACCGCGATAAAATAACATATTTATAGGGAAGGGAGAAATACGTACCTACTGGGATAAATCTACAGTTCGAGTGTTTTTAAAAAAATATATCAATTTGAATAAATAATACAGCATTAAAAATACTGCACACTCTTGAATGCTTACTGTTATTAATATTATTTTTATCATTCGATATTATTATTATTGTTTTATTATTGATCACTAAACATATACTTCAGTAATTAAAATAGAAATGATGAGTATAGCTGAAGACAATCTCAGAAGAACCTTTGAGGGGGGTTCATTTTTGAACGTACGAACTAAAGTACCTACTCGAAAGTAGGTAGATGATGATGCTGAAACTAAATCGCAGTAACAAGCCCTACTTACTAACTTATGATAAAGCAATAAGGGAGCAGCCTGAATGCTTCGATTTAACAGCCTCGTAAAAGGGCCATTAAATTATTCAACGGCGCAAATTAAAAAGTACAATAGAAAGAACTCAGACGCATAAATTAGGCACGCAACAAGATGGCGGCGTCTAATGCCAGTGTTGCCAGCTATCAATCTCCATTTCCAGCACTCGGCAAATCGCGCCACCATTACTGACTCTGTTTTATTTCATTAAATAGACCCGACGAATTAAAATACAAAGAATCGGAAAGATTTTTGCAGCAATTTTGCCTGCAAAGAATATCCGAACTTTTATTGTTCGAAGGCGGCGTGAAATAGCCGGCGGCAACATTAAGTCATCAATTGAAGTTTAGTGTTTGCTGGAGAATTTTTTCCAAGCTGCTCAGTGAAAAGCTTTTTATTGAACACAAATCATAAAACAATATTTGTAGGAATTTATTCAAACACGCTCTTACGATTCGGTTCATTCATATTGAGGTAGCTATATTTAGGGGTATGAGATATACGTAACCAGTCTGTGCTTTGTTGTTTCAGGTGCGAACACTATTCGTGAGTGGGCTGCCGATGGATGCGAAGCCACGAGAACTATATCTTCTATTTCGAGCGTATGAGGTAATGTACCAACATATCTACCTTTACTTTATATTTATTACCAACAATATAAAATGCAATCCTATCACAAATTGATATCCAAGAAAATATTCCCCTAAAAACAATAACTGTCTGTACACTAACACAGACTTACAAGAAACGTCTAAATATTATCCTGGAAAAGTATTAAGTACGGATAACAACATCGCTTCCGTCACGCGACAAAACTAGAAGATCTCGATTCGGATTACGGCGCCGTAAATATCAAATGTCATGCTCCGATTCGTAATATTCGGATTGAATCGATTTCGTCTGTCGATAAGGGGGATTACACTTGATTCCGGCTGGTACGGACGGCGCCGCAAACATAAAGGTGCTTAGTTATACTGAGGGTTGTGCGCGGAGCATCGCGTGCTGCGGCCGGTGCCAGGCACCTCTGCGAACCATTTTTCAGCACTCCGACGTTGAAACTGAATTTCACTATGACACGGATGACACCGACAGCTAGGGTAATTTGGGTAATATTCCCTCAGTCCGTACAAAAGGCCCCTAAACTTCCCCCGAATGTGTATGAGCAGCCTGGAACGGATTGTTTATACAGCAAAGTTAAATAACCATTGTAATTTTCTTGGCAGGGCTACGAAGGCTCCTTGTTGAAGGTTACCAGTAAGAACGGGAAAACGGCTTCGGTAAGTTCATGCATACATTATAATTGAATTTATTCTCAGTATTTTGCCACCGAAATCAAACATAAACATTGGATTGTTCGCAGCCGGTGGGTTTTGTAACGTTCCACACTCGCGCGGGCGCGGAGGCGGCCAAACAAGACCTTCAGGTTGGTATCGCTACTCACTCACATATACCTACTCGCAGTAACCTAGCTTTATATATCTACTAATTCTATTGTTGAATTTGATCCAATATTTTTAACCACACGCTCGCAAATATTACGGTTCAATGAATTGGAACAAATTCAACCAAATAAAATGATTATGTAGAATAATGAATTAATAAAATACAATGTTCGATTTATTGAAAATACTTCCTATATTGCGGAAAACGACACAGTATCTAACAATATAAACAGATATCACTTACCTACACATATTGCCTAATGAACATGACTAGCTTCGAAACACAGTATGTTAGGGTACTATTCAATAGTGCAATTCAATATCTCAATCAACTGAGATACTCCTGTCTACTCGACAAGCTATTGTAAATACTAAACATGTAAACGCACGGTGTTACTAAACCTCTTCTCATCACATGCCTCAACACAGCCAACGAGCACTATAGTAATATTCTCATTGTAGACTTGGAATAACATTTCCTGACTCGAGTAACCGCATCGTAAGTTATGCTAAACCCATGCACATATCGAACGGACCATTCCGGACCGAGTCGGCCCGCGAAGCCACTCAAGTCTACGACGCGCGACTGAGATCGACAATACGGTGTAAATAAGCAACTGCATGTCACTGTTTGACAGATTTTTGATGTCACGTCCCGAGCACTGTGTTCCGTCACCTTAGTAGGCGCAGGCGCGGATCTAAAACATGAAAAGACATACAACCCTGTCCAATAAAACCCTAAACACCGATTCGCTAAATGCCTCTTCCGTCTCGGGTTTCAGTCCATCTAATGTTAATACATATAATTATGTTGAATCGCGTTCGTAAGCCGCAGTCTCGGGTGTGGCGCCTCGCCGCCGCCCGGGCTCTGCCGGCGTCCGATCTCTCCATCGTCATTATATCGGAGCGCCGCACCGCTCGCGGCTGTTCACAGCAGGGCGTCCGGTTCGACCCCGACATGCCGCAAACGATTCGGCTGGAGTTCGCTAAAAGCAACACGAAGGTCAGCAAGCCGAAGCCGGCAGTTGCCACAGCCGCGCCAGCTGCACACCCCGCATTGATGCACCCACTCACTGGACGTAAGTACCGCCAACCGCACACACGCCCGGCGCGCGCTCGACGCCTCCACTCGTACCTTCCCACATGACACTAATATCTCACGACCCTCCGGCTCCGTGATTACCTCAAGCGTCCTGTACACAATGGAACCTACTCGTCCGTCCGATCCCCCTTAGTTACATTATTTATCAGCAAATTAAACTCACCTCTGACCCCGTAACGCTAGTGTGTATAATGTATATTGGTACAGGTTACCCTTCTGTGACATAGTTTCTCTTATAAGTCAAACGTTATTGAAATTGCTTGATGTCAGCGACGTTTAATCTTTCAAGGTACAAAAACGTCGAAGGTTATAGGAAACTCATAACATCGTCTACAGGACGCTTTACATAAAAATGCCTCCTCACATTTGCCACCCAACACTTTGTGATGAAAGGTGGGAAGGTGCAAAATACTTGGGTGAGTCGGGGTCGTCGAGCAAACGCGTAGGGCAAGTATCTGTGATCGCTTACACGTACCCACGCAAGGCCTAGCTCCGCGAAGCTATCGATTAATCTGTCGGGTTCTCTATTACATGTTTTCATGATAACACATCATCGTGGGTGTAGATTTTTAATATTAGAAATAATAATAATCTCACATAAAGAGTTTGAATCCCTTCAAACTCTCTTCAGCTATCAAACGTGAACGTGAAAACATGTCAGCCGTGCATTGTATATAATGAGACGCTGAGCTTGAGAGTGGTGCGTGGTTCTTGTGGTGACTGTTGGTTGTGTGCAGACCTGGCGAGTCCGTTCTTCCCGGGCGGCGGCGCGGAGCTGTGGCACCACCCGCTGGCGTACGGCGGCGAACTGCCCACGCTCTCGCACGGCCTGGTGCACCCCGCCATCCATCCTCAGATGGCGCCCGTGCGTTCCTACCTCTGACTAGCTGCCGCCGATAGGCCACACCACGTGAGTATCCTACCTAATAATCTTCTTCTTTCTTGGAATTCCTTGCAAAATACAGTTCCATTGCAAGATTCAGTCATACATAGAAGTACCTACTTTATGCAAAAGTAGTTAACAAATAAAAAATATTTTAAAATAAACGATTCATTCAAGCACGTACGCTAAGGAAATACGAAATATTCTTTCATTTATGAATGAGACTTGCTAAGTTGTTATGGCATCACTTCAATCATTATTTACATAGATATATATAGCACAAGCCTCTACTTTAAGTATAAGCAGTTAAATAATGCGTGGTAAATAAAAAACTTAAAAAATGTATCGATTGATGACATCTAGTTCATAAAAACTTAAGCTGATAAATAAAATAACGAAACATCACTGCAGATATTATTTTCCCTCAGAACTTTAGGCATTTTAAGTTCCTTTGAAGACGACCAAGAGGATGGTCAGAACCTCTGACCACAATCCGTTAAGTTGCTAGTTTATCAAGTCAATAAACTAGAAACTTAACGGATTGTTTTATAAGAATGAATCCTCATTAATCCACTCGGATTAGCTAGTAGAGTGATTGATTGATATTTCTACAGTTATTCTACTAGTCTCCGGTTAGTTGTAATAAACTACCTAGAAGAAAAAAAAATGAAATATGATCACGACTGTATCCCCAAGGCACGGTAGACATTCTCTCAGATCTTTTTAGGCATTTTTTTTAAGATCCTTTAAAGATGTCTAAGGGGTTAGTCAACTACCTAGAAGATGATAGATTTATTGTTCTCCAGTTCTCCTACCAGTCTCCGCTGACGCTGGGCGCGTGCGTGCTGCCGGCGCCGGCGCTGGGGTCGCCGGGGGCGGCGCACGCCCCGCCGCCCGCGCACCCGCATCCCGCGCCCCCCTGCTCCACGCTCTTCGTCGCGAACCTGGGACAGTTCGTCTCGGAGCACGAGCTCAAAGAGATATTCAGCAGGTGAGCAATGGACTAGGAAGAGCAAACTTATTCCGATATACAACTGGGTACTGAGTCTTTTACCTACTTGATCGCATTTACGTTAAAATTGTAAAGTTTTTAATTATGAATGCCAATAGATGACGCTCTTTTTCCATATCAATTGTTTATGTCACCACGATCGAGTTAGTAAAAAACTAGCACTCAGTATTTTGGTATCGCCAAAGAATATGGGCGTAAAATGTTGATTCATGAAAAAGTTGCGTCTACGATGTAGCGCAGCTACGCCGTAGTATTTGTCCTTTTAGCTGTCAATTTTACCAATCACAATCTGAATAAGTTTGTTGGTAGATAAATTGTGCAGACTGCTTAGTTTTCGACTGAATATGCCATGTTACAGCCAGTATTTTCAGTCCAAAGCCTACACAATGTTATGAGCATGTTCGCGCACACCAAAAAATAACGGATCAAGTATCAAAGAGATAAAAAACAGAAATGTTCGCAGTGCATGTAGCACAAAAAATCACAGTGTCGTCCGTTAAAAATTGTTGGATGGAATTTCAAATTTTATGTTTTACTTTTATTTATTTGGTCTCTCACACAAACGACAACGTTAATTGGATTTATGATTGGTGTTTGTGAGAGAGGCCGCCTGCATCCGTACCACCAAAAGCATGACATATTACACACGTCACGAATAGTCGTACTGAGCACTTTAACACACGCAGCAACGAACGTGATCACTCTTATGTATTGTCCACGCCTGTGACGATCAATGTTGCACTTTTTCATTTGGTTCAACTGTTTTTGCGCAAAATAATAAGTACTTATAGTTCGTGGAAAATAAACAAAATCTACGTTTTATTATAAAATTCGACACCAACAAAGAAATATTTAAAATACATTACTTATAGAAGAACAGTCAAAGCGTATACCCATAAATTGTTTCCTAAAAACGCATTAAATAATGATCTTTGACGCAATGATTCAATGCTTTGATACACGCGATCGGACCATTACATTCAACGAAAAACACGAATCTATATCAAACAAACAACTATGAATATTTTTCAACCAAACAAATTTTATGTAACGTTGAACATGAGGTACTTACGAGTCGTAGTTAGACAATCAATGTTTTTAAAGTTCCTTCTATTACGAGTACATCTTAATTAAAAGGTTATGAAAATTTTTAAAAAGTTTTACAGAGACCATTGTTAATGTATTCAAAGCATTTTGAACCATTTTGCCTATCAAACCAGAATCAAAAATAATTCAAATTAAAAAAAATCGGGAACAACATTAAAAAAATCAGTCTTAATTTTTATAAAACGATCGGTCAACTCAGCTTTCGATCCATGCAATATTGTAACTCGTGGCCACAATTACTGTAATGTTAACAGAAAAGTCGAAATAAATAAAATGAGTTAATTACGCGAACAAGTCCCGGTAATATTTAAAAAACCTGTAATATGAAAACACAAAATACACTGGGGTACGAGTGCGGGCAAAATGGAGTGTATCGCGCAGTTGTCCGGGGTACGCGCGCCTACGCCTGCTCAACGGTGGGAACGGCAGCGGCGGCCCGGTCGCCTTCGTCGAGTTTGCGAGTGCCGCCGACGCCGCCGCTGCTATGTCGCGGCTGCAAGGCGCTCTGCTGCTCAGCTCCGAAGGCGCCATACACCTCGAATACGCGAGGCATGGCAAGGTGGCCCACAACGGATGGATTCTCGCACATGAAGTATGCACGCGCACCTTATTTTGTGTTCCATTTGATGGCTTGCAATTTCGTGACGACTGTATGTGATGATAGGTTTACGGCCAGTGTCAATATTCTGTAATTTTTAATTTTTTTTAATTTCTGATTGTTATAGTACCTATTAATAGATGAACTGCTGAACATTGTTATAATGACAACCACATTGTCAATTTCAATCATGAACCATGAATTAAATAATGATCACTAAGCTGTCTGTGGTTTTGCTTAGTGTTAATTATTTCATTCGTGATTCATGATTGAAATTGACAATGTGGTTGTCATTTTGACAATTATCAATCATTTTCAGCAGTTTTTAAAAAAACAATCGGAAAAAAAAAATTGTAGGTTCAAATGGTCACTAAACTTTGCCTGTTTCTCTGTTTAAGGTACTTGAAATTGCAAGTTATCATTAAAAGTTCTGTTATATTTATCATTTAATAATAACAGCTTAACAATCAATCTTTAATCTTATCTGAATTATTTTTGTGTTATCGTTGATTTATAACTAAAGTCAAGTACATACTAATGTTTCACCATGCACCTTGCACTATAGACATTCAACGCTTGCGTATTAAAAGTTTTATATAAATAAGTGTTTCTATGATTCTATAGCATTTCAGACTGATAATATATTTTTCTCCAACAGGGAGCCAAAAACGGAGAAGAGGGCGAACAACATTAGTTCGTTCGTGGCTCTCGGCACTTGACAACCAGCTAACTGAGGGACGCGCAATCTTGATCCTCTGAACCGCATCGGAGCGCAACCAACAGGGGACCGAGTATGCTGTCAGTGTGACGCATACCAACACTTCTAAAGGATCAAGATTTGAAATGCAATAAAATAAAACAAACGACATTGGCCTTACATCACACGGATACTCTGTCTCCTGTTTTGTTCAGTCCGACCGCGGATGGAGCGTGGTGTTAACCTTATACCAAATCTAGCAAGCGTTACTGTATTATTAACATTCCAGGTTTAATGTTTACGTTGGTAATTCTTTTTAATTAATTTTCCTATTTAATATGAACATTGTTTATTTAATATTATTCGTTTATTGTGTATAAGATTTATTTACAACTAACTTATGGTACGAGATAAAAATTGTGTAATTATTTTTACAAGGCCGATGTATACAGAGAGGATTTGTTATGAATATAGTTTAATACCAGAAAAATAAACATTTAGGATAATGTCTCATTCGAGTAAGCTAAAAACCAAAGGTGCCCTTCATAGAAAGATTACGTTTTGTTGAATAAATATTTCAAGTTGAATGATTTAATGAAGTTGTAAGTAATAATGACACTTTTGTTTAAGCCACGGTAATGTTAGCGTATTAAATGAATTTCATGACTATTTCAAATTATATTTACCTACTTTCTTAGTAATGTTTATAATGTTCTCTCACTCGTTAAAGCTGGCACACCAGTGTTGGTCTTGCGGTATTGTTTCGTTGGAGCCGGAGTCCGGAGGCCGGAGTCCGGAGCGGGCCGGCGCCGGTACGGAGCCGGAGAGGTAGATAGGACGCGCAGGGGCCCTCAGACCCGCTGTGGAGTGCGACACATCACTGAACGTTCGTCACCAACTCGCATCGTATATTCATTTGTTTTTATCTTCTAATCTATTAGGTGTTACACCAAATTTCTTGTGCCTTGTGAAAAGTTTTCCTAAAATTTTCTATAACTATTCCAAAGTTTGTGATTCCATTTACCCGGCAATGCTCGTTTGGATTGAGTTGTTGGGAGCCGCGCGGCGCCCCTCTGATGCGATGCGACATCGAGATCTGTTCAGTCTTGTTGCGAGAATTTAGCCTTGGCCTTATGAGAGTTAAATAATTTAATGTAATCATTATATTAATTATTATGGATAGTAATTAATAAGTCGGCGATCCCTGCGCTGTGACGCTGAATAGAAACAATTATTGTACTACCTATCTGCATGCTTTGACGAGCTTTTTGGTAATAATCTAATTTAAACATAGTAGTTACTTTTATGTAATCGTTAGGCGAATAATAATACTAGATAAGGGTATTTATTGTAGTGAATGAGCATAGTTACATTACTATTTAATGAACGTTATTCATACATAATAATGTAATTACATTTAAATTTACTGATGAATTAGGATAATCAGAAGAAAGATTAATATATTTTTTATTTTAGCTAGTTGACTATCGCATACAGACTACTTGGTTACCTACGCGGAGTACGCGAGGCGATGATGAGTACAGCGCAGTGCGACATAGCAATAAACCAAAAATGAAAACTTAATCTTATTGATAGGTATTTAGTAACGTATTCTGCTGATGTAAACATGTAAAAATTATACAAAAAAAAAGTAAAAAAAAAATAATCCCTGCTTAGGCTATAATGATAAGGTTTTGGATATTTGGGTTATAATCTTGACGCGACAGAATCTTGCGGTACTCGCGCGACCATTGTTTATCGGTGGCCGAGGATACCGCAAGTGGATCTTATGAAAATCTCTTAGTCAATATTTCATAGAAATTTCGTCAATTTTTGACTTAGCAAAATTTTATACGTTGTTTATAGTGATCGTAACTATCAGAACGAGCCGAGCGCCTCCGCGGCGCGTAGACCAAAGATAAATGAAATATACATAATTTTAATAGTAACCTCGAACCGATACCAAACTTTATATTTTGTAGGACATTGTTTCTTTGGTGGTATAAATTCAATAGTTTATTAAAAGTTTGTTATTTTTTTACAAATCAGGGTTAATGGTTCGATGTCTGTGTCTCTCTGATAAGGCATCGGGTCACATGGTAATGTTAAATACTTAGATCAATTCTTACTTTAAAACACTTATTTTCTAATATTATTCATTTCGATCAATTCATTTACTTTATCAGTTTAAGTCTCAGTTTAAGAATATTTAAACTTAATTTACCTACATGTTTTAATTACAAATTGCACTCGATTTAAACGACACTTCAAAATTCCAATTATTATAATCTGTTAAAAATATACAATTGTTTATTCTTAATTAATTGACAGTTTTATCTAAATAATTAAGCTAAGTCAATGTTTACTTATTTAATTCGATAATAATGCTAATTTATATGTAAGTAATTGTGTAATGTGTAGTAGTGATCTCCCATACCCTCGGCGTCCGGCGTCCTCGACCGCATTCCAAAATATACAACGAAGAGTTAAATTATTTCTTTTCTGTTGTCGCTAAATAGAGTTTTCCGGTGTCTTAAAAGACATTCGACGAACAATTTTAAAGCTCTCTTCTTTATTCAAATGATACTGCTTTAAAGGTACCGGAAAATTTTGATGTTTTGATTTGCGTGGATTGTTATCGCCCGCCGTTCCGCAGCGCCGCGCGGACGCCGCGAGGGCGACGTGCGGGCGCCGCGCGGTCGACGCGCGGTACGACGGGCCTTGTTGCGGGGGACGCCGATGCCGCCATGATTCCGTCCAACACCGTAGATAGCGAGTAAGAGACGTCCAGTGGCTGCGGACACGGCTACGTCACTTTTTGCGGGACTACTCGATACATATCATCGTGTAATATTTAATGTGTAATTAGGAGTAAAGAGCGGTTTCATAGAGACGTTATTTCTGTATTCTCGTCTATTACTATACTTGTACAATCGGCTAAATGTCACGCTAAATGCATAACTACCTGTTTTCTTTGTTTCTACATTTCGCTTAGCTCTTGCTGCGTCCTGTGTGTTTTAAGTATTTTCGCTTGAAATTTTGATTGATTTATAAAAAAATACGGACTAATGTAATAATATAATGAGATATCGAAACCTGAAAAGCGATATTTTGATAACGTTTACTGTGAAATCGTGTAGATGGTTGGATCGTCGTCGCATGTAGGACGCGTGACCGGCCCGCATGTGATAGGGTAGAGTAGGGCTAGGGGTGTAGCGTCGCCTTGCAAGTTAGGTTAAGTGAAGCGGTATCACACAAACACCGTGCATCGGAAACATATCAATTCTGTGCCCCTAATAAATTTAATTAAAATAAATATTCTAAGAGATACAATATGAATATAAATAATGAAGACAAAATAATCGTTTGGAGTATAAAATACGTGGTAAATGTTGTCGACGAGAGTCGATACTGTGTGTTCGTGGATCAGTACGAGTCGAGTCGAGCCGAGTCGAGACGAGTACAGCAGTAGCACGCGTCACGCATCGCGGGTAGAGTCGCGCAACTTTGCATTCATTTACTTATCGCTCTAGGTGGTTCAACGTTCGTTTTATTGTTATCTTTATCTAGACTAATTATTATTTTAATGTATGGCTTGATTACCAAATTTATTTTTAACATTTCGCTTCTGTTTCAGTATTAAATGACATTGTTTTAATTTCGTGACAAAGGTTTAGTGCGTTGATAAAAACTTATTTGTATATGAAGCAAAATATTAAAAACATACAAAACTATATAGTTAGTAATTAATTGTTAGATTTGTGTGACTTGGATTATTTAATGCTTTTAGAGCAGAGGTAAAGTGTTATTGTGGTTTAAGAGAAAACATAATGACATTGTAAAAATAGTGATAAATTTAGCTTAATTATATCATTATTACAACTTTTATAGATGTTCATTACTTTTCTTTTCTTACTTCATTGAGTATTGTGGCATTGGAGACGTCATTGTTAATTCAAATAAAATTGAGCTCATCCTCAAATGTGAAGTTTTAATTTACAATATAGGTCCTTATTCCCATAATAATTGCACCTACTATTTCCCAAAAGGAAAGTTCTTTAGCAAGCAAATTCTCACAATGACCTAGTTCCACGGCGTCGAATTATGTGGTTCATACCATTTGTATAATTGGATAATGATATAAGCCGCATTATGCCATCAGAAATAATCAGTGAAATACTTAACTGTCTGAAATACAGCCAACTATTTCCGAAGCAAGAATATGACTCGTAATATCATTTAAAGTGCTTGATATAATGAGTATAATTTTAACGAAATAATTACTTTTTGAAGCTTTGTTTTGATTTGACCGATATGCGCGAGGAAAATAAGCGGTGAGCGTGGAAAATACGTTTAGAGTCACTTCATGTCGCTTCATTCAGCACAAACTATGATATTGTTAGGTAGTGTATTTTTTCATATCCAATGATCAGAGTCTTCGGACATGCGTTATAATTTGGATGGGTGACCGTCAGTGGCATTAATAGCTGTGCGCTTCTGTGCTTTGGAGGGCACTTTAAACTGTCGGTCCTGGCTTTTAAGTCGTTAAGCTATGAAGGCATCCTCCTTTAGGCGACCTAAAAACTCCGTCACCAAGGATGGCCACAAGCTGATACAAACTTACTTTTTACTTTGTAAAAAAATAAAAATAATAAAAATATAGGTCCTTAAATGTTTCAAGCGAAGAGGCTACAGAAAATTTAAGGTCATGGTCATCATGATAGTTAGGAACCAAAAGAAATGAAGGCTGAAGGTGGAATCAGACGGTTCATTTTTTGTTCATTTCCGGCGTGCATTTTGCATGTTTAACTCAAAGTTACACATCTAAACATAAAATGAAAGAAAAGTGTCATAGAAAACCCCAGAATTCATTCGAGTGATCTTTCTCTTGAGTGAACTGTTTGAGACGAATATTTACTACGAATATTATTACTACGAATACTAGTACCAACATCCACTTGGTCAGACGAATTCGTCAGAACGGGTGGAACGTTAAGAATATGAGTAAAATGGGGCTACTGCTCTACCGTATGTATTAGAAATGGTATGGTCAGTCACCCACCAGTAAATATATATTTAAGAAGATAGTGTTATTTCGAGGAAACTCATAATAAATGGATGGTGAATGGTCATTCACGACACCAACAACAAGACTTGTTGAAATGCATCCTGCGAATAAATGTCTTCCTGAGACCGACTGCAACATCTTAATGAAAAAGTTTATATAAATACAATTTTCCGCACCAACTGGGGTTAAGATAGCGTAAGTTGTACCACTTTAGGTGGAATCTACATTTATTTTACACAAGAGGCTTAACTTTAAAGAACTTTGTAGCTTTGAATCGCCTGCTTCACTTTTGCACTAGAATTGCTGAATAAAACTTTAAAATGAACTTAAACTTAACTAAATACTAGAATGCGTGTGGGCCCCGTGTAAAGTACAAGCTCAATGCTCAACCTACCTCAGATTATTGTAGTAGAACATTGAATATTCATCGTTTATTTAAATTTTAACGTTGCAATATTGTTTGGCATTTGTTTACGAGAATGTTTAAGTATGCACGTGCATTAAATTAAAACAAGTGGATTGTAAACGAGTAAGTAAGTAGATTGCATTTCTCTACTACCTAGTTTATAAAGAGCTGCGGGCTTAAAAAGGTCGCTATTGCAGAATCGCAATAAAGGAATTGAACTATTGCCATCTCTTTTCATTGACTGAGAGTGAAAAGAGACGGTATTACAGATCAATTCATATTATGATTCAACTTTAGCGACCTTTTTAAGTCCGCTGATGTTGTTTTGTGTTTGTCAAAGGACATTTGATCCAATTAAAAAAACTATAGTCGTATTGCTCATTATACGGACTAAAATTGAAGGAAAAAATGTCATTTTGCCTTCAATTTTGATTAGTTTCGATACGTTTTATGTCAAAATTGAAGGAAAAATGACATTTTTTCCTTCACTTTTAGTCCGTATAATGAGCAATACGACTATACAAAACTTTCAATTTTCATAAATTAATTGGTGTTGCTTATTTGATGATATTTATTGAGTTACTTTTTTGATGTATGTCTGTGAATAGTGTAGCCTACCCTTTTTTGTTCCAGAAAATGATCAGTTCCTGTGGAACCTCTGAGATGGAAACCAAGTGACTTAACTAGAATTTAATAAATATAAGTACATAAATAAAGTAAAATAAAGTAAATGTACCTTCTTAAATAAAGTAAATTTTAATCAATAAGGTTATTCATGTTTTAAAATACGAGTACCTAGGTATTATAGCCGGTGCCTACGGTAGGTAACTATCAGTCGAATAACGACAGCTTGAATCAAGCCCGCCGAGTAAGGAACTATAGCTTATAAACGTATTGTATAATCCCCGAAATAATAACACAAAAGCACCTTTTTTTTAACTAGCGTAAACTGTCCTACTGCTGGACAAAGGCCTTCCCCGTTACCTTCCACTCATCGCGATCTTTCTTTAATTCTTTAATTCTTTATTGTACAAATAAAACACATAGAACAACGACATAAAGTAAGGACATGTACAAAGGCGAGCTTAACCCTACGAAGAGTTCTCTTCCAGCAAACCCTTTGAGGCTAGAGAGAAGTGATATTAAATAGTGGGTTCATGTACAACTAGAAAATAAGCAACAGTAACTTAAATCTATCTAAAATAGCTACCTAATTATAATATTATAAATAAATATAAATATATATATATAATATACTTACATATATGATAACTACATACCTACATAATATTTGAATCTTAATATATAATATATACCTACATAATAATAATAAATATCTATAAATATAATACCTACATATGAAGTAAACAACAATTAAAGAGATAGATAATGCTCTTTCACTTTCTTTTTAAAAACAGTGATAGACGGGCTCTCACGGATGCTATGAGGTAGCGAATTCCACAAGTTCACAGCACTAACTGTAAATGAACCACCGTAACGACTACTAAAATGAAGGGGAGTTTTAAGGAGAAGAGATTTAGCAGTTCTGCAAGGGACATCACGTGATCTTGTGCTTTTTCTCTCCAGTTTTATTTAAAGGCGTCCAGGTCATCACCCCAGCGCTTTTTAGGACTGCCTCGGAGTCGCCTGCCATCCGCCGAAATCCAACCAGTCACCACTCCGGCCCACCTATCTAAGTGCATACGACATGCATGACCCGCCCAATCCCATTTTAGCTTGGCAGCCTTTACGCCCACACAAAAAGTACCTGCATAAAATTTTTACCAAACAAGTTTTGAAAGACGTTTTTGGAAACCCTATTCTATTGACATTTTATAGCAATTTACCTGTTGTTAAAATTCAGAATGTATTTATGTGGTTGGCAACCACTTTCCAAATCAAATAGAGACAAACCATAGCACTTAGCCCAATCAATAATCTCCAAAGAACGTTATTAATTGAAGCGGCTACAATCTCCACCTCGCCTCCTAAGGTGTCGTTTAATTTCGAAACAAAGCTGTATTGATCTGATACAATTAATTGTTTGGGCGATACAAAGAGACTGGTGCTAAATATTACAAATTATACAGGAAAGGCTTATATAACACAATTTTAAGTTAAATAACATCAACTTCCTTGTTATGATTGATTGAGCTTTATTACGAAATTGTAATTTGATTTGGCGCCAGTGGACCGGGTAACAAAGTTTAATTCAGCCCACCAACCGATGGACTAGTGACATTGAAAGGGATGGGTAGTCAGTGGGCACAATTACTTATTATAAAATCGCTCGTTCCGTAACACAACATAGGTTTTAGATTTTAAAGTGTTAAACCACACTTATATAGGTACCTATTGTTAAATGTCCTCGAATAAAGTAGGTAGTAACTCATATCATTATCACTTTTATAGCAGATACCTACTAAATCATATAGATCTTCTAGTTAGCCTTCTTACAGTAACGAATCGTACGCTACGATGCTATTTAAAATAAAAAGAGTCTTCCTAAAAGATGATTTAAGTAAATAAAGATACCCACCCAAAAGTAAAACCGCACGAGGGAGAGATATACCGTGCTTTTATGAAAACAGGAAGAAACTGCAAGCAATATCAAACATTTTATTGCAAAACTTCTGGTCGCATATGGCACGAAGCTGTAAAAGCTTTATACAAATTATCCGCACTGTATGCAGTCACTTGCCTAATATTAACTTAGATTTTTACTACGTGGGCCTGGGACATTCTGTTGGCGTTCGTACAAATGTCTTCAAACCAGCCTGGTTTTTCTCAAATGAGAGATGCTTTTAATAGAATGCAGTTATTGGCGGCATTGGGATCGGTTCACCCGTCGTAAAAAATAAGAAAGAAAATTAATAAATTGTGGACAAACAAACACACAAGCGGGTCAAGTAGAAAATAAAACTAACGAAATTCCAGATTTTTTTACTGGATTTTACTACTACCACAGAATACCAAAAAAAGTGTCGATTATGCAAGGTTTGAGGAGATGGCCCGCGGGCCGCAGTTTGCCCATCACTGGTCGAGGTAGGTAGGTAGATAGGTACTCATGTTTATAACATGAAACCCAATCAACAACTTCATTGTCATAAGTATTATTTATTGTCGACTAGCGGACGCCCGCGGCTTCGCCCGCGTGGACTACTATTTTTTTTTATCCCACAGGAACCGTGCAATTTTTCGGGATAAAAAGTAGCCTATGTCCTATTCCCAGTTATTATCTATCTACATTCCAAATTTCATCAAAATCGGTTTAGTAGTTATGGAGATACGTGGCAACAAACATTCACACACACACACACACACACACACACACACACACACGGACTTTCGCCTTTATAATATTAGTAGGATTAGTAGGATTATTGTCGATATTTTCTCGTAGATCTAGCAAATAAAATAATTCACTTTCTTCTTCAAAAAATTATTTAATTCAATATTTATTAAACTAAAAATCGAATCTGAGAAAAATCCAATTCAACGATATATAGACGAAGATATGTACTTAAGTATAATAAGTATACATATAAACAATACAAAAATTCAGTAGGACCGTTAAGACCACCTTGAAACGTCTTAAGAGCTAGGTGATTCTACTCCTGTTTTTCGTGACCAACACCGTGAAGAATCAGGGCAACAAACACGGTATGGGGCCTAGCTTTCTTTTCGGTGATCCATCCGCTTAAAATCGAAATAGTCAAGCTCCAGTGTAGAGCCAGTCGAACAATGTGAGTCTGATACATATTACATACGTGCTCTCCTCGTTGAACAATCCAATTGAGCTGTTTATTTATTTGCGAGATATTTCCACAAGCGCAAATAGGCACATTGATCCGGTAAATCGTATCATTTCAGTCGCTTCGACACGTGAGAGACACATCCCAGATGTTTCGGAGTTGCCATGAGTGAAGCTCCTGGATTATTTCTCGGAAAATTATACAAGAAATTATAAGAACACACGGTTTTAAAAATAGGGTATAGGAACATTCCGTCTTGGATTAAAAAAAGAATATATTTACTTATGTTTGTTCATAAAATTAGAATAAGTATAGGTATGTTTAAGTATGTAGGTTTGTAGAAAATGAAAACTAAAATTTTATTGCATGCATTATAAATAAAATATGAAAAGAACATTCTGTTTTTATGCAATCAACGTAGATATTTGGTAAAATTATTTTTTTATATTCGACAAAAACTTCTGCGCACTTGGATTTGATACTTCCAACTGTTTGGAAATTGGAAAGTTGACTCATAAAAGTCCAAAGCAATATTAGTGTTCTGCTTCCTACGAAATTAAAGTTGCATGCGCTACGCAAAGTTCATACCGAGGCGAAGCGACCCGCTTATAGAAAAACTACCGCATTAATAGTCAACGTGTCGTAAAAAAGGGTCAGGGTGACTGAGAAACGGAATCGAGATCGTATTGAATATTTTATAACTCCTTCTATCTTGTAAAACGCGCTTTATAAGGATGCCTCGACTCGGCATGGCACGAGATCCAGTGATATTTTTTATACGTCACAAAAACGGTAATATTGAAAAAATGTTTTAGACGTTGTATTCTACTGGATGATGCATCTAAAAACAAATAAAAATACCTATACCTCTAGACCTTCTTAAAAAAATAATGAATACATAAAATGACTTAAGTAACCATAACTATTAGACATTTCTCACAATTTCGTTTCTTGTGAGAGAGCACACTCTAGATTAAAGTATGCAGACCTTTAGTAGAAGAAAACAGAATAGAGTAGGTACTTACTTACCTATAAGAAACGGACAAATTCCTCACTAGTACATGCAAACACAATCACGCAAGTTGATGCAATTAACAAGAGTACCTGTATTAGTTACAATGTAAAAAAGTCCACAGTTGCTCTTGACCTAATAAAAACGCCTGACTCTTTACATAACAAATTGTACGCAAGGGAGATTGCTGCCACTAAATTTAGAGGCGTTTAGCCGAACAGTTTCAAGTTCGTAAATCTTTATTTGCGTGTTGAGACAACAATCCGGAGCGTTCCGACACAGTTTGGGTGCTATTTAGTGCACGTTCACAACTTCCTCAGGGGTGACATCCGTCATCCTCTTAATTTCATTGGACAAATTTAAAGCTAAATATAACAAAAACACACGGGAATTACCTAAGTATAACATCATCGTACAATATCGTCGATTTAGATACTTACGAGTACAATACAATTTCGATTCATCCTGTGAATCTTCATTTTAGTAGGTAGGTAAGGGAAAGGGACTAGCGGTAAAGTAGCGGTCGCGTCCCACAGTGAGAAATTAGCTAGATGTGTTTTTAAATATAAGACATAAACTGATTAGGTGAATAAATATTTCCAAGAAAAATAAAAGCAAAGCTATTTAAAAGGAATTAGGTACTTTTTGGAATTCATGACGCTCTGTAAAAACCCATCTGAAATTCTTGCTTCATACTTTACAGGCCAAATTATAAAGGTTTGTTTACAAACCTCATCTAAAAGCCGCAATAAATCATAGTAGCGAAGCACCGACTACATCAAAAGGGACGTCTGGCAACACGTCATAAAGCCAAACTACGACCCAATTACACCCACTAATTACGAGTTACTGTGTGAATGCGGCCACCTGTGGGTGTTGTGCTACGAATTTGCTATGGATTTTCTGACAGAATAAATACATTATAACTTGCTTGATGCCCTTTGGTGAACTTTGAATGTGAAATTGAAAAATCGAATTCCTAAAAAATTATTTACGTGTGAATTCTTCAGATTTGTTTACAATATGTTAAATAGAGCAATGCCAGACTTCGTCTTTTTATAAAAGCTGAAAGTTTCTCAGCGTATACCCCCAACACAGGTAGGGATGATGGGAGCTACAATTCCATACAAAGAATACCAATAGAATTTAAAACGACATTTTGAAGCTAAGATTAATTTAATACTAAGGCTGTTGACACATTGCGTCATATCATAAGCGGGCCGAGCCATAACCGAGCCCGTCGCGAAAATAGCACCTTACACACTAAGACCGTATCATACTAGGACCGTCGCATAACCGTTTTGCGAAGCGTAATCTGCCCACCCGAGCCTATACCACAGTAATAGACATTTTGTTGGTTTTATGCTAAATACACAATTATTCTGAAAGCCCATTTTAAAACTTATCACTCAATTTTTTTGTAAATATAGAGCGTTTACAAGCTAAACCACACTAAAATACATATTTCATATAGTTCGTTGTGAAATAAAAAATAAAAAAATAAATTGATTAAAAAAATCCATAGTCGTTATAGGATTTGAAGCCGAACCCGGACACACGCAGGAGCATTTCAACCGGGTGTTGCAACCGCTATTCCATCTGGTCGCACAGCAGAGTGCGTGAAATTACTGTTAAATTATTAATTATTAATTATTTCACATTTAAACTGTAGTATTCTTACAATAATACCACATTTTAGTTAGTAAAATGACAGAAAAAATGATCGAAAACGCAGTAGTAAGAAAATTTACTGCGTTAATAATAATGGGTTTTGAACGGATTTCACAAGAAAACTAATTGCAATAATAGGGGATATATCACTCTACTAGGTAGTACTACAAAATGGCTATAACTGTTATGTTTTGAAGAAAAAATAAAGTAAAAACGTTAAGAAATATAGTTTACTAGCAGTGCCATCGTAGCGTTGCCCCCATAGTGATGGTATATGGTGATCATGATGATGATGATGATAAAAAGTAGCATATATCCTTCTTCACAGAGTTTAGCTATCAAATGCAGGAATAAATTTTCAAATCCGACTGGTAGCTCCTGAGATTAGCGTGTTCAATGTTCAAACAAATTAACAAACAAACTTTTACGCTTTATTATTGGTTGGTACCTATAGATTATGTGTACTTTCACTCCACATTCAAGGTTTTATTAATATGTAACCTCTTCTGAATATTTTTATTGATTGTAGCTTCATCATTTTTCTCGAAATCGTGTTTTTGCTGTTACTACATTTTGATTTCGAGAGGGCAGTATTGTACCCGATGGGATTTTGACGTTTGATAATGTCACATAACGTGCGGAACGCATTAAGTTATGCTAGATGGGGGGGTTTTCCAATTCAAATTTGGGGTAGGTATTTATCGGGTCAAGGAAGAATTATTGGTGGACAAATCCTTTGGGGTGATTTTCGTAGGGAAAAATATTAGGTACTAGCGGCCCGTCCCGGCTTCGCACGGGTGGACATAATTTTTTTTTTACCTTTTATTAATATTTTTTAATTTTTTATATTTTTTTAGGGTTCCGTACCTTAAAAGGTAAAAAAAGGAACCCTTATAAGATCACTTTCTTGTCCGTCTGTCTGTCTGTCCGTCTGTCTGTCCGTCTGTCTGTCCGTGTGTCACCATCGATTATCTCAGGAACGGGTAGAGCTAGCAAGTTGAAATTTATACCAAATACTAAGGTTTATAGTCCGTATTGTGACTATAAAAATCAAGGTCCTGAGTCAACACTATAAAAAGATATAGGCAAATTTAGGTTTTCGTGAAAATTTGTGAGTACCAAAACTTACCTTAATTATCAACTTTTTTTATTTTTCGGAATTTTTTCTTTACTTGTGCTGGAAGACCTTGCTTGTAACCAAAATTGACAATTCTAGGTCAACCGGAAGTACCCTAGAGGTTTTGGGTCGAAAACTTAAATGGTAGTTCCCGTTGACCTAGAATAACGAAATTTGGCAAAAAGCAAGGTCTTATAGCACAAATCGCCGTCCCCGGGGAACAAAATGATAACTGCCATTATCTTAGTTTTAGTGTTATGCCATATTTGTAATCTTTGGGTGCTAATACATCTGCTCAATTTTTTTCGTAACTTTCATACAGTTATTCGCGAAGTTACAAAATATTACAATACTATTCCACGATTCGACCCATGCCTGAAGTTACAAGAATAAAGTTGTACTATAATCTTATCAAATTGTATTTACACCTGTTAATATGACAAACAATCATTATCATTATGTTCTCGTGAAAAATATTCGTCTAGATAATGATAACCGCATGTTATCATTTTATTCTCGTCAAAACTCGTCCTTGCATTTCGTATAATACACTATTATCATAATCGTTTCCACCCTGGTAAAGCGTCGAATAACATGATAGAATAGTGGTACAATATTAGGTTTTGCCTAGAAAATACGAGGAATAAAATGATAATCGACGTTATAGAACTTAGACGGTGATTGATTTTGACTAACTTCTTATTTTTTAAATATCTCTATTTTGGCATTTCTTACGCGTGTGTCATTAAAACATTCCGAATGCATAAAAAATCAGCATTGCTTAAAGCTAACAATCATCTGTCTACGTCCAGTATTTGTGAAGTTATTAACGAAAACATGTTTTTTGCTCCTCCTGAAAAGTTACGTTTTTGTAGTTATCATTTTGTTCTCCGGGGACGGCGAAATAAAGGAAAAATTCCAAAAAGTTAAAAAAGTTGAAAATTAAAGGGTGTTCCCATACATAGTTGACGCCAATTAAAATTGTCCTCCGAGTTGTATGGGCGCTCATACAATTAAGCGGACTAGCTTAGGTAATTGGCACCATGGCTAGGTACGGAACCCTCGGCGTACGAGTTCGACTCGCACTTGACCGGTTTTTTAAACGCAGTATCTCATTATCTATGTACTTACCTGTACTTACAATCCGAATTTGTTTTTTTGAATTATGATTAGGTAAGTACCTACCTAATAAAAATAGGAAAAGGTAACTAGGTGCATATAGGCCGTTTAGGAGCCGCTCCCATCGAAAGGCCGCCTAAGCCTTTCAACGGCCGAAAAGCGGCCCCTAGGGGCTGACCTGGCTACGCTACTAATATGTGTATTGACAGATGGGCGGGGATTAAAATATAAAGGCGTGTCTGCACTCCGTCTCTTACATACTAAAAAAAAATGTACTAGATAGAACGAGTTGGGAAACTCAAAAACAAAATATTTCAGTTCATCAACTAATACTACTTTTTAGGGTTCCGTTGTCCTGACAAGAAACCCTAATAGTTTCGTTATGCCCGTCCGTCTGTATTTTTTAAGTATTTTGTATAAGTATCATAACATAAGTCATCAATATCATAAGTTTTCTTACAATATATCAGTTAAAATTTATCTCAGAGTTTTACTGATATTAGACTATGAACTATCCTTTATCCAGGGTGTGCGGACCGTACAATGTAAGTATTCATAGTAGATGTTAATTTCCAAAAGTACCTATCTAAATTATCGCATTGGATGTTTATCTGCAATGATAATTTAAATCTGTAGTAAATAAATAACTGAATAACTGAACAATACAATAACTTTTTTATTCTCAAAAACTTATTTTTAAATACGTCTCGACAACACTCTTTTCTACTCGTTTCTTTTTAAAAATAAAGGAATGTTTCCTTTAAGTAAAATATTGTATCTTAAGGATTTAAAGTAGTTTCCCTCCGGGGCCCATTCATTTTTTCCACCCTGTATATGGAATTTAAATTTTTCTACTCGTACATCAACTCGTACAAGGTTGTCAATTTTCAATTTTAGAGATGCAATGTGAACTCAGCCTATATTTTTAAAATTGTTATTTGTCAGCGGACGTCAGTCGAGTGTCAACTCGACCTGACATGCATGCGACCGTCTCAGTAGGGTTGCCACTTTTTTTTCGAATAAAGGAGTTTGTAGGAACTTACAAATAAATAGTAGATTTTACTTAATAAAAAATGTGATTGAAAAATAAAAGTTTCCTTGCTTCTGTCTGACTACCCCTACAAGTTTAAGTTTACATTCACATAATTAATATGACAGCTTACCATGGTTTTGTTGAGTCTGCTTTAAGGGCGTTCCCTGAGCCAAACACTGTATTTCCCTGTATAAACCCTCGATAAATAAAGTGGAAAGTAACTGAAAAGCCAACATGCATCTCTAACATTTTATCTTGTAATATACCGTTTAATTTTAGTTTTAATTTTTATTTAACATCATATTTACTTCATAATAAATCAACGAAAATCACTAAAAATAAGATAAATCTTCATTTGCTTTTGAAGTTGGTGTAGGTAATTTATGTTTTTGGTTTGCTCCATCGGATAGGTCATTCAATTAATGACATAAATTCCGTTCACTTTTTCGATTGGTTGTTATTAGGGATGAGAAAGCTCCAAAAAACTGCATTTTTGTCGTGTTTCGGAGCGAGCAGCGCCGATAAGCGCCGCGACCGGACGCATTCTAAATTTATCTTTAGTCTAACAAAGCTAAGACAAATATTTGAAGTTGCACTCATCGATGTGCTAATTTTAGCTCTGGGCTAGGGTATTATTTTTTGCGGCAACTCTAAGAGCAAAATTTGTAAGTCAGAAGAAAGGGTCAAAGCCATCACACTATCACATCACACTAATAGTTTGAATGTTTGGATGGATGGATTGATGTTTGGGTGGTTAGATGGATGTTTGGATGTGTTTGAACCGATTTGGCTGAAATTTAAAATATAGATAGAAAATAACCGTAAATAGGACATAGGCTACTTTTTATCCCGGAAAATTTTTTGAAACACATTACTAACAAACAACATAAAATCGCCCAAGTTGCCACTAAGATCTTCGCCTAATATATTTTTTCCCCAAAAATATATTATTTTGGATTCAAATAATATTAGACTTATATTAAATATAATATTAGGTGTTGCAACCCTACGTGTCAGCAAAATAATCATGGCGGCCGGAGATTGACAAGACGGCCATGGCAGGGCAGGACACGCGACGGTGTGGGAACGGTCTGGTGTGGGGCGTCCGGTACATTTCAATACAAAGAATATCATTTTTGCCGGGACGGTGTTGCTACGGTCATGCTATGCGACGGGGTAGAGACGTGATAATGTGGCAGCACCCTAACCATTTAGTGTTAGGTATATTATGTATCAACAAATTTAATCAAAATGTTTCTATCGATACAACTATTTTCTCGAAAAAAAAATAACATGTAGGTACATTTTATATTCTATCAGTGAGAATCTGTTATTAGCTTTCTGAAGTTAATCATAGTGTTTAATAACATTTACTTTAGCTGTTAGTTTTCCTTGTAAATAAATAAATATATTTTCAGCAAATAACTGTGGCGCATTCATCAAAGAACTAAGATTTATGAAAGGCTGAGAATGCCATAATAGTTCCAGAGTGTATTTTCACTCGTTCAACGTTTTAATTAATGTTGTTCCACAATGCAGTGCTCTAATGATTTGAATAACCACCGATACACTAACGTCAGCTGAAACCCGGCGGGTGTAAACAAAGCTCCCAGTTAACCCCGATTTTGCCAACCGCATTCGCTGTGTTTTTTTTTTAGTTTCTACTTGATTTGTGTAGCTGCTGCTGACTTCGCCAGCTATGAATTTTACAAAAAATGTACAGTGGTGGGAGTTTTTGCACTGTGGTTGGTTGCTGAAATATAGGCTGTAATGAGTGAATGTTTGTCCAATGGGATGACGATTTTGGACAAGCTTTCAGTAGGTAGGTAATAGTGCCGTTAGCAATAGCTTGTTGCTTTCTGAAGCACAAGCATGTTGTGTGATTGCCACTAAAAACTTAATGTATGTACGGGTACTACTGTTGTCTAGTAGGTTTACTTTTTCAAAGCTACTCTTTATTAGCACAATCGCTATTTATACTGTGGGCAACTGCGTTGATATTAAAATATTTAAAATTCTACTGCATCGTAGTGTTGCCAGGGGAAGGAAAAGGTGCCGGGAAATAACAAAGTTCAAGATCCTACGACCAGCCGGCGCGGGGTGAATTGTGGTAGGGTAACCGTACGAATATCAAGTAGCATGTGGAGTACTGCTCAGTAATGGCGGGCGTGACGTCACGTTCGGACACGCCACACCGCGGCCTCGCTTTGTATCATGAATTACATTACACCTTCCATATGCTAAATTGGAGCGCTTACCCTTTAATTTTATATGTTCAGGAATACCTACACGTCATGCCGTAGCGCGCAGGAACGGACAGGGGAAGACTTTTCCTCACCCTGTCCTCTCCTGCGCGCTACGGCTTTTAGATGTAGGTGAAGGTTAATAAGGGTTTCTCAAGTTTTATGAACTTTAAATTGAAAGGTCTGTAAGATGCGCAATTAATCTATTTATTTTTATTGCCATCATAATAACGTATTGTAGTCAAATTTCACCGATATCCAATTTAAGGACTTATCAAAAGACTTTATACATTAGACTTATCAAAAGATCACCTCATCCGCGGAAAAAAAACATGGGATATCTTTTCGGTGTTTTTCAGTTTTCAAAAATTACGAAAATGTATACTTTTCAAATCACCTCCTTTTCTGCACTTCTTACTATATTCATTCATTCGTTACCATAGAACATAATAATGGCTTTACCCTCTAATAACAAATAATGTACCTACTGAAAAAAGGTAAAACCTTGTAAAAACTTTCAGTGTAACTTCTCACGCAAGCTAACCATCAGCAAGCAGTACAGCTTCCACCCGCTAGTCTGGCACGTGTAGACAAATGTTTAATACAATTCACAATAAACATCTGAACGACCGAGTTCTGCTCGAGTGCAAATAGAGAAAAATTAAAAAGAAAAAAGAACAAAAGAAAACTTAAAAAAAAATAAACTTCCGATTTCTTAGTTTTAGAAAAGTAACATGCATTTTAAAACAAACTAATCACATCTAAACGGTGAAGTTAAACATCGTGAGGAAACCCGTGGCTTAGTCAGCCCCACACGTAATTGACCATGTATTTCCTGTGGTCAAGATGAGAGAATGGTGTAGGTGCTGGGCAAGCCTCCTCCATCCTAGCTTTGTCCTAGGCAAAACAGTGTCCTGTTAAGTACCTACCTATAGTATAGGCAAAGAATAACTCCTGACACTGTATGTACCTATATTTATTATCTAGTAAAAGATATAAAGGCCTAAGTTTTGGTCTAGTTGCCCAGTAGATACTTGTGTGTAGGCTTAAATTGCATCTTGTAAATAATTATTATACATCTAAGTAAATATTCTAAACAGAAATAGCTGAAATTTTATAAGATGTAAAAGTTAATACACAAGTAGGTAAAGAATAAACCTTGTACAGGTCATATACCGATGAAGTTAAATTACAAAATGCAGTTTTCTTGGTCAGATAATTTCAATTCGCATGTGGCGATGTCGGCAACTTTTTTGGTACTTTCCTGTTCTCGGCGCAGAGCTAGCAATTTTTTAGAATAGGCATGATGACAGTAATCAAGTCTCGCCAAAATATTTATCTGATCTAATGAAATAGGTTTCAAAGATTTTGAAAAATGTATTTATTCTCTTATTAATGTCGAGATTAATAAAATTTATTTGTTAAAATAAATCTACAAAATACAACAATCCGCCATGATAGCTAAAACACCCATCAGAGCGAATTACGTCACGTCTCGGTAAATGTCATTTTGTTTCTATGTAGCTAAGTTGTCATCACTGGTTGATATACCGAGCCGTGACGTAAAAACAGACGCCATGACACCGGCGAGCGTTTTGGCGTAAATTTGAAAATTTAAATTTAAATGCACTTTTATTGCACAAAAACCTTAATTTTCTACAGAAATATGATATATTTTAGACATAATAGATACTTCTGAATATCATAGAAGAGATTTTGAAAATTGACGTTTCAATACTGATAAGATATTAACGGTCATTCTCAGGCGCAGCATTTTTTTCGGTGGCACAATTTTTTTTAGAATTTGGATGTTTTGACATGCAATATCAAATCTATATTTAATTTAGTAATTATTAGTACAAGAGGGAACTCTTAAAGCCTAACGGTTAAAAAGTTATTTGATTTTGAAAAATTGGTGCCCACCGAAGTCAATATTCTAATCACCGAAATCAAATACATTAAACTTTGGTTAAAAAGTCAACAGTCTTTAGTTCGATCTATAATTATTACATAAAAAATTAGGTATTTGTTGATAAAAAATCATTTCTAAAAGGGGTTACAGCATTAAACCCCTTTAAGGAGTTAAATTATGTTTCAAAGTTTGTATGGCGATTGAATACTAGTAGTTCTCCCCGAACTCAGATCTCGCGCATCGTAGATGGCTTACATTTGGACTTTCTTCTGACTACCCCTATACTTTCAAGTGCTACTACTGCCGAGTATGCCTATTGCGCTAGCTCGTCATGGTAAAATTACTGGCATGCATGCAATACATAATGTCGTGTCTAATTTTTCATTCATTTCATATTTATTACGAATTCTCGTCGTATTTAAAAAAGTATACGCCCTAGAATAAAAATAATAACTATTTTGGAATTCACAAATAAAGACCTTTCATTTTACTCAACTCAATATATTTGTTTAACTTTTTTTTACCCCCCTTGGGAACCCAATATCCACCCATGATTGGATGGTAAACGATTCCGGCTGTCCAAAAGTCAAGAGCTAGGAACACGTCCTGGCTGGCATCCACCCGAGCATACTCGTATACTACTTAAAGTTAGTCTCTCTTGCAGAATCCAGCCGCTTCAAACCTTGTACTAGGTACTACTACAGGTGGCTGCCTGATTCGGCATCAGCTCCTCTCATTCACATACTGACGGATGCTTTCCTCACTAGTTGTCGGGTCTAGTTGGGATATATTATAAGCCGATGGTCGTTTCAACAGCCTGCAGGGCGAACCTGGCAGAGCGGAGGGCTATCCCACGTCAGTTGGGGGAAGGCTTCGGCCGATGCTTCTTATCTACGAGAAAAAAATCCATCCGCGTCAGCCCTCCTCACATCACAAATGGGTATTTCCTGTTGTGTCAGAATTTTCTGTCGCTTTCACCGCGTCAGGTGCCGCTTTAACGCTTGGCACCTGACGCGGTAGCAGTCTGGCGGAACAATCAGTGGACTCCCATTTCCGCATTTGGACTCGATGGTGGTCCTTTATGCGTGGGGATAACCTGGCTCGTCAGGTACGTAGCCAACCTAGCTCTCCTAGAAGCACAACAGCTTCCTGGGGTCTTCACCGGCTTAGAGGAGCGACCTCGGGATACTGAAGATTTGTTGCCATTGTGTTGCTACTCCCGCGCATTCCAGGACTACGTGAGCAGCTGATTCTTCTTCGCTTAGACATCCCCTGCAGAGTGGACTGTCCGTGGCACCAATGTTGTACAGATGTGTGTTGAGGGTACAGTGTCCTGTCAATGTCCCTAAGATTAATTCGAGGTCTTTTCTTTGTAGGTTCATCAGACGACGCTCTGAAGTGTTGGATTGTCTGTCTCCAGCGATAGTTGTGTAGGTTTTGGGTATGTTGCCGCATCCAGAAAAGTAGTTGGGAAAAGGGCGTAGGAAAGAATGAGGTTGGTCTCTAACTCTTTAGGTTGAAAGCTGCAATTGAGCTGTTCTTTTATTTTTTAAAGATGCCGACACTAATCTGGGGCACCTTTTTTATGCCAGCTTTCTCTATGATTCAATACAATTATCATAAATCAGGAAACAGCACTATAAGTGCTATGAAACTGTCTTTACCCTTCATATATTTCCACGGAAAACACTGAAATCAATACCACCGGAATCAAAATTATGAGCAAAATCCTAGATATTTTTAAAAGTAACCAAAATTTTGAATATTAGTCTGCATAATGGAAATCTTGTACCGCTTAGATACACTTTTGTTATAATTCGAAAATAATTGCTTGAATGGATTTGAAAAAAATGAATACACCGAACTCATCTTGGAGGGTATACCAAGCCACCGAAAACGATTTTGTTCCTCAATAAAAGAGACACACAGAGACCCACAGACCTGGTTGTCCTCTCCACCAATGCGGAGGGGCTGATAGTTATTCTTACTCTAACAACTGTTCTTGCAACTATTAGAGAACAGGGTATATGCGTAGATCGGTGCGCGCCACCGATATCAATTCAAAACCTCGGACGCGACTAAAACTACTTGTAACTTATCAACGAAAGCCTAATATTTATTGAGAATATTATAAAATAAGCTAGTAATTATCTGTTTTTTTGTGAATACATTCAAAGTAGCGCCACGCTTTATAGAGAAAAAGATAAAAAATAATTTACATCGCAAAATGTGCTTGGGACACGCCACCGAGGCTCAAATTTCAGCGGTTTTTATTTTTTTTAACTATTTTAAATTTATTTTATCTAAAAGAAAACATAGACTTCTTCTAGTATTTGATCATAACTATCATACAAAAAAGAATCAAGCTTTTAGAAATCTATTTAATAGAGGTTTTTAGCCCGGACGTTTTTTTTGAGCCGTTTGCGAATGGCCCTTAATATACTATCATTATCACTAACTTTAGAAAAATGAACAAAAGGCAAAAATTACCCTGTTAAAAACTCACTTTTTTTTGTAATTTTATATTAACTTCAAATCCTTATTGTATAAGTTCTCTTAAATTTTTAGGCATTCAAGACAGTTAATTTGTCTAGGGCTAGTAAGAGATTGAATTCTTCTTAATTTTTTATAGTTAGATCTATTTCTATCATTTCAGCTCACATACACCCGCTGCTGGGTATAGGCCTCCTCGATATCTCGCCACTTCCTCCGCTCCTGTGCCAGTCGCAACTACTACTTGCCACAAACTCGTGCAAGGTCATCAGACCATGTGACTGATAGTTTATGATAGGTATTGTTTTTTTCAGAGAGAAAAAATAACAATGCCGTATCTAACCATTCAGTGCAACAGCCGCAGAGACAAGCAACGAGTTGTGCGCAATCGGCCCTTCCTAATTACCTACAGTAAAAACTAATTACAGGCGACTGAAGTCCTTATTTCGGAAATGTGTCGACCGTCATTACGAGGCCATTGTTTAAAAATAGATCATTCAGAATTACCCAAGAGAATGTTTAGGAAAATAATATTTTGAAAGCGCTACTTTTGAATCTTGACTACATTTGAAAAGTTTTGTAATAATAATTGCTACAGTTTCTCCTATGTTGATTCCCCGACCTGTGACTACCTAATAAGGATTTTAAGCGTCTAAGGATCATGGATATTTGTTCCGGATCATCATTATCTTGAAGCAACATATTATGGGCATGTATCAAATAGTATTTGGACTTATTTTTGACCCCCTTGGACATTTCACAAGATTTTAAAATCTTTAGAAATGTCTAAGGGGCAATTTAAGCGCATGCACTCAGATCTAGGGCATTTAAATGCCGTTTAATATCATTTTTCAGAGATCGGATCGGAGTTCGGAATTTCGAGATAATATGATACCTCGTGCCGACGATACAGAAAAACCTAATGCGTTATGACTACAACTTGAACTTTTATAACGGTCTTAGTTTCATGAAGAACTGAAGTTTGATCCACCGCAGTATGGACTTGCAAACATCGCTGCAATATTAGCTCTATTCGCAAGGACTTGTACGTACAATGAATCGATTTGTATTCTACATAAATGGAAACTATCAATTGGACTGCAGATGATTGAGATATTATAGACGTATAAATACATACTTACCTAATTTTGACTTTTCAAATCGGACTGGTAGTTCCTGAGATTAGCGCGTTCAAACAAACAAACAAACTGTTCCGCTTTATTATATTAGCATAGATAGATTGATGATCCACTAATTTATTTATCTTGAAGAATTATTTATTGTTTAGCCTGTGAAACAAATGATGGACGTTGTGTGAACAAACTATCCTTCCTATGCCTGGTGGCCTGTTTTGTCAAACGTTCGATTGGCTAACAAAAAGCCCTGTCAGATAAATCCGTCTACAATATTTCTTTTCCAAATAATGTTTCCAATACAATACAGGTATACAACATTCGAAATTAAAACACATGAACGTAACACAAAATGCAAAACATTGTGAAATGTGGATATGTTGTAAAACTGGAGGTGCCTCTGACAAGCGCTTTATACATTGAAGGGATAATCAAAGTTCTGAATTTTTATTTACCGTAGTAGGGCATAAAATCGCAATCCTATCTCGATTGAAAGTAATATGAATGGACAGATTCCAATCCCATTGTTAGATTTGGTGTCACGGAGGATTAATGCTAACTAACTGGTACATTCTGTCCCATCCATTTTGGTTGACATTTGGATTGGGTAATACACAATTAGCTTAAATAAAAGTTTAAAAAACCGTCTTCAATAAGAAAGCTATTTAAGCTGAGCTATTTTCTGCACTTTCTGCTCATAACTTTGAAGATCCTCGACAGATCCTCACCAAATGTTTGTGGCACCAATAGAAAAATATACTTTCAAACAAAAAAAAAGAATTTTCCACATCGGTGGCGTCTTCGAGTAATCGGTAAACATACTTGAAAAAAAAAGCACAAAAAAAATCCGACGAATTGAGAACCTACTCCTTTTTTGAAGTCGGTTAAAATAGAGTTAGCTACGTTTATAGACTGGGTGGTGCTGCACAAGACGAAAATAGAATTGTAGGTTAGTTTTTGTTTTCATCATCATCTCTTCACTAGATATCGACTCAACATGTTGTCCTCTTTCAATAAGAACTTGTAAGTAGGTATAAGGATTGCAGGGAATGGAAAACTGGGTCGTTACCTACACCTACGTAATTCCTGGACCAAATTGGCGAATTATTAGAAAAAGGCCAGGTCAAGAGTACCAGCTCGCATGAAGAATGTGTTGAGAGTGAATGAAGCGAAAGAAGTGTGTCAGGATCGTAGCAAGTGGAGATCTGTGGTCTCTGCCTACCCCTATGATGGGAAACCGGCGTGATTGGTATGCATGTACTTATAATACGAGAATTTTATAACATCCAGACAGATAGTAAGTAAGTAAGTGACATGTCATCTGTCATCCAGACAGATGACATGTCAGAGACAGAAAAAAACATATTTCCTGGATGGGATCGAACCCAAGACTTGCAGCGAAGTATAAATACGATGACGCCAGTCAAAGATGGTCATTATTTTTTCTGATTCAATCGTCCTAAGTAATCTATACGGAGGTTTAATTCCACGTCACATTGTAAAAGTGGACATCGTTACTCATAACCAGGTACTGGGATTTACGCCGAGACAATATGTTGTAAAATCTGTGCCGGTTTTACTACTGTCATCGTAGAACTTGGTTTTACAGCAAGGGCTTATGGCTAAGATGTGACGAGAATATTTCAGATGTTTTGTGTTAACAATATTATATGGTCCGTGATTTGGGTGGCATATTTCAATTTAATGTTATTTATCAAGCACAAAACTAAGGTAAACGTGATCTTCGTAACCAATTACAACTTTTAGCATACCTTTACTAGCTCACGGTTTCTCACGCGCTTTAAAATATTTTTTCACCTCAGCAGCTCGAAATGGCATCCTTTGCTGCGAGAAACCAGTATGCAAAATCGCATTTTGCACACTGGTTTCAGTGAGGAAAAGTAGAATCCCTCGTTCGCTCGGGATTCAAAATCAGCACTCGATGTAAAAATCAACTTTGCCCTCTTGTTGCACAAATATTGTTTTACTTCGTTTTATTCCAACTCACGATTATTCCAGGTTTCATCGAAATCGTTTCTGCAATAACGGATTTGTGTAAACATGCATAACTTTTGCATTTTTATTATTAGTGTTTTTTTTTTCGGTGTCAGAAAACATCGTGAGGAAACCCGCAGCATAGTCAGCTCCACACGTATTAACGTATTGACCGGCCGGTACAGCTGAGAGAATTGATGCCCAGCAGGGTAAACCTACTCCATCTCAATATTGTAGGAAGCACTACAGTGTCCCGTTAAATGTAGGCAAATATTGCCTTCCGACACTCTAAAAATCATCTAGTAAAAGATGTAAAGGCGTAAGGTTTTTTTTTAAATTAGTGCCGAATTACATCTTATGATTCAACACAATGGTTTAGTGGTTACATTTTTACCCGGCTGACTATCAAGTCATAAGATTATGTAAATATATATCTCAGCGATAAGGCCGCCCATTGTACTAATTAAGACTTTATTCAGTTGTTATATTTTACTTTTCATTGTTAACAATAAAGTGTGTTTTTTATTTTTAAATCAATTGCTTGTTCACTTCTACCTATTGCGGCTTTGGTGGGTATTAATTAAAAAGCAGCCTCTAGGCACCAAGGCACGAAAACTGTCTTATAAATTAAATTTCCTAGTACACCTGTTAACGACTTGGCCGTAGCGGTAGCACCGTAGCACCGTAGTACTTCGTAGCACTAAGCCTACATAACACATGCAAGAGAACTTCGCTTCGTGTTTATCTTGCCCGTAGCAACTCGGTCGAGGCTAGGCGCTTGGTTCACTACACTATAATTTTAACTTGTTTTCATCTGAACACACAACGTTTATATTCACACTAGTGAACGCCCGCAGCTTCACCCGCGTGGACTACGATTTTGCATCCGACGGGAATCTTTTTCCGGAATAAAAAGTAGCCTATGTGTTATTCAAGAACCTAAACTATCCATATTCCAAATTTCATTGAAATCGGTTAAGTAGTTATGGGGATACGTGGTAACAAACATTCGATCGAACGCAGAGAGTCGCCAAAACGCGATGGAGGAACGAATCAACGATGCAGTCCCAAAATCGCCGATCGCTGATGCTAGCTGATGTCTAATGTATCTAGATGTAATCTAGATGTCTGATATAGACCTTATCAAAGCGGATAACAATAAAAAAATGGGATACTTTATCTGAAATTCCTTAGTATTCTCAATTGAGATTCCTATCCAAATCAAGTACATGCCTGCAGAAATGCCTGACAAATGTCATATTATCATTCATACAGGCACCTGTTTTGAATTCTGTGTAACACCGGGGTGGCCACCGTTCTCCGGATTACCGCACAAATTAAATTACTGACACAACGCGGACACAAACCTAAGCTCTGTTTTACAAACCACTTCTTTTTTTGGTATGTCTTAGTCATTCAAAATATTTTACATTTTTTTACGATATTTGTCCAATAAAGTTAAATGGTATGTTCTACGACTAACAACGCATAAAATAATAGGTAATTAAAATTACAACTTTTAACAACTTATTAAAATTACGATTTTTAAAGCTTTTAAGAGGTTATAAATAAATAAATAAATAAATAATGCTAGACATTTCACACAACATCATGTAGCCCCAAGCTAAGCAGAGCTTGTGTTATGGGAACCACATGACTGATATATTACTTAAATAATGTTTTTTTTTGTTAATATATACAATACATAATATACATAGAAAACACCCAGACCCGAGACAAATATTTGCAGATCATACAAACATTTGTCTCGCGGCGGGGATCGAACCCGTAACCTCTTGCGTCACAAGCGGGCACTTGCTCATACGAAAGAAGAAGACAAGCGGGCCTTCACCCACTGCGCCACAGAGGTCGTCAATGTCAGGTTGCTTGCCACCTGTCACTTATGGAATGTTTACTTCTGCAAAATGTGGGCATGTAGGTGCCAAATATAAATGTATTTGAACATACCTTTGACTTCCCCATTAAAAAATATATAATCTTAAAAGCCTAAAAGATCTGAGAAAATGTCTACCGCGCCTTGGTTATAGTTGTGGTCATGTTTTCCATTTGGTTTCATTTAAATAATATTTAATGTATAATCTTCACAGTACCAAATCAAATGTCCAATCCATCCTAGGTTGCCTGGAAGAGATCGCTTTAAGCGATAAGGCCGCCAATTGTTTTTACCTATGTTTAGATAATTTATATTTAAGGTTTCTTTGTGGTAAACAATAAAGTGTTATCTATCTATCTATCTATCAAATCCCCGGCAAGTGCTTACCAGCTATTAATTTTAAAATAGGTCATAAATAATTAATGAGTAGCCATTATATACAATAATATTGCTCTTGTAACGGGGCTTTAAATCTTGCACACCTGATAATAAATTACGTCTCTCACCAGGGGGTAGCTGGGCGTAAATTCATTAGTGTCAAATATACAATACTTAAACTAATCTTTAAATACATTGGAATATGAATCAAATTGTGAACGTGACTGATAAATTATATTAAAGAGTCCAACTCAAACTTCAATCAGATCTATTCAAATCCCGATCTGCACGGCTCATCCATTATAAATCCTGAAAGCTAACCATACTGGTGGTGCTGGTTACTACTTAATTTGTCTTTGTAGACATTTCTGCAAATTCATATATACCTGTTAATTACACGCATACCTGTTAAGTACTCGCTTGCCAATAAAAAATACTTTCGCATTAATTATTATATAAAGATACTTTCAGTATCTTTTTACTTTTATATTTTAAAAAATACTGACTTTTTGTGACGAAACCACCTGGCAATATATTTTCATTAATTGGTACCCTTCGAGCATTTGGTAAATGTTCGAAGTTAAAACCTTATAATAACTCTATAAATCCGATTATTTTTTAAAAAAACGACTAAAACTTTTTCATGCACACAGGTATTACTGAAAACATATAGTACCAACTCAGTTATTTTTAACCCCCAATTACTGAGCTAAGGCATACCCATTATGTTCCGAAATAATGAAATCGCGTGACGTTCGTGTCAAACTCGATACGACTGATATTTTGCCAGTGCACATAAAAACCCTTTTAACGGTAAATACCTGTATTGCGTGTGCTGCGTTTCGTGATCGGTTAATTCTGTATTATATTAGGCAATTTTTTTAATAAGCGCCTAGTGGAAAATATATTTTACTACGGTATGAACAAAATGGTTTCCTCATAAACATAGCATTTAAATGTTGGATTTGAAAGTAATAGGTAACAAATAAAGCTATAAAATTACGGCTATTATGAATATTATTTCAGTATGAAAGGTTAAGAGACACGGTAAAATTATGCAGAGCACTCGTAGTGCTAAACTGATCTTGATAGATATGTGGTCACATAGGTGGATGACCTCTAGTAATAATAATAATAACTGAGCGTTTCCGAGCTTCGGAGGGCATCGTCTAAGGACTCATAAACCATTTATTAAGTAGGTACACCACAGGAAAAAAAATCATTTAATTTTTTGATTTTATTTTTCCAGTTGAATCAATGTTTAGTTTCCACTATAATTATTTTTCTTATTAAGTTAAGTATTAAATTATATTTTATACCAAACTCTTGTGTTATTAAAAGGACTCAAAATCAGACAATTTAAGTACAAAATTCTCTAGTGAGTTTCTGATAGTTCTGCTTTTAGTTTGTTCTAGAATTTCATAAATCTGAGCTTTAATATAAATATAATAAGTAGGGTTTAAAACTTTTATTAGTCTACTAATTGATGGTTGAATACGTGTCTTTGAAAGTTGAGGAACAATCCCTCTCAGCCAACACGGAATTCTGTCTAAAGAAGAGTTCATATTTATTTGTTAGATCTAATAATTATGAAATATTAATTAAATTTTATATAAAATATATAAAATTATGACCGTATTATTACATAGGTAAATATTGCAAAAGAGATCTAGATTGATCTAGCTAGATGGTCTTGTGTTTCATTCGCGAAAAACACAAAAAATAACAACAACATAATCACTTAACACTTTTAGTTACAAGTTATTTAGACAATGTATAAAACAAACAAAACATTTATAGAAGAACCGTAAAAAACAAATAAGAAAAGTAATCGCTCAAATACCTACACAAAAAGCTCATTCATACGGAAAGTCGCCTTCTTTTTCAACGTGCGGAGTTTATACAAATCCCGTTGTGCCAGCACCTTGCCCAAGCCTAAAAAATGTAAGCCCATAGTCACGTTTCCGCCATAAAAATAAGGAAAAACATAATTTATGGCCTGCTTTTCCGACTTAATTTTTTTTATTCGGGCACTAGGTAATCCTCTTTCGTACATGGAACAGAAAGATTTAAAAACCAGTGCACTTCCAGCATATTTGGTTCAGTTGTGAAAATGTTTTTATGACAGTGTGATGTCTATTAAAAGAGAACCTCGTAATATTTTCATTTATTTTACAGCTTCACATATCTTTTTTTGATAGAGCATTTTTATACTGGAGGAAATATATGAGTTTCAGCAGTTTGTGTCGTTATTACAGCGAGTATTTTTTACGAGTATTAAAGTAACTCTGTGTACAAGTAAAAAGGTGTGCTGTTAGGATGCAGATATACTTGAGCATTCACTTGTAACAAAATATCGAGCCATCGCCGTTTTAAGAAATTGTCGAACTGATCAACGAACGGAGCCAAGCTTAGAGCCAAACATCGCTACGAACATTTTCACGACCGTTCTAGCGAACGCTCTTGTCGCGCGTCGCTTGACGCTCGTCAAAAAAATATGTCAGAACAGTCGGAACAATGAAATAAATGGTCGGCTGGGCAAAAAGCTCGAAGCAAATTTACTGTCTGTGTGTCGTAATGTGAACGAGGACTTTTCAGATTCTGAAGACGAATTGGGGGTAGACGTGGATCCTACACTCAATTCTCGGCGGTAGCTCAAGTACTTCAGTCATCCCGTGACCACGAACGCTGCAACGTGTTCGAAACGTCGGGAAAGCAAAATAAATAAAAGGTACGCGATAAAATCCCGTTATAATGATTATCATTAAATATACTGTCCTTTCGCTAAAATGCTCGCTCGAATGCTCGCCTGAATGCTCGCTAAAACGCTCCCGGTTTTTCTGTAATGTAAAATTCGCTAGAATGCTCATTACAAGTGAATGCCCAAGTCTATCTGCACCTTTTAATAAAAAACAGGGCAATGCAAATAATATTTTATCTTCAACATACTAATATAATACTAGTCATATAAATAGTTTTATTTACAGAAACTAAACTAAGTAGGTACTACATTTACATAATATTATAATATACAATAAGTACCAGTTGAGCCACTAAAGGATCGTTGGATCTATAGTGAGTTAATTTCATTTCAACATACTTACTTGATGATTCACTATATTTTCCACTATTTATTATTTTCAAACAAAATGTGTTAATCTTAAGCTGAAAGCAAACAAGCTAACTAACTTATCCTCAATTAAACAGCGATCTAGCGTCACGCACGTAGATTCTTGTTACAGGAGAAACTTTTTAATTAGACAATGTGTGCTGTACGAGAGCTTAGCTCAGTACTGAAAAGTTCGTATGGTACCTACTCCATTCTAGTACCTACTATACCAGTCAAAACACATGTTTTGACGTATTGCTTAAGAAATATATTTTTACAAATCATTAATGTATTGACGATTCCTTGTTTTTCGAATCGAATTAAAATACCTACATTGGGAGTATATCCTTTCAAACAACAAAATAACCATAAAAATCACGTAACAAACATTAAAAAAATATATACTTACCTACAGTCGAAATGAGAACCTTCTCCATTTTGAAGTCGGTTAAAAATAGGACTATCCAAACAACCATGTTTTTCGAATCGAATTTAAATTACATTGGGCGTAGGTATATCCTTTCAAACAACAAAATAACCATCAAAATCGCGTAACAAACATTAAAAAAAATACATACAGTCGAAATGAGAACCTCTTCCATTTTGAAGTCGGTTAAAAATAAACAACACAAAAAGTCAATCAGATGTTCCCTTGAACTGTGACCGTAGCATTAGTGTGGCATTAGGTTGATCTAGATGAGGTCACAGTTCGTACTCTCTAGAACACATTTACCTACCACTTACTAATAGTTGATTCGCTACAAAATAATAAAATTGTAATCAGCTCCATCTCTACAATTTTTTTTTTTAATCACTTTTTAAAAACAGTTCCCAAAATGTATAATAACATTTTGGAGAACATTCTTCTAAATCTAAATTTTTACCGCTTCATCGTAAAAAAACGGCCATCACGGTGTATAAATTCCATTCCCGGCCAAATATCAGCCATACCTACGCCATGCTGTGCGCGGCACGAGTTCATAATAACTTTCTGAATCTCGTCGGCTTACCCTTTATAGGGGAAGCTTGCAATAAAACTCAGCTGTTTTAATATCTCATTGAACGAAATATATATTTATTTTTCTATGTCACCAAGTAACTACCAAAAGTATACAATTTACTACTTTAAAAAATATATGGAAATATTTTTTCATATTATTCAAAAACTCCTGAAGTTGTTTTTAGACCAAGCAAACGTTTTTCTTAAATTTACTTTGCTCATTGCTGTTGCATGTTCTAAACACACCAATGACCAGCAACTTAGTATTTTGGAGAAGAAAACACTTACTTATAACTTACCAATTTAAAAAAAACTCACTAATGAGTTATAATATGTATTGCAAATTTTTTAATTTTGTAAAAGTCGCTATTACATTTTAGTCTCGTGGTAAAGGTTAAACTATATTGTTCTGAGGGTTGAACATTGCCTTCGCTAGCTGTGGTTATACAAAACTGCTAACCTCAACCCCCTTAGGCCGAGATACACCTGCATGAGCCCACGTGACGAGTGTACGTTACGAAGAGTCGAGTCAGTGCTGAATTTTATACGGCAAATATTGCCCGAACGTGACTTCACAGCATGGAGCAAAAACATACTGAGGGCGACCATGCACCGTGACAATTTGTACGTAGAACTTTTAATACTTTGCTAGTAAAAATCGCTCATAACTAGTTCGGTTTGGCAAGTTGGTATAGCTTAAATTATACTGCTGTCATAAAGACGGGAGCTACCGACAAAAATTAAAATAGGGCACCATCTGACGCTGATTAAAACTGTTTTTTTTTTAACATAAAGATAAAACATAAACCCGAAGTGGCTTTTCATACGTCCCGGCTGACGGGTAGCCGTTCGTTGGCAAAGTGTATGGGCACGTATTGTAGCTTTCACACGTACCAGCGTAATTTGCATGCAGACGCCGCCAGAACCAGTACGTGTGAAAAGGCACTTACAGGTAAAATTTAATGATAAAACAATAAAAATATTTAGCGCTAAAAATATTTGTAATTGACCTAGATTCTGTAAAACATAAATCGAAAGTGAACCGGGTAAATTTAGTCTCGGGTAGATAAAGAATAGTTAAATATAAAATTGGATTAATAAATAAATGCTTGGACCAGTTGAGTTGAGTTGAGTTTTTATTACATTTTATGATGTTGTGATATGTAGTAGTTTAGTTTCTGTAAATAAATGTATTAAGTACCTACTCAGTTAAATATAATAAATGAGAAAGTTAGCCATAAACGCACACCTACACACATACTTACCTACAATTAGCTAGTAGGTACTTAGGTAGGTGTTACACGCCAATACATTCTTGTTTTTTTTTCATGAATTTTATTCATGAGTGACCCGTACGGATGGTTTTACGAGCTTCGATTTGCAAGTGTCTGGTTCGATTTCTGATGCAAATGCTTGGGTTTACTGCCACACAATAAAACCGTTCGCTTTCATAATATATTTTCTTATAACCCTACCGCGTTTGCCAAGTTTATGTCTGTTGTGCAATTGTTATCAGATGACACTGCTGCGGAACTCTGGCTTTCAATGTATAAAATATGTCTATTTAATCAATACTTTCAATATAATACCTACCCTTTAAAGCAGGAGAATGTGAAATAAATAAATTCCCAAGTGAGAGTCACGATATACGTTTATCTATATTACTAAACACATTACAGAATTCAAACTTTGCCTTTACCTGCCAAAGGCAGTATGTAAGTTCAGACAGCTTACGGTCGCTAAAGCATAAAGCACGCAATCTTACGAATATAATAGATTTTTAGATGTTTGGATGGATGTTTGTTACTCAATCACGCAAAAACTACAGAACGGATTTGGCTGAAACTTGGAATGTTCATAGTTATGTTATATTATATAGTTATGTTCAAGACCTAGAATAACACATAGGCTACTTTTTATTCCGGATAAGAACCACAAGAGCGAAGCCGGGCGGAAGCTAGTGAGAACATAATTTCAAGGTCGTTTGCCCCGTGTTGGGCGCCATTCATACCCGCCTACTAAAACAAAATAGCATTTGTGAGTTAAACGGTGCTTTCAGAAAGCATCTAGACTTTATGCCGTATGCATGCAGCCTTTCAGGATTCATAAAAGGATCATTTCCATATGACAGTTTGAATAGAGCTCAAAATAAAACATACATATTCGAAACGAAAAAGATGTATTTTATTCACGAGCCGCCAGCGAAACTATCAGACATGTCCAAAGTTCGCTGAGTGCAGCTTGCTTTATTTCCGTTTGACCTGTCCTGTTCGACTCTATTCCTGAAATAGCACGACCCCAGACATGTTCATTTTGCCGACAAGCCGAATGCAAGTCCTGACAGCGACGGCCGAGCGAACTGCGCCGACACGGCTCTGCACTCGCAAATTTGAATATTTAATTGCGATTATTTTAGCGCAACGCAGACTAATTTATAAAGCAAATTGACAGTTCTAGTGTTTCCCGCAGCGTGGCTAATGGAAAAGGTTTACTCCTCGATATTTCCGCAGCGAAATGAATCAATTGCATTTTAAATTCAAGGTATTTGCATATAGCATGGCGGTGGGCTACTTTACGATTGCAGTCCAGTTTCGTATTCTTTGTTTAGCGTTTTATTTTGTGCATTTCGTAGCGAGAGCCGCACGTGATACGACCTGGCACCGACTCCTTTCATAAAATATTTTGCTGTTGACATTGTGCTATTTCAATTGAGTATGTATGTATGTATATAGGCTTTTAAATATTGGTGGAAAATTTAACGTTAGTAATATAAAAGAAAATAGGAAGGATATGTATTTCAATACGATTTCCTAATTTAACTCTTTTCAAGTTAAATAATGATAATAATTAGTATTACATGATACATATAACAATCTGCCTTTAGCTAAACAAGACATTTTGCATAATGAGATATCAGGGCTAAAGTGATATCCCTTATTCAGTGAAGAGTCACTGTTTACTTTGAAGTGGAAGACATTTTGTCCAAAAATTCGTTCTTGGATGTGCCACAAGAGGGAAATATAAAACGACGAAGCCAGCTCTAACTTAAACCTAACTTAGATGTAGAGCCTCCTGGGAATCGCACTGAAAACCCAGGGTTGACATTAAGTTGTGGAAACAAGTCTATCGTGCAAAATATGTGCTGAAATCATTTTGCAAAGTGGTTTATTTCAATTTACTAACTCATACATCATGGCGTTCTGTTTGTTTGTCCTGTAACTCTATCACAACAATAGAACCTTTCTCGCATTCACAGCAAAAAGCAATATGAAACATTTATAATGTTTGTTCTGATTATTCAAGCATGAAAATAAAAAAAAATTCAAGCATAAAATTCTGAAGTTATATATTGCGAGGAAGTGAGACATAGCAAGCTTTGCGAATCGGTGACTAAATAAATGATTACTGAAATTGTTCGAAACACTTCGAAGTTTATGCCGTCCGAATGTCACTCAGATGTCTCAAGTTTTGCGAAGTAGCTAGGTACTGTCAAGATAAAGTCAGCTGTATCGTAGGTATACACAGCTACCTTCTACGTCTGCGTAGTTTGACTGACAGACAGATTAAACTTTCAATTTGCAGGTGTTGGAAGTTTATTATGAGAAAGAGGAAAGGCTGATATCAATGATAAGATATGTTACTTGCATAGTTATCGACGTTTAAAATGTGATCGCACATAATTATAATATGGTATACCATACAGATATTGGTGCACACTATGTTGACAAGTTCCGCAAATGAATAGTACATACCTACATATCATAATAGCAGTTTTATTATTTTTGTAATTTACTACACGTGACGAACACGTCTAGGTCGTCGCCCTGCTTGACGCGGAATAAAGACAAGGCGTCCCAATTGGGAAGTTTTTGAGTCTTAATCTAGAAATCTATTATGTTTAAATATCATTGGCTGATACGAAATTATCTTATTGTTCCGAGGAAATTATATTTGATCAAAAAAGTAAATAAATCTCATACATTTTCTATCTTTTCATGTTATACAAGTGTTTTACAGTTGTCTGTGATAAAGAGTTTAGTCTCTTCATGTGATTTAGGTAGAAAATAATTTTAATAAGTAGGTAACGTCGTTATGAAGTTGGAACAGTATAAAGAACTTCTCATTATCCACAAATTGGTTGTACTTATAAGTAACTTAAATTTGAGAACTTTGAGTTACTTTACATTTTCAATTTTATTCAAATTAAATTGATCCACTCGGTTTTGCTCTATTGAATTTATAACTTTTGAATCTGATTTTAACGAAGGTTGAAGCTGGCACAATTTTAGTAAACTGCAGAAACTTTTTTCACACAGTATCATTGCCATTCGCATTGCATTCTCTTTCTGTATTTGGTACCTATATTATTTATTGAGGAAATTAGTAGGCTCCTTTTTAAAATCATCATCATCACTATACACGGTACACCATCACTACGCGAGGGCACAACTTGTCTTAAATAAAATAATAACTAAAACATAAGAGAAGGGACGACAAAATTGTAAAACACGTTTTTTACAAACTTCATACAGTGTTCGTGCTTAATTAAATCTGCGATTCATTGACTATTTTATAGAAACAAAATATAAATTAAATACCTACATTTTTAAGAAGTAAACTGATTTTTAACTTTTTATAATTTCTGCAAGCAATCTGAGTACCAACGAGTATAACATGTCAATTTACGTGTACCTATTGAAATTGACCTATTCACTATTCACTTTTCGACCAGGTTTTACATATTCACAGAAGGGCTTACCAAAATGCCCGTGTTTCCCGTACTTCCAATCCACATGAACCATTGTGTTTGGATAACATTTCAATCGAGAGGTTTTCATTCGCGGTGGCCGCTCAACCGAAGCCGCACATTCAACTCTTTTTCACACACCACTGGCTGTTTATGAATGAACTGTGGTTTTATTTAGAGCTACCTCTTGGTACTTATACCTATTGATCCTATCGGTTTCAGGAACTGATTTAATAGTTTACAAAAAATGTATTTCTGCCTACCGATCTACTTCATACTTACTTTACTTCATAACTAATTCATTTTCGAATTCTGTCTTCCGGCCGTCAAGCGTCAGTAAAATATACATACTATTTGCTGGTGAACTTTTGGTCTATGGCCGCTAACATTTCCAACTTTGCAAGTATTTCTAAATTTTCCCAACGTTTCATTGAAACTGAAAAGTCTTATCGAAATTACCCAATTTTTCTTACATTACACCAAATAATAATAAAGAAAAAGAAAAATAATTTAAAGAGAAAATGCATGAATAAATCAAATAATAAATTAGCCTCGTATATCTGTTAATAAGAGGTATTAATGATAATCGAATCGTACGGAACTTAATTGAATGGATGCCTCATAAAAACAACCCATTTCATTGCGTTCGCTTACAACGTTTGATATGTTGATTAGGTACATTGTGAATACAAAATTACGGATTTAAGAGAACTGCATTTTTTTTTGTTTACTGACTGAATTATGATATAATAATGCCACTAATTTTAGGATATTAGGATTAGATCGTATCTAACGATATTATATCAATGCATACAAATGTATGTCACTTGGTTCAAGCCACTTGAAGCTCTCGTTGCCTTAATCAAACACAATCATCGTCGTAAAAGTGTAACAATACCATTTGTTCCAGGATCTTAATAATTAACTCGCTAATAATAAGCCCACAGACATAAAAAGAAAAGAAATCCAGCCGACTCCTAATGAAAAGCAAAGTTGCTAGTGCTCCCACTTCCGGTCAATAAGTGCGCGCTCCGCTCTCCTGCACACTTAATTTCCCCGTTCTTCCGGTTTGCGACTTCTTTAGTAATTGAGTAACTGGCCCCTGATAGTTTAATGGCAGCTATTTTGTTTTCATTTTGTTTTTAAAATTTCATTTTTGTTTTTTTTTTAAACCCAACACGCATTTTCTAAATCAACAATGCTTGTTTGGTTTAAAAGAAACGTTCATGCGCTATGGTGGAGGTAAATAAAATGAATTAATTACACGATTAAATCTTGTAAAAATATTAAAAATGCTTTCAAGGTTCAAGAAGTAACATAGCTCCAAAATACATTTGGTGTATAAGGTGATTGATAATAAAACCGGCCAAGTGCGTATCGGGCCACGCACAGTATAGGGTTCCGTAGTAGCCCGTTATCAAGTTTAGTCACTTTAAAGGATGTATTCTAATGATTTTGCTTTTGGTACAAAATTATGCAACACCCAGGTATTATTCTGATATTTCATGAGGACGTCGTCGGCGTCGGTAGGTATTCGGAAGCGTATCCAAATATACGTCCAAATATACATTATACATGCCCGCCCATTTCTTTTGTAGTGATAATATATATACGCACCCACTTTATTTTATAAGAAAACCATCTTTAGCCATGTTTAAAATAAATTAATCCATGCTACGCATAATGCTACGCCCCGCTACGAGCCGTAACTATGGCAACAAACATCAAAATACCAACGACCTTTCGTTTATGTACTTACATGTTTTATAATCCCCACTAATCAATAGAATCTTTTGTCCTTCGACTGTTTATCATAAGAATATGAATGTCGACAATCGAATGGAATAATTTATACCTTTGCTACAATCAGAAAGTTTCCATCAATATTTTATTGAAAATATAATAAATAAAATATCGCTCCGATATCGCATTAGACTTTACTTTTTATTTGAAACTACAATAGGGCAATTGTTAAGAGGCTTAAGATCTACATTGAATTTTAGCCTCTTTTAATTTAGGTATCTTCAAATTGTAAGAAGATATTTAGATCATTAAAGGTAAGGTATTTTTATCTTTATCTTTAAAATTCAAATAATAAATTGCTTAAGAAACCTTTTTACATATAGGTACCTATACTGCTTCATCTTAGGAAAATAAATAACAAATTGCATGTGTAAAGAGTCTGTAAGACCTAAAACAGACAGATTGACGAAACTTTGAAGTTTTTCATGTCTAGCTTTTTTTTAATCTGACGTCAGTCGGGTCTAATCCTCAGTGATCACTTCTAAGTAATAATTTGTTTCGAAAACTAGTTACTTACTATAGATAGAGGATTATGTTTCTAGCGCGCGCAAAATGAAGTCTCGAAAACGTCCCAATTGGGACGTCTTGTCTTTAGTCCGCGTCAAGCAGGGCAACGACCGACGTGTTTGTCAAAACAATAAAATGCTATCCTACTTAATATTATAAAGGCGAAAGTCCGTGTGTGTGTGTGTGTGTGAATGTTTGTTACCACGTATCTCCATAACTACTGAACCGATTTGGCTGAGAAACATAGATAGATAATGACCGGGAATAGTATGACATAGGCTACTTTTTATCCCGAATAAATGCATGGTTCCCGTGGGATAAACAAAATAGTAGTCCACGCGGGCGAAGCTGCGGGCGTCTGCTAGTTGTGTTTTAATAATGTATGTAGGTACTATTCATTTGCGGAACTTATCAACATAGTGTGCACTATACCTATCTATCGGTATATGTACCTATATGTAGATACTTATATCAGTGCGACCATATTTTAAACGTCACTAACTATGAACGTAACATAATCTAACTAGGGTATAATATAATTGCTACCGTTTTTGTACCCCCGTTTAACAATTTCTAAAACCATCAATCCCCACGTAATCCTCTCAAACAATAGAAATGACCGACCACTAAAACATTGAACAAAATAAAGCAACAAAATAAAATATCTATCACAAGATACTTCAAAATCAATTGGGAATTCCACCCTTTGTCCCAACAGGAAAATTCCATTTTCAAAACACAAAACAGACGACACAGACCTAAATACCTTGTAAGTAAACGAAGCGCAATAAGTAAATAGCGTCTTCCACTTTGAGAATATTTCATGCCAAACGACCTGTAAAAAACTCGAAACAACTTTTAACAGATTTTGGTATTGAGACAGGACTTAAAATAAAATTCGTAACGTGTTAACCGTATCATCATCATCAGCCTATAGCAGTCCACTGCTGGACATGGGCCTCCCCTAATGAGCGCCATCGCACCCTGTCTTCAGCTTGACGCATCCAACTTGTGCCGGCAGCCTTTCGCAGATGGTCACTCCACCTGGCAGTCCTACCCTACATTTACCGAGTCGTGGTCTCCACTCGAGAACTTGTTTACCCCAGTGGTGGTCAGTTCTTCGGCAAATATGGCCGGCCCACTGCCACTTCAGCTTGCTAATTCTCTGAGCTATGTCAATGGCTTTACCTTGTGAAACAACGCACATTCCGTTTATCATCCTGCAGTTCTGCAATCACACTTCTCGGAATGCATCCTATTCGAAGATTTTCTTCGAAATTTACGTTTTTTCAGCGAAGAAAGTCACATTCGGAATACATTCCGAGAAGTGTAAAATTGTCCTGCTGATTTTATTAATTACCTACCTCACTAGGTTATATTTTTCCTAATAGCACCAAGTTAACGTTTTTTTTTCTTAAATAAGTACCTATTTACTTGATGAAGATCCCTACACTCATAAAAGATTTAAAAACAGGACCGTGCGATGTGTCATCCGAAGAACAGATTTTAAAAAAAACCTGTAGGTACCTATTCCAAATAATTAATTAGATATAAATCAACGCCGCGAGGGCGCTGCTAGTATACTTATATCTTTCACGGTTATTATTGCTTACCTTACTCACAACAAACCCCAAAAAAAAACACATCGACAAATAGACCAGCAGAGTGATTCACACTTCTCGGAATGTATCTATTCCGAACTCGTGAATGACTTTTTTCGCTTAAAAAAACGTAGGTAAACTTTCCGGAGAAAATCTTCGAATCGGATGCATTCTGACTTCTGAGAAGTGTTAATCAACTGCAGGTCACCTTAGGACCTTGTTATACTGATTGTGTGTCACATTATGAGTCATCATAATTTTCATTAGTCATTCATTACTAATGTTTCACAAATATCATAAACATAAGTACCTACCTCTGAAACATTTTCAAACTCAATCTATCAGCAAAAATTTGCTTTGCAAAAGTTACCTGTACTACTGCGATTCAGCACTTCTCGGAATGTATTCGTATTACGGAAAGTGACGTTTATTCGTGGGAAAAAAAGTCAACTTTCTGAAGAAAATTGTCTAATCGGATGCATTCCGAGAAGTGTGAATTGCACTGCGCACTACTACCATCTTACTAGTAGGTTAATCCCAAAAATGGTAGACATTTCATCTCAAATCTTAATAAACACGTACAAAATTATAGATTGTTTCCTTTGTCCCATTACGAAATTTGTCATGCGAAATGACTGATTACCTATAAGGTACCAAATAGATAACATATCGAAACAGACAAAAGCAGCCATTAGGTAGTACCTATTGGAATATTTTCAACGGAGCACACTTTATATCAATTAAAACTGGGTAATAAAATATCTATGAGTTAAAAAAGTTGATTATTCCTTAGTTTGATAGACTAGGCTAGTTACTACGAGTATTTATTAATTAATATTAGAGAACATTTCACACAGCGCCCCAAACTAAGCAAGGCTTGTATTATTGTGTCGAGAAAATGTCGATATTTACTCAGATCTTAAGATATTCGATCGAGCGAGCGAAGCGAGCGAAGATCTTAGTGGTAAGTTGGGCGATTTTGCTTTGTATGTTTGTATGTTTGTATGTTTGTATGTTTGTATGTTTGTATGTATGTTTCACGAATTGTTGTTCGCGCATAACTGTCGAACCGTTCATCCAATCTGCATGAAACTTGGTAGGTCAATAGGTTGTAGTAAGGAAATTTACGGTGGAGCATATGAGCTTAATCGATGAAGGGGTTGTGAAGATATTAGGTTCCCAAGGGGGTAATTTTTTTTTAAAGTTACACAAATATATTGAGTGGGGTGTCATATGAAAGGGCTTGTTTTGTACATTCCAAAATGGTTTTTATTTTTAGTCTAGGATGTATAGTTTTTGAAATACGACCAAAGAACAAAAACTACGAAACCAGAGCTGCAAGAGCTCCCGTTTCATAGAGTTTCGATGTCTTCGTAGCTCATTGACTGGTCGGTCTTAGAAAGAGAGTGGCATCGTTGCGGTTTGGTTTGCAATGATTTTAGTTGCTACTTGATTTATTTTCTTGAAAAAAAAAAATCTTGGTAATGAATGAAAATAATTGTCCGGGAACCTGAAAATAAATTACGTACGTAGGTTACGCTAGGTAAGCTAAACTTGGTGGGTCAATAGGTTGTGCTATGAAAATTTAAGGTGGAGCATAATGAGCTTAATCAATAAAGGGGTTGTCAAGATATTGGGTTCCGAAGGGGGTAAAAAAAATAATTAAACAAATATATTGAGTGGGGTGTTAAATAAAAGGTCTTTAGTTGTACATACCAAAATAGTTATTATAATTATTCTAGGACGTATATGTACCTAGGTACTTTTTGAAATACGACGAGAATTCATATATTAAATGAATGAAAAATTAGACACGACATTATGTATGGCATGCATGCCAGTATTTTTTACCATGACGAGCTAGCGCAATAGGCATACTGGGCAGTAATAGCACTTGAAAGTATAGGGGTAGTCAGAAGAAAGTCCAAATGTAAGCCATCTACGGTGCGCGAGATCTCAGTTCGGAGCGAACTACTAGTTTGTAGACGTCTATATGGGTAGTCAGAGGCACGTTTGAATATACAAGTACTTTTATAAAAATAACAAAAACAATATTTACACAAGATTAGTCCCTTTGTCCTATCGCGTGTTGCCTTATCATTTCGGCGAAACAGCTGATTACGAAGGTACTAAATAGATAACTAGTGGAAACGCACATAAGCAACCCATTATTGTAAATATTTTCAACGGAGCACACTTCAAAGTTATTTGTTCATTTACTAGTTATTGATCAAAGTGACGAATTTGTAACGGTACGCAACATTGTTTATTTTCATAGTAAAACTATTTTCTGTAGTAAAACTATTATTTTTAAGTGTGGGAGTACCTAATTTATAACGTTGATCCGATTATTGATTTGATGTACATAAATGCAAAATACTCACAAAAAATATTAATAAAACACTAGGTAAGTAGGTATGTGGTACTTATTGTGAGCCGTGTTGGCCGAGTAGGTTAGTGCCTCGACTTTCGATCCGAAAGTCGCAGGTTCGCACCAGGCTTTTAAATGATGAAGTTGTGTATTAAAACTTTTATTAGTTTGTTGTATAAAAAATTATAAGTATGAAATATTTTTCAGCTAAAATGCCTCCCCCACACGCCCAACCTTGTGGACCATACTGTGGTAGTCCTGGCTACTGCGCACCACACTGCTACTTTTATGGGTTGAACCCTCCCCCGCCGCCACAACCGCACTACCCGGCCCCACCGGTGCACTACCCTCAGCCACCGCCCCATAACTACCCACCGCCGCCACCGGTCTACGACCCCACATACGTTTACCACCGCACGGAATACCACGGCAATCCTCAACACTAATGCGTAATTTGCTACATTATTTTACGAATAAATAAAGATATTTTACAAACATTTGTCTATTTTTTCACATTTGACACCGATGATCAATAGGTTCCTTACTTATTACACTTATTATCTAAGAGGGCTTTAACTAAACAAAGTAGTAGCAAATTATGTACTCCAATGGAAAGATGGGTTTATTGTCCCCAGACATTGTGAGTAAAAAGCGCAAAAAATGACATTTTGTGCAAAAAAATACCGGTAACTTGCTAAACTGATCGATTACATATAAGTCAGACAAGCATGAGCGCTTCTGGGTGTAAAGCGAGTGTTTCAGACATCTTGTCCTAAGAATCTCATTTCGTCTTTAGGTCAAATGTACGACAATAGGCATGATGACTAATTTTCAAAATCTCTTCTATGATATTCAGAAGTATCTATTATGTCTAAAATATATCATATTTCTGTAGAAAATTAAGGTTTTTGTGCAATAAAAGTACATTTAAATTTAAATTTTCAAATTCACGCCAAAACGCTCGCCGGTGTCATGGCGTCTGTTTTTACGTCACGGCTCGGTATATGAACGAGTTATGACAACTTAGCTACATAGAAACAAAATGACATTTACCGAGACGTGACGTAATTCGCTCTGATAGGTGTTTTAGCTATCATGGCGGATTGTTGTATTTTGTAGATTTATTTTAACAAATAAATTATTAATCTCGACATTAATAAGAGAATAAATACATTTTTCAAAATCTTTGAATCCTATTTCATTAGATCAGATAAATATTTTGGCGAGACTTGATTACTGTCATCATGCCTATTTCATAGTGTTCTGTTTTTTTATACTTTACCTTTTTACCTTTTTTTGATATTTTTGTTCTTGCACTATTTTATTTTTATTTTAGTCACATTTTATAAGCATTTTTGTTGCAATTCTAGACGCTCTCGCTCTAATTGCGCTAAAGGTTCTTGGCATATTATATTAAGTACCTATATTATAATATTATATCAGCAATTTGACTTTGATATTCAAAAAAAAACAGAAAAGCGCCCTCTATTATCGCTTCTAAAAACATGAGCACAAAAGTATCTCAAAACTATATTTGGAAAACGCGATAATAAAAAACTTGTTGAGTCTAACTACAGTGAAATTGATGACACAACACACCAGACATGAATCGTGACGAACACAAACACGTCAAACAGAAACATAAAGTTACCTACCTACCTAAGTGCTTAAGCAATTAATCATGCACAATATCAGCAGCTTATCCTTATCACTTGTGTGAAATGCCTGATAAAACCCATCTACCACTCAGATAACTAAACAAATGATAAAATGGGAATAATGGTCGAACTATTTGCATTCAAAATATTTTCGACGAGCTAGAAGCAGTACCGCACAAAATAATTTTGAGTGAAGAAAGTGTTGCAAAGAATAGTAGCAAACAAGAGGTAAGTTGTAGATTTTATATAATGTTGTAATTTTTTTTCAATAGTTTATTTACTTCGATATATTCATTATTGTCCCTATACCCATTCAACACTAAAAGCATTATTCACAACAAAACAACACATGTATAAGTAAAACAAATGGTGTCTATGACAAATAATTGGCTTGTTTTGTTTTTTGTTTGATACTTATCATTCTTTTTTTTTTTTTTTTTTTCTTGCAGAGCTGAATCATGAGAATTAATGACATGAGACATGAATGTAACAGAGTATCAAACAAGGTCCAATACCATGTAGGCAACGTCTTAGGCGGTGTTGCCGCTGCACTTCGAAATCCTCCCATCCACTACCACACGCATACTAGAGGTAGGGTCACAGAATTAATAATAGTACTAGTAACAACTAGTAGATACATTATAATAATAGTTTATCATACATTAGTCATGTTAATATATTCAGCAACATAACCTAGTTTCGCATAGTGCTGAGTAAAACCGTTTTCTTTCATGATATCTACGTTTATTCTAGTTTACTCAATTACTTAGTTCCCGTCCGTGACTTTCCTTGCGCAATTCTTCTGTGTCGTAACATTCTCAGCAAAGCGGTCATTATGTCGGGATTGTGGCAATTCTTTGCCACTGCTCTCGCCTGCGTAGCTAAAATGGTCGCTATTGCAGCATCGCGGTGAACGAATTGAACTATTGCTATCTCTTTTCATTGACTTAGAGTGAAAAGAGATGGCAATAGCTCAATTCCTTCACCGCGATGCTGCAATAGCGACCATTTTAGCTACGCTGATCTTCTGTCGCATTCATTTAGTTAGGGGAACGTCAATTGTGGTTTTAACTTGGTCCATCCATCTTATGGACACGTACTCGTAGTACCACGTGTAGGTATTTCAGACTATATCTATTTGAAGTGTCATTCTTGTTATTATGAGTTAAAATCTTTTATTTAACATGTAATGTATGTATGTATGTTTGTTAGGCTCAAATGCACTTCTCAGTGTCCGATTGAGCTGAAATTTGGCACACTTGTAGATTCTTGGTGACATGGCAATATTATGTTACCATAACAATGTTATGTAACATCGAGCTGATCTGATGATGGAGTCAGGAGCTGTTCAATAGAACTCCTCAGTAAATAGGCCGATTAAGTTGAAACTCGGCATTTCTGTCAAGTTTCGAATACAATGTAATAATATGGTAACAGCGAGCTGCTCTGATAATGAAATCAGGACCTGTTCAATGGAACTTATCAGTGAATAAAAGTAGAACATCCGTGTTTGAACTCATTTTAATCAGATTACCCTTACCCAATCAAATCTTGTCTTGAAAAACATTTTTTCAACAAAATACTTATTACTTTTGATGCGTGACTTTATTTTTAATACTAACTAGGTACCTAGGTACTTATTTGGTAGATTACGCATTGAAAGATTTCACACACCAATTAAAATCTCAGCCATTTATAAATGCAATATTTCTTGTTTCAGTTATCATGCCACCACCCCACGCTCTGCCTTGCGGGCCCCAGTGTGGTAGCTTCTGCGCGCCGCATTGCTATCACCGAAGACACGGGCCGCCACCACCACACCACCACCCGCCGCCACCACCGTACCAGCCTCCGCCACCACCGCATCATTACCAACCCCCACCGCATCATCACCACCCGCCACCGCATCAACACTACCCACCACCGCATCATCACCACCAACCACCGCATCATCACCATCCCCCACCACCCCATCATCTGGGCCCGCCGTATAACGTGATGCGATGAAATATTTTTTAATTTATTAAAATGTTTGCAAAAACACGTTTTTAAAACCACATTCATTGTTTTTGTTGTTTTCGTTTTTTTTAGATGCCTGTAGAGTATGTATAAAGTACCTATTTAGGAATTAATACTTTCATAATCAATATCTACCAAAGATTGTCGGTATCTCGTATAAATATTTACTGAGTATGTTGGCTTGTACGTACAACCGCACTCGTGTAATTTAGGTAGGTATGTAAAAAAATTGTAACAAAAATAATAAGGTAATTTACGTGATAAATACCCGGATACTTAGGTATTTATAAAATTGTAACATTATTGATTTTTAATAACTGTGATGAAATAAAACATTTTATTATTCTTTTATTAAGTTCTTACAAGAAATAACAAATGTGAGAAAGTTTATTGAAATAAACAATACACTGATAAATATCGATAATATTTATCAATGTTTTATAAGGACTTTGTTTTGTATTATTGCTTTGTTCTTGTTTTGTTATTTCTGTACAAATAAACAACCTATAACATATTATATTACCTATAACATTTTTTGTAATTATCAGTTTGGTTTGTTATTATATCTGCCTTTACGTCTAATCTACAATTATAAGCAGGTTTCCTGACGATGATTTCCTTCGCCGCTTAGAACTTGTGTTATCAAAAAACATTTACTTAGGTACTTATACAGATTTATAAATCCAATGTATGGCCGGTATAAATAAATACAAACATTTCAGTTTTTTAATAAGATAAAAGATTGAGGCATGAATCCTAACTTTCAAAATCTCTTCTATGATATTCAATCTATTATGTCTAAAATATATCATATTTCTGTAGAAAATTAAGGTTTTTGTGCAATAAAAGTACATTTAAATTTAAATTTTCAAATTCACGCCAAAACGCTCGCCGGTGTCATGGCGTCTGTTTTTACGTCACGGATCGGTATATCAACCAGTGATGCCTACATAGTTACTATAGAAACAAAAGGATGTTTACCGAGACGAGACGCAATGACAGACGCCATGACACCGGCGAGCGTTTTAGCTATCATGGCGGATTGTTGTATTTTGTAGATTTATTTTAGCAAATAAATTAGTAATCTCGACATTAATAAGAGAATAAATACATTTTTCAAAATCTTTGAATCCTATTTCATTAGATCAGATAAATATTTTGGCGATACTTGATTACTGTCACCATGCCTATTGTTTTATTGTAATTAAATCACAATAAAAAGAGCATAGAACTGAAACACAACACATCTAACGATAATGTTCTAACAAAGTGTAGCTAAAGGTCGGCATAACGGAAACGCCAGTAATTATTTTCTCAGTTTCCTATTCAGGCCATGGAGGGAAATGCGAAACCAAACAGCGTTCTTATTAAGAAAGTTTTTCTTCATAACAAGATTACGTACGCCAGATGTGTTGGATAGTGTTTGGTACAAACATTAGAAAACAGCGGTAGGTATTAACTACTACACTCATTTAGGTTCGAGGATACAGGATATAGGGTAGACCGAGGCGAATCGGATCAATTTTTTTTTGAGTTCAAAAAAATCACACTACAGTATAATATATGAAACTTTTATTGACAAAATAGTAATCAGTAACAATCTAGCTACGCAATAAACATTTCAAAACCTTAATTTTTCATTAATCTTCCAAAATATTAACTAAAAACTTGAAAGACAGAAATATCCGAATCGCCCCAATTCTCGGGGCGAATAGGATCATACATAACTTATATGACTGAATGAAATTTTCTGAACATTTAGCTTTGGAATCATTACTAACACCTAAATAATTAATAATTAGATCATTATTAATTAATAACACATAAATCTCATACTATTTTTTTCTTTTTTCTTCCCTTATCTGCACATTTTTCGTGGCACCATTCTTCGCATGCACGCCACTGAATACAATCCTCTGATGGTGGATGGATTTTTTTTTCTGAGCAGTAAATACAATGCCATACTCTCTGTTTTGTAGATGAACCTTTAATTTGTATTCCAGGCGTTCTTTTATTCTTCTTCTTCTTCAAATTTTCTTTATGATCAGTCTTTTTCTCCTTTTCCACAGTTTTTTTGTTAGTCTTAAGTTTTTTTAAGGCTGGCTGTCCACCATGAGTTTACATGACACCTCTGGAGAAGTTAACTCTTCTTATAGACTCTTGTTTGGTAATTCGTAATCTCAGCACCCCGACGTAAGGTTACCTCTCTGACAAAAAATTTTTTTGCAGCTTCTCTCATTTTTTCTTGGGACCATTCTCCCGAATTAGTATTTCTTATGAACGTGCAAACTATCTACAAGGAAATAAAAACGCACCATTAACCTCAAATATAAAATAAATCATTTTAAAAAAGTGATCCAATTCGCCCCCGATGACGCGATCCGAATAGCCCCTTATTAAAGACTTTTGAAATAAATATTTTACACATTAACCTATAATATTTTAATTTAAAACTTAAATGTTTTCTGAAATAGGCCCTATACCAATCATTATAAGACATATAATTCAGAGTTTTAACACAAATCCTTAGAATTACACAAAGAAATGCTAAGCACCTACATTAGTTGCGCACCAAAATTGTGACACACACAAATACCCGACGCACTGGAGCGCAGTTTTGACATTGATGTAAAAGTCGAATAGAAACACTGCCAACGGCAGAAGGTGCAGGGTGAAAGGGTGTCTTAAGGCACCAGTCTCTTATGTTCCGTGTCAACGCGTTTTTCAAAATATTTCCAAATTTCTTATTTTGATCCGATTCACCCACCGATCCGATTCGCCTCGGTCTACCCTAAGTAAGTAGTCGAAAAGTTAGTGAACGAGGCCTAATCCTGAATAGGAGAGTGCCTGTATTCAACTATAGACTAATGGAAGATAATACAGTTTTTATCATAAAATTAGTTAATAGAAACTTACGATTATAATTGTTGATGAATTGAACGTCATGGTAACCAATTTCCGTTATATTGATCCGGCTTATATCAATGAGCAATTAAAATAATGCGTTGTGTCCCGTTTATTGTTAAATTTGGTTCAATTGAATTGCATTAAATTACTGAGTTTCACATGACCTAAATAAATTACACAGAAGATGTCTCGTAATTTTTTTACAGACCATCTAAACAGAGTTACAGAAATTTAGTCATAGTCAGTCGGTGTTTGTTAACATTATGTTGAGCTTAAAACTTAAAAAAAATAACAAGAAAAATATACATGTGATGATAAATAAATAGTAGCTCTACTTTGTACAAAGAAAACAATGAATTTATGAGTGTTAAAACTTATAATTAAGTACCTACTTTGAACTAGGAACCTACCTTATGTGTTTTCGTAATAGTAGTAACAAACCTAAACAATTCCCTAGGCTACACTACCAACCTATTACGAATCCTTCTGCTGCAACAGACACATTGTATCCCGCATGTTTATAAGCAAACATTGGCCTCAAAAATTATTCCCAGAGTTTTTCTCCTCGAGCAATATATTCCCGCAAAAAGTGAGACGAAAAGGACCATAAATATCGCATTCGCACAGTTCGTTACGCGTTAAGAAATGGAGAAGTCTTAACTCACAGTTCCGACGTACATTCACGTCAATACCGAGTAAATAGTGGGCTTGCGACGCTTACTTATTGACTGGCTCCGTGAGCTCCGTCCTTACCTGCTTCAAAAGCAAAGTTACTTTACATTCAAGTAGAACTATAACCTGTTATTGTAAACAGAAAGAGCACTACGAGAACTTTACAAGCATTGATTTGACACAAATGAGTGAAATTTACAAAACTAAACTCAAAATACAGTCGACTTGAGAACCTCCATTTTTAAATTGGTTAAAAACTTATTTAACTTAAGTAGGTATGTAAGTCTATGTGTAAATTCGTAAGGTTGTACAGAATAATCGGAATAATGTTTAAATACGGGAATTATATAATAATTGACCTATCCTGTCCTTTATGTTCATTATTCAACAACATATCTAAACAGCTGTAGATTGTTGTGCACTCACTGTTGGAGTTTGTAAGTATGTGTATTAAGCTGAAGAGTTGTTAGTGTTCTATGAGCCAATGTTTTACAGCTGTTTATTTGATAGCTCAGAGCTGTCAATCATTGGCTCCTTAATCCCCCCTTTTCATTTACAATGCAAATTTACTAGATACAAAAATAGTCAAGCGGACCTCGAGAAATAAAACAACTACCTACATAATAATATCCAACAAAAAATATTCTAATAACGATACTCAATTGGGCAACTCTGACGCAATAGTAAATTATGTGGCATTTACACAGATGTCGATTTTGCGCCGTCTAAATGGCAATTCGACTGATTCGACTAGATAGGCCGCAGATTACAGATTTTTCAAGCGATGCGACTAGTGACTTGCCGCACGTGAAAAATCGACTCGTGTAAATTCCTCATTAGGTAGAGGTGTTTAATGTTTATTTAATAGTGCACGTATCTATCGTCATCAATCTAGCAGGAGCGTATAAATAGTTAAAACGGAGCATGGCTTTTGGACATGGCGGTACTTCCGTGAGTTATGGTTATGGCGCCGTCCGTTCAGTTCCGGTGGCGCTGCGATCGCCTTTCTGTATTCGGACAGGATGTTGTTTTTGAAGATTATCATGTTTTATGGTTGTTTGTGAAAATAGCTTTAAAATTTTATTCGGTTTCTAATACTATTTTTTTGTCATGTCCTCGTTATCAATAAATTATACTGAATAAATCTATAGGACTAATACTAAAATGTGTCCACTGTTTACTTTCCCTCGTCATCACGCTTCACATCAAATAACGTATTTTAATACTTTTTAAGTTTGTTTTTCTGTGCAAGTACCTACATTTATTTTCACTCAAAGTAGATATACATACTCGTAGATGCCTGTAGGCCTAGTAGAAGGTGAATATGTAAAAATGCTTTGTCATGCATACATTTCTCTTTGATGAGCTCCCAACGCCCGCCCCTTAAATAATAAAATACTGCCCCTGGCTTGGAGTCTTATCAATATTTCATTTTATTTTAAAAGTAGAACGCGAATAAACACGGGTGATTGTCGGAGGATCATATTAATAAGTTCGCAGGTCATTTTAATCGTCCCCTCGAAACTTTGACTGGTTTTTACTTGGATAAAAGTAAAATATTATGACATATTTGTATATCTACACTAGCTCCCGCCCACGGCTTGTCCAATAGTACAAAAATAAAAATAATAATAATGACTGGGAATACCCGGTCATTATTATTATTTTTATTTTATTGTCATATGTACTTTTTTGGCCAACTGTACTTTTTTTGAAAAATCTAAAAATGCAATTCACATTAAACCTATAGTTTTCTATGAACAAATCTTTCATACTCAAAAGAAAAGGTAGCTACCCTGAAGTGCCCAAAAATTTGGCACAGCCTGTATAGAAAAATGGAATGGAATGGAATGCTAACTTCTGCAAAACGTGGGCATGTACCAAATATGTATTTGGACATACCTCTGACTACCTACCCCTTAAGACTCGAAGGGTCTTAAAAAATGCCTAAAAAGATCTGAGAGAATGTCTACCGCGCCTTGGGGATACAGTCGTGATCATATATATATTTTTTTTTAATAAGTTTAAAAAGAATCAGATGTTTGCAAATAAAAGTGACAGTCGTATATCAAAATACTTTGCTTATTAAAGTAAATGTTTCCAGTAACTGCTCGAAATTAACTTGTCTGTGTTGTGAAAAACCATGAGCCGGTTACATTGTAGCAGTATTAGCTGTAGGGCAAAGTACACTTTTAAAGTGGAAGGTAAAAAAACGTAGTGCAACATTTCTCCTCGTCCACAATTCCGCACTTAATTAAAAACTCAACAACAGGTTGCATCCCACTGCATTTGCAAAGAAAACAAGCAACTCTTAATGGTAAACTCAACAATACCCATTCAAAACCTCTTATTACAAAGCTGAGAGTCTTGCGAAGGCACATTTTTATTACTTTAATTTGCTTGTCGTTTATGAAAAGATCTCTGTTGACTTAGGTTTTAGTGAAAAATAAAAAACAGCAAAAATATTATGCCACTCCATATAAAATCTGGCATAATGGCGACAACCGTGCGACCATTCCCAAAAAGCTTCGTTTCAATTTGCGAACCAAACACATAAACGAAATTAAAATAGCGTAGCCGCAACGAGTAGAAATTTATTAAGCTTGTAAGTAATAACAAAGGGAATCCGGTGCGTTGTGGCTCGTTTCGATGCAAAATGCCCGCTTGTTGAAATATGCGACACGAAATGAAATCATAAATTCTGGTAAATACGAAGCAAGCCAAGCCACGCGCTTCGCAATAGTGTCTTTGGCTTCCATCTGCGAGAAAGTATAGTCGCAATATTTGCTTTCATTAGAGCTAACGAAACATGTGGCTGATATCGTAATATGGTTAAAACTAAGGACTACAAAACCGTGGGCTAAATCGTGTCATGAAGTTGTAGTAGAATAGCTTCGTGATATTAGTAGATATTTGTACCAGGATGCAATATTATAACACTTTTTAGTTTCATGATAAATTTTTGTTTGTGTAAAGTTTATAGTTAAAATAATAAAAACAATTAATTGTATTATTAAGAACTACTCGTATAAATATACAATTGAACTTATTTTTAAGCAAAGATAGGATAGAAAATTTTCGAAATTAAATAACAAGAATCTGCTTTCAAATTATTGCTTAAGAAAGAGTGCAAGCACAATTACACAGAAATGTACTAATGTAATTCACTTGTGTAGGTAATTATATGCGGTTAGAGTGACGAACATAATTGTCGGGGTAGTGATATGGCCACGGCAATGTAGCGGTCTCCTGCCTGAACGGTCGGGACGGAATCCCGACTATTTCCTAAGTAGTTAGTTAATCAAACTATTTAGGGACTGCCGTTTTAGTTTGAAATATGGGAAGTATTTCAATAAAGACATTTTATGAATATTATAATCAGGGCGTAAGCAAATCAGTCACAGTCTATGTAACAATATATTATGTTTGTATTGAAGAACTGTTTGGACTTCAATTGATGAATGAAAACATCATATTTCAAGTATCCGGAAAGGAAAGCTTACAGGAACGTCTGTTAACATTAGACTTGCAATCGTGGAGATAGTTTTTTCAGCATAGCAGAAATCTAATAATCTGTTTCCAATAAAACTTATATTTTTATAACATTTCATTCCACAGCAAGTCTCATTAAAGTTATTAAAATGCTCTATACATTATCACACCTTCAGCAGCCTTTACGAATATTGTTGTAAAAAATTTCTCTTTCAAAGTCCAAGCTCTTTTACGATTTCCTCGATATCAAAATCAACATTGTTACTCGTAGGTACTGTAAGTAGGTATTAATAAGTAATGCAAACTTGTTTACCCAAATGCTGAAAGACATCTGTTGGAGTAGCTTATCCTTACATTAATAGGCAAGGAGGTGGTCTGCACGTCCTGCTACCGTTGGTGTGCTCGGCTACAAATGCGTATCTAATGCCTCTATAAATCGTTTCCCCCCCGCACACCCCCCACTTTCCAACTCCTTAGTGGCCGTGCCCGTGCCCCGTGAGTAGAACGTACTGAGAATTAGTATCGATTAGGAAATGGAAATTTCAATCGAAACGATTCGATATCCGCTCAACGTGGCTTCGATATTTATGTTTGATTAGGCACCTATTGTCGAAATTGGTTACACGATGTTGGTATTGACAAATGCGATATTTGCGATTTAGTAGGTTCTCGCATCTATTTATAAATCCGTACCCATATTATAAATGTGAAGTGTGTTTATTTGTTTATTTATTTGTCCTGCTTTCACGTCAAAACAGAACGACGGATTGACGTGATTTTTTTTTGTGGAGATAGTTGGAAGGCTGGAGAGTAACATTGGCTACTTTTTATCCGGGTACCACGCGAGCGAAGCCGCGGGCAGCAGCTAGTAATGTATAATATGAAAAATTTGTTTTTTAAACTTGCTTACTTTTAGATATTCTGCAATAGGTAGATCTAATGTATAAAGTTTGAAGAGAGTAGTGCCTTGGGGATACAGTTGTAATCCTATTTCGTACCTAAATGAAACATAGCTCTATCCTCATGCCATCTGCTGAGAATTCATAATATCTGCTAAGTAATTTCATAAGGCAACATTATGTAGACGAAATCTCTCTGTAAGATACTGCAGTAGAGTAAAAAGGTAAGGCTTTAGAGGTCTCGTTACCGGAGACCAACTACTACCCTCGTATTCCGCATACACATTACTCAGGGACAGGAGTGCGCTTTCTACGAAATTAAATTTTGATGGCTCCTCGGATTGCGCGGGGTGAGCAGATTTTGCGAGTTTTTTATAAAACTCATTTTGAAAATTGGATTCTATAATAGAGACATTCGTCAACCTAATGAGGATGAGTTTGTTGTTGTTATAGCGTTGATGATGCAATATGCAATGCATAATAGACAAGTTTTGTAAATCGAATTTGATGAAGACCAAAAACTTACCTTTCTAAGGTAGTGGCACCTTAGGTAAGTTTTTGGTCATCATCAAATTAGATTTACACGAACTTTATCTAATTTGATGAAGACCAAAGACTTTGACATCCACATACTTATATCATTAAATTATAATTAGTAATTGAAAAAATTAGTTTTATATTGGTTTAAAGTTACACGGTAACCTATCAATCTTTCGAAAAACGATACACCGAATTTTGAAATCCATAAAACGATTGATAGAAACTCGAAATCCAGATACCTACTATGTTTTACATAATTTTATTACTCCGATAAAACGTTTCACAGAAGTCTCATTTGACAGAAACACTAATGCCAGATTATCAGTTCGTTTTTTTTTCATTCGACAACAATATCCTTATACCTTATTTTAAAAGACAGAAGTAACCTTTTCCATCTTACTCAATTATATTATTTACGTAATATAATCTGTCTTACCGTAAACCGAAAGGTTTTTAGGTTATTATCGGTCTCAGAACCGAATCTGCCCACCCCGACTTCCACGTAGTCTTGTCTGTCCTACCCTAGAGTGTTTTTATGAACTCGGAGGCGCGAAGGGAGATGCAGCCCCCGCCCGCTGTGACAAAACGCGGCACCAGCACGAGCTGGAGCGGCTGAGGCTGGTCGCCGCCGAAGGTGGCGACCAAACAGCCGAAGCTGCGAAGGCTCGTGCTGATGCTGCGTTTTGTTACGCAAGGGCGGAGGGGCTGCACTTCCCGAAGCGCCGGAGCCGTCACAAATTCGAAATGGATGGAAGATTTAGGTTAAATTTTGATAATTTGCCAAAAGTGTTTGGTGAGGTTACTTAACCCTCTAGCACGAAATTAGTTAGGAAATGTTAAAGGTAATAAAAAAAAGTAACTAGGTACAATATTTATTAGATATCTACCTACAATACTTCAAGCGACATAATGGACATCGGTAATTTAATTTTATGGTACCTAGTGTTTATAACGCTCTGAATTATTACTAGATGGCGCTACTAGTAGGCGTAAGATTAAATACATAATTTTGTAATAGGTCTTTCCTGAACCATGATTTTTCGGGATCACAAAATATATGGAAAACAAATTATATAACAAATTATAAAACAAACATGCGGTAAAGTGAATTATCTGGATGTTAAAATTTCTGGAAAATGTTTAGATGTATTTTGTATTTCTGTCTTGTAAAAAAAAAACAAATGAAAATCTGGCTTAAGAATTTATGGAATTCGAATTCCTGTAGGTATTATGAAAAAAAAGAAATCGAAAATCTGTCAAACGTTCCTATGGATTTCAAAAATCTGTCTTGTATTTTTCGTGACATAAATACGTAACCAGTTACACACATCTAAAAAGTTTGCGATCACTTTTAAAAGTTGAAATATTTTTAATTGCTAAAAATTTTTTAACATCTCTCTAGGGATGATATTCTTCGTTTAAAAATAAATAATTTGAAATGAAAAACGCAACAATTTTATGGTTTCTTTGTATAAAAACGAAGTCAATGTTGTCAAGTTGTTTTCAAACTGATCTCAAACATTTTTTGATGTGTGTATTTGTATAGTTTTGTCTGAAAATGAAAAAAATAGGTACCTAGGTACTGTACCTAAATGTAGAGTTCTGTCGGGGGAGCCGCGTGTACTTCACGAATGAATCCATCTAGTAAACGATTTCAGTAATGTTTTGTCCTTCATTTTCTAGTAGGTAAGTATATTTTCAGGCCTTGATTCTATTTTATTTAACCTATATATAAAACGATTTATTATAAGTGCGGTAAATCATTGATAAATGTAGAAAAGGTCTGAAAATATTTTATTAGAAGTATTTCTGCCTCTTACACCAACCTTATTTTTTAAATCTTACGAAAACTCATAAGCATAAACTTATGGAAGCAGTCCCCAAATCTTCGTCCTAATTAAACTACTATGTACTAAATCGCATTTAAGATTTTGCTGAAGATTAAAATGAAATCACCGCCTGTTTATTTCGAGTTAAGACAGTGAGGCAGCCGGCAGGGACTGCGTCGAGCCAGAACTAACAAGTTTTGCAGGAATTACGTCGCTAAGACTTGAGCAGATTGGGCAAGAAACAACAACAGTATAACCCCTAGACACAAAATACATAACCCAAACAAGAATCCGTACCCATATTATAAATGTGAAAGTGTTTATTTGTTTGTTTATTTGTCCTGCTTTCGCGTCAAAACAGAGCGACGGATTGACGTGATTTTTTGTGTGGAGATAGTTAGAGGGCTGGAGAGTAACAGAGGCTACTTTTTATTTGGGTAGCACGCAAGCGAAGCCGCGGTCAGCAGCTAGTAAGTTAATAAATACGTACGTTCCTGACCCCACCTAAAATTCTCGTACCACAACTGGTACGATGGTGTTTACAAACAGATTCGTAGTTTCTAATTCTATCAGAAAGTTAAAGAGTTAGAAACTATTAGAACTATCAGAACTCAAGATATAACAATTTTCCTGCCGCTGTAATCTAACCGCATCTTTTGCGTTGATTTCGTTGTACCTACACCACCAAAACCCTTCCGGGCCCAAGGCACAACTAACTAAACGGCAGCCTGAGTGACATTTCTAAAGTTACTTTACTGTAGTAAAAATTAAGTGATTAAATAGATATAAATGAAGATCCAAAAGATAAATAGCTCAATACTAGAAACACATTGCAACGATGCGACGTCGCACCCCTAAACAGCCGAAACTGCAACGAATAGTGCAGTTTACGTCTAATTGTTATTTAAGTGTAGTGACAAGGAACGTCATTCGCATTCTCAATTTTAGGTTTCTGAGGGAATAAAATGATTGTAATATCTTTGGGTCTTACTTATGAAAGATGTTTAAAGTTGAACACTGGTTAAACAACGTCCTGACTTTATTTGTGGATAGTGACGAATAGAGACAGGACGTTGGTTTAACCAGTGTTCAACATTAAGCATCTTTTATAAGTAAGGGGGTTTATAAGTAGGTAAGTAGGTACTTTTACAAAAAAGTTTTTATGAGCGAGTGGCCAACTCAGATGACGGAAGATTTTAGGCCACCTAAAGGCCTCCGTCATGGCTTAATGATTTAAAGCCGGGACCGACAGTTTAACGTGGCCTCCGAAGCACGGAAGCGCTCAGCTGTTTATGCCACTTGCGCTCACCCATCCGAATTGTGACCGCTTAGACAAAACGCCGTTTAACTTCAACGGTCAATCAAGAACGTCCAAGCTACGCCACGAGCGCTTCATATCTTTGTATGAGGTATATTCTAAATTACTAGTGGCTCTGTGAACTGTAGACCTAGCGAGTCTGTATTTGCATACCTAGCTTAAAGAAATCTAAAAGTGAGCAATTTACTATATTTTTAGGAGTTATTCTGCTCATCACGCTGAAAATCCTCATCAGATCTTCACCAAAGTTTTATGAGACCAACTAAGTTACTTACTACCTTTCAAACAAAAAAAGAACCATCGAAATCGGATGTCATAAGGCGGAGATATTCTGTAGCCCCCTTTTTGCCCGCATTTTTTTTCATCCAAGCTGAAGAGAGACGGTTTGCTCGCTCATACACAATACACAATAGCGGCATTTACACGATAGAGATTATCCCACGGATCCGGTCTGTAAAGATATCTGTAAAGATATCTTTAAAGATATCTTTAAAGATAACTGCGGATAAAACTAGCGGCCTTTAAACGCTAAAGATTTTCTCACGGATCCGGACTGTAAAGATATCTGTAAAGATATCTTTAAAGATATCTGTACAGATAACCGCAGAATTTGGACTGGCGCGTGGAACGGTATAAATTTACAAAGTTTTTTTCTTGATTCTTGAATTTTGAAACTTGAATCTGATAGCCCCTCCAGACTCTCGAGAGAAAGCTCGGCGAGAAGTCTCGCCGAGACTTCTCGAAGAACAAACAAGCTATCCACACTCTCAATTTTTCTCCGTCGTGATGTTTGAAATCCTTTGTCTCGGCCAAAAATACCGACACCGATCGGAGAACAGGCGAGCCAGAGAACGAGAAGGCGAGAAGCTCCTCACACTCACGCTTCTCGGGTGTTCTCGGGGGTTCTCGCAGAGAGTCTGGAGGCCCTATCAAATTTTGAATCTTGAATCTTTGAAGTGACAGCTGTCAAACTTCAAATGGCCATATCTCGGGAACTACTCGTCCTAGACTCCCCGTTCTCAGTTCAAATGAAAGCTATGACCAAGATCTTCATTTCAAGTGACAGCTGTCAAACTTCAAAGCACCATATCTCGGAAACTACTCGTCCTAGACTCCCCGTTCCCAGTTCAAATGAAAGCTATGACCAAGATCTTTATTTGAAGTGACAGCTGTCAAACTTCAAACCGCCAATCTCAGGAACTACTCGTCCTAGACTCCCCGTTCTCAGTTCAAATGAAAGCTATGACCAAGATCTTTATTTGAAGTGACAGCTGTCAAACTTCAAACCGCCATATCTCGGGAACTACTCGTCCTAGACTCCCCGTTCTCAGTTCAAATGAAAGCTATGACCAAGACCTACATTTTCAATAACAGCTGTCAAAATGACATCTGTCATCTGAAATGTAGATCTTGGTCATAGATTTCATTTGAACTGAGAACGGGGAGTCTAGGACGAGTAGTTCCCGAGATATGGCCATTTGAAGTTTGACAGCTGTCACTTCAAATGAAGATCTTGGTCATAGCTTTCATTTGAACTGAGAACGGGGAGTCTAGGACGAGTAGTTCCCGCGATATGGCCATTTGAAGTTTGACAGCTGTCACTTCAAATGAAGATCTTGGTCATAGCTTTCATTTGAACTGAGAACGGGGAGTCTAGGACGAGTAGTTCCCGCGATATGGCCATTTGAAGTTTGACAGCTGTCACTTCAAATGAAGATCTTGGTCATAGCTTTCATTTGAACTGAGAACGGGGAGTCTAGGACGAGTAGTTCCCGAGATATGGTCATTTGAAGTTTGACAGCTGTCACTTCAAAGATTCAAGATTCAAAATTTCAGATTCAAGGTTCAAAATTCAAGAATCAAGGATCGAAATCCAAGATCGAAACCAAGGATCGAAATCAAGGATCGAAATCAAAATCAAGGATCAAAATCAAGGATCGAATTCAAGGATCGAAACCATGGATCGAAATCAAGCGCTGATTTTGTCGAGCGCGATAAAGTAAAAATATCCTGAAATTTAAATGACATGGGCACACTACTAATCCAACAACGAGTGTGAAAGAGATAAAGCTACCAAGAAAGCCTCTCAACAAGACCAACAATCCTTATAACCAAGATTAAATAGATCATTGTGTGGACTGTACAGATATCTGTAAAGATATCCGCGGATAAAACTAGCGGCCTTTAAACGCTAAAGATTTTAGCACGGATCTGGACTGTACAGATATCTGTAAAGATATCTTTACGGATATCCGTGGATAAAACTGTCAAAGGTTGGAATGGCAGAGATCGATCCGCGGGAAAATCCGCAGGCCGATCTCTGCGTGTAAATGCTGCTAATGTCTATTTGACAGTTTTCTATTCATTTTTCTGCTAATCGCTGTAAATAAACCGTTTACAATTCAATTTATTACATTAATTGCCAAGGTGATAACTATAGCAACACAATATTCTAATTTAAAATTTGAATTTCTAATGTGATTTGTCAACAAAGGAATCACCGCATACAACAAGCATTTTTAGAGCTCCCTGTTCTTGTCTGCTAGTCGCATTTTGTTTGTCATTAAATTCTTCGCTCAAATTATTTTAATTTAAGATAAACTCTACCAACTTATTAACTTCTCGAGTTAATTTCCTGTCTGAGCTTTGTAATAAAGAGGTATATTCATAGAACCCAATATAAATTACTCGTTTCTTGGGTCGATTGATGAATGAACTAACTTCAAACTTCGACTTGAAGGTTTATATTTGAAACTGAAGCTATACAATACTTTTGTATAAAGCCATGAAAGCCTTGTTACAGGACATTTTGAGTAGAACATTTCAAGAATCACCTTTATAAAAGTCGACCTTTATAAAAGGTCGATTCTTATTAATAACGATTTTATAAAAAGCAAAGGTCTTTTAAGTTTTTACGCGGTCGGTCATTCGAACAGTCTGCAAAGAAGTGTATAGCTACCTAAATATAGAACTAATAATAAAAATGGAACTACAGAACAATAATAATACTTATACTAATACTATGTATTAATTTAAATCAGTAGGTAAGTATTAAAAAAAACGAACAGTGCTTTATGATCATACAATTCAGTCGAGTAAGCTGTTGTTACTGACTAAATAAATTGTCGGATTTTTAAAGGCTTTTCGCGTTACCGTGATCAATGGGTAGGCTTCGCAGTTTGTAATGGGGGATTTTCTTCCTCTCGTTTCCACTTGAACGTTGCACACTATACTTTCTCTCTCTACAAGTCAAGGCGCTATTTTTGATAGCGCCCTAAGCTTCGGTTGTCAATTCTTGTTAGCGATGGTTACGGGGCGGTGCTAAAGTTACGGTAGAAGATAATTTGATTGATTTTGTTTGACACACCTGTAACTTTTATAAGGTTGAAGAAATAACAAAGTACTTATGACCTACTATGTGGGTTGAAGTTACTAGAATTTCAGTTTTCACTTGCAAAGTTACTAACTACAGTCAATTTTGTTTGAAATGTTTATAAAACGTGTTTTTTTTTTTGCCGATTTACTTATCTTATAAGTACCTACCTTTATTTTGTAAAGGTACTTTGTAATGTCATGTGCTAAAGGTATTATAATGTAGGTAGGTACTTATATTTTGATTTATTTAAGTAGGTACTTATTTCTATTTTACAGTACAACTAACTTTATGTAAGTCTGTAAATAATCACTGTCGCCTCGAAATATATTCAAAAGTCGATTCTAAAACAGTACCAAACACAATTCGCTAAGTTAATTAGCGAGTTCGCGGGGAAATACTGAGCTATTAAAAATTCAGATGGCAAAGTGCAAATCGGTGTCGTTGCAGTCGCGCCTGCATTTAGCCTGTCGCGGCTGGACAGGCGACCTGCACACTTGCACGGCCTGTCTGCTCCTCAAATAGACCAGAGCAGGTATAGTGCGAGAGACCACGAGCTGGGTGAAAGAGGCCAATCTATGATCATAGACTGCATCCTCGATCTACAGCTAAAGATTAAAATTTCTGTCATTTCATGTTCATTATCATCATCCACATTACGACTTTACTCATTGGTCAAAAAATATAAAAGTCAAAAATCATTTACTCAGCAGCACCTCTGGGATCACAATAAAACGTATTAAAAGCTAACTGATTCTAGACCTGTTCCGTATATAATAGAGGTCGTCAAATCAATTCACACTAATTTTCTCAGAATGTTTTCCTGGACCATTTTGAGTCGGTTTGATATAGTAAATCGAATTATTATGCCATGATGACGATATTCAGGCGTCCTTAAAACTCTGTCACCAGAATTACATACAAACCTGGTACTAAAGAATATTATCAATAGAAAATACAATAACAATCCATTTGTTGTATGAGACAGTCTGTAACTAATTAAATGTATCATGACTATTCGTGTCTGGTATCAAAACAAAGGAAGGGGGAAATAATGTTTTAGGGTTCTGAAGTTCCAACGAAAACCCCTCACAGTGACGCGTGATTCGAGAGCTGGCTGGCATATATGGATCGGTTAAACTATCTATTGATCGTTTATAGCGATCCTTAGATGGCTCAACTCTAGTGCATTTTGTTAAATTATATTTAGTGTGTAGTTTCTCTTAATAAATTTTAGTTGAAACCCATGCGCTAATCAAACCAATTGACAACCATTGGCTGTTTACTTGAGTATCATTTTATTTGCTTTAGATAAATAAATACGAATATATTCATTTACACTTGTACGTATAGTAATCATTTCATTTATTGTTGAAAAATAATAATAATAACTAACTAAACCTTATTTTCATTTATAATTTACTAAAACCTCAGTCTCACAGCAGCTACCATGATATCGTCTACTTTGATTATAATATTATTTTGTGTTGTGTGTTACTACTATCTATTAAAATTTAAGTACAATTATTGGAATAGGATGGGTGTAAAAGGTCCTAAACCTCTACCTATTGTTGGTAATTTTGGGAAGCTAATGGTGTTGAAACAGTCAATAGACGACATTGCAAGGACAAATTACGAACAGTACCCGAACGAAAAACTTGTCGGGCTTTATTGTGGATTCAGAAAAGTGGTTGTAGTTAGAGATCCATGTATAATCAAACACATTACCACAAAAGATTTTAAGTATTTCGTGGGCAGAGGAATAAGGACAAACGAGGAAGGGTTCTGCAATAATCTATTTGCTTGTGAAGGAGATATCTGGAAAGCTTCAAGGCAGAAACTAACACCAGCTTTTACGAATACTAAACTGAAATTAATGACGCCTCTCATAAAAGAGTGTATTGAAAGATTAATAACAGAAACTGAAAATCGAAAAAGCGGTAGTGACTTATGTGACACAAAAGATCTCGGTGAAAAATACTCTCTCGATGTGATCTGCTCTTCTATTTTTGGCCTCTCACTAGACGTTTATTCCAAGGAAATTAAACATTTTGGAGAAATTTCGAAACAAATTTCACAACCATCAGTATTGTTCTGGTTTTGGTATGTTGCAGAAATGATTTTTCCAGGAATTCAGTGCAAATTTGTACAAATAAATCCCGGTGCATATTTGAGAGCTTTTTTTATGAAGCTAGTGAAGATTGTCATCAATGAGAGAGAAAGCAAAGGAATAAAGAGAAATGACATGATGAATATAATGATAGAACTAAAAGCACAAGACAAAATAAAAGTTAACAATTCACTTTTGGAAATTAAAGTTGACGACACCTTCATTGCAAGTCAAGCATTTGCGTTCTACGTTGCAGGACAAGATACATCTTCAACTGTGATTAGCTTTTTACTGTACGAGCTATCCATAAACCCGATTGTACAAGATACACTTTACAATGAAATTTGCCAAGTATGTGATAAACACAACGGAGAATTAACTTTTGATTCTATCAAAGAAATGAACTATCTCTACATGGTGCTTAGAGAAACTATGAGAAAATATCCAGCAGTAGGTTTCATTCTCCGTCAAGCGAATAATAATTATAATATTCCTGAGAGCAAGATAATTATAGAAGCAGGCACTATCGTACTAATTTCGATAACAGGATTGCATAGAGATGCTAAATACTTTAATAATTCTGAGGCATTCAATCCAGACAACTTCTCTGAGCAGAATATTGGTAAAATTCCTCAATATTCCTATATGCCTTTTGGGATGGGACCACGCAATTGCATTGGTAAGTGACAGAGTCTAGATTTGTTTGAATGAAATAATATAATGAGGGAAATTTAACTTTTTACTTGTTTCAGGGTATCGACTAGCAGAGTTACTTATCTTAATGGCCGTGGCCACATTTCTTAGGAACTTCATTTTGAAACCTGGCAACAACAAGGATCATCAAATTAGATTTAACAACGCAAACAGCATTACTTTAGCCCCAATTGGTGGAGTTTGGGTAAAAGTGTATAAACGAAAATAACAGCCAGGAGACAAAATATCACCAAGTGATCGGCGAAAAAATATTTTCCGGTAAAAATATACGAGTAGGTAATCAATTTAGAAAATTTCACAAGTACTTAGTTCTAGTTTTGTCAAGTGTTTTATTTGTTTTTAGTATTAAATCTATAATAATATAGGTAATAAATGATTTAAAAATACAATTTTTATACAATGTATCTACAACGTACAGTGTACAATTTGATACCGATGAACATACTCGTATTTATGCTACCATCTCTTAGACTTTGCCCGATAGAATCCAGACTAAACTGAAAATAGCGACCTGTAAATGTGAAAATTGATTTTGACACAAGGCTCTATATCCGAACAGAAATTCAGAGTGCCTCTTGTATAATTCACAGCCTATATCCGGATTCGAGCTGTCTGGCATCTTAAAATATGACAGTGTAAAATTTACTGTTGGATAATGCTTTTATTGAAAGTTCCATGACGGTTTTATAACCCGTCTGCTTTTATGGGAACATTAATAAACAGTTTAAAAGACATTTTACCGTATGCGAGCATTATTTTAATAAATATGCAATAACAAACTTAACAGAGCAAAATATAACCCGTGTCATGTTAATACCAACTTCCAGCCATTTTGACAGCTAAAATACTTATCTAAATGTATAAAACATTTTATTTACCTAAGTCTTCCGTCTGGCGAAGGTACAGGCATGCTTCAATAGAATGTTTCCTGCAACTTCAATCCAAAACGCAACGAGGAAGTCTTGCTTTCATTGGTTTCTATGTCGCGGCTGGCGTGCTTTTGCAAACTTTGCCGTCGAGTTGTCCTCAATACACTGTCGAATTTATAACCTTCGTATTTTATGTAAGGAAATGATTTGATTTGTGGGAACTTTGTAGTCAGAAATCAAACGGTAGTGCATAAGCACAAGCTGTAGAGTTGTACGAGTTAGACATATTTATTATTGAAATGTGTTCAACATCATGATAACGATACAGTTCTGACTAATTTTAGTAGTTAAGAAAAATGTAGGTACCTACTGAACTAAAAACTAAAACTCTAAGTAATTGTGATAGGTAGCGAAGGTACACAATGTGTCTTGTGTAACCTGCGAAGCCCTTTTATGTTCGTACTGTACTTTATTGCTCAATTCCATTGTCCAGCTAAGCTTCAATCGAAGCCAGTAAATCCAGACAGGGGTTGTGAATTTATATAATTAATTACTGCTCCATAATGCCTTGGCCGTGTTATAGTGCCCCAGAGCGTCGTATGCGCCCCTACAATGAACCCCATTGATCCGGCCGGTAGTAAGTTTGAATGACATTTCAAGGATATAATAGAGGGACAGCGACCCACTTCGATAAATTAGGATAAGGTGGAATTACAGGTATGAATCACTTGTTCTATACGAGTAAGCCGATGACCGGTGTGGTCATAAATCTACTATCTCCGATTCTTTTGACAAATAGACATATTAAATAAATAATGTTTTTTTATTTATTTATTTTTTTACTGCCGCGGTCACAGACACAGGCAAAGAGTCCGGCAATGCTGTATAAATAATGCTTTTCTCAAACATGCGGGTAAATTAAAAAAGTATAGTGGGTAAAGTCAATATAAAGTAAGTAATTGGAAGGACAATAAAAATAGCTGCATTCAAATACGGATTTCTTTTTTTTTTACTTTTCTTTTTAATTCATGTAAAGGCATTCTTTTTGTGGTAGGTACCAGCTCGAAATTTTAATAAAACTTAGGTGAGTTACCTCTTGAGTCAACATGTTCGCCATGTTCGGGTTTAAAAAAGTTCGTTCCATTTTCAAATTACATTGCCGGCCGCTCGAGCAGGCCAGATAATAAATTGCTGGACACATTCTGACCCAGTACCAACTGCAAGAATGATTTATCCGAAAGAAGTGTATGTAAGAAATGGTTGTATATCGTAGCATGTTAATTTTTATTTTAGGAAAATAGAATGTATTAAAGATATATTTGGGTTCATCATCATCATCAGTTTATAGTTGTAAGTATTTATATTAAGTATTTCGTTAAGTATTTATTTTATCATTAGCTTTCTTAATAAGAGGACCCTTCTTCCATTTTCCTCTATCAGGCGTCAATTCAGCACTCACTCATTTCTTACTTAAGAATTTTATAATATCTACGAATAAATAAATTGAAAGAGCGATTTAGTTAAGCAGATTTTCCGTTTAATATTTCAAAATTAATGTCTAATCGATCAATCAGTGTCGGTGGAGGGGATCTAGTTGAGTGGCGCTTACGATTGAAAACCTTTCTCCCTAATATTGAATTAATTTTACCAATAAATATTAGGTAGGCAACGTCAATATTAAAAAAAAAAGTATTATAAAATTATCTTCATTATAAAACATTAAACTCATGAGGGTTTTTTATAATACGACTAGAGACATACGGAAACCGTAAACAGCTGCTTTAATTTTCCGAGAATCATCGCTGTCACAGGAGTTCATAAAAAATATGTCACATCATAAAAAATGTATCACTTTCCCTAGATCTCAAAACCTCAAGCAAACACAAAACGCAACGCTACTTTATTTTATTACAATGCAAAGAGAAATGTTCCCTTTATCATAAAAAGAGCTCAAATATTTACATTATGCGCACATTTAAACAGAAATTAAAAGGTGGGAACAGAAAACGGGCCCGAGGCAACGGGCGTCTCGTGCTCTATCTACATCGCAACCAAATTAACTACGCGACTGTACTCTACCTAACCTCCGAGCTCCGCCACAGATTAGCTTGTATTGACTGCTATCCTAGGTGCTTAGCTGCTATAACTGGCTCTTCGTAGATATTTAATACTGTATCAAACAAACGTTATGCCTTAAAGGTTGCTTTCATAGATTAATTACTGTAGACAATCTAATTTGGTGTGGATTAATCTTGTTGTATTCTTGCGGTGAGTAAGGTTGCAGAGCTCTGGGCTCTGCGAGGAAGTGCTGCGGTGACAACTGGTGGACCAGTCTTGTTCATTGTCGGCGCAGTGATCCCTCTTTTAAAAGGTCAGCAGCGCAAATATGACTGGTATCGCAGGCGTCCGTAGGCTACGGTAACCGCTTCCCATCAGGTGTGCCATTTGCTTGTATGTTACCTTAGTAGTATAAAAATAAACATGATAAAAATATATACCCTTTTAAATGATTTTCGTAGCACGTTTGTATGGACAATTCGTCTGTGGCCGGCTGTGGCCGGCCTCCTAAGACGAGAATACATAATTATACTATTATAAGCAGTGATCGGAGTAGGTAGAGCTATTTTATGTACTTGCCATATGATAAAATAATATGGATATTCCCCGAATTCGTTTATTGGATAGAAAAATAATAAAAAGCTTTTTGCTTTTTGCTATGGATTGTATAATAAATAGATAGAAACTGGATTCATGAACACACATATATTTTTTTATGTAATAATTTCTTATATTTATACAAGAATCAACAATCATTTAACATTTTCATTCTGAAGTTGTACAAGAACATACCATACAAATTATTAGTTCCTCAAAAATCGAAACATGATTGAAAAGAACAAACTATTTGTATAATATAATCGAATCCCGAAGTATTAGTATGAATCCCGTGGAATATCCATATTAACATCAATGTTTGCGGTCAATGAACCTAAATAGCTCTACCTACTCCGATCAGTGATTATAAGTTTAGAGAGATCATGGGATCATCAAAATCAATAAGTATCTAAGATAAAGATAGTGGAATATAGAAGTGAATCGTTCAAAGTTTGAAGTACAACGCCCGTTGTCTGAATACATCAATGTCCAGCAGAGAGGGATTAGGTCGAAAATCAATAGTTTGGGGAATGATATTAACTATCAAGTGGATTAATTGATCGAGTGGCCCCGGAACTTACCCCAATTTGCAGCAAATGGCAGATCTTTGCGTTTGCAGGGTGAGTTGATACTACTTCTGACAGTCAAATATAGGATAACCGAAGAAAGCCAAGGTAAAATGGTAATTTTCCAATCATTTAGTTTTAGCTAGGCACTCAGCTCCACGACGCCATCCATGTCGCATCGGATAGGACGAGATAGAAAAAGCTAGTGTCGGAGAAAATATTAATGAGAAGTCACGACACTCAGAAATGAGGAATCGAGGAATAGAGAGAGAGGCCTTGTTGTACCTACCCGGTTTCAGTGTTATTTAATTGTATTGCTTTTTTTTCATTAAAACTCCTAAAATATTTAAAATATAATTTTGTACAGCCATACTTTTACGAAGCACTCAGTTGTCATTGCCACTTGTGGGTTACCCATCAAAAGGCCCTTATGTCGGCAAATCGTTCCGTTTGTACTAATGATAAGGAATTAATGACAAGTAATTGTTAGTTGTATATACAGGTGGTCTCACGATAAATAAAACTGTGACGTAAGATTTTATTGATCGTAATGAACCAGCCTAAATCGGTTCCTAGCGTGACAAACTGTACCATAACTGTACAGGAGTTTTAACATTATACATAATTACGTAGTAAAACTACATCATGACGGTTTATCATGAGCATATTAAATTACTAGTTTCCCCACGGCTTTGCGCGTGGCACAGTTACCAAAAAAGTCGTTTTGTTTATGAAATAATTTAGAGTCAAGACATTTTCTCAAATCCTTCCAAACTAAAGATGAATAAAATATTAATTTCAAAGTTATTTGAGTTTTGATACCTTATAATTTTTATCGACTTGTTGTACGTCCGAAAAGGGCAAACTATTTGCACTTTTATTTGATAAACAAACTTCCACCTTTGTAATTATTCAACAGTTTCAATAAAAACTACTCTACTCTACTCTACTCTACTGAACATGGTTCAGAGTGCCAAGTTGGTACGAGTTTGTTTCACTATTTGGTATCGATGCCGTATGGATTTGTATAGGATCAGAACAGCGCCAACTAGTGGCGAAAACGTGAAACTTAAGCGTTAGGGCTTGTGACTGGCTGATCCCGTAAACACGGCGTCGATACCGAATAGTGAAACAAACTCGTAGTTTGCACTCAGATGTAACCTTCGCATTTATAATCAGGATTTTGGATTTTAGTAGGATTATGTTGAGTTTTATGCGTTATTACATTACAGGTAGGTAAATGTTTAATCAAGTAGAGTGCAATAATGACATTCTAGCTGAGGTATTGACACGTCTGCTGGGAAATCAGCGGTTTCACACGAGCGATCCTAACTTTGCACACCTATGTAGAAGCAAACTGTGTATTCATAGCTTTAGCTACATAAAATATTTGCGTTGTCACCTGGCTGTGCAGAAACTACATATTAGATTCGCAAATGTTTAAAAGTAGGTTGTTAAATACGCATACCTACGTAGCTAAGCTAATCTTACTCGTATAGTAAAATAGTCATGGTCACTCTATTCATTGAGTTATAAAGCGCATCACACACACAGCAGATTATTTTATGAAATATAAATCTTGACAGATCGCACTAAATAAATAATGCTTAACTTTTCACACAGCATTAGTTCCAAAGTAAGCAGAGCTTGTGTTATGGGTTCTACTACATGACTGATACACTACCTACTTATAAGTATACTTTTTATATAAATACATAAAAAAACACCCAGATTCGAGATAAATATTTGCAGATCATATAAATATTTGCCTCGCGGCGAGAACCTTCCACTATACCATAGAGGTCGTCCAAGTCTAAAGACTAATTTTATTTTCCCTGACATGCTCTTTTAATTTAGAGACTAAGTAGAGTTTCTGGTTAGTCTTCAAATCATCACAACTGTGATTTCGTAGCCAAGTGCTACGAATTCGTAGCTGAGTTCTACGGTCGTAGTATTCTTGAATGGTCACAATTAAACTCAGTTCCATAAAATCAAATTCTTATTTAAATTAAGTATTCACTTTGATTCTTGTTCTAACATAAACGAAATCAGTTTTGCGTAAATTGCAAGTCCACAATTTCGCAAGGATACGAGGAAGTGTACCCTCTACTAATTAGGTAACAAGAACAAAAGTACAAATTCGAAATTCGTGAATGTTCGCATGATTTTTGAAACGTAATTAATGCCTCGAGTTTAGCTTCGCACGTAATTACACTCTGTAAAGTTGCGAGGTACTACAGAATCTTATTTAGCTTGTAGTAGGTATATATTATGTTCATAAACAAATTATTATTTATGCAGTGGCTTATTTTTGCAATTGCGACATGTTTGATACCACTATTAGAGTATGGTATTCAAAATACTTCTTCTTCTATCGAGTCGATGTATCTACAATTTCAAAATACTTATTTAAATTGATCTACGCGTAAGGGAGTGTACACATTGCGTTTTCTGCAGCGCGTTTTTGAGCTGCGCGTTTGTATCGATACAAACGCGCGTTCGCAACGCGTTTTTTTCCATACAAAAGCGAACCGGGAGGGGGGCTGCGCGTTCGCATCGCGTTCGAATCGCGTTTGTATCGATACAAACGCGCTGCAAAAAACGCAATGTGTACACTCCCTAAGACACCACTTAATCATTTGGAATGTGTACAAAGATTGACTTGAGTAGACTAAACACAGTAGTTCAGTACTAGGTACCTACATAATGCGATAAACAGGCTCACAACTGTATTCTAGTACGTTAGATCTTTTTTATGATTTTCAGGCATGTTTATGAGGGAATGACAGAAATTTATCTTGTACCCCAAGCACGGTTGACATATTCTCTAGTCTTCAACAATTACTAAGCACGTCTAAGAATTCAAGACCTGCGCATGCCTTCATTTTGGCAGTACTTAGGCTTATTTATTCTTTATTGTACACAAAAATACACACAGAAAAAACTTAACCAGATGACATGTACAAAGGCGAGCTTATCTTTAAGCCTTCGTGACAAACCCAGTTTTTTATATACTTTCCAACTAGTTGTTTCCTCACGACTTATTGAAAAAATACATGCGCTAAGCTTGTTAAGTCGGTCGTATCGTCGACATAAAGCGACTTACGACACGGTCGTTTTGCTTAGTTACCGCTAGTGGCAAAAACAACGAGCGCTTCCGTGCTTCGAAACATTTTCACGAAATTAGCACGAAAAATTTTCAGTCCTGGCGATAAAGTGTAAGCCAGAGGCAGCTTCAAGCAACCTAAAATTCGTCGCCAGCGAAGGCTACTATTAAAAAACTTCCTCATATGAACTCACGAAAAATAAAAACATAAATCCAATAATGCGCTGGCTTTAAATTTTTCGAACGACCTACGGACCAAGTTGAGGTACCTATTGAGATAGATACTATTGATCTGTGTTTGTGTACGAGCTATGCTAACCCGGCTAAAATTCCTTATAAACCTTATTATCTCGAGTTGACTTTTCACCTTCCAACAACACTTCCATTGTAAATGTACTTAGTCCATATTCTTTCAACTTGACACCGCCTCCCCTTATACCTCCGAGGATTGTGCTAAGAGCTTTTGAAACACAATACCTACTTACATTAGGTAAAAACCTACTTTGGCGTGGTGAACAGATAATTATTGTAAAGTAAGAAGCATTGAATAAATATCTGAAGTTTTATATAAATTAAATTTAAATGGAATGTCCTTCGTATAAAAGCTTTGTGATGTAGTTAAAGCTTTGTGTGTTTATTTAAAACATGTCTAGTTGGCCATTTATTTCTTCACTTTTCAGTTTTGATATAACATAAGACAAAGTTTATAAAAGCTCTAAACTCGAAAGCTGTACCTACCAACTTGAAACAATAAATGAATATGAATAAGCTCAAAGCTAGTTAGTATTTTAAAAGGTACTACGTTGACGTAAAGCCTAACGATGCATGGGAATAAACAGCTTATTCTTTGAATTCTAATTAGGAGACAAATTATTTCGCTGCATAAACAACGCCGGTCAAGTTAAACTTGGTCCCTTCGGTCCCTCGGCCGGGTCCCATAGGGTAATTAACGCGGCTATTGCTCCCACCGAGGTCATTTCGGCCCGAATTGACCGCAGATGAGCGCAATCTACTTACAACAGGAAGCACTGAATCACTCACATTCAACCATAATAGCGAGATAAAGGGTTGAGAGTTCAATGTCTCCTAGATTCGTAGATTAGCGTAAATACTTTTAAAATGTATGTTTAAAATGTATCCTCTAAATCAGTGATTCCCAAAGTGGTCCAGGTGGACCCCCAGGGGTCCACGGGAGACTCGAAAGGGGTCCACGGGAGACTCGAAAGGGGTCCACGATGGTTCTCATTTTCTGACGAGTTTTGGGAATATGGTAGAAATGTAGCAGCAGGGGGTCCACCGAAACCAGTAAAATTTTGAAAGGGGTCCATGAGAAAAAAAAGTTTGGGAACTGTTGCTCTAAATAATAAATGTAGGGAAAAATCTGATAAGTATTTCGTTTCAATACACTATTAACAAAAGTAAAATGACATGCCTTTGAATGAATGCTCCAACATGATTAGCCAACCTTTCCACTTTGAATACCTAGCCGCTGAATGGTGCATAATTAAGTTCGTGTCCCCTGAGGGTCAATAGCAACCAAAACAAAATCGCACGCTTGCCCGCCGTCGACGTTTTCAATTTGGAATCCATCAGGCTCCACATAAACCGAGACTGGGATTTCCAATAACAGTTTACGAGGACTCGACACAATGAGTCATCAGTTACACAAAGCCGGTAATTCAACCAGGACGTCGCCATGTTATCCGGATATAGCCAGTTTACCCGATAGCTACGTACTAGACTTTACCTACTAATACCTACAGGGATCCGTTCTTGGCGATTAAGATCGCGCCGCTCCTCTAGTGCACATCTACAGCGGCAATTCATCACGTGAAAAACTGAAGTATTCGCTTCGTAAAATTGAAAACTCAGAGCAAGAAAACCATCTAAAAACATGTATTACATTGTAAAACATGTATTACATTGTAAAACATGTATGCAACATCTTTTATTACATTGAACCTTCATTAGATTTTGTATTTTAGACACGTAATTTGATCAAGTAATTAATTATGTTCACTTTTAAAAATGTTCAAGTAGTACATTTTCAAATAGTTATGTCCGCTGTCTTCTATCCGCTCAAACTAAGTAAAACCCTAGGTGCGAGGGTTCTCCTCTACATCGTATAAGCTTCGAAACCGTCTCGTGTCAAGAGCTTATCTCCAGTGACTCAATGCAACCCACACCTACATCGCACCTATAGGATAATGACATTCGTCATTAAGATAGGATTACTCGCATCCTGTGAGTTCCATTAATAGCTTGCAATTATACTAGGATTGTCAATTAAATCAGGAGAAAGCTATATAATCCCGGTCGCCTGGACACAATTATTCATCAGTGAAACAAAGCCGGTAATCCGGCAGTATTGACCAGTTTGGTAGCACCGGCCGGCAGCGTAGTGCTATCGACGCACCCGCTTGTGTGTGCACCTCTTTATTTGCTATTCAATAACCCTAATGACAAAGGCATTTGGAAAAATTGCTTTGTGATGTACCCTATTTACCTGCTCGTATGTTGTTAATTAATTAAAAGTCCGTTAGGAAAGTACCTAATGTAATAAAGTTATAAGGTTATGGGGTAGTCTAGAGGCCAAATAAAATTGTAAAGCTTTGCGATATAAACTTTTATAAGTATTAAATTAATATCATTTTAGTTGAAAAATATTTCGTGAGTCACGTAGTTTAAACGTGACTTTTTTATCTGCTATTTTTGGCTCTTCTCAAAGCTCGCAGTAGTCTATGGCACAATGCGCGAGCCACTTCCTAATCCAATCCTATCCCACTGAAGCATTTTTCACGAGCCACGAAGTAGCAATTCCATTCCTGTATAATCCATCTCAAAACGGATAAATAAAAAATAACCTGAAGTCTAGCAGTTTGGAAGGCTTTCTAGTAAATGGCCATAAAAATATTTCATTTCTGGAATTGTTTCGAGTCAGGAATAGCGCCAAGTGACAGTTAAACTGATGTGTTCTGCTCCGGAGGTTGGAGGGTACATTTATTAAAACGTCCGAGTTTAAAACGGGACTAGACGGATTCATTCACATAATGATAACGCTTTTGAACACGCCGTAACACGAGCCAAATCTCTCTCCGAATAAGTAGCTCAAGTTTCTAAGTAGGTTGTCTACTTACGGTTAGCTAGAGCAACGTAAGCTCGGTTTATTAAAGTTAATTTCTAAAGCCAACTAGTTGCTCGTTGCGGTAATCATAGAAAATACTATAATATTATGTTTCTTTATGAATAGATATTTGCAAAGGTTAGATTCGCATTTCAAAATTGATATAAGCGGACGTCCGTATCAATCCCTGGACACGCCATGTCCGGCCGGAAACTGGATATTGAACCTTGTACCTATTGTTACCTATGCTTTATACCCTATCTACATAGTAGAGATCCAGCTGAACAATGTATCTACGTCTATGTAGTAGATATAGCATCTATCATCAATGATGTGATGATAGATACCTACTAAATAGACATCATCCTGCTTTCTTTAGGTAGAGTAGAAAAAATATCAGAATACAGTGAAGTAGGTAGGTATCTGTAATAGACGCGTTCACACATAAAGGAAGGAACGATACCTTAGCACACATAAGTATGTATTACGTGAAGTAACAGAATAATGGAGTGAAAAACAGTGTGAAAAGAAACTGTGTAGGTATTTAGGTAGAGTGAAAGAAGATAAAATGTAGTAATGAGGCTTTTACCTACATTCTCTTTGGTAATGAGAATGACATGTACGATAAAGATTGTATTAACATGAATGAAAGTCATTTAATCAAACAGGTGTTTAGGTATGCAGTTGTATGGTACCTAAGCTGGAAAGGGAAGACGTAGGCGATGGTCAATAAACTAAAACAGCGAGCTTTTTTGAAAGAATGGAACTGTGTATGGAAGCCTAGCCTAGTGATCTACTAAAATACCGGTTTGATTTGTTGAGTTGAATCTTTGTAGCTCAATCAAACCGTAGAGCTACAACGATTTAGATAAATGGTAAAGGTATTTAGATTTAGTCCGTGACTCGAAAATGTAACATGCAATTTTCTTGAAATTGATCACGCTTCGATAAATTTTCTATTAGGTAAGTGTAACTTATCTGACTAATGAGAGAGACTTGGACACACAGAGTTGGAAAAGAGAAATATTTTCTAACATGCAATTTATTATAGTACCTAGGTACTGATCTACGTAAACATAGCAACGAACTCTAGAATGTAGTCGAGTAATCCATTATTTCCAAACGTGCTACGAAAGAATTGGATTCGTAAACGCAAACTAAAAACTATGCACATGTGGCTGGATAGTCTGTAAACTACGTCTGATAGTATGTTGTGCCCTCACCTTCCCGTTACGTGACTAGACTGCTGTAGGAAGAAATTCGATTGGCCGCGCGGTACCCCGCCCGATCATCCCGAATCAATTTGAGATTAGATCTAAATTTCATATGAAATCGTTGTTTTACGAGGAATGTCGAGCTAGATTAGCTTTTGATATTCGAAGAGGTTTTAATTGTGGCAAAATAAGCTGCTCTGTTAACCAACTAGGCCCTGTCTTATTTTTTTGTTTTTTTTTCTTTAATTAGTTTCTTTCTTTATCACGCCTTTAACAGAGGAGAGATTTGGATTAAACTTGGAATAGATTATACGTGGCTTGGAACAGCAATTAAGCTATTTAAGATGTTGATACCACTCAAGCGAAACCGTGGGCGAAAGGTCGATAGATAGCAATCTTCAACATTTTACGACTGGTGTTGCTTTTTTTATACTACTAAAGTAGCAGACAAGCATACAGCCCACCTGATTGCAACCTGCAAAAAGCACAAGTAGGTAGGTATGGATTATTCAGATTTTATTTTAGTTACCTACTTGACTGTAATTCCCAAACCAGAGAGAATGAAAGAGAAGGTAGATCTCTGCTCAGAAGTGGGATCATTGGATCCCACTTCTGAGCAGTGTTTAGATTAGATTATTCAATCTGTGTTTATAAGCTCCCCAAAGTGAAACTGAAAGTGAAATCTTGATAACAAATCCACCGAGACATATTCAGAACCAAACGAGATTGATGGTAGACAATTCCAATTTGACGCAAGTTATCGTAACCGACATCAGAGCCAGTGTCGACCGGCGCGTTACAATATCAACTTACTATTAATTCAACAAAGGGTCTTAATATGCATTATAATATCCGTGGCAGCTGTTTCAAATTCGGGGTGAATTATATATAACTGTTTAATTAATTTTCGACATTCAGATACTGACAAGATGTTATATCTATAGCTAGTAATAGACCGGATGCTCCATATCTGGAGATATGACTGTTCACAATCTACCTTTAGGCCTTTAGGCGGCCTAAAAACTCCGTCACCAGAGTTGGCCACTTGCTCATACGAACTTAGTGTATTACAATCTACCCATGCCGCGTCGCGAAATAATATTTGTTCGACATCACTATAACAGTTGAAAAACTTGAACTCTGATGTATCCGCAATCACGAACCGCAATAAAGCTTACCACAGCCTATCCCTTTTCCCATTCGAAGTTTTAAACTTTCCCTCAAGGTAAATAAAGTATTTTTTGCCGCCACGAAATTAGTCATCCCCAAGAGCCACGAGCGGTGTGAACGCAAATCCGATTTGAGTAATGAAACAGGACTAATTAAAAAGTCGAGAGAAAAATTGCGGGAAAACAGTGTCTTGTCAAGGCGCCGTTTATTTACTTTCACAGATTTATTTCTCCTCTAATGGGGTTTTAAAAGAAAGTTGTTAATTTATGTTAATGAAATGATGTTGCTTTTAGATACGGTTTTAGAGGAGAGTTTATGATCAGATATGCAGCAGAGGAATGGAAAGATATAACTTTCATTACCTAACATATTTCATAGTACCTAGTCACAGAGTTCAAACTTTAAATCTATAGTCGTATTGCTCATTATACGGACTAAAAACATATTAAAATTGAAGGAAAAATGTCATTTTTTCCTTCAATTTTAGTCCGTATAATGAGCAATCCGACTATAGCTCACAACATTATACTTGTAATACCTTGATAGGTAATTATCTGAACATTTTACTTCAACGAACTACTACCATTAAGTACCAAATTTCACGTTTTTCATGCATTTCAGGTAAATAATAAAACAAAGATTTGTGTTTGGGAAAGAATTAAATTATTTATTCATTTAATTATTATTGCTTTGTTATGTTCATTTTGTGCCTGGTACTATTGTTTTAAGCTATTTCTATTATTTATCATCTATGGAGTTAAACTAGAGACAATCGAATTAGTTCTACTCAGAGAATACATTACGACTACATCAAGACGAAGAAAATAGAATATAATAATACTTCCAAAAGTCATCCGATCTCCATAAAAACATGATCTTGATCTATCGATTTCATACGCTCTATCACATAAATGACACGTCACACAAATATTTAAGTTACACTACAAAAATAGTACATAATATGTAAATAAATATAATTTTGTTCCACAAAGAATCGTCAAAAAACCATGTTACATCTAAATTAATGGATAATCAAATATATCTAACTAAACCATTAACTTAAATAACAATATGAAGTTATACTTATTAACTCTACTACTTAAGAATACTTACATACTTTATAAAAATGGTAATGGATGAGAAATATAATATACTACACATATCAATGAAAATGAAACATATTTAAAAGTTGGACACCTATGAGCTATGTGATAAACTTAACGCAAACACGAAAGATAAGAAAACGTAATTATATGGAATAAAGTCGACATTTGAACGCTTCAATATCGTCCTAAGACCGCATTTCCATTCTAAATTCATAAACAACCAATACCAATGTTTTATAAGTTCATGTGTCACAGAATGTGCGGTCGAAAATATCATGTTGAATATCACCTCTGCCTCAACAAAATTCATCAACGTTCAAATCTACTAAATAATGTTAGTAAGAAGAAAAGTTGATACAACCCACCTTGGTAAGGTTAGTGGTCACACGATTACCCTACAACACCCTAGTTACAAGGTAACTCTGTAGAGTTCTCACATGGATGTTGGAGACCAAAAGTTCATTTCCCGTAGCTCTGACGGCTTTGGGCGGATATTGGGCTTTGCAGATCTGGCTTGTTGGGACGTGGCTTCGAGTATTTTAGACTGAGACTCCTTACCTTTGGGCGCTGGGCCGAGGTTCTCTACAGATTCCAAAATGCCACCTGTTAACAAATAAACAGTTTTAATAATACAATTTACTTCTTAAAAATGAAAATAAGAGTTCTGAATTTGTGGTATAATCCTAATCACACTATCACACTAATATCACACTAATATTATAAATGCGAAAGTTTGGATGTTTAGATGTTTGGATGTATGTTTGTTCCTCTATAACTCGAGAACCACTAAACCGATTTGGCTAAAATTTGAAATATAGATAGATAATGACCGAGAATAGGACATAGGCTACTTTTTATCCGGATTCACGCGAGCGAAGCCGCGGGCGGAAGCTAGTCAATCTAATAATAATGGACTTACAAGCTTCTTAGTCTCTAAGTCTGTTGACATCTTTTTTTATTGACATAAGAGTGACAAGTTAAAACATTCAGTCGTGACTCATTCCACTAACTACAATAGATTACATTGTGTCGATAGTTACAATCGGATTTTGGGTCATAGTCCCATAACATGTTTTTACTTTGTATTTTGTTATTGTTTTTCGGTTTCATCATGTTTCATGATCATCTAATACAATAAAATAAATACATAGTGACATTCTCATTCAAATATAGCTGTTTACAGCCTTCCCTTCTATTCTTGCTCTATTCAATAAGATATTAACAGCTTTGTAAATTAATATGTAGATACTTCATTCTGTAGAATAATGCAATTTATTCACATTTGGTAAGGCAATAAATAATAGTCAAGTGTAATAAAACCAGATTGACCGAGACTTGCCAAATGTCTTTTGCACAAGAAATACCTACATAATAAATTATATTCTTCTCTCGTGTCAATGAACTCTCAAAATTTGAAATTTGATATCCTTCATATTAACTCTCGGATATTTTTAAAGAAAAATCAAAATATCATCTAAACCAGTGGTTTTGAACCCTCACAGGGGTAGAATAGGATTTCCGGGGGTTCTCCGGGGGTTCCGGTGTTTTTAAAGGGGGGGAAAAATCAGTTTCATTGACATGTCATAGGGGTAACAAGGTTAGGAATCACTGATATACAGACATTATAGATATTTCATTTTTCTCTCTCAGTTTGTGATTGCTCATTGTACTGGTTCTGTTTTATATTGTATGGTTAGGGCAAGCCATATCGTAAAAGTGCATGAAACTGACCATGCAATCTGTTTTCCATAGCGTCTTCCTCGCATAGTGTCGAGGTGGAAGTGGTGAGATCCTTCTTATATCCGAGCAGCGCAAGACTCAGCCAGGAACGGTTATGCTCGGAATCTTGTATCGGCTCGAACGGAGACGTAAAGTATCTGAAATTAACCATATTTTTTAGAGAACCGTCCTACTAATATTATAAAGGCGAAAGTCCGTGTGTGTGTGAATGTTTGTTACCACGCATCCCCAAAACTACACAACTGATTTTGATAAAATTTGGAATGTAGATAGTTTAGGTTCTGGAATAACACATAGGCTACTTTTTATCTCGGAAAATTGTATGGTTCCCGTGGGATACAAAAATAGTAATCCACGCGCGCGAAGCCGCGGGAATTCACTAGTAAAATATAAAATTAACTTAGCTGTTGAAATAGATAGCTGTAGCTTGCGACACGTGATAAAGATCTTTCTGTTTTTCATGCTATGATGAAGGACATTTATAGTGAAAGTAATGTTGATAAGATAAATAATAATATCGGATATCTAACCCAATACTAAAACGTCATTTTAAGCGAAAGAAACGTGCTTACGCTAAAATGTATAGGCGGCGCTGTATATAAAGTCTTCTAATAATTTAAAAGCTAATAATTTCATATGTTTCTAAAAGACATACGTTCGTGTTCTTTCATGGATTATTCTGTTTATACGCTACTAGCAGCGCCTTCGAGGCGTTGCCCTAGTAATGATGGTATAAGCATGGTGATTATAATGAAAAGAAGCCTAATAATAACCTTTGACAAGAGTTCAGCTATCAAATGCAAAAATAATTATCAAATCCGAGTAGTTCCTGAGATTAGCGCGTTCTAACAAACAAACTCTTCCGCTTATTATCTGTAAATTTATAAGTAATGTTTGAAGTGATAGGGGTATTTCTATCTATGATCATGTCATATCTTGCACGTGGTAGACATGAATATAATAATATATTTATGTCTGTAAGATCTTTATTTCCGAGTACGTTACCACGATATAAATACGAGCGAGAACATTGGAGACGATACATACGGACATTATCAACAGAAGGTTTTCCTTGAAAGAAATAAAACAATTGAAATGTCAAGGGGATCGACAGAGCGACTCGTTGTGCAAGCCTTCCAATGTCATGATCAAGTATGAAACATTTTCGTGGTTTGGTTATGCTACTTCGTCTTGGAATGTGGTAATGAAACTGGTCAATAACCGCAGTTTACGTCGAACGTTCTTATTTGTTATGATAATATTGTATTTTCAAAATAATAACAAAAGATATTATTTGCCTTGATTTGTGTTCCGTTCGTTGTGTATGTTCTTTCATTAAATAAGATGATTTGAAATTGTTCTGTAATGTTAAAACATAAAACTAAGTTTGTAAATAAATAATTTATGCACTAAATAACTTCGGGTCTAAAAAAGCCAGTTTAGCAGAATCATTATGAATTGTAATATGCCTTCCCTTTCCAGAACCATGAGAATGACAAAAAAATATATAATTACGATGATTCGTAATTATGATTATTATGATTCATAAAAGGAATTGCTGTAACGGCCGCGAAGGAACAGGAGTAGAATCACCTAGCTCTTAAGACGTTTCAAAGTGGTACACTATGTGATCCTATTGAATAAATGAATTTGACTTTGACTTTAGCTTTCAACGATTCTACTAAAAAACTTTTTAGCAACCAAAGCAAAACGTAAACTAGGTACCTATTTCGTTTTGTTTCTTAATCTAATAATGACCAATGAGGTTAGGTTACTCTGTTGTGATGACGTTTTCAAACAAATTACCAATGAGGTATTGCAAATTACTGTCAATTTGGAGAACGAAACAAAACGCAACGGTAATGATCAGTGATCGGAATGAGGCGGGCTAAAATACCTAAAGTTCGAAAAATAACAGGGACAAATGGAGACGCCTTAGGACTAAATATTTTTCGACCCAATTATTTCCGTTTCCGGGACATTAATAAAGAACATCTAACATTAAGGTGAATCAATTTTTTACCTGAGTTAATAACAAAAATTAAAATGTAAATTATGAGGATAAAAAACTTTTTTCCGTCGGTCAAATAGAAAAAATATTTGAATTAGTTCACAATATTATTAACATTAATTTTAAATGCACTTACTCACTGTGAAAATTGTGCCAACTTTCAATAAAATTCTTACTTACTACAAGAATAAAATTCTTGTAGTAAGGAAGTCTCCCCTTTTTTGCCTCTGTTCTTTAAACTTTAGGTATTTAAGCCCGCCTAATTCCGATCACTGGTAATGATACTTGAATGATTGACGTTGTAATATAGAGGAAATGGCCCTGCAGAGGCATTCTATACTAGACTCACTTCGAATTCACTCAAGTGACCGAGCTCACTAAATACGCAAGAATGTATTGTAAGTGTTTGTAGTAAGATTCAAATTTCGAATACGAAATTTGAAATCTCACAGGATTCAGCTCTCCGACGTTCGAAGTGAGTTTACAGGAATGAGCCTACTGACCTGTTCGAGTTCATTTTTCTCCGGCTAGTGGGGCTGGATTGTGGTGAGGCTGGTAGACTCTTGGAGCCGCGGCGGGCGGCGTGACTGCGGTGATACGCGTCCAAAGTTGCGGCGTCCTCTTCAGGAGAAGCGACAGTGAAACCACGCGGAGAACGGTTCGATGATATCATCTGATGCGCCACCTGGAATATAAACATTTATATCAGAATCTGGTCCGACGACATAAAGGCATATGCCGGGACAGACTGGGCCAGGAAGACCAGTGATAGAGCAGTGTGGAGGAATATTGGAGAGACATATGCCCTGCAGTGGGCAAATATATGCTGAAGAAGAAGAGAAGAAGATATCAGAATCAGATATATTTGATTGCAAAACTGTTGTACAGGTAGTTAAGATAGGTCTTAGTTTATTCAGGGTGAAATATCTTCAAAAGTTAAGGATAGTCTCGTAAGAACGTTTTCCTGTAGCTATTCTATTACTCTAACCTCAGTTGGTCCGACAGAGCCTTTTTAATCCTTATATGAAACAGGATCGATTGACATCAAAAAAAGTTTTTGTGTAATTTGCCCATTTTCTCGCTGATTGTACATATTTTTCAAAATCTGTGAATGCAGGTCAAAATATCTTCAAAAGTTAAGGATAGCCTCCTAAGAACGTTTTCCTGTAGCTACAAGTGCTACAACGGTTAAGGTAGCTGCCCTTACTGCCCCGTCCCAAAAATTCACCCGTTACAAGTTTGTACAATTTATCAATTTCGGATGTGTAGTCTTGAATATTGCGAGGATAATTTTAATGTACCTCACAATCGGGGTATTTTTTAAATAGCGCATACGGCGAAAGTTTATATAATGTTCTTCAATAAATTTTAAACCATGACTTCGATTGCTCAGTAGCGTAATTGATTAGAGCGAGGTCGAGCGACCAAGGTTGCAAGTTCATACTGTCTGGGCAATATTTTAACATTTTAAGGCAAACGTATTAAAAAATGTATCCTAATAAGTGATGTGCTTGCCATGTAGGCAAAGCTGCAAATTACTGCAAATTTAGTCAATTGCCAATATGAACAATAAGTACTAAGGCAAAATGGAGAACGAAATTTCTACTCATTAATGAACTAGTTAAGTATCTAGTATTATATTCTTATGGTTCAGTGACATTTAACTTAGCATTATTGTTTGGGAAGCTAAGAACACCTTGCCCAACATTTTATTTGAAAGATGAAAATAAAATCTGTTACACTTACATTTCAATACTTATTCAAAGCTTCTAAAAACTTTCCGCGTAATTAAAATAAAGCATTATCAAACGTAATGTCAATTATCATCACCTCACCCAATGATCTAAAGACACAACACTGATCTTCCGAAAACGATAACACGGCCAAAGATAATGTAGCGCAATCACTCATTTGCGGTTAATTAGCGGTTCGCACAATTAATTGGCCTAGAAAATGCAACCGGCGTTGCAAACTAGGAAACTGGGCAAAACAATTTGCAATGTGGTAGTGTAGGAAGCCTTTTAATGGACATGACATTTATCTTGCACACAAAGGGTCTTACTTATGAAAGATGTTTGAAGTTGGACACTGGTTTAACAACGTCCTGTCTTTATTTGTGGATAGTGTGGAATAGAGACAGGACGTTGTTTAACCAGTGTTCAACTTTAAACATCTTTCATAAGGGGGAAAGTATGTCAGTTGACTCGTTCTAAACTACATTATTCCTTCAGGTTATTTTGTAAAATGTATAGCACAAAAATAACTTACAACCATAATGTTCACACCGCACAAAACCATAGCGCTTCGATTAATACCCCGATTGCAGTTAAGGTAAATTTGAATGGAGCAGCCTGTTTTCCCTTACTACCAATTGGTAGACTTGACACACCCACAAATGCAAATGTTGTTAACCAGTTTTAGACTGGACAGAACGTTGACATTTGTCTGAAGAATTCATGTTTTTATTAAAAATGCTGACGCAACTATTCCGTGTACGAAATCATTCTTAAATTTCCAAAAAATTGAGGCAACAAAATCAGAAATTTCACGTAAACAAGTACTAGGGCGATAACATTAAGACGAACGTGACGTTCAGGTTATTATTCATCGCTAATCTAGTAAGTTGCGAGAAATACACTCCCCAACAGGTTATCACTGAAGTTGTAGTAGGTAAATACATTTTAATTGTCTATGGCCCGAATAAGAGCGAGATGCGTCTTTATATTTTGCAGACCAAAGATTAAAATAGATACAAGATGTTTTCTATAAATCTCTCTGTTTACTTTTCATGAGCTAGGTACCATCTAAGCTAGCAGTAGTGTTGTTTAACAATCGATGGTTTTGAAGTTATTGTGATAGTACACATGACAGTATCGATATATTGTCGATACTATCTTTAATCACGCTACAATAATTGCCCAGGAACCGATAGACTATCGATAGTTTTTATTTGTGTTTGAGGGAGGGACTTGCGGGTGTTAGCGATACGGTCACTCCACGCAATCGACGCAACACTAAGCTGTTGGTAAACTATTGAAAGTTCATTCGTATTGTCGATTGTTACCCCCCACATGAGACAAAGTATTTGTTTACTTCCCGCTAATCGCCCACAGTTTGGGCACGAACCGCGCTTAAATATCAGTTGTTTGACCGTTCTGCTTGACCTTGTGGTGATATCTCGTTGGGAATTGAACCTACTCGCACCTATGATACAGAGGTCGTGGCATTCAAGGGGGGCATGATAAAAATGCAGATTATTGTACATTAAAAGCAATTATTGTTTCCTATAAACACTGAAAATTAAAATAAAGCAGTAACTAGTGGATTGCTCTAGCCGAGCAAAAGTAGGCGTCCGCAATTGAAGAAGATAGTTGTGTAAAGCAGGAAGAAACATAAATAAATCAAATTAAACTTTGCTCAGATGTTTTTACAGGATTCCGTTCCAGGTAATTGTAACGATTTATCGAGTTGACTCAACTAAAACCTTCCTCAACATTTACAACATACAGATGTACCCATACAATGTAAAGAACTTGGTAATAAATAACACAAATTCTGAGGCACTTCAGAAGACCGGCGATTTAGCTTATGTGGTATGGTAACAGATTTTAAGTTCAATAATACAAAAGAAAGATTTTGAATTTTCGATTATAATCCAAAACAAACAGTTTCTGATCTTTGATACGACAAAAAAGACAGACATTACCTTTGAATACAAATGGTTATGCATAACAAATAAGTACTGTGTACTAAAATAACGATGTGTGTGTCTAGCAGTTGCTGCTGCAAACGAATCCAGTGGCACCACAGAAAACCAGTGCTACAGTAGCTCTATGCTACTGTAGCCCACGCTGAGTGGTGACCAATTTTGTGTGTAGTTTTAAGTTCTTTAGTTATAAGTTTTTCGAATTTGTCTTTTAGTTATACCTACTTACACAAAATAAACGATTTTCTATTTCTATAAAATGTTGACTGACCTTGACAATCGAGTTGCCGCAAGCCGCGCCCTCGCCTTTGAAACCATCGTCGACGCCCGCCGGCTTCGGCTTCGATGTTGGGTTGACTGGAATTAAACAAACACATTGTTTTATTGTGATATCTCATACATAGGTTATCGGGAAAGATAACATTAGGAGATATACCCCAAAATGGCAACGCCTTTATCAGAATCTTCTAATGTATACAATTTAATTGCCTTTTGAGTTTTGAGAGTCAAAACCTAAAAAGTACCGATAGATTTGATACATTCTATACTTTACTATACAGAATTAATATCTATACCCTCTGTCTTCGAAACTCAATTTAAACTACTCAAAACAAACAAAATAGGACTCACTTAGAAAGTATGACTCTAATTACCTACCTAATGAAAATTGGATGTAGGTACGATTTCTTTCGTCTTTGGTTTTAGGAATATGTTATCACGTTCGGAATTAGGGATTTAGAAATTTATTTTTAGGAAAAAATATGTCACGTTCAGAAAATATGTGTCGTGCAAAATATCGACATATTTCAAGTGGGTCCTATTTAATTTTGTTTATATCTAAACTACATAATAAAGAAATTGCAATCCACCTACATGGTTTGATATCATAAGAAGGAAGTTACAGTTAATTATAACCCATTTACATTTCATGTTCCTGGTTGACTAGTTTTGGCACAAAAACAATACTGGTAGTAGATATACAGGGCGTGGCAAATATTTTGGTACTTCAGGGTAGTTACCTTTTCACTTGTAGTTGGAAAGTTTTATTCTTAGGAAACTATTGGTTTATTTTGAAGAAAAAAAATAATTACTTATAAATTAAGATTTTTGAAAAAAAAAAGGACAGATAGCCTACAAAATTACATTTGAAAAAAAATACAAGTTGGTCTTAATCGATTCTATTTCCCACCAGGAAAACTTTTCCCAAAGTAACTTACCAAATGAAATCGTAAGTTTATGCAATAATTTAAAAAAATACATTGCTTACATTTTCTGTGAAATTAGGAGTTGTAAACATTACAGTGCCACTTATTCGATAGTGCTTAATTTAAATTCGTAATTGCTTCGGCATGCAGGGAGGCTATTGTAAAGCCTTATGTGCCTCAGAGAGAGCCGCAAGAGAGAATAAACCCCTTAAGTGCTCAAAAATTTGCCACACCCTGTATACTTATAAATGACATCCAGCACAATTAATTTGGCGCTTTGTATAGATAAACGCACCAAACAAAGGCATTTCGCAAGTTCAATTCAAACCATTCTACAAATCCAATGCCAAACCATTCAAATTCTAAAATATCTCGGTACTTACCGGCTGTGTTGATTGGCGCGATGCCGTGCAGTACTTCTTGGCAAGGCTTGGTGTGTTTAGACCAGTCTTTCTCCTTGACAATATTGTACACGCTCGCCGACGTCACCTCCTTGGAATTATCACTGAATACTTTGTTCAGGTCCTGCTGCTGATTGGGCTTGCCGAATAAAACATCTGTCTTTGGGTAGCGGATGTAGAAGAATGAGTCTTCGGGTGCTGGCGGTGATGCCGCGAACGGCTCGAACTCCCTGTTGACAAGAAGATCGGTAGGTTAAACGTAATGCTCATGACAAATTGCACTACCGACCTGCAATCAGTTACAATATCTTACTGACAAAGAGCAAAGAGCAATGGAAACGTCAGAACTATTTAAAGAAACGAATTACCTATCTAATTTCAATTTTATTAGATTTAAGGAAACTCACAATAAAACTGTGTTAAACTGAGCGGCCAAACTCCTTTTCTTAAACATCGTATATGATGTAGAACTAGAATGTAGTTTAGATTGTCTGGCTTAAGCCGCTTTGATTGAGATAGATGCACTTGCAACCCAATTTTATTTATAGCTCAAACCAGACTGTAGCACTGAATCGTTCACTCGCTTCTGAAATATGGCTCTGGTTTATTCTCTGAATACAAATGTTACAAGCGTACTGATGCTATTAGCTCACATCTTTCGCGTTTTATACATCTTGTGGAATTAAAGTGTTATCTTATCACGATAGCACGGTTGAAAATTGAAAACAAGTTGAAAATAAACACAATACGAAGGCATGACGTCACTTGGTTTGGCCAATGGAGACGTTACATTGGCGCACTCCCTCTTTTCAAAAGCACATGACAAAACAAGTAAATACTTCTGTATATGCGTAGGCTGTAGAGGTTAAAGACAGTATGTCTTCAGAATAGCAAACACGCAATTGTGATCTTGGCACGCGTTGCGTATACCTACTACCTAGTCTACAAAAACTCAACTAACATTAGACTTTAAGATGTCGTTACACTTGCTTGTAGAGGCGAATGGAACTTTCCGAATAGCGAGCGTCAATTGAAACAGGAATGAAAATGACACTACTGATTGGCTGGACGGGACATACAAATGACGTGTGTAAACGAAGAGTTAATGAACAAATACAGATTATTCCATTGCATCAATTACAAACAAGATTTGCTTCATTATCTCTATCTGATTCTAGGCTATTCGTCATAAACATACCTAACAATACACAAACAAAGTAGGTAAGTATTAACTTAGTACCACATATCACATAGATGGAATAAATTTGAAACAAGATTCTAAATTTCTAAAAAAAATTCTTAAACACAAGCACAACCTCTAAAAAAAATGTAGCTGAGGTTTTAATTGTAAATTGTGTAAGAAGTGTATAAGGAAGTCAAGGAGGCTGCCCTGGAAAGAGCTTCGTGGAGAGAGAAGCATCAGTTATGACGACAAGGGGCTACCCCTTAAATTTTAAGAAGTGTTAAGATAAGGAAATTGGATTCCTATAGTTCACACTAATGTGAAGATTAGGAAACAGTTTTCTTGCCTGTCACACTGCTTGACTAACAGTGTGGTGGTTAGTAAAATTATTGTCTAGCCGTAACACCAGTGTGACAGAGCAGTGTGAAGGTTAGTCGGGCGCGAAATTTAGTACGGTAAGTATTATACTTAATTAAAAAAAACTGAACTATAGGTACAACTAGTCGACTGCAACAAACGTACATAATCACAAACAAGTGTTACAAGCACGTGCAGATTGTGACTGATTGAGTGATTGCTAACATTATGTGAATAAATAAAGTTTGAAAATTGTTACAACCGAGGACCACAGCATCAGTGGTCAAACGTTTATCCCCTTATCATAATAACAAGCGGAGAGTTGAAAACAAGGACCGATAAAGCACGGCTTGTGGGGTTACAGAAAATAAGTAGGAGTACCTACCTACACGTAATCGTACGAGTAGGTACGTAATGAATAATATTGACATTTCGGATTATCAGCTCGCGTTGCTGAGGGCAAATATAAATTGCAATTGATAAAGGAAACTTTGCTGAACAACAGCACGTTTTATACAATCTTATTGTGTTGTACCTATATAAGATAGTGACATGTATTATAATTATATATCTACCTAAATAGTTAATTTTGTTCCATTGTCATTTTTAGATCTTGTGTGATTTAAAAAAAGGCATGGAAGTACATAAGTCCTTATATTTTAATTTACCTATACAGAAGTCAGACTGTTTGGCAAATCGAAAAGAAACAAACAACATGAAAATATACCTAGGTAGGTACTATGCTTATAAATTAGTGTGGATGATCATGATCACAGTGATGCAACAAATACCTAACAAAGGTAGGTGTTTGCGTCATAACCACTTACGTAACACTAACCTATGTAAGTATCATTTACCTACATATTATATAAAAAACTAGCGACCAGCCCTGGCTTCGCACGGGTCACATCACACATCACATTAGAAACCTCTAAAATTATCTGTGTTTCTCTACTATATTATGCATGTATTTTCCATATAAACCTTCCTCTTAAATCACTCTATCTATTACAAAAACCGCATCAAAATCCGTTGCGTAGTTGTAAAGATCTAAGCACACATAGGGACAGACAGCGGGAAGTGACTTTGTTTTGTACTAGTGAAGTGAAGTGATGGTAGTGATGAAGTGATAGTGAAGTGATAATGATAACGAATGCTATATATTTTGATAAATTAAGACAAATGGTACTCGTAGTTTGTAAATTTTAGCAGGAAGTGGAGAGAAGTTTAGGGCCTTCCTTATGAAAGGCGTTTATAGTGAAACACTGGTTAAACAACGTCCTGTCTTTATTTGTGGATAGTGACAAACAGAGACAGGACGTTGTTCAACCAGTGTTCAACTTTAAACATCTTTCATAAGTAAGGGGGTTGGTGTTTTCCAAATGTTATATTAGGCATCAAATAACAATATGTATGAACATCAATCATTTTCTATCAATATCGATTTACTGACGTCATTCGTCCTTCAAATAAGGCAAAAACAAAGAATTATCACGATTAATGCCGAAGAGGAAAGAACAATATTTTGAGGACTTACCTATCTAGGTTAGGTAGGTGTGATTAGTAGGTTGATAAAATGTAGACTAAAAAGCCTATATGTACCTACCGTGATTAAAAAATCACGGTCATTCGAAGGCACAGCCAGCAAAGCAAGGCGGCCTCGTCTATTACCACCTATCACTAGCTAGATGATTGCGAGACTTTTCATGGCTGCATGGACTTCTTTTCGTAGGTATATGAAACGTCTAACATAAACTGACATAGGTACTTGAGAATCTCCAACAATAGGTATGAATTTATTTATTTATTTCTTAAACAAAATCCACAGCTCTTAGAAAATGAGTACCTACACAAAAACTTAAATTTATTACTGACAGCCAATAACGGATTTACATTATATTAACAAGTAAACCGACAGTGATCGAGGTGTGAGTTTCCGTGTGTATTTGTGTGTGTGTTTGTATTACAAAAAAATCATCAATCAAAATTCAAACAACATCGATAGGTTGTTTTTGAATTGTAAACAACGCGACGTTATTCCCAGTGACTGTATTTCCAAGAACTTTATGTAGCTAGGTACCTATACACACATTTATGTCAAACTATTTGCTTTTTATATTGCACGACTTTCTGATTGATGATAACTTAAAACCCAAACAAATACAAACTACGTCATGGGCGAGCCTTTTTAAACCAGTAGGTATTTTCTCAGGTTAAACTAGAGACGAGATTTCGATGAAGTCATGTTGGGTCTAGACTAGATGAATGTGAGTGAAGTAGTCTTTACTTATAGAAATACTAGCTTCCGCCCGCGGCTTCGCTCGCGCGGTACCTTCCCGAAAAAGGAGCCTATGTCCTATTCCCGCTCATTATCTATCTTAATATTTGAATATCAGCCAATTCGGTTCAGTGGTTGTTGAGTTATAGAGGAACAAACATACATCCATCCAAAACATCCAATCTTTCGCATTTATAATATTAGTGTGATTATAGTACCTCATCATTACCTACCTGTATTTTTTAAAGAAGACAGATCATCAAAGAGATAACCAAGCCGTTTGTAGCATGCCTTTTTAAGATTTTTTAGAAGATTTGTAGCCTCCTTTCTTATACAAAGTTATCAGGTAGAAGTAGTTGTTTAATTTAATAAATGTCAACTGACTGAATTACAATTTCCAGTGTATCATAATTTACATAATCAGTGGAAAAACCTAATCTGATGTGAATGGTATAGTATAAATAAATAAATGATGCTGGACATTTCACACAGCATCATGTAGCCCCAAGCTAAGCAGAGCTACTTATATACATTTTTTTTTTTTGTAAATACATACATAATATACATAGAAAACACCCAGACCCGAGACAAATATTTTCAGATCATACAAACATTTGTCCCGCGGCGGGGATCGAACCCGCAACCTCCTGCGTCACAGGCGGGCCTTCACCCACTGCGCCACAGAGGTCGTCACTGAGGTATGTAAATATTATATAAAGAATTAATTCTAAAAATAATATTGTCAAACAAAATAATGTTTGTTATTATTATGTTACATGGTATTTAAAAAAGAGTAATGAATTTAAATAAAATATGTAAGTATAAAATGAAGTCGTAATAAGCTTGAAACACCACATACCTTGTCGGTTTAGTCTTCATCCAAACAGGAAGAGAAAATCCATCCTTAATTTCAGGGTCACTTGATGCCATCGTAAATATTTCAAGAACAGGGGGGATATTAAGAAAGACAATACTAAATAGCTGCACACACAACTACCTTGACGGATATTTCACAACTGAATGGTGCTTATCTAGAGCAGAAATGATAAGATTGCTCAGAATATTTTTGAAGAATTGAAATACGAGTAGGTAATATAGCTTCTTGTGATAAGAGAAGTAAGTAGGTACTTACTTAATAAATTTTATACTAAAGTTTATCGTGTTCTCAAGACACTCTGGATTCAAATGAAATCAGGGATATCAAAAATGAAGGCATCTGAAACAAAACAGTTTGCTTTAAAGAGGCCTGCAACAAATGTATTGTCCATACAAACATAGTCCCAAAATCATTTAATTAAGCGTATTCATTGATTTAAACAATTTATGCTATTATTTAGATTAAGGCAGCATTTATCTAGGTTCCTGTTACACTTTTGTTCCAAAAAACTTACTACAGAACAAATGAAAAGAAACATGACATTTTTGCTGTAAAATGTTAAAAATTCAATTTGCTTACATTTCGTCTTAGGTAAGTTTTTTGGAACAAAAGTGTAACAGGAACTTAAATAAATACTGCCTTAACTAAGGAACTACCTGTCAGATTTGAAAAATTATTTCTGCTTTTAATAGCTAAACTCTTGAGGGAGTTTACAGGAAATTTTCATCGTATACCATCACTACAGGGGCACCGCCGCGAGGGCGCTGCTAGTTATACATAATAAGTACTTATAGGCATAACTTATTATGTAGGTTATAGATGGTAATCTTTGCAGTAATAAGGAGGACAACTTGTCAGTCTAAAAGACGTTTCGTGCTTTTAGACATTTGGCTACTTAGACCAACTGATCAGGAGGGAAATAAACTACCATACCTACCTATGGGCTATTCTGTATAGATAAGTGAAATTTTTAAATGTTGTTGTTGTTGGAAGTTGGCAATGAATCAATGTTTGAACATAACTAGGTAGGTACTACCTATAGGCCAGCCACAGACATCCAATTTTTTGTTGGTCCCAATGTCCGATCCAATTGTCTAAAAGCGTTGGTGTGGTTCCATACATTTGTTTGAACATGCAACACAATGTCTGATCCAACATCAGAAGCAAATGTATAGTGAGGACAGCCGTGTCAGACGACCAGTCAGACAAAAAGTCTCGATTATATATGGCCAGCCATACGATTCTGGCAATATACCTGAACAATGTAAGTAAGGTAGGTAGGTTACCAAATATTATGTGAAAAAGTAGGCATATTCTCTAGGTAGGTATTTGAACAATTTTGCAATGACGACAGTCATGTGATGACCTGCGGGTCTAAAAAGGCCACTTTAGCCTACCTATGTAATTAATATGAATTATATATATAATATTTGTGGGTAGGTACAAGAAAATACAACATTTTTAATCATTGGAACGTCTAAATACCTATGAATCACCATGCTCAATCATCCTATCTCTAAACCGTAAAGTTAGCAATCTGTTTTTCAATATGTCACCAAATACAAGGTCTTTGCGATTGAATACTCGAAGCTATAATCTACTGTATAATGCTCATCTTAGATTAATCCATGGCAAGTGTAAAACTAAAACTTACGGTTGCAAAAAGAGATGACGATGATGTAAGCACCATTATTAATTCAATAGACGAAAAATTAAAAAAGCACCACACAACACAAAGTCATAAACCAATGAATGAAACCAACCAAAAAACCAATCCAATCCAAATAGGGATGTTCGATACGATACGATATTTTCGTGTATCGAAACAATGGCATACGATACACCCGATATTTGTATCGATACAATGGCATACGATACGGTGTATCGATACAACACATGCAAGGTGTATCGGATCGAAAGTATCGTATCAAATTATTTTGATAACGAATTGTTGTGACTTGCAAGTTACCCGGTTAAAAGGAGGCATAGGTCCTATTTCCGGTCATTATCTGTTATTATATGTTTAAATTTCAGGCAAATCGTTTCAGTGGTTGTCGAGTTTTATAGGAACAAACATACATCCAAACTTTCGCATTTTTTAGTACCTATTAGTTTGTTAACACCAAACACCTTTTTTGACAGTTAACTACGCACATTTTCGTAATAGTGCTCCCTTATTGTACATTATTAAAATAAGAAATATTTTTTTAATTATTTAAGTACCTGCATACTTTGTCTAGATTCGATACTGTATCGATACGATATATCGTATCAAATGCCCTGTATCGATACGCGTATCGATACAATGCGATACGAAATATCGATACAATCCGAAATATCGAACATCCCTAAATCCAAACATGGCATGGCACTTGGCATTGGCAGACGCAATCAAACGAAACAATCAAACAACAAAACACAAACAAGCAAACAACTTGTCATTTCAATTCATTCATTCTTTTCTTATTATGATTTACATAGGGTGAGCGCACACCTACCCGGGCCGCGCCGACTTAGGCCCGGCCGGCCACCGCATACATTCGGTTTCCTGATTTGGTTTTTTTCCGAATGCACGCATTCAATACAAATTGTTCTACATGCCGCACACGTTCTTATTTTTTCCGTACGGAAAAAAACTTGACGTTCATTTCGGAAACAAACCGGGCGTATAGGTCATACGAACTAAAATTGATGCGTATAGTCGTATTGCTCATTATACGGACTAAAGTGAAGGAAAAAATGTCATTTTTCCTTCAATTTTGACATAAAACGTATCAAAACTAATCAAAATTGAAGGAAAAATAACATTTTTTCCTTCAATTTTAGTCCGTATAATGAGCAATACGACTATAAATTCCGAATCTGAATTCCTGATCAGGAAACCTAATCAGGATTCCGTACGTATGCGGCCGGCCATAACATTGCCGTATATCTGTGCTGTATATGTAAAGGAGCCACTATATCATATTATTTTACCGCTAATGTCATCATGACTCATGTCAATGTCTTCATTTCATTCAATCTTGGTCCTGAAATGACAGTACAGTGCCACAAGTATAAGTTGGCGGTGGCGATTTGAGGAACTAAAACGGAAAAACGGAAAAAGAGTACTATGATGCGAAATATCATTAAACTATCTTAAACAAATACGCAAATGATTAAATCTTTCTTACATATTTTCCCAAATTTCGTGGTATTTTCTGTACAATTAATTATATTTTTTGAACACAGTGGCGCCCAGCCGCGCCAAGTTATACTTGTGGCACTGTAACATGACCATTGACATTGACTTGACCGACCCGACCGTCATGATATCAAATCAATCAATCAAACGACATCACAACAATTTTACCGAAATCTACTAGAATACGAAACGTCTTTTTAATCATTATTCATTATACAAACAGCAAAATTCGCTATTCATAAACCGTGATAACTTTGAAACATGGCCAACGATGAACCAACAGATCTGGACTGGGTGCAATTACGCCAGGAAATGGGAAATACGCATCATACTGAGACAACCAAAGAGAAAATGATTAGAAAATTTTCGGAAAATCCGTTTGTACCAATAGGTTTGTATAATAACAGTTGAGATTAATATTTTAAACTTAATTGATAAATAAATAGGTACTTACCTCATTAGTTTAACTAGGCAGGTAAATAACATGCTTTTTCTACCTCGCTCAAGTTAAACTAAAGTTATAACTGCTCGAATGATTAGGGATTAGGTGCCCTGCAATGTTTGAATAATACATTTATTTTGTCATATTCTATGTTTTATTCTGCATTAACAATGTTCAATTTGAATGCACCTATTTTATGAAATAGGTAGTTATTTGTTGTATGTAGTACTTATAGATAGATGGTTTGAAAACAAATCATTACATAATAAAATGTTCCATGCAGTTTACTATCAAATAGTGCATAATTTTCCCTAATATATATTATTTTCAGGTTGCTTAGCCACTGCTGCAGCTTTGTCGTATGGCCTATGGAGTTTCAGAACTGGCAGAAAGCAGATGTCCCAGAAAATGATGCGATTGAGAATAGTTGCTCAAGGATTCACCATAACTGCACTTGTGATGGGAGTTATGATGACAGGGAAGACCATCAAATAAAGCTATGCTAACTGCAAACATCCATAATACCTCACAGTCTAGATATTATTTATTTTATATAAAAATAAAGTAATTATTTTATCCTGTACAGTTACATCATAACTTTTTGAGATTAAATTATTATAGGTAAGCTGAGTAGAAAATAAATATTTGAAAGTGAAAGCTGAATTGATAATATCCTCATATGACAGATCTACTATTTATTTGTCTCAATACAAATGCATACAATAGATAGAGCAGAGCAGTGCAGCTTCCTTGAGCCAAACATTATTTCCCTGTCTATTTACTACTATACCATCGGTAGATAAAGTGCCAATGTGGAAATGGAAAGTACAATGTAGTACAATGTAGGTAACTGAAAATTGCCGCGGCCGAACGCATTCTAAATTCAACTTTATTTTAACGAAGCTATGAAAAATATTTGAAGTTGCACTCATCGTTCGTGCTAATCTGGATAGAGTTGAACTTTGAAGAGTTTGAAGTTGGTCACACTGTCACCAGTGCTTCCAATTTAGCGACTTTGTCGCTAGAAATAGCGACTTATCTAGCGACTTTTCGACTTCAACCGGCACACCAAAACAGTATAAAGGCAAGTAATGGAAAGGTGGAAAAGACAAAAAATCAACTGGAAAAGTAATCCCCCCCCCCCCCGCTCCTGGTTAGAATCAGTTTTTAGCGACTTTTCAGATTGAATCTAGCGACTTGGATTTATTGGAGTTGGCAACACTGACTATCACACTGCTTGCAAGCGGATATTATTGTTCTGTGCTGCAAGCAAGCAAAGCAATGCAAACAACAGAGAACAGCAAACAAACAAAACAACATCAAAATATTTAACACAAGTTAAAGTTTATCACAATCCACAATCTTTAAAATAAATAGCCTGCAATACATACCTAAAATGAATGGATTCATTGCTGTCCACTGTGGTGAGTTTATAAAAATATTAAGTACCTATGTATGCTACAAAATCCTATTTTATTTTCATCAAACTTTGTTAATACATATTGGTTTTAACCAATTTAAAGAAGGAGGTTCTAAAGCTGGAAACATACTGTCGGACGCGGCTTACGGACGCGGCAGACAGCCGCGACTGAATAGGTATCTGGATAAAGAACGAACATAGAACTGTGCACTTTATCTGACGAAAGTCGCGGACGCGTCCTTGGACCTTCAGACGTCCGAAGGCAATCTGGCCCTCTGGGTGTTCGGACGGTGTGCACACTTATCAGTCGCGGCTGTCAGCCGCGTCCCTCAGCCGCGTCCGATAATTTGTTCCCAGCTTAAGTCCTGCTGAATGATTTGAAATTTTTAATGTTTGTTCGCCGATTTTCATGATTCTTTGGACCACATCATGTAATTTTTGTATGGGACCCAAAGTGATCCCATCTAATCTTCATAGTTTATGAACAGAAATGCACCTCGGGAGTGCAGAAAATTGCTCAGCCAACAACAACATTGGAATCGGGTTTTTTTTAGTTTTCAATTTAGTCACATGTAACTGATGTAACCTACTTTAAAAACTCTATTGTTCTCTATTGTTTCTAACCATTGATTGGTTACTAAATTATATTTTTAAGGTGCTGGATATCATAGCGACAATCTCAAGAAAGATTACAAGAAGACTTGCTACCAAGCATGTAGGAAAGCAACAGAGGCTCTTCGTCAAGGAGGAAATGCTGTAGAAGCTGTTGAGAAGGCTATCGTTGGTAAGTTATTCATACAAAATTGAAAATAAGGGAGTGTACACATAGCGTTTTTTGCAGCGCGTTTGTATCGATACAAACGCGATGCGAACGCGCAGCCCCTCCCGGTTCGCTTTTGTATGGAAAAAAACGCGTTGCGAACGCGCGTTTGTATCGATACAAACGCGCAGCTCAAAAACGCGCTGCAGAAAACGCAATCTGTACACTCCCTAAGACTAATGTTAAAATAACTTGTCCATGAACTAACAAGTCCAAAATTTTCAGAATTAGAAAACAGTCCTTTGACCAATGCCGGCTATGGATCAAACCTCAGTTGGAATGGATCAGTTGAGTGTGATGCCTCAATCATGAATGGTCAGACATTGCATTTTGGAGCTTGTGGGGCGGTGTCCAATGTTTGGAACCCTATATCACTAGCAAAAAATCTATGCCTGAAACAATGTGATAATTTATCTCTAGGAAGAGTTCCTCCATGCATACTTACTGGCCAGGGAGCCAAGACTTGGGCTGAACGTATGGGCTTGGAAATAGTTGATGATATAAAATTGGTCTCAACTCGTGCTTTTCGCAACTACAAGCACTGCAAGAGAAAATTAAAACGATACTCAATGCAGAATGATGTAAAGTTCAGCCCTCTTGATACAGTTGGTGCTATTTGTGTTGATTCAAATGGAGTGGTGGCTGCTGGAGCAAGTTCTGGAGGTGTTGCCTTGAAACATGAAGGGAGAGTAGGCCAGGCTGCCTCTTTTGGTAGCGGCGTTTGGGCTGTGATGAGTAGAGATGGCACTAAGCCCTCCATAGCTTCTTGTACCTCAGGATGTGGAGAGCACTTGATTCGCACACAGCTAGCCAAATGCACAGCAGAAAGCCTGCTTGATCCTTCACCTACATTAGGACTTGATAAGTGCTTGAAGGAGAACTTTTTAGAATCACCATTTTTGTGGGATGTTCCAGAGAGATTAGGTGGGACATTGGCACTGAGATTTGATTCACAGACTGGTGATGGTGAGCTGCTCTGGGGACATACTACTAAGACAATGTGTATCAGCTATATGTCTACCGAAAGTGAAAGACCTAAGGTAAAATCAATTATAATGAGCCCCTCCTTTCAGTCTGAGTCAATCAGTTGTTTCTAATAGATTTGATAATAGAGTTGGGCACTTTCATGTGAGAACAGAACTCCTTTTGGGTATTTGATTCTTATTATTATAATTTTTTCAAATTATTTTTAAGTTACATACATATATAGTTGAATTAACAACATTTGATAAAATAATATTTCCGTATTTCAGTGTATTATTTCTCATCTACCAAAAGTGGAACCAGGAAGAAAGGCGGTGGTTTCAGGGCATCCATTCAAAGTGCCCATACAGCCATATCCAGTATTACAGTGGGAAGTCAAGACTGAACCAAATTGCAATGGATCTCTTTAGTAATATTATTGTCTTTAAAACCGATAATTATAATTATTAGTGATTTGATTAAGTATATTCTTCTTTAACTTTCTAAGTTAATAAATTCCTATATTGTTTTAAAGATAAATTAAAATTTAAGCTAGATTAAAATAAAAACAAATTGAAATAATATCAGATTTATTAAAAAAACGGTACTGTTATTGTATTATTCGTTTTACATGGGCTTAATTATAAATTCGGTGAGAGGCTAACTACTTATGAGTGGTTTAACATTATTTAAGAATACAATACTGCATATTTGGCAGAAGAAACAAAACCTCTATTTGATCCTTTGCATCGAAGAAACTACTTTTATTTGTCAACATTCTAATCTAAATAATTACACATTCTACCAACAAAACATTTTTGGGCAAATTTTAGTAAAAATCATATTTACAATTGATGTTTATAATATTCTGCCAATCAAAGCACTCGATTTTAAAAGCACCAAATAGTAGGACAACCACAAACAGAAAGATAAAAATATTATAAAAACAATTTTTTTCACTGGTTCATGTAAAATGAACGCAAAAGTCCATTTGGCTAAGGTCGAGAACAAGAAAATGTCTCGGCCATATTGTTGGCCTACACTCCTACAGGCTGGGTCCATGCTATAGAGCAGTTATGCCATATTCAAACGAAGAATGCAAATAGCGAGAGCAAAACAAGTTTTCTTCACGGTGTTGGTCGCGGAAGAACAGGAGTAGATTCACCTAGCTCTTAAGACGTTTCAAAGTGATCCTAGTGGTCCTACTGAATAAATGATTTTTGAATTTCAATAACTCCGTTTCTTACTTGGGCATCTTTAGGTGCAACAAGTATCTACATCACAGATTTCTTGAATGTTATTGCATAAAGGCACTACATACATGCTATAGTCATAGATTATTTAGTCACCATTTACAGTTCTAGGTCCATCAAACAAAAAATGAGGTCAGTACATAAAAGTACCTGATAATAATTCGATTAAACTAAGCAACCGAACCATTCTAGCAATACTGTTTTGAATTTGAATTTCATTCTTTTATTTTTCCCTGTGTCCAAAGATATATAGAAAACCTCCTGATCAGAAGGTCTAAGTAGCTAAATGTCTAACAGCGCGAAACGTCTAATTAGCAAAACGTCTAACTATCTGATGGTTTGCATAGCAGAACATCTATTTTACAGTACAGGAGGGCTTATAGATTAACGGAAGGGTCATGGAGTTGATTTGTCTTCTAACTTAAAAAAGTATAAAGTACCTACGCAGTTCAGTTAGCTGCCACTACAACGCATTAGGCTGATAATAAATTACGTTTATTTTATTTGTACTGAATCTGGGATATGTTTTGTTGTAGATCTGTTACTTAAATAAAAGTTAATCGTAGCTAAATAAAAAACTAGACATTGCTATCAAAATAAATAGATAGTACATACAATGGTTATTTACCGAAAAAAATGGTAAGTGTTAATATTAATCTCAAATTATAGGTACTTTCTTACAAAAAAAATATAGTAAGCATGTATATTTGCACGAACGAAAATTATGCTTAAAAGATAATAGTAAACTTATTCGGAACAAAAATTCGTTAAATTAGTTGTCACAGAATCACTGGCAAGGCACAGTACTTACCTATATTTATCTCAAAGTGTCCACTCACAAAACTTACCTAACTATAAAAAATCTATATCAAAACATAAAATAAGTACTAATTTATATTTACAAATCAATGATGTGTAGCCTCACAAATAATATCAAGGGAGTATCCATAGAAAATTCTATGCAAAATAAGAGAGAATAACATAATTCGTTATTTGGAAATGTGAATGTATCGGTATTCCAAAAGCTACCGTTTTAAAGCTTCGACAATCTGCGCTATTCCAGCGATAAATACGTAATAAATGCCAAAGTAATACTGAATTAAACTTTATCACAATCATTTCCAATTGCCAATATTGCCAAATGTAAGTATAAAATCTATTGTCACAAACGCACATTCGAAATCAAACGCATATTTTATAAACGATTTTGAAAATCGTTCGATTCTAACAATCCAAGGCATCTCATCAGTCTGTTCACACACTTTACAAGTAAATTATTTCGCACCTGTATACGCTAAACACATCCATACTCATACCAAATCGCCGATTCCTTAGCGTTGTCAGTTTTCTCGGGTCGATTGTTCGACCTCAAGTCATCTCTTGACTCGTCTCTTTCTTGTAAACTTTCATCAACATTGGGCGTGGGTACGCTCCTTTCATTGGTTGATCTATCGTTGATGCTCTGGCACGCTCCGTCTCCAATAACTGTTGAAATTCTGTTGTATACCAAGTAGGTTGGATTCTCCTTGATGGGTGTGCTTTGTGGCTTGGAGTTAAGGTTCACATTCGGATCATCATCTGCCACGTAAACTGTGCGCCGAGAACCAGCTGTACCAAATACTGGAGTTGGAGTTGATGCTGAAATAAAACAAGCAATTTATTCAAAAATAAAAAAACCCGGCTGAACTGAAAAGTTGGAAACAGCATTATCTTATCAATCACAAAACAAAATTAAATTACAATTTTATTATTATGTAGGTATCTAGGGTTCGATGCCGTGCGCATTTTCCTAAACGTTGTTGTCACAGTTGACATACAGATGGCTTTGTGAGTACCTAAATTAAATGCGTAAGTTATTTCTTAAATATGAGATATCTCCTAAATGGCTGAACCAATTTCGATGCAGTTTGTTCTAAACGTTGCGTGTGACTAAATAGAAAGTTTTAGTATGCGTTTTGGTTAGCAATTCTATTTAGGGCGAAAAATAGATTTTCAAAAATTTTGAGACTCGATTTAGTCTTCGAAGATGTCATGTTAGATTTTTAAAAAAATTATATTTGATATCAGTCCACCAACCTCTTGATTTTGACATGGATTTTGATATGATAGCGTGATTTTCATTTTGAAAATTCACACATTGTTGCATTTTTTAGCCGCACTATTTGATTTATCGAAATAAAAAGTATCCTAGAGCACAATCGAGATGGAGACGATTCTAACGATACCTCATTCATCAAAATCCATCCAGCAGTTTAGGAGAAACGTGGTAATAAAGAATATTACTTACATACGAACGAACCCACATACATAGAAACGCGCGATCTACATAACCCGGGTGACTTGACAGTCAGCCGGGTAAAAAATAGTTTTAATTTTTGTTTTGAATAAAACAATCGGCGCCAAACATGTTAAAAATGTTAAAGAATTTTAAATTACCTTGTGGCAGCCCGTTTTCCCCTTCTAATCCTTGGAAGCTGTTCCGATGAGACGATGGAGGGACTGCCTTATGAGGGCGTCTCCTCAGTGAAGCCCTAATAAGAGCATCATCACCACCTCCACTATGAATCGAAGCCGCAGACAACCTCCTTACAAAATTACTTTCGCTTGTCAACCTTGATGAATCTAAACTGGGTATTGAACCACTCATTTCAATGTTATCAGATTTCTTCAAGAGTTTATCATCGAATCTTCTACTAAAACTTGAATCGGAACTGTGTCTGGGTGATTCAACACTGGGGTTTGAGGAACCTTGGTCTTGATCAGATGTCTTTGATAATTTCTCTAGGTCTTGACTGCCAGGGTCTGATTCTCCTGATTCTGAGCCAGCGAGAGTGAGCTGTGACTTGGACCGACTAGCATCCTCTATCCTTTTGTTGTTCCTTGTAGGTACTTTGTTTATCAAATCAGTGCCGGCTTTCCGAACTCTTTTAACGAAAGACGCACCAAATCCACGCCTTTTTGTCGTACAATTATCGAGCTTTTTATAATGCTCCATGATTTTCTCTTCCAATTTCTCTTTTTGGCGGCACAAAGCGTTTACTCTATCAGCGAACATCTTTTCTTCTTCGTGGTAATGTTGTTTGTCTTTCAAAGAATGTGCAAGTAGTTCATGGTATTGAGTCAGTAATTGTGACACATGGTCCATCAAGGAACGCCTATCGGTATCTAAACTTTTGTTCATTTGGATCAACATCTCGCAATGCTGATTCGTTTTGTTTATTTCTAGTTCCATACTAGTGATTACCTCTACTTTCGTGTTAATTTCGCCAGACATTTCGGTATTCCTTAGTTTTAACTGCGCTACCTCGCTTCTGAGATTTCTGTATTCTTCTTGCATATTGCGATATTCATTTTTGAGTCTATCGCTTGCAGTGAAAAGATTCCTAAAGTCATCTTTGAGTTTTGAATGTTCAGCGCGAAGATTGGTCAAGTTTCTTGACTCCACTTTCAGATTTTCTCTTTCTTTTTCGAACTCTGATACCTTTTTCTCGAATGTAGTCAAATTCTCTTTTAACTCTCTATTTTCTATCTTCAAGTCCCTTACAGTAACTTTGATAGGTTCCCTTTCGCTAAGTAACTCTTCATACTCTGTATTCAATTGTTCATGAAGAGTTTTCAGAGCAACTTGATCTCTCATTAGATTATCTTGTTTATCTTTCAGTACTTCTAGTTGTTTCATGATCTCTTCCTTTTCAGCGGCTAGTTGGCTGTTAGCTAGATGTAACGTCATTTGTTGCGACATCAACGAGCCATTTTGAGAGTTAAGTGTCGCTATGTTGACTTGCAGCTTAGCATTCTCGGCTTGACTATTCTCTAAAGAGGCCTGCAATGCAGCCAAGTCAGCTGTCAGCTGTTCTATTTGTGGATTTACCGTTGTATCTTCTTCATGGTTATTGTCATGATTACAATCACAAGGCATCATTTTGAGAAGGTGAGCTTTAGCAGCGATTTCACTTATAAGTCCTTCGTGATCTGTATTGGTAATAATCTTTTCAAGTAAATCTTCCACATTAACATCTCTGCCAACTACTTCAAATGCGTTGATGCCAAGCTTCTCCAAGCAGTTTCGTAGTTTATCAAAGTTGACCTTTTCAGAAATTAAATCTTTTTGCAAAGTTTGGATTGTTTCAGAGTCAACTTTCTTTTGAGATTTGAGTTCTTGAGTTTTTTGTTCTAGCTCCTTGAATCTACTGGTTATGCTTTGATTGATTTCAAGTTTTTTAGATAGTCTCTCGAGTTCTTTCTTTTTGAGTTCTATTTCTGTTGTAAGTTTATCGAGAGAAACATCTTTCTCTTCAACTGCTTCCCTAAGTTTATTGACTTCTCTCTGAAGATTGTGCGTATCTCTTTCACTGTATGTTAACTTAGTTTTAAGTTCTTCTGTTTGTATTATAAGCCCTGTCACTTTGTCTGCTTCTGGTTTTACTAAGTTAAGCTCTTTTGTTCTAGCATCTAATGTTTTCTCAAGATCATCGGCTCTCCTCTGAATAGAATCACATAGCATTTGTATCCTTTGTTTATCTTTGGTTAACGATTCTAAATGTTTTTCGAAGTCCTGTAGTTTATTTTTCTCTGACTCTCTGTCTATCGCCTGTCTATCTATGAATGTCTTTTTGCTGTCTAGGGAGTCTTGTAGTTTTCTATTTTCTTCTAAAGCGTTTTTGAATACTTCTTCCAGCTCAGAATTCTGGAGCATAACCCTATTGCAATTTTCTTGTAGCTGTTCATATTTAAGAGTAAGTCGTTTCTTTTCCTTTTCTAATTCTAATACTTTGTCAGTGCTTTCTAAAACTGATTGTTCCCTCAAACTGTCTATTGTAGAGAGGAGTCTTTTATTTTCTAATTCAAGTTTCAGAGCCCTGGCTTGAGCGTTGCTCGTCAGTTGTTCTGATAAGCTATTTTCGCCAGATTCTAACGTGCTCTCACATTCATTGTCTGTGTCTAGATTACTGTTGTTGCTCTCGCTCAGTACTGATTTTGTGATGTATTGTAAATGATTATTTTCTTCGATTAATTCCTGAATCCGCTGTTGGTCAGCGTCTCTTTCCTAAAAACAAATAAACATTTAATACCTACTTGGTACAATAATGCAGAAAGTTTTTTTTTATTCAATAGGTTTGATTCCTGGCCACGAAAATTATTATTTTTTAAAATCGAATGATGCAGTTTTACTTTTTATCTAAATCTCTTACGAGACTCTTTTGAGTGTTTTTCGCTATTGCTAATATTTTCAGAATATCTTGAAAACAAGAGTGTCTCTCAGTATCTAACTCAGTTCCGACTGAGTGAAGCTGTATACTGTTCTCACAGATATTGTTTGTTATACTCCTAAGAGTTTATATTTTGATGTTTGGTTGATGGCCGCGCGAAACAAAAAAAGGCACCAACCTATACAAAATCGGCATGGCCATTTAGTTTTGAAATTATTTTTAGGTATAAATGAGCGACATTTCTTTATCTTTTTATTGTTTTAAGAATAAACGTTTCACTGCGGCAACTTACGACAATGCTAGAACAATTTAAGGCTATGACTGAAGTCTTTAAGCAATCTAAAAAGTCCGTCAATAAAGTTGTATATTAGCTATGATATGAGCTTACATAATAATTATGGCAATAAAAATATCCTGCAGTTCACTTACCAAAGCAATGTCATTAGCCTCTCGTTTAAGTTTGATCATAGCCGCCTCTAAAGTTAAGCATTGTTCGGCCCTCTTCCTCGCCCTCTGCAGTTGTTCCTCTAAGGCATCTCTGGTCTCCATCAACGCTTTGTTGTCCTCCCGGAGCTCGGACACTCGAGTTTTGTAGTACTCTGCATCGGCCAGCCGATCGCGATATCGCTGCATTTCTTGTTCTAATCTAAACTCATAATAAGGTTAGAGATTATTTATTTCTCAAAGAAATTTACATTTACAGAGAAACTTATTCTATCGTAAAGTAAAAGCTTCGAACAATCTAAAAAATAATTAGCAACCGTAGGTAGATTGTTAATTTTAACAAACAACAGTCAAACAAAGTTGTTGGTTTTACCCTCAAAATTGTGCACAATCCTATTTAGTGTCGGCCGCATAGAACAATGCAGATCCGCTCGAAGTGTCACAGTGTAAAGGGCGCTACTCACACACCTGCCCTTGCGGCAGGTGTGTGAGTAGCGCCCTTTACAATGTGAGTAGAATCATTCATTTATTTAGTAGCGTAAAATCGTTTAATATATGTTTCTTTAGTTTATTTTTAAACACTTCAAACGACTGCATTCTTCACCTCTTTAGGAAGTTTGTTATAAAGCTGTACTAATACAAATAACGGACGCTTTTCGCATCTGTTTTTGAGTGACTTTTAGACATGTGTGCCTTTTTACTTCTGTGCTTCTTTTTGACCTACGGTTATCGCTGAACTCAAGTTCTATCGAAGGCATGCGAGAAACAAGACCAGCCAATCCAAAGACGGTCATTCATTTTGGGCCCAAATTGTCACTACCGCAGGCAGGGAAAGAGGAACGAATAGGCTCTAAAAATTATCAAAGCCAAGTGTATCACAAGCTTAAAAAATGATTCCGCGAACAATAAGACAAACAATAGAAGGATACATTATAATAAAGTTACCTATCACATCGCTCTGCCTTCTCCCTTAAAGCGTCGACCTCATCGCGATAGCTGGTCGCCTTCCGTGCCTCGTTGAACCACTCTTGGCTGTCAGCTCGAAGTTTGGCTAAAACCAGCTTTGTGTGCTCCAACTCTTCACGGCATTCTGATAGCTGCTCAGACTTTTCTTCTCTAAAATAGACATTACAATATCTTAAATTGGCTTATTTTCAGTTAGTTCGATTTTACATTATCTGATAAAGAATAAGACTGCGTCGTCGGTGTGAGTTGAGTCTTACTCTTTCACGCAAAAACTACAAAACGGATTTTAATGGAACTTAGAATAGGTAGGTAGGTACTCATAGTTTATGACCTGGAATAACACATAGGCTTCCTACTTTTTATCCGGGTAAGTATCACGCGAGAGAAGCCGCGGGCGGAAGCTATTTGTAAATCAAATGTAGATATTTCTATGTTAGTAATCCACTATTTCATCTAGTTTGGTATAAGTTCAAAAAGTCGCCTACTTCAGATACCTTCTACTCAGTATAGAATTACAAATGTTTGCACAACATAAAAGCTTTGATACTTAGCTTGGTATGGACATGTTATGAGGAGGGATGAAAACCATATTACCAAGAGAGTGATGTATGAATGTGACTGGGTACGCAAGTAGAGGAAGGCCGAAGAAGAAGTGGTTGGATTGTGTGAAAGAGGATATGAATGTGAGAGGAGTGGATTCTGAGTTGACGAATGATAGAGGTGAGTGGAAGAGGTAAACATGTTGTGCCGACCCCACTTAGCGTGGGATAAGGGCAGGGGAATGATGAAAAGTTTGATACTTACAATTCCTGCCTCTGCTTTCTCAACCTCGCCTTCCAATCCGCTAGCTCCACAGCCAAATGCTGGCTGTCCCCATTACTCTGATTCACGTTCTGCGTAGACCGACTCTTGGCCGTTTTATTCTCACTATCATTCTCGCACAGGCCTTCGTGTAGAACTAAGGAAGCCCAGTTTTGGAGGTAGTGGTCTCTCTCTTTGGCGAGGCGGCGCATGTGGTTGAACATTGTTGGCGATTGGAAAAGATCTGCTGCGTCTGGAGTGAGAACTACGGTTTGCATGTCTGTTACCTGGAAAGGAGATATTTATTTTATACATGGAAGCTATTTATGTACTAGCGATACAAACGCGCTACAAAAAACGCAGTGTATCCACTCCCTAAGACAGTAGGTAAGAACTCAGCTTCTAACTAATTTGGACTCGATATTCGTCGATGGTAAGTCTCGTCAGCAAATCGTACATATGATGTTTTAAGCTTATGCGACTTGAACACATTTTTAAAAATGATATTGAGACCTAATAATTGCGTAGTCTACTCGTGACTAATAAAGTGTAATGTCATCCGTAACGTCGAGGTAAATATGTAAATAAATGATTTAAATACGCGATAAAGTTCCGATAATATTTTAAAAAATCGTATTTAAGCTTGCTGAATCTATACGATATTGCAGGGTTTGCTTCGTGTAAATGATGGTTTAATGGTCGCCGTGTTTGGACGCCTTTATTTGGCCACAAAGTATCTCGTTTAGAATAGAGTCTGGCCGAGATTTATAGCAACGGCGGTCTAATTTTAGAGCTACCAAAAAGCCTACGAAAATAACGTGTCTGAAATACGGTGTATCATCACAGAATAAATAATAGTATTAGTATCACCCACCACCACCATGGACTAAATATCACCAACCAGCCAAGAAAGGGATATTACATTAACTTAACTGTATAAAGTCCAGAAAATGTTTTAGTAGGTAAGATATTTAAATTTAGTCGACTAATGATGTAGAATATTGTAGATAGATGGGACGCACGAGATATAAGTAGATACGAGGAACTCAAAATAAAGATCTTTGCAAAGACGTTTTAGACTTCTTCAACGTTAAAAGTACAAGATGCGAAAGTTTGTACTTTTTTTTTGTTAATACTTAACGGAAACAATACTGAGATTTAATTTATTTCGAATCCTGGAAAATTCTACTTTTATAGTATGTAATATAGTCAATTCTATTTCGGGAGCATTTTTTTATTTAAATGTAGGTTGGTATCTTTACTGTAAAAAATATTTAAGACCAGCTATATTAGATTTTAGAATATTTTGTAATTTAAGAGTATAACATGTCAAACCTTCAAAGGAGTAAACCATCAGCAGATTACGCCACGAAAATTGTAAATATTAGGTAAAGACAAGTCAAGGTCTAATATCTTGTTGAGAAATTCGTCAACAGCTCGCTAAGGTTACTAACTTGTACAACCAAGGACAAGTACTATTCTTTTTACTGTGACATTATTTTTGCTATCTATAATGCCATCAACAGACTCAGACGTTTTTAAGAATTATGGGACATCATTCCTTTAAAAATAATAATGAGATTCACACAATGTATCCTAGAGTGCTCAGAATAAAAATTAACTGATTATTCACTAAACAATGAATTTGAATATCCAGTGTACCTAATGTAGTATATCCTGCACACTATTGTATAAGTTGTTATGCGCAAAGTACCTCAGGTATTATATAAGAATTGCGTGGTTTCTTAACTTTAGCATATTTTATACAATTAAATTATAATATGATTTGCGGCCTAAACGATGTTGTATGGTCCATTATTAGGTCATTTGATTACATGCGTAAATTATCGAACTAACATAAACCTACATTCCATTGCTACTTATACTTAATAATAAAAAACGGATTATTTGATGTTTTGTTACATAGAGTCGAAGTTAGGGTTACATATGTTATTTATTTATAAAACAATAATTGCCTACAGAGTTTAATCATGCCGTAACTGCTGAATGTATTTGGGATAAAACTTGAAATAATAAAGACCGCAACCTGGATTCTAGCAATCTTTCTACCACGATCAACATCAAAATTGTATGCGGTTTTTTGAATCATAGAGTAGTTTCGAATATTTCTTACCTATGTATTGAAAAAAGGCAATCCTTATATCACAGAACATTATTACCTATAATATTACCTACTACGTACTAGTATTAAAAATGCGAAAGTAACTGTCTGTCTCAGATTTTAATAATTTTGATATATTACTTATTTATAGGTTGAACCTTGAGGAAGGACATAGGCTACTTTATTTATATCCCGTAATTTCCGCGATAAGGGTAATTCTAAAAATATAGTTCGTTTCTTCAATAAATAAAAATTATAAAGCATATTAAAGTAGCCTACTTCTGCTAAACTACGGTTCGCGAGCGAAACAGCGGGTTTCAGCGTCAGCGGCGTTATTAGCATCAACATTCTGTAGGATAAGTGTTCTGTGATCAAGTTATAGCTCCTTTTATCTTAGTAAGTACTACGGTACCTACCGTAGAAGCTTGGAGAGGAAGCTAAGACCTTTAAAAGCGCATATTAGTCTGAAATAGGCCAGTCTTTCCTACATGCTTGTTACTTATCTCTAAGTTCATATCATTTGTCTCGCTTGGCCGATTCTACCTTGCCTACAGGAAGCGTGAGGGTGACATGTTATATGGCGTGACTACATAAAGTTACTTATAATGTCGCTTTATTGGCTACTTTGTCGACTGATAATGTCATTCTTTACAAATATATATTTATGGATTCGTCGACGTCACCCGTAATCTAAATAAAATAATAATTATCGTAACTTTTGACGACGTGATAATATCGGAAGACGTCGCTTACCTTCCGGGCCCAAGGCACAACTACTATGCTCAACTGATTGTGCCGTGGGTACTTTTGATTCCCTTCTACACAACTGAGTTCCCTGCGACTCAACCCAGACCTTCTGCACAACTACTATGCCCACCTGGTTGAGTTGTAGGGAATTCTGAAACCACTTTGATACCCCATAGTACAACTACTTCAATTCTCTCAAGCCAGATTATACCAAGACAAACAGAATATGTCAAAATGACAGATGATGTCAAAAATGACAGATTATGTCAAGAATGACAGAATATGTCAAAATGACAGATGATGTCAAAAATGACAGATTATGTCAAGAATGACAGAATATGTCAAAATGACAGATTATGTCAAGAATGACAGAATATGTCAAAATGACAGATTATGTCAAGAATGACAGTATACTTATGTCAAAATGACAGATGATGTCAAAAATGACAGATTATGTCAAGAATGACAGAATATGTCAAAATGCAGATGATATATAAATTGACAGCTTATATTAAATTGACAGATTGGCCATATCTCAAAAACCAGTTATCCTAGACTCTCCGTTCTAAGTTCCAGTGAAAGCTATTGAATAGATCTTCATTTAAAGTGACAGCTGTCAAACTTCAAACGCCCATATCTCGGAAAATACACGACCTAGACTCCCCGTTCTATGTTCAAATGAAAGCTATGACTAAGATCTACATTTAAAGTGACAGCTGTCAAACTTCAAACGGCCATATCTCGGAAACTACTCGACCTAGACTCCCCGTTCTTGGTTCAAATGAAAGCTATGACCAAGATCTACATTTAAAGTGACAGCTGTCAAACTTCAAACTGCCATATCTCGCAAACTACTCGTCCTAGACTCCCCGTTTGAAGTTTGACAGCTGTCACTTTAAATGAAGATTTATCAATAGCTTTCACTGGAACTGAGAACGGAGAGTCTAGGATAAGTAGTTTTAAAGATAAATGGCCAATCTGTCAATTTAATATAATTTATAATTTGTCAATTTATTGTAATCTGTCAATTTGACATAATCTGTCATTTTTGACATAAAGTGTCATTTTTGACATGATCTGTAATTTTTGACATCATCTGTCATTTTGACATATTCTGTCATTCTTGAAATAATCTGTCATTTTTGACATATTCTGTCATTCTTGACATAATCTGTCATTTTGACATATTTGCATATTTGCGTCTAATTTTCGTCAGTTGGGCCAAAGGTACATTTTTTTCCCAACGAATCAATCAGTTGTGTCTCAAAAGAACCCACGGCACAACCAGGGATTCGAGTTTTCGTCAGTTGGGTCATAGGTACAAATTTTTTCCGGAACGGACCAACTAGTTGTGTAGAAGGGAATCAAAAGTACCCACGGCACAATCAGTTGAGCATAGTAGTTGTGCCTTGGGCCCGGAAGGGTCGCTTATGTGTTTTGTAATTTCCTAGTGAGCTTAAAAGCTGTTGATGTTTGGAAAGTTATTACATCTCAGGTTCACATCTAACCAGCTATCAATATCTCAAGTCACATTCTGTTAATATTACAAATAGGTACAATAATTTTTGAGGAACTAGTAGACGTCCGAGGCTTCACAATTACACAACTATTTTTTTTATCAGTTTTAACAGTGCATTTTTATGGGACAAAAATTAGCCTAATGTCCTATTATCTATCTATTTTTTAAATTTCAGGCAAATCGGTTCAGTGGTTATCGAGTTATAGAGGAACAAACATAGGTAGGTAGTACATCCATCCAAGCATCCAAACTTTCGCATTTATATTAGTGTGATGTGGTTGTCATATTTGGTACCTAGTTTGTAAGTTTTGCTACAGTAGGTAATTGGATCAATATTGAATTTTGATCATACTTCGAATTGTGTGTCTGTAATTTGGATTATCATAGACTACTTTTTATGAGAGAAGTTGTTTATATGAGACTCATGTAAACTTCTAGCAAAATGTATGAGAACATACACAGTTTGTGTATCCAAATAAACCAGGTCATTGATTAGCTATCAGTGACAAAACTCTAACATACCTGTTTGATACACTCCACTATATTATGCTGTAGTTCCACATCCAGCTCTTTTATTCTGGTTATGAACAGTTCCTTATTTGGACACTGCACAGCAGCACCAAGGAGTAATAGGATTAGAAGCTTCATGGTCTCCAGACCTTCCCTCGAATCAGGAGCCTTCCCCAAACAAATACATTCTGGCACCACCAACAGTGTCATACCAAGCTCTTCTTCATACAATGCCTTGACATTTTTTACAATAGCATCAAAATTCTTCACTCTACCTAGAATCAAGGCCTGGTCTTCCAGGCCTGCGAGCTTTGTGATGTGGAATGATGGTTCTGGATCTATCTGTAGGTAGACTTGATGCAAAATGTCTCCATTGTATAGAGATGAATATCCATTTATACTTTCTGGGTTGGTGATGCATGATTTAAGCTGAAATATAAAATTGATTTGAGAAACATGCATTTTGTAGTTATACATTTAAAATCTATTACTATGAGTTGGTTTAGATTAGAAAAGCAGTATTTTTTGGAACTATAGATTGACCCAGTTATGACTACTTTCTCTGAATGCTTGGATTAATATATCAATCCCTACTTTAATCGTGAACATGGTAATGTCAAAATGTACACAAAGGTATATTTCTATCACACTCACAGGCTGTACAATAAACAAGGTACCTAGTCATTCAATCAGTGAAAAAACTTTTAAGATTACATTCTTAAAAAAAAACAGATGAAATCTGTTTAATAACTATTATAGCTAATAGGTTTTCCAGATAAAAGGAAAATTGTTGCAGACAAATTAAGAAAGCTAAGTTCACATGCACAGCACATTCCCTTTCTATAAAGAATTTTATTAGCGAGTACTTACATCTCCTACTTATGAACAATGAGTGATATTTGATCTGGGAACTTCCAAGTTTTAATTGCTGATAGAATGAATACAGTTGATCTGTCTTTAAAGGCCACTTTTTATTAATCTTTAATAGCAAAGCTATGATGTCATGGGCCCTTCATCCTAATTTATTAAAATATTATAGAGATATTGATTGCTCTTTAAAAATATGTATTGTGTCCCACCAGCAACATAAAAAGTGACCATTTTTATTTTTAAAATGACATCTATTTGAATGTTTTGTACATTCGGTTCTATAACTCTCATCAGTCTTCATCTAAGGAATTGGTACTTACTTGATATTTTATGCGTTGCAAAATTTTGTATCATTCAATAATTTTTTTATTAAAAATGTTCTTTTGATACTGAATAAACCAAACTAAAATAATTACAAAAGCTGTAAGTAATGCAACAAAATGTTAGAATTGATGACTTAATTGTTATAAAATATTTTTTGTACTTACTTCAATGAACATTGATAGTTCATAACTTAGTACCTACTTACCTACCTACTTGGCTTCTAAGATCTCCATGAGAATCATTCATCAGTAACCATAGAAATAATATAGGTACCTACCTACTAATTCTTGCGAGCTCATTCATACGGAACATTTTGATATTTTGTCTCACGGTTCACGCTAGTAGGTAATAAAAACAAAGACACGGATGGCTGTGCACTCACCCACGAAACTAGAGGCCCGTTCAAGAAGTCTTCGATTTCGGTACCAGATGCGGCCATTCTCGCTAAGCGCTAAGATAAACGCTGTTTACTATTTCGAAACCTTTCGATAATCATGGCATTAGGATTATACACAACGTTACTAAATGAAATCTTACAAAATATTTGCACAATGAAATGAAAAAGAAACCACCACGAACGACTCTTCACTTCATTTCACAAATTTTGATTACTGCGTTGACAGACATGAGACATCAGCATCCATGACAAATGAAATTGACAACACGCAAAGGAAAGATCGCTGACAGTTTACAAAATGGACAAAAAAAATTCAAAAAACAAATCTTGAAAGTTGGCTGCATTGGTTGTGTCTGACGCTACAAGCAAACATGTGCGTGTGTGTGCTTGATGCAAGAAGATTCTAAACTACAGTCCGTTCACAGTTATTTTACCTCTAGCCGTCATGTTGGCCAACCTGGGCGTAGGAACAAATTTGCTATGACCTTGTAAAGTTTGTTCCTACGCCCAGGTTGGCCAACATGACGGCTAGAGGTAAAATAACTGTGAACGGACTGTAGAAATTCCTTGGCTTGATGCTTTACATTTTTTTAATTCTTGTTTGTTTTCTCCCTTTTTTCTCCAGTCCAGTTCCGGTTTTACGTCATGTTCGTGTTTTGACATTGACAGTTGTTATCATAAACAGAAATAAGTTTGGTTTGTTATCAATGTGGTGATGCGGGTGGGAATTGGGATTATTTGTTTTACTTTGTGCTTTAGTATAAAAAGATAATTTTAAACAATAATGAGCTCTACTTGTTAAAAAATAAGAATTGTTAGATGTTACCAAAACTGGGTGCTGACCTATGAAATTACCAGATCAATAAAGTATTGATTTCCAGCTTCTGTTCGTTTGGACTTCAAAATCGCAACATGTTTAATAAATCCACAACAAATAAAGTGAAATTCCAAGATCAACAGCTGGATGACTATGTTCTTGAGGTAAGCAAGTACCTAAGTATTCTTCTAATTTTCACATGGACTCATATTCAATGTACTCTATGCATGGACTAAATAGGTAAAGTAGGTATTAGGTATCTATTTAGTCCATTTTATTTCATTTGAAGTTAGGATGTAATACTATAGAGAAGTGAGTCGAACATTGATACAGCAATACCGTAATGTCGTGTGAAAACGCCATTATTTCCAGTTAAGTAATTCCAATCCGAGCGGTGTCATGTACCTACAAACAAAATCTACTTTGTTTTGTTTTACTTTGCATGGCGAAAGTACCTACACTTAACTCATAAATTACCTTCTTTTTTAGAATTCGGTTATCAAGAGTAAGTTACAAAGTAAGCTTGATGCTCTCGCAATTATGAATAAAGAATTGGACAAATGCAGGATGGAACGAGATAGATACAAACTGCTAGTTGAGCAACTCAAACATAAAAAGACTACTCCACTGAAAAACCCTGATATAAGCAGTAACACATACAGGTTCACTCCCACAAATACAATAAGTAATGGAGATATTCTTGCTAAAACTCGAGACCACAATTACACACTAAAGTTAGAGGTAAGAAATAATTTTCAGTTTGACACTGAATAAATAACAGCAATAGCAATTTAACTTTGTATATTTTGTTAGGTGGAAACACTTCAATATAAACTAGAAGAAGCTGTGGGGGACATAGAGGCTCTGAGGAAACAATTGCAGAAAAAAGAAGAAGTCCTCAAAGAACATAGTGGGAACAGAAATCACAACAATTTTATATGCTCGGATAATGATTATGAACAACTGGTGCAAGAACTGGAAAAATTCCAAAAGAAGGTATGTACCTACTTGTATCCTTGGAGGATATTCAAAAGTATCAATTGTTAAACATTTCAGATTCAGAAAACCATACATAAGCATTTGCTAGTAAAGATGAGGCCTGTACTTTACCATACAGTAGGTGCCAATGGGTTAAAAATAAAATAACATGGTGACCCTTTGCAGTTGGCTACAATAATTAAGACCATTCGAAGAACAGAACAATTTTTTTGATTTAAAGTAGAAAGGCATTAATAATTGAATAAATCATTATATCATTTCAGTATCAGCAGCTAATGCTAGATTACCGAGCAACTTTAGATGAAAAGGAGGAATTAGTGTCAGACAGAGATTATTATAAGAATAAAGTGCAAAGGTTGAACCAACAGATCAGTTACATTTTGTCTAATCGGACCAAATCACAGTCATCCGATGATGAAGTCAACCCACCAAAGCCGATAGTTGATATTGATGCTCTAATAACTGAAAATAAATATTTAAATGAGAGGATAACTCAGTTGCAAGTAGAAAAAGAGATAATCAAACGAACATTAAATAAATACAAGGTACTTTCAATGAAATATTTTGATAACTGAACGGAAGTTAAGACCAGATAATTATGTTATTTTTTTATTTTTTTGCAGACTTTACTTGATAACAGAAGTAATAACTATTCAGTTAACATTAAAAGAGGTTTTGCTGATGTTATGACTCAAAAGCAAGGTAATAACATAATCAACATGATAGTCTAGTTATTTTTATAGTGTTAACCTAACACTTAGTAAGTTGTGATGTACTCCCACAAAATTTCACTTATAATGTCGATTGCCCACTAGCTTACTTGGTCCAGCGCATGGCTACGGTATAGGTTGACTAGAACACAGGTTTAAATTCTGTCAGGATGCACTTTCAAAATCTTAATGATCAGTCAGTTATCAGTCTAGTCTAGTTACTTAGCTTTAGTAAATCTACAACAATAAGGACTGCTAAAAGAACACATGATGCTGTTGATTGTTACAGCTAGAGAATTCCTCGAAAGAAGTATGAAATCAGAATCAAAACACAGCTCCGCAGCAGAACTGAAATCCCTTTGCCTGGGCTTATTTGAAGCCATGAATGACAAATCAATAGCTTTGCAACATCAGAGAAAAACTAACCAGTAAGTTTATAGAATTTTAATAAAGACTATGACTGTGTCCCCAAAGATGACAGAGGAATCAGTCCTTAGAAATCAAAGAATTTTGCCATTCAAAAAAGAACTTATGCCTTTGAGTCAAGAGGCAATCTTTGCCTACACTTAACGGGACACTGTAGTGCCTGGGACAATGTTAAGATGAAGTGGACTTGCCCTTGAGCTCCTCGCAACCACGCCAAAAAAGAACACAATTTAGCATACTTATAAGAAAACATACAATTTGTTCATTAAAAATCCACAGCTGAAAAATCCGTTACAGATACCTCTAGCTAGAATCTAGAATTCTAGACGAATCTAAACTACCAAGCACATACCTAAGGACACTGCATAAATCAACATTAACTTTATAAAAATAACTTAAATTGCAGGATTCTTGCAAACAGAATAACAGAGCTTGAGAAGACTTTAGAGAGCTGGTGCAATGGACAAAAGTACATACCAATATTCCCTTCGCAAATGCTTCTAAACGAGTTCTTCCCTGAGGGCCCAGATACTGGGAAAACTGAATCCACTGGTAAAAGTAACGAACTGCATACTACAGACAGTGATGAAGAAGTTAAAAATAGCAGTGATGACTCTTCAGGTGACTCAAAAAAAGAATATAACAATGAAAATAGTCAAATTAGTTCTGACAGAGGATTAACTAAAACTGTCTTACCAGATGATTTACAAGAACTCGTCAGAGAAGCTCTTGCTGAATTAAAAGACGATAAAGCAGAGGAGATAGCGAAATAGGAGTTTATTTGAGAAAGAGATCTGATTTTAAATGTTATTTAAATACTATTGTGTAGGTATTTGATTTACCAAAGATACATTCCATTCTAGTCTATGAATATCAATTAAATCTAGTCAATCAAATATACTATTACCTAAATAAATGCTTTCAATATAATATAACCTGCAGAGTCATTCTGTACAAGACTCACTTCGAATTCACTCAAGTGACCGAGCTCACTAAATACGCAAGAATGTATTGTAAGTGTTTGTAGTAAGATTCAAATTTCGAATACGATATTTGAAATCTCACAGCGGATTCAGCGCTCCGACGTTCGAAGTGAGTTCACAGAATGCGCCTACTGCAGAGTCATTCTGTACAAGACTCACTTCGAATTCACTCAAGTGACCGAGCTCACTAAATACGCAAGAATGTATTGTAAGTGTTTGTAGTAAGATTCAAATTTCGAATATGATATTTGAAATCTTACAGCGGATCCAGCGCTCCGACGTTCGAAGTGAGTTTACAGAATGCGCCTACTGGTCATTGATTCAAATAAAATGAAACAATAAAATTGTTACGGAAAATAATTTATTACAACAATGATACAACTTATACTAAGTAAAATTAATAACAAATTTATACCTGAGTAGGTAATAATTATCTTTGAAATAATAATAGGTAATCGCTTTGATATTTTTCAAAATGACTTGGCACCCTATAGCTGCCTTTAGATGCCGATAAACGCGTACGTATAAAGGCAGCCAATGCAAACTTGTATAACATATTGGCTACCACTATTGTTTGCAAATTCTACATCATCAATTATAAATAAATACTAGAAGCACGCAACACACTAATAACAAAACGTTAATCAACTATATAGGTTATAACTAAATTATAAGGTGTTTGTAATATGCACAAACTAATTATGGGCTTTGCCTAATATTGTCATAAATGCTTTTTAATCTTTCCAATTTGGATTTCAGTCTTCTCCGAAAAGGAATTTCATACTACAAAATAGATTTTTTTATAATGCTTTCATCATTATATTGCGTATTCTGATATGCCTCAAGGTAACTTTTACTCACTAACACAAAAAAGTTGGTATATATTTTTATAACTCATTTTTGAGGCAATTTAAGCGGGATTTCTTGTACTAAATTAAAATATACACTGAGATAGTTTTTTGGTTCGTTACGTTTAGCCTAAAAAACTACTCTAAGTAGAAATTAACGAAGAAGCACATTTCAATGGATTATTTAAAAAATACGAATTAGTTGGCAACATTAGGATTGTGAGTTATAATTTTACAGGACAAAATCACTTGCTTTTGAACTTTCACTTAATTTGGTGTACCAAATATCTATAAACAACAGACAACTTCATTATCATAGTGATGATAGAACTGCTTCATTGGCTAAAAACTAATACAGTTACTATAGCTAAGAACAGAGATCGTCCTGTGTTGATTAAAAGACAAATATAAATAATGTCGCATTCGAGGGTGCCTGGAAATTCCGCTAAACATGAAACGTCGATTATGGTAGGTATAGTTTTTCAATTCATTGATATCGGATCGTAGACTTTGTACAGATGTATTGTGTTGTGTTTGGAGGACCGATTTCTATATGATGCTTCGATTTTAAGAATATTTTTAAACTTTCGTTACTTGAACACATTCCTTTCCTAAGTTATATTATTAGTCCAGTCAGCTTAGCATAAAAATGGTCTAAACCTCGGAATGACAGATAATAAGCTGAATTTTCGTATGTAGCTTCATTTAGGCGTCCTAAAAGTTGTCTCAAAAGTCTCATAAAATCTCGTGTCTGCGTCTTAAGTTATTCAAGGTCAAAGATAAAAAAAATAGTTTTTCGCGAATATCTCGGTTGCTATTGGTCCAATGATGTTAACATTTATTATAAAGTTGTAGAGCATACAATTTGCGACAAATTTTGTTTAAAACATTTTTTCATGCGCTCAACCGTTTTCGCGATAGAGGAGGGTGAGTGAGCAGCGCTCAACCATACGCGTAGGTACTGTAACGCAAAGTCAAACGTGAATATCTGTGAATACCTTGAATTTTGAATAATTTGTTTTATTTATCAGTTAATTATCGACCAAGCGAGCTAAGATCTTACGATTTTGCTTTGTATCTTTGTATGTGTAATTTTTATGTTATCGCATAACTATCGAACCGTTAATCCAATCTGCATGAAACTTGGTAGATAACTAGGTTGTGCTATGGAAATTTGATATATGACATATGAGCGTAATCGATGGAGGGGTTGTAAAGATATTGGGATCTAAAGGGGGTGAAAAAGATAAAAGTTACACAGATATATTGAGTGGGGTGTCATATGAAAGGACTTAATTTGTACATTCCGAAATAGTTTTTATTTTTGTTCTAGGAAGTATAGTTTTTGAAATACACATACTGAACGCTTTGCGCTCACGGCCCTGTATCGCAAAAACGGTTGAGCGCATGGAATTTTTTTTTCAATGAATTGGTCGCAAATTTTAAGCTCTACAACTTCATTATAGATGTTAACATCACTGGACCAATAGCAACCGAGATATTCGCGAAAAACTATTTTTTTTACCTTTGACCTTGAATAACTTAAGACGCAGACACGAGATTTTATGAGACTTTTGAGACAACTTTTAGGGCGCCTCAATGAAGGTATATACGAAAATTCAGCTTATTATCTCTCATTCCGAGGTTAATTCCTAATTTGACTGGGCTATATGTCAGTCTACTCGTGATTACTCTGACTGTAATGTCACGTAATGTCATCCGTAACGTGAAGGTAAATCAAGGAATTTCTATACTACGTACCTGGAACACTGACTGTGACAGAAAACAAGGTCCGCTTGAGAAAGAAAACTTGGGCGGTGTGTCTCTTTCTAAAGGGTGACCATAAACTAAACATTCCAAGTCCCTAAGGGGCCTTTTCCATCATTTTCTGATTTACGTGATGTTTCAGAGCATGATTTTTGAATTAAAATACTGATACAATTTTGATCCTTCATTTTGATTCTTGAATCTTGAATCTTGATTCTTGAATCTGAAAACTGAAATTTTGAATCTTGAATCTTTGAAGTGACAGCTGTCAAACTTAAAACCGCCATATCTCGGGAACTACTCGTCCTAGACTCCCCGTTCTCAGTTCGAATGAAAGCTAAGACCAAGATCTTCATTTGAAGTGACAGCTGTCAAACTTCAAATGGCCATATCTCGGGAACTACTCGTCCTAGACTCCCCGTTCTCAGTTCAAATGAAAGCTATGACCAAGATCTTCATTTGAAGTGACAGCTGTCAAACTTCAAACGGCCATATCTTGGAAACTACTCGTCCTAGACTCCCCGTTCAAAGTTCAAATGAAAGCTATGACCAAGATCTTCATTTGAAGTGACAGCTGTCAAACTTCAAATGGCCATATCTCGGGAACTACTCGTCCTAGACTCCCCGTTCTCAGTTCAAATGAAAGCTATGACCAAGATCTTCATTTGAAGTGACAGCTGTCAAACTTCAAATGGCCATATCTCGGGAACTACTCGTCCTAGACTCCCCGTTCTCAGTTCAAATGAAAGCTATGACCAAGATCTTCATTTGAAGTGACAGCTGTCAAACTTCAAACGGCCATATCTTGGAAACTACTCGTTCTAGACTCCCCGTTCAAAGTTCAAATGAAAGCTATGACCAAGATCTTCATTTGAAGTGACAGCTGTCAAACTTCAAATGGCCATATCTCGGGAACTACTCGTCCTAGACTCCCCGTTCTCAGTTCAAATGAAAGCTATTGAAGAGATCTTCATTTAAAGTGACAGATGTCAAACTTCAATCAGCCATATCTCGAAATCTACTCATCCTAGACTCTTCCTTTTTAGCTCAAATGAAAGCTATGACCAAGATCTACATTTTCAATAACAGCTGTCAAAATGACATCTGTCATCTGAAATGTAGGTCTTGGTCATAGCTTTCATTTGAACTGAGAACGGGGATTCTAGGACGAGTAGTTCCCGAGATATGGTCATTTGAAGTTTGACAGCTGTCACTTCAAATGAAGATCTTGGTCATAGCTTTCATTTGAACTGGGAACGGGGAGTCTAGGACGAGTAGTTTCCAAGATATGGCCGTTTTAAGTTTGACAGCTGTCACTTCAAATGAAGATCTTGGTCATAGCTTTCATTTGAACTGAGAACGGGGAGTCTAGGACGAGTAGTTCCCGAGATATGGCCATTTGAAGTTTGACAGCTGTCACTTCAAATGAAGATCTTGGTCATAGCTTTCATTTGAACTGGGAACGGGGAGTCTAGGACGAGTAGTTTCCAAGATATGGCCGTTTTAAGTTTGACAGCTGTCACTTCAAATGAAGATCTTGGTCATAGCTTTCATTTGAACTGAGAACGGGGAGTCTAGGACGAGTAGTTCCCGAGTTATGGCCATTTGAAGTTTGACAGCTGTCACTTCAAATGAAGATCTTGGTCATAGCTTTCATTTGAACTGAGAACGGGGAGTCTAGGACAAGTAGTTTTCGAGATATGGCGGTTTGAAGTTTGACAGCTGTCACTTCAAATGAAGATCTTGGTCATAGCTTTCATTTGAACTGGGAACGGGGAGTCTAGGACGAGTAGTTCCCGAGATATGGTCATTTGAAGTTTGACAGCTGTCACTTCAAAGATTCAAGATTCAAGATTTCAGATTCAAGGTTCAAAATTCAAGAATCAAGGATCGAAATCCAGGATCGAAATCCAAGATCGAAACCAAGGATCGAAATCAAGGATCGAAATCAAAATCAAGGATCAAAATCAAGGATCTAATTCAAGGATCTAATTCAAGGATCGAAACCATGGATCGAAATCAAGCGCTGATTTTGTCGAGCGCGATAAGGTAAAAATATCCTGAAATTTAAATGACATGGGCACACTACTAATCCAACAACGAGTGTGAAAGAGACAAAGCACCCAAGAAAGCCTCTCAACAAGACCAACAATCCTTATAACCAAGATTAAATGATAATAGATCGTTGTGTAGTCGTGATAAGGTTCAAAATCCTTTGTACATTAAATGTCAGTCAGCGTTCTAGTATGTATAGAATTTCTTTGAGGTAAATACAATTATTTAATTACTTACGTCCCTCAACTTAAAAACACATTGAAGCACTTACATTCTCATTAATCATAACAAAAATAGGTAGTGCCCGGGACATTTAAGTTGGCGTGGGATCATTTAAATTTCTATACCTCCGTGTTAACTTATATCGAAAGACATGGTTAATACGGAGCCGCGGGTTTCCTTACGATGATTTTTACCGATTTGTGACACGATACTTCCATTTGAACATTTCGTATTGAAAGTAGTGCTTGAACAGTTAAAATGGTATAGTTTATAGTTATATATCTCAGCTCATCGATTTTATCCATCAATATTCTTTGAAAGCCATGGTCAATACGGGTTTCCTTACGATGTTTTTCACCGATTAGTGACACTAAAATTCTATTGACAGGATAAACTCTTTCACTTTCAAAACTTTCGCGAGTTGTACTATACATTAGTTTAACACACGGGAATTGCTGTACTGCACTGCAGTGTGAGACGCGACCGCGAGGAGTAACCTTGCCGCAACTCCCTCCTTACCCAGATGAAGATTCTCCGGATGAATCGAAACATTGTCGGTATCTAAATCGACGATATTTTTACTCGTGTGTTAAATCATGTCTAGGATAAACTCGTTCGATCAAAAGTAGAGTTATGGTACACATTTAAAGCAGCATAAACCTACGATATACTGGTATAGTGGTTTAACGCGGCGGCCGTGTGGTCGTGGAGAGAGGTGGCGTCGCTTCGCTGCCTCGCCGCGGCAACAAGACGTGATAGTAGCGGCCGATACTCCTTCTCAGAATACCTGTCGTAAGCCTCTAGTCCTTCTTGTAACTTTAATATCAAACTGTCGTAGTTCTTGCGGACTACTTCTAGAATCTGAAACAAGAAGATTTTAAATGCGCTAACATACATACATACATAAACTCACGCCTGTATCCCATCATAGGGGTAGGCAGAGACCACAAATCGCCACTTGCTACGATCCTGACACACTTCTTTCGCTCCATTCACTCTCATCACATTCTTCATGCAAGCTCGTTGGTTTAGGGTACTCTTGACCTGGCCTTTTTCCAATAGGCTAACTTCGTTGGTATATTACCTATTTATCTATGTTACAATACGCACGATGGATCTAGGCATTCGTGAATCCGTTTCGATGCGCAGTAGAAAATTTATTGTTAAAAAACTACACTGCGCATCGAAACGGCTAACTTCACGAATGCCTAGATCCATCGTGCGTACTGTACTTAAGAGTTATCTAGGTTATAAGACGGATGCTAGTCCGCCTAGGACTTAGTTTGGGATGTACCAAATTTTTAAATATCCTACGGTCCTCTATTTTACAAGCTACATCTATTTCAAGTTTCATTCAAATTGGTCCACTGGCATGATTAAAAAACAAACATCCAAACGTATGTTTGCGGTTTAATATTTTTTGAATGTATCACAAATTCACAACATATTCATAATAATAGTAGGATATTAAAAATGTTAGTGATGTGATGAGATCCCAGTCTCATGGTATGTCTTACAAACCGCAGCACAAATTTGTCCACAGCCTTAACATGTATTTACACAGTAACATTATGAATAGTTATGTATCAGAATATTTATATGAACAAATCATTCTCTATGACTCAAAGTCCCTAAATAAATATAGAAAAAAAATCATTCTCGTAACCCGAATAAGCGTACAAACCTGGTCTTCTGTAGGCGTGGAGAGGTTTTGCGACGCGAGCCAAGTGTCGATCTTAGGCGTGAAGTGTTGGATGATCGCGCGGACATTCACGAGGCAGTTGGCGAGCCGTAACGCTTCCGCTTTGTACTCGCCATCGCCGGTTGAGTAGCGCAATGCTGGGAAATTAAGTGTTTATTAGTAAGTAAGTACGTATGAGCAAGTGGCCAACTCTGGTGATGGGAGTTTTTTTTAGGCCTCCGTCATGGCGTAACGACTTAAAAGCCGGGACCGACAATTTAAGAGCCATTATACAATTTCGCACTCGACAAAATCAGCGCTCGGAGGGACAAAAGTTGCTAAATTCTAACACCCAATGAACAGCGCTCCGTTTCTTAGACTAAACGGTTTTGGTAATTTTCATGTGATTGATTTATTTGAGATAGTAAAAATACTTTTTGGGTAGGTACTTAGGTAGGTACCTATAGGTATAACACAAAACAAAGTCGGGTTAGTTACACTTTGAATACAAATAATTACAAAAAAATAAATGTTTGTTTTTTTGTCCCATAAACCATATTGTGCTGATCTGATGGAGTCAGGAGCTTTTCAACAGAACTCTTCAGTAAATAGTCCGATTGAGTTGAAACTTGGATCTCAGCATGTCAGTCAAGTTCCGACTACAATGAAATAATATGGTGACAGCTAGCTCATCTGATGATGGAGTCAGGACCTGTTCCATGGAACTTTTTAATGATATGGGTATCAAATGACAGGGCTTGATGAGCGCAACACAATGCTGATCTGATGATGGAGCCAGGACCTGCTCCATGGAACTTTTTAATGATATGGGTATCAAATGAAAGGGCTTGATGAGCGCAACACAATGCTGATCTGATGATGGAGTCAGGACCTGTTCCATGGAACTTTTTAATGATATGGGTATCAAATGAAAGGGTTTGATGAGCGAAACACAATTCTGATCTGATGATGGAGTCAGGACCTGCTCCATGGAACTTTTTAATAATATGGGTATCAAATGAAAGGGCTTGATGAGCGCAACACAATGCTGATCTGATGATGGAGTCAGGACCTGTTCCATGGAACTTTTTAATGATATGGGTATCAAATGAAAGGGTTTGATGAGCGAAACACAATTCTGATCTGATGATGGAGTCAGGACCTGTTCCATGGAACTTTTTAATGATATGGGTATCAAATGAAAGGGTTTGATGAGCGAAACACAATGCTGATCTGATGATGGAGTCAGGACCTGCTCCATGGAACATTTTAATAATATGGGTATCAAATGAAAGGGTTTGATGAGCGCAACACAATGCTGATCTGATGATGGAGTCAGGACCTGTTCCATGGAACTTTTTAATGATATGGGTATCAAATGAAAGGGTTTGATGAGCGAAACACAATGCTGATCTGATGATGGAGTCAGGACCTGCTCCATGGAACATTTTAATAATATGGGTATCAAATGAAAGGGTTTGATGAGCGCAACACAATGCTGATCTGATGATGGAGTCAGGACCTGTTCCATGGAACTTTTTAATAATATGGGTATCAAATGAAAGGGCTTGATGAGCGCAACACAATGCTGATCTGATGATGGAGTCAGGACCTGTTCCATGGAACTTTTTAATGATATGGGTATCAAATGAAAGGGTTTGATGAGCGAAACACAATTCTGATCTGATGATGGAGTCAGGACCTGCTCCATCGAACTTTATAATGATATGGGTATCAAATGAAAGAGCTTGATGAGCGCAACACAATGCTGATCTGATGATGGAGTCAGGACCTGTTCCATGGAACTTTTTAATGATATGGGTATCAAATGAAAGGGTTTGATGAGCGAAACACAATTCTGATCTGATGATGGAGTCAGGACCTGCTCCATCGAACTTTATAATGATATGGGTATCAAATGAAAGGACTTGATGAGCGCAACACAATGCTGATCTAATGATGGAGTCAGGACCTGCTCCATGGAACTTTTTAATAATATGGGTATCAAATGAAAGGGCTTGATGAGCGCAACACAATGCTGATCTGATGATGGAGTCAGGACCTGTTCCATGGAACTTTTTAATGATATGGGTATCAAATGAAAGGGTTTGATGAGCGAAACACAATTCTGATCTGATGATGGAGTCAGGACCTGCTTCATGGAACTTTTTAATGATATGGGTATCAAATGAAAGGACTTGATGAGCGCAACACAATGCTGATCTAATGATGGAGTCAGGACCTGTTCCATCGAACTTTATAATGATATGGGTATCAAATGAAAGGGTTTAATGAGCAAAACACAATGCTGATCTGATGATGGAATCAGGACCTGTTCCATGGAACTTTATAATGATATGGGTATCAAATGAAAGGGTTTTATGCGCGAAACACAAAGCTGGGTTAGGATTTACTTTTGACTTCGATTTTTGATGTTTGATTTTTCATTTTTAATCTTGATTTTAATTTTAAAATCAAAATCAAGAAATAAAAATCAAAATAAAAATCCGAGATCCGAGAATCGAGAAATGAGAAACAAGAATCAAGAATCACAAATCAAAAATTAAAAAATTGAAAATCAAGAATTAAGAATCCGAGATACAAGATCCGAGAATCGATAATCGAAAATTGAAAATCAAGAATCAAAATCAAGAATCAAGAACCCGATATCCAAGATCCGATAATCAAGAATTGAGACTCGAAAATCGAAAATCAAGAATCCGAGATCCGAGAATAGAGAAACTAAAATTGAAAATCAAGAATCAAGAATCAAAGTGAAAGTCACAATCAAGAATCAAAGTCAAAGTAAACCCCGACCCAGCTTTGTGTTTCGCTCATCAAGCCCTTTCATTTGATACCCATATCATTGTAAAGTTCCAGGGAACAGGTCCTGACTCCATCATCAGATCAGCATTGTGTTTTGTTCATCAAGCCCTTTCATTTGATGCCCATATTATCATTAAAAGTTCCATGGAACAGGTCATAACTCCATCATCAGATCAGCATTATGTTTTGCTCATCAAGCCCTTTCATTTGATACCCATATGATTAAAAAGTTCCATGAACCAGGTCCTGACTCCATCATCAGATCAGCATTGTGTTTCGCTCATCAAACCCTTTCATTTAATACCCATATCATTAAAAAATTCCATGGAACAGGTCCTGACTCCATTATCAGATCAGCATTGTGTTGCGCTCATCAAGCCCTTTAATTTGATACCCATATCATTAAAGAGTTCCATGGAACAGGTCCTGACTCCATCATCAGATCAGCATTGTGTTGCGCTCATCAAACCCTTTCATTTGATACCCATATTATTAAAATGTTCCATGGAGCAGGTCCTGACTCCATCATCAGATCAGCATTGTGTTTCGGTCATCAAGCCCTTTCATTTGATACCCATATCATTAAAAAGTTCCAGGGAACAGGTCCTGACTCCATCATCAGATCAGCATTGTGTTGCGCTCATCAAGCCCTTTAATTTGATACCCATATCATTAAAAAGTTCCATGGAACAGGTCCTGACTCCATCATCAGATCAGCATTGTGTTGCGCTCATCAAGCCCTTTCATTTGATACCCATATTATTAAAAAGTTCCATGGAGCAGGTCCTGACTCCATCATCAGATCAGAATTGTGTTTCGCTCATCAAACCCTTTCATTTGATACCCATATCATTAAAAAGTTCCATGGAACAGGTCCTGACTCCATCATCAGATCAGCATTGTGTTGCGCTCATCAAGCCCTTTCATTTGATACCCATATTATTAAAAAGTTCCATGGAGCAGGTCCTGACTCCATCATCAGATCAGAATTGTGTTTCGCTCATCAAACCCTTTCATTTGATACCCATATCATTAAAAAGTTCCATGGAACAGGTCCTGACTCCATCATCAGATCAGCATTGTGTTGCGTTCATCAAGCTCTTTCATTTGATACCCATATCATTATAAAGTTCGATGGAACAGGTCCTGACTCCATCATCAGATCAGCATTGTGTTTCGGTCATCAAGCCCTTTCATTTGATACCCATATCATTAAAAAGTTCTAGGGAACAGGTCCTGACTCCATCATCAGATCAGCATTGTGTTGCGCTCGTCAAGCCCTTTAATTTGATACCCATATCATTAAAAAGTTCCATGGAACAGGTCCTGACTCCATCATCAGATCAGCATTGTGTTGCGCTCATCAAGCCCTTTCATTTGATACCCATATTATTAAAAAGTTCCATGGAGCAGGTCCTGACTCCATCATCAGATCAGCATTGTGTTTCGCTCATCAAACCCTTTCATTTGATACCCATATCATTAAAAAGTTCCATGGAACAGGTCCTGACTCCATCATCAGATCAGCATTGTGTTGCGCTCATCAAGCTCTTTCATTTGATACCCATATCATTAAAAAGTTCCAGGGAACAGGTCCTGACTCCATCATCAGATCAGCATTGTGTTGCGCTCATCAAGCTCTGTCATTTGATACCCATATCATTAAAAAGTTCCAGGGAACAGGTCCTGACTCCATTATCAGATCAGCATTGTGTTGCGCTCATCAAGCCCTTTCATTTGATACCCATATCATCATAAAATTCCATGGAACAGGTCCTGACTCCATCATCAGATCAGCTCGCTGTCACCCTATTATTACATTATTAGTTACACAACAATAAATTCAGATCATTATTCTGCTTTAACGGCCTTTTTAGCCCCGCAGAAAATATTTAAAAATAGGTAATTAATAACTTAGCAACCAATGTATCAAACGCTCCTATTTCGCTATATTCTTCGTAGCCGGCGACGTGCTTTGCGAGTCGACTCAGTGCGAGCTCCGGGATGCAAAGCGATACGTCCACCCCCTAGAAGCGCTCGGCGCGGTCTGCTTGCGTGTCGAGTAGATAGGGTAGTAGATACGACGCGTTTTAGGTTGTTTTAAAAGATTTTTCATTGCCAATTTTTTAATCTTTTTGCATTTTTTTTTTCAGAAAAGGATTGATTTTGAACTCAAGTTTATTTCTGTTTTGTTAATTTTACGAACAAGAGTTCTAAGTCAGTTCTAAGTAGCCAAAATCAAAAGCAATTCTTTGGCCGTTTTCTCGAAATTTGGACTAAGTTAAAGATTTTTTTACTCAAAAACTAAATAAAGGTAGTAAAAAGTGATCCATTTAATAGTTTGGTTGACTATCACAGCAAAACATCGTAATTTTTTTATACCATTTTGACGTCAAAATGATTCGTAAATATGGTGATTTCTAAACCTCTTACAGCAAAAATTCACAAAACAGTCGCCGGTTTGAGGTCGATTGATCAAAAAGAAATAATAAAAATACAAAAGTAGCTCATTTAATAGTACAAAATTGAAATGATATTTCATGCTGTGCCATAATTTTTTTATAAATACAGTGTTTTCATTGAAAAATCCTGCCCCAAAACATCACGTAAATCAGAAAATTTTGTCTAATGCCTCTTAACGTGCCCTCCGAAGCACGGAAGCGCTCAGCTCGTAATACCACTTGCAGTCACCCATCCAAATTATGTTTATTATTGAAGGCTTAATTTAGAAATCCCCTGAGACAATATCCGGCGAAGCGACTGTACATAAATAAATAACACTTATATATTTACATTTAAGGATATGGAGGAGACCTTTGTCCAGCAGTTTCACTTTATTTTATTTTATTTTATTTTATTTTATTTTGTTATTTAAAATCAGTAATGTTTCACAAGGGACCTGTTTCACGTACCAACAATAAAAGTTAAAATAAACTAGCCGTGGTATTTATTAGGGGTAAAACTAATAAATTTTTAGATCTATGACTACGAAATTCATAAAATTTTAAAAAAACTTACCCATATAGAATAGGTTATCGAACACTTGGTGCATTCTAATGAGCTCATAATACAGTTGGTCATACGACGCGGGCGTCGGAAGGAACGTATCACCGAACGTTATAAATAGGTTGAAGATATTTACAATCTGAAAGAGATAGTACTGTTATTCGTTTGATTATATACTGACTGACTGAAGGGTACGAACATTTTTGTATGGAGCCTGGCATACTTACTGTCGGCCATTTTGAAAAAACCTCGATCTTGCAGCAGGTGATGAAACATGTGTCAATCGATAGGGGAAGTGATTACAAACAAAATATATTCAGTAATAAAATCTCGTAATCTTTATACTTTCCGAGATATTTGAGTTTGAAAGTGTAAAAATTAAAACTTGAAAATGCTAATTATGCTGCCAATAATAACCGGTAGGTATTTGAATATGTCTACTGTGACCGGGGATAAAATCGTGAGCCAATTTCGTTTAATTTTTAGGTAGGTGGGTATTTCAAGTAAAAAAAAATTTTTTTTTGAACACAGTTTACCATTTTGTGGTAAATATTAGGTATAGGTACTTATTACTATTTTTATAATAGGTAACTATAGGTAGGTAATTATATTAGGTAAATATGTATAGCCTGCATGTATGAAGCGAATAATGATTGGAAAACCAAAAATTAAAATGCTGCTGGTGACAGAGGCAATGTTTCCGGGGTTGTCGAGTCGAGCCCATGCCAAGAACCATTTATGACACACATTATGTGGGAACAACAGCCCAAGGTTCTTTTTCCCTCTAGGTAATTAAAAAAAAGTAATCGGACATATTTTGTGTTTTAATAAATAACCGTATGGAGGGTAGGGATAAAATCACGGAGTGGTACTGCTCATGCGTAGTGGGAAAAAGAACCCTGGCTGTTGTTCCCACATAATGTGTGTCTTAAATTCTTGGCATGGGCTCAACACCCCGGAAACATTGCCTTTATCACCAGCGGCATTTATAGATTCAGGTGATTGTCAGACATGATGTTGAAAACGAAGTGAATAATGAATTTTAACTTTTGGTTTTCCTATCATTATTCGCTTAGAACATGCAGGCTATGTACCTACCAGGATTGAAAAAAAACCAGTTTTTTTTAATCTCATAAAACAAACAGTTCAAAATGTTTTAAACAACTGTTTTTTTTATTTTTTTTTACTTTTGCTAATAACTTAAATTGTATTAGACCTAATCAATTGTTACTTACTAGATACATTGATTTTTTGTAACATATCTTTAAAGAAAATGAGAATCAATACACGTATTGAACGCTTTACATACATGGTATGGTAGGTATGTTTTGATGTTTATTCTTAATAGGGGGAACCCGCTAAACAATATTAAAATAAGGGGAATACCCATGACATAAATCCAGTGAATTTCTTTCTTTCGACGGTCGACATAGGGACTTCTGTCATTTCTCTGTGCTTCTGTCCTAATTCTGTAGCGGGAGTTTACTGGGGGAAATTACCGATGTATGACTTCTTTCTTTATAATATTTCATTTGATAATCGATTCTAGTAGTTTTAAACCGTGTTTTTATTCAATGTTTTCAACATTGTTTAAAACTTGTTTTAAACTGTGTTTTTAAACAATGAATAAAAAACAAAGTTTTATTTGAGACTGTTTTAAAACTTGTTTTAAACAGATGTTTTAAAACTACTTGTTTTAATCATGCCAACCCTGATACCTTCCTACCTAGTAAAATCACCTACCTATAGTTACCTATTTTAAAAATAGTAATAAGTACCTACCTACTATTCAGCACAAAATGATGAAATAAACTGTGTTCAAAAAATATAATTTCAAATAAAATAAAAAAAAAATTTACCTTAAAATTAAACGAATTTTTTTTTCTCACTCTTTGATCCCCAGTCACAGTAGACATATTCAAATACCTACCGGTTATTATTGGCAGCATAATTAGTATTTTCAAGTTTTAATTTTTACACTTTCAAACTCAAATATCTCGGAAAGTATAACGCCGGCTCCATACGTTGGCCCCAACGTTGGTCCCAACGTTGGCGCCAAGATTTCGTGAACCATCCACACGTTGGCGATACACCAGTCTTGTTCCGTCAGAGCCAACGTGCAGATGTCCGATGTCTGCGCGTCCGATACAGAAATTGAAATTTCTCTAAGTGATTTTACATTACTGAATACCAATTTTATCACAATCACATCACATCATGTCACTATCACACTTCACAAAACACACTATATTATAAAAGCGAAAGTTTGGATGTTTGGATGTATGTTTGTTCCTCTCTAACACGACAACCACTTAACCGATATGGGTGATATTTAAAATATAGATAGATAATAACCGGAAATAGGACATAGGCTACTTTTTATCCCAAAAAATTGCACGGTTCCCGTAACATAAAAAAAAATAGTAGACTCCATCATCAGATCAGCTCGCTGTCACCATATTATTACATTGTAGTCAGAACTTGACAAATATGCCGAGTTTCAACTCAATCGGCCTATTTACTGAGGAGTTCTGTTGAACAGCTCTTGACTCCATCATCAGATCAGCTTGTTGATACCATAATATTTAATTGTCAACGAGAATCTATAAGTGTGCAAAATTTCAGCCCGATAGTTCTACAAACACAATAAATAAGGAATACGATGACATTCTCGCTCGTCAGTCGACACGTGCGCTCACGATGCGCGTCGAAACGGGACTGAGCATAGCGCCAACGTGTGGACGGATCCCCAACGTTGGCGCGCCAACTTCCTTTGATAAAACCGACACGGCACGGCCAAGCCCCAACGTTGGCCCCAACGTTGGCGCCAAGCTATTTTGTCAGCACCACACGTTGGTGAGAGGCATTGGGACCAACGTTGGCCCCAACGTGTGGATGCGGGGTAAAGATTACGAGATTTTATTACTGAATATATTTTGTTTGTAATCACTTCCCCTATCGATTGACACATGTTTCATCACCTGCTGCAAGATTGAAGTTTTTTCAAAATGGCGGAAGAGTAAGTATGCCAAAATGTTCGTTCTTCTTTTCAAGGATATCATAAAGAAATAACACCCAACAGAAACTTACATACTTTTGCCCCCAAACTAGTTTTCTCAGACATACAAATAAATTACAATAACAGTCAGATTCAAAGTAATTAGTTATGCAAACATTTGTTCCGAAAACGATGTCAACATTTTTTATAGTCTGCTTTCGCCCGCTGAGCCTTTACAGTTGTCAAAATACACATAGGCTTACCTGTTGCGCCATAACAAATATGTTATGCCTCCTCAATAAAGTGCTTTCATTGGTCACTAAGAACTTGAGTAACGCTATAAGTGCCGCCCATAGCGGCCGCCAATCGCGAGTCAGCCTCACTCTACACCTCTTTTGGTAACTGAGTAATCGTAGTAAAACTCCGATACACAGCTGATATAACTCTCCAGGGAATTTCTTTAGTAAGTGGCACATTATGAATTCGACTAGAAGATCTAAAAAAAAAGTAAGTAAGTACGTTTCAAAAGTTAATTTAATAAAACTCGTGTAGTCTCTACCTACCCCTACCAAGCGTAAAAGGCGTTTCCGTAGGGTTATGTATGTATGTTCGTATGAGCTAAACTCTGGTGACGGAGTTTTTATGCCGACTGAAGCCCTCTGTCATGTCATGGCTTAACGAATTAAAAGCCGGGACCGACAATTGAACATGCCCTCCGAAGCACGGGAGCGCTAAGCTGTTGATTTGCGGTCACCCATCTACCCGCTTAGAATGTCGCCTAACTTTAACAATCTATCAAGAATGTCTAAGCAAGCTACGCCACGAGCGCTTCCGTAGGGGTAGGTAGAGTCCACAGATTTCCACTTGCTAAAATCATAACACATATAGTCACATTCTTCAAGCAGTCTCACCTTATAAAACATAATAAACCAATTGATTTAAAAAAGTGCATACCTATTAGTGTAGAAGCTAGCGGTTGGGATGTTGGTTCCTCTAAAACTATTTTCCTATGACGCATTGGCAACCTGTATAACTGAACCTGAAAATAAGATAAGATTTTCCATACTAGATTATTTGGCGTGTAATTTTTATGATACAGACCCCCAGTCAAAGAATTTAGAAATAAGATAAGATAATATAATTTAAGAAATTGTTTTTACATACCTTGAATGATAGATTCTGGTCATGCATTATAGAATTGGCAAATTGCTCTTCTACAATACAAGTAAGCGTTATAAAACAAAGGCTGCATTTATTCACGCTCGCTTCACTCTTTATATCCGCCATTACTATTGAACTGAAATAAAAATAATAAAAATCTTTTAGAATTTTGGATAAATAAATTAAAACAATATACAAATTCACTATAAATTTGGCTTCACTTGTAGATACCATAACTAAAATAAATTGCTTAAAAAAGTTTTCTTGAATTGATATTTTAATTCAAGAGTAGTAATTTATAATTTGTATTTATTTCAATTAATAATCATGAAGAAATAGAAGATACATTACATACCAATATTGGAAGAACGTGACTAATAAATTCGTAGGTTGCTCATTATCCAGTGCTTGGATCTGAGCTATGTTTGGAGGAGCCTGAAATGAAATTTACAGTTAAGAATTAAAACACTGATTTAAATACATTTGTATATAACTTTTTTATAGGAGGAAGGGCATAGTGGGCTTTTCTCACTATAGCAGCCCGACTGGGGAAGTACCTCCCTCCGCCTTACAGAAATCGCAGCCAAGTAACACATTCTTCTCGAATGGTGTTGTGTTTCTGCGGTAAGGTTGCCAGAGCTCTGCGAGGAAGCGCTGCGGTGACAACTGGTGGACCAGTCTTGTCCATTGTGTTGTCGGCGCAGTGATTCCTCTTTTAAAGGGTCAGCAACGCGAGTGTCACTCCTCTGGTGTCACAGGCGACCCATAGCTATGGTAACCGCTTACCATCAGTTGGGCCGTATGCTTGTCTGCAACCTTAGTAGTATAAAAGAAACATACGCTAGCTTTGAGCAACCGCGCACAATGTAGAAGTGAGAGTGTAAAGAGTAATTTTGCATAACGTGGGAGAATATGAGGACGATAATGTAGTAGTTTTACTTATCGATGCCAGAATGCTCGTTTGCATTGCCACGTTATACCTGATGGGGTGGTAACGTAGCCGGCGGCGACGGTGGTGCAGACGAAGCCGCGGCGGACGACGAGTGTGCTAATGTAGTCATAAAGTTCCGGTTCAGATGAGCTGCCTCGTACAGTGCTAGTAGCATGCCTTCTTCTCCACCACTGGAAGAGTTTATAAAATATTTTTTTTTGTTTTTTTTTAAAGCTGTAATACAGTTCTTCAAAACTTTCACAGGCACCTGCTGCAGTCTCTCATAGAATTTTTTTTTTTGAGGTTTTAAGACCATTGGTGACAGAGTAGTGGCCAAGAGAGAGTAACAGAAGCAGGGGCAGACCATCAGCCAGGTGGGTGGACGATATTGAGGCCATAGAGGGAAAGACATGGATGAGAACAGCACAGGGTCGACTAGAATGGCGTTTGAGGGAGGAGGCTTATACCCAGCAGTGGGCTATTATTTGAGCTGCCAATGATGATGATGAAGACCATTCTATAAATTCTTTAGTTTATGAGGGAAAATAAATAATTAAAATTGTATCCTCAAAGACGGTTGACTACGGCAGATCTCCAGACATACACAATTCTATAAAGATGTTAAAGTCAGAAGCACAACCAAATAGATTTGGGCCATGCCCACTTTTTGCAAGTACCTAATTAATTAATCCATGTGACAGTTGCATCATGTCCCTGCAGATTTTATAATAATAAAAATACGATGAACACCAACATCGCGGCAGACCTAGACTAACATGGCGCCCCCATGAATTATAAGATTACCTCATCATCATGCTATTTGATAATTACCTATAGATTTAATGAAAATTTGTTTGTTGAAGTATTTGTACCTTATTCTTTGTCCTCTAACAACAGGTTGTGTCTCGTCACTGGTAAGAAATATCCCGCCGACCATACTTGTTAGAGAAGAAAGCCAGCCACTGCCACTTCCGTTGCCTTGCATGCCACCAAATGTGGACATGACATAGTCATTAAGTGATGCTGTGATCACTTGTCCATACCTGTTAAAGATTTGTAAGTAAAGCAACTAGCAGTTTTATGTACCCAAAGGAAGAGCAAAGAAGTTGTGTTTAATTATTTTATAATTGAAGAAATAAATAGGTACGAATCTTAACCCAAAGCGTAAAAGTGGATGTAGCAAGGTTCACGCAAATTTTATGAAAGTTGTAGAATGTTACCTATTTTTCTTGTAATGGTGATTTTCTATTACTGTCATAGCATAATGCTGTTATGCTACTACGAGGGCTGATGCTGAATAAATAAATAAATATTGGTGGTCATCTTCACACAGCGCCATCTAGCCCCAAACTAAGCAAAGCTTGTACTATGGGAACCAGATAACTGATGAATACTTTTTTTTTTTAAGTTAATATAGGTTCTTTAAAACACTCAGACACCAGACACAGAACAAACATCTATGTTCATCACACAAATGTTTGTCCTGGGTGGGAATCTAACCCACGACCTAAGCCTAAGAGCTAAGAGGCCAGTCAAATGAATAGTCAGTACTAGAATGAGATAGTAACTAGCTTACCCATTTAGAGCCAATTCATCATCAAGGATAGATAGTTTGACAACATAAGGATTAGCAGACTCTTGCTTTTTGTAATTGACTAAAAACATTAGCAGCATAACTACATCATACCCTGAAAAATATTAATTGAAAATTTAAACAGGCTTACATCTACATCCAAAATGATGGTGAGCTGTTTCAAATACGAAATAAAAATCTACTAGCAGCGCCCTCGCGGCGTTGTCCCCGTAGTATGGTATAATTGTGATGATGATGGAAAGTAGGCTATACCTTCCTCAAGAGTTAAGCTATCAAAGCATAAAGAATTTTTAAATCCGACTGGTAGTTGGTAGTTCCTGAGATTAGCGCGTTCAAACAAACAAACAAACTCTTCCGCTTTACAATATTCGTAAGTATAGATTAAAGATGTCTAAGGGTAGGTACAGTAGTAAGTAGGTACAGTATACACAAATGAGATATATAGGAATACATTTTTTTCCCCCTTGAGAACTCAGTATCTTTATGACCCCTTCATTGATTAAGCTCGTAATGCTATTTAATTAGTCAGTGTACAAACGAATCATTGTCAATAATTGGCCAACATTATGTTATTTTAAGACAGGCTTACAATTGATCTTATTTTAGGTTCTTCACTTGCAGCTCAGTTGGTTAGCCTTCCCATGCAGGGTTAATTCTTTTCCAGCACTGGAAAAGCTTCTATATTTAAGTTGAGATGACAGTCACAAAATAAATTCTGATAGAAGTATTTTGCCTTACCATGTTGCTGTCTTTCTGTAGAAGTGCAGAGCAGTTGTACCATGGGCTCAAACAATAAGTTCTGCATAAAGTATTCCACAAGTGGATTTTCATCAATGCTGTCTAACCCCGTTACTATTACCAGTAACAGCTTTAGAACCATAGACTTGAGACTGTCTGGGACATCACCTAGAATAGACATTCATATTAAAATAACTTTAAATCCATAATATATTAAAGGACACCTATCTGCACCGAAAGCATTGAACGAAACGAATTTTAGAATTCTTTTTATAAAATATTTGAAACCTCGCAGCCTGCGTCGAATTGTCTGATCGTCCGAATCTGGAAGAGCCAGAAATCCGTTCGGTGCGGATCGGAGTGCGTTCACCTTAAAGGTTGTAGCATACATATCAACTTGGAAAGGGTCACAGTCTTGGAAGGGGAACAGTCGCGTCAACCTAACGTAAGCACGTAACAGAAGCGTCGACAGGATCAAGAGTCGACTCGGCTACGGCTAGGCGACGCCGCGCTTACTACTCGCCGACCGCTGGTTGAAGGCTAGGCGGCACCAGTTTAAGTACCAGCCATTGCATTTGAAGACGAAAAAGAAAATACGGTACGGAGAGACGTAAGCGCGGGAACTGCTAGTACTCAGAAACTAGCAAGAACTCACCACACCGCGGTTCGAGTGCTTGTCCCAAGGCGAGACGCTTACGTTACGAATCAGATTAGTGTTCATTGCAGTAGGAAGTTTCATACAAAGCATACTGAATGGTTCAAGTTGATATGGTGATTATCCTTTTCCGAGTTGATAATTGTGCTACTGGTATAACCTTAAAGAGGTATTGTTACTAAAAGGTATTCTCTGGAACCATTTACCTGAATATACTTTCATAATTAGGTACTGAATGTCTATGGCAATGTTTTATTCCAGAAAATCCCAATGCAAGAAACTTCAGGATAGTAAAAGGTAAGGTTTAAAGAATGTCTGTTCTAATCTGGTAGAATTTCTTATCTATCTTATTTCAATTTTATAGTAATAAGACAGCTTTACCTGATAGTATAGCAGTACAGTGCTCAAATAATTTTTGCATCTTGGCATCAGCATTATGGTCTGATCCTATCAAAATAGTCTTGATGTTCAGATTTGAATCATGGCTCGCTCTTTGGTACATTGTCATTAGTAATGCACTGAGGGTTTGGAGACCATACACCAATCTGAAAATAAACATAACAATGAAATACTTTTAACAATATCTCAAACTTTTAAGTTGTATTTTGACTTTTTCCTACATAGTTCCTTAATTCACTAGGTTTTAAAATAATTCATTAATTTTATATAAGTTATTGAATATCTGGCTTATGAAGTTAGACAGTTGAAAATTTTTTTGATTATTCATATGGAAATACCTATTAAGTTATTTGCGCGAATCATATTTTGATCAAGATAAAACCTGACAGTCCTGCAAATTGCAAAAAATGCAAGACAATTTGTATTTCACAGGCTACCCGTGCAGATACACTTTAAATAAAGACTTACATATGTAAAGAATAGTGTTAATTTAATCATTATCATAATCATCATCAGCCATTTGGAACCCACCGCTGGGCATAGGCCTCCCTTCATGGCAGCCATTCGCCTCGATCCTGGGCTAGCCTCAGCCACATACAACCTTTGCATACAACGTTTATTAAATACTGTTAGTTTATTATCTATCTATTTCAGCCCACATCCGCCGACTGCTGGGTATAGGCCTCCTCGTTATATATAGTTTATTATATTTAATAAAATTATAATTGAAGATTAAATTGCATTGTTATTTAATATACCTTATATGATGTTCTTGGCCTAGCATCTCTATGCACTGGGCTACAAATAAATTCATACTTTCTTTCATATTCATCAGTTGTTCTACTGACAGTTTTTGTACCTCAGCCTCCAGCTGCGGAATCTTTGGTTTGAGCAGGAAGAACTCATCCCAGAATGTTGGATTGTCAATAATTGTAAGATCTTCACCCCGGAAAAATGACTCGTATATTTGCACAACTTTTTCCTTCAAGTGTCTTTTGGAGCCAGATCCACTTCTCTTTCGTGTAGCCATCGTTTATCCAACAGTTATTAAGCGTTTCTCATGAAGTTCTTATCGCAACGTATGCGTGTTACACTTTTGGTGTTCAATACACGAGCCGGTTAGATAGCTGGTATAAAAAACCACAAAGAACTATTGGCAGAAAGATAAAGCATTTAAATAAAAAGTAAAATAGAAAAGAAATAATGATTTTAATGTCTAATTATTTCATTTGAATTCTGAAAAGATTTGCTTTCCTTCCATGTTTCCCCAACTTCCCAAGATTCGTTCGCCTTTTTTGACAATGACGTTTTTTCATGACATTGACATTTACTGGCTTCAAAAACACAAGTTCGCGAGCTTTTTTTTATATTTTTTGTTTGGTCATAAGTGCGTGCGCGTGGTGCAGTCTGTGGTGTGTTGTGTGGTGAGCAAGTGGTGAGTTCAGTCAGTGCTGCCAATTTAGCGGCTTTGTCGCTAGATATAGCGACTTTTGATGGGATATTTTGTTTCACACGTTAAGTCGCTAACTCGGATTCGTTCTAACTAAAATTGTTTTTTACGATGAATACTTTGAAATGAAAGAAGATGGTTGAAAAAAGTTATGGACTTGTTTGTTGTGTGAAATACCTATTTATATTAATTTTGCACTAAATGACTTTAATGTTGTTTGTAAAAAACATTTAGCGACTTTACGTGTGAAACAAAATATCCCAATTGGTCTAGTGTTAGCGAAAAAACCCCCCCCCTCCCACCCCGCCCCCCCAAAATCCTGCTTCTTAATACTAAATTTTTACCCAAGTAATGGAAAGGTGGAAAGGAAAAAAGTCAACTTGAAAAAAACAAATAGCAATGTACCTATACCTAATTTTTATTTTATCTAAGGCTTGACGCAAACGGGCCACCGACTACAGCCAACGGGATGGCCAGCGATAGCAACTCAACACACTTTTTCATATATTTCATTAAAATTTGTAGCTGTAGTGATTAAAATTATAAATTATACAAAAATATATTAAAATTATACAATCTTTAATTGTTTATGTTTTTTTTCCAAGTTTATTTTTTGTGACATAATTTTTGTACTGAACAAACTCCCCACCCCCTCCCGCTTCTTTTAGCGACTTTTCAGATTGAATGTAGCGATTCGGATTTATTGGAGTTGGCAACACTGATGTGATGTGAAGAAAAGAAAATTGTGGGCGTCGCGCGCAGTGTTGCCAATTTAGCGACTTTGTCGCTAGAAATAGCGACTTTTTGACCTGTGTTAGCGACAAAAAATCGGTTTTAGCGACAAAAAATATTTAGCGACTTATCTAGCGACTTTTGGACTTCGACCAAGAAATTAAAAGTATTTTTATTGGTGGGCTTGGTGTCAGTCACGGTCACCCAGTGACAGACACCATTAAAGTATTAGGTATATACACATATCATTTTGACGGAATAAAAATATGGAACTTTATGTGCGTGATAACTACGGTGTATGTCAATGTCCTGCGTATCAACCTTTAACTATCAAACTCTATCGAATTATGCTCAATGAATGCTGACGAAAAGATTTTGAATTAAAACTTTTTTTTGAGTTTACGTAAAAATATGCAGGCAACGAATAATATTAAAAAATGTTTTAAATAATAATATTTTTTTGAAAGATTTTCTTTCTTTTGGGTGCACTCCCCCCCCCCCCCCCCCCCCCCGCGCTAGCTCCTTTGCTTCTTTTAGCGACTTTCTAGCGACTTTTCGCACTCAATCTAGCGACTTTTATTTTTTGGAGTTGGCAACACTGGTCGCGCGTCGTGTACAATTTGGCTTTTACATTACACAGAAATAAATTTGTTATACCAATATGAAGCCCAAAAAACGTCACCAATCATCTTCGGATGATTCGGAAGAATCTGAAGACCATCAATCAAGCAGCAGCGACAGCGAAAGTGAAGATTCTTCTGCCTCAGAGCACCGCTACAAGAAGAAAAAGAAGCGTGAGCGTGCCGGATCATCAGATTCAGATAGTGATTCTGACGACGGACAGCGACGCGCTAAGAAACGCAAACACAAGAAAAAGAAGAAGAAGCACGGGAAAAGGAAACGGCGGTCTGAATCTGTTGCTAATAGCGAGTCGGAGGGGGAAGAACAGTTCTCAATGAGCGACGGCGAAGTTTCCCCAAAGAAAAAACACAAAAAACACCACAAGCACAAGCGTTCGCACAGTTCTTCTCCTAGCGAAAAAGGTAAGGGAGTTGCACGTATTCTTATATCTAAGTGTAACTACGTTCTTGTTAAAAAGCAATGATTGAAATGCAAACATGTTTCATAGAGGAAGAACGTACAGAACGCCGCCTGCACAGTGTGGTGAAGGAACGCAGGTCATCTGAAGACGGGGCACGCCCACCAGCTTCATATTATCAGTAAGTTACACTTTAACTATCCTAAACAAAGAACAATTACAAAAAATTCATATGTAACCAGTTGTTTGAACCGGTTGCGTAGATTCATTCAATTCAATGAATAACATTGTCTTTGACAATTTATTCTGTTATTGGTTCCGGTCTGTTGGGTCATTTGTGTCATAAACTAGAGCTTTTTATCTGTATAGCTTGCCACTAAGTACATTAGGTAAAAATGCCTGTAAAGTATAGTCTTTTGTCATTTTATATCACAATGACCAATTGATGTACCAAGGTATCACCGCCCAGCATCGCCAGCTGAGAACTATGTGGATGACAGAGAGCGAGAAGTGATGCGTTTCTACCGCGGCTCCAGCAAAGAAAGGAGATATCATGAACAGTACCCATATATGCAGGAGCGTAATAATGGAAGGTATTTACAGACATGGTGGGATGATACTTTGCGATTCAAATATCATTTTCATCCATTCAGTTTTGTTTGAGTATAGGAGAAACATTTTCAGCTTTCAGAAACAAGTACTTTACAAAACTTGCTACATGTAATGACCCAAAATTCCTGCCATTTCTTAGCTGAAGTTCTGTTCATGTAACATTCAATAATGTATGTATATCAATCTTAACATAATATTATAGGCCATTTACTCATCATTTATACATCATTATTATGGAATACTTAAAATATTAGTATCTATGTATAATCATTGCAGATTAAATCAAGAGTATACAACTCAAAGTGCACAATACAATCTTAATGGTGATCAAAATAGAAGAAAAATTTATCACAGCAGTGTTTATAATATGGGAAATAAAAACCACCAAAGGTACTGATGTACGGTATCTTTGTTGTGGCTCATGTTTTGTAGTTGTTGCAATTTGTGTTTGTAGCAGCTATTTCTGAAGATAAAGCTGTATACTAAGTTTATAAAGTAATTGTTCTGGCAGTTATACAGTTAGATTTATGTTTAACTTGCTTGTTACCTTGTATTTATATTTATATTACATACATTTATATGACATATTTACTTTTTGTCTGATTACTTTAATTTTTTAAATTACTAAGTAGGTACTTATATTACATACTATTACTAATATTAAACAAACTTTTTGTATGAGTGATGATGGCTTAATTTCAGAAATCCCAGATATGAGGGGAACCACAAGCCTCCAGGAGAGTATCCAAGGAGACGAGCTGAACCATTCCAGCCAAGAGATGACACAAGAGGTAAATATCCTCACTTTCAGGCATAACAAAGAACTTTTAATATTAAGTAACTAAATTTTCAACTGTTTAAATATTTAGTTATGTTTGTGTTTTTATAATAAAACATTTTCTCTTGGCAGGCTTCAACCGCAACTACAATCAATATGAAGAGAGACCAAAGAGGCGCGAATTCGATGACAATCGTGACTACCGTGAAAGGTATAGACTATTTTACCTTTTGAACTATTATTATGGTATTGATGTAAGTTTTCTTAATATTAGAAATCTACTTCTATTTTAAAAGCTGTTTTTTCGAATAAACTCACATCAGTTACTGCAGAGAATAGGCCCCCTCATTTTCACGCCACTTTTTCCGAATTTGTGCCAGTCAAGTGCTTCCCTGCCGCCTTTACACTATCATCAGAATATCTGGATGGTGCTTTGCCTGGTATTCTTATTGGATGCACTTATTGCATCACAATAATAACATGCTGAGGTTACTTTATAGTACTTTGTGCTTTTAAGCATGATGCATTCTCCAATACTATTCATTCAACAGACAGTAGAGAATGCCCAAATTGATTACTCTTTAAAATCTGTATAGTGTAGGTAGAGGATAACCTATGGGTATGGATGCTGAATTGCTTCTGAAGCAGCAGTTCTTTTGCAAACAAAGTACTAAATTAATTAGTTAGGTTTTCCATATTTTAGAATAGGTGCTATGCCAATTCAAACTTTAGCATGGACAACATTATGACATGAACATTTTGCGATATACAAGTTAATCAAATTACTGGCCATTGTCCCTGATACTACAGCATCCTGTCAATTGTTACATAGGTAGCTTGCTAGACTGTTCAGTGTTTACATGTGTTGCCTATGAATGTTTTTACCTTATTACATTTTTGCTACAAAAAGAGTTAATAACATTATACTGTGCCGATTTAAGCTAAAAGAATAATGGACAGGACAAGCTAACATAGTGGATAGCTAACATGGGAGTGACTAAAATTAATATAATTTCTAGAATCGTTAAAATAAAGATGAATTTAGAATGTGTTCGGCTGCGGCGCTTACGACAGCTGCACGCTCCGAAACACAACTGTAGTTTTTTTGAGATTTCTCAACACAACCTATCGAAAAAGTTATTAAGCATTATATCAATTATTAAATTACTTATCCAATGGTGTAATCCAAAGAAGATTAAGTTTTATCTTACTTTTAGTGGTTTTTTTCGTTGATTTATGAATTTTATGATTAAACAAATACGATAGGGAATTCAAAGACATATTGTTAAAGATATGTCATGTTGGCTTTCCAGTTACTTTCCACTTACTTTCAGCTTTACCTTAGCTCAGGGTAGGGCCTTAAAGCCCTACCTAGAAAATGAATAATAGAGTTAGATTCATTTGTGTTGTTTTTCTGTCAGGCGTGGTCCACCAGAGCCCGACCGTTACCGTGAGCGAGAGTTTCCAGACAGAAGAGATAGGTACCGAGAAGAAGCTTTCCATGCCGATAGGTATGTTTCTGTTTATTAAACCCAAGCCCTTGTTCAGTTGCTAGTACGACAGAATGACCAATTATGAATCTAGTACAGTAATTGTATATTATAATTTAACTTGATATTTTAACGGCGCGTACTGAATTGCGTGATTATAATTTTAAAATATTTAGGCCATTGTAGGAATCATAATATTACTAACATATTGAGATCTGATTTATTTTTTGTAAGATAAATGGTAGAGATTAAAATATTTTGACCTTTTTTTTGTATGAGAGAAGTTGATCATGGAAGATGTTTTATAATATAGTGTAGGAGTGTAGGGCATGCATATCTCTTGAACATGTTAAGAGTGCCCACATTTGGATAGTTACTAACATTTTTTTTATTAATGAAAAGTGCAAGCAATAATAGAACGTGTAATTCAAGTAAAAATTTGTACAATAATTGTACATTGCTATAGTATTATCCTCTTCAATGAATTTTTGTACATTTCAATGAAGAAACTTAAAACACAATGTTGCATGCTTGTACTAACGTCACAATTGGTCGTCGAAATCCGCGCCGTTAAACAAATATATTTATTTTTACAGTGACCACTCTACAGAAAATTATAACAGTCAGAAAATGTTGGTGTTGCAAAGATATTTATCTATTTGCGCTAAAACCGATAATCGGTCTAGGCACTTGTGAACGTCTAAATTGGAGTACTCACATTATAGTGATTATTTAATACTCCTGTAATCCTCTAAGGGACAAAGATTGTGGTGGCCGTGATATTAATGAAGATATTTAGATCTTACTTGGAACTTTGAAGGCTGCTTTGTATAAGAGTACAAAACCCTCGTCTAATGTCTTTATATTACAAAGAACAAACACTTGACTCGAACGGTATACGCCACGATATCATCACAAAGAAACACTTATGAGATACTGTGATAGTGGACACAATTATTTGTGGCGAAATTTTACAATCACCGATCACAGAATTAGTTGGATTATCGTGAAAATCATGGACGCCGGCAATCAAGAATCAGAAAATGAACTTTTTATGAAGCACTATTAAAACACAGAAATCACAATATCAAAAAAGACTTTAATTGATTTATTTAAAACACAAATATTATAACGACAGAAAAACAAGAACATGATACCAACATATTCTTGAAACCAAAAAGAAAATCCACAAAACAAAACAAAAACAAAACCTCATTCAGATGGAATATGGAATCCTTTTGAATGAAGCCATGAAGATGAATGCCTGTAAAGGTAAACTACACAGGATGCTTGATGGTCATGTAGCATACAATCACTTGGAATCCAAAGGTGCAAATAAATTGTATTGGAAAGGATTTGGAAGTCTAATTTTAACATGAAACTAACTCAATAATGAGATCAAAACATGGAAAAATAAGTAAAAAAGACACCAGTTAGAAATTTTGGAAGAATCTGGACAAATTGAATATTATGAACTTGTGTATGTTGTGTATGTAGGAAAGAAAGTAATTACCTTCATACTGAATAGAAAGATTTGACTACTACGGGAATACGAATAGCCAGTCGTGGCCATACCAAAATGCTAAAAATGCAATCCAAAAAATCTAAATTACGGGTCAACACAGGAGATTTTACAAAAGAATAGGAGGAAAGCAATATCAAGCAATTTATAAGAAAAGTAAATTCGTTTTCTAGAACAGATTAGAAATACTGAGAAAAAATACGAAAACCAGGTTGAGAATATCCGCAATCAAATTATATCAGTAAACATATCCAAAAACATGATTCAAAGAACATCTATCGCGAAGAAATAAAATAACATGCATTAGTAAATGCAAGATATATCCACGACTGGATGAGCCTGTAGGTAAACACTTCATCAAATCAGCGTTTATATCCAAAGTTACGGTAAGTCTAAGTTTACAGGAGTGTCGAATATAATTGGTACACAAGGAAATAATTCTATCTTTAATTAATTATGCTAATTTAAACTTAAATTAAAACTATTGTAACAAAATCTCAAAAGAATTGATTTAGGTTAGCACGCAAGATATTTTTGTAATACAGGTTGTCCTAGAAAGGTTATTTAAATTTTAGTAAATTCTTATAACCATAATTTATAACTCTTGACAGCAGTAGAGCAACAGTAAACTAGGTTATAATAATTTTCTGTGAAGATCATAAAATATTTTGTTGTTACTTGAATTAGGAAAGCTTTTTATTTATCCTTTCTACGGCACCTTGTACAAGCTTAGCTCCAGTAGCTGTGACGTGAAAAACCACGAAGCTTGTAAAATAGCAAATGTGTGGTAAATTGTCTTGTGTATTCTGTTTCACTCCTACGCTGACGCAGTCTCGATCCTTCGTATTCTTAACAAACGGTATCAGCGGCGATCAATTTTCGCAGTTTTGGAATGACTGACCTCAGCGTGGGCGAAACAGAAAAGAAAACTGGAGTTAGTTTTAAATTTTTCATATGTTGAGTGTGTGTATGTCGTTTGCAGGCCCCGTGAAGTGCGCCGCGACAAGCCGATGCCGCCAAGCCGCCCGGACAAGCCTCCGCCGCCGCCGCCACATAGGTGTGTTTCCAAATTTTTACTAATAGATGAGTAAAACACAAAGTCATAGCCCACAGCTTGTGTTTTACATTACTCATCCATCACTCTCTTGCCTCTCACAATTTCATTATTTTTGTCAAATTAATAGTCAAGACAAGACACATTGGCCTTTTAGGTATTTTTAAATATTTTCGACTATTATGTGTATGTTTACCGATTTCGTTGTCAATTTTGAACGCATTTTTTAATTAAGTTTTTTTGTTTGAAACTTCTTTGTCAAATTATCAAAATATCAAGGAAATGAAATCTATTTTTAGTTTAATAAAATATCTTGCATGTCGCATGTCGGATGCGTTGTGGGCTAAAGCCACTACAGAGTGGACACCTCTGAACAGAAAACGACCTCGTGGCAGACCACGCCGTAGATGGAGAGGCGAGCTGGTTGTCTATTTGAAGGATTGGTCCACAGTAGCTCAAAATCAGGATGACTGGAGAGAAGGAAGGGAGGCCTTTGCCCTGCAGTGGGACGTTACAGGCTCATAATAAAAATAATAAAATAACTATTAGCAAAGCATAATTTTCCTGAAAACAATAATCTAAAGTTTATTTATCCTAAAGGGACTATTCGCGATCCCACAGCGTGGAGGATCGCTTCCGCGACAGAAGCAAGCCGCGCCCCGAGCGAGATGAAAGGGCCGAACGCTTCAGGGATGGCCGCGATGAGCGCAGGGAGCGACCGCGGGAAGAACGACGACCGGACGAGCGAGGGCCGCCTGAACCACGACGACCTCCCGTCAGTCCCGTCCGCAGACCTACAGATACCAGACGTGTCAGTCCCGACCGTCGGCCCGCAGACAACAGACGCATCAGCCCCGATCGCCGGACTACAGAAACTCGACGCTCCAGTCCGGACCGGCGCCCTGAGAGACCCCGCCCCGAGATAAAGGCGGAGCCACGAGGCAGAGAGCGGAAGAGTAGGTAAGGAAAAACTTAGGATTATTTTTAATCCACTCTTTTTAAAAGTATATTTTTAAAATGTTTAGGGAAGAAAAATATCGAAACTAAGCTCTAGTTTCGATATTTTTCTTCCTTATCCATCACCTAGTTTAAACCATCTAACTAACCAAACCTATATGTTATCCAAATCAGCCCACTGGTTGAAGTGTAATTGAAACATAAACATACAAACTTTCAGATTTATAATACTAGTAGGATAGCATTGTTGGCTATCTTTTGATCAATCTTTTTACATCTTTCAGATTCGGTGAGGCTGATGACAAAGAATACGACTGGGGCAAAGAAGGTGACAAGAAAGACGGAAAACCTGCAGTTGACAAGGAGAAGCCTAACTTTGGTCTTTCTGGCAAACTGACTGCAGACACTAACACTGTGAACGGTGTAGTCATCAAGTACTCTGAGCCCGAAGATGCTAAGCAACCAAAGAGAAAATGGAGGTGAGTCTTATCTAATCTAGAAAGCCGCGGTGTAACATGCAAACTATTTAAATTTCAATAACTTTGACGATAGCTATCTATATTTGCCTCAGCCATACCGTTCTTAGGTTATGAAAGATTAGTAGCCAAATGAACACAACTTTTCTTTATTTTAGGTTCTACCCATTCAAAGGAGACAAAGAGCTGCCCATCCTGTACATCCATCGTCAATCGGCCTTCCTGATCGGTCGCGACAAGACAGTGTGCGACATAACGCTGGACCACCCGTCTATAAGCAAGCAGCACGCGGCGTTGCAATACCGCGCTACGCCTTTCACGAGAGATGACGGGACGCAGGGTCGCCGTGTGCGTCCCTATGTTATTGATCTTGGTGAGTTTTTTAGTATTGTCAACAGTTATCTACTAAAATTATGTAGTCTGCTTATACAAGAACATAGCTTATTTCAGACTCTGTCACCATAGACACGTGAACTTATCATGTAACCAACTTGAAGCAATGAAATCATGATTTAATTTAGTAAAAACAGTTTTAAATGGTCACGCTCAAAACTGCATGTATTCTTTGAAAGCACTATGATAAAATATGTTACTGTTTGAAACTAGTTTAATTTACACTGTTTATTTTTCAGTGATAGATTTCAAGGCTAAAACTTTCTTGTGACTTATTCACTGTGAAACCAGCTTTGTTATTGAACGCTGCGAGTTTGTAAAGCTGGTATATCCATAAATTTTTGTTCTTACTTAAGTCAGTTTGTTAAAATGTAGGAAAATCCAGTTATTACCGAGATAAAAATCTAAATTTCGATGGTTTCAGACTCTTCCAACGGTACGTTCGTTAACAACAAGAAAGTGGAATCGCGTCGTTACGTGGAGCTGCTCGAACGTGATGTCGTCAAGTTTGGCTTCTCAGGGCGCGAATACGTCTTACTTCACGAGAATAGCAAGGATGAAGCACAGGACGATGATAACGGAGCCGGCATAGGATCCGCGGTCACCACCACAGCTCAGATCAAGGCAGAGAAACGTGTTAAAACTGAGATTACTGAGGACGGAGAATAGATTTGTACTTCACGAAAATAAAATATTTGACATTATTTAACACACGGGAATTACTCACGTAAAATTATCGTCGATTTAGACCGCGACCCTCGTCCCGCGCCGAGCGTTACATCGCTCGCAGTGTGAGACGCGACCGCGAGGAGTAACCTTGCCGCAACTCCCTCCTTACCCAGATGAAGATTCTCCGGATGAATCGAAACATTGTCGGTATCTAAATCGACGATAATTTTACGTGAGTAATTCCCGTGTGTAATAATGTCTAGTACAACTCACGAAAGTTTTGAAAGTGAAATAAAATACTTGTCTTAAATAGTTTGTCAACTCGGTTTCATAAGAGCACGTTCTGTCTTTTTAGTGATTACCTTTTTGCATTTGAAGGAAAGTAATTCTTAGATTAAAATCAGACCAAAGCGTAACTGCGGTTTTGTCTTCTAATAGGTTGTAATTTATTCAGTACCTGCTCTTTCTACTGATATTGATTGTAGTTAAAATTGGTAGGTACCTATGTAGTGTGTTTAAGATGGTGTTTGTATGAGCAAGTGGCTAGTGACTGATAACTATGCTTTGGGCCACCTGAAAGCCTCCCGTCACTATTAATCTACTATCTATGGCCAAAATCAACAGGGGCACGGGAGTTCAATAATAAATGCCACTAGCGGTCACCTATCCATTTTGGGACAGTGTAGAAATCGAGTTGGTCCTTTATGTAGATTGTAGTTTAGTTATTATAGTATGGGGTAAAATCAACTTTCAATTTTCTTTGTACTTCAAAATAGAAGATTTTATATTTTGTAAATATTTATACTGGGTAGACATAACGTAATTTTTAATCGCTCATTTCACTACCTCCGATCCAAATAAGCTAACTGTCATTTAAAGTGATGAGTACCACTCCGGACAATGCTTTCACTATCGATGTTTAACCTGCCATTACTGGTTTTACATATCGAGTAAAGTTATGCAGTAACTAATGAACGCTTTTTTTGGAGGTAGTAAAATAAGCTTTTCTACTAAAAGTAGATATTTTCGCTATGAATGTGTAGTGAATGTTGACAATGAATATCGTAGAAAAATAAGCCATGTAACTAACATGTCTTTTTGAAATTATGTAGAAATGAAGTAAACATGTTTCAATTAGAAGAGAATATGTATTCAGCAACATTTTACAATAAATGCAATATATTTCGACCTCAAATCATAGTTTCGCATAACCCCCTGGCCCTCTAATCATAAACAATGTCTTATTTACGCTAGTATATACAAAGTGACTCAATTTATTTACAAATAATAACTAAAGGTAATAAATAATTTTAAATAGTTTAAAATAGAAAGTCGATCGGTGGAAAGAAATGTACACATATTTTGTAAAGAGATTCTCTAATATCACAGTTCAAAATGGAGTCTTGAATACGTGCTTATCGAAGTCGAATTCGACTCGCGGCCTGCGCATCGGCCGAGCCTGCGTCTCGAACGACGAACCTTGCAGCTCCTCACACAGGGAGGCGCGCTTGGCGATTCCATTCCGGAGAGGAATAATCGTCGCGTTTGGAGGTCGCGTATTCGTTCTCAGGGAATGAGTTCTGTACAGCGGCGGTTTGATCAGTCTATTTGGTGCGACGCCGACTATACTGTGCCTCGAGAAAGGCATGTAGGTTATGGGAGTCCTCGGTATCTCGTATCCGTCGCAGACGGTCCCCGGCGCCGAGTCGCTATCGTACATCAGTTCTAGATACTTTGTCGTCCGCTCCGGGAGTAGTCGAGATGGTTCCATTTGTTGCTCAGGGTAGTCTTCATCTGCAAAGAAAAGTTGAATCTTGTTTTGTTGCTGGTAAAGCGCAAATTGTGTATGATTGATGATGATGTACGAACCTAAGCAGGCGTTGGCATTCTCGTCCAGAAGATACGTGCGGTTGTCGACGGCAACAGCGACGTCTGAACATGCGGCCCATGCAATAATATGGAATTGTTAGTATTGACATGGATCATTATATTACATTGATAAATAATGTTATTCATGCTTATGAAAATTTAGTTATGGATCTTTTTCTATACAGGTTTTTGTGATTTCTCACCATCTCCGAGCAGAGTGAGGTAATGCGGTGCAGGCGCAGGTGTAGCCGTTAGCGTGATGTTGGGAGATGTCTTGTCTCTAAGCGCGATTACTATCTCCAGGCACTGCCGGAAAGATGGTCGCGCTTCCGCGTTGTAGCTCCAACACTTTTGGAGTAGATCATAGCTGTAACAATTTGTCAAGTTAAAAATAATGAATAGAAGTGAATATATACGTACTGACTGTCAGAAACTGAACAGAAATGCACAAATACAGTACTTCAAGATAAATAATGCGCATCGGCTAATTTCGTGTTTTCCGAATATGGCTACGTTCAGATGACAAGCGTTCAACGCGCGTTTCGATAACGCGCGTTTACAACTACATACTTTTTGTTCAGGCCGTACACATGCTAGCGCGCGTTTTAATAAAGCGCGCGTTGACGCTGCGCTAGCGCTCGACTGTTGTCAGCGCGCGTCAACGCGCGCTTTGAGATCATTGGTTTTCTATGTTTCCGTTCAGTTGAGCGCGCGCTTTCGACGCGGATATACACATTTTAGGGATCAGTTCGTTCAGAAATCTTCCGAAATGGCCGCAACAACGCGCGTTCAACGCCTGACAAGCGCGTGTCATGTGAACACTATACAAAAATTTAGCGCGCGTTCAGCGCGCGTTGAACGCTTGTCATCTGAACGTAGCCTATGACTGACATCGACAGCATATAAGTATTATAGGCAGTATAAATGGCAAAACAGAATGTGACAGAAGTGCACGTTGCGTAGTTTGCTACGTAGTTTTGGCTGCGTAGTTCGCACGGTTTGCAATTGTTTTGCTTTTCTTAAAATTGACATTGATTTGTTTTTTTGCCATAAAGTTGAAATTGTGTGAGTGTTTTTTAAGACCAAACTACTTTTTGTCAATCGTTTTCGTAATTTGATGTTTCCGAAACGCATTATTTATCTGGAAGTACTGTGCACACATGGCGTTTTGGTAAAAGGCATGGTGAGCATTCTTTGAGGTCTTCAGTTATTGGTACTTACAAAACGGAAGGGCAGTTCGGCGGTCTATCAGGTTTTCCACCTGATCTTACAAACGCCAACACTTCTCGGTTGGTTCGAGCTGGATATGGCTGTTGACCGAGCGACAATACCTTCGAAAAAAATAAAACTAACTTTTTACTCTACTTTTAACACAGAACACAATCAATTATTCACACTGGGGTTTTTTAAACAAGATCTTACATCAATAATAATTCTCTTTTCCTTTTCACTAGTAAAATTACAAAATTATAAGGGGGACAGCGCGTACGCAGTCCCCACTACCAAAAATAACGCACCCGAGTTATCCACATTAGGGATAATCGCAGAGGTCAACCCAATTCGCAGTGCAATGAATAGGCCTCGCTCTGGGGGAACCGCCTTTTTGATCACGGTGTCCCCTGTGCCAGGTAAGTATGAATTCACTTTACTACTGAGGCAAGGTCATTCCGAGCCGTGTGTTTTCGTCAGCGCGATTCAGAAAACGGTCCTTTTTAACAGCGACATCTAGTTCTGTTTTCGGTAAACAAAGCGCTACGTTTGGCTGACGTCATTTGACAGCTAAACGTCATAGCTGCTACTCAACGTGCTTTGTTTACTCACGTTATTCATGAAGTTTTGTGCAAAGTTGACAATGATATAAGTAGACATTGTTTAACACACGGGAATTACTCACGTTAAAATATCAATGTCTAGTACAACTCACGAAAGTTTTGAAAGTGAAATGATGTAAGTAGGTAATAAATATTATTATCTTACTTACCTCCCAACAAAGTACACCCCAGGCCCACACATCAGATTGGCATGAGAATACGCCATCCACCAAACATTCCACTGCCATCCACCTTACCGGCAGCAAACCTGTAAAATAACAAAACAATAATGTGATAATGTCTGTGTTGAAAGTTATCCAAAGTGTTTAATTTACCACTCCATAAAGTTATAATATAATCCAATCGGAATGGAATTGTCTCTGCGACCTTGTTATTTAATTTCTTAATAAATATTTCTGATTCCGATTTATATTCATTCATTACTTTATGTATTTCTTTGCTGAGTCCTAACAAAATATTCTGAACCCAAACAAATCAAATTTAACAATAAGAAATACAAACCTTCTCCTTCCTTCCTATAATAGTCGTTCTTATAAATATCTCTCGCCAGTCCAAAGTCTCCAATCTTGACGACCCTGCCGTTCGCGCGAGTCGCCACGAGACAGTTCCGGCAAGCCAAGTCGCGGTGAACAAAATGCATCTCTTCGAGATACCGGCAGCCTTTTGTCACGTCGACGCACATGTTGAATAGGTCTAGTAATGTCAACGATTCCGAGGTATACTGTGGAGAAAATATTTGTGGATATATTATTTGATTACGGGTATAAAATGTTGCGAATATAAGGGAAGCGTTTCTGCATTCCCGTAGATTTTTTAAAATCCATTCTAGTTATAGTCGGATTGCTCATTATATGCACTAAAATTGACGGTCAAAATGTGATTTTTCATATATTTTTAGTTCGTACAATGAGCGATTCGACTACTACTTATAGTTATTACTTTTTTCTTACAAAGATGAGATTTTGCTACAAAGATTCCATCAAGAATTCATTCAAAATTAGAAACCAACTAACTAAACTAAGGGCCTTTCTTATGAAAGATGTTTAAAGTTAAACACTGGTTAAACAACGTCCTGTCTTTATTTGTGGATAGTGAGAAACAGAGACGGGGTGTTTTTTAACCAGTGTTCAACTTTAAACATCTTTCATAAGTAAGGGGGTAAATGTTAAAGTGTTGTAAGATTACTTTATTTTAATAATAACTACCTATTTATTGTTTCAAATCGGTGAACAGCGATGAATTACACTGAATTCTTTATTGAGATTTGAATAAAATCTTACCAGAGAAGCTCGCTTGGCCCTCAGATAACTGAGTAAATCCCCGCCCTCCATAAGTTCCATGATAATGTAATGTGGATCGTTGTCCAAACACACGCCGAGTAGCCGCAGGATGTGTTCGTGCTTGAAGTTAGCCATCAGTGCTGCTTCTTTTAGGAATTCAGTCTTTTCTAATTCAGTGGCTCCTTTGCGTAGCGTCTGGGAATAAAAGTCATCGATATATTTAGCCGGTGGTATTACTTAAAGAAAAGTTTCTAAGCGACAGACCGCCTTGTACAAGCATGTACCACTTTTGTGCGTGCCCCGTGAAACCTTTGCATTTCTGCTTCATTTGTATTTGTACTCCTACAAAATTTCTACCATGGCCTTTATTGCCAGATAGCTATATGAACAAGTTCACAATAAGACTAAGGTTGTGAGTTAAAATCTCGCCTGAAGAAACATTTTAAATTTGTTTCTGTAATTTAACGCGTTTACTGCCTCTGTCGGTGCCCACCGAAGGAGGGGGCCACAACACCGCCTGCAGCCTGTGTACCATACGCGTTGGGGGAATTTTTACATTTTTTATTTCGATTCCAGAAATCTACATAAGAGGGGGGGGGGGGGAGTAAAAGTGGAATAACCCACGCGTCGGTCGGTGGTACTCGAAATCTACCTATACCAATATAAGTATGAATCGGAAGAGTTTATTTGTTTGAACGCGCTAATCTTAGGAACTACCAGACGTATTTAAAAAAATATCTGCATTTGATAGCTAAATTCAGCTAAACTATTGCAACTTTTCATCACCATCATCATAGTCTATAAGCTCGAAGTCATCATATGATGATCAGATGATGACCGTAGTGATGGTTGAGGCAACGCCGCGAGGGCGATGCTTCAAAAAAATAAAGAATAGGCATGATGACAGTAATCAAGTATCGCCAAAATATTTATCTGATCTAATGAAATAGGATTCAAAGATTTTGAAAAATGTATTTATTCTCTTATTAATGTCGAGATTACTAATTTATTTGCTAAAATAAATCTACAAAATACAACAATCCGCCATGATAGCCAAAACGCTCGCCGGTGTCATGGCGTCTGTCATTGCGTCTCGTCTCGGTAAACATCCTTTTGTTTCTATAGTAACTATGTAGGCATCACTGGTTGATATACCGATCCGTGACATAAAAACAGACGCCATGACACCGGCGAGCGTTTTGGCGTGAATTTGAAAATTTAAATTTAAATGTACTTTTATTGCACAAAAACCTTAATTTTCTGCAGAAATATGATATATTTTAGACATAATAGATACTTCTGAATATCATAGAAGAGATTTTGAAAATTAGGATTCATGCCTATTCTCACCTTAACAGCCACTTTGGTGTCGGTGACGGCTCCGTTCACCTGCCTGGCTACACCCTCGACGACCTCTCCGAATGCGCCGGAGCCGAGGAACTTGGTAAGCGTGATCTGTTCGCGGCGAATGTGCGGTAAGTTCGCTATCTCCGCATCTGTCGGGCAGTGGAGTCCCTGGGAATACAATATGAATGAATGAATGAAAATGCACACACTTTATTGCATTTATTGATCATTTTGTTCAGCACTGATGAGAGCAATCAGCGTAGCCATTTCTGCTAAACAATCAGTATCCTTATTTCATTGTAAAAAAAAGATCACTCGCCTATCAGCGCCGACGCCGACGGTACGCGTGACAGGAAAACCAGCCTAAAACGTACTAGTATTCTGTGCTAAAACTACAAAACAAAATACGACCAATAATAAAATTACGAAACAATGGGCCTCCTTATCGCTAAGAAGCGATCTCTTCCAGGCAACCTTTGGATGGAGAGGAATCTTAAATAATGAAGATTTATCGGGTTCGGTTCAATATTTGAGTTAGGTACATGAAATTCCAAGGCGTGACTGTTTTAAGACCATCACAGGTAGGTTTAGGTAGGCCATGTTTTTACGTGAGTAATTCCCCGCCTGTTAAAATAAGGCCATATGAAGTTTCCGACTAGGTCTAGCTAGGAGCTCCACCATAATCTTATTTTCATGACATTTAAATTCTATTTCTAATCAGCCGGTAAGCCTCATTGCTGGGTTATGACTTCAAGTCCATCGATCCGCCTATTATTTTTCCAGAGTCAGTATTTTTCCTTTACAGTGTATATTTTTTTAAGACTCGAGGGCAATCCTGTTTCTATATAAGTAAAAAAAAACTTATTTGCATTACGAACTTTCCTAAATCTTATACCTATACTAAACTAAAACAAAAATAAAATAGCTTATTAGTTATTATTTACCCGATTGTACAGTATGTTAGTGGAATGAGTAGCGGGCAGTTGCCTCAGTGTTGCCAACTCGACGTCGAGCGGACGCCGCGGCGCAGGGTTCATCGCTTGGCTCTCTACCACTGTCTTCTTCTTAGTGCGATTGTTGTATGCTGAAACAAAATGGAACGGTAGAGAATGCGCTTGCAACCAACGGTTTTACGTTTCTTACTAATTAGTGTGCCTACGCAGAGCCGCTGAAGGCAAAATACAAGGAAGCTCTCTATCGTTAGAGAATGTCGCAACGCAAGTTGAATTGCGGTGGGCGGGGCTTTTCACCTGAGATGCAAGGAACCCACATTCCCAAAAAAATAGTTCAGGGTACGAACGTACTCGTACTCGGTTCTTCTGCCTCCCCTTTAAGTAGGTAGGTAACAGCCTCGAAAACTTCTCTACCCAGGGTTCAATTCCAGGGGCGTTCAGGCCACGTGGTGTTGCCTTTCAAGGCAGTTCGGCTCGATGGAAGCAGCCGTTTTAGCCGGTGGATAAGCTATCATTTCAGCCAGCGAGTCACTATAGCAGCGGGCATGCCGCCACTCAGCCGGTGAGTAGGGAAAACAGTGAGATAGGCATCCGTGGCCAGCGAGCGGACGTTGCTCTAACCGGAGGCGAGGCTGCCTATCTCGCTGGTTTTCCCTACTCACCGGCTGAGCGGCTTCGTGTGCATACCATAGACCTAAATAAATGTTTTCTATTATACTCATCATCTCCCTGCCCTTATCCCACTGGGTGGGGTCGGCACAACATGTTTCCTTCTTCCACTTCATTCTATCACTCGTCATCTCAGTGCTCACTTCACACATAATATCTGCCTTCACACAGTCCATCCGTTTTTTCTTAGGCCTACCGCTGCCGGTGTATCCATCCACATTCATATTCATCGCTCTCCGTGTAGGTAACTGTCACTGGCGCTACTTTCAAACTTCCCCTGACATACTCATTCTTTATATTTATTTATTTTCGTCGCTCCACACATCCATCTCAACATTCGCATCTCAGTCACATGTACTCTTTTTTCATCCGTCGCACATAGGGGTAGGTATTCTGCTGATTTAGCCGGTTAAAACTATTTCCCTATTTCTGCGATAGCAGCGCCACGTCTATCGGACTTCAGTGGCGTACTCTAGGTACCTAGTGTGAGCGCGGCGGCTGCGGCGAGTAGTAACGCCCCGGCGGCTGCGAGCGCGGCCGCGAGCGCGGCGGGCGGCGCGCGGGGCGCGGGGCGGCGCGCGGCGGGCTGCAGCTCGGCGCGCGCGGACAGCGCCCCCCACCCGTAGCGGTTGCGCGCCTGCACGTGGATGTACCCAGCCGGGAGCATCTCACCGTCTATCAGCCAGTACGTCTCTACAACATAGATGTATAATAGTACTAGATTCACTGACAGCGTGCCGCCGAAAGGGACAAAAATTAAGTGGATCCATTGTTTCGTAGTACACAGAAGGTCCATATTAGTACATAATTTTAGAACATAGATGTTCTCTACCTACAAAGAGCCGTCACACGATGAGGGACAAAAGATATTATGCTCCGTCTCATTTTTTCACAAGAATTTTGTATATCGCACTTCCAGAATAGAAGTGACTCGATTCAAAAAATTGGGAAAATGACTTGAATACGTAGAGAGACTCAGAAAAAAAGCTCTATCTGCTAGTTATTAAAAAACTGCTACTTTTTGGTTAGAACGTAAAAAACATAATAGCTGCGTCTCTTTCATTTCGGCAGTTTCTCCTCCGTCTCCCGCGGAAAACAGCCATTTATTGCATTTCCTTTTGAATTGAGTCACTTCTATTCTGGAGGTGCAATATATCCTTCTTTGTTTTTGTGAGAATGAGAAGGAACGATCCAGCAGTCTATAGTTTCTTTGTCTTTGCTCTACAAACACAAATTCGATGTCATAATGCGTTATGCTGGGTGGGACACAGACCACGATACGTATAGTTGTCACAATGGATCTAGGCATTCGTGAAGCTAGAAATGCGCAATAGAAAATTTTGTATGAAAAAGTTGCACTGACCATTGAAACGGCTAAATTCACGAATGCCAAGATCCGTTGGAACAAGTGTAGCTGGAATATTACACGCCGTGTGAAACCAAAATTAGGTTTTAAATAACAGATGGAAACAGGAATGTTCAGCTATGGACCATCGTGCGAAAGGCAATATTTTATTTGCTTACAAAATACATGTGATGCATTTAAAAAAAACTAAGTCAAGACATTTCTAATTGACAAATGCTACTACGACATAGAAGATTACTTAGAACAATATAAAAATCAATAGGCAATTTATTGACATTATTATTATTATTATTTTTCGTGACAACAACCTGACTTAAGTGATATTTTCTGACACATATTAAATATTTAGATACGCATGTAAATCAAAATTAAATACCTATTAGAAATACCTCGGTCTACTTTCCTGTTGCTATACCCTAACAGGGTTCATGTGTGAAACTATTTAATACATTATAACAACTATGTATCTACAACCATGTGACAGCAATAAATGTATTGAGTATTGAGTATTGAGTACATAAAAGTTATCTACCCACAATTTTTTTTTTGTTAGTTGTGTCCTTTTTACTCCAATGACGGCATTACTTCTGCATGCTATCTTTAGGGGTGGCAACATAACCTCGGAGTTATAAGAAGTAATCTCTAGAAACACTGATCCAATTCTAAAAGTCCCTTTACTCAAAATCCCTATAGTTTAGGCTCTGTTTTATCACGTAGAAATACTTCATTTGAAATTTTGCCGGTGAAACTGACAATGAGCAGTTTTGACAAATATCTGAACGAACGGAATAAACCATACCAGTTCCATTATGAAGTAATTCGAGTCCTTCGCGTATAATCCGCATCTTCATAGAGTCGTCGACGTCGTCGGGCAGGTTTGAAGGCAGCATGTCGCTTATGTTTTTCGTCATGTTATCATTGGTGTAGCCGATTCTGTGAAAATATAGTACAGTAGTGAACGCCCACGGCTTCGCCCGCGTGGACTACTTATTTTTAACCCACGGGAACAATACATTTTTGTGGGATAAAAGTAGCTTATTAGTAGCTTATTTTAGAACCTAATCTATTTTCATTCCAAATGTTATCAAAATTGGTCTAGTAGTTATGGAGATACGTGGTAACAAACATTCACACACACACACACACACACGGACTTTTAATAATAGTAGGATTACTGCTGCGGTCCGCAATTGCAGTATTGCCGGACGATCGTGAGTATCACAGAGTCCGGTGATACTCAGTTGGCTTGTATAGTGCTTTTCTTAAACATGCGTGTAAATTAAAGTAGGTAAAATCAACATAAGAAACAATATTTTTCTCAAACATGCTACGATGTACGACCATATCTTACACAACCTTCCTTGAAAAAATCGTTCAAGCAGTAGGCAGATAGATAGGCGGGCGGCGTAGGGCTTGCGAGCTGAAAGCGCGCCTATCAAAATATCAACTGCTCCTCAAGATGTTTTCCTTCAGTATTAATTCGGCGAACTTCTATGAAGAATGCATAAAGTGGATGAGGCGATAAATATTTCAAAATCGTAGCAAATGGAAATCTGTAGTCTCTACCGACCCCTAAGGGAAAGAGGGAGCTTTTTGGCGGGAATTTGAGAAGTCATGTTTCGTTTTTGTTTTATTTTCCAAAACTTGTGTTTTTTCGAATGTTAATGTATAATATTGGTGGATTATTAACCGTTAAGTGTTCGTGAATGTGCATAAGTGTGGGCAAGTGAAAAAAAATTGGATAGCATTGCTTTTCGAGTTCTCCCAAAAAGTCCGTGTTGATGTTTCAGTAAAGCCCCACATCTTTACTGAGGCACAAGGGGAGGGGTGGGATATTATATTTATGTATTGTAATGTGTATTTATGTAACTTATTTATCTGTAGACTTGCAGTTTAATAATAAACTTGACACTGGCTGAATGCACAAGACGTGCGAAGCCAAAATAAAGAAGAAAAAAAAAAGGGAAAGAGGCATGAATATGACGTGAGTTTCAAGTTATGCGCTTATTTGTTTTGATACATTTCTTTTTAGGGTTACCTGTGTTTAGGTCTGCCCCAAACCCGATAGTGCGTAATGGGAGCTCCGTTAAGCTCGGGCTCAGCCCACCATGCCCGCACCACGTGGTCGTTAGCGCTGGCCGCGTGGACTGGCCCGGGCGGACCAGGGACGTCGCCTGAAAATCAAGAATTAATAAACTTTTTTTATAACGGAAATAGGTTCCCGTTTGACCACACCGTGCCTGATGTAAAGCAACAGTGTGGTCTAAATGGAGCACGCTTACCTAGAAGGAACCTATTGACTCTCGATTTGAAGACACCCAAATTATACTTTTCTGCAAATACAGACCCCGGCAAGGAGTTCCCCATTTTCGCCGTGCGTATGAAAAATGTACACTTAAAAGCGCTTAGTACGAACACTGGGAATAACAACCATGTACAAATGGCGCCTTTCCGGGTGTCTGGATCAAACTGATCGAATATGTGCTTTTTTTACAAAAACTTTTTTTACTTTTTTTCCCACCTGAGAAACTTAATTTAAGCATTCCTTACCGAGAGTCTCGAAAATAAACCGCTCATCGTTCGGCCAGTGGTAGACAGGAGCGAGTGCGACGTATTGCAAGTGCAGCCGGAAGCGGTAGCGAGTCTTGGGCCGTAGAGGCTTAGCCGTCCACTCGCCTTTCTCGCCAGCCGAGCACTCGTTCCATGTCCCCACCGGCCCTGTCGCTTCTGTGTATTCCACTTTGAACCTGCAATGAAGATCTTTATCATTTCCCTATCTATATCTATACTTACTCTATACTAATTATATAAAGCGGAAGAGTTTTTTTGTTTGAACACGCTAATCTCTAGAACTACCAGTCCAATTTGAAAAATCACTTCTGCATTTGATAGCTAAACTCTGTAGGAAGGTTATAGGCTACTTTTCACCATCATCATCACCATATAGGTACTATCACTACGGGGGCAACGCCGCGAGGGCGCTGCTAGTCTAAAGATAAATTTTGAGTGAGGTCGCCGTATAGGTACAGGTATTCGTAATACAGGTATTCTTATTAAACGTCGTCTTTTCAGCATTAACTCCTATTTCACCCATGTCATCACACAGTCTATCCATCTAATATTGGGTCTAATAATACTACACATTTAGACCTAACATTATTCTCGCCACATTTATAAGCTACGGTTACTGAAGTCACTGGTGCTTGCGTTTGCGGCGAATTTCGACGAAACTGGCACATCGACCTAAAACACAAACTTACTGGTGCAAATGATAGTGCTCCGGCGGCGGCCAGCGCACGACTATCTCGTGAGGCGTGCAGTTCTTCAGTAGTATCGGCGAGAGCGGCGGGCGCATGCGCAGTCTCAACGGCGCACTGTTTGCAGGCACACTGCTGTATGGAGAACGTGCGCGAACCCACACACGGTATGTCGTGTTGGCTGATAGCTTTGTGAGGTTCACGCTACCGCCCGCGGATACTTCGAATGTGTTGTACTCTGCAATACAGGTATGGATTACTACTAAAGGTATACTCGAGCCATTTTGGATGTACAATGTTTACTAACATTACACTGACAGATCAATTCATTGCGATTGGCCATATTGAATCTCAGTTTTCGGTGATTGGTTTATTCCTGCTATCAGCCGATTGATCTGTCAGTGCAGTGTTAGTAAATATTGTACATCCAAAATGGCTCTAGTATAGGTATAGGTACCTACTTTGTATTGATGTGACATATCTATGGGCGCGCTTTGGTGAGGCATGACGATGACGCCCTTTTATGATTTTCTGCATTTATAATTTTATTCCCAAGACGGTTATTTTTTTAATGTTATATTTAACTTAACAGTGAAATAAAAACAGGTTTATAATTGCTTCCTCAGGTATTGAGTACATTCACTATAATATTCAGTCACTCAAGATATTAATGAAGATGTCCAGCGGCCAGAGATAGTACCTACATACAAATGATTTGTGACGTCATAACTCAGGTCACCTTAGAAACAAGATATGAGATTGAATACAACGTAAAACTTACCTTTCAACTGCGTGAGTGTAGAAGAATCATCGGTTCGACAATGCACCTCATAAATGAGGCCTGGCACGTAGTCCCATTCAACGCGTGCTAGTTCAGGGCTCAACACTATCGCTTTTACGTTCTTTGGGGCAGTTGGAGCTGAAATAATGGCAAAATACGATAAATTAAATTCCTATACTGCCTAACATAATAATGTAAACAGCATTCCTAGAAACTATTATATAGAATGGGGCAATAAAAACGTAAAAATATTAGTAATGTGGGGTACATCTGTGATGAAATTAATTACTCAAAAGGTGTGGTTTTTACATTTACAGTGCTCTCGATGCGTCAGTAGGTATCAAATTCTTACCTTCAGCAGCAGTTTGTAACACCAAAGAAGATCCTACAATCGGCTTGATTTCATGAAGCTTTGAATAGTAATTCGTAGCTTCCAACATAACAGTGTAATTCGTGAACGGTTTCAGATCAGTAAGAACTACCTCTCTGTTTGTACTCGTTACGTATGGACACGATTCTTTATCGCATATTGATGTATCGTTTTTCATATAAATGCGATAGAATATAGTATATTCAGGCATTGACATTTCGTACTTCAAATGACGACATTGGTTTGGCTTTTCTACAACAGGCATTTCTAGAGTAATACTGTCGGAGGAGTTGGATATAACTTTTGGTATCAATTTTTGTACTTTAGGGAATAAGCATTGTCGCATAGGATATTTTTGATTGCCAGGATCTAAGGCCATTATTTTGTAGCCGTGCGTGGTCCTTGCGTATTCGATTTTAGCGTTTTTATATTTGTTGGTGTAATATATCTCTTTGACAGTAGAATTAAACCAGTAAACGTATTTGCTGTCGACAGTAATAGACATTGGTGTGAAGCCGTATTTTTTCTTCTCCGTAGCGTCGAATACAGTTCTGCATTGGCATCCGTACATATCTGTCGCAATGATTCTATGAACCCAGGGATCAACCCAGTATAGCTCGTAGTTGTCACCCTTCGTCATATCAATTACGAATGTTTTAGCTACTTGAGGATTTTCAGGGCAATTGCAGTCGGCTTGGTCAGAGTTGTTAAAAAAACTTCTAACGTGTGAGCCATTTAGGTTTGATACCATCAAGCTGCCAAGTCCTGGATGTTTGCCTTCTTCATACCAAAACAATGATCTGAAAATAAAAATTATGAATAGTACTGGAACTAGCATCAGCCCCTGGGAGAGCACCAAACCACAAAGTCAGTTCTAGTATTAGCATTCACACAAAGGTCATGAGTTTAATTGAATATTAATCAATCTGCAAAGCGCATTCAGATATTAACCTTACACTTTATAAATACAAAAAGTTGGTATGCTAAGACTTAGATTAGAGTTACAGTATCAAACGCATTCTATAAGTCAAGAATTTTCACTTAATTGACTAAAGTCATGAAATAAGACGATTCAAATGGTTTATTGTAAAACTTACTCATGTAAAGGTGCTATTTGCAAGCTATGCACTGGTCTAATTCTCGTAAAGACACGAGTCATCTGAGGTTTCGAAGCGGTCGCAGCGAGAGAAGCGCGGTACGTGACGTAAGACTCCGATTCCACTTGAGTGTAGTACACTGAGCGACTGATCCAATCTACACAGATACTGCTCGCTGTTCCGTTTATTGATAAGAGCTGTGGAACAATTTGAATTTTGTGATTTTGGATAGTCTTGTTTTACGTAAAGTTTAGAATTCTTGCTTGAAATAGGGACTCACTTTGTAATGTCCACTTCCATTGATTCTCGATGAGAAAATCTCCTCCAGATTATTGACCCAATACACTATATTTTCTTCAACAGAAACAGCAAAATCAATCGGGGTTCCTGTACTTTTCGGAATGGTCTCACTCTCTCCAGAGTCCAAGTCAACAATCTTTATAAACTCTTGAGATGATAGCATAACCTTTGGTATGGGATTCACTTCGTCTGATGAGGCCGACACTACATCAGAGTATTGACCGTATCCTGCGCCCGTTGATGCTCGAACCTATGAGTAATACATTATATAATACTTTAATACTAACGCATTTTATTGTATGTTACTAACAAAATGGATTATTATGTCTGAATAAATAAATTTACAATTTCAATTAAATATAATACACGTTATTTTTTAGAAAAATATAAAGTAAATGTGTATTTAAATATAAAATTGTAACAAACTATGTCAAACCAAAATATTTAACTAGCTTCACGAATAAATCATCAATTAAATGTTTTGCTGGCGCAGTCGGTTGGACAAAAAGCCTATCGACTGGCTGCGCCAACTAAACATCCAATTCAATATTATGGCGCAGCCGGCTGGACAAAATATACTCACTCGAAAGTAGTAAGTAGTCTGTGGTGTCAAGTCTCTAAGTACTAGTTGAGTGTGCGAGGGAGATAGTCTTGCATCAGCGCAGGCAGATCGTCGCGGTACTGCGGGTGGCTTACGTTCAGCCCAACATTGGACTTCGTAGCCGAGGATTATACCGTTATCGCGGGTCGGGGCTCCCCATCGGAATGTGGCCCAGAGAGGACCGCCACTGGAAAAAATCAGAATATTACTCAATATTGAGAACGTGATAGGTTAACGAGGAGGCCTAAACCCAGCAGTTGGTGGGTGTGAGTTACTTTAAGTTTTTTTTTCTTCTTCTTTATTTTGGCTTCGCATGGCTTGTGCATTCAGCCAGTGTCAAGTAATTAATAAACTTCAAGTTTAAGATAAATAAGATATATAAATACATTTTACAATACTTACATAAATATAATATCCCACCCACGGACTTTTTGGGAGAACTCGAAAAGCAATGCTATCCAATTTTGTTTCACTTGCCCACATTTACGAACACTTAACGGTTAATAATCCACCATTATTACACATTAACATTCGAAGAAACACAAGTTTTAGAAAATAAAACAAAACGAAATCATGACTTCTCAAATTCCCCAATGTTAGGTACTTTAAGTTGTGTACAATAAAGAGTTTTCATTCATTCATTCATTCACCTTCTAGCAGGTCGTAGGAAGAGTCTCGGTCTGGTAGGCTCGCTAGGCGGCGCTTGTGGCGAGTGTAGAGTAGCCCGTCCCGCCGCGCCCCCGCCCCACTGCGTGTGTGCTCGCACTCTTACTTCCATAGTGCTATACGGTAGCACTGATACACCGGACACTTCTATCCATGATACATCCACGGTTTTCTGTTGAATTATCATTAGGTTGTTAAAAGATTTGGGATACATGGAGTGGATGAATAAATCTGTGTGCAGCAGCTACTTTTCATTTTATTGGACAATTAGTTTACTAGGAGGACCTTGCACGGAAATGATGAAAGAAGCTCCAAAATTAATTGTACATTTTTCAGCTCGAAAGACTTCATAGCTCGAAGGACCAAGAAGTCACTCACCTCAATTTTACTCTGGTTCGGAAAGGTAAGGCTAACGTCATAATAGACTCTACTGTTGTTAACATTGACTTGTTGAGCAGGCGCCCAGGTCACGTTGAAGCTGTTCCATTCACCCACAACAGATATCGTTGAGGCGTTTATAGTTTCAGGAATGGCTATTAGTGATTCTGTAAGAGAAATATTCATGTTTTTAATCAAGAAAGCATGTGCCATGAACATGATATTTTAATATTTGCTTGATGATGAGCTCTGCGAGTGGAATTGTGACACGACTTTCAACCCGAACATCGTCGGTTCGAATTCTGGAAGTGCATTGGACTTTTTGTTTCAGAACAAATGAAATAAAATAAAACTTTATGGTTTTTACAGGACATAACAATATTCCAGGGCTAAGTATACCTTAACATTAACGAATATTTTAATAAATAAATACTACAACATTAAACAAAAAGTCTATAGTAATACGTACCGCTGTTAGCGTGCAGTGTTGGGTCCCTAACAGCTATAACATGGACCCTTGGGATAAGATCCGCGGTGTATTTCCCAGCCAAGTCTGAGATGACGGCTCGTGACGAGTCTTGCACCCACACCAATCGCCCGCTGAAGTAGCACAGCGGCCCTAAAGTAGCTGTGCCGGGTAATCGTGTAACTAGAGTGCCGTGGATCTGAATAAAAGAAAGTAAAAATGAGATATCACAACATATTCCTATTTTGAACGAAAATTTGCATTAACTGAAGTTAAAATGAAGTATGCTGGCCTAACTTAATCATGTAGTATCACTATAGACAAAGCTTAAATGAGCAGCGTCTTATGGCTTTCATTTAAAAAAAATATATTAGTATGGATTCCAATAAGTGATATTGAAGCGCTTCTTAAACATCGTATCCTACAGATATTATCAAAAAAGTTAGTAAGTAAATTTGGATGTTTGTGTTTCAATCATGCCTTTTCGCCAAAAATATGGCTGGTAACCTGCAATAGTATAAGTTTTATTTTATTCGGCTAATTTTCTTAAACTATGGTGTCCCCAAAACCTTCCTCCGATCCTAGTATTTGGCAATCCACCACTCTCATCTCATCTTCCATTCCATCTCAAAAGGTTGATTTGCAACACCCGGGGTGTTATGTGATCAAAACTGCAGACAGAAGCCACATGTACAATACTAACCTCATTATAACCAGGCGTTAAGACATCGGCCGTAGGAGCTCGATGCAACTCAGATCCATCGTAACTCCGCACCAGCCAGTACAGCCATTTATTTTCCAAGTCCACAGTCAATCCCATCACTATAATAAATTAATTGTCATAACTATATTTTTAATTTGATCTGATCGATGATATTTCTACATATCTTGAATTCATGTTGTTCTTATAAGTAGGAGTACACAGTACAATATTAGACTGCCGAAAACTTAACAAACCTAGCATGCGCTTTAAGACATTACATTATCATATAGCATAATATCCACTTATCAAGTTGTTGAATAAAAAAAAATTCTACAGGCTGCGCCAGTTTTATTCGTATAGCCTAGCCCTGGGGACTACATATAACCAGAATGGTAATCTCACCTTGTTTACCGCTAAACAGTTGCGCCGGATAGTAAACCATCTTGTTCTCTCCATTCAATCTAGCCGCTTCTACGGCATGCCCAGTGTTCCAATATATGTACGCTCCTAGCGAGTCTATTGTAAGTTCTTTTGCAACCGTCACGATGGGCACCGGCTCACGATTACTGCCATCAAAGTTTCCTCGCGTTATCTGTAAGTTATTTTGGAATATTTATTTCAAACAATGTTAGTATTAATACATATAAGATCTAGAAGGAAGAACAAACCAACTCGTGTGAGTGACCAGATAATACATGAGCATGCCGAATGAGTAAAAGTAACCAAATAACTGATCTAGCTACCTGATTTTTAGAGTTTTTTTTTGTCATTGTCAATGAAAAGAAATGACAACAGTTTAAGAAGTTTTTTGAGCTATAGGAAGTCTTAATATATTATGATTCCTTTGAAGATAAGGTAACATTTTATGAACATACCAGTTGTTGTTTCGGGTTAGACCAGTAAATCTTCTTCCCAACCCAATCCACAGCCATACTGCCCACATTATCCATATTATGCATCAGCCCACCCATTTTTGTAGTCGTATTATACCACATAACAGTCGAAGCATTTGTCACTAGGTATAATTTATCCCGATACCAAGATATATCAGTTATGTGAAAGTTTTTCATGAGAGATTGTTCTATGAGTGTGTGTAAGTGGTCGCCTGTGAGATCTGTTTGGAGTAAGCCGTCCGGACCGGACCATAGTAAAGTACTGTATAAAGTTGTGGGTGATGATGCTAGGGTTCTGCCAACGAATTCTGTCGACCATGGACCTGTAAATATGTGATATTGTTAACAAACGTCTAGTAACTAAATACAACACAAGTCCTACTTCATTTAGAAATCATAATTCTAGTATTCTGTGATTTAACTAAATTATTTCTCCAAGCCCATGCTTTTAAATTTTCCGATACAAATATTTCAAAACTATTCTTGATATGAACAAAATTTGGTAATTATAATGCTAACTGAATAAGTATACACTTTTTAATACACTTTTCCATTTCCATTTTTCATAGGAATATAAAATAGACAAAACTTGCCTGAGCCAGATTTGGTGACTGCTGCCACCTTTATCACATATTCGGCATCTTGCTCGAGGTTTTCCACTACGTAGAAAAAGTCTTTGATATGTTTTCTGAGGACAAACATAAAATCAGTATTTATCCAGCCAACATACATAACCAAAATACCTTCACCTTGTTGATTCTTATCACAATCTGCAATAATGATAAATTATTATTACAGGATTATATCGCGTTCCTTTTATTTTATTTTCTTTTCCCGACGTTTCGAACACGTTACAGCGTTCGTGGTCACGGTAATAAAATCCCGTAAGTAAGTAAGTTCGTATGAACAACTGGCCAACTCTGGTGACGGAGTGTTTAGGCCGCCTAAAGGCCTCCGTCATGGCTAAAATCCCGTAATAATAATTTTAACAAATCGCGAAATTTAACAAGTTACAATCTGCAATAGTAGATAACTTACATGTCGGTAACGTCGTTGGTCGCGATGCGAGTGAGTTGCAAGTGGAATGTCCACTGCTGCCACGCGCCGCTGCCTTGATGGCCCAACAAATGGGGCCCTGACCATGAGACTTTCGCCTTGTTGATGCCCATTACACTCTGTACTCCTAGTGGAGGATTCACTGGAACCGGTATGGGTTGACAACTCCTGTTTTAATAAATACAATCAACAAGAGTTTGTTTGTTGGTTAGAACGCGCTAATCACAGGAACTGCTAGTCGGATTTGAAAAAATATTTCTGCATTGATAGCTTAACTCTTCAGGAAGATTATAGGCTACTTTTTATCATCTTCATCATCATCACTATATACCATCACTACGGGGGCAACGCCGCGAGGGCGCTGATAGTGTTCAAATAAAGTTCTATCACACTAACTTTACAAATGTTCGTGTAAGTTTGTTTTCAATCAAATCCATAACGGCTGATCAGATTTGGATGACCTATACATGGTTTTGGTCTGGACTAATTAAACTTTTTAACCTGAAAGAAACCAAAGAATGTTCAGTAAAGAATAGTTTTTTTCCTTTTCTATCCACCATCCCCTTGAAGAGTTCTTGTTATAATCTATTGCTTGTTTGTATTATAATCATAATCATAATCTTTATTTCTCTTTCGACATATAGATACATGCACTTAGATTCGTCAACTTTCATAATAAAAAACCATAGTAGGTAGCATCATTTGACCAAAAGTTGAAATTACACAATAAAAAATACTGAAAGGCACAGAAAAAATAAAATAAAATATAGGGGGTTAAATTAAGCTCTGAAATTCTAGAAAATTTTAGACGAACATAATTGTCTTTAACGTAGGTACCTTAGCGCAACCAACACCTGTCTCGTTTCAACGATCTTGGTATTGTAAACCAGAGGGTATTCATTATGGAAGTAGCTATCACTTTGTGCGTGGTACTCTTCAGTCAACATCTCTTTTCCATTCGTCCAGTAGAATAAACCATTCGCGTATGCGATGTACCGCGTCGATAAAAACATTGGAGTTTGAGTGTTGTTTCGGAAATTGGTTACATCTCGCCTGCAAGAAATTTTAGGTTTGTTTAATTGCAAACTAATCTCTACTATGTTTACCTGTCAAACTAACAAGGCATTGGTGAAGTGATTTTCTTGTCACATAACAATAGATTTATCAGCCGTTTGAAGATAATAAGTTAATTAAGAATAACATGGTAGGTAAGTTTTACAGTAATTCGAGAAATTGATTATACGGGAAATACATCGTGCCTGAAGCTATTCAAATAAAGTCTGAGAGGAACTTTCAATGTAATAACAGTGAATTGTGTTTGTTACAGTGATATTAAATTACTTCACTGTTTAAAAAGGGTTTAGAAAGAGTTATGTTTCTGGGGAGTAGTAAGATTTCTAGGTGGATAGGGACTAATCGATAAAGTAGACTTAAATTAGAGAACTTAGATACTAATACACGGTGGCACAATGGGCGGCCTTATCGCTCAAAGCGATTTCTTCCAGGCAAATAAAATAAAATAAACCGTAAGATTATCTAGTAACTCACCCGTCAAGAGATACAGCCAGCACGGTATTCTTCCTTAGATGCGCCACTAGTATCCTGAAATCCGCATGGTCCACTGTAAACGCTCCCAAATGTGCATCTTTCACTATCATCTCAGGTAGAGAGTCGTGTTTGACCCCGTTCGTAGAAATATTCGCCAAGTCTTGTCGGTAGAGCCCACCTTTTTCTAAGCCTCGTAATGCATAAAATATGTATCTGAAAATGGTTTTTGTGTTAGGTATTATTTTGTGCGTAAACAGTAAAATCCCAAAAAACTTGCCCTAAGTAATAAGGGTCGTGTTTTTGGGATTTATGGGATTACTGTTATTTTAATGAGCGCCAATGAGCTTTCAAGATTGTCATGTGGTTTGTCGAATCATATTTAGAGCCTCTGACTTCCCCCTTAGAAATCTTCAAAGGACCTTGAGTGTTGAAGATCATAGAAAAAGTTTTGCTTGCCTAGTAGTGAACAGGGTTTTTACCGTCAGTTATTTTCATTTTCCCTCCCTACGTACCTACCTACACTTCATTATAGTAAGTAGGATTTCAAAACATACTTAGATAAAACGATGCTCGATGTTAATCATAATTCATCCAATAACCCTTTGTTTCAAATGAGTAAACCTGAGATCAACAACTCAATAATGTATCTCAAACAAACAGAATACTCACCCGTTATACGCGTCCACTTCAAAGTGAATCGGCCTTGAGTTAAAGCCAGACACAGCAACGATCTCATTTTTCCCATCGAAATCGCATCGTATTATCTCCCAACTCGGGTACAGCGTCTTATTTGACCAATTGGCCGCATCTTTAGTGTAATAAACTTCGCCGAGAACGTACAAATGGTGGTTCAACCAGTCGACGGAGAGATCTAAAGGCTTGTATTTTTCTGAAGTGAGAATAGGTTCTGAAGTGCTCTTTTTGGACAGTGCGCTGCGGTAAACGAATCCATTTGAGACAGATATGAAGAGAGAATCACTTGAGATATCAAGGCCAACTCCTGAAAAGGTAAGTTTTCGTCAATACTTTATCAGACAGAAATTAACAATTTTTTTCGCTAACACAAAGCCCAAAGTAATACTTTTAAGAACGTACCTGTTATGATATGATCAGTACTGTAAAGCTCAACAGGGTCTGATAGCATATCGTTGGCAGGTGCTGCTAGAATGTTGTGCTCTCCTCCCAATATCAAAACAGGTTGTTGACTAGGTATGGCTGAAAAGACATAAGATTCTATAACAGCACAAATTCAAATCGTATTTTTAGCAAACAGCCGAAAAATTATATCAAACTCGGACTGACACAACAAACGCGTAAAAAAAGAAAAACAAATGTATTTCGGTACTAAACTAAAAAAATACCTACACGTAGGTAAAGGTGGTGTGGAAACTCTGACGACAGCCCTCGGTCCTTCGCCTATAGAATTCCTCATAGCCACCGATACTTCATACTCCCGAGCTGGTGCCAAGTTTTGGAACATATAGAATAGAGTGTTGTTTGATGCTGGCATATCCTGAAACAAAACGCCAAAATTGGACTTTTGTCTAACCGTCCAAAACAATCACACTCCAAATTTGTTTAGTTATCACATGCCGAAATAATTTTTCAAATCCGACTGGTAGTTCCTGAGATTAGCGTATTCAAACTAACAAACAAACAATAAAACAAACTCTTCTGCTTTATGTATTGATATAGATACTAACCTCAAGAGCATCGATAGTGTTTGGCTGCGTGTCCGTAAGCCTCAGCACGTACGATATCAGTGGTCCGTTCGGAAAAGGCCCCGGTTCCCAAGATATAGCGACTCGGCTGGGATCAGGCGCAGCGGCTCTAAGGGCAGACGGCTCAGAACTGGGCTTGCCGCTTGGTTCAGTAGATATCACCACTGATGGCTCGGAGTAAACCGGCTCGCCAGTGCCCACACGGCCTGATAGAAAGATTGCTACACGGAACTGGAAATTATTAAGTTCATACACAAATCTGTCTGCCATCTTTTACGGTTCGATAATGATAAACAGTGACAAAACATAACGTTTGTACAAAGACTTGAATTGAGCAGCTTACTAAGGAGGACTTCTTAGTTCTGCTAGATTGCACAAAATTAACTTAAAGTTAAACATTTTCAATTCTCACAAGAGCACTTTTAGGCAGCAAAAAATACTCACCCTATACTTTGTGTAAGGCTGAAGGTTCTCCACATGTATAACAGAGCGATCTGAATGACTGGTATTCGAGTAGTACTGCCAATTGCTCAAGAGCTCTTCGTACCGCCACTGTACCAAGTAACTCATATTGCCTATGTTTCGAGGTTCCCATGTTAGGGAGAGCGTTGTCGCCGTTAGGCTATCAGCCAAGAGGGCCGGGGCAGACGGTGTACCTATCAACTCTAAAACGAGATAATCAAATAAATGTTAGTGATCTGCAAAAGCACTTAGGCATAATTATATAACAAGCAAACATACTTTTTTTAAAATTATTATTATCGGGACTTAATCGCGTAATGAAATTGTTTTATTTACCTCGACGTTTCGGCGACATGTATTAAATATGTATTAAGCAAACATACTCTTTTAACTAAATTAATCAGTGAGTTAAAAATAATTTACCTCTGAGTTTCTGAAAATAAGTGTTCAGAGCTTCATTGCATCCCATCACACAGTATAACTCTCTTGAGACAACTGTATCCGAAGAAACATTCTGTAAAACAAATAGTTATAATTGGAGATCTAGAGAAAACAAAAATCTGGAAATAATCATTAGATCCAGTAATTTCGAAACTCACGCAAACCACGGGACAGGAACTCTCCAGTCCTTTTTGCCAAAGACTGCACCCCACTGTGCACTGTAAAAAAACAAATACTTATAGATAAGTATGCAAAACAAATACATTATTATGTCTCTATATTCGGACTAGATTTATTTATAAGTTGACAAACAATTATACCAGACCATTCATTAAGTTGATAGAGCATTTTTTCTATTACGATAAGTTATTTAAAGTCCACTGAATAATACAAATATTAAATTATACGTGCACCCTCAATTAGCAGCTAATGGTGCGGGCTATGATCCAATTAAACAACCCCTGGATACTGCCCTGGACTATTAGTCAAATTGTGTATAAAATACAATTAAAATGTAACTTTAAAAAGGCACCCAAATGCTTATTTGACGTAATTTTCCGGCTGAAATGTTTCAGCAGGTGCAGGGAAATTAATACAAAGCAAAATAAACTATTTACTGGTTTCGCGAAGCGACAAAAATATCAAGAATAAATTAGTCTTGATATTCAATATCGATATTATTTCAGAATTTGATTTATTCGGTTTAGATTACAATTAAAGTTTCGGCATATTGTTAAAATACAAAATAGGGCAGAAATCTTTATAGGCCCACGAGTTTCGCGTGTTTATATCAACAGCACATGTTCCAAACAGTATGCAAGCTCTCATTGTAATGGTAAACAAACCTATCTGATACATCAATACATTTCGGCTTTTCCTTTTTCAACAGTAGAGGTGTGTAGAAATAGGATACCATTAGTGACAAAAACAGAAAGGTAACAAATAAAAGTCCAACGGAATTTGTGACAAGTGTTCACGGGTCTATGATTTTGTAAAAGTGGCTATTATTTGTAACGGATTTCTTCGCTTGGGTGCCATCTTACGGGAAGTGACTTGACTTGTGCCCACCGGAAGAGGCAGGTGCGTGTCCTTGCAATTCAAGTTAATCTGATGCCACCCTTACATTTTTATGCTTCATTCGAAGAATGAACGATGGACCTTGCTGTCATTTGGCGCTAAGATAAGGGAGTTATCTAAGCAATTACATCCAGTATCATAGGAATCATTAGTAACCAACGCGTGTGTACTAAATGATTATGCTCTTATCCTACATAGACGCAACCAGATTCAAGTCTGGGGTCGTATGAAGAACAGTCATACCTTTACGTCATCCATCACCACGCGACGACCATTCACGCATTCTGATATAATTAGCGGTAATACCATTGAAATAGCTACATTTTAATTGCGCCGTGTAGATGAATGATAAAATTCAATTACAATTTCCGTGGGTGTCCTCCTAATCTTGTTAATTATCTGTCAGCGGGCAATTATTCAATATCCTCTCCTATGAACATTTAAGAAGGAAATGAAAATCAAAAAATATCCAATGTTTTTCGAAACGGTTTACAAAAGTCAGTTTCATTACGTATACTTTATCGTCTATAGAGAGGGTCAATATTGTTTTTTTTTCTCAATACACAAATGAGTAGAAGATCGAATGGCTGGAATGATCGAAGAATCATTCAATTATAGGAGCCAAAACGGTAACTTGCCTGACTATTATCACTGCATAATTCTGCACCGTTTGAGTCACCAGACGCCCATTGAGAGTGAACAATGCGCAGAACAATTAGAATGATGCACAGGATCTCATTGCGAGATCAGTGCTGTTTGTTTCGGGTGTGTAATTACTGGTCGCGGCCTCTCGCGCACTCTCATTGACAATACTGACTCAGTCAGTGGTACTATCACAAAATGTATGATGAGCGAAATTCATAATTCAATTATTTATGTCGTGGACACAGCGCTGGATTTATACAAAATAACTAATTCTGATAGAGGAAAAGAGGATAGAGGCAAAAGCAAAGAGAGGCTTATGCCTAGCAGTGGGATGAGAAGGGCTGATGATGATGATGAATTTATTATGTCTGACGAGTGAGGTTTTTGGTAAAATAATACTGTTTTTATTTAGGTTCTAGCATGATGATGCTCAAGGGTTTAACGTAGCCTCGAATTCGAGACACCTTTAAAGGGCTTCTAAGAAGGTTAGACCTATGCTTTAATATTGTTTAGTTATTTTTCTATGCAAAATTATAACAGTACATTTTAAGAAGTTTATCCATCAGTTTCAAAACCCATTTCATGTTAATTTTGTTGTACAAAGGTGCCTAGTAAAATGAATAAAATGATGTTGAAAGTTCCCGGTTAGTAGGAACAAAGTCCCACTAGTGTCACTAGTTGTGAATGTTATGATTAGATGGATAACGGGTTCGGTTATGGTTTATTTATCATTGATGTGGATGGAGTCTGTATCAGTTGCCCTTGCTAACACGACTCTTCCGCCGTGGCTGTCACAACACCACGCCCAGAATCACCCTCGACGTCAATTTATTAATGTTATCTACAGACTGACGGACGAATTCATTTTGGGTTGTGTGATAGACACAACCCGTCAATTCTTATTAGTAGGACGGGACCCGTTCAATGCAACAATCTACAAATGTAAGGTCTCATAGTATCTCATAGTTAATTTTAGATGATACATAGTTGTTTTAGTCTCTCTTATGTCAATGAAAAGAGATGGCAACAGATTTAGCAGCCGTTTTAAGGTGTAAGTTCATTATGAGAAGAGATGGACCGAAATACACTTAATTCTATTTCTGCAAACTAGAGTTCAAAATGTACTGTGCTCTAAAGTTAGGGACAGATTTATGTATAAAGGTACTTATTTGTAATTTTTTTGGGTATTTGTGTTTTAGTTTGGTAATTGTACTACTTTCCACTTTGCACAAAAGAAGAACATGGCTTAATGTACCTACCTAATAGTTGGTTTCTCAATATTGCACATCCTTTCTTTAATATATTCGAGCCAATTATAAAATCTCAGGGCACGCGAATAATCGTAAACTATGAAACAAAACAACGATAGAAGAAATTCCAATAAAGCACTAATGTAGTACCTTCGTTAACAGCTAATTAAGCAGCATCCTGTCTCGTGCAGTAGTCATAGTTATAACAAAACAATAAGTCACTTTTTGAGTGATTAAAATTATAATGTTGCTCATATTATTAAGGGCTACCAACAAAAAAAATTGAAAACTAACAAGGAATGAAACAAGGACAAGACTTTTATTGTCTTCCCACACGTACCACACACAACCACACCACAACCATGCGACGTTGTCGGGCGTATATTTATATTGAAAAAGAATAGTCTATTCACTCGTACCACATTTTGCAGCCATTATCGACGACGTGAGTAATATCGACCACATCGCAACCACAGCGCAACGACAACGCAACCACCAGCGACACCGAGAACTAGCGGCAACAACAATGTAAACCACATAACTACATCGACATTTTGTCGATATCACAACGCAACCGCAAAAAGTAGCAGCGACACCATTCACACGTATCCACATCTTGAACACTTTTTGTCGCATCGGTGTGGTGTGGTTGTGGTATGTGTGGGAAGACACTTAAAGAAATAAGAAGACTAATCTACTATTTTTAAAACAAATAAAAAACGAAAAAGAAAGAAGCTTTCAACTTAAAAACTTCAAAATCTCAACTATTAATCCCACGCTTGAAAAAATAAAGGCTTCCATTAACGTTTAATTAAAAATTTTACCTCTGAAAAAGCCTTATAATATCCGCAATGAGTAAGGGCCCGAAAGTCGAAAGCTGGTAACCCTGTCTTTCGGAAATGGCTTAGGAAGTCCAATTGGGGGCGCATGCGCGACCGGATGCAGGGCGCTGTGAAAGCACTCCCGGACAATTTACTTGTTAATTGCTCATGTACTAAGTTCATAATTCTCCTATTTATTTGTATGCGTTTAATTACTGCTGCAACTATGATGTCGAATACAAAATCATGATGTCTGTCTGGCTTCCTTTTACAGAATGAGTGATGATTATTCCCTGATTATTTCCAGGAGTATTAAATTCATAAAGCCGTGTTAGATTTCATAGTGAGAAAAAAATTTACTCAAAGGCTTCATGATTTCTTTCAAGAGAGAAGTTAAAACATGATCAGCTCCATTTGTGATTTACACCAAATCGTTGTATTTATCTTTGCAGTATGAAGTGCGAAAACATTAATGTTATCGGTTTTCTGTAGCCTATAGACATAATATTTGGAAATTCTGTTGTTTATAAAAATACTCTACCTAAAATCAATTAAGATAAGAGAGTTTAAAAACGAACATCAGTTACAGAAATCTACCTATCACGAGGCAACTTATTATGACCCTATACGATAAATAAAAACTACAGATTAAGGCGAAGAGTAAAACAACTGGGTATGCAACTTTTAATTAAATTAATATGGCGAGAGGCTTATCTTCCGCTGTAAAGAGGCGCCAGTGAGATACTTAAACGGGACGATAGCTGTTTTTCTAATTCAGCATAAGACGTAGGTATACGTTTTAGTGACCCTGATAAACTCTAATGATTGCGTATTCCGAAGATTGTTTGTGATTGCTAACGGTAGGCAATTACACGAGTTCATCAGTTGCCTATAGAGTGATTAGTAGAATCTTCTGCACAATAACTGATGAAAAATTACTTCTTCAATGATGCGAGTATCTCTTTGAACATAATCCGGAGAAAAGTCGTTATGATTTAAAATTAGTGGCCGTCATCCTAGATCGTAGGTACTCTTTCTTGTCAGAGCACTATAAGTAGACAAGTGGTTCACACAAGCTAGTTTTATGTGTCGTGTTTGTTCTGGAAACTCGTATTTCCGAGATAATCAAGAGCTTAATGATTCTCACCGTTTAGCTACATCCTATCCTATAAGTGCATGATCCGCTTACGTTGGAATCAAGGGCATAACCCGTCATTACTGTGACATTTCGTGTTAGAACTTATTTCGACTGTTATGATCACTGAAGGTCATGCAATTATCCAGTTTTCATCTCATTAGATAGATAGCCTACAGTGTGTTTAAAATGATACGTTAACTACAGAACTGCACTGTAGTGTGCTTTGAATATTTATTTCCTGTGGATAAGACCGATTAAAGAGGATGGCTTAGGTGGGCACAAGCCACTTCATCTCAACAATGCCCTAGAGGCCTAGACATTACAGTGATCCGGTGCCATGCGCCATTTTGTTATATCCAAAATCCATACGGTGTTGGCTGGTAAAACGCAATATTTGCATCAGACGTCGTACCGTCTGTTATTGATATCATTAATAAACTATTGAAATAAATCAGATTTGAATAACATGAGGATCCAAAATATGTGAGCAGGTCACGCGTTAGCCCACGCCAACCACTTGATTCTGGCAATTGGATAATGCTAAGGCAAATTGGGGCCCACCGGAGCGCATCCCGCCCGCGGCTGCTCTCGCATCTCTCGAGGGCTCTCTAGCGCTACTTCACTGCTGGCCTTTTATTCGGCAACCGACTGCTACAATGTGATACTGGTTGGCTATTTCTGTACCGTCTTTGACTTTTTTTGTTAGGAATGATTGTACAGTAATTTATGTTTGAACATTATTATGCTAAACATTTGCGTTCACTGATGCTGGAGAGATTTTTATATGTACTTATATTATATTGAATTTTATTTTTGGAATAAACTTAAAAAAATCCAGTTATTTAGAGCTAGAAAATGTTTCAAAGTTATACAAATTCTTGTATTCTGAGTACAAACGTAAAAGTCGTATCCCTTCAGTAACATTAATCCAATAAACAGTCAAAGTAATAACTATAGTCTTACAGAACCAATAAAAGGTCCATAAGATGAATACCAGTAGGTGATGGCATTTGCTATTTATAAGGGAGCTGTTACCATCTAACTGGCTTAACGAGATCATTGCTACACATCCGAGGATTGTTGTTTTTATTCGACTGCACAGCCGTTGAGTGTACAATAAATGGACAATAAATCAAAACACTTCGCAGTGACTGAGTGCACTCCGGGCAATTTCGCTGGACGCGCATGAACGAACCAAGGATTGTTCAGGAGCTAGGGGTAATGGTTAAGGGGAAGAGAGAGGACAAGTTGAATGGGCGCAGTGGACAGACTATGCGATAGTTTGTAAGCGCGAACGCAACTCGCTGCGAGGCGGGGAACGCGGTCCATCCACCTAATGAGGAAATATAAATTAGTGGGCGACCAAGCAGAGTGCAGTTCTTTAGCTGAACCAAAAGTCTTTGTGATTTATTCCGTAGTTCAATTAATGTTATTGTTTGACCGATTACGTCAAAAGGCGTCGTGCAAAAAATGACCGATCATCAGCCAGCGCTCAAATTAGCCAAAATTAACAATCGAACAAAAATTCCAAGAGACGAGCGAAATTAAAATATAATATCTGAGTATTACAGTTTTTACTCAACAAAATTGAATATCTTGAAATGAACCATTTCGTTCACTAAACACTGATTTGGACGCTAAATTATAACTAAATTAAAATACAAAGTAAAATGTTACAATCTCTTGTAATGTTTAATTTATAAAAGCAGAGCGGCTAGACTCAGTTAAATAGAGATGACTACATCCCACAGAGCATGGAATTTGCTTGCAAGATGCGTATAAAATAAAACCGTCTGGCTCTAAATTGACACTAGACACTGGTAGAGATTAGCGCATAGAAGGTTGAGTAACGAAATAGAAACAATTAAATTATAAGACAGAATTACTGTGTCTATATTTAGCTTTGGTTAATTAGGACGAAACTACTCTCCTTTGTTAGGTCTGAGACAAAGCTGACCTTGAAGAAGCTTCCGTAAGCTCTGAGCAATAACGCTTCTACTGAATATAATATCAGTAGTTTTTGCGTGAAAGAGTAACAAACATTCATACATCTATCTATACATTCAGACATCAATACATCCTCACAAACTTTCGCATCTATACATATAATAAGAATGAAGTCTAAGAACAAACTTATAAGTATTCAATTAAGTGAAGTCAGTTTTTGATCCATATAACCTTTTCACGTCCAAAAATGTCATAAGCGCGATCTACGATGACCTTGAACGCAAACACTTCATAGTAACTGTTGGTAATCTGTGACTTTGAAATTTTCGTTTCTCTGTGTGTTTGACCACTAAGATCTCTGAAACTACTGAACTGATTTGGTTGCAGTTTTCATTGTTTTATTATGGTAAGCCGGGATTAAAAGATAGGGGTTGTTTTATCAAAATCCGTTCACAAATAAAAAAGATATATCTATTTAAAGAATTCTACTGTGACTTTAGTTTCTCTGTGTGTTTATTGCTGCTAATCTCAAAAACGGCTCTACTGAATTGGATGTAGTTTTAACTGTTGTATTATGGTAAGTTGGGATTAAAAAATAGAAGTTTTTTTATAAAAATCCGTTCACAAATAAAAAAGATATGTACATTTAAAGAATTCAATATAAATTTCTAAACACTTTGTTTTCTAAAGAAAAGATTACGATAAAATTTGGCATGGATATAGATTATATCCCAGGAAAGGACGTAGGCTACTTTTTTCATATGTTATCATGGTTGAGATAAAAAAATAAGGGTTGAAAGTTTGTATGGGGAACAAAATGTTGGGATGGGTGACCGTCTGACCTCCTCTTTTTGCACTCATGGAAATTTTTAGACATTTTTTTATTACCTACGAATTTCAAAATTACTTAATGATAATTACTTAAATTGGTTTTAGGTAGGTGATGACCATGAAGTAGTAGTTGTAAATAGGTAAAATGGGTAAGTAGATAGCACGCCTAAGCTATTTCTACGGAACAGAGATAGCTTCTTGCGATTTGCTATTAGAAAACACGCAGGAATATACAAATTTTAGCGTTTCAAAACCGTATGTTGTTTCAGCGCAATAGACTCAAATCTGTAAATGTTATATAATTAAAACCTCAATTGAATATTAATCTTCCTTAAATTGTCGAAAATATAAAAATCAGAGCTATAAATGAATTCAATATTTTAGAAAACAAATTCCCCAAATCAGCGCAGCGCCAAAGTAAATTATTTCCAAGTATTCAAATTTTCTATCCGTGTATTTATTATGTTAAATACCTATGTATTTATTTAAAAAGTATTTATCACGATAGATTAGAAATTAAAACACCCAAACCCCAAGTAGATAGTTGTAAATAGGAAAAATAGGTAACTAGATAGCACGCCTAAGCTATTTTTACGAAACAGAAATAGCTTCTTGCGATTTGCTATTAGAAAACACGCAGGAATATACAAATTTTTGCGTTTCAAAACCGTATGTTGTTTCAGCGCAATAGACTTAAATCTGTAAATGTTATATAATTAAAACCTCAATTGAATATTAATCTTCCTTAAATTTTCGAAAATATAAAAATCAGAGCTTTAAATGAATTCAATATTTTAGAAAACAAATTCCCCAATTCAGCGCAGCGCCAAAGTAAATTATAGCCAAGTATTCAAATCGTAATTTGAACATAGAAGTCTTCAAAAATCAATTTCTAAATTTAAAAAACAACCTATTTTGTAGTTGATTAGGTCTTGTACCTTTTTACCCGACTGCGCAAAGCAAAGGAAGGGTAATGTGTTTATCAGTCTATTTATAACTTTATTCATAATTATTACGTTTCTGTGTTTAGTAGCAAATAAACATCATTTATTTGCTATCTATGTCTATGTCTAATTTATCTTACATTAATTAAACCCAACTCCAAAGAATCAAAACCTATTTACCTAAATTGACTGTAGGTATAGGTACATTACGATACAGAAATTTCAATTTCTGTATCGGACGCGCAGACATCAGACGTCCTCACGTTGCGTTGGCTCTGACGGAAGTTCCGTCACGGAACAAGACTGGTGTAATCGCCAACGTGTGGATGGTTCACGAAATCTTGGCCCCAACGTTGGGACCAACGTTGGTCCCAACGTATACGCCGGCACCATACGTTGGGACCATGAAATTTGCGGTACAGGGGTTTAAGGGGACGAAAAATCGATCTAGCTAGGCTAGGTCTCATATCTGGGAAAATTCGTTTTCTCGACATTTTTACGCAAAAAGGTTTACCAGTGCAATGTGGTTCGTAATTTTACAATTTCTGTTGAAACTAAAGTGGCCAAGTGAAATAGGTGTCCGCCTCTCAACTCAACCGAAGGCTTCGAGTTCGAATCTCAGCCAGTAAAAGTTTACTTTTTGTAAGTTTTATTTCTTTTTCTTTTTTAATTTTTATCTATTTGCACCCGAGCATAGTTCGGTCGCCCAGATATTCAAGTATTAAGTACCTACCTACCTAAAGTATTTACAAAAAAATATAGAAGTAGGTACCTATTCTATCAGTTATCTGGTTCCCATAGTACAAGCTATGCTTAGCTATGCGATTTTGATGAAATTTGCGGTAGGTACGGGGGCTTACGGAGGCGAAAAGCCGATCTAGCTAGGTCTTTTATCTGGGAAAATTCGTTTTCTCGACATTTTCATGCAAAAAGATTTACCAGTGCAATACCTACCTAATGAGTTTTAAAAAATTGAATAAAAAGAACCTAGCCTATGTGTTATTCCAGGTCATAATCTATGTAAGTAATTATTCCAAGTTTCAATAAAATCCGTTTAGTAGTTTTGGTGTGAAAGAGTAACAAACATCCATCGATACATCCATCCTCACAAACTTTCACATTTCGCAAATTAGTAGAATTAGCATACGCGAACGAAGTCGCGGGCACAGCTAGTTTACAATATTAATGGGAAGGAAAGTATATTATTTTTTAGGAAAATGTAAGTAATTGCATCCTGACCTGACACTTTTGTCACACAAAATGTGGGCATGTGTAGGTATTATTTTGGTCACGTTTGCCCGATAACATGAGAAAATGTCTACCGAAACTAGGGATCCAGTTAAATAGTTACTACAGTTGTGAGTTTTTTTCGTTTTACGTTTTTTTAGAACAGTACCTTAAGAAGTTCTTAAAATTAATGTTGATTCTGTTTCAATGAGTTGGTTAGAAAGTTTGATATGAAAAACAAACAAACACAGTCCTCGTTGATTGCCTAATTGAAGGGCCCAGTTGGCTTCATATCGCACATTTTCAATTAGATGTCCAATTGATGCTTCCAAGATGTAATTCATAACAGGACAAGAGAAAGTTCTCGTGAGAGGATCGTGAAAAAGTACGAGTTGGTTACCAAAAGGGATATAATAAAACGAGCGAATAAAAAAAACTTAGCGACTGATAATGACATACCTACTGTTCGCCCTTACCAAAACACCAACCAACTAATGTTTATTTCGAAGTTTATTTTTGTGATAGGTAGATATTATTTAAATAATAATAACTCTGTTTTCCATAGAACGATAGAGCATTGTACGAATTTTCACTAAATTAGTAAATCACCGTAGTGAATGCTGTTTAAATCATACGTGTTTCTAAATCATGAATATTCATGATTGCACCTGACGCCAGCGACCGCTCTCATTTCAGTTCCGCGCCAGTTCAAATCATTGTTTTGATGTTTTTGCTCTACTGATTTCGTGAATTATTTATTCAAATAAGTACCTACCTGAATTATTAAAAGAACTCGTTTCCCACGGTCTTTATAATAGCCGTTATTCATACTACAAGGAGTTGTAAGGTTACTACGTTTTTAATACAAATAAAACGTTTTGTAAACCGTAAATAACATGGCCGCATTCATAAAATCATAGACCAGACTGTGGAATTAAGTTACCTATAACTTGTTTTGTATTTAATAAGACAGGCCTCAATAAAGTAACTTTCGAAACACAACATGACCACAGTCTGATAAGAATATTGCGTCGGCATAGCTTGCTGGTAAAATTTACCAGCACGCTAAGATAGCTTAGATTCTAAGTATTTATAGATTTATTATATAAAATCAATTGCTCTTCGTTAGTTTTGCTAAAACTCAAAAACGGCTTGACCGATAAGAATATATTTTTAATTAGCTTGATCCCTCGAATACGCTTTTACGCTCAAAACCACCCCTGGTTTTGAGCGTAAAAATAGGGAAAATCCAAAAGAACAGCTAAAAAATAATAAATTGGTAATACAGCCAATATCATCGATCACACATGGAACGAAGATCATGGGGTCATCTAGTTTAGAATAGATGTAAAGGTCTAAGTTTTTTCTAATTAATTTGGAAAAGAGGAAGGAGGCATGAGTGACGATGACCAAACCATATCACCCTCAGATAAAGCTATTGTTTCCCGGACACGGTGCAATACCGTTTCGAACATAAATTACGAGGCTGTCTTCGCTTCCGATAGGTGATTGTCCACTTCCGAACCCTATGCGGCGGACCGTAGACTACACATTCCACCACATAAAGGTACCAGTTATGTCCCAAACAAAAGTGCAATAACCATGTCCGACACGGTAGAGTAAGTTAATCGTTTACAGATTCCGTTTAATTGCGACCTTTTCAACCTTACGATTTGAATATTCATTTTAAATAATTACCGTGAGATAGTTTAGTCTAATTTTATTGCTACTTTTTTTTCTGATAGAGCAAGGCATGGTCTAAATGTACCTCTGATTATTCATCTAAAAAAAACTTACTTAAATGATTGTAGATTTAACTCTAAGTAAATATATAACCATGACTAGGAGGAAAACATGAAGGGATACAGTCGTGCGTGATCCTATTTTTTTTACATTTTATATTTTCTGAAAAGATTCGATGGCAAACATCATTTTTGCGTGCTATAGAATTACTTTTTTTATGTGTCCTGACCGGTTAGTCTTACCAATTTAAAAATGCCAAATGGTTATTTCCAATAATTCACGATCACGGCATGACAGTATCAAGAGGGGTACATATGAAAAGTCCGAAAACCGAAATGCCGATCCTTGAAATGCCGATGCTTAAAATAGCGAAATTCGATATGTAGAACGGTTGAAATGCAGAAAGCTTGAAAGATAGAAGTTTGTAAGGTCGAAAGCTAAAAGTCAGAATGCTCGAAATGCCGAAAGTTTCAATTGCCGAACGTTTATAAAGTAGAATGCTTAATAAGTATAAGTTCCAAATGCCGAATGACTAAAACATCGAAAATGATCGAAATAAGTACTTACATAAATTATTGTATTTTTTAGTACTTTATTTCGTGGTAGTTTTTACGGGTGCGAAAGTAGTTTAGGTGTAAAGTAGATAGCTAGATGGAAACGTGATAGTGAAACGACTTAAATACTTACAAAATTATTGTATTCTTAACCGAACTTAAAAAAATAAGGAGGAGGTTCTCAATTCGTCGGATTTTTTTTTTTTGTGTTTTTTGTGTACGTTCACCGGTTACTCGAAGACGCCTCGACCGATTTCAAAGATTCTTTATTTGTTTGAAAGGTACACTTTTCCAATGTTCCTTTTGATCATCAGGTCAGGATCTGATGATGGGATCTTGGAGAAATCGAGGTAACTCTTCATATTTTAAAGGCATACGCGATTCGGGAATTTTTTAAGAACTTGATAGGATATCAGTGACAATGCAATATGATGGTAACATTAAGCTGACCTGATGATGGAGTCAGAAGCTGTTCAACAGAACTCCTCAGTAAATAAGCCGATTTAGTTAAAACTCGGCATATCTGTCAAGTTCCGACTACAATGTAATAATATGGTCATAACAAGCTGATCTGAGGATGACATCAGGAGCTGTTCAACAGAACTCTTCAGTAAATAGTCCGATCGAGTTGAAACTTGGAACTCAGCGTATCGGTGAAGTTCCGACTACAATGTAATAATATGGTGACAGCTGCTGATCTGATGGAGTCAGGACCTATTGTGTCAGAACTTCTCAGTGAATAACAGTGGAAGATCCATGTTTGGGTCTCCCTCCCCCTCCACTCTCCCTCCCCCTCCACTCTCCCTCCCCCTCCACTCTCCCTCCCCCTCCCCCTATCCCTCCCCCTCCCCTCTCCCTCCCCCTCCCCCTATCCCTCCCCCTCCCCTTTCCCTCCCCCTCCCCCTATCCCTCCTCCTCCCCTCTCCCTCTCTCCCTCCCCCTCTCCCTCTTCCTCCTTCTCTCCCTCCCCCTCTCCCTCCCCCTCCCCCTCGACTCTCCCTCCCCCTCCCCCTCGACTCTCCCTCCTCCTCTCCCTCTCCCTCCCCCTCCCCCCCTCCCCCCTCTCCCTCCCTCTCCCTCCCTCTCCCTCCCTCTCCCTCCCTCTCCCTCCCTCTCCCTCCCTCTCCCTCCCTCTCCCTCCCTCCCTCTCCCTCCCTCTCCCTCCCTCTCCCTCCCTCTCCCTCCCTCTCCCTCCCTCTCCCTCCCTCTCCCTCCCTCTCCCTCCCTCTCCCTCCCTCTCCCTCCCTCTCCCTCCCTCTCCCTCCCTCTCCCTCCCTCTCCCTCCCTCTCCCTCCCTCTCCCTCCCTCTCCCTCCCTCTCCCTCCCTCTCCCTCGTTTTTGAGATAGCCTCCTACATACGAGTACAATACAAACACACTTTACCTCTTAATAATAATAAGTAAAGACAAAAAAAAAATCTTACATCTACATAATTATTTCGAGCATTACTGGTTTCAAGCTCTTATATTTCAAGCATTCTAAATTTTGAGCGTCGGCATTTTAAGCTTCTATGTTTTAAGCTTCGGTATTTTGGCTTTCGGCATTTCGAGCATTCTGATTTTTAAGCATTCTACATTTAAAGCTTCTACATTTTAAGCATTCTTCTTTACGAGCATTCGCTATTTCAAGCATCGGCATTTCAAGGATCGGCATTTCGGTTTTCGGACTTTTCATATGTACCCATCAAGAGCGCAGTATAATCGCTAGAACAAAACGAGCCAACTCTAAAATAGAGCCGAGGGGGCCTGGCAACTAGCAGCTTCCTTCCTGCGACCATCCGGCGTGCAGTCTCACGCGACCCCTGCTGTGCCTATGGTGGATGACCACCACGACATGAGTTATGCTAAGAACTAACTATTAGTTCGCCTCGAATTAAGATTTCTCGCACCGCTGCGTAGATAGCGTAGATTTGGACTCGTTTCTGAATACCCCTATAAGTACGTTTAAGTGGTACTTCTGTTGAGTTCACTACACAATGATGTCTAATGCAATGGCTCAGTATGGTAAAGATTACAGGCAAACATGCAATACATCATGTCCTATGTGTATCTTGCCTAGTTCGTTGTCAACAGCAACAATAGAAAAGTCCTTTCTTATGACACCCCCTCAATATATTTTTGTAACTTTTTTTTACCCCCTTGGAAACCCAATATCTTTACAACCCATTCATCGATTACGCTCATATGCTTTCCAGCAAATTTCCTTATCACAACCTATTGACCTACCAAGTTTCATTCATATTAAATTAACGGTTCGATAGTTAGACCTAACCCTAATCACTTTTATGCTCTCGCATACCTGTATGCGCAAAATCGCCTAACTTACCACTAAGATCTTCGCTCGCTCGATCGATTATAAAGCAAAATAGAAAGTAGCTCTGTGAAATTATCAGCCGACCTAAGCGATACACTTTGACTTCAAATATTTCCTCAACATTTCCCTGGAATCAACATCTAAATATTTAAACCTATAACAGCATCATTTGAATTTAAAACGCAAGAGATCTTTACAGGAACAAGTGTAAACAAGTTAACGTGGATGGTGAAAGCACGAATGCAGTAACAGTGAAGTGCATTTTGTTTGCCGCACCTTTGCACTGTGATGACAGACGTTACCCGGTGTTCAGGGTGTGTTCTGGGTTTGCATCGGTGTTACTCAAACAGGGTATTTTGATTGTAAACTGTGAGATCCGTTTCCACGATGCTGGAAGGAGGAAGAAAGCTTTTATAAGCTTTTTTTTTAACTTGTCGTGTTAGTTAGTTAGTATTAGTGACTATGTTAGTTTGGGTCAAGCCTTGGAAGTTAAGTTTGACCCATTTCCTATTGTCCGATAAAACTAAAATTTGGCATACCTATGATGATGATCTTCCAGGCCGATTTCGGCCACGGCGACTTAACTTATGCTTATACGAAAGAGCTTCGTTCGTGTGCTCTGATGTGACTTTTATTTTAGCATTAAAGGTGCGTTTACAGTAATTGCACGTGAGGGTATTATTTTCGTAGTGGTAAATGATCTTCGGAGGCGGTCAGCTTTTTAGGTCGTCACCTAAAAATGGCACACTTATAGATTCTCGGTGACAAATAAGGTGACAGCGAGCTGATCTGATGATGGAGTCAGAAGCTGTTCAGCTGAACTCCTCAGTGAATAAAATTAAAGTACCAGTGTTTAGGCTTATCTGAATGAGCTAGGGGTCGCCTACTAAAAGCTAGTGAGTTTGTTTTATTTATCTTTACGTTACGTCTTGGCTTTACGTATGTGATTGTCAAACGCCCTTTCTCACTTTGCATTAAGTACTTATACCAAATATTAAAATTATTCGTTTTACTTGGTACTTATTTAGAAGTTTCAAATTGGGTCTTATAGTTTCAACGATATTCACGTGGAATGCAATCTATAATTATTTGCAAGATATGATTAGCGGCATTGGTTCTTATTCAAAACAGCGGTAATAACTTTACAAATTGACCTATAAACAATATAACCAAATATTAAAGCAACAAAGGCGAGACGGTGCCGTCAAATAACAATAAATGGAAACAAGTCAATTGACTTCGTTTACCGCACACCAAGTCAAGGATGAGGGGTGCAGCCGCCCCGACCACTTGAACTTTTTGCGCTTGCACAGGGGCATAAATAAATTACTCCTAACTGATAATTTTGACGTAAACCAGTAGTAACAGTCAGGGTATGGGAATGGGAACATTACGTTTTATGTCAGTTTTGGTGTAAAAGTGTGATGGATAACATAATTTTACTGCAGTTCCGATAATATGGGGTTGGTAGAATTTATAGCTATCAAACATTAGTTTGAGGCGATTCATTTTAACAGATAGTTTTGTACACAAATGAATAGCTTAATTAATTAATTACCTAATTAATAGCTTATGAAGTAGTTTTATTTGACAATCTGATTATTGACAAAACTTCAACTTGAAAAAAGTTGAGGGCCAAAAAAAGGCCAAAAAGTAAAGATGCCTACTTTACTTTTTCATGGCTTTTAAGTTGGTCGAATTATTCGGCAACAGGCATTGCCTGAACAACAAAAACAAGTAGAGAAGAGAATAACTAACGAGTTGAACCTTGGTTGAGCTATTACCTTACTTCATAACAGAATTTCAGAGTTAAAACAAGAGCACTTCATGAGTATTCATGGCAGTAGACAACACGGGTTTGTTTGTGAAGCTTCAAAGAGCACGGTCCAAATAGTTTGAAAACGATCTACATCGCCCTCGTTTCATAGACATTGTAAGAAACTATGTCAAATGTGTACTTAAGTGTAGTTATCGACTGTTTTGGATACAGTATTCATTAAATACTTTATATCAGCGAGGTCGCAGGTTGAAATGGTGTGATTGGGATTCTGTTTATCTCAGAGTAAATATAAACTAAATACTATTGGTAAGTATATTTTTTCATAATAACAGTGACGCGCGTAAACAACAAGTAGGTACCTAAGTTGGAGACATTGAAAAACAGTTTGACAAAAAAGTTAGATCAGTTCGCTTCGGTTTACAATTTCCGTTGCAGGATCATAAAATAGTGTTGCCCAATAATCAGAAAATAAATAAAAATAAACAATAACTTCTTATCAATTTTACTACCTACGAACCATAGTCATACCTACATAACGATTCATGAGAACTGAATTGTTTGAAAATGTATTAGGTACTTCTAAACTTTATGCCTTTTGTTTAGCTTTACATGTTTACTACATATTATAGTAAACAAATTAAATGTGGTTTATCAATGCTGTTAATTGGTAATGAATTTTTAATGATGCATCTAAAATTTGATACTTTCTTGGTTGATTAATAAAGCTCTAATGAAATAGTGTTCCATTTTCTTGTCTTTATGGTCAATAGTCAGAAACAAAACAAAGTCTTATAAAGAAGGCCACCAGAAATAGAATAATTTAGAATGGATGGAGGAGAGAGTCAACTTCAAATATAAATGGGTTTAAAACTTACTTGTTGCACACTGCATTCAGATCCGCAGTTGACGTCGAAGTGGCCATCTCCAGTTCGATTCTGAAAAAAAAACTTATTTGAAAATGGGCACAAAAATTGAAAAAAAAAACCGACTTCAATGTTATATACTGAGCGGCCTATATGCCATCTCTTTTCACTCTAAGTCAATGAAAAGAGACTGCATATACTTAGTTCAATTCAAGGAATTTCTATACTACGTACCCGGAACGCTGACTGAGACAGAAAACAAGGTCCGCTTGAAATAAAACTTGGGCGGTGTGTCTCTTTCTTTTTGCAACTGTGTGAAAGAGACAAAGCACCCAAGAAAGCCTCTCAACAAGACCAACAATCCTTATAACCAAGATTAAATGATAGTAGATCGTTGTGTAGTCGTGATAAGGTTCAAAATCCTTTGTACATTAAATGTCAGTCAGCGTTCTAGTATGTATAGAATTTCTTTGCGTGAACGTAATATAAGAATAAATAAATGTTAAAAATATCAGTCATGCATACTACAAATGAATCGAACTCGAAGGTACGTAAATCAACAAAATTATTACGTGAATCCGTGACGTGAGTACCTATGTATTACAATGTATTCAACTTACTAAAGTTTTATTAAGGGATAAAAGTATCATGGTGTTTTAAAAAAGTATTTTTTAATTGGTCAGGTTTCAAGTAGGGATGCGCAATGACGCCGCGCTGCGCTGTTGTGATGACTTCCGTCGGCGCGCGCGCAGCCAACCGTGCAAAACTAACCGACACTGCGCCCTACCTGCTGTAATTGAGGCCTGATTGATTTGTATCAATGTTGGCAGGTTCATCCATCTCAATGAATTATCTTGGATAAATGATATTGATGTGAAAAAGAACCGAAAAGTAAAGTGGAAATAATAAACAAGTGTAATAAATAAACAAATGTAAATTTGAAAATTTTCTGAGACAGCGACAATTTAGAAGAGAATTGCTCCTAATTGTTATCTATCATAAATCATATATCATCAATCTCATCATAAATACTTTTAACTCCTTCAAAACTAGCTACTTGTTAATTATGTTATTATGTTATACATTTACTTATTTATAAAAAAAATGTCTAAGTACTAAATGTTTACATTACTTTTCAAAAAGCATCATAACTGATACAGACCACCAATGTGTCCTGCCTACAATGACCTATGGTGCCGAGACATGGACGCATACAAAAGAGACTGTGCACAGAATCAGAGTTGCACAGAGAGCCATGGAGCGCGCCATGCTCGGCATCACACTATTAGATCGAGTCCCCAATACCGAAATTCGCAAGCGGACAAAAGTTCAAGATGTTAAGCAAGCGAATATTGGGGTTCAAATGGAGCTGGAAAGGCACGTGGCCAGGCGCGGTGATGACAGGTGGAGCAGTGTTGATCGAGTGGTGGCCTAGAGACGGAAAAAGGAATGTCGGTCGTCCGCCGACAAGATGCATGGATCGACGACATAGTAAAATCGGCAGGTCGTACATGGGTAAGATTGGCGCAGGATAGAGGCGAATGGCAAAAGCGAAGAGAGGCCTATGCACAGCAGTGGGATGAGAAGGGCTGATGATGGAACCCTTGGACCCCTTAACAAAGATCTTTGTATTTTGGAACCTTTGGACTCCCCCCCTTAACAAAGCTATAACTACGCCCATGCCACACTGAATGTGGTAAAGCTAACTAGCAGAGCAGTTATTTCGGATTTCACTCTCCAGCCAAAAGCCCAGAGAGAATTTTGAAAAGGCGATGGGCCCCAGTACCCCACCGACCCAGGGTCTAATCTAAACTCTTAATGAAGGTTATTATAGGCTTTCAGCATCTCTTAATATTTTGAAAATGAACAAATTCATAGCAACATGGTTGTAGGTATAATTTATTTGCACTGACACAGTGTGTGCGCTCTAAAATTGCGCAAAATTAATCACAGAAATGACATCAACTTTACATAATTGCCCACATCTAGTGTAAATTCTGCAAGCGTGCGACCGGAACCGGTCTGGTCCCACTTTGTAGGCTTCGCGAACGTGATACCACGTGATACCTGCGGTTTTGGCTTTTGGGATTTTTATATCATTGTCCCAGGATAATAATGGTAATCTGATATGTTGTGATACTTCTGTTGTTTTCATCTTATGAAAGGCTGTTGGTGAAGGTTTCATCTGATGCTTAGGTAACTGTATTGTAAGTAACCTTTTTTTATGTTAGAACGATATTATGAATGTGTGGTGGTCGATGAATCTGGTATCTGACTTAAAATTTAAAAATAAAGCGACAGTTGGAAGAGGAGATGCAAAAAAAGCAGTGTACAACAAGAACCAGAGAAGGAAAGTGAAAATGGCCTTCCCATCCCATCCCATGTTACAACAATCAATGGGTTGTGAACTGGTTATCGACATCAACATTGTAGCAACAATGTAACAAGAAAGGACAATTTATTATGTCTGACCAACAAAAATAAAGTATTTTTTTCATCTTCTAATGAAGTATGTAACAGTAGTCCACTTATATAATAAAAGTGGGATAAGTATCTAAAAATGCCGACATGTTTCGCATATAGCATGTTTGCGTTGATTACGATGGTTCGCTAATTGCCTACAATTGCTTAGATGTGCGTTGAACCTTAGCAAGAGTCGCCGCAAATAAACTAACTATTAAGACAGATTATCATTATTGCGACCGATGCACTGTTTATGGCTCTTTATCAATGAAAATATGCTCATTAACATAAATAATGCAGTATTAATTATCAGTTACCTAAACTCATTCTCATTTCTATTACTTCATAGTTTACTTTAAATAATGTCAAGTAAACTGATAGATAACATTTTATTTAGAAAATACGGCGTGCCAGTTGTTTATTACATGATGTAGAGATAACACTCAGTTACAGTAAGTTGTATTTATATTGAAGTTGATTATCGGATTCGTAAATCTCAAATTTCGAATGTAACCGACACTGAAACTCCATTCGTGGGTAGGGTAAGCAAACATTGTTTCGACGAGGGCCGAGTACAGAGGAAGGCCTCGTTACCATCCAAAACAAACAGAATTAATTAATCAAACCTGGAATGGACATTTTTCATCGCATCGAGCAACGGCTTCCGCTCCAAATTTCTCGGTGATGGAACTGTAATCGCAGCCAATTGAGCGAGCGGACAAAGCCAATCCGAACAACGACAACACTAGCCATTTGTGCCAATTCTGCGCAACGTTCATTGTGCCCGCCTCACCGACACTCATCACTCACATGTACACATACCATAAAATAAAAATAAAAAAGTCCTATGTAAGCGTCACGAAAATATGTTGAGGGAAATTGAAAAGCGCGCCCGAATCGTCATGTTTGCCCGAAAGCACGGGAATGTTGCGCGCACGCAGCGAAAGCTAGTGTTGAACTGAATTCTTATACGCTTAGCGCTGTAGGCACGCGCTACGAGGCCGCTACGTAGTGGCCGCTACGCGACGCCCATTCATTATAAAATGTCCTCCATCCTTCGAGTGACACCTGAATTATTGTTGCACTTGTTGCTGCGATTTATAAATGTATACCTATTGGTTCTTACGCGTTACCTACCTATTTGATTTTTTTACTTTTTATTTTATATTAGTGACGGAGCGAGCGAAGCACCTCTGCGCTTTCATCTGTCTGTTTTTTGGTACTCCTCTACAAGTCTTTTTTAAAACCGATCTGGACTAAACTTGATGTACTTACAGGTTTAACGACTATAGAGATTTTTTATTAGAGGGGTACTTCCTCCAAAAAGAGGCAAAAATGGAGATACTTACTGGATATATCTCCGTCTTACGAGATCCAATTTCTATGTTTTATTTTTATTTAAAAAATAGGTAGGTAGTAAAAATAGTAAGTTTGAAAGGTAGTAAGTAACTTTAAATTAATCTCATAAAAATTTGGTAAAGATCTGATGAAGATCTTCGGCGTAGTGAGCAGAATAGCTTCTCAAAATGCAGTAAATTGCTCACTTTCAGATTTCTACCGGTGGAATCGGTCCTTTAGCTTCCAGGTAGGGATTTATGAAGCACCTGGACCACCAAACTAGACAAAACTAGAGAAGTCTGAGTCTTTGAAACTTAATAAGTACCACTAAGATAAAAGCGATTTCTTCCAAGATTTTAATCAATTGAAAAGATACTAGAACGGTCATCTAATCTACTACTCTATTCTGCTGCAATACAACACCGCTACAAGATTTTTAACCAATTGCAAAGATACTACAATAGTCTAACTCATAGATTCTCAACCTTATTTTCCCCACCGCCCACTTTGAAAATATTTTTTTTCTATAGCCCCCCCCCCCCCCTTTCTTACCTACTTTTTATTTTTCTTACTGTCGCGAATTTTAAACACCTTTTTGGAGCACAGTGGCTATTACTTCTTTAACTGCTGTTATTTAGTGATAGTGATTAGGGCATGGTCGTCACACTTTTCTGGTTAAGGGCCGCATAGGACATTGTGAGATATCACTGCGGGTCGCACATTCTTGAATTATTTAGTTGACGATTTTTCGAAATTCCTAAAGGGGTTAAAATCCTAGTAGGCACCAACGAACTTGAAACTTATCATAAGTTTACGGGGCTCGAAGACTCGCTGCTTATCAGTTCCTATTCTGCGGTCTGACAAAACTCACTTTGCTCGCAATATAACTACTCATGAAGTTAAAATGCGAGTGAATTGAGCTTCAAACCAAGCGAGCGAAGCGAGCCGATTTTTTGTAAGTCAAATACAATACGTCAATACGTGACATTTGATTTTTTTTTGCAGGTTTCTAAGAAAAGCTAACTTATCGGTTCATATTCTATGGTTAGACTTTACTCACTTTACTCGCAATATACTTTACTTATGCAGAAAATGCGAGCGAAGCGAGCCCAATTTTTTAACACAAATGCAACATTGTGACACTTGATTTTGTTTGCGGTGATCAAAGAAAAAAATCGCTGCTTATTGGTTCCTAGTTTGTGGTTAGACTTTACGCTCTTTACTCGCAATATACTTTACTTACTCATGAAGTTAAATGCGAGCGAAGCGAGCCGAATTTTTAAGACAAATGCAACATGTAACACTTGATTTTGTTTGCGGTGTTCAAAGAACTCGCTGCCTATCGGTTCATATTCTGTGGTTAGACTTAACTCACTTTATTCACAATATAACTTTATAAATAAGGATTTATAAAGTTAAATGCGAGCGCAGCGAGCCAAATTTTTTAAGACAAATGTAACATGTGACACTTGATTTTGTTTGCGGTGCTTATAGAAAGGCTCGCTGCTTGTCGGTTTCTATTCTGTGGTCAGACATAACTCACTTTGCTCGTATGATACCTACTCATGAAGCTAGATGCGAGAAAAGCGAGCTCCAAACCAAGCAAACAAAGTGACCTTCCCTATCTCGAAGTTTTATAATCAATTATAATTATTATTGTAGCAACGTAGGTAGTTTCATACATCATCATCATTTCCTTGCCCTTTTCCAACTAGGTTGGGTCGGCACAACATTTTCTCTAACGTGGCATCATTATCTATCATCATTATCTATTATCTATCAAAATTGTTTGCTTGGCCGCGGGCTGCACCAATACCGTCCGCGGGCCACACTTTGACGACCACTGGATTAAGGTGTTTTATTTGCCTATTTTAGATTACATTATCGCCCCCCTGCTTCATCTCAACGCCCCCCAATTTTCTCTAGGTCTTCTACTGCCCCCCTGAAAGTCTCAAACGCCCACAGGGGGGCGTTATCGCCCACGTTGAGAACCTATGGTCTAACTCATAGATTCTCAACCTTATTTTCCCCACCGCCCACTTTGAAATATTTTTTTTTCTAGAGCCCCCCCGCTATCTTACCTACTTTTTGTTTTTCTTACTAACTGTCGCGAATTTTTCACACTTTTCTGGTTAAGGGCCGCATAGGACATTGTGAGGTATCACTGCGGGCCGCACATTCTTGAATTATTTAGTTGACGATTTTTCGAAATTCCTAAAGGGGTTAAAATCCAAGGTACCAACTAACTTGAAACTTATCATAAGTTTACGGGGCTCGAAGACTCGCTGCTTATCAGTTTCTATTCTGCGGTCTGACATAACTCACTTTGCTCGCAATATAACTACTCATGAAGTTAAAATGCGAGTGAATTGAGCTTCAAACCAAGCGAGCGAAGCGAGCCGAATTTTTGTAAGTCAAATACAATACGTGACATTTGATTTTTTTTTTTGCAGTTTTCTAAGAAAAGCTAGCTTATCGGTTCTTCATATTCTGTGGTTAGACTTTACTCACTTTACTCGCAATATACTTTACTTATGAAGTGAAATGCGAGCGAAGCGAGCCCAATTTTTTAACACAAATGCAACATTGTGATATTTGATTTTGTTTGCGGTGATAAAAAAAATCTCGCTGCTTATCGGTGCTTATTCTGTGGTTAGACTTTACTCACTTTACTCACAATATGCCTTACCCATGAAGTTAAATGCGAGCGAAGCGAGCCGAATTTTGTAAGACAAATGCAACATTGTGACACTTGATTTTGTTTGCGGTGATCAAAGAAAAAAATCGCTGCTTATTGGTTCCTAGTCTGTGGTTAGACTTTACGCTCTTTACTCGCAATATACTTTACCTACGCATGAAGTTAAATGTGAGCGAAGCGAGCCGAATTTTTTAAGACAAATGCAACATGTAACACTTGATTTTGTTTGCGGTGTTCAAAGGAAAAACTCGCTGCTTATCGGTTCATATTCTGTGGTTAGACTTAACTCACTTTATTCACAATATAACTTTATAAATAAGGATTTATAAAGTTAAATGCGAGCGCAGCGAGCCAAATTTTTTAAGGCACTTTGACGACCACAGGATTAGGGTGTTTTTTTTGCCTATTTTAGATTACATAATCGCCCCCCTGCTTCATCTCAACGCCCCCCAATTTTCTCTAAGTCTTCTACTGCCCCCCTGAAAGTCTCAAACGCCCACAGGGGGGCGTTATCGCCCACGTTGAGAACCTATGGTCTAACTAATCTACTAGGTAGGTAGGTACTCTATTCTGCTGCAATACACCTCTAAAACAGCCAATTCCATCCGGCATTAATCATCATTTCTCTTTCCATAGCTTTCATATAATTAGTCTGACCTTGTTGATCCTAATTCGTAGAGTTTGTTTTATAGAGTCGTATATCAGAGCAACAAGGCCAGATAGCGAGAGATCTCAACCGCGTTACACCGAGTTCAATTAATATAACTACATACCATCACATTTCTTCCCACGCAGAATTTTACACTAAACTTTTATAGCCTTAGGATCGGAATACTTTAGGAAAATAGTTATAATTAATTGAACCAAACACACCTACACCTTATCTTATACCGTAAATTAGTTGTATTACCCATCTGTTTCTTAACATTTATAATAATCCAAGGTACCTACTGTTTGTTACTTTATGTCTGTTAAATGTTGTAAGTATGTGTTTTGTTTTTGGACAATAAATTATTCTCTTCTGTTATAGACTAAAAATAAAAAAAAATACAAGAAATGTGAATTCTAAAGTATTATTTTCTCAAAACTGCCGGGTTAGATTTTGATGCCCCTTTGCACAAGGATGTAGTTGAGGTATCCCCACAGAAATACCACTACAATACCGCTATTGGTTCATAGAATCATAAACCACTTCCCATATAAAAAAAAAGTCTCCTTTGGCATAGATATTGATAACATGTAAGGAAAGGACATTTTTTTCAAAAATAGTCATGGTTGGGGTAAAAATAAGGGTTGACAGTTTGTTTGGGGAACAAAAAAGTTAAGCATAGCAACGTAAACTGGTGTGACAAAGCTGTTAAGCATGTGATTTTTTTAACGGATAGGTTGTGCGATTGGCTTGAAACTAAATATAAATGTTCCAATTTCCAATAGTCTCATATTGACTTTTTAAGCGCTGGTAACACCGCGGCGCGCAGCTGGTTGTAAATAAAGATTGTATGTACCCAATAATGTTTTTGTTAGAGATAAGTACTTACCTACTTACTTTGTAATTTGTATATTAGAAAAATAACTGTATTTGTAAGTAGCGCCATCTCATTGCTGGCAGCGTAACTAATTTAAAAACGTGTATGAGATGAGCACACAACATACATTCTGGTGTGTAACATATCAATCCGTAACTCCTACATCCAATAAGAATCACTTGCAATAGCGAGCCGATAGATGGCGCCACCAGGTCTATTGCATTCAAAGCGATCTGCTGAAAACTGTTTTCAGGCATGTAAACAAGTAAGTAAGTACTTACCATGTTTTAATTTATTTAAACCAAGGTGGGTTATATCTGTGTGTCTTGTTTATAGATGACGATAGTACCTACTTATATTGTAAGATATACTTACGTATGTAGGTAGGTACTTACTTATAACAAAGATTACCAACGTGTGATTAAAGAAATGATACTACATGATACGGTGCATGTAAAGTCCCGACGAGGCTAATCACTACAATGATTTATTTTTAAATTAGACATAACTACATGTTCATTTGTTTACTACTTGCTATGTAACTCGAGTTAATTTGTACTTACGAGAAAGGAGAATCTACAATTTGGTGGCAAATTATGCAACAATGAAGCCTGGAATACACATGCTACTAAAAAGCATGGTTGTTGCTACTAACTACGTAGCGCGCTTGTTGCGCCGCCCTTTCATTTGGTATCCGTTTCAATAAAAAGTTCCATGGAACAGGTCCTGACGCCATCGTCAGATCAGCTCGCTGTCACCACATTATTACATTGTAGTCAGAACTTGACACTTGACAGAGTTCAGAGTTTCAACTCAATAGGCCTATTTGTTGAGGAGTTCTGTTGAACAGCTCCTGACTCCATCATCATATCAGCTCACTGTCACCATATTATTACGTTGTAGTCGGAACTTGACAGATATGCAGAGTTTCAACTCAACCTCCTGACTCCATTATCAGATCAGCTCGTTGTCATCGTATTACATTTTAAGCGAGCGATTCTCTGTTCTGTGTTTTAGTCGGAACTTGACAGATATGCAGAGTTTCAACTCAATCTGCCTTTTTACTGAGGAGTTCCGTTGAACAGCTCCTGACTCCATCATCAGATCAGCTTGCTGATACTATACTAATATTGCACTGCCCCCGAGAATCTATAAGTCAGCAAAATTTTGGAAGTGAGTCAAATATAGGTAATTTGCAAGATTTGATCCTAACAAACATACATACATTACAATACTAAAATAACAAGCAGCAACTGCATCCAAATCGGTTAAGCCGTTCTTGAGATTAGCGTGAACAACGCTCTATGCAAACAAACAAACAGAAAAATATTAACATGGGGTCTATTGCTCCGCTTAGCTTGGGGCTACATGATGCTGTGTGAAATGTTCAGCATTATTTATTTATTTTTATTTTATTAAATGGATGCCCTAAAAATAGTTTTCCTCAAATAATTTTCAAAAACAGACATCGATAACCTAGTTTTAGTGATGTGTACCTGAGTTTTATTAATGTGTATAGTATTGATGCAATTAAAAAAAATCATTATCGACCTGTATCACGCTATGCATAAATGCATTCTTTTTTTAAAGTGAGTTTTAGATTAATGTCTCAAAAATACACTAAAAATCATACAACAATTTATTGTGAGGACTTAATTATTTGCTTATCAAAGTTGTAAAATGTTATTAGAGTTCATTTTATTGATATTTAAAAGTCCTCAAACATGGTAGATATCGCTAATACCACCCGCAAGTGCCTGCGGGACTAATCAAATACACAATACTCGAAATACACTGCGTTCTTATTGTATGGGACGCGAATAAAGACAGTTAGGTACCTACTACATAACATTTTCTAAATATTTTTATTTAGCTTGTATGTTTTTCTGAATTTTAGCATATCTAATGTTTTTAAATCATAAAGGAAGCTAACGAAACTTGTAGAATGCATTATAATCATACTTTTCAAGGTGACAAAGTTGGAAAACTGCTAACCTATAAAGAGTATTTGCAAGTCCATAGGTCAACAGGCAAACCACTCTACGGACTATGTGGCTCTAAGACACAGATCAATACCAGAACCAATCATTTCGAACAGCGAAATTTCCTGAAAAACTCGGAAAAAATATCCACAGCGCTTTGGGCATACAGTCGTGATCCATGTTTCATTAAAAATATTGTTTCATGTTGTTTTGTTTTCGTTAAAGTCCTTTAAGTTTCGCATAATTATAATAAATATATTCGGAAAATTAGCTATTGTTTATTTAGGTCACTAATAATCTCAAATTCTCCAAGTGCTTAGTTAGGTAGTTACCAGAAATTCTTACATACATTATCAAGTGTTATCTTTTCTTTCTGTGTGTTAGGGACCTTTTTCTGTTCACTCGCTTAAATTATTTATGAAACTTAATTGGTTTGTGTGTTTTTATATTTTTTTAGTTGTGTTTTTTGTACTGTTTGTTTCCCAAATAAAATAAAATACATTATTTACGAGTATCTTTATCTTGCGTCCTTTTCCACTATCCAATCATTTCCAAGGTTTGTTGTTTTTAGACTTTCCATTCATAGCATTGCCAATCTCTACTTGGTATTATTTACAATTCGGCATTGACGTGGTAAGAGACTTTGTTTTTACAATTTGTTGTTTATCATAGAGAGGACTTTGAATTACACATGTCAATAAACCCCAAGTACGAGTGCGTATCGCCGTATTTCCAGTGATGGATATAGCCCATGTATGAGTACTTGGTAGAGATCCAAGTCTCCCGTGCCAATGCGAGATCGGGCCTTGTTACCTAATTCGTATTTCAGTTCCAAAGACCACCACGATCAAACTGTACAATTTTATCGCGACATCGATGAATTAATTTATTGTTTCCTTTGAAGTAGAATACGCGCAAAATAACATACAATTGTTAATTTTACAATACGTATTATGGTTGTCTTAGTCGTAATTTAGATAAAGATTATTGTGGTTGTATGTACCTAACTGAAAAGATAAAGCGTTTCATTGTGGGTTTCTTTAGAAAAGACGTGTGGAGGAAAATATCGGTTCAGTTCAATACAGTCAGTGGTGGTGACATATTCAGCTTGCAGTTTGTGAATCATGGCGCAGGACGATTACTACAAGGTACAGAAGACTACACACCTTTCATCCCACTGAGTTTTTCAGAGGTTTTTAATTACGTATTTGACAGCCATTGCTATCAAATATTTATTCGTGGGCACCTTGATTTTAAAACTATCTAAAGATCCATTAACCTTATCAGCTTTCCATGTAAACTTTCCGTTTTGCGTTCATTTGCACCGTACCTTGAGTTATCCTATCTATAGATACTACTTTTACGTAGCAATATAAATATTTTGTGAAAATATTTCGAAATATTCTTCACTTTACTAAGTATGCAAGCTGACCGCTTATCGTGTTATGTTTTATGCAACCTTGAACATTGAATAACTTGTATAGTTTTATTTATTAACTTAGGAGTTTCAGACACTAGTGGATAAACCAAACAACTATTATGCTAATCCAAACCTAAATTATTGTATAGGTACTTTGATATCGGTCGAGGCTCGATCGATATACGTGGCTTCCAAATAAAAAAGTATTTCTTCTAATCTAGTCTATGTGGAACCAATGTTCCAATGAGACTATGCTCAGACTCTAACTGCTGAACACTTAGAGCGTGATTAACAAACAAACATCTATAAATATCCCTACTGACCTACCGTACCACCGACCATTATTATTATTATTCATTATGTATAACAATGATTTTGACAATCACCATACTACTGAATCATTTTTTTATTATAAAGGCGAAAGTCCGTGTTGGTGTGTGTGTGAATGTTTGTTACCACGTGTCTCCATAACTACTAAACCGATTTTGATGAAATTTGGAATGTAGATAGTTCAGGTTCTGGGATAACTCATAGGCTATTTTTTATCCCGGAAAAATGTATGGTTCCAGTGGGATACAAAATAGTAGTCCACGCGGGCGAAGCCGCGGACGTTTATTAGTATAGAAATATTAAGGACCTGAATCAAAAAAAGTTGAAAAATTAGCCGAACACCTAAGTCCCTGCCTACTAACTAGAGTCTGAAAAAAAAAATATGTACTTAAAGGATTCTTCAGATGGAATAATTCAGAATTAGAATTCGAACGATAAGAATTCAACTAGAACGCACGATTAAAATACTTAGTATCCAACTGAAAATTAGCAACGCGCGACAAAGTCTGACTTCATTATACTTACCTATCGCAGGTAAAAACAAGTACATTCTTACATGTAAGTAATTCTATCTTGAATGACGAACAAATTTAATCTTAGTACCTACCTACCTAAGCCAGCCGCTGGGAATCCCAGTGCAGATTGAGGAAAAGCACTATATTTTTTACAGACTTCAAAAAAGGAGGAGGTTCGACTGTATATACGTTATGTTACTTATAGTTTCATTATGTCCGTCTGTCTGTCCGTCTGTCTGTCCGAAGTTTTGCTAAGAGACCGTAAATAGTTGTGATACTTTTACAAGCAAATAATAACAAACGCAGCAGAAGCATAACGTGACGTGGATGTCCTACAATCAAAGACAGGCACTATTTCAATTAAAAAGTCAAAATAACTTCATACTTACCTACTCCTAAATAAAATAAAACTTTGGTTTGATAGGTACTGTCAAGCAAGTTTCTCCGCTTATTACGATCTCTGGTATTTTTACATCTTGAACAATAAAACCAGTCTCATTCAAATGTTAAAGTAAAAAAGTATAAGTAAATATAATTATTAAAATGCTAGCTTCCGCCCTCGACTTCGCTAGCGTGGTATCAACATTTCAAGCTTATAGGTAAGTATGCTATTCCAGGACACACTGCGAACACCTTACGTCTATTCTACGAGTATCTAAGCATGATCCAAATCAGTCCAAGTCGTGATTGAAACACGAACCTAAAATTTTTTTGATGTTTACCGTTATTTATAACTAGCAGCGCCCTCGCGGCGCCTTTGTGCTTGTCCCTGTAGTGATGGTATACATAATGGTAATGATTATGGTGATGTAGCCTATAACCTTCTTCAAGAGTTTAGCTATCAAATGCAGAAAGTATTTTTCAAATCGTACAGGTAGTTCCTGAGATTAGCACGTTCACACCAACAAACAAACTCTTCCGCTTTAGAGTCTTCCTTGATCCCAGATGGCTGCTAAATCTGTTGTCTCTTTCGGTGATATAAGTGTGCCTAAATAAAAAAATATTCCCTAAAGCTTTGCTAAATTGACAAATAATTTTGGATAATTAGAAGTAGGTAAGTAAGTATCCATATTTAATACTAGCAGCGCCCTCGCGGCGTTGCCCCCGTAGAGATGGTATATGGTGTTGATGATGATGAAAAGTAGCCTATAGCCTTCCTTAAGAGTTTAGCTATCAAATGCAGAAATAATTTTTCAAATCTGGCAGTTCCTGAGATTAGCGCGTTCAAACAAACAAACAAACAAACAAACAAACTCTTCCGCTTTAATATATTAGTATAGAAGTATAGATTAATAGGATACAAGTTGAAGATCACTCTGTAAAAGCAAAATATTACAAAAGAAAGTAAGTAAGCTTAATATCGAGATCAGTGAATACTACAGTAGTAAATGGTTTGGTCATGCAGAGTGTGCGCGTGAGTTGACTCACGGATGCAAAATACAAACATACATGTAACAGATAAATGTCACAGCACCACCTGCTGGCGCAGAATCGCATTAACTTTCAAATAAAACAACGTGCTTATTAAATATCCACTTCATTTAATAAACAGGTTATATTGTAACAACATCTGTATCGTTTCATTCTACTTTATTATTGTGTTTAGGACATTCGAGCTTTTGTCCTCATAGGTATCCAAAGTATAAAGCTCGTGGCGCCCATACCATACTTCCTGTACTTCTAGCATAATTTAAGAACCCAGACTAGCCAGGCATACCATCTTTGAAAAACCAGACAGATCACTTTTATAGGTTATAATTGGCGCCTCAACTAGAGGGCTCAGGAAGACTTGGTTTGTTAGTATCTTGTTTTGAAATCTTGTATCTGAAACTTTATCTGTGAAGCCTTATTTTTGCACAACTCTCATTTAGTCTCAATATTGTTTACCGCTAGTATTATAATAGCATATCATTATGTAGTATAATGTTGGAAATTGTATTTTGTAACTTTGGTTTAGCCGTAGTATAGTTATACGGATAAAGTTATTTATTTAAGTGAAATTTGTTAGTTTTGGACACAATATTGCAAAGCTGTGTTCATGAACCTAAGTTTGTTAAGTGGGTATGTACTGCACTCTACTCTATTTATTCTCACTCAAAATTAGTAGGTACGAATTTAGATGTTTTATTATTTGTTGGATCAAAGAGGGATTTATCTTTGAAATTTTATTGGTTTTGAAGTTTAACTGGTTTTGAAATCGAGAATGTTTTTTTTTTTTTTTTAACAGCCGTGATTTTTGAATGTGGCGGAACATTTTGGGGTTGTTGGTTTAGGATGGCTCTGTGTTTGTTTAGTTTTGTTCTTGTAGTGATGTGCAAATTTTTTTTTGATTGTTCAGTTAGGACATTCTAGGTTCTGAACATGGTATTGCAAAGCCATGTGTACAAGGTTGAGCCTAATTTGTTTTGATGATTGTTTGGTATTGTGCACAGTATTGCAAAGCTGTGTACACATACATATATAAAGGTTGTCAGTTTCTCGGTCTTCGGTCCTTTGCGAGCTATTATGCTTGGAATCACATATTGGCAAAGTGTGATTCTGCACAGAAGGAGAAGAGGAAGAGGATCAACGCCGTTGTTTGATGGTTGTTGAAAATGGCACCTTAAGGATTTTTGTTTGTCTTTGTTAGTTGTTCTTGTTTGGTTGTTAGGTACTTCTAACAAAGGAGCGGTGGAAGTAACTCCTTCAAATAAATAAGCCTATGCTAGGGCGGTTGTTGGAAACCCTTATCAAAAGCCTTATTCCAAAATGTTTTCTAAATTTAGTCTTATTTGTTTGGCATGTAGGTAGGTACATTATACAAAGGAGCGGTGGAAGTAACTCCTTCAAATAAATAAGCCTATGCTAGGGCGGTTGTTGGAAACCCTTAAAACAAAGCCTCATTCCAAAACTCTAATCTAAATTTTATTTGTTTTGTGTAAGTAATTATTTGTTTCAGGGTTCGTTGGTTTGTTTCTGTTGGAAAGTGATATTGCGGGCTGACACCTCCTAGACAAAATCTTAATAGCTAAATCCATAATTATGTAAAACTCTTTTCTTTTTTTTTTATAGATTTTTTTTCTTTGTCTAAGCAAAGAGGTAATGTAACAGATAAATGTCACAGCACCACCTGCTGGCGCAGAATCGCATTAACTTTCAGATTTTTAAAACGATAGAAGGACATCGGCCTCGTCATCGGCTGATCGCAGGTTCTAATATTCCATGAATTAGTGTCAGCATTTAGGTCTAGATGGCGTTCTCCGTTAGTTGTTTGGCAAGTTCATGATTTTGTTCGAATACATTTACATTTTGATTAAAATATAAGCATTTGAATTATTTTATTTCAGCTCGATAGTATTTTCTTATATTTTTTGGATTTAATTTAACATTAAAATCGTAATTATTTGTAAAGAAAAAGTAAAATCAACTATTTTTTTTATTATTGTCTGGTCTTCAACTTTTCAATCTGTCAATGTCATATTTATTTAGGAATGTCAAAGATGATGTCAGTCAGCTGCGAGTGTTGCATTGAGTTCGAGGGAAGAATTATCGAGAAGTTTCTTTCGTAGAGGATTTTGAAAGTTGGAAGTTGTTTTCTCAGGTTGTATGGGTGTGAATATTGTGGAATTCCATACGAGGTGAGTTTTCATCACGCTGTAGTTCTTTTCTAAGTGTCTTGCGCTTCCCCATGTTAGGAAATTTCAAAATAACAACTCAGAACCCTTAAAGGTCAAGGGTCACATCGAACAAATCATGTTGTCCATGATATCGAGAGGACGCTCCCTCCCTACAGGTCTTTATGCGCTCTTTCTCAAAGCAACGACCATGGAGAATGGTCGTTCTTCCTTGAAAGCACTATGAAAATATTTGGCTTGTTTTGAAATGGTCTGGTGGATAGACCTTCCGATAGGAAAACTTTAGAGTAGTGTTCAAAATGTGAAGAAATAATGGTGAGTGTCCGAGAGGAACCTCGGTTGTAAGTGTTCTTGAAGTTTTGATAAACGACGCCATTGTTGGACGCTTCTTTTTTCTAAGAGTTGTTTTTAATTTGTTTCAGGAGACTGGTTAAAGGAACATTTGGTATTTTAGGAACCCAATTTTAAGTGAGCAGACTGATGACAGAGCACGTTTCGCGGATGAGATATTCCAACATTTGGTAAACCGAGTAGGTGAGTTGTCACATGTCCGCAATCTGGATTTATCTAAGTAATCTTATTTTATTTTAAGGCTTTGATAGCGTGCGTTTGTCAAGAGCACGTGCAAGCATGCGCTCGTTTGTTAATTTAAGATATGACATTTCAGGTTAGTACTCGGCCCCTGGGGCAGGACGACATTTAGAGATCAGCACACCTCGATTGCATCTGGTGAGCAGAGAGGCCTGATAACACCATCCAGGGCTGCATCTTGATGACAAAGATCTCGTTTCATCACTCCTCGCCACATTACCTCACAGGTGACCTCGTTTCAATATTTTTTGGCTGCGTTAAAATAAATTGTTTTCTCTCTTCGATGCTGCTCAAGTATTTATAATCTAATTGTGACGGTTATTATAGATAGAGTGCAGTGCAAAAATAAGGCTTAATATTCTTTCTTCTCTGAGTTTATTGTAGTTCATATATAGATTTATGTTGTTAGGATTTATTTATAATATCAGGTATCTTTAGTATCATAAACTAGTATAGTATTGGAGTGTCCATTATTTCTTCACACACTTTTGTGCTTAAGCACTCGTCGTCAGCTGCAGTCCTTCTCTAGGGCTGTTCCTGTGATTGTTTTTTTGGTGATATATCACCTTTGTTTGTCAAAAGCTAAGTTACTAAATTATTTCATCGATTCGAGTTTGCTATATTCCATATTTGGAACTTTATTGTTTTCAACTGTAATTTCTATTAAATTCATGGTCTTTGCTTTATAGTCATTCTGTAATTTCATATTTTGGGACAATCACAAAAGTTTTATTTGTCATGTTTAGATTCACTTTGTTTGCTTTATAAATTTAAAATTAGAGTCATAATCTTACCTCTAGAAATAAAACAACGTGCTTATTAAATATCCACTTCATTTAATAAACAGGTTATATTGTAACAACATCTGTATCGTTTCATTCTACTTTATTATTGTGTTTAGGACATTCGAGCTTTTGTCCTCATAGGTATCCAAAGTATAAAGCTCGTGGCGCCCATACCATACTTCCTGTACTTCTAGCATAATTTAAGAACCCAGACTAGCCAGGCATACCATCTTTGAAAAACCAGACAGATCACTTTTATAGGTTATATACATACCTACTAAACACAGATTGCAAAACAAGTATAACCCACTATAGACTCATGCATGGAGGCACGTCAGCTCGTCGCAGCCACACCCTTGTATCCTTTCCTTATTAGCTGCGATGTTGATTTAAACAAGTGCAAAACACATTTTCATTGACGCAAGGCATTGTTTGAAGACGATATGAGTAGCTTATGAGATTAAATAAAACCAATCAGTGAGTAATGTTTGTATCATTCTTTAGTGATAAAGAAAATAAATACTTAGTTTGTTACATTCCTGTCCTGGAGACATTAACCCTTAAATTGGCACCGTACACCACGAAGTACACTGACTTTGTAAAATTCTAGGTTCTTAATTATTTATTTTTTATAAAAAATAATTATGTCAAAGTGTAATGAATATATCCTACTTTGGCAGAAAAAATACAGTGGGTGACTACATTTACAATTACTGTCAAATTTAAAATATTTTCAAAACGGTCAGCTGCTCCTGCGCGAAGTGTAATCTTTTCTGTTATTTTTTTTATGGTTTTTAAATGTTTTTTTTATAGGATTAGTACTTGGTAACAAGGAAATATAGTAAATAATACGATTTAGTAGTTATTTGACGTCAAACTGTTTAGATCCTAATTTTATAATATGAAAACCATGTGTGTACTCCGTGAATACCGTTGCCAAGCGCGTTGTAAACTACTTGTAATCGGCTATGGTATTGAGGAAGTACATTGCCAACTAGGTAAAGAAATAAATATCTGCATTTTCATTATATTTTGATTATGCAATGGTGTTGGTTGGCTTGCATACAGCATGTTTTTCATTTTTTTTCTTTTAGGATTTGGTTCCAACCCAAAATGTTTGCTCCTGAGATAAATCTGTATCTGATAAGAGGCAAACTCTCCACTATCGCCCTTATTTTTCAGTAACCGTCCCGCATCATCCTCGCATGCCACCTCTGAACCATCCTCCTTGTATGAACAACTTGACATCTTGAATAACGATCTCGATAATACATTCGAAATACCAATTAATAGGTACCAACTTGAAGTCACTGCCCTCGTCATCTAGAATCCCTTCAGTCATCGATTATCAGCACTAGCTAGCTAGATTATCTAAACGTCAAAAACTTCTGTCATTATGAAAATACTTAAAAATGATGCCCAAATGTTCAATTGACTGCAACTGGAGAAAGGCTTTTTACGTTATAGAGGATGCATTGATGAAAGCTCTTGTTGAAACTCCATGAAACGAGGGAACAAAACTGTGTTGAAATACTTTCGATCCGAACATCATTAGAGAATATTGATTTCATCACTAACTTGTATTCAGTACAAAAACACGGCTGATAGATACATTTGGCAGAAGAAGAGCTAAAAAGTGTTGTTGCAATACAAATTTTGAAGGGTGTTGTCCAAGCGCCTGCTTATACGGATTATTGGGCGAAAAAATACTTTATGCCCTCTAATAGCTAAAGAAATGACGTTGCAACGTTACCGACCAAATACATTTAGTGAGTCATTGTAATTTTAAATTGTAAACAATAAATTAAAGTACAATAGATTAATTTTTTTAGTTAAATTTATTTTATTGACTTCTTGGCAGTGTACTCTACAGAGTACAAACACACGGTAATGTAATTCGTAGAGTAATTGGCAAGGTACTTCGTGGAGTACATCTCTTTTCGCGAAAACTGCAACATTTAGATTTTTTTTCGCATTTTTTTAGGGTTCTAGGATCACAATAGATCCGGAATAAAACAAAAAATCAACATATTTCAGGAAAAAAAGTTCTTGCCAATTAAAGGGTTAAAACTTAGGCCTATACATCTTTACAGTTGGGCCGGCGGATCTCGGCGTACGTGAAGTCAGGCTCTGCGCTGCGCAGTAGAAAATTTTGTATGAAAAAGTTGCACTGCGCATCGAAACGGCTAACTTCACGCACGCCGAGATCCGTTGGCCGTACTGTACTAGATGATTTATACAGTGTCAGGAGGCAATCTTTGCCTACACTGTACGGGACACTGTAGTGCCTGGGACAATGTTGAGATGGAGTAGGCTTGCATTGCATAGCACCTACACCATCCTCTCAGCTTAACCGGCCATATCCACAGGAAAGACATGGTCAATAGGTGTGGGGCTGACTAAGCCGCAGGTTTCCTCACGATGTTTTCCTTCACCGTTTAGAGCTCGTGTTAATGCGCATATCAATTTTTCGAAACGAAAAATCCATTGATTCACGGCCAGGATTCGAACCCACGTCTTCGGATCGAAAGTCGAGGTACTATACCCCTCGGCCAACACGGCTCTTACTGGAGACATTAAAGGTCGCTGAAATACATAGGTACTATGTAGAATACATAGAATCACAGATTTCTATTTGCTTTCATCTTGCTTGACATACATTTTTCGCCTCATTCACTCTTATTGCATTCTTCACACAAACTCGCGACCTAGTCTTTCACTAAAAATGTCATTGGTAAAACATGGGTTTGATGGGTTCGTATTGGCTACGCTATCAGCAAATTCGATTGTTAGCGACCATTCAATTCATTTCAAGGAAATCGACAATGACAACATCTGAAAGATGATGAATAAATAAACAACTGTATAATGACTAAAATTTATCTGAAATTCCTCGAAAATTGCAATATTTTTGTTTTTACTTTTAGTTCATGCTAATGTTTTATTTGAGGGCTGAGTTTATTTTATTTATATCTACCAGTCCCATTTAGCAAGAGTTAAACATTGAGCAAACTAGAAGACAAGATGAGTCAACAACACTGTCAACAACAACTAATGCTATTTCAGGATATTTTTTGAGGAGTTGTAGATAGTAAAATGAAGGTAATGTTAGTAGAAGATAACGTAGTTTAGTTACTATTTAGCTAAACATTTGTTTTTAAGTATAGTACTTTCTATCAACACGTAATGCAGGTGTAACTATTTCACAAGCATTTCGTTGTCGACACAGGATTGCGTGAAGGGCATCACGTGCGAAGACGGTAAGCGACGGCGCGGGCTGGGGAGCCGGTCGTGACGTCACACCCGCGCCGGGGGGTACAGGGGCCGGGGGGGAGGGGAGGGGGTACGGGGGAGCGGCGCGAGGACGAGGGTGTGGTGCACAGCACATGCGCTGGCCGCGTCGTCTCAAGGTGACCCTCGACCAGCCGAACGACTGTTGTTCGTCGATCGCGCACGCACCGTTCCTTTCACTTCTGAATTTAACGTGTTAACGGCCTCATACCGGTATTTGTCTATACGCGGATAAGCAATTTGTGTCCGGAGGAATTTTATGCCGTCAACCTGTGGACTCCAACGCTCCTCGTTCATCACCTACTATCTCAGTCGGCGAGACTGACAAGACAAATCGATATGCGTCAAGCACGAGATGTCGTGAGTACTATCTTAAATATTTGAACTTGACATAATTTTTCCCATACCCAACAGCTTTATACTGAAGCATTATTTCCTTAATTACATATTCTTAGCAATAAGCTGATAAAATCAAAGACCGCTCTGTAGAAACAAGAAGTCACATAACCTGAGGAAATAAACTTTTTGTTCCGGCTTTAGAATCCATCTAGCTGTTGTAAATTTTTGTGTTATCTCTACACGAAGGATAACAGCATATTAAAAACAGGCAAGGTCGTGACACAAGGTCACTTACGAGTAGAACTTCACTAAGCCGGCCCACATTTCGTGATAAGTCCATTTAATGGGTGTGAAATCTATATGGCGGCATAGCACTTTAGTCGGCACGTGTTGGCTTTATTGGACGCAAAACAAGCAATATTGTACTGCACACTAAAAACTGCCTGACTGCACCTGTGTTACGTAAGGTCAATCACAAAAGGTGATTAACTTTATAGTTTTTTGATAATTGAAATAGTTGGAACAAGTAGTATGCTCAGAATCCAGATGAATGGCACAAATTAAGGGTGCTCTAATACCAATGGACTACAACAATAATATTAGAATTTTTAGATTTCTAAGACTTGTCTTCTAATGTTACTTACGTTTCGCAATCAATAAATATAAAGTGCTACTAATCATTAAAACCGATAATAAAATGTAGAACAGAAGAAAAAACATTGTTGCTAATCTTATATCATGACGTGCGTGAGCCACTCATGATGATATTTGAAGAAAAAATTATCACTCTGCCATTACCAGATTTTGAATTTATGAAACTAGTTAGGCTCTTTAAACTGGTGCTAGTTTCGCATTACTATCCAAGTAATGTCTAGATGAGTTAATTGGAACATTTTATTATTGCGTATTGCGTAAGCAAGAATTTATCCTTATGAATAGGATTTCCAGAAACAAGGTTCTGATAAGAAATCAAAACATGTCAACAAATTCGATTTTACAGCAAAATTTTATCAGGATTCATAGTTCAAATGGTAAGAGTGTATCTCTGTTAGTGTTTAGTTCTCGGTTTGATTAGATACGAGTAGAAATATACATAACTAGCAGCGCCCTCGCGGCGTTGCCCCCGTAGTGATATGATGATGATGAAAAGTAGCAAATAACCTTTCTCAAGAGTTTAGCTATCAAACGCAAAGATAATTTTTCAAATCGCGAGAGTTACTGGGTTTTTTTTATGTTTCGAGCTTACGATGGCACAGGCAAAGCTTTAAAGCTTAAGCTTTCCCTTTTTTTTGAATTGAGGCATAATAAAAGATATAATATTCATTGCAGGTATTTGCTATCTCGAAAACGATACGGTTCTTATCAGAATCTACTCCAGTGAAGTATTATTTATGATAATCTTTCTGGCGAGCTCCGATTCAACCAAAAAATGTAGTCAAATATTGGACTGTCTCGGTACGGTAAGCGCTATAATAGACCAATACGGCATAGAATCAGTTTTCTTACTGGGTGATTTTAATGCTAACCCGGGTGAATTATTTTACAACGAACTAATTAGTTTTTGTGACGAACAGAGGTGGTCTTGTGTTGATGTGGACATGTTAGGCCTACAATCTGATACCTACACTTTTGTTAGCGATGTGTATGGGTCGTGTAGCTGGCTGGATCATTGTATAGTGACACAGTCGGCTAGGCGATCAGTAACGGCGGCGTATGTGAAATATGATATTGGATGGTCTGACCATTTTCCCCTTGTCATAGAATGTAATTATAGTTTGTTGACCCCGACCTTGCCACAGTTAATAATAACAGATAAAAATGTTTTGTGGGGAAACAGAACTGATGATGAAGTTGCATTGTATGAAAAGAAATGTCATTCATTATTAAGACGTATTCAGTTTCCTGCAGCATTTATAAAATGTGGTGATCGTATATGTAGTGATGTCGGCCATAGACGTATTCTTGACACGATGTATTCGGACATTGTGTCCGCCCTTCGTGATTCAGCTAAGGATAGTCGAGGGAGCGCCGGCAAGCCGAGGTTACATAAGAAAGGTTGGAACAAGTATGTGAAAGCGGCGCATGGGGAGGCTAGGCTGAGTTATAGAGAGTGGGTTTTGTGTGGTAGGCCGAGGTCTGGTCCTGTTTACGAGGAAATGAGTGAAAGAAGGAAGGTGTTTAAGTCACGTTTGAAATGGTCACAAAACAATCAGGATCAAATTATAATGGACGACTTGGCGAGGAAGCATGCAAGTGGGAATTTTCGCGATTTCTGGCGAAGTACCAATAAGGTAAATGTGCGTCCAAGTCGGCCGATAAGTGTGGATGGTGTGAGTGATCCTGAGAGAATAGCCAATGCTTTCAAAGAACATTTTATAGTGAAATCTCCTCTGGGTCGGCAGGCGGAGGTGCTTTCTGCTGAGATACCGAAGGAAGAGATACTTGAGTGTAGATTTACTGCCAAAAAAGTAGCTAAAGTTATAAAAACGCTCTCCAAAGGCAAATCACCAGGTCACGATGGTATTAGCATTGAGCACCTCCAGCATGCTGGTCCTCATATCGCTGGAGTATTGGCAATGTTCTTCTCTCTGTGCGTGAGTCACTCGTATCTGCCCGTAGACTTGATGAGGACTGTTGTAGTGCCTGTGGTGAAGGACAAGACTGGAGATCTCGGTGACGGGACGAACTACCGGCCTATATCGCTGGCTACCATCATCGCGAAGGTGTTTGACGGTATGCTTAATACACAGTTAGATCAGTTCGTAACTCTGCATGACAATCAGTTTGGGTTTAGACCTAAGCTGTCTACTGAGAGTGCAATACTGTGTCTTAAGCATACTGTCCGATACTATACTGATCGTGGGACACCGGTATATGCCTGCTTCCTCGACCTGTCTAAAGCGTTTGATCTGGTGGCTTACAACATACTGTGGAAGAAGCTGAGAAGCATAAACTTACCACCCGAGCTTATTAACATATTTAAATATTGGTACGAGCACCAGATCAACAGAGTACGTTGGGGGGGCGCAATGTCGGAACCTTACCAGCTTGAGTGTGGGGTGAGACAGGGGGGGTTGACTTCACCCACCCTTTTTAACCTGTATTTGAACGCGCTGATCGAGGCGCTCAGCAGTCGCCATATCGGATGTCATATTGATGATGTGTGTGTAAACAATCTTAGTTATGCTGATGATATGGTGTTGCTGAGCGCGTCGGTCTGCGGTTTGAGGGAACTCATCAAAATTTGTGAGGAATACGCCTGTGGTCACGGACTGGTGTATAACTCAAAAAAGAGTCAGGTCATGGTCTTTGAGGCCGGTAAAAAGAGTCTGATAGACATCCCACCTGTCACTTTGAACGGTGCAGACCTAGAGAGGGTATTTTCTTTCAAATACTTAGGTCACGTGGTCACTGCCGACCTCAAGGACAATGACGACATCGAACGGGAGCGGAGGGCGCTGTCGGTGCGGGCGAATATGGTTGCCCGGAGGTTTGCGCGTAGTTCAGAGGAGGTGAAACTTACGGTGTTTCGAGCTTACTGTACCTCTCTGTACACGTGCAGCCTGTGGGCGAAGTATACGCTCGCAACGTACAGCGCCATCCGCGTCCAGTACAATAATGCACTCAGGGCGGTGTTGGGGCTGCCCCGCTACTGCAGCGCATCGGGGATGTTTGCGGCGGCGCGGGTTGATTGTTTCCATGCTACTATGCGCAAGCGAGCCGCATCCCTGGTGCGCAGGTTGCGGGCCAGCTCCAACACCGTCCTGGCAATGATTGCGGCCAGGGTGGACTGCCCCTATACGAGGCACTGTTGCGAGCGACACCTGTCCAGCAACCCAATTAGTTTTTAAGTTACCTATGTGTTGTGTGTATTTTATGTCGTGTGCCTACCTACTGTACCTATGAGTTATGCTCGAAATAAACGTATTTTATTTATTTTTTATTTTATATTGCTAAACTGCACTTAACAGAAAATTACTCGTAGGTTTCTACTTATAGGTTTAATTACGTCAAGACGCTTTTGTCAACATAGTAAATCACGCTGTATAACGTCACGAGACAATCTTTACAAGTGTCAAAAATAAACAGGATCACTTATTTTGCCAAGAAAATGTTAGCTTGCGTTTCTGCTGACGAATCTCAAAATATCAATTTGCCATTTTGTTTTGCAGATTTTAGGCACTCATAATGCGCTGTGGGTGTTCATATTTAATGATTATTCTGGAAATAACACAGATAGTTAATTAGTGTAGCGATTAACTGAATACACAATGTATTTTTGCCCGTCATTGCGTTAGAAAGAAAGAAAAAAACACGTAACGTCAATAAAATTTTAAATAAATTTTAATCCAAGTTTAAAATACCAACGACGAACGACTTTGTAGTTTTGTTTCTTTCGGTGAGCGTAACAACCACAGTCGAACTAGTTCTAACCGGATTCTGTGTTTATAATCCTTATCAACGCTTGGTTAGCGAGCTGTGACGTTTTTTATCGTTCTGCAAGAACTTGTATGAAATGGAGGGTTGAATAGACTTGCTTAGTAATAAAACAAATTCTTAGTAAACAACTCAGGTTTTAACATACTTACGGGTACATTATGAAAAGGATGAAAACTGAAATGACCGAAAACCTGAAAAATATAATGCGCGAAATGTCGAAAGTTTGAATTGCAGAACGTTTACGAATTAGAATGTTTAATTAAACACTTGAATAAAAACCTAATGTACTTGCTATTAGTTAAATAAAATGTAGGTAACAAATAGAATAGAATCCATGATTCTATGTTGCTCCAGTCTGACTGATTTTTGAATGGTTATCCTTCATGTAGTTAAAATAATCATGGCAACTTATGTGTAAAATTGCATATCCGCGAACAAATTAACGGGCGCACACACGCTTAAAATTTACTACTACAAGCGCGATGGTAAATATAGAGTTCGAAGAATGTGCTTGACGTCACGAGCGAGCCCACGCGTTAGCCAATCAGATCCGAACACCAAGAGGCACGGCCGGGGAAGTTGACAAACATCCTCCTGGATCTCTTAATATATTTATGCATGCAAGAATGATGAAATGGTTTGAATTTATAATCAAAGACCTTTATCCTTTTCACGCCATTGTAGACCTAGCAATTTATAATAGCATTTCGTGAGTTTTCATAATTCTCATACATCTGCACTGTTTTCACATGCGCAGTCGCGCCTTCCAAGAGAGAGACAACAATAGTTTATTATCATGAATGAAAATAATTGCGCCTGTGTGCGAACGCGTTTGAACGCTGCTGTGACCAATGTTCGCTAGGGCTAGCTAGCTGCTGCTAGCCGTATTCCTCAATACCTCGCGGGTTTGGCAAGACGTGCCGTAACAATTACATAGCCAGTGTATTGTACATTTTTAATTCGGTTTGTATTAAACACAGTGTTTAAAATGGGCATCGTTGTTAATAATCTTCCTTTGGTGAGTTAAACTTATATGTTTGAGTGAATAAAAATATTTATGGACTACCGGCATCGAATTGGAAAGTAACGTACCTATAGCAGTGTTGTAATGACCGCTTTGACCTTGTGGAACTTGCTCGCGGTATTGAATTATAATTTAAGCGGATTATATGTTTGCAAGGATTGCATTTGTTACGATCACAAAAAAGTTTCAATTTATAATAATTGTTTCTAATGAGTATAAAATTATATTTGAGTGTGCCCGTTTTTGTCAAAAATAAGGTAGACTTCGGAGTAGATGACGCATGATTGGCACAACAAAAAATCATAACTTTACTTCGCCAACAATTAAATAAATAAATATAAAAACAATTTTTATGGTTCTATGGAGTTTTCAAATAACAAAGTATAAATACCGACGGCCTCGCCAATTTCATCGTCAAAATTACGATCAGAGTTACATTGATTGAACTTGTATTTCTAATTAAACTTTTTCTGGTTGTTTCAGATTCGCGAAGAATGCGAAGTTTTTCATTTAGGTGATAAACATACAAGAGAAATAATGAGCAGATTACACAACGATCTGCTCAAAGGGCTTGGGGCAGATACTCATGCCAACTCCATTGTAAAGTGCTGGGTCACTTACATACAGGATTTACCCAACGGAAAAGGTAAGACACTTACAGAGTACATTATATACTTAAAAAACATGTAGTACTTACTTTTTAAATAGCAATCAATTATGATAAAAAACATTTTTGATTCATATATTGACCTAATTTTTGTCCTTTTATTTAATTACCTACTATTTTTGTTTCAGAACGTGGTAAATTTCTGGCTTTAGATTTAGGAGGAACCAATTTCAGAGTCTTAATAATAAATCTAGGAGAAAACCACTTCGACATGCAATCCAAAATCTATGCGATACCTAATCACATTATGACAGGCACTGGCATCGCATTGTTCGATCACATTGCAGAATGTTTAGCTAACTTTATGAAGGTAACAAGATCTTTCAATGATTAAGATGATCTTGTAAAATTTTAACGTGATAATGCTGACTTGTATTTTTCGTTTATTAAGGAACATGATGTTTATGAAGAACGTTTGGCGCTGGGCTTTACATTCAGCTTCCCCTTGAAACAATTGGGCCTTACAAGAGGAATTTTACAACGTTGGACCAAGGGTTTCTCATGCTCAGGAGTTGTTGGTGAAGATGTCGTCCAGGGTCTCAAAGACGCTATTGCAAGACGTGGGGTAAGTTTCCTCTTCATCGTATCAAGATTTGACACATTTCCATCCATTTTTTTTACATGCACTATCTATACTCTGACGAAACCGAAATAGATAAATCTTCAAAATTTAAATAGTGAATATCAAAACATTTTCCAGGATATTTCCGTGTCCGTGATGGGCATCCTTAATGACGCAACGGGTACCCTTATGACATGTGCACATAAGGAACCTGATTGCAGAATAGGTGTAATTATTGGTGAGTTGACGATGATAATCAGCTCTCTTTAGCAATGTAAGGCATGATTTATGGAGCCAAACGAGAGCCAAGTAGAGGCTTTCAAGTCTTTTTTTTTTTATAACTTTACAAAGCATCAGTGAATCAGTGCAGGGTTAAAAATTTGGTCATTTTTGTTGCACTAACTGGAAAACATATATCTACCTACGTTTTAATTATTTTCTTTTCAATTTAATCTAATATTATTAAACTTAATTAATTGACCTTCGTTGATCGGTCATGCATGCTTGATTGCGACCTAGAGATAAATTGTTTATTAATTTTATCTGTATGTTTAATTAATTATTTTGCATTAATGATTATTTAACTTAAGTTTTCTTTGAAAATTGTAAACTGATTTTCTAAAGTGTAAAAGTAAGATTACGAAAATGATTAGCAGCTTTGTCATTTTTGGTCAATCACATTCATACAAAACAAAACTAACAAAAATTGGGAAAACATTGCATTAAGCACTGAACCACTGTTTCAACTAATTGACTGATTTCACAGGGTTTGATATTACAATATTGAAAGCCTCTACAACCAATCATCTTCAACATTACTGGTTAATCTAAAATTTCCACTGAAAGGTCTAGAAGTCATAATCTATCTCTTTATCTAAAGTGCATGTTTTCTCACTCTTGTAGGACGTACAGATTGACATTTGCGCTATTCTGAACGATACTACGGGTACATTAATGTCCTGCGCGTGGAAAAACCATAACTGCAAAATAGGACTCATCGTTGGTAGGTTTTACCTTGTTTATCGCTGTTTTAACGTATGTGGTGGTGTGTCGATGTTTATTTGTTGTATTGTTACACATAGAAATTAGATTATTGTTGCATATTAACACGCATGCTTTAGTCATTAGAGAACCAATGAACTGTGAACTGTTTACCGACACAACGTGCGACATTATGACGTTACTAGTCACGAGTCATGCTCGTTTTTGGTTTTTTTCTTAGAAAAATCTATATTTCATGTTTATGGTAACATCATGATTTCATTTTTATTTTTTAGCTATTATCTTGTTTTATTTCTAATTGTTTTAACTAATCTAAATCAATTTACACATTTTGTTTGGCTTTTGCTTTGCTAAGATTTTATTCCTTCTTTAGGTAGTGCCACATCTAATATTATTTATTTGTTATAAAACAGTATTGATGACCTCATTCCTTGTTGTTGTCCTTCTAAGATATAAAGTAATATTTCTAAGAATACTTATTACTTAATCAGATACCTAAATAAAAAGTACAATCGTAATGACAACAGTAGTCAACCTATAGTAGGTTATCCTATAATATATACCTAGTTGTTGTGCTAACTGCTTATTAGAATGTCAATGCGAAATGTGTTAGCGTATTTCCGTTATAATTAGAGCAACCATGAAAGTCTTTCGAGTAAGGTCAACCAACACCTAGTCACTTATCAGAATGAAAATAAAACAAAAGTATAAGAAGACAGCTATTCGCAAGACTTTCTTGATACATCAGAATTCAATTCCGATAACTTAGACAGGGATAAAAAGGCAAAAACATTTTAGTGAATTAAGGTGGAATTTGAAATGACAAGACAAATTGTAGACATTGCAAAACGCAACCTGTCCAAGTTAACGGCACGGAAGAAGAGTTCAAAACAGAGTCTCACTTACATCTTTATCCAGGTACTGGCAGTAACGCTTGCTACGTAGAAAAGACCGAGAACTGTGGCATGTTTGATGGCGAGCCTGGAAAGCCGGATCTTCTCATCAACACTGAATGGGGCGCGTTCGGGGACGACGGCGCCTTAGACTTAGTCCGTACGGAGTTCGACCGCGAAGTAGACTCCAATTCCATCAACCCTGGAAAACAGATGTGAGTTATTTTTACAATTTTCAAAATCGGTCCACAATTGACGGAGATGAATCGGTATACATTCATAAAAAAAAGCATACGTTACGTATACAGCCGAACATAGAACCTCAACCTTTTTTAAGACGGTTAAAAATGATGATGCACGCAAAATAATATTTTAAAGTAGAAACCTAAGTAACATTTTAAATCTTAGTAAGTAAGTACCTATAGTTTTCCTGTTCGCACAATGTATTCTTACTCCTCGAAATTCCATTGAGGTTGAGAACATTAGATGACCAAACTTGACACGGGAATTCCTTAGATATACGTAACAATTCCATGATGTATTTTGAAAGTATCTTCAAGGAAACTAAAAATGTATTACTTTTGAACAGTAATTTTAACTAGATACCCTATTGTGTGGTTTTCTCCGCTCAGTAATTTTCCTGGTTCAGTCGAGGAAAGCTATAATACTAATTTAGTGGCTCTGCTGTGAGCTGTGATCGTCGCGAGTCTGTCTTTGCATAGCTTGAAACTGAATAAATGTTCATAATTCTCTAGTTATGTGATGAGAAAGTGGTCCCAGGGCTCCATCAATCCCTGCCTAGTAGTTAAAGGCTCGATTCCACTGGTAGAAATCTGTAAGTCTGTGTGAGCAATTTACTGAATTTTGAGGAGCTATTCTGCTCATCGCGCTGAAGATCCTTATCAGACCGTCACCAAATTTTTATGAAATTTCCAATAAAAAAAGAACCATCGAAATCGAATTTCATATTCTTATAAAAATCTATTATTATTATCGAACCTGCAGTGCAAGCACCGTTCTTATCGATCGCTAAATTTGACATTTAGAATCGACAAAATTTGGATTTATCAATGAAAAATTTAATTTTATCGAATTCTATCGAATCTAAATGTCAACTTAGCGATCGATAAGAACGGTGCTTGCACTGCTGCTCACAAAATTTCACGAGAATCGGTTGAAACATGCGACCTGTAGAGGAGAACAGAGAGACTGACAGACGGACAAAAGCATTTTTTTGGCCAATCTAGAAACTGAGATTCTTTGCTAGCTCGGTCAATTATGATAGCGACGTCAAGCAAGACTTATATAATCAATTTTAACGATAATAAACACGTTTGTAAACACGGGTCTTGTGTTACCTATACCCATCTAATCTAATAGTAAGCTGTAAACTTCTATGCAAATAACACCACGAACTTTATAGTGCCTTTCAACAGGCACTTAAAAGACAAAGGGGACATAAGAGAGTATATTAAATAAACCTAATGTGCATTTAAATGGTTAAACATGAATTACTTTGTTTACAGCCAAGAGAAGATGATATCTGGAATGTACTTAGGAGAGTTGGTCCGATTAGCGCTAGTGAAGTACACGAAAATGGGTCTTCTGTTCGGAGGACGCGGGTCAGACTTACTGTTTGAACGCGGCAGCTTCTACACTAAATATGTGTCTGAGATCGAATCTGATAAACAGGGCGACTACATGAGCTGTATGGAAGTTCTTGAAGAGCTTGGTGAGTAATAAAACTTAAGCCTTTACATTTTTAATAGATGATTTATATTGCGTCAGAACACTCCTTGCCTACACTCAACAGGACACTGTAGCGCTTAGGACAATGTTGTGATGATGTAGGCTTGTTCAGCACCAAAATCATTCTCACAGTTTGATCGGTCTTATCCTCAGGAAAGACACAATCAATACGTGTGGTGCTAACTAAGCCGTGATATAAACCTACATACTCGTAAGAGTGTATGATTTTAAATTGCAGCGTTATAGCAGATTCTGCTATAACACTGCAATTACTAATCGTTCAAGTTCAAGTAAAGACTCTTGCAAGGCCGGTTTAGGTCGTACCTACTCGATAGGTAGATAATTGGCTAAATAAAGTGGAAACTAGTTGCTCCTGTTATCTGATCAATTTAATTAGACAACACTAAGCGAATCGCGTTGGTGTCTTTACCAATAGAACTGCGAAAAGCTTTTTTAAGCCGTTTTTTAAGATTGTTAAAGTCAAATGGACAAGATTCAACAAGCAAGACAAGAAGCAAAAAATAAGTAGCGCAAATAAACTAGTAATGTATGACACAGATGCAGGAAGTTCACAAGATTTAGGTCTGATTAATTATAGTTCTGGTTGCAAAAGGAATTCTTAAGGTTATTTACAATTTCCTTGAATGCGACGGAACCCGTTTCGATCACATCTACTTGATGTAAAATACATATCATACATTAAAACACCTTGTCATAAATTACAATGGACAAAAGGCGCACCTACGAACTAATATCTATGTAAGAAATAAGTAATGTGCCTTTAAATAAATAAGAAATGTATATAAAACATTGCATTGTAAAGTGGTGTGTCCTATGTAGTGTACATAACATACGTTTGCATGTATTTAAAAGACGCAATGACAGTGTCATCGATGACCACAAAATCAATATTATGAAACTATACACGATGATCTTTAAGCATATAGGAATGCACACATCGTGTGTCTGCGTTATGTAAAGTTTTTTTTTACATCAATCATGTTGTAATAAATTTGATAAAAACGTCGTACTTTAGTTAGTTACGTAACCTAAGCAACTATTTTGTACGATCATTTTAAAACGATGATATAGTTACGTAACATAAGCAACAATTTTGTATGATCATTTTAAAACGATGATACCTATAGATTGTGAATGATCTTAGGCAACTAATAAGCATAATCCATTAAAAGTAAAACCACTCGCCTTTATTAAGACGGTTATTAAGAAGGTGTTATTTATAATATAAATTTTAGCACAAAAGTATGCTTCATCATAGGCTATAATGAAGATTGGTTTTGTGCTAATTGGTATGGTCTATGTCATAGTCATAGCCCAAATAGTCTTCAATTTATGTTTTATTTCGCGTCTATCTTTATGCCTAGTTATATTTAACCTGCTTTAGATCAGGATATTTCATAATAAAGCCGATAGTTTCTGATTTTTGATTTCGCATCAATAATAATTAGCAGACTGTTAAATATAATCTTTCTCTGTGTACTGTACATACATATTTCGCGATTTCAACACGTATTTCGCTTCTAATGGCCTATTTTTTACAATTTGTTCATAAATGATTCCAACTGATTGATAAATATGCTCATATCCGTGTTTCAGGTCTATCCCATGCCACAGAAGTGGACATGGCGGCAGTACGGCATGTTTGCGAGTGCGTTTCGAAGCGCGCCGCGCACCTGGTATCTGCCGGTATCGCATGCCTCATCAACAAGATGAACGAGCCCCACGTCACCGTCGGTATCGACGGCTCCGTATACCGTTTCCACCCACACTTCCACACGCTCATGTGCGAAAGGATCGCACAGCTTGTACGGCCAGGGTTAACGGTACGTACAAAACCAAAATCGACAAACAGACGTTTACCAACAAAGCAACTGCGTATGGTTGTCACTTGTAACCTAAAGTATGAATTAACCTGATAGTTTTTTTATGCTTGATGTTTTTTACCCGACTGCGCAAAGCAAAGGAAGGGTAATGTGTTTATCAGTCTATGTTTGTATGTTTGTATGTTTGTTTGTATGTTTGTTTGTATGTATGTTTGGATGTTTCTATGTGGCACTCTAGAGGCCAAACGCGTGGACCGATTTTGATCATTCTTGCGTCAATCGATTCGTCTCAACCTTGGGAGTGTCACTAAAGACATGACAGTTATCAAAATTCACCAGTGCCACAACCAGACGCCATATTGTCAAAATTAAAAAAATCAAAATCGTCACACTACTCGTATATCAAGTGGGGTATCGTTGAATAGGTATTTCAAAATCAACTTTATGTTTCTTTTACCATTTTTAATTTTAAGTAATAGTTTAAGAAAAATAACGGTTTAAAGTTGATTAATAATAATTCTCGCTATAGATGTTTCTATGTGGCACTCTAGAGGCCAAACGCGTGGACCGATTTTGATGATTCTTACGTCAATCGATTTGTCTCAACCTTGGGAGTGTCACTAAAGATATGACAGTAATCAAAATTCACCAGGGCTACAACCAGACGCCATATTGTCAAAATTAAAAGAATCAAAATCGTCACACTATATCAAGTGGGGTATCGTTGAATAGGTATTTTAAAATCAACTTTAACATAACTAAAAAGTGTTAAATAAAAACTTATTTAAAAAAAAACAAAAACCCGACTGCGTTAAAACTAAAAAGAATAAAACAAGCCTGCAAAGAATTACTCACAGTCGGGACCCTTTTTGTTTTTTTTAAATAAGTTTTTATTTACATTAATGAAATGGTCTTAGAATGAAAAGAAGAAAATTGTGCGGTGCTTTCCAAAGCAGAACACGCAGAACTGCTGGCACCCGGAGCACTGAACGTGTTAATGATTCCATGTCAAGCATTTAAGGTTTCTTCTATTGTGATATTTTGCATCGTTATACATCAATAATAGTCTGATATTGCCTCATTATTGTGCAAAGAGATATGAAATTGATCAAAGTCATGGATGATATCACTATAGCATAGCAAAACACATCAGCAACTTTTTATCTTTAGATTAATCACTATAAACTAGATATTTAGGTAATGAGAGGTGTGGCGTTATCAACCTTATTTCGCGTTTTATTTATCTTTTGCAATTAATTAATCGTTCTTTACGAAAGACGTCTCAATTTTGCGTCATAGTACCGTTTTCCATTAAAATACCTATATGCCTTATCGGAGGTAGGTAGGTAGGTATATGCTACTCTAGCTAGACAATGATATTCTATATAACCTCATTGACTCTAAACGATTAGTAATTTGGTACAATGAACTAAGTACCTATTTCATGTTTCATACAAAACCGTTGAAATTGAGCATTACAAAATATATACTTAGTTAAAGAATAATTACGATCTTCACAGGCTTAATATAAAGCGTTGATAGCCGCTATGTGTCCAAAAATAATATTATGCGTCTAGACGAAGATAGCATTTATCTGAATAGGTACCTATCGCATCGAATTTGTGGAATATTACCAAGATAATGATTCTTTGAAGTAGCGTACGAATTGAGATCATTGGTTTATTCGGGAGTTGTTTGTTATAGTATTATCACTTGTTATTGAGAAAAACCAACTAATTAATTACATAACCCCTGGACTTTGATTTATCACTATCAAAGACGAGCCCCTCAACGTACTTGTAAATTGTTTGTCGTTCGGACGATAAGCCTGTATAAATCAGACTATCAAAGGTTACACATTCGAAACTGTACTAATGAGACCATAAAGTTCGTCACAAAAAATTGATAATTTGGAATACAGCAAGCATTGACGTCAGCGTCAGTACAAGTTACGCATGATACTTGCATTTTTATAACTTAATACTTAACTTTTTTTATACGATCAGCTTCGGATCGGATGTAAATAGGTAATGCAATTTTAACTTTCCCCTAACACAGTTTTATAACTAGTAAAGAAGACCATACTATCGATTTTCATGATTTTCAACTCTGGCGTCAGAGGTTCCGTGGCCGAATTGGTAAAGGCACTCCGGCTAAAGGAGGATCGCTTGTATCAGTGCGGGTTCGAATCCCGTCGGAATTGAAAATTTTGATAAGATTTTTCAGTTTAAAAATGTAAATTAATACTTACCTACCTATGTTACTACTATGTATGAAATATTATAAATTATCTTTATCTTATACAATTTAAACTGACAGGGAATTCTAAAAAAATCATAATGATTTATGTATGATGCAATGTGCCCTTCAGTGTCGGGTACCTACATATAGTATATTATATACATACAGACATTTTAGGGGCGCAAAAACTAAAGCTTTGTCTATTCTCAGTCTTTAACATTTTATAGACAAACAGACGACTTAGACAAATATACAGTTAGTGGTAAAGGGACCTTTTCACCTTTTATTGTTATTTCTATGCTCAAACAATTCAAAACTCGGAATATTACCGATACATCCTATACACTTATCATTATCACAAATCACAACGCAGATTATAATAACATAGCTGTCACGGTGACTATACGATTCGGATAGTACCTACCGTCCTTGATAGATAGATGTAGGTATACGTGATGATTGGCTTGTTCAAAGTAGGCAAAATCGTTTAGGTACCTATATAAATTGTTGCTGTTGATTATGATTGTATTATTTTTTTATCTATACCCTCGATAAATAAAGTAAGTGAAAAATAACTGAAAAGCCAACATGTATCTTTAACATATTTTTATCTTCGAATTCCCCATTTAATATTTTTATAAAAAAATGTGCTAATTTTAGGTCGGGATAGCGCCTTAAGTTAATCCAAGGCTGCCTCTTCGTTTAGCCTTTCGAGACAAAGTTCCGAATTTAAAAATTAGTATGATAGTAATTGACGTGATTGTATATTTTCAGTTTGACCTTATGCTTTCTGAGGACGGCAGCGGTCGTGGTGCGGCGTTGGTAGCCGCTGTGGCGTGTCGGCAGAGCCTCCTCGGTGCGTAAGGATACAACAGACAGATAGCATAGCGATCTCTCCGCCCGCGGCGTACCAGCCTTTAGCCCTCAGACTGTTCACACTTTGGCCTCTAAACTGCGCCTAGTGTCTACATTATTCGCTTATTCAGACGTGTTGTTATCGTCAATGTAGATATTCATTTCAATAATCTATCTATAATTTAAAAGAATTTAGCTAGACAAATTAGGAAGGAAAATGTGACTACAAGTCCAATATAAGGCGTAAGTACATAAAGGCTTTAGGCTGTTTTGGTAGACTAAACTTGATATTTTGGTCGTATGCCGCTGTGTGCTGTACAGGCTGCTCTCGGAAGTAATACAATCTAACGTTTTATAGCTACAAATACACTAGCATGCTAAATTGTTACGTATTACATTAGTACGATACAAGGTTTTTAGTACTTATTTATTACGTTAGTCTAGTCACAAATCACGGTTTCAAAGCGTATTGGAAGCATTCAATGATAATATTTTTGTTCTGTAACACCATCGAGTCTGTAGCAGACAGAACTGAAGACTGATATTTTACTATCATAGGTAGAGATAGCATTCCGTTGCTGTACTTTTTTCTATGCTAGCACACAGTTTTATGGCGCAAAAATATTAAGTTCAGTTACTAATTTATATATTAGCAATAAGTAGAGTATAACTATAATATGTATTTATATCGGAGAGAAAGTTATTATAAGTAGGATTAAATCTGTTACTACTGAAACTGTCAAACCGTGAAGTTAAAAGTGATTTAACGAATTAGAAGTTTGTAATTAATCATTAATGTAGGTGGATACCTTTTTTATAATACCCGTTCAAAAGGCAATGCTCTTAAATATCATTTGGTTAGTTGCTAATTTCCTTTTGTAAAATTTGTAATGTAAGTAAGTACTTAAATATATGTGGATTCCTGTGTGTGAATCTCAGTATGTTTATTTCTGTTATCAGAAAGTCCTACGAGAATTAATTGAATCATTCCATTAAATTGAGCATCACATAAAATTCATTCTTTACAATTTTATAAATTAACGCTAAACTCAAAATAAAATATTCAGTTGTATGTTTGTATTGTATGTGACGAGTCGTATGGAACTTCACTTTCTTAATAAAATCAAGTTATGTAGGTACATAAGGTGTTTTGATATTTTACTGTGATAGAACTAGGACTACTATGACAAGATAACATTTTATTTTTTACGAACTAGTATATTATCCGCACCTACTTATTTCTAGAAACCAAATTCATTAAAGCGATTATAAAATAAAAATTTAAACAACTGGGAGTTCAACAGCGTGTCCGCAACAGTGTAACGAATAGAAAATATGAAATAGTTTTACCTAATAATTTTTATATGCTATTGCCTACATAGTTCCTAGTTATTTTAGGTGCATTTCAGATAAAAAAGATTTTGTACATAAAATGAGTGTGTTTGTCATAATTATGTTGCATGAGTTGTAACTTAAGTCGCAGTTTTTTAGATTTAGTAAACATTTGAAATGTTAATTTTAGTAAGATACTTTAAATGTCGAATCTGATTTTGCTGCTTACGATTTAAAAACAATAATTTGCACATTAAGATAATTAATACAAATAACAAATGTTAGGAGCAAAAAACTACAAGATGAAGTGTTGTAGGTAATTCAATGTTAAATATTTTTATAACTTATGTTAGTACCTAGTACCTATTTAATATTATCATGTACACGCCTAGTAAATTAATTTCGGTCTTTAACTTACATGTAAAGTACAAATTATCCGAACTATTGAGACCAAGTACTTAGTAACAGTCCATTTATACATTAAAAAATCTAAGAAAAATCAATGACAGAAAGATTTAGTTAATCTGACTATTGATTTTGAATGTTTCGTTTATTTGCTCAAATAAAAATGTTTGCACAACGATTGATATTACAAGGAGCCCTAGAAGAATCAATAGTGTAAAATGATATTTCAATGTTAACTGACACAAGAAAAAGTACTTTAATTGGCAAAATCGATACTAGCCATATATCATGTCATAGAGACATCGCAATGAAGATTTGTTTAATCTTTTAAAACTATAAACCAATTTCAGGGTGTTGCCCGTTAAGTAGGTAAGTACCTTTAAAGGCTCCCAACATTCCAAGTTATAATATACTCAATGACTTAATAATAAAACAAAACCTATAGTACACCTTATTCTTGTGTCCGTTGCACTAGTATCAAAAAATGTGAGCAAATATATACGACATAATATTTAATTGAAAATGTGTGGTTATTAGAAATAATGTTATTGAATTATGGTAAGAAAATAATTTTATTATTATGAATGTATGTTTATGATTTTATTTTTGTTGCGCCTCTTTGGCAAAAATCAAATAAAAAGCATCGTAGTTAGGTATGTTGTACCTCTAGAAGAGTTATGCGAAAAAAGAATAAATTCTTTAAACTTATGCTTTTGATTTATTATTTACTAATTTAATTTTATGATCCTTATTTGATCAGCCCACATTTTATTTTAATAATCTCCCTGCTTTTATCCCACTGAGCGTTTGTTTTATATCATATCCGCACAAGGTCCCACCCGCTACCGCACAAGGATTTCACCATGGCAAAATCAGCTCTTATTTGTATAAGATGTTCGTTTTTTTTTTACTACTATGGTAGCATACGGCCTACTTGATGGTAAGCGGTTACCGTAGGCTACAAATGCCTGTGACACCAGAGGAGTCACACTCGCGCAGCTGACACTTTAAAAGAGGAATCACCGCGCCGACAACACAATGGACAAGATTGAAACTCGACTAAAGTTCGTTAATTTACTTGCCAAATAACGTTATATAGAAAATCACAATTTTTTTGAATTTGAAATGATGAGACAAGTCTTGGTGGAGTTGGCATAACATTGTTACTTTTCTGCGATTTCCTCTATCACCCGTCATCTCACTCTCCTTTGTATTACACTTTACATACTCAACATCTTCTTAGGTAAGGTTAGTAATCTGTAGTAAGGTAACGAATGTAATGAAGGGAAATAAAATAACTTACATGATCATGCATCTCTCGGTAAAGAACGGGTTAGGTTTCAGTTCATAAACAATCTTGAAACAAAGCACAAAATAGTGTTTCTGCTTTTTGATGGCTTAATGGTAGCTTGAATTGCTGAAAAACAACCAAATTAAAACTTAGTTTAATATTTTTTACAGGAAGATAATGATTCAAATAAATAGGTAAATTATTTTAAAAATATTTAAGTATAATAATAAAAAACCTACATTTTACAAAAATAGTTAAGAGGAAAAAATAAAATATGAATCCAAAGCGCGGTGATTATTACTATGGTACGGTAGTCATAGGAGTTGAAGTAGTAATGAAAACAAATCCAGTATTATAATTAATTTTGGTCATAGTTTAATTTAACAAAATAAATTTTACGTTTATATTCTTATACTATGCATTCATACAATAAACATTATAATAATGCTAGTACATACTACTTATTACTACTTATATAGATAGTGTCAACAAATATGATGAGAAATAAATCACAACACTACTAATTCATAATCTAATCTAATCATAATAAATAGCACAACTATGATGACTGGATCAGATTAGTTTACTTACATACCTACTGAAAACTGCAAACATAAATTTCATTAAATAAATTCGTAATTTTGATAAAATCAGAAGCTAAGAAATTCGTCGTGTCTTAACATTGACAAAGAAAATGGATTAGGACATAATTAGATGGTAGATCATCTATTGGAATTATCTGAAGTACCAGATTAAGCACTAAGATAATAATAATCATATGCCGTAATTAACAATGTGATTAGTCATTTATCCAGCAATCATAATAACAGTAAGAGATAATATAGATCAAATAATAGGTCTCACTACAACTTACAAAATAACTTTCTATATTAACTGGTGAAGTGATACACAAATTAATTCCACAAAAGTGCACTTAATGAATTACCGACCGCATATAGGATATTTTTTTAATTTCTAAAGTAGCGATTTCACTATTCAATTTGTAGGAAACCGATCTAGGAATCATCGCTCTATCTCGCTCTTTTGCCTACGAATTGCGTATTGTGCATCAAATGTAGGAACAAAAAGCAGGATGCACAATACGCAACTCGTAGGCCAAAGAGCGAGACAGAGCGATGATTGTAGATCGGTTTCCTACAAATTGGACAGTGTTATCGCTACTTAACTCCTAGGTTGCTACGAGAATCATAGTGAAACATCACAATTAAGACGAATTGTTTAGTGTCCAATAAAGGAAGAGCAATGAGCTCTGTGCGTTTTACGTGCTTAAACTCGACAGGCGCAATCAGAAGGCGATCTGGCGGGTTTCTTTGGTGTGCTGAGGCGTTTAGAGGTCCCTGTGCCATATTGGATACCAGACCCGATCCTCTCTGGATCTAGCTCACCAGTTTCTATTTTAGCAAGAATTGTCTTGGAACATTTCAGAAATGCTTCCTCAACATTCTCACCCGTTTTAGCACTGGTCTCTAAAAACATGAGTTCTGAAAAGAAAATAGTACCTTGTAATAACATCTAGCTAAATCATCACAATAACTACAGATCAAATCATTACAATAACTAAATATTCTAAAATTCTAGATTCTATGATAGAATATCATGTGAGGAGCCGATTTTGCTCAGTAGGATGTACAACCTATGATCTAATTATGTTTGACTAGCAGCGCCCTGCAACGCCCTCGCGGCGTTGCCCCCGTAGTGATGGTTTATTGTGATGATGATGATAAAAAGTAGCTTAAACTTCCTCAAGAGTTTAGCTATCACATCAAGAAAGAATTTTTGAAATCCGGTAGTTCCTGAGATTAACGCGTTCAAAAAAAAAAAAAAAAACTCTGCCGCTTTATTATATTAGTATGTAGTACCTTCTATTATTCTGTGAATTATTAAAGAATAGACAGGTACGTGAAATTCGAAACTTGGCTGTTTAGCTATGGTAAATGTGTGAATCAATTCTGTTTTAGAAAATAAATATTATGAATGTATGATGAAAGAAGATATCATAAATGTGCATGTGGAAACATCATAAATGTGAAGTTGATGATGCTTGATGATAAGCCAATTCCACTCTTATTGACCATGTCTGTCCTGTGGTTAGGCAGATTAGGCTAAGATGTGTTGATTGATATGGAGGGGCATGTTGTTGCTTATATGAAATGAGAACCCTTTTCAGGTCCAGTAAATAATTATAATCAATACTTATAATCTAGAATACTTATGTGTAAAGGCTCAACTCTAGAGATAGGAGATATGCATACCGTTTTCTTGCGCAAATTGGCTGGCTTCAGTGAAGGTGACCTCTCTAGATTCTTCCATATCTTTTTTGTTTCCAACTAGCAATATGACAATACTTGGGCTAGAGAGTGTCCGAGCATCTCTCAACCAATTTGCGAGAGCATTGAAAGAGTCACGGGAAGTGATATCATAGACAAGGAGGGCACCAGCTGCACCTCTGTAATAAGACCTAGTCACAGAACGAAACCTCTCTTGGCCTGCAGTGTCCCATATCTGAAGTTTTGTAGATTTGCCCCCTATATTCACGATTTTTGACCCAAATTCAACACCGATAGTGTGGCATCTATCTTCTTTGACTGTAAATAACAAAAGACATGAGGAAATATTGAAAAAACACTTAACTGTTGAGTGTTGCTCACAAGGAGCACACACTAGCGTCTAACTTATGAGTGTAATTAAATGTAAATTTATGAATAATTTGTCTGTACTGACTTACACTTATTTCCAATAAAATTATTGAGGAGACTGGATTTTCCAGTACCAGCACTTCCAATTACTAAGAATTTAAACAAGTACTCTGGAACAAAGATAATTAATTTTACAATTAGGTAGGTATTCATGTAGATTTAAAAATACTTTTATACCTATCAGTATTTAGTATTAATGCGCCCTTTATGGCATACAACATTGCGGCGCCCTTACAGGGTTTATGTTTGAAACTTTCAATGTAACATTAACACCATAATGTAAACAACATAAGTGCAATAAATAATTTGACTTTTGACTATTGATTATGGTAAATAAGTACCTAGTCGAGAAGATTCATAAAAGAATTAAACTATAGCCTAGCCACTAGCTTATACGAACATACATACTTACATAAAATAATTTACAAAGAAATTAGTTAAGTGTGCAGGATAGTTTTTGGCATAAAACAACACAATGTATGCAAAGGTACTTACTTATTTTAAATATTATTGATTTTACAAATGGATTGAATGGGTTTTGTAAATAGACATTATCATTGCACACTGAAAGCTAAGTAAAGATGAAAGAAGTGTACATATTACATGACATAGAGAAGTTAAATGTACAACCAGTAGGTAATGGAAGAGTTAATGAGCTTAACTTCTGGATGTTTGTTAACACCTAGCTATTGCCACAGGTGCGCACAGAAAACAGTGTGCGAGATACCTTCAGTAAAAAGACCAAGGTTTATACCTACTGTTTTACTAAGTAAGTAGGTATGTATCTGTAGCTATTCTGGTCATACTTTTTCTAGGAAATAATAGCTTTAATCAAGTTAGAATAGCTCATATAGGTTGGGGAGACGCTAAGTAGATTATTTACAAAGAACAGACGGTAGATAATCATTAATTACACGTAAAGATGATTACAAGTGCGCATTGAATTATAATGTTGTAACGACATGCATGTAATAATACAAGAAAATTTCATTTTTAATCAACTTTCATTGATGCTTACCGTAAGTCTCAGACATTTTGCTTCTTCATATGACTTCAATAATACATGGAAAATTAAGTTTTCACCTGTTTTCACTGGAAATCTAAAATGCTAAACCAAAACCAAAATCAAAACAACTCGCTCGTTCGTTCCCCAATAGGGAACTCCCACAATTTTTTTTTATGATTTTATACGATAGGTTATATCGTCAAATAACCGTCATAAAAATTCCAGCGCCGAAATACTAAAATTTTATAACAAAAATAATTTTTGAAATTTACCAACATTTTCACGCATCTGAAACACGATTATTATTGTTGTCACAGATTACTGTTGTAGTAACAATTTGTGAACTTTGACGTGTGACGTCAAATTGATACTAAGTACAACAGTAATCTGTGACAACAATAAGTTCGAGTATAGGAATTGTGAAAATTAAAAAAAAAAACTTATCTATGGATCGTCATATCTGACTCGTTCTTGACTTTTCTTATGAACTCGTGTCGTCACATCCTTTCACATCCTTTTCAAGTATTTTGAAATTCCTACTATTTTTTGCAATTTTTAAAATTTATTTTCTAATCGAAAATGGTTTAATATTAAAAAATAATTACACACACATACCTCTAAAGCAACAATGTTCATAATAAAATACATTTAACCCGCTTTTGAATCAGACGCATATTGCCTATTGCTGCTGATAAATTTTGACTTAAGTAAACATTTGTTTGTCAATGTCATTGTTTGGTGTCATGTTAATGTCATTGTTTGATCAAACCAAACTGTCAAAATCAGATGTCTGTTGTTTGTTTTTTACTTCCTTTCTCCTAGTCAATTTGTTCAAGTGTCGTGTTGGGTTTTATTCAGAGGATTTACCTAAAAGTTTTGTAGAAACAATCTTGGGCTTTACAAGCTGCAGTTATAATTTTATCCCCGAAACTCCAAACACAAAAGCTATGTTGAAAGCTATTAGACCTGTTCGTAATTTCTAAATATAGATAGATACATAATACTCTTGTTTTGATGATGAAATTTACTTACAAATGTATTTTTGGATGTTATTTCAGTTACAGATCAATCAACAAAAACTCTTCTTACCCATTACTAATCAGAAGAGATCGTTTTGGGAATACGTCAATATGATGTTCAATAAGCCTGATCCTGATAGGATCAGAAAGCTTGGTCCTGATCGGGCCTGCGCTGAATGGGTACTCAGAAACGGAGGAAAAGTAGTCTGGGCTGATGGCAAAAAGACTGCAGACTACAATTCTTTGCCATCAGAAGGACAGAGGGTTCCAAAGATAACAGAAATAGATGCCACAGACTCTGGCATTTCTCATTATGGTTTTCCACATTTAGGTAGGTTACATTTATTCCTGAAACTATAATCACAAAATTGAAGTGACAAAAACTATACTAAACTGTTTCCTTTTTTCCAGTAGGTTGTTCAATGTTATCCAAAATCATTCTTCATAATACTAAATACATAGATGACAGAGCATTAAAAGGTCTGTCTTACGGCAGTGAAACACTCAACCATGTGCAAGTCTCAAAGTGTTCTAATGTCTCAGATTCTGGACTGAAAGAATTAAAAGCCCTCAGTAAGCTAACCACCCTGGTTCTATTTGATTTAAGTGATGTGGGAAATTTAGAAGAATGTAAGCAGTATTTACAAACCCACCTGCCCAACTGCAAAATTGAAGGTAAAAATACTTCAAATGTAATTTTTAGAATATTACCACTGTTTTATTTATCCAATGATGTTATTATTTTCAGGTGCAGAAAAGCAAATTGACCGAAAGCTTCCCTAAAAATTCAAAGTCAACAATCTTTAAAATATTTTACTATATAGTATTAACGCAATTTTAAAATGTAAATGAAAATAAAATGTAAATGCTTATAAAATTATTTAACACCTTTACCAACAGCCTCATTGACACTGCTATAACCATTTTTTTCAAGAAGCTCAGCTAACTCTGACTTTATCTTGGAGACTACTGGAGGACCGTGGTAAATAAGCGCTGTGTAAATTTGAACTGCACTGGCTCCTGCTAATATCTTTTCATATGCATCTTTGCCAGTGAACACTCCTCCAACACCAATAATGGGTATCTTTCCTGAAACAAAAGTTACTTTGATAATCACACCTTTTGATTGATTTCATATAAGTAATTAAAAGCTATCTGTTAAAGGCCATGATTTAAACATTATTTTATAGTCAGTTATGATCAACCAATAACAATAATAATTATGCTGCAAATAGCTGCTGCTGTCTGTATGTTATTTATTAAAACATTTATTCTTCTAACATAATTTCAGATACTAAATGAGAATTTTGGGAATTATATTCTCAAGAATCATTGCAAATGAACCTCAACCTAAAATGTCCTTTCAACAACCATATTAGTGTAGTGAAGCAGGTCGTACATGAGTCAGGCTAGCGCAGGATAGGGGGGTTTGGCACAAGCTAAGAGAGGTCTATGCTCAGCAGTGGGATGAAATGGGCTACAGTACGGCCAATGGATCTCGGCGTGCGTGAAGTTAGCCGTTTCGATGCGCAGTGCAACTTTTTCATACAAAATTTTCTACTGCGCAGCGCAGAGCCTGACTTCACGTACGCCGAGATCCGGCGGCCCAACTGTACACATGATGATGTGATGATTAGTGTAGTGATATTATTAGGAATTTGTAACACCCTTACCTTTGGTAAGTTTATACATCTCTTTGATCATCTCTGTAGATTTGTTTGTCAATGGTTTCCCACTGAGGCCCCCAGTCTCATTCATGAACTCTTTATTAATGAGTTGTGCTCTATCAACAGTTGTATTTGAAATGATCAAGCCTTCAACCATACTTTCTTTTTTTGAAATCACAGAAACCACATCCTTAATTTCCTCTTTACTAAGATCCGGAGCTAGTTTCAAAAAGAGGGGAGGTTTGTTTGCACTTTTTGCTGTACTTCTAGCTTTATTGATTTCAGCTAGAAGATGTTGAAGTTCCTCCTTTTTCTGTAATGACCTCAGTCCGGGAGTGTTGGGGCTGGAAACGAAAAAGTAATTTAACACAGGACTTCAAACTGAAATAAGAAAATCAGTAACAATAATGTTTCTAGTCTTGTTATCTGTACCTACCTGCTAATGTTTATAACAAAATAGTCAGCTACATTGGAAAACTTCTCAATTCCTAAAACATAATCTTGCACAGCATTTTCAGACAGTTTATTTTTGCCTAAATTGATTCCCAATAAACCCTTGTCTAGTAAGTTTTTTTCTATGCTGTTTACTTTCTGGAAGACCTTTTCATGACCTTCACTATTGAATCCATATCTGTTGATAACTGCCTCATCTTCAGGCAATCTGAAAACCCTGGGTTTAGGGTTGCCAGGTTGAGGTTCAGGAGTTACAGATCCAATTTCCACTATAGAGAAACCTAACTTCCTCAGACCTAGGACTGCGTCGCCATGTTTATCAAAACCTGCAGCTATGCCAATTGGGTTATTTAAGTCATAACTTAAAAGTTTTGTATTCTGCAAAACAAAATAATACTCAATAGATTTTGTTACTAACTTTGTTTAAGCATAGTAAGAGTTTCAAAGCTTATGAGTAATTAATGTGTAAACATACCAAAACTTTTGGATCTTGATTGTTTTCAGGAGGGAATATACCATATTTTATTGCAGTAACTCCAGCTCTGTGCGCCCATTCAGGACTTACAAATTGGCTGAGTGGCTTAAGATATTGGTTATAATATCCTGTGAAATCTTTTTTATAATAAATATACTGATAGGCCACAGCACCTCCTAATGTCACATAACACAAGGATTTTAGTTTTTTCTGGAATAGATAGAAAATAATTTGTTGCTTGTAGTAATATTACATAAAAGTAAATATCTATAAATAAATTAAGCTCAGTAAATAAAAACTGTAAATTACCAAAGGAGTATTTTTCTTCATAGTGGAAATTAGTAAACTTTTTGAATTCTGTCGACTGAACTTCACTTCACAAGCACACCGCTAAAATCAAAACTTATTTTTAATTTGTTATCGGACCATGCCCTCCAGGCTCCACTTTCCCAATTTATTTATTTTACTCTTTGGCTCCACTCAATAACTTCTAAAGTGTTGTTAGTGTTTTTACGTGTTGAAATTGTAAAACACAGAAATTAAAACTACGTTTTAAATTAATTCCATTCCATTTTCAGCATCACGAACTGTCAAACAAAAGCAAAACAAAAAAAGCAGTGCTGCCAGATGGCTATGTGAATTTACCCCTAAAATTGATGTGAATGAAATCCCCCCGAAAAACAGGTTCTTCACAAATGTTTGTTTTTAGCCTACACTGTCCCACTGCTGGGCAAAGGCCTCCCCTCGAGTTTTCCAAGTAGTTCGGTCTAACACCATTGCCTGCCACTGATAGTCTTCACAAATATAAAAATTAAATTCAAAATTAAAAAAACTGTTTACGCAACCTTTCATCTTCCTTAACTTTTTGACAATCACAACGATTTCCATATCCGTTGAGGTGCTCCGCCCCCCGGACCGATTGTCCAACCTAACCTGCCTAGCCTAACCAACGCCCGCGCAACAACTGTTGGCAGCGGTTTAACTTTTTTTGCCAGTGATTTTATTCCTGGACTAAACCTGTTTGTGGTATCATTGGAATCGGAATTTAACAAGCTTAATATAGGTACTTAACTAATTTACAGTTTTGTCGTTTTTTCTGGCAAAAACGGGTAGAAACGGCAGCAAAAATGTCATTACCTACATCGGAAATCCTTTCTCTAATAATCTAGGTATGGTAAAGTACAGGTTTCTTGTACCTGTACCAGGTACCGCGAAGACGTCAGTAAGAAGTTATAATTTCCTTATATAAGAGAATTTATATATTTCGCGTATTTAGCTTGCACAGTGGCGCCCCCATTTATGTCTATTATCTTTACCAGACTATACATATCATCACGTGACTATTTATTCATCAATTTCATCATGCATGCATGCCCCACATAGACATTAGTATATTTCCCACTTTCACCCCCATCTTGTAAATGGCTGAACCGATTTTGATGAAACATGCATAAGAACTATCGCTAGAAAATCAGCAAAAAAACAAGTCAGTAGGTACAACCGTATAAGAGCTATGGCGCCACACAGACATACATATCGGTCAAACTTATAACACCCCTCTTTTTGTGCCGGGGGTTAAAAACCCCCAACCAAGCATTGGTCAACTTAAAGTACATTAATTTATTAGACGTAAGTTTATATCTGTAAATAAAAATTCAACAAAATATCCATTAAAATTATTAATTTTCTATAAACCTCAAATACCTCATTCATAATTTTACCCTGTGGAAATCCCCACTTAAAGGAGTTGTTCCCCCAAAATTCCTCCCAGAACCCAAAAACACCCCCGGATTTGCAGGGAATCCCTCTCATCTGGCATCACTGAAAAAAATGTCAAGAAGAAAGACAGAAGGTTTCACTCCCACGTCCGTCGTGATGGCACCATCATTTGTGCTTGTCAAGTCAATGTCATGTATGTCATGTCGTCCGTCAAATCCGTCTGTTCTCGTTCTCTCTCTGTCTCTGTGCTGTTGTGTCAGTGTTGCCAATTTAGCGAATTTGTCGCTGGAAATGGCGACTTTTGCTATGATGTTAGCGAATTAAAATCTGTTTTAGCGACAAAATAATATTTAGCGACTTACGTACCTAGCTACTTTTCGACATCAACTTCAACAAAACATTTTAAGGCCAAGTAATGGAAAGGTGGAAAGGACAAAAAGTCTACTTGTAAAAATAATAAAAGAAGTCTAATTTTCATATAAGTAGGGGCTAGAATAGACAACCGTTGTATTTATGGAAGTGATTATCGGAAGTTTCGCAGTATACGGACCATGTGTATTTCGGAGAGGGGCGGAGGGGGGGGGGAGGGGGGGGGTGGGGTAGGACCCCCCCGGGGGAGGGGGTTGTATTGGTAAAAAAAAAAAAAAAAAAAAAAAAATTAAAATTTTTATTAATTTTTTTTATTAATTAAGGTTTTTTTGAGGGGTGGGGTAGCTGAAAGGGGGTCCACCCCCCCTAACTTGAAGAATTGTAAAATAGAATTGGAAAAATAAAGTGCTCTGTATCGAATCTGTCACTTATTTTGAACCTAACCTACTCAAGCCTTTCTGGGATGGGCTCCCGCCAGAACTCTCGCGAAGTCGCCTCTGAGTGGAGCAAGCCCCCTCAACCTTCGCTGCGCTACGGAGGTCGCCGGCTCGCTTCGCTCGCCACCTCCCCCCTTCGCTTAGCTCGGTTGAGAGGGCTTGCTCCACTCAGAACCTCCCACGCGAGCTTCTGGCTCCGCGTTTTTTATATACACTCTAGGGGTGTGACGCACAAGACCACGTGGGGTCGGGGTGCTCTGTGTCGGATCTGTCACTCATTTAGAACCTAACCTACTCAAGTCGGGGTGCTCTGTGTCGGATCTGTCACTCATTTAGAACCTAACCTACTCAAGTCGGGGTGCTCTGTGTCAGATCTGTCACTCATTTAGAACCTAACCTACTCAAGTCTAGTTACAGGAGTACTCAACAAGATCTCAACTGTAACGGGCACAAACAATGACTGAAAATAGTAATTCTTGACATTGACAACACAAAATTCCGCGCTTTTTATTGACAGTGACAACTCAAAATGGTGTAATTACGTCAAAAACGTCTAATCAAGTGTCAAAAATGCGTTCAATAAGTGATCCAAGGCAAAATTTTTCAAAATATTTTAAAATTTCAAAAATTAATTTCAGAAAAACTAGGAGGCCTTACAAAATGAAACTTTGCAGGAAGCCCTTCCAGGTCACTACCTTTCTACCATAAAAATTTGGCTGCAATACACAAAGGTCCGTAAAATGCGCTCAAGCCTGATTATCTATTGTGTATAACAATTTTATTGTTTGTTACATTATTTTGTAGCCGTTGAGGTGCTCCCCCCCCGGACCGATTATGAAATCGGATGCCCTACCCTAACCTACTAGCCTAACCGTCGCCCGCGCAACTACAGTAATCAGCGGTTTAACTTTTTTTGCCAGTGATTTTATTCCTGGACTAAACCTGTTTGTGGTATCATTGGAATCGGAATTTAACAAGCTTATTAACTACTTACTTACCTGCTCAAGGGGATTCCATTGTCACCACCAAATAAATTGTTGATTCCATTCCGTAAACATGTTTGGCACCTTGCAAAATAAAAACTCACAATTGTTCAAAATTGGTAGCAAATATCTGCGTCAACATGGTACAGACACTTAGTACACTACACACCTTTATTATTTAACACAAAACATATACACATCGACATTAAAAGTAATTATCTAATTCGCATTTGCAAAAGGCCAAAGAACGCCATTTTGTTCCGCGCGCGGGGAGCGTGATGGCCGCTCACGGCAAATAAAAATTCAATACTAGTTTATTTTTCATCCTATAGACTTGTGTGAAGTCTTTCTGATTGGTAGAAATATGTAGTTAGCCAACAAAATGAACAAAACAAACCTCCTCCACTTCAGTCCTACACATCAATCACAATAGCCAACCTTCAGACAGAAAATTCACCCGCAACATTCAAAATGTTGATCAAATTCAAATTTTTTACTATAAAACGGGGTTTTAATGGTTCAGTAAGTATCCTAAATACCTGTCAGATTTAATTAATGCAAAACATGTATAGGTCATCGCCAGTGATCGGAATTAGGCGGGCTTAAATACCTAAAGTTCGAAGAACAGAGACAAAAAAGGGGAGACTTCCTTAATACAAGAATTTTATTTTTGTAGTAAGTAAGAATTTTATTGAAAGTTGGTACAATTTTCATAGTGAGTAAGTACATTTAAAATTAATGTTAATAATATTGTGAACTAATTCAAATAATTTTTCTGTTTGACCGACGGAAAAAAGTTTTTTATCTTTATAACTTACATTTTAGTTTTTGTTATTAACTCAGGTAAAAAATTGATTCACCTTAATGTTAGATGTTCTTTATTAATGTCCCGGAAACGGAAATAATTGGGTCGAAAAATATTTAGTCCTAAAGGCGTCTCCATTTGTCTCTGTTGTTTTTCGAACTTTAGGTATTTTAGCCCGCCTCATTCCGATCACTGGTCATCGCTGAAAATCTTATTTGAACCTTCTTTCAAAAATAAAGTTTTTTTCGTATTTTTCTCTTCCGGTATTTTGACACATTGTAGAAATATTATCTATTATCTATGACTTTTAGTGTTACCAGTAGTGGGAGAATAATGTTAGCAACAAATAAAGACACTTTCCACGTATGGGGAAGCCCTAATACCATAGAAATCGTGATTTTAGTGGCGCAAAATCAGCCGGCCGAAAATTCGGTCGGGCGCACTTGGAGCCGTGAAAATGTGCGGCCCCAAAATGGGTCGAAAGCACTATAGCGGGTAGTGAACAAAAACATTTCGTTCTTTTTATTTAGGTATAATTGTCTAATTTCTGGCAAAAACCCCCAACCTAAAAAAAACCCTAACGTTTGGGTTTTTTACTATCTAAAAACTCTTTTGTTAGAATCAGTTTTTAGCGACTTTCTAGCGACTTTTCAGATTGTATCTAGCGACTTGGATTTATTGGAGTTGGCAACACTGGCTGTTGATTGATTCATTCATTGTTTTTTCTGTTTCGCGACTTCGCGAGGCGTGTTGTTATTTATTTATTGTGGTTGCTCAATTAATTTCTCTGTGTTGGTTGTGGCTGTTGAGAGAGTTAATTTAAAACGTAGTATTACCTTATTTCTCTGTGATGTGAATTCAATTCAATACCAAACCAAAATATTGTGTAGTGTACAAGATCGATCGATTCTCAAGAAAATAAATTACTTATATACTTAAAAACTCGATTTCTCTTGGCTTAATCATGAAGGCAACTTTAGTCTTCGATACCGTAAATGATTTACTATTTCACAAATGGGACGAATCATTCATAGAACGTATGAAATCTTTCAATGACCAGGTAAATAAACATATCCTATGTTCTTTTTTCAGTCTCGTTTTCTTGCTTCAAAAACTTGCCATTGATATCAAAAAGTATCTTACTGTCCAACACAGAAAAGAGAATCGCTCGCTTACGCAAGTAGAACTAGCATGTTGACTTATTACTAAGAGAACCAGTGTCGCCAAACTCACACACGTAAAAATAAACACACTTAGAAATAAAAGTTACAATTGGTCGAAAGAGAACGTTAAAAAGGACCTAAAACCATAAAACTAATTTTATAGATAATAAACCATAACGTCATAGGAACATGGTTCTAAACTTAATAAAATAATAATAAAATAATATGATTGTCTACTTGTCACGAGATGGCGATTTTCATTCTGGATTTTCCTTAATTAGTCTCTAACAAGTAGTAATAAGATTGATAATGCAATGGCTGTTACTAGGCTGACCAAAAAACTAAGCTACTTGACGCGAGATGGCGTTATCGCTGTTAATTCTGTTAATAGTCTTTGCCAACAAGATTTAAGATTGATATTACAATGGCTAAATACTTGACAACATAGCTACTCGCTTAGTGTTGTGCCAATGCCAATGAGGATACAAGACGAATGTATCGAAATCGATTATTATTTACCAAATGATGTGTAACGATCGGTAGCACGTCAGGTTATATTTGTTGTGGCCGAAATAAAAAGCTTTTCTTATCTTTCTTTCCTAATTTACACAATCACAGGTTTACAACTCGTAAATTGTATCAATGTTTAAAATAATGGTTCTTTTTCTTGTGTTTTCTTTTTATGGTGTAGGTATACGTATAGGTACAGTACCTACAATAAAGTTATATTCTATTCTAAATACTTGGAAAATATTAGTGATCGAGCGAGCGAAGTGAGCGAAGATCTTAGTGTAAGTTAGGCGATTTTGTTCCTTAATTTTATCAAGTTTATTGATTATCATCACACTAATATTATAAATGCAAAAGTTTGGATGTTTGGATGGATGGATGTTTGGATATATTTTTGTTCCGCTCGACAACCACTGAACCGATTTGGCTGAAATTTAAAATATAGAATAGATAGATAAAGACCGGGAATAGGACATAGGCTTTTTCTATCCAGGTATCACCCGAGCGAAGCCGCGGGCGGAAGCAAGTTTGTTTGACGTAGCTAAGCATCAGTTTCGGTAAAAACTAGTAGGTAGTTCGCCCCGAAATAAGATATAGCGCACGGCGCGCACCGTTGCGTTGAGAGCCTAGATTTGATCTTGTTTCTGTCAAAAATGACAGATAATGTCAAACATAACAGATCATGTCAGAAATGACACTAGATGTAATTATGACAGATAATGTCAAAAATGACAGATTAGGTAAAAAATTACAAATTTTCAATTCAATTCAATTCAATTACTTTTAAGACATGTTAGGTATTAGATGAACCGCGAACGATCCTTGTTTCTGACTAAATAGGGGCATATTTCAAGCTTTTTGTGTTGCATATTATAATCTGATATCTAATCATAACCATTAAAGTTATCGATAGCACATTCATCAGTATATAGGGTCACATCCCTAATTGAGTAGCGAAAGTTGAGGTTTAAGAGTAGGGATGTTCGATATTTCGGATTGTATCGATATTTCGTATCGCAATATATCGTAACGCATTGTATCGATACGCGTATCGATACAGGGCATTTGATACGATATATCGTATCGATACAGTATCGAATCAAGACAAAGTATGCAGGTACTTTAATAATTAAAAAAATATATGTTATTTTAATAATGTGCACTATTACGAAAATGTGCGTAGTTATAGCTGTCAAAAAAGGTGTTTTGTGATATCAAACTAATATTAAAAAATACGAAAGTTTGGACGTATGTTTGTTCTTCTAAAACTCGACAACCACTGAACCGATTTGCCTGAAATTTAAACATAGATAAATAATGACCGGAAATAGGACCTATGCCACCTTTTTTACCGGGTAACTTGCAAGTCAAAACAATTCGTTATCAAAACAATTTGATACGATACTTTCGATCCGATACACCTTGCATGTGTTGTATCGATACGCCGTATCGTATGCCATTGTATCGATACAAATATCGGGTGTATCGTATGCCTTTGTATCGATACACGAAAATATCGTATCGTATCGAACATCCCTATTTAAGAGAAACGCGACCTTAAGGGAGTGTCCACATTGCGTTTTTTGCAGCGCGTTTGTATCGATACAAACGCGATTCGAACGCGATGCGAACGCGCAGCCCCCCGCGCAGCCCCTCCCGGTTCGCTTTTGTATGGAAAAATACGCGTTGCGAACGCGCGTTTGTATCGATACAAACGCGCGTTCGCAAAGCGTAGCAAAAACGCGCTTCAGAAAACGCAATGTGGACACTCCCTAAGTAGTGTGAATCACAGGCTAGTTTTGTTTGACGGTTTTGCATTTTAAACAAACCAAACAAAACCGTTTAAAAACAATTAAATAATATTAAAAGGTGATATGATATGCCCCCTTTTATTAATGTTTTTGTTCGGCTATCGTTTTTGCACTCCAAAACAGCGCAATACGGCATTTTTATATTTTTTTGTGATTTTTTCGAGTTACGTTTCCTCTGACAGACTTCAAACACGACTAAAGTATGCGGAGCTTGAAGTGCGCGCAATGCGCTTACTTGGTGCTACGCGGGCCCCGCCTACTTACTATTTCTAGTCTTATTCTCAATTCTGTGCTGTCCAATGGTCATTATGTGCTATGCTATGCCATGTAGGTACTTATGACGTATTATCCATCACATTTCAGGAAAATGAAAACAATGTTAGCGACAGCAACAGTGTATCTCAGCTCCTAGCGCCCATAATAACTTCACAGCGAGTTATGGCAGCCCAATTCGGCAATACATACTCTTCAATGCAGTGCAAAGACAAAACTACCATTGTATTTGATGAGGTAAACAAACAAAGACAATCTGATTTGTAGAATATATCACTTTCAATTAGAAGACTATGTGTACAAATGTCAGCTGGTAAATGATGCTCAGCTACGGTTAAAGCCACATTTGTAAGGAGGTACTTCTCACTTCAACAGTAAGTAGGTAAGTGACCATCTCTGGTGACAGAGTTTTTAGGCCACCTGATGACCTCTATCATGGCTTAATGACTTAAAAGCTAGGACTGACAACAGTTTGAGTTAGCATGCTTAGGGTTAAGTAGAGTAGGGTTACTCTGCTCAAAGATGGTAAACAAATGAAGACCCTAGGGAAAAAATGTCTTCAAATGTTTAGCTCAAGGAATTTTTATACTAACGTAACTGGAACACGCACTGATACAGAAAACGCGGTCCGCTTGAAATAAAACTTGGGCGCTGTGTCTCTTTCTTTTTGCAACTGTGTGAAAGAGACAAAGCACCCAAGAAAGCCTCTCAACAAGACCAACAATCCTTATAACCAAGATTAAATGATAATAGATCGTTGTGTAGTCGTGATAAGGTTCAAAATCCTTTGTACATTAAATGTCAGTCAGCATTCTACTATGTATGAAATTTCTTTGGTTTAGCTTAGTCGGCATTTACTACTTATCAGACCTTCTATTCTAGAAAAAGTACTAGTAGGGATTGTATTAAGTAATATGTAATACTTTATGTACCTAATATCTGAGGAAACCCTGACCTCATTCTAAGTTATTAATTCACAAATCTTACTGGGTGATTACCAAAAGGTGAAACAGCTGGTCTTTAAATTCATGATCTAGATTTTTAAAACCCTGTACATAATTACTAGTAAATGATGTAAATCTTTGTTTCAGTGGCTTGATCATGTGTTTGTCATCATTAGTGAGGATAATGTGGATGATGCCCACAGAGAACTATTGGATTGCAAGACTCTTGTCCAGCATATTTGTGGACAGAACATCAATCTGTAAGTAGTCTGAAAAACTATCTTTAAGGTCTTATATCTTAACATTGTTAAATAATTCTATTTTTAATAGAGTATTGAACATTACTGTAACACAAACAAAAAAATCATCGATATTTTTATTCATTTTGAGAATCTTCATCTGGGCAGGTGGGAGGGACTTGGGGTACATAGTACCTCAACTTTCGACCCAAACCTCTGCTGTTAAACAACGGTGAAGGAAGAACAAAAAAACTGAAACAGTTTCTAAATCAAAGTAATTGGCATGGCTCAAAGGAGCCAAACCCACAGAACATTTCAGACACCACACCATATCTGATTATAGCTGAAGAGCCGATCGATGGTGGAGAGAGAGAGAGAAAGAAAAAACATTGTGAGGAAACCAGTAAGTTTCTGCAAAATGTGGGCATGTACCAAATAGTATTTGGACTCTGACCTGCCTAAAGATCTGAGAGAATGTGTACTGGGCCTTGGGGATTTAGTCGTGATTGTATTTCGTTTAATTTCCTAAGCATGAAGAGTGACTACTGGAGAGGGAAAAAAGAGGAGTGAACTCTATCCGACACAACACCCACAAACAATTTGCTCATATAGTCGTATTGCTCATTATACGGACTAAAATTGAAGGAAAAAATGTCATTTTTCCTTCAATTTTGATTATTTTTGATACGTTTTATGTCAAAATTGAAGGACAAATGACATTTTATCCTTCACTTTTAGTCCGTATAATGAGCAATACGACTATAGTTATAGAACTGATCGCAGATAAAACTTGGAAAAAAAAATCTTAGGCATTAAATTATTCTAGCCTCCAATCACCTATCTACCATGAGTGGCTATCAAATCTACTGGACTGCCGCACCAAAGGAGACTCCATACCCGGTGCCAATGGAGTTATCGGAGAAAGCGGAGCCACTGCGGCGGCCCTCAATGCACTGAAGTCAGCCTCGAAGGATATTAAGCTGCCATACTCGCACTATCATCTAATGCTCTATGTTGGAGATAAGTTGCTGGCTTTGTACTCTAGGTGAGTTTAAATAAAAAAAATTAGGCATTCAAGTGGCCTAACAACTGTTACCATACCTACTAGTTTTAATAAAGATGTTTGTAGAATTGCGACATGCCTTCTGTCTATTTGGTACCTTATGAAGACTTCCATTACCGTTACCTGTTTTTATAACTGTTTTTCAGCCGTGGCTGTGAAGACTTGTCGCCCCCTGATACAATAATGCTGAGCATCCAATGTATAGCTGCTCAGGAATACTGGCAGGAAATGCGATCAGACGACAGTAATAGACAGTCGGAAGTCATCCGATTGCCATGTAAGTAACTTATGTACTCATATTATTTATCTGATGTTTTAATAGAGTGAAGTATTATGGATACAAATTATTGGCTATCGATCGTACGAATAAACGATCGCACGATGGACATTTGTATTGAGATTGCGCGATTCTTTAGTGTCCTAATTGCAGCTCGCATGCCATCGCGCAATCTCAATACAAATGTCCGTCGTACGATCGATAGCCAATTAGGACGTCGCAGTGGGACGATAGGTAGGTGCAGGCTAGGCTTAATAGTAACAAGAATCGCTAATAGGATCAATTCTAATTTTTTTTTTACTTAAATAGGTTCGCGATCGCGTTCGACCACCCTGCCTGATATAAAGCATCAGTGTGGTCTAAGATGGAGCACGTTTACCTAGAAGGAACTTATTGACTCATTTCAGGGCTATCCCAGGAAAACAGCGCCATAGTGAATCTTTGCGCAGGCTCGACTAACACGCCGTGCGCCCCGCATTCGCTGCACCTAGCCGAGCTAGCGCCGCGTATCACGTTCGCTGTCCTCGTTGATATGGAACTGAGGTAATCGTTCGTTTCGGGAGTCAATGGTTTGTTAAGAGACGTTTTGAGCGGTCACCATTTGGAAGGGTGGGGTGACCACTTTTCGCTCTAATTTTTAGATGTTCAAAATTATAAGATGTCTATCGGCTTAGTGTCACTTGCACATGCTTACGTTTTACCCGGTTATACTTGTTACAGGGAAGTAGGCATTGCAACTTACATGTCGAATCAAATATTGGCCAACCTGAGAAGACTTCTACTACAGAGAAACCTGGAACTTCTGCCGAACACCCTTGATACCCTGGAAGCTGCTTTGAAAAAGGTAATTTAAAATCCATAAACATTCAGTTTAAAAGACAGAGCAAGTCGATATTCCATCAATATTCACAAACCTTCTATGAAACAGTTATCTTATTTATATTCGCGAAATGTTGGTTGGAGGGGGGTTGACTAAACTCATTTAGGTCGTAACGTGTGAGGTTCATAACTAGTATGAATATGAAGTTTTTTCACTAAAAACAATGGACCTTGAAAACATACTCCAGTCATTTGTACTCCATTGTAACATAGCCGAAACGTCGGGATAAATAAGGTAAATTACGCGATAAAATCCCGTGTTCATAAAAATTTTCAATATTTTTTAACTAATATATGTGTAGACCACAGACGCTCTACGCAAGAACAAGTCTACCGCGAGCCTGTGCGCTCGACTGACCGCCCGCGTGCTAGAACTGCGCAAGTCCTGCACCACCACCACGCCGCTAACACCTGAAACGTCAGCCACCGCCGTTCACACCGCATTGGAAGCTGTTATTGAACATCTTAAACCCGGTTAGTAATCTAGATAGACTACAGACGCGCTACGCAAGAACAAGTCTACCGCGAGCCTATGCGCTCCTTGTCTTTGTGTATACCTTAGACTGGCTGCGATCTGCCCCCTAATTGTCTATCTTTGATAGCGACCAAAATTTGTCTCAAACTGTCTCTAATATGACAGTTCAGTGACCACGCAAGTAGCTCTGTCACTCTCATCTCAGCTAGACCGAACGCGACAAAAAATACCTACGCGATCGTTTTGACAGTTTGAGACCAATTTGTGGTTTGAGACAAGTTAGACAATCAGCCCGCTGATGTAACTGTAATTGACTTGTTTTTTTTTGTAATCTTTTCGTGATAAAATATAGGTCTCTGGTGCCTTGCTGGCCGAGTGGGATAGAGTGCCTCGACTTTGGACCTGCAGGTCGGGAGTTTCGATCCCGATCATGCACAACATGTGAAGGAAAAAATCATAACAAAATCAGTTAGAATTCTAATATGTGGCGATAAGCTTGCAACCTGTATGGAAACACCTCGAATCTTTGTTAAATACCTTGCACACTTGCGCATGTCTACGTTTCTGTAAAAAAGTCGAAAGTTATTCATATTTTCTCATTAATTCAATTGTTCACGAAGATATACAGAGTTAGAATGCTAACACCTGACTATTTTAATTAATTGTTTGGTACACAGATATACCGAGCTTGAAGATGGAGCAGCCATTGAAAGATCTGAAAAATGTTCTGGCACCGTATGTGGAGTTTCTACGAGTTAAGGCAATGCGATTCTTCAGCATGGGATCATATCCTTTTCAATATCCACCTTGATCATCGTCAGTGCTTGGGCTGATCAACTTGAGCATGATCGCCCTTCGTTGTCTATGCTCGAAAAATATATAAAAATACTTGGATCCATCCGGGCATATTATGGTACGAGATACTGCAACATTACCTCTATATGGGCAAAGTTTTAAAACTACGTTTATTTATTTACTAACACATACGATCAGACATGATGAATTATTTCCCGTTTTGACTCTCTCTCTCGTCTTGTTCGGTCATGTAAAGTTACTTCACATACCTAGTCATACAATCAATGGACAGATTAACACGCGAATCGATCCCTTAAAAAACTAGCAACTAGCAAGGCTCTGGAAGCCTTTTCTCCTGAATTGCAATTTCATATTGCTTGAAAAACTACGTGCAGTTCGTCAGCCAGAAAGTATTTTGCCAATGAACAATTTTAATTTAATAATGAATGTTGTGATGCAATGTTGCTAGTGGTCATACTCATGCTTAATGTCAGTGGTTTTATTTATTTAAGTGTATGCTTATAATATTGCAATTTCACTGTGTGAACCTAGTGATTGTATCGTGATTAAGAATTCATGAAAACAGACAAAGAATAAGCGCCTTAAAGCAATCAGATTGTAGGCTCATTTCATAAATTGGTTATTCGGCGGGTTATTTAACAATTTAATAACAAAAGTTGAGAATAGACATTAATTCAACGACAAAGTCGATATTTTCATGGTTTAAAAAAAAATACAAAATGTGCATTTTCTAAGCAGTGACTTAAAAATTATAATACAACCTGCCTCTCTATAACGTCATAATTTTAGCGAGCGGCCTAACAAATCTAGACTCAGCCTAGACACAACGTCTTTGACTATAAGCATGTTTTTATCACGATACAAGAACGCATCCATATTGTTCAATTATTTCGCTTAATGTGGGCAATACGGGCGAGAATGCGAGCTGTTCCCTGAACGTGCACAAGTATGTGGAGGAGTTCCCCGGGCTGGTTCACTTCGTGTACGTGGACCGAGGGACGGGGCGCTCGCTCGCGCCCGACCTCGCCGGCGCGGCCGATATGCTGTCGAGACACACTGTGAGTATGCGATAAAAGTAAGTTCGTATGAGTAAGTGGCCAACTCTGGTGACGGAGTTTTTAGGCCGCCTAAAGGCCTCCGTCATGGCTTAACGACTTAAAAGCCGGGACCGACAATTTAACGTGCCCTCCGAAGCACGGAAGCGCTCAGCTCGTAATACCACTTGCGGTCACCCATCCTAAGAGTGGCCGCGCCCAACGCTGCTTAACTTCAACGATCAATCAAGAACGTCTAAGCAAGCTACGCCACGAGCGCTTCGAGTATGCGATAGAGCATGGGTTCTCAACGTGGGCGATAACGCCCCCTTGTGGGCGTTTGAGGCTTTCAGGGGGGCAGTAGAAGACCCAGAGAAAATTAGGGGGCACTGAGATGGCGCATTAAGTTATGGGGTGGGGGGCTCTTCAAAAAAATATATTCTCTAGCGATGGGCAAAATAAGGTTGACAAATAAGGTTGCGATAGAGGGCATGTTAGGAAAAATTGGCCATCTAACTAAATTGTTATTATAACCAACCTTACTTTGATATTTATTTATCTTTTAAAAAAGTCTCAATAAGTAATATATTCTTGAAAAATAAATACTTTTCTTCAAAGCGAGCTTCTCGCTTTCTCGCTCGCACTCGCCTAAACTGGCTTAGGTTGGCCCATGTGTTTGAGCCTTAAAAGAACTTTAATAAGAATAATGATGTCAGGTGCGTCGCCTAGTATCCCGCAGTCTATCAATCACTCGCGAGGGCTACTGCGCCGCAACCTGGCGTTGCGGCGCGCTGCACGTGTGCTGCGTCTCGTGGTGGGAGCGGGGGCGCGCGGGGGGCGTGCGCCCCGCGCGCCCCCCGCACCCCGCCGCCGTGCGCGCGCTCCCCCCGCCGGGGGACATGCTCGGAACATTCTACAGGTACCCTTCTATGTATTAAACCTGGGTCTCGCCAATCACTCGCGAGGGCTACTGCGCCGCAACCTGGCGTTGCGGCGCGCTGCACGTGTGCTGCGTCTCGTGGTGGGAGCGGGGGCGCGCGGGGGGCTTGCGCCCCGCGCGCTCCCCGCACCCCGCCGCCGTGCGCGCGCTCCCTCCGCCGGGGGACATGCTCGGAACATTCTACAGGTACCCTTTAATGTATTAAACCTGGGTCTCGTTTATCTATCACTCGCGAGGGTTACTGCGCCGCGACGTGGCGTTGCGGCGCGCTGCACGTGTGCTGCGTCTCGTGGTGGGAGCGGCGCGGCGCGGGCGTGCGCCCCGCGCGCCCCCCGCACCCCGCCGCCGTGCGCGCGCTCCCCCCGCCGGGGGACATGCTCGGAACATTCTACAGGTACCCTTTTATGTATTAAACCTGGGTCTCGTTTATCTATCACCCGCGAGGGTTACTGCGCCGCGACGTGGCGTTGCGGGGGACATGCTCGGGACATTCTACAGGTACCCTTTTGTGTATTAAACCTGGCTCTGAAAAGGCCGCTATAGCAGAATCAGAATAGAAATTGCACATCAGTCTCCTTTCATAGACAGCGGAGAAAGGCCGTTATCCGTGAATCACAATGTGTTTCATATTGTGAATCGTATTACAACTCACCTAAAGCTATTCCGTAAAATGTTAGCTGAATTGTACGCAATTCAATTTACAGCAGAACCATTTTGGCCTTAAATTGCGACACGAAAGAAATAATCCGGTTGGTTTTAACATTTTACGAAATTAAAGAGGAATTGCTTTAGCTGATTTGTAATACTTGCAATAGCAATGCGACAGCAATCACACAGATTAGGTAGAGATACTACGTATAGCAATCACTACGCGACCGGTCGAAAAGTATCACTAAAAATCGTATTACTGAAGCCAATGGTACGTCCATTGCTCGCCTGTCACTATGGCCAAAGTGCATTTTGCGATCGTTATACGATTTATTGGTATCTAAATATTGGTACTTTTAGATTACTAGTTTCCGCCCGCGGCGTTACCTACATAACATATAGCCTATGTTCACCCTGAAAGTTCATTAACTGGTAAACGAATTTTTGAAATCGGATGAACAGTTGCGGAGATTACCTCCTACATACAAACCATTACCGCTTTATAATATTAGTATAGATAATGTTTCGTTTAATTCTTTGCCAGGCAACTTGTAGAGCTCGCGTTTCCCAACGAGAGCCAGGGAGTATCCATCAAGGAACTGATCTGCGTCCACCTGGGCCTGCTGCCAGCGTCCACGGCCGTACAACAGGCGCGGCGCCTGGCGCACTCGGTGCACGAACTCGCGGGGGATACAGCTATGGCCGCTGACTTACTGTTGTAACTTCTATAGAGTATGTATGTATGGGGAATCCCTTTTCCGTAATTAGACTCAAAGGTAGTCCTTTTTGCGTGGGGATGACCTGGCTCACTAGATGTGGAGCCAGCCTAGCTCCTCGCAGAAGCGCAGAAGATTCCTGAGGTTTTCGCAGGTCTCGAGGAGCGACCTCGGATTGTTGAGGATTTGCTGCCGTTGTGCTGCTACGCCCACGCATTCCAGGACTACGTGGGCTGAACTTCTATAGAGATTCGTACGTCTACTTATAAACTCCTCTCAACTTCTGTCAAAAGTGAAACACCGTTTAAAATAATGCCATCCTTTTTTGTTAGGGCGCGTGCCCACGAGACGGTTTTAACACGGCCCGGTTTTTTGCAAGGGCGAGCGCCGTGCCCGGTTGCCGGAAAGCCGGCGCTAGCGCCGACGTCGTGTGCTTGGCTCCATAGTGTTCTATAGATTACTGACGACCCGGTTTGACGCTGGGCTTAGCTCCGGCGAAAAACCGTCTCGTGGGCACGCCTCTTAGAGTGACAAAATAAATAGACAGGGCGAATTTTAAAGTGTTCAAGTTGAGAGGTGATTATAGATAAGGCCGTTAATTTTGTAGTGTACGTACAGCGCTAGTACTATTCAATCACACTAATATTATAAATGCCAAAGTTTGGATGTTTGGATGTATGTTTGTTCCTTTATAACTCGACAACCACTGAACCGATTTGGCTGAAATTTAAAATATAGATAGATTTAGATAATGACCGGGAATATACATAAGCTACTTTTTATCCCGGAAAAATGGGATAAAAAAAATAGTAGTCCACGCGGGCGAAGCCGCGAGCGTCCGCTAGTGACAAATAAAACACACTAGGTATTGTTGGTATCAAATTACTAAGTAGTCTAAGTACTTACATCTGTTATAGGAAGAATTTTTAAATAATACAAGTTAGTACATTTAATTTTATAGCTTAAAAACAATGTACCTACAAACTTGTCAATTGAACTGCGGGGTTAAAAACGCCGTTATAGCAGAATCACAACATCTCTTTTCATAGGCAGAGTGACAAGAACGGCATAATATATTGCAATTTCTATTTTAATTCTGCTATAGCGGCCTCTTTAGCCCCCAGCAGTAATTAATCAAGCAAGCACCTAGCTTGGTATTAATAACGTATTAATACAACTAGCACGTTATCCCTGACGCCTAATATGGCAGCTAATCTAGTTTAGTTTGTATAAACATTGTGCACCCACCTTAATTTTAAGATTGTTTTTGTCTTGCCTTACTTTTCGAAATATTAGGGCCGGCGCAGATTGACGGCACGGCATGGCAAGGTATTCTATAGGCGACGAATAAAAATATAACCTAATTGTATAGAAATAAAGTTGAATTGAAACTGCTGACACGGCATGCCTAAGCATAACGCGGTATGTATGCTTAGGCATGCCGTGCCATTGGAATAGTTTTATTTCTGTGCCAATTCAATTATTTGATAGAAGTCATTAATTTAATAAGGTATTTATTGTTATTGTGTTTTGAAAATGAATGAATTTATTTTGTTAATATTTATTGGTATAGCTTAATTTAAAATGCAATGTTATGTTTTTTAACTGAATTTATTTACACCGAAATATTGGTTTGTACATGTTACTCTAAGCATTAAGTACCTATTAACACAATGAATGTATGGTATGTCCTTTATAATAAAACAAGTCAAAACATAAATGCTGGACACTTTTATTTGCTTTAGGTACCTAAAACAAACAAGCATCCCAGTTATTTGTAATATGTATTCTACATTTAGTCTTTGATCAAATCATATTCATATGAATCATGAAAAATATATTTAGAATACATTAATCTTTATAATGTATTATGTACAATAAGTATAGCATCTAACTGTTAATAAACAAATGTATGAAACACCTTTGAAAGTAACAATAAATAATTTATATGGTTATAACGAAGGGTAAAGCTAACTTACTTGGCTTACTTTGTATAGAAAAATATATAATGTTAGGTTGTAAAGAGTTAAAATTAGTTAGGAAGTGTGGAGCCTTATAAATTGTGCATGAAAATTAATATAGTAAACCACTGCTGGACTTTCTTCCTCTTTGATATCCAAAGTTTTTTTGTCTCTAATTACATTGAGTAGGCAGACTATCATAGCTCGATATAACATCATTACAAAATATTTACAACATAATATTATAACTAGTAGTTCGCCCTGAACTGAGATCTCGCGCACCGTAAGATGGCTTATAATTTGGACTTGCTTCTGACTACCCCTATACTTTCCAGTGCTACTAATTACTGCCGAGTATGTCTATTGCGATAGCTCGTCATGGTAAAGAATACTAGCATGCATGCAATTCATAATGCCATGTCTAATTTTTTATTCAATTTTTATTTAAAAAAAAAATAGCAACCATTGCCTATCGCAATGTTACTGCTATCTAACTATTATCCAGCGAATCTAACCTGAACCACAGAATACTAGTACTACGCCTAAACTATGAAGACATTAAATTTTTTTTAAAACGAGTCGTTATTTTTTTTTTCGTCGAATTTCAAAAAGTATACATTTTTTTATAAACATAAAAACTATTTTGGAATAAACAAATCCTATCATATTACACCCCACTCCAAATATTTGTATAGCTTTTATTTTTATACCCCCTTGGGAACCCAATATCTTCACAACCCCTTGTCTCTCTAGCCTCAAAGGTTTGCTGGAAGAAAACTCTTTAGGGTTCGTCTTTGTACATGTCCTTTCATTGTGTAAGCTTATTGTTTTGTGTTTCTTTTGTGTACAATAAAGAATCGATTAAGCTCAATTATGCTCCCCAGCTTTCCATAGCAGAACCTATTGACCTACCAAGCTTCATGCAGATTGGATTAACGGTTTCGATAGTTATGTGAGAACAAGAATTCGTGAAACATACAAAGGAAATCGCCCAAGTTGCCACTAAGTTCTTCGCTCGCTCGTTCGATTAATTAGTACTTATAAACTTGAAAAGAGGAAACCTCAAGGAACTTCTGATACAATACAATAAGTACGATATGAAGTATTATCCAATAATAAACTTACAAATTAATAGATAAGCATTCGCAATAAGCAGATCAATTCATATTCAAATTGCTGGCATATTTTATTGGTAAGGGAGTGGACACACTGCGTTTTTTGCAGCGCCTGTATCGATACAAACGCGATTCGAACGCGCTGCCCCCCTCCTGGTTCGTTTTTGTATGGAAACAAATGCGCTGCGAATGCGCGTTTGTATCGATACAAACGTGCAGCTCAAAAACGCGCTGGATAAAACGCAGTGTGGCCACTCCCTAAAGTTTTAGACCTATCACCATATCAGGGTGTCCACACTAAATGCCAAAATAATATTTGATAGTTGTGCCAAATAATTGTCCTAAGCATTTGAGTAATTTGGTTTTTCTTCCTACATGTTTCCCTACGGCAGTACATTGCATTAAGACACAAGTCAGCAGGGCAATTCTACTAAATGACAATGTCAAACATTCCACTGTGTTTTGTTTTGATCTCTTAAATGTCAGCCATTTGGTAAATAGTAGAATAGCTTTTTCAAAAATTTGTTCTGCCTAAATCCAAACCAGGAAGAATAGGAAACAGACGAAAATCTAAGGTTTAGTTGACGTTTTGCTTGTGGTTGATAAAAAGTTTGGTAGTAGAATCGGCACCCAGATCAGGCAAAAATATACTTACACTGTTTTGGGGTAAATAAGATAGATTGACATTCATTTACTTTGTGATTCAACCCAAAATGGGATAAGCTGTTATTTTTGTTGTCTGACTCGACTGTATTCTCCTACCATTCCTTTTTCGAGAAAGTGGACACCCTGTCTATCCATAATTATACTGACCACACAGAACAAAAGCATAGATTTTTTTAGTGGACAATACAATCTTTACGCAATAATAAAAATGAAAAGAAAAAAAGAAAAATAAGATCTGAGTATTGATAATACTAAACAACAATAGATACTATGGTAACTTAACACTTATCTGAGAAGGCACTTTTCAGTATTCCGGTGAACTGTCTCCAAAACACTTATTTATTACAATGGTTTTTGTACGGGTCTCTTCATCGTCAAAACTTATCAGGTCATCATCATTGGTAGATCTCTGTTTAACAAAATAGAATAGTCAATTAGCATAGCTCTGCTTAAACAAAATCGTCATAGCTTATTCTAAGTTACAGTTGATTAATTCAAGAATAGGCTCACTTTACAGAAGTTATTGTATGACAATAATAGGATCACACATAACTTAGAAGAGTATTGGATAGGTATCTTCACACATAACTTATATGAGTATAGATAGGTATCTATTCTCTTATGTTATGTGTGATCCACACAGATCTAAATAGGTATACTTACGCTTGTTGATGGAATATCAGCTTTATTCTTGAGTGCAGCAGCATAATTCAGAGCTGGCTTGGGCTTCGGTGTCATCAGTATAGGACTTGAAGCACAATCATTAACATCATTCTCAATAATGCACACATCATTATCTAGATGGTGGTTATTTACTTTCACAGTCACTGTGTTCAAATGTTCTACTTTAGGGGGATTTTTAACAGCATCAACACAAGCAGCTGCCATTTCAACTTCTCTATTCATGAATTTCTCTTCTGTTATTTGTTTATATTCAGCTTGTAGATCAGTTGAGAGTTTATCAGAGAGTATAGTGCTCATTTGCTTGATTTCTGCTTCTAATTCCTTGATGGTGCTTTCATTCTTAGCTGCTAATTTGGCTTCTTTCACAAGTCTCACATTAACAGCTTCCTGTATGCTCAGTATGGCATCATTGGTGTTATTGTTGTGAATGTTGCTCTCCTTTATTATTTTGTTGAATATGCTGTGTGGGGAGTGCCTCAGACCTTTTCTGTATCCATTTAGTTTCTCACCTAAGTTTGCAGTGACATCTTCAATGTATTCATACATATCCAAACAATTCATTTTGCCAAACCTGTAAGTGAATGTATGAGTCGATCCAGACGAAGAAGATCGGTTTGATAGATTACAAGTCACAAATGTTTTCTTGCCATGGTTTTTCTCAAAATACTTCTGCAAGCCCTTAGAAATCAGCTTATCCCTGAATGTAGGTTTGATGTTGGTATTTTTTCTGTATTTGTACCAACCGACCACATCAATAGCAGTATTTGATAGTATTTCAGTAAGGACATCTTCTTTTATCCTGCCTGTGGAGAGATAGAAGAGCGATACTGAAGGTAGCGGTAGAACCGTTCTGATAACAATTTGCGTATCCAGCCGGGTATTGTCGCTCTGGGAGTCCGATATGTGATTCGTTACTTCAGATGTAACCTCTCCAATGAGAAATCCTTCCTGGAGAGAAAACAAAAGCACAGCTCAGTTTTTTCTATATTTCACAGTCCTAACTTACGAAAACGGAAGTGTATTTACCTGACTACTTGAAGAATTTATGCACTCGTACATCAAAAACGATAATGCTGTGCCACTCAGTGACACTTTTTCTGTATACGCCATTACCGCTGAAACATTCCTCCCTTCTTTGGTGGAACCGTATCGCCGAAATAAAGCCTTTTGTTTATATTAACTCACAAGACAATTATTAAAGTAGGTAATCTCACAAATAATTTATTTTACGATTTATTTTTCTTTCTGGCTCACTCATCTGCTTGCTTGCTTCACAGCTTGCTTGGCTGGCTCAGTGTTGCCAACTTGAATAAATCGTAGTCGCTAGATTTAAGCTTAATTTTTAAAATAACAATAATGTGTTGATTTGCTAATACAAAAACGTATTTTTAACGTTGGATTCAAACTCGCTGCCTGCGCTGCGGCGGCGTCGCAGGCAAACACTATGGGCGTTTTTCGACTAGGCCGGCACGGCACCGGCACCGGCACCGGCACCGGCGGGCGCCGCCAAAATGTATGAAAATGTACTGGTTGCTCGTTTTTCCACTGCCGCCGCGCCGCGGCGCCGGCAAAACGAGCAAAAATGATGGAAAAACAAGTGCAAAAATGTAGGAAATCGGTGCCGGCGCGCCGGCACCGGCAAGATTTCATACATTTTTGCATCCCCACCACCGGCGCCGGTGCCGGTGCCGGTGCCGTGCCGGCTAGTCGAAAAACGCCCCATGACCACTTAGGCCCCTTTCACTCTGTCGCGTGCGGTCGGTCGCGTGCGAGCGCGACCGACGCAAGTAGCATGGGAGTGAATGGCGGCTTTCACTCTGTTGCGCGCGGTCGGTCGCGTTTTTCGAGACGCCGGACCGGAGCAAAAGGCTGACCGGAGCCCGCGCGCCCCGCGTATGCCGGTTGGCGCGCGGGCCAGTGTTGCCACGTGAGCTTTCACTGTTGGACGTGCGCGTGTGCGTTTTGCGTACAGTCATGATGACTGTTGTTAGGAGAAGTAAAAAAAATGCCTGCTATTTGAGATTTACAAAACCTGTTGTATAAAACAGAGTTGTTGGATGGAATTAGTTAATGTTATAGTACCTACCTACACCTTAACTGTCGTATAACTAGGTAGGTATATCAGAATTCGTTACTCTGTTTTTCTATCTATAGAGTGATAAAAATATAATGATGTGTGTGTACCTACTTTAAAAATGAATAAAAAGTTATTTGAAAATGTTGACAGAGACGCAAACAGATTTTCTTTTTCTTCATTCTGAAGTAGAGAAGTACCTACATAAGTACCTACTTTTTTTTGCATCTTCTCGTAGTTATGAATACGAATAAAGCGTTACGTTAGATGGGCTGAAGTTATAGGATGCATGAATAATATTCCTTTTGGACTGACACGGCGTTTTTTGTTTTAATGCTATCACAGAAATAAGAATAAGTAACTTTTTTTATTACTTGTTTACATGATTGTACACGTCCAGCTCAACGTTGGCGCACGCCGAACTGTGAAAGGTCAACTCGACGGACCGCGTCGGACGCGACCGGTGACACGCTGAAGAGTGAAACAAGTCTTAGCCACTGAATTACGAACCTTATTGCACTGGTAAATCTTTTTGCGTGAAAATGCATAGAAAACGGATTTTTCCAGATATGAGACCAAGCTAGATAAATTTTTCACCCCCATAAACCACCGTACTGCAAATTTAATCGCAATCGTTAGAGCCGTTTTCGAGAGACGTTCTCAAAACAAATAAACTTATAAATAAACAAACAAACATACAACCAAACAAATATTGCTCGTTTAATATAATAGGATATACATTTATTTTGTAACTAGCGGACGCCCGCGGCTTCGCCCGCGTGGATTACTATTTTTCTTATCCCACGGGAACCCTGCAATTTTTCGGGATAAAAAGTAGCCTATGTCCTATTCCCGGTTATTATCTATCTAAATTCCAAATTTCATCAAAATCGGTTTAGTAGTTATGGAGATACGTGGCAACAAACATTCACACACACACGGACTTTCGCCTTTATAATATTAGTAGGATAGGTAGTAACAAAAACTAAAATCTATTGAATAGGTCATTCATAATCGGTCGAAAAGATTTAAATCTCTTCTTAGAACGGATTTTAAGTCGCTAGCACTAGAGCAAAAGTCGCTAAATTGGCAACACTATGCTGGCTCTGCTGTTCAGTGTTGCCAGATGGTGCCAGTGCCAGTGCTGCCAACCCTAATTTAGTGAAAAATTATTTAAAGGCGCGCGAATAAACGTTGGGCCACCCTAAGAGAGCCTAGGCGAGTGCGAGCGAGAAGGCGAATCAATGCAAGGCGAGAGCGATAGAGAAGCAATGCGAGCCTGGGCCAGCGTGTATTTGTGTGTACTTGAAATATTTAAAGTTACTTGACACTGGTAGATAGAATGCACAAACCGTGCGAAGCCAAAGTTAAGAAAAAATTGTCAATAATGTCAAATTTGTCAATGTCAAAATTGACAAAACTGTAATGTCAAAGAAAATAGCGGAAAAATCGGTATTTTTTTGCTTTGGTTGGATTTGAGTGAGGCTCGGGCTCGTCGGGCGGAAAAACTGGAAACAAGAGAACTTTGCTCTTCTTTGCAGTTTGCAGTCGAATTAAATCGAACCGAGCGAGAAGTTGAGAAGACAAAAAATCTAAATATATTGATGGATGTTGGTGAAACAAAACGGAACTAATTTGCCTTTCATCATTATTTTCGAAATTAGCAGTAAGTAATGATCTCAGTCAGTTCGTACCTCTAGTACCTACATCTATCTAAATTTAGTTGGCTTTGGCAACGGGAGGCATTTCGTTTATTCATATTTCTATTTTAAGGAAATTTTGAACCGACCGACGTGGGTTAAATTAATTGTAGGTAGGTACAATATATACTTTACGTAACTGTTTATTGTCAAGCCTAACACAGAAATTTTTCTAAGTCTCGGCTGCCTACTAATCGCTCGACACCCTTTTATACACCCCGCCCGCCTGACCCTCAGAGTCTGAATCCATACCAATATATAAAGAATGCTTTTGTTTGAATGCGCTAATCTCAGGAACTACCTACCAGTTGGATTTGAAATAATCTTTCTGTATTTGATAGCTCAATTCTTGAGGAAGGTTCAGGGCTACTTTTCATCATCATCGTCATTACCACTTACTGTCACTATGGTGGCAACGCTGTATGTAAAACTATAGGTAGGGAGGCAAGCTAGAAGCAAACAGTTCACTACTAAAAATGACAAGGGTATAAATATGTACAGATTTATCTACTTTTATGTACTTAAATAGTCCTATAAGATGCAGTATGTATATACTAATTAACATTTACATTAAGTATGTCGTTGGTTCTAGGTAATTACATCACATACAGTAAGTGTACAGAGAACAGTGCATGTTGAAGCTATTAGGCACTGCTCGAAGACTAGACGTAAACCAAAGATTTTTATCAATTAATATAATCAGCAAACTGGGAACTCAAGACAATATGGATGCGTGTAAGAAAAAAGAATGTCTGATTCAAGATAATCCATTGATCTCAAAGAAGTACTACAGAAGAGCTGAACACAGGTAAGTGCTAAATATTAGTCTGTCTTAGATTTTCACGATTACAACTCCAACTTTGAAATATTTTGTAGGTACTTTACCAAAATAATATTATTTTCCCCCTTTTCTTAATATTTTCCAACATTTTGGTAAAAAATTCAAGGAAAAAAATGTATTAAGGCCTGTACAAAATAATGCAAAGTATGAGTTCTAGATTAGGTAACTACTTATGTTATGATACTTATGTCATGTATCTACTCACAAACTCAATTAGTTATTGAAACTTGTTTATCTAGTACCTCTAATGGTAATATTAATACCTATAAACATAGTAATTTAGGAGTAAAGATAACATTTTTGTGTCAGTGACTTAGCTAATCACTTGTATACAAAAATATCAACAAATTAAAAGCATCATCGGGCTTTGCCCCTTTGGCACCTTTGACTTTTGGAAAAAAAGAGGCTTTATCCCACTCTGCAACCATAACAGAAATATAAAACTAAATATAAATAAGCTAAATTTAGTTATACCTACTTACACAAAATAAACGATTTTCTATTTCTATTCTATTTCTATTTCTAAATATAAATTGTAAGAGCCAATAAATAAAAAAAATATTTATATCACCTCAATTCAACCAGAGTTGGCCACTTGCTCATACGAAAGAAGAAGAAGAAGACCTCACTTCATGTCATGACATTGCAATTTAATTTAATTAATTTATTTATTTGGGACACCCAACACAAAATCACTAAAACTAAAAAGTGATGTGATAAAGCTATCTTGTTGTTACGTTCGAAAACGTGATGTTAATTAATCGAAAATAAAACGTGTTTAAGAAAATGGCGTGTAGTGTATGTACGGTAAATAAAAAGTTTTGTATTACAATAAATAAAAAAATAGGTTAATGTTCCTCAAACATGGTACCTAGGCTAGATAAATCTATCAGATTTTCGTTTGCGCAAAGCTTTGAAGAAGTTTAAAGGGATAGTCAGATGCCAAGGATACATTAAGCACATGCTTACATTTTGAATTTATTTATTTATTTAATACAGTTTGAATCGCCTATTAGCTTTGTTTTGTCGTGATGTTTTTCTTTACTGTGTAGAGCCTGACGCAACCGCCGCCGGATCGAATTAAGGGTACCTACTACAACTAAGCTCCGATTAATGTTATCTACTAAATAAAGAGTATGGTCTAACAATATGCCCATTAGACTCCTCGAAATCTTATCAAAATGCTCATTATTTAAGAGCTAGCGCTAGCACAAATTAAGATCGTACTACATTTACGTCACTCCGCGACCCTGGGTTATCACCATGTGGGGTCATCATTATCATGTTATTGATAGCTGTTGTTTTGCTAGCTTTGTCCTCCACCTCGCAGTAACTGTCGAAAATTTATACTGAACGGTCAGTTAAACGTAATATTTGTATAACACGGAATAAATTAAACAAAAATGTGTGATGAAAGCGCGTATCCTCTTTGTATATCTGTAAATCCGCAAGACATTCGCGCACGCGCAAACTCCTCGTCCAACAGACGACCGGTAATCACATTTCTTGGCGACGAAGCCGTTGAAATACCGGACAAGTCTGTTGCCGGCGCCAACAAGCGCCTATCCCGTGCTGACCGTAGTGAGGTAGAGTTGGACAGCTACGCGGAGTCACTCAACACGATGTACAGCACCTGGTTTGATAAGAGAGAACTCGAGCACAGGTGTGTATTTTGATAATGTTTAAACTTTGCTTTGTCAAGAGAAACATGCATAAAATCATACGATTGCCTGCTTGCTTTGATTTGCCCAAAATGAAAAATCAAGGTCCTTTTTCAGCAGATATTTGTTTAGTTATGTACCTTCTTAAAATAATGAATATTAGAATATTCGACGACCTCTTACTTATTTTGGCGGAATGGGTTAAGGCTGGCCTGAGATGCAGGAGGTTGCGGGTTCGATCCCCGCCTCGGGACAAATCTAGGACGCCAAAAATAGCAAAAACGTAGGTTTTCTTACGTAGAACGTGAGAGGGCTCTTAAACAAATTTCGATTGAAACTCCAGTCACGTTTTGAAAATGTAACAAAACGTAGGGAGCTTAAAACAATTTAATCGCTGCTCTGAACCTAATCGATATCGTCTGGCAGGTGTAACGAATTATTTCACCGTGTCGTGCTGAAATAGCCATGATAACATGTTACTTTACATACCTGTAAACTCGTAAAAACTGAAAGAGCACTTTTGATGTTCATGAATTTATTTTACTTACGTCTAATAAAGTTTTACGATTGGCCAAAAGGCCAATTTTCTGCTAGTATTTGGCTATACGCACTCGGAAATTATACGACGCACGGGTCGAACACGTTCTTGCGTCATACGTTTGATCCTGACTTTTTCTAAGGAAAATTCGCTAACAATTTGATTTAAAAACCCACATTAAACTAGTAGTTCGCCCCGAACTGAGATCTCGCGCACCGTAGATGGCTTACATTTGTACTTTCTTCTGACTACCCCTATAATTTCAAGTGCTACTACTGATACTGCCGAGTATGCCTATTGCGCTAGCTCTTCATGGTAAAAAATACTGGCATGCATGCAATACCATAATGTCGCGTCTAATTTTTCATTTAGGTATTTCATATTTATGAATTCTCGTCGTATTTCTAAAAGTATACGTCCTAGAATAAAAATAATAACTATTTTGGAATGTACAAATAAAGACCTTTCATTTGACAGCCCACTCAATATATTTGTTTACTTAACTTTTTTACCCCAATTATTTTCATTCTTTATCAAAATTTTTTTTTATCATGAAAGTAAATCAAGTAGCATCTAAAATCATTGCAAACCAAACCGCAACGATGCCACTCTCTTTTTAAGACCGACCAGTCAATGAGCTACGAAGTCATCGAAACTCCATGCAACGGGAGCTCTTGCAGCTCTGGTTTCGTAGTTTTTGGTCTTTGGTCGTATTTCAAAAACTATACATCCTAGATTAAAAATAAAAACCATTTTGGAATGTACAAAATAAGCCCTTTCGTATGACACCCCACTCAATTTATTTGTGTAACTTTCATAATTTTTTACCCCCTTGGGAACCCAATATCTTCACAACCCCTTCATCGATTAAGCTCATATGCTCCCCCGTAAATTTCCTTACCACAACCTATTGACCTACCAAGTTTCATGCAGATTGGATAAACGGTTCGACAGTTATGCTCGAACAACAATTCGTGAAACATACAAACATACAAACATACAAACATACAAACATACAAACATACAAACATACAAACATACAAACATACAAAGCAAAATCGCCCAACTTACCACTAAGATCTTCGCTCGCTTCGCTCGCTCGATCGATTAACCGATGCCGATCTGAAAATCTAATCCAAAGTCAAGTCATGAAGTCGACCCCTGAAGTTCAAAATAGAATACCTAACCCTCAACCCATCTAGGTATATCATTGACCCTGTGCGTCATTGGTAGTTTTATAGTTCCATACAGAATAAAGTTCTGTTGCTTTCTCGTCTGAAAATTATTGTAAGTAGGTACCTATGTTTTTATTTTTTGATACATATTCGTATATTATCGTCCAAGTTGTTTTGAGTCTCTTTCAGGTATTTCCAGTCCAACACCATTTTATTGACAGTTTTCTCCGACGAGCAGGTGCTCGACGGCTGTTTTGAAACGCAGTATCATAATTTCAAATGCTGTCTGTCAGTTTTAAATTATTTGATGACCAAACTAACAACTGTGCAAACGGCATGATAATTTATAGTAACGATATGTTGCGAATCATAAAATTACAATTTGTAACTTAGTTCTGTGTGACTCTACATTTGAATTGAAATTGAAATCGTAATAGTTAGTCTCAATCGTTACTTTTATCGCTTTTACACATATAAATGTGTTTATTTGTCTTGTGTGTTTATTTGTCTTATGCTTTACGAAAATATCGATCATGTTTACCTATAGTTATAGATTGAATTCAGTTATCTGTCGTCTTGTAAATATTTGGCATCTTACATCACCTTGGTGTATGTATTGTACGCTCTCTTATCAGACAGTTATTCTCGGAAGATTACTCACGCATTTTCCATTACCTACTAATGATTTCTGATAACTAATGATTCCAGCTAACATTAATTTTCAACAACGCATCATCAAGATGTTTCTCGTCGGAGTCTTTGACAAATGCCGTAGTGAACACGCGTTTAATTCCTATTACAATTTCTTGTTGTGAGTTAATCGCAGAGTTGACGGCTGGTTTGGCGAGGTTAGTGAATCAGCTGTTTCGCCGGGGGAAGTGACTCGGTGGGTATAGCGATTGCGACGCCGACCGACAGCGTCAGTACCTATCGCGCTCTGCTTGCTACCAAACCGCACGTCCCTCGGCAAACACAAACAATTCTCTTTATCATCGTGATTTTGATACATGACTTTGTTACAGTGATAGGTAAAGTGGTGGGCTACAAATTTTTAGTTTGAACTGTTAATAGTAACTAGGAAGCTATGAGTTCATTCTTTGTTTGATTTCGTGCAATAGATTCCGTGTGCAGATTTTTGAATAATGCAAATCTTGACAGTAACAACCAATTATTATTAGTGTGCTAGTAAAGTTGTGGTAACAGACGCATTCATGGTTCAGGTGTTTAATTTATGTGCAAAGTTGACGATGTTTTCGAATTGAATTCATTAGGATTTCAACAACTCTTCCTTATTTAGAAATAATGTGCGATTTTTTTGTTGTATACATAATGTGATCAGATCATGTCAAACAATAGTCAGGTAGCTCGTTATACATATATAAAATACGATTTTTGTTTGTTTTGTGAGTCATACAAACGCTAACTGCGTATGCAAGGTAGGATTCAGTCTTTGTTCGAATACATTCAATAGTCAACTCATTATGTTCATCCTTTTGTTTTTTTTTATGCTTCATCGCATAGACGTTTTATAATTTATTTTGTTCTTTCTTTTTTATTTTATGTTTTCAAAACACAGATGTTTTTGTTTTATAAATTTATTAATCATTATCCCTATTTGTTATTTCCTGTAGTTATTATAATTAATCAGTGGATACAGCTAATTCACACCATACTCGTACAATGTTATAATTCAAAAATGAAACACTGCTCCTATTTTAATCATTAATAACTTCAATTTTTACAATTACTTAACTGAAAAATTTAATAGAAAACATTGGATATCCAACAAGAAACGAAACAGAGGACAAGTATTCTAAATAGAACAGATACGACACGTACAAAACTGAATAAAGAAGCTCATAATATTATCCTCTTCATTTTATTTAATCACAGTATTGTGTGAGTGAAAGGTGTAGTTTTAATGTCAATGAACCAATACTTTCAGCATTATGAATATTCGCGCTACGAGAGTTGTAATGTGAAGTATCTGTGTGTAGGTATAATATTGATTTTCCGGGTTCCTGGCAAACGCTCCCCCATGCGCCTTGCATCCCGAAAGCCCATTCAAAGGTCACTCTATAGACAGCACTTAGGCACGTCCCCCTATTACGAACCAATTTCATCTCGTTTAAGAGCCATTATACAATTTCGCACTCGACAAAATCAGCGCTCGGAGGGACAAAAGTTGCTAAATTCTAACACCCAATGAACAGCGCTCCGTTTCTTAGACTAAACGGTTTTGGTAATTTTCATGTGATTGATTTATTTGAGATAGTAAAAATACTTTTTGGGTAGGTACTTAGGTAGGTACCTATAGGTATAACACAAAACAAAGTCGGGTTAGTTACACTTTGAATACAAATAATTACAAAAAAATAAATGTTTGTTTTTTTGTCCCATAAACCATATTGTGCTGATCTGATGGAGTCAGGAGCTTTTCAACAGAACTCTTCAGTAAATAGTCCGATTGAGTTGAAACTTGGATCTCAGCATGTCAGTCAAGTTCCGACTACAATGAAATAATATGGTGACAGCTAGCTCATCTGATGATGGAGTCAGGACCTGTTCCATGGAACTTTTTAATGATATGGGTATCAAATGACAGGGCTTGATGAGCGCAACACAATGCTGATCTGATGATGGAGCCAGGACCTGCTCCATGGAACTTTTTAATGATATGGGTATCAAATGAAAGGGCTTGATGAGCGCAACACAATGCTGATCTGATGATGGAGTCAGGACCTGTTCCATGGAACTTTTTAATGATATGGGTATCAAATAAAAGGGTTTGATGAGCGAAACACAATTTTGATCTGATGATGGAGTCAGGACCTGTTCCATGGAATTTTATAATGATATGGGTATCAAATGAAAGGGCTTGATGAGCGCAACACAATGCTGATCTGATGATGGAGTCAGGACCTGTTCCATGGAACTTTTTAATGATATGGGTATCAAATGAAAGGGTTTGATGAGCGAAACACAATTCTGATCTGATGATGGAGTCAGGACCTGCTCCATCGAACTTTATAATGATATGGGTATCAAATGAAAGAGCTTGATGAGCGCAACACAATGCTGATCTGATGATGGAGTCAGGACCTGTTCCATGGAACTTTTTAATGATATGGGTATCAAATGAAAGGGTTTGATGAGCGAAACACAATTCTGATCTGATGATGGAGTCAGGACCTGCTCCATCGAACTTTATAATGATATGGGTATCAAATGAAAGAGCTTGATGAGCGCAACACAATGCTGATCTGATGATGGAGTCAGGACCTGTTCCATGGAACTTTTTAATGATATGGGTATCAAATGAAAGGGCTTGATGAGCGCAACACAATGCTGATCTGATGATGGAGTCAGGACCTGTTCCCTGGAACTTTTTAATGATATGGGTATCAAATGACAGAGCTTGATGAGCGCAACACAATGCTGATCTGATGATGGAGTCAGGACCTGTTCCCTGGAACTTTTTAATGATATGGGTATCAAATGAAAGAGCTTGATGAGCGCAACACAATGCTGATCTGATGATGGAGTCAGGACCTGTTCCATGGAACTTTTTAATGATATGGGTATCAAATGAAAGGGTTTGATGAGCGAAACACAATGCTGATCTGATGATGGAGTCAGGACCTGCTCCATGGAACTTTTTAATAATATGGGTATCAAATGAAAGGGCTTGATGAGCGCAACACAATGCTGATCTGATGATGGAGTCAGGACCTGTTCCATGGAATTTTTTAATGATATGGGTATCAAATTAAAGGGCTTGACGAGCGCAACACAATGCTGATCTGATGATGGAGTCAGGACCTGTTCCCTAGAACTTTTTAATGATATGGGTATCAAATGAAAGGGCTTGATGACCGAAACACAATGCTGATCTGATGATGGAGTCAGGACCTGTTCCATCGAACTTTATAATGATATGGGTATCAAATGAAAGAGCTTGATGAACGCAACACAATGCTGATCTGATGATGGAGTCAGGACCTGTTCCATGGAACTTTTTAATGATATGGGTATCAAATGAAAGGGTTTGATGAGCGAAACACAATTCTGATCTGATGATGGAGTCAGGACCTGCTCCATGGAACTTTTTAATAATATGGGTATCAAATGAAAGGGCTTGATGAGCGCAACACAATGCTGATCTGATGATGGAGTCAGGACCTGTTCCATGGAACTTTTTAATGATATGGGTATCAAATGAAAGGGTTTGATGAGCGAAACACAATTCTGATCTGATGATGGAGTCAGGACCTGCTTCATGGAACTTTTTAATGATATGGGTATCAAATGAAAGGACTTGATGAGCGCAACACAATGCTGATCTAATGATGGAGTCAGGACCTGCTCCATGGAACTTTTTAATAATATGGGTATCAAATGAAAGGGCTTGATGAGCGCAACACAATGCTGATCTGATGATGGAGTCAGGACCTGTTCCATGGAACTTTTTAATGATATGGGTATCAAATGAAAGGGTTTGATGAGCGAAACACAATTCTGATCTGATGATGGAGTCAGGACCTGCTTCATGGAACTTTTTAATGATATGGGTATCAAATGAAAGGACTTGATGAGCGCAACACAATGCTGATCTAATGATGGAGTCAGGACCTGTTCCATCGAACTTTATAATGATATGGGTATCAAATGAAAGGGTTTAATGAGCAAAACACAATGCTGATCTGATGATGGAATCAGGACCTGTTCCATGGAACTTTATAATGATATGGGTATCAAATGAAAGGGTTTTATGCGCGAAACACAAAGCTGGGTTAGGATTTACTTTTGACTTCGATTTTTGATGTTTGATTTTTCATTTTTAATCTTGATTTTAATTTTAAAATCAAAATCAAGAAATAAAAATCAAAATAAAAATCCGAGATCCGAGAATCGAGAAATGAGAAACAAGAATCAAGAATCACAAATCAAAAATTAAAAAATTGAAAATCAAGAATTAAGAATCCGAGATACAAGATCCGAGAATCGATAATCGAAAATTGAAAATCAAGAATCAAAATCAATAATCAAGAACCCGATATCCAAGATCCGATAATCAAGAATTGAGACTTGAAAATCGAAAATCAAGAATCCGAGATCCGAGAATAGAGAAACTAAAATTGAAAATCAAGAATCAAGAATCAAAGTGAAAGTCAAAATCAAGAATCAAAGTCAAAGTAAACCCCGACCCAGCTTTGTGTTTCGCTCATCAAGCCCTTTCATTTGATACCCATATCATTGTAAAGTTCCAGGGAACAGGTCCTGACTCCATCATCAGATCAGCATTGTGTTTTGTTCATCAAGCCCTTTCATTTGATGCCCATATTATCATTAAAAGTTCCATGGAACAGGTCATAACTCCATCATCAGATCAGCATTATGTTTTGCTCATCAAGCCCTTTCATTTGATACCCATATGATTAAAAAGTTCCATGAACCAGGTCCTGACTCCATCATCAGATCAGCATTGTGTTTCGCTCATCAAACCCTTTCATTTAATACCCATATCATTAAAAAATTCCATGGAACAGGTCCTGACTCCATTATCAGATCAGCATTGTGTTGCGCTCATCAAGCCCTTTAATTTGATACCCATATCATTAAAGAGTTCCATGGAACAGGTCCTGACTCCATCATCAGATCAGCATTGTGTTGCGCTCATCAAACCCTTTCATTTGATACCCATATTATTAAAATGTTCCATGGAGCAGGTCCTGACTCCATCATCAGATCAGCATTGTGTTTCGCTCATCAAACCCTTTCATTTGATACCCATATCATTAAAAAGTTCCATGGAACAGGTCCTGACTCCATCATCAGATCAGCATTGTGTTGCGCTCATCAAGCTCTTTCATTTGATACCCATATTATTAAAAAGTTCCATGGAGCAGGTCCTGACTCCATCATCAGATCAGAATTGTGTTTCGGTCATCAAGCCCTTTAATTTGATACCCATATCATTAAAAAGTTCCATGGAACAGGTCCTGACTCCATCATCAGATCAGCATTGTGTTGCGCTCATCAAGCCCTTTCATTTGATACCCATATTATTAAAAAGTTCCATGGAGCAGGTCCTGACTCCATCATCAGATCAGAATTGTGTTTCGCTCATCAAACCCTTTCATTTGATACCCATATCATTAAAAAGTTCCATGGAACAGGTCCTGACTCCATCATCAGATCAGCATTGTGTTGCGCTCATCAAGCCCTTTCATTTGATACCCATATTATTAAAAAGTTCCATGGAGCAGGTCCTGACTCCATCATCAGATCAGAATTGTGTTTCGCTCATCAAACCCTTTCATTTGATACCCATATCATTAAAAAGTTCCATGGAACAGGTCCTGACTCCATCATCAGATCAGCATTGTGTTGCGTTCATCAAGCTCTTTCATTTGATACCCATATCATTATAAAGTTCGATGGAACAGGTCCTGACTCCATCATCAGATCAGCATTGTGTTTCGGTCATCAAGCCCTTTCATTTGATACCCATATCATTAAAAAGTTCTAGGGAACAGGTCCTGACTCCATCATCAGATCAGCATTGTGTTGCGCTCGTCAAGCCCTTTAATTTGATACCCATATCATTAAAAAGTTCCATGGAACAGGTCCTGACTCCATCATCAGATCAGCATTGTGTTGCGCTCATCAAGCCCTTTCATTTGATACCCATATTATTAAAAAGTTCCATGGAGCAGGTCCTGACTCCATCATCAGATCAGCATTGTGTTTCGCTCATCAAACCCTTTCATTTGATACCCATATCATTAAAAAGTTCCATGGAACAGGTCCTGACTCCATCATCAGATCAGCATTGTGTTGCGCTCATCAAGCTCTTTCATTTGATACCCATATCATTAAAAAGTTCCAGGGAACAGGTCCTGACTCCATCATCAGATCAGCATTGTGTTGCGCTCATCAAGCTCTGTCATTTGATACCCATATCATTAAAAAGTTCCAGGGAACAGGTCCTGACTCCATCATCAGATCAGCATTGTGTTGCGCTCATCAAGCCCTTTCATTTGATACCTATATCATCATAAAATTCCATGGAACAGGTCCTGACTCCATCATCAGATCAGCTCGCTGTCACCCTATTATTACATTATTAGTTACACAACAATTCAGATCATTATTCTGCTTTAACGGCCTTTTTAGCCCCGCAGAAAATATTTAAAAATAGGTAATTAATAACTTAGCAACCAATGTATCAAACGCTCCTATTTCGCTATATTCTTCGTAGCCGGCGACGTGCTTTGCGAGTCGACTCAGTGCGAGCTCCGGGATGCAAAGCGATACGTCCACCCTCTAGAAGCGCTCGGCGCGGTCTGCTTGCGTCGAGTAGATAGGGTAGTAGATACGACGCGTTTTAGGTTGTTTTAAAAGATTTTTCATTGCCAATTTTTTAATCTTTTTGCATTTTTTTTTTCAGAAAAGGATTGATTTTGAACTCAAGTTTATTTCTGTTTTGTTAATTTTACGAACAAGAGTTCTAAGTCAGTTCTAAGTAGCCAAAATCAAAAGCAATTCTTTGGCCGTTTTCTCGAAATTTGGACTAAGTTAAAAATTTTTTTACTCAAAAACTAAATAAAGGTAGTAAAAAGTGATCCATTTAATAGTTTGGTTGACTATCACAGCAAAACATCGTAATTTTTTTATACCATTTGGACGTCAAAATTATTCGTAAATATGGTGATTTCTAAACCTCTTACAGCAAAAATTCACAAAACAGTCGCCGGTTTGAGGTCGATTAATCAAAAAGAAATAATAAAAATACAAAAGTAGCTCATTTAATAGTACAAAATTGAAATGATATTTCATGCTGTGCCATAATTTTTTTATAAATACAGTGTTTTCATTGAAAAATCCTGCCCCAAAACATCACGTAAATCAGAAAATTTTGTCTAATGCCTCTTAAGTATTGCTAAATTGATTACTCGTAGCGTTTACTAGTAGGTACAATGCTACCAGGTCCCTTAGTAACAAATTGAGAAGAGTAGGTCTAGGTTACAAAGTGTCAATGTTTTCATTGAAAGTTTTCAAATTAGGTAGGTACATCATGTTGTGAAATGGTATGCATCGAAAAGATATAGACATGTTTGTGGAATTTTATGTGCATCGGTCGGTCGGTACGACATTTGGCCTAGCCTTTCTGTTTCTACACTTGAGTGAGACTAACAGCCATGTAAAATGCACACAACATTTTGTCTGACATTGAGTTATTTGCAATTGCTAGTATCCTCTCACTGTCGCACAGATAGGGTCGACGCAGTCATCAATCTCATTCGTGCAAGTTAATGATTAATGGATTATGGTGTATAGGTATACGTTTGATCTAAAATTACTTGTGAAACCAATCCAATTCACAATGACGTTCACAGTCTACTCTCTCTCAATATATTTATAAACTTGTCTATATAATAGGATATTCAAGACTAAATTAAATGGCGAGTGAAACCGCCGGGCACAGTTTGTGCAAAATAAAGTAACGATGAACATCGCGGAGTATGAAAGCAAACTCTGTTTTTTTAAACCGGTCTTTAGACTTTGTTACTGTCAAGGATATCAACTCACAGCTTCCTTTGTACTACTGACACGGATACGCAAATATCATAAGAATTGTGTGTTTTATTTAGGCAAAAGTTTTCTGTAAATTCTTAGAAGTCTTCAGAAGAGTGACACGTATTCTTCAAAGGTCTTGTGTTTTGGAAAAGTTGCATGTTAGTGCTGCGATGAAGGACCACAAATCTCATAATGGAAAGTCCGTAGTAATTGTTGATCCTCCTGTCGTGTCTAATGGATCTTCTTACGGCAAAGGCGACAGATACACGGCAGCACCTAATGAGTAAGTTTCAATTCCGGTCTGGCAATGTAAGCAGGGCTTAGTACAGTTTTATTTGTGTATCTCGTAATTACGTGTGAAGAAAGAATTTTCCAACAATAACTCTGTTAGCAGATTGTGTTGTCATTGTTTTGTTGATTGACATAGGTATTGCTAAATTATTTTTCAGTAGGTATCGTGTTAGAATGGAAATCCTAGGTATAATATGGCACCTACCTACTACGTGCTAAACTCTTCGTTTGTAAATGCTCGAAGGCTAAACTTGGTAGTTTATATTAAAAAAAAAAAGCATCATCGGTCAACAACCTTTTTTGATTACGTCTTGAATAAAATCTATATATATCTTCTCTCTCTCTACTATCACTACATTCACTACCTACGGAGGCAACGCCTCGAGGGAGTCGAGGGCACTGCTAGTCTTATAATAAAAATTAATGAAAATTATTATATCAACATTCACATACTTAACAGAAAAACATGCAATAACACTACGACAAAATGCGTCATTATAATAAATCGATAGAGAGAAAAAACTGGAAAATTATTTTTAAAACATGATATTTTCATATTTTGATCCAGTCTGTTTGCTATGATTAGCCAATTACCTACAGTAAAACCAGAATAAGAATGCTTTTTCAAAAACCATTGACGAAAAGTGGAAATGAAAATTACTCATAATTTCAACTTTATAAGCTTGAAGTACTTATTGCAACTTTTAGATGATAACACGTACTAAATTATTCGCGGAAACTATTTAGCGTGTGTGTTCTGGAATTCCACACTGGACATCAATATGACGTGGGTGTGAACGAACACAAGTGCTGTCGCTACAAATGGGTTATTTACGATTGATCTGGACATTACACCGAACGGCGCCAAAGCGATGTCTAATTCTGGATTACCACCTGATTAAAACGCATTTCAGTGTCGTCACTAGACCATGTATTTTGTATCGTTTTCCTTAAACCTCGATCTTTATCATTCATTGCTCTGCGGGTGCCGGGTGGGTCCGCCTGACCTGGTTGAGTTTTACCTTAACCTTAGAATATAAATAGATTTTTTCATGTCCTGTCGTGGTATAGTAGGATCAGAAATAAATTGCAATCCGTTATTGTGATTGTGATTATAATTTATCCTTTTAAACTAAACGCTAACACTTTACTCTTACTCAATACAGCATTGTAGAGCTCGTTATTGTGCCTGGCCTACTAGAAATCACAAAAACGTTGTGATCGATCGAGTCCTGTTATTTGTTAAGTAATCTGGCATGTCGAATGGGAGTAAATGATTGCTACCGGGAATAAGTTTTGCCGACCCCTACCCAACCACCCAGATTTTCCGAGAAGTTGAGACAGCATCAGGTCTGATATAATTGTCGCTATTGATCGCAGGATGTTTGTTTTTAAGAGCCCACGCATTTACATCGTGATCTAAGTATAAACAGACGCCAGAAATGTATTTCCTCTTTGACATCTTCACTCTAGGTATTCTGTGAGGATTTAGTTCGTTTCCTGAATGGAACTTTCCACTCTTCTCGCTCGCAATTTTGTCATTAAAGTTGATAGCCCATTTTGAAAGAGGAACTGACACTAAGGAGGCTAATTCATCCGGTCTCAGTCATTCATCACGACACGCTCTGCTATTATTATGCCGTGCGTGCCTAAATTTGGCATCCTTCGCTGCTTGTAGTTTTTGAAAGTTACGTACTCGATATTGCAATAAATAATTGAATAAATTAAATAAAAAACATTCAACTGAAAAAGTATACTTAATGTGTAGGATTTGATATTTTAGGAACGAGTGAACGTTTTTCTTGCATGCTTAGGAATACACCATCTACGAACTGCCAATCAATTTGAGATAGATTTCCCGGTTTCTATATTCAACGAACTGCCGTTAGTACCTACTTGAATTACCATAGCGACTTTGTTTACTATGTCAAAAAATGTTCGTGGATTTTTGACAGATAACAACGTTGTGGTAACTCGAGTACCTATAGTCGGATTGCTCATTATACGGACTAAAATTGAAGGAAAAAATGACATTTTTCCTTCAATTTTGATACGTTTTTAGTCCGTATAATTAGCAATACGACTATACTAACGACAGTTCGTTGAATATATAAAATAGAAATTAGTGCAGCACATCTGACGCGGTAATCGTTTTTATCGATCTCTGTATGTAAAACCGTTATCAACGTTGTGAAACATGTTCTGATTTATTTATATTTTGATAAATTTGTTGAGCGCTTAAAATTGAATGTACCTAGTATGCATTAACTAGTGGCTCTGTGAGCTGTAGACCTCGCGAGTCTATCTTTGTATAGCTTAAAACAGAATAAATATTCACAATTCTCTAGTTTTGTGATGAGAAGGTGGTCCCAGGTGCTTCATCAATCCCTACTAAGTAGTTAAACAGCCGATTCCACTGGTAGAAATCTAAAAGTGAACAATTTACTGCAGTTTAAGGATCTATTCTGCTCATCACGCTGAAGATCCTCATCAGATTTTCACCAAATTTTTATGAGACCAACTTAAAGTTACAACCTTTCAAACAAAAAAAAAAAAAAAACCATCGAAATCGGATGTCATAAGGTGGAGATATCTTGTAGCCCCCTTTTTGCCCCTTTTTGGAGGAAGTACCTCCACAATCAAAAATCCCCGACTACAAAAAAAAAATCTATAAAATAATCGAACCTGCTCACAAAATTTCACGAGAAACGGATGAGAAATGCTGCCTGTAGAGGAGAACAGACAGACAGACATCCGGTCAAACGAAAGCATTTTAGTCCAAGTTGAAGCAGAGACGCTTCGCTCGCTCGGTCAAATATAAATACTTTTTGCTGCATTCAGCGTTATGTTATACCACAAAAAACCTGTTTATAGTTTCACGCCGGCTCCATACGTTGGGACCAACGTTGGTCCCAACGTTGGGGCCAAGATTTCGTGAACCATCCACACGTTGGCGATACACCAGTCTTGTTCCGTCAGAGCCAACGTGCAGACGTCCGATGTCTGCGCGTCCGATACAGAAATTGAAATTTCTCTAAGTGATTTTACATTACTGAATACCAATTTTATCACAATCACATCACATCATGTCACTATCACACTTCACACAACACACTATATTATAAAAGCGAAAGTTTGGATGTTTGGATGTATGTTTGTTCCTCTCTAACACGACAACCACTTAACCGATATGGGTGATATTTAAAATATAGATAGATAATAACCGGAAATAGGACATAGGCTACTTTTTATCCCAAAAAATTGCACGGTTCCCGTAACATAAAAAAAAATAGTAGACTCCATCATCAGATCAGCTCGCTGTCACCATATTATTACATTGTAGTCAGAACTTGACAAATATGCCGAGTTTCAACTCAATCGGCCTATTTACTGAGGAGTTCTGTTGAACAGCTCTTGACTCTATCATCAGATCAGCTTGTTGATACCATAATATTTCATTGTCACCGAGAATCTATAAGTGTGCAAAATTTCAGCCCGATAGTTCTACAAACACAATAAATAAGGAATACGATGACATTCTCGCTCGTCAGTCGACACGTGCGCTCACGATGCGCGTCGAAACGGGACTGAGCATAGCGCCAACGTGTGGACGGATCCCCAACGTTGGCGCGCCAACTTCCTTTGATAAAACCGACACGGCACGGCCAAGCCCCAACGTTGGCCCCAACGTTGGCGCCAAGCTATTTTGTCAGCACCACACGTTGGTGAGAGGCATTGGGACCAACGTTGGCCCCAACGTGTGGATGCGGGGTCAAGGATATCGCTAGTGTATGTTAATTTATATTCACAAACTCTGACATAGATGATTTTTTTTATCGGTATAGCTTCCTTATATTGTTTATTTTCTTTGATGGTGGTTTCTAACCATATCTTGGATTGCATCATAGATCTAGTATTATTAGGACAGGAGGTCATTTACGAATTGAAATGAATCAACTTTCGCTCCGAGCGTAAACCAGCTCCTGTCACGAATGTGGGCGTAGCGTAGGTAACAAATGTTTGACTATTAATAGGCTAGTGAATTTACATTTCAACTGTTATGGCGACATTATTTGACGCCAGCCTAGATGGAAGTTGAAACTTTAGCCTACAACCGTAAATCACAAAAGATTTTAGTTGACTTATTGCTATCGACTGAAAAACTTTGGGAGGTAATAATGAAATGATATATGGATGATAATAATGAAAGACTTTTATTAGGTTAGGTATACCCAGTGGCGGCGTAGAGGGGGGGCGGACGGGGCGGTCCGCCCCGGGCGCCAAGCACTAGGGGGGTGTCACCGTGGACCACGGTGAAAAAAATCCGTACTTACAAAAATTTTGTAAAATCTACCTTTCAAAGGGAGCGCCAGAATTCAAATTGGTATTACCCTTAAGGGGATGTAAATGGGTATTTGAATGAAAAAAGTATCATCACGCATTTGTCTTAAGAAAATTCGGCTCTCTTTGCTTGCTCGTGGATCTCGCATGAGTAGATAACTATTTTGCGAGCCAAATGAGTTATGTATGACCACAGAATGGGAACCGACAAGCAGCCAGCATTTTCTTTGAGCACTGTAAGCAAAGTCAAGTGTTGTCACATGTTGCACTTGTCTTAAAAAAATCGGCTTAAAGAGTAGGACGCTCGCTTCGTTTTAATCTCGCTTTGCTCGCATATTAGCTTCACTGAGTATTTTGTGACCAAAGTGAGTAGTAATGTCATGCAGGGGCGGCCTTAGGGGGTGGCAAACCGGGCAATCGCCCGGCCTCGCGCAGCTTGCGGCCCCTTGTCATCCCGTCATATAACGTGTCATGTGTCTAAAAAATCGGCTAACTTCGCTCGAATTTAGCTTCATGTCTATTTTACGAATGAGTTATATCTGACCGCAGGATAGAAACCGACAAGTAGCCCGCCTTTTCTTTGAGCACCGTAAGCAAAATCAAGTGTCATCTCATTATGTTGCATTTGTCTCTATAAATTCGGTTCGGCTCGCTTCGCTTCTCTTCGCTTGCAATGTCTTTACTATCTTGCTTAGTTTTATAATTATTTTCAAGTAGGTAACTGCTAGGTACCACCTAAGTTAGCCAAGTGTAGCGAGTGATGCCGGGCGTATTTTTGTTGAGGTATTAATCCTCCTTTTTTTCTTTTGACGACTTTGACGAGACTCACATTGTTCGACTGGCTCCACACTGGAACTTGACTATTTAGATTTTAAGCGGATGGATCACCGAAAAGAAAGCTAGGCCCCATACCGTGTTTGTTGCCCTGATTCTTCACGGTGTTGGTCGCGAAAGAACAGGAGTAGAATCACCTAGCTCTTAAGACGTTTCAAAGTGGTCATAACGGTCCTACTGAATAAATGATATTTGATTTTGATTTTTGATTTTTCGCTCGCATTTAAGCAGCCAAACTTTTCTTTGCGCACCGTAAGCAAACTCAAGTGTCCTGTCCATGTTATATTTTTCTTTAAAAAATTCAGCTCGCTTCGCTCGCACTTTAGGTTCATATGTATTTTGCAAGGGAGCTCACTTGGTTCGAAGCTAGCTCGCTTTGCTAGCATATTAGCTTCAGTATTTATATTGCATTTGTCAAAAAAAATCGGCTCGCTTCGCTCGCATATTAGCTTCATAATTAGATATTTTGCGGCGTTACAAATATTTTCATCCAAACATTTATCATTTATCTCTGTGCCTTGCACCTATTATATGCATATTGTCAGAATGTCAGTGTTGTATTTTTTGGAGTGAGGGGGGGGGGGGGGTGCTCAATAGAATACCGCCCCGGGTGCCAACCCATGCTACGCCGCCACTGGGTATACCTAGTATTATATCACCAAAAGATACAATTTTAAGAGGTTATATAATATTAACGTTATCACGAAAGGGGCGCCGCATGACAGATCGGAGTAATAGTTTAGTGGGCATATTGAGCATGTCACAAAGAGGGACGTATTTCATGTAACGGGAAAAATGGTAGGGTTGAGGCAGACCAAAGAATAAGTCTTTCACTCAGTCCATCCATTTTGAATGGACTGTATGAAAGGGGAAAGATGATATGAGTAAGAAAAGATTGACTAGAGATGACAGCAGATAAAGCTGAGTGGAAGATGATGATAACCTGTTGTGCCGCGCCCCACATACAAGTGGAATAAGAGCAGAACGATATTGATTTAGCGTTAAACGTTGGTATTATGTAAAAAATAACTGTTGCTTATTAATAAAGTTGTGAACCGGTTTGGTTTTTAAACGGGTTCCATGCAATGCAGATTATCCTGCGGAGATGGATAGTAAATAAGATACCTATTTAACTTAGTAAGAAGTTTTCAAATTACTCAGTCTGTTTGTCGAGTAAATAGCTAAAGTCAAATGTATATAAAACCATTTCAGAACTTCACACGAATTTAGCAAACTTACTTTCCAAGCCTATTATAAAATATTGATCGCTAGTAAATGTTCACAATGTTCCTTCAACGTGTTTTTATTTTGTTTCAGAATCTTCGTGAACAGATCGTTGCATTTAGAAAATGTCAAATTCTACGGTTTTGATATGGACTACACGTTGGCTGGTGAGTTTCAACTTCAATTTTCTCTTATAAGAGCCGTGTTGGCCGAGGGGTATAGTACCTCGACTTTCGATCCAAAGGTCGTGGGTTCGAATCCTGGCCGTGCATCAATGGATTTTTCGTTTCGAAAAATGTATATGCACATAATTACGAGCTCTAAACGGTGAAGGAAAACATCGTGAGGAAACCCGCGGCTTAGTCAGCCCCACACGTATTGACCATGTCTTTCTTGTGGATATGGCCGGTTAAACTGAGAGGATGGTGTAGTGTAGGTGCTGGGCAAGCCTACTCCATCTCAACAATGTCCCAGGCACTACAGTGTCCCTATAAGTGTAGGCAAAAATAATGAAACCTACCCACAGAAAACAGAAGCTGTTTTCTGTGGGTTTCAACTTTCTCTGTTCACGTACTTACTCAAATAACATTGTTATTTTGTTGCAGAGTACAAATCGCCACAATACGAAACGCTAGGATTCAATTTAACCAAAGAGAGATTAGTACACAAAGGGTATCCTAGTGAAATTTTGGAATTTGAATATGACCCTTCATTCCCTGTGAGGTGAGCCCAATATTTTTACTTTGGTAAAAACATTTACAACAATATTTTAATAAATATCTATTTGAGTTAATATAAGCAAGCATGTACAGTCAGCGTCATCAATCGGTATCCCCCTATTAATTTTAACAAGGACCCTTTTCATTTCAACTTTGGATTTCAGTCGGATTTGCTATTATACTTATGGATATCTAATTTCGCTCGAGTTCCTATACTAGCAAATCCGACTGAAATCCAAAGTTGAAATGAAAAGGGTCCTTGTTAAAATCAATAGGGGGATACCGATTGATGACGCTGACTGTACCATACAAACCTAACAAATATTTATATTTCAGAGGTCTATGGTTCGACACACTCTACGGAAACCTATTGAAAGTTGACGCATATGGAAATATTTTAGTATGCGTACACGGATTTGAATTTTTAAAACAGTAAGTGTATTATTATTAACCTTTTTATAGTTTTTAAAACCCACATTAAAAATTATAGAGGAACAGCTTTTCCCTCTGGTAAATAAAAATATTGAGTAGTTTTCTATCTGTAAAATAAAATTTCAGAATCTCTTTACAATATGAAGTTATGAACAATTTTACCTTTAACGTATAAAGACAAATAAATGTGTTTTATAAATTCATCTGTCAAATAAAGAATGAGCTAGACACACGATAAAACAATCTGAATTTTAAGAATGGTAATCTTTGCATACATAAAGTTGCGTGAAGTCAGCCGCATTCCAGGACCTAGTCAGTAACCGTGATTAATTATCTTATCTTCGATGTTGCCGATAAACTTATCTACGAGTCGAGTATCTGTTAGCAACGATGATAGTTCACGGGCATTTATCAATTTTGATAATACAAAAAAAAAGTGACAAAAAAAGTTGTTGCCCTTTATACCAATTTTGTCTTTTTTGTGTTTGCCCGTTTCGGCAATTCAATAGATAAAGTAATCCGTAAAAATCTTCTGTTCATATCTTTTAGCGGGAGCTAAAATCTTTTACAGTTTTGAACTTATATCAACGTTTTAGATTTATGTCGTTTTAGATTTAGTTCTACATATTTGCGTGAACAAATATTTTATTCCGCATAGCTTTTAAGTTGTTTGCTACAAATCCCTTGTCAGAAGGAAATAGGTTAATATCACTACTGAGGAGTCATTGAATAAGAATACGGTCTCTAAATTGAGAAGGAATCGTCGAATCAACATTATGATATGAACTGAAAAATCTTATCAAAATTTCGAATCCCGTCGGAATTGAAAATTTTGATAAGATTTTTCAGTTTAAAATGTAAATACCCAAGTGTGGATTAACACTATAACAAAATAAAATTATAGAATTAGCAAAAGCGACATCTCTCGTCATTTGATCCTGAATGTAACTTCGGGCAATGAGCAGTGAGTTAACTTAGCAGTTATCCTGTAGATGGCGCTCATCGATGCTATAATCGATAGTATGGTCTTATCATGATTTTCAACTCTGGCGTCAGAGGTTCCGTGGCCGAATTGGTAAAGGCACTCCGGCTAAAGGAGGATCGCTTGTATCATTGCGGGTTCGAATCCCGTCGGAATTGAAAATTTTGATAAGATTTTTCAGTTTAAAATGTAAATACCCAAGTGTGGATTAACACTATAACAAAATAAAATTATTATGATATGAAACTTGACATTACTTCAAAACAACAACAACAACTATCCGAACAAATAATAATCTAATCAACATTTTATTGTGAGCCATAAATTGGAAAGTCTTTATTTCCAACCATGCTTTGTATACCACACCCAATATCCATACAATTTATATTATAGTGCGCCGCAAACTTTATGGCGGCTGAAGTGCGCGGTAGATTCGCCTTTGCGCAGGTACAGTCAACGCAATAGAATAGAATAAACTTTATCTACATATCTCGCCTAGCCCCACCCCTCACCGCCTTCAGCTCCCCGCATTTACGTTGACTGTACCTGCGCAAAGTCGAATCTGCAGCGCACTTCTGCCACCATAAAGTTTACGGCGCACTCTACACTGGCGTTGAATAGGTTGTAAAAGTGGACGTTTAAAGTAATTTTCTGGACAATTTACCCAAAGGCTATTCAAAACAATACCTTACCTAAAGTCTTGTGCAGTTTTTGATTGAATTGGAATACTAGTATGCTTCTTCAATTGCTTTAGGTGTAGGCGAGAGACTACATATTTCCACTTGCTACTATCATGTCACTTCTTTCACCTCATTTACTGATTATGTTCTTAATACTGGCTGCTTTAGGTATTTTTTTATTAGCCTACATCGTCCCACCCACCCTGCAGGGCAAATGCCTTCCTTTCTTTTTACCACACCTAATCTTAATCCAAACTGGTTTGTTTAGGATACCTTCACAAAATGTAGTAATATTTGTTTATATTCTCAGCTCACAAGTATACGAACTGTACCCGAATAAGTTCCTGACATTGGATGAGTGTAGGGTGTATGTTCTGAACACGCTATTCAACCTGCCCGAGACCTACCTGATCGCGTGTCTGATAGACTTCTTCACGAACTCGCCGCAATACACGAGGTAAGTTTCTAGGAGATTTGAAACTCCAGCTGTGGTACAAATAAACCTTCACATCCTTACTAGTTTATTTATACAGTCAGGTCAGCGTCAGGAGACAATCTATGACAATAATTGGCCATCGCTCGCGCGATCAAACGATCGCACGATGGACATTTGCATTGAGATTGCGCAGAGGTTACCAATACCAAACTTACAGTAAGGTCGACGACATTGTTATCGAATTTTTTTTTTTGATTCTGTAAGCGATTCTGATAAGATTGATAGGAACCGATTTATGAGAAATAAGTACTCTAGCCCCGAATTTCAATAAAATGTGTGCGGAAATTATAAAAATAAACTATGTTAACCAAAACCGTAAATATTTAATTCAAATTAGTATTTAATTGGAATAGTTGTTGAATTCATGGGTAATCAGCATTACCCATGAATTCAACAACTATTGAGATAAATAATGTATAATTAGGTACAGTCACATAATAATCATACTAACGTAACGTTTACAAATGTGCTGATTGAGTTGCGACTCTGTCCTTGTTTTCATTATCATTTGCCATTTAGGAAGGCTTACGTGTGAAGATAAGGGCAAGCTAAATGTAGCTGATAAAACGAAATTAACTGCTTGCATCCAAGTTAAAGACGGGTACTAGAATACGGAAAGTTGTGGTTGGCATTGGCACAAAGCAGAATATTTCACTATGCATCGTAAATTCATAGTCTTAGTCGTCGTATCTCCTACTAGAAACGCCCTCGCGGCGTTGCGTTAGTGATGGAATATGGTGTTGATGATGAAAAGTAGCCTATAACCTTCCTCAAAAGTTTAGCTATGAAATTCAAAAATATTTTTCAAATCCAACTGGTAGTTCCTGAGATTAGCGCGTTCAAACAAACAAACTCTTCAGCTTTTATTGGTAAAGATTTATATACGTAGGCGTGTATTTCTAGGACATGTCAGTTGATTCAAACTCAGTATTTATCATCAGCGTTTCATGTGAATATCTTTAATAACTAAACACAGTTCCCGACTTAACAAAATAAACTAGTTCAAAATAAAATCGCGGCAAATTCCACTAGATATAATATTAGATTTATTCATCGAAACCAAGATGTAAAGTTTACGCAAACTTTAAAGTTGTTTACACTGTACATTGCTTCAGTGAATAAAATTGTATTTATATCAAACCCGAGTGGTTTGAAACGCAATGCATTTTTAAAGTAATTGACCTATTTTTCCGCTCTCGTGGATAAAGTACGACTGAAATAAATTGCGTTTCTGTTTACAGGCCAAATTTGAATAAGCCCTTTCATTTATTTAAGCAGGCCTTTACATGTCATTAATTCTGATCTGATTAGAGGCATAAGGTAATTTTCACAAATGCAATTTTTGCACCATTTAGGTGTATGAGTAGTAAATCCATAAACCAAAATTGCTTAGACATTATTTAACACATGGGAGTTACTCACGTAAAAATATCGTCGATTTAGATACCGACAATGTTTCGATTCATCCGGAGAATCTTCATCTGGGTATGGAGGGAGTTTTTTACGTGAGTAACTCCCGTGTGTTAAATAATGTCTAGTACAACTCATGAAAGTTTTGAAAACAAAATTGCTTAGTAAAAGACCCTCTCACAAAATCAAACTGTTTGTTTGCTCGTCTACTTTTGTTTCTCGTGCTACACGGCAGAAAACCGACCTCTGCAGAGGTGGCCTTGGTCGGAAAAGAGTGGTTACTGCAGTGTAGACTGCAGTAACCACTCTTTTCGTAGGCTGTTGCCTGACCAAATTGGTTTGCAGATTGGCAGAAACCACGCAGATCCGACCGAGATCACCTCTGCAGAGGCCGGTTTTCTGCCGTATAGCAGACGTTTAAGTTCGAAGTACGACTGGTACTTAAACCTAGGGATGATAGACTATCATATTTTCATACATCCTTTGAAGATGTCGACAAACAAAACTATAAAAAACGTGCTTTTATACAGAGAGAAGACCGGTGTGCGATGTGGCGACCTAGCGATGTCATTCAAGTCTATATTCCAAGACGTACGAAACGCAGTCGATTACGTCCACATACACGGAGACTTGAAAGCCAAGACCACAGAAAACCTGGATCTGTACTTGAAGAAGGATGAAAGGCTACCGATGTTCCTGTCGAGGATAACTGAGAGTGGAGCCAAGCTTTTCCTGCTTACTAACAGCGAGTTTAACTTCACGGATAAGATAATGAATTATCTGTTCGACTTCCCACACGGCGCTAAGGTAAGACAGATTTCAAACTTCTCAGATTTATCCTACTGGACTTATAGGCCTCTATTAATAAACTCGTATTAACTTCTGTCAAAGTTGCGCCACGGATTTACCTATTCCTATCCTGATTTGTCACTGTCTAAAAAGGATGGCAATAGTTTAATCCGTGGCGCAACTTTGACAGAAGTTAATACGAGTTTATTAATAGAGGCCATAGACTTTCTATAACTCAATTTCAATCTCTTGTCATTCACATGATTGTGACAAGAATGAAACATCATCTAGCCTTGCTAAATTGACGAGTTGAATTTAAGTCAATATAGTTTACCACACGAAAGATGAACATAAAGATTGTCTCCCTATTAAGTGCCTGTGCATTGTTGCACACAAGAAATGTAGCTAAGTCATATATTTATTTAGGTAGCAATGAGCAGACTTATTGCAAATAGCGATCTTTGCCACGCAACCTTAGTAACTATTATTTCGCTCCCAACTAAGATTTTGATAGCCTAGATTTGGACTTGTTTCTGACTACCCCTATAAATTAACGCGCTACTTCTGCTGAGTTCACTACACAATGATGTCTTAATTCGCTAGCTCATTATGGTAAAGATTACTGGCATGCATGCAATACATTTTGCAATAAAATATTTTTTTTTTAAATAATGTTGACTCTGATTCTTGTTGGACTGGTTTCGAAAACACCTTGATCTGAATTCCAATTCATACTTACTTGTTTGTTTACTTTACATGTGTTCTGCTACCGTGCAACCGTGTCATTGTTTTTGTTTTGAATGTTTTATTAACAACACAACAACAGATTAGTATGCCTGATTCATTGTTGTATATTTTTGCACATTTTGAAACTAGGTTATTAAATACTAATGTTATTATTAACTTAAGTTTCTTGACCTCGACATTCGCCGACATTCGCCTGCAAATGGTCGCTGTTTGTTTCTGTACGTTTGCATTTTTCTCTTTCGCTAAACTCTTGACAGAGTATTCGTGGTCATCATGTCTGAGACATTCAATCTAAGGGACAGTATTTGATGCCTCTTTTCTACTAACAAGCAAGTTCGCGTGAGATTTCGAAATAAATAAGAATTATATAAACCAAGTCCAAACCAAAGAGCAGTTCAAGAATCTTGGAATTATGATACATTTGGGTAAGTATACTTATAGATGTAAGCCTAAGAATAGAAAAACGAAGAACTTTAGGCATTCTCTAAAAAATTCGCCATCTACATCCTCATCCCACCTAAATAAGGTCGCCCTGGTTCTTTACACCTTTATTTTTACCGCATTCGCTAAAAAATGTATCTGTGCTGAAAGCGCTAACGACTTTACTTTGACCTTCTAGCCCGGTGAGCCGCATAGGAACTGGAAGACCTACTTCGACTGGATCGTGGTGGACGCGAAGAAGCCGATGTTCTTCGGAGAGGGTACCACGCTGAGGCAAGTGGACACGCGCACCGGGGCTCTGAAGATGGGACACCATGTTGGACCATTGCATGAAGGACTTGTTTATTCTGGAGGTGAGGACTAAGAGACGAGAACATACAGAAGTTGCTAGTTATTATCTATTAAGTTATTACATCCAGGATAACAAAACTCGGAATATATCGCCAAATCAAAAAGTCAAATGCTCGTCCTATATTTTTTTGCAATTAAAAGTATTTGTAATTTTGTAAAAATGCTGAAACAATTCAGTAGAGTGAGGTTGTGACTATTCCGGATTTTCTCCCTCTAGGTTACTTCGACTTATTGCTGAGCATTCCATTCACATCTGCTCTAACATTTAGAGTTTTATTGAATTATTTTTGTCTTACGTAATAAATGTTCTTTAACTAAGCAAATTAAAAGTGACAATATCGTTCTATTCCCATAAGGCTCATGCGACGTCTTCACTGAGCTAATCAGCGCGAAAGGCAAAGACGTACTCTACATCGGCGACCACATATTCGGCGACATCCTCAAGTCGAAGAAGATTGGTGGATGGCGCACCTTCCTCATTGTGCCAGAGCTGGTGCAGGAGTTACACGTGTGGACGGACAAGTGCCAGCTGTTCGCACAACTACAGAACTTGGATGTACAGCTGGGAGATATGTACAAGTGAGTGGACTAACTATACATCCTCAAGTTTAAATCTTGCCAGAGCTGGTGCAGGAGTTACACGTGTGGACGGAGAGGATAAGCTGCAAATCCTGAATAAGTAAATGGATTTTATGTTCAAGTGAGTTTAAAGTTTATTTGTTCGACATCAAGGCAGAAAGTGATAGAAGATGCTCCTCATTCATTCCCCATTAGCTGCCAGCTGTTCGCGCAGTAGCAGAACTTAGGAGCATATCTGGAAGATGATGTACAAGTGAGTGGATTAAGTAAGATCCTTATTGAGCATCAAAATTTAATATGTAATTCTAATAGACACTAGGGAATGGGGAACGACGAACAGCTGTAGAACTTGGATGTACAGCTGGGAGTTATGTGTCAGTGGAGCGACTTATATACGCATTGTGAGACATTTTAGAAATAATAGACAGTTGGGAAAGAAGGAACGAGCGACAGTCAGCTTCGATACATATTGGGTGACATCTTCAAGTCGAATTGTGGTATTTGATTTGCCTTACCTATGGTAGAATTAATGGTGGTGTCAAGGTCAGTGAGACCGTCAGGGCAAATAAGTTTAATCACAAATTAAACTTGTACCTAATTGTTTTTTCAGAGACTTGGACTCCAGCACAAAGGAAAAGCCAGATATTTCAAAACTGCGCATGTCTATCCGTGACGTCACACACAAAATGGATCTCTCATACGGCATGCTCGGCTCACTGTTCAGATCTGGATCGAGGCAGACATTCTTCTCATCACAGGTGTGTAACATTTAGAGAGATCTACAGTGCGATTCAGACTTCCGAAAATGACGGATGCATTTTCGGAATTCAGTGATTTTCTTCGGAAAGCTGACGTTTATTCAGCGAAGAAACATCACTTTCCGAATTCGGAATACATTCCGAGAGAGTCTAAGTAGAAAGGAGTAAAAAGTAAGTAACTTTTTACTTACTTAATGAAACTTGGAATATAGGTAGGTAAGGTACCTACTTACAATACTTCTAGAAAAGTAATGCGTTTCGGAAAATATCAGAAACAATCGCATAAAATTACAAAAAGGATTGACGAAACGTCGCGTCGTTTGGAAATGAAAATTACTCATAATTTCAACTTTATCGCAAACAAATAAAAATCAATGACATTTTTAAGAAAAGCAAACAGTTGCAAGCCGTATGAGCTGCTGATAACGACGTTCACTTCTGTCGCATTCTGTTTTGTGGAATCATACACTGCTGTCGGACATATTCGGAAAACACGACATTAGCCGATGTCCATAATTTATCTGGAAGTACTGTACGTAGTTTAAGACCTGGAATAACACACAGGCTACTTTTTATCCGGGTAGGTACCACGCGAGCAGTCGCGGGCGGAAGCTAGTAATAAATTATTGCAATAATATGTAAACAAATAACGTGTATTGTAGGTGGTGAGGTACGCGGATCTATACGCGGCATCGTTCCTGAATCTGATGTACTATCCGTTCTGCTATATGTTCCGTGCGCCCGCCATGCTAATGCCGCACGAGTCTACCGTCGCGCACGAACAACGCTTCACTGTAGACACACCTACCATCGACAGGTAAAGGCAATAAATAAATAATAAATAAATATTGCTGGACATTTCACATAGCGCCAACTAGCCCCACACTAAGCAAAGCTTGTACTATGGGAACCAGATAACTGATAGAATACTTATATACTTACCTTTTGTAAATACACACATAGAATACACCCAGACACAGAACAAACATCTATGTTTATTGTAGAAATATTCTTCAGTGGACTGTAATTGTAGGTCTTCTTATCCTGCGAAGGTTTTCGGCGAAGAGTGCGGTCCAATTGAAACACCAGTCTTAAAGTTTTCTTCCTTTTATTTTCACTTCTTATCTTTTTCTCTGATACTGAACATAAACTGACATGCTTTGCACAAAATCGGTTCTGTATTTATACTAAATCTTGCCTGGCGGCGATTAGCGGGTGGAAAAGCGCGCCAAGCGATTCGGACCAATCACAGAGCGTTCTCTATCTGTCCTGCTTTCTCATTTTCGTTCTATCTTTGTCTAACTAGCTTTCTATCTCTTTCTATTTTATATGTCTGTCTCTGTTTTTAGAATAATCTAGAGACTCTTGAAAACTCTCGAACATTCTTAGCTAGCTGTCTTTGTCTATTTGAGTATATCTATCTCGCTTATGTGAATGGTCCGAAGTTAAAATAAAACAACCTATTCTAAATTGTTTACAATGGTAATCTACCAAGTTCCCTAGCTAAAAAATAGGAAAATTTCTTTATTAAAAATCTTAATTAATCTTATTTTAAATCTAAATCTATTCTATTCTAGGTGACGTTGCTAACAGTTCTCCCCGCCAGTGCACGACGTGTCGTTGGGCACTCCATCTTTCGGCTGCAACGTCTTCCCTGGTGCTAGTAGGATGAGTCGCGAGGTCGGCCTCTTTAGTACGCCTCCTCTGGTTCTTACGCTGACGATCCGCGTTCTTTTGTCTGGTCCTGGGAATGTCTCTTCAATCACCCCGCGCGGCCATGTGTTGCGCGGGAAGGTTTGATCTGCGATGATGACTACATCGCCTTTTTCAAAGGTGACGCGCTCCTGCCCATTTATCTTTCTTGGCATGAGGGTTGGCAGATATTCTCTCAACCACCTGTTCCAAAAGTGGTCTGCTAGTCTTTGCGCAGTCTTCCAGTTCGGCTTCCCGATGAGGTCAGTGTCGTCGAAGTTTCCTAAGACAGTCATTCCGCAGGATCTTCCAATCAGGAAATGGTTCGGAGTCAGACTTTCTTCTTCTTCTATCGGATCCGCCGCGAGGTGCGTCAGCGGCCGAGAGTTCACCGTATGTTCAACTTCTGTTAAGAGGGTGTGTAGAACCTCTTCTGGTGGACTCTTTTCTCCAAGTACGGCTGCGAGTGCTGTCTTCACCGATCTCACCATTCGCTCCCAGGCACCTCCCATGTTAGGTGCTCCGGGTGGAATGAATTTCCAATTTATTCCTTCTCGTCTTGCCGCCTCGGCGATTTCTTGAGGCATGTTCTCAATCTCTCTTTTCAGTTCATTATCTGCTCCGACGAAGTTCGTTCCGTTGTCGCTGTAAATCGTTCGGGGGGTTCCTCTTCGAGCCGCCATTCTTCTTAGCGCCATTATCATGGAGCTCGTGTCGAGTGATGCCGCCAGTTCTAGATGTATCGCCCTCGTGGTTAAGCAAGTGAAGAGCGCACCCCAGCGTTTTTCTTTTCTTCTTCCTATCGTCACGTGCATCGGGCCAAAGTAGTCGACTCCGGTACATGTGAACGGGGGCTGGTGGTGCGCCAGACGTTCTCGAGGTAAGTTTCCCAGCGGTGGTACTTCAGGTCTTGATCTTTTCACTCGGCACCACTGACAATGATGCGATACTTTCTTCACAGCGTTTCGTAGTGATAGGACCCAGAATTTCTGCCGTATCTCGTTGATGGTTTCGTCCCATGTCGTTCCAATTCGCCATATATCTTGAATCAGTCTCTTTCCCTTGATCAGTACGGGAACGACGAGACCCATGGGATCGAAGGTCGACATTACAGCGCTCGTGACTTCTCTTTTTGTCGGAAGTCTGTTTCCTTTCAACACTTCTTCTGGAGTGTTTCTCAGTCCGATGTTGAAGGCTAATGCATCTTCATCAACCAGCCATCTCATTCCAAGTGTTTTTTCTTCGTCTCCGAGTCTTTTTTCTTTCGGAGGTTCTTCAGTTTTCAGTTCTGATAAGATTTCTTTCTTGTTGCTCGCCCACTGTCGGAGTTCAAAGTTCGCTGCTTTGTGCACCTGGTTCACCTCTTCCGCCACCTTTGCTGCCTCCTCGGTCGTTCTGAAGCTTTGGAGATAATCGTCCATGTAGTGGTTGCGTATTATCGCCTTGGCTGCTTCTGGATGTTCCTTCTCGTGATTCTTGGCGTTAGTGTTCTTGACGAAGATTGCCGTAGCTGGTGATGATGCTGCGCCGAAAATCACTGATTTCATGCGGAATTCTTTGGGTCTTGATTTTCGGTCTTCTCCGCGCCAAAGGAATCTCAGGCTGTCACGATCTTCTTGCCTCATTCTGATCTGAAGAAACATCTCTTTTATATCGGCGACGACTGCAACAGGCCCTTCTCTGAATCTGAGGAGTACTCCGAACAAGGACTGGAGTAGGTCGGGTCCTGGAAGCAGAGCGTCGTTGAGGCTTTTCCCTTGATATTTCGCGGCGGCGTCGAACACGATGCGAATCTTCTTCTTGACGGGATGCACTACGGAGAAGTGAGGTAGGTAGAACGTTCGATCTGGAGTGGAGACTGCTGGGGCTTCTTCGGCATATCCGCTGTCAAAGAGCTTCTGCAGTTGTTTGCCGTATTCTTCTTTGAGAACTGCGTCCTTGTCCAATCGCTTTTCTACGCCTAGCAGACGATTGTAGGCTTGCGCATAGTTGTTCGGCAGCTTCTCATCTTCCTTCTTCCACAGCAGTCCAGATTCGTACCTCCCGTCGGGTAGCTGTTTGGTGGTCTTCTCCAATAGTTCAAGAGCTCTTCCGTCGGCGTCGTTGCTTGGGTGCCGTTGCTGCACGCCGATCGAATCCAAGTCGAAGTGTCTTTTTATCAATTCTTCGATCACTTCCTCGTTGTCTGTTTGGCGGCAGTGGTTCACGTAGTTGACTGGTGCAGCGGCAGATCCGGTGCTGCTCCCATGTAGCACCCATCCTAGGCTGGTAAGTGACGCGACAGGCTCGTTCCGTTTCCCTTTCAAGATCTTCCGGGATACGATCAGATCCCAATTGTCTTGACCGATCAGTAGGGTCGGGCTTTCTTTTTCATAGATCAATTCGTTCATCATTTCTTTCAGATGGCTGCATCCTTCAATGGTGCTCTTGCTGACGGTCTGAGGCGACAGCTTCAAATTTTCAATTGTTCGTACTCCTTGGAGTGTTCTTCGATCTCTTCGTTTCGCTCCTTTTATCTTCAGATCCATTTTCTGGGAGTCTTTCTTCTCTATTATTTTTCCGCCAACAGTTTCAAGGGTGAGTGCTTCTCTTTTTCCGGTGGCTCCGATACGATCAGTCACGCTCTTGTCTATCAGTGACACTGTCGATCCTTCATCGAGCAGTGCTAGGATGCGAGTCGATCCTTTCGGGCCGTAAATATCCACCGGGACCATCTTCAAGTAAGTCTTCTTTCCGTCGGTTGCTGTGAATACTGGCTTCACTACACTTTCTTCGGTTGCTGGTTGAGGCGCTCCTGCAGGTTTTTCTGGTTCAGGTGGAGTCGTTTTATAAGTCTGCTCCGTGTGCAGCATGATGTGATGCGGTCTCTTGCACTTCCTGCAGGGTTGGCTTCGGCAGTTCTGTTTCGCGTGTCGCTTGCGTAGACACTTGAAGCACAGCTTCTTCTGGACAGCAGTTTCCCATCGTTCTTTGTTCGATGCGTCCCTGAATTTCTTGCACTCGGTAATCCAATGTTCGCCTTCGCAGTGAGCACAGAACTTCTTGAATCCTTCTGAGGTTGCAGCGACTGTGCTTGACTCGTAGTCTTCTTCTTCGCGGGTAGCGTGCACCGGATATCGTTTCTTAATGGTCAGTTCCGGTGGCGCTATCTTTCCGCACAGGTCTGCTTCCGCTTCTAAGAATTTCTTCATCTTCAATAGTTCTGGCTCTTCATCGCCTATTCGTGCACTGTAATCTAGCCATCTGTATCGGAGTATTGGCGAGAGCTTTTCTGTGATGCTCCGGCTGATTTCTGGTGAGTACAGGTAGTGCGGTTTCTTCAGGGCGGTTATTGTCGTAACCGCATTCCCGACGCGACTGGAGAAAATGCATATTTCTTTCGGCGTGTCTCCGACGCGTGGCAGTTCCTTAATCTTCTGTAGCTCAGCCAGCACCAGCTGTTCAGGTCTTCCGAAGCGTCTTTCTAGTGCGGCGATGATGTCCTGGGGGTCCGAAGTCACGAACAGTAATCCTCTGATGGCTTCTTTGGCAGCTCCTTTTACTGCCTTTCTGAGGCGAGCCATATTGTGTACGGTCGTACACATCGCCGCGCTATCTTCATATGCCCTCTTAAATGGCAGCCATTCTTCATGAGACCCGTTAAATTCTGGTAGGTCCCAAATCTTCGGTGACACGGTCATGCTTGGTCGTACCGATCGGGTGGCGTTCATGATAGCTTCGGCGAGTTCCTTTATTTCGCTCTTCTGAGTTGGCTCGTTCTCGATTGGTTCTGGGTTCTCGAAGTATGTGTTCGTCTGTTGTACCCATTGTTCAACGTGAGTCGATCTTTCAATTTCATATTCCTCATCCAATTCCTCTTCAGAAGCGTATTCTGCCAACTCCAGATTCGTCTGGGCTAGCGCGGCGGCAGCCTGGGCGGCTTCCAATTGCTTCTGTTGCAGTTCTCGGAGAGCCTCCAGTTCGGTTCTTTTGCTTGATCTTATAGATCTCTCCGGTTTTCTCGGGATGACGGTTTCTGAAGACGCGCACGGTGGGGCGGTAGGTCTCCCTCCAATGTTCTTCAGGTTCTTTTTCGTTCGTTGCGTGGCCGCAGATTCGGCTGCGGACGCGGTCACCGACGCCGGGGTGAGCTTCGCGGATACCGACGCGGGGCGTGCAAACACGGGCTCAGAGTGGCCGAGCTCGGTAGCACGAGCGGACGCGGACGCGAGACTCACGCTCGCGGGCGTGGTCATTGCCTCCGAGTCCTCCTCCCTGAGGTCGAGGCGACGGCGGGCTCCAATGCTGTGCTAGCGGCGGCGCTAGCGGCAGCTACGGTGCGGCGCGACGCGGTTGTCCCGGCGGATGCCTCCGTGGTTTCAGTATCAGTCGTTGCCGGAGTCTCCATTGACCAGTCGGTGGTCGATGTTTCGGCAGAATCTTCTTTGTCCGATCTGGACTTGTCGACCGGTGATCGCGAACGGACGATCGGCATCTTCTTTTCTTCAATCCGGCTCGAAGGACCAAAAAATATTGTAGAAATATTCTTCAGTGGACTGTAATTGTAGGTCTTCTTATCCTGCGAAGGTTTTCGGCGAAGAGTGCGGTCCAATTGAAACACCAGTCTTAAAGTTTTCTTCCTTTTATTTTCACTTCTTATCTTTTTCTCTGATACTGAACATAAACTGACATGCTTTGCACAAAATCGGTTCTGTATTTATACTAAATCTTGCCTGGCGGCGATTAGCGGGTGGAAAAGCGCGCCAAGCGATTCGGACCAATCACAGAGCGTTCTCTATCTGTCCTGCTTTCTCATTTTCGTTCTATCTTTGTCTAACTAGCTTTCTATCTCTTTCTATTTTATATGTCTGTCTCTGTTTTTAGAATAATCTAGAGACTCTTGAAAACTCTCGAACATTCTTAGCTAGCTGTCTTTGTCTATTTGAGTATATCTATCTCGCTTATGTGAATGGTCCGAAGTTAAAATAAAACAACCTATTCTAAATTGTTTACAATGGTAATCTACCAAGTTCCCTAGCCAAAAAATAGGAAAATTTCTTTATTAAAAATCTTAATTAATCTTATTTTAAATCTAAATCTATTCTATTCTAGGTGACGTTGCTAACAATGTTCATCATACAAATGTTTGTCCTGAGTGGGAATCGAACCCAAGACCTATAGCGCAGAAGGCAGAGCTACTACCAACTGAGCTAAGAGGCCAGTCGAAAATAGGCTATCCTGCGGGGCTAAAAACGCCGTTATAGCATCATTATCATTCGTATTACGTTTATTGTCATTCTCATGTCTATGAAAAGAGACTGCATATAGTGCAATTCAGATTATGATTCTGCTTTAACGGCCTTTTTAATCCCGCTGCTTTGGGGTCGTACATCTTTTGAGTCTCAAAAGGGGGGGGGGGGGGGTAGGTGGTCGGAAAAATTACGTAATATTACAAGGTGTTATGTCGTATGTCGCAATTCAACTCTATTTCTATTACGTAAGGTACAAATTTGTGTTATTCAAATTATTAAAACGAGCCACGAAAATTACCACGAGCGAATTCGCGGTCGCCGCTTGGTTGGAATCGAGCGATTTGCTAAGACAAATATGTACTTCACCTAAAGTTAATAGATTTGAATACGTAAAAAACATGACGCGTCGCTTCTCTTCGACTCTGCGTCAGTGTGAGTTGAGCCTATAAGGCAGATGATCTTACTACTTACGCCTATTTATTTCAGATCAAGACAAACAAGTGCGCCGCGAGGATACGGTGTGGTGTGTATTGCAGAGGACACCTTGGAGGAGACAACAGGCGCTGTGTCCGACACACCGGATTCTAAGGTCAAACATTTGGAAACTCATTTCAAAAGCCGATAAATTCGCGAATATTCATTTGATTCAGGCTGGATTTGACCAAACTGTCATCTTATTCCCAGAGTAGTTATTCCGCTAGCCGACAGAATTCGAAATACAATTGTTTAGAAAGCGCAACCGAACATTATTAAGTGTATTCAAATTATCCTGGTTATAAGGTGTCAACTTTACAATGTCAAAATATTCAAACAAACAGCAGTTTAATCTGTGGTTTAATCTCCAGATAAAACTTATCCAGTTTGCTAAAATCCAGCCTTAGATGTCTTGATCTTCTTTATATGAGGGGTCTAAGTGTAAATCCGCCTCTAATCATAAAAATAAAAAATAAATGTTTTTTATTGCCTGGTGACACTCAATCTCATTGTCCATGGTTCTGTAAAATCAGTTCAGATCTAAATCGCCTCTATCACATACAAAAAGCTATAACATTATCGAAGTGATATTCAAAACCTACACTATATTATGAGGTTTATACTCAGCAGTGGGTAGATGTAAATGATTTGGATATCTTTGTACAGATTTCCACTGTCCCACCTAACTGGATACGACAATGTTGACCCCTGACAAAAAAGAGGGGTGTTACAAGTTCGTAGTGTGTATCTGTCTATGGCAACATTGTTCCTGAACGGATGAACCGATTTTGCTGCGGTTTTTTGTTTGAAAACTAATATGATCGAGATGGTTCTTAGCTATAATTTATGAAGATCTGTTCAGGTGTTTGAAGATCATCAGCTATTTTGATGAAGGGATAAGTCGGGAGTTTTCTCTCTCTGGTAGTTTACTCTCACTACTTACTTTCCCCCTTACTTATGAAAGATGTTTAAAGTTGAACACTGGTTAAACAACGTCCTGTCTCTATTCGTCACTATCCACAAATAAAGACAGGAGGTTGATTAACCAGTGTTCAACTTTAAACAACTTTTATAAGACCCTTTATGATAATTTATTGTCAATGTTTTATTAACAGACGCCCGGCTCGGTCCCACACGTGCGTCCCGAGACGCCGCGTCAGCTCACGCACACACACGACGAGGATTGCTCCGACGAAGAAGACGTCTCCAAGGCGCAAAACAAATAAACAGTTCAACTCTTGATCATGTATCTTTCTTCCTAGACTGTTCAAGCTAGGTAGTGCAGCGGTACATGAAGTATGGGGTTGTGAAACTTGCTAGGGTTCAGAGAAGAATCATTCTTATGATTATTAAATATTTTACCAAAAACAACCAGGGGGTCTAAAGTGGCCACTTTTGATGAAAAATCAGATGTTTCATAGATGCATCTATGAAACATCTGATTTTTCATCAAAAGTGGCCACTTTAGACCCCAGATAACTGAACTTGTGATATTTTGAAAACACAGTGCCGTGCCGGTTTGTAGAGCATCGACTTAAATGTTTTAAAGCGCTTTCGATTATAGCGTAAAGATACATTGGTGCGTTTGTTCAAATTTACGTTATCAATAATAATTATTTACTAGATATTATTAATACATTTTTCTGGAATTCGCGTCGAACCCTGTTGGCTACATCTTCCCCATATTTTGATTACCTAAACGCTAACCAATAGCACGATCAATTGTCTAAGCTGTTGGTTTTAATAGACGTAAAGCCACGTCTATACAAGGCTCAGGTCGATCCATTGTTGTGATTATTGTGATCAGTTTCTACCATTTGTTAAGTCGAAACGTAGATAAGTATCATTGAGGCGATCAATACTTCGCGCTTGCCGAAGGCCGATAAAGGCAGTTAGGTCTTATGTTTTGTTAAGCGTGTGAATATTTTATTTAGTTATGTATACATGTGTTATGTAATCTATCAGATTTTATTTGAATCCAGCTGATTAGTTGATCCGAAGAATAAGTTTTATAGCATTCCAATGAGTGGAAACCACGGCGTTTTCGATAATTTTATGTTGATTAGAAATTGGAACATTGAGATCAATTACCCAGCGTCAACGTCAATAAGGTTATTGAAGTGTGATAAAAATGTTGTAGTTATATCATTTTATACACATCCGAAAAACCTATTGTAATTAGAAGGCAATAAAAGATGTTAAAACAATCACTTAGCATTTTAATTTACTCATTATGTAGTATTTATTTTAAATTTAAAATTTGTCTTATATAATATCATAACTGAAATAACCTGTCTCCTCATTCTCTAATTGAAAATGAAGTCTTATCAAAATTTTCGATTCCGACAGGATTCAAACCCGCATTGATACAAGCGATCCTCAAGCCGGACTCTGCCACGGAATCGATATTCGTCGAATCGAACATTTTGATAAGCTCTTATTAGACTTTTATATAATAGCTAAGTGTGGATTAACACTAAAAATCCATACCTAACCTCAATCCAAAAATACACTTCTTTTTTCGCAGCGCGTTTGTATTTATACAAAGACGCTACGAAAAACTACGCTTCCTTAGATAATAATAATATCCTACTGAATCAGAAGTGTGAAAACTTGTGATTTGTCTATCAGAAGTTCTGATAGACAAATCACAAGTTTAGAAAATAACTACAAAAGTAAATCTTCAAGATAATCTTGGAATTCTTCTTCCCTCGATTTTTCTTCAGTTTCTTGTAAACCTGAAATTAAAATATTAGGTAGGTAAGTAATTAAATTAATGATCATATTGCAACCTAATTTTTCCTTTTGTCCAAAAGATCAAATTGAAGTCTTGGCTCCTTGACAAAAAAATTAGAATAAATATTGCCAATCTACACACGCTAGCGTAAATGATCTGACGTCTCGTAAAATAGTGTAAGTATAAAAATCGTTTCCTGCCTTGCCTCTGCGGTGCTCTTAGAGGGCCGCAGGACATCTTGCCTTCGTACGTACCTACAGCAAGTGCGTCGTGGGCACCTTTTAACTTGACATTGATACAGGGAGGATTAATTGACTAGTTTGACCACGAGGAAACATAATTCCTGATGGTCAAACCAGTTGGACTAAATAGTTTGACCACGTGGAAGAACTGTTTTAAAGCGGGTAGTAAGTAAGTGATAACTTACTCTTTCTCCATAACGACTCATTACTTTCTGCAGCCTCTGTGGTTTCAGTAGAAGTTGAAGGCTCTTCAAGCTCCGGAGTTCTCGGACTATTTTCTCCTTGGCTCTCCTCTTTGTCAGAACTTTCATTTATCTTGTTCTTTTTCGCCTTCTTCTGGCTTTTTTTGAGGCGCTTTACTTCACGCTTTTTCGATCTGTAGTTCAGTTTTTCCGAGCATTCTGGACATAAACCTGTAAAAATAAAAATATAACTTTGGGTTTGGAACCGCCGCCGCCGGACACAATTGGATCGCGACAATAAACCTACCGGGTCCATTTGTGGCTAAAAGAACCATCCAAGCCATAAATATTAAAATGGGTCATGTAGTTTAGACTCGGATTAAGAGTTTAGAAGTCAACCCAACAAACATTTGATTGGTCGCCACCGAGGTCGCCACAACGATTCTAACTTTTGATTCCATACGCTGGCGCTGCTGGTTGTAAAAAGGTCGCTATCACGTTGACACGACGAAATAAAAGCCATTTTGGAATATACAAGTACTTAAGTACCTACTTATACCACAGTCTGTGGTACAAGTAATAAACTGAGAATAAATTTTACCTGACGCTAGACAGGGCGCGATGGTGATTATAGTCGTATTGCTCATTATACGGACTAAAATCGGACTAAAATTGAAGGAAAAAATGTAATTTTTCATATATTTTTAGTCCGTATAATGAGCAATACGACTTTATGGAAGGCCTATGTCCAGCTTGCAGTGGACTGCTATAGGCTGATGACAAGCTGATGATGACATTGAATTTATACCTATTATACGCAGATGTATAATAAATAAGTAACAGCTGTTCTTTACTAAGTTATTCCAGTCAATTGATAACAAAATAAAACGTACAAATTAACGTAAGTATTCGATAGTGTTTATAAACGAGAAACAAATCGAGAAAAACGCACCAGCTAGCTAAATCTCTTGAATACTCTTGATAAGTCCAACCCTGTTAGCTGACCTGTCTACTATTTATTACTACTAGTGGACCTACATCGGGTAAGTACCTATAGCCATGGACCAAATAGGTCTATAACGTAAAGGACGTATTGTGTAAACCGCTACTTACGTAATTTAACAAGAGCATTCTTCTTTTCTTTCCCCTCGAGGTAAGCAAAATTGACCTCCCAGGACTTGAGGTCTCGATCGCTGCTGCATTTCTTGTTACCACATTGGAACTGACCTTTTCCCATTACCACTTCTTGCTCAATCCGCCATCTTAACGCCACCTATTGATTTGTACAGAAAAAAAGACCATAGCTTTATTTGGTGCAAGCACAGAATACCTACCTACTACGTAAAAATAAAATAAAATGTACTTAGAGGTTACGTTTGTGGAGTAGGTATTATTATTTATTCTATGGTTGTAGGCTACAGTGTAGGTAGGTAGGTACACTACCTATATCTGCCATTTGTACTTAGTAGGTACTTACCTAGACCTACCTACTGTTGGTGTTATTTCATGTAGGTAGGTACCTACTTTACTTATGGTGTGTACCTATATGGGTGACGGAGTTTTAGGGCGCCTGAGGCCTTCAGGCGCCTAATGGCGGTCCCGATTTGAAAGCCGAGACCGACAATTTCACGTGCCCTCCGTCCGAGCACGGAAACGCTCGGTCACCCATCCAAATTGTGAACACTCAGAACGTCCGCCTCGCCCCGCCACTGCACTAAATATAGTTCCGTGGCACTAAACCACTATGCCAATACGCCTCAAATCGCCAATAGGTAGTACCTAGGTACCTACGGATAATCGAAATTTTAAAAATAAAATGGATAATACACAACTACAGTCTACAAAATTATATTTACCTCTCTAATGTAGTGCAGTAGGTACCTTACGTAGGTACCTACATAGGTTAGTAGGTAAGTACCAGGGTTCGAAAAAATCCGATTTTTATAATAAATATCAAAAATCCGATTTTTTGATATTTATCCGATATATATCGGATATATATCCAGGCTAAGAAAAAGAAGCGAATTGAATTCTCTAAGAGGATTAAACACTTTAAAATGTGAAAGTAATTTGTAAAATAATAATAAGTGTCAAATTACCACATTTTTTATTTAAAAAACTTAATAAAGGTATCAAAAGAATTAGTGTTTATTTGAGAAAAAAAAAAATTATATTTTTTTATTTGTTATAGTGTTAAACCACACTTAGGTATTTATATTTATGTATCATTGCGGGTTCGGATCCCGTCGAAATTGAAAATGTTCATAAGATTTTTCATTTTTTAAAATATTTTTTTAATGAACACTAAAAAAACTTCCAAAAAAACAATCTAAACTATTCGGAATTGTAGTTTTTCGCTACGTGATGCCAGGGTTAACATTAATCTCCAAAATTTTTAGTTCAGAAGACAGGAAAAAATCCATTGATATATATCAAGATAAAAATCAATTGATATATATCGTGATATATATCCGCTGATATATATCGGCGAACCCTGGTAAGTACCTACCTACATAAATAAACATAGAGGTCGGTCTGGGTTCAAAATAGAAGTTGGCAAACTAACTACCTACTCTACAAACGTGCCTTCAGGCAGCTACTGCGACGCATTCTAAATGGGTTATCAAAAGTACCTAACACTAGTCTATCTTGCCACAGGCCTTCGTTTGTTTGACCTTTGCCCTCCTCGCTAACCTCGTTGAAGCATGAAACATCCTCTATTTACCTACATATGTAGGTAGGTACCTAACTGTAAATAGGTGCAGTAGGTACCTAATACCTACCTACCTAATTAATCTAATCCTGGAGAGGATAAGTAAATACTTACCTACCTACTTAATCTTTTAGACGTAGGCATAAGTTGGTACCTACCTAATGCAAATACAGTCGGCCTGCCACGGCCTTCTAACCAACATTCATTAGCAGGTGCCTACTTCCTGTCTTAGCCACCACGTTTGCGTAGGTATAGGAATAGAATAGGCATAGCCATGAAAATAGAAGCCATCTACTATTTATTCCGAGCTACGACGATGGGGCCAGAGATTTATTTACGGTATGTACCTACCAATTATACCTAAAGATATCTACACTATACTGTACCTAGGCTGTAGGTACCTACCACTAGTAGCATCTTACTTAGCAAGATAACGGTTATCTAAAACCGATATTATTATTAGGTACAAGCGCCACAATGCCTCGCATCGTAGCCTGAGCGATGCACTTCGTTATTGATTTTGCTTTAGTAGGGCGGCCTAACGGACAGATGTGCGTTACTGTACAAGCGCGCGGGTGAATGCATGCAGCTATATTTAGCCAGCCTACAAAGGCAATACGGCCTTTGTGCTCTCCCCAAGTCGAACACAAAGGAAGGTCTCGCGGGCAAAAAAAAGGCAATTGACTCACATAGGGGACCCGTCCCCATCTCAGCCTTATGCATAGGGGCCAGCATCACACTCGCATAATTTAATTTTAATGTTGCCTTTCTTGTGATCGTTGCGGGGCTGTTGTGAAACATGGCTTTATTTTAATGAGATGAATTTGTTTACTCAGTCAGCAGCTGTTGATACTGCAGCATTCATTGGAATAATACTTAGTGTACCTACAACCAATGATAAGAGCACCACCTACTCGACAGCCTCAAGTAACTTAAGTTTAAATAAACATCATCGATCATTTCATTACTAATGTAAACTTAATGATAAAGTAATTACAACTGATAAGCCTATTTTTTTTTGTACTAACGAACAAATACAGTAAGTATACCTATAAACATTGTCCTTAGTAGGCTATCTATTTAATAATGACTCCCTCCTCAGATTACCATCAAACTTACTTTGTTTTCCTTGAATCTACTCAAGTCGCATAAGCAATACTCCTTGAAGAGTTTGTCATAATATTTTTTGGCTAATTGCTTTTCCCATGTATCTGCGACATCCTCTTCCTCCCAGAGAAACTTATGGTTTTCTCTTATAACATCGAGATCTGTTTTATCCTTCGAAGTGTCCCGTTTTAAAAGCTTCGTGGATCCTTTGGCATTCAAACAATAAACATTAACTAGATACTTATGCAATTCGTACGGATTAAGATTACGCAACCTTGCAGACATCGTTAGACGCTACCGTAACCTAGAACAAACGGAAAAACGGCTGATTTAGTTCTGAAATAAAACATACCAACTTGCAACAAACAACTCTTTAATAAAATCCAAAATTATTATTACATAGTTTTCATAAAATATATTATTAAATCTAAAATTGTCATGATGAATGTTTAACAAGGTGCAGTTTCATTACTTTACTACATTTTTGTTGTTCATCAAATTAATAAATAAGTTTTTGTGCGTGAGTTAATAATCTACTCTGAATATTATTGTCAGTCTTGTAGATTTTTGTGTATTTTTTTCTCATTTGGCTCAATATCAATATCTTAATCTACAAACAAGTCATGCATGTTATACATCTAAAACCAGTACAATAAATAATATTAAAATATGAATATTATTGCCTATGTCAATATGATAAAACACTAGATAGAAATATTGTAAACACTAAACAACCAGTAAAATCGAAAAGTGGCACAGTCAAAAATAGCTCATACTTTGGTTTAATTTTTGCCTTAGAATACCAAGACATTCAAAGTTTTCTATCATTAAATGTTTATCAAAAATCTTTGGGTATTTTCAGTGTCTAAAAGACATTATTCATACCTAGCCTAAATTTATGCCAATACTTTATATTTTTGTGATGAAGAATTCATTGGTTAAATACTATTACAAATCATTGGGGCTATCTACAGGCACAAAAGGCCAATAGGCTTCATTAAATTGACTTGACCTAGAGTCTAGAAGACTAACATTTAGAAATACTAGTTTTTTGAAATATATAATAATGTTTATCTAAATTTTATTTGGCATACTAATATATAGTGAATATTACAAATATAAAGATAGGCACATTACAAGTTATTGCTTTGGTTAAAACTCAGTTCATACAATAGTAAGAAACACTAATCTAAAATTTGGCAAAGTTTTACTACATAACTGGTACATTATTAAAATGTAAAGTTTTACAAAAATATATTAGGTACTTAAAGCTTCTTGTATATGAAGGAGGAACAAGTATTACAAAAGTTGTGACATTAAAAGGCCTCATTTCGGTATTAGACATTTTCTCTATCTAAAGTAAACATTGCAATAAGGCTATCTGAATCTTTGGTCATTTGACCCATATCCACATGTACAACTATCACTTTATCATATCTAAAAGGCAACTTTGGATTGAGATATGTGTGTAACCTTATTGTAGAGCACCTAAAAAGGCAGTTTTCCCTAAACTAGTATATTATTGTCCCAAACATGCAATTGAAAGTCGTATTAATTAGATATAAATAAAATCCTTAGCTAACAAAGCAACTACAGCAGCACACAAGAGCTCAAAAGCTCGCATAAACACAATAAACACACCATAATGACTAAATTATGAACTAGATCATATTTTGGTATAAAATAACAAACATACAACTAAATTTTTGGCAAATAGAGAATCTGATATCATAGTTTTATGAAAGCCTTTTGATACAGAAGAAAGGCATTTACAGCAATTTACATATTTTTTAATAGATATTCAATCTTTAAATCCTTCTGCACTCCAGGTGTAGAGAATTTAAAAAATTGATCAACCATGAGTTTTTTCATGTTTCTTCATATTATCAGACCGTGTGAAAGCTTTGTCACAAACACCACAATAATATGACTTTTGTTTGGTATGAACAGTCATGTGGCGGGAGAGTTCACTCTTGGTCACAAACTTTTTCTCACACACAGTGCAAGCATGCTTGCGCACATTTAGGTGGAACTTCATGTGGATGGACAGGGAGCTAGACTGGGAGAATGCCTTGTGACAGAGCTCACAAACGAACGGCCTCTCACCTGTATGTTTACGTAGATGGTTCATAAACCCTGTCTTGGTATAATCCTTCTGGCAGAGGTGACAGAAGCTAGACTTAGAGTCCAACATGCCAGGGAAGTGACTGTTCATGTGCTTCCTGAGTTCCCAGTAACTAGGGAATTTCTCTGAGCAAACATGACAGGGATATTTTCTTTCTTCGGTGGGCTTAGCACTACATTTATGAGAGGCAAGTAAAGGTTCACTAGTAAACATCTGATTGCACTGGCTACAAATATGACTAGCCTCAGGGTCGGTGGACAATGTGACCTCCAAGTAATTTTCAATCGACATTACATTGCCATTGGAGCTGTCTGCATCATCTGCTTGTATTTGAGACATAGTATGTTTACTTTCATTTTCTTTGGTTTCATTTTTTTCTAAATATTCTCTGTAGTCCAGTGAGTCCTTTCCTGAATTGTTATTGTCAGGTTCGACGAGATGTAGAACGGGCGATTCGCTTTGTTCCCTATCAGGAGAAGTGTTTTTTTCGTTGTCCGAATGGTCGGGCCGAGAAGAGACATTGTTATCGGATTCCCATTCATTTTCCACTATTTCCACATCCGAATCGGAGTCTTCTGCGCTGGAAGCTGTGGTATTTACTAAGTGCAATCCGATATCATCGAAACGTAACACATTCGATGGGAGTTTTACCCCGACAATAGCCTGAATCGCCTGCCATGAAAGCTCCTGGGGGTTGTTCTGCATATTAGATCGCACTACTCTAACCTATAAACGATTGCACTGATTACTACATTGATAATAAGCGCTAGGAAATAATTTAAATAGAAAATATATTTACCTTATCTCTGATGATTAGAAACACTTTAATTTAGATGACACTCCTGATTTCTACATCTAAAAATATTATGCTATACACTGGCACTACAATGGAGTCACGGGTGGAAATGTTCCTAGTCAGAAGCTTGGACTTGTATATAATCTGTGCTTTGATCAGAAAACTATGCATGACAGTTCGTTCTCCGCTCCTCAACTCTTCCGATTCCGAATGAGTTGCTATTTTGATGACAATGTCAATGTCAATGAATGATTGAGATCTTTGAGGGTAGGTATCTCTGTGGATGTGGGTAGTCTGTGCTCTGCGGTCTAATGTGTAACGATCATTGTGTATTTAGTTTGTTGATTTTCCCCGCCTATTTCTGTTCCATAATAGCTGCAAACGGTTTGTACCTTCAGTACCTACGATGTATTTTATGTGTTGTGTTAACTTGTGTTGTACCAGGTTGTACAAATTTGCGAAAGGCCGCTGTATTCCATATTCCCAGTGTGTAGTGTAATCAGACTCAAAAAGTGGCTCGATTGTTTATGCAGTGATTTGTTGAGAAACGTGAGTTTGAACGAGATTTCAAGACGCCAAGTGTGTCACAGACATTTTGAGGCCTTTATGACCCGCCCCGGCTTCGCACTGGTCACATCACACATCACAGAAACCTAAGATTTATCAGTGTTTCTCTAGGTACCTACTATATTATGCCTGTATTATACATATAAACCTTCCTGTTGAATCACTCTATCTTTAAAAAAACCGCATCAAAATCTGTTGCGTAGTTTTAAAGATCTAAGCATCGCTTAAATCTTTAAAACTACGCAACAGATTTTGATGATGTTTTTTTTTTACTTAGGGACAGACAGCGGGAAGCGACTTTGTTTAATAAACAATATACCTATAGTCGTATTGCTCATTATACGGACTAAAGTGAAGGAAACTTCAATTTTGACATAAAACGTATCAAAACTAATCAAAATTGAAGGAAAAATGACATTTTTTCCTTCAATTTTAGTCCATATAATGAGCAATACGACTATACTATGTAGTGTTAAGAAAAAAATTAAAAAATAATAATAAATGATTATCTATGTTTCTTTGTTTTCTATCACCAACACCTTCTTTCCCTTAGGCCACTGACTTTTACTATGGCATTGATCTCAATAGTACACATTGAGATCAATGCCTTAGAAATATTGAATGAAAAAAGCAATCCTACCAAATTAATTTGTTTGGTAGAATGACAATTCTGCTCGGTGCCGGTGTAGCAGAAAAAAAAAAGAAACGTCATACATCGTTTTCTGATAGCCAATCAGGAGCGAGTAACATCTATTTAGTCTGTGAACACAAGTCCACACTAAAATGTTCCCGACATTTCCATCTGATACGTAGTATCTCTACCTAATCTGTGAATGGAGTTCTAATAGGCAGGCAGCAGCGTAGTGTTGTGTGTTGCTTGCTGTTGGCCTGTTGGTTTTGTTGTGTTCGTTCGTTCGTTCGTATTAGTAGAGTCGGATTCAGCACTGAAGTCCGAAAGACGCAGCGCTGCTATCGCAGAACTAGGTTATGTAAAAATTACTAATAGTCCAAATAAGGCTTGAACAATAATTAAATAAGCTAGTTTGTACGTTCGTTTAGCTCTACACACCAGAACAACTGAACGACCTTGCAGAGGCGTATTTTAAGATTCAGCGCCCTGGGCCAGTAAGGTTTGCCGCCCCCTGCAAATATTTGTCTCGGGCTTGAAACTTGGTTTGCACTCTGCTCGCAAAATAGTCATGAAGCTTAATAAGCGAGCGAAGCGAGCCGATTTTTTCTACGACAACAACAGACACTTGATTTTGCTTACGGTTCTCAAAGAAAAGGTTGGCCGGTTGTCGGTCCCTATTCTATATGCGAGCGAAGCGAGCCGAATTTTTTTATGACAAATGCAATATGTGACACTTGATTTTGCTTCCGGTTCTCAAAGAAAAGGTTGGCTGCTGGTCGGTCCCTATTCTATATGCGAGCGAAGCGAGCCGAATTTTTTTATGACAAATGTAAGTGACACTTGATTTTGCTTACGGTTCTCAAAGAAAAGGTTGGCTGCTTGTCGGTTCCTATTCTATAGGTATGCGAGCGAAGCGAGCCGGACTTTTTTTATGATAAATGCAACATGTGACACTTGATTTTGCTTACGGTTCTTAAAGAAAAGGTTGGCTGCTTGTCGGTTCCTATTCTATATGCGAGCGAAGCGAGCCGATTTTTTTTTATGAAAATTCAATATTTGACACTTGATTTTGCTTACGGTTCTCAAAGAAAAGGTTGGCTGCTTGTCGGTTCCTATTCTATATGCGAGCGAAGCGAGCCGGATTTTTTTATGACAAATTCAATATTTGACACTTGATTTTGCTTACGGTTCTCAAAGAAAAAGTTGGCTGCTTGTCAGTTCCTATTCTATATGCGAGCGAAGCGAGCCGGATTTTTTTTATGACAAATGCAACATGTGACACTTGATTTTGCTTACGGTACTCAAAGAAAAGGTTGGCTGCTTGTCGGTTCCTATTCTATATGCGAGCGAAGCGAGCCGAATTTTTTTATGACAAATTCAATATTTGACACTTGATTTTGCTTACGGTTCTCAAAGAAAAGGTTGGCTGCTTGTCGGTTCCTATTCTATATGCGAGCGAAGCGAGCCGGATTTTTTTATGACAAATGTGACACTTGATTTTGATTACGGTTCTCAAAGAAAAGGTTGGCTGCTTGTCGGTTCCTATTCTATACGCGAGCGAAGCGAGCCGAATTTTTTAATGACAAATGTAACATGTGACACTTAATTTTGCTTACGGTTCTCAAAGAAAAGGTTGGCTGCTTGTCGGTCCCTCGGTTCCTATTCTATATGCGAGCGAAGCGAGCCGAATTTTTTTATGACAAATGCAACATGTGACACAAGAAATGTTTTGCTAAAATCGTCTCGAGGATTTATTCCCAGAATACCAATTTATTGTAACGAATTATCCCTTCGAGCTTAAAAGAAATCCTACGTTTCCTGTCAAATGAAAATCTCTGAAAATGGCCAGTCAGTGAAACGATAGTCTTGATGTCTAAAACTTTACAACTAAATAAATTTTAGTTTTTGTTCCTCGCTCTTAACCAAATAAGTTTTAGCTACCTAGGCTTTTTTTTAATTTCTTCGGGCATATAAGGATAAAAAGAAAGGCGCATGAAACTGAAAGCGCGGGGCGGCGCAAGCCGCCCCACGCTCCGAGTCAAATAAGTTTTAGCTTTTGTTAGTTAGGTAGACTTTTTTACTTTCTTCAGGCATATAAGGACAAAAAGAAAGGCGCATGAAACTGAAAGCACGGGGCGGCGCAAGCCCCCCTGTCTCTCAACCAAATAAGTTTTACCTTTTATTTAGTTCGGTAGGATTTTTTTTAAATTTTCTGGCATGTAAGGACAAAAAGAAAGGCAAAGAAAAAAAGGAAGCTGAGAGCGAGAGGCGGCGCAAGCCGCCCCTCGCTAACCAAATTTTAGTTTTTGTTAATCAGGTAAGCTTTTTTAAAATTTCTTTTGGCATTATAAGGCCAAAAAGAAAGGCGCAAGCTGAGAGGCTGAGGGGCGGCTAGCGCCGCCCCTCGTAGCCTGCCGCCCCGGGCCATGGCCCTCTTGGCCTAAGGGTAAATACGCCCCTGCGACCTTGACTAAAAGAGCTTACTATAGTAAATAAAACAATTAGTTCCCGCTTTTTCCGTAGGACTTGAGTGCTGAATCCTGCTCTAGTCACGGTCATTCAGTTGTTCTGGTGTGTAGAATTAACGATCGTATAAAAAAAAAATACAAACTTGCCTAAATAATGATTATTGTTGCCATATTCGGATAATTAGTAATTTTTTACCCTAGTTCTGCGATAGCAGCGCCGCGTCTATCGGACTTCAGTAATGGCGCAAAATCTACTAGTAAATACATTATGCGAATTTGCTCTATAAAGTCGTATTGCTCATTATACGGACTAAAAGTGAAGGAAAAAATGTCATTTTTCCTTCAATTTTGACATAAAACGTATCAAAACTAATCAAAATTGAAGGAAAAATGACATTTTTTCCTTCAATTTTAGTCCGTATAATGAGCAATACGACTATAGGATCTTGTTTGTTTTTTGCTTTGAGTGATTTGATTATTTCTGTGCTTCTTCTTCTTCTTTTATTTGTGGCGTTTGGATCACATCACTATTTCTTGAAAGTTTGTTTGATTCATATGTTCACTATAAAATTTCACTGTCAAAGGCACAATATGTCAATTTCTAAGCAAAGAACAATCAACTGACACTGACACCGACACGAACGGAACGAATGAAAAGAAAAACCGCGCAAGCGCAAACGAACGGCGCACCGGCCAGTGATGCCAACTTAGCTACTTTATGGCTAGATCTAGCCACTTTTAGGCTACCATCAGCTACAAAATTGAAAAAATGGTAGCACCTTTTTAACATAGTGACACAGTGTTGTTTTTAAGTGGCTTATTTATATTTATCTGTGGCAAATCAGTTTGAGAGGGGTGTGGAGCTGACTTGAAAAACTGTACAAGCATGACCATAGGCAAAATACTTTTTCTCATCTAGGTGATAGACACTTTATGACGGGGGTTACTCCTTTGACGGCCTATCCAATTTTAAATTAGGGCAACAATACAATAAGGCTGCATTACACCGGGGCAACAATGTGCGACAGTGCCGCATGCTACATATTGTGGCATGTGGTATCTTGTGGCATGCTACAAATAGAAAGCATTTGCGACATTATTATTATGCGGCAGCCTATTTTACGCCGAGGCAACATCGTGCTTTGGTAATTTCCAAAGCATCATGCTGTTTATGAAGTGTTTCTGGTCTACTTTTGATACTCTCTTCATCTAAATTATATTTTTGTGCAAGACCAAGTAAAACATCACGTTTCACTTTATTATTTTTACAATTTGAAATGCGGAAATCCCATAACACTTCACTCTTTTTGTAAAATAATCGTCAATTGAGTCTAAATATTTTTCATTTACTCCATGACTGATAGTGATATTCAAACTTTCCAAAACAAATACAAACAAAAACATAATCTTGAAACTGTTTTGACGCACGAATAATGTAGCATGGAATCCATTGTGCCCGGATACAAGTTGTCACAGTCTGCCACATGACGCAAGGTGGTGTCATGCATGTCGATGTCACACGGTTCTTGCCACAATGTGCGACATTTTTTATTTTGTAGCATACGGCCTTGTGGCATGCCGCAAAGCCGCACAGTGTTGCCCCGGTGTTATACAGCCAAAAGTATTCAAATTGTGGGTTTTCAAAAAGTGTGGTGGCACCAGTGATCAACAAGCACCAGCGTTCGATATTTTTTTTATTGACATAAAATAAGATTTCAGTTGATATATGCTATATGTTGATATATATATGCTATCAACACAAAACCGTAGACAACACATTTTTTTCCTTAGCTACATCTAGCTTCTTTGTGAGGTAAGAAAATCTGGATATCTAGCAACTTTTCGAGGCAGATTTAGTTAGGCACGGTTGGCAACACTGGCACCGGCGCAGTTTATTTTTTATTTTAATTTTCTCTTTTTCTGGCGCCTATATCCTTTTTATTTATTTTAGATTTTCAGACTTATGAGAGAGTTATTCCTTTTTGTAATGGATTCTCTTGAGAAATTATTGGACTTCCTGAAATCAAAAGAAAATTTCAAAAACTTCGTAAACTCATCAGAAGTTCCTGTAATTTGTAAATCAGAGCCTTGCAAACTCGGTGTGGACGAAGCTGGGAGAGGACCTGTTCTTGGCAAGTATTTGTTATTTCATGTTCATGTATGTCTAAAAAAATGATCAGGATGATTTCCTTTGAGTGGCTAGACCACTATTTACATAGAGTGCGCAGCAAACTTAATGGCGGCTGAAGTGCGCAGCAAATTCGACTTTGCGCAGGTACAGTCAACGCAATTGCGGGGAAGTGAAGGTGGTGAGGGGCGGGGCTAGGCGGGCTATGTAGATAAAGTTTACTGTATTCTATTGCGTTGACTGTACCTGCGCAAAGTCGAATTTGCCGCGCACTTCAGCCGCCATTAAGTTTGCGGCGCACTCTACCTAGGTATAGACACAGATTACTAATTAGTAATCTGTCTTAGTAAATAGTAATTAGTAATCTGTGGTATAGAGGTACCTAACCTACCGTGCCGTAGATTTGTTTATTATTCAATGAGGTTTGAGTTTTAATTGACTAGCTGCGCCCTCACGACAATACCCGCGAGGTGATGGTACGTAAAGGTATGATGATGAAAGGAAGCCTACAGGGTAAGGGGTAGTAAAGGGTGTGCAGCCTATAGGGCTGGAATTTAGCTTATAATTTAGCTATCAAATGATATATTTTCAAATCTGACTGGTACCTAGCTCCAGAGATTAGCATGTGTTTGCACCCACGCTAATGCTAAAAAACAAACAAAATGTTCCACTTTATTATATTGGTAGGTATAGATAATTAATTCAAAGCTCTTAATTAATTTTTACCTAATATTACAGGTCCGATGGTGTATGGGGTGTCCTATTGCCCAATAAGTCATGACAAAGTTCTGAAAGATCTAGGCTGCGCTGATTCTAAAGCTCTGACAGAAGCGAAAAGGGATGAAATATTTAGTAAAATGCTCTCAGAAGAAGAAGCAGTTAGTAATGTTGGTTGGGCTTGTGAAGTTATATCACCAAACTATATTTCTAACTCAATGTACAAAAGGGCTAAGCATTCTTTGAATGAGGTGTGTTCTTTGATTTTTTTAACTAGTAGCTTATAATTTTAATTGCAATTCATGGTTTTATGAGACTAGAAGTAAAACATGATCCAATCCAGGCTGGAGTTGAATAATTGTACCAAATTATACCAAATAACATCAAACACAAACAAATTATGCTGGGCCAGCCTAGGAGAACGCGAGCGAGAAGGCGAATTGATGCAAGGCGAGAGCGATAGAGAGGCAATGCGAGCCTGGGCCGGCGTGTATTCGCGCCTTTATGAAGATGTTTAACCAATTCCCTGCCCAGCCACTGGTCGACTGCATACAGCATCCGCAGCATGTGCGTCATGGACACAACTGTATGCGTTAACATGTTTTTTATTCTGAATACAACCCTTTAACACTGAAAATAGTCTTAAAAGCTTTGTTTATTTTCTTTGTCCATTCGGTAATGCAAAGTTCAGAACTCACTCTTTTCTTGACCATGATTATTTTTTTTAGGTATCAATGAATTCAGCCATAGACCTTATTAAAGGGGTAGTAGAAAATGGTGCAAACATTGCTGAAGTATACGTGGACACAGTGGGACCCCCAGAGAAGTACCAAGCTAAGTTACAAGAGATATTTCCCACTTTTAAAATTACGGTGAGAAATTATCATATTGTCAATTATTTGAAAAGTATTTATAATTATTGTCTCCGTTGTTATTACGTTTTGGTGAGAGCTGTGTTGCTGTCGGCCGTAGTTAGTACCTCGATTTTCGTTCCGGAGATAGTGGGTTCAATCAAACCCGGCTGTTCATCAATCTATTTTTCGTTACGAAAAATGTGTATGTTATGCACACTAAACAGTAAAGGAAAACATCGTGAGGAAACCTGCAGCTTAGTCAGTCCAACTATTGACTACTGACCATGTCTCTCAATGTGGAAAAGGCTGATTTAGCTGAGAGGATGGTTTAGGTGCTGTTCCATCTTAACAATGTCCCAGGCACTACAGTGTGTGCGTAGGCATTACATTGCTTTCTGACACTATAAGGCTGTATTTAGTGCAAAACTGACGGTGAGCACTGACACCAGTCAAGCGTAGCTGTATCAATGAAAACGTATGAATGTCTACAGTGCAGCACTGATGAATTGCTATACCAAATTTTCACCTTGATTTTATTCAAAACAATCTCCATGCATTTTAACTAGTCTGGCATACATTTTTACGCGCTTTAGTTCTAGAAATCTCCACCGCCAACTTATACTTGTGGCACTGTACACGTACCGTACAGCCTAAATCATCTAGTAAAGATGTAAAGGCCTAAAATACGTTTTGATATGAATTTGTAATGAAGGTAGACCAAAAAAGAGTAGGTAGATAGATTGTCTAAAAAATTACATTCTGAGTAAGAAGGGATAATTGTTGAAATGATAGCATAGAAAAAAAAAAACGTTTCAAGCACTCAATTATTTGTAGAGTTTAAAAAGAGGTAGAATCTCTCCCCTTTACTGTTAAAATTGAAATACCGTTTAATTAAACAATTGCCATCCTTTTTGTTACATAGTGTCACATAGAGACAGGGCGAATCTTGAGCATTGTTTAAAGATGAGAGGCGTTTACAAGTAAGGCCCTCTGTTTCCAGGTCGCAAAGAAGGCTGATTCAATCTACCCTATAGTGTCGGCGGCTAGTATAGTTGCCAAGGTGACCAGGGACCATGCATTGAAAGCATGGCGTTTCCTTGAGGGCTTGGAAATGGATCATACTGAATTTGGAAGTGGATACCCAGGAGGTACTGTGATAAAAAGCCATGACGGAGGCCTTTAGGCGGCTTAAAAACTCCGTCAACAGAGTTGGCCACTTGCTCATACGAACTTACTTACTGTGATCAAAGTCTCATCAACATTTTCGATTCCGAATATTGATCCCGACGGGATTCGAACCCGCATTGAGTTTGAGTTAAATATCTCGGAATCGTTATGACGTCAGCTAAAAATCTTGATGAGCTCATTTTATCGGTGTAGCATTTTCGATGCTCTTTTTGAATACAAATCTTTGTAGCAAAACTCTCCCTTCTAATACTGAAAAATTTAAAAGGCTTGTTTTGCTTATCCATCACACTATGACACTAATATTATAAATGAGAAAATTTGGATGTTTGGATGGATGGATGGATGTCTGTTTGTTCCTCTATAACTTGACAACCACTGAACCAATTTGGCTGAAATTTAAAATATAGATAGATAATGACCGGGAATAGGGCTAATTTTTATCCGGGTACCACGTGAGCGATGCGGCGGAAGCTAGTATAAGATAAAATAGTTGGCTTACTGACGACCTTATATCATTTCAGATCCACTGACAAAGAAGTTTATTCGTGAGCAGATTGACAACATTTTCGGCTACCCACTCCTAGTAAGATTCAGTTGGTCTACATCTGAGCTAATGCTACAAGAAAAAGCTGCAACTTGCACCTTTGAAGAGGTAGACGATGATGGCAGTACAAAAAAACAGAAAAAATCTATCAGTTCATTCTTTACAAACTCAGATAATGAACCAAAGAGAAAACGACATAAGTTCTTTGAAGAAAGGTATTTGAGTATCGGTGACGCGTTCGAATGATCTAGTAAGTAAATAAATGTATTTTTTAACACATTTTTTTTCTCTATACTGACACTTTTGTTTAATCTTGAGCGACCTATTGCGGTTCAAAAGAGTAGGTAATCCAGGAATTGCGTATTTCAAGTCGCTCGGAAATAAACATTTCGATAAAAAATCGCTGCATATTTTTGCGTAATGATTCCTTGTCATATTGTGTTACTCTGTAACGATTGTCGAATTTAACTGACAGGTTCAATTTCCTCACAAAGTGAGTATTTGTGTCACATACTTAAAATGTTATAACATAACAAACATAATAATTTGCTGTTGGAGTGTAGATAAGATCATATGTTTTGGCTAAAAAGTTAACTTTGTATTTCTATTCGACAGTGTCAGACTCACACTTGATCGTTTTTTTTTATAAACAATCAATGTTTGAGCTAGCTAATGTACGAGCTTACTAAATCGTAACTCAGCTACATTTGGTTAAGTACCTACTTAGCTCTAGTAGGCTGAATTAACTTCACATTATTTGGCCATTCAAACGCATAATGTGACTTCATTTTAAATCCACATTAGAATACAAATAGTCTAATAGAGTTTGACAATGCGATGTGACCCAATCGCACCCTACTAGATCATTGACTGACCAAGAAAATCCCTCAAACTTATTTAGATTTGCACTAAGGTACTTTTCATGAAAATTCATGAGTTCTGACAAAAGGCTTTGTCTTGCAAGTGAAAATGTGTTGGCGACGCATTGCTGATCAGTAGAAATCAGGATTTAAATACAATTTATGCATTCGACGTTTGTTTTACCTTACCATACATTGTATTTATTAAGCTTCGGCTAAACTGACTAGTCTTGCGGTCTTGTGCGGCATATTTTTTCAAAACTATACCAACAGAACTGCCGTGTAGTCTCTAGTGGCGGCAGTTTAAATGCAGCCTTAACATTTTTATTGGAATGCATCCAAATGAAATTTTGGTAAGTAAAACGTTATCACTTCGTACGTTTTTAAATTATAAGTAGGTACCTACCTACATTGCGCAACTTTCACAATGCACTTTATTAGTACCAAATAAAAATCGTAAAATATCGATCACCCTTTGGTAGAGCAGACCAGACAATAGCGGTTCTATCTTTGTGACAACTTGCGGTCGAACAAATATAGCTCATTCTATGACGGATGGACGGAACGATAAAACTTTCACGACTGTCTATAAAAGATTCTTAATGCGATGAATGAAAGGTCCCAAGTTCGGGGGGGCTGGACGAAGAAGGCAAGAAGGTTAGTCGTCAGGGCGCACGCTCTTACGCGCCCACTTAGCATGCGTTCCGCGCCTCTCGCCCACCTACTTGGCATGACCGATGCGACCCGAGCCCGGCTCGCTCTAAGAATTTAATTGTGTTCCATTATCATATTTAGCTTCTTTTACTGTAAGTCAAAAGTGAAAACTGAATGAGAGCCAACCTCGCTTGTCATTCGTCAGCCGCGATCGATGGCGACAACTGCCTCTCAGTGACCACAGCATGGCGTTCAGGCAACTGCTTCCGATATTGGCGCTATGCGCTTGCGCCACCGCTATTATGGGCCCCAGTAATAGCACCAAAGCCATGAAAACGGATACCTATTTAGACGCGTATTCAAAATCCCGGGTTGAGGCTGAAAAAGCGAAACAAGGAGTGATAATAGTGACCGCTAAAGATGGTGAGAACAAGATTTCGAACCGCGATGACAGCTATAGCTCAGGATACGACTACACGCCTTCCTACCCCTCGAGTGATTCCGGGTTTTCATCTGGATCATCAAGTTTCTCTGGCCCGTCCAGCAGCTATTTGCCTTCATCGAGCTACTCGTCTCCTCCTGTGAAGTTTGAAACGGATATCACGTACAATTCACCACCGAATAGTTACGGACCGCCTTCAAACAGTTATGGGCCACCCGCGGCGTCATACGGCCCACCTGCCCCGTCGTACGGCCCCCCGGCGCAATCCTACGGCCCGCCCGTCCAAACCTACGGCCCACCGATCCAGAAGCCATTCCCTATATATGGCCCTCCTAAGCCTTCCTATGGAGTTCCCTACACGGCCCCCGGTATCGGCGGATTCGGCATGGGACTCCTCGATAAACTACACCTGAAACTGGACATTCTGACAATAGCGAAACTAATGCTGAAGTTTCTGATTTTCAAAAAGATCGTTACAATGATCGCTGTGGTGTGCTTCTTGTTAGTGATTCCGAAACTGATTAATTTTAAGAAGGGCGCAAATCCTGAAAACAATGATGAAGAAGATAGGAAGTTTGGAGGTAGCAAAAACGGTGAGTAGTTTTGCATTGCTATCGTACTTAGTTTCATTTTAATTATGCAGGTAATTGATTGACGGGAAATACCATAACAAGACTATTGTACAGTAAATAATTGCCTCTACCGGCTAGTAAGGTATTTCAAAATGAATTGATTATTCAGACATGTTATACGCAATGATAACACTTGTTTTGCACAATGAGTTCAATAGATTTTTGATCCAATATCCCCATGCCTTATTTGTGTTGCTATTTATAACTATTATTTATTATTTATTTAATAAAAAGTTACATAAGGTTAGTTAGGTGTACATTAGGTATTACAATTTTGGTGTTTGTTCGTGTGTAACAGTTTAAAGATGTGAGTATGTAATTGTAGAGTCGGTCGTGATAGCGGCACTATCAAAGTTACGGAACTTTGATATCTACAGAGAGCAGTCCCTTTTCGGTCTATGATTACTTCTCTGATGTTATCAGGAATTTTCTCAAAGGGTTAAGAATACTTTTTTATGTTTTTAATGCATCATACGGTTATTTAGGCTAATAACTAGATTGTATTCCGAGTTTCTTTGAAATAAATTCAGCCGTTACGCCTGGAAACAAACTTTTGCATTACTGTTTTCTCCTAATAAAATCCTATCCTACTAATATTGGATGTTGGATTTTTGTTACTCTTTCACGCAGAAATGAGTTAATGGGTTTTAATGAAACTTGGAATATACTTACCTAGAATAACACATTAATTTATAGGCTACTTTTGGGTAGGTACTGCACGAGCGAAGCCGCGGGCGGAAGCTAGTAAGTTGTAATTATTATAACCTAGAAGTAGGTACCTGGGTTTCTTATCAAAATCGTATTTCCGTTACCAAGTTCCAAATTTTATCGAAGACTTCAGCTATAGTACGATGATTGAACCACAAAATTGGCATGGTTTAGGTCACTTTTGATTATTGAAAGCTAGTTGTCTATATAAGACAGTAGAGTTCAAGGGATTTGATAACGGCCTTTGCCCAGAGATGGAAAGAGATTAGGCTGAGACTCCACCAAGCGACGAGAGGAATGTGTTTTGCAGCGGAGAGATGTTTGTACAATCTGCAGATATTGTCTCACATCTGAATGTTTTATTACTTGTAGTTTCTGATACCAATAGCGAATCCATGTTTGAGACGGTACAATGTATACTAACTGTCGATATATCAGGGCTATGTCTGTGACTATTAGACGTTATTTGTTTTAGTTTTACCTCTGTGGCGACGACCGCTGTGGCGAAGTGGCCGCCTGAGTCGCAAGAGGTTGCGGGTTCGATCCCCGCCGCGGGACGAATGTTTGCATGATCTGCAAATATTTGTCTCGGGTCTGGGTGTTTTCAATCTATAATATGTAGGTATGTATTTACAAAAAAAAAGTATATAAGTAGTGTATCAGTCATGTGGTTCCCATAACACAAGCTCTGCTTACTTTGGGGCTACAATGATGCTGTGTGAAATGTCCAGCATTATTTATTTATTTGTTTCAGTGGTGGAGCTGACGTCAGCACAGCAGTTGCTGGAGCGTGCTATCTCTGTGTATGGAGACCAGCCGGCATCCTGTGGCGTAACGTGCCGTGTACGCAGGGTCATCGACGATATTTACGAGTTCCAACCTTATTACAGGTGCGTTAGTTAGTCTTTATGAAAGTACTAGCTTCCACCCGCGGTTTCGCTCGCGTGGTACCTACCCGGATAAAAAGTAGCCTAAGTGTTATACATATAAACTATCGGCTACAGAAGTTTATTCTTTTTGTTATAACTTTATCACAATCTACAGAAAAACGAAGAATCTTGGCAAATTAAAACAATAAAATCTTTTAATCAATTTTTAAAAACTAAAAATGGTATCAATAAACTTTTGGGTCTGAGTTAGTATATTAAGATACAACTCAAATTAATCCCTTAAATATTTTTAGTTAATTATTAAAGACCCTGCCCCCCTAGCCATATTACACGATCTATCGTCGCTGTAGAACGATCTATCGTCGCTGTAGAATAGAACACTTCAAAATGTATAGGAATTGACGTTCTGACCACGTGACTCATCTACTTGAAACGTCAAATCCTATACATTTTGAAGTGTTCTATTCTACAGCGACGATAGATAGTGTAATATGGCTAGGGGGGCTGGTTCCCTGCCAAACATTAGATTTTATTTACGTAGTTGTCATATTAGTTTTTTTTTATTTACAGGGGTGATTCTTCGAGTATATTCGGCTCATCATCGTGAAGTTGCAACATTCAGAGCGTGCCATCGAATTAGTCTGCATTTTTAGTCATACTTTTTTACATTATTTATGTTATTTATATGCGTAGGTAACTTATTAATTTATTTTAAGAAAAATTAAACAATTTTGATTATAATACACGCTCTTATTTCACGAAATGCGAAACAAAATATTTGCAAAATGGGTTAGATTAGAATTACGGGACATATCGATGTGGTAGATGTGATAGTATGTGAAATTTAACTTTCTCCGTCCCGGATTGGGATCAAGGAGCCAAGACCTCGAAAACCATAACGATTTTACGCACAGTACCGTAGTATACGATACCTGCATACTAATACCGAGAAATTAGCTTGACCGTTCTGCATTGTCTGCAACAAATAGAGAATCAGGCGCACATACCATTATTATAACGCATGCTCAGGAAGTCGTGATGGAAAGTCTCGGAGCATGCACTTCACAATTAATTTATTCAACGTTTGCAGTGTTCTTGCATCCGAAGCTCGCATTGCGTAATATTATTGAAATTCCACAAACGGACGTATTTGCGGGAAAGTGGTTGCAAGCTTACAGAATTCGAAATTTAGATAAAGGCACACAAAGGTAACAAGTTACAACAGTATTAAAATACTTTATCAAACAGTTAAGATTTTCTTTCTGTTATGATTTGAGGATAAACACAAACCAATAAATGTCTTAAAAAATGGTGGTGGCGAATTAGAACTAGTTCCTGTAGTCTTCGGGAAAATCTATTTTAGGATTCATTAGATAATAATGGATGTAGTCTTCAGTTTGTTTAATTTATTCTTAGAAATCCTTAATAGCCGGGTGCTGAGTTTTTATCCTTATTTCAATTGAATCCGACTTATGGTTTGTGAACGCTAATTTAAACCAATTCAAGCAATTGAGAGGGGCTGTGGAACTTGGATTTGGATGAGCATCGGGTTCAGTTACCTTCACTTAAGGTGAGAATTGCATATTGCTATCATTGTTTTGACTTATTATCTTTATTATAAACGTGTCAGTTGGGAGCCGTTAATAATCGTGACAGCAGTAACCTTGCTCTTAATCAAGTGTCACTTTATTCACAACATCATTATGGAAATGACCTTATTGTTTTAATGGGTTCAGTAATAGGACGGTTAATTTTAGCTGTTTGTGCTAATTCGTCCAATATCCGATGGATCCGGTGTAGTGACGTCAGGGAGCAAGGTCGGCCGATACCGAGATACTCATAGCCCTTTATTCAGCTTAGATTAGATACCTACTCTGATCTTGTGAGGTTAAACAACAAAACATTGATTTATTTATGATCTGAACTAAACCAAAGTCAATACTTATTACATTTAGAATTTGTAAATGATTTTGAAAACAAGTTTTGTGTTGTAGGTATTTATAAAATAAGGGCGGGGTCACAACCGGCCACGATCGCAGGACACAGCTTCGGCACGACAATGAACTTGGCGGAAGCACTTGTCACGCCTGCGACGAACAATGCCCGCGTAACACTGTAGATAATGACTGTTAGCTATTCGAAGCGCCACGAATTTAGCACAGTTCTTAGTAATAACCACCTGAACTCAGTTCAGTTCAGTCAAATTTACCGGTATCTGACCGCAAAATGTCTTAGTCGCGCCATCTTTGCAAGAAAAATCTGAAAACTTTATCGATCGAGCGAGCGAAGCGAGCGAAGATCTTAGTGGTAAGTTGGGCGATTTTGCTTTGTATGTTTGTATGTTTGTATGTTTGTATGTTTGTATGTTTCACGAATTGTTGTTCGAGCATAACTGTCGAACCGTTCATCCAATCTGCATGAAACTTGGTAGGTCAATAGGTTGTGGTAAGGAAATTTACGGTGGAGCATATGAGCTTAATCGATGAAGGGGTTGTGAAGATATTGGGTTCCCAAGGGGGTAAAAAATTATGAAAGTTACACAAATATATTGAGTGGGGTGTCATACGAAAGGGCTTATTTTGTACATTCCAAAATGGTTTTTATTTTTAATCTAGGATGTATAGTTTTTGAAATACGACCAAAGACCAAAAACTACGAAACCAGAGCTGCAAGAGCTCCCGTTTCATAGAGTTTCGATGTCTTCGTAGCTCATTGACTGGTCGGTCTTAAAAAGAGAGTGGCATCGTTGCGGTTTGGTTTGCAATGATTTTAGATGCTAAGTGATTTATTTTCATGATAAAAAATTTTTTGATAAAAAATGAAAATAATTGGGGTAAAAAAAGTTAAGTAAACAAATATATTGAGTGCGGTGTCAAATGAAAGGTCTTTATTTGTACATTCTAAAATAGTTATTATTTTTATTCTAGGACGTATACTTTTAAAAATACGACGAGAATTCATAAATATGAAATAAATGAAAAATTAGACACGACATTATGTATTGCATGCATGCTAGTATTTTTTACCATGAAGAGCTAGCGCAATAGGCATACCCGGCAGTAGTAGCACTTGAAATTATAGGGGTAGACAGAAGAAAGTCCAAATGTTGGCCATCTACGGTGCGCGAGATCTCAGTTCGGGGCGAACTACTAGTTTAGCTGGATCAAAATTAAAATTGAACTGCATAAGTTCATGGTGTGGTAATCCTAGTAGGTACTTAAATTAATCAAGAAGCTACTTAGAATAACCTCGAAAGTCTGATGTAATGCTAAACTATCAGGTAAAGTGGTGCTCTATTTAGTCCATTGTACTATTGTCGGGATGGGCAGGTCTGTGGAAGTCAAGTGCAGGAGCAGCCAACTGGAACAGCGATGGCTCACTGTGGAATCTGCACGTGCGCTCAACACACGTGTGCGTTGACGCATCATAACACCGCGACTGGTGGCTTAATGGTCTGTAAGTGAACGCTGGTCTTTAAAAAAGCTGGCAGTGAAAACTGGTCTAAATTATGTGCTATTGTGGGATTTGATGATAATGAAGAGGATGAAGTGAAAGTGAAATTGGAGCAACATTTCGGTAAGTGTTAAATTTTTCAACCAGTGCCTACATAAACGGAAATCATATCTTCAAAACAAAGAGGAGATCTTTCGTCCCGTTTATTGAACTTTTCAATGAAATGGCAGGGAGCAGTTTGTCATGAAAATATGTTTTAGAGATATACTAAATGCCTTGAAATGGGTGATAACCGGAGGACTTGTTTTGTTCATAAGCAATGGAAAAATAATTCTCAGATAAATCTGTATTGCACACTTTTTACATATTTGCCGCATGAGCTATGGAATTATTATCAATCATTAGGTGGGTAACTAGGTAGGTACATAATTGATTCAGTTTCCTCTGTAAGTTAACTACACCTACCAATCTACAATCTATTACAGAATACGTGTGTATAAAAAACAATGGTATTGGATTCATTGTGTAGATGTTGAACATCAAATTTCTAAACATGTAACCTACATGCTCATTGGAAGAGAAAATTACGTAACATTGATAACAATTCTATTACTTATGCATGTATACCGTATACCAGCAGATTCTTAGTCTTACAAGAGTTTTTAACTGTTACTTGACTACTGATTCAGGAGACCGTGATATTTGTTAAAAACAACAAGGGAATATTTTATCTCGTGTTATCAGCTATCGGCCTCCTATCTGTGTAGAGGTACCATAACGTTGTTCTGTCAAATTTCTTCCAACACTAGCATCTGATCAAGATCAGATAGTATGAGATTTTGAGCGTATCTTGCTTGACGTAGAAATAGTGAACTCGATAAACATTTCATTCATTGTTTATTGTTTTGTGATCAACGCGTTCAACATAACGGTTCAGAGTCGGTGTTTGGATTATTTTCTTCGAAACACTTGTAAGTAAGCGCACGTTGTTATTCTAGATTCTCTATGAGACTAACAAACACAATTAAGTATTAACAATTCTATTGATTTATTTCAATGTTTCGAAGTAACTGATGTCAAATTGTTATCGCTTTTAATGCCACCATATTCCAGTCGACTTAAGCATAGATTTATAATGACCATAATGCCGATAGGATGTAGAGGTTACCGCGTCTTTTTTTCGGAAGGACGTCGGTCTCCGTTGATGCTAGAAATCGCGGCTGTTACTTCCTCTGTGAGTAACCAAATGTGTGTTCGAATACAATATTATTACCACTGTTTGTGAGCAGTGCCCGTAACGGGAGGCCGCGTCCTATGGAACTGCATGTTCCCAGAACTAGTGTTTGTGCATGTGTTAATTGATTCAGGCTAGAGATAGGCACGAGGGAAACACGCGTATTGTGTTAAAAAATAAATATGTCTCATCATCGTTCTTTAGATTTAGGTAAGTGTTGGAAGCTACATTGGAAGGCACGACATCGCATATTTATCTTCTTCTCTATCTCTTAGTTATTCCCTTGATTGCAAATCCAAGTGGAGAGTTACAAAGCGCAACAATCTGTGAATGGTCATGCAGGTGATGCAGGCCCATAAACAGAAAGGTTTTTATAAATGCTCTTAGGATAAATATCTAGGTTTGTAAGTGCTGGATTTACGGACATTTACAGCATAGGTTTTATCAGAGTCAAATGACTCCATAGACTCCATGTACGAAAGGGCAAATGTCAATTCAGGCCCTAAAAGGACCGTCTCAAGCTTGATTATGAACTTTAATTAAATCATCTTCATCTATCACCTCTTTTATGAGTAGGTTTATTGCTGTAGGTCACAATCAAATTGTGTGACACGGTTTTATGTATTTGTTTCAGCGGCGTGGAAAAAGGCTGATAAAAGACTCGCTCTCTCAAGATTACCAAATAAATTAACCAAAGCAACTTTTATTGATAAGATTAAATTAGCGAGAATGCCGGAGCTGGGTCCTATGATGCGCGCGCTGGAGCTTCAACGAGTGATCGAAGACAAAGTGACGGAATGGCGCGAGAGGTCAGCGCGGGTCGCCGGCGGCAGCGTGGCCGACTCTTATCAACAACCACTCAACTTCAAACGACACACACATAGACGCAAGAATAGCGCTGAAATAAACAGAATTATCGCAAAATACTCCAGGCACAACAAGAGAACGCACGAACCCGTCAGCGCCAGGCGCATCTTTGACCAGACATCACCCCCAGCTCCAGCGCGACCGCCGCGCACAAAAAAAACCGTTCTCAAAAGCTCTCTCCAAGAGTGAAGATAACCTCGCCAGCATGGGGGACGTTCACTACGATCCTAACCCTGCGGAACAAAACAAGCCCGGCTTCAGCGGATCCAAGTATAGCGCCAGAAGTTGCGAAGATGTTACTGCATTCGTTGACGTTCATCACACTATGAAGAGCAAAAACTTCGAGCCAACTAGTATACTCAACGCGAAAGTGGCCCCGAGAAAACCACGGTCTAAACTACACAGCATAAGCGAAGGTTTGACGGCTACACCAGCATTAGAAGACAAAGCCAGTGGTTTAGATTTAAGAGTAAAGTCAGAATTTATCACTTCTACTCCACTTTCGAAGAGAAAGACATGCCCGTCGGAAAGTTCAGTATTTGAGAAGTGCACAAATTATTCTAGTGTGTGTGACCTTAGGAAAGGCAGTTCCGAGCCTGATATTCTTAGTGTGAGTTCCATTCGTACAACGGATACATCGAAGACTTTGGACTCTAAAAAGAAGTGGAAGTTGCTTAGGCCGCCTTTCAAAAAAGGTGCTTTAGATTGCCTGTTTTTGTGGCGTGGGAAGAAAACTGAACAGCAGAAGCAGACAGAAAGCACGACTCGGTAAGTTCTTGACGTTTTTTTTCTTAGGCGATAAGATTTTAAGTGAAGAAAAAAAAAGACACTAAAAACCTAAGAAAGATCGAATGTTACGCGTAAAAAGTTTTCTCTCTCGTTTGTTTAGGTATCTCTAATCAATTACAATATCGCAATTACATAATATCGATCCCTCACAAACTAAGTAGTAATTAAATAGATCGTATGCGTGCCCGCTACGATTAGTTCCTCTTAAAAGATAATAAATCATACTAATAATGTAGAGTATGTCATGCGTCACAAACGTGTGCAGATTGTAGCAGAATCATATAATGTTTTATTGTAAGTTCAAACGTTCCATCATCTATCTCTTCTGTGAAAAGCAAGAGAAGAGCATAAATAGACTAGTGACTCTGTCAAGAGTTCTAGGTCTCGCGAGTCTGGCTTTCCATAACTTTAAACTGAATAAATGTTCACAATTCTCTAGATTTGTGATGAGAAGGTGGTCCCAGGTGCTCCATGAATCCCTACCTAGTAGTTAAAGGGACAATTCCATGGTAGAAATCTAAAAGTGAGCAATATACTGCATTTTGAGGAGCTATTCTGCTCATAACGCTGAAAACCCTCATAAGTTCTTCACCAAATTTTTATGAGACCAACTTAAAGTTACAACCTTTCAAACAAAAAAGAACCATTGAAATCGGATGTTTAATGGCGCGGATATATCCAGTAGCCCTCTTTTTGCCCCTTTTTGGAGGAAGTAGGTACCCCTCCAATCAAAAATCCACGACGATAAAAAATTTACAAAATTTCACGAGAATCGGTTGAGAAATGCGACCTAGGAAAACAGACAGACAGACCGATAGACCGACAAAAGCATTTTTGTCCACTCTCAAAACTGAGACGCTTCGCTCGCTCGGTTTAACTAATTGAAACTTATAACTACACAGACAAAGACACTGTAAAAAATAATTAAGTTTCCATTTTTGGATTTCTGCGACAATACATATAACTTTGTTCTGCCTTGATGAGATAGATGGCGTTAGTAGGTATGACAACTTCTAGCCTCGACTTCCTCGATCAATTTTTCGATCTGGCTGTAATCTGTCTGACACGGTGAAATATTTTTCCATGCACTGTTGTTCATTACTTTGGTCTGGTACCTGTTACCTTACGATTTCACGATCACGGCTTTGTTGCAATGATCAATCGGGCTATCCAGTCAGTACGGAAACTACTTAAAAGACTTGTGCGTTGAGACTAGTTGTGACGTTGTTCGCGGCACAACCATGACTCATTCATGAGACGATGCATTTGTTGTCCTGCCCTTTATCTAATTAAGTCTTTTGATCAGCTTGCTGTTATTAAATGTCTCATAAGTAAGTTCGTATGAGCAAGTGGCAAAGTTTTTAGGCCGCCTAAAGGCCTCCGTCATGACTTAACGACTTAAAAGCCGGGATCAACAAATAAAATGTCTCATGCGCTATGAGATCCATATTTATTTAAAAGAAAATATCTTATTAGTTCATTAGCTCATTTTGTAAGTCCTTTCAACTAGGTACCTACACAGTACCTACCTAATGTTACAGTTACAGTTATAATTATAATACCTATCCCCAGGCGCGGTAAACATTCTGTCAGATCCTTTGAAGATGTCTAAGTTGGTAGTCAGAGGTATGTCCAACCAAATACCTACATATTTGATACATGCATGCCCACATTTTACAGAAGTTAGCATTCCATACGTGACAGGTTGCGATGCGAGCCCATCGATGCTATTAGAAAGCTAACTGGTTTCCTCAATCTTCACGATGTTTTCCTTCACCGTTTATATAAAGCTCGTGTCAATTTTTATTATGGTTAGGTATTAAAGCTGTTTTTTTTTCTACACAGCTTCTCATCACTACGGTTTATTCCATTTCTCCAGCTTTTCATAATTTGCATCAAAATAACCGGTCGGTATCTGTGAATAACCGTTTACGGCAGGGATTACCATAATGGGTTATTTTATTATTCTCTATGTACTTCTATTGTATTGTTCAATGCCTTGAAAAACTTGATCCACAGCTTTACACCTATTGTAGGTAAGTAAATAAAGAGGTAATTTGTAAATCTCGTTTATGATTATTATGCAAGGGTGATATCGGGTAGTTTTTTGTGGTTCTGCAGGCTATTTTTATTATTTCTATGTTATCCGATATTTCAGTTATTCAATATCTAGTGTCAATAATATTTTGATACCTTGTTGTGCAGAACCTGACACACCGATGTTTTTGCACCGGTGTTTCCTCTTTTAGCTAGGTACAGTTTATTTTTAACTCAGTATGACGCTTGGGAATGTTGTGTTGGGACAAACAATATTACAGCTAAGTTTAAAAAACTCATCATCATCATCTCCTTGCCCTTTTCCCACTAGGTGGGGTCGGCACAACATGTTCTCCTCTTCCATTCCCTCCTATCACTCGTCATCTCAGTAGTCACCCCTTTCACACGCATGTCCTTTCTCACACAATCCATCCATCTTTTCTTTGGCCGTCCTCTATCTATGTATGTAAGTTTAAAAAACTCATTAAAACAAAATATACTTGAACAGTAGGTACTTCATATAACAAAAGTAGGTAATCATTTTAGGGAATATAAGTACCTGTTATAATAACGACAGATAAATGCAAAATTATTAAATTAACAATAGCACTCTAGGTAACACATACCTACATATTTACATAATACACTATTATGTACCAGTTGAACCGTCTAAGAAAAAGGTAAACAATCTATAGAAAGTCAGTGACAAATTCGCACTACGCACCAAATGTACCTACTTATAATTTTAATTTGGTGCTTACTACCTAGTGCAAAAAAAAATTTCAGTCCTATAGTCAACATGCGCTTAGAAATAAGTTGTAGTAGGTACCACGTAGTACCACAAAATAAAGTAAGTACTAGTAGTACAAAGCCGAAAGAAGCTTTGTATTATTTATATATTAAAGCACCATTTTCAAAAGTTTTTCACCCCAAATCGTTTGAATAACGTTTGGATTACTTAATTTGGTCAATTTTGGTCAATAACCTTCACTTCTATTAATTCACATAGCATCTTGATGAAGACAATTAACAATGAGCCGGCAAAAAACGCAAGTTAACGAAACTTCGCACTACCATTGAACCAGCCTTGGATCTCTAAAAAACTAGAGTAGGTAAACCCCAGGCAAACAAAGCTTGCGGCATAAGAGCTATTCGTGCATTTCAGTATCCAGTCGCTTACACAGCGCGCGCCGCGAAGCCTGAAAATGTGTCTTACCGTGTAAAAAAAATAATTAATTTAAACAGCACAATATTCCTCATTCATCCAGGAAAATACGCTCTGATAGTGTCCATGTTTAATAGTGTTGTGAAAATGCCTGCAAAAACACCTGACGACCCCTGGAAATTTGTTTATAAGAAACTGCAAGATAATCATATAATCAGCAGGAGAAAGTAAGGATGTTTTGTATTAATAGTGCTTGCACAAATTAAAAAGCAAGCAATGAATCAACTGCAATTGAGTCATTCTTGCAATTTTTTTTGAAAAAACTTATCTATTGCTACCATCAGTCATCTAAATGTAGGCATGTAACATATATGTAGTATACCTAGGTACCTATAATTTGGACAAACTTCTTCCTCCCGTAGACATTTTCAAAGGATCTTAATGCCCAAAGGTCTGAGAGAATTTCTACCGCACCTCGGGGATAGAGTCGTGATCATTTTTTTGCCACATCTTTTTGATCTGGGTATTATTTTCTAATGATAAATGTAATTTAAATCATAAAAAACCCCCGTTTAGGAAAGTACGGACGTAACCAAAATTTGCGCATTCCCCTAAGCTTACCGCAGTCTAAATAAACATTCTGTTTAACTACTAGTCTTTCGCTCTCTGAGCGTGCCAAACTGCTTGAAATCCATAAGTCTTCTTGAAAAAGAAGAAAGGACCTGCAACTTCGGATGCAAATCCGTTTTTTGTGGAGATCCAACCAAAGATGTGATAAAACTGACTCATTTTGTTCATACTCAGACACATAGGCTCATCTATCACACTTACACATACACTTTTTACCTAATGCATGAGAACATATTTTAATCCGCACTTCGTCGGAATAATTTGCTGCCATTCCCTACAAAATTGTCTAGTCTACTGTGTCAATGCCACCAAATCCCTCCAGACTGGAAGACGCCTCAGTTATTATCGATCTAATGAAACAACCCAGTTGAATATTACTCCTTGTTACAGCCTTCCCTCACGAAAAAAAAGCATTTAAAATTGAATTACCTAAGTATGTTTTTAGTAAGCTCAAAAGCTACAACTGCTATCAATACCTTATAAGATTGATTAGAAAGTCACATTGCTTAACTGATATAGGTCCTGCAGTAAAAGTTTTCAATGTTTGTGCCACTCTTAAGTCTTACTTAGGTACTTACACTCCACACCTTCCCGGTTTGTTGATATTTTTGTTGTAAACTCACACTCCATCAGCATCGACCTTCAAGGGTATATGCTAGGTTCAAGGTTGGCTATGCTACAACAAGCACAGAATTTATAAAAAACTTCTAGTATTGACCGAAACACCGAACCCTATTCAAGGTAAACCAAGGACGTTCGTGACTTCCCAGATATGTTTTATAATTCTGTGGTCCAATTCTAAAGCAACGACCGTAGGATCGTTTTTCGACTATCAACGAGTTGGCCTCGCTGGCCTTCCTTTCAATTTTATATGAGCATAAGTTTAAATTCTAGTTATGTTTAAAAGTAATTGACCGAGCCAGCGAAGCGTCTCTGCTTCAAGTTAGACAAAAATGCTTTCGTTTGTCCGGATGTCCGGATGTCGGTCGGAAGTCTGTCTGTATGTTCTCCTCTACAGGTCGCATTTCTCAACCAATTCTTGTGAAATTTTGTGAGCAGGTTCGATAATTTTATAGAATTTTATTGTCGTCGGGGATTTTTGATACTTCCTCCAAAAAGGGGCAAAAAGGAGGCTAAAGGACAACTCCGCTTTATGACATCCGATTTCAATGATTTTATTTTTTTATTTGAAAGGTTGTAACTTAAAGTTAGTCTCATAAAAATTTGGTGAGGATCTGATGAGGATCTTCAGCGTGATGAAGAGAATAGTTCCTCAAAATGAAGTAAATCGGTCCTAGGTAGGAATTGATGGAGCACCTGGGACCACCTTCTCGTCACAAAACTATCGTGAATATTTATTCAGTTTTAAATTTAAGCTATGCAAGGACAGTCTACATCTCACAGAGCCACTGTACTGTACTTATGATTCGTAGAATTATTTACAGGTTTATGTTACCCTACCCACGTATCGAAAGCTCTAGTTTTAAAAGCCGTTTTTCAAACTAGACTTATCAACAGTGGCGTAACTATAGGGTGGCAGGGGTGGCCAAATGCCACGGGCCCCCCACCCCAGAGGGCCCCGGCTCAAGAGGCCGCGAGCTCGTGATGATTTTTACTGATAGGGCCAGGGACGTATATAAGGGGGAGGGGGGGTTTAGGGGGTCCAGACCCTCCCCCCCCCCCTCCTTAGCAATAGCATAAAAAAAACTGGTGGAACAGGTATTTCCGTGCGTAAACAGATGGTTCATGACGTCCAAAAAAAAATATTAAACTAGGTACACCCGATGTTTTGTATTTCTCGAGTTATGTTTTTTAATGTCTTTTTTTAGCATCCTTGGCCAGAACAATTTTTTAAACTTAAGTATAAAAAAATTGGGAACTATAAAAAACCACAACTTCTATTATTAAATACCCCTGGGCGTAATGTTAATCTTTGTACATTTTGGAACCAGTGTAAGAAAAGCCTACCTAACTAACAACAACTAAAACAAACTCATTTGGTTGTAAGTTTGATAGACATCAAGACTTGTGTAATTTATTAGTAATCTAATGATTATTATTGACAGACCATTTTCTGAGACTGGCCTTGCGATTTTTAACTTTACAGGAAACTGTAGGTATTCTTTAAAACTCAAGGGATAATCCGTTACAATAATTGGGATTCTGGGAATAAATCCTCGAGGCGATTTCAGGCAAACATTTCCTAGTGTCACATTTGTCTTAAAAAAAATTCGGCTCGCTTCGCTCGCATACAGCTTCATGAGTGTTTTGCGAGCAAAGTGCGTTACGTCTGACCGCAGAATAGGAACCGATCCTTTTCTTTGAGTACGTAAGCAAAATCAAGTGTCACATGTTGCATTTGTGATAAAAAAAATCAGCTCGCTTCACTCGCATAATAGCCCGGGAATCGATGTCGTTAACGCGTTGCGTGCGAGTACGGTAGCCCTAACGCGTACCCTATCTATGGGATGGCAAAAGCCAGGCTGGCCCGGGGTTCTGAGTTAACATACGCCACTACTTGGTTGGAACCCTTCAACCCCCCCCCCCCCCCCCCCCCGGCGCTACAATTTAAGTGCGGCAGAAAACTAGTCAATCTTTGTATTTTGGAACCCTTGGACCCCCCCCTTATCAAAGCTATAGCTATGTCCCTGGATAGGGCCCCATCAAAAGAATTTGCCACGGGCCCCAGACGATATAGTTACGCCACTGCTTATCAACATGCATAAAAACACCTGTATGTGTAGTATGAACTGGTATGAACCTCAGACCAAACATCCAAGGTCTGAGGTATGAACAGAACAGGCAGGATAGCTGTTTGCGAACATAACTTGTGTTCAGCCACCCACTACAAACCAGCTATGGTCATGCTTGCCTGGTTCTTTACTCATTGTTTTTACCCCTTCACTAAACTATCCCTTGCTTTCTCTATTATATTAAAACTGACAAGGATAGATTGCTTTGTACATGTAGGCAGTAGAAACTGTGATGATGTCATTCTGCTGAATATTTTGCGTGTCGAGCTTCTTTGTCTTTGTTTCTTTGGTAACTACAGAATAAGATGATTAACGCGCTAAGTACATGTTGATACAGTGATAACCATTTGACATGCTTCTCAGATACATACTCCTGATTATGTATGACTAGCCTGTTAGGTACCTATATATACATAATGCTGGTTAGGCTCCTATAAGGTACCTACTAAAACCGCGCGTGAATTATCTTCAGTAACAGTTTACGTACTTACCTATAGTTTAAAAAAACCGACAACCTTTGAGGAAATAAGATAGCGAAAGATCAGGATGATCCCCCCCACTCTATCGATGGACAGTCTCGGATGGTAGGTGGTCGGATGGAGCAATTGCGTTCGTGCTGTAACCTGTTGTGGTCTGTACCTAACCTACATCCAGTTGACTCATATTGATGATGATTAATCGAAAACACTTGTTACAGACTCTAACCAACCCAATCACTTATTTTTTTATCCCTAAATGCAATGATTTTTCGTTTTCATTACTAAGTAGGTAGGTACATATGTAAAATAGGGAGGTACAGTACGGCCAACGGATCTCGGCGTACGTGAAGTTCGCAGTTTCGATGCGCAGTGCAACTTTTTCATACAAAATTTTCTACTGCGCAGCGAAAAGCCTGACTTCACGAACGCCTAGATCCGTCGGCCCAACTGTACTTTTGCTCAAATAGGGACTGATAGCACTGTTCGTTCGCATGTTTTGGTAGGTATAGTACTGACCTATGTCAGCACAATAGCAGACATACAATTACAATACCTACCCCATGGCATGAATGCTATTCTGCTGAATTGTTCTAACAATACCTTACTAACCTTGACGACATCCACTTTGTTTGATTACAGTGCTTACATAAGTACTTACTTATTCTTGATGATTTACTCACATTATATAGTCCGACACAAAATAATAGAAATAAATGGGGGCGCCACTGTGCAAGCTAAATACGCGAAATGGATAAATTTTCTTTTAGAAGTAAATTATTACTTCTGACTGACGTCTTCGGTACCTATACCATAGACAAGAAACCTGTACTTTACCATAGATTAGTAGAGAAAGGGTTTCCAAAGTACTGAAATTTTAGTTGCCGTGTCTACCCGTTTTTGCCGGACTATACCTAGGTAGAGTCAGAAAGCAACCTAAGCCTTTGCGTGATGCTTACTGTTTGGATTGCAACAAAACGCTAGATGGAGTTCTTTTGTGATCGAAAATAAAACAGTTCACTGCCTAGCCTACTGCAAGTCGCCTCGACAGTACCTACTTACCTCAGTACCGTAGAGTAGAGTAGGTTACATAAAATAGTTAGTTGCACTAATAGGAGGTCAGGTATAGAGGTATACCCAATAGCCAAGAATGTAGGTACCTATCAGGTAGGTACTCTCACCAAGAAAACTTCTGAAAACTCGATAACAATTACTTACCTTGTAAATTACCAATATGATGAACTGGTGATGTAAACTATTTTTGGCTCAAGATGCAAGCTATCAGTATTCAAATGTTTACATTGTGAAGATGAAGGTGTCGCGGTGTCGTCGTTTGGTTACAAAAGCACGTGTGCTAATGCAGCTTGCTTAGTTAGTTCAGCGCCGCGATCGGCCGTGTGCGTGGAGCTGGATCGTTTGGTTCCGTCGCACGCAGCCACCTTGAAAAAGATTACGTCAGTCGATACCGTTTGGCCAAAACAAACCATTCGCGCTGTCTATGTACCTACTTACAATAAAAATTCATGAGATTCGGACGCGACAACTCGTCTAACAACACCGAATTAAAAAGTAAATGCAACTCGTGTCAGTGACCGCTAAGTGGTTCAGTTTTGTTCTGAACTTTGCTTTGTGAATCGCTATTTCCGTGCTGCTGTTCAATCTCAAGATCTGCCTTCTTTCGATGTTTACGTCATTGGCTAACGCCGAACCGTGACTCCTTCATTCAAGTGATTCATTGTACAAACAAACCCATGAGGGTACCTATATCTGCATCTTGTATTGTCGCGGCATCAGCGGTATAGACGTGTTTTTTTTCGGGAGTGTCTCTGATAGTTTTGTTTAAAAAACTCAAACAAAAGTGCCAGAATAATGGATGAAGAATCAATGTGGAAGGGCTTCTATGAGAAGTTACAACAACAGAAATCTGTAGAAGAAAAAGTTCACGACTCGAGGTTGGTGTGAAACACGATATGCTAAACTATTAATTAGTGCCTTGCATAGCTTAGCTAGGTAGGAAAATATAAATACTTAGGTATCTAGGTAAAAACGCCGTAAGTAGATAGGTACTTAATTAATCTAATAATTTTTCTCGGGAGTTATGGCGTTGAATTGAATGACACGCGTTGAATAGCACTAGCAGAGCGCAGCGACCGGCAACAAGGAGCTATTTGATACTTTTATTTCACATGTAAAATTATTTTGCTGAATTAGGTAGGTACTTATTAATTACAATCATTAGGTACCGACTACAAAAAAGAAATAGGTAAGTACTTACTTACCTGGTTCTGTGAACTGTAGATCTCGCGAGTCTGTTTGCAGAAATCTAAAAGTGAGCAATTTAAGTAGGTACTACATTTTAGGAATTATTCTGCTCATCACGCTGAAGATCATCAGCAGAGCTAAAATGGTCGCTAATGCAGATTCACAATAATATGATTCACGGGTGATTTGTATTGATATTGCTAAAGCATTTCATCTTTAATTACCGTCAAATGTTAGCTGAATTGTACGCAATTCAATTCACAGCAGAATCACATGCCTTAAATTGCCACACGAAAAAATAATAACCCGGTTGGTTTTCATTTAATATTGCATCGTATTATTACTACTAATACTCTGTAAATAAGTATTTGGTTTTTAAGTAAGTATTTAGTATGTTTTATTATCATTATTAAACATAAATAATATTTGATTGACACTTAGTGCAATTCCAATTCATAGGTGGCCATTTTATTTTACGATTCTCCACAAAACTGTCAAACAATAAGATGATATTGCCGGTACGGAATTGTCAACTTTGTGATTTCTAATACGAGAATCTCGACGCAAATCATTTGTGAATCTGCATTAGCGACCATTTTAGCTACGCAGATCTTCACCAAAGTTTTATGAGACCAAATTGTGACCAAATTAAAGTTACAACCTTTCAATTAAAAAAAGATCATTGAAATCGGATGTCATAAGGCGGAGAAATCGTCTAAGCCCCTTTATGCCCCTTTTTGGGGAGGTCTCAATCAAAAATCCCCGACGACCAAAAAATTCTATAAAAGTTGAGAAATGCGATCTAGAGGAGAACAGACAGAAATTCGTCGGACAAACGAAAGCATTTTTGTCCAAGTTGAAGCAGAGACGCTTCGTACGCTCGGTCTTAAGTTTTTCCTAGGTCACTTTTCAGCTCTTCTTTTTCTCCACTGTAAATGGCAAATTTTCTTAAAGTTCCACCGCTCTACAAGGGCCTCCAATTATTATACAAAAGTATATTATTCAATACTTACGTGGAAATCAAAGGTAGGTATTGATGATTCTTAAGTTTAATAAGTGTATTATGGAAATATGAGTAAGATACAACCTGACAGAGGCCTATTGCAAAAAACCAAAAACAAGAAAATTTGAATTTCGCGGGCTACTCGTGCGGATCCACCTTGGCTCAGAAAGAGGAAACACTTTTTTGGGTTGAATATTTGCGCTCAAACCGACCCGACGAACTATCGCTCCAATAAAATTACACACGTTGCATTGCGACCTTCACTTGTATTAGACCAAGGAATTTCTATACTACGTACCTGGAACACTGACTGAGACAGAAAACAAGGTCCGCTTGAGAAAGAAAACTTGGGCGGTGTGTCTCTTTCTAAAGGGTGACCATAAACTAAACATTCCTAGTCCCTAAGGGGCCTTTTCCATCATTTTCTGATTTACGTGATGTTTCAGGGCAAGATTTTTGAATTAAAATACTGATACAATTTTGATCCTTCATTTTGATTCTTGAATCTTGAATCTTGATTCTTGAATCTAAAAACTGAAATTTTGAATCTTGAATCTTTGAAGTGACAGCTGTCAAACTTAAAACCGCCATATCTCGGGAACTACTCGTCCTAGACTCCCCGTTCTCAGTTCAAATGAAAGCTAAGACCAAGATCTTCATTTGAAGTGACAGCTGTCAAACTTCAAATGGCCATATCTCGGGAACTACTCGTCCTAGACTCCCCGTTCTCAGTTCAAATGAAAGCTATGACCAAGATCTTCATTTGAAGTGACAGCTGTCAAACTTCAAACGGCCATATCTTGGAAACTACTCGTCCTAGACTCCCCGTTCAAAGTTTAAATGAAAGCTATGACCAAGATCTACATTTTCAATAATAGCTGTCAAAATGACATCTGTCATCTGAAATGTAGGTCTTGGTCATAGCTTTCATTTGAACTGAGAACGGGGAGTCTAGGACGAGTAGTTCCCGAGATATGGCTATTTGAAGTTTGACAGCTGTCACTTCAAATGAAGATCTTGGTCATAGCCAAGGAATTTCTATACTACGTACCTGGAACACTGACTGTGACAGAAAACAAGGTCCGCTTGAGAAAGAAAACTTGGGCGGTGTGTCTCTTTCTAAAGGGTGACCATAAACTAAACATTCCTAGTCCCTAAGGGGCCTTTTCCATCATTTTCTGATTTACGTGATGTTTCAGGGCATGATTTTTGAATTAAAATACTGATACAATTTTGATCCTTCATTTTGATTCTTGAATCTTGAATCTTGATTCTTGAATCTGAAAACTGAAATTTTGAATCTTGAATCTTTGAAGTGACAGCTGTCAAACTTAAAACCGCCATATCTCGGGAACTACTCGTCCTAGACTCCCCGTTCTCAGTTCGAATGAAAGCTAAGACCAAGATCTTCATTTGAAGTGACAGCTGTCAAACTTCAAATGGCCATATCTCGGGAACTACTCGTCCTAGACTCCCCGTTCTCAGTTCAAATGAAAGCTATGACCAAGATCTTCATTTGAAGTGACAGCTGTCAAACTTCAAACGGCCATATCTTGGAAACTACTCGTCCTAGACTCCCCGTTCAAAGTTCAAATGAAAGCTATGACCAAGATCTTCATTTGAAGTGACAGCTGTCAAACTTCAAACGGCCATATCTTGGAAACTACTCGTCCTAGACTCCCCGTTCAAAGTTCAAATGAAAACTATGACCAAGATCTTCATTTGAAGTGACAGCTGTCAAACTTCAAATGGCCATATCTCGGGAACTACTCGTCCTAGACTCCCCGTTCTCAGTTTAAATGAAAGCTATGACCAAGATCTTCATTTGAAGTGGCAGCTGTCAAACTTCAAATGGCCATATCTCGGGAACTACTCGTCCTAGACTCCCCGTTCTCAGTTCAAATGAAAGCTATTGAAGAGATCTTCATTTAAAGTGACAGATGTCAAACTTCAATCAGCCATATCTCGAAATCTACTCATCCTAGACTCTTCCTTTTTAGCTCAAATGAAAGCTATGACCAAGATCTACATTTTCAATAACAGCTGTCAAAATGACATCTGTCATCTGAAATGTAGGTCTTGGTCATAGCTTTCATTTGAACTGAGAACGGGGAGTCTAGGACGAGTAGTTCCCGAGATATGGTCATTTGAAGTTTGACAGCTGTCACTTCAAATGAAGATCTTGGTCATAGCTTTCATTTGAACTGGGAACGGGGAGTCTAGGACGAGTAGTTTCCAAGATATGGCCGTTTTAAGTTTGACAGCTGTCACTTCAAATGAAGATCTTGGTCATAGCTTTCATTTGAACTGAGAACGGGGAGTCTAGGACTAGTAGTTCCCGAGATATGGTCATTTGAAGTTTGACAGCTGTCACTTCAAAGATTCAAGATTCAAGATTTCAGATTCAAGGTTCAAAATTCAAGAATCAAGGATCGAAATCCAGGATCGAAATCCAAGATCGAAACCAAGGATCGAAATCAAGGATCGAAATCAAAATCAAGGATCAAAATCAAGGATCTAATTCAAGGATCTAATTCAAGGATCGAAACCATGGATCGAAATCAAGCGCTGATTTTGTCGAGCGCGATAAGGTAAAAATATCCTGAAATTTAAATGACATGGGCACACTACTAATCCAACAACGAGTGTGAAAGAGACAAAGCACCCAAGAAAGCCTCTCAACAAGACCAACAATCCTTATAACCAAGATTAAATGATAATAGATCATTGTGTAGTCGTGATAAGGTTCAAAATCCTTTGTACATTAAATGTCAGTCAGCGTTCTAGTATGTATAGAATTTCTTTGGTCATAGCTTTCATTTGAACTGAGAACGGGGAGTCTAGGACGAGTAGTTTTCGAAATATGGCGGTTTGAAGTTTGACAGCTGTCACTTCAAATGAAGATCTTGGTCATAGCTTTCATTTGAACTGGGAACGGGGAGTCTAGGACGAGTAGTTTCCAAGATATGGCCGTTTGAAGTTTGACAGCTGTCACTTCAAATGAAGATCTTGGTCTTAGCTTTCATTTGAACTGGGAACAGGGAGTCTAGGACGAGTAGTTTCCAAGATATGGCCGTTTGAAATTTGACAGCTGTCACTTCAAATTAAGATCTTGGTCATAGCTTTCATTTGAACTGAGAACGGGGAGTCTAGGACGAGTAGTTTCCAAGATATGGCCGTTTGAAGTTTGACAGCTGTCACTTCAAATGAAGATCTTGGTCATAGCTTTCATTTGAACTGAGAACGGGGAGTCTAGGACGAGTAGTTCCCGAGATATGGCCATTTGAAGTTTGACAGCTGTCACTTCAAATGAAGATCTTGGTCATAGCTTTCATTTGAACTGGGAACGGGGAGTCTAGGACGAGTAGTTTCCAAGATATGGCCGTTTGAAGTTTGACAGCTGTCACTTCAAATGAAGATCTTGGTCTTAGCTTTCATTTGAACTGGGAACGGGGAGTCTAGGACGAGTAGTTTCCAAGATATGGCCGTTTGAAGTTTGACAGCTGTCACTTCAAATTAAGATCTTGGTCATAGCTTTCATTTGAACTGAGAACGGGGAGTCTAGGACGAGTAGTTTTCGAAATATGGCGGTTTGAAGTTTGACAGCTGTCACTTCAAATGAAGATCTTGGTCATAGCTTTCATTTGAACTGGGAACGGGGAGTCTAGGACGAGTAGTTCCCGAGATATGGTCATTTGAAGTTTGACAGCTGTCATTTCAAAGATTCAAGATTCAAGATTTCAGATTCAAGGTTCAAAATTCAAGAATCAAGGATCGAAATCCAAGATCGAAACCAAGGATCGAAATCAAGGATCGAAATCAAAATCAAGGATCAAAATCAAGGATCTAATTCAAGGATCGAAACCATGGATCGAAATCAAGCGCTGATTTTGTCGAGCGCGATAAGGTAAAAATATCCTGAAATTTAAATGACATGGGCACACTACTAATCCAACAACGAGTGTGAAAGAGACAAAGCACCCAAGAAAGCCTCTCAACAAGACCAACAATCCTTATAACCAAGATTAAATGATAATAGATCGTTGTGTAGTCGTGATAAGGTTCAAAATCCTTTGTACATTAAATGTCAGTCAGCATTCTACAGCTGTCACTTCAAATTAAGATCTTGGTCATAGCTTTCATTTGAACTGAGAACGGGGAGTCTAGGACGAGTAGTTTTCGAAATATGGCGGTTTGAAGTTTGACAGCTGTCACTTCAAATGAAGATCTTGGTCATAGCTTTCATTTGAACTGGGAACGGGGAGTCTAGGACGAGTAGTTCCCGAGATATGGTCATTTGAAGTTTGACAGCTGTCATTTCAAAGATTCAAGATTCAAGATTTCAGATTCAAGGTTCAAAATTCAAGAATCAAGGATCGAAATCCAAGATCGAAACCAAGGATCGAAATCAAGGATCGAAATCAAAATCAAGGATCAAAATCAAGGATCTAATTCAAGGATCGAAACCATGGATCGAAATCAAGCGCTGATTTTGTCGAGCGCGATAAGGTAAAAATATCCTGAAATTTAAATGACATGGGCACACTACTAATCCAACAACGAGTGTGAAAGAGACAAAGCACCCAAGAAAGCCTCTCAACAAGACCAACAATCCTTATAACCAAGATTAAATGATAATAGATCGTTGTGTAGTCGTGATAAGGTTCAAAATCCTTTGTACATTAAATGTCAGTCAGCATTCTAGTATGTATGGAATTTCTTTGTATTAGACATACTTTATTAAAATACTACGTATTCTGTGGTACTACGTAGTTAGATTAACATTGATTTTTAACCTTTGGAATATTTTTTCTTGTTATACGATTACGTTCCGTTTCTTGCGCCGTTTCTGCGTGGAACGTAGCAGCAACCTTTGGGTTGTCAAAATGACGTTGACATTTTATGTTATGACATTTGACAGAAGACAGCTGTTTTCCTGGTTTGGTTTGCTTTGACTTTTGTTGTAAATTGAATTGATTTTTTGATTCTACTTCTAAATAAATGAGCTAATTCGTGGTCTGTTTTTAAAAGCTTTTTATTGTGTTCGTATTACTTACAACAGTTATTTGATTCTCAAGTGTCACGCAGGTTTTTGGTTGTTGTTACTTTCTTATCACGTTTGAGCGCTCGGTCGTGAGATAACGACACATGATTTAGCTATTTTCTCAATCAGTTTCAATTGGTCGCTCAACAAGAATGGATATTCTGCGAGCGGGAACATCTCGGCATATCAAACTATATCTTGCTCAGTACAGAAACATGCATTTGCTGAAAAATCAAGCGTACGTGAATGGAGAATGGGTTAAAGCCGGCAGTAATGCTACTTTCCCCGTCCTCAACCCGGCGGATGATAGCGTAATCACTGAAGTACCAGACATGGACGGAAACGACGCGAAGAATGCTGTGAATGTAGCAACCGAGGCCTTTAAAACCTGGAGGGACACTACTGCTAAGGATAGATCCTACGTCCTCCGAAAGTGGTACGATTTATGCGTGAAAAATACAGACAATCTAGCTGAGATCATCACAGCAGAAGCTGGGAAACCATTGTCAGAGGCTAAAGGTGAAGTTGCTTATGGTAACTCTTTCTTGGAGTGGTTTGCTGACACTGCTCGTCAAATCAATGGGGAAGTTATTCCCAGCCCATGGCCCAATAAGCAAGTACTACTGACTCGCCAACCATTGGGTGTGGTATCAATAATCACCCCATGGAATTTCCCTTTTGCAATGATTACTCGAAAGGTAGGAGCTCTAATGGCTGCAGGTTGTACTTGTGTCATAAAGCCTTCAGAAGACACTCCACTCTCTGCTCTTGCTGCTGTGGTTCTGGCCGAGCAAGCTGGTGTGCCGAAAGGAGTCATAAATGTTGTTACAAGTAGCAGGAAAAATGCACCAGCGGTTGGTAAAGTGTTGTGTGAAGATGACAATGTTGGGTGCATCTCATTCACAGGATCAACACCTGTCGGAAAGATATTGTATGGAATGGCTGCTAAAGGTATCAAAAGAGTGTCTTTGGAACTTGGAGGAAATGCTCCATTCATTGTTTTCCCAAGTGCTGATATTGAACATGCTATAGATCAGGCTATGTTGGCCAAATTCCGTAACAATGGCCAAGCTTGTATTGGAGCTAACAGGTTTTTGATTCATGAGGATGTCTACGACAAATTTGTGAATGGATTTAAAGCTCGTATTGGCAAAAAATGCATACTGGGACCTGGCACTAAAGAGGGCGTCACTTGCGGGCCACTTATCAACATACAGCAGGCCAATAAAGTATCTGGCTTAGTGTCCGATGCTGTGTCAAATGGAGCAAAAGTGCTTATCGGTGGAAAATTCAATACTGAACTTGGAAACAAATATTATGAATCTACTCTATTGGTTGATGTCAAAACAGACATGAAAATTTATTCAGAAGAAATTTTCGGACCTGTAGCTACATGCTTGAAGTTCAAGACGGAGGATGAGGTTCTGAAGATTGCCAATAGCACACGAAGTGGTCTTGCTTCCTATGTATTTACAAAAGAGCTTGGTCAAGCATTTAGAATGTCAAGAAACCTAGACTTTGGTATGGTAGCTATAAATGATGGCATTTTATCAGCCCCTGAGCCAGCATTTGGAGGAATCAAGGAATCTGGTATTGGCAGGGAGGGTAGTAAACATGGAGCCGAGGAGTATACTGATATAAAATACACACTACTGTCTGGTTTAGACAAATGAATTGTACAACCCATTCAAACTATGTGCATATCCATACCAAAAATCTTAAAACCTGTGTAAATGGGATAACTCAACATATTGATTAAGATTTTACTGTCAATACTAGATAATAAGTTGCATTTATGACGTATGCCCGGGTTACACGAGGCTAGTTTTTCAAGCTAGGATAGCAAGCTAGTGTTAGTAAGCTAGCAAGCTAGTACTTCTAGCTTCGTGTACTAGCTTAGAAATGAAGCTAGTTGTGTCTACACGAAGCTAGAAGTACTAGCTTGCTAGCTTACTAACACTAGCTTGCTATCCTAGCTTGAAAAACTAGCCTCGTGTAACCCGGGCATTAGTTTGTATATTGAACTGGCATATTGTAGTATAACAAGCAGTTCAAGCTTGGTTTTATCTAACTATCAAGTGATCTTGCCAGTCATTCCAGTCTTCCAATCTTGTGATTGTAGTTAAAATATTTGGTAGGTAGTTTATGAGATCGAAAAAAATACACAATTTAAATGTTCTATTCTGTTATATAATCAGCTATTTAAAATGTATGTATATGCTGTTACTATCTAATAAAGTTGTATAGGTGAATATAATCTTTTAATGCAAACCTACACCTTTATCAAAATGGTAAATATTCTGTCACATTTACATTTAATCATAATCTCGATTACGATAAAGAACTTGACTTATTTTGCAGAGTGCAAGAGGTGGACAATGGGTTCTTTGAGAAGTTCGGTTCTATTCTAAAACAGTCGTCGCAAAGAGCTGCTTTGGAGGAAAGCACACCGCTAGCTCCATTAAAGGAAGTTGAGGAACAAGATGGCGAGCAAAGAGTCGAAGGTGATCTTCAAGCTGAGAGCTCCAGCATCCGTGATTCGGACAGCGGCAACGGAACCCTTCTCGACACGGATTCCGAACCAGATGAGCACGAAAAGATAGACCGCTACATAGAAGCCATTGGATGGAATGTGAGTTTTTATAGCTCTATTTTATTACACCTTTGCGTTGGGAGATTTTATTCGTTATGGAATATTTGCGTCAATACCTACGAGTTTTATATTAATGGTTATGTGATGAGTCGTATTTTCCTGTTTTAGTTTAGGTGCCAGAATCACGTTAACCTGGATTTAAAACATGGCAGTTAAGATTGCTTGCCATCATTTAGAGTATTTTCCTCATGTGTTGAGATATAAAAAAGGTATAAAGTAGTTGACCTATATGAGCCAATAGAAACATCCTATTCACTATCTTCTTAGCCGACGAGTTAATATTTTCATCGTGTTCAATTGATTGTTAGCAACGTCATGCATAGTAAGTCGTAGGTACTCGACAGGGCTCGTCAGTTCTATTGCATATTTCCTGCTCTTTGTATTACACAACTGTAAATATGTTTTATAGAATAGAATAGAAAATGTTTAATAGTATGTATGAGTGATATGTATGAGTACGGTAAGTTGCTGTCCAATTATTTTACCGCCTGTGAATTTATAGGAATTCACAAACAATTTCAGTTGCTACATTTCATTTGAACTAGACATTGACTACCTACGCCTATTTCTGTAAAATGGGTCTCAGTCTGAATGCACTGAGTCGTTACGGCGACATAACTTGATTTTAGTTTTGATGGGCACGATTCCAAGGGAACTAAACAATCGTGTTAGTAGATATATGTTTGTCTTGTTAGTACTGCAACGATCCTGTTTGATACGACGCACGACTTATAGACAAAGAATTCTCTGTTGAAGTCAGTGGCATAGTAATTCTATGCAGATGCTTCGATGTATGACGTTGCAGCGCCGGCCGTTGTAATGTCTGAGAGCAGATTTTATCTCGTCTCCATCATGTGGCATATTGCCAGCGGCATTTTACTTTTCACCGATCACTTTGTCAACTTTCTCAAGGTTATTCTCAATGGTCTTCGTTAAATGTTGTTATCCAATGTCATTACCCTTGGATAAAATTGGAAACTTACAACACAATCTTAAAATGAACAATAACCTCAGTATTCTGTTACGTCAGGGTTTTAAAATATGAGATCCATTTCAGTTGCAATTCATTAAATCACTCAATTGAGTTACAGTTCTTGTTTTGATTTAAGTAAGTACAAGATTTTTCATTCCATCTATTCGAAAAGGACGACTTTGTTCGCTTTTAAGTGCGCCCAAAGTAGATGATTCCTCTTCAAGGAACTTTTAGCGGGCAGTAATGTGTTTTTAATCCTCTTTATAAATTTAGCGGGCAGTAATGAGTTTTTAATCCCCTTTAAGTGCGCCGGAATTATCTTTGCCGCGCACTTTAGAGGTACAACTACTTTCCACATTCATTCATCTCGAATCTACCAAGATGAATGAGGGAGGACTCTTAGCACTATAGCATACTATAGCATAGCATAGCATACTATAGCATAGCATAGCATAGCATACCATAGCGTACCATGGCGTACCATGGCGTACCATGGCGTACCATGGCGTACCATGGTGTACCATGGCGTACCATGGTGTACCATGGCGTACCATGGCGTACCATGGCGTACCATGGCGTACCATGGCGTACCATGGCGTACCATGGCGTACCATGGCGTACCATGGCGTACCATGGTGTACCATGGCGTAGCATAGCGTAGCATGGCGTAGCATAGCGTAGCATGGCGTAGCATGGCGTAGCATAGCGTAGCATGGCGTAGCATGGCGTAGCATAGCGTAACATAGCATAGCATAGCATCAAAAATTGTAATTTCAACTTCATAAAATCCTGTGCGTTTTCGTCAGCGCGATCTAGAAAACGGTCTTTTTTACTACCGCCATCTAGTTTGTTTTCGTGGAACTATTGAGCAATTCTAGCGGAATAGTTTTTTTGTTTGAACGCGCTAAATTTCAGGAACTACCAGTCGGATTTGAAAAATTATTTCTGTATTTGATAGCTAAACTCTTGAGGAAGGTTATAGGCTACTTTTCATCATCATCATCACCATAAACCATCACTACTCGGCGCTGCTAGTATCAGATAAAAAGTCTAAATAAAAAAAATTAATCCCCGATTACTCTTCTCAAGTGGAACTTCGTCGATTTAACACATTCTTTTCTCTTCCCTTTTATTTTCTCATAGATTGTAATGAAAAGTAGAGTGTATCACTCGGGCGCAAAATATATTTTTGGCTCGGGCGACGTACTTTAAATCCCTCGCTACGTTCAGGATTCTACTAAAGAATCCCTCGCTACGCTCGGGATTCTACTCTAGAATCCTTCACTTCGCTCTGGATTCAAAAAAGCGCCCTCGCCGTCAAAATATTATTTTGCCCCCTTATAATACAATCTACTATTAAAATACACCGGATAGAACGTCATATAGGCAAGCAGGTATTTGATTTCTTGAAGGTTAGTACAGATGGAAACGGTTCCGTTATCTAATCTTGTAATTTACTATTAGCTGCATACTGTTTATTTCAGTGTGCATTAGCGTTTTCGAATCTGGCTTGCTTGCGTCTACAAAGAACGACGTAAAAGATACCTAGCTAGCAACATTAGCATAACTTGACAATATTCTTTTAGAAATAAGATTTCTAAACTCAATTTCGTTTTAAAATCTTAATAATATTCACATTTCTCACGAAAAATAGGTACTGAATAAGCTAAGTAGAAATGTATATCATAATAATTATTAGATATCTGTAGCTGTTAACAGATGTCCTCATTTGTCCTCTTACCTATCAATTTATCATTCAAGAGTCTTTTGAAGTGCCTGTTGGAATCGGTTTTGCTATGTAAATAAATGGGCTAAATTGTAACACTAGTTTCCGTTTCTGGCGAACATAAACGCACGTGGCGAATAAAATAAATAAAACGTTCAACGCGTGCCTGTTGCTTGCTTGTAAGAGAAGAACCTTGAAATTACCTACTAACGTGTTAAAACCACTCAAAATTATGATAAACATTCTCTAAATATCTGTTTTATGAAGAACCGGTTGCGCGTGAGGACTGTGCAAAGGGGTTTTCCGTTGATGAGGTTCATCAAATTACCCGCTCGTGAAATGAAGGTGAAGTAGATTATAATTAGCAGGTATAATTCCCGCCTCGCAACCATTCAAATAAAAGCATGAAAACATCAAACATCTCCGAGTTCACTTTCGTAGCTTTTATCGATTGTGAAAACTCGGAACAATGTTGCAGTAAGAAAAACAAACATGACCTATCTGGCTCTAATCGGATTCGACTGCTCAATATTTTTATAGACCTTTATTAGGCTTCATGCTTTCGATGCGCATAAAACTTACATTAATGCATTGCTTTATAAATTTTTTGGGTTAAAGAGGATCATAAATTGGTTTTTATCCATTAGCAAAGATATTAAATATGAATTTAGATTATGTTTATGAAGGTAATCCATAGAAAACCTACTCCAGTTAGGTGCAGTAGATAACTAGTGTGTAGTAAAAGCATTTTGAAATAAAACTACCTTACGTACCTATACCAGATGATTTAACTTTGACGGACGAAAACGAAAATATTTCAGCCTTACACTACACTTCTTCTCTTGCAAGCAAAACTTTGGAGACAGGAAGTTGGTGCATACCAATCTAAAAACAGCTAAGCAGACGTTTGAGGTGTTTAAAAAGATTTTGGACAATTCTTTTTTTTATTCGGTTCAGTTCGCATTCGTCTTCGTTGTAGGCGCTTTGCAAAAATAGAATTTGGCGGCAGTGGCGGTTCATTCCCGACTCCCGGCCGAACTTCGCCAGTGCATCGATAGCTCCCGCACACACATTTCAGTTTCAGCACTCGCTGCCGCGGTATCCCTTTCCCGGGAAAGTTTAGTTAAGTTTAGTTTCTCGTCATGAGAGAGCTCGTACAAATGAAGTTGTGCCTTCCAGTGAATTAAAGGGCTATGATTTCATGATTTGTGTGCGTTTAGTGTTATAGTGAAAATGAATGGGATGGGAACACTTCGAACTAAGTTCAGGGGTGTCAAGAAAGAGCTCCTGGAACGGCAGACCAGCATGCTGATACAGTCCATGACCGTGGGTATACCTAAAACAACTTTTTATTATGGGAATAAATAAATACCATTAGAAATACATATGTAGGTACCCGGGGTATTTATCACGTAAATTACCTTATTATTTTGCCCGACGTTTCGGCTGAATTGCACCAACCGTGGTCGCGAGAAGAAAAAAACCATTATTTTGTATTTATAATGTGTTCTGATCACGAAAGTTTAAAAAAGACAAATGCCATTAGATCAGGGTTAAAGACTAATAAAAATGATAAAAAAAGCTGCTAGGTATTTTTTTAGAGCATGGCATTATTAATAAGCACAAATCTTTTTCGTGGAGACTTTACAAAGAATGTGAATCATCAATACGAATTCACAAAGTGGGTGAGATGTCTGATAGGGCAACCTCACGCTAGTTACGCAAACACAGTGTCGTCGCTCCGTAACCAACGACGCGGTTGATCCAAAACACTGGTGTCCTAGCTTTCGATCAGATCAATAAGCTTCGCTTCTCACCCTTCCACGTCGGCGCAGTAACCCTGCAAACTGCAGAGAATTCGTGCACACATATTGGAGTTCATTGTGTCAAAACATTTGAAATCGGTCGTAGTATAGTATAGGTCGTGGTCTGTTCCGGTGGTAGCCTCAGCACCCCGTAATCAACGGTGATTCATTCCGTGGTGGTTCGAGCTTCAGTGTGGAATAGGATTGTTCAGTGTTTAGTCGTTTACTTGGATTTATGAAATTGAGATACTATTATGATACTTCGGTTCGTTAATATATTTAAATAGATTTTCTTTTAGTTTATTTATTGGTTAACTTAACTTTATTCGATACTCAGGTAGTAGTGCCCTCTGTATTTGCTGCGTTATAATAAGAATGTTTTCATAGTCCCAAAATTTGATTTTTATTATTATTTATTATTAAAGCTTTATTTGTCTACCCACATAAATTAAACAATTTGACTGAAAAGGAACTTAAAATTAAAATTACAAGTGCAATTTGTTTATTGTTGGTGTGTGGTCCCTCATGGGTGAAAGCCTCCACTAATTTGATCAGAAAATTGGTATCCACCAATTTGATCAGAAAATTGGTTTTACCTACCTAAATATAAATGAGGAGCTTTTGTTTACTAAAGTAAGACGGTTTTAGGTTCTCGGTTCTCGAAGCTTAAAAGTAAATGTTAAGAACATTTACTTTTAAGCTTGAAACTTTTAAGCCTGAATAACATTTAAGCTTAAAAGCTTAAATGTTATTCAGGAATGCGGAAAAATACAGTTTTAGCCACTAGCTTATATTATAGACATGAGGCATAGTTTAAGGAAAACACAGCGTACTTACTAGACTTTCGTTTGCAGATCGATGAACTGTACTTGGAGATTTTGTACGAGATCCTTCATAATGTGGGGGGCTGTGACGTAGGCTGCGAAGTGGGGCAGCTGGCCATGCTGTCCTACGTACAAGAAGCATTCAAAATATCAAATGACAAGCACAATGAACTGATGACTAAGGCTGAGGCTAAGGAACCACCTGAATTGATGCTAAATGTCGAGGTCGTGGAAGCTAAAGACTTGGTTCCTAAGGATCCTAATGGGTTGAGCGACCCGTTCGTGACGATTTACATGATGTCGAATTCTTCTCAGAGGTACAACTCTTCAGTGAAGCAATCGACGCTCAACCCGGTTTGGGAGGAACATTTTTCTTTGTAAGTACTATTCAGTCCAACTATTGTTAATTTCATTTTACAGTAGGACTTTCAAAAGTTAGGTAACCTGGATACAACGAATGTTTGGGCTTATCAAATTAATATAATTTTAATTTTTATAGTGTCAAACCACACTTTTTCAATTCCGACGGGATTCAAACTTTACCAACTCTGCCACAGAATCTTGTCAGGTTGAAGATCTTGTTAAGACCATTTATCGATTAGATTTTCAAATCAAATTGGATTTTAGTAAGGAACATACTTTGTATGTATGTAGTTAACTAATCCGTAGAAAATTAAATGAAATTAGAATCGTTACTTTACTCTCTTTTTTATGTTCTTTACCTACTCTTAAACAATTTGCATTGATTATTGCGTTACTTGATGTAACGGTTGATGAGACCTATTAATTCCATTGATCAACTAGCAACATCATACGTAATTGGTTTTAAATAACGTAATTCCATGTTTACGTAATATTATTATCTGTTTTTATGACGTAGTGTCCATCCAGTAACTACATAAAGTTCTCGTAACGTAACTTGCGCTTGGCAATGAATTAGGTTTACGACGCCGAAACATCTTTGGTTAAAGTCAGCAATAAAAGTTGATGTACTTACCTACATTTCAAAGTGGGTAGTTCCCATCCTACTAATCCTACTAATCCTACTATCCTATCCTACTAATATTATAAAGGCGAAAGTCCGTGTGTGTGTGTGAATGTTTGTTGCCACGTATCTCCATAACTACTAAACCGATTTAGATGAAATTTGGAATGTAGATAGATAATAACCGGGAATAGGACATAGGCTACTTTTATCCCGAAAAATTGCACGGTTCCCGTGGGATAAAAAAAATAGTAGTCCAAGCGGGCGGAGCCGCGGGCGTCCGCTAGTCTGATCATATGATCCATCTGTGGTTTCATCTGATCACACAAAAAGATGCCAACGGATCATTGATCTGTTGCAACTGCTTTATTGAAATAAATTTTGTGCCAACGGATCATAAAATATGTTTTGGTGTATACATTTTTGCGTGTAATATTACTAAACAATAACAACCGTTTCTATATATCGACGGTTAATAATCAATACCATCTATCTCAATTTAACCAACTTTACAGGAGACGAAAAAAACGTTTAAAAATTTTATTCAAAGCCTTTCTAATAAGGTTTTTTTATAAAAAGTTAACTTAAATTTATCCAATTATTATACAATAAGTACCATTAGCATACTACTATCCTACACAGAAATAATGTGAGTTAGGTGGTATTGATGCATAATGGTTTGAATATTTTTTGTAAATCAGGAAGATAGTCGTTTTTTAATTGAAACAGCAACATAAAAAATCAACTTTTTTATTAGTAAACCAATATTTTTATGGTTAGTTTAGTTAAGTAACGTAATGTAAGTAATTGTATTAAAATCAGCAACAAAAATTGTAGGTATATATTTTAATTTTATGTTAATCAGTCAGATGCAAGCAGCCGTGTAGGAATGAGGACGTCAACAAGTGAGTGTCTATCTTGATTGAAGGCCCAATTTTTAAACCTTTTTTTATCTAAATTTTGACGTATCGTCCTCTTCTCTAAGTGAAATACTTTAAGAGAAAATCCATTTTAAAAACTTCAATTAAACGTAAGGATTGAGGGCCCAAGTCTTTTGGTCATAACTTTATTATTTCAAGTTACAGAAGTTTATGGATCATTGCATTAAGTTTTACTAATTTTTAACTAATTTTCCTGAAAGTTTCAGCTTCATCGGCACTAGTTTAAAAATTGGGCCCTGACACAACAAGTGAGATAGGTTATATTGGCAGAAAAAAATACGCATGGAAACGATAGGTGGTATTTCTAATAGGGTATAACTATTTCAATTTCTGCAATTTAAAAGATATTTAATTGGTAGGCGATGCACATTTTTTTTAGAATTTAACTGCATTTAAAAGTGAAAACCACCAAAACTTGAGATAGATGGTATTGATTATTAACCGTCGATATGACTTCTTTGTAGTAAGAACTATCTAAACAAAATCAACCTAAATAACATGAAGTTCAATCTTTGATCCGTAATTAATTTTGTCCAAGATTTCTCCGATCCTTAAACCAAAACTATCCATTTAATAGTCAGTACGAGCTTGAAAAACAGAAACAGTTTATAAACTTTTGTGGTTGTCTCTATTTTTTTGTACGAGCATGTCTACAAAAAGGCAAGTAGACTGTTGTTTCTTCTTGATAGCGAACAAAGAGAGTATTTTGTTCACAAATAAAGTATATTGCAGTTTCTATATCAAAGTGATCCTTGAGATTATGCTGAACATAATTCCTATGGACTACGTGACTAAGTATGTACCTATACATTCTTGACCGACCACAAAGTGCACTGGGTTGGGTACTTAAGTAAATAGATAGTGATGAATTCAGGCGAAAATGAACTTTAAGCTTGCTGAAGTAAATCCCCGGTCTCGAAAAGGGGAATATTGCGTAATATTCCTGCTCGAAAGATAAATAAAATCCAAGTAACATCCACTAAAATTAACTTCAGGGGCTTTTCTTTATCTTGCTAATACCTAGGTATCGTCCCTCCCAATCACAATGTCGTCACCGGAAGTATCAATTAACGTAAGGGACAAACCCCGGGTCTACGGAGAGCCGAAATAAGATATTTTTTTTCGTAAATGTGTCTGTATTTTTTTTTCCTGTGGTCCTATTAAAATACTTTCAAGAGCAAAGTTTCTTAGAATTTTGTCATCTTTCGAAAATGGTTTCGGAGATAGCCTGTCCCTTACCTTATAATTCAATGTAAAGCCGTCCTTACGTTATTCAAAAGTTTAAAACAGTAGGTAAGTAACAAGTGTAAAAATAAATGTCATGGGTTATTTTAACGTAAGGGTCTTTACTTTGTACTATGAAAAAGAAAATCTGTCTCGGACTGATGAAAAAGTGCGATATAGCGCAAAATTTTAGATCGGACTGCATATTTAACTCATTTTCGATAAAATGTCCCTTACGTTAATTGATACTTCCGGTGACGATGTGTCATTTTGTACGTTCTTGTATCAAACCGTCATGTACTTTCTTTTAAAAAAGTAGATTGGGACTGTTTAATAATATGAAGAATTATAGATACTTACTTACTTATATTTTTTTACAGACCGATGCCTGTGAGTTTTTGCGAAGATTCATTATGTATGGAAGTATGGTAAGTTCACCGGTTCATAAAGAGATATGTTTGCTTTCTCAGAAAAAATAGTGTTGATTATCAATACTTTATCTAATAACGTGTCTAAATCTAATGAAAATATCATTGCTAAGGTATCAAGTTTATTCGGAAGTACCTAGGATAAATAGACGAATAATGTTTCTAGGGATTTTGACCCTGCGGAAACGGTGAAAGAAAAGATGACAAAGATCTTCGACGTAAAGGGAGTGAAAGGTCTTCGCAAACTGATGAAAGAAATAGCCATCACCGCATCTACTGGGAAACATGATAACGAGCTGATTGGAACTGCAAATATACCGCTAAAGGTAAATGATTATTGTGGTCTCCCTGTTAATAATTTTGATGATTCTGTTTCGAAACTAACCCTATTATTCATAATTATGACAATTTAGCAATTCTTATCCCAATGAAAAGAGACGGCAACAGATTCAACAGCAGTTTAGCACTAGTAAGCTTATAAGTTCATTATGAATAACATGATATGAAAAGTTATGAATATTAAAAATGTTGTTACAATGAACTTGACCAGATTTCGAAATGTGCCATCTAGAATGTAAATTGAACAAAGGTCAATGTCTTGGTATTGTCCCATTATAGTCGGGGAACCCCATCTTTACTTATGGCTACTCGTTTTAATCAGTCAGTCTACAGTAAGCGTTCCAACAAGCTAGTCGTCTTTGTTTTTAAAGTTTTTAGTGGTAATTTATCAGTCCATTATACAGCTGTAATTTTTTTTATGTAAGACGGTTGCAAATTATCCTTTGGTCCGCGACGGACTAAAAGATTACTGTATAGTCTTGCAATTGTAACAATAAAAGTTACTAGTAAGTTGCTAACTCTACTGACACAACCTTATTGAACACTGGCAATCTATTGAATATTTTACTGCCTATTAGGAAAATACTTCTAGGTGATTCCTTGGAGTTAGAAAACTGTGCTCTACCTTTCACACTCTGTGAGGGACCCTCATTTAGGTACCTACTGAATTACTGTAGACTGAACAATTGCAATTTAATATGGCAGTACCAGTACCTCTTTCATCGATCGAGCGAGCGAAGCGAGCGAAGATCTTAGTGGTAAGTTGGGCGATTTTGCTTTGTATGTTTGTATGTTTGTATGTTTGTATGTTTCACGAATTGTTGTTCGAGCATAACTGTCGAACCGTTCATCCAATCTGCATGAAACTTGGTAGGTCAATAGGTTGTGGTAAGGAAATTTACGGCGGAGCATATGAGCTTAATCGATGAAGGGGTTGTGAAGATATTGGGTTCCCAAGGGGGTAAAAAATTATGAAAGTTACACAAATATATTGAGTGGGGTGTCATACGAAAGGGCTTATTTTGTACATTCCAAAATGGTTTTTATTTTTAATCTAGGATGTATAGTTTTTGAAATACGACCAAAGACCAAAAACTACGAAACCAGAGCTGCAAGAGCTCCCGTTTCATAGAGTTTCGATGTCTTCGTAGCTCATTGACTGGTCGGTCTTAAAAAGAGAGTGGCATCGTTGCGGTTTGGTTTGCAATGATTTTAGATGCTACTTGATTTATTTTCATGATAAAAAAATTTTTGATAAAAAATGAAAATAATTGGGGTAAAAAAAGTTAAGTAAACAAATATATTGAGTGCGGTGTCAAATGAAAGGTCTTTATTTGTACATTCTAAAATAGTTATTATTTTTATTCTAGGACGTATACTTTTAAAAATACGACGAGAATTCATAAATATGAAATAAATGAAAAATTAGACACGACATTATGTATTGCATGCATGCTAGTATTTTTTACCATGAAGAGCTAGCGCAATAGGCATACTCGGCAGTAGTAGCACTTGAAATTATAGGGGTAGTCAGAAGAAAGTCCAAATGTTGGCCATCTACGGTGCGCGAGATCTCAGTTCGGGGCGAACTACTAGTTATTGTCCTTAGATTTGGGATTAGATGTAAGTATTATTTGTCATTGCATATTTGGTATGATAATTATGTATTTTTTAAAAGGATAATTTGCAACAGGGCCTTTTCATTGGGCACATAACGTGGAAAACTTATTGGCACCTTCTTACCTACTTATATGTAATATTACTAACCTACCTACAATAGTCACAATCACAACTGATCTTTGCCTCTCTGACGTTGGCTGCAAGTATTGTATTACTTTATCTTAATGAGCAGTATACATCGATACATGCGCAACCGTTTGTTGCCTCAGAAGGACATCTCAGAGACTTGAGAGTATTGTACCTACTTATTTGTTTTTGTTCTGTGTCTTAAATTAATACGTAATTATTACTGTTCTTTAGGTATCCTGTGTAGTTATTCCAGCAGTACAATTATATTGTTAGGTATATACTTCGTAAGAAAAAATACCTACAATGTAGTTGGTGCCCTTAGGCACAGATAATATAATACTATACTAGTAGGTTTGTCAATGTATTACAGTTGCACTGTGTTTTCTCAACAAAAATAAACAAAATAATTTAATGTTTTGTTTTACCAATTTTTAAACAAGCAAAACACAAAAGTGCAAGCGAGTTATTATAACTTTATAGAAGAACAATACGGTTTTATTTATCTACCTAAACAGCCTCTCCACTGAGTATAGCCCTCCTCATTTTCAACTCACTTTTTCGGTGCATGTGCCTTTCGAACTACTGCAATTATTAAAAAATGAACAATTCAACAGTCGATTCCAGCGGGAGGCATGGTGATGTGGTTTAGCCTAAGCAAGAAGAGCAAGCTGCGTAGACAAGGAGTCGTGAAGGTTCGCCTCAACTTTTCATCGGAGAAGAACGCGCAAGTCGCGGCCCAGGAGCATCGCCATCTTCTCAGGATAATGCTGCTGCATGAACTGGAAAATTCTAAGGTAAGACTTTACTAGGAGCTAAGTAAGTAACTTACTAGGAGCTGGTAGTGGATCTATCCAACTTTTACCCATCTGACAGGTTTGCCGGGCCATGTATTGCACACATTTTATTATTTCGTACTCTAAGCGGAACCCTCATAGGATCACTTGGTTGTCTTGCCTGTCAAGACCTTTTTTCTCAGGAATGGGTGGAGGATCGCGTTGAAATTTATTTAAAACACGAGGTTTCCAAAATTGAAACTGCTTTAGTTGGAGAGTATTCCATTGTAAATGATGATTGCAACGATACAGTTCGATTGTGGGCTGAAACTATGGCTGCCTGTACCAAAACCGGAATAGATACTTGTAGATCATGCAAGTTTTAGTTCAGCGGGAATTCCAATACGTAGTTGCGTTCGAGCCTCTTATTACGTCATCTGAGCACTCGCATTATACCACAGACCGACGCCGACGCAAATGTCTTTTTATTAATTACTTGCAACAATATAAATTATTGTATTAGCGCGGTTAGAACATTGCAAAAATTAGTTTAAGTAATTTGTTATTTATAGCTATTAAAACTGATAGTGATAGGTTTGAATAAGTTTGCTAGTCTAGAGGATTACCTACAAGAGGAATTATGAGACATAAGATTGTGTGTGAGTCAACTAATTATTGGGGAACAATGATGGCATGTACAGTTATCAGTAGACTCGCGCTTATTAGAATGTAATGTCAATGACGAAGTAGACATTTTCACACCACCTCAGACACCTTACTCAGAATTATTATCAGGTTTATATCATAAGATTGGAGCGCATTTTATTATCACCTAAAGGCTGACGTTAATGTCCATTATCGCCTTTATTTAAAGAGTCAGCCATATTACAAGCGCTTCGTATCGAATCTCTTTCTATCATCGCATAACCTTTGTTGTGATACTCCTGACCACGTGACTTATCGTCATTGAATTACCTCATATATTTTCCCTTAGGTCCATTTTCTCTGCTATCTATAGCGTTGGCGATTTTAGATATGTAACTTGGCTACAGGCGCAGGTCTTGAAACTGACGTATCGCATCAAAATATGCGATGCAACACAGAAAACTGACCTACATTTTGAATGCATTTGAAGTGTGAATGTTACATCACGGGATTTATTCCTTTCACTTATAACTGAAGCAAACGTTAAACAGGCAGCAATCCTGAACATTGATGGAATTGTATTCAGTGGATTGGCATGCCTGCCTGATATCAATTGTTACATTGCGTGCGTCTAACTATTTGGTTGATCTCTATCGCTCTTTTGGGTCAAAGTTATTAAACTTTGAAGCAAATTGCGACAGTTAATAATAACCGCAACAACTTTTAAAGGCAGTGTAATGAGTTAGAATCCAGCTTAATCTACATTGTGGAAATAAATAAGTAGTAGAAAAAAAAATTGATGAAGTTTATGAAGAGATAACAAGACTAGTTCCATTCGCTCGATGCGACGATAAAACTGCAATAATGTACCTTCCAAATGGTGAAAGAACTTTTGAAATCGTTTAGTAGCAATAGGTATAATACAGTTAAAACAGCCTTCCCTTATTTCCCTGCAGGTAGCGCCATACTGGTGGTCAGGGAATTTCAGCGCGCAAGCCGAAGCCATTATAACCCAGCATGCAGCTCAAAGCGGGCTTAGCAAGCAAGACAACACGCTGGTCCAATGGTGCGTCTACTGCGCCGTCACCACAGACCATCCTCTCAGCTTCGCACTCTTCAACACTCTACTCGACAAGATCTCCAAACCGGTTAAATCAGGTAAGGGTTTGACTGTGACTAATGGCCATAATTATCATCATTGTCAGCTTGTAGTGATCCACTGCTAGGCATAAGCCTCTTTCCCTAACCACCAAATCTACCATGGGTCTCTGGTTTTATCCTCTACGGCAAACATTTTGTCCATCCGTGATCCATTTAGCAGGTGGTCTGCCAAGAGGTCTAGTGAATCCCCGAGGCCACCACTCAGCAATTAATTTTGCAATTAATTTGGAAATTCATTGAGGTATGGCCAGGAATCGAACCTATATCCTCCGGATTAAAAGTCGAAGTAACACGACGGTTTGTGTATTTTAATTAAAAACTAATAAGTAGGAAAAAAACAAAATGGATTGTCTGTTGTACATACTTTAATTGATTATTTCTCATTACACCAGCAAACCGCAGATTATTAGGTATTTACATGATAAATTACACCAACGTTTCCATAATGTGACTTTGTCTTCAGGATTATTAAATGAAGAGGACGTCAAGCTATTCTGGGATGCCGCAAAGAAACTGCTACCAACATGCTTCAGCCGCATCAGGAAACTCAGGAAAAAGACTGAAGATGACAAATCCGTCATGAAAATGCTCAGAGAAGTTCTCAAAATACTACACAAACTGTCTGTTTTAGACGTGCCTGATTCAATAGACTTATTTCCTGAAAATCTTTACGGATGGCTAAGGGATAATAAAGAGGAGAAAAAGTTGACGATACATGACGTGTTGCAACAAGCTGTTATACAGGGCGCGTCAGATTGGTTCGTGCATATTCTAGAGAACAATGAATGCAAGGATAAAACAGAAGAATCAGCGCTTCAACATTTAATAAAAGTCATACAGCTAGTGCGATCAGATTTGCAGAAGGCTGTGGAGTATTATGATAGAATATTTGTAGAGTGAGTAAATAAAGTAAATAAGTAATAATATACTTATAATAATAAATATTAGTGGACATTTTCACACAGCGCCATATAGCCCCAAACTAAGCAAAGCTGAACCAGATAACTGATGAATAAGAACTTACTTAAATATTTTGTTGTAAATACATACTTATTATTCTTTATAAAACCCAGACACAAAACAAACATCTATGTTCATCACACAAATGTTTGTCCTGGGTGAGAATCGAACCCACGACATACAGAGCAGAAGCAGAGCTACTACCAACTGAGCTAAGAGGCCAGCTCAGAAATAATCACTATTACATCAAAACATTACACAAGTAATCAAGTACTTTATGACAATAATAATGCAATTCCGATTTCCATATAAAATTCCGTCTAGATATTCAATGTATAATTATATTGTATCTTGGGTTTAATTTTCATAGCGTTAAGACTCGATATCCGTTGCATTTTTTTTCGTAGTCTAGATATGATTCATTGCGTCTTGTATTGTTCTGTAAATAGCAGATCAGAAACAAATGAGGTAAATTGTATCGTGACAGACCTAACGCTTCATTATTTACCATATGCGTCAATTGGTGTAGGTATGTAAATAACTGCTTATATTACGCTACGTAATGAACTTGAAAAACTGTCGAAGTTACCTACTTAAAAATTAGTCGTCTGGTATCAGAAGATGGCTATTTTGCCTTACTTATATGATTATTATTTGATACCACGGCACAAAAAAAAAAAATTCTGTGACCACGGTGACCTTTGCTAGTAATGATTACTTGCATTATTATTTAAACCGATTTCAATTCTGCACTTTAATGACCTCTTGACATATAAAGATAACTTTGACTACTTAGTAATTTTACAAACAAACTGTTTCATAGGAGAGATCATATTATGATAACTTTACTCACCGTAGGTATTCATAATTCTTTACTGATTTAAATTTACTTTGCTCAAACGTATAATTGTTGAAAATTTTGAATTATGTATTCAATTTCGTTTACTCCCTGTAGATCCAGTAATCAAGATCCATTTGAATCCATTGAGAAAACTTTTTCTCTTTAGATCCATTTCTGATGATTTGGTTCTAACAAGAACTTTTATCATCTGTAGATCCAATGATCAAATTGATTTTGTTCCAGTGAGAATACCTTTTGTCTTTAGATCCAATTTTGATGATTTGGTTCTAAGAAGAAATTTTACTTTCTGTAGACCCAATGATCAAGATCCATTTGGTTCCAGTGGTAATACTTTTTATCATTTAGATCCAAAATTAATTACTTTGATCTAAGTAACAATAATTTGTTCACTCGGATTAAAAAGTTCGAAAAGAAATGTCGAAAATACCGGAGTTTACCATATTGTATTCTTTATGAACTAGATTTCTGTTGCTTCGGCGGCCGCTGCCGCGGCACGCTCGCTACGCTCGCTTACCTCGCGCGTAGTTATTTCATAATATAACCTAACCTAACCTAAACTGTTGGTTAGTTGTAAAATCCGTGGCTGAGTTAGTAAATTTGATGGCGATGTATAAATTAGTAGGTCAAGTAAAAATAATTGTTGTTATTTACTTGACGCTTTCTTTGGAATATTTAGTTGATGCTGTAAAAAAGACGAGTTAGTATATTAGAAGGTTTCTTATTTTCCCTTTGCTTAGTTATAAAATCAGAAGTTAGGTTCCGTGGCCAAAAAATAATTCTGCGGCTCGACTTATTATTCCCCTTTTATTCGACTTTTGTATTCGACTTTTTACCCGACTACGGCGAAGCAAAAAGGAGGGTAATGAGTTTGACCGGTATGTATGTATGAATGTTCATCTGTTCCCTCGTAACTTCTAAACTACTTATCGTAAACTGACAAATGAGGTATCGTTTGAAGCGTCTTCACTGTCCGCTGGTTATAGGCTACGTGACGTCACATTAAAGTGAATATGGCGCCCTCTAGAGGTCATAAAGTCATCAACTAAAAAACAAATATTGATTGATGATGCAGTGTTGGGTATCAAATGAAAGGGCTTTGTTAGCACATTTCAAAAATATATAATATGTTAGCTGTTGCTCGCGGCTTTGCTTGCATGGACCCGATAAAGAGGGTTATAATTTGTTCATCTGTTCCTCATATCTTCCAAACTTCTTGTCATAATTTGACAAATGAGGTATCATTGGAAGCGTCTTCATTGTCCGCTGGTTATAGGCTATGTGACGTTACAATAAATTGAATATGGCGCCCTCTAGAGGACAAAACTAAAAAAAATGAGTTAATGATGCTGTGTTGGGTATCAAATGAAAGGGCTTTATTAGCACATTTCAAAAATATATATATTGTTAGCTGTTGCTCGCGGCTTTGCTTGCATGCACTCGATAACTGGTAATAATTGCACAAATCACGCCACAGATATAAGTATATGACAAGACTCCTTCGGATAGCACCGAAGAAGTGGGACAGGAAATATTAACACGTTCGATGCCCGCGACGCACATGCCTTACCCGCGTATACTGTCCTATGATGGCGTTCGGAGAGCACCGCAGAGGTGGGACAGGGAATACCTAGCACGTTCTAGCACGTTCAATGCTCGCGACGCACTTGCTGAACCCAAGTAGATTATTCTGGTTGGTGGTTAGTGATTCTGAAAATACTTAGGTACCTAATCATGAAATTATGACTCCAAAATAATTTAAATAAAAAATAAGTTTTAAAACCAAAACCCGACTACTTACTGAAAAATCGCTCTCTTAAAAGTATGAAATAAAAAATAAGTTCAAAAACCAAAACCCGACTACTGAAAAAAGTATGAAACAAGAACATAATATTGAGAATGTTCTGAGGATAGCCGTGGTCATATGCCACTTTGTCCTAAAGTTTATGATCGCATACGTAGCATATGACCACGGCTATCCTCAGAACATTCTCAATATTATGTTCTTGTTTCATACTTTTTTCAGTAGTCGGGTTTTGGTTTTTGAACTTATTTTTTATTATTGTTTGCTCAGATGCAACTTGTAAATGAGGATATCAATGTTGGCCATTTTCTAGATAAACTACGTTAATAAATGTATTTTATTAGAACTACCACGTATTTTATTACTACTAGGTACTCGTTTAAATTATTTCAATTTATATGATGAATATTATGGCAAGATAAAAAAAGATTTTTATCTAATTATAGGTAAAAGGTTTGTTAAATTCTGACTTCTCATTTACCAGTTATTGTAAAAGTTGTTTGCATTTAAAAATCAGGCCTTATAACGTCAGTTTCGTAGTTTATTCTCAGTAGATCCAATTTGTGATGCAATTTTTTTAAATAGATTTAATGAGAAAAAAGATTCTTAATGGAACCAATATGGATCTAGTCATTTTCTAAGTAGATGCAATAGATCCAATTTGTGACGTAGTTTTTTAAAATAGATTTAATGGGAAAAAAAGTTCTCAATAGAACCAATTGGATCTTGATCACTGGATCTACAGGGAGTAAACGTTCAATTTGACATCTAAGGAAAATCTGAGCAGATATCTAGCGACCTTGAAAATGAAGCCGTGAGATTATTTTTCATCTTTTCAGTTGACTTTGAATCTTAATTACTAATTGAATTAATTATTACCCACATAATACTATTATCTAAAGATTAAGATATGGATAACTTTTTTAATTCAAGATTCATTAACCTCTTCACTTAATTTATTCTTTATTTATTAATTTATTTATATTACTAGTGAACGCCCGCTGCTTCGCCCGCGTGGACTACTATTTTTTATCCCACGAGAACCATACATTTTTCCGGAATGTAAAGTAGCATATGTGTTATTCCAGGTCCTAAACTATCTATATTCCAAATTTCATCAAAATCGGTTTAGTAGTTATGGGGATACGTGGTAGGTAACAAACATTCACACACACAGACTTTCGTCTTTATAATATTAGTAGGATTATTAATTTATTTATTCTTTCCTAACCCCCTAAAATTACATCTACAAAATCTTAATCTTACTATTTCTTTTCAGTATCATGAACTTCCCCTACCCGAAGACGCTTTACGGCTTATACGAGAGTAAAATAGCTGTTTTAGTCGAACCAGAAGTGTTAGAAGTCTGTAAGAGTCTAAAGAGGTTGCGGTACAACGAAGGATCGACGTACAGCGTGCATTTAGCTGGTGGAATCAATGGTGAGACGGGGATCGGCGCGCCTAAAGTGGAGAACGAACCTTTGGCTATGGGAACTACGCTGTTTGAGCTGTATCTGACTCTGCAGAGGTTTTTGACGTAAGTAACCATTTGATAGACTGGTTTATTATTAGGCGGCCAAAAAAAAACTCCGTCACCAGAGTTGGCCACTTGCTCATACGAACTTACTTACTTATTACAAGTTTTTAACCGACTTAAATAAAGGAGGAGGTTCTCAAATCGTCGGATTATGTATGTTCACCGATTTCTCGAAGACGCCTGGACCGATTTGGAAAATTCATTTTTTGTTTAAAAGGGTACCTAAGGATACTTTTCGATTTTTGCCACAAAAATTTGGTGAAGATCTGTCGAGGATCTTCGGAGTTACGAACAGAAATGCACCTCGAGTGTGCAGAAAATTGCTCAGTTTAATATTGAAGTCGGTTTTTTAAATGTTTAATTTAGCCACTTGTTTATTTCATCTGTTAGTATGATTGGGACACTTCCCGTTGCTCTATTGAGCTTAAATTCGTCACAGTTATTTGAATACGAATTTGTTCAACGGAATTTCTTCGAAAACAGTCTGTTCGAGTCGAACTTTCCATCCCAAGATCCGATGACAATGTAACATTACAGTGACAGTGAGCTGATTTGCGGGCTAGTTGTCTAACTTGTCTCAAACCTCAAATTGGCCTCAAACTGTCAAAACGATCGCGTAGGTATCTTTTGTCGTGTTTCGTCTCGTTAAGATGAGAGTGACAGAGCTACCTGCATGGTCACTGAACTGTCATATTTGACAGTTTGAGACCGATTTTGGTCGTTATCAAACATATACAATCAGGGGGCTGATGAATGAGTCGAGAACTTGAGAACTGTTCTGCAAAACTCCTCATTGAATAACAGTAAAATACCTGTGTTCAGCTCATTTGAAGCAGTTCAGTAGGTACTTGCAAGATTTTTCTCAACAAATATCTTATACTTACCTAGTCATTCATGTAGCTCGTTTGAAAAGGCTACTCTAATTTTAAATGATAAATTGGTCTGGCTGTCCGTTGTATTGATGATGGAGAAGTTATTTATGATACATTCGATCCGAGGTCAGAAATGTAGTTTTGAGTCGATATTACTTGCATTTTTTATTAGGTTGCGTGACTTTCCAATACTATCAATTATATCAAAATAACTGACATGTTATATGGGTCAATTTATTTCTAAATACTTACCTTACATTTGCTTACTATTCATACAAGTCTGTTAGTCTAGTAGGCTCTAGTCTGTCCTATTTTCCATGCAATAATCAGTTATCATTGAACAATTAGTCTAGTCTGTGAACTAAACAGTAAATACGTGTGAAAAACTCGAACAATGACTTTTCACGCCACTTATTAATTTAACCTTACTAATGTTATTGTCACACATGATATATTACAAAGCATACAAGCCAGTCAGCTGAGAATGTTAATTGTTGTGTAAACAAAAGGCACATTAATGAATTTTGAGCTGTGTCGCTCTATAAGAAGGCTTATATTTCTTCACACTGACACCTTAACTATAATTTTCTTTTGAAAGTGGTGTATTTGTAGTAGAAAAAGACCTTGAAGTAAAGTGAAGCTGCCAAGAAATAATAAGGCATAGTTTTGTTTGAACTATTGAACTCAGTTCTGTTAGTTTGTATGTAGTACCTACTGGCATAGCCACTTTTATAGGCAGGGGCGGCCTTAGCTATCGCGAGGCCCCGGGCGGTAGATCTTTGCGAGGCCCCTGGTGACGGGCGCGGGACCCGGACTTTTGGGGGGTCACACGATATTATGTTGAGGGAGTGGGGGGGGGGGGGGGGGCAAAATATCTACTCATGAAGTTAATATGCGAGCGAAGCGAGCTGATTTTTTAAGATTAATGCAACATAACTCACTTTTCTAGCAAAATAATGAGGCTAATATACGAGCAAAGCGAGCTCCCTACTCTCGCAAAATACCCTTGAATACAAAATGCGAGCGAAGCGAGCCGAATTTTTTAAAGAAAATTGTAACACGTGACACTTGCTTTTGCTTACGGTGTTCAAAGAAAAGGCTGGCTGCTTGTCGGTTTCTTTTTTGCAATCAGATAACTCACTCTATTCGCAGAATACGCTTGAAGCTAAAATGCGAGCGAAGTGAGCCGAATTTTTTAAGACAAATGCAACATAATGATACCTTATTTTGCCTACGGTGCTCAAAGAAAAGGCTGGCTGCATGTCGGATTCTATTCTGCGGTTAGACATAACTCACTTCTTTCGCAAAAGACACATTAAGCTAAAATGCGAGCGAAGCGAGCCGATTTTTTTTAAGACATGATATGGCAGGGGATGAAAAGGGCTAAAAACGTTTGTATGAAAAATGTAGAATTTAGCATATGCTGGATGTTAGAGGTTTGTCAAGGATTGGAGGGTGGGTCACGGCCCTGGGACCGAGCCTGCCTAGTCATTGCGAGGCCCTACCAAAGTACCTATGGGTATTGAAATTTTGATGACGAAAAGTCGGAGTCGCGCACATTTTATAAAACAGAGCCCCCGCCCCCCACTCTGCGTCTGTCTGTTTATCAGTTCGCGTAAACTCAAAAACTACTGAACGGATTTTCATTTGGTTTTCACCAATAGACAGACAGAGTGATTCATGAGGAAGGTTTAGGTGCATAATTCGTTAAGTTTTTGTGTAAATTGGTTGAAATTATGATCGTCATAATTTCAACCAATTTACACAAAAACTTAACGAATTTGACGATGATTGTTGAAAATGTCGGAAAAATTTAGCCGACTGGGAGTTTTCATAGAAAAAGCTGACTAATCCTTTTGAGATAATAACAAACAAAATAATATACTCGTAGGAAGGCATTGTTCTTATTTTATAGGTTTACAGTGGAATTTGTCTTAACTTAACGGATAATTTTACTAATGCTTAAATAGATAGAATAGATTTTCTCTAGTCGGCTTGCTGCGCGAGGCCCCTACAAGCGCGAGGCCCCGGGCGAGTGCCCTGCTGGCCACCCCCAAAGGCCGCCACTGTTTATAGGTTTTCCTCAGAAGTACGGAAGTGCTTGGTTTCTATTCCCACAACCCGTAAAATCCATTTAGTTATGCTGTTGACAGAACTACTGAACTATCTACATTCAAAATAAGTTTTTAAAGCGAATTCCCTACCGACAATAAATTCTTTGCATTTAGGTCTAAAAACTCCGTCGACAAAATTGACCACTATAGTCGTATTGCTCATTATACGGACTAAAAGTGAAGGACAAAATGTCATTTTTCCTTCAATTTTGATTAGTTTTGATACGTTTTATGTCAAAATTGAAGGAAAAATGACATTTTGTCCTTCACTTTTAGTCCGTATAATGAGCAATACGACTATAGGTACCTAATACGATTTTTGTTTACATAAAAATAATAGACCTAGTCAAAAACTGTAACAAAAAAGAGATATTAAGAAGTAATACAAAAAAAAAATCAAATGCAATAAATTAGATGAAACTACAGTACAAAATAAACAGTTCAATTTAAATACAATGTTAAAAATAAAAGTACTGATAAACAATCAAAACAACATTGTCAAAACCAACTGGTCTTATCTTATAACAAACATTTACCAGACTCTGGACAAAAACATCTCTTTTCTCTCATTTCAGGCTAGGTCAAGGTCTCAACGAGACAGAATGGAGCTCCTACGCTATATCACACTTCCACACCTGGTTCTTCGGCGGAGTAGCCCAATGGCTAGATATCGCTGCCTTCAAAGCACTCTCCAGGATTGAAAAAGCCGTTGACCTGGACAACCTGGCCCAAGTGGACACTAATGTGAAGTACAGCAGTTCAGGAGTTGATACGCTGGCTATCTTCTACCAGATCAAGATCTTCTGGCAACAATTAGCGTGGCCTGATGTTGTGGGGTGCTATACGTTTGTCGCTAAAATTGTTGATGTGAGTATATTTGTGCTTATGAGTCATAATGTGGAATAATGTTATCCAATCTAGTTGGAATTTGCACTGCGACAGGTGGAAATTATTCGTTTAGAACATTATGCTGTTGAACACATTATATTTTGTCTTGATCTTCTTTTATTATGAGAGAAGATACTTTTTAGAACGTGCTAGTTGTGAGACTCAAGCAAATTAACTGTTTTTCTTCTAGTACCTACTGTTAAAAACGATGATTTGCATTAAAGTTCGGTCGCGCAGCATGAAGGATTTTGTACATTGACCCTGCTCTTGTACAGAATATTGCTGTCACTCGCACATCAGGATCAGTAGTTATGCGAGAGGGTTGAAAGACGATTTTAGAAAACTATATCTCAGACTGAATTTGAACCTACAACATCGGCCTTAAGACTTTCTTACTGAATTTGAGTAATTCATTACCTTATATTGTTATACTTACTCGAGTTTTCACCAACTCCATTATTTCAGGATATCTGCCGCTGCTGCGTATTCTACTCAGACAAGATGGCGGCGCGAGTGGACAGCGTCGGCACAGTAAACACGGTATTCGAAGAGCGATTCGAAGTGACCACAGAATGGTGTGTCGCGATAAACAACATCGACTACGTGCGACAGAGCCTTGAGCCGTTTGTTGACGAACTGGGTATGGAAGATATTGTGCAGAGGTTGAGCGAAGCGAGGTCACCGGTTGAAGCTCAGAGGTTCGTATTCTGTTGTGGAAATAGCTTATTGAAATAACGGGACAGTAAGCCCTCGTTTCATTATCACGGAGTAATGAAAATATCGAACAAAAAGCTTTCATCATGAGTCAAGTTTTTAAAACACAATAGATTGATTGCGAACTGACTACATACTTTGAAATGCATTTAAATAATTTAATTTTTATAATGAAATCGTTTGTTTATTTTCAGATGTAAAGAAACAATGCAAAATGTTATCGCCAATGCCATAGATACGGTTAAGAATAAAATTGTAGATCTTTTGCTAGTGATGGTCCGAAAGGTGAGAATATTTTTTGACCACTTTTTTTCTCAAATAATTCATAAGAATGCAAATTCAAGTGATCTGGAATTGAAAACATTGTGTTTTTTTTTCATTCCTTCCTACTGGCTCCCCACTGATGCTTGAGTATTTAGAATTAAGAGAATGGATCACTGAAAAGATGACTAGGCCCAAAAAAGAGTTTGTTGCCTTAGTTCTTTACTGTCACGAAGATACAGGAGTAAAGTCACCTAGTATTAAGACTTTCTACGTGATCCTAGCTGTGATCCTAGCGGTCCTACTGAATAAATAATGACTTTACTATTCCAATATTTTCAATTTCTTACTTGTTACATTTCAGATGATGCCATCTATCACTAGGTTCCTAGTAGAGGGCGCAGAATTGCTGCACCAAGACTGTTCAAGCATGGACCGCGTTATGCGCTACTTAGAAGCGAACTTGGACATGTTGTACCAACATCTCAACAACGAGAACTTTTCCAGAACTCTCGATATAGTGTGGGAGCAACTTGGTGACGTTTTGTATGAACTCATCCAAGCTAACCTGGAGGTATGTATTTTGATCGCTTAATATTTATATTTATGATGTGAATTAATGTTTTTTATTAACTTACATAGTTTTCTTATGTTCTAACCGTGTTTTTTTATGTTATGTATTTGATACTTACCATATTACTAATTAATATTTCTATCATATTTCGTGAATGCGGCCAGTGAAATTGTAGTTATTTGCTTTCATTGTACAATTTTTGTTTTAATTTTGGACCTTGTATTTTTATAGCTTTATAGAATTTACTTATTTTTCGCTGGACCACATAAATATATCATACTGACTAACCCTTTATTAATTTGGTTTTTAGAAAGAGAAATTCTCCACTCGTATCAGCTTGTTTAGGCGTAGATATTTTGGAAAAAACAAAGTGTCCCCCATCTATGTATATCCGGTAAATAATATTGCTGATAAAAAGCACGCTATCACAAAATTTATAGACGTGTGCTGCACTGAACATACTTTTACACGAGTATTGTATGTTCTGTAATACAAATATTCACTAGAAAAATAAAATTATTTAATTTTGACATCAGTTGAAGACAGCTTTTTCCTTACATATTTATTAATTACATATATTGTTTATACGTTGCAGTGTGACTAATTATTTTTTGTTCCAATAGCACCGAAAGGCAAAGATAACCCGCTATATCGACCCGAGACGATTGACCAAATCGGCCGTCGCACACTTAGACGCGGTAAACACACACATACAGCACCTTGGTTTATGTTATGTGCTCTGTGCTTGTGATGTTTCTAGGATAGAATTTATCGACTCGAATGTACTTATTTTATTCGATTTTTATACTGGGATTAAAGTATCTGGGTTCGAAGAACTATTCGCGTGACACGTACAAAAATATGATTCATTGTAAGATAAACAGAGACGCACGATACAAATCTTCGTCCAATGCCGATAATCCTAGACAATAACACATAATTCTTGACAAAGATTGATTGAAATCTTCATCTTTCAAAATTGATTAGATCTTAAATTGTTTCTTGAAAGTTTTTCGAGTCGATAAAACTTAGCGGACTGTTAGTAATGTGAATATCCAATATCTGTTTGTAAATGTGTATATAGCCATTTAGCTCCAATATGTATTAAACGCAAGATTATTAGGCGTGTTTGTCAGGAGAAGGCACCTATTAAGTGTCTATACAATCGAGTCTTGCATGTGAATAGTTGTGTGTACGCCTAAACATACCGATGCATTACTGATGCCCTAAAAACGAAATCTGTGGAAAGTAGTGCATGTTTAGTGGTAATATGAGCTTTAAAGACCTTCAATAGTATATTTCAGTACAAGTTCGGAAAGGCTGTCATTGCAAAGAGTTCCGACAAATGTCTACCCGAGCCGAAGGCGAGGGTTGACAGTCGGAACAAGTTGCAATGACGGTTCCGAACGTGTACTGAACGACTATTTTTAATACAGTTGCGAAAAAATGAAGCAATTTAATCTAGAAAATGGCGCCAACCGTAGAATATAAGAGATTTTTTTTTTCACCGATTCTGGTAGGCAAAGGGAACTATGCCCATACAGCCAAGTCTTCAGTAGAATTTTTTTATTGATATGAAATGAAAATGAATTTAATGAGATGAAATGAAACCTAACCTAACTCATTCAATCAAATCATTAAATCTGATATAGAAACAAATTAGTAGCTTCTTTTTAGAAATATACGTATTTGCATGGATCATAAAAACTTCTATGATTTCTTTTTCGTAAAAACTTCATGGTTGGTTTTTCTTTTTAATAGATATTATTTTGACAGTTGGGAAAGAGAACGCACGAGTGCGGGAAAGGTAAAAAAAAAGCACGAGTGCGTAATAGCCCACTTCCCGAACGCTATACGTCCCTGCAATACGCCACTTTTTGAGCAACTGTATTAAAATAGTAGATTGTATTATAAGGGGGCAAAATAATATTTTGACGGCGAGGGCGCTTTTTTGAATCCAGAGCGAAGTGAAGGATTCTAGAGTAGAATCCCGAGCGTAGCGAGGGATTCTTTGGTAGAATCCTGAACGTAGCGAGGGATTTAAAGTACGTCGCCCGAGCCAAAAATATATTTTGCGCCCGAGTGATACACTCTACTTTTCATTACAATCTATGAGAAAATAAAAGGGAAGAGAAAATAATGTGTTAAATCGACGAAGTTCCACTTGAGAAAAGTAATCGGGGATTAATTTTTTTTTTATTCATACGGCGGCCGCGCGCCGGCTGAATGGTGGGCGGTATGTTTATCTAATGGTTTATGGTGATGATGATGATGATGAAAAGTAGCCTATAACCTTTCTCAAGAGTTTAGCTATCAAATACAGAAATAATTTTTCAAATCGGACTGGTAGTTCCTGAGATTAGCGCGTTCGAACAAAAAAACTCTCCATCAATAGTTCCACGAAAACAAACTAGATGGCGGTAGTGAATCGATTTCTAGATCGCGCTGACGAAAACGCACAGGATTTTATGAGGTTGGACTTACAATTTTTGTATGGATAGCTAGCTATCTATAGCTATGCTAAAACCACAGAGTAATGAATCTCTAAATGTGATTACAATTGTGGTGTTTTTGGAAGAGTCCTCATTCATCTAGCTAGGTTCGAGACTTGAATGTGGAATCTTTGCACCTATGAGGTACAACTACTTTGCAGTGCAAAGTAGTTGGTTGTACCTCATAGGTGCGCGGCAAAGATAATTCCGGCGCACTTAAAGGGGACTAAAAACTCATTACTGCCCGCTAAACTTATAAAGAGGATTAAAAACTCATTACTGCCCGCTAAAAGTTCCTTGAAGAGGAATGATCTACTTTGGGCGCACTTAAAGGCGAACAAAGTCGTCCTTTTCGAATAGATGGAATGAAAAAATATTAACTTGCTACAAAAATCTGCATTGCATGCAATGGTGAAGGTTGAATAGTGAAGTAACAGCCAGATAGTTAAACTGCTTAATGCTTTTTTTTTTCGTTCATCGGTTTTATAATATTTCTAAATACATTCGCTATGGATTATTTGTATAGGTGTTGGGTTTATCCTTTATGTATTTTACATTATGTTTATTCATGCCGCAATTTTTGGTCAGCTAAAAGCCGATCAAGCTAAAAAATAATTTTAAATGTTCCATAGTAATCTTTAATTTAGCCTAGTTTAATAATCCTAAATTCGACCATGGAGTAAATGTTTCAGCATATACCAAATAAGTTGAATTTGTTTTAACGACTTTCATATTTACATAACCGCCCTGACATCATGTTCTACTAATGATCAAAATACTGAATTTGAACTTTACATGTTTTTTGGAAGTTAGACCATCGCCTGTAAGTCGTTCCGGCTTGTAAATTGATTATAATTACAGACCAATTTTGATTATTTAAGAGACAAACGAAACCGCTTCAACTGTCCAAAAAAGCCAATAAACTTACTAACAAAAAAACTATTACAGAAACGTCGTCCTCCATCCTTCTTCTCAAACCTCCACGAGTGCCTCAAAATAATGATCCGTTCATTCCGTCAAGACAACGGCAAAGAAGCGTACTCCTCCGAAACCCTCAAACGGGTTGAGTATCTTTTAAAGATTCACGGAATGGAAACTCGAGAGCTTATTCATCAGTACCATTTAGAAAGGTGGCAGGAACAGCAAGCGATGACTGAGCCGAAGATGGGGATACTGACAGTTCGAGCGCAGTTTATAGAAGATCATTTGAAAGTGGAGGTTATGAGTGCAAGGAATTTAACGCCTACAGATTCCAATGGTGAGTTTCTTTTTCAACGAAGTTACGGCCTACAACTTCACATGAGATTCTCATTTATAGAAAATGCCAATCAGGGACAAGTGTTCCATATGGGTAAATAATTTATAAAAATACTTCCACTTCTTTCTCCTGGCTATTATCCCACTTTATTTGGGGTCAGCCCTCCTAGTGTTTTTGCGCCACACCGTACGGTTGTGGGTTGTCTCGTTGTGTTGCTCGCTATCTGTCGTTCTTTATTGTTTGTAGCCAGGACATTAGTGGTCGTCCACGGCCTCTTTTTCCGTCTTTTATTAGTCTTTAGTTTTCTGCAGCATACTGCTCATAATAAAAAAACGAATCAGTGCTACTGCAAAATGTAGACATGTGCTGAGTATTTGGGATGTGTTTCTGACTGCTTCCTGCGGACCTAATATTATTAAAAGGACCTTAGTAGGTACAGCTGAATATCTTAGAGAAGGTCTATTATGCTTGGGCATTCAGTCATGCATGATCCTGAGTCATATTTTTTAATACCTAAATGTGATTTCTATTTTCAGGATACTGTGACTCGTACGTCCGAGTTTTACTCCTGCCGGAGGATACGTTCGCAAACGTGGTCAAGCCTAAAACTCAGACGCACAGCAAAAATCTATTCCCGCTCTACGACGAAATGTTCATGATGTAAGTTACTTATTTCATTTTTATTTTTAAGGTAAGTATTCATATTTTTTAGTTATTCATGAGAGAATAGTTAAAAGTTTATGTGAATACATGAAACATTTGTCGAGATCCAGAATTTTATTTCTTAGTAGCGGATGCCCGCGGCTTCGCCCGTGTGGACTACTATTTTTTTTATCCCACGGGAACCGTGCAATTTTTTGGTATAAAAAGTAGCCTATGTCCTATTCCCGGTTATTATCTATCTACATTCCAAATTTCATCAAAATCGGTTTAGTAGTTATGGAGATACGTGACAACAAACATTCACACACACACACACCAACACGGACTTTCGCCTTTATAATATTAGTAGGATTAAAACCGACAAAATTGAAGGTGAAAACATGTGCTGAATTCTTGAGGTAGAAGGACAACGGCTGCCTACTGCTAGTTTTCCTAAATCTTACATATCATGAAACTTCTTTCCATTCTTCCCACAGTCCCTTGTCCCATGAACAACGTACAACAGCCGACGGTGTCCTACACTTCGTGATCAAAGACAAGGACATGTTCAGTATGAGCAACACTTTCGTCGGTGAGGCGTATCTACATTTCAACGAGGTGCCGGAAACGCCCGCGCCTATATCCAGTCTTCCACAACAATTGCTCACTCTCACCAGGCCTGCTTCTATTGGTAAGTTTCTATAACAAAAACGTAACTCTCACGAGTAAATTCTCAGGGACAGTAGAAATGCACTTAGATCTTTAGATTTTCAAAACTCTTTGAATAAGTCTAACGGCCAGATTCAATATTCTATCTAACAGTGATTTTGCTTACTGTTAGATAGAGTTAGATAGAGGAAACTGGCCGATTAGAGAAGTTACTAACCCAGACTTATTCAAAGGCTTTTGAAAATATCAAGATTTGAGTCGAAGACCAACACCGTCCATTTTATTTAGCATTGGTAAAAAGCTAATTTTAATAAATACAAAACATTGACTCGAACTTTCTTGGCGCGCAACACTTAGAACTGGTGTGAACAATGTGGAAAACGTTGTGAACAATGTTTTGTTTAACATGCATAGTTCTGGCCTAGGTCCTAGGATGCCTTGTCAATGTCATGGAATCAAAACTACGACTAAGCTTTCCTGTTTTTGTGGCCTACAAAACTTATATGGTACGTTTTCTACTACTTTACTCACACTTTTAAGTAAGTACTTATATTTTCTTCTGAACAGATGGAGACGCAATCAAGGCGCTAGAAACACGCCAGGGCGACAAGCAAGCTCGTGAATTTCTCAAGAAACAGAGACAAAAGATGCCTGGCAAACAGTTTTTCTCTCTCGGATGAACTAAACTACAACCTGCAGAGTCATTCTGTACAAGACTCACTTCGAATTCACTCAAGTGACCGAGCTCACTAAATACGCAAGAATGTATTGTAAGTGTTTGTAGTAAGATTCAAATTTCGAATACGATATTTGAAATCTCACAGCGGATTCAGCGTTCCGACGTTCGAAGAGAGTTTACAGAATGAGCCTACTGAGATTCAATTGGAATGAAAAGCTTGTCTAATAGAGCATAGGGGAGTCAATTGCTGTAGATTGAGCAGAATTGTGTGAAGTGAGAAGTGATTTGTTTGTTAAGTTATTAAATACTTCCTAACCTCGTTGATAAACGAAAGTTACTGCAAAATATAGTGAATTTATATATACTTACACAATATTTTGTTCATGGTTATTATAATTATATATATAAAATCCTAGCTGTCCGAATTGTAATATTAACAAATCCACATAATATTTTTGTAGTTTGTCAATGAATATTGGAAAGGTAGATTTACACAATGATGCATATTATATATGTACATATTTTAGCATTTAGATCTCATTCAGACAAAAGTGTAAATTGTTGAAATACGAAAGAAAATCATGTAAGAATTTTGGGCGTGGAAACTCATCCATGTCTTATAAAAGGCTCTAATGTAATAAGCAGTGATCGGAATGAGGCGGGCTAAAATACCTAAAGTTCGAAAAATAACAGAGACAAATGGAGACGCCTTAGGACTAGATATTTTTCGACCCAATTATTTCCGTTTCCGGGACAATAATAAAGAACATCTAACATTAAGGTGAATCAATTTTTTACCTGAATTAATAACAAAAACTAAAATGTAAATTATAAGGATAAAAAATTTTTTTCCGTCGGTCAAATAGAAAAATTATTTGAATTAGTTCACAATATTATTAACATTAATTTTAAATATACTTACTCACTGTGAAAATTGTGCCAACTTTCAATAAAATTCTTACTTACTACAAGAATAAAATTCTTGTAGTAAGGAAGTCTCCCCTTTTTTGCCTCTGTTCTTTGAACTTTAGGTAGTTTAGCCCGCCTCATTCCGATCACTGGTATTAAGATTCCTGTAATGAATAAGTAAATTTAGCATGAATAAGCTTTGTAAATAAATATGAATGAAGTAGGAGTGTTTTTATACGGGGTACTTTTATATGATACAATTTTATTGAAACGTGTTTTATGATGATGTATTCTGTGATAAAATAAAGTGCCTTATTTTTTTGCTTATGTTTTTTTTATAATTGTATCTGTATATTGTACCAGCTTATGCAATATTAGTTACGTGATAAATGTGCAAAAAAATTAATCTGAAAAAATAATCGTAACGGTTTTTGTTTAATTCTCTCGCAATTCTCTCGAATTGCGTGTAAATGTTCTTTTATTTAAAGTTTATTTTGTTTTTATTTATGCCATTAAAGCAATTTTTATAATCGATGAGTTTTAATTCATTATAAACTTATGTTTCCCCAAGTAAGTAGAATTCGTCATATGATGATTTTCAACTCTGGCGACTAAAGGTTCCGTGGCCGAATTGGTAAAGGCACTCAGGCTAAAGGAGGATCGCTTGTATCATTGCGGGTTCGAATCCCTCGGAATTGAAAATATTGATAAGATTTTTAATTTTAAATATGTAGAATTCATTTGTGTCCCACTCTGATAGTATCTAGAGCAAACGATGTTGTAAAGCGTGGTAGCGTTCCTTTGATCGTATGGTTCAACGGTCTCCTATTTATGTCGCACTATTTATTTACATCGGCAGCTCACTCAGATTACTGAGGAGTGCAAAAAAAAAATGATGTTAGAAACTTACTTAGGTACCTACTTGATACCTAGGATCTTACTTAAAAACCTAAACCTTTTCCCAGGGCCTCTACCTACACAATTTAAATGGTCGTTTCTGGCCGGAAGACTTGAGGCGGCCTTTATGAGAACCTTTGCTGAGCGGAAGAAGTGTGTCAGGAGTTCATCAGGATCGTAGCAAGTGGAAGTCCAGTCTCTGTCCACCCATCTGTCGCCAGACAGCGTTAGTTCGTACATTAGTAGGATTTTTGTTAACAATTAATCGTTTGCGTATCGAATGTACTCCTCTTGAGTTTACCAGGTAAATTCAAGAGGAGTTCTTATGATAAGTAATATCGATAGGCGGCGCGCACGCTACACGCAACGTCTAGCGTCAACAGGAAGCAGCTGGCAGTGTAGTGTGAGTGGTTTACAACAAATTAATTACACAGGTCCCCAGTAGCAGCTCTGGGCTACGGCTGTTATTGCTTCATGCATATAAAGTAATAACTGCTACAATCTCCGTGTTGTTAACTATTTTGTGCGTTTCCACTGTTTCATCCGGCTCGAAGAATACATTGGGATTTTCTTTCCCGAAACTATCCGGCACGACCAGGGGCATAACGAATTTAACGAAACGTAAACCAAACCAATACTATAGCTGTGACTTGACAGTTCAGCCAAGTCATAATGTTACAATTCTTTCGGTCTTATGCAAAAAACTTAGGCGCTGACCAGGCTCTTTTGTTTTTTTGGAAACAACGTTCTAGGGAGCTTGGTCGGTGCACTAAGTTTTATGCATAAGACAGTTTCAATTTAGTCTAACGAATTCTGAATTCAGGCTGCTTTTATTCTAAAATAAATTACTTAAAGCATTTCGTAATTATGAAATGTATAGGTATCCTCCAAAATTAACTGAAGCTAATTTATTAACCGTGTGTAATACGCATCAACCTACATCAATGTCCTCCTACCCCCATCACTACAATCTGCCGCGTGTCATTCGAAATTAAATTAATTAAAATGTCACCTAACAAAGCGATCACACGTGGCTTGACGTAGGATGCTGGAAACGGGCTACACGGCGGCGGCGGCGGCGCCTTTCATGTCCTCCCTTCGCTTTGATCGCGCCGCGCCGACAATCCGGCTGACTACTTATCGGCTCAGATTTATTGTGATTCGGAGGCTGCGGCCCGCGGGGAGCACTCTCATCTCGGCCGTACTTCGCGAGCGTTACGATGCCTTTCATGTGTGGACAATCGCATGCAACTACCTTTGGCTTTCAATTGCGAAATACGCAGATCTAAAAATATCTTCAAAGCCTGTATCTGTCTAAGTACCTCCCTAAGTAGAGTCATTCGGGGTAAGTGGGCGCACTTTCCACTTTGACACCTCACTGTGCTCAAGATCTAGTATTTAGAGCACCTAAAGTATTGTTTTTAGTTAGAAAAATTATCTGTCAATTAAAATAAATGAAATTTGTACTGTCATTTATTTAAATTTTTGAAATAAATGCATTTTAAGACGAAAAATCGGAATGCGAACACTTGCCCCGACTTGCGGGTAAGTGTTCGCACCCTTACGGGGTAAGTGATTGCATGTGGTGTAAGTGTTCGCGTTGCAAAATAAAAGTAAATCAAGCATTATTTATTCCGATTACAAGTATAAAATACACTTAGAAAACACATAAGAAAGAATCACTTTAAATATTATACCAGCATGTTGGCAAATGAAATAATCAATCATCATAAAATTTATATAAGGTGGAGTGCCGTAATTGCAACTAAAAAAAGTGGAGTCCTAACTTCATCGCTTGATAATTCTATATTTTGTATCAGAAATGTATTTTTTGAAAGATCTGTTCTATAGTAAATTTTATGTAGATTTATATCATTGTTATGAATAAAGTAAAGCGATAAAGAATAAGATTCTATTGCATAAATTCATGACAGAGGGAGCAATAGTTGCAATTACCCGTTTTTGCGGGTAATTGCAACTACTTGTTTTTACTTCTTATTTTTCTATGGCGCTTACTACTGGAAAATACAGAACACATGCCTTAAATATCGTTCTTTCGATTTATATAGCTATGCCCATGCTACTAATGTCAAATTTTGCGCGAAAATACTTTTCAGCAAAGAATCCGGTAATTGCAACTATTTTACTACAAATAGTGATGGGAACCTTATCGTGATTTTATCGACTCGATGTTTATTTTAATCACAGTAATCTTTTAGTTATGAAACAGCCTCTTTTACTCTTATCTTTAAAGTCTTCAATTATCTTTTACTAATTATTTTTTCTAACTTTATTTCAATCGCAATAAGTAATATTTTAGAAGTTAAACAGCCTTTTTATATTCGTTTCACATATTGAACGGCTTTGGAAACGGCTCCGCTAGCGCCAACATAATGAAGGGACTCAATCACTCAAACTAATTGCTAAGAACTCATAGCATAGTATGGAAGTAAATAGTATCCCTTTCAATAAAATATTACGTATCGACATAGTCATCGTCATTGTTACATCACTGGGTTTTACAAACTTCATACAAAACCGGTCGTTAAATTGCAACTGTCAAAAAAGAAACAAAATAGTTACAATTACAAGACTATGCACTTTTTGTCTGGCAAATGTAACTACATCCATAACTCTGAGTAGATTTATCGTAGAATACAACAAACACATAAAAAACAACTTACTGTGTCTTATAATCACTCTCACTGTGAACACACCGGCGAAAAACCACGAAAAACAATGTTTTTCAATAAATTACGAAGAGCGTCCGAGCGGCATCACTTCCGAAAAATTGGCAGTTTTACAAAAAGGCCTGTCATTTGCTTAGTTTTGGTCCTATCAACACCATCTATATTTTTAGACTGAGACTTTTAGAAGAAGTTCAATACCACATCTATCGATGTTCAAAAAAGTGACCCTAGAGGGAGTTATTGACTCCAGTTGCAATTACCGGACAGTTGCAATTACGGCACTCCACCTTACCTAATAAAACGTTATGTTATGTACCTATATATTTAAACAAAATTTTAACTTTTATGTTTGCATAGATTTTACCTATTTAGAGATCATAATTAGTATATCGAATTTGACATCAAGTTAAAAAAAACCTATCTTATCTTAAGTAAGTTGGCAAATGAAATAATTAATAATTATACAATTTATAAACCTAAAAAAAATAATAATTATTAATTATTTGCTTAGCGTAAAAGTGCGAACACTTACCCGCGCCCACTTAACCCAAACGGACAAATTACGAATGAATGCACACAAAATCAGAAAATTATTCATTCAGCCAAGAACTTTCTTTTGCAAAACACGCTCAGATAAGTTCCAAATCTATAGCAAAAGCCTTACCACTGTCGGCCTTAGAACGTATATGCTACACGCTTCGTAAAATAACCCAAAACTAACTTTAAATTGTCAAAATTGTTGTTCGCTCCTTACCAACTCGTACACGCACAGCTCGGTCAAACTATGTGTCGCAACTAGTTGTCTGCATAAACGTTGCCAACTTACCAAAACAAACTGTATACCCCCCGTGCCCCGTTTCGGAGATAATGGCACTGCGCCCACTTACCCACTGCGATCACTTACCCCGAATGACTCTATGCTCGAAATAGGATAGGGAAAATCATCAGATTGTCTCTACATTAAGGTTTTGTCATCTTGTGGCGTTTCTGTAGTTATTTTAACTTCCCTACAAAATGAGAAAATTGCTACTTGACCTCCCTTTCTTTGATGATAAAGTAAAAATAATCTTCTGACATTACCTACCGAAATAGTAAAAACGTTGATAGTGGATACATTATTTATTAATCTTCCTTTATAACTATTTTCAGAAACTCTACGAGTAGGGAAATGTATCAGAATTTGAATAGGAATTCCATTTTTATTGCTTTCATAAGCGGAACTATAAAAGTACAATAAACTTTGCCGTTTTAGAAGTTCCTCATAATTTACTGGATTTTATAAATAGGCACCTATCTCAGGATCCTCGGGTAACTTGCAATTTTTCATACTGTAAGTAATATTTTATTAAAGAAAGAGATTCGAGGAGGCTAAGAACAATGGTTTCGCGTAGAAAAAAGAAAAAATATGGTAAGTACCTACCTAATATTAAAAAAATAACGACTACATCGAGTTCTATTTAAGAATTTGTTTTATTAATTCTATCTACGAATCGTTTTCTGTCGTAGGTATAATAATCGTAAAATATTACAATACTATTTACAGTAAAACCAGAACCGTTTCGGAAAACATCGGAAAAAATCGCATAAAATTACAAAAGCGATTGACGAAAAGGCATTTGGAAATGAAAATTAGGTACTCACTCATAATTTCAACTTTATCGCAAACAAATAAATAAGCAGGTAAGTATCAATGTCATTTTTTCAAGCAAATTAGTTGCAAGCCTTGCGAGCTGCGCTGCTAACGATATGCACTTCTGTCGCATTCTGTTTTGTAGAATCATACACTGCTGTCGGACATATTCGGAAAACACGAAAATAACCAATGTCCAGTAAGCTTGAAGTAGGTACTGTACTATAGGTAGGTATTTGTCGTTCTTATAATAATCTAATTTCGTTACAAACAGTTTTCCCACCACCTGTACAGTAATTTGGCGTCACCGAGAATGACCAGAGCGTTTTTTGCGGCTACCGCAACGGTAGCTCCCGGTGGCTACTGATAAAAAGCTACCTTTTGTGACCACTATGCGAAGTGACTAGTAAATAGACGGCCATTGTCCGGATAATGTTCTGTTGATTACTACGAAGTTAGATGGGACAGGCAGTGGCGGCGTAAGGGGGGGGCGGACGGGGCGGTCCGCCCCGGGCGCCACGCACCAGGGGGTGTCACCGTGGACCACAGTGAAAAAAAAAATCGTACTTTTTTGTAAAATCTACCTTTCAAAGGGAGTGCCAGAGGGTGTTCAAATTGGTATTACCCGTAAGGGGATGTAAATGGGTATTTGAATGAAAAAAGTATCATCACGCATTTGTCTTAAGAAAATTCGGCTCTCTTTGCTCGTGGATCTCGCATATAGCTTCATGAGTAGATAACTATTTTGCGAGCAAAATGAGTTATGTCTGACCACAGAATGGAAACCGACAAGCAGCCAGCATTTTCTTTGAGCACAGTCAAATGTTGTCACATTTGCATTTGTCTTAAAAAAATCGGCTCAAAAAGTAGGACGCTCGCTTTGTTTTAATCTCGCTTTGCTCGCATATTAGCTTTACTGAGTATTTTGCGACCAAAGTAAGTATAATGCCTTGCAGTGGCGGCCTTAGGGGGTGGCGAACAGTGCAATCGCCCGGCCTCGCGCGGCTTGCGGCCCCTTGTCATTCCGTCATATAACGTGTCATGTGTCTTAAAAGTCGGCTCGCTTCGCTCGAATTTAGCTTCATGTCTATTTTAGTCATAAAAATCGACAAGCAGCCCGCCTTTTCTTTGAGCACCGCAAGCAAAATCAAGTGTCATCTCATTATGTAGCATTTGTCTTTGAAAATTCGGCTCGCTTCGCTTGCATTTAAGCAGCAGCCGTTTCTTTAAGCACCATAAGCAAACTCAAGTGTCACATGTTACATTTTTCTTTAAAAAATTCAGCTCGCTTCGCTCGCACTTAGGTTCATGTGTCTTTTGCAAGAGTAGGGAGCTCGCTTTGCTCGCATATTAGCTTCAGTATTTTGCGATTATGATGCATTTGTTAAAAAAAAATCGGCTCGCTTCGCTCGCATATTAGCTTCATGTCTATTTTAGTCATAGAAACCGACAAACAGCCCGCTTTTTCTTTGAGCACCGCAAGCGAAATCAAGTGTCATCTCATTATGTAGCATTAAATGCTTAAAAAATTCAAGTGTCACATGTTACATTTTTCTTTAAAAAATTCAGCTCGCTTCGCTCGCACTTAGGTTCATGTGGATTTTGCAAGAGTAGGGGAGCTCGCTTTGCTCGCATATTAGCTTCAGTATTTAGCGATTATGTTGCATTTGTTAAAAAAAAATCGGCTCGCTTCGCTCGCATATTAGTTTCATGAGTAAGTATTTTGCGAGCAAAGTGTAAACCGAGTTTCAAGCCGGCGCGCCGCCTACGTTACAAATATTTGCATATTTATCCAAACATTTATCTCTGTGTCTTGCACCCATATTGTGAGAAATTATTTTTTGGAGGAGGGGGGGGGGGTGCTCAATAGAATACCGCCCCGGGTGCCAACCCATGCTACGCCGCCACTGGGGACAGGAAAGATAAACCACTACAAGCATGCTCGATCTGAAGATTGAAAAATAATTTTAAGTTCCTCTCCTTGTAACTCTTTTACTTTTCTTTTGTTTGATTTACATAAGTACTAAAGTCAAAGTCAAAGTCAAATTATTTATTGCACTTATGTTGTTTACATTATGGTGTTAAAAGTTTTTTTAACAAGCATTATCTGTTTTCTTCGACTCTGTAGGTACCTAATACCTAGGCAACCTAGGCAATCATCAATTTCCAGAAGTTTTATCAAATGAAGGTACTTAATGTACTAAATGTAGGGCTTATCCAAACAGTGGTAATATTAAAACTCTTCATCAGCGATATTTCGGAGTTCCATTAATACCGACTGTAATATTTTAATAATCTGCGATATAACGAGCACATTGAACGAAAAAATATGATGTTCATTGTTATGGAAAATGGGCTTTATAATGGTCTTTTATATTAAGAGCGCTTTTAAAAAAGCCGTCCCGCTAAGTCTTTAATGGGATTGAATAATAAGCCATAAAGATTTTGAATGGTCTAACAAAATGGTTTTATTCTTTCCGGCTTGTTTGTAAGCGGTAGTAGCGGCCATTTCTTTAGATGCCTTGATTTACTATCTACTAGATGTTGTATCTGGGGTCGATAAAATAAGTTTAATGAGGCTGTGCCGTGTATCGGAGTCGGCATCATAAAGGTACCAACTGTCAAAGGGCTCATTGTGTCGGCGTGGTTTGATTATGGCATTTTTACAAGCAGGTACAAGCTTTGAAGGCTTGCCGAGCCGACCGCCAATTATATTCTACTTAGCCGTGTCCAAACGAGCCTTCTGGAGGAAATTCTTAGAATGGATGCTCCCACCTATCTAAGAGAAAGTAGAAACTTTATAAAGAAATTCTTACATACTTATTATGTTCCTGGAACACTAGGTCGTCTTTAGTTGAGTTGACATGTGTTCCTTCCAATCCAATAGATTTGATTAAGTAGGTAGATTCTTTTCAATATCTAGGTACCTACCTACTGTTGTTACATATTTTTGAGTAGGTACTTAGGTATAGAATTCACACACGACGCAAACATGTTTGAATAACAAAAACCTTTCTGATAGCCCTATGTTGACAGGCTTTTCACGGTCAATAGACGCGTTAAATTAAATGTTTACTTTGGGTTTTCTTTGTCTAAACATTTAAGCCCCATTGGAGCTCGAGCATCTCTTTGTAACGTGATTATGACTAGTTTTGTATATGAAAGCTACTGGGTTCCTACACAATTATATTAATTTGTTTGTTTATTAGCTCTGAATACTAAGTAATAAATTAATTGTTTGACCTATGTGAAGATTAGTAAATGTGCCTTTGACAAACGAACGTGGCAAATATAAATATTATGATATTTTTTAGCATTTTAGTTAGTTTACTACTTTTATCATTCCTTGTATTGAAATGCGAACATTTTTCATGAATGAATTGTTTAAAGTATGCTTTTAGATTAGCAGTAGATAAGTATTACTATATTACGTGCTATAGCATCTATTCATTCCGGTTCGCCTACATCGCCACCATTCTGTTCGATTGAACGATGTTTTCCACTCTAGACCGTACAGTGAACAATTAGAGGCCTCATTCAAATGTAAAATGTAAACAACCGGTGCCGTGGAATCGCTCACCTGCTCTTAACGATGCCCGCAAATTGAATATCGTGCGAAATTATTCCTAAAAGGAACATGATTGCGCATTGAGTGGCTAATTTGAGAGGGCAGTGTGGCGCGACGATGCAGTCGGGGAGCCGGTCGCGAGGAGCGCCGTTGTTTTGTTCCGCGGAGCGTTGACAGGTGGAGGGTGGCACAGGGCGTGCGGGGCGGAGCGGACGGCGCCCGCGCAGCTCGCGTGGCCCTCTCGCCTGAGTCACGCGCGCCTCGTAATGCTTGCATAATAATAATGACGGATGCCGATCGCGCGGCGGCTCCTTTGATCTGCGGCGCTTTTGATCTCGCCGCCAGAGCCGGTCCGCCGCCCCTGCCGCACAAACGAGCCGCCCGCTCACCTTTATTCGGTTCAACGCCGCGCTGCCAGTCGTCCGGCCCTTCGCCCTCGCTCTAAATAGAGGCTTTTATTTAGTGAAGAGCGGGAGCGCTACCGTGAGCGCGGGGCGGGCCTGAACCACAGTGGCAGCCGGGGCCCAGCGCAAGGCGCGTGGCGCGCCCAGTATGGGGTGTGCGCCCGACCGCTGCCACTGCCGCGCCACCACGCGATGAAGCAGCGACTCCGCGGCGCACTCTGCCGCCATCGCCACTGCACTTGGATCACTATCGCACTCTGTGTACGCATATTCATTACCTAATTATTCAGTGGCAGTCGCGAAATGTGATTAGTGTTATACAAAGAATATCCGGAAACAATGAGAATTGTGTTCAATTTTAGGATAATGTGAAGTTAATGGAATTTACTGCAACAACGTTGAAATCACGGAGTGTTTATTTTCGTGTCATGTTTCGCATATTCGGTAACGTTGCTAGGTATTCCTGAGAGAATAGGTAAAATCAAAATATTTAGTAGTTTTGTAGATTTTAAAAATCAATACAAATAACTGAATCATACTGAACTGACTGAATCTGAACTGTTTTAAAGTAGAAGACAGTTTTCAGTAGTGTAGAATAGCAATTAACGCGATTCTTGAAAACAATATTTTATTAACTTTTATTCAAATGAATCTAATCTAATCTAACAAATAAACTAGAAATATTTATTTTGATGATGGCATGATAATGGATTTGCGAAATCAAAATTAAATTGCCAACAAGATAATTTTATGTTTAGGGGAACCTGTTGAACCTCGGCCACACGATCTTATTTAATTTTTTTTGTCTATAAAGATTGGAATTAGGTTTACCAAATATAGACACATGTAAAGATACACTATTTGACTACATATTTATGAAATAAATTTTGTATTTTTAATGATACTTTAGAAGATAAAGAGATTTGAACAAAAAATGGGAAATTGTCGAAGGTACAACAAACCAGATATACCTTGGTCACTGCAAGATGTACCTTGACCTTACTAGTTTTTTTCATGAAAATACCATGTTATCAAATCAAATAACGATTTTTTTTTAATTAATGGAAAGAACATTTATAAGGTATGTACTTTAGATAAAAAAATATATATATTCACATTTTTATCTTAAGTTATGCTAAAATTATCAAAATAACAAAGTTCTTAAAATTTCTGTGATCTTAAGATCATTTTCGCGTCCTATTATAATAATTTATCAACAAAAGTCCAAATACTTAACAGCTTTTAGGACAAGGTAGACTTCTCTCTTTGTTTGAACCTTCTTCGGTGTTTTTTTTTTCTGTTTGATATCTTGATACAAATTTGTACGTTAGCTCATGTCCAAAGTACAAAGCAAAAGTGGTGGCAAAGGTACAACATTGCCTCAATTTAAATTGACGAATTTTTAAAATGCACTTTGAGTTTGATTTGGGTCGATATATCTATGCCTATCTAAAGTCCATTTCACCTATAATTGATTGCACGAAATGGTTAACTCGTAAGTATGTACTGTTATATATGAATTAACTTAAAGTAAACTTAAAAATACCCTCTTTTTGAGCACTTTTTTGTATTTTTAATGCGCACGCCTCACTCACTCCATGCTGGTTTTTCGATTCTAGCTTCATGTTGGTGTTGACCAATGACGATTATAATACCACAGACAAAAACAAAAAAACTCGCACAGATTACGAGATAAGCCTTGGTGGCCGAGGGATATCAATGGACGAGGTTCAACAGGTTCCCCTATTCATTTAATATTCTCGTTATCATCAATTAATTAACGAACTGCTGATCGGATTTTTATCTCGCCAATTAAGATTTCGTGGACCAATTTTTTGGGATCCTTTTTAGTCGGTTCGTATTTAGATTATGAAATTGTGTCGAATGATGTAGAAGGTACCTACCTAGTTCCAAAAAAATAATATATGTAGCCAAATACTTACAATTTGTAGATTTTATTTGCGTTTTGCCTCTTTGCGATTTCATCATTTTCTGTAGGAGTAAAGTAGACGAGTGTCTTATTTTCATCGTGTATTATTTTTGTTGCGTATAGTGCTGTTTACTGGTCAATAATTTATTAGCTTATGTAAGTAAATTGAAGTAAGATTTTATACATTTACAGGTAGTGTTAACATCAGCAAGTGAAATAGTAGCGCCTTCGCCTCCAGACAGCCTTCAGCTGGTGTGGCTAGCCAACTCCTCGCTCACTTGCAATGATGGAACTCCTGCTGGGTATGTTTATTTACATTCATTTATTTATTATATTATAATAATATACAGAATCTCTCTCGGTCTTTTCAGACTTCCGTCTGTGGGACTTGGCACCCTTCAGGAATGAAGGGTGTCGATGGAGAGAGGGTGGGAGAGACCTTTGCCCAGCAGTCGGAAAATATAGGTTAAATAAAAAACAGGATAGTCCGAAAACCGACTTATCGATGAGAAGGGGTTTGAAAAAACAAAAAAAAAATTACCTTGACTGGATACAGATTGTCAGGATCAGCTTTGTTAAAGGTTTCGATGTTTTGTTTGGTACCTACTAATATGGTTCTCGAAGTGTCTAGTGTTTAATATGATGTAGGGCATCCCTGCGTGAGCTCAGGAGTGGGTACCTAGGTAGTTTGAATCCAGTTTTGTACCTTTCCTACTAGGTTAAGTAGGTACTTTATTTACATAATGTTATTAATTTTTATAATTTTGATACCTTGCAACAAAGCTTTACTAAAATCATGATTTTTATTTTAGTGTGTCACGGTTTAATAGAAACATTGCTGTGAGATTTTTTTCTATTGTAAATCAATGACTTTGTTACATGTCGTAGACTCGTAGACCATTCGTAGAGCCGAGCGCGTTGATGTCTTTTGTAGTTGATTGTTATGCACATTATAAATAGGTACTTTCTTATTTTACCCTTTTCATCTCAGTAGGTACTTATTTATATTTCTTGTAGGTACTTACTTATATTTCTTTGTATCTCAGAACCAGTTTTAAAACTAATTCTAGTTTCAATTCAAGGTCAGAATAGAGTGGAAAATTAGAGATCCTAACTATGGCTAGATTGAAGTTCAGTTTCAGGAATTGGTTGTGATAATACGGTATTTTACGGTAGGTATATAGGTACTTATATAAGTAAATGATAGGTTATGTAAAAAGTAAACGAGAAATGTAGATTTCTATTCATAAAAATGCATTAAGTAGGTAAGTATAATTTTATAATTCAATTTCAAGAATGTGTTTTTTTTTTGTGTGTCGAAAACTCTGTTCGCCAGGACGTGACGTCACATCGCCCATGTGTTGTATGCAATTTCCAAATTTTTCAAGTTTTGTTATATGTCTTGGTATATAAGAGCCGTGTTGGCTGAGGGGTATAGTACCTCGACTTTCGATCCGAAGGTCGTGGGTTCGAATCCTAGCCGTGCATCAATGGATTTTTCGTTTCGAAAAATGTATATGGGCATTAATACGAGTTCTAAACGGCGAAGGAGTAAACTCGCGGCTTAGTCAGCCCCACACGTATTGACCATGTCTTTCCTGTAGATATGGCCGGTTAAGCTGAGAGGATTGGTGTAGGTGCTGGGCAAGCCTACTCCATCTCAACAATGTCCCAGGCACTACAGTGTCCCGATAAGTGTAGGCAAAGATTGCCTCCTGACACTGTATAAATCATCTAGTAAAGATGTAAAGGCCTAAGTTTTTTTTTGTTATATGTCGCGTGACATCATAGTGACTACAATATGGCGGGTCGCGTTTTCGCGCGAAAATTTAACACGGTGGATTAAAAGTAATTTTTATGGCACTAACCGGTTAAAAAAAAAAATTAAAAATTTTAGTAGTTTATTAACACTCTAGGATTCATTTAAAACACTTTTTGAAAAACGGTGTAATACCCTATTGTTTGTATATTGCAGGTATTACTTCCGTCGCGGGAGCAACAGCGAGCACTGGGTGGTGTACCTGGAGGGCGGCGGGTACTGCTGGGACGGCGGGTCCTGCCGCGCGCGCTGGCGCCGCCGACCCGCGCTCATGTCCTCCGCACGCTGGCCGGCGGCGCGCCGCGCGCCCGCGCTGCTCTCCGCCGACCGCGCCGCCAACCCGCTGTGGCACGCCTCCAGCCACGTGCTGCTGCCCTACTGCTCCAGCGACATGTGGGCCGGCACCCGCGCCGAGCCGCACCCCCGTGCCCGCTTCGCCTTCGCCGGCCGCCTCATCGTGCAGGCGGTGCTCGCCGATCTGCTGCGCGCCGGCCTCAAGGGGCGCCTGCTGCTCGCCGGCTCCAGCGCGGGCGGCGCTGGCGTCATGCTGCACGCGGACTCGGCGCGCCGTGCGCTGCGCGGCCACGGCGTGCGCGTCGCCGCCCTCGCGGACTCCGGCTGGTTCCTCGACCGGCCGGCGCGCGCGCGGCGCCCGCCCGCGGCCACGGTCGCTCGCCTCGGCCACTCGCACTGGCGCGGCGCGCCGCCGGCCGCTTGCGCGCGCGATCACGCCGCCGAGCCCTGGCTTTGCTACTTCGGATACCGACTGTACCCGTACATCCGCACGCCGCTGTTCGTGCTGCAGTACCTGTTCGACTCGGCGCAGCTGGCGGCGGAGGGCGTGCGGGCGCCGCGCACGCGCGAGCAGTGGGACGCGGTGCACGCGACGGGCGCGGCGACGCGCGCGAGTCTGGGCGGCGCGCGCGCGGTTTTCGCGCCGGCGTGCGTGGCGCACGGTGCGCTGGCGCGGGCGGAATGGCTGTCGCTGAGCGTGTCGGGCGTGTCGCTGCCGCGCGCGCTCGCGTGCTGGGAGCGGCGCGTGGCGGGAGCGCGCGGGCGCGGGCCGTGCGCGCCGCGGCGACTGGTGGAGCGTTGCTCGTGGCCGCAGTGCAACGGCTCGTGCCCGCGGCTGCGCGACCCGCGCACGGGCGAGGAGGTGGCGCTGGCGGCGCTGCTTCAGAGCTTCGGGCTGGACGTGCGCGGCGCGGCGGCCGCCATGGGGCTGGACGCGCGCGCTCTCTCGCGGATGTCGCGGGCCGAGCTGCTCCCGCTGCTCGCGCCTCACACGTGACGTGGACTATTTTTGTGTTAATTGGCATGCCGAATCTACCTCGTTTTGTTGCGCAAGTACAATTAGTTAGTTAGACTTAAGATTATTTATTACTAAGTAGTAGGACCCCCTATTGATCGGTGATGAACTGTAACTTCTGTGTTTATGTTAAATTAAAAACATTGTGAAAAAAAAAACACACGTCCACTTTGGCATTTGATTTATTTTATTAGGTAAACCTCTCAAAGAAGCGACGGGACTAGCTGTTTAAATAATATTTACAATTTAAAATACTTTAAGAAACTCACTATTATATCTTTTTGAAAATAAACGGCAGTATCCTATCACTAATTTGTGATGATGTGTCATCATTCAAAATCGAAAACTTTGGTAAACTCTTTCGTCGATGATGTGCAGCGGAGCGGTTCCGCCTGTGCGGGAGCCATGGCGACCGATGGACGGTTTTGGGTACGTGGTGGAACCTCCGCTTCCCACTCAGATAGACCCCGCCGCTCCTGGAGCGTCGGCGATGGTGTCATAACCGGGAGGCGCGTTCCACGCTAAGTGCTATCGATTGGTCGATAACATCGTTTCCTAGAAAGAAGTCTGTGGAAACGATGTTAGCTTGGTTGCGCCATCTGGTAGCCAGCCGCGCAGTTACATTTCGATTAACGTCATCGGCGCTTTCTCGCAAGGAGCCACGCAGGAACAGTATATCGAGCACGGTCGGTGTGGTCTGTGCCATGGCCGAGTGCAGGGGCGAGCGAGCGGTGGGATGTGGGGAAGACAAGATCGCTCTGTCCAGGTAAAGGAACAGATCAGTTGGGTTGTTAGTGTTTGCCCACAGGTGGGGAAGGATTGGCCACAGCCAGTTGTTCTCTGCAAAAAACGAAGTCTTTGTTGGTTACAAAACCTTTAGATGCTGCATGCCACTCTTTTGTAAAAACAAAAGCAATGTGTTCGAATAATCAGCCCCCCTAGCCATATTACACTATCTATCGTCGCTGTAGAATAGAAACACTTCAAAATGTATAGGATTTGACGTTTCAAGTAGATGAGTCACGTGGTCAGAACGTCAATTCCTATACATTTTGAAGTGTTCTATTCTACAGCGACGATAGATCGTTCTACAGAGACGATAGATCGTGTAATATGACTAGGGCGCCTGGCCTTGTCTCACAATATCTCATCACACGATCAAGGCCACTTATATTAAATAACAACTCAAAGACAAAGACACATGAGCACTTTACATTGCAATTCTTGTGTCGATGTTGCTGGTAACAGAATCTAATAATGTACAACACAACAGCACTACCCAGAAATTGTCTCTCGCTTAGAATTGAATCTTGCACTTCCTGTCATCTCCACTTACCTTCAACAATAGAGTTATCCACATAGCTGAATAGCAGTCGTTTGTCAGCATTGAGCAGAGATTGCAATGTAGGGCCTCTAGTGCCGCTGCCCGCATAGAACTCGTTGGCCAGAGCTAAATGTGGGCCAAGCTCTCTCTGAATGAGCTCTAATAAACCGGCATGCACGGTCCGGATGGGGGAACCGTCGGGGTTGTAAAACCCGACTGGGAAGTGATGAGCATCCAGGAATATAATCTGGAAATATGTAAGTAAGTAATTAAAATGTTAATTTATAAGGTTTCAGAAGAACTCTGAAATTATCTATCATGTTAACACGTTCGGTGTCCGTGACGGTTATGCGGAACCTGTATGGGATAAACTACAGTGCCTCTTATGCAGGGCACGGCAGTGCAGTGGCTTGGTAGAGAAGAAATGGTCTGTTCTGGCTAAAAAAGTAGCTCTTATGAACTACCTTTTTAGATAATTCTGCTTGCTATTAGGTTACGATCCACATCTGCTTCAGATTACAACTACAAAATAATAAGCATATTTCATCCCTATGTGTAGGTAAGATATAATTTTTCTGTTAACGATTTATGACTTTTTAAGTAGGTACCTAAATTAGAGATTATTAAACACTCACTTCTTTCGTTGCATCTAAGTACTTCCTTACTTCTTTAAGAATAGGCACGAAGGGACGGACTCGAATTAAGTTGTGGTTCAGCCAGTATCTAAAAAGAATAGGCTTTTATTACACTGTTTAAAGTTGGAGAGCCGTGTTGGCCGAGTGGGATGGTGCAATGACTTTCGATCCGAAAATCGTGGGTTTGAATCCATAACCATCCATAGCTTTAATAATAAGTTTATGCTTAGTAAAGGCTCATTTCAAGACTTAGGTGCACAATGTGTTGTGGTATTATTTATTTATTGTTCGATTCCCACCCAGGACAAACGTTTGTGTGATGAACATAGATGTTTGTTCTGTGTCTGGGTGTTATAAAGTATTATAGGTAAGTAAGTATGTATCTACAAAAAGTATATAAGTATTCTATCACAGTTATCTGGTTCCCATAGTACAGGCTTTGCTTAGTTTGGGGCTAGATGGCGCTGTGTGAAATGTCCAGCAATATTTATTTATTTATTATCCACTAAACAGGGACTCCTAGCGTGGGATTAGAGCCTACAGACAACATACGTAGAATCAACAAAGTGGTGATGCTCATGGCAAACTCACCTATCTTCCTCTTTCTCATAGAAGTTGTAATAAGCTATCCTCAAGTCGAAGTATCTTATGCCGTGAGTGAGTTGGGCCCAGATGGATCTGTCCTGACACAACACGAAGCTGTCCCGTTCGACGTTGCTGACCTCAGTGTCGAACTTCCACGCGCCCGCGTTGTGTGCGCCTGCGATTGCTAGATCCCCGATTCGTAGCCCGTTGATTTTGTCCCTGTGATATTGAAAGGCGCATTTTAACCCACATTAAAACTGAGTCAGTGTGTTGCGTTGGTATAGCGTGTTTATTTACCCATACCTACGTACTCTACATTCCAATGTTGCTAAGTAACGTTTTGTATTACCTATAGAGTCTTTATTTTCATAATAATGTACCTAGGTACATCCTTCTAGATATTGTAGACAACACAATTATTGATAGGTACCTACATGCAAAATTATAATACCTAGGCAGGTATTTATAAGTAGGGTGAGTGGGGGCAAGATCGAACGGTTTTTTGATGAGATGAGCAGTGTTGTGTTTGATCCCTTGTAGAAGAAAATATATTAACTTATGCTAAAAATTAATTAGTTGTCCTTAAAGAGGAAAGAGTCTACTTTTATATTACATCAATAATTGCCTGTTATATCTGTTCCAAAAGTAGAAAAAAATAAGTCAAAATATTTTATCACGAAAAAAAAGTTGGGGGAAGATGGAAAGGTGGCGGGGAAAGATCGAACGTTTTTCTAAAATCGTGAAATCAGACAATAAATGAATATTAGGACGTTGTTGATGGCCCCTAGTCTATAGCATTTTTTGTCCTGAAAACTCTAAACTGACTCTTGTCCCAAAATTCCTGTTTTTAACAAAGTTATAACAGATTTTCATATTTAGAATATATCAGTCTTACCCCACCGGGGGAAGATTGAAGTAAAGGTTCTCAAACTTTTCCACTCGAGGTCAAAGGTCAATTACCCCTGGGTCAACGGTCAATGACCTCAAGTTGACCCGTCGTCATTCCCCAACCCTAATACCTACTCCCGCATGCCCCCTCTCCCGAAGTATGATATGGCGTTGTTTTTTGTGAAAAATGTTCTTAGTATTTTTTTTCATAGTGGTGCGTTTTCTACACCTTGACCCAGATCTCAGAAATTATAATCATCACTTACGAGATTCAATACTTTTTGTTTGTATTGTAATCACTTCCTCTATCGATTGACACAATATGTTTCATCTCTGGCTGCCAAAACTATTTTTTTTTTAAATGGCTTACAGTAGGTATGTCAGGCTCCATACATAAAAGTTCGCACCTCTTTGAAACATAAGAGGGTACCTACATACCCATTTAATACATCCAACATCTGTTCAGGAAAAGTTTGAGAACATCTGACTCTTACTATGAGTTTTGAAAATGAGGTAAGATTGGTACTTGTATATGTTCGTCTTACCCCGCAAAATTGAGATGGGGAAAGACTAAAAGTTGAAATAAATCGTAAACTACGAGAAGTAGCCATATTTAGACGTAATAACACAAGTAAGAATTAAAAATAATGAGTAGATATATCAATAAAACACTCGTACCTACCTTGTAGCTCAAGTTACTGGACACGGGGTAAGATGAAAGGACTTGAGCACTTTGCGTAAAAGTCACTGTGTCAGAAAATAGCACTTTTTACACAACCCCTGGATCTAAGCAGCAAATGTTGACTGAGGAATGCGACGTGACAAAATGGTGGTCTTGACAATGTTACCAGCACTGTAAAAAGATTACTCAATCGGGAGTTATTGACTACTTTTTGTCTTACCCCGTTTTCGATCTTGCCCCCACTCACCCTACTCAAATATTTGTTTTTTTGGTACAAAAACACATTACGCAGAATAGTTTACAGTCATAGTTTATCTATGATTTCCTATCACAAGAGTGTAGCTCAATGCGGAAGTTATATATTAATCTTTAATCCGTTGTTTTGAACGTTATAAAACAGTGTCTACCTAGGTATATAGGTATGTATTTCATTCTATGATAATTTGATATAGCGATGCCAGATGCCCTATACTGTAAATATGATCATGAAGGTTAAATTGTTTATATTTTTAATTAACCATTTAAATATGTCGGAATAAGTACTTAAATTCCCAGATAAACGAAATTACCTACCAAAAGGTAAATAATTTATCTACACGTGTAAGCCCTAAAAGATTAAACAATTTTGCAAAGAGATTATTGAATACGTACCGGCCTGTTTGTTATGTTACCAACATGCCTTGCCCATGCCTAATGGATACTTTTTGTAGTTCACCACCAAGCAAAGAAATTAAAGATTTGAGAGAGGTTCCAACATTTTAAAAGTATTATACTTAGATCTTTTTTGATGTCCCAGATCATTTATAAAAATTGGTTTAAAGCTACTTTTGCATAGATTCCTCATCGAGCGGAGTTAGTAGGTACTTACGCGTTATCTTCCATCCAAGTTGGTTGTATCTTCAAGCAGTTGTAGGCTTGTATCTGGTGGTCGCCTGCGCCGACCCAGGGCCAGAGGCAGTGGGGTCCCTTGTACCCCACGCCCCGCTCCCACCCAGCAGGCAAAGTCCCTTCACCAAGAGAGATGTTTGTGACCACGTGGCCATCCTCCGATGTGATAGAATAGACCGCTAGCGCGTTGTTCCATGATCCTGGTAGGTTATTGAACAAGCCGATCTGAAAGAGATTATGATAGAAATATTACGCTAAAGATTTTGGAGGAGGATCTTTTGCTGAAAAAAAAAAATATCTTAAGGGACTATCTTCAGAATCAGCGTGTTTGGTTGATCGCTATGGTGCTTTTTAAATATCGATATTATTGCTTTTCTGTATTTTTATTTCGAGGAGGTGTCTAAATAAGCATATTTTCATATTGGCCCCTGAAGGGGTAGAAAAGCAATAATATCGGTATTTAAGGGGCGCCAAGCGATCAACCAGGTGCGCTGATTTTGAAGATTGACCTAATTAAGGTAAAGGCTCCTAATTCCGCGTTATTTTCACCAAAACTAGAAAGGACATTAAAAATTAAGCATTTACAATGAATTTTTGTGAAATTGGCTATTTTTATCAGAAACGTTATTGTTTTTACTCTTGAAATATACCAAAAGTTTGTTGTTTTAAATTTGATTTAGCGTCTAAAATAATTTAAAATGTGAAAAAGTCGGAAGCTCCTAATTCCGATGTAAAAATTCTAATTCCGATGTATTTGGATCCTAATTCCGAGTGTACAAAATACAAAGGAGAACGGATGGAAGGAATGATACATGGTGTTCAAAAATTATCACATTTTATTATCAAACAGTACCTATTATTATTACTTATATTTACCTATATTTATATTTACCTATATTATTATTAGTATAGTAAAAATGCACGATTCCCGTGGGATAAACCAAATAGTAGTCCACGCAGGCGAAGCCACGGGCGTCAGCTAGTAATTCTATAAATCATCGGACCTGCTCACAAAATTTCACGAGAATTTGTTGAGAAATGCGACCTGTAGATGAGAACATACAGACGAACAGACATCCGAACAAACGAAAGCAATTTTGTCCAAGCTGAAGTAGAGACGCTGCGCTCGCTTTGCTCGCTCGGTCAATTATGTGAAACTATTGATAGACTTTATTTGTGTAAGTATTAATTTTATTCATAAACGTATCTTACTAAATATCTACATAGGTAGGTACCTACCTACATTGTAATGAAAGTTATTTTTGAGGGTAAATAATAGGATACTGATTATTTGTGTTTTTAAAATCATTCAAACTGAGTGACAAGCTGCGTAAAATAATGAACACTCTGTATGTTACTTGTGTCAATACATCGGAATTAGATTCTATGAGGATCTAATTCCGAGGTAAATACATCGGAATTGAAAATTTTCATACCAAACACATTTTCTAATTCCGAGGGTTAAAAGTAAATGATTTTTCAAAAACACATAAACAATTTAATGCTTCAATGCAATACCTTCAAAAACATGTACAATTCTATTCAAGATTGTATCGAAATACGTCAAGAACTTAATTTTCTTACTACCCAAATTGATAATCTTTGATATGGTATAATTAGTAAATGCGACGTCAAAACGTACCTCGGATTTAGATTTTAATGTGAATTGACATTTTATGTAGTCAAATCCAAAACAACAAGTGCGTAACTACAAAACCAGCTTAAAAAAATTCAAATAACACGAGGTCTATGAAATCGTAATTCCGCGGTATACATCGGAAAATAGGAACCACCTAAAATATTGGGCAGCTAATGCCGATGTATTTTCAAAACGTATTTTTAACTAATCTATGAAGAAAAATACAGAATTTTTAAGTGATTCCGCTTACAAATATACTCCTTTCAATATTCCAACCTAAAGAAAAACACACACAGCACAAAATTAAAGACAAAATCACTATTTAGTAAACCGTAGTACTCACGTGCACAGGGTCCAAAATGTATGGAGCGACCGTTCGGCACAGCTGCTGGCACGAAACTAACCGATTATTGTAAAAAGTAAACACACTAAAGCACTCCTTTGTTTGCGTAAGCACGACCAGATATATTATTAATTGAGAAATGTATCCTGCAGTTAAAAAGGGTTTGTAAATAGCTTGAAACTAACGATTTTCTATATACCTCGCAATTACCGTCCATTTTCAGAAACCATCGGAGTTAGGAGCCTTTACCTTAGGTATATATAACAGAAATAAAAAAAATATAGGTACCTACCTAATGGCAACAGCCATAAGGAGAGACAAGAAAAATGAAAGTGTAAGTAGTCGGCCAACGAACTAGAATTAAATAAGGTAATGTATCCTCCAAAAAGGTCCTCAAATTCTAGCTTCAGTTTCTAAGCCGGGGAATAAAAAAAAATAAAAATTTACTCATTAACCAGGTAGGAAAAAATTACTTGCGTTTTGCACTTCGCACGCAATCATTTTGTAATGACCATTAATCAGTGGAGACTTTAACAGTTTGTTAGATAACCACGTCGCTTCCACGATCATTTGCGTTTGGAAAACTCATGCAAATGCTACTTTGTCAGAAAAGTGAAAAATTACTTAGACAGAAGTTATGTGAAGTGCTTAAGGTGTAGGTAGGTATTATAACATTGCTCAAATAGTTCTACAATTCTTCACCTTTCAATATAATACAGAAATGCAAAAATACTTCTAGAGAATATTGATGTACCTAAGTACGTAAAGATTTCAAAGAACTCAGACCCAGATTCACTGAAATAACTGTTAAGTATATTCAACTTTGAGTGGACATGGGAATTTTACGAGCTAGCTAAACTAATCCCAAAGATTTTGTTCTACGCTTCTGTTATTGATAACACGATAAGCCAGAGGAATAAAGGATCACTCACTTGATAATGAATTAACACCCATATTTATGACACGTCTCGATTTCCAATTGCTATCAGTTCATTAATCATGTTCTGATCACTTAGCACTTGCACGTAATTTCGTTTGATAAAGGAAATGGATGAGGGGATTTCTGATGCTTCCAGTAGAATGAAAAAATACTACTAAGTAGGTGCTACTTATTTAACTCCTCCTATGCCGGAACGTAGATCTCAACGAGACACTATAGATTTTCTATTGTGTCTGGAATCCCAGCATAAGAGTGGTTAATAATATTTTTTTTACTGGAAAATACGTCAATTTAACTCTTAAATTAAATACTCAATCAAATTGCTATAACCAGTTTTAAATTTTTTAATTAAAGTGAATATTTGATATTTTGATGAGCTTTTCCCTTATGCTCTCTCGTTATGCCCTCTCGACCTCTATCGATTATAAGTCCCTCGTTTGAAAGATACATTTTGGAATGTTATACTTAGGCATTATTCCCACCGCGGTAGTAGGTATAATGCCACCTATCGAATGTCACGTCCCATCGACTTGCGCAATACAGGAAATCATTCTGTTAGCTCTGCTCAATAATCTGTGGCGCTAACCACAGCCAAAGATACAATCTAGCGCTACGCAAAATTATTGTTACCTCACTTTTATAATACTTTTATAGGACAAGTCATTATCAAGTGTAATTACAGTTACCAGTGAATAAAACCGCACGCAAATCGCGGTTTAAAACGAGTTTAAGAGCACGTTAGGTCAAATCAAAAAGTACTTATGTTGGAACTTAGATTACGTACTTGACGATGAGCACTTAGATTGAGGATGTCTAATAAGTGGTTTCATGTTTGACCTGCAGGGTTTAATTTCTCGGTAAGCTATAACTCCTTTGCTTGATTCTCCTTTAAATTGAAACGATGACGACTCTACTTTTATTTCATATCAAGAATTTTAATCTGATTCATATACCTAAGTAAGATTCCAGCCTTAGCCACTTAACAATGAAAAATTAGATTGTAGGTAAATGTAGGTATTCGTGATTGTAATGTTTTTTGTGTATCTTTTATCATTATAAATTGTAATACATATAAATATTATTTTTTAGAATAAAATATCTCTATTAGATTATTTGGCAAGGCGGGAAGACGGAAGATGGACAAAGGTAGTGACCGAGTGGTGCCCACGCGATGGTCAGAGAACACCAGATAGCCAGCCCGATGGTGTGATGATTATTGTAAAGGCAGAGGGGAAGAATTGGATTCCACTGGCACAAGATTGAAAAAAGTGGCGAGAAAATGATGTGGCCACAGAATAAGTCCATTAACACAACGCCTCTATACTCAGGAGTGAGTGGATGTGGGCTGATTACCCATAGCTTAGATAGCTCAATTAGTCCTATGTTGCCTTTGGTCGTTATTTTGGTCCAGATTATTTAATTACAAAAATGTTTACTAAACAACGTAAGTACCTATCGAAATACAAAACAGACTAGTTATTTCAAAGAAAAAGTAAAAAAATACGAAAGTTGTTATTTCTTAGTACTTTAGTAGGTAAACAAATATTTTGCGTGTCATATTCCTAAATATATTTTTTCCAACTGAAGCAATTATTTTTTTACTTACTTATTTTAATTCATTTAATTTTGTTGATAAACCTGGCATCAATCATCAATCATCAATCATGGCGCGAGTCCTTTGTGGCTCACAATTTTTTTAAAGTATTTTTTTATAAGCCCTGATGGCCGAGTATGATCTAAAATCAAGGCTATTACTTGACTTTCGATCCGAAGGTCGAAAGCTCTAAACGGTGTCGGAAAACATCGTGAGGAAACCAGTTAGCTTTTTAATAGCGTCGATGGAATTGCAATCTGTCGCTTAAGGAATGCTAACTTCTGTAAAATGTGGGCCAAATACAATGTATTAAAATTAAATATAACATTGTACCTTCCTCTGATTAGCTAGGTCTCATATCTGGGAAAACTCTTTTTCTCAGCATTTTCTCGCAAAAACATTTATTAGTGCAATGTAGTTTGTAATTTCACACAATTTGTTGAGACTAAAGTGGCTGAGTGGATAGGGTGTCCGACTTCGAGCCGAAGGCTGCAAGTTCAAATCTCAGTTACTGAAAGTTTTTGTTTTCTTTTTTAATTTTACTCTATTTGCACCCGAGTAGAGCTCAAACGCCCAGATATTAGAAATTAATGTATCATATTTCGAACCTAGGTATACTCTAGTTAAGTCTAGTTACTCGGGCGTGAGTCATGTGTGTCAGTGGTCATGAACCCCCGACCTGGATTGCAGGATGTTTGGATTTGGCCCATCTCGATCGTTAAAACACTAAATTGGGTTGAATGAAGGGCAGACTGATCGTTTCGTGTATGCTGTAGAGATTTAAACAAAGTAAAACAGTTCAAAAATGATCGACGAATTTGTAGTCATTCTTTTTCAATATTTTAGAACGTTTACTAAAATACCTGTTCAGTAATTGTCTCTGTAAAGTAATAAGGAATATGCCACAGTGTGACTTCAGACCTACCACCATTTTCATTAGAATACCATCATCATAATATCATCTACTTATCTAATTTACTAAGTATTTTAATTACCTAATATACCTACCTAATAGGTAAATATTTTTTTTATAGGTACTTACCAAACAATCACATACCTACAGAGTCCTTCCCACACTAAAATTCCAAGTATCGTGTGATCAAAGTAGGTCCCATGGAACCACAACTTATGTCTCGCCGCCTCTCGCCGCGAAAATCAACAAGCAATTAATTCAAAAATAAAAAAACCCGGATGAACTGAAAAGTTGGAAACAGCATTTTTTTCTAAATCAATGGTTCGATGCTGTGCGGTTTTTCCTAAACGTTGTGTCCTAAAGTTGATACACAGATGGCTCTGTGTGAAAATTAAACGTAAGTTACTTATTTCTTAAATATGAGATATCTCCTAAATGGCTAATCCAATTTCGATGAAGTTTGTTCTAAACGTTGCGTGTGACTAAATAGAAAGTTTTAGTATGGGTTTTGTTTAGCAATTTCATTTAGGGCGAAAAATAGATTTTCAAAAATTTTGAGACTCGATTTAGTCTTCGAAGATGTCATATTAGATTTAAAAAAAAATTATATTTGATATCAGTATAGATACCAACTTCTTGATTTTGACATGGATTTTGATATGATGGCATGATTTTTTTTTGAAAATTCACACGTTGCATTTTCTAGGCGCTATTATTGATTTACTGAAATAAAATGTATCTTAGAGCACAATCGAGTTAGAGACGATTCTAACGATAGGTACCTCATTCATCAAAATCCATCCAGCCGTTTAGGAGAAACGTGGTAATAAAGAATAATACATACCCACATACATAGAAACGCGTGATCTACATAACCCTGTGACTTGACAGTCAGCCGAGTAAATACTCTTTCGTCTCAACCGATCACATCCTGATCAACTCTTTTTTTTTCACTTTCGCAGTTTCGACCTACAACCATCGCATTTATTAGTAAACATTGTATGGATCGACTGACGTCAATCGGTTTTTTTATATTATGGAGTTGAACAAAGTTGTTTAAGTTAGGCATCCACTTTGCTATGAGCGTTATGTAAATGGGACGTTAGCACCACACGCCATTACCTCTTTATGCTAATCCTATTACTTCAGCTAGATACAACGTCTGAACGATCTAGCTGAAGTCTGAAGTACCTACGTAGTACAATAATTAAAGCTTTATATTGGATCTCGGTTATTTTCGTGTTTTCCGAATATGTCCGACAGCAGTGTATAATTCAACAAAACAGAATGCGACAGTAGTGCACGTCATTATCAGCGCAGCTCGCACGGCTTGCAACTAATTTACTTTTCTTAAAAATGTCATTGAAAGGAGATTGACCATTTTTGTATGGACGTTGGACCAAGTGCTGCCCAACATTGAATCATAGTGCATAATGTTCCTTAGACTAATACTAGTCTGTAACCCAAAGCACTTCAGAATCTATCCGAGGAATATTGAGAAAAAAATATATATGTACAGGGTGAATTTTTGAGACGGGACAGTAAGGGCAGCTACCTTAACCGTTGTAGCTAGAGGAAAACGTTCTTAGGAGACTATCCTTAGTTTTTAAAGATATTTCGACCTGCCTTTACAGATTTTGAAAAAAATGTACAGTCAGCGAGAAAATGGGCAATTTACACAAAAACTTTTTTTGATGCCAATCGATTCTGTTTCATCTAAGGATTAAAAAGCTCTTGCCTCAGTTGGTCCCATAGAGTCTTTTAATCCTTAGATGAAATAGGATCGATTGACATCAAAAAAAGTTTTTATGTAATTTGCCCATTTTCTCGCTGATTGTACATTTTTTTTTTATATCAGAGGATGCCGGTCAAAATATCTTCAAAAGTTAAGGATAGGTCTTCTAAGAACGTTTTCCTGTAGCTACAACGGTTAAGGTAGCTGGCCTTACTGCTCCGTCTCAAAAATACATTTTAGCAATTTCTGACTTTTCTAGTACTCTTACCTCAGTTGGTCCGCTAGAGCTTTTTAATCCTTAAATGAAACAGGATCGATTGGCATCAAAAAAAGTTTTTGTGTAAATTGTCCATTTTCTCGCTGACTGTACATTTTTTTCAAAATCTGTGAATGCAGGTCGAAATATCTTCAAAAACTAAGGATAGTCTCCTAAGAACGTTTCCTCTAGCTACAGCGGTTAAGGTAGCCCTTACTGTCTTGTCTCAGAAATACATTTTAGCGTTTTCTGACTTTTCTAGTACTCTAACCCCAGTTGGTTCAGTAGAGCCTTTTAATCCTTAGATGAAACAGGATTGATTGGCATCAAAAAAAGTTTTTGTGTAAATTGCCCATTTTCTCGCTGACTGTACAATTTTTTTCAAAATCAGAGGATGCAGGTCAAAATATTTTCAAAAGTTAGGGATAGTCTTCTAAGAACGTTTTCCTCTAGCTGCAACGGTTAAGGTAGCTGCCCTACTACCCCGTCTCAAAAATTCACCCGTATGAACCCGTGGATGTTTTTTTTTAAATTCTTATTTTTTAATAGCTCTTCATGTAAGGAAGAAAATAAAGGTATACCCATGCCTGGGCAGCATTTGGTCCAAAATGGTCAATATCCTTTATTTGTTTGCGATAAAGTTGAAATTATGAGTAATTTTCATTTCCAAATGACTTTTTGTCAATCGTTTTTGTTATTTCCGAAACGCATTCTTTTCCTGGTTTTACGTAGGGTCAGGGAGGCTAGGTTGACTCAGATTTTTTCAGAGGGCTCTAAAATGTAGAATAACTTAAAGGATTGAGATTGAGCCGGCTGATTGGTTTGAACGTATTTGGGGTACACACACACGCTTCAATTGTGCGAATAGTCAAAACACGTATGAGCCACTGTTGTCTCCTGAGTCACTGTACCCTTCCTGACCCTACCTATGTATGTAGAGTCAATTTGGCCCAAGGACAAAGTACCTAACTATTGAGTGATCTGCGCTACGGAATAAGGGTATAATGATGAGAATCAATCATGAGGTCACCTGTTGAGGTATCACTGAGCATCCGTTGAAGTCCCAGTTCAGCTCCACTGCATCCAGGAGTTTTCTTCCAACGCCGAGCCTGATCTCCGGAGAGTGTACGGTCACCCACACCCTGCCACACGATGACTTCTCGATCGACTGGTTTTGCGCTGTAGGATCGCAAACAAGAAATAAATAAAATAAATTAGTATTTACGTTAGCTTTGCCGGGCTTGATTGTACTTGATAACTCTTACTCCATATCATTAGAGGATGACTAAGGATTTGGAGGAGAGGATACACAAGAACCGGTTTGGCCTAAGATAAGTTGCTAAAAGATACTACAGATCTGATATACAGATTGCTAATCTGATCCAGATCAATATTTGCTAAAAATATGTCCAAGATGTTGCCGCGCCGACTTCAAAGACTGCTAAAGAAATGAAATATGTTGTTCTCATGATGTTACTAACAAAAAATCAAGAAAATTTATGGTCTGCCTAGCCTAGCCTACCCTCTTAGTGACATTTGATATCGTTAGAAATTATTTTTCATAATAGTGCAAGCAACAGTGCTACCTTTTCAATAGTTCCATTAGTGCTAAAACGTGGTACCATCAACTTTAACAGCCTTAATCCTACCAGAACAAACGATTTTGAGTCTATCCATCCACCGAAAACCCGCGACCCTTACTATTTCATCGGTCCTTCTCATCGGGGGCGTTTAACACCTCATTTCTCGTCGCGTGACCGCCATTCAAATACCTTAATTCTCAATAGTTATTGGTTAGCTATATTACCTGCCAATTAGTTATGGTATTACTAAATAAATAGAAATAGAAAAGTTTTATTTTCGCCACTACGGTACATACAGACAAATAAAAAATGTTATATTACAGTGACAAGAAAATAAGGCTACCCCCTCAGCATTTGCTCTAGCAGCGCCATGGCTGTTAGAGCGCTGGTTTTCAGTGGCGCCGCATAAACAAAACGTGCTTTTAAAATGTGCTACCACATCCATAAAATTGTGCCACCATCCACCTCTGGGTTATTGTTTGTATTTACGTACATACACGATTCAGAGTCCTTATGATACGACTCGTTCTAACATCCAACTCCTGAGATGATGTCTGCCGGGGCACTAAAGTAACTGAAATTATTAGTACAAAAAAGGCTTGAACTGAGAAAAGAAATATCCAATGAGCATAGTTCATTGCTGGTATCGGGTAAATCCACTGGTAATCTGTATTAGCGCTATCTCGGTATACGTACCTCCTCGGCTATTGTTCAGCATCACAACACAAAGGTAAATTGACAGTTTAAGCAGATTACGATTACCAGCTTATTTATCCGATAAGAGCGATGAACAAACACTAGTTGGTAAAAACAATAAATATGGAATTTTTGAAAATCCTAGTAACCTTCGCCTGGCCAATATTGGTCACAACCGAATAAATGCATCAATGTTTTATTTATTTAGGTAGAGTAGTTTATGTTCCTCTTACATCTTCGACAAACTTTTTGCGACTGATTTCTATTAAAATATCTAAATCATCAATGAAATCAGGTAAATGCCGCTACTAGGTTTAAATCGAAGCTGGAAATCATAAAAATACACTGGGCAGAAATGCCAGAGACCAAGCTTCATAGCTTGCTTAGACGTTCTTGATTGATCGTTGAAGTTAAGCAGCGTTGTGCGCGATCATAATTTGAATGGGTGACCGCAAGTGACATTACGAGCTGAGCGCTTCCGTGCTTCGGAGGGCACGTTAAATTGTCGGTCCCGGCTGTTGAGTCGTTAAGCCGTGACGGAGGCCTTCAGGCGGCCTAAAAACTCCGTCACCGGAGTTGGCCACCTGCCCATACGAACTTGCTTTTGCTAGCCTGGAATTTTAAGTGTGAGGTGTCAATCACTACAAATCAAACAATGATTTATCCATTAAGGTCATCGCTCACTGCGCAGTATCATAAGCGGGCCGAGCCATGACCGAGCCCGTCACGAAAATAGCACCTTACACAGTAAGACCGTATCATACTAGGACCGTCGCATAACCGTTTTGCGAAGCGTAATCCCGAGCCTATACCACAGTAATAGACATTTTGTTGGTTTTATGCTAAACACACAATTATTCTGAAAGCCCATTTTAAAACTTATCACTCAATTTTTTTGTAAAATACTATCGTAAATATAGAGCGTTTACAAGCTAAACCACACTAAAATACATATTACACACATTTTGTCGGGTTTACTAGCAAAGTGCAATATTTCATCATATTTTGTGTAACTTTAAATGGGAGTTTTATCTACAAGGTTTAAAAAAACAGACTTTTAAGAAACCTTTTTAAAAACCCAATTATAATCCATAGTGATGGCATAATAATTATTGCGATCATGATGATGATGATGAAAAGTAGCTTATATCCTTCCTCAAAGCTCCTGAGATTAGCGTGTTCAAACAAATTAACAAATAAACTTTTCCGCTTTATTACTGGTTGGTTGGTATAGATTAAGTGTACTTTCACTCTACATTCAAGGTTTTATGAATAACTGGATATTTTTTTAATTTGTAAGCTTATCTTTTTTCTCGAAATCGTGTTTTTGCTGTTACTACACTTTGATTTCGGAGGGCAGTATGGGATTTTGACGTTTGATAAATGTCACATAACGTGCGGAACGCATTCAGTGATGCTAGGTGGGGGGTTTTCAATTCAAATTTGGGGTATTTACCGACTCAGAAGGAAATCCTTTGGGAGAATTTTCGTAGGTAAAAATTATAAATTATATACCTACTTGATATTTAGGGGTGATATTTGATAGGTTTAGAATGTGTACATGTATATGTGTATAAATGGGGGTACTTGAAAGACTTTGTGAAGTGAGAAAAATAACTGAATTATTATCTAACCAATATTGGAGCGTTTCCTCTTGCTCCTACTCGATTCTCCTACTGCTCCTGCACGAGGACCAATATATCCTTATAAGTATATCCTCGTGCTCCTACTAATGGACAGTCAAGGTACAATACCCCAAAATAAAACTATCAAATAGGGGCACAGCCGCGAAGCCGTATTTTGATAAACTTCAAAACAAGATAACATCTTCATCATCAACAAAAAATAAAATCGTTATTCTTATAAATAAATACTTATGCTATGATCAAGATCTACATTTAAAGTGACAGCTGTCACCAAATGTACCAATATAATGTATAAAGTAGAATGCTGACTGACATTTAATGTACAAAGGATTTTGAACCTTATCACGACTACACAACGATCTATTATCATTTAATCTTGGTTATAAGGATTGTTGGTCTTGTTGAGATGCTTTCTTGGTAGCTTTGTCTCTTTCACACTCGTTGTTGGATTAGTAGTGTGCCCATGTCATTTAAATTTCAGGATATTTTTACCTTATCGCGCTCAACAAAATCAGCGCTTGATTTCGATCCATGGTTTCGATCCTTGAATTCGATCCTTGATTTTGATCCTTGATTTTGATTTCGATTTTGATTTCGATCCTTGATTTCGATCCTTGGTTTTGATCTTGGATTTCGATCCTGGATTTCGATCCTGGATTTCGAGCCTGGATTTCGATCCTTGATTCTTGAATTTTGAACCTTGAATCTGAAATCTTGAACCTTGAATCTTTGAAGTGACAGCTGTCAAACTTCAAATGGCCATATCTCGGGAACTACTCGTCCCAGACTCCCCGTTCTCAGTTCAAATGAAAGCTATGACCAAGATCTTCATTTGAAGTGACAGCTGTCAAACTTCAAACTGCCATATCTCGGAAACTACTCGTCCTAGACTCCCCGTTCCCAGTTCAAATGAAAGCTATGACCAAGATCTTCATTTGAAGTGACAGCTGTCAAACTTCAAACGGCCATATCTTGGAAACTACTCGTCCTAGACTCCCCGTTCAAAGTTCAAATGAAAGCTATGACCAAGATCTTCATTTGAAATGACAGCTGTCAAACTTCAAACGGCCATATCTTGGAAACTACTCGTCCTAGACTCCTCATTCTCAGTTCAAATGAAAGCTATGACCAAGATCTACATTTGAAGTGACAGCTGTCAAACTTCAAACTGCCATATCTTGGAAACTACTCATCCTAGACTCCTCATTCTCAGTTCAAATGAAAGCTATGACCAAGATCTACATTTCAGATGACAGATGTCATTTTGACAGCTGTTATTGAAAATGTAGATCTTGGTCATAGCTTTCATTTGAGCTAAAAAGGAAGAGTCTAGGATGAGTAGGTTTCGAGATATGGCTGATTGAAGTTTGACAGCTGTCACTTTAAATGAAGATCTCTTCAATAGCTTTCGTTTGAACTGAGAACGGGGAGTCTAGGACGAATAGTTTCCGAGATATGGTGCTTTGAAGTTTGACAGCTGTCACTTCAAATGAAGATCTTGGTCATAGCTTTCATTTGAACTAAGAACGGAGAGTCTAGGACGAGTAGTTTCCGAGATATGGCCTTTTAAAGTTTGACAGCTGTCACTTTGAATGTAGATCTTGGTCATAGCTTTCATTTGAACTGAGAATGAGGAGTCTAGGACGAGTAGTTTCCGAGATGTGGCCGTTTAATGTTTGACAGCTGTCACTTTAAATGTAGATCTCTTCAATAGCTTTCACTTGAAGAGAACGGAGAGTCTGGGATAAGTGGTTTACGAGATATGGCCCATCTGTCATTTTAATATACACCTAATCTGTCTTTTTGACGTAATCTGTCATTTTGACATAATCTCTCATTTTGACATGATCTGTCATTTTGACATAATCACGGGCAGACTGCCCGCAACCATGGCTATTGTAACAGCCAAATCGTCGCGTCGTGATAAATAAGGTAAATTACGCGATAAAATCCCGTGTACATAAATCAACATCCAGTACCAACAATACGAACCAACTCGGTGGCGCAGTGTGCGAAGGTCCAGCTAAAACACAGAAAGTTGCGGGTTCGATTCCCACTGCGACGCAAGTGTTTGTATGATCTGCAAATATATGTATCGGGTCTGGGTGTTTTTCTATGTAATATTATGTATTTACAAAAAAAGGATAGGTACCTACAAGTAGTTTATCAGTCATATAGTTTCCATACAAGGTCTATTTACCTTGGAGCTAGATGATGCTGTGAAATATCCAGCATTATTTATTTATAGAAAAAGGCTGAAAAGCTGCCCCTAGGGGCTGACCTGGCTACGCTACTAATATGATGGTTACATGGATTGACAGATGAGCGGGGCTTGTCATTGATTGTCAGCAAAATAATCATGGCGGCCGGAGATTGACAAGACGGCCATGGCACGGGCAGGGCACGCGACGGTGTAGGAACGGTGTGGTGTGGGGCGTCGCATACATTTCAATACAAAGAATATCATTTTTGCCGGGACGGTGTTGCTACGGTCATGCTATGCGACGGGGTAGAGACGTGATAATGTGGCAGCACCCTTATCCAATTCAATATTAATGTTTGCAATAGTCTATTCATTACGAAAATGTGTGAATAATTTATTGTTGAACGAGGTAATCCCCCATGTATTTAGAATTACTTAACAACAAACAGCGGAAGGTCCGGTTCGTTAAGTTTTATGGTTAATTTATCAATCAGCGCTGATATTTTTATATGATTACAGTAATAATTTTTCATCTCTTGTACCTATTACGCTAGTTTTATCGAGGATTAGATTGGGATATATTTTTTTTTATAGAAGCCATAAGTAATAACCTTGTTTCTGGAAGAATTCGAAATCCAAGCCAATGTTCTTCGCCTCAAGTATCGACCCCCTTAGGTACTTATGAAAGATGTTCAAACTTGAACACTGGTTAAACAACGTCCTGTCTCTATTCGTCACTATCCACAAATAAAGACAGGACGTTGTTTAACCAGTGTTCAACTTTAAACATCTTTCATAAGTAAGGCCCCAAGTGTTTAAGTTATAGTTTCTTGGTTCAAAATGTAAATTGTTCATTATACAAGCTTATTTAATTTTTAACTCTAGCTGTTTTATCTAAATAATTACTTCAAACGTGTAAGTTTATAATGCCAAGTTAGGTCTTTACGTATGGCCTACACCGCCGTTATGTAAGGAGCTACGTAACCTTACCTACTTTTCCTTTCGACGTGTTCCTGTTTGGGCACAAGACTGGCGTATGACGGCGTCCTATATGCATAGGTCAGTGCCAGAGGAAAATATTATAAGGACCCTAAAGCAAATTCCTGATATACCTTTGAATACATAGTACATTATATGTTTTAAGGAGCCGTGTTGACCGAGTGGGTTAATGCCTCGACTTTCGTTCCAAAGGTTGTGGGTTCAAACCCAGCCTTGAATCAATGAATTTTCCGTTTTGAAAAAGTGATATGAGCTTAAAACGAGCTCTAAGCCGTGAAGGAAAACATCGAGAGGAAACCAGTTGGCTAACGATGCTAAATTCGACGCTACGTAAGGAATGTTAGCTTCTGCAAAATGTGGGCAAGTAGATCCCAAATATGTACATATTTGGACATACCTTTGATACCCCCTAAAGGTGGCGAGACAGGAGACCGTTGTCATATAAACTGACAGTCCTCTGTGTCGTGTCACTTTCGCGCGCTCCTACAAAGCGTGTCTGTAGTCTCGGTCTCCTCTCTCGGTCGTGTGTGCGAACCTCCACTAAAAGACATCTTCAAAGGATCTAAAAATGCCTAAAGGTCTGAAATAATATGTCGTGATCATATATTTCATCCCATTTCATTATTTGTTTTGCGTAATGATATTATAATGACATAAGAGTTCTAAAACACTAAATCATATTCAAGATCCACTCAAAGTCGAAATCCCTTTTTGTTGATTGAAATTAGTCCCCATTATACCTATACTTACCATCAAATCTAAAATATTGTGAAAGTAATTGTTAATAACATTTTATTAAGTGTTTAACAATATTGAAAAAAACCACCCAGACAGGATTTCAACCCGCGACTTATATCGCCGATAGGTATATGAAATAAGCTACTTTGTTAGAACTCGTCTAACACCTCTCGTTTTTATGACAAATAAACAATTCTAATCTAATAAATTGCCTATAACGCAATAATCATTCTGTAGGTAACAATTAAAAAAAACCTTGCAAAGATAAAAAAAAAACATTAAAAACACCACAGTCAGTTTGCAATCTGTCACAATTATTCCACTAATTCGTAGAATGTGCGTAATGACACAATTCGCGCCACTGTTGTGTAGCGAGCCATGTCACCTGGTTCCGACTTAGCAGTCCATACGCATATACACCTCCTTATGCAGGCCGTCGGTTAGGTAACTTTTTTATAGCATAAGTTGTATACTATTGATGTAAACCTGCGTGGTTTATGGGTCATATTATCAGATACTAATACTAACTACATAGAAAAAAAAATATCATAATTTTTGATTCCGACGGGATTCGAATCCGCATTGGCACTACATCGGTGCTAAACCGATTTTTGATTTGGTTTAATTAAGATTTTAGAGCCGACACGTGACGTCATAGGATTTCATGGCTAAGTGGGTTAAAGCACTTCGGCTTAAGACGGATCGTTTGAATCAATGCGGGTTCGAATCCCGTCGGAATAGAACATTTTGATAAGAATTCTAAATACAATAGGAACTAACTTTTGAAACTATCATGGTTGCGAACATAAATATTAGTATCATCAATAATCATGGTAATTATCCCGTTGATAATAATATTTACAATAGGAAATAACCTATCCTTTACTCTCTTCGTTAGTACGAAGAGGTAAACGATGAGGTGGTTGGTTAGAGATAATTATTAGAGATCTATCATAATATTTTTTTATTAGTTTTATTTATTGAGGATAGAAAAATACTTTATTATTATTATGGTTTGGGCGGATTTTTTTAAATTTGTACCATTCTGAAAATGTTGTAAAAAATTTTTTTCTTCAAATATCTATTTCTGGGTATAATGATCTTATAGCAAGATATGTAAAGTTTCATGAAAACCCAAAAGTCATGTAATTTACTGAAGAAAACTTGATTTATTGGTATTTTAATACTGATACTGTGGTCAAAATTGTCCAATGAGTAACGAAATTGTTTTCTGGATAAATGAAAAAATAAAAGACGTATAATCGTAAAAAGCCTTTTATTTGAATCCAATTTAAAATCACAATAGAATAATCAGTGCATATTCTTTGAATATTAACTAGAAATATTAAATATTTCAACTTTTATGTCAAGTGACTAACTTTTGGTCAAATTTGTCTCAGTCTTTTTAGTGTTTCTTAGAATTTAGAACCCGTACAAAATCAAGTAAATTACACATAATACTATTTAATATTATCTCACCAAGGAACACAAAAGTTTGTTAAAAAACAGTGGGCTTAATATCTAAAATACGATTTCAAAAAACTTTTTCGAGAGGACAGTTAGTCAGTGGACCGTCGATGTTAGTCAGAGGACAAGTAAGGCTTGTGTTTACAATGGCAAGATATTCTGACTTTTACAACTATAGAGTGAGCGTTTTATTAATAAAATACGTCTATTTTGCATAGAGCTTGGAACTACCTCTCAACCGTGAAGTCACTGATGATGCCCGGGACTGCCCCACGGTACCACATTTATTTAACAATTATGACACATTTTTACTTAAATCTAAGACATATTCTATCTTATTTATGAGATCCGGTAACTTTTATAACAAAAACTTGAAAAAAAAAACTTTAATACCACTTAATCGGTATTTATTAGATAATAGAATAGAATAGAAAAGAGTTTTATTTTCGCCACTATACGGTACATGCACACAAATCAAAAATGTTATAGTAGGTACAGTGACAAGAAAATAAGGCTACCCCTCAGCATTTGATCCAGCAGGTACATTTAGGTACATACATTGCAAGTTAAATAAAAGCTTTTAATTTTAAAAACACAGTCAACTTGAGAACCTCCTCCTTTTTTAAGTCGGTTAAAAATACAAAAATTCCGCAATATGCACTTGACTTTACAGGTCAGATGACTAACAATTTGTTCGGATGACTAACGTTTTTGCAAATTTTTGCAAATGTTCCTCAGCTGACAGTAACGAAACCGTGGCAAGGAAAATGTTTTTAACTTTTCTGCCGAATGTAATAACATAATCCCGTGGAACTGCTATTATTTCATGCAACCGGAAGTTAAACTATTCATTGCGAACTAGTAATATGCCAAAAAGTTGTTTCTTACCTTCAAAAAACAGCAGTTCATCAGCGGACCTCGGACAGCACTTCACCTACCTACACACTTCACTGACTCATAAAACAGTCTGATTACATCAATACATCAGAGTGGTAGTCAGAATGCCAGCAAGAGTACCAGTTTATTCAAAAAAATACCACATTAGTAGGATTGCAATAATCCAAGTAGCTCAAAACCCGTTAGTCAGCCGGACATGTCCAAAAATGCCAAAAATCTGGACTGAGGTTTAAAGCTAAATATCTAATAATTTAATTAACTTACATGGTTTTGCTGTCTATTATTCGAAAAACAGTGAATTTATCATGATAATAGACTAGAAAATGTGTCTCAAAACTCGATCTATTGAGTTGTAATGACACGATGAAAGTTGCAAACTGACGAGGGGACATGGTAAAAATGCAGTAAAGTATTACTTATTTTGCTTTATTTTAATTAAAATTATATGGTACCCTATATATGTTTACGTTGAAAATGGATAAAAGATTGTTAATCTATCCGAAAAACACCATACCCGTACCACAAATCTATTAGAAGTATTAAAATAATGCACTGGAAGTCGATGGACACGCTGAAAATGCAATGTACAAATTTAAAAAAATCCGCCCGTTTATGTATCTAATTAGTTTGTTTGGTGTATTACTTCCTTACAAATACTTACTTAGATTTAAAAGAGGTATAAATACATACCTACATACATCCATACATAAAATCACGCCTCTTTCCCACAGGGTAAGAGGTATAAAATTAGAAAAAAAACATCCATTGTTGTTTTCTGAATATTATAGAGTTTATAACAGAGAAACGGTGTTGTTTCAAAGAAGCAATTTTTTGGGAATTGAATTCCCAACGAACTGAGACTACTGTGCCTCGGGGATACAATCAAAAGTATTCTCGATTCCTTTTGTTTCATTTATTCTAGGTCTTTTGTAGATACTCGTATGAAGAAGATTGTAGATGTCTGTTCCTGGGGGAGTCTTCAGCCTATTTTTAAAACTTAGGCCTTTACATCTGATACCCGGCAATCTTTGTCTACAAGGTAAACTGTAAGTAGTGCCTGGGACATTGTTGAGATGGAGTAGATAGAGTAGTTGTTGAGATGCCTAAGATTAAGCTGAGAGGATGGTGTTAGCACCTACACCGTCCTCTCAGCTTAACCAGCCATATTCACAGGAAAGACATAGTCAATCAATACGTGTGGGGCTGACTAAACCGCAGGTTTCCTCACGATGTTTTCCTTCACTGTTTAGAGCTCTTGTCAATGCACATATAAATTTTCGAAACGAAAGATCCATTGATGCAATTGTGCGATTCGAACCAACGATCTTCGAAACGAAAGTCAAGGTACTAACCCACTCAGACCACACGGCTCAATAGTTAGTAAAGATTGAACAAAATGTTTAGTCATATTTGCGACTTTCATTATATTTATTTACAGAAACTAAACTTCTACCTTGGACGAACTAAATATCTAGACCCCGATTTCGAGCGTCAAAACGCCAAAAAAAAAGTCAACCAACTGTTGGTTGACTTGTTCGTTTCGCTCATTCAGTCGCGCTAAGGTCGTTGTACTGTAAACATGAATTTGGCGGCAAACAAAAATGGCTATTTGTGCCATTAAAGTGTGCAGGAATTACAAAGGACGACTAAAAATAAATGAGGAAGTTACATAGCATCGGTAAGTAAACTATAAATAACTATAAGTTATGAAAACAAGAAAATAAAACTTTGTAATTTTATCCTAACATGTTCTAAGAGGGTTGCCATAATTATTCTTTGATTTTACCCATGTGAAAGCGTGAGCAAATAAAAAAAGTGTTGAATCCAAGGATTTTATATACAAACAGGATGGTTAAGTCGACTTTAATGTAAAAGGGACTTTGAACCTTAACACGACTAAACAACGATCTATTATAATTTAATCTTGGTTATAAGGATTGTTGGTCTTGTTGAGAGGCTTTCTTGGTAGCTTTGTCTCTTTCACACTCGTTGTTGGATTAGTAGTGTGCCCAAGTCATTGACAGGATATTTTTACCTTATTGATTTCGATCCTTGGTTTCGATCCTTGATTTCGATCCTTGGTTACGATTCTGGATTTCGATCCTTGATTTCGATCCTTGATTCTTGAATCTTGAATCTTTGAAGTGACAGCTGTCAAACTTCAAACCGCCATATCTCATGAATTACTCGTCCTAGACTCCCCGTTCTCAGTTCAAATGAAAGCTTTGACCAAGATCTTTATTTGAACTGACAGCTGTCAAACTTAAAACGGCCATATCTCGGAAACTACTCGGTCTAGACTCCCCGTACTCAGTTCAAATGAAAGCTATGACCAAGATCTACATTTCAGATGACAGATGTCATTTTGACAGCTGTCACTTAAAAAGATTGAAAGTTGTCAAAATGACATCTCTCATCTGAAATGTAGATCTTGGTCATAGCTTTCATTTGAACTGAGAACGGTGAGTCTAGGACGAGTAGTTTCCGAGATATGACCGTTTTAAGTTTGACACTTGTCAGTTCAAAGTTTAAAACAGCCATATCTCGGAAACTACTCGTCCTAGACTCCCCGTTCTCAGTTCAAATGAAAGCTATGACCAAGATCTACATTTCAGATGACAGATGTCATTTTGACAGCTGTCACTTAAAAAGAAGATCTTGGTCATAGCTTTCATTTGAACTGAGAACGGGGAGTCTAGGACGAGTAGTTTCCGAGATATGGCCGTTTTAAGTTTGACAGCTGTCAGTTCAAATGAAGATCTTGGTCATAGCTTTCATTTGAACTGAGAACGGGGAGTCTAGGACGAGTAATTCATGAGATATGGCGGTTTGAAGTTTGACAGCTGTCACTTCAAAGATTCAAGATTTCAAATTCCAGATTCAAGAATCAAGGATTGAAATCAAGGATCGAAATCAAGGATCGAAATCCAGGATCGAAACCAAGGATCAAATACTTACAAGAAAAATTAAGTAAACAAAAACCAGTATTGACCGCAAAAAATTTGAAACAAATAGAGACACCTCGAAATCATAACATATTTTCCCCTACTTTTATGGGAAATTTTCAAGAGCTGGTATCACTAAAAATGGATGACAATGTTGACAGGTGACGCAGCGCACCTGTATAGACAATAGAAGATTCGCATACTTGTGTGCGTAATACGCACACTAGCGTTTCAAACCTGGCCTGTTGTTCTTGTTGCGATTGAAGCGAGAGAGTCCATCTAGACATATAATTAATCAAAGACTTCTACATATTCTAAAAAAATAATTAAATACCTATAGTCGTATTGCTAATTATACGGACTAAAGTGAAGGAAAAAATGTCATTTTTCCTTCAATTTTGACATAAAACGTATCAAAACTAATCAAAATTGAAGGAAAAATGACATTTTTTCCTTCAATTTTAGTCCGTATAATGAGCAATACGACTACTTATGATCACGACTGTATTCCCAAGGTGCGATAGACATATTCTTTCAGATCCTTTAGGCATTTTTAGATTCTTTGAAGATGGCTAAGGGGGTAGTCAGAGCTAGGTTAGGTATATTCCACGACTTTAAAATTACAGAAATATATTATAAAGTGTTGCAATGGCTCTATAACTACTCCTAAAACTAAAGTACCTAACATTTTTTATTAAAACCATTTTAAATAAACTATTCTACCTATCTAACATTTTTTATTAAAACTACAGACAGTTTTAAATAAACTAGTCTGTGCTAAAACTGATAAAATACAGCCACGGAAATCAGAAACTGATGTTTGTGATGACTAATTTTAGTTGGATTATAATATTAGCTACCTACTTAGTAATTTTTAGAACGTCATATTGATTAGACAGTAGTTTTATTCAAATCTTATGCTTTGGCTCTACAGACCTCTACGATTGCTATAAACAGCACTTACTATTTAGATTTTAAGCGGATGGATCACCGAAAAGAAAGCTAGGCCCCATACCGTGTTTGTTGCCCTGATTCTTCACGGTGTTGGTCGCGAAAGAACAGGAGTAGAATCACCTTCAAAGTGGTCATAACGGTCCTACTGAATAAATGATATTTGATTTTTTTGATTTTTAACAGTGAATTTTCTTATAGTACTGTAACGTTTCAACGTTTTCTGGCAATCACATAGGGTATTTTTATAATCCATGATCTTAATTAATCTGAAGAACAGTACAGTCGGCATCGGAAGTTGATTAATTAGCTTAATTTGTTTCTATACTTGATATCCATGAAATATTCAGAATTCAACCTATGGCTGTAATGTAAGTTCGTGTGAATTAGTGGCCATCCCTAATGACGAAGTTTTAGGCCGCCTGAAGGCCTCCTTCACGGCTTAACTGACTGCGGCTACTATGCCTGTTATTATAATTAAATGCACTCTAATTTTTATTCATTCAACCAGTTTTTAAAATTTAAAACATTCACTATTTTGGATGCTGAAAGTTTACCTACACTGAAATCCGAATGATGTTATGTTAGCATTATTTTTACGTTTATTCCGAATTTTCAGTTTGTACTCTCTCGATTATGTAGGTCCTTAGAAGAAACCAAATAATAAGTAGGTACCTAGGTGATACCTTAAGTGACCTGAAGTAGTTAATTCATAAGATTAAAATTTGAAGTGGAATCAAATTTTAGGGACCAAAAATACTTAGGGACTATACCTATATATCTAGATTTTCAAATGCTCATACTGGACTTGAAACTCATAAGACACGAACAAAAACTCACTAATAAGATAAAAAAGTAGTCGTTTGATGTTTTTCAAACAATCATACTAAATGACTTTATTATGATAACAAGTGACACTCACGTGTAATGGAAGCTCCGAGTACCGTTGCAGCCAGCGCAACTACAGCGAACCACGACACAGCCATCTTACACTGTGGCTACCGCGCCACTGAACCAGCGTTCAGCATTCAGCAAGATTTGGCGGTCTTTCGCCACTATTTATTGTTGCGCGAGCGACGACTTGTCACCAATCAAAACATTGAAACACACTGCGCGGTATCAATGCACTATGTATATGGATTGCAATTTGAGCCGTCGATAGGCGTTGTAGTAATCGACTTGTTCAATTTAAATTGTGTAGTTAGTGTTAATAGTAGTGCGGGCTACGGGCTTCCGACAGTACCCTCATTTCCGATCGACAGTCGCGTGCGTCGGTGTCGTTGGATTCAACGGACAAGCACGTGCAGAATGCAGGATGTGACTTATCAACTCTGAAAGCCGCTTTTGTGCAGATTTGCTCTTTTAATTCCATTTGATATTGGAAGAAAAGAGTCAGGAATAAATTTAAAACCTTTGTGTCAAGAACCGCTGCTTTTTCTATATTTGTGTGAGGTATTGTACCTATTATTTGAAAAATAATTTCTTACATCTATAAAAAGCAAGTATTTTATATAAACGGTACAACTTGAAATTGAAAATTCTAAAATAGCTAGTACTTACTAGCTAATCTATTCCAAAAAAAGTCCTACCATCACCCAAGCCTTATTATGCCAAGCTAGGCAGGGCAAATCCGTGAGCAGCAAAAGCGTCAACACAATCAAAAACTGGATGGTCTTCAAATTGATCCCTTTTTCAATATGTGCTGTATGTGTATTGTATATCCTGTAAAAGACAAGGAATGGTGCTGATAAAAAAAAAATGCTATTTGTTCGAAGCGCGTCACTTGAGAATGGCTGCAACTTTTTTTTTGTCTTTTCAGCTTATTATAAATTTTAGGTAATACTCCGAAAAAGGTTTTTAAGGTAAAAAATGAAAGGTTGCTCAGAAAATTGGAAAATTCGGTAAAAACGGAGAGTCCTGCTTTTATAAGATGTTTTTACAACGTGGTTTGTCTAATCAGCAAACTATGTATATTATAAAATGAAATAAATAGCACTAAAATGATTTATTTTCATTATAGACATACATATATACTTAGGGTAACTAGAGTTTGAATAGTTAACTTATTTTAATCATAACAAATATGTTTCAAATCAATTTTTAAAATCAACACAAAAAATTACAATTTGATTTCACATGAGTTCAATTTATGCACACCATCTTCTTTAAAATATAAAGTTAAACCTTTCTACTCTGTTCTAAGCATAACCTTTTCAAATTCAGCAAAATTTGCAACTGCTGACAGGCCTCTTTTCTCGTTTTCTTCAGACGGGTTTAGAGACGGTGCCCTGCTGGGGTTTCGGAGCACCGGCTTGCGCATTTGTAAGAAATTGAGAGAAGCCTTCAGCTCCTTGATGAAAACTTCCTTATGGGTCACCTGAATGGAGAATTATTCAATTTAGCATGCTGTAAATACATTAGATAAGAAGTACATTAGGTACGTTTGATTTATGTTCAACAGCAAAAATTTTTAAAATATATTGAGAATGTTACAGATAAGTATATATTGATTAAAGTAGATACCTAAGTAATTATAGGTAATTATTGACTTGGCGACGACGCTTGTTCTAAATAATTTATTTAATGATTAATGAGTATTAAAAAAACATAAATGACAACAATCCAACTTTCTATCCCGCAGTGCGATTCAGACCTTCTCGGAATTTATTACAAATTCGGAAAGTGATGTTTTTTCGCTAATAGAACGTAAGCTTTCCGAAGAAAATCATCACATCGGATGCATAGTCGGAAGTCTGAATCGCACTGCCAATCTCTTCACACCAATTAGGTACCTACTCATTCAAATCATGTTATGCAATTTTAAACTCGACTCCAAAGAAATAAGATAAGTAGAGTATTTGTACCTGCTCCCGCACAACGATGTTCCTGACTTCGTTTGCGAACTCAGCCGCAGTGATGAGAAGGGCTAGCCCCAAGCCACCAATGAGCACAATAAAGGCACCTTTAAGGTTTTTCATTTCCAGATCTCCTTCCACATCGTTCGCGCTTGTGCGAGGCTACAAATACATGAGAAAGAAAGTTGAATGAATGAATGATTTAATAAATAAATAATAAATGAATAATTTTTGCGCATCTTCAAATAGCTCAACTATGATAGTTTTTAAAGTAAAACCTAAGCCTTTTCTTGATTTTATGCGTTGATTTTTTTCTAAATTATGGAAATTAAATCTGAATCTGAAATGGAAATTATTCTAAATTTTTATCTAATTCTAAAGCGCCGTTTACATGGTGCGAGTTTTACCTCGAAGATGTAAGAAACTCGCTCCATGGCAGTTCAGTGAAACGCGATTATCGACTTTCCATGTATGATAATCAATTATTTTAGTTTTAAAATGTGCTTATTGAAAATGAAAAAACTTATCAAAATTTGCGATTCCGATGGGACTCGAACCCGCATATCGCTTGCAGTTTAATTCCGGGTGAGGCAAGCGAATTTTAGAAAATCTATGAATACAAATACAAATACTTTATTTATTGTCCCATCAATAACACAGAAGTTTTGTTTCTTTTAAAAAATAAAGGAACGCTTCCTTTAAGTAAAATACTGTATCTTAAGCATTTAAAGTAATTTTCCTCCGGGGCCCATTAATTTTTTCCACCCTGTATAATACCTAAGTGTGGTTTAACACTTTAATCATTTGCTTTCGATAATCGCATCTTCGAGGCAAGAAACTTGCATTATGTAAATATACGTCTTGTTGTGAGCTTTAAATGTTCTTTAAATGTTTTCATTGAACTATTTGCATAAGTACTATTAAGGATTTTTTTAATACCTACCGGGCATTGCTTTGCTCCATATTTATTTTGCCACCATTTTTGTTTTATTTCTTGCAATTTTGTTAGCTCTTTTAGTCTCAATATGGCTGTATTGATGTCGGATCTAAATGGAGAATCTGAAATATCACAAATAAATAGTTTTTAGCTTCGAGAAATTAAAATTTATGTAAGTATAGGTCCTTTATTTATTAAAATGAAAATATAGATAAAATTAGATATTTAACTTACTTGCCGGCATAGCGATCCCATAATCTTTAGAGTCCAACTCAGGGCCCACTTTCTTGAGATCACAGTTACGTTTCAGTTTGTATTCAATTGTTGATGATTCCATGAAGAATGCATATCTGCCATTTCCGTCTTTTACCCTTTTTTCGCCTTCATCGTTGCCTCCGGTTAATACAGCATCGTTTGCCATCATGTTTTGATATATTTGTTGGTATACCTTGTCTTTAGAAGTCTGATAAAGTAAACAAATGAGTTCATTTAAAAACATAAGCCTACAAGGTTTTAAACTTATAAGAATAGTAAGTTAATGCTATGCTAGCTTAGTCGAAACTTGATACATAGATAATGCTATGCTAGCTTAGTTGACACATTTGCACACACAGCTCGAGTCCACACTCGAGCTTTGTGTGCAAATGTGTCGTAACTGGAAATTTTTACATACTACATTCGCTTGCATCGATGGAGGTTAGGAAGTAAGGACATTGCAAAATCATCATTATCATTAAATCTTTAATTTATGTGACAAGATAAAATTCCATCAGAAAAGATTCAGCGGATGGTGAAAACTGATTCAAGTATGGACTATTTAGCTTGTTTTAATATCCATTAACTACCCATCGTGACGTTACCCCAAGCACTTTGGAGGTAACATAAGTAATAATAAAAAACCCAAACTTACTTTAAAAAACTCCAAAGTCGAGCCAGATTTGTAAGCCCCATAAAGAATTTTATTATTTTTGACGAGATCTTCTGCGCTGTTAATGGGCACCTCTGCCAAGGCCGAAGTCATGGAGGCAGACAGTTGGGCGATGTATGTTTGACATATGACCACGGCGAAGAACCACCACATGCCGCAGACCCATCGCGTACCAAAAGCCCTGGAACGTAGGAAGATCAGAACAGTGTATGACCGTCTACTTGTGGGAGAAAGTTGTATTTAGTTTATAATTTGAGGCATAGAATGGGAAAAACTGAAGTATTAGGCCGATTTATTTTACGATGTTTATGGTACGGTGGTCTGTACCCTTCTTAACATATTAAGCAGAATGAAAGTTTGTAAACCTGGAGTGTTTTAATCTATACGTTTTCCTGAGACTCATAATTTATTTTCATTTTTACATTTAAATAACTAGCCAAATGCGGATTAGATTCAAAATAAATAAATTGTCTCATACTTCGGTAAAATATCACATCCTTGAGTCATAATAGATCCCATTGTCAACCACACACAGTTCTTGAATGTCCATATGTTTTCCAGAAATTCAGGGTCTTTATCACACGGTTCTGGATTTTCCCAGTCAGCTGGCGAAATTCTGACAAAGAAACAATAACCGGTTAAGACCAACGAAACTACAACTCATCTGAACAAAAAATTTATAGGTCTATTACCTGGCACATATGTATAAAACTATGGATATTAAGCAGTAAGCGGTTGCGATGTATATCCACACCTCAAAAGTATAAGGGTTCAAAAAGGAGAACATTTCAGGTTCTAAGTTGCGGTCCTGTACGTACAAGATACTTATTCCAAGCGACATGAAAGGGACCGAAAAGTCAACTACTTTTTTTCGCTCTTCCGTTATCGTGAAGTCGCAAACTGCTAAATCTGCTTTCTGAAATAAATGGGCAAAAAAAAAAACAATTGAGACTATTTTTTTTTTAATTAGTGCAAAATATACTCTTACTTGCAGATGATGATTTGTCAAACAAAAATCTGTTCAACAACTGGCAATTTTGTGAAAAGCAACTCTGTTGCCGATGGTTGAGTGAGTATTTTGTCGAATATGTAGCTTTCCACAAAATTGCCAGTTGTTGACACAGACGTAAATTAACTCTCAATATACTCGTACCAAACAGTCTTCGTAAGTCTTTTGTCATGAAGAATATTTTGTCAAAGATTTTTTATAGATAAGATGTAACTATGGTAATTAAATACTATGTCTACGTGTGCTCTACGTTTACCTTTTTGTTGAATATGAGAAATATAATTTTTGAATTAATTTCTCAAGTTCTCTCAATTTGTTAAGTGATTGTTCTATTCGCACTACTACATCGGAATTGAATTTAAGGAGGAATTAATTGTAAACTGACGACAAATAATTTTTATTAATTTACTTACCTTGTTTAACAAATCACCTATCAAACCATCCCATTTCTTATCCTTTTCAATATACTTCCCGTATTCTTTATCTTTGTCGTGTACGAATTTGTATGTGTAGTTGAGTCCTTTTTCATTTCGAAGAATTTGGAATATATGGTCCACGAGATCAACTGCAAATCCTTCAAATTTCATTTCTGGGTTTGGATCTTCTTCACAACTTTCACCTTCGCATTTTGGTTTATAGTCAAAGTACGGCTGGTTTCTGCGAGACATTATCTGTTAAAGAGTTCGAGAGTTAAACTGTTACTTGTAAGAAAAATCTTTCTAAGCTCTGAATATACATATAGGTATTTGTCTCTCAAATAAATGTGACTTTCAGTTGATTCTATTTTTTATTCATAGAGAAGCGTTTGATAGGATAAACAAACCTTATAGGGGAGTTACTCACAATAAACTCTTTGGTGTTTTTCTGATTAACCGTGATGCCGTTACTGGATTGATTTTCAATAATATCAGATCCACTTGACGACCGCCATTCACCAATGGTTAGTCTTTGTTTCGCATGTATTTGGTTTACATATAAAGTGTAATTAACTCTGCGACCTTGTTCATCGAATTGTATGTGCCCAGTGACTCCTAAGGAAGTTTCCTGAAATTCAGTATTATTTTGGGGATGTAGTCTAAGCCTAATGAAAGCGTATAGTGTGGATTTTAAATTGTCATAATATTGGTATGTTCGTATGAGGTAGTGGATAACTATGGTGACAGAGTTTTTAGGCCGCCTGAAAGCCCCTGTCATGGTTTTACGACTTTAAAAGCTGGGATCGACATAATATGGTATCAATTATGGTGCATAATTCAAACTTGATTGAAACAAATAAAAAATAACTAGCACTTACATTCAGTATTTGGTTTTGAAAATCTATTCCATCTGCCCAAGGCATTGGTAAGCCATCTTCATCTTTATTGCAAATTGCATTTCGTGGTTTACTAATTTTTCTCATGCTGCTCAACGATTTCACTAAATGATTCGCTATGTCATCCATAATAAGTGCTTCCACCTCGAAAGCAATAAAAAGTAAACATTATTTCAAAGCGTAAAAAGTATTTGGTATGATAATATAAGTACATTTATGTGCTTCTTACTTCAAAACTAGGTACAGTTGTTCGAGGGTCCATAGAGTCTTCTTCGTTCCATTTGGCCACTCTATTCGATAGTGGAGAGATCACTAAGTCATCGTATCGTGTCAGACTTAGCCAAGTCGAATTACAATTCAATTTTTCCAGACGGTCAGCAATCGTTGCAGCATCCATTGACGCCAATATGTAATGCTGAAAAATTGTTTAGCATTAGACCTGGTTAGTTCCTAGTAAATTTAAAAGAAGCTACCACCCAGTTTGTATCTAGCAGCTCTCTATGATATGATAGCAAATCCAGAGTGTTATTTTGGACAACCCTGATACCTGATTACCTGATAATATGAAACCATGTTATTATAATGATTTTCATCGTATATCGCACTAGCGTCCTCCATGTATTTCATAATACGATCAGCACGGCAATCCAGAAGGATTCGAGTTGTTTGAAAGCTGTACAGCTCCTTGAATATCTGGAAAGTTTTGAAAAACGTTTACTCTACAACGTTAATGGTGTTCATTTTAGAGAGGTATAGCTACTTCTAAAGGAAATAAATATACCTTCTTATTGCTGCCTTCAGTGTCTAACCTTCGAACAACTATAGGATGCTTATCGGTATACTCCGCCAAAACCTTCTGCATTCTCATAAGGCCTAAAACGTATATTGTAACTTTAAATAAATACGAATACCTCGGCTAAAGAAAATTAAATGTAGCTTCTTAAATGTATTCTGGGACAATTTAAATGATTTTACCGAAATCATCTTCGAAGAGAACTGTAAATGACTCCCAGTTGTAAAACTTGAGTAATCTTGCTAAAGCTATTGACAGCTCATCAGACTCAGGGTAGAAGTTTATCGAAATCTTTTTGAAAGTCGGTTCAATTTCTTCTTCCATTTCTTCGTCTTCAGTATCCTCATAGAACAGTTCTGATTCAGGGTCTAGGGGTTGCCAAGCTGCCTGTATGTGGGGAATGTGCGACCGTGCACACTGATGTCTTATTGCTAAATCTGCCGTCGCAGTTTGTGGTCCGACTACAGCTATAGGCCTTATGTTTTTGGTGCAAACTGAAACAAAATAGATAATGGAATCACGAATGAATGCAAATATGATAATACAGTTACCTCTGATCGTAGAATTCTTTACATTCTCTCAGATCTGCAGATATTTAAGATCCTTTGAAGATACATAAGCGTCATTCGCTCTTCCACATTTTGTGAAAAGTAAAAAAACCTTCAGTTTAATTACTAAACTAAGGACAGCTTGCACAAAATTTCATTTAAATCTATCTTAAACAAATTAAACCAAATTAGATCAAGATACTTAAATTTAAACGAAGATAATGTTACGTTTAATGACATCTTTCACGAATAATATCAGTCACAAAAAATAAAACTTGAAAAACTTAAACTTACGATCTTGCCAGACAGAATAGCTATCAGATCTTTGGGGTTCCACGATAACAGTTTGTATTTTGTATTCTCCATTGTGAGTGTGCTGCATACTTTCATTGAAGGCATTTCTTTGGACACCAGCTGTTCTGTGAAATATACCAGCTGGAATGTCAAGAAACATGAGCATGAGCTAAAAATAGTAGGTAAAGTACTTATCTAAAGTTATTATTATAAAGTTTTGTTGCTGATGTTTTTTTAAACTAATCTGTACTTAATTACCTCTACTTAAAACTTCCTCTCAACTTCTATCAAAAGTTAATCACCGTTACGTATTATTATTATTATGTTCTGTGTCACCGTTTATGTTGAGAGGCGATTATATTATTGTTATATAATGCCGAATATATTTAAACACTCTTTTATTTAGGTATTAAGCAATTAAACAGATTTAGTATAGCATAGTAAATTTTTGGTCAAACCTAGTCCGACTCACCTATTTGGTAATACGACACACGATTCTGTATGCGTAGAATCTGGGAGTTTCCATTGTTTATCAATATGAAGAGCACAGGTAGTAAACACCACATTTCAATTACTAGCGATCATGGGGTCGCTTTTATTTATTTGAATCACTGCACAGTTATTAACTTTAGTGTGTTTTTACAAATGTGTTACGGTTATTTGCGACCATACTGCGCGTGCGTCTGGTTTGTCGTTCACTCAAACAAAATTAACTATTTCTGAGACCTAAGATTTGGAGACGGTATCTCGGGTTATTTGTTTGTGATCAACTAAAAATATCATGAATGTATTATTTATTGAACCTGCTTGTAATTGCAGATGCAGCTGACTGGTGCTGATTCATTTCAAATTTGAGGAAAAAATTAATTACCAAACTGTAATTTCCACGTTTTAGTAAACTATCTGATCCGAGTAAATTAAAATGTCGAAGAAAAGCAAGAAAAATTTTAAATATCATGAAATATTCCACGTCAATGTTTCGTCGTTCCAAATTGTAAAATATGTGAATGAAAGCATGGCGACCTAACGTAGTCTCGTGGCCTAAAATTGTTTTCTAAAAATACCCTTTTCAGACAGTGCGCGCGCGGCGGCCATGCCGCGAACCCACATCTACTAAACTCTTACAATTATCGGACAACAAAATGATATCAATAATAACAATCACATTTGCTTGTTTTGTATCACTTGCAGGTGGTCGGACGGTCAGCGATACCTTTTATCCTGTCGGTATGAAAGCTTTGTAACTATTTTGGTGTAAAAAAAGTTTGCAGTTCTATTACAAAATTATAAAGAATCAAAATACTACAATGTGTTAATCTAAATGCGGTTTATTTTGTTGTATACAAATACATGTTGTGTTTCAGGTGGTTTATTCAATCAGCTGTCAGAGAGTCTCTCGCAAAGAGCTTTCGATAACTTGGTGCGACTTAGTGGCCGCAAAAACTACCACAGTCGCTCTCTACTCTCAAAGACGGTCGACAGTTATTCTACGGCTTTGGAATGTAAGCTCTTTCATATTTTTCCTTGCAAGAAAATTTCCTTATTATTCCATATTTTTCTTTGCCTTTCGGCTGATGTCCGTTAATCAAAGTCGAATACCTACAAGTTTGGTGGGTGTCAATAATGGTCACTTTGAAATTCGTGGAATTAAACAGATTATAATTTTAAACACTAGTGTAGAATTCTGACATCAGAGTTGGCTACTAGCTCCAAAAAATTTTTATAGGTACTATGACTAGCTCATACTCTTTTGAAATTAATCTAGAGTTGGGAATGAGGATCAGATATACTCTAGACTAGGCATTACATAACGATCATGATCGTTATTATATATTTGATCTTTATATTATATATTTACATTTTTTACACGTGAGGTACTAACGCCGGCGCCGTTCTTAAAAATATCTACAAGTGTATTTTACACAATTCCAGTGTGTGATTTCACATCTGATGGCCATGAAATAATTGCACTGGTCGATGCACGACCAACCAATGGCATCTGCGATACTGTATGCTTGTTGGCCAACAGATACAATGTAAGTAAACTTATATTAGGTATGTCCTAATAAGCAGTCCAGATTTCAGTTTCTTCATACTCTACTACACAAGCTATTAGTGCTGTTTGATAACAAATATGTTTTTCTTTTTAATAATGTTTTTCTTATGATTGCAACTAACTACTAATAAACTAATTTACTTATATCTTAGTCATAGTCATTAACGCGTTTACTGCCAAGCAAGTTCAGTGCCGCAGCCCAGCCCGAACAGGTACAAAATTTGTGTCGCTAGCTCTCTCAGTAAGTACTTACCAGTTTTATTTTGATATTTTGCTCAGTTCACATTATTTATGAAATGAATCATCTAATACCACCCAAATTGCCGTAATTCAAAAGGTATACTTGATAAGTTCCCCATTATTAAAGCAGAGCTCTAAGTCCACCCATAACTGTCTGGCCCGCTTCGCTTCGCAGTAATACCTGCATTTACTGTGTCCATGTCCCGGTGTGAAAGCTAGGATTACTGCTGCAAAGACAAACTAACTTCTCAGGATGACAAATGCGGGCAAAAGTGCAGTTCTCTGTGAGGTCCTCTTTAGGTCATATTTCTGATGTTATAGGACTGCATGTGATTTAAATTTGGCTGAAATATGTTTTTGTAGTAAACAAACACTGATCACAGAGAAATTAATGACTAACAGATGACAGTTTGTGTCCTGTCCAGAGGTCCGTGACGTCATCCAAAGTCCGCGAAAAATGGTGGCATTTGAAAGGCTCAAAGGACACCGAAAGTTTTGGACTCTTTTTGCAATGTAAAAGGTAAAAGGGATATGGACCAAAAAAATGAAACTTTTTTTATCTAAATAAAAAAAATATATGCTTAATTCTTCTTCTGGAAGCGGAGAAATATGAAAAATATAGTTTTCGTGCGATAAATCTATTACTTGACCATACTATAGTCGTATTGCTCATTATACGGACTAAAAGTGAAGGAAAAAATGACATTTTTCCTTCAATTTTGACATAAATCGTATCAAAACTAATCAAAATTGAAGGAAAAATGACATTTTTTCTTTCAATTTTAGTCCGTATAATGAGCAATACGACTATAAACATACCTGCCTACGATTGGACAATTATAGAGAATAAAACCTTTGCATTATTCTATTATAAAATAGGTCGGTACTTTATTTAGTTTATGTCGCTGGCATTACATTGACACAATTGACAGTTACCGACACAGAATAATAATACTCCTAGCGGTTACCGATTAGGTACTCATGTCTTGCTTTGGTATTTTTCGATTCGTTTCGTGGTTTCGTGTGTTATCTCAGCTCTCAGAACGCCCAAAGTTACAGAATTTGCAGTGAGAAACTGAAACTGCACCTATTAATTAACACAACATTCATCTCTTTACATTCAGCCAGTATTAATTTATCTGCAGGCCCGGCAATGTATGTAGTACTTTCGGTTTCCTTTATTCAGTGTTTTAAATTTCATTTTAAAACTTTATTTGAACATTTCCAAGACTATTACATTTTTTTTCTATGATAAAAAGATGTAAACAATGAATTAAGAACAAAAAAAACATGCATAAGTAGGTAAGTACCTATATAAAATATGCATATCAGCTAGATGGTACTAACTCTTCATAAATATAATACTCGTATACTGTGTCTACGTATGATTTTACACAGTCAAGCTATGTATAAAATATAATGTTAATCGCAGTCAATATAAAATATGATATTGATGTGATCTTTCGAGCGCGCAAGAGCGCAAACGTATCCCCTACCTACTGGAGCGGTTACTGATGCTCCACAGTTGATGCGCATACATAATGGATACCCAGCTTCATCTAAAACACTGCTCGTCATGTTCGACGGTACGCACTTTATGTTAAAAAGATTAAATAAAACACCCTACTCTTAGTTCAGTCACAGAAAAATTTTAGCTTACATTTTTTTATTAAAAGATTTACTTACAGAAAAATGTGAATATCATCACTATGATAATTTTTGTACTTTTTGAAGCTTATATGAGTAATTGTTTCAGATCACTCATTTATCAGTAGGATGGGAACCAACAGAGTCAATGGAAGAGGATCTTTTCACCTTCTCATATCATCCTCCTCCTGATGTTATATCGAAAGCGTATTCAACTCTTATCAAGACATTGCAATGGGATAAATTCACAATATTCTATGAAGACGATGGCAGTGAGTAAATACTTTGTTACAAAGAAATAAATATAATTTTGTTATTTTACTGTAGATTCACCATAATAATTCAATCATAATACATGTTGTGCCAACTCCACGTGTGACATATGCAGGAAGATAATGATGATATTTAATAATTCAATCATAAGGATAAGCGCTAGGTAAGAACTATAAAGTGTTATTACATAGCGAGCGTCGACGAATTTATAAAGTGCGTCTTGCCATTTTGTATGCACTTTTCTATACATTTTGGTGTATCACAACTCGCCGCTATATTAGTCCGCTGTGTGCTATTCCATGACGTAGGCATCAGACTACTAAGTTTACCACTAATAATTTCAGCTTTCATCCGCCTGCAAGACGTAATAAACTCTTGGTCTAGCGTACAAGAACCCATCACCTTCAGACAGCTGGATCCAAAGGGGGATAATCGAGAGATATTCAAGCATACCTTTAACGTAGAACAAAAAAGCTATCATGTTTTGGATTGTGAAGTTGAAAATACTCTGAAATATTTTAACGAGATTCTCCAAGTCAACAATAATACAGAGTTTCAGGTAAATTCCGTTTTTACACCACTTGTTTTAGTTACATATCAGAAATTTATTTTTTAATGGACACTCAGTCCATAAGAAATACCTATAGGTGCCTACCTACCTACTTCTACAGCGCAGTTTATGTATCACATTGCCTATAAATTAGTAACTTGAGGCTTTGGCCTTCTACCTTTCTGGAATGATACACAGAGTTCTGTTAGCATATTTTAAACGTGATTGTGTGCAATAAACTAAGAACTAAATTATCAGTGAAGCATACAAATTTTGGTTTCAGAGTTTTATCCTTACAAATCTAGATTCCTATCAAATAGAACTTAATAGTTTGAGCGCACTCTTGGCAAACGTATCAACATTCCGGCTGACGACTCCAGTTGAAGATAAATGGGTAGACATTAACATGCAAACGGAGGGTATTATAAAGGTAAGGGATATTAAAGCTTATATGTATAAAGTCGTGTCTAAATTCTCGAAATTTTACCTGTATCGGTGCTGTAATCTATAGTCGTATTGCTTATTATACGGACTAAAAGTGAAGGAAAAAATGTCATTTTTCCTTCAATTTTGACATAAAACGTATCAAAACTAATCAAAATTGAGGGAAAAATGACATTTTTTCCTTCACTTTTAGTCCGTATAATGAGCAATACGACTATATACTGGTACGATTTTATCGATTTTTCATTCTTTTAAATGTGTACAACTATGTCATTTTCTCCGCCACATGGTGTAATTCTCCGTGATGGCAGAAGGCAATATGACATCGGATCATCTTGCGATGGATTGCATTGCACATAATACGTTTTTCTCTAAGTATGTAATAAGTAACTTGCAATTATGTACTATTTTCGCAATTGCCAAGGTCACGGCACTATGCATTTAAATGTGGACGCATCTTTACAAAAATATTAATGATCTTTTCGTGTTTCAGTTAGAAACCGCACTTACAGTGGACGCTATAAATCACATAGATAAAGTAGTCTCGAGTTTAAAAGAAGATTTAAAAACAGAAGCAGAGGATGAAGAGCTAAGAAGAAAAGAAGATGAACTTCCCGCTCTATGTCATCAGGATGAGATTTCAGATTATGAAGAACAAGCGTGGATATTAGGCAATGTAGTGCGAGAAAAGATGATGACGGTGGGTTTATTTACCTTTTTGAGTGGTTATTTAGTTTTATTCTGAGTTTTTCTTCACTCTAGCGATCTTAAACATATTGCAATAAACACGTCAATATGACTATTCGAGTTAAAGCATTATGGACACTATTTTCAAATAACTTTTTATTGATTTTAGGCCACAGGCGGTTTCACAGGAAATATAAAATTTGATAAATTTGGCCGAAGGGAAAACTTCAATTTACATTTCATGAAATTGAACACAAGCAGCATGTTCGTCTTTGCTGGGACGTGGAATTCCAATTTGAATGTATTACCCGACGATTTCAATATTCCAGATAGGTCTGCAGCTGCAGCGAAAGACTCTAAATTAATGGTAACTAAAGATTTTATCCAAATGCTAAAATCAAAAAAGCCCATTGACTAATATAAACTATTCTAATCCTGATTTTGCATTTTAGATTGCTACGAAGGAATACTTACCTTATTTTCAAATAACAACAGCACCAAACGGCACAGTGTCTCACAGAGGATACGTCGTTGATCTAATGCAGAAAATATTTACCGAAATCAAAGAAGAAAAACAAATTGATTTCAAGTACGAATTTTATAAAGTTGACGGTGACGGCTACGGACAAAAAATGCCTGGAACACAGAGATGGGACGGTCTTTTGGGAGAGTTGATTAATCATGTAAGATTTACTGGATATCAAATTCTAGTAGACGTGAACATCAGAAAAAAGTCCAAATATCTATTCTTTGTTTTCAGAAAGCCAGTTTAGCAGTATGTGATATAACTATAACGTCAGATAGAAACGCAGTCGTTGATTTTTCCATACCATTTATGAGCTTGGGTATCGGCGTGCTGATTAAGGAAAAAGACCCAGAGCCACCAAAGATGTTCTCATTCATAGAGCCCCTAGCTCTTGACGTTTGGCTGAGCTTGGCCACTACTTACATTATAGTCTCTATGATATTGCTAATTTGTGCTCGGTGAGTTTTATATTTGCTTACAGCCATTCACTTAGGCTGTGTCCCCAGTAGGCAAACTGTTAGCGGCCGACTGAGTTTGCGGCGTATCGGTTTAGTACGCCCTTCCTTATATTTGAAATGGAGTGTCATAGTTTGCTAGTTTTGCGCTCACTTTACGCAGTTTGCAGTAAGTGCACTTTCCTCAGTCGGCCGCTAACAGTTTGCCTACTGGGGACACAGCCTAAGTTTGTCGATCGAGAGCGCGTGCGAACTCTTAGGCAATAACTGACTAACTTAATGTTTTTCTCAGGATGAGTCAGGAAGACTGGGTCAATCCTCACCCTTGCAACCAAAATCCTGAGAACCTGGAAAACATTTGGAGTCTTTACAACTGCATGTGGTTGAATATGGGTTCCATTATGTGTCAAGGTTGCGATATCTTGCCAAGGTAACGTTCTTTCAAACAACTGATCACACACTTGATTCGAACAAAGCACTCAGTTGGTAACGCCACTACATCACTCATAAATTTTATAAAAATGAAAAACTTTATAAAACTCTGTAGAAAATAAAATAGACCAATAAGGCAACAAATAAGTAAATATATTTTACATGGCTTGCCATTGAGACACGGTTAACATGAACAGGACTGAGTATCTAAGCCGTGAAATTTCTTTCGATGTTTTGATTCAGTTTGATAACCAGTCAATGTACATACTGATACATTTCGATCTTCACATTGAAAACCTTCCAGTAAGCTCTTACATCATACTACGTACCGTTATAGTTATGTAAGTACCTATATTGGACACCAAAAATAATGCTAAAGTTATAGATATTTTTATCTATAGAGCGGCTGGCTCCAGATGGATCACAGGAATGTGGTGGTTCTTCGCCTTAATCGTGACGTCATCGTACACGGCCAACATGTCTACTTTCATCAGTGACAACCGTCGTGACACTGAACTACAAGATGTGAAACTACTGGCTGGTCAAAACAAAATTACCTATGGACTTTTGGAAAACGGATCGACATATCAGTTTTTTGAAGTGAGTATTACCTACTTATAATGCCATAAACTTGGGCATGCTTCCGTGACCTGCAGGGCGATTCATACTTCTCGGAATGTATTCCAAATTCGGAACGTCAACTTTCCAAAGAAAATCTTTGAATCAGATGTAGGAATACCTACATCTGATTCAAAGATTTTCTTTGAATAAGATTTTCTTGAATCTCGGAATACCGAGAAGTGTTTTTTATAATTCGGTCTCCCGCGGTACAGGCTCGCCCTAGTGCGGGGACCATTAGTAATATCTGTATGTATTGTACTTTTTTTTGGTAAATAAATGTATTTGTATTTGTGTGAATCTCACTGCTGGATCAGTGGGCTCTTTAAATTCTCTTTAGATCTTTAGATTGTTTATAACGATCCTCAGATAGTTCAACTGGTTCTAATGTTATTTAAATATGTAGTAGATTAGTTTATATAAGTAGGTAAATTAATATTTTGATTTCAGAAATCAAATGACACCTTATATCAAAAGCTATGGTCAACAATGAAATCGGCCAAGCCGTCAGTGTTTACCACAAAAAATTCTGAAGGTTTGGATCGCGTCAACAAAAGTAATGGAAAATATGCATTTTTCATGGAATCCACAGCTATTGAATACAATATTAATAGGAACTGCAAATTGAGGAAGGTTGGAGCTAATTTGGATTCCAAAGAATATGGGATAGCAATGCCAAAAAGCAAGTACCTACCTATTAATAATTTTTAAATCAATGTTATCAAGTACTATTGTTCTTCATCACTAGATGAAGACTTGTAAAAGAACGTTGCGACATTTTGGGCCCCCCTGTCCAACAGAGATGACACATACGTCATATGAAAGCTCTTGGAGTGTACTTTATTTCATTCTATTACAGCTAAGTTAAAATCGAGCGCGAACATGGTGTTTTGGTGCAAAAATGGCGCGATAATGGTGGTTTCTTGAACGAAACTAGAAAGCTGAAACTTGGAAGGTAGCTTTCTTTTCTAGTAAAACCACCTACTAAGGCATTTTATTTTCGAATTTCAACCCCTAAAGGGGTGAAAAGTATTGAAAACGTTTGTATAAAACTTTTTAACCCGTAGTATGATTTGCTTGAAACTCGGTTCGCATACTCGAAATGCAAAATAAATGAACACGTATTTCAAGATTATTCGAAACAACCCTTAAAAAGGAATAAAATGGGGTGTCAGAGTTTATATTGAAACTTTCTAAAGGGTGGTGCGATTGGCTTGAGACTCGGTTTGTATATTATAAATGCAAAATAAACGGACATTGTGTTGCAGGACTTTTCGAAACGAGCCTTAAAAAAGGGTGAAATGGGGTGTCGAAGTTTGTGTTGGAACTTTTTAAGGACAGGGCAGGCAAGTACCGGCGTAATTTGCATACACTTCGCCACCGGCTACCCGGCACTGGTTACCCGGTCCTTTGGTCCATTTTCGTAACTATTTTTCACAACCAGTTGCGAAAGAAGATTTTTTTTTTCACTAATTCTTAACTGGTTATTAAAAAGAAATATTTATTCCATGTACAGTCAGCGTCATCAATCGGTATCCCCCTATTGATTTTAACAAGGACCCTTTTCATTTCAACTTTGGATTTCAGTCGGATTTGCTAGTATAGGAACTCGAGCGAAATTAGGTATCCATAAGTATACTAGCAAATCCGACTGAAATCCAAAGTTGAAATGAAAAGGGTCCTTGTTAAAATAGTTAAAATAAATGAATAGGGGGATACCGATTGATGACGCTGACTGTACGTACCCATGTTTGGTTAACCATCAGCTACGTTTTTTTTTTCATGTTTTGGTTTTGTAATTTTAACAGCTGTCATTGAAAATGTAGATCTTTTGAATAGCTTTCATTTGAACTAAGAACGGAGAGCCTAGGACGAGTAGTTTCCGAGATATGGCCGTTTGAAGTATGATAGCTGTTATTGAAAATATAGATCTTGGTTATAGCTTTCAACTGAGTTAAGAAAGAAGAGTCTAGGATGAGTAGTATTTGAGGTATGGCCGATAATAAAATAATAATTATTATAATGTCTCAAAATGACATAATCTCTCATTTTGACATAATCTGTCAATTTGACATCTGCTACCAATCATCAGTAAACTTTATACAGTACTTCCAGATAAATAATGAGTATCGGAAAACATCAGAAACAAACGCATAATCAGCCATTATTCGGAAAACACGAAATTAGCCAATGCCTATTATTTATCTGGAAGTAGTACATTATTTATTTTATTTTATTTTTTTAATTTTAGGAAAACTTACAGCTAGACAACAGATTAAAAGAAGATATACAACACCGTTAGTTAACGAGAACAGAGTGTCCTGGACAAACTTAATATAAGTTTTTTGGATACTTACAACAAAACCTTATGTAACTTTTTAAAAAATAAATAAATAAAATAAATAAATTCTGGGTCAGTTTAAAGCCAGCACCTACTGCTTTTATTACTTAATCGTATTCGTGTCGTTAGTTTAGTTTTTTAATTTGAAAATTAATAAATATTAATTAATAATTATTTATTACTTATTAATTATTAATTATTTTTTATTTATAAATTCATATATTTCCTAAATGTTATAAAAAGAAGAAAACAAGCTTCCACTTTCGTAGCTAGTTACGAAAAATGAAAAAAAAACCATTCATTTTCGTCACTGGTTACCAAAACATAAAAAAAAAATCGTAGTTGGCTATGAAACATGGTTACGTAGGTACATGGAATTAATATTCCTTTTTAATAACCAGTTAAGAATCAGTAAAAAAAATTTTTCGTAACTGGTTGTAAAAAATAGTTACGAAAATGGACCAAAGGACCGGGTAACCAGTGCCGGGTAGCCAGTGGCGAAGTGTATGCAAATTACGCCGGTACTTGCCTGCCCTGTCCTTAAAAAGTTCCAACACAAACTTCGACACCCCATTTCACCCCTTTTTAAGGGTTGTTTCGAAAAGTCCTGAAATACGTGTTCATTTATTTGTCATCAATAGTATTCAAACCCAGATTCAAGCAAATCACACTACCTATTAAAAAGTACCCATAAAAACTTTGACACCCCATTACACTCCTTTTTAAGGGTTGTTTTGAATAATCCTGAAATACGTGTTCATTTATTTTGCATTTCAAGTATACGAACCGAGTTTCAAGCAAATCATACTACGGGTTAAAAAGTTTCATACAAACGTTTTCACTACTTTTCACCCCATTAGGGGTTGAAAATCGAAAATAAAATGCCTTAGTGGGTGGTTTTACTAGAAAAGAAAGCTACCTTCCAAGTTTCAGCTTTCTAGTTTCGTTCAAAGAAACCATCATTATCGCGCCATTTTTGCACCAAAACACCATGTTCGCGCTCGATTTTAACTTAGCTGTTATAGAATGAAATAAAGTACACTCCAAGAGCTTTCATATGACATATGTGTCATCTCTGTTGGACGAAGCGGGTCCAGTGTTCAAGCAATAATGCCCATGGTTCTTTCTAATGTTATTTTCGCTCGTAAAACTATGGATTAAGATTTATGGTTCGGCAGGTAGCAGGTACTGTTATTCTATTCTTGACAAAGGCCTTCATGTATTTCTAGTCTTGCTTAGAGCCCTCGCAGACTGCAGACCTTCTATCGGCTGATAGTTTTAAAAGTATTCAATGTTTTAGATTTCCCTTATAAAAGATTGATAGACTTCGCTATACTATCATTACAAGAAAAAGGTGATCTGGAGGTTTTAAAGAAAAAGTGGTGGGAAAAAGAAGATAACACTGTTAATTGTGCGGTATGTATGTACCTAATCTATAAAACTGTAAGATCTTAGTGTGGGCTGTTTTAATTTATTATTAGTTGGCATGACATCGACACATCGATCACAAACTTATCGATATAATTCCGAATGGTGGTGATCGGATTTTGGAACTCAAATGGAGTTGGGCGGGACACATGGCGAGGTGAGGTGATGGCAGGTAGAGTAAAGCCATAGCTAAATGGTGGCCGAGACAAGGATACAAAAATGTTGGTCGTCCGGCGGCAAGATGGGCAGACGACATTGAAAAAGTCGCGGGCAAAAGATGGATCGGACTGGCGCAGGATCGTGACAGACGGCACACACTAAGGGAGGTCTATACCCAGCAGTAAGTGAACGGGCTGTGGATGATGATGATGATAATGGTATCACAGGTATCTTACAATACGATACAGGTATCCTGTCAGTCCTGTCCTGTCACTATCAGTTTTTGTTTATATAAATAAAAATAAATGTTTGTAAGTATGTTGTCCCTGTATTCCTTCATTGATCAAAATGTGATGAATCTTTGATAGGGTCTTCTGAGGACGCCCGCGAGGGTTTTTAGCCCAAAAAGCCTATCTAAAAAAAAAATCTTCATGTGAAAAATTCTAACTTATCTTTGACTTTTGAGACTCTACGTCGATCACAGAGAGACCCGCTATGGCATAAATTCCAAAACTACTTGTTATAAATAAGTATTGGTTTGTATTAATTTTCAGGACAAAGTAAAATTAGAAGATGATACTGGCTTACAAATGGAGAACACCAGTGGAATATTCTTGGTGCTCGGGGTCGGTGGAATCCTGGGTTTGATTGTGGCAGTCATCGATTTCCTATTACATTCCCGGGAGATCAGCGTCAAAGAACGGGTGAGAAATTCTACTTCCAACTATACTAAAATTCCAACCAATATTGCAACACTTTATTTTAAATCATACTAATGTCATCATTTTCATTTGCGCTTTTAACTAAGGGCTCTAAGTAATGGTGTGATATAAGCATTGGACAATGGACATCTGTAGTGCGATTAATACTTCTCGAAATGCATCCGATTCAAAGATATTCTTCGGAAAGTTGACGTCTCTCTCCGAATTCGGAAAGCATTCATAGAAGGGTTGAATCGCGCATCAGGACTAAAGTATAGTTTACACCAGGCCAGCGCTGGCTGCCAGCGCTGGCGAGAATAGAGCGCCCGTCTATTTTTTAAGCCAGTGACCTCCGCCTCCTGTTTACACAAGGCAAATACCAAGCCAGCCAGTGAGACTAGCAGCCAGCGATGGCCTCGTGTAAACTAGGCTTAAGTTTGATGGCATAAAGAAAAGCCGGCCTGGTTTAGTTGTCTTATTATAACGAAATGTTTTATCAACATCTTACTTAGTATTAACGAATTTACTTATACACCCTACAAACCTTTTGAAACTATCTAGTAAATTGAAATGTCCAACAGGTCACGTTCCGTGAAGCGGTCTTGAGCGAATGGCGAGCATCGATAAATCCAAAGTCATTACACAAGCCAGCGGCGCCGCCCCGCTCCGCCGCGCCGTCCACAGCGTCAGCGTCGCCCGAGCGGGAGCGGTCCCAGTCCCGCGCGGTCTCAGTACTTCGAGCCGCTACTTCTTTCATCAATTTTGATGAGATTTACTAAACGGGACCATAGTGGAATGGGAATGGTCATAGAAAAGAATGGATCTTTATAAATACTTAACAAGGGCTTAGTAACTAAAGCTTAGTATTTTTAACTTTCAATAACATTGAACGTCGGTGTAAGCCTGTTTGAATTGCTAACTTAACTTGGTAAATAATTCGTTCATTTTATTTTATTTATTTATTTACTCTACTAAACTGTTTTTATAAAAATAAATAAGTAGGAAGGTACCTACTTATTTTTTTTTTGTTAAGTTTTTTAACAATTAGGTAGTACTTAAGTACTTATATGAGACTTTTCAGTAAAACAAATTATGCCCGCTGACACACGCGTATTTTATTTTGTTTTGCAAAACACGATCGTAAAATCTAAACTATCTATCCAAACAATAAAAATTGCTTAGACGATAAGCATAATTATTTTGTTAAGAAGTTCAGGATAATAATTATCACACACAGACATGGTCCTATTTAAATAATTCGATATGAAACAAGTCAGCTGCGGAGCGTAGTACAGACGATGCCCGAGAGCCCTTGTCTAACTCAGACGCTTCGGAAGAGGGCCTGGAGTGCTTCACTGGCTTCTCAGTCTCCCAGACACTGAGGGCGAACTGCAGCTCGGCCCAGAAGGCTTCAGTCTGAGACATCTGTAAAAGAGAAGTCCTATTTAATCGGATCCTTTGTTTTGATTGATGATAGGTATTATTTGCAAGTTTTTATCCATTGACACATGGTGCTCCAAACGTGCCCCTTCGGATATATGAAGAAAAATCAGTAAAAGCGGTTTATGGGACTAAAAATTCCTGCCTGTCCCCTAATTGAAATTCGGAGACAGGCAGGAATTTTGATTTCTTTTTGTCCTCTCGTGGGGGATAGAATTATTTAGTTAATGACAACATTGATGATGATGACGATGACAAGGACAACGATGAGATCAATTATTCTAAAATTGCCTTCAGAAATAAGGAGGGTTTACGAGTTACACATTTTTTGTGTTGCTTTCCATACAAATATTACTGTTTTTATTTTATTACTTGAAAAGTATGGTCAACTGAAAAATTGCGTTTCCATTATTGTTTCCCTTTTATTTATAGAACACAACATTGTTAGTTTTTCAAAACATTTTATACTCTGTGAACTTATGTCCGGCAATAAACAGTAGTTCATATTAAGATAAATTCTAAATCAAAATTATTCTGACAAAAGGGCGTTTGGATGTTTCTGTTTCAATTACGCTTCAACTTCTAGATCGATTTGAAAGAAGCTTGGAAAGGGTTGTAGATTGAGGCCAGACTTTAAGTACTTACTGATACAAAAAGAGTGTGACGCGAGCAAGCAGAGGACAGAAATAAGTTGTTCACTCAAATAACGGTATACTTACCTACCCTTCATTCATTCATTATTTTTACTAATTGCTTTCTAGTGTCCAATAGAGCTTCATTCAAACTACACGTTGTTTTATTAAAATCAGTTACAAGCAAACCTCAACCTTATCTCCTCAACATATGGTCCATAATCGAGCCGAATACCAGTGTCTGTTACCTGAGTCGCCGGAGCCCGAGAAGAAAAAGTGCAATAAAACCTAATCAAAACCCATTGTTCATCTGCGGATCTAATCTGTTGCTGGGCACTCAAACGACATACACAAAAACATAACCCCATTGTTCGAGTTTACAAAGTGAAGATTACAATTTTATAATTATTGCGATTAAAATTATTACGAACTTACAATGGCTGCCGAAGTGGAAAAAGCGTTGAATTTAGTGGAAAATCTTGCGCATACTTTGAGGAAGACCCAGACAAATCTAAAGAAGAGTCCTAAGTCTAGATTAACACGAAATTACGTGGAAGCCCGCCTAAAATGTGTAGAAGACTTTTGGAGTGAATATAAACGATCCTACGGCGAAATAATACGCAACGTACCGAGGGAAAAGCGAGACCAAATACCGTATTTAGCAAATGAAGAATTTTATGAACATGAAGAGATGTACATCAGCTTGACGACCGACTTGAAAGATTTGTTAGTTTCTCAACCAGTTAGCGTTGGTGCTTCGTTGCCTGTGTCTAGTGAAAATCAACAAACGAGAGTGGTTTTACCTAAAATACAACTGCCTACGTACGGTGGACAATATGAAGACTGGATGTCGTTCCATGATTTATTCAATACACTTGTGCATACGAATGTGTCGCTAAATAATGTTCAAAAATTGCATTATTTAAAAACAAGCCTTACTGGAGAAGCCGCATCAATATTAAAGCATATTCAAGTGACGGATTCAAACTATGAACAAGCATGGAACATGCTCAAAGTAAGGTATGGCAACAAAAGAATAAACATCAACGCAGTTATGAAAAGATTCTTTTCTCAGAAGAAAATAACTGTTTTGAATTCAAGTCTCATAAAGAATCTGCTAGATACAACGTTCGAGTGTTTACATCAACTTCAAAATATGAATGTGAAAATTGAAAACTGGGATCCGCTGATAATATTCGTCGTAGTGCAAAAACTGGATTGTGAAACTCATAAAGACTGGGAAGAACATGTGAGTACCAACTGTCAGGAGCCTGAAAGTCTCCCCTCTCTCGATATGTTTCGCAAGTTTCTGGAAAGCCGATTCCGTACGTTGGAGCTCACAGAACCAACAAAACAGAGGTCAAGTTCTGTTCATGTGCGAGAGAAGTCATTCCACATAACAACCAATGCTGAAAACAACAAAGTATGTCAAATGTGCGAAGAAAATCATACTCTTAGCCACTGTAAGGAGTTTGGAAAACAAACACCCGCCCAAAGAAGCGAGTTTATCACAACAAAGAATTTATGCTTCAACTGCCTTGCACCCGGACACTCTGTAAGGTATTGTCGCATTCCAACAAGCTGTAGAATATGCCGCAGACGCCATCATTCACTTCTTCACGAAAATAGAGATGAAAATTCAACAAAAGGTAACACGACGGGCAACACTGAGAAGCAAACAAAACAACCCGAAGTGACCCTACATACAAACGTGGAGAAGACTGAAGAAGAAGAAGAAGACTTTACAGTGGTGACGTCACATGTTTCTACCAAGCAAAGCACAGCGTTACTGGCAACTGCCCTTGTACAAATAAGAAGCGAAGACAATTACACAATGGTTTTAAGAGCTTTAATCGATCAAGGCTCACAAGCGAGTTTTATAAGTGAACGAGCTGCACAACAACTCACGGCCAAGAGGTATCCTATGAAGGGTACAGTCATCGGTGTAGGATCAACGAGAGAAGATATCAAACACGTAGTTCAGATTAGCGTCGAATCAAGATATGAAGATTTCAACTTGGAAGTTAGAACATATGTTATGTCCAAGCCACTGACTACTAAAATACCATCCCGCACAATCAACACAAGCAACTGGCCTCACCTTGAAGGACTGATCCTGGCTGATCCAAACTACAACCAACCAGGCTCCATTGACTTACTTCTGGGTGTCGACGTGTACGCACAAATTGTTCAGAATCAACTAATCAAAGGTCCGCCAGGGACACCGTGTGCTCATAAAACAAACCTGGGCTGGATTTTGTTTGGAAAAGTAGAAGACAGTATACAACAAACAGAGTCTGTTCTTGTCATGCATCATCAGATCATAGGAGAAGACTTTTTAAAAACACTCTGGGAGATAGAACCTGATTCGAAAAGAAAATACACAAAAGAAGAAAAATTATGCGAAAGTTTATATGAAGATACTTATACAAGAAAAAGCAATGGACAATACATCGTACGACTCCCATTTCGTACCAATGAACCTAAAGCACCGGATGGGAATACAAGAGAAATTGCAATGAAACGCTTGATTCATCAAGAAAGAAGACTTCAAAAGACACCTGATCTGAGAGAAGAGTATAACAAGGTACTTGAAGAATATTCAGCCATGGGACATATGGAAGAAGTTCCAAAGGATGAAATGAACAACCGGTGTGTCTACCTACCACATCATGCGGTAATTCGAACAGATAAAGAGACAACGAAAATAAGAGTCGTATTTGATGCGTCATGTAAAGGCAATAATGGCATATCATTAAACGACGAGCTCATGATTGGGCCGGTACTGCAAGAGGATATGCGAAGTGTGATAATGAGATGGCGCATTCACAAAGTTTGTTTCGCAAGTGACGTCATCAAAATGTACAGAATGGTACTCCTGGATAAGAAAGACACAGACTTTCACAGAATACTGTGGCGTGGCTGCGACAAGCTCAACGACGATCCAAACTATCAACCACCTGAAGTCAAAGACTACAGATTAAGGACTGTCACATTCGGGACTGCATCGGCGCCTTACCTCGCTATAAAAACGCTGATCAAACTTGCAGAAGATGAAGGCGAACAATATCCTGAAGCTGCTAAGATTATTAAAGAGGACTTCTATGTCGATGATCTGATATCAGGCTGCGATACAACAGAAGAAGCAATACGTGTCAGTAAACAAATCATAACCATTTTGAGACGAGGAGGCTTTGAACTTCAAAAATGGGCGTCCAATGACCCAGAGTTTCTCAAATCTCTAGACGTCAAGAGAGTTACCATAAAGGCTAATCTAGACCTGAAACTAGATGGCAACATCAAAGCTCTTGGTCTATCGTGGAACCTTGGAAGAGACGAGTTTCATTATCAACTGAAACTTGAACCTATATCATCAAATAATATAACAAAAAGAACCATCCTCTCGGATTTACAGAAGTTGTTTGATCCACTGGGATGGATAGCACCAGTCATCGTCACAGCGAAAATTCTAGTTCAAACATTATGGCTTAGAGGAATTGGATGGGACCAAGAAATTAGCGATGAACTGAAAGAACAATGGAAATTTATAAGAAACGATTTGGAAAATGTTGATAAAATAAGAATCAAACGATGGCTAAACACAATCAGCACTAAACAAGAAGCAATAACATTGCACGGATTCTGCGATGCGTCTGAAAAGGCATACGCCGCTGTAGTCTACTGCCGTGTACAAACGAGAGGTGGTGGTGCAAAGATCAACCTCATTGCTTCAAGAACAAAGGTAGCTCCTGTCAAGACAATTTCACTACCGCGACTTGAACTGAGTGGTGCAACCCTGCTCGCCAAACTGCTTGCCAAAGTGAGTCAAGCTATGAGAATTCCATCACAGAACGTGTACGCATGGACTGATTCAACTATAGTCCTCGCGTGGCTTTTTGGAGAACCCAGTCGGTGGAAGCCATTTGTTGCTAACCGCGTGGTGGAGATACTAGAGCAAACAAGCAACGCCCAATGGTTTCATGTACAATCTGCGCAGAACCCAGCCGATATAGCGTCAAGAGGCTCATCTTTATCAGAACTACGACAAAAAACGTTATGGTGGAATGGACCTACCTGGCTCGCAAATGAAGTCATAGAGTTTACGAGACCAACAATATCAACCACAGATTTAGAAAGAAAGAAAACCATACAGTCCTACGTTAATGTAACAGAAGGAGAAGAGAAAGTTCTAAAATTTGAAGAATATGATTCTCTAACTGAACTATTGAGAGTATTAGTACTTTGTAGAAGGTTTTTAAATATGAAGAGAGATCCTAACAAGCTAAGTCAAGAAATGACAACGGATGAACTACAACATGCTTTGAAAGTTTGCATAACCAAATCACAAGAAGAAGAATTTTCAGATGAAAAAGGAAGACTTAAAGAAAACAAGAATGTGAGAACCACCAGCATTTTGAAATCACTAAACCCATTCTTAGATGACCAAAATATTCTCAGGGTGGGCGGAAGATTGAGAAATGCAGAAATCGACGAGAATCTAAAATATCCAGTGATATTGGGCAAGAAAAGCAGCTTTGTATCACTAGTAGTGGCAGACGCACATCTTAAAACACTACATGGCGGAATAAAGTTAATGATTACTTACTTGATGAGTAGATACTGGATTGTGGGCTGCAAAGGCTTGGTGAAGAAATACATTCATGGGTGTCTTACCTGTACGCGACAACGAGCTGCTACTAGACAACAAATGATGGGTGACTTACCTGAATCTCGAGTCACTCCTTCACGTCCTTTCGCTCGAAGTGGAGTCGATTTTGCTGGTCCAGTGTATGTTTTGAACTCTAAAGGAAGAGGAGCTAAAACCAGCAAGGCATACATTTGCATCTTCATATGCATGGCTGTCAAGGCAATTCATTTGGAGCTCGTCAGCGATTTAACATCTGATGCATTCATCGCAGCATTCAAACGTTTCGTGGCCAGGAGAGGAAGATGCAATGAGATCTGGAGCGATAATGGCACCAATTTTGTAGCATCCAACAAGGAACTATGTACAATGTGGAAAGAAGCAGGATTCGAATTCCCCGGATTTATAGCTGATCAGCTGGCAAATGATGGAACACAATGGCACTTCACACCACCGTATAGTCCAAACTTCGGAGGGCTTTGGGAAGCAGGCGTCAAGTCTGTCAAACAGCATCTACGTAAGATATTGACTAAGAACCTAACATTTGAAGAATTCACAACAGTGCTCACACAGATCGAAGCCTGCCTCAATTCTCGACCTTTAACACCGATCATTACAGATGTTGACTTAATTGATGACATACAAGTACTCACACCTGGACATTTTCTCGTCGGAGAAGCACTAATTACAGTGCCCGACCGTGACTATACCACTGCTAGCATGAATCTACTATCCCGATGGCAACATACCCAAAGACTAGTTCAAGGATTTTGGAAACGTTGGCAAACCGAATACTTGTCCCGACTGAACCAAAGACCAAAGTGGCTTAAAAGAACGCCTGAGTACGAAGTTGGCGACATTGTGTTGCTTAAAAACGAAAATTTACCACCAAGCAAGTGGGCTTTGGCAAGGATAATGGAAAAACATCCTGGACAAGATGGAATAACGCGAGTTTATACAGTGCGTTATAATAGTAAATTAATTCGTAGATCAGTCTCAAATTTATGCGCTTTGCCATTTTGTACTAAAGATGAATAGTCATATTTAATTGTTATTAGATTCAAGTCATTTTTTTTTTTTCTTAATATTTTGAAAAGGCCTTAGAGTCCTTTTGGTGGGCGGTATGTTCACTCAAATAACGGTATACTTACCTACCCTTCATTCATTCATTATTTTTACTAATTGCTTTCTAGTGTCCAATAGAGCTTCATTCAAACTACACGTTGTTTTATTAAAATCAGTTACAAGCAAACCTCAACCTTATCTCCTCAACAAAGTTATTTCTAAATTTACTCAGTAAACATACCCTCTGTTCGATGGCGACTTCACGGACGTTAAACAGGAATTCCAATATGCCCATGACAGCGGACAAGCCACAGCCTACCCCCAGTACCACGAAAACGCCACCCACATTGTCGACCCCGAGTTCACCTGCACTCGCGCCCTCGTCCACTTCTTTTGTCTGTGAATCCACAATAACATAGATTTTTAGGTAATAATTTACTCAGGCATCCATTTATATCAATTCACTAAAGAATTTAACGTGCCCTCCGAAACACGGAAGTACTTAGTTGTAATGCCCCTAGCGGTCGCCCATCCAAATTGAGACCGCTCAGAGCGTCACTTAACTTCGACGATCTATCAAGAACGTCTTAAACAAACTATGTTTTTGCATTGAAACAAGTTCTATAAAGTAAAAAAAAAATCTTGGAAAAAACAAAGAGAAGGTAAGAAGTTGCGTAGCTTGAGATTGAGACTTCGTGAAACGCTATCTATTTGTAAAACTAGCAATTGCCAAGTGTATTATTGACCGATCTTATCACTATCCCCCTAGACATCTTCAAAGAATGTCTAAGATAAGATTGGAGCAGATATTTATTGGCTCTTTGTATGAAGCCATGAGCCTGTTTACGTTAGCTGCGCACCTTACAAGAATCCTCCTTTGATACTTGCCACCATCTATTCTTCAATTCGACCAATTTTCCACTTTCTGCCAGTTTCAGTACTGCGTTATCGACAGCTGTACGATAGGACGCAACTAAAAAGATAAAACACTTCTAAATCATAACCTAAAAAAATTTTAAGAATTTATGTCTTAAATACCATCATATTATTTTTGTAAAGATCTATTTCAGTAATATAATGGGTTGATTGAATTAAAAGGAACGTATTTTTTGACAGGTCGTTCAACTGATTCGGAAATTTAGGACTGAGTTAAAATTTTCCAGGCCTTAGCGAGTATAATCAACGCGCTAAGTATGAATAGTATGAATATGATAATCATCCAGTCTGTTAATACACACTGCTGGGAGTAGGCCATCTTATACGCTACATTTTTCGGTCATCTCATCTTTTGTCCTCTGACCACGCTAACGATGTGTGACTGGGCTGGGCTAATGGCCTGCCTTATGGCAGATGCGCGATTCTTATTAATTCTAATGTTAATATAATGAATAGGTATATTGAACTATAACTTACAAAACGGCAGGGCTATTCCATAGCCCTTAGAGTCAAGCAGCCCTCCGACCTGCATCAGATTGCAGCGCCTTTCGAGCTGGTACTCTATAGCGGTGGATTCCATAAAGTATGCGTAGCCTCGCTTACTCTTCAACACCCTCTCGACGCCTTCGTCGTTGTTCTTCACGAAAACTGGCGGCCGGGATGATTCCATTGTGGCCCACATTTTTTGGTAGGTGGAAACGTTGGATCGCTATAAACCATATAAGTATGCCATGTGATATAAATAAAACAAATATTGATGGATAATCATACTGTGCCATTTAATCCAAAACTAAGCAAATCTTTGTACTATTTATATCTATACCTATATCTTGTATAATAAAGCAGAAGAGATTGATGTTTGAACGCAATAATCTCTGGAACTACCAGTCGAACTTATAGCTCATTTCTTGGGAAAGGTTATTAGTCAATAAAATGTCGACTTAAGAGGGCGGCGACGAACGAATTCTCCATACAAACGTACTACCGAAATCATTTAAAATTTGAGCGTATTTTCACCACTTTATGCACTTATTTAGATTAAGGAAGTATTAATCTAGGTTCCTGTTAAACTTTTGATCTAAAAAACTTACCTGAAACAAAATGTAACCAAATTGTATTTCTAACATTTTTACAGCAAAAATATCGTGTTTTCGTTGCATTTGTTCTGTATGATAAACAACAATGATTGTAATATCCTTTTAATAGGAACACAGCTTAGAGTGTCTAGTTACAGGCCATACAAAAAAAATTGCGAAATCATTAACTTTTCATTCATCATTTTTGGTATTACGGAATACATCGTAAATTCTTGTAAATTCTGAACTCGAGTATTGCCGTACGCGTTGCTCGGATGTCTTCAATGTGTGTGTATAGTCCCGGAGGCGGAGTTTCGACACTCACACTAACGCAAAATTGGTTTGCAACGACCACCGCTTTTTATAGTTTTTAGCATTTTTAGCTCGCTCGATGTATAGGTATGTAGGTATAGGTGTAGGTAGTATACACACTAACTAGATAGGTGTACCTAGCGTAGATTAGAATTGATTTTTACTTTGAACAATTATTTCAATTTTAAATGGTATGTAGGTAGGTAGGTTTTGTAGACCCTTTTATGAAAATTACTTTCTTTTTAACCGACTTCAAAAAAAGGAGGAGATTCTCAAGTTATAGGAATATTTTTTTATGTAGGTAGGTATGTTTCTCGAGTATCTACTTGAATAGGTGAGCCTGGACCGATTTGAAAAATTATTTTTTTGTTTAAAAGGGTACCAGGTGGAGCTATGGTCATCAGATCAGGTCAGGATCTGATAATGGAGTCAGGAACTGTTCAACAGAACTCCTCAGTAAATAGGCTGATTGAGTTTAAACTCGGCATAATGTAAGCTGTCTTGTTCCGTTTCGTTCCGACTACAATGTCATGTAATATGTAATACCTATGCGTACTTATGGTGACTGCGAGCTGACCTGATGATGGAATCAGAAGCTGTTCAAAAAATGGTGCTGGTGATGATGATGACGAGTTTCAGCTCAATCGGCCTATTTAGATTTAGGTAGGTAGGTACTGATGTGTTCTGTTGAACAGCTCCTGACGCCATCATCAGATCCTGACCTGATCTGATGACCATGGCACCACCTGGGACCCTTTCAAACAAAAAAGATTTTTCCAAATCAAAAAAATTCCAAAAACATACCTACCGACATAAAAAAATATTCCTATGAATTGAGAATCTCCTCCTGTTTTTGAAGTCGGTCAAAAAGAAAGTAATTTTCATACTAAAGTTATGAAGTTGAAGTTAAGAAAGAAGTTGAAGTTATGTTTTTAAACTTCAAAGTCTATAAATAGAACAGTAGTAGTTTTGTAATGACGTCACAAAATGACGGCGGGCCATTTGAATCTGCCAAGAGGGGCTTTTCCATCCTACTAATAATTTTACAGTGTGAAAGTTTGTGAGGATGTATGGATGTATAGATGTACCGCTTTCTAGGGATGTTTGTATGTTTGTTACTCTTTCAAGCAAAAACTACTGATACACGCGCGGTTCGAGGGGGGGGTCATGGGGGTCATGACCCCCCCCCCCCCCTCAAAATCCTTGAGAAACCTGTAACATCCAGCAAAAAGAGAGGTAGGTACGCACTACCAAAACTAGTGACCCCCCCCCCCCAAGATCAAAGTCTGCGACCACCAGTGAGTGACCAGTGCTACTGAACGGATTTTAATGAAACTTGGTATACATATAGGTAGGTACCTATACTTACCATAATTTATGACCTGGAATAAAACATAGGCTACTTTTTATCCGGGTAGGTATCACGCGAGCGAAGCCGCGGGCGGAACCTAGTATATTTTACATTTGTCTCTCTGATGTTGGCTGTTAGGTAGGTATTATGTTTTATCTCGCTTACATAGATACCTACCTACTCTACTGCCTATAACAGTGGCGGATTTCCAAATTTGCCGCCAGTAGGCTATTCAACTTTTGCCGCCCCTACACTCGATACCACATCACAATCATATTAATTACATTTTTTTTGTTAATGAAATTGTAACTTTTATGATTTGTGTAATATTATTTTTAACCGACTTCAAAAAGGAGGAGGCTCTCAAGTCGACTGTGTGTTTTTTTTTATTTTAGGTATATATTTTTTTTAGTTTTTTGTGTGTGTGTTACGCCATTTCTCCGTCAATTGTGGACCGATTTTGACAATTATTTTTTTTTGGTTACAAAGGATATACTCCAGAAGTGGAGGATCTGATAAGGGGATCCCATGGAAATCGAGGGGAACTCTCAAATTTTATGGTTATTTATTGTGTTTGTAGAACTATCGGGCTGAAATTTTGCACACTTATATATTCTCGGTGACAATGAAATATTATGGTATCAATCAAGCTTATCTGATGATGGAGTCAAGAGCTGTTCAACAGAACTCCTCAGTGAATAGGCCGATTGAGTTGAAACTCGGTATATCTATCAAGTTTCAATTACAATTTAATAATATGGTGACAACGAGCTGATTTGATGATGGAGTCAAGAGCTGCTCAACAGAACTCCTCAATAAATTGGCCGATTGAGTAAAAACACAGCATATCTGTGAAGTTCCGACACAATGTAATATAATAATATGGTGACAGCGATCTGATCTGATGATGGAGTCAGGACCTGTTCCATGGAACTTTTTAGTAAAATAGAAATAGAAATAAGTTTTATTTTCGCCACTACGATACATACAACACAAATCAGAAATGCTACATTACAGTGACAAGAAAATAAGGTTACCCTCAGCATTTGCTCCAGCAGCGCCATGGCTGTTAGAGCGCTGGTTTTCAGTATCTTAGTTTTTAGTAGTATAGTAGTAGTGACATGGATATCAAATGAAAGGGCTTGATGAGCGAAACACAATAAGTAGGTAAGATGACATCATTCTTAATAAAAAATAAACACTAAAATGAAAAAATAAAAAATAAAATACTTAACCGACTTTAAAACATACTTGCACTAAAAAGCAAAACATAAGAATATAAACAGATTTATTTACCTAATTACTAATTACGCGCACTCCGCACTTTAGGTACGAAGCTACAAGTACATTGGTGGGCCCGCCCGGGCGGGCCTTGGCAGGGTTCCCACTTGCCACTCGGCTCTAATACCTATCGCATGACAACTCGACAACCCTTCCGCGTCACTCCGCGCCAGACAGTGACAGAGTTATGCGTTAGAAAGAGAGAATTTGTGTAGACACGTATCAGTGCATATTGCACTAGGCAAAGAACGCTTACGCGAGCTGAATTGAACTTTGTCGCATAATTCTGTGCTACAACGTAGGTATTTTATTCAAAGTTTTCGTCAGAATCTACGACTTTTTGCCTTCTTGAGAGAATCATTTTGAGACAGAGATTCGTAGATCACACATACATTTGTCTCACAGGCAGGCAAAGGGAATTAAATTTGCAACCTTTCAATTCGTTTATTATTCCATTGCAAGCACAAATACACCATTTACTACAAAAATAACAAAATTTATATAGTAGGCTTGTACATAATTTAGGGAGTAGACAGGACCTACACTAAGTTTAGATAACTTGTGTTGTAGATCCTGCTTCCTTCTGGTTATTCGCATTTCGTAGCCATCTTAATCAATCATATAGTTAATCGGAAAGTAGGTAAGTTTGAGAATATTTTCTAATCAATTTAAGTAGGTAAGTACCAAAATTTAGAATTACATGTATTTGTATTAATTGTAGCACCTAGTAATCTGTATACTTAATTATTATCTTATTTCATAATAAAATATTGTAATGTATATTATAATATGTATTGTAGGTACTTATATAAAAGTTTTAGAATATTTTATTTTCTAATCAAGTTAAGTAGATACCAAAATTTAGAATTAAATGTATTTAATTAATTGTAGTAGTATAAATATCTTATTTCATAATTAAATATTGTAATATATTATAATTATGTTCTATAATATAACAATATTTTATACTTTTAGGATTAGAATAACTGAGAATGTGTATTGTGTGTAAAATTGGAATCAGTGTGCGTGTGTGTGTGTGTGTGTGTGTGTGTAGTTTGTGTGTGTGTGGATGTGTTAGTGTGTGAGAGCGTGTGGGTGAGCGTGTATGTATATTTATTTCTGTTCTTGCTTTATGTTTAGTAAGTCCATTATTCATTCCACTATTTTTAACAATTCCTCCGTATTTTCATAGCTTAACGACATTAGCCACTTTTTTAGTGTTTTTTTACACTCTATTTTATTTAAGTATATGAAATCCTGGATAGCTTTATTGATGTTGTTGTAAAGAAAAGGTTTTAGAAAGTATTGTTGACGCTGTGCAGATTTTGTATTGCATTTTGGGATACTTATGACTTTATCCTTTCTCCTTCTTCCTACAGCCAAATTAGAATGGACATCTATGCTTTTATGCTGGGAAAGAATAATGTTAAAGATAAATGATTGTCGCACAGAGAGGACTTCGCTTTCTCTATACAGATCGTGAGTGGGAAACCTGTAGGGTTTGAACAGTGCTACCTTCAGTACAGCACGTTGTGCACGTTCCAGATTGAGCATGTAGGACTTGCATGCGCCACCCCAGGTAACATTGCAGTATTCAAGTATAGGTTTGCATAATGCGTTGTAAATATTAATAATTAGTTTACTATCTGCAACTTCTCTTAGATATTTAAACATATAAATAAATTTCCTCACTCGTTTAGTGAGTTGATCAATATGTTTTCTCCAGGTTATTTTATCATCAATTATTAGTCCTAAATATTTAATACTGTCCACTCTCTCTAGTGTTGCACAATTACAGTCATAATACGAGTTACAATTGAGGTGGGCTTTTATTGTAAGAGTAGGTTTTTTAACACATAAATTTCTGAAAGTCAAATATTTGGACTTATCTATGTTCAGGGATAGCAAATTGCGTTGCAACCAGTTTGTTACTATTTTTAGTCCCTCTTCAGCGTAGTACCTAGCCTCTTCCCATGTATTGCCTTGAAAGATTATTGCTGTGTCGTCAGCGTAGGAAAATATTTGACCATTTTTCAACTTAAGATTGCACAGGTCATTGACATACATTAGGAATAGGGTTGGACCAAGGACACTACCCTGAGGGACTCCATAGGTCATTGGTTCGTCTTTACTTATTAAATCTCCCACTCTGGTTCTCTGATTTCTATCAATTAGATAATCCTGAAGAAGATCCAAAAAGCTACCACGGATGCCACGACGGACAGACGGACAGACGGACAGACGGACAGACGGACAGACGAACAAGAAAGTGATCTTATAAGGGTTCCTTTTTTTACCTTTTAAGGTACGGAACCCTAAAAAACCTCAGACCCGCTCCCGCGACAATTTACCTTTTTTATTTATTCGTGTGCCTCAAAAATATTTCCATATGTCCATCAGGGTGGCGCAGTGCAATCATTTCTATAAAAAAACTAAGTAGGTACCTACCTTTTTAATTTATAACAATAAATTTAACCTCGCACATAGATCTGTCAAAAAAGATGTTTTGTGTTGGTTTTGTGAAATGCTTCATAGATGCTTCATATATGAAGCATTTATGAAACATCTATGAAACATCTATGAAGCATCGATGCTTCATTTAAGAAGCATATATATGAAGCATTTATGAAGCATTTGATGTTTCATCAGATGTTTCATAGATGAAGCATCTATGAAACATCTGATTTTTCATCAAAAGTGGCCACTTTAGACCCCCAGACAATTACCTCAGCACCAACAACAACAACCAGCACCAACAACAACAACCAGCACCGACAACTCGTTTGGAGTTGTTTGCACACCAGCTTAAGATGAGCCGTACATTCAACGGTTCCTGTGCATTCCGGGTGTCAAGGATTCCGGCTGTTTGTAATTTCGGAACTACAAAACCGATGACCTTGAAATTTTTACGGAACAATATATAAAGTACTTACTTTCAAACAAAGTAAAAACCGGTCAAGTGCGAGTCGAACTCGTACACCGAGGGTTCCGTACCTACCCATTATACCCATTAAGTTATTGAACAATTAGTAATTTTTTTGTACATATCCTAGTTCTGCGATAGCAGCGCCGCAAATGTTCTGCGCACACGAGCATAATATTGCAATAAATATTTTCTTTTATTTACTTTCACACAATAGCACAATTTTATTTATTTACCTTATTTGAGGATGGTGCCAATTAAGCTAGTTCGCTTAATTGTATGAGCGCTCATACAACTCAGAAGACAATCTTAATTGGCGTCAACTATGTATGTATGTATGTATGGGAACACCCTTTAACTTTCAACTTTTTTAATTTTTTGGAATTTTTCCTTTATTTCTGCTATAAGGCCTTGCTTTTTGCCAAATTTCGTGATTCTAGGTCAACGGGAACTACCATTTAGGTTTTCGACCCAAAACCTCTAGGGTACTTCCGGTTGACCTAGAATTGTCAATTTTGGTTACAAGCAAGGCCTTACAGCACAAGTAAAGGAAAAATTCCGAAAAATAAAAAAAGTTGATAATTAAGGTAAGTTTTGGTACTTACAAGTTTTCACGAAAACCTAAATTTGCCTATATCTTTTTATAGTGTTGACTCAGGACCTTGATTTTTATATTCACAATAGGGACTATAGACCTCAGTATATGGTATGAATTTCAACTTGTTAGCTCCACCCGTTTCTGAGATAATCGATGGTGACAGACAGACAGACAGACGGACAAGAAAGTGATCTTATAAGGGTTCCTTTTTTTACCTTTAAGGTACGGAACCCTAAAAAGAATCAATGAAATCGGACTACGCGCTCATGAATTACAACCAGATACTTATTTTGACTTTCATCCCCTCTCCCTAGGGAACCGTGCTGAATTTCAGGATTAAAAGTATTTTATATTAGACCTCGTAGTATGCACTCAAATAATACCAGGTTTCATTTAAATCCAACCAGTAGTTTCGACGTAATGCGCGGCCATGATACGGACAGACAGACATGAATGAAAAAAATTACAGTTTTGGCTTCAGTATCGACAATAGAGAGCCCTCCAAAAAAAATTTCAAAATATCTTCAATGTACAGAATTTGACCTGTTACAGTTTTATTATAAACTAGCTGCTGCCCGCGGCTTCGCTCGAGTTGTACCCGGATAAAAAGTAGCCTATGTTACTCTCCAGCCCTCCAACTATCTCCACACAAAAAATCACGTCAATCCGTCGTTCCGTTTTGACGTGATTCAACTACAAATAAACAAACAAACAAACACACTTTCACATTTATAATAGGGGTACGATCAACCAATCAAACATCAATAGGTATCCTATTGATGTTTGATTGGTTGATGATTGATGATGTGAAATTTAATGATTAATGAAAATAAAAATTCTTCGGTACACATAGGGATTTTTCGTACATGACGACCTTACACGTGCTGATTACAGCTACAGAAACAAACATGATCAACAGGTAAACTGTTGGAAATTTTCGGGATACTACTGTAATTCGCGAGCCCATCTAAACGCACCGCCTTTATCGCTCGTTTCCAATCCAATTATGGAAAAAAGTTTTAAGCAAGAAAAGCTCTCACTCTAACAATTTTTAAAACATTACTTACATGTTGAATTGTTTGTGTGTACATAATAACATAGCATTATCAATAAATATAGGTAAATATTATTTTTCTGTAACACAAAAAAAATTGTTCCCTATTTGCCGCCCCTAAAATCTGCCGCCCTAGGCTCCAGCCTTCTCAGCCTATTGGTACCACAAATTGATTCGCCACGTCATAAGTACCTAAATATGCATTATCCTTTGTTGCACTTATGGGGGCATCCATTAATTACGTCAGGCTTTTAGGGGGCGGGAGGGGGTTGAGCCAAATCGCACCTAATCCCATGTGGGATTAAAAATGAAAGGGAGGTCTCGGCAAATCTAGGTAGGTACCTGTTTAAGATTATTTTTTTTATTCTCACGTGAGATTAGGGGGTGGGGGAGGGGATCGAGCCAAATCTCAGGACATCTCACCAAGGGGGGAGGGGGTGCGGGGGTTGAAAAATCGCAAAAATCACCTTCAATTTTTATTCTTTAATTTTAATTAATGGACGCCCCCTAATTTCAGAGGGACAAACATCCGTTGTGACTTCAGTAGTTAGGTAGGTTAGGTAAGTACCTACTTACCTATAGACATTGGACAGAAAAAAACATAGGTAAGTACCTACTTAGGTACCTACTTCCCTTTGAAAATTTAGGTAATTGTGTACCGACTTATATAGGTAACAACCCACATATTCTGTCTAGCGTCATAATATCGATCTCATCCCTCCCTAAAAATCTTGAGAGTAAGATGGGTAGGTAATTACCTAGATATTGTAGATAAATTTCCAAAAAAAGCATTTTTACCATACATTTATCTAACGATTCCATGAAATAAAATGAACATTATTCATTAGTGACTGACAATATAACATTTTTGGCCTCTCCAAAGATGCAAAAACTCAATATCAACAGGAATTGATCTCCATTCCGCAAGCACTTACCGCGCTGCAAGCGGAGCTCACAACCAATGAGCCAAACGTCCTGATGCATTTGTATTTGAAATTATTGAACAGTAGCTGCGCGTAATGCGTCCTGAATCGCGCCAAAAAGGGCGGGCCTCATGTCAGACTCATATCTGCCAATCACAGATTAGGTAGAGGTAATACTGCCAATCGGGGCTGTGATTGCTCATAGTAGACTGAGTAGTACACCTATACTATACTACATAGAGTTTTTTGCGTGACAAGGACGAACAATTTAGATAGATACGTTGGAAGAGAAGTTCCGAGCTCGACGTACCGCAACCTTAAAAGTAAAATATGGTAGAACAATTTTACAGTAATAATACGACCATTGCCCGCGTCCAAATACTAAGCTCGACTTAAAGTCTATTTTCAATCGATAAGATGCCAGAGATATGGAATGATAAGGAATGACTGTAGGGTGATGATCGTTAGGACTCGATTACATTGAAAACTTAATCTGATGACTAGAATAGCTTTATTTAATTTCACTTGTTAGAATTCTATTGTAAGTATATTTAGGAAAAACCTTAAAATTTGGCATACTTACCTATATTTTTATGGTGTTAATGCAAAATTATGGCGACACCGAGCATACTAATCGATAGTTTTGAAAAAAAAAAAAGCTTATTACTTTTTTCTAGTTATATTTTTATTCTTATTCAATAATAATATTATACCTTAAAGAATGAGTATGTGGAACCTCCAAACATAGTGCCATATTTGATTTTAGTCTGCATTGAAAGGTCTTCCGCGCTTTTAATAGAATCGTCCATTGCAGCATTTGTAAGAAAGGCGGCCAGGTTGGCGGTGTACGATGAACACATGATCAGAGCGAAGAACCACCACATTCCACACACCCAGCGTGTGGAATAACCTCTACGAGGAGATAATACAAGGTTTTTAAATAGTAAAATAAAAGTTTATACCAACAATATCTGTAGAGCATACAAAATTAAATTCGGCAAAGTATTCAAGAGACAATTGTGTTCGTAGTATTTGCCTACGAGCAAAGTGCTACGACGTAGCGCGTCTTAATGCTTTTTATAAGAATTTCAGCTTACTTAGGTAATATGTCAGAACCTTGGGTCATAATGGAACCCATAGTCAACCAACATGAATTTTTGATGTGCCAAATATTTTCAAGCTCCTCTGGCGATTTATCACATGGATGAGGATTTTCCCAGTCATTTGGTGCTAATCTGAAACGTGAAAATAAAATAATCCACCACGAATTGCAAAAAATACGAGCTCACAAAAGGCCTTGAAAGAAAGCGAATAGATGTATTTGTTAAATCAATTTATTACCTAGCCAGAATGTGAAGTAGTAAGGAAACCATTAAGTACGCAGCGGCCATGTAAATCCACACGTCAACCGAAAAGGGTTTCAGAAATGAGAATAGTTCAGGCTCTGGCGGAGTCGCCTTTGAATACAGAATACTAATGCCCAAAGTCATAAAGGGCGTCGTGAAATCCACGGAGGACCGCCTCTCATAAGTGATAGTTAAATCACAAATTGCCAAGTCAGCTTTCTGCAAAGCAAACTTATTGTTAGTCCCAAATCCTTTTGAATAATTAATTAGTCTAAGCCAAGCCGCAGCCACCACTAACCCTTTCGAGTAGATACCCGATAAGACCGTCCCACTTCTTGGTCTCTTTATTGTAGGCGCCGTACGTGTTTCCCGGGACAATTTCAAGCTCGTAATTCAGATGTAGTGTTTCTTTCAATATTTCGTGAATTAGATCCTTGGAATAGCCTTCGTAGCGGTCATTTCCAGTCAGCACTTCGCCGTCCTTTGGTATTCGTTCTATTAGGTAAGGCGCACCGATGCGTGATACGACTTTGAAAGTCTTATTTTGCCATTTTTCCGCTAAAAGGTCGGAGACTTCGTTCGCCGATCGCACGTACACGAAGCCCGTGTCCGCGTTCCACTTGGCGATGCTATTGTACCCGCTGTTGGATAATTCCATTATTTCAACGTTGAAATTTGTCCGTTCGCCGGTTGTGTTGTCTAATTGTATTTGGTCCGTTATCCCGACAATCGGGTTCTGTTAACGAGAAAAGATTTTACAATAAATGTGCGTAATAAAGTTAGATTTTTACTTATAAAAGAACAAAATACAAGGAAGTAAATTAAAAAAAGTTAGGTTAAAACCAAAATTAAATATAACTCACTAAACTAACACGGCTCATTTTTTTTTGTTTAGTTTTATGACTTTCAAAACAGTTTACCGTAAGTAAATGGTTCGTGAAGTCCTCTCCGACCTCCCACTTGTTCTCAGAATCGCACTCGATCTCCTGCGCTTCGATTTTGATTTCCTCTGGTGCGCTTTCTACTGCATCAGTAATAAGTCTCGCTGCATCACTGGCTAAAGCTGCTTCCACCTTTTCGAACATAAAATCAAGACTACATTTTCACGCACTCGCTCAAAATTTTAGGAGCGCACAATTACTTAAATTAAAGAAGTAATTTATATCTATGCTCTGTATTGTAATAATGGGATACTATTTAGTGACTATTTTGTTTTGTTACACAATGTGCACCGAAAAATAAACTTACTGTTATCTCATGAGTTTGCCTTGGTATCTTCACGTCAGCGGAGCCCCTCGTTTTCCAATCAGCCAAGTATGACTTTGTCCTTGAATCTGAGTGGTCGAATATTCTTAAGCAAGTGACATTTGATAACCCATATCGCAATTCTTCCAAGTCTATTGTATGAGCGTCTAGAGACATGAGGACGTAGCTCTGAAAATATTAAATTAAAGTTAATCACAACCCCTAGATACAAAGCCTAATACTTCTAACGCTTAATAAGAAAATCAGAAAATACATTCTTAAAAATCAGACTCGTGACTTTATTCCCAGAAACGATTGACATCTACTCAGATCTACAGACATTTTAAGAGGCCTGCTACAGGCAAATTTCCATAAAAACGTAATACCGAAATCATTTAAAATTTCTGCATATTTTTATCAGATTATGTTGTTAGATTAAGAGAGTAGGTATTTATCTAGGTTCCTGTTAAACTTTAGTTCCGAAAAACTTACCTAAAAAGAAATGTAAGCAAATTGAATTAAAATCTTTGTAGGTACACCAAAAATGCCATTTTTTCTTTTCATTTGTTCAATAGTAAGTTTTTTGGAACAAAAGTGTAACAGGAACCTAGATAAATACTGCCTTTATCCAAATAATAACATAAAGTGATAAAAATATGCTCAAATTTTAAATTATTTTGGTATTACGTTCCTAGGTACGTAGGTACGTTCACCGGTCCCTTAAGATTCTTTGCTCATGTTAAATAGGTATTGCAGACGTTTGCCTACATTTTGCAAGTACCTAGTTCATTATTTGTTCTAGTAAGTACGTCAATAAACTTGAGTAAGTGTAACTATGTAACGGCACTTGAACTAAGTAGGTTCCCACTGGGTCTTGAGCCGGTGCAGCTGGGAACCTATTTACCCCACACGACGCCATATGTCATGGACTTTATTCATTTGGTTCATAGTAATGTTTCTTTTTTATTGTGTTGTGTTTGTAGGAAAAATAAATTCGTTGTCTTTCTTTCATTCAATAGCTCAACATACGAGATTGGTTTTACAATTGTTTTAGAAGGTCTGCATACTTTAATCTAGTCTTCAGAAAGCACTCTCACAAGAAATGGACATATTATTATTGCTACGTCTGTGACGGGCTTGAACGTCGAAAAGGTTGATAAAATTCATTTGTTTTTACGACTACTTTTTCATTAGTGTATCATATTAAGTACTTAGTACTTTCTACCTATTAGAAACATATCGCACTCCTAGATAAAAACTCCGGTAACTCGAAAAACCTATTTTTTCAGAATTTACAAAAAACTGATTTAAATTCTATGACAGACTATAAAAAGTAAATTTTATTCATGAAATTTAAACAAAACCCTTGAAGGTATAGTTACGTGAGTTATATCACCGTAAGTATAGGTAATCAGTTTAGGAATTCGAAAACACAACTAACTCCATTTGGGCACATTTTGAGTTATCGGAGTTTTCATCTAGGGGTGCGACATGTGAAAAAAAGTAGAGTTCATTCTTCATTTAAAGTAATTTCTGTTAGAATACAAGGTAGGTACCAGGTTATGATATCGCCTTGCACATTTGTTATAGCAGTTAACGCGTTTAGATGTAAACATGTTTCTTCTATAGTATCTTTTTTATTTATTTCATAAAATTTGGTCCATACATAGGTAATTATACCTTCTTATTTCGTACATGGTTATACCATACAATGTGAATTAACCACAGAAGTTCTGTGGAATTAACCCAATTTTATCGCCGGCATAGCTCAGTTGAAAGATAGAAATATAAAACACAAGCTTCCGCCCTCAGCTTCGCACGCGTGGCACCCAGATAATAAGTAACCTATGTCCTATTCCCGGTCATTATCTATCTATATTTTAAATTTCAGCCAAATCAAAAGGATGTAAAGAAAACGTTTTTTGTATTTTTATTAATAAATAAATGAAACTTACCATATAGTCCTCAAAGAAATTAACTTCATTCGCTTGACGCAAGTACTCAAGGATTCTGTCCGCTGGACAGTCGATAACGATTCTCATTTGTCCAGCAGCTTTTAATGCCTTTAGTAGCGGACGATTGTCTGCCCCCGGAGTCAACCTTCTAACTAACCATTTCACTTCAGGATCGGCCAGTTTTAAAACCTCTTGAAGTCGTATTAAGCCTGGAACACAAAAAAGCAATAACATAAAAATAAATCATTCTTTCTGGACTTCGCTTCAAGCTTCGCTCACTGCGCCACAGAGGTCGTCTCAAATTATAACATTTTAGTAATTTTTATCAATTTTACATTTACATTCTTCTCTCCCAGAGCAATCAAAATTTTCAAATAAGTCTTTTAAAACAAAGACTGTCTAAGAACATGAAATTCTATAAAGCAAACAATGCCTATGAAGGATTTACTCAATTAATTGTTTTGTGAATCAAAATTAATGTTTAATTCGGTGAAACGTATTTCACGATGTTGTAGTAAACCCATTATAGGCCGCCTATAATTTAAACTGCTGCTAATACCTCTTTTTGCCTTAGTAATCTGATATTTTGTAATTATCATCATCACAATGAGCGTGAAAAAAAGTAGTTAGGGAACTCCCACAATTTTTTTTATGATTTTATACGATAGGTTATATCGTCAAATAACCGTCATAAAAATTCCAGCGCCGAAATACTAAAATTTTATAACAAAAATAATTTTTGAAATTTACCAACATTTTCACGCATCTGAAACACGATTATTATTGTTGTCACAGATTAGGGTAAGAACGGGTATTGCCGGTCACCTAAGCAAGAATTACTACTATTGATTCAAAAATTGATGTTTATTAAAAAAACTCTTATTAGAGGTAGCTTTAGGTATTCTTCTAACATAATCACAACCATTAAGATCAGAACTATTCAAATTTTGGCAAAAAAAACACTTTTAAAATAAATTGGCTTTGACCGCCATTACCCGACATGGCGGGTAATACCGGTCAGTAGGTTGGCAATGCCGGTCAAGGTTTTCAGCGGCACAAATCGCATACTTTTGTGCTTTTTGGCTCCATTTCCCCTTCGAGACTTAAGTATTGCTTTAATTCCCGATATCCTGTAAAAGAAAATAAGCAAAAATTATTAATTGAAACGAAAAACCTAACATAACAAAATTTGACGTATTTTTTATAACCTAAATAACATTATTTAAAGCACTCCCACAGCCAAACCAAATCTAATGACACCTCAATACGTTAAAATAAATTGAACTGTTTAGGCTGTAGAGCGGCACAAAGAAATAGACATTTATGTATACAAACCTAAGAACATACTTACTTAAATACATACAAACACTCGAAAAACATAACCATCCTTTCTGCGTGTAGTCGGGTAAAAATAATATTAGGTACAACAGATCAAAAAGTCAAAAATATCATCTAAATACTTGCAAACATAACTTGCGGGAAATACGGGTCAGCATGACCGGCATTAGCCGCACGTATACTTTTCAGATTAAATATATTTTTAACGAAAACCTGGTGCAAAGTGCTTGAATCTTGTGATTACATGGGTAGATAAATAGCTACTCGGCTATAATCACTACTGAAAATAAATGAAACATGGAAATCAAAACACTCACCTCTTATGTTCCGCGACCAAAAAGTTACAACGATACTTCGCGAAACATACTAACGTATGGTACTCCCAAACGCGTGCTCGGAATTGAGCGGGGGCAGGAGCGTTGGCACAGGGAATACTCACGCCACCCTCTATGTGTGCGTATGTGAGAATATACGCTATATTTTGGAAGATAATGAGGTGACCGGCATTGTCGCCTGACCGGGGATACCCGCTTTTACCCTACTGTTGTAGTAACAATTTGTGAACTTTGACGTGTGACGTCAAATTGATACTAAGTACAACAGTAATCTGTGACAACAATAAGTTCGAGTATAGGAATTGTGAAAATTAAAAAAAAAACTTATCTATGGATCGTCATATCTGACTCGTCCTTGACTTTTTTTATGAACTCGTGTCGTCACATCCTTTCACATCCTTTTCAAGTATTTTGAAATTCCTACTATTTTTTGCAATTTTTAAAATTTATTTTCTAATCGAAAATGGTTTAATATTAAAAAATAATTACACACACATACCTCTAAAGCAACAATGTTCATAATAAAATACATTTAACCCGCTTTTGAATCAGACGCATATTGCCTATTGTCAGAAGTATAGAAATAATGAGATTAGTACTTTTAAAACAATACACTCACCAAGGTCATCATCATACAGCAACGTATACGAAATCCAATCGCTATCTTTTATGAAAAGTGCAATCGCTTTCGACAGAGCCACTGCTTCGGGGTATAGGTTTATCGACGGTGGAGTCGGCTGAGCTAAGCCTCTTACAGGAGGTGGACGCCATACAGCCTGAAAAGTGCATTTCCGATAATCTTGAAATCTTGTCCCTAAATAAGATTTTCTGTATAAATGTTTCTCCTTTATGTTTGAATGTACATCTTGGCAATAGAGAAAGTTTCAATCTCAGAGAACATTTTAAATTTATAGAACGTCTTCTAGTTACTGAGACAAGCAGTTTTCCATGTAAGTAAATGAGTAAGTATTACGTCAGAGTTTAAAAGCTGTAAAAGCATTTTACGCTGAATAGCTAACAAGAATAGTTTTCTAGTTTATATTCAATTCAATATACATCCTCTGTAAACTTTACGTTAGAATATAAGTCGTCATTAAAAGTAAAGTAAGTTCGGAACGAGCTCATTTAACTTATCAACGCTCGAAGTGTTCCGATGTTGGAGTACTTAATGAAAATATACGACTCGAGCTATCGCCTTCTGATTGAGAAGCGGGGTAATAATGAAGTTGGAAAATGTGCCAAAGACTATTAAGACCATAAAGTACATTTCTGCTTTTTAAAATAAATTCGACTTTCGATCAGTAGGGTAAAGCCTGTCACCGAAGCTATATTAAATACTAATATGCTGAGCTATATATTTTATAATAGAAAGCCCCCACCCACACACGCTAGCTATACTAAAATACTTACATATTTTTGCCCTCATTAGATCGGCGTTTGGTATTATATTATCTTGCTATATCTTTCCACATTATTTTGGTGACGTAATACGAAAATATATTATACCTAATAAATTAGTAGGATAATTATGTCTTGCTATGATATAAATTATAGCTACGTCTGTGACGGTTTTAATAGCATAATTATGACTTATTTAATAGTTTTTAATCTCAATACCTACGATAAAATCGATAATTGCAAAACTCAACTCGATCGCGCTCGTTTATAGCCGTAACTTTAAGTTGATTTTGTGCAGACCATTTCTTTTGATTTGAAAGTTTCTGTGCTATTAAACGGATACCGTCGACAGGAGGTGATAAAAATCTAAAAGTCATCATCATTAAGTATTAAAATAGCCTTTTGCACCTTATAGAAAACTAGCGACCAGCCCCGGCTTCACACGGGTCAAATCACACATCACATTAGAAACCTCTAAAATATTAGTGTTTCTCTACTATATTATGCATGTATTATACATTAAACCTTCCTCTTGAATTACTCTATCTATTAAAAGAAACCGGATCATAATCTGTTGCGTAGTTTTAAAGATCTAATCACACATAGGGACAGACAACGGGAAGCGACTTTGTTTTATACTATGTAGTGATGTAGTGATGAAGTAGTGATTTAGATGGCCTTAGTTAGGTTACAGAACAAGTAGGAAGAGTCGAACATTTCATTTGTGGTTAAAGAAATATGTGTATACTAGTGAATGCCTGCGGCTTCGCTAGCGTGGGCTACTATTTTTTGTCAAACGGGAACCATATATTTTTCCAGGATAAAAAGTAGCCTACGTTTTATTCCAAAACGTAAACTATCTACATTCAAATTTCATCAAAACGGTTTAGTTGTAAGATTTGATAGGGGTACGTGGTAACGAACATTCACACACACACGGACTTTCGCCTTTATAAGCATTATAAATATTTATGCTATATCGTAGGATGTGTTCCTGAATTATTGCTGTTATGTGATGAAACTTTGGTCTTCTGAAAACGCCGGCGAGGTTTTCCTGCCCAAAAAATGTAAATAAATACTTATCATACAAAAATTAAGGCATTAGGTACGAAGTTCGCCAGGTCAGCAAGTTCTTGATAAAAATTACATTGTGTGCAAACAAATACCACTAATTGTAATAACTGGCCTTATCGCTGTTATTTCGAATGTAATCGTCAATTGTCGATCGCATGGTAATGTCATTGGAGCATGCACGAGCCTGAAATGGAATGTCAGTTGATCGCAGTATCCAGCAATCAATCCAATATCGCTCACTAGTATCTGCAGTTCTCGGCTGTTGCTATTACACATATATATACAAAATTGATGTGGGAATGTGTAGGTTCCATATGGACTCCAAAGGGACGAGACATCAACGAAGGAGAAACCAGTTAATATTTATTGATGGCGATGGATTTGAAAGATGTCACGTATGGAATGCTTACTTCTACAAAATATGAGTATGCAAAGACTCATGTGTGGAATGTGTTTCTGGTTGGACTACCTTAGGCATCTTACTCTTACTAGTTTATTCGGTTTAGTTGTATGCACTAAGAATCAATAACCTCAGCTTAATTCGATTTCAAGTAGTACGTTGTCGAATTAGTGTTCTGCGATAGATAATGGCTGTAGTGCTCGTGGTGCAATTTGTGTAGTAATGGATTCAACTAAGTTATACAACGTTCATCGCAGTTACCAAATAGTTATATTAACAACTGAACGCTTCCTCGCTTCAGAGGGTACATTAAAGTTGTCGGTCTTGGGTACTCTATTGCAGAGTTCTTATAAAACTATTAAGATAAAAGCTCGTAAGTTATTTATAAACGGACGAACTTCACTATGTTCAAGTATTAAATATTTTGTTATTTTTGTTTTGTTTTAATATTTTTGATAGGTTTTAGAAAAAAACTGACGTACCTTATACGTCAGTTTTTTTCTAAAACCTATATATATAAAATCAAAGCGTCCGAGCAATATTCTTTCCCAGGGGTGTTGGTAGAAGGACCAGATATGTAGTGTAATTTAATTTTAAAAACAATCAGCTAAAAACATAAATATAAATGAATTGAGTTCTAACTAAGTAGTCTAAGCTGAAAATAGTTGTTAAAGCGCATCTAAAACTTCAAATGATAATGAAAATTCAGATTGAATTTCTCTAATTACGAAAATTCTGCCAAAAACCAACCTGGTTTCGAAATACCTACATCTACAACCTACATCATCCTCAGCCATCTGTCTAGTTAGAATAAAATGAAGCTCCTTTCGCTAAATAAGATGTTCCGCACGTTTTTTTCTTAATTTTCAGAGTCGAGTGGAGTGCACAGCGTCGTGACTTTAAAGCAGAGTCATGACGGACGAAGAATAGGTAAGTATAGCACTTTTCCTGTTCATCAGTGTCCGAAGTGTGAACAACCTTCTTCTGAAAACTTGCCATATCAAGAGACGGGTAGTAGAAGTACTCACATGTAAGTGCGGAATCCTCGCGTTGCGGCAATGCGCCTCCACCGCCGCAGTCGACACTGGGTCCGTGGGCCCGAATATTGCAATCACGCCCTCTGATATCAGCTGACACGCTGCGAACATGCGATTGCAATTGTTTTTTTAAATGCATTCCATAGGTATTTGACCAAGACAGGACTTTGGGATGCATTTAAAAACTATCTACGAGTTGATTAAAAAATCTTATAGAAAGAAGGATTTTCAGCTTTTATCAAATTTCCCAATCTTACTGCTAACTTTTCGGAAATTCGCTAAATCGGTTCAGTCTCTTCCAAGAGATACCCTTACCAACAAATACCATTTACTTTTAATGCACCCGTACATAAAGATACGAGTAGGTACATTATTAAATAAATAATTTATCTAATTGATAAATTGAATTATTAATTTAATTTCAAAGCCTTCTACAATTATATTGTGGGTTAGGATCTATTGGTTTATACTGCTGACTATCCCTTGGACATCTTCAAAGGATTTAAAAATGCCTAAAGATCTGAAATAATTTCTATCTATTTGATTGTATTGGTTACGTGAGACACAAAAAAGAAACATCAAAAAGGCATTTTTAAATTATCTTGCTCAGCTTTTTTTTAATATTTACAGATACTTACAGAAACTACCGAAGTTGCCAAGAAAACTTTCAACTCCTTTGAAGTTATAATAAAACGAAATCATTATTATTATTGCTGTGAAGAGTGAAGAGGTACTTACCAGCTTGAGATGCTGCAAAACTATCCCCGAACGGCGCGTAAACTGGTTTCATGACGAAATTATACTTTTCACTCTCCATGGAGGCTCGGGTGAGGGCAGAGGCAAATGCAACTTCCTCCACGGAATTTGGAGGTAAAATTGCTCCTGAAAATATTGTTTGAAGTATGCATGAGCTTGTACAAGTTTGTGGGTCTTTTTATGCACTCATTTATGAGTGTACCATGAGTGCACCACAGAGAAATTAAGGTTGCGGTGAGTGGAGCTCGGAACTTCTCTTCCAACGTATCTATCTAAATTGTTCGTCCTTGTCACGCAAAAAACTCTATGTAGTATAGTATAGGTGTACTACTCAGTCTACTATGAGCAATCACAGCCCCGATTGGCAGTATTACCTCTACCTAATCTGTGATTGGCAGATATGAGTCTGACATGAGGCCCGCCCTTTTTGGCGCGATTCAGGACGCATTACGCGCAGCTACTGTTCAATAATTTCAAATACAAATGCATCAGGACGTTTGGCTCAGCGGTTGTGAGCTCCGCTTGCAGCGCGGTAAGTACTTGCGGAATGGAGATCAATTCCTGCTGATATTGAGTTTTTGCATCTTTGGAGAGGCCAAAAATGTTATATTGTCAGTCACTAATGAATAATGTTCATTTTATTTCATGGAATCGTTAGATAAATGTATGGTAAAAATGCTTTTTTTGGAAATTTATCTACAATATCTAGGTAATTACCTACCCATCTTACTCTCAAGATTTTTAGGGAGGGATGAGATCGATATTATGACGCTAGACAGAATATGTGGGTTGTTACCTATATAAGTAGGTACACAATTACCTAAATTTTCAAAGGGAAGTAGGTACCTAAGTAGGTACTTACCTATGTTTTTTTCTGTCCAATGTCTATAGGTAAGTAGGTACTTACCTAACCTACCTAACTACTGAAGTCACAACGGATGTTTGTCCCTCTGAAATTAGGGGGCGTCCATTAATTAAAATTAAAGAATAAAAATTAAAGGTGATTTTTGCGATTTTTCAACCCCCGCACCCCCTCCCCCCTTGGTGAGATGTCCTGAGATTTGGCTCGATCCCCTCCCCCACCCCCTAATCTCACGTGAGAATAAAAAAAATAATCTTAAACAGGTACCTACCTAGATTTGCCGAGACCTCCCTTTCATTTTTAATCCCACATGGGATTAGGTGCGATTTGGCTCAACCCCCTCCCGCCCCCTAAAAGCCTGACGTAATTAATGGATGCCCCCATAAGTGCAACAAAGGATAACGCATATTTAGGTACTTATGACGTGGCGAATCAATTGGTGGTACCAATAGGCTGAGAAGGCTGGACTCGGCTGGAGCCTAGGGCGGCAGATTTTAGGGGCGGCAAATAGGGAAATTTTTTTTTTGTGTTACAGAAAAATAATATTTACCTATATTTATTGATAATGCTATGTTATTATGTACCTACACACAAACAATTCAACATGTAAGTAATGTTTTAAAAATTGTTAGAGTGAGAGCTTTTCTTGCTTAGAACTTTTTTCCATAATTGGATTGGAAACGAGCGATAAAGGCGGCGCGTTTAGATGGGCCCGCGAATTACAGTAGTATCCCGAAAATTTCCAACAGTTTACCTGTTGATCATGTTTGTTTCTGTAGCTGTAATCAGCACGTGTAAGGTCGTCATGTACGAAAAATCCCTATGTGTACCGAAGAATTTTTTATTTTCATTAAGTAATCATTAAATTTCACATCATCAATCAATCATCATCAATCATCAACCAATCAAACATCAATAGGTATCCGTACCCCTATTAACCGTTGAGGTGCCCCGCCCCCCGGACCGATTGCCTGCCTAGTCTAACCAACGCCCGCGAAACAACTGTTGATAGCGGTTTAACTTTTTTTGCCAGTGATTTTATTCCTGGACTAAACCTGTTTGTGGTATCATTGGAATCGGAATTTAACAAGCTTATTAACTACTTACTTACCTGCTCAAGGGGATTACATTGTCACCACCAAATAAATTGTTTATTCCATTCCGTAAACATGTTTGGCACCTTGCAAAATAAAAACTCACAATTGTTCAAAATTGATAGCAAATATCTGCGTCAACATGGTGCACACACTTAGTACACTACACACCTTTATTATTTAACACAAAACATATACACATCGACATTAAAGTAATTATCTAATTCGCGTTTGCAAAAGGCCAAAACACGCCATTTTGTTCCGCGCGCCAGGAGCGGGAGTGCGCTCACGGCAAATAAAAATTCAATACTGGTTCATTTCTCATCCTATAGTCTGGTTTGAAGTCTTTCTGATTGGTATAAATATGTAGTTAGCAAACAATACGAACAAAACAAACCTCCTTCACATCACTACTACACACCAATCACAATAGCCGACCTTCAAACAAAATTCACCCGCAATATTCAAAATGTTGATCAAATTCAAATTTTTTACTATAAAACGGGGTTTTAATGGTTCAGTAATTATCCTAAATACCTGTCAGATTTAATTAATGCCAAACATGTATAGGTCATCGCTGAAAATCTTATTTGAACCTTCTTTCAAAAATAAAGTTTGAAAACGTATTTTCTCTTCCGGTATTTTGACACATTGTAGAAATATTATAAATTATCTATGACTTTTAGCATGAACAACAGTGGGAGAATAATGTTACCAACAAATAAAGACACTCCCGACGAATGGGGAAGCCCTAACACCATAGAAATCGTGATTTTAGTGGCCGCGCGACCCCTCAAGTGCCCTGGGCCATTGTAGTGGCCTAAGGCAATCGGGCGGTTATAAATGTGAAAGTGTGTTTGTTTGTTTGTTTATTTGTAGTTGAATCACGTCAAAACGGAGCGACGGATTGACGTGATTTTTTGTGTGGAGATAGTTGGAGGGCTGGAGAGTAACATAGGCTACTTTTTATCCGGTTACAACTCGAGCGAAGCCGCGGGCAGCAGCTAGTTTATAATAAAACTGTAACAGGTCAAATTCTGTACATTGAAGATATTTTGAAATTTTTTTTGGAGGGCTCTCTATTGTCGATACTGAAGCCAAAACTGTAATTTTTTTCATTCATGTCTGTCTGTCCGTATCATGGCCGCGCATTACGTCGAAACTACTGGTTGGATTTAAATGAAACCTGGTATTATTTGAGTGCATACTACGAGGTCTAATATAAAATACTTTTAATCCTGAAATTCAGCACGGTTCCCTAGGGAGAGGGGATGAAAGTCAAAATAAGTATCTGGTTGTAATTCATGAGCGCGTAGTCCGATTTCATTGATTCTTTTTAGGGTTCCGTACCTTAAAAGGTAAAAAAAGGAACCCTTATAAGATCACTTTCTTGTCCGTCTGTCTGTCTGTCTGTCACCATCGATTATCTCAGGAACGGGTGGAGCTAGCAAGTTGAAATTCATACCATATACTGAGGTCTATAGTCCTTATTGTGAGTATAAAAATCAAGGTCCTGAGTCAACACTATAAAAAGATATAGGCAAATTTAGGTTTTCGTGAAAACTTGTAAGTACCAAAACTTACCTTAATTATCAACTTTTTTTATTTTTCGGAATTTTTCCTTTACTTGTGCTGTAAGGCCTTGCTTGTAACCAAAATTGACAATTCTAGGTCAACCGGAAGTACCCTACAGGTTTTGGGTCGAAAACCTAAAATGGTAGTTCCCGTTGACCTAGAATCACGAAATTTGGCAAAAAGCAAGGCCTTATAGCAGAAATAAAGGAAAAATTCCAAAAAATTAAAAAAGTTGAAAGTTAAAGGGTGTTCCCATACATACATACATACATAGTTGACGCCAATTAAGATTGTCTTCTGAGTTGTATGAGCGCTCATACAATTAAGCGAACTAGCTTAATTGGCACCATCCTCAAATAAGGTAAATAAATAAAATTGTGCTATTGTGTGAAAGTAAATAAAAGAAAATATTTATTGCAATATTATGCTCGTGTGCGCAGAACATTTGCGGCGCTGCTATCGCAGAACTAGGATATGTACAAAAAAAATTACTAATTGTTCAATAACTTAATGGGTATAATGGGTAGGTACGGAACCCTCGGTGTACGAGTTCGACTCGCACTTGACCGGTTTTTACTTTGTTTGAAAGTAAGTACTTTATATATTGTTCCGTAAAAATTTCAAGGTCATCGGTTTTGTAGTTCCGAAATTACAAACAGCCGGAATCCTTGACACCCGGAATGCACAGGAACCGTTGAATGTACGGCTCATCTTAAGCTGGTGTGCAAACAACTCCAAACGAGTTGTCGGTGCTGGTTGTTGTTGTTGGTGCTGGTTGTTGTTGTTGGTGCTGAGGTAATTGTCTGGGGGTCTAAAGTGGCCACTTTTGATGAAAAATCAGATGTTTCATAGATGCTTCATCTATGAAACATCTGATGAAACATCAAATGCTTCATAAATGCTTCATATATATGCTTTTTTTTTTTTTTTTTTTTTCTTTATTTTGGCTTTGCACGGTTGTGCATTCAGCCAGTGTCAAGTATTTAAATAAACTTCAAGTTTAAAATAGATAAATAAGATATATAAATACATATTACAATACATAAATATAATATCCCACCCCTCCCCTTGTGCCTCAGTAAAGATGTGGGGCTTTACTGAAACATCAACACGGACTTTTTGGGAGAACTTGAAAAGCAATGTTATCCAATTTTGTTTCACTTCCCTACACTTATGCACGTTCATGAACACTTAACGGTTAATAATCCACCAATATTACACATTAACATTCGAAGAAACACAAGTTTTGGAAAATAGAACAAAAATGAAACTTGACTTCTCAAATTCCCGCCAAAAAGCCCATATATATGCTTCATATATGAAGCATTTCACAAAACATCTTTTTTGACAGATCTATGTGCGAGGTTAAATTTATTTTTAGAAAGAAAATAGGTTGAATGGAAAACGGATGGCTGAATGCAAAACCCATGCGAAGCCAAATTTAAGAAAAAAAAAACCTGAGACCCTCTCCCGCGACAATTTACCTTTTTTATTTATTCGTGTGCCTCAAAAATATTTCCATATGTCCATCAGGGTGGCGCAGTGCAATCATTTCTATAAAAAACTAAGTAGGTACCTACCTATTTAATTTATAAAAATAAATTTAACAGTCTGCCCGCGACCACGGCTATTGCAACATAGCCGAAACGTCGGGAAAAATAAGGTAAATTACGCGATAAAATCCCGTGTCCATAAAACTTTTCAATATAATAAATTTAACCTCGCACATAGATCTGTCAAAAAAGATGTTTTGTGAAATGCTTCATAGATGCTTCATATATGAAGCATTTATGAAACATCTATGAAACATCTATGAAGCATCGATGCTTCATAGATGAAGCATATGAAGCATTTATGAAGCATTTGATGAAAAGTCAGATGTTTCATAGATGAAGCATCTATGAAACATCTGATTTTTCATCAAAAGTGGCCACTTTAGACCCCCTGTATTTGGTAGGATCAGAAGAATCTCATCTATTTTGAACTGTTAAAACCTAGTGAAACGATCACGGGAGGCCGAAAACAGCCACAATATGCGACATGTTATGAATCCATTATTATTCATCATGACAACAATGTTCTGTGGTGCTGAGGGCGAAGGCCCGCCTGAAACACAGAAGGTTGCAAATTTAATTCCCTTTGCCTGCCTGTGAGACAAATGTATGTGTGATCTACGAATCTCTGTCTCAAAATGATTCTCTCAAGAAGGCAAAAAGTCGTAGATTCTGACGAAAACTTTGAATAAAATACCTACGTTGTAGCACAGAATTATGCGACAAAGTTCAATTCAGCTCGCGTAAGCGTTCTTTGCCTAGTGCAATATGCACTGACACGTGCCTACACAAATTCTCTCTTTCTAACGCATAACTCTGTCACTGTCTGGCGCGGAGTGACGCGGAAGGGTTGTCGAGTTGTCACGCGATAGGTATTAGAGCCGAGTGGCAAGTGGGAACCCTGCTAAGGCCCGCCCGGGCGGGCCCACCAATGTACTTGTAGCTTCGTACCTAAAGTGCGGAGTGCGCGTAATTAGTAATTAGGTAAATAAAACTGTTTATATTCTTATGTTTTGCTTTTTAGTGCAAGTATGTTTTAAAGTCGGTTAAGTATTTTATTTTTTATTTTTTCATTTTAGTGTTTATTTTTTATTAAGAATGATGTCATCTTACCTACTTATTGTGTTTCGCTCATCAAGCCCTTTCATTTGATATCCATGTCACTACTACTATACTACTATACTACTAAAAACTAAGATACTGAAAACCAGCGCTCTAACAGCCATGGCGCTGCTGGAGCAAATGCTGAGGGGTAACCTTATTTTCTTGTCACTGTAATGTAGCATTTCTGATTTGTGTTGTATGTATCGTAGTGGCGAAAATAAAACTTATTTCTATTTTACTAAAAAGTTCCATGGAACAGGTCCTGACTCCATCATCAGATCAGATCGCTGTCACCATATTATTATATTACATTGTGTCGGAACTTCACAGATATGCTGTGTTTTTACTCAATCGGCCAATTTATTGAGGAGTTCTGTTGAGCAGCTCTTGACTCCATCATCAAATCAGCTCGTTGTCACCATATTATTAAATTGTAATTGAAACTTGATAGATATACCGAGTTTCGACTCAATCGGCCTATTCACTGAGGAGTTCTGTTGAACAGCTCTTGACTCCATCATCAGATAAGCTTGATTGATACCATAATATTTCATTGTCACCGAGAATATATAAGTGTGCAAAATTTCAGCCCGATAGTTCTACAAACACAATAAATAACCATAAAGTTTGAGAGTTCCCCTCGATTTCCATGGGATCCCCTCATCAGATCCTCCACTTCTGGAGTATATTCTTTGTAACCAAAAAAAAAATAATTGTCAAAATCGGTCCACAATTGACGGAGAAATGGCGTAACACACACACAAAAAACTAAAAAAAATATATACCTAAAATAAAAAAAAACACACAGTCGACTTGAGAGCCTCCTCCTTTTTGAAGTCGGTTAAAAATAATATTACACAAATCATAAAAGTTACAATTTCATTAACAAAAAAAATGTAATTAATATGATTGTGATGTGGTATCGAGTGTAGGGGCGGCAAAAGTTGAATAGCCTACTGGCGGCAAATTTGGAAATCCGCCACTGTTATAGGCAGTAGAGTAGGTAGGTATCTATGTAAGCGAGATAAAACATAATACCTACCTAACAGCCAACATCAGAGAGACAAATGTAAAATATACTAGGTTCCGCCCGCGGCTTCGCTCGGGTGATACCTACCCGGATAAAAAGTAGCCTATGTTTTATTCCAGGTCATAAATTATGGTAAGTATAGGTACCTACCTATATGTATTCCAAGTTTCATTAAAATCCGTTCAGTAGCACTGGCGGTCGCAGACTTTGATCTTGGGGGGGGGGGGTCACTAGTTTTGGTAGTGCGTACCTACCTCTCTTTTTGCTGGATGTTACAGGTTTCTCAAGGATTTTGAGGGGGGGGGGGGGGGGTCATGACCCCCATGACCCCCCCCCTCGAACCGCGCGTGTATCAGTAGTTTTTGCTTGAAAGAGTAACAAACATACAAACATCCCTAGATAGCGGTACATCTATACATCCATACATCCTCACAAACTTTCACACTGTAAAATTATTAGTAGGATGGAAAAGCCCCTCTTGGCAGATTCAAATGGCCCGCCGTCATTTTGTGACGTCATTACAAAACTACTACTGTTCTATTTATAGACTTTGAAGTTTAAAAACATAACTTCAACTTCTTTCATAACTTCAACTTCATAACTTTAGTATGAAAATTACTTTCTTTTTAACCGACTTCAAAAACAGGAGGAGATTCTCAATTCATAGGAATATTTTTTTATGTAGGTAGGTATGTTTTTGGAATTTTTTTGATTTGGAAAATTCTTTTTTGTTTGAAAGGGTCCCAGGTGGTGCCATGGTCATCAGATCAGGTCAGGATCTGATGATGGCGTCAGGAGCTGTTCAACAGAACACATCAGTACCTACCTAAATCTAAATAGGCCGATGGAGCTGAAACTCGTCATCATCATCACCAGCACCATTTTTTGAACAGCTTCTGATTCCATCATCAGGTCAGCTCGCAGTCACCATAGGTACGCATAGGTATTATGACATTGTAGTCGGAACGAAACGGAACAAGACAGCTTACATTATGCCGAGTTTAAACTCAATCAGCCTATTTACTGAGGAGTTCTGTTGAACAGTTCCTGACTCCATTATCAGATCCTGACCTGATCTGATGACCATAGCTCCACCTGGTACCCTTTCAAACAAAAAAATAATTTTCCAAATCGGTCCAGGCTCACCTATTCAAGTAGATACTCGAGAAACATACCTACCTACATAAAAAAATATTCCTATGACTTGAAAATCTCCTCCTTTTTTTGAAGTCGGTTAAAAAGAAAGTAATTTTCATAAAAGGGTCTACAAAACCTACCTACCTACATACCATTTAAAATTGAAATAATTGTTCAAAGTAAAAATCAATTCTAATCTACGCTAGGTACACCTATCTAGTTAGTGTGTATACTACCTACACCTATACCTACATACCTATACATCGAGCGAGCTAAAAATGCTAAAAATTATAAAAAGCGGTGGTCGTTGCAAACCAATTTTGCGTTAGTGTGAGTGTCGAAACTCCGCCTCCGGGACTATACACACACATTGAAGACATCCGAGCAACGCGTACGGCAATACTCGAGTTCAGAATTTACAAGAATTTACGATGTATTCCGTAATACCAAAAATGATGAATGAAAAGTTAATGATTTCGCAATTTTTTTTGTATGGCCTGTAACTAGACACTCTAAGCTGTGTTCCTATTAAAAGGATATTACAATCATTGTTGTTTATCATACAGAACAAATGCAACGAAAACACGATATTTTTGCTGTAAAAATGTTAGAAATACAATTTGGTTACATTTTGTTTCAGGTAAGTTTTTTAGATCAAAAGTTTAACAGGAACCTAGATTAATACTTCCTTAATCTAAATAAGTGCATAAAGTGGTGAAAATACGCTCAAATTTTAAATGATTTCGGTAGTACGTTTGTATGGAGAATTCGTTCGTCGCTGCCCTCTTAAGAGGCATTAGACAAAATTTTCTGATTTACGTGATGTTTCGGGGCAGGATTTTTCAATGAAAACACTTTATTTTTAAAAAAATTATGGCACAGCATGAAATATCATTTCAATTTTGTACTATTAAATGAGTTACTTTTGTATTTTTATTATTTCTTTTTGATTAATCGACCTCAAACCGGCGACTGTTTTGTGAATTTTTGCTGTAAGAGGTTTAGAAATCACCATATTTACGAATCATTTTGACGTCCAAATGGTACAAAAAAATTACGATGTTTTGCTGTGATAGTCAACCAAACTATTAAATGGATCACTTTTTACTACCTTTATTTAGTTTTTGAGTAAAAAAATCTTTAACTTAGTCCAAATTTCGAGAAAACGGCCAAAGAATTGCTTTTGATTTTGGCTACTTAGAACTGACTTAGAACTCTTGTTCGTAAAATTAACAAAACAGAAATAAACTTCAGTTCAAAATCAATCCTTTTCTGAAAAAAAAAATGCAAAAAGATTAAACAATTGGCAATGAAAAATCTTTTCAAACAACCTAAAACGCGTCGTATCTACTACCCTATCTACTCGACGCAAGCAGACCGCGCCGAGCGCTTCTAGGGGGTGGACGTATCGCTCTGCATCCCGGAGCTCGCACTGAGTCGACTCGCAAAGCACGTCGCCGGCTACGAAGAATATAGCGCAATAGGAGCGTTTGATACTAAGTTATTAATTTTTTTTTTTTTCTTTATTTTGGCTTCGCACGGTTGTGCATTCAGCCAGTGTCAAGTATTTAAATAAACTTCAAGTTTAAAATAGATAAATAAGATATATAAATACATATTACAATACATAAATATAATATCCCACCCCTCCCCTTGTGCCTCAGTAAAGATGTGGGGCTTTACTGAAACATCAACACGGACTTTTTGGGAGAACTTGAAAAGCAATGTTATCCAATTTTGTTTCACTTCCCTACACTTATGCACGTTCATGAACACTTAACGGTTAATAATCCACCAATATTACACATTAACATTCGAAGAAACACAAGTTTTGGAAAATAAAACAAAAATGAAACTTGACTTCTCGAATTCCCGCCAAAAAGCCAAAAGTTATTAATTACCAATTTTAAATATTTTCTGCGGGGCTAAAAAGGCCGTTAAAGCAGAATAATGATCTGAATTCTAGTGTAACTAATAATTTAATAATAGGGTGACAGCGAGCTGATCTGATGATGGAGTCAGGACCTGTTCCATCCAGGTGACCAGGATGGGTATCAAATGAAAGGGCTTGATGAGCGCAACACAATGCTGATCTGATGATGGAGTCAGGACCTGTTCCATGGAACTTTTTAATGATATGGGTATCAAATGAAAGGGTTTGATGAGCGAAACACAATGCTGATCTGATGATGGAGTCAGGACCTGCTCCATAGAACTTTTTAATAATATGGGTATCAAATGAAAGGGCTTGATGAGCGCAACACAATGCTGATCTGATGATGGAGTCAGGACCTGTTCCATGGAACTTTTTAATGATATGGGTATCAAATGAAAGGGTTTGATGAGCGAAACACAATGCTGATCTGATGATGGAGTCAGGACCTGCTCCATGGAACTTTTTAATAATATGGGTATCAAATGAAAGGGCTTGATGAGCGCAACACAATGCTGATCTGATGATGGAGTCAGGACCTGTTCCATGGAACTTTTTAATGATATGGGTATCAAATGAAAGGGTTTGATGAGCGAAACACAATGCTGATCTGATGATGGAGTCAGGACCTGTTCCATGGAATTTTATGATGATATGGGTATCAAATGAAAGGGCTTGATGAGCGCAACACAATGCTGATCTGATGATGGAGTCAGGACCTGTTCCATGGAACTTTTTAATGATATGGGTATCAAATGAAAGGGTTTGATGAGCGAAACACAATTCTGATCTGATGATGGAGTCAGGACCTGTTCCATGGAATTTTATGATGATATGGGTATCAAATGAAAGGGCTTGATGAGCGCAACACAATGCTGATCTGATGATGGAGTCAGGACCTGTTCCATGGAACTTTTTAATAATATGGGTATCAAATGAAAGGGCTTGATGAGCGCAACACAATGCTGATCTGATGATGGAGTCAGGACCTGTTCCATGGAACTTTTTAATGATATGGGTATCAAATTAAAGGGCTTGATGAGCGCAACACAATGCTGATCTGATGATGGAGTCAGGACCTGTTCCATGGAACTTTTTAATGATATGGGTATCAAATGAAAGGGTTTGATGAGCGAAACACAATGCTGATCTGATGATGGAGTCAGGACCTGGTTCATGGAACTTTTTAATCATATAGGTATCAAATGAAAGGGCTTGATGAGCAAAACATAATGCTGATCTGATGATGGAGTTATGACCTGTTCCATGGAACTTTTAATGATAATATGGGCATCAAATGAAAGGGCTTGATGAACAAAACACAATGCTGATCTGATGATGGAGTCAGGACCTGTTCCCTGGAACTTTATAATGATAAGGGTATCAAATGAAAGGGCTTGATGAGCAAAACATAATGCTGATCTGATGATGGAGTTATGACCTGTTCCATGGAACTTTTAATGATAATATGGGCATCAAATGAAAGGGCTTGATGAACAAAACACAATGCTGATCTGATGATGGAGTCAGGACCTGTTCCCTGGAACTTTATAATGACATGGGTATCAAATGAAAGGGCTTGATGAGCGAAACACAAAGCTGGGTCGGGGTTTACTTTGACTTTGATTCTTGATTTTGACTTTCACTTTGATTCTTGATTTTCAATTTTAGTTTCTCTATTTTCGGATCTCGGATTCTTGATTTTCGATTTTCGAGTCTCAATTCTTGATTATCGGATCTTGGATATCGGGTTCTTGATTCTTGATTTTGATTCTTGATTTTCAATTTTCGATTATCGATTCTCGGATCTTGTATCTCGGATTCTTAATTCTTAATTTTCAATTTTTAATTTTTGATTTTGATTCTTGTTTCTCATTTCTCGATTCTCGGATCTCGGATTTTTATTTTGATTTTTATTTCTTGATTTTGATTTTAAAATTAAAATCAAGATTAAAAATGAAAAATCAAACATCAAAATCGAAGTCAAAAGTAAATCCTAACCCAGCTTTGTGTTTCGCGCATAAAACCCTTTCATTTGATACCCATATCATTATAAAGTTCCATGGAACAGGTCCTGACTCCATCATTAGATCAGCATTGTGTTGCGCTCATCAAGCCCTTTCATTTGATACCCATATCATTAAAAAGTTCCATGGAGCAGGTCCTGACTCCATCATCAGATCAGAATTGTGTTTCGCTCATTAAACCCTTTCATTTGATACCCATATCATTAAAAAGTTCCATGGAACAGGTCCTGACTCCATCATCAGATCAGCATTGTGTTGCGCTCATCAAGCCCTTTCATTTGATACCCATATTATTAAAAAGTTCCATGGAGCAGGTCCTGACTCCATCATCAGATCAGAATTGTGTTTCGCTCATCAAACCCTTTCATTTGATACCCATATCATTAAAAAGTTCCATGGAACAGGTCCTGACTCCATCATCAGATCAGCATTGTGTTGCGCTCATCAAGCCCTTTCATTTGATACCCATATCATTAAAAAGTTCCATGGAGCAGGTCCTGGCTCCATCATCAGATCAGCATTGTGTTGCGCTCATCAAGCCCTGTCATTTGATACCCATATCATTAAAAAGTTCCATGGAACAGGTCCTGACTCCATCATCAGATGAGCTAGCTGTCACCATTTATTATTTCATTGTAGTCGGAACTTGACTGACATGCTGAGATCCAAGTTTCAACTCAATCGGACTATTTACTGAAGAGTTCTGTTGAAAAGCTCCTGACTCCATCAGATCAGCACAATATGGTTTATGGGACAAAGAAACAAACATTTATTTTTTGTAATTATTTGTATTCAAGGTGTAACTAACCCGACTTTGTTTTGTGTTATACCTATAGGTACCTACCTAAGTACCTACCCAAAAAGTATTTTTACTATCGCAAATAAATCAATCACATGAAAATTATCAAAACCATTTAGTCTAAGAAACGGAGCGCTGTTCATCGGGTGTTAGAATTTAGCAACTTTTGTCCCTCCGAGCGCTGATTTTGTCGAGTGCGAAATTGTATAATGGCTCTTAATATTAGTGCACATGAATATACTTTTTGTCGAGTGTCAAATGTGTATCTGTTCAAGTTTCGTACGACACAATAAGTCCATAAGTTTTGTCATAATTGAAAGAAAAAATTACAAAGTATAAAAATTCTTTAGAAAATGGTTAAGAATGAATCAAGAGCTGCTTTTGTAAGTATAAACTATAAAGAGGTGTTAATGTATCAAAAGTAAATGGAGTACCACTGCATTGATTGTCCTAGTTCTTACTTACGACACATGGAATTCTACCATGTACCAGATACGTATTTGGACTTGCCTCTGACTACCCCCTTAGACATACAAAGGATCTAGAATCTGAGAAATCTGAGAATCTGTCTACCACGCCTTGGGAATAATACAGTTGTGATCATTTTCAGTTCCTTCACTGATTTCAATAAGTATAATTAAATGGGTCAATCTCCAGAATCAGTGCACCTGGTTGATCGCTATGGCACCCCTTAAATATCGATATTATTGCTTTTCTGCCCCTTCAGGGGCCAATATGAAAATATGCTTATTTAGACACCTCCTTCTCGAAATAAAAATATAAAAAGCAATAATATCGATATTTAAAAAGCACCATAGCGATCAACCAAACAGGCTGATTCTGGAGATTGACCCAAATATAGTTCCAACTCATCTAATAGGCCCCACAAACGAAGCTTAAAAATAACACCTCTATTTAATCTTTCATTAAAAGTTGGAGAGTTTGTTCTCACCGATATTAACCGTCGTCTTGAGGGACTCGAAGTTCCGGAACGTGGCTACAGCGTTCCCGAGAATTAAAATTGTTATAACTGTCACGTACTTGCCTGCAAACAACTGGCAGTTTACTTTGTATAATATAAAAATATCGCTTCAGGCTGCGAGCAGTTTAGGTAGGTATAACAAAAAAGTAAGGTAGGTAGTACATAATTATAGCGGTGATGGGCTTACAACCTGTCATGTAAGTATTGAAAGTTAACTTCTGCAAAGTGTGGGCATGTACCAGAAGGGTACAGGAGGGGAAGAGAGATCATTGTCAGTTTTTGAGTGGGCATGTCCCAAATTTGAAGGCAAGAAAGATCATTGACAGTTTTTTTGCGGTATTGAGTTAAAATGCCATCTCGTAGAAAATTAAAAAAAGCATTTGGCCCTATACCCCAATAATTCTAAAAATGATCAGTGTCAACATAAGGTTCAAAAAAAGATTGTATGGCTGTAGGAAAAGTAGAACATTAGAACAAGTAGAACATCTTTGTTTGATCATTTTCTCAAAATGCGTTGACTATGACAATAGCTAAGCATACACGTACGGATATGCCCGTTGGATCTGCCTGACAGATTTGCCTGGCAGGCAAAACTGCTGGTGTATGGTGAAAACAGACACGGATTGGCAGGCAAATCCGTGTCTGTTTTCACCATACACCAGCAGTTTTGCCTGCCAGGCAAATCTGTCAGGCAGATCCGACGGGCATATCCGTACGTGTATGCTTAGCTAATGATCTTTCTTCCCCTGTACCATTCATATGTATTTGGATATAGATACCTCTGACCCCTTAGCCGTCATTAAAGGATCTGAAATGCATAATTGAGAATGTCTGCATCACAGAACACAGTCTACCGCGCCTCAGGAACACAGTCGTCATATCGTTTTTTTTTGCATATTTTTATATAGTGAGGTAGGTATAACTAAAGGTAGATTTATTAGAGAACTAATTTCACCACTTAGAGCTCGTTTTCGATGTATAAATTATCCAAAACTCCACTGTATGCCCTTGATTCAAACGCATGCCCTTTGGATCGAAGGTTGAAATACATCCGAATTAGCTAACACGACTCAAATACAACAAACCATAAAGCTTTTGTTAACACGAGTAGCGCCAATTGCTTTACTTAAACACCTTCAATTTACACTTTACTATGTACGCGCTCACATTCGCTAAACATGTAAACCGAAACTTACCCCATTGTAACATTCTGCAATTCCAAACACTGAAACAGGACAATGAGATTCACAGCTGTCGCCACAAGTTGGTCTTCAGTGTTTACCGACGCATCACGTCGGGACACGATACATCGCGGCTGGAAGCTTAGACTACTAGACTACGTACTGTGATGCACACGACAACATCACGTGCATCGCGCAGTGTATTCGTTTAAACGCAGATGTTCTTAATCTATGGCTCTACGTTCTTCGAAACTATTTCATACAGTTTCAGAAAATACGTCTTTCTAACATCAATTCTGCTTATAAGTTTAGTTTTGCTGATTTTGCTGACGCCGAACATTTATTTTCTATAAAGTTTAATATCTGGGCGACCGAGCTCTGCTCGGGTGCAAATAGAGAAAAATTTAATAAATGAGAATCATGATTCATGTATGGGAATATTTTATTTTCATCCATGCACATGCACAAGCTATTTCATGGTAAAAACGAAATAGTTTATGCATGAATGATGTAGGATATTCCATTTTAAATAGAAACGATATGCTGGTGACCCAAAAATCGGCATTAAAGTTTAGTATGCGGCTCATGTTGCCAAAGTTTGAATGCGACCCGCAGAAGTGCTGCAAAAGTTTGTACGTGGCCCACGATATAAAAGGTTGAACACCGCTGCTTGCATCGGGACTTTGTATAAATAGACCCTGCTGTAGATATAGATCATTCTAGATATGTAGAACATTAATTTAAAGGTCTCGCGTTCAAAATAATAAATGGCTTTTCGATTTCATGTTATCTAACAAATTCGTATGTAAATAAGCAGAAAATCATTTGGAAGCGTAGGTAATTACTGAAAACGATTATAAGCAATGTACCTAATCGAAAATTCCGGGAGCACTTTAATATCATTTTTCCTTCAAGGGTAATAAACGCTATCTTGGCAAAGTTATTCTCAAAAGAGTGGTTAAAGGTGTGTAATATTTTACACAATAACTCATACTTAATGAGGAAGACTCACGATTTTAGTTGAGTATGCAGATTTGTAGATACAAAAAAAACAAAAAATACTGTGTTTTTGGTTTTTTAATCGGATCAAAAATGACCGAGTTACAGAGATTTTAGTGCACCAATCTAAAAAACGCTCGCGAGAAGGCCGCGACTGGCTGTGACGTCACCAGGCGCCCGCGGCTCGCTCCACTAGTACAAAATCCCTAGTTATTTTCAAACTAATTTCCGACCGCGGCATCGCTCGCGTGGCACCTGGATAAAAAGTAGCCTATGTCCTATTCCCGCTCATTACCTAACTATATTTTAAATTTCAGCCAAATCGGTTCAGTAGTTGTCGAGTTATAGAGGAACAAACATACATCCAAACATCCAAACTTTCGAGGTCATTCACGTTTTTTGTTGAAATGAAATGAAATAATTTATTTGCGTGAAGTATGGTAGAAAAGTAAGTGTTAAGTAAGTACTTATGCAGATTTGTAGATTTAAAAAAGTTATAAATGATTTCATTTTTATTTTTAAATATGATTACGACTGTATTCCCAAGGCGCAGTAGACATATTCTATCAGATCTTTTAGGAATTTTTAGATCCGTTGAAAAAGTCTAAGCGGGTAGTCAGAGGTAGAGAAGCAGTGTTGGCCGAGTGCGCTAGTGCCTCGACTTTCAATCCGAAGGTTGTGGGTTGAAACCCAGCCGTGCATCAATGGATTTTTCGTTTCGAAAAATGTATAAGTAGGTACCTAAGTAGGTATGCGCTTTAACACGAGCTCTAAACGGTGAAGGAAAATATTGTGAAAGTGTGATAGTGTGATTAGAAAACCAAGTTTAGGTAGGTAGGTATGTGATTATTTTGACTCGTACATACAAATTATTAATTTTAGGTATTACGATTAAAAGTATGTATAAAAAATACCTATTCACTAAAAAGTTTAAAGGCGAAAATTATTTTTAAGTAGGTACCTACCTAGGTAAGTAGTAAGTAGGTAGGTACCTACTCAAAAATTTAACTAACTAAGATTAACTTTACCTACCTAAATTTTTACCTACCTACTTAAATTATTACCTACATAAATTATTTTTAAGTAGGTACCTACCTACTTACTACTTACCTAGGTAGGTACCTACTTAAAAATAATTTTCGCCTTTAAACTTTTTAGTGAATAGGTATTTTTTTATACATACATTTAATCGTAATACCTAATTAATAATTTGTATGTTCGAGTCAAAATAATCACATACATTACCTACCTACCTAAACTTGGTTTTCAAATCACACTATCACACTTTCTCATCATACTATCACACTAATCACACTAATTTTATAAATGCGAAAGTTTGGATGTTTGGATGGATGATGTTTGTTCCTCTATAACTCAACAACCACTAAACCAATTTGGTTGAAATTTTAAATATAGATAGTTCTTGACCTGAAATAGGACATAGGCTACTTTTTATCCAGGTGCCGCGCGAGCGAAGCCGCGGGCGGAAGCTAGTTTGAAATTAACTAGCGATTTTGTACTAGTAGACCGAGCCGCGGGCGCCTGGTGACGTCAGACGCAGCGCGAAGCTCCGAGCGCGCGTTTTGAAATGGCCGAAAAGAAAACTTGAATAACTTCGTCATTTATTGATGGATTTTAATTATTTAAAAAACAGAATGCTCAGAATGCTAAAGAGTATACGCCCTCATACTTAGAAACCCAATATTTCGTTTAGTGATTGATCCCCATTGCTCTTGAGTACTTCACTACTTCAACTGAAAATATTTTCTGAATAGAATATTAAAAGAAAAAGATTGAACATTCTAGAACTTCGTTTTTTAATTCTCGGAAGAAAGTCTGAAGAAGCTTCCCCTAAGATAATATATATTACGAAATACGACGAGCAGATGTAGATGAATTCCAACTGTGATAATGAATAATACTAGCAGATAAATAGCTTCAAGCTTTGTTAATAGAATCTGTGGCAGTGGGCCACGACACTGGATCGAATCCAACGAACAAATTTGATCGTGTATGTGTTGCATGACGTTGTTTTCACCTACTCAACTTGCATTGATATCTTCTGTCGAGTCAACGGTTCACACAAATGAGGCTTTCACTTGGCCGCCACTTCCACAGCGTTACGAGTAGCATTGTTCAGATGCCCCTATGTACAGTCGGTAGGGCACAGAGGATAGTTCAGGAGGTAAGCCATCAACTGTGTATATATGTTTGTTTGAGCTAGTGGCTGACTCTGGTGGAGGAGTTTTTAGGCCGACGACTTAAAAGCTGGGACCGACAATTTTAAGTCCAAAGCAAAGAAGCACTCAGTTTGTTATAGCAGTGACTCATCCAAATTGTGATCACTCAAAACGTTGCTCAACTGCAACGATCTGTCAAGAAAGTCTAAGGGAGTGTCCACATTGCGTTTTTTGCAGCGCGTTTGTATCGATACAAACGCGATTCGAACGCGATGCGAACGCGCAGCCCCCCGCGCAGCCCCTCCCGGTTCGCTTTTGTATGGAAAAATACGCGTTGCGAACGCGCGTTTGTATCGATACAAACGCGCAGCTCAAAAACGCGCTGCAGAAAACGCAATGTGGACACTCCCTAAGCAAACCACGCCACGAGCGCAGTCCAGAGCCAACGGCTGTATGCCGGCTGGTTTACAGTTAGGAAGATATTTCTCTTAATCCTATAGTCGGCCGTTTTAAGCAGAACCCTACAGGGATGAGATTTGGCTATAATACTAGTTTCACTTGAGTTGTACCAAAGCTTTATGTCCCTCAGGGGTACGCAGTTTTAAACCAGTGAAAGATTTTAAGAAATCTGTTTAGTTGTTTCGAAAATTGGGTCCAACACCAACATCATGTACTTTTTACTAGTGAAGTGAAGTACTTGTTACCAGAAAAATGATGATAATAAGAAAAATATAGACATACTGTGACTCGTGTGTACTCGTGAGGGAGTAGAGCTAGTATATTTATTAAAAAATACTTAACTTGAAAACTGAGTGTTTAAAGTACTTATTAATAACTATCACTATACTCACAAACTGTGGTTTTATTTTACTGCAATGATGGAACTGAATAGATTGCATTTTAAATAAGTATACCTGTATTATGACGCCAACCTCCTCTTTGAAACATCCGACTCTAAATTTTAATGAAAAACTCATTCACAGTTTTCAAAGGGATCTCTTAACGAGATAAAATTTCAACTACAAACAGGCATCACTGATTTACGGAAGGTAATGTCATCATTATTATGAGTTGCTAAATCCTTTGGCTTTGATCGTGACGTGAATCCCTCATTAAAATAAATTGAAGATACGGCCTCGACGTGTTCAAAAAGGCACGCAAAACAAATAAAATACTTTTTCAATCCTGATAAAGTCTATTGTCTATTCTAAGTTCTATTATCTATGCCAATATTTAGTATATTGACTGGAAATATGTACGTTTTTTAAATTAAAATTTCACTTAGTTTAAAAAACTTATGCAGTTACATCTTTACTAGATGATTTATATATAGTATCAGCAGGCAATCTATGCCTACACTTTACGGGACATTGTAGTTCTGGGACATTATTGAGATGGAGTAGGCTTGCCCAGCACCTAAACCAATATCCACAGGACAGACTTCGTCAATACGTGTGAGGCTCATTAAGCCTCGGGTTTCCTCACGATGTTTTCCTTCACCGCCGTTTAGAGCTCGTGTTGATGCGTACTATATAAATTTTCCGAAACAAAAAATCCATTGATGCAAGGCCAGGATTCGAACCCATGACCTTCGAATTGAAAGTCCGAAGTTCTTGCCTAGTCGGCCATCACGGCTCTCATCATTTTAAAATGCAAAACTTAAAGGCACGTGACGAAACCCGCGGCTTAATCGGTCCCACACGAATTAACCATGTCTTTCCAGTGGAAAAGGTCGGTTTAAGTGAACGGATTTGCTGATTTTGTGATATTGCTGGTAAATACAGTGTCCCTAAGATTGCCTCTGGATTTGTATAAATCATCTAAAGATAATATGACCTAAGTAAGTTTAGTAGTTATCTGAAGCTGGAGGGTGCTGATAAACAAGTACCTACGATATTGAACTTTGTACATGTATTTTGTTTCAACAAGAACTTAATATGATCTAGTCTAGACAATATTGCTTCATCCTGTAATTGTGTTTGAATAACAAGCATAACTAATAGGATACAATAAAGCGCTTTTGCTTAAAGCGATCGCTGATGCTACCAACACAATATAATGCAGGGATTGAGTAGAGTAGAGCTGAGTTAGCGACGTTACGAGTTGATTTTATTCCAACTCGGATAACTCGAGTTGACTCGGCCGCTAACTCGAATCGCAACGCGAGTTGACTCGACTCGCATCAACTGGATGGGATCCGCTTCGCGGCAGCAGCCAAACGGATCGGCGCGGCGAGTCGAGTCGAATGCACCGTATTCGGATTCTTACGCCGGCTCCATACGTTGGGGCCAACGTTGGTCCCAACGTTGGGACCAAGATTTCGTGTACCATCCACACGTTGGCGATACACCAGTCTTGTTCCGTCAGAGCCAACGTGCAGACGTCCGATGTCTGCGCGTCCGATACAGAAATTGAAATTTCTCTAAGTGATTTTACATTACTGAATACCAATTTTATCACAATCACATCACATCATGTCACTATCACACTTCACACAACACACTAAATTATAAAAGCGAAAGTTTGGATGTTTGGATGTATGTTTGTTCCTCTCTAACACGACAACCACTTAACCGATATGGGTGATATTTAAAATATAGATAGATAATAACCGGAAATAGGACATAGGCTACTTTTTATCCCAAAAAATTGCACGGTTCCCGTAACATAAAAAAAAAATAGTAGACTCCATCATCAGATCAGCTCGCTGTCACCATATTATTACATTGTAGTCAGAACTTGACAAATATGCCGAGTTTCAACTCAATCGGCTTATTTACTGAGGAGTTCTGTTGAACAGCTCTTGACTCCATCATCAGATCAGCTTGTTGATACCATAATATTTCATTGTCACCGAGAATCTATAAGTGTGCAAAATTTCAGCCCGATAGTCCTACAAACACAATAAATAAGGAATACGATGACATTCTCGCGCGTCAGTCGACACGTGCGCTCACGATGCGCGTCGAAACGGGACTGAGCATAGCGCCAACGTGTGGACGGATCCCCAACGTTGGCGCGCCAACTTCCTTTGATAAAACCGACACGGCACGGCCAAGCCCCAACGTTGGCCCCAACGTTGGCGCCAAGCTATTTTGTCAGCACCACACGTTGGTGAGAGGCATTGGGACCAACGTTGGCCCCAACGTGTGGATGCGGGGTTATTCTTGAGTCGAGTTTCGGTTTCGAGTTGCCGAATCGCTGACTCGCGACCTCGCGTGCACTCGCATTCGCATAACTCGCATTCGTTATCCGCATTCTAGTAGATAGGTAGGTAAGCGAGTTGATTCGAGTTGCGAATGAACTTGATTCGAATCAACTCGCTTAGACTCTGATTCGAGTTATTCGAATCAGCCAACTCGACTCGCCCATCGCTAGGCTGAGTAGAGATTAGCATTTAATTTATAGATCTTTATTTATAGACGTTTTGCTAGTTTCTGGTAAAATAGGTGAAACCCACTACGATTATAACGAATCTATTTGCAATGAAAAGTTGACAAAACAAATAAAAGCAAATACTTAATATAACCCCGCATCCACACGTTGGGGCCAACGTTGGTCCCAACGTTGGGACCAAGATTTCGTGAACCATCCACACGTTGGCGATACACCAGTCTTGTTCCGTCAGAGCCAACGTGCAGACGTCCGATGTCTGCGCGTCCGATACAGAAATTGAAATTTCTCTAAGTGATTTTACATTACTGAATACCAATTTTATCACAATCACATCACATCATGTCACTATCACACTTCACACAACACACTATATTATAAAAGCGAAAGTTTGGATGGTTGGATGTATGTTTGTTCCTCTCTAACACGACAACCACTTAACCGATATGGGTGATTGTACGGGTTGTACAAATAAAATATTGTTTTCTTGATATCTAGGTTTATTGTAGTTTTTGGATTGAATTTGGACAAGTAGAATTTGTAGGTTCCGTTAGCAGAAGGCGGAATGTAGGAACAACGTGTCACTGGTGTATGTGGTGAGTCGTGATTGGTCGATTAGGCGAGTGACGCGCGTGACGTCAGTGGCTGTAATAGGTGGATATATGATGTATGTGTGCTGTGCGTGTGAGTGTCTTTGCGAATGTGAAGTTGACAATATTATTTGAATTTAGGCGCGAACATCTTCCCGGGCGTTGAAAGGCTACAGGCCTTTCAAGACTTTTCTACCACAGGCAGGAAGCACAGGCAGTTGAGGGCCCGTCGCACGAGACCTCTGGGTGTAGTAACATCGGCGACTCGGAGTAGGTTGTCCGACTCGTGGAAGAGCTTAGTACTCTCCCTAGGCGCCAGTACAGCGGCGGGGTCGCGTCGTCCTTGATAAGGCCGAGTCCATTCAGGATGAGCGGCGTAGTCTGGGCACGCCTTTCGTAGCGGTTGCGTTGAGGCGGTTGATGTCTGCCTCCAGAAGCGATGACGTCGGCATGACGGTGCGAGGGCTGCCGATCAAAAAGTGACCCGGAGTGAATGGAGAGAAATCATTAGGTGAGGTACTTAGGAAACGTAGGGGATGGATATTAAGGATGGCTTCTATTTGGGTAAGTAGTGAAGTCAGTTCCTCAAAGATAAGGCGAGTGTTACTAAGGACTTTAAAGAGCAATCCCTTAGCTGACTTGACTCCCGCTTCTCAGAGACTATCAAAGCGAGGAGCGTATGCTGGTGAGAAGCGCAATTCAATGACTTGACTAGTTGCGAACTCAGTGATGAGATTATGTTATTTAGCTAAAAGAATTGTTTAATATCTGTAGCTACTGCGACTTAATTTCTACCATTATCGCTGTAAATGATTTTAGGTTGGCCTAGGTAGGCAATAAATTTATTTAGGGTTAGTATGAAGGCCTCTTTAGATAGGTCACTTTACTATTTCTAGATGTATAGATTTATAGCGAAAGAAAACGAATATGTCGTTTGTCTTATGAATGAACTTAGGTGTCAATCCGACCTCTTACTCTCAGGATGCCATCAGGATCTAGAAATTGGTTAGAGAGGTTAGAGAAACATGTAATTTTAGGCTTGTTTGTTTGTTTGTTTTTAATGTTATAGGTAGGCACTTAAATAGATTTTAATATTATAGTCTACAACCTTTTGCATATAGTAGGATAGAGTAGTTATCTATTTAAATAAGTTTAGATTTGTTGCAACACTGGGGTGCATAAAATAGGTTTAGGCTTGCAACACTGGGGTGCATAAAATAGGTTTAGGCTTGCAACACTGGGGTGCATAAAATAGGTTTAGGCTTGCAACACTGGGGTGCAAAAAATAGGTTTAGATTTGCAACACTGGGGTGCATAAAATAGGTTTAGATTTGCAACACTGGGGTGCATAAAATAGGTTTAGATTTGCAACACTGGGGTGCATAAAATAGGTTTAGGTTTGCAACACTGGGGTGCATAAAATAGGTTTAGATTTGCAACACTGGGGTGCACACTCCCCGACAAAAGCAGGATGTGCTTTCATCTAGGGTAAGTCGACTGAGAGCGACAACGGCTCTGTAGGCCAGTACGATTAGGATTGTGGGAGGAAGTTAGGGCCGTGCCACCATAGTGAGGTATGAACATATTAGGTTTAGGGTCCACACCCCTGGGGACAAGATCGGCGTGAAATTGATCATATAGGCCAGGTTGAGGTTCTTTATTTAGTAAGAAATTGCAAACAACCTGGTTAGATACAATTGATTTAGGCTTTGGGGTAAAGATAGGTCCAGCTATAAGCCAGCCTAGTTTGGAGCTTCGTAGTATTGGATTGTTAGCCCCTAGGGGATGCTGTTTTGAGCCAATTAGGTCCCAGAATAGATCAGCTCCGATGAGCATGTCTACAGGCAGAGGCGTATTTTAAGATTCAGCGCCCTAGGCCAGTAAGGTTTGCCGCCCCCTGCAAATATTTGTCTCGGGCTTGAAACTTGGTTTGCACTCTGCTCGCAAAATAGTCATGAAGCTTATAATACAATAAGCGAGCGAAGCGAGCCGATTTTTTTTAAGACAACAACAGACACTTGATTTTGCTCACAGTTCTCAAAGAAAAGGTTGGCTGCTTGTAGGTTCCTATTCTATATGCGAGCGAAGCGAGCCGAATTTTTGTATGAAAAAATCAACATGTGACACTTGATTTTGCTTACGGTTCTCAAAGAAAAGGTTGGCTCCTTGTCGGTTCCTATTCTATATGCGAGCGAAGCTAGCCGATTTTTTTTATGACAAATGCAACATGTGATACTTGATTTTGCTTACGGTTCTCAAAGAAAAAGTTGGCTGCTTGTCGGTTCCTATTCTATATGCGAGCGAAGCGAGCCGAATTTTTTTTATGACAAATGTAACATGTGTCACTTGATTTTGCTTACGGTTCTCAAAGAAAAGATTGGCTGCTTGTCGGTTCTTATTCTATAAGCGAGCGAAGCGAGCCGAATTTTTTTATGACAAATGCAACATGTGACACTTGATTTTGCTTACGGGTCTCAAAGAAAAGGTTGGCTGCTTGTCGGTTCCTATTCTGTATGCGAGCGAATAGAGCCGAATTTTTTTATGACAAATGCAACATGTGACACTTGATTTTGCTTACGGGTCTCAAAGAAAAGGTTGGCTGCTTGTCGGTTTCTATTCTGTATGCGAGCGAAGCGAGCCGAATTTTTTTATGACAAATTCAACATGTGACACTTGATTTTGCTTACGTTTCTCAAAGAAAAGATTGGCTGCTTGTCGGTTCCTATTCTATATGCGAGCGAAGCGAGCCGAATTTTTTTATGACAAATTCAACATGTGACACTTGATTTTGCTTACGGTTCTCGAAGAAAAGGTTGGCTGCTTGTCGGTTCCTATTCTATATGCGAGCGACGCGAGCCGAATTTTTTATGACAAATGTAACATGTGACACTTGATTTTGCTTACGGTTCTCAAAGAAAAGATTGGCTGCTTGTTGGTTCCTATTCTATATGCGAGCGAAGCGAGCCGATTTTTTTTATGACAAATGCAACATGTGACACTTGATTTTGCTTACGGTTCTCAAAGGAAAGGTTGGCTGCTTGTCGGTTCCTATTCTATATGCGAGCGAAGCTAGCCGAATTTTTTTATGACAAATGCAACATGTGATACTTAATTTTGCTTACGTGCTCAAAGAAAAGGCTGGCTATTTGTCGGTTCCTATTCTATATGCGAGCGAAGCGAGCCGATTTTTTTTATGACAAATGCAACATGTGACACTTGATTTTGCTTACGGTTCTCAAAGGAAAGGTTGGCTGCTTGTCGGTTCCTATTCTATATGCGAGCGAAGCTAGCCGAATTTTTTTATGACAAATGCAACATGTGATACTTAATTTTGCTTACGTGCTCAAAGAAAAGGCTGGCTATTTGTCGGTTCCTATTTCGCTTTCAGACATAACTCAATTTGCTCGTAAAACACTGATGAAGCTAATATGCGAGCGAAGCGAACCGAATTTTTTGAAGTAAAATGCAACATGTGACACCCACAGAAATGTTTTCCTAAAATCATGTCGAGAATTTATTTCCAGAATACCAATTTATTGTAATGAATTATCCCTTCGAGTTTAAAAGAAAATCTACGTTTCCTGTTAAATTCAAAGTGGTACACTAGTGATCTTATTGAATAAATGAATTTGACTTTTGACTTTTGACTTTTGAAATGAAAATCTCTGAAAATGGCCAGTCAGATAGTCTTGATGTCTAAAACGTTACCACCAAATAAGTTTTTGGTTTTGTTCCTCGCTCTCAACCAAATAAGCTTTTTTTTAATTTCTTCAGGCATATAAGGACTAAGAGAAAGGCGCATGAAACTGAAAGCGCGGGGCGGCGCAAGCCGCCCCGCGCTCCGAGCCAAATAAGTTTTAGATTTTGTTAGTTAGGTAATCTTTTTTTTACTTTCTTCAGGCGTATAAGGACAAAAAGAAAGGCGCATGAAACTGAAAGCACGGGGCGGCGCAAGCCCCCTTAATCTCAACCAAATAATTTTTACCATTTTTTTAGTTCAGTAGGCTGTTTTTTGATTTCTTCTAGCATGTAAGGACAAAAAGTAAGGCTCATGAAGCTGAGAGAGAGGGCGGCGCAAGCCGCCCCTCGCCAACCAAATTTTAGTTTTTGTTAATTAGGTAGTAAGCTTTTTTTAAAATTCATTTTGGTATTATAAGGCCAAAGGCCAAAAAGAAAGGCGCAAGCTGAGAGCGAGGGGCGGCTTGCGCCGCCCCTCGTAGCCTGCCGCCCCGGGCCATGGCCCTCTTGGCCTAAGGGTAAATACGCCCCTGTCTACAGGGGAAGACTCATTGAAACTAGGATCAGCTAGTTGGAATTGAGATAGGTTTAGGCGTCTTACATCAATAGTTACCTTAGGCATCTTTCCAGATATAGTAGGTAGGATAAGACAAAACATAGTGACGATGAATTTATCGTCTTTAGATCTAAGCTGCACCGAGCATCGTTCAGTATTTAATTTTAGTGGGGAGTTCCCTATACCTACGACCTCGGTGTTAGTAGGTTGAGAAGAAAGGTTTAACCTCTGCTTGACAGCTTCGGTTATGAAAGTAGATTGACTGCCACTGTCTAGTAGGGCACGCACGCTGATAGTATCGTTGGTAATAGGATTGGTTACCTGAACTTGGGCGGTACATAGGAGGACCTCGGAGGAGGAAGTAGCAGACAGGGCAACGGACTCAACGACCTCATCATTCGCTGGCTCGTGCGATTTACATACGAGTGAGTTGTGTCGTTCTTTACAAGTGTTACAGGAACCTGGCAGCTTACACTGCGCTGATTTGTGACCACCTCTCAAGCAGTTGAGACAAAGGTTGTGGGAATCGACGATGCGATTTCTTTCATCTACAGGTTTGTCCTTGAAGACGGAACATTGGTGGAGATGATGGTCGGCCCTGCACACGACGCAGAGCGGCGATGAGCTGGAATGAGAATGAGTCTCTTTAGGTGAAGTAGTAACTAGGGCTTTAGTTAGACTTTTTTGATTAGACATAGGATTATATTTAGGTTTCTCCTGTCCAGAGCGATGAAGTGACGTTTCTAGCACATCAGCACGGCTCTTCAGGAAGAAGAAGAAGTTTTCCAAGTTAGGTATATCGGGAAAATCATTCCTATGTTCTTCCCATTTAACATAGGTAGTGTTGTCTAATTTTCCCGAGACTAAATGTATAATTAGTGCGTCCCATTTATCGGTAGGTAGGCCTAGGCTGTTTAGAGCACGAAGGTTCTTAGTGATATGGTCGATAACAAATCGGAGGGACTTCTCAGTCTCGCGAACTGATTCTATATTGAATAATGACTTTAGGTGATTATTTATTAGTTGGCGTTTATTATCATAACGTTTACACAACATCTTCCATGCTTCATCATAGTTACGATCAGAGATCTCAAAGTTGGAAATAACTCGAGCTGCCTCGCCTTGTAGGTACGAGCACAGATAATGAAATTTGTGTATATCTTTAATTTTGGCATTTTCATGAATTAATGAAGTAAATATCTCTTTAAACTCCAACCATTTATAAGTAGTCCCATCAAAGTTGGGTACACGAATTTCTGGAAGTCGAAAACCTAGCGGGTTCGAATTATTATGATCATGATGGCAACATGAGTGCTCGGAAGAACGCTGTGGTGAACTTGGCACTTGAGAAGACACATTCTTTTCTAGCAAACTCTTGGCAAAGGTTATGCAATGGTAGAAATCTTGTTCAAGAAGTTCTCTTATAGCGAGCTCGGCTTCTAGTTTATCTACATTTAGGATTTCTATCTGAGTTTGCATCTCATCAAATTCAATGAATAGAGCTTCATATTTCGGTAATTTTAGCGCAAGCTTATTCAATTCCATCTGTGAAATATTTTCCAAAGTGTCAATTATATCTAAATTATTTTTAAACTTAGTTAGGCGTCCTTTAATAGAACTACGTTTAGATGTTAATTCTTTAAGTCTATCTTCGCGTGACATTTTGGCTTAAAGCTTGCGGTAAGTTCACCCGAACGTATCTATTACAGCGCGATATTACGCAATAAAAGAATAAAAGGCATACGATACGCTCCTCGCTTTGTTGTCCCAGCTGATCGGCCGCTGCTATCTAGTCAGCACGCCAGTGGCGGCGGCAGCACAGCGGCGCACGGGCATGGCAGTCTGCGATAGGGCGCGCCCCGGGATGCACACAATGCAAGCGGCTGCAGGGTCAAGCAGCGTTTGTGGGATGCGATGAAGCGGTTGTATGTTGCTGGAATAGATGATAAAAGGACAAGCTTAGGCAACAGCCTGGGTGGATAGTGCAGTAGGGCAAAGATAGTTATGTAGTGAAAATATTTAATTCACAAAGGAATGCAGTGCGCTTGGATAAAGCTTGGAATGATAATAAACTGTCCTTTGCTTAGACGGGGAATTGAAATGGGTAAGTTTATGTATTTACGTTTTAGATTAGGACCTTTAGGCTAAATTGAACTAGTATAGACAGCGTCTGCTTGTCTTCTAGGATACTAGTAGGTAGTTAGTGCAAGTAAACACTAGTTAGGCTAGATTTTAGGATAGATTTGTTGATTAATTAGGGTTGTAATAGCAGTGCTATGTATTTTTAGAGGAAATATTTATCGAATGAATGAAGTTGTACTTATATAGCATAGCTGATTGCAACAACTCAACAATCTGAGAGGAACTAAAATCCCTAAATTCCCAAATAGAAGAGGAATGCGTAGGATAATGAAAAGGAACGGGCTCACAGTTTGACAGGCAAGGCAGGCTAGCGATTCGTCCTGGTAGGAATCCTGTAGGCAGGCACACAATCGTCCTCGTCTTGTCTGCAGCGTGGTAGTAGCTTGGCAGTGGCGTTCCTCTTGGTTATGCGAGTAGATGAACGTTCCCGAAGGGCGATCAGGGATCAACGTAGGCGCTCGGCGTCAAAGTATCCACGGCGATGATTTCCTTGATGTCCATAGACTGGAAATTCGCGATCTTGAAGCGATCGGGATCGACACGTAGCAATGTCGTCTCCTGGGCGTCTTCGGTTAGGGTCCGTTGAATCGGTAAATTGATTCGCAATCCTTAGGTTTAGCTTGCAGGTCCTGTCACGGTCGCCACTTTTTGTACGGGTTGTACAAATAAAATATTGTTTTCTTGATATCTAGGTTTATTGTAGTTTTTGGATTGAATTTGGACAAGTAGAATTTGTAGGTTCCGTTAGCAGAAGGCGGAATGTAGGAACAACGTGTCACTGGTGTATGTGGTGAGTCGTGATTGGTCGATTAGGCGAGTGACGCGCGTGACGTCAGTGGCTGTAATAGGTGGATATATGATGTATGTGTGCTGTGCGTGTGAGTGTCTTTGCGAATGTGAAGTTGACAATATTATTTGAATTTAGGCGCGAACAGTGATATTTAAAATATAGATAGATAATAACCGGAAATAGGACATAGGCTACTTTTTATCCCAAAAAATTGCACGGTTCCCGTAACATAAAAATAAAGAGTAGACTCCATCATCAGATCAGCTCGCTGTCACCATATTATTACATTGTAGTCAGAACTTGACAAATATGCCGAGTTTCAACTCAATCGGCTTATTTACTGAGGAGTTCTGTTGAACAGCTCTTGACTCCATCATCAGATCAGCTTGTTGATACCATAATATTTCATTGTCACCGAGAATCTATAAGTGTGCAAAATTTCAGCCCGATAGTCCTACAAACACAATAAATAAGGAATACGATGACATTCTCGCTCGTCAGTCGACACGTGCGCTCACGATGCGCGTCGAAACGGGACTGAGCATAGCGCCAACGTGTGGACGGATCCCCAACGTTGGCGCGCCAACTTCCTTTGATAAAACCGACACGGCACGGCCAAGCTCCAACGTTGGCCCCAACGTTGGCGCCAAGCTATTTTGTCAGCACCACACGTTGGTGAGAGGCATTGGGACCAACGTTGGCCCCAACGTGTGGATGCGGGGTAAGAGTTCAATTTTTCGATTGTAGGTATAAGTACCTAATAGATAAATCGATTGTTTTGTTTGCAGCCTAAAGCTCGAAAGCAAACAAAATACCTTTTAAAGAATAATTTAAAACTGGATTAGCAGGATTAGAAATTTGCATAAACCCCTTTTTTCTTCCGTACCGAAAGCATCAAAACTTTGAATAAGTACATTTAAAACGGTTGTTTTTTTAGGAATTCATTATGAATTAGTTATGAAGGCCTAAAGCCTTAATTCTTTTATATCCTTTGAGATTTTGTTCTAATATAGATATTTTTTTAACTGTTATATTCTGATAACCCTACTGGAAATTAATTAGTAGTTAGGTATCAATAAACAATGTTGAGAAAATTACATTGTATAACTACTAGCACTCAAATACTACCATAATTATGTAGTCTTACTCAGGCCTCTAGGATTTTGAGGACGAGGTAGACCATAATATACGTTTGGCATATGCCCCCATTTCAAAAGAAGAAAACTTTTCATGACAACTCAACTTGCAGTCGCATAATAGAATACAAATTAGATTTCTAAATGTACATAAATATGAAAAATAAACAAAACAATAAGACACGACACAAATTTCCAATAAAGGCATAGGTACCTACTCCAAATTCCCGTGGTTGGATACCATTTCTACAAAGCGAAATTAGATTTCCCGAGCAAATCCTGTGTCATCAGAAATTACCTGCTCTCGCTATGTTCTGCAATTTCGTTTGTAAGAAAGAGATAGACATTCTATTTGTGGAAAACGGAGCAAGTTCGCGTGCGATACATTATGGATCAAACGATTTTCTTGTCTTGTTCGGTTGAACATAAATCTGCCATTGTAGTTTGCACTAATCGATTTTTCTCTTTGATGTAAAGTTTAATTAAATTGTCTAAGTGTTTGGACTAGTTTTTCTTTACATCATTTAAAATACTAGCTTCCCACTCTCTCTGTTCATAAACTAAATCTAAGTAAGTAGGTAGGTACTATTTAATTTTACAACATAACTTTTTAGTATCTTGTAACTTAAAGCTGTCATTGTTATTTTATCTTGAGGATTGAGTAAAATCTTACAACAGTTTATTTACAGTTCAGAAAATCCAAGATTTTCATTTTCAGAATATAGAAAACAAAGGGCACTTAGCCGCAGACGACTTTCCCACAATCCACGCTCCGTATGTCCACAAACTTATAGACACGTACGTACCTAACCTAGATATTAAACATAAAATTTTATGGACTTTTTGACAGAAAGTAGGTTTTCTGCGCTTGTCGGTATTTACTTGAAGTACCGTCAAAACTAATAAAGTTTAAATATTAAATTATAGTGTCTTTGGAACGAAATAACGAACTCATTCATAAAGTATTGGTTATTTGCGTTTGAATCTGACCAAGATTCACCAAAGTTTTTTGTTATAATGTCGTCTCATGTGGAACTTATGGAGTGAGGTAGCTGTCGTCTGTTGAACAAAGAAAAAGCCACAAACATACGCTTTTATAATGAGATTACATTAACATTCGCCATTGTGTTTGGAACTTTGTTCATAGCGTAAGTAGTGCTATCGTTGGCAGACTGCTTATTAGGCTTTGTGTAGCGAATTACGACTATTTCGCGAACTCCAAACATCTACCTCTCTAAAGGAAATGGTTAGAGTAAATTGGAAAAATATAAGTTAATCGGAGAAATGGACGTTTTGATGACGTCAACGTAAAAGCTGAAGTTACTCATGCAGTAACATAACGAATGTTTTGACCAACTCAATTTGGAAAATAAAATTGCATAGTTGTTTGTGAAATAATTCTGTTAAAAAGGACTAAAAGTTCAATACTATTAAATTATTCACGAACTGTACTGACTGGAAAATAATAATTGTTTCGATTGAAAATCATAGTACTTTCATTTTGTACAATTCGAAAAGTTATACATATACTTACGTCAAATAAAATAAAATACATTGCATCGTAAATAAATAAAGGTGGAATATTTTCGAATAATTCAAATCAGTTTAGGTCTGATAAAATTGTTTGCAAACTTTTTTAAGTTTGTTGATCCTAGTTTTGCACAACAACGCTGAACCGGGGTAGAAGAGTTCTTTAGCAGCTTCGTTACTAGAAACTTTCAAATCGAGCTTAAAAACTAACCAGCTGGGACCAACAACCAACTTGCCGAAGAATACTGGACGCTCTGAACGAAGTAGGTTAATCCAATAAACTGCTATAATGCCTGGAAAGCGTGTGCGATCTTGTGTCGCTTTGTATTATTAATTTTATCCAATTTTAGTTTCAAAAGTTCTAACACGTCATAGGTTCTAAGATATTATTCTTTAAGAGCCAGTATACAATTTCGCACTCGACAAAATCAGCGCTCGGAGGGACAAAAGTTGCTAAATTCTAACACCCAATGAACAGCGCTCCGTTTCTTAGACTAAACGGTTTTGGTAATTTTCATGTGATTGATTTATTTGAGATAGTAAAAATACTTTTTGGGTAGGTACTTAGGTAGGTACCTATAGGTATAACACAAAACAAAGTCGGGTTAGTTACACTTTGAATACAAATAATTACAAAAAATAAATGTTTATTTTTTTGTCCCATAAACCATATTGTGCTGATCTGATGAGTCAGGAGCTTTTCAACAGAACTCTTCAGTAAATAGTCCGATTGAGTTGAAACTTGGATCTCAGCATGTCAGTCAAGTTCCGACTACAATGAAATAATATGGTGACAGCTAGCTCATCTGATGATGGAGTCAGGACCTGTTCCATGGAACTTTTTAATGATATGGGTATCAAATGACAGGGCTTGATGAGCGCAACACAATGCTGATCTGATGATGGAGCCAGGACCTGCTCCATGGAACTTTTTAATGATATGGGTATCAAATGAAAGGGCTTGATGAGCGCAACACAATGCTGATCTGATGATGGAGTCAGGACCTGTTCCATGGAACTTTTTAATGATATGGGTATCAAATGAAAGGGTTTGATGAGCGAAACACAATTCTGATCTGATGATGGAGTCAGGACCTGCTCCATGGAACTTTTTAATAATATGGGTATCAAATGAAAGGGCTTGATGAGCGCAACACAATGCTGATCTGATGATGGAGTCAGGACCTGTTCCATGGAACTTTTTAATGATATGGGTATCAAATGAAAGGGTTTGATGAGCGAAACACAATTCTGATCTGATGATGGAGTCAGGACCTGCTCCATGGAACTTTTTAATAATATGGGTATCAAATGAAAGGGCTTGATGAGCGCAACACAATGCTGATCTGATGATGGAGTCAGGACCTGTTCCATGGAACTTTTTAATGATATGGGTATCAAATGAAAGGGTTTGATGAGCGAAACACAATTCTGATCTGATGATGGAGTCAGGACCTGCTTCATGGAACTTTTTAATGATATGGGTATCAAATGAAAGGACTTGATGAGCGCAACACAATGCTGATCTAATGATGGAGTCAGGACCTGTTCCATCGAACTTTATAATGATATGGGTATCAAATGAAAGGGTTTAATGAGCAAAACACAATGCTGATCTGATGATGGAATCAGGACCTGTTCCATGGAACTTTATAATGATATGGGTATCAAATGAAAGGGTTTTATGCGCGAAACACAAAGCTGGGTTAGGATTTACTTTTGACTTCGATTTTTGATGTTTGATTTTTCATTTTTAATCTTGATTTTAATTTTAAAATCAAAATCAAGAAATAAAAATCAAAATAAAAACCCGAGATCCGAGAATCGAGAAATGAGAAACAAGAATCAAGAATCACAAATCAAAAATTAAAAAATTGAAAATCAAGAATTAAGAATCCGAGATACAAGATCCGAGAATCGATAATCGAAAATTGAAAGTCAAGAATCAAAATCAAGAATCAAGAACCCGATATCCAAGATCCGATAATCAAGAATTGAGACTCGAAAATCGAAAATCAAGAATCCGAGATCCGAGAATAGAGAAACTAAAATTGAAAATCAAGAATCAAGAATCAAAGTGAAAGTCAAAATCAAGAATCAAAGTCAAAGTAAACCCCGACCCAGCTTTGTGTTTCGCTCATCAAGCCCTTTCATTTGATACCCATATCATTGTAAAGTTCCAGGGAACAGGTCCTGACTCCATCATCAGATCAGCATTGTGTTTTGTTCATCAAGCCCTTTCATTTGATGCCCATATTATCATTAAAAGTTCCATGGAACAGGTCATAACTCCATCATCAGATCAGCATTATGTTTTGCTCATCAAGCCCTTTCATTTGATACCCATATGATTAAAAAGTTCCATGAACCAGGTCCTGACTCCATCATCAGATCAGCATTGTGTTTCGCTCATCAAACCCTTTCATTTAATACCCATATCATTAAAAAATTCCATGGAACAGGTCCTGACTCCATTATCAGATCAGCATTGTGTTGCGCTCATCAAGCCCTTTAATTTGATACCCATATCATTAAAGAGTTCCATGGAACAGGTCCTGACTCCATCATCAGATCAGCATTGTGTTGCGCTCATCAAACTCTTTCATTTGATACCCATATCATTAAAAAGTTCCATGGAACAGGTCCTGACTCCATCATCAGATCAGCATTGTGTTGCGCTCATCAAACCCTTTCATTTGATACCCATATTATTAAAATGTTCCATGGAGCAGGTCCTGACTCCATCATCAGATCAGCATTGTGTTTCGCTCATCAAACCCTTTCATTTGATACCCATATCATTAAAAAGTTCCATGGAACAGGTCCTGACTCCATCATCAGATCAGAATTGTGTTTCGCTCATCAAACCCTTTCATTTGATACCCATATCATTAAAAAGTTCCATGGAACAGGTCCTGACTCCATCATCAGATCAGTATTGTGTTTCGGTCATCAAGCCCTTTCATTTGATACCCATATCATTAAAAAGTTCCAGGGAACAGGTCCTGACTCCATCATCAGATCAGCATTGTGTTGCGCTCATCAAGCCCTTTCATTTGATACCCATATTATTAAAAAGTTCCATGGAGCAGGTCCTGACTCCATCATCAGATCAGAATTGTGTTTCGCTCATCAAACTCTTTCATTTGATACCCATATCATTAAAAAGTTCCATGGAACAGGTCCTGACTCCATCATCAGATCAGCATTGTGTTGCGCTCATCAAGCTCTTTCATTTGATACCCATATCATTATAAAGTTCGATGGAACAGGTCCTGACTCCATCATCAGATCAGCATTGTGTTTCGGTCATCAAGCCCTTTCATTTGATACCCATATCATTAAAAAGTTCCAGGGAACAGGTCCTGACTCCATCATCAGATCAGCATTGTGTTGCGCTCATCAAGCCCTTTCATTTGATACCCATATTATTAAAAAGTTCCATGGAGCAGGTCCTGACTCCATCATCAGATCAGAATTGTGTTTCGCTCATCAAACTCTTTCATTTGATACCCATATCATTAAAAAGTTCCATGGAACAGGTCCTGACTCCATCATCAGATCAGCATTGTGTTGCGCTCATCAAGCTCTTTCATTTGATACCCATATCATTATAAAGTTCGATGGAACAGGTCCTGACTCCATCATCAGATCAGCATTGTGTTTCGGTCATCAAGCCCTTTCATTTGATACCCATATCATTAAAAAGTTCCAGGGAACAGGTCCTGACTCCATCATCAGATCAGCATTGTGTTGCGCTCATCAAGCCCTTTAATTTGATACCCATATCATTAAAAAGTTCCATGGAACAGGTCCTGACTCCATCATCAGATCAGCATTGTGTTGCGCTCATCAAGCCCTTTCATTTGATACCCATATTATTAAAAAGTTCCATGGAGCAGGTCCTGACTCCATCATCAGATCAGAATTGTGTTTCGCTCATCAAACCCTTTCATTTGATACCCATATCATTAAAAAGTTCCATGGAACAGGTCCTGACTCCATCATCAGATCAGCATTGTGTTGCGCTCATCAAGCCCTTTCATTTGATACCCATATTATTAAAAAGTTCCATGGAGCAGGTCCTGACTCCATCATCAGATCAGCATTGTGTTTCGCTCATCAAACCCTTTCATTTGATACCCATATCATTAAAAAGTTCCATGGAACAGGTCCTGACTCCATCATCAGATCAGCATTGTGTTGCGCTCATCAAGCTCTTTCATTTGATACCCATATCATTAAAAAGTTCCAGGGAACAGGTCCTGACTCCATCATCAGATCAGCATTGTGTTGCGCTCATCAAGCCCTTTCATTTGATACCCATATCATCATAAAATTCCATGGAACAGGTCCTGACTCCATCATCAGATCAGCTCGCTGTCACCCTATTATTACATTATTAGTTACACAACAATTCAGATCATTATTCTGCTTTAACGGCCTTTTTAGCCCCGCAGAAAATATTTAAAAATAGGTAATTAATAACTTAGCAACCAATGTATCAAACGCTCCTATTTCGCTATATTCTTCGTAGCCGGCGACGTGCTTTGCGAGTCGACTCAGTGCGAGCTCCGGGATGCAAAGCGATACGTCCACCCCCTAGAAGCGCTCGGCGCGGTCTGCTTGCGTCGAGTAGATAGGGTAGTAGATACGACGCGTTTTAGGTTGTTTTAAAAGATTTTTCATTGCCAATTTTTTAATCTTTTTGCATTTTTTTTTTCAGAAAAGTATTGATTTTGAACTAAAGTTTATTTCTGTTTTGTTAATTTTACGAACAAGAGTTCTAAGTCAGTTCTAAGTAGCCAAAATCAAAAGCAATTCTTTGGCCGTTTTCTCGAAATTTGGACTAAGTTAAAGATTTTTTTACTCAAAAATTAAATAAAGGTAGTAAAAAGTGATCCATTTAATAGTTTGGTTGACTATCACAGCAAAACATCGTAATTTTTTTATACCATTTGGACGTCAAAATGATTCGTAAATATGGTGATTTCTAAACCTCTTACAGCAAAAATTCACAAAACAGTCGCCGGTTTGAGGTCGATTAATCAAAAAGAAATAATAAAAATACAAAAGTAGCTCATTTAATAGTACAAAATTGAAATGATATTTCATGCTGTGCCATAATTTTTTTATAAATACAGTGTTTTCATTGAAAAATCCTGCCCCAAAACATCACGTAAATCAGAAAATTTTGTATACTGCCTCTTAACGAAGATTGGTCACTGGTATTTCTACTGAAATGGTACTTTTACTGACAAACGATTAATTTTTTTAACAACTGAGAAAGATGATAAAAAATTATTCTAATCCGATTAAAGCACATGCTGATAAAGTGATGGAATAACACTAGATCATAAAATAAACCACTTAGATTGGAACTCATACGTTTGTTTCTCAGACATACCTACATACTAGGCTGTTTTGTATTATGTTAAGAAATGCAAATAGTGATATATAAGTATTTGAATTATATAAATCATCTTCGAGTTCTCTTCACTGTCAATATTTCTTAACGTAAAACTATAATCATATTGTTATACTTAGTAAATTTTATTTAAAATTAGTGATACTAGTTTTATAATATTATTGTAGCAGCGTTTCGAGTCCACAACCGTTCGCCGATGACCGTTTCGTCAATACAAATAATATCCGCAGTGTGATTCAGACTTCCGAAAATGCATCTGATTCGATGGTTTTCTTCGGAATGACGTCTATTCAGCGAAAAAACGTTACTTTCCGAATACATTCCGAGAAGGCCTGAATCGCACTGCTGATCTCAAAAAGATGAAATAGAAAAATAAAGCCGAACATCCATTTCACCTTTCTCAGAGAATCCGCGTAAGCTCACACAAAACATGGTATCAATTCCAACTTGTCCTCAACCACAAATCCAATCGTATATCGTTCGAAGTTTCGAATTTGGACCTGTTTGTATTTCGGAAGGTGAAGTACCTCGATGGCAGTCACATGTTACTGTCTGGCACTCGGCCAGGCTTCTCCAGGCACTCAGAACCACCAAGGTTTTGTAAAAAGTACCAAGCAAAGTGTAACAACTGACCCTAATGTTGGAACGTTGATCTAATAAAGAAATGTGGAAATGTTTTTGGAGATAAATAATGCTAATGATTCTATATTTTCTGTAAATACTTAGACATTCAGGAACAGGAATCACTAAGGGTTTTTAATAAGTACCAAGCAAAATTATAGTAAAACTGACCTTATTGTTCAGAACGTTGAAATATTAAGGAACTGGGATGATGTTGCTTTTGGAAAGGAAAATTATAATGCTAATAATTAAATGGGTCGATCAACTTTTTCTTGTTCCGAGGTTGTCCCCATGAGTATGCGAGTATAGAATCAAGAAGATCCTATTATTTACGGTTTTAACTCTATAAACTATTAATGAGATAAACTGGCATTACATTTACGAGTCAGTAAAGCCAATATAAGTATATTTTTATTCAAAAATAATGGTTACCCAGGGGACGAAACCGTGCCTCCCATACAAATCGGAGATGTCCCTTTCACAAAGTTAAAATGTTTGCGCCACTACGCTGTAAAATTTTTCAATGAAAATCTCTAAATTAATAATAGGTAAAGAATAACAAACTTACTGAATAACTATTGCATTATTATTCCATTGAAAATTGTTTTCAGAATTTACAAAATTCTAAAATATCTTTACGCTGAAATGTGTCCCCAGTGGTTTCCATTATTAGGGGTCCCCTGTCAAACTACCATAAGTTTAAGGAAATTTTAACAAGGTGGCTATATTAGTAGGCTTGATCAATCAGGAAAGTGTCTAGGTTTCATACGATCGCGGCCAAGATTGCTGTTCCCTTGATTTTGCTCGGCCATTTCGCCCACAGCTGCATCGGAGGCAACGTGTTTTTATTGTGTGTCTCCTGGGAGACCTACCAAAAAGTCGTATGTAGTCGTCAATATTTTACATAATATGGTAATTTCTACCTTAGTACAAGGTCAATAGTTCTAAAATTACATCTAAATGTATTTTTATGCAAATTTCCTCAATTTCTTCCTTTTTTGGTTATTTCATCGCCAAATGTCTCTTGGATAACCTGTCCCTTGAGTCACTATAGCGGTGACCCAAGAGACTTTTCGGTTACCCAAGAGACTTGATAACTTATGTTAATTGTGTTAACAGACAAAACATCGATTCCTAATAATTTATTACTGTTAAATTTTGTCCAAACCTTTGTTTTCATGTGGATTAGGTCGTTTATTAAGCAAAAGGCAAGCCTTCATTGGTCACTAAGTTCCTTGGGTCACTAAGTGTGACCAAACAAAACAAAACTAGGCAGAGTGTGGTCAGACGCGAACCTATTTTCGTTTAAAAAAAAAAAAAAAAAAAAGTGTCCCTCATTTTCAGACAAGACTTTTTAAAATATTTCTTTGTTTAAAAAAGTTATCGAATTATTTTCTTAAGCAGCAGTTACTTAGACTTGAGACATTTAAAAGCTAAGTAAAACCATTTCAGTTTAACAGCAGAACCACAGGTAACTAAATAAAAAGTCATTTGTTTTTATCATTGGTTACCCAAGAGACAGTAAATTAATAGTTTCTAAAAAATGTACTAGCTTTTTTACATGTTTTTTTTCTGTAGTAGTAGTTTTAGAGTATTATTTATACTTTAGGTGCGAAATTTCTTACAAAAATCTATTTATACAAGAGAAAATTGTTGTTTTCAAACTGGTTACCCAATGGACATATTTCGTGACCCAACTTTGATTTCTATGTGAAATTGATATTTATCTAAGGTTTACTTCGCGCCCTATCTTATCATCAAAAATTGAATATATTTCTGTTTATTTTTCGATAAAAAATCATTAAATACTTGAAATTTTATTATTTTTGCTTTTTGAACGTTTGGTACAAGAAAAAGTTGATCGACTCAAATATAAAAACAACAGATGTTTGAAATCACTAAGTACCTACCGAACGTATTAATTTATATACGCGTAAATTAAATGGCCCCGAAAATGTTGCTTTTTTTGAAAAAAAAAAAAGATTCAGTATTTTTTTCTCGAAAACCAGCAATCTCGAACGACAGCAAACTGATCAATACTTCATTCTTTCTTTCCTTATCAGCGTAAATGGGCCTTATTGTCTAACTAATAACCATTGAAAATCACGGTGGCTCGTTTCGCAAAATGGACTTCATTCGGTTTTATGGTGACGGAAGTAGATGAATTCAGAGTTTGAAAATGACCGAAAAGAAAGCTAGGCCCCATACCGTGTTTGTTGCCCTGATTCTTCACGGTGTTGGTCGCGAAAGAACAGGAGTAGAATCACCTAGCTCTTAAGACGATTCAAAGTGGTCATAACGGTCCTACTGAATAAATGATATTTGATTTTGATTTTTGAACTTTTCTCATGCCCAATTTCTGTCAAATTAATTTACCACATGTTAGCTAGGAAAATAGATTTAATTTTAAATTACCCAGATAATGAAACTGATGTTTTCATTAAAACGTTTAATGGCAAAAACTACCTACTTTTCGTTCCGTAAACTAATATAGGTACTTACTATTAAAAAACTCTGAAAGCTGAATAAGTTAAAATCAACGAGGTCTAAGTAACATAATTCATATTCATTAGGTAGGTAAGTAAGTTCGTATGAGCAAGTGGCCAAAATAAATTCGGTAATAATAGCTTTAATAACTATCAGTAATAAAGGTCACTATACAGATTGAAACAAAAACTGTAAACATGCTTACGGCTTTATCCCAAGGTAGTATCCCAGTAAATGTCTTCTATACTATGCATGTGTCCATATTTTGCAATTAGTAAGAAAATAAATCACATTTAAATTAATCAACAACGAAAATAGGTTTGAACGTGGGTTTATAAACGATACTTGCTTGGTAGCAGTACCTCTACTCAATGTGTACCCTTACCTGTTGAATAATGGATCCTTTCTCCCCTTGAGACTTATTTGAATCGGACTTAATGATGTTTACCATTATATCTGCTGGTAATACGAGTTCGATTGCCAAGTTTCGTTCGGATACCCTTTTTCTTTGTTTACGAGTGTTGTTTGTTTGGAGTGCAAAACATTCTGTTTACAAAATAAATAGAGCTTCAAACGAACATAAAAAATACTTATTGATGGCTATTTAATGACCTTTGTGGAGCAGTGGGTGAAGGCCCGCCTGGAGACGCATGGGGTTCGATCCCCGCTGCGGGGCAAATGTTTGTATGATCTGCAAATATTTGTCTTGGGTTTGGGTGTTTTCTATGTATGTATGTATTTACAAAAAAAGTACTTATGCAAGTAGTATATCAGTCATGTCGTTCCCAAAACACAAGCTCAAAATTAAATCTTCCCCAACAGTATGTGGTTTTCCTATTTTAATAAGGTACTTTAGTGATAGTGATTAGGGCATGGTTGTCACACTTTTCTGCTCAAGGGCCGCATAGGACATTGTGAGGTATCACTGCGGGCCGCACATTCTTGAATTAATTAGTTGACGATTTTTCAAAATTCCTAAAGGGTTTAAAATCCTAGTAGGTACTAACGAACTTGAAACTTATCATAAGTTAACGGGGCTCGAAGACTCGCTGCTTATCAGTTCCTATACTGCGGTCTGACATAACTCACTTTGCTCGCAATATAACTACTTATGAAGTTAAAATGCGATTGAATTGAGCTTCAAACTAAGCGAGCGAAGCGAGCCGAATTTTTGTAAGTCAAATACAATATGTGACACTTGATTTTTTTGCGGTTTTCAAAGAAAAGCTAGCTTATCGGTTCATATTCTGTGGTTACTCACTTCACTCGCAATATACCTTACGTATGACGTGAAATGCGAGCGAAGCGAGCCCAATTTTTTAACACAAATGCAACTTTGTGACACTTGATTTTGTTTGCGGTGATCAAAGAAAAAAATCGCTGCTTATTGGTTCCTAGTCTGGGGTTAGACTTTACGCTCTTTACTTGCAATATAGGCTCGCTGCTTGTCGGTTTCTATTCTGTGGTGTTTTTTTTTGTTGCCTATATTAGACTACCTACATTATCGCCCCCTCTGCTTCATCTCAACGCCCCCCAATTTTCTCTGGGTCTTCTACTGCCCCCCTGAAAGTCTCAAACGCTCACAAGGGGGCGTTATCGCCCACGTTGAGAACCTATGGTTTAGCTGTTTAGGCATAATTCAAAGACAAAACTAAAAAATTAAAATAAAAACTAAACAGCTGAACTGATTTATATAATTACTAGCGAAAGCCCGCGGCTTCGCCCGCGTGGACTACTATTTTATTATCCCACGGGAACAGTACATTTTTCCGGGATATAAATTAGCCTGTGTTATTCCAGAACCTAAAGATTCTAAATTCCGAATTTCGTTAAAATCGGTTTGGTAGTTATGGAGATATGTGGCAACAAACATTACACACACACACGGACTTTCACCTTTAGTAGGATTTATTTTATACTTTAAACTCACAACACAATAATACTGCAAAATAATTTCCTGAACGAACACACAAACGCAAACATAACACAAATTAGCACTATGCATATGCAGGCAAATTTACTAATTTGTTATTTATAAGTCTAATTATACATTTGCGCTTGGATTTTGCTTAGGACTCAGGCAACTCAATTTCCTAGTACTCAAACGGTTTCCCGGTCTTAGGGGAGCTGGGTGGCGAAGGGGGTAATTCATTTCCGTAGCATAAAGCACTTGAGGGTACACGTGTAGCGTTACCTACTACATAAACAAGTGCCCAAGGGTACAAAGACGACTGGAATTACGAAGTAACTATTTAGTAATCTGTGCTAATGTTTCGTGGAGGTTTTTTGAATAGCGCGCGTTCATATGCGATGATTGCAACGTGCGAATCGCGTTTGCGTTCGGGCTCTGCGCGAGCGCCACTCGAGTGAACGTGAATAGAAATGAACGTTATAACTAACTTAGGCCTTTACATCTTTACTAAATGATTTATAAAGTGTCAGGAGGCAATCTTTGCCTACACTTATCGGGACACTGTAGTACCTGTACCTGTACCTGTACCTGGGACATTGTTGAAATGGAGTAGGTTTGCCCAGCACCTAAACCATCCTCTCAGCTTAACCGACCATAACCACAGGAAAGACATGGTCAATACGGGCTGACTAAGCCGCGGGTTTCCTCACGATGTTTTCCTTTACGGTTTAGTGTGCATATAAATTTTCGCAACGAAAAATCCATTGATGCACGGCCAGGATTCGAACCCACGACCTTCGGATCGAAAGTCGAGGTACGATACCCCTCAGCCAACATGGCTCTAACTAGAGACCTAACTATTAGATTCCCTTCTTTGACAAGTATATAATCAAAGATTCCTACTCAGAAAGAGTAGGAAAAGTCTCTTAGGCGCGGGACATACAGAAAAGACGTAAGACGAGGACGCTAATATTCTTATGTGTACCAAATAAAATATTATTTTACGTGCCACGGACGGCGCTGAAAGGAAACGATGTAATTAAAAGCTCCGGGTGAATAAATCTCAACATCAGACAAAGAAAAGTTTAAGTTTTGTGTCTCTTTTGTAAGGAAAAACTTTTAGGTGCCGAAAGTTCAGAACAGAGCTAAAAGTTACAACCTAAATATTTTTGTAAGGTTATTGAGAAGGCTGTCAAGTCATAAGGGCGAATTCACAGAAGCAAAATTTCTCGTTTGGTCAGAAACCCTCATTTAAGTTATGCAATGGTCATTTTTATGTCTCTACTATTTTGTTCCACCAATAGTAAACTCCGATGGGAGTAATTCTACTCGAGAAAACTCCGTATCATTGTGATACGAAAATTGTGTCACGGTCTGTGGCTAACGTAAAACCACCTTAAGATTTGATTCCCCTAAGAGCGGTGACTGGTATTATGTCAGCTGTTTTTTATATGAACTTGAGCAGCATCCAAGAAGATTCTAAACTACGTAACTGGAGTGCTGACTGACATTTAATGTACAAAGGATTTTGAACCTTATCACGACTACACAACGATCTATTATCATTTAATCTTGGTTATAAGGATTGTTGGTCTTGTTGAGAGGCTTTCTTGGGTGCTTTGTCTCTTTCACACTCGTTGTTGGATTAGTAGTGTGCCCATTGTCATTTAAATTTCAGGATATTTTTACCTTATCGCGCTCGACAAAATCAGCGCTTGATTTCGATCCATGGTTTCGATCCTTGAATTAGATCCTTGAATTAGATCCTTGATTTTGATCCTTGATTTTGATTTCGATCCTTGGTTTCGATCTTGGATTTCGATCCTGGATTTCGATCCTTGATTCTTGAATTTTGAACCTTGAATCTGAAATCTTGAATCTTGAATCTTTGAAGTGACAGCTGTCAAACTTCAAATGACCATATCTCGGGAACTACTCGTCCTAGACTCCCCGTTCCCAGTTCAAATGAAAGCTATGACCAAGATCTTCATTTGAAGTGACAGCTGTCAAACTTCAAACGGCCATATCTTGGAAACTACTCGTCCTAGACTCCCCGTTCCCAGTTCAAATGAAAGCTATGACCAAGATCTTCATTTGAAGTGACAGCTGTCAAACTTCAAATGGCCATATCTCGGGAACTACTCGTCCTAGACTCCCCGTTCTCAGTTCAAATGAAAGCTATGACCAAGATCTTCATTTGAAGTGACAGCTGTCAAACTTCAAACGGCCATATCTTGGAAACTACTCGTCCTAGACTCCCCGTTCCCAGTTCAAATGAAAGCTAAGACCAAGATCTTCATTTGAAGTGACAGCTGTCAAACTTCAAACGGCCATATCTTGGAAACTACTCGTCCTAGACTCCCCGTTCCCAGTTCAAATGAAAGCTATGACCAAGATCTTCCTTTGAAGTGACAGCTGTCAAACTTCAAATGGCCATATCTCGGGAACTACTCGTCCTAGACTCCCCGTTCTCAGTTCAAATGAAAGCTATGACCAAGATCTTCATTTGAAGTGACAGCTGTCAAACTTCAAACGGCCATATCTTGGAAACTACTCGTCCTAGACTCCCCGTTCCCAGTTCAAATGAAAGCTAAGACCAAGATCTTCATTTGAAGTGACAGCTGTCAAACTTCAAACGGCCATATCTTGGAAACTACTCGTCCTAGACTCCCCGTTCCCAGTTCAAATGAAAGCTATGACCAAGATCTTCCTTTGAAGTGACAGCTGTCAAACTTGAAATGGCCATATCTCGGGAACTACTCGTCCTAGACTCCCCGTTCTCAGTTCAAATTAAAGCTATGACCAAGATCTTCATTTGAAGTGACAGCTGTCAAACTTCAAACGGCCATATCTTGGAAACTACTCGTCCTAGACTCCCCGTTCCCAGTTCAAATGAAAGCTAAGACCAAGATCTTCATTTGAAGTGACAGCTGTCAAACTTCAAACGGCCATATCTTGGAAACTACTCGTCCTAGACTCCCCGTTCCCAGTTCAAATGAAAGCTATGACCAAGATCTTCCTTTGAAGTGACAGCTGTCAAACTTCAAATGGCCATATCTTGGGAACTACTCGTCCTAGACTCCCCGTTCTCAGTTCAAATTAAAGCTATGACCAAGATCTTCATTTGAAGTGACAGCTGTCAAACTTCAAACGGCCATATCTTGGAAACTACTCGTCCTAGACTCCCCGTTCCCAGTTCAAATGAAAGCTAAGACCAAGATCTTCATTTGAAGTGACAGCTGTTAAACTTCAAACGGCCATATCTTGGAAACTACTCGTCCTAGACTCCCCGTTCTCAGTTCAAATGAAAGCTATGACCAAGACCTACATTTCAGATGACAGATGTCATTTTGACAGCTGTTATTGAAAATGTAGATCTTGGTCATAGCTTTCATTTGAGCTAAAAAGGAAGAGTCTAGGATGAGTAGTTCCCGAGATATGGCCATTTGAAGTTTGACAGCTGTCACTTCAAATGAAGATCTTGGTCATAGCTTTCATTTGAACTGGGAACGGGGAGTCTAGGACGAGTAGTTTCCAAGATATGGCCGTTTGAAGTTTGACAGCTGTCACTTCAAATGAAGATCTTGGTCATAGCTTTCATTTAAACTTTGAACGGGGAGTCTAGGACGAGTAGTTTCCAAGATATGGCCGTTTGAAGTTTGACAGCTGTCACTTCAAATGAAGATCTTGGTCATAGCTTTCATTTAAACTTTGAACGGGGAGTCTAGGACGAGTAGTTTCCAAGATATGGCCGTTTGAAGTTTGACAGCTGTCACTTCAAATGAAGATCTTGGTCATAGCTTTCATTTAAACTTTGAACGGGGAGTCTAGGACGAGTAGTTTCCAAGATATGGCCGTTTGAAGTTTGACAGCTGTCACTTCAAATGAAGATCTTGGTCATAGCTTTCATTTGAACTGAGAACGGGGAGTCTAGGACGAGTAGTTCCCAAGATATGGCCGTTTGAAGTTTGACAGCTGTCACTTCAAATGAAGATCTTGGTCATAGCTTTCATTTAAACTTTGAACGGGGAGTCTAGGACGAGTAGTTTCCAAGATATGGCCGTTTGAAGTTTGACAGCTGTCACTTCAAATGAAGATCTTGGTCATAGCTTTCATTTAAACTTTGAACGGGGAGTCTAGGACGAGTAGTTTCCAAGATATGGCCGTTTGAAGTTTGACAGCTGTCACTTCAAATGAAGATCTTGGTCATAGCTTTCATTTGAACTGAGAACGGGGAGTCTAGGACGAGTAGTTCCCGAGATATGGCGGTTTTAAGTTTGACAGCTGTCACTTCAAAGATTCAAGATTCAAAATTTCAGTTTTCAGATTCAAGAATCAAGATTCAAGATTCAAGAATCAAAATGAAGGATCAAAATTGTATCAGTATTTTAATTCAAAAATCATGCCCTGAAACATCACGTAAATCAGAAAATGATGGAAAAGGCCCCTTAGGGACTAGGAATGTTTAGTTTATGGTCACCCTTTAGAAAGAGACACACCGCCCAAGTTTTCTTTCTCAAGCGGACCTTGTTTTCTGTCTCAGTCAGTGTTCCAGGTACGTAGTATAGAAATTCCTTGGCAGCATCAGAAACAGTGACTTTTTTGACGTATTAACGTCTTATAAATCGATGAACGTCCGTCGGCTGCACCCAAGAAAAAGTGTCATGTTCCGCCTACGAGACGTAGCGCTGCTACGAGACGTAGCGAGGGGTTCTCGTACCACTAGTAATTTATTTTGGTATATAATCCGATCCGATACATTAATATAAATAATGTTTTATAATTTAGAAGTAAGGCAGAAGAAAATTTAAATAAATTTAATATATTTGTCGATTTGTCATCAATGTTTTCTTATGACGTTATCACTTAAAATTATCGTCCGGGAACCGACTTCACAGACAACCGTTTTTTCATTAATAAGTTGACTGTCCATGTCAACTGTCGTTTCAACATCTAAACTAATTGAATAAAAATAGCATCACTGCTAAAAGTAAGTCTCTCTTTGTTCCTTCCTTGCCTTGTATTTTCTTTCGTTTTTAATAAAGAGTTTAATTAAAAAAGCAAAGTCGTCTTGAAGTTACAAATCATTTAACATTCATGAGTGCTAGCAAGCTTTCTATAATGCCCCAAGCTCTACACCCGTTCCGTTGAGGATTATTGGATACGCATTCTGACATAGTATAATCATCTAGTAAAGATGTAAAGGTTTAAATATTCTTTAGGTTAAATGCCGGTAACAGATTCTTACGTAACGAAGGCTTTTTAAGGATGCTCTCAAAATATCTAGTGGCACACTACGGCCCATGAATCGTTAGCAGGTTTTTGTGTCTCAGAAAATTGGATTCTCTCGCGTACCGTTTTTTCGGCTATCTGAATTTGCGGTGAATTTGAGGGCGGTACGCACATTATTCAATTATGGCTACTTCTATTGTATTGTCTAGCTAGACTCTAGACACGTTAGATAAATTGTGAATTCGACGGGATAACCTGTTCTATCTATGTTTGACATCAAATTGGTTTAGAGCACATAGTGGCTACGTAATTTATTGAATAAAATCGACGGCGTTAATGGTTAAACGAAATTATAATTTGGAAATGGGAAAGAGTGATGCGAAAAAGATAAATCAATAAGCGAAGATTTTGCCCTTGATTATGAAGATATAGAAAGTATTTTTACGGTGAAAAACGTTACCTCAAAATAATTTCTTTTTTGTGTGATAAAAAGAAACTCTGACGACGTAGTTGTTAGGCCTCAATCCCCTATCTTAACGATTTTTAAGTCTAGACCGATAGTAACTTAATAAATCTCTAAGCGTGAACGAGCTCCGTGAATATGCTACTAAAAATCATTCACTATCCATTTGATAATCGCTCTTGCTGTTGGTGTACATTTTAATCGCTCATTACCATAATGATCTTAAAAGACCCGGCTTAAAGTGAAGCTGCAAATGATAACGATTCAACAAGTTCAAGTATCAACTGGTGTTTAACTAGTAAGGTATTTTAATGACTGTACCCTAAAACGAAAAGTGAATTTCTCATAACCATTAATTTTACTAGATAAACACTCATTTAGAACCCAAGCCAGTAAGCCGACCACTTTCTGGTTAAAGACACCTTCTTTAGCGGTGTAAACGTTTACCATTCCATTAAGGCTGTTTTGCATACTCTTGCCTTAATCTAAATACCTAAAGCAGGAAATGAGACTGCTACAGAACGCCTTGCCGAGCTTTGTGGTTCAGTCCGCTTTTGCTTTCCATTATTTTTCTTCGAATTCGGCTACCTTCAAAGTAAAGTTATGCTTCAACATTATTTTATTAACAAAATAGTTAATTTTTTTACCTATTTTTTACCTATTTAAAGATCTTAAAAACATTTTAAAACTACACAGATTTCTGCGAACTGATTTATATACATTTTATGTTTAATCTAGTTACTTGTTTATAAATATTTCATAAGCTTTTCTGATATTTTGAATGGTTTATTAAAAATCTGTCCAAAAAAGACATAAACAGTTTTTCGTTGACACTCCAGCCGAGTTGACCGTTTGGCAAGGGGCCAGAGGGAATCTGCTTCCATTTTTACTCTACTTTTTTGAACGATTCACGGTCTGTATAATTCAAATATACCTATCGTACCTATGAACTGGTAGGTATGGACCCTGTTTGTGCCCATAGCAGTTTGTACGGTTGAAATATGACTTTTGAACGGACCACTTTTTGTGGCTGTTTGAGAGAGCCAACCTTTTGATGTTTGCTGCCTATGTTTTTGCGCGGAGGTTTATTTTGATTTATCTTTCGAGCAGAAGGAGAATTCCGGAAGAGGGAATGATTTTTTTATGAATGAGATATGAGATTATTTAAAATAGGAATGTACGTACATGCGAGCAAGCAAGAAATTCTCGTTCCATTTCGTTACAAATATTTCAAAGCTAATAGGTACAGTTTGTGTTTAGATAATTCTGAGTTACATCTGCAAATGATTCTGACTTTATGTAAATAAATTACGTTTTTTGTTGTATTAAATCTTGTATGGCAGAACGTTACCTTTTAGAATGTGAGTTTTGTCTTTATTAGAAACGATTATAGACATTCAAAATCAAGTAATGTTCTGGCACCCTATGCTGGATTCAAAACAACATTGTTTTTATTTTCCATAGCTTTTCCTGTAAAAAACCGTTCCGTTTGGTTTCAGGGCCCTGCCCCTCCTCGGGCTATAAAAGGCAGCGTGTCTACTCAACTCGACGCGACGACGTATTCAATACGCGATGTCAATACAACTTCTCTGTCAAAGGGTTATCCGTATAACAATCGGTGGGTGTAAGGAAAGATAATGTTGTTTTTGCAGATATTAAAAGCAGGTAATGTTATGTATGACTCTATAATAATATGCAAAATATATAGAAGTAGAAACTAAGTAAGTATATAGAAATATTTCTAAAACAAAGTTGTCTGAAAATAGGGATTTAAATAACTGAAGGCCAAGTAGGTAAGACCTAGACATGTATTTAAGTCACAAATTAAGTAAAAGAAAATATTGAGGAATATAAGAATTGAAAATACAAAAAAGCAAGTAGTATACGAATTACGCATGAATGAATATAATTTAGAATACTTATTCTAATGGTTTCGTAAGAATTCAACACATGGATTGGATAGTGTGACTAACCCATCAATGTGTGAAGAAGGATTTTGGGTGATGAAGACGGTAAAAACTGAAATGTATTTCAGAAACAAGCAGCAAATATCTTCTTTTATATTATAATAGTCCCTTCATATATGTATATGTACATACATTGTAGTTGAAGTGGTAGGTACAGGGTAAAATCGATTATGTGCGTGAAACTAATGGCGTCGAAAAGATTTATGCCCTCACCCTTTCTGCTCTGAAAGACTAACCTTTGAACAACGTCACGATAGCTCTTTTGTGCTCGCCCAATATTAACCCTATTGGGACAAGAGCTAACACTTTGAAATTTTGAAATGGCATGAACTAATTTATTTCGTTTATCTTCCAATACCTATAGAGTTTGTTGTTTTTTTCTAGCATGATATGAAAGCTGCTGACTTTTCTCGTAGGCCGCCCAGTAACAGATGACATGTTTCCAAAGAGAAAATTAATTTTAATAGAAACCAATATTTGATACACTACATCATTTTTTTATAGGCAGTGATATAACGGGCATATTCTGGTCGCAAGTATCTATAATACCACAACCATTTTCATATTAGTTTATGTACTTAATGCTTTACATAAGCTTTTACCCTGATTAATTCTATCTGTAAATCAAACAGAGCGTCAAAAGCTTCCAATATGGCTGAATACAGGGACCCATCGTATGAATTGAATTCGATTAACCCCCGGATATGTGCAACTTCCGACCGTGAAATATCCTGATTAGTGGCAACGGGAGTAGACTTTCAATAAGAGGAAACGGCCAAATGAATCTCTGCGTTGACTTCATAAGCGCCGCCGTCTTTAAGCGTTTGCAACTCACGACTTATTCACCGTATTTCTTCGCTTTTGTGGAAACAGTGTAACAATCAGAAGAATGTTCATAAAGATCACTGCAAGAAAAAATACTAACCTCTTAGATGCCTACTATCTCTGATATAAGAATGAGGGAAACTAAACGGAAGTCTAAAGTGCGAGAGATTATTAGGCTTGTTGTTAGGTCAGTACCACCCTCGATTAAATATCCGCAAGAAAGTCATGGTCGGCACATGTGAATGCTGGGGTTTCCTTACGATGATTTCCTTCACCATTTGAAATTTGAACACGAAGATAAAACGGTGTTGGTGTAGGTACATTTCAAACTCACGATCACAGAAAATTCCTGTTCTTGTGATGTCAAATCGATCGACAATGTCGTATGAAGCTCGACTGCTTGAGTGCTTTCGAAATGACCGTAGCAGAGCTGAGAACAGAGTTGAATTTTTATATGGATTTGGCTTTTTTATACAGATGCATTGTGTTGTAAAGACACAGTATAATTATATGAGTAGAAAACTATATCGCTAAAAACATTATAAACCCATTTTAGTTATCTGTTTTCGATTAATCTTACTGCTTGCCAAACATGCGATGGTTGATGTAGTGATAAATTATTTATTTCAAATGAGTCTTGTTGTGAAGAGAGTCGTTTGAGATTGAGTAAAGTCATCTACAATTAAAATCACTTTGTATTTATATTATGTTATGTTTATTTAGTGTATGATTTAAACTCTAGTAACTTTTTACATTTCCTGTCTGCCCAAGTATCGTTGATATTAAAATTAACCAGCTCGTGTTCTATTATGTAACTTTTACTCTGAGGCATTAGTATCATTCAATCAGTTAAGTTATGTGTAAGTATTTGAATTCCCCCACTGTATCTTACACTGTATGTTAATACATGGATTTCCCTTTGGCTTCGCTATCGGAATAGGAATTCAACCCGTGTTGATACATGTGTTTAATTATGTGCGGAGCACGATCCCTATAATGTTTAATTGTTTTGTTTCTATACGCTCTGTTTATTGGAGTAGTAATTTCATTATTGTTTAGTGAGTCCATAATAATGTACAAGTTGATGGTGAATAAAACTGCAAATGAAACAAGAGGCAGTTTATAAAAAACAAAAAACCGACTGCGGTGTAAAAAATACCAAGTTTATTCACTTGACACTCCACGATGAGACGTTACCAAAACATTCCTGCGTTAGGCTTACTTTAACCTTACCTTAGTCTTATATAAGTACGGAATCAGAGTAATCTTACTTTGACATTGCTCTAAGAGTTCATAGTAAGGCCCGTGGTCATAGTAGGTATCAATTCCATTAAACAGCTGCAACATTTTAGAGACGCTTAACTTGAAATGTAAATATTGTTCCATCAAACAGGTCAACAAATCGTCGTGCTCTATCTCGCTAATATCCGTTTCAGTGTTTGCGCCCGTGTTCAACATCAACGTAAATTGCCTAAATAACATGCACTCATTCTCTTACCAATTAGGTACGTAGAACATAAACAGCGTACACTGTTCACTTTTTATAAAACTTTCGTTTTTATTCTAGCATATCAGCATGAATAATTTGAATTGATTATTTAAAGAGTATTTGGGTCAATCTTTAGAATCAGCGTGTTTGGTTGATCGCTATGGTGCTTTTTAAATATCGGTATTATTGCTTTTCTGTTTTTTTTTTTATTTCGAGAAGGAGGGGCAGAAAAGCAATAATATCGATATTTAAGGGGCGCCATAGCGATCAACCAGGTGCGCTGATTCTGAAGATTGACCCATTTGTAGAACACGATGTATTTTGCTGATTAGCAAAGCACATCTTAAAAATTATCCCAGGCACTAAAGAATCTTGTGTGCAGGGATAACTTTCTTTATAGATTATGTACCTAGATGCTTCCGATCAACTAGTTCATTGAAGTCTAGATGTTATGTATTACCTATGCCTGTTTATTCGATGCGTCTAACGCGTTTATTTTGTGATTTCATCTGTTATCATTTTATTGGAAACTAATATGTAAATAAATACTAAGTAGGTATATGAATACTATAAAACCATATTATATTATTATGTTCATTGTTATTTCTTGAATCTATATATTTTCTGAATATAAATGTCGCCGAGGTGCAAGCAGGTACGATTTTCCGTATATTTTTCGTAAAATCTTCAATATCACTTGGATTTTTTCGTTAATTTCGTTAAAATTGTCATTTATTTCCGTTTCTTTCGTCTTCCATTCGCCATGATGAATACTGTTAAATTGCGAGTACATTTTCCGGATGACGCAACAGCATTGGCCACTTTTGCCGACAAACGACTTCCCATTTTAATACATTTTAATTTACATCTGCTCCTAAAATGGTTACGCGGACGAAAATCTAAAAATAGCGGTTTTTTGTACGAACCGATTTTGGTATTAAAGAAATGTTTTCACATTAAAAATATTGTAGAAAATATTGTATTTAACTTAAAAGAAGATACTTCGGAAGTGTACTCATGAAATTGCGGCGAGATTTCATAAGTTATTAGAGGTAAAAAGTTACAATTTTCAAATTATGATGTTTATTATTTACCTTATTGCATGGCATTAAAAAAGTATGTACGTAGTATATTAGTAATGTGTGGTTCCTTTGGTCTAAGTGTGTTTCTCATAACACAAGCTCTACTTACTTTGGGGCTACATGATGCTGTGTGAAATGTCCAGCATTATTATTTATTTAAATGGCCATAATCCAAATAAAAATCTACCTTTATAAGACATTAAATTTACAGGCGTGTTCCAAAAAGTTTCGAATGCAATAGTACAATAGTACCCACTTAAATTCTTTTTACTCACAAATTGTGTCCTCGAGTGTTATGTCTACTTAGGTACAGTAGCCATTTATAAAATCACAATTAGACCTGTATCACGAAATTGCAGTTTTATTCAAGGTGTACCAACACCGGCATTGTGGATGGAGCTGGATTAGCATCTAGTGGACTATAAATCAGGTTGCCCCCGCGACTCGTAAGACTCGTATATACGTAGCTTGCATAGAGCAACGGAATCTAACTATGAACACAGAACAGTGCTATGAAAGATAATTTTTAGGGCTTTGCACCTAAAGTGTGCCAACTGGGCCCTATAAATTACTAAGTCTCTTCTGACTATCAATTCGTCTGCTACATGGCTAAATTTTTCAAGCTGTGATTAGTAGACACTTGAAATTTTCCCAGAGTTTAAAATAATGTTAATAAAGGACGAAGATGACAACTTAAGAAATGTGTATATTTCATTACTTTGCTTAATGGAATGAAAAATTCATTGGCATTTGAATAAAACGCTTTGAAATTTATGATTACTCTACTGAATTACTCAAAATGAAAAGCATTGAATTATACTAAGTAGAAGAAAATGTTTTGTAAGGTCACGTTCCTGCTCATAGTTTAAAAAACTGTTCGTGTTAAATTCTTTGAACTTGAAATTGTTTTTTTTCTTCGATATTGAGCCACATTCCCAGAATAAACAAGCTTGTACTGTTCATCTCGTCCTTTCTTTGATAAATTATGTAGACGTCTCCTATCGACTGAATTATATCCATTGTACCGACACTTTGTATCAAGGGATTTACATGGAAGAGGAATATGAAACGGGTGTTTGTTTTCACGTCGATAAATCGCACCCCTGACCCGGCGTGAATTGTTTTGCTCAGATGATGATATCCTGTCACGATACAATGTTATATGAAAATCCGTTATTTCATTCTTTGGAGAATTTTCTCGTAATACAATGTTGGAAAAGTGAAGGTTTATGAGAAGCTATCATATCTGTCAGCAGCTGTAATATTAAAATGTAACTGAATTTACGTTATTTCATTACATTCATGAAACGATAGTCAAAAATCATGAAACAGTGTATTTATTTGGTATTTTTTACATTACCTACCTGAATTTTTCAGCTCTAGAATTCTTTTTCTGGTGTTATATTACGGTGGAAAAGCCTAGGAAACTAAGTATGTTAGATAGTAAGACAATTACTATCTAAAAACCGAAGAACTGAGTTTAATCAACCAAATAATCGAATCGTTTGAATATGGTAATAATGGTACCTTTTTTTATATTTCTTTTAGTTGAGTGAACATGTTTATATTTTGAAGCTTAGAAAATTTCGGCAAAAACTAAAGGTAGGTAACTAGATTACAACAAAGACGCTTCTAGTGTTATCTCCATTAGCTTAGCCAAAACCTAGCACAATTTACACAGTAGACTTCTTAGCCAGTCTTGCTTTTTGTGGTAAATAGCCCGGGCCTTTTCGTTAAAAGCTACTACCTACTATGTATTTTTAAAATACTAGCTATTACTAGAAATGTTGTTTAGTCAGATAGTAAGCTAGCTGACGTTCTTGATTGATCGTTGAAGTTAAGCAACGTTGCGCGCGGTCACAATTTGGATGGGTAACCGCAACTGGCATTACGAGCTGAGCGTTTCCGTGTTTCGGAGGGCACGTTAAATATTCGGTCCCGGCTTTTAAGTCGTTAAGCCATGACGGAGGCGGTTGGCCACTTGTTCATAAGAACTTACTAAATTATTTACTTACCTACTTTATTGGCGACGATGGGCTCGGAACCTGTCACGTATGGAAGGCTAACATGCAGAATTTGAGCATGTGCCAAGCTATTCAAGTGCAAGTATTCGGACGCGTAACTAACCCACGTGTAACTAAAACCTTAGACATTTTCTAAATACAAGATCAATATAACTTGGTTTAAAATTTTACTAAAATCTGTTGAAGTGGTTTAGGCGTTAAAACGAGACTGAGCTACTTTCTCTTTTATAAAATAGTATAGTAACGATAAAAAAGTTCAAACATAATTCTGAAGATTAAAAGTTAAATACAAAAATAGTACAGTCTTAAAATTATTCGTTTATGACAGGCCTTTGTGTTAAAAAATAATAGTTAAGTAAATTTTAATTTCACGTTATTTGAATCTTTAAAATATTTTCAATGAGCTTTAAATCCATTTTGTTAAATTGTAAAGTTTTTTAAACTCTCTTATTTAAATTTTACATACCTGCCTAGTAATAAATGTTTTATTCAAATGTCAAAATATAAAATGTAAAGGTTTCAGATAATGTTATTCAGCTGATCACACATAAAGTCAGCACCGTACGCACCGTACGCGCTGCATTTAGAATTTGTTGTACGAAATAGAAAGCTCGCACATTTCATCCGCACCGTAAGCGCCGTATTTCATAAAATGCGGTAGGTATCCGCATGCTGATGACGTCATATTATAATGCGGCGCGTGCTGACTTAATTATGTGCGATCCAGCTTTAATCTGAGTACTTTTTCTCAAAATAAACAAGAGCTAGAACCTGGACAACAGGATTACAGAGTCGTTTATCGAATAGGACCCTCCTACCTTCGTAGAATAAATCCGGTCGTTATTTTAAACCGGGCTGTATTTAGCCCGGAACAAGTCCGCTGGGCGTATCCTAACAACCATTCTGTAAACAACTGGATCTTTTTACCGGAAGGCGGTGGTGTCAGTTATATAGTGGAGATAGCTCGTGTATTTGTCTTTGTTTACGGTTGCAAAGTTAGGTACTTGTTTTAGCCGACGAAAATATGAATAATAATTAAACTGAGTCTGATCTTGTGTTGACAATTATCTTTTGTAGAGGCATTGACGATTTCTTTATTTTGTTGAAAATGATAAAATGAGTATTTTCTTGTAAAATGACTTTGAATAGTTTATTTCCGAGAAACATACGCATCAAATACTGTCAAATCTAATACTTCAATCCAAAACCTCAAATACTTTGAGTTTTTGATGTAAAAACGTAAGTAGGTATATGATCACACTGTATTCCCAAGATGCGGTAAATATATTCAGACTTGAAGGTGTTTAAAGGGGTAGGCAGAGTATTACAAACACATTTGGTACATTCCCACATTTTGCATTTTTTGATGTGGCATCTAGGTACTCGTATTCTATAGGGACAATGTTCTATGATATATTTTCAGAATCATTCTTGCTGTAATATTGACTGATAGTTTTGCGAAAAGCTGCGGGAGAAATAATATTTCTTTCTTCGGAAGTTATTTCTGTGTGACGATAATCTTTGGTCTCGGACGAAAGAACCTTTGGTACGTCACGCGTCACGTGTCACGAGCGAGTGATGTGACACTTTGACCGGGAAACTGACCGGGGTGAATTATTGATAAGAAAAAAACAATTTTTAAGCCCAGCAGCCGTTTTTCAAATCAAGATGATAATTTGAAAGGGGCTAGATAAATGTGCATTACATTATCTTACCAACGATTCATATCCACGTGAAAAGTTGGCTATCCGAATACTAATTGGTTTTTCTGTGATGTTTATATTACAATTTAGCTTGTATTATGAACTTAAAGGTCATAGCTGACCAGTCGCCTCCGCACCGCATCGCCTTTTTTTTTTGTGCGGCGATCCGGTGACGTTACAAAGTTGATGTAGTGAGCGTTGAGCGTGAGCGTAAAATTAAGAAGACCCTTCTGGTCCTAAGTCTCTTAGCTTTAGAAAAACGAAATATATTATTATAATAATATAACTACTTGACAATACATCCTTCCCCAAGTTTTTATTGTTAGAGTTACTAACCAACCAACATTTATTTACAAAATATACAGTAACCATTTGTACATACGAGTAACAGTGCAATCGATCGGTGCTTATCGGATCAGTGCCAGTACAAAGTACGCTCAAGACGTACTCTCAAAAAGAAAACATCAAGAAAATGCTGTTAAGCTTTGCACATTTTCAATCTTTCTCAAATAGAATAGTCCTTCACTAAAGTTTGCAAACATGTCCCGAGGGTGTTTCCCTCTCGTCAATCCACTCTCGTCGGCAACTCGTCAGATCGTGAGAACTTGTCCGGCGCTTCTGAGTACCTCCAGGGAATTTCCTCTTTGTCAATGTATCGCGTCATCTTGTGTGATGGATTTCAAGGGACTTTTTCGTGAAATATTGCCTTGTAAAATAAAATAAAACTTGGTGGCAATTCTACTAGATGACAACGTCAATCGTGCCGCTGCGTTTCGTCTCGATCTCTTAAATGTCAGCCATTTGGTGAATAGTAGAATGGCTTTTCAAACATTTGTTCTGCCAAAGTCCAAACCTTAGCTAAAACGTTACCACAACTGAGTCGTTTGTCATTAGTAGAATAGGAAACAGTCGAAAATCTAAGGTTTAGTTGAGGTTTTGCTTGGGGTTCATAAAAAGTTCTGTAGTAGAATTGCCACCCTTATCGGTACCATGAATGTTCAAAGTCAGGTTAGCGATTAAATATTTCTGTTTTCGATTCGATTCTGAAGTTGATGGTTAGGTCGCAGACAGCTGTTATAGCGGCCATTTTAGCCCGGCTGGTTATGATTTGTTGATTTGTACCTGTTTTGTTTTAGTTTTCCCTGTTGGTAGTTGTTCGAATATGTTATGTTTTCAGATTTTGTTTTAAATATCTACTATTTAGGCAACTAATAAAATGGCAGTTTGTAATGTAAATTAATGAAAATCTATATTTTGATCTTTTTTTAAATCATTTTTTCTTTTCGGTAAACATTTTGATCTTGTTATGTACGTAAGTACTTACCTATTTGATTATAAATTTGCTTTCTTGCGACTCGTAACTATACCTTTTATCTTGCATTATAATTTAATTTTCTCAATAAGTTTTGTAAATCTTGTCAATATATTGTGTTGCCTAGACTGTAAGCTCCGGTGATTATTACTATTGACAAAAATAAATAAAAAATACATTCAGTGTTCATGACAAAGTTCTTTATTTTCTCCAACTCTGTAAATAAAACCACGAGCGTAAATTGTGTATGACAGCGGGAGCGATACGTTCCCAACTTTGTTGTGATTTGCATTTAAAGCACCTTTCGACGCGTTTGTGGGAACGCATACCACGCGGAAAATACCAGATTTTGCAGGATATTCGATACCAGCAAATAAATTACAACGATACTGTGTAAACAGTGTCGGAACTTCGCTATCTGAAATTGATGCTTCAGTGAAAGGACAGCAGGGTTTACGATCCGGTTTGGAAATATGATGCTGGCAAATAAATACATCGTAGCCAGGAGAAAGAGTAAATAATGTTTAGTTTGTCTATTAAATAGTTTATTGAAAAATGTTTACAGTTCATATTTCACACAATTTTTGAGACAAAATTTATACGGCTACACAAAGATATTTACTTTTATAGAGAAATGCGACTTTAAACTATAGTCGAATTGCTCATAGTATAATAGTAAATCGTTTTTAATAATCATTATTCTGTACTTATATTTATTTTACTATATATTTATATCGTTTGTGAGAGAAATAAATAAATGATTTGATTTGATTTGATAGTACGAACTAAAAATATATGAAAAATGACATTTTGACCGTCAATTTTAGTGCGTATAATTAGAAATACGACTATAGAGAGAATTTAAAAGTTACAATGAAAGAGAAATTAAATTCGACTTAAGTAAATACCCGGCTACATTAAAAATTCTTCAACAGCCAGCAGCGGTGTCATTATAATGGTTTGTTTCAGAAAACATCCATCAGCGTTGGTTTAATTAAAACGAAGTCTTACGGCATCTCTTGCCATTTGACCCAACTGGTTAATGCCGACCCCATTAATTTATGCTAAATGTTGATGTAGCCCAGATGTTTACTAGCTAGGGCACTCAATTCAAAAAGTTGTCGTTGTCACCCTGAGGGACCAAAATGTTGAGAGAATAATAATTGATATTTTGTTTATATTTAATTTACTTGAAAATTATATAAATTGGACAATTAAATCGATTAATACCTAAGTGTGGTTTAACACTATAAAATATTAAATCGATTTTCTCAAATAAAATTCAGTAACATCAAATTGAACATAATGTAACTTTTTAAACTTTCGCGATTTGTTAACATAATGATAATAATTATTACGGGATTTTATCGCGTACCTTTTATTTATTTTCTTTTCCCGACGTTTTTGCAACGTGTTCGAAACGTCGGGAAAAGAACATAAATAAAAAGTACGCGATAAAATCCCGTAATATATACGTATAATATATGTATGTTTACTTGTACATACATTACGTCATTATGGATTCTTTGATGGATTATTGAGAAAATTTAATTTAAATATATTTCAAGTAGGTAAAATAAGAAAAAAGAATAAAAGAAACCATAATAAAATTGAGAAATTCATCGTAGTATGCCGTACGTACACTTGCAACACTTGCCAAAGGTTTATCATATTATACTAGGTTCATAATCATATTTTACAGGCATACGTGTGATAGATAGTGTCTCACCACAGTATTTCAACAACATGGTTTGCTCTCGAAGCTTATGCGTCTCGCAAGGTAACAAATCCTTGAATTGTCACCATTGATCCTCCGTATTGCCCTGATAGAGACGACGACCGCAACAGTCCCCTACGTCAGACTACTTTGTTGCTAAATACTGCTCACTAATTTTATTGCAACCGATAAAACTGACTTGTCTTCGGAACGTAGTTTTGAGACCATAAAATATTTTAATACTTCGACTTCCAGCACATTTTATGGCGTTTTTGATATTCCTTCACGTGGAGCAAAATTTGATTCGGGTGACAGAGGTAGTAGTATAATAATAGTAAATAAATAATATTTAGTGTAGTATAAACTTTAAATTTTTATAATACAGCTTGAAGAAACAACTCCCTAGATAAATCGTTTGAACAAGAAGTAAAATGTCATTTGAATTTAAATTGTGGATTTATTTATACGAGTAAATTAAAATTATCAGGAGCGCTGGGCTTACAACCTGTCACGTGGAAAACTACTCACAAAATTGAGCAAGCGTTAATCTCTGACTACGCCCCTAGTCGACTTTAAAGAATCATAAGTGGCTGTCATAGAGAATAGCGACCTTTACACGGTACAGATATCTGTACAGATATGAACCGCACAGATATCTGTACAGATATCTGTACAGATAACCGCGGATAAAACTGTCGATTGTAGAGTTTTACACGTACCTAAGGTTTTTAGCAAAAGTTGGAATGGCGCGTGCTATTTTCCGCGGGCCGATCTCTGCGTGTAAATGCTGCTATTGTCTACGACATTGTAGTTACCTATTTTATTATCTTATATAAAACAGTAAACAGACTCACGACTGTAACCCCAGATGTGGTAGACATTCTCAATGAATCCACTCCTCTCACATTCATATTCATAATCTTCTTTTACACGTTCAAACCACTTCTTCGGCCTTCCTGTACTTGCGTACACCCGTTGTGTATGAGATAATCCAACGGATAGTTAGAATGATAGAGGTGAGTGGAAGAGGAAGAGAAAACATGGTTGTGCTGAAGAGAGGAGAGTGATGACGATGACACAACATACATTTTAATACGCCTATAACTTTGTTTCGGCATTTTGTCATTATACATTCGCAGACAGACCATTCTCCACTTAGTACCAGGCTTACCGACACCTGTCTGCAATTCATTTCAGAAAGCCTGAATCACATGACCTTTGGATTTGTGGCAAATGTGCTGACATCATGAGAACGGGTGTTTTGCCAAATGACCGTAGGTAACGACATGTCTGTAAGAGCACCAAACTACTAGGGTTACCTTGTCCTTTATCTTTGTAATTGGATCATTCTAGACCTCTGTGGGCTAATAGCTCACGCAGTCTGATTTCACTTAGGCCTTTTGTACAATTAATTTATTCAACGTTGATAAGTTGATTTTCAAAATTAACGACATGTCATTTAGAACTGTCATCTGCAGGCTGATTGTCTAACTTTTCTCAAACCTTAAATCAGTCTCAAACTGTCAAAACGTTCACGTTCAGTGTGATGAGAGGAATGAAGCGAAAGAAGTGCGTCAGGATATCTGTGATCTCTGCCTACCGAGGCGTGATTTTATGTACGAGTATGTATGTATGTCCTGCTATATTTTGTGTCGGCAAATAATTGAAAGCACCATGTTGAATGCAATATGAAACCTTCTTCTTTGCCAAAGCTCTTTTATTTTTAATTTTGTGCCTAATTTGACCCATTTTGTACATACTAGACAGCAGGTGGGTGGAAGTGTATTGCCAGAGCAATTTTAATTCGGTAGAACTTTTCATTGCGATAAACTTTGTTTAATTTGGCTGGCTGGTTTTCCCTATCAGAAGTTTATTTAAGTTGGGTTGGACGTTGTAATAACTTGGCTCGTTCGCTAATGAAATTCTAGTTTTTGTTTGGTCATCTTGTGGTTGACTCGAATGTTGGTCCTTTCTTCGGAAATGGTGATTCTTTCTTTATACCTACTTAGTAAATAAAATACAAGGATACAATTGCAATGTGCTCTCTACGCCTAATTTGATTGTTATCAAAGAAAACTTAATGAAGTTTAAAGGCTCGCGCATACTACAGCCGCAACGGGTCGCAGCGCGCCGCACCGCAATGTTATTCTATGAATAACGGCCCGGTGCGGCCCGCCTGTACTGTGCGATAGTCACTAAAATGTACGAAAGTGATTTTTGTTATGCGATGCAGTGCGCTGTGGCCCGTCATAATGTGTGCGCGCTTTAAAAACATTTGTGTCTATTGTTTTAATTTTAATGTCGTGAGCTCCAATTGTGACTGCAAGGAATAAAGCAAGCACAGTACTCAAAAACATATATTTTACAGTAAGATAACTGACAACGGATGAATTTGCAGCTTTGTTACTCGTCAAATGCTTATTTTACTTGTAAAATATTAGCATGCCAGTCAACATTCTCAACCCATTGTCCATTTCCTTTAAAATCTGTAAGATAAATGAAAGGAGCTGGTTTTCAGTGCTTGAGGATAACTTAAGCTCTTTTCATCCTTTGTATCCTGAGTACGTAATGTAGACTACATAACTTTAAAATCCAAGATTTCCAGATTATTTAAACAATTAAATAAAAAAGGGTTGCAGTAGTCTAGAGCATTTCATGTCTGAATGAAGTAGACCTTCATAAGAAACCTCCAAGACATGCGTATACTAGCGTCCTTGGGTTGCAGTTTGTTCTAAATATCTTTGCTCTTGCCTTTTATATTTACCTTAAAATAGAGCGCAGGTAAATGAGGAAGCCATAGTTCATGACTGTTTTATAACTTTTGTACGAGGTTGGTTGTTACTGCTTGTCGTAATTTATACGACCCACTGGCTCGTAAAAGCTAACACCTATCAAATATTGCTTTGTCAAGGCGTAAAGTGTTTTTATTTATTGTTACAAATGATAAAATTATTACGAGCAATAGCTGTTATTAAAGCACCCTTTTATGAGGGTGTTACCCATATGGGCCTACATAGCTAAACCCAATGATTATTTTCAAATAAACAATATATTTTGTTATTGAATAAAGTACCTACAGTAAAAGTATGAAAGCATTGAGCCGATAATTCAAATAGTGATATCGTATGTGTTGGTGGTCAACTGTAATTTAGCTCTCAGAAAAAGCTCCGTCATGGCTCATTAAGAAAAAAAACACGGGACAAGAACATTAAATTTCACATATAAAACCTCTCTTACCGCGCGGGGTCCAATAAAACACTTGAGGGAATTTTATACTCAGAATAATGGCAAAGGGATAAATTGAGTTATTACGTAATATTTTATACGAATACACGTTCTTTATAAAATAGTAGTTTCGTGGTTTCTGTAACAAAGGAAACTCAGGTAAGCCTCTATCCACCCACAATATTACGGGCTTACATAAAATTATTGGGAGTGTTCATATTGGAGCAATATAAATGTTATAGATAAGTCAGTTAAGAAGGCACTGCCTTACTGCCTTTTCACACGTCCCGGTTTCCGGGTAGCTGGTGCTGGCTGCCCGGTTGCATTTGAATGCAAATTACGCCGGTACGTGTGAAAGCTATCGTACATGCCCATACGCTTCGCCGCCGACCGGCTAGACAGCAACCGGAACGTATGAAAAGGCACTTGATTGAAAACTTTACGAGGAAGAAGTGCATAAAACTTCAACGTATAAAACACAGAAGTCACAGCCTTTGATTCTACACTAGAACTTCCTGTGCCATGGGCATTAGAAACTACAACTATACCAATATCAACAATATTTTTATTGCGAATGGAAATATTTTTGATGCAAAAAATTTTCTCGGACCTCTTAGGTCTCACTCGAGCGCTCCGAAACGATAACGAGGTCGTCATTGATTTACTATTGACTACTTTTGTGGGAAACTTTTACAATTATAATTTAGTAGGAAAGTAGGGTAGGCTCACGGTGCATCCACACCGCAGTAGATCATCGTTTCCAAATGTTACTCAGCAACATACATACATACATACATAAACTCACGCCTGTATCCCATCATAGGGGTAGGCAGAGACCACAGATCGCCACTTGCTACGATCCTGACATACTTCTTTCGCTTCATTCACTCTCATCACATTCTTCATGCAAGCTCATCAACATCCGACAGCAAAAAGTTATTTATTGTTAGTAGGTAAATATTACCGTGCAAGTGTATGTTAAACAAATTTGCCTAACTTTTAAAACCAGTCAACATTCTCTAGCAATCGATAACATTGTTAGAGAATGTTTCCTCAACACGGCAACATAAGGGCTCAAGGAGCGGCGCGGGCGTAAAAATTGTTTCCGAAAGTTATTATTTGTTATATTTTATTAATTTATGTTATTGGCGGTATGGACGCGATGAGTAACATTCAACAAATAGTAACAAGTAGCCACAAAAGTTACAGATAGTTACCTAATGTTACCGTATTGCACAGTGATGCTCCACAAAAGTACATATTATTATCTATTCTATGACAAAAGTCAACTACGGTGTGTAATATTGTGCAAAATATTTCCTTGTATGTTATCAGATGTCTTATTTAGCAGACAAGCGCTGACTAATTTGGCACAAGCTTAGTATGGGTTTCACATCATGGCCACCTTTTGTCTATTAGCGTGATATTTGTGAAGGGGTTCCCATTTGGCCTTTCACTTTTACATAACACTGAGCATTTGCTATTTTTATAAATTAATGAACCAGAAAGGTGCAAATGGAACCCTTTTGGCGCGTTGGCGTTTGACCATTCATCACAGTTGATTTCAGCTTGAGAACTGTAACGGGAACAACTAGGGAATTCTTTTTAACAGCATCCTAATATTTAATATGTATTTTAATTCTCGCAATAACTGAAAAATTTGATTGTCCTCTGATGTTCAAACTAATTCAGAGGACCAAATCCCTATTACATATTAAGTACTAACCCCTAGGTTTAAGCTTACTAACAAAATGAACTGTAAAAAATAAATAAACTATACTAGTAGTTCGCCCCGAACTGAGATCTCGCGCACCGTAGATGGCCAACATTTGGACTTTCTTCTGACTACCCCTATAATTTCAAGTGCTACTACTGCCGGGTATGCCTATTGCGCTAGCTCTTCATGGTAAAAAATACTAGCATGCATGCAATACATAATGTCGTGTCTAATTTTTCATTTATTTCATATTTATGAATTCTCGTCGTATTTTTAAAAGTATACGTCCTAGAATAAAAATAATAACTATTTTAGAATGTACAAATAAAGACCTTTCATTTGACACTGCACTCAATATATTTGTTTACTTAACTTTTTTTACCCCAATTATTTTCATTTTTCATCAAATTTTTTTTTATCATGAAAATAAATCAAGTAGCATCTAAAATCATTGCAAACCAAACCGCAACGATGCCACTCTCTTTTTAAGACCGACCAGTCAATGAGCTATGAAGACATCGAAACTCTATGAAACGGGAGCTCTTGCAGCTCTGGTTTCGTAGTTTTTGGTCTTTGGTCGTATTTCAAAAACTGTACATCCTAGATTAAAAATAAAAACCATTTTGGAATGTACAAAATAAGCCCTTTCGTATGACGCCCCACTCAATATATTTGTGTAACTTTCATAATTTTTTACCCCCTTGGGAACCCAATATCTTCACAACCCCTTCATCGATTAAGCTCATATGCTCCACCGTAAATTTCCTTACCACAACCTATTGACCTACCAAGTTTCATGCAGATTGGATGAACGGTTCGACAGTTATGCTCGAACAACAATTCGTGAAACATACAAACATACAAACATACAAACATACAAAGCAAAATCGCCCAACTTACCACTAAGATCTTCGCTCGCTTCGCTCGCTCGATCGATTATTACTAGCTGCTGCCCGCGGCTTCGCTCACGTTGTACCCGGATAAAAAGTAGCCTATGTTACTCTCCAGCCCTCCAACTATCACCACACAAAAAATCACGTTAATCTGTCGCTCTGTTTTGACGTGAAAGCAGGACAAATAAATACAATTTCACATTTATAATATGGGTACGGATATTGACAATATCCGTACAATATCATATTGTTTAACATAGTTCTGAATAATAGTTGCTCAAATTCAGTGTAGGTAAGTAATATCTTGATTTATTTTGCCAAAGAGCACCATTTAGATTAATATCTATATGAAAGTGAGATATATGGTGGTACGTAAGATCGTACGGGCTGGCAGCGGGTGACGGAGTACTAGCTAAATTGGCGCATCAATTGTGAAAGAATTATGTTACAGGTAATGGGTCGATCTCCAGAATTGGCGTATTTGGTTGATCGCTATGGTGCTTTTTGAATAGTGATATTATTACTGTTCTGTATTTTTATTTCGAAAAGGAGGTGTCTAAATAAGCTTATTTTCATATTGGCCCCTAATTTTATCAACCAGTTTTTGAAATATTTAGGTGTGAAAATTTCAAGACCAGAGCGATCAATATTGATGCTAAAACAGTATCTATAAATAATTTTAAGGAGTATCACTAACCTCTTGATGTTCAAAAAAGGACTAATACACAATTAGACGCATATCCCTTCGATAATTTGTGTACTATCTACCCTTATACTCGTAAATCGTAAACACCCAAATAGAAAAAATATAAGTAGAAGAGGCACAGGCATACAAATAGACAGATACTGAGACAGGTGAAAGTAAATAAAAACTGTTAAAACGCTTCCTTTTTCTCATAAAATGCAATATTTTGATCGATATGGTCTTTTTGACCACAGCGATCAATACCAAAACAATCAAAAAAAGTAACTTATTCAATGATTCTGCAGAGATGCAAAACAGTAGAAAGCTATAATTTTTACATGGTAAATACATCCCTAAAACCTAAATGTATTAGAATGTTTAGAAATTACAAAACACAATACTAACTTCACACTGTTGAACGAGCTCAGTACAGGTATACCAAGATCACCGTTATTACGCATATTTGCGTCAGATGATTCAAATCCTAATGACACCTAATTAGTTAATGACCCAATTAGCAACCGATCGTAGAGTATAAATAGAGTTGATTTGGAGCGGTTGGCTCACTTTCTGTTCGGCGCTCGAAGCGACAAGACGTCTGCGCAAACACACAGAGGGAGTCAATTATTTCCTGAGGATGCCCCGTGGAGGGGTGAAACACGTGTCGAAGACCATCAAGTTTTTGTTTTTGTTTTCGCGCTGGTGCTGTTCCCGGATTTGCCCTGACTAGCCTGGCATAGTAAGGTTAGGCTGTGGAAAGTGGGTGGTTGGGTGGCTTTAGCGTGAAAATTTTGACGAATCTTTTTTGGTATAGTTTGGCGGAGGAGTACTAGATATTTTGAAATTTTCAAAAAAATCTGAATATGGACTTCCGCAAAGTCACGCCTGAATCAATTAACTATCCCTAAAACCCTTCTAATTATTGAATTGAAACCTAAACAAAGTGAATAACAAATGAGAAAAAGGTAGCATAGCAATCAAACATTTACAAATCCAAAGACAAAGTAATCAACTGTTTATCTCTATATCTCAGCACCATGGCAATGCAGTACATGCCTGCCCCCCTCAGTAGACAGAGCATACCTGATGACAGCGTACATGGCGAAAACCGATTGGTTAAAGAGTTCAGCTAGGGATGTAGACATGGATTCATGTCGATCCACAGCGATCAACAAAAACGCGCGGACATAACTTATTTTTCGAATTAAACTGAAACTATTTATTTATTGTTAACTTTTAATTTAATTCAAGTCAAATAAACCTTTTGGTTTGTAGAATAAATAAAGAACATATCGTAATGTATGAACACAAAAAAGTTACGTACTATTTTCTGAATCAAACTGGAGTCAGGACAGCCCACAGCAATCAAGTTTTCGAGGTTTCTGATTTTTTTAAATACATTTACAATAACGTCAGATCAATAATTCTGAGTGCCCAAGGTAGCTAACAGGCCAAACTATCTAACAAAAAAAACTCCTGTTAAAAATTATTACTGTAAGGTAGGATTCTCCACTCGGACATCAAAAATTTTTGTTTTGGAGACTGACCCTAATGAAGAATGGAAGAAGAAATGTCTCTGCCCCGTAGTGAATACAGACCCTCTCTTATGCTAAACTAGTAGTTCGCCCCGAACTGAGATCTCGCGCACCGTTGTATTGATAGCCTAGATTTGGACTTGTTTCTGACTACCCCTATACCTACGTTAAGTGCTCCTTCTAGTGTTTACCACAGAATGATATCTAATGCGCTACCTCAGTATGGTAAAGATTATAGGCATGCATGCAATACATTAAGTCGTGTCGTGTTTATATTCAATAGTTGACCCCGCGAACTTCGTACCGCGCCTCAGGGAAGGCCTCTTAGTTCGAGAAATTATTAAAATAGCAGTTCAATATAAAATGTATGAGAAAATCAATTCCCTTCCCCTCCCCCCTCCCCTCTCCCTCCCCTCCCATCCCCCTCCCCCTCCTCTCTCCCTCCCCTCCCCCTCCCCCTCCTCTCTCCCTCCCCTACCCCTCCCCTCCTCTACCCCCCCCCCCTCCCCTACCCCTCTCCCTCCCCTCCCCTACCCCTCCCCCACCCCTCCCTTCCCCTCCCCTCCCCCTCTCCTCCTCCTCCCCCTCCCCACCCATCCGCTCCTCTCCCCTCCCCTCCCCTCCCCTCCCCCTCCCCTCCCCTCCCCCTCCCTCTATAATTTTGGTACATGCCCAGCCCACTATTTGCAGGAGTTAGCATTTGCATACGTGACAGGTTGCAAGCCCATCGCCGCTATTAGAACGTTAACTGGTTTCCTCACGATGTTTTCTTTCACCGTTTAGAGCTCGTGTTAATGCGCATTTAAATTTTTCTAATCGAAAAATCCATTGATGAGCACGGCCAGGGTTCGAACTAACGACCTATGAATCGAAAGTCGAGCACTCTTCCAATCGGCCAACACGGCTTTTATTTTCAATCTCAAGAAAAAATATCAAGTAGCAACTAAAATCATTGCAAACCAAACCACAACGATGCCACACTCCTTATCTGTTAACCAGACCTACGAATACATCAAAACTCTATGAAACGGGAGCTCTCTCCATACTTCCGTTAATTGGTTTTCATAATTTTTCTTTTTGACTGTATTTCAAAAACTATAGAACCTAGAAGAAAACTAAAAACCATTTTGGAATGTATAAGTTGAGTTCTTTCATATGACACCCCACTCAATATATTTGGGTAACTTTGAAAAAAAATTTACCCCCTTGGGAACCCCATATCTTTACAACCCCTTCATCGATTACGCTCATACGCTCCACAGCAAATTTCCATAGCACAGCCTATTGACCTATCAAGTTTCATACAGATTGGATAAGCGGTTCGATAGTTATGCGAGAACATAAAAATGAAACATACAAACATACAAACATACAAACATACAAACATACAAACATACAAAGCAAAATCGCCTAACTTGCCACTAAGATCTTCGCTCGCTTCGCTCGCTCGATCGATTATTCATTGACAATTCAGTTTTTTTTTTAGATTCGTGTCTAAATACAAAACACGATATAAATACGTCCGGTTCACAATGTTCTTAATGCTGATTATTTTTTCAGTCACAATGAAAAATCACTTGTTAAACGTGGCATAAATTCATCATTTATCTGAAAACGAAAATTTCAAGTACAATCTTCCCTTGAAGTAACAAGTGAATGCTCTTATACCTCGTTGTAATTTCACCTTTAGGAAAATGGGTTCTTATAAAATTATTCCACGGTAAGATGTCTTCTTTGCGTAAAGGTAACGACGTACAAAACGTCTATACGTACATTCGCTCCCGGGCACTACGACAATACAGCGTTAATTAGCTGAAACAAAATGGCGGTGTTTTTGCTCCGACCCGTGTGACTCTAGTCTAGCTAGAGGCATCAAAGTGCTTACTTTAAGCTCTGATTATAGGCTTGAGGAACATACATATCTTGTGGTTGAAGCTGCTCGAAATTAATTTTGTACAAAAGTTCATTCTATATTGTGTTGGAGATATTTGAGATTTATCAATTAGCTAGGCATCAAAAATATGTTTCATTAAACTTTTTATCGACATCAATTTATCATGGTTTACGTTCGGTTATTTTTACATGCATCCCTTAGTTAGTATAACTAAATAATAATAATTTGAGCTGCAAGCGTTACAAGCTTGGGGATTGTACCCCCTTATCTGCTAAGAGCAGCTCAGCTTATAAGAACAATTAAGCTGTGTATATTGGATTTTTCGAGTGTCTGCCCCCTAAGATTAGCTAAGATAAGTTGGAAATCAATCAATGTTGATGTTTTAGGTACAAATACAAATATATAATATTATATAATATCATTAATATATATTAGGTCATTCATCTAAAGAACGGAAGCGCGGTCCCATTCACTTTACCCCGATGCAATAACAAGAACGTTTAGTAAAGTTAAACCACAAAAGCTTCTGAGAATCTACAATGCACCACATCGAATACTAAACGACTTCCACTCGACACAATTTTACGACCAATATGACCAGATTGGCAATCGAATTGGATAGTGTGGATAAAAAATATGAAATTCAAGGTTATTGGTTTTTTTTTTCTCTTTGTTTTGGCTTCGCACGCCTTGTGCATTCAGCCAGTGTCAAGTATGAATAAACTTCAAGTTTATAGATAACTATGTTATACAAATACATATTACAATACATAAATATAATAACCCACCCCTCCCCTTGTGCCTCAGTAAAGATGTGGGGCTTTACTGAAACATCAACACGGACTTTTTGGGAGAAGTCGAAAAGCGATGCTATCCAATTTTGTTTCACTTGCTCACACTTATGCACATTCACGAACACTTAACGGTTAATAATCCACCATTAATACACATTAACATCCGAAGAAACACAAGTTTTGGAAAATAAAACAAAACGAAATCATGACTTCTCAAATTCCCGCCAAAAAGCCCTTTCCAAGGTTATTGGTTAATCGGGACCGACTCGCTCGATTGTGTCTAATCGAATTGGGTGGTGTGGATGCTAAGCCCCATACATACGTAACGATTTATCGTAGCGATTTCAGACTGTGCAGATAAATCGAACGTTCCTAGTGCCTCCACACGCCTCCGATATCGACGTCGATCGGGCAGTTCTCCGCAGAAGCTCGCGCAAGATACATGTTAACAATGGAAGATTATGACGCACTTGCTATATTAACCACTGTATCCCTGGTGGCATTTGGATCTATGGGTTTGTATTTTTCGATTAGCCTGTCGTAGGCGGCATTTTTTTTGTTGCGGTCGTGGTAATCCTTACATGTAGGTAAACTTCCAAAGGCAAGTTTCGTTTCTGTAGCTTTCTATAAAACCTTGAAGTAGTTCGCGGTGTCCAACTCTTTCGTCTTCCGACATGTTTCTGTGAAAGCGATGTGCACGTGCGCACACTAGCAAGCTCCGTGAAGTACTGCCGAACTGAGCGATCGCCGTCCACACGCAACGATAAAACTGTGCAAATGTAATCGACAACGATTTATCTGATAGAAATTGCAACTGCCACCGACGAACGATTATCGACAACGATTTTTCATACACACGATCGATAAAACTGCGCAAACAGGTCTGCACAGATTTATCGCTACGATAAATCGTTACGTATGTATGAGGCTCTAGTTGACAACAACCAACCCTAATTTTAGTTTCCCGCCAGAAGGCATCTTGATCACAAGTCCATTCAGCAGAGGCAACTAAATATTCAAAATAAAACTAATTGGCGATCTTAATTTGTACGAGTAGACAGACAATCAGATTGTAGCGAATTCAAATGAAAATCTGACTGGCAAACAAATTGTATCGTGTGTTTTTACTTGCAAGCCTACAAGTTCTAGTGCTGTATTATCAGTTTATATATTCGCCCCCTTACCTAAGAAAAATAAAGACAGTACGTTGTTAAACCAGTGTTCAAATTTAAACATCTTTCATAAGTAAGGCCCTCGGTGTAAAATAAGGTACAACAAAGCTAACATCAGACGAACATTTTGCATTCACAAACACGTGGACGTCATAACAACGGGATTAATTTTCACACAGAATTTTACTATTCCCCTGATGAAACTCAAGTATGTGTGGCCCTACTCGTTTATGCTATTATTTTTTTGTAATTTCGTGGGTTTTGTACGTAATTGCTATCTGGACAGCGAACGACCTAAATTATTTACGATGGGTTTTATTCCTTACCCTAATACGTAAGCGCTACCAACTCTTACAAACTCTGTCGTGTCATAATTTCTCCTGTTTTATGTCATTTCTAACTTTTCATAAAATATAAATATATTTTTGAGTAAAGAGGCAATATAAAGTAAAAAATATAATATGGTTTTAGTTTTTAATAATACATTGGCAAGACGTGTCAATAAATCGTTATGTTAGGTTAGAGGTATGAAGGTGGAGCATTTTATCATAAAGCAATAGGTAAGTAGATTTTTATTTCTTTAGAAAAATAATGTCAAACAAGCTTTTAGTATGGATATTCTGTTCATATTCAATATAATTTTGTAGAATACCTATTGAATAATGATAGTGATAAATTATGATGCCATTCATCTCAATAGAAATGCCAAGTTTCAACTGAGTCAGGCTTTTAAATAAAAAAACAAGTTAAACTGCTCCCAGTTTCACCATCATATTAGCACTAAAATATTACATTGTCGTGGATAATACCTAGGTATATCCGACAATAGGGAAGTATATACAGGGTGTGGCAAATTTTGGGCACGTAAGGGTAGCTACCTTTTCTTTTGTAGTTAGCAAGTTTTGTTCTCAGGAAACTATAATTTTATTTTGAAGAACCTACCTACCTACCTAGTGCTCAAAAATTTGCCACACCCTGTATACTTGTCCTAATATAGTTACTAGCAAGCAAGTCATAAAAGCTTGTAAAGACGATTACAGTGAATTTATTCTTAAATCCATAAAAAGGGGACAGGATGAAGCGATCCAGGGTTTGGTTTACATTATTTAGTTTCAAAACCCAAAAAATCGGTTAGAAGTTCACCCGCAACATGTTCATTGTTCATATTCGTACATGCAAAGGCTTTAGAAATCTCAATTTCAACAATATCCTTTTGGAATATGTGTTTCCGGTATCCGGTAATAAAAGAGTGGAACCTTTACAAAGAAAATCCACGCAGTTTCCTCCGTAGCATCTTCTTCGACTACGAACATAGCATAAATTAATTTGACAAATAGCGTGTACTACATTATTTATTTTTATATGTTTTTGAATATTCTCGAAAGCCACACAAATAAAATTATTTGGAACTGGAATAAATTCCACTTTTGTTTGTTACTCAACAACGCTAGAGCGTTTCAGTGAATAATTGCATACGTGACCCGGATTTTCAAATAGCAAGAGAGCGAAACCGTGTGCAAAAACGAGTGCATCCATGCAAATAAATGAATGGATTTAAATCTACTTCATTTAAAATCTGTTTATGTGGTTAGGGCTTATTCCATTATGCTCCCACTCCCGTGGATCCTTTTCCGAACTTGTGAGTTCATTAATGAAAAAAAAAAAGTTTTGTTTAATCCCACTGGGATGTGGGAGTGGGGGCATAATGGAATAAGCCGTGTTTATTGTTTTTCGGTACTATTTAAAACTTATAAAAAGCCACCGTAAACAGAAAAAAAAGCACAAATATTGACCCCTTACTTTTAATCACAAATTGTTTATCTGCTAAATGAATATGAACCCATTTCGCACCCCATAGCCCGTAAATTTCGGTTTTGTGGCTATACAGCTCTCGCCCATTGACATGGCACATCATTCCATGCAAGACTTACCCGTTGCTACACCATGAGTTCAAACGTTTGGTGTTTCACGGTTCAATTCGGTAAAAACAGTGGGCACTCTTTAAACGTCACATTGTCAGCCGAGATGTGTATTATTGCGTCGTGTAAATTGAAAATAAACCACATTTCAGCAATAATCACGCCCGAAGTGAAAACGTGTTCGGTCGCCATCAGGAGTAATGAGTGGTAAATTAATGTTGCTCACGTGTTTACTTTTTGTGGAACGAAACACGTTATCATCATTTCAAAGAGGTTTACTAAAAGAGGTTTTGAGGCTTTTCCATAGTAAGTATAAAATTACGAGAAAATTACTGATCCCGATTTGACTGACTGATCAAAAGCTCGTGATAAAGCTTGCGTGATTGTGTCAAATAGGTAAGTAGTAAGTTAAGTAACGTTTAGCGCGGTCAACTGTTAGAAGGGTCTTTTAACAAGGTTTATCTATAAATAATTTATAAAATACAAGATTGATTTAATCGCTCAATACGGTAACAGACATAATATTAGTGTTGGAAGGTAATTGTACGGTATCTTCACGATGTTTTTTTTAACTTTTGAATGAATGAATTATGAAGGACAAACTTTGGTTACACTAAACGAAACATAGTAGTGAATATTGAAAGATCGGGATTTCAGATCTGTGGTTCAAAAGGCAGAAACACAGTGTCTCATTCCTCATGCGAAGCGCTCGTGACGTAGCTTGCTTGGACGTTCTTGATTGATCGTTGAAGTTAAGCAGCGTTATGCGCGGTCACTCTTGGGATGGGTAACCGCAAGTGGTATTACGAGCTGAGCGCTTCTGTGCTTCGGAGAGCACGTTAAATGTCGGTCCCACTTTTATGTCGCTAAGCCATGACGGAGGATTTTAGGCAGCCTAAAAACTCCGTCAGCAGAGTTGGCCACTTGCTCATACGAACTTACTTATTGCTCGTAATATCATGTGGATTTGTGCAAGGCCGTCTGTAAAACAGGGCAGGTCAGACTCCAAGTCCGCCCCTCGTATTTCACTCCTACAAACTGGACATGTCCGAACAGTCACGAAACATGTCGTACCTATTTACAGTGATTTGTGAGTCTTTTGTTTTTTTCCGGGCACTTTATTTAAATTGTTTTAGATGTTTTTTTATTCTAGATAGAGGATTATGATTTTAGTAAGATCAGTGTAAAAGTATGAATGCTTTATGATTCTTTAAAAATGTATAAGGTAATAGGTAGGTATAGGTAATACTACATATTGCATCCTGTTTAAAAATACTCGTAATTAAAGTTTGAATCTGCAGGATACATTAAATGAGGTCTTTCTTGTCATGATGGTTTCAGGGTTTATTTCATAATCAGCGCGAATTTTTTAATAAAATATAAATGTAAAAATAACCCTAAAAGATTTTGAAAGAGTTTTGAACAGTCTCTGTTTTTTATTGATTATGTAAATATTGAACTTGGGTTTGTTTTTATTAAATCTAAATATTTTATGTAGGTATTCAATAAAATAATCAATGTGATCGAAGAAGTATTATTAATTTGATTCAGACTTTATTTTAAACACAAAAAATAGTAAAATATGAAGTAGAGATGTGAATAAAAGTTTTTTCGAAACGATTACATATTATTGAGGTTTAGCACGTTTGCGCCCCGAGGGCGAGTGATTTGACGATCGGAACGTGCCCACGCATAGGCTTTCAAACAAGCACGTTAAAGTTATTGTAATACCTACGCAGTACGTTGACGAGCCGTTTTAACCGACTTCAAAGACTGGAGGAGGTTCTCAATTCAACGGCATCTTTTTTTATGCTTTTTTTTGTGTATGTTCACCGATTATTCGAAGACGCCTGAACCGATCTGAATTTTTTTTTTTTGAAAAATGTGACCTAGTTCTACATGTGGTCATAGATACTACAACACACGATCGAGGAAAACATCGTGAGAAAACTCATAGCTTAGTTCTCCGCCTTTTGTCTACCACTTATTCTTCCCATGTGTGAGGAATATTCTGAAGTGGTTTAGGTGCTGGCAATCTATTTTATCTCGAAATCACAGGCACTGCATTCTGTGTAGAATAGAATAGAATAGAATATAACTTTATTGCACACCATAAAAATACAAAAATGAAATAAGCCTTAATTAAAAAAAAGCGTAACAATGGGCGACCTTATCGCTGTAAGCGATCTCTTCCAGGTAACCTTTGGATGGGCAGGATAAAAATTCACTAGTAATGGCGGTGGCATCCATAAAAATGTATTGTGACAATAAAAAGAAATGGGCAAAAAAAAATTCGAAAAAAAATAACTTAAGTAGGTACCTAATAATAAACAAAAATAAAATGCAAAAACAAACTATTTAATAAAAAAAAATACTAAGTATATATAAAGGTTCCTCCTGTCGCTGTCAATTTAAACAAATGTAAAGGCCTTTGTTCACTTTATATTGACGAGATCTGTGGCGTAGCAGCTTTGATGAGGTTCGGTTTAGACCCCCGCGGCGGGTATTTGTTTTCACGATCGGCAAATATTCGTTCCGGATCTGGAGTTGCGTAGGTTGCGTGGTTCCTGTTATTCACTGAAAATCATTTTAGCTTAGGTCACTGTATATCCAGATAGAGCCAAAATTATAGTCAAAAGTAGGTATAGAATGTTAAGTTCTGAAAAATGCGGGCAAGTACCAAATATTTGTGTATTTGAACAAACCTCTGACTAGCCCCTTAGACGTTTACAAAGGTTCTTAAGTGCCTTAAAATCTGAGAGAATGTCTGCGATTTGGGGATTCAGTAGGTCGAAATCATGTATTTGTTGTCTAAAGTTCACCCGATTGAAGTGATATGGAACTGTGCCTGTATATTTTGTCTATGGAATTATTTGTGTGCCTGTGCATATTTTTTCTACGAAATTGTTTGTTTGTTGCTGTAATTGGGCTTTTATTTATCATAAACTTTTCATAATTTCTCAATTAGTAGTGTTCGAGGAAAATAACATTACTAAAGAAGATCCCTTAGGATGGTTTATTTACTCTTTCAGGTCTTTAGGGATCGTGTAGAGGTTAAAATCTAGGCCAGGCTTTATTTTACATTACCTTGACCTAATATTATGGATCTTCTTGAATAAGGGGTTTGATACGGTTTTTAATTCCCCTGGGATACTGCCGGGAAATTAGAACACAATATAAAGGCCAGTAGACACGTAAAATGTTCCTCTTTACGACTTATGGAGATATAATGCTCCTAATAAAGGGGTTTAGTGCTTTCCTGGCCAGTAAAACTGCCATTAGCAGTTTGTAATGTTAGAAAGACTGGATAGGTATGCCTTCGCAAGAAAACTTCCCGACATTAAATTTTTTTAGGATAAGTACCTACTGTTTTCGATGACCAACAAAAAACTAATCCTCCGCCTTCCAGAATATCGCAGCCAAATAAAATCGTTCTCGTCGAATGTCGTTGTGTTCCTGCGGTGATTAGGGTTGCCAGAACTCTGTAAGGAAGCGCTGCTGTGACAACTGGTGGACCAGTCTTGTCCATTGTGTTGTCGGCGCAGTGATAGCGCGAGTGTGACCTCTCTGGTGTTACAGGCGTCCAACTTAGGCTATGGTAACTGCTTACCATCAGGTGGGCCTTGTCTGCTACCTTAGTAGTTTAAAAAAAAAAAACGTATCAATAGCCAAAGAAATCTATGGATCACGATTGTAGTTGCGATAGGTATTCCCTAAGATCCTTCCACGATTCTTTGAACATGTATAATGGGGTAGTCATGCTCCAATACATATTTGGCACATACAAGTACGCATTCTAAACGTGACAGGTTGCAAGCCCATCACCAGGTACTTATTGGTTTCCTCACAATGTTTTCCTCCTTTATTGCCCGTGGCACTACTGTTTAGCTCAACTAGTAGAGTGAAAGGAAATTTTACTTTCCCGTGACACTACTATTCTTTAGGACTTAGAGCACGCATTAAAATGTGCAGAGACGAAAAATCCACTTAGACACGGACGGGATTTAAGCCCCACGATCTTCGGATAGGCACTATACTTATCCCTTTTGGAACTATCATGGTTATGAACATTATAAGCGCTGAAAAAGGGATATTTACCATTATTTGTAGATCATGATTTATTTTGGAGTCTACACGCGACCATGGCTGGTGCCCAATTAGGCTCCTATGCGCCCGGTGCGAGCTGCTATAACTGCGCCTTGTTAGTGGTCCTGATCTGGTCAATTCTGTACCCCTCCAGGGTCTGAGCCCTGTGCTTTGGCACCGCTGGCACAGCCCTAGTTACGGCACTTGCTGGTGGAATCCGTCAAGTCGGGTTTAATAAAATAAAGGTAATAAATACCCGTATACGTAATAAATACACGTTTACATAATGTATTTCAAAATTTTTAATTTTAGAGTTTCCTAATATTTGCACGTGCTATGATCACGGTCGCCAAAATATCTGGAAACTCTAAAATCAACAAATCATTAAATATTCCGTTTTCATTGCTTTTATGGCACCATTCCATTGGCCGACACAGCTTATTTAAAATATTATTTAATTCATAAAAACCAAAACTCATAATAAAACGATTTATTTTAAACTCTTTAATGTAAACTTACAAAATATTTTACAGAGAGATCAAAGTTGGCACAGAGTGAGCCATTACAATGGATTGCTTTTATTTTATTACAATTTAATTACAATTTATTTAAAATTTTATAAGTCATAAACACTGGTCGTTGTTTGGCAACAGAAACATGGCAGGGTTTAAAAAGATTATTATTTTACGTTTAGTACGTGCAGCTTTCGTGAAACACTAAAATAATTCTAAATTGTTTATTTTTGTTTTAAGTCAGTCCCGTTTTGAGTACATAGTAAAACTGACTGAATTACCAACTAATAATAAAAGTTAAATTGGTGAAACAATTAACTGGGTTGTTTAATGTAGGCCGTACTTAGAATCAGTCCAGAGAGACCGGGAACTACCCGCTACAAGTAGCAAAAGGTAACTTATCGATCTTTCGAAAAATGATACCGTATTTTGAAATCAGTAAATCGTTTAATAGCAATTAGAAATCCAGATAACTGTATAAAACAGATCGAAATCAGTTGGTTAGGCTAGGCTTAAGTAGTGACCACTAACGCGCGAGGTGAGCGAGCTTAGTGAGCGTGCCGCGGCAGCGGCCACTGTAACACCAAAAATATTGAGTAATTAATTATTACTAGATGGCACTATTAGTAGGCGATTAGAAAGATTGAATAGGTACATAATTTGTCATTAAAATATTTTCTGAACCATTATTTTTCTGGATAACAAATTATATGAAAACATACACAGGGTAAAGTGAATTATCTGGATATTAAAAATAGTATTTCTACATTACGAAAAATATAAAATAAAAAATCTGTGAAGTGTTTTATGGATTTCAAAATTCTATATTGCATTTTTCGGCAGATCGAATCGTAAACGTAGCAAAAACAAATCGCCTTATTCATAATGAGTATGCTGCCATCTTTTATGAAAAGGATGTTGAAAAGGTTATATTTAAATCCCTGATAAAATTACACCATATTATTATGAATAAGGCATTTAAAATATAATTGTAGAACATTTAAAAAGTCTGTGGCAGTATTAATTCATTGTATAGAAGTTTTTTCTTACAACTAGGTAGGTACTTATAATTACACTAAAATATTAAATAATTAATAAATAATTAAATATAATTTATTTGAACGTTATCGTAAGTAATTTTGTCTATTTTGTCTACATTCGTTTATCTAAGGTACAAAAATGTACAGTCTAAATTGGCGCACTATCATCAAATGAGTCAACGAGTGAAATATTTTATTTCACAATTGCATTAAAATCCAGACATTTTTTGGGCATCTACTGGGTGTAATAAGAAAATACACGAAAATTTAAACGTATAGTTTTGACCGTACCGATGGGTAGGTACTTTTTCTAATTTAGATAATTTAAAAAAAAAATGAAATCATTAAGTTACCCGTAACTCTTTTTTGAAGATATTTCGAGTCCGTACATAAACTCCATTTAAAGAAGTTGTCTCAGATTTTTCTAAATTTCAAATTTTTGGACTATTATGAAATTACAAAATTAATCAAGTCGGTTCAGTTGTTCTTATGTTATGCGCAACAGATACTATCCTGTTTTTATTTACAAAGATTTCGTGAGTTGTACTTGTAAGTTGTAGTAGTTAATAAGACACGAGAAAGAAGGAAGAGTCTTTCCTTCTTACCCAGATGGAAATCCTCCGAATGAATCGAAACGAAATTCAAACGATATTATTAGTGATCCATTACCGTGTATTATTATTAATGTCAATTGTATCCATTCATGTCAGATTCGAGTCTTTTTCTCTGTCACACGATCGTCATGGGGATTAATCTTGAAATAAGCTCATTAAATAAGTTTGATGTCGTGGCATTCATGGCATGAAAAACTCAAGCTACTTGCTTCAAAATTGTTTAACAAAACAGACTTGCCTATCATCAAACGACACCCAGGCCTAATGGGACGCAGGTGAAATGAAGTCATTTAATTTTACTAAGAAGGTTCTCATACCTATTCACTTAGCTATTTTGGCACGCGTTTCTTTCTTTTGGCAAGATTGGTTCTACACGTTGACTTTTGAGCATGTGGCGTCCGAAAGACGCGCTCACATTTACCTACTAAAATAAAATAAAAAATCTTACTAACGAATTATTCCTAGGTTCCTAAATTACGTCACAACAGATTTAAAATCAGGCGAGGATTTAGAAATATTTTTGGCTGAAAATTAATTTTGTTTTCAATGAATTAGTACTAAAATTATTGAAACGCTGACATCACTGAAACCACGCCTGATTGCTACTTATTAGTAAGATATGGATTATTTACAATTAAAATTAATGAGAAGTTAATTCAATTACCTTTCGTTCAAAAATTCATTAAACACTCGATTCAGCACAATCTTGCAGGATTACATAATTGAATACCTTATTAATACAAAATGCAGTTTCACATAATTATTTTTCACCTTATTAATATCAGGATCAGTCTGTTTCTGCTATTTTATGGCAAACAATTCCACCTAACATAAAGATAAGTAGGTAGTTTCTGACGCGTAAAATTGGCTATTTCGTATCCCTTTTTATTGGCAGTGTACCGCTCCATTGAGAGTTCCGTTTTCAGCTGCTCCAAACATTTTTAATCACACTATATTGTTCAACTCGGACTTGTCTGTAAAGCCTACACATCGCTCGGTGACGAGGAGGCTTGGTCTTGGCGCTAGTGGAGTTGACTCTTCGTACTGAACCCGTAGTGGAGGTAAGGTGACCCTGCGCCGTCACGGGCTCCGCTACCCGTCGCCCCACTCGCTCCACTCGGACACTTCAGAGCCGAACGTAGCTCCGATGCCATCTCCGAACAGAGGGACGCCTAGAAGAAACACGCGTAGTAGAATCTGTCTAAAAGAGCAAGATAGAGGACTAGAAGCTTCTTACCTCTTCCTTCTAAGGTTCAGCAGCATAGGAAAACAGTTATTTTAGTGAAGTTACAAGGCATACCTTTCTCTACAACTACGACTGACTGCGAAAGGGACCTACCTCATAATAATCGTACATTGCTTCTGTATGATAGGTTAGTGTTAGTGGTTGCTCGTTGTGAGTATGGTTGCCTCTCGTAGTTGCTGGTCGTAGTCGTAGAGATTCAAAGTTCTTCTTTCGTGCATCTTTGGAAACGATTGATTTATCAAAACTACGGTGCTTACAGTGCATTAATTTACCAATTGGATGGTAAAACAAATCTAGCAAAAAATTGTCACTCCAAACTATTTTCATTCGGGCTTACTAAAACAGAACACACCTTTACCTATTTCAAAAGTAAACCTAGAACAAAATAAAAATTATGTGAATAAAATGAAAGTAAAATAACTTTGTCATTAGGCAATGTTAGCTGGAGTTGCCAGCGAACCAGCTTTCTCCAAAGTTAATAGGTCTGTTAACTTAAATCAGCCTGAATTGCACTTTAAACTAAATGAGGTCTACTCCATTTAATTCTTCGACAAAAATGAAAATCATTTTTAAGGTCAAAGTGTCATTTCTTAAAAGAGCTTGGTGTAAATTATTCCGGCAGGTTTTGTTTTCATTGTGTATTAAAACCCTCCCTCGAATGGTTTGTTTTCCTTTAATTTAATATTTTTACTCTTTGAATAAAAAGCCGGTTTACGATGATGGCTCGGCAAACTTCGTTATGGAAATGCAAGTTCATTATCCCTAAATTGCATTTTCTTTGATTGTGTTCCTGCTTCATTTATTTATTTTGTTGGTTTCTCCGAGTTCGTTTCAGCAGAACGTTGGTACAATTAAGAGTATATTATTCCTGTTTTGTGTTCTGATTTATAAATACATTTTTATTAATTTAGTTATTTGACACACGAATCATTGAATGGTTTTCCTTTTGTACTTGTTGGAATTGGCTTTTTGTACTGCTTCTTTTCTAACGAGATAAAACTGTTGCTGGCCTAATTCTGTAGTCTATACATGTCTGTTGCCAAGTGGCCAACTTAAATGATCTTAATTAGCTTTGTTACTCGCACAAAAAACAACGCTTTTAGAACAATTTATATGTTAACGCAACTATCAATTGTATTTAATGACAACAAGTACACGTATGAAATGCAAATAATGTATTAAACAAGTGCCGACGTTGTTTTAGACCTCTAAACCAGTTTCTTTAAAACTTGCAATAAACCTTCTTAAGGGACCGGCGAACGTACCTACGAACCTAGGAATGTAATACCGAAATAATTTAAAATTTAAGCATATTTTTATCACTTTATGTTATTATTTGCATAAAGGCAGTATTTATCTAGGTTCCTGTTACACTTTTGTTCCAAAAAACTTACTATAGAACAAATGAAAAGAAAAAATGCCATTTTTGGTGTACCTACAAAGATTTCAATTCAATTTGCTTACATTTCTTTTTAGGTTAGTTTTTCGGAACAAAAGTTTAACAGGAACCTAGATAAATACCTACTCTCCTAATCTAACAACATAAACTGATAAAAATATGCTTAAATTTTAAATGATTTCGGTATTACGTTTTTATGGAAATTCGCTTGTCGCAGGCCTCTTAAGCATTCGGCATAGTGGAAAGTAACCTATTATCTTTACTTTTATATTCAGCAGTTTGATAAAAAGAGACACAGTATTGAATGTCAATTCCAATCTTTTTATCTAAATTAAAATTCTTATTTGTATTTTTATGTACTCACTCTTTCATCAACGGCGACTTTACGCGACTTCCAGACGAACTCGCAAACAGCAATGACACAGGCCACCCCCATCCCACCCATCAGTACCACGAATACACCTCCGACGTTGGCAAGTCCTAGCTCATTGGCCGTAGACGATGCCTTTGACGTCTCATCCTGGCAATAATTTACAATTTCAGGGTCTTACTTATGAAAGACATTTAAAGTTGAACACTGGTTAAACAACGTCTTGTCTTTATTTGTGGATAGTGACGAATAGAGACAGGACGTTGTTTAACCAGTGTTCAACTTTAAAGATCTTTCATAAGTAAGGGGGTCAATTATTTCTATACTCTGCGACTCGCCCAGCTGTCACATTGCAATTACTAGTGAAGAAAATGAGAAGTGCACTTATCAAGAAAATATTGATAAGGTTTATATTTTGTTTACCTATTTGTTACATTGATTTGATTTCCCCATTTGGAAATATAAAATGGAGAGTCATTTAACTGGATACAAATAAAATACATGCATTTATAAATAAAATAAATAAATAAAAACATTTTATTTCGGATAACATTGATCCATACTTTGTTAGTAATCACTCTCTTAAACCTAATGTTAGTACACTAAACTAAACTAAACTACACAAAATAAACATACCTCAGATTACTCTCCGAACAAAGCACTGCCAGATCGGAGAAGTAACCCTACCAGCTATAGTTTGTAGGATGGTGTTGGGGCTGCCTCGTACTCTGCGCATCAGGGACGCCGTCTTCTTACGGAGGATGGCAGCAAAACCATCCGTCTCATACTCTGCAAACATTCCTGATGCACTGCAGAAGCGAGGCAGTCCCAACATCATCCTAAAAATGTTATTATATTGTACACGTAGGGTCTCTAGCGGTCGTTTGGTATAGCTAACCCATAGGTTCCCGGTGTAGAAGCTTTGACAGTAAGCTTTAAAAAGCGTTACTTTTACTTCTTCTGTACACCGGGAAAACCTACGGATCAGCATATTACCTCTTACTGCCAGAGCCCTACGCTCTCTTTCGATATCTGCATTGTCTTTTTGGTCGTCGGTAATAACATGACCCAGATATTTAAATGAGGTAACTTTTTTAATGTTCATGCCGTTAAGGGTTATTTCTGGGAAATTTTTAAGGTTATTACCGGCGGCCTTAAAGACAATGTATTCACACTTTTTAGTGTTGTAGCGGAGACCATGAGAGGCAGCGTAGTCAGCACAGACCTTCAGCATCTCGTCGATGGATCTCGCTGTCGGGCCGAGCAGCACCATGTCGTCCGCATAACTGATGTTGTTTACACAAACACCATCCACACGGCAGCCGACACGCATGCTGCTGAGCCCGACAATGAGATCATTCACATATAAGTTGAAGAGCGACGGAGAACTTACTCCTCCCTGTCTTACCCCGCACTCCAACCCATATGTGTCAGAGAGAGCATTGGACCACTTGACCATATTAGTTTGGTGTCCATACCAATAACGGAACACGTTTAACAGGTCCGTCGGTACACCCCTGTTCCTCAGCTTTCCCCAGAGCACATCGTATGAGACGAGATCAAAAGCCTTTGAAAGGTCAAGGAAACAGGCGTATACCGGCGTCCTGCGATTTGTGTAGTACTGGATAGTATGCTTGAGTGCTAGTATTGCGCTTTCTGTTGATAGTCCGGGTCTAAACCCGAACTGTGCGTCATGTAAATTCAGATATTTTTGTAGCATAGAGTCAAGCACGCTATCCAGTACCTTGGCTATTGTAGTGGCAAGTGAAATTGGACGGTAGTTCCCCTTGTCCGATATGTCTCCTGTCCTGTTCTTCACGATAGGTATCACTATCGTCTTCATGAGCTCAGCAGGTAGGTACGCGTGGCGAAGACACATCGAGAAGAACACGGCGAGGACATCGGGCAAGTGGTTCCCCGCATATTTGAGGTGTTCGATGCTAAGTCCATCGTGCCCGGGAGACTTGCCTCGCGTCATCCCTTTAATTGTAGATCGGACTTGATCCGCAGACACGTGTAAAAGAGGCTCGTCACCCCGAACGTAGCACTCAGCATCGACAACCTTAGAAGGACCGAGTGGTGAGTGGACTTTAAAATGCTCCATAAAGAGCTGCGCTATGTCCCTTGGGTCACTCTTGCCTTCCACGCTTACGGGGGGGGCAGGCCTAATATTCAATTTACTGGTCGATTTCCAGAAGGTCTTAAAATCTTTCGCTGCACGTTCAGTAGCTATTTTGTCCATTATTAGCTGGTCCTGGTTTTTCTGACACCACTTCAGACGGCTCTTAAATATTTTGCGAGTTTCGCACATTTTATCGTAAATTTCGCCTGAAGCAGGTCTGTTACTCAGTACCCAGCTCTTGAATCTAAGCCTGGCCTCCTCGTGCGCGACGCGTACATATTTGTTCCAGCCACAAAAACTTTCACCTTTCTTACGTCTCTCACTACGCTGCCTCGTCTGTACAGCCGCATCAGACATAACATTTACTATCTCTCTATATAATTTATCTAGTGCTGATCTGTGCTCAGCCAAACCACATGACCCATGACCGCAGCTCACGAGCTCTTGAGGAAAGCTAATGTCACGAAAGGTGTTATTACAAACTTCACGGTACCTTGCAATCTGTTCCTGACTTCTCTCTCCCCATAAAACTAGATTATTATTAGTCATATCACGTGTCACAAGTCTTGGTCGGACTGCACACAAATCACATTCTACGTAGATAGGTAGATGGTCCGACGTGTATACTTCCTCATAAACGCCTACTTTAACAACTGTATGCCAAGCTGAGAGGGATACAATACAGTGGTCCAACCATCTTCTGCTACCCGATTTCGGACAGATAAATGTATAAGTATTTGAAGTGGATCCCAGTTTTTCTACGTCCGCACATAGCCATGATTGTTCAGAACAAAAGTTAGAAAGTTCCCTATAAAATACCTCCTGTGGGTGTGCATTGAAATCGCCTAGAATAAATGTGGTTTCAACGTCGCTAACTTCTTCTATGGCACGAATCTCACTCAAAACTTCAGTGAATATAGGTAAATTATCTTTCTTATATGTAGGCATATACACTGAGAAGATAATTACAGAGCGACCACTCGACGTAGCCTTAATAGCAGCTAATCTAGGGCTAGTGCAATCTAGGACTGTGACCGACTCAAACATACCCTTCCTCCAGAGAATGGCTACTCCCCCATACGGTCTTCCCACCAGTAGGCCCGCGGACGTGTCTACAGCTGATTTACCGGTATATTCAAAGTCCTTGCTAACAGTGCCTAATAACGGAATATCCTGGGGAAGTAACCACGTCTCCTGCAGGGCAACTACGTCCGAACGCTTACACAGTGCCCTTACACAGTTCATAGATGTAGGTAAGTACTTACAATTAAAGCTAACAAACTTACAGCGCATAAGGTTGTGTCCAATCATAAAGTGTGTGCGTTATCTGACTTTAACGAATTTCTATTTTCTGTTCTGTACATAAAATGAATAAAACGTCTAAACGTTATACCATCTGGCCAGAATTGGTCGTTTAAATATAGATCCACCTTATTACTAGACACATACACCTTATACGCATTATAGTTTTTCGCATGCTTCATATTTATCTTTTTTAACAACACTGCATCATTTGTTTTTTCTTTAATGTAATTCACAATATCGCATTCCAAGGTTTCCGTGCTGACATTAGAAATAAATAACGGCACTCTATTATCCGCAGCCCTAAATTTACCAGTTGGTGAGGTATACGCACATCCTTTTTGAGAAACAACCTTTATTTATGAGAAGGATTATTAATTAACAATTAGTGTGGATTAACACTATAACAAATAAAATTAAAGGATTATTATGTCGATATTCTATTTGACTTAAAATCACAAAGTAATACATGAGAAAATAATGAATTGACCAAATTATGAACCAGTTCAATGCAAGAGCATTTCACTAATAATATTTTATTAGAATTAGAACGCTAAATGCTTTGAAGTTCCATTAAAATATAATAATATTCTACTGCACAACCATTAAAACATTAGCTACTGTAATAATATAACTGTTTATGACCAAAGCTTTAAAACTGGCTACATGTTACACAGCAGACTTTTAATTCACTTGCAAATGAAAATAGGATTAAAACGCGGAGAATTTGTTACAATGTTTTGCAAGCTTTTCTACAAAAGCTAATGGCAACGTTGCTGTTATAACGCTTGCACTGTGAAAAAGAATGGCGTCATATTTTTTAATGGACTTTGTCCATTTCCATTGCCCCGGACAATAAGTGGTTTAAAAGATTTAGTTCAATTTCATTGACAAGCCTTTCATATTACTTTGTGTCTATTATGTTTACTGACATTTGCAAAGCAGAAAATGTGGTAAAGTAATTTTTCTAATAATGTCGAGTGATGATACAAAGCGGGTATAAAGCTGGGCAGGATGCTGAACAATGTCGGTGTGTTGCACTCTTTAGATCAATCAACGAAAGAGTTGAAAATAAATATTTCTAGACTTCCCACAGTTTAATCGTCTTCTCAAACTGTTACCTACTATCGCGTGACAAGATTTGAATAAGACTTTAAGTAGGTATATATTTTTTTGTTTAATAATTAGAAAGCGTTAGCCTTTTCGCGATACCATTTTTACTCACTCTACAAGACCCGCCGCCGCGCTTTTCCTTCCACCATTTAGTTTTCAAAATGTGCAGCCTGCCCTCCTCCTGTAGTTTCAGAACAGCGCCGCTTATAGCCGTGCGATATGGAGAGTCTGCAAAAAGAGTAACTTTCAACTTCTATTTATTTTCTCTTACTTACCTACATATTACAAAAAGAGGTTACGCTTTCAAATTCTCAGGTTTTTTTATTTGATAGAGCACCGAGTGGGATTATTGATATAGTACACCACATTTTGTATGAAAAAGAGATACCTACATACTTAGTTCTAGTTTTATCAAAAAGCACTCAGTCAAAACAAAATTATTAATTAATGGTGGTTTGTTAAATCTGTTTTTCTGATTTGTCTGGATGTATCAATATTGTTGTGGAAATTTGTGGTCTCTGCCTAATCATATGGGAAAGAAGTGTGACTTTAAAATGTTATTGTCAAATAATGGTTACATAGACGAGGGCAAATGAGTCAATACTTTGTTCCAAATATACTACTACTGCTTAAACTTAAGGCTAGATAGCTCTTTATTGTCAGTTTAGACAAACACAATCAAGAGAACCAAGAACAATCAAAATAATTAAATAGCAGTAATTTGGTTCTCACCATCTTAAAATATTTATTGCTCAAACACCCTTATTGTAACTGCCAAAACAAGAATGTCTAATTTAATTTGGAGAGGAGGTAAACAATTTATTCCTTCAAATAAAAGTGAGTAGGTACATAAAATTTCTTGTTGTTTTGATGACTTCGATGGCATAGCGGGTGTCGTGTCGAGACGCAATAAGGGGTTAGTCTCGAGTCACGTAGCGTTTGAAATTCAGTGTTGAACTTTTACACAACACTTATTAGATGCCTCTTACCAATCGAGTAAGATTATAAAATATAAAAAATAGGCACGTATACAGATAATCTATCATAGAGGTAGTGTAACGATTTCTATTTTTAGACTAAAGTTTAACTCAAGGAATTTATATTTTTTTTTCATCACTCACATTTTAAAATACTTCAGTTTACTTGAGAAAGAGCCCTTGAGCTTAATTTATTGAGATATTTCGTTTGGTGTAAATTTTAAAATTCACATGTCCATAAATTATAATCATCTAGCTAGATTGTGCTGGCGACAATATTTTTACAACTCTTGGAACTCATGGGCATCATATTTTTTGTACGTCTGGAAACTGAAAGCAAAGAAATAGTTCCTTATTAACTAAACAAATACGCATAAAGCACATTTATCAGACCACATAAATTAGAGTTTTATCACACACTTATTGGTGTGTTTAGATAAATTTAAACCTGAGTTGACATCTTGAAGTATACTAGGCGATAAGTTAGTTTAAAATATTAGAAATTTGAAGGACTAGAGTTTTTGTGCGTCTATTGCCCGTGAGAACCGAAATAATCAAATAGGTTACGCCTCACATTTTTTCTCAATGATCGAATAGTAGGATTCTATTGGAGGATTTTAGTTGAAGCCAGTTTGGCAACACCCTATTTGGTAGAAGGGATGATTGGGAACAAAACTCGACAGTCGGACAGAAAGTGGGACAGACAGTCGGAGGGACCATCGGAAGAACGAGAAAGTCAGAGCAGATTGCTTGGTAGTTCAGACCCTAGAATCAGTGTTGTTTATTTTTAGTAGTCGTAAATTAGATTCAGTGTAATTTGAAATAATCTAAGTATTTACAATATCCACGTTTAATTAAAATTTAATTTATAAATTCAGTGAGCAGTCTTTGGTAATGTATCTAGAATAAGATAGCAATATAGGATTAGAGGATTAGAGAAGTTTTACATTTCTTAACATGTGCGGAATCACTATTTTAATTCACCAGTTAATTTAATTTAGACGTTCAGATTATGTTCGGCGTTAATATAATTTTGTGTGCATGGTAATTAAGATTCCATACAGATTTGGTGGTTGCTGAAATCGAGACAACTTATTAGGTTTAAAATAATCTATGCACGTTATTTTCTATAGTTATCCACAGTGAAGCTGAGACCGAGTTGATCACTCGTAACACTGACTTTAGCTGACGCTTACTTGACTTATCCTCTCCTATCCTACTCTTAAAATAATTGGCGCAACAACTTAATTCAATAAGCGCTAAATTATTAAATTTACTAAGATGTTCTAATCTGACTGAATCTAGATAACTACAAGTGTAACAAATCAACTCAACAAACACTTAAGGTTATCCACAACTCCATTTTTTATGATCTGTAAATTAAGTAAATGCTTTTGATTTATATACTGTTCTGCAATCAAGGTGCCGAATTTCGATCAGTGGTGAACCCTTGCTAACGCTCGTGTGGAAACCCCGACTTTCAACCTTGGTTACAGAAGAGCGCGTTTATGGTATTTCTGGTGGTGTTGACAAGCAGTTGTGAGTGTAGTGGCCGATTTTCCGATCACGGTGGTCACTAGCTGAAAACGTGGTCGTGGCGGGCCCGCTAGCAAATCATCCGGAAGTCGCGCCTCTATGCACACAATCAAGTTGTTAGACATTGTTAGATCACCCATTCATTTGGTCTAGAATCATTTGAATTCTAAACAGAGCAGTTGAAATCATTAGGGTTTCAAACAAGAGTTGTGTTGTAGGGCCAAGGCATGCCTTTCCTTTCCTTTCCTGACAGACGCGGTAGGGTAAAGCTGGGTCGCGCCAGCACGTTAGGGCAAAATCTAGATCTATTCCTCATCCCTAACATCGGGAACAAGTCATTGTTCAAGTGGAAAGCTTTTTATGTGCGTCGACGTGGCTTGTCCCCGGTTTAAGAAAGATTCTAGTCGCATAGCTTTTAAATCAAATTTATTTTGGTTTCTAAACTATGTGAGGGTCGGGGTGTTCGTATCTTCTTTTGAACTTGATTTTGAAATCGAATGACGGCATTACTTTTGTTTGACATGACATTATTTCAACACGACTTTTGTTTCTGACTGATGTTTATTTACCTTGCATGAAAATTAAGATAATCTTGATTCTTCTGATCTAGGTTTCCCCACATGATGATATGACCAATTTAACCATTGGTCCTAACTGATCTTTTGTGCATTACATGTAATTATTCATTTATTTTGACAAATTCACTAATGCAATCAATTTGTTTCCCTTACAGCTACTCCGGGTTCCATGGGTCCATTTAGAATTTAAGATTCTTATTTTAACATGTATTATAATTTAAATCAAAATACCTTAGTCGTTGCCTTGTCTATTGTAAGTAATTAAAACATTTCGGTAACGAGATTATTTTATGTAACAAAATTGCATCAGTATTAAATGTGTGTGCAACTTAAAGTATGTTTTATCTCACCCCTTGACAATTCACATTTCATTAGGAATATTATTTTAGACAATCAAATCAGGGTAACTGATGAGCAGGTAGATTCTTTTTAGCTTCAGATTCACATCTATTATTAGGTCAGGCTAGAATATTTCCCTACAGTGGTGCCGTGACCAGGATATAGGCCATTAAATATTGAATTATTAATTTAATTCAATAGCCTATAAAAAGATTTTGGGTTACTACAAAATTAAATCACAACGTAATCTAGACGAGATCATGTGCCAAATTTAAAATGTGAATTCAATGGGTGAGATAAAAAAAAATATAACAAACAATAGACAAGGGCAAGTCATAAAACCATTGCGTTAATGGTGGGTATTTTTTTTGTATACTGCGTTCGTAGGTAGATTTTTGTTTCAAACGGTTTTATAAAAGGTTGGGTCATTGGTAGAAAAACAAATGCGCCACACGTGCGACTTCGGTTTGTTTTTGTATGAATAGACTTAGAATTTTGAGACGGTTTAAGCAATAAAAAAGGATACTTTCAATAGAGTAGGTAGGTACTCTTTTGGCGTTCGTTAGTAAACGACTCTTTATTACAGGAAAATAATAACAAAGCTAGGGGCATCATAAAATAAATTACTAGTGCAGGCCTAGTTAGTTGGATTATTATTAGATAGATTAATCATGTTTTAGGGATGGTATGAAGTAGGAGTTAAGCTTTATTTGTTTGGATGTTTGAAATATCATGGTTCTCACTTAATTGCATTAGAAAGTTTGGTTTTTGAATGTTTGTTAAGAAAATATTGTAGGTACTTTAAGATGAAGATCAATATTTTGTCGGTTGGTTTACGTTGGAATATTTTCCTATTTAGATAGAAAGTTAAGTTCGTATGAGCAAGTGGCAAACTCTGGTGACGGAGTTTAAGGCCGCGTAAAGGCCTCCGTCATGGCTTAACGACTTAAATGCTGCAAATTAACTTATAAAATTAAATAAAAAGGTTGTAGGGGCGAGCAGATAAAAATATTCTAATTCATGTAACATGATGCATTGTAGCAGGTATAACTACGAATCGTAGGGGCATGTCCGACCTTTTTTTTTTTTTTTTTTGTGTGAATGTCTTAGATTTAGAAAGCGAATGAGTGTGACAGTTATAAAAGTAGAATTTTAGTTAGATTAGACAATAGTCATAGGGGCGTAGGTGTTACCTATCAATTAATTAATGTTTATTCACAAATGGTAATTTTAAATTCCAGTGTTTCGATGACAACGCTGAAACATCCTGAGGACCGTATGCTTCGTCTCCGTCTACACTTCGTGGGGAGCCGTTGGTTTCTACGTCCTGAGGATCCGTTGGTTCATACATCATGCGTGAGAGCCGTCTCGTTTCGTGGTGCAGGTTGAGCCGAGTGAACTGCTCCGAAACAATGCCCCGAGCTAAGTAGTCTTGTATTTATATTTTAGGTTTACACCATTTATTTTAGGCCCACTTGTTTGAATGTTATCTGTGTTGATCCATTAAATCAATATCATCAACCTTTTAGATACTTTTAAAGACCTTTAATGAAGCTATAGAGGCATTGACAGTTTAACGCCTTACGTTTAGTTTTTCTTGTCTATTCGATTGCCTGCAGAAGGGAGGGTTATGTTTTCCGAGTGAATGTATGCATGTGTGTCTATTTATTTGTAAAACTCTGCAGCCTAAATGGCTCTACAGATTTCAACGTATGAGGTGTCATTAGATTTGGTTTGATTATGGGAGTACTAGGCTTTAATTTCGTCAGAATAATGAGGACTCAAAGTCGAGTTTTGTTTAGTTAATCTATACTATAACTACTAATATTATAAAGCGAAAGAGTTTGTTTGGTTGTTTGGTTCTTTGTTTGTTGTTTGTTTGAACGCGCTAATCTCAGAAACTACCAGTAGGACTTACTTAGGCAACGCCACGAGGATGGAAACTAGTCAAATAAAATCGATTTATATCTGGTTTAATTACTTTCGTGGTTCGCCAATATTTTTATCAGATGTATTTACTCCTAAATTTATTAATTCCAGAGCTTAGTCATCCGACTACAAATGCAGAGGACGCGCGAGGACCGTAGAGGCTCGTTTTAGAACATCGGTTGGTCGAGCGAGACATCACGACACAGGGGCGTCTCGTGTTAAGGGTGCCTACGCGGGTGGAGCTAGGGCGGAATAGCTTCATAATAATATCCTGAGCTAAGTAGTTTATTTATTTGATAAGATTATCATCATCTTTTAAATAGGTGCTGTTTTCCGCTGCTACACAAAGACGCCGCTTATAATTATGATTGAATGAACGCATGGGTTGTTTTGATTTAGTTTTAAGATTTTTGGAAATAGCATTACTTGTGTATCTGATCTGGGTTCGATTCCTAGATGTCATGATAAGCCATATTACGGTGAGATTGATTCTAGAGATAGATTTTCAAGTAGGTAACGTTATCAATAAACGAATTTTAAGTTCAATCTGGTAAAGGTCTGGTATAGGTAAAGGTAATATTCAATAATCTCGGAAAGGTTCATAAAAACCTATCTAATTAGATTTTAGGGAGTAAAAACATCGTCAGCACAATCATTTCAGACATCGTTTGGGTTCGATTCCCAAATAAAATAAATAAATAGGTTTATTTGAGGTTGAAGAAAAGTTAAATGTAATTTAAATGTAATGTTAAATAGTTAAAATAGAAATCTTATAAAATCGTTATCAAGTAAAACTATTTTTAGAGTGAATTTCTTTCAATTTTCTCGGTCTGCACCTTAAAACATCAATAAATTCAAGGGGCGACTGTAACGATTTCTATTTTTAGACTAAAGTTTAACTCAAGGAATTTATATTTTTTTTTCATCACTCACATTTTAAAATACTTCAGTTTACTTGAGAAAGAGCCCTTGAGCTTAATTTATTGAGATATTTCGTTTGGTGTAAATTTTAAAATTCACATGTCCATAAATTATAATCATCTAGCTAGATTGTGCTGGCGACAATATTTTTACAACTCTTGGAACTCATGGGCATCATATTTTTTGTACGTCTGGAAACTGAAAGCAAAGAAATAGTTCCTTATTAACTAAACAAATACGCATAAAGCACATTTATCAGACCACATAAATTAGAGTTTTATCACACACTTATTGGTGTGTTTAGATAAATTTAAACCTGAGTTGACATCTTGAAGTATACTAGGCGATAAGTTAGTTTAAAATATTAGAAATTTGAAGGACTAGAGTTTTTGTGCGTCTATTGCCCGTGAGAACCGAAATAATCAAATAGGTTACGCCTCACATTTTTTCTCAATGATCGAATAGTAGGATTCTATTGGAGGATTTTAGTTGAAGCCAGTTTGGCAACACCCTATTTGGTAGAAGGGATGATTGGGAACAAAACTCGACAGTCGGACAGAAAGTGGGACAGACAGTCGGAGGGACCATCGGAAGAACGAGAAAGTCAGAGCAGATTGCTTGGTAGTTCAGACCCTAGAATCAGTGTTGTTTATTTTTAGTAGTCGTAAATTAGATTCAGTGTAATTTGAAATAATCTAAGTATTTACAATATCCACGTTTAATTAAAATTTAATTTATAAATTCAGTGAGCAGTCTTTGGTAATGTATCTAGAATAAGATAGCAATATAGGATTAGAGGATTAGAGAAGTTTTACATTTCTTAACATGTGCGGAATCACTATTTTAATTCACCAGTTAATTTAATTTAGACGTTCAGATTATGTTCGGCGTTAATATAATTTTGTGTGCATGGTAATTAAGATTCCATACAGATTTGGTGGTTGCTGAAATCGAGACAACTTATTAGGTTTAAAATAATCTATGCACGTTATTTTCTATAGTTATCCACAGTGAAGCTGAGACCGAGTTGATCACTCGTAACACTGACTTTAGCTGACGCTTACTTGACTTATCCTCTCCTATCCTACTCTTAAAATAATTGGCGCAACAACTTAATTCAATAAGCGCTAAATTATTAAATTTACTAAGATGTTCTAATCTGACTGAATCTAGATAACTACAAGTGTAACAAATCAACTCAACAAACACTTAAGGTTATCCACAACTCCATTTTTTATGATCTGTAAATTAAGTAAATGCTTTTGATTTATATACTGTTCTGCAATCAAGGTGCCGAATTTCGATCAGTGGTGAACCCTTGCTAACGCTCGTGTGGAAACCCCGACTTTCAACCTTGGTTACAGAAGAGCGCGTTTATGGTATTTCTGGTGGTGTTGACAAGCAGTTGTGAGTGTAGTGGCCGATTTTCCGATCACGGTGGTCACTAGCTGAAAACGTGGTCGTGGCGGGCCCGCTAGCAAATCATCCGGAAGTCGCGCCTCTATGCACACAATCAAGTTGTTAGACATTGTTAGATCACCCATTCATTTGGTCTAGAATCATTTGAATTCTAAACAGAGCAGTTGAAATCATTAGGGTTTCAAACAAGAGTTGTGTTGTAGGGCCAAGGCATGCCTTTCCTTTCCTTTCCTGACAGACGCGGTAGGGTAAAGCTGGGTCGCGCCAGCACGTTAGGGCAAAATCTAGATCTATTCCTCATCCCTAACATCGGGAACAAGTCATTGTTCAAGTGGAAAGCTTTTTATGTGCGTCGACGTGGCTTGTCCCCGGTTTAAGAAAGATTCTAGTCGCATAGCTTTTAAATCAAATTTATTTTGGTTTCTAAACTATGTGAGGGTCGGGGTGTTCGTATCTTCTTTTGAACTTGATTTTGAAATCGAATGACGGCATTACTTTTGTTTGACATGACATTATTTCAACACGACTTTTGTTTCTGACTGATGTTTATTTACCTTGCATGAAAATTAAGATAATCTTGATTCTTCTGATCTAGGTTTCCCCACATGATGATATGACCAATTTAACCATTGGTCCTAACTGATCTTTTGTGCATTACATGTAATTATTCATTTATTTTGACAAATTCACTAATGCAATCAATTTGTTTCCCTTACAGCTACTCCGGGTTCCATGGGTCCATTTAGAATTTAAGATTCTTATTTTAACATGTATTATAATTTAAATCAAAATACCTTAGTCGTTGCCTTGTCTATTGTAAGTAATTAAAACATTTCGGTAACGAGATTATTTTATGTAACAAAATTGCATCAGTATTAAATGTGTGTGCAACTTAAAGTATGTTTTATCTCACCCCTTGACAATTCACATTTCATTAGGAATATTATTTTAGACAATCAAATCAGGGTAACTGATGAGCAGGTAGATTCTTTTTAGCTTCAGATTCACATCTATTATTAGGTCAGGCTAGAATATTTCCCTACAGTGGTGCCGTGACCAGGATATAGGCCATTAAATATTGAATTATTAATTTAATTCAATAGCCTATAAAAAGATTTTGGGTTACTACAAAATTAAATCACAACGTAATCTAGACGAGATCATGTGCCAAATTTAAAATGTGAATTCAATGGGTGAGATAAAAAAAAATATAACAAACAATAGACAAGGGCAAGTCATAAAACCATTGCGTTAATGGTGGGTATTTTTTTTGTATACTGCGTTCGTAGGTAGATTTTTGTTTCAAACGGTTTTATAAAAGGTTGGGTCATTGGTAGAAAAACAAATGCGCCACACGTGCGACTTCGGTTTGTTTTTGTATGAATAGACTTAGAATTTTGAGACGGTTTAAGCAATAAAAAAGGATACTTTCAATAGAGTAGGTAGGTACTCTTTTGGCGTTCGTTAGTAAACGACTCTTTATTACAGGAAAATAATAACAAAGCTAGGGGCATCATAAAATAAATTACTAGTGCAGGCCTAGTTAGTTGGATTATTATTAGATAGATTAATCATGTTTTAGGGATGGTATGAAGTAGGAGTTAAGCTTTATTTGTTTGGATGTTTGAAATATCATGGTTCTCACTTAATTGCATTAGAAAGTTTGGTTTTTGAATGTTTGTTAAGAAAATATTGTAGGTACTTTAAGATGAAGATCAATATTTTGTCGGTTGGTTTACGTTGGAATATTTTCCTATTTAGATAGAAAGTTAAGTTCGTATGAGCAAGTGGCAAACTCTGGTGACGGAGTTTAAGGCCGCGTAAAGGCCTCCGTCATGGCTTAACGACTTAAATGCTGCAAATTAACTTATAAAATTAAATAAAAAGGTTGTAGGGGCGAGCAGATAAAAATATTCTAATTCATGTAACATGATGCATTGTAGCAGGTATAACTACGAATCGTAGGGGCATGTCCGACCTTTTTTTTTTTTTTTTTTGTGTGAATGTCTTAGATTTAGAAAGCGAATGAGTGTGACAGTTATAAAAGTAGAATTTTAGTTAGATTAGACAATAGTCATAGGGGCGTAGGTGTTACCTATCAATTAATTAATGTTTATTCACAAATGGTAATTTTAAATTCCAGTGTTTCGATGACAACGCTGAAACATCCTGAGGACCGTATGCTTCGTCTCCGTCTACACTTCGTGGGGAGCCGTTGGTTTCTACGTCCTGAGGATCCGTTGGTTCATACATCATGCGTGAGAGCCGTCTCGTTTCGTGGTGCAGGTTGAGCCGAGTGAACTGCTCCGAAACAATGCCCCGAGCTAAGTAGTCTTGTATTTATATTTTAGGTTTACACCATTTATTTTAGGCCCACTTGTTTGAATGTTATCTGTGTTGATCCATTAAATCAATATCATCAACCTTTTAGATACTTTTAAAGACCTTTAATGAAGCTATAGAGGCATTGACAGTTTAACGCCTTACGTTTAGTTTTTCTTGTCTATTCGATTGCCTGCAGAAGGGAGGGTTATGTTTTCCGAGTGAATGTATGCATGTGTGTCTATTTATTTGTAAAACTCTGCAGCCTAAATGGCTCTACAGATTTCAACGTATGAGGTGTCATTAGATTTGGTTTGATTATGGGAGTACTAGGCTTTAATTTCGTCAGAATAATGAGGACTCAAAGTCGAGTTTTGTTTAGTTAATCTATACTATAACTACTAATATTATAAAGCGAAAGAGTTTGTTTGGTTGTTTGGTTCTTTGTTTGTTGTTTGTTTGAACGCGCTAATCTCAGAAACTACCAGTAGGACTTACTTAGGCAACGCCACGAGGATGGAAACTAGTCAAATAAAATCGATTTATATCTGGTTTAATTACTTTCGTGGTTCGCCAATATTTTTATCAGATGTATTTACTCCTAAATTTATTAATTCCAGAGCTTAGTCATCCGACTACAAATGCAGAGGACGCGCGAGGACCGTAGAGGCTCGTTTTAGAACATCGGTTGGTCGAGCGAGACATCACGACACAGGGGCGTCTCGTGTTAAGGGTGCCTACGCGGGTGGAGCTAGGGCGGAATAGCTTCATAATAATATCCTGAGCTAAGTAGTTTATTTATTTGATAAGATTATCATCATCTTTTAAATAGGTGCTGTTTTCCGCTGCTACACAAAGACGCCGCTTATAATTATGATTGAATGAACGCATGGGTTGTTTTGATTTAGTTTTAAGATTTTTGGAAATAGCATTACTTGTGTATCTGATCTGGGTTCGATTCCTAGATGTCATGATAAGCCATATTACGGTGAGATTGATTCTAGAGATAGATTTTCAAGTAGGTAACGTTATCAATAAACGAATTTTAAGTTCAATCTGGTAAAGGTCTGGTATAGGTAAAGGTAATATTCAATAATCTCGGAAAGGTTCATAAAAACCTATCTAATTAGATTTTAGGGAGTAAAAACATCGTCAGCACAATCATTTCAGACATCGTTTGGGTTCGATTCCCAAATAAAATAAATAAATAGGTTTATTTGAGGTTGAAGAAAAGTTAAATGTAATTTAAATGTAATGTTAAATAGTTAAAATAGAAATCTTATAAAATCGTTATCAAGTAAAACTATTTTTAGAGTGAATTTCTTTCAATTTTCTCGGTCTGCACCTTAAAACATCAATAAATTCAAGGGGCGACTGTAACGATTTCTATTTTTAGACTAAAGTTTAACTCAAGGAATTTATATTTTTTTTTCATCACTCACATTTTAAAATACTTCAGTTTACTTGAGAAAGAGCCCTTGAGCTTAATTTATTGAGATATTTCGTTTGGTGTAAATTTTAAAATTCACATGTCCATAAATTATAATCATCTAGCTAGATTGTGCTGGCGACAATATTTTTACAACTCTTGGAACTCATGGGCATCATATTTTTTGTACGTCTGGAAACTGAAAGCAAAGAAATAGTTCCTTATTAACTAAACAAATACGCATAAAGCACATTTATCAGACCACATAAATTAGAGTTTTATCACACACTTATTGGTGTGTTTAGATAAATTTAAACCTGAGTTGACATCTTGAAGTATACTAGGCGATAAGTTAGTTTAAAATATTAGAAATTTGAAGGACTAGAGTTTTTGTGCGTCTATTGCCCGTGAGAACCGAAATAATCAAATAGGTTACGCCTCACATTTTTTCTCAATGATCGAATAGTAGGATTCTATTGGAGGATTTTAGTTGAAGCCAGTTTGGCAACACCCTATTTGGTAGAAGGGATGATTGGGAACAAAACTCGACAGTCGGACAGAAAGTGGGACAGACAGTCGGAGGGACCATCGGAAGAACGAGAAAGTCAGAGCAGATTGCTTGGTAGTTCAGACCCTAGAATCAGTGTTGTTTATTTTTAGTAGTCGTAAATTAGATTCAGTGTAATTTGAAATAATCTAAGTATTTACAATATCCACGTTTAATTAAAATTTAATTTATAAATTCAGTGAGCAGTCTTTGGTAATGTATCTAGAATAAGATAGCAATATAGGATTAGAGGATTAGAGAAGTTTTACATTTCTTAACATGTGCGGAATCACTATTTTAATTCACCAGTTAATTTAATTTAGACGTTCAGATTATGTTCGGCGTTAATATAATTTTGTGTGCATGGTAATTAAGATTCCATACAGATTTGGTGGTTGCTGAAATCGAGACAACTTATTAGGTTTAAAATAATCTATGCACGTTATTTTCTATAGTTATCCACAGTGAAGCTGAGACCGAGTTGATCACTCGTAACACTGACTTTAGCTGACGCTTACTTGACTTATCCTCTCCTATCCTACTCTTAAAATAATTGGCGCAACAACTTAATTCAATAAGCGCTAAATTATTAAATTTACTAAGATGTTCTAATCTGACTGAATCTAGATAACTACAAGTGTAACAAATCAACTCAACAAACACTTAAGGTTATCCACAACTCCATTTTTTATGATCTGTAAATTAAGTAAATGCTTTTGATTTATATACTGTTCTGCAATCAAGGTGCCGAATTTCGATCAGTGGTGAACCCTTGCTAACGCTCGTGTGGAAACCCCGACTTTCAACCTTGGTTACAGAAGAGCGCGTTTATGGTATTTCTGGTGGTGTTGACAAGCAGTTGTGAGTGTAGTGGCCGATTTTCCGATCACGGTGGTCACTAGCTGAAAACGTGGTCGTGGCGGGCCCGCTAGCAAATCATCCGGAAGTCGCGCCTCTATGCACACAATCAAGTTGTTAGACATTGTTAGATCACCCATTCATTTGGTCTAGAATCATTTGAATTCTAAACAGAGCAGTTGAAATCATTAGGGTTTCAAACAAGAGTTGTGTTGTAGGGCCAAGGCATGCCTTTCCTTTCCTTTCCTGACAGACGCGGTAGGGTAAAGCTGGGTCGCGCCAGCACGTTAGGGCAAAATCTAGATCTATTCCTCATCCCTAACATCGGGAACAAGTCATTGTTCAAGTGGAAAGCTTTTTATGTGCGTCGACGTGGCTTGTCCCCGGTTTAAGAAAGATTCTAGTCGCATAGCTTTTAAATCAAATTTATTTTGGTTTCTAAACTATGTGAGGGTCGGGGTGTTCGTATCTTCTTTTGAACTTGATTTTGAAATCGAATGACGGCATTACTTTTGTTTGACATGACATTATTTCAACACGACTTTTGTTTCTGACTGATGTTTATTTACCTTGCATGAAAATTAAGATAATCTTGATTCTTCTGATCTAGGTTTCCCCACATGATGATATGACCAATTTAACCATTGGTCCTAACTGATCTTTTGTGCATTACATGTAATTATTCATTTATTTTGACAAATTCACTAATGCAATCAATTTGTTTCCCTTACAGCTACTCCGGGTTCCATGGGTCCATTTAGAATTTAAGATTCTTATTTTAACATGTATTATAATTTAAATCAAAATACCTTAGTCGTTGCCTTGTCTATTGTAAGTAATTAAAACATTTCGGTAACGAGATTATTTTATGTAACAAAATTGCATCAGTATTAAATGTGTGTGCAACTTAAAGTATGTTTTATCTCACCCCTTGACAATTCACATTTCATTAGGAATATTATTTTAGACAATCAAATCAGGGTAACTGATGAGCAGGTAGATTCTTTTTAGCTTCAGATTTACATTATTTTTAGGTCAGGCTAGAGTATATCTTACAGTAGGTATTGCAAATCATCAATTCCATACTCTTTTACCACTAGCTAGATCATATTTGCACATGTTTCTCTATTTTCCCTAACCACTTGTCATCGATAAGATGACCATTGGTAGGCGAAAATAGAGGTACTTGAAATATAAAAAAATCATTAACTTACTCGGCGGCATAGCGATTCCGTAACCCTTAGAGTCCAGCATTCCCCCCACTTGTGTCAAGTCACAGTTCCTCTCAACGACATACTCGATCGTGGTCGACTCCATCAGGTAGGCATAGCCACCCTTCCCCCGCACCACTCTCTCCTCCCCTTCTTTGTTGCTGCTTGCAAATACTGATGGGCGAGCGGACTCCATAAATGACCACATTCGCTGGTAGGTTGAGAAGTTCGAGTCCTATAAAACAGGATACTCTTAAAAATGTATCGGCCCAATGAAGATTTGAATCGAAAACATTAGGGCATAATACTCGTACCCACTTACTAGTAACAAGAAAATGTATAATTTATTTTACCTATACAGTGTTTTAAAGTGAAAGTTTCAATAAAAATATCTGCAATATCCATTATAAAAACGATTCGAGTCAATTGTCGATCTGCCAGAAAGTTTGAAAACGATTCGACGTAAAGGCCTTGTCGACACTCGACTGTAATAAGACCCCACGCTGGCTGGCTGGGCGCCTCCAAACTTTTTTGATAGCGAACGCTACAGACCATAAAATTGAGGGCGAGTATTCACGAGAGACAACATTTCTTCACTGCCGCACAGAATCTTGAATTGCTATAGAAAGCTCTTCAAAGCTTTTATATGCGATAAAAATACAATACAGAATCGGTAAGTAGTTCACTAAAGTGTATTCACTGGTTATTTTGCGGAAGAAATAGTATCACGACCCTGATATAGCATTATTATTTATATACCTAGAGGTGAACTTCATATTCACAAAGTCATTTCTGAATGAAACTGTTCAACTTTTATTATCCTCTAGGGTGGATCCAGCAGAAGCGATCATTCAAAAACTTTCAAGGACAGTAGGGAAAGTAAATAGCTGTTTTCACTAAACAAACACAAGTATAGGCATGTCTGAGTAAAAAGCCTGGCATTGTCTTCGGTGAGCATTTTTAATCGTTTCAACGTTTCAAACAAATTATATTTTCTTGTTTTGCTTTCTTATTGGAGTCTTGGGCCAAATAACTTACCCTAAAGAATGCCGCAGTGGAGCCTCCTTTCAAAGCCCCATACTTTATCTTCGTTTGTTTCGCAAGATCTTCTGCGCTCTCGATGGGCGAGTCCATTCGCTCCACAGTTAGAAAAGCAGCCAAATTGGCAGTGTACGACGATATCATAATCAATGTAAAGAACCACCACATTCCAGCTACCATTCGGGTTGATACCGCTCTGGTCAAAAACAAATACGTGTTAGTAACAAAATACTGAGAAAATAAATTAGGAAATAGTTACTAGAGTCAGTTTGAAATATACACGAACAATATAATTTTAACACATTAATTTAAACTTTAAAGTCGTTGAAATTTATTTCAGACGACCCCGTAAATATCCCCAAAATATTTAAACTATTTCTCTACAGAAACCTTGAACCGTAAAGTCTGGAAAGTACGAGTAATTCTATGTTAAGTGTTCTACTGAGATAATCAAATTCTAACGAAGATCGATTTCACAGGGAGTTGATAAACAAATATTGATACAAACTGATGCTATTATAGATCGTGTTACGCAGTTCTCCGTGAAATCTGTCTCCGCAACTTAGACTACAAACTTTGAAACTTTGATGCAGCAAGCTGTGGATTCTACACAAGCACAATCTCAACACGGTGCAGAATACCGGAAACATTATCGTAACTACATTATTCAATTAGCAACTAAGTCTTGAACTCTTCAGTTAAATACACTGGACCGAACGGAAACGGGGCTAGTTGAAATTGCCGACACGTCTCTATTTAAATTGGCCGCTCTAAGCGGCTACCGATGCTTGAAATTCACAAAGGGCTGTGGTCGCTTTGAAACTAATTAGTGAAAGGGAGTTCTTCATCCAAGCTCTGCAACCGAAGGCTACATTTCCGTATTGTAATTACGGATTCCGGGAGTCGATCTAGTGGCGTCCGATATTTAAGTTTCGGTAGTTCTGAGCGACTTTGTGATCCGCGGTCGCTTTGAACGGAAGTGTAGCCGTCGAAGTTGAGATGGGACTTACTTCGGTGCGATATCCGAACCTTGCTGCATCAAGGAGCCGATAGTGAACCACAGCGAGTTCAAGAGGGTGAACTGATTCTCCAGCACCGGCGGCTCGTCTATACAGTTGCGCGGGCTGTCCCACTCGTACGGGCTGAACCTGCGCCCAAATACGGCCCACTCTTTACTTTATCGACTTAAGAACGCTTATTCACTTTACCAAGTCTCAATCCCGGACTGATCTCTTAATTCTGAGTGAAAGATTTAAAGTTAAACAAAGCTATGTTCGAAAACAAACATGTGAACCGACTTTAAGCCGAGAAAGGTTATCCCAGACTCGCGAATTATATCAATTTAATTCAGAAGGATGAATGTCAAAAGTTTCGCTAACTAGTTTACGAGTTTATTCAAACTGGGGAGCTTCGCAGGTTCATAATAATAATTTATTGAGAGGTGAGTTACTTTTGAAGAAACAACTTCTACATCCGGTATTGAAACTTATTAAGTGTGTTTTGTGATTCAACAGTCCCTTTGCCTTCTTGTGACTTCGCTGAGGTTACTATTTCTCGCCAGATTTGAAAACTTTAGTCTTTGTTTTAGTTTTCACTCCTGGAGTCAACTCACAACGCTAAAATTAAACTGAATAGTGCGTGTACTTGGTATTACTAGTCTCCAGAGTCATGTTAAACAATAGAAGGCTCGTGTTTGCCTTCGCTTCTTACTTTACATTAAGTACTATGTACGCAAACAGCTTAATCTAAACATTGTTAATATAAAACAGTTCACAGGAAAGGTTTAGAAATAACCTTACTTGGGTAAAAAGTCACAGCTTTGTTGCATAAGGGATCCAATGGCGAACCATAAACAGTTTGCGAGTGAAAAAATGTTCTCCATTTTCTCGCCATCGGGTGAATGAGTCGGATGCCATTCGTATGGAGTGAACCTATTGGATGAACACATTAAGGAAACGAGAATTGTTAGAGAGATGGATCACATTGTCTGCTAGTTTGCTTGCGATCTGTCTAACGAGCAGTCTTAACTCCTAAACATTTACCTTACATGGTTCCGTATAAATCTTGGATAATTTATCTGACTTTCTGTTGTTTGCATACTATAATGACATCCAGTTTTTTCTATACTATCAACTAAAGTTAAAGTTTTGTAATTTGAATTTAAAACATAAAATATATTGACATAACGTTGTAACTAACGTTCCAAAAACTTTAAGTGAAAAAGGCAACTGTGATCAAAATGTATAAAAGCGATACGAACCTTGCCAATATAAAAAGTAGCACTGACACTCCCAAGTAAGCTGTGGCCATGTAGATCCAAACGTCGAGAGATAGCGGCGAGAGGAAGGAGAACAGATTTGGAGGCTGTTTGATCGGCTTGCGGTACAATACGGAGATGCCCAAATTCATGAATGGCATCGTAAAGTCTACCACTTGCTCTCTGTGGAAGATAAAGTTGATGATCGATTGGTCTTGGATAGGAACGAAGCTACTAAAACTACGAAGATCATTGACTCGCTAGTAGTTAGAAAGGCGTAAAATTAATGATTGGTAGGAGGTATGGGGCAAAATTGGATCTAAAATCATAATAGTGTAGTAAAGATCACTAGGAACATCCTTGTAGATCATAAATGCCGAAATTCATGATTCTCATCATAAAATCTACTTCTAGCCATCTTGCTCTCACATTGGGGGCAGATGTATAAAACGATGATTTATTGTTGGCGATATCTACGTTACATACCTACGTATAACAGGGAAAAACATTATCGAAGTACTATGCTATTTAAGCGAGATATGAAGCTTCAGGAAATTTGTGGTTTTAAGTGCTACGATTGCTTTGTAGCAATTCTAGCACTTTGCGCAGTTATTATCGTGCTACGACGAAGTAAAAACCAAAAGTGTTTGACGATTTTAGTACAGCAGGGAATGAGTAGCCAGCATACATATTTAAAGGGTACATATTTAATTCTTACAAACAAATATTTGTCAGACATATGTCTTTGTTCAAAAGAAGTGTTTGCTACTAAATAGTGTCAGTGTAAGACTATGATCCCATAGTTTCCGATAATAGTGTGAGACCAGGACTAAATGTACGGCTTTTACTGATAAAATGTAGATAAAAAATGTGTTTATATAACGAGTAAATGAATGGTGTTTACTGAATAAGGTCAAGTGTTATTTTACTGATCATTTTCCTTACCTATCGTAGGTAATGGTGAGATCGGCAATAGCGAGGTCGGCCCGTTGTTCGAGCAATTCCCTTATCATCCCGTCCCACTCTTTGGTCTCACGGTTAAAGGATCCGTATCGACCGTCGGGAGCCAGCTTGAATGTATAATTGAAGCCCAGAATTTTAGATATCTCATGAATTAGATCGATGGCGTAGCCCTCGAACTGAGCGTTGCCTGTCAGCTTCTCGCTCGCTTCCTTCCTCATGCAGTACGGTGAACTCTAGGGAATAACAGATTTATGAGATTTATTCAACCTATAGAAACATTATCCAAATATTACGCCTCTATATTACAATTTGAATGCGTTTCAAATAAATCACGTAAAGCGTAGCGATAATTTAAAACGAAAATTTAAAAATACATACCATTTGCAGAATCATTGGAACTGAACTGCTCCAAGAATTTGTTTTGAGAATTTATTTAAACGTGGTCTGAATCGAAATGGAATATTTTAAATTCTTTGCACATGTATGGCTCCTGAATCATTCTATTTTACTATGATGTAAAAGAGCAGTAAAGTAGTGTGTGCCAGTGCACATAAGTTCTAATTTTCACAGAACACCAGGCATGTGCATGCGAAATGGCTCAATGTTTATTTCCATGGTTTTGTTTACCTCTTTTCATATAGGTAGGTACTCACAATACACATTTATTTCTATTACTTCTAAAGCTTCAGCATCAAGCAAGTCGTGAATACGGATGTCTCGCATGAATGTTTCCTCCCGGGAATATATTTTTACAGTGTGCCGGGCCACACAAATCCCCTCCTCCATCCCTCCCATCCATATGTACATCTACGATACGCTAATTTTGCTTTTGTGGGTCACAAGAGAGCAGTAAAATGTTCCCGTAGAAATAATGGCTTATTTTATTTATCGCTTACCAGTATAGTGGTGACGATGAGGGTTTTATTCTGCAGAATTTCCACAATTTGTTTCTGGTTGTCACCGTAGGATCTGGTATAGTTAACACCTTCCGAGGAGTTCCAAGTTCCCGCCTTTTGTAGACCGTCCCTCGTTAATTCAATTATATCTAAAGTGAAATCGCTCCTGAATCCTTGATGGTCAAACTTTATAACGCCGGTTAGGCCTTTCATTTCAACCTGTTCATTGAAACAAACGAGTGTTATACAAATTGTTGTTGTCAAAGTATGCAAATGATCCTCGACGTGAAACTTTGAAGGTCAAATATTAGAACGGCGATCACGGACTCTGTATTTGGTTTAAATTTTGCAAAGCAGCAGAGCACTGATATTAATATTGAACAACTATGGAAATCAAACAGCTAATCCTATTCAAACTTTTTATATCCTTTAACTGAAAAGCATAAAGATCTATTCTATGAAAGCGGCGAAAATGAATCGCTTTACTCTTTAGAACAGTGAAATAGTTCACTGAGAGAATTCCTCAAAACTGTAAAAAGCGGGGCTTGAGTGGAGAACAAAACGGTTTAAGTTGGTCCAACAATGCTGTAGCTGCTAATCCGTCAACTCACTCACGTTTCTGCACTTAATCCCACAACGTTAGCGGCGGCTTTGGCTTATTGGCTGAATAATTGCCTCGTTTTAATTGTATCTCGGAAAAAAAAGGCTAAATTTGATCAAAGGAGATCTCGTCGATTTGAGAGTCAGAAAACTTTTCAAATGAACGTAAATGTCAGATGATCACCAAAAATAACCTTTTATTTATATCTAAGTTTTGCGAATTTATGCGGAACCTTCGATAAATTTTATGAAATTACGTAAGTAACTTACAATTTTCATGTAATTGATGAGACTGTACCCATGGGGCCATGTGTCTTCAGCTTCGCAAGATAAGGGCCTCACATCGATCTGTTGAGACGTATCGAGATCGTGCAAAGCTTTTGCGAATAAATGTACTGCGTCATACATAAGAGCTGTTTCTGTCTGTAAAATTTAAAACATATTTACAAATATCATAAACCTTTTCAGCGGTCGGATTGTCGAGCCAAAGTAAAAAAGCTAAAGTGAAACAGATTCCAGTTCAATTAAAATGCAAATCCACTAAAGTTAAGCCGAAAGAAAATAATGTACAATGGACAACCAAAACCAAAATCAGAGAGACAATTCGAAAATGGAATGTAATACGACTTTCGAATGAGCTTACACAATTCAATTCAGACTTACCTTTATAAAAGTCATGTTATCCTGTAAATCAAATTTTGAGAATTAGATTTGTGGATTTTTAAAAGTAGCTATTTGGTTTAAAGTCCTCATAAAACTAAGTAAAATTTCTCCCTTTTCTGGCAAACAGAAATCTATGAAGCGCGCTAGTGTTGAGCAATTAGGCCGTTTACATTGTAAGGTGTTATTTCGTTTAGTTTTATCGAGACGGTAAGTAGTAGTTTTACCTTAGCTGTAGTATGTCCAAGTTGAAGTTTTCTACCTTTCCGAGCTTCATCGTATACCCAGTCTCGTACCACCCTCTGAACGTCAGTTCGTTCGGGGTCAAGCAACCTCAAAGCTGTTATATTAGTCCCTCCGTATTTAAATTCCTCCAAGTCTACACTGTGAAGATCCTGTCGAAAGTTCAATCGCGTGAACATAATACAAAGTAAGGGGAAACCAAAAAGTTATATCGTTAAAGTTTAGAAAAATATCTTACCAGAGACGTGATGAGGTAGCTGTGGTAATCGGACATCATTCCAATTTGTTGAGCTTGTTGAAGTACGTCCCTTATTCTTTCCGTCGCGCAGTCTAGTACTATGTGTGATTCCGCTGAGTTTTTTATTTGTTTCAACAATGGTCTGAAAAAGAACTTGCTTAGCTTCTTTGGACTCATAGAGATTCCATACAATTTGCAACATTTCTTACCTGTAGTCATGAGAGTCCGGTAATTGTCTAACCGCAACAGGCAATTCGGAAGGTCCGTGTGCTTTGAGCAATTCTTGAAGGCGTACTAAGCCATCACTATTTTCGTATACTATTGTGAAGGATTTCCATCCCCACGCTCTTACTAAATCCACGTAAGCCTACAAAATGTTCAAAAAATATTGAGCTGTTAAAATGGTTCGTAAAACTTTTGTGTAAATGGAGCTAATACATGGTTGGTGGATGTGGGTCCTTGTTACAAAAACGTTTAGCTTGAGGATGTCCAGTATTCCACATGAATTCACGATTTCATATATCCCTGAACAAGGGTTATGCTTTTAATAGTGAGGTCCTTTCGCAACCCTTGCATGCCCATACCATTCCTTAGATAAACATTATTGGATACCGCCGGAACATCGCGTTTCACCTTTGATTCAGAATTTATTAGGACTCTTTGTTCAAGCAACAAGGAATTTTATGGCAGGTCAGTAAGGTTGTATTTACGTATATGTTTTAAAGAAAATATAAGAGGTCTTACTCGGCTTAGCGCGGCTGGATGAGGGTAAAGATTAACGAGACATGACTCTCTTCGAGTTCGGTAGTCCCATCTGGTTTCCAAGTGTGGTAGCTCCATTGTGTCGCATATGGACTGCACATGAGCTGCAGCAGGCGCTGATTGAGGTCCGAAAATAGCTGCTACTCCACTTCGCAGCAGGTGGCATACTGGATGAAGTTATTTATGTTCAGGTAAAAGTCTTTGTTTATGTTGAATCATTATTGCCTGCTTACGATGATTGGATTGATCGAAAACCATAAGCCGCGTACCCACCTAGCGCACAGGCTCGCGCGGCAGCCTCGCGAGCCAAATGCTCGGCTGATGCGGACGTGCCTCGGGCGGCCTCGGGCGCGCGTTCGCTCGCCCGAGCACGGCTCGGCCCCGAGCAATCTGTTGTCGGTAAACTTGACGCGCTCAAAGGCGCCTCGGCGAGCGCTGTGCGTTAGGTGGGAACGGTCGTGTGTCGCGGACTTATGATGGCTCAGCCTGCCTCGCAAGGCTGCCTCGTGTAAATTGAACAAAACTACTGAGGCTGCCTCGGGAGTCATCGCTCGCGAGCCAGACACCGAGGCTGCCGCGCGAGCCTGTGCGCTAGGTGTGTACCCGGCTATAGCTTTGTTTATTTGTCAATAATATGTAGTACGACACTTTTTGACTGATAACATTGTATCTATGGTAATTTGAGAACTTACGATCGTTCGTTGATCACACAACTTTAAAGGGCCTCCAGACTCTCGTAGAGAACCCCCGAGAACACCCGAGAAGCGTGAGTGTGAAGAGCTTCTCGCCTTCTCGTTCTCTGGCTCGCCTGTTCTCCGATCGGTGTCGGTATTTTTGGCCGAGCCAAAGGATTTCTCGGGCGAGAAAAGAGAAGGGTCCTACACTCACGTTTTGTCTCATTGCAGATTAATGAGCGGCGGTGGGCAGACATCCATATTGTTTGTTTTTTCGAGAATTTTCTTTCGTAAAAATGTGGAATAATAAATAGAGTTGAAATTTATCGATTTTTTTCAATCTGAGCCTATTTTATGGGATGCTAAATATCGAAACTACTAAGATAAAAGTTTTTTACATTAAGTATTTTTTTTTTTTAACATTATTTTTAGTTACAACATTCACAAAGTTACAGTATGCAATGGCACACAGAGCCAAACCGGGTGCAGTTTCAAAATCGACGTCCATACCGGATAAGCAACAGATCACGACTGAGAACAATTGAGAGTGTGGATAGCTTGTTTGTTCTTCGCGAAGTCTCGGGCGAGACTTCTCGCCGAACCTTCTCTCGAGAGTCTGGAGGCCCTATTAGAAATTACCAAACGTTACAAAACAGTTATAAATCGGCCTAACTTGAATTAATTTATGCCCGGTTTCTATATTCAACAAACTGTCGTTAGGACTCAAATTACCATAGCAACATTGTTATCTGTCAAAAAACTACATACATTTTGTCTTGTTTTCGAAGTTTCTATGACAAGTCTGCGATCATTTGTAATTTGAATAAAGAATGAAAGAAAGCAGACATTAAACTGATTCATTGCGACCGACCGATCCGCCCGTCTACCACAAAACTATCGCAACAATATCTACTACAATATCAATTCCGTTCAAAGAACCTTCTACCGATATTACCCGATAAGTACTTACCTCGTTTAGAAGCATGAAAGCTATCCTGTGGCGAAATCGTCTCCACCTGTGCCAGGAGCTTAGCCCTCGGTAGAACGACACGGTCTGCATTCACACGCTCTACTGCGTACCGAAAAGCTACCTCTTGCTTATCGTCTTCGGGATGAAACAAGCCACCTGTTCGATATTGAGAAGTTAGTTTTGCCCACACTATATTGATGTTATATAGCATTCAATTGTAATAAGCTTTCTAGAGTATGTGCTACATAGTTTACTGGTTTAAATTTAAATTATTGCCGTGGTGCAATTTCAAACCTTCAGGACCAAAGTATTTTTTTTAATTGTACTAAGCTTTCTAGAGAATGAGCTACATAGTTACGAGTAATTTGGTTTAAATCTAAATATTTGCAGTGGTGCAATTTCAAACCTTCGGGACAAAAGTATTTTCTTATTTTTAAGTAAGTAATCTTCACTTCATGAACAATTGTAACCGTTCTTTCAATTCTGTTGTAATTTCATATCGCAACTGAAAATGCCGAATTGGCGGCTTATTCCATTATGCTCCCACTCTCGTGATCCCAGTGGGATCATATAAAACTTTTTGTATGTATTAATGAACTCAAAAGTTTTGTATGATCCCACTGGGGTCACGAAGTGGGAGCATAATGGAATAAGCCGAATTGGCGAGACATTGTGCAGTTGTAACGCAATGCACGCGTTTTCTAAAATTTACAAAAATGTTCGCTAACATTGAATTCAATACCTATGATTATATCATTAGACTATAAGTTTCAATATCAAGCTTGGTTTGTAAACAAATTTTTTTTGTAGTCTAGCCGGTTGATAGCAAAATAAATATGATATTTTTAATGCAATAGGTATGCAATAAAGTTCAACAACATTTTCATGGAGTACCCGGGTAAATATTGAGAGGCAAGCTGGTCTAGCGATATTGTAAGTTACGGAATATTTTTATATCATTCAAAGTTTAATATTACATGCAACAGTTTGCAGAAAAGAAAATAATACATTTGCAGTCGGGACAAAAACTAAGGAATATTGCCGATTTATTTTTCAAAAGGTTTTCTAGGTTCCATGAACGTAATGTAATTATGATCACGACTTTATTCCCAAAGTGCGGTAAATATGTTCCTTCAAATCCTTAGGCATTTTGAGATCCTTTAAAGATGTCTAAGGGGGTAGTCAGAGGTATGTCCAAACACATTTGGTACATTCCCACATTTTTGCAGAAGACAACATTCCATTCGGGACAGGTTGCAAGCCCATCGACGCTATTAGAAAGCTTACTGGTTTCATCACGATGTTTTCCTCCACCGTTTATTCATATACAGCAAAATTTTAAAAGTTAAACCTTAAATTCTTGAAAATACTTCAACATTTTAATTATGCATTGTCAGTTATTATAAAACTTTGAATGAGTTATTGAAGACTACTAAGTTTTGCTCAATATAACAATTTACGTGGTTGACGTTGTTGCTAAATATAATTATAAACTGTTTAAACTTTTGCACCTTCCATTTCAAAAGATCCAGACAGCTTTAATTCACTTTTGAATGCCATTTTGTAACAATATTCACAATGTAGAAAGCATATTTCGCAGGATGTTGCATTGGAGAGACCAAAACAAGAATTCCAACTCTACCTATTTGTTTATTTCGTAAAATGAAATATTTGGTTGCAATGCTTACCTATTCTAATGGTATCAGGTAATGCAGAAAGATGTCCAAAAAATAAAATGAGGAAAATCGCCTTCGCTCCTCTCATTCTGTAACAAAGAATATTTTTCTGTTGCAATGAAAAAAAATAAATAAATCGTCAATTTATTTTAAATAGAAAACACTAGGAGTCCTTTTGTAAGAATTTTGGTTGGTGAGAAAAAAAAATAGGAATTTAAAAGAATAAAGTAACTTGATTGATTTGTTAAGACAATTTAAAGCATGGTAATAATGACCATTAATCGCTTTATAGCGCTTTAGTGGAACAATGTTTCGAAAAAGCGATCTTTGTAAAACCAAAGATTACAACCTTTTTCTTATTTGGTTATGCTATTGACGATTGCGCTAAGAAGCAATAGAATGGTCGCTTTTTAGAATTTACTAGAGAGTAGGTAATATGCATTTGAGAGGACAAGAATGCATTGACACAAATGACGTCAAATGTTCAATGTTCCGTTACCAAGGAATTTTGCAGAAGCTAGCATTCCACGCTCTATACAAAGTAAACTGGTTTCCTCACTAAGTTTTCCTTTCCACATCAGAAGCTAGCATTACACGGTTGCAACTTCGCCACTTATAGAAAAGCTAAGCTAAGCATCCATCATGGTTCATACTTATTCGAATGCATTCAAATCGAAATCTTCAAAAATTTGAAAAGTTTTTTCAGCGATGAAACGTCCCTTTTCAAAGAAAATCTTCGAATCGAATTCGAATAAGTCTTCATGCAGATCCATTCGAGCTTGAATGATCTTCGGATCGAAAATCAAGGCACTGTCCCACTTGTGCATCATGGGTTTAAGAGGAAGTACCTCACGAACCAATTGTAACAATTCGTCGATGAGCTCACGGCCGACGGTATTTGGGAAATAAACAGAAGTTATTTGACCTATTTATAAGTAATATTTTATTGTAACAAAACAGAAAAAGTTACAAAAGTGAAGTTTCAGTTTTTAATTTCTAATTCATTTTCAATGCGTATTTAGCAAAAATTACAGCTAGGCCCTTTAAATGGACACTGACCATTGGCTTAGCAGAGCGAATAAAAGAACCAGTGGCACGACTAACAAGCCTTTGAGTTGAAAATAAATTGAAGTTCGAAAGTCACAGTAACCAGTCATGTGCACAGCACACTGTAAAACGAAAAACAAACAAGTGAGTAAATCAAATAGAGCCGAGTGGTTTCACTGAGCTATCTCATTTACAGGACATTAACCATGTCACTACTATTTAATGGATTCTCCGTATTTACTGATATCGCTTTGAGGCAGATTTTGAACGAAACTTTATTTTAATAATAATCTATTCTTATTAAGTTTTAAACCTACTTTGATTTGACAAGTCTGAATATGACGTGTATTTAGCTATTTTCGAGTGGAAAATTCGTATTTATAGTCGTATTGCTCATTATACGGACTAAAATTGAAGGAAAAAATGTAATTTTTCCTTCAATTTTGATTAGTTTTGATACGATTTATGTCAAAATTGAAGGAAAAATGACATTATTTCCTTCACTTTTAGTCCGTATAATGAGCAATACGACTATAGGTATTGAAGATGGTAAATTGAGATGGACGACGAATACTATTATTATTATTTTGTACCTATGTCAATTTGAACATCTCGGGACTAATGTAGTTCCGGACCTTTGACCGAATGGGGCCGAAGCCAACATTATTATTACTATTATTGTAGTTAAAGATTTGATCTTCTCGGTTTTGAAAACTAGGGTTTTGAGAACTAGGGATACATACTAAAATTGCATATTTTATCAATGAAATTCTCATTTCAACAGCTACCCTGGCTCCATTTAAACGTAGGCATAAGTTCTGCGTCTATTTAAGTGTAGGCATAAGTTTTGCGTCTATTTAAATGTAGACATAAGTTGCCTTCCGATGCTGTGTAAATCATGTTCAAATTTTACCTAAAGCTTATTAAAATATTTATGCACAACACGACAAATACATTACAAAACTTACAGTAGACATACTCTCTAGCCACACACTAGGGTTATAAAATATAGAAAATATGTAGAGATAAATAAATATCATGTATAATAATCTAAAGTATTACTATGAATCCACATATTCGCACACGTAATCGGATTCAAATACGAAATACTGAAACCGAATGAAATTACAGCAACAAAACTCTGTGCATTTTGAATAGTATTCCAAAAAATATTCATTGTAATTCTGCTTGACGTGTGTAAAGCTAAATTGTAATAGGTTTTTTTATCAAAGTTTGTTTCCAAGAAGCGTTTGAAGATTTCTTGTTAACAAAAATATAGCTAGAGAAAACGAGGGAGAAAATTACAAAGTGAGTAACAAAAATATTTCTGTAGCTATTTCTTGTCGTATTTTTAGGTTTTTCGACATTTTAATTTACTTGTAAGCTGCTTATTGATGTTCTTATTGGGAGAATTACAATAACAGACATCTGTGGGCTTCGATCTTTCTATTAGGTACGTAGAAAAACTTTAGCGGCTAACCGCGACTTTGTCCGAATAAGACATAATAATATCAGCGATAATAATGTCCATATCTGGCTACATGTGGATTATAGTACCCTTCAAATGGTGAAAGACTTTTGAAATTAGATACCTAAGCAGATTTGGAAATTATCTCCGTTAGCGATACTTTATTCTTTACCTTTATGTAGTACCACCACTAGCTGCGCCCTCACGGCAGTTACCCACGTAGAGATGGTATAATGGTGATGATGATGATGATGAAAAGTAGCCTATAAACATCCTCAAAAATTACAAAAACTATCAAATACAAAAATATTTTGTCAATTTCGACGGTTAGTTCCAGAGACTTTGAATCCGAACGTTATGGGTTCGAGTCTCGGCTTCGTAATGTTCATTTCGAAAGAAGAAATAAGCATTCAATATTATAAGTATGTATATATTTATTAGTCGTTATCTAACGCTGATTTAGTTGTAACTAAGAAAATCATTACTTAGGTAAGTACTTGTATTTAAATAAAATTTTGACTTTGAAATTATTTCTATTTTGCATTGTAGTTTGAAAATCAATTTATTCCGAAGCTAATTAACTTCACAAACATTAAATGTTCATCGCGTTTAATTAGTAAAAATTACTCAAGAAGATTAAGGATCGCAGACCGAGTGGTTACGACCTTTTAATCATGTCTAAACTTTACCTAAACATTGTGAAAAGGTCCTAAGAAAATTCCGGAGGTATATAAATACAAGACGAATATAAAGTGACTTGTTTTCTTAGAATCTAAAATATTGGAGAAAATGTATTCATTACTATTTTTCTAAGCCTTCCCAATTCGAATAAAGAACATTGTCGGCGTAACTTTATTAGAGTACCTACCTACCTGACAGTTACTAGTAATTTTACTAGACCCAAGGCGTATAAAAAGTAAAGTTACAGTACTTCAAGATAAATAATGCGCATCGGCTAATTTCGTATTTTCCGAAATGACCGACATCGACAGCATCTAGGCAGTATAAATGGCAAAACAGAATGTGACAGAAGTGCATGTTGTTAGCTGCGCAGCTCGCACGGCTTGCAACTAATTTGCTTTTCTTAAAAACGACATTGATATTTATTTGTTTGTAATAAAGTTTAAATTGTAAGTGTTTTTATTACCAAACTACTTTTTGTCAATCGTTTTTGTAATCTTATACGATTGTTTCAGATGGCTTCCGAAACGCAATATTTATCTGGAAGTACTGTACAATTTACCGATTTTAACATCTTTATAGCGATCTTATCTATTAGGGGACCGATTTAGATGTTGCGTGTATATATATGTCGACGCTTACGTGCCTCTGGGACTCCCAAAATGTGAATATACCACTTTACTTGAAAGACGTCTCGTTTACTTAACGTGTCCTTATTAAGGTAGGCTGGCTTATTTGAATACATTTGTATGTGTACTCGAGTATGTATAGATATGTATAGGAAGGTAGGTACTATGGTAAATGATTTGCGACTAAGAATAAAATTTTATTTTTTTGCTTTACCTACAATACACAGTAAGTGCTACGACCGTAGACACTGAATTAAACATTTTTTACTTCTATTTTAGTTTTTCTTCTCTCCTTACCAGGGGATCATAGTGAGGGATTAGAACTAAATGAATATTGAATAATATTATGTTTACAACGTATACAGTATAAGCATTGAAGGCGAAACCAGTCTATCCTATTTAGTGTTTTGAAAAAGAAACCATTAAATAACGGGACTAATAATAAGGGGAGATCGAATAACACTATGACATGCCTCATCAAGTTACCATAGGTAGGTAGGTATATTGAAATTTAAATGATGGTCGTAATGTAACGAAAAATCCATAGCTACGTTTTCATTATGCCGGTTGCAGCTTCTTAGAATAAAGAAGAGCACGGTATGTTAAAAGTCTAAATATAAATGTCGAATATCTTTGTTCAAAAATGTTATATCATATTCTTAAATGTAGGTTTTTGAATCGTAGTAAAACAAAACAAAGAAGCGAGGATATTGAACTTCCTAAACACAATGGGAAGGAATTTAATTAGGTACTGTGCTCAATTAATTTACTGTATTTCAGTAGAAAAAATGTAAAAAAAAATTATAAAATATGTGGTTCGGTAAAAACAAATCACAAGAAACCGTAAGTCAAATGCAATGTTTCTAATCCTTACATCCGATTATTTCAGTGACTGCACTTAATTCGATTCCACGAACGTGCTGTAACATACCTGTACAGCTACGAGTATGTGTTGCCGCATTCATAAACACTTCCCCGAGAGCACATTACAGTCATCAATTAACTAATTGTTACATAAACACACATTCACAACACTGAATCATTTTCGGAAACCGATATTGCGACCGAATGGCCACACGAAGAGCGATGGGCACATGAATCAGTTTTCTTTTTAATTTATGAGGTAGAGTGTCGATTTTGGCACGTGTGTCGGGTTGATTTCGGTTCATTAATCGAGTGCTATCGATTTGTGATCGAGTGTGGTATGTAGGCCGGTAGCGCACGGCCGACCGCACGGATGGAGCTGACGTCTCTAGGACACGAGCGCAGAGCTACCAGCGCGCCTGCGCGCCGACACCCTGCTTTCCTCCCCCCCCCCCACACGTAGATAGTATACTTACTCGCTTGCGAATAGAGCTGACATTACACCATGCTGAATTCAGTGCACTAAATGCTAGTTCATTCATAAATTAGTGCTCTTTCTCGCTCTTTGGCCTAAGAATTCAAAAATTCCAAAATATTTTTTTGCAACATTAACATGGGGATACAGTCACTATTGGGGTCGTTGAACTGCTGCAAAAGTTAAACAAAACTATGTTGCAGAGTCAGCGCCCTCCTCCGGCAAACAAGTAGACAATTGCTTATTGTGCATGCTACTTTTACTGAGGCTAACTGTTGCTAACTTCAGTCAGTTAGCATCGGTAAAAGAAGGATGCACAATACGCAATTCTTAGGCCAAAGAGCGAGACAGACTAACTTATGAATGAACTAGCATTTAGTGCACTGAATTTTGCATGGTGTAATGTCAGCTTAACTCAGCAGTCAGTATATCAATATGTACCTTAAAATAAAGCATATTATCAATAGCACCAAACCTTACTCTGATAGTTCACTAGGTACTTTATTGATGTTTATAAATATATTCTTCAAAATAAAAATACAAATCTATTAGTTTCATAATATCATAGCTTTCATTATTTATGACTCATAGAGTTGCTCTGAAAGTTATAAGCTCAGAAAGTATTTACCGATCACACTGTAGAATTTGAAACTGAATACAAGATTAACTGAAAATATAATAGTTTTTAAAAGAATATAATACAGGAGTAAAACATTGGGTATGTACTATCCTCGTGAATGGGTGGCGTTTAGCCGCCCGCCGCCTAGCACGCACCCCGTCCGTTGAACTCGCGCCGAGGATTCGCATCGCCAACGCAAATTGTCTTTTCATTATTCACACCGTGATTATTTCGCCCTTTGACAACACAATAAAACTGCAAAGAAAGGTACATTCAACTAAGTACAGAAGTACGGAAGAAGACCTTTGGCCAGAGTAGACGTACCTACTGATTAGAGGGTTGCCATTGCCCTAGTTTACAATCCAAATAAACATTCAGTCTAGACTAAACATTGAACTAGACAGTGTCTAAATAAAGTTTGCTAAATAAATAATGTTTGCTAAAAAAAAACAAATCTTAATTACTTACCTATATTTTAATTAAACGTAAGCCTGTTTCTAAGAACCGGTAGTATTAATTATCTAAGAATCTAACTACAAAGAGCATAAAATTTTTTCCTATTGAATTCTCAGAAGCTTGCTTGAAGTATCTGCAATTTTAATAAGATTCCATTTTAATTGAATCTTAGATTTCAAAAAAATTGCCTGTTTTTAGGTAAGTACCTTTTTTAAATTGTTTAATAAGTACCTACCTACCTAAGTATTCGTTTTTCGGTGTCTTATTTGAATGTTTACGTAGGTAAGTACTTACACAATAATTACGATTGTTAATTAAGAAAGAAAATTAATTTCCTTTTAAATTACGTTGAATAAACAAGCAAAGCGGATTTTTATAATATTCTCCGATCATTTGATCATTTACGTGAAAATCCAAAAGCAGTTTCGTTTATTGGCTTCGATTTATTTGTTTGCGATTAATAATTCATTCTAATATATCATGTTTTTTCGTTTTCTGCAGATCTGTTTGCCAGTCGGCAATAGGCAATATGCGTCTGATTCAAAAGCGGGTTAAATGTATTTTATTATGAACATTGTTGCTTTAGAGGTATGTGTGTGTAATTATTTTTTAATATTAAACCATTTTCGATTAGAAAATAAATTTTAAAAATTGCAAAAAATAGTAGGAATTTCAAAATACTTGAAAAGGATGTGAAAGGATGTGACGTCACGAGTTCATAAGAAAAGTCAAGGACGAGTCAGATATGACGATCCATAGATAAGTTTTTTTTTTAATTTTCACAATTCCTATACTCGAACTTATTGTTGTCACAGATTACTGTTGTACTTAGTATCAATTTGACGTCATACGTCAAAGTTCACAAATTGTTACTACAACAGTAATCTGTGACAACAATAATAATCGTGTTTCAGATGCGTGAAAATGTTGGTAAATTTCAAAAATTATTTTTGTTATAAAATTTTAGTATTTCGGCGCTGGAATTTTTATTACGGTTATTTGACGATATAACCTATCGTATAAAATCATTAAAAAAAATTGTGGGAGTTCCCTATTGTTTGCGATTACTTCTGCGATTTACTTCTGGCAGTGATGACAAAAATCTATCAGTAATAAAAACAATGAAATGAAATATTATTACGACCCCAGGACGCGGTAGACATTCTCTCAGATCTTTAGACATTCAAGATCCTTTGAAGATGTCTTGGGGCAGGAGGTAATCAGAGGTATGTCCAAATGCATAGGTAGTTAGTAGTAGAAGTTGGTAAATAACTGCTGCTGGTGTCAGGACTAAAATTTATTTGCATTGCATTAAACTTTGTAGGTATAAATGTAATGCGATGTAAAAACGGAAATAGGCTCCACCAAAGCGGAAACGAGAGGAGATGTAAATAAAGCTGGAAAATATAAACTTAAGAAAAAGCCCTGGGTTACATTCCCAAAAATTTAATACATTTCCCACAACATCTTAAAATGTATGTTTGCGCATACGAATTGAGAGCTAAAGTGCCCTCAAAGCATAAGTGCCTACACCAAAAGTATGCTTTCAGTCTGTTCCGAATGGCTCCCGAGCACTGAACTTGCACTACAAGTCTAGAACCAATCCTGCCTTGGCTCCTATCCAACGGATAAAAGTCAGAAGAGCCGTTGATAAGTGACATGACTTACTACCCTATCAATAACTCCTTTGATGAAAATGAGGAATTATTGTACCCATATTGACATCAAAAGATAAGATAAAATGAAAGTAGGACCAAATTGAATCGAACGGGAAGGTATACTTATGCAAAACAATGAGAACACATCTGTATTTGTGTCCCTTCCAATTGAATCTTTTGATGAAACCATTCGAACTGAAAATGTATTAACTGTCTATCGTAACAAAAAACTTACTGACTGGAACACCTACTCAGGTTTCTGTAATTTAATATTGGAATACTAAATTACATTGGAATTGACACACATGTCGAGCTAGTATTGCATAATCTTAAAAGGGAAATAATAAGTCGAGCCGCAGAAATTTTTTTTGGCCACGGAACCTAACTTCTGATATTATAACTAAGCAACGGGAAAATGAGAAACCTTCTAATAAACTAATTCGCCTTTTTTACAACACCAACTACCTGAATAGTCCAAAGAAAGCGTCAAAAGAACACAGAATTGAAACTAGAGCCCTTTTTAGGGTTCCGTACCTTAAAAGGTAAAAAAAGGAACCCTTATAAGATCACTTTCTTGTCCGTCTGTCCGTCTGTCCGTCTGTCCGTCTGTCCGTCTGTCCGTCTGTCTGTCCGTGTGTCACCATCGATTATCTCAGGAACGGGTAGAGCTAGCAAGTTGAAATTTATACCATATACTAAGGTCTATAGTCCCTATTGTGACTATAAAAATCAAGATCCTGAGTCAACACTATAAAAAGATATAGGCAAATTTAGGTTTTCGTGAAAACTTGTGAGTACCAAAACTTACCTTAATTTTCAACTTTTTTTATTTTTCGGAATTTTTCCTTTACTTGTGCTAGAAGACCTTGCTTGTAACCAAAATTGACAATTCTAGGTCAACCGGAAGTACCCTAGAGGTTTTGGGTCGAAAACCTAAATGGTAGTTCCCGTTGACCTAGAATAACGAAATTTGGCAAAAAGTAAGGTCTTATAGCACAAATAAAGGAAAAATTCCAAAAAGTAAAAAAAGTTGAAAATTAAAGGGTGTTCCCATACATACATAGTTGACGCCAATTAAAATTGTCCTCCGAGTTGTATGGGCGCTCATACAATTAAGCGGACTAGCTTAATTGGCACCATGGCTAGGTACGGAACCCTCGGCGTACGAGTTCGACTCGCACTTGACCGGTTTTTATTTAGCTATGACGGGCCCTAAGGCCTTAAGGCAACCCATAAAACTGCGTCATGTATATTCGTCACCTAAGAGCGTTTGTCCACCGCCGCCGTCACCGGCACGTCAACGAGAACGAGATGACGGCGCCGAGGTAGCAACCATACATTTACTATAGCCGCCTGTCCACCAGAAGACCGTCACGTCATCTTGATCTCATACAGAAATAATCTCGTTGACGGTGACGGTTCGGTGACGGCGGCGGTGGACAAACGCTCTAACTCTGATGACGGAGTTTGTAGGTCGCAACCGGGACCGAAAAATTAACGTGTCCGAATCGCGGCAGTGCTGAATCGTTAAAGCCATGCACTTGCGGTTACCCATCTAAATTGTGACCGCTCAAAACTCTGCTTATCTTCGACGACCTATCAAGAACGTCTACGCAAGCTACGCTACGTAGACGTTCTCGGACGGCTTCTAGCTCATACGAACTTAGTACGTTCAAAACCGTTGAGTGTGAAAATACATAAATATACTAAATAGTTTCCGTACAACACTACATATTCCCCAAGAATAGGGTAATAAGAACAATGAATAATGCAGTTCCCCAAATTAAACTTGAGGCTGCGGAGGTTATCTAGTGCCTAATGTGGTTACTCGTAAATACGGGACCGCATTGTTTTGCACTGTCGCCTTACTTGCAGCACAATGCACTCGCAAAATTAACTACTTAATACCCCAGTGATTTGAGAGTTTGATAAGAAATGCAAAATAACCATATTATTCATAATGGACTTATAAGCTTCCTAAAGCTAAGAGGGCTGCTAAATCTGTTGCTGTCTCTTTTCTTTAAATGCCATAGTTTGATCAGAACTGATTGAAGACATACCTACTTAGGCCTCATCTATGGAGACGCAGGACGTCACGTGTCGCGTGTGGCGTGGTGTCTTTCGGCGGGCATACATCCGTACCCATATTATAAATGTGAAAGTGTGTTTATTTGTTTGTTTATTTGTCCTGCTTTCACGTCAAAACAGAGCGACGGATCGACGTGATTTTTTGTGTGGAGATAGTTGGAGGGCTGGAGAGTAACAGAGACTTTTTATCCGGCTACCACACGAGCGAAGCCGCGGGCAGCAGCTAGTACATTATAATTATAATACACGCAACACGCGACGCGCGACGGCCCGCGTCTCTGTAAATGAGGCTCTAAGCCTGAAGAGGGCGGCTTATCTCTGAAATTCAAATAGATTGAATACCCAACAAGTTGAAATTATTTAGAACTTTGAAACTGTTTGAGATAGCTTGCCGAATAACCTGGAATAGGTTTGAAAGGTTAAAAATATGATTAATATTCAACGAACTGAATAATCGTCTTACTTTGATAAATTTTAAACATTTTGAATGAAATCCGAAGAAAATACTTACTTTTTAAACCGAAATAAATACTTTTTGAATCATGTTAAGTGTTATTATTTACTAATGAACGCCCGCGGCTTCGCCCGCGTGGACTACTTTTGATATCACACGGGAACCATACATTTTCCCGGGATAAAAAGTAGCCAATGTGTTATTCCAGAACCTAAACTATCTACATTACAAACATGTCAATAACCTATGGAGATACGTGGTAACAAACATTCACACACACACACACACACACACACGGACTTTCGCCTTTATAATAGTAGTAGAATTTACTTATCCCCATCTCCCCAAAATAAAATATTTTTAGTTGCAAAGTTTTAAAAATTCAGATTGCCTAATAAATGCATCCATTTTCGGTCTTTCACTAAAAGCGTAGTATAATCAGTTCTGTGCTAAAAGCTCCAGCTTTTAGGTGATCTAAATAATTCCTGCAATCACACCAAACATTAGCTGATGGTTCAATATTTAATCAGACACCGGATTTAAGTGCCTCACTAACTTGAATATCACGATCTGGATAACTTGTGTGATTTAAAAATGAATTTGTAAGAGTTCCAATTATATGAAATTTTGTTTCACAAGAATTGAATAGTTTTTATATGTAAGCCTGGGCGCATACGAGCCACAAAACGCTACCGACCTATTTCCTGTAACTTTCATATATTTTGTATAGACGCGCCGCACACGTGTAGCCATTGGCGGCCACTCGATACAGCTACAAAATATATGAAAAGTCGCTGTCGCTGACGTTTTGTGGCTGTGGTCGGTGGCCTGTTTGCGCCGAGCTTAACTTGCTTCTGGCATTGTCACTCATCAATCATAAGGTGTTAGGATGGTTTAGGTGTTGGGCAAGTTTACTCTCAACAATGTCCAATTGTCCATTGTACTACAGCTTCCTGTGTAGTAAGCATCCAGACGTTATGTCTAAGATTTTTTGGGTTACTCCTGTTTTTCACCGCGTCCTGTCCCTGAGAGGTGACAAACAGGAATCAAAATTCCTGCCTGTCCCCGATTTAAAATTCGGAGACAAACTGCTGCAGTGCACATGTTCCTGTTCAACTATCTAACTCAGTGGTTCTTGACCTATGGTCCGCGGACCACTGGTGGTCCCTGGAACCACTTGAAGTGGTCCGCGAAGCTATCCGAAAAAAATCAACCAGCGACAAAGGATCAAAGTTGAAAGAGAAAACTTACTGTTGGTGGTCCGCGGCAAGTCATAAAGTTTATCAAATGGTCCCTCATCACTAAAAGGTTAAGAACCACTGATCTAACTAGCCGCGATCCTTCAGCCTACATGTTTGGCGAGCCTAGGCCAACGCAAGCAAAGGCAAATTGATGCAAGGCAAGTGCTACCGTCTAGCTAGATGTTTGGCAAGTCTATGCAAACCAATGCAAAACATGTATTCTAGGCCAGCTAGGCGAGCGACACGTGTGGTATGAACTATTTGTTCCAGTGTTGTACTACTGACGAGTATGTAATAGCTACTTTACATACAGGTGGAAATTCTCTCTAGGATAATAATATAATACCCACTTAGCATTTACCATTATTATCATTAAAGCTGTTAAGTACTACAATATTCAAAACAAAAGCATAATACATTATTATTAACATTCATATACTTACAGGTAGGTAGGTACATACTGTAGATATAATTTAGATAGGTATGAATTTTATCTAAGGCATGTCGATCCGTAAAAATGTTAAGTATCACATTCATAATAATTATTAAGTAAAAGACTCGAGCCAAACAGGTTTATGTAAGGCATCGTTTCGTTTACAACAGAAAATTAAATGACCTATAAACATATATGAAGGATGACTTATGAAAACGTGAAACGGAACGCTGAATGCAAATTACGCTCGAAAGGGAGAGCTAATGACGTCACATTTTATGGTGATTACCAACCCCTCACGTGTTCCTTGTCATATCTTCAGTAATCTATTCTATCCCGGGTTGTTTGGTAAGGTAATACGTGAATCAACGGAAAGAGGAACGTTATCCCTGGTATTTATTATGGACTTAGAGGCTAGATAGAGCACAGATGGCTGCTATATCTGTTGCTGTTTCTTTTCATTGACATAAGAGTGACATGAAAAACATTCTCTACAGTCGTAATCAATTGAAAAATAATTATGAATAATGGGGTAGGTACCCACAGTACACACGATGGATCTAGGCATTATGTGTCTTATTAGCCTGGCTCATTCACAAAACGGGTTATTCTTAGGGGGGATTTGTGAACTAAGAATAAATGATGAGAGGGATTTTTCCACTGATGTAAATTGAAATTCCACTTTTCCCCCTTAGGGGGGATTTTTCAGAAAGTAAAAGTGGAATAACCCAAAAAACGATGTACGTAGGTAAGTATTTATCAGGATATTCGTATGTCGGTCGTACAAAAACAAAACTAACTGCCTTAACAAAAAGAGTATCAAACAAGGTGAAAGTTAGACGGGTCAAGCCTCCATTAATTAAACAGAGGGGACCAGTAATACCCACGTCTTGAACTATAATACCATGGAGTATTTAAGGCACATTTCCATTGTACAAGTACTTGCATGCAGGTACAACGGTTACGTATTGATGTCACGAAAAATACAAGACAGATTTTTGAAATCCATAGGAACGTTTGACAGATTTTTGATTTCTTTTTTTTCATAATACAGGAATTCGAATTCCATAAATTCTTAAGCCAGATTTTCATTTGTTTTTTTTTACAAGACAGAAATACAAAATCCAGCTAAACATTTTCCAGAAATTTTAACATCCAGATAATTCACTTTACCGCATGTTTGTTTTCCATATATTTTGTGATGCCGAAAAATCATGGTTCAGGAAAGACCTATTACAAAATTATGTATTCAATCTTTCTAAACGCCTACTAGTAGCGCCATCTAGTAATAATTCAGAGCGTTATTAATACTAGGTACCATAAAATTAAATGACCGATGTCCATTATGTAGCTTGAAGTACTGTAGGTAGATATCTAATAAATAATGTACCTAGTTACTTTTTTTTATTACCTACCTTTAACATTTCCTAACTAATTTCGTGCTAGATGGTTAAGTAAGTAACCTCACCAAACACTTTTGGCTTATCAAAATTTAACCTAAATCTTCCATATATTTCGAATTTGTGACGGCTCCGGCGCTTCGGGAAGTGCAGCCCCTCCGCCCTTGCGTAACAAAACGCGGCATCAGCACGAGCCTTCGCAGCTTCGGCTGTTTGGTCGCCACCTTCGGCGGCGACCAGCCTCAGCCGCTCCAGCTCGTGCTGGTTCCGCGTTTTGTCACAGCGGGCGGGGGCTGCATCTCCCTTCGCGCCTCCGAATTCATAAAAACACTCTAGGGTAGGACAGACAAGACTACGTGGAAGTCGGGGTGGGCAGATTCGGTTCTGAGACCGATAATAACCTAAAAACGTTTCGTTTTTCGGTAAGACAGACGCCACATGAAAAGCAACACAAATTACGTAAATAATATAATTGAGTAAGATGGAAAAGGTTTTATATGGCTGGAAATTTTCTGGTAAGCGTTACTTCTGTCTTTTAAAATAAGGTACAAGGATATTGTTGTCGAATGAAAAAAAAACGAACTGATAATCTGGCATTAGTGTTTCTGTCAAATGAGACTTCTGTGAAACGTTTTATCGGAGTAATAAAATTATGTAAAACATAGTATCTGGATTTCAAGTTTCTATCAAACGTTTTATGGATTTCAAAATTCGGTGTATCGTTTTTCGAAAGATTGATAGGTTACCAGGTACAACACTTGCGTGCATGTTACTGGAATTGGAAATAAGATTGCTAGAACTTGCACCTCTCCTGCAAGGTTTTAGTTCGACCCAGAGTTACAAGCAACTTATAAAAAGTTAACAAGCAAGCAAGCTGCAAGTTGCTGTTCTGATCTTCTAAAAACGCAAAACTGACGACGGTGTAAATAAAACCTCGAAGGAGAGGTGCAAGTTCTAGCAATCATGTATCCAATTCATGTAAGTCAAATCGACATGCAAGTACAAGTACTTGTAGAATGGAAATGCGTTTGTACAAATTAAAAACTACCTGCATATAACTTGCAGCTAGCATGTTTATGTTTTCACTAGATTTATATATAACATGAACCTTGCATTGGAAACGCGGCTTAAAGACCGCACCGGAACTAGCCAACATTACTTTGCTATCGAACCGAACTAACAGGTACTTACTTACAAGTTTACATTCCCTCCTTCGGGAGATCGTGGTTTAACCGCACACTAATGATGCTTAGGGCTTGTTTCGTCTCCAAGTAAGTTTCCAAAGTGAGGAGTACCACGTAAGACTTTCACCATCACTAAGGCTGAATTCGACCAAACTGGATTACTAAGTTTAGTATCGAGAGTAAACTACTGTTTGTTTGAATATTTTGACATTGTAAAGTTAACCCCTTATAACCAGGATAATTTGTATGCACATAATAATGTTCGGTTGCGCTTTCTAAACAATTGTATAAGTCGGCTAGCACCTAGTAGTTTACTCTCGGGTATAAACTTAATCCAGTTTGGTCAAATCATCATAATATTCTTCACCTGCGTTGGCCAACTACGCGTTAATTAATCCTTTGACGACATTGGGTAGGTACTGCGCCTTAGAAGCTATTTCGCTGAGATAACGCGTTAACTCAAACAAAATTGAAAAACACTAGCGCAATAGAGGTTGAAGCAAGCAGTTGCTTTTGTGCACTATGCAATAAGCAAAAGAAAAAACACAAAAAATTACGAAGGCTCAAGAATGAGGACTAATAATAACTTATGTAAAATCAAAAAGTATTTGTATTTGAAATAAGTCCACCAACCTCTTGATTTAGGTAGGTACGCAAGTTTTGAAATGGTTAAGTAGGTACTTATATGATATTTTTTTCTCATTTCGTAAATTCTTGATTTTTGCGGCCGCTATAACTCATTTATTTAAATAAAAGGTATTCTAGACTAGAGCAAAATCGATAGACACTATAGAGATGATTCTAAAGATATCTCATGAATGATTCTAAACTTACCTCAGTCATCAAAATCTGTTTTAATTCGCCTTGCGCCTAAACATCAGCCGTTTCGGCGCAAGGGGGGAATAATGAATATCACTTGCAAACATACATACATAACATAGAAAATCATACATCCATAACCCTTGTGACTTGACAGTCAGCCGGGTAATAAACAAACAGATATCATTAGCGAAAACCATCAAAGTCATGACCGCATTTACATAAACAAAAGCTTAATATGAAACTTAACGAGCTTCCATAATCCTGTTCTCTTTTCAGACGGCACTTTTAATAGCTACATTTCAAACTGCATTACGAAGCTTTGCGAACAGCCACAAAGACGGCGGGAATTGCATTTTCATGATATTAAAAATAGCCGAACTGCACGCGGTTTGAATACGTTTTTAGTTTCTACCTGCTCGTTCATATGGTACTCGTCCGAGGTCCGAGGTGGTTAAAAGAAATTGAGTTCAAGTGAGACTAAAAAATTGGTTCGGATGGATTTTTACATAATGTTCTTATAAGCCGGTAGCTCGACGGATTTTTAAGCCCCTTGAAAGAATACGTCATAGCTTAAAAGCCGGGACAGTGCCCTCCAAAGCACGGGATCATGGTCAAATCCAAACGTCACGTCACGTCTCACATTGAACGTCATTATTTATATACTTACTCAAACCAAAATTCTTAACTATAGTCGCGCCAATTTAATAGGTCACATTTGACATCTGTCAGTCTTAACAAAATCATTCGTAAAATTGCCTTTTTTGGTCATTATTACAATAAATAAAATATTTTTAACTAAAAAAGTTATGCAATTGTGCAGATCTAACTTTGAAAAATCAAATAATATTGTGAGCCCGTCGTTACAAGGTTACGTTGTTGAATTTTGATGAAGTGTCAAATGTGACCTATTAAATTGGCTCGACTTTTTTTGTAACAGTAAAATCAATCGTACAAATAAAAAATGATATATGATCACGACTGTATTCCCCAAGGCGCGGCAGACGTTCTCTCAGATCTTTTTAGGCATTTTAAGATTACAAAATGTTACATCGTGCAAATAGATTATCTTGATATCATCTTACGGAATCATAAATGTAACAAAAACAAAAGTGAGTGATAAAGAGACTAAGTAGGTGAAGTATTTTCAATATTCTGCACGTCTAAGTTATTTATTCGTGAGAGACCAAGGTATCTCGTAACTTTGGCTCGTGATCTAAACCGGAGACAAATGTGACCATTTGTTTGAACAGGACAAACATGTTCGCGAAGTTTGCTGGAGTGGAGAATATTGCTTTTGTTTTTATATAAGGTCGCATTAGCCGAGTGGGGGCGTACTCTATTTAATTTCATAAGTATATGTTTTGTTTTATATACCTCACCCATATTGATCATTTTAAAACATGAAACATTTAAAACCTTTTAAAATAAAATGGTAATTCCAGGCGGGATTTGTACCCTGTTGTTGTTGTAAAGAAGGCGAATTAGTTTATTAGAAGGATTCTCATTTTCCCGTTGCTTAGTTATAAAAACAGAAGTTAGGTTCCGTGGCCAAAAAAACATGCGGCTCGACTTATTATTCCCCATAAATAATATAATTATGATTTAAAGTTATTGTGTCAACAATAATATCCTACTAAACTTTTGATAATGATATATGACATGAACTTCAATTAGTTCTCTTTTTCTTAAAATACAGTGTGCAAGATGTGAAGATGTAAGAACGAAACTGTATGAGCTTGGGTCTAAAGACAGGGTACCGAGTGCCGACATACAGGCATGTTATTTATTCATTAGCACTGAACCCAGGCTCAGAGAGGTCATTGAATAGTTAGGGCTTACTAGAAACAAAACTCCACCAAATTCCCCAAAGGAAAAACATGTAAATTTTCTTTACGATCCAAAAAAAAACGTTCACATCATCCTTAACACAATGGTATCTTAATATCACAGAGGACAATCTTTTAACATTATTTGAATCACAGCAGTCATTATTTTCTCTTTATTTACGGCTTGAATTAATTAAGTAGGTACCTAAGTAAACTTTTCCTTCAACGTAGTTCTCTTGAATGAACTTAGAAATAGTCTTGAATGAGAACAGTATGAGACGCGTCTGCGAGGAATCGACAATAATTGTTGTGAATACATTGTATCCGAGTATTTATGACGTAAATGACCTTTTTATTTAGTCCAAAGCTTCGACTAGATTGTACTAGCCGTGGTCGCGGGAAGACTGACTATGTCGCCGTCCCCGGAGAACAAAATGATAACTACAAAAACGTAACTTTTCAGGAGGAGCAAAAAACATGTTTTCGTTAATAACTTCACAAATACTGGACGTAGACAGATGAGTGTTAGCTTTAAGCAATGCTGATTTTTATTGCATTCGGAATGTTTTAATGACACACGCGTAAGAAATGCCAAAATAGAGATATTTAAAAAATAAGAAGTTAGTCAAAATCAATCACCGTCTAAGTTCTATAATGTCGATTATCATTTTATTCCTCGTATTTTCTAGGCAAAACCTAATATTGTACCACTATTCTATCATGTTATTCGACGCTTTACCAGGGTGGAAGCGATTATGATAGTAGTGTATTATACGAATTGCAAGGACGAGTTTTGACGAGAATAAAATGATAACATGCGGTTATCATTATCTAGCTAGACGAATATTTTTCACGAGAACATAATGATAATGATTGTTTGTCATATTAACAGGTGTAAATACAATTTGATAAGATTATAGTACAACTTTATTCTTGTAACTTCAGGCATGGGTCGAATCGTGGAATAGTATTGTAATATTTTGTAACTTCGCGAATAACTGTATGAAAGTTACGAAAAAAAATGAGCAGGATGTATTAGCACCCAAAGATTACAAATATGGCATAACACTAAAACTAAGATAATGGCAGTTATCATTTTGTTCCCCGGGGACGGCGATGTGATCGCGAAAGTTTAAAAAAGACTGTTTTGTGGGTATTTACTGTGAAACTCTTGAGATAAACTTAAAAGTAAATTAAAATAAAAATTATATGTACCTAATGCCAATTTAGGAGTTTCTATTCTATGCGTATGACGTAAGAGTTCGTAATGTTTCCGCTGACTGCTATGAAATCTCGTATTAACTTGTCTACTTTCAGACCCAACGAATTTATGTAGCGGGGAAAATTGTCTCCGTGTTGTCTTGATGTGCTTTATCATATTTCATATGCATAAAGTTTGTTTACTCTGAGACACTGAGAAATTGCGTGTTTTGATATTAGGTGTACTCACGAAACTGCAAGAATCTCAGGTGAGTAAAAGATGTCTGCGAAGTTTGAATTAAAGTACACGCTTGGATTTAGTCTGGAGTGGCCAACATATTTATTCTGCTCCAAACCATATCCGTCTATAGAGTAGTCTGTAGACCGTCTGTAGGGTACGTAGTCCAGATATGGTACCTACTTCGGACTACTCTAGCTATACGGTCGGATTTGGTTCGGATCAGGCCAAATCTGTCGTCCACTCCGGACTAAATCCGAGCATGTAGTATTTTGAGCAGTGTCTGTTTATTATGACTAAGTAGGTACAACACGTATGTACTGACTTACAAATGCATGTGAACTGTTTTTAAATTATGTATTTCCTACTCCTCAGAACGTAGCACATTTTTCTATTTTGTTAGATCAAGAGAAGTTTCTTTCAAAAAGTATGTATTTAGGTATGAGCCATAAATCATTATTTATTTTATGTTATTATTATAAGTACTTATTATTTTCCAGTGCTTCTAATATTCACATTTTAACTCATAATACGTGGTAAAATCTGATGACAGAACGAATAAAAGGCTGAAACTGCGAGCCAGAAAAAATTTTTGTTTATTTGCCTCACAAATTGTGTTGTCGTTTTTAATCAACGTGCTCATGTTTTAAAACCCCCGTGTTTTATTTCAGACAGGGTATTCAAAACGTCAATCAAGCTGTGAGAGTTTTACAACAATGCAATCAATGTTTTTTTTTTGTGAAAATAGGACATTTGCGGACTTACAAGGCGTTGGTATTTTCATTTTCTTTGAAATAAGAAAATAGGATTTCTAGCTAACAGTCATGTCATGATTATATTATGAATACAATACATTATTACATTTTAACTTTCATCATAATTCACAGCCTGACTTTATCATGAAAAGAATATATATACCTACTTACTGCATATATATATTGACATATGGAACCGAGACGTGGTCCGGTCCTATTGGCCTCATGAATAAGCTCAGAGTCGCTACACGAGCTACGGAGAGGGCTATGCTCGGGCTTTCTCTACCTACGGGATTGAATCAGAAATGAGGAGATTCGTAGAAGAACTCGGGTCACCAACATAGCCAAACGGATTAGCACGTTAAAGTTACAATGGACATATAGCACGCAGAACAGATGGTCGATGGGGCCGGAAAGTTTTTGAGTGGAGGCCACGAACCGGCAAGCGCAGCGTTGGACGTCCATCGACAAGATGGACAGACGATCTTGCAAAAACTCCAGGTCAGCGGTGGATGCAGGCCACTTCTAACCGCAATACATGGAAATCTTTGAGGGAGGCCTATGGCCAAAACTGTACGTCGTACGACTGAGGTGATGATGATGATATATGCAATAGAGACCCATCGGCCTTTCCTTGTTTATGCCATTTTTCACGATCCACTGCTGCTCTATTTATCAAAATCTTGAAAAAAAATCTTGCTACGGTCACAAACAGTAAAATGGTGTATTAAAACAATACAAAGTTCAACACTGTTCCAAAGTGTTAGTAAAAGTGGATAGTGCTATAATTGTATTACAAAAGCTGCTTTTCTCACTTAACAAGCCGTTATTGCTCTCAAAGTCAGGGACAAACTGGCGTTTTATAAGATGTCGCTTTTAATGGTCTTTCAATGTTTTTAGAAACGTGACGGGAGTAGGGTTGCTTTCATAATAATCGAATAAGTTATGAAAAGGTTTATGTGTGAAACATGTTTAAAAAAAAATATATTTACGACTGTAGGTAGGTACTGTAGGTACCTAATGTCAATGTTTGAAAAACGTTACAGTTGGCTAGAGGAACAAGAGACGATAAGATACAAATCAAATTACATTATTACATACTCGTACAATGCCAGTCCAAGGTTAGCAAGGTTATGCATTAAAGTTTTTTCAAACATTTGGGCAACCCTAACTGAGACTGAAGTTTTTTCACAGTATTTTTCATCTTGATTAATAATACAAAAGTTTTCATTCTTCCATTCTCGTTTTTCTTTCTGAGCAGTCATTCTTACTTGTCGAACGAAAGCTTGAAATAGTCGACCTTTTTTGCAAGTGCTCTAGAAAATTATACCTATAGTCGATCCCTCATCAATTCGTGTTTCCTTGACGGCCTTGTTTGCCAGTTGGCATTGTTTGCAGGGTATTAACCTTTTAGTTTTCTATATAGTATTCTTTTAGTATTCTATTATAGACTATATTAGAGTAAACTGCTATGAATCAGTTAAATATAACAACCAACTAGTATGAAAATTAATATGAATTCATATTCATACTAGTAGGTTGTTATAAAACTTCTACGAATGTTCTTGTAGTTCTTGTAAGCTCGATTGTACTTATTTGATACTATGTATATGTACATCCACAGGCAGGACTTGGTCCTTTCAAGTCCAAGACCAAGTCCTTCCTGTGGATATGGCCGGTTGAGCAGAGAGGATGGTGTAGATGCTGGGCAAGCCTAAGTGTCCCGATGAGTGTAGGCAAAGATTGCCTCCTGACACTGTATAAATCATCTACATTATAGTAAAGATGTAAAGGACTAAATTTATTTGTAACGTCAAAGAGAGGTATGTGTATGTATGCATACACATACCTCTCTTTGACGTTGTTTAAAGTATAAAGATAATTTTAAATTAGGACTGAAAAATAATTAACCTTTCAAACCACAAAGAAGTAAAAACCTTTAATGCGACGACGATAATTGTAATCCTTAGTTATTTGTGTAAAAATGAACCAGACGAAATATTTTGAATGGCAAATGGAAGAAAAAAGAGAATCCATTATCCTGACAATGTAGGTGGATAAATTGCGGGCCGGAGCAGATTGTGATGAATAAAGTATTAGGGTATTTACAAAGCCTACACAGATTTTATGTTTTGCTATTTATTGAACACTCAATTGCCTTTGATCGTATTTATCATTTATAGGTCAATCAATATGAGTGTCAGTAGTTATTGTCAATTGTAAACAAGTATTTGGTCGAAACGTGCACACAATGCCATGGACAAAATATAATTTACAAGAAAGCGATAGAGTACCTATCAAATAATACAGAATGACGAATAAACAAGTAAATATTAATATGGCTTTCAGTACCTACTAGAATAGGAAGCCTACCAATAATAGGTTCATATAAATATACATATAATAAAACTGTAACATAACGATGTCTGTTATCTTGAAGATATTTGAGAAAAACTATTTTTATCTGGAGGATATTTATATGGAGCATCTATGAACCCAATAGACCCCGTCATTATAATCAGCTTTTAGTGACCCACTGCTGGGCATAAGCCTCCTTCCCTTACCACCAAACAGTTCTACTCGGGCCTTATTTTTTCAAAAAAATCATGGAGGGGGTAAAAATAAGGGTTGGTATGGGGAAAAAATGCTAAACAGCGCTGGGTGCTGTCAGTTTTGGGATGGGTGACCTCCTATTTTTGCACTCATGGAAATTTTTAAGTTAGGTCTTTTTATTTCGAATATATGAATATTTCAAAATTCTTTCCTATCCTGATACTCGTATTATAGGTAAATGAAAAGTTGGTGGGGATGGATGGATGGATATTTGTTACTCTTTCACGCAGAAACTACGAAACGAATTTCACTGAAACTTGGAATATAGTTTATGACCTGCATTAACACATAGGCTATTTTTTACCATGGTAAGTACCACGCAAGCGAAGCCGCGGCCGGATACTAGTTGAAAATAATACTCATTGTCGTTAGGACCTACATACATTTATAGAATTCCAATTAATTTCGACAAGGCCGGAGCCCTCAACTATTCCGCTCCACTAAAATAAATCACTGTAGGTATAGTTCTAAATCATAGTTTCTCAACCTTATTTTGCCCACCGCCCACTTTGAAAAAAACTTTTTGAAGAGCCCCCCTGCGCCATCTTAATGCCCCCTAATTTTCTCTGGGTTTTCTACTGCCTCCTGAAACTCTAAAACGCCCACAAGGAGGCGTTATCGCTCACGTTGAGAACCTATGTTCTAAACGGAACGTTTTCGAATAATTCATCGTATCCACTGGCAGAATATCGAATAGGACTCAACTGTATTTTCCAATTATTTATTTACATCCTTCCAAATCCCCATTGGATCGTATTCAAAGCATTGATTTAATACAAAAGCTCTAGCGCAATCTCACTTAGCTACGAAAATAATCTAAGCCAAAGTACATAGGTACTTACAGATTTTTTAGCTTTTAACTCTAGAATCCAAATCAATGTGTCAGTTGAAAATCGAACCGAAACTTTGATTTGTTTTTACCAGCAAAAACTATGCTTTTAAATATTTCCAATTTTAATGTTGATTTTTAAACAGTGTTCTTTGTTTATATATCTTACTCTGAGGTAAAACAATTCACTGTTATCTATGTTTACGAGCTGATAAACAAAAGGCTCGCTGCATTGAGCTGGGATTAGTGCGCTGATTGGAGTATCGATTGAACGTGTGGTTTGTGGTGGACGTGGGGCTTGACCACCCTCGCGGCTGATCAGAAGCATCTATTGTGTTAACACAACTATTGCATCTGATTGCATCTAAAGATATGTTCGAAATGTCATTTATAAAGAGTGTAAAAAAAATCTATAAAGTACGAAACTTATAATTAAAATTATTCTGACAGAATCATTATAAAAACAACATAGGTATGATCGAACATTTGTGAAACATTTTTTAACCGACTTTCAAAAAGGAGGAGGTTCTCAAGTCGACTGTATGTTTTTTTTATCGTTTAAATTAATACGACGCAATTTAGTAACAAAAATCGAAGTAGGTAGGTACATTACAATATTACCTACAGGGTGGATTTTTGAGGCGGAAAGGTAACCGACACAGTTACAGGAAAACGTTCCTACTCGTATATAGGAAACCATCAAGAACTTTTTGAGATATTCTGAACAAATATCGTACTTATATGTTCTAAACCAAAAAAAATTACCTATATCGTGTGATTTTTCCTGTTTTTTTTTAGGTACCTACTTACTTTAAACTTTTATAGTTTTAGGTACTTACTGTTTTGGTTAGTTGTTCTCAAATGTTACCAGCTACATTTGCAATAGTCAGCAAACGTTTCCAATAAATTGCAGATAGGTCATTGAATATCCCTAGAGTAGGAGCATCAGGCTCCACGTTCACAACTGCTGCTCGTTGTTTTATTCCCACAGCAATTTATGCTAAACATGTGATATATTTGAGCCCAACGATTGGGCCGAACGCATTTGTATGTAAACCGGGGCAACATCTGTCGTACCTCTTGACCTTACCCTTCTCTATTGTTATTTGTCTGAGTAAACATGTGCTCTATGTGTCACTCAGTTTTAGATCTGTGGCTCTAACAGATATCTTATTATTTTTACTAAGCAATTTATTTGTTTAGCCTGATCGTCAGATTATTTTTTGAGGGCGGTAGGAAAGTAGTGGATCCGGCTGGAACAAAACCGCCAGTAGTGGCATAATAGAGGAAAGTTATTTACCCAGCAGTGAGTGCTACTGTCTGTATAGATACACATAATTTATTTATCGATTTTGTTTAGCAACTAATTTATTATAAGTAGGTACCTATAGGTACCTATTTAGACTTTAGACAATGAGGAAGACTCACGATTTTAGTTGAGTATGCAGATTTGTAGATACAAAAAAAACAAAAAATACTGTGTTTTTGGTTTTTTAATCGGATCAAAAATGACCGAGTTACAGAGATTTTAATGCACCAATCTAAAAAACGCTCGCGAGAAGGCCGCGACTGGCTGTGACGTCACCAGGCGCCCGCGGCTCGCTCCACTAGTACAAAATCCCTAGTTATTTTCAAACTAATTTCCGCCCGCGGCATCGCTCGCATGGCACCTGGATAAAAAGTAGCCTATGTCCTATTCCCGCTCATTACCTAACTATATTTTAAATTTCAGCCAAATCGGTTCAGTAGTTGTCGAGTTATAGAGGAACAAACATACATCCAAACATCCAAACTTTCGAGGTCATTCACGTTTTTTGTTAAGTAAGTACTTATGCAGATTTGTAGATTTAAAAAAGTTATAAATGATTTCATTTTTATTTTTAAATATGATTACGACTGTATTCCCAAGGCACAGTAGACATAATATTCTATCAGATCTTTTAGGAATTTTTAGATCCGTTGAAAAAGTCTAAGCGGGTAGTCAGAGGTAGAGAAGCAGTTGGCCAAGTGCGCTAGTGCCTCGACTTTCAATCCGAAGGTTGTGGGTTGAAACCCAGCCGTGCATCAATGGATTTTTCGTTTCGAAAAATGTATAAGTAGGTACCTAAGTAGGTATGCGCTTTAACACGAGCTCTAAACGGTGAAGGAAAATATTGTGAAAGTGTGATAGTGTGATTTGAAAACCAAGTTTAGGTAGGTAGGTATGTGATTATTTTGACTCGTACATACAAATTATTAATTTTAGGTATTACGATTAAAAGTATGTATAAAAAATACCTATTCACTAAAAAGTTTAAAGGCGAAAATTATTTTTAAGTAGGTACCTACCTAGGTAAGTAGTAGGTAGGTAGGTACCTACTTAAAAATAATTTATGTAGGTAATAATTTAAGTAGGTAGGTAAATAATTTAGGTAGGTAAAGTTAATATTAGTGTGATTCGACTCCTGATTGTTAGTTTTGTTTGTTATTGTTTTCGGTAAGTACCGGTACCTACCTCAAATACCTATTCAGTAAAAAGTTTAACGGCGAAAATTATTTTTAAGTAGGTACCTACCTACCTACTTACTACTTACCTAGTACCTACTTAAAAATAATTTTCGACTTTAAACTTTTTACTGAATAGGTATTTTAGGTACGTACCGGTATTATTTTTAAGTAGGTACCTACCTACCTACTTACTACTTACCTAGGTAAGTAGTAAGTAGGTAGTACTACTTACTACTTGATGATTTTTTGGCTAGTAAGTTTTAATGTGACATTTTACTGTGTTGACATTTAAAATAATATTTATATTTTGACATACCTAATAAATTGACATGATGTGCTTATAAATCATCGACATATTTCTTCAAGTCATAAATAATTTAATATATAATTTTTTTTTTTTTGTTGTTTTCACGAGCTTGATTTTATTTTGTAAAGTATTATTGTTTGGAATTTAATAATGTTATTGTATTTAATTGAAATTTGAAATTTAATAATGTATGGATTTATTTATGTTCTAGATTAAGTTATATTATGTTATGTAATAGATTAAGTTCAGTTCAAACACAATTGTATTGTTACTACACACATTCAATATATATGATTGTTAGTTTTTATATATAATATAAAAACTAACAATCAGGAGTCGAATCACACTAATATTAACTTTACCTACCTAAATTATTTACCTACCTACTTAAATTATTACCTACATAAATTATTTTTAAGTAGGTACCTACCTACCTACTTACTACTTACCTAGGTAGGTACCTACTTAAAAATAATTTTCGCCTTTAAACTTTTTAGTGAATAGGTATTTTTTTATACATACTTTTAATCGTAATACCTAATTAATAATTTGTATGTACGAGTCAAAATAATCACATACCTACCTACCTAAACTTGGTTTTCAAATCACACTATCACACTTTCACATCACACTAATCTAATCATACTATCACACTAATATTATAAATGCGAAAGTTTGGATGTTTGGATGGATGATGTTTGTTCCTCTATAACTCAACAACCACTAAACCAATTTGGTTGAAATTTTAAATATAGATAGATAATGACCAGGAATAGGACATAGGCTACTTTTTATCTTTGTACCACGCGAACAAAGCCGCGGGCGGAAGCTAGTTAATATTAAAAATGCAAAAGTTTATATATTTGGATTTATGTTTGTTCCTCTATAACTCGACAACCACTGAACTGATTTGGCTGAAATTTAAAACATAGATAGTTCTTAACCTGAAATAGGACATAGGCTACTTTTTATCCAGGTGCCACGCGAGCGAAGCCGCGGGCGGAAGCTAGTTTGTAATTAACTAGCGATTTTGTACTAGTAGACCGAGCCGCGGGCGCCCGGTGACGTCTGACGCAGCGCGAAGCTCCGAGCGCGCGTTTTGAAATGGCCGAAAAGAAAACTTGAATAACTTCGTCATTTATTGATGGATTTTAATTATTTAAAAAACAGAATGCTCAGAATGCTAAAGAGTATACGCCCTCATACTTAGAAACCCAATATTTCGTTTAGTGATTGATCCTCATTCACGCTGTTTTTATCTGCCAATACGTAGCTGGGAAACCAGCTGACAGAACTTGTCCCCCTGTATATTACCATGGCTTCGTATCGAATCAATTTCTATCATCACTAATCCTTTGTTCTGACGCCTCTGACCACCTGATTTATCGTCGTTGAAGTTCAATTTCTTTTCTTTTTTCTGTTTTCTACATTAGCGTTTGCGATTGTAGATTATGTAACATGGCTAGGGGGGCTAACACTTGTGACCACGTGAGTTATCGACATTGAATTACAATTCCCATACATTTTCTCTGTTATCTATATTAGATAAGGTGCAGCGGGGCAATTCTGTCCGAAAAATTTTAGTCAAAACTTTAAACTTCAATGCTCTCGTTCCTTATTGAGTTACGCTAATTCTGAAAAATTGGTGACCTGTAACCTTTATCTGCCTTTTTCTTTATTGTATTTTTGTTAAAGAAAAAGCATATTTAAATGGTGAAATAACACAATTTTAACTAAAAACTGGAAAATGCCAGAATAGCCCCTCAGCGGGGTAATTCCGTCAGGTGGTGATATTATTCGAACCAATGATGCTATGATACTAAATCCAAGAGCTTTACAAACTAGACAACATAATACACTTGAATTTGAACATTCTGATCTCCTACGATGGTCCAGTTTCTATAAAAAACCTGTTAAAATTTTTGTGGGGTAATTCTGGCATCACTCTTTAGTCTCCCATACATGCTAGTGTTGGGACCCTGACTATCGATAAACGGAGTTTACGCAAAAATCTCGCGCAAAAATTATGTATGAAATGTAGTTTGCCCCGAACTGAGATCTCGCGAACCGTAGATCACTTACATTTGGACTTTCTTCTGATTACCCCTATACCTTCAAGTGCTACTACTGCTAAGTATGTCTATTGCGCTAGCTTGTCATCCTACTAATACTATAAAGGCGAAAGTCCGTGTGTGTGAATGTTTGTTCCCACGTATCTCAATAACTACTAAACCGATTTGGATGAAATTTGGAATGTAGATAGATAATGACCGGGAATAGGACAAAAGCTACTTTTTATCCCGAAAAATGCACGGTTCCCGTGGGATAAAAAAAATAGTAGTGCACGCGGGCGAAGCCGCAGGCGTCCGCTAGTGGTAAATAATACTGGCAAGCATGCAATGCAATACATAATGTTGTGTCTAATTTTTTATGAATTCTCGTCGTATTTCAAAAAGTATATGTACATCCTAGAATAAAAATGATAACTATTTTGGAATGTTATTATTATTATTATTAAAAAAAAAAAAATTGTTAGTTTTTTTACCCCCTTGGGAACCCAAAGCATATGAGCTTAATCGATGAAGGGGTTGTCAAAACCCCTTCATCGATTAAGCTCATATGCTCCACTATACATTGCCATAGCACAACCTATTGACCTACCTAGTTTCATGAAGATTGGATGAACGGTTCGACAATTATGCGAGAACTAGAATTCATGTAACATACAAACATACAAAGCAAAATCTCCATACTTGCCAGTGAGATCTTCGTTCGCTTCGCTCGCTCGATCGAAAATTTAATGCGTGTCGACTATGGTTTAATTAAGCTCAAATAAAGCCACAAACAAATACTTATACAAAGAAATGTCGCATTAGTTAACCCCGAGATCTTCACTCGCTCGATTAGTTAAGTATTATTTTTATCGACGTTTACTTCAATGCTGTGGACAACACTGGTTTTTGGCAACTTCATACAAAATCGGTGGGGCAATTATGGCAACCGATTTCGATAAAATTACATAAAATCAACACTTTGTGGGGTAATTATAGCGGATGCAATAACACAGAAGAAACAATGAGTAGAAACGAACTAGTACGATTAAAATAATCTCCAGTCTAAAATACACCTCCTTAGCTTGTTCAATTTTCAATTAAACCGCGAAAACCACTTAATTATTACAAAAACTCGAGGGGCTAATATTTTTACACCCTCCGAAAAATAGGTGACTGTCAAAATGATGCTGTCAATCAGTCAGTTTTTGCGCTAGAAATGCTCTTAGAGTTGCCGCAAAAAATAATACCCTAGCCTAGAGCTAAAATTAGCACATCGATGAGTGCAACTTCAAATATTTGTCTTAGCTTTGTTAGACTAAAGATAAATTTAGAATGCGTCCGGTCACGGCGCTTATCGGCGCTGCTCGCTCCGAAACACGACAAAAATGCAGTTTTTTGGAGCTTTCTCATCCCTAATAACAACCAATCGAAAAAGTGAACGGAATTTATGTCATTAATTGAATGACCTATCCGATGGAGCAAACCAAAAACATAAATTACCTACACCAACTTCAAAAGCAAATGAAGATTTATCTTATTTTTAGTGATTTTCGTTGATTTATTATGAAGTAAATATGATGTTAAATAAAAATTAAAACTAAAATTAAACGGTATATTACAAGATAAAATGTTAGAGATGCATGTTGGCTTTTCAGTTACTTTCCACTTTATTTATCGAGGGTTTATACAGGGAAATACAGTATTGGGCTCAGGGAACGCCCTTAAAGCAGACTCAACAAAACCATGGTAAGCTGTCATATTAATTATGTGAATGTAAACTTAAACTTGTAGGGGTAGTCAGACAGAAGCAAGGAAACTTTTATTTTTCAATCACATTTTTTATTAAGTAAAATCTACTATTTATTTGTAAGTTCCTACAAACTCCTTTATTCGAAAAAAAAGTGGCAACCCTACTGAGACGGTCGCATGCATGTCAGGTCGAGTTGACACTCGACTGACGTCCGCTGACAAATAACAATTTTAAAAATATAGGCTGAGTTCACATTGCATCTCTAAAATTGAAAATTGACAACCTTGTACGAGTTGATGTACGAGTAGAAAAATTTAAATTCCATATACAGGGTGGAAAAAATGAATGGGCCCCGGAGGGGCCCAACTAACCCAAAACTACTTTAAATCCTTAAGATACAGTATTTTACTTAAAGGAAACATTCCTTTATTTTTAAAAAGAAACGAGTAGAAAAGAGTGTTGTCGAGACGTATTTAAAAATAAGTTTTTGAGAATAAAAAAGTTATTGTATTGTTCAGTTATTCAGTTATTTATTTACTACAGATTTAAATTATCATTGCAGATAAACATCCAATGCGATAATTTAGATAGGTACTTTTGGAAATGAACATCTACTATGAATACTTACATTGTACGGTCCGCAGTCCGCACACCCTGGATAAAGGATAGTTCATAGTCTAATATCTTTAAAACTCTGAGATAAATTTTAACTGATATACCTATTGTAAGAAAACTTATGATATAGATGACTTATGTTATGATACTTATACATAATACTTAAAAAATACAGACGGACGGGCATAACGAAACTATTAGGGTTTCTTGTCAGGACAACGGAACCCTAAAAAGTAGTATTAGTTGATGAACTGAAATATTTTGTTTTTGAGTTTCCCAACTCGTTCTCGTACATTTTTTTTTAGTAGTGCAGACACCCCTTTATATTTTTAATCCCCGCCCATCTGTCAATACACATATTAGTAGCGTAGCCAGGTCGGCCCCTAGGGGCCGCTTTTCGGCCGTTGAAAGGCTTAGGCGGCCTTTCGATGGGAGCGGCTCCTAAACGGCCTATATGCACCTAGTTACCTTTTCCTATTTTTATTAGGTAGGTACTTACCTAATCATAATTCAAAATTCTTAGCAAAAAAAAAAACAAAGCATTTTTTTTTTCTCTTAGCGCGTGCCGCTTATTTCTTTGGTTGAAACCTCTATGTTCTGAACTTACTAGTAGCATGCACACTGGCAGTCTTTATGACATAATGTGCTATTCTATGCTATGGGTTTCGTTTGAATGAAACTAATTTTGAAATGGATAACGAAAAACTTATTGAGAGCGTAAGAAAATTTAATTTTCATTCCATCTATTTGAATTGGAAAACCCCCCCATCTAGCATAACTTAATGCGTTCCGCACGTTATGTGACATTATCAAACGTCAAAATCCCATCGGGTACAATACTGCCCTCTCGAAATCAAAATGTAGTAACAGCAAAAACACGATTTCGAGAAAAATGATGAAGCTACAATCAATAAAAATATTCAGAAGAGGTTACATATTAATAAAACCTTGAATGTGGAGTGAAAGTACACATAATCTATAGGTACCAACCAATAATAAAGCGTAAAAGTTTGTTTGTTAATTTGTTTGAACATTGAACACGCTAATCTCAGGAGCTACCAGTCGGATTTGAAAATTTATTTCTGCATTTGATAGCTAAACTCTGTGAGGAAGGATATAGGCTACTTTTTATCATCATCATCATCATGATCACCATATACCATCACTATGGGGGCAACGCTACGATGGCACTGCTAGTAAACTATATTTCTTAACGTTTTTACTTTATTTTTTCTTCAAAACATAACAGTTATAGCCATTTTATAGTACTACCTAGTAGAGTGATATATCCCCTATTATTGCAATTAGTTTTCTTGTGAAATCCGTTCAAAACACATTATTATTAACGCACTAAATTTTCTTACTACTGCGTTTTCGATCATTTTTTCTGTCATTTTACTAACTAAAATGTGGTATTATTGTAAGAATACTACAGTTTAAATGTGAAATAATTAATAATTAATAATTTAAAAGTAATTTCACGCACTCTGCTGTGCGACCAGATGGAATAGCGGTTGCAACACCCGGTTGAAATGCTCCTGCGTGTGTCCGGGTTCGGCTTCAAATCCTATAACGACTATGGATTTTTTTAATCAATTTATTTTTTATTTTTTATTTCACAACGAACTGTGTGAAATATGTATTTTAGTGTGGTTTAGCTTGTAAACGCTCTATATTTACAAAAAAATTGAGTGATAAGCAGTGATCGGAATGAGGCGGGCTAAAATACCTAAAGTTCGAAAAATAACAGAGACAAATGGAGGCGCCTTAGGACTAAATATTTTTCGACCCAATTATTTCCGTTTCCGGGACATTAATAAAGAACATCTAACATTAAGGTGAATCAATTTTTTACCTGAGTTAATAACAAAAACTAAAATGTAAATTATAAGGATAAAAAACTTTTTTCCGTCGGTCAAATAGAAAAATTATTTGAATTAGTTCCCAATATTATTAACATTAATTTTAAATGTACTTACTCACTGTGAAAATTGTGCCAACTTTCAATAAAATTCTTACTTACTACAAGAATAAAATTCTTGTAGTAAGGAAGTCTCCCCTTTTTTGCCTCTGTTCTTTGAACTTTAGGTATTTAAGCCCGCCTAATTCCGATCACTGGTGATAAGTTTTAAAATGGGCTTTCAGAATAATTGTGTATTTAGCATAAAACCAACAAAATGTCTATTACTGTGTTATAGGCTCGGGTGGGCAGATTACGCTTCGCAAAACGGTTATGCGACGGTCCTAGTATGATACGGTCTTAGTGTGTAAGGTGCTATTTTCGTGACGGGCTCGGTCATGGCTCGGCCCGCTTATGATACTGCGCAGTAAGCGCAGACCTTAAGCGTTATGTCACGTCGTCATTTAACGCGGGAAGAGATGCTTAGGGCTGTGGGTATGTTGGAAGCTGGACGCAGTCAACGCGATATCGCGGACGCTGTTAACACACAACCAAGCGTAATTTGCCGATTATGGGCACGCTACAGGGCTACAGGAGATGTAGCCGAACGTCACCAAGGAAGATACAGGGTCACTACCCAGAGACAAGATCGATTTCTACAAAATGCTGCAAGAAGGCAGCCCCAGATTACAGCTCGTCAGTTGGTAGGAAGACTCCAGTCCCAGCACCAAGTGGTTATCAGTGACCAAACTGCCAGGAGAAGATTACATAAAGCCAATCTCCACGCTCGCAGACCATTAAGAGTTCCAGCTCTGCGACGTGGAAATCGAGGGCGTCGGTTATTGTGGGCTAACGCACATTTGCAATGGACCGATAATCAGTGGGCACGTGTTCTGTTTTCCGATGAGTCTCGCTACGGATTTCATCCTGATTCAAGGAGAGTGCGTGTTTGGCGAGTCCCTGGTCGCCAAAGTCGACTCCGAAATCCTCAGGAAGTTCATCCTTACCAAGGCGGAACGATCATGGTGTGGGCTGGAATTCGCCTGGGTAGAAGAACTGATCTCGTTTGGGTACGAGGCAATTTAAATGCAGAGCAATACATTGAGCAGGTTGTGTACCCTATGGTCATCCCTCACCACCAGCAGTTCGGCCAAGATTTTGTGTTCATGCAGGATAATGCACGCGCACACACCGCAAGGCAGGTAATGATCTGTTCAGCGAACACAATATCGCGGTATTAGAGTGGCCTGCTCAGTCCGCCGATCTAAATCCAATCGAACATGCTTGGGATCTGCTCGGGAGAAGAGCTTTCAGTGATCTTCCTCAAAATTTGAACACGGAAGAAGAACTTTTTTCACATCTTTCCAGAATATGGAGCCATATTCCACAGGCGACAATTGATAACTTGATACTCAGCATGCCACGCCGATGTAGAGCCGTGGCTAATGCCCGGGGAGGTCCGACGGATTATTAAACAGCTGCAAAGAATGTTTTTTAATTTAATTTTTGCTTAAGCATTACATGTTTTTGTCATTTACATAAAATTGTTTTTTTTTGTTTAGGCACTATTTTCGTTTTTCTTATTAAACCTTCATTTTTTTACTTGCACGCTTTTTATTTAATAACATAACTGAAATCAAGAATACATTAGGCTTCTATTGATGTAAAACATCTAGGATAAAAAATAAGTTGAATTAAAAAATACACTAAAATACCCATGTTCCCTAGACTTTGTTGAGTAGTGTATCATTAAAGCTGTTAAGTACTACAATATTCAAAACAAAAGCATAATACATTATTATTAATATTCATACACTACTACAGTATGTAGTGTATGAATATTAATAATAATGTAACATAAACATACTTAATTTAAATAGGTATGAATTTTATCTAAGGCATGTCGATCCGTAAAAATGTTAAAGTATCACATTCATAATAATTATTAAGTAAAAGACTCGAGCAAAACAGGCTTATGTAAGGCATCGTTTCGTTTACAACAGAAAATTAAATGACCTATAAACATATATGAAGGATGACTTATGAAAACGTGAAACGGAACGCTGAATGCAAATTACGCTCGAAAGGGAGAGCTAATGACGTCACATTTTATGGTGATTACCTACCCCTCACGTGTTCCTTGTCATATCTTCAGTAATCTATTCTATCCCGGGTTGTTTGGTAAGGTAATACGTAAATCAACGGAAAGATGAACGTTATTCATAATGTACTTAAAAGCTTGCTAGAGCGCAGATGGCTGCTATAATCTGTTGTTGTTTCTTTTCATCGACATAAGAGTGACATGAAAAACATTATCTACAGTCGTAATAAATTGAAAAATTAGTATGAATAATGGGGTAGGTACCTAAAGTACGCACAATGGATATAGGCATTATGTGCCTTATTAGCCTGGCTCATTCACAAAACGGGTTATTCTTAGGGGGGATTTGTGAACTAAGAATAAATGATGAGAGGGATTTTTCCACTGATGTAAATTGAAATTCCACTTTTCCCCCTTAGGGGGGATTTTTCAGAAAGTAAAAGTGGAATAACCCAAAAAACGATGTACGTAGGTAAGTATTTATCAGGATATTCGTATGTCGGTCGTACAAAAACAAAACTAACTGCCTTAACAAAAAGAGTATCAAACAAGGTGAAAGTTAGACGGGTCAAGCCTCCATTAATTAAACAGAGGGGACCAGTAATACCCACGTCTTGAACTATAATACCATGGAGTATTTAAGGCACATTTCCATTGTACAAGTACTTGCATGCAGGTACAACGGTTACGTATTGATGTCACGAAAAATACAAGACAGATTTTTGAAATCCATAGGAACGTTTGACAGATTTTTGATTTCTTTTTTTTCATAATACAGGAATTCGAATTCCATAAATTCTTAAGCCAGATTTTCATTTGTTTTTTTTTACAAGACAGAAATACAAAATCCAGCTAAACATTTTCCAGAAATTTTAACATCCAGATAATTCACTTTACCGCATGTTTGTTTTCCATATATTTTGTGATGCCGAAAAATCATGGTTCAGGAAAGACCTATTACAAAATTATGTATTCAATCTTTCTAAACGCCTACTAGTAGCGCCATCTAGTAATAATTCAGAGCGTTATTAATACTAGGTACCATAAAATTAAATGACCGATGTCCATTATGTAGCTTGAAGTACTGTAGGTAGATATCTAATAAATAATGTACCTAGTTACTTTTTTTTATTACCTACCTTTAACATTTCCTAACTAATTTCGTGCTAGATGGTTAAGTAAGTAACCTCACCAAACACTTTTGGCTTATCAAAATTTAACCTAAATCTTCCATATATTTCGAATTTGTGACGGCTCCGGCGCTTCGGGAAGTGCAGCCCCTCCGCCCTTGCGTAACAAAACGCGGCATCAGCACGAGCCTTCGCAGCTTCGGCTGTTTGGTCGCCACCTTCGGCGGCGACCAGCCTCAGCCGCTCCAGCTCGTGCTGGTTCCGCGTTTTGTCACAGCGGGCGGGGGCTGCATCTCCCTTCGCGCCTCCGAATTCATAAAAACACTCTAGGGTAGGACAGACAAGACTACGTGGAAGTCGGGGTGGGCAGATTCGGTTCTGAGACCGATAATAACCTAAAAACGTTTCGTTTTTCGGTAAGACAGACGCCACATGAAAAGCAACACAAATTACGTAAATAATATAATTGAGTAAGATGGAAAAGGTTTTATATGGCTGGAAATTTTCTGGTAAGCGTTACTTCTGTCTTTTAAAATAAGGTACAAGGATATTGTTGTCGAATGAAAAAAAAACGAACTGATAATCTGGCATTAGTGTTTCTGTCAAATGAGACTTCTGTGAAACGTTTTATCGGAGTAATAAAATTATGTAAAACATAGTATCTGGATTTCAAGTTTCTATCAAACGTTTTATGGATTTCAAAATTCGGTGTATCGTTTTTCGAAAGATTGATAGGTTACCAGGTACAACACTTGCGTGCATGTTACTGGAATTGGAAATAAGATTGCTAGAACTTGCACCTCTCCTGCAAGGTTTTAGTTCGACCCAGAGTTACAAGCAACTTATAAAAAGTTAACAAGCAAGCAAGCTGCAAGTTGCTGTTCTGATCTTCTAAAAACGCAAAACTGACGACGGTGTAAATAAAACCTCGAAGGAGAGGTGCAAGTTCTAGCAATCATGTATCCAATTCATGTAAGTCAAATCGACATGCAAGTACAAGTACTTGTAGAATGGAAATGCGTTTGTACAAATTAAAAACTACCTGCATATAACTTGCAGCTAGCATGTTTATGTTTTCACTAGATTTATATATAACATGAACCTTGCATTGGAAACGCGGCTTAAAGACCGCACCGGAACTAGCCAACATTACTTTGCTATCGAACCGAACTAACAGGTACTTACTTACAAGTTTACATTCCCTCCTTCGGGAGATCGTGGTTTAACCGCACACTAATGATGCTTAGGGCTTGTTTCGTCTCCAAGTAAGTTTCCAAAGTGAGGAGTACCACGTAAGACTTTCACCATCACTAAGGCTGAATTCGACCAAACTGGATTACTAAGTTTAGTATCGAGAGTAAACTACTGTTTGTTTGAATATTTTGACATTGTAAAGTTAACCCCTTATAACCAGGATAATTTGTATGCACATAATAATGTTCGGTTGCGCTTTCTAAACAATTGTATAAGTCGGCTAGCACCTAGTAGTTTACTCTCGGGTATAAACTTAATCCAGTTTGGTCAAATCATCATAATATTCTTCACCTGCGTTGGCCAACTACGCGTTAATTAATCCTTTGACGACATTGGGTAGGTACTGCGCCTTAGAAGCTATTTCGCTGAGATAACGCGTTAACTCAAACAAAATTGAAAAACACTAGCGCAATAGAGGTTGAAGCAAGCAGTTGCTTTTGTGCACTATGCAATAAGCAAAAGAAAAAACACAAAAAATTACGAAGGCTCAAGAATGAGGACTAATAATAACTTATGTAAAATCAAAAAGTATTTGTATTTGAAATAAGTCCACCAACCTCTTGATTTAGGTAGGTACGCAAGTTTTGAAATGGTTAAGTAGGTACTTATATGATATTTTTTTCTCATTTCGTAAATTCTTGATTTTTGCGGCCGCTATAACTCATTTATTTAAATAAAAGGTATTCTAGACTAGAGCAAAATCGATAGACACTATAGAGATGATTCTAAAGATATCTCATGAATGATTCTAAACTTACCTCAGTCATCAAAATCTGTTTTAATTCGCCTTGCGCCTAAACATCAGCCGTTTCGGCGCAAGGGGGGAATAATGAATATCACTTGCAAACATACATACATAACATAGAAAATCATACATCCATAACCCTTGTGACTTGACAGTCAGCCGGGTAATAAACAAACAGATATCATTAGCGAAAACCATCAAAGTCATGACCGCATTTACATAAACAAAAGCTTAATATGAAACTTAACGAGCTTCCATAATCCTGTTCTCTTTTCAGACGGCACTTTTAATAGCTACATTTCAAACTGCATTACGAAGCTTTGCGAACAGCCACAAAGACGGCGGGAATTGCATTTTCATGATATTAAAAATAGCCGAACTGCACGCGGTTTGAATACGTTTTTAGTTTCTACCTGCTCGTTCATATGGTACTCGTCCGAGGTCCGAGGTGGTTAAAAGAAATTGAGTTCAAGTGAGACTAAAAAATTGGTTCGGATGGATTTTTACATAATGTTCTTATAAGCCGGTAGCTCGACGGATTTTTAAGCCCCTTGAAAGAATACGTCATAGCTTAAAAGCCGGGACAGTGCCCTCCAAAGCACGGGATCATGGTCAAATCCAAACGTCACGTCACGTCTCACATTGAACGTCATTATTTATATACTTACTCAAACCAAAATTCTTAACTATAGTCGCGCCAATTTAATAGGTCACATTTGACATCTGTCAGTCTTAACAAAATCATTCGTAAAATTGCCTTTTTTGGTCATTATTACAATAAATAAAATATTTTTAACTAAAAAAGTTATGCAATTGTGCAGATCTAACTTTGAAAAATCAAATAATATTGTGAGCCCGTCGTTACAAGGTTACGTTGTTGAATTTTGATGAAGTGTCAAATGTGACCTATTAAATTGGCTCGACTTTTTTTGTAACAGTAAAATCAATCGTACAAATAAAAAATGATATATGATCACGACTGTATTCCCCAAGGCGCGGCAGACGTTCTCTCAGATCTTTTTAGGCATTTTAAGATTACAAAATGTTACATCGTGCAAATAGATTATCTTGATATCATCTTACGGAATCATAAATGTAACAAAAACAAAAGTGAGTGATAAAGAGACTAAGTAGGTGAAGTATTTTCAATATTCTGCACGTCTAAGTTATTTATTCGTGAGAGACCAAGGTATCTCGTAACTTTGGCTCGTGATCTAAACCGGAGACAAATGTGACCATTTGTTTGAACAGGACAAACATGTTCGCGAAGTTTGCTGGAGTGGAGAATATTGCTTTTGTTTTTATATAAGGTCGCATTAGCCGAGTGGGGGCGTACTCTATTTAATTTCATAAGTATATGTTTTGTTTTATATACCTCACCCATATTGATCATTTTAAAACATGAAACATTTAAAACCTTTTAAAATAAAATGGTAATTCCAGGCGGGATTTGTACCCTGTTGTTGTTGTAAAGAAGGCGAATTAGTTTATTAGAAGGATTCTCATTTTCCCGTTGCTTAGTTATAAAAACAGAAGTTAGGTTCCGTGGCCAAAAAAACATGCGGCTCGACTTATTATTCCCCATAAATAATATAATTATGATTTAAAGTTATTGTGTCAACAATAATATCCTACTAAACTTTTGATAATGATATATGACATGAACTTCAATTAGTTCTCTTTTTCTTAAAATACAGTGTGCAAGATGTGAAGATGTAAGAACGAAACTGTATGAGCTTGGGTCTAAAGACAGGGTACCGAGTGCCGACATACAGGCATGTTATTTATTCATTAGCACTGAACCCAGGCTCAGAGAGGTCATTGAATAGTTAGGGCTTACTAGAAACAAAACTCCACCAAATTCCCCAAAGGAAAAACATGTAAATTTTCTTTACGATCCAAAAAAAAACGTTCACATCATCCTTAACACAATGGTATCTTAATATCACAGAGGACAATCTTTTAACATTATTTGAATCACAGCAGTCATTATTTTCTCTTTATTTACGGCTTGAATTAATTAAGTAGGTACCTAAGTAAACTTTTCCTTCAACGTAGTTCTCTTGAATGAACTTAGAAATAGTCTTGAATGAGAACAGTATGAGACGCGTCTGCGAGGAATCGACAATAATTGTTGTGAATACATTGTATCCGAGTATTTATGACGTAAATGACCTTTTTATTTAGTCCAAAGCTTCGACTAGATTGTACTAGCCGTGGTCGCGGGAAGACTGACTATGTCGCCGTCCCCGGAGAACAAAATGATAACTACAAAAACGTAACTTTTCAGGAGGAGCAAAAAACATGTTTTCGTTAATAACTTCACAAATACTGGACGTAGACAGATGATTGTTAGCTTTAAGCAATGCTGATTTTTATTGCATTCGGAATGTTTTAATGACACACGCGTAAGAAATGCCAAAATAGAGATATTTAAAAAATAAGAAGTTAGTCAAAATCAATCACCGTCTAAGTTCTATAATGTCGATTATCATTTTATTCCTCGTATTTTCTAGGCAAAACCTAATATTGTACCACTATTCTATCATGTTATTCGACGCTTTACCAGGGTGGAAGCGATTATGATAGTAGTGTATTATACGAATTGCAAGGACGAGTTTTGACGAGAATAAAATGATAACATGCGGTTATCATTATCTAGCTAGACGAATATTTTTCACGAGAACATAATGATAATGATTGTTTGTCATATTAACAGGTGTAAATACAATTTGATAAGATTATAGTACAACTTTATTCTTGTAACTTCAGGCATGGGTCGAATCGTGGAATAGTATTGTAATATTTTGTAACTTCGCGAATAACTGTATGAAAGTTACGAAAAAAAATGAGCAGGATGTATTAGCACCCAAAGATTACAAATATGGCATAACACTAAAACTAAGATAATGGCAGTTATCATTTTGTTCCCCGGGGACGGCGATGTGATCGCGAAAGTTTAAAAAAGACTGTTTTGTGGGTATTTACTGTGAAACTCTTGAGATAAACTTAAAAGTAAATTAAAATAAAAATTATATGTACCTAATGCCAATTTAGGAGTTTCTATTCTATGCGTATGACGTAAGAGTTCGTAATGTTTCCGCTGACTGCTATGAAATCTCGTATTAACTTGTCTACTTTCAGACCCAACGAATTTATGTAGCGGGGAAAATTGTCTCCGTGTTGTCTTGATGTGCTTTATCATATTTCATATGCATAAAGTTTGTTTACTCTGAGACACTGAGAAATTGCGTGTTTTGATATTAGGTGTACTCACGAAACTGCAAGAATCTCAGGTGAGTAAAAGATGTCTGCGAAGTTTGAATTAAAGTACACGCTTGGATTTAGTCTGGAGTGGCCAACATATTTATTCTGCTCCAAACCATATCCGTCTATAGAGTAGTCTGTAGACCGTCTGTAGGGTACGTAGTCCAGATATGGTACCTACTTCGGACTACTCTAGCTATACGGTCGGATTTGGTTCGGATCAGGCCAAATCTGTCGTCCACTCCGGACTAAATCCGAGCATGTAGTATTTTGAGCAGTGTCTGTTTATTATGACTAAGTAGGTACAACACGTATGTACTGACTTACAAATGCATGTGAACTGTTTTTAAATTATGTATTTCCTACTCCTCAGAACGTAGCACATTTTTCTATTTTGTTAGATCAAGAGAAGTTTCTTTCAAAAAGTATGTATTTAGGTATGAGCCATAAATCATTATTTATTTTATGTTATTATTATAAGTACTTATTATTTTCCAGTGCTTCTAATATTCACATTTTAACTCATAATACGTGGTAAAATCTGATGACAGAACGAATAAAAGGCTGAAACTGCGAGCCAGAAAAAATTTTTGTTTATTTGCCTCACAAATTGTGTTGTCGTTTTTAATCAACGTGCTCATGTTTTAAAACCCCCGTGTTTTATTTCAGACAGGGTATTCAAAACGTCAATCAAGCTGTGAGAGTTTTACAACAATGCAATCAATGTTTTTTTTTTGTGAAAATAGGACATTTGCGGACTTACAAGGCGTTGGTATTTTCATTTTCTTTGAAATAAGAAAATAGGATTTCTAGCTAACAGTCATGTCATGATTATATTATGAATACAATACATTATTACATTTTAACTTTCATCATAATTCACAGCCTGACTTTATCATGAAAAGAATATATATACCTACTTACTGCATATATATATTGACATATGGAACCGAGACGTGGTCCGGTCCTATTGGCCTCATGAATAAGCTCAGAGTCGCTACACGAGCTACGGAGAGGGCTATGCTCGGGCTTTCTCTACCTACGGGATTGAATCAGAAATGAGGAGATTCGTAGAAGAACTCGGGTCACCAACATAGCCAAACGGATTAGCACGTTAAAGTTACAATGGACATATAGCACGCAGAACAGATGGTCGATGGGGCCGGAAAGTTTTTGAGTGGAGGCCACGAACCGGCAAGCGCAGCGTTGGACGTCCATCGACAAGATGGACAGACGATCTTGCAAAAACTCCAGGTCAGCGGTGGATGCAGGCCACTTCTAACCGCAATACATGGAAATCTTTGAGGGAGGCCTATGGCCAAAACTGTACGTCGTACGACTGAGGTGATGATGATGATATATGCAATAGAGACCCATCGGCCTTTCCTTGTTTATGCCATTTTTCACGATCCACTGCTGCTCTATTTATCAAAATCTTGAAAAAAAATCTTGCTACGGTCACAAACAGTAACATGGTGTATTAAAACAATACAAAGTTCAACACTGTTCCAAAGTGTTAGTAAAAGTGGATAGTGCTATAATTGTATTACAAAAGCTGCTTTTCTCACTTAACAAGCCGTTATTGCTCTCAAAGTCAGGGACAAACTGGCGTTTTATAAGATGTCGCTTTTAATGGTCTTTCAATGTTTTTAGAAACGTGACGGGAGTAGGGTTGCTTTCATAATAATCGAATAAGTTATGAAAAGGTTTATGTGTGAAACATGTTTAAAAAAAAATATATTTACGACTGTAGGTAGGTACTGTAGGTACCTAATGTCAATGTTTGAAAAACGTTACAGTTGGCTAGAGGAACAAGAGACGATAAGATACAAATCAAATTACATTATTACATACTCGTACAATGCCAGTCCAAGGTTAGCAAGGTTATGCATTAAAGTTTTTTCAAACATTTGGGCAACCCTAACTGAGACTGAAGTTTTTTCACAGTATTTTTCATCTTGATTAATAATACAAAAGTTTTCATTCTTCCATTCTCGTTTTTCTTTCTGAGCAGTCATTCTTACTTGTCGAACGAAAGCTTGAAATAGTCGACCTTTTTTGCAAGTGCTCTAGAAAATTATACCTATAGTCGATCCCTCATCAATTCGTGTTTCCTTGACGGCCTTGTTTGCCAGTTGGCATTGTTTGCAGGGTATTAACCTTTTAGTTTTCTATATAGTATACTTTTAGTATTCTATATAGACTATGTTAGAGTATACTTACTGCTATGAAGCTGTTAAGTGTAACAACCAACTACATAGTATGAAAATGAATATGAATTCATATTCATACTAGTAGGTTATAAAACTACGAATGTTCTTGTAAGCTCGATTGAACTTATTTGATACTATGTATATCATACACAAACCTCTCTTTGACGTTGAAATTTAAAAAAGATTACCTATTTTAAATTAGGATTGAAAATAATTACCTTTCAAACCACAAAGAAGTAAAAACCTTTAATGCGACGACGATAATTGTAATCCTTAGTTATTTGTGTAAAAATGAACCGGACAAAATATTTTGAATGGCAAATGGAAAGAAAAAAGAGAATCCATTATCCTGACAATGTAGGTGGATAAATTACGGGCCGGAGCAGATTGTGATGAATAAAGTATTAGGGTATTTACAAAGCCTACACAGATTTTATGTTTTGCTATTTATTGAACACTCAATTGCCTTTGATCGTATTTTTCATTTATAGGTCAATCAATATGAGTGTCAGTAGTTATTGTCAATTGTATTTGGTGTACACGAAGCCATGGACAAAATATAATTTATAAGAAAGCGATAGAGTAGGTACCTATCAAATAATACAGAATGACGAATAAACAAGTAAATATTAATATTAATATGGCTTTCAGTACCTACTAGAATAGGAAGCCTACCAATAATAGGTTCATATTGAAAATATATATGTAAGTAATAAAACTGTAACTTAACGATGTCTTTTTGAAGTTATTTGAGAAACACTATTTTTAGGAGCATCTATGAACCCAATAGACCCCGTCATTATGATCAGCTTTTAATGACCCACTGCTCAAGCCTCCTTCCCTTACCATGAAACAGTTCTACGTTCTACTCTGGGCCTTATTTTTTCAAAAATTATCATGGAGGGGGTAAAAATAAGGGTTGGTATGGGGCACAAATGTTAAACAGCGCTGGGTGCTGTCAGTTTTGGGATGGGTGACCTCTTTTTGCACTCATAGAAATTTTTGAATACTTACTTTTTATTTTGAATACCTACATAAATATTTCAAAATTCTTTCCTATCTTGCTAATACTCGTATAATAAATGAAAATTTTGTGAGGATGGATGGAAATTTTTTACTCTTTCACGCAAAAACTACAATTGGAATATAGTTTATGACCTAAATTAACACATTAGGCAATTTTTTACTATGGTAAGTACCACACGAGCGAAGCCGCGGCCGGATACTAGTTGAAAATAATACTCATTGTCGGTAGGACCTACATACATTTATAGAATTCCAATTAATTTCGACAAGGCCGGAGCCCTCAACTATTCCGCTCCACTAAAATAAATCACTGTAGGTATAGTTCTAATCTAAATCATAGTTTCTCAACCTTATTTTGCCCACCGCCCACTTTGAAAAAAACTTTTTAAAGCCCCCCTGCGCCATCTTAATGCCCCCTATTTTTCTCTGGGTTTTCTACTGCCCCCTGAAACTAAAACGCCTACAAGGGGGCGTTATCGCTCACGTTGAGAACCTGTGTTCTAAACGGAACGTTTTCGAATAATTCATCGTATCCACTGGCAGAATATCGAATAGGACTCAACTGTATTTTCCAATTATTTATTTACATCCTTCCAAATCGTGTTCAAAGTACAAAAGCTCTAGCGTAACCTCACTTAGCTACTAAAATATCTAAGCCAGAAAAATATCTAAAATAATATCTAGGTACCTCCATACAGATTTTTTTAGCTTTTCACTCTAGGATCGAAATCAAATCAATGTGTCGGTTGAAAATCGAACCAACACGTTGATTTGTTTTTACCAATAAACACTACCTATGCTTTTAAGTATTTTCAATTTTAATGTTGATTTTTAAAAAACGGGTTCCTTTGGTGTATGAAGAAGACCGTGAAAGGTTAAGGTTTAATGAAAGCAGCTGAAAATCGATAATTCCTCTTTAGATAGAAATCAGTTAGGTATGTATAAGTTAATTGAAGATTTATCCGGAAGGTAGTTAGTGTGCTCAGTTGACTCAGTGTAAAAATTGACTAAGTAGTTAGTTAAAACTCGAATGCAATAGGCAATATGCATCAATTTTTTTTATGGTTTTAAACGATAGGTTATATCGTTAAATAACCGTAACAAAAATTCCAGCGCCGAAAAACTAAAATTTTGTAACAAAAACAATTTTTAAAATTTATCAACATTTTCATGCACTTGAAACGGACGTGACGTCACAAGTCACCAAAATTACACGCGCTTGTAGGTAGAAAAAAAAACTTTCTGTCGAGTTTGAAGGAGTGTGACGTCACAGCATACGTGACAAATAGCGTTGCGTTTCAAGTCTTATGAAATTCCCACTATATTTTTGCACTTTTTAATTATTAATTTCTAAGCGAAAATGAAATAATATTAAAAAATAATTACACACACATAATTCTAAAGCCATAATGTTCATAGAAAAATACGTTTAACCCGCTTTTGAATCAGACGCATATTGCCTATTGGTAATTGAATAGTTTAATAAGTACTAAATTATTAAAAAAATAATTTGATACTAAAAACGGCTCTAACGATTTCGTTCCCGTGCTATATCTTTCAGGGAGGCCTTGTTTAAACAGTGGACGTCCAACGGCTGAGATGATGATGATGATGATGATGATGAAGTCTTTATACGGAAAAAATATTCTAAAACTAATTTCTATTTTAAGCTTAAACATGTCAGTGAAAAACTCTCTCTTATAGTGTTGTCTGCTGTAGGTAAGTACTACAGTGAACGCAGATAATATCAATGTCACGGGCAATTTGATTAATCGGACAGTATTCATATGGACCGGTCATTATGAATAATGACCAAGAGCGTCGGGCAATTTGATAACTTTATTACTTTGACCGGTCCATATTCATAATGCCCAACGGCCCGTGGTCCATTTAATAAATCAAGGCTTGAATTTATCACTTAGACCGGGCAGTATGAATAGTGCCCTACTTCTAGCCGGGCAATGTGATAAATTGGATTAAAATCTGTAGGTTAGGTTAGTAAAAAAACTACGCGCGAGGCGAGCGAAGCACGCCGCGCGGTAGCGGCCGCCGAAGCGCCAGATATGTAGTAAATCAATTAAAACACTGCAATTTATCTAATTTATTACATTGCCCAAGATAGGGTGGTCATTATTCATAATGACCGGGCAAAGTGATTAATCATGCAGTTTTTATCACATTGCCCAATCGACGCGGTCATTATGCATCCGGACCGGTCATTAATCATAATGACCGGATTTATCAAATTGCCCGTAACATCAATAAATCTTCTCTATCGCCTGAAAATAATCCAAAACAAATTAAGCCACGGTGGACGGTACTTATCAATTCGTAGGTCGCAGGTATTAAACGCGTTAATATTGACAAATCAGTGGCCAATTTGTGATTTTGTTTGATCTGCACTAAATGTGCGTGAAACTATGCTTCTTTTATTTGTTCTCTGTTTATATATCTTACTCTGACGAGCTGATAAACAAAAGGCTCGCTGCATTGAGCTGGGATTAGTACGCTGATTGGAGTATCGATTGAACGTGTGGTTTGCGGTGGACGTGGGACTCGACCATCGCGGCTGATCAGAAGCATCTATTGTGTTAATTTGTGTTATCACAACTACCTATAGAATATGTTCAAAATGTCATCCTACTAATATTATAAAGGCGAAAGTCTGTGTGTGTATAAATGTTTGTTACCACATATTATCTCCATAACTACTTAACCAATTTTGATGAAATTTGGAATGTAGATAGTATAGGTTCTGGTATAACACATAGAATTTGAACTTTTTATCCCGGAAAAATGTATGGTTCCGGTGGGATGAAAAAAAGTATTCCTCGCGGGCGAAGCCGCGGGCGTTCACTAGTTAAAAATAAAACGGCAAAAAATCTATAAAGAAAGAAATTGTGGTTTATAGGTAATTAAATTATTCTGACAGTTTTAAATCATCATTATATATGCCAACTATGATCTAGGTTCAAGAATTGGGCTCTCAATCCAGATGGTCATGAACATTCGTGAAACATTTTTATCGTTTCAATTATTACGACGCAATTTAGTAAAATTCCTCAAAAATCTGAGTACTTACATTACAATAAGTATTACAGTGTGGATTTTTGAGACGGGCAGTTACCTGCCAGTCTTAAAAATCCACCAAAAATCGGTTACCCGACACAGTTACAGGAAAACGTTCAAACATCTAGAACTTTTTGAGATATTCTGAACAAATATCGTACCTACTTATAATGTTCCAAACAAAAAAAAGTATATGGTGTGATTTTTCCTGTTTCTTTTACTTCAAACTTTTATAGTTTAAGCGGCCTGTATTCTATTAAATGACAACCGCTTTGGTTTTGGTTCGAACTCTTAAATGTCAGCCATTTGGTGAATAGTAGAATAGCTTTTCAAAAATTTGTACTGCCAAAGTTCAAAACCTCACCACAACTGAGTCGTTTGTTATTAGTAGTCATGGAAACAGTCGCTTTAGTTGAGGTTTTGGTTGAGGTTGATAAAAAGTTCGGTACCGGAATCGAGCCCCTGTTTTGGTTAGTTGTTCTCAAATGTTGCCAGCTACATTTACAATAGTCAGCAAACGTTTCCAATAAATTGCAGATAGGTCATTGAATATCCCTAGAGTAGGAGCATCAGGCTCCACGTTCACAACTGCTGCTCGTTGTTTTATTCCCACAACAATTTATGCTAAACATGTGATATATTTGAGCCCAACGATTGGGCCGAACGCATTTGTATGTAAACCGGGACAACATCTGTCGTACCTCTTGACCTTACCCTTCTCTATTGTTATTTGCCTGAGTAAACATGTGCTCTATGTGTCACTCAATTTCAGATCTGTGGCTCTAACAGATATCTTATTATTTTTGTTAAGCAATTTATTTATTTAGCCCGATCGTCAGATGATATTGTGAGGGAGGTAGGAGAGTAGTGGATCCGGCTGGAAAAAAACCACTAGTAGTGGCGTGATAGAGGAGAGTTCTTTACCTAGCCAGTGAGTGCTACTGGCTGCATAGATAGATTTAAGTAATTTATTTATCGATTTTGTTTAGCAACCGATTTATTAGGTAGGTAGTGTAGGTACAGTTGTTCTATTTCACGAAGGCCGGTAGGTCTTAATTGTGTGTGTGTTCACAGGCGCGTTGTTTCTGTGTGCGTAAGCTTGGGAGCGCTCAGAATCGGCCCACGCACTCAGAAACAACGTGCATGTGCATCTACACACACAATTAAGGCTATACGGTGTATAGCCTGAAGGTATTAGATTAGACAATTCACGCTGTTTTTATCTGCCAATACGTCGCTGGGAAATCGGCTGACAGAACTTGCTCCCCTGCAATTACCATGGCTTCGTATGGAATCAATTTCTATCATCGCTAAAGCTGGAAAACTATCGGACGCGGCTTACGGACGCGGCAGACAGCCGCGACTGAATAGGTATCTGGATATAGAACGAACATAGAACTGTGCACATTATCTGACGAAAGTCGCGGACGCGTCCTTGGACCTTCAGACGTCCGAAGGCAATCTGGCCCGCTGGGTGTTCGGACGGTGTGCACACTTATCAGTCGCGGCTGACAGCCGCGACGCGTCCGATAGTTTGTTTCCAGCTTAATCCTTTGTTCTGACGCCTCTGACCACGTGATTTATCGTCATTGAACTTCTACTCCTTTTCATTTTTCTGTTTTCTATATTAGCGTTTGCAATTATTATTGTAGATAATAATGTAACATGGCTAGGGGGCTGAAACTTATGACCACGTGACTTATCGACATTGAATTACAATTCCGATACATTTTCTCTGTTATCTATAGCGTTAGCGATTGTAGATACCTAATTAACTTGGCTACAGGCGCAGAGTAGGGAATTTACTAATGATTTATTATTTCAAGAAGAGAGAAGTCAAGAAGGAGTCAAGTCATTAGGTATATTTCGGCGACTATTTCCAAAAAACTCTAAAAATCCTTCTCTACCAAAAATGCTCGGAAAAATTTAGCAATTAAAACTAGATCACAATTACAAAAAGTAATCAAAAATGAATGATTTTCAATGCAATTTTAGGAAGTGGCTATGCAGTTACACTAAGTTGGATTGGAACAAATGCGGTTGGGCGGATGGTAACAAACCTCTGCAATTTTAAGTTTACGACTTGAACGTGCAGCTTCGCCGAGCGACGGAGCAGTTTCGAGGTAATCCCATCTCTTTTTCTGGATACCGCAAAAACTACTTTTGAATAAAAGTACGTGACCATATTATAGAGATATAGGAGATGTTCACTCTTGATAATTTATCAACTTTGAAAACATTGCTCTGGTTACCTACACATCTATACACAACCTACATATACTTACATATTTTGTGTGTTTCATGTATTTTTGTTCACTGTGTCCGTACAAGTCACTAAAAAGTCCGATAAAAAATATCTTATACTGTCACCCGCTAAAGTTTAGTCGATAGCATATTAGCTAGTAGGGAAGTGTGTTGTTTGTGAATGAGAATCCTTCTAATGGATTATTTCAGTTATGTTCCTTCCTTCTTTCCTTAGTTCACTTACAATACAACTACTTTAGTTTGAAGATGATAGATCAATACAACTACTTTAGTTTGAAGATGATAGATGATAAAACAACAGCCTTAGTTTATTCCTTTAGAATTAGCACAGATAATCTGGGCGTCGATTCTGGTACCGAACTTTTTATCAACCTCAACCAAAACCTCAACTAAAGCGACTGTTTCCATGACTACTAATAACAAACGACTCAGTTGTGGTGAGGTTTTGAACTTTGGCAGAACAAATTTTTGAAAAGCTATTCTACTATTTCACCAAATGGCTGACATTTAAGAGATCGAACCAAAACCAAAGCGGTTGTCATCTAGTAGAATTCAGGCCCTCTGTACTATTAGGGACCATTGCCATTTTATATTTGTTTAGTGAGATTATACATTTTTAACAGGTTGTGAGTTAATCTAGGATAAGTAAATAAATCCTCCCAAAACTTTACCTACATAAATACTAAAGTGAAAATAAGATTACTCTTACGGTAAAATATATACCTATACAGGATCATTCAAGATAAATTCAACCAGCACATAATTATAGCTAACGGAGTAGACTTACTCACATGGAAGTGTAAATTCATTCGAACCTTTTTCAAGCAGTTAATGTGTGCCATCTAACGTAACAATTTGGCTACATTATTCCCAAGTTTCCAGGGTTTGTGCTAGCCAGTTTATGTACCTACCGTTCTTGCATCCCAAGCTTTATAACACGCGAGCTATCGTCCCTGTGATTCAGAGCAGTTCAGAGCTTTTCTCATAGAGGGTGCTTGCTTCGACTTAGGTGAAAATATAAAATCAAATATTACCAAAAACAAATGCGTGAAGCGAACTTAAATCTAGGTTTAAGTAAGTATTTAGAATCCTAGGCGTTTTGTTATAATTTAACCAATACTATACCTAGTGTTTAATTCATATTCTTCATATTCTCAATAAAGAGAAAGAAAAATCAGACAAACTCATTGAAGATTTTTTTGGTAATGAAGTATTTTATAGATCAATTAAATTGCATAATCAGTGTCAGCAATATAGCGCAGTCAATCTAGTCAAACATCCACTGCAGTTCTAAATATAGCCCAGACACTCTGTTATTAGATCCGATAGAATGGGATCGAAACAAATTATATCAGGGTTTACCATCTGTGAAAACATTCTCTCACGTATCAAATGGCTGAAAAATGAATCCCAGTATTTTGTTGACTTGTTTTTTTATTGCAACAAAAGTTTCTGGTGATAAAACGATCGGTGCGTGTTCTCCAATCGGCTATTCATTGTATTAGCAATAAACTAACTAAATTTTTTCGGAAACTAAGCTTTATAATCTTAATTAATAGGTGCAATTTTCGATAATGGTGGATTTTTAATGGAAGCTGCTTTTAAAGTTGCACTTTCCGATGCTTCTCCAGACGAGGAAAATGCATTTGTGGCAAATGTAGTCCAGACTTCCCCTGGCGATGTAGCCGAAGCCGGGGTAGCGATGTGTACATTGCTCGAGGTAAGTGCTTCTGAAGTTTTAATTGGTTAGTTGGTTTCGCTAGCTAAGTTAGTATAGAATATCACATCATCTTGAATAGAAGGTTGCTTTCTTTAAATTATAATGGCATAATTATAATGTTGGCATTTTTATAGTGGCATAACAAACTATATTTACCAATAAATTCGATTCGCGTAAAATAATAGAGATTCATACAATTATATAGGAAAAACAACATTTCTCTTTTTATTTATGTGATAATGCTTATTTTTTTCCAGAGTAATATTCTTGGAATATTTGGTCCTACAAAGAAAAGTTCACTGCAGCACATACAGTCCATAGCCGATGTTTTAGAAATTCCACAAATACTGACCGAAGCAATGGTAATGCAGAATCGCAATTGGTCAGCAGTAAATCTTTATCCTCAGCACATTGCATATTCACAGGTAGTTAATAGTAGATTGTATTATATGGGGGGAAAATAATATTTTTACGGCGAGGGCGCTTTTTTGAATCCAGAGCGAAGTGAAGGATTCTAGAGTAGAATCCCGAGCGTAGCGAGGGATTCTTTAGTAGAATCCTGAACGAAGCGAGGGATTTAAAGTACGTCGCCCGAGCCAAAAATATATTTTGCGCCCGAGTGATACACTCTACTTTTCATTACAATCTATGAGAAAATAAAAGGGAGGAGAAAGGAATGTGTTAAATCAACGAAGTTCCACTTGAGAAGAGTAATCGGGGATTAATTTTTTTTTATTCAGACGGTGGCCGCGCGCCGGCTGAATGGTGGGCGGTATGTTTATCCGATACTAGCAGCGCCCTCGCGGCGTTGCCCCCGTAGTGATGGTTTATGGTGATGATGATGATGATGATGAAAAGTAGCCTATAACCTTCCTCAAGAGTTTAGCTATCAAATACAGAAATAATTTTTCAAATCCGACTGGTAGTTCCTGAGATTTCATTTCATTTCATTTATTTATTTATTTCTCTCACAAACAATATAAATATAAATAAATAGCTAAATAAATATACAGAATAATGAATATTAAAAACGTTGTAGGTAGCTATTATAAAAACCTGTTTTGTGAGATTAGCGCGTTCAAACAAAAAATCTCTTCCGCTAGAATTGTTCAATAGTTCCACGAAAACAAACTAGATGGCGCCAGTAGACCATCGTTCTAGATCGCGCTGACGAAAACGCACAGGATTTTATCAGGTTGGAATTACAATTATGTATGGATAAAAAACTGCAGAGTAATAAATCTCTAAATGTGATTACAACTGTGGTGTTTTTGGAAGAGTCCTCCCTCATTCATCTTGGTAGATTTGAGATGAATGTGGAAAGTAGTTGTACCTCAAAAGTGCGCGGCAAAGATAATTCATAGATAATTTCGGCGCACTTAAAGGGGATTAAAATCTCATTACTGCCCGCTAAACTTATAAAGAGGATTAAAAACTCATTACTGCCCGCTAAAAGTTCCTTGAAGAGGAATCATCTACTTTGGGCGCACTTAAAGGCGAACAAAGTCGTCCTTTTCGAATAGATGGAATGAAAACAATATTTAATGACCAGTGACTATAAAATGTACAACGTACATCTACTACTGAAAATGAGGTTGAAACTTTTATACTAGCATCTACCAGCAATAGAAACACAGTATTTTTTTTTACCATGCAGCTGATTTTGAATGAGATTATTGGGACTAGTGTTAGTCCTGCAAACGATGTATAGTAAGCTAGGATAGACGGCGCACAAATTGCGGTTCTCGGCATTCCCATGTAATTTATTATCGTATGCAACCGTATTTTAACAGAATGTATATTTCAGGTTTTCGTCGACATTATAGAAATGAAGGGTTGGACAGAATTCACCATAATTTATGAAGGCGCTGAACTTTTACCGTTCGTTGAGAATTTACTCAGTATTCAAGATTTAGATTCGGGAGAGAGAATTTTGATAAATGTTGTTCAATTACCCGATGGAGAAGATTTCAGGTAATGTACAATTTAATTTATTACGAAAATAAGATATATTCTGGAATGTTTTTACATTATGAGCTCACAGTGGCGCAGTAAGCGAAGGCCCGCCTGAAACACTGAAGGTTCGATTCCCGGTGTGAGGCAAATGTTTATACACCGTTAATTCTGGGTCAGTTTAAAGCCAGCACCCACTGCTTGTATTGCTTAGTCGTATTCGTGTCGTTGGTTTAGTTTTTGAATTTGATAAGTATTTTATACGAAACTAATTAGTTAAAAAGATTAACAAAAGTGAGGAAAACACTTGGTAAGGTGTCGTAGGCGCGCAGAGCTAATGACCTAGGTATGTATGTATGACTACGACGTAGCGTAGACTCTACGCCGTAGCAACAGCTGAGCACAGAGCACGTATCTCCGTGATTTATCCTGCCTATGTTTCGTGATATTATTAATTGCAAAAAAATAGATCTCATATTTATTAATATTTTTGAGTAAGGTTATCGATATAGATTACGTAGGCGCCGGCTTTAAACTGACCAAAAATAAACGGTGTATATGATCTGCTGATATTTGTCTCGGGTCTGAGTGTTTTTCTATTATATGTATTTACAAAAAAAAAGTATATAAAGTAGTATATCAGTCATGTAGTTCCTATAACACAAGCTTTGCTTACTTTAGGGCTAGATGATGCTGTGTGAAATGTCCAGTCCAGCATTATTTATTTATGTACTGAAAAAAATATATTTTTCATTCCATCTATTCGAAAAGGACGACTTTGTTCGCCTTTAAGTGCGCCCAAAGTAGATGATTCCTCTTCAAGGAACTTTTAGCGGGCAGTAATGAGTTTTTAATCCTCTTTATAAGTTTAGCGGGCAGTAATGAGTTTTTAATCCCCTTTAAGTGCGCCGGAATTATCTTTGCCGCGCACCTATGAGGTACAACTACTTTGGCAAAGTAGTTGTACCTCATAGGTGCGCGGCAAAGATTCCACATTCAAGTCTCGAATCTAGCTAGATGAATGAGGACTCTTCCAAAAACACCACAATTGTAATCACATTTAGAGATTCATTACTCTGCGGTTTTAGCATAGCTATAGATAGCTAGCTATCCATACAAAAATTGTAAGTCCAACCTCATAAAATCCTGTGCGTTTTCGTCAGCGCGATCTAGAAATGATTTACTACCGCCATCTAGTTTGTTTTCGTGGAACTATTGATGGCTGTTCTAGAGTTTTTTTGTTCGAACGCGCTAATCTCAGGAACTACCAGTCCGATTTGAAAAATGATTTCTGTATTTGATAGCTAAACTCTTGAGGAAGGTTATAGGCTACTTTTCATCATCATCATCATCACCATAAACCATCAGATAAACATACCGCCCACCATTCAGCCGGCGCGTGGCCGCCGTCTGAATAAAAAAAAATTAATCCCCGATTACTCTTCTCAAGTGGAACTTCGTCGATTTAACACATTCTTTTCTCTTCCCTTTTATTTTCTCATAGATTGTAATGAAAAGTAGAGTGTATCACTCGGGCGCAAAATATATTTTTGGCTCGGGCGACGTACTTTAAATCCCTCGCTACGTTCAGGATTCTACCAAAGAATCCCTCGCTACGCTCGGGATTCTACTCTAGAATCCTTCACTTCGCTCTGGATTCAAAAAAGCGCCCTCGCCGTCAAAATATTATTTTGCCCCCTTATAATACAATCTACTATTATCTTTATCAGGGCTCAACTTCAAACGATAAAAACTTCTGGATCAGTCAACTACATAGTCCACTGTGGAACGGAGAGTTTGGCAAGTTTTCTTATACAAGCGCAGCAAGTTGGAATCATGTCCGATGATCACAGCTATATCATCATGAACCCTGACTTCCAGACTATTGAAATAGATCCCTACAAACACGGAGGGTCTAACATTACAGGTACTCTCTTTCTTTTCATCATCTCTTCTCATCATCTTTGAATTTATTGCTAAAATAAATAACTTGAGTAGTCGGCTTATTACTGCGGCATTAAGTTTACGGTTTCACGCTAAATGTGGAAACTAAATTAAGTAGCAATAAATTATGCCTAACTCAGAACTAAACAAGCTTTTAGAAAACTAAAATGAATTAGGATTTGGACTAAAAGCCCAGAATTCAGGTAAAATCTTAAAATTACAATGTTTAGTTTAGTCTTTTAATGCTATGAGTTTGAGATTGTACGAGTAATAAAAACTATAAGAACAAGCACTTTATGGGTTCCAAACTTGTTCCAAACATTAGATGTTTTTCTCATAAGTCATTAGCTGGGGTCAAGATGGGACGAGCGAGTAACATCTTAAGCTTCAATCATAAGATCATAAGATTTGACAAACAATCCACTAAGATAACATGATAGTATTGTTTTTCAGGGATACGATTCTTCGATCCGAGCTTGGAAGCCATTCAAAACTTCATCACATCTGTAAATAAGAAAGTAGTGGAATTAACTGAGGGGGAGATAGAGAACGCAATTACAGAGAATGGTTTGACTTTAGATCTGGCTTTGGTTTACGACGCTGTTACTTTGTATACTTCGGCACTGAATGCGATGGGTCTCGAAGAAGGCGCTAATGTCACTTGCGACCAAGACGGAACGTGGGAATTTGGATCCACGGTCATTAATTTTATTAGAAAGGTGACTTTATATTTTGCATCGAGGTTTTATTTAGAACAGGATTTTATATTAAAAGATAAAATAACTTACACAAATCTTACGTAGGTATTCTGGAGTAGGAAACAGAAAAATACACTAGTCTAGTATTGAAGAAATAATTATCTACGGCCGTCAGCACTTCTATAAACACCACATTAGTATTTGTAATCATGACCAAATAAGACACTAATATGTTCCCGCACCATTTTTAAATGAACATTATTTATCAGTTTAAAGCTTTTGTGAGCCGTTTTTTTTCACAAAACACGGTGAAACAAACCTTTTCAAGTTATTCGAAATGTGTCACTACCATTACCTGCTTTCATTTAGGTACCTATTCATACCGTAGATAGAGCAACTGCAGAACAACAACTGCTGGAGTCGGTCTTTTTTAGTTACACAAAACAAGAAAGGATATTTTAGAAATCTTGTGAAAAAAAGTTATTTTTGTCATTTATCGCCGTGATCCACGAAACTGTAGATTCACTTCATTTGTTATCATTTTTGCCAGCTATGATGTACACAAGGAATTTGTATACCTACTAAACGTAACGATGTACACTTTGTTACACATGACACGAAAGTTCTCGTGACGTGACACAAAAGTTCCTGTTGGCTTTCAGATGGATATTGATGGGATGACCGGTATAGTGCAGTTTGATGAAGATGGGTTTCGTTCCGATTTCGAATTAGAAGTAATTGAAGTTCAGGCACATGGATTCGAAAAGGTATGTTATATAAAAAAAATATATATATAATCACGTCTGTATTCCCAAGGCATTATCATATCTTTAAGTTTATATATAATTACCCTTTGAAGATGTCTAAAGGGAGTTAGAGGTTTGTCCAAAAACATTTTAGCACATGCCCACATTTTGTAGAAGATAGCATTCCATAAGTGACAGGTTGCAAGCCCATTGCCGCTATTAGAAATCAAACTGGTTTCCTCACGATGATTTCCTTCACCGTTAAGAGCTCATGTTAATATCGTGTTAATGAAATATGACCACTGTTGATTTAATTTGTCTAACGATGTAAAATTTTAATTCCTACACGTAAGAGCAATTCAATTTTTCAGGTGGGAATATGGACCGGAGAAGATGGTTACACTGAAACCAGGACTGTGATAGCACCCGTAGAAACTGCAGGTTCTGATTCTATGAAAGGAAAACATTTCATTGTGATCACAGCTTTGGTAAGACAAAACTTGTTTTTCAAAGATTTGTGAGATACGGCTACCGACATAATGTTAAAGCAGCATAATGATAAAGCAAAGCAAGTTACGATGTGTCTTTGTTGTTCAATCAACTTAAAAGTAAAAACTTTTAAGTTGATTCTAAACATCAAATCACACTTCAGTAAATACAATGCTTTACTCGAAATACAAAGTATTTTTTTAGAGTGCTCCCTACGGAATGTTGAAAGAATCATCAAAAAAGCTAGACGGAAACGACCGATACGAGGGTTTTGGCATCGAAATAATAGACGAACTGGCGAAAATGAACGAATTTAACTACACCTTCGAAATCCAAGCCGACGGTGTTTACGGATCCTATAACTCGAAGACTGGGAAATGGAACGGAATGATGGAGAAGATTATGGATGGAGTAACTATTTTTTTCCTGTTTAGATGGTGGTAGAAATTGTTTTCTTAAATTATCAAAACTTTAAATATTTGCCGCATCTTGTTTAAAGTATGACTTGGCATGCCTCAGATTAACAATGTCTTTTGGAACATTTTGGAATTAAATATCTACCATCTCGGTCTTCACTATAGAATTTTGTTTGTACAGTATTATTCTAGTGCGACTGGTGCAAGACCGGAGAAGGAGGTGGGGTAGTTAAAATATCTATCCCCAGTAAAATATCTATCAACCATAGTGGGTGGTTGTGGGCTGACTCTATGATAGCGTTATTGGATTTTAATTTTAATTTTTTTCAGAGAGCCGATTTTGGCATAACAGATTTGACTATAACATCAGCTCGTCAAAAAGCGGTAGATTTTACTAGCCCTTTCATGAATTTAGGTATTACTATTTTGTATAAGAAACCAACGAAAATGCCACCCAACTTGTTCTCTTTCATTTCTCCATTTTCTATGGGCGTGAGTATGTTTTTATTTATCCTACTAATATTATAAATGAGAGTAGTATCAATATAAAGCTGAGTCTTCATTTCACAAGTATCTTGCATACAAGTCACATGCATCTTAACTAGAGGAAACGTAAAATGCATGCAAGCTGCAAGTTTAATTTGCACTTGTTGTGCCTTCATACAAGTACTTGCACAATGGAATAAAATAAGATAATGGTCACTTCTAGAATAGAAATATCTAACAACCTTTTTCTTCTGTAAAGGTTTGGACGTGGTTGGCCTTAGCATACGTAGGAGTATCAGTTCTCCTATTTGCACTTGGAAGAGTGGCTCCTGAAGAATGGCAGAATCCATACCCTTGTATTGAAGAGCCAGAAACTTTGGATAATCAGTGGACTTTCGCCAATTCTTTCTGGTTTACGCTCGGCAGTGTGTTGACTCAAGGTTCTGAAATTGCACCAATGTAAGTGACATGTTTTAGTAGCGCTAATGTAGAAACTAATTAGGCCTTTGTTTTCATTATAAGATCATTATTTTCCATCATCTATGAACTATCACATCAAGAACGTTTAAAAATTACGATCCTAACAAGACTTGTCGACTCGTCGGTCATTTTGAAAGCTTTGAACTGAATTACTCAACGAATTGTAAGCTTTCAAAGTTCTTTTAAAAACTTAAGATATTAAACTGTAACTATACAGGGTGTTAGGGGACTGCTCCTGAAAACTCAAATGGTTTAGACTTTACAGTCAGTTAACAAGCCTTGTGAGTGACGAGGGTGTGTATTTTAAGAGTATTTAATAAGCTGGCTTCCTAAATTGATTTTTATTTTAGAGCTGTGTCCACAAGAATGGCCGGTAGTATGTGGTGGTTTTTCACACTCATCATGGTTTCTTCCTACACCGCGAATCTGGCTGCGTTTTTGACTGTGGAGTCTAAGTTTTACGCCATTAAAAGTGTGCAAGATTTAGCCAACAACCCTTACGGAATGACTTATGGTGCTAAATCTAATGGTGCTACTTTCAATTTTTTCAAGGTGGGTCTTAATAATACGCATATTTTAACATCTACATATTTTAACATCTATCTATAGCATTTTTGCCGGTTTGTGCTAGTTGTGGTGGCCAAGACAAGGACACCGTAATAGGGGACGTCCACCGGCACGATTGGTCGACGACATTCGCAAGACCATGGGTTGCACTGCACGTGGCTTAGGCTAGCGGAGGACTGAGGCGAATGGCACACACTGGAGGCACACGATGCCCAGCAGTGGGTACAAAATGGCTGATGATGATGATGTCCTAGTTGTACTTTTAGTTGCTTTAATTTTTTTTTATGAAAAAATTTCGGTGAAACGATTTGCTTATTATGTGTGGGTTATGGTTACATGTTTCAGGAGTCGGACAACCTACTTTACCAGAAAATGTATCAGTACATGGAAGATCATCCCGAGTACCAACCGGCTACGAACGATGAGGGGTTAGAGAGGTAACTCCATACACCAGCACTAAGTATGAAATAATGTGGCTTAAAATCCGTCACGCATTGTGCGTATAACGAGCAAAAATGGACATGTGCCAAATATGTACTTGAACGTGACTCCGACTACCCCATTTGACATGTTCAAAGTGTCTTGAATGCCTAAAGTCATGAGCACGTTTCATTTTATTATATTTTTTTTTCAGAGTGAAATCAGATGAGGAAAATTACGCATTTCTGATGGAGTCAACATCAATCGAGTACATGGTAGAGCGTAACTGTGACGTAGCACAAGTCGGTGGATTGTTGGATAGCAAAGGATATGGCATTGCTATGAAGAAAAGTGAGTTTCATATTTTTTTCCTTATTATCCAAAGCTCAAAGTGAAAAACGCTGTCACATTTTATTTATAGACAAGTTCAAAGGTATGAATGGAGATCTGATACAAATATTTTGATGAACTTTGAGTGAACTTGTTATAAATAGATAAAATTTCTCTTGGGAATGCAATGTCCGTCTAAAGACAGCTGAGGAAGTGTAATTTTTACTTATTTGATAAATCTCGAGAATAGTGGACACAATTTATTTATTTGTACTTACACTTTCAAGATGTGTTTGCCTCTGATTTATTATACCTCGTAATTTACTTGTAGATTTGAGTAGAGATTACATAGGTATCTGCACCCAGTTTTGAACCTGTAGGTACAATTTTTATAGATTCTCCATACCGCCAGCCGATGAGTGAATCGATACTGCAACTGCAAGAGGAAGGCAAAATAACCAGGATGAAGGATAAATGGTGGAAGGAGAAGAGAGGTGGAGGCGCATGTGCTGTAAGCTATTCTTAGAAAAATAGTCTAAGAGAAGCTCTTAGATTTTAAAATAGATAATTCTATTGTATACCTACTGTGGAATAACAAAAGGTGCTACTAACAAGCTCTTCCTTCATTGTTATATCAACCACAGGAATCAAACCTCATAATGTAATAAAAGTTATAAATTTTGTATTTAACTTGAATTAATTGCTTATTATGTTTTCTAATCTTATCGTAGGTACAGACTTAATAACTGTTTTGCTCAGCGGTGATATACAGGTAGATAAACAGTCTATATGATTAGAAATGTCTTCTCCTAAATTCTTTCTAAGAGATACTTAATGTATTTTTTTAATTAGATATAATATTTTTAAGTTCGACACATAAACACGACTTGTGCCTACTTACTTTTGTACTTTTGCATTTTCTACATTTTTAATACTTAAGTCTGTATATTTTTGTACGTATAAAAAATTCAGGAACTTTATGCGTAAATCGTTATTTTTGTCCTCCTAAATGCTTTGATCTATTGAGATGCTTTTTTGTTTTGGACCTATGGGATAACCAGATGGTAGCTTTAGTCTGGCAGGACAACGTCTTGATGTTGTCCTGCCATAGTATATCTACCTACTCGGTCCTAATATTATGTCTATCAACAAACTATGAACAATCTTTTTTATAGGATGATGATGACGGTGGATCTGAAGCCCAGCCTTTAGTCCTTGCGAACGTTGGTGGAGTGTTCATAGTTCTGGTGGCTGGATCCGCTATGGCTGTCGTGTGTGCTTTCGTAGAAATGGTCATTGAAGTCTGGATGGTCTCTCATAAGATGAAGGTTTGTATTAACAATAACATAATGTGTAATTATAATTGGAATTGTTCTTTTTACTTCTTCTGCCAGTGATAATGGAGATTTCCTTTCACCAGAAATGCATGACCCCGTGTAACCCCAAATGCATGGTCGAGTTCACCCTTTGTTCAGCAAGCTATCCCTATGAGACCAATGATTTGCAACTCCTGAATTATTGGTGAGTACTGCTGACTGCCGCTTTTAATTGTACAGTTTGTCGGTTATAGGATTTTACGTTATTAGAGGTGATTACAAGTTACTTTCTCAAGTACCTACTTAAAGTTGTAAGACCTCTAAACGTAAACACTAAACAGTGAAAGAAAATTGAATAAATCCGGCTATGCGTTAGGCCTGTATGGAATATCTGTAGGTATGCAAAATGGGATCATATTTCAAATGTAAATAACGTGTTCTATATACCCTCCCCCAATATCATATTCTCTGTCTTGAAAGCATAATGATCTTCAAAGAGATTGTCTATCAAAGTTGAGGATACATTTCATATTTTTTGTACCTGATTTACAGGTGTCCTTCGTAGATGAATTGGTAGCTGAGCTCAAGTTTATCTTCAGCTTCAGTGGAGACACCAAGCCAGTTCGCCACCGGGAGTCCACGGGCAGTGGGTCTTCTGGTTCTAAGAAAGTTGAAGCTGACGAAGAAAAACTCGAGAAAGAAGACAAAGGGGAAGAAGAGTCTGTGAAGATAGATGATGAAGATTTAGCGCCTACTCCCCGGTCGCACAGATCCACTCATTCTAGACATACGTTACACCTCAGCAGGAGGCAAAGTAACGCTGTGCAGATGGCACGAATGAGGAAACATAGTATCAGAAGCTAAGTTAATCCCTTTCTTATTTGTCATTTAAGCAAAAAAATACCCCTTGAACAAAATGTCAAAAAGAATACCAAAAAAACTATACGCAGCTCATCCCAATAGCAAGAATACTAGCGCCTTACTAGCGCATTAGTATATTGCAATAACGACCATTGGTTACTACAATTTTGTTTCTTTTTGTCTCTGCCTGTATAATTATGATGTCACAACACATTTCGTGACACACATCTCGTGAAACACAACGAAATTCTATTGAATATACCTATTAAAGGTAAGCGTCCACATGTCGGTATCGTACGCTTCGGACGCATCGCACGCAACGGATCGTAGTATTATTTATATAGAAACTCATATAAGTGCGTCCACCTGTCCGCATCGTACGCATCGCATTACACAGATAATCCGCTTGATGCGATCCGTCCGCTGCGTGCAATGCAGGCCTGTGGACGCTTACCATTATTGAAAGCTATTTTATGATTATTTCACATTGATAGACATTGTTTATCAGTGTCGAGGAACCACAATTTGTAACTTCAGCTACTCTTGACCTATGTGGAATCCGACCTATGATATATTGAGTCACAGAAGAAAGCATAGTAAGATTGTAAAGTTTCACTGACAGTTTTACTTCTGTCCTTTTTCAACTAAACAGGTATTGTAATGATTAGCATCCATTGGTTTTGTACGATTTTCCTTTTTTATCCGACTGCGTCAAAAGGACTTTTATGTTTTATAGTGTATGTAGGGGAGAGTGGGGGAATTGCGGACGCTTAAGGAAAGAGTTTAATAAAAGTTAAAATATTGGTGCTAATACGACATTTTTTTTAAATTATGAAACTTAAATTATCACTTTACAAAATCCACATTATCATTTTTAGTTAACTAATCAATAAATATTATTTTTTTCAAAAAAACAAAACCTTTTGTGTCCATAATTACCCCAAGCAGTTCGGGTAAATACGGACAGCTGTTGGGGTAATTGCGAATACTTGGGGTAAATACGAACAGTCTAAATTACTCTTTACAAATATGACAAATGTATCCCCTGGACGTGGATTTGGCATTAAATTTCTCATAGGCCCATTTTTGGCATCTAGTATAAAGAATAAAAAGTATCCAGTCTGCTGTAGGGGGTCAGGAATATATTTCGTTGCAAAATTCACAAAAATATTCATCATTTTCAGAATCCTGTTCAAATCCCTTGAGATTCCTAACCCCTTTTTCGGATTTTAAAGTCTTTTTACCTCTTAAAATTATATTTGGAGCCTTCTTAATTTGAGTGTTCTTTTTTTTTTCATCTACTTCCTGTAACTTTGTATCATTTTTTTTTTCGTGTTTTTTTAGTTCTCTTTCGTTCTTTTGTCTCTAGGTAACGTTTGTCTGGAGTGCTCGTAAATCTTATTGGATGTTTCTTCTTAACTACACTTTTGTTTTCTTTTCTTGCAGTCAAAAATGAAAATTTAAATAAATAATTATGTTATAGTAAAATGTGAAGGGGTAATTGCGGACGTCTGGTTTTACCCCACGCCCAGTGTCTGCAATTAACCCAATCTAACCTTCAATCTTTCAACATCCAAATCGCATAATTAGGTAGTTCGAGGATTAGGTTCTATGTAAAATTGAATTCATAAATAACGCAAAAAATTACAAGGAAAGGAACATCCTATGTGGTTTGAACAATACGCTATTGACACAGCATATTGAAAACCAAAAAAATATAAGATTTATGCAAAATATGATAAATTGTTTTTACCATGCGAAACGTGCGCGGCTTCCGACTTTAACAAATGTTCGCACACTAAAGATGACGGAAGCTAGTAATTAGTCGCAAAAACGGTGAGCGGATAGGGTTAGGGAACGAAATACTGAGGTGTCCGCAATTACCCGCTGTCCGTATTCACCCCACTGTCCCCTAATTTCTTTAGCACGATCTACAATTAAAACTGTTCGATTTTATTCTAACAATATGATGAATTTAATGACTTTAGAATTAATGACCTTTAGATTTCTTGAATGTGAATAAGTATAACAAACTAGGTACTTATAAATTTAAATAAATAAAAAGTCCGGATTTTATTTTGTTTAACGACAGTATAATTTTTATTCTTATTTTAATTATTGTTTGATTATAGGTTGGGGAAAAAGTCTTTTCGCATTTTAGTATGTATGAACCTGTAATAAAATCTCTTTGGCTATACTATTTGTATCTGGCTGGTTTTGGTATCATTGAAAGTTTAAATTTTAAAGATTATAATTCCTAATTAAAATTAGGAAAATGTGTGATTTTCATTTGTTTTTCGTACCGTCAAGATGAGTGAATCTAATGAAGAAATTCGATACATTTTAAAATTTTACTACAAAAAAGGTAAAAATGCAACGCCAGCCGCGAAAAAAATTTGCGATGTTTACGGACCTAGTGCAGTGTCTGTGAGAGTAGCACAAATTTGGTTTAAGCGTTTTCAATCCGGAAATTTTGATGTCAAAGATGCACGTCGCTCTGATCGCCCTATTACGGATAAAATGGATGCCATTTTTGAAAAAGTGGAGCAAGATCGGCATATCAGTGATTACGACGTAGCTGAAGAACTGGGAATTGACCACAAAACAGTTTTGGCGCATTTGAAAACAACTGGGTACACAAAAAAGCTCGATATTTGGGTACCTCACGAGCTCACCAAAAGAAACCTAATGAACCGTGTACTCATTTGTGATTCTTTACTACGACGTAATGAAACCGAACCATTTTTGAAGAAGCTGATAACTGGTGATGAAAAGTGGATCACGTACGACAAGAACGTGCGAAAAAGGTCGTGGTCAAAGGCCGGTAGGCTTCACAGACTGTGGCGAAACCCGGATTAACTCGCAACAAGGTGATGCTGTGTGTGTGGTGGGATTGGAAGGGCATTATTCATTATGAGCTGTTACCACCAGGCAGGACCATCGATTCTGAACTCTATTGCGAACAACTGATGAAATTAAAGCAAGAAGCTGAGAGAAAGCGGCCGGAATTAATCAACAGAAGGGGTGTGGTTTTTCATCATGATAACGCTAGACCTCACACATCTTTAGCCACTCAGCAAAAATTAAGAGAGTTTGGCTGGGAGGTGTTAATGCATCCGCCGTATAGTCCTGACCTTGCACCTTCAGATTTCCACCTGTTTCGGTCTCTTCAGAATTCTTTAGGCAGCGTCAGGTTAACATCACGAGAGGACTGCCAAAACCACTTGTCGCGGTATTTTGATCAGAAGTCCCAAAATTTCTATAGCAATGGGATCATGTCTCTACCTACAAGATGGCAAAAAGTTATCGAACAAAATGGTACCAACATACTTTAGTTAAATGTAAATAAACCATATTAAAAATGTTTTGAATTTTCTTAAAAAATGCGAAGAAACTTTTTCCCCAACCTATTATTTTGAAATGTTCCCATCAAAATCACCCACCTTAAAACATCTTAGTAAAGTTCATGTTCATATGAATATGAGTACCCAGGCAGGATTCAACTAACTAGTGATGTCAGTTAATTAGAAGTGTTTGAGAAATGTGGGCTTGTCTGTCCTTGTAACGGGTCCAGTTGAAGAGGGTCCGTAATGAAGTCAGCTTGATTGAGAGGTGGAATCTGCAGAGGTCAATCTTGAAAGGGAGAGGATTGACAAAGTTTCAAGCGAAACTATTCTCTACATTTACTTAGTGACCTACAATCAATCAATGGCCTAGAATAAGGCCAGTAATAGAATTTGGGCAAGCATCGTAGCTCTATTCAGATTATGTGCGAATAATAAAATCTAAGAAACTTATTGTTCTAGTTAGATGAACTGAAACATTTAACTTCAAGCTTAACTTCGAGAGCTTAATAAATTATTTTTCTTCTGATCAATTTTTGCTAATGAAATAGCAGCAGTGCAGTGATTTTGGTATGTAGGTACGAAAGTATTAAATTAAATTGCCGATCTAACGTAATTTGATAGTGGTGTATGTAGATACGGTAGAATTGTATATCATGAAAAATAGCATGAATTTAAAAAATTGTTTCATTATATTTCATCATTATAAAATAGTACCTAACTTAGGCCTTTACATCTTTACTAAATAATTTTTTATTCAAAATAGTGACATCCAATAAAACAAGTGCCTAAATTAAAAAAAAAAAAAAATCGACTTCAATGTTATATTTGCAGAGCAATTTTCTGCACTCTTGAAGTGCATTTCTGTCTCACCAATCGGTCTGTGTACCTTTTCAAACAAAATAAGAATTTTCCAAATCGGTCCAGGCGTCTTCGATGAATATACATAAAATAAAAGCACAAAAAAAAGATTTCGATGTATTGAGAACCCCCTCCTTTTTTGAAATCGGTTTAAAATATTACAAAATCGGACATACAAAACAAACTACGTCAGATAACTCGAGCACACGTAAAATCTGCCGATGGAAAAAGTTGTTTGCAAGCATTGTTTATTTCCGTAAGGAATCTAGTGCCTACATGGGAAATAGGTCTTTACTATGCAAACTAGAGGTAAAAGGTAGCAGCCTAATGCGAGCCTTTGATAACCAAGAGGGGTTATTCATGTGGATAAACTATGTAAATCACTCCACGGAGCTTCTATGCCTCTATCCTCAGCACTTGTGTATTCCTCTTCGTTATCGGCTAAAGCCGTGTGTACCTTGTGTGAGTATCAAACATGGTATGTTGAAAATAAATAAGTTCTGCTATACTCTTTAATTATTTTCTTTCAAACAATACATAAAACATTATATTTATAACTAACAATTAATTTATCTTCCAAATACATTAGCAATGCTATGGACTATAGAAAAGAGTGAAAAGAGTGTTAGGCCCCAAACCGTGTTTGTTGCCCTGGTTCTTCACGGTCTTGGTCGCGAAGGAACAGGAGTAGAATCATCTAGCTCTTAAGACGTTTCAATGTGGTACACTAGTGATCTTATTGAATAAATGAATTTGACTTTTGACTTTTATAACAAAAACTTTGGACTTGGTTTTGGAATTGACAGAGTCGTGTAAAATCAGTAATACAAATAGTCAAGCTGCTAAAATTATAAACAGAAACTTCATTCATGTGGATTATACGATTACATGTTCATCCAATAGGTCTGTAAAATAAATAAATTAAATAAATTCTACTAACCGCGTCGCGAGGTGATGATCCTAATAATAATGTTTTAACTCACATGAAACCGGGACGAGATCTTAATAAAATCGATATAGCTTTTAAAGCACTTTCGCTACCCCTCAGTCAGAACACGATGTGCGTGGGCGGCGCTCAAAGTCTTCTTAGTACATACATACATACATACATAAAATCACGCCTCTTTCCCACAGGGGTAGGCAGAGACCACGGATGTAGTGTCCTTAGTTTAACTATAAGATCTTCGCTTCGCGAAAGCCACAGTCAGACTCTTAGCAGAATGTTTAGAACTGTGTGAGTGGCTAGTTTTGTGAGTGCTGGTGGACCTGCCAGATCGAAGGGAGGGAAGGGACATAATTTCATCTTTCCCTTCGGCTTCAACAAACGCCTCATCACTTCCATTTGCCTTCAGTTTCCTCTTCACAGGTTTCACGTCACCACTAAACGAGAGAGCGAATTTTAACTCATCCACCAGTTCTTGTTTGAATGTGGTCTGAAAGGTTAAAATACTGATGTAAATTAATTTGCCAAAAATACAAAGGCTTGTCATAAATCAGGCTTTGTAGACCCTTGTTTTACTTTTACACAAACTGTAAGTGAATTCACAAAGAAATTTAATTTGATTAAAATTGAGTTAAAAGTCCACATTTGGGTGCAAATATATCCAATGTATGGATGGTGGCGGCATCAAAGGTAGGTAATAATATTATTATTTTAGACAGGTTGCTGTGCCGTCTTTGAAGAATGAGAGAAGACTGTGAAGTGTCAAAGTACTTACGCCATACTTGACGGTTCGTTTAAAGACACCCCACAGCATATCGAGTGTTGAAATCAAGAGGCCAAAGACGCAGCCACCGCCGAGGACCACGAATGCACCCAACATGTTCTTCATACCAAGTTGCTTCAGTTCCTCATCTTGTTTATCCTGAAATTAATGAGTTGGAATGGAAAATGAACTAGGGGAATGGAAGAAGAGTAAGTAGGTTTTTACACAGCAGTGGGATCCAACTAGTGATACAAAAAGCTGTTTACATTAGACTAAATTCGTTTTTTTAAAGGATCTTGTATGTCTGAGAGGATGTTTGATCAGCGGGCTTAAAAAGGTCGTTATAGCAGAATTACATTAGGAATTGAACTATATGCCGTCTCTTTTTACTCTCAGCAATGAAAAGAGACGGCCGGCATATAATTAGGCCTTCTTAAGCCAGCTGAGCTCTTAGCAGGTCAGGTCCTGGTAAAAATGTAAAATTACGGCGTCGGTGATCTATATTAAAAATGGAGCCAGGAGCGTTTAAGATCATGTTTAGGCTTATTGAATTAACTTGCCGCTTCAAAAAAATTTATCACGTAATTTTTATTCATATTTTTAACTTACTCCACATTTTCCACCTCCATATTTCTCTTTCCACCAAATATCTTTCAACTTTTGAATTTCTCCTGCTTCTTTCATTTTCAGCAACGCATCGTCAATGTATTTTTTGTACTCCGAACCTGAATAATTCAGATAGGTAAATAAATACGGACAATTTTAACTTTAACTTCTGCAAAATGTGGGCATATACCAAATATGTATTTGGACATACCTCTAACTATCCCCTTAGACATCTTCAAAGGATTATTAAATGCCTAAAAAAGATTTGAGAGTATGTCTACCGTGCCTTGGGATACAGTCGTGATCATATTTCATTTTTTTCTTTTTTTTTCAACTTTAACATTTTATAAAAATTTAATTTAACAAAAAATCTACTTACCCTTTTTCATTCCAATGCCGTAACTTTTAGAGTCAAGTAAATCTCCAACTCGAAGCAAATCGCAATGTCTCTCAATCGTATGTTCTATGGACGTGGATTCCATGAAAAATGCGTAAGCTGAAGTTTCACACCTGAAACATTATTTCAAATTAAATTGAAATGAACAGTCAAAGCTGGAAACAAACTATCGGACGCATCCATAAGTCGCGGCTGTTAGCCGCGACTGATAAGTGTGCACACCGTCCGAACACCCAGCGGGCCAGATTGCCTTCGGACGTCTGAGGGTCCAAGGACGCGTCCGCGACTTTCGTCAGATAAAGTGCACAATTCTATGTTCGTTCCTCGGACGAAAGTTCGTTCTTTATCCAGATACCTATTCAGTCGCGGCTGTCTGCCGCGTCCGTCAGCCGCGTCCGATAATTTGTTCCCAGCTTTACTCCTTTACATTATTCTTCTTAACCGACTTCAAAAAAGAAGGATGTTCTCAAGTCGTCGGAATTTTTTTTGTGGTGTGTGTTTAAATGTATGTTCACCGATTACTCGAAGACCGATTTAATTTTGGTGAGGTTCTGTTGAGGATCTTCGGAGTTATGAACAGAAATGCACCTCGAGAGTGCAGAAAATTCCTCAGCTTATAACATTGAAGTCGGTTTTTTTTTATTTTCAATTTAGGCACTTATCGATGTAGATATTACGGGCAACTTGATAAATCCGGTCACTGTGAATAATGACCGGTCTGTATACAATACATAATGACCGTATTAAGTGGGCAATGCAATTAAAACTGCATGATAAATCACTTTTCCCGGTCATTATGTATAATGACCACCCTATCTTGGGCAATGTGATAAAATAGATGAATCGTAGTGTTGATTGACTACATTTCTGGCGTTACATTTCTCATTTATCACATTGCCCGGCTAGAGTTAGGGCAGTATTCATACTGCCCGGTCTATGTGATAAATTCAAGCTATCTCAAACCTTGATTTATTAAATGGACCACGGGTCGTCGGGCATTATTAATATGGGCCGGCCAAAGTAATAAATTTATCATATTGACCGACGCTCTTGGTTATTATTCATAATGACCGGTCCTTATGAATATGCCTGGTTAATCAAGTTCCCAAAATATAGATATGCGATGTGTTGGCTTAAGCATTAGGTACCCTAGTTAAAAGGGTAATGCTTAAGCCTTACTAGGGCATAGTAGGTAGGTAGGTACGTTGTAGGTAATCATTTCTTGTTACTTACTTCTCAACCCCAAATTCGTTATCTTTCACAAGCCAACCATTGGCTTTCATTTTTGCGTACATTGCTCTGTAGACAGGTTTTGTAGAATTCTAAAAAAAATACGTTTCAGAGTTCAATCCACATGTAGACCACACATTTCTCAGTAATATAAATAAACTTAAGTAAAATATTTTTTATTTATGTTTAAGTCTATGTTTAATAAACTCCAAAGACTTGTTTCATAATTTCCAGGTAGTTTTAATAATAGTAGTAATAACTTTACTCGGCTAAAAAGTAACCAATCTATCATTATTAACAAAAAAATCAGTTATCGAACGTATGTAAGCGCATCACTATAGAATGGCTGCACTTATTAAGTTAATTATTTTTATGTTGTGTGTAATTAAGTAGTACAATGATCACCTGAAAGAAGTCAATGGTAGAGCCAGTGTCCTTAGCTCCGTACGCGATCGACTTGTGGTTGTAAAGATCATCGATTGTCTCAAAAGGCATAACATTTTTCTCGATTGTGAGAAAAGCCACCAATGTACCCACATACGATGCTACCATTACCAGTGTAAAGAACCACCAGATACTAGTAATCATACGGGGTGCTAAAGCACTGCAAAAAAACGTCGAGAATGTTATCTTATTTGTATACTACAATTAGTTAAAAAACATGAATGTTAATGGATATCAGAAACTAAAAATGAAAGAACTTCCGTAACCACAATTCATATTTAAAAATACACAGACACGACAACAACAGCCAAAACATCGGGATGTAGATACATAATATAAAGTGAATAAAGGTTATAACTGACCAGTCGCCGTTCTAAGATAAGACTAAGGTAAGGTTAAAGTAAGCCTAACGCAGGAATGTTTTGGTAACGTCTCTTCGTGGAGCGTCAAGTGTCAAGTCATTGACGCGATGCAGGACTGTTTTCACCTTGTTTTGACATTGCTCTAAGAGTTGGTGGTACGCCGGCTGGTCAGCTATAGCCTTAACGCGATAAATTCCTGTGTCTATGTGAATTTTCAAACATAAAATGAAAGAAATCTCAGTCTTTAACTATTAAATTATAAACAAGACCATGACTTTTTTCGTCGTCGACATAGTGAAAATAGCAAGTCGTACATGGGTCAGACTGACGCAGGGGTTGGCATAAACGAAGAGAGGTCTATGCCCAGCAGTGGGATGAGTGAGCTGTACTTAATGATGATGATTTATTATCATAAAACTCTCATACATAGGAGCAATCTCAGATCCTTGCTGCATTACAGATCCAATGATGAGCCAGACGGAGTTTGCGAAGCTGAACTGGTTGCTGAGCTCTTCAGGCTGTTCAATGCACGGTACGGGGTTCTGCCATTCTTTGTTAGAGATGCGTCCCACAAATATCATCACCACACCAAGACTTATTTGGATCAGGACCATGTTGATCCAAACCTGGAGTTATATAATTTTGTTGATTAATGTTTATAATAATAAAAAAGTTTATTTCCAAACAAAGGTCTAACAAACATAACATATGGAAAACTTAGTTTACCATTCTAAGTTACAACACCTCGCTCTAACTAAGTTCTAAACTTGTGATTTAGACGCGAGGGATCTCTACCTTGGCACAGTTTCATAGGTTTATTAATATTAGGTAAGTACCTACCTACTTACGCAACAAATAAATATAATGTTTTGGAATATAGGTAATTAAAAATATAAAAAAAACCGGTCAAGTGGGAGTCGAGCTCGTGGGCCGAGGGTTCCGTGCCTACCCATTATACCGCCATAATAAAATTGGTATCATTTTTATTGGTGGCTAAGTGATATGAGCAAATTTAGATTTTCGCGAAAACTTGTACCTAAGTACCAACATTTTTTGGAATTTTCCTTTATTTGTGCTCTAAGACCTTGCTTTTAACCAATATTGACAATTCCAGGTCAACCGGAAGTAGGTACCCTAGAAGTACCCTACCTTTTAAAATTAATATTTAAAAAACACAATCACACCTCTTTTGAGAATACAGCCAAGAACGAAAACATCGCAGGCGGTTGCTTGCGGGGTTCTTTGTACAGAATGCCAATGCCCAGTGTCATGAAGGGCGTCGAGAAGTCGATACCTGACTGACGTTCCGCGGTCATTGTGAAATCACAAATAGCTAAATCAGCTTTCTGAAAAGTAATAAATAAATAAATAAATATTTCTGGACATTATACACAGCGCCATCTAGCCCCAAACTGAGCAAAGCTTGTACTATGGGAACTAGATAACTGACAGAATACTTATATACTTACTTTTTTTTTTGTAAATACATACTACCTACATAATATGTAGTATGTATTTACAAAAAAAAAGTATCTGTGTCTGGGTGTTATAAAGCATTATATTATAATGCTTTATAACACCCAGACACAGAACAAACATCTATGTTCATCACACAAATGTTTGTCCTGGGTGGGAATCGAACCCACGACCTATAGTGCAGAAGGCAGAGCTTCTACCAACTGAGCTAAGAGGCCAGTTAAAAGGGGTAGTTCCCATCTGATCATATGATCCGATTGGGGTTGCATCTGATCACACAAGACGATGCTATCTGATCATTGATCTGTTGCAACTGCTTTTTTTAAATAAATTTTGTGCCAACGGATCACAATTTATATTTTGGCGTATACATTTTAGCGTCTAATATTACTAAGCAATAACAACCGTTTCTATACGACTTCTTTGTACCTTCGCAGTAAGAACTATCTAAACAAAATCAACCTGGGTTGGAAAACAAAACATAAAAAAATTATGTCTGCTTATTTATTATTTATTATTCGGCGCCACTGAAAACCAGTGCTCTAACAGCCTTGGCGCTGCTGGAGCAAATGCTGAGGGGTAGCCCTATTTTCTTGTCACTGTAACATTTTTTATTTATACCTATGCCTGTACCGTACCTACAGTGACGAAAATAAAACTTATTTCTATTCTATTCTATTCTATTAAGTTGTTACCTGACAATTATTGCCGACATAGACAATCCCACCCCCTTTCACCTCCGCTACTTTGTTTTTTTTTTCCCTGGACCGGTCTCATTATCTCTGCAACTGGTGTTGATGACGTCATACCGGTGTCTTGGTTGCCAAATATTTCTGTCCTTATCTATTCTATTATTTGCAGCGCAACGGACACTTCTTTTGTTTAAAATTCCTGTTTATGATACTTTGTTTGACAGTTAAGCTCAAGTCACGCAAATTAGGTCACCAGTGCATTTTAAAGTTTCTGGACTATGGTCGTGAAATTAAAGAGTTAATATTTACGTGCTCTGTGTTGTGTATGTACGAGTGTGTTCCTGGAAAACGTAAGTACTACTATAGACTAGCGATGGGTACACTAAAAAATATTTAATAGGTACCTATTTTCAATTACTGTGATTTAAAAATGTCTGTGACAAAATACTAGCTAACATTTAAGTAGCAAGTCACAGTAATTAATGTATACCTACTAAATACACGCCAAAATATAAATTATGATCCGTTGGCACAAAATTTATTTCAAAAAACCAGTTGCAACTGATCAATGATCTGTTGGCATCGTCTTGTGTGATCAGATGCAACCCCAATCGGATCATATGATCAGATGGGAACTACCCGTCAAAGTCAAAAGTAGTCTTTATTAAATGTCCCGCTAACGCCTACGATACAATGTTTAAAAAAAAAAGGGAAAAGGGTATGATATGAAAGCTTTATGTATTTGAAATCTCAATAACATAATCAAAAAAGTATAAATATAAATTCTAATGTAATTTTACCCATTCTTTGTATAAAAATTAACCAAATTTTTATAAAATCTTGCATTGTTTTAAAATGTGGCCTCTTGTCCACTTTGATGTTAAAAAATCGGGGAAGGGCCAAGTACTTATGTGTTTCCTTATTGAATTTAATTTTATTATGGTTTTCGACATATTTCTTGTAATTACTTTCTAAAAAAAAGCTTTACATAACTAGAATCGAATCATGATGATTAGACAAGGTTCTCATTACATACTGTGTAGGTATACTTGCACTTATAAAAACACTAGCGACACGCCCCGGCTTCGCACGGGTCACATCACACATCCTAATTAGAAACCTCTAAAATTACCAGAGTTTCTCTACTACTATGCATGTATTATACATATAAACCTTTCTCTTGGATCACTCTAACTATTAAAAAAAACCGCATCAAAATCCGTTGCGTAGTTTAATGGTAAGCGTCTACAGGTCCGCATCGCACGCAGCGGACGGATCGCATCAAGCGGATTATCTGTGTAATGCGATGCGTACGATGTGGACAGGTGGACGCACTCATATGAGTTTCTATACAAATAATACTACAATCCGTTGCGTGCGATGCGTCCGAAGCGTACGATACCGACATGTGGACGCTTACCTTAAAAGATCTAAGCACACATAGTGACAGATAGCGGGAAGCGACTTTGTTTTATACTACGTAGTGATAAATTACACAAACGACAAATTAATTGACTCACCTCTTCTTGAAGTTTTAGGACCATACCATCAAATTTCCCATCCTTCTTTTTCCCATAAGCTTTTTCTACCGCGAATTCGTAGCTGAATCCCAGGAACTGAGATAGACGCTCAATCAAGTCTATAGTGAAACCTTCGTAGCGATCGTTTCCTTCTAATTTTTTTTTAGATTTCTTCACGTAACCATATGGTGGAGTCTAAAAATACACAATAGCAACAACCTTAAGTTAATATGAAAAGTTTTGTAAATTAAGCATTATATTATCTATAGGTTGGTCCTTTTACTATATATAACTACATTTATTTAATAAGTACAAGGACAGGTATACGATACAAGTAACTGTGCTTATATTCGCATCAGTGAGTGATGTGTTTCTTTTTGAAAATTTGCGACATCATGAAAGTAGAGAAAGATCATATTGATATACGTCTTACTTCTTTCTTAATTAATAATAAGCACAAAAATTTTGGCATCTGCTCATCCTTATGAGTAACGAGTGAATTTGAGTAATTTATAATGGTACCTACATACCGTCGAAATCAAAACTTTCAGGGTTTTATTTCTCAAAATAGATTCTTCGCCTATTTCAGCGTCTGGAGCTAAAGTTCTGGTCATATTTAATTCATTTTCAATCTTCCACTCACCAATCTGCAAAAAATAACCTTTTTTTACTAAGGCTGGATTAGTACGGTACTTTTTATACCTACCGGAAAAATGTACGATTCTCGAGGGAAAAAAATAGTAGTACACAACGCGATGCCGCGGGCATTCGCTAGTATTTTAATATGACAGAATATTGGAACTTACTGACTGATTTCCCGATGTTGTAAGTTCTAAGATATCAAAAAAAGCTTGAGATCTTTGACCAATGCCATCGAACACCAAAGTACCAGTCAATCCATCAACTTTGTTCTGAAACAGTAAAAGTTTTGCATTACTTACATAATTATTTGCTTGAGTAAGATAATAATGATTGGATGGTGTTTAAAGTTTAAGGTGCACAGAAACCAATTAACTCTTATTTATTTCTATTTGTAAAAAATAATTTTCAAAATCGGTCCACAATCGGTGAACATTACTAGATTGACTAGATCGTGATTTTGAATCCCTCTTTTGCTCGGTATTCAAAATCAGCACTCGAAGCAATCAACTCTCTTGTTGCACAAATAACTATTTCACTCTTAGTAGTACTTAGTAGTAGTTTTTTAGTTTTTTTAACCATTATTGATTTTTCTAATATTTGCCAGATAAATACCGTTACATATACCTACCGTTAGAGGATACATACCGTTTTCATAAAGTTTAGCAGGGTTGATCCATATTTCCAGGACTCATAGTCTTCACAGTTAAGCTGTGTGGGCGTTATCGTCGTGTTTATTTTATCCAACGCTGTTGAAAATATTTTCACAGCATCGTGGATTAGCATTACTTTCGTCTGAACTTGTTCAGGTAGTATAAGGGTTTCTTCGCTATTGTTGAAAACGTTGTTGAATTCTGCCGTGAAATTCCATAATGCAGGGCTATCTACCAGTTTAAGAAGGCGTAGACCTGGCAATAATAAAATAAAACATAAGTGAAATGTTTTTTTTTTTCAACCAACAAAAAATCATCATCTTTGAATTCTATAGATACAAAGATATTATATATCGTCCTTGTATAGATAGGTAACTTTCGGACAAATATTTTTTTTAAAAGGTGTAGAGTTATTAATACTCAATACTCAATACTCAATACATTTATTGCTGTCACATGGTTGTAGATACATAATAGAAGAAGTCAACATCTTATTTCTAAATTAAATAATGAATTGGAGACATTGTCGTAGGGATATTCAAAATCCTTACAGTGATAACAATATTACCAGAAAAATCATCATTTTTGAGTTATCTAGAATTTATACATACTTAAAAAACAGGCCTTTCATCTTAAATTAGATTTTTTGTACCACCACTAGATGCCTCCCATGTAACCTTACTGAATGCTGCTTAGCTACAATAATCTATCAAGTAGGACAAAGCAAGCTACACGAGTGTTTATTTCTTTGTAGTTATATCACTTCTGTTCCAGAAAAGTCCTTTTTCTCAGTGACTATTATGTTAAACCCTGAAGTTCAACTCATCCCTCACCTGTCATATTAACGCCCCCATATCTGTATCTCTCCAAATCCAATGTGAACAAATCGGGGGAGACGAAAATGAATGAGAATTCTTCGGCCATCAATCCGGCCTGTTGGGCATGAGACAACAGCTGCTCAAGGTTCTCTGATAGGCAATCTACCACGAAGTTGACGTAACCATTCTCTTTGGCTTCTATTAGAACATCTCTGGAATTTAAAGCTCTAATTTAGTGCTCAACCAACGATCAGGCGGTTACTCTTCGCTATCGAACCTCACACAATCTATTTAAACCTAGCGGCCTGCCCCGACTTCGCCCGGCTTAATTTTCTTTCATAAAAATCTATCGAACCGTTCTCAGGATGATGTGTTGCGTGAATAAAGAATGTCAATGGGACCCTATTTTTAAGCCTCCGCTGTCCATAAGACTGTAGACTCTTGACATTTTTACAGAGTGTGTATTACTTTAGTAGCTACTCGTATAATAGCAAATAATAAAAAATTATGGACCCCTTCATACTACTAATTTATATCATTTTGATAGAAGATAGACCAAGATACCTGTAATCATCACCGCTGAGCTCACGGACCGTAACTGTGTACGTATCTGTATAGTTTCCCATCATCATCAAATCGCTCACTTTCATAATGCTGTATCCTCTTGAGTATAGAATAGTGAAGTTTTGCCAGTCTTTGTACAAAATTATTTCTTGCAGCGCCTGAAAATAGTCCATGTTATTAGAATATACTCGTATCAGAAGCTAGCGTACATAAAGAAAAACTTCTTTGAAATACTTATAAGTAGAACATTGTGGTATTGATCATCAGTGTTTTTATGAATTAGCATGTGCAATTGTGCATCTACTTATACTGAATACTCACTTGGTTGTAAACAGATGGGCTAGGGTACAGGCTGAGTACCGACCAGTCCCTCGCAATGAGGTCGGAATGCTGCACCATAACATGAGGAAGCTCCAACGTGTCACATAGAGCCTGGATGTTTTCTGACGCTCGACCACCCACGGCGTCTATTATACCCATCACTCCTTCCTAAAATTTGTTTTATCATGCTAGGTATATATATAATATATATGATAACTAAGCACAGATAAAATGTACCTTTCCAGATAACCCTTTACAAACACACAGACAAATTTTATCTTTTTAACATATCATTACCTCTTCAGGGTCTCAATATCCTTATATGTAGGGGGCTACGTCTCATCTCAGTGTTAAATCAATTAGAAAGTCTATAATTATTCATTAACTAAGTAGGTAATAGATGTCTTACCCCGGCCAATTCACATATACTGTTGGATATCTCAAGAAAATCCCCATCCGGTTGGATATCCTTTATAGATGTTTCGAAGCCGAACAATCGACCACTCAAGGCCAACGCTTCTTTTAAATCTGTGTCATCTTGATTGAATATTCCTCCTAAAAACGCAGTTCAAAAGTCAAATCGCTACCAAAACACATGCATACAAGACTCTTAATTTCAAAATACATACCTATGACTCTTATTTTTTCCCCTTGCTCCTCTTGCGATAAATAACATGGTGAAAATATCAAAACCAACAAACAAATTGTCACACACATGATCCACTTATAAAACAAGCCCAGCACTTAGAACTCTCAAGAATTTAGAAGCACCAACCCACTTGCAATAAACTTCAATGAGTTTGTTTTACATTGTAATTATCTGTAAAGCTAATCGATGTTTTAAAACACTGGCGTAATAAACGAGAGTTTAGACCGTCCGGTAATGTGTTTAGATTGGAATTGGACGGCGCGCGCGACAGCGTCCGAAATAATACCGCGCCTATATTTAGTCCAAGTTTTCCACAAAACGACATACTTTATCTCGATCGTCTGCGAGCCAGATTGGCATAATCGGCGGGAATATAAGTATTCGAATTTATCTTCAAAAATTTGTCAAAAATACTATTAAAATAACGCCAGTGTTCATTTAAGTTTTTTTTAAATTTAAGTATTTATAATCTAAATATTTTTGTAGTTTATAATTTTGCATACTTCTCATTTATTTACTGTAGAATCAATATTTTTCAATACGGTTTTAGGTCGGTGTAAAAATAGGTTAAATTATAGAACAGAATAAAATAAAAGTTTTATTTTCGCTACGAAAACAAAACACAGATCAAAGAAATTGTTTTTTAATTCTGAACTGAAAAGTAAAACACACAAAACCCTTTGCTAATACAAAAAACTGTTTTCAAAGGTTATCATTAGAATTTTGCAAGTACCTAGTACCTAGACCAAACAAAACATTATGATTTGGAAATCAGTGTTTCAAAGGGAACAGAAATGAATTTACGTAAACATCGGGAGAGACCGGCCGCAGACATTGATTCTTGGAGCTCAATATTGTTTGGGAGTAACTTACATCATCATTTAAAATATAATTTTATAATCAAATGATCATAAACACAATTAAATTTTAGTAAAACTTATAATTTAAACAAAATAATTTTAGTCTAATTTTATAAATTATGGACAAAAAAACCATATATAAACAAACGATCATATTGCTATTTTGGGCGACTAGGTTTCAAAAATAATGCAAATGATACAGTTTTTTTTTAAATATTTAAACGTCTCCTTTATTATTGACCTGATCAAATTAAACTTAGATACCTTCTTACTATGGTTTAGTTAAACGACGAATATTTTTACAGACTTTGTGTGTCGTTTTAGAATGCAACCATTGCGACGAGTAGAAAAATCAAAGCCTGTTTCTCATTGATTTGCTCTGTCTGAATGAAAGTGAAAACCGAAGGTGAGACTTGAAAGTCTAAATCCAATTGTTCTATATTTCGCAAAGTATTAGTATGCACTGCGCGAGTGTCGGACGTTGACTCATTGGACGTGACACACATTTCAGACTAGGCCCAATGCCCAAATCATTGGTGGCGACAAAACGATAAATTAAAATAGATAGGTGACACTTTATTGCACTTTTATTTTCTATTTAATATCAATTGACCTTTTCGTTGCGATTACGAACACACACGTCGACACATAAAAAGTAAATTAAAGTTAGGAGATTGTTATATAATGTAAAAATTATGACACACCCGTCAAAGTTATTGTTATAAAAATTATCAGTAAAACCTGCATTGACCAAATATAGGTACAGTAAAAACTGTAATTTTAAAAAGTCGCACCTCTGTACTCGCCCTAAATATACATGCCTAATGGAATTTATAGTCCGATCCATGAAGATCAATAAAATGTTTACGACCACTGTTTCGAAACTTAAGTTTATGCGTTCGATGCGCACGATTCTGCAATTGGTCGCAAAAGTGCATTTAAACAATCACTACTGCACTTTATTTTAAAACAAAAATATTTTTTAAGAATAGATTGGCGTAAGGACATCTTAATAACAAATACAAAACATGATCAATGCTGTATCCCCAAGGTGCGGTAGACACTCTCAGATCTTTAGTCATTTGTGATCCCTTGATGATGTGGTAGTAGGGGGTAGTCAAAGGTATGTCCAAATAAGTATTTGGTACATGGCCACATTTTGCAGAAGCTGCCGTTTCATACGTGACAGATTGTAAGCCCATCGCTGCTGTAAGAAAGTTGACTGGTTTTTCCGCAATGTTTTCCTTCAACGATAAGAGCTCGATTTATACGTAAATATTTTTTTCGAAGCGAAATATCCATTGGGATCCACGGCCAGGATTCGAACCCACCACCTTTGGATTGAAAGTCGAGGCACTATTTCTCTGGGCCAACACGTCTGACTTTATATTGTATCGAATTTTACAAACAACTAAAAAGCAAAATGATGTTTACGCTACCTAAGTGGCTACAATACTAAAAGAAGTTATGAAAAGCCCGTAGATAAACAAGATTCAATTTCTATTGTAAGCAACTAAAGTTGTTCAATAGGCTCATCAATTTGCGTGAGCCGGAGAGGAATGTTTTTGTTTTTATTATTATAAATTTTAAATTACCGTGGTAAATGGCATATTATTCCAGGATACTTACGTATATTTTTTCTTATTTTCACCTTCCTAGTACCTGTTGACCTGCTAAAACTAGGATTCATTTCATATTTTGAAAATTTGGAGTGGTTTAATTGTTTCTACCTTCCTAAGATAACTTTCATCTACCCAAAGTACGAGTATCTTCGTAAGTTTGATTCCCGGCCATAAACATTAACATATAAGTACTCGTAATATGTGAGTACTCTAAACTGTAAAGTTTCTTAGACATTTCTTTGGGAAACCCACAGCTTAGTCAGCAAAGCTTCGCTCGTATTACCATGTATTTCATATTGGTCGGACCAATCAATCTGTAGGGGTGATAAGGTAAAATTACTGGGTAAGTCTAAAAAAAAGTATCGGAAAAGAGTAATTACTAATTTTGAAAATTTCTTGTAGAGAAATCACTGATCAGACTGCTATTAAAATGTAAAAAAAATGTAATAATAGACAAAAGTGCCGGCTGAGATGGTCATAAAAATTTCAAAAGCTTAGACGAGAGGGTGTCGTGAGTACTGATTTTCAATGAAAGCATAAAGTTTACGAGGAGCTTTCAAATATCAATAGTGCATCATGAAGGATAATCCACTTTATTATACGATCATGCAAATCCAAGTCTACGAAGGATTGAAATAAATTGATCATAAATAGTGTCGATGACCTACGGTTTTATTGGTTGCCGCCAAACACTGTAAAATATAGCAATTTAAACCTATTTGCATGAAAATGTTGTTCTTCGATTTATGTTGCTTTGTAGACTTTCAAACTGAATTTCATACTTTATTACCTCAGGTACAGTCGTCAGAAGTAGTTTATCATTTTAGGATTTTTTCTCATAGATAGATCATAACCATAAAATAATCTTGGTTCTCATAGAAATCAATAAGGCACCGATACTTCTACCTTAGTCATTAAATTTTTTTTCGAGGGAGAGATTAAGATACTGGAGACTTTTTTTACAATTTTATAGCTTATCTACGTGACACACTCTGAAACGACCCCGCGAGTCATAATATTATCATTGCTTAGTGAAAATTCCAAGAAATCATCATGAAAAGAAATTTTCAAATGGCGAAATGACTTAAATTCGTTTTAAACTAGTTTGGTCATCAATTATGTTAGACTTTCTTGGCTCTTTGAAAATAGAAACAAACCCACTAAAAGTATTAGCATTATGTAAATTGGTTTTAGAAAATTAATGTTGCAAAATAAATTACCTAAGAGTTTTATGGGAACTTCCAAAAACTCTAGTGCAAACTTGTTAATTTGGCACGAAAATTTCAATACACTTTATGTAGTGTATAAAGTGGACTTGTGGTGGCAGATGCGACACTACAGTCTCATAAAAAATAAAATATAGGTCTTAGTTGTAACCGTGGCATCTTCAGGGTGCTATCGAAGCTTGCGTCTAGACGATGCTTCTCTTCAGGACAGACTTCAGTAATTCACGAAAGAAATATCCAACAAACTTCAAGCCATGTCATTGTAAAAGGTAATCTTTGACGTGAGTGAGATTTGATCCGTTCCAGACTTGAGACGGTACACAAGCTGAAGCATTGCAATCTGAGATAAATATTGTCTTAAATTGGTTGAACTAAAGAGTAAAGTTTGTTTGAATACTCTATTTGGATAAACAAGATTTGATGAGAGATCGGTAACCTGTCATTTGATATTGATCTCTCAAAAAGTGTTCTATAACTTGAGATTTAGCTGTGTTGAAAAAACAGAGTAAGCTTTTATTTAATTTTGTCATTGTCTAAACGTGCGATCGTTTAATGCTAGCGGCGCGTCTAACTAATATCAACGGAAAGGACAATAGAACGAAATTTAACTTGTTAAACTTTCGCGATTTGTTAACATACTGATAATTATTATTACGGGATTTTATCGCGTACCTTTTATTTATGCAACGTGTTCGAAACGTCGGGAAACAAAATAAATAAAAGGTACGCGATAAAATCCCGTAATAATAATTATCAGAACGAAATTTCTTTATAGCAATTATTACTATTACTTTAAAGCAAGGAGACTTTATTTGCAAATTAAAATAATTCGTTAACATCAGCAAATAAACATTTTAAAATGCCATGCGTTAGTAATGGATTTAATTAAAATTCTAACTACGATTGTTATGATTCTTACAACGCTCTCATCTTTGTATAACTGTCGACCTGGATTCCCTCGTTTATGACTATGAGAACACCATGCATGGCCTGATTTGGAGTAAAATACTGACATTGCACTCCATTTCCTATCACTTGGTATGCTATGAGGAGTACAAAACACACCAGCAATAAGGCAGATGATATTATTATAATTGCCTCCACACGTTTCAAATTCACTGCCGCAGTCAAAGCTCCTAACATTTTTTCTTTTAAATAAAAATTGGTAGATAAAATACAAAGTTAGACCTCTCGATACTACTTGTGATGGGTATGCAATTCGGCACGCTCCAACTCTATGACAACAATAAATTTATCAAAACTGTCTCAATAACAATAACACGTTCTCACATAGCTATCAGAAAATCAAAACATAGTTTTTATCGGTTTAGAATCGAGTAAAACCCTTTGTTCATAGCTGTCTCTTAACATCTACAAAGCTGTCATGCTGTTTCTAACGAGACAAGTCATTCCAACAATAAAATCGAAAGCCTCTGAATTATTCAATAAAACTGAATGTGAAAGAGTGAAACAAGTTGCAATGTGTCGAGACATGTTCGAATTATAATAAAATATTGAGTTTTCGCATGTGAATATATTTTTGGGAGACAAAGGGCACACGATTCTATTCTAACAATTATCTTGCAACAATTCAAAGTAACTGCATACTTTTCAGAACCTACCTCGTAGTATAACTTTTGAAACTACCATGGTTACGAAGATAAATACTATTATTAACGGTATAATTACCATGATTAATGAGTTTTCTTGCTTCCCGATATCCTAATGTAAATAAATATTTCAAATTAATTCATTGTTTTTATTTATATTTTTTCATTTTTATATAGAGTAAATTAATGCGAGTTTTTTACTGGTTACTCTCACCTTTTGCGCTATTCATATAAATATTTCAATAAGCCTAACTATCTTTTTAGGTCACTATTCTAAAACCAAGTTTTAGAACATATGAGTGTATTCATTCGCGTGATTTCACAATAGGCTTCATAAAGTTTTACAACATACAATTCGCTCACTCAACACTGCATTACCAATCTGTTTTCACACTCTGAATGAGAGCAAACCCTTAACCCAATTATTGGATGAGGTATAATATCGCGATAAATTATCACGGTTGGTAATTAAAATTGCCAAACATTAATGCTGTCCATTTATAGAACTTAATACTCATAAACTGCATATAGGTACTTTTATTACTCGTAATAAACTTTCTTAACTGCGTAAGTTTTAATAACTTAAATGATTTTATAGCATTTTAAATTAGTTTTATTAAAACTGATTTAATAAAAATCAAAGTTTTTAAGTCATTTAAAAATGAACGCAATTAAAAAAATTACGCAAATAACCCATTTCCTGCCACAGCTCCAAATGGCATTCTTCGTATGAGCTTTTTAATACTTTTGAAACTAATTTATAAGTAAAATAAAGATAAACAACTAGCCAGAAACACAATAATTTATTAGGTTATCACTTTTTATTTTGAATTTAGCTGATGCTCACAAATAAGCCCCGCTCTTACAAACGGTCATTAAAATTAGGAATTCAAATCTGAAATGCTGTATTGTGTGTAAACAAATAAATTCCCACTCTCCGTGGACTAGGGGAAATGGGTATGACCCGAATCATGAATTCGATAATTTGTCACATAGGTACATTGGCTCGCATGTAGGTCGATCACTTCCGTTATCTATGCGACACCAATGAACTCTGCCTCAAGTTGGCTGCAGTTCAAAAACTTGGCCTATATTAAGTGTTGCTTCGCACACAATATAGGCTACATATTAAATAACCAGCTGCGCCCACACGGTGTTACCTGCGTAGTGATGGTGATGTTGATGATGATGATGAAAAGTCTATAAGCTTTCTCAAGAAAAGGGCTATCAAACGCAGAAAGATTTTTCAAATCCTACTGCTAGTGAGATTCGAAGTGAGCCCTACCTAGGGCCCTTACACATCTCTAAAGGATCTTAAATGTATAACGATCTGAAAGAATGCTATGATTTGGGGATACAGTTTTGTCTCTTCAATATACAAAATCTCAACGCTTTTATATATAAAATAAAATTATCAAGTAGTTAATTAAATTAAAATTAAAATAATAAATGCTGCTCATAAAATCAGTAAACACTTCAGTAAATTCAGTTTACAATAGCGCACACTGCATGTCATGAAGTTTCGTAAATTAATTAGGTAGCTAATTAATTTTGTAATCTGTTTTGAATGAAACATTGATCAGAATTTTAGTTTTTTGAGCGATATATGTAGGTAACAAAAAAGCACAGGTTATTGGTTTATGAGTGATGGTAAAACTTAAAAAAAGATTTAACTTTGTTACGTTACTTTATTAACCCTGATCCGTAATAAAAAATGTGATACTTACTTCACTACTCATTAATTCGCGATTATTTACACATGGTGCTAATAAATATTTATTTATAAATGAAGTCTTAAACCGCAAAAGGAAAATCGTGAATCAAGCTGATGCTTTATAGAAATACCATGAAAGGGAATTTAGTACTACGGAAACACACGATGCGACGATGCAGGATGCACACACAAATGACCGCAATTTGAACTACAGTTGATATAATTATTAATTTACTAACTCAGGGTACACTTTTACATACTAAAACATGGAACTCTACCTAAGAGTCTCTACACTTGATAAAGACAACATGATAATCGATCGAGCGAGCGAAGCGAGCGAAGATCTTAGTGGCAAGTTAGGCAATTTTGCTTTGTATGTTTGTATGTTTGTATGTTTCATTTTTATGTTCTCGCATAACTATCGAACCGCTTATCCAATCTGTATGAAACTTGATAGGTCAATAGGTAGTGCTATGGAAATTTGCTGTGGAGCGTATGAGCGTAATCGATGAAGGGGTTGTAAAGATATGGGGTTCCCAAGGGGGTAATTTTTTTTCAAAGTTACCCAAATATATTGAGTGGGGTGTCATACGAAAGGGCTTATTTTGTACATTCCAAAATGGTTTTTATTTTTAATCTAGGATGTATAGTTTTTGAAATACGACCAAAGAACAAAAACTACGAAACCAGAGCTGCAAGAGCTCCCGTTTCATAGAGTTTCGATGTCTTCGTAGCTCATTGACTGGTCGGTCTTAAAAAGAGAGTGGCATCGTCGCGGTTTGGTTTGCAATGATTTTAGATGCTACTTGATTTATTTTCATGATAAAAAAATTTTTGATAAAGAATGAAAATAATTGGGGTAAAAAAAGTTAAATAAACAAATATATTGAGTGGGGTGTCAAATGAAAGGTCTTAATTTGTACATTCCAAAATAGTTATTATTTTGATTCTAGGACGTATACTTTTAGAAATACGACGAGAATTCATAAATATGAAATAAATGAAAAATTAGACACGACATTATGTATTGCATGCATTCTAATATTTTTTACTATGAAGAGCTAGCGCAATAGGCATACTCGGCAGTAGTAGCACTTGAAATTATAGGGGTAGTCAGAAGAAAGTCCAAATGTAAGCCATCTACGGTGCGCGAGATCTCAGTTCGGGGCGAACTACTAGTTATAAAAGAGTTAAATATAAGCTTTATAAATATCATTAGTAGGTTCACTTTAAAATTATTATCGATCGAGCGAGCGAAACGAGCGAAGATCTTAGTGGCAAGTTAGGCGATTTTGCTTTGTATGTTTGTATGTTTGTATGTTTGTATATTTGTATGTTTCATTTTTATGTTCTCGCATAACTATCGAACCGCTTATCCAATCTGTATGAAACTTGATAGGTCAATAGGTTGTGCTATGGAAATTTGCTGTGGAGCGTATGAGCGTAATCGATGAAGGGGTTGTTAAGATATGGGGTTCCCAAGGGGGTAAATTTTTTTCAAAGGTACCCAAATATATTGAGTGGGGTGTCATATGAAAGTACTCAATTTATACATTCCAAAATGGTTTTTAGTTTTCTTCTAGGTTCTATAGTTTTTGAAATACAGAGAAAAATAAAAATGATGAAAACCAATTAACGGATGTATGGAAAGAGCTCCCGTTTCATAGAGTTTCGATGTATTCGTAGGTCTGGTTATCAGACAAAGAGTGTGGCATCGTTGTGGTTTGGTTTGCAATGATTTTAGTTGCTTCTTGATATTTTTTCTTGAGATTGAAAATAAAAGCCGTGTTGGCCGAGTGGAAGAGTGCTCGATTTTCGATTCATAGGTCGTAAGTTCGAACCCTGGCCGTGCTCATCAATGGATTTTTCGGGGGTAGGGAGGGGGTAAGAAGGGGGAGGGGGTAGGGAGGAGGAGGGGGTAGGGAGGAGGAGGGGGGTAGGGAGGGGGAGGAGGGTAGGGAGGGGGAGGGGGGTATGGAGGGGGAGGGGGGATGGAGGGGGGGGAGGAGGGGCAGGGGGAGGGGAGGGGAAATTGATTTTCTAATACATTTTGTATTGAACTGCTATTTTAAGGGACCGGCGAACGTACCTACTTACCTAGGAACGTAATACCGAAATCATTTAAAATTTGAGCATATTTTTATCACTTTATGTTATTATTTGGATAAAGGCAGTATTTATCTAGGTTCCTGTTAAACTTTTGTTCCGAAAAACTTACTATAGAACAAATGAAAAGAAAAAATACCATTTTTGGTGTACCTACAAAGATTTCAATTCAAAATGCTTACATTTCTTTTTAGGTAAGTTTTTCGGAACAAAAGTTTAACAGGAACCTAGATAAATACCTACTCTCCTAATCTAACAACATAAATTGATAAAAATATGCTTAAATTTTAAATGATTTCGGTATTACGTTTTTATAGAAATTCGCCGGTCGCAGGCCTCTTAATAATTTCTCAAACTAAGAGGCCGTTCCTGAGGCGCGGTACGAAGTTCGCGGGGTCAACTATTGAATATAAACACGACACGACTTAATGTATTGCATGTATGCCTATAATCTTTATCATACTGAGGTAGCGCATTAGATATCATTGTGTGGTAAACACTAGAAAGAGCACTTAACGTAGGTATAGGGGTAGTCAGAAACAAGTCCAAATCTAGGCTATCAACACAACGGTGAGCGAGATCTCAGTTCGGGGCGAACTACTAGTTATTATGAGTCATCTATGTCCCACTGCTGGGCAAAGGCTTCACTCACACCCATCACTTTAGAATACTTAGGTACTAATAATGTTTAATTTTGTAGGTAAATTATTGAAAATATTATCTAAAAGTAAATAAAAACGCATTATAATATTAGTATAGCTACCAAAACCCAAGCTTGTTTTTCATGTTCTTGTTTGAAATAATATAACATGAGATTTTTTCCCCAATTATTTTGTTAGTTATCTCTACTTCTGAGACTGTAGAATATTGTTCCGTATATTTTCTCAATACATAACAAAAACCATTTTCGTAAGTAATATTCATTATGCGGATAAACGTATTCTCACAAGAATTTATAGCATTTGATATGAAAATGGTATGTTTCTGTAAATCTGTTGCATCGTAAACGCATTTTTATGGCCAGGAATGTAATAACTTTACCTACATACACGATTAAGTCCTAAGGCATATTTTATTACTTCAAATAAATGGAAAACCTACGTGATCGGGAATAATAATAGCTAGTCATGAATATGGATTTATTTTTAGCCTCGATACGAGTTTTCGATCGAGATAAAAGTGAATTTGCAAATGAGTCGTGGTATTCGATTAGGCCGCGTCACTACATTTTGTTTACGGCAAATTGCCCTCTAGCCTGTAGGCTGATAGGATAATTTCCACCTCATCTACATAACTTAAGCAGTTAATTTACTGACCGTTTAGTTTGTACAGTAGCCGTATCATGAACTCTTCGAGCAATGTTAAAACAAGCTTGAAACGACATCGAATGTCATTCCTAAAACAGTAAGCCTATTTTAAGCTTGTTTTGACATTGTTCTAAGACTTGGTGGTACGCCTCCTGATATTTATCCTTCAATAGTAATTTTGTTTAGAGCAAAATCAAGAACATAAGATTACAAAAGTATTTTAACCACCCTGAATTATAATTAATTAAAAAAGTGTTAAAGTTTAATTTTTGTCTAATTAAACAAAGCTTTAGCATCATCATGTGTATTGACAAGAGACTGCATCTAGCATGACACAATGTTTTAAAAATTTCTTTTTAAACTAAATAGTAGGAGACAATGGATCGTGTTCATTGTAACATGGTAGGTAGTTGATTTGGAAGAATGGTTCTGGAACGGAAAGCGGACATCGTGTATAACGGTCATTATGTTAGCACTAACATAACAACGCCTGAAATAAACGATTTTTTTAATAAGATTTAACTTTCTGGGCCTAGTCCAGAACTTATAAAAAACCTGTCTCTGTCGGACCTTAGCGTCTACCACCCGGCTTTTATTTGTTTGAATTATTGATTCCTTTTACTAACCAAGTAGGGGAGAGAGGGGCATAATGGGGTACCGGGGCACAACGGGGTATCCCCCTGTAGACGCAACCGTAACTGCTAGCCGCACGTTATATTCATCGACAGATGGTTATTTTGTATCGGTACTTATACGGAAGCGACTGATGAACACAGAGCATGCGTTAATTTTTAAAACTCAATTACATTTTTTCGCGCCGTTCCATCCAATTTTGTGCTGTAATAAACCGCTTATAAAAAGGTGAGTTTTATTGATAATTTTATGGTTTAATTCCTATGCTTTCTGAGGTTCTTTGTTGTTGTCAAATTGAGAACAAAAATATTCCATCTGTTCACTACATTTTGTTATTGATGATTGATTAAAAAAGTATACGTTGGGGCATAACGGGGTAGTAGTTACGGGGCATGATGGGGTACCCCATTTAGGTACATTTTTCTCACGTTTAATTAAATTAAAGAATTTTTAATTTTGATTAATAAATACTGTAGTCCTTACTTAAACGTCTTATAAAAATGAGCTAGAGGCCTTTAAAAGACCTAAGAAGTGTGTTAATCCTCACACCGTAAATAACACTTTTTTTTTATCACAGAAAAGTGGGTCGCTTGCCTGCTGTGCGGACGCTGGTCTCATATTATAGCCCATGCTGGCGTTGATAATACTGGCGCAGACGCAATTCATATTTGTAATATTTTGTAAGAATAATTAAGCACATTAGCAGGTACCCCGTTATGCCCCTACCTCGGGGCACAACGGGGTTTTCGTAAGGTTTTAGTAGATTGCAAAAATATATTTTATCGAGATATTATTGCTAGCGAAGAATATGCCAAATACTAGAAGAATAATTGCCAAAAAGGATGCGATCAATGTCTTTTTAGTAATTTAAGTTTGTGATGCTTTTATCGATGTTCTTGCTTAGGTACCCCGTTATGCCCCGGTCTCCCCTAGTCATAATTTTAAATAGGCTGTCACTAATCAAAACTTTGCTTTGAGGTTCTGAATCAACCCTTTGCAAACCTTTGTAGTCATTAATGTAACATTATAAGGCTATCGTTTAGTCTTCTGTTAAAAGTAAATGCCTGTCAGTTTTATGAGAGTTACAATTTCAAGGCGTAAACTTTTAAAAGTCGTGGCCCAGAACTGAACAGCTGGCTTATCTCAAATCCTCGTGAAACTTGCATAAGAGCATCTTCATCATTAAGCTTTTAAATGATCAAACAGAAATTCTTTTAACTTCTTTGTGAAATCTTATCTTTCCGATATGATTCTACTCTAGCTTTGGATACGATGATGTTTGAATAAACTTCAATGCACAATTTTTTTACATTATTTGATTGACATGATAAAAACAATAAAGGAAAAGATTATACGACATTCTAGTCATACATTATTGTACTTCGCTCCTTATGTTTTGTGTATCTTTAATTTGTTTTATTCATGTGGTGTACAAAAAGTGTTAATGGATCAATCTTCAGAATCAGCGCACCTGGTTGGTCGCTATGGCGCCCCTTAAATATCGATATTATTGCTTTTCTGCCCCTTCAGGTGCCAATATGAAAATATGCTTATTCAGACACCTCCATCTCCAAATAAAAATACAGAAAAGCAATAATATCGATATTTAAAAAGCATCATAGCGATCAACCAAACACGCTGATTCTGAAGATCCTGATTCTGAAGACCATAATCTATCTATCTAGTTTTGAAATAAGCGACAAGACAACCACAAAATGATATCACTTGCAAAATGTAGTCATTATTGTAAATGTAAAGGATGCCTTTAATTGTACCCTGCAGCTGTGCATCGTACCCTGATGTATGTGCATCATCATCATCACTGAACGCAACAGCTGCAAAGCATTTTGATCACATGAAGAGCTGGGACCATACCATGAACTCTTAGAGCAATATTAAAACAAAATTAAAACAGTCTACTGCTACTACTTTAGAAATGACATTCGTTGTCATGTTTCAAGCTTGTTTTAACATTGCTCTAAGAGTTCATGGTACGGCTACTGAGTTAAAGTTTTACCCGTACTTTTCTTTTTACAACTAATTCAAACACCAACAACATTCATAAACCATGTTGCGATTACCATTTCATACATACTTATTTAATAATGTATGAATTCTGATAGCTTTTAAGATAAACTGCATTTTAATAATGATAAATGTTAGCTACATAAAAGACTTTTGAGTTACGGTTATGATTATTTAATTTTGCCAAAAGCCTTGTTTTATACACAACTATTTAAGAAATAAATCAACATGGCAAATTGATTTACAAAGTTCCAGAATTTAACAGTTAAAAATATAAGTGCAACCACCAGTTGGATCAAACAATCTTGAGATTGCTCAACCGATCCAGATAACTGCCAACCAGAATTTTATCCAAAACGTAAGTTTAAATACTGTTCACGTGGAATTTCAGCAGATCAGTAAGGGAGTGGCCACATTGCGTTTCCTACAGCGCGTTTTTGAGCTGCGCGTTTGTGTCGATACAAACGCGCGTTCGCATCGCATTTGTTTGGGTATAATACCTATTTATTATGTAGAAAGGGAGCTGTCTGCGCGTTTGTATCAATACAAAAGCGCAGCTCAAAAACGCGCTGTAGGAAACGCTATGTGACCACTCCCTTTAACCAAATAAAGCTCCCGGATCAATTAATTAATTAAAATCACTAACCTGCAACAACAACAACCTTTGAAGCTAATCTCGAATATTGAAAAGTCATAAATTGATCAATCCTCAGGAATCTTTGGAGATTCCTGCGAATTGATCAATTTATGAGATTTTTGTAGCTTCAGCTCTCCAAACTTACTTAATTTATAAATCAGTAAGTATACAATTATGTAGGTAATTGACTTAACTCTGATTTTTTAGGTACTTATATTTAAACTTTTTAAAATCCAATATATTATCAATATAAAATACTAATACTTATCCATAATACATGTTGTATGTTGTGCCGACCCCACGTAAGTGGGAAAAAGATGATGATCTAAAAACAGTCAGATTTATAAAAGGATTTTTTTACCGTGTTGGCCAATTAGGATTACATACACCTCTATATCAATTCGAAGGTTGGGAGTTTTAATCTCTCGTTTGTGTTGTGACATATTGTCACATGACGCACATGCGGATGTTGTGTGCAGTCGGATACTGCATTCTTCTGCGGGAAGCAGCTTTGTTTTGGAAGTATATTTTCTTTGACACGAGCTTTAAACAGTGACGGAAAACATTATCTACAAACCCCCGAATTAATCTTCCCCACACGTATAGACCATATCTTTCCTGTGGATTAGGACGATTAAGATGAGAGAACGGTTTTGGTGCTGCAAAGCCTACTATATCTCAACAATGTCCCAGGCACTGCAGTGTCCCGTTAAGTCAGATTTTATTTTATTTTTTATTTATACGTATAATGCGTATACGACACATTAAGTCAGATTGCCTCCTGAAACTGTAAGTATAAATCATATAGTAAAGATGTAAATTCCTTAGTTGGTTTGAAAATCCTATTAAAAATAGTAGGATCATCCTGCTGAAATACAATCTCCAATTACGAGTACCTAGGCACCATGCAATGGTGCTCGTCTGTGCAATATTGTTCGGGAGGCTTGCAGAGTGCGTCGCTCGCTATCAGTGACTATTATCAGCCAGTACCGAGCCGCTGTTGGCATGGGACGCACGTGCCAAGCGCCCACATTCCGATACATACGCGATCGCGAAATGTAACTTTGTGAAAAACATGGTGAGTAACTTTCTTGAACTAAACAAGGTTCTGGTTGATCCTTTGAAACTTTAAAACAAATAGTTGAATAGGTACCTTAATTGATGAAAAGAAAAGTTTATTTCTGCCTCTCATTAACTTCTCTCAATGTTTTGGAAAGTTTGTATTTTCTTAGAAGATTATTCTTTCAGCTTTTTTTACAATGCGTGATCTAAGTTAGTAGATATCAATATACTATCGCACAAAAGTTGACAGAATTAAATATCTAAAAAGTGTTAAATATTTCAATTCGGTTGTTACTTTTCAGCTTTCAATACTAACTATCCATCATTCTACTATTTATTTACATTCAACTAAACTAGTAAACAAACATAAATGGAGCTAAGATATTGCTCTAAAGTCTAAACTGTTTATCTCAGATCAAATGTTGTTCTCATTACCAATTTAGAAATAACTTGATTGATTTTGTATTGGATGATCATTACAAACATGGTTCTGTTAAATATTAAAATGTGAATATATGTGAGGATATTTGGTTATTGTGGTTCAATCAAGCCGTCATAGCAAAATCTATTTGGACGAAACGAATAATTATTATGTACTTGAAGTACCTATACGGGCAGATTCATAAGAATCCTGCTTTATTTAAATGTACTATTACATAAATATTTACATGTGACATGATTCGAATCATAACATAAAATGCAAGAGGTGATGAGAATCCGTGATTTTTGTGTGAGAATTTTGTGATAAGGAAGGGCGATCGCTGATGGATAAATCGATTTGGATGGAACTTGTAACAACTAATTTAAGAATATTATTACAATACGTGGTCTAAGGTACAAGATCTGGAAGGGCACGTGCCCACGAGACGGTTTTTAACACGGCCCGGTTTTTTGCCGGCGCCGGGGGCTCATGCCCACGAGACGGTTTTAACACGGTCCGGTTTTTTGCGAGGGCGAGCGCCGTGCCCGGTTGCCGGGCAGCCGGCACTAGCGCCGGCCGGCGTTGTGTGCTTGGCTCCATACCATAGTGTCCCATACATTACTGTAACGACCCGGTTTGACGCCGGGTAGAGGCGAAAAACCGTTTCGTGGGCACGCGCTCTAAAAATAATAACTATTTTATGGAACTAAAAAATAATGTTTCTTTTTAGATTTTTGGTTCGCCGTAGTCGGGTAAAAATATTAATTTTTCATTTTCAAATGAAAAAATAGAATGGTTTGATGTTTTTACAAATTACAGAGAGTTGAATAATAATGCCCGCTTCATTTAATTAAAAAGCGGCTCTTAACGCTAAATTAACTCCAACAGAGTTCAACATAATATTACGATAATAAATTATAATTATTGTCACAAGTTTAGCGAAACTTTGGCTATTATTTTAGGGATGGCCAATTCTTTTGCAGTTAGGCCAATTACTTCGAAGGTTTGGGAAAGTAATAGTGGTAAAGCTAATGTTTTTCAAAACTTAGAAAAGGGCTGACTGACCCCTAATTCTTAAAAGGTTTCTTTGAAAATAAGTAAGCATCTAATCTCTAGCTAGGTATAGTTTACCGAATGTTTATTAAGTTGCGTAAATTGCGGCATAGTTTTCCAATTAAAGTTTGCTTAGAGCCATTAAAAGTCATGACTCAAGTGATAAGTCCTGGCTGCTCCATAATTAGGGGCCATTATTTAGCAGCAATTATCATAAACAGTCGGCTAAGGTAAACCATTGAATTTTATGGGGTAGAGAGACAAGTCCAAATAAATATTTGGTACCTACATGACAACAATCGGAAAATTAGCCCCTTATTTGAATTCAGAACGGCTTTCTCTCTAAGGTGGCGGTTTGCATTAATATAAACTACGTAGTTTTAAATAATTTTCAAACACAATTGTATGATTGTTAATGAATAAATAAATAAATACCTATGAAATATGAATATGCACCCGAGACCGAGACAGGAGACCGAGACGGCTGATTGCCGAACTTGTCTTAAACTTCAAATCGGTCTCAAACTGTCAAATATGACAGTTAATGATCACTCAATTGGCTCTGTCACTCTTATCTTAACGAGACCGAACGCGACATAAAGATGCCAACACGATAGTTTTTACAGTTTGAGACCAATTTGGGGTTTGAGACAAGTTAGACAATCAGCCTGCAGAGACAGGCTTTGTAGGGGCGCGCGAAAGTGACACGAGATAGAGAACTGTCAGTTTATATGAAAACGGTCTCCTGAGACGGTCTCTGGTCTCGGTCTTCTGTCTCTTACCCTCGGGCGTGAATCGCCACCGACTCTCTTCCGACATTAAAAAGAAGTATTTGACGTCGGGATTCAAGGTCCTATACAATGGATATTATCCTACTGGACGATCACAGCTCACAAAACATGGCCACAACAAACCAAATTATCACTCGTTATGTTTTCCTCGGATCCTTGGCTGTGTGACAAACGAGGCGACTCAAGTGACTTTCTCGACAGAGGCAAATGCGAGTGACCCCTGCTCCACTATTTATGTCGCGTTTCGCAAGAGATTCTGTTTTCCTTTACCGTTTGGTATGGGCATCAGTTCCTGACATTAAGCACATGAAAGATTATAACCAGAGGCAGTTTATAAAACAACAAACGAATAACTGTGCGAACCTTGGTACTAAACAAATAGGGCACACCTGAGAAAAATGTTTCCTCAGCGTTTTGAGTGATAAATAGAACTTAAAACGGAATTTAAATACCGTCATAAAATAGTTCTGGGACAGTTTAGGCTAGTTAAAAAAAATTGTAGTCTGAACCGGTGCTAAAAGACTTATCTTTGCAGTGACACGGGTCAGAAAATTTTACCATTTTACGTAAAATTGGATAAGTAAATAGATTTATCTGCTTTACAGAACCCTTCATTATGCTCAGGGAATTTCACGAGCCCGACTCTGTAGTTAGTAATGCCAAAAATAAACGTAAATCTTACTTTTGGGTTTTGTTGATTTAATGTAATGTAATGTGGGTAAATGTTAATGATCTAAGTAAGTATTATTTTTAGTATTTTAATTTCAGACGATATTGTGAGGGCAATGTGAGCAATGGATCCGGCTGGCACAAAACCGCTAAGAGTGGCGTGATAGAGAAGAGGCCTTTACCCAGCAGTGGGTGTTACAGGCTGCTTATGCTTAGATAGATAGATAGATTTTAATTTCACTGGTTTCCTAAAATGTGCTGTTTTAATTACAAGGCGTCTTGTTTGCGTATCAAGAATCAGCTAATGTAATTTGTGTTTTTGCTTTCAGTCTACAAAAAGTTTTTCCCTTGTTAAAAAAGCATTCTCTTTTATAAGAATTATTAAACAACGTGTTCAAGTTTTACCTATTTAATATTCGTTCTATAACTTTGTTATTTTGAACATAATTTGGTTCTTTTAAGCAAACATTGATTCAACTTTTTTGTAGGCTTCTATCTTGCGCTACTTGAAAGCTTTCTAGAAACCTGTAAAATAGGAAACGAAAACAAATTCGAAAGAAAAATAATAGTAGACATCATTAAAAAATATCAATAATTTTCTCTTCATTGATTCTCAAAACCCTGAGCAAGTTCTGGGGAAACTCAGACCAGCTCATTAAAAAATTCCTTGATGACCCCAAAGGGGTAGTAAAAGGTTCGTTCGAACATACATTTTAAGTCTAATATTGGCAAGTTAATATTCCTCTGGAAGGATTGCAAGCTTAGAACACTTACTGGTTTTCTTACAACTTTTTCCTTCACTATTTAGAGTATATCAATGCGCATGTATATTTTACGATAAGTATTATAACACCGATCTTCGGATCAAAAGTCGTGTTTCTATCCCACTCGGTTAACATCGCTCATCATCATCATCATCATCGTCATCTCAGCCGTTGGATGTCCACTATTGGACAAGGCCTCCCTCAAAAATTTCCATGTGTTGCGGTTGGAAGCGGCCTGCATCCACCGCCCATAACATCGCTCGATTCTTTAAAAATAAAAAGACTAAGTACTTACTTTAAAAAAAAAATTGAATAAGCCACAACTTTAACTCCAACAAACTCTCACAATAAGCAAAATTCAAAACCAGCAAAATCCAAAACAATATGTAACATTCGGTTCAGTTTTCGTTTGCTGTGTTAAACTTGTGCGTTGAAAACTATAAGTTTCAGGAAAGTCCGGAAAATCGCAGCTTATAATTGAACAGCTAGTGAGAAAATTATTTAAATTATTCTGGAACATTCAATTCTTGGTAAATATAGTACATAGTTTTACATATCCAGCTGAGAGAATATTATAATACTTTCCTGGTGACTATTCCCTAAGATTTTTTAGGAAATTCAAAATCCATTAACAATATCTAAAGTAGTAATCAGAGACTTAATAATGCACTCGTGCATGATTAAGTCTCTCTTGCGGCTGGATTCGACCAAACTGGATTAAGTTTACTCGAGAGTAAACTACTGTTTGTTTTAATATTTTGACATTGTAAGGCCTGATTTCACCAAACATTGTTTGTTAACTTTTAATGAGGCATTAGCTAATGGTTGTTTAAAATTAACAATTCTGTTAAAATGATTTACTTCCTATGGAGAATATTTAACAAACCATTATTAAATCCACTCTCGTTGTAATACGACTTAATTGAAACGTTATATTTGACGTTGCATTCTTCATACAAATAGATAACTTTTTTACTTAGTCGTATAATACGTCACTTGCTTGCTAGTTGCTACGCTACCAAATATTATGTAACAGTCGCTCTGCGGGATGATAATGAAACCGGGTTGCTTTTCGGGTGTTCAATTAATTCCAAAACATCCAAGACAGATTATTTTGACAAACGAAACCTCGTGTAAAAATTGACATTATCGTATTCTTCGAAATAGTCACGTCGTTGTTTAAAAATTCTTAGACGTCGTACTATTCTGTCCAAGCTATCTAAAGTTTCTAAATTATCGCTTTCGAAAATAAAACTAAATGCGTCCATCCTCGAAGATACCTATGTTTTTTGACAGTAAAGTCCATGTAATGTCATTTCTAACAGTCTGTTATTGTTTTAACGGACCTCTAGAGCAGTGATTAAAATTAACGTCTTGTTAAGATAATTAAACAGCCATTAGCACGTGGTGAGACACACAACAACTTTAACAGTCCGTTATTGGATTTAACAAGGCGTTATTTTTTTAACATTGTATGGTAAAACTGGACCTAAAGTTGACACCTAGTAACCGATGATTTGTATGCACATAACAATGTTCGGCTGCGCTCTCTAAACAATTGTATATCGAATTATGTCGGCTAGTTACTCTGGAGTAAGATGACTTTTGGTCGAATCCAGCCAGAAATTCTTCTTTTTGTTCTGTTGTTGAAGTCGTTCCTAGCGGTCGCAATATGGATGGGGTAAGGTGGCATCAACACAACATCTGAGACCCAAAAACTCCGTCACCAGAGTTGGCCACTAGCTCATACGAACTTACATAGCACATTTATCTAATTGAAAACATTCAGAAACAACACAAAGGAAGAAGTGAATGAATGAATGAGTGAATTAACACTTTATTGCATGTAAGCAGGATACAAAACTGACGAAGTGACTGGGATGTCTAAATTGAACTTTGAACGATACTCGCTGCAAAGTTCGCTGTATTTCTACGCGATAAGTGTTGTTCTCCGGAAGTGGCGTGGAGCGTTACAACTACTCTAAAGTGTTATTGAACGTAACAGCGTATTCAATAGAAGATCTAACCGGTACTTCTAGCTGCAAGAAAGCTTACACTATCTTATAGCTTAGAACATTTGTAAGAACTTACACATACAGTGTAAAAGATATAATTTGGAACCACTATAATTTCTTAGTCTATCGCTACAATCCTAAATACCTCTAACAAAGTTAAAACTTATTTTATACATCTTTATAATATAATATAAACGATGAAAAAAACGCCGATGTTAAAAGCATTTTTTATGATTTAACTTTTAGAGGTTGAAGGGTTGAAACATCGTTAATTTCCCCATTTATTATGAATATTTCAAATAGACGTAGTTACATATAATATCTAGAATTCTAGAGTATAAACAAATGGGTGTGGTTTGTTATTTCTTACAATTGAGCCTAGAAAAAAAAAATTTTTCATAGCCACGTAGAAAGTACAACACACGTAGAAAGTTTCTATCGACTTTGCTTCGTTCGAAATTATGCAATTTAACTTGAAGCAAACACTGAAAGCAAACGCCAAAGTAATTATCTTCTCCTTATCATGTTCTATTTCAATGTCCTATTCACAAATAACCCCGGCTGAACCAAGGCGAAACCTTTGAAATTGCTCTTAGCAATTCAATTTGTAAATTGGTTACTTTAATCAAATGAAACTGGCAGAAAAATGACCTGAATAATAAAAAAAAACTAAATTATACATGATTACAACCGTATCCCCAAAGTGCGTTAAACATTATCACAGATCTTGTGGCATTCAAGACCCTTTGAAAAGGGTTGTCAGAGGCACGTTCAAATACATATTTGGTACATGCCTAGCCCACATTTTACTAAGGTTAGCAGTCCATACGAGACAGAATGCCGCCGCCGCCTATTAAAAATCAAACTGGCTTCCTTATTATGTTTTTATTCGCCGTTTGAGCTCGTGCTTTCAATGTTCTAAACGAAAAATTCATTGATCCCAATCGGCCAACACTGTAGTTAATAGAACCTTATCTTCTGCAATCTACTATATATTTACATAGGATACAATAAGAACCAGTTGAGTCATCTAAGGATCTTTGGAAACGATCTATCGGTAGCTCAACTAATCCAAGCCACTGCCAGTCGGAAGCGTGCCCAAGACACTGGCAGCATTACCGCACTGGATGAATCTGTAATCTGGATAAATTGCGCACTAGTTTCTTCTATTCTCAGTGCCTCTCCATTAATAAAGGTCGGCAGTCAGCTTCTACACTACACACTAGTTCGGATTGGTATAATTGGCGTTCAACACAATACCACAAACATGCCTTCAACACAATTGTACTCAGCCTTGTGGTCGTTGTGACTTAGTGAAGTGAGATGCAGTACTACCTAAAATATCGTGTTTCTGGCACAGCTTGCCACTGAATAAGGGCACTGCTAAGTACGATTTCATCTGGTGGCGTAGTTTCCTGAAATATTCGAGAGATAAGCGACGCTCGGTACAATGGCATTGTGCAACACAAGCATCTAGTGGTTCAACAGCACAATTCACACCCGGCACCTGAATGTGGGCATTATTATTTACACTAGACTATTTCAGAAATTTCACAACAAAACTCTCCAAGCTTTGAACCACTATAAGTTTCCCAAGCACATTAGACATCCACACATCCATTTAAAGACATTTTTGCGGTTAGTAAGCAGCACGCATAATCTGTAATGTGTAATAAAGTTTAAATTGAAGAATTTGAGAAAAAACTATAGCGCTTGTGAGATCGTGATCCAATTCCAATTTTGTTACAAAATTTCAGAAGTTATCTAGTGGAAAATAGCAAATGTTGTGTTTCTTGAAACGTGTATTGTTTATTCCGATCCTTATTATTATTTTACGAGTCCATATCTCTTAATGGGTTTAGCACTCATAACTACGACTAATGGAATCTCACTTAATTTACTGAGAGCATAACTCAATGTGGGCTCTACCCTGTTTTATTTTGTTCTGGAGTAATAAATATGAAACGAGATCAGCAGCTCTATTTTTATACATATTCTATTTTTATCCGAATTCAAAAATGAGGATTTTATACATATTCTATTTTTAACTGACATAAAAATGAGGAGGTTCTATGTTCGACTGTATGTATGTTTTTTACGGATGTTCCCTCACCGATGTTTTATTCAATTGTGGACCGATTTTAATTTTTTTTGTTTGACAACAGATTAAAATATACTCAATCTCTCCAAAATGATCCCGTAATTGTCGAAAAGCAAGGAAGTGAAGTCAGTTTTAAGATTTTTTTATTTCCTACTTACTACAATAGAATCATTGGTAGAATCACAAACCCACGGTAGAGAGAGGTGCAGGCGGTGCATTGAAAATTCGATACCTACTTACCTACACAATTTACCATTACGCTTACAATGTGTTTTCACGTTTTCAGCTGCAATTAAGTTTAATTTTGTTACTAATTCGGTCGAATAGGACCTACTTGAACTAGTCTGAAATCCTCAAATTGCAAGCAAATTGATTATTTTATAATTTACAATTCTTTGATAGCTTGAATAGTGTTTAATCAGGAGCCAGTAATGATGGCAGAGAGAGGGTATGGCATTCGCTGGCACTTCTATTGTGGTGTGGCAAATTGCGTGCTTCTACGCTCGCTTCGCCTGCATTCCCTTTATCATAAGGTTATTACACAATAGTTGTTTGAAAAATACCTATTCTGGTAAATGCTTATTTATATGAAAAGCTTTTACGATTACTACAGTTAAAAATGTATTATGTATTCACAAAAATGTATACTTAAGGGACCGGTGAACGTATCTACGTACCTAGGAACGTAATACCAAAATAATTTAAAATTTGAGCATATTTGTATCACTTTATGTTATTATTTTGATAAAGGCAGTATTTATCTAGGTTCCTGTTACACTTTTGTTTCAAAAAACTAACTATTGAACAAATGAAAAGAAAAAAATGCCGTTTTTGGAGTACCTACAAAGATTTCAATTCAATTTGCTTACATTTCTTTTTAGGTAAGTTTTTCGGAACAAAAGTTTAACAGGAACCTAGATAAATACCTACTCTCCTAATCTAACAACATAAACTGATAAAAATATGCTTAAATTTTAAATGATTTCGGTATTACGTTTTTATGGAAATTCGCCGGTCGCAGGCCTCTTAAGTATTCTATCAGTTATCTGGTTCCCATAGTACAAGCTTTGCTTAGTTTGGGCACATTGGGGCTAGATAGCGCTGTGCGAAATGTCCGCCAATATTTATTTATTTTTTACTTTGTTTTTAAGATCGCATTGCCCTCGAAAAAATGCTTTATTTTAACTCAACTGGAAAGTAGTTGTTATTCCTCTGGAGCATTTACTTGTAGTCGTTGTTTTACTAAAATAAAATTTTGATTTAGGTATGTACCTAGCTATTATTTAACACACGGGAATTACTCACGTAAAATTATCGTCGATTTAGATACCGACAATGTTTCGATTCATCCGGAGAATCTTCATCTGGGTAAGGAGGGAGTTGCGGCAAGGTTACTCCTCGCGGTCGCGTCTCACACTAAATCGACGATAATTTTACGTGAGTAATTCCCGTGTGTTAAATAATGTCTAGTACAACTCACGAAAGTTTCGAAAGTGAAATGTACCTAGCTGTTTAACTTCACTGAATACTTTCTTCGAGTCTTTCTTTGATCCCATATCCTCTTTTTAGCGAAACCCTTCAACTAATAAATAATAAGTACATTCCTTTCAAACTAATTTAAAATTATCTTGTCTAATTAGGCATGTAGCTACTGCTAAATTTATAGGTTTTTTTTTATACTACTAAGGTAGCAGACAAGCATACGGCCCGCCTGATGGTAAGCAGTTACCGTAGCCTATGAACGGTTAAGCCTAGGATCATAAATATAAGACAAATCACATAATTTTATCTAATGTGCACATAATCAAACCTCGAATTTATTTAAAGTCAATTTTATAAACATTTATCCTAAACCATGCTAATGGAAATTCCTTAATTCCGGTTTCTTGCATTATTTTTAACAGTAGCTATTTTCATGGACAGACGGATATTAATTACCGTGCCACACTGACACGATGAATAAAAGGTTTGGGACATCAAAAATGCCGGCTGCATGCTTTTGATCAGACAAACGATTGAATCTTTCGTGCGTGGGCAACTATTAATGAAGTCCACACAACCAGGCACTTTTAGTTGCGTGCTCGAACATTCACCTGGGACATCTGTGAATGTGTATGGAACAGCCATAAATAAAACAGTAGTCAAATAAACTTTTCATCATTGTTGCATGACAATGCTTATTTCGTTATGTTCTAAAAATACATTTGCTTTGCATATAGACTTTCCAAGGTTTCATATCGAAAGAGGTTTACTGCACGTATAAAAAGGTGGTGTTTTAAAAAGTGTGCGTGAAGAAGGGGATATTGATGCCTCAAGGCAAGTTTCTTTTCTGACAACAGAAATTGTGGACTAGCTAGGACTGAAAACAAAATTCGAATTTCTTGAAATTGATATCACAAAAATCAACTAATGTGTAGATCCTTATTAAGTGTGGTTTAACACTCTTTAAATTAATTACTATTAAATATTGTAAACTTGTGTAATCGATCGCATAAACCCAATGAACGTCTTTGCAGATAAAATATATATTTTAATAGTAGATGGGCAAGTTTATATCTACTGGCATTGGGCGTAGCGTGGCAGACAAAATAATATTCTTCTATACTGTTTGTATGAACGTATTCGTATCTAACGTAACGTAGCCGCACAGACACGGGCCGCGCAGACACGGACAGTCACAGTATTCGCGCAACGAATTTCGTCTGCGCGGTGCGTGTCTGTCCGTGTCTGTGCGGCTACGTTACGCTAGCTGCCGGTCATTGTCAATTTAGAATCGTAACATGGCCGTGAAGTGCTTCTTCTCTCTGTCTTTTGTTTGAAAGCAGCCGTGACCGACAATGTCTGGCACGCTACGTGTCTGTTACGCTCAATGTCTGTAGATATAAACAGTCCTGACTTCATAACAGTATGGTATTGCAGAGTACTTTGTCTTATAAAGTTGCTGGAAATATCTCTTCAATTAGTTCTGTGCAGAGAAGTTAGTAAGTTCGTGTGAGTTAGTGACGGAGGTTTTAGTCCGCTTGAAGGCCTCCGTCATGGCTTTATGACTTTACAGCCGAGACAGACAACTTGAAGTGCCTTCCGAAGCGTAGAAGCACTAAGTTAATATTGCCACTAGCGTTTACCCATCCATTTTGTGACCGAGCACAGTGTCCTAACTTAATTACTAAACTACATCACGAACTGCATAATCGTTTTAGTCAGTAGGTACTTAGGGAATTAAGGTTGTTGATTTTCTTACTTTTAATAATAACACCAAAATGCAATCACAATTTGTGCTAGGTACCAAAAGTCTATTTCAATACCTACTATTAGGCCGTTTGTCCACCGCCGCACTATGGGGCCATACGGTGCGAATCGTGCCAATAATGCTTTAGGTGAAAGTTGGATATTAATAGTTTTTGAGTTGGATCCGTCTAATAAGATGTCTAAGCTACTTGTTACTACAAAAAATAAATATCAGCACATAATTTTTACAGGCAAACTTTGCACTTAAACTTTACTATCGTAATTCCGCACCCCAGAAGATGTCACAAACCGAGACTTTCACGTCATCAATTTTAGGTATTTTTGAAAAAGAACGCAAACGTGTTGTATATCGTTTGAAAGCCTATTAATTATTCTTTTTATTTTTATATTAAAATGTAGATAATAATCGTACACTTACTGGTAAAAAAAATAATTCCCGAACTCCTAGTAATTTTTCACTTTCAGAATTTCAGATTGAGTTTTCTTTGTTACCGATGCTTCCCGATGCCGAGTTAAACATATGATTACGTTCATTAGTTTGTATATAATTGAACAAGAAAGAAAAAACTTGCCCGAATTTGCCCCATTTTTGATTATACTCAAAAAAGTGAGACGCGGCAAAAATATTAACACAAAAAATAAAAAACAATGTCATGTTCAACGTCTTTTTAGGACGGTAATGAATCTAAAACACACTGTTTTTAACCGACTTCAAAAAAAGGAGGAGGTTCTCAGTTCGTCAGATTTAAAAAAAAAAATTTTATTTGCTTTTTTTTTATGTAAGTAAGTAGGTATGTTCACCGATTACCTAGGAACTCGAAGACGCCTCAACCGATTTCAAAAATTATTTTTTTGTTTGAAAGGGTACACTTTCCGATTGGTCCTTTTGGTTATCAGGTCAGGATCTGATGATGGGATCTTGGAGAAATCGAGGTGACTCTTCAAATTTTATAGGCACACTTGAAGCGATTAGGGTATTATTTAAAAACTTTATAGGTTATTGGTGACAATGCAATATTATGGTAACATTGAGCTGATCTGATGATGGAGTCAGGAGCTGTTCAACAGAACTCCTTAGTAAATAGGCCAATTGAGTTGAAACTCGGCACATCTGTCAAGTTCCGACTACAATGTTATAATATGGTCACATCGAGCTGATCTGAGGATGGAGTCAGGAGCTGTTCAACAGAACTCCTCAGTAAATAGTCGAATTGAGTTGAAACTTGGAATTCAGCATGTCGGTCAAGCTTCGACAGCTAGCTGATCTGATGCTGAATACGTTCAAAAATATGGGTGGAAGGTAGGTACTACATGCCATCATCTGTCCACAAAATCTTAATACACGGAGAAAATGTAATACCTAAAACATTGTGGCGTTTTACCCATAGGAAAACTGTCTGAAAATGCACAAGAGTCGCGGAACAAAGACTACAGAAAAATTAGATTAGCACACGCAAGAAAGTGTTCTAGATCTGCTACTAACGAAGATGTGTTCCATGCTTTACTATATACATCCGATCCATACATATCTAGCTTAAGGCAACCAGCAGAAACAATTTCAAAAGAGCTCTGAGAGGAAGCTTTATATCCGAGACAACTACTAACTAGTTTCAGCATAAAATTGATAATTTTAATTATAATTGACCTTTTTACATAATATTGTATTGTTTGTTTTATCTCATATTATGTTATATTTACAAAATATAATGATATACTAAGTATTAAAAGTATTAGATGTACAAAAGCTAACCATTTTGTATGAAAAGTAAAAAACTTTTATCTTTATGATTTTTTTTTGTGTTAACCAAAACAAGCTTATGCATAAAAAATAATTAATTTTGTAGCTTATATATCTATTAATATGTGTGCAAAATTTCATTTGATTATTTCAAAAACTAGTGAAGATACAGATTTTTGACACGGAACGCATGGTCTGGCCCCATAGTGCGCCGCCGTCACCGTCACGTCAACGAGAACGAGATGACGGCGCCGATGTAGCGACCATACATTTATTATAGCCGCCTGTCCACCAGAAGACCGTCACGTCATCTTGATCTCAGCCAGAAATAATCTCGTTGACGGTGACGGTTCGGTGACGGCGGCGGTGGACAAACGCTCTTAGCGTGTTTTTAGTCTGAGCCGCGTTGAAATAAAAATAAAAGTTGTTTGAGGTAGTATCATAATTTGTGTACAAAAGTTAATTAAACTTCAAACATAAATTGTGTTGTTACAAATTAAAATCTGATTGCTGCTCTAGCCCAATAGCATTAGGTACACGAAAAAGGTAAACGAAAAGATAATTTAACTATTTATTTTCATAAAAATTACAAGAATTTGATTTCAGATTAAAATGAAGGTAAAACATGTTGCTTATTCTGAAAAGCAAGCATAAGAAATAGACTACATAACTTGAAAATTATAACCCTATTTCTTAAACAGTCGGGTAAAAAAATCGAAATTAAGCTGCAACATTAATTAATCACACTACCTCAGAAACTTAAAATACTTAATACCAAAAATCAATCTCTCAAAATAAGCCTGTTAGGTAAACCCGTGTCGTATAGGCTGTCATAAGTAATTTATTGGCATAATACGAGTCAAGAGCAAAGATAAATTGCCTTTCTTTCGACCTTGAACTTGCTCTAATGAGCCGAGTCTCAAGTCTGAGATAAGTCCCTGATCGAGCTCGATAGTCATAGAGAACATCGGAAGTTAACAGAAGTTCTCGGAATAAATAATATGAAAAGAAAGATAAAACTATAAATAGTGATCTTTCTTTTCATATTATTTGCTAGCTGCTGCCCGCGGCTTCGCTCGCGTGGTACCCTCATAAAAAGTACGCAAATAGTTTATTTTTCGAACCATTGTCGATTAGGGTGACTTAAATAATAAATAGTAAACTCAGGCTCTGGATTTTGGTGACAATGTACCGCCTCGTTTGTAATCGGATGTATGTACCATGATTGATGTTGTGGGATATTTTTAGAACAAGATTTATAAACTTTGGCTACAAAAGACGCCTACGGTATGATGGCTTATTTGATAAAGTTAATCCACTACTCCGACTAATGTCTATGCGTTTTTCTTATCCTTTCGACGTTAGTAAGTTCTTTTATGCCAGTGCAGTAATCAGTTCTGATTCTGGAATGGCGCTCATTGAACTAAGCGAATACTAGCTTAGCAATTAATACCAACCTTGAGTCATATAAACTCAAAAAAAAAAAAACAAATATCTTTATCAAGGCACAACGTTCACCCATCCTTATCGACCACCGCACTTATAAACACAAAATATATGTTTATTAAATATGATCAAAAGACCATGTCCATGAGACCAAAATCCGTCTCAAATTTCAATGAACCCGGTCTTCATCTCTTCTCCTTTTGAGCTTCATATTTCAGATGTCAGAGTGTATGTATTCGTAAATATTGTAGTTTATCAAAGCTTATCATACTCATAACAAGCAATACATGATACGAATAAAAGTGTTGTGTTGATAAGGTAAGTTGAGCAGAGTTTATGTAGGTTGTGTGGATGGCTTATTTCTATCCGTCTGAGCATATTTTTTTTCCAGTTGTCTTTCTGTTTGCTAATCTGGCCATAAAAAAGTAGGTACCTATGTAGGTAATAAACTAGTGGACCCGGTAGGCAGACGGCCAACTAAGGTAATGGTTTTTACGACACAGATGGCCTCCAAGTACAAAAAATAAATCAAAAAATAATCAATACTTATAATGGTAACCTATCAATCTTTCGAAAAACGATACACCGAATTTTGAAATCCATAAAACGTTTGATAGAAACTCGAAATCCAGATGCTTTGTATTACATAATTTTATTACTCCGATAAAACGTTTCACAGAAGTCTTATTTGACAGAAACACTAATGCCAGATTATCAGTTCGTTTTTTTTTTTCATTCGACAACAATATTTTTATACCTTATTTTAAAAGACAGAAGTAACGCTTACCAGAAAATTTCCAGCCATATAAAACCTTTTCCATCTAACTCAATTATATTCTTTACGTAATTTGTGTTACTTTTCAAGTTGCGTCTGTCTTACCGTAAAACGAAACGTTTTTAGGTTATTATCGGTCTCAGAACCAAATCTGCCCACCCCGACTTCCACGTAGTCTTGTCTGTCCTACCCTAGAGTGTTTTTATGAACTCGGAGGCGCGAAGGGAGATGCAGCCCCCGCCCGCTGTGACAAAACGCGGCACCAGCAGGAGCTGGAGCGGCTGAGGCTGGTCGCCGCCGAAGGTGGCGACCAAACAGCCGAAGCTGTGAAGGCTCGTGCTGATGCCGCGTTTTGTTACGCAAGGGCGGAGGGGCTGCACTTCCCGAAGCGCCGGAGCCGTCACAAATTCGAAATGGATGGAAGATTTAGGTTAAATTTTGATAATTTGCCAAAAGTGTTTGGTGAGGTTACTTAACCATCTAGCACGAAATTAGTTAGGAAATGTTAAAGGTTATAAAAAAAAGGTACAATATGTATTAGATATCTACCTACAGTACTTCAAGCTACATAATGGACATCGGTCATTTAATTTTATGGTACCTAACCTAGTATTTATAACGCTTTGAATTATTACTAGATGGCGCTACTAGTAGGCCTTTAGAAAGATTGAATACATAATTTTGTAATAGGTCTTTCCTGAACAATGATTTTTCGGGATCACAAAATATATGGAAAACAAATTATATGGAAAACAAACATGCGGTAAAGTGAATTATCTGAATGTTAAAATTTCTGGAAAATGTTTAGATGTATTTTGTATTTCTGTCTTGTAAAAAAAGAACAAAAGAAAATCTGGCTTAAGAATTTATGGAATTCGAATTCCTGTATTATGAAAAAAAAGAAATCAAAAATCTGTCAAACGTTTCTATGGATTTCAAAAATCTGTCTTGTAATTTTCGTGACATAAATACGTAACCACTTATAATATTTTATATAAAAGTCTTGTAACTGGGTTCTTAATTTAGAAATTACTTCAGAACTCCCTTGATCGTAGGCATTTGAATCCACGAGTACCACTCACAATTATTGACCATTGGACCGAATATAGTTTATGCTCTAAAATACTCGTACTTTATCAGGCTTTCACGTAAATAGTAACACGTTTCAACTTATCTATTTATCTACTCAGCCCACAGCCCACCACTGCCGAGTATCGGTTTAATTTTATTGTAGGTAATCAACTCTATGTCTTCGTAGCATAATTACAGTGACATTCAGTAAGGGCGCTTGTAGACGTCCGTTTTTCTTTTGACGAACAACGGACCGTGTTTTTCACCGGATTCTCGGTGGTGTATGACTCGTAATGAATGTGTGTACACGCGCTGGATATCGGTCAATCAACAATTTAGGCCGTTTATATGGATTTTGTTTATTGACGGTCCGTTGTCCGGCGAAAAAAACGGACGTCTACAAGCGTGCTTAAGGTGGCAGTTCGCGCTCTAGACCGAAACAGGAGACCGAGATAGGAGACCCTTGTCATATAAATTGACGGTTCCCTGTCTCGTTTCACTTTCGCGCGCCCCTACAAAGCCTGTATCTGGTCTCGGTCTCCTGTCTCGGTCTCTTGCGCGTTAACCACCTGACTCAAACTACTCTATTTGAACCATCATAGTTTAAAAAAAATCTTGTTTATGTCCAAAGTTAGAGAAAAATATTACAAAAGTGTATACGTCAGTTAGATTGTGCGAAGTTAAGTAATATGATGTGAATGAAAAGTCGTAAGATATCAAGAATGATCAAGCGATACTTTTGTGTCACAACTAGATGAGATGTTTTGAGCCATAGTTGATAAGCGGGATAAAGCTGTACTTGGTCGTAAATTGATATAAATTGGAACTCCCCACGCAAATAATCTATTTTCTAGATTATGTTAAGCAAGACCACGCAAGTTCTCGAGTGGAGGCCACGGACCGGCAAGCGTAGTGTTGGACGTCCACCGACAAGATGGACAGACGACCTTGTAAAAACTGCAGGTCGGCGGTGGATGCAGGCCGCTTCTAACCGCAATACATGGAAATTTTTGAGGGAGGCCTATGTCCAACAGTGGACGTCCAACGGCTGAGATGATGATGATGATGATGAAGACCACGCAAATATAATCTATTTTCTAGTCTATGATAAGCAAGATGAATCTCCTCCTGAAATAAATCGACTGTAATGCAATATACTTAGTTTTCCTAAGAAATTTTCACGTTAAGTTATCTTTTCATGAACGCGGACGGACATTCTGATGAAAATATACCTACACAAATTTTATTTGCTGGGTTTTACTCACTTCTATTACGAAATTGTATTCAAAAAGTTTCCATAAAAAAATAATAGCAGTAAGTACCTACTTAATTTTTTTTTAATATTAAGTAACTTAGGTACTAATATATATTTTTTAAATAGTTAACATTTTTATCCATAAATAGTAGGCTCGTATATTTATTTAATAACTTGTCAAAAACATACGATGTTTCCAATTTTAAAAATGCCAAACCAGATACGTGCACTGAATCTGCTGTCAAACCCAGTGATCTATTTTAACTTACAATTTTGATGGAGCGGATGGGAAAGAATGCTGCTAAAACGAATATTTTTGATAGAATCTATAAAAAGCTCGCACGCCTTATCATCTTAAAATATTATGTGTGAGACAGCACAAAACATAATAAAGTATATACCTATGTGTTAAATACCTACTGATAAATTCATCTTTTTGTTAGTTTTTTTTGCTATTTTGTGTAACCTAGCTGTAAGTTTTCCAACAAAATATAAAGTGAAACAAAATTAAATTTCAGTAAACATACATAGTAAACTAGGCAGGTGTTTACAAAGCAACCCTCTTTGCCGCAAACAAATTAAACATTAAGTAAGTACCTCATAACGTAATCAAAATACATAGTAACATTATATGTGTTTACACTACAGCTAAGAGACCTTTCCTTCTTCTTTTATGGTAATGATTATGCAGGCAGAGTATTCAGTAAATAGTTCAGTACCGTTTTTCCGCCATTGATTTGAATACAACAATTAATCACAGTGGGTGACACTGCGGAAAACGACGCGATTTTTTGGCTCTATTTTTCCTCTTTCTTTTCTAGAATTCTTACATAATAAACAGATTAATCGGTCATTCTATTGTTGATCTGCTAGATAATAATTAACGTTATTAAAATAATTTGTCATAATCATACATATTACTTAGTTTGGGATGAGTGAATAAGTAGTGTTTGAGTCACATTATTTCACTTTGTATTAACAACACTAATCATAGTTTGAATTGGATTTATTAGAAAAAACAACTCTTATACAGTTAAATTTTTGTTAGTTTTCACTTGGGACTTCACTGCATCAGGTACATTTTCTCACTTCGCAGCTAAAGTTAGTTTCTATCTGAATTCTTTCCCAGTTTCACTAAGCAATTATCGTTTTCTAAGCTTAAAGGAAAACAGACCTTTGAACTCAAGTATTTTCAATTACCTGTAAAGTCGATATAGCTTTCGTCGCAGAATGTGCGGAGATTCTTCGTGTAGATGGACGATACAGTAATAGTTGATATCTAGAAGCTATAGTGTGCTGCTTTGGCGTCTGAATGGTGCCTTATCAATGTATTTCTCTTTAGATTCACTAGATTTAGACCAGTTATTTTGACTCTACCGTTATCCTATTAGGGGTCATAAAGAGATCTGATAAGATAAAGATTTGGATCGAATATTGTGGCTGGATAACATATGAGGCAGGATCACGTCATTTATCACCAATCTCCGGACGATCTAGAAAAAAAAATTGTAAAATCATCATTCTCCTCTAATTCAGATTCCCAGTTTTTTTAGGGAGATTCAAAATCTATAAGCATTTAGAGCGTTTGTGCCGCCGTCACCGGCACGTCAACGAGAACGAGATGACGGCGCCGAGGTAGCGACCATACATTTACTATAGCCGCTTGTCCACCAGAAGACCGTCACGTCATCTTGATCTCATACAGAAATTATCTCGTTGACGGTGACGGTTCGGTGACGGCGGCGGTGGACAAACGCTCTTATTCAGTAAGGCCACTTGGATTAGGTACTTTAAATATGAAAACCTGTTCTTCCCCGACCATAAAGAATCAGTGGCACAAACAAAGGTTTGAGGCCTCGATTTTTTTTTCTGTGATTCATCTTCTTAAAAGAGAAGGCTTTCTAAATGTTAAGTGATTAAAACGGATGATGTTCTTGATCTTTGGTGGTGTTATAGCCTCGTCCTGATTGTACGTCACCCCTTCTAAGCTTCTGTTTCGCTAGATAAGGTTTGTAATGACTATTAGAGCCCGTTATGAGAACTGGCTTCCAGTTTTTGTGTATTAATCCTTTGCTAAATTATATCGTTGAAACAGCATTTCATGACGACTCCCTAGCACATAAAAGTTAACTGCTCAAGAGACTCAAGAAGTCTAAGTAAAAATATAGAGAAATGCTGTAACGTTTACTTACTTTCAACCGAGCTCTTTGTATATGATGTTTTGTGGAAATGGCATTTCCCAAGAAGCGCGTTTGATAGTTATGAAGTGATAACTGCTTTTTTATACCCGTCCTTTTAAAAAAAATATGTTCTAACTGTTATTTCTGTACTTTTGGGTAGGTACAGATATTTATTTTTACAGAAAATGGTCACGTTGTGATTGAAATTAGACAGTGTTATAGTATAGAGGTTATTTTGTTACCTGTGTAACCAAAATTCCTTAGAGACAGTCTCTACTAGGTATGTGCAACTGTTTGACCACAGACAAGTGTTTGAGATTCGACAGATAAAAAAAAAAGATTCCGACGAATTGAGAACCTCCTCCTTTTTTGAAGTCGGTTCAAAATCATTTATAACGCTGATGTTTAGAGAGTTGGTAAGTAAAGCGATTTTCACATTTTAAGAATAACAAAAATAACCTTATTTTGAATTGGAAATGTAGTCGGTATTAGACTTTGCAACTTTTTATTTAAAAATATAGAGCATGTTGCACAAGAGATGGTTCACTACACACATAACCCTCCTTCATAAGTCCAGTACTAATGACTCCAAACATCACATAAATAGCAAACATCCAGACATACGTTACACCAATCGCAAAACAGATAAATCGCTGTACATCTAAAACCAAACAACAATTTAAGTTCCTAAGATATAGAAGATTTCTGTTAGATTTGTGAAACATTTTATCTAAACTATCTACTATTTGTGGTTTCTGTCACAAGAATATCTCTACTAATTGGACTTGTTTTATATTTGTAAAGAATCGGAATCAGAAAAAAACTTAATAAGTAGGTAGGTACCTATACTTATTTTCACTACTTTGTTTTCGACTGCCAAAATCTATTTTTTACTCCGGGAGATGACCGAGTCCTTTGGCAATCTTTTTGTAGGTGCAATTAAAAAAAAATCACGCCCCATGTTTATAATATAAATTCCGTAAATGGTCATCTAAAAAATCTAAGTACTTACATTGTTTTAGTATTTTTTTTAGTGAAGACGCCTATACAATATGCATTGGGCTTCTTCAAATTGCAAATAATGGTGATAATGCTGATAACCACTTGGATTTTACCTATTTCACAAACTTGTCCATTCACGATATTTTTTATAAAAGTTTTAATATTTATGAATTTCTAAGCTACTCTAGAGTCTAGGGGATAAACCAGCTGCCAATGAATATATTTACACTCAAACATAACGTTTTGCACCTTTCTAGAAAAAGCTCATTATAAATAAGCGTCTCGACTAACTAATAAACATATCGTTTGACAGTGTTAGAAAGGAGACTATGTCTACACTTAACTGGATGCTTCTTCTTATCGTGTCGATGCCACACGGTTGAATAAAAGGTTGCCACCTCAACTGCACTTTCTGTGGCACCGTTGAAGTCTTCTTATGTGCAGGTGTTTGGGCACAAAGGGCACACCAACAGGTGCGGCATGGATTGCGCTGAAGCACCGCAGTCACAATGTGCTAGGCTAGGGTCCCTAAATCCCCATGCACACATGTAAGCTTTTACTGTAACTGGATGCTGACGGACATTATTGTGATGAAGTAGTCTCGCCCGGGACCTAAACAATCCTATAGCTTAATCGACCATAACGTTAACAAAAACATAGGCTAACTGATGGAGCTACGTTAGTGAAAGTATAATGTTTTAGTTCGGTGACAAATCAATAACCTAGCTAGATTTTTAATATTAAAAAAACTAATTTTTAAAGTAATTCTAAAATAAAATCCATGATTATGTTAGTAAATCGCGAAATCTTGAAATATAATCTACCATTTTAGACATACCTACTGTGATCCAGTGATGCTTTAGTAGGTATTTTAGATATTACTGAAAATGAAAAATCTTATCAAAATTAGGTATTATTGAAATGTAATAATGCTTAATCGTGGTTTAACACTATAAAAAAATTAGGTAAGTATAACAAGAGTTTAAATTCTGATGAAATTATAATACTTAGTGAAAATTTAAAAAAACTGAAGATTTACTTCATTTCCCCATTCCTATCGTCTCCAAATCCGTAACAATATAATTCACGATGGTCACAACTGTCGTGGCGAGGTAATGTGCGGTTAGAGGTCGTGTCTCCAACTTAATTAAGTGATGCAGATGGCCCTCGTGGTCATTCACCCCTCAGCTTTTACGACATAATACAACAAATAATTTCCTGGGACATATATTTTTAAGAGAAAATGTCAAGAAAGAAAAATTAAGGAAAATAAAGAAGATTTTAAACCAAGGAGCAGGAAAATAAGCGCTAAAAATCCCATAATTTACTGAAATAGCCTAATAAGTTATTAACGTAGTGCAAACATAAATTCTAAGAGCTATATTTGAAAGCTCCTTGCGGTAAACGATCTCTCTTTGTTAGCGCATTATACCTACCTACATAGTGTTAGCAATAAATCAACGGAAATGAGAAGATTATTTCACACAAATATTTTGCATTTGCGGATCTATTCCATAGCCTCAAAGATTACCGTCTACATTAACGAAAATCTCTGTATTAACATAACATTGAATTCATGAATATTTCATAGAATATTAAATAGGAAACTTGAATACCAAATTTTTCTTTATGTAGTTTTTGCAATGAAAGAAAAGTTCGTTTGGGTTCTTAGCTACTTATCCGTATTTTTTTTTTTGTATTTTATTTTCAGATCCACACATTAACATTACTATACTTCAGCTCAGCTAGTTAACCATAAACAATATGTCTGCAAAGTTAGATAGAGCTTACATTACATTAGAGATTTCAAAATTTGCTCGCTGTTATTAGTGTACACACAACTATACTCAACAAGTTTCAATTGTTTCAGGTAATATAACAACATTATTTGAATCGTAAGCCCGCCAATGAGCTCTGAAAATGAGAACCCTAAGGAAAGGCAATGACTCTCCGCCGGTCTGACAGCTTGCCGACGCGACTGCGGGTCGTACCTGTCTCCACAGCACCTACTGTTCCCAAAATACCCGACTCTCACACCAATCCAGACCTCAACCACACGCCCGTCCGAGAAGAAGTTATAGCCACTTGGAAATCCCTTCACTCAGACGTCAGCAGCATAAAAAATGGATTTACCTCTAAGAACGCAACCGGAGAAACCAACGGGAAGGGGACGCGCGATTACACCCCCGCTTTTATGTGCAACAATAGAGACGTGCGAAAGAAAATCACTTATGATAATCGAACGGTTGGGGTCGCCGATGCCGATCAGTGCTCGTCATTGCCTCTGGACCCGCGCCAAGGGAACGATTCCGAACTCGGCCGAAGTAAAGTGCGACGCCGAAACTTGCTCCAAAGACTTTTTTCTTGGAAAGCTGCAGAATGTGATTGCCGTGAGCGGTATACTCCCAAGTACCAGAGCCGAAGACTGCGACCAGAAGACTTACTGTGCACATGCGGTGCGAGCACTAACCGCTTTAAGCTCCCGGAGAGGAATAGTAGAAACGCGGAGAGGGGCCGCTCTAAAAGTGTGGGATACGAGGCTGCTCGCGAAGTAGCTCAGTTCCGCCGGTTAGTGTTGCTTAAAAATAAAATGTGGCTTTTATAATAAAATTATGATCATTTTAAACACATGTTCTAGAGGCAGTTTGTATAGGCAATTTCCTTTTAAAAGCCTCATTGTAGTGTGTGACACACCAGGTGCGCGAGTGCAGGTGCCACCGTCAGTGCTGAGACTGCGGCTGCGTTGCGCGCGAGGGCCGCCCTGACCCTCGCACGTCGGTACTACCCCGAAGGAGGCTGGGGCTGGACTATCACGGTCGTGGGGACCCTAGTCCAGGTGCTGTCTCATGGACTGCAGCTCGGAGGCGGCACTGGAGCTATTGCATGCTCTGCTGCTGTCAAATTCCGAGTGCCTCCACTTTATACACACGGTGAGTTGATTTTGAAAGTTTTCGGTAATCTGGCTCAGTGTTCTTAAAATTTGAAATGATTCAATGCTTAGCGTAGCTTATGTTGGATTCAAAAAACGGTTTTTAGTCTTCTCAGCCAATTAATGCTAACTCGGCCAAATAAAACAATTGTCTAATTATATAGGCACTCAATAATTCTGCATTAATCAAAACATCTTTGCCGACTTTAAGCTGGCTCAACAGGTCTTATAGTAAGTATTTTGTAAATCTATTTATTTTTATTAACTTTTGACTTTATACAAGTAAAAACTGTGCTGCAACTATCAATAGTTTGTCTTGCGCAACTAACCACCCAGAATGTCGTGGCAGACGCCATGTGTCGTCGATATGCTGAAAATGTCGTTTATATTAACTGAATCTCCTATCGATGTTCACTGCAGCCTAAATTTGAATAAAATTATTATTTCCGCCAAGAAGCGGAAAAGGCCGCATCCGCTCTACATTTTTATAAAGTCCTGAGTTCTCCTAAACAAACAAACCAACCAAATAACTGTGCATTTGATAAGAAGCCGCAATACTGGTTGAGTTTTTATTCGAAAACTAGCTTCGGTCTGTGGCTTCAAGCGTTTGAATTTTTTTACAGAAGCTTTTGGTTTCATAAATGACTATGATATAAAATGTAAAACAGCAAAATATTCAATACCTAAGTACATTTGAGTTAGATAGGTACTACTAGGATAACTTTTCAATTCTTAGTGCAGATAATCATAACTATCGCTAGCTGTTCTTGCGGCTAAGCGGTTTACAAAACCTCGGACATAATAGAACGCAGATTATGAAAAAGAGCTATTAAAATCTGTGAGGTTAGTACTTATAATTTTGATATGAGAATTATACCTACATATTAATATTATAATATTATCTCGTAGGTAATTAAGAAAAATGTCATCGGTGAAATTTGCAGTATTTTTATGTATACCTAATCGCTAAGATAAACTTATCTGTCAATTTGCTTTTTCACTGGAATAAATAAATTTTCATTTTCATTTTCATTTTTCAAATATTACAGTACGTACACACACTGAGAGAGTGTGAGACGCTCGCGCGAGGAGTAACCTTGCCGCAACTCCCTCCTTACCCAGATGAAGATTCTCCGGATGAATCGAAACATTGTTGGTATCTAAATCGACGATATTTTTACGTGAGTGAGTAACTCCCGTGTGTTAAATAATGTCTAGTACAACTCACGAAAGCTTTGAAAGTGAAATTTAAGGCACTGGTTAGTCTTCTAGTAGTTTTGAACTACAAATAAAAAAAAATACAATTTCATTAATTTCAAAATCCCAGCTTCTCATAACAGAATAGTAAATATTCGCAAGAAAACAACTGCACCAATAAAACAGAGCTACTTCCGTGTTACTGCGTATGGTAATTTGAACTGAAAACTGGGTAAAGTTACAGTTTTGAACAAAAGCAAGTTCACTGTATACATTTTCATAAATGTTTTATAAAACTAGGTTAGATATACGACTTCAATCACGATAAAATAATTATTAGAAAATATCTATTGATGTCTAAACATTACATTAGCACATAAGTACTTTAATTATACGTACCTACATTTTTGTTACCTATAATTAGCACCGTATACAGGGTGTGGCAAATTCTTGGTCACTAAAGGGTAGCTACCTTTTCTCATGTAGTTAGAGAGTTTTGTTCGTAGGAAACTTCGGTTTTATTTTGAAGAAAAAAATAATTGCATTTTTAGATTTTTGAAAAAAAGTACAGTTAGCCTAAAAAATTACCTACATTTGCCAAAAAAAACAAGTTGGTCTTAATCGACTCTATATCCCTCCAGGAACACTTCTCCCTAAGTAACTTATCAAATCAAATCGTAAGTTTTTTCAATAATTCAAAAAAACACATCCCATACATTTTCTATGAAATTAGTGCCTAGTTGTAAACATTATAGTGCCAATAGGCAATATGCGTCTGATTCAAAAGCGGGTTAAATGTATTTTATTATGAACATTGTTGCTTTAGAGGTATGTGTGTGTAATTATTTTTTAATATTAAACCATTTTCGATTAGAAAATAAATTTTAAAAATTGCAAAAAATAGTAGGAATTTCAAAATACTTGAAAAGGATGTGAAAGGATGTGACGACACGAGTTCATAAGAAAAGTCAAGGACGAGTCAGATATGACGATCCATAGATAAGTTTTTTTTTTAATTTTCACAATTCCTATACTCGAACTTATTGTTGTCACAGATTACTGTTGTACTTAGTATCAATTTGACGTCACACGTCAAAGTTCACAAATTGTTACTACAACAGTAATCTGTGACAACAATAATAATCGTGTTTCAGATGCGTGAAAATGTTGGTAAATTTCAAAAATTATTTTTGTTATAAAATTTTAGTATTTCGGCGCTGGAATTTTTATGACGGTTATTTGACGATATAACCTATCGTATAAAATCATAAAAAAAAATTGTGGGAGTTCCCTATTATTCAGTGGTTATTAGTTTAAATTCGTAACTGCTTCGGCATGCTGGGAGGCTATTGTAAAGCCTTATGCGCCTCAGACAGAGCCGCAAGAGAGAATGGTAATTTTACATCTGCAGGGAAGCACTTTGTTCTAAATTTAAATACACGCTTTACAATAGCCTCCCAGCTTGCAAGAGCAGTTATAAAATAAAATTAAGAACGATCGAATAAGTTTCACTGTAATGTTTACAACTTCTAATTTCATAGAATATGACATGTATGGGATGTGTTTTTTTGAATTATTGCAAAAACTTACGATTTGATTTGGTAAGTTACTTTGGGAGAAATGTCAGGAACATGGGAAATAGAGTCGATTAAGACCAACTTGTTTTTTTTTGACAAATGTAATTTTTTAGGCTAACTGTACTTTTTTTCAAAAATCTAAAAATGCAATTATTTTTTTCTTCAAAATAAAACCGAAGTTTCCTAAGAACTAAACTCTCTAACTACATGAGAAAAGGTAGCTACCCTTAAGGGAGTGTCCACATTGCGTTTTTTGCAGCGCGTTTGTATCGATTCGAACGCGATGCGAACGCGCAGCCTCCCGCGCAGCCCCTCCCGGTTCGCTTTTGTATGGAAAAATACGCGTTGCGAACGCGCGTTTGTATCGATACAAACGCGCAGCTCAAAAACGCGCTGCAGAAAACGCAATGTGGACACTCCCTTAGTGACCAAGAATTTGCCACACCCTGTATACTGTGATTCTAAGTTTATATTAGTTAAAAAAACTTCCACCTTACATTAATTTATAAGTTCTGTGTATAGGCGACCCAAAATCGTATTTCCAGGTGTGTATTGTCTATAAAATATACATACTAAAGTTAAGCGACGTTCTAACCTAAGTTTCCTAAGGTCACAATTTGGATGTGACGCTTGACCGTTAAATTGTCGTTCCCGGCTTTTAAGTCGTTAAGACATGACGGAGGCCTTCAGGCGGCCTAAAAATTCCGTCACCAGAGTTGGGCACTGGCTCATACGAACATACATACAGACTAATCTGAGTAATGAACAGTGATGACTATCTAATAGACATAGTAATAAGCTTCGACGATGTGCATGGAGCCCTTGTTCAAAAGCTCACAACGGAAAACACGAAACTAAATGGACGATTCATTTTATCTCCACTGGCCTTTGTAGTCCGCCTAACCTAGTTGGATATTCCTCACCCTTTTCAAACCATATTCAAGTTTGATTTATCGAGTAGGATTCCCATTTCAATAACATTACTATCGATATTACACTTTTTGGTCTTAGAAGTTTCAACATTGTTTAAAATAAAACTGACCTAAGTCGAAAGTGTCATTTTTCTATTTGAAACCATGAAGTGACAATAGTAAAGTTCAAATAAAATTTTCGTTTAGATGAATTTCGAATTAAGTCTATTTCAATTTTAATGTTTTTTTTATTACAAAACCAAAAACAATAAAAACAGGTAGAATATTGTTTATTATGGTATTGTATTATCTTAGTCCCAATCATATTTATAAAGGGAAGAAAACCTTTAAACAGTGTAAACAAACGCCTACACGCAATAAAACGGCAGGTCTAAGTGTTCAACCACGTTGACTCGCGGGCGCGGTGGCGGGCGCGGTGACGAAATATCAAACATATGTAGTGATTCCAAGTGTTCACGTACGAAACGCACGTGCGGTCTAACTAGCGGGCAAGCTAGCGACTGGCGCGCGCGGAGCGCTCGCGGTAATTTCAACGCGTGAAGATGTTTGTGTGTGTTCATGTCAAACTAGCGGCGGCGCGCGCGTTTCACTCGCGACGTTCATAATTCGACCTCTGACAATACGTCACACTCTCGCGCGAACGCCTGGCGGTTAATGTGAACACGAGCTCGCAACGTTTCCCGCGCCCGCACCCGCGCCCGCGCCCGCGCGTACCTACGTGAATAAGCACTAGCTTATCAGATTTCCGTTTGAAGATAGAGATTTACAGTAGCCCACGTAATTATAAGTTTTTATTTCACTAAAATCTTGATATAAGTACTTGAAAATTGTCAGCCTTGCTCCTTGATTTAAGGCAAATATTTAATACTAGCAGTGCCCTTGCGGTGTTGCTCCCAATAGTGGTGGTATATAGTGATGATGATGACGACGAAAAGTAGCCTATAACCTACCTCAATAGTTTAGCTATCAAATCCAATTTTTCAAATCCGACTGCTAGTTCCTGAGATGAGCGCGTTCAAACAAACAAACTCTTCCGCTTTATTATATTAATATAGAATAGTATAGATCTGAATGAGTGTATTTTACTTATAGTCGTATTGCTCATTATACGGACTAAAAATATATATGAAAAATGACATTTTTTCCTTCAATTTAGTCCGTATAATGAGAAATCCGACTATAGGAGATAGAGTGATCTTGTTATAATTCAATCAATCAACTGTGATGTATTACATGAAAAGTGACTGACGTGGTACCAATCAAATTAATAACTGTATTAACTTTTGTGTTCATGCTGTATGGATAGTGTTTCAATTAGAATCAAATGATAGTGTGAATTTTATATGCATTTGGTATATACTCTACGAAAAAGGACTTATGATGTACGATACAGTAAGTGTGCCATCTGAATAAGCTGAGATACTTACAAAACATTATGGTACCATTCGTGCTAAAAGTTTCAGAATCACATAGAAGAAGTCTTTCAAAAATAAGGAAACAAACAGAAGCAAGTTTTATGTTAAAAGTTTTGCATACTCTGATTTTATTACGCATTTAAATTGTTCTAGTTTGCTACATTAGGGTAATTGTATGTCGGTTGTAAACAGGGATCATTAAGCACATTTCTCTTTAAATAAACTTTGATTTCCATACACATAATGGACATTTTCTCCGGCAGCCATTTTGGCCACAAACCATTTTGGTCGGTGCCATTCCGTTTATTATCAACAAGAATTATAAGTATAAAATTATGTATGAACATTGAATTATAAACTCTTATACCAGAGGAACTCGGTCGATAATATTCTGAAGAAAATTCCCTAATATTTTTTTATTGCACCTCTCCAACCTCTTTTAAATGTGTTATTGTCAGGCACTAACTCATGCAGGGAACGAGAAGAATGTTAGATTTGGACATGGATAGATTTAACGGGAGCCAAGCACAGATAAATGGACTGTGTAAGATGACAAATGTGAGAAAGCAGCTAACAGGGGCCTTACTATGAACTCTTAGAGCAATGTCAAAGTAAGATTACTCTGATTCCATGCTTAGATAAGACTAAGGTAAGGTTTAAGTAAGCCTAATGCAGGAATGTTTTGGTAACGTCTCTTCGTGGAGTGTCAAGTGTCAAGTCATTGACGCGATGCAGGACTGTTTTCACCTTGTTTTGACATTGCTCTAAGAGATGGTGGTACGCCGGCAGAGCAGAGTAGAAAAGAACACCACATAAGAGTGGATTTAAGTACAGAGCAACGGATTTTACCGAAAAATTCGTAGAAAGATTTCATTGGTAAATAAGGAACATTGTGTTAACATTTTCCCAATCCTCAAAGCTTGCTAGCTTAGCTTGCTAAACTTAGCTGACGTCATCCACATTGGATCATAATAATTGCGTTCATTTGCTGTAGTCAGGTAGGATTTCTGCTGCAAAGATAAGCGGAATGGTAATCTAGGACAGAGAGAAAAGGATTTTACTCGCAAAACTAAAAAATTCTACGAAAGCCTTAAAATTAGATAAGACCGTTTATCTTAATTATTATTATTATTATGAGCCTGTAACGTCCCACTGCAGGGCAAAGGCCTCCCTTATTATTTATCTTAATGATGAACATTTAATTGTCATTCTGTTAAACTATCCCTACTAAGTAGTAAGTAAGTTCGAAAGAGCAAGTGGCCTACTCTGGTGACGGAGTTTATAGGCCGCATTAGTACTAAAAATCAGCAAGATATTTTTTCCTTGTGAAATGTGTGATTTGAAGAACAGGAGACGACCCTGATTCAATAAAAGTTCAGAGCTTACATAGTCAATGTACCTACATCAATGTTTTTTTTTCACAATGAATATTTTTTGTCAAACAAGCTTTGTGAGCGGTCAGTTAGGTAGGCGGGGTATCTATATGACAAAAACAATAATATTAAACAACTTCTTTTTACTCGTATTATAGGTACCTACTCATGAGTATTATGCTTATTATGAGTATTCTACCAGATCTTGTCTATTCTACTACACTTCTTCTTCTTTCGTATGAGCAAGTGGCCAACTCTGGTGACGGAGTTTTTAGGCCGCCTAAAGGCCTCCGTCATGGCTTAACGACTTAAAAGCCGGGACCGACAATTAACGTGCCCTCCGAAGCACGGAAGCTACTACACTGAAATCTCCCTATGAAAGTCACAAATTCGCGAAAATTTTAATGGCCTATTGAAGTATCTGAATAAATATTTCACTTTACGCACAACAGCAATGATTTATAGGTGGAAGCGTCTGTGGATTTTATACATAAAACATTATTACGACAAGGATAGACATTTTCACAAATGCCTGCTATAAATAAATAAAAATATAAAATAAACAATGCCGGACATTTCACACAGCATCATGTATTGTAGCCCCAAAGTAAGCAGAGCTCGTGTTAGGGGAACCACGTGACTATACATTTCTTCTTTTTTTTAATGTAAATACATACTTATTATACCTACACAGAAAACACCCAGACCCGAAACCAATATTCCGAACGCGACAAAAGATACGACTGTTTGACAGTTTGAGACCAATTTGAGGTTTGAGACAAGTTAGACAATCAGCCCGCTGGTGAATTTATAGTATCGCTAAAAAAATATTTTTCTGTCTACTATAGGTAATTGTGTTGCCCTTTGAAATGTTATTTTCTTTTGCATGTTCATTCTTTGCATATTTCATTTAGCTGTTGTCTCTCGTAGTTAGTACCTACTACGAAGTTAAATGTAATATTTCAGGCAATTTACGGTAACATTTGAAACATTCAGTATATCTACTTATTACTGTTCAAAATAATATACAGGTAGAAGTTTGCAATAAAACAGCTTCCTAAGATTCTATTTACTGGAAAATCTAGATATTTCCATACAGCATAACAATGCAATAATATCATAAAGACACACAATACCGAACCGCATTGAAGATTCAAACCTCGGAAAACGATATGGCTATGGTATTGTAAAACGATTACTATTCTATTTGTATTCAACTTTAACAAGCATACGACACATGACTGTGTCCCCAAGGCGCGATAGACACTTTTTCAAATACCTACTTGCCTACACATTTAGATTTATGATCTTTTGAAAATGACAAATCGTCTATACCTACGCCCATCTGAATACCAACTGGTTTCCTCACAATGATTTCCTTCACTGTTTTCAAAAATGTTCGAAACTTACTAAATATTAATTGATGCGCGGCCAGGATTCAAACCCATGAACTTCGGATCGAAAGTCGAAGGAATAAAAATGTATTTTTTCTCCATCTTATAATGTAGGTAAATTCATTAGACACGTTTTGAGATATTTCTAAAATTTTAAAACTTTTGCCAACAAAAAGTGATATTAATTTCTAGGAACGACATATTGTGAGAAAAATAAATCAAAGTCCTTCCAATAACAGGCATTATACGAAGAGTGTGCTCAAGATGAAGAACGTGAACATTTTTCACACTGGGCAATAAATTATCTGGAAGATGTATCTGCATAACCTGTTTTGGAATTTAAAACAAATGTTGAATATACGAATTTGGTAGTTATAACGATTTATTCCATGTTCGCCCCGCAGAGTTTTGCTCCACATGTAAAATTCCACGTTCGCCCCACATTATATTCCTTGTCCCGAAAATGTTGTTTTACTTACGACAAAACTTAGTAGTTACCGCTGTTTACATCCGTGTAAAATATTTCGAAAAAGACATAGACACACATGTATTCAACTTTTAATGTTGTTGATGTTGATGATATTAATCAATTGGCTTATAACTTGTCTGTAAAACTGTTTGTTTTCCAAATAAATAAAAATAAATAAATAAAATTACGAGGATGCCGCGACGCATCAAGTGAGCTTTTTTTCCCGACTGTATTTCATTTGTTGAGCCTGTTCACATGGCATTGTGCACGTTTTGTTGCAGGATGAATCTTACCGAACACTGTAGTAGTGCTTTATATTGAGTAAACAACTGTTCACACATTGTACTGCAAAAAAACGTACACAACGCGATCGCTATAAGAAAATAAGATTCATCCTGGAAAATAACGTGCAATACAATGCGGTGTGAAACCACTCTTATGTATCCACACGTTGGTGAGTGGCATAGGGGCCAACGTTGGCCCCAACGTGTGGAGCCGCGGTGATAAAACCGACACGGCACAGCTAACTCCCAAAGTTAGCGCCAATGCAATTTTGCTAGATCCACACGTTGTCGAGTGGCATTGGGGACAACGTTGGCCCCAACGTGTGGAGCCTGGGTTAGTATTGTTTTATTTTATTTTATTTTATATTTTTATTTAATATTGGGCCGTAGAACTACAGTAAATTCGTATAGGTACCTTATTCACTCCAACGAAATACTACCTAAATTTTATTTATAAAGTGCCTCTGTCAAGACGAATAAAAATATTTTGTTATGCAAGTATGTTTTCCTTCTTTGTAGCAGGTCTTGCAAAATTTGTCCTTAGGTCTATTTCAAGGCTATGCGCATACTCATTGATCTATAGCTTATTGGCCAGGACAGAACCAGTGAATAGACAGTCATTAAAACTTTGACAAGTCGTTACTTAAAAACGGCAGCCATGTTTCTATCGTCACAGAAATAAGTATTCGATTTTATCTGCATTAGAAAGGGATTTCCGATGAAAATAGAACAGGATATTCATAAATACTTGAACTCTGAGAGAAACAGTCAAGGTCTTATGAATTGAATTCTTTTATGTGTTTCTGAGTTGTTGATGCATGGCTGATGGCACTATTTTTGCGGTAGTCATTTTCCATGAAAGCATAGACGTATGTGCTATTGTTATTTGTAACTGCCTGTTTATCTCTTTTACTTTTACTTTGATTTATATTTTACTGCATGCCTACACTTTTTGGCCAAAGGTTTTACAATTTGAATTTAGAAAATCCGAAAGAAGTTTTTATGGAACAATGTGGTTAAACGGAATGACAAATTAATTGTATAAGTATAAATTTTTTACTGCTTCAACATGCTGTATCTTAAATGGACACACCCACAAATACTACGAGTATATGTATCGAGTATTACCGAAAAAAAAAACGGAACAGTAGAAATATAAATATCAATTGTTTGAGTTGATTTTTTAAGATTGTTCGAAGCTTTTATTTTACGATAGAATAAGTTTCTCTGTAAGTGAAATGTAAACTTCTTTGAGAAATAAATAATCTCTAACCATAGTTGATTTTTTTACAAATGAATAGTGGTAAATTACAGCTCTTTGGGTTTCCATTTAGTTATTTACATTTTCATGCACATAAATAATTTGTTTATTAATAAGTAGGTAATTACAATCTTAATTTATCACAGATCCTTAACTTATAAATAAGCGACGTATAAGTGAGACAATAACTGCATAGTTGTTAGCTGCAGCCACCGTTTCGTATAAATATAGGTACGTGTCTGTGTATTATGTTGAAAATGGAATTGCATTATTACAACACGGTTCGTGATATTGCATTGGGCTATTAGATTCTCTCTAAAGCCCATCACACACACAGCAGATATTATTTCTTATGAAATATAAATCTTGAGATCGCGCCCATACAAATTCTATGGAGGATCACACACAGCGAATATAAATTACAAAATATATTTGGTGCGATCTGTCAAAGAAAGATAATTATATTATCTGCTGTGTGTGTGGTATGCTTAAAGATCATGGGATTTTTCTTACAATATTAGAACAACTCAGATTTTGAACTAGAGATGAAAAAAGATTCCTAATGGAGCTTTTACACTGACTATTAATTTTCAACTGTCAAATTAGCAAGGCTTTATTCTTATGTCAATCATAAGTAGTGGCAACAGATTTAGCAATGGCATTAGCAATTTATGGAAGGATGTAGCGAAAATACCTACTCCTACATTATGCATGGCCATGCTGACGTAGGTAACTAATGAAACCCTTTTAAAACCCATAAAATGTTATATGTTGCGGCAAATAAAACTTATGAAACCAAATATCATCCGAAAAAAAAATTATACCTAAACCTACTTTTTCCGCAGTTGAAAGACAAAAAAAAAGCAAGATGTTATTTTTCCACTGAAACCACCTGTTCACAGTGCAATCCCTTCAAACATTTTGACGTATCCTTTATTGCTTGTTTACTGAACGTTACAGCATAGGATGATCATAAGATTAGTAGGAATTCTATACATATAACAACGTTGGACGCGATCCCAACTTCCTCGTACCATAAAAGTGCCCTGACATTTTTATATCGCCCTCACATGTCACTGCTTCACCTACAAAGCTAATCTCTCATGACTGACTAGCCGTTATTTTTAACGTATTGTTGTAATTTGATGAGGAAAGAGGGCTTAAGAATTTTCAATTGTTACGAAATACTTAATAGGATTCTAGGAAAACGTAAGAAATTATACTGGCCTCTTAGCTCAGTTGGTAGTAGCTCTTCTGCGCTGTAGGTCGTGGGTTCGATTCCCACCCAGGACAAACATTTGTGTGATGAACATAGATGTTTGTTCTGTGTCTGGGCGTTATAAAGTAGGTATCTAATAAGTATGTATTTACAAAAAAATATATGGGTATATAAGTATTCTATCAGTTATCTGGTTCATAGCTTTGCTTAGTTTGGGGCTAGATGGCGCTGTGTGAAAATGTCCCCCAATATTTATTTAATATATATTTTATTATTAAAAAAAACGTGTGAGAGGCATCATAAAACATACATTTGGACTTGCCCCTACCCTTAGACTCAAATTATTTCGTACCCTTACCTATTTTTAATGTTGATTTTCGATGGTAGGTACCTATAGTTAGCTCCTGAAAACTCTCATTTTTGAAATCAAACACTTTTGATATTCTTCTTCTCTCTTGTCAGAGTGGTCATGACTGTCGATGGACAGGTTCGCGGCGCGGTCATTATTTTTGAAATTCTGATACCAAATTGGATAGCCCAATAAGAACTTTCATCAATCAGAAATGAAAGAATTAGGCTTATTGGCAAAGAAACTCCGAATAGAGACCAAAGCGGAAAAGTTTTGAACAATGATTCGCAACAATACCATGATTGATTGACCATTGAAAAGTTTGTTTAATATTTTGCTATAAACAGATCCCGGCTATTGATGTCGATATCTTTAATATCCTTTTCAATTACTTTCAATAAGCTGTTCTTGGTATAACATTACTCTCTTTATTACTCTCTTGGGTTTATCGAGTCAAGGTCAAAATGTATTTAAGTTTAAACTTATTATAAGGACCTTAATAAACTACCCTTTCTTTTTGATTCAGGGAACTGGTAATATTCAGATTGTCTATGATTTGTCGAAAATTACCTGAGATTTTAATAAAATGTATTCTACTTCGATTTCATTATATTCCAGGTTTTTTGATTACCTACCTATTCATTAGAAGGTTCTTGCTATTCATGTATCTATTGTATTCAACGGCCTAAAAACTCTTTCTTATAAAATTTTGAATTACTTAGGTATAGATTGTCGCTTCTAGCGCTAAAACTAAGTAATTGAGAAACATACGGTAATTTCTAGCCTCATTTCGAACGTGGTGATATGCAATGCGCTCGATGTTGGCATGTCTTGAATTTCAAATAAGGTAACATCGTCTAACGGCTTTCAACTATCGGGAAAAACAGCTCCAATGACGACCGGAATAACCGTGTTTTTCCTATTTTGAATACCTTTACATCCTGCATCTGGACTTTAAGCGAAATAATCGAAGGAATGTTTGTTCGTCTACGCAAAGTGGCTAACTAAAGGTAATAGCTGTTTAGATCAACTCGGCACCACCACCGCACCGCACCGCCATAACGTCACCGGACGCAGCGTCGCAAGCTGTCACGCACTGATGTAGTGTGCTTTGGATCATAGAATTTTATACAAATAATACCTAAAAGCACAAGGCGATGCTGCCGAGTTGATCGAAACAGCTATAACTTTTAGGCGTTGTCCTAATAGAACGCGACTACGCGATCATCGCAAGTTCGTGCGAATTTTAGTCGTACGAATCCGCGATCAAACATACTGATGTCGAATAGGTGTCCTAATTGACATTCGCGCGATGCGATTGCGCGACTATAATGAATGATGCGAACACGCGATGGTCGCATCGCTCGCATCGCGCATTCGCGTTCTATTAGGACAACGCCTTAGGTCATTGAAATTTAGTCCTTTAAAAAAAACTGGTTGTCTGTAAAGTTGGGTTACAGACTATAATTTTACGTGTTAACGTCATAAGAAAAAATTGATAACAAATTGCATATTTTTATGAATTGCCGAACCCTTAGGCCACTCGTGCCTCTCTATCGCTTGTTCCGCGCTTTCGCTTGCACGCTCGGCTCAGGTGGAACGTGACACTTTTTCGTGCATGCAGCCGGAGTTCATCGATTTATAACTCTTCAAAAATAATGTGAGACATTTATTTGGATTTGTATTAGTAGAAACTGATTCCTACGCTTCGTTCAAATCGACCCTTATTCACACTTCTTAAGTTTTGCACAAAGTTGCGCTCGTCTATTCTTTAAAACTGTTTGAAATTCAAGACCATTCTCGTAATAACTGGATGAATCTTATATTTATAAAAAACTAAAACTATGTTAATATTCCTAAAAATCTTATAGATTTATCACGCGTAAGCAGCACAACTTTGTAATCTTACGAGATTAATTTGAAAAACAAGCAACAAATTATGAGACATCTGCTGTATATAACTTAACAATAATTACACTTCTGTTTTACAACAGGCTTAAGAAAAACGTAAATAGACTCACGATTTTCCTTAAGAATTATAGCTTGGGATATAGGATTTCAAATGACTGAGATGGCCCTTTCCTCCCAAAACTAAAAACGTTTTATGTTAGTGGAAACTGCATTGGGAACATTTTACCGGAGCAACATAAGCGAAAATTGGCAAAATACATCGTTTTTAGTTTTGGGAGTAGGGGGCCATCTCAGTCATTTGAAATCCTTTGAAGATGTATCGGAGAATAGACAGAGCCACGTTCAAAAAATATATATTCGACATTATATGACAACATGTTGCAAATAGTTTCCATTCCTCGTATAATAGCTCTTAATAATAGCTCGTTGAATAGCTCTTGATTTAATATGCAAACTCGCTGCATATTAAATTAAGTTACCTCAAGCTGTTTTATTTCGCTGTCTTAATGTTCTGATAAATTTTCTGTGATTTTAACCCCGCCTTCCCTGGATCAAAATTCGAGGTATAACACACGTTAATTTTTAGAGCGCAAAACATCCTTGTCATAAATTCCGGTCTAGATTTATGGGGACCTATTATGAAGCCCACACTGTTTCGTAATACCCTTAACACCACAATTTTCCTTCCCCATTGTCTCTGGTGATTGAGATTGTTGAAGGGATATTTCATAATGTTGGGTCGGTCGTTAGTAGGTGACCTGGAGTTTCTGCATTCATTCTTTGATGACTTGCGAATTGTATTAAGCTCGAGTGGAGACAAATTAACATCAGGTACGTCATACAGATGGTCAAGAGGGTGATCCATTGGCGAGTAATACCACTACTCGTACACCAGAAAGCTTAACAATTGCATTGGTATTCAGTATCATATACCTACACCGTTTATTTTTGGTCAGTTTAAAGCCGGCGCTTACGTAATCTATATCAATAACCTTACTCAAAAATAATAATAAATATGAAATCTATTTTTTTACAATTAATAATAACACGAAACATACTCGATAATATGAGAACCGATAGTAGTATTCGTTTGTCGGCTCGACTTGGCCGCCGTGGACGCGGTCATTCACATCACATCTATCACACATTCACATCACAGCTGTTTGCTACGGCGTAGAGCTACTCTCAGCCAGCGACTACGGCGTAGAGTCTACGAGGTCATTGGCTCTGCGCGCCTGCGACATTTTACCAAGTGTTTATCTCACTTTTGTTAATCTTTTCAGCTATCTATTCAATACCAATATGAAATACTTATCAAATTAAATAACTAAACCAACGACACGAATACGATTAAGTAATAAAAGCAGTGGGTGCTGGCTTCAAACTGACCTAGAATTAACGGTGTATATTCTTAAAATCCTTGACTTTGTTTTTTCACATGTAATGTACCTAATAGTCAAGAAAAAAGTAAATGTCACCAATCGTTCTATTTTTCTCTTACGACAATTGCATCTTTGAAATGAGGATTAACAAACATTTCGGTAACAAGCATTGCTTTCTCACGTTCGAGCATTGGTGACCGCACTCTTTCATGATGATAACATTTTCAAGCGGTCTTTCAAAGCTAGCAGCGCATGTAACGGAATAAATTAATTACCCTAGCACTGCAAGCGTACGGCAAGGTTTATTTCACAGCACTCAGCAAAAAGAAAGAAACATCTTTGTTTTATTTCAATCCAAAACTCTCAAATAACAGAGTATCTATTATGACTTGGGCTTCTTACGATTGTTTCTCGGTCTATCGCAGTTTGCTCAGTAGTCAATTTCGAACAATGTTTTCATTGTCCAAACGTGTGGAAGCTCTTGGGCTTAGAATTGTTTCCTAAACAAGCCAGTCCCTTTTGTGGGTTTTGTCTCTCTATCGGAAAAGCTTTCAAAGACAATCGATTAATAATAACCTATCATAACTTATCCCATACAAAGAGCTGGCATAAGTGCCCGTGTCCGTATTTTTTTGGCACAGCTTTACCTATTCGTAGATAAAAAAATAATGGCCTTAGTTCTTGTTTACTGAGTCTGTTATATTCGTTAAAATGTTTTCTGGCTTATGGTTGGCATATCTAAATCCTGAAACTCTAGCCATTTATATTAAATGATTTATACAGCCGCGTGTGAAAGCAACTTATGCTTAGGCATTGTTAAGTAGGCTTGCTCAGCAACTATACCATCCCAGCTCAGTTGATCTTATCTACAGAAAATGTGTAGTCAATATTTTTGTATCAGACTGAGCCGCGGGTTTTAATTTTCTGTTTTGAAAATCCATGCAAGGTCTATCTAACCACGATCTTCGGATTAAGGGTGCTGACACATTATCACGTCTCTACCCCGTCGCATAGCATGACCGTAGCAACACCGTCCCGGCAAAAATGATATTCTTTGTATTGAAATGTACCGGACGCCCCACACCAGACCGTTCCCACACCGTCGCGTGTCCTGCCCTGCCATGGCTGTCTTGTCAATCTCCGGCCGCCATGATTATTTTGCTGACACGTAGGGTTGCAACACCTAATATTATATTTAATATAAGTCTAATATTATTTGAATCCTAAATAATATATTTTTGGGGAAAAAATATATTAGGCGAAGATCTTAGTGGCAACTTGGGCGATTTTATGTTGTTTGTTAGTAGATGTGTTTCAAAAAATTTTCCGGGATAAAAAGTAGCCTATGTCCTATTTACGGTTATTTTCTATCTATATTTTAAATTTCAGCCAAATCGGTTCAAACACATCCAAACATCCATCTAACCACCCAAACATCAATCCATCCATCCAAACATTCAAACTATTAGTGTGATGTGATAGTGTGATGGCTTTGACCCTTTCTTCTGACTTACAAATTTTGCTCTTAGAGTTGCCGCAAAAAATAATACCCTAGCCTAGAGCTAAAATTAGCACATCGATGAGTGCAACTTCAAATATTTGTCTTAGCTTTGTTAGACTAAAGATAAATTTAGAATGCGTCCGGTCGCGGCGCTTATCGGCGCTGCTCGCTCCGAAACACGACAAAAATGCAGTTTTTTGGAGCTTTCTCATCCCTAATAACAACCAATCGAAAAAGTGAACGGAATTTATGTCATTAATTGAATGACCTATCCGATGGAGCAAACCAAAAACATAAATTACCTACACCAACTTCAAAAGCAAATGAAGATTTATCTTATTTTTAGTGATTTTCGTTGATTTATTATGAAGTAAATATGATGTTAAATAAAAATTAAAACTAAAATTAAACGGTATATTACAAGATAAAATGTTAGAGATGCATGTTGGCTTTTCAGTTACTTTCCACTTTATTTATCGAGGGTTTATACAGGGAAATACAGTATTTGGCTCAGGGAACGCCCTTAAAGCAGACTCAACAAAACCATGGTAAGCTATCATATTAATTATGTGAATGTAAACTTAAACTTGTAGGGGTAGTCAGACAGAAGCAAGGAAACTTTTATTTTTCAATCACATTTTTTATTAAGTAAAATCTACTATTTATTTGTAAGTTCCTACAAACTCCTTTATTCGAAAAAAAAGTGGCAACCCTACTGAGACGGTCGCATGCATGTCAGGTCGAGTTGACACTCGACTGACGTCCGCTGACAAATAACAATTTTAAAAATATAGGCTGAGTTCACATTGCATCTCTAAAATTGAAAATTGACAACCTTGTACGAGTTGATGTACGAGTAGAAAAATTTAAATTCCATATACAGGGTGGAAAAAATGAATGGGCCCCGGAGGGAAACTACTTTAAATCCTTAAGATACAGTATTTTACTTAAAGGAAACATTCCTTTATTTTTAAAAAGAAACGAGTAGAAAAGAGTGTTGTCGAGACGTATTTAAAAATAAGTTTTTGAGAATAAAAAAGTTATTGTATTGTTCAGTTATTCAGTTATTTATTTACTACAGATTTAAATTATCATTGCAGATAAACATCCAATGCGATCATTTAGATAGGTACTTTTGGAAATGAACATCTACTATGAATACTTACATTGTACGGTCCGCAGTCCGCACACCCTGGATAAAGGATAGTTCATAGTCTAATATCTTTAAAACTCTGAGATAAATTTTAACTGATATATTGTAAGAAAACTTATGATATTGATGACTTATGTTATGATACTTATACATAATACTTAAAAAATACAGACGGACGGGCATAACGAAACTATTAGGGTTTCTTGTCAGGACAACGGAACCCTAAAAAGTAGTATTAGTTGATGAACTGAAATATTTTGTTTTTGAGTTTCCCAACTCGTTCTCGTACATTTTTTTTTAGTAGTGCAGACACCCCTTTATATTTTTAATCCCCGCCCATCTGTCAATACACATATTAGTAGCGTAGCCAGGTCGGCCCCTAGGGGCCGCTTTTCGGCCGTTGAAAGGCTTAGGCGGCCTTTCGATGGGAGCGGCTCCTAAACGGCCTATATGCACCTAGTTACCTTTTCCTATTTTTATTAGGTAGGTACTTACCTAATCATAATTCAAAATTCTTAGCAAAAAAAAAACAAAGCATTTTTTTTTCTCTTAGCGCGTGCCGCTTATTTCTTTGGTTGAAACCTCTATGTTCTGGGGGTCTAAAGTGGCCACTTTTGATGAAAAATCAGATGTTTCATAGATGCTTCATCTATGAAACATCTGATGAAACATCAAATGCTTCATAAATGCTTCATAGATGCTTCATATATGAAGCATCGATGCTTCATAGATGTTTCATAGATGTTTCATAGATGCTTCATATATGAAGTATCTATGAAGCATCGATGAATCATTGATGAAGCATTTCACAAAACATCTTTTTTTTTTCTTCTTCTTTATTTTGGCTTCGCACGGCTTGTGCATTCAGCCAGTGTCAAGTAACTATAAACTTCAAGCACATTCACGAACACTTAACGGTTAATAATCCACCATTATTAGAACACATTAACATTTGAAGAAACACAAGTTTTGGAAAATAAAACAAAAACGAAACATTACTTCTCAAATTCCCGCCAAAAAGCAACCCCCAAAACATCTTTTTTGACAGATCTATGTGCGAGGTTAAATTTATTTTTAGAAAGTAAATAGGTACCTTACCTACCTATTTACTTTCTAAAAATATTTGAATTTGAGAAGTAATATTTCGTTTTTGTTTTATTTTATTTTCCAAAACTTGTGTTTCTTCGAATGTTAATGTGTAATAATAATAATGGTGGATTATTAACCGTTAGTGTTCGTGAATGTGCTTGTAGTTTATAGTTACTTGACACTGGCTGAATGCACAAGCCGTGCGAAGCCAAAATAAAGAAGAAGAAAAAAAAAGATGTTTTGTGAAATGCTTCATCAATGCTTCATAGATGCTTCATAGATGCTTCATATATGAAGCATCTATGAAACATCTATGAAACATCTATGAAGCATCGATGATTCATATATGAAGCATCTATGAAGCATTTATGAAGCATTTGATGTTTCATCAGATGTTTCATAGATGAAGCATCTATGAAACATCTGATTTTTCATCAAAAGTGGCCACTTTAGACCCCCTGAACTTACTAGTAGCATGCACACTGGCAGTCTTTATGACATAATGTGCTATTCTATGCTATGGGTTTCGTTTGAATGAAACTAATTTTGAAATGGATAACGAAAAACTTATTGAGAGCGTAAGAAAATTTAATTTTCATTCCATCTATTCGAATTGGAAAACCCCCCCATCTAGCATAACTTAATGCGTTCCGCACGTTATGTGACATTATCAAACGTCAAAATCCCATCGGGTACAATACTGCCCTCTCGAAATCAAAATGTAGTAACAGCAAAAACACGATTTCGAGAAAAATGATGAAGCTACAATCAATAAAAATATTCAGAAGAGGTTACATATTAATAAAACCTTGAATGTGGAGTGAAAGTACACATAATCTATAGGTACCAACCAATAATAAAGCGTAAAAGTTTGTTTGTTAATTTGTTTGAACATTGAACACGCTAATCTCAGGAGCTACCAGTCGGATTTGAAAATTTATTTCTGCATTTGATAGCTAAACTCTGTGAGGAAGGATATAGGCTACTTTTTATCATCATCATCATCATGATCACCATATACCATCACTATGGGGGCAACGCTACGATGGCACTGCTAGTAAACTATATTTCTTAACGTTTTTACTTTATTTTTTCTTCAAAACATAACAGTTATAGCCATTTTATAGTACTACCTAGTAGAGTGATATATCCCCTATTATTGCAATTAGTTTTCTTGTGAAATCCGTTTAAAACACATTATTATTAACGCACTAAATTTTCTTACTACTGCGTTTTCGATCATTTTTTCTGTCATTTTACTAACTAAAATGTGGTATTATTGTAAGAATACTACAGTTTTAATGTGAAATAATTAATAATTAATAATTTAACAGTAATTTCACGCACTCTGCTGTGCGACCAGATGGAATAGCGGTTGCAACACCCGGTTGAAATGCTCCTGCGTGTGTCCGGGTTCGGCTTCAAATCCTATAACGACTATAGATTTTTTTAATCAATTTATTTTTTATTTCACAACGAACTGTGTGAAATATGTATTTTAGTGTGGTTTAGCTTGTAAACGCTCTATATTTACAAAAAAATTGAGTGATAAGTTTTAAAATGGGCTTTCAGAATAATTGTGTATTTAGCATAAAACCAACAAAATGTCTATTACTGTGTTATAGGCTCGGGTGGGCAGATTACGCTTCGCAAAACGGTTATGCGACGGTCCTAGTATGATACGGTCTTAGTGTGTAAGGTGCTATTTTCGTGACGGGCTCGGTTATGCCTCGGCCCGCTTATGATACTGCGCAGTGAGCGCAGACCTTAAATTCGATGAAATTCCCTGCTCGGCCAACACGGTTTTCTCGTTTAATTTTAGTTTCATTATTACAAGTACTTAGTTTATTATTAGGAGTTTAATTTCTGTAAATAAATGTACTAAAGAAGTTATTAATATAAAAAAATAAAAAATACTCAATATGCATTTTCGTATCAAAAAGGAGTTTGTAGGCTCAGTCGGCAACTAAAGTGATTTCAAAATGATAACAATTTACCGTTAGACATAGATATGAAGAACTTTTAAACATGCTTTATAAAAAAATCAATCTTACCTATATTAACATTAATTACTATAGTTTATTTTTTGGTGTGATGTGATTAGGTTACAATATTATAATGATAGGAAAATGGTACTTTAAGTCAACACTCACAAGATATCACTGCGTTTCCCTGTAACAAGCCACTCAGAGGGTAAACAGAAACTGAAGATTGATCTATGATGAAGATATTTTGCAGATAAACACAATCTAGTTGATAGGTTATCTGCGCTCGTGGGAAATAGGAAGAGAAAACTATTTCAGTTCATCCTATTAAAATATCGGATGGAAATTCTGTACCATTGCAACAATTAAGTTAACGAACCGAGGGCACAGCAAGCCACTCTAAATAATGAAGTTTGAATGGTCACTCTACTTGGTTACTGGTTTCATTTTGTGCTCTATCTAATTAAACTTGAGTAAAGAGTCAATTCAAAAGCTAACAAACAACTAAGCTAACCTCACTTTGACCAACGACTTACTGCAAGAGCACCTTATCAAACTCGAGTTTTATTTCATCATTCATTATCATCATCCGTAGCCTGACTTCACCCAGTGTTGGGTATAGGCCTCCGCTTTTTTGTGCCACTTCTCACGGTCACTTTCCGAGTAAAATGCCTATCACTTAAAAATAAAACGAAACATTATCACGAATGGTTCTCCAAGCGTTAGACAATTTGTTTATACATTAAAGATGAAGTTTATACAGAAAAGATTTATACTTTTGAAGATGTCTAAGCACATAAAAAGTTAGATGGAGCCGGATTTTATTTATTTTAAAATATTCATCAAACGTGACCTTTATTTTGTTAACATCTGAGTTTCTTGATAAGAAAATCAATGAGAAACAGCTACTTACCCACTTTCGTTATAGAATCTATAAACCTACAAGCATGATTATCAAAACCGACGGTTTTGATGGATAGGCTCATCTGAAATCAGGTGAAAACGACGTGATTCAGCAAATATAGCCGAATTTCCTTCCATCAACGCTCAATGTAATTTAAATTAATCATTTCACTAGTAACCTTTCGGCCAGTAGTATTCTTACGTATGTACGTAGGTGCGCTCGTATAAGCTTGTGGCTAACTTTGGTGACAGAGTTTTATGGTCGCCTGAAGGCCTCCGTCGTGGCTTAACGAATCAAAAGCCACTTGCTTTATGCCACATGCCCGCCAGCAGGGCAATTCTACTACAAAACTTTTTATGAACCAAAAGCAAAACCTCAACTAAACCTTAGATTTTCGACTGTTTCCTATTCTACTAATGACAAACGACTCAGTTGTGGTGACGTTTTAGCTAAGGTTTGGACTTTGGCAGAAAAAAATTTTAAAAAGCCATTCTATTATTCACCAAATGGCTGACATTTAAGAGATCGAACCGAAACGCAGCGGAATGATTGACGTTGTCACCTAGTAGAATTGACACCCAGAGCACGGAAGCGTAAACTTGCAGTCCCAAATTGTGACCGCTCGGAACGTCGGCGTCGATTAACTTCAACGATCTATCAAAAAAGTGTTTTGTTGCTTAAAATGTTTGACAAAACTAAGCAAAGAGAGGTAACAAGAGGCAAATTGACAGGTTAGTCGTCGAAGACAGAGCGACATCAAGCCACGCGAATTAATTATTAAACACACTAAACAACATAAGGGAGTGAAAAGTCCCTTTGCGATTCCGACGGGATTTGAACCCATTTTCAATGAAATAATACCTTCTTCTTCTTCTGTATTTAAGAGGTAGCCCTTTGTCGGCATAACTGATGCCTATTTCTCCACGAAGCTCTTTCCGGCCTCCTTGACCTCCCTTTACGACATGACAGCAACCTTCTCTTTCACTTGGCTCATGTAGCCTATCCTCGGTCTTCCTCTTCCTCTCCTTTCTACCACTTTTCCTTCAATTAAGTATGTTTTTAATGAAACTGTCATGTCATGTCATGATGACCAATCATCTTCCCTCTTCTATTCTCGACAACTTGCATCAACGATCTTTCCTCATCGAACGAAATAATACTTAGGTGTAGATTAACACTGTAAAAATTAAAAACATAAGAAAGGTCACATCTGGTTCCTGTTCTATAAAAGGCCCTCACGTCAATCTCGATTAGGTCCGACTAGCCCTTATCCGAATAAACTTTCGGAATAAAGTCCCTGCGTAGATCTTGGCCCGTGGCAACTTTGGATTTTCGATAAGATTGAATTATGTTCTAGAAATGATTAATCAATTATAGGGTTGAGGACTGTGATTTAAATCCAAGGGTGGATTTAAGGGGGGGGAGGTATCGAAAAATATTCACCAATTGTAGTCTTTTTTAAACTTTCGCTATCACTATTCATATTGAAAATATATGGACACGGAATTTTACCTTATTTATAATTACCTACGCTATAAAATCCCGTGTCCTTCAATTTTCAATAATTCACCAATTGTGTTTTCAAAACAAAGTAGATAAAGATTTCTTGAATGCTCATGTTCACACTGACATATTCGATAATCCCTAAAATAAATTAATTATATTTTTTTCTTAGGTAGTATCAGTTAAGCCCTTTTAGATGCTGCAGCTTTTTTTTAAGGCGGGTCCTAATCATTCTCATTAATCAGTGTTTACCTACAAGATCTCTTAATTATAGTGCTGTACAGGTGTGTATAACTAGTCATTACCATGTTTAGCTGCCTTAACGAACCTGCTAATTTTAAATAATATCTAAGGTACAGTCGGTGTGCTATTTTGAATCCACTCACGTTCTCCTGTGGTATAAATAGAATATCTCCGCGTAAGTAGATTATAATACGTATGTCGCTATTTTATCAAAGACGGGTTCTTCAAGTTTGGTATAATCTTGATTATTTAGAAGTTCGGTAGACAGATTTAGCTGACGAATCTCAAATGCAATCTGTGGCTTGGATTGATGCTGCCAACTTTTACGTTGCTTTTAGTAAATGAAATTCTTCACCCCAAACTATCACAAAGAGTCTTCTTATCGACTTACCTTCAATCTGTGAATTCTTTAGTTCTTCCAAAAATATATGTTCAGTAAAATAGCTCACATTTTTTTAGCGTCAACACGTTTATGCACTTTTCTAAACGTCTGACCTCGTAGCCCGAGGGAATCAATCTGCGTCCTAAAATAAACATGTCAAAACAGTTTTCTATGAAAAACCTAAATATTCTTATTTATTTATTTATCCCCAACTCCCACGTTTGTAGACATTGAATCTCAGATGGATACTAAGTAAGCTTTAGGTATGGATCCATAAAAGAGGGTATGAACCGTGTGATTTGATATGACAGTAAAAATAAAGTCACTGAATGTAGAGACTTCAAAGAGTCATTCTGTAAAGAAAACTAAAAAGAAAAAGCGTGACCAATAAGCACTACTTACATTATTTTGTACTATATACTACGTTTTTATTTAGACTTTTCATTTTATAGTTTTAGTTAACCCCACACGCTTGAAGACAGTAAAAATAAAGTCACTGAATGTAGAGACTTCAAAGAGTCATTCTGTAAAGAAAACTAAAAAGAAAAAGCGTGACCAATAAGCACTACTTACATTATTTTGTACTATATACTACGTTTTTATTTAGACTTTTCATTTTATAGTTTTAGTTAACCCCACACGCTTGAATAAGGGTCACATAATATCCTATTAAAGTAGTGTAGTCGATGAATAGCCAGAGGACCATATAAGTTCTCTGATCGAAAAGTCATTGAACTGATAGAATTTATTACCACCTCGAATTTAAAGTAGGTAAAGGGTCGTGTCTCTAGACTTTAAAGGCTTTTTTAAACGATGACGAATGTAGGATTTTACAAATAATAATATCAGGACAATATGTCGATGAATATATACAATATGTCGATGAATATATCTACTTAGGCCAAGTAGTCTCCTTCAAATGCAGGCAAGACAGGGAAATAAGTCGCCGCATTGAGAACGCATGGAGGAGCTACTGGGCCATGAAGCAGCTTATGAAGGGCAACCTTCCGATATCCCTAAAGCGCAAACTCATCGACACTTGTATCCTGCCCATACTGACCTACGGTGCTCAGACATGGTCTTTGACTGAGTCACAAAAATCGGACCTCAAGATTTGCCAAAGAGCCATGGAGCGCAGTATCCTAGGGATCAAAAGAACGGATAGGGTCCGAAATACCGAAATCCGATCGAAAACGGGCATAGCGGATGTAGGTATGAAGACAGCACGTTTGAAGTGGGATTGGGCAGGCCATGTGGCTCGAATGCATCCAGAACGTTGGGCGAAGCTTGTCACTCAATGGGTGCCAGAAGACAGTCGGAGACGACGCGGCAGACCCAAGAAAAGATGGCGAGACGATCTGGATGCGTTCGAGCCAGACTGGCAAACGGTGGCCTTGGAGCGTGATGTGTGGAAGTTAAAGGGGGAGACCTTTGCCCAGCAGTGGGACATGACAGGTTAACTAAAAAAAAAAAAAATATCAGGATCACATTTGTATCCCCAATGACGGTACACACAAGAGATGTTTAAAAATGTAGATGTTTAAAAATGTCCATGCTTGTCTAAATATACGTATAATAATATGTTTTTCTTTCAAGTTGTTAGTATATCACGATTATTTTTCTTCACCGATAAGCGTTTGTTCTGATAATTTGACCAGAGTTCAATTCTTATTACTCTCAGCTTAGAATATTGTAAATATGTCCGCAACTCGTCCGCCCAGAGCAATAAATTTACCTGACTTGACTCTAGTGCCTGATAATTTGGTAGGGATGCTTGGTTCGCCCACTCTCTGTCAAGGCAAATTTAGTTAGGACAGCTCCATTCACAACTACGTTTATTCGGTATTTACTCCCAGAATACACTACAACTACACTACAAAGGAGTGAAGTACGAGTACCTACCAAAACTGAAGAAGGAAGTTTTTTTTTTTTTTTCAATTTAAAAGTGTTTATTTGGAACAAATTACAATGTAGTAGTATGTACAAAAAGGAAACGTTGACTACCGCAAAAGTTGAAAGTTTTTTCCACATTCCAACGAATGTCTGAATCCAGTCTGTCCGTTTCATTAGTATTAACATTAGTTTTCTCTGGTTTGGCTTAACCTGGTTAGATAAATCGACATTACTTCTAGACTTAAGCCATATTGGCTGTGTCGGATAGTCCCTCGTATTTCGATGGTTCCGAAGTGGTTTCGAAGGTCGTGGGTTTGAATCGAGAGTGAGGGAAAACATCGTAAGGGAACTGCGCTTGGCGAGAGTCATTAAATTGAATTTGAGCGCTCAAAATTGACTATAGCTCGACAAAAAAGCGTCGCGTTTTAAAAACGCTGACGTGCGAATAAATTCCGAAAAATTAATATGTTTCAATTCAACGCTTTTTTAACGGAAGTTTATAAAAACTCTCGCGCCTTATCTAAGATATCTTAAAAGGATCTAAAATGCTAAAATAAATCTACTAAAAATGTTGATTACCTATCACAGTCGGCAAAACCACTAATAGATAGATAGAATATTGTAATGACCGTAAGTAAGTATGTACCGGAAATCATGACTATTTATTTATTACTTATATGTTTTATTTTTTTAAGCTCCTCTCTATTAACGGTCACACGTTTCAAATTTTGGAAGACACGATTTTTCGATCCAAGATCAGGATTTTTTGTACTTATACCTACTGCAGTTTTGTTCTCGTTGTTTGTCCGTTCAATACTCGCAGCCATTTTGCCTAATAAACTCGCAATACAGTTCGCGTGTCCAATTGCCATGTAATTCAACTGAATGGCTGATTGTATATACCTAACTGTAAAGGTATACATTTGTAGCCCTTCGTTACGGAAGGTAAACATTACCGTAAAGCTTTTTTCAGTATAAAAAGAGCTTGGTATACCTACGGTCGTAGAAATAAAGGCCTATCTACGTTAAGACTGTACAAATGCCTTGTACGAGAAGACCCTAAGATAGTCTAACTAAGCTGTGTACCACGATTATCCAAGACTGAAACTAATATTATTGCATAAGGAACATTTTTTTGCTGGTATAGCAGAATCATAATATGAATTGAACTACATGCCTCCTCTTTTCAGACGTGATAGTGACAAGAAAAAAACTTTTATATGATTCATAAAAGGAATGACGATAACGGCCATTTTAGCATCCCCATCATCCCAAAGTTCGTAGGGATCAAACTTAAATACCTCCTAAGTAACTTACCAAGTTACTCGGCAACCATACATAGGCATTCTTACAAACTTGAACTTTTCGTATACGAAATCACCTTTTCTCCAAAAAACCGTTTGCAACTCCAATACACAAAGTGGTTTAATAAGATTCATTGAAAATCTGCCTCACCAAAGATGGCTTCGATCCATTTTAGTAGGAACTTGTCGTCCTATCGATTCAATTACTCACCGATCCTTATAACAACAGAACCAGTGGGAAACATAACAGTTAGGTCAATATTTAATTGAAATTGGCATTGGATTGAAATCTTTGTTGGATTCGGCTTTATAAATCAACTGAAGTCTGAAAGTTATTGCTTTACTTGGACTAGGTCTCGTCTTTCTTTTTAAATAGGAATAAAATTATTCAGATAGAAATAAACAAGGACTTTATAAGCTAGGCATCGCATCTACTTTGAAATTATAAAACGTAGCATAACATTCAGAGTCTAGCTGTTAGCATCAGGCGCTCATTTATATTTCAATACCGTAAGTACATAAATTACTAACTGAACTTTTTTCGTCTCAAGTTTTCCGTTCCGACAGCGAAAATAAATGGTTCATTCAACGAAACACAAATTACAGACATAAACTGCTTAAATTTTTTTATTCAAGTTAAATGTGCTTACTTACGGTATTGAATCTTTAAGCCTCAGGAGAGACTTTTCCTCTCTATGTGTATTCTACCGCTTGTATAATGGGTTGTGTTCTGAAGAGCTATTTGAAATGGTGCCTATAGCTCCATTCTACCATCGCAATGCTCGCCATCGGCAGGGGATCCATCCTCGCACCTTGAAGCCAATGTGGTCACGTACGGTGCGGTTCCAGAGAAATTTCCTCCCGCGAACAGTTGGGTTGTGGAATGATCTACCTGCCGCGGTTTTCCCCAGTGACTACAGTATGGGGTTCTTCAAAAAGGGTGTTTTGAAATTTTTAAAGTGTCAGCAGCGCGAGTGTGTCTCCTCTGGTGTCACAGGCGTCCATAGGCTACGGTAACCGCTTACCATCAGATGGGCCGTATGCTTGTCTGCTACCTTAGTAGGTAGGTAGTAATAAAAAAAAAAAACTTAGATTGGGTCAAAAAGATTTGTTCTTGTGTAACCTAAGTAAAACCAAAGGAATTTGGGGTGTATGAAAGACTACACATTGTATGAAAGACCATGACATTGATAGTGTCCAAACAGTTCAATTTTACTCGTAGTTGGTAATTCTAGTAAAACTAAAATGAAGTTGAATGCAGCTGGTGTAGCTCTCTAGTCGTTCTAGGCTTTTACAAATCGATAATCGATATGTTACGGGCAATGTGATAAATCCGGTCATTATGAATAATGACCGGTCCGTATGCATAATGACCGGGTCAATTGGGCAATGTGATAAAAACTGCATGATTAATCACTTTGCCCGGTAATTATGAATAATGACCACCCTATCTTGGGCAATGTAATAAATTAGATGAATTGCAGTGTTTTAATTGATTTACTACATTTCTGGCGCTTCGGCGGCCGCTACCGCGGCACGCTTCGCTCGCCTCGCGCGTAGTTTTTTTACTAACCTAACATAACCTAACCTACAGATTTTAATCCAATTTATCACATTGCCCGGCTAGAAGTAGGGCACTATTCATACTGCCCGGTCTAAGTGATAAATTCAAGCCTTGATTTATTAAATGGACCACGGGCCGTCGGGCATTATGAATATGGACCGGTCAAAGTAATAAATTTATCAAACTGCCCGACGCTCTTGGTCATTATGCATAATGACCGGTCCATATGAATACTGCCCGATTAATCAAGTTGCCCGTAACAGATATATCGGCTGTGATATCGGGCAATTAGCGAGGTTTAGCTTATGCTGGTGGAGGTGAGCTCAGAACATTTCAGTGACGTAAGCTGAGCCACGAGAATTGACATGATTATTTATGTACCTAAGTAGGTATATAATCTGATTATGACAGGTATAATATAACTACCTACCATTACGGAGTGATTTATAAAATACACTTAGGTAAACCTAAATTATTATTTTTTGTCATAATCCCCACTAACCAGGATTTTAAATGTTAGTGGGGAAATGGCCAAAAATTTTTGAAAATTGTCATAATCCCCATTGGTGGGGATTTCTTAAGGGGATTATGACAATAAATCGATTGGTTCGATTCATTATTGGCGCATAAGTGCAAGCTTTGTCTTGTCTTTGTGATCGTGCATACCAACGTGCAGCTTTTTTTACGATTTAAAAGGTTTTCCGGTTTTCCATCTCAAAATCAAAAACAACACTCTACCAATTGGGTCGCAAAGACTGCAAACATCCTGAATACTTAATTTCAGGTACTTCCATGGCTCGCTACACTTCAGCCACTATTCTGTATTCTGTGCTGACTGCGTCACCTGCATTTTATGAGCCAATGCTAATTCCATCTCACTGGTTCTCCACAGTAAAATACGAAAGTCAGCTGTATAGAGCGGTGTAAACTAATCTAGGAGCTTAAAAAACTATTACGCATTTTATTGAGGACATAAAAGACACGAGCTCCCAATTAAGTTTTATGAAAATGCATTGAGCAGGTGTTGCAGAACTGTAAAACTGAAATTACAATTTTGTAAAATCCGAATCGACAACACAACTAAGAAATATTTATTATCATTACTTATCCGTCAAAAAAAATATTCTGGGCAAATAAAGTTGCAATGTTGATAGGTCTTACGTTTATTTTTAAGTTGCAGAAATCTGAAGACCGAAGCAATTCGGACGTTTTTGTGCATTGCTCGTCTTGCAACATAGCTCGTTTGTTTTTTTTTTTTTTTGTCAGTAAACTGATAGGTTACTGCTTGCACGTGGCACGACTTTACCTCCTCACTAAAACTACAGGTACAAAACCAGTCCTGCTAAAAAGCCATGACTGAAGCCTTCGGTCAGCCAAAATATTTGTAACTACGATAGACGATGTAAGTACAAGGTGGGGCAAAAGTAATGTCCGAATTTGAAGTGGCCACAGAATACCTACTCCATTTTGCTGGCTCAAAAATTGTCTCTGTTTTCGAAAATTTTATTTTCAATATTTATCGCAATAACATTAAAAGATTGTTTCACTATTTCAAAGTAATGATTCGATTAAACGCAAAACTTCCAAAATTCTCAATAGAAAAAAGTCTGGCGGCAGTAAGACCAGTCCCGGAAATTGGTGTTTTAATAGGAAATTAATATTTCTAAATCCCTATTCTTGCTCGAAACTAGTGAGCAGGCTCTATTTACTAGGTATCCAAGATAGGGAAGATGATTGGCCATCTTATACGACCTGACAGTTTCATTAAGAACATCATTGAAGGAAAACTGGAAGGAGAGGAAGAGGAAGGCCGAGGATAGGCTACATGAGCCAAGTGAAGGAGAAAGTGGCTGTCATGTCGTATAGGGAAGTTAAGGAGGTTGCCCTGGAGAAGCTTCGTGGAGAAGAGAAAGAAGCATCAGTTATGCCGACAAGGGGCAACCCCTTAAATTGAAGAAGAATCCAATTAGTTCAATGTGAAGTGCAGTATATTTCGGAAAGCCTTATTATTATTTTTTATGACACTATAATGTTTTATCCTTATCACTTTCGTGTCAACGAAAAGAGATGGCACTAAATCATGTAGCAATCAAAGGTTTATGCGACTGAAATAAGGTTGCCCACAATGTTCGTTTGTTTTTATGAGAATTATGAGTAAAATCCGGGTGTCTCCATTTAATAGGTCAGCCGTATAACTTGGCTCCAGCTTTAGAATTTCATCATGAAGTTTATTTTCTCTGTTTCATAGATTTTGTGTTTAAAAGTTAGTCTCCACGGTAGTAAAATGCACTTGGATGACGAGCTATTTGTCACAGTCGCCACCGCTTACTCATGGAAGAAACTAATTTTTAACTGAAGCTCTGAAAAAGTCACCATTCTAACTTGGAAATAAAGTTCCCGCTAGGTTCTTAATTATGAAGAATTTTCCGAGTTTCAGTAAAGATAATTTTTCATAACTTTAGCATAGATTTTACGCAAAAACTAAATTAATTAGCAAACTAGGTTTTATCAATGTTCAACGAACAAGAGCAAAAAACGGTAGTAGGGGAACCTGTTGAACCTCGGCCACACGATCTTATTTAATTTTTTTTGTCTATAAAGATTGGAATTAGGTTTACCAAATATGGACACATGTAAAGATACACTATTTGACTACATATTTATGAAATAAATTTTGTATTTTTAATGATACTTTAGAAGATAAAGAGGTTTGAACAAAAAATGGGATTTTGTCGAAGGTACAACACACCAGATATACCTTGGTCACTGCAAGATGTACCTTGACTTTACCAGTCTTTTTTCATGAAAATATCATGTTATCGAATCAATTATCACTTTATTTTTAAATTAATGGAAAGAACATTTATAAGGTATATACTTTAGATAAAAAATAATAATAATTTACATTTTTATCTTAAGTTATGCTAAGATAATAAAAATAACAATAAGTTCTAAAAAAATCTGTGATCTTAAGATCATTATCGCGTCCTATTATAATAATTTATCAACAAAAATCCAAGTACTTAACAGCTTTTAGGACAAGATAGACTTCTCTCTTTATATGAACCTTCTTCGGTGTTTTTTTTTTTCTGTTTGATATCTTGATACAAATTTGTACGTGAGGCCCTGTCCAAAGTACAAAGCAAATATGGTGGCAAAGGTACAACATTGCCTCATTTTAAATTAACGAATTTTTAAAATGCACTTTGAGTTCGATTTGGGTCGATATTTCTATGCCTATCTAAAGTCCATTTCACCTATATTTGATTACATAAAATGGTTATCTTGTAAGTATGTACTGTTATATATAAATTAACTTAAAGTAAAGTTAAAAATACCCTCTTTTTGAGCACTTTTTTATATTTTTAATTCGCACGCCTCACTCACTCCACGCTGGTTTTTCAATTCTAGCTTCATGTTGGTGTTGACCAATGACGATTATAATGCCACAGACAAAAACAAAAAAACTCGCACAGATTACGAGATAAGCCTTGGTGGCCGAGGGATATCAATGGACGAGGTTCAACAGGTTCCCCTACTGTTTCCGATTTCGATTCGTAAAATGGTGCTGTAACAAAACCATTTATTTTAATTGGCAAAAATAAGAACTTTTTGTGAGCGCCATCTGTTATTTTTGAACGAAACGAAATTGAAAGGTTGTTGGCTAAAGAAAAAGACGCAACCAGTTTTCCAGCAACTTTCGTTCACCTGCTTTCATAAGAAACTACTAGAGAGCGCTAGTGGTGTCTACTCTTTTTTATTTCTCTTTGGAAGCTCAAGCCAGTTCAAGCATAGTTCGAAGCTCAAAGCTTTGTCATAATCACGGTACTAGACCTATTATAAAGAAATAATGTTTGGTTATGTGGGTATGTTAAAAAATTGTGTAAGTACTTACCTAGCAGGTATAAAACTCGAAAACTGTTTTCTTAAGTATTTTTTTTTATTGTTGTTTTATGTATAGCTAGGTAAGTATAAGTACCTACATAGATAGGTACTTACCTACCTACTTCAAAAGATACGCTTTCTGCATTTCAGGTGTGGTTTGATAAGTGCCTATATGCGGCCGTGTCCACACTTGATTTTGGTAAACAGACCCACTTACTGAAGAGACCTTACTCAGTTGGATCAAAGGTCAAAATAAAAAGTGATTTGAGTAGCTTTAAAAAGTAAGATGATCTTGCTTGTAGGTACCTAGGTGTCTACTTAACATAGATAAAGTTATTACCTACCCACTTACCTAGCTTGGGAGACTAACAATAAGTAGAGACAGTTACAGTACCTAACACAGACACAGTCTGGCATCATTGTAGCATATTATGTACCTACACTGTACCTATTACCTACAGTACATTATACTATAGGTATAGACTTACATAAAATACACGTGTTGTAAGTGTACTTGTATATCTTACTCTGTAGTTTTCCAAAAGTTCCCAAAAGTTGAAGATTATCATCATGACTAAGTATTTAACCAAAGATTTATCTCTTTTTGTACCCTTTCATTTAGTCCCGATAATCTCGATACCTTTTATTTATTATTTAGGTTTAGCGAAACCATCAAAAACAAATAAATCTCCGTATCGGAAGTTCGTATAAATTATTAGTTATCGTAAAACCACTTGCTGCTCCGCCCATGTCCGCGGCACAAACAGAACAAAATATATAAAGAACCGGCGAAAACTACCGTTTAGGCTTCCTGTCGACGATAAGGGACGAACTCAGTGTTGCCAACCCCAACTTCGTGAAAAACTACGAAAATGCTTAACAAAAACTGTAGAAAACAGTGAATTGCCCAGAATCAATAAATTTTTGCTCGTTGAAAATTTAACTACTTAGTTGACGCTAGCATCTTCATTAAAAAAGCTGTAGATTTGCCTATAGGCTTAAACTGAAAACTGGGAGCATTTCTAAAAAACTGTGAATATACAGCTAAAACTGTGGGTTAGCTACAGTGGACGAGTCATTTAAACAAAAAACAGATTATGTTGCGTACCGGTTCAAATCCTTGCTGTTTTAAGGAACATCAATGGATTTCTCGTTTTAGATTATTTTTATTGTAGGTACACAAGCTCAAAATGGTGAAGGAAAAGATCATGAAACCTTTTTATGGTGAACTCAAAATAAACCACAGAAATCCTTTAGTAGTATTTGTGTATTTTTTTAATTTGTTTATTCACGTTCTCGGAAAAAGCTCTATCGATATCGATGAAATTTGCTAGTGGTGGTTAACGGGGGCGAAAAATTGATCTAGAAAGGTCTCCTAACAGGAAAAAATTGTTTTCTCGGTATTTTCACCCGAGCAAAGCTCGATTGCCCAATTATGAAATTTATGATGAACTGTGTATTGTGTGAATGCGCTTTTAGGCTCGCTGTCGATACAGGATAAACTGCCTACTTGGCCACTCGAACACGGATAATACGACACGAAAATAGATACGACTTGCCGTACACTGATTTATTGTTTGACCAGTTATTTATCAAATAACTGAGGCGGCATGGTGCTACTCATAAAGCTACTTCTTTACTACATATTGGAAGCGAAACTATTAATTTACCAATCTACACTTTAGAATCATTTTCTTTGCCGTTTCGTAATGCTTGTTTACATTTTTGCTCTCTATAAGTAAATATCGTGTGTCTAAACCAATTTGTTCCTTTACAATTTCATATCAAGAAACATTCTGATTCCAACACCAAGTTCGCTTGAGGCCAAGAAACAATGCAATGGTTCCTTAACGTACGAGGTGCCATTAGATTGGCTTGTCAGGTGAGGGGGCGTAACATTTATAGAACAAGGCAAGGGCCTATTCTACTAATTTACAACGTCAGCCATTCCCGTATCACTACCGCTGCGTTTTTATTTCGTTCTCCAAAATGACAGTAATTTGTTTGAAAACTTCACCACAACAAAATAACCTAACCTCATTGGTTATCTATTTAGATTATCAAACAAAACTAAATTTAAGGTTTCAGACAGTTGACGTGTTGCTTTGGTTAGTAAACAGTTTTTTAAAATCAGCCTGATGTACGAATCATGCGTGCACCCATCGACGCACCATGTGCGTGTAGCTGCAGCCCCTTCAGAGGGGCTGCAGCGTGTGAGCATGCAGCGTATGAGCGTGTGTCAAAGTGAGTTTACAGAATGCAGAGTCATTCTGTAAACTCACTTCGAACATCGAAGAGCTGAATCCGCTGTGAGATTTCAAATTTCGTATTCGAAATTTGAATCTCACAATACATTCTTGTGTAGGTAGGTACTTATTTCGTGAGCTCGGTCACTTGAGTGATTTCGAAGTGAATCTACGGAATGACTCTGTTGCTGAGAGCTTGGAGGACTCGTCCATAATAGCGCAATAATAAAGTTTTGTTGAAACACCATTTCAGAGTAGAGCTCTATTGCGAAGGCAACGACCGCCCTCGCGTTTTTAATACATTTTCTTGGTTTTTGTATCGTCAGCGAGATAACGAGCGGCTGAGATATGCGGTTTTTAACATAATTTGTTGTCGCCTCCTTAGCGCGGGCTTTAGAAAGTTTCTTTTGTTTTTGTGCTTTGATAAGACTATTAAACATCGGGACTCAAATACTTTTTAGCCAGCCAAAAGAATCGATAAGATTTTTTTTTTTCAAAGTGTCTGAAACACAACAAGAATTTAGAGAGGCAGGTTGATACATTTGGTAGGTAATGCCTGGCATGGCTACTCTTTTCTTTGATAAGTACCAAACCTACATAAGTACCAATGTTTTTTTTTATTTTCAAAAGTCGCAAGTCTTAGGTTTGTTTTACTCGCTTGCAAGTTTAAAAGTAATCCTTTTGGTTTATTTCTTACCATTTTGTATCTCGAGGGTTTTTTAGTTTTGTAGAGTTTTTTATCATTTGTGGTGGCGCTCTCTCATGATCGTCTATCTACTGTTTCACAAATGTCTTATAAAGGTTTTGAGTGTAGGTATTCTAAATTTATGTTACTTATTTAAGTTTCAGTTTTCTTGTAGGTAACCCTATTGACTTTGAATCAAAATTTTTGTAATTAAAATACTATAACATACTTATCACTATTTTTTACATAAAACAAAAAATAACTTTAAAACTGTAAGTAAGTAAGTATGTGTACTGTAACTATTGAAAGTGAAATTGGCCTAAGAATAATAACTTTCCTTATAGGTACCTAATGCTTAACATACAATTAGATCTAGTTAGTTACCTACAGAAAACAGAGCCTCCAAAGGGAAGGAACAAGACATCAAAATGGCGTGTCGGGCTCCCATTGTTTCAAAACCAAACCGTACAATGGATTGTCATTATTGCCCACACAATACAATAAAACACAAAATAAATCTCTGACAATTTCTTTTTTTTAGCTTCTAATTCTTAACCGATTTCTAAATAGGAGGAGGTTCCCAATTCGTCGGAATATTTTATTTACTTTTTTTTTTTTTTTTTTTTAATATCTAAAAATATATATATTTTAATACAAAGAAACACACTCATTAACATAAAAATTCACTCCTTAACTAACTCCTTTTATTTACTTATTATGTATATTCACAGATTTCTGCGTGAATTGTGGAAGGATTTTACCCCTCATGATCCCATAATAAATTAGTGAGGATTATGTCAAGGAAGGAGTTTTAAACAGAAATGCACCTCGAGAGTGCAGAAATTTGCCCAGTTAATAACATTGAAGTCGTTTTTTTTTTTAATTTTTAATTTAGTCACACACAATACATGTCTACTACTTATAGGTTTCAAAGCTTTAATGACTATTTATAAAAATCTATAAATAGAGCTGAGCTAGACCTGTTTGTAAAAAAGTTTAGGACTATAAAAAAAGTTTATTAGGTAGGTATTAACTTAAGTAGGTATATACTTAGGTAGGTACTTACCTCACAATTTCATCCATAACTTTGCTTAATATTAAGTGGCTCGTTATTAAGTTAAAAAATTCAAGATTTTCCAAAAATGCTTCATTTAACCCAAATGGTAGAGATTTTTGTAAAACGTTAAATTTTACCAAATATGGATGTAATATTTTAATTAGCCATCGCGCAGAAAAACATTAAAGTCGGTAAATAAATCGCCTTCAATTAAAACATAATTCATAACTCGTAAAGAAACGTCCATAATGTTTTATCATAATTGAGTTGCTTCCATTTTCATAGTTTGTCTTCAATATTTTATTTATAATTAGTTAGGTAAGTACTTATTTCTAACCATTTTTAAAGAAGACAAGTATGCATGTAGCTTCGTCACAACGAAAAATAATATCACTAATATTTAAAAAAAAAACACAGCCAACAAATAAAATATCAGGACTTCATTAATTCAGAATCATTACCTCCAAATCCAATAAATAAAATCCAAAAAGAAATTTGTGAACAAAGCTTAAACATTTTTAAAACAACAACATACCTACCCACACTACAAATGCACCAAAAAAGTCTCATAATTTTCAAGGTGTATAAAATAAAATATTAAAAGCGAGGCGCTCACGTGCCGTGACTGACATTCGCTGCTCTGGATAAAAAGAATCAGGCATTTTTCGACCAGAGGTGTTGGGTTGTAAAGCTTTTGTATAGCCACAATATAATACAGCCGTAAGAACAGTAACTACTTTTCAACCAACAATTTAGTTACCTACCATTATGTTGCGTTATCGGCTTTTCTAAGGTATCTTGACATTCAATGCATATTTAACTACTTACTTCATGTAAACCTTCAATAGTTTTTCCTTTAATTTTTGCGATAACAAATGTTTAGTTACTGAATGTACGCGGGAATTTATAAATAGGTAAGTCCAAGAATATATTTCCAATTGTATAAAATCATTCATCACTAGTTCCAAGATCTACTTCAAAACAAAAAACAATCTGAAAATATGACTTAGGTACCTGTACCTACCCACTATATTCTCATTCTACTATTTCTATATTCTCAGCTCAGTACCTACTAAATATTATTAGGTAATTATATCTGGAATAAAGGCTAAGTATATTGTCGTAATTACTGTCTCTACTGTTTAATCGATGTATTGTGCCAGAGGTGTTTGGTTATAAAGCGTGCACATAACGGTTACAAAGGCTCCGAAAAACAAAAATAAAATGGTCGCACGTGATGGCAGACGCCGGTGTAAAACAACCTTTATTATTACTGTTGTGATATTTTCAGCAAGTGTCTCTATCGTTTGTTAATTTAATTCGTACAATTTCAACGTATTTTCTTAACATTGTATTCTTTACGGGATGAGCTATAAAATTCGTAAAAGATTGGCCCACAATTGTAATAGAATAGACCGGGCTTTTAATTTACCTACCTGTCCCTCATTTCTTTCATAAATATTTTTAAAGCCCTTTTTATTATTCTAAAAGCAAGGTTCTTTATAAAAACCATATTCTTAATACGTCCCTTTTCGTTGTCCCAATACTCTATTTCGTGGTCATATAGCTTATTATTAGTACCTAACTAGCGGGTATTCTGTGCTAGCGGTTCGCCCCAGCTTCGCATGGGTTTGATTTACAAATTACCCGTGCAAAGTCGGGGCGCAAACTAAACCTGCCCTGTGTTCATCAGGGATAATTTAGGATTCTAATGGTGAAAGAATTTTTCAAATCGGTTCAGTAGTTTCGGAGGCTATTCAATGCAAACAAACAATCAAATCTTTCCTCTTTATAATATTAGTAGATAAAATCTATTGTCGTCACTATGAACCATTAAAAGAATCTAATGACCATTATTGTACTCAGGTTCATCACCTACCCAGCAGTTTTAACAATAGTTCGTTACGCGTATTGTGTTTTATAAATGTGTAGCTTGCTGGATCAAAAAAAGAATATTTAGTGGTCAGCATAGTTGCCTTTCAAGCAGTTGATCTGGAATTCTAAAAGTTTATTTGTAGTAAAAAATCACGCAAAAGTAGTTTATGTGAAAACTATGTTGGGTCAATCTTCAGAATCAGCGCACCTGGTTGATCGCTATGGGACCCCTTAAATATCGATATTATTGCTTTTCTGCCCCTTCAGGGGCCAATATGAAAATATGCTTATTTAGACACCTCCTTTTCTCGAAATAAAAATGCAGAAAAGCAATACCTAATATCGATATTTAAAAAGCACCGACTGAAGATTGACCCTGTTACGTATTCATAAGTAAAATTAAACGCATCATTACTATTATAGAGGACAAGTAAGTTTTTTCCTCAAGCCAGTTACATAATAACAAAAAAGCTTAGTAGATGAGAAACTTAATATTTTTTCATAGAGGCACTCAAATGTGTCAAGTTACATGAGTCGTTCGGAAGAGGTACACAAATTCCGGATGAGAAATGAGTCATACAAATCATCCACTTAACTTAATTTGTAGCTTAAATTAAGTTAAGATATTAGAAGCGCTCGTGGCATAGCTTGCTTGGACGTTCTTGATTGATCGTTGAAGTTAAGCAGCGATGTGCTGAAATGTAGTAAGGTTATTTGGTGGACGTATGAAGTGATACAGCCTCATTCTTGTTGATAGGTGTTTATTGATGTGTGGTCTAATGGGTTCTGTCCTCTTAATACATTGTATAAACTATATTGTAAGGTATGACAAATATGCTGAGTTTGTAGTTGCACTCACACTACATCTATATTTTTGGGGGAAATGGCTCGCGTATTCTCTTCCTGATCATTCATCACCGGTAACAAGGCAATAGCCGATTTTAAATCAAAATTTTGTAAACCCATCTTAAAATAATTCTGTACTTATCAAACACAAAATATATTTTTTCCTACTAAAAAAAAATAATTAGAATCGCTATTAGTTTCTAAACAGCATTAAATGATTTAAAAAAAAAAAATTAGATTAATTTACTCAATTTTACATCAATTAATATTTAACCTTTAACTTTATCTAAACAAAATGGCAAGTATAAATCTCTTTAACTAAAATATTGTAGGTAGGTATTCAATAAAATTCTAAAATCAAAGTGACAAACGCCTTAATAAACCTGATCGTATCAAATTCTACTAACCTTGAATCTCTTCAATTACCTTCCATAACATAGTTTAATACTTTTCATAATACGTGCTGGCATTTTCCACTTGTGCTGATGTCCTTCTCTCGAACGCGTAGGTAGTCCTAAAGGCGAAGACTGGTGCTCGTCCTAGTCCTGCTGCTCTGGGTGGCTGCTTGGCTCCTGGCTCGCTGATCTGGGAGGCTGCTTGGGCCGGGCTATAAGGTGCAGCGGGGCAATTCTGGCCGAAAAATTTTAGTCAAAATTTAAAACTTAGATGCTCTTGTTCCTTATTGAGTTACGCTAATTCTGACAAATTGGTGTTATGTAACCTTTATCTGCCTTTTTCTTTAGTGTATTTTTGTTAAAGAAAAAGCATATTTAAATGGTGAAATAACATAATTTTAACTAAAAACTGGAAAATGCCAGAATAGCCCCTCAGCGGGGTAATTCCGTCAGGTGGTGATAATATTCGAACCAATGATGCTATGATACTAAATCCAGAAGCTTTACAAACTAGACAACACAATACACGCGAATTTGAACATTCTGATCTCCTACGATGGTCCACTTTCTATAAAAAACCTTTTAAAATTTTTGTGGGGTAATTCTGGCATCACTCTTTAGTCTCCCATACATGCTAGTGTTGGGACCCTGACTATCGATAAACGGAGTGTACGCAAAAATCGCGCGCAAAAATGATGTATGAAATGTAGTTTGCCCCGAACTGAGATCTCGCGAACCGTAGATCACTTACATTTGGACTTTCTTCTGATTACCCCTATACTTTCAAGTGCTACTACTGCCAAGTATGTATGTCTATTGCGCTAGCTTGTCATTCTATCCTACTAATATTATAAAGGCGAAAGTCCGTGTGTGTGAATGTTTGTTCCCACGTATCTTAATAACTACTAAACCGATTTTGATGAAATTTGGAATGTAGATAGATAATGACTGGGTATAGGACATAGGCTACTTTTTATGCCTAAAAATCACGGTTCCCGTGAGATAAAAAAAATAGTAGTGCACGCGGGCGAAGCTGCGTGCGTCCGCTAGTGGTAAATAATACTGCCAAGCACGCAATACATAATGTTGTGTCTAATTTTTTTATGAATTCTCGTCGTATTTCAAAAAGTATATCTACATCCTAGAATAAAAATGATAACTATTTTGGAATGTACAAATAAAGACCTTTCATGACACCCCACTCAATAAATTTGTTAGTTTTTTTACCCCCTTGGGAACCCAATATTTTGCCAACCCCTTTATAGATTAAGCTCATATGCTCCACCGTACATTGTCATAGCACAACCTATTGACCTACCAAGTTTCATGCAGATTGGATGAACGGTTCGACAATTATGCGAGAACAAGAATTCGTGAAACATACAACCATACAAAGCAAAATTGCCACTAAGATCTTCGTTCGCTTCGCTCGCTCGATCGAAAACTTAATGCGTGTTGACTATGGTTTAATTAAGCTCAAACAAAGCCACAAACAAATACTTATACAAAGCAATATCGCATTAGATTAACCCTGAGATCTTCACTCGCACGATTAGTTAAGTATTATTTTTATCGACGTTTACTTCAATGCTGTGGACATCACTGGTTTTTGGCAACTTCATACAAAATCGGTGGGGCAATTATGGCAACCGATTTCGATAAAATTACATAAAATCAACACTTTGTGGGGTAATTATAGCGGATGCAATAACACAGAAGAAACAATGAGTAGAAACGAACTAGTACGATTGAAATAATCTCCAGTCTAAAATACACCTCCTTAGCTTGTTCAATTTTCAATTAAACCGCGAAAACCACTTAATTATTACAAAAACTCGAGGAGCTAATATTTTTACACCCTCCGAAAAATAGGTGACTGTCAAAATGATGCTGTCAATCAGTCAGTTTTTGCGCTAGAAATGCCACCTATCGTTTATGAATGAACAAAACATTTCTCTACGCGCACATAGATGTCTCTTCGAGGTATTAGTCATAGAACGAGAGATATAACCATGTGCCATAATTACCCCGCTGCCAGAATTGCCCCGCTGCACCTTACCCTGGACACCACTGCTTACTGAGCCGGGAAATCCCTGACTCCTCCAACAAATATATTCTTCTTTCTTCTTAATCTTCATAAAACATATTTTTCTTCATAAAATTATTTCTTCTCCCTTCATTATTTTCAATAATATTTTTCTTTCTTCAAAACCATTATTTTCTTCATAAAATATTTTTCTTTCTTCATTTATTTATTATCTTCTTTCTTCATTTATTTTATTCTTCTTACTTCACAATAATATTATTTTCTCTCTTCATTATATTTCTATTCTTCATTTTTCATCATAGTATTTTTCCTTCTTCAGTTTTCATTTTCGGTTTCGGCAGGGTCGCCATGAAATGTAGTATGGTTTATTTGGTGTTGTTCTGGTGGACGTGATGAGTGATACAGGTTCATTGTGTTGTTGATGTGTCTTTATTGATGTGTGGTCTAATGGGTTCTGTCCTCTTAATACATTGTATAAACTATATTGTAAGGTATGACAAATATGCTGAGTTTGTAGTTGCACTCACACTACAGTGCGAGGTCACTTTTAGGATGATGGGTGACCGCAAGTGGTATTACGAGCTGAGTGCTTCCGTGCTTCGGAGAGCACGTTAATTGTCAGTCCCGGCTTTTAAGTCGTTAAGCTATGACGGAGGCTTTAGGCGGCCTAAGAACTCTGTCATCAGAGTTGGCCACTTACTCATACGAAAGAAGAATTTATTCAATAAAAAATGTTAATGTAGGTTACCTACAAGTTTGTTGGTAAAAGCATAATTTGGTAACGGCTGGACAAAAGACACATTTTTATGTTCAAATTTCTTAGAAGGTGTTTAGGAAAATAACCGACGAACTCATGACAACATCAGTTTGGATGGTACAACGTCCATCTAATCTGTTTTATACTTATAGCTTTAAGTATATATTTTTGAAAGCTATATCTCAACTTCCTTGATATTTTTTAAATATCGTAACACTATTAATTTGGTTGTCTCTAACAAATTACATGCACTAAATAGAGTAGCGGCAAAATACATGACATCTCTCTAAAACAGACGATCATCTAAGTGGCTACCTGTCATGCTGTCATTTATTTCAATCTACCAAATTCAAGTCATCTATTATAGGCCCAGAGCTAGCGATCATTTTAATATCTTGAAACGCATTTGCAACACATTTTTTTAATTTTCATTATGCCTTACGCAAAAACGCAAACATAAGGCTAGTGCAAATACCATCCAATTGTTTTATGAATAGAAATGTGAACCTAAAAGTTTAAACCTATGTATTTTGGCTCCATTTTTACGTAGATTTAAGGACTGATCTTGTTATTAATTATAGACAGGATTCTTAGACCTTAAACGACTGGTAAATCAGTTGTCAATATGAACTGAAAAGTCATTGACCTAAGCGTGATAAGGAAAAACATTTGACAAGTTAATATTATGAATAAAATAATGCTATACTATACTATAAGGCCTCTATTAATAAACTCGTATTAACTTCTGTTAAAGTTGCGCCACGGATTTAACTATTGCCATCCTTTTTTGTTAGACAGTGACAAATAAGGATGGCAATAGTAAAATCCGTGGCGCAACTTTGACAGAAGTTAATACGAGTTTATTAATAGAGGCCTAAGTCATTATTAATTACTAGGTAGATACTTAATGTTAACGGATGAAGCATTTCGTCATAACAATTAGTTAAGATGAATAATCGCTCCCGGGCTAAACAAACGAGAGCAGCGAAACGGAACTTAAAAGCTTTAAAAAATGTTCAGTTAAGCATCGATAACATCTCGTACATGTTTTGACCACACGCATTATGTAGATACCAATATATGTTTAAAATCATGTACATGTAACTGCTCATATTATCTTAACAAGTAGACATTCAGTTAAATGCTGGTTGCCGATGTTTGTGGTGGGTAATTATTTAAAAAGTAAGGTTTTCAGAGCAGCTTCATTTGCATAAATGTGGGTAATTATAATCATTTGGTTTCGACGTAGACTCGTGGCATATAAAACGTATTGTGAATATTAGGTACATGACCACATTTTGCAGAATGAAGCATTCCATACGTGACGGTTGTAAGCCCATCGTGGCTATTAGAAAGTTAACTGATTTTCTTAAAATGTTTCCTTCATCAAACGGTAAATTTTTGACGGGATTAGATCCCACGACCTTAGATCAAAAATCAGTTACGACACCACTCGACCAACATGGCTTTTAAAAAAAATGTCATGAATTCTCTGCAGAAGCATTAACTATAACGGATAATCAATACGAGTATTTGAAAAGATATTAGGTATATTTGCTAACCACTTTCATTCAATAGACCATTAGGGAAGGGGATTGATAAGTGCTTCTCCGATGCACATCCGAATCGTGTGAAATCGGAATCGTATAACAAAACGATACAACGACCGCGAAAAGCTTTGAAATTCGAAGCCCGGAAGTGCTTCATAACGTGAAAAACCCTTCACGATTAGAAGTTTGATTGTGAAACCACACACTCACTGTTTCACAAAATAATATATGTGTTACTGTGCGAAAACACATAACTAAAAATACTACATAAAGATAGTATTAAAGTATATTAATACCATTAATAAATTTTTAATGTTTATAGTGTTAAACCACACTTTGGTATTATTTCATTAGAAATGAAAAATCTTACCAAAATTTTCAATTCCGACGGGATTGAAATTGCGGGTTCGAATCCCGTCGGAGTTGAAAATTTTGGTAAGATTTTTCATTACCGTTAATAAATATATTGTTATCATAAAAAAAATTCAAGTAGAATATGCTGATTGTGATTGATGGAACATAACAATAACGAATGTTATTCTACATCGTATGTGACATGTTGGATCCGTGTGATAGTTGCATTTGCAACGGTTGAAACGATAGATATTATTTCTTTTTTCTTTATCACAAATTCGTTAATGATCGCGGTGATAAATTTTGTCTATGTATTTCTAAATATGATACTAGATGACTCAAAAGTAGAGTTCACACGAAAGTTATGAAGAGTAAAGTTATATTACAATAAAGTAAACAAATAACTTTTGATCCTACTTCGTTGGCAGTGGATGCTTAAGACCTGGAAATAAAATATCAAAGCAAAGCACCAGCCAGTGTACAGTGAAATCAGAGCATTGCAACCAACTCGCAATTTGTACAAACTTATACCTAATAAGAAAAGTTACTCAGTAATGAGTGAGTCCTATTTGCATTCGCGGACTGGTTTACGAGAGCTTTAAAACAAGTTCAAGAATATCTAGTTTTAGTTTTTAAAATGCCAAACTTTTACTATAAAACTATAAGGTTATGTCTTGTACATTCAGTACGTTTACAAAACATTAAGTTTTATACTATCTATTATAGATTCAACTACATAATTAGCCTTGTAGAAATGGATCTTTAAATCAAATGGTTATTGTGTATTTGGACATGCCTGTAACTAACCCCAGTAGACATTTTCAGAAACTTCCTGAGGATCTGAGATAATGTTTGCTTTAGTACTTGAGGAAATTACTAACTTATTTCGTCAAGATGTACTGCAAAGAATTAAAACGAGTATTTCATGGCATTTTTTGCTAAATTCTAAAGACTCGATTCAATTCCGGTTCCTGTCAAGGCGTCAAGTCGAGTGGCTCTTTCAAGTGACGTAAATGAATGAGCCAGTTTTATAATGCGGGACCTACAGCGGAAGCACTTGATTAATATCACGGTCTCGGCACTATTTATGCGATTCTTTCCTTGCTCGTTGTGGTAATTTTGGATGCTGTTTAGAATTTTAAAACAATTCTACTGTGATTTTAATTATCATAATCACACCATACATATTCGAATCGAAACGACAGGATAAAAATTAGCCTATGTAAATTCCAGAACCTAAACTATCTACATTCAAAATTTCATCAAAATCGGTTGAGTAGTTATGGAGATACGTGGCAACAAACATTCACACAAACACACACACACAGACTTTCACCTTTTCAAAATTAGTAGGAAAAGTTTTAAACTTGACTGCCAAAACAACTTTCTGTTCGGCTAAGACACTCCTAATCATTATTTGGCACTCCTTTGTGTCCTATTAATAAAATTGATTTCCGCAATTCTTGTTGGTAACATAATTACGACTCCTAATTTATTAGAACAGTTTACCTTGCTTGCCGCTTTCTGAACCAGAACAGAAAAACAAGTCACCAATACATCTTCCGCAAGCAAATTGATTTGCCCCAATCTGAAGTACTTATCATAACTTTTTCTGTATTTCATGATACATCTAAACTCCGCTCCAAACATTCGTGAAAGAAATAATTGATTTATTTTGTTTGTATGAAGTGCACTTATTGGTAGCGAGGAGATACAGGTCCATATATCAGAAAGTGAAGAACTTGGTATATAAAAAACTGCTTATGCAGGCTTTATCATAATTCACATGAGGGGTATCCGGCCCTTATACGGGCGATAACAATTAATCTTATTGCCAAACGCACGCGTCCGGACACAATGAACACAGCTTGGGTATGTTTTCTGAATTTATCGCTTCATCTTGTTTATTTTTATTTTAAACTTACTTTACTCCGCGTCTCCGCCTGCGAGATGCACGAGGAAAGTTATGTAGATTTATTTAGCATGAACTTTTCTACTTGGTCCCTAGTTGCAAAGTAGAATGCTGGCCGTTTTGTTTCTAAATTTCAAAAATGAACAATTGAACACGCCACGCAAATACCAAAAAAATTATGAAATTAAAATGCTGAAGCGACTTGAAACCTGCTTGAAACTTTAAGGCCTCTATTAATAAACTCGTATTAACTTCTGTCAAAGTTGCGCCACGGATTTTATTGCCATCCTTATTTGTCACTGTCTACCAAAAAAGGATGGCAATAGTGTAATCCGTGGCGCAACTTTGACAGAAGTTAATACGAGTTTATTAATAGAGGCCTAAAATATCTTTTCAGAAGAAGAATTAGATTTTTTTTAAAAGTCAGCTTTGTTTTTCACAGTTTGACCCAAATAGATATAAATAAATCCCAAATTTCAATATTTCTACGCTATAATTAAATCGTAAAATATAAACAAACAAACACATACACCTAGATATTTATATAGGTTTCATTTTAATTTATACCTGAATTTTATGAAAGCAACTGGCGCCAGAGTCTCAACAGTGGATCTTCGAGCGGCTGTTATTTTTCAATTTGTGCTTATTGCTGATTAAGTAGGAGGATAAATAATAATTGTTTACTTTACAATACCTTACAAGTTTACCTCCAAAGTATTGGTGGCCGGATCGAATTAATTACCAGCCTCATTTATAATCATTTGTGAGAGTTTTTGCGTCTTATTTCGAATTTATCACAGTGGGTCTCTGAGTAATTTTGTAAGGTTGATTTTTCGTTATTAGGTCGGGGATTTACTGGTTTTTCATATTCGCAAAACTTTGATTTAAGAAGTGATAATGTCTGTAACTTTTTTACATTTAAGTGATCATTATTATGCGTTTAAGTCGTTAAGCCATGACGGAGGCCTTTAGGCGGCCTAAAAACTCCGTCACCAGAGTTTGCCACTTGCTCATACAATACGAACTTACTCATTATTACCTACCATAAAATAACAAAACGACTCTAATAAATAAGACTTTTTGGTAAGTACGAGTAGGTATATATAACATTGACATTTCAATATGTTATGAGGAATAATAAATAAAAATAAATTAATATCAGCAATAAAATATTACTAGGTACAAGTAGGAATATTTCACAGTAAGTTTTGTGTGAAACTTTTCAAGCCATTTCACTTCGAAAGCATGGTTGTACGTACACACTACTTTACAACGTACTCTGACTACCCCTAGACTTAACCGCCTGAAGATTAGATTTACAAAATGAATAAAATTAATACTTAATCAAAATTAATATTGAACTACTGTTAAAAACAAAGCTATTTTAACTAATGTACCTAAGTATGAATTAGACTTGTCTAGTATTAAAAAATAATAATTACGAGTATTATTATAGATAATGAGAATAGAAAATGTCTAAGGACACGTCACGATTTTTAATCTTCCTGTACCTATCAGTACGTGTTCACGATTTTTTACTCTTTCGGTACCTATCAGATTACCACATCTCACGAGCTGACGAACATGCGAGATTGATGACAGCTAATGAACCGAAAGCGTCGAGTCAAAGTTCAAAACGTGCAAATTAGCTCACCGTCGTGTTCAGTTGGTCACTTCATCACTTCATTTGGTGATCACTTGGCTGGGGAAATAAAATCGAAAAGAAATTAAGTTTCTTGATTCAATGAACTTTATTATCTCATGGACGAGATTTTCCAAACAGGATATCCCGATTGGGTTTACAATCCTAAGGGTGCTGCCACATTATCACGTCTCTACCCCGTCGCATAGCATGACCGTAGCAACACCGTCCCGGCAAAAATGATATTCTTTGTATTGAAATGTATGCGACGCCCCACACCACACCGTTCCTACACCGTCGCGTGCCTTGCCCGTGCCATGGCCATCTTGTCAATCTCCGGCCGCCATGATTATTTTGCTGACAATCAATGACAAGCCCCGCCCATCTGTCAATCCATGTAACCATCATATTAGTAGCGTAGCCAGGTCAGCCCCTAGGGGCAGCTTTTCAGCCTTTTTCTATAAATAAATAATGCTGGATATTTCACAGCATCATCTAGCTCCAAGGTAAATAGACCTTGTATGGAAACTATATGACTGATAAACTACTTGTAGGTACCTATCCTTTTTTTGTAAATACATAATATTACATAGAAAAACACCCAGACCCGATACATATATTTGCAGATCATACAAACACTTGCGTCGCAGTGGGAATCGAACCCGCAACTTTCTGTGTTTTAGCTGGACCTTCGCACACTGCGCCACCGAGTTGGTTCGTATTGTTGGTACTGGATGTTGATTTATGTACACGGGATTTTATCGCGTAATTTACCTTATTTATCACGACGCGACGATTTGGCTGTTACAATAGCCGTGGTTGCGGGCAGTCTGCCCGTGATTATGTCAAAATGACAGATCATGTCAAAATGAGAGATTATGTCAAAATGACAGATTACGTCAAAAAGACAGATTAGGTGTATATTAAAATGACAGATGGGCCATATCTCGTAAACCACTTATCCCAGACTCTCCGTTCTCTTCAAGTGAAAGCTATTGAAGAGATCTACATTTAAAGTGACAGCTGTCAAACATTAAACGGCCACATCTCGGAAACTACTCGTCCTAGACTCCTCATTCTCAGTTCAAATGAAAGCTATGACCAAGATCTACATTCAAAGTGACAGCTGTCAAACTTTAAAAGGCCATATCTCGGAAACTACTCGTCCTAGACTCTCCGTTCTTAGTTCAAATGAAAGCTATGACCAAGATCTTCATTTGAAGTGACAGCTGTCAAACTTCAAACGGCCATATCTTGGAAACTACTCGTCCTAGACTCCTCATTCTCAGTTCAAATGAAAGCTATGACCAAGATCCACATTTGAAGTGACAGCTGTCAAACTTCAAACTGCCATATCTTGGAAACTACTCATCCTAGACTCTTCCTTTTTAGCTCAAATGAAAGCTATGACCAAAATCTACATTTTCAATAACAGCTGTCAAAATGACATCTGTCATCTGAAATGTAGATCTTGGTCATAGCTTTCATTTGAACTGAGAATGAGGAGACTAGGATGAGTAGTTTCCAAGATATGGCAGTTTGAAGTTTGACAGCTGTCACTTCAAATGTAGATCTTGGTCATAGCTTTCATTTGAACTGAGAATGAGGAGTCTAGGACGAGTAGTTTCCAAGATATGGCCGTTTGAAGTTTGACAGCTGTCACTTCAAATGAAGATCTTGGTCATAGCTTTCATTTGAACTTTGAACGGGGAGTCTAGGACGAGTAGTTTCCAAGATATGGCCGTTTGAAGTTTGACAGCTGTCACTTCAAATGAAGATCTTGGTCATAGCTTTCATTTGAACTGGGAACGGGGAGTCTAGGACGAGTAGTTTCCAAGATATGGCGGTTTGAAGTTTGACAGCTGTCACTTCAAATGAAGATCTTGGTCATAGCTTTCATTTGAACTGAGAACGGGGAGTCTGGGACGAGTAGTTCCCGAGATATGGCCATTTGAAGTTTGACAGCTGTCACTTCAAAGATTCAAGGTTCAAGATTTCAGATTCAAGGTTCAAAATTCAAGAATCAAGGATCGAAATCCAGGATCGAAATCCAGGATCGAAATCCAGGATCGAAATCCAAGATCAAAACCAAGGATCGAAATCAAGGATCGAAATCAAAATCGAAATCAAAATCAAGGATCAAAATCAAGGATCGAATTCAAGGATCGAAACCATGGATCGAAATCAAGCGCTGATTTTGTTGAGCGCGATAAGGTAAAAATATCCTGAAATTTAAATGACATGGGCACACTACTAATCCAACAACGAGTGTGAAAGAGACAAAGCTACCAAGAAAGCATCTCAACAAGACCAACAATCCTTATAACCAAGATTAAATGATAATAGATCGTTGTGTAGTCGTGATAAGGTTCAAAATCCTTTGTACATTAAATGTCAGTCAGCATTCTACTTTATACATTATATTGGTACATTTGGTGACAGCTGTCACTTTAAATGTAGATCTTGATCATAGCATAAGTATTTATTTATAAGAATAACGATTTTAATTTTTGTTGATGAAGATGTTATCTTGTTTTGAAGTTTATCAAAATACGGCTTCGCGGCTGTGCCCCTATTTGATAGTTTTATTTTGGGGTATTGTACCTTGACTGTCCATTAGTAGGAGCACGAGGATATACTTATAAGGATATATTGGTCCTTGTGCAGGAGCAGTAGGAGAATCGAGTAGGAGCAAGAGGAAACGCTCCAATATTGGTTAGATAATAATTCAGTTATTTTTCTCACTTCACAAAGTCTTTCAAGTACCCCCATTTATACACATATACATGTACACATTCTAAACCTATCAAATATCACCCCTAAATATCAAGTAGGTATATAATTTATAATTTTTACCTACGAAAATTCTCCCAAAGGATTTCCTTCTGAGTCGGTAAATACCCCAAATTTGAATTGAAAACCCCCCATCTAGCATCACTGAATGCGTTCCGCACGTTATGTGACATTTATCAAACGTCAAAATCCCATACTGCCCTCTGAAATCAAAGTGTAGTAACAGCAAAAACACGATTTCGAGAAAAAAGATAAGCTTACAAATTAAAAAAATATCCAGTTATTCATAAAACCTTGAATGTAGAGTGAAAGTACACTTAATCTATACCAACCAACCAGTAATAAAGCGGAAAAGTTTATTTGTTAATTTGTTTGAACACGCTAATCTCAGGAGCTTTGAGGAAGGATATAAGCTACTTTTCATCATCATCATCATGATCGCAATAATTATTATGCCATCACTATGGATTATAATTGGGTTTTTAAAAAGGTTTCTTAAAAGTCTGTTTTTTTAAACCTTGTAGATAAAACTCCCATTTAAAGTTACACAAAATATGATGAAATATTGCACTTTGCTAGTAAACCCGACAAAATGTGTGTAATATGTATTTTAGTGTGGTTTAGCTTGTAAACGCTCTATATTTACGATAGTATTTTACAAAAAAATTGAGTGATAAGTTTTAAAATGGGCTTTCAGAATAATTGTGTGTTTAGCATAAAACCAACAAAATGTCTATTACTGTGGTATAGGCTCGGGATTACGCTTCGCAAAACGGTTATGCGACGGTCCTAGTATGATACGGTCTTACTGTGTAAGGTGCTATTTTCGTGACGGGCTCGGTCATGGCTCGGCCCGCTTATGATACTGCGCAGTGAGCGATGACCTTAATTATTACTTTTTACAAAATGCCATGCTGACTACTACAGAATAAATAATGTCTGTAAAATCTGGACTAAACGTACCTAATGTCTAGGCTTTTCTTTGAATATCACCTAGAAATCTTCAATAGATTAATGTGAAAGCCTGGAGCTCTGAATAGATGTTTACCGACCACAGGAGTGCCTGTTTTATTTATTTCTTCACATCTTTCTCTCACAGTGTCACAGTAGAGATTCCCGCTGAAACTGGTAATTCTGCAGCATAAAATACAGTCTCTAAGGCACTCAGAAACAGTAGCTTTCTATAAGAGAAAAAAAAAAGATCTGTGGTTCCAGAAATTACCTCTAACATAAAACTACCTTTTACAAAATAGCTTTACCTTGTTTTAATATTACAAATATATAATACCTACTAGCTGCTGCCCGCGGCTTCGCTTGTGTGGTACCCGCATAAAAAGTATGTTACTCTCCAGCCCTCCAACTATCTCATCAATCCGTCGCTGTTTTGACGTGTAAGCAGGAGGACAAATAAACAAACAAATAAACACACTTTCACATATAATATGGGTACGGATTTTTACGTAGGTACCTATATGTTTTATGTTTAGATATATAAATGTTATTGTAGGACGGTATGTAAGGATAATAATAGCCTATGATCTGAAATGACAAAGGCGCATTTTTGCACACAACTTTCATGAAATGGTATATTTATATTTATACTCAGCCTGACTAAAGCTATAAAGCAACTCTCTGAAAATTGTAGAGGTAATAGATTCTTCCTAGAGATAGGTACTTATACTTACCTACTCAATATTTTTTTATGAAACCGGGATTTCATAAAAATGTTTTCTTACTATCAAGGCTGAAATATGAAACGAATATGATCGAGCTATATCTAGGCGACATGTTAAGATTGATTGTATTTTCATGGGCACTGTAAGATAAACACATATCGTGTTTTAAAGCTCTTAAAGCATCAAAGCGTGTTTTAAAATCATTCATTAGCGTTTCGTTTTCAAAGACAAAAATCGTTTATTCAGTAGGACTTAGGAGATAATAGGTGATTGATTCTAGTCCTATTCTTTCGCGTTAGTGAAGAACCAGAACAAACACAGTTTAGGGCTAAGCTTTCTTTTCGGTGATCCATCCTCTTAAATCTAAATAGTCAAGCTTAAATAGGAACCCAATCGAATAAAGTGAGGTCGTCAAAGTAAGCAAAAAGAATTGTGGAATTGAAAAAATCACAAGGGATTCATCTCGAAAAAGTTTGCCTGGCATCACACGTTATACTTGACTAACTTATTTGATACATTTAATTATTACTGAAATTGGTTTATTGACGCACAATTAATAAGCTAGCTGTTTATAGTGAGGGTCGTCTTTCGTCATTGGTTTTATTACATCCTTACAAGTGTTAAGTACTTGATATTGAATACTGATTACAAAATTTACGGTACTTGATTACCGATTAGATTTTGTTTGCTTGCTATTAATTTATGAATTTACAATATTTAAATAACGACCAGGAAAAAAAATTCAGATATTTTGCAACATTTTGGTTTTTGTGACGGTAATTTTGCTAAATACTGAGACTCCATTTAAATTTTCAAAATTATTTGGGCTGTAAATGACACAAGTTTGATTGTTCTGTCCCTTCAAATTGAGTGATACATACAAATAATAAAAAGTTTTGTCTAAAAAGTCAACTAAATCTTCTATTATTTCCATCATCGCATCCGATTCATGCCAAGGTTTATACGTGATTTATAAATTCTTCAAGCACTGTATATCATTCAGGAAATCCCCTCGGGACGATATTTACACAAAATTGCGGCTAACTTCATAATAGGCCTAGGACATGATGGATCGAGTAAGCCATGACATATTTGCTGCATGATACAGGACATGTCAATATTACATCGAAAGGCCAGATAAAAGATTATTAGTTTTGATATAGTACTTTAGCCTAGATTTAAATAATATAAAAAAATAACATTTTAAGTTATAAGTAGTTATATTTCATCGGTGCTTTAATCGATAGATAATGGTACTATCATGATTTTCAACTGTGGCGACTAAAGGTTCCGTGGCCGAATCGGTAAAGGCACTCCGGCTAAAGGAGGATCGCTTGTATCATTGCGGGTTCGAATACCGTCGGAATTGAAAATTTTGATAAGATTTTTCATTTTCAAACATTTTAAGTGCCCCAAATCGACTTGCGAAGTTATAAATGTGAAAAGTCAATCATTTTAACAATTCCATAGGTATTTTTTCAGACTTTGTCTACTGAAGAGGACAGCGAAAGAGCCCTGTATTTAATCCACCTTTAATAACCAAACTGACATCCACATAATCCGGTTCTATAAATCCTAATGAAATATATTTTACTCCAATACGCTTGTCAGCCGGTAGACTTAATCCAACCAGTAGTGCGAGTAGTGGTATCCCATTAAGACATTATCAGGTCCTTATCTGACAGTTATCTGCTATTTTGGACCACAGTTCAATGCTTTAGTAAACCTTGAATAACATCACAAGATAAAACGAAACGTGTAGTTTAGACCATAGAGGTGATAATTGAAAATTCTGTGATCAGGTAGAAGAGCCGTTTTGAAAGAGAGAACCATGTTGTTGCACTCAGATATACCTTTTATTATTTGCATAATATCATCTGATTTGTATCTTGATTTGATAATGAGAGCATTGGAGTTTGTAAACTGATAAAATACAGACTTGGTAGAGTTAATTAAGTAAAAGGAAATTCTTATCTAGATAAAAATACATTTAATTCCAATTAACCTGCAATTGAAAGCTTTCGAGCTGACCTTATTTCACTTCAAGTTGAATAAACTACTGAAAAATGTGAATTTTCGTTCAAATTTTCGAAGATTTCTAACGAGTTTTATGAATACTTACTTACCTAACTTTAGAAAAGTGTACTAAATATTTTACTACGGTAGTACTGAGTTTGTTCATCCTGCCATTACGTGTTTCTTGATCTTTCTAAATTAGGTCAAAAACACAGTTTATGTCCTTTATTTCGATACTAAAAAGACAGTAGATATTATCAATAACTAGGTGCTGTCCGTGGTTTTAATGACTTAGAGATTCCTTTATTAATACATTTAGGATTAGTGTAAGTACTTCTCATACCTACATTTATAAAAAGAAAACTGATCTAATTCTAATAAATAGTTCACTAACTATTTAACTAACTTATAGTTCACTAACTTATTGAATTAAATCAGTTGTTTCGGAGATTACCCATTATTACAAAGTAAAACAGCATTATCTTTTTACTCTACGGATATTATTCAGTTATGGGTCAGTGTTCGTCCAATGAAATTCCCTAACAAACCAATTCATTTGCATTAGTTCAGTCTGTTGAAGGAGATATCTGAATACCTCCCGAATTAGAGCAGTTAAATAAATTTATGCACCAGGTAGCTCGAATTCAGTCATAAATAAAGGTTGTTAATGAACTGAAATTTGGAACAATATAAAATCTTAATATACTTAACAGGAATAGGTGAAGGAATATGAAGGTAATACAAATTTAAGGTATATTACGGACTCGAGGTAAGTATAAACTACAGCGTAACACAAAATGTGGTCATAAACCTCATTAAATGTCTGTTTTGCTGTTACTACGTAGATCCACTGAGTAATTCTATAAGTATCGAGAAAAAAGGCTACGAGAAATAGCGGATATTACATCATTTATGGCCTTCTTAAATATTTTTTCAAGTTCGTCCTTTAAGTAATGATAATGTAGGTACCTATTAACGAAATAAAGTTGTGTATAACGGACATGAATCAATCCGGCGGATATTGAATGACGCAACCTATCTAGTACCTACTTACCTATCTACAATTTTAATTTGTAGAACATCAAATAGTTTTGTTTTGCAAATAAATGTATCACCATTTTATAAATTATGTCAGTAATTTTACTGACGATCGACTAAAAGTTCTGTATTTTCCGCCAATTCTAAGCCTCTGATCCTCTGATCTCGTTTTCGGAGGCAATCTATCAAACATTGCCACATCTTTCTCAATTCATGCCATCAGAATTTAATAAAAGTCGCAATGTTACAAGTCTCACGTTCAAAATCAGCTTTAAAATGGCCAACGCGTGCCCGACAAATAAAGCTTTATTATAGCTGATGAGATTTCGTGAATCGTCCTTACAATATCATTAGGTACTGTAAAATGAAATTGAAACGATTTGATTCTAAGTATTTTTGGACATGTCGAATGATAAGTGCGGTGATTCGTTGGAATCAAGAACCTAGTTGGAATTGTTATTTCCCTTGATATTTATTAAACGTCTTGTGGAGAGACCAACCACATATTAGTCCAACTTTTCTTTCTTCTCTTTTCCCGTTTTTTTTTTTTCATAGATATTACAAACAAATAATGCACCCATTGCCGTAGTAGGGGTGGCCGAAAACATATTCATATTTACAAGACTTGCACCGCCGAAAAATTCAACTTTACCAATGAATTGGTAAATCGATATTGATGAATCATCACTGATGATACTTTTACTGCAATTAAGTACCTAAATTTTCGACATCTGATAAGCGATTAACACCTCCAAACGTGATATTTTATGGATGATAAACTCAAACATGAGCAATTTGTGCATCGTAAATTACGCTCAAAATTGCCCATAAGAGGTGTTTCGACTTGTTACGAGCTCACAACAGCATTTAGTGGGAAACCTCGGTACATCACCAAGCTATCAATTTATCAAAATATTTTGATTTCATACTTTTGATCATGATGAGTAGCAAGTGCTAGTTTTTAATTAGTCGATCATGCCGACGCGATGTAAGCTACGATTTGTAAAAAGAGTAACGTGATAATCAATAAACTAGTGGAAAACGATAAAAGTCTCAATCGCGATCGAGAAGGTAAAAAACTTACACTCAGCACTAAGATTGTTGAATTAATTTATTTAAAAAAAAACAGACATATTGTGTGACAGAACCAACCTATACTTAATACAATTCGATATATTGGCATATTTAGCAACAAATAATAATTAGGTAACTAAGTAGGTACTTAGGTATATTTTTATTATAAAGTTTTGCTTGTTTTATAAATACGGAAGCTATCTTCCAAAAATATCCGTACCAAATTAATCAGGTCAAATTTTATGGGCAAAGTTATGAAGTTAGCGCAACTTGACGAGAACGCGAGTTTGCCATTTAATTTGTCCGGTTTATAAACTCGAAAAGCTATCAATTATAATGGTATACGTTTCTATTGCGCTTTCCATTTTACAGGTCTGTAGTTTTACCCCCCTTTTATAGGAAGTCACAAGTTCTATGCGTTTCGAAATTCGAAAAACAAAGAAACTTTGTGACTTCTAATAACCAATTGAACAATGTATTCGAAATTCGAATTTCGAATATGTGGTTCGATTGGCTCCCCACTGCCACTGGTGCTTGACTATTTAGATTTAAGAGGATGGATCACCGAAAAGAAAGCTAGGCCCCATACCGTTTTTGTTGCTCTGGTTCTTCAGGTTGTTGGTCGCGAAAGAACAAGAGTAGAATCACCTAGCTCTCAACTGAATAAATGATTTTGAATTTTTGACGTTTCAATGTAATCCCAGAGGTTCTAATGAAATAAACTATTTTAATAATATTTCTATGACTATAAATGTACCTAATGAGTAGGTACCTAGGTTACTATTAAGTTATACTAAAATATGAAATAGCTTTAACCTTAAATCTGTTTACACGAAGTGTGTTGACGCCACAGCCAGTGCCACAGCGTAGTTAACCAAGGTATTATGAAACCAATTAATTTTATCAAGTTTCCACTGCACTCAGTCGCAACAGACTAGTACTTGTATGTTTCATCTTGAAAATAAAGCGAAAAGTGTACTGGATGAGAGAGCCATACTTTCTTTATTACAATGTAAACTTTATTACAAAATAATATCTTTCGTTTTATGATGGAAAGTAATAATAATGTTCTGTGCTATAGGGTTGACTTTCCTCTTAAAGTTTAAATAAAAACGTAACACGGTAGCTATCTGTTCCCAGAATTTAAATGTTATTTTCATTTTCATTTTTCATTATGCGACAGAGATAAAATGATACAAATTAATCGGCTTATAAATGACGCTTTGTTTGAAATAACGTAAACTTTTTCATTTCTTGAACCACAACATTGTGTCAACGTTATTTGTAAAGGCCTTTCCACACTCAAGCGCTAAGCCGTGAATCACTCGCGATCCATGGATCCGATTTGCATATTCTTCACGGTTTCGCGTCGCGTTCTCGCCTAGTTTGTTGATTGTTGTCGGTTTTACGTCCCGCGACAAAGGGTTTGCGAGGCGCATTAGGCAACTGGTCGCGAAATTCTGCGAATGTGCTGTGATGGTGCAAACACACGCTGGGCCAGCCTAAGGCAGTGCGAGCGAAGGCGAGTCGATGCAAGGCGAGTGCTACCGTCCACACTCTTGGCGAGTCTATGCAAACCCATGTAAGTTGGCGCTCGTGTTCACTCGGCCAGCTAGGTGAGTGATGGCCAGGCAAGGCGAGTGTTTGCACCCACATGTTGGCACTGGCATCCACTCGGCGAGCCTGGGCCAGCGTGTGTTTGCGCCTTAACAGTTTTTGCCGTGTTGCGCACCGCGATCCGCGTCGCGATTTCATGTCATGATTCGCGCGATAAATGTGGAGAGGCACATTTGGAAAAAATAATTTGTATGTTACGTTACTTACGTTTCAAACTGTAAGAAATAACAAAGATAGAAATATTCTATTTTCATTGAAGTAAAAATCATAGTCAGCCAAAACATAACGCCGCCGATCACAAAACATAATAAAAATAAGATACAAAACAATAAACGCAGACAGTTGGAGAAGAAAATTTTGATTTGAGTGTAAGTAGACGCGGAAGGGAACGCGGTATTTTAATTATAGCTCCTGAATGATAAATGATGACAGTCAATATTTTTTAATATTATCTTTGATACGATACTTATAAATCACAATACGATTTATGATACGCTCCCTTGACGCCTTTTAATTACGAAGTGTTAAAAGAATCGGGTCGCGTCGTTTCTTGCAACTCAATTGCATTTCATTTAGTTACAGTACTTTCACACGCACTCAAAGAATAATTATTAAGTAGGTACCTATTTATATTTTGAGATCCGAATTTGTAATGTAAGTATGTATAAGAGGAAAGCCTTTGTATTTAAGTCTTTAGGTATGCTACAGTTGGATCTGCAAGTCATTCAGAGAAAGGAAATCAAATTTAATCAAAACTTATGTCTTGAATATTTAGGTCTTGCTTGTCATCTTTGGGTCTTTTTTGTCTCCGGGTCAATGAGAAGATCACTCAACATGCTTACTTATGAAAGTCCTGACTATGTGACTTTTACTGAGTTAAAAACGCTTTTGACTGTAGATCATCAAAAACCTCGCAAGGAATTTACCAAGTATTTCATATACTCAAGTCGCACGCTTCTAAACGTGGGAACTAATTAATGATGTAAAGATTGATTCAAATAAACAGAAGGTTTGGTACACTGATACACATAGGCATGTATGATTCGACATTTTGCATTAATTATATTACGAAATGGCAAACGTAACAAGCCGGTACCTAATTGTAGCGGAAACTTGAGTCACAGAAGAAAAATTATACTGACAGAAGTTTCACTCATGGCAACACAGCTATGAACTACGGGAGCAAGTGAATTGGAAACTTGATCGTAGCGCAATACAGTTCATTGTTCATTGTACAAAACTAGACTCGATGAGCTCTGACTAGTCACGATTTGCATCTGCAGGATCGGCTTGCATCAAGTTAACTATGCAGCTAAGATTAATGATGTTAGAGCTCATTTTACATTGTAGGTTGATTATAAGTGCCACAGGATCCGTGGTAAGTGGTAATCCGGCCGGGTGGGGGAGCTAACTGGTCGCAATGGCTAGGTGTTGTTGCTCACATGACGGTGCGGTCGAGTAATAGTTGATAATGTAGGGCTGACACGTGTTGCTGGCACTTATGATTAAGCGAAGTACCTAGGAGGCTTTGTTGCTCTTGCAAGATAAGTAACAACTCTCGGCTTGATAAGCTTGAGCTTTAAAATTTCGAGTTTTCGTCTTATGAAACCTTTTATACAGTATTCATCAGTGAAGTATCACTAATATTAAGCCAAACAAAAGGTGGTAAAAAAGTAACACGGCCAAGAAGTCATCCAGTCTACCAATCATCTAACTTTGATATGATTGTTGCAAGAAAACAACTGTTACTACCAACTTGTTTTATATGAGGCAATCTCCAATAAATATCTAATGCTAAAAGATTAATGGAATACTTAGTCCCCCGAGACTAAATTTATATGCTTCTGCCTCTTTATGTCTTGAAAGAGAAAACTCATGGAAAACACTGTGGTCATCAAGTGCAACAGATAATCTGGTTATTTAACCTTTTACGAGACGGCCAATTTGTAAGTTATCAAGTACGCCTACTTGGGTTGCATAAACACACGTCAGTCAGCCCTAATCACACATCGGGCCGCGTATCACACCGGTCGCCAAATGTGGAGCACGCGGCTCAGCCGGCGGCGATGCCTCCGACAAAAAATCAGTGTAAGCTCCACTCCAAGGCATTGCGGTCGCGCGCTCCCGCTCGCCGGCACCTCTCGACAACTTTCAAACTTCCAACCACCCCATCCTTTTTCAAAACATTTTTAAACCAAAGAGGTTGAACAGTGCAGTTCCAAAGTGATAAGTGTAGAGTGTGTAAGTTATGAACATATGGCCGTGGCCTAAGGTTCGGTTAGGTCGTGATAGAACGGACTAGCACGTGTACCTTGCGTCTGGAGGCTCCGTTCACTTCACCTATTCTGTCATCTCGCACTTGCAATGTTATTATTTTCGAAAGTTTCGATATTAGTCATCGTTAGAACGATAGGCTAATGAACAAACATACCTAATAACAGTTAGCTATAATTGCTAGTTTTGATTTTAGCGTTTGATTGCAAACATTGATCTGATTTGAGTTTGTTGACCAACGTCTCGTGAGTAAAAACTATGGAGATGTTTTATAAGTATTGATGATTATAAATCATTATATTTTACACAGATCAAATGTAATCTGAAAGTTTCAAAACTCCTGAAATATACTGAAAAACTTATAAAACAAAATATTCATCCCCTTCTTACTATCTGTATAAAAATTTGTAAAATTTGATTTGTCTCGATTAGTTACCCAATCTGCAAATATGTAGAGCCTTTAAACAAGTTTGCAGTTACATACACTTTAATATGATTGGGCAATTAATTTTACGTATAAATTAACATTTAATTTATGACATATTTACTCAAACTACTTTGGTATTAATAAGCTGGTAATTATGAAAGTTCATTGAAAAAAGCTCGTTACCAATAAATCACGATTAAATCAAAGTAAAAGTATCAATAATATCGAAAATTACGATAAATACAGGGCTTGATACATAATCAAAACTGAAACTAAAAGTTGCCTCACAAGTGGACTTAATGTTGATTAAATATTACTGGGTCAATCAATTTCCTGCATCATACGATTTAAAGCAAACATGTAGGTAGAGGGTTATATAAAAATCACCAATCAAAATAATCATTGCTACCAAAATCCGAACAGGATTACTCTTTATAACGAGGATTAGAGATTTTTTAACTAAACGTAAATGAAACAGGATCACAAGAAAACAGAAACCTCAAGATACATACAGTACCTAGACATTTAATCGATCGATCGATCGATTCGATCTAACAATTTAGTTAAGTAGGTACGTTTAATCACGGTTTATCGCGTAATTTAACTTATTTTATGCTTGCAAGATCATTCGAACGTGTAGTCAAAGGCGTGTCATCGAAATTGAACTTAAATTAAAAAAAAAACTAAATTAAAAAAAAATTATGGCTACTAAGGTAGCCCACGGATTTTCTAATGCAAGTCTAAGGACTTGGGCTACAACAAATAATTAGGTACTTACTTACTCAATATGTCAAATCAAATCAAATAATATGTAGTTTCACATTCTAATTAAAACAGGTAAGTATCAGCAATTTTCCGGTAACAAACGTAAAAAAAAATCAAATGGAAATAATATTTATCTTTGTATAAAAACCCAACTATGTTCTTAAAATAAATCCACGCCTCACTAATTAATACGTTTTCAGTAAAAAGGTAAAAAAGCATCAAAACAAAATCCCCAGACACCTAATTAGCCAAACGAGTCGATCCACAACAAAGAGATTGTACAAGCGGCCATTTCCTCTCGACATAAATAAACCACTGTCTTTCGATACTTTTCAATCTGATTTGGCTAATGAAGACGTTCATTTAAATTTTAGTACTGTTTTCATTAAGGAACCAATAGCTATATTTTACCTGTATAACTTTACTGGACTTCCTCTCTTAACTGCCGAACAGCTCAACGGGCCTTTTGCATCCAGGCCTTACCCTGTACGGCAACTGTGTCGTAAATCCGTCTGTCAAGTGGTCTGCAAAGATGTGAAAAAAATTATTTAAATAAAAAATTATGTGTTTGTCCTCTATGAGTTCCTAAAACATTGACCAGATTGTGATGAAAATTAGGGTCTTCTGAGGACAGTTTCTGGAACAAAAATCTATAATCTAAAATCGTAAAGTTTTTCTAACTTTACGTGGTATTGCAATTGCAACGCATGCCGGGTACAGCTAGTAAAGTATATCAAAAAGGCAGACACTTACAACGAAATAGTGACAAAAGATAAAAAGTCTTTGGGATAAATTAAGTAGGTAAGTAATAATTAAATAGGTACATCGATTGTAAAAATTACCTAAGGGATTGGGCACACTGCGTTTTTTGCAGCGCGTTTGTATCGATACAAACGCGATGCGAACGCGCAGCTCATAAACGCGCTTTAGAAAACGTCGTGTGCCCACTCTCTAAGCATTGTTAGCTAATAAATAATGTGGTTGTACATACCGTGTTAATGATTTAGGTACACGTTTTTTAATTAGGTTCTAAGCTTGTTCTGAGAATTAGACTTTCTTAAACTTTCGCGATCACTACCTACTCTTATTTAGAATTACAGGGGCACGAGAAGTAATAAATAAAGCTAGTGGTTCGCGCCGGAGACCGAAACCAGAAAAAAGAGACAGAAAACCATTTAAACTGGCGATTCTCTGACTCTTGTCTCGGTCGCGCGCCCCTACAAAGCCTGTCTCTGGTCTCAAGGCGGCGCCTTAAGATAACTAGAGATTGGCGGTATGTTCGTTTAATTCGGTAGGTTATGGTTGGTAATGGGTTGAATACACCTAACGAGTACAGTAGAGAGACAGTGTCTTCGGCCGAGTGCTCGGTTTGTATAAACACTTTAACGAGTGCTCGGCCGAGGAATAAGAGGCGAGACAGTCACTAGAATCACAATTTGTTTACTAGGCCGAGTACCTCCCTCCTCGTCCCACCTCTGTCTCGCCACTGTACTCGTTAGGTGTATTCAACCCATAATGGGTTGAATACACCTAACGAGTACAGTGGAGAGACAGTGTCTTCGGCCGAGTGCTCGGTTTGTATAAACACTTTAACGAGTGCTCGGCCGAGGAATAAGAGGCGAGACAGTCACTAGAATCACAATTTGTATACTAGGCCGAGTACCTCCCTCCTCGTCCCACCTCTGTCTCACCACTGTACTCGTTAGGTGTATTCAACCCATAAGGCAGGCCTTATTGGCCGAGTGGGATCATGCCTTTACTTTTAATCCGAAAGTTGTGAGTTTGAGTTCCGGCAGTGCATCAATAGAATGTATGCTTAAAAAAAATATACCTACCTAAACACTTTGACACGAGCTTTAAAACGGTGAAGGAAAACACCTTGAGGAAACCCGCGGCACCACACACAGGTGACCTTGTATTTCCTGTGCATAAGACCGATTTTGCTGAGCTTATAGTTTAAGTCCTGGGCCTTCTCCATCTCAATAATGTCCCAGGCACTATAGTGTCCCGATAAGTGTAGCTATAAATTGCCTCATGACTCTGTATAAAACATATAGTTACATAGTATTCGCATTCTGACGAATGTTCGGTAAAAGTTTACACAACCAAATATTCGGCAGAATAATTCGGAAGGATTTGGTGCGCGTTGCTCAATCTCATTTCGGCCCATTACTACAGCGATAAATTTCCATGCCAAAGTATTTCTAAATAATATGCTAAGAAACAGAAAAAAATGTATAATATTATTTCAATGAAAACTAATCACAATATTTACTAAATACTTACGACATTAGTAAATATTGTTGTTGTCTTGCCACTTTAGAACTTAATTAAATTCAGCGAATAATATCCAGAACAAATTATCAAGCTTAAATTATACAGCCGAAGTTCTGACTAAATTAGACATTTGTATTTTATTGAAATGCAAAACAATTTTAATATTGAAGATGTAAAGGTTTATAAATACCTACCGTACTTTATTTCATTAGGTATTCAACGAAAAAAATTGCTTGTGGTGTAGATTGTTTTGTTATTCTTGTTAAAATGTGTGGGATCAAAAAATGGATGGGTGACCGCTAATTGTGTTAACGTTCAGTACCACAGATGCAAGTGATAAATAAATAAAAATAAGTAAACAGGGTGAATTTTTGAGACGGGGCCGTTATAGCTAGAGGAAAACGTTCTTAGGAGACTATCCTTAACTTTTGAAGACATTTCAACTTACATTCACAATTTTGAAAAAATATACTTACAGTCAGCGAGATAATGGGCAATTTACACAAAAACTTTTTATGATGCCATTCGATCCTGTTTCATATACTTACTTACCTAGTTTTTGTGTAAATTGCCCATTATCTCGCTGACTAAGTATATACATACATTTATTTCAAAATCTGTGAATGCAGCATGAAATATCTTCAAAACTCAAAAGTTTTTCCTGTACCTACAACCACAGAACACAAAAAACGATTTCTTTGTGTTCTGTGGCTACAACGGTTAAGGTAGCTGCCCTTACTACCCCGTCCCAAAAATTCACCCTGTATAAATAGGCCTAAAATCTCCGTCAACAGAGGTAGACGCTAACAAACTTTTGTATACGCAATGTAACATTAACATTATCTGTAATCATTATCTGAATTTAGACAACCATTTAAATCTAGAATCCAAAGATCTTTGGCCTAAATCGCATAAGTCGATACGTACTGCGTAGCTCTTACCTCTCTGTATGTAAAATAAACCGAAGTTAGCTCTACGTAGAGCACCTACTTTTCTGTATATGCAAATGCGTTTACATTCTAGAACAATAAAAGAAGGCTTAACCACATAAAACTGGCTGGAATTCAAATTAGTTCTCCGCGTTAGCACTTCTCCGGAAAACTTTTCAAATCAAAGGCACGCCGTTGAAAACTTGAAAAGCTTTTTTTACCCAATCTTTTTCAAAAGTTTCCATATGCGAAAAATCATGAATAGGCAATTCAGTATTTCCGATCACGTATTCAGTTCTTTGGGTTTCTGCCAGATATCAGCACCTATAACTTTTGTTTGATGATGTTCCTTTTTTTCAACTTTTTCAAGTTCTACCCTTTTGTGTCAGTTTTTTACTTGCTGAATTCAATGTTCAGATAGCTAAGAATTTTATTGAGCAAGTATTCCAAAGTCATAATTCTGCCTTTATGTTTACAATGCTGTTGACAATTTTATGATCACTCGAAACAATTTTGCTTTCAATTTTTTTCCATTGTCCTTAATGAAATTACATTGACAGTGGCTTTCGAATCTAAATGAAACCCAATTTGAATCCAATTCAGTTTTTACCACTCTAAACGAAATTAAATTCCAGCATGAAGTCATTTTATGCTTGTTTAGTTAAGAGACTTTCATTTAATTTAGAGATCGTGATTGTAAGGAAGACGCAGTGCTTGGCAAACTTAAAGTTGAAATTTACAGCTTCAGAAGACTCTATTATTTACTTTATGCCGAGCTTATCGCAAAATATTATTTGGGGAGTTTCGTCATAACTTCCACGTATCCCTCCCAGTAGGTAATAACTTGCAATACTTTTACGATTTTATTCCACCAGGCTTTATCAATGTCGGATTGGCATAAAAACATCATAATAAAATATGTATGATCATATCATTTTTGGATTTGTTGCACTGTGGGACGCCTCGGCGCTGTTTGGTCTCTCCATTATTGGTCGATTCGCAAAATAAATTGAACGTCGATTCATTTGTATTCAGCAGATTGTAAAGTAGCATAAATACGAGACACGTTTTGAAAACAATTCTTTGAGTTGTATACAGGGTCATTAATGCTCATGAATGATGTTGTACTTTCAAAGTTTGGACGTATGAGCCTTTTTGATTGATGAATTTTGGGCTATTGTTTAAAAGTTGTCTAACCCGTCAGTTGCTACTTTGCTTTTGCTCAACTTAAGGTCTCTGCGCATTAAAACGTATCATACCATGGCCGTGCTTAACCGTGCTATGTCCGTGCTAGGTACGGAAATAACACTTTACACATTAAGACCGTATCATAACATAAAAAGTACTTAGTGTGCAAAAACCTCTAATCTTTTGTATTGAAAATCAAACCATGTTTGCATTAAGCATGTTTCGTGCTTTATAGAAGTTATACTTACGTCTCGGCTACACAACATCCTATTTGGAACTTACACTTTCTCACCTCCTAAATTAGGTTTAAAGTGCAACAAACATTTTAAGAAATACACGTACCTATATGTATAGATCTTAGATTTGAAGACGTTGAGACGTTTGACCTCTCTTGAAACTTAGAAGTTAGAAGTGTAGCAGGAGTCTGAAAAATTAAAAAGAGTACTTAAATATTTTTAATTAGCTTTTCATACATATCTTTTTAGCTTAAGTACTTATACGTTTTGGCTAAGTATTCTTTTCTGTAGGATATTTTTCGAGACACATCCAGCAGATAGCTTGAAAGTGAAGTACCCACTGATAACGATTAGTTTGCAGTGAGGGTGCCATCGACCCAGTTGCATGCGTAACTTGCACATCCCGTGTCAATTAATTCCCTTGGCAGCAATAAACGTCTGTGTCACATGTGATACAATCCCATTACGATGTCCAGTTTTTTATTGCAGATTTTCAAAACTCTTTGAATATATTATCCGAGTTAAATTGAGCCGTGTAGGTCGATTAGAATAGTGAACTTTCGTGAAAACTACTTTAGTGAAAATATAGAACTTTCGGACGTAAGGTCGTAGATTCAAATCCACATCACGTGTGTACTTATATGTTTTAGTTTAGTTACAAATTAAAGATTCTTCCGTGCTTCGGAGGGCACGCTAAGCCATGACGGAGGCTTTAAGGCGGCATAAAGACTCCGTCACCAGAGTTAGCCACTAGCTTATACGAACATTAGAAAAATGATACAGTATCAAATAGAACACTTTTCTCTTCAGTAAGGGTGCTAATCGTTTCAATTGGTTTAATATAAGCACTATAGAGAGCTCTAGAACACTTAATTCGCCATCGTTCAAAACGTCGTAAACTTTATTACTGCTGACGTTCAACCACATGGACTATAAACCTTTGGTAATCAATTGGAACGAGATTAGGAGAGATCTCTTGGTCTAGGTTGTTTCGGAAAATGTAACAAATACTGGCAATTTTCTGCTAAAGAAATATAATTTTCCTAGTATTTTTCCGAGGCTTCGCTTGCGCTATCCCCCAAAAACAGTACTTTTTCTGGATGACAGGTATGGTATGTCCCTTTATGTACCCTGACAACGTATTTTTCATGATGATCGGTCTAGTAGTTAAGGCGTGAAAGGGTAACAAACAACCTCACATTTTCATTTATAATATTAAATGTATAAATATATCTATGTATATAATATGAATTATATTACTTATATAATCTATTCATATATATTATATAATAATATGTATAAAATATATATGAATAATATATTGTGAATTTTTTCAGTAGGTACACCAGTCCAGTTTTATAAATATTTGTATTGAAAATCGGAAGGAGTTTGACCTCCTGTTCTTGATCTGGGAGATTAGAATTTTCCACAAACATCCTGAAAATATTTGCGATAAATGTAGAAGGAAGATACCGAGTAAGGAAACCAATGGCTATCCTGTTTCTAAAAGTTCATTTGTGGTCATAATAGCACGGTTCTTGCTCCAGCCAGCAAAGACAATGTCTTGCAGTGCGCAGATAGAAACTTACAAAGTTATTTCAAAGTGCTTTCAAGCTTTCGTTTCTTTAAAGAACGAAAAATATATTATTGTACTGGAAATTATATTGGAAAGTATTCTATTCCTAGAGAGTTAACAAATAACTGGAATTGATTTACAAGTTAAGATATTGAACACTGAAAACGACATTGTAATAAAACTTTAAATAAGCACCTACGAGTACTTTGTGTACCACCGTCACCGACGCACATGGTACATACCATCTGCAAGCGATGGTGCGGCCTGCTCTTTCGGAGGGCATTGCTGAGGGTGGCAGTTTTCAGGTCTTAGGTATATAGTTGTAATGAACTAGCGAAAAATCCATACATTTGACAAAAATACATTTTGACATTTTCGTAGTTATAAGAACAGTCGTAAATCTGTTAACCGATAGATCACAAGAGAACACAAGAACCACTAAATAATTTATAATGTAGAGCTTTCATGACCAAGCACGTACCGCTTTTACCCCTCGATTGCTTATAATATTTTAGTCCGTGTTCTAAATCATAACATCCGCAAGGAAACCGTGACATTTTCGATCTATAAGTAGCCATAAGCTCAACCATTAGAATGGGATCTTACTAGAAGTACGTAATAATTATTCCGAACGGCCATCATAATTCTATATGATCCCGAAGATAAAGGAAAAGCATTGAGGCCACTCCGTTCGAGTAAGCCCACAATTCCTCTGAAACCCTCCTTTTGTGAAGGAAGCAATGAATTAAGGGACTGATCAAAGGAATCGACCGGAAAACGTTCTTAGTTTGTTCTCCTCGCTGTACCTTAAATAGCTCCAATGAACTTTTGCTACAAGAATGACTCTCTACCTCTCTGCTTAAATAAATTCCAACTTTAAATTGCACAACTTTGACCATACTACTAAAGTAAAAAAAAACCGAGTTTAAAAAAAGTTTTATAAAATTGACTTTAGTGTTATAAGCTGAGCAATTTTCTGCACTCTCGAGGTGCATTTCCATTTATAACTCCGAAGATCCTCGACAGATCCTCACCAAATTTTTATGGCACTATTCGGAAAGTTACCCTTTCAAACAAAAAAGAATTGATGATTTTAGAACTCTTAGGAACAAGCCAATGCTAGATAAAATAACTCAGCGAATCAACACGGACATAAACTTTCCTTTGTAGCGAATAGAAGGCAGCTCATAATTTATGAGAATGAACAAAATGTTCTGAAAAGAGTTATTACCATGTTTCCTTGACAGTTATATGAGCAGGATTTAAGTTAATTAATATAAAAGGATTTATAGTGTGTTAATTCTTAGCGGTCACATTAACTTTATAAATGACCTATTAATTGGACGTAAAAGAAACATCTTAATGATTTAAATTGCTCTTCTGGGTAGAAATCATAATGTTAGGCAATATTTTCGATGTTTGTGTTTATTTTGACACTACTAAAATAAAAACAGAATTAGATCATCCTAAACCAGCTTTACGTCAGGCAGAGTGTGGTCAAACGTGAACCTATTTTCAATAAAAAAAAAAGATTTCAATTAGTAGGTAGGTATTATTTAGTACTGATCTAAAGTGCAAAAGCATCATTTGTTGAGAGAAGAAGATGAGCTTTGGTCCATCTCAAGTTCCCAAAAGACGCCTATCAAATCATTAATGGGAATTAAATTAAAAAGTTTTTACAAAAAGTTCGTGAAAAATGTCCCGACGACCTCTTAATAAGGGTCCGTAGCGAAACAGGGCGCAATCAAAACTTGTGAAGTGCTCTTAACGTTCATAAAAAAGGCTTTTAAACTGTCCCAGGCTTCATAATCGAGGATATTTTAAAGGCCGAAAATTTCACAATTGCTTCCATTTTAAGAACTATGTACACATTTCATAAGTTGCATCATACAAAAAATAATATGCTGCATTTTACGGGCAAAATCCTTTATTGTTATGCGTAAACATTTTAAAATTTTGATTTTGGACACTCACTATGTAATTTTAATAATTTTAATAAAACAGAAAAAAATCAAGATCTTATCAAACTGTATCCTTAAGGCTCGATAGCATACATGTCATGTGTCTAATCAGAGGTAGGATCCATAATTATTTGACACCATGCCCACATTTTGCTAGACAGGTTGAATAGCCTACAGCCGAATGTTTTAATCACTAATTAAAAACACAAGGATATATAAGTACTTACCTACCTATTTGTAGAATAAAAAAAACCATTGATACACGGCTGAGATCCGAACTCACGACCTTTGGATCGAAAGCACTATCTCACTCAGAAAACCTCTTTAAAAACAAAATAAACTAAATTACCATCTATGCAAACACAACTACGTCAATAAACAAAAAGTTTATTGCATGTTTTATTGCAGGCAATTGTGGATATCAAACATGTTAATCAATTGGTACATGCCCGCATACGTTCTGAAAGCCTGCTTTTTGTTCGTCCTGATTTATTTACTTTCATCGTTTTTTAATTAATGTATGAAAAAAAATATCATTTTAAACGTTCATTGAATAATTTCATTGAAAAATATTTAATTAAATTGCGGATGTCTGCAAACTTGCCCTGATTTGGAAAAAATATGAATTGAAATGTTCACAGTTAGCAGAATTTCCAGTTTTAGTAAGTAGGTATACATTAAAAGAAGTTTGAAGTGTTGCTTCTTCGATCAACCTTCATCAATAAATGAAACATCAAGCAACGAGTTGAAAGTCTGTCGCACCCTTGCCAGGAAATATAAGGAGTTTGGTTTTACGACTTTGTTTATCCGAATCCCTTAGAGTAAACTCCATTGTATTACTATGGAATTACATTCAAGTAAAGGTCAATGTATCTAGGTACGTACTCTCAAAAGAAAATACATTTGGGTAGGTGCTCCGGTAAGTAGGTAGCTATTTATATTAAGCCTCGTAAACGATGTACATCAACAAAAAGTAACAAAACAAGCGCCGCGGTTGCTTACTTCGATGTCTACATAATGTTCAGCAATAAATTGTCTGCAACAAACAAGCCCCCTATCTAATCTCCCACAACAGTTGGCAGATCTCGGTAACTCCAAATCAACGATCTTTCACAGTTTCCGATCCATTAAACAGCCCATAAACGTAACGTATCATCACATTATTAAATTGTACAACCATACATTATGTTAAATAACATCCAGAGTGCACGATAAAAATATTTCTCTTATTTTTGTTTTTACAAGTAAACGCAGAGTATTCTCCTTCAAATTTTAATATGAATCCAATAAGAAGCGTAAATAGCATTGCTGCAGGCGGATTTGAATGTTTACGGCTTGTGAGACAACTTAATAACTATACATTTTGATTAAAATTATTAAATCTTAACCGCTTAAAAGCCTAAATTCAAATTTTCCACAACTTTATGCTAAGCGTATAATTTTATAACTCGTTCGTGACATCTTCATAAACTTCAAGGTGTAATGTCACTCAGAAAAGTGCTTATATGAATTCGAGTGGGTGGGCCTTTATTTCATCCAATCGTATAACAATCTTGTAAAACAATTCGTTTTGTTTTCTATAAAATCGATTTTTCGCTTAGAAATCTAACCTCACAAACATCCGACGCTTCGCTTTAAACAATATTTTCGCTAATGCTGGGACAGTAAAAGATTTAGTGCGTTAGGATTTTCGGACACTAACACTCGAGACTGAAGATAGATTTATGTGACCGTCGCCAGACACGGACTCTTCAACGTTTCTATCTGCGGCACCTACCTCCTTGAGCGGCAGTATCTCACACATGTCGCTATTGATAGGCTCGCCAATATTAATGGCTTTTGTAAAACCAAGATAAGGTCACATTCAATAGGCATATTTATACAAAAAGACTACTAGAACCACTCAGAAACTTCTTGAGAGCTAGACTTCTGTTCTTTCATAGTCAATGTTAAGAAGAATCAAGCAACAACACGGCTTAGGGTTAAAGGTTTGTTTCGATCGGTCTTCTAAATAGTAAAGCGCAAGTATGGTGTCAACCGAACAAAGTCAGGCTCTTCATCTTTGCTAGTTCCTAATATCTATCAAAGATCACAATTTCATTCAAATTCTATAGATCGTGAAGGTACACGCTGTCTAGTACCAGTGCCTCGGTGGTAGAGCAGGTGATGAGTGAACGGACATGAGAAAGCGAGGGCGCGTGTGCGGTGTGCGGTGATGCGTGCGGCGCACGATGCGCGCGCGCATTGATGGAAGAGTCATGGTCGTCGGGCGGCGCGCCGCTGCTGCGCACCAGGTCGCTGCCGCTCGTGCTGGAAGCGAGCGGCCCCGCGCCCACGCGCCAGGCCAAGCTCGACCCGCGCCAACTCTTGACCCTCACGCGCCATTACTACCCAGAGGGAGGCTGGGGATGGGGTGTGGCACTAGCTGCTACCCTGGTCCAGATGCTAGCCCATGGTCTGCACCAGGCCAGCGGTATCCTCGCCGTCGAAGCTTCAAGGCGCTTTGGTCCAGACGTCCGCATGCAAGCAGGTATACCTACTCTCTTTGTACTAAATGCGACATTCTAACGTAACCCGCGAACTTCATGAAAGGAAGCTTTTACCGGTGCATCCGACTCATTGATCGCATTCAATGCTTTGGACTTTGTATTTGTGACCTAAATTCACCTGCAACTGAAATGTTACGTTTTTGTGAACTACCTACTCCCAGGTAAAAACCTAATGAAAAACACAAGTAGAGATCTTATTTTATGATATCTAACCATTTATTTTAAGTATCTAATACAGTTAATTGAGATTTTACTATTGCTATTCATTCTGGCGAAAAATCAACATTACTTACCTGAAGTGTCTAACAAAGACTCTTTTATTTAAAAATTCACAACTTTTACAAAAGTATTTTTAACACCTAGATAAATTAAGTTACAAATTCACATTTTTACAACTTTTATTATAAGTGCTTCGATAGAAATGGCACCCAAATATTTTCATGTTACATTATGCGTCTGAAAAGTTTTAGGCAAACAAAACAAACTGGACTTTGTCATGATACGAAACACAGATCTCCAGGACCCCAACTTTTGTTCAGAGGGTTAACAAACATTTTGTTTCAGTTCGTTAAACGAGAATAAAACCCAAAAAGCTGTCACAGTTTACAATAAATTCGTGAGTAAAGAACGAAAAATCTTTTGCATCAAAAATTTTTCAATTTGTATAAAACGAAGTTAGGTAAACAGGACGAATTAAAAATGGATATCCATTATACCATTACTTTGTTAATTTCTTGAACTAGCCGTGGGAGTTGCTAGTCAGATTTGCAATTACAGATGTAATTTGCTTCATCACTTATTATTTTTAGTAACTACCTACTTATACTTACTTTGATTTTCAACTTTAGTTTACGCTAATAATAACAAGTACTTTACATGTTTCAGAGACTTACAGTACGTAATAGATAGATGTTAAAACTGAAATAGGAATTTAACAATTTTGCGCTATTTAAAGCTAACAAATTGCTAATAATCTAAGCGTAATTTGTTAGTAATTCTGGAAAATATCTCAAAGTTCAATGCTCTAGTAGGTAGATACCACGCTTTATTTTTCAAATAGTTCCCTCTGTATCATGTCTATCGCACTATTAAATGAGTCACTGGGCCTAAGAAACTTTGATCATTTTGTTTTGGAGAAAAATGCGAGCATTTTTCATGAGCGGCTTTGTTGTTGTCGATTTCACATTCGTTTGGCGTCTCTTTTTCATTGAAAACTCAGGCACGTTTCAAGTTTTATAAAAGGTGAGCAATTGTTTGGACTTAATATAGCGGAGACTACAAAGATTATTAAGTAATTATTTTGTGGTGTAGCGAAAACGAAAACATAATTTATGAAATTTATATTTTTCCTCAACGAATCAGTGCGATTCAGAATTTCAGACCTCCTCGGAATGTATTTCGGATTTGGAAAGTGACGTTTCTTCGCTGACGAAATCGTCAACTTTCCGAAGAGAATCATCGAATCGGATGCATTTTAGGAAGTCTGAATCGCACTGCTGAAGTTCTTTGAAGACTAAAAAAAATAGCTGCGTTAGTATACATAGGTACTCTTTGTTCCATATTTGCCGAGACATTGCAATTTGAAGTATGATATAAAACTTTATTAGTCTAACAGACCTAACTTTCATATTTCATGAGGGCCCAATAAGAACGACGACCCAAAATACAGGTGTGACGATCGTAAGCATTAGGTATAGGTACTTACCTATAAATTCTCACCGATGTTCTCTAAAATACTAGTAGTTCGCCCCGAACTGAGATCTCGCGCACCGTTGTGTTGATAGCCTAGATTTGGACTTGTTTCTGACTACCCCTATACCTACGTTAAGTGCTCCTTCTAGTGTTTACCACACAATGATATCTAATGCGCTACCTCAGTATGGTAAAGATTATAGGCATGCATGCAATACATTAAGTCGTGTCGTGTTTATATTCAATAGTTGACCCCGCGAACTTTGTACCGCGCCTCAGGGAAGGCCTCTTAGTTCGAGAAATTATTAAAATAGCAGTTCAATACAAAATGTATGAGAAAATCAATTTCCTCCCCCTCCCTCTCCCTCCCCTACCCCTCCCCCTCTCCTCCACTCCCCCTCCCTTCCCCCTCCCTTCCCCCTCCCCCTCCCCTCCCCCTCTCTCCCTCCCCTCCCCTCCCCCCTCTCCCTGCCCCTCCCCTTCCCCACCCCCTCCCCCTCCCCCTACCCCTCCCTGTCCCCCTCCGTCTCCCTCTATAATTTTGGTACATGCCCAGCCCACTATTTGCAAGAGTTAGCATGTGCATACGTGACAGGTTGCAAGCCCATCGCCGCTATTAGAACGTTAACTGGTTTCCTCACGATGTTTTCTTTCACCGTTTAGAGCTCGTGTTAATGCGCATTTAAATTTTTCTAATCGAAAAATCCATTGATGAGCACGGCCAGGGTTCAAACTTACGACCTATGAATCGAAAATCGAGCACTCTTCCACTCGGCCAACACGGCTTTTATTTTCAATCTCAAGAAAAAATATCAAGAAGCAACTAAAATCATTGCAAACCAAACCACAACGATGCCACACTCTTTGTCTGATAACCAGACCTACGAATACATCGAAACTCTATGAAACGGGAGCTCTTTCCATACATCCGTTAATTGGTTTTCATCATTTTTATTTTTCTCTGTATTTCAAAAACTATAGAACCTAGAAGAAAACTAAAAACCATTTTGGAATGTATAAATTGAGTACTTTCATATGACACCCCACTCAATATATTTGGGTACCTTTGAAAAAAATTTACCCCCTTGGGAACCCCATATCTTTACAACCCCTTCATCGATTACGCTCATACGCTCCACAGCAAATTTCCATAGCACAACCTATTGACCTATCAAGTTTCATACAGATTGGATAAGCGGTTCGATAGTTATGCGAGAACATAAAAATGAAACATACAAATATACAAACATACAAACATACAAACATACAAACATACAAAGCAAAATCGCCTAACTTGCCACTAAGATCTTCGCTCGCTTCGCTCGCTCGATCGATTATAGGATTGTCGTAAATTGAATGAATGAGAAATAAATCCTCACGTTTTTTCACCATCTTGTTTATGCGTGTGTTTGTAATTTTTCTCTTAGGGGTCTTACACACTTGACGGAAATTCCGTCGCCGATCTTCCGCGGCCCGTGGAGCGCGATTGTATTGCCAACAGAGCAACCGATCTTCCGCATAGTGTGCCCGCTATTTGTAATCGATCGAGCGAGCGAAGCGAGCGAAGATCTTAGTGGCAAGTTAGGCGATTTTGCTTTGTATGTTTGTATGTTTGTATGTTTGTATGTTTCATTTTTATGTTCTCGCATAACTGTCGAACCGCTTATCCAATCTGTATGAAACTTGATAGGTCAATAGGTTGTGCTATGGAAATTTGCTGTGGAGCGTATGAGCGTAATCGATGAAGGGGTTGTAAAGATATGGGGTTCCCAAGGGGGTAAATTTTTTTCAAAGTTACCCAAATATATTGAGTGGGGTGTCATATGAAAGTACTCAATTTATATATTCCAAAATGGTTTTTAGTTTTCTTCTAGGTTCTATAGTTTTTGAAATACAGTGAAAAAGAAAAATTATGGCAACCAATTAACGGAAGTATGGAGAGAGCTCCCGTTTCATAGAGTTTCGATGTATTCGTAGGTCTGGTTATCAGACAAAGAGTGTGGCATCGTTGTCGTTTGGTTTGCAATGATTTTAGTTGCTACTTGATATTTTTTCTTGAGATTTAAAATAAAAGCCGTGTTGGCCGAGTGGAAGAGTGCTCGACTTTCGATTCGTAGGTCGTAAGTTCGAACCCTGGCCGTGCTCATCAATGGATTTTTCGATTAGAAAAATTTAAATGCGCATTAACACGAGCTCTAAACGGTGAAAGAAAACATCGTGGGGAAACCAGAGAGGGGGAGGGGGAGGGGAGGGGGAGGGGAGGGGGAGGGGAGGGGGAGGGGAGGGGGAGGGGAGGGGGAGGGGGAGGGGAGGGCGGGGGGGAGGGGAGGGGCGGGTGAGGGAGGGGGGGAGGGGATGGAGAGGGAGGGGAGAGGGAGAGGGAGAGGGAGGGGGAGGGGAGAGGGAGGGGGAGGGGAGGGAATTGATTTTCTCATACATTTTGTATTGAACTGCTATTTTAATAATTTCTCGAACTAAGAGGCCTTCCCTGAGGCGCGGTACGAAGTTCGCGGGGTCAACTATTGAATATAAACACGACACGACTTAATGTATTGCATGCATGCCTATTATAATCTTTACCATACTGAGGTAGCGCATTAGATATCATTGTGTGGTAAACACTAGAAGGAGCACTTAACGTAGGTATAGGGGTAGTCAGAAACAAGTCTAGGCTATCAACACAACGGTGCGCGAGATCTCAGTTCGGAGCGAACTACTAGTTTATATGCAATTACATGTACTGACGTTCCGTCGGGAAAAATCCGCGACGGAATTTCCGCCAAGTGTGGGACGTGCCCTTAAACACTCCTAAACAGATTGACAGATTTTGATGTTACAAATTTTCTTACATTTTTAAAAAAAATTAAGGTGAAATGTGTGTTGGCAGGACAACGCGCGACTTTCGCCTACCTAGATATTATGTACTTAGATATTACTTACTCCTTTTTAGTAAGTAAGTAAGTACCTACCTAAGTAAGTAAGTAAGTACTTAAGTTTTGCAATACTTTCGGGCTGGATGGATAAAATTGTTTCTGTTATGTATGCTAACCTATACCTAACTATCAATGTATGTAGGTAGACAGACTGTGTCTCATATTAGGTTAACCTTTACGTCAAATAAAGCAGTGTGAATTATACCGTCTTTCCGTCAACACCTCCGTAGGCTTCCTTTACAACATTGGCGCGAGTACCCACATTGAGAAAAAAGAAAAAAAAAAATGTTCGGGACGAATTCATCTTTGGGAGCTATTACCAATTTTGATCACCACACCCAAGACTGGAAGCTTTACAAAGGACGCCTCCAGCAATGGTTCATCGCCAACAGCATCGGCGAGGATAATGATAAAGCTGGAGTGAAGAGAAAAGCGGTATTGTTGAGCGCACTCACAGAGAACACGTTCCAACTAGCATCAAATCTCGCTTTGCCTGAAGATCTGGATTCGAAAAACTACAAGGATATTGTGAAAATTTTAGATGATCATTTTCTCACAAAGCGTTGTGTTTTCGCGGAAAGGCACAAGTTTTATATAGCAGTGCAACAACCCGGCGAGACACACTCGCAGTGGGCCGCGAGGCTACGTGGCTTAGCTACCTACTGTGCCTTCAACAATCTAGAAGACTACCTTCTTGACAAGTTTGTCATGGGGTTGTTACCAGGGCATGAACGAGATAAACTCTTCGCTAAAGACATCAAGGACTTGACGTTGAGTAAAGCTGTGGACCTAGCTGAGAGCGTACGTAGCGCGCGCGCAGGCGCCGCGGCGTCGCCATCGGGGATCGCTGACGTTAATCAGGACGTCGGTGCCGTGTTCAAGATCGATCAAAAAGGAAACACTAAAGGATCACCTCAAAATAGTGATAAGTGTTCGGTTTGTGGTTATCGGAACCACAAATCATCTCAGTGTCGATTTTCTAACTATACGTGCAAATTATGTAATCGTAAAGGCCATCTGCGCAAAATGTGTTCGAGTAATAAAGTGAACTACGTTGAGCAAGGTAATGCTGATGACGAGGGAGACGATGGTGAGTTACTTTTGAATATTAACTGTTTAAATGAAGTGCCTTTAACTGAAACAGTGAGCTTAGAGGGTCGAAATATAAAGTGCGAAATAGACAGTGGTTCTCCTGTTTCTGTAATCTCTGAAAGCTTATATAAAAGTGTGTTTTCTGAAGTCCCGTTATCACCACCCACAAAAAATCTATTGACTTACACTAGTACTAAAATGGTAGTAATGGGGTGTATGACATTGAACATCACTTACTTAGGACGTTCGTTAAAGCTGCCTATTCACGTAATTCGTAATGGCGGCCCACCTCTACTGGGTCGTGATTTTATGCGTGCATTCGAATTACGACTTGTGTCTTCTATCGATCATTGTAATAATATTGTTGATACTGATCATGTTTGGCAAGACTTAACCAAGACCTATCCTAAGGTATTTTCTGATGAATTAGGTTGCTTTAGTAAATTCGAAATAAATTTGCCACTTAAATCAGATGCAAAACCTGTTTTTTTCAAGTCTCGTCCTGTTCCATTTGCCTTGCGAAATAAGGTTAACAACGAGTTAGACAGATTGGTAGACTTAGGTATTTTAAAACCGGTTACTTATTCAGAGTATGCGTCACCAATTGTGCCTGTTTTAAAGAAAGATGGTTCTGTTCGCATTTGCGCTGATTACTCAGTCTCAATAAACAAACAGTTACAGGTGGAAAAATATCCCCTTCCTACTGCACAAGAACTGTTCACGAAACTTCATGGCGGAAAAGAATTTAGTAAATTGGATTTGTCAATGGCTTACAATCAGTTAAAAATTCAAGAAAGCTCACAAAATATCACTTGCATAAATACTCCTAGGGGCCTATTTAATTATACCCGATTAATTTTTGGGCTTGCCTCAGCTCCATCTATTTTTCAAAGAGTGATTGAATCAATCGTAGGAAATATGGACGGGGTTTTAGTTTTTCAGGATGATGTATGCGTGACTGGTCAAAATAGATTTGAGCATTTGAATCGCTTAAAAGAAGTTTTAAGGCGTTTGCAAGAAGCTGGCTTAACCCTGAGAAAGGATAAGTGCGTTTTTTTTCAGAGTGAAATATCCTATTTAGGGTAAATTATTGACAAAAATGGTATCAGAAAAAATCCATTAAAAGTAGATGCAATTTTGAAAGCGGCGGTACCGAAAAATGTAAATGAATTGCAATCATTTTTAGGATTAATAAATTATTATAGGAATTTCACTCCTAGTGCATCTTCTATTTTGAGTCCATTGCACGAACTGCTAAAAAAAGGCGTACAGTGGCACTGGGGTCGCGAACAAAGCTTTGCTTTTAATAACATAAAAGAGATTTTGTCTTCGGATATGGTTTTAGCACACTTTGATAATACTGCTAAAATAATTTTAACAGTTGATGCCTCCCCCGTCGGTTTAGGCGCCATTTTATCACAAGTAGGTAGCAATGGTGTAGAACAACCGATTTCATATGCGTCCCGCTCACTAACTGCGGCAGAAAAAAAATATTCGCAAATACAAAAAGAAGCTACTGCTATCATATTCGGTGTAAGAAAATACCATCAATATCTTTATGGTAGGTCTGAACCTTTCAGTTTACGCACAGACCATAAGCCTCTTACGATAATATTTGGTAAAAACCGCGGAATACCTGAAGTTTCGGCAAATCGTTTGCAGCGGTATGCAATATTTCTGAGTGCATATAATTATGAAATCGAGTTCATTAGCAGCGCGGCGAACACAGCTGATTTCTTATCGCGCGCACTCCCGAACAGTAGCCGAGCGGACAGTCCCGCCCCCAGCTCGTCTAGTGTGTCACGTGATAGGGATTTAGCAGCCTATGTAAATTTTGCTATAGAAGGTTGTTTGCCAGTTACTGAGCGAGATTTGCAAACGGAAACTGCAAAAGATTCACTTCTCAAGCTTGTAAGTAAGTATGTTCAGAATGGTTGGCCCCGTAAAGTTACAGATGACTTACTTAAACCATATTTTTTATGTAGGTTGCAAATTTCATTAGAGAATGGAATTTTATTACGAGGTCATAAGGTTATAATTCCTGCAAAATTACGCTCGAGAATACTTGATGAATTACATAGCTCACATTTCGGAATAGTGAAAATGAAGGCTGAGGCTAGGGCTCGTTTATGGTTTCCAGGCATAGATGCAGCTTTAGAAAAATTAGTTGGAGCTTGTGACATTTGTGCACAGTTACGGCCGTCTCCGCCCCGCGCGCCGCTCGCGCCCTGGCCACACCCTCCACATGCATTCCATAGGATTCATCTAGATTTTTTAGGTCCTATGTGTAATAAAATGTTTTTAGTCATCGTGGATGCGTATTCAAAGTGGGTTGAGTGTTTTGTCATGAATAATAATATCACGACAAAGGCAGTTTTAACGAAGCTTAGTGAGTTTTTGTCAAGATTTGGCATACCAAAAATAATAGTGACGGATAACGGAACTTCGTTTACTTCGCAAGAATTTGCAAATTATTGTAAGTTAAATGATATATCGCATATATTCTCGCCTGTCTATCACGCCATGAGCAATGGTCAAGCGGAATCGTTTGTAAAAATTATTAAAAAAGGGATAAACTCGATTTTAGTCTCGGGTAGTAAAGACGATTTTCAAAATCGTTTATCGAAGTACCTTTTTGATTACCGAAATTCAGTCAACAGTACTACCGGGACCACTCCAGCTCAATTAGTTTTTGGCCAAAATCTTCGCTCACGTTTAGATTTATTTTCTAAGAAGGTCATTGATCCCTCCTCGTCATCGGAGTTATCAGCTGTAATCGATCGTAAACAGTGCTCACAGGTTAAAAACTATGGCGGTAAAATACAAAATGATTTTGCGATTGGGGACACCGTATGGTTTAAACAATTTGTAAACAAAAGCAAATTTAACTGGTCTAAAGGAACTATTATTAAGAAATTAGGGAAAGTTATGTATAAAATTAAGATGCATGATTTTAACAAAAATATTATAAGGCATATAAATCAGATCCATTCTTATAAAGGCAATGGTTCAAGCAGAGAATTGAACGATGTGTGGGATGTAACCTTGCCTCAAGAAGAAGTGGAAGAGGAGAAGAACAGCAATGATTTAAACGATGCAGCTCAGTTGCAAGCGCCGGCACAGGAACATACACCTTGTTCCTCCCCAGATTCCCATGCTAATGTCACTTTAGAACATGATGATATGCGTTCTGACATCACGGCAATGGAAAATTCTAATATGGAATCACCACGTCAAACAGATGCAACTACATCGAACCCAGGAACACCTTCGTCACTTCCAAATAGTTCTACAGCCAATTGCAGTCCTGAGTTCAGTACACCGCGGCCACCTGATGATGATGGTGATGACTCTCACACGCCTACGTCAGTTCGTGTTCGTAGGAATAGACGTATCATAGATTATAAGCAGTTTTTTTGATTTTATTTTATAGCCTATTTTATGCAGGGGGGGAAAAGTGTTATGTATGCTAACCTATACCTAACTATCAATGTATGTAGGTAGACAGACTGTGTCTCATATTAGGGTAACCTTTACGTCAAATAAAGCAGTGTGAATTATACCGTCTTTCCGTCAACACCTCCGTAGGCTTCCTATACAACAGTTTCTATAACTACATACCTTCTGTGGCTTTGCGCTTAAACACGTTTTCTATGTTTTAGATACCTAGTTTGTTTACTCTTCTAAAATAAAGCTTTTTAGGGTTCGAAGTGAGTTATGCCCCAAAAATTGAAAAATTGCCCCAATCGCGCTACACACGCAGCGACGGCAGGGACGACTTAGGGATCAAGGATGGTCTCACGCCCCTGCCGCCCTGCCGCAGGGCCAATCCTCCAAATTGCCCCTGCATGCCTACACACATCACAATTAAGGATGCAATTAAGGGTCATCCCCACTCCTACACCCTAGAATGCCATTGCGGCAGATGTGTGAGTAGGGCGCTTTATTAAATGTCTAATTGTGACGTTCTCTACTGTTGAACGATTCTGTGGAGGACTGAGGCAATTCAAATTAATGTTCTAACCTAGTCGGGAATTTACGCTCACTGATCTATTCAACAAATTGCGTTAATTTCGCAAATGAATGTCTTATATTCTAATTGGCTTTTAGCAAGATAACCACTTATTCTAATGCCAGTCAATAAACCAAGTAATTATGACACTTTCAAATACTAACAAAAATCATCATCACCATCCACAGTTTGACTTCACACACTGCTCACTGCTGATTCTCTCTTGTTAATCCCATTCATCGAGGTCCTGTTCTAGCCTAATTCAGGTAGGTACGGCGCTAAATCTTTTGCCCATCTTACTGCCAGACGACCGACTTTTCTGTAAAATATAGTAGTTTGTATAAACAGTTTCTATTACCCACATTTTGCAGTAAGGCTTGTTTCACTCTTCAGCGTGTCGCCGGCGTCCGCGAGTTGAGCATTCATAGAACAGAGAAATGTGTTGTGAATGGTCAACTCGCGGACGCGACCGGCATCGGCGACACGCTGAAGAGTGAAACAAGCCTTAAGGGCGCTACTCACACACCTGCCGCAGGGGCAATCTAGGGTGCATGGCGGTTGTGGCGATATCGGGAGTATCTCTACACACTTGCCAAATTTCCCCTGCATGCCTACACACATCACAATTAAGGATGCAATTAAGGGTCATCCCCACTCCTACACCCTAGATTGCCCCTGCGGCAGATGTGTGAGTAGGGCGCTTTAGGGTAAAAGCCTACTAATGTAAAGCGCACTACACACACAGCAGCTAATAATATATCTTATGAAATATAAATTTTGACAGATCGCACCAAATATATTTTGTAATTTATATTCGCTGTGTGTGGTCCTCCATAGAATTTGTATGGGCGCGATCTCAAGATTATATTTGTATATTTCATAAGATATATTATCTGCTGTGTGTGAGATGGGCTTCACCGATGAAAAAGTTTTAAGATTATCAATTTGATTACTTACTGGGAGATTTATAGCGCACTGCCTATTATAATGCTAATGCTGGGGCCACACTACGGAGATATGGCAAATTATTTGCCAAATTTCGTATAGCCACAATACAGAATACCGGCAAATAATTTGCCATATCCCCGCAGTGTGGCCCCAGCATAAAGGGGTGCGCGTTGAAATCTTTTGTATGGAATTTTAATAAACTCATTGTGGTGATTTGAATGAATGATTGTCAAATTGTGACAGGTAGTACGTCAGTTACATGAGTCGTACTGTAACACTGGAGTGAGTCGGTAGTCCCTGGACACAATATGACTAGACGATTTAATGCCCGAATACTGAAACGCTAGTTAAATATTTGAGACGTTCATATTATATTTGGGATGTTCTTACCAACTCCTCAGAATCGTATCTAAAAATTACAGTTAATGTCAACGATAAGCACCACTTAAACTAAATAGCGTTTCAGTATTCGGTTGTAAGTGTTGTTTCATTACACCTAGATATTTAATAGCCCTACAATACTAGAATGTCACACTCATGAAAGTATTTAGATTGATTTTCATCATTTAAATTTCTGTAAAATTTTCTGTTGGTAAATTAAGATATTTTTACAAAGAAACTTATAAAACACATCGAACTTTCCTTGTTTTGAAGTCGGTTAAAAATGATGTAACAACATTCGTTACATTTTGCTAACACAAAAGTGAAACGCAAACTAGTATCTTATTATTTAGCTTTTGACACATCAGTGCCTCGAGCACCAGTATGCACGAGTTTACTATTCTATCCGTGACTATAGTAAAGTATCTCAATTGTATGGAATTCAGCGCAGCGCCTCTAGCGGTAACTTGACTAAGTTCAGTCCATACAATTGGCAATATGCGTTTGATTCAAAAGCGGGTTAAATGTATTTTATTATGAACATTGTTGCTTTAGAGGTATGTGTGTGTAATTATTTTTTAATATTAAACCATTTTCGATTAGAAAATAAATTTTAAAAATTGCAAAAAATAGTAGGAATTTCAAAATACTTGAAAAGGATGTGAAAGGATGTGACGACACGAGTTCATAAGAAAAGTCAAGGACGAGTCAGATATGACGATCCATAGATAAGTTTTTTTTTTAATTTTCACAATTCCTATACTCGAACTTACTGTTGTCACAGATTACTGTTGTACTTAGTATCAATTTGACGTCACACGTCAAAGTTCACAAATTGTTACTACAACAGTAATCTGTGACAACAATAATAATCGTGTTTCAGATGCGTGAAAATGTTGGTAAATTTCAAAAATTATTTTTGTTATAAAATTTTAGTATTTCGGCGCTGGAATTTTTATGACGGTTATTTGACGATATAACCTATCGTTTAAAACCATAAAAAAAATTGATGCATATTGCCTATTGTCCATACTTTACTATAATCACGGACAGAATAGTAAACTCGTGCATACTGGTGCTCGAGGCACAGAAAGTACAAGAGGCCAAATCTATCAGTGGAGTGCGAATGATTTACCGACTCGGGCGACGCCCTCGCGTCAATCATCCCAATCGTTTATTAGGATCAAACCGAAGCAGAGATACCAGTGTCAGCTCAAGGTCCTATTCAAAGTGGGCTACTTTTAAATTGTATGTACTTAACTACTAAACTGTCGTGGTTTCGCTTGCATTGTTTTTTTTCTGGTTGGCTTGGAATCGTATTTTATTAGCAAATAATGTAAAAAAAAATTGTACAAAAAAAGTGGAAATACCACAAAGATCGTCCTTCTCCTGCCTTAGTTTTGGAGATGGCACTACGTGTATTTTTTTTTAAAGTAGGGAACTTTAATTTTCAACTAAAAAGTTTAAAGATTATGGCTTGAGGTATAAACATAATAAACATGTTATTTATTACCAAAACCTATAGGTAATGAGTATGGAACAGACTAGATTAACTCTTTGTTTTGGTAGAGTTTCTTCTTTTGAATATATTAAGTCCTAAGTTTTGTAACAGTAGGTAGGTCCAAAGCCTAAATTATAAGCTGAACTTATTGCAAAACTCCCAAAAACGTCCAATCATAATTCAGCTCCAACATTCCTGATACCGGTAAACGCCATAAAGGTAACTGTTAATCGGTGACAAAATCTCATTTACAGCAAATTGCTTATCTCCCTCCGCAAATGCCTTATTACGCCCCTGATACGTGTACACCCGACCTCACCGCACATTTATCATTTCAAAGGACGTTTAATATGTTTCGGTTCGGTGACAGCCAACACGATAACGACAGGACGCTCTACCGCGCTTGCCGCGATTATTTCCACACTTTTTTTAGCACATCATTCTTTAAGGTAGGTATTCATCTCGTCGTTATTATCTCGCTGTTATTATGCTCCATAACTTCTGTAACTGCCCCGGTAGTGATATTTTGATCCCCAAACCAGGACCTCCCCCGCTTTCTATAATTTGAATCCGAACAAAGATTTACAACACGAACTAGGTACTTTTTGACACACCCAGTTCTAGGCCTCTATTAATAAATTCGTATTAACTTCTGTCAAAGTAGCGCCACGGATTAAACTATTGTCATCCTTTTTTGTTACACAGTGACAAATAAAGATGGCAATAGTTAATTCCGTGGCGCAACTTTGACAGAAGTTAATACGAGTTTATTAGGTAATAGAGGCCCTAGTATCCATGATATAAAGGGTGTACATTACACACCTACGTACTAAAAGTGTTGCTCAGACGAAGAAAACATGCTCCGTTTTATCTTCGCACAAAAAACGCTTCACGCTAAATAGCTTTCGCAGTGGAACGTCCAACGTTGATATACGAGTATCATTCGTCAATGATGCTCGAAATTATCCGAGTGTAGGCACGAGCATAATGGGTACACACCTTAACACCTTGATTTTTTAAAGAATTCAATTATGAGCGATTGGACATGGCATTGGGTAAAGCTACTTATATTTTCACAGGGTAAGCCTCGACTTTATTCTCAAGCGTGGTAAAAAATTGCGACTGCATGTATGAAATTATAATGCTTTCAATGCCTACTATTTACTGTAAGAACTTAGGCTCAAAAAAGGTACGGATTCGGAAAATGGTTTTGAAAATAATAGATAGTAGGTTGGAAACTACTATTGTATATTTACCTACCAATCGTGTCCGGTAAGTATTTATTTTACAAACATGTTCGAATATTATAAGTAATGTGTTTTCATAAAGGTAACAATCGATTCGTGTCGATAGATTCGAAGACTGTAGTAAAAAAAAAAAACATCTTAAAAAGTTAGTAACGACGTTAACGTTTTGCAAGCCAATATACTTATTTAGGAAATTAACTCAAAGAATAAGAGTTTCTGTTCTCACGGAAAATGGCCTTAGGTACATATTACAGCTATTAGAGTTCAGTAAAATAATGAAGATAATTTAAGAAATCGAGACACGTTTTCGATTCCATTTTATTGAATACGGGTTCTCAATGTTGGTTGAAAGTGGCTGATATGAGGCCATATAAAGTTATGAGACAGACAATTCACTAGTTATTTACAAGACGATGAGGCAGCACTATTTCTTTATTTGGGTTCGATTGAGTCGCGAAACTCAAACTGTTTGAAAACCACATTTGTTGCGGACTAGAATAAGTCCCACTCTTGTTTATAGCGTTATTTTTTGCCATTACTGTTGCCTCTCATAAAAACAAAGTTTTGAAGAAAAGTTTGAAAACCTTTTTATGGAATGACGGTTGCAAGTTTTTAAAAGAAAAAATGGTAGATAAAACTACTTAGGTACATTCAAGAATACCCACGTCAAATGAATTATTTTAAGCTGAGTTTTAAAACTTTTGCCGCAATTCAAAGTAAACAATCAGAATTCGCAGACGTGGCCTGGGATCACTTATCAATCTATAAATCTAGATTCGAGACTATCCAGCATCTCTAGATTTATACATCAGATGAGTGACCAATGTGAATGACGGCCCATATTAAAGTGTCGACGAACCCCCAAAACAGGGGCGCACTCAGGTATTATAAGGACTAAATACTTCCTGATATTTCGGCACAGTTGCATGCGCCACGAACACGGTTAACTATAGTCGAATTGCTCATTGTACGAACTAAAAATATATGAAAAATGACATTTTGATCGTCAATTTTAGTGCGTATAGGTAATGAGCAATCCGACTATAGGTACCGTATTTAGTGATTATAATGTTCATCAACCATGATAGTTTCAAATGTTCTATCGCATTCAGGTAAGTAGGTAGGTACCTATTTAATAATATTAAACAAAATTTTGTAAAGACACATTGGAGCAGAATTTATATTAACAGTAGGTAACGTTCTAAAGTTTTCAGTGAACTCACCGCGACTCTAAACCACATTCACGTCCATCATCTTTCACAGAATTATAGTCGGTAGGTAATAGGAAGTAAGATTCTATATTCCACAATTAACACTAGGATTTTTTAAAGTCGGCACTCCGCTAATACCTACTTAGGTACATTGAATATTGCAAAAGTTGGCAAAGTGCGAAAGTCGGCACTCGGCGCCGAAATCGCTGAAGTAGGCCCCATTTGGTTAGGGGGAAGACCAGGACCATGGCGGCCAAAAAGTGGTCTCCCGTTAACCTACCACCTAAGGTTTTAATATTTATTAAATAGATACCTAAGTATTACACGATAAAACCGTGAAGAACCAGGGCAACATACACAATTTGGGGCCTAGCTGTGCCTTAATACTTTCCAGTTTAAACATGCCCCTGTAAGTTTCAGGCGCTGACTCCATTCGCTACTTGAATGAAAGATTGTATTCTAAACGCTCAGCTGTACCTTACCTAATCTCTGATAGGGTATGATTAATACTGAGTGCTGAGACAGACCGTCTTCTAAGTTTTTGTTTGGTCCATAACAAAACATTAAATCCGTCTGGTGGAATTAACGAAACCACTTGATCACTGTCTGATTATCCTGCTCTAAAAGTATTCGTACTTTGTAGAGTGCAGTAGATATTTTGTCGACTGATTTTATCAACAGGTACCTACCTACCTACCTAATGTTTAAAAAGCTAACTAGGTAATTCTTGATTCTGATTCTTGATTATTGATTCTGATTCTTGATTTTGATTTTGATTCTTGGTTTTGATTCTTGATTCTTGATTTTTTATTTTCTATTTTTGATTTTACTTATAAATCTGTGGTAGAAAAGAACGGGCCAAAACACAACACTTTTAGATTACACACAGGATTCATCTGTCAATATAAAAAACAAGCTTTGCTTTAAAGTGATCCTAGTGGTCCTAGGTACTGAATAAATGATATTTTAATTTTAAATTTTAAAATTTGAAAGGTTCAGTCAGGTTCGGCGGAATTTGAATACTCCGCCAATTGATAATTTTTAGATTGAATTAATCTCAACGAGAACGGTATGGAGTAATAGGAACTCTAAAGAATAGCTGTAATGATGCAGTCCCAAGACATTGAAAACTCGTGTATGAACGTCGGGATGTACCTACCCAAGAGAGTATAACTTCATCAGATTTACAACTTAGTTATTAAGAGGCATTAGACAAAATTTTCTGATTTACGTGATGTTTTGGGGCAGGATTTTTCAATGAAAACACTGTATTTATAAAAAAATTATGGCACAGCATGAAATATCATTTCAATTTTGTACTATTAAATGAGCTACTTTTGTATTTTTATTATTTCTTTTTGATTAATCGACCTCAAACCGGCGACTGTTTTGTGAATTTTTGCTGTAAGAGGTTTAGAAATCACCATATTTACGAATCATTTTGACGTCCAAATGGTATAAAAAAATTACGATGTTTTGCTGTGATAGTCAACCAAACTATTAAATGGATCACTTTTTACTACCTTTATTTAGTTTTTGAGTAAAAAAATCTTTAACTTAGTCCAAATTTCGAGAAAACGGCCAAAGAATTGCTTTTGATTTTGGCTACTTAGAACTGACTTAGAACTCTTGTTCGTAAAATTAACAAAACAGAAATAAACTTGAGTTCAAAATCAATCCTTTTCTGAAAAAAAAAATGCAAAAAGATTAAAAAATTGGCAATGAAAAATCTTTTAAAACAACCTAAAACGCGTCGTATCTACTACCCTATCTACTCGACGCAAGCAGACCGCGCCGAGCGCTTCTAGGGGGTGGACGTATCGCTTTGCATCCCGGAGCTCGCACTGAGTCGACTCGCAAAGCACGTCGCCGGCTACGAAGAATATAGCGAAATAGGAGCGTTTGATACATTGGTTGCTAAGTTATTAATTACCTATTTTTAAATATTTTCTGCGGGGCTAAAAAGGCCGTTAAAGCAGAATAATGATCTGAATTGTTGTGTAACTAATAATGTAATAATAGGGTGACAGCGAGCTGATCTGATGATGGAGTCAGGACCTGTTCCATGGAATTTTATGATGATATGGGTATCAAATGAAAGGGCTTGATGAGCGCAACACAATGCTGATCTGATGATGGAGTCAGGACCTGTTCCCTGGAACTTTTTAATGATATGGGTATCAAATGACAGAGCTTGATGAGCGCAACACAATGCTGATCTGATGATGGAGTCAGGACCTGTTCCCTGGAACTTTTTAATGATATGGGTATCAAATGAAAGAGCTTGATGAGCGCAACACAATGCTGATCTGATGATGGAGTCAGGACCTGTTCCATGGAACTTTTTAATGATATGGGTATCAAATGAAAGGGTTTGATGAGCGAAACACAATGCTGATCTGATGATGGAGTCAGGACCTGCTCCATGGAACTTTTTAATAATATGGGTATCAAATGAAAGGGCTTGATGAGCGCAACACAATGCTGATCTGATGATGGAGTCAGGACCTGTTCCATGGAACTTTTTAATGATATGGGTATCAAATTAAAGGGCTTGACGAGCGCAACACAATGCTGATCTGATGATGGAGTCAGGACCTGTTCCCTAGAACTTTTTAATGATATGGGTATCAAATGAAAGGGCTTGATGACCGAAACACAATGCTGATCTGATGATGGAGTCAGGACCTGCTCCATGGAACTTTTTAATAATATGGGTATCAAATGAAAGGGCTTGATGAGCGCAACACAATGCTGATCTGATGATGGAGTCAGGACCTGTTCCATGGAACTTTTTAATGATATGGGTATCAAATGAAAGGGTTTGATGAGCGAAACACAATGCTGATCTGATGATGGAGTCAGGACCTGCTCCATGGAACTTTTTAATAATATGGGTATCAAATGAAAGGGCTTGATGAGCGCAACACAATGCTGATCTGATGATGGAGTCAGGACCTGTTCCATGGAACTTTTTAATGATATGGGTATCAAATTAAAGGGCTTGACGAGCGCAACACAATGCTGATCTGATGATGGAGTCAGGACCTGTTCCCTAGAACTTTTTAATGATATGGGTATCAAATGAAAGGGCTTGATGACCGAAACACAATGCTGATCTGATGATGGAGTCAGGACCTGTTCCATCGAACTTTATAATGATATGGGTATCAAATGAAAGAGCTTGATGAGCGCAACACAATGCTGATCTGATGATGGAGTCAGGAACTGTTCCATGGAACTTTTTAATGATATGGGTATCAAATGAAAGGGTTTGATGAGCGAAACACAATGCTGATCTGATGATGGAGTCAGGACCTGCTCCATGGAACATTTTAATAATATGAGTATCAAATGAAAGGGTTTGATGAGCGCAACACAATGCTGATCTGATGATGGAGTCAGGACCTGTTCCATGGAACTCTTTAATGATATGGGTATCAAATTAAAGGGCTTGATGAGCGCAACACAATGCTGATCTGATGATGGAGTCAGGACCTGTTCCCTGGAACTTTTTAATGATATGGGTATCAAATGAAAGGGCTTGATGACCGAAACACAATGCTGATCTGATGATGGAGTCAGGACCTGTTCCATCGAACTTTATAATGATATGGGTATCAAATGAAAGAGCTTGATGAGCGCAACACAATGCTGATCTGATGATGGAGTCAGGAACTGTTCCATGGAACTTTTTAATGATATGGGTATCAAATGAAAGGGTTTGATGAGCGAAACACAATGCTGATCTGATGATGGAGTCAGGACCTGCTCCATGGAACATTTTAATAATATGAGTATCAAATGAAAGGGTTTGATGAGCGCAACACAATGCTGATCTGATGATGGAGTCAGGACCTGTTCCATGGAACTCTTTAATGATATGGGTATCAAATTAAAGGGCTTGATGAGCGCAACACAATGCTGATCTGATGATGGAGTCAGGACCTGTTCCATGGAACTTTTTAATGATATGGGTATCAAATGAAAGGGTTTGATGAGCGAAACACAATTCTGATCTGATGATGGAGTCAGGACCTGCTCCATGGAACTTTTTAATAATATGGGTATCAAATGAAAGGGCTTGATGAGCGCAACACAATGCTGATCTGATGATGGAGTCAGGACCTGTTCCATGGAACTTTTTAATGATATGGGTATCAAATTAAAGGGCTTGATGAGCGCAACACAATGCTGATCTGATGATGGAGTCAGGACCTGTTCCCTGGAACTTTTTAATGATATGGGTATCAAATGAAAGGGCTTGATGACCGAAACACAATGCTGATCTGATGATGGAGTCAGGACCTGTTCCATCGAACTTTATAATGATATGGGTATCAAATGAAAGAGCTTGATGAGCGCAACACAATGCTGATCTGATGATGGAGTCAGGAACTGTTCCATGGAACTTTTTAATGATATGGGTATCAAATGAAAGGGTTTGATGAGCGAAACACAATGCTGATCTGATGATGGAGTCAGGACCTGCTCCATGGAACATTTTAATAATATGAGTATCAAATGAAAGGGTTTGATGAGCGCAACACAATGCTGATCTGATGATGGAGTCAGGACCTGTTCCATGGAACTCTTTAATGATATGGGTATCAAATTAAAGGGCTTGATGAGCGCAACACAATGCTGATCTGATGATGGAGTCAGGACCTGGTTCATGGAACTTTTTAATCATATGGGTATCAAATGAAAGGGCTTGATGAGCAAAACATAATGCTGATCTGATGATGGAGTTATGACCTGTTCCATGGAACTTTTAATGATAATATGGGCATCAAATGAAAGGGCTTGATGAACAAAACACAATGCTGATCTGATGATGGAGTCAGGACCTGTTCCCTGGAACTTTACAATGATATGGGTATCAAATGAAAGGGCTTGATGAGCGAAACACAAAGCTGGGTCGGGGTTTACTTTGACTTTGATTCTTGATTTTGACTTTCACTTTGATTCTTGATTCTTGATTTTCAATTTTAGTTTCTCTATTCTCGGATCTCGGATTCTTGATTTTCGATTTTCAAGTCTCAATTCTTGATTATCGGATCTTGGATATCGGGTTCTTGATTCTTGATTTTGATTCTTGATTTTCAATTTTCGATTATCGATTCTCGGATCTTGTATCTCGGATTCTTAATTCTTGATTTTCAATTTTTTAATTTTTGATTTGTGATTCTTGATTCTTGTTTCTCATTTCTCGATTCTCGGATCTCGGATTTTTATTTTGATTTTTATTTCTTGATTTTGATTTTAAAATTAAAATCAAGATTAAAAATGAAAAATCAAACATCAAAAATCGAAGTCAAAAGTAAATCCTAACCCAGCTTTGTGTTTCGCGCATAAAACCCTTTCATTTGATACCCATATCATTATAAAGTTCCATGGAACAGGTCCTGATTCCATCATCAGATCAGCATTGTGTTTTGCTCATTAAACCCTTTCATTTGATACCCATATCATTATAAAGTTCGATGGAACAGGTCCTGACTCCATCATTAGATCAGCATTGTGTTGCGCTCATCAAGTCCTTTCATTTGATACCCATATCATTAAAAAGTTCCATGAAGCAGGTCCTGACTCCATCATCAGATCAGAATTGTGTTTCGCTCATCAAACCCTTTCATTTGATACCCATATCATTAAAAAGTTCCATGAAGCAGGTCCTGACTCCATCATCAGATCAGAATTGTGTTTCGCTCATCAAACCCTTTCATTTGATACCCATATCATTAAAAAGTTCCATGGAACAGGTCCTGACTCCATCATCAGATCAGCATTGTGTTGCGCTCATCAAGCCCTTTCATTTGATACCCATATTATTAAAAAGTTCCATAGAGCAGGTCCTGACTCCATCATCAGATCAGAATTGTGTTTCGCTCATCAAACCCTTTCATTTGATACCCATATCATTAAAAAGTTCCATGGAACAGGTCCTGACTCCATCATCAGATCAGCATTGTGTTGCGTTCATCAAGCTCTTTCATTTGATACCCATATCATTATAAAGTTCGATGGAACAGGTCCTGACTCCATCATCAGATCAGCATTGTGTTTCGGTCATCAAGCCCTTTCATTTGATACCCATATCATTAAAAAGTTCTAGGGAACAGGTCCTGACTCCATCATCAGATCAGCATTGTGTTGCGCTCATCAAGCTCTTTCATTTGATACCCATATCATTATAAAGTTCGATGGAGCAGGTCCTGACTCCATCATCAGATCAGAATTGTGTTTCGCTCATCAAACCCTTTCATTTGATACCCATATCATTAAAAAGTTCCATGGAACAGGTCCTGACTCCATCATCAGATCAGCATTGTGTTGCGCTCATCAAGCCCTTTCATTTGATACCCATATTATTAAAAAGTTCCATGGAGCAGGTCCTGACTCCATCATCAGATCAGCATTGTGTTGCGCTCATCAAGCCCTTTCATTTGATACCCATATCATTAAAAAGTTCCATGGAGCAGGTCCTGGCTCCATCATCAGATCAGCATTGTGTTGCGCTCATCAAGCCCTGTCATTTGATACCCATATCATTAAAAAGTTCCATGGAACAGGTCCTGACTCCATCATCAGATGAGCTAGCTGTCACCATATTATTTCATTGTAGTCGGAACTTGACTGACATGCTGAGATCCAAGTTTCAACTCAATCGGACTATTTACTGAAGAGTTCTGTTGAAAAGCTCCTGACTCCATCAGATCAGCACAATATGGTTTATGGGACAAAAAAACAAACATTTATTTTTTTGTAATTATTTGTATTCAAAGTGTAACTAACCCGACTTTGTTTTGTGTTATACCTATAGGTACCTACCTAAGTACCTACCCAAAAAGTATTTTTACTATCTCAAATAAATCAATCACATGAAAATTACCAAAACCGTTTAGTCTAAGAAACGGAGCGCTGTTCATTGGGTGTTAGAATTTAGCAACTTTTGTCCCTCCGAGCGCTGATTTTGTCGAGTGCGAAATTGTATAATGGCTCTTAATACGACCCAACCAAGTTGTGAATTTTCCTTGTGAAGTTTCCGTGAACCTTACTCTGACTTTGTACGAAGTATTTTCACAATATTTGTAGTGACAATGTAGAAGATCTGCATCCACGGGTTCTTATAAACATGCGAATATGGGACAAAAATTAAACAAATAATTTATACTTTAGTAGTACCTAAGTATTTGTTTTTTTTATTTATGCCTCTCAAATTCTATGCATTTCCATCGATGTGATTACCTATAGTCGTATTGCTCATTATACGGACTAAAATTGAAGGAAAAACTGTCATTTTTCCATCAATTTTGATTATTTTTGATATGTTTTATGCAAGGAATTTGTATACTAAAAGTCGAGTTCACTATCCTGTTACGTAGTATATAAAATCCTTGGTTTTATGTCAAAATTGAAGGAAAAATGAAATTTTTTCCTTCAATTTTAGTCCGTAGAATGAGCAATCCGACTATACGCCGAAACTTTGGCAGGCTAAATAAACAAAAGAAAAAAAAGTTTTACAAATAAAAGATAAGAAGTAGTACCTAGGTACCTACAACTTTTACGTTTAAATTCTTGCGTGTGTGTGTTTGACTGACACACATGATTATATTTAACGTGTGACGGTCAATATACGACTGTACTATATGGAGGCAAAATGCCCGTATGCGTATCTTTACGAGACGTTTCACAACAATAAACAGTTAGTTTTTCGTAATCCTCAAAAACGATTAGCATCGATACAGGATATATTAAAGATCCTCTTTCAACACCTTTTTAAGAGCCAGGATAAAATCTGTGAGTGTCTGGTTCGTTATGTTACGAGCGCATTTTGAATTGATGTATCTACCTATCAGGTTTCAATTTACATGGCATTGTTTGAAAAATCATCGAGATTTTACTATATTCAATGACATGTAAAAAGATATTTAAAAAGAAATAGGCAGTACCTAAGTAATAAGTATCTTAAATTAGAAAGTAATTTACTCAGTAAGTACAAATTTCACAATTTCTCTAAAAGGCTACATTTCCTGAAACATACCTAGATATAGATAAATGTGAGCTGAGTTATCTCAACTTTTAAACTTATTATTTATGTCCAGTGCAATCTTAAATTGTTTCTAACTCCAGTCGTTTCCACTTTTCCACCAGTTTTCATGTTTAACTTTACTTTTGTAACATTTTTGAAACATTCCAGCAAATTACTTGGAAAGATTTTACTCCGTTGTCTGTCTGTCTTCGCTATCCAAACGATACAATGTTAGATGGCTCAAATTTTTTGGCATAAGTAGATATTCATAGGTTGTTCTGGCTCAACGCCAAGGTTTAGGAAGTTTCTATGTATGAATAAATTTTCGGTTATTTAGGGGTAGTCAGACAAAATATTGTATATTTTTAGATTTTATTTCAATGTTTAGATCTAATAATGCAAATCAGACGGCTGATTTGCATGTTTCATGAATTTTCAATGTTTCATGTATTTTTTTTTAGAGTTTCTTAGTAGGTAGGTAAGTATTTCTTTTCAAAACGACGAAAAGCAAAAATTTTCGAACTATTTAGTAAAAGATTTTACTCGTGCACATAGTAATGAGGTTGTGTTCGTTTCAGGTTGCCTAGGAGCATTGTCAGCTGGAGTAGCCCTAGCGTTATCGCCAGTGACTGTGGCACTATGCGTGCGAAAGTCGACCCGCGTCACCGCTGTGGTAGGAGGACTGGTGGCGGCGCTCGGATGTCTGTTCACTTCCTTTGCCACGCAGTTTCATCAACTCTTTTTCAGTTACGGTAAGCTGCAAAATCTTGACACGGTAGGACGCAAATATTTGCAAGCCTGCCTAAAAGAATGTGAAACCAACAATGTATGCGTCGAGCGGCACCACAAGTCAAATCCAAATTGAATTAAATCTGCAAATATAATTAAAATCACTCAGCACACCCGCGTTTACACTAAATAAATAATTGGATATTTAATGCACCTGAAAACGCGATGCAATTCTGACAAGTCAATTTATTTCATCTGATTCTCACATCCGAAACCCGTTTCGTACATCAAAGGTATCCGTTAATTGGCTCTCTGTGTAAATAAGGATATCTACATAATCACACGCAAAATAATCACGTAGCATTTAATTTTGAATCGGTATTTTTGTTGCCACTCACCTACATGACCTACATACTTGGATTGTAATGAAATTGCTGATACAATGTCTATCCAATCTTCTTCCTACCTACACCAATAATAACAGTAACAAAGCCAGGGAAAAGCGTCATAGAGTCATACAGAAAATATCTGAGCTCGCGCACTGCATAATGCACACAAAGCTTCCTTCTTCAAGGATAATGCGTTGGCGCCCGGCAGAAAGCAGAATTAGCATATAAATTGGTGTAGTGTTGACTGCACTGTGGTTCAAACTAACCCCTAGGACCGAAGCTTGCCAATAGTTTGTTTTTCGGGAAACGCCGGCGTCAGCGTCAGTGTTTGCATAAATGTATCAGAATTCAAAGTTTGTACTAGGTACGTGAAATGTTTGCCATCTGATATTGTTGATCTTCTATTTGTTTTTCAAAGGGTTATGGATTGAACGAACACTGTCCCAATAAAAGAGCGAACTCTAAAATGTATAGGTAGGTAATATTTCCATCTTCACTCGTAAGCAAAACTTAAGATAAGGCATGCAATAAGTAAAAATGCTTACAATTCATTTGATTTATAAAGCAAAACCCACGGCATTCTCCGTAGAGTATTTCATGTAAGTTGGTATATTAGACTAGGTATTATGCTGAAAGTCACGATCTAAGTGCTTTCCAAGATTCGTCAAAAATAAACAAAGTCTGACCGATTTCAAAGTACTTTTTACCGTATTAAAATCTGAACTCTGATGTCTTCATACCACACGACATTAACAATTGACTCAACTACATAAACATTTCTCTCATCTACCACTTATTCTTATTCCAATGGTAGAGTTGTATAACGCAGTTAGGTTGATACTAGTCATTTCACTGCATTTGAATAGAGGATCGGAAGCGTGACAATCCAAATGAATACCGCAATGAACGCTAACGAGATCCGTTTATACTCTTTAAACGACTTTGCCTGCTAGTGTCACTGTATTCTACAGAACTAGGTTAACTGGCAGCATTTACATAATATTTTAAAGTAAGTAAGTTGGTACTTATTCTAGTGTTAATGTAGTTATGCCTAAGAAACAATTTTCCCCATAGACATCCTTGAGAACATGACGTACTTAAAGGTACTTTATAGTAGGTATACCTAAGACGAAGTTTTTTAAAATGGCTATCTTCCAATAACACACAAATTAATATTGAGAAAAATATAAACAAAAGCACGCACATTATTTAAACACGGTAAAATTAATTAAATACGCTTTACTTACCGTGTTTTTTTACATGGAATCGATTAGGTAAATTAATAATATGATAAACATACCTATCATTCTAATTAGGTTGGAAGTATCTAGATACATACGCAACTTTTAATAAATTTTCATTATTAGAAAACCCCCAACGCTGACCATAAATACTTTGGTACCAAAACACATTGATTTATAGAAACAAAGTGATAAATTTACATTTTTCTTGTCAGCGAGTCTTAATTAATTCTGAACCATTAATTTTATTTGTATTGTTGAAATTAGAGGTTTTAAAAGATTAACGACGAAAGCATTCATCATTAGATTTATCTACTCGAAGGACTTATAGAATGTCTGAACTGCTGGCGTCAGGCGCCTCCAGTCGGTAAATTTTAAAGTATTTTCAGATTCCAGCTTGCCCAAAGCTCAGAATAGTATTTCAGCAAATAAAATAAGAACCACAAGCATCTAGACAGCAATCCGATACAGTTTATCCCAGTAAATACCGCTGAATAAACATGATTGCAGAAACCAACAGCCCGACACCTACTAAATAAAAGAACTTTATTCTAAACCTTTTTAGTTTTATTAGGTCTTCGTACGCTGTTTTCTGTTGATTAAAGTCGGTTCTATGGACAATGGACATCTCCATTTATCCGATCGTTTAAACGAATCAGTAGTTGTCTTTAATGAGAACTTCGCAGCGTAGGGACCTGCTATCTAATAAAATAAAGACCATTGCAGCTCCGAGAACTTTTCTAATGGCAAATGAGGTTTGCAGACCGTGAAGACATTTTCCATTCAGAGAAGATAGCTGTAAAAGTGTCTAATCTTTAATTGCATTGTGTATCGTTCACTCTTAGTTTGGATAACTTTTATCACTGCAGCTTTAGATAGGACTAAGTAACTAAGTCATTGGTCATTGGATTGGTCTTACGAGCAATGAACGTAGGTTAGGTATAGATAGACGTTTTAGAACAGCTTTTTGATAAGACATCTTTCTACGAGACCATAATGTCCAAATATTTGGATAACCATCGTAGAATTTTCAACTAGATTGAATGAATTAAAACTGTGTGCTAAGATCTTACAAATCCCAACATCTAAAACCGATTCAAACAACATCATAATATGCCACCAAAGTCTAATCTACAAGACTATTTTCGTTAGCCTAAATCAACTGATTTTTTAAATCAAATTTCAGGGACGGTAGTAGGTGTGGGCGTAGGCCTGACACGAGACTGTTCCACGCTGATGGTAGCTCAGTATTTCAAGCGGAGACGGGAATTTGTAGAAATCTTCATCGTGAGCGGAAGCGGCCTAGGAATAGCCGTGATGTCCACTTTCATAAAAGGTGCCATAAGGTAAATAATAGTTTTGAAACAGTTTGGTCTGATTACGGACATTTTGGAAGTAGAGTCACCAATAAAAGCTCCCAGGAGTCTCAAAAGATTTCAATAAAAAACATAATATCTTCAGGTGAGTACCTATAGACTACAACATTTTCTCGAGCATTTCTGTATAATATAACGTTCTTACGAATGGTACAATACAGACAAAAGCTCAGTTTCCAAAGCATTTCCATGTAATGTAACGTTCCTGCGAATGCTCGGCGTACCTAATTGCTCACAGCGAGTGAGTGTGCATTTACCAACATTTCGTTGTACCTTGCTTTCATTCTTCTTCGAAATGTCAGACCTACAAGTTACACCAATACGCTCGACGAAATGTTACACCAATATGCTCATTGGTTTGTACAATAGGCTGTAGTAACAAAGAGGCGAGCGTGCTCGACGTTTAATTCGTAAAAGGATGTTACACTAGAACCTCACTAGAACATATCACAGAGCGGCTCGTTGTTCTGTTACAAGTAAATGTTGTAGTCTATACCTACTCACCTTTATGTAACTACCAAAATAACCATCCTAATCAAATATTTCAGAGCAATCGGCTGGCGACTAGGACTGCAGGCGGTAACAGGAGTGGTATTCGTAACGTTTATATTAGGCACGTTCTACCGATCAGCATCCCTCTACCACCCACAACGCCGTGCGATTCTGCACCTTAAGAACCAAACCAAGATCAAGAGGAAGATGAAAGACAGGAACAAGTTTGATGACAGACAGCCGTTCTTTGATTTCTCCATGCTCAAGTCGAGGACAGTGAGGATACTGCTAATGTCTACGGGAATATCGGCCTTTGGGATCAACACACCTATTTTCTACTTGGCCTATCATGCTGAAGAAGAAGGTAATATCTAAAAACATAAATAAAAACCTACCTTTTGATTCCTAGACTTGCGTTTCCTTACATTTACTTGAACGCAAGGAAACGCAGCCTTCATCCTATATTGGAATTGGGAGAACTCGCACTACACTACTCCGGCAATCAATATCATTATTAGGGTAACCACTCCAATACACCGAATGAAAAGAGAGTTTACGAGTACCTAGGTACCTTGCGGAAATAGAAGCCATTCAAGCAAGACTCGTCTTTGTAGAATTCATTCACGCAATTCATCCCAAACTTCCAGAAAACTTTACATGTTGCTTTTCCAAAGCGATATGCAAATCAATGTTCTTAATTTCAGGTCTAGGCGACACAGCAGAGCTTCTCCAAGCTTACCTCGGCATGGCTTGGGCTGTGGGCTGCGCAGCTTTTGGTCTCCTCGTCAGACAGAATTCAGCAGAATGCCGTATAGCCAGGCAGTACTTGACACAAGCTGCAGTGTTTATTTGCGCTCTAGCAACAATGGCATTGACAGCCGTGGAAGGCTCTTATAGAGGCTATGTGATGTTCGCTTGGGTTTATGGTGAGTAGAATTTCATTTAAAATTCATAAGCTTTTAAATTTTGTAGTTTTCAGGAGTTACCAACAGTTGGTGCCTTAAGTTGCTGGATAATGTTCATTTTTATTAGTTTTTCGTCTTTTGGCACAAATAAATTTTATGTGTGAGATTACTCACCCCCGTAGGTTAGGTAGGTACCTATCTGCGGAACGGATGGACTTCGTAGTGTAAATGTGTGTAAAGAAAGTGAATGCTAAGATGACGAGTGGACTGGTTATTAGAGGATGGAAACAAGTTATGTCATGATGATGATCACAGAACTACGGAGTTATGACGATATCGACTTCATTTCAATCTAAAGATGAAGCTCAATAATCGCCTATTACAATTCCAGGTATATTCTGCGGTGGGTATCATTACTCCTTGAAGATGTATACGTACGAGCGAGTCAGGTCCAGGAACTTTGCTCGCACTTGGGGCTTCGTGCAGTGTTCGCAAGCTGTTCCCATAGCCATAGGAGTACCGTTGTCGGGTAAGGTTCCTTCTACATTTTTAATACGGTATCACCTGACTGACTGGCAACTTTTATTTCATTTAAATTTTGTAACCTGCTCTGCCATGCAAGCTTCCGAAGTCCCCGCCCTACAGTGGGAAACATCAGACTCTTAAATAAAATATTACCACTAAGATCAAATCAAAGAGTTAGGAGATTCTACTTTTGTTTCAAATACTGAGGAACTCCCATTTTGTTACATGCCCAATATTCTTACTTGGTCTTGAATTCGGAGAAGATTCTGGACCCAATGTCAATCTATGAACTTCTACAAACAAACGCCTTCTTATATGCACATTAAGGTTTAAAGTACTCTCATAATTTTCAGGATATATCAACGTGGGATGCGGAGGCAAAGCCGGCTACTATTTCAGCTCAACTTGCTCCCTCATCGGTTCGCTGTCTCTTTTCTGCATAGACCTGCATAAACGCAGCGTTGCGCAAAAACACACCAAGTAAGACCTGTTTTAAACCGTGCTTACTCCTTTTAAACCTTTCAGTAATAAGCACAAATAGGCTGTATTTAACTGATAGTTTAATACCTACCAACTGACCTGTAACAACTAACTGATGGGTAGGTAGGTACCATCCTTTCCATGACAGTCGGTAGTGCATCATTTTATTTTTGTTTTCGGTAAAATATGCAAATTAACACGAACTCTAAACCATGAAGGAAAACATCGGGAAGAAACCAGTCAGTTTTAGGCTGACCTGGGCAACTTGTCACGTATGGAAACTTTGTGCTAAATGTATGTAGACGTTCTTCTTTAGATGCCTTCGAAAAGGATCTTGAACTCTCTGAAGATCTGAGAATACAGACTAGAGTGATCCTTTTAGTTTACAACATTCTTCGTGTACCTACCTACTTATCTAAATACTCTCCACAACTCAAACAAAACAACAAAAGTACTCCAAACTTTCCTTTTGGTTCCGTGCTTCGAAGGGCACGTTAAATTGTCGGTCCCGGCTTATAAGTCGTTAAGCCATGACGGAGGCCGTTAAGCGGCCTGAAAACTCCGTCAATAGAGTTTGCCACTTGTACTTACTTAGGTACTTACTTACTCCAAACTTAAACCATTTTTCAGAGAAAATGGCGGCGGAGTGCCGTGTGAGTCGGCGTGCGGTACTGCGCGTCGCAGCCGCAGTCACGATCGGGAGCCCCGAACTGCTATGGGCGCTGCCACCGCATTAGGTAACACTATAAACTACTAGCTTTAACCTTTAACAACTAGCTTTTGGCCGCTTAAGGCGCTGGACACACAGAAAAGACGTAAGACGCAGACGGGGCGCGGACATTGTCTCTTCCGCGTCCCTTTCATACAAAATGTATAGAAGCGTCGCGACGCAAAACATACAGAAGAGACGGGGCGCGGGCGCAACTCTGTTCGCTGGCGCCCTGTCCGCGACGCGTCCATGTCTTACGTTTCTTCTGTCTCGCCTGCGCCTAACACTTTTATTTTCTAAAGTAGATGGTACGAAAGCATTTTTTAAATAACGTATCCTAAATGTTAGTATCTACCTACCGAGTCCAAACAATCGTTTATACTTAGTTTAACTAAGTAGGTGTAGCCTAATGCTACTTTTTGAAAGTACCTATAGGTAATCATGTCAATTAAACCTTAGCATTCGTTTAAAGGGCATTCTCAAAGGTGATCTATTTTGAAAGGTTGTTTTGGTGCTCATTGAGTAAACAAATACCTATGAGGCATAATGTACTGCTATAATTAGAGACTTGAAGGCTATTGCTAGGGCTGTCTTTTTCAAAATTTGTTTTAAGTTCTGTAGTCATAAAGTCTATAAAGACACTGTACCTACCAATGATCTTAAGGATTCAAAGACAAGGACTAAAGTACCTGCAACTTATTCAGTTCTAGGAGCAGAATTAGTGGCACCAGACCGAGCTGGCCGTGATCTTCTACTGGACAGCATAGGTCCAGGCACCTTAGGATCCCCCCCTTCGAACATACCGCCAGAGCTGACCTGCATCAGCGAGGAGGGGGGGCTAGACCTAGATCTGGACCTGGATATTCCAGACCACTTGTTGGAAGACCTAGACTGCGGTGGTGACTGTATCACTAGCTGTAATAAGGTGAGTGCTTTTGATACTTGCAAAGCGTATTAAAGCCTTTGTTTTCTGAACTGAGATTTCTATTTGGATCGAGCCAAACTGGAAATATGAGCTTGAACATTTTGTTAGATTTATCAATAGGATACTTAGACTGGTCATCATTCAGCGCAAAACATTTCGTTTAGGTTAAGAACATTATTATAGATACAACTCTGGGACAATGCATATTTTGAATACAATCCGGTATGAGTCTTATTATTACAATTTGATTTTCCGAAAAATCAAGGCACTATTGCCTACTACACAATAACCTGGATATAAAACTATATTCATGGAGCGTTGAGCGCAAAAATAGATGCTTTATGCTCGTCCGAAAGAGGCAGGAGTGATCCTGTATGGATGTATCCTATTATGGACAAAACAGCGTTAAAGACAAATATTGCGACCTTTTCTCAGTAGTATAGAACAGGTTCAACAAATACGTTTTCATCCTCAGGTGGAGAACTATCTGATGCTTAGCGAATACGAGAACAACTTGATAGCCGAGTTGCCGAATCTGAACGAGCGCCGCGGTCGCCGCTGGTCCATCGTCGTCGCCAACACTCCTCAAGCACCAGAACCAACCACTTCACCCGAAATCCACAAGAACTCCATCAAGTGGAAGAAAAAGTGCCATAGCCCCAACAACAGACTGATCACGGTGATCAACGAGCAATCACTGTAACCTACTAGTGAAATAATAACAAGACAATAAATAGATTAGTGTATGTCGACCTATAACCTCATTAATTTATTGTGTGAATAGCATTTTGTGTAGTGCAACGTAATTTATTATTAAATTATTATTAAAATAGTTTTCTTTTAATTAAACAATTATCAGAACACCAACCAGATGGAATAGGAAGAAAGGCGGCAGGGAAGCACCGGATTGAACTGGTGAAAGATCAAAAATAGTGGCGTGAAAATGAGGAGGCTTATACTCAGCAGTGGGTGGATGTGGGTTGATTAGATAGATAGAAACCAAATTTAGAATATACTCATTAAATATAATGTCGTTGATATCATGGTATACAAAGGTTATAACTAATAAATACTGCACCAAAAATACAAAGGAATAAAGACGTGTTCAGATAAGGACAATGTTAGTTTGCCACTTAAAATAGATGTCCAAATATATTGACTCTTAGCGACCGATGGCAACGGTCTGCCTTATCTTAAACACGTCGAAATTATTACCGATGTGGAATCACAATAATGTCCTCTAAGAACTGAGCGAAACATCGCATCGCTTGAAGCAACGCCGCGAGGAGAATCGACAGAGACAAACTGAGCAACTTCTGATTCTCTCTCCGAGCGATCTCGTTGTTTCCTACAGGAACTAAACTCGTCTCTACGCTAGGCTCACTCGAATCACAATCAACAATACAATCCGTTACGTCTTCAGATCTACTCAAATCACTCTTACTGTCGACATCACATGTCAAATCTATCACAATGAATTCTGAAACTTTATCAACTAAATCAGGAGTGCTAAGCGTTCTGTCCTCATCTTCATTGTCAATGTTGGCATCGTTGGAACAACACGGAATCACATTCCTATTTTCTCGAGGTTCTATGATTAGGCACTTTGTTATTACTTCCTGTTTATCTACAGAACATTTACTTACGTCTATAGATCTTACATTTTTAATAACATTGTCTTTAGAGCTTACGTTTTTACTTACTTCGTTAGAGCTTAATTTTAAAGAGTCTTCGTTTTCCTCTGATGACATTCCGCTGTCTACATCAGTGGGGTCATCATCGTCATCATTGTTCACTGGAATGGTGATGACTTTAGGTTTCGTGTTACCGAAGCTGCCGTAAGTAGGCGAGTTTGGCGCTCCGGTGGACGGCGTGCCCATTGAGGGCACGGCCTCGGGTCAAGAGATCTTGGCATAGCTGACGCTGCCCTTTATGACCTTCGCACTGGATGGTAGGTCCTGGATCCCGAATATGCTGTCGACATCTTCCAGTGAACCGTTCAGTGAACAACCGTCGTCTAGAAGAAGTTCCGAACGCAAACCCTGAAAATGTATTCACCGTTATCATTACCTTTACATCACATCACACTAATCACACTAATATTATAAATACGAAAGTTTGGATGTTTGGATGGGTGGATGGATGTATATTTGTTCCTCTATAACTCGACAACCACTGAACCGATTTGCCTGAAATTTAAAATATAGATAGATAATGACCGGGAATAGGACATAGGCTACTTTTTATCCCGGTACCACGCAAGCGAAGCCGCGGGCGGAAGCTAGTTAAGCCATAAGCAATTACCAGTCAGGGAGTCTTTATCCATACATTGCGGTAAATAAAATATCATACTAATACTTACTTCAGCGAAATATTCGTACTCCTTCTCAAAAGTCAATATAAATGCACAAAAAACAGCTGCCAGTATATTAGTGCAAAGACTTGTAACTACATAACAAAAGTAGATACCGCTGGAACCACCTGAAATAAAAAAGAACATGAAATTATAAACTGTTATATTATATACTAGCTGACGCCCGCGGCTTCGCCCGCGTGGACTACTATTTTGTTTATCCCACGGGAACCATGCATTTTTTCGGGATAAAAAGTCCTATTCCCGGTCATTGTCTATCTATGTTTCAAATTTCAGCCAAATCGGTTCAGTAGTTATGGAGATACGTGGTGACAAACATTCACACACATACACACGCACGGACTTTCGCCTTTATAATATTAGTAGGACTGTAGTGCTTCTGAGCCTTGTCTACCTTTCCACCAGTGACCACAAGTGCGATTCAGACCTTCTCGGAATGTATTTCAAACTCAAAAAGTGACGTTGCTTCGCTAAAAAAACGTCATCTTTCCGACTAAAATCATCGAATCGGATGCTAATTCGGAAGTCTGAATCAGCATGCTGCAGACCAGTGACAAAATGGAAGAAATTGAATTAAAATGTAATATTCTGTACATATGGAATTCTAAACTAGTACCAAATACCTACTATGTTTGAGGAAATTGAGAGAACTAACAGGTAACCTGACTCTTATCACTCGACTCGATTTCGGTCATATTCTCATCGGATTTTACAATTCCTACCAGGCGATCAAAGACGATATAGTGGTAGGTAGATAGTAGGGTCAGGGAGGCTAGGTTGGCTCGGATTTTTTCAGAGGGCTCAAAAATGTAGAAGAACTCAAAGGATTTACCTGAAATTTGCACATGTTGTTGCTAAACTATCCTAGTTTAATATGGCATCATTATATTTTCATTAAATACTGCTAAAAAAAAAATTACAAACCAAAAATCAAAAAGTGAGAATTGAGCAACTGTGTACCACCAGGTGTACAGAGTGGCTCAGTGATTTAATAGTGGTAATTAGTATTAATAAATTAAAAAACGTTAATTATTTATTTTCTATTTTTTATTAGAAATAAATAAGAATTATTCTAGTCTCAAAATGTTGTTCACATCAACCTAAAATCATTATTACTGAAATCAACCTTATCCCCTCTTTTATTCTTTCAGCAGGAGTATTTCCTATTTTTCTCATCGTGGAAGTCGGTGGCCGTGGCATTCTATTGATGAAAAAATAAAAGTAGAATTAAAAAGTGCTAAATTAATTTATTTTAGGTCTTTACGCTGCACCAATACGCAGTGACTCATGAGTCACTGTGTACTTTATAAAATTGAGTCACTGTTCGCAACTACGCCGTTTTGAAAATATTCAATGATGACAATCGAATCAGCTAACAAACACATCAAAGAACTACACAAATAATACTTCTACAATTCTACTATACGGCAAACATAATGGTCACCACAAATTACGATGAACTAAGGTATGACAAACAAAAGAAACTTACCTTAAAAGTAATTTTGTAGGCGCGGAAACGAAGAAATGCGGTGACACCTCGGTACTGCGCTCGATCTGCCGCCTGATTGGTTTGAACACATTTGGGGTACACACGCTTCAATTGTGCGATAGAGATAGCCATCTAAAGCACGCCGTTCTAGTCGAAACACGTGTGAGCCACTGTTGTCTCCTGAGTCACCGTACCCTCCCTGACCCTATTGTAATAATCGCAAATTATTCATTACTACGAATACGAGCAAAATCGCACTTCAAGTTGACGATTTAAGTCGAACTGTGTCGGGATAAGAAAAAAAATCAATCTGCTTAAAAATCGAAAGACAATTCTTTAAATTCAAGTGAATTGCAATTCTTCTGATATAGAATAACAGATCTAAAGTAGAATGCAACAATCAAATATAAAATGAAAATGCAATAAGTGTAACCTATAGCGTGCAAGTATAATTTCGAAACTCAATAAGAATAAAATGTTGGAGCAGTTTACATAATAAAATGTTGAAGCAGTTTACACAATGATATCTAATCAAATCAGAGCACATCACACAGCTAAGTGCCTAATAAGCCCCTTTTCGATGCGATCGATTATCACGACATCGAACATTATCGCATGTAACATGGTTTCTTGTAACCCAAACTTCATTATCATATTTCATATATTAGAAGCCGTATATTGGCCTCCTCAAAGGTAATTTCAGGTTGAAAGATTATCCGCCTCCACCTATACGGTATGTAATAAAAACCCTGTCCAATCTTAAAGGGGCATGTAGGAATACTAATAAAATTTCTGAAACACGAGGCAGTTTAAAAAAAACTAAAGAACCCTATTACATCACAATAAATGCGGATGTTTGGATGTTTGGATTCGCCCGCGTGGACTACTATTTTTTATCCCACGGGAACCGTGCCTTATAGCAGGCCTGTCTCACTTCTCACTTTAGGTATTTATAGGACGCGCGCCGCCTCGGGCGGCGCTCGACATAGGTTGCCACTTGCCGCTCGCTCGGCTTGCGGACTAGACGCATTGTGCGTAATTATCGTGATCTCGTATACATCGTTTCTTGTGATTTTTGCACGATAACTAAACGATCTAATCCGTATAAAAGATACTGCTGTGTCTACGGGTGTCTAAACAAAAGGAAAAGCAATGAATGGACATTAACATTTCACAAAATTCCAGAAGATATTGAAAGGTTGGTAAGTACCTACTAAGCTTTTCTATAATTTGTTGTAAGTACCTATTTAAATAAATCATCATTATATACCTAGGTAGGTACTTACTTTTACTCTGTAACTGTAGGTGCATACCTAATGAAAACGAGATTTTATAGGTACCTATTCGATTCCTTTTTGATTGAATAGGTACCTGTTTACAAATAAACAAACATAATACACCTACAAAACTACCTACCTACAAAACTGTAGGTAAGGTAGGTACCTACAGTTTTGTTTATTTACATATGTAGGTACTTACCTAAAAGTAACTTATCCATTAAGTACCTAGGTATATATAATAATTGTAAGTGTTTAGAAGTTACATTACATTCATAGAGCCATGTTGGTCGAAGTGATTAGTACCTCAACTTTCGAGACGAAGGTCGTGGGTTCGAGTCCTGGCCGTGCATTAAATTGCAAATGTGATTGCAAACCTAACATTAAAAGGGTGATTATCGGATAACGGCTCCCGGTCTAGTTGTGTGATGATGATGATTGTGTGTGTCTGATCGATGTCTAGGTAGGTATGAAGGTATAGATATTTTGAAATGCAATTGTTTACAAAACGAACGAGATAATAATGTATCTACCTACTTCACCTACCTACGTACAATACGTAGTACCTACTTACTACTATTTATTCTGTGGTAACGGTAGATTAAATTATATTTAGGCCTACTTATTTTAGAACTTAAGTAGGTACTGTTTTTGTGACAGATAAAATAAATTAATTTATTTGTGTTGTCGCAAGCGAAAATTCGACAACCCTTACGAGTCGCGTCACACCGCGCCAGACAGTGACACAGTTACGCATTAGAGCAGGATGGGAATGTTTAGGCAAATATCTCGATAGGTAATAGGCCCATAGGCGAGTTGAATTGCACTTTATAGCTTCGCCGCGAGAGTCTTTATTTAAACAAATTTACTCGCGAAGTGACCCTTCTGTACGTAGTACTAGTATTCTGTGCTTATAGCCTATGTCCGATTCCCGGTAATTTTCTATCTATATTTTAAATTTCAGGCAAATCGGTTCAGTGGTTGTCGAGTTATAGAGGAACAAACATACATCCATCCATCAATCCATCCATCCAAACTTTTGCATTTATAATATTAGTGTGATATTAGTGTGATAGTGTGATGGAAACATCCACTGGTCCTTACCTCGTGGTAAAAATGAGGCCACGGTTCCAAATATTGCCATTATAATTAGTATAGGGAAGCTCACATTTGCAAGGCATTGTCGGAACAACAGTAAATTCCTATCATAAAATAGGGTCGAGATGTAAGTCGTTATGATGCACTGAAACAAAAAACTTTTATTAGAAAAAAATATTTAAGTCGAAACAAACTTAGGCCTTGCATCTTTACTATGTGATTTATAGTGTCAGGCAGGGGGTAGTCTATGCCTTAACTTAACGGGACGCTTATTCCAACCCATGACCTAAAGAAAATTCAGAAATAAATAAGTAGAATAGGTCCAAAAGCGTATTTAGAACCGAGACTCGTGCAACATTAAAAGTAAAATTGGCCAACACATCAACAGACTGTTCAAGGGCGGGTTACTCTAGCCAATTTTCAGGCCCATATTCAAAACAGCACTCGAGTAGGAATATTGTTTTGAGCGTTTTTTACTACCCATAGAGCCAATTATAGGATCACGACTGTATTCTTAATTATTATAGACACACACTCGCTCAGATATTTGATCCTTTAAAGATGCCATAGGGGGTATTCAGAGCTATATCCAAATACATATTTGGTACATGCCCAATATTCCCATGTTTTGTATTTTATTAGCATTCAAACAAAAAATCCATTGATACACGACCGGTATTGATAACCCTCAGACCTTCAGATCGAAAGTCGAGGCATATAACTCGGTCAACACGGCTCTCACTAAGTTATTCAAATACTTTTGAACCCTAAATAATGGCTATAGTATAATTAGTTGCAGAACTGGACCTCTACACTAGAACTAAAAACGATATCTCGTGCCAATTTTTGTAGTTACTTATGTTGGCGGGAACTTCTGGTGCAATATACATACACCCACATAAGCTGAATCATGGTAAGCATTTGAACTTTAGCTGTTTTTTTCTACTGTTTTATGAATGGTGCTTTGCGGGATTTTAAATAGAGAACTTTACGGGCTTTATAAAAGCTGTAGGGTGTTTCGCAGAACTCGCGTTTTTGGCATGTCCAGCCTTGCGAACCTATTAAAACGACCAGATTCAGTATTGCTGTATTTTTATTTGGAAATAGTATACGAGTACGCTATTATGGCATTAGTAATATCCTCAATTATATACGTAGGAAAGCTGTAATTAATTTCTAAAGTCGTAAAATCTAAGTTCTTTGGTGTGTCCGCGACACCCCTATCTGCATTCAATCGCTTATTACGCAATAATAAAATATAAATTGACACTTTTTATAACGTTAACGTTAATATAGATACTATTAGGTAGTGGTGAATCAAATTTCATGTTATTTTAACTCCACGTTACTGTTTTACAAAGCAAACAAATGTGTCCGCGAAAAAAAACTAATTTCTGTGGCGCAACACAAACGCCTATGTTCACTCTTATTTACAAGCCCTAGAATAAGTGTGAGGCCATTCCCGGCACCCTTCAGTATCCTGTTGTCGAACGACAGCAGCAGATTTGCACAAGTGTCATGAGTTTTTTGCAAAAAATGAATAACCGGACTCAAAATGACTTTGGACTCGCAAGTTCACATAAGGATCTAATTTCTTCGGAAGTATTTTTTACGCATTTGTTTGTGTTGACAGCTTAGTCATTTTTTCTGTGCATTACTTGGATGATTGGGTATGCATGTGACAGTAAAACGTAATAATAATATGTTTACCTTTAGAGGAAATTTATATTTAATATGGATTTCTAATTTCTTTGTCGCTAATTTCTTTGGCATTTTGCTAATTTCTTTGGCATTTTTCTAATTTCTTTGGCATTTTTCTAATTTCTTTGGCCTATCGTACCAAAAACAATAAATTTGACACAAAGAAATTGGAAAAATTGAAATATTTTTTGTATTTTCCAGTCCAAAAGTAGTGGTTATTGCTGTTCCCACTGTCCCACTGCTGGGCCAAGGCCTCAAAGAGTTTTTAATAGTAGTGTTAGCTTTAAATAAAGGTTCCCCGTTTATATGATAACTAGCAACGCCCCGGGTAAGTAGTAAAGTAAAACAGTGTTGGTTGAGAGTATAATGTATATTTTAGATTGATCAGTTAACTAAATGCTAATTTTCTGATAAATCCGACGTTCTTGGTGTCAAATGCCAATTTATTTGGACAAAATTCTAATTTCGTTGGCAATAATTTCTAATTTCTTTGGACTATTTCTAATTTCTTTGTACCATTTCTAATTTCTTTGGACCAAACCTAATTTCAATGGGCACGAATATATTTAAACCACTAAAACTTCAAAACGGCTTTACCAAATTGAGGGCCGCTAACATTAAAATGCATGTCTTTGAGTGCTTAATTAGGTATGTTATTTATTTTTTGAAAAATAACAAAAAAAATTGAGAAAATGGGGTACCGTTTTTTGGAACGCTTCTTGCGAATCATCCTGTACCTACTACCTTATTGTTCAATTACTTGTAGGTTTTCTAAAGATTCCGATCTATGTAAGTAAGTAAGTTCGTATTATGTACCAAGTGAAAATTGATGATGCAATAATAGACGGAGGCTAACTTTTTAAACCTAAACTGTTCATCCTATTTTACTTTTATTATTTATTATCTATTCTATGCTTTTATCAGTTATTTACGCGCGTCAGTGAATATTATTAACAAAAATAAAATACAGTCTATTTCCAAAAATTCATTTTACATGCTGGGCATAACTATTATTATTATTATTATTATTATAAGCCTGTGTTGTCCCACTGCTGGGCAAAGGCCTCCCTTCCCTTCTTCCACTCGGTTCGATCGTGAGCAATCGTCCGCCAATTCTCCACATGAGAGTCGAGCTCGTCCCGCCACCTTCTCTTCGGTAATAACTATGGTACGGATAAAAATATTTTGTACTTACTTGCACCCATATGTATAAAGTGCCAAATCCACACACAAAAATATTCAATGCTGTGATGCATTGGCTATCAACCTGCAAACAAAGTGTTATTTTAACCTTGTGACCATGCACTTTAAGTATTTTGCTTACAAACAATGAAATTAAAGTTATTGATTGAGTATGACCTTGGTTAGATGCATAGTGGTTGTTAAGATGATTTTAGAAGACAATTAAATGAACACATTTACATTTTTTTACCAAAAAATACTATAACTATAGGTACAGATATCTGGCATATGCACATTTGGTTGGACCTTTTGTAAGATTGATTGATTTTCAGACCAACAACTAAGCATGCTATACAACGAGCGTTACTTAGACAATCGGTATTTTTTACTTTTAGACTAGTGCTTCATATACATAGAAACCGAAACTCGTACACCCTGTATAAGCGAAGCGGCAGACCTTGAGTTTCTAAGAGTCGAGAGATAATCCAATTTAAGTGTTTTCCTTCGTACAAAAAAAATATATCATGAAGCTTGCTATGGTGACTGTACCTACATATTTGAATAAGAATAGCGTATTATAGCAATCCCCAATTTAAAAATAAAACGGTTTCTATGTGTATGCAGCACTATAAGTATTTGAAACCACAGTGCGCCGGCGGTTTTTAAATATGTATTGCACTTCGGCACTCAGTACATGCGTCCTCTCTGACACTCAGTAAGTCAGTACATGCGACAGAGACGATCTACGAAGCTGAAAGTGCCGAAGTGCATTATTTACCGGCGAATTTAGACTTGTTTTCTTCCCCAACTTACCTTAAACAGGAATAGAAAGAAGCAAACAAGGAAGCCCAATGACAGGAATGAGGCTGAGTATGAAGCTATCTTATTGGCAAACGCAGTCACATTTGGGTTTGGTGTTAGTGAGCCGAGAATATGGATCTGCTGGTATCTGTCATAAATTATTTTGCCCGCTGCAAAAAATGGTTAGTATTAACATGTTAGATGATACAAATGTGAGTTAAAATAATGATTCAACCTTATTAGTAGTCACACCTTAGTTATGTAAAAATCAAAGCAAATAGAAATTTAATAGCAAACGGAGTTGCCCACAACTCCCGCCATTTTGGCGGGCTTGTTACTGAAGCATTGAATTTTGTCAGAGCTTGATGGAAAAGTAAAGTAACATTGTAAAAATCACACACAATCTTTTGTAAGGCGTTTCTAAATATCTGCCTGTACTTAAAACCTTTACATGAGTAAGACGCAATGCTCAAGATTGTCAGTTTATGATTACAAGTATAATTAATATTACAGCATGTTTATTACCTAATACACTACCTGCTAGTAGGTACAACAATGATGAAGGAAGTAGAAAATGGTTCTAGGTAGATAATTCAGTCACAACATGAACAATTTCTGTACCCCACAGGATGCCCTAATAAATAAATTAAAGCCCATGATGACACATCTCATAGATTTAAAATTAACCAACATGATTATGTGGGATTGAATATTTATAATAATAGCATGAATGGATCTGAAATATGATTATTTTTTTGTTTAAGGACATTTCTATTTTGTGAAAATTTTTGTTATCTCAAAAATAAACAATAGGTGGTTCTGATAGGGAAAGAAAATGGGATTTGTGATCTCTTCTCATCACAGTGTTTTAATTTAAAACTGCCAAAACAGGTAGGTACCTAGCTAGTCTGTACTTTTTTTTTACGTGAGTAATTCCCGTGTGTTAAATAATGTCTAGTCTGTACCTCCTTAAAATTTGTTGTTTTGTCTATTGCTCCGACAAGAAATAGGTACAAAAAATATTGACGCTTGATAGCCATACATAAATCCTAATGCAAAAAGAAGAAACATACTAGTAACAAACAAACATTGTAAAATATCTCATTTTACATGACAAAGGTAAAAAAGTAAGCATCTCAAACCACAAGCACAGTTAGTCCATTTCAACACGGTTTAGATAACAATGATTGCCTCTCACCTACTGCACCACTGGTTATGAGCAAAAAAGCAAGGCCAGTCATCAAAGAGTTTGTTTCTTTTTTAACTTGGAAGCAGGCGCTGAAATAGGAATGAAATAAATAAATATTTTATTATGTAGATTTGTTCACACATTAAAATTTGCTGAGAAAATATAAGTGAAAGAATAAATTCATGTTTCTGTGAGTAGGTAATTCGTATCCATTAACTTTCTTGGGGTTTATACCTACTATTACTTACCTATAAATAGGTAGGCAGAGTAAAAGGCAACCCTAGAATGCTAAGGAGTAATAATTTATATCCAATAAAAACGAAATAGGATGAATTCCGGGTGTATATTATTGAAAACAATAGATCGATAAAATCAGTCACTTTTGTCATTTTCAGGAATATAATACTTACGATACAATGTATGTAGATGATAATATTATTAGAGCACCCTTAAAAATCCACATTTTACAGCAAAACACCAATGCACAACCTGAGTTTTCACTAAAAAATACATAAAAACAACGGAGTGCGACGACGACGAATGTTTGGAAAGGTGGCTGTGGCTGGGCAGCTGACTCAGTGCTGCCAGATGACTAAGTAAATTTACCCCAAAACTTACTATGAAATCCCCCCGAAAAACAGGTTTAGCGGAAAAAAAACCCCAACTAAACAAAGTTAATCATAGTTCCAATTACAACATCTTTCGATTTTTTGCAAAAGTCAATATCCCCCTGATAAATTTGTATTTTGTGAATAACATCTAAGTATTCTAAAAATAGGTACCTAGTCGTTTTAACTTACTAGGAACGGTTGCGTGACACTTCGAGATTACATTTCGTAATGATAAATGAAACTATTTCATTTTCATTTCCCATTCCTAGATCAGTGTGAAAATCCCCCAAAGGATTTGTCCTCCCAAATGTCTCACCGGAGTCTAAAAATACCCCCAAATTTGCAGGTAATCTGTCCCATCTGGCATCACTACGTTGACTTGACTGGACGGACGGACTGACAGTGACATTCACAGAACAGAACACTGACTGACACTGACATTATAATTTGAGTGTTAATAGCGTCTACACACGCACATGTAGTAAAGGATGGAGGGACCATGTCTCCTAGCAGCAAATGAAGTATCCAGGGGGTTTGTAAAAGTCTTCAAACGATTGTAGAACTTATTAGAAAATTTGTAAAACCTCTAGAAAAAAAGTTATAGCACATTTTGTATGGTCCCTCAGTTCTCTCATTGAGTTTTCCAGATCTCGGAAAGTATATTGAAACTGAAGATAACGTGACTACAGACCTTTTGTAAAAAGTTTCCCACGATTATTTAACTGAAAACCAGGTCACGAAGTCATTTCTACAAAAAGATATAACGTAAAAACTGTGGTCCCTCAATCCTTCAAAGCATTTTTGTAAATATCTCTTATTTAAATCAAAATAACCAGCTCTCTACCATTGTAAAAGTTTGTAAAAGTGCTATAGACATTTGTAAAAATAAAAAGAAGCAATAATACTGTCACGATTCCGAGATAGACGCGGTTTTGTATGGTCCCTCAATCCTCACTTTAAACAATTGGGAATAACTTTTTGTAAAAAGGAGTAATAGAAAAATAAACCTGCTCACCTTTTAGTAAATTGTTTTTACAAACGGATAGCAAAGTTACATTTGGGATCAACGATATATTTGCTGAGTTATTCAATAAAAACTAATCCTATGATAGTAGTGTGACCACACATTTAAACAATTAAGGAAAAGTACAATGTACGGTACAGTGCTACTTTTATTAATAGAAACGGAACTAAACTTTCATTCATTCATTCATTGCACGGCAACCCTTTATTTCTACTTATCTATGGTAAAAAATGTTTCTGAAGACGTCAGTGAGTAGTAAAAACTTGTTGTTTTCAGTGAATTCTTCAATTTGGCGTATTTGTTGTGGATAAAAGTGTAATAGACATAAACAAAACATTGAAGATACTACGTAATAATCTAATCTACGATGAATCTACTACAGGAAATAGTTATAATCTTCATTTTGCTGTTGGTGACAACAGAGTAAGTACCTACCTACCTATCTACCTCTTCTCTCTCTCAACAACAAAATGGTAGGTAGGCCATCGAGCTTCACTCCTTACACCCCGGCTTCATCTCCTGGGTCTTAGGACGTAGTCTATGAAGGCTGCGCCGGCGCTGCCCGACGGGGCGGTCGCAATTGTCCAGCGTACGCCGGCTTTAGCCGTAGGCACGATGACGCGACGCCGACACGGTTCAAGCCGACGCCGACGCCAAAGCCACTAGTCGCAGCCGCATTAGCCAGCGGCACGCCGCTCTAGCTGGTGAGTACCGTGCCCAACTCCTAACCGGGGCGGGGGCGGCGAGGGCGGCTGCGGTGGGCAAGCGAGCACGAGCAGGCAAAAATTGTCTGTGAGGTAAACGGCCACCACGGCCAGTCGATGCGTGAACAGCAAGCGGTTTGGGGTTATTCCCGCTCGTCCCAACGCTTCATTCCCATTTTCCCGCTCGCCCCACTTCTAATTTCGATGGGGACGAACGAGAATTCGACTTCCCGTTGGTCCCCACTGTTATAATGTTTTTATTTTTACTAAAACCAGCAAGTACATAAATACATAGGTAAGTAGATACATGGTACTATGGGAACAAATTAACTGATAGAATACACAGATATTTTCGATCGAGCGAGCGAAGCGAGCGAAGATCTTAGTGGCAAGATAGGCGATTTTGCTTTGTATGTTTGTATGTTTGTATATTTGTATGTTTCATTTTTATGTTCTCGCATAACTATCGAACCGCTTATCCAATCTGTATGAAACTTGATAGGTCGATAGGTTGTGCTATGGAAATTTGCTGTGGAGCGTATGAGCGTAATCGATGAAGGGGTTGTAAAGATATGGGGTTCCCAAGGGGGTAAATTTTTTTCAAAGTTACCCAAATATATTGAGTGGGGTGTCATATGAAAGTACTCAATTTATACATTCCAAAATGGTTTTTAGTTTTCTTCTAGGTTCTATAGTTTTTGAAATACAGGGAAAAACAAAAATGATGAAAACCAATTAACGGAAGTATGGAGAGAGCTCCCGTTTCATAGAGTTTCGATGTATTCGTAGGTCTGGTTAACAGACAAAGAGTGTGGCATCGTTGTGGTTTGGTTTGCAATGATTTTAGTTGCTACTTGATATTCTTTCTTGAGATTGAAAATAAAAGCCGTGTTGGCCGAGTGGAAGAGTGCTCGACTTTCGATTCATAGGTCGTAAGTTCGAACCCTGGCCGCGCTCATCAATGGATTTTTCGATTAGAAAAATTTATGTATATATTAATGCGCATTAACACGAGCTCTAAACGGTGAAAGAAAACATTGTTTCGTTCTAATAGCGGCGATGGGCTTTCAACCTGTCACGTATGCAAATGCTAACTCCTGCAAATAGTGGGCTGGGCATGTACCAAAATTATAGAGATAGAGAGAGGGGGAGGGAGAGGGGGAAGGGAGGGGAGGGGAGGGGCAGGGGGAGGGGAGGGGCAGGGGGAGGGGAGGGGCAGGGGGAGGGGAGGGGGAGAGGGAGGGGAGGGGGAGGGAATTGATTTTCTCATACATTTTGTATTGAACTGCTACTTTAATAATTTCTCGAACTAAGAGGCCTTCCCTGAGGCGTGGTACGAAGTTCGCGGGGTCAACTATTGAATATAAACACGACACGACAATGTATTGCATGCATGCCTTTAATCTTTACCATAGGTACTGAGGTAGCGCATTAGACATCATTGTGTGCTAAACACTAGAAGGAGCACTTAACGTAGGTATAGGGGTAGTCAGAAACAAGCCCAAATCTAGGCTATCAACACAACGGTGCGCGAGATCTCAGTTCGGGGCGAACTACTAGTCTAAATTATATTTTATAATAACCAGACACGGAACAAACATCTACCTATGTTTTTTATACATTTGTCCTGGGTGGGAATTGAACCCACGAACTACAGTGTAGAAGGCAGATTAGGCCATTACTGAGCTGAGAGGCCAGTCATTATTATTAGGTACCTATTATTATTATTACGCTCCACAGTCAGCGTGGCTTCAATTCAATGGGACTCAGATAGAAGCTCTTTCTCCCCTTGAGTAGGTAGGTAGTACCTACTACTAGCACAGAATACTAGTAGGTACAGTACGTAGGTAGTACGTACTCAAAGAACGGGCCTATACCTTACTATTATCTACGTAGGTAGGTATATCTATTCTATTCTAGTTATGATCAGCGGGGCTAAAAAGGCTGCTATAGCAGCATCACAACAGGAATTGTAGACCCCAGATAAAAAGACGAACTTGTCAAGCAACAAAGATTTTGAGATACCTATCGTATTTTTAAGTTTGGAATCGCATTCACAGATTACCTACTTTCGAAAAAAATGTGACAAGTTCGTCTTTTTCCCTAGAGTCTTCAATTTCCCTAGTCTTCAACTTTCTTGATCATAACACCTATCTACCTATATCTTCTATATCTACACCTGCCTCTGTTTTATACCATTTTATGAAGCGCAAGAGTTTGTTTGTTTGTTTGAACGCGCATCTCAGGAACTATAGTCTGGCAAAAACGGGTAGAAACGGCAACTAAAATTTCATTACAATGGAAACCCTTTCTCTACTAATCTATGATAAAGTACAGCCTCCCTAGCCATATTACACTATCTATCGTCGCTGTAGAATAGAAACACTTCAAAATGTATAGGATTTGACGTTTCAAGTAGATGAGTCACGTGGTCAGAACGTCAATTCCTATACATTTTGAAGTGTTCTATTCTACAGCGACGATAGATCGTTCTACAGCGACGATAGATCGTGTAATATGGCTAGGGCCCCAGGTTTCTTGTCTTTGATACAGGTACCTACCGAAGTAAGTGAGAAGTAATAATTTCCTTTTAGAAGAGAATTTATCTATTTCGCGTATTTAGCTTGCACAGTGGCGCCCCCATTTATGTCTTTTATTTTTTGCCCGACTATAGAGTAAGTATAGGTACTAGAACAAATAATCTGTTGTCAACCTACCTCCCTACTACCACAGAGAAGTCATTTCTCATTTCTCTAGTTCATTTCTCTGTGCTACTACAGAACAGATAATAATACCTACTACCTACGTACCTACGACTACATCCATGGTTTAAATCCACTAGGTACTCGGTCAAGGCTTTAAGGCCCGTACACACGCTGGCCTAGGCTCGCCGAGTGAACGCGAGTGCCAACGTGTGTGTGGGCAGCACCACTCGCCTCGCCTTGCCATCGCTCGCCTAGCTGGCCGAGTGAACACGAGCGCCAACTTACATTGATTTGCGTTGCGTCGACTCGCCAAGCGTGTGGATGGTACCACTCACCTTGCGTCGATTCGCCTTCACTCGCGCTGGCTTAGGCTGGCCCAGCGTGTATTCGCAGCATTACAAAGTAGGTACTTACCTACTTACCTACCTTCCTAGTAAAACAAAAACATTGTAGATACGTACATACCATGGACCAAGTATAGGTACATGGACTGCTGGACGCACACATTCACTTACACAAAACAAAGAAGGATAAATATATCTACGTACCTATAAGTACAAGATTCTTGTGATAAAAAGAGACAGAGCATAATATCTTTTGTCCCTCACTCATCGTGTAGGTAGAGAACAATGAATGATCTTTTCAAAAGGTCATTGGTAAAAAAATCTATGTTCTATAGTTCTGTACTAAATGGACCTTATGTGTACCTACTACGAAACATGGATCCACTTGATTTTTTGTCCCTATCGGCGGCACGCTAACTGGTGATCCATATTGTTTAGTAGGTCATTGGTACATATTTACGTACCTACCGTACATTTTCCTTAATTGTTTAAATGTGTGGTCACACTACTATCATAGGATTAGTTTTTATTGAATAACTCAGCAAATATATCGTTGATCCCAAATGTAACTTTGCTATCCGTTTGTAAAAAAAATTTACTAAAAGGTGAGCAGGTTTATTTTTCTATTACTCCTTTTTACAAAAAGTTATTCCCAATTGTTTAAAGTGAGGATTGAGGGACCATACAAAACCGCGTCTATCTCGGAATCGTGACAGTATTATTGCTTCTTTTTATTTTTACAAATGTCTATAGCACTTTTACAAACTTTTACAATGGTAGAGAGCTGGTTATTTTGATTTAAATAAGAGATATTTACAAAAATGCTTTGAAGGATTGAGGGACCACAGTTTTTACGTTATATCTTTTTGTAGAAATGACTTCGTGACCTGGTTTTCAGTTAAATAATCGTGGGAAACTTTTTACAAAAGGTCTGAAGTTTGTTTTGTTGTGGTGTGGTTTTGTTGTTTTGTTTTCGTTTCGTTCGCCTTGTTTCACTATTGTTGGTTGGACTGTTGAATCTTTTGATTGTATTTTGAGACTATAAAAACTATTACATACATTTTAAAGGAGTATGTCTTCGTTACAACCTATACATGCATTAAGTTTGGGTAAGTCATGAAACAAAAGTTTTAAGTTGATATCTTTCACTGTTAACCTTTCGGAGGAAGTGGACTTTTTCCCGCCAAGCAAAAATTACAATTAAGTTTACCACGCACGTTATTTATAGGTACAATACCTACAATTGATTTATTTATGTACTTACTACCTTTACGAAGCGCTACGTAGGGATAGATAGCTGAATGTACAAACAAAAGTGTGTACCTACCTACCTATATACCTACGGCCGGCGCACAGAAGAGATACTAGGCCGGCGTTTAGAAGGCAGTCAGGCGGGACTTCAATCAATTTAGGGTTCCGAAACAAACTTTCACATCTTTATAATGCCGCGTCGCGTATACACGCTGGCGCCATGCGCGGTCCGAGTGGGGGTCATGACATGACCCCCCCTCAAATCCTTGACAAACCTCTAACAACCTGAAAAAAAATAGGCAGGAAGGTACATACCTACTAGCAAAAAGCGTGACTACCCCCCAAAATCAAAGTTTGCGACCGCCTCTGTCTGGCGCAGGCTCACCGAGTGAACGCCTTGCCTCTCTCTTGCTCTCACCTTGCCTTGCATTGCCTCAACAGTGCATAGGTTAGTTTTGAATAGGTACGTGAATCATATCATGTAACATGAAAGGTGGTGAGCCCGTCATAACCCAAATATTGGAATGTTAACTGGTGTTCTCACTATGATTTCGTTTACTGTTTGAATTTGTGCCAAAGTAGGTAGGTACTTACTAGGTACATAATATTTTTTTCAAAATGATAAATTATTTCACTTTCAAAACTTTCGTGAGTTGTACTAGACATTATTTAACACACGGGAATTACTCACGTAAAATTATCGTCGATTTAGATACCGACAATGTTTCGATTCATCCGGAGAATCTTCATCTGGGTAAGGAGGGAGTTGGAGTTGGAGAAACATTGTCGGTATCTAAATCGACGATAATTTTACGTGAGTAATTCCCGTGTGTTAAATAATGTCTATGATAAATTATGTTTGTTGATGAACTGAACAACTTTCTTGACTACAAAACATATCCTTTGGATTAAAAGTTGAGGCACAAACCCACTTGGCCAACACAGCTCTAACATAACTTATTTCATAAGACAAAAGCTGTGCAAAAAATGTCTGTATTTTACCTACTCCAATAATAATTTTTAAGAAATATTGGATGATAACTGATTTTAATCCAAGTGCGAGTCAGAGGCTGATAACTCAAATCCTGTCAGGGTGAAATTTTTGTAATCAGTACCTACTTAGGTACCTAAATAAAATCTTACTGTACTTATCTTACCTTTAACTTATCTATTACATATTGTTTCAGATTCTGTGCAGCAGCAAGCTTTCATAAAGTTCTTCAATACATTACCTGAGGTAAATACAAATATTTGCATTTATTACCTCTTCATCAACATGCCATTTTGTAAGATGTTGCTTGACAGGCGATCTAGACAAAATTTTATATTTTGCTAATGCTGTGTGCCTAAGCATTTTAGTAGTGTCTGTGGGACTACCAAATTAAATGGATAGGGCACTCAAATTTACCCCCAAATGTCACAATGTGGAATGTGGAAGCTACAGCTGCTCTTAATAACTAAGAGTAGGTAGTGTTTCTTCATCAAAATCCATTGTGAAACAGAATCCTTAACATTATGACTTACACAAAAACATTAAGAAGCTAGAGGCAACATTATTCTTGTCACCAAAAACAACCTAAGAAATTGTGTCATAATTGTCATGTTAATTGCTTACATAAGTTAAATAGGATAGTAATACTGAAACAGCAAACTAAGTAATAAATTATTATTATTCATTTAAGATTTTTAACATTAAATCAAATACTTCCTTATCCTTACAGGTATATTATGCCTAAATAAATTGCCCTAACTTGAGAACCATGAAGATACTTTGTCTTTAGCACTGGTAAATTTACTTCCTACTGACTTCCAGAAACCTGGCTTTTCTGTAACAGGCTCTACTTCAGTTGCGGAATTAACTGCACTAACTTTTTTTGGTACTATCAGTTCTTCAACAACTTCAGGTTGATTGTCTTTAGCTGTGGGGTTCTCATTAATCTGATCTACTTGTGCAAATACATCAGGCACTTGGCTGTTTTGTAGGTCCTCTGCTGGTTTCCAAACAGTTTGCACTTGTTGATCAAGGTTTTCCTTTGACTGTTCAAATGGTTCAGTCAGTTGACTATGCTGCTCAAAATCTGCTGGCCTCCAAGCAGGTTGTACTTGTTGATTGAGGTTTTCCATTGGCTGTTCAAATGTATCGGTCAGCTGACTGTGTTGCTGTAAATCTTCTGTAGGCATCCAACCAATTTGAATTTGTTGATTTTCCATGTTGTCTGTCCACCCAGACTGACTTTGTTGCTCCATGTTCTCATTTATCTGACCCCAGTTTTCAAGTTTATGTTCTTGTTGCTCGAAATTTTCATCTGGTTTCCATCCAGAAAGAGAAACTTGATCAAATTGTTCATTTTTCTGTCCAAGTTCTTCAACTTTGAGTTTCTTGTTTTCTTGTTGGAAGCTATCAATCTGTCCAATATTTTGTGTCTCAAATTGTTCCATCTGTTGAGCTCCTAGGTTTTCACTCTGTTGCTCAAAGTCTACAGAATGTTGGTCTGTATTTTGCTGGTTTTCTTGACTGTTTACAAACGAATTATGAATATGATAGTCCGGATGGGCTTTATTTTTAAATTTTTGTTCCATATCAAGTCTTATTTTTTCATCTATATTATACGTGTTTGTATTTTGATGCATGTCATTAGTACTTTGACTGTTACTAGTTGTTATACTAGCACCACTTTGCTGTCTAGATTGTTCTTTATCTTGATTCTCGGAATGAGCCTGCTGATTTAAGCTCATTACATTCAAGTCTCTCTCATCTTCTTTATTCTTATTTTCTTGCAGTACATCATGCATAGATACTTTATCTGTTTCCTTGGCAAGACTTAAAATTTCGATTTCTTCTGGGGTTTTGTAAGACTTGGAATTATCTGGCTTGATTTGTTCGCTAGGAGTTTCGTCAGACTCTATATCTCCCCGACCAATATCATGAGTTTGAATTTTGTAAGTGGTTACAGTTGATGGTTGAGTGGTAGTTACTGATGCCGTGTTAGGCTGGAGAGGCTTATTAGTAGCGTGTGACACGGGTACATCGTGTTGGGCTGTACTCACGATACCATCAATTTGCTTATCAGTATTATGAGAATCAAATACGCTGTGCTGAACTTTATGTGTATCGAAAACATTTGCTGTACCTTGTTGTCCTACATAGTGATCGTCATTTCCCTTTGATGGAATCGTCTGTTTTTCTATGTTATCTAGTTTATCCCACAAACTCATTAATGACGTTCCAAATGTTGACCCATTGGATTGTGTCTGTGCATTTGAGTTGAAATTATTGCTATTCATACTTGTGGAATGCTGCTGCTGCCAACTGTGAGATTGAGATTCACTAAATGAGCTAGAAGACGCACTGTGATCGAAAGAATTTGACCGGTTTTCATGATGGTGATGCACCTGATTGTACATCCATGGATGAGGATTTGGCATGTTAAGGAACGTATTACTAATTGGGTCTATGTTAGTAGATAAACTAACTTGAGTATTGCCTGTCTCTTGATTTTGAAAGCTATTATCATTAACATTTATGCCACCCCACATGGTATGCATCTGGTGGTCTAAATCTGTAGTTTGCGTGAGATCCTCAACGGTATCTTCATTTTCCTGTCCAATTTCTTCTCTTTTGATGTCATTCCAAATATTGTGAGCATGGTGGTTGGAACTTTTATTGGTTTCCAAAGTATGTGATTCTGTATTCATTTTCTGATCATTAGATGTCTGGGCGATTTCAAATGTATTTTTGTTTGATTGATGATTCATACCGTGGTTAGGTTGGCTTGAGCTATCAAATCCGCTTGTTTGTTGTTCAGTCTGGCTAGCAGGATTTTCAATCGGCTTTGTGTCCAGTGTGGTCCATGTATCTTGAGTTTGCTGCCCCAGTTCAGCTAAATTTAGAAGTTTGATATATTAGTATTGCTTTATTATTGTTTAATTCGTTTATAGTTTACTAACTTCAACAAACAGCTATACAGAGTTCGTGAAATGCGACAGCTATACAGGGTGTGGCAAATTCTTGGTCACTGAAGGGTAGCTACCTTTTCTCTTGTAGTTAGAAAGTTTTGTTCTTAGAAAACTTCAGTTTTATTTTGAAGAAAATCATAATTGCATTTTTAGATTTTTGAAAAAAAGTACAGTTAACCTAAAAAATTACATTTGTCAAAAAAAAACAAGTTGGTCTTAATCGACTCTATTTCCCACCAGGAACACTTCTCCCAAAGTAACTTATCAAATCCAATCGTAAAATTTTGCAATAATTCAAAAAAACACATCCCATACATTTTCTATGAAATTAGTTAATTTACTTAATATAAGTTTTTTGGATACTTACAACAAAACCTTATGTAACTTTTTATTAAATAAATAAATAAAAAAATAAAAAAGTAGTTGTAAACATTATAGTGCCACTTATTCGATCGTTCTTAATTTTATTTCATAACTGCTCCGGCAAGCTGGGAGGCTAGGTAAAGCACGTATTTAAATTTAGAACAAAGTGCTTCCCTGCAGATGTACAAATGGTATGCTCCATGCATACCAACATCTCTTGCGGGTCTGTCTGAAGCGCCTAAGGCTTTACAATAGCCTCCCAGCATGCCGAAGCAGTTACGAATTTAAATTAATAACCATCAAATAACTGGCACTATAATTTTACAACTACTTATTTCATAGAAAATGTATGGGATGTGTTTTTTTGAATTATTGCAAAAACTTACGATTTGATTTGATAAGTTACTTTGGGAGAAGTGTTCCTGGTGGGAAATAGAGTCGATTAAGACCAACTTGTTTTTTTTGACAAATGTAATTTTTTAGGTTAACTGTACTTTTTTTCAAAAATCTAAAAATGCAATTATGATTTTCTTCAAAATAAAACTGAAGTTTCCTAAGAACAAAACTTTCTAACTACAAGAGAAAAGGTAGCTACCCTTCAGTGACCAAGAATTTGCCACACCCTGTATATACCTAGATACTTTGCTTTGAGTTTTATTGTTTTATTGGAACCTTCACATCTAAGAAAATACAATTACCATATGAGCTGAAGTGAAAAATAACGTATTAGTTACAGATGATCAGTAGTTGTTAAGTTTGGAAGTAGATAGGAACTGCTTGCCACATGAATGTTATAAAGATAATGCTAAAGGTTATCGAAGTGAAGATAAGCTTTGCGACAATGACAGGTTAAATAAAAATGCTTTCGTTTGTTCTTGAGTGTATTTTGGTTTAAGTAAATTACACATTGAACTTACTTAGGTAAGTACTTATAATATAAAATATTATGCTATGGTCGTTTTTTTTTTACTGGGATATGGCGATAATTTGTGTTGTGCGTCTCTATCCTATTAAATATAAATAAATAAATAAATCATGCTGGAAATTTCTTACACCATGTAGCCTCAAAGTAAGCAGAGCTTATGTTATGGGAACCACATGACTAATATAATACTACTTACAAACTTTTTTTGTAAATACAAACATAATTATTATACATAGTAAACACCCAGACACGAGACAAATACTTGCAGATCATATAAAAACATGTGTCCCGCGGCGGGGATAGAACCCGCAACCCCATGCGGCTCGGACGGGCTTTTACCCACTGCGCCACAGAGGTTGTCAAATAATATGACTGCATTTTGAAACAACGCTAAAAAATCACCATTTCCCGAAAAAAGTAGTCAGCGTTAAAAAGTGAATGATAGTTTCCAATAAATGAAAATAGAGTGTTATCAACAGGTTTTAAAATCTGCTATGTAAAATGTACGTTAAAATGGAAGACACAACACACATAAGCATAAGTTTAGTCAAATAAAAGTAAACAATTTGTTAACTTCAAAGCACACAAATATTAATACAAAAAATTATAAAGTAAATATTAGTCTTTGATCTTATTAAAGTTATCTATACCATATTACTACCAACACCAAATTAATTACATTAATGTAACTTACTTTGTCTTTGAGTGTCCTGTTGAACCCAATCGATTTGTGTTTGTTGACCAATATCTTTCTGGTCCCACTGGTTCTGAGACTCTTGTCCGAAATCTTCAATCTTGTCCGATTTTTTTTGGGTTTCCTGCTGGCCCCACACTTTTTGTGTCTGTTGCCCTTCGTCTTTCAACTTATCCCATTTGGTCTCAGTTTGTTGCCCAATGTGGTCCCATGTATTTTGTGTCTGTTGTCCTAGATCTTCTATTTGATCCCATTGTGTCTGGGTTTGCTGTCCGAATTGTTCAATGTCACCCCACTGTTGCTGAACCTGTTGTCCTAAATCTTCCTGACCAACGACGTCTCCTCTTGTTGTCTGGGCTTGGTGGCGGTGATGAGAATGAGGCGACCGAGCTACTCGAATGTGTCCATGTTCGTCACAGTCGGCGTTGCTGGAGTAGCTTTGATGGGATTGATGATGAGAACCATATTGCTGGGAAGTACCATACCCTTGGTTCAAAGATGCAGCTGTCAATTTTCCGGATGCTTCTCCATTGTATACACCATTTGACGAAGGTTGGATTATGTATGGATCGCCTTGACGCTCCCATGACTTGTGGTACGAGTAAGACGATTGATAACTTTTGGGCTTAGTGTTAGAGTCTTCGATTTGGTTTAAACTCGCGGCACCGGTGTTAGTTCCTACGTAAGCACCAGATGTTAATCTGCGATTGTTAGCATTGGTGTCCAAGCTGTAAGCACTGTTAGAGCCCCCGTTGTAAGTGCCTTGGTATGCACTAGAGCCAGTGTTCGCTCCTGTACTATGAAGGCGAGCATTATAATCAGCTTGTGTTTGTTGACTTGATGATGCTGAGTTAACATTGTATCCACTGTGGTGGCTCGAGTGTTGGGTTTGGGAAGCAATCTCGCTTGCACTCTGTCTATGTTGACCTGTTTGTCTCTGAACGTCCTCATACAGCTCACTATTCGCAGAGTATGGGTTTACGGTAGGTAGAGCGAGTGGCACGACACCGCTAGCAGGTTGAGTGTTATGCTTTTCCCATTCCTTACGGTAGCTGTAGGAAGATTCGTAATGTTTGGTTTTTGGTGTCACAACTGCAAATTGGTCGTTACTATTCAACACTTCGGTTTCACTGTTTATTGCGTTTTGATCAAATGAAGAGGCGCTTTGAGAGGCGTCGTACGTTTGAGCAGCTACTGGCACTATAACTTTAGTGCCTGGTCTTATTATGATTCTCACAGGTTTTCCGCTCACTAATCTACTGTGAATGTCTGATCCATATCCATCTGAAGTTTGGGTTAGAGATCTACCTTGGTCGTATACTTGACCTTGGTATCCCGCTGCTTGGGAGTAGTATCCAGAATTGAGCGCTGTGTGTCCAGAATTTTGAGCAGAGTTCCTATCGTACTGACTTGCCGATTGCAAGCTATCTGAAGCCTGGTGGTGACGGTTGTTGTATAGATTCTGTTCGGAATTTCCTGCAGAGCTGTATCCTCCGAGTCTAGAATCGTGGGTCAGACTGCTACCATATCCTGTGTTAGAGGTCGAGTATTGTCCTATATATCCAGAGCCGTGATGTGATGTTAAAGAGGAATGGGACTGCGAGCCTAACGTTTCACCTTCTTGGAAGTTTCGTCCTTGTAAATTTCTGAGGTCGTAATTCCCTGATCCGTAAACACCTCTTGAATTGGCAGACGAGAAAACACTACCGCTTGTCTGCTTGGCCCCATCTCCTAATTCACCTTCAACAGTTCGTACAAGGCCGCTCATTTGATTTTGAGCTAGTGGGTCCATGTTATGTGCTTTTTCGTAATTGCCTCCCATGTTTCCTCTCTGAGCGTCGTAATAGCCAGACTTACTGCCCTCGTCCGTTGAACTTCTTGAGAATTTGAAGTCTTCCTTTTCGCGGTACATTTCAGGCCTAGCCAGGGCTAAGCCCGCGACCGCGGCCAACATCAGCAATTGCCGCATGACGACTTACGATTATCTGAAAAAAAAAATTATAAAGATTTAGGTACCTACACACTAGTGCCCACCATGAAATAGGACAAAGAATTAATATAAGTATGTAAAAAGTAATGAAAAGAAAAAAAACATCTATTAAAATTAGGTAGGTAGGCTAGGTAAGGTATTAGGTACTCGTCATTATTTGTCTTGCACAGTAAAAACATAGTCAGTCAGTAATTAAAATTAAAAAGTGATTGTTAAAGTAAAAATATTATTCAATAGTAAAAATATTATTATTTGTATTTTAAAACACTACATGGCGAAAATGATAAGTATTTGAACATAATTTATTTTAAAACTAATTTGATAATAACTGACAACAACTTGTTTCGAAACTTTTTTAACTTTTGTGGCTTCAAAACTTTATCATTTCATTTCATTTATCAAATCATTTATTTATTTCTCTCACAAACAATATTAAAAATAGTAAAATAAATATACAGAATAATTAATATTTAAAACTTACCAGCAATAATAAAAAAAGGCACTACAAAAAGACACAGTTTCACAACGCGTCCTCTCTGATCCCAATCGTGCACTGAGCTTGTGTCTCCAAGACGCGCCAATTTATTCTGCTTTAATATTATCTCTTCTGATAACCCTCGGTCAGTGAGTGATCTGTATTCCAAGAACGGGCAAGCAAAATACGTCTATACACTGGGTACCGCAAATATAAAACCTTGGTGACCACAGCTTATTGAAATTGTCATCCTCTTAATTTTGTATCAGTTCGCAATGATTCAGTGACTTCTATGACTTCATAGATGATGTAAACACCGGCTGTATTTATTTATAGCGTGGGTGTCAAAATAATAAGATTCATGTATGGTATAATAAGTAAGTACTTACCTACTATATTTTAATTAATTACCAATTGATTGAACAAACAACATCCTACTAGTGTTGTGTATGATTCGATATTTATACGTTTCAGTAATTCTTTAAATCAAAATAAATCTTGAAATAGATATTTTCCATGATATGAAATAATAATTATATTATTATATCACAAACAAATGCTATCTTGCGGGCAAAGACATTCGCAGAAGCTAGTAAAATAAGTTTAAATAAATAAGTTTTTGCAACTTAAAGGTACAACTCGACCAAGCTAAGTTTGCACCTCGCTGGAAAGCGCGGATTTCCCCAATAATTGAAAAAAAATCTACCGACCGACACCAGCTTAGCTTGAGATATTTATTAAATGATTTATATTTCTTCTCCTTATTATCGATAAGCTGGGACAGGTTAGCTACCATTCCGCTTTCCTCCTTTTATATTTTATGATAATTACTTAGTAACTCAATAAATCTTGCTTCTTGATAGGTTGACATTGTACAGTACGGCCAACGGATCTCGGCGTGCGTGAAGTTAGCCGTTTCGATGCGCAGTGCAACTTTTTCATACAAAATTTTCTACTGCGCAGCGCAGAGCCTGACTTCACGTACGCCTAGATCCGTCGGCCCAACTGTACTTGATTTAATTAAAAATAGGGCACGTAAATAAATTATTTCTGTACTTGTTTGTACAGTCAGCATCATGAGTGTAATGAGTTTTTCGTAATTCTACTAATTTATTATTATGAATCTGAAAATTTGTGAGTACGTTTGTGTTTCAATCTGGCATTAAACAGTGGTACCGATATAGATGTACCTAATTATAAATAGATAATAAATTGTGTCATGGAACAGCGAATAGGCCATTTAAAATGTTCATACCACGAAGCGAAGTCGCAGGAGAAAGCTATTGTAGTTATTTATGAAATGATTGGATATCCATCCATAAAGGTAGGTACTATGTAGGTACTTATATTAGAATAAAAAAATACTAGGTAGGTACTTATATTAGAATAAAAAGTACAGTATCTAAGTAGTAAAAATAAGATGAAATTATACTTTTCAAACTATAAAATCATCATGTTAATGATGTTGACTGCACTAGTAGAAAAGTTTATTATTTGAACAAAAACATAAACAATTCTGTATTTCAGTTTGAATAGTTCATACTTAACTTTTATTCTTGAATTTAAAGAATGGAAAGATAAAGAAATTTTAGATATCTCTGCTCCAGCTGATCATGATGGCAAAAGAGGGGTTGGAAGACGGAGAATGTCTTGGTTTCGCAATAAAAAGATAGGACAGAAATTAAGAAAGCAGAAGATCTGTTTAGGATAGAACTAGACAAGGAAAAATTAAGCAAGATGACAGCTAGCCTTCAGTAATGGGGAAAGGCACTAAAGAAGAAGAACTTGTTCTTATGTATTTCATAATTATTTGCTCAAATATTTCTTGTAAATAATTTCCTGGAAATAATAAATTTGCTTACATTAAAATGAATTGTTAATTAGTTTCCTATTCGAGTTAGCAAAATTGCGCGATTATTATTTTTAGCTATCAAATAATGCTTTGTTCCAGAAACCGCCGACCACTGTGCGTATATTCGACCGCAATGACTACTATAGCGTGCATGGGATCGACGCAACCACGGCATCGCGAGAGGTCTTCAACTCTGTCTCCAATATCAAGAAGATGGGACTCGAGCCAAACAAATTGGAGTACTTGGTGCTGTCGAAGGGAAACTTCGAGATTTTAATCAAAAAACTGCTGTTGGTAAGGAGTTACTGTAACAAAATTCATTCAGTCTTAAAATCTATATCTATACTAATCTATACTAATATTATAAAGCGGAAGAGTTTGTTTGTTTGTTTGTTTGAACGCGCTAATCTCAGGAACTACCAGTCGGATTTGAAAAATTATTTTTGCATGTGATAGCTAAACTCATGAGGAAGGTTATAGGCTACTTTTTATCATCATCATTATCATCACCATATACCATCACTACGGGGGCAACGCCGCGAGGGCGCTGCTAGTTAAAAAATAAATGAAAACAAAAAAAATACGAGGGTCACGACTGAAGTACCTACAACATACCTTGGAACTATAGTCGTGCGTGATCCTGGTTTTAAGGTGTAACTTGGTGTAAAATCGTGATGTAACATTTAACTTTAGACGTGACACCATAGACATCTTCAAAGGATCTCACATGTCTGAACTGAAGATTTGAATCTTTACTAAAAGTTTTGAAGTAATTTGAGGCCACTGAGCCGTACATAGTGTAGTTGATCTACAGCAGTGGTCGTCACACTTTTTTGGCCAAGGGCCGCATAGGACAATGTGAGGTATCATTGAAGGTTAAACAAACTTACCTAAAGTGAAGTTTGACCATAATTATACGACGTCGCTGCATCCGAAGCATATTTTATAATTCACCATGTAGTCCATTGCTTAATGTACTGGGCACGAACACTATTTAGAGCTATAAAAAAACTTTAAAAACATGATAACATAGATATAAAAACGACTCAAAGTCCGTAGAGGGCGCCTCGGAGCTGCCGAGCCGCCCCGACCTGCCGAACCGCCCCGACAGTTCCGCTGTATTACCTTCATTCTTTTCAGAGGATAAAACGATTTCCCAAAAGCATAATCGATATTTTATATCGATTTAGTACGGGATAAGTTTCAGACAACTTATGGGAGGGAGGGATTAAAATATGCTTCGGATGCAGCGACGTCGTATAATTATGGTCAAACTTCACTTTAGGTAAGTTTGTTTAACCTTCAATTATACGACGTCGCTGCATCCTCGATATTTTATAATTCACCATGTAGATGTTCAGAGTTTTTGGGAAATCGTGTATTATAATAACCCCTTTGGGATAGAAAGGTTTAGTTAGATGAACAAACAAAACCTTGATTTACTGTTATAAAATTAACTAGGTACTATCTCCATGATTTGCATTGCAAAATCGGATTAATTTACTAGGCACAATATTTGTTAATTGTTTCATTAAAATCGTTAGAGCCGTTTTCGAGAACAGAATTACAAAAATTTAATATAATTATATTTAGGCCAATACAAATATTCTTCACTCAATAGTATAGGATAAACAATAATTGACATACCGATGACTAGCGCAATTTGGCTCAAGATCGGAATGAGTGTAGAAGAAAAAAGGGGGGCATTTGCTCTGCAATGGGACTATGCCGGCTGTCTAATCTGCGTAGTTAATTAGCCTGTTTAGTTTATTAATAAATAAATAGTAATTAAAATTATATCGGCTAGGCCATATTGTAAGTTTTACAACTATAGGGAAATTACCATATCATCCTGCAGCTTTTTTATTGCCTCAATAGCAAAGGCCCTATGATCTACCGCTAACGTCGGTCAGTTGCAGCGTGCGAGCTGAGTGTGCAGAGAATAACTTCTCCATCTTTGCAGTTGGATAAACTGATCATATTCATGTAGGTTAATAAGGTATTTGTCGGACATATCTCTATTAACAGAGGGATGACTTAACATGGTAACGCTCTCCTAGGAGGCGAATTCCTTATTAGACTATTAATAATTATAATTTGTAATCGAGGACTAATAATGTTTATTTTAGATAACGTAGGTAATCAAAAATGCACACATTGTGCAGTTAACAGTGCTAGCAGAGCCACAAGCTTTGTGGTTATTATAGGCAAATGTAATTGCTCATTAGGATGAATAAGATGATCAGCAAAACAAGGGCAATTTTAGTGACCCGAGTACTTTGCTATTTTGGGAAAGATGGCAGAGTTCGGTAAACTCTTTTAAGGAGACGAGAGATTTTAGCATCTTTGCTGAATTTATTTCCTAGTACGTATTAGAGAAATTGACGGGATTGTGTTGACGGTGGAATGGTTAATAGCTCCAGAATTGGAGTGATAAGTGATAAAGTTTAAAGCAAAACGAATTTGAAATATTTTAAATACATATTATTTTATTATGTATCCGGATATTTATCACGTAATTTACTTTTTATATATATTTACGAATTTGAGATAGACAATCGAAATAGTCGAAAATATTATTATTCTGACAAAAAATCCACAATTTTTATATTAAGATAATAGTCATAATGTTTCAATATAATATTATGATTATTTTATTAATGCGATCATAATTTAGACGGTGTCTGGTTTTACGATTTGGTAAGTGGCAAGGCACCGGAGAAAGGCTTCGCTATATGGAATGCCGCGTTATAATTGACATTCCGGAAGTAAGAGATACCAGGGCTGGCTGGACCAGTGAAGGACTGTCAGAATCAGAATGTCTTTTACACAAAACGTCTATATAATACTTTGTCTGCATCTACATTTTCTTTGGATTTGATGTACGATGCAAATAAATAAACGTCATTGAGATGTCTTAATCTTTATGATGTTTGGTGTGCCAGGATTTTTCCTATCTCGAAAAGTTTATTATAAACTCAATGTTAATCTATAGGTGCTTGGACATACAAGGATCAATGCACCAAACCAATTTTTCAAAATCTCAAGTACCTGCGTAGAAGGTAGTTTCATGAGTCTACCTAGAAATATTATACGCTTAAGTATTAGAAGTTGACACTTTTTGTGGTTTATTATAAACCTTCGGTTTTGTAACAAGTTAATTTTATCGTCAACATTTGTCACAGCCTTCAAAAGTAGGCACTAAAGGTACATAGTAAAATAGTACATAGTAAATATGTTGTAATTGTAGCTGATTGTAGTAATTTTTTCAACTCAATATTATAGATAATGTTCTAGTCTAGAGAGGAAACGAATATTCTATTGGTTAATTTTGTTATGTAACGCGCGGTATCTTAAAGTAAGTTATGTACCAGACTCTAACTGAGAGTTAAAAAGGATCATTTTATATATTATGATTATGATTATATATATTATGATTTGGTTTCATATAATTAACTTAACTGATCGCGAAAGCCACTGCTCGCCTGTATACTTTGTGCTACCACGGAAGACCAGCGCTATGGTAGACTATCTGCCGTAGCTTATGCTGAGTGGAGGCCTTTTGTTAAATCAATTCATTTAGTTTAATAACAATAATGTATCTAATAACTTGTAAGTTATGTTAACAAATAAAGTTCTTTGATTTCATTTGATTTGATTTCCAAACAAGAGAAACATTTAAATTTACCGGGGGTACCGGATTACTTTTAATTATTGAGATCGAGTTTATTGCTGTTCGTCTTAGCTGGTTGCTTGGGTGGGTCTCACCGGTTTCCTTGTCAGATAGATGACTAATTGGGTCTGTGTCTCAAAAGACTCTTTCTCAAAATGAAATTGAGCTTCTCGTGTCTCTTGTCTCTGTTGCGCTTTGAAATTTTCAAAAATGTGAATATTTTCAGCTAGGTATTTATATAATGATTCTTCGCCAGGCCAACCCACCATTATTCTCCGCAACGTTCAGAGATCTTGGTACGAATACTTCAGGTTTATTATTGAAGTTCATAAGGCTCCTAAAAATATTATCATTGTAGCAGTGCTTGCATTATTTGCATCCGTGGAATCAGCCATAGGTTGCGTGGTTGGGTCAAACCGTCTATCCGGTACTAGGGGTATCGATATTATCGATCGCATCATCTTTAATTCGAAGAAAAAGAGTGTTTAGAATCATAATCCGCAATGATATAATATTCAGTATTCATAGGTGGTGATAATGTCACCATTCGATAATAGTTGGTCGGTCTTTATAATGTATGCTAACTAGCCAGACTGCAATCGCATCGCAGTTCTTGAAATGAAAATGATAACGACAGCAAACGTATATTGTACAACTCAGACTGCACTGAGGATCGTAATCTCATTATGGTTATAAATGTACCTACTGGATGTAGGTATTTACATTTGTATAAATAGATTTACTGTGGTTGTATTCGCATCACAATAAAAAAGTATTTAGGTTCTTTTATTTTGGAATAGTTATCTTTATAATTAGTGCTAACCAGCCAGACTGCAATCGCATCGCAGTTCTTGAGATAAAAATGATAATGGCGGCAAACGTATATTGTGCAATTCAAACTGCTGTTTAGAATATACTTTTATAATTTGAGCTAACCAGCCAGACTGCAATCGCATCGCAGTTCTTCAAATAAAAATGATAACGGTGGCAAACATTATTTGTACAACTCAGACTGTATTCGCAACACAGTTCTTGAAATAAGGGCGGCAAATTTATAAGGGCGGCAAATTTATAGTGGCGGCAAATTTATAGGGGCGGCAAATTTATAGTGGCGGCAAATTTATAGTGGCGGCAAATTTATAGTGGCGGCAAATTTATAGGGGCGGCAAATTTATAGGGGCGGCAATTTATAAGGGCGGCAAATGTATATTGCACAACTCAGACTGTAATCGCGTCACAGTTCTAGGAGACCGTGGTCCATTTGAGTTATAGTTACAGTTTTGTTACTGTTTATTTATGCCATCCAGACTGCATTCGCAACGCAGTTCTTAAAATAAGAATGATAAGGGCGGCAAATGTATTTTGCACAACTCAGACTGTAATCACGTCACAGTTCTAGGAGACCGTGGTCCATTTGAGTTATAGTTACAGTTTTGTTACTGTTTATTTATGCCATCCAGACTGCATTCGCAACGCAGTTCTTAAAATAAGAATGATAAGGGCGGCAAATGTATTTTGCACAACTCAGACTGTAATCGCGTCACAGTTCTAGGAGATCATGGTCCATTTGAGTTATAGTTACAGTTTGTTACTGTTTATTTATGCCATCCAGACTGCATTCGCAACGCAGTTCTTGAAATAAGGATGATAAGGGCGGCAAATGTATTTTGCACAATTCAGACTGTAATTGCATCATAGCTCTAGAAGACCGTGGTCTATTTGAGTTAAAGTTACAATTTTGTCACTGTTTATTTATGCCATCCAGACTGCATTCGCAACGCAGTTCTTGAAATAAAAATGATAGGGGCCACAAATAAATATCGTAATTACTCTTACGAAAATCTACCATGCTATCATAAGGAGGTAGTACTCTTAAGATGGATCCAAACGACCTTGTTAAAAACTTGGGGTAGGTAGGTAAAAAAAAAAAGAATGTGCAATAATTATTTGTTTTTCTATAAAACAGTAAAATAGAAGTATTATTAGTATCAAAACATTTAAAGAAATTCAGGTAGGTATGTAAAAAATGGGAATTAGGCACTTAATATTTGTCATTCTACATCGTTTTAATATTCGATTGTTGGGTAATACGATTATTCGATTGTGTGATCACATTCGAATCAGGGTTGTTGCTGATGCAGTTTTTTTACACATCAGCGGATGCTGATGCTGATGCTGATTTTTGATTTTGACATCAGCGGATGCTGATGCTGATGCTGATTTTTAGCCGACTTCAATAAAAAGTAGTTCTCAATTCGTCGGAGCTTTTTTTCATGTATTTTCACGGGTTAAGTACCTACTCGAAGACGCCTGAAACGATTTGGAATTTTTGTTTTGTTTGAACGGGCATACTTTCCGATAGATGCCATAAAAAATTGGTGATAATCTGATGAGGATCTTCGGAATTATGAACAGAAATGCACCCCGAGAGTGCAAAAAATCGCTAAGATAAGTAACATTGAAGTCGGTCTTTTAAAATTTTAATTTGGCAATAAAAAAATATCGTTATTGAATCTACATGAAAAAGCTTTCTAGTTTTTTTGGTAATGAAATATAATACTACCTATTTTAAAGTTTTTCAGTCATTTATTTTATCAATCAAAAAATTCAATCTGCAGAATTTGTAGTTAATTGTATTTTAACCGACTTTAAAAAAGAGGAGACACAAAACTGCCAATCTCGCGAGATTTCAAAATTGGCGAGATCTCGCGGTACTGTTATTCATAAACTCGCGAGATCTCGCCTGAGCCCCAATCTCGCGAGATTGCATTCCCTAGTTCAGTGGTCGTCACACTTTTCTGGTCAAGGGCCGCATAGGACAATGTGAGGTATCACTGCGGGCCGCACATTCAATGCGAGCGAATAGAGCTCCAAACCAGGCAAGCAAAGCGAGCCGGATTTTTGTTAGTCAAATGCAATATGTGGCACTTGTTTTTTTTTGCTGTGATCAAAGAAAAAACTCGCTGCTTATCGGTGCTTATTCTGTAGTTATACTTTGTTCACTTTTTTCGCAATATACCTTACTCATGAAGTTAAATGCGAGCGAAGCGAGCCGAATTTTTTAAGACAAATGCAACATGTGACACTAGATTTTGTTTGGGGTGATTAACGAAAAAACTCACTGCTTATCGGTTCTTATTCTATGGTTAGGCTTTACTCACTTAATTCGCAATAATACCTTACCCATGAAGTTAAATGCGAGCGAAGCGAGCCGAATTTTTTAAGACAAATGCAACATTGTGACACTTGATTTTGTGTGCGGTGATCAAAGAAAAAACTCGCTGCTTATGGGTTCTTATTCTGTGGTTAGGCTTAACTCACTTTATTCGCAATATAATTACCTTACTTATGAAGTTAAATGCGAGCGAAGCGAACCAAATTTTTAAGACAAATGCAACATGTGACACTTGATTTTGTTTATGGTGCTCATGGAAAGGCTCGCTGCTTGTCGGTTCCTATTCTGTGGTCAGACATAACTCACTTTGTACTGTGTGTTTCACATTATACCTACTCATGAAGCTAAAATGCGAGCAAAGCGAGCTCCAAACCACGCAAACAAAGCGAGCTTCATTATCTTGAAGTTTTTAAATCAAATATAATTTTTATTGTAGCAACGTAGGTAGCATCATTCATCATCATAATTTCCTTGCCCTTATCCCTCTAGTTTGGGTCGGCACAACATGTTCTCTAACGTGGTAGCATCATTATCCACTAAAATTGTTTGCTTGGCCGCGGGCCGCATGCGGCCCGCGGACCGCTCTTTGACGACCACTGCCCTAGTTGGACCTAACTACCTGGAAAACTTGAGGGGAGGCCTTTGCCCAGCTGTAGCAGGGTAGGCTAAAATCAACAAAATATTGTGCCTTCGGCATTATGTTCGCCAATTGTGCACTATTTTTGTAATTTTGTACAATAAAGAATTTAAATAAATAAATAAACAACAATAAACATAATTAGTTTGCTCGTTATTATTAAACGAACGATATACAAAAAGTCCCGCCCCCTATGTCCTGTCGCGACCGGAACATCAGCATTGAATATCAGCATCAATCAATGCGGATGCTGATGCTGATGCTGATGTTACAAACGATGCTGATCATCAGCGGATGCTGATGCTGATGCTGATATTCGCAACAACCCTGATTCGAATATAACAATTCACAAAATGTGTTACTTATACGGAATCCATTTATAAAAGCTTATGATAATCAGACTGCATTCGCAACACAGTTCTTGATATAAAAATTAAAAATGGTGGTGAATAGATAATAATCGTTAATACTCGTAGAAAAATCTACACAGTTATCTATTGGAAATAGTATCCAAAGACACGGTTAAACAACCTTGCTTGAAAAATAAAAATTATGCACTAGATGGCTGTTATTCTACAAACAGTAGACGTATCTAAACTGTCAATTCGAGATTGAACAGATGGAAAGGTTATCTTTAGTAATATCCAAAAATGTAGGTACCTAGATAAACTACCGTACTTCGTTTGAAAATTTTCAGGTAGAGGTCAAATTAAAAAATATGTAGCTGAATAATTGTTATTCTAAAGCTATCTAGACGGTAAGGTCAGCATTGAGCATTAGGTTAGGAAAAAAAAGGTGCAAGCGTTGCACTTTTATCGTTCGCATTTAGGTATTTGCTATTGCAAAACGCTTTTTGGCGATCACAAGCGCACTGTCGTCAGAAGAAAAAATACCTTAAAATTAAGTAGGTAGGTACTCACGGTATTCGCCATCAGTTTGTTCCTGTAAGGGATTTTCTTCTCTTGGGTCTTTCGTTAAACCATTTTAACAACACTTCACTTTTATCAAAACGACAGAAAAAAAATATTTTTTCTTAAAACTGTAGACAGTAAAATAAGACGTGTTAACGTGCCCGAACACAAACAACGAAATGAAGGTAATACAGCGGAACTGTCGGGGCGGTTCGGCAGGTCGGGGCGGCTCGGCAGCTCCGAGGCGCCCTCTACGGACTTTGAGTCGTTTTTATATCTATGTTATCATGTTTTTAAAGTTTTTTTCTAGCTCTAAATAGTGTTCGTGCCCAGTACATTAAGCAATGGACTACATGGTGAATTATAAAATATCGAGGATGCAGCGACGTCGTATAACTGCGGGCCGCACAGTCTTGACGATTTTTCGAAATTTCTATACATAAGGGGTAAAATCCTAGTAGGTACTTAACTACCTACTAACGAACTTCAAACTTAGCATAATTTTGCGGTGCTCAAAGACTCGCAGCTTGTTGGTTCCTATTCTATGGTCTGACATAACTCACTTTGCTCGCAATATATCTACTCATGAAGTTATAATGCGAGCGAATAAAGCTCCAAACCAAGCGAGCGAAGCGAGCCGAATTTTTGCACGTCATATGCAATATGTGACACTTTTTTTTTTTTTTTTGCGGTGATCAAAGAAAAAACTCGCTGCTTATCGTTTCTTATTCTGTGGTTAGACTACTGACTTTACTCGGAGTAAATGTATATCTTACTCATGAAGTTAAATGCGAGCGAAGCGAGCCGTTTATTTTTAAGACAAATGCAACATGTGACAGTTGATTTGGTTTGCGGTAATCAAAGAAAAAACTCGCTGCTTATAGGTTCCTATACTTTACTAACTTTTCTCGCAAAATATCTCACTCATGAAGTTATATGCGAGCGAAGCGAGTCGAATTTTTTAAGACAAATGCAATATTGTGACACTTGATTTTGTTTGCGATGATCAAAGAACAAACTCGCTGCTTATAGGTTCCTATACTTTACTAACTTTCCTCGCAAAATATCTCACTCATGAAGTTATATGCGAGCGAAGCGAGTCGAATTTTTTAAGACAAATGCAATATTGTGACACTTGATTTTGTGTGCGATGATCAAAGAACAAACTCGCTGCTTATCGGTTTTTATTTTGTGGTTAGACTTTCTCACCTTACTCCCTAAATATCTTACTCACGAAATTAAATGGGAGCGAAGCGAGCCGAATTTTCGAAGACAAATGTAACATTGTAACAGTTGTTTTTGTTTGCGGTGATAAACGAAAAATATTGCTGCTTATCGGTTCTTATTTTGTGGTTAGACTACTCACTTTACTCGCAATATATACTTTACTCATGCGAGCGAAGCGAGCCGATTTTTTAAGACAAATGCAACATGTGACACTTGATTTTGTTTGCGGTGGTCAAAGAAAAACTCGCTGCTTATAGGTTCTTATACTTTACTTAGACTTTACTAACTTTTCTCGCAAAATATCTTACTTATGAAGTTATATGCGAGCGAAGCGAGCCGAATTTTTTAAGACAAATGCAATATTGTGACACTTGATTTTGTTTGCGATGATCAAAGAACAAACTCGCTGCTTATCGGTTCTTATTTTGTGGTTAGACTATACCTACTCCCTTTATTCGCAATATATACCTTACTCATAAAGTTAAATGCGAGCGAAGCGAGCCAAATTTTTTAAGACAAATGCAACATGGTGACACTTGATTTTGTTTGCGAGGTTCAAAGAAAAAACTCGCTGCTTATCGGTTTTTATTCTGTGGTTAGACTTAACTCACTTTATTCGCAATATACCATATTTATGAAGATAAATGCGAGCGAAGCGAGCCAAATTTTTTAAGACAACTATAACATGTGATACTTGATTTAGCACCGCAAACAAAATCAAGTAAAATAGGAACCGACAAGCAGCGAGCCTTTCTATGAAGAAAAGCTCGCTGCTTGTCGGTTCCTATTTTGTGGTCAGACATAAATCACTTTGCTCTCATTATACCTACTCAACTCATGAAACTAAAAAGCGAGCTCCAAACCAAACAAAGCAAGTTTCCTTATCTCGAAGTTTTTAAGTCAATTACAATTACTAGTAGTTCGCCCCGAACTGAGATCTCGCGCACCGTAGATGGCCAACATTTGGACTTTCTTCTGACTACCCCTATAATTTCAAGTGCTACTACTGCCGGGTATGCCTATTGCGCTAGCTCTTCATGGTAAAAAATACTAGCATGCATGCAATACATAATGTCGTGTCTTATTTTTCATTTATTTCATATTTATGAATTCTCGTCGTATTTTTAAAAGTATACGTCCTAGAATAAAAATAATAACTATTTTAGAATGTACAAATAAAGACCTTTCATTTGACACCGCACTCAATATATTTGTTTACTTAACTTTTTTTACCCCAATTATTTTCATTTTTTATCAAAATTTTTTTTATCATGAAAATAAATCAAGTAGCATCTAAAATCATTGCAAACCAAACCGCAATGATGCCACTCTCTTTTTAAGACCGACCAGTCAATGAGCTACGAAGACATCGAAACTCTATGAAACGGGAGCTCTTGCAGCTCTGGTTTCGTAGTTTTTGGTCTTTGGTCGTATTTCAAAAACTATACATCCTAGATTAAAAATAAAAACCATTTTGGAATGTACAAAATAAGCCCTTTCGTATGACACCCCACTCAATATATTTGTGTAACTTTCATAATTTTTTACCCCCTTGGGAACCCAATATCTTCACAACCCCTTCATCGATTAAGCTCATATGCTCCACCGTAAATTTCCTTACCACAACCTATTGACCTACCAAGTTTCATGCAGATTGGATGAACGGTTCGACAGTTATGCTCGAACAACAATTCGTGAAACATACAAACATACAAACATACAAACATACAAACATACAAACATACAAAGCAAAATCGCCCAACTTACCACTAAGATCTTCGCTCGCTTCGCTCGCTCGATCGATTATTGTAGCAACGTAAGTAGCATCATTCATCATCATCATTTCTTTGCCCTTTTCTCACTAGGTTGGGTCGGCGCAACATGTTCTCCTCTAACGTGGTAGAATCATTATCTACTGAAATTGTTTGCTTGGTCGCGGGCCAATATCGTCCGCGGGCCGCACAAATATCGCCCGCGGGCCGCATGCGGCCCGCGGGCCGCACTTTGACGACCACTGATCTACAGTGTAACATTGGGTTCTTAAATATTTATAGATAAGTTCTCAGTTTGGTAAATAAACAATTGACCAAGTGCAGTAGGGTAGATAACGATCTTCATCTGAAAAGTCCGTGAAGGCACTTTCATGAAGAATTTCATGCATATCTGAGACATGTAGAATGAACCGATTGTGCCAAGCTTTCAACCTCTTTGCTGATTTTCTCTGCTATTCAAAATAAACATGTCAGAGTCAAGAAGATTCTAAACTACGTAACTGGAGTGCTGACTGACATTTAATGTACAAAGGATTTTGAACCTTATCACGATTTCACAACGATCTGTTATCATTTAATCTTGGTTATAAGGATTGTTGGTCTTGTTGAGAGGCTTTCTTGGGTGCTTTGTCTCTTTCACACTCGTTGTTGGATTAGTAGTGTGCCCATGTCATTTAAATTTCAGGATATTTTTACCTTATCGCGCTCGACAAAATCAGCGCTTGATTTCGATCCATGGTTTCGATCCTTGATTCTTGAATTTTGAACCTTGAATCTGAAATCTTGAATCTTGAATCTTTGAAGTGACAGCTGTCAAACTTCAAATGACCATATCTCGGGAACTACTCGTCCTAGACTCCCCGTTCCCAGTTCAAATGAAAGCTAAGACCAAGATCTTCATTTGAAGTGACAGCTGTCAAACTTCAAACGGCCATATCTTGGAAACTACTCGTCCTAGACTCCCCGTTCCCAGTTCAAATGAAAGCTATGACCAAGATCTTCATTTGAAGTGACAGCTGTCAAACTTCAAATGGCCATATCTCGGGAACTACTCGTCCTAGACTCCCCGTTCTCAGTTCAAATGAAAGCTATGACCAAGATCTTCATTTGAAGTGACAGCTGTCAAACTTCAAACAGCCATATCTCGGGAACTACTCGTCCTAGACTCCCCGTTCCCAGTTCAAATGAAAGCTAAGACCAAGATCTTCATTTGAAGTGACAGCTGTCAAACTTCAAACGGCCATATCTTGGAAACTACTCGTCCTAGACTCCCCGTTCCCAGTTCAAATGAAAGCTATGACCAAGATCTTCATTTGAAGTGACAGCTGTCAAACTTTAAATGGCCATATCTCGGGAACTACTCGTCCTAGACTCCCCGTTCTCAGTTCAAATGAAAGCTATGACCAAGACCTACATTTCAGAAGACAGATGTCATTTTGACAGCTGTTATTGAAAATGTAGATCTTGGTCATAGCTTTCATTTGAGCTAAAAAGGAAGAGTTTAGGATGAGTAGTTCCCGAGATATGGCCATTTGAAGTTTGACAGCTGTCACTTCAAATGAAGATCTTGGTCATAGCTTTCATTTAAACTGAGAACGGGGAGTCTAGGACGAGTAGTTCCCGAGATATGGCGGTTTTAAGTTTGACAGCTGTCACTTCAAAGATTCAAGATTCAAAATTTCAGTTTTCAGATTCAAGAATCAAGATTCAAGATTCAAGAATCAAAATTAAGGATCAAAATTGTATCAGTATTTTAATTCAAAAATCATGCCCTGAAACATCACGTAAATCAGAAAATGATGGAAAAGGCCCCTTAGGGACTAGGAATGTTTAGTTTATGGTCACCCTTTAGAAAGAGACACACCGCCCAAGTTTTCTTTCTCAAGCGGACCTTGTTTTCTGTCTCAGTCAGTGTTCCAGGTACGTAGTATAGAAATTCCTTGGTCAGAGTTATGTCCTATCATCTTATTTCAAGGAATTGGTAACATCAATCATCTTTGTTTTGAAGTACTTTTTTCCTTGTTCATATTTAAGTGCCCTTGAACTCGCTTTAATTCCTAAATGACCTTAGCCTAGCTCTACCGACTGATACAAAAGAACATTGAACTATATCGCTTGGAGATAAAACGAGAATACAGTTCATGCTAAACCACTGTTAGGTAGATACTTTGTTTATAAAACTGATAAACTTTGGATCCGGTAAATATCATCATCGGTATTTACTAGAGACACAAAAAGAAGTAATACATACAAGAACCGTAAGACATTTATCATATCTAATAATATGTAAGAATGAATATCTAAAATACACAAGACCTGTCAAGTGTGAGTAAGCTTGCAAACCGTAGATTTCGACCAGTCAGACATTCATCCGTTTATTCATTATTTTTGATCTTACATCAAAGCATATTTAAGCTACACTAGCTGCGCCCTCGCCTCGCTGCGTTACTCGCGTACGTAGTGATGGAATCTGGTGATGATGATGATGAATATTATCCTCTATCTATACCTTCCATAAGAATTGCTGATGTTGAAATACTAATTCAAATCCTACTGGTAGTTCCAGAGACAGCGCATTAAACCACGTCATAACAACATTAATTTAGTCTCGTGTATGTATCCCGATATGCTTACATGGGTTCTCACAACAACTACAGTTCGGCCGACGGATCTAGGCGTACGTGAAGTCAGGCTCTTCGCTGCGCAGTAGAAAATTTTGTATGAAAAAGTTGCACTGCGCATCGAAACGGCCAACTTCACGTACGCCGAGATCCGTTGGCCCTACTGTAATAAAGTCTCTTCCCTGTGTTTTACTCGCATTTGAAGATTTTCATTGTAAGAGTCATCTAAGGAACCAATAATGCGATTCCTGGCACAGAGTTGCTCTATCCTTCAAGGTATGAAATTTGGAAAATTATGTAGCTTTGTAAAAGGCTTTCATCATCATCCGCTGCCCAACTTCACCCACTGCTGGATGATAGGGGTCCCCAACTCTGAGCTAGCCTCATCCACCGTTGGCCCACGAAGTTACTACTCACAGCTAGATTGCAAAAGCGCGTGCAACATTTTATAATCATTTTAATGAGAAGCTAAACGCGACTTAACGCGTGACCTCTGATTATTATCAATGTGCGTGCATATCAAGCACAAGCGAAGATACTTGTAAACATTGAACTTCAGTAAACCTTTTTAATGGAGATAAGGGAGATAAATATTGTATTTCCGCTTCTATTTCAAACTATTGATTTCCCATTTAATCAGCTCTGAAGTATCAGTCTCAGTTTTACCTAAAATGTCTTACAAAAAGTAATATATGTACTTCCTAGTAATTAATTAAGTAAACAAAATGGAACAACTGTGATTGGGAAAGAACCATGGGCATCATTTCTTGAACACTGGACCCGCTTCGTCCAACAGCAATGACACATACGTCATATGAAAGCTCTTGGAGTGTACTTTATTTCATTCTATTACAGCTAAGTTCAAATCGAGTGCGAACATGGTGTTTTGGTGCAAAAATGGCGCGATAATGGTGGTTTCTTTGAACGAAACTAGAAAGCTGAAACTTAGAAGGTAGCTTTCTTTTCTAGTAAAACCACCCACTAAGGCATTTTATTTTCGAATTTCAACCCCTAAAGGGGTGAAAAGCAGTGAAAACGTTTGTATGAAACTTTTTAACGCGTAGTATGATTTGCTTGAAACTCGGTTTGCATACTTAAAATGCAAAATAAATGGACACGTATTTCAGGATTATTCAAATCAACCCTTAAAAAGGAGTGAAATGGGGTGTCAAAGTTTTTATAGGTACTTTTTAATAGGTTGTGCGATTTGCTTGAGTCTGGGTTTGAATACTATTGATGACAAATAAATGAACATATATTTCAGGATTTTTCGAAACAACCCTTAAAAAGGGGTAAAATGGGGTGTCAGAGTTTGAATTGAAACTTTTTAAGGGCGGTGCGATTGGCTTGAGACTCGGGTTGTATATTATAAATGCAAAATAAACGGACATGGTGTTTCAGGACTTTTCGAAACAACCCTTAAAAAGGGGTGAAATGGCGTGTCGAAGTTTGTGCTGGAACTTTTTTAGGACAGGGTAGGCAAGTACCGGCGTCACTTGCATACACTTCGCCACCGGCTACCCGGCACTGGTTACCCGGTCCTTTGGTCCATTTTCGTAACTATTTTTCACAACCAGTTACGAAAGAAGATTTTTTTTCACTGATTCTTAACTGGTTATTAAAAAGGAATATTTATTCCATGTACGTAACCTGGATGAACTCGATCAATTCTTGCCCGAGTGGATTACAACAGCTCAGGACCGTGATGTGTGGAGGGAATGGGGGGAGGTCTTTGCCCAGCTGTGGGACACAATAGACTTATAATAATAATAATAATAAAGTACGTAACCATGTTTCATAGCCAGATATGATTTTTTTTTTCATGTTTTGGTAACCAGTGACGAAAATGGATGGTTTTTTTTTTCTTTTTTCGTAACTAGCTACGAAAATGGAACCTTGTTTTTTTTTCGTAAATGTTATCAAGCTACAAAAATGGATGCTTCTTTTTTCTTTTTATAACATTTAGGACAATTGATATTATGATGTCGAAGTTGAACTGTATCTATTAGTAGGTACTAAATGTACCAATATAATTATATTTTGTTTATTTTTTTTCACTCGATCACCGTCTACGATAATAGAGACTGTTTTGTTTATACTATTCAAATAATTATATGTGGAAACTTGTTATTAGTATCTGTCTTCTTTTAATCTGTTGTCTAGCTGTAAGTTTTCCTAAAATTGAAAAACTAAAATAAAATAAATAATGTACCTACTACTTCCAGATAAATAATAGGCATTGGCTAATCTCATGTGTTCCGAATAATGGACGATTATGCGATTATTTCTGATGTTTTCCGATACCCATTATTTATCTGGAAGTACTGTATAAAGTTTACTAATAAAATTCGTAGCTGGCTATAAAACATGGTTACGTACCTACAAGGAATAAATATTTCTTTCCCAGTTAAGAATCAGTGAAAAAAAATCTTCTTTCGTAACTGGTTGTGAAAAATAATTACGAAAATGGACCAAAGGACCGGGTAACCAGTGCCGGGTAGCCGGTGGCGAAGTGTATGCAAGTGACGCTGGCACTTGCCTACCCTGTCCTTAAAAAGTTCCAGCACAAACTTCGACACACCATTTCACCCCTTTTTAAGGGTTGTTTCGAAAAGTCCTGAAACACCATGTCCGTTTATTTTGCATTTATAATATACAACCCGAGTCTCAAGCCAATCGCACCGCCCTTAAAAAGTTTCAATTCAAACTCTGACACCCCATTTTACCCCTTTTTAAGGGTTGTTTCGAAAAATCCTGAAATATATGTTCATTTATTTGTCATCAATAGTATTCAAACCCAGACTCAAGCAAATCGCACAACCTATTAAAAGTAGGTACCCATAAAAACTTTGACACCCCATTTTACTCCTTTTTAAGGGTTGTTTTGAATAATCCTGAAATACGTGTCCATTCATTTTGCATATTAAGTATGCGAACCGAGTTTCAAGCAAATCATACTACGCATTAAAAAGTTTCATACAAACGTTTTCACTACTTTTCACCCCTTTAGGGGTTGAAATTCGAAAATAAAATGCCTTAATGGGTGGTTTTACTAGAAAAGAAAGCTACATTCCAAGTTTCAGCTTTCTAGTTTCGTTCAAGAAACCACAATTATCGCGCCATTTTTGCACCAAAACACCATTTTCGCGCTCGATTTGAACTTAGCTGTAATAGAATGAAATAAAGTACATTCCAAGAGCTTTCATATGACATATGTTTCATCACTGTTGGACAAGGGGGCCCAAAATGTCGCAACGTTCTTTGCATTGGAAATTATAGGTAGGTACCTAATGTGACGCATATCAACTTAAGTTTGTTTGTTTGTTTTGCTTACATTAAGATAATTACTTATCTGTATTTTATTCTTGTTATAACTATGACGTAATATTTAACCGTGTTGGCCGTGTGGGGTATCTATTTTCAGAAAATGTAAATGGGCTTACATACGAGCTCTATACAGTGAAGGAAAACATCGTGAGAAAACCCGCGGCTTTTCAGATCCACACGTATTATGTAGATTTTGTGGATAAGGCTATGCTGATGTTTTAAATGTTGGACAATCCTACTTTATCTAAACAATATGCCAGACTTTACAGCATAGGCTTTGATTCTTGGCACAACTATATACTATCATCTACTTAAAATGTAATGGCCTAAGTTTAATGTAAAAAATTCAGAGGCTAAACCTACTAATAAACGATCAAATAAAATTAATTTCAGGTGAGACGCTACAGGGTAGAAATATACGTCTCTGAGGGATCGGTGAAGAACAACGAATGGTCCCTGCAATACAAAGGTTCGCCGGGTTGCCTTTCCCAGTTAGAAGAAGTGTTGGGAGAAAGCTTGGGTAGTTCTGACGACAACTCTCCTTGTCTTATGGCTGTGCATATCAAGAAGGATCCAGTGAGCAAAGTAAGTTGGTATAAATAACCATTACTGCTAATAATAAAGGTGGAATTGACTTAAACATCATCCAGAAAACAGTATTTCTCACAAGTTTTGTAACAGGTAACCGTCAGCTGATTTAAATGACCCTAAACAGGGGTATTCGCGAAAAGATCGCAAAAGATGTGTGAAAAGTGATACTACTATACCTACTGAAAAAAATATTTGAATTTATTCACTGGAAGTTCTGTCAAATAGCTCCTGGAATTCATGACCAACACAGCTCACTGTTATATATTGCATTGCACTGTACCTAACCCAGGATTACGAACACCTGCAGTGTGATTCAGACCTTCTCGGAATGTATTTAGAACTAGGAAAGTGACTTTTTTTCGCTGAAAAAACGTCAACTTTCCGACTGAAATCATCGAATCGGATGCTGATTCGGAAGTCTGAATCCTCATGCAGGAAGTGAACTAAACAAACGTAAAGTTGGTTAAAAGGTTGCGAATAAGCTTGATGAGGCAGAGCCTTGATAGAGTGCCGAAAAGGACGAAAATATTTAAGATCGACAACGCGCGACTGATCACTTCTGACAATGTAACTATAATAAGTATATTTTCCATGATTTTTCCATCAAGTGGGCTGTATGCCTGTATGCTTCTTTGCTTTCGAAATAAACCTCGTTCCTATTTATTTATCACTTTCACACATGACAAATTGTGCATGGAGGACTTAATGCTGAAGCATTATCTACCAGTCATCCTGGGCGTGCAAAAAGATGGTGTGGTGTGTATAAAATATTCAATCCTATGACGTTTCATAGTGACCCTTGTGGTCTTATTTATTGACTTTGATATCAAGTTCTCGCTTTTCGTCCGATATCATTAATAGCTAGTTCTGAGAATAAACCTTCAATAGTTTTAATCAAAAATATTGCTTGTATCCTTAAAAAAGTTGAGGAAACTTGATAATAATACAGATTAATCACCCAAAGATATACCTATGCAAAAACAGGTTGAATCACGTAAATCACCTTGCCTTGATTTTGTTATTGAAAAACTTCCAAATAATCATTAACATTTATTTGAGTTCTGTTTAGTGGCTCTCATTAGGCTGACTCATTGTCTTGTCATGATTTATCTCGAAATAGCGTATTTTTTTATCTTTTAACACCATAATATCAAAGTGTTACTGATTGACTGACTTACAATAGTTTAATCATTTTTCACAAAGTGTTGCCCACATGCTTAGAACATTACGTTGGGACTCTGAGAGTTCCAATCCGTCTTTTATTTTTACCCGGCTGAAAAATGAAAGACGATTTTAGGAGATTTATATTTTCGAGTGTATGTTTGAATATTTTTTTGGCACGCTCTACAGCCTAAACAGCGTGGTAGATTTTAGCTTATGAGGTGTTAGATTCATCTTGTGGGAGTGAGAGAGGCTTTACAGTTTTAATCAAAGAAAAGAGGATTTTTTAATTTTTACATTATTTATTATTTTTGTTTAAACTCTCAATACTCACCCAAGTTCACATTGACGAACAGACAGACGTTCATTTTCATTGTTTCTATGTATTTTCTTTCAGGGCCGTCTTCTCGGCTTAGCGTGCGTCACAGCCGGCGACTATCAAATGTCAATTGCAGAATTCACGGACGACGATCTACTGACAGAGTTGGAGACTATAACTGTTCAAATGGCTCCATCTGAGTGCCTTGTCCTTTCTACTGATCATGATGATGTAAGTGCCCTACCTCATCAGGTTTAAGATAATTTTATTTCACATAAGAATTTACAAATTTACTATGAGAAACTTAATTAACCCATCCACAAAACATTTGTTTGTTTGGGCTAATCGTTATTTGTAGCTAGACAGATATTACTTACGGACTAATTACATACAACCTATCAATTACCTACTAGGTAATAATTATGATTCTCATAGCGAATAAATCCGTAGAACTCGAGTCATCGACATAATTCTTAAAATAAGCCTACGCCATCACATTAAATTAGCTCTTCTTTCTCCTCTTTGAGTCTAGTCCATATGCAATGTCTATTCAAATATTTACAAACAAATTTTAAACTCAGGATTCATGTTTTAAGCAGGTGAAGTGAAGTTAGGTCACAGTTCGCAGAACCGATAATTGTTGAGGAAAAAGATTTTGAAATGGCTGCCACAGATCGGGTAACTGAGAGTATGTCAGCTCCTGATAAATTTGACAGGGTCACGGAGACAATATGAAATCGTTCATCTGGTAAATATATTGTGGTGGTAACACTTGTGATCTTCTGTAGGATGATGATTATGACGTTTAACTTATGAAAAGGCACGCTGGGGTACTATTCCACGTCGTAGGACAGTTAAACAGCGTAAGAAAAATAATCTTAGTACAATTTTGTCTACTACTTATGACTTTAAAACCTATTTTAGTACAAAGCCCTCAATAAAGTAATGGAAAGAACGAATGTGAGGGTAACAAAACAGAAGAAATCAGAGTTTTCGACGGAAGGCCTCATTCAAGACCTAAACCGACTGCTCAAGTTCAAGGACAGCCAACAACAAGACGCCAACGCGTTTCCGGAAACAAAAAGCGAGCTGGCTATGACGAGCTTAGCAGCTGCGATAAAATATATCGCTCTGGTGAATGAGAACACCAACTTTGGAAGGTAAGTCATATAGATATTATACTAAACATACATCGCTGCAGTTTGTGTCATGAAATGTGTGGTAATCGCAAGAACACGGTGTCTTATGGCATAGTAGTATAGTGATGCACAAGTTACAACGCTCTAGTGGGAAATAAAACGTTTGCACTATGCTGTTAAGTATTCTGTGATAAAACTCTTCACGTGAGCCATTTGTTATTGCAGTAAGTAAGCGAGTGAGAGCGAGTCATATTTCATCGATAATGCGACGGCCTAACTGGCTTATCGCCTGGCAAATGATGTTTTATGACTTTTTTTCATTTTTCCTCACCATTTCGAGATTGAATACTTTAGTTAGTTAAAAACGGCTAGTGTATGAGACGAGTGTGAATGGAACAGCTGGAAGGGGAAGACCTAGGCGAACATTCCTGGACCAGATTGGTGATGTTTTGGAGAAAGGCAAGGTCAAAAGTACCCTAAACCGGCGAGCTTGTATGAAAAATGTGATGAGAGTGAATGAGGCGAAAGAGGTGTGTCAGGATCGTAGCAACTGGAAATCTGTGGTCTCTGCCTACCCCTGTGGGAAAGAGGCGTGATTTTATGTATGTATGTAAACGGCTAGCAAAATTAGTAACTGTTTGTTTCTAGGTTTCGCCTGTCCACAATAAAGCCAGATTGCTTCTTACATCTCGACGCCGCGGCGCTTTCGGCTCTGAACGTTCTACCCGAGCTGGGAGATACGAGTCATTCACCATCGAGAAGCCTGTTCGGATTGTTGGATAGGTGCCGAACGCAGCAGGGGAAACGGTAGGTGTAATAGTTTAAGTAGTGTGGTAATAGTTAATTGATTCAGGCGTGACTTTGCGGAAGTCCATATTAACTTCCTTCTCTCCCAGTCTTCTAGCCTACTCTAGTGATCTAGACCTGATCAACGAACGCCTGGGTGCAGTAGAACTGATGTCATCAACCTCCCAACTAAATCTTTTTTCTTTCATCTCTTTCAGTCTTCTAGCCCAATGGCTCCGACAGCCCCTTAGTGATATAAACCTGATCAACGAACGCCTGGATTCAGTAGAACTAATGAAGTCAACTTCTCAACTAAATCTTTTATCTTTCATCTCTTTCAGTCTTCTAGCCCAATGGCTCCGACAGCCCCTTAGGTTAAACCTGATCAACGAACGCCTGGATGCAGTAGAACTAATGAAGTCAACTTCTCAACTAAATCTTTTATCTTTCATCTCTTTCAGTCTTCTAGCCCAATGGCTCCGACAGCCCCTTAGTGATATAAACCTGATCAACGAACGCCTGGATGCAGTAGACCTAATGAAGTCAACTTCTCAACTAAATCTTTTATCTTTCATCTCTTTCAGTCTTCTAGCCCAATGGCTCCGACAGCCCCTACGTGATATAAACCTGATCAACGAACGCCTGGATGCATTAGAACTGATGACTACAACTAAGTCTTTAATCTTTTATCTCTTTCAGTCTTCTAGCCCAATGGCTCCGACAGCCCCTACGTGATATAAACCTGATCAACGAACGCCTGGATGCATTAGAACTGATGACTACAACTAAGTCTTTAATCTTTTATCTCTTTCAGTCTTCTAGCCCAATGGCTCCGACAGCCCCTACGTGATATAAACCTGATCAACGAACGCCTGGATGCAGTAGAACTGATGACTACAACTAAGTCTTTAATCTTTTATCTCTTTCAGTCTTCTAGCCCAATGGCTCCGACAACCCCTTCGTGATATAAACCTGATCAACGAACGTCTGGACGTGGTAGAACTGATGACTTCTAACTCGCAACTACGATTGCAGCTTCATGAAGACCATTTGAGGAGAATACCGGACTTGCAGGCGCTGGCCAGGCGATTGTCTAGGAAGAAGGCTAATTTGCACGACTGCTATAAGATATATCAGGTAATGCGATTGAAATATTAGGCTTGGTCTAATAATCCCCTTAAAGATTCCCCTGCGAAGGGGATTATTAGACTTTTTGTCTACAAATCCCCTTACAATCGGATTTAGCTGAGGCAGGGGATTATTAGACAAAAAGTATAGAAATCCCCTTAACCGTAATTTATGTTGGTGGAAGGAAGCCTTGAGCATCGCCGTAGAGTCCCTAGTTTTTCGGAGAGTGTGCTAAACTGTACAATTTGGTTCCGCCGTCTCCTTTCTTCCATCGGACTTCTAGCCACTCGGAAAGGCGCCATTTGTACATGGTTGATATTCCCAGTGTTCGTACTAAGCGCTTTGAGTCTACATTTTTCATACGCACGAAGAAAATGTGAAACTCCTTGCCGGGGTCTGTATTTCCAGAAAAGTATAATTTAGGTATCTTCAAATCGAGAGTCAATAGGTTCCTTCTAGGTGCTTCATCTTAGACCACACTGTTGCTTTACATCAGGCAGGGTGTGGTCAACCGCGAACCTATTTTAGTTAAAAACAAAAAAAGAAATATCGAAACAGAGTATTTATTACCGAATTATTTAAGAATGTATTACCGAAAAAAAGCTTGTTTCGAGAAATTCATATGCGCATTAACACGAGCTCTAAAGGGAAGGAAGACAATCGGTGAAGGAAAACATCACGAGAAAACCCGCGGCTTAGTCAGCCCCACGCGTATTGACCATGTCTTTTCTGTGGGTATGGCCGGTTAGCTGAGAGGATGGTGTAGGTGCAGGCCTACTCCATCTCAAACAATTTCCCAGGCACTACAGTGGCCCGTTAAGTATAGGCATGTAGCGACATCGACTTGTCGCTAGATGAACTACATACACATGCTACGCGCTAAAGAATAGATGGCGACACAACCGCATATGTCTAGAACTCGCAAGCGAAGTTTTCAGCCGCGATAGACATATCTAGGACCAACCGACAACAACTGTCGGTCGAAAGACCACGGGCAAGTGGGCCAGATGGGCCGGCTCGTTGCAGAGGAACCACCTGCTGTACCTTTGGGGAAAGATTCCACCATGTTCCCCAAAGGCAAATATTGCCTCCTGACATTAGATTATTTTTATTTTAGCCTTTTGAAACTTTCTAATACCTTTTCAATTTTCAGGCTATAAACCGACTACCATCCTTGCTGCAATGCTTAGCTGAGGCAGAAAACGCGACCGTTCATTCCTCGCTCACAGAACCGATATCGGAACTGAATGAAGATCTCAACAAGTTCAAGGATATGATCGAAGCTACCGTTGATATGGACGCTGTCGATAAAGGTACAGTTGGTACAATGGATCTATACTCGAGCCATTTTGGATGTACAATGTTTACTAACATTGCACTGACAGATCAATCAGCTGATAGCAGGAACAGACCAATCACAGAAAACTGAGATTCATTACGATTGGCCAAATTGAATCAGTGCCAATCATATTTAATCTCAGTTTTCTGTGATTGGTCTGTTCCTGCTATCAGCTGATTGATCTGTCAGTGCAGTGTTAGTAAACATTGTACACCCATAATGGCTCGAGTATAGGCTTTTCGCTGCAAAGTAGAACATTTTGTATGAAAAAGTTGCACTGCGCATCGAAACGGCTAACTTCACGAATGCCAAGATTCGTTGGAAGAAGTGTAAGAAAATACACAGTAGCAAGCGTTGCATAGAGCTTATCTGTAGTAATGCTTACGAACCCGTTAAGTAGGCAGCAATGTCACACCTAAGAAAAGAATCACGGCCGCTGAAACTTTGGAATTATTATATTTTCGCATTCAATTACTTATAGCTAAAAACTATGCATATAAAAAAACATCAAAGTCGGTCAAGCTGTTTAGGAGGAGGAGGAGAATTACGAACACACGCATATCGGAAGTTTTTGTATAAGTGAATCTTATTGGTACCACTTGATTCTGCTTTTGACAAATTCTGTTACTCATACAAAGGTACATTTTTCCGGATGGTGGTAACTAAGTAATTCATTTAAAAATGTTCAGTTTTAACTGTAGGTACACGAAAATAAGTGTAGATTTACCGACTTTTGTAGAGCTGTAAAAGCTGATTACAACTATTTCAGAAGAAAAAGCTAAAACAACTGCTATAGTCTGGCAACAATGAAAAGAAACCCGAGGTTACGTTTGCGCCATTGATTTGCCCCATTAATGGTGGAAACGTAACTGATTGTTACGTTTGTTTTGTTGTTTGCGCCATTCAAATTGATACAACTAATCTAACCTTGCTTTCCTCGCCGTAGATAAAATCTATAAAAAATTGTTTGTTTAGCGTTTGTTTTTGACATGGTGTTTTTACATGTATGACTGCCCTACCGTACCACCGACGATACCTTCAGTGGTACAGTGGGTAATTATTTTTACCCACGGTACCACGGATGTCAAAAATGACACTGGATGTCAAAAATGACACTGGATGTCAAAAATGACAGATAATGTCAAAAATGACACTGGAAGTCAAAAATGACAGATAATGTCAAAAATGACACTGGATGTTAAAAATGACAAATTATGCCAAGAATGACAGAATATGTCAAAATGACAGATGATGTCAAAAATGACAGAATATTTCAAAATGGCAGATGATGTCAAAAATGACAGATTATGTCAAGCGTGACAGAATATGTCAAAATGACAGATGTTGTCAAAAATGACAGATTATGTCAAGAATGACAGAATATGTCAAAATGCAGATTACATATAAATTGACAGATTGGCCATCGCCATATCTCAAAAACCAGTTATCCTAGACTCTCCGTTATCAGTTCCAGCGAAAGCTAGAATAGATCTTCATTTAAAGTGACAGCTGTCAAACTTCAAACAGCCATATCTCGCAAACTATACGTCCTAGACTTCCCGTTCTCAGTTCAAATGAAAGCTATGACCAAGATCTACATTTAAAGTGACAGCTGTCAAACTTCAAACGGCCATATCTCGGAAACTACTCGACCTGGACTCCCCGTTCTCGGTTCAAATGAAAGCTATGACCAAGAACTACATTTAAAGTGACAGCTGTCAAACTTCAAACGGCCATATCTCGCAAACTACACGTCCTAGACTCCCCGTTCTCAGTTCAAATGAAAGCTATGACCAAGATCTACATTTAAAGTGACAGCTGTCAAACTTCAAACGGCCATATCTCGGAAACTACTTGACCTGGACTCCCTGTTCTCGGTTCTACGTGTATGATGAAGATCTACATTTCAGATGACAGATGTCATTTTGACAGCTGTCACTTTAAATGTAGATCTTGGTTATAGCTTTCATTTGAACTGAGAACGGGGAGTCTAGGACGAGTAGTTTGCGAGATACGGCCGTTTGAAGTTTGACAGTTGTCACTTTAAATGAAGATCTTATCAATAGCTTTCACTGGAACTGAGAACTGAGAGTCTAGGATAAGTGGTTTTAGAGATAAATGGCCAATCTCTCAATTTAATATAATTTGTCAATTTATTGTAATCTGTCAATTTGACATAATCTGTCATTTTTGACATAAAGTGACATTTTTGACATAAAAATTCATCTTTGACATAAAGTGTCATTTTGACATGATCAGTCATTTTTGACATCATCTGTCATTTTGACATAATATGTAATTCTTGACATAATCTGTCATTTTTGACATCATCTGTCATTTTGACATCTGTTTATCAAGTGTCTAATAGTTGCCACCTGAAGGAGTTTTAACTAGATAAGTACACACTTCAATTTTTTTAATACGGTCTGTTTGTCTGTTTTTTCTTTTCCCTATCAATCAATGGTGCAAACATAACTAACCAGTTACGTCTGCCCCATTAATGGCGCAAACATAACTAATCAGTTACGTTTCCACCATTAATGGGGCAAATCAATGGCGCAAACGTAACCTCGGGAAAAGAAACGGCAACTTTTCATTTTGTACTTTGGAAACCCTTTTTCTACTAATCTATGGTAAAGTTCAGGTTTCTTGTCTATAGTAGGTACAGGTACCGAAGACGTCAGTCAGAAGTCATAATATCCTTCTGAGAATTTATCTATTTCGCGTATTTAGCTTGCACAGTGGCGCCCCCATTTATTTCTTGCCAGACTATACATTCAAACATTGATATGTATTTAAGGTGACTACCTAGTGAAACCTTCATTCGACGAGCAACTACAGTCCCTCCGTGAACAATTAGAGAAGCTACAGTCATCAGCCGACAAAGAACTCAGTAGAACCGCCAGAGATCTCAACTTGGAGGCAGGGAAAACTATCAAACTCGAGAACAACCCTCAAAATGGATTTAATTTTAGGTACCACATACTTTCAACTTCTTTTTTAACGTTGCTTTTGTGGGTTATTCCCGCTCGTCCCCGAAGTGACCAGCGGGAAGTTTTTAGTAGCGTTCGTCCCCGCTAAGATACGAGGATTATTTATTTTCTGCAGCCCAACAATTGAATAGGAAACAGTTCAACAGTGTTGACAGATGGAGTCTTTTTTTCAGCAAATGCTCTTGAATTCCGCACGACATTGAAATTAATTTAGCGCTATGTTTGCAAACAAGAATTGCAATTCAAACATTCATCGATATAAATCATTGATTGATTGTATTAGCTAAATATCCTAGTACAATCTTAGTGCTGGTATAGAGGACTGTGAAAGTTCAGGGCCCTAACTCCCAAAAGAACGATATACGTGCCAATTATCGTAGATCAGCTTATTTTGGTCGACTGTTCCGAATTAGGCTTCCACCAGCATAGGCTGAACTACGATAATTGGCACGTTTTTAGAGCTGGGAGTAGGCCTACTGGTGTTTATCAAACTAATTTACGCATAGTTTAATTCTCTATGTACCCTGCATAAATTATCTATTTAAAACTCTTCAGGGTAACTTTAAAAGAGGAACCGGCGCTACGTGGCATGAAGAAGTACAAAATAATAGACGCAGTGAAGGGCGGCGTCAGATTCAAGACTAATGCTCTAGACAGCATATCCGAGGACTACATACAAACAAAAGGCACTTATGAGAAGGAGCAAGACAAAGTTGTATCTGAAATTGTTGCTATAGCCGGTAAGTAACTGCTAGATCAATAAACAGACGTCGAAATATCAAAAAGTTTTAGGTAGAAACCATGATCATGAATCTAAAAATAAGTAGTGATACCTCACTTGGATATTAACGCAGTTATTCATATTGAATTTAGAGGCTTCCTAGAGCTCAGATGTCTGCTAAATCTGTTGACATCTCTTTTCATTGACTAAAAAGAGGCAAAAAAAAAATTCTCTAAAGCTAAATTGACAAATTATCAGTGAGTAATGAGGTTAGACAAAAGAATCACCAAAGGGAAAGCAATCTACTGCCCTGATTTTTCATGATTTGGTCACGAAAGAAGTAAAGGAACCTAGCTCTTAAGATGATTCAGAGTTCCCGGATAGAAACCTCATTAGAAATTAAATATGATCATGAATGTATCCCCAAGGCGCGGTAGACATTCTCTCAGATGTCAGATCCTATTAGAATCAATAGATATTGATCGTTAAAATTCAAAAGACTAACAAGAAAATAATGGTTTAGTAGACGAAACTTAATTTGACTTCCCAAGAAGTAAAATGACATTGATCTTTTTTATTTCAGCTGGCTACTCAGAATGCCTATTCTGCCTATCCCACATTCTAGCACGCCTGGATGTATTGGTGTCCTTCTCTATCGCGGCGAGCACCGCGCCCGCCCCGTATTGCCGTCCCGTTCTAACGGAGAGCTTGGACAAGTTTGAGATGACAGAACTAAGACATCCTTGCTTAGAAGTTCAGGATGGTGTATCTTATATTCCTAATGATGTTAAGTTTGAACGAGGTAAGCCGACGATGTTTTATCAATCACTAGGTTTTTGCTAGATGATTTACAAAGTGTCATGGCCAGTTATGCATACGATCAACTGTATTGCCTAGGAAATTGTTGAAATAGAACAGACTTGCCATACTCCTTTCAGCTTCTATATCTTTAACATAACACAATTCAACAGATTTCTAAAAAATAATGATAGTCACATGCTTGGTAGACAAAATATGTGCTAACGTAAAAACTTAACCCGAAAACTCGCAATATCTCTCGAATATTCTTAAATGAATGGTTCATTCCATAATACCTCACGAATGTTCACCAATAAAAGGAAATTATGTCAAAATAAATCACGTCTAATTAGAATATAATATAATCGTTTCTTGTCAAGGTCTCACATTAATAAAATACATAATTATAGGTACTCGATTAAGTGCCACTTACCATGGTACTCGATTAAGTGCCACTTACCATGACTCGTCAACTAAATTTACAATAATTAGTTCAGCTATTCTAAAGAATAAAGATAACTTATATAAAACTAGCTGCTGCCCGCGGCTTCGCTCGCGTGGTACCCGGATAAAAAGTAGCCTATGTTACTCTGCAGCCCTCCAACTAACTCCACACAAAAAATCACGTCAATCCGTCGCTCTGTTTTGACGTGAAAGCAGGACAAATAAACAAACAAAAAAACACTTTCACATTTATAATATGGGTACGGATTATTTAGTTCGCTGAGGGCGACAATTTAATTTATTTTAATTAATATTACAGATTCCTGCCTAATGCACATAGTAACTGGCGCGAATATGGGCGGCAAATCCACATGGATGCGATCTTGTGGTGCGGCCACATTGCTCGCTCACGCGGGTTGCTTAGTTCCTGCAACCAGTGCTATACTTCCTCGACTATCTGCCCTTAGCGCGCGCATAGGAGCTGCGGACGCAGAGGATAAAGGACAGAGTACATTTATGAGGGAGATGATCGAATGTGCCGCTATACTGAGGGTCCGTTATTATTGATACTAGTTGTATACTACTAATACACTATACTGAGGGTATACATTTAATTTTATGAGGGAGATGATCGAATGTGCCGCTATACTGAGGGTACGTTATTATTGATACTAGTTGTAATACTAGTGCCATATTTCCTCGACTATCTGCTCTTAGTGCGCGTAACGCTGCGGATGCAGAAGATAGACAGAGTACATTTATGAGGGAGATGATCGAATGTGCCGCTATACTAAGGGTACGTTATTATTGATACTAGTTGTAAACTTGTAATACTAGTGCTATATTTCCTCGACTATCTGCTCTTAGCGCGTATAGGCGCTACGGACGCAGAGGATAAAGGACAGAGTACATTTATGAGGGAGATGATCGAATGCGCCGCTATACTGAGGGTACGTTACTGTTGATACTACAAGCTGCATTGTTCGTACGGGTTCCTTCCTATAGTTAAATTAAGAAAACTACTTAGTCCTGTTTTCGTTTCCGGAGTATTATATTAGCACTAAGGGCGCGTCCCGATTAGGCGAACAGTGAGCGGCTAACTGTTTGCTTTCTTGTAGTTTTTAAATGGAGTGGAACCATACAGTATAGTTTTTAAATGGAGTGTACGCAGTTTGCGGCGTTTTGCGTTCGATTGTTAGGGAGTGTCCACATTGCGTTTTTTGCAGCGCGTTTGTATCGATACAAACGCGATTCGAACGCGATGCGAACGCGCAGCCCCCCGCGCAGCCCCTGCCGGTTCGCTTTTGTATGGAAAAATACGCGTTGCGAACGCGCGTTTGTATCGATACAAACGCGCAGCTCAAAAACGCGCTGCAGAAAACGCAATGTGGACACTCCCTTATCGACTGAGCGGCTGATTCGCACTACTTTCTTCTGATTTTGAATTTCATTCGACATTGAGTTTGAGACAGCTGACAGTCAGCCGCTCACTGTTCGCCTGATCGGGACGCGTTCTAAGTCTAAGCCCGTTTTTAGTCTCACGCTCACCGTCAGCGCTGATAGGCGAGTGATCTTTATTCCAATGAAATAAGGATACTAATTGTCCAGCACTGACAAGAGCAATCAGCGTAGCCATTTCTGCTAAACAATCATTATCCTTATTTCATTGTAATAAAAATCACTCGCCTATCAGCGCTGACGGTGAGCGTGAGACTAAAAACGGCCTTAAATACTTATTCTGCTGCTTTTAGTCGTAAAGCAGGTTGCAAGAATGCGTCCTTATTTTCGGTAATTTATTTCACAGACTGCTACTCCAGATTCGCTCGTATTGATAGATGAGCTGGGAAGAGGGACCTCTACGTACGAGGGCTGTGGCATCGCCTGGGCTATCGCTGAGTAAGTTTACTCTTTACTATTTTCTAATAGAGTACCAGCATACCTAAACGTGAAAATAAAATGTAAATTCAAATAAAAAATCATATCAAATTCGGCTGGATTGCTTTTAAATAATCATAATTTTGAATGTAAGTAATCTTACTAATGTTATAAATGTGAAAGTTTGTGAGAATGGATGGCATATTACTCTTTGACGCAAAAACTACTGAGCAAAGGTTTTGTTCCAAAGCAGGCCAGGTCGGTGTACGCTATACAGAGAAAAGTGAAAAAAATCAGTGATTATCGAAAAAATACTCCAACTCCAATTTAAAGCTTAGTTTGACGAGGATAAATGTTTAAAATGTGAAGACTTTTTACAATGGTAACATTTTTCCGGGCGGCCATGACAGTGTAATAGTTCGTAGCTGTCACTGTCACTTGTATTTAGACAGCTTTATGATTTTTTGACAGATTATTTATTGTTTCATTCAACATTCGTTCGTTGTAGGGATGTTCGATATTTCGGATTGTATCGATTTCGTATCACAATGTATCGTAATGCATTGTATCGTATCAGTACGGGGGATTTGATACGATATTTGGTATCGATACAGTATCGAATCAAGACAAGTATGTAGGTACTTTGGTAGGTACTTCAATAAATAAGTAAACCGAAGCCTTTATTATTCTATACTATTTAAATAAATACCTACTAGATTTAACATTGTAGGTAGCCTGTGTACCTATTTACAAACCCTGCTCTTTTACTTATTTTAAACAAAAGTTGCAAATCTCGCACATAGCCTGAAGAAAAAGTGACTTTAAAAACTCAAAATGTTCATCGATATTTTTCGCTGACTGTTACCTATGACTTTTGGTGTGTTTCGTCTGGGAGTCAAAACAATTTGATTTCAAAACAATTTCATACAATACTTTCGATCCGATACACCTTGCATGTGTTGTATCGATCCGCCTAATCGTATGCCATAGTATCGATACAAATATCGGGTGTATTTTAAGACATTGTATCGATACACGCAAGTATCAGATCGTATTGAACATCCCTAGTTTGTTGGATTTGTTTGTGCGTTTGCGCTGTTTCAGAATATTTCTGTATTTTCGAGTTTTTTTATGCTGCGACCATTGAAATACAGTACCTACCTACATTTTATCTCATTATCAATTAATTATGACGGACAAGGTTCCTGGCAAAAGACGGTCGAGTTGGTCAAAGAAAGAAGTCGTGGCTCCGCAGTATCCGGGAGTGGACGGGAATGACCAGCGCATCCGAACTCTTCCGCCTGGCAAAAGACAGCAAGATTCCAGCAGCTGACAGCCAACCTCCACTAGTTGGAGAGGTACTTGAAGAAGAAGTTTTCAATGTCGGCTACATATATTTTGCTGACGCAATTAGTGTTTTTTATTAGTTTATGACGCAATTACAAAATCCAGAAGCTTTCCTGCATCAAGACTCCAGTATGTGCATAATGTCGTTATACCAAAGGCCTACCCACAGATAACCAAGAAATGGTCCTATCAGAGATTTAGTGGCTGCTAGGATTCATCCCAATGAGGTAGGTACCTAATCATACCTACTTTTTGTTTTGTAACTAGCAGCACCCTCGTGGCTTTGCCCCCGTGGTGATGGTAATGATGATGATGAAAAGTACCTAGCCTATAACCTTCCTCAAGAGTTTAGCTATCAAATGCAGAATTATTTTTTTAACCTCTCATATGCCGAAACGTAGATCACAACGAGATAGTTGATTTTCTATTGTGTCTCGAATCCAATAATAGGAGAGGTTAAATCGGACTGGAAGTTCCTGAGATTAGCGCCTTCAAACAAACAAACTCTTCCGTTTAATTATATTACCTAGTTTAATATAAGTAATGATATGATAATAATTATCTCACATCAACAGTCTGCTTTTATATAAAAGGATTACTGCAGAACTTTGCCATGGGAGGCAGATGGATAATCTTAACTATCTTTATGCTATCTTAAGATTTGCAAGTCTTTACTTTATTTAGCCTCTTGTTTCAGTTGTATTTTTTAAACATAGGTAGTTGACTGAATTATTCATATTCCTATAAATAAATAAACTTATTCTTATTTTATTTCAGTTACAAGAGCATGAACTCCTATGCAGAAACTGCTGGCTGGTGGCACAACAAAATGTCCAAATCGAGCAAGGATTAGTAATTAAACCGAGACAAAATGAAACGGGTGTAACAGTGATGTTGAATGATTTTACTTTGTACCAGGATGTATCAACAAGGAATGAACCTTAGTGCCAGAGTATTTGAGGAACATAGTATTAAGAACACAAAAGGTATTAGTCACAGACAATACCAGAATATAGAATTATTTACATTTGGGATTTTCAATTTCAATACCTTCACTAAAAATGAAATGGAGTCTGCTTTGCTTGAGTTACTTGTTGTATCCAACATTGACCTGTAACATTTATTGACTCTAAACAGGTCAATGCTGGGCTTATTTAGTTCAAAATAATATTGAAATTGTTTTTTGTAACTCCCGTCCAGAATTTCGATGTTTTCAATATGCTCAAAATCTAAGGGCCTTACTTATGAAAGATGTTTATAGTGAAACACTGGTTAAACAACGTCCTGTCTTTATTTGTGGATAGTGACAAACAGAGACAGGACGTTGTTCAACCAGTGTTCAACTTTAAACATCTTTCATACGTAAGGGGGTAATTGTTTAACTTCACGTTCTTTCACAAGTAGCACATGCAAAGACTCTATTTCATTTAAGAGAGCATAGAAGCACCGGCCTCTTACCTGGATGGAATTTTAATTAGGGATGATGTAGTGTAGATGAAGAAAAACAATGAGCTAATATTAATATTAAAAATTGTTTTATTTATTCTCTCTACTTTTATTCCCTACTCATGTAACTAAGCAGCTTTATAGGTAGGCACTACACACATTTTACACTAGGTGACAGGTCTTTGCACTAGGTATAACTTATTTGAAAAAAAGGCTGGAGGTTACCATTGAGAGGTCTACTGCAGATGCTGTCTCACTGTTATTAAATGCTAAATAGGTAAGTAGTTTATAGTATGTAGGTATAGGCCTTTGTCCATTTTCATTTTTTCATTTTGCCAGTGAACCATTTTTCACTTTTACAAAAATTCGTCCAAGAATTATTATAACTAGCTTCATTACCCGAGTTCAATACAAACATTTCAACTAAGTATAATAAACCTTGTTCTTTCTGTTCTGTGAAATAAACAATTCAATAATTCTACACGAACGAACGAACGAAATGCAGCCATTTCCCCTCTTCTGTCAAAATCGAAAAATGACAACAGCTGTCAAGCTCAATATCACCTCGCCTCCATATTGTTAATAAGTTTTGTGTTGCTCTTTGTGAGAAAGTTTTTTAAAAACATGTGCTAAACAAAGCAGATTCATAACAAAATGACAGTGGGAAAAGGTTTTATTTAGATTTAGCTATTTATAGACAAATGAACACCGACCTAGCCTGGGCTCTATAGAACCATGAAACAACTCCTTTTAATTAAACTTGGAATATACTTACATAGTTTATGACCTGAAATAACACAGGCTACTTTTAATCCAGATAGGTATGTACTAATGTACCACGCGAGCGAATCCGCGGGCGGAAGCTAGTTTCTCAATACAAAAACTCAGTCCACCTATATCTTTTCAGAGAGCTAGCTACAAAAGCGCAATGCTTCTGTCTCTTCGCCACTCACTACCACGAACTAACAAGACTGGCCAGTCTCCACTCGACAATAGTCAACTCGCATGTTGAAGCGTCGGTCGTCGACAATCAACTGGTGTTGCTACATAAAATAGCGCCGGGTGCTGCCACGCAGTCATTGGGACTCCATGTCGCCAAGCTAGCTGATCTACCCGCTTCTATTCTTGAGGTAATAAGAACTATTGATTGTAACTGCTTAGAAATATTGATACAAATGATAGATATTTCATGATGCCCAATAAGTATCAAAACAGTGTCGTTATTTTGTTTTTTTTTTGTTTGTTAGTTTCATTTATTTCTAACTAGCTGACGCCCGCGGCTTCGGCCGCGTGAACTACTATTTTATTAATCTTACGGAAACCGTGCATTTTTTCGGAATAAAAATCCTTTTCCCGGTCATTATCTATCTATGTTTCAAATTTCAGCCAAATCGGTTCAGTGGTTGTCGAGTTATAGAGGAACAAGCATACATCCAAACATCCAAACTTTCGCATTTATTGTGTGATAGTGTGATGTGATTAGTGTGAAGTGTGATAGTGTGATGTGATGTGATGTGTGAGCTCACTCTATTACGATGGCGATATTTCCACGCGGTTTCTAAGCTGGTGGCGTAGCTTTATATCAAAACTTAGAAATATGTAGTTTTTGAGAATATTATGTACGTTAAAATTGACCGTTTCTAACTTATCTGTGTCCATGGGACACATCAATGTAGGTATTTCCACATCATTAGCTGATCTGATTACTTTACACGTGTCTTGTTTACCTACTGGTGTGAACTAATTAGTTGATATTACACACTGAACTGATGGAAAATTAATAAAATCAGCTGCGGGACTAACAGGGACGAACTCGACAAAGCAGCCGACTGGGAGATCCTAGCACAAGATTTTTGGAAGTAATGGGGGAGGCTGAAAAAACAAACGGCTGAAAATAATAAAAATCAGCTAAAAATTAAAAAAAAACTGGCTTTACTAATGCCCGGTTTTTAAATGCAACGAACTCATTAGGTCCTACATTATTTGACATTCAAACAAAGTTGCTATGCCTGCGATCATTCGCAAGCCTGGCCGCATACGAGCCACAAAACGCCGCTACCGATCTATTTCCTGTAGTTTTCATATATTTTGTATAGACGCGCCGCACACGTGGTAGCCGGTGTTGGCCACTCGCTACAGCTACAAAATATGAAAAGTCGCTGTCGCTGGCGTTTTGTGGCAGTGGTCGGTGGCCCGTTTGCGCCGAGCTTAAGTTGAATACTGTAATGCTTTAACTATTTTTTTTATTGTTTGTAACAAACACAAATAATGAATTAACGTAGTACCTACGGCAAAAGAAAAAACACGGCATGTGCATCTAGCAAGTCTAATCGCTGAAGGATTCCCTAAATATTTAGTAGAATGTCTACATTACCTTGGAGATAGTCATCTCGATCCTGTTTTTACCCGACTGCGCAAAGCAAAGGAAGGGTAATGTGTTTATCAGTCTATGTATGTAAGTATGTATGTTTGGATGTTTCTATGTGGCATTCTAGAGGCCAAACGCGTGGACCGATTTTGATGATTCTTACGTCAATCGATTCGTCTGAACCTTGGGAGTGTTGTTACAGGCATGACAGTAATCAAAATTCACCAGTGCCACCACCAGACGCCTTAATGTCAAAATTAAAAAAATCAAAATCGTCACACCATGTCAAGTGGGGTATCGTTGAATAGGTATTTTAAAATCAACTTTATGTTTCTTTTACCATTTTTCATTTTAAGTAATAGTTTAGGAAAAATAACGGTTTAAAGTTGATTAATAATTATTCTCGCTATGGATGTTTCTATGTGGCACTCTAGAGGCCAAACGCGTGGACCGATTTTGATGATTCTAACGTCAATCGATTTGTCTCAACCTTGCGAGTGTCACTAAAGACATGAAAGTAATCAAAATTAACCAGTGTTACAACCAGACGCCATATTGTCAAAATTGAAAAACTCAAAATTGACGAACTATGTCAAGTGGGGTATCGTTGAATAGGTATTTAAAAATCAATGTTAGGTTTCTTTTACTATTTTTCATTTTAAATAATAGCTTAGGAAATATAACGGTTTAAAATTCTGTTTGTGTGTATCTTGGCCGCGCATCACGTCTCGGTCGAACGAAACTACTGGACGGATTTAAATGAAACTTGGTATTATTTGAGTGCATACATACTATACTACTACGAGGTATAAATAGGATACTTTTGATTACTATACCTACTTACTTACTGAAATTCAAGACGGTTCCCTTGGGAGAGGAAATGAAAATCAAAATGAGTAGGTAGGTATCTGGTTGTAATTCATTAACACATAGTACGATTTTATTGATTCTTTTTACCCGACTGCGCAACGCAAAGGAAGGGTAATTTTGTTAGAAAGTAGGTATGTACCTACTTTAAAATGTTCTGTAAAAATTTCAAGGTCATCGGTTTTGTAGTTCAGAAGTTACAAACATCGCAACCCTCAGTATTATTTTTTATTTACATTAATTACCAAAAACACAACTAGATGTCGCTGCTAAATCTGAACCAATCCTAGATCGCGCTATCGTTGCGTTTTGAAAAGTTTACCTATTCTATCAATTTTTGAGGGCCATTATCGAAAGTTTTTGATATTATTGGATTGGATTGAATTATTGGCTGATGGGGAATTGGATTGGATGGATTTGATGAATAAAATTGAATAAATAATTAGGGCGATACGAAGTTACTTAGTTTAGTTGGTTTATTAATTTCTTGTTGGGTAGGTAATAGTTAATCAAGGTATTTTAAAATCAACTTTATCATAACTAAAAAGTGTTAAATAAAAAAATATTTTAAAAAAACAAAAACCCGACTGCGTCAAAACTAAAAAGAAAAAAACAAGCCTGCAAAGAATTACTCACAGTCGGGACCCATAACATTGGGAAGATTTGATTGGTAATAAAATGAATGGGTACCGACTGTGAGTAATTCTTTGCAGGCTTGTTTTTTTCTTTTTAGTTTTGACGCAGTCGGGTTTTTGTTTTTTTAAAATATTTTTTTATTTGTGTATCATGACAAACACCCGTGCAAACATTTTTTTTTTTCAGTATGCAGAGGCCAAACAAGCGCAACTGGAAACCAACCTGTTTGAAGTAGAAACCTCCCTGGATTCCCAAGAAACCGCGCAAGGCCAAGAACTCATATTGAATTTCCTGCGACGCTGTAAACAGATACAAGAATCCGACGCGTCAGACGAAAATATGATGAATGAAATAAATAAACTGAAATCGGAGCTTACACAGCAAAATAATAAATACGTTGCATCACTCATGGCATGAATAGGACAAGCATTTTTTTAATAAACTTACTTGAAACTTACCTTTTGCTTTTCAATACAAACCTATTAGAATTATGTAAATATTTTTTCTTCAATTGTCCATCCTGAGTTATTCCTGTGTGTCACCGCGTCTTGTCCCCGAAAGGAGACAAACAGGAATCAAAATTTCTGCCTGTCCCCAATTTTTTATTCGGGGACAGGCAGGAATTTTTAACTAAGTAAATAAAAACTGACGTGAGCCACAAAATAGATTCATTCTGATTCATTGCAAGGAGTCTGTCGCTACTGGACAAAATACATTAGGTATATCGATCTTGTGCTTTCTACATGTAAACCTATAATTTTCAATTCAGTACCCTTTCAATAGAAGTTTCACAGTACGAATGGATCATGCGAAAAACGAAGTGATGTTTGTACCATGACTGCCCCACCATACCACCGACGATACCCCCAGTGGTACGGTGGGTAATTGTTTTTACCCACGGTACCACCATAGTGCTGAGACACGGATTACCATTGACCATACCCCCAGACGGTGGGCAATTATTTTACCCCACATGAACTGGTCACAGAAGTAGGGTGTCAGGTGTCCAAGATTTTAAACTAGGTACGCTATAAATTCACATTGATTGGCAGCCCTTAGCCACATTGTGGGCTATTATCTCATTGTTTCAGAGAAATATAATTGTTATCAGTCATATTTAAGCTTCTAATATCAATAGAGACAGACTTTTGTCATCACATCACCTATTTTTATACTTACATTAATTTTTGAATTTTCGGGTAAGTAGGTAGGTAATAAAACATAGGTTTATGATAACATTTCTTTTTATTAACATTTAACAGGGTGAAATTATAATTAGGTACCTATGTTACAACAAAATTACAAGATTTGACTTTAAATAATTTCTCTTACTATTAAGTGCGCGACGAAGCTAACATCTATGTTAAAATTAATACATTTGATATTTTAGTGAATACTTTTGTTACAATGATATGGTTGGTAGGTGTGAAGTTACTCTGCTTGAATGTAGTAGGTAGTACAAAGATACATAATTATAATGTTTTTATACGAATTATCATGCAAAGAAATTTAAATGCCCTGATTATCACTTATCCCACATCATAATAAACTAAAGGTCCATTGTGCAGAATTCAAATAATAATGTCTGTCTGAATATTTCAGAAAATAATTACAAAATGTGATTGTTAATAAATATTTGAAACAAAAGCTAAAATTTACACTATCGACTGTAAAGTTGTGGATATTGCGATGTATCAGTTTTAATTGATAGGATGTTTACACAAAAACTATCTCATCAAAAAGAAAGTCACATGTAGTCTATAATTCTAATACAGTCGCCAAAGCCGCATCCATTATCAAGTACGATAATGCATCTAGTTTCATAAATGTATGCCATAATGTCAAAACTAAAATGTATCATAATATTTACAGGAACAAAGATACATCACGTCATAAATATTTCCCGAAGACCGAATATTGGTTTGTGAAATTTGAAGGTAGGAATTTTTAGGTGGCTGTTCTGCTAATACTTAGTGCGTACGTTACGCCGAGAAATTACAGTTTTTCATTTTTTTGTAGTTCAATGCAATATACAAAATACATAGCGAGACTAAATTATAAATTATATTACAGTCTTAGGGGTTTCTGCTACATTAGTCAATCAAAAAATATTCTTGCAACATGTTTATTTTTATTTTAAAGCAAAGGGAACGTTACCACGTAGGTACTTTGTACATCGCATTGATATTTTTTGAACTGTTTATTATTTATCTTTATGGAATTATTTACATCTTCATATTTGTTGGTGGGACAAAATGAGAAGTTAGGTATATTATTTACATTAAATTATTTACATGTCATTTAAGTTCAAACCATAAATAATTTAAAATCATTTCAACATCAGTCTAGATTACGATCAGTTAGTTCTCCCGCGCCGGCCGCGTCGGTCCGCCGGCCGGGAGTCGAGTGATGCCCCACCGCTCAATCAATAAATTTATCATTACAGTAACATCACAGGAATAAGCGGACATCGAACGGAGCGTGGTTCCAGCACGCACGCGGGGCGGACGCACAAGTGACTAGCATCGAGCCGCCCGGGAGGCTCGCTCACGAGAAGTAGAGGCGCACTGCGTTTTGGAACGTCCTTCGGCACATGGGGCACTTGTCCGTGGACAGAGCGCACTTGGCGCAGGCCACCACGTGCCCGCACGGCACAAAACACACGTTGCGCTCTTCCACGTAGCAGATCTTGCACAGTTTCGAATCGTCTAGCGGCGCGGGCTCCTCATCAGCGGACGCGGAGGGAACTTCAGCCGTCGCTTCGGGGCGCGGCGAACGAGTCACACAAGCCTCGGACATCACGCGTTGCACATACTCGCGTCCCTTCACCAGCTGCACGTACGCACAACGATCGAACCAGCGCGCGTGCTGTTCCCACGGTACATCGTCCTCCTCCCAGTCCTTGAGACCACCGTCGCAGTAGAAGCATTTGGTCTTATCGCCCTGGCCGGTGTAGAAGAAGCCGGCCTCGGCGAGCTCCTCCGGTTTCTGGCGCATGGAGCGCGGCCAGTCTTTGAAGCTCTTGAGACGGGAGGCTTCGGAAGCGTAGCGTGCGTGTACGGGGCCGGGCATGCGAACGGGGGCAGGCGCGCGAACGCCGCATTCGTCGTGACCGGAGGAGGAAGCGGCGGGCGTGTCGGTGGGGACGTTGCCGGCGCTGGCTAATTTCCGCAGAAAGGGGCACTGCGGCGCCCAGCGTTGGTGATCAGCGGCGGGGTCGTCGCCCTCCTCCCACCGCATTATCTCCACCTTACAGAAGGCGCAGCGCACTTCATCCCCACGGCCGAGGTAGTAGAAACCGTTTTTGGCGAGCTGCTCGGGACTGAGGAAGTTGATGGGCCACTTGTCGAATGTTTTTATCCGTTCTTCTTCGCGGCGCATGTCGGGCATGTCGGGCAGGAAGCCGAAGGAGTCGCGGTTGTCGGTCTTATCGGAAGACGTGGGGGAGGGCGTAGATGCCGGGGAGAGGGGGGCAACCTCGCAGCCCACCGGCGCCGCCGGCATCATCAGCGACTCCACCAGCGGTCGTATTCTTGCCTCGCGCGGCGCATTCTTGAATAAGGAAGCGACGTGAGCTCCATTAGGTACAACTGAAAAGAACAAAAACAATTACCTAATTAATTTGTTGTACAAAATATTTTCAGACTGAAGTCTGAAATATAATTTGGGTAATATTTTGGGTTAAGGCACTCCGGCTTGAGGAGGATCGCTTGTATCAATGCGGGTACGAATCCCGTAGGAATCGAAAAATTTTGATAAGACTTAATTTTCAATAAAATAACTTTGGAAAGTCTAATGCTGACCAATTCCAACAGACCGACGTTTCTTTTTACAATATTGTGAAAAATACTTTTATATTAGGTAATAATCTAAAATTATCAACCTAAGTAGGTAATATTTCCAATTAAAAACTGATAAGGAATTCGAGGAAACTGTGAACGTCACATAAATTCCAATTCTAACAATGACTTCATTTGTGTAATACAATTATTATACAACAAAAATATTCAAAGTACAGTCAACAAGAAAATTTGGTGAACTGAACATTCAATCCTTTCATTCGAAAACATTGTATTCATAAACCTAATTGTATTTTCTATTATAGTCCCGAAAAGCAAATAAAATATAAATATCTTTATAGAAGATTATATTTTGAAGGCGAAGTAAATGTAGCATAGCGGCAAACGAGTGTACATTCAAAAACAGTTTCACATAACAACAAGTTCGCGGCTGGGCAGGCGGCTGCCTCTTCGACATTCCTTTCCCAGCCTCTCGCTCCCGCGGTCCTCACCCCTCCCCGACTGGATCTCAGTGCGCATGCACTAAAGCTACAATCAATTTTTCTACAATACGTTACTATGTAAGATTTGTAGCGACGTCATGAAGGTACAAACATACGAGTACCTCTCTCTTAAAATCTAGGTAGTATAAATTAACAGAATATCTTGATTATCTTTCACGGTTCGAAAATAAAATAAACATACTTGTTATATTTTTTTATTTTTATAGTGTTAAACCACACTTAGGGTAATCAATGCTTTAATCGATAAATATGAGCTTATCAAGATTTTCAACCCGACGAATATGGGATTCCATTGCCGAGTTGGAAAAATTTTCAATTAAATATTTGTTAACCTCTTCATTTTCTTGTCAAATAGAATGTGAACAGAAATAAGAAACTTATCGCTCGTATTATGAAACTATGTATATTCTTAGGTATCTACATTTATAGAAAACTAAGTACCTCGGGTACTTAATATCAAAAGAAATATTTGCCTTTACTTTGTTTATAAAATTTACTATGCGTTTTTCGTCAAGTTAACAGAAAACTGAATTTAGGCCTACGTAATCAACAATGGCTCCTGTTGTTGTACAGCTATATGGATCGATAATTACCATTTTTGAGTGCACGGTCGACTAACAGCGGCATTTTGTAGATTGCGTACACACTGTAACTTTACGTAACACTAATATCGCACATTTCATCAAAATAGCAAACTTTTAAGCTAAGACTGGAGTTTTTTACTTTTTCAGATTTCGGTAATGGCGCTCGACAGTACACGGGCATCGTTGGCTACTCAGTGTTGGGTGGGTTGTCTGGTGTCGATAAAGCGCCGTAATAATTGCCCCACTGCGCATGCGTGCGTATTTTTAAGAGGGGTCGAATTTGCCGGCTGGGGTGTACGACACAGCTGTGCAAGTTAGCATTCGTATTATTCTTCTAATTCTATAGCAAATGCCTTCTCCAATAGGCCTAACATGCGCAACATCGAGAGTCGTGAAACGAGATATCTCTCTCGATGTTGCGCATGTTAGGACTACAGAGCAAAGATTAGACTATCATGAGTATTCTTTTACCCTAATTTAGATTTTCTTTTCTTAGCCGAGTTAAAACCATTCTCAACATTGTTTTTCTTGGCGGTTATTTAACATCTGCGTTGACAGATGTTAAATAAAATATAGACTAGACCACCGCGTAAATGATGTATATCTCAATCTATGCACTAAACTATAGCGTAGGTTAAGTAAGCGAGGAGCAAGGAGGGTCGACGCGGGAGAGATGTACTCCTAGTTCTCAATCAGGCGAGCGTCTGGTGCGGCGTTGCCGCGCCGCGCCGCGCCGTTCACAGCCGACCGGATTTCATTCATATTTGAGACGCGACGTTGCCGTCTCCAGCGGAAACCGCGACCACACAACGTAAAAAACAGCCTTTGGAATGTGGCAGTAGTTTACTGTTGGGCGGGTGGGTCTATGTACTTATCAAACAAAAAGTAGACAAAAGTTGTTTGGAATGCAGACGCTGCTTATCTTTTAAGTAGTAGATAGTTATGTTAAGCGTAATTAGACGATAGTCCCCAAATATTTTGGGATGAAGTAAGCACGATTAGTATACTAAAGCGAATTTTAGGTAGACAGAGTAATGGTTTAACTACTACCAGTTGTGTGTTCAAATCAGTGTCAGGGAATGATCATTAACCGAGAACATGCAAATAAAGTGAACTTAAATACAACGACGTGCATAACGAGAGCAAAAAATGTAAGAAATAAGACAATGACGACCGAGTCCAAGGTTCATTGCGTTATTCGCAAAGAGCAAATGAAATTCAGCATTGTGCCTCTTAAGAGAGCGGCGAGAGGCGGCGCCCGGAGTGCAAGCAGGCGTGGGGAAGGGGACGGGGCCATGTTCTCATGCCTATGGGTGGTCGGCGCTCGGCTTTCGAATTCCAATGCCTCGCCTGCAGCGCCTACGCGCTAGACTACGATCTACTTAGCTACATTCAAGTTGCTACGACACGACAAACTATTTTATTTTATTCTAAAGCAACATCCCCATTTGAAACATCACATCTTTCATGTATGAAGACAGGACAGTTTTAGTCATTTTTTATGAATGAGTTTTATGCTTCACATAGTGTAAGCAAACTATGGCTTCTCTCATTCATAAAGCTTAAAAAAATAAACTGTTGTAAAGGATAACAGCCCGGAAACGGTGTCAGTGGAAGTGTACGTCCGCCAGATGGGTCGATTAAAAACAAACCTAAGTATATTATACAAACATACATTTACATAGTGCTGAAGTAAACTGGAATGACGTATAATGACGGTTTTTTTTTACTCAGAAGTAAAAATGATCTAGAGTAGGATTCAGCACTGAAGTCCGTCCGATAGACGCGGCGCTGCTATCGCAGAACTAGGTTATCTAAAAAAATACTAATTGTCTAAATAAGGCTTGAACAATAATAATTATGCTAGTTTGTACGTTCGTTAGCCCTACACACCAGAACAACTGAACGACCTTAACTAAAAGAGCATAATAAAGGGAAAAAAACAATTAGTTCCCGCTTTTGCCGCAGGACTTGAGTGCTGAATCCTACTCTAGGTAATATTTCTTGGAATCTGATTGTAAAGATAAAGGTAGGTACCTAGATCTCATTATCTACCAATTACGACGACTGATAAGAATATTGTTCAAAAATACTTAAGTATTTTATTTTTAGAATGTGTTAATAATCCGGTTGACCATAGAAGAAGTAGGTACCAATTATCTGTAATGCCTAAATGGTTTGTTTACAAGTAGGTAGGTACTTAGCTATTATCAAAATAATACTTTATTCCTGTTAGTTTGTAGGTAGGTGAAGGTACATATTTTCTGTTAAAATTCAGAGAACTTGATGATTAAGTAAACTTGTACTAATTATGTTTTGATGTAGGTACTTAGGTGCCTAATCTTTCCATCTTGTAGTGTTTCGAGCGCGCGTGTTAATTACACGCCATGGTTATTAGTTTGAGTTGGAATGCGTTATAACTACCAATAACTACGCCTGTTAGGTACTTACAAGTATACAACTGTAAAGAAAAGTTAAGTGTATCAACATCACCAGAACTTACAACCACTTAGTATAAAATAAAATGTTTAATTGTACCTACTTGATATTCACCAAATTTTGTGACTGACTGTACTTACACATAGCAGGTCTTACTTATGAAAGATGTTTAAACTTAAACACTTGTTAAACAACATCCTGTCTTTATTTGTGGATAGTGACAAACAGAGACAGGACGTTGTTAACCAGTGTTCAACTTTAAACATCTTTCATAAGTAAGGGGGAGGTAGTCTATGTAGCCGCATGCCTAGCAATGTCCTTTTTTGTAGGTAAACATTTGTGTTAGTAATAATTACTAAACAATTTAATAAATAAATTACTTACTTTAATTTAATTTTTCATTTGTTCAATTACCTATTATAAAAAACAATATTTGTACCTTCCAAGCTACTATTTTAGTGTTTATTTTTTAATTAGAAAGTAAATAATGCTTCATAATTAAAATAATATATTTTTTTAATATGTATAATTAATGAGACTGGATTAAAGATTTGTAGGTACCTATTTGATTAATTTAAATCTAGAATAGGTAATGTTTTTTGTGTATTGAGCTAAAATTTTTAATATCTATCAAACGTAAAATTTGATAAGAGGTATATAATAAAAAAATTAGGTTTGTATTGTTTACTTCATACTGCCAACAGATGGCGCTAACAGTTCCCAACTGCTGATAAAATAACAAGGAAATTGAATGCTGAATCATTGCCAGCATTACAACTTTACAAAGAATAATTCTGTACTATTTATGTAGCAGGTACCTTAAACAATTCCATGGAGTTAATTCCCACAAGATAAAACATTATGAACAATAACCTTGTAACTCAAACTTACTCATTGCCATATTTAAAGCTTCTGTTGAAATTGGTGGGGCCTTTTTGGGTTGCTTGCAAGGCCAGATACACTATTCGGTAACAAAAAACTAGACTTCAACAGAAAAAACACACTTCAACGAATACTTCCCAAGTCGTATTGGATGAAATAATAACTTATCAGCGTTTATAAGGGATTGATAAGGTATCGCTGTATGGATAGATATCAAAGTTAATTGTATCTTCTTGGAAACAAACCAGCTCATAGTGATATCTTTGTAAATTACTTCTAAATAGCCACTAATACCAGTAGGCAAATTGAAATTGAAGAATGTGGTTTTTACAATCAGCTTTTGCAATGCATTAATAATGCTGTTGGTATAAATCTCGTTAAGTTGATGTATGCAATCGTACATAAACCAGCCCTAATGTTTTACTTAGTAAAAAATTGGCTGAACAAAGTAGTCAGGTACCTAGGTATCTAGTACCTACCTGCTTGCAAATGTAGGTAGGTACCTACCTAGGTACTTATTTTAAAATTAAAATTAGAAAACTACAGGCTTTAAGTAGGTAGGTATATTTTTATCTTGAGGGTACCTACCTACCTATTTTTTATCTTACTCAAATAACCTATGTAATAATCGAGATGCAAGTTTCTCATCTCATCTGTACAAATTCTAACCTAACTATTCTAACTATGTAAATGTGATAAGTACAGTAATAACATTGGCATAAAGGTATCGATGCTAACTCTTATTTATTATTTTTATGTGCTAAAAAACCCAGTATTTAAAAATAGGTGACGTCGCCCGCCCTCGTTCTAAATGCAAAACATATGGTCGAGGAAAGCTAAGGGATAAAGTATTGTTATTACCTGGTCTAAACTCCATTTTATAATCCACGATTTAATAGAATATCCAGTGCGAAAATGTATTGCACATCAAAAGAGTCTTCTCAAATTATCACTGTGTTCCTCACTCTCACTTGTCAATTGACATTGATACGCACAACACAACCCTCCGTCATGAGCGCGATACTCGCCGCAACTAAATGTGTTTCGTTTCGTTCGAAAACACCGAGCGAACGCAGAGCGGGGCGCGCGGGCGAGCGAGCTAGCTAGTAACATCATACCGAGCGAGCCGTCCTCCGAGTGCGAAAATAATTATTCGGGATCGAGTCGAGAGGGAGCAACACTGACTCAACTGACTGCCTGAAAGCATCCTGAAAGTCGGCCGAGTCGGGCGAGAATCGTAGTCGCAAAACGTGCATCACGTGCGACGTCATCATCACAGAGTAAATAAAGAATGACGTCATTCTACATTAGAGCAGCCAGCACTCCAGCAGCCAGGGCCCAGGCCTCCTACTACACTACAATCTACAATACTTATGTAGGTAACATTTTTTTCGGGAGGGAGACGGGCACTGGGCACATTCACAGTACATACCTAGTAAGTAGGTACTACCTACCTGGGCATGTACTTGTACTTTAATGCGGAATACCTAAATGTTTTCGTGACATTATTATAACCAACTTGAAGCAACTAAAATAGGTAGGTACCTACTACCTACCTACCTACCTTTTGAGTCGAATATTGATTGCTTTCTATGATATGCTATGGGATAAGTATGGGATAGGTCTATCTACGTCTATCTACAGTTCACCCAGCCAGCCTTTCTAGGTAGGTACCTAGTGAATATTCACTACCTACCTATAACATAAGTTACAGTACCTACACCGTAAAATTGTCCTAGGTAGGTACCTACCTAAGTAGGTAGGTAAGTATCAGAATTTATATAGGTAGGTAGGTACCTAAGTATTTGTGTTTTTCTTTCTGTAAGAGTAAGAGTCATCATCATCATCATCATCTCAGCCGTTGGACGTCCACAGTTGGACATAGGCCTCCCTCATTTCCATTCTTTATTCCATTCCATTCTGTAGAGTGATTTATTATAATATACTTACCTAGGTATGATGTGTGTGTAGGTAAGTACCAGGGGCGGAGCTACCGCCGTATCTGCCGTATCAATTATACGGGGCCCCCAAGCCCAAGAGAAATCTTTACCCTTCTTATGGACCCCCAAACAAATTTTTATACGGGGCACCGCCAAGGCACGCTATGCCACACTGGTAAGTAGGTACTTACATATAGGTAAATAAATAAATACTTAGGTAGGTACTTACCTACCTACTTACCTACTTAAAACAATTTTTGGCGGTTAGGAATACAACAATACAGACACGGCAGACACCAATGCTATGTTAGTAGAGAATAATATGGTAAGTAAGTAAAAAACAGGAACCTTCAGTTTCGGCATCCTCTGCTGATGACGTGCTGGGAATTACAACTTTTTCCTCTGACATAGAAGATTTTTCCGTTTCCACTCCTATCCAGAAAAAATGCACTTTTAATTTATATTACTTAGGTAAGTATTTTAATTCATTTTCTTTAACTTTTTTTGTTACAATTTTTGATTTTAAATAAATTCACAAAATATAGCTTTGTAAAATGACAAAATTACCAATTTGATTTCACTGTAAGTATTTGACAACACTTCACTTTTTTTTTAATTTTGTGAGAAAGATTCTGAATAAGTAGGTACCTAGGTATTTTTATTTTAAACTACATTCTGGTTGTGATACCTAACTATTGTGAAACTCGCGAGCAACACTGCGGTTGTCGCTTCAATGACGGTAAGCTAGGTCTAGATAGGCGTCAGGTAGTTAATATCCGATAAACAATGTTACGTTTTAGATACCTACCTAATAAACGTAGGTGGACCTAGTCACCTCTATTAGATACTTAGGTACCTACTTAGATAGAATAGAATTAGGTAGGTAGGTACCTACACCATAAAAATACAAAAATAAAATTTAAAAAAAGTGTACCTACCTAACAATGGGCGACCTTATTAAAGTGATCTCTTCCAGGTAACCTTTGGATGAACAAGATAAAAATTAACTAATAATGGCCTACGCGAAATTGGATTCTGGTACCACCTTAAGTACCTACTACGTACTTACCTAGTATTATTATCTAGGTAGGTATTCTATGATAGTGGGTACCTACCTATACCACAGAATACTAGTACTAGTAGGTAAGTAAGTATAGATTACATAGGTAGGTACCTAATTACATATGTTTAGGTTTGAAACTTATAGAATAGAGACCTATTTTGTTAGGTAGGTAAGGTACTTTACTAGGTACCTACTTTACTTAGGTACCTACCTACACTACCTACCTTACCGTGGGATTACCTACACCTCTTCTTGCTTTCATGTGACTCCTTTGCTTTCTTTGTTCACAAAGTTTTTACGGAACAGATGTTTTCGACATTTTCATTGCAGAAGGCAGTGAAAAAAACTTTTGATGAGACGGCAGGTGTTAGAGCAGCTTGCGCGGGCGTCGAGTCAGCTGCCATGCCATTCCACGTGCCCAGCAGCTGTGTTACCCCTCCCTACCCGTTTCATCCCCTCGACATTAATTGAATTCAAGCTAAATCTGCCCCAATTTTCTGTTTTTTTCATTCTATCTCGGCACTGAGATTACATCCGTTCTTGGAATTAGAGCGCCTCAGTTTGATGGCGGCACCGGCTAGTAGGAACCTAATGAATAATTCACTAGTAGCTAGTAGGTAATATTTTACAAGCAGTGCACTTACCTACTGCTTGAATATTAGGTAGGTAGGCACCTTAGGCACCTAGCTACTATGTAGGTATAGTCTGACTGACTGACCCTTAACCTTAATTTGATTCAAGCCTTGACAGCTAGTCCAAAATAACGTTGCCATGCCAGACCCAGACCAATAGCTGCATTCAATGAATTGATCAGTGACATGTGAGTGAACATAGTCAATGTACCTACCTCCCTATACCTGAGTTTTTTTTTCAGGGCCACTTAGGGGAAGTCTGAAACCGTCAATGTCAATTTTGTAAAAAATTAGTTAGTATAAAAATTCCTTGTTAGTTACCTAACCTATGCATTAAAAAGAGTAAAATCAGCCGCGGAACTTCGGTCGTGTAACTTCGGCATAGTGTGCCTAGCTAGACACTCAAGAACGAAAGTCAAACTCCTACACGGTTTCTTCTCTCATGATGGCTCATCATCACTATCATTCACAGACTCCACAGTCCGACTTTTATGACGAGTTTAGGCCTCTCGTTACTCTTTCCCCGATTCTTTGCTAGGCTCATCCCCATCCTATCCACCAATACCGCTCTCAACATTTTCAGTTAATCTTTGAGTGTAGGTACCTACCTACTTACTTAAATCTTTACGTAGGTATTGAAACTTATGAAAAACAAAAATCAACTGTCTAAGTAATTACCTAATAAATAACACACAGTGACGACAGGGATTCTGTGCTGCTTTATTTGTTAGGCTATAACCAGCAGTCTAGGTATAGAGACTTGTTACAGCGAGATTATAAAAGGCACTCTTTTAAAAATGAGATTTGATAGAGCGCCCAATACACGTGGTTTAAGGGCAGGAACAGATGAAAGGCACTCCTTTGAAAATGAGATTTGATAGAGCGTCCAATAAACGTAACTAGATTAAGGGCAGGAAGAGATGAAAGGCACTCCTTTAAAAATAAGATTTGATAGAGCGCCCAATAAACGTGAGCTAAGGGCAGGAAAAGATGAAAGGCACTCCTTTAAAATGAGATTTAATAGAGCGCCCAATAAACGTGGGCTATGGGCAGGAACAGATGAATCTATCAAATCTCATTTTAAAGGAGTGCCTACTCCTTTAAAATGAGATTTGATAGAGCGCCCAATACATTTTATGGGTTAAGTAAGGGCAGCACGATGATGAAAAGCACTCTTTAAAAAATGTTAAGTATAGGTAAGTACCTAGGGAGGTACTATTGTTACAGATAAACTGGTTTTATGTTCTTAGTAAAATGGTTCCAATCTACCTGATTGGGTACATATGAAAAGTCCGAAAACCGAAATGCCGATCCTTGAAATGCCGATGCTTAAAATAGCGAAATTCGATATGTAGAACGGTTGAAATGCAGAAAGCTTGAAAGATAGAAGTTTATAAGGTCGAAAGCTAAAAGTCAGAATGCTCGAAATGCCGAAAGTTTCAATTGCCGAACGTTTACAAAGTAGAATGCTTAATAAGTATAAGTTCCAAATGCCGAATGACTAAAACATCGAAAATGATCGAAATAAGTACTTACATAAATTATTGTATTTTTTAGTACTTTATTTCGTGGTAGTTTTTACGGGTGCGAAAGTAGTTTAGGTGTAAAGTAGCTAGATGGAAACGTGATAGTGAAACGACTTAAATACTTACAAAATTATTGTATTCTTAACCGAACTTAAAAAAATAAGGAGGAGGTTCTCAATTCGTCGGATTTTTTTTATTTGTGTTTTTTGTGTACGTTCACCGGTTACTCGAAGACGCCTCGACCAATTTCAAAGATTCTTTTTTTGTTTGAAAGGGTACACTTTTCCAATGTTCCTTTTGATCATCAGGTCAGGATCTGATGATGGGATCTTGGAGAAATCGAGGTAACTCTTCATATTTTAAAGGCATACGCGATTCGGGAATTTTTTAAGAACTTGATAGGATATCAGTGACAATGCAATATGATGGTAACATTAAGCTCACCTGATGATGGAGTCAGAAGCTGTTCAACAGAACTCCTCAGTAAATAAGCCGATTTAGTTAAAACTGGGCATATCTGTCAAGTTCCGACTACAATGTAATAATATGGTCATAACAAGCTGATCTGAGGATGACATCAGGAGCTGTTCAACAGAACTCTTCAGTAAATAGTCCGATCGAGTTGAAACTTGGAACTCAGCGTATCGGTGAAGTTCCGACTACAATGTAATAATATGGTGACAGCTGCTGATCTGATGGAGTCAGGACCTATTGTGTCAGAACTTCTCAGTGAATAACAGTGGAAGATCCATTTTTGGGTCTCCCTCCCCCTCCCCCTCCACCTCCCCCTCCCCCTCTCCCTCCCCCTCCCCCTCCCTCTCCCTCTCCCCCTCTCCCTCTCCCTCCCCCTCCCCCCCTCCCTCTCTCCCTCCCTCTCCCTCCCTCTCCCTCCCTCTCCCTCCCTCTCCCTCTCCCTCTCTCTCCCTCTCCCTCTCCCTCTCCCTCTCCCTCTCCCTCTCCCTCTCCCTCTCCCTCTCCCTCTCCCTCTCCCTCTCCCTCTCCCTCTCCCTCTCCCTCTCCCTCTCCCTCTCCCTCTCCCTCTCCCTCTCCCTCTCCCTCTCCCTCTCCCTCTCCCTCTCCCTCTCCCTCTCCCTCTCCCTCTCCCTCTCCCTCTCCCTCTCCCTCTCCCTCTCCCTCTCCCTCTCCCTCTCCCTCTCCCTCTCCCTCTCCCTCTCCCTCTCCCTCTCCCTCTCCCTCTCCCTCTCCCTCTCCCTCTCCCTCTCCCTCTCCCTCTCCCTCTCCCTCTCCCTCTCCCTCTCCCTCTCCCTCTCCCTCTCCCTCTCCCTCTCCCTCTCCCTCTCCCTCTCCCTCTCCCTCTCCCTCTCCCTCTCCCTCTCCCTCTCCCTCTCCCTCTCCCTCTCCCTCTCCCTCTCCCTCTCCCTCTCCCTCTCCCTCTCCCTCTCCCTCTCCCTCTCCCTCTCCCTCTCCCTCTCCCTCTCCCTCTCCCTCTCCCTCTCCCTCTCCCTCTCCCTCTCCCTCTCCCTCTCCCTCTCCCTCTCCCTCTCCCTCCCTCTCCCTCCCTCTCCCTCCCTCTCCCTCCCTCTCCCTCCCTCTCCCTCCCCCTCCCCCTCCCCCTTCCCCTCTCCCTCAATCTAAATACAGGTGAAAGATTTTTTTAAATCAGATGAGTAGGTAGTTTTTGAGATAACCTCCTACATACGAGTACAATACAAACACACTTTACCTCTTAATAATAATAAGTAAAGACAAAAAAAAAATTCTTACATCTACATAATTATTTCGAGCATTACTGGTTTCAAGCTTTTATATTTCAAGCATTCTAAATTTTGAGCGTCGGCATTTTAAGCTTCTATGTTTTAAGCTTCGGTATTTTGGCTTTCGGCATTTCGAGCATTCTGATTTTTAAGCATTCTACATTTAAAGCTTCTACATTTTAAGCATTCTTCTTTACGAGCATTCGCTATTTCAAGCATCGGCATTTCAAGGATCGGCATTTCGGTTTTCGGACTTTTCATATGTACCCACCTGATTATAGGTTCTAGGATGGGATGCTGTACCATGGTTCACCGTCGTTTGCAGACGCACAACATAAACCATAATAAATGCATATTTTAATGAATGAACTTGGCTCGAGCGGTGCCTACAGCAGTGTTTGCTTCGTGACTCCACAATATAGCCATAGAGTATGCATTGGAATTCAAAAGAGTGAGTATTCTTCTAATCTTCTCCCGTGGTTTGAATTGTGCAGAACTTTGAACAGGCCTTTCTTGTTACTTAATAATTATTTTTTCTATCTACTTTGTAGAGATACTTACTGTGTTTTGTCTACATGTGTGTGTGTGTGTGGCAACATATGACTATCCAATAATCAATGATGCGTTAACATAATTCTAAAAAATATCAAGATTGAGTGAGCATGCAGTAGGTATACCTACCTATTACTTGAAACAAGTACTTAGAGCTTTATTAACGTTAATGCTTATTGCCACCTAATTATTTTTGATATAAGTACTTACCTACTTAAGTAAAGTTTTACTTGAAACCCATACTTTTGCGCTGCTTCTGGAAATATCCGTGATTTTTTTATCGATAAACCTGAATGCAGCCTTTTTGGATGTCGCATCTGAAGCGATTCTCTTTGGTCGGGCGGGCACAACACAAGTGAAGGCGGTCCAATGGCAGCTCGCGCTGAGGAATGCGGCCTGCTTTCCCAGAACTGAGCCGCAGATCGTGCAACAGTTTCTACGTAAACTGCCTGCACCCCGTGGGACGGGATCACTTGTCTTGCAAGATGTATCAGCCGGAGTCTGCGCTCTGAATATTTTTTTATATTTTTTTGGAAAATAAAATGTTTGCATCAACTAGTACATAAAGAACATCATACTTAGTAGGCAACTTTGATCATTAGGCAAGTAGTAAGTATAATATGCTGTTTGGAATTTACCCATCGAGACCAGAATCTAATGAAGTGGAAGATTTTCAATATTCTTCTATTTTCTCTGAATTGCAGCTAAAACTGCCTTCCACCTCTCCCAGACGAAATTACTTTTCTATTGAAAGCAACTACCTAACAAAGACCTTTTATGCAACTAAGTTATCTACAGCGTATTCTATCAATTTAATTTCAACCTAAGAGGTTACGAAAACGCAACAGACACAATAGAGGTTCCACAATGCACTATTTTTTCTATGGAAATCCGTTAACATTCCATTCCCTTCTCGCGTCGCTGGCACGACCGCGGTCTCTCTCGAAGATTTCGAAATTCCAAGAAAGGCAGAGCCTTATAAATTATCTCAAAAGTCAAAAGCGCCGACTCGGCCCTGCAGTCAGAATTCTTTTTTTACACCACAGGTAGGCTGGCTGGCGCTAAGAAGGCGATGGAATTTATACTTTGCCCTGGAGAATTTGATACTCGGGATAACACATGACTGGATAAGTTGTTCATTGGGCAAAACTATTTTAACTAGGGCATCATACCGTCTTGAAGGAATGGGTACCTATTTGATAGTTAAGTATTTGATGAACATCAATATTTTTAGTGAAGGCACAAATAACATCGTAAACATAAAAGAGGTGGAGATGTTTGTGGAACTATTAACTCCGCCATGTTTTTTTTAATACTTATGTACTCACAGATGCCCACCAATGGAGACTTCCAATTACAGTTCCAGGAAAGTTTCTGGGTCCCAGTATCAAAATCTGTACAGCATTTCACAAGGCTGCTCTATTCCCGAATAAAAAATGTGCGTGGTACACTCGTGTAGCACGATTCTTGGAAGATAGCGCTCTCGAGTCCCGAAGAAATTCTCGAGAGCACTCAGCCCTTGAAGGTCAGATCCACTAATAGCAGCATTGTAGACTCAACTCGGCTCGTAGGCAGTCTTATTGTTACTCCTCATTTGGAAAAGAAGCTGACTTTTATCACGATTTTGCATGAGAACTTGGCTTGTTCGATTTAAATGGAATGGTTGCGTTGTTAAGCGGTGGCACTGCGTGTATTTCGCTTCCATTTAAATGACATTAACGTTTGATTTGTAACAAGGATTGTAATCGTAAAGCATCCACCATTAATGCTCTAGCCGAGCACCATGAGACAACGGCTCTTTAGAATGGTTTCCATGCGCGATTTTGAATTTAATGTCTTTGGAATAGAGTTGTGAATGGGATGCTTAGTGTGGTGGATGGTGTGCTCAGGAATTTGGGGCAACGGAGCTGACTCAACGATCTAGCTAGTCCCTTCCTTGTCTTAGATTCGAAGTAATCTGGTATTTATGAAAACTACTTAGTTCCAGTGCTATGAGGAAGGATTTTAAAGAATATGAAAAGTAAAATGTTTGACGTGTCCTAAAAGTCCTTACATAATGGATCTTGGATTTTTCTTGAAGTCCCCTATGAACTATATTTTCTTTAAACATCTATCGGTCTTTGAACAATCTACTGCTACTCTGCGATAATGACATTTAGCTTTACCTACTTGTGATATTGGAACGTACTAGGTACCTAGCTTTAGGTAGGTACTAAGTACTTATAGTAATTTCATGAGAGTAATCTATTTTACGCTCATGGCGTGCTCACCACAAGCCCGCATCCACCCGATGAACTGGTCCGGTTTCTTTTGTTATTTATTGTCGACATCCTTTGTGCGATGTAAATGAATTCAATTCTTACAAATTATTTACTTACTATTCGTAGAACAATTGTTATCATTTTTGAAAGTCATGTGAGATACTTTATACTTTATAAACATGAGGCGGCTAGGCATATAATTATCTACCTGCATATAATTAGGTATCTTTTGTTCAATTAATGATGAGACTTACATCCTAGATATAGACTTTCTGGGAATGGCCAAAACAAAGTTCCACGGTAGTTATTATCGTAATAGATAATTTAATTAATTTCTAGGGGTAATTTCTCGGCCGATAGTTTTCAGCTCGAATTCTGCCCATAGAGGTACCAATATTTGTTCCAAAAAATTGAGCTCTCTCTAGCTCTACAATCGTAAGCCTGTTTGCTTTTATCAACATCTACCAATCACATAGGTAATTTAAATCTAATTAAGTACCTCGGTACCGTACCTACTTAACTTATAAATGCTTGCTTAAATATTTTGAACTAAGTATTTCTTTATCAAGATTCAAGAATGGCTTTAGTTAGGTAGGTATTATCAAATATTCTACTTCAATCACAAAATTCAAAATCAATTCTGTGACTTCAATTCAATTTTGAATTTAATGAATTGACTTTATGCGAATCTTACACGTGTTTCTTTTGTCAGGGGATTTCCCGAACCATTTAGATAGGTAGGTACTATAACTATAACTTCGAACTCATAGTACCTGCCTATCTTTTTATCAAAGTAATATCAGTAGGTGTAAGTACTTAAAGGTTTGGATCAGTTGGTAAAGGTTGGTTTTCGTTTCTCACAAAATGTGACGTAAAGTGACGTCACTAATTAGTTTTTCATCACAATGACCTTGTTGCTCAATCACCATAACAATGATTTCTCACGTTAGCCCTGACACCTTGTTGGCCCTTACCTTACTAACTCCTTACTAATCTATTGCACGAGTAGATTGAGTAGGTGCCTAGGTGGAGTCATTTACAATAATGGTCCACGGCCACAGAATAACGACTAGTTACTACGTTCCAGCGCGTGGACAATGGCGTGACCTTGGACTATTTCATCATCAGATTAAATTGAAGCTATTAAGAAACGTGGGGAGCATGCTAGAAGTCTGTAATCATTGTGAAACTGGGACTGATTCATGTCAGAGGGATAGGTGCATACCTACCTATGTAGAATATGAATAACGTTATCAAAGGGGATGTATTTTTTTTTCATCCTGCAGTACGATTCAGACCTTTTTCGAATGTATTCCGGATTCAAAAAGTGTCTTCACTGAAAAAAAGTCAACTTTGCGAAGATTTAGAAGCAAATTCCAGTCCACTTATACAGATCGAACCTATACCTATTTCGTAAGTTAGGCTGAGACTCAACCAAAGCGGAGACGAGAGGAGATTATGTTTAGGTAAACAACCAATAGAACTTCGTTATTCACACATCTCGTGATACAGACGTGAGTTACGAAATTATATTGGTTGTTAACACGGGTAGTTCCCATCTGATCATATGATCCGTTTGTGGTTGCATCTGATCACACAAGACGATGCCATCTGATCATTGATCTGTTGCAACTGCTTTTTTGAAATAAATTTTGTGCCAACGGATCATAAAATTTATTTTGCCGAATACATTACACATCTCCTCTCCTCTCCGCTTTGGTGGAGTCTCAGCCTTATGGTCAAACAATCATCTATTCGAACATACAGACATATAAAACAAAAACACCCATTTTTGAAATTGTTGATCGCTTCGCTCGCTTAGTGGCAGACTCATAAATATGGCCCCTCCCATTTTATTCAATTGATTACTAACAAGTAAACAACAAATAATTTCTTAGTACCTAGCTGTAACTGTAACAGTAGGAAATAAATATTCCGATACAAAAGCTATTCTCACTAATGCACTGGGTTGGTCTAATAATCCCCTTAAAGATTCCCCTGCGAAGGGGATTATTAGACTTTTTGTCTACAAATCCCCTTACAATCAGATTTAGCTGAGGCAGGGGATTATTAGACAAAAAAGTATATAAATCCCCTTAACCGTAATTTATGTTGGTGGAAGGGGGTTATTAGTCAAGAATAAATAAATACACTTAAACCTTTATTTTATTAAATGAAATAAAGTTAATTCGTAAAGGCCGGGTGAATAAAAAAAAATTTACTTATTAAAAATATAATATGCATAGAAGCTCTTCAACTCCATCTTGCTCGAAGGTACTAAGCCAGAAGCATGGAACAAGAGCGTGGTGGTGCTATTCTTTAAGAAAGGTGACAACACCTTCTTGAAAAACTACAGACCCATGTCGAGTTATAAACATGGTTGGGTCATGTTTATAATTTAAGCTGTTTTCATGGATCATCATAAATCGCCTCGATCGCAGATTTGATGACTTCCAGCTTCCTGAACAAGCCAGGTTCCGAAAAGGCTACAGTACCTTAGACCACAATACGCTGCGGCAGACCATACAGAAGACCAAAGAATAACTTGCAGCTTTGGCTCGCTATTGTGGATTATGAGAAAGCCTCCGATTCGATCGAAACATGGGCAGTGTTTCAGTCATTCCAGCGATTCCGAATTAACTATCGGTACATCAAAGTGTCGAAGTGTTGTTATGGGTATAAAAACGCCACTATGTCAATCCAAGTACAGGAACAGAGTTCGAAGGCGATTTCCTAAAACTTTCGCCTTCAATCGAACTCTGTTACGCCTCTTGGTAAGACAGGAAGGTGTAATTTCTCCGAAACTATTTACGACCGCTCTGGAAGATGCTTTCAAGCTCCTGAAATGGTATTCGTGATCATGGAAAAGTCGATGGAAGAACTCAGCACGATGCTCGAAGGCCTCAATCAGCCTACCGAAGAGTAGGCGTTAAAATGAACACGGACAAGCAAGATAAAAGTTATTTCGAATGTTCATGTTATGCTTACCCTTGTAATGGTTAAAAATTTTGCTCTTGAAGCTGTCGACGCGTATGTATATCCAGGAATAACAGTGCAATTAGGTAGGTTCAACTTCAAAAAAGAGGTTAATCGTCTAATCCAACTAGGCAGCGTTGTTTCTCTACGGAATCGAATCAGAAATGAGGAGTTACATAGAAGAACTCGGGTCGCCGACAAGGCCACGGACCGGTAAGCGCAGCGTTAGACGTCCACCAACAAGATGGACAGACGACTATGTAAAAACTGCAGGTCGGTCGGTGGTGGATGTAGGTCGCTTCCTTGGATGAATACATGGACATTTTTGAGGGAGGCTTATGTCCAACAGTGGACGTTCTACGGCTGAGATGATGATAGAAAATCAAAACTGCTTTAGAAGTTGTTAATACTCATTATAACTGACTGTTTGTTTCGGTTTGTAAGATAAAAATTATGTTGAGTATTAACAACTTTTAAATTATCTTTGAATAATATAAAATAATAATAAAAATAATAAATAACAACCATAATAATTATTATTATGGTTATTTTTTATTATTATTTTACTTTTAGTGCATAGTAGCCCTTTTATAACGATAAGCAACAATCTTATAGTGGTTTGTTACATAAAAAGCACTTGAAAACATGATTAAAACAATACATCAATAGTTGATTAATTACTACCATGGTTTTATTTAATAGCACTTATTAAAATAAAGTTAGACCAAAATATACCAGAATAAGATTATATTAAACTGTTATCGTAATCACTTTCACCCTAAAAAAGCGTGGAATAAAATGATAGAACAGTGGTGCAATATTAGGTTTTGAGTAAAAAATACGAGGAATAAAATGATAATCGACATTATAAAACTTAGACGGAGATTAATTTTGACTAACTTCTTATTCTTGAAATATCTTTATTTTGGCATACTTTACGCGTGTTTCATTAAAACATTCCGAATGCATAAAAAATCACCATTGCTTAAAGCTAACAATCATCTGTCTACAAGGTCTACGTCAAGTATTTATGAAGTTATTAACGAAAACATGTTTTTTGCTTCTCCTGAAAAGTTACGTTTTTGTAGTTATCATTTTGTTCTCCGGGGACGGCGATATATTCGAACCGAACTATTAGGTATATAAATTGTAGCCGTACATTCGATATCTGTACCTACATTCAATCAATTTTGATTTATTAAACGATACAAATATTATTAACTTAATGTACTTACCTACCTACGGGTTCGAATCCCACTCAGAACAAACATTTGTGTGATGAACATAGATGTTTGTTCTGGGTGTTATAAAGTACATTGGCTAATTCACCCGGCCTATACGAATTAACTTTATTTCATTCAATAAAATAAAGGTAAAGTAAATAAATAATAGTAAGTAAATAAGTATTTATTTATTGTTGTCTAATAACCCCCTTCCACCAACATAAATTACGATTAAGGGGATTTCTATACTTTTTTGTCTAATAATCCCCTGCCTCAGCTAAATCTGATTGTAAGGGGATTTGTAGACAAAAAGTCTAATAATCCCCTTCGCAGGGGAATCTTTAAGGGGATTATTAGACCAACCCGCTAGTTTTCATAACAAAATTATTTTTTAAGTTCAAATTCTGAGTACCATATTAATTACTAACGAACAGTAAATAACATCAATCACTAATTGTGTTTTGATGACTTCATTTATATCTGTTTACATCCTCGATAACCAACAGATTGCTAGGTGCATAATGATATAGGTAGCACGAAAATTTTCCATAACATTTAAAAGGTTGTGATTTCGTAGAGTCTAAAATTCGTAGACCATAGTGATTTCATACAAAAGATTTCAACGCGCTAGTCACTTTCGTAGCGTAGGCAATTTCACTAAAAATGTACTAACCTACCTATCTGTCTACTTTTGTGTTTACTTACAACTATTTATTATGTTAGTAGTTATGTATAAATAAAAAAATGTGAAATAGGTAAGTAGGTACCTACCTACCTATAAATTTTAAAAAATGTAAGGAGGTACTCTTGTTTACGATACGAGTAGGAGCCTTGTTAGTTTAGTTTTATTGATAAAACAATGTCCGTTTTTTACTTTTAACACGAATTTCATTTGAATCTTGTATTTCAAGTCCGACTACTGCGCAGTTTACGAGTATGTCTGACGTTACGAGGTCGACCGCCTCAGCATTGCCAAATTTGAAAACATGACATCACCTAACACTTTGTGTAGTCAAACACCTCTTGGCTTCTTTGAAAAACCTCCCAACCATTGGCAGTTTTGTTGATCTTGCTCACCAAAAGAAACAGTTGGACGAGTAATGTATGTAAACAAAACTTCTTTTATTATTATCTTCGTGTTGACTTGAAACATTAGATTAGGAGTAACGACAAAAACAGTCACGTCTTGTTTACTTCTCATCGGTCGATGTCTTGAGACAAAGAGCCGCTCATGTTACCCCTCACTAAGGATGCAATTAGTACCAAAGTACACATACCTTTGGGATATTATATTGCGAATAAATATTTACATACGAATCAAGACTAATAGCACGTAGTAGGTACCTAATTATACAGCTGATTTGATAACCGGTGCGGTGGCACAAAGCAACAATGGAAACCAAGCTGAATGCATTCAAATCTGAAAGTTTGTGAGTATGTTTAAATGTTTCAGTTTCAATTGTTTGATTTTTAGAAATCGCTAATCTAGTTACGCTGGCAAGTCCAGTAACGCTGACAAATCTAGTAACGCTGACAAATCTAGTAACGCTGACAGAGATTACACCAATCAGCCAATAAAATAAAAAACCGGTCAAGTGCGAGTCGAACTCATACGCCGAGGGTTCCGTACCTAGCCATGGTGCCAATTAAGCTAGTCCGCTTAATTGTATGAGCGCCCATACAACTCGGAGGACAATTTTAATTGGCGTCAACTATGGGAACACCCTTTAATTTTCAACTTTTTTAAGTTTTTGGAATTTTTGCTTTATTTGTGCTCTATGACCTTACTTTTTGCCAAATTTCGTTATTCTAGGTCAACGGGAACTACCATTTAGGTTTTCGACCCAAAACCTCTAGGGTACTTCCGGTTGACCTAGAATTGTCAATTTTGGTTACAAGCAAGGTCTTCCAGCACAAGTAAAGGATAAATTGCGAAAAATAAAAAAAGTTGCAAAATAAGGTAAGTTTTGGTACTCACAAGTTTTCACGAAAACCTAAATTTGCCTATATCTTTTTATAGTGTTGACTCAGGATCTTGATTTTTATAGTCACAATAGGGACTATAGACCTTAGTATATGGTATAAATTTCAACTTGCTAGCTCTACCCGTTCCTGAGATAATCGATGGTGACACACGGACAGATGGACAGACGGACAGACGGACAGACGGACAGACGGACAGACGGACAAGAAAGTGATCTTATAAGGGTTCCTTTTTTTCCTTTTAAGGTACGGAACCCTAAAAACGAATGAATGAATGAATGAAAACACTTTATTGCACACCTTAAAACTACGAAATACAACCAATAATAAAACTAAGAAACAATGTACAATGGGCGGCCTTATCGGAAGCGATCTCTTCCAGGCAACCTTTGGATGGAAAGGAATCTTAAATAATGAGGATTGGTCGGGTTCAAAAATGACACTTTAGTAATAATTATATTCTTTTCTTTACCGTGAACGAAACAGGAACGTTCGTAAATATATTTATTTAGTTAGGGAGCAACCAGAATAGATGATGTAGGTGTAATGCAGAAGGAAGGATCCCGTTTCACATCACTGCATACGTGGGACTTGCACAATGCACATTGTCTGTTCATCGCATTCAGAGAAGAATGGCCTCGCTGGATAAGTTGTGATACAAACCTCATTGTGCCTGCAAAAATGTAAACACAGATGTGCAAGCTACAGGGTGTTTGCTTACAGACATATATGGTCCGGGTACCTACATAGCTGAATTATTATTATCTAGAATCTAGTTGATTATTTAAGATCAATTTTGTGCATTTTACACGCTTTGATGATTGCCATTGTAATATTGGTAAGGTTTTCTAAGCAGCAGGGTATTTTGTAGTGTCCGAATGAAATGCATAGCTAAGCTGACAACTAGGATTCCATGGTTACTATTTGATTACCTATTTGCGGCCTGGTTGACTTTTTAAAGCCCATAGAAGAAGTCTTGACTCTTGGATTTATTTTACAACGCGACTCATGGTATGCACCATTTACCAAGGAGTGTATTCAAAGTGTGTAAAATAGTAAAAATCTAGCTCATCTCATGAACATTTAATACCTTTTGAGCTAACTCGAAAGCTGTTAGAAAGTTTATAGTTATAATATTAACGAAACTTACACTATCATGCGTTTATTCTCTCAAAAACGATCTAGCCGGCATAATGTCCAGTTTGTAAGTAAAATTTTCTGGCAAGACATAGAAGTGCGATACTGTGTTCTCATCACATTTTCCCAAAGAAAAGACTGTCACATAGATTGGAGGAGTTAAAGACAATAATGATAACAAAAAGAATAGTAACACATAGAATAAAGTCCCGCGATCGCACGAATTTGACAATTTCAAGCGAGCCATTGTGTAGCCTCCTAGGTGCCTCCTAGATTGCTTCGTGGTCTCGACTCGGCCGGGCCTAATAGATTGTTAGTAAGCATGAGTGTGTTCATCGTGTGAAACGGTTTGCGTGATGTTCACGTTGGATGCGCAGTTGTTTTTTTACGCGATTGCGTAAGGAGGATTATATTTTTCGAGTGTTTGTAGGTCCATCCATATGCCTAGGTTCTATGCTGGTACGCTCTGCAGATAGAATTTTAATCAAACTTAAGAGGGGGGGGTGGTCTAAAAATATACTTACTTATGTGTATGTAAGTATAAGTAACCTATTTTACAATTATTTTATGGAAAAATAAATCCTACGCATTCGGATTTTTGTTTTGTTTACTTCGTCGTATAGGTCATTGAGGAAAAATACAATATTCGTAACCATAATGTAGCTACGTCAGTATAGGTATAGGTATGTAAAATACATAATTATGTATAAGTACCTACTTAGGTCCCTAAAATGAATAAGCTATAAACGTATCGTCAAAAGTCCCGCTGCACTGTGGTGACGGGATATTAACTGACCTCTGTCCTCTACGCTGCCCCTACGCACGTCACATCTGAACAAAAAAACACCCATCTATTTTGTGACTGCTCTATTTTCATAACCTAGAAAAGCTACACCATTAGTAGTTAGTTAAAAGAATAAGTTCAAATAATAATAAAGGAAGGATGTTTGATTCACTAGTAATAGTAAAATTCTAAACTACGAGTATACAATTGCAAGTAGAGATATTCCTAAATGACATAAGACCAATGTTTATCCCACAAAATGATTAGTAGGTACTTGTAGATCCACATAGAAAACCGCCGCAGATTAATAATTACTTAGCTATAATTTCTTATGAAATTGCATCAACTAATCAGAAACTGCAGTTTCAATTTACTCATACCGCTTTCCATTAGAAGCTCTAGGTACGATGGCTTTCGCAAGCTACCTCGCGTCGCGGATAGAAAGCGTCGCGACCTCACTTTCACTATGCCAAGATGCCAAGTGAATAACACTGTCATGCGCGCTTACCTCATTATTAGCATGAATGGAAACAAGGAAAAAATACTACGTATCCTGGACCTGGTTATGACTTCCAGGATTTTCCGTGGTTAGGTGACAAAAACCAATAGTTGAGTTTATGCTCAAGTTACCTTATTTAGTAGGCAAAGGTAACATCGTAGATATAGATAAATATCCTTCAAAGTAAACCTAAGTTTCTTGGGTGGAAAGAACAAATTAAGTCCTCGACAAGGGAAGGGTGTTGAAGTTAGCGATAACGAGAACTGTTTTAGAGAAAACGCATAGTCTGAACTAGGTCTAGATTTTGATATTATTTTGCTATTAGATGCGCAGCAACGTTGCAAATTTGCAAATATAACGGATGAAATGTTTTGTGCAGTGCAGAAACAGAAAAGTTGTCTTTGTGGAAGAATTAGCTCACACGTCAGAAAAATAAAATTATGTTGATATGATTTAAAAAAATCAAAAACCCTACTGCAAAAAAGACTGGCAGTACGAAATAATGGCATGCATACATAGCATGCATGGTGTGCAGACTGTGCAGGTATCAGAAGTTCATGCCCTAACTAGGAGGAGTAAGGGCGTAAAAAGGAAATTAATGAAACAAGTAAGGCCGAAAAGGTTCCTCGATTTCCAATAACTCACTATCAATGTTTAAATTATTTCAATTTCAAATAAACGAACGGTGATGATGATGAAACACTTTATTATGATATTGAATTTCTGAGTAACTACTCAGCCATTCATCGCTCGTCAAGTCAATTTACTGTGTCAATTGATTTCCAATAACAGTTTACAATTGAGACGGACGAGGCATGCGGGACCCGCAATTGTTTAATCAACAATCGACTGGAACCACACATTTACAAAACAAAATACCAGGAGACGGCCATAGGACACTGTAGCAATACAAAACAAGAAAATTTCTCGCAAACAAACAACATTTTAGAGAAAATTTACAGTTCTCCACACCACCAGTCAAAATAAACTGTGCATCACAAAGGCAAATAAGCCTTATTACCATGACCAATACTGTTATTAACCGTGAAGGTAAGAGAAGCGATAAATATTTACGACATATTTTTTCTTACAAATAACGCACTCAGTTCAATGATTTATTCATTGCAGGAGAAAAAGTCTGTACAATTCGCTACAGCGGGAACTGAACAGAACACTGTAATTTTCTTTTTAGATAGCAATTTGACTGTGTTTTCTTCTCCCGATAGCAAGATTGATAAGGCTAAAAATTAAGGGTTTTGCTAAAGTAAAATACATGTAAATTTACAAAGCAGGATGCACGGAACAGTGGAGCGAGACGGTTGTGCGCTGTGGCACAGAACGTTCTGATAGGACGTTACCAACAAAAGTCGACCCCATCTCTCTGGAGTTAAAGTTCATAATATCTTTGAAAATTATACAAACTTGAGTTGTATGGCGACCGGCGCTGTATACAATTTCCCGTCCACAAATTTCCAGTAACTTCCATAAGCTGCAGGAACGAAAATCGATCTTGTATCGCTACCAAAAGGTTTACATTCCCGAGGTGTCGTTAGTATTCTGAAGTTGTTTTGGATGTAGTGGTTTAGTTCCATGAACCGCTTCCGCCGCTCCTTCCGTCTCGGGTTGCTGGCTGCAGACATTCCTGAGGCGGACATTGGAGCCCGCTCAGGAATGCTGGCCAGACTGGACTTTGATGCCACGATAGCTACGTACTAAACTAACCTCGGGAATTCCATACCAAGGTTGCTCTTTAAAAGAATGAGTGCATAGCATCTGATAGTACGAGTATTCTTTCAGTTCTTTATTAATTATTAAGCATCTTTAAACTATGAAAATAAACAAATTAATCTAATTTCTATTAAAAGCTGCAGACTATATGACTGTTTCTCTTTGGATGGTACATAATGTGCTACTAGGCACCTATATCGTTATAATATTAAGAAAAAAAACTAAATCCTCAAGGTTTGGTAGACATTATCTGATTATCTCATACAGTCAACCCTTTAGGCAGTCAAGAATTCAAGATTCTTTGAAGATGTATAAGGGCGTGGTCAGAGGTATCTCCAAATACATACATACCTACCTATTTGGTAACTATGTGTACCTATAATATATATACATGTGTATATGCTATTAAGCATTCATGACTAATAAATGTCAGAATTGTTGACCATCTTACTTTTTCCATTGAAAAGAAGTGATAGCTTTTTCGTCTTTATCTCTCTTATCTTTTGAACTTTAGTTTCATTCATAAGTCATCAATGTAGTTATTGTCAGTTTATCAGCAAATGTATTATCAGTTTCTCTGAAGTCGACTGGAGGTTGGAACACAACATCTCAACATCTTTTAAAATGTATGGAGTAAGAAAGTGTTCAATCGACAAAGATAAAACTAAGAAAACCAATAAACAGTAGAAATCAGTAAAGATATTACGTAAATAAGTAATCGAAGCTAATAAGCGAAATATTTATAGGCTACAAAATGAAGTAAAATTGAAATACTTATGTAGTAAATTCAAGGTTGGTCATTATAAAATGCATCTTCAAACATCCATCGTAGAGATTATAGTAGAAATGTGTACTTCTAAATTGAGTTTGAGCCAGAAAGTCATTTCATTTGTAAGGTTATTTCTAAAAAGATTCCTCAAAATATTAAAAAGTCAGTTCAAAAAGGCCTTACAATTACTTTATCTATTTGTGTAAACCGTGAGAATGGTTATGGGCCCCGGTCTCATGTCTTGTTCCATTCACGGAATATGCCGGTCCCACGCACATTTGTGGTCCATATGGCCTAACGAATCTTCCCTTTGGCCTTAATTGTTCTTGTATCGAGTTACATGTTCTCAATGAGTTCTAAAACAAAATTGTGTAGTAGTTGACGATGTTTCAACTAAGTACTCTTTCTTTTTCAGAACTGCCGACATTATACACTTTGTGTGATCAGAAAGTTTTGGTTGGATTACCTATTGTTATTGTTATTATTATTAGCCACAACAATTTTTAAGACATCTCAGATATATGGCAATAAATTAAATTCTTTCAAAAGTCTACATATTTTATTTACCTGTGTGTGAAAGCCAAAGGTTTACCAATCAAAAAAAGGTCACTTTAATGTTGAACAAACTAACGCAATCACCTACCCTATTTTATCAACACCATATATTTTCATAAGCTTATATCATTGCTCAATATTTTCATTCAAGACTGCTTCATCACGTGCGTACACAGTGAGCACATTTAGGTACCTACCTATCTGCTCTACATATTTATCAATGGCAGACATTCATAAGTTATGGGAACATTTTTTCGGGAGCGTAACGGTTTTTGTATTATTTTTTGTCGCCTTTGACCGTGTGAAGGGACCTCAATGGATGTAGCATGTGCATGGACCGTCTATTTAAGAAGAACTCTGCTATTGCTATGACTACCCTTGCTTAGTAAAGAGCGTATGGGCGAAAAGAGGGGCGCGGCAGGTCTTTCTTAGCTGGTGTTGCGATTAGCGTCTTCAATGAGCTGTTTCTTTGAGAACTGCCTCTTTCTCAAGAGATTGTTCAGTGTTTTCTCACGGAGTGGTTACTGGGAATAGTGAGGAATTATTCCCACAATTCAAGTTTCAAATGGTTGCAAAACATTGAGCTACTGTACAGATGAGGAAAAATTGTTACCTTCACCCTTTAAGTTACCTACGTAAGCGTCTATTGTTTCACCTATTATTAAAATAATAAACCAGAATTTATGTATTGTTTGAAGAACATGACTATCAAAGCTATTGTTCACCTAAATAAGTAGGTATTAAAATATCAGTAAGTACAGTCAAAGACAAGAAGTTAGCCGTTTCAATTTATTTATTAATTATTAGGTACCTACGTAAGTATTTTTTGTTTTCGCAGGAAGGGATGTAAGTAAAATTCAACTTCAGCATGTTTTGTTAGATATACCTTACTTACCTATTTTGTAAAATAGGTAAGTACCTAAGTAATTTGAAAAAACATGTTTCGAAAGTTCTCACGAACAAATATTAAGTTTATTTAAATGGTAGATATAAAAACTGCCATTTAAATCAGTCAACACAATAAAAATAAAACAAATAGCAAAGTGTAATCAATCAGTTAAATACTGACTTGTTGTAGAGTTATTTTTTAAACAAGTCGTCCTTCAATCGATTAGAGTGCATCGACTCGGCCTAAATTAAAATAACGCGTACAGCACTCATTAAAACCGAATTAGTTAATTGCACATAAAACCCGGTTCATTAATAAACTACATTTTTGTAGTCGTGACAGTATTGAGTACTTCTAACTTAATTGTGAACGTACTTCTACATACGGTATACAGGGTGGAAAAAATGAATGGGCCCCGGAGGGAAACTACTTTAAATCCTTAAGATACAGTATTTTACTTAAAGGAAACATTCCTTTATTTTTAAAAAGAAACAAAACTGCATTCATAGATTTTCTAAAATTCGCTTGCCTAACCCGGAATCGAACCAGCTAAAAATTAAAAAACAAACCTCGCTCTATTTAATACCACTAATCGATAGGATTTATATCAGGATAAAATCTTTATAACACACATTTGGTTTTAGAAATAAAAAAGATCATGAAATCTAACATTAATTTTCACAATTATTATTTTCATTAATTTTTATTATTTCACCATTCACGACAAAACTTTTCTAGACGGTATTTGTCTATCTGAGGTGAGATTCAGACTTCCGAAAATGCATCCGATTCGATGGTTTTCTTCGAAAAGTTGACGGTTTTTCAGCGAAGAAACGTTATTTTCTGAATTTGGAATACATTCCGAGAAGGTCTGAATCATACTACTGGATACCTCTCACCATTCCACTGTGGAGCTAAATTGCAATTAAAGCCCTATGTACTAAATATTAGATTTCATGGATTTCTTGTACGACAGATGAGTGTAAGACCTCATTTTTCTTTGAGAAGTTTTATCTTTAGTATTGAATGTATCGATTAGTGGAATAAAATAGGGAGTGTTTAATTTTTTAATTTTTAGCTGGTTCGATTCTTGGGTGAAGCAAGCGAATTTTAGAAAATCTGTGAATGCAGTTATGTTTCTTTTTAAAAATAAAGGAATGTTTCTTTTAAGTAAAATACTGTATCTTAAGGATTTAAAGTAGTTTCCCTCCAGGGCCCATTCATTTTTTCCACCCTGTATAAGAACCTTTGAAAATTATTACTAAAACTGAAACAATTGAAACAGCGTACACCTAGTAGGTATAAGCTGTGGTATAAGTAACTATCGAAGAATTTTGATTGTTTTTACCGCAAGTAATTAAATTACTTACAAATAGGGATAAAAATGCACACAAAAATCCAACGACTAAATTTTAAAATGGTGTGATTTCAATATAGAGCTAGGCTCTCCGAGGCATTTGTTTTTAATCATACACAAGTAGGTAGGGTCAGGGAGGGTACGGTGACTCAGGAGACAACAGTGGCTCACACGTGTTTTGACTAGAACGGCGTGCTTTAGATGGCTATCTCTGTCACACAATTGAAGCGTGTGTACCCCAAATGTGTTCAAACCAATCAGGCGGCGGATCGAGAGGTGTCACCGCATTTCTTAGTTTTCGCGCCTACAAAATTACTTTTAAGGTAAGTTTATTTTGTTTGTCAAACCTTAGTTTATCGTAATTTGTGGTGATCATTATGTTTGCCGTATAGTAGATATTGTAGAAGTCTTATTTGTGTAGTTCTTTGATGTGTTTGTTAGCTGATTCGATTGTCGTCATTGAATATTTTCAAAACGGCGTAGTTGCGAACAGTGACTCAATTTTAAAAAGTACACAGTGACTCATGAGTCTCTGTGTATTGGTGCAGCGTAAAGACCTAAAATAAATTACTTTAGCACTCTTTATTTCTATTTTTATTTTTTCATCAATAGAATGCCACGGCCACTGACTACCACGACGAGAAAAATAGGAAATACTCCTGCTGAAAGAATAAAAGAGGGGATAAGGTTGATCTCAGTAATAATGATTTTAGGTTGAAATGAACAATATCTTGAGACTAGAATAATTCTTCTTTATTTCTAATAAAAAATGAATGATAAATAATTAACGTTTTTTTCATTTATTAATACTAATTACCACTACTGAATCACTGAGCCACTCTGTACACCTGGTGGTACACAGTTGCTCAATTCTGACTTTTTGATTTTTGGTTTGTAATTTTGTTTTAGCAGAATTTAATGAAAATATAATGATGCCATAATAAACTAGGATAGTTTAGCAACAACTTGTTCAAATTTCAGGATAATCCTTTGAGTTCTTCTACATTTTAGAGCCCTCTGAAAAAATCCGAGCCAACCTAGCCTCCCTGACCCTACTTATTATAAATCTCAACCAAAAATGTTATTATGTATGTCCCTAATTTTCTCATTTTATAATCAAGTTTGACTCGACACGACACAATGTGGGTAGATCTTCAGGAAATTGACAAAACTGGAAGTCTAATCGTCGCCACACTCAATCAGACTTCCGGTTTGTTCAATTTTCTAAATATTTGCCCAACTGCTTATGATAAAAAAAAGCCGGAAAATTAAGATTTATCTATCAGAATAGAATAGAATACTTAGAATAACATTTATTATTTGAGATCTCTTTTGTTCACATTATTAAAATTGACAAAATTTCGATGATATTGTTACAAGTTTTGGGAAAATGCGTGCTCAAACTTGATTCTAAGCTCAAGAATCAGGAATTTTGATGTATTTTGACACGGCTCATCTAGTGCAGTACTTACAGTGTAATTGCAAAAAGCTTTTCGGTAGACTCGCATGACCTTACGGTGGTATGCGGCGGGGAAGGGCGCGGTGCGCGGGCGGCGGGCGCGTTCTCACGGGAACGCTCGCTGATTGCACCGCATTACGCTCTGCACTGGGTCGCAACCACATCCAGCCATAATGGAGCCGTATCCCAAATATTACATTTCAACATCATAACTAAAACTTAGAAAAAAACCGAGTGTGCTCTAGACCACACGACTGAAGTAAAACTTCCGTTCTCCTCGCCCGATCACACTTTTCGTAACGCTCTTGTCACGCATTCGCTAGCTTACTCCCCAAGTCAAGCGTGCGTGAAGTTTTTCTGTTGAACAAATGTTTTTCAAAAGGAACAAGCTTTTATTGGGTAAGAGTGAGCTGATTCAAATAAGCCCAAACAAAGATGTTCTACTGTTATTCTCTGAGGAATTCCATTGATCAGCTCCTGATTCCATCATCAGATCAGCTCGCTGTTACCATATTACTACACTGTAGACAGAACTTGACAGATTTGACAAGTTCTCAATCGGCCCATTTACTGAGGAGTTCTGTTGAACAGACCTCCATCGTTAGATCAGCTCGCTGTTATCATAATATTGCATTGTCGAGCTTCAAGCTATTTCGGTGCACTCTCCGTATTTTGTAACTGACTTATTGATATATTTAGAACAGACAGCTGCTCATGAAACTACCGAATTTTAAATACAAATACTCTCCGCAATTATAAATACCAGCTCCATAATAACAACCTCGCTCTTCACTTCATAAATTCAGCGCAGTGCGACTTTCCCGAGCGCAGTAGGACTCGTTTCCAATCAACAATGGAATGCAGTCACTTTTTGGTCCGACAGTACCCGGCAAGAGGATCCAGTTTTTGTGCTGATAGTACTTGCGTTAACTCAATTGGAAACAGGGGCCTTGGATTACCTTAACAGTTATTTAACAAGAATTTTTATGCGGGTGTTCACCTTATCATCAGTAAGGAACATGTCTTTAGTCTGCATAATTTGAGCAAAGAGAAAAGATACATGACATAATTATGTCAAAAAATACAGCCACATTTACAAAAAAATATATCTTATTTCGGCTCTCCTGTAAACCCGGGGGTTGTCGCTTATGTTAATTGATACGAGTACTTCCGGTGACAATTTTTTTCAAGTGAAGTGTTAATGGCAAAACTTGGTTAAGGTGGAATCAGACGGTTCACTTTTCGTTAATTTCTGATCTTCATTCGGCATCGTTCACTCAAAGTGACACATCTAAACATAAAATGAAAGAAAACTGTCGTAGAAAACCTCAGCATTCATTCGAGCATTCGAGTGATATTTCTTTCACTTGAGTGAACCGTCAGATTCCACCTTTAGTTTAGAACTTTAGACATTCTTGATTGATCGTTGAAGTTAAGCGCAACTGGCATTTCAAGCGGCCTAAAAACTCCGTCACCTGAGTTAGCCACTAGCCCATACGCACATACAAAACATTTCAAAGTATATGGATACCGTTTTGTACTAAAAAATTCTAGGTTATTGAGAAACTCGTAAAAAATTAAAAATGCAATAGTCACATTCCAACATTTGATGGCGACTTCCCACCACATCCAAACTCATTGTTTCCAGAAAAGAAAACTTTCATTAGTTCCCAACCACATCCACGAGCATTTTGTGGCTGAAACAGAATTAAATCTAAATGCTACGATGCGTCTCGGTCACCAGCCATTTGGCAATAAGCATAAGTAGGTAGTACTTGAATTGGAATGACAAACTAAATAACGTAAACTAAATAACGTACGGTAGGTAAAATATTGACCGTCTCTTATAAATATATAGGTAGGCAAAAACGTTAGATATAATTCAATAAGTAAGTAAATAAATCTTTTATTTATTGCTCTCTCGCCCATCCTGATTTCACAGTCATTTAAATATTTATTAGATAATTCTATAGGCAGGTATAATAAATGTAATATGTGTTCCATACTGATCCAGTACCTACTTATATATTAACAGTAGTACATATCTATCTTGAAAGTCTTGCGAAAAGGATTCCAAAGAATGCATTGATACTGCATTATCAGTTCAATGTCTTCTTCTATCTGTCATTAGCTTGTTCTATGTCTACTACGCATCACTTATCTTTTTTATTTATCTCATTATTATTTTACTACTTTTTGTTTATTTTTAGACCAAATTATCTTCTTCTAGTTATTTCTAAGAGCCGTGTTGGCCGAGTGGATAGTACCTCGATTTACTTTAGTTTCTTCTTAAAAATAAAGGAACCAACGTTTCCTTTAAGTAAAATAATCTACCTTGAGGATTTAAAGTGGTTACCCTTTAGGGCCCATTGATTTTTTCCACCCTGTATACCTATAGATCGGCCCCTGCACGAAGTCGTTAAGCCATGACGGAGGCCTTTAGGCGGCCTAAAAACTTCGTCACCAGAGTTGGCTACTAGCTCATATTATGAACTTACTAACTGTAGTGTAGATTATAATGAAGTAATGTAGATATGGAATTATGTTCGTCAATATTTTCTCAAACTAAAACAATTTCGGAGGCACTATCCTGTTAATTAAAACATTTAGGGCAGTAAACATCAATAGTTTATCATAGGAATGTGAGACATTTAGAACGCAATAAGTTAATTGGGTCCAACGACCATTAGGGTAATACCACCGATTGAGTAAATAATCGGTAATGAAATACCGTGAGTCAGACGTCTTCGCCCACGTCTAAGCGCCTTATTGTCACTTATCCTCTAGAATTGATATGTATCTCCTGATTCGAAAGGAATATAGCCATATTGAGGTTTGAGGATGCGATACGATACGATTGCTAAATGCGATGAAGGCCATTACTATTACCTACCATCGCTTCTAAATAAACAATAGTATCAATTCTGTTATGTATTGATTTTCTAAATGAGGTAAGTAAATAAAATGACAATGTTATTTGCTATTTCTATTATCACGACAAAGGGGAATGGGTTGGTTATCCTGGCATAAGAGATGAGTGGCCAGCAACAAAACTAACTACAAATTAATGGCCGCTGATAGATAGGTCAAGAGCCATCGTACGCTCATTGTTCTTTCAAATTGTGCGTTTTTATTTAGTAAGAAAATTGGTCCGAGTGAGCCATAACTTTTTCTGACCAATTTCAATTGTCTGAGCTTATTCTTATTGAGTGGCATCGGAAGAGAAGAAGAATCGTCGGTCGCCCACAAGTCTTAGTTAGGGGGGCAGTGCGGTGCTCACCAAAGGGATAGCAAGATGTGCAGAATTATCTCATGGTCTTTTGGTACATGTAGCGTTTCCATGAAACTAGTAGATATTATGATAACGTTCCATTCCGCCCATTGAATATTTGAACTGTTTGTAACGGTTTCGTTATCAAACCATATGTTTCCTGTTTCTATGCACACAGAGATTGGTTATCAGCAAAACTTGGTGGTGGCAACAGCTTGCACTGTAGAATATTATATTTACGAATCGGTATCAAATATCAATGGCCCACTTTGTTTACAATTCGTAGTACCTCTCTACCAGTTTTATCGAGGCAGATAGAGGAATAAAACAATTGTAGGCTGCGTTTTATTATCTTACGCTGATTTCATGTTCCAAAGATCAAAATAAAGCCCTAAATTGAATCAGGGTCGGCCAAGGTCATGAAACTTCCTTGTAAATGAACAATTCATGTTCATTGATTTCATCAAGATGCTTCTGAAGCATCAAGATGACTCCATATGTGAAAGAAGTTCTTAGCTATGGTTGGACAAGGTATGTTGTCATGATCCAGATTTTTGAGAGGTTTGAAGCTGGACAACGTCTTTCGACCGGGTTTACTAGTTCAGAAAATGTCTTAGTGCCTAAGCACACTATGCCGAAAATACGCGACCTCAAACAGCTTCGACAGAGTTACAAAATGTTGATGGTTTCTGAGGCCGTTGCGATATGCTAGCTTTGTGTTTGTGTGTGGCTCTCGATTTAGCCATAAGCCTAAGTTTGTGGGTATGAACAATTCTGTGTTCATACCGGCAGTACATTGAATTGAACGGTTTATATTCTTTGAACACGTACAGCCAATAGCAAGAAATAGCGATAAGGTTGCCTAATTGTACTTTATCTCCCGCACCTTCAATACTTAAAATGCCTGAGCGAAAATTACTCTGATTATATCAGTAGGTACCTACTGGAGGTATAGTCTAACCCCCCTTTTTTAAATCTTTATTTCTTTGATTATAACACCTGTTTAATCAAAGCTTTATTTAGTACTAGCGGACGCCCGCGGCTTCGCCTGCGTGGACTACTATTTTTTTTATCCCACGGGAACCGTGCAATTTTTCGGGATAAAAAGTAGCCTATGTCCTATTCCCGGTTATTATCTATCTACATTTCAAATTTCATCAAAATCGGTTCAGTAGTTATGGAGATACGTGGCAACAAACATTCACACACACACACGGACTTTCGCCTTTATAATATTAGTAGGATAGGATACCATCTTTTTGTACGCCCAGGATGACTGGTAGATAATGCTTCAGCATTAAGTCCTCCACAGTTTGTTATGTGTGAAAGTGTTAAATAAACAAATAAATAAAGAGGGTCTAACTACAGTAGGTATATTTATCAGATTTACATAACATTATAAAATACATTATGAACCAGTTGAGCCACCTGAATCAGATTAGATATTAGTTTAAATTACTTAGGTAGGTATATTAATTAGATCTCAAAATAAAAATCAACTCAACCTGAGCATAGGTAGAACTTTTACAATATTGAATATTATGTGTTAAAAACATCTGTGTGTTAATTCCACGAAATCACGTCTTACAGGATTGTGTCATATTTCTCAAAAGCGTTCTGTAAACCCGCGGTTTTGGTTTTGTGACCTTCTTTGGTTTGAAAGTCGACAAGAGGAAGTTGCCATGGCTGGATCGTGAGATTCGTGAGTACCTAAGTGTAACGGCTCGGCCCCTCCAAGTGCCAAAAACTATAATAGCGAATGGTTTAATGGCCTAATGGTCGTTGACCTCGAAACTATGGAGATACAATGAAGAACCGAATTTCGTCTACTTTTTACAAATCTCTTTTAATCCAAATGATATATTTATCCTCATAAAATAACATTTCTCCATCGTTAAAAATATTTTCTACCTACAGACATTTCTTGGCCACTAGCTTCTTTATGTGCTTGTTTGTAAATCTTTTGTAAATTAACCCCAAACCACTCATCAAAAACGTATTCGTCTTTATTTTCAACCAATAACATCGCTATCTATAGCATATCATTATTGTATTATAGCAAACGAATTAGCGGCCTTCATTAGGTACCTACCTACCTACGCCTACACATCAGGTCAAATCGACAGGTCCGAATCGGGAGTACTGCGCCAGATGGTTATTTCTGTCGGTGATTCGAGCGTGAGGCATCATGAGATCACCAGTGCAAGCTTCAAATTAAAAAGGTCAGCATTGCTTCATATGGCAGATTTATTGACAAAAGCTCTGATTGCATTAGAAGTCTCACACACGAAGAAGTTTTTTTAAAAGAGATGATAGACCTTAGGTACCTGGGCGACCGAGCTCTGCTCGCTCGGGTGAAATTCTTTTCCAGAATCGAGACATAGTTTTCAAAATAAGCTCCATACTGCGTAACCTTGCAATGCAACTATCGACTCCAAGATCTAGGAATAAAAATCATTATATTTGATTTGGTAAGACCTACCTACTTTGGGAAAAGTGTTTCTGGTGAGAAATAGAGTCGATAAAGACCAACTTGTTTTTTTCTGACAAATGCAATTTTATAGGCTAATTGTATTTTCTTTTAAATCTAAATACTTACCTATGCAATTATTTTTTTCTTCAAAATAAAACAATAGTTTCCCAAGAACAAAACTTTCTACCTAACTACAAGAGAAAAGGTAGCTAGTGTAGCTACCCTTCAGTGACCAAGAATTTGCCACAACCTGTATATTTTATTTAAAATATATATTGCTCGTTTACTATTTAATATAGGTTACCTAGTACCTACCATTGTAAAAAATATATAAATGTTTTAAAATATATCGGCTAGACAGGGAGGTGATTGATTATGGCGGTTTAGAGTTATGATTTCTTTAAATTCTCGAATCGTTTAGACTTTAGGTATTATTGCATCTAGAGAGGTAAATATTTAAAAGATTTATCTTATCCATATCTTATCAGAGCCATGACGGTGTGTTTCAGGGAAACACGTCTTTTATCTAGTACCTAGGGATTCTATGATGAAATAACCTGCAACATCTCTGTGAACTTCAGTAGGTATTAGGTAGATAGTTTCTATTGTATTAGATACCACCTACCAACTACCTAGTGTAAAAAACATTTCCTGCTCAAGCCTGTATAAAAAGGCCATTATATTATTCTATGATTCATGGCATCATGGCTTTGTAACTGTGAGAAAATCTAATCTGATAGACGCTTTCATGATAAATGAAAGTACCATTATGAAGAGAAACTTGTCTGATTATGCAATATCAGCTCAAGTATTGCACATGTTGCTCAGATAATTGTATTTTTGCTCTGCGGTTTCCTTAACCTAAACTTCGTTTGTCCTGACTGACTGATCTATCAATGCACAGCCATAAAACTTACAACATCGATGTAATTCTAAATTCTAAACATGTCTAAGCATGGCGAGAAACGCAGGAAACTTAGAATAAAAGATTTTGCGGTACTTAGTACCTAATCAATTATTGGCAGTAAGTAAAGTGGATTTCGGTTATAACGACATTGGAGGGACCACTTTAATGTCGTCGCTATAAATGGTTTTTAACAACCAGTCGCTATAGCCGAAATCGACGATATATCCAAAGTCGCTATTGCCGAATGAATCTCCTTCGAAAGTATGCTTTAATTCAAGGGATGTAAGTCTGACGCCGGCGCCGCCGCTATAACCGGAAAGTCGTTACAACTGAGGTCGTTATAAATGAAATCCACTGTATCTACAAATTGGAAGTTCAAACTAAGAGCTTTGAGCTTTTTTCGGTACTTACATCATTATTAACACAACTTTCCCCTTAGAATATCCACGTGCAACTTTTATAGACCACCCATATTTCAAAAAAATGCTTCTCCCGCCATGTTTTAATGGTGTTAGTTGGGTTGTGGTCCCCCACAAACTATAAAAAGTGACTGCTTATGGCAACTACGGGTGAAGAAGTTTTGTTGCGTTTTATGGCAAATTGTTGTTTAATTTTATGTCCTACGGGACATTGTGTTCTAGTGTAGACCTAGTGTAGGTTTGCAAATTTCATTATACGTTTTGATAGTATTATTTTGATCGTGAATTTCGATGTTTGCTTAGTACAAAATAATTCTGCAAACAGGTTTTGATTCGTGGTATCTTTATATAATAAATGCTTGTTGATCTCGTTCGGGGTCTTTGAGCAGCTGGACATTTTGTCAAGTCTAAACTTGTTTGACACACGTGCAATTAGAGGGGGGCCGATTCTCGTCCTTTGCATTAAATTTTATTTCTACTTTTCGCTATCCATTATTCTCCCCTCTAATGCTGGGCCCGTACCAAATTAAGAATTGATAATATTCAATCCAGTTTCCATTCATATGTAATTCGGTGTTTTTGTTACAGGCTTTTTTTAAAAGAACTGGGTCGTGTTTGGGTGTTGAATTGAGAAATTTGAATAATAAGATGCGAACTCCAGTTAAAAACTGTTGAATTTCGCTGAACGAGTTTTGAGATCATATAGGTAGGTACTTAATAAATAAATTCTCATAGAAATCACTGGATTATGTTTAATGGGCCGTTGGTTGGTGCTTCTTCTTTAGACCTATCTAGAGTTTCTAAAGAACAAAACATAGTAGGCAGGTACCTACCTATGTAATAGGTACATATAAAAGAAGGTAAGCACATGCATTATCCAGAATAAAAAAAATAGATACCTACCTATACAAAAATAGGGTAGGTTAACCTACCTTCTAACTTTGAACAGTTCTTTCAAGTACCTATTTTGTTGGGTGGAGCTTTGGCACTGCTACATTGACTCTTCTTTACTGTTTGAGGAATTGCTGTCTTGTTTGTTGTTTCTTTCATACATTTTTACAAAGGATCTGGCTAGTCCCAACAGTTCCTCAAGAGCAGACGCCTGTCTGTTCATAGCTTGTGCTAGCTCCTTGTCTGCCTCTATACGAGACTCCTCTATGGCTGTGAGCCTTCGATTGATATCTTGCAAATCATCTTCTGAAAAAAAAATACCGTTTTCAGGAATTTTATAGGCTTTTTATAGGTACTTATTCATAGTACCTACACTTTTTTTTTAACAAATTGGCTATAAAAACGTCACTTCGCAAAAGTGTACCAAAGCAAAAGTGTCCCGAAGCAAATGTGTCATTTATCAAAAGTGTCCCTTAGCAAAAGTGTCCCGTAGAAAAGTTTCCAGGCAAACTAGCAGACAAAATAGAAAACAAACTAGTAGACAAACTAGCAGACAAACTAGCAAGCAAACTAGCAATCAAGCAAACATGCAGACAAACTAGCAGGCAAACTAGCAATCAAGCAAACAAGCAAAATAGCAAACAAACATGCAGACAAATTAGCAGACAAACTAGTAGACAAACAAGCAAACATGCAAACAAGCAAAGACCCTCCTTGAACATCTTTGTATCCATACAAACGCGATGCGAACGCGCGTTCGCAGAGCGTCTCAAAAATGCGCTGCAGAAAACGCAATGTGGACACTCCCTTAGATTTCTTCAGAAGCGATCCGAAAATTGTACCTACTAAAAGTAGAAATTTTATCTAAGATCGCTGTAGGTATCACCTTTCTGTCATCCCCACGCAAAAAGGACCACCTCTGAGTCCAATTGTGGAAAAGGGAGTCCCCCATAGATACATACATACATACACCTTAAGATTAATACACCGGAAGATTAAAAATTTCTATCTAACTAACCTGTGAATGTTAGATCTGTTGATGAATCCGAGCGAAGACGTTTTTTCGGTGGCTGAGTTGAAGACGAAGGTTCAGGAAGACGAACCGACTGCTGACGGCGAGGTTTAAGTAGCGGATCTTCAATATTCACCCTGAAACATACCTATGCTCTAGATAACTTATAATTATAAGTAATCATTCGGAAATAAAAATTAATTCAAAATATATCGGAATTATACGTTGCAGCAACCAATTTTTAGATTGAAAGTGTTTGGAAAAATATGATAAGTTCTACTTAAGCCCAGTGTTGTCAATTTAGCGAATTTGTCGCTAGAAATAGCGACTTTAGCTATAGTGTTAGCGACTTGAAATCAGGTTTAGCTACAAAATATATTTAGCGAATTCTCTGGCGACTTTTCGACTTCAACCGGCACACCAAAACAGTTTTAGGGCAAGTAATGGAGAGGGTGGATGGAAAGGACAAAAAGTCAACTTGAAAAGATTATTAAATGAGGATGTGGTTATTCTCATGCCAAGGCTGATGAAAATTGGCTAGGTAGTAAAATATAGCGGAAGAGGTACTTTTTAAGGAAAGCTGTGTTTTGGCAATTTTTGGTACAAAAACTCCTAAAAAATAAACTTACGTGATTGTACTGGATGGGTGGTCCTCAGCAGCAATTTCATAGCTTCTGAAAACAGCAAAATAAGTAAGTAGGTAGGTACCTATATCAACTTATCGAAGAGATAATTATTGCGTATGCGTACGTTATGGTCAATGTTATGGCAGCCAAAAAAGATGAAGGGAAGAAACCAGGGGCGTAGCTATAGCTTTGTTAAGGGGGGGGTCCAAAGGTTCCAATATACAAAGATCTTTGTTAAGGGGGGAGTCCAAGGGTTCCAAAATACAAAAATTGACTAGGTTTCCTTCGAACTTAATAGGCTAAGGGGGGGGTCCGGACCCCCTAAACCCCCCCCCTTATATACGTCCATGGAAGAAACCAAGATAGGTTAGTAGGTATGGGCACAGACTAAGTAGGTATCTGTGGTATGGGTGGTATATTCTTTTCATAACCTAGTTCTGCGATAGCAGCGCCGCGTCTATCGGACTTCAGTGCCTGAATCCGACTCTACCTAAAACTTATCGATAGAAGGTTAGCAGGAAAATTTTACAGAAGTATTACCTAGTTAGGTAGTTACTATATAACATATAGATATATAGATATATAGATAACTTACAGATTCGGTGTAACTGTATAACTCTCATCATTACACTCTTCTTTAACCGTGACCATCTCTATATCTGTCTCCTTGTCGCTGCAGGGCTCGTTTTTGATATCTTGTTCAGCAATGGTGTCTTCCTAATAAAAAAAAATAGTACTTAAGAACTCAAGTAGGTACCTACTAGGGCATGCAATACCGGGACTAATCTCAATACCGGTATTGAGTTCGGTATTGGAGCCCAATACCGGAATACCGGTATTGGCATTTTTATTTGAAATTCTAGTTTTTCCTAAAAAACAAAAATATTGAATGTAATTTAAGCTAATTTTAGCAAGATTTATTGGTCAAGGATATGATACGAAGAAAAACTGCAGGAATAAAATCAAAATAATTTGTATTTCTATGAACATGTATAAAATATAGTATCTATACTCACATAACAAAAGAGATCAATCAATAAACTTAGTGTACTTACTTAACTTTACCTAAATGTAGATACTACCAAACGATGCAGGATGCATTAGGAACTTTTTGGATTAGGAAGTCTTTAAGGTAATCACATTATCTAAGTACTACTTATTACTGGAGAGACTATTATTGGAGCGATTCAGCAGCTAATCCAGCGTCACAATTTCACAAAAGTAATCACACTCACAGACACAACATTTGCGAACCGACTGATGCGATAGTATGCGGCGCGGAAGCGGGGGTAGAGTAAGAGTGAGAGAACGCTAGAGCTGGCCAGCGAACCATTTTTAAGGCGCGTTCACACGCTCGCGTGCAAACAGACAACGAGCACATTATTTTCTGTTGCGTCCGGTCTCCTCGAGATGAAAGTGACAGAGCTACACCGTGCTTGATCTAATCATATTTCTGTCTCGATGAATTTCTGTTTGCACGTGAGCGTGTAAACCCACCGTAATACCACTTGCCGGCCGCGACGTAGTTTATGATCTGGAATAACACATAGGCTACTTTTTACCCAGGTAGGCGCAGTCACAGGCACATGGATGCTAGTAATTCTTATGATAGTAATTAAAGTAAACATAGACGTACAATACGATTAGCGTATCTAGGCATTCGTAAAGTTAGCTGTTTCGATGCACAGTAGGTATACAATTTAGCAAGAAAATGCTCTACTGCGCACGACAAAAGACCGAATTCCGGGATCCGTTAACCATAATGACGTACGGAATTATTTGATATTGATTTCCTCAATACCGGTATTGTCCGGTATTGATTACTTCAATACCGGACAAATCTTCCGGGATCCCGGTATTTCAATATTATTTATATTATTTATAGGCTATTTGTTCAAACTATTGTTGTCCTATGTTTGTATGTAACAATGTATTTATGAAATAAATATATGAAAATATATGATATATACAGGGTGTGGCAAATTCTTGGTCACTGAAGGGTAGCTACCTTTTATCTTGTAGTTAGAAAGTTTTGTTCTTAGGAAACTTCAGTTTTATTTTGAAGAAAAAAATAATTGCATTTTTAGATTTTTGAAAAAAAGTACAGTTAGCCTAAAAACTTACATTTGTCAAAAAAAACAAGTTGGTCTTAATCGACTCTATTTCCCACCAGGAACACTTCTCCCAAAATAACTTATCAAATCAAATCGTAAGTTTTTGCAATAATTCAAAAAAACACATCCCATACATTTTCTATGAAATGAAGAGTTGTAAACATTACAGTGCCACATAATTGATCGTTCTTAATTTAATTTCGTAACTGCTCCGGCAAGCTGGGAGGCTATTGTCTAACGCATATTTATATTTAGAACAAAGTGCTTCCCTGCAGATGTACAAATGGTATGCTCCATGCATACCAACATCTCTTGCGGGTCTGTCTGAAGCGTCTAAGGCTTTACAATAGCCTCCCAGCATGCCGAAGCAGTTACGAATTTAAATTAATAACCATCGAATAAGTGGCACTATAATGTTTACAACTACTAATTTCATAGAAAATGTATGGGATGTGTTTTTTGAATTATTGCAAAAACTTACGATTTGATTTGATAAGTTACTTTGGGAGAAGTGTTCCTGATGGGAAATAGAGTCGATTAAGACCAACTTGTTTTTTTTGACAAATGTAATTTTTTAGGCTAACTGTACTTTTTTTCAAAAATCTAAAAATGAAATTATTTTTTTCTTCAAAATAAAACTGAAGTTTCCTAAGAACAAAACTTTCTAACTACAAGATAAAAGGTAGCTACCCTTTAGTGACCAAGAATTTGCCACACCCTGTATAAATATATATATGATTTCGGTATTACGGGATCCCGGTATTCATGCCCTAGTACCTACCTACTTAAATAATGTTATTTTCACGTCACACCGGCTTAAAATTGCTTAGGTACAGTACAGAACTACAGACCTATCATTGCGACTTCTAATTGAATAAAGTAGGTACCTACCTCATACCTGGTCTACGCATATAAACATGGAAGCATTCTTTCGAGGCAAATATTCTTGCAATATGGTACAAAATTGCAACCGACCTGACACTTCAAATCCGTCAAAATTTCTTTGCTGATGGGCCAATAATTTACTAAGACTCGGGACTCACAGTTAAAAGTCGACTTTATTCCCTTGATGTTTGGGTTAAAATTGCCGTCCAACGCTTGTGCAACCTGCCACGCCTCAGAAAACCGGGATGATTTTATGTAATATTATGCAATGCAAATAATTAATTCGTATTATTATGGTGAATTATGATAACAATTTCATAAGTATTACGAACTTCTATGAGTTCTATGGTAGCAGTTGTTCAAAGGTTCGAAATTATAATAGGTTTTAAGGAGTAGGTGGGTACTTATTACTCGTAGGTTTGTTTAGTAAGTAAAAACTTTGTAATTAAGTACTATTTACTTTGTATTCCTAATCAAATAAAATAATTCAGTGGTCTAAATAATATATATTTTGATATTTACAAGCAGGTAACTAGTACAAATTACAAAACTATTATCTAAGGTAGGTTACATCTACAATTACATATATCCAGTGAAAGTCAAAGTCAAAAAGTTTTATTCAATAAAATTATCTACAAAATATCACTCACTTTGAAGACCTCGGTGGTGCAGTGGTGAACCCACCTGAGACGCAGGAGGTTGCGGGTTTGATCCCTGCCGCGAGACAAAGGTTTATAAGATCTGTAAATATTAGTTTCGGGTCTGGGCGTTTTCTATGTTCAGCCAAGACCATTTGGAACTGTTTTTTGGCGTAATCCGTCAAAATCATAACTTTTGCTTCGCCGTAGTCGGGTAAAATTTTAGACAACATTATGTATTGCATGCATGCCAGTATACTTTACCATGACGAGCTAGCGCAATAAACATACTCGGCAGTAGTAGCACAGATTATTAAGTAGTAGCTAATGAAAGTAAAGGGGTAGTCAGAAGCAAGTCCAAATATAAGCCATCTACGGTGCGCGAGATCTCAGTTCGGGACGAACTAAGTAAGTATGTAAGTATTATAATCAGTCATTATGGTTTCTATAACACAAACTGCTTATTTTAGGACAATATAATATATGAAGCTGTGTGAAATGTCCAGCATTATTTATTTATTTGAAAGAACAGGAGTAGAATCACCTATAGTCCGACACAAAATAATAGAAATAAATGGGGGCGCCACTGTGCAAGCTAAATACGCGAAATAGATAAATTCTCTTTTAGAAGTAAATTATTACTTCAGACTGACGTCTTCGGCATCTGTGCCATAGACAAGAAACCTGTACAAAATAATAGAAATAAATGGGGGCGCCACTGTGCAAGCTAAATACGCGAAATAGATAAATTCTCTTTTAGAAGTAAATTATTACTTCAGACTGACGTCTTCGGCATCTGTGCCATAGACAAGAAACCTGTACTTAACCATAGATTAGTAGAGAAAGGGTTTCCAAAGGGTATTGAAATTTTAGTTTTTAGTTTTTGCCGGACTATAGCTATTAAGACAATTCAAAGTGATCCGTGTGACCTACTGAACAAATGATTTTTGAATTTTGATTTATTTGAAAAGTTTTAAAACCTTGCAATTTTCTACGTGCCTCGGAAAATTGTGAGCTTGTTCAGTTTCTGCCGTGATGAATGCAGTAAGGAATAATTTTTTGCAATAGGTATAATGCAAACTAATTTTAATATATTCCGAAATAATAGTTTTGATAAAAAGTATGTCGTGGGGTCGGCTACTATTGGAATGCTCTTTTAAACTTTTAAATATGTCAGAAAAGCTGACCACATATTGAAAGCATTTGTTTAATATTACAGTCAGATATCACAGCTTGGACAGGCGACCTAAAAGATACAAATATTTAATGAGTAGGTACGTATTTAAAAAAAATAATTACCTACTTAGGTAATTTATCGATCTTAACCTAAAAGGGATTTATATTTAACCTATCATTTGTTTTAGTAAACATTTTCAGGCATTAAATATGTTCAATAAAAAAATCTACCTATTATTAATAATTATAATGCCTAATAAATTATACTCACTTACCAAATGACGGTTTCCTGATTTTGAGGTAATTTCAGGATTGGATATGTCAATCACAGCATTTTCTTTTTGTAGAGATTCGAACCTGAGTGACGAAGCCAAAGGAAGCATTTTTGTAGGTTCCTTGACATGCACCTTTGTGGGTGTTAGACTTGACTGCAAGGTTTCAAACGAAGTTGATTGTTCTGATTTATTAATGGAACACACCATCTGAAATCAAAAATAGTATTAATTACATAAAGCTTTCTAAACTTTTTTTTAAATAGTAATATACTTGCCCTATTAATGCCCTAATCTTAAATGATGTTTGTTTTCATCTTTAAAAAATATTGTTCCTAGTTACAATCATTGTTAAATAGTCAATCTTACCGTACAAATTGGAACAGCGTGTTTTTGAAGCATCTTGTTTCCTTTTTTGGACGTATAATAATCGACATTTCTAAAATGAATGGAACATATTTTAGTATTTTTGGATGGGTTCCATTCATTTTGCTGTCTTTCCAAACGAACAGCTTTCGTCCATAATTCTTTTCGGCTTGGCTCTTGTGGAAATCTAAAAAAATATTCAGTAAAATAGAGGTATCTTTATATTATACACCTAAACATAGGTATTATATAAAAAAAAACATTGTACCTAACTCATTATTCCTAGTACCTACACATTTGGTTATTGTCATCCTGATAAATAAAATACGAGTAGACATTTACATACATTTCTGCATTGTGTGTACTTACATATACATATATATAATATAAATACGAGCAGCGCCCTCGCGGCTTTGCCCCCGTAGTGATGGTACCTATAATTATGGTGATGATGTTAAAAAGTAGCTAGCCTTCCTCAAGTGTTTAGCTAGGTATCCAATGCAGAAAAAAAAATTCAAATCGGACTGGTAGTTCCTGAGATTACCACGTTCAAGCAAACAAACAAACTCCTCCGCTTTATAATATTAGTAGGTATCTATAGTATAGGTATTAGGTAGGTACTAATATGAAATAATAAAAAAATATCAGTTAGGTAGAAATTAGGTACTTAGTTTGGGTGGCATAACACCATCCCTATAGACAAAAACCAGGATTATTTTTATGGAAAAATGATAAATAGCGATGTACTTACATGTGAAAACTAACACCATTATTTTTATTGTGTAAATCAGATCTACTTACGCACCAATTTACAGCACAACAAGGCATTTTTATGAAAAAAGCTAGAAACTTAATTGACCGTGCGTCGCCGCCATTGTCAACTTCGCAACTAAACTCGTCCGTGTCACACTTTTCAAGCCCCGCCTACCGTGTCATACTTTTCGTTGGGTAATTTTCTAGCGCAAAGAATGCTTCCATGTTTATATGCGTTCACTGATTTTGGCACAATGCAACATTTAGTTGACGGCATTATCACTACCAAAACAAAATAGGTAGGTACCTACCTAAAACAGAAAATAATAAACGCAAGGTCGTTGCACTACCGGCATCGGCACGGCACTGACGTAACAGCCTACTGAGCTGGCGGGCGACCCGTCTCTTTCTGTCGATAGGCGCTCGATGACGTCAACACAGCGTGTCGCGGTCTTTCAGCGCGCGTTTTTTAAATTATTGTACTAAAATCCCTTTATCTTGGTCGTTTTTGATCCGATAAAGAAAAACAAAAATACAGTAGGTAAGTACTTACTTATCCTACTTAACAAAAAACATGAATGAACCTCATTGGCATGACTAGAGACAGAGTTATCTACTCCATCTTATATGTAGGTATATAGAAGATCATACTGCATCATTATGTGGCGTTTACACGCTCGCGTGGAAACAGACATTCAACAAGACAGAGATTATGATCAGAGCGAGCGCGAAGTAGCTCTGTCACTCTCATCTCAAGGAGACCGAACGCGACGGACGATAAATGGCCCGTTGAATGTCTGTTTGCACGCGAGCGTGTGAACACGGCATAACAAGGATTCAGGACAATCTAATGGGCGATTTTCCATTAGCCGGCACGGCACCGGCGGCACCGGCACCGGCGCCAGTGGTGGGGATGCAAAAATGTATGAAAATCTCGTCCCCACCACCGGCAAGGCGCCCGCCGGTGCCGGTGCCGTGCCGGCTAATGGAAAAACGCCCATTCTAACCAGAATCTAACGATAAAATAGACGTTATTATGAATTTGGAGATGTCAGGATGTTATAGGTATGTCACTAACTTTTTTTATGTTTATATTTGGATAGATATTCGGTGGAAGCGCCAAATAAAGCGATGGAACAATTATTCCGTAGTTTACCGCACCCGGCGCCGGCGTTAGGCTCGTCTGCAATGTTGTTGTTGACGGAATCTCTTTAGCTGGTTCTATAATCGCACACACCATCTGAAATAAAAAAGTAGTAGGTAAATAGTTGGGTAGATAGGTAAGGTAGGTACTTAAAGAATTTGAAATCAGCAGTGCTTTTTTTCGCTGAAAAAACGTCAACTTTCCGAAGAAAATCATCGAATCGGATGCATTTTCGGAAGTCGGAATCGCACTGCTGGAGGTGAAAATAGGTATTTTTATTTACACAACATGTTTTTATAACGTTAACTACTAACCTACCTAATATTAACAAATATTTAATTAAACTGACCGTACAAATTGGAACAGCAGATGGTTTAAGATTTAAGTTTCCTTTTTTGGTTTTATAAAAATCATCTTCTTTAAAATGAATCGAACAAATTTTTCTATTTTTGCTGGGCGTCCATTTACGTTCTTGTCTCTCTAATCGAACAGCTTTCGTCCATAGTTTTCTTCGATTTTCATCTTGTGGGAATCTAAAAGAGAAAGCAATATGTAGGTACTGCTCCATCTCAAATATACAATTTAGCAATTTCTGGCTTTTCTGGTACTTTAACCTGAGTTTCCCACACTGTAGGAGCACCATTAGTCCGATAGAGCCTTTTGGCATCAAAAAAAGTTTTTGTCGGTCCGAGTTTTTGATATCCGTATTTCACGGATTCGGATTGGATGCAGTGCGAAACAGCGCACACGTTATATTTTTGCAAATACCATTGTTTTCTTACGATTCATTTATTTAAAATAAAAAATACCTAGGTACTTATACTTAATTCAGTAAGTATACCTATATATACCTATATTTTATAAAGTTATGTAAGTAGGTAGGTAGGTACCTACTTAGTTGTTTAGTTTCTGTAAATATTTATAAAATAAATAGTGATGTAAGTAGGTACTTACATGTGAAAAGTGATTCCATCCTCTTTTTTATGCACATGAGACTGGCTAACGCACCACTTAACAGCACAAGAAGGCATTTTCGTTACCTACCTTTATAAAACGCGCTAAATTTAATTCCTATCGACCGCCACCATTCACTGTTGCGGGGGAACTAAATAAGCTCACGGCTCAGTTAGTAAGCCCCGCGCGCCGCGCCGTGACCTGTGGCACCGCCCACTACGGCTCATCGGATCGATACTACTATTTTTAGAGCGCCTTCCATCTCATTCCGTTTCACATTGGTTTCATCTAAGTTTTGTAAATCGGGGTTTAGCCAAAAAGCTATTCTACAACTTTGATTTGCATAAGTAGGTACCTAGATAAGGTAGGTACCTAAGAAGTAAATGTATCGTAGGATTCGTAGGTAAGTAGCCGTTTATTTATTAAGTACCTACTGGCAAGGCCATTGGCCCACCACAGAGTAGTGAAATTCACGTACTTTTTATGTAATTAGTTTGGTTACGTAAGACAAAAAGGTCTAAGGGAGTGGCCACACTGCGTTTTCTGCAGCGCTTTTTTTGAGCTGCGGGTTTGTATCGATACAGACGCGTCTTTGCAGCGCGTATTTTGAAGAGCGTTTGTATCGGTAAAAACGCGTGTTCGCAGCGCGTATTTTGAAGAGCGTTTGTATCGACACAAATCCCTACGCGTTTGTAACGATTATATCGTTACAAACGGTAGGGTTCCCATAAACGCGTAGGGATTTGTGTCGCTGAAAAACGCTCTGCAGAAAAGGCAATGTGGCCACTCCCTAAGTATTCTTTTGTATGTCTTCCTATTGTTGTAGTGTAGCTGCAAGTAGGTACCTACCTACAATACAAGAAGTGACAATCAATGTTAGCTTAGACATAATTAATTAAATCAATTGTAAGTAGTAGTACTACCTTGTAGGATTAAAGCCAGTTTATAATGATCTAGTGAAGGTAAACAGGTACCTACCTACTGTACCTAGTGAAAAGGCTGGCCCTTTTCTTTTTACACAATTAACGATATTAGATCCAATTTTATTTCTTCAGCTTGTAACTTTTTTCAGATGCCTGCACTAAGATTTAGTCTAATTTCTTTCTATTAGTGTCACAGTAAAAAAAAACAATTACTTAAGTACCTATACTTACTTATTCGAATTAGTATTATTTACTAGTCAATTCTTGAATAATTTCAAAAACGATCTAGGTAAATCGTTTTTTTAAATTGTAAAATAATAGTTAATATCACGCGATTGTATGTTTTCAGTGCTTAATAGAGTGCACTGGGTGAAACAAATTAACTTGATTATGTACTGAAAATCACATGAAACGCCATTTACTGGCGCAAGTGGTTGGTACTAGTCACTAGATCAATGTAAATCAGCCTTGATGAGCGCATGAGCACTCATTATTCTCCATTGTTTGTGATGTGTGACTGAATCGATAGCTAGATAAAATATTAATTAGTTCACAAGTACCAAAACTACGTTTCATCTCTGTTTTCCGCCAATGGTACCAACTCACGGCAAATATAGGTAAATTATTATACATTTTGTTCTAAAACATAGTTTCAAGCTATAAATCAGACCTCCTATGGAGATATGCAAAGATCGTGATATTTCTTTCATTACAACATAAAAAGTCTGACTACCCGAAAAGCTTCGTGTCCGTAGGTACCTGCGTAGGACACAAAGGCGGAGGTGTAGGTATTGGTATTGGTAGCATCATGAATCTGAAATTCATCAATCGTTCAGAAAGGTTATACTTACTTAGGAAAGTTTATTTGAAACTTGTGTGAATACCCTGTGCCGAAACCAGGGTGTAACACAAAAGTGTCCTAATGAGGACCAGCCATAATAAGTGTTCATATTTTTACCCGACTGCGGCGAAGCGCAAAAGGAGGGTTATCATAACCCTCATTTAATCATGCAGGTTTATCATTCTCAAAATGGCGTATATTTTAGTGTGTTTTATCTGCGTGCTCAACTGCGTGTTGCAAATGTTGCAAACTCTTAAAAAAAGTAATTTTAGACTACGAGTAGGCATACCAACATTCAAGACCACATACCTACAATGAAGTACTGAAATTACCGTCTGTGGAATTATCAGCTAAACAGACCACCCCCTCTTCACATGCCCACACTTTATTCATCAATCAAATTGACCACTTGAAAAAAGAGAGCTTTATAGGTGGCTCTCTTGTCCCACAAATTGTATTGTAGTATGTGATTGTACTCGTAGGTAATTGTGTATGAAGCAAATCCGAATTATAGTATGGTTAGCAGTAGATGGTGTACCGATAGAGCGGATGGTCCCATTCCAAGCGATAACGGTACCGGCGCGCTCTGGCAAATACTCTGCACCTGTCCGAGTACTGGCGATGAGCGGGACAATACAACCATATTACTAATATATACTATATACTACCAAAACCAGATATCATTGATTTGAAAACTACCTATATTATGAGACGAGAGTCATAATGGTGAGTGCTCACTTGTAGAATGTGGTAGTTAATACGATACGTTGCATGTAGAGTTATAGCCAAATAGGTAAGAGCGTTTTCACATTATCCGATCCGATATCGGTATCGGACGCCGACACGATATCGGGGCAAGTAAAATGTATGAAAGATGTCCGCTCCGATATCCGATATCGGGTCGGACAATGTGAAAGGCAGGTACATATTTCATACATTTTACTTGCCCCGATATCGTGTCGGCGTCCGATACCGATATCGGATCGGATAATGTGAAAACGCTCTAACAGTGGTGTTTTATTATACTGAAAGAGCGGATAGTTCCACTCATGCCAGCGCACTTGCAAAAGGTACTTTGGGCCTGTCCTCACAGTTGTATTCCTCACACCGTTCAATCCGGTGCCTACCGAGGTCTACCTCGTTACTATCACAACTTTGAGCTTTCAGCAATTGAATTTTCCAGAGTTACCAAACCTTCTATAGTCGTATTGCTCATTATACGGACTAAAAGTGAAGGAAAAAATGTCATGTTACCTTCAATTTTGACATAAAACGTATCAAAACTAATCAAAATTGAAGGAAAAATGACATTTTTTCCTTCAATTTTAGTCCGTATAATGAGCAATACGACTATAGACCCGCGCAACATTATCTGATGCAGACTTTCGTACTATAGTTGACATCCTTATTACACATTTCTCAAACTATCACAACATTGAGCTTTCAGCAATGAGAAGTCGATCGCTTATCGCTCCCCGCTATCAACGCGGCAAGCGTTTAGTTCCGGTGATAGTTGTTTCCTATAGTAGGCAAGCATTTTAATTTACTAACAAAAGCATCCGGTGTAAGTCGACACACGTGACGTCATGCAACTGGTGACTCAATCATACTGTGCTTATTTTAACATTCGAAACTCGCCGTTTTTGACTTTTAAACACTTGAATATTTTTATTTTTTATGAATCAGCACCACACCCTTGAACATGCTCTTGTACCCTCCTACTTAATATTAGTCTGAAAGTTTCTGAGTGTTTGTTTGTTTTTTTGTTACACTTCAACGGCTGAACCGATTTAAATAAGTCAAAGTCACTATGTAACAACATGCTTCACATCAATGTGACACTTTGAATTGCCTTAAGAGCCAGTATACAATTTCGCACTCGACAAAATCAGCGCTCGGAGGGACAAAAGTTGCTAAATTCTAACACCCGATGAACAGCGCTCCGTTTCTTAGACTAAACGGTTTTGGTAATTTTCATGTGATTGATTTTTTTGCGATAGTATAAATACTTTTTGGGTAGGTACTTAGGTAGGTACCTATAGGTATAACACAAAACAAAGTCGGGTTATTTACACCTTGAATACAAATAATTACAAAAAATAAATGTTTGTTTCTTTGTCCCATAAACCATATTGTGCTGATCTGATGGAGTCAGGAGCTTTTCAACAGAACTCTTCAGTAAATAGTCCGATTGAGTTGAAACTTGGATCTCAGCATGTCAGTCAAGTTCCGACTACAATGAAATAATATGGTGACAGCTAGCTCATCTGATGATGGAGTCAGGACCTGTTCCATGGAACTTTTTAATGATATGGGTATCAAATGACAGGGCTTGATGAGCGCAACACAATGCTGATCTGATGATGGAGCCAGGACCTGCTCCATGGAACTTTTTAATGATATGGGTATCAAATGAAAGGGCTTGATGAGCGAAACACAATTCTGATCTGATGATGGAGTCAGGACCTGCTCCATGGAACTTTTTAATGATATGGGTATCAAATGAAAGGGCTTGATGAGCGCAACACAATGCTGATCTGATGATGGAGTCAGGACCTGTTCCATGGAACTTTTTAATGATATGGGTATCAAATGAAAGGGTTTGATGAGCGAAACACAATTCTGATCTGATGATGGAGTCAGGACCTGTTCCATGGAACTTTTTAATGATATGGGTATCAAATGACAGGGCTTGATGAGCGCAACACAATGCTGATCTGATGATGGAGCCAGGACCTGCTCCATGGAACTTTTTAATGATATGGGTATCAAATGAAAGGGCTTGATGAGCGCAACACAATGCTGATCTGATGATGGAGTCAGGACCTGTTCCATGGAACTTTTTAATGATATGGGTATCAAATGAAAGGGTTTGATGAGCGAAACACAATTCTGATCTGATGATGGAGTCAGGACCTGCTCCATGGAACTTTTTAATGATATGGGTATCAAATGAAAGGGCTTGATGAGCGCAACACAATGCTGATCTAATGATGGAGTCAGGACCTGTTCCATCGAACTTTATAATGATATGGGTATCAAATGAAAGGGTTTAATGAGCAAAACACAATGCTGATCTGATGATGGAATCAGGACCTGTTCCATGGAACTTTATAATGATATGGGTATCAAATGAAAGGGTTTTATGCGCGAAACACAAAGCTGGGTTAGGATTTACTTTTGACTTCGATTTTTGATGTTTGATTTTTCATTTTTAATCTTGATTTTAATTTTAAAATCAAAATCAAGAAATAAAAATCAAAATAAAAATCCGAGATCCGAGAATCGAGAAATGAGAAACAAGAATCAAGAATCAAAATCAAAAATCAAAAATTAAAAAATTGAAAATCAACAATTAAGAATCCGAGATACAAGATCCGAGAATCGATAATCGAAAATTGAAAATCAAGAATCAAAATCTAGAATCAAGAACCCGATATCCAAGATCCGATAATCAAGAATTGAGACTCGAAAATCGAAAATCAAGAATCCGAGATCCGAGAATAGAGAAACTAAAATTGAAAATCAAGAATCAAAGTGAAATTCAAAATCAAGAATCAAAGTCAAAGTAAACCCCGACCCAGCTTTGTGTTTCGCTCATCAAGCCCTTTCATTTGATACCCATATCATTATAAAGTTCCAGGGAACAGGTCCTGACTCCATCATCAGATCAGCATTGTGTTTTGTTCATCAAGCCCTTTCATTTGATGCCCATATTATCATTAAAAGTTCCATGGAACAGGTCATAACTCCATCATCAGATCAGCATTATGTTTTGCTCATCAAGCCCTTTCATTTGATACCTGTATGATTAAAAAGTTCCATGAACCAGGTCCTGACTCCATCATCAGATCAGCATTGTGTTTCGCTCATCAAACCCTTTCATTTGATACCCATATCATTAAAAAGTTCCATGGAACAGGTCCTGACTCCATCATCAGATCAGCATTGTGTTGCGCTCATCAAGCCCTTTAATTTGATACCCATATCATTAAAAAGTTCCATGGAATAGGTCCTGACTCCATCATCAGATCAGCACTGTGTTGCGCTCATCAAGCCCTTTCATTTGATACCCATATTATTAAAAAGTTCCATGGAACAGGTCCTGACTCCATCATCAGATCAGCATTGTGTTGCGCTCATCAAGCCCTTTCATTTGATACCCATATCATCATAAAATTCCATGGAACAGGTCCTGACTCCATCATCAGATCAGCATTGTGTTTCGCTCATCAAACCCTTTCATTTGATACCCATATCATTAAAAAGTTCCATGGAACAGGTCCTGACTCCATCATCAGATCAGCATTGTGTTGCGCTCATCAAGCCCTTTAATTTGATACCCATATCATTAAAAAGTTCCATGGAATAGGTCCTGACTCCATCATCAGATCAGCATTGTGTTGCGCTCATCAAGCCCTTTCATTTGATACCCATATTATTAAAAAGTTCCATGGAACAGGTCCTGACTCCATCATCAGATCAGCATTGTGTTGCGCTCATCAAGCCCTTTCATTTGATACCCATATCATCATAAAATTCCATGGAACAGGTCCTGACTCCATCATCAGATCAGCATTGTGTTTCGCTCATCAAACCCTTTCATTTGATACCCATATCATTAAAAAGTTCCACGGAACAGGTCCTGACTCCATCATCAGATCAGCATTGTGTTGCGCTCATCAAGCCCTTTCATTTGATACCCATATTATTAAAAAGTTCCATGGAGCAGGTCCTGACTCCATCATCAGATCAGAATTGTGTTTCGCTCATCAAACCCTTTCATTTGATACCCATATCATTAAAAAGTTCCATGGAACAGGTCCTGACTCCATCATCAGATCAGCATTGTGTTTCGCTCATCAAACCCTTTCATTTGATACCCATATTATTAAAAAGTTCCATGGAGCAGGTCCTGACTCCATCATCAGATCAGCATTGTGTTTCGCTCATCAAACCCTTTCATTTGATACCCATATCATTAAAAAGTTCCATGGAACAGGTCCTGACTCCATCATCAGATCAGCATTGTGTTGCGCTCATCAAGCCCTTTAATTTGATACCCATATCATTAAAAAGTTCCATGGAACAGGTCCTGACTCCATCATCAGATCAGCATTGTGTTGCGCTCATCAAGCCCTTTCATTTGATACCCATATCATTATAAAGTTCGATGGAACAGGTCCTGACTCCATCATCAGATCAGCATTGTGTTGCGCTCATCAAGCCCTTTCATTTGATACCCATATCACTAGTAGTTCGCCCCGAACTGAGATCTCGCGCATCGTTGTGTTGATAGCCTAGATTTGGACTTGTTTCTGACTACCCCTATACCTACGTTAAGTGCTCCTTCTAGTGTTTACCACACAATGATATCTAATGCGCTACCTCAGTATGGTAAAGATTATAGGCATGCATGCAATACATTAAGTCGTGTCGTGTTTATATTCAATAGTTGACCCCGCGAACTTCGTACCGCGTCTCAGGGAAGGCCTCCTAATTCGAGAAATTATTAAAATAGCAGTTCAATACAAAATGTATGAGAAAATCAATTCCCTACCCTCCCCTCTCCCTCTCCCTCTCCCTCTCCCTCTCCCTCTCCCTCTCCCTCTCCCTCTCCCTCTCCCTCTCCCTCTCCCTCTCCCTCTCCCTCTCCCTCTCCCTCTCCCTCTCCCTCTCCCTCTCCCTCTCCCTCTCCCTCTCCCTCTCCCTCTCCCTCTCCCTCTCCCTCTCCCTCTCCCTCTCCCTCTCCCTCTCCCTCTCCCTCTCCCTCTCCCTCTCCCTCTCCCTCTCCCTCTCCCTCTCCCTCTCCCTCTCCCTCTCCCTCTCCCAAAAAATATCAAGTAGCAACTAAAATCATTGCAAACCAAACCACAACGATGCCACACTCTTTGTCTGTTAACCAGACCTACGAATACATCGAAACTCTATGAAACGGGAGCTCTCTCCATACTTCCGTTAATTGGTTTCCATAATTTTTCTTTTTCACTGTATTTCAAAAACTATAGAACCTAGAAGAAAACTAAAAACCATTTTGGAATGTATAAATTGAGTACTTTCATATGACACCTCCACTCAATATATTTGGGTAACTTTGAAAAAAAATTACCCCCTTGGGAACCCCATATCTTTACAACCCCTTCATCGATTACGCTCATACGCTCCACAGCAAATTTCCATAGCACAACCTATTGACCTATCAAGTTTCATACAGTTTGGATAAGCGGTTCGACAGTTATGCGAGAACATAAAAATGAAACATACAAACATACAAACATACAAACATACAAACATACAAAGCAAAATCGCCTAACTTGCCACTAAGATCTTCGCTCGCTTCGCTCGCTCGATCGATTAAAAAGTTCCATGGAGCAGGTCCTGACTCCATCATCAGATCAGCATTGTGTTGCGCTCATCAAGCCCTTTCATTTGATACCCATATCATCATAAAATTCCATGGAACAGGTCCTGACTCCATCATCAGATCAGCATTGTGTTTCGCTCATCAAACCCTTTCATTTGATACCCATATCATTAAAAAGTTCCACGGAACAGGTCCTGACTCCATCATCAGATCAGCATTGTGTTGCGCTCATCAAGCCCTTTCATTTGATACCCATATTATTAAAAAGTTCCATGGAGCAGGTCCTGACTCCATCATCAGATCAGAATTGTGTTTCGCTCATCAAACCCTTTCATTTGATACCCATATCATTAAAAAGTTCCATGGAACAGGTCCTGACTCCATCATCAGATCAGCATTGTGTTGCGCTCATCAAGCCCTTTCATTTGATACCCATATCATCATAAAATTCCATGGAACAGGTCCTGACTCCATCATCAGATCAGCTCGCTGTCACCCTATTATTAAATTATTAGTTACACTACAATTCAGATCATTATTCTGCTTTAACGGCCTTTTTAGCCCCGCAGAAAATATTTAAAAATAGGTAATTAATAACTTAGCAACCAATGTATCAAACGCTCCTATTGCGCTATATTCTTCGTAGCCGGCGACGTGCTTTGCGAGTCGAGTCAGTGCGAGCTCCGGGATGCAAAGCGATACGTCCACTAGGCTGTCCCGTCCATGTATGGGAAAAAAAAAAATATGGAGCTATACTATCGCAATAGGTATCAAAACTTGCGTAATTTTACACAGATTACGGAAAAGATAAAAAAATTAGAATTGTGTATCATCTTGAGGGCTCTACCACGCTTTGAAGTTTTGTAAATTTTACGTTTTTAAAGACCTAAGCCGTATGACTAAAATAATACAAAAACCAAGTTTAAAAGGTATTTCATTGTTGAAATTAATGAAACAAAGCACACTAAATCAAAATAAACAAAATAGAGTTTATAATAAAAGATAGAAACTTAGAATTTAAACTTATTTTTGGGTCCAAAACTTAGCATTTTAGCTCGAGATTGCAACCTGGTTCTAATCAAGCCATCTCTAAAAGTAGCGTCAGTTACACTTTGTGGGGCTTCTGTTGACAGTTTAACATATCTTTCTACACATTGTGTTATAAGAAAAGTCAACATTTTCCAAGCTCTTATATTTTTTCATGATTTAAAGGACCTTAACTCTACCAATTTACAAAGCGGAAGAGTTGGTTTGTTTGAACGCGCTAATCTCAGGAACTAACAGTCGAATTTGAAAAATTACTTCTGCATATGATAGCTTAATTCTTCAGAAAGGTTATATACTACTTTTCATCAACATTATCATCACGATATACCATCAGTACGGGGGCAACGCCTCGAGGGCGCTACTAGTTATAAATATGCCGAAGAACCGTCGGTGTTGTAACCTGACACCCAACCCTGGCAATCATTTTGGTGTAACCTCTATAAATTTTTGGTGGCTTAAATATTCTGCGTTTAATGTTACTTTCAGCTTCTCTAGCTTTTATTATTCTTCGCAATGTCAGGTCCCGAAAGTGGTCTCTATCATCAAACATTAAACTGACACTGTAGATGTTCTGGGTGCGCGAAAAACGCATTTCTTTCGATGATAGAATCCACAACAGATTTCAGCTTTTTGTTTATAAATCGGGAGTACAAAATTAATTCAAAAAAAATGGTTGGATCCGTCCTTAAAAGAAGTATTATGCTTTATTAGGAACCAAATCGGCGCGTTTACTTTAACCACGTAGTTGCCATGAAATTGCAATTTTACTGAAGGATTTAGTAATGTTTGAGCTTAAAATTAGTAGAAGTAAGCAATCTCAAGTATTTTCCAGGGTGACTAAGTTATTCAGCTATGGATTACAGGAAACAATTAACACAGCTTGACAAATCTCATTGAGATATTTTTGATCCTAAGGTTCTTAGTTTATTGATTACATTTTTCGGTAAGTCAGCTGATATCTTCATAAACAATCGCATAAATATCTGAATTGGATAGAGCCTTTCCATTATACTTCAATTTGAGTTCGGTTTTAAGAAAATAAAATTTATTTAATGAAGTCCTTTATAATTGGCGGCTGCCGATAGTAAAGTTCTTTGTATGGTCCCAATAAAGCACAAGTACGCCTAAAACTTATTATTTTAAAATCACAATATCCGCTTTTAACTCTATAACAATCGCAACTTTACTTATAAAGCATTAAAATTGCTTTGGCTATGAAGAAAACACTCGCGAGTCAAATTAACAAAGTCCTCAAAACAAGATGAAACTCTATGGTATTTGCAGGTTGAAACCTATAAAATCCAAAGTCGCTGGTAACGTGTTATTGCATGCAAATAAAAAAATCGTGTATGTATTCCACATATATAGAAGAAAAAATTAAAATCTTTGTACAGTTAGTTCACGAGCTGAAATTATAGCTAACGAAATATTTCCAAAAAAATGACAATTTTTCAAAACTTTGAAGATGGGTAGAGCCCTAAAGATATAGTTTTATCTGGTTTTAAAAATTATTTTGGGAATCTACGACCAATTACGCAAATTCTGAGAGGTATTGCGTTACGAAAATCCAAAAAAAAAATTTTCGGGACACGCTAACGTCCACCCCCTAGAAGCGCTCGGCGCGGTCTGCTTGCGTCGAGTAGATAGGGTAGTAGATACGACGCGTTTTAGGTTGTTTGAAAAGATTTTTCATTGCCAATTTTTTAATCTTTTTGCATTTTTTTTTTCAGAAAAGGATTGATTTTGAACTGAAGTTTATTTCTGTTTTGTTAATTTTACGAACAAGAGTTCTAAGTCAGTTCTAAGTAGCCAAAATCAAAAGCAATTCTTTGGCCGTTTTCTCGAAATTTGGACTAAGTTAAAGATTTTTTTACTCAAAAACTAAATAAAGGTAGTAAAAAGTGATCCATTTAATAGTTTGGTTGACTATCACAGCAAAACATCGTAATTTTTTTATACCATTTGGACGTCAAAATGATTCGTAAATATGGTGATTTCTAAACCTCTTACAGCAAAAATTCACAAAACAGTCGCCGGTTTGAGGTCGATTAATCAAAAAGAAATAATAAAAATACAAAAGTAGCTCATTTAATAGTACAAAATTGAAATGATATTTCATGCTGTGCCATAATTTTTTTAAAAATAAAGTGTTTTCATTGAAAAATCCTGCCCCGAAACATCACGTAAATCAGAAAATTTTGTGTAATGCCTCTTAAGAGTTAGATTAGACGAAGATGTAGATTTAGGTGTAGTCAGCAACCAAATTAGGATATCCTCGTAAACAATGAGAAGCAGAGGATTTTTTTTTGATAACTTTAGCCATAACTACTGACATTTGTTCAAAAGGCTAATGGTGTAGGAGTTTCAAAATGTTCATTAAAATATTTGCGCTGAATCTATTATACCTAATACTTATGTGAAAATCTACTTAGGCATAAACGGCCTGTTATATTTATGAATCCTAGTTATTATATGAATCTGAAAGATCTTATTATTCTCTCCGGGTTAGTCCGGGTTAATATTTAAAAATTTCTTTAACTTATCAATACGATTTCCGCTTCTTAGGCATCCGAGTAAACCAGCTTGGATTGCTGCATTCTAAACTAGTCAGATCCTGGCGGTTCCCATGGAATCAACATTCTTTCAGTCGTCCAACTAATTGTCATCTAAGCCTAACAGCTGAAGTTAATGGAACATGAAAAAGTCGTTGGGTCCATATGTGGCGTGTGCGAAACGCGCGACCACAGCATTCCCACCAGGGTTGAAGTAAGTCTTCTTATTACAAGCTTTTGATTCAACTCACTCAGATTTAAGCGGATGGATCACCGAAAAGAAAGCCCCATACCGTGTTTGTTGCCCTGATTCTTCACGGTGTTGGTCGCGAAAGAACAGGAGTAGAATCACCTAGCTCTTAAGACGTTTTAAAATGGTCATAGCGGTCCTACTGAATAAATGAGTATGAATTTTGAATTTCGAATTTTGAATTTCTTTGTTACCTCAAACCATCGCCATTTATTTGCAGTTCTATTGAAATGCTCAAATTACTGCTGTTAAACTTCGTAGTTCCTCTAGCCAAGCGAGAGAATATCCCATCTGTTGAGATGTTTTATTATGTTCCGATCATTAACACCACCAATGACAGAAGATTATTTCAAGTGATGTCACGTTGTTTAATATATGGTTGATTCACTATAACACGAACTGCCCCACAAATCTGCCACTGGATGTGTCCAGAGGGACCGTGGACTGTGGTTGATTCGAAGCCACTTGTGTCAGCGACTCGCAAGCGACAGATGCCCGGTATGGCGAGGACGATCGCGTAGGAATGTGAACCGCACTTTACAGGAGTTAGGCGGAAGAGAAGGGCGGCTTGAACCTTAGTAACATTTTTTTATTAAACTCTTTTTGCTAGAAGGAAGGCGAGGTCGACCGCGGAAACGTTGGCGAGAAGATTTTGATGCCTTCGAGTAGTGAGCTGGTGGGAGAGGGCGAGGGATAGAGTAGAGATTAGATGGACGGAATTATGGGAGACCTTTGCCCAGCAGTGAGTGGGACGAGATAGGCTGAATTAAAAAAAAAAATCGTAAAAGCTTCTTCATCGAAGACGAGACATGTGGCTAATTCCAGTCGAACATTACTTACTGGGTAAGTTTGTTTGACTATTCATTAATCTATAGGTACCCTAAAACACAGATAGTATTGTTAGGTGTCCTTCGGTAAAAACGGTAGGTAGGTAGGTTAATTTATTGCCTTTACTTTTTTAAAAGTTCAGTGAAAGTGATACCTGAAAATAATGGTTATTTTGTGTGACATAATCTGATCGTGGCAGTGGGCCGGCCATATCTGCCGAAGAACTGACAACCGCTGGGGTAAACGAGTTCTCGAGTGGAGACCGCGTCTCGGCAAACGTAGTGTAGGACGCCCTCCTGCCAGGTGGAGTGACGATCTGCGAAAGGCTGCCGGCACAAGTTGGATAAGTCGAGCTGAAGATAGGGCGCGATGGCGCTCATTAGGGGAGGCCTATGTCCAGCAGTGGACAGCTATAGGCTGATGATGATGATGATGAATCTGATCGAAACCATTCCATTGAATACTAACGAAAATAGTGTGATAAAATCTTGTTCACGTTTCACAACGATCCACTTATGTGTGTGTGTGTGTGCCATATGTGGACATTTTACTTTGATAGTCATTCCTTGAATCTAATTTTCCTATTCAAATTCTCAGAAATATCTGTTAGGACTTGACCTCCTGTGACTTAAACCAAAACCCAGAATGACTCGGCATCGGCGACAGAACATCCTTACCAAGCACATAGGTAGGTACTTAAATGACACTCAAATAAATGTAATAAATATTGTAAAACAGCAGTTGAGAACATTGCAAAGTTTAATGGAAATCATAAATGTTGTCTCTTAGACCAGACTAAAGTTTAGCGGAATATTATTCAGAAATATGTTTAATTTCATAACAAAATGTGAAGCACTGCGCAAACCTTTACTGAATTCCAAAATGTGACTGTAGCATTACAACTTTTAAAGCAGTCCCCTATTTGGTTTTTTTTTTGTTTTCAACCTTATGTAAGGTAGAAGAGATCCGTTAGTCGCAAACGCAAAATATTCGAACAAGCATATGTAACTTAGTAATTTAACCTAAAAGCCATGAGCAGTAGGTACCTACAACTAAAATGATTGAAAAAAGTGACCTACGATCACTCAGATTATTTCATGTCACTACCATCTGTACGCTGACGACTTACAAATTTACTGTCACATACGAGCTGATGAGATTATGGAAGGTGTTAACAAAATTAACTCTGAACTTCATAAAATCAATGTCTGGGCGAAAGCTTTTGGTCTGCTTGTTAACCCTTCCAAGTCTCAGGCTGTTATATTTGGAAGTCGGTATATGTTAAATATTGTGAACGACACTCCTCTCCCTTCCGTCCTTTATGCAGATGTGCCTATCGCTTATTCAAATAAAGCAAAGAACTTGGGTGTGGTTTTTGACAGCCACCTATCTTGGGTAAGTCATATCAATGAGATTAGCAGAAGGGTTAACTTTTCTTTTCACTCTCTTAAGCGTCTCCAGTGGTTTCTTCCATTTGAGACTAAAGTAACTCTTGCTCAAGCACTTCTGTTACCTCTCATTGACTATGCTGATGTCTGCTTTCTAGATGCCACGGAGGTACTTGTTGACAAGTTGAAACGCTTACAAAACTTGTGTATCCGTTTCATCTTCGGTTTACGCTTTGATCATGTGTCAGAGTACAGATCCCGTTTGAAGTGGCTCCCTATCCGGCGTCGACGGGATCTGCATGTATTGTCCTTTCTTTATTTTATCCTTAATAATCCTCTATCCCCCCCTTACTTGCGCGAGCGCTTTGATTACCTTGTACCTCGTGGTCAGCCATGCAGGTCAATTAAGTCCCTTCTCCTTATCACCCCTTCCCACACTTCTAGCTGTTATGGTGATTCTTTCACAGTTCACGCTGTGCAGCTGTGGAATTCCCTTCCTCATGCTATCCGCAGTTGTCAAACGCTTAACTTATTTAAATCTAAGTTAAAAGAGCACTATTTGTCATTGTAAATCCTCTTTCCTTTTAAGTATTAAAATATTATTATAATATGTATTAGAATGAATAAATGTATATATTTATATATGTATTAATATAGGTATGTATGTAGGTATATATTAGTATATTATATATACTTATAATTATAATTAAGTATAGTATTTTATATGGGTACACATTGCATCCACCTTTGTCAATAGCTTTTCTCTATACTCAAAGGTTTGCTGGTAGAAAACTCTTTTAGGGTTAAGCTCGCCTTTGTACATGTACTTTTTTAATGTCTTATTTGTAAATGTTCTCATGTGTACAATAAAGAATTACAGAATTACAGAATTACCTACCAAAATTTTTCAGTTCTGTAAGTAGGTAAGTATTTATTATATTTTTTAAGTGAAACTTGGAATATATAAGGACCACTTTTAACAGTGTGAGGTTTAAGACACACTGTATTGCTTAGGGTTTGGAGCCGTGATAGTGTACAAACTGCAAATTATCGGTAACAAGTGTGCAACCAGGAAGTCCCATGGTCCCAGACCATGTATGGGTCAATGCACAAAGGTGCCGGCAAGACCGCCCGAGAGCGATCAGTACCGAACAGTTGGGCCACGCCTAGGACTATCGCCTCTGGACATGAACCTCGTCCAAATCTAGTTTATTCAAACTCAACCCGCACCTATAAAGGCTATAAAGAATGTAGGTACCTATTGATCAAAATGTTCTTTACAATGTGTTATCAATTTTTATGAACATCTCTTTAGATTGGACTTTTCATAGGAAATGAGCAATTTCATTCGTCACACGCACAATTTACTATGTGATGATGAAGTATAAAAGCAGTGATGGTTCTAATTGGCGCAGGAAAACTAATTGATTTCTTACCTAGGTACCTGCTTATATTTTAAAGTTTTACTTTATCTTTAATTTTATTAGCTCTATTGTTTATCTCAATTATTGTTTTTTAATGTTGCATTGTGTCTGTCTCTTCAGTAAATAGAATATATCAATTCATTTATATTCAGTTTATCCCATCAGTCAAATTGACTACGATTACAATATTGTCAAATCTAATAAATTCTAAAGACTCGAGTTTATTAAAATAACTTCATAACAAAGAACGGCACATAAGTAACCTACAGCAGTAAAATGGGTATAGGTACCATTTAGAACATCAATTTGTAACAATCCAATCGGTGCAAGTTGAATACTAATTCAATTGATCGGCTCTTACACAATTCTGTGAATATCACCCATTCCTAGTTCGTTCGACGAAAACTGTAAAAAAAAAAATTTAAAAAAAACAAAAACCCGACTGCGTCAAAACTAAAAAGAAAAAAACAAGCCTGCAAAGAATTACTCACAGTCGGTACCCATTCATTTTATTACCAATCAAATCTTCCCAATGTTATGGGTCCCGACTGTGAGTAATTCTTTGCAGGCTTGTTTTTTTCTTTTTAGTTTTGACGCAGTCGGGTTTTTGTTTTTTTAAAAATTTTTTTTATTTAACACTTTTTAGTTATGATAAAGTTGATTTTAAAATACCTATTCAACGATACCCCACTTGATATAGTGTGACGATTTTGATTCTTTTAATTTTGACAATATGGCGTCTGGTTGTAGCCCTGGTGAATTTTGATTACTGTCATATCTTTAGTGACACTCCCAAGGTTGAGACAAATCGATTGACGTAAGAATCATCAAAATCGGTCCACGCGTTTGGCCTCTAGAGTGCCACATAGAAACATCCATAGCGAGAATTATTATTAATCAACTTTAAACCGTTATTTTTCCTAAACTATTACTTAAAATGAAAAATAGTAAAAGAAACCTAAAGTTGATTTTGAAATACCTATTCAACGATACCCCACTTGATATAGTGTGACGATTTTGGTTTTTTTAATTTTGACAATATGGCGTCTGGTTGTGGCACTGGTGAATTTTGTTTACTGTCATGTCTTTAGTAGCACTCCCAAGGTTGAGACGAATCGATTGACGTAAGAATTATCAAAATCGGTCCACGCGTTTGGCCTCTAGAGTGCCACATAGAAACATCCAAACATACATACATAGACTGATAAACACATTACCCTTCCTTTGCTTTGCGCAGTCGGGTAAAAAGATATGGCACGTCTAGTGACTATAATTTCCAACAGCAAAGCGGCATAACGGTCCCACGTTCAAATATTTCAGCACGAAGCCGTGATAACTGTGATACTTGATAGTCATGGTAAGCGACTATCGTGGTATATCCAACAAGAATAGATTCATTTTCTATACAATTATACATTTATTTTGAATAATACTAAGATTGTTAAAATTCGATAGCTATCAATGCTAAAAATATTTTGAAAAAATTACCTAGGTAAGTACCTACTTATTTCTTTTTTGTAAGCTGTCCTAGTAAAATATTAAGTAACTTTATGAATTGTCTATTTATCATATTGGTAACAAAATCATACAACAGCATTCTCAAACAGTGACACATTCGTGTTCATAACTGAATTCAAATGCACGAAACGACATGACAATCGGCCCCACACGTGATTAAATGCCGATGTACGAAACCAGAATGGTGATATGTAGTTTTTCTTGGTAATACCAGGTACGATTGCATCCACGTTTATTTAGGGTCATTCAAAGGAGCCGAGGACATCAGACGAGAACAGGATCTCGGCCAGCAGATTGACATGTAGATACGATGTGAACACTTGAAGGCCCGCCTCTATAAACCACCCATCAAAGTTTGCGGTTTCTGAGTTATGGTTATGGATGATGGGAGACTAGTAAAGTGCTGTTGCTTTTTTTGAGACAAATATTCCCAGACGTATGTTAAGAAACGTCGCTTCATTAAATAAGCAAATTTATTTTATATGCTTATCTAAAACAACAATATTTTCCGATATAAGGAATAGATCTGAGAAGAATCTGTGCAAAGTAAGTTCTATCTATCAGACTAGAGAGGGTATTTAATAAAATGTCGTATTGGTACAATATTCTGATGTAGTCACTGTAATATTAGGTATATTACTTACTGCCACGTTCCGCAATTGCAGCATTCCCCGGACGATCGTGTCGTGACGTGAGTACAGTTGGGCCAACGGATCTAGGCATTCGTGAAGTTAGGCTAACTTCACGAATGCCGAGATCCGTTGGCCCAAATGTATAAGGACCGAGGCGGAGAGAGCCGAGGCACACATCACAGAGTCCGGAGATGATCAGTTGTGGCCAAGTCTTGTATAACGTGCTTTTCTGAAACACTCGGGTAAATTAAAGAAGGTCAAGTCAAAATAAACTAATTAAATTATAAGGACAATAAAAATGGCCGTCAAATATGTTTTTTTTACCTACCTACTTTTCTTTCTAGTTTATGTCTAGCGCATTCTTTTTGTCATAGATGGGGCGATATTTTTTTGTCCACCAGTTCGTAAAACTTAGGTAAATTCGAAAGTTCGTTACATTTTCAAGTTTCAGTTAGACTAGGCACGGGCGTAGCTATAGCTTTGTCAAGGGGGGGGGTCCAAAGGTTCCAAAATACAAAGATCTTTGTTAAGGGGGGGGTCCAAGGGTTCCAAAATACAAAAATTGACTAGGTTTCCTCCGAACTTAATGGGCTAAGGGGGGGGTCCGGACCCCCTAAAGCCCCCCCTTATATACGTCCATGAGACCAGGTATTTCGTATCTGGCTTGCTCAACAGCCGCTGGAGTAGGCCAAATAAGAAATAGCTGGACACTTTCTGACCCAGTACTGCAAAAACGATTTATACAAAAGAAAGTTGTGTAAGAAATAGTCGTATATCGTAGGTAACTAGCATGTTTGAGAATAGTTATTTGTGCAACAAGAGAGGAAAGTTGATGTTTTCCTCGAGTGCTGATTTTGAATCCCGAGCGAACGAGGGATTCTAAGAATTGAATCACGAGCGTAGCGAGTGATTCTACGTTAGAATCCCGAGTCTAGCGAGGAATTCAAAGGCACGAGATGTAAAAAACTTTGGTCTCGTGTTGCACACAAAATTTTTCACCTCAGCAGCGAGAACATTACCTACTACCTACAAATAAAAGATACAACTTTGTACATAATGAAGCAACTAATCCATAATAGGTATTCATTTATATCTATTTAAAAATAAAGCATTTTTTTTAGAAATGAAAAGAACAAATAACAGTTATTGTAATTTTGAAAATTAAAAGTTTCTGTTTTGTTCAGAACTTACATACGTGCTTCTCAGGAAGGGAACTTTGTTCATCACAATCACTTTTTGTCTCAACTCTTCTCTCTGGAGATAAATTAGTGTATTCGTCACTGGTTTCACTCATCTTTATTGTTTTATGAATTTTCAACAAATAACTAGCGTAACAGAAACAAATTCCCGCTATTTTATTTTTAAAAGGTGCGTTATTGTTTTTTTTTCAGAGACAGGCTAGCCAATGACCGCCATGCACTATCACGTGTCAATCTACGACATTCGAATTTCAAATCACTTTTCCTCACTGAAACCAGTGTGCAAAATGCGATTTTGCACACTGGTTTCTCGCAGCAAAGGATGCCATTTCGAGCTGCTGAGGTGAAAAATAAATTTAATGCTGAACAGACCGTCCATTTTCGCTATAGAGAGTGTAACGAGAAGTAGCGTTTCTAACCATAAACAGTGTTGTGTTATGCTGATGTTTACTCATTGTGTTAAATAGTAACGGTTTTAGATTGAGCGGTGCGTGCGAAAATGCGGCCACTCGATTCGGGGCGAATTTAGATGAGTAAACATACACTCTGGCAGGCAATCTCAAATAGAAATGATTGCATTTCAAATGAGATTGTTTGTGTTACCAACTGGTGCAATTATGTTGCTGTGGGGTCCACTTAGAAAAGTTTTGATTTTGAGCTTTCGCTAGCTAATAAAAAACCGTACATAATTATTTACTTATGTAAGTTTTAAATGGGTTTCTATTATTCATCATTTGAACGACAGCCCAACTAGAAGACAACTAAGATAGGTACTTAAATAATTTACAAAAAAAAGTATAAGGATGCGATTATTTCTATTTTAAACTTAAAACCATTATCGGGATAACAATACAGTTTTCAATGTTATTACTCAATACATATTGTAGACATAGACAAATCTATCCAAAGCATCTTAGATGGCAATTGGTTCTGACTTCTGAGTCATTTTCAAAGAAGCTTTCATGGATCTTCAAACAGTTCATACAATAATCTCGATCGAGTTGAGAGATGACGTCATTACTCTCAAAGTGCATTGCCAATTGGATATTTTCAGTATAACCGTGACCAACTAGTTTATTTCAGGATCACAGACATATTTTGATTTGACCAAACAGAAGTAAACAATAAGAGCGTTTGTCCACCGCCGCCGTCACCGGGACGTCAACGAGAACGATATTATTTCTGGCTGAGATCAAGATGACGTGACGGTTTTCTGATGGACAGGCGGCTATAGTAAATGTATGGTCGCTACCTCGGAGCCGTCATCTCGTTGTCGTTGACGTCCCGGTGACGGCGGCGCCGGCGGTGGACAAACGGCCTAAGTTTTAATTTACGTTCAAACGGAGGTTTTCATAAACTTATTTAACGTAAGTACTTTGTTTTGTCTGAAGATTTTTGGTAAAATTTATTAAAATTTTTTAAATTGTAAAAAAATAATTTGATTTACTAATTTCTAACAAAATCCTCGTATAGTAGTAGGTAATGCATAGAAAAGCCGATGCACGAAGAGGAACATTCAATGTACAAGTACCTACAACCTTTGAAGGTCGCAATTGTTTTGCTAGTTTCAGCATTCCGTGACTAGTTATAAAACGCTATAGCCCTGAAAATCAGGTTAACGAACTCTAATAACCTAAATCTATAAGTACTTAACTAAGCTATCGCTTGTGTTGTTTATTTTGCTGATGTCACATTGACATCATCTTTTGTTTGGTTCAGTGGGGGACACATTACATGTTGCAACGAACGAGACGGCCACGACACAAAGAAGACTTTTATAAATAAAAAAAAAATGCTAGACATTTTACACAGCGCCATCTAGCCCCAAACTAATAAGCAAAGCTTGTCCTATGGGAACCAGATTGCTGATAGAATACTTATACTTATACCTTTTGTAAATACATACATAGAATAGGTACTTTATAACACCCAGACAGAACAAACATCTATGTTCATCACACAAATGTTTATCCTGAGTGGGAATCGAACCCACGACCTACAGGGCAGAAGGCAAAGCTACTACCAACTGAGCTAAGAGGTAAGTTATAAACTTTACAGTCATAAACAAACCTTTTTGTAATAGGTAGGTACATTACAAGTGGCTAATACGCTGACCAATTTTCAGCACTCTCGAGGTTCATAACTCCGAAGACCCTCGACAGATCCTCAACAAAATTTATTTTTCAAAGTACCACTTGCCAGCTTAAAAGAGGTCGTTTTCTTAAGTTGATAAGAATCTATCGATTTCTATCCTGCTTCACACTTCCTCTTTGCTCTGTCTATGGCAGCCGTCCCGTTACTTATAAACAGAGTTTTATAAGTAGGTAGGTTAAAGTACAGTGGTACAAGTAAGTCATAAATAAATGAATAACAATATTGAATGTTATTGCAGTGACAATAGTTTATATCACTTCTCCAAGGGTTCAAAGAGGTCCATATTTGACGTTGCTCGTACATTATTATGCTACATAAGTGCTTAGGAACAATGTATGCTCTACCAACAAACATGATCCAATTGGGTTTGACATCATGCACGGCATTACAAAGCACGAGATTTTAGATCTTTAAATTTTTCGCACATTACATTGCATTGTAAAGCTATTCTTACTATCCACAGTCATGATTGGTAGACAGGTATAACCAGCGTGACAGAAAATGCCGTTACCCAACATGCTTTAAATCTTATCATTTTCTACGGGTATTTCCTTATTGCCCATTGCTTGATCGTCGGAAATCTTATCAAATTCTATAGTATTTGCAAGATTAGTTATTGTTTGTACAGTATTAGCAATCAAACATTAGTAGGTTCCCGAACGATAGCAAAGCAAGAACAATAGGAACGTTATCAAGTTCGTATTGCGAGCGAAATGTCGACTCGTACGTTGGCCTCTGAGTAACACTCGCCGACACTCACACGATAACCCGGCTTGGACCGCAATGCTTTATTTCTGATCTCCCTGGTGGTAAACACCGTGCGTCATGCCCAGTGGTCTCCGATCTACAAATAAATAATATTAACATATGGTCTGCACCATCCCGATTTGTATCACAATCGGTGGAGTCATAACTATATTTTAAAGCGCTCCCGTGGATAATAATGGTAGTGCATTTTCCGCACGGTTCCACTAATGTGGTTATTGAGCAATTTACACCTGTTTATCCAACCAGAATATCTTGTTATTAGCAAGAGCTGTGATGCTGAGCAGTTGTATCCTGTTGCATGTAAAGTGATTCTTTTATCTGCAAAAGCACCATGTTTAGCATTTTTAAAACACTATCGTTTGTAGCTTATGAACAATAACAAACAAGGAACGGTCGTGACTCTTATTCTTGGCATGACAAGGGCCATGTCAAAGCATATGGATCAACTCAAGGCATTCCTGCACTGTAAACACTGGAAGTATGGCAAGTCATTTGCAAAACAAAGAGCAGAACTCGGCCAAAATAAAAATATTTACGCAGCCACTGCTGACTCAGTCCCAGCTTTGTTTGCACGAAGGTATAACCCTTTTACAGGAAAATTATTGATGTCAAATAGCAGGAAACCAGAACCCTTATGCTTAAAACTACCAGAATGTTGTTATTATTTAAATAAACATTGCCATCCTCTTACACTTTTTCCCCCTACTGATTACGTTATGTAGAAGAAAAAACGAAATATTTAAGTAAGTACATCAAAAGAATCAAAGATGTCGAAAACCATTACAACTATAAACGCTAAATAATCGAGTGTAAAACCGCAGTCGGTTAGGTGAAAGTCATTGCTCGGTGCATAATTGGTGCAATAAAGTGTTAAGGGCCACGATCTGCTGTAGCAATAGAGCCTTGTTTTTTTGTGTAATTGCTAGGACAACTGTTCACGTGTAACACGTTTGATTGGGCAAATGTCCCCTTGCCCCATGACTTTAACATCAACCATCTTAATGTATCTAAGCCATCAAAAAAGGAGATTATTAGGGATGATTTATATTAGACCGGACCGTGCCCGGGGTGTGTGGTTTACAATTACATGGCCCGAACGGGGCACGGATTTGAAACGTTATATACATTTTGTATGGAACAGTGCCTGATCCATGTCCCGTCCGGGCCCGTCTACTAAGGTCTAAACCACGGTTGGCCTGGACACGGCTCAGCCCGGACACGTCCCGGTCTAATATAAATCATCCCTTATTCTCACCTTCTGAGATCACTCTAGAAGTCTAGACACTCTCTGAGATCTTTAGACATTTAAGATCCTCTGAAGATGTCTAAGGGGGTAGTCAGAGATTCAAAGTGGTCAACAGATGTAGCAGTAGTTTTAGCTCTAAGAAGTTTGTAAGTCGTCAGCACAAAGGAACATGAAGCAAACATAAGGTCAGTGTCAAATACAGTACGTCTGCTTCAGTGTATAGATACATTTAAAGTGTCCAAGCTGCGCAGGCGTCTGTTTGCTATAAACATCGCTGGCACGCGAAGGCGACACAGGCCCCGCCGGACGTGATGCATTAGTCTAATGAAATAACGACAATGTGTGTTGAATGACACTACTCACTGACTCAACAAGAGCTTTGTGTACGTACTGTAAAATTCAACTCTTATTCTAATCTTTTTATTCTCCTACTAGTATTTTTTAATCATTGGAGGATCTCGGGGCTTGGATGAAACTTTGAACACTTGTCCTGACGTGGAATAGCGCTTACAGGTCGCTTTAAATGAGGTAGTTACGAGTACCTACCCAGCAAAGCCGTGAGAAGGAGCTAGAATGTAAATAAGAAAAATAAGAGCGCAGCCTTTAATTTGAGCAATAAAATGGAATTTTAAGTCTTGGAACAATTGGAAATCTGAAACCTACCAAGTTTATTGTCTATGTGATCTTTTTTGCTCAATTTTATTCCTATTTAATACTTTGTATCAAGTCTACACGGATATTGTTAGATTGAAATTCCAATATTATTGAAGAGAATGCGCTAGTTGACCTCGCCTCTTGCCAGTAAAATAGCGTAACAATCGGTAAGGCACGGGTTTGGCTCTGAATGCCAATCTAGCCCTTCCATAGCTTCTCTCAATGACTGACTCATAGCCTGCTCAATGAACACGAATCTTAATTGAAGCAACTCACTGCATAGCTCACGAGCGAATTCCAGCAATTATATGTCTGAATTTATTTACATACAATGTTCTGCGTCTGTATGGCGATGAATAGATCGATGTAAACAATCAGAAGAGGAAACGAATGGGAATTTAAATGATACGGAGAAGCTGGGGATTTTTCAATGGTCCCTATTAAAGACTTCTTATGCGGTAAGTCAAGCTAAATCTGCTGCCAAGTAGTTTCATTGCTATCCTATCCTATACTATTAAACGAGCAATATTTGTATATTTATTTGTTTGTATTCATCACGTCCAGTAAAACGGCTTGAACGATTTCGATTAAATTTGCGGTGCAGGGGTAAACGGGGGCGAAGAATCGATCTAGCTAGGTCTCATTTGTAAGAAAATTCTTATTTCTTTGAAAATTATTTGTCTCATTTTTCACCCGAGCAGAACTCGGTCACCCAGATATTGAGTACCTATGACAAGAGAAGAACATTCTCTAAAATCTTGCATTGAAATGTGCATATAACTGGGTTGATATAATATTTATGAACGTAGCATTACATAGTGGAAATAGGCGTTTTGTAAAATTTATTGGGTAACATGGACAAGAACTAGACCTGCTTATCTTATTATTCAGAGCATTTCTGAGAATATTTCAGAATCTCCATGGAGATACACGATAGTATCATCAGAAAATCATTTTTTCTAGATTAATCTGACAAGGATGACAGATGATAAACTCTGAATTGATCTCTCGGAGTGACTAGCGGGCACACCTTAAAACTACATTACATAACAGGGACGTGGCAGGGCCGTGGTCGTGTCATCCGTGTCCCGTCAGGGGCTTTCTGTTCGCACTCGTCACAGTCACGTCACGGACGTGACCGACTTTTCAGTTTAATTTTCGTCCGATTTCAAGCACAATGGGACATTACCGAGCGAATCGGGTCATATTAATTACTCGTCCATCATTCGTATTTTTTAGATTCATAGGAAAAGTTCGCCAACGTACGTAGAAAATATCGGCGGCTGTGGCCGGCATGTCCTGGCGTAGGCTCGGGAACTGAAGCCCTGTCGTTGCCGTTGCCGCCGGGGCGCCCCGGTCCGGTCACGGACTTGTGTAAACGATCTCATCTAACTATACCAATATTAAAGCGGAATTGTTTGTTTGAACAAAGTAATCTCAGGAACTTCCAGTCGCATTTGAAAAAATATTTCTGCATTTGATAGCTAAACTCTTGAGGAAGGTTATAGACTACTTTTCATCATCACCATGATCACCATATACCATCACTACTGGGGCAACGCCGCGAGGCCGCTGCTAGTAAAAAATACACCTACGAACTGATATTTTATTGAACCCCTGACGGAACACGGTACGTCCACGTCACGGGTAGAGCCCTGATAAGTGTGATGTGAATAGACCTTAAAGATTGACCGACGCCAGCTGTAAGTGTGATGTGAATAGACCTTAAAGATTGACCGACGCCAGCTGTTAGTACAGTCACCGGCTATTTTTAGACAAGCTAGTTTCCATTTGTATGTGGTCATAGATGACATTATTTCTAGGTATTTAGTTATTTCCATACCCGTTTAAGCCTTAAATTACGATGATATCATACCGCTAAAGCTAAGTACACCAAGTGGAAACGAAACCATTAGACACTAACTTTGTCGTTCGTTTCATTGGTTGAAAAGAGGATAGAAATGAAGATGAGTAGAAATTGTGGTGTCATCAAGTCTTGCAGTACCTAACTGCTGTATTAAACCAGTGAATACATTCAGTTAAAAAATATAATAGCAATAGTTTCTTTTATTGTTATGTAGAAGAAAGCGCAGACGTTTTAACTAAAATATTTTACATTAGCATAGGTATATCGCAGTAGAGTAATGTTACAATTTGCAATTGAAGCGGGAACGAAGAGAACGACATTGTTTTGTTGGTTTTCACTTACAAAAAAACAATGCAACAGATTTTAGGCACTATAACGTATAACGGTAATATTAGGTAAATGTATTATTCTCCATGAAATTAATCCCCTAATAATAAGTCAACACAATATCAATGCTATTGCAGCAATCACATCAGTCTGTCAGTACGTAGGTAGGTATTGTTGTTATCGATACCAGAATGTAATACCTACTCGTATTGACGCACGCTTGTTTTGCATGTTACTATCGATTTCCAGATAGTAACTTACAGATGGCCGAATTTTTAGCTTCGATATTTGCCTGATGTCCACAATATATCAATCTCGCTTCCTCATTGGATATAAAATATTTTGTTACTTATTAACTTCTTCATTTTATTTATTTTCAGAAACGAATCTACTAAGTATATTGTTTATTACTAAAACTAAGTATCACCACGTTGGGCGCCATATTTTCCTGGGTTCGATTAAGTACATAAAGTAAGTGTAGAAAAAAAGCTAAAAACTTAACAAATTAACTTAACGTAGTCAACCATTGAACCAATTCATTTATTGATTCATTAATTTATTTACAAACCAAACTGAGGTGTACCTCGTTAGGCGCCAATTTCATAGAGGTCATATATTGTTAGTTTTGATAATGTTAGCATCGTAATAATTTAATTTTTGTGTCGAATAAATTATTATTATTATTAAATTATTTAAATCCGTATATTATTTAACTTAAAACATAAAAACTCAATATTTCTAAAATCATGGGCTTTGACCAGACCATAATTCTTGATAGGTAAGTAAAAATAGTTATTTGTGCAACAAGAGGGCGAAGTTGATTTTTACATTGAGTGCTGATTTTGAATCCCGAGTCTAGCGAGGAATTCAAAGGCACGAGATGTAAAAAACTTTGGCCTCGTGTAGCACACAAAATTTTTCACCTCAACAGCGAGAACATAATTATAAAAGATACAACTTTGTACATAATGAAGCAACTAATCCATAATAGGTAGGTATTCATTTATAGCTATTTAAAAATAACGCATTTTTTTTAGAAACTAAAAGAACAAATAACAGTTTTTGTTATTTTGTAAATTTAAGGTTTCTGTTTTGTTCAGAACTTACCTACGTGCTTCTCAGGAAGGGAACTTTGTTCATCACAATCACTTTTTGTCTCAACTCTTCTCTCTGGAGATAAATTAGTATATTCGCCACTGGTTTCACTCATTTTTATTGTTTTATGAATTTTCAACAAATAACTAGCGTAACAGAAACAAATTCCCGATATTTTATTTTTAAAAGGTGCGTTTTTTTTTTTTTCCTACATAGGCTAGCGATTGACCGCCATGCACTATCACGTGTCAATTTACGACATTCGAATTTCAAATCACTTTTCCTTACTGAAAACAGTGTGCACCATGCGATTTTGCACACTGGTTTCTCGCAGCAAAGGATGCCATTTCGAGCTGCTGAGGTGAAATGTATTTTTTTCTAGGCGACCGAGCTCTGTTCGGGTGAAAATAAAGAAAACTAATTTCCAAAAAGAAACTGACAAAACGAAAAAAAAAATCAGCTGGGGTTCGAACCCGCAGCAAATTACCATCGTAATCGTAAGAGTCGTTTTCGAGAACACGAATACAATGAACGCAATCTACACTAATATTATAAAGAGGAAACATTTGTATTTTTGTGTGTATGTTTGTAATGAATAAACTCAAAAACTACTGTGCCGATTTCAAACATTCTTTCACCATTGGAAAGCTAAATTTACCCTGAGTAACATAGGCTATATTTATGTGTTTAAAAAATAAATGTCCACCCGTGCGAAGCCGGGAGAGGCCGCTAGTAATGTATAAAATAGTGCTCGTTGATAAGTACCTATAGTAAGTATAGGATAGGATACAAATTGATACAATCACTTTAAAAAGTTTAAGTAGGTAGGTACCTAGTATTAATGTAAGTATATTTTTTCTATACAAAATGTACACCGGCACCGTTATATCGACTAGGTAATATATTGGATAAAAAGTCTGAAAGTAAAGCGTAGTTGGGCACGTGGATGCTCTTGAAAAACGATTAAAGTATTAACTTATCATGAGTGACTGACGTATTTACTGATAAGTTTATCTAGTGATTAGATTGTAGTGGCGTTAGGAGAATACTGAAATAATTTTAAAATAAACAAATAGGTAGGTAACTAGGTACCTACATTCTTTTTTTTTTATCGTTTTGTACAATGGAAAACTTTATTAGCCTAGGACGGCATATTTTGTCAACTGATATTAATATCATTTTAATCCCCGTGAAAAAGATGGGTGTTACAGAAAGACACACAAATGCACACCTACACAGATACACACTGCAAACTTATTTTTTTTCTTAAATGTGTTTTCCGATATATGAACAGAAATGTACCTCAAGAGTGCAGAAAATTGCTTAGCTTATAAAATTGAAGTCGGTTTTAATTTTTTTTAAATTAGCCATTTGTCTAGTTTATGAAGGGATTTGTTGGGGGTCTTTCATTAAATTTTAAATTTAATTGTTATTAATACTTGAACACAACATACGCATACGTTAAAACCAATGTAAGCCCATTAAAATATTCAGATAAGTACTTAACATTTTCCTGTTTGGTTTCTTCAATGTTCTTATTTACCTATACTGGAGTTGAAATGACCTCTTCCTTTTCCTGCCCTTGTCCCATCTCTATGCTATTAGTTTATAAGAATCACCAGTTTTGCAATTCACAATATGATTAATGATTGGATTCATAATCGAAATTACATTGTTGTCACTATGACTATTCATAATTTGAATTTGACGGTTCAAATTACCAACTTATCTGTTAATTGAGTCGATCAACTTTTTCTTGTACCAAACGTTCAAAAAGCAAAAATAATAAAATTTCAAGTATTTAATGATTTTTTATCGAAAAATAAACAGAAATATATTCAATTTTTGATGATAAGATAGGGCGCGAAGTAAACCTTAGATAAATATCAATTTCACATAGAAATCAAAGTTGGGTCACGAAATATGTCCATTGGGTAACCAGTTTGAAAACAACAATTTTCTCTTGTATAAATAGATTTTTGTAAGAAATTTCGCACCTAAAGTATAAATAATACTCTAAAACTACTACTACAGAAAAAAAACATGTAAAAAAGCTAGTACATTTTTTAGAAACTATTAATTTACTGTCTCTTGGGTAACCAATGATAAAAACAAATGACTTTTTATTTAGTTACCTGTGGTTCTGCTGTTAAACTGAAATGGTTTTACTTAGCTTTTAAATGTCTCAAGTCTAAGTAACTGCTGCTTAAGAAAATAATTCGATAACTTTTTTAAACAAAGAAATATTTTAAAAAGTCTTGTCTGAAAATGAGGGACACTTTTTTTTTTTTTTTTTTTAAACGAAAATAGGTTCGCGTTTGACCACACTCTGCCAATTTTTGTTTTGTTTGGTCACACTTAGTGACCCAAGGAACTTAGTGACCAATGAAGGCTTGCCTTTTGCTTAATAAACGACCTAATCCACATGAAAACAAAGGTTTGGACAAAATTTAATAGTAATAAATTATTAGGAATCGATGTTTTGTCTGTTAACACAATAAACATAAGTTATCAAGTCTCTTGGGTAACCGAAAAGTCTCTTGGGTCACCGCTATAGTGACTCAAGGGACAGGTTATCCAAGAGACATTTGGCGATGAAATAACCAGAAAAGGAAGAAATTGAGGAAATTTGCATAAAAATACATTTAGATGTAATTTTAGAACTATTGACCTTGTACTAAGGTAGAAATTACCATATTATGTAAAATATTGACGACTACATACGACTTTTTGGTAGGTCTCCCAGGAGACACACAATAAAAACACGTTGCCTCCGATGCAGCTGTGGGCGAAATGGCCGAGCAAAATCAAGGGAACAGCAATCTTGGCCGCGATCGTATGAAACCTAGACACTTTCCTGATTGATCAAGCCTACTAATATAGCCACCTTGTTAAAATTTCCTTAAACTTATGGTAGTTTGACAGGGGACCCCTAATAATGGAAACCACTGGGGACACATTTCGGCGTAAAGATATTTTAGAATTTTGTAAATTCTGAAAACAATTTTCAATGGAATAATAATGCAATAGTTATTCAGTAAGTTTGTTATTCTTTACCTATTATTAATTTAGAGATTTTCATTGAAAAATTTTATAGCGTAGTGGCGCAAACATTTTAACTTTGTGAAAGGGACATCTCCGATTTGTATGGGAGGCACGGTTTTGTCCCCTGGGTAACCATTATTTTTGAATAAAAATATACTTATATTGGCTTTACTGACTCGTAAATGTAATGCCAGTTTATCTCATTAATAGTTTATAGAGTTAAAACCGTAAATAATAGGATCTTCTTGATAAAGATGGGTAGGTCCGACGATAATTCGGAGCTACATCTTGATGTACATCCAGCTCCAAAGAGCTACATCCAGGTCCCGTGTCCGTCGGACCCATATGGGTTCGGTACTGCGGGAGCATAGGTTTCGGTTCCGTCGCGCGCGATGCCGTTCCGCCGCCCCGTCTAAAGACCTACACACAGGTCCCGTGTCCGTTGCACTCATATAGGTCCAGCTCGCACTCGCATCTATGCAGTACCTATCCTTTCCGTCCGCTGGTTCCGTGTCCATTGCACCCAACCCTAGATAGATACCCAGTGTTGCCAACCCGAATTTTTGAAAATTGGTAGATGAGGGGCCAAAAATCGGTAGAAGTTGATAGAATGTAAAATGATAAATAGGTGGATCTACCACCCTAATTCAGAAGAAGTTTATACTTAGGTTAAGTAATTTAATTTATAAGTTTCAAATGTATGATCTAGGTTGCCTGCTTTTTGATAACAATCTTTATAGTAAGGAATCCCTAGTAAGGAATCCCTTGCTAGAGTGTAATGCTATGCATTCAAAACTTCAAATTCAAATAGGTTCAAACTCAGAAAACAGCCAAGAATGGCCTTAAGAAATGGAAATGGAACTTTATCCATTATGATTAAAACCAGCAATAGACACTGTAGGTAGTATTTAAAGTTTTAAATCGAAACACAATGCACGCAACCAAAGAAAGCTCTGCAACAAGGAAAATCTTCTTTTTCTTCTTTTCATTGATGACAACCCTCTGACTGAACGAAAGTGTAGTGTCAGCTAGGCAGCTAACTCTTTTTCAATTCGGCAGGTTGCAGGCTGGCTGAACATTACTACTTATCTACCAATAGGACTGTACCTACCGCACTATCATTTCACAATTTTCACATGAAAGAAACCTTCATCAATGTGGTTCCGTAAGATTTAGAAAATTAGGTATATTCCAGGCTTGTGGTGGTAGATAGGTAGATAGACTCGAGGCAAAGTAGGTAGATCTACCTACAAGTTGGTAGATATGGCAACGCTGTAGATACCAGTGGCGAGGGATGAAAGACAATAGTTGTGTAGGTACCTACTTGTAACTCCAATTGTACCTACTTGTAACTCCAATTGTACCTACTTGTTGTAACTCCAATTGTACCTACTTATTTGAACTAGGTAAGTCTACAAATGTTACCTAATACACTACCTACACAATTTAGGTATGTACCTACTACTACCTATTAAGTAGGTAAGTAATTAGTCTTAGAGAAACACAACGGTCGGTAGGTACAAATAAAACTTGCAAGCTACACACAAAAGAGAGAGAAAAAATTTGGTATGCGTATGCAATCGCGTAGGTAGGTAGGTATAAAAATAAATATGGCCTACTACTTACATTTCGATGATGTGACACGCGCGACACTCGACACGCTTCATTTATTTACACTGACCTGACTTGACACACGAAAACACAAACAAAAATGAACCAGCTCGGTGTTGCACACGCAAACTTCGCTTGAGGTCTCGCACCTGCACCCTTCCCGCAGTTCCCGGACCTATGCAGTACCCCACTCCGTCCGCACTCCGCCGTCCGCCCGCTCCGCGTTGCAGCTCCGCGTTACCGCTCCGGATTGCAGCTCCGCGTTACCGCTCCGGATTGCAGCTCCGCGTTACCGCTCCGGGTTGCAGCTCCGCGTTATCGCTCCGGGTTACCAGTCCGCGCCGTCCGCCGTCCGCCGTCCGGACCGGCGGACCGGTATCCGAGTTGACGCGCGATGTACATCCATCATTACCGCGAGGGATTCCGGTCCGCGGTCCGGAATCCATCCGGACCTACTCATCGCTACTTCTTGATTCTATACTCGCATACTCATGGGGACAACCTCGGAACAAGAAAAAGTTGATCGACCCAATTACTTTATCAGTTTTACATATTTTTTCCATTCATTAATATGAATTGTTCAAATAGGTACCTTTTCGCGAATAACGTGAAAGGTTTGTGACCTAGGTAACGATACCTCATAGGTATAAGTCTTGGGTGGTCTGTGAAAGACTTACAAGTTACAACATAAATGCTAACTTTCAGAGAAATTAGGTAGGTAATATTAAGTAACAACAATGTCTGCGTTCATAAAGCTTTAGTGGCAATCGATATTCAAATGGAACTAGCTAAATACTTGTATCAATGGTTAGGAATAAGGCACTTATTGCGTTTTTGCGAATTGTTTGGCAAGTTAATAAAAGTTTATAAGTAGGTAAAGCAATATTTTGTTTTAAACTGAAATCATAATGAATGCAATAAATGTTTGCAGACGTTAAAAACAAAAGAATTTACAACCAAATAACAATAGAAATATAGATTTGGAAGTAAAAACCATTTCAATAAAGAAACAATTTGGTGCAATATTATTCTATTTTTAGACGAAACACTCACGTTAATCGTCTAGCTCTACAAAGTTTGGAATTTACGTCCTGAATTAAACAGGAAGCGAATAGAAATAACGATTAACTAAATTTAGGAAGCCATGTGCTTCGCTTCTACTTACCTCTCTCTAAACGCAGATGGTTGCTATATTTACATACGTCACTTATACACCTTCTATTAATGTTATTTTGAAGAGTAGAATTTACGAACCTAAAAAATACATTCAAAATGTTCAACATATCACCTGGGAAATTTTTCTAGTGATAATTCTATTACGCTACTATTTAAATCTGTAATAATAAGTTATCTTTCAGCTTCAGTTTCGAAGAAACGGTATTTCAAGGATCGGCATTTCGATTTTCGCTTTGATTAATAAGCATAAGGTATAAATTTTAAAATTCTACATTTTAAGCATTATATTTTTTGAACATTCTCTATTTTATGCTTCGGCATCTCAATGATCAGCATTTCGATATTTTCATGTGTACCCGAAGAAACACAATGTGTGCTTATCTAATAAATATTTATTAGAATTGCTATTTCATTTAGTTTGTAAGATGCATATAAAAAAATCACTCACGTGGCTTACCTCTAAAGTAGTGGTAGTGGTAGCTAAGCAATTCGTACCTATTTAATCCTTCAATGTAAAACCATGGTAAGTGCATAGCCTCAAGATCAAGATGGTAGGTATGCGTCAACTGTAAATCAAAATATTTCAGATTCAAAAGCTACACACCTGACACACCTGTGAAACTAAAATGTACACCTAGAGATCTAAGATTACATAGGCTGGCACTAAAAGCAGTGGTGAAGTCAGTCATTACTCAGGTGTAAATACTAGGCCACAGAATAATGTATTAAGGCGTTCTAGGACTTGGCAAGGTCCGGTTGGCACTAACGCTCACGACAAGGACATCTTACGGCGCCTATCCTATTTCTCAGGTGGGCGTATTCAGTTGTGAAGTAAGAAAAAACATTAACATGAACAAGGCAGAATGTCTACCTACATTCTTTCAGTTCACCAGGGCAACAAACCGTGTATGTAGTCTTAGTTTTTCACTGTTTCGGTCGCGAAGGATCTGCATAAGAGCACCTTGCTTTTACTATTCTTTGTGATCCCCAGCGGGCCATGAATGCTTTTTGACTTTGAAGATTTTCTGAAGGTGCTGGTCTTTGAAGATGTCATCAACAAACTAAATAAGAAGTTTCATATTAGCGCTGGCTGTATATAAAAACAACGTCATTTTGTTTTTTAATGATGAGCGTTTGAGGACTGCGTATTATATTATGTTCTGTGCAATAAGTAGTCAACATTTTGATGAAGAACTTCGGCGGGTTCGAATCCCTTTGTAATCGAAAATTTTGATGACATTCCATTTTAAGTAAAAATTAGATTATGAATTAATTGGTACAGACCCTGTTATACAAGCAATGAGAATATTGGATTACCTACCTAATAAAAATAAAGTGTTCATTTCAGGGCGATGAGAAACAGCATCTAGATTCTTAATGCGCCTACCTAGATGCCTTGATAGTTATATTTTATCAGTAGGTAAGGTCCGATCGAGGAACGAATAATTTTTATTTTATTTTTTATTTTATTATTATAAGGTCCGATCGCTTTCAGATAATTTTTCAATTATCAGTGACTAGGTTTTTCTCGCAGTTCTACCTGCTTTATTTTTATTTTTTAATTCTATATATTTTCGGGAGAAACAGTACTTATACTTACTTAAATATTTCCATTTAATATTCGAGTGAAAAATTGCACACGTCTACATCATAGATTACTAAATAGTTTCTTTGAACTACGTGTTTAGCGGTAATTAAAACATCATTGATATGATAACTGAATGATAGGTGCATTTTCCTGAAATAAATTACCGCGTTGAAGCATACTAGGTATTTCGATATGCAATCGGTATGACTTTATTTTGAGAACTATGGCAACCAATTTCCAGAAACTGTATTTGTACTTGTATAGGATTCTAAAAATGACAAATTTCTAGAAATGAGGTAAGTAGACTGGTAGACTTACATGTAAATATTTTACCAGTGTGCCATGTGCATTTATTGTACCAAAATACTTGCTTTTCTGGTAAGCATACTACTAGTAAGATATACTTAGGTACACTTCTTACTTACCATAAGTTGAATAAATAAAATTGTACATCAATAAAGCAAATATTTACCACTCACGAGTTTGAAGTTGAACAAGGTTTTAAATAAGTGTGCTTACCATGACACACTTGAAAAGAAACGAGTTTAGATAAAGTGCTAGTTGACAGTTGTTATAAATAAAATAGCTTTTTAGATCTAGGCCACACATGCTAGCACTATTACCAAGTACCTATAAGGTACCGTACCATAGAGAATGTATAATATTCTCAGGTAACTGACAAACTATACTGGATAATGATTTAACAAGTGTACGAAAACTGAAACGGAAGCTTCAGATATTTTTATTAATTACCACGGAAAACCCAAAAATAAAGCTGAATGATGTGATGCATGAAATCATTTAAAGCAATATCTTCTCTTCAATTTTAGCTTATGGCCATGCATAACATAGCCATTGCCAGCAAAACCATTTCTGAAGTTATAAAGCCAAAGAAGTCCTGTTAAACATAACCAGTAAATATTTATCTGCAATTTTTTTTTATTTGTATTCTAGATAAGTAATATTTTATGAGCTCAAAATTCAAATTAAACATATTTCTTTCATGAAATCCTAGTGACGACGATCGATTTATTTTTTGTAAATATCCATGTAATTTTCAATCATGTTCTAGAATGGGTTGTTACTTTTATGATCTAGAATTTGCCATGGAAGTTTTGCCGATACGGACATCGGCAAAACTGTACAGAATATCTAGCTAATACAAGGTGTCCGGTATAGACTTAAGGACCTATCACCTTATAAGGCAGAGCCCTTGGCTATAACTAGATAGGATCAACTTGACGTGAGATTTCTAAGCTATCTCCGATCGTATGTTTTCAAGTAATCCAGGATTTTCTCATGAACTGAAGGCCAATTAAAGTTGTATTGGTTACATCGTAGCTGCACATTACAAAATTATAGCTAGGTCTATAAAGCCGTGGTATAACTTCTTAAAAATAATTTCACTACAAATATTTTTGAATTCATTTACCTACTACATTACAGAAAAACACTACTCAGCAATTTTAAATTTACCTAGGCATTCAAAGTGTGAATTTTTCTTTTCGGGCATCGATCGCATTTTGAATTTGTCTTAGTATATAATCAGCCGATTACACCCAAAGGATTTTTGTCATTCATGATGGTATGGTAGATTATGACTAACTTTCCAAAAACGAACTAAAGGCAGAAGAACAGAAAAGGTACCTAGTTTGTTAATACAGTATAGGTACGGTAAGGTTGTTAATATTCCGTTTACGTAATTCTTTCGCATTCATTATTAGTTCATCTAAATGTAAATATTTAAGTGTTATTTTATTTCGCACGTTTCAAACATGCAATGATCGTCGCGACAGACATAAAAAAGTCGTGTCTTATCCATTAGCGCGCCAGTCATGATCCATTTAACTAATACAAAGCTGTTGCAACAATGACGGTCGTTCATTTGTCAAGCTGGTCTTCCATTGCCCTTTCGGCCAGTTTTCTTCTCACACTGTGATGATGACACAGGCTTGGGAGAACAGCTAAACGGAAATTAAAGTCTGGACTTTTTTCATTTCTACACTTCCATAGTGTGAGACGTAATAGCGAATCCCTCCCTCTTACCTAGATGAAGGTTCTTGGTATAAATCGAAACTTTATTGTCAGAACCTAAATCGACGATATTTTTACGTTATTCTTGTGTTATTTCACACAGGAATTCTTTGGACTTATTATGAGGTGATTACTCGCAGGGACATTGAAATTTTAAGATAAGTAAAAATAGTTTGGGAACAAAAAGAACAGTCGAATATTTTTATTGAAAATTTCAGCTTTAGGTATAGGTAGGTACTGTTTCATTCAATGCAGATGCACTGGGTCTGAACTGTTTATTTAGTACAAATTATTTAGTTAAATAACCGTCTTATTTACATTTTGAATTTTTTTGTAATTAATTTATTATTCTGCTTATTGTAGGTAATTTATGATGTGATTTTGTGTGTGTTGTGTTTTGTGATATGTTGTCTGAAATAATGAGTTAAGTATTATTATTATTGATATCAATTGGTACCAACATGTAAAATATTTGCCTATCAAGATCTTTAAAATAGTGAGGTACTCACCTGCTATACGCAATAGCGAGGTTCGTTTATAAGTTTTCGAAGAATGAGCAAGTTATTTCTTTACTGAGCTGTCTCCGCGGCTAGCTTTCATCTCGCGCTGAGTGATGACCTCGGGACAAGAACGATTACCGGCTGATCCCATTGTCAGTTGATCCAAGCCACAGTTTTCGTGTAACAAAGGCGGCGTTATCAAAGACGGGTCAGCGTTCAATGAAGTCGGTTAGCCTTAGGCCGGCCTCACACAGCCGGAATTCGTCTCTGAATTCATAATCTGAATTCATTATTATTAATTAAGAATGGCCGGAATCCCATACAAAGTCGTCATGATCCACGTACATTCTGATTTTTTCAGATTATGAATTTCTCAGATCGATCTGTAAGAATGATTCTGATGTGCATCCGGAATTCCTGGTCTGAATATTTATGATTATGACTTCATAACGCACGTAATCCCATACATTTGCATAGAGCAACACACACATATTGAATTCAGATTATGAATTGCTCAGTATTGAGCCAATATCAATGCGATTAGTATTAATGAGGATCAATCACTAAACGAAATATTGGGTTTCTAAGTATGAGGGCGTATACTCTTTAGCATTCTGAGCATTCTGTTTTTTAAATAATTAAAATCCATCAATAAATGACGAAGTTATTCAAGTTTTCTTTTCGGCCATTTCAAAACGCGCGCTCGGAGCTTCGCGCTGCGTCAGACGTCACCGGGCGCCCGCGGCTCGGTCTACTAGTACAAAATCGCTAGTTAATTACAAACTAGCTTCCGCCCGCGGCTTCGCTCGCGTGGCACCTGAATAAAAAGTAGCCTATGTCCTATTTCAGGTTAAGAACTATCTATGTTTTAAATTTCAGCCAAATCAGTTCAGTGGTTGTCGAGTTATAGAGGAACAAACATAAATCCAAATATATAAACTTTTGCATTTTTAATATTAACTAGCTTCCGCCCGCGGCTTTGTTCGCGTGGTACAAAGATAAGAAGTAGCCTATGTCCTATTCCTGGTCATTATCTATCTATATTTAAAATTTCAACCAAATTGGTTTAGTGGTTGTTGAGTTATAGAGGAACAAACATCATCCATCCAAACATCCAAACTTTCGCATTTATAATATTAGTGTGATAGTATGATTAGATTAGTGTGATGTGAAAGTGTGATAGTGTGATTTGAAAACCAAGTTTAGGTAGGTAGGTATGTGATTATTTTGACTCGTACATACAAATTATTAATTAGGTATTACGATTAAAAGTATGTATTAAAAAATACCTATTCACTAAAAAGTTTAAAGGCGAAAATTATTTTTAAGTAGGTACCTACCTAGGTAAGTAGTAAGTAGGTAGGTAGGTACCTACTTAAAAATAATTTTCGCCTTTAAACTTTTTACTGAATAGGTATTTTAGGTAGGTACCGGTACTTACCGAAAACAATAACAAACAAAACTAACAATCAGGAGTCGAATCACACTAATATTAAAATGCGAAAGTTTGGATGTTTGCATGGATGTTTGGATGGATGGATGGATGTTTGGATGTATGTTTGTTCCTCTGTAGGTAACTCGACAACCACAGAACCGATTTGGCTGAAATTTAAAATATAGATAGATAATGACCGGGAATAGGACATAGGATACTTTTTTCCGGATACCACGCGAGCGAAGTCGTGGGCGGAAGCTAGTGTTCTATGATAGCGGCGCGCGAATGTGTGTAGTAACAATACAATTGTGTTTGAACTGAACTTAATCTATTACATAACATAATATAACTTAATCTAGAACATAAATAAATCCATACATTATTAAATTTCAAATTTCAATTAAATACAATAACATTATTAAATTCTAAACAATAATACTTTACAAAATAAAATCAAGCTCGTGAAAACAACAAAAAATATATATATATATATTAAATTATTTATGACTTGAAGAAATATGTCGATGATTTATAAGCACATCATGTCAATTTATTAGGTATGTCAAAATATAAATATTATTTTAAATGTCAACACAGTAAAATGTCACATTAAAACTTACTAGCCAAAAAATCATCAAGTAGTAAGTAGTACTACCTACTTAAAAATAATACCGGTACGTACCTAAAATACCTATTCAGTAAAAAGTTTAAAGTCGAAAATTATTTTTAAGTAGGTACTAGGTAAATAGTAAGTAGGTAGGTAGGTACCTACTTAAAAATAATTTTCGCCGTTAAACTTTTTACTGAATAGGTATTTGAGGTAGGTACCGGTACTTACCGAAAACAATAACAAACAAAACTTACAATCAGGAGTCGAATCACACTAATATTAACTTTACCTACCTAAATTATTTACCTACCTACTTAAATTATTACCTACATAAATTATTTTTAAGTAGGTACCTACCTACCTACTACTTACCTAGGTAGGTACCTACTTAAAAATAATTTTCGCCTTTAAACTTTTTAGTGAATAGGTATTTTTTATACATATTTTTAATCGTAATACCTAAAATTAATAATTTGTATGTACGAGTCAAAATAATCACATACCTACCTACCTAAACTTGGTTTTCAAATCACACTATCACACTTTCACAATATTTTCCTTCACCGTTTAGAGCTCGTGTTAAAGCGCATACCTACTTAGGTACCTACTTATACATTTTTCGAAACGAAAAATCCATTGATGCACGGCTGGGTTTCAACCCACAACCTTCGGATTGAAAGTCGAGGCACTAGCGCACTTGGCCAACTGCTTCTCTACCTCTGACTACCCGCTTAGACTTTTTCAACGGATCTAAAAATTCCTAAAAGATCTGATAGAATATTATGTCTACTGTGCCTTGGGAATACAGTCGTAATCATATTTAAAAATAAAAATGAAATCATTTATAACTTTTTTAAATCTACAAATCTGCATAAGTACTTACTTAACAAAAAACGTGAATGACCTCGAAAGTTTGGATGTTTGGATGTATGTTTGTTCCTCTATAACTCGACAACTACTGAACCGATTTGGCTGTAATTTAAAATATAGTTAGGTAATGAGCGGGAATAGGACATAGGCTACTTTTTATCCAGGTGCCATGCGAGCGATGCCGCGGGCGGAAATTAGTTTGAAAATAACTAGGGATTTTGTACTAGTGGAGCGAGCCGCGGGCGCCTGGTGACGTCACAGCCAGTCGCGGCCTTCTCGCGAGCGTTTTTTAGATTGGTGCATTAAAATCTCTGTAACTCGGTCATTTTTGATCCGATTAAAAAACCAAAAACACAGTATTTTTTGTTTTTTTTGTATCTACAAATCTGCATACTCAACTAAAATCGTGAGTCTTCCTCATTCCTCCTCCATTTCGAGACGTTTGCGTGTATCGTGAAACAAGAGACTACTGATCTAACTCAATTTTTAAGATAATGTGAGTTGAAGGAGCCGGAATTAAGAGTCTGAATTAAGATTCTTAATTCAGATAGGTTTTCCGGCTGTGTGAGGCCAGCCTTAGGATTGATGGCGGAAACAAATTGTCTTTTTCACGGCTTTTCTGAACAGTTGACTAAGGTTGAATGATTTAAGAACCTTCTTGGAGCGTATGTGAATATTTGTGTAGATCTTATCACAAAATAAAAGCATAGTTAATACATAGCAGGTACAATACCTTACTAAAACTAAGTGAAAACTAACCGTTTGGTAACCTATGCTGAAAACAAACAACACAATGGAAGATGTTTATTTGTTCGAAATAAAACTTAGAATAGATAGAGTTGTTAAACTCGAACAGAATAATAGGAATATTTGGGTACCTACCTTGTGAATGTTAAGCCGCTTAGGTATACATGTTTGGCGAGCCTAGGCCAACGCGGGCGAAGGCAAATTGATGCAGGGCAAGTGCTACCATCTAGGCGTTTGGCAAGTCTATGCAAAACTATGAAAACCATGCGCTTGTTTTCAATCGGCCAGCTAAGCTAGCGACACCGAGCGATGGCAAGGTTAATAATGCTGTCTACACGTTGGGCTTGGTTCTCGTTGGTCTAGGCTCGCTAAACATGTATAGGCGGCTTTTGATCGGGAGTACAGTTGTGATATAATTTCAAAGACTGATTTGCAGTTATTCTTATAAAGCGGTATCATCATCTTGAATATCATCTCGGTATCATCAGACTCGAATCTCAACCACAAACAAGAACTTTTAATAGCGTCTAAAGAATCGAGCGGAAGTTCCTTTGACCCTTTGTTTAGTTAAAGTTCGCCGGAAATGTTGCGTCGACGGAAATGCGTCGTCAACTCGCATCAATGGCTTCTTTGTAGGGCTGTCACGTCTTCAAATGAACTTCAAAGGTTACTTATAAATCTTATAATATACTTAATGAAGAGTTTTTTCTGAAAAGTATCAATTAGTTTTAAATAAAGAAGACTTAATTTGCGAATAATTGACGCACGCGCATAATACAATAGCATTCGTGAATATTACTCATTTATACCTATATATTTTAATAGTGGTATCTAACTGTATTTTCTATCTACAAAAAATAATATTATGATGTAAGACCAAAAACAACATGACAGATGTATTTTTAGAAAGAAATCATGTTTTCAAAATCCATTTGTAGGAAATGTGAAAATGGCCGTGATGTTATCGAAAAACACTAACGTAACGTGAGTGTGTCAGTTTTTTGCCAAGTAATATACCAAGAACTATTTACTTATGCAGCGGAATGTATGTGAACGGATATGCTGTGTCGCTGTTGCTGACGGATATGCATAGTCAACACATCGATGGATTCTGAACAGGGTTGTCGAACAAAATCGAGATGGCCCAGGGGCTCGATTCCGGTACCGAACTTTTTATCAACCTCAACCAAAACCAAAACTAAAGCGACTGTTTCCATGACTACTAATAACAAACGACTCAGTTGTGGTGAGGTTTTGAACTTTGGCAGTACAAATTTTTGAAAAGTTATTCTACTATTCACCAAATGGCTGACATTTAAGATTTCGAACCAAAACCAAAGCGGTTGTCATTTAATAGAATACAGGCCCAGAAAACAGTAGTGGCGATGGCTAAATAAAGCAAATAAGTTTTTGTTGTAGACGTATTTTTTTAACAAACTTTTATTGGAAACTGCGAGCTGGTTTAAATGAGGATTTTATTTAAACGGCTAATCGATGTGGCTAAGTGGTTTCGATACAAAGTTGTTATGGCCACCTTCCGGTTCCATCATCAGAATGCTCTATTTACATTATGCCAACACTTTTGTGCGAGAAATAAATAAATAGGTATATGTCGTAAATATAAGCTCGTAAAAATGAGATAGGAAAAAGTGAAAAAGCTTTGCTCGTGATACTTTACATTACAGTGTTTGTCTCTACTCTAGTCTCCACATGAATACCGATAGAGGAATGATAATGGCAAATTAATTGCAGTATTCTGGCAGGAAGTAAATCATTACATGCTACGGGATGTGAACTTTGTACTCGATTGAATGTCATGTTCTTATGAATGAACTGTGATCTAGGTTTTTACCACAGCTTATACCAATGTAGGTTTTTACCTGCAGCCGTTAGTGGAATGTGGCGAGAAACTAATCGTTGCGCAGACGGAAATGTGAATGACGGTAAAAACGGCCTATGGTACGAGTAGGTATGGTAGTTGACTTATTTACAAATATTTTATAAATATTTTCTACAAACAAATACTAACTTCTAAAATAGGAAAAGAATGCTCACAAGGAATCTAGTAGGTAAATACTATACATAGTTCTGATATGGAAAGGGTAGTTATACCCAAGTAAAGTACATTATATTTAAGACAGGTTTTGCAAGCATTGAATCAAAATCTCTTCTAATGAAACCTGGATATACCTACGAGTATAATAGAACAAAATAAATCAGATTACTTTATTACATTATAGTCAAAGAAATCAAGACTGTGTTTATTCTAGAAAATCTATAAATGCCGTCTTTGGAATCAGGTTATAAACTTACCTACCATAATTAATCCTTTATTAACCGGTAACCTGCCTGCCAATGATTGTGACATGCTTTTCCAGTTCAGTGACTTCAACTCTCACACCTAACTTGAAATTCATGTTTATTGACACAACTTATTACCAAGATACAAAGTATCATCTCTCTGTAAAGTATCTACATAAGGAAATAGTAACCTAAGTGAGAAAAATGACAGTTTAGAAATGGTTAGGTACCACTGCAACACAGTGCGAGTTTCCGCATTCAAAAAGAACATCAAGTAGGTAGGTACCTACATGGAAAATTTAGATTGTTGAACTTCAATTTATTTACTTACTTATACAAAGACTTATCTAAGTCTGAAAGACGTGTTTGATGCCTAAATCTTCAGGCAACAGGCATTTTAGTTGTAAAAACTGTCATAATCTTATAGAAACTTCAGTTTAGTTAGACATTTGGCTTTGAAGAACAAAGACTCAGTTCTAGAATTGGCCCGTTTGTAATTAATTGCCTTCAAAGTTACGAATAGACTTTGAGACAACCCTATTGTTATTGGAACGTTTCCATTTACCTCCATCCAGCGTTGGTTCGCCACGACCTAAATATCGACCTCTGGGTATTAACATACGCAAACAAGGCACTCCACTGACAACGATAACAGATAACTATGCCGCTAATGTGGGGTAAGTGAACAACTATGTACGTACCTACATAAGTATAGTATAGCACAGTAGTCTACGAGTTCACTAGTAGATACAACATCACTGCATCACTACATAGTATAAAACAAAGTCGCCCGCTGTCTGTCGGTCTGTCTGTCCCTATGTATGCTTAGATCTTAAAAACTACGCAACGGATTTTGATGCGGTTTTTTAAATAGATAGAGTGATTCAAGAGATAGGTTTATATGTATAATACACGCATAATATAGTAGAGAAACACTGATAATTTTAGAGGTTTCTAATGTGATGTGTGATGTGACCTGTGCGGAGCCGGGGCGAGTCGCTAGTAGGTACCTATTATGTCGTAAAGTAGGTACCTATTATGTCGTAACTTAGAACTTTAGATCTAGGAATAGTAAAGTAGGTGACACCAGCTCTGATGAAAGAGTTTTGTTCGCCTGAAGAAATGACTTTATAGCAGAGACCGGCGCAGAATTTAACGTGCCCTCTCAGGCAAAGTGCAACAGTGCACATAAACGCGGACAACCATCCATTTTGAGAATGTGCAGAATGTAGCTTATCTTTGATAATCTATCAAGAACGTCTTTAAGCAAGCTACACCACGAGCTCTTCATAACAATATAGATACTGGAAAATTTATACAGGGTCAAGAGGCAACTTTTGCCTAAGCAGTTCTGGGACGTCGGCTGACCTAGTAACAATTTAATGTTCCCAGCTTAGGGAACCCTCTCCACTGAAAATATTTCGTCAATAATGTGGAGCTGACTAAGCAGCGTCACGATAATGGTGATCTGTGTGGCTACTTGTTACATTTTTACAACAGCGGGCTTAAAAAGGGCGATAGCGCAGAAACGATATTCAGTCTCCTTTCATTCACTGAGAGTGAAAAGAGACGGCATATAGTTCAATTCCTATTGTCAGTCTGCTATAGCGACCTTTTTAAGCCCGCTGATCGCTGGAAATGCATCCATCGAGTTTGGATTCATTGTACGTTAATTCCCATGCTTTGTAGTTTCCCTATATCTAATGTAGAACTTTGAATGGCATTAAAACCAGTAATATTTCTATGAGACGACGCGAGACTTTGTTTTGTAGAAGGATTTCAGGTTTATTTTACTTCAACAATTACAAACAAAGTAGGTACCTAAGCTGGCAAACTTTAATGTTGTATCAACACATTGCACTTCATTTGACTAGCATGTAGGTACTGTTTTAATTGTAGACACACCTGTAAGATGGATTAGCTGGGTTTCCAAAGAACAACGAAAATTTCATAAGTACTTATGATGAGATTACATTGTTCGAAATAAGATAAGTGAACACGTTACATGACAATAAACGAAGTTACGCGTACTTTGGCTGTGTGCAAATGAAAAACAATGGAAATTCCACGAAAACGCTGATGATGATGCAACAATAAGAATATTTAGTTATCGTAATACTTAACTTTTAGTCCGTCGGGATTCTAGACACAATAGAAAATCAATTGTGTTTCGACCAGATCTGTGCTCCGACAGATAACCAGTTAAGACCCTAATGGGTACAAAAATAGACAATGTAAAAGCCCTTAGTAGGTACCTACCTACCTTTTCACTTTCAAAACTTTCGTGAGTTGTAACAATGATATTTTTACATGAGTAATTTCCGTGTGATATAGGTATTCTTGTTGAAAGTCTTATGTAGGGTTTCTTTAATCAACTTACGAATGACCGTAGGGTTGTCGTCTTAGCAACTTTGTTTGTATGTCTAATAAAAAAATTTCAAAAAAAAATATAACCGACTTTATAAAATACTTGCACTAAAAAGCGAAAAATAAGACTACAAACAGATTTATTTAATTTGTTATTTTATGTTTGTTATAATGTTGAAATCGGTGTGCATAAAATATGTATTAGGTAGTCATTGTTTTACTTAACACCGACTTCAACATTATAACAAACATAAAATAACAAATTAAATAAATCTGTTTGTAGTCTTATTTTTCGCTTTTTAGTGCATGTATTTTATGAAGTCGGTTAAGTATATTTTTTTTTTTTAATTTTTTTTTTTTCAATTTTTAGTGTTGTTTTTTTTTCCTTGTTTCTGTTTTTTTTTTAATTTAGAAAGATGTTACTTTACTCATTGTGTTTCGCTCATCAAGCCCTTTCATTTGATACCCATATCACTAAAAATTCCATGGAACAGGTCCTGACTCCATCATCAGATCAGCTCGCTGTTACCATATTATTACATTGTAGTTGACACTTCACAGATATGCTGAGTTCCGAGTTTCAACTCAATCAGACTATTTATTGAGGAGTTATGTTGAGCAACTCTTGACTCCATCATTAGATCAGCTCACTGACACCATATTATTACATTGTATTTGGAACTTGACAGATAAGCCGAGTTTCAACTCAATCGGCTTATTTACTGAGGAGTTCTGTTGAACAGCTTTTGACTCCATCATCAGATCAGCTTGCTGATACCATAATATTTCATTGTTATCAAGAATCTTTAAGTGCACAAAATTTCAGCCCGATAGTTCCACAAACACACAAAAAATTTGAGGGTTTCCCTCGATTTCCATGGGATCCCCTCATCAGATCCTGATTTGGTGAAGATGGGACCACCTCGGAAGTATACCCTTTGTAACAAAAAAAGAATTTTCAAAATCGGTCCACAATTGACGGAGAAATCAATGAACATACATAAAAAAAAAAAAAAAAAAAAAAGAAACATACATACAGCCGAACATAGAACCTCCTCCTTTTTGGAAGTCGGTTAAAAATGTATGTCGTTTTTCGACAGATTACAACGTTGCTATGGAAATTTGAGTACTAAGGACAGTTCGTTGAATATAGAAACCGGACATTAGTGCTCTCTTCCCTAGACTAGTGTAAAAAAGTGTACCTAAATGTAAAGAAAGATGAACTTTAACAAGGCGACTCTATCTGAAAAAATATTCGTGATATCTGTGGCAGCCACCCACAAGCACAAACACACTTAATTCAATATTACACGAGAACATTTGATGTAGGTGGTACACCTTGTTTGTTCTACCGATAACTACTGAGTTGTAACATCCTTGGAATAATCCAGTATTTTCCGCCGCTTTAACTCGAATATATAACGCTGTAAAAACTAGCGTGTTGTTTATTTTCAGAATTTTTTTTTTTAATGTTATGTTTCAAAATATTACTACGAATCAGCTGCTAATTTGGCTTATCTTGTTAATATATTTACTTAATGATAATTTGGTGACATCGCTGTTCTGATGATGGAGTCAGGAGCTTTTCGGAGTATGTCAATATTGTCAATTAATCTTTACGCGGCTATCAGGTTCCAAGTTGTTTTAAAACCCGCGCATTTTGTTCTTATGTAGCTAAGCGCAATCCTATTTCTTCTTACAATTCTCCCATGCTCTTTCATTGAGAGGACTTGTGCTTATTAAGTCTTGAAAATGTTACGGTAACAGCGCGTAACAGTCTGTAGATACTAGAATCTTGCGTGCACTAAACCACCGCTTAGCCGGAGTGTTAATTGCCCGACGGCCAGCCGAGACATCTCAATTAGGCCTCCGCCATTGACAAGCCGCCATTCACATCCGAGCACAGGAATAGTGCTACAAAAGCAGTATGTATAGAAATATCAGAAAAAAGAAGAGCACATACAAAGCATTAGATTCATAGATTAGATTTGTTCTCTTTAAAGACATATAGAACGGTCTGTAGGCACAAAGCAAAATGAAGGTATCAGAAATTACTTGGCCTAAACCAAACCTATGTAATTTTACGGGTTTAGTGTTGAAATGGAAAAGAAATGTATCCTATGGTATATATTAGCTGCAAGGATTTAACTATGGGCTTGTTTACGATCATCTTTACTGTATGATGTTTGTACAGTGCCTGCGGGCACCATTCATTCCTGTCACACGTCTAGAGCTTTGTGTAACCCCTTTGTTCGGTTATCCTCGGCCAGGTGGCCCTACCCTTACGTGATGGTTAGCTCACACCAGCTAATTGAAAGATCACACACGTAGTATTCAGATGTGTCAGTCATCTGGGCTATTGAGTTTTATTCTAGCCATTGTGTTTTCTTTAAAACACTAATGAACAACTTTTTACTCAGTTACTTATGATTTTTTGAAAATCGATGGACGATAAGTAGTATAAAAAGCTCAAAATCAAGCATTGTTTCGAAAAGTTCAGAATTAAGACAACAGGTAGGCTTATCCTAACAAAGTATAGTCCGAGGATTTACCTGAACTACTTTACCACAAAGGTCAACAGTCAATAGCGGCTTTATCTCCTCTTATTTCCGCGATCCGTGTCTCAAGGCACTCTTGTAGCGAAGGGCTTCACGAAGGCCATTACATACTTTGTTCTAGGAGTTGATTATTCTAAAAAAAACATAGGATATTTACCTGTAATAAGCCCACTCCAGTAATTCTAAATTAGTTCATATGATTTATAAGAGGATCAATTTGAAAACTTAACACAGTCTCTTGTAAAATATATCCCACCAAGTGAGAGAAGCAGGCGAAAGACCAGGATAGTTGAAAGGATCTTAGTTGACGCGGTTAATCATCTTTCTCAGATATTTCAGTGATAATGATGTTAGTAATGCAAGGAAATAATATTTTTCTGGAAATAAATAATGTAACAAAGAAATCTTTAAAGTAAGATGTCATCGTAGGATAAGGCTATCGGCATGCAGTTACTTAGAAATTCCTGATTTAAGTATCCTTTTAAAGCATTCGCAATCAGAATAGCGCGATGACGTATGCGCTGGCGCCAGCTTAGTAAACACCACCATCTAAGTCGGATTCATAGACAACACTGGGTGGGTAGGTTTGGATTCCATGGGTGTTAGTCATCGAGCGTGCGGATAAGGCACGTTGTTATGCTGCTGTGAATGTCAGAAGTTGAGTGCATCGCAGATTTTATGGTGATTGTCGACGAACACCGAAATTGTTGAACTCTATGCCAGAATGGGAGCGGTAAATTTATTTTGGGAACTGGAGACCAACGTTTAATGTCCGTGCCATGAAACGTATGGAGATGTTTTGTTCAGTATGTTTCGTAGTATTCAGTCTAGCTAGATAGACTGAAGAGGATTAAGTGAAAAATTTAAGGTTTTCCTATGCAAATTTTCCAATTGCTAGGAGATTGTAAACTTTCTCGGTTTAAGTTTTAAACATTGACAGCAACCACACCATTGAGCAAGTCGTGGAGCTAAGTAGCGTAGAATTATTTAAGCACGAGGCAACAGGAAACATTACCTCTTTGAGTTATTTTATTTATGTGCCGGTAATACCGATCTATACTTGATTTTACACGGGCCTAATTCTATTTCTGTGCATTCGGGTGTTCATTCACCTGTTCACCTACTTTAGCCAAACTGTATGTTTCTTGTCTTGTATTTTACTTTGCCTTGTCGGTAGTTTAAATTGAATTATACCTGTAAAATCTGATACTTACTGCAAAAAAATAAATTAATAAGAAGGTCCACTACCACTGTTCCTTCTAGGTCTTACCAGTTATGACTTGACGACTTCAGTCTAGGATGTTTACCATCTTAAGAGTTTTTGGAATATGCGGATATTTTACAAGTACCTAAAGAAACAAATGAAAGAAATGCGTCTTTGTAAAGCTGACCATTTAGCTAAGGACGTTATGAGCAAGGTCCTGCCACGTCGCAGTTTGAGTCCTTTATTAGTTCGACCTCCAGACGATTGAAGGTTTGTTTGTTTTAAGAATCACAAGTTTTGTGCTTGAACTCTAAATAACTTCTAATGAAGTTAATTGGATAAGTATAAACAATCATAAACTTAAATAATTAAGTTAGGAAGTAAGTAGGTACCTACAAGGAATTTTCCACGGAACGAAAAAGATCTAGTAAGTAGGTTCTAGAGTCAGAAATAAATAAACAATACCTACCTAACAGTCAATCACCATATCACACATTTAAAATTCACATTTTTAAATAATTAGGAGCTTTCCTGTGGTCCTATTTATTTGCAATCGTGAATGTTTTTAAATCTTGATCAAAAATGTATAGGTACTTAGTAGTTCCAAAGTTACTGAAACTGTTTATCAAGTTTAATTGCTGACTGTACCTTATTTTTTCATTGTGCATTGTCTCACTACGTTGAAGACGCTGAAGAAGCTAATCTACTGATATGCCAAAAAAATCGATATAGGACAGGTTATCTGGTAGAGATCGCTGTTTAGCGATAAGACCGCCGATTGTGTATCACGGATAAGTTATTCTAGATTGTCGTGTTTTTTATATGGTGTGCAATAAATAATATTCTATTCTAGAACAAAGACCGGTATTACTGACGTGGGCGTAAAGACTGCCAAGCTAAAATGGGATTGGGCGGGTCATGTCTGCCGTATGCACCCAGATAGATGGGCCGGAGTGTTGACTAGTTGGATCCCGGCGGATGGCAGGGGACTCCGGCAGGCCTAAAAAGCGCTGGCGTGATGACCTGGACGCCTTTAAAGAAAACTGGAGAGAAACCGCACAAGATCGCCATGAGTGGAAGGTAACGGGGGAGGCCTTTGCCCAGCAGTGGGACAGGCTAGCTAAAAAAAAATTCTAGAACTTAATCGAACCAGAAGTGATGAAAAAAGTGAGACATCGCAGGGTCGAAGTAGGTAGGTATCCGAGGTAGGTAAGTATACATATAAGTCGAAGATAGACTAAAGAACTTTGAGAATAACTTCTTACACTAAACAGATATAAGTACCAATCGTTTATCAAACCTAGTTGGCTATTTGCAATTCTGAAGTGAAAGCGGAGTATTGTGCTCGTTGGATTGCATTGCCACACCAACGCGGCAGCACAGATTACATAATAGTAAATATACGAAAAATAATAAGGCAATAGAAGCGTAGGTGTGGAGAATTGCTTCTAGTTGGTAAGATTGTAGGTCTAAAGGCTCACTGGGGCACCGGTAGGTACCTACTACTAATAAGTACCTAAATCATGGTAGAGAAAATTAAGAAACAATAAATACAGACAAATCAAAAAAGAATAGAGATCAGATTGGATTGTAAACAAAAGAGCCATCTTCCTTCGTCTTTAATTCTACGTAGATAGGTCATTATGTAGGTACTTTTATTCGAATAAAACATTTAGGTAGGTACTTTAGCTGGAATTGCAAGTTAGGACTAACAACTTCTTACTGAAACTAAAATTTTTAATTAGAAGTTCAGAAGTCTTAAGAGAAAATAAAGATACTTAGCAGTTGCTAACCAAATAGAAAAGAAAATCAGAGCTGGAGTTTCAGTTCTAATGCAGTTAGTAAGCTCTAATCAGCAATACCATAGATTGTGCAACAGTTAGTAGGCACTGGCGTCATTGCCTCATGCCAAAGCCCCAATTGATCCTATGTACTGAGCTTACATCTAATCAAGTTTCATAACTGCAGTCGAATGACGCAAACAGCGTGCAGTCAAGGGTTCATTGATATTGATACATTCAACTGTAAAGTAGAGCTCTACCCTGAATCTATTAAGATTCCAATATGACATAGGTACACAAAATCACGAGAAAAGTCAACATCTCAAACAAACATCATTAAAATAAGAAATGTTTTAATTTTTGGAAAAAAAGCGATTTTTACATTACCAGCTGAATTGATAAGGAACTCGGTTATTTGCAACTTGCAGCAATTTCGTGAGTATAACTGTTACAAATCAGTCAGTCTCATCAAGTCACACCTAGGGAATAATAGCAGAAACTGAAGTTGTATGTAATAAAAAAATAAAAGATTGTAAGAAGCTATTAGTGCCTAACTAAAAAATGGCGACGTGTCATGTCACCAAAATAAGGTTTGAAATACAACTCTGTTCAGACATGGAACAGAGCTGCACCTACGCATTGTAAATAATGATAATGAAGGGGACAGTCGTGACCAGCAATACAGCGTGATCATAAACCGAACATCCCTAAATATACGTATGTAAAGGGTGTTGTGTGAATCAGCGCGTGACTGTCCGACGCGTGCGCAGTCACACATTGTTCTGGCTACAATGGTTGATGTCATACAGCAACGTGATATGGATGGAAAGCAGACTTTTATAGTGCAAGTACATAATAGAACAGCAGTGTCAGCTCGATTTACAATAACAAGCCTAGAATAGGGAACATGCAATCGTAATATTTTTCAATATTTTGAGTCTTAAATGCAAAAAAAACATAAAAGAAGACCCAGTGCAACGTTTTTATTTTAGTTAGTATTGATTTTTAACAATTATTACGAATTATAAGTACGTGAAACGGAACGTATTTTTCAATACACCAATCAGCGTCGAGTAACATGAGTGACGTAAAAATCTTCTCAATTAGGGATGTGACCCTTTATACTGATGAATGTGCTATCGATAACTTTAATGGTTATGATTACTAATCATAAACATAAGCAACACAAAAAGCCTGAAACATATATATTTAGTCAGAAACAAGGGTCGTTCGCGATTCATCTAAAATTTGCCTTTGTAGCAATATGCCTGACATGAATATCTAAACAGTAATATGCCTGATGATAAGTTAAATGCATTATTCTCATAATTTTTCGCCTAAGATTTGAAACACATAAGACGCAATATGCCTAAATGGCAATTTATTTTAAACTCAGTTTACCCGAGTTGTACAGTACAGTGTCTAAAACGCAATTTGCCTTTGTAGCAAAGTGCCTAACATGAATGTCTAAAAATTAATATGCCTGATATAAATGCATTAATTTCATAATGCCTAAGATTTTTCATCATAATCAGTTCAAGTGAAAGCTATTGAAGAGATCTTCATTTAAAGCATAGGTTCTCAACGTGGGCGATAACGCCCCCTTGTGGGCGTTTGAGACTTTCAGGGGGGCAGTAGAAGACCCAGAGAAAATTGGGGGGCGTTGAGATGAAGCAGAGGGGGCGATAATGTAGTCTAAAATAGGCAAAAAAAAAACACCCTAATTCAGTGGTCGTCATAGTGTGGCCCGCGGACGGTATTGGTGCAGCCCGCGGCCAAGCAATCAATTTTGATAGAAAATAGATAATGATGATAGATAATGATGCTACCACGTTAGAGAAAATGTTGTGCCGACCCAACCTAGTTGGAAAAGGGCAAGGAAATGATGATGATGAATGATACTACCTACGTTGCTACAATAATAATTATAATTGATAATAAAACTTCGAGATAGGGAAGGTCGCTTTGTTTGCTTGGTTTGGAGCTCGCTTTTCTCGCATCTAGCTTCATGAGTAGGTATAATACGAGCAAAGTGAGTTATGTCTGACCACAGAATAGAAACCGACATGCAGCGAGCCTTTCTATGAGCACCGCAAACAAAATCAAGTGTCACATGTTACATTTGTCTTAAAAAATTTGGCTCGCTGCGCTCGCATTTAACTTTATAAATCCTTATTTATAAAGTTATATTGTGAATAAAGTGAGTTAAGTCTAACCACAGAATATGAACCGATAAGCAGCGAGTTTTTCCTTTGAACACCGCAAACAAAATCAAGTGTTACATGTTGCATTTGTCTTAAAAAATTCGGCTCGCTTCGCTCGCATTTAACTTCATGAGTAGGTAAAGTATATTGCGAGTAAAGAGCGTAAAGTCTAACCACAGACTAGGAACCAATAAGCAGCGATTTTTTTTGATCACTGCAAACAAAATCAAGTGTCACAATGTTGCATTTGTGTTAAAAAATTGGGCTCGCTTCGCTCGCATTTCACTTCATAAGTAAGGTATATTGCGAGTAAATTGAGTATAGTCTAACAACAGAATATGAACTGATAAGCTAGCTTTTCTTTGCAAACTGCAAAAAAAAAAACAAGTGTCACATATTGTATTTGATCTACCTACAAAAATTCGGCTCGCTTCGCTCGCTTGGTTTGAAGCTCAATTCACTCACATTTTAACTTCATAAGTAGTTATATTGCGAGCAAAGTGAGTTATGTCAGACCGCAGAATAGGAACTAAGGTGGGGGGGGCTCTAGAAAAAAAAAATTTTTCAAAGTGGGCGGTGGCGAAAATAAGGTTGAGAATCTATGATTTAAAGTGACAGCTGTCAAACTTCAAACGGCCATATCTCGAAAACTACTCATCCTCGATTCTTCTTTCTAAGCTCAAATGAAAGCTATGACCTAGATCTACATTTTCAATGACAGCTGTCAAAATGACATCTATCATCTAAAATGTAGATCTTGGTCATAGCTTTCATTTGAACTAAGAAAGGGAAGTCTAGGACGAGTAGTTACCGAGATATGGCCGTTTGAAGTTTGACAGCTGTCACTTTAAATGAAGATCTCTTCAATAGCTTTCATTTGAACTAAGAACGGGAGTTTCCGAGATAAGGCCTTTTGAACACACACTAAAAAAATATGTAGAAAATGACACTAGATGTAAAATATGACAGATTATGTCAAAAATGGCAAAAAAACATCTGTTGTTTTTAATCTGTCAATTTTGACAATTAGTGTCATTTTTTATTTAATCTGTCATTTTTGACATCTTTTCTCATAGGTAATAACATCTAGTGTCATTTTTGACATGATCTGTCATTTTTTATATAATTTGTAATTTTTCCCGGTCTTTATCTATACTATATTTTAAATTTCAGCCAAATCGGTTCAGGGGTTGTCAAGTGGAAAAAAAATACATCCAAACATCCATCCATCCAAACTTTTGCATTTTATATTAGTGTGATGATAATCAATAAATTAATGAACAAAAACGCCTAACTAACCACTAAGATCTTTGCTCGCTTCGCTCGCTCACTCGCTCTAACATTTTTCAAATATTTAGAATATAATATAACTTTATTGTACTGTACCTACACCATAAAAAGAAAACACAATAAGAAAAAGAACCATTATTTTATTTTATTTGTTTGTGTAAATAATTTACTTTGATTGTGTAAATAAGGAAAGAAAGATAAGAAAAGCTTTTTATTTCGACCACCACAAATATAACCTGACGTGCTACCGATCGTTACACATCAATTGGTAGGTAATAGTAGATTTCGATACATTCGTCTTGTGGCACATCCCTAAGCGAATAGCTACGTTTAGTGGACCATGAATAATAGCCATTGTATTATCAATCTTATGTCTTGTAGATAAAGACTAACAGAATTGATAACGGTAGCTAACGCCATCTCGCGACAAGTAGCTGAATAAAAATATTTCGCAAAACGCCATCTCTTGACAGGTAGACTTTCATTTTAATTTATTATTATTTTATTAAGTTTAGAACCATGTTCCGATGGCTATTGGGTTTATTATCAATAAAACTAGTAGTTCGCCCCGAACTGAGATCTCGCGCACCGTAGATGGCCAACATTTGGACTTTCTTCTGACTACCCCTATAATTTCAAGTGCTACTACTGCCGGGTATGCCTATTGCGCTAGCTCTTCATGGTAAAAAATACTAGCATGCATGCAATACATAATGTCGTGTCTAATTTTTCATTTAAGTATTTCATATTTATGAATTCTCGTCGTATTTTTAAAAGTATACGTCCTAGAATAAAAATAATAACTATTTTAGAATGTACAAATAAAGACCTTTCATTTGACACCGCACTCAATGGGCCTTACTTACGAAAGCCTCTCAAGGCGATTGCACTGTTTAAATAACAGGTTTTGTGAAATTTCCACCTATTAGTCCATTTCAACGATGAGAGGCAGCCATTGTGACGTTTAAATAGCTGTCAAATGTTAACAGGCTCATGACCTAGTTTAAGTCATGTGTCAAATGTTGAGACCAAAGATGGCCGGATTTATTACATTCCAATCAGCTGTGTGACGTAGGGATGTTCGATATTTCGGATTGTATCGATATTTCGTATCGCAATATATCGTAACGCATTGTATCGATACGCGTATCGATACAGGGCATTTGATACGATATATCGTATCGATACAGTATCGAATCAAGACAAAGTATGCAGGTACTTTGATTTTTTTTATCAATGTGCACTATTACGAAAATGTGCGTAGTTATAACTGTCAAAAAAGGTATTTTGTGATATCAAACTAATATTAAAAAATGCGAAAGTTTGGACGTATGTTTGTTCCTCTAAAACTCGACAACCACTGAACCGATTTGCCTGAAATAGATAAATAATAACCGGAAATAGGACCTATGCCACCTTTTAACCGGGTAGTTTGCAAGTCAAAACAATTCGTTATCAAAATAATTTGATACGATACTTTTGATCCGATACACCTTACATGCGTTATATCGATACGCCGTATCGTATGCCATTGTATCGATACAAATATCGGGTGTATCGTATGCCATTGTATCGATACACGAAAATATCGTATCGTATCGAACATCCCTAGTGTGACGTGAAAGTGTGAACTCGACTCTCGACGAAAATGGAAGATTTTGATAACTTCTAACCGGATTTTTCTGGAGGTGATGAGACGCTCATATGCCATTATCAAGACAACAATTATTGCATGTGCTGTGCTGCATAATTTGGCAATCAACTCCATGAAGAATATAATGCAGCATTTCTTTAAAGTGAGGATGAAGAAATAGAAGCTGATGTTGTAATCGACGACGACGTAGCACACATAACAAGAAACATGTACCTACTTACATAGAAAATGATCTTTAATTTTAAGAAGTTTTAACAAGAACAAGAATATTGAATTGTAATGAATAATTATACCTACTACAACATAATCATATTCATTTATAAATACAACTAGCTTCCACCCATACAGTAGCAGTAGGTACCCAGATAAAAAGTAGCCCAATGTCCTATTCCTTGTCATTATCTAAAATTTTAATTTCAGCCAAATCGGTTCTGTGGTTGTAGAGTTATAGAGGAACAAACATACATTCAAACTTCCGCATTTCTAATATTAGTGAGATGAGATAGGGAGACCAGCAGCACCCTCTTGCCGTTGCCCCTTTAGTGATGGTATATGGTGATCTGATGATGATGATGGTGAAAAGTATCCTATACTCTTCGTCAAGAGTTTAGCTATCACACATGTAGAAAGAATTTTTCAAATACAACTACCTAGTAGTTCAGATTAGCTCATTCAAACAAACAAACTCTTCCGCTTTACTATATTAGTATAGATAGTGATTGCTGTTATGATACTGTCCTGTATAGTTAGGAAATAACACAAATAACAAAGGCAGAATTTACAATATAGAAAGATCATTTTAATAATCAATAAAAGACCTTAATTTTTATTATAACATCCTCTAATTATATTTAGAACTCTCCTTTTATTTTACAACATTACTCCTACAAGTTTATCTCCTTTGATTCATCATTACATTCATGAGTGACTTCCCTCGCTGTCCTTTTAAGATGTTCTTGGTTTTCACTGAAGCAGTCGGACTTGGATCTGTTAAAAAGAAATTAAATTGAATGCTTATGTGTGCAAAGTGTAGTGTACACTGGATCATATGTAAGAATTTAAGTATAGAAATAGGTACCTTCTTGCATACCAGATGGAATCCACCGTAAGTTTCTGAGGAACCCTCCTCCTTAGATCCTGATCTACAGTAGGTAGGTACTCATTTACCAACATCACTCTTACAAGTTTATCTCCTTTGATTCATTCATGTCATGAGTGACTTCCTTTCTCTCTGTCCTTTTGAGGTGTTTTTGGTTTTCACTGAAGCAGTCGGACTTAAATCTGTTTAAAAGAAATTGAATGCTCATGTATGCAAAGTGTGTACACTGGAATATACGTAAGAATATAAGTACCTATACAAATAGGTACCTTCTTGCATACCACCGTGAGTTTCTGAGGAATCCTTTCCTTCAGGTCCTGATCTACAGTAGGTGGACTGGGCAGGAAAAAAATCCACAGTTACTTTCCTTGCTACTTTATAGGTCTTCTTATTGATTGAACAGACATTTTTTCAAAATTAATCAAACAAAATAACAGAAATAAAAACACAATCCCAAGTTTCGTAAACAAATCAGTTGACTGTTGACTGACAGATTGACACTGACTGACTTGTTTGTCACCACACAGATGCAAAAACGTGGTTTTGCCGGTTGCGTTCGTTCTAAAGTCGGATATAGACGGGGATATTCGTGTAAAATCGTGTCAATCGTTCAAATTTCGTGGATCTGTGGGTTTCTCGGCTGAACAACAGAGATTTTGCCCTTGTAGGTGAAGCCAATTTCATGACTGACTTAAACATGAGAGACCGCTCCACTGCTGTTCCATTGAGAACAGCTTAAGTTGTAGCTTAAACACCTTACATAAGTAAGACCCAATATATTTGTTTACTTAACTTTTTTTACCCCAATTATTTTCATTTTTTATCAAAATTTTTTTTATCATGAAAATAAATCAAGTAGCATCTAAAATCATTGCAAACCAAACCGCAACGATGCCACTCTCTTTTTAAGACCGACCAGTCAATGAGCTACGAAGACATCGAAACTCTATGAAACGGGAGCTCTTGCAGCTCTGGTTTCGTAGTTTTTGGTCTTTGGTCGTATTTCAAAAACTATACATCCTAGATTAAAAATAAAAACCATTTTGGAATGTACAAAATAAGCCCTTTCGTGTGACACCCCACTCAATATATTTGTGTAACTTTCATAATTTTTTACCCCCTTGGGAACCCAATATCTTCACAACCCCTTCATCGATTAAGCTCATATGCTCCACCGTAAATTTCCTTACCACAACCTATTGATCTACCAAGTTTCATGCAGATTGGATGAACGGTTCGACAGTTATGCTCGAACAACAATTCGTGAAACATACAAACATACAAACATACAAAGCAAAATCGCCCAACTTACCACTAAGATCTTCGCTCGCTTCGCTCGCTCGATCGATTAGTTTTATAGTTTTAGGTCCTTTTTACCGTTCTCCTCGACAGGAGTGACGTCATCGTAACTGTACATCCGTTTGCGCGCGAAAAGAATTTGGCCGGATCCTGCCCCAGAGCCGAATATCGAATTAGACTATGCGTCAGAATAATATTATTTAAATAAACTATCACAAAATTAACTGGTACATACAGAATACTTAGATATCTCGTGCCCTGTGGGAATATAATTATGTTATTTTATTAGTAACTTTAGTCACTTCCGGTACTACAGTCCGTAATGCCTCTCCAGACTCACGGCGAGAAGTTTCACCGAGACTTCTCGAAGAACAAACAAATTATCCACACTCTCAATTTTCTCACTCGTGATCTGTTTGAAATCCTTTGTCTCGGCCAAAAATAGGTACCGACACCGAAGCGCGAGAACAAGAAGGCGAAAAACTCCTCACATTCACGCTTCTCGGGTGTTGTTGGGGTTTCTTGCCGAGAGTCTGGAGGGGCTATTAGGTATCACAGAGAATATTTTTATCAGATAGACCTACCTTCTTTTTCGCGGTTGACATGACACTCAAATAGTAAACAAAACAGACGGACAAGAATTTGACAGATGTAAAAGGAATTTCGTTGAGTTTCAGTTGTGTGATTGTGTTGTGATGTGATTTATGAGGATTTATCATATATTATTTAAAATTACAAAAAGTACTGACGCCTTGGGATATACCTACATACTGACTAAAATGGAAGTGGGCTGGACATGTAGCCCGTCTACAAGATGGAAGATGGACTAGGAGAGTGACAAATTGGGAGGGTCCAAGAGGTCGACGCTGCATAGGAAGACCATACGCTCGCTGGGACGACGACATCAAGAAAACTGCTGGACCAAACTGGCTCCGAGTAGCACAAGACAGGGACAGATGGTTGGCTTTGGAGGAGGCCTTCACCTTAGGGGTTCTCTAGTACCTACTTAGATTATAAGCATTAGTGATACCTAAGAAAAAAATGTTAATTATAGAGAAATAAAAGGCTTTTTATTTTATTTATTTATATCATATTTTATTTTAGGTGGTAAGTACAGAATCACTGCACATGAGTGTAGATAATTTTATTGATCAAACTCCCAATTTTTCCTAAGTACTTTTCTTTTTTACTTTAAATTGTAGGTACTGGGAGCAGCTGTGTGCGTCAAGCTGCAACAGCCTCCTTCAGGCGATAGCCGACAGGCCTGACTTTCATCTTATTCAGTCTTGGGAGTCAAGGCATGCCATCTTGGCAACCTATACTTGCCATTGACTGTCCGGTTGTACCTACTTACCACTCAAATGTGCCACCGATTTTTGCCTACCTACTAATACTAACATAATATAAATGAATGATAATAGTTTCACGTGAAAATTCCCGTGTGTTAAATAATATATGGATGAAAGTCTGAAATAAAGAATTTTTATTTTAATTTATTATTTTATTTATTTTCCATACCCTAGTTCACTTAAAATTCTGCCAGTCCATAATAATACTTACTAAATAATTATTGTTGGACATTACACACAGCGCCATCTATCCCCAAAGTAAGCAAAGCTTTTACTATACGAACCTAAAAAATATAGTTTCCTAGGTTCATCCGTTCATGCTGGGCGTCACAGCCTGCTGCTTTAAATTAGATTATCTTTTAAATCCCACTTTAAAAAGGAAGAAGATGAATGGAGTCTCACTATAAAATAAAAAAACAAACCCAAAAATCCCAATTTGATCATGACGCAAGCATTCTTTCCTGTGGGCATCTGTGGGGCAAAATTGTTCTAGGAATCGGCCATGTCCTTTAAACGGTCAGTTTGAAACCGCAATTTTTTACATTAAATTGAAGTATTTTAATTTTTTTTTAAACTCGTGGTCTATTCTACATAAAATTCATTCAAATGAAAGCAAAAATAAAAATAATGCAGGTTCCCTCTCGGTTAGTTCAGTCGAACACAAAAATTAGGACTTTCATATCAGATGATTATCTACACAACGTCAACAGGCAACTAATGCCTAAGCTCAGCAAAAATGGCTGGTTTAGTGATTTTAGGTGGAAATAGCAGTACCAGCCTTTCCAAAATTCAAAGATGACCTAATCTGATGAATGACTTACGCAGTTAAAAAATCTTTCAAAGCAAAGTGACTCGCAGCATAGCGCTTTGGCATTGCCACAGAATCTGTGGCATTGCTGTGGTGTCCAGTCAAGTCGTGGTTATTTATTTATCTAAATAATAATACATTCGATGGCTGGAAAATACCGAAACGCCTAATGTAAATGAGAAGATATTAATTTGTAACTACTTACAATAAAATAATAAAAGCCAATAAAGACAATGGAAACCAGTAAAGTTAATTTTTCTTTTACCTATTAAGTTAAGTAGGTAGGGGAAGCAGGGTAACGGTGGTTAACGGGGAACAGAGGTTAATCGTAAACAACTCTGTCTGTGTTTATCACACACACACGCAAAATTGACAGAAGAGTGCCGCGCGATATACGGTTCGGTCAATCCAGTCCGCTCGCAGCTGTAACAGGAGGCGGCCACGTCATTGTGGTCTGAGCCAAAAGTGAGTAGGGTCGGTAGGGTGACAGTGAACCACCTAAATTTTGAGCGAGATTTGTGTCACCCCTGTAAGTCTAAGAACTATGTTTTATATTTCAAACGATAGATAATTTATCTAGCTTTAAAACTGCATTTAAAGATTTATCATATTTATAACAGGTTTAAGTATATATTAGTTTTTCTTAAAAATGAGATTTGGTTCACTGTGTACACCGCATGGTACACAGTGAACATGGGGGGTGGTACACACAGAACCATAGTGTACTCAGTGAACCACTCTATAAAAAGGAATGATATCTGCCTAGTGAACCGAGAAATATGAAATTAAAATACAACTGTATTACAATTAGGTACTTATATTTCCTTATTATACGCCCTGAGATCAACAAAACAACTCTTTTTAATTAAAATGAACATTTATAGTCACACTTAGTTGATAGTTTGGTATTTTTTCCCATCATTACAAATTTTACAAAATAATTAACACAATTAGGGTTTATCTTGAACAAATATTTGTTAACTATCAAAATCGAAATATTCTTAGGTAGCTACACATCAATCAACATAAACAAATTATGACTTAAAAATCTAAAATATACCTATTACTAAAATGCACTAACATGTACCATAATAATTATAGTAATATATTATAAATTAGTATACATTTACGAATTAGTGGTGTTTAATAATTATATACCCAAATACAACAAACAATTATCAATTTTCAAGCCGATATTGTGTGTAGTACCTACCTACCTACACAGTGCATCATGGTTCAGTGTTGACCTCACAATATTGATTCACTGTGTGCCATACCCCTCCCAAAAAGTTTGAGAATTTATAATGGCTAACAAGAAACTCGCAGCTACTAAAACGAATACTTAAAAAATAAGTGATTGAATATAGTAAACAGATAAACTAATCCATTTCTCGGTAAACATCTTAGAAAAAATGAGATAAGAAAACTTAACTCACCTTTTTTTTTTACTTTTACACTTGTTAAACATATATTTGTTCCGTATGCACGGAACTATTACCGCAGCTCGCCGGTGACTGGGGAGGTGTAGTTATTGTGCGGGGTGCATCATTTAGCGCGAATTGCACTGATCTGTAACGTCGCATATCCGTGATAAAGGTGGTGGGTCACTGTGCACTCTTGGTTCACTGTCACCCTACTTACCCTACCTCAGTAAATATTTATGACTTTTTGAAATATGTTTTTAGACTGTATTTGCTTATTATTTCGAATTAAATACTGATAAATAGAAATTGGTAACTATCGTATTTTGTATGTATCATATACGTTCTGATAAATATTTGCTAGAATTCCATATTTTTCTATAAATACAAATTAACGGCTGATGGGTAAGGGTGATTAATTTTGCATAGGGTAACAGTGGATCTGTGATTCACTTACTGTGATTGACTAAATATGTGATTTAAGAATAATAGTACTCATAGAAAAATGCATATCATGTTTGTTATGTACTTAAAAAAAAAATGGCTGTCTAGTAAATGTTATTATTCATTAAATTCGTATTTTAATTATAGGGACATTAAATTGTGAATGTTGGTAACTTATTATAATTTCAATTATTAAATTTGTGACATAATTAAGTAATCAATTAAGTAGGTAGTTAAATATATTATTAAAAATTTGCATGCCTCTGAGGTAGAATGTAATTGGACATAAAATTTAAATGTAAGACCTAATGTATCATATATTCTTGCAAATAAACGTATCTTATCTTATCTTATCTTAGAATAAGGCAACTCATACCTACTTCATAATAAAAAAATACATTTATTTTATCATGTTTTCACTGTACCCCATATATTCACTTTACCCCGGCCTATGATCCAAGTTACCCCGGGCCTGTGGAACAGTGAATCATTTCCCATTTTTTTTTTAAACGCCTATAAATTTTTAACTAGAATAGTTAGAGTTAAAATCACTTAGGAAAATTATTAACCAGATAATGTAGCTGTAGGATAAAACAATAAACAACCAGCTAGGTAAGATACAACCAGAAATATGAGGCATACAAACATTTGTGATCCACTGTTACCCTGCTTCCCCTACCTATGCTACTTTTCCTCACAAATCTTTGTCAATTTCAGTGCATTTAAAGCTCAAACTAAGACAAAGAGAATTACTTATTTAGTATTTATTACTTATAGGTATCAATTAGTACAAATTTAATATCAAAAGTGGGCGATCTTTATACATGACGACAACCGATAACATAATGAGCATAGGGTTCCGTTCCGTTGCACTGTTTGATCAATGCGGGCTCAAATCGTGTCGGAATAAAAATAAATACCTACAAGAATTTACATTTTTGATAAAAATAGATGAGTTTTTATTACTTATACCTAATTCAAGTTTTACAGTCAATGCAACAGATTCACTGCGTGATGGTGACAGAGAAGGTTGTCCGTATGAAAATGAGTCTGGGTGTTTTCTATGTATAATATAATATGTATGTAGGTACCTATTTACAAAAAAAAGTACCTATATAAGTAGTAATATCAGTCATGTAGTTCCCATAACACAAGCTCAGTACCCCGATCGCGAGTATGCACAAAGTCTACTATTCGATCCGTGACTGTAGTATAGTCTCTCAAATGTATTGGGATTTTAGTTCAGTCAAGTTACCACTGAAGGCGCTGCACCGGAATCCCATACATTTGAGAGACTATACTACAGTCACGGATCGAATAGTAAACTTGTGCATACTGGCGATCGAGGCACTGCTTACTTTGGGGCTACATGATGCTGTGTGAAATGTCCAGCGTTATTTATTTAATGGTGCGTGGAAGGTCAGTTCATACATAGGTACCTACATATTATACTCTGGACTCTTTCCCCTAGCGTAGGTGTAGGCAGAGATCACAGATTTCCATTTGCTACGATCCTGATATATACATTTTCGCCTCAGGTCAGTTCAATCAGCTGATTAGTTGTGAGATGTCTCTGTTTCCTCGTGTTCCTAGTTCTTTGTCTTAAAATATTCACATACCTATGCCTACTGATAAATAATTAAACACGTTCTGGCTAGAGCAGTGGTTCTTAACCTTTTAGTGATGAGGGACCATTTGATAAACTTTCTGACTTGCCGCGGACCACCAACAGTAAGTTTTCTCTTTCAACTTTGATCCTTTGTCGCTTGTTTAATTTTTTTTGATAGCTTCGCGGACCACTTCAAGTGGTTCCAGGGACCACCAGTGGTCCGCGGACCATAGGTTAAGAACCACTGGGCTAGAGCATTGCAAAAGGCAATAAAGTCATAATATACAGCATGAGCTCATTCCATATCGAGTGACCCGGTGTCAGTCGATAGCAACGGTATGCAAAAGTCCGCTACAACAGTTTCTGTATGACAAGCTCATATGCAAATGGTATGCCTCACTCATACTGTAGAAAATTATAGATGAGACAGTCTCATTTTATCATCTTTCATTCAAATACGTCAACAAGTAGTACTGTACTCATGGGGGTCATGACATGAGAAATTGCTGAATTACCTAGGTAGGTAGGTAGGTACTGACCTAAACCAGGCATTGCTACAATTTATTCTGATTTGTTTATTTTAAAGTGTAGCTTTGTGGACTGCTGGAATTGGAATGGAATTGATTTACTTAATTCCGAATGATTTATAAATATTTTATTAGTAGGTACCTAGTGTACCTACCTACTTATTTTATTTCTGTTAATATATTTATTATGATAATAACAGAACAAAGCGGTCGGGTTTTCCTATATAACAGTTCCATCCTTCATCATCATGTATGTGCAATCCATAGGTACCTACTTACTTATTTAATAAATAGAACAAACATAGGCCAATTTTTATCCCGAAATGCGTTTCCTAAAACTAAAAGTTTTCAGGGATTTCATGAAAAAATGCATAAAACCTAGTAGGTTTGACAATTTTGATACTTGCGAATTTTTAATTGGTAACTTTATAATAAAATGACTGGGAAGAAGAAAGAAAAGAAGACTGAAAGGAAGATAGGCCTTTGTGGATAGTGGAACACTATATGGAAGGGAGATGGCCTTTGTTCTGTAGTGGGACACTATCTGGAAGGGAGATGGCCTTTGTTCTGTAGTGGGACACTATCTGGAAGGAAGATAGGCCTTTGTTCTGTAGTGGGACACTATTTTTATTTTATAAAAGTAATAGCCAACATCCATCATCATCGACTCTGAGCGTAGGCGAACTGTGTAGAAATGTAGTTTTGTTGTAATCGTTATCACATCAAGATAGGTACTTTATCAAATGGGTATGATAGTCGAGGCTTATCTAATTGCTCTAATTTGTTGATATTAATGAAAGTTTTGGCTGTAGAGGTCATACAATCCCTGAAACCATTCATCTGATTTCGGAAAATCATTCAGAAAATTAAACTTTCTTGAACGTTACAATAATAAAACTGTTTTATCCCAGAAAATTTTATTCAATCGATTGTGTAAGGGGATTTCTGGACCAATCCAAATGTTTTAAAAACTTAATAGTTATTTTCTGATGTAGATAACTAAGCAAAGTATAGAATGTCTAGGTACCGTTTCTCGTAGGATTGACTTAAGGCTTGAACTTGTGGATTGAGGCGAGCTACAAGAGTGACTCAGTGGCGCCCACGCACCAGTAGAACATAAATGGTGTGTGGCATTCAAATCCTTACCTATACAAAAGACCGGACCGGGACAATGTCGGTGCGAGCTTATGTTGGATTTACATTATTTTTCTGTAGAGCTCTCTAAGAGCCCTACAGAAATCAACATAATAAAATAAACTTGAATAATTTCGCAAGCAAAAGTAATAAAAAAGTCTAATACAAGGAATTTCTATACTACGTACCCGGAACGCTGACTGAGACAGAAAACAAGGTCCGCTTGAAATAAAACTTGGGCGCTGTGTCTCTTTCTTTTTGCAACTGTGTGAAAGAGACAAAGCACCCAAGAAAGCCTCTCAACAAGACCAACAATCCTTATAACTAAGATTAAATGATAATAGATCGTTGCTCAGTCGCGATAAGGTTCAAAATCCTTTGTACATTAAATGTCAGTTCGCACTCCAGTTACGTAGTTTAGAATCTTCTTGGTCTAATAATCTCAAAAATTTGGCAGTGTCAGATCTGACAGAACTTCACTCTCCAGTGGCGCCAACTGATCACCAAGTGACTCAGCAACAATAGTAGCTATAATAAATTTTTCCTTGAAGATTAGATTAGGTACATATTGAAGATCGCCGAAAGACACGCTTCCTTTGCTCTGTCGTTAAACATTGGGCTTATATGATTTTCATGAGTCATGGATAAATGGCGGTATTAGATCAGGCTTTCTGGACGTAATCTTAAGGGTAGTCCACCCACGCAGCCTTCACAATCACCGATAGTGGGAGTGTGGCGAATGGCTGCTGGCGCCATCTCATCTCCTACATGTTCAATCACGCACACAGGCTCAGATGTTTAAGGATAGTCCTTTTCTTTTAGTACCTACAGTTTGACCATGGGTAGATTTACGTCCCCTTGGTACAACCAGTGAACATAGCGGTTCTACCACGGGTCGAAAGCGCAAAACAGATTACCTAATCAGGCTACTTATAAAATTGTGTTTAAGACAAGTTTTTTTTATACCTACTACTAAGGTACCTACCTAGCAGACACATCATCCTGATGGATGGTAAGCAGTTACCGTAGCCTATGGACGCCTGCGACATCAGAGGAGTCACACTCACAAGTGGCTTCATTAAAAAATAAAAAAAGAACCGACTTCAATGTTATGGAGAAATTTTCTGCCCTCTCGAGGTGCATTTCTGCTCATAACTCCGAAGATCCTCGACAGATCCTCACCAAATTTTTATGAAACAAAAAAAGAACATACTTAGGTACTTACATGAAATTCATGATGCCCATGGTGTTGGCTTGGCTTGGTCTAATAATTTGTGTTGCCATGATGACCATGCCCACCATGCCGACTGACTATCTCCCGACTGTAAAGCATCTTAAATGTCAAAGATCCGAGCGGATATCTACCATCGATGAAATATTGAAATAAATTAGTAAGTTGTGTTGTTGATATTATTCGTCTTATAACTTTTTACCGTTTCTGAAAAACAAATACAATAAGTACCGAAAATAGTCTTCTATCAGTTAATTTGAACAGTTCAGTGCAAAGCAACAAGTACCTACGTTTAATATACTTGACCTGGTATAATAATAGCTGTTATTGAAGTTTGCTGATAAAGCTTAAAGGAAAAGCCGATGTTTTAATAATAGGTAAAGAGGCAATGTTTGTATTAAATATTAGGTATGTTGTGATATTTTACACCTAACATATTAATAAAATGTATTAAATTGGCATCTAAAAGCTTTTGAAGAACGCTAAAAGCTTAATGAAAATAGTTAATAGCCAAACTGGTAAAGCGTATTAAGTAAAATTAAGCAGAAAATGAAGAAATGTGAAGAAACTTATCGCCATTATAATGCTCACGCTCAGAATCACTAGTAAGCAAAAGTTAGTTTAGAATGGCGATTAGCCTAGCTCCACTTTAATGTTTTCGTCAACTTCAATGGCTGAGTGTAAAAGTAAAATAAGGTTGATTCATGTATTTTCATGAAAACTATACGAACCCTCCCTAACCCAAAGAACTTTAAAATATTAAGAAAAGCAGGGCCTCGAGCACGAGTATGCACAAAGTCTACTATTCGATCCGTGACTGTAGTATAGTCTCTCAAATGTATTGGGATTTTAGTTCAGTCAAGTTACCACTGGAGGCGCTCCACCGGAATCCCATACATTTGAGAGACTATACTACAGTCACGGATCGAATAGTAAACTTGTGCATACTGGCGATCGAGGCACAGATGTCAGCATGATGGAAGAAAGAAAAAAAAAAAAAAACAGAATAAGTACAAACAAACCCAAAAGTTCTGAAAACTATCATAATGTCAAAACGCATAATAGTAAACCTTAAAAGTGGAGACTCAGAGCTCAATTTCATGGAGCTCTTGTTGATCAGGCAGTTGGACAAGATTTTTAAGGTTGTGCGCTTTCGATCTGTAATGAATCTTAAGTCGGTGAGATAAAGTGTATATTAAAGATTTTCGATTAAGTGCCTAAGCACACTATGCCAAAGATACGCGACCGAACTTCGGCGCGATTACGCCTGTAATGCTATTTCTATTACTATCAACATATTTGCCAAAATTACGTCACGTTTTGGCGTACAATCGATTTTCGGTCGGGCGTAAGTTCGGCGGCAACGTATTCTACCTATTTTGCAACACAATATACGCAACGGAAGTTCAAACATACGAGAACGAAACAAAAGACGGAACGTTGCGCAACCGAATTTCCGTCGCGTAATATCAAGAATCAAGGATCAAATAATTTTATTTGTTAACTTAAGTACAAGTTATTAGGTACATGTTAATAAACTAAATGTTAATTAACTAATTCCCCGTACGTAAAATCAGCAAAGGAACTTCGGTCGCGTAACTTCGGCATAGTGTGCTTATACACTAACGCCGGCTCCATACGTTGGGACCAACGTTGGTCCCAACGTTGGCGCCAAGATTTCGTGAACCATCCACACGTTGGCGATACACCAGTCTTGTTCCGTCAGAGCCAACGTGCAGACGTCCGATGTCTGCGCGTCCGATACAGAAATTGAAATTTCTCTAAGTGATTTTACATTACTGAATACCAATTTTATCACAATCACATCACGTCATGTCACTATCACACTTCACACAACACACTATAATAAAAATGCGAAAGTTTGGATGTTTGGATGTATGTTTGTTCCTCTATAACACGACAACCACATAACCGATATGGGTGAAATTTAAAATATAGATAGACAATAACCGGAAATAGGACATAGGCTACTTTTTATCCCAAAAAATTGCACGGTTCCCGTAACATAAAAAAATAATAGTAGACTCCATCATCAGATCAGCTCGCTGTTACCATATTATTACATTGTAGTCAGAACTTGACAAATATGCTGAGTTTCAACTCAATCGGTCTATTTACTGAGGAGTTCTGTTGAACAGCTCTTGACTCCATCATCAGATCAGCTTGTTGATACCATAATATTTCATTGTCACCGAGAATCTATAAGTGTGCAAAATTTCAGCCCGATAGTCCTAGAAACACAATAAATAAGGAATACGATGACATTCTCGCTCGTCAGTCGACACGTGCGCTCACGATGCGCGTCGAAACGGGACTGAGCATAGCGCCAACGTGTGGACGGATCCCCAACGTTGGCGCGCCAACTTCCTTTGATAAAACCGACACGGCACGGCCAACTCCCAACGTTGGCCCCAACGTTGGGGCCAAGCTATTTTGTTCAGCTCCACACGTTGGTGAGAGACGTTGGGGCCAACGTTGGCCCCAACGTGTGGATGCGGGGTAAGGCTCAGCTGTATGATTTGGTGGGGAGGCGGGGACGGCGTCAGGCAAGTGGCACGTGATCCCAGCAGCCTTGCAAGGACGTCACGTCTATGCAACTAGTTAATTAATTCCACCTTCAAGCTGACTCACCATCGCTAAATGCATCAAAACCCTGCAATTTGCTAACTCAATTTTAAGTGGCGACCTCTACATGCAAACTTGCGAAGCTAAAACCACTAGCCCTTTTAGGTAGGCCTTTGAATAAGCGCCAAGGAATAATGAGTTCGTTGCATCGTGGTATAAGCAGCTTCAGCGAATTCCTGCATTGATTGCAGCCAAGTGTCAAGCGTCTACATACCTTACATGCCGACGCGACGCAAGTACCATACTAAACTTTCTCAAATTAAGTTACCTACGGTACCTACAGCAAATTAATTAAACGCGCCTTGCATTCTTTGCATAAATAATAGAGCAAATAAATTGGCTGGATATATGATTTTTTTCAACATGATTTTCTCCCAAACTTGAACTATTTTAAAACCTTTTTTTCAGACAGATTGAGCTTTCGTTTACAAGTGGACTTAAAATTAAAATGTTGTTTTTAAAAGCAAAGTATAAACCTTCTTACCTGTTTGCTATTCTGGTAAGCTATCACTCGAAGCATTTTTAATAAAAAGGCTTATTGAACTTAAACAAAGAGGAAAACCCAATGTACTACGTGAGTCCTAAGTCCCTTACTATTGTAATACTAGTATTCTGTGCTATTGTGAGTTTAATGTATTTGAGTAGGTAGGTATATCTATTAGGTACACATAGGATTTTCTATTTATTCTACTCCACATACCTACCAACGTATCAAAGGAAATACGCGTGATTCTTAGATTCAATGAGTCACATACCTAAAAGTTTAATAGGTTAAAATGAATAATATCATTTTTGTACCTACATGGTTGATATTGCCAGTGTTCGTACTAAGCGCTTTAAGTCTCCATTTTTTATACGCACAACGAAAATGTGGAGCTCCTTGCCGGGGTCTGTATTTCCTGAAAAGTATAAATTGGGTGTCTTCAAATCGAGAGTCAATAGGTTCCTTCTAGGTAAGCGTACTCCATCTTAGACCACACTTTTGCTTTACATCAGCTGGGACGGTGTGGTCAAATACAAACCTATTTAAGTTAAAAAAAAATAGTTTCGGATAGTATCCTACCTATGATACATTGTATATTTGCTAACCTAAAGAAAACGCAGTTTAATGTAGGTATAGTACTTATAGACTACATTTTTAGGCGGTGATTAGGTATGCTTTTTTAATTCCCTGGAAACCTTCAAAAGGATTTTGTCGAGTCAAATTGTTCCATTATCCTCAACATAAAAAACCTAACAAGTGTGTGGCATGCAACCGGTTATTTAACCCGTTCATTGACAAGAATGACTCACGGATTTAGTGTCTTTATTTGGTTTTTGTTTAGGGTTTTTGAACTTACCTACAGACCTTTTACAATAAGTAAGTAATTGTAAACTAATAGAAACTTAAACAAATCTGAATATACTTACCATTATTTATGTTAAAGTAAATGAACATATTTTAAACTGCTATCGCCATCTGTTGAAAGCTTTTCAGAAAAAGCAAAAATATTTTTTTATGCTATTATTCTTATAGGCGGTGATGTTTGCAACCTGTTACGTATGGGCTGCTAACATCCGCAAAGTTTGAGTATGTTCAATGTACAATATGGACGTGTATCTGGTTACCCTTAGATACCTAATATAGGATCTTGAACTCTTAAATATCTGAGAGAATGTCTACCGTGTTCTGGGGATACTGGGGATCCTGTCTAATGCTGTTTTTTGTGCGTAAAACATAGGATATGTTTGTTTGTATACGCCCGCATGAATCATGCGTCTAGGATTCGATTCGGATATGCATATTAATATGAGTCCAAATGCGTCGCGGCGGCGTTGGCGTCGTCTGAGCTATTTCAAGTCGACGCCCAAGCTATTCCTGGCACGAGCTCGATGCACTAAATCAGTACAGAACCACCGAATGTGTGACCTAGATTTGGTTATATCGACGATACTACATATTTAAATTTTAACTGCCACTGTTCTTCACGTTATTTGTCGCGAAAAAACATAAGTAAAGTCTAAGAGTTTTCTATGTGATACCAGCGGTCCTCTGATTAAAATGTATTTTGACTTTGACTCTTACCTATCCCTGAGCCCCTAAGATACATTTGTTTACAGAAACGAAACAACTACATCCGTACCCATATTATAAATCAGTGCCTCCAGTCAAAAAGGACATAAGTCGAGTTGTGCCCTTTTGTTTTTATTGCACTATCGTGATCTACGTATCCAGTTACATAACATATCAAAAATTCATAACTCTAGCTGCATCCTAACCTGGATTTTTCAACTACATCAAGGGTATAACTCGACTGTCAGAAAGGGAACGTCTTTAGTTATCGACAAAATTTCCCAACTAAAAGGAAATAAGTAGCAGTAAGCCCAAAACATCATCGAACATGAAGGTATAATTTCAGTTAAAAAAATATTACAATGAAACAAAAAGGCATAACTCATGATGTTCCAATGCATTAGATAAACAGAGTTAGAAATAAATGAAGTTGGTTCATTTGTTATGCATGTTTCTAAGGGAATATCTCTATTTGTTGCTTTTGGTGATTATAAGCATGGATAATAATGAGACATAAATGTATCTTTTACGTAGTAAGTATTATAATAATCTGTGTATCGCTGGTATTGATTGATTTAATGTGATGAAGTAAATAAGTCTTAATTTTTGTTTTGTTAATGTAATTGATCTCGTTCTGCCTTCCAGTATCACCAAATTGACGATTTTTGTTCAAGTTTTAGAAAAAGTTTTGATGACCACCACATGATACGAGATACTTATTTATTCTACCATAATATCGTGTGATAAGATTCCAAGACAATCGACATCCCGGAAACACTACAAAATACAAACACATGAAAACGAATCTTATCTTATCTTATCTTACCTATGACACTAGGCTCACGCAGTTCCATTTTCCAATCAGCTGCCACTGCTATCAAGCTTGATAGAATACTACGGCATAGTATACGGCATAGTAGTCCCCGAGATAGTACAACAACCCTCAGAGCACTGGAGAGCCAAAAATGCAACTCCAAGCGCATATACGAATGTCACCTTTCCCTTGAAAGTATCGCCGTAAAGAACAGGGTAACTCTACAATGGATCAAGGGACACAGTGGACCACTGGGAAACGTCGCTGCAGATGAACTAGCCAGAAGGGGTTCGGAAACACAAGTGGAATACCCAGCCCCATTCCTTCCTCTGACGTTCTCCCAGCTACGCACCTGGATACAGAACACACCCAAAACCTTCACAACGATCGATGGACACGGGCGACGGACTACAGACAGTCCAGAGCAGCGATAACAGCAGCCACACCACGACTGACACGTCGCCTGATGAACCTACAAAGAAAAGACATCAAAATAATCACAGGGACGCTGACAGGACACTGTACCCTCAATAAACAGCTGTACAACATCGGTGCCACGGACATCCCACTCTTCAGGGGATGTCTAACCGAAAAAGAATCAGCAGCCGACGTAGTCCTGGAATACCTGGGCGTAGCAGCACAACGGCAGCATATCCTCAACAACCCGAGGTCGCTCCTCGAAGCAGGTGAAGACCCCAGGAAACTTCTGAGCTTCTGGGAGAAGCTATGTTGGCTTTATAACTAGTGAGTCAGGTTATCCCCACGCATAAAGGATCTACCATAATTCAAGATTTTTATACAACTTACTGAATTCTGAATCAGAGAGAGCTGAAGACGAGCCCGGTTTGTGCTTTATACCAGAAAATGAGGAAGTAAATTAAAATACCGAGGAATACTTAGAATTTACTTACTGAAAACATTTGTTATAATGTTGATTTTTTTGAAATAAATATTAAAAAAATCATAATTATTGTTTAACTCTAGATTCTATTTACATAACTACAGCTCTCGACATCAGTAATTGATGGAAATAAGCCGTTATTGTCATAATAATTATTCGTTACTAATGGATTATGTCTTAGTATTTCTTTGAATAGGAGTAAATCGACTAGTATTAATAAAGTTATTCCATTATTCAAAAGGCACAAGTCGTAATATTTCTTTTAGTACGAGTAAACTGACTAGAATAGTTAACGTTATTCCATTACATCTGCGTTAACAAAGGCACAATCCAAGAAAAACAAAAAAAAAATATAGAAATAGTAAACGAACGTGAAAGTGATTACCATTAAATGAAAGGGCTATTTTTTGTCTACAATTCTGTATCAATAGAAATTTTGATTTCACTTGCGAAATAGCAAAAAACATTAAAAGTTTGGTTTTTTGGCTCTCCTGAAAAGTGCCGAATTTGAGTTGTGCCCTTTTTGACTAGAGGCACTGAAATGTGAGTGTGTTTATTTGTTTGTTTATTTGTCCTGCTTTCATGTCAAAACAGAGCGACGGATTGACGTGATTTTTTGTGTGGAGATAGTTGGAGGGCTGGAGAGTAACATAGGCTACTTTTTATCCGGGTACCACGCGAGCGAAGCCGCAGGCAGCAGCTAGTAATTTACATATCTCTAGAAAATACAATAAGTAACAGTTGAGCCATCTTAAGTAAATGTAAGGTAATTTTCATCCTTAGGGTCTAGTCTTCAGACGCTTATTGAACATGACTATCATCATCATCCACATCAATGAATCATTGACAAGACTAGCACAAGATCGTGTTGGATGGCACAAAGGGATGCTTGTGTTCAGCAGCGAGCGAAGTCGGGCTGTAGAACATTATGATGATCATTCATAGCACGTTAGAGTTGTCAATAATGCCCAGTCAAATATTTTCACAACCATTTTTGTTTGATAGCCGAAGAAATGTGATGTGATATGAAATCTGTACCCATTTTATAAATGTGAAAGTGTGTTTACTTGTTTGTTTATTTGTCCTGCTTTCACGTCAAAACAGATCGACGGATTGACGTGATTTTTTGCGTGGAGATAGTTGGAGGGCTGGAGAGTAACATAGGCTACTTTTTATCCGGATACCACGCGAGCGAAGCCGCGGGCAGCAGCTAGTGAGAAATAAATGTGTTAAACCTAAAACTGTTTTACCTAGAATTGTACTTATGTAAAACAAGGGTAATTCATGTGAATCACGTTGAATAATTGATTTATATTATATGTTAACCAACATAAAATATTTTCGCTTTAAACAGGAAGATGACTATATTTTATTTGTCATCATGATAATCTAGTCATGTGCTTTCAATGCAATGATAAATTGTTTCAATGTATGAACTTTGTGATTCAACAATCAACATCATTAGAAGATTATACTTTTTATGGTCAAAGTTTTATTTGATATTGACATTTAGTAGCTGTGCTCGTAATTTGAAACGTATTTGTCCAGCTTATGTCTGTATAAGTAGGGCTCAGACAGCACGAAAAACATAGTCTAAAAAAATGTAGTGCTAAAAATAGCAAAAAGCATTTTAGTGTCCAAATATTAACACAAATATAACCGAATAATCAAAGCTTTGATACGTAAAACGAGATTTAAAGAAAATCAGGAAAAGTTTGAAAATGACTTTTCAGTACATAGTCATAATACAACCAGTATATTTTCGCGAAGAGTTTTGAAATATTTCAACCACCCTCATTTTCATAATGTCCGGTTTCTTTTCTCCCCGCGAGATGGCGCAGCGCTTACATTATACTCACTGAACGCACACTTCAGTAGGCACTTTCAGTTGAACCAATCAGCATTTCTATATCTAATCTGCATTCCACAACCCAGACGGCGTCAAGCGACGCATATCTCAGTTAGTCCATACACTTCGCCACGCGATCCTTTGATCCGACAAAACGGATGCAATCAACTAGTCTGAAACGAAACGATTTTCAGGGCGATACTTTTTGTTTTACGAGACGGCTTTCTTGTACGACTTTTTAGTTGGTTCATTATGAGTTACTCAGACAGAACCAACTCGTATCATTTGTTGCTTGATATTTGACGTATGCTTCGAAAACATAATTAATTGTACTGAGTACTGATAAAATTAATTGTATTTATCACGTTTTTAGAACACTTTTTGGTTGAATATAAAAAGATAAGACTGATCTTGAAACCCGTGTATTAGCTACATTAATGTAGGTACATACCAACTTATGCATAATGAAAATATGTTATATTCATTAGTATCACAAATAAAAGCTTAAATAACTGAGCGTAAGGACTAATACAGCTCACACGATCTTATCTAAAACAGGAACAAGACAATTTTATTCCTTGAAATGTTCTAATCATATTTCTTAACAAAATAGTGAAATCAGTCGAAGTTGATCGTGTAAGTTTCTAGTCATAAAAATAAGATATTTTATTCTACGATTTACATAATTTTCATAAAAATATAATTTATAATGTTCAAATCAGTTTCTTAACAATTACTATAAGTAAGTACTTACTAATCTAGTATCTTAGAGGAAGCGTGCTTGCTAAATCAGTATGTGAATTTTATTTTTTGTAGTTGTTTTCACTTATTTATTTCATAGCGATAATTTTACTACCTAAAGGTTAAAATACTAGCACAAGTTTAATTTGTAGGTATTATTTTACATAACGAACTGAAAAAGAGAACATTCAGTAGTCGCGATTTATAGACCGAATGTTACAACTATTTGACATACTGGGTGCCTACGCAAACAAAATATATTTTAATGATTTACTAGCTTTCGCTCGCGGCTTCGGTCATGTACTAACATAATCTGTGAAACTTGGGAATACTGGTTTTGCAGTTTTACACCTTTGAAATATTTTTTATTTTATTTTTCATTTTGCCATTTGTAGGTATAATATTTTATGAAATCGGGTGAGTTAGTAACGGAGATCACCTCCTATAAGCAAACTTTCAAACTTTATCTCTATAAGTAAAAGTTTATTGTATGACTGACTATATTTAAGGAAAACCATTTATTTGTAGAGACATTATTACCATTAGGTACAACATTTAAAACACAAACTGTAATTTTCTGTAAATTTTTAACATACTACTGATATCGTTATCGTACGTATCCCACAGGAAACCCACATTTGAGGCTGATATTTTCGTACTGATTGTACTTCTTTAATTAAAAGCTTTTTAACTATGTTACGTTTACTGGTGTGCTACGAGTACAAACTAGTAATTTTTTAACACTAATTTTCCTTTCTCTATAGAAAATAACTGCAAGTTCAATGAACACATAAATCTATTTAGATCACTGTAACTTGTTTCAAGCAAGGACTAAACATGCAAAAATCGTTTTATTTCTTACGGAAAAGTATATTCTGTAGAAAATAAGTAGCTCGGACTAGGTACTAAGCTTTTATTTGTGCTATTGTGTACTATGGTGTATCGGATTTAGGCACCTGTCCCACAGCCAAATTAGGGAGAAGCGAGTAGAGCTAGACACTAGAAACGCGACTAGCGAGTAGCGAGAAACGAGTGTGTAGTTCGTATAGTTTTGTCGCTTAGCTATAAGTGGCTGTGAGAATGATACGGGTGATTACTCTCACTACTCGCTCCACTTGATTGAATACACTTGATGTTGTGTCTCAACGAGTGTCATCTCATATTTTGAAGAGAGTTCTTGCAGTCAGCGCTCAATTACTAATTTAAGAATCTCATTTATTAATGGATCTACTTCTATTGGATGTTTCTTGAGCGAGTAAATAGCTAGCAGCTTCCTTATCGGCGGTAGGACAGGTGTCTTAAAGATATAATTGTGAGTCAACTAATGCTATCATGCAAATAATAGATTCCCTTTGTCCTGTGATAAATTAATAAATAATTATGCAGAGCAATCCTATAAACACTTAAACATTTAAATCGTTGGATATTTCTCAGGCACTACAATCAAATCCTAACGTTTACTAAATCTACTGGATCAATTCTAAGAAAAGCTATCACAAAATACGTATCAGACGCATACAATACCAATCATAAGCATACATTTTATGTAGGCCTAGTTTATGTACATTTTAAACCTATTATAAAAATAGGATATATTCAAGATACATAATTTAACTATAAGTAAATCCTTGGTGATGTTATTGAGGTGAATACCTGAAAACAAAATAGAATTCTGTCTCACATTTCATTTTGTTCTGCAGAATAAAAACTAGAATGGTCGAGGATGAATTTCATGAAATTTGATTGTGTCATTTGATGTTGCCCTCCTTTATTTTAAGTCATCAGCCCCGACGCAAAATAGGTGTGTTATAAATTATACCTATATACGTTATTTTGTAGTGTGTATCTGTGTGTATGTCTATGAACTGAACGACATTATCTATAACGATCTATCAGGATCGTGTAAGAAAGCTACGCCACGGGCGCTTCTAAAGTTAAAGTGAGCCGTGCACACGGCTTTCACCATCGATCGCTGAGTTGCACTAATCAGCTGTTATTTGTATGAGTTATTAGTTTTACTAGCAAAGTATCACGCGTCACGTAAAAAGAACGCTGGAATTTTTGAGCATGGGTACACTAGCACACGTAAATTGGCAGTAACTAATCAAAACTTTACCAGTAGCTGAATAAGAATATTTTTTGGAAAAACTGTGTATAAAAAAAATATGTTACAAAAGTTCTAACAGTCTACCCATTTTGGGCGTACATTTTATATTTAGATATTAAATACCTAAGTAACTATATCTATAGTATGATGGTATGGTATGATGGTGAAACAACCCCTGATGTTTGGGCCCCACCGCGGGTGGCACGCTTAGTGGCAACAGGTTAGCTGATCGCTTCGATGACTCATCCTAGTGAACCAACACAAGGCACGCTATGTGCGCGGCCCCACCGCTCGCTGAGTGGTTGCTGAGTTTTTTCTTAGGATGAGTCATCGAAGCGAACAGCTAACCTCTTGCCACTAAGCGTGCCACCTGCAGTGAGGCCCATACCTTAGAATTACTTAGCTGGTAGAATATCATGGTACTTACAGATCAGGCGAGATACGCTCTAACTAGCGCCTTGACTGACGCGCGACAAAGAGGACACGCGGAAAGCGCCGCGCCACACCTAGCACAGGACACCAGATGTCCACACGGAAGGAACACGACGCTCACCTGAGGACAAGAATACAAATTCAAAATCATTAATCCAATAGGACCTCTGGGATCACTTTGAAACGTCTTAAAAGCTGGACAGTGGCGGCAGGGCTGGCGAGCAGGGGAATCGCCGGGGCCTCGCGCACCAAGCCGAGTAGAGAAATATGTAATAGAAAAATAAACTGTTCCCCACATTTAAACAAAATTGACGTATATTTATTCCTCTGCATTTCTCATCATAATTCCAACATACATACTTTGCCAAGCCCTTGCAATGATCTGTCACGCACAAGAGATTTGGCAAAGTCTACCGCAGGGGGCCTCGCGATTTCTAAGGCCGCCACTAAGCTAGATGATTCTACTCCTGTTCTTTCGCGACCAACATCATGAAGAATCAGGGCAACAAACACGGTGTGGGACCTTGTTTTTTTTTCGATGATCCATCCTTTTAAATCTGAATAGTCAAGCTCCAGTGGGGAGACAGTCAAAGTAAGCAAAATTACTTGTAAAAAAAGTATCAAATTACACTAATATTTTATATGCCATAGTTTTTGAAGGCTCATGTATGTGTGAATAGATTGGATAAAATTTCGAAAGGGTTATTACCCTGGATAAGTTAATGATACATAAGGTTACTATTTTGTCTCCTTGTCTTTTTAAAGGTATTTATTTATACCTTTATAAAGATACTCTACAAAGATATTAAAAGGAAATCCCAACAAATTATTTTCTTCTTCTGTCGCATGACCAAGTGGCCAACTCTGACAACAACTTACTGGTGACAACAAATTATTTGAAACAAGTGTTGACAAAAAGTCACGTTTTGTGCATAAGTAATGAATACCGATGTCGATATTGGCACTAAATCAATATTTATCTGTCATTTTGGTGTAAAACTTGGCTTATGTCCAGCATTAGACGTATTACAATTATATTACAATGCGTCCACCTGCGACCTGTATAGTGCAATGTTACATTTTATTCATAGGAATGTAGAATTTTTAAAATGCATACCAATGTGACCCCTTTAGAGCGCAATTCATGGTAATTTTTTTTAGTAAGTACCTATGTAAGAATTAGTAAGAATGGGCCACGAATGCACAAGACTGCACGGAGTGGAAAAAATAGGGGGAGGCTTTTGCCTCATAAATGGCTCTTATAAAAAAGTGTCGTTGGGTGCGCTGTTGGAACGATGTTTCCTTCATTTTGTAAGCACAAAAAAAATCGGCACATTTAGACCAAACAAAGCAAGGACTTTGCATCGTAGTCTTCTGAAGTGCTTTACAAAATAAGTACCCGACACTCGTGTTTCAGAGTACACATGTCTTGTGTTGTATTGAATTGTATCGAAAATCTTACCTCATTATCCATGCACACTTTGCAAATTCTTGACTCCTTCAACTGTCTATTCTCTTCTTCAAGCGATAGCTTTTTCTCCTCTGGTTTTTCACTCTCACTTTTACTCTCTTTCTTTTGACTATTCGACCGTTCAGGTGTGTTCTGCCTCGATGTTCTATTAGACGACCTGTCTCGTTGAGGTGAACGGTTTAGATTGGGTGATATATTGTTTGTCTGGCTGGTTGAACTGTGACTGGGTGAGATGTTCCGAGCTGGTGATCTGTTTTGACTAGATGATCGGTTTTGGCTGGAAGATCTGAAAGGTATTAAGAATTGCATGAGCTGTTGTTATTTTAATTCAAAACATACAAACTGGCTGGTGATACAGTTCTGTTGGTAGCTTGGCAGTTGTTTTGCCTTCTGCGCCATATATCAAGCCCCCTGATTGTCTATCTTTGATAGTGACTAAAATCGGTCTCAAACTGTCAAATATGACAGTTCAGTGACCACGCAAATAGATCTGTCACTCTCATCTCAACGAGACCGAACGTTACAAAAGATACCTACGCGATCGTTTTAACATTTTGAGACCAATTTGAGGTTTGAGATAAGTTACACAATCAGCCCGCGTAAGTTTTTTTTATAACTTCACGCCTGTAAATTTATAGGGAGTGGTGTGGCTTACGTGTTTTACCTATACGTATTTATATAAGATTTCTAAGTTCACTAAATGTGCACTAAATTACCTGTTCGTTATGCTACTGGTAGGTTGAATTCGATCTACGGGATTCGGCGACGGAGACCGAGTGCTATCCGATTGCGAGCTTCGACTGCCCTCGGTGAGACGTCTGAAATAATAAAATAATCTAGATATAATCAAAAATCGATGTGTACGTTCCGTGTGGACTCCAAAACCTTTTGGTGTTTTAGGCAATCTTCAGATTAGCCCAGCGGGTGATCCTGTGAAGTTTGGAAGCGATCGGAACAAGAGAAACCCCGTGCGAAGCCGGGCCTGTCGCTAGTATTTCATAAATTCAGTTGTTAATACAGAAGAATCAAGGTTTGTAGAATGCTAGTTGCTTTGAATGTGGTTCATGATTTTTTTTGCTAGCTTTGTTGATATGCATTTAAATATGCATTGTTTTAGTGTGTGTAAACTCTAATTACTGGCTCCTGAGCTTTTGCACAACACCGTTTAAACAATGGACATTGCGAATACACTACAGCAAGATAGTAAAAACAAACAAGTAAATTGATAATAAAGTGCTAGTTTGACACAAGTTTGACACAATTTTGTTGACCTGAGCCACGACAGTATTAAGACAGACTTGTCTTTCTCTCTCTCTCTTGTGCAGTTTCTGTAGGTATTAGACTAGATCTGCTGTAAGCCTTACGTATACGAGAAAACAATCTCATGAATTGAACTCACTGGTTTGGTTGGCTGTTGGTATCAGTGGTTTTACTCGGCGGATACTCTTTATTGATACTCCCCATGACTGATAAAATTTAATAACGTATTCCTAAAGTTTTTCAATACGAGGTAAGTACCTTCCGTTGTCGCCATATCCAAAAAGTTACGATATAATAAGATTAAGAAGAGATTAATATTCAAATTATTCAAATTAAAAAGATACAAAAAAAAACAATTAATATCGGAATAATAGCGATTTAGAGTAAATCTGAATCAGGAGACTTTAACAGTCTCTTGAGAGAGAAAACTGATGTATGGAAAATGTTAACATCGTTACAAATACTGTTGTATGAGAAACACATTCTGTTTAGTGGCGAGTTTAGACTATAATTTTATCGTTTACGAGACGGCTGGAAGTCCGAGGAATCAGAAATTTAATTTTAGACAGAATGCTAGAGCTATCAATCCGACCATGGATAATCTTAACTTTAATTCAAAGCCGTAAATGCGTACCTCCGGTATTGCCTAGGCACAAACTCTTGCAGTGTTTCCGCTAGTATGTCCCGCGCGAATCGTTGGCTGTTAGTTGACACACTCCACGCTTCTTCGTTCAACTGCTCGTCCAACACAGCGTCTATCAAAGCTTCGGGGCTGGCGAAAGGCATACCTGAAATGATTCCTGGATTAATCCATGGTTCCTTAAAAAAACATCACAAATTCCTTTTGAAAGATATTATGAAGAATGGCTGAAATGTCAAGTCATAAGTAAATTACGCGATCAATTTTTGCATCATAAACCAACTGGATATTCAAAGGTCTTTTGGAATGATATTTGACAGAAAGAGCTTCATATTTACATGCTAGATTCGTTCATGGTTTCACCAAAGTATTACCTTTATTCTAATAAGCCAAAAAGCTGTATCTATCCCCTGAATGTAAACATTTTTACAAAAGAATACATAAAAATGTAATAAATAAATAAATAAAAATAAATACATAAAAATGCTTTTGCCAGCATTTTGGCAAAGTTGGCAAAAGCATTTTCTTTTTATGTTCATTATCAATGTGTTATCAGTTTGTTTTTGATCGATTAAACCACTACGTGGTGTGATTGCATAATCAAACTAAATGTTCGGACTAACTTTCGCATAATGAGTTTGTTCTCACCAGTTGTTCGAAGTCTTCTAGTAATAGCACGTTTTACTCGTGCCGCGTCTAAACCGGCGGACAGCGCTCCCATTCCCACTGCACTCTCCATACATTCATTAATCTGAAATCACAAAAATACATAGCATCTAGCACTCTATGCCCTGGCCTTTACCCCCAAACAACGATGAATAAGCGATCTTTTTTTTTTTTAACGAAAATAGGTTCGCGTTTGACCACACCCTGCCTGATGTAAAGCAACAGTGTGGTCTAAGATGGAGTACGCTTACCTAGAAGGAACCTACTGACTCTCGATTTGAAGACACCCAAATTATACTTTTCTGGAAATACAGACCCCGGCATGGAGTTCCACATTTTCGCCGTGCGTATGAAAAATGTAGACTCATAGCGCTTAGTACGAACACTGGGAATATCAACCATGTACAAATGGCGCCTTTCCGGGTGTCTGGTGATCTTTAAGAAGTTTCGTTCAGATTATTTAATGCTACAACAGCACTATGAAGGTTTACCAAATTTACTATATTCGGCACGGCGGGACTCGGCGAAGGATAGAGACAGTTGGAAGAGTTTGGAGGAGATCTTTGCCCAGCAGTGGGACGAAACAGGTTGAGGAAAAGAAAATGATCTAAGCTAACACTTTATCATTATCATCATAGGCAGCTCAAATAATAATCCACGGCTGGGTACAAGCCTCCTTCCTCAAACGCCAATCTAATAGGCCATGCCTCTCATCCATGCCTTTCCCCTCTATGGCCTCGATTTCGACCACCTGTCTTGTCTGCCCCTGTTTTTATTACTTTCTCTTGCTCTTGTAACAAAATGAAACTGTTTAGCTAGGATTAGAACACTAGGATAACAGAAATTGATCATCCTAGACACATGAAACATATTTGGCTTACTTGTTCTTCCGTCACAGCTAAATCGGGATTTCGTCTGACAGCACGACTTTCAGTAGAGACCTGAAACAAATATTGAGATAACCTTTCAAAAATAAAAAATCAATCATACACATATCGAAAACTACTAAATGTGTCCACAGTATAAACTTTGCTTGTCATAAGCCGCATTTTTACTTGCATTGACACTTCAAAAGCTAAAATAACGCGTACTAAGGGATCTATCAGACAGAGAGCGGTCAAGCGTTCAAGCGGTTTTTTGCGTTCTTTGTATTCTATTACGTTTTAAAGATATACTCACACAGGAGGCATTCTGACCGCGGCGGTCAAGTAGAACAGATCAGTAGAAATCAGTAGAACGCTCGAAAGCAGAAAGCGAACGCAGAACGCTTGACCGCGTGACCGCTCTCTGTCTGATAGGTCCCTAAGCAAATAAAGACTCACAGTCCGCTGTGTGGTCGGCGGCCTCGGTTCACAAGAATCCACAAAGTCCTGTCCTTTGACCAGTAGAACATATCCACAGCTCGGGAACCAACGGGCGTGCTCCGACCAGGGAGCGTCCCCCGGCTCCCATTTACCAAGACCGCCGTCGCAGTAGTAACAGCGGACCTAGAAATTGATTTAAGATATGAGAAAACTTAAAATTACGAAGTTTAGTAATCATCATCATCTTCCTGGCCTTTTCCCACTTACGTGGGGTCGGCACAACATGTATTCTTCTTCCATTTCTCTCTATCAGCCGTCATCTCAGCATTAACCCTTTCTTACTCATATACGAAGTTTAGTAATCTAGCTGTGCTAAAAAGCACAGAATATTATAATCGTACAAGTACAGAAGGCTGACTTAGCGAAAACTTTTAAATAAATAACGACTTTTGCTACGAGGCAACAAAGTGCAATTCGTCTCGTACAAGCGCTTCGTGCCTACCGTTTTGTAGTCTACACAAGGGTTTAAAACAACTGCCGAGATGCAGATGTTTCTTCATTGTATGAATTGTGCTGATTACACACAACCAATCTAAACAAAATTAGAAAATATTAAAAAGTTATAACAATCAATTCGATACAAAATACGAGATAACCAAAGGGTACCTGTGACTTTAATAGTTATCAATAAATCACTATGACTACTATGTGAATTTATGACATACAATAGTATGTGTATAACCACGTCATACAACTTAAAATAAAGGGCTGCGCGTAGAGTTACGTTCGCGTACGTAAAATTGTGTCGTGCGCCATTCAAATATAACAATTATACACGTCACAAATATACATACGAGAATGTATCACAATACGCCCGGCCTACCTCGTCTACCTGGTCGTCAGTCCCGGTGTGGAAGAAGCCAGCCTCAGCTAATGCAAGTGGAGTCTGCGTTCGGTCTGAAGGCCAATTTCGGAAGGAGGCTAGTCTGGTGGCTAGGGACGAATGTGTGGAATGTCTTGCGCCGCCGCTGACAACGCCTAGGGAGCGCCAGGTATTGCCCGCGTTTAGTATTCGGGAGTTGTGGGCTGCACCGGATCTAAAAGTCAAGATTAGACTATTGTAAAACATAAACACGACATTGTAAACACTATCGGTAAACGGGATATTTACCATGATTTTTGGATTTTTGAGTTTCCCGATACTTCGGAACAGTTGCATGCGCCATGATCACGGTAAACTTAAGTTTTTAGCGAGTTTCAGGGTATGTTCATAACCGTGATAGTTTCAAAAGTTTTATAAACACGATTGCATACTCAAGGGTGCATGACATCTAACATCTTCAGGCATTTAAGATTTTTTTAAGATGTCTAGATTGGAATCATGTCTGTTTGTGAATAAATAAATAACACCAAACAGTCACATAGGTACTTACATACGTAGTTCTGACCCGCCCGATCCCATTTGGGATTTAATAAAGAAAGTATCTTTGTTAAAATTAATTGTTTATTTAGAACATTATACTAATTCAGCAAGTAACTAGTACCTATAAATATGAAACTGTAACAATAAAACTATGAAACAATTTAAGTTCAGTACTTTTCGGTACATAAGGTTCTGTTATAATCAATGATATTTTATCTATAGGTTCATACAAATAAACACGAGATTCATAATTGACTGAGATTCTGGCAGATAAGTGTGTGTGAAAGAGAGAGAAACACAGAACATTTTAATAATACTGCCTTACAATACAATGAAAATATGATAAAAGAACTTACTGCCGCAAGGTTTCCATACCCCTTTATTCAATTTAAATTGTACAAATAAATAAACCCCTTTCCATAAAACAGAGACGAAGTTCAATACTTAAAAGCAAGAAACGTTTTATCTTTTCAATAGCCACGTTATACTAAAATTTAGTGTCGAATAACGATCTTTTTTACTTAGTTACTGGCAAAGTCAAGGTGAAGCGACAAGGTATGGTTGTTAGTTACGACACAACGATACAGATTATAAGGCCGTTATCACAATATGTTTTTTTGTAATAAATATAAAATACCTATATTATAATTTGAAAAGAACAGGTAGGTAATTCAAGTTTATGCATATTAGCCTCTACAAGCGAAATTTTGATGCTTCAATCAGTTTTAAAAATCAAAAAGTAAGATTCGGATATTACAACAAACACAAAAAAAAACATAGTGTCAAACAGCAGTGGAATAAGGGTGAACGCAGATATGGGCCGCACCGCATTCCCCGCATTCGATTTCTTCATATGAAGCTCTATGCAACCTCGCACACCTAGCCGCGCCGCAGTCGCCGCAGTCCCTGAAGCAAAGCGATGACTGCGGAGACTGCGGGGACTGCGGTGCGGCTAAGTGTGCGTTCACCATTAAAATACGTTACGTTATGATATGACCTTCAACAAAAGTATATTGTTCTGTGGTTAAGACTGTTCAAGTGTTCAGTGTGTGAATTGCTTTATAGAGGTAGCTTTGGTTACCGTAACCTTCTGTATAATAAACCTTAGGAATTAGGAAGTGTGAAGTGCTAAAGTTAGCAAAACTTATTGGGATTTGGAAACGATTTTATTTCCTTCCTGTCTTAATGAATTTGCTACAAAATTACGCACACATTTTCCTTAAAATACTTGCGTAAAATATCTGGGTTCAAAGAAATAACTTTACCATTTTTGTTTCAACTTTTTTGAGGTCAATGATGCGATGACACATTGAATCAGCATCTATGGAAAACTTATTTTTACTTAGAAAATAAAATCACGGAATTTTCTAAACGAATATAAGTGTTATAATGTAATGTAATTAACTTCATTTTATATATTTACTAGCTGACCTGGCGAACTTCATATCACTTCAGAATCCGAGATATTATCATCAAAAGTTTTCAGTTTTGCTTAAAGAATGTTGTACCTACTCGTCATTATAATCTGTATATTATACTAGTTCTTAAACTGAAATGTAGCATTTCCTGTAATAATTGCTACTAACTGACAACTTGACATTCATCAAGAATATGCTCCAATTCAGTTATTATTATAATTATATACATAAAGAATACTTGTAAAAATTAGATAACATTTGTAATAATTGCTTACTTACATAAAAAAAATTTATAAAAAAAAAATTAGAAACAAAAAGTGTGTCACCGAAAAGAGTGTTAGGCCCCAAACCGTGTTTGTTGCCCTGGTTCTTCACGGTCTTGGTCGCGAAGGAACAGGAGTAGAATCACCTAGCTCTTAAGACGTTTCAAAGTGGTACACTTGTGATCTTATTGAATAAACGAATTTGACTTTTGACTTTTGACAACCCAAAACTGAGTAAGACACAGAGTAGATACTTACGATTGAGGTTCACTATCGTTAGCAACTGGAGACTGCACTGGTGGAGTGTCAGATAGAGGTGATGGTGACAAAGAAGGGTTTGAAGTCTGAACAGATGCCATTATCGTAGCTGCATGGTCACATCGCGGGAAGTACCTGTAACAGGTTAAAATGCTATAAACAAAAAAAACTACTTTAGAATGAATGAATGATAACTGTTTATTGTAAACATCTTACTGTTTGTGTTCATGGCTCACATAAATACACTAGCCCAGATTCTGATACCAGTCAGAGCGTAAAAAGAGATGACAGGTGCTTGACCTGGACATGAGAAGCTGACCTTGCCTAATGCCACAGTATGGTGCCATTTAGTGGAACGGCGCCTCAAAACAAAACCTCCCAAGAACAGATCTGATGGCTACTATTGGCTACACAGCACAGTGCAAACAGTATTTATGGCTACACAGCTGATTGCAGATGACAAAAAAAAAATTATAAATGCCACACTTACCTAGGTACAGTAACTCATGAACCAAATAAAGTTATAGTACCTATTATTGTATAACTGTATCTTGACTTGCTATGCCATGCTCGTATGCCACAAATTTGCAACCCAATGGTTGCAAAATGTTAATAAAAACATATTGCGGGAAGTGTTGCGACAAGTTATGGATAGTCTTAAATAGGGCCCCAATGACCATCAACTTTGACTTTATAAGACATCATTTTCAAATCTTAATGGGCCAAAATTTCATGACCCAAGGTGTAATACAGAAAAAACTTATTATATTTTTGTCATTTAGAAAAGAAGTTGTAGCTGAACCAAATAGTGCCATTACTTTTGCGCCACCCATTAAAAACATTCAAACACTCACAATCTTCCAGATAATTAAATTACAATTTATTTAAATTAATAACAGATATTTTACCTAGTATGATAGTAGAATCACAGATATTGATAGTACAGTACTTACATTCTATGTATTTCAAGTGGTGACCCCAATGAACCCAGGTTGTTATATGGTGCCAACTCCCCACCACACCATGCACAGCGCAGGCGACCTTCTCCGCTGTGGTAGAACCCAGCGTTAACCAGAGCTTCTCGTGATACTGATGCATCCTAAAACATAAGGAGGTAAGTAGGTAGGTACATTGAGCTTACTTCCAATGCTTGTTGGTTACTTGCACATGATTCGTCATTATTCATCTCAGTCAGGTATCAGCTACTGCTGGGTGTAGATATTTCCTGCAACCTATTTCACATAATCGCAATGTATACAATAAATTGCATCATGTACCACACACATGTATGCGGATACAAATAGAATTCTTGATGCTTGATTGTATATTTTCTAATCTTATTGTATTCTATTCAATTGACAACAAAGATGTTTTTCCCCTGCAAGTATGAGTCATATAAAACATATTTCCAATGGCAAGGTGAAACAAAATAGGTGATTTGGATCTAGTTTTGATTCTTACCACTTTATATTTAACTAGTACTTACTTCCCAATTAATGAATGAGAGGAGTCTCAGGGCATCACTCCTGTACATTTCATCCTCTTCAGTGAGCCCATAATCTGGTGTAGATCTTATCACAGCACTGTCAGATTCAGTCTGCCCTTCCTCCCCCGCTTCTTCAGTCCAGCTGGGTGAAATGGGGAAGTTGCTCAAGGAAACATTACCCGACAAGGAGGGATGTGCCACAAATGTACAGTTCGGTTCCATGAGACGATGCCTCCACATCACTTGATCTCCATAATTCCAGTGTGATATTTTACCATTGCAACTGAAACACTGAACCTCAGTCCCTTCACCACTGTAGAAGAAGCCACCTCTTGCAAGCCTCGGCGGATCCACTGGAGCTGATGCCGGCCAGTTGGCAAAGGTCGTCAACCTATTAGATTCCACATTCATGTTGAAATATCACAGTAATATTGAGATTCTGACGGACACGAACGACGAATTTATGGAACGGTTGGTTTTCCTCTGCACTATCGAGGGTGTATCAACCATCTAACAACATTGTAGCGTCAATTACGAAATTGACAGATTCCAATCCATGATCATGATCACACTGGTGGATGGCGTAGGTAAAAAAACCACACAAATCAATTTTATGAGGAATTATTGGAATTGTGCGAAAATAGATTTACACTTTGTAAGTGCACTACACAGCGCACAGCACACATCAAATTAAGCCAAAATAAAAAAATAAATTAATTTAATTTTTAAAAGAGCGAACACCACACCACACCACATCTAAAATGCCAATAATTGTCAAAAAATAATTGACACTGACTGACAAAGACAGTGACAGACCAGACAGATAGACAGCAATAATAGCCGTAACAGACGACACAGACCAAACCGCAGACAAATAGGGAGTGATGCCAAATGGGGGGATTTCCTGCAAATTCGGGAGTTTTAAAATAAATTAGCACTGACGGTCTATGTTGCCTATTTATTTTTTATTGTTAGCAGGCTTTTAGCAGGTATCTATTTCATTGAATCTTACCTAACCTACCTACTAATTATTTAACGTTGGTTGGTAGGTAGGTATGTACCTTCAAGCAAGATTATTCTTTCGTTCACAGTAAGTAGGTAGATTTATGTTAGGTTATGTGGCATCACTCCCTATTTGTCTGCGGTTTGGTCTGTCGTCGTCGCAGACCGTGTGGTAGCTCTTTGAAGCAATGATGGACGGGATGCCATTAATTTTCTGACAGTGAAATCTACTCCTAATTACAGTGCCACAAGTATAACTTGGCGCGGCTGAGCGCCACTGTGTTCAAAAAATATAATTAATTGTACAGAAAATACCACGAAATTTGGGAAAATATGTAAGAAAGATTTAATCATTTGCGTATTTGTATAGGATAGTTTAATGATATTTCGCATCTTATTACTCTTTTTCCGTTTTTCCGTTTTAGTTCCTCAAATCGCCACCGCCAACTTATACTTGTGGCACTGTATGTAATGTCACCGTCATAGGTTGAACATAGTCACATTGTTGTCATTGTCACTGTCATTTTAGTTCAACTCGGGCAGGTCAATAACCAAAGAGTAATATACCTACTATGTCAATAACCCAGGCGCTGCATTTTCTCTGGCATGCATGCATGCCGAATCAGAAATTCAGAAATATTTTATTGTTTTAGTTCATCTACATATTTTTTTTTGTGTCAGTGGTTTTTCATTAAATAAATTAAAATAGTTTTAGCAAAGGATACCTACTTCCTACTTGTACAAGTGAGTGTTCCTCATCTGAAGAGTGTTCAAGTGACCAAGTTTTATTTGTAATTTCATTGTAGGTACCTATTAGAAATATTGTGTGAATTTATTTCACCAAACTATGTTGTGGACCTTATCTATTGGGCTTGGCATTATAGCCGCATATGCATTAATCACCAAAGCTAGAAAGAAAGCTTCCAAAAACCTTTTTAAAAAACATGTGGTTATAACCGGCGGTTCTAGCGGTATTGGCAAAGCAGCGGCCTGCGAAGCAGCGAGGCTCGGTGCTCATGTTACTATTATCGGCCGGGATGTGAGTAAACTCGAAAACGCTGTGAAAGAAATACAGAAGAACTGTTCTAACCCAGACAGTCAAAAAGTCCAGTTTTCCGCCCTTGACGTAACATCTGATTACGATATCATTCAGAGATGCTTTGCCGACTTGGAGTCCAAAGTGGGTCCGATATTCATGCTTGTGAATTGTGCTGGAGCTTGTGTTTGTGGACTTTTTGAGGAGATGAAAGTTGAGGATATCAAGGGAATGGTTAACTTGAACTACTTTGGCACAGCACTCCCCACACGCGCTGTTCTCTCTAAAATGAGAGAGAGGGATGAGGGCATTGTTGTGTTTGTTTCTTCTGAGGCTGCATTAATTGGTGAGTAACTAGGTATTTCCTTAAATCATTACAGAACTAAAAAAGAAAAATGTTGATGGTTATACAGTACATCCCATCACCATCAAAATTTTTCCTCACAATTCTATATTTCTCAAATCATAACATGATGAATATTTTTTTTCTATCATTAGAACCTTTTATTTCTACATTACAGGTATCTATGGCTACAGTGCATACAGTGCTGGTAAATGGGCCGTAAGAGGTCTAGCTGAAGCTGTTGGCATGGAATTAGTTGGTACAAACGTGAGGGTTATGCTGTCATATCCGCCTGATACTGACACACCGGGCTTGCAGCAAGAGAACACCACAAAACCTGAGGAAACCAAGATCATCTCTGGAACTGGGGGCTTGCATACACCCGAGGCTGTTGCCAAAAAGCTGATACATGATGCCTTGGTAAATTGCTATGATAATTTTGTTGTTTTCTTTTTAAATATTCTTATTTTTATTATGTTTATAGGAATCAATGAGGAATAATCTGAAACTCGTTTTGGAGTTTTTTAGAGTTGCCTTATTATTAGAGATGCAATGGAATCAATTAACTATCCAGTCACTATTCAGCTGTCCGGTATTTGGCTGGATAATAGTTGCTATTAAATTGTTAATGTTTATTTATTCATTAAAATACAGAGATATTACAAGTTTGTGATTAGTATTTTTAAGCCTATGTAATGATTAACTTGGTTGGTTGAATTTATTTTACAAAGTTCTGAAAAAAATATTTTTTTCAGATGGGCAAAACATATTCCACCTACAGCTTCAGTGGATGTTTAATGAACATTTTGTATGGAGTATCAGTGGAAAGCATCTGCCAAGTCATCACTCAAGTACTCTTAATGGGATTACTGCGAATCGTAATGGTAGGTATTATGGCTAGTTTCCATAAGATTGTTAGGGATCAGTTAAAACTAAAAAAATCCGCAGTTAAAGCTTCAACAAGCCAACCTACACAAAATTAAAAATAAACAAATTTAATAGGTATTAATATATTAATGTCTATACAAATTCTTTAAGATGTATTTATGTAGGTAGCAAAAATATGTTATTGTTATATTGCATTTATGTATGTTATTTATTTTACATTATTATACTGTATTTATTTAAGTTAAACTAAAGTACCATGTTATGCTATCTTAAATATTAAGTTAGTCCAATCATTTTATATTTATGTAAGAAAGACATCCAATAGGATCTTCAGATATTAAAGATCCTTTGAAGATGTCCCTCTTTCTCTATGTTCGTATGAATATTAATATTACTAGTTCTCTATATCACTCTGATGAGTTTGAACTCTGCTAATTGTATACAATGTCAATTCACTTTATACATAATTTCCTTATGCACTCTCACACAAACATATTGGGCACATGGAAAAATGTGAGTTTTTTGCATTATTTCAAGTTCATATTAAAAAAGGAGTACAATCAATATCTTTTCTTTACATTTTAATGCATAGATTTTAGTACATAAACATTCTATAACTCGGTTCATTAAAGAAAGGAATCTAATCGAACGAGGCGCTTATCATGTTCTCTCGCTTGCACACTAGTTCCGTCTATACTTACGGAGCGAGAGGACATGATAAGCGCCGCCATTTTGGATTCCTTTCTTTAATGAACCGGGTTATACCAATAGTTACTGGTCAGTTCACATAAATATTTTAACAAACATGATCTCTAGATAATGGAAATACTCTTTATAATTCAGTAATATTTATCTAGTTGTGGCACACGGATTTTGTTCATATTGTAGCCTAAACCCCCTTCCGACATAACCCTCGTCAGATCTAAACCACACCACTATTGGCCCAGCATTGTTATCTAAAAAAAAGAGATATTATGTTAATGGACCACAGATTATAAAAAATATTTTAAGTATGTTATATTTTAATACAATAAGTAATAATTATGTATGTAAGTATTTTCAATGAATAAATAAAATATGTTTATAAAGTTTATATTTTCTTATATTTCTCGCAATCATCGATTCAGTTGTATCATGCATGGCATGATATCCAAAATTTGTTAAAAACCTTGTTATACCAGTGTGATTCAAACACAAAAACGTAAACTTTATATTTTTTTGTAGGTAAGTATTAGACTCTAATACAAAAAAATATAAAGTTTACGTTTTTATACTCTAATAATTAGAGTATAAAACAAACTTACCTGTAACAGGAGCGTTTAGGGCGAAATCCTGAATAACTGAGCCATCGTTGAGTCTGTCGCCGCACAATCGCGTCGCCGATATCAACAGCCAATCGCTGGGACAATTAAATATTTCCACGCCTGCCTGGCCGGGGGGAATCACTGGCAGGCCATCTGCGAATATTATACACACGTAAACGTAGACATGATCAAATGTGTATGTAGACGTGCCGCTAATCAGTCATCATCAAATCAAAAAAAATTTAATGCCTAAAGATCTGAGGGAATGTCCGAGCCTTGGGCGGTAACCCATCATCAAACCCAAACATAAAAAATGAAGCTACCTATTTGATTTTAGGTTTTTATTTTTACTAGGTAGTGTCATAATTATCCAACAGATCCACAGGTGGGTAATTTTTTGAAAATTATCTCCATCAAATTGTTAAGAATACAAGGTAAAATGAATAATAAGAGCAACAAACACGGTTGTGTTGTGAGCTGTGTGCATTTCCAAGTAGTTTCATTATCGGTCTTTTCTACCTAAAGATAATTTAGGAGGCGTCAGTCAAGTAACAAAACAACTTGAATACTCGTTCGTGGCTGGAGAGGCCAACTGGTGGCAGTCACGCCTATATTTTCTGGTTCAATGAAGGTTACCTGTATCGTAATTGACGATTTGCATGTATACAGCATTGTACGTCACACTGCAGGTCCCAGGAGCTCTCTCTATGCAAATCGCGTAGTTCAGATTATTCTAAGACATAAAATTAATTTATTATACCAATAGCTTTATGTAGAACAATGGCCCATTGTGTAATTTTAATTCAATAGTGTTATTTTTACAAATTAGAATTACCTACATAAATTCAAGTGAATGGTAGGCACTGTAGGCAGAAAGGAGAACTAAAAACTAAGATACGTAAGTTTGGTCCATGGTAATTTAAAAGATTTTCAATCGTTTTCACGTTTAAAAGGACGAAGCTCGATGTAGGTAACTACTCACCAAATAGCTAGGAGCCCTTACAATAGCGATATCAGATTTATCCCGGTAGTTAAAGGACTCCAAATAGCCTTTTGGTTCAGTAAAGTATTGCAGGCAGCCCGGTGGCGCGGCAAGTTCATCCGTTGAAGTCAATTGAGTGACCTAAAGTTAGAAGTTAAAACATTATTTTGGTAGGAAAGTTTCAGTTTTGATTGGAACACAGAAAAAAGCAGAGGTAGCACTTTGATATGAAAACCAGTGTCGCCAAATTGAGAAATGATTATGGAAAATGTATCGTTTCAAAACCGGGATAACTTTATATAAACATGGACAAAAAACGCCAATGTCAGTGTCCAAATTAAGAGCTCAAAACAGGAGGAACTACGCTTAAAATCATATAGCTTTGCTCTACTACGTCTATTAGATCTCTACTTTTTTCTGTTGTGCGGAGATGCATATTATTTAACGGAGATCATTACTTTTATGGAAAACAGCCTGTTTTCAGCAGTTTCGGTTTGTATAGTGAGATAAATTGGTCCCTCTGTTTCGCCGACTTCAATATACACTGGAAAAAAAAAATCGACTTGGTTAGAAAGAAGAATCAGTTTAAAAAATTTAGGAAAACACTTTTTGAAAAGTCTTCATCTACCTACCATGTTGACCCGTATTGATGCCACATAAAATTGGTACAAGATTGTTGATATTTTGTCCTGATACCACAAATTGATCCAACTGGCATACTCCTTCAGAAGGTGGTAGCAACTGAAATCAGATAAAATTCAAAAATAAATCCAATAAAATTCAGACCAAGAGAAAACGTGAAACCAGTGGCTCTACTACTGCAAATAAATAAAAGGGCTAGAATAAATCGATTTAGTTAGACTGATAATAATTCAGAGCGACTTGACCTACTTATTTCTAGATTACCTATGTCCAGCTGCTACCAGTCCAACATACATGTATAACCTACCTACTACAAGTTTTATTATGAACCTATACTTAAAGTAGGTAGGTAATGTAATGACTAACCTATTCGTACCAACTTAGATAGGTAGATTGGTTAGATTTCGTTTCGGAAAATTTATAATGTGGTTTGACGACAGCTCTAAGGGAGTGTCCACATTGCGTTTTTTGCAGCGCGTTTGTATCGATACAAACGCGATTCGAACGCGATGCGAACGCGCAGCCCCCCGCGCAGCCCCTCCCGGTTCGCTTTTGTATGGAAAAATACGCGTTGCGAACGCGCGTTTGTATCGATACAAACGCGCAGCTCAAAAACGCGCTGCAGAAAACGCAATGTGGACACTCCCTAAACGGAGAAGAAACACGTTAGTAAAGAAAGCCACTAGTAGTATGAGTACTTATAGTAAATTAAAATTCGTACAAGAAACTTACCTCAAAACTGGTAAAATCCAAGCGAATTTGCGTGACATCTTCAGAATATTTGTTCAAAGTGACTGCACAAGACAATCTCTCGGTGCTGGGTAGCGGGAAGTCAGGGTTCGTAAACCAACCCATAGCTGCTGATGATTCGGTGTCACATACTAATAGATCTGGGACAATAATTATTTTACTGGCTAAGAGGATAAACATAAGAATAAAGAAACTCTTTATTTGATCGAAAATGAAAAACCTTATCAAAATTTTCGATTTTGACGGGATTCGAACCCGCATTGATTCAAATCATCCTCGGAATCCTATGACATGGGTCAACAATATTTATTGCTATTTTTTTTTTAATTTAGCTCGTGTCTCAGTAAACCAGTCTTTGAGAATTTGATGAAATGATGAATATGAATATAATGTAAATGAACTTACTAACACAACAAGTCCCATAACCATCCGCGCAGGATCCCATAGCTGATCCACCAGATGTCCGACATTCAAACTCATGAAGACACGATCCTTCGAGTCCACTACTAGCCGTACACGACACATGATCAAACTGTACCACTTCAAACACCTCTAGGAACCTTGTCCTAGTCTTATTCTTATCATATCTCATTCGAGGTATTTTGGAACATCTCTTCCGAATTTTCTTTATATTGGTTTCCACACTGGCATCTGCGGCTTTGAAGCCAAACGTGCTTGGTAGCCAATCGTTTTTATTCGGCTTTCGCTTCTTAAAATGCCACGAACTATAGTTTCCGAGATATTCGTCTGATCTTCTTATGCCCATTGGTAACAGCTTGTCTTCTTGTATATAGTTTGTTACCTTGTCTTTTGTTCTAAATGGTTCTTCCGAGCTTCCCAGGGCAGCTGAGTACCAACGTTCACTTTTAACGTGGAGTGTACATAGTATCAAAATAGTGATTGATTTCATGTCTTTATCCTTTAACGTGACTGGTGTTTAAGAACTTGAAACCTACTGAAGCACTTCTCTGGTACTTGGTCTTGAATCATAACCGTGACAATGCTTTCAGCCTATTAATTCTCTTAAGTATAGAGCACATAAGTGGCAATTTCACTAGGTAAGTAGGTTTCTAATGTCATTATTTATTAGGCGAGGCGGATGGAAGAAAACGGACTTATTTTCATGTGTAGATTCTTAGTAAAATTGAATGACGAAAACCAAATACCGAATCCCCAAGCTCTAGACATTTTCTCACAGATACCTACTTATCCAGGCTTTAAAGATGTCATAACGGGCGGAGATCCGATTTTTCAAACTTTGTTAAACTGTTTTGACTCGTGTTAGAAAATCTAAATGCTTGGACTCAGTAGGCATCAGAGAACAAAATTGTTCCTAATTACCTAGCGATTGACGGGTTTAGGTCACATGCCTACTAGACATGTCCTCAGACTAAGACAAGCTGCCGCACCCTTTCTGATTATTTAACACGTGCTACATGTAGAATTAGGTACCTACCTACTGATATTCAATTGGTAGGTAGATAGGTACCTACCTAGGTGTGATCGTCAAAGATTTTAAATTAAAGTGTTGTCTTTTTAATTAAAAAAAAAAATACTTTGCATGGATTTAATCTTATTGGTGAAAAGATAGTTTGCCTATAATGAGTAACGCATGCGGATCGCACACTTCGCACATTCTAATTGAAACTCAGAGTTTAGCAATACTTAGTACCTAGCAGTAATTTCAATCCACAACTTATAAATTAATACTTAATATACTTTTTAGTGATTTTAGGCAGGCCTAATTAAGTTTCAAATGCAACAAAAACAATAGTAATGTAGGTTTAGCGCCTGTATCGCCCATTCTAATAAATAATTTGTCACTTGTGCTGTGTCTCTAAATCAGATATTGCAGAAAAATATGTTGAAAATATGTTGTTACGAGATTTATTATGAAGGTCTACAAAACCACAGTAATGGAACACATCAATAAAGGGACGACTTCTCGAATTTCTAATGATGATGAGGATATATTTTGTACCGTAAATAGTTTAACAATGATTAACTAGGTAAGTATTAGGTACTTATAGATTTTATCAATCCTATGATGGAACCACCTAGATTTTATTTTCCAGTTAATGAATTGTCGAGGGTCAGACAACAGAACCTAGCAAGTGTGCCAGGTTAAATACGCCTCAGGGTTGTAGTGATTGATGTCATGATCTGTGTCGTAGGTAGGTACCTACTCTAGTGTTGATTATCTATTGTATCTTAAAATTTGGGCAAGGGCGTGATCGAACGCAAAAAACAGATTTAGAATAGAATAAAATAAATAAATAAAATAAATATTGCTGGACATTTCACACAGCATCATGTAGTCCCAAGCTAAGCAGAGCTTGTGTTATGGCAACCACATGACTGATATACTACTTACTAGGTATATAGGTACATTTTTTTTAAATACATGCATAACATACATAGAAAACACCCAGGCCCGAGACAAATATTTGCAGATCATACAAACATTTGTCCCGCGGCGGGGATCGAACCCGCAACCTCTTGCGTCACAGGCGGGCCTTCACCCACTGCGCCACAGAGGTCGTGAAATCAAATCAAATGGGCCTGTATTTTTACCAAATTAAAGTTAGGTACTTACTGCCTTTCAAATAAAAAAGAACCATCGAAATAGGATATAATAAAGGCGGAGATATCCGGTAGCCTCCTTTCTGCCCTTTTTTGGAAGAACAGTAACTACTAACCAGCACGTTTCCATTTGACTCACTGACCTGTATCTATACAAGTACGCTGGACCTCTGATACCCTTTGAAATGACAGCTCTTGAATGTGCCGATTTGAAGCGCCCCCAATGCGTGGGAAGAGAACTAAATCTGACGTAACTGACAAATGGCCGTTGTCTCGTTTGTATTGTCTCCCGTGTTTTTAAAGTGTTTTTGGAGGTTTAACGCGATTAAGCTTGTTTGTTGTGTCTTATTTATTTAGTTGATACATAAATAAGTGGTGGGCATTCATAGGTAAACTATGAAAGAGTGTGTGCTAAGCAAAACTCGTTACCAGAAGGGAAGTGGGGTTACATTCCACAAGTAAGTGAATTTACGGCTAATCTTCGGCTAATAATCAACAAATTAAACTTATCTTAATTATTATACGTAATAACAACATATTTATCTTCATATTACCGGTTTTTTATAAACAATAAAATTTAATAGTGTTGTCAAAGTTACCTGTCGATAAAACTTATCGATATTTTTCCTATAGATATCTATTTACATAATACATATTGCTTAGCTGATATTAAGTGAGCTGAAAAATATATAGCTCCATCAATATCGATATCGGGTCGATTATGTAGGTACTTATGATTTGTAGTTTAATTGTTGATTAACAGAAATTTTGTTTTCAGGTCGAAGGCGTCGAAGTACCTACAAGCTGTGACCCGCGACAGAGTACTCCTTCAAAGAAGTTTAGGTCTCTCTCCGAAATCTGCGATAGTATCAAGCATGATCATCGTTATGAAAACTCTCCTAAGTCATCCAAAAAAGCATTGCAGAGAGTTAAAAATTCTTTGATAAAATCAAGAGCTCGTGTAAAAGTCTTTAAAAAAATTTTTGATGTTACATAAGTAACTATGAAAATGATGACGGAAACTAATAAAAAATGTTAAAGGATTGTACATATATTTTTATTTTCTTTAAATACCTTACCTATTCCACTCCATCCTGAAAAAAACACATTTCTATTTAAAAAACGTTCCCTATTTATTTTTGGATCTAGCTAGCCACATACTAAGTACCCGTTAGTCCGGCTTCGGCTTATCCTAAGACTATCAGTTTCTGAGATTTGCGCGTTCAACCTAACAAACAAACTAGTCAGCTTTATAATCAGTGATCGGAATGAGGCGGGCTAAAATACCTAAAGTTCGAAAAATAACAGAGACAAATGGAGACGCCTTAGGACTAAATATTTTTCGACCCAATTATTTCCGTTTCCGGGACATTAATAAAGAACATCTAACATTAAGGTGAATCAATTTTTTACCTGAGTTAATAACAAAAATTAAAATGTAAATTATAAGGATAAAAAACTTTTTTCCGTCGGTCAAATAGAAAAATTATTTGAATTAGTTCACAATATTATTAACATTAATTTTAAATGTAGGTACTTACTCACTGTGAAAATTGTGCCAACTTTCAATAAAATTCTTACTTACTACAAGAACAAAATTCTTGTAGTAAGGAAGTCTCCCCTTTTTTGCCTCTGTTCTTTGAACTTTAGGTATTTAAGCCCGCCTAATTCCGATCACTGTTTATAATATTACCTAGTATAATTAATTATACAACTCGTCGGAAATATCTTTTATCGATATATTTTATCTCATTGTCCCATCTCTATTATTAGTTCCTTCCCACCCACTTCTACGATCAGCGCCAAAATGGCGAAAATCAAATCGCCTCACTATGGCCTGGCTTATCAGAGGTCCAGCGTACTTGTATAATACAGGTCAGTGATTTGACTGCATTTCGTTTACCATAAACAACTCTTAACTATAAAGTCAATCTCAATTTAAATCTGTGACAAATTGTCCAAATCATACTTCGGCTAGAAGTAGCGGCAAATTGCGGTTTTCAAAGCTCTATGTGCTAGAGAGTGTTGGGTATTTGACCTAATCTGTGGCGCGCTACAATAAATGCTCATACATAATGCTACAATCGCTTTATCACATATGCCCTAGGTCTGAGGTTACCTCATCGAGCTTTGTATAAAAGCCCAGCCGCGCCCGTCTGAGGTACACATTTCAATAGAACATTGGGGGTTGAACAGCAAACATGATTCTAAAAGTGAGTGTATTTATTTTATTTTCTAGCATTACCTATACTTAATTGAAATTTATTTTTAAATAACACATAAGTAAATAATTACCTACCTACATGTGTGTTCTATTGTTTTGTTTTAGTTTTTATATGTCGAAAATAAGTACTTACATACAAAAGACATAAACGCGCTCGGTGTTTCGAAATTCTCGTAGCACCGTAGCAAGTACTTTTATACCAGCTGCAAACTGAAGAAAAATAAATTCTAAGTTTTTCAAAAAACGGATTCTTACCTAAATGATCTTACCTTATCTTTTAATCTGAAATAAATACTTACTTAATAATAAATGTTGTTGGATGGAAATGGATGTTATAAAATGAAATTTTAAATAAGTCTTAGCTTTTTTAACTCCTATTGAGCTTATACCTCTTTATACGAAGCAGCTTACAATTTTTCATTAATTTTAGTAAATCAAAATTATCTCTAAAATACTGTATGAATCATCATAATAGAAAAGCCAAGATATCCCAAAGTTATTAAAAGCTAGTGTTTGTCTTTTGTGCCTAACCATACCTAGCTGCTGTAGACTACCTGTCTGAATAAGATGAAAATAATAAATATCGTACGAACAGGTATTTTTCCTAGCTTTGGTGGCGGCGGTCCAGGCTGGCGGCCTGTTGGCTCCGTACGCTTACGGAGGCTACAACCCCTACAGCTCATATCCTGCGCAGCCGGCCATAGCTTCGCAGCAGTCCAACATCTTGAGATCACCTTTCAACCTTGGACAGGTAAATCCTACTAATATTATAAAGGCGAAAGTTCGTGTGTGTGTCTGAATTTTGTTACCACGTATCCCCATAACCACTAAACTGATTTTGATGATATTTGGAATGTAGATAGTTTAGTTTTCTAAGGGCTGATTTTTCAATCGATAAATAACTTTTATCTGAGAAATAAATATGGCGTTATGACATATTGTCAATACAATATCTGTCATATCGCATATTTATTTCCTCAGATAAAAGTTATCTAGGTATTGAATGTTTTTTCGAATTGCAGATATCCACATACTCCAAAGCTATCGACACTCCATTCTCCAGCGTGCGCAAATCTGACGTGCGCGTGAGCAACCCCGGTGTGGCAGTGTCACCATATGGCGGCTTCGCGTCACCTCTTGTCTCTCATGTTGGTGTCGCGGCTCCTTACGCTAAGGTCAGTCGATACATTACTTTCTATTCTAATAATAATAGATAGATTTAATAACATAGTGAATAATTAGGTAAGTATGTTGATAGTGTGATCTTTATTGTCTAACTCTAGTGACGGAATTTATAGGTCCGCGCTCCGGGACCGACAATTCTACGTGCCCTCCCGAAGCACGGTAGCTCTCAGTTGTTAATGCCTCTGGCGGTCACCCATCGAATTTGTGACTTGTGTATCAATCGAAAAAATAAATTAAGTAGGTACCTATGCATATTAATATTAACACGATTTCTAAGCGGTGAAGAAAAACATCGTAAAAAACCAGTTACCTAGCTTTCTAATAGCGGCGATGGACTTGCAACCTGTCAAGTGTCATGTACCTATCTATGGAATGCTAACTTCTGCAAAACTGTTGGCATGGCATAGATAGCCTCTAAGTAGGTACCGCACCTTGGAAATACGAACATACTTGGAAATACTTCGTACTCGTACTTAGGTACTTATTTCATTATTACTTAGATCAATTTTTTTGTATGCAGATGTTGGTAGATAAAATACTTAAATAGATAACAATGTAGGTACTTATCTAACAAGCCATTTCAATAAACATTATTAAAACCATTCCAGGTGGCTACTGCTGGACTTCTCGGTGTGGCCTACTCAGCGGCTCCAGCTGTCTCCCACATGAGCTACTCTAATGGACTGGGTCTAACATACGCTTGGTAGGGAGTTGGCAAGGCGATTCAAAATAATCTACGAAATATAGACTTTTCTTAGCATCAAAGATTCCCTTAATTTATTACCTAGGCTTAATAAAGTTTATTAAAAAAATGTCTACAATAAAATATGTGTTAATGTTTTATCAAATTATCATAGTAAATATTTATTTATTTATAATTAATATTTATTTTTGGGTTATTGCCCATCTAAGGTATGACCAGACCCAGTGGCGGCCTTTGGGGGTGGCGAGCAGGGCACTCGCCCGGGGCCTCGCGCTTGTAGGGGCCTCGCGCAGCGAACCGACTAGAGAAAATCTTATTATGGGCATTAGTAAACCTATCCGTTAAAGATAGACAAATTCCATTGTGGGCTTTTCTGTATACTCACTAAAATAATAATGATAATATAAAATGCCTTCCTACATTATATTGTTATTATCTCAAAAGGATTAGGCAGCTTTTTCTATGAAAACTCCCAGTCGGCTATATTTTTTCGACACTTTCAACAATCTTCGTCATATTTTAACTAATTTACACAAAAACCTTCCTCATTAATCACTCTGTCTGTCTATTGGTGAAAACTAGGTAAGTAAATGAAAATCCGTCTAGTAGTTTATGAGTTTATCGCGAACAGACAAACAGAGACAGACGCTGAGCTGGGGCCGAATTACTTTGTTTTATAATATGCGCGCGGCTCCGACTTTTCTTCATCAAAATTTCAAAATCTATAGGTACTTTGGTAGGGCCTCACAATGAATAGGCAGGCTCGATCCCAGCGCCATGACCCCTCCCCAAATCTTTGACATACCTACCTCTAACATCCAGCATAATATATTATACTTAATGTGTTAAATTAATTTGGAATTCTAAATTTTTCCCACAAACTTTTTTAGCCCTTTTCATCCCCTGCCATATCAATGTGTCATTTGTTTTAAAAAAATCAGCTCGCTTCGCTCGCATTTTAGCTTCATGTGTATTTTGCGAACGAAGTGAGCTATGGCTGACCGCAGAATATAAACCGACAAGCAGCCAGCCTTTTTTTGAGCACCGTAAGCAAAATAAAGTGTCATTATCTTTAAAAATTCGGCTCGCTTCGCTCGCATTTTAGCTTCATGCATATTCTGCGAATAGAGTGTGTTTATATCTGATCGCAGAATAGAGTCATTCGGGGTAAGTGGGCGCACTTTCCACTTTGACACCTCACTGTGCTCAAGATCTAGTATTTAGAGCACCTAAAGTATTGTTTTTAGTTAGAAAAATTATCTGTCAATTAAAATAAATGAAATTTGTACTGTCATTTATTTCAGTTTTTGAAATAAATGCATTTTAAGACGAAAAATCGGAATGCGAACACTTGCCCCGACTTGCGGGTAAGTGTTCGCACCCTTACGGGGTAAGTGATTGCATGTGGTTTAAGTGTTCGCGTTGCAAAATAAAAGTAAATCAAGCATTATCGATCGAGCGAGCGAAGCGAGCGAAGATCTTAGTGGTAAGTTGGGCGATTTTGCTTTGTATGTTTGTATGTTTGTATGTTTGTATGTTTGTATGTTTGTATGTTTGTATGTTTGTATGTTTGTATGTTTGTATGTTTGTATGTTTGTATGTTTGTATGTTTTACGAATTGTTGTTCGAGCATAACTGTCGAACCGTTCATCCAATCTGCATGAAACTTGGTAGGTCAATAGGTTGTGGTAAGGAAATTTACGGCGGAGCATATGAGCTTAATCGATGAAGGGGTTGTGAAGATATTGGGTTCCCAAGGGGGTAAAAAATTATGAAAGTTACACAAATATATTGAGTGGGGTGTCATACGAAAGGGCTTATTTTGTACATTCCAAAATGGTTTTTATTTTTAATCTAGGATGTATAGTTTTTGAAATACGACCAAAGACCAAAAACTACGAAACCAGAGCTGCAAGAGCTCCCGTTTCATAGAGTTTCTATGTCTTCGTAGCTCATTGACTGGTCGGTCTTAAAAAGAGAGTGGCATCGTTGCGGTTTGGTTTGCAATGATTTTAGATGCTACTTGATTTATTTTCATGATAAAAAAAATTTTGATAAAAAATGAAAATAATTGGGGTAAAAAAAGTTAAGTAAACAAATATATGAGTGCGGTGTCAAATGAAAGGTCTTTATTTGTACATTCTAAAATAGTTATTATTTTTATTCTAGGACGTATACTTTTAAAAATACGACGAGAATTCATAAATATGAAATAAATGAAAAATTAGACACGACATTATGTATTGCATGCATGCTAGTATTTTTTACCATGAAGAGCTAGCGCAATAGGCATACCCGGCAGTAGTAGCACTTGAAATTATAAGGGTAGGTAGTCAGAAGAAAGTCCAAATGTTGGCCATCTACGGTGCGCGAGATCTCAGTTCGGGGCGAACTACTAGTTTATTCCGATTACAAGTATAAAATACACTTAGAAAACACATAAGAAAGAATCACTTTAAATATTATACCAGCATGTTGGCAAATGAAATAATCAGTCATCATAAAATTTATATACCTAATAAAACGTTATGTTATGTACCTACCTATATATTTAAACAAAATTTTAACTTTTATGTTTGCATAGATTTTACCTATTTAGAGATCAGTTAATCATAATTAGTATATCGAATTTGACATCAAGTTAAAAAAAAAACCCAGAACTTATCATATGTAAGTTGGCAAATGAAATAATTAATAATTATAAAATTTATAAACCTAAAAAAAATAATTATTATTAATTATTTGCTTAGCGTAAAAGTGCGAACACTTACCCGCGCCCACTTACCCCAAACGGACAAATTACGAATGAATGCACACAAAATCAGAAAATTATTCATTCAGCCAAGAACTTTCTTTTGCAAAACACGCTCAGATAAGTTCCAAATCTATAGCAAAAGCCTTACCACTATCGGCCTTAGAACGTATATGCTACACGCTTCGTAAAATAACCCAAAACTAACTTTAAATTGTCAAAATTGTAGTTCGCTCCTTACCAACTCGTACACGCACAGCGCGGTCAAACTATGTGTCGCAACTAGTTGTCTGCATAAACGTTGCCAACTTACCAAAACAAACTGCATACCCCCCGTGCTCCGTTTCGGAGATAATGGCACTGCGCCCACTTACCCACTGCGATCACTTACCCCGAATGACTCTAGAAACCGACAAGCAGCTAGTCTTTTCTTTGAGCACCGTAAGCAAAATCAAGTCATTTTACAATTTTCTTTAAAAAATTCGGCTCGCTACGCTCGTGTTTTGATTCAAGGGTATATTGCGAGTGTAGGGAGATCGCTTTGCTCGCATTTTAGCCTCAATAATTTGCTAGTAAAGTGAGTTATGTTGCATTAATCGTAAAAAAAAATCGGCTCGCTTCGCTCGCATATTAGCTTCATAAGTAGGTATTTTGCCCCCCCCCCCCCGACGTAATATCGTGTGACCCCCCCCCCCCCCCAAAGTCCGGATCCCGCGCCTGTCATCAGGGGCCTCGCAAAGATCTACCGCCCGGGGCCTCGCGATAGCTAAGGCCGCCCCTGACCAGACCAATCCGAACGCGCCGAAATCTCGAAGTACCTACTGCCAGATTTGGTAGAGAATCAGACGATTCGACCGCGGGCGGACAGATTCTCTACCTAAATTAAATCGTAAGGTTTCATACGATTTTATATACTACTTAAATAATTTTAAAATTAATTCGTTCGGTGCGGATGGGCGGCCACCTTCACATACCTAAGTAAATAGAATATAGAGATGAAACGAAACATAAGGGTCTTTGGATTTCTCTTGTTCTCCGGGTATTTCGATTTATATCTCGTATCTATAATCACGTAGGTACACGGACTGCGCAGCAGTTTATCAGTCATGTAGAGATAGAGTTCCTTTACTCTAATACAAGCTCTGCCTACGATTGAAGCAAAATTTTTATTTATTTTTTAAGGAAAATCCAAAACCTAGCTGGAAACACTGTCACGGAACTGTCAAGGTTTTGACTTGACTTGACAGTGACAATCTACTCACGTCATTGTCACTGGTCGGTCTCTTTTTGAAGTCAGTCAAGTCAGTCGTTTTCGTTTCGTGTCAGTGTCTTTTCTTTTCTTTTTAGTTGTTTGCATTTTGCATTGCGATAGCAAGTATTTGCTTTGCTCAAATTCTAAATCAAACACGAAAGTAATAAAATTACTTGTGTATAATTTTAGATTGTGGCGATAAATTACAACAAAACAGTAATTATCCCGGCCAAGATAGTAGCAGGTGTTTATTCACGTATCTCAAAGTAGGTACGGGATGGTGTGAGTCAATAAAGTCACAGATAGAGTGTACATAAGGTATTCATTCTAAATTATTCAGACCTGGCTCATATCTGTTCAGTTTGTGAGGATGTCGGACAGTGAAGGCGACGTTTCGTGGGTGCCGTACAAGGAAAGGTCTGAATGGGGCGACGTTACTCCGATCAAAGAAGATGATGGGTCAAACCCTGTTGTTGTCATTGCATACTCTGAAAAATGTAAGTAAAAAAAAAGGTTTCCAAATTTCAGCTTTACCATCCTTCCAAATAATCAGCGCAAGAGAAACAGGCCATAGGTCTATAACCAAAAGTAGGTAGGTACTAAGTACAATAGTACACCTGTGGTCTACCTTCCTAATTTTAACCTAGCTATCTAGTGCTTGCCCTAAATAACCACTCGTAGTTCATTCTTGATACTCAACTCATGCCAAATTATAATTCACGCTTGCAATTTTTTAACTGTCCAGTTGTTTAGATAAAACTAGATCCAATCAAATTATTTTTCCTATATCTGTGTTTCTGCCTTGATTCTTTTCAATATTATTGAAATAAAATCAAGATTAAACTTACTACTCAAAGACATTCTTCCTACCGGTCTTTTTAATAAATAAGTCAAATTTCCTATAGACTTTGCTACAAAGTCTACCCACTTAAACATTTGAATTATTGTTCTATTTCAGTTGAAGATGTGTACGATTACTTCCGAGCAGTTCTGCAAAGCAATGAGAAGTCTGAACGAGTGCTACAACTCACAAAAGATGCAGTTGATCTAAACCCTGCTAACTATACTGTGTGGCAATATAGGTATTTTCATTTGGTTTGAATACACAATTATTTTAATGGTCATTGTATTAACCATGAACCTAAAAATGAAATCATATTAATTTCCCCAAACTTTGCAACTTCGATGACTCTGATTTGGCGCCGTCATTGAGTGAATAACTTGTGTAGTCACTTGGATGACAGTGTCCAATCAGAGTCATCCAGGCTGACTTTGATCATGTCAACTCGGCTTTAAATGTCACAGAAACTTCACTTTTAAAAACATAGATGTTCCTTAAAAAAGGGTAAAATAAAACTGATGCAAACAAAAAATTCTAATCTTTCCTACTATTTTGTCTTTAAGTTGAGTAAACTATTAGTAACTACTGTTTTATATGTATTTACTTGTGCTAGGCTTATTTTATAGTCTTTATAGTGGCATTGTAATTGATAAGGTTTATAAGAGAGCTCAGCTGATTGATTTTATTATGCTTTTATGCACAAATTTATGCTTTTTTAAATTTTGTTTTCAGGAGGGATATTCTCAAAGCTTTAGGCAGTGATCTAAGATCAGAATTAGATTATATGGAGGCAATTATAAAACAGTCACCTAAGAATTATCAGGTAAGAATTATAAGGCTGAGCACACACCTATCCTCGCTGAATACTCGAAGTACTGCCAGATTCACTTCAAAGAATTTTAAAATTTGTTTCGGTCGATTTGTTCGGCATGTATAGGTGTGCTACCTTAAACCGCCTGTTGTGAACATGGAATTGAACAAATAACATTTGACATTATAAACCACCTGTTGTAAACATTCAAAGGCTGTTTTGTGACCTTACTCTCACATTGTTATGATATTTTTATCATTGTGTTGCATCACTCATCACTTAGTTCATCACTATGATATATCAGTACCTACCTACAGTAATACAGAAAAAATGCACGCACTGAGGTCTACCTCTACCCTTGGGCTCCAAAGTTCTTAAATCATCATAATGAATATTATGATCCCCACTATTCATATTCTCATCCATCTACCAATTTAGCAAGGCTACAAGAATATTGTTTTCATATCAATTCCATGTTAATAAAACAAAATGGTAAGATGTCAAAGCTGCTATAGGAAGCCTATGAGATTGTTAATGTTACTTTAAACTTGTGAACACTATTTGATTGAAAATAAAAACTTGTGAACACTAAAGGTACCAGACCCTCCTTGCGTCAAATGCAATTTCATCATCATCATCATCCACAGCCCGTATTTACCCACTGCTGGGTATAGGCCTCCCTAAGTTTAAATGCAATTTACTTAAACTTATTTTAATCAGAATAACCTTCAGGTTAGAATGTCTCGATTCTTTGTTTTCAATTCGCTAAAAGTAAGTTAGTTCGTATAAGCTAGTGGCCAACTCTGATGACAGAGTTTTTAGGTCGTCCAAAGGCCTCCGTCATGGCTTAGCGATTTAAAGCCGGGACCAACAATTTAACATGCCCTTCGAAGCACGGAAGCACTCAGTTGTTAACGCCAATTGCGGTCACCCATCCAAATTGTGACCGCACAGAACGTTGCTTAACTTTAACGATCTATCAAGAACATCTAAACAAGCTATGCCACGAGCACTTCGCTTTCTCTCAAATATGCTGATAAGACCCTACAATGTTAAAAAAGGTTATTTACCAGAGCCATCTGTTTATAATAAAAATTGATATTCAATCTATTTATTATAAAAAAAAACAATTTCAGGTGTGGCACCATCGACGGGTATTAGTGGAATGGCTTCAGGATCCCACTAAGGAACTTGAACTGACTGGAGATGCGTTGCTCTTTGACCCTAAAAACTACCATGCATGGCAACACCGACAATGGGCTATGAAAGCATTTGGGTGAGTTGAATACTATTTATATAAACAGGACCACTGTGTCCTCTGACTGTAAGGCTGAGACTCCACCAAAGCAGAGATGTGTGAGATGTGTTTTAAACAACCAATAGAATTTCAAAAAACGAGATGACATGTTTGAATAACGAAATTCTAACACATCTTACACATCTCCGCTTTGGTGGAGTCTCAGCCTAACATACATTGTTTAATCTTCCTTATTTTCATTTTTACTAATCACCATCATCTCAGAAATTCCTATTGTTTTGACAAAGTAACATTCTATCTTATAATTATAACCAAATGCTATACTCGAGTTTTAAATTTTATCGTGTTTTTATCATAAATACCATTACTTATCTATTATGGGTTTAGGAATTGCGAATTATACGGTTATTTTTTACTTGCTAAAATAAAATTACTAGCAAACTGACGATTTATCACCAAGCACTAATTAAAACGAGCACCTAAGCAATTTACTTTTGTTTCGTTTTACTAACTAAAACTGGTAAGAAGTTTACTTTACAATTTAATTTATCATGAACAACAATTCTTTAGTTGGACAAGATTTACTGTGAATTTGTGAGTGCCATAAAATCATGCTTTTTATTGTCATCAGCATTTCTAAAAAAAAGGTATGTAAGTATGCTTATACTCAACTATTTTTGTCTAATTTGACTCAAATTCGTAAAAGTTCGTCAAATTCGTCGTAATCATTTACCATCACTTCTTAAATCTTTCTCATCGTCTTGTACTATACCAACCTGTACATGCCGTGGTAGCACTTTCAGTCTATGATTAATGGTGGTGGATGTAAATATTGTAACTTTAGTGCTAGTTCGACTAATAAACTTGATCAACAATTTTGTTTGAAAAGTTTACTTGGAACATAAAGCTAGATAACGTAGTAACGACCTGACTATGCACATAGGCCTCCAAGGCTCTAACAATTAGTTGAATTTTGCCCTATGATAATTGCTTATCAATCATACGTGCAACTTGACAGTACCTACGTTAAAACACGTTCATAAGTACATTTTGTCATTGATAAATACATTTATTACTTGTTACACAATAAACATTTATTCATTATTTCGTAATATTTGTTCTCAGCTTATACGAAAAAGAGATGACGTTCGTAGAAAATCTCCTCAATGACGATGTCCGAAACAACTCCGCATGGAATCAAAGACATTTCGTGGTCAATAATCACCTTGGCTGGTCCGATTTGAACGTACAGAAAGAAATATGCTACGCCCTTGAAAAAATCAAACTAGTTAAGAACAACGAAAGTGCTTGGAACTATTTAAGGGGAGTGCTGTTGCATGATAAACGTGGCCTGAGCGGGAATGCGGTCGTGACCTCGTTCTGCGAAGAACTTTACAAAAACAAATGTCGCTCGCCATACCTCCTAGCTTTCATCATCGATATATGCGACGAAGCGCTCAAGAAGGGAGAAAACAACTGCCTACACAATGCCAATAGAGCCATGGAACTCTGTCAAGTTCTTGCCACCAAGTACGACAAAATAAGAAGCAAATACTGGAACTACATTTCTACAAAATTCGTCCAGTATCAAACAGAATCTGAGGGAAGCAAGAATGGAGCTAACAGCGGTGATAAATTGCTCGAATAACAACGGTAAATCAAAGACAAAAATATGTGTTCATTCATTATTCGACGTTTTAAAGCTTTTGTAAGTTACAAATGAAAAAAATAGGATAAGAGATAAAAATATAAGAAGCTTAATTTTGAACTTGTTGCGCTTTACCCTTCTGATAATTCTAATCCAAAAGCTAGCACTATGAAAAAATGATAAAACTTTATTCTATATGTCTATCATGTATGCAAGTATTATAGATGTTATAAAATTTATAAATAAAAGAGGAAAAATGAATGTTGAGTTTTTATTTTCGAGGTGCAGTATCTTGGGTGGATGTTGATTTTTTATCTTCATTCATGGTGTCTCTTCTTTCGGACATTCCAATATTCATGTGGACGTTAGACCGCACCGCGCGAGCCACGACTTCACATGTGCAGTCTCTATCTCGACTCATCATGTCCAACAAGCTCTTGTGTGGTCCCAAATCATGGAGAGGGCAAATGTCCTTATTCGAATCCTTTGCCGCCTTCGAACCGAAATCGCAAGAGTGTTCAGTCACCGTTATACAGAGCAACTTTAAAATATCAGGACAGGTTTTACATGTGCATATTTTGCAATCGCAGAATGGCTAAAATATAAATGGATCAGTCTTTATAACAAAGTGATAGGATTATTTTTACTGCACCATTGAAAAACGTAGGAAACAGTGAATTATGTATCTTTCGATTTATACCTTGCCAGTCAGAGGGGTACCAGCCCTTTGTCTTCGCTCCGGCTCTGGTGGATCCTCAGGTTTCGTGCAGTTTGCGTGATATTTTGACATGTTAGGTAGGTACAGTATTTTTCGCAGTTACATCTTGTTGAAGACTAGTACGCCAAAAGCTTTGTACTTACTAGTTATTTTTGTTCAAAACGACTTGCATCATACTGTATTTTGAGAACTATTAGAATTTTATTTATTTTCTTTGCATTTTACTCTGTCATTTTTCTGAGTTTGATGACTTAAACTTATTTAGGTATATTGTCATTAGCATCAAAGTCACATCAAAGTATTTAACTATGAAAACAGGAAGGAACGAGACTGATAATTTATCTTTGGTATTTAACATCTCTAGAAGATAGCAAAATCTGAAGTTGTGACAAGATGAAGGACAATATGAATTGTATAAAAATAAGAAAATAAAAACAAAATAGCCATGAATCAGTGTATTGGCTTTGTATAACTTTTGCACTGAGCGGTCTACAATGTGGCCCAGTCTAGAGCCTAATAGCAGCACATGGGAGCCGACTGAACTGAGAAATTTGAAGCAAAAGCTAGCTCACCTCTCCTGCAAATGCACTACTTGCGAGAAATCCAAATTTCCCAGCACAGTACTCGTACATGCCCAAAACGATAAACAAGTGCAAGTACAAAAACCTAAGCATGACTCCTTCGACCGGTTCACGCAAGTCAACCCCGAGACCATGGTCACCGACCACCACCACTTTCTGAACACACTGACAAAGGATGTTTTGTGCCCGAGCTGTTTCCTCACTATGAATCTCTTACGCGGCGGAGTCCTAAGGGTTTTAAAAGACGAGGAATCGGAGACAAAACAAGAAATGTTCAGTTGCGATAAGTCTACGGAGCGATGCGTTATGGCGACGGAGAAATCCACTTCTATCATAAACAAGCCCGTGCCACAGTTTTCTAACTTGACGCTGTGTGATTTTATAAGCGAGTGCTCGAGTGACTTGTCGGTGCCGATGCCCTCCCACGGACAGAAGCGCAGTCATCAAGTCAAGTTCGTGAATGTGGATGAAGAAGAAAACAAGGAAAGACAAAAAACGGTTCCTTACAACGGTGCTTGTTTGTGTTTGGAAAATTTCATAGATTCTATTAGACCGCCTTTAGTTGACACAATTTACATAAAGCAGTAGTTTGTGAAGGCCAACACACTGACTCAATGTCATAGTGATGAAACAATAAAATCCGTAGGTCATAATTATTTAGGTGTTTAACTGTCATGTTACTTTAGTTTAATCTCAGAATATTCTGTGATATAATATACCTAGTAGGTGGGTACTTACATTAATTTAGTCCAAGGTGTTATTGATAAAACATGCGTTCTAGCTACACTGATTACAACATACAAATTAATGAACTCGAAAACTCTTTATTCAAAACGGGAATATAATATTAAATTAAAACAATCCAACTGCCTTAGGCATAGGTACTAATTAAACTAGTAGTTCGCCCCGAACTGAGATCTCGCGCACCGTAGATGGCCAACATTTGGACTACCCCTATAATTTCAAGTGCTACTACTGCCGGGTATGCCTATTGCGCTAGCTCTTCATGGTAAAAAATACTAGCATGCATGCAATATATAATGTCGTGTCTAATTTTTCATTTATTTCATATTTATGAATTCTCGTCGTATTTTTAAAAGTATACGTCCTAGAATAAAAATAATAACTATTTTAGAATGTACAAATAAAGACCTTTCATTTGACACCGCACTCAATATATTTGTTTACTTAACTTTTTTACCCCAATTATTATTTTCATTTTTTATCAAAATTTTTTTTATCATGAAAATAAATCAAGTAGCATCTAAAATCATTGCAAACCAAACCGCAACGATGCCACTCTCTTTTTAAGACCGACCAGTCAATGAGCTACGAAGACATCGAAACTCTATGAAACGGGAGCTCTTGCAGCTCTGGTTTCGTAGTTTTTGGTCTTTGGTCGTATTTCAAAAACTATACATCCTAGATGAAAAATAAAAACCATTTTGGAATGTACAAAATAAGCCCTTTTGTATGACACCCCACTCAATATATTTGTGTAACTTTCATAATTTTTTACCCCCTTGGGAACCCAATATCTTCACAACACCTTCATCGATTAAGCTCATATGCTCCACCGTAAATTTCCTTACCACAATCTATTGACCTACCAAGTTTCATGCAGATTGGATGAACGGTTCGACAGTTATGCTCGAACAACAATTCGTGAAACATACAAACATACAAACATACAAAGCAAAATCGCCCAACTTACCACTAAGATCTTCGCTCGCTTCGCTCGCTCGATCGATAATTATGTTAGGTACATAATAATAATTATGGTTATACCATTCACAGTCACAGCATTGTTAATTATAGGTCCTACCTACTTAGTTTCCTAAAATTGCAAAATATTTTCTATTGCATGATAGGTAATTTTATGAATTCTTAAATATAGATATAGGTACCTACCTACCTAAGTATGATAGATTCACAATCAGACCAACAGCACTTTTAACTTTAAACCAGAACTTCAATGAGCCAATGAGTGTTCAAATACTCAGATGCTACAACAAAAGTGGTTTTAACTTATTACATGAACATAGGTAGGTACCTAAGTAGATGCAATTAGTTGGCGACGTAGTGTTTGATAAATCGTGCAGAAGGATCTGAAACCTGTACCCACTTAGGCATCCAATAATATGGAGTGAAGTTGTGTTGTCCTGGATAGGACTTCTCAAAGACATGTCTGTAATATTTCGCCTCAGCTGTGGTCGGTTGTACACCAGGGTATTTCGTGTTGTCCTCTGGAAGCCTTTCGGAAATTATATCACCGATTACTTCAAATAGAGATTTCTTCACAGATGCAACACCGTCACTAAATGCCTCTTTATGTCTCCATAAGATCGAGTCTGGCAATAAACCGCTATTCGCAAAGCTGCTTCGTAGTAAGTGTTTTTCTACCCCGTTTTGGGGTCGGCGGTCTTTTATATCTGTTGCGAGGTAGTGATGTGTGAATTGAATGTCCAGGAAGGGAACGCGAAGCTCTAAACTAAACGCGCTAGTTGTGCGATCAGCTCTTAGCCCATCGTACAAGTATATGTCAGACAACAAGCGTATGCTCTCGTCATGAGCAGCACTTTCCGATGGCGCGTCTCTAAAGTAAATGTACCCTTGAGCAACCTCGTCAGCCCCTTCCCCACTAAAAATGACTGTAGTGTCCGTATTTTCTTTTATATATTTGGATAGAATATACATCGGCAAGCTTGCGCGGTTTGTCGTTATGTCATACGACTCTAAATGGTAAACTACATTGTCCAATGCCTCCTTCACGTCGTTTTCGTCGAATTTGATCGCATGATGCTCGGTACCCAGGTAATCCGCAACGGTCTGAGCTGCCACTAAATCTGGAGAGTCTCCCATTCCGATAGCGAAAGTCTGTATTTTGTACGGTAGGTTGATTTCTTTTGCTAGTTTGACCACTAGAGCTGTAACAAGAGATGAATCCAGCCCTCCACTGAGAAGACATCCTATACGCCTATCGGACATAAGCCTTTTACGGCACGCAGCTTCCAGTAAAGTTGCTATCTTTTCTGTTGCATTCATTTCACTCAGAACCTTTTCTTCAACGAAAGGAATGAATCGTGGCGCATTCCCAGGTTTGAAATACTGTTCTGTAAAGTCTAATTTAACTTTACCATCCTCTAGTATGCTCCAAACTTGTAAATGTCCGGGTGGGAACTGTCCTAATGTAGAACTCTTACTTGCTTGTTGTTTCAGACCAATTAGCCCTTTCGCTTCCGAGCAAACTCCCATAACACCATTTTCATTATCTTGAAGAATATAAAGAGGACGAACACCGTAAGGATCGCGTGCGACGCAAACTTTTCTCTTCTCTCCGTCAACTAAGCAAAATGCGAAAACACCGTCGAGATTCTTAACGGCATCGGATATTCCCATTTGATGGTAGGCATGAATGATGGCTTCAACATCGCATTTTGTTTCGTATTCGTAATTGCGTTCTGCTTGGAGACGTTTGCAGTTGTAAATCTCTCCGTTGCAGATGAGGTTTGTGCGGGGGAAGCAGTGGAGTCTCATCGGTTGCATGCCGTGCAATCCGTCGACAATAGCAAGTCGCTGGAAACCAAACAATGCGGAAGGTTCTCTTGCGTCATTCTCTATGCGCCAGGCGTCGGGGCCGCGGTGACGAATGTTTGAAAAGCACTTTATGCATGTAGCATTTAGCCCGCCATCCACGCCGAATAATGCCCAAATTCCACACATTTCTGGCACCACCTGCAATAATGAAAAGTTGAAGGTTCAGCATAACATTATTACTTCGGCTAATATTCTTTGTTTGGTTTTAGAGGTAGGTAATGGTAATCGAAAGTGTTATCAGTAAATACTAAACTGTAGTAAGCGGCGCCAACAAAGTTGTATTACTGTTACTAGGTACCTAGGTAAGTTAATACATACCTAATAATGATATCGTTGTTTCGGTATATTGCATCATTTTTACCGCGTGCAATGAAAGTACCTACCTAACTGGAGAAATGCATACCTACAGACATACTTTTAATAAAGTCGAGCGAATGTAGGTATCCAGGTAGGTAAGGTAGGTAAGTAGGTACTTACCTATGTTTTCTTAGATATATTTTTTCGGCATCAGGGTCTTATTTTGATTACCTATTGGGATAGGTATGTATGTACAATTACAATTTGATACCTTCGAGTTAAAATTATTGGAACTATTCTTTTTGTAACGTCTTGGACATTTTTCATGATCTAAGCAGGGTAGGTACATACCTACTTTAATTCTTAAAATAAATACTATAAGGCTTAAGTACATAACGACCAGCTTGCTTGGTATATAGAACCCAACCGGGATACTAAAAAAATATAACTTTATCTAATAGACCGTAGAATAGGACCATGAAATACTTCCAATGCATACAGTAAATAAACATACGTGTACAAATTTAAATTAAGTACATCCGACGCATAAAACGTACCTGTAAGTGTTTTAAACAGATATACACACAGTTTAATTCACATTAAAAGTAACAGTACAATGTTTGGTTTTAACCTAAAAATATATCGAAACACTGCACCGCGCCCAATATAGCCGGCACTGTACGTACAACGTATACAGTTATGTCAGCAGCATTGATTGAGTTGCCAACTTGTGAGAATGGATTTCCCTATTTCAAAGGGTAATGTGTTTGTTAAAGTCTTAAATTATTATCATTTGTTCGATTAGGACAAAAATACTTTTTGGGACCTAGAAAACCACAAAACTTTATTTTAAAAGCTAACTTCTCCTAAACAGGCGAAAACGCTGTCAGCCATGTTAGTATATAGATAATATAGATATCACAGATCTGTGCTGTGACGTCATAGGGCTAAAGAACAAACAAGCACTTCTTTGATATATATCAGACATTCGTCATAGTAAAAAATTGTTTAAAGATTGTACCTATGACGTCACGTAATGGCCGATAAGCATTCCAAATAAAAAACAAAAAACCTAGGTATCTAAAAGTAATTTGAAATTATGCAGCCATTTTGCACTTTTACTAACTGAAATAGAAATATTTTGGTTTCTTAACTTAAATACTGCAGGAAGTACTCATTTATTGCTTCAAATATATCTTAAGTCTGACTTATATCTTAAGTCAAGTAGCCTACGTGTCATTTCAAATCTTTTATCTAAAAACATAATACTTACCTACCTAAATGAAACAATTTTATTGATTTTTTGAATTTATAAAATTATTTCGGACCTATAAAAAAAAACTAACGATATGACCACAAAGTTGATACTAACCGTAGCTTCGTAGCACTTGCTACGCCAGAATGTTTGTGGAAAAGATATCAACGAGCGCAATTTAATTTTCTTCTTTTTATTATTGATGTTGGTAGGTAATTATTATTTATCTCAACATAAAATTAGTTAATAATTATAGTGGATTATGATGCATAACCTAAATTAATGAGAAATCGTCTCCCGTGTGTGGGTCTGGGACCAAATGTTGGCAAGCCTGTTTTGTCAAACTTGACACTGACATTTTAGAACAATCCAACTTGACAAGTATTTGCAGATTGCCACCTAAGATTAACACAGACTAAAATAGGAAGGATGATACTTTATCTTTGGACCAAAAATATAAATTAAAGAGCCGAGACGGGAACGATAATTGGTTATCATTAGCAGCATTTACACGCAGAGATCGGCCTGCGGATTTTCCCGCGGACCGATTTCTGCCATTAGCAGCATTTACACGCAGAGATCGGTCTGCGGATTTTCCCGCGGATCGATCTCTGCCATTCCAACCTTTGACAGTTTTATCCGCGGATATCCGTAAAGATATCTTTACAGATATCTGTACAGTCCAGATCCGTGCTAAAAACTCTACCGTTTAAAGGCCGCTAGTTTTATCCGCGGATATCTTTACAGATATCTGTACAGTCCACACAACGATCTATTATCATTTAATCTTGGTTATAAGGATTGTTGGTCTTGTTGAGAGGCTTTCTTGGTAGCTTTGTCTCTTTCACACTCGTTTTTGGATTAGTAGTGTGCCCATGTCATTTAAATTTCAGGATATTTTTACTTTATCGCGCTCGACAAAATCAGCGCTTGATTTCGATCCATGGTTTCGATCCTTTAATTCGATCCTTGATTTTGATCCTTGATTTTGATTTCGATCCTTGATTTCGATCCTTGGTTTCGATCTTGGATTTCGATCCTTGATTCTTGAATTTTGAACCTTGAATCTGAAATTTTGAATCTTGAATCTTTGAAGTGACAGCTGTCAAACTTCAAATGACCATATCTCGGGAACTACTCGTCCTAGACTCCCCGTTCTCAGTTCAAATGAAAGCTATGACCAAGATCTTCATTTGAAGTGACAGCTGTCAAACTTCAAATGGCCATATCTCGGGAACTACTCGTCCTAGACTCCCCGTTCTCAGTTCAAATGAAAGCTATGACCAAGATCTTCATTTGAAGTGACAGCTGTCAAACTTCAAATGGCCATATCGCGGGAACTACTCGTCCTAGACTCCCCGTTCTCAGTTCTGAAGATCTTGGTCATAGCTTTCATTTGAACTGGGAACGGGGAGTCTAGGACGAGTAGTTCCCGAGATATGGCCATTTGAAGTTTGACAGCTGTCACTTCAAATGAAGATCTTGGTCATAGCTTTCATTTGAACTGGGAACGGGGAGTCTAGGACGAGTAGTTCCCGAGATATGGCGGTTTGAAGTTTGACAGCTGTCACTTCAAATGAAGATCTTGGTCATAGCTTTCATTTGAACTGGGAACCAAAGTCGTTGACATAGCTCAGAGAATTAGCAAGCTGAAGTGGCAGTGGGCCGGCCATATCTGCCGAAGAACTGACAACCGCTGGGGTAAACGAGTTCTCGAGTGGAGACCACGTCTCGGCAAACGTAGTGTAGGACGCCCGCCTGCCAGGTGGAGTGACGATCTGCGAAAGGCTGCCGGCACAAGTTGGATGCGTCAAGCTGAAGACAGGGCGCGATGGCGCTCATTAGGGGAGGCCTATGTCCAGCAGTGGACTGCTATAGGCTGATGATGATGATGATGATGATGATGAACTGGGAACGGGGAGTCTAGGACGAGTAGTTTCCGAGATATGGTGCTTTGAAGTTTGACAGCTGTCACTTGAAATGAAGATCTTGGTCATAGCTTTCATTTGAACTGAGAACGGGGAGTCTAGGACGAGTAGTTCCCGAGATATGGCCATTTGAAGTTTGACAGCTGTCACTTCAAAGATTCAAGATTCAAAATTTGATAGGGCCTCCAGACTCTCTGCGAGAACCCCCGAGAACACCCGAGAAGCGTGAGTGTGAGGAGCTTCTCGCCTTCTCGTTCTCTGGCTCGCCTGTTCTCCGATCGGTGTCGGTATTTTTGGCCGAGACAAAGGATTTCAAACATCACGACGGAGAAAAATTGAGAGTGTGGATAGCTTGTTTGTTCTTCGAGAAGTCTCGGCGAGACTTCTCGCCGAGCTTTCTCTCGAGAGTCTGGAGGGGCTATCAGATTCAAGGTTCAAAATTCAAGAATCAAGAAAAAAACTTTGTAAATTTATACCGTTCCACGCGCCAGTCCAAAATCTGCGGTTATTATGTACAGATATCTTTAAAGATATCTTTACAGATATCTTTACAGTCCGGATCCGTGGGAAAATCTTTAGCGTTTAAAGGCCGCTATTCCAACCTTTGACAGTTTTATCCGCGGATATCTGTAAAGATATCTTTGCAGATATCTGTACAGTCCAGATCCGTGCTAAAAACTCTACCGTTTATAGGCCGCTAGTATCAATGATAATATTAGCACACAATCACACTAATATTATAAATGCGAAAGTTTGGATGTTTGGATGAATGTTTGTTCCTCTATAGCTCGACAACCACTGAACCGATTTGGCTGAAATTTAAAATATACTTAAATAGATAATGACCGGGAATAGGACATAGGCTACTTTTTATCACGCGAGCGAAGCCGCGGGCGGAAGCTAGTGCAGAATTAATTTTTCAAATCCGATTGGTAGTTCCTGATCCTGAGATTCGCGCGTTCAAACAAACAAACTCTTCCGCTTTATAATTGGTATACTTTACCTACCTACCTAGAGGCTAGAAGATAGCTTTAAAATAAACCCAAAGGTTTCTGGGAACAAAACTTTCTAACTATAAAGAAAACGTAGCTACCCTTAGTGCCCAAAAATTTGCCACACCCTGTAGGTATACATTATAAAATCTAGAGGGCCTTTCTAACTATCATCACAGAATACTAGTATGTACTACTATCATCGTAATATTGAATGCACCCGAAAAAGATAGACCTAGGCAGGTTAGGTAACGTATTTGACTTTAAATTACATTATTTGGTATGGTAGGCGGAGAAGAAAGATAATAAGTCAAAAACAGAAATGGTTTGATAATATAAATAATATTAAGTATTTCATTTCTTTGTTCTTTTTCATTTAAGTAGGTAGGTATTATAATTATGTACCTTTGCAAGACCTTTGCATAATAAAGTAAGAAAGTATTGTGTTTCCCTGATTCTTTCTATCCCTGTTGCTTCTTTTCCTATAAGTAGGTATACGAGTATGTCTGTATAAATAGATGTCGTGTAGTATTGTGGAAGGAGCACAAGCTACTCGGAATCCATGTTTCTGAAAAGATGAAATAAAATTTTACTGATAGGTGAATATTCCGTTTAATTATTAAGTAATTGTTATTAAAATATATGATTAGGTACTTGCCTGGTGCATGGTGGGATTTAAACCTTCTGTATTAGAATCGGATAAAGAGGCTGAGGGAAGATTGTTAACAATTTCAAGAGATCATATTACTCAGCCATAATCATGTTTGAAAAAAGATAAGTAAGTACACAATTCGTAAAACAAACATCGCCACATGTAAAGTCCCGAACTCGCTATCACGTGTATAAAAACGTAAATCACTTATTCCGTGAGCAGTTTAGCACTGGACAATCTCTGAATACTAAATATGAAACTGGCCACTTTAATTCTTATTGGGTTTATGGTAATGGGGCTACTAATGGTTAACTCCGAAGCAGCTCCTGGCAGAATTCCTGTAAGGGCGATCAAAACTGCAGGAAAAGTTATTGTAAGTACCTACTTCCTTAATTAGATTCATAATTTTATTGATACTGTAGTGTATTTTGTTGTCCTGGGTATGCTTCTTCCCATCTTGAACTTTTGTTAATTAATCATTTAAGTTGTACCTATATACCTAATAAGTTTATAAATTCAAGGTTTTGCGGGGCTAAAATGGTCTTATTGTGTTTCTGCTATACAACGACCTTTTTAGCCCCCTGATTACCTTATTAGTTTGAATAAGTACTAGACTTATTAAAAAGGGGAAAATATTAGGTAAGTACTTAATCTTTTTAATTTATTATTAACGATCGCGTAATGAAATTATTTTATTTACCTCGACGTTTCGGCAACATTAGGTACCTACAGTTGCCGTTTGTAAGTACCTACTTAATCTGCTTAGGGCTGGTTTTTCAATCGATAAATAATTTTTATCTGAGGAATAAATATGGCGTTATGACATATTTTCAATACAATACCTGCCAAATCGCATATTTATTTCCTCAGATAAAAGTTATCTAGGTATTGAAAAATCAGCCCTTAATAAAATAAATAAGTAGGTAAGTACCTACTTATTAATTTTTCATAAAAGCATTTTTCTTTTCATAATTATTAAAACAGTTATTTGATACTTGTAAGCTCAGAATGAGCTTGTAAGATAAGATCTTAAATTATTAAAATATTTTCTCGTTGTAAAAGAAGATACCTTCAGACGAATACAATTGAATTTTCACAATGGCTGTGTTTATTTTTAGGGCAATGGTCTACGGATAATCAACATAGCAAGCACCGTTCATGACGTCGCAAAAGCTTTTCAACCAAGGCCTAGGAAACACAAAAGACGGAATGGAAGACGTTAGGAAAAATCCGGAATTTAATTGATCATCTTCAGCCTTAGTATAAGAAGCTATTGTTGTAAGTATATTTATTCATTTAGTTAGTCAATCTAAAACTCTTAGGCCTCTATTAATAAACTCGGCTCAACTTGTGTCTAAGTTGCACCACGGATTTAACTATTGCCATCCTTATTTGCCACTGTCTAACAAAAAAAGATGGCAATAGTTAAATCCGTGGTGTAACTTTGAAAGAAGTTGAGCGGATAGAGGCCTCAGAATATTGTCGATGTAGCTACAAACTTGGTTTGGCACAGAAATAGGAATCGAAGAAACTGTATAGAGTCCTGAATAAGAATAATAATAAGTTCAGAGCCTTTAGCAGGAGTATGCACAAGTTTACTATTCGATCCGTGACTGTAGTATAGTCTCTCAAATGTATGGGATTCCGGTGCAGCGCCTCCAGTGGTAACTTGACTGAACTAAAATCCCAATACATTTGAGAGACTATACTACAGTCACGGATCGAATAGTAGACTTTGTGCATACTCGTGCTCGAGGCCCAGAGCCTTTTATGCCATTCGGCTGAAGAAGTAAAATCGAAAATTTTGCTCCGTCGCAAACTCAAGCGCTTTATTTGCGAACCTAACTTCGAACATCGCATCGGTTGAATAGATGTGTCTGTAAATTTAGAAAGTCACTAATGGTGGCCACCCACGATCAATTCTATCGTCCAATCGATTGGATACCTACTGCCAGTTTAATACTGCCGAATGGACCGTGTGTGGACGTGGATCAGCATGCCGAATGGACGGACAGTTCGAATTGAACGTGTGTGGTGAACTGCCGATTGGAAACGATCGATTGGATCCAATCGGAAGGACGATAGAATTGATCGTGGGTGGCTGGTATAATCGCTGTAGCTTGACTGGCTTGAATCTTTAAAGAATAAGCTCGCAACAAATATAAATTAAAATTTTCAAAATGAACGCTGATGAAAACTTTTGGTGCAGTTTTGTCTATCTATACCTACCTACAAACCTTTCCCTTCTATTTGCTGGAGAGTAAAGTAATTCAAAGAATAAAAAATAACATTCAAGAAAAAACAACTCTTTTGTTGTAGTCGGGTACTTTATATTATGTAACGTAGATTCTGGTTTGATTGTGTGCCAACGAAATCTTCTGTTGTATTCAAAGGGGAATCAATGAGCCTCAACCATATTGTTAGAAAAGTAGGTAGCTTCTATAAAATTAAATGTATTAAACATTACTTGAGTAGATACCTATTAATATAAAAAGTTCCTAATAGTTGGCCGTAACATATATTCTACCATAATTAAGGACCACCTAAATATTAATATTTCATCAAAATATTTAGCGTTATAAAATTAGATAAGATCAAAAATAATGAGAGTTGGGTAATGAGTAAGATTTCATATAACGATCCTAACGATACAAAATTACCAAAGCTAATTAAGATACATTGTGGCGATTAACGTAGGTGACTCTACTTAATGTTGAACACCTGTCGCATCTTAATTATTATTTGAATGTATCCCTTCTCTACCTACCTACATAGTATAAAAAATAACAAATATATTAAGTATATTATTTATTATATAAGATATAAAAAAGTCGTTTTCCACGTCTTTCTGTCTGTATAAGTATCCGCTAACTCCTAAACCAAGCGACGGATTTTGATGCGGTTTACACCATCAGTCAGATAATTTTTCACGGAAGGTTTATAAGTAGGTACCTATATTTTTTTTTAATAACCCCGTAAGACGCTGGGGCGGGTCGCTAGTATCTCTAGATAAAATTTATTTGTCTGTAGGTACTTGTTAAGTAAGAAGAGTATTGGTATGAATGGTATTCTCTTTTCAGTCGGGCACTCTTGTCAGAGTGGTCGTGGCTGTCGATTGACAGGGTTGCGGCTCGCCGTTTCCGGCGAATGAATGGTATAAATACTTAAATTAATTAAAATGAGATGTTTATAAAATTATACTTTGACTACCTACGTGAGAAACGAACTAATGAAAGTATTAACTTTTGCAGTTTCATCGTACTTCTGTAAACTATGTTCCTACTTGTCTGTTCTGAATAAAATGATTTGATTTGAAATGATTTGATTTGATCGACGTGCTTTTCAAATAATTATTCATAGAATGACTCGTGGCAGTGGTAGCGATATATAGGTGGGTGGGATGTGTCGAAAACAATCGCCCAAGTGGACCTAATGTTAGAGGAGCAAATTGTAGGAAGATATTATGTACGTAGTAGGTACCTAGGTACCCACCTAAATTTAACCATTTTCCTGTTGTTAAGAATGTCATCAAAAAAAACGTACACAGTCTGAAAAATATTTCAATTGTGTAGCAACGTTCAAAGGATTCGAAGCTCCGGTTTGCATTATGAAGATGGCGGTGGGCGCGGTGGCCATTGTTTTAGTGGTGGCATTGTGCCCGCAGATGTGTTTAACCGTGTTTACTAAAAGCATTGAGTTATAATGTTCTACGAAATATTTCAAATATCTGGGCGACCGACCTCTGCTCGGGTGCAAATAGAGAAAAAAGAAAAGAGAACAAAAAATAAACTTTCACTGGCTGAAATTCGAACTCGCAGCCTTCGGTTGGAAGGCGGATACCCTAACCACTTAGCCGCTCTGGTCTCAAAAAATTCCGTGAAATTACAAACCATATTGCACTGATAAGTAAATCTTTTTGTGTGAAAATGTCGAGAAAACGAATTTTCCTAGAAATAAGACCTAGCTAGATCGATTTTTCGCCCCCGTCAACCACCATACCGTAAATGTCGAAATCTATAGAGCCGTTTTCGAGAATGTGCGTACAAACAAACAAATATTGCTCGTTTAATAGAATAGGATAGGATGACTAGGTACAAGTACATCGACTACTAATTATATTAGGTATACCTACGGGTGGAAAAAATTAATGGGCCCTGGAGGGAAACTATACTTTAAATACCTTCAGAGTGTAAACATGCAGTTCAATTTGAGCAAAGCTATGGAACATCGTCGTACAGTTGGGCCGACGGATCTCAGCGTTCGTGAAGTTAGGCTTTTCGCTGCGCAGTAGAAAATTTTGTATGAAAAAGTTGCACTGCGCATCGAAACGGCTAACTTCACGAACGCCGAGATCCGCTGGCCGTACGTCATGTACTTACGATTTATTGCATGTTTACAAAGGTAGTTGTCGATCGCATAGACCATTTCCATACATAGCTGTCAGATCCATGCCATCCAGGCACCGCGGCGGGCGCGGTGACCGCGGCTACTTTCGCGTGGGTAGTTAATATCAGTATAACCAAGGATTTAACTACTCAAAAGTTTCGGCCGATTGATTGTTAAGTAGTTTTGAAGCTTTTAACAATTTTCGGGTTCTAAAATTATCCTCGTTTTCTATTATTATCAGCGAGAACTATTAAAAGGTGTAGCAATAGTCGGCACAGCTCAGCCAGGATTCCAAAACGCATGCAGTGACATTGGCAATACAATAAACCAAAGTCTACGCACAAGCCAATCTCAGCCATAACAACTTTTAAACATTAAAGTGCATTATTTTTATGAAATAAAATACAGAAGAATATGGTAACAATAAATGTTACTCATGTAGCATGACACGTCAGTATGAAAGGTTGGTGAAATAAGAGACGGCCTGCTAACAACTGGCTTGCAGCCAACAGGAAGCGAGCCACGAGGCGAACATTTCTTGCACTTTATAGACTAACTGGCTCGCCCGTGACACTCTTAATTATAATAAAAATCACACTCTTACGAAAAACCACGTCCTTAGGGGTTTGATTTTACTACAGCATCAAAAATTACAAGTGTAGGTAATAGTGTGTGTAAGTAGGTATATAAACTTTCTTAGTAGGTAAGTATTTCCTAAAAAAACTCAAAAATCTCGCCAGTGTACATTGACAAGGCCAAATAAGTACTTTTATATAATTTAGGTATGTACCTACCTATAAACTTTCGCATCAATTTCCAAGAACCGATACGACAAACGTAGCTGTATTTATATAGATAGGTACCTAAGTAAATCCGGGGCGCACGTTTGACAACTCACCATCAATCTTTGGATTCGAAATAACGTTAAGCTAACATCAGGATAGTACCCAATTTGTAGCCAAGGAACGAATTCGAATAGGAAAATTTTAAACACAAGTTTCAGATTCGGAGGAAATAAAAGCAAGGAGAATATTATAAATATTGATAAGTCAGCTAATCTAACATTATTTTCAAATTTGTTTCAGCCCGTCATAGTAGGCATCTAGGGTAGGTACTTACTATCTGTTCAATTTTATAATTTTCTATAAAACATATCGTTTAAATTTCATAGATTTGATCATAATTATTTGAGTGAGTGATCAAAAAATTACGGATGTCCTTTATTTGGATTTTAATAAATTTTACTTAAATAAAAAGAAGTTTTGGTTTAATTTTGTATACTTAATTCAGTAAAACTAGACAGGTAGGTAAGTATATTATTTACCTACTATCGTAGTCTCGGCCTCGGCGCGTCCTTCCCACAACACTAACAAATCTAATCCAAGATTTCCTTATTTGTTGCAGAAAAAACGATTAAGTAGGTACCTTCATCGGATTGTATTTTCTTTGACCCGAAATTAATTTGTTTTGTACTGTGTACTTAACTTTACTCAATATTGACTACGAATTCTCTTATATTTTTACCAAAACGGATTTTGATCTCATTGTCATTCCCAAAGCTTTGAAGTAGGTAATTCATTTAGATGCAAACATAAATAAATATACAGGGTGTGGCAAATTTTTGGGCACTTCAAGGTAGCTAAAAACAAGTTGATATTAATCGACTCTATTTCCCACCAGGAACACTTTTTCCAAGGATAGAGTCAATTAAGACGAGATATTTTTTTCTTCAAAATACTCGTAAAACAATAGTTTCCTAAGAACAAAACTTTCTAACTGCAATAGAAAAGGTAGCTACTCTGAAGTGCCCAAAAATTTGCCACACCCTGTATGTTTGGGTATCAAAAAAGAAACAGGATTATGAAATCAATGAGAACGTAGAGATAGCCCATCATGTCGTGCTGTCTATAGGTATGTTTTCGAACTTAATTAGTCGTTACTTACGTCTGCCAATATTCAAATAACTCAATATAATATTATTCAGTACCTAAAGGAATGTGTTTCGTTTATTAAACGACATCTCGCGACGTTATGAATTTCTCGCACTTTTATCTAACAGTACCTATGTAGGTATCTTTGAAAAGAAGACGGATTATTATTTTATCAAAATATTGCTGTGGGCCTACCGTCTCATTAACGGAAGTTTTAATGAATCAGTAATACCGAATTAAATAACTTTGTTTGCATACATAAACAAACATCTATGAATTTGACTACCTCTGTTTATTTTGTAACTTCGAAGTTTCGAACAAACACAGAACTTGAAGAAAAATAATCAAACAAAATTTTCAGGCTGTTCAGAACTTTAGTAAAAATTCAGCCCAACTTTACGTTGACCAAAGCCGTAAGATAAATACGAAAAAGGAAAATTAGCAAGTTATAAGTTATAACTCAGAGTAATTTTAATCAAGACTTGTTACAAAGTAGGAAAAGGTTCACAAAAGACTGCAAGATCTGAAGGAAATGAAAAAAATGTCATTGCTAGTTAATTTCACTGCCGCTGTTTGAGTGTGATTTACAATACTGTCATTTATTGTTTTGCAGATAAAGCTTCAAATTCTGCATTCAGAGCTTTAACTTTTTCATTCATATCTGGTTTTCCACTGGAAATAAGAAATAATTTTCAGTTTTGTTCGAAACGAACTTGTATAATATAGGAGTACTTTCCCATACACTATTCTAAGAATACTTGGCAGTTTGATAACAAAATGTGAACACGTGAAGCTTTTTAAAACTTGTATGTACCTAGTACAATTTAGTATGAAAAAGCTACACTGCACATCGAAACGGCTTACTTTACGAATGCCTCCATCCTGCGTACTGTAGGTTTATTTGTATCAATCGCAAAAGCTAGAAAAACTAGTGTTTGGTTAATCTATACTAATTGTATAAAGCAGAAGAGTTTGTTTGTTTAAACGCGCTAATCTCAGGAACCACCAGTCGAATTTGAAAAAATATTTCTGCATTTGATAGTTAAACTCTTGAGGAAGGTTATATAGGCTACTTTTCATCATCATCACCATATACCATCACTACGGGGGCGCTGCTAGTTTCTATGTATTTTTAAAGTGATCTCAACTGAGTTGGAAGCAATTTTGTGATTGCAAGAATTATTGATGCGTTGGATTGTTTATGCAGATGAGTTATGGTAACATTGTGTCGTACAATTGAATAGTGCAAGAATGATTTATGCACTAGGTTTGCGGGGTCTAGTGTGCCATTTCATTTATGACCTGCAGTTATGGATGTGATGTATTGTATGGCATTGCAGCTTAATTGGGTCACAGCTAATCCACCAACTTTTATATAATCACTCATTTAAAGTTGTCTACTTTTGATAGTAGGTATGAAGGTACTATGCTTGATTTAGGGCCAATTTAATAGATCACATGTGACACTTCATCAAAATTCAACAATGTAACCTTGCACACAATATTATTGGTTTTTTCAAGTTAGATCTGCACAATTACCTAAATTTTTTAGTTAAAAATATACTTACCTACATATTTTTTGTAATAATTAAAAAAAAACCAATTAAACGATTTATTTTGTTAGGACTGACAGATGCCAAATGTGATCTGTTAAATTGGCCCTACTATACTTATCCACTTTTATTAAACTAGCACCAAATGGGGATGAGGGTACTGACACATTATCACGTCTCTACCCCGTTGCATAGCATGACCGTAGCAACACCGTCCCGGCAAAAATGATATTCTTTGTATTGAAATGTATCGGACGCCCCACACCACACCGTTCCTACACCGTCGCGTGCCCTGCCCGTGCCATGGCCGTCTTGTCAATCTCCGGCCGCCATGATTATTTTGCTGACAATCAATGACAAGCCCCGCCCATCTGTCAATCCATGTAACCATCCAAGGAATTTCTATACTACGTACCTGGAATGCTGACTGAGACAGAAAACAAGGTCCGCTTGAGAGATAAAACTTGGGCGGCGTGTCTCTTTCTAAAGGGTGACCATAAACTAAACATTCCTAGTCCCTAAGGGGCCTTTTCCACACTTTTCCATCATTTTATGATTTACGTGATGTTTCAGGGCATGATTTTTGAATTAAAATACTGATACAATTTTGATCCTTCATTTTGATTCTTGAATCTTGAATCTTGATTCTTGAATCTGAAAACTGAAATTTTGAATCTTGAATCTTTGAAGTGACAGCTGTCAAACTTCAAACGGCCATATCTTGGAAACTACTCGTCCTAGACTCCCCGTTCCCAGTTCAAATGAAAGCTATGACCAAGATCTTCATTTGAAGTGACAGCTGTCAAACTTCAAATGGCCATATCTCGGGAACTACTCGTCCTAGACTCCCCGTTCTCAGTTCAAATGAAAGCTATGACCAAGATCTTCATTTGAAGTGACAGCTGTCAAACTTCAAACGGCCATATCTTGGAAACTACTCGTCCTAGACTACCCGTTCTCAGTTCAAATGAAAGCTATGACCAAGATCTTCATTTGAAGTGACAGCTGTCAAACTTTAAATGGCCATATCTCGGGAACTACTCATCCTAGACTCCCCGTTCTCAGTTCAAATGAAAGCTATTGAAGAGATCTTCATTTAAAGTGACAGATGTCAAACTTCAATCAGCCATATCTCGAAATCTACTCATCCTAGACTCTTCCTTTTTAGCTCAAATGAAAGCTATGACCAAGATCTACATTTTCAATAACAGCTGTCAAAATGACATCTGTCATCTGAAATGTAGGTCTTGGTCATAGCTTTCATTTGAACTGAGAACGGGGAGTCTAGGACAAGTAGTTCCCGAGATATGGCCATTTGAAGTTTGACAGCTGTCACTTCAAATGAAGATCTTGGTCATAGCTTTCATTTGAACTGAGAACGGGGAGTCTAGGACGAGTAGTTCCCGAGATATGGCCATTTGAAGTTTGACAGCTGTCACTTCAAATGAAGATCTTGGTCATAGCTTTCATTTGAACTGAGAACGAGGAGTCTAGGACAAGTAGTTCCCGAGATATGGCCATTTGAAGTTTGACAGCTGTCACTTCAAATGAAGATCTTGGTCATAGCTTTCATTTGAACTGAGAACGGGGAGTCTAGGACGACTAGTTCCCGAGATATGGCCATTTGAAGTTTGACAGCTGTCACTTCAAATGAAGATCTTGGTCATAGCTTTCATTTGAACTGAGAACGGGGAGTCTAGGACAAGTAGTTCCCGAGATATGGCCATTTGAAGTTTGACAGCTGTCACTTCAAATGAAGATCTTGGTCATAGCTTTCATTTGAACTGAGAACGGGTAGTCTAGGACGAGTAGTTCCCGAGATATGGCCATTTGAAGTTTGACAGCTGTCACTTCAAATGAAGATCTTGGTCATAGCTTTCATTTGAACTGAGAACGGGGAGTCTAGGACGAGTAGTTCCTGAGATATGGCCATTTAAAGTTTGACAGCTGTCACTTCAAATGAAGATCTTGGTCATAGCTTTCATTTGAACTGAGAACGGGGAGTCTAGGACGAGTAGTTCCCGAGATATGGCCATTTGAAGTTTGACAGCTGTCACTTCAAATGAAGATCTTGGTCATAGCTTTCATTTGAACTGAGAACGGGGAGTCTAGGACAAGTAGTTTTCAAGATATGGCGGTTTGAAGTTTGACAGCTGTCACTTCAAATGAAGATCTTGGTCATAGCTTTCATTTGAACTGGGAACGGGGAGTCTAGGACGAGTAGTTCTCGAGATATGGTCATTTGAAGTTTGACAGCTGTCACTTCAAAGATTCAAAATTCAAGATTTCAGATTCATGGTTCAAAATTCAAGAATCAAGGATCGAAATCCAGGATCGAAATCCAAGATCGAAACCAAGGATCGAAATCAAGGATCGAAATCAAAATCAAGGACCAAAATCAAGGATCTAATTCAAGGATCGAAACCATGGATCGAAATCAAGCGCTGATTTTGTCGAGCGCGATAAGGTAAAAATATCCTGAAATTTAAATGACATGGGCACACTACTAATCCTACAACGAGTGTGAAAGAGACAAAGCACCCAAGAAAGCCTTCCCAACAAGACCAACAATCCTTATAACCAAGATTAAATGATAATAGATCGTTGTGTAGTCGTGATAAGGTTCAAAATCCTTTGTACATTAAATGTCAGTTAGAACTCCAGTTACGTAGTTTAGAATCTTCTTGTAACCATCATATTAGTAGCGTAGCCAGGTCAGCCCCTAGGGGCAGCTTTTCAGCCTTTTTCTATAAATAAATAATGCTGGATATTTCACAGCATCATCTAGCTCCAAGGTAAATATACCTTGTATGGAAACTATATGACTGATAAACTACTTGTAGGTACCTATCCTTTTTTTTGTAAATACATAATATTACATAGAAAAACACCCAGACCCGATACAAATATTTGCAGATCATACAAACACTTGCGTCGCAGTGGAAATCGAACCCGCAACTTTCTGTGTTTTATTTTAGCTGGACCTTCGCACACTGCGCCACCGAGTTGGTTCGTTTCGTTGGTACTGGATGTTGATTTATATACACGGGATTTTATCGCGTAATTTACCTTATTTATCACGACGCGACGTTTTGGCTGTTACAATAGCCGTGGTTGCGGGCAGTCTGCCCGTGATTATGTCAAAATGACAGATCATGTCAAAATGAGAGATTATGTCAAAATGACAGATTACGTCAAAAATACAGATTAGGTGTATATTAAAATGACAGATGGGCCATATCTCGTAAACCACTTATCCCAGACTCTCTGTTCTCTTCAAGTGAAAGCTATTGAAGAGATCTACATTTAAAGTGACAGCTGTCAAACTTTAAACGGCCACATCTCGGAAACTACTCGTCCTAGACTCCTCATTCTCAGTTCAAATGAAAGCTATGACCAAGATCTACATTTAAAGTGACAGCTGTCAAACTTTAAAAGGCCATATCTTGGAAACTACTCGTCCTAGACTCCCCGTTCCCAGTTCAAATGAAAGCTATGACCAAGATCTTCATTTGAAGTGACAGCTGTCAAACTTCAAATGGCCATATCTCGGGAACTACTCGTCCTAGACTCCCCGTTCTCAGTTCAAATGAAAGCTATGACCAAGATCTTCATTTGAAGTGACAGCTGTCAAACTTCAAACGGCCATATCTTGGAAACTACTCGTCCTAGACTACCCGTTCTCAGTTCAAATGAAAGCTATGACCAAGATCTTCATTTGAAGTGACAGCTGTCAAACTTTAAATGGCCATATCTCGGGAACTACTCATCCTAGACTCCCCGTTCTCAGTTCAAATGAAAGCTATTGAAGAGATCTTCATTTAAAGTGACAGATGTCAAACTTCAATCAGCCATATCTCGAAATCTACTCATCCTAGACTCTTCCTTTTTAGCTCAAATGAAAGCTATGACCAAGATCTACATTTTCAATAACAGCTGTCAAAATGACATCTGTCATCTGAAATGTAGGTCTTGGTCATAGCTTTCATTTGAACTGAGAACGGGGAGTCTAGGACAAGTAGTTCCCGAGATATGGCCATTTGAAGTTTGACAGCTGTCACTTCAAATGAAGATCTTGGTCATAGCTTTCATTTGAACTGAGAACGGGGAGTCTAGGACGAGTAGTTCCCGAGATATGGCCATTTGAAGTTTGACAGCTGTCACTTCAAATGAAGATCTTGGTCATAGCTTTCATTTGAACTGAGAACGAGGAGTCTAGGACAAGTAGTTCCCGAGATATGGCCATTTGAAGTTTGACAGCTGTCACTTCAAATGAAGATCTTGGTCATAGCTTTCATTTGAACTGAGAACGGGGAGTCTAGGACGACTAGTTCCCGAGATATGGCCATTTGAAGTTTGACAGCTGTCACTTCAAATGAAGATCTTGGTCATAGCTTTCATTTGAACTGAGAACGGGGAGTCTAGGACAAGTAGTTCCCGAGATATGGCCATTTGAAGTTTGACAGCTGTCACTTCAAATGAAGATCTTGGTCATAGCTTTCATTTGAACTGAGAACGGGTAGTCTAGGACGAGTAGTTCCCGAGATATGGCCATTTGAAGTTTGACAGCTGTCACTTCAAATGAAGATCTTGGTCATAGCTTTCATTTGAACTGAGAACGGGGAGTCTAGGACGAGTAGTTCCTGAGATATGGCCATTTAAAGTTTGACAGCTGTCACTTCAAATGAAGATCTTGGTCATAGCTTTCATTTGAACTGAGAACGGGGAGTCTAGGACGAGTAGTTCCCGAGATATGGCCATTTGAAGTTTGACAGCTGTCACTTCAAATGAAGATCTTGGTCATAGCTTTCATTTGAACTGAGAACGGGGAGTCTAGGACAAGTAGTTTTCAAGATATGGCGGTTTGAAGTTTGACAGCTGTCACTTCAAATGAAGATCTTGGTCATAGCTTTCATTTGAACTGGGAACGGGGAGTCTAGGACGAGTAGTTCTCGAGATATGGTCATTTGAAGTTTGACAGCTGTCACTTCAAAGATTCAAAATTCAAGATTTCAGATTCATGGTTCAAAATTCAAGAATCAAGGATCGAAATCCAGGATCGAAATCCAAGATCGAAACCAAGGATCGAAATCAAGGATCGAAATCAAAATCAAGGACCAAAATCAAGGATCTAATTCAAGGATCTCTAATTCAAGGATCGAAACCATGGATCGAAATCAAGCGCTGATTTTGTCGAGCGCGATAAGGTAAAAATATCCTGAAATTTAAATGACATGGGCACACTACTAATCCTACAACGAGTGTGAAAGAGACAAAGCACCCAAGAAAGCCTTCCCAACAAGACCAACAATCCTTATAACCAAGATTAAATGATAATAGATCGTTGTGTAGTCGTGATAAGGTTCAAAATCCTTTGTACATTAAATGTCAGTTAGAACTCCAGTTACGTAGTTTAGAATCTTCTTGTAACCATCATATTAGTAGCGTAGCCAGGTCAGCCCCTAGGGGCAGCTTTTCAGCCTTTTTCTATAAATAAATAATGCTGGATATTTCACAGCATCATCTAGCTCCAAGGTAAATATACCTTGTATGGAAACTATATGACTGATAAACTACTTGTAGGTACCTATCCTTTTTTTTGTAAATACATAATATTACATAGAAAAACACCCAGACCCGATACAAATATTTGCAGATCATACAAACACTTGCGTCGCAGTGGAAATCGAACCCGCAACTTTCTGTGTTTTATTTTAGCTGGACCTTCGCACACTGCGCCACCGAGTTGGTTCGTTTCGTTGGTACTGGATGTTGATTTATATACACGGGATTTTATCGCGTAATTTACCTTATTTATCACGACGCGACGTTTTGGCTGTTACAATAGCCGTGGTTGCGGGCAGTCTGCCCGTGATTATGTCAAAATGACAGATCATGTCAAAATGAGAGATTATGTCAAAATGACAGATTACGTCAAAAATACAGATTAGGTGTATATTAAAATGACAGATGGGCCATATCTCGTAAACCACTTATCCCAGACTCTCTGTTCTCTTCAAGTGAAAGCTATTGAAGAGATCTACATTTAAAGTGACAGCTGTCAAACTTTAAACGGCCACATCTCGGAAACTACTCGTCCTAGACTCCTCATTCTCAGTTCAAATGAAAGCTATGACCAAGATCTACATTTAAAGTGACAGCTGTCAAACTTTAAAAGGCCATATCTCGGAAACTACTCGTCCTAGACTCTCCGTTCTTAGTTCAAATGAAAGCTATGACTAAGATCTACATTTCAGATGACAGATGTCAAACTTTAAATGGCCATATCTCGGAAACTACTCGTCCTAGACTCCTCATTCTCAGTTCAAATGAAAGTTATGACCAAGATCTACATTTAAAGTGACAGCTGTCAAACTTTAACAGGCCATATCTCGGAAACTACTCGTCCTAGACTCTCTGTTCTTAGTTCAAATGAAAGCTATGACCAAGATCTACATTTAAAGTGACAGCTGTCAAACTTTAAAAGGCCATATCTCGGAAACTACTCGTCCTAGACTCCTCATTCTCAGTTCAAATGAAAGCTATGACCAAGATCTACATTTAAAGTGACAGCTGTCAAACTTTAAAAGGCCATATCTCGCAAACTACTCGTCCTAGACTCCTCATTCTCAGTTCAAATGAAAGCTATGACCTACATTCTAGAAGATCTACATTTAAAGTGACAGCTGTCAAAATGACATCTGTCATCTGAAATGTAGATCTTAGTCATAGCTTTCATTTAAACTAAGAACGGAGAGTCTAGGACGAGTAGTTTCCTAGATATGGCCTTTTAAAGTTTGACAGCTGTCACTTTAAATGTAGATCTTGGTCATAGCTTTCATTTGAACTAAGAACGGAGAGTCTAGGACGAGTAGTTTCCGAGATATGGCCTTTTAAAGTTTGACAACTGTCACTTTAAATGTAGATCTTGGTCATAGCTTTCATTTGAACTAAGAACGGAGAGTCTAGGACGAGTAGTTTCCGAGATATGGCCTTTTAAAGTTTGACAGCTGTCACTTTAAATGTAGATCTTGGTCATAGCTTTCATTTGAACTGAGAATGAGGAGTCTGGGATGAGTAGTTTCCGAGATATGACCATTTAAAGTTTGACAGCTGTCACTTTAAATGTAGATCTTGGTCATAGCTTTCATTTGAACTAAGAACGGAGAGTCTAGGACGAGTAGTTTCCGAGATATGGCCTTTTAAAGTTTGACAGCTGTCACTTTAAATGTAGATCTTGGTCATAGCATAAGTATTTATTTATAACAATAACGATTTTATTTTTTGTTGATGATGAAGATGTTATCTTGTTTTGAAGTTTATCAAAATACGGCTTCGCGGCTGTGCCCCTATTTGATAGTTTTATTTCGGGGTATTGTACCTTGACTGTCCATCCACAGTAGGAGCACTAGGATATGCTTATCCTTATGTTCCTACTGGTAGGAGCATAAGGATGTATTGGTCCTCGTGCAGGAGCAGTAGGAGAATCGAGTAGGAGCGAGAGGAAACGCTCCAATATTGGTTAGATAATAATTCAGTTATTTTTCTCACTTCACAAAGTCTTTCAAGTACCCCCATTTATACACATGTACATGTACACATTCTAAAAACCTATCAAATATCAACCCTAATTATCAAGTAGGTATATAATTTATAATTTTTTCATTACTCATACACGGAAAGTACGCTTGAAGTTACCTGAACAGAGGGATGAAAGTAGTACTTTTCCGCCCTGGGAAGCAATTTTCCCTGCTGTCAAATTAAAAAAAAAACATTCTATTTTGACATTTCTATTGAGTCATGTTGAAACTTTTTACACAGCTAAAATAATATTTTACATTTCTCTTTTACCTTTTTATTGAGAATTGCTGTAAAAATATTTTCAACTATTTTATTACATGACTATTGTTATTAATAATTACTTTTCACTAAATTATTATTATATAAACAAGATTTTGAGCTTGAAATATTTACCATCCTCAATGAAAAAAAAAATACTGGCTGAAAAAAAAAAGAAAAAGGCGGGCGCCTTTTTTGTTTTTTTTTTTCAGTGGCAAACTACCAGCCAGTATTTTTTTTAAAGCACCAATTCGATTTTTAGGTATCTGTTTTGTCGATCGAGAGCAGAGATTTTTATAAAATGAGCTAATCAGGTTTTTATTTACTTTCCTAATATTCGAAATGAAAAGCAGAGTGTTTACCTCGGGTGAAATACCTATTACGGCACTCGAACTATTAGCGCCCTCGCTACGCTCAGGCGCCAAACCATCTCGTGCCGCAATAGGTTACTTTCAACCCTCGTGCAACAATCTACTATTACCTACGAAAATTCCCCCAAAGGATTTCCTCCTGAGTCGATAAATACCCCAAATTTGAATTGAAAACCCCCCATCTAGCATCACTGAATGCGTTCCGCACGTTATGTGACATTTATCAAACGTCAAAATCCCATACTGCCCTCCGAAATCAAAGTGTAGTAACAGAAAAAACACGATTTCGAGAAAAAAGATAAGCTTACAAATTAAAAAAATATCCAGTTATTCATAAAACCTTGAATGTAGAGTGAAAGTACACTTAATCTATACCAACCAACCAGTAATAAAGCGGAAAAGTTTGTTTGTTAATTTGTTTGAACACGCTAATCTCAGGAGCTTTGAGGAAGGATATAAGCTACTTTTCATCATCATCATCATGATCGCAATAATAATTATGCCATCACTATGGATTATAATTGGGTTTTTAAAAGGGTTTCTTAAAAGTCTGTTTTTTTAAACCTTGTAGATAAAACTCCCATTTAAAGTTACACAAAATATGATGAAATATTGCACTTTGCTAGTAAACCCGACAAAATGTGTGCAATATGTATTTTAGTGTGGTTTAGCTTGTAAACGCTCTATATTTACTATAGTATTTTACAAAAAAAATTGAGTGATAAGTTTTAAAATGGGCTTTCAGAATAATTGTGTATTTAGCATAAAACCAACAAAATGTCTATTACTGTGGTATAGGCTCGGGATTACGCTTCGCAAAACGGTTATGAGACGGTCCTAGTTTGATACGGTCTTAGTGTGTAAGGTGCTATTTTCGTGACGGGCTCGGTCATGGCTCGGCCCGCTTATGATACTGCGCAGTGAGCGAAGACCTTTGAAAAGTAAATAAAACAAAAAATAAATGATTAAAAGAGCACTTCACTTGATCATGTGAGCCAAGCTTTTGAATTTTATGAATGCTCGCAGTCACAAATAAAACAAGTGTTTAATTTAATAATTTGAGTCCCGCTAAGTGATTCATTATTTTAATCCAACAATTAAATGCTCAGTAATAGGTTTTAATTTTAATGGGCCTATAGGTAATTATTCCGAATAGAGAACAATAATGCTATGAGAATTTTGCGATGTGCAAAATTCGAGCGAGCTCTAATTCCAATAATGTTCCCATGGAGATAACGATACTTACATCATGTGATTTTTGATTTGGTACAAGGTTATGAATGAAGGGAAAAGGAGGTTACATTATTTAGGTTACTAAAACAGGGTTATTATGATTAGAAGATAGTTCCTTTCAAAACAATATGTAAATATATTACCAAATCTGAAGTAGGTCCTCGGGAACTTCCGGATGAATGCCCTCAACTTGCATCTTCAGTTCATCAACAACTTTCTGATTCCTGTTCAATTCACTTTCAAGTTCGGTGATTACGATGTTCAATTGATTAGTTTCTTCGTTTATTGCCTCTTCATCCTGAATATTTACAAAACGTACTAACTTGGACCTATTCGAGTACGTGGTTAGATATAGATATATGGAACTCTCTAGGCTAGTGTCTAAACGAATTGTATTATTATTTGCATGCAGAATAAAGAAAACTAGAATGCAAATAATGAATTTACGAGTAATATCTTTAAGCTTTACAAAAATAAGGTCGTTTTAGCAGAGTGGAAAGTGCCTCTAGGCTCTACTTTTGATCTGTAAGGTGGTGATTTCAAATAGGTACCGGTTTGCGACAATGGATTTTTAATATTCAATTTTATTTCAAATATTTTAATTTTTTATTTTGGCGCGCATTGGTAATAGGTACTATAAACGTATTATATTGTCTATCCACATATATATATGTGGAAAGACAATATAATTATAGTGCGTTACATCTCTCGTCGTCTACCCGTGACCACGAGAGCTATCGCACTGGAAACGTCGGGAAATAATAAACAAAGGTAAACACGCGATAAAGTCCCGTTAGTTTGTTTAATTAAATTATCAAGTGAGTGGACTTAGCATTTTGATTTCTTTGCATTTGGCTACATTTTTTTATGTCTAGTCTAGGCTTGCATGCATCCCGTAAAATATTCTGGTAAAAACAACCACCCTAGTTTAAACTGAAACTATTTTTTTTTTTAGGTTATTAAGTATTTGATGATTAGCCCAAAGAGATACTACAATCCTGTTTACGTTTATCTAAAAGTCCTCTTATGGTGTAGGTACACGTTGAACAGCTAGCACGATTTATTTGTTGTTTGTTTACTCTACCCTCTCAGAAAATACAACACTTCCAATATATACAAGTTGATCCGAAATAAATCGAAGGTCAATTCGGTATAAAGATGGCTGAAGGCAATCATATATTTTCGTTGAAAGTACTACACAAATAATAATCTGAACGATTTAATTGGCACTCTCTCATACTATGCATAATATATCTGTTACGCATTTATTCAATTTCGTTTTGTTCGCGTGGTGTCGTATGAAAAAATTAAACCTTTCGTTTATTTTCCCCTAGCTAGGTTATTCACTTTAAAATCCACTCGCTCGTTATGGCGTGATCTAGAGAAAAATATCCATAGGTATCAGAAATGTTGCTCGGTTGATTGAAATTCAGCACCCCTACCCACTGTAGTTTACGGAGGTTCTTCTGCTTTCTTTATGTTCTTTTAAAAGTAACGTCTACCTACCTGTTATTATTAGGTAGGTACTTATTAAAAGTTGGGGAAGTTATGCCATAGCAATTTTAAATGGTTTGAACATCTCTAAGATAGCCACGTGGCTCTTTGAACTATTTTAATCAGACTCACATAATATCCACGAGTTCTTCTGAATCTTTCTGCCTTTTCTTGTAAAGAATCTTCGTATTGGCGGCTGTATTGGAAAAGTTAAAGCATATTTGTTAACCAACTTCACACAACTCGATGCAAAGTCCTATTTTATCGAGTTCTATGATCCTTTGGAGATAAATCAAGTGAAATCGCTTCGCATACTTAAGTATTTGAACTCTTAGAGGATTACTCCATGGACCAATGACATAACGTTTGGTTACATACTTCAACGCATAGATAAAGAATCGTCGTCGTTCCTCCAGCTTACTGCTGCCAACGTATAAAAAAAAGAGCCTTGCAAATTAACAAAATAAAGTATGGTTGTCATAATTTGTATTAGAGAAAAAGTTACGAACCGGAAAAATTACCTTACTTAGTAAAAAATGTTGGAAAATTGCAAAGATTAAGGTTTCAACAGGGACGGTTCCAATGGGGAGATTGTAGGGGAAAAGGCAATTCAATAAACCCTTTTCATTAATCGTAGAGTCCAGAGGTTTGTTCGTCCGTAGAACCATGTTTTTGCACCCGACGTACTTTGTGATAAAGTGGAAAGTTACGAAGGTAATGTCGAAGGGTGAGGTACAGATAACTGGAAAGGTAGACTATTATGAGGCTGTAGATACTCCATTTTTCCTTCTTGGAACGAAGATGAAGTAAATGCCTTCATTTAATAAGAAAAGGTTTGTAAGTTTAGTAGAAAGGTGTTAACTTCGTGGATTTCGTTTATTTTTCCAATTTGGGTTAGAATTTTGTGCAAGTATATTACATTTTGATTGGATTCATTAAGATGTAAAGTTAGCATAAAATTGAGTTATTTGAAAAGAAGAATTATATCGGTATATTGTCAGAAAGCACAAAAACGTTCGTATGAAATAATTGAGACTAGGTAAGTACCTACTACATAACGATGATTGAAAGAAATCTAATTAGGTAGGTATTTAGATACTATCTTAGCTGTGCCGTCCAGATGTTAACCGTTCAAAAGCATATTGTCAAGTTGTAATGGTACCTTAGTGTCTTCAGCGCGGCATTACTATCCACACTTCGTCTAATTGAGTTTTATAACAAAACTAATTTAGTTGAAACATACATTTGAAGTTCAGTTTCATTCTCTTCTTGTTTGAGAGAATTTCCGAGCTCGTCCCGACAGTTGCGAGCTGACTCCAGATCTTCTAATAACTCGTGGCATTGCCGTTTCAACTGCACCCGCTTGGCAGTCAGACAAACTAAAAGTTTTATTAGATATTATGAAATCCTAATTCAATATGAATAGTTTGAAATCGGACGTCTTTAGTTGTATTTTGAAGGATTAGTTTTCACCTGTGGTTTCGTTTGGCTTCTATATATGGCTTCGAGTAGCTACTTAGATCAATACCTACTTTCGTAGAAATCGCTAATAAATCAGATCTAGACATTCGGTGAAGTTAGCTTTACGAATGCCTCTAACCATTGTGCGTAGATACAGTATATTTTAATTTCAAAATCTTAAAAAACATTTGAATTTACTCAACTAAACATTTCGAGTAAAGTTAAATTAATTGTAAGTAAGTAACTGATATTTATTTAGGTTAGGTAGCAGGCTGTATTTATTTTCAATTGATTAGTTCAAACTACAACTAAGTACAAAACCCTTTTAACCCACATACCATAAGGTAAATAGAATTAGGATAAAAGAGGGATTCAAAGAGGTCGTGCCATTCCAATCATTTAAATTATTAAACAAATCGATACTTTACCCAGTTGGGGTAGAAATGGGAAGACTGGGAATAACGGTTTATTGGGCAATAAAGGCCATTTCCGAGTTCGTTAATTAATAAGTAGGTACCTTCAATGTCCACGAGGCACAGTTATAGGCAATTGCATGATGGTTTAATTAGTAAAGTACATAATTATGAATACACACGCTTAAGAGGACATAGGTACCTACTTACACTTACTTAATTGAAAATAAACAAAATAGACACGACTTAATGTATTGCATGCATGCCTGTAATTTTTACCATACTGAGCTATCGTATTAGACATCATTGTGTAGTGAGTGAACTCAGCAGACGTAGCACGTAGTCAAAAACAAGTCCAAATCTAGGCTACAAACGCAACGGTGCGCAAGATCTTTGTACGGGGCGAACTACTAATTAGTTTGGTGCTGGGTAAAAAAATACTCACTATTTTCTTGCTTTAATTTTTCTATGTTAGAGTTCAAGGAGCGAACCACTTTGAGCACAGCCAGCGTCTCATTACATTTTTGCTTATTTTCGGCGTCCAGTGCAGGTATCGCAGAACGCTGTTGAAACAAAAACGAAATTTGTAAGGAAGTACCTACTTACCTAGTTAATTTACTCGTTTTTTATTATGTTAGGTTGGTACTTACCAGCGTACTACCTAGGTATCTTTCAAAGGATCATAAGCTCCTAAAAGATCTGAGAAAATGTCTTCTGCGCCTTGGGGTACAGTCGTGATCATAATTTTAATTACTTAATATTTTCTAGGTTTATAAATTGACACCTACCTGAACGGCTAACTCATTTTCAATTTCCTCCAAATTAGATTTCAGCAAACATATTTTTAGTTGCTGGTCCTCCACAGAAAACATCTTTAGGATATTATTTTATTACGATTTTATACGTTAAACGCAATTAAAAGTTTCCTTGAGAAAAAAATTTGTAAACTGAAAATTATGCAAATTAGATTCCCGCTAAAATGAACGTTCGTTAGCCATGATTAGGCAAAAGAGCAACCACTCATACTACCACATTGAATTATTTGAATAAAGAACTTTTTTACTTTTATACAGTGAATACAGCGAGGTTAAGCACCTTTTTTTTTTTTTGGCTTCGCACTCTTTGAGCATTTGGCAGTTTTATTTTATTTTTGTCTTAAAAATTATGTAAAAAAGGTAAGTAGGTACCTACTTAAATAAAAACTAGATCGCGAACTAGGACAAGGGGTCTCGAATGGAATCAGAAAAATTAGAGGGTTGGATAAGGATATGTAAGTACCTACCTAAATATTATAATTTATGTAGGTACGACACAAGCTAGGATAATATAAAATAATAAAGTAAGTAAGTAGGTACTTACCTACTTATATAATAAATGTTTGTGTAGGTAACTACTTACCTACTTATATTATAAAACACAACCAGCGGGTGTTCTCTTTTATTAGAAACATTATTTCACCCCGCCAAATACCTTTTATCGCGGGAATACAACAATTTATCTCCTGATTCCTTACACACTATTCTACCGAGACTTTCTCATCTATTTTCAGCACCATCCGAACACCTTTTTTTCTGTAGAAAAACTCAACGTTCGTTGTCACGTAGTAAAACGTTTTCTTCTATTGTGTATTTGTTGAAGCGTTGTTTGGGATCTTTTAGGAAATTTATAGAAAATACTTCCATAACAATGTTTTATACTTACCTACTTGGTTCTAAGGTAGCTACCAAGCATAGACCTAATGGTAAGCGAGCGGTTACCGTAGCCTATGAATGCCTATGACACAAGAGGAGTCACACTCCTATCACTGCGCCGACAATACAATGAACAAGACTGGTCCACCAGCTGTCACCGCAGCGCTTCTTCACAGAGCTCTGGCTCTGGCTCTGGCTCTCGAATGGTGTTGTGTTCCTGCAGTAAGTAAGGTTTTACTCACTTAAGGAACACAACGCCATTCGAGAAGACTGATGTTATTTGGCTGCGATACCTACCTATTCTGTAAGGCGGAGGTACTTTCCGAGTCGGGCTTCTCGAATATAGATAGAGTGAGACAAACCCACTAACCCTTCCTCTCTTCTTCCTTCGTCATTTAATTAGATTGTAGAAGAATTTTATGAAAAAATGTTTAAGTAGGTACCTACTTACCTATAGGTACCTCCCTGTCTATTAGATATTTATTATTGATAAGATTTAATGTAACCTACATTAGAAAATAGGTAGGTAAATGAAATGTTCAGTGTTCCGTTTGCACAAAATAACAGCTCCAATAATGAAACCACTCAAAAGGAAAGTATGATACTCCAATGCCAATCAATGCGTTTCCATGTCATTTCATCCTTTTGTCCGGTGCATGAGAATGAACACATAGTATTTTAGGAACCTACATCTATTCTAGATAACCCCTGCTGACCTAGACCTTTTCGACGGGAATTTTTGATTAGCAGTGTAGGACTTACTTCCTCCAAAAAGGGGCAAAAAAGGGGCTACTGGATACCTTATGACATCCGATTTTGATGTTTTTTTTGTTTGAAAGGTTGTAACTTTAAGTTGGTCTCGTAAAAATTTGGTGAAAATCTGATGAGGGTCTTGAACGTGATGAGTAGAAAAGCTGCTCAAAATGCAGTAAATTGCTCACTTTTAGATTTCTACCAACTTCTCATCACAAAACTAGAGAATTATGAACATTTATTTGGTTTTAAGCTATGCAAAGACAGACTCGCGAGGTCTACAGCTGACAGATTGGTAAACATTATTGATATTTTATTTTCTCATAGTTTTATTCGATAAGGTAGTACTTAATTCTGAAATTTTATTATTCCGGGCTACTGTGCCTTTTGTGTCATAGGTAGCTAGTCACAGAAGCAAAATGCAGGGGTTGCAAAAAATCTGAAGCCTCGACTACCGACTGGCTAACAAACTGTCAGATTTCAATTAAGATACCTACATCGTACATCGTCAATTAAGTTATATAGAGCTGGGATTTCACGAGAGTGGAGTTACAATAGCTTGAACATAACAGAAATCAGACTAACCTTTGTAGTGTGCGCCTCCTGCTTCCGCCATCCTGTTCATCCTGATCATCAGTAACAATTTAATTGAAACTACACAGATTTCTATTACCTACCTAGTATTGTTTTACAGGTTCTTTTCATAAAACATAAGAATAACAAAATATCTACCTACTAATAAACTGAAAATACCTAACTTTATACCTACTAGTGTAACCCCGGCGTAACAATTTTTACTAAACATGGTTGTCATAGACCATATTTGTATCTTAAGGTGGAATCAGACGGTTCACTTTTCGTTATTTCTGTTCTTCATTCGGCATCTTTCACTCAAAGTGACACATCTACACATAAAATGAAAGAAAAGTGTCATAGAAAATCCCAGCTTTAATTCGAGTGATCTTTCACTTGAGTGAACCGTCTGATTCCACCATTATGAAGTCTTTGTAAGAGTGTAAAATACAACAGCGTTTGTTGCAAGCTCGTAAAGATGCTTTGTAAGGTTTTGTCAGAACCCGTCACGCCTAACTTCTGATAGCTGTGCATGTTCTTGTGTATTCTGTAAATCAATGTGAAGCTCTTTACCTTGTGGCACAAAATAAATAATACCTACTTAGTATGCACCTAGTACCTACAAGTAGTATTCTGTGCTCGTGGAAGTCGTGGATCAAAAACCAAAGGAGAACAAACAACACTCAATGGGTGACTCGTTTCCTTTCATATCATAAATTCAAGTGTATTTTCTATTTTACACTATCGATTATTAGAGCTAGACATTTTATTTACTTACTCTATTTTATATTATATGCCTACACACCAAACAGAAAAATTAGAGTTTGTTTTTGAAAACCATAATGCACTCTTTCTATGTTTTAATAAGGTTTTAATAAGTTTAACGTAATAAGTGTGACGCAGAAGTATTTAAGACGTCGCGTGTCGTTGAGGGCTTGGCCACCGCCCAGCACCTAAATCATCAGGCTTGTCGCTCTTATCCTCAAGAAAGAGATGGTCAAGATGGTGAAACTGAGCTGTGACCTGATGTTTTCCAGAAAAATCCAACTTTGAGTTTAACCCTCTCTTTTCCACTTTCGCTAAAAGACATAACTTGTTTATTTTCCCCGGTTTATGTAAAACATGTGGTAGTCTGTGCGCCATATATTGCTACGCGGATTTAGATGCCGTATCCACTCGTATAAAAGCCATTTGCTAAACATATTATTACGATTCCGCTGAAACGAAATCTTTATAACAGCTATTCAAGTCACGTTATTGAAAAATTGTGTTTTACTTCAGGAAAGTACGTTTCCAACTTTGAAATATTTGCGTTAACAATGTCCTAGGTAGTAATAATAAAAAGCTTTCGTTCATGACTGTATTAGGCCGGCCATGATGATAATTAAGTAATTAATTATGGCACTGGATGCGGTTTATGGTTTTATATACTTACTTAATTCCCAACAAGACTTCATACTAACAATGATATACCTACTCGTATTATCTTATAAATTTAATTAACACGTTTAAACTAGTAGTTCGCCGCGAACTGAGATCTCGCGCACCGTAGATGGCTTACATTTGGACTTTCTTCTGACTACCCCTATAATTTCAAGTGCTACTACTGCCGAGTATGCCTATTGCGCTAGCTCTTCATGGTAAAAAATACTAGCATGCATGCAATACATAATGTCGTGTCTAATTTTTCATTTATTTCATATTTATGAATTCTCGTCGTATTTCTAAAGTATGCGTCCTAGAATCAAAATAATAACTATTTTGGAATGTACAAATTAAGACCTTTCATTTGACACCCCACTCATTATATTTGTTTATTTAACTTTTTTTACCCCAATTATTTTCATTCTTTATCAAAAATTTTTTTATCATGAAAATAAATCAAGTAGCATCTAAAATCATTGCAAACCAAACCGCAACGATGCCACTCTCTTTTTAAGACCGACCAGTCAATGAGCTACGAAGACATCGAAACTCTATGAAACGGGAGCTCTTGCAGCTCTGGTTTCGTAGTTTTTGTTCTTTGGTCGTATTTCAAAAACTATACATCCTAGATTAAAAATAAAAACCATTTTGGAATGTACAAAATAAGCCCTTTCGTATGACACCCCACTCAATATATTTGGGTAACTTTGAAAAAAATTTACCCCCTTGGGAACCCCATATCTTTACAACCCCTTCATCGATTACGCTCATACGCTCCACAGCAAATTTCCATAGCACTACCTATTGACCTATCAAGTTTCATACAGATTGGATAAGCGGTTCGATAGTTATGCGAGAACATAAAAATGAAACATACAAACATACAAACATACAAACATACAAACATACAAACATACAAAGCAAAATCGCCTAACTTGCCACTAAGATCTTCGCTCGCTTCGCTCGCTCGATCGATTACCTATCATAGCATAGAGACTTGTCAGTCAGCCGGGGTAATAAACATACGTTTGTCTTGTTGCTGCTATAGGACGTGGAACTGGACTTCTTCTTCTTCTTCTTCGTCGTGTCGATAATACAAAATATCACTAGAGCTTCCGCTCCCAAACTTTGCCACAGCTATAGCGTTGTCAATGGCCGTGCAGAGATCCCTCATAGTGCAGGTGTTCGGGCACAATGGGCAGGCCAGCAAGTGTGGCATGGACTGGGGATCAGTGCCACATTCACAGCGCGTCGTTGACTCCTTGCTAAACCCCCACTTGCTCAAATTGGAACTGGACTGAGAGCCAAACTTTGCTGATAAAGCTGAATCTTTCAGGAAAATTAGTCAAAAATAAGTAAAACTTGATGCATAAATTTCTTAAACGTAGGTACATTAGCCAGCGTCAATTGACAGAGCTGCAGAAATAGTAAGGTGCGTACGGATAGCGCGTACCCTGGATACGCGTAGTCAGTGTACGCGTGTGTGTATTATAGTAGGGTCAGGGAGGGTACGGTGACTCAGGAGACAACAGTGGCTCACACGTGTTTCGACTAGAACGGCGTGCTTTAGATGGCTATGTCTATCGCACAATTGAAGCGTGTGTACCCCAAATGTGTTCAAACCAATCAGGCGGCAGATCGAGCGCAGTACCGAGGTGTCACCGCATTTCTTCGTTTCCGCGCCTACAAAATTACTTTTAAGGTAAGTTTCTTTTGTTTGTCATACCTTAGTTTATGGTAATTTGTGGTGACCATTATGTTTGCCGTATAGTAGATATTGTAGAAATCTTATTTGTGTAGTTATTTGATGTGTTTGTTAGCTGATTCGATTGTCGTCATTGAATATTTTCAAAAGGGCGTAGTTGCGAACAGTGACTCAATTTTAAAAAGTACACAGTGACTCATGAGTCACTGCGTATTGGTGCAGCGTAAAGACCTAAAATAAATTAATTTAGCACTTTTTAATTCTACTTTTATTTTTTCATCAATAGAATGCCACGGCCACCGACTACCACGATGAGAAAAATAGGAAATACTCCTGCTGAAAGAATAAAAGAGGGGATAAGGTTGATTTCAGTAATAATGATTTTAGGTTGATATGAACAACATTTTGAGACTAGAATAATTCTTCTTTATTTCTAATAAAAAATAGAAAATAAATAATTAACGTTTTTTAATTTATTAATACTAATTACCACTACTGAATCACTGAGCCACTCTGTACACCTGGTGGTATACAGTTGCTCAATTCTCACTTTTTGATTTTTGGTTTGTAATTTTTTTTTAGCAGTATTTAATGAAAATATAATGATGCCACATTAAACTAGGATAGTTTAGCAACAACATGTGCAAATTTCAGTAAAATCCTTTGAGTTCTTCTACATTTTTGAGCCCTCTGAAAAAATCCGAGCCAACCTAGCCTCCCTGACCCTACATAATATATGCTCGATGTAGAAAATCCTACTGATAAATCAGGACAGTTTGTGACTCTTGAATATTGGTACTTAGTTATTTTATTTTGAATCATAGGCCTCACGTTATTTCGCAAATTTTTATACAGGGTGGAAAAAATGAATGGGCCCCGGAGGGAAACTACTTTAAATCTATTTTACTTAAAGGAAACATTCCTTTATTTTTAAAAAGAAACAAAACTGCATTCATAGATTTTCTAAAATTCGCATGCCTCACTCGGAATCGAACCAGCTAAAAATTAAAAAACAAACCTCGCTCTATTTAATACCACTAATCGATAGGATTAATGTCAAGATAAAATCTTTATAACACACATTTGGTTTTAGAAATAAAAAATATCATGAAATCTAACATTAATTTTCACAATTTTTTTTCATTAATTTTTATTATTTCACCATTCGCGTCAAAACTTTTCAAAAATGGTATTTGTCTATTTGAGGTGAGATTTGGACTTCTGAAAATGCATCCGATTCGATGATTTTCTTCGAAAAGTTGGCGGTTTTTCAGCGAAGAAACGTTATTTTCCGAATTCGGAATACATTCCGGGAAGGTCTCAATCACACTAGTGGATACCTCTCACCATTCCACTGTAGAGCTAAATTTAAATGAAAGCCCTCATGTACTAAATATTGGATTTCATGGATTTTTTGTACGACAGACGAGTGTAAGACCTCATGTTTCTTTGAGAAGTTTTATCTTTAGTATTGAATGTATTGACTAGTGGAATAAAATAGGGAGTGTTTAATTTTTGAATTTTTAGCTGGTTTGATTCCTGGGTGAAGCAAGTGAATTTTAGAAAATCTTTGAATGCAGTTCTGTTTCTTTTTAAAAATAAAGGAATGTTTCCTTTAAGTAAAATACTGTATCTTATGGATTTAAAGTAGTTTCCCTCCAGGGCCCATTCATTTTTTCCATCCTGTATTTCATCATGAATTTTAATTTCACCTACAGTCAATAATAACAGTTTTATACTTATACCTCTTATTACTTACCTAAAACAAGCTGGAGGTATTGAGTCAAACTGTTTAAAGTTGTCGACTAAAATTAGTTTACCTTAAAAGCCTGTGCGGTGAAAACCATCTGCAAGGGATAAAAAGGAAAAAGCAATATAATATCAAGCTTATTGCAAAATGCAAGTCGCCCACAAAGGGGGTAATCCATTGGTGAGCCAACAAGCCAATAGAGTTGATTAGTAGCTAGCTTGAACTATCCCGCGAAAATGTTGCCATGGTAAAAGAGAGAGCTCACACGTCAGACATCACATTAGTGCTCGAATGCGTAAAAGGAAAGAAATTTGCAATTCTTGCAGGAGAAACAGAGAATGAACAGTTTGTTGACATGCGAAAAAACAAAGCCTCGAATTTTAGGCATCATGTTATACCTAACAATAAATTTTAGTTTAGCATATTGGCGTGGAGTAGGTATTTGCCATTCGATCACCTACATAAAGCAGAATGTTGACAATATTTCGTCATACTCCTTCCACCTGTCAGATTCCAGCGTTTCATAACACAATATCTCGACTGAAACAGGCCGTCCGTAGGTACTCGTAAAAAAGTAATATGCAGCAAAATATAAAACTGTTGAAAGGTGAATCTATGATGAAAGGTTGCAATCTGCCACGTTTGAAATGTTGGCTTTTGCAAAATGAGAGGAATGTGCCAAATGTTTAATTGAGTGTGCCGCTAATTAGAACTGTGGCCATTTATACTTACATTTTCAAATAGTCTTGAATGATTAAAGATCAGAAGAATACTGTCTACTGTAACTAGGGGACACAGTCGTGACGTGATCCTGTTCCGTTTAAGAGCAAGTATTACAGTCGGTGTCATCAACATTTTTCAACTTCACTAGGCTACAATGTTCAAAACGAATAGTCTTTCGATATCATTGTACAAATATTGAGTTGTACGAACGCCCAGGAACGTCTAATAAGAAAGTACCTATACATACAAGGCTCAGGTGTGTCGTCAGTTGGCAATAATGACTGTCTTTGCATGTAAGTAGGTACTTTAGATGGTTTTAACAGCGTCAGGAACCCTGACGCTGTTAAAACTATCTTACTATACTTCGCACAGGTTGCCTCCTGACTCAGGAGGCAACCTGTGCCCACACTTAACTAGACACATACATACTAGACGGTGTAGTGCTTGGGATTTGATGAGATGAAGTGAGCTCTACCGGCACCTAAACCAACCTCTCAGTTCAAACAACATCCACAGAAAGGACATGGTAATACGAGTGGTGGTTGCAGGTGTCATAATTTTCCTTTTTTGTATAGATTTCAAGTTAAAGTCTATCTTTTTTTACTTTTCAACACCTATGATGGAATTAGAAACAATGACCATTGAATTGAAAATCGAAGAACATAACACTTGGTCAAAACGGCATAATGTGCCGAGTTGTGTGAAATGGAAAATCATGCGAATTGAATTAACCTAAGTAACTTGATTTTAAATTTTCAGACCTGTGAACACGAGGACTCATCGAAAAATTGTTACGAACTAAAATTGAATTTTTAAAAATGCCCTAAAGTGTTTTAAAAATTTATAATTCTATTTTCACTTTTTCGGTGTTAATTGCTAGTGAAGTATAGTTCGCAGCTCCCGTTGGTAGATATTTTTTTAGGAAAACATTTTTGATTATATTGGTCAAGGTTCATTTTTATTTACCTCCCTACCTACAGAATTATGTACTTACGTTCTTCATATTTAGATCTATCTCGTCCATAAATAAGTTGATGAATGTAGATTAATAATAGGGACTCCATTGTTTTAGGAAGTTTTAATGACAAAAAGTTGGGAACGGGATGAATTTAAGAGGTCTGTTTCAGAATTCTCTGAGTGTAACATTATGAGCGGCTTAAAAACTTATCAAAGCTGCTTTTTAGATAAGCTTTATAAAAAATATCGCGACCAAGCTTAGTAGGATTTGTCTCAAAGCTCTGGGGAGAAGTTTTAAGGTAAGTTTGAAGCAAAGTGTCTACGTTACTTATTCATTCAAAATTGAATTAAAATTATATTTTTTCTCAGTAGGTAGGTACACAAACTAATAAGAATTTACGTGTCCAGTGCACAGAAAATAACAATTAAATTGGGAAAAAGGAGTGCATTGCAGAACTTGTCTCAGATTATTCGAAACGGTCATCCGTTTTGTTTACTCTATTTCAATAGAGTTCTACACACCTGAGGGATTCTCAATTAGTTTAACGGAATATTCAATTGTATGTAGGTAACATGTTCATATTTATTGAGGAAGTTTTGTGATTCAATTATACTGCGCTTCCAGTCCTCTAGATTAGTTGTTTTCTTATTTATATTACTACTTGTAGTATCGCATAGTTACTACCACTCTGCACTAAGTTGAGAATTCAGACTTTTTTTTTGTTTTTTTTTTTTGTGGGTACCTGTCTACCCCGCTCGGTAATCGGCCATCTTTATTCATTCGCATTTTAGTGCTCAAGCCACTCGCACTTCTCGCTCGTTATTTTCGCGTATATTTTCGAAAGTGTTTTTTATTTTACGTTTTATTTAAAAAATGAAGTGTTAACTGTGTTGTGCTCCAAGGAATTTTTCCAAGGATCAAGGATGGGAAACTACGTCGATGTGACGACGTCGGGTACATTGGACCTGATTTTTACCAAATCACAAATCATGACATTGTGAGGATAGCGGTGCCAGCGGTACAGGTGACTACCTACCTATAATTTTTTACGTGTTTACGTAATGTAATAAATGCAATCTGAGCTGCCAGTAGACAGACCTACCTATAATTTTTTACGTGTTTACGTAATGTAATAAATGCAATCTGAGCTGCCATTGGGGCTACCTCGCCGCATAGAAATAAATGCAATCTGAGCTGCCATTGGGGCTACCTCGCCGCATAGACACACGGTTGGCGTTCTTTCCGCTGGGGATCGTAACCTAACCTTTTATAAACAGATAACCCTCGTTATCAAATTATACCTACATGTATTTACGTGCAATATTTTACTTACCAATGCAAATTACCTAAGTACCTACCTACTGAGATGGTTTATACATAATCGCCGCATAAACTTACGGTTGACGTTCTTTCCCCTGGGGACTGCAACATAACTTTTTACAAACAATCATTAGCCTATTTGGACTACAGGCAGTGGAACAGGTGTTTACCTTTCGGATCAGTAATTGGGGCTGTTTCGCCGCATGGACTTACGGTTGGCGTTCTTTCCGCTGTTAACTGCAACCTAACCTTTTATTAACAATCACAGAATTGGTAAAGGCACTCCTGCCTAAGGAGGATCGCTTGTATCGTTGCGGGTTCGAATCCCGTCGGAATTGAAAATTTTGATAAGATTGTTCCTTTTCAAATGAAATAATACCAAAGTGTGGTTTTCCACTGTAAAAATTAAAAAATTATACAGTATTTATCTTGCGATTTTTACGTATCGACGTATTCTGTATAAATGCAGTCATTGGCGCTGTCTCGCTGCATCGACCTACAGTTGGCGTGTTTTCCACTGGAGAAAAATATATACCTACCTAGACTAAAGTAGTCTTCCACTATACAAAGACACATTCTGTTTAGAATGAGATCAACATCATCATTATCATAACTAGTCTGAACATCCACTAAGGATAATAAAATATTTACCTACCTATAAGTATCTAAGTAGGTAGTGTTTTGTAAATTATTACAGGACACTATAAAAATTGGTGACTTCTCTATCATCATCAGTTTATTTTCAATAACGCACCGATGGTTAATTACAACTGTTTACAGTGGGACTTCTGACACAGACACGTCTGTGATACAAAATCAAATCAAATTGTTTTAAAAAAGTATGTTTCAACTAAAACAATGATTTTATTGGTTTTTTGATACTCATCTACTTGACTCGTTTGAGTCAGTTTAATGACGAACACGGGCCTAAGCCAAGTGCAAATCATTTACTAAACAACATTTCACCTAATTACGAAGAAGAAGAAGAAGAAGAAGATTTCACCTAATCATCATTTAACCTAACGTTCAATTAATACAACATTTTATTAACTTAATTTCATTTGACCTAATTGATATTTGACATAATTTCATTTGACCTAATTTTTATTTAACATAATTTCATTTGTCCTAATTTTTATTTAACATAAAATTTTTATTTCACATAATTTTATTTGACCAAATTATTATTTACACATTTTATATTTAACGGGAATAATTTTTTGAAGAGGTCCAATCCAAACCACAGACCGACGTGTCAAGTTTTTAAACCGCACTGCCTAGTAGGCATACAGTTTGCCGGACGGCGAGCCACGTCGCGTCGTCCGTCGGTCGCCGTCGGTCGCCCCAACTGCGTTCCTCGCAGCGAACTCCTGTGCGCCTCCGCGCCCTACCTCCTCCGCCGCCATCGAGGCACGCGCACTCATCGCGGACGTCGTCGCAGCAACGCTGATACTGGATACCTACAGCTGAGTACCTCGACACCTTTCATATAAAAATGAATTGTCTCGTACAACAAACTTTCGCACTACCTATCCTATTAAGGATGAATAGGTATGAAATGGTTTTTTGCGCACTCAGCCAGTAGTGATAAATTTTATTAAATTGACCATTTTAAGCTTAGGTACTAAAGTACTTATTTAGCTATTATTTATTATTTAGCTTCGTTACTGAATGGCAGTTCTTCATCTCAAAATTTTTTTATTACAAAAATTCATCAAGAGTCAAAGAAATAAATAATATCAAATATTTTTGAAGATTTAAAAAATAAGTGACTTTAGTGTTAGCCTGCCCTGTCGTTGAATAGGTACGGCTGGTACACATTAACAAATGGAAAGAGTCAACTCTTAATTTAGAAGACGGATATTAATATAGGTTGAGTACCTATGTTACTTATGTGATTTCCTCAGTCCCCTCAGCCTGATATCAATTGGTAGCTTATTAATAGAGATGTTACATCAATTTAGAAGGCGCTGAATTTTCTCTGTCTCTCTCTGACGCCTCAACTATGGGGTGTGGGAGTTTCCTAGAACGGCTGTACTGCGAGCGGTAGTGGTCAATAATGAAACAGAAAAATCTCATTAATTATAATTAATTAATTATTATTTTACTAATTAGGTATCTTGAGCTACTTGCTGCATTCAAAGCTCTTAAAAGTTTTTTGCTCGTAACATTATCTGACTTCCAGATACTTGTACGAATCGACAACACTGCCGCAATTCGCATACCAACAACAATTCAATAGACTGGAAAGTCCCGGGTATTAAGTAATGTCTAAGACTGGAAAGTATTCAATATCCACGTTTCGCACAAATTATAAAATTTAATTTGGTATTGGTGCTAAAGTAGAAGTTACGTGTTTTTGCGTGTTACATTTTCATCAATTTGTGATAACTTTTTGACAATTTTGTCTCAAGTAATTAGATTAAGTATGTCATCCTGACATAGAAACAGCTTATCAGAGTTAAGTGATACGGCCTTTGAAACTTTGACTTATCTTTTGATTTTTATATTGACAGTTTGCACTTTAGTTTTTTAATAATTTATCAATCAAAGATTGAGTATACTACTACCAATAGGTCTTGGCAAAGTGATCCTGACGCACTGACTGTAGCTTCATTTACCATCTCTTGGACTAAGTAGAAATTTTATGCCTTTCCTTCCTTTCTTCTACTATTCTAGAAAAGCTTGGAAAAGTTATGACAAACAAAACTAGAAACATCATGGTAGGACCATACTGGCCTACACAACTGTAGTATCCGGTTTTTAAATCCCGTCTCATTACAGAAACTGAAAAATTGCATGCATTATTATCGTACTCCGGTTTCCGGATATGCAACTCATTTCCTGGCGCAATATTCAAAACTCAGCGTTAGACATAATATTATACGCATAATTAGCAGACATTTCGACGAAATAATAAGACACAAGATACTTGTATTTGATGATTATATTATATTGTTAAACTAAGTTACCTAAGTAACTGATTTTTATGACATTTCTGTACTTCAAGTAGGCAATTTATTTTATGACACATCTTTTCAACGAGGGTTTTTACTATGAAACTTATTATTAAACTCGTGATCGGTCATGTCCTTAATTTTAGGACCACGATGACAACCATTTGAAAATTTTGTCTAAATGTGTATTCTTTCCAAGATAACTTTGTTCTAGACCGTTCGTTCGTAACGGGTTCGTTGCCTAATAATAAATTTGTTGGTGAAACTAAATAAATGTCACTATATTACTAGCTCTCGAGCACATTGAGTTCCTAACATTGTCTAAAAAACAATAAGATTTTATGAGATTAAATAGTAATCATTAAAATTTCATACAAAATTAAAACCTCAAGACTAGGTTATAAGCAACCAGTATCACCCCTACCTTTCTTGAATAAAAGGCCTACCTACTGCCTGAACAAAATGAATTTCAGATCAATTCAATTCAATTCAATATAATTTATCGCTTCAAGTTGATTTAGAAAATATTTCACACTATTAACGCTTACAGCACAGTTGCCATCTCACGAGCTCACTTAGTCGGTGTGAACATTAATACCGTCCGTTACACAGCCGGCTGGCTGGTACAAGCGGTCCATTACCTTTACTCGTTTCTTTAAATATCTATACTATGTCTATATTCTATATAGTTGACCATGATACTATAGATCTGACTTATTCGGTGTTTGATTAATATCAGAATAACTACCTACATAATTAAGTACTTAATTAATTAAATCTAGTGATCTAAATTTTAAACAAGGATTTGCAAGATCTTAAGATCTTCTGTTGAATATGAAATGTTTAGTTACGGTTCATAATGAATACCTCTAAGTTTTCAAAAAACCTACTTCTTAAGTTTTCAAAAAATGACAAGTTTGTTGATTGTTTTCCCTAATGACTCTCAAAGTCTACAAGTAGTAATATAAATAAGAAAACAACTAATCTAGAGGACTGGAAGCGCAGTATAATTAAGGATTAAACGAACTTACCTGTGAGTGAAGTTCTATCCTAATTATACTAGCGCCCAGTCCGAATAGATTAGTGTGTCCCGCCCGCCCAACGCGCGTGAAACACACTTATCCCTCAATATTACATAATTAGGGAAAACATCAATAAAATTGGTTGAGATTATTAACTCCTAACTATATGAATAAAGATGGCCGATTACCGAGCGGGGTAGACAGGTACCCACAAAAAAAAAAAAAAAAAAAAAGTCTGAATTCTCAACTTAGTGCAGAGTGGTAGTAACTATGCGATACTACAAGTAGTAATATAAATAAGAAAACAACTAATCTATTCGGACTGGGCGCTAGTATAATTAGGATAGAACTTCACTCACAGGTAAGTTCGTTTAATCCTTAATCACTTGTTTTCCCTTGCGAAAAACGAGAATTTGTATTTAATTGGCTGACAAATCCCGTGAGGATGTGAACCCAGAGTAGGTTGTAAAGTAGAGAAACTGTAGGGACGAAATTCCAAACTAGCTTTTGCACATTATATAATTTATATTATACCTAATGTACGTTTAATCAATGTCTGTTTTAGGTCGAGCTGTACTTTCTTACTTAAATAAAACAAATGAGTACAAATTATTGTAATATCATAGCAAATGGAGCAATTAAATATAACGTGATTAAGAAGAATGAGATAATAATGATACCTAAGTAGGTTCTACTTCTTTAACCGGTACAACGTTAAAACGTTCAAACAAAACATAAATAACTAATTTACTTTGGTGCAACATCACTTGAAATTAAACTGTTTTGCATTTCAGTACTTAGGTACATCGTTTTAGGTATATTAACGTATTATTAGGTACCTACTTACCTAGTTTCGATCCAACATTCACTAAAGAAAGCAATAGAAATTTTCAGCGAATTGAATATCTCAAAACCGTTTTACTGTTAGTGAAAACAAATTGTTTACTTATGTACCTAAGTACTATGATTACAGCAAGTCACCAAAAATTACTCAAGAGCTTTCGGATTATGCGAAATTAGTTTACGAAAGGTGTCCGACACAATGACGGTAAATTCATTTGTAAGCTTTTAGGCAGGTAACACTAATTTTACTTGTCGTGATACAGGCTGGTACGATTTATGTTGTGGAAAAAATCCAACCTTTGAAGATTTTAGACTCAGCCTGTGACCGTTTTACTTCAAAACTCACGTCATCACGAATAGATTCAAATGTATAATATTTGTATTAAAAATCCTATGCAAAATCATATTTTTCATTATAATATTGAAGAATGTAATTTCAATGTCAGAATGAGATCGTTCTCAAAGACCCGCAGAATTGAATTTTCATAATAAACCCCTCTCACGTTCACTTCACTTGCATTCAACTATCCCAGACTATAACTACCCATTTTAAAGGCATGTTTGTGACACAAATAAATGACGGGAGTTTTATTGTAATGTTTTTGAAATGTTTTGCAATAACAAGCTCCATAATCATAACCTTTCAAAACTCTTTGTCGACAGCACTGTTCTTTTATTTTATTTTATTCCTCTATAAACTCATCTCAGCACTCCTTTCTTTCATTCTTCACATCACTGCAGTGGCGGCGTAAGGGGGGGGCGGACGGGGCGGTCCGCCCCGGGCGCCAAGCACTAGGGGGGTGTCACCGTGGACCACGGGGAAAAAAATCCGTACCTACTTATAAAAATTTTGTAAAATCTACCTTTCAAAGGGAGTGCCAGAGTTCTAATTGGCATTACCGTTAAGGAGATGTAAATGGGTATTCGAATGAAAAAAGTATCATCACGCATTTGTCTTAAGAAAATTCGGCTCTCTTTGCTTGCTCGTGGATGTCGCATATAGCTTCATGAGTAGATAACTATTTTGCGAGCCAAATGAGTTATGTATGACCACAGAATGGGAACCGACAAGCAGCCAGCATTTTCTTTGAGCACTGTAAGCAAAGTCAAGTGTTGTCACATGTTGCATTTGTCTTAAAAAAATTCGCTTAAAGAGTAGGACGCTTGCTTCGTTTTAATCTCGCTTTGCTCGCATATTAGCTTCACTGAGTATTTTGCGACCAAAGTGAGTATAATGTCATGCAGGGGCGGCCTTAGGGGGTGGCAAACAGGGCAATCGCCCGGCCTCGCGCAGCTTGCGGCCCCCTGTCATCCCGTCATATAACGTGTCATGTGTCTAAAAAATCGGCTCGCTTCGCTCGAATTTAGCTTCATGTCTATTTTACGAACAAAGTGAGTTATGTCTGACCGCAGGATAGAAACCGACAAGCAGCCCGCCTTTTCTTTGAGCACCGTAAGCAAAATCAAGTGTCATCTCATTATGTTGCATTTGTCTTTAAAAATTCGGCTCGCTTTGCTCGCATTTAGGCAGCCAGACTTTTCTTTGAGCACCGTAAGATAACTGAAGTGTCCATGTCACATTTTTCTTTAAAAATTTCAGCTCGCTTCGCTCGCACTTTAGGTTCATGTGTATTTTACAAGAGTAGGGAGCTCGCTTGGTTCGAAGCTAGCTCGCTTTGCTAGCATATTAGCTTTAGTATTTTGCGATTATGTGACATTTGTCAAAAAAAATCGGCTCGCTTCGCTCGCATAGTAGCTTCTTATGTAGATATTTTGCGGCGTTACAAATATTTGCATATTATCATCCAAACATTTATCATTTATCTCTATGCCTTGCACCTATATTGTCAGAATGTCACTGTTGTATTTTTTGGAGGGGGGGGGGGGGGTGCTCAATAGAAATGTGCGTTTCAACCGAGAGAGCATATGCTGAAGACAAGATTAAAGTATGCAGACCTTTAGTAGAAGTTCTAAAACAATTGTAAAACCAATCTCGCCATTTGTAAAAAGACAGAACAAGAGATACGACATGAAATGTATGCTCACTCAGTTCTCCCATGCGACAAGCCAAATATCAAAATGTATTATGTTTACAAAATAAATTTGTATGCTAGGCTTTAGTAGAACTTTAGATATGCTACGGTTTTCAGTTTCAGATTCCCTAGTGCCTTAGTTTAAAATTTACAAATGGTTTATTATGCTCACTCAGTTCTCCACTTTCACAATGTCCAATTTCCTACTAAACCAATGAAAGAATTTGAATTAAATTGATATCTACATTTAGTATAAGTTGAGTACGAATTTATAAAACCGAAAAAAGAACCAATATCATACAACATATATGAATAATTAACTGTCTTAGGTGCTCACTCAGTCGAAACGTTTTTGAAAAGTAAAAAACCTTAAAATCTTTTGATTTGTGAATTGTAGAGAAAATGTAAATATGTGGACCTTTAGTAAAAATTTTTACTAAAGATCTGCATTTTCAAATTGTGGAATATTTGCTTGGTTCACGAGATATACTTATTTTATTATTTGTATGAAAACTTGTTATCGTCAGAATGAAGGGTGTCACCCGTCGAGTTACCGTCAGAATGAAGGGTGCCACCCGTCGAATTTAATGTTAAGATAGTGTCCAATTAATTGCTAGAAAACTTCAAAGGAAAATATGCCTGATAAGTTAAATGCATTAATTTCATAATGCCTAAAGCCCATCACACACATAGCAGATAATATATCTTATGAAAGATATATTTTCCGATCGCACCCATAAAAATTCTATGGAGCGTCACACACAGCGGCTATAATATATATTTCAACAGATTAAATTCCGATTGAGAAATATATCTGTCAACCTATCAAAATATAAACTACAGGATGTTCTCGTAACTCACAAGAAAAAATTTAACTGCAGTTCATCAGTTTATATTTTACTTCCTTAAACCAGAGCTGCGAGGCTAATAAGATCGTTATAGCAGAGTCATAATAACTAGTAGTTCGCCCCGAACTGAGATCTCGCGCACCGTAGATGGCTTACATTTGGACTTTCTTCTGACTACCCCTATAATTTCAAGTGCTACTACTGCCGAGTATGCCTATTGCGCTAGCTCTTCATGAAAAAATACTAGCATGCATGCAATACATAATTTCGTGTCTAATTTTTCATTTATTTCATATTTATGAATTCTCGTCGTATTTCTAAAAGTATACGTCCTAGAATAAAAATAAAAACTATTTTGGAATGTACAAATAAAGACCTTTCATTTGACACCCCACTCAATATATTTGTTTACTTAACTTTTTTTACCCCAAGTATTTTCATTCTTTATCAAAAAATTTTTATCACGAAAATAAATCAAGTAGCATCTAAAATCATTGCAAACCAAACCGCAACGATGCCACTCTCTTTTTAAGACCGACCAGTCAATGAGCTACGAAGACATCGAAACTCTATGAAACCGGAGCTCTTGCAGCTCTGGTTTCGTAGTTTTTTTTCTTTGGTCGCATTTCAAAAACTATACATCCTAGATTAAAAATAAAAACCATTTTGGAATGTACAAAATAAGCCCTTTCGTATGACACCCCACTCAATATATTTGTGTAACTTTCAAAATTATTTACCCCCTTGGGAACACAATATCTTCACAACCCCTTCATCGATTAAGCTCATATGCTCCACCGTAAATTTCCTTACCACAACCTATTGACCTACCAAGTTTCATGCAGATTGGATGAACGGTTCGACAGTTATGCTCGAACAACAATTCGTGAAACATACAAACATACAAACATACAAACATACAAACATACAAAGCAAAATCGCCCAACTTACCACTAAGATCTTCGCTCGCTTCGCTCGCTCGATCGATGATTCTTAGCGTGATTTTTCTATTAGAAATCACAAAATTGACAATTCATATAGTGATTCGTATCGGCACGCTTTTGCCGTATGCCTTTACCAAGGAAGTTATATACCTACGTAACTGGAAGGTTAACTGAGACAAAAAACCGGTCCGCTTGAGAGATAAAACTTGGGCGGTGCGTCTCTTTCTAAAGGGTGACCATAATTTATAAACTAAACATTCCTAGTCCCTAAGGGGCCTTTTACATCATTTTCTGATTTACGTGATGTTTCAGGGCATGATTTTTCAATTAAAATACTAATACAATTTTGATCCTTGATTTTGATTTCGATCCTTGGTTTCGATCCTTGAATTCGATCCTTGATTTCGATCCTTGATTTCGATCCTTGGTTTCGGTCCTTGATTTCGATCCTTGATTTCGATCCTTGATTCTTGAATCTGAAAACTAAAATCTTGAATCTTGAATCTTTGAAGTGACAGCTGTCAAATTTAAAACCGCCATATCTCGGGAACTACTCGTCCTAGACTCCCCGTTCTCAGTTCAAATGAAAGCTATGACCAAGATCTTCATTTGAAGTGACAGCTGTCAAACTTCAAATGGCCATATCTCGGGAACTACTCGTCTTAGACGCCCCGTTCTCAGTTCAAATGAAAGCTATGACCAAGATCTACATTTCAGATGACAGATGTCATTTTGACAGCTGTTATTGAAAATTTAGATCTTGGTCATAGCTTTCATTTGAGCTAAAAAGGAAGAGTCTAGGATGAGTAGATTTCGAGATATAGCTGATTGAAGTTTGACAGCTGTCACTTTAAATGAAGATCTTGGTCATAGCTTTCATTTGAACTGAGAACGGGGCGTCTAGGACGAGGAGTTCCCGAGATATGGCCATTTGAAGTTTGACAGCTGTCACTTCAAATGAAGATCTTGGTCATAGCTTTCATTTGAACTGAGAACGGGGAGTCTAGGACGAGTAGTTCCCGAGATATGGCGGTTTTAAATTTGACAGCTGTCACTTCAAAGATTCAAGATTCAAGATTTTAGTTTTCAGATTCAAGAATCAAGGATCGAAATCAAGGATCGAAATCAAGGATCGAAATCAAGGACCGAAACCAAGGATCGAAATCAAGGATCGAAATCAAGGATCGAATTCAAGGATCGAAACCAAGGATCGAAATCAAAATCAAGGATCAAAATTGTATTAGTATTTTAATTGAAAAATCATGCCCTGAAACATCACGTAAATCAGAAAATGATGTAAAAGGCCCCTTAGGGACTAGGAATGTTTAGTTTATAAATTATGGTCACCCTTTAGAAAGAGACGCACCGCCCAAGTTTTATCTCTCAAGCGGACCGGTTTTTTGTCTCAGTTAACCTTCCAGTTACGTAGGTATATAACTTCCTTGGTAAAGGCATACGGCAAAAGCGTGCCGATACGAATCACTATATGAATTGTCAATTTTGTGATTTCTAATAGAAAAATCACGCTAAGAATCATTATTATGACTCTGCTATAACGATCTTATTAGCCTCGCAGCTCTGGTTTAAGGAAGTAAAATATAAACTGATGAACTGCAGTTAAATTTTTTCTTGTGAGTTACGAGAACATCCTGTAGTTTATATTTTGATAGGTTGACAGATATATTTCTCAATCGGAATTTAATCTGTTGAAATATATATTATAGCCGCTGTGTGTGACGCTCCATAGAATTTTTATGGGTGCGATCGGAAAATATATCTTTCATAAGATATATTATCTGCTATGTGTGTGATGGGCTTTAGGCATTATGAAATTAATGCATTTAACTTATCAGGCATATTTTCCTTTGAAGTTTTCTAGCAATTAATTGGACACTATCTTAACATTAAATTCGACGGGTGGCACCCTTCATTCTGACGGTAACTCGACGGGTGACACCCTTCATTCTGACGATAACAAGTTTTCATACAAATAATAAAATAAGTATATCTCGTGAACCAAGCAAATATTCCACAATTTGAAAATGCAGATCTTTAGTAAAAATTTTTACTAAAGGTCTACATATTTACATTTTCTCTACAATTCACAAATCAAAAGATATTAAGGTTTTTTACTTTTCAAAAACGTTTCGACTGAGTGAGCACCTAAGACAGTTAATTATTCATATATGTTGTATGATATTGGTTCTTTTTTCGGTTTTACAAATTCGTACTCAACTTATACTAAATGTAGATATCAATTTAATTCAAATTCTTTCATTGGTTTAGTAGGAAATTGGACATTGTGAAAGTGGAGAACTGAGTGAGCATAATAAACCATTTGTAAATTTTAAACTAAGGCACTAGGGAATCTGAAACTGAAAACCGTAGCATATCTAAAGTTCTACTAAAGCCTAGCATACAAATTTATTTTGTAAACATAATACATTTTGATATTTGGCTTGTCGCATGGGAGAACTGAGTGAGCATACATTTCATGTCGTATCTCTTGTTCTGTCTTTTTACAAATGGCGAGATTGGTTTTACAATTGTTTTAGAACTTCTACTAAAGGTCTGCATACTTAAATCTTGTCTTCAGCACATGCTCTCTCGGTGGAAACGCATATCAATAGAATACCGCCCCGGGTGCCAACCCAAGCTACGCCGCCACTGCATCACTGTCATTTTTCACTGACTCTAATCATCTTTTCTTTGGGTTTCATGCGTCAACGTTTGCAAGATCAACACAACACCACTAGATCAACTGTTTAATATGTTAATGGTTGAAATGGTTCATTCATTACTTACTAATATCAAATTATAAGATCAACAGATCATTCGATTAAAGATTACCTACTGTGTCAACAATTCACAACATCAACAATTCACTAATTTTATACTTTTCAACCGAAAAAAAAGCTCAAAAGCTCTTCATGGTCTTTTGGACTTATAAATAAAAATACGAATATAATTTCAATACTGCCTGTTTATTTTACTGAAAGGGATGTTTATTCATACCTTTTATGTTTACAACAGCCAAGGACCACTCAAGAAGATCAAAGTCACTGGTATTCATGTGATTCATTATAAAGTTGTGTTAATTAATGAAAAAGCGAGGAACATCTATTGATATTTTTACTTTGAGAAAAAATGATGAAATGAATGGAATTGAGCTTTGATAAGTTTGAGAGTTTTACGTAGGTACCTACAAACTGATTTTTATTTTTCATCAGCCAAACGGGATACAGTGCATCCATTTTCGATCCAAAAGTCGAGAGTTCTAATTCCAGGCGTGTAGAGTCAGAATATTAAACTAAAAGAACATATTACTAAAAAACCAATTAGGATTTTAGCATGCAAACCTGTCACGGTAACTGGTGGTTTTTCTATCTTATTTTATTAATATTATAAAATAGGTACGTGAATCTTTAGATGTTTGGATGGATGTTTGTTACTCAATCACGGCAGAACGGCTGAAAGGAGTTTAATGAAACTTGGAATAAACTTACCTACATAGTTTATGACCTGGAATAACACATCGGCTACTTATTGTGTGGGTAGGTACCATGCGAGCAAAGCTGCGAGTGGAAGCTAGTTTTAAATAAAACTATATCAGTAGGTACGTAAAGAATATCAATTTTTATCATTAAAACCTTTTTAACCTTTAACTGGTGACGTGGTATTTGTGTAACGTTAGAGGTGACGTTAGGCCTGACAGGCCTCGGTTTAATATAAGTATAATTCGCGATATATATAAATTAATGACTGTAGCCTACCTGTTTGTGTTAATATGGATATTGAGGTATTAGATAAAACAATTTTGAGGATTCTAATTATCACTATTATTTAAGAACAGACATATCAAAATTAGCACTCGTATTATTACAAAAAAACGACATGAGATCAACATTTGATCATAAAAAACAAAAATCAACATTCTTATTCATAATAACATTTTTAAATCTTAGTATAGACTTGAATCATCTTATAAAATAACATAAACCTATTTTCAAATTTGTAATCACAAAACTGACAATGGGTAAACTTTACAAATTTTTATTGAAACTCAGGACACAGAAAACTGGATTTTCTTGGTCTGGCTGTGGTTCGTGCTCCTCATTATCAGATGTGCTTTCTTCAGTGTCTGAGTTGTGGTCAATTTGCTCTGGAACATCTTATTTTTCCTAAATCATCAGCTTCAGAACCACCAAAGTCTTCACACCCCAACAATTCTTCGATTTATTGATTGAAATTCGAACTAGTTCCCAATATAACTTTTCTACTAGTACTTGGTACTGAATTTATCTGCTCCAGTACTCTAGGACTTATTTTAGGTAGTTCTGTATCGTCCAGGCTATAATAAACCACAAATAACATTTAAACACCAATGAAAAAAAAGTAACGTAAGTGGTGACGTAGGGCCTGAGAGGCCTCAGTAAAACTTTAAATACGCATAACTCACCGAATTCGCTACCGCCGATACTATTATCCTTGTCCACGGCGTGGGCGCAACTAAACTCGAAGCTACTGAGACGCACAAACCCGGGACACGCGGGGAAAGGGGTGAAATACCGTCTTGTTAGTGATCTCGGGCCTGTGAGGCCCGACGTCACCAGTTAAAGGTTAAGTAAACTTTCTTTTTTAAAACCATTCAATTTAGAAGATAAATGTATCGCATTCTGAAGAAATGTTCCGAAAATTAAACAATAAGACAACAGGTTTTGTTCCTGTTGGGACTGGGCCCAAAATCGCTAATTATTCTCTTTAATTTATTGCTTGAAGGATAAATTGTTCTGTGGAATATTGGCCACGATTTGGAATCGTGACTTGCGTTCCTAACATCGCTTACCCTCCAATGAGCACCTTCGCATTAATCATTCTATTCGGGATTAAGTACGAGATCATATTTTTGACGAGTTGACTAGCTAATTCCAATTTTCTTGGATAATTATTTAACATTTAGGAGGAAAAAGGATTATAAATGATTTTGTCTTTGATGAAAGTCATTGAAGTGCTCGTGATTGGTGCTGAAGTTTATAGGCCACATAAAGACTATCATGGCTTAATGATTTTACAGCCGGGACTAAAAGCACGGAAATGGCTAGTAGTTAATGTCCTGTTGATAGCAACTCTGGTGTCATTGTCATAACACTGTGGTTGTTATCATCATCCTGTTGATAGCAACCACAGTGGAAAATCATCAATTCTGTGTAGCTTAATACCTAGTTCAATATAGGTAACGTTCTGTTGCCTATCATTGTGGTCTAGGTATTAGGCTACACTTCGAGCGCTTCAATACTCAATTTGAGTTATTTTTAAAAGATTAAATTTTTTAAGTGTTTTTGAACTAACATTAGTTCACTATACTATAACTTACTTATATTATTATAGTCAGTTGAATGTTTGATGAAATATTTTCTACAGAATCTTTTGAAAATACACTAGTAAACATTGAAGAGACCGCGTGTCACAAATCCCCTCGTGTGGAAAGCTAGAGAAAATTCTATTTTCATGAAGTTGAAATATAATGTGACAAAGAATGCATTTTATTCGATCTGCAAAGAGCTGTGGCGCCGTTTGCGGCGCTGAAGTGTTCGAGCCACGTTGTTATTCTGAGCGCGAACTCTTTAACCGCTTTTGTAACTTTATAATCGGCTCTTTGCCATACCTAAGTAAGTTGCTCAGAGACACAGAGCTCCGTAGATCAAAACAAGATGGTAAAAACCGTTTTAACTTGAAATAAAACGTTTGGTTCATAGTTTTTATCAAAAATGTTCACAGTTTTCTCATTGTGTTTTCCACTTTCCACGTCTTGCCAGTATAAATACATCGATTACCTTTGAGGAAGAAAAAATCAAATCCTGAGAAATATAAAAGAACTTTTGGTTATGTTTACGGCTAGAAAGGATAAAAACTTGTTTACACACGTGCCTAAGTAAGCACAAACGAAGCCTTCTAGGTATCGCGGTTAGGTTTCCAAATTTCTCAATGTTGTGATAAACATCAAACAAACAACCCGTAACAGTGAATACACACATGGTCAAGTTAATACCCGTTTACCAAAAAGCTCTCCGAAAGTTTTACAGTAGCATTTTGTGGTTTGTTTGATGAAAAGGTGAATATGAGTTCAATTAAAGATTAGGGGGGCATCCATTAATTACGTGAGGCTTTTAGGGGTGGGGGGAGGGGTTCGAGCCAAATCTTACGTGAGGGAGAGGGAGGGTGGTCTCGGCAGATATCACGTAATATTTTTTATTTGCCAGAAACGTGAAATGCCGTGAAATTTTAGTTAAAATCAGATGGACTATGTTGGTTCTAATCACTCTTGAGACCACATAGAAATCCCCGTGGACTGACTTAGAATGTATATTCATTGACGAATTTGAGTAATGCCTACTTACCTATTTAAGAATTGTATTGTTCAATTTACAATCTCACGTGAGATTAGGGGGTGGGGGAGGGGTCGAGACAAATCTCACGAAATCTCACCACGGAAGGAGGGAAGGTCGAAAAATTCCAAAAATTAGGTACCTCACGTAATTAATGGACGCCCCCTTACCTAAAAACCATTGAAAAACCCTATTTGGTCGTCTGGAATCCAATTAGTACTCTAATAAGTGTAATAAGTGTAATAGACTTGGACGTAGAGATCTGCTTGCAAAAAGTGAGTGTGTGCCAAATGCATCATACCTACCTACTCACTGCAGTGCCGTAACTAGCCTTTTGGGGGCATCCATTAATTACGTGAGGCTTTTAGGGGTGGGCAGAGGGGGTCGTGACAAATCTCACGACATCTCACCAAGGGGGTAAGGGAGGTCGAAAAATTTCAAAAATTACCTCACGTAATTAATGGACGCCACCTTTTGCGCCCGGCGAGCTCTGTGCGAAAATAACTCAAAACTCGGTGCTAATCTGGTCATTTCTGCGCCCCTCCAGTATGCGCCCTGTGCCTGGGCACCGCTGGCACCACCTTTATATGGCACTGTCCCGCTGATACGTCTCTTGATATCTTCACAGATTTTTGATGTGAATATCTGAGTAGATGTTTGCCCTCTTTGGGGATATAAGCGACTAAGCGATAGCCTGTTTACATGTTTACAGTGTTTTCGATTCACGTTACTTGATTAAATTTAACCTAGTCTTTAAATACATACTTATATCAAGTTACTAGCTGACCCGGCAAACTTCGTATTGCTTCAAGCATAGGTACCTAAATGGAGAGAAAGCATGTATAAAGGGAAGCAGAGAAGCTTGGTAGGAGAGAAGCAGGGAAGAGAGAAAACCCATACCCATATCCATATCACCAAAAAGTTGAATGAAGGTCCTGACTCCATCATCATATCAGCATTGTGTTTCACTCATCAAGCTCTTTCATTTGATACCCATTACCCATATCACTAAAAAGGTTCATGGAACAGGTCTTAACTTCATCATCAGATCAGCTTGCTGTCACCATATTATTACACTAGTGAACGCCCGCGGCTGCGCCCGCGTAGACTACTTTTCTTTATCCCACGGGAACCATACATTTGTCCGGGATAAAAAGTGTCCTATGTCCTATTTCAGAACCTAAACTATCTACATTCCAAATTTCATCAAAATCGGTTTAGTAGTTATGGAGATACATGGTAACAAACATTCACACACACACACACACACACACGGACTTTTGCCTTTATAATATTAGTAGGATTGTAGTCAGAACTAGGTATACAGACATGCTGAGTTCCTAGTTTCAACTCAATCGGCCTTTTTATTGAGGAGTTCTGTTGAACAGCTCCTGACTCCATCAGATCATGACCTTGAAATTTTTACGGGACAATATTTAAAGTACCTACTTTCTAACAAAAAAAGAGTCAATGAAATCGGACAACGCGTTGATGAATTACAACCAGATACTCATTTTGACTTTCATCCCCTCTCCTTAGGGAACCGTGCTAAATTTTGGAATAAAAAGTATCCTATATTAGACCTCGTAGTAAGCACTCAAATAATACCAAGTTTCATTTAAATCCATCCAGTAGTTTCGACGTGATGCGCGGCCAAGATACAGACAGACAGACAGACGGACAGACAGACAGACATGAATGAAAAAAATTACAGTTTTGGCTTCAGTATCGATTATAGAGTGCCCTCGAAAAAAAAATTTCAAAATATCTTCAATGTACAGAATTTGACCTGTTACAGTTTTATTATAAGTATTGATTGATTGATATTGATTGATCATCAATGATCAACAAATTCACTTTGTCAGTAAAAATAAAGCCGCGAAAACTGGTCAGTGGTGAAAGGTACTCACTACTTAATAGGCGGGTCCACACAGACCGAGCAGCCTCGCGAGGCATTTGCCGCGCGAAGCAGCTCGGTTAGTGTGGACGCGCGGCAGCCTTGGTATCATCGCGAGGCTGCCGCTTGCCTCGGCCGAGGCACGTCCACACTAACCGAGCTGCTTCGCGCGGCAAATGCCTCGCGAGGCTGCTCGCTCTGTTTGGACCCGCCTATTGACAGCAGCTAGCTTATTTGGGACTCTACTTAATTGGAGATAGCGAAACATGTCGTTTTCAGACATGTTTGCGAATTGAACGCTTCGTCTCAAGGCAACCAAAAGTGAGATTTTTCGCATCGAAATATTCCCTTCCTTATGGATAAGGTCAATCAGTTAATTAAATGTGATGTATTCATAACCTCTTCTGAATCTGCTGATATAATTTTCTTAAAATTAGATATTCTACGGATTAAAAACGTAACGAGCCTATTCATTTTTATGAGAAAGACAAATGAAAGTGATAAAAAAGAAGTAAGTAAGTACAGCTACATTAATTTCTATATTTTACAATTTAACTAGACAAGCAAGCAATTTTATATTTGTTTTCAGATATTCCTATCTTTCTTTTGAAAACTTTCACATTTTTCTTTCAGGGAAACAAATATTAAAACGACGAAGTTCACGGCGCTTTATTTATTTTATAAAACCTATAAGTAATAACACTTTTCATACAAACACGCACTGACATCTAAATAATCTACTTGCAGGATATAACAAACATAGTACGACTGTCATGCATGCTAATATCACATTAATTTTAGCGATTAAACTACGGATCTTGGGAGTTTAACGGCCAAAGTGTAACCCAGGTGGTTCACACAGTTTCGAGTCTTCGAACTACCAATATAGATCAGTTAAAACAAATATGTACCAACTTAGTTCAACCCTAACCTATAGCCTTATAGGGAGGGGCATTTGATGGAATCTTGAGTGCTTGTAAAAGCTTTTATTTTACTTCACTTGTATCTTTGTATGTCGTGGCATTTTGCAATACTTATGTCAATTTAGGTTCCTTCCAAAATACAAAGATTAACTAGGTTTCCCCCGAACTTAAGAGGGGGTCCGGCCGGACCCCCTAAACCCCTCCCTTATACGATAATACGCCCATGAACACAGCCTTTGTCACTCAAGGATGTTGTACCTTTCCGGGAAAGCTATTTTTAAATCGGATAAGTAATTTCGTACACTCAAAATTACAAACTTTACGTCTTTGTAAGTTTAAATGCATTTTTAAAATTACATAAGCCTATTGAATTTTATTTTAAAACGATATTTACTGACTAGACTAGGAATGTACCTAATGCATCTATAACAAAAAATTTACGCAAACCAATGTAGCATGCACAACTTTAGCAATCACACTGTAATAATAAATCATCGCTACAAGTCCGTTTATGTTTTTACTAGCATCCGCCCTCGGCTTCGCTCGCGTGGTAGGTACCTATCCGAATAAAAAGTTGCTTGTGTTATTCCAGGTCATAAACTATGTAGGTACTCGTAGATTCCTGTTCAGCCGTTCTGGCGTGATTGAGTAACAAACATCCATCCAAACATCTAAACTTTCACATTTTTTATATTAGTAAGATAAGATACGATAAGATAGTAAGATTAAATTAAACATTATTTAGGTAGGTACATTTAAGACTGTAAAACACTGAAAAGAAAGTTAGGCCCCAAATCGTGTTTGTTGCACAACCGGAGTTCAATAGCCTAACTCTTATGAAGTAATCTACATGGTCTTTTTGAATAAATGCTATTTGATTTGACTCTGTTTATCCTAATTGAGCTATTAAAAGCGTACATTTACATGTTTGGAGGGTAGAAAATAATTCCGCAAAGTGCTGTGAGTAAAGGCGTGGTGACCGGTGGAGCGGGCGCCGAGCAGTAGGCTCGGGGTTGCTGGCTGCAAGCTGCCACATCCTGAGCCAGCACCCAAGCCATACGCTTCAGCAGCGTGCTGGCCGATCCAGAACACGTCCTTCCGGCGTCTGCCACGCACATCATGAAAGCATCGCGGGCACTGTGGACAATCAATCAATTAAGTAATTCCTCGTTATCACAGTCATCTCTGTAATGTTATCCAAAATGTCGAAGTAAAGTTAGGTTATACAAGATATTAAAAATGTGTACAAATTGAGAAAGTTAAAATTAAGTACCTAAGTCAGTAATTCTTTTTCGGATCTAAAATCCGTCACATAATTGAATACTTCCATTGCCCGTCTTCTCATGCCATCGGTTTGAGTACCTACTGGAGATTCCGGTAAACTGACAAGTTCAAGGGGATCCCCCTAGGGGATCGGGCTGGGTGATCCTGATGGACGAACCTCTAAGGTTAAGGCTAAGGTCATATTAATAGGTATTTACATATTAAATTATCTTTAAAAGTTAAAATTGTAGCTCTATATGTACCTAAATAACTTTTGACCACGAATATTGTCAACTAAAGCAAGCTTACACAAATATGATTTATGAATTAATAAAACTTTATTTTTAACATTTATTACAGTACGGCCAACGGATCTCGGCGTGCGTGAAGTTAGCCGTTTCGATGCGCAGTGCAACTTTTTCATACAAAATTTTCTACTGCGCAGCGCAGAGCCTGACTTCACGTACGCCTAGATCCGTCGGCCCAACTGTACTGTTTTAGTTATTTGTTCTATTGACATTTTGTATTAGGTACAGTTGGGCCGACGGATCTAGGCGTACGTGAAGTCAGGCTCTGCGCTGCGCAGTAGAAAATTTTGTATGAAAAAGTTGCACTGCGCATCGAAACGGCTAACTTCACGCACGCCGAGATCCGTTGGCCGTACTGTAAGCTTCGTTGTTGCAGTCAATCATCTAAATAATCTAGTAAAGATCCAAGTTTTTTTTTTGTTTTATGTTACTTTCGTCTCAGGTTGAAAACAACTCAATACAAAATGGGTAACTACCTACCAGGCGAAGCTATTTTACGAGGAGACCACAATTACCTCTTGTTTGTTATTCCTAAAGCAGGAATTTGTGCTTTTAGTTAATTGAAATGAATAAGCTGAAATTGATTTCTTTGAACCCTCCATTTGAGTTTAATTGATCATAATAATTTAATTTGAGTGACTAAAACCTTATTCCATTACGAAGTCGTGCTATTTGGAATGACAATTATTTATTAAATTATTTATTAAACAATTATTTATTCATCCTGCGTGCTGCATGCAAAGACATGGTCAATACGTGTGGGGCTGACTAAGCTGCGGGTTTCCTCACGATGTTTTCCTTCACCGTTTAGAGCTCGTGTTAATGCGCATATACATTTTTCGAAATGAAAAATCCATTGATGAGCCAGGATTAGTACCCACGACCTTCGCATCGAAAGTCGAGGTACCTACTATACCCCTCTGCTAGCACGGCTCTAAAACACTGATTATACTCGTATCTACTTTAAAAATAAACACTTCTACTCGAAAAAATTGTTCCAGTTACGGAAAAGAATCTGCGGATATGTTCCATAAAACATTTCGATCCTCTTGCCCGAATGTATATTTATGAAACAGACGCTGCAGATTTGATCACACCCAACCAAGTTGAGAAAAGTCAAACAAAAAACCTATAAATTGGATTCTGGGGTTCCGTACTAAGTTCTAAGCTATAAAAAATAATGGCTTTACTTTTACCTCCTTATTATAAAAAAAAAAACCTTTATTTGTGTCATGAACGCTCGCAATTTTTGAATCGTTAAGTTTCTAGAAGAACCCTAAGGTTTCCTTTTCTAGGGTTAAACTTTAATAGGTAGACACTTGTCAGTGTGTATTTTATTATTACCTACTCAGGGTAAGTTACGTTATAAAAATCACTAAAAGTCAAATTAATTTAAAATTAAGGGGACAAGAAATATCCAGTTTTGCATTTTTACGGTCTCACGGAACCCTTCGTGTGAGAAGCTTTTGCTTTTTTCCTAAAAAAATAATAAGTAATAACAACTTTATTGCCACATCTTTTCGCATTGAGTTGAAGATTGTTTTTTCTAAAATACAAGCTCATTGCCTTAAATTTTGGTATAAAATTTAAGTTGGTACTTAAGGCCGTTCCGGATAACATAAACAGATGGACGGACGACAAGTGATCCTACAAGGGGTCCGTTTTTCTCTTGAAATACAGAACCCTGAAGGTAAATAATCGCATAAACAGATTATAATTTTATGCCGCTTACTTATGACGAGGGTGAGCCTTGCATGCATACCGGAAACAAGTAGTCGTGGGTGGTAAAAGTGTTATCATAGGCAGATTCTCTACAAAGATGTTGAAAGGAGGTGACTTGTACACGACACACTTGAATTTTGAATAATCAAAACAGCGTAACCGACTGTCACGAACGAGAGAAGGAAATGGGAATGTTGATTTTGACACGAAAGCGTACCAAAATGGTGAATTTTTAGTTAAACTTGGGTTGGGTTCGGAAACTACATTATTATAGAGCGGTAGGTAAGAATTATGAAATAAAAGAACATAAGAAAACGGGCATCTTGTAGCTCAATTATTGAGTAGCTAAAGCGATTACTTTCAATGTTATTGAAATTAAATTATTTCAATTTTCTAAGAGAAAAAGGTAACGAGGTACTAGAATAACAATAAGTAGGTAAGAGTTTTCTTTCCAGTTTTCTCAATATCTTTTGATATTTTTGTATTATTTGTGTAAGAAAAGGTTTTTGTATAACAAATAGCGACGGGTGGTCTAATTGATACCAACTTTCTATTCAGAACCTTACCTCGGCAAAATGATGTATGGGATACATACACGAGTTATCAAAATAAAGCTATGTACAACGTACATGCGTGGATTATATTATTCTCGAACGCCTATTTACGAGTATTAAAGCAAACAGTAGGTACATCATTAGATACAGTGTTTTGGTTTTATTTTGTTACTCTTACCACTCAAAATTATTTTAAGTTGCTGCATTGGACGTTAGAGTTACCAAACTAAAACAAGAAATGCTTGTCACGTAATATAGTGTGTAACATAACATGATAGAGAAATGAAGCAGCCATATAGTGCAGAAAGTGACGAGATCTCAAGAAGGTGCTGTTGTGTAGAGGAAATATTAGAAATTCCTTCTTTGTGCACCAAACCTCAAAAGGAGAGTAGGTTTAAATGCAATGTTCTCTGAATAGCAACCAAGTGTTTAACACAGCTCATGGACGTTCATTGTATTCAGTTTTACCTTGGAACGAGCGAGGAAAATGTTAGAATAAAAAATCAGCAAATAATCATAATCTTTTACCGTGTTTTACAAAGAGATATTTTCAAACGCCTAAATAGCAGGATGCGCGATTCTTGCCATAATGCGGCTTAATTTTTGTACATACTTTTTTAAGCAGAATATTTTAGCAGATTATACAGCCTAAGGAAAATGTGTTATCTGTTGCAGCATTATTAATTCCGTACTTATAGAAATTAAAACAAAAAATAAATTTAGTGCCGATCCGTTGCATTGCAACACACAATATAAATTAAAACAAAAAAGCAATTTAGTGCCGAAGCAACTGCAAGTTCTTCATTGTCAACTTTCTAAGTGTTATTCAATTCAATTCAATTCGTTTATTATTCCATTGCAAGCACAAATACCTACACAATTTACCTACTACAAAATAACAAAATTAAATAGTAGTTATTTGCTTAAATTGAAATCAAAAAGTCTGCAGATTTCTCCTCTCGCAATCGTGTAGGTACAGATAAATTTACCGGATACAAGAGTGAAGATTAATAAGGGATATTAACCCTAGCAAAAAGTTTTTATAAAGTTTAGACAACTGTTTTTATAAAGTTTAGGGTGATTTATTTTTTAAAGTGTTTTATTTCATAAAATCTTGTAATTTTTCCCATCTTCGCGTTGCGAAGAGAAAATAAATGATTAAAAAAAAAGAGCGAAAGTTCTCCACAGTTTCCTTACCAGCATAGCTCAGCGTTCCTGTTGAAGTAAGTGAGCTGCTGAGCACGATCACTGATCTCCCTCACCGCGTCCTGCAGCTCGTCCACGCAGCGCGTCCAGTCTGGAGACACTCGGCTCCAGCACATCGGCTCTTTCAGGAATTCTACGAAAGAAAAAAGTAGTTTCACTAGCCTATATCATACAAAATCTTTGAACTAGCCTGTTTAGCTGACTGAAAACGTCCGATATTTAAAGTGTATTTTTCTGTTCTGTGATTTAAACCGCTCAGACTACCCGTGGCACGAAGCCGGCCCTGATAAATTATAGTGAAGCTTTAGCTTGATTTCAGGATCTTTCGTTCTTTGTTATTCCTGACTTTAGACTATTACTAATGGTTTAATGCAGTAAGTATTATAGTATTAGCCAACTCGTTTTATTATTTTTATGCCGAAAATACGTCCTCTTGACTACGTGGCTCGATCATTTTGTCACCTAAGTATATTTTAATCCTGAATATTTAAATTTTTTCACCCTCTTCTACTGTAAAATGAAATTAGTAAACTGTAAAAACTCATTATTTTGTGTAAAAGTAATTGGTAAATCCGAACCAGAAACACCAGCCAACGTTTAAAAGGGTTTTTCTCTAAGCGCAAATTGATCTCCAACTTCTAAAGATTTTCATAATAAGTAAATTTTGTCTAAGTACAATATTTATTACTGTAGTAACATAATTTTCATTGAAAATTGAATTATTACTTATACATTATTACTTTAACTAAATATTTTCCCAATCAAAATATTATTTGGATCGTTAATCTACCAATACAATATTAATTCCGTGGGGTCACCCAAAGTCCAGGCTTTGTCTGAAAATTAAAACCACGTAATGAAGCACAAAGCTGACAGTACGATTTTTGACTGGGACACAGAAAACGCATCGAGTGGCATGTCGTTCTGATTTGTATGGAAAACAACGCAGCGTCACCGCTCTGTCGTCTGCTGCGACGACGCAACGGAGCGGCAGCGCCCGTGTGGAATCGCTCTAAGACCACTATGATTCGTAATATTACATCACTAAATTTCAATCTGCTAGAAAATCTCGGGCATTTAAATCAGGAATTAGTCCGTTTTAACTTTTAAATTAATGTAAATGAGGTGCAGCGGCCTGCCACAGACAATCTTTCATTAATGTTCAAATGCAAAGTTCGTGCCTTCCCGAGTTCCGTCCGCGAAAAAACTCCGGAAAAGAAGATATTTTTCCATATAATAGTAAGGGGCTCTACACACTTAAGCGAGCCGGCACCGCCGGATGGCAAAATCGAATTTATGTAGATAAATGTTCGGGAAAAAGGCCGCCTGGATTAGCGGTCCACATACAGTCGGTACGCTCAGCCACAGCCACAGAGCTACAGCGGCTTGACATTAATCGACACTTCAGGGTGACGAAATCGAATACATAATATAAAATGTAAGTTCATTCGGGAATAAAAAAATATTTTAAAAAAACAAAAACCCGACTGCGTCAAAACTAAAAAGAAAAAAACAAGCCTGCAAAGAATTACTCACAGTCGGTACCCATTCATTTTATTACCAATCAAATCTTCCCAATGTTATGGGTCCCGACTGTGAGTAATTCTTTGCAGGCTTGTTTTTTTCTTTTTAGTTTTGACGCAGTCGGGTTTTTGTTTTTTTAAAACATTTTTTTATTTAACACTTTTTAGTTATGATAAAGTTGATTTTAAAATACCTATTCAATGATACCCCACTTGATATAGTGTGACGATTTTGATTCTTTTAATTTTGACAATATGGCGTCTGGTTGTAGCCCTGGTGAATTTTGATTACTGTCATATCTTTAGTGACACTCCCAAGGTTGAGACAAATCGATTGACGTAAGAATCATTAAAATCGGTCCACGCGTTTGGCCTCTAGAGTGCCACATAGAAACATCCATAGCGAGAATTATTATTAATCAACTTTAAACCGTTATTTTTCCTAAACTATTACTTAAAATGAAAAATGGTAAAAGAAACCTAAAGTTGATTTTGAAATACCTATTCAACGATACCCCACTTGATATAGTGTGACGATTTTGGTTTTTTTAATTTTGACAATATGGCGTCTGGTTGTGGCACTGGTGAATTTTGTTTACTGTCATGCCTTTAGTAGCACTTCCAAGGTTGAGACGAATCGATTGACGTAAGAATTATCAAAATCGGTCCACGCGTTTGGCCTCTAGAGTGCCACATAGAAACATCCAAAAATACATACATAGACTGATAAACACATTACCCTTCCTTTGCTTTGCGCAGTCGGGTAAAAAGGCGCCTGGCCGGCTTATGCCAGTCGGGTTTTGGCGATCAAGCCCGAATAGACTAGATATCTAATCAGCACTAGCCGAATATGTAGGCCGGCCTTGCTGTTCAACAAATACCTACTGCCGAACCGAATATACCTAGCCGCTTATTATGTGTAGCGCCCCTAACGTTTTTTTATTATCGTAGAACAGACAGAAAAACAGGACCTAAAATTACTCAAATTAAATTTCGTTCCTCCGACCTTTTAAAATTTTATTTAATTTTTTCTGTTATTAAGTCGGTTAAACTGCAGAATTCATATTTTGAGGTAGGACATTGTTGAAAATTGTGGTTTAATAGACGTGTAGTCGATACATTCTATATCACAAAGCCTTTGCGCTATGTCAATAGTTTGTATAGTGACACGAGTTTATCTGTTGACCACAGCGCCGCCGCCGCCGCCCGCCCTAATGCGACATACAATACACCATACAAAATGACTAAAAGAATATTTTGACGCTTTTTGCCGTGCCATGCAGTGCCGCGCAGTTCCACTCAAATGCGGTCCGGCCTTTAGTTTTAATTTGTTTCCACTTAAACAGATAAGCTGGTGGCACACTAGCCATTGAAAGCTATAGACAATGAACGACGAATCCAATCTCACAAGTAGTATCTCACTGTTTGTGTTTCACCATAGGTACAATAGTTTCCACTTCGAACTAAAACTGAACCAACAGGGCGATTCACACTTTTCGGAATGTATCCGATATTCAAAGATCTTCGAAAAGTTGACGTTTTTTCAGCGATGAAACGTCACGAAGAAAATCTTCGAAGTGAATGCATTCGAAGTATTTGTGGTTTTTTTTTCGTGATGAAAGGTGCCTTAAAAATTTTAAATATTATTTTAAAAAGCAACAAAACCTCTCTAACACTTCGGATTTTTTTTTGAATAGTGGATTGAACCTAAGCTTTCCTAAGCCCATCCTATAGGTTTAAACTAAGTACATAATTTGAGTAGGTATTAAGTTAATTAAATAATCCGGGATGGTGAAACTCTCGAGAAATTCTAGCACAATTTTGTCTTCATAATTGCTCGAACGTAGCAAAATTTCACCGCCGAGGCGCCGCAGTATTTACTCCTTGTGTAAAAGTGTACAAAGCGTCTTCGTAGCCTTCTTGTCCCAAAGGGTTATGAATTTTGCCTGCATAATTTCATAATGCCTTGGGACTTAAAACATATTAAAGTTTAAAATTAATCGTAAATCCGTCCGTTCTGCATAAATATTCAAAGCACAGTGGCCTGGACCATTTATGTTCGTACGAGAAAGAAAAATGGTTTCAAAGCATTCATTGTGCATGTGCACTAGTAAAGCATTTTCTAAATTGCCATGCAAGTTTTAACAATACGGAAAATGGTGTCAGCATTCAGCATAAAAACCCTCCCCGGTGTGACCTCAATTTTATGGAAATCAATAAATACTTACTACTAAATACTACTTTATGGAAATCAGTAAGGACCTAAATAGTTACTGAATTAAAACATTTCCATTTCAGTACTTAAATCTTTGGGTGAATATACCAAATCATAAGTATGGTGTTTATTGTGAATCTTTGTGTAAAACTTTCAAAAGTTTTCTTATTTATGATAGACAGTATACACGCTATCTTAGATGAAAGTAGCGTTTATGTAGAAATATTTCATAATTGTCTATTTTATGTAAATAGTATCTAAAATAACATAGATTTTACGGCATATTTAAGAAACGTATTAAGGAGTTTTATGTTTAAATTTAAAATGAAACTTGATTTCTCATTTTCATATTATAAAACTTCCGAAAATAGAGTTTTTATTGTGTCGTTTATTTCCTAATACTATAAAGTTGATTGTAAAGTTTGTTACCTCTTCGGAGTGCGGTTTCATTCGTGCACAGAAATCGCATGAGAGCGCGGGCGCCCCCTATCTGCTGCTGTAGTAGTTTCTGGCCATCCGTCGGCAGGCACCGCTTGATCCATGTGTCCATGCATGACATACCCGTCTGATAAGCCCTGTGGATTAACATCAAAATTTTCCGGTTTACCTATTATGAGTATTTTACTGTTATTCATTGAGGTGTGCCGTTTAAAGGCCAAGTACCGAGAACAATGTAGGAGATAAGGAAGGAAGGTTTTTCCCTGCAGAAGGAAAAATTAAGCTTATAAATAAAAAAATAAAATAAAATAAAAAAATTTAGAATCTTTGAAGTAGGCAGGTACTTGAAATTGGGGAGTAAGACTGAGCCAAGGCAGTTTTATGCCTAAAGATACACATCATTAGTTATTTCAAATCTGCTATTGTCTCAATCTGACTTCACCTAAATTAATTTTGATTGGGTAACCAGTCAATGAATTACAAAAAGTCATAAGTTACCCAGGTTCAACGAAGCGTGCTTTTGTGGTGGTAACAAAAAACGTACTTTGATGTCTAAATTATACAAAATAACAACTCTATATCAAGCTACATATCAGTGCCTCCAGTAAAAAAGGATATAAGTCGAGTTGTGCCCTTTTGTTTTTATTGCACTATCGTGATCTACGTATCCAGTTACATAACATATCAAAAATTCATAACTCTAGCTGCATCCTAACCTGGTTTTTTCAACTACATCAAGGGTATAACTCGACTGTCAGAAAGGGAACGTCTTTAGTTATCGACAAAATTTCCCAACTAAAAGGAAATAAGTAGCAGTAAGCCCAAAACATCATCGAACATGAAGGCATAATTTCAGTTAAAAAAATATTACAATGAAACAAAAAGGCATAACTCATGATGTTCCAATGCATTAGATAAAACAGAGTTAGAAATAAATGAAGTTGATCCATTTGTTGTGCATGTTTCTAAGGGAATATCTCTATTTGTTGCTTTTGGTGATTATAAGCATGGATAATAATGAGACATAAATGTATCTTTTACGTAGTAAGTATTATAATAATTTGTGTATCGCTGGTATTGATTAATTTAATGTGATGAAGTAAATAAGTCTTAATTTTTGTTTTTTAATGTAATTGATCTCGATCTGCCTTTCAGTATTACCAAATTGACGATTTTTGTTCACGTTTTAGAAAAAGTTTTGATGACCACCACATGATACGAGATACTTATTTATTCTACCATAATATCGTGTGATAAGATTCCAAGACAATCGACATCCCGGAAACACTACAAAATACAAACACATGAAAACGAATCTTATCTTATCTTATCTTACCTATGACACTAGGCTCACGCAGTTCCATTTTCCAATCAGCTGCCACTGCTATCAAATGGAGAGGGATAGAAGGCTACGGCATAGTAATCCCCGAGATAGTACAAAAACCCTCAAAGCACTGGAGAGCCAAAAATGCAACTCCAAGCGCATATACGAATGTCACCTTTCCCTTGAAAGTATCGACGCAAAGAACAGGGTAACTCTACAATGGATCAAGGGATACAGTGGATCACCGGGAAACGTCGCTGCAGATGAACTAGCCAGAAGGGGCTCGGAAACACAAGTGGAATACCCAGCCCCATTCCTTCCTCTGACATTCTCCCAGCTACGCACCTGGATACAGAACACACCCAAAACCTTCACAACGATCGATGGACACAGGCGACGGACTACAGACAGTCCAGAGCAGCGATAACAGCAGCCATACCACGACTGACACGTCGCCTGATGAATCTACAAAGAAAATACATCAAAATAATCACAGGGACGCTGACAGGACACTGTACCCTCAATAAACAGCTGTACAACATCGGTGCCACGGACATCCCACTCTGCAGGGGATATCTAAGTCTAACCGAAGAAGAATCAGCAGCCCACGTAGTCCTGGAATACCTGGGCGTAGCAGCACAACGGCAGCATATCCTCAACAACCCGAGGTCGCTCCTCGAAGCATGTGAAGACCCCAGGAAACTTCTGAGCTTCTGGGAGAAGCTAAGTTGACTTTATAACTAGTGAGTCAGGTTATCCCCACGCATAAAGGATCTACCATAATTCAAGATTTTTATACAACTTACTGAATTCTGAATCAGAAAGAGCTGAAGACGACCCCGGTTTGTGCTTTATACCAGAAAATGAGGAAGTAAATTAAAATACCGAGGAATACTTAGAATTTACTTACTGAAAACATTTGTTATAATGTTGATTTTTCTGAAATAAATATTAAAAATATTATACTTATTGTTTAACTTTAGATTCTATTTACATAACTACAGCTCTCGACATCAGTAATTGATGGAAAAAAGCCGTTATTGTCATAATAAGTATTCGTTACTAATGGATTATGTCTTAGTATTTCTTTGAATAGGAGTAAATCGACTAGTATTAATAAAGTTATTCCATTATTCAAAAGGCACAAGTCGTAATATTTCTTTTAGTACGAGTAAACTGACTAGAATAGTTAACGTTATTCCATTACATCTGCGTTAACAAAGGCACAATCCAAGTAAAACAAGAAAAAAATATAGAAATAGTAAACGAACGTGAAAGTGATTACCATTAAATGAAAGGGCTATTTTTTGTCTACAATTCTGTATCAATAGAAATTTTGATTTCACTTGCGAAATAGCAAAAAACATTAAAAGTTTGGTTTTTTGGCTCTCCTGAAAAGTGCCGAATTTGAGTTGTGCCCTTTTTGACTGGAGGCACTGATATTATGTGCGTGACCGACCCGGTTGGAAGTGCTTTCAATGCGAGCGTTTCTGTGTTCTGTGCTTTCAATCACAATATTACCCAAAGCCACATTCGGCACACGGGTTTTGTCGCATAAAAGTTGATTAATTTATTCTTTGTTGCACAAATAAAACTATAGTTTGACACTTTATAATAATAGGTATCTTGTTTTCTACATTATGGCTTTTTTTTACATTATGGCATTTAGGCTTTAGGACTTAGATTATCTATTGTTGGATAGAACAACTATCATTAGGTACAAGTTCACCAAACTTCGTCGGGTAAGGCGTTTATCGCTCAACTCGGGGTGGGGTTTTGTCAAACTTAATGCTTAGTCTGCCCTCGTAAAACACACTTGAGTTGTTGTGAGAGCAACCACCAATGTTATCAACATTCAAATATTCGTGACGACATCGGCTATAAACTGAAGACCGCGGCAAGAAATTTAAAAAACCTAGCTTGGATTTCTTTTTTTAGGATGAGGCCTAATGTTCAGAACGATTTACTTAGAGGTCCTACGCTACGTATTATAGTAATGGGTCTGATTTCATGCGAGAATATTTCTATGTCATAGGTGGTACAAAATCCACAACGGGATGTTTGATTTGAAAAATATATTCTGGGTCGGGATAAGCTGACGCGCTCGCCGCGCGGTCCACGTTGAATCACAACTCCAGCTCTGTTTGTTCGTTATATACGCTATATCAAAAAAACAAGGAAATCTACAGACCGTTCACCGTAAGATGTCCCCTGCAATGCAATGCTACCAATTCCCAAGGCAAGAGATAAGCTTAAGATGTCCCCATCTTACGGTGAATGTCTGTAGTGTACGTCTGTGTGTCTGTGTGTATTCAGATGAACATTATTATTATGTTAACGAAAATATGTAGAAGTTTATTACCAGTTGAGTAAGAGTTTATCAGCGAAATTCAATAAAAGTGTTACAACAACGTCTAACATATTACTCAGTTTTATGCGTCTTTGAGTGATACAGAAGGTATTTCTTCATTTTATTGCTACTTTATCTTCCTCGTTTTGTTGTGTTAACAATTAAACCACAAACAATACCGTCACAATTACTATGAGGCCATCAAATACAGGACGAGAAGCGCGTTTTCGATTGAACTGACATATTAAATTCATTGTACGATGGAGATCAAAGAAAAGTAAGTCAACAGAATAATAGAGTACAAAACCAACGCTTCAATTTGAGGTGTTCAGGACACCGAGCGATGAATGAAAAAGATAATAACTTAGATAATATTTTAATTGTGGTTTTATAATGTACTAGCCTGGACGCCCGCCCGCGGCTTCGCCCGCGTGGACTACTATTTTTCTTATCCCTCGGGAACCGTGCAATATTTCGGGATAAAAAGTAGCCTATGTCCTGTTCCCGGTTATTATCTATCTGCATTCCAAATTTCATCAAAATCGGTTTAGTAGTTATGGAGAAACGTGGTAACAAACATTCACACACACACACACGGACTTTCACCTTTATAATATTAGTAGGAAGTAGGATAGTAGGATTATAATGTTTTATAATGTGCTAATATTCTGTTTTTAGTTTCAGTTGAAGGAGCTCGCCACAGGGGTAGGTAAATAAATAAATAAAATAAATAAATAATGCTGGACGTTTCACACAGCATCATGTAGCCCCAAGCTAAGCAGAGCTTGTTTAAATAAACCAGTCGTGTGTAATGCTAATAATGTAGAACGTTGTATAAGACGCTAAGTTTAGATACTCAATAACAAATTCTATGTTATTGAGTATTAACAAAATGAATTAAACATTGATATATAACCAGAGTAAATAAACATTGAGCAAGTGTGATAAATAATTGTTTCATTTCAAACTTTCAGAATTTACGTCGGTAATCCTAACTCGGACCTTTTGATCAGTCACCCGTGGTTCCATTTAAAGCACAAAACATAAAGGTCTGATTTACGCTGGTTGTTTCATTGTGTTGACTGTTTCTAGGTAATATAGCTAACCAACATTTGCAACAATGCTGACTATATTATACAGTCAAATACGTCAAAAACTCGTAATAATAGGCATGAATCCTAATTTTCAAAATCTCTTCTATGATATTCAGAAGTATCTATTATGTCTAAAATATATCATATTTCTGTAGAAAATTAAGGTTTTTGTGCAATAAAAGTACATTTAAATTTAAATTTTCAAATTCACGCCAAAACGCTCGCCGGTGTCATGGCGTCTGTTTTTACGTCACGGATCGGTATATCAACCAGTGATGCCTACATAGTTACTATAGAAACAAAAGGATGTTTACCGCAAGGAATTTCTATACTACGTACCTGGAACACTGACTGAGACAGAAAACAAGGTCCGCTTGAAATAAAACTTGGGCGGTAAGTCTCTTTCTTTTTGCAACTATGTGAAAGAGACAAAGCACCCAAGAAAGCCTCTCAACAAGACCAACAATCCTTATAACCAAGATTAAATGATAATAGATCGTTGTTCAGTCGTGATAAGGTTCAAAATCCTTTGTACATTAAATGTCAGTTCGCACTCCAGTTACGTAGTTTAGAATCTTCTTGGTTTACCGAGACGAGACGCAATGACAGACGCCATGACACCGGCGAGCGTTTTGGCTATCATGGCGGATTGTTGTATTTTGTAGATTTATTTTAGCAAATAAATTAGTAATCTCGACATTAATAAGAGAATAAATACATTTTTCAAAATCTTTGAATCCTATTTCATTAGATCAGATAAATATTTTGGCGAAACTTGATTACTGTCATCATGCCTATTCATCCTGTCCACAATATGGCTTTAGTATACCTACCTACTGATAGATAGATTAAAGTCCGTATTATAATAAAATGCTAAATGTATTTAGCTTTTTTTATTTCTGTTGTGAGTACTTACAACCGAAGCAAAAAGTAAAATGAGAATCGACTCTCATCGATTTTTCATAAAATGAGGTCAAATTGAACAAAAATATGTATTTCAGCTTTAGGAAGGGCCTTTTGATACGATTTTAGCTTCCTGACTCGGCAAATAGGTGTAATAAATCGGTTTATAACAGAAAGAGACGCTGTTTCGTAATCAACGTGTCTGACGACCTATTGTTGTCGTGACAAAGATAGGCAGTTTCACCGTCTACGATACAACATGAGAAAGGTATGAATATAACTCCAGAGTCAAAAGCTTTTTAGTAATTCATTGGTACTGAAATAGCATTTCAGGTAGTTTCTGTAAGCTCGTCACGAAAATTCGTTCAATAAGCTAAATGCCCTGAGGTGGGCCAACAATTTGTTCCTGGCAGGCCGACAGGTATACCTTCAGAGGACCCACGTCACAGTTCTGACATTTACGACCCATTTAGTACCTACTTACAAAAGTTGCCAAAATCCGCTCTTAACTTTTTGCAACAACTTTCTGCAATCTATGACGGTACTTTATCACTTTACACTGGCCGGCAACCGTTTGCTTGTCTGATTTCCGTAAAATTTAATTAAAAAATATTTAATATAATGAAACGTAAAACTTAAAAATGCTTTTGTTGATACGTTAAAATTACTTATTATAAAACAACAAGCTTGACCACGAGCTCATGCAAACAAAAGTTCATGCAACTTCGTGACATTGTTAGGTAAAGTTGCTATGGCCTAACTACCGGTAACCATAGTAACCATAAGGTACCGAGTACCGAATGTTTGTACAGATGACACAAGAGAACAATCCATTACGTATTCATTTATTTAATACATCTCAAGAATTTACATTCAAGGCTTTGATCCCGCAAACTCAGCCTATCCGTTGCCACCGCTCTGTACCGTTGTTGCTACTGGAAAGCTATGAAGTAATAAACATACTTTCAAAATATGAACCATGACGTCGACTGCTCTTTCGCTAAAATGGCATATCGGTGACCACGGATAGGCCGAGGTTGCGGGCTCAATTCCTGAAGCGTGATAAACCTTAATGTGAGATAACCATAAAAAATTAAATGTAAAAGTCTATATTATTTTTAGGGTTCCGTAGTCTTGACAAGGAACCCTTATAGTTTCGTCAAGAGTCTGTCTGTTCGTCTGTCCGAGGTTTTGCTAAGAGACCGTTAGTACTAGAAAGCTGTAATTTTGTAGGGGTGTGTATATTAAATTTTTGTGCCAGTGGGGCGTCCCCCCCCTCCTCTAAAAGCTAAACTACGGGCTTGAAAAATCTGGAAAAATTCACGATGACTGAATGCATTTCATGAACTTTGAAGGAAAAGTATAGCTGTGAAGATAACTTTATTAGATTAGCAGTAATAGTCGTTGAACTTGGGTGTTGGAACACTACACTGCGCGTGGCCCGACACGCACTTAGCCGGTTTTATAAGAAATGCTCACAGACAATGCGCGTCCAATTCCTCCTTCGTCCTCGGCAAGCCGACGGGCGTGCGCGGGATCAAGGCCACGCATTCCTTCAGCTGGCCCGCATCGCAGTTGTCCGTTTCACCTAATTGAGCGCCGCCCCCGCCTACAACAAAAATGTGTCACTACTATTACTCTCTACGTGCGAAATGTGTTTTTAGCCTTTTTGAGGCCATTGGGAAACTAGCAAAAACTTACAAAACGTATTGAAGAATAAATTTTCCCAACTTATATTTAGGTCAAAATAATATTCATTTAAGGGCTGATTTTTCAATCGATAAATAACTTTTATCTGAGAAATAAGCTAATATAGCTAATATAGGTATTGAAAAATCAGCCCTAAGAGAGACAACTTAAAACTTAAATACAATACACAGATACAAGTTTTGAAAGAAGAATAGTTTGAGCTTATTTTCTGGTGTTCAATCATAATTTGTACAAGAAGAAACTATGCACTATACAAGGCACTAGACACAGTCATGTTTTGATAGGAGCTCGTATTACCCAATTTTACATTACCATCTTCTTAGCTTAGTCGGATTTATTGACAAAATATTCTTTATGGATATTGTGCTGTTTGTTGGGTGTGAATTCGATCAGTTGGTTGAAGTTCGCGACAAACAAGAAAAGTTGTAGATACAGTGAAACTTTTACCCGGATTTTCGTATTTTTTCGTCGATTCAATAGTTTTTTGTTTCGAATGCGCGTCTCATCCCAAAAGAAGGATAAAGTCGAATATGAAACTTAGTTTATTACTTGTCAACTTTTTGCTTAGTCAAGGAAGATTTTTAGATCTTCGAAATGATGTAGCAGTATACCTTATTCCAGTGATGGTCCGGTTCTTAACGTGGTCCACTTTTAAAACTGTCTAGCTTTTTTTTAATTTATTTATCATTTATAAAGATAACAAAAACATTAAACTAAAAAAACAACTGAGGTTGGTAGGGTGATGCTATGGGGTGGTGAGTCTACGACATGGTAAAAATGATAATTGTACGTAATTATACCTGTAAGAGGAGGGGTGTTATGGTGATTCAAACAATCATCATTATTCATTTCTTTTTTATTACGTTATTCTGAAACAAGGTCATTAATTAAATAATCAGTCTTACAACAACTTTTTAGGTAGTAATCCACTTTTAATTAAAGAACCAAGCTAATCACACTAGTTAAATAGTTTTCATATTCTAACTAATTAAAAATATTAAAGAGCAAACAAACAACTTCATCACTTCATACACTTTAACAAAACCTTAAATCTCTCTTAAAGAGTTATATTCCTTATTAATAACCAGACACAGAGCGGACATCAACGTTTATCACACAAATGAGAATCGAACCCATATCCTACAGCGCAGAAGGCAAGCTACTACCAAGCGAGTGGTCAAAGAAACATTTTAACAATGAGAACTTGGCGTTCTCATTAGAAAGTCATGGAAACATCATAGCGTTCCGAAAGGAACGGAGATTAACACCGTTGTACCAAACTGGTGTTCGAGACTTGAATCTGATGTTACTCCGTCGGCTGCCGGTGATAGACTGGGTGCTTGAAGTTGTTCGGCAGCCTTTTTATAGCAGAGGTGTTGCTCGGTCAGCGGCCGGTGCTCGACTGACCGCTTGAAGTAGTTGAGCCGCCTTTTATAGCAAATTGTGGTTTGGTCGGCTGCCGGCAGACGACTGCGCGCGTTTGGTTGGCTGCCGGCAGACGACTGATCGCGTTTGGTTGGCTGCCGGCGCGCGACCGAGAGGCGCACGATTGTTGCACTGACTTTTAAACACGTGATTTTAATTGCGCCGATACGGCCATACTGATAATAGGTGCGTCCCTGCACCTACTTCTCGTTTTGTTTTTCTGAAAAAATGTTCACATCGTTTAATATATTCTTATACTAAACCTCATTACATATTCATTACTCATTACTCATTGCATATTATTGATCACGATCACAAACAAATTCACACGTAAATGAGAAAAATTGAAACAACCGCACATCTGACCTCATAGCCTCAGCGCTAATTTTGGTCTAAACCTCATAGCCTCAGCGCTAATTTTGGTTTTCTCGTAAATAAGGAAACTCATAAAGAAACTCATAAAGGAACTCATAAAGGAACTCATAAAGGAACTCATAAAGGAACTCATAAAGGAACTCATAAAGGAACTCATAAAGGAACTCATAAAGGAACTCATAAAGGAACTCATAAAGGAACTCATAAAGGAACTCATAAAGGAACTCATAAAGGAACTCATAAAGGAACTCATAAAGGAACTCATAAAGGAACTCATAAAGGAACTCATAAAGAAACTCATAAAGAAACTCATAAAGAAACTTATCTTAGCGATCGACACGTATCCGACCAACCAACAACAACTGTTGGTCGAAAGACCACGGGCAAGTGGGCCAGATGGGCCGGCTCGTTGCAGAGAACCACCTACTTCACCGTTGGGGAATGATTCCATCCTGTTCCCCGAACACGTTTTGCTTAATTCATCATGATGACCCAGGTTCGTCAGACTCTTTTTACTGATTCATCGCCGATACCGCCATTTGACTGTGTTCATCTGTAATTGGAATTGCATGTTAATTTTATCATATAAGCCTGTAACTGTAAGCCTATAAGCACGTAATTCTGTTAAATAAATAAAAGTTGACCCTGCACTCCAAAGCTAGGCACACCTTGCAACCGCGCTCATGACAGACCTCTCTGTATCGAATACGTTAGCTAGCACAGCGAATCCTATATCTATCATGTGATAAAACCTTTCCGACTTTAAAAGGTCCGGACCAAGCTTCGTACCCAATCTTGGAAACTCCCTCAGAACATTTTATTCGCCTCTTTCAAAAACTTCTGTAAAACTTCAGCCACACCTTTATCTTCCTCAGCCCGTTCGGTTATCCTCCCCAAAACAACCTCCTTCAAAATTTGTGGATCGACCTGTTCATTTTCTTCATAGACTACTGTTTCATTCAGGGGGCACACCACCTTTTCTCGCCTGTCAGTGACTCCACTGGTGCTTGTCGAGCAGTTCTGGACACGGTGCAGTTTATTGCTAGATGGAGCTGTTATTAGAGACATTTCCCTTCATCGGCAAGCACTTCTCGTCCCCAAACATCTGTATTTATTTAGAAAACAATTTGCTTCGTTCCTCAGTTCCACCTTTATCAAAACATTAGCGCGCGTTTGCGTGCTCAATGCCATCCTCCATTGCGGCTCCAATTTGACGCGCCTGACCTGGTGAGCATTGAAATCCAGCAATGCAAAAATAAGCAAACGAAACCGCCACCGTCAACTGAGCAGCGTTCGTGGACCCTTTCGGTCAAAAGTAAGAACTGTGCTGCACCCACACTGTAATCTGCGACGTTCAATGCTGATCTCTCACTCGACCAAGATCAATTGCAAACAATGGTTTCCTATAAAACACAGTCGGATTTGTTCTGTATATTTTCACGAAGACACCTTTACTGGCCCATCAACGTACCGACGAGTAATAAGTACAGCTTATCCGACTATTGATGTAGTGATGATAATAAATGAAGAAAATGTACCTACACATTATATGTATTTTGATTCCAAAAATTGTATTGGGAGGACTCATAATAAACAATCTACGATACGCAGACGATACCACCCTACTTGCGACATCGAGAGAAGACTTGGAGCTCTTGAATCATCTGGAAACAGCTAGTCTCCAATTCAGACTTGCTCGAAACAGGGACAAGACGAAAGTCATGATAGTAAACTGGGCTGAACATGATGCGATTGTAGATACGCAAATAGCCAACTGCAATTTAGTAAAAACTACATTTACCTCGGTCCCACTATATCCAACTCTGTAGGATGTGAAGACGACGTCAAGCGTCGATCCGCTATCACAAGGTCGGCAATAGAACGACTGGGAAAGATCCGGAAAGACAGGCGAATAACCAAAAATACAAAGTCTCGCCTGATGAAGTGCCTCGTATTCCCGATATTTTTCTATGGAGTCGAAACATGGTCGCTGAAGCTCCACGATCGCCGGAAAATCGATGCGCTGGAGATGTATTGCTGGAGGCGCATGTTGAGAATAACATGGACGGCATACCGCACCAATAACTCGATCCTCAAAGAGCTTTACATACGAGACAGGCTTTCGTCGATTGTGCAGTTGCGAATTCTGAAGTTCTTTGGGCACATCACCAGAAACGAGGATTCTATGGAGAGACTTGTGGTACAAGGCCGCGTAGAGGGTCTCGTGGTTTGTCTCCAGAGAAACAGACTTAAACAACGCGCGAAAGTAGGTACTTCACTACATGCGCAGCGATAGAACTTGTTTTTCCGTAAATTAATTAAGTATTTAAATTTAATCGGGTGGCAGTGCCTAGAATCGGTACCTACGCTGCGTGCCAATAGATTCTTTTGAATTGTTTTGGCGCGGCTTATGTTCCCCATCACTAAATAACACTTGTGACGTCAAAAGTACCTTCGCAAAATGTTACACGCTCGGTTTCGATACAAACCAACGAACTTTTTGTGCTTCTATCTTGATATTATTATTTTTTTCTATGGGTTCACTCATTCTTCATTCTTCAACATCCATATAATCAAAGCTGGGGAAATAAATGTCTGAAATACGAACAGTGCTTCGAGTATCTTTTGTGCGGAAGCGTTTAATGACTTCGGCTTTCATTTTCATTCGTTGTAAACGACGTACCTCGCGAAACTAAAACAAAGTGCGGGTAGAAATTTAAAAACTCTGTTCTACCTTAAATATTCAATAAATAAACATGATGTACCCTCCGTTTGCGCGCGGACAACAGTTCTCCGAGAAAAATAGAAATCGACACCGCGATATCGGTCGTGCTCGCGCAAACGCCTAATTTTCTTGTTTGAAGTTCCAAAAGTGTTATCATTTCACGAATACCTACCGCTCCACGTACCCGCCTCCTCTACAAAGTGGTCCTACGAGCGGATCTTACGTGGAACTTCGTAGTATTGCGCCTAAATGTTCAACACTCCGCCGCCGCGAAGCAGCCGTCATTTCGAAACAACCAACGGTTCGAACGCATAGCGAAGGAAAAAGAACTCACAACAAAAATGGTGAAAGAAGACCCGACACGACGCCGTTAAGTCGGAAATCCTGAAAACCGGAAAACCTGAAACTACCTTTAGTGTGTTATCACGACCTAAAACTGAAGGTGATTGCATATGAGTCATCATTTCACACATTGTGTCCTTAAATGTGTTTGCCAAGAGTGCTGGGGTCGCATTTTCACTACTGGCCGAAGTTTGTTGTTGGCGTCGATTCATCCCTTCTTCCGATGTAAGAGGAGGGGTGTTATGGTGATTCAAACAATCATCATTATTCATTTCTTTTTTATTACGTTATTCTGAAACAAGGTCATTAATTAAATAATCAGTCTTACAACAACTTTTTAGGTAGTAATCCACTTTTAATTAAAGAACCAAGCTAATCACACTAGTTAAATAGTTTTCATATTCTAACGATTGTTGCACTGACTTTTAAACACGTGATTTTAATTGCGCCGATATACCTACATAAATGGTTCGCTTCTTAGTACATAAACAACAAGATAACAAGTTCATAGATAACAAGTTCAAGATAACAAGTTCAAGCCCTATTTATATTTATACATTTAGATTTTTATAAGCCAGAAACCCTCGCCTCCTCTTCAGAAGACCCTACCAAGTTTCATAACAATCTGATCAATGGTTTCGGAACCCATAAAGGATTAACAGACAAACATTCAATTTTATTTATATACTCGTAAATAGAAAAATTCTAAAAGCTTTGTTTGCTTTTGAGGAAAAAATATTGGACTGCGAAAGTGTATGCTTCTTCTAAGAGTTCTAACATGTGTAATTTTTATTATTTTTCAAAAGTATTTTATTAAATAAAAAACTGATGATCTTGAAGTATTTACGGAACAATTTTAAAACTTTGAAGAAACTTTAAAGTACTTGAGTACCACCTTTCTAATAAAAAAAGAATGAATGAAATCGGACTACACGTTGTTAAAAGTTAATAATTGCCATCAATTCAAATTCCTTCGCATCTAAAATCGAGGCACAATTCCACTTGGCTAACACAGCTTAAATTACCTATCTACTGTTTATATTTTTCTACAATAATATTATATTATATATAGGGTGAATGTTCCTACGGTTTATGCGATTGATTTCACAATAATCATATCAATTTGTACTCAATAAAAGAGAGAGCTTAGCTTGAGATTCAATTTAGATTGAATTCATGTATTCTTAGAAATACAGCAGAATCGTATAAAAAAGCCAACTATAACTCGTTGAAGCATCTAATGATCGTTTGAATGTAGGTACCTATCACAGAAATTATAAAGCTCAACTGATCCGGATTAATGCCAGTCGGGATGATACTTGTGTTGCTGACAACCTTTCTACTATTTGTTTGCGAAGTATCCACCTTGTTCACTAATGCCAGCCTACACGATCAAGTTCACCGTCAAGTTTGCAGCGGACTTAATGCGGCGTCCAGTTTGCAGTTCGTCCATATAGAACACACACGATCAAGTTCACCGTCAAGTTTGCAACGGACTTGATGCGGCGTCCAGTAAACTGACTAACTGACTGGTGTGCATGACAATTAAGTCTACTTGAAGCGAAAATAGAATTTCGTTCAGCCGACTTGATCAAGTTTGCAGCGTCATGTAAACAACGTCATGTAGCAAGTATTAGTTTTTGATAGATACCGGCACCGCTAGTGGCATGACCTGATCGTTTCTATCGCTTCAGAGAGCATGCTAAATTGATGGTCGTGAGCTTGTTGTTCATATTTTAAGTTTTTTATTGTTCCTACACAACATTAACTTAGACGAAACGAATTAATAAGTGTTGACGTCGGTCGAAAACACTTTGAAAAAGTGCTAGATAAGCTATATTTGGCCTCATCTTTGATGCCAATCTAATAAACCGGAGCGTCTAACGACGTTTGTAGCCACCCATTACCACAAATTGTTAGGCGTTGGCGTTAATCGCATTAAGGCACCTAAATCACCTAATACTGGGCATCGATCATATGAAAGTACCTATTGTTAAATTTAGCATGTGTTATGATGAAGTTTATTTCTTTATAATCTGCGTCTCACTTCCCCACTCAACATTGCAGAACTGAAATATGCTATGGATTTTAAGCCGATTTTGCTTAATAAGTTTGCCTCGCAAGTGAATTTTAAAAATTCCCTTGAAATGATCTGCGGACCTAAAAAGGTCGCTAATGCTGAATCGCGATATGAAGTGAACTATAATGCCGTCTCATTTCACTCTCAGTCAATGAAAAGAGATGGCAATAGTTCAATTCCTTTAGTGCGATTCTGTAATAGCGATCTTTTTAAGCCCGCTGCCTCACAATATTTTCAAATCATTTATTTATTTATTTCTCTCGCAAACAATAAGTATAACAAACAATATAAATAGGTAGTAAAATAAATATACAAAATAATTAATATTAAAAAAGGTTGTAGGTGGCTATTATAAAAACCTGTTTTGTGAGAGACTGGTGCCTGAAATAGGTATAGAAAAACCTGTGCTACAGGTCACCAGTGCCCTACTCCACTGATTTATATAGGTAAATACCTAAACTATAAAATTAAAAAAAAAAACATATAAAAGGGAAAGGAAGAACTTAATATTAAAGATGGTTAGGGAATTTTTTAATCGGTTGTGCTTCCCTGTAGCGACGGTAGACGATTCCGGCTGTCCAAAAGTCGGGAGCCAGGAACACGTCCTTATACCTGGCAGCCACCCGGAGCACATACGACTTGAAGTTGGTCTCTCTTGCAGAATCAAGCCGCTTCAAGCCATGTACGACTACTACAGGCGGTTGCCTGATTCGGCATCGGCTCCTCTCATCCACATACTGACGGATGCTTTCCTCAGTAGTAGACGGGTCCAGTCGGGATATATAAATGCCGATGGTCGGCTATAATAATAATAACACGTCTTGAGAGACAATGTAGTTGAGATTTTTCTCATTTAAATATCAATTCTTTATTGAACGAACAGAGTGACTCACTTCCTCTGGAATATAGATTCCTACAAGATCTTTTATATCTACTAGTACATCCGGTGCCGCAATCAGGGTCCAATAGAGCTGGAGTAGTTCACATAAAGTAGGCAAGTATTATGTTATGTTGGTATTACGTTTGGCACGACTGCACATGCGCTATACAGTGTGCATGTGCATGCGGTGTGAGTGCTACTTTGTTGAAAATCTTTTAAATGGTACTAGGGATTTAGTGCTCATTGTAAAATTTCCGGGAAAGATAAAACCAGCAAGTGATTAGCGAGTTACGAGCTGAAAAAAGGAATCTTCAGATGATTTGAGACTTACCTGTAACGGGTATAAGTAAGTGTGAGTATTAGAGTTCGTAGATGAGTATTCAATAAAGCAGAGGTCTTTTTGCGAAATCTATGTCCGCATGCACGCTACGAAGTGAAACGGTTCTGCACAAATGACTCGGTGTTCCATAAATCACGACTTTCCATACCGTTCCGGAACCAATACCCGAATTTGTCGATCGTATAATATGAAACGCATCAGTTAGTCACAAGATAGCCAATAGGACTCAATCTCCCATTTTTGTTAACTGGATCTGTATGAATCTTTAAGCTTTTATATCTAACCAACGTAATCACACTGCTGAGTTAAGATCTCATAACTACTTATCAAATAATTTTTGTCCTGCGAGATTTCTCATTTAAGTAGGTAACTACTTTAAATGACACTCAATAGTCTCGTATAGGTAGTCCTGCCCCCCAATCCTTCTAGATGACAACGTCAATCATTCCGCTGCGTTTTGGTACGATCTCATAAATGTCAGCCATTTGGTGAATAGTAGAATAGCTTTTTAAAAATTTGTTCTGCCAAAGTCCAAACCTTAGCTATAACCTCACCACAACTGAGTCGTTTGTCATTAGTAGAATAGGAAACAGTCGAAAATCTAATGGTGGGCATATGATACGCTAAATCGTTACGATCAGACTGTACAGTTCGAACGGTACAGTTTCTGTTTCTGAAAATTGTACTGAAAACTGTACAGTTTTAAAACATACATGTAGCGATTTATCGGTACCGTTCCAACGGTACAGTCTGATCGTAACGATTTATCGTAGCGTATATGCCCACCATAAGGTTTAGTTGAGGTTTTGCTTGAGGTTGATAAAAAGTTCGGTACTAGAATTGACAGCCTGATTACACACTAACCTGATAACTTCTGTTATTCATAATGGGGAGTTCAAACGACTGCTAACTTTAATGCCATCCATTTTTAGTGCCAGGGTGAGTGACAAGTACATAAGTAAGTACAAGTATTTATTATTAATTATTTATAATTTTCTAATCCCAGCAGATTAAGTTGTTATTTTTCCCTAACATTTTGCTATAAGGCCGTTTTCACATCTAGTCAATTCTGCTAAATGATCGTTTTAATATAGGTGTTTTGGCTTATTCCATTATGCTCCCGCTCCCACATCCCAGAGGGGTCATACAAAACTTTTTTTTTTTATTAATGAACTTAAAAGTTTTGTATGATCTCACTGGGATCCACGAGAGTGGGAGCATAATGGAATAAGCCAGTGTTTTGTCCCACTTCTACTTTCAATTTGAACATCATATTGACTATATTTTCGTCGCGGGAAAGGAAACTTTAGCTCTTGCATCTCAATCTTTTAATACCGAGTAAGATAAGTGCTCAACTGAGCTGAGCGCTCGCCACCAACAATGGCTTGAAATTGTCACCAACGTAAAAAGAACTTCATATTGCCATCCACGGACCAAATCTCAGAAACCTAAACTACCTACTACCAACTCAACAATGCACCACAATTGAGTGTGAATTTTGAAACTTCATGAATATTTGGCCTTTCAAATCACTTGTCCGAAAGGTCTGCGTAAAAGCGCACAAATCGATTCTAACTGAGGATCACAATGTAGACTCGTTTGCAATTTTCCAATTTGGCATGCCTTTTGTCTGTATTGGATATTCATTCACATCAGTGTTTTTTATGTAACTGACACTACTGTAGCCTTTGTTCTTACTATAAAGAATGTCGTTCATTTATCACAAAAATTTCTTACGGGGCGTAATGAACATTATTATCTTGAGTAGGGGTGCAAACATAAGACCAATGAAGATCGCAAACATTCTTGAAATACTGATGTTACATTGTAAAATTATTTTTCATTCCATCTATTCGAAAAGGACGACTTTGTTCGCCTTTAAGTGCGCCCAAAGTAGATGATTCCTCTTCAAGGAACTTTTAGCGGGCAGTAATGAGTTTTTAATCCTCTTTATAAGTTTAGCGGGCAGTAATGAGTTTTTAATCCCCTTTAAGTGCGCCGGAATTATCTTTGCCGCGCACTTTAAAGGTACAACTACTTTCCACATTCATTCATCTCGAATCTACCAAGATGAATGAGGGAGGACTCTTCCAAAAACACCACAGTTGTAATCACATTTAAAGATTTATTACTCTGCGGTTTTAGCATGCTCTAGCTAGTTACCTATACAAAAATTGTAATTTCAACCTCATAAAATCCTGTGCGTTTTCGTCAGCGCGATCTAGAAAATGGTCTTTTTTAATACCGCCATCTAGTTTGTTTTCTTGGAACTATTGAGCAATTCTAGCGGAAGAGTTTTTTTGTTTGAACGCGCTAAATCTCAGGAACTACCAGTCGGATTTGAAAAATTATTTCTGTATTTGATAGCTAAACTCTTGAGGAAGGTTATAGGCTACTTTTCATCATCATCATCATCATCATCACCATAAACCATCACTACGGGGGCAACGCCGCGAGGGCGCTGCTAGTATCAGATAAACATACCGCCCACCATTCAGCCGGCACGCGGCCACCGTCTAAATAAAAAAAATTTAATCCCCGATTACTCTTCTCAAGTGGAACTTTGTCGATTTAACACATTCTTTTCTCTTCCCTTTTATTTTCTCATAGATTGTAATGAAAAGTAGAGTGTATCACTCGGGCGCAAAATATATTTTTGGCTCGGGCGACGTACTTTAAATCCCTCGCTACGTTCAGGATTCTACTAAAGAATCCCTTGCTACGCTCGGGATTCTACTCTAGAATCCTTCACTTCGCTCTGGATTCAAAAAAGCGCCCTCGCCGTCAAAATATTATTTTGCCCCCTTATAATACAATCTACTATTACTCATCCTATTATACAGTGTGTAAAAAAACCTTGTCGTCGTCCTGTCAGATCTGTGAAGGTGTTATTTGGTATCGATTATTATTAGTATCGTTATATTCGATTTTTGTGACCATTTTCGGAAAATAACTCTATAAGTAAGTAGGTACTTACATTTATATTGAAGTGTTACTGAAGTGATTACAAATACCAGAATTGATTATTTTGTTTTGAATTCAACCAAAAAACTAAATTTTGCTTCGAATATTCAAACAATGAACTAGAAAACGTGTTTTATTGTGTATCCGTTTTGTTAAATCTTGTTTGTTTATATTCATTGTGACAGAAATAATAAAGCTCCCAGTCTATTTAAATTCATGTCAGTGGTGTTACATAATTATTTCTGAACGTCAAAATACTGAAAATTAAATTCAGATATTTCATCAAGTACGTTGAATAGGCATGATGACAGTAATCAAGTATCGCCAAAATATTTATCTGATCTAATGAAATAGGATTCAAAGATTTTGAAAAATGTATTTATTCTCTTATTAATGTCGAGATTACTAATTTATTTGCTAAAATAAATCTACAAAATACAACAATCCGCCATGATAGCCAAAACGCTCGCCGGTGTCATGGCGTCTGTCATTGCGTCTCGTCTCGGTAAACATCCTTTTGTTTCTATAGTAACTATGTAGGCATCACTGGTTGATATACCGATCCGTGACGTAAAAACAGACGCCATGACACCGGCGAGCGTTTTGGCGTGAATTTGAAAATTAAAATTTAAATGTACTTTTATTGCACAAAAACCTTAATTTTCTACAGAAATATGATATATTTTAGACATAATAGATACTTCTGAATATCATAGAAGAGATTTTGAAAATTAGGATTCATGCCTATTTTGGAGTGTGAATGCAAAACTAAGCAAACTGTTCCGTTACAATTAAGTTATTCTATTTAACTATCTCTCAGTAACCCGTCTACCGTGTAACAAGAAATACTTGTACAACGGTTTATCTAATTGTGTGGTTCTACACTACGATTCTACGTATTTGCTACGGCGTAGCTCTTCGTAGCACTCACTAAGCGGCTAGATTTGACGTAACTGTACCTCTTATTACATTTTTACAGCCTTCACCCAACAAATCGTCCCAAGTGGTAATAGTATCTACAATAAAACCTTCCCTCGCGATAGTAAAACAGATACCTATAAAGAAACCCAATGATGGCACCACGCAAAGTAAGGAAATCGTTAAAATAAATTACGTATTTTTTAGGCTGTTGTTTTTTGAAACCCGAACTGAGTTTTGTTAACTTTATTTAAAATAAAGATAAATCTTATCAAAATAACACCCTGATGAGTCCTGAAGTGCGATTCAGACCTTCTCGGTATGTGTTCCGAATTCGGAAAGTGACGTTGAAAAAACGTCAACTTTCCGAAGAAAATCATCAAATAGGATGCATTTTCAGAAGTCTGAATCGCATTGCTGTTAGCCTAATACAAGCGATAAAACATACCAATCTTTCAATTTGAAATGTCAATATTTTGTGCGATCCCTTATGCGTGTGTCGATTTAGTTATGTTTGCTGTCTATTTGATATTCAAAACCCAAATGTTTCATGTATATCCTGATTGTATGGATTTTGGAATTGAGCAGGCTTATTGGTAACAATTTCATCTCTACAAATATTTGTAGCTCTAATATTTGTACCTCGTGGAATGTTCGTGTAAACTCTTTCAAAAAAATTTTTTTTTTTTTACTTTTTGACATAGATAATACGCGTGAAGTAGGCTGTCCCGTCCATGTATGGGAAAAAAAAAATATGGAGCTATACTATCGCAATAGGTATCAAAACTTGCGTAATTTTACACAGATTACGGAAAAGATAAAAAAATTAGAATTGTGTATCATCTTGAGGGCTCTACCACGCTTTGAAGTTTTGTAAATTTTACGTTTTTACAGACCTAAGCCGTATGACTATAATAATACAAAAACCAAGTTTAAAAGGTATTTCATTGTTGAAATTAATGAAACAAAGCACACTAAATGAAAATAAACAAAATAGAGTTTATAGTAAAAGATAGAAACTTAGAATTTAAACTTATTTTTGGGTCCAAAACTTAGCATTTTAGCTCGAGATTGCAACCTGGTTCTAATCAAGCCATCTCTAGAAGTAGCGTCAGTTACACTTTGTGGGGCTTCTGTTGACAGTTTAACATATCGCACCCTCGGAAAGACAAGGTCTGAACTCGCAAAATTTCCAAAAATGAGTTAAATATGCAGAAGTGCTTTAAAAAGTTTCTAAAGCACTTCTGCATATTTAACTCATTTATGAAAATTTTGCGAGTTCGGACCTTGTCTTTCCGAGGGTGCGATATCTTTCTACACATTGTGTTATAAGAAAAGTCAACATTTTCCAAGCTCTTATATTTTTTCATGATTTAAAGGATCTTAACTCTACCAATTTACAAAGCGGAAGAGTTGGTTTGTTTGAACGCGCTAATCTCAGGAACTAACAGTCAAATTTGAAAAATTCTGTCTGCATATGATAGCTTAATTCTTGAGAAAGGTTATATACTACTTTTCATCAACATTATCATCACGATATACCATCAGTACGGGGGCAACGCCTCGAGGGCGCTACTAGTTATAAATATGCCGAAGAACCGTCGGTGTTGTAACCTGACACCCAACCCTGGCAATCATTTTGGTGTAACCTCTATAAATTTTTGGTGGCTTAAATATTCTGCGTTTAATGCTACTTTCAGCTTCTCTAGCTTTTATTATTCTTCGCAATGTCAGGTCCCGAAAGTGGTCTCTATCATCAAACATTAAACTGACACTGTAGATGTTCTGGGTGCGCGAAAAAAGCATTTCTTTCGATGATAGAATCCACAACAGATTTCAGCTTTTTGTTTATAAATTGGGAGTACAAAATTAATTCAAAAAAAATGGTTGGATCCGTCCTTAAAAGAAGTATTATGCTTTATTAGGAACCAAATCGGCGCGTTTACTTTAACCACGTAGTTACCATGAAATTGCAATTTTACTGAAGGATTTAGTAATGTTCGAGCTTAAAATTAGTAGAAGTAAGCAATCTCAAGTATTTTCCAGGGTGACTAAGTTATTCAGCTATGGATTACAGGAAACAATTAACACAGCTTGACAAATCTCATTGAGATATTTTTGATCCTAAGGTTCTTACATAGTTTATTGATTACATTTTTCGGTAAGTCAGCTGATATCTTCATAAACAATCGCATAAATATCTGAATTGGATAGAGCCTTTCCATTATACTTCAATTTGAGTTCGGTTTTAAGAAAATAAAATTTATTTAATGAAGTCCTTTATACTGCCCTTCTTATGATAAACAACGTAAGTGCAGTTCGGCATATTTCGAGAAAATCGCGTCTAAAGTTTTTAATGTTATTTTTGGTGTCACGACTACACTAATTATGTTATTTTCAAAATTGTTACTTTTACTTGTAGGTTAAAGTGTGTATTTTATAATTACTTACATATTTCTGTTTTCTCTTTTATTTCTGAGTTATTATAACTTAAAAACTATTTATGATTAGTAAAAGTAATGTCACTTTTTTTGAAATACTAAACATAACAATCGCATGTGCAGCAGTTGCGATGTTTATGACTAGTTTTTTTTTAAACTACCCTCAAAACGGGATGAAAGGAATGTTAAAGTTTGTATGGGAACTTTTTAACGGGTAGTTTAATTTGCTTGAAACTCGGTACAAATATATTTCAGTACAAATAAAAACTATCTGTACAAAAAAAAATCAAAATTATCCATCAGAGGGAGTGCCAGAGGGTGTTCAAGTTGGTAATGGAACTTCTTAACGGGTGGTTCGATTTGCTTCAAACTTTGTATGTGTACTTTCATAAAGGTAAAAAACATCTCTAAGAAAGGACTTTTGAAAATTTTACCCCTAACGGGAAGAAAACAGTTAAAAATGGTTGAATGAAAAATCGTATCATCAAGCATTTAACATGAAAAAAATTGGATTTCGAGATGAGGAAGCTCGCTTCGTTTGTTTAAATCGAAGCTCGCTTCACTTTCTTGGCTTGAATCTGACTTCGCTTGCATATTAGCTTCATAATCCTACCAATAATAAATATATTGCGAGAAAAGTGAATTTTGTCCGACAACAGAATAGGAACCGACAAGCACCCAGCTGTTTCTTAGAACACCATTAGACCATCCATCTTTTTCTTGGAGCACCGTTAACAAAATCAAGTGACAAATGTCATGTTGCATTTGTCTAAAAAATTTACGCTCGCTTCGCGAGCTAGGGAAGCTCGCTGCGCTCACTTAATTCGAAGCTCGTTTCGCTCGCATATTACCTTCATGAGTAATTTACTGTTAGAAACCGACAACCATCCCTCTTTTTCTTAGAGCACCATTAGCAAAATCAAGTGACAATGTCATGTTGCTCTAAAAAATTTTCGCTCGCTTTGCGAGCTAGGAAAGCTCGCTTCGCTCGCATATTACCTTCATGAGTAATTTACTGTTAGGAACCGACAACCATCCATCTTTTTCTTAGAGCACCGTTAGCAAAATCAAGTGACACATGTCATGTTGCTCTAAAAAATTTGCAGAGGAAGCTCGCTTCGCTTGCTTAGGTCGGTGCTCGCTTCGCTCGCATATTAGCTTCATGAGTATTTTGCGAGCAAAGTAATTTACTGTTAGGAACCGATAAGCACCCAGCTTTTTCTTAGAGCACCGTTAGCAAAATCAAGTACCTATCACATTTGTCTACAAAATTTCGTAGCTTTATGAGTACCTACTTTGCGAGCAAAGTAATTTACTGTTAGGAACCGACAAGCACCCAGATTTTTCTTAGAGCACCGTTAGCAAAATCAAGTGTCACATGTTGCATTTGTCTAAAAAAGCTCGCTTCTCTTTCTTAACTCGATGCTTCGCTTGCAAAGGCTCAGGGCCAGACTTAACAGCTAGCTGGAATAGATTTATGACAGGATTGTTATTCACACGTGAAATTTTATGTGGCTTGCTCCAGGGTGAGCTCCTCCAGTAGCTTGGTGATAATTGCACCAGAAAGAAATGACCCGAAACGTGGTCTACGGTAAACTTCTTTAATAGAACCTATTTTAAAAGAACTTGCCGACTGATATTTGCCGACGCGCGAATGATATTTTTGTTCACTGTTAGTAATGTTCTCCCCTCCGATTACCTCACCGCCCCACCGTTTCTGTATTGTATTTACCAGACATAAACATCGTATGTGCGCTACTTGCGTTGTGTGTGTATAGAATAACGCAATAAAATAAAGATTTTATGCAACAGATACATAAAGAGCGTAGGAGATAGTACGATGTTTATTTCTAGAATATTGTTAAACTTTCTTAAATAAGTACAAGGTATAAACAACGTAAGTGGCTCATATAATCATTATGTTTTGTAAGTTGAGCCGACAGTTGAAGGTACTACTAGTCATAAACAACGTTAGTGATCGTGCGATACTTATGACTAGGAAATTGATTAAAATCTCTGAGCGTAGTGGACAATACGTTGTTTATGTTTAGAAATAAAGTGAAAATTGTGCACGTACGATGTTTATACTTATGTTTTTTTTTTATTTCTATCAAACATACAGAAAAATGGATAATTTTTCCAGATAGATCTCGCTTAGCTGATTACAAATATGCTAATAACTCATTTTCGCAAAAAATGTTACTTACGCTGTTTATCGTAAGAAGGGCAGTATAATTGGCGGCTGCCGATAGTAAAGTTCTTTGTATGGTCCCAATAAAGCACAAGTACGCCTAAAACTTATTATTTTAAAATCACAATATCCGCTTTTAACTCTATAACAATCGCAACTTTACTTATAAAGCATTAAAATTGCTTTGGCTACGAAGAAAACACTCGCGAGTCAAGTTAACAAAGTCCTCAAAACAAGATGAAACTCTATGGTATTTGCAGGTTGAAACCTATAAAATCCAAAGTCGCTGGTAACGTGTTATTGCATGCAAATAAAAAAATCGTGTATGTATTCCACATATATAGAAGAAAAAATTAAAATCTTTGTACAGTTAGTTCACGAGCTGAAATTATAGCTAACGAAATATTTCCAAAAAAATTACAATTTTTCAAAACTTTGAAGATGGGTAGAGCCCTAAAGATATAGTTTTATCTGGTTTTAAAAATTATTTTGGGAATCTACGATCAATTACGCAAATTCTGAGAGGTATTGCGTTACGAAAATACAAAAAAAAATTTTTCGGGACACGCTAGTGAAGATGGCTTGTTCGTCCGAGCGTGAAGATAATTTAATTTGACAAAGGTGTCGGGCATACCTACATATTGCCGTTGTTGGGTTAAGGCATAGATTAATCGTTATAAAAGTATTAAATTAATAAAAGTCTCAGTCAATAGATGTTTTATTTCCAGGGAGATTTATTATTGACAAAAAGAAACAAATTGCCTTTTTAGTGTAACTGTACAAAGTGCCTTTTTAGTACTAAGCATTGTAATAAAAAAAAGCATTAAAATAAGCAAATAATAATAATTAAAGACCACAGATACCTATAAATTGGGATATTAAAAGCAACATTAAACCACGGCGTCGCGCGACACATTGGGTCCACACCGTCTGATTCTTTGGAATTGTCATTTGATATTGATGTATTTTATGAACCATTAATCGGAAATAGGCATTACATTTCTTTATTGTTAAGGTGATTAAATATTTTGATCTGTAAGATTAATAAAAAAACAAAGCTCCTATTACAGATTCCAACTCAAGTAGAATTTAAACTCTAATCACCTGATTTCTGCTTAAAGTTTGAATCTAGTCTCAAGTATTAGGTCTCTTTTTAAAAATCATTGAACTTTAAATTTTTTTAATGTTAAATTAAATATTTAATTAAACTGTGATTCGTTTTGAATGTTGAATCTATACTCCAGAAAACTCAACTTTAAACTACGAATCCATTAATACTAACTAAGATCAATGGTTGAGTAACAATTTGTTATACGAGCTTTAGCCTTCCTTTAGTCCAACCGACAGCTAAATCTGTTCCCAGCAATTTCTTAAATGAAATGAAATGAAATGAAATGAAATGAAATGAAATGAAATGAAATGAAATGAAATAGTTTATTCGCTAGAAATATGGTAAGTACAGTTGTAAGGTCAATAATATTAGTCCACATATCTCACCAAGAACATTGGTATGCAAATTTGTTTGTTAATTAAAGTATGTAATGTCAAAAAAAAATAATTAATAAAATTAAACGTAAAAAGCATGTCACAAAATATTCTTAATCGTCAGTTATTTAAAAAATCGTCTACACTATAAAATACTCTGTCAAGAAGCCACAATTTTAGCTTTTTTACAAATTGCCTTATAGGTAAATCTTTTATTTCACTAGGTATTTTATTAAATATAATTCCACACATTACAAGAGAATTTTTTTGATATAATGCTGTTTTAGGTACTCTTTCAAGAACAATTCTATCCGGACAAGACACCAATTTCTTAAAGGGACAAGACACCAATTTCTTCAGCCTATAAATATTGGCATGACTACTACTTTACGGGTACATTCATATTTACTGAACTATTATAGTTATTTTGTGCTGGTTGGTTCTCGTTTGCATAACTATATCAAAAGGGTTCGAACATTTTTGTATGGAGCCTGGCATACCTACTGTCGGCCATTTTGAAAAAACCTCGATTTTGCTGCCAGTGATGAAACATGTGTCAATCGATAGGGGAAGTGATTACAAACAAAATATATTCAGTAATAAAATCTCGTAATCTGTATACTTTCAGAGATATTTGAGTTTGAAAATGTAAAAATTAAAACTTGAAAATGCTAATTATGCTGCCAATAATAACCGGTAGGTATTTGAATATGTCTACTGTGACTGGGGATAAAATTGTGAGCCAATTTCGTTTATTTTTTAGGTAAATTTTTTTTTTATTTTATTTGAAATTATATTTTTTGAACACAGTTTATTTTATCATTTTGTGCAGTACCTAGGTAGAAAATGAATGATGAAATAAACTGTGTTCAAAAAATACAGGTTGAATTTTTAAAACGGGGCAGTAAGGGCACCTACCTTATCCGTTGTAGCTACAGGAAAACGTTCTTAGAAGATTATCCTTAACTTTTGAAGATATTTTGACCTGCATTCACAGATTTATAAAAAATTGTACAGTCAGCGAGAAAATGGCCAGTTTACACAAAAACTTTTTTTGATGCCAATCGATCCTGTTTCACATAAGGATTAAAAGGCTCTATCGGACCAACTGAGGTTAGAGTACTAGAGAAGTCAGAAAACGCTAAAATTTATTTTTGAGACGGGTTAGTAAGGGCTACCTTAACCATTGTAGCTACAGGAAAACGTTCTCAAGAGACTATCCTTAACTTTTGAAGATATGTATTTCGACTTGCATTCACAGATTTTGGAATAAATGTACAGTCACCGAAAAAAATGAGTAGGTAATTTACACAAAAAATTTTTTTGATGCCAATCGATCCTGTTTCATATAAGGATTAAAAGGCTCAAAAGAAACAACTAAGGTTAGAGTACTAGAAAAGACAGAAATTGCAAAAAAACTTTGACATTTCGTAAAAATCATTTTGTCATTTGTCATCATTTTTCATCTATTGTCGAAATATCTTCAAAAGTTAAGGATAGTCTCGTAAGAACGTTTTCCTGTAGCTACAACGGTTAAGGTAGCTGCCCTTACTGTTCCTTCTCAAAAATGCATTTTAACAATTTCTGACTTTTCTATTACTCTAACCTCAGTTGGTCAGATAGAGTCTTTTAATCCTCATTTGAAACAGGATCGCAAACGATCCTTTTTTGATGCCAAAGCATCAAAAAAGTTTTTGTGTAAACTGGCCATTTTCTCGCTGACTGTACATTTTTTAAAAATCTGTGAATGCAGGTCGAAATATCTTCACAAGTTAAGGATAATCTCATAAGAACGTTTTCCTGTAACTACAACGGTTAAGGTAGCCCTTACTACCCCGTCCCAAAAACACATTTTAGCGTTTTCTGACTTTTCTAGTACTCTAACCTCAGTTGGTCCGCTAGAGCCTTTTAATCCTTATGTGAAATTAGCGGCCTTTACACGGTAGAGTTTTTACCACGGATCTGGACTGTACAGATATCTGTACAGATAACCGCGGATAAAACTGTCAAAGGTTGGAATGGCGCGTGCTATTTCCCGCGGGCCAATCTCTGCGTGTAAATGCTGCTATAGGATCGATTGGCATCAAAAAAAGTTTTTGTGTAAACTGGCCATTTTCTCGCTGACTGTACATTTTTTTAAAAGTCTGTGAATGCAGGTCGAAATATCTTCACAAGTTAAGGATAGTCTCATAAGAACGTTTTCCTGTAGCTACAACGGTTAAGGTAGCTGCCCTTACTGCCCCGTCTCAAAAATTCATCCTGTATACTTAATTTCAATAAAAAAAAATTTTTACCTAAAAATTAAACGAAATTGGCTCACGATTTTATCCCCAGTCACAGTAGACATAATCAAATACCTACCGGTTATTATTGGCAGCATAATTAGCATTTTCAAGTTTTAATTTTTACATTTTCAAACTCAAATATCTCGGAAAGTATAAAGATTACGACATTTTATTACTGAATATATTTTGTTTCTAATCACTTCCCCTATCGATTGACACATGTTTCATCACCTGCTGCAAGATCGAGGTTTTTTCAAAATGGCGGAAGAGTAAGTATGCCAAAATGTTCGTTCTTCAAGAGTACTTTTTTAAATGTTTCATTATTACATACAACTAACCTAACTAAGCCACTATTCTGACGACTGCACCTTGTTTCTATCTTACAACAGGGCGAAAATCCATCCTGTATCTGCAAAACCCGCCTGTTATATTGACGAGTTTTCTATCAGATATACACATACAATAGACAATAATTCTGCTAAAGAATGGATACCGGAGGAAATAAATCCATTGTTATGCGAGAAATTTGTATCTTGAGATCCTGAGTGCGACATCATTTCTTAGATTTCTTTATATTGATGTTATTCCAACAAAGTTCCATAATTTGATCCTTTTTCAAACACTTAAAAATTCCAATTTCATAACGCTTTTCTCATTTAATCATACGGTATACTACCCTAACACGAGTGAAATTTTAATAGGATCATCTTCAAACTCCGAGATTCCTTTGATCTTCGCGTACCTAAATATTAAAATGAACTCTTGACATTTCTCGATTTTTATTATTTATATTTGCAGTTGCAATAGACTTGTTTTACTAAAACATAATCTCGTGAATATATTATTAAGTGAATTTGAACATAAATTAAATAGTTAGACAATATGTCAGCGTTTCCTGGAATAACAGTACAGTCTACTAACGATACATGAAATATTAGTTACTTACTATTTACTCTTTGATTACTACTATTTACTATTAGCTCGTGGCGTTGCTTGCTAAGACGTTCTTGATTGATCGTTAAAGTTAAGTAATGTTATGCGCGGTCATAGTTTAGAAATGTGACCGCAAGTGGCATAACAGCTTAGCGCTTCCTTACTTCGGAAGGCACGTTAAATTGGCAGTCCCGGCCTTGAAGTCTTTAAGCCATAACGGAGGCCTTCAGGAGGCCTAAGAACTCAGTCACCAGAGATAGCCACTATTTTTTACGAACATACATACATACATTAAGTATGTTAAAGGTCCCATACAAACGAAATGATAAATATAACATTTCTAATACTTGCAAGATGACTAATAAAAATGGAGACCGTTTCTCAAACACCAAAAAAATTAGAAGCTTATTAATTTTATATGTAGAGTAGGTACTCGTAATTAATATTATTATGAGTTGTACTAATATTTTTGAGTTTTCTTTGTTTTTGTAGAACACAGAAAGGGTTCCTTTGTTTAGTAGAACATTCTTAAAAAGAACATTTTTGTGTGTAACTGAAATTAAAAGAATAATTTAACTGTAGTCTAATAAATCATTTGAACATGGCTTAGATGCTGGGCAAGCCCATCTTAAAAATGTCCCAGCTAGGCACTACAGCAGCGTAGATTGTCTAACCTCCTACTCCATTGTATAAAACATCGAAGGAAAAAAAATGTCTAATATTGTTTATAATAATTATAATATGACGTAAGTACTCGTAATAGGTAAGTTTTAACGACAGTAATGTAAAAAATGTTAAGGTTGTATTTTTACATATAGATTTACAAATTTCACGAAAAACAAGTCCCTGTTGATCATTGACTTCATTTTTAAAAACTTACATAACTAAAGTTGTACCTATAGTTTCAATTAAAAACTGCATAAAACTTACCTGCGATGAATACGAGACCCGTCACAATAAGAATCATTTCTGTTTATTACTATAACTATTAAATAACTGATAGCTTAACGTTCTCAGTTTTGCAATAATAAAAATTTTCAGTAGTAAAGTTTCGGTTTATGGACTTTCGATGTCGAAGTGTTCGAATTTAAGCGCGTATGGCAGCATCGAGGTTACGCGATCAACTGAAGAGCCCGCGCCCGAGACTCAACAGGGAGTCCTGTGAAATTGGCCACTGATTGTCGGGGTACTGAGGTCTATTGTATACACAAACACGGGAGCTTCACTTCGACAATCTTTATTTCGTCGAAGTTAAAATTACTCAATAGATTTTTTGCCATTTAGAAGGGACGTGTTGGCCTAGTGGATTAGTACGCTATCTCGACTTTCAATTCGAAGGTCTATCAATGGACTATGTCTATGAATGTAACGAGGTAAATAAAATTATTTCATTACGTGATTAGGCTGGATTCGACCAAACTGTCATCTTACTCCCAGAGTAGTTATTCAGTTAGCCGACAGAATTCGAAATACAATAGGGAACATGCAATCGTAATATTCTTCAATATTTTGAGTCTTAAGTGCAAAAAAAACATAAAAGAAGACCCAGTGCAACGTTTTTATTTTAGTTAGTATTGATTTTTAACAATTATTACGAATTATAAGTACGTGAAACGGAACGTATTTCAATACACCAATCAGCGTCGAGTAGCATCAGTGACGTAAAAATCTTCTCAATTAGGGATGTGACCCTTTATACTGATGAATGTGCTATCGATAACTTTAATGGTTATGATTACTAATCATAAACATAAGCAACACAAAAAGCCTGAAACATATATATTTAGTCAGAAACAAGGGTCGTTCGCGATTCATCTAAAATGCAATTTGCCTTTGTAGCAATATGCCTGACATGAATATCTAAAAAGTAATATGCCTGATGATAAGTTAAATGCATTATTCTCATAATTTTTCGCCTAAGATTTGAAACACATAAGACGCAATATGCCTGAATGGCAATTTATTTTAAACTCAGTTTACCCGAGTTGTACAATACAGTGTCTAAAACGCAATTTGCCTATGTAGCAAAGTGCCTAACATGAATGTCTAAAAATTAATATGCCTGATATAAATGCATTAATTTCATAATGCCTAAGATTTTTCATCATAATCAGTTCAAGTGAAAGCTATTGAAGAGATCTTCATTTAAAGTGACAGCTGTCAAACTTCAAACGGCCATATCTCGAAAACTACTCATCCTCGATTCTTCTTTCTAAGCTCAAATGAAAGCTATGACCTAGATCTACATTTTCAATGACAGCTGTCAAAATGACATCTATCATCTAGAATGTAGATCTTGGACATAGCTTTCATTTGAACTAAGAAAGGGAAGTCTAGGACGAGTAGTTACCGAGATATGGCCGTTTGAAGTTTGACAGCTGTCACTTTAAATGAAGATCTCTTCAATAGCTTTCATTTGAACTAAGAACGGGAGTTTCCGAGATAAGGCCTTTTGAACACACACTAAAAAAATATGTAGATAATGACACTAGATGTAAAATATGACAGATTATGTCAAAAATGGCAAAAAAACATCTGTTGTTTTTAATCTGTCAATTTTGACAATTAGTGTCATTTTTTATTTAATCTGTCATTTTTGACATCTTTTCTCATAGGTAATAACATCTAGTGTCATTTTTGACATGATCTGTCATTTTTTATATAATTTGTCATTTTTTCCGGTCTTTATCTATTCTATATTTTAAATTTCAGCCAAATCGGTTCAGGGGTTGTCAAGTGGAAAAAAAATACATCCAAACATCCATCCATCCAAACTTTTGCATTTTATATTAGTGTGATGATAATCAATAAATTAATGAACAAAATCGCCTAACTAACCACTAAGATCTTTGCTCGCTTCGCTCGCTCACTCGCTCTAATATTTTTCAAATATTTAGAATATAATATAACTTTATTGTACTGTACCTACACCATAAAAAGAAAACACAATAAGAAAAGAACCATTATTTTAAACAGTGATACAATTTACGATTTTTTTTTATTTTATTTGTTTGTGTAAATAATTTACTTTGATTGTGAACTTTGATTGTGTAAATAAGGAAAGAAAGATAAGAAAAGCTTTTTATTTCGACCACCACAAATATAACCTGACGTGCTATCGATCGTTACACATCAATTCGCCGTCCCCGGGGAACAAAATGATAACTGCCATTATCTTAGTTTTAGTGTTATGCCATATTTGTAATCTTTGGGTGCTAATACATCTGCTCAATTTTTTTCGTAACTTTCATACAGTTATTCGCGAAGTTACAAAATACTACAATACTATTCCACGATTCGACCCATGTCTGAAGTTACAAGAATAAAGTTGTACTATAATCTTATCAAATTGTATTTACACCTGTTAATATGACAAACAATCATTATCATTATGTTCTCGTGAAAAATATTCGTCTAAATAATGATAACCGCATGGTATCATTTTATTCTCGTCAAAACTCGTCCTTGCATTTCGTATAATACACTATTATCATAATCGCTTCCACCCTGGTAAAGCGTCGAATAACATGATAGAATAGTGGTACAATATTAGGTTTTGCCTAGAAAATACGAGGAATAAAATGATAATCGACATTATAGAAATTAGACGGTGATTGATTTTGACTAACTTCTTATTTTTTAAATATCTCTATTTTGGCATTTCTTACGTGTGTGTCATTAAAACATTCCGAATGCATAAAAAATCAGCATTGCTTAAAGCTAACAATCATCTGTCTACGTCCAGTATTTGTGAAGTTATTAACGAAAACATGTTTTTTGCTCCTCCTGAAAAGTTACGTTTTTGTAGTTATCATTTTGTTCTCCGGGGACGGCGAATTGGTAGGTAATAGTAGATTTCGATACATTCGTCTTGTGGCACATCCCTAAGCGAATAGCTATGTTTAGTGGACCATGAATAATAGCCATTGTATTATCAATCTTATGTCTTGTAGATAAAGACTAACAGAATTGATAACGGTAGATAACGCCATCTCGCAACAAGTAGCTGAATAAAAATATTTCGCAAAACGCCATCTCTTGACAGGTAGACTTTCATTTTAATTTATTATTATTTTATTAAGTTTAGAACCATGTTCCGATGGCTATAGGGTTTATTATCAATAAAATTAGTTTTATAGTTTTAGGTCCTTTTTAACGTTCTCCTCGACAGGAGTGACGTCATCGTAACTGTACATCCGTTTGCGCGCGAAAATTTAAACGGTCAGTTTGAAACCGCAATTTTTTACATTAAATTGAAGTATTTTATTTTTTTTTTAAACTCGTGGTCTATTCTACATAAAATTCATTCAAATGAAAGCAAAAATAAAAATAATGCAGGTTCCCTATTGTTTAGAAAGCGCAGCCGAACATTATTAGGTGCATTCAAATTATCCTGGATATAAGGTGTCAACTTTACAATGTCAAAATATTCAAACAAACAGCAGTTTAATCTGTGGTTTAATCTCCGTGAAATCCAGCCTAAGTCCCGTTAATAAATAAAAAATTTAAAATATGTTCCTACTAGTGAACGCTAGCGGCTTCGCCCGCGTGGACTACTATTTTTTATCCCACAGAAACCACACATTTTTCCGGGATTGCCTGATTAGCCTATGTGTTATTCCAGAACTTAAACTATCTACATCCAAATTTTATCAAAATCTGTTAAGTAGTTATGGAGATACGTGGTAACAAACATTCACACACACACACATACACACACACGGACTTTCGCCTTTATAATATTAGTAGGATAAACAAAAGAAATGCATATATTAATAGTTCATCGCTGGCTGTTCACACTGCCGGCAAGGACTCTCTTCACTAGTTTGTCGCTGGGCGACAAGAGCTATCAAAGATAATACTCGCTCAGCGATGCTAGCTAAACTCGTCGAGAAGCTATGTAGCGGTGATTTCTGTAGCCACGAGCGAGTAGCGCAAGTAATCGCCCGCCGCACTCGCACACTCGCTTATAGCCCAGCGACAGAACTATCGGAACTACACACTCGCTTCTCGCTGCTCGCCAACTCTTTTATAGTTTCTAGTTCTACTCGTTACTCGTTCATCGCCGGCGGTCGGACAACTGCCTAATTCTTTAAATATAGAGGAGGTAGTAGAGAATCTAGACACTGCGCTATTTTTATTACCATAAGGAATTCGAAAATAAACTAAGAACTACACTGCAGTACTCAGAACCTGTCCAAAGTGATGTATCGCGTTGGTTATTACACATTCCTCTATCAATCTATTAATAATAAACTTCGGCTTAGTCAGTCACCGTGGGATTTGCTGTGACACCGAACGGACGATTAAAGTTGCAATATATGGAGCTATCTATACGACAAGTACTTCGTCTCGCATGAATTGTCACAAATTGCTTGTGGTTTGAAGTCACAAAGGCGTAGGCCAGCTTGCTTGAAATGCTATATGAACGACTTATTATTGATACTTGTATTTACGAATAAAAGAACAGTAAGTATAAATATAAATTTATGTGTGAGTGATCACTTTGTTTGGCGTTTTCTTTTTAAGTTTAGGTACTAAAACGAGCATTACTATCCCATAATTACTAAAAGTTTCAAAACTTTTATGTAGCATTTCAAGTCATAATCAGTCCTGATTTTCGTACTTGTAGGTACTATAAAAGTGATTATCCAAAAATGGCGGATATGACCAAAACAGTAAACATTATGAGAACAATGAACGCATACTTATCAGGGAAGCCGAAATAATCGAAAACAACCCTGAAAGCACTTTTGATTACATTGGATACATTGGATATAACAGGCAATAATACAATTATCTTGTGTTGGGTATAAGATAAAATAAAGATCGGCTACCTTAGCAGGTAAATGGATTTTATCTTCTAGCCTATCCAGGTGGAATAACACCAAACTTTAGTAATTAAGTTTCACAGCAGGTGAAGCACACGTTAGTAGAGGAATTTAATTTAATTAGTAGCACTTCTGTTACTCAGAAACTAAAATTTCGTAAAAAAAATATTAATGAAATGTACCTACGTACCTAGGTACAAACTTAACTATTTTTTTTTAGAAACACAGTGCAACAAAAAAAATACTTTTGTGACAAAAAAATGGTTCTTCTTTATTTTGGCTTCTCACTGCTTGTGCATTCAGCCAGTGTCAAGTAGGTAATTAATATATTTCAAGTTAAACAAATATATAAATATAATATCCTACCCCTCCCTTTGTGCCTCAGTAAAGATGTGGGGCTTTACATACATACTACATCATACTATACTATACTACATCACCATCCACCGTTATTACACATTAACATTTGAAGAAACACAAGTTTTGGAAAATAAAATAAAACCGAAAACATGACTTCTCAAATTCCCGCCAAAAAGCCTAAATAATGGTGGTCTGTAAAGTCGGTTTACGGACGATGATTTTAAGAAAAAATTGATGAACGATCGTGCCTCTCTATCGCTTGTTCCGCGCTCTCGTTTGCACGCTCGGCTCAGGCGGAACGTGACAATGAGTCATGCTTTTTCGTGCGTTCATCGATTTATAAGACGTTATCACGTCAAAAAACAATAACTGGGATAACAAACGAAAAAGGTACCTACCTACAATAAAGATAAGTAAAAACATAAAATTAACAAAAAGTAAGTAGGGTAAACGACCCTAATTTTGGCCCCCCATCATTTATTATCACCTCTTTGATTTATCCTATTTATTAAGAAACAACCGAATCTTACAGTGCTTCAACTTATCGAAATCGATGAAAACAATCATTAGCTATAATATTGACAAACCAAATAACGAAAAATAAACATAGTGGCGTCGGTACAACAACATTAATAAAATGTCTCGATTTGAGCAGTGAGAAACTATGTTTTTGCTAAGGTAAGAGCTTTCTTAATTTTATCGAATCTAAGTTTATCAGGGGGTTTTACTTTGCTATAGTTTTTAAATCATTTCAACACATATTATTCGAGCTTCCTGAGCACTAATTTTTAAGAATTACATTGTTTTCGTTTTTTTATTGCAGTGCCAACATTTGGTACAGCAAAATTAGTTATTTCCATTTTATTGGCATTGATGACAATAATTGGTATTTCTGAGATTTCTATGAGTAGACCAATTATCGACACTAGGCCAATGTTTGAGCATAAGTCTGCTAATAATTGGTCTAACTAATGAATCAAACAAGAAAGAGAGGAATTTCAACAATATCAGCCAAACAACAGAAATTAGGAAGAAAACAACAAAAGAGTAAACAAGTGTAACGAAACTTGTGTTACCTAAAAAGTTAGATACTGTGGAAATAACCTTAACTCACAAAAAGAAGACTGTAATCCGAATGAAAAACAAGACGAAAAGAAGAAAATGATAGTGACTATGTTACTGTTATATAACAGACAATTAATGAAACCAAGCAAAACAAAATACTGCATCTCAGCTGCACTATAGCTAAAATAGAGAATTAAGACTAAATTTAAATTTAGACTGAGTTTGATGAAAAGAATGAAGAAAAATAATAAATAAGGCTTTACGAATGTATTTTAAGCTCTCTTTAAGCGATTTCTTTCAATTTACTTAACAGCTAGAAGGGCCAATAAATTGGTCCAACTTATGCCAGTAATTAGTCAAAGTATGCCCATAATTGGTAAAATCATGTTTTTAAATAAACCGCAAAAAAATAAATACAAAACCATGTTTAAGTACGTTTCCCATGTATTAAAAACATCAATTAACTTTCATTCTATCATTTTGACAACTTTGTTTTGTTCGCCACACATAACAAACACAGTTATCATGATTTAAGTACATCAAGATCCTTAAAGGGCCAATAATTGGGGGTTTTACCCTAGTTACTTTTATAAAAAGTCATTTTATGTTTCCTGTGCACCATAAAAAAGCAAGCCACTACGGAACAGGAAACTTTACCAAAACGTTGTACTAATTCAACTTTTCTGTTTATTAGTAAACAACAAAATTACATCTGCATTGCTACTCCTTGTTCTTTTGCGAATGACTTTAGTAAAAAATCATGAACCAACTTCAAAAAAGTTCATAAGAGACGTTACGTCACAATCAATTTCCTATGCAAACTCTGCGTACGATTTCCTATAGCTTAAATTTTCAGTAACCCATTCAATCTGTTGATTTTACCAACCGCTTTATATAAATAAAAACGTGCTTGTTGTCAGGCAGGATTAAGTGTACGTGAGTTGTGCTTGATTCTGCCGCCCTCACGGATTTATTGCATTAACACGCTTACCATATACGTGCAAATACATGCATTAAAATATCATCTTCTACGATTAATTTATCAATCCGATCAAATTCAAAGTTAAGGTCAAAATTAAATATTAAATTATATTATTCAGTATGACCTCTGGGATCACTTTGAAACGTCTTAAGAGCAAGGTAATTTTACTATTCTTTTGCGACCAACATCGTGAAGGACCAGAGAAACAAACACGGTTTAGTGCCTTACTTTCATTTTGGTGATCCATCTTCTTAAATCTAAAAAGCTCCAGTCAGTGGAGAGCCAATCCCAATCGAACAAATTGAGGCTCGTTAAAGTAAGCAAAAGTAGTACGAAAGTACATGTACAATATCCTCTGAACGAAAATGCTTAGGTCTTTTCGAGTATTTTCTTTCATTTGCTACTTACGGGTTTGTTTAGTCAATCTGGTCTGCGTGTCTACTTAGAACGGATTAAAAGTTGTAAGAGCTTATCCAAAATACTTATACTTTATTAGTAATCCGATGAAAGTTTCGGAAAGATTCGTATTTATCAAAAAGATTCCTTTTTTTGACAAAGCTCATGTCAACATTTTGTGTCATTTATGCAACAGTTTTTGATGGTGTTTCATCATAGGGCCTCCAGACTCTCGAGAGAAGGCTCGGCGAGAAGTCTCGCCCGAGACTTCGCGAAGAACAAACAAGCTATCCACACTCTCAATTGTTCTCAGTCGTGATCTGTTGCTTATCCGGTATGGACGTCGATTTTGAAACTGCACCCGGTTTGGCTCTGTGTGCCATTGCATACCGTAACTTTGTGAATGTTGTAACTAAAAATAATGTTAAAAAAAAAAAATACTTAATGTAATAAACTTTTATCTTAGTAGTTTCGATATTTAGCATCCCATAAAATAGGATCAGATTGAAAAAAATCGATAAATTTCAACTCTATTTATTATTCCACATTTTTACGAAAGAAAATTCTCGAAAAAAACAAATAATATGGATGTCTGCCCACCGCCGCTCATTAATCTGCAATGAGACAAAACGTGAGTGTAGGACCCTTCTCTTTTCTCGCCCGAGAAATCCTTTGGCTCGGCCAAAAATACCGACACCGATCGGAGAACAGGCGAGCCAGAGAACGAGAAGGCGAGAAGCTCTTCACACTCACGCTTCTCGGGTGTTCTCGGGGGTTCTCTACGAGAGTCTGGAGGCCCTTCAGAAAATAAACGAGTTACTTCGATGATCTGTGACGTTATTTTGATTGATTCTTCTTATGTTAATGTCTGCCGTGGAGTAGGGCCTGTCGACCAAAGTAATACAGGCAATAGCCTACCACTGGTACCAGTCTTTCTTAAATGTGTTAGGGGACGCCTAAGTAGGTACCACTTAAAACTATAATTACATTGTTTTTGTAACCGCTTTTGAGAGAAAATAAATAAATATATATTGTTATTATTCAGACCACCATGCAGATGATCTGATGATATTGTAAGCATTTGATTCGATTGGCACATATTGTTAGCTAAGTTAGGTTGGTTCCTGTTAGGTTTTATGTCGTCGTATTATACTATAATTTCAAGGTCTATGTAGCACTTACATTATTTTTTAGAAAATGGCTTCAACAAACATGGTAATTGAGATTACAAAAGCTCTAAAGAAACTATCCAAGCGTTACATATCGGTAAACTCCGATGTAGCGTGAAGTCAAGCTATTCTCTCAGCCAACCCTTCGTTAAATAGGTTTTTCAGAAACAATATCATGCTGTAGGTTAAATTTACTTTATATGCAAATAATATTATGTGAAGCAAATCCTTGAATATATCGCTGTGTTCAACAATATCTCGAGAAAACATTGAAACCACAAGCTCTACCCTACATGATTGTATAATACAGGACAGGATGTGTCTAGCTAGTCTATTCCACATGAAGATTACTTTATCGAATGCAAAGCTATTCGCCAGGATCGAATCGATTTTCAGTTACATTCGTTGTAAGAACATTTAGATGCACATTATTTGTTTACGAAATTATTGTTTTACAAGCGAAGTTTTTCATATGTTTTATTACAGTTTGCGTGGGTTCATGAAATGGTATCTACTATCTACAAAAACTTAAAAATATTCAATGATAATTATGTTTAGTCTTTGTAGACAGTTTCATTTAAAAAACTGGCCTTTGTTGGCTGCGGAAATCTCATAGAATAGCTTTTTGTCTTAAAAGAGATAAAAGGCACACGGTCTTCCCTGAATTAATTCCGTGCAGCTCGTGCAAAGGGTTACATTAACTTATATGAAGAAACTTTTATATTAGCTGGGTATGGCCACACGTTTTTCTCGGTGGGCCACACTGATACCGACATCTATAATCTCGTTTGTTGCCAAGTTGACTACGTGTTTACGAATAGATCGTAAATGTACCTTTTGTTTGCGTCTTGAATTTTACTTAGTCACGCGGTGTATCGCAGAGAGCGTATACTACGTCACCAGAGTTGGCCACTTGCTCATACGAACTTACTTTAGCGAATCCTACTATCCTACTAATATTATAAAGGCGAAAGTCTGTGTGTGTGTGTGTGTGTGTGAATGTTTGTTGCCACGTATCTCCATAACTACTTAACCGATTTTGATGAAATTTAGAATATAGATAGATAAAAACCGGGAATAGGACATAGGCTACTTTTTATTCCGAAAAAGTGCATGGTTCCCGTAGGATAAACAAAATAGTAGTCCACGCGGGCGAAGCCGCGGGCGTCAGCTAGTACTTTATAACATTTTTGAGAATACTACAGCAATGTAGAAGAAAACCATGTTCAAAATTCAAATTCAATTAAAAAAACCACAAATAGGCAGAGTTTTTTAAACTTTATTGATCCAACTTTATAACAAGATTAGCTTCCGCCCGCGGCGTTGCCCGCGAGTTACCTACATAACAAATAGTGTACGTTCATCCTGAAAGTTCATTCTAAATACTGGTGAAATAATCATTTTTGAAAGATTATCAGTAGTTTCGGAGATTACCTCCTACATACAAACAAACTTTACCTCTTTAAGTATAATTTTAATCTACAAAAAAGATTCAAGGTGATCTTGCTATATTCCATTCTAGACAAATAAAGTGGGTTTGTACTGTTTGTGAGGTTCTGGATATTTCGATTTTCCACCAAACCTACCAAAAATGCTAAACGGATTTTAATAATACTTACAATAAAAATCACAAAATCATGTCAACGAAAAATACAAAAATGCAAGTGAAGTAAAGTTTAAATAAAATAATGAAATCTATTGGTTTCCGTTTTTATATCAACTCTCTTTCTATGATAGTAACATGTGAGTCACGGGCAGAAACTATTTAACTCATAAAACAATAGCGCAACGTTACAATAACCTATAAGCTCAGGGTCGGGTACTCCGGTAGTAACTAGGAGCGAGTACTCTGTGAAAGGATTGGTTCAACATTAATCGCTAAAAGCATTGTTCTCTAAAATTAAACATCGCAGCTGAATTTATCCCTTAAAATGTTTGAGTTTCCTTAAATTGTTTAATTACATTTCCAAGGGGAAGGAAAATAATAGGAAATTAATTAAATATTTCCCATTTATTGATGTTGATGTGGTTTGAAAATATTTGTAGGTACTTACTATAAATTATTATGAAGCAACAAAACACTACTCAATATGAATTCCTTCATGAGTGAACCCCAAAGGCAGGCTGGCTAATGGTTGGCCATTCAAACGCAGTTGTATTTTTATTATACTACTAGTAGTTTGCCCCGAACTGAGATCTCACGCACAGTAGATGGATTATATTTGGACTTGCTTCTGACTACCCCTATACGTCAAGTGCTACTACTGTTGAATTGTAACTATACAATTATGTCTACTAGGTACGTTAGCTTAGCTCGTTATGATAAAGAATACTGACATACATGCAATACATAATGTCGTGGCTTATTTTATAAGACATTAAAAAAATAGCAACAACTGCATATCGCAATCATACGATGTGTAGGTACCTACCGTGCAACGTAAACCACTAACTGATAGCACTCCCTACGAAATTTACAGGGTCGCGGGCGGGTGATTTTTACTATCAGCCAGTCTTACCTGAACTATGAAGACATAAAAACTTTTACAAACGGGAGATCTCGTTTTAACAGTTACTTGTTTTTTTAGTTTTTAGTCCTATTTAATGTTATTTAATAATTTGTCTACTTAGTAAGGCTTTAGAAAATGTTTATCTTGTCACTCTTATTTCAATAAAAGACGACGACAAGGCAACAGATTTAGCGGCCAACTGAGCTCTAGGAAGCCCCTAAGTCCATTATGAATAACAGGGCTAATCCATACCAGAACCCTAGCGCCACCTAAACTAACGCCAGTCTCAACAGTCGATAGGGTATCATGATAAATAATATCAAAATTAATCAGCATTTAATTTGTATGGAAAAGCGCTTGTACGGTCGGTTCTAAAACTCCTCTTCCTCCTTTCGTATGAGCAAGTGGTCAACTCTGGTGACGGAGTTTATAGGCCGCCTAAAGGCCTCCGTCATGGCTTAACGACTTAAAAGCCGGGACCGACAATTAACGTGGTTCCATAACTAACAAGTAGTTAAAGCTACTCAGGGCATAGCCCAACAACTTATTGTTCAGAGAACCGTGGTCTGTAGATCCGATCATTAGTCGGACATTGTACAGTACCAAGGGACTGTCTTGCCTATATTGTGTAGAAAGTGAAATTTAGTAAGTAGCCTAACGCAACCCTTACTTTGTGAGTAATGTGAGTACAAAGGGTCGTTGCCACCGAATATGACTTGCACTTGACTCTTTCATTCTCATCAAAAACCTATATAAAACCCATTACGTGTTAATATCAAATAACTAACATTTTTTTTGAACCATTTATCAGTATATGAACTTGATAAGTGACTTCATTGTATTCATAGCTTGGTAATATAAGAAAATTCTAGTAGAAATTGAGTAGAGCGAGCCTACACATCATAAATTGCTTTCGAAACATATAATTGCTAAAAAATACACACTATTAATTCAAGGACCTTCTAAGATCCTAACAATCGTTAGATTATAATGAACGCAAATAATAAAATCAAAAAGTGATTGATTTTGGGTTTATTATTGATACAGAAACGCCCCATTTAACGAATTTTTAAAATCATAAAGTTAAAGTATGTGGTAATATTAGCTATTTGATTTAAATGATCAGTTTTTAGATTCAGATCATCATCAGATTGGCTAAAGTGTGTTAGTGGTTTTACCAGTTCTTTGGCTGAAACAGAGCTTTATACCCTCGTAGTTATGAACTGTTGATCCACTTTTGTCGGTGTCTGTAAATTACTCATTTGAGTCTACAGCAGCATACATATGTAGTTCTGAATTTATGATTTTAAAAGCAAAGTGTAGTAGCATTTTACCTCATACCGATGTCGGACGCACGTGCTGCATTGTAAAATTCACTTGTTTGTCTCTCGAAATGGTTTTGCACTTCTGTGCTGAGTTCATTCTGGAGTCAAATATTTTTGCAGGTAGAAAAACACTGCAAACGAAATAACATAAACAAAATAATAATGTGCGTGTGAGCTAATGCTATGACATTTTATACCTACATATTGCGTGGCCACACTACGTGGAAAAAGAAGTCACATTATTATGTAGAAAACCCTAGGTTACAAATCACCTAGGGCAAGAATGAAAATGAAAATAAATGGCGGATGGCGAAAACCGCAGTGCAGGCTATTTGTAAGCTCTGTCATAGACTAGGCTGCATGGGCATAGTGTGCTCTTTGCTGATTGCGCGAAAATCTTCAACGAAAGTGCTTTCAGTAAATGAGCTGGAAATAATCGAGATAGAGTCCTATCGTTACATTCAGAAACATTAAACATGGTCACGACTGTATTCTCAAGGCGCAGTAGACTCAGATCTTAAGACTTTAAAGATATCTAAGGGGTCGAAGGTATGTCCAAATACATTATTTGGTATATGCCCACATTTTGCAGATGTTAGCGTACCAAAGCTACTTAGCTGGCTATCTAAACTTACTTGCTCACCACGGTTATATACCAGGACATACCTACCCAACTAGAGGTCCGAATTGCTTAGATCACTTTTTTATCAAATCGCGTTTACCTAGTAGGGCCATCGTATGCACAGCGGGCATCACTGATCATGACACACTAATATTCTCCGTAGACAGAATACAAAAACCTACACCACGTTCAAATCTAATAAAGAAAACTGACTATGATGGAATATTGAGTGATTTATTGGAAATAGATTGGACTGACTTTTACAAACACACTGACATCAATATTGCTACTAATAATTTTATAGAAATAATTAATTCAACTATTATTAAAAATACAAAGACCACTAAAAGAAAACAACGTTTTGAATGTATAGTCCCATGGATGTCTCCATCGCTTCTAAAATGTGTTGAGCATCGTGATATGCTACATCTAAGAGTTAAAAAAAATCCTAATGACATAGATTCTTTAAATAACTACAAAAATTATCGAAACACTTGCAACAACACCATCCAAAACCTAAAAAATAGTTATGAACGCAATGAGCTTATTAGCAGCAAAGGCGACAGTAAGCAAACGTGGCGAATACTTAAACAAATTTGCGGAATCAAAACTAAATCAACGTCTAACATGAAACTTACTAAAATAGATAACAGCCCTCAACAATCTCTTAATAGGGTAAACGATTATCTTAGTTCCGTAGGAGAAGTCCTAGCTAATGAAATACTCACATCTAAACAACAAACGGAAGCTCAACTAGTTAACAACCTTGACTGTGTATCATCCCATAATAAGTTAGCCAACTCCTTCTTTCTAACTCCAACTAACGACCTAGAAATAAGTAAGATAATCAATTCCCTCAAGCAAAAATCATCTTCAGGCCATGACAATATTAGTAATGTCCTATTGAAAAAAGGAAAAAATATTCTTGCCAGTCCCATCGCATTTCTCTGCAACTTGAGTTTCGAAAATGGTACAGTCCCCGAGAGCTTTAAATTAGCTAATGTCACTCCGATATTGAAAGATGGCGATCCTTACGTCGCATCAAATAACAGACCAATTTCTCTTCTCAGCTGCTTATCTAAAGTCCTTGAAAAACTAGTAAACAATCGACTTCTGCATTACCTTGAAACACAAAATCTTCTTTCTCCACAGCAGTTTGGGTTTCGATCTAACAGATCAACTGAGGAAGCTGTGACACAACTATGCAATCTAATAGCCACTAAGCTAGACGAAGGCCTTAAATGCTTAGGTATCTTTCTAGACCTAGCAAAGGCCTTCGATACAATTTCGCGGGATATTCTTATCAAAAAACTTGAATTTATGGGAATACGTGGTGTGCCATTAGACTGGTTTGCTTCATACCTAAAAGGAAGAAAACAAAGAGTCTGCGTTGGTGAAATTTCCAGTGACTATCAAAATGTAAACTATGGGGTGCCACAGGGCAGTGTTCTGGGCCCAACGTTATTTTTAATATATATAAACGACCTCTGCTCTATGAACATTGCTCATGGAGAAATTTTTACTTTCGCGGACGATACTGCACTTATCTTTTATGGTGATAACTGGGATTCTGTTGTGACTCGCTCACAAAAGGGCATGGATCAGGTGGGATCATGGCTTCAAAAAAATCTGCTAACTTTAAACGCCAACAAAACAAAACTCTTACCATTCAGTATCTCAAAGCGCACAAAACCAGCTCGTACTATAAGACTCGTATACCATAAATGTAGCCAGAATGGACATACCTGTGACTGTGGTAGTCTGGAGCAAGTCAGCTCTTTAAAATATCTTGGAGTCATGCTTGACGAACATCTTAACTGGAAAAGTCATATTAACGCCCTCACTTGCAGAGTTAGAAAGCTGATGTTCGTTTTTAGAAGACTCAGACAAATAGCTGATCTAGAAACCATAAGGGTGGTTTATTGTACACTCTGTCAATCGTTAATTAACTACTGTATAGTAGCATGGGGAGGAGCTTGCCAGACAGTTCTCATTAAGCTCGAGCGTGCTCAAAGAGCGGTTTTAAAAGTAGCATACAAAAAATCTTTCTACTACCCAACTCAGGAACTACACAAGATAAGTGGCCATCTAACAGTTAGACAACTTTTCATAACCAGAATTATTTTAAGCTATCATAGACTTGCCCCCACTAAAAAGATCATTTCATACCGTCATATCAGATGGAAACCCCCTACCAGACAAACTCAATTCTTCTGTAGATTCTCACCATGGTTAGGACCCTTCCTTTACTCAAAGTTAAACAAAACTCTAAACTTCTATATGATGACAAGACATGGCTGTAAAAAGACACTACAAACGTGGTTAATGGAAAAAGATTATAGTGAGACAGAAGCTATCTTACAATTTGTTAGATAGAAAACTAATTGATCATTTTTTGTGAGTACTTTTAGGGCTTTTTTATTTCTATCAATAGGTACATAAGTATCCGGGTATTTATCACGTAAATTACCTTATTATTTTGCCCGACGTTTCGACTGGAGTGCACCAGCTGTAGTCCCGTGACTACTTAAATTCAGGCATGACGAACAGAGACGCAGACAGAAAACATATAGACAAGCAGGAACTGACACACTGACAATTAATTATATAGACAAATCAAGTAACAAAAAACTTTAACCAATAGTTAAAAATTGCTGTCCAAATAGAAATATTATGTATAAACATGCTTATTTGCCTTATACCTATAGCTACAAACCTACTTACATATAAAATTTGGAATCTATATCCATTTTCTTAATCTAAGGACTTATTTATGAGCACTGTGTTCACGAGTAGTATTATACAATACCGCCTTTATGTAACATAACAAATATTGGTCTCCACAGCACAGGGAATCCTAGTGTGGAGATCAAAGTTAAAGCTTGCCTAATGCTATGTTATTTATTTTACTATCTGCTTATCCTAATCAAGGCTAGCTGTTCTAGGATCTTTCTTTAAGCACAGATAAAATTAGGTACCTACTTAAATTGTGTAATGTAAGTTGCATGTAACTCAAGAAAACAATAAACTATTTGTATTTGTATTTGTATTTGGTTTCCTCACGATGTTTTCTTCACTGTTTAGAGTTCCTGAATCGAACCAACAATCTTTGGATCCAAAGCCCGAGCCCGGATTCGAACCAACAATCTTTGGATCCAAAGTAGAGTTATTTCAAAGAAGTACCTGCTAAAGTATTTATTTTCGTTTAAGTACTTCAGAATGTTTAGTAAAGTTGTTTTCTTTTTTAAATGTAGAATCATCAATAAATTAGTGCCAATTGCACACTAATAATAGTTTGTTTTCCTACTTCAATATCCATAAAACAAACATTGGTTGAACACTGTTACTCTAGTACGTATGATTTACGGTACCATATGGTTTGAAATAGCTGTTTGAATAAAAAAATATTTAAAAAAAACAAAAACCCGACTGCGTCAAGACTAAAAAGAAAAAAACAAGCCTGCAAAGAATTACTCACAGTCGGTACCCATTCATTTTATTACCAATCAAATCTTCCCAATGTTATGGGTCCCGACTGTGAGTAATTCTTTGCAGGCTTGTTTTTTTCTTTTTAGTTTTGACGCAGTCGGGTTTTTGTTTTTTTTAAATATTTTTTTATTTAACACTTTTTAGTTATGATAAAGTTGATTTTAAAATACCTATTCAACGATACCCCACTTGATATAGTGTGACGATTTTGATTCTTTTAATTTTGACAATGGCGTCTGGTTGTAGCCCTGGTGAATTTTGATTACTGTCATATCTTTAGTGACACTCCCAAGGTTGAGACAAATCGATTGACGTAAGAATCATCAAAATCGGTCCACGCGTTTGGCCTCTAGAGTGCCACATAGAAACATCCATAGCGAGAATTATTATTAATCAACTTTAAACCGTTATTTTTCCTAAACTATTACTTAAAATGAAAAATGGTAAAAGAAACCTAAAGTTGATTTTGAAATACCTATTCAACGATACCCCACTTAATATAGTGTGACGATTTTGGTTTTTTTAATTTTGACAATATGGCGTCTGGTTGTGGCACTGGTGAATTTTGTTTACTGTTATGTCTTTAGTAGCACTCTCAAGGTTGAGACGAATCGATTGACGTAAGAATAATCAAAATCGGTCCACGCGTTTGGCCTCTAGAGTGCCACATAGAAACATCCAAACATACATACATAGACTGATAAACACATTACCCTTCCTTTGCTCTGCGCAGTCGGGTAAAAATAGAGCACCTGCTATAGGAAATAGAATATGTAACCATAACCAGTCAGTGTACATAATGTCACAAAAATCTGACAAAGTATGGTAGCGTTGGATTTATTCTACGAAGTTGACTTGCGGTAAAGCTTGCAATCTGTCGGATGTACCTACCGCGATACCCACAATATGGAATTCTAAGTGCTAAACCAAAACGGGAGTATCTGCTAAAGGATATGTCCCTGTCTCTGGGCTGTCTAATGGGATAATGGAATGGGTTTAATTGAAGGCTTTCATGAGAAACGCTATTGTAACACGAAATGGTTGTCTGCTTGAAATTATTTCATGAAAATGGTGCACCGTATTTTCTATAGTGAGATTCAACGAATTTCATTGAGAATTCAACGAACCATATTACCCTCTATGTGAAATACGAACCTCTATGCAGGTACAACTTCCTTCCGTAGCGTATATAGAAACTTAGTCGGTTCCATCAAATTCATGGCTAGCTTGAATTTCTCAAAGTAAATATTTATTTTACTCCACTGCTACTGATAATGTTTACATTCCGGTTAGATAAATAATGACTCAGCAGACCCTTTGTCTGTTATCTCATTTAATTCATATTTTGGATTGCGTGTACCTTATTACGTAAACTATGTTTCAATATCTGCCTTACATTTTATTTCTCACACTTACCTAGGTATATTTCCACTCAAATACATGCATGTTAGTTTTGAAAAGGTAGCTAAAGAAAAAACAGCCGTCGACAAATGTGTGTCAGTAGTTTATGTATTAATTATAAGTTTTGGTATCAAAATGCATGACGTCATAAATATCCAAAGTTCATGCTCCCTGAAATGTGACAACGTGCGGCATACATTATTCAAAATAATGGATTCCAGTAGCAGGTTACTTTTGGGCGATGTAGCATGACGTCATCATCTATTCATCGTTGTATAATTAGAGCAGACATGCTCCAATTTCATGTTGTGTTGATAGCATTCGTCAAGTTTGTTATTCATTGCCATTATTTTCAACATTCACAAAGCTCTCGCACCTATTTCCTATTTTTGAAGATATTGGGACGACTAAATTATTGGGGCGCCCAAACAGCTCAATATCTGTCACCTGTCACTGCGTTAAAGGGGGTGTTGCATTGCATTGGCGAACCGTCAATGGTTTTAGCCTCGTATCAAAATAATATCGTTGATCCCTCCAAGCTAGCGGTGCAGCTATATTTACCGCGTCAAAATGTTGTCATCGTGGATGAGTGAGCTCTCACATCAGACATCAGTGCTCGTACTCGTAAAAGAGAAAGTAATATTACAATTGATGTAAGAGAAAATTAAAATGTCTATCACATAAAATGAAAAACAATACCATGGACTTTAGGCATTATGCTGTATTATAACGATACATAACAATAGATTATCACCAGAGTTGGCCACTTGCTCATACGAAATTACTTACTTACATAACATTATTAGCTCGAAGGTGTACAAACGGCATTATTCACCAATCGGCTCTGAAAACCGTATTAGTAGTTGATCCTGTCCGCAGAGCAGAAAAAAGAAAGTAGCTGTAATAAATAAATAATAACTAAGCAACGCTGGACTATCAGGAACGTCTTGTAAAGAAATAATGATTATTAAAAACCTAAGGCCTTTGCCCAGCAGTGGGACAGTGTAGGCTAAAAACAACAAGAACAACAACAAAAACCTAAATCTGGTAGCTGGTCTGTCCACTAAGTTACATATAAGCCTCATAAAAATTTTTACTGATGGAGAAGATTATTCTCTGTCGCCATCTTCACTAATGAAGGTCGTGTCTAGTTTCTCTACAGCAGCGACACTTTTCATACTTTTCACAGGACAGTTTTCATACTCTTGAGACTATTCATTTCAAACTAAATAGTTACTAGCTAGATATTTAATAATGGAGCTAGAGATGAAAATAATCTGATTTTCAAATATCGTGAGAAAAATGTAGTTGACATAGGTCAAGAGGTTTCGTTGTAATGATAATCATAATCCAATACAAATCCAATTAGATTTACCAACAAGCAAGATTTAATGCATAACTTCAAAATAGTGGGTATCTGATATGTAGGCTTAGTAATTGGAATGCGTAATCAGTTTGTGAATCGATGAACATGTATGATGCATTGCGAGACGTAACAGCCTGTACACACATTGGTGCATCGTAAAACAAAATGCCTAAATCCTCAACTTTATTTCATAAAATGAATCGCGATAAAATACAATTCATGGTAGGTAACAATTTGACTTTATGTAACGAATCGTTAGAATGGATTCTACTTTTTTAAACGCATGTATTTGTGACTTTTCATGCACACGCTACTGAAAAATAAAAAAAAACTCGTCGACTCGTGTAGTGTGTGTAAAGTGTGAATGAACCAAACACGCATTGGAATTCAATAGCATTTTCAACCTTTTTACCTACAACAAGATTTACTCGACAAATAAAATGTGCTTACTTTTAGCTCTAGAGTAAATCTATTACTGAATGTTTAGTGCTTTTCGAACAATTGGAACTAGAGGTAACAAATAGCGAGAGGACGATTTAAAGTTGTTTTAGTTTCAGCGTCAGCAACAAAGTAGGTACTATAACGTGCCCACTTGTCTCTACTCGGAAACTTTAAGATCTATAACGAACTATCCGAGTCCTCAAAGTTACAAGCCATTAGGTTTACCTAAGTTCTCAAAGCGATTCATTTTTCATTTTGAGTGTTTTTGTGAAACCTGGAATCAATCATCTCGAAGTTGTGCCTATACTGTTAATTACGTGCTAAAACTTTTAGGCTACTGATTACAAACCTGCACAAACAAACCATATTTAGAAAACGCGTTACTTGAAATGTATTTGCGTTGCAAAATATTAATGAATTATGTATTCCTCAGACCACTTATTCAAATAGGTCATTTTTTACCATTCTCAATTTTCTGTTGAATATACCGACCAGTTTTTGTTAAAAGCATTGAGATGCTGGCCAGTAACCTGGCATTCAGCCAGACGAAGATCGGTTTATGGTTCAAGTTCCTTTCTCGACGAATTCACATTTGAATGTACCAAGCTCCCTTCTTGGAAACTGATTGTATAATGTGAAAATCTCAGAATTCACTGGCTGAAAGATGTTTACACCTGTTTGCTTAATCTTTTTGTATCTCAAGTTTCGTGCCGGTGTCTAATCAGAGCTGGATTAAGGCAGCCACTAGACTGGCTTACAGCGAAACTCGACGGTTTTGTGAGCTTCCAAAACGTGGGAACGGTTAATTGAGTGAAATTGTTTTGTGTTTGTTTTTAAAACTTTTTTCCATAACCCAACCCAGACTGACAGTATATATAGTCTTTCAATAAATACATTACTATTACTTTATATACCTACTTAATTGCTCGGTAAATAAATAAGTACTTAGGTAAAGTCAGTGTACCATTGTGTTCACCGGTGATTTAATAATAAAAGTATGAATACCGTTTAAATGAAGTTAAATAATATTAACTGAAGTTAATTATCACTTTTACTAACAAAAAAGGAAATTAAGTGTATTTTTAAACTATCAATTACTTTTAAGACCACCGTGACCTGAATAAATTGTCTCCAAAAAGGTTGACTACAATCGAGGGTCGAACCACAATTCAATTTGCCGTGGTGAGGCTGTGACAGACTGCTACGATTGCGGTCTCTATCGGCCAAGAGTTTAAGGTAGGAGTTCAGGACTACATTCACCAACGTTTATATCATGAAAGTAGACTATAATGTGTTTTCATATAAGCTAGTAGCTAACCATGGCTAGAGCAAGGAACGAAAAAAAATGTGTGGAATGTGACTTACTCTAGATTACAAAACCTGCTTATTAACGAACTTACCTTAAGATCTATCAAATATTTGAAAATATGAAATGCACATGCACACACTGTCATGTTAAGAAAAATGAAAATAATTATTAGATTCTAAAACAGTGCAAAATGGCATCATCTATTGTCTATTGACTTCTGTCCTTCTGTAAGATACGGTTCCCCTTTCTTATTAAGTAATAAAAAAAATCACAGGAAAAGTCATATGATTTTATTTATTACTTTAGAACAGTGTCCCGGTTTGAACATTCCAGTGAAAGCCACTTCAGATTTGCTTCAGGTACAATTGTTTATATTATGAGTACAAAAAGTACACAAAATAAATTACTAACGTGTTTTCTGCTATTCTACGATCCTGTGTGGAAATAGAAAGTTTCATACTGAAAAGTTAATTCAATGTATAAAAATCCACATTCTTACCACAAACTAAATACGCTACGAATACTTAAGCTGGATTATGCTAAAAGCTTACTACTTATAGGTATTTTTTCGTAGTTTAACGTAGTTTGATGTGTTCTCTCGTCGTCTTATCTTCTTAGAAGACCTTGAAGACAAAGTATTTGGTTGGATACAGATTTGTTATGGTTTTAGTTTTATGTGCTTTACATGTAGAATGTATTCACTCGTATACGAAGAAGGAAGAAAGCTATAACATAATATCTACAAGGGTAGAAATATTTATTTGCCGAAACGAATCTAACATCAATCCGTACCCATCCGTACCCCTATTATAAATGTGAAAGTGTGTTTATTTGTTTGTTTATTTGTCCTGCCTTCACGTCAAAACAGAGTGACGGATTGACGTGATTTTATTTATTGTGTGGAGAAAGTTGGAGGGCTGGAAAGTAACATAGGCTACTTTTTATCCGGGTACCACGCGAGCGAAGCCGCGGGCAGCAGCTAGTAATTAATAATTGTCTTTGTCTGTCGATGTCTGACACGGTACTCTAACGTGTCTGCCACGGCACGAGTCTGGCACTCAGTAGATTAAAAGGAGCTTAATACGTACTTAATCCTATTTGTTTTTAAATTTGTTTAGTTAGAAGTTTCTCAGGGGTCTTGTGGGAACCAGATTTTGCTGGAACAGTGCATCGCAAGAAGACATAAATTACGAACTGAACCCGTCTTAAAAGCTCGTGTTTGCTTGAGACGGTGACCGTAAAATTGTATTCATGTAAAAATCAAATATATTCTTGGTAAATTCAGATGAGAAACTCAGAGAGGAAGTGATCCTAAAGGCCAAGCCAAACTGTGGACTGACATGACCGTATTTTGTTATGGTTTACTTAACTTATAAATTAAATAGATAAATTTTGCTACACATCTACTAAATTGTCGACACGTAGATCTAGTAATACGACAAAACTTTTAATAATACTAGTAATATCTACCTAATAAATAAAGAAACAACTAGAAAAACTTTCATTTCTTTGATTTTCTAATGATTATTTTGGAGTCCGATTTTTCGGAAACTAGGGAAGTACCTACATATTTTCGGTGCTGTTACAAACTACCTTCCTACTTTAACGAAAGCTGTATTTTAGAAAATAAACGCTCTGTCTGAGCCAAATCCTTTGTTACATCTTTTTGTAGAAAAAAGATTTATCGATCTCAATCCAATTTCCCGTCTTCCATCCTAAAGAGATCTGCATAAAATAAAAAAGGTTTTCTCCGTAACTTAGGTACCACATTCTGTAATGAAGCCAATATGGAAGCGTACCTTAATTCCAAAGATTTACAAATGAAAATCTCGGACGAGAGCTTACGAATTTAGAAGTAAATATTAAGATAAGGTTTTTTTACGTGAAATAATGAGGCGGTTTAAAAACAAATATTCGCGCATTAGCATTACGTCTTCCTTTAGATGTGGCCTTTGCCAGACTTTATTTCAGCCATAGAAAATGAAATTACTTGCTGACTCTATGGATTAAAGACTCTCCAAGTGAACATAAAATTTTTACGTGTTTATTTTAGAATTCATGATGTTCTTTAAAACTAGCTTCTGCGCGCGATTTCAATCGCGTGGAACAAAGATTTTTGAAAGCCATCTGCATGCTACGATCTACATCTGCAGTGTGATTCAAACTTTCTCGGAATGTATTCGGAATTCGAAAACTCAACTCAACTTTCTGAAGAAGATCAACGAATCGGATGCATTTTTGGAAGTCTAAGGCTGTGTCCCCAGTAGGCAAACTGTGAGCGGCCGACTGAGTTTGCGGCGTATCGGCTTAGTACGCCGGCGCCGTTCCATATATTTGAAATGGAGTGTCCACAGTTTGCTAGTTTGTCGCTCACTGTACTCAGTTTGCAGCGTTACGCGACAAACTAGAAAACTGTGGACACTCCATTTCAAATATGGAAGAGCGTACTAAACCGATACGCCGCAAACTCAGTCGGTCGCTCACAGTTTGCCTACTGGGGACACAGCCTAAATCGCACTGCTGTTCTTAATTTCATTCAAATACTTTCAGCCGCTTTGCCTAATTAAGCAAACATTGAAACAAACAAGCTTTTACGTTTAATATTCTTAATATTAAAAGGCTTTATGCATGAACCTTATTACATAATAAACAAGATGGCATGTAATTGATAAACAGAGCTTATAAGTTCGACTCAACCGCGTTAATCGGTTCGTTTGCTCAAGAAGCCTTTAAGGACACTTAATGAATCCCTAGAAACCTTGTTCAAACTCACGCTTAATTTGATTCTAATTGACTGTACAATTAATATGATAATTACTCTGCCAGCGAGAATAATTATGAGAATACCTACTAGAAAGCGAGAATGTATGTAAGTATCTACATAAATGCTACATGGAAGACATCACTTCCAGATGATAAGCTGACTTTGTAATACATATTTAGAGGTAAGTATAAAAAAATAACAATGTAAACTTACTTACATTGCTAAATAACAATGTAAACTTACTTACATTGTTATGGAAATAAAGCACTTGTTTTATTTTTATTACTTTTTTTTTAAGTTAACGGACGGTTTATTTGTCGAAGTAGACAGTCACTAAATAACAATACTACTATGGCTACATTTTCTACGAGATCGTTTCTTACACTCAGGAGAAATTCTGCATTCGACAGACAAATGTGGGTCATGTACTAAACAAGCAAAGCAAGAGAAGGCGCTCTTCCCACCGCACGCTCTTCCGATTTTACTGCAAATGGAGGCAAGTTCCACATCTTACCCGAAGGAGTTTTAAATAAAATATAATGTGCAGGAAAACCCCCATTAAATTCCGAGAGCTGCTAGGTTCAGTGAGCGTGACGGGCTTATAGCCTTACTTTTAAAAGCTCTATTCTTTATCTTTTTAGAATTCATTTCACTTGGGTATGTTTAACTGAGTCTAGTGCGGTTACTATAACCATCGCTCGTAGAGAATAACATAATAATAGGCTTGAAAGCTTCAAATTAGCTGTCTCATTTTAACTGAAATGTTTTAACTAGGTACCTACACAAGTGATAATTAAACTGAGTCTAACTACAACCGCGGGTCTAAAAAGTCTACTTTAGCTGAATCATAATAATGAATAAATGCCGTCTCTATTTTATGTGTATATAATGTCTATGGACATGAAAGTGACAAGAAAAAAAACACAATTATGAATTATTATGATTGAATTGCGTAGCGGCCATTTTAGCCTCCCAGAGCTATTTTTCAAAGAAGTTTCAAAGTCTCCTTTGAAACTTCTTTGAAAAATAATTCACACTTTCAGAAGAAATATTTTAACTGAGGACTGCAAAGACAAAATCAATAAGTTAATGCGCTTCCAACAGCTACACAGATAAATAATGCACAGTCCGGCGCCAACTCTCTATTGGTACAGGCAACTGCATAAAAAGTTGCTACTCGTAGGTTAGCACAAGTAAAATTTAAAGTTAGACAAAATATATTTCGTAGGGATAAAATATTGGTATATTAATGTAAATTTAGTACCTAATTATCTTAACATCCATGAGCATAATGTATCTAAATGGAGCACTTATATCATTGGGACTGTTTTTTGTCAAGATACCTTTAGTACAAGAGATGAAGTTGACTGTACATTGGTCACTTGTTACTGTTGTTCTTGTCTCTTGGTTTTAACTTGCAGGAATTGTGAGACGTGTCCAAGAGAGTCCAGGCACATGAGTAGAATAAAAAGTTATTTTCGAGTTGTTCAACGGTTTCAATAGATGAAGTCCGCTTGTTGTTGTGAATTCACAAGAACATTGTTTACTTTTCTATCGATAGTTTGGTTGGGTTGGGTTGTGGGCTGCTAGTTCAAACATAGCCGATACTGCTGGGCACCGTGAATCGTAGTGTGCGCACTTGCATTCAGTGAGTGAGGCCGACCAAACTATCGGCCGATAGAAAAGTTTGCAGTCTGCGAAGGATCTATCTAAGTGTGCGTGAGTGAGCTGAGGATCACTGACAGTTCTGAGTTTTCACATATTTACAATGTTTATGTGATACACTGCCTAACTGCCTATTACAAAAAATAAACCAAACTTTTTAAAGTTCATTTCCTTTGAATATCTCTAACTTGAACAGTTACTTAGCCTGTTCTAACTTAATTAGTTCAGTTATTAACAACCGTTGTATTAAATTAGTTCAATTAAATATTCAAACTGAAAAGATTTACGATCATATTGGAACAATGTTTGAATGGAATTTAAATTAATTGTGTGTAATTAATGGTGAATCCCACTCAAATTAATATTACAGTTGGTGTATATTAGGTGATAAATCTGTCATGTAGTAAAACAAGTGTCTAATTCTAGTTGAATTACTTAACCAGTATAAATTTATGTGACCAATAAGTACTTGTTTTATTAATGAGACAAAACAATCCAACAACATCGCTTTTCACCAATACCTTATCTCCAATGAGTCGTAAATAAAAGTTATCCAATCGAGTTGACAAAGTTGCCAGATGGTCCCTCCGTTTGGATGGTTATCGACTCAAAACAATTACAAAGACCAAAGCCGACGAGAAACACAATATTGCGAATGAGATAAAGCGATCGCGATCGGTGTCACTTTTGATTTATTTATTAAGAATTCGAACAATTCGTTTGAACAAACCCACGCAGATTGATTCTAATTACATTCTGATGGTTGCTGATGGTTTAGATACATATAAACGTAAAAACTTATGTTGGTGCAAATATAATCACCTACCTACCTCACATAAATCCTAACGAATACTTATTGGTAGTTGATAACTCCTTTACTTTTTACTATTCATTGTTTACAAAAACTATAAAATACGAAAGAGCCAAATAAGTAAGTCTGAATAAGAAGATACACCCCAATTTTCTAAAGAAAATAAGACGGGGTGTCTTGAAATAATAAAGAACATTGTGTTGGCATTGATTAATTATTCGTACGTGTTTTGGACTTCTTATAACCATCGATCATACAGAATCTCATTCGTATGAAATAATACTCTGTCTAAATATTCATATAGACCGAATTACAAATACTTTCTTTATTAAAACATGCAAGTACTTACGCGTATCTGGGTCATTGAATAGATAATAATACTCTGGGTACAATCGCCCGCCATTTCATCCAGGTTTTACTAGAATCGCCAATTTACCAAAGAATTCTAAAATAAAAGTTAGTGTAGCTAATCAATAAAACAAACTTTGGAATCGTATTTGTAGTAAAGCAACAATATCAAAGAAGATGGTTAACTTACATAAAAAAAACTAATGCTAAAAAATGCATGCTTTACATTACAACATTATTTTAGATTTCAACTTTTTTCAAGGAAGTTGATTAAACTGGATAAAACTAAGCTGGTTTAAAAATAAAGAAGTATTTTCTACAAGCCCGCTCTGATTACTAAGCCAGATTAGAAAATAAAAAGTCTGTGAGCTCGCCACAGACCTCGCTACAAGTGCTTTTTTTAAATTACTTCATATTATTAGTAATTTATTTTTAAAATCAACTTAGGTGGAGTTCTATAAAACTGAAAATTTGACGCTCTTGACGTGTCAGATGCCGCGATTTCAGTTTTCAAAAGGTACCTCCCTAACTTAAAATAGGTCGTGTTTAGTTTTAAGCAAAAACATAATAGCCGTGTAGGCTTAGTGGGTTTGTTAGGTACTTACTTACTTTGTTAGTTGGTACATTAGGCCGGACTTACACTAGTGAGTTTTTACGTAAGTTTTACTCACGCAAGTGACAATGCAAAGGATCTAAAGTAGCTTTTCCTTTGCATTGCCACTTGCGGGAGTAAAACTTACGTAAAAGCTCACTAGTGTAAGTCCGGCCTTATATCGACATGGAAACTGGCTTCAAAGGTACCTGCAAGTACCTGTCATCGAAAAAGTTTATTATTTATTTGGTTGGCAATATGGAATGTCATAGTATTAGAATCAAACTATGACAATCCCAAGGAATTTCTATACTACGTACCTGGAACGCTGACTGAGACAGAAAACAAGGTCCGCTTGAAATCAAACTTGGGCGGTGTGTCTCTTTCTTTTTGCAACTGTGTGAAAGAGACAAAGCACCCAAGAAAGCCTCTCAACAAGACCAACAATCCTTATAACCAAGATTAAATGATAATAGACCGTTGTTCAGTCGCGATAAGGTTCAAAATCCTTTGTACATTAAATGTCAGTTAGCACTCCAGTTACGTAGTTTAGAATCTTCTTGGACAATCCATATTCTTTTAATTCAAATTATCATAAAATCACGCGTCAATCAAGTAGATAAGAATCTAGTCCCAAAGAAATTGTATACATAGTAGAATGCTGACTGACATTTAATGTACAAAGGATTTTGAACCTTATCACGACCGCACAACGATCTATTATCATTTAATTTTGGTTATAAGGATTGTTGGTCTTGTTGAGAGGCTTTCTTGGGTGCTTTGTCTCTTTCACACAGTTGCAAAAAGAAAGAGACACACCGCCCAAGTTTGATTTCAAGCGGACCGTGTTTTCTGTCTCAGTCAGCGTTCCGGGTACGTAGTATAGAAATTCCTTGTCTAGTCCTCAGAGTTGAAGCTGGCACGAAATTTAAACGCCACTGAATTCAAAAGAGTTCAAAACTTGTTACGGCCTCAGTTGACTGTTACATTACAACTCGTTCCGAAAGTGAAATTCATTTTTCATGCTCGCAGTTTACGTTCGCACTGTTCGCAATAAAACGTCTTTATGATTTGTGACTTCCCGAATGCTTGCCCAAATGCGGCTACCGGCTACGGGCTCGTTTGGTTTTCTTTCTGATTTACTGTGTCCTATTTTACTGAACTTTTGTTCAGATTTTAGTAAACTAAGTTGAAAGGTTTTATTAAAATTCTTAAAAGCATTTTTTCCCTTTCTACTAATATTTTAACTTATTTTTTTTTTCATTGTTGGGTTTGTAAGTGATTTTAATGGCATTTTACCTAAAGCCTACATTCACAGCACGACTGTTGTCAAATGAAATGGGAGAGCATTGAAGAAGATTCCTCAATTGACGCCAAATGCCCGTGACTTTTGAAGAATTGTAAAGATCCTCTATTTTCTTCAAAATCATCTGACATTACCAGTGGTTTGACTAGCTAGCTAGTAGCTTTTTGTAGCATATATTTGTTTATTTTACTATTCACTATGTTTAGCATAAATGGTGGTGATTCTGTTGCACACACACAAAATTATCCGAAAGCTCTTATTTCATTCACGCTAAAGACCAAAACATGAAATTGCAAGTGACAATTCTAAAAGTATCTTGTTTTGTGTCGTTACGTTTAGTTTTCTTTAGAAACAAAATTGATCCTGACTAATTCTACCCGCAAACACTCCCGTTTTACTAAAACACAGTTATTATAGAAATGTTACTTAAGTTGTATTTTTTTTTATCTTTAGCGTGAACGAAATGAAGAGCTTTCAGATTTAGTGACAATAAAGTTAGTAAGTATACATTAGAATCATCACCAGTGACACCGTTTCGGTTTGCTGCCGGTAATAAAGATATGAATACGAATCTCACAGTTACCTATTATAACCTTGTTTTGAAAAACAATTTGTTCTTATACACGTATTTGAGGCTAGGTTTGACTTGTAGATAAAAGTTGGACCAGTCCTGCATAAATAGGACTGTAGTATTCCACTCTCGAATAAATTCCTCAACAATGGAGATAAATGATCCGAAAACACTCCATGACATGAACTGCGTAATTTATAAGCTAGTATTTATTGTATGGTAAGTATGTACATTATTTTCATGAAACTCAGTTCCGTGACTGAACGTTTCACTTTTTCTTATTTTATTATTTAAGTATTTTACATTATTTATACTGAGTTAATTAAAGCAACTTATTATTTTTATAAAGTTAATTAAATAGAAAAAAAAAACTTAGGCCTTTACATCTGTACTAGATGATTTATACAGTGTCAGGAGGCAATCTTTTGCCTACACTTAACGGGACACTGTAGTGCCCGGGACAATTTTTAGATGGAGTAGGCTTGCCCAGCACCTACACCATCCTCTCAGCTTAACCGGCCATATCCACAGGAAAGACATGGTCAATACGTGTGGGGCTGACTAAGCCGCGGGTTTCCTCACGATGTTTTCCTTCACCGTTTAGAGCTCGTGTTAATGCGCATATAAATTTTTTGAAACGAAAAATCCATTGATGCACAGCCAGGTTTCGAACCCACGACCTTCGGATTGAAAGTCGAGGTACTAAACCCCTCGGCCAACACGGGAAAGCTATTGCTAATTTTATTCCCCATCCGGTCGACACACTTTCAATTATAAACTAAGCAAAAAAGATTTGGCTGTTAATAAGCAACATGGAATTGATTCTTTGAACCAATATCTGTGTGTATGAAAGGTACCTACTTATATATCGTTTTTTTTTTCTTCCTGTATAATTTTAGTAAACGGACGTCAAATAATGGTACCGTTTATCTACGAATAAATTCAACGTTTTTTTAGCATTGCTCCATGATTAATGATGTTTACATTTACAGTTCAGCAGTAGAATGAAGTGCTTTCGCTTTGGTCTCATAATTTACGACTTAAATTACGCTGTGCGTTGCCAACATCAGTCATGACGAGCCAGTATTCAAGGCATGACAAACCAATTTATGAAGATACCTATACACTACTAAATGTATGTAATGTCATGGACCAAGTTGTAATAGACTTGACTTTATGACGACTTGGTCTCTGGTGAGTACTAACAAATTCAAATGAACTTTCTGAAGTCATGAGAATAAGTTCATGAAGCTCGAAGTGAATTCATATAAAGTAAGCTACTATCGCGGTAATGAAGTACCTACTTATAGGTATTCTACGAGTATTTTAAGATACCTAGTTCTTAAATTAATGGTTACAGAATTTTTACTGCAAGCTTGTTAAAAAAAAAATTAAAAAAATATATTTTCCTCATTTCAGTAAAGTTAAATTAAAAATGGTTATACTTTTTTTTGCTTAATTTGAGCTGCTGCAGTTACTTACGAATAAACTAGTCTAGAGTATGTCTGTGCATGCACTTATCTTCTCTAATATAACATGTACACTAAATTAATTCGACTGAAGTTTACAAGAGCCCCGGCAGGGAACATGTTATGTGCATATAAATAGCCAAGTTTTGAACCCGAAGAAACCTCCGAGATTTGTATCTACTAATTCCAAAACAATTGTCGGGTTCGCCTTGTACATCGCTAATGGTTGTCTTGAACAATGAACAACTGAAAGTGTTATTCACTCTTGAAATATGGGTTGCTCTAGCATAAATATGCAAGTTTATGGAACCTCTTGATCATGTACTTATAGTATTATATGGTTCAACGACTTATACCAAGCGAATATGTTTGAAATTTGAAAACCACGTAATGTTAATATGTATAGCTTGTTGGGTAACAGGGGGCCGATTCTATACTAACTAACTCAGGAAGGAACGAAACTGATATATCTTTGATCTAACTTTTATTAATCAAAGGAAAATGTTTACTTCAACCCTAAGGTTTTGTTTTATTTTGTTTTGTATCCTAATCTACTAATGACCAATGAGGTTAGGTTACTCTGTTGTGGTGAAGTTTTCAAACAAATTAATATCATTTTGGGGAACGAATCAAAACGCAGTGGTACCTAATGATACCGGAATGATTGACGTTGTAAATTAGTAGAATTGGGGCTCAGATCAGCTGGAAAGAGTTGGAACTAATGCTGTCATTTACAATTTTTCTATCATCTTAGAATTATGATTTAGTTATACCTAATATGGAGGTACTTATTGTTACTGAATGAAATAAAGAAGCATAGCCGAAGTAGTCTATTTGAAGGAGTAACTTTGGTGCCTGATGCTCTGGTGTATTCATGCCATAGTTTTGCAGATTAGGCATTTAAATTCAATATTTGTACCAATTACCAAAAAGTGACACAATTTTGTCTCATTGCCAATGAAATGCTTACAAATTGCGGCCATAACACGTAAAGTGGCGATTACCGTTTGAAACACGCGCAATGGCCACAAGCAGGATTTACATCGGACTAGCTACCGGTAGCTAACCGCGCTTTGCATTCAGGAAATGCAGCCATTAATCGCCGGCTTACTGGAAATTACATTCGGCATTTTCCGACAAGAGACAATATCGAACTTGTTGTAGCTGGACACCCAAGGATTCATGCAATTGTATTTTGTGATTAATTTCAAAAGTTCTATTCTAAAAGCACATCGTTGAAACTTGAAACTATAGTTAGGTACTTATAGGTTAAAATGTCTTCATCAATTCCAATATGAATAAAAAAACAGGCTTATGACTGTATACAGGCCCGACGGTAAACATTCACTCAAATCTTTTGGCGTTCAAACCTCGTGATGGATGTATAAGGTAGGTTAGGTACTCGTATGAGTATTTACAGCACCACATCTTTCAGTAAGTAGTTATCACTTTTAATGTATTAACAAGTTCAACAATTACGAATACATTAAAAACAAGGTGTATGGTACCTTTTTAAATGGAATTCGTATTCAAATGTGGTGCGAAGAAGCAACTATTTGTAAGGGAATTGAAACGCAGTCAAGTGCTAAGATCACGTTTAGCGCACTCGGATACTGAGTTGAAGACGGCATTTTATGCACCTACTTAGTTTTATGTTCCCTCCTATTGCATCTAAATTGCAAGTAAAAATTTACAATGAAACGAAATTACGTAGCATATTTCGTAGCACTTTTCGTAGCAAATCACGTAAGCGCGCAGCACGAAACATGGTTTTTTTTGTTCACCATTATGAATCTAGATCGTTTTATATAATATAGTAATCCCTTTCCAAACACTCTCATAGCAAGGAATATTATAATTTTAGAAATCATTCAGGTTTAGTTAAACATCGTGCTACGAAAAGTGCTACGTAATTTCGTTTCACGGTAAAATTGCAAATATGCAACAGCACGTAGTAATAAATTGTGGATTTAATCGTTTCTGTATTTTACATCTTTATACAAGTAGGTGGGTAACATAATATTATTATATGCAAAAGATGCGAATATAAAATATTATGTTAGGGTTTACCGTATTTGTTACTCAAATACCGAAGCAGCTAGATTAAAGTACAGTTCGTGATCCAGAATAATATTAGCCAGACCACATGCCACGATACCATACACTACGCTATGTACATGAATATAATATCATGAAAATTGTATGTTCCATAACATTTGGGAAAATTGTTTTTCTATTAAAATCGGCACAAATCCTTTTTACATATTACAATTAATTTATGAAATGAAAATGAAAAAAACTTTATTGCAACACAATTAGATAAAGTAGGTAGGTAGTTGTAATAATAAAACATTTAGGTAGGTACTTATATATTTAATGCTAGGTTGCAAATGGCGGTCTTATCGCAAAAGGCGATTTCTTCCAGGCGACCATTGTATAACGTTATACTATATAATGAAATAAAGATGTAAGTGCTTTTCTATATGAATATTTATATGTCGGCCATTGATCTTAGTCATTTCGATGACTGGTGCAGTTTGATTCTTCTATATCGAGAGATGTGAGCGTAGCACATCATTGTGGGATTTACGAATGGTTTTAACCTGTGAATATTTTTTGATTTTTCCAAAGTAAAATTTTGATTTCTTGACATACTGCGCTAATTACTGAATGAGGAACCGGCTTCAAGCTTAGGAACCGATAATGTAACAAAAATACTTTTGCTAACACACTACAAAATATTTAAAAACCTTATGTGACAAGTAGCTTAATTAATATTTTTAATTGGCCTTCGTCTATTAAATACGTACCTCCTTTTTGATTGGGTGTATAATAATATGTATGTATTTATTCTCTAAGCTAGCTGTAAGTTTTCTTAAGATTTAGAAAATAGAATAAGTTTTCGTCCATGCATTAACAAACCTTACTGCAAAGACTGAAAACTACGTCCCCAGAGTAACCAGCTAGCTCAAACGAACTAACATATTTACAAAGTGGTAGAGTAGGTACGATTGAAGCCACACAACAGACATCAGCGATCGAGAGATGAATGATGTGAAGTAGCCTGGTTTCAGAGCAATTCATCATATTGTCATCCCCTACAAGTGATGCGCCAAACATCCGCCTACAGTGATTGATCGCATTAATTAACTGGACAATCGTAAGCTAAAGCTGATTACTAGACAAACACAATAGGTATATTGAAGTTGAATGAAAATGATTGTACTCTTCTTCAATCACTCTTTAAAGATTAAATCGTTTCATTGGGTCACCCAATTACGAGTGTTTCGTTTTTTAACAACAACACCCAATTTGTTGTTGTAAGAAACAAAACACAATACATAGTTAAATAAATAAACCTGTAATATATTTTTTTAATACTTCTCTAAATAAAAAATATTTTCTAGCTCAAGCTTCTTAAACTCCCAAGTAAACGATTAGGTACATAAGTAAATTTTATTTCGGAAACTGGCAAGCAAAGTCGCGGGAAGTTAGTTATTATTTACTTTTGAATTTAAACCATTTTTGTCTATTTACAAAGGTTTTATTATTAAGTATACCTACCTAACTATACACAATACAGTTTTTTACATACCTACTAGATAAATCTAGTTACTATACAATCATCCTAAGAGGTAGTATTTCATAAATTATTATTATTTTAGTGAAGAAAGATGGAATTTTACGAATGCCAACGGGCTTATGCAAGTACTTACGGTTCCACGCCAGCTAACAATGCTTGAAGACTCTTACGAATCTCGGCCACCGCACTACGTTTTCTTTTCATAATATTAATTAACCTTATACACACTATTTCATAGTTTAAAACCTATTATGCTACTTTCCTTCATCTAAAGCCTAACAACTTCTTAAAAGCTCTTCTGAAATCCATATTGAAAATTGTGTAAATTAATGGATTTACAGTAGAATTTGTGTAACCCAACCAAGTAATGAAGCCAATTAATCTATTGCTGGGGCAGCACCAAGGGCAAAAAGAAAGTAACACGTACATTAGAAAGAATGGCAACCAACAAAAAACAAATGACCCCATTATAATGCCCAGTGTTCGCGCTGCTCGCCTTTCTTTGGATAAAGAAATCTTCTGTTTCTGTTCTATAAACTGATGGACAACGTCCCCGCAGCTATTGACACTGGCCAGTAACGGCTTTTCCTGCTTTTTCTTCCGCTGACTTAGCTTTTTCATCGAACCCACGTCTTTCTTTTTATAATTGCAACTTTTAGCAGTTTCAGTCTGTAACATGTCGGCTTCGAGTGTCTGACGAGCTGTAGGATCATTCAGCAATATGAACGGTAGGAACAAGTTCTTCTTCATTTCCATGAAAGCTTTTTTCTGGCAACGTTTTATGCTCTCCCCACTGTCTGACTCATTGTCTGTATCTTCTCTGTTATCTTGACTGTCTTCCTGATTCTCGGCAACTATAGGTTGTTGCTTTTGAAAACGAGCTGCCAGTGGACGTTTCCTCAGTCTCCTTCTTGCAGCTAAAAATATCTTTATGTAAACGATAGTCATTATTACTAGTGGAATAAAGAATGACCCCAGTGATGAGTAGACAACATAACCACGCTCCGATGTCAGTTGGCAAGGCGTGTCAGATGTAAATTCGTCCGGCCAGTCGTTCCAACCAAGAAGTGGAGGGGAACTTATTACCAGGGACAATATCCAGACACCCATAATTTGGAACATTACTCGTTTGAGAGTCCTTTTGCTGGCGTAGTTGATCGGGTCTGTGATAGCACAATACCTGTCGAGGGCGATAGCACAAAGATTTAGTATCGACGAAGTGCACGACATTATGTCGCACGTTAGCCACATCTTGCACAAGTGTTTTCCCCACAGCCACCTTCCCAAAGTCCCGTAGGCTACGTTTAATGGCATAACCAACACTGCAACTGCTAGATCTGCTGCGGCCAATGATACAATAAAGAAATTCTGAACGATCCTCAAAGGTTTGTGTGTAAAAACTCCGAGTATCACGAGTATGTTTCCGAAAATTGTTCCCAAAATGACTAAAGATAGTGAAACAACTGTTAATATTGCCTCCCATTCTGGAACGGCTATCTCTAGTCCTAAACTCGAGTTATAGAGAAAATTTACGGTCTCACAATACGCTTCTCCAGTGAATAAAGTGCTGTCGTTATGAAATTGTGAGAGGTTATAAAAGTTAAACTCAAGATCAATCAATTCCTCGCTCATGGCAAGTGGATTCTTAATATTTGGGACTCGAATAAACGACACGAGACTGTAGTCTCACTTGAATGTGTCGAGTTCAACCCTGAAAAAAAAAATAGGTAAGTAGGTACAAATAGGTAGGTAAATGGATTATGCAATGTCACTTAGCATAGCTTTTTTTGTTTGAGATTGAGTGAGACTCGTGTGTTCATTTTTAATTAGGTACTGGATAAACTTCAGGGTTGCCGACTAACAGAGTCCTATAGGATTATCCACTAGGAATTATTAAGATTAAGTAGGTACCTTCCTATTTGATTAGACGATGCTACCTCCTGCTACCTCCCTCCCTGTTTAACTTCAGAGGACATACATGCCGTTTCGGTAAATGGATCGACTGACATAGCGAAAACGAATGGGGTAGGTAGGTACCTAAGTACTTACTTAAAGTAGAAGTTATTTCTAAAAGCATCTACTTAGGTAGGTACCTACCTATCTATTATGTACCTACTTACTAATGTAGGTAGGTAAGTAGGTAACTTTCTTTTGAGAAATATTGCTATGCCTGCACTACTCACTTTTTAAGTCAAAAATCAATACCTCATGATAATTCCTAGCTATCTCGCCCTAAAAGGCAAAATAGGCTACGAAAAAATCCTACCCTACTTACCGAATAAGATAACACCTAAGTAAACAAAGCATTTGAGCATCTGGCTTCACTTAAGTAGGTTATACGAACAATTTGTCAATCTTTATAAAAGCTTTCATTTTTTAAGAGTCCAAAAGCACATAATTAGGTAGGTAGATCTCTCTTTAGCAAGATTTATTTCAATTTAGAATCACGTTTAAACTTTCTGACGCTGTTATTCTCTCTCACCAAACGGCTCTGCTGAGACTGCGGGGCTAAAAATAATGCACCTAAAGTAAGCTTTGTCGCGGGCCTACTCTACCTGTAACTTCCTACCTATTGTTTCGTAGCTAGGTTAGGAAAAAGTCACGAACTTCGTCTGAAACTTTTGGTAGGTAGGTACCTAGCTAAACATTTGGAGAGTAAACTGCTGTTTGTTTGAATATTTTGACATTGTAAAGTTGACACCTTAGAACCAGGGTAGGTAATTATGCACATAATAATGTTCGGTTGCGCTTTCTAAACAATTGTATTTCGAATTAAGTAGGTATGTCGGCTAACTAGAATTAACTAGGTACCTACTCCGGGAGTTAGATGACTTTTGGTCGAATCCAGCCTTAGCCAACATAATTCGAAATAAGTAAGTAAGTAGGTACCTACAATAGTTTAGTGCAGTGCATACTTATCCTGGTTATAAGGTGTCAACTTTACAATGTCAAAATATTCAAACAAACAGCAGCAGTTTACTCTCCAGACTTTCTCCAGATAAAACTTAATCCAGTTTGGTCGAATCCAGTCTTAGTCAGCAAAAATGCAAAGTCTTTGTTATGAGCCTCATCATTTATCGAATGGATTCATTAAAATGTAGAACGTTATTTGGATTTAACCGAAGAGGGCTAGGCTAAGTGACACGATAACAACTTTTAATTTTACCGCGGAAATTTTTAAACTCTACACAAAGGGCTACAATGGCTACACAACGCTGCAACGGCAACGAGACGAGCGGCAACTTGTAAAAAAAAATTGGTGTTGGGCTTTTTTTTTTTTTTTTTTTCTTTATTTTGGCTTCGCACGGTTGTGCATTCAGCCAGTGTCAAGTAATTAAATAAACTTCAAGTTTAATAGATAAATAGGATATTATAAATACATATTACAATACTTAAATATAATATCCCACCCCTCCCCTTGTGCCTCAGTAAAGATGTGGGGCTTTACTGAAACATCAACACGGACTTTTTGGGAGAACTTGAAAAGCAATGTTATCCAATTTTGTTTCACTTCCCTACACTTAAGCACGTTCACGAACACTTAACGGTTAATAATCCACCATTATTACACATTAACATTCGAAGAAACACAAGTTTTGGTAAATAAAACAAAAATGAAACTAGACTTCTCAAATTCCCGCCAAAAAGTTCGGTGTTGGGCTTGGGTGTGTGACAGTGTGACATAAACTTGACTTTGTGACACTGACATTCATTCTTTGCATGAAGTCTGTCGGAGTATGTCAGTCATCAACTCATCTGTCAATCAAAGTCAAAACAAAACAAGTGGAAGTGTCAATCAAACAAATATCTTGTTGGTTGCATTTGCATCAGAGAATTGCGAAAAATTGCTCCGTTTTATTTATTTTACTACTTCCTATCCTCGGTATCTAATAAAACACCAATAAGTGCACTTGCTGAACTAATGAGAGTCTTTAGCCAATGATCAGTGCATCGAAATGGGGTGTCTAACATGGATTCGTGGTATGACGTACCTACAACCTTCATATATTTATTTTGTAGCTTCTATTGTATTAATTATTGATGAACCATGTTTTCTTCCTATTTTTCCGCACCAACAATCTTATAATGCCGTCATTCGTTCCTTCATTAGCGTTAATAGCATTTAGTTTATTGAAGATGGAGCTATAGGTAAATAGTTTTGCAGTCTTTCTTCAACTTATTTTGTTTGTTTAGGTACCTCTTAAATAAACAGAAAGTTATGAAAAATAGTTACAAGTGTTCTTACCTTAATATGCGTAAATGTTACACATTTATTACCCACTAATGAACGCTTAATATTCAACCCCCCTTGAAGAATTCTACGCTGGGGTAAAAGTTGCTATTATTAGCTGTGTTTATGGGTAAATACCACAAGGAAATAGGATGTTTAAATTAATAATTTTACCATTTTGCTTACATAAAAAGCAAAACTACTAATATAACTAGTTAACTCTTGTATTTCCCAGTGTAACATCTTTTATTAAATTTCAGGAATCAAAATGCCATTTCCTTTTAAAGACAAGGAGTTAAATAAGATTGCAGCATTTTTCAATCTCGGTACATTCTTGTTGACCTGCGCAGCTATAGTCCAGTCTAGCTGGTTCAGGATAAAAGGTCTGCATTGCTCTCAGAGGCTCTCACTGGCTCAGATCTTCTCATTTGATGATGATGATGATGATCAAGTAACAAGCCTAAATCAGTATGAGCCTATGGGTGTTACTGATTTTAATGGTAAGTGTGGGATTGCTGTAGTAACAGTAGCTATTGACTGTAATATTGACAGTAGCTATTGACAGTAATATTATAACTTAATTTCACTTCAATTCACAACCATAGGCATCAATACAATAGGTACAAATCCACTTCAATTAAGATACAAGAAAGTTACTTGCAAACTTTCACTAAATATTTTGCCTGCTGTGATCAAACCCATCCAGCCCTGGGGCGACTCGGTAAACAGACTTCTATTAGAGGCACATAAACCTACATTAAACATATTCAAATTTAAATTGCTCTTTTTTTTCTGGCATTTACAAATATGTATAACAATTTCAAAGCTTTTGCCAGCTTGTGGTGTAAGGCTATAAACACATAATAGTGCTTTAGTTATGATTTTATTTTAATTTCAGGGCTACCACCATGCACAACCCCAGAAACAATAACACTGATGAGGGTACTCATCCTTCTATGCTTCATGGTCTTGCTATGCTCCAGTATCGGCACATTGATAAACCTAACCAGCCTCAACAGCCGTGCCATCAAGTTATTACGAAGGAATGCTGTACCGAGCATCCTGTGTGTGTTCTGGGTTATAGCTATAGTTGGTGTATGCTACTATGCCACTGTTGTGTTGGGCAATGAAAATAATGGTGATTCTAATACAATACAAGTTTATTATGAATATGGATTTTATACCATTACTGGAGCAGGTTAGTAGTGAAACAGACTTCATTGAAAATGTTTGATAAACTTATGCCCGACTACTGAAACGCTACTTAGTTTAAGTAGTGCTTATCATTGACATTTAACTGTCATTTTAACAATGTCTCAAATAGATGAATCCATCTCAATATTATTGTAGCATTTCAGTATTCGAGCGTTAGTTATTATAATTCCATAATAGTTCTCTATCTTTTTAAGTTTTCATTTATCAGTAGTCATTTTCTAATTCAAACTTGTCAAAACTGTTGTATAAACTTTTTGCTGATTTGACCAGCATGACCCTGTATACAAAGTTTTATTGCTGTTTCATAATATAATTACTTACTAATTAAACACATCTTCAAACACATTATGTACCTGCTGTTGAGTGTCCTTAACAATTTGTTAAATGTTTGGAATAACTTTGCCAAACCCAACTTGTTAGTACCTATGTTAGTAAACATGAAATTCAACATTGCAATATTTACATAGCCAAGTACAAGTTACTGTTTTTCAGATAAGTATCAAAAAGTACTATTATTTTTCCAGGTGCGTTAGCTCTATTAGCATCAGCGGCGAATCTTTGGGGAGCTCCTTTAAATGGTGATGAAGATATTCAGAGAAGGAATCTTATGGATGACTGGGATGGCTATGAAGCGCACAGTGTGGGCCCCACTCCAGCTGTCCCCACCCTCCCACCTTATACCCCAAATGCTGACTATGTGCCTAACATACCACCATACGCACCTCCCATTCTAGGATCCCAACAATACTTCCCATTTGACGACTTATCCATTCTTCCACCACCACCTCCCTATACACCGTGATAACTTTACACTTTTAAAAGTAGCAGGTAATAATTGTCTAAGGCTTGTGAGGAGATTCAATTCAAATCTGTATGCTGATATTAGTATTAGGTATAGAAATCTCGTATATATTAGTATGTTAAGATTAGATGATTTAAAGTAGTATACAATGTTACATCCATACAGATGAATGTAATAGTGATGTTTGAGGCTTTTTTGAATATTTACCCATCAAAATTGACTTACCTATTTATCAGTTCGGCTGTAACATTAGGTATTTACTATAAAAAGCTATGAAAACTTGATTGTAAGTATTAATATCATATTTTTGTTGAATAAACTAGCCAAATATTGTAAACTTTCTCACAGTACCTTCCTAGTTGTTACATCTTAACCTAAATTGATTGTTCTATGTATGTATATATTGTGGTTGTGAGTTGATTCTTGTTCACTTTGGTATGTGATTTGCCATTTTAGTGCCTATTCTTAAACATATTTCTCTTAAAAGTTTAATGCTTTAGGAATTTAAGAAAGATGCGTTAAAACAATTTCGGTGATTGAAGCTTTTAATGTTGTGTGTTATCATCATTGTAGAATTGCTTAAAACTGTAAAACAATTTAATGATTTTTTTATGATCTTTGCTTTTTCTTTTATAACAATTACTTATGTTTTTAATTTAAACTTAAGCAATAACACATGTGTCTTATAATTGTAACTGAACCAAACAAATGTTTAAGTAGTAAAACCAATTTTGTCTGTCCTTTCACCAGAATATAATATTCTCGCTTTTTAGTATTAAAATATGCTTTAATTTGACGTTTTCTTGTCTGCACCAGTTTAGTGTAGTGATAGTATTTTTTTCACTTTGCAATGTTTCAGCCATCAGAAACAAATAATATGAGCTTTTAGTGTTAATTGTATCACAATCAATACAAAAATGATTTCTATCTTTGAAAATGAAGTTAAGTACCTTCTGTATTTATTGGTAGAGCATTTCCTGTATTATAAACCTGTTACCAAAAATATTGTTAGATATTAAATTATTGTTGGATAGATTTTCTTTTAGCTAGAGATAAGAATAGTTATTCCCGGTCTAACTACTGGGAATTTTATTTTTACAATAATAGTTATCCAGACCAGAGTAAATTTATTTTTGTGTAAGACCAATACATAATACATATCTATAAAATAATATATTGTTGTTTTTTTTAATCTCCTTATTTAAGTTATAATATAACCCTGTTATAGGTAGGTAGATACAGATTTCAACCAATTAGCCATAAAAATAAAAACAATAAATATTTAAGTAGTAATTTCAATTTATTATTTACAACTTATGCATATTAATAATAAATACTTAATGTATAAATTACATAATGATTAATGATATCTACTAAACTAATAATATTGCTGGACATTTTGACACAGCACCATCTAGCCCCAAACTAAGCAAAGCCATAGGAACCAGATAACTGATAGAATACCTATAATTTGCAAATACATACTTACCTATAATACTTTTATAACATCCAGAAATGTATATACAATTTAAATAATTTCTATTACAAGTTGATTCTCTAATTGACAAAAAGCTCATTCAATTATCTCTAAACGCACTCAGATCAAAATGAGTATGCTGAGCTGGTCGCTCCATTGGTGCTGAGGAATTTGTAGGTCTACTTTGTGACACTTTTGGCTCTGACTCTGGAATTAAAAAGTTATCATAGTTCCGATTATGTAGCTCGTTATGTGACGATGGAAGGTTCAAATACTTCAATCTTTCTTTTTCTAAATAATTCACTCTCTCTTTCAAAGTTGAGTTTTCATCTTTCAAGACTTCCACCTGCATTACTAACTGTTCTACCAAGGAGTGTAGATTTTGGCTTAATATTTGTAATTCTTCTACGACAACTTCTTTTGTTTTCTCTGTCTTTTTTCCATCAACATCTTTAGGTGTGGCAGCGAGGAGTAATCCTTGCTCTATGTCTTTTTTGTCTAACAATGTATGTAACAAGGAATCTGTCTCATTTATAGCTCTATAAATTGCAACTTGCAGTTTTGCATAATCATTCCCTTGAAGATTCAGGCCCGGGTCTTTTCCGAGCCACTTTATATTGTCCATAGCTTTCTTAACACGAGCATATTGCTCTTTCTTACTTTTTATGAGATCTTTTTGCTTGAGGTGGTAGCTGTGTTGCAATGTGATAGATTCCAGGGCTACCGAGGAGGCAGTAGATTTCATTGCGTCCAAGAGAAGCTCAGCGGCGTTGTGGTGGCATTGCATCGCTTCGTCGTACCTGTTGTTCATGAGATGAGCTTCAGCACGACGATGCTGTTGATGCGCCTGAAAAAAAAGGCATTTTATCTATTGGTGACAATGAATATATCATAAAAAGGTTAATCCATCGTCGATGTAATGTAATTAGATGTGTAATATATAGAAAATATGTAGCATACCAAATTAAGTGGATGAGATTCCATGGTTTCAGTCAAACAGAAAACGAATGCTTTTCTACACTGTTTTAAGATTAATTTCAAATAACTTTATTTGCGTAAACAAAGCAACAAAAGTAAAGTAAATAGAAAGAAACAAGGAAGTAGGGATGCGCTGATCCGATCCGATCTTTTAGAAGATCGGATCGCTTGCATACGATCAAGCGATTTTTCAGATCGTATGAAAGCCATTCGATTTTTTGGCGGATCGCTTGAACTACACCGGAGATCGGATCGGATCGAAAAGATCGAATGAATCAACTAAACGTATCGGTAAGATTGTTATTAACGGGACTATAATTCTAACTTGGACGGTGTAATAAGTAACTAGCAAAATAAAACACATTACTTTACCTGCAAGTTGCTAACCGCCAAAGTGCCTTAGGCCACTGTACTGGCCCGAGCTCTATTTGAGTCGTTCGCCGATTAAAATCACGATTTCTATGGTGTTAGGGCTTCCCCATACGTGGAAAGTGTCTTTATTTGTTGGTAACATTATTGTCCCACTACTGGTAACACTAAAAGTCATAGATAATATATAATATTTCTACAATGTGTCAAAATACCGGAAGAGAAAAATACGAAAAAAACTTTATTTTTGAAAGAAGGTTCAAATAAGATTTTCAGCGATGACCTATACATGTTTTGCATTAATTAAATCTGACAGGTATTTAGGATAATTACTGAACCATTAAAACCCCGTTTTATATTAAAAAATTTGAATTTGATCAACATTTTGAATGTTGCGGGTGAATTTTCTTTTTGAAGGTTGGTATTGTGATTGATGTATAGGACTGAAGTGAATGAGGTTTGTTTTGTTCGTTTTGTTGGCTAACTACATATTTCTACCAATCAGAAAGACTTCAGACAAGGCTATAGGATGAAAAATGAAGTAGTATTGAATTTTTATTTGCCGTGAGCGCCCTCCCGCTCGTCGCGCGCGGAACAAAATGGCGTAATTTGGCCTTTTGCAAACGCGAATAGATAATTACTTTTAATGTCGATGTGTATATGTTTTGTGTTAAATAATAAAGGTGTGTAGTGTACTAAGTGTGTGCACCATGTTGACGCAGATATTTGCTACCAATTTTGAACAATTGTGAGTTTTTATTTTGCAAGGTGCCAAACATGTTTACGGAATGGAATAAACAATTTATTTGGTGGTGACAATGTAATCCCCTTGAGCAGGTAAGTAAGTAGTTAATAAGCTTGTTAAATTCCGATTCCAATGATACCACAAACAGGTTTAGTCCAGGAATAAAATCACTGGCAAAAAAAGTTAAACCGCTGGCAACAGTTGCGCGGGCGTTGGTTTGGCTAGGCAGGCAATCGGTCCGGGGGGCGGGGCACCTCAACGGCTAAGTCGTGTGAGTCTTCCTATGGTTGGATCCAAATCATCTATTAATTATTATTTTTTAAGTTTAAATAAAAGGTTGGCACTTAAAAGCATTAATCTGAAAGGTTGACATGTTTCTTTGCAATGCAAGTTTGATTTGCATGTTAAAATAACATTTTAAAAATACTTTATTTGGTTTTATTTCATTCGATCTTTTGATACGATCTTTTGAAAATCGGATCGTAACAATGCGATCCGATCCGCGGATCGGATCGAGACATTACGATCCATTACGATCCTAAAAATCGGATCAAATGAAAAGATCGCACATCCCTACAAGGAAGATAGAATAAATTGTTTTGTTTGATTTGATGTGACGATTGACTTTGACGTGTTGGTGTTGATGATTCTGTGGTTTGACGTTTGTTAAATCTGATTGCTGACGTTGGCATTTCAACAAGTTCAGACAGCTGAAAAAAAAATTAAGAATTGTTGATTTTGTTTTGTTGTCTTGTCACTTTGGATGTGCCCCGGTAGCCCGCGAAATTCAAATCTAGCGTTTTTTGCAGTTTGCATTGCAGGACTGTGTGGTTGTATCTTGATCAAAATAATGATTCGCAAATAACTTAGTAGGTCGCTTAGAACAAACAAAAATACAAGGGTTAGGCTGCGTTTCCACCAGAGATGTGCGATGGAAATGTGTCGTGCGAGGATGTGTAGCGGAGCTGTGAAAATGCGCATTAATGTGTGGTGCGAGGATGTGTTGCGAAGCTGTGAAATGTGTCGACATGAATGAGTAGTGTGACCATGTCATTCAACAACACATTCCTCTTAACACATTTCTCGCAACACATCCCTCGCTTGTTTTGTATGCGCAAAAACCTAGCTCCGCTGAGCCGTTTCCACCAGAGCTGTGCTGACCGAGGCGAGGTAAATGAAGCGATTCTATTGGTTCTTTACAAACACATTCCTCGCTACGCATTTTCGCACATCTCTGGTGGAAATGCAGCCTTACGACGCGTCTCAAAAAACTCTGTAAAAATACTTACCTACATAGGTACCTACCTACTTATTGCCGTTCTTGTCACTCTCAGTCTATGAAAAGAGACGGCCTAATGCAATTTTATTCCTTTTGTGATTCTGATAGAGCGGCCTTAGCTCCGCTGTTAGTGACTAATAGGTGCATAGTGTAGCTCTTAAGTAGGTACCTACCTAAATACCTACCTACGTAATTTCTAACATAATGTTATCGCAACGATTGTTTCCATAATATCCTACTCATGCTTTCAAATACTTACCTATTTTTTCCAACTATTGATTTTCATCCTCAAAAGTAGCTGGGAGTTACTGATCAGAAGTCAAAAAATGTTAAGAATATTATTTGCATTTTCAGCTTTTCGTTCTGCATTGGGGGTGACCACACAATGTTCAATGACAGAAGTGAAGAGTCTTCTAGAGGGATGTGATCGGTTGAACGGGGTGAACATGACGAGTGTAGGAGGAACCATCGTCAACGATCATAATTGCGATGTAATGCTGCCTAAGCAAGTATTTATTGAGGAACCCGTTTTTCAATATGATTTGGCGGATTCAGTAAGTATCTCCAGCAAAATCTATTTCTTTTAGGTAGGTACCTACTAATGATAAGTAAGTTTCTTTTATACTTACAGTCGATCTACTTATTCCAGAAAAAGTTCTACACAATCATTTTGGTGGATCCTGATGCACAACCTCAAGTAGATGGTGAATTCTTTTTGCACATGCTGAAGTCCAATATTCCTGTAAGTTCGATCGTCTAACTGTTTGGAGTCCAAACAGTTGACATGCTTGGAATATTGCGAAGAGTTAATTTTGTGAAATGTATTAGTACCTAAGGACACCATCGCATTTCACAAAATTACTTAGATACTTAGGTACTTACCTAACAAAATTGGTTTCTTATTTTTATAAAACCTTCAGTTTTGTATTAAAATTACCTACATACTTACCCCAATCTCGTAAGTAAACGTGTTATTTGCCTACCTACCTAACATAATCAATATTTTTTTTATGAAATACTTACTTATCATGTTCACAGGGTCTAGCACTCAAAGCTAAGGAGAGCAGCAAAACCGTTGGAATCGACTACAGAGGTAAAAGTGATTGAAATGTTAATTTAACGCTGCACTGCTATGATTTTATTTGTCAGTATGCGGGGATAAAAAGACCGCTATAGAAGAATCACGATAGGAATTGCAGTACCTATACCTACCTACCTAAATGTCGTTCTTGCACTCTCAGTCTATGAAAAGAGACGGCTTAGGTATAAGTAATGTACTTAGTTCAAATCTTTTTGTGATTCTGCTATAACGGCCTTTTTAACCCCGCTGATCCGAATTAGGGCAGCTAAAATGGCCGCTACCGCAATTCGTTTTAAGTATGATTATTATGATTCATGTCTGATGACTTTTTATAATAGGTACCTACTTGTGGACATTTCACACAGCGCAATCTAGCCTTAAACTTGGCGGTGTGTGGTGTGGTAGCTTTAGTTTCCGAATAGAACTTAAAAGCTCCTTTATTTCAGGATACAAGCCTCCAGCGCCACCTCGCGGCACTGGCACGCATCGCTACATAACCCTGCTCTACGAGCAAGCCGACGGCAACAACTTCTTACCAACCGTGCCTAGCTCACGATATCGTTTCGGTCTAGCAAAATGGCTGCTCGGGAAGAACCTTTGTGGGCCAGTTGCCGGAATGCAGTTCCGAGCCGAGTTCTAGATGGCGTTAGTAGTAACGATAATGTAGAGTTTACCAGATGCAAATTCATCGCCATTATAATAATTATACAAAAATAATAACATCCGACGATTTAAGAAAAGCAATGAGAATATAGGCACTTAAAATGAAAGGAGGAAAACCTCGTACCTAGGTTTTTGTTGATCCATAGAGTTTTCATTCTTTGTTTCCTTTAAGGTAGGTAGGTACCTAGGTACCAAGACATTTATTATTATTACACCGACTTCAGACCGGCCTGCAATGCGATTCAGACTTCCAAAAATGCAACCGATTCGATGATTTTCTTCTGAAAGTTGACGTTTTTTCAGCGAAGAAACGTTATTATACAAATTTGGAATACCTACAATACAAAATCGGAATACATTCCGAAAATGTCGGAAAGGTAAATAATATTAAGCAAAGTTCTTTAACGGTTTTTTTTTATTTTTCACATCCAAAATCGCGTGTCTCCAATTGAAACGTCAAAAAGAGCTTGAAAGCTTCTTTTTGTGCGCTAACGAGAAGCGAGCCGTTTAAATGGCGGCACGAGCCATGCGTAGGCTGCGCTCGCGTCTTCGCTCCCTCTCACCGCACCCACGCGACACCAGCGAGCCTAATTTATAAACAAACTAGCTGCTGTCTTCGGCTTTGTACAATGTAAATGAACTAGCATTTGCCCGCGGCTTTGCATTAAGGAAGATCCCTCGGGAACAGTACTTTTTTCTAGATTAAATAAAATGCCCTATGGCTTGAATTAAAGAAAAAGACGCAGTAGCGTGTTCTAACGTAGTAATAACTTACCTAACGTCATTATAGCTGCTTTTCCACTATGCAAGTAGCCATGCAAGGTGCAAGTTGAATGCAACTTGACTAGTGGAAACGCAACATGACATGCATGAAAGCAGCGGAGCTAAAAAGGCCGTTAAAGAAGAATCATAAAATCTGAATTGTAGGTAGGTACCTACCTACTATGATGACGTCTCGTTTCATAGAGATAAGAGTGACAAGAACAAAACGTAAAACGAATAATTTCATGATTCTGCTATCTATATGGCTGGCCACATGCCTACTAACTTATAAACAAACTCACAACCGACGACGATGCAAATAAATCCTACGAGAGGTTCAAGTTCTAGTAATCCTGTTTTATTAGAATTTAGTCATTTGTTACTTAGTAGCATAGGAGTATGTCCGTGAACTTAGCATATCATTTCCCAGCATATCACATTTTTATGTAAGTTCTCTTCGCATACACATGAGTTCTATAGTTCGATACTTTTTAGCAATAGTTCTGGCGATTTTACCTAAAAAAAAGTCGATTGAAAAAATCTTATACTTACTAACTTCTCGTAGCATATCATTTTACTGCAAATCAAAAAAAAAGTTAGTTCTTGTCGCATGCGGATGAATTCTATAGTTCCTGACACTTTTTAGCGATAGTTCTGGCGTTTTTACCCCAAAAAAAATTTATTTGTCAAAATAATATTCCTACTGAAAATACGATTTTTTTTTTATTTTAACTGTGTCAAACACTTCCTGCAAGCTAGAACTCGTTTTATACGCATCCGTAATAAAACTTTAACCTGCAACTCGATTTAAATCTAGAAGTATTGCTAAAGTGCCAGCATATCATGGTAGAGTATTTAAAAAGTCGCAAAAAATGTTTTGATAGCGTGTTCACTTCTTAGAAGCTAGAACTATCACGTTTATATACATCCGTAACAGAACTATAGCCTACAACTCGATTCAAGTCTAGAACTATCACTAAAGTGCCAGCATATCATAGTGGAGTAGTAAAAAAGTCGAAGAAAATTATTTGTATGGTGTGTTTAACTCTTAGAAGCTAGTGAATGATATGCTACGTAAGTAATGATAATATCATAACTAAATGATAACTAAATGATATGCTAAGTTCACGAACATCACAACAACACTAACTTAAGTTTACCTGTGAATAAGATTTCAACGCGCACCTAGTGCTACGAATAAGCTACGAAACATAGGTTCATAAATGCCAAAAGAAGAAAATGTCTTCAGTTCTTTTGAAAGGTATAGTTTATAACTCGAAATTATATTACTTTATTTAACTTATACTTAATATAACGTGATAGCTGTAGCTTTTAAGAAGTGTATGCACTATCAAAATATTTTTTTCCGTCTTTTCAACTACTCGACCATGATATTATGCTGGCACTTTAGTGGTAGTTCTGACTCCATTTGAGATGCAGGTTATAGTTCTGTTGCGGATGCATATGAAACGTGATAGTTCTAGCTTCTAAGAAGTGTAAACACTATCAACATAATTTTAAACAACTCAACCATGAACTGAACCTATGTTTCGTAGCTAATTCGTAGCACTAGGTGCGCGTTGAAATCTTATTAATAGGGAAACTTAAGTTAGTGTTGTTGTGATGTTGCATAATAATGTATCGCTAATGTGCCAGCATGATATGCTGGCACATTAGCGATAGTTCTAGACTTCAATCGAGTTGCAGGTTAAAGTTCTGTTACGGATGTTCTGAAACGTAAGAGTTCTAGCTTGCAGGAAGTGTTTGACACAGTTAAAATAAAAAAATTCGGATTTTTAGTAGGAATATTATTTTAACAAATTAATTTTTTTTTTTGGGTAAAAACGCCAGAACTATCACTAAAAAGTATCAGGAACGATAGAACTCATCCGCATGCGACAAGAACTAACTTTTTTTTTGTTTTGCAGTAAAATGATATGCTACGGGAAGTTAGCATATCATTTTTTCAATCGACTTTTTTTTAGGTAAAATCGCCAGAACTATTGCTAAAAAGTATCAGGAACTATATAACTCATGTGCATGCGAAGAGAACTTACATACAAATGTGATATGCTGGGAAATGATATGCTAAGTTCACGAACATCATAGGAGTTGTGTTGTGACGTTTTATACCAGCATGCAAGCTTATAAATGACGCGCCAAGCATCACGCACATGTATTTTCGTGGAAAGAAAATGCAGTTGCACGCTTGAATACTATGGATCAACGCAAGAGGCGACAACGTAGATATTTATAGGTACGTCTGTGAGAACGCGTGGAACCTACCTAAGTGTAGGTAGGTACTCTTAATTATCGCGTTTCTAATACGTAGCCTAAGTCCGTAGACTCCGTAGTCGTAACGCGAATGTATGTTGGTTGTAGATATACCTTACTACATAAGTACCTAAGATAGACTTAGGTAAAGACTGCATTAAGCAGTGCGTTTTGCTTGCGTCTTCGATACTTCATGTGGATTTGCTTAAAATTAACTGAAGCGATTTCATTACTCAATTCCCAAGAACTGTCAAATCAATAATGGAGCTAAGGTTCAAGTCTGAGTGCAGTGTGAATGTGGACCTTACAGCTGCTGCTCTAAACTAGACTTGCTAATAGCACCTAACAGCAGTTTAATAGTAAATACCTAGTTACAACAATAACACTGGGCAACAAAATTTGAACTTTTTTATGCCACATGAGTTTCATTTATATTTTTTACTTTTTTGGGTCATTGTTAGTAAAAACTAGTGATTAAAAAAAAATTGTCGGCCAAGGATTTTATTTACTAATGTGATTTAAAAATTTCGAAAAATAACGACCGTCTGGAACAAAAAAAATTCAAAAGTTCTGTTATAAGTTCACGATTTAAGATTTTCTGGCAAATTTTGCTCCCGGTGGGTCTCTTTTAATTGTCCAGCAGTGAAACCAACATCATTTGATTCTATTCACCCTGATATCGCTTTTCTAACCATTCTGTACATTTATCGCCGTAGTACTGGTTATACGTATCACCACATCACAAAAAATCTGAGGCCAATCGAAACAAAACTACTGCAGTTTACTGATGAGGATAGGTTGCTAAAGCAGTATTAGCTATTAGAGTTCATGTGGCAAAAATAGTGTTGCCCAGTGTAATTAGGGTTTATCTTAATTTTTTATCAGATAAGAATAATATTTCAATCATCGGCCTATCACAACAAAAAGAAAAAAATAAAACTATTGCACAACAAAACTCAGTGGTTACGACTGTAGAGTTGCGTTTCACCGAAATAAAGTGCATTTGTGATACGACATTTCTCAGAAAGCTGTGACCCGGGTGGTCCTTGGTGTTTTATACTGGTGCTTTATGTCAAAGTATTATAATGCCGCTTGTTTTCGGACACATACAAAGTGCCCAAATCCTTTAATTTATTTTATATTAGCGTCGTCAATCAAGATCAATTTCGGCAATCGAGATTGGAATGGAAGAGTTGGCAAATTGTGTAACGTTTTCGTTTTACATAGTTCTACACTTACGTAGGTATATTATGTAGGTATATTTATAATGTGCTTCACTAATATTTTCGCCAACCAAGTCCTATCACACACTCAGACAGGTCTAGGTAGGTTTGAAGTTGTCAAATCATTTTGTATGGGGACAGGGAACGTGTTAAAGGTCGACACTATCCTATCAAATAAACACTTAGGTACCTACCACGCAGTTCTCTTTACGATGAAACAAATAGCACCTAACTACATTACGTAAGTATTTTTTTTTACCTATTAAAAAAAAAAAATTATGTAGGTAAGTAGGTAGGTACCTACTACCTAAGAAAGAAAAGATATTAGTCAGCATAGTTTTCACAATAACCTAAGTAGGTAAGTAATTTATTTACTTACTTACTCAAATAAGTAAAAACATCTGTCTACTCATACAGTTCCTGGAATTAGAACCACAGCATTATTATGATTAATTGTTACCTAAGTAGGTACTTAGGGTTAGATCCAGATGACAAAGAAGCAATTCTAACTCTAAGCGACTGTATGTAGTTCTGAGAATGACGTAGGTACCTACCTAATCTTAGCTCTGATTGTTTTGTTTGTTTTATTTATAAATATCGATGACGTCAATCATAAGGGGCCCAAATCTGTTGCGGAAAATTAACAGATATTATTTTCAACGGTCTCTAATCTAAGTTTAGTTATTAGGTACCTACATAGAAATTCAAAAAATAATCGATTGTTTCCCTTTGTCCCTGTGTTTTAGACTCAAATTACAGGGTCAAAGGGTAGACATGGATAATAAATTAGTAAAGCATCTTATAATCATCAACTTTGGGCAATTTCATTTGACATTCTAAGTGCCCGCAGACCATTTTCGATTGGTAGATAATTCGCTTGAGTTCTGGAAGGTGATTAGGTATTTAGCTATGATTCAAGAAAATGTAAAGTTTCTTAAGCCTGTCAATGGACCCAATGTTAGTCCAATTTTGCGTTCAACTCGAAAGTTATTCTTGATCAACTTTTACTAATGATAATTTTAAATCTAAGCAATACGCAGTATTTACCTACTATTATTTTTTCTGTGGCAATAGTTGCTTATTCCAAGCAAACTCGAGAGCCATTCTTTGGTTTAAAAAAGATTCGTCTTCGATATTCAGAATGTGGTGTTATTCGAATGTCATCTATTTATTGACAGGAAGCGCGTCTATCGTAAATTGATCGAGATGGCTCTCAAAAACACTAAATAGTTGGACCGGTTTGTCGTGTGCGCGTGCGCCGGAAATGCCGCACCTAGCGCATGTTGCGACATTTTAAAAATTAATTTAGATATTAGAGGCGGACATAATCGAAAACTGATAATTTGAATTAATTAAAATGATACCTGTTGCTGTTACGATTCTGTCTAACACTAAAAAAAAATGATTGTTTTGAAGCACATTATGTACGTAGGTTTTTCTATGGCATGAAGGCAGATCCCATCTTCTCTCCTTTAAAATGAGAGAGGATGGGATCTGCCTTCAAAGGAGTCCTTTACCTATGTTCTATGAACTTGAATTATACAATTTCATGAAGAGATCGATCGATTTAAGGAATCAAATCAATCGTGCTTGGAAATAGCCAAACGATCCACATAGCATCCATACCTTTATTTATATCAATTTTCCATACATAAGGCTATACACCGTTAATTTTGGGTCAGTTTAAAGCCAGCACCCACTGCTTGTATTGCTTAATCGTATTCGTGTCGTTGGTTTAATTTTTGAATTTGATAAGTATTTCATACGAAACTAAATAGTTGAAAAGATTAACAAAAGTGAGGAAAACACTTGGTAAGGTGTATGGGCGCGCAGAGCTAATGACCTAGGTATGTATGTATGACTACGACATAGCGTAGACTCTACGCCGTAGCAACAGCTGAGCACAGAGCACGTATCTCCGTGATTTATCCTGACTATGTTTCGTGATATTATTAATTGCAAAAAAATAGATCTCATATTTATTATTATTTTTGAGTAAGGTTATCGATATAGATTACGTAGGCGCCGGCTTTAAACTGACCAAAAATAAACGGTGTACCTATAACACGCTAAAAATAGTCTTTGCCATGTTTGCATCAAGTTGAAGTTCTTTACAAGAACTCATAGTTTCCGAAAGCAACACGGCTTTCTTCCGGTCGCCTACTCGCCACCCACATTCGTTGCCTTCGCAGTTCCAATCAAACAAAATAATATCAGACTCTTCAGTAGTCCTATCTTGTGTCGTTGCAAGACCAAGCGGCGACGAGTCGAAAAGAGCTTTCTATTCAGTAGGTCTTTCAAAACATCTCTTCTCCTAGGAATGTTTTTCAAAATTTTCCTCCTGCTAGACAAACCTACGGCTGGGTGCTATCCCAAGGCGTAAAATATCCCATTATTCATGTAGAGTGATAATTAGTCCGTAGTTCGTAGCAGCACGTGCAAAGGTCAGCTTCAGAACTGATCGCAAGTCAAGGAAATTAGTACTTCTGCCTACGCACCGTTTGGTTGGATGTTCTCTCACTTAATCTTTTCATTCACAATTTATGCTTCATTGCTAAGTGGATAAGGCGAAGTGCGGGTCCAGTCCTAAGCTAACTCGCTAATTTCAATATCAGCCAATATCAATATCAGAAAATATTCCTAAACGTTGTAAACAATGTTTGCAATTTTCGGGTAAGTACTCAGTGTTGAATGTCTCAAATCCTTGTTGAGCTTATCAACATTGAAAAAAATCCAAGTCATTAAGGATTCTCTGAAGAATCGGCTTATTTTGCTCCCACTCTCATGATCCCGGTTGGATTATACTTATCAAACTTTTTGTACTTATGTATTAATGAACTCAAAAGTTTTGTATGATCCCACTGGTATCACGAAGTGGGAGCAAAATGGAATAAGCTGAAGAATCCGCTAATGTCTAACAAACATAAAGATAGAAAACTGGATTTTGAATTCTAAATCTCAAATCTGCAAGGAGCATAAGGAAAAATCATTGTAAGCTCCTATGAAATTTTAGCAATAAGTCTAACGAAACTTATTCTAATGTTGCCTGAAATAAAGTTTATTATTGTTATTATAAATGCGAACGACATAGGCTACTTTTTATCCCGGAAAATGCACGATTCCCGTGGGATAAAAAATAGAAGTCCACACGGGCGAAGCCGCGGGCCTCCGCTAGTAAGTAATAAACATATCTACTTAGTCAAATTAACTTTTCTAAAAACGTGAATAGGTAGGTACGGTAGGTTCTGCGGATTCGGAACATGATGTTCTACAAAGTCGCGCTGCATCGCGAAAGTGGGTTAGGTTAGAAGTAAATCCAAAGTGTGTCGCCCAGACACCAGAGTATCTATCGCTACATTAGATAAGCGATGTAAGAGAGTCTATTGCATCGCCAAATACAGAGAGTTTCAATGGCCGAGATAACCACGTCATAGTTAAATCTGATCGAAGGCTAACTGGGGGCGTTAGACGAAGCAATTAAATTCATTAATTATTTCCTTTCAAATTCGCTTGAATATATCAAAGACATAAACAACAAGATAAAGCGACTGCTTCGAAGATGTTTATTATATTATTTTGCTACGTTAACCAAATCTTTCTTCAGAGAAAATTAAATATCAAATTGCTCATTGGATTAGTTTTGTCAACGTAATACGAACTTACTACTAAAATTTAAATAATCTGGTAATTATGATAAGCTTCCCACGAAACCCTAGAGAATACCTAGAGCCTAGAAACCTAGAATACGTTTTGTACTTGAGAAAATATTGAGAGGCCTACATAAATATTTAGGTTAAGTAGGTACCTATAGATGCGAGGACAAATTGAGTACTGCGGTAGGTCTGGCCACCGCTGGCCTTTCATGTTGCAACTGTAAGAAAACAGTCCACATTCTAAGTTCTACTCCACACAAGTTTGTCAATCGCCTGTTGACATTTTATGTTAGCAAGGGTCGGTGGCATCGCCAGCTTCGATATCGGCCGTGACACAAGGCATGCGTACGCCAGAATATGCTGTTCATTGATAAAAACAGCCGCCCACTCACGGCGGAGGCTCCATTCACCGGCGCCTGTGCTTGCGCAACGCGCATGCGCAATACCCCGCGCCCCGCAACACCGAGGGCCTTCGAACAGCAACTACCTTCCGCAACGGTTGTCGCCGTTTCGCTGGAACACGTCAATTGAACTCGATCTTTGATGATCCATGTCGACACGTGTATGCGAAATAGTTTGACCTTATCGCACGTTTCATTCATGCTTGTAATCTGGAATCTGTAGACAAACCAAAATAATGTTGTTCTAATAAAAAACTTATCAAGCACTTTTGATTTTTCATTTCATAGTAGAATGTTATTTAGCTTTCAAGGCTTTGCGAGTTCGGTACGCATAGTTTGGAACGAAGCTCTCGTAGAAACGGTAGTAAGTATTTAATTAAGTCAACATAATTGTAAATGAAGCGTGTTCCACAGTATTTATTACTTTTCTAATCTTCTAATCCTCTCATTTGTCACGATTAAAAACAAATCTGGTCGGATACATAAAGTGGATGTTAACGATGCACTTACATCGCGAACATTAACTGCGCCATAAATGGCCGTAGGTAAGGAATCTTTATTGAGATTATCACCTCTCATAGCGGAGTTAAATTACTGGGACACAAGTAGGAGTTGCTTTGCCATCACATTAACGTCGGGAAGAATCATGCCTGGTTGATAATTAATTGGTGTTATATTTAAGCAGATTTACTGGTTGGTCTGTTAATCTGGTCGTAAGAGAATTTACGTTAAGTAACGTTAGAAGTCAGTGATTGCCTCACGAAACTGTTGGTCTTGGTCACCCCATATAAGTATTTCAATTTTATGTGGGTAATGAAAATAACTAGATCGTGTAACTTTTTTTAAAGTACCTACCTACGTTTATAGGTAATAATATCTTACCTACAATGGCATTAGTATCTTACCTACTAACTTTCAGGCTTTTTGTAGATTCGTAAAGCTTTTATTATTTTTTACATTATGTTGTCTAACTTACATAAAAAACAATCGTACATAGAGAAATATATATGAAGGAGGTAAATTTCTAATTCATTGATGAATTTCTAAGTATCTTTTATAAATATATTCTTAACTATGAATGCACTGAATGTCAGCCATTGAATTGATTACCTTAAACTTTATTCAAACGTTTAAATATTTATCTAAGAAAATACTGTCTTAAAGTTTCATTAACTAATTAGGTATACACACCCAAATATATTTGCATACCATTAATATAAATACGTTTAATTAAAGCAAGTTTATGTGTCATAATGTCACGTATGGTATTGAAGACCCAGTTTACAAATGGTAGCTCTCAAAAGCTGCCCACGTAAGTCTATAATTTATAATTTATGAATGTTTCAACCCTGGAGATGACATTTAGGTCACTTGAATGATTTGAAATAGAAATAAGAGATGTTACTGTACGTTTCAATAGGAAGCCTGAAGTTTTTCTTGATTGGATTTCATATATTCTATAGCTAAGATTATAATAATATCTGTGGGTGGGGGCTCTGAAGTCCCAAAATAAAAGCAATAAGATTTTAGGCCAAGCGGTATTTAATTTTCTTTATGACTTTTTTAATTTTTTTAGTCATATTCGAGCAATAATTACAATACAAAAGATCTCCTTAAAAATAGTACTTTGTTACTATTTATTTTCGTACTGAGGTACAAATTAAGGCTATAGGTATTCCGAAATTGGAACAAACAAACATAGGCAAGGTTAAAATTGTCTGATTGTTTTTTTTTTATAAGCAAATATAAATTGTCATTTATACTTACTTATAGTAAAAATCTAAAATTATTGAATCTTATTAGCATGTAGGTAATCGCGTTACCCAAATGCAGGTTAACGCACCTGAACCAGTTTGTAATTAAGAATGCGTTTAATATTCATTAAAAAGCATTAAAACTTTCCTCTTAACCGATACAATTTCAATAAAAGCGCTAAGTGGTTCACTCTGATGTAATAATTATTCACTTAAGAAAAGAGATCTGGGAAGAATTAGACGGACCTTATTAAGCGCGGGACACACAGAAAAGACGTAAGACACAGACGGGGCGCGGACATTTGTCTCTTCCGCGGCCCTTTCATAGAAAATGTATAGAAGCGTCGCGACGCAAAACATACAGAAGAGACGGGGCGCCCTGTCCGCAACGCGTCATCGTCTTACGTCTCTTCTGTCTGGCCTGCACCTTATGAAGCTATGTAGCACGATAAAAGTCAGTTTTTGCACCAAAGCAGTTCTTGAGTTTAAGTTAGGTTTTATTAATTGAAGCTTTTTCTTGAGAATTACTTGAAATAAAGCGCTAACGTCTACTAGAAATAACGCGCATTTTAAATAGGTAGTAGGTATGAGTTTCTTGCCTCGAAGATGTGATTAAGAACGAGAACAAAAAATATGGTCATGTAAACACCACGTACGATATCGCACAAAGGCGACAATCGCCTTGTCATTGAATACTGACGTTTCTGTATTAAATACCGAGCTTGAATGGCAAATCTCGTTTCAAACCGATTCAAATGAGAATCGCATGATCTTGAAAATATGTCATACGAGATCGAGTTTATAAGTCGAGAAAATAGAAAATCGTTTTTTGATTCAATGGAAACATGACAATGTGAATGAGATTATTGCTTACAATAATAGCATTCGAGTCTCTCGCGGTTCGGGTGCAAATTTGACTGGTCAGCTATCACCTTTATTGAGTTATCTTTCACTTAATCCATCCACTTTCATTCCACCTCTACTAGCAAATTCATCTATATTCATATCAAGCACTCTTAATTAATGGGACAACAGTAATTTAAATAAAATGTTCTGGTTTGTTGTAGGTGGTAGTATATATCAGTACCTACTCAGTTACTGATACCCACAGCACACTGAATCCTTTATCTCAATAGCTAGATTAAAAAGGAGCATTCTCTATTCTTCCACATACTATAGCACACGTCCTTTCATATACTTACTCCTTACATAAATCCGTTCACCTCTTCTTAGTCTTGCTTCTATTCATTTTATTTATTCCTATACATACAGAGCCATAGTAGATGGAGTCAAATCTGGTAGGTAATAAAATAATTGTTATTCGTTATTTGTTCACTAATTAGTTTCTCATCGACAACTGCACCCAAAAGTGATTTGAATCAGCATGCAACATCTACTTAGTAAGCTAAAAATAATATAACACCTGATTATTTCTCACTTAACCACAAATATTATCACTTTTGATAAGCTTATTCCAAGTGGCAGCCATTATTTTCGGGCCATGAACTAAATCTGATCATGACGCAATCGCCACTAAAGCTCGCGGTTTCAGATTGAATTTGAATGAACTGACAATTCAAGTTCCTATAATGCAATCATTTATTTATGCAAACCTTGATACCTGCATTAATATTCGGCAATCCTATTTCATTCACTAAACAGGACTACTTTTTGGAGTGAGGTCATTATTATCTCTAAAACATAATTTTAAATAAAAGGTTCATTTTACAATAATTCAAAATTCAAAATTTATTTATTTAGAACATAACACAGGTATACAATGAAATGTAACGTTGACAGCTGCAAAAGTAAAAACTGTGTAGCAGTGTCAACGCCCGCCTCCAGAACAGAACAAGGACTAGGTAAGTACCTATTTACTATTAATCTCAGATTTCTTATTTGTTTCGAGATCACTCGTTTGAGGACAAAATATACCTAGGTACCTATTTTTATAAATATAGGTACCTACCTAACTATAATATTTTAGATAGCGAACGATCCTCAATGAAGCAACGACTGACAAGGAAGGAAACTCTCTTTTCATGGCAACTAGTGGAAGCAGTTCAGTGAGAAAAATACATAAGTACCTACCTAATACTGAATCTATAAATAAGTACCTATCTGGACAATTTCAATTAATTGTAGTTATTCTTCTAAAACTTTAACTTTTCCATTGTAACATTATAGTGCCCGTCCGGTCGTTGATCTTTCATGGCAGTACCTAGTAAAATCTTTTTTAAGAAGATTATGTAGCTTTGTACACATATTATTGTATTGTCTCTACACGTAAGTATGTGTTATTTTCCATGATCGCTGATCATTATTAATGGATGGCGAGGCACAAGTTAGTGTCACGACTCGTCAGTGCGAAGTCACCGGGCCACGGGTCAAGGCTTTTATTTTTGTTCATAATATTGCAAAGTGACTGTCGCTCGGGACCTCCACTCAGGGTCAAGCACCACTCATAAGAGTCTACTTTAGGTATACTTACAGGTCATTTTATCCTTCGGTGATCTATAACATAAAATAACCTCTTATTGTTAGTTAACAACAGAAAATGTGACGGTCTAACTCTTCTGACTTTACATTCGGTAAATAAAAAAAACAAGAGTCATGACTATATCTTCTGATTCTTCTAATTCTTTTTGAGAATAATGCCAACAAACCTTTCTTCAAGTACAGCATACTTACTTATACTTAGAGGATCCACAGACACTAATATACACCTTGGAAGATGTCTAGAGGGAAATCGAATGTAAGTCCAAACAGAAACGCTCATAGCGTAGAGACATTCCTGATAAATTGTGTGCAAGTGGCATTAACAGCAGAGCGCTTCCGTGCTTCGGAGGGCACGTTAAATTGTCGGTCCCGGCTTTTGAGTCGTTAAGCTATGATTTTAGGCGGCCTAAAAACTCCATCACCACAGTTGGCCACTAACTTATATATAGGTAGGTATTTACATTACTTTCTTTTTTAATCCAAACATAAATTAGTCTAACTAAGGCAAAGGTTTGGTTACTTCGGTAACCATCACAATAAAAATACTTGGTTTTAGATTTTATACTGACAGATACACAGAAATGCTAGTAAATGGTGAATCCTAAGAGGCTAATGATTACCTTAGGCCGGAAGTGAGAGGCGCACGGTGTGAATGGAACAATACCGGTCGGTTCAGACGGCTCAGTTACTAGATTCAATGTTGGCTCATCATTGTGTTGATCAAGTTTATAAAACCAACGCTAAAGTAAACTAACTTGTATTTCTATAACAAATACGGATCATTTTAAATCGGACCTTATTTATGGTTCATTCTTTGTTAGTGTATCGGTTCAAAATATGCTATTTAAGTACACAGCCTAAAGCCTCCTACGTAGGTACTTTTATCGGCTTTTGAGCAATCAACTATTTGCTCCAATTGGCACTATCAATCAGCTGTATCAGTGTAAATTAGCCGTGCTGCTAGGGAATAATGCATTTGTTCTATAGTAATGGCGCTTAATAGACTCGATAACTCTATAGATCTGTAATAGAGAGTTGGCGTAGCGCTTTAATTCAAGTTTCTCAATACAAAGCCAAAAGTATCTGACATTCTATATCTTGGGTCTAAAACATTTGGAAACTCCTGTTTGGTAAGGCTAGGTTTACTTTATTACATACGTTTATGCTCAAGAACAAATTATCGTCATTGATTCTGAACGAAATATTATACGATACAAAAACTCATTAAAAGCAACGTTAGCAGAATTTACAGACGAGACAAATTAACAATGAAATAAAAATACCTAGTATCCAATACTTTACCGTTAGCTAAATCAAAATTATGATTGAAATGATATTAGGGCAGGAGCCTCGGTTGTGACTAGGAAATTCAGATGTTTGAAAATTCATTATCTCCTAAAATGTTAATAAGAAATCTAAGTAAAAATTCTTTTGTTTAAGGAAATGTCTAAGGAAATCTACCTTTCAGATTTATCAAATGTATTTAACCATAAACAACTAGGGGTCTTACTTATGAAAGATGTTTAAAGTTGAACACTGTTTAAACAACGTCCTGTCTTTATTTTGTGAATACTGATAAATAGAGACAGGACGTTGTTTAACCAGTGTTCAACTTTAAACATTTTACACTTTGAACATTGATATTTAAGAAATACATAACTATTGATGCTTATTGTTTTTGCTAAGAAACTCACAAAACGCTTGTTAGGTATTTCAGACCCAGCATGTGGCCTTGATGCGTGTGCCCTACTAGACCAAAAATTACGAGTAGTCCAAAAACAAAATGTCAACCTCTTATTTTTCTCTACTTTGAATCTACGAAGTTGGCCTAAATGTGCAAGATCCATTAGTTTGTAGGCACAAGATGCGTGCCTGTGGGGGCGGTGCATGAATGGAGCCGCGTGATTCACTGAGCTCCATTCATAACGACGCGTGCGCATCATGCCTTGGAAATCAATTCAATGCCACTTATGCTGCGCAATATTAGTGCTAACTTGCTTCATACTCGCAAATTGAATAGATTGACAAAGTTTATTCTGTTGGTCTTGTAATAGTCTGGCGTTTCTTTCAGGCGTTTGTTTTGCATAAAGGTAATGAAAGTGATATCATGTAGTAGGTATTGTTTCTTTGCTTTAGAATTTTTCAATTTTATAAACATTGTGTGCCTAAAGAATTTCTATACTTATACAACAAACAAACAACAATTTCACTGGGTACGATCGTTCTCTAAGGTGGTCATCTCGTCCTCAATACAACATAACATTTATTTGACTCAAAGGTTATGAGATTTCAACCCATAGATTCGCTGATAGCATTTAACTGGACGGGTAATTGTTTGTGAACGGGCTATTAATTTCATATATAATGGCTTTTAAGTCCACATTAAAGAAACCTAACGAAAATTATGGGCGATTCTCGATGTGAGATGCTATTGAATTTTTAAAAGCAGACAAGGCATGAATGAGCTATGGTATCGCTTTATTCTTATTTGTGAAATCATAAATAAATTATACAGCAATGTTATTCATAACACCCATTATAAAATATAAATGTAGATGCATGTAATGGGTAGTCATAGACTAATGCATATATTTAAAAAAATATTATGTAAACAGATAGAACAAACAACATACCGTACAAGCATTGATACAATGGCGTTAAATGGAAATCATACTTATCAGATTAGTTTTGCTACCGATAGGTTTATTTATTGCCAGGTATTTGCATTTTGAAACAATATAGGCACAAATGGAATACATTCCGTTGAAATCTGCCTAACAAGAGCTGTCTTATAAGGCCGGGTAGATAAGCAATAGGTTAACAATAAATAGTGTAACAAGGCGTTCCATTATGTTTACAGTTTAAACAGAAGAAGATAAGCCAGTTCGGAGACTGGCTCGCCGTAAGCTGCTCGGAAATCTTTCGCAATGTAAACAAGATCCGATTAGATCTGTCTACGGATAATCTAGACTTATTTATTAACACCTGTTCGAGCCTATCCAATATTCATATTTCATTATAGGAAATACGAGTACAGCGCACCTAAAAAGGCCGTGGCTTGTTTGTATAATCATTTGCTATGAATTAAGTAGCATCTTGATTGCATTGAATGGGTATGTCTGTTTGATTAGAGTAAATTGTTTGATTATTTTATTTAATGGCAAAATGATGATGACTTTTAAATCATAATGTAGTCTTTTGTTTCATAGTTTTATCTAGAAGTTACATCACCTCGCACGACTGCCGGTGGGTGTAGTAAAGGTAAGGTATAGAAGTACATTGCTATGAAAGGCTCGTTCATAATTGGTTTTCGGTCATGATCAAGCCGAAGGTCACCCACATAATAAAGGTCCACATTATACACAGTGCCTTCGAATTGTTTCCTACAAAGTCTGTTTAAAATCACTTACTTGGTGAAATGGTATTAAGCATATCGTACATCTGGTTAAGTAAGCGCGCCCCATAAAGAAGTCGGTAACAGTTCTAGAGATGGTTATCTCGTAACTAGCTGTCTATGGTTTAGCTTGTCGCGTAGTCAGTTCTGACTTTTACCGACGTGGTACGAGCAAACTGTGAAAACTGAGCACAACCTGTGGAGTTGCTTTTCAATTTCAATATAATTTGTTGCCAGTATCATTAAGGTTAATAGACTTGAGCAAACAGAGGTAATGCGTAGCGAAAAGCGCAACTGGAGTAGATCCCAAATATCTACTGACCTACTCAAAACTGAATTAAGTATTAAAAACATTTAAAAACATCGAGTGATTTAGCAATAACTATACTTACTGTAAACATTAACACAGGCAACTTATAGATTAAATTCAATTTGTTTGAATTGTGTAAGTATTAGGTAACTATGTCACTGTGCCATCAGAAGTTGGCACAGACTGTTAGAATAACAGTCGACGGTTTTGCCAACAGGACTACCTAACTGATGCAACTCTTATCAGTAGGCACTAACTATTCAATGACCGTACTTTATGTAACCGCAAGTACCTACTTCTTGGTACATAATCCCAACTCCATGGGAATCGGTTACATTGCTTTGCTACAGTTGAGACAGTGATGTTTCCTAACCTTTACTAGTTTAGGAATGCTTGCATAAGCCATAATAGCTTTTTTACCTAAAATTGGCTGTACCAAAAGATTAGCACGTGTAAAATGCGTACCCACGCCTACAAGTCGGAATCGTGAATGGATCAGAACCTCGACGGAGGCTGTGATGCTGGTTGCGACAACATCGCCTACGTAGCCAGTTCAGAAGGCCGCCAACTTTCATTCATGCCTTTGCAATCTGAAAATCTACTACTTGGTAATAAGGAAATGGGAAAAATAATATGCAGTCTGTATTCCGCATCGCTTACAGTATTTTACCGTTTTTAGAAAGCAATTGCTGCTGGTAAACGATAGTGCAGATGGAAGCAAGAGAAACTATTTTAATGTTAAGAGATTTGTAATTATTTTAGAGAGATACTTGGTTCTTGGTTCATGGTTCTTGATAAAACTTGCACAACTTTCATTCTGGCTGGATTTGTATTTATTACTATTAGTTTAATTTAATGACCAGAAGAAACCGTTACGGTTACCAATAATGTTAATATTATGGTCGTCAAATCAGCATGCTACTTTTTGTCGAAGTAGGCACCTAAAGCAATGTAATAATTTCATTGAACATCATTTCACACGACTTTTTGTTTGGATTAGGTATTTGTTCTGACTATGGTCTGTTTGTATAATTTCAAAATTCAATCAATGTAGGAAGGCAGACATGAGAAGCGATTGAGAATGTGCTAAACAAGACGGTTCCTTTTTGCACTTTTTCATTGTTCTATCCATCATACAAGTTTGTTTTAATAATTTGATATTCTCAAGAGATTTGTTTTAAAGTTCCAATTCAGTTCTTCGCATCTATGTAGGTACCTACCTAACTTTTTTGTGAACAAAGGAACTATTCCTTTGTTCACAAAAAAGTCAATCAATAAAACTAACTTCTCCAACATTATTAAACGTTTTAAATCATCTAGCCGGACAACTTCGGGTCGTCGATGGCGTCCAAAATATTCTTCTCGTTCATTGACACGTGCCAAACCAGTTTTCGGGCGAGTTTTACTGAATGGCCGCTTCCTTTGTGAGAGTAAATATTCAAATGTTGCGATTAATTCATGGCTAGATAGTGCCTTGCTTTTATGAATGGAAGCCAATGTGCAGTTGTGTGGGTGAGGGTCGTACTATGCACGAGCACACACACGTATTGAGATTTGCATACTCGCCTAGGTGAACCACGTGCTAGCTTCGTTTCGAGCGCAGTTACCTTTTTAATATTCGAAAAGTTAATTTCAAATGTAAATGATGTTTGAAAGTCAATATTTTAAAATGCACGCAGGAAATGAAATTTTCAATGTTTGCAAGCTCATCTGCATGACTGTTTCTGGTAGAGTGTGTCCGCATCATTGTTTAGTAACAACTCTTGAATAACTGTACAATACAAACATAAAGAAACTATCTTAGTACTTGAACGTGATGTTTTTGCGATAACTAGGTAGGTACCTAGTAGATAGTATTTTTGTCACTTCTGAGATGATGAAAAGTTCTCACCATCAAAATTGCATGTTTTAACAGGCAATGAACGGCCTAAATTACTGGATTTGTTTTTTCTGTTGAGAAGGGCTCGGGAGAGAAAACAAATTTTCCCAGAAATTAGAATCATCCCAGATATGAAACCTAGCTATATTCCCAAATAGCAGATTTTATAGAAATTGTTAGAGGAGTTTTCGAGAACGTGAATACCTACAAATAAACAAATATACTCGTATCCGTACCCATATTATAAATGTGAAAGTGTGTTTATTTGTTTGTTTATTTGTCCTGCTTTCACGTCAAAACAGAGCGACGGATTGACGTGATTTTTTGTGTGGAGATATTTGGAGAGCTGGAGAGTAACATAGGCTATTTTTAATCCAGGTACCACGCGAGCGAAGCCGCGGGCAGCAGCTAGTATACTATAAATATACAAATATTGCTCGTTTAATAGTATGGGATAATTATGTAGTAGGTAGATTAGTTATGTATGTGTTTTGTTAATGGTGAATCAAGATGATTGCCGTGAAAGCTTTAGTATAGAAACCTTATAGCAAATGAAATGACGTGCTTACAAATTCCAGACACCCAAATGCTTGAAAATAGTTAGATACTCTATTGGTAGATACTTAAGCTAAAATTACAGAAGATGTAGGTAGAGGCCTAAATTAAAACATGTGAAACTTTTTCTCAAAGTTAACAAAGGCACTTGTATGATATTTTGGCCTATTTTCATGAGAAATCGTTGTTTTCGTGACTTTGTTCGGCCTTGTGCTGGATTAAATTATTTTTATGATCGAGTTGTTTATTACTTGTACCTTTCTTAATTTATTCTGGTACGCACAGACAGACAAGTACCTACCCACCTAGACTCTTGATTTTATTATTTCGTTTAGATTAGAAGACGATAGCAAATGTTTGACTTTCTAAAAAAAATATCTACAATTCTCTTGTAAAATGAAATGGGCAGAAAACTGCCCTTATAAATTTTTAGCAGAGGTCGAGCAGCGGGAGACAAACAAAAGAAAATAAACAAAATCCTGGCCAATCAACTAGTATCAAATAATCCAAAGCAAGGAGATAACAGGTCTACCATCTGAACCAACTATTGAAATCTTTGCATTTTCTGTCCCATTCACAAATCATGCTAACTAGCCGCTTGTCCACTCTTCTATACCACAGTACCCTTAGCATTGGTTTTCGATAAAGTATTTTTAAACAATAACAAATAATTCCATAACATTCCATCCAAGATCACGCACATCATGAAATCTTCATTTCACTTTTTTGATAAATTAATTCAGTTTCACAATGATTGTAAGTTGTGCTAATGGAACGATGTCACAACGATCGCCAATACAGCGCTTAATGATTCGCATAACGAACCATTAAAGCTTACTCTATGCCATGATGCAAGAATATCTCAGATTAAACTTGAAGTGAACAGAAAATGAATGCTTAAAGTTGTGTGGTGTTTACTGGTCTTACACAGATGTCCTAGTAAGGTCGGTTATGTGTCAGATTATAGATACCAGATACATGTAGGGCTTACCTTATAAGCCCTCTGAGTTTATAACCCAGCGTTTCAAAATAGAATTAAATGGGAGAAAATCGATATAATTGAAAGGTCAAGAGCATTTCTTAGGAGGATAAATATAAAGGTGCTGTCAAGGTTGATAAAGTTATTAAAATAACTAGTACAACTTTTTTTTTAAGCAAACGCAGCATTGATATCCTACAAAATCGACAACATCACGGAGGTCGCTAGAAAATTGAGTAATACAATCTCTGTATGATCCATACTAAAATAAGCTGCGGTAGTTTTTCAGAATCATTTTTTGCAATGCATAAATATCTGTTGTACGAGTATTATACGGTTGTAATTAGTTTACTGATGACTTAAATAATTTTAGTGTATGACCGAAACAGGATTTTATGTATGCTTATATATGATTTTATTTAATATACTAGTTGCTGCTCGCGGCTTCGCTAGCGTGGTACCCGGATAAAAAGTAGCTTATGTTAGGCTCCAGCTCTCCAGCTATCTCCACACAAAAAATCGCGTCAATCGGTCGCTCCGTTTTGACGTCATTCCACGACAAATAAACAAACAAATAAACACACTTTCACATTTATAATAGGGGTACGAATTTTATTTAGATATTATATGATTTTATATATTTTTTTAATATATGCCATATTTTCAGTTTTTAGACGCGAGCCGGGGCACGCCGCTGGCGCGCTTCTTAAAACTTAAGTCACCAGAGCTGGCCAAGCTTACTTTAGTAGGTACCTATTAAACCCTATTGAATACATCGCAGAAAAAAGTCAGAGGTGTGAATCATCTATAGGCTATCAACAAATCTCCCTCTCACGTTCAATAATTACTGAACAAAAGACAAGTATCAATAGCCACAGCGTTCAAGGGCGGCGTGATAAACTATGCGCATCATTTCCGGCGCTTGTGAGCTGTCGCAAGAATCACTGCTAATAAATTAATGGCGCTTGCATAAGCTCAAATTTACCTACAGCTTCATGGCTCAAACCAAGGTCCTATGTGAACTGTAGGAAGATTCGAATGTGTAAGCGAAATACGGCACCAGAAGATAATTGTATATTTTTTGTGATTAAAAAAAATAATAATCAAAGAAGCTATTGCGATTTTATTTTTTTCAGCATTGTTACGTAAAATTTTCGGAACTCTAAATGAAACATCTATGACATTGCAATATTATGCTTTGGAATAGGTATTATTTTTTTATAGGTACCTACTAAGAAAAAGCAATTGTAGAAACACAAAAATTCTTTCGACAAAATTTTTGCAACACGAGTTAATAAAATTAATTTTCCATGCATACCTACATGTGTATTGATATTGTGTACCTAATTATAATTGATTTACCGATTTCTTTTATGTTGCTAAAATGAACAGCAAGAATTTTTTATAGTATAGCTTAACTTTGGTTTCAGCACATCAACGTAAGACAGAGCAAACAAAAACAAAATAAAGTTGTATTTGAGTGGGCTACAATTGACGCAACATACACATTACGAAACATTAGCTCATCACATTTATGAAAACCTAGTAGTGATAATTAAAACTTTACTTATCTTTTTGTATGCAATTAAAAACTAAAAACAAAAAACACACATAGGTAAACACAGGCTTACCTATTTACATACTAAATTATGAGTTACCGTTATCAATCGTTCCCAAGTTACCTATAACTTGTCCAATTTTAAGTTCTAGTTCTATTAACCCTTTAACGACCAAGAATTTTTTTCTTTGAATTTAGTATTTTTCGTATATAGTATGGTAATTTGGTTACTAAAGATGTCAAAAATATAAATAAAAAAAATCCCACATTTGTACTTTTTTGGAAATTGTATGTATCAAATATGATACGTTGCGCAACATACAGAGAAGTAGCAGGTAAAAGTAGTGTATCATATTTGTTACATTGTCCTTGTTAGGGTTATAATTTATTTTTAGAAATATTGTTAAAAACAAAGTTTATTGACTCAAATCATAAGAAAAAAATAATTTAATGAAAAACTATCAGACTCGACTTAGAATGAAAGTTTAAAAGCAGTTTCTTTTCGGCACAAAACAAAGATGCAGGTGACGTTTCACTCAATGATCCTTTGGTTGCCTTTCGGTACAGCATCAGCACCTCCCACGTTCATGAAATACCGGAACATGGCCTATGCCATCTTCTTATGCCACGAGGAGTATTTGGTTCAACAATTTTGCTTTCACCCATCGATGATAAAGGGAAACTAGAAAATCTGACCAATGAACGACCCTAACGAAATCCGTACTATTGTTCATTTATGAGCTGGTGCTTCTTCAAATACCCCAAGAGTTGGCAGTTGATGATGCCATTATGTTGGACAGGAGAGAGGTAATGGCGATGAGTCTATAATTGGATGGGTCTGAGCAGTCGCCATATTTCGGGATCGGGTGCACTAAAGCCGTCTTTCAGGAGCTCTGGGACTACGCCCAGTGAGCAGAAGTTCCAGAAGAGACTCGTCAGAGCTGGAACCAACTCTGGAGCACATGTCCTTAGCACAATTGGAGGAATTCCATCAGGCCCACTTGACCTGTAGACGTTTAACTTGAACAGGGTTTTGCGCACATCTATTTGCTGGAAGCGATCTTCTGGCATCGCACTTTTACACTGTGGGATGGTTGGCAGTGGATGTTCTTCGTTGTTCAAGGTCAAGTTGGGCCAGTGAATGGTCTTTCCTTTGCAGAGGTGTCGAGGATGGCTTACAGATACTCCCAAGGACAGCTTTGGCGAGAGACTTGATCGCACTCCCGAAGGAAGGTGAACTAGTTTCTCGCCAATATTGCTAATGTGCTTTGACTTTGCTCCGAGAACTACTCTTTTGAAGTACTTGGAGGCGAAAATAATACTCCTTTTTCAGAGAATATGGGTATTTACCTCCCGGGATGATGATACTTCTTCCCAGGCTTGATACGATTCCTTATTACCACTAAAAACCAGCATAATACATTAGGGCAGTTATCTATAATACCAACATAACATGAAGATTATAAACTGTACCAGCATATAAAAGGACTAAATAGCCTTTACAAAGGATAAAATTAAAAAATAACCATCCAACCTATTTTGTTGGTAGTTGCGCAGTGTATCACCCGTAATACCACTTAAACTAAAACTAGTTTACCGTATGTGGCGCGATGTATTACGGGTGATACGTACAAAAAAACCTATAGATTACATCAAAACGAAACATATTCAAATGCTAGTAATGCATGTTATAGTTGAAGGCAGTTACTAACAAACAAATTATAGTCGTAAATTGTTGAAATATTCACTATTTATCAATAAATTAAATAAAACATACCGTGCGTCCGTGACCTCGACAACATGGCGGTACAATTTTGCAATCTAGAAAAAAACAATGCGTGTGTGTGGCTTCGTTATTTTATCACAAGATGACAAGAATATGCCGAATAAAATAGTGAAGAAATTGAAAACAAATCATAATTGGTTTTCGCGAAAAAAATTTTTGTTTTGGATGTATCAGCTCGATCACGTTGCGAAATAAAGGGTTAATAACTAAAGTAATGACGAGCCCTGTCTACAACTGAGTGATCTTTCTTTTTCTGAGTGCCTTTATTTGTAGGTATTATTAAGGCCCTACATTGTGAGCGTGGGAACTTCTCATTCTACGCACACTTTGAAATTTTACACTCACACATCTGCAACTCGTAGCGTAGTACGCATGCACACTAACGTTTATTTCTCATTGCGCGTCATCGCTGTAGCATTTGTAAGCATGTCCTAGAAAATGCGCAATGTATGCCGCCGGCGTAAATGTGTTTGTTGGGGTACATATGAAAAGTCCGAAAACCGAAATGCCGATCCTTGAAATGCCGATGCTTGAAATAGCGAATGCTCGTAAAGAAGAATGCTTAAAATGTAGAAGCTTTAAATGTAGAATGCTTAAAAATCAGAATGCTCGAAATGCCGAAAGCCAAAATACCGAAGCTTAAAACATAGAAGCTTAAAATGCCGACGCTCAAAATTTAGAATGCTTGAAATATAAAAGCTTGAAACCAGTAATGCTCGAAATAATTGTAGATGTAAGAATTTTTTTGTCTTAACTTATTATTATTAAGAGGTAAAGTGTGTTTGTATTGTACTCGTATGTAGGAGGTTATCTCAAAAACTACTCATCTGATTAAAAAAATTATTTCACCTGTTTTTAGAATGAGGGAGGGGGAGGGAGAGGGGGAGGAGGAGGGAGAGGGGGAGGAGGAGGGAGAGGGGGAGGGGGGAGGGAGAGGGGGGAAGGGAGAGGGAGGGAGAGGAAGGGAGAGGGAGGGAGAGGGAGGGAGAGGGAGGGAGAGGAAGGGAGAGGGAGGGAGAGGGAGGGAGAGGGAGCGAGAGGGAGCGAGAGGGAGCGAGAGGGAGGGAGAGGGAGGGAGAGGGAGGGAGAGGGAGGGAGAGGGAGGGAGAGGGAGGGAGAGGGAGGGAGAGGGAGGGAGAGGGAGGGAGAGGGAGGGAGAGGGAGGGAGAGGGAGGGAGAGGGAGGGAGAGGGAGGGAGAGGGAGGGCGAGGGAGGGAGAGGGAGGGAGAGGGAGGGAGAGGGAGGGAGAGGGGGAGGGGGGGAGGAGGGAGGGAGACGGGGAGGGAGAGGGGGAGGGAGAGTCGAGGGGGAGGGAGAGGGAGAGGGAGAGTCGAGGGGGAGGGAGAGGGGGAGGGAGAGAGGGAGGAAGAGGGGGAGGGAGAGGGGGAGGGAGAGAGGGAGGGGGAGGGAGAGGGGCGGGGGAGGGATAGGGGGAGGGGGAGGGAGAGGGGAGGGGGAGGGATAGGGGGAGGGGGAGGGAGAGTGGAGGGGGAGGGAGAGTGGAGGGGGAGGGAGAGTGGAGGGGGAGGGAGGGGGGAGGGAGAGTGGAGGGGGAGGGAGACCCAAACATGGATCTTCCACTGTTATTCACTGAGAAGTTCTGACACAATAGGTCCTGACTCCATCAGATCAGCAGCTGTCACCATATTATTACATTGTAGTCGGAACTTCACCGATACGCTGAGTTCCAAGTTTCAACTCGATCGGACTATTTACTGAAGAGTTCTGTTGAACAGCTCCTGATGTCATCCTCAGATCAGCTTGTTATGACCATATTATTACATTGTAGTCGGAACTTGACAGATATGCCGAGTTTTAACTAAATCGGCTTATTTACTGAGGAGTTCTGTTGAACAGCTTCTGACTCCATCATCAGGTCAGCTTAATGTTACCATCATATTGCATTGTCACTGATATCCTATCAAGTTCTTAAAAAATTCCCGAATCGCGTATGCCTTTAAAATATGAAGAGTTACCTCGATTTCTCCAAGATCCCATCTTCAGATCCTGACCTGATGATCAAAAGGAACATTGGAAAAGTGTACCCTTTCAAACAAAAAAAGAATCTTTTAAATCGGTCGAGGCGTCTTCGAGTAACCGGTGAATGTACACAAAAAACACAAAAAAAAAAATCCGACGAATTGAGAACCTCCTCCTTATTTTTTAAGTTCGGTTAAGAATACAATAATTTTGTAAGTATTTAAGTCGTTTCACTATCACGTTTCCATCTAGCTACCTACTTTACACTTAAACTACTTTCGCACCCGTAAAAACTACCACGAAATAAAGTACTAAAAAATACAATAATTTATGTAAGTACTTATTTCGATCATTTTCGATGTTTTAGTCATTCGGCATTTGGAACTTATACTTATTAAGCATTCTACTTTATAAACGTTCGGCAATTGAAACTTTCGGCATTTCGAGCATTCTGACTTTTAGCTTTCGACCTTACAAACTTCTATCTTTCAAGCTTTCTGCATTTCAACCGTTCTACATATCGAATTTCGCTATTTTAAGCATCGGCATTTCAAGGATCGGCATTTCGGTTTTCGGACTTTTCATATGTACCCGTTTGTTGCCTAAGGGTGGAGCCATAGTGTAAACGGGTTGACTATCCAATCCAAGTAGGTTGCACGGTTTGAATTGAGTACTATATTCGAACAGAACTACTATGTACCTATATAAATTGTAGCCGTACATGCGATATCTGTACCTACATTCAATCAATTTTGATTTATTAAACGATATAATTATTATTAACTTGATGTACCTACCTACGGGTTCGATTCCCACTCACGACAAACATTTGTGTGATGAACATAGATGTTTGTTCTGCGTCTGGGTGTTATAAAGTACACTGGCCTGCAAAACTAAGTACTTACCTACTACACTTTTAAATTATTATTTTTTTCCAAAATATAGAAGTTTTAAAATAAAAATGTTTCATAGCAAATTTTATCAGCTTTCTTTGAAACCATTGTACAAAATTAAACTCTTTTTGGAGTATTTTTTATTTCGAAAGTATATCTTGTGTATGTAGGTACATAAAAAGTTATTGCAATTTTAAAAGTGTGATACCTACTTAGTTTTGCAGGCCAGTGTATTCTATGTAGGTATGTATTTACAAAAAAAAGGTAAGTATAGGTATGAGTATTCTATCAGTATCTGGTTCCCATATTACAAGCTTTGCTTAGTTTGGGGCTAGATGGCGCTGTGTGAAATGTCCAGCAATATTTATTTATTTATTACTTACCTACTTAGGTAGGTAAAATATAAAAATCGGTTTAGCCGTAGGTACGTACTTGAGATATCGATCCGATTTTGATTTCGATCCTTAATTTCTATCCTTGATTTCGATTTTCGATCCTCGATTTCGATCCTTGATTTCGATTCTTGATTCTGATTCTTGATTGGTTACCTAGTTTTGATTTTTGATTTTTGATTCCCATTCCCACTCCCACTCCCACTCCCACTCCCACTCCCACTCCCACTCCCACTCCCACTCCCACTCCCACTCCCACTCCCACTCCCACTCCCACTCCCACTCCCACTCCCACTCCCACTCCCACTCCCACTCCCACTCCCACTCCCACTCCCACTCCCACTCCCACTCCCACTCCCACTCCCACTCCCACTCCCACTCCCACTCCCACTCCCACTCCCACTCCCACTCCCACTCCCACTCCCACTCCCACTCCCACTCCCACTCCCACTCCCACTCCCACTCCCACTCCCACTCCCACTCCCACTCCCACTCCCACTCCCACTCCCACTCCCACTCCCACTCCCACTCCCACTCCCACTGCCACTGCCACTGCCACTGCCACTGCCACTGCCACTGCCACTGCCACTGCCACTGCCACTGCCACTGCCACTGCCACTGCCACTGCCACTGCCACTGCCACTGCCACTGCCACTGCCATTCCCATTCCCATTCCCATTCCCATTCCCATTCCCATTCCCATTCCCATTCCCATTCCCATTCCCATTCCCATTCCCATTCCCATTCCCATTCCCATTCCCATTCCCATTCCCATTCCCATTCCCATTCACAATTCACAATTCACAATTCACAATTCACATTCACATTCACATTCACTGTGAATGTGAATGTAATAATATGGTGACAACGAGCTGATCTGATGATGGAGTCAGGACCTGTTCCATGGAACTTTTTAATGATATGGGTATCTTACATTTACATGTACTGAATGTGAATTGTGAATATGAATTGTGAATTGTGAATGTGAATTGTGAATGTGAATTGTAATCTTAATTTTATGGGCTATAAGTCTGAAATAAACAATTTTTAATTTTTAATTTTAATTGTGAATTGTGAATTGTGAATTGTGAATTGTGAATGTGCATTGTGAATTGTGAATTGTGAATTGTGAATGTGAATTGTGAATGTGCATTGTGAATTGTGAATTGTGAATGGTGAATTGTGAATTGTGAATTGTGAATTGTGAATTGTGAATTGTAAATGTGAATTGTGAATTGTGAATGAGCATTGTGAATTGTGAATTGTGAATGGTGAATTGTGAATTGTGAATTGTGAATTGTGAATTGTGAATTGTGAATTGTGAATGGTGAATTGTGAATTGTGAATGCAAATGTGAATTGTGAATTGTAAATGTGAATGTGAATTGTGAATTGTGAATTGTGAATAGTGAATTGTGAATTGTGAATGTGAATTGTGAATTATGAATTGTGAATTGTGAATTGTGAATTGTGAATGGTGAATTGTGAATTGTGAATTCATTCACACAATTCACATTCACAATTCACAATTCACAATTCACATTCACATTCACATTCACAATTCACATTCACAATTCACAATTCACAATTCACAATTCACAATTCACATTCACAATTCGCAATTCACATTCACAATTCACATTCACATTCACAATTCACATTCACATTCACATTCACAATTCACAATTCACAATTCACAATTCACCATTCACAATTCACAATTCACAATTCACATTCATAATTCACAATTCACAATTCACATTCACAATTCACAATTCACAATTCACAATTCACAATTCACAATTCACAATTCACAGTTCACAGTTCACAATTCACAATTCACAATTCACAATTCACAATTCACAATTCACAATTCATATTCACATTCACAATTCACAATTCACAATTCACATTTACATTCACAATTCACAATTCATATTCACAATTCACATTCACAATTCGCAAATCACATTCACATTCACAATTCACATTCACAATTCACAATTCACAATTCACAATTCACAATTCACAATTCACATTCATAATTCACAATTCACATTCACAATTCACAATTCTCAATTCACAATTCACAATTCACAATTCACAATTCACAATTCACAATTCACAATTCACAATTCACAATTCACAATTCACAATTCATATTCACATTCACAATTCACAATTCACATTTACATTCACATTCACAATTCACAATTCATATTCACAATTCACAATTCACATTCACAATTCGCAAATCACATTCACAATTCACATTCACAATTCACAATTCACAATTCACAATTCACAATTCACAATTCACAATTCACATTCACAATTCACAATTCACAATTCATAATTCACATTCACATTCACATTCACAATTCACAATTCACATTCACAATTCACAATTCACATTCACAATACGCAAATCACATTCACAATTCACATTCACAATTCACAATTCACAATTCACATTCACAATTCACATTCACATTCACAATTCACATTCACAATTCACATTCACATTCACATTCACATTCACATTCACATTCACATTCATAATTCACATTCACAATTCGCAATTCGCAATTCACAATTCACATTCACATTCACATTCACATTCACATTCACATTCACAATTCACAATTCACAATTCACAATTCACAATTCACATTCACAATTCACAATTCACAATTCACAATTCACAATTCACAATTCACAATTCACAATTCACAATTCACAATTCACATTCACAATTCACATTCACATTCAGTAAATGTAAATGTAAATGTAAGATACCCATATCATTAAAAAGTTCCATGGAACAGGTCCTGACTCCATCATCAGATCAGCTAGCCGTCATCCTATTATTACATTGTGGTCGGAACTTCACAGATATGCTGAGTTCCGAAATTCAACTCAATCGGCCTATTTACTGAGGAGTTCTGTTGTACAGCTCCTGACTCCATCATCAAATCAGCTCGTTGTCACCATATTATTACATTGTAGTTGGAACTTGACAGATATGCCGAGTTTTAACTCAATCGACCTATTTACTGAGGAGTTCCGTTGAACAGCTCCTGACTCCATGATCAGATCAGCTCGCTGATACCATAATATTAAATTGTCTCCGAGAATCTATAAGTGTGCAAAATTTTAGCTCAATCGGACATTTCACATCGGAAGTGGGTCAAATTTAATTCGCAAGATTTGACCCTAACAAACATTCATACATACATACTTACATTGCAAGTTAAATAAAAGCTTTTAAAATAGGTAAGTATTTCATAAAACTAAAAATACATCATACAAATTTGTGATAATGATAAGGATTTTTGCGGAGACAGTCGCGCCTCGCCCTAAAATGTGCGTGCGTATCCGCTCAGGATGGAAATCGGACGTCCTCCCACCTCGGTATCCCCGACGACACTGATTTTATTCTTTTTTTTTTTTTTTTTTTTTTTTCGGACGGACTTTTATGTTGACTGGTCACGTGTCGACCTTTGCAACGTTACCGGACTATGTACGTTACCGGACTATAATGATTTTATTCGCAAGTCAACATCCAATTTATACAGCGCAGAAAGCGGCTTTCGGTCCGTATCTACTTCATGGTAAAATGTATGGACGCAGGCGAACGATTTGCGTCGAAAAATAAATAGTGTTCAGACGTAGATTTCAACTTTACGATGAGATTTAATCAAAATCTAGCGCGGTGTTTCTCTTGTTCATACTTTTGTGTCTATCGTGAACAATAAAGATTTTTATAAACTCCAATGGGGATTTGTGAAAATTGGCACAAAAAAAGGTCGATTTCGGGATTTTTGAGAGAGTTTATCTATTGTTTTCTCGGAAATAAGTAACTATTTTGCAATTATCTCGCGGTGTTATTGTTGGCACATCTATTGAGCTACTACCTTTTTGTTTTTATGTAATACAATTCAGCCAAACTCTTAAACTTTTGGATCTTGCAAGTGCCTTTTGGTGCATCGTCAGGGTATTCCCCCTTAAGAAAAATTAAATACTTATCTCTAGTAATAAATATTTTACATACTTTATGTAAGTATGTAAAATATTAACATGTTTTTGTGAGACCTAAACTTCTTATCTGTCAAAATTGCTCACTAGCTTATACTCTTTAAGTGTTTTCTTATTATCAATAAAACGAAGTGTCACCAAGTATCGCACTTAAAATAATGCCTAGAATTTATTCGATCGTAAGTGTTGTTCCAAGATGTAGAAAGTCATATTGTCACATCTAATTATGCAAATGGTTGGCTCTCTGACCATTGTGTTAATGTTGGAGTCGGGCTAGTGGTCACAAGCTGCTGCGTCAGCTAGAAGTAGTTGCGCCGAGACGGCCGACGGCCGCCACGGAGACGGCGCCACGGGCTCGAAAGCTAGAGACATGCCATCCCAATTTTTCCGTTTCCATATCATTAGCGAGCAGTATAAAACGTAAAATACATTCGACCGGTTTTATTATGTATTTATGCAAACTAAACGCGACCACTGAACTGAACCTAATCGCAGTGTCCAATCGTAATTGATTTCGTTATCAAAATGTGTGCTCGACCATGTTTCCATTTCGGATTTAATTACCTGTATCGAATTTTAGTTAATCATTTTATGGACTAATTAGGAGGTCCCTCTATATAATGTTGAACCATAAAAACATCAATAAATTCATAGAATATTTTAATATTTTTGTTCCTAATGTTTATGACACGTATCAACAAATTCGTAATTATGAAACTTGTTAGCTTGTAACACTTAAAAGTACATATTCCAATACAGGTATTTTAGCGTTCATTATCATGTTCAAAAAATGGCTTTGTTCATTGAGACATCAATCCAAAACAGGCTTCTGTGAACTCTCCTAAGATTTACGACGCGCAAACAAATAATTTGTATTGAAAACTAGGAAGTGCGATGGCAGTCGGACGAAGCTCATCGCTCGTAGGCGGGTAACGGGATCCATGCGCGCTGCGGCGCCAGCCATGGTCGTTTGTTCTACCTCGTACTGTGCTCACTGCTCGTACTACAAAAGTAATTCGCAAGTTTCCGTTCCGCTGCCTGCCACGCCACTGCAGCTCAACACGTGTTAAATCTAAGTCTTCGGACCGCTAATTAATTATATTTTATACTTACCTATTGCAACTGAATTCTAACACGTCAGTATTTCACCTTATTGTAGGTATTATTTTACAACCCTGAAACATAGTTTGTCAGTCTTCGGTAATGTTGAGTCATTAGATTATTATATTCCTTCTCTAAAATTTATACAACTCTTCAATTTACCTTCAAAATTCAAATGCCGTCCCAGTTTATTATTTATGGGCTTTTATAGCGTCAGATGAATTTGAAAAGTGGCGCCACTTTTCCATTTAAGCTAAGCCTAATCAAATATTTCACCAATAAAACCTCTTATGCTGACCCAGAGAGGCGTGTGGCGCCAGGTCGAGCCTCAGCCAGAGTTCAGCTACCGGGCTTACCTGCATCATTATGTTGTAACACGAAATCAATAGTGCCTCTTCATAAGTACAACGGTCCCTTCACACTTGATCACAACAGAGACTTGATGCTTACAAGTCACCCAATTATTTAAAATTCTGATAATATTTTGAAAGTCATCATAAATTTATTTGATGTTGCTGATGTGTTTTGTCAGTCATTTTGTTTTGGTTCAAATTGAGGAACCGTACATAAAAACTATGCAATTTATAGAAATTAAACCTTTGTGATAATTTACACAATTGTAAACTCAGAGCCTGTTCGAAAAACCGCAAATGATTGAAAAGTATCAGACTATAAAAACAATTTATGTAAAACGTTACGTCATGAATCAATTCACTTTATACTTCTTGGAAGTAGTAAAAAGTTCATTAAGCTCCTAGGTTCAGTGTAAAAAGACCTCAAACCGCGAAGCGTGATATATGGCAGGCGCCCACACCCGCCGCCACTTTGGAAGGTGTCATCTCGACACATTGTATGCTGTAGGTACCTTAACGAGCCATTACGAATATAGGTCACCTTTTCATTGCTTAATTTTAAAGGCAGTGTCGCCTTTTTTGGATAATTCGACCTCCTAAATTTTAGGTCAATCACTTTCAGTTCATTTGCGAATGTCCTTTACCACCTGTGCTTTCTGAACATAGTTCTCCTTTGACGTCCAAAAAAAATTAAATAGGTATATCGAACTTTACTAGGTGGTTAACATAATCCCATATCAATTTGACACAGTCAATTTACAGACAGGTTTTAGCTGTAAGAAAAAGTACAGAGTAGGACTGTAGGTTTATGTTACCAACACTAAAGTGATGATATATTAAGGTCCCTTGATTTGAACTTCTAATGACTGATTAGAAATTCATTTGGTCCTATAAAACTAGTAATCTGTGGTGCGAAGCCCCTGCTCGTAGATTACAGACATGGGAAGGGCGTCGTCACGGGCCCAGTTTTTATGAAACAATCGGTTGTAATATGATCGAGTGTAATTGCAGTAATGAGCGGGGGCGTACGTAAACAAAGAGTTGGGCGGACCAGCCGGCGGCGCCTCCCACCCCCCCTCAACCCTGCTACCTGCGCGAGCGCATTTTCGCAATCAACACGAAATTCGATAAGTGTGACGACAACTAGGGCTGTCAACCACAAGACATTTTTCTCGTAAGATTGGGAAAGAACGGTTTAATTTTGCACTCAATTATTATTTTCAATGGTTAAAAAGCTTTTATTTATATACGTGGCAATGATGTTTCAAATAAATTAAATTGATAATCCACCCCAGTCTATTGTCAACTAAAAATGTCATTTAAATCATAGATTATTTATAAAGCAGCTGAAAACAACAACACATACAAAACATTTAAAAAGCTTCCAAATTACAAAGTACTTACCTAAGTAGTCTTTATTATACGTCTTTAACTCATTTTAACATTACTTTTAATAAATTACCTATATTAAAAGAATAGATACATAATTGTTATTTTGCTATAAAAATGTTGGCAACCTTACTGCATGGCGCCAGCAAGGTTACCTAACTGTTAATTTATTGAGTGGGATAAGATAATCGATTTCGGAGTTTTTCGTCAGAATGGCTACAATTGATGTCAATGAATTTATATAGCCGTCCATATAGATTTATATTACATAGTTTCATGAATTGTAAAACCATTATTTTTCTTAGTAGATCGACCGCTGTAAGTTCTTATACTGCTGATTACTAGTTCTGGTTCACATACAAATCTCCAAGTTTTACATAAAAGATAGCGTAGAAGTAGATGTCTAACCTTATTTGAAGAGGGCAAAAGTGGAAATTACCATCTTAGGCTCAAGCTTCCAAATAAATAATCAATTAATTTCAGCTCTGGCATGCTTGAATTTAATTACTATGAAAATATGTTGTGTCTACTTCCCAGCAAACACATTTAGTGTGAAGTAGCATAGTGAGCCACAACCATAAAAGAGCGAGGAAATTGAAGGGGCAAACATTAATGATTTTGTTACATTTGCCTTTGGTATTAACGAAGAATATTTTTTTAAAATCGACGCTAAGGCCACATATGGAGTCGATTTGCCGCTGCGTACTAATTGAGAGCGACACTAGACAAATATATCGCCTTTTATGGTCGCGGCCGGCATTAACTATACTGATTGGTAAATAAACAGTATAAAGGATATGGGAGGCCGAGATGAATCAGCCTCGATCGAGGGGTGATTAGAGGCGATTAGCATGCGCTTGCGCCGCGCTCTTCGCAACACAGTGCCTCATGTTTTACAAATGTATTGAAATTGGTGCAAAAATAATATAAATTTGTCTATCAATCTCTATAGCCTCTGCCTACTTCTGTGAAAAAGGTTTGATGTTCTTACATGTTGTCAAAACTGAATAATACCTATAATAATATAGATAGTATATTATATTGAATACTTATATTGAAAATTGAAAATGTTTTGTAAAATGTGAACGTGGTAACTGTAAATACTTCGACCACCAAATGTAACCGAGCTCATTATGCTACAGGCTCAGTTTTTGTTTGGTTACACTCGGCGGATACGTTCCCATTAGCTGTTTTCTGCAGTTACCTATTATTTATTGGTGGAATCGTTTTTAGAAGAATTTACGAGTAGAGACCGCGCCGGATAAGTACCTACCACTGATTTCAGAGAGAATTAAACCTGTCACGTATGGAATGTTAACTTCTGCAAAACGTACCAAATATGTATTTGGATATTCCTCTGACTGCCCCCTTAGACATTTTAGAAAGATCTAAAAATACCTAGAGAGACCTGAAATACTTAAATCCCAGTATTCCCAAATCACCATGGGATTCCCTTCGGTCGGAATACAGTCGTGATCATATTAAGTATTTCATTTTCATTTTTTTTTATTCATTTATCACTGATTATTTGAAGGGTCCTCGAGCATTGCTGTACCGCATTATTTTCCTATGGTAGAGAGTCACGTGGGTGGTGGGAGGTCCTCACCTATTGTCTTACAATGTGTTAGCATTATAATAGCACATTGCACACTATTTATGTTAATCCAGTTGAGAATTCAATTCGTCTAATAATATATTCATGAACGGATATTAGTATCTGAGATACAAAGTGATTCTCGTCAACAACCTGTCAACGAGGTAAGGGTGTTTTGCCTTTTATTTGTTTTAGTCTTAGGAATAGAGGCTCCAAAGTGCTATTATTTTATCTTATGTAATATCTTCTGATAGTATGTAATATTGTGAAAACACTAAAACAATATTGAACTCAGGCGGATATTATCATGATTTAGTGTGAACTAATACGTGATTTGTGAATATGATAAGAATTCCCATTGTAATAGAGGCTGGGGTCATGGTTCGTCCTGCCTTCCATTTGTCGTGCAGCGTCCATATCGGCTCTAACAGGATCCTGCTTTATTGTTACTCTGACAGGGTTATAAATGGGCCGGAGGACGATATCATCTTGCACCAAGTGCGTACGAATACCTCTCAACTCAACATATCAGCATTCAAATGATAACCGGCGGACAGAGTGGAGCTGGGCCGGCATGAGCTATGGCCGCCGGTCGAGCCTCGACGCGTGCCCATCGCTGCCGAGCTTTTATTGATGTCGGCGCCATCGAAAACTTTCTCGTCTCGCAGACAATAACGCTCAAATTGGAAACTAAAATCATTTTTATAACAGTGCCGTCGCGTCGTAACAATCACACGTTGGTAGCGATCGCGATCGTCTATTACCTATTCGTGTCGTAAATTCCGTGGACGGGAGCCACTTAACGCGGGAGCGATACTCGGTGTTATTCTGTTTGCTCGTTACGGCTAGGAGGTACTTCTAACGAAGGCACCCGAAAACGTTCCCACAGTCGTCGATCACCGCGGTAAAAAACCAAGTGTCTACGAATTAACACGTCCACATTTTGTATGTGTATGAAAACACTCTGTGGCGCGCGAGGGCTCTTGGCCTGACGGAGAGCTGTCACTGGGGCAACGTCACTCCCAAAAACATAGAATAAATAGCAGTGCACGCACACGCACTACCATTACGTGTACGATGGTTGTTCGATGTCTTTAATTTACTCATGAATAGTCATGTTCACCAATGTCCGATTTCAAGGGTCCTTCGAGAAATGATTGCTAGTCACAGCCACAAGTTGTTGTTTACAAGTTCAGTGAATGGAAGCCCTGACGTGAATGAGTGGTCGATAACTCAATATTTTAAAAATACTCGAGTGAAGAATGCGCGCCACGGAGAATCCGCAGGTAGAGGCTTCATTAACGTCACCGCTGTCACGACAGTTGCACTTCTTCACTAATGCCTACAGCAAACAGCGAACAAGAATGTGTGTGAAACTCAGCTCAGTTCAAATCTGACGAAGTTGTTAATGTATTGAGCAAACCCTGCTTAATCTTTCACTTTGTACCACATTAACAAAGAAATGCAACGCAAACAAGGCTATACTACGTGCATTAGCGGGTTCCTTTACCGATTGTAGGAATTAACGCAACCTCTGCCAATAAATGGTCAATTTGTGTCACAATGTCATGGGAACTTATCCAAAAGTGGCACTCACTTTGTGTACCTATACGACATTAGTTTGCTGAGAATTGCCACTTGATCTCGGATTATACTCTAAGATTGAGATGACATGGAACATGGTTGGGCAAACTTCCAATATGATAGCATTGAATCAAAATGCATGAATGGGTTCCAAATGTCAGTAGCGTCTCACACATCTTGACTGCGTGCTTTATCGTGCTCTATCGAAATTAGGGATATTAATTTGTTTTCGTTTAAAATTTTGAGCTCATTTTTATCTGAGACATTGTACAAACCTATCTATTCTTATCTCTCTATCAGAGTGACATAAGTATAGTTATTGTCTGTAGATTACTGAAACAGTTTAATTTCTTCTCAATAATAAATCTATAAAATGTTCGACATCCAGTAAGCGTGTCCAAAGAGCGCGAATAAATCAGCATTTGCGGGTAGATGGACGGTTTAATTATTGATTTATTGTGCAGTGGAAACCGGCGCCCGCGCACCTAATTGGTGCGGCCGGCTCGCGTGACACCCTCGCTGGAATTATTGAGACAAAATCGTCCAATATTGAACATTGGACACGACCGCGCATGACTTCGTTACGCTTACATTCTTAGTAATATTATAAATCTGAAAGTTTGTGAGTTTGTTTGGATGTTTGTGTTGCAATCACGCTTTAACCAGCAATCGATCGTTTTGGATAAAACTTGGAATAGATGTAAACTGTAGCCTGGAATAGTTTTGGGCTACCTACCTAAAATGTTGGTACCACGCGAGCCAAGTTGCGGGCAGAAGCTTAGTGACTAAGAAATATTAACCTCTGCAGTTTCTTGTAGAGCGCGTTGCATCAGGTTGCAAGTAAATAGATTGTGGTTTAAAAATCGCCAAAGGCTAGATGGATGACTGTTTAATTACTTCGGCTTCACTGCTGCTCACCGGACACGCAAGCCTCTCAATCTCGCTCGGATATACTTTAATTTACATTATTGGCATCTTAACTTATCTGAAGGATTTAAAAGGATTGCTAGTGGATTTTAGCTAAACGAGGGTAATAATTAAACTTTGGACTAGCTTTTAATTACTAAATTAGTTAACATTTTTTTTAACAAAAATGTAGAAAAATAATATTGCATATACGTAAAGCATGACGTAAAATGCTGTCATTTAGTTTTTGAAGACGCGCTGAGTCAAAAACAAACTGGTATCCTAATATAATTCGAATAAGTGAAGAATGGTAGTTAGAGACAAATCAATAAATACATTCACATTATGCAAAAGATATTAGTAGAAGCAAAGAGACAATGGAATCCGCAATAGAGAGTCTCTTCCGAACATTTTCTCTCTTGTGAAAATATTTAGCAGCAAGCTTTACTTCCGATATTATGTCACCAGACTGATGATCAAATATAAACAGGTTGGGCAGCGTTTCGCGGGCTTCGGTGAACTTTACCGTGGCGACTGGACGCGAACCGTACATGGCTAGAGCAAACACGTGCGACTCGTCATAGGCAAGCAAAGCCTTCACAGTCATTCACAGTCAAACCTGTATGTGTCTTTAAAGTTGCTAGGTTTGCTGAGACGCTCAATTGCTCCCCAATTATCAAACATGCATTTTTTTTGGTACGCTTACTTTTTGACATTATTTACGCACACTATTTAAGGGAATAGTAGTAAAAAATTAAATATGATCACGAGTGTATCCAAAGGTGCGGTAGACATTTCAGAAAATCTTTAGGCATTTAGGCATGGCACTATCCCACTTGGCAAATATGGCAAAGTAATATTTAATGTAGATGTCAAATAATAAAGTTTTAATTGAATTTTCTATCTATTGTAATGGACTGGTTGGAATGCTACTTTATATTTTTGTAATCTTTGCGAGATTCAGAATCAAACTCACTTCAATGATGCATCACTTTCCACTGGAATTCCATTCTTACGTTGCACTATGCAAGTCCTGTCTAATTCAATATTTTAGTAGCGACGAAACGCAAACATACTCCTTTGTTGGGTCAGACGTGTGTGAAGAGTTTCCGTGTGTCATCTCTGCTCATTCGTTAGCAGAATGGGTAAACATTTTTTGTTCTCTCATGATCACTATTAGCTGAGGCACATGCCTTGTTTGAGAACTGTTTGCGCAGTACGATAGTTTTGACAAGTATCTGGGTAATCTATGAATGCAGTACGTGGCATAAGGTGTTTATTCTTTGCAGTTTAACCATAATTATAATGTTCTATGGTTTTACCTAAGTAATTTGCTGGCATTCTATGGTTACTGATCCAAAGCCCTTTGTCACATAATATTAAATCAATTCCAATCAGCGGTCTTTTTGTAGCCAGCTGCCCGTGGAGATGCCACACAGCCTCACAGATATACCGAAAGCATTACAGTAACTGATAAGTATCTCAATAGACACTCAGATAAACAAATATTTTGATTACTCTGTCGGCTACAAATTACGCCTGATACCATCGGTGAGGATGGTACGAGTATAACGCGCGGACATTGACAATGTCTCTAGACCTTTATCTTTCAAGATGATCGCAAACGAATTTTAATTAAGAATCAATTTGTGTACATCGATAACTAGTACTTTTCATTCCATAGCATTTCAAAATGGACAGTTCATGGAAAATCCTACAATTGAGTTTAGTAATGTCAAAACATTTCCAAAACGAAATAAACTTTAGGGAGTCTGATAAAAATAGTATGTTACTAAAATAATAGATGTTTAAATAGATAGATGGTAGGTAGAATATAAGGCACAAATCCCCAACGCAGGGGATCATCGCAGTGGTTTTCTGGAATAAGCAACAACAACATTGCATTTAACATCAGAATTTGCGTAGGTATCTATATAATTATTTTGGCAAATACATATTCTTATTCTTAGGTCGAGCACAAAAGACTAGAATGCCTATACATCTTAAGGTTAGGGTCCTGTTTATGCTAGTTTGATGTCCCAGCGATAACACTATATTACTATAAAATTGATAATAGTCAACGATGCAATAAACAAACTTGAACGTAAACAGGCTATAAATATACATAAAATTATGTTTCGACAAAGTTATTATCACATTTTGTGTTTAACAAGGCCATCGAGATAGATAAATAGATAAGTAATAGTTTTAATAAGAAAACTAATAAAAACAAATTTTGTTTTTGTTTTTGTACACCTCTAGTTATTAAAGTTATGGCAATTTTTTTTTATAAAAACAACACAGTTGGCCAGTCGGAGTTGATGTGTTCCTTAGGTTACCAAATGGAAAAATTTGTCTAATAAGTAATAGTAATCTTTTATCGTTAACTTTATGGACCTTTTACCGTATCCAGAAAATTTAAATCTATTTGCAATATAGGAAGTGGCTCTATCGACAACACTTATAGGTAAATTGCAACATGTATCTCGATATTAACAACTTGCAAAGATAAACTATAGGATAAGACACTCTTCTGGAAACCTTGCTCTTATCTCAACACCATAAATAATTGATATTTTAATGTCACAAATGATCTGTATGTAACTATGAGCTTTTCATTTCAACTAAGTCTAAAAGCTTCCTAAGATTACAAGCTAAAATAATCCTTAATCTCGTAATACACTAATACTCATGTCGCTTGGGTTTTTTTTAAACATAAGTCATTATTGTAGTTAAACAGATGCAACAACGTGTTTTTCGAACGAGTGCCGCGTCTAGGCTATAAGTTATCGTATGTAATAAAATTAAATGTAACACATTTCTCTTTTTCATGTAATCTTCATAATTTATACACATTTTTAGTTTGCAACGTGTATCGGTGCTAGAGGCTACTTAAACTTATACTCTTTGTGATACCTACTTACTTTATATCATGTTCCGTGTTGTTTTTTTTATCCGTATTATTAGACAATAAACGGAAAAAAAACATTTCTTGTAGGTAGGTACCTAATAAAATATTTTCATAATTTTGCTATAGGTAGTTTACTTCCGAGAATTTGAAAGAATCATTTTCGTTTCCAAATGATGAATACTTAGCTGATTAAACTGGCCAAATCCTTTTCCGAGTATCAATTAAAATGTTGAAAGTTAATCCCAATTTTAGAATTTGCAATGTTTTCTGGTTTCAAACTTGAGATTTTCTATGCTTATTTGATTGACGACCTTCATTTGATATTGTTTAATTGTTTGGTTCTCTAGCTGTACTTACTTATACTTGTATGGATGTATTAGATGCATAAAGCTGTACGGTATTACAGTCGTAAATATGTCTTTATTATTAATCTTTGATAAGTAATTGATTAGATTCATTAAAAAAACATAAATATGATCCCATAATCCAATGCTTTGTTACATTAATTACAACCATCGATAAGCAATGACAACTCTAAACCATTCTCCACAACCTGTATTATAATTACCGTCCTCATAAACATAATTGATCGTTACTGTACTTGCGCAGTCCAATTATTCGTCTCTAATATCTGCCTACACTGATGCAGTGGACAATCTTGCGCAACACTGTTCGGTATAATTAGGCTGCTTCAAATGTCAGCGAGTCAATAGCTGTTCTTGTTTAGTGAAATAGGTATTATGTCTAGTCAGTCACGCCTGTTTTTAAATGGCCTAGGACGGCCTTTGATTTATTTTGTTATTAGTATTAATTTATATTATTTCTAATAGACGTTGTGTTATCGAAATCGGTGACGGTAATTTACAATTTAAACAAAATAAAAACTGACTTTACTGACTTCGTGTGAAGGAGATAAATATTTTGATGGATAGAGAAAAAATAGATTCGCCAATAATTTACGATTTTATCGAGAAAATGTTTACATATTTCTTCAAAGAGAAAATGGAATAAATTGTTAATAGGAAATCAATGGAGGCACAGTTCACGAACATTCGTTGTGTAACCTGACCATGATCTTAGGATGACATTCAAGTACATCATACAATCGAGGCTTATCAATCGTGATTCCATCAGTAAGGCCATTACTTGTGATTTATGCGGTTGTGTGTGCGTTCCTGAACCGTGTTCCCGGAGGATGCAATAGAGCCTCCCGCGGCTACTCCTGCCGTCAGGTGGCTTGTAACCTCGTAGAGAGATGGCTTGTACCTACTCATATAGGGCTGTAGAAATGAAGGATTGTCTTTGCTAGTTCGTGTACTTATCAGCATGAACTGAAGAGTTTTACTTAAATGCAAAGGATATCTTCTATCTTGTTTCTGTCTACTGAAATTCAAGTAATATGATAGCTTTGATCGACATGTGTAGCTATAGTACGAGTACTTATTATCAGCAAGGGAATGGCGGAAGTCTTGGTTGTTGAGATTTTGAAAGTACAATCTCGAACAACCAAAACAAAGGTGAAACGTTTGCTGAATCTGCAAACATTTTTTTGATGTGGACCTAGTTTTATATCTCTGGCTTTTATATTATTCAAGTAGAGTCACAGGCAATCACTAGTAGCGCAATAAATACCCGCTTATCGCAAATCAGCTCCTCACCGCGAGGCGATTTATTCATGAGCCCGCGTTATGCTTAACCCTCCATACATTTATCATCAACTCAGTCAATTAAATTAAACCAGACCATCGGTGATAGCTCGCACCAGATATTCCCATACGTCAGTTATTTATAGCCATGTAATTTGTATTTGTGTTATTGTTACAATATATCTTAGATTTATCGACAAATCTCTCAGCACTTAGCGGAGATCGAAGATTACTCGAGGGCATACAAACATGCAAACGAAATACTTCATCATGTTACCAAAAACGTAGTACCAGTAAACGAAGTCTTGAATATGAATATTCGTATCAAAGCTCTCCATGACCAAAAAAGGTTATATGATTTTATTAAAGACCACCTGTTGACTCATTTCCGTAATTAACACAATATCGTCGTAAAATCGGCAAGAGACGTCCTGATTGACAGATACTTTGTTATCTGCCCAAAGAAGGCACCGACAAGGCTCCGCTTTTAACGCGCTAAACGTTTTATACGTTCATCACAACATTATCCTTTCGACACGGTAGCACTAATTGGATAAAACGTCTAAACAAAAAACGTCAAGAAACAAACACTTTAATAACACGGACGTTCGTAATTTTAAGGCGCAAAGGGAATTCCATTTAACATGTGAATTGGATGTGTCGAGTCGGCGCAAGGGCTGTCATTAGAGGGCGTTCTCTGGCAAGCCGGACGACGCTGACCGGTCGACCGCTGACGCTTCGGACGGCTCCGCGTCAACGCCGCTGATTGATGGCCAGGCGTGCCGACACGGATCGAACGATTGTTAGTGTTTAACCAACAGTTACAATTCAAAACACAATTTGATCTTGATTGATGGACTAATGATATAAAGCAAACACGAAGTCGCATCGGTAGGTGTGCACCTCTGTCGCCGTGAGCTGACGTATTCCCATCGGTGTTGATGCTAGATCGACACTTCATTACAAGCTGTTATGTAACAGTACAAAAGAAATGATGGATATTCATTTCAAATAAATTATTTTCCCTATGAAGCTGACTAAATTATTCTACTTCGTCTACTGTGAAACCTTTTAAGTCTTTAATTATAAATTAACTTTATATGGATACACATTCTTTGTTTCATTTTATTCAAACTAATATTTTAATATTATAAATTCGAATGCGACTTTCTTTGTTTATTACGTTTTCACTCCTTAAATAAAATCAACCAATCATAATAAAATTTTGTACACTAGTTGTCAAGGATACAGAAAAGGACTTAGGTAAGTTACCTTTTAAATAATAATATCTACAAATCACCATCAAAAGCTTAATATTTAGAAGAAAAAGAATCTAAATATCGTAGAAAATTTTACAATGAGTTCAGTAATTTTAGACAGCTGACCCACGATCATATCGTCGGGTCGCCTCGTCTATCACGTACATTTAATATTATAAGCTATTAGGCGCCTCGCCGGCCCTCTATTACTGTGTCCATATCATAATACGGAATTGTCTGAACGCTTAGATTTTGTACTTTTTACTTTCATTGAGTGTAAAACAAAAAGGCGGGACCGTCGGCGCCGGCCATTGTTCTCCGCGGCCATTCGTCGCACTTCATGCTATTCACATTCAAATTAAATGCCTTGTGTACAAAATTAATTTGTCTTTTGTCTTAGGTCGGTGGACGGAGCCGCTGACACGTCGGGCGCAGCGGGAGGCGGGTGCTGGCTGATCGCAGACTCCACTATCTGTGTTCTTTGACTCCATCGTTCATTTATTTGTCAGCTAAAAATATATCTCCTCAAGATTTTAAAGCAAAAAATAATCACGAATGCAACTAGCTGATTAATTCTCAGAAGATTGCATGAACAGAGAATACACAAAAGAGATATGACACTTCATTTTTTCGCTCATACTAAATTGTTTTCTCAAGTAGGTTACCATTGTTGCAAACCAAAATACATGCGAAGACTGATGACATCGCTACATAATTTAATATTTTATCTTATTGTGTTTGTAAGTGTTGATACGTGGTAAATTATCCGATATAAACAATAAAATGTAATTTAATATCAAATTGTCAGAGATTAAAAACTTTGAGTGGCAATAACGAGTTAAATAATGTAGCCAGTTAACAGGAAAAAACACAACAATGCATTAGTTAGTTCAGTTGAGAGATAACCGTGACTAAAACATCGCACCCCACCTCACTAATAACAGATCTTTAGTCACGTGTAATTAAAAACTCAAACATCGACAACTAACAAATCATAGCCCAGCTCCACTGTCCGAGATGAATCACTGACCGTCAATTAAGCTATTATTCACGAATAAGATAAATTATTTAAAAAACATGATATTGTTTCAAAGGTTCTTAGAAATTATCATCACTTGTGAATCACGACCACACCCTTGACGACTCACTAGCGGAGATTTAAATCTTGATATCTCACCGTGAAGCTGGCAAAACAAGCATGACTTTCAACGTTTATAATAAACAACATAATGCAAGTGAGGCTCCTCGCATAACACTAAACAATCCCTATGATAAACACGGCGACACGGCGCGTGATAATCTACTCCGCGTGCTCACGGCTCTTAATTAATATTCAGTGACTCGGCGAAACACTACAATGATTTGGAATATTCGACTACTAATTCTGGTCAATTGTTTAACCTTTACAGATTAATCTACTACTCGGTTGCAGCTTTTGAATTATCTCAGTTAATTTGTTTCGTTTCAGTAAATTGTTATTTTTTTTTTAGTTTCCCTCGTTACTGGAATAAATAATTTTTATTAATTATAAATTAATAAATTAATTTATAAAATTATAATTAGTAAATTAATTTATCAATGTAAACGATCCATGAAATCAGAAACATGTTTTCCGAACCTTGAAAGTGGTCTCGATACGTATCACCAAGATCGCTCGCGTGAGTGAGTGGCAAATTCGCGGGTAATTAAATTTTGACGCATGCGCGCTGCCGGCGGCGGCGGTGCGGGCGCATCCGATACCATCGCGCGTGTAATTGTGCCGACGACAGCTCCGATACCCGGATGAATTAATATTCTGGACACGACTTGCGTTATGCGAATAAAATTGCTGTGTTTACAGCAAATTACCTCCATTAAATCAACTTTTAAATAATAAACTTAAAACTGTTTAATTTCTTGGAAACGAGAATCTCTACCTTACCACCTCAACCAACCCAACCAACGTCCAAAAAGAAAAAGACTCGGGACGAGTGAAGTGACGCCACGTGATTGTTACAACGTTGAAGAGTAGGTACCTAAGGACATTTCTCGGAATGTCGACCGAGGCACTAAAGGACTCGTCGACGTTACCTGGCCATCGAACGGCACTCGAAACCTGTCTCGATCAATCCCTCTCTTGTTGCTCATGTTAAATAAAACCTCTTTTAAAATGCCATCCACTCGTCATTCTGGTGCTCGATCCTTTATATTTGTCTTTGAAATGTGATGACAGTAGTACAAATTACGAATACAAATGTGTGCGTCGTTCATAACGCTCTATCTGACGCGCGTGATGGATGCGCGCGCGACGTCGCTCTCGGATCACCTCTCTCTGTAATTAATCCGAGCGGCCGGTCCATGGGAATCGCTGTCACTCGATGTCGTTTTCCACTCCGTAAGGTAATACTGAATAGTGTTCTGTTAGCAGGTTATTTGTAAGCCTCTAATCCGGTCCGAACCTATTCTAATTTGTGTGATGTCCACGTCATGAATAAGGCGGTACGCTCGACCTGTATAATTTGATAACGAGTGAATCGTAAACTCGCTGCGCATAGGGCTAGTTGAGGCGCGTGCTATTGTGATGTGCAATTTACCGGCCGCTTCAATCGCTGAAATATTTCGTGCAGCGGGCATGTCCAATTGCTAACGAGCTGACTGCGACGCGCAAATGAATAAGCACCTCGTGCATAGAGCCAGATCTTTGTGCATTACTGACGGCCTGGAAATGGTTGGCCAGTAAATAATGAGCTTTGCGTTGCGTGTTCATTTCCCATGTTATACTTTTGAAGCTTGCTTAGGTATATCGTCCAATCACACAACAATGTTATATTCATAAAACACAGTATCATTTTACACGTCTTGTTTTACCGATGTAACTGGGCTTATGTACATAACTATTTGAAAATGTTACAACGCTTAAAAAAAAATTTATTTAACCTACCAAAGTGTAATGAAGTCGCTTTTAAATGAAAAACTATTTAGACCTCCTCTTCTTTAAAGTTACCTAGAAATGTTGCGTCGAGAGTCATCATCCTCTATTGTTGAACTAATGCCCATGGACTTATAGTACGCCTTAAAGTAGGAATTAGCCGCACTTATCCTGTCTAATGGACGCACGTGTGCGCTTTCTATTGTGCCTGGCTATCTCATGGAGTTACTTTGACTGGCGCTTCACAAGTATCTTACATCTGATATTATTCTATCGCATCGCCATAGATTCCAAGGGTCAAAAGAATTTACCTTGTCTATTTTGTACGATTCACGTCCTTTTAACCGTTGTTTTTTTAGAATGACACTCCATAACAATGATAAGCAGATAATTTTAAACTTTTTTCTGATGAAACTTATACCATTTTAATAATAAAAATAGACCTATCTCACGAAAATGAATTTATCGATCGAGCGAGCGAAGCGAGCGAAGATCTTAGTGGTAAGTTGGGCGATTTTGCTTTGTATGTTTGTATGTTTGTATGTTTGTATGTTTCATGAATTGTTGTTCGCGCATAACTGTCGAACCGTTCATCCAATCTGCATGAAACTTGGTAGGTCAATAGGTTGTGGTAAGGAAATTTACGGTGGAGCATATGAGCTTACTCGATGAAGGGGTTGTGAAGATATTGGGTTCCCAAGGGGGTAAAAAATTATGAAAGTTACACAAATATATTGAGTGGGGTGTCATACGAAAGGGCTTATTTTGTACATTCCAAAATGGTTTTTATTTTTAATCTAGGATGCATAGTTTTTGAAATACGACCAAAGACCAAAAATTACGAAACCAGAGCTGCAAGAGCTCCCGTTTCATAGAGTTTCGATGTCTTCGTAGCTCATTGACTGGTCGGTCTTAAAAAGAGAGTGGCATCGTTGCGGTTTGGTTTGCAATGATTTTAGATGCTACTTGATTTATTTTCATGATAAAAAAAATTTTGATAAAGAATGAAAATAATTGGGGTAAAAAAAGTTAAGTAAACAAATATTTTGAGTGCGGTGTCAAATGAAAGGTCTTTATTTGTACATTCCAAAATAGTTATTTTTTTTATTCTAGGACGTATACTTTTAGAAATACGACAAGAATTCATAAATATGAAATAAATGAAAAATTAGACACGACATTATGTATTGCATGCATGCTAGTATTTTTTACCATGAAGAGCTAGCGCTATAGGCATACTCGGCAGTAGTAGCACTTAAAATTATAGGGGTAGTCAGAAGAAAGTCCAAATGTAGGCCATCTACGGTGCGCGAGATCTCAGTTCGGGGCGAACTACTAGTTTATGAAACAAATCTAAAAATTTTTACATTTCATCTAAAAAATACATTTGTATTTTTACTAAGTCAACCATAGTAGACACCTCATTAAAGTTCATAGGTTCTACAGGGCTGTTCCCATACTAGCGCCTCCGGGCACGCACACCCGTCATCTGTAACATATACTTCGTTAAATTATGTTTTCTTAAGAAACGGTGAACATTATTTTACTTCCATGAAAGAGGATGGTGGGATGCGCGATACAGTCACTCCTTGCGATCCCATCTCACACTCTTACCCAGATGAAGAATTGAAGATTCTCCGGGTGAATTTAAATATTTTCGGTTTATTTATTAGCGCACGTATAAAAAATACGCTTGTAATTAGAATAATAATAAAAAACCCTTACATTTTAACACCAAAAACAAATACACAAGTCAAAACCTCTCCTTATCCAGATGAAGATTCTCCGGATGAATTAAAACTGTCGGTATATCTTCACGTGAATAGAAAAAATAAGCTAGTTACTTAAATAAAAGTAATTTATTTTATCACCAAAAACAAATACATGAAAAAAGTAACTTGAATGCAATTAATATTACAGCCATGGTTTTATGGAAACAACGTATTAACATTCTCTTTGTTTGCCAGCATTATCCTGAGACAATTATCTTCGCAGTCAATCTGTTTCTGTAAACTTTCATAATCACAGGCATCTATTTAAACTTATTAGTTTATTTATATATGTATCAGCATTATCTAAGTTCCTATAATGTTTATTTTTACATTTTAGATAAAAAAGACATTCCTTGCGATGTACATTTTGCAATGCCTTACGGAACGGTGAATGAAACGGTATCTGAAATTTTAATGTGTACCTAGAAACTAATAAATGTATGTAATAAAAGTTCACCATTCCGTTCAATATGTAATAAGGGTCTTAACATTTATTATGTGTATAAAATACTTAAACACAATACATAATTGTACACGTAATTTAACTTGTACACTCAAATGAATTCTATTCTGCCCGACTTGGAAGTGCAAGGTACGGAGTTTAGTGATTTTATTCGATTCTATAACATCTTGTCTGCAATATCACAGAATAGCAATATCCGACCTGTGTATAGCGATTAGGGCGCACCAACAGATGTTTAACCGCTAACGACAACTCGACTATCAATATATTTGATTTGCAACCTTCTTTACGATACTGCACTCTCACGACCATTCCAAAGTTAGTGGATAAAGATACTCTGCAGACCGGCAATCTTTTCAAATTTTCTTGATTAGTGTGGAGCTTTTTTTTCAAACTTGTTACACTTTCAAACCCTTTTTAAATAATCGCGACCATTTACATAATCTGACTGTGTCCGTTCTTCACAATATTGAGTAGTTTAACTCAATATTATAAAGAACCTATGATCTGATTCACTCACTTCTAGAAAGCACACACACCCTTTTCTAATACTCATGAGCCATATTTTTATCCCAGTAAAGGACCAGCTACGTAAGTGAAACTGTAAGAGAAAGCTAGTGATTGCTATATAGATAAAATAAGTATTTCTACGACATAAAATTTAATTTCTCTATAACATTAAAACAATTTAGCAATTTTGATTTGCTGTAAGATTATATTAATACCCAGTATGAAGAAATTTGAATCCTATAGCTGGCGGTTCGCGCCATAGACTGAGATTGGGTACTGAGAGCAGCCCCCTGATTGTCTATCTTTTATAGCGACCAAAATCGATCTCAAACTCTCAAATACAGTTCAGTGACCACGCAAGCAGCTCTGTCACTCTCATCTCAACGAGACCGAACGCGATAAAAGATACCTTCGCAATCGTTTTGACGGTTTGAGACCAATTTGAGGTTTGAGACAAGTTAGACAATCAGCCGGAGACAGAGGTAGGAGACCGTTGTCATTTAAATTGACGGTTCTGTCTCGCGGCCCTAAAAAGCCTGTCTCTAGTCACAGAACAGATAATAATACCACAGACTAATAGTACTACGTATCTAAAAATACTACGTACTCTGGTCTCAGTATCCGGTCTCGGTCTCCGGCGTGAACCGCAAAATTGCCCGTATACGATACGTACTGCATAACAAAAGATTACCGATTACCTTCGAAACGTCGGGATATAAATAAGGTAAAACTTCCGCGATGAAATCCAGTGTATTTTCAATTTGAATAGTGATTGTGAAAGTTTAAAAAATACTAATAAAAGTTTAGTCGTAATGCGAAAATCATGTTCAGAACGTGAGTGCGTGAGTTTTACTGTACTATTATTTAATAAAAAAAAAAATTCCCGGCAGATGCCTCAAATCAGTGCAATGTTTGTACCTATAACAAAAATGTACTCTTATTCCGCTTTCCATTTTCAATAGGCACAAACCACTTTACCTTACCCTATGATAAGTTTTGTCTTGTATTCTCCGGCGGCGTTTTCAAACTTCCAAAAGAGAGATCTCAACATCCCATTACACCACACGCCAGGTTTTACTGTCTATAAACTTAAGTATCTGAAGTTCCTGCGATCTTTCCATGACACTATCCGATCCCTTATTATGTAATACTCCAGTGTAAAAGTAACCAATTTTACACCAATCTTCAATTGCCATAGAAAGCCACAATAAAGAACCCGAAACTCCACAATAGTATTTACGACATCACAGTTCAGTCCATTCATGGGTTTAATAGTAAAATAATATGGCGACTCGTCGACAAAACCTATCTGTAACATAGACGTGTAAAATTTCTCAAATATCTGATTTATAGAGCGACACACAACCTTATTCTGTTTAAAATGACGAGCATGAATAACAACGAAAATAAAAATACTTGTACCTAATAAAAAAAAAACTTATTTTGATGTTTCAGAATGAGAAGAGATAGCTCCTCAAATTGTAAACAGTAAACGCAGTGCAAATAATTATATAGCAATACTCATACTATTCAACACTTTTGTAGATTATCCAGAATAAAGACAAGAGTATTTCAGTCAATCTATCCAACGTGAACACGTGTGTAACCGAATCGCCTACAAAAGATTAAACGTGGTAATTTGACGTTGATTTAGGAAGAGCGCTTACAAAGCTCTGTTTCTTCCCGGGCGAGAGCGTTTTGTTTAACCGAGTGCCCATTCAAAAGGTTTATAATGATCTAATTTATTGCGTGAGACGTTTATAAATTGTAAAATGAAGCTTTTAGTTTTCAGAGTTCATAACATTTGTCTTTTTTAAACTTTCGCGATAAAATCCCGTGTCCATAAAACTTTTCAATATTCATAACATTTCTTAAATCCCATACCAAAGTTTTATTATTTATTACTTGTAGGGTAATTACCCATTTTAAACTTTCTCGACTTGAATACATTTGCGTAATGAAATCATACCTACTATGTACCTACCTCGATGTTTCGGATGACATTACAGTCCTGTAAAGCCGCCTATCTATAATATTAGTAATAATTTGAAGGCTGTAAACATTATTTTATTTGTAATCTGACGGTACGAAAAGTAAATGAAACGATTTTAATAATAATATTGTGATAATGTGGCACGCGTGCAGCTGCGCGGTAGCGGGCGCGGCGGTGCTGATGTCATCGGCTCAAATGTTATTTTCCGTCGCTCGCTGCGGCGTGGGTGCGGCCACTAAGCCAGAGATGCTCCAAGCTTTTCTTAAATATCAATCTTTAATAAATTATTTAAGTAATATAAGGTACAATTCTTAGCGCTCAGCTGTTGATGCCGATGAGGTTCACCCATCTAAACCGTGACCGCTCAGAACGTAGCTTCACTTCAAAATATAACAAGAACGTCTAAGCAAGCTACGCCACAAGCGCTTCGACTTCAGAGGGCCTGTTAAATTGTCGGTCCCGGCTTTTAAGTCGTTAAGCCACGAAGAAGGTCTTCAGGCGGTTTAAGAACTCCGTCACCAGAGTTAGCCACTAGCTTATACGAACAAATATATACTGATTTTTTCTCCATCTCTTATTTGAGCCCAAGTTAAACCTAAGTATAAGTATTCTGCCAGTTAAATTAAATGATACCGGTCACAACTATCACCATCGCTGGCATTGAATAGCCGTAATATGTAGGGGTGAATGCTTACGTTTACTTGCCAAATAACGGTTTATAAGAAGTAACAAAACTTTCTTTGGAAAAAGTGAACAATTATTTTATGTGATAAAGCAGCATACGTTTTTCTACAAACCTGATATTACCTGCTACAATGTAGTACAGTAACTCCAAACTTTACATTAACTATTTGATTTTTACTGTCGGAATGGATGACTGGGACTTTCAGTGCTAGGTTTAAAACGTAATATCATTATTGTAATATTTTATCAAAAAAGAGAAAAAGAATTTGATTGAAGAAAAAAGAGTTTCATTTTTTTACCAATATAAACTTAGCACTTAGAACTCTACCTATAGTCGTATTGCTCATTATACGGACTAAAGTGAAGGAAAAAATGTCATTTTTCCTTCAATTTTGACATAAAACGTATCAAAACTAATCAAAATTAAAGGAAAAATGACATTTTTTCCTTCAATTTTAGTCCGTATAATGAGCAATACGACTATAAAACCTAAAATTATCTTGAAGTTGTTGGCAGGAATGCTTGGCTCTATATTATCGTTTGGGTATATTACTGGGTAACCAGTTATTAGGAAATAAATAAAACATTTAACGCACATAATAACCATGTTAGAAATGTAGAAATTATATTTATGGAATAAATATTATATGTTTATAAATCTTACTAACGAACTGCAATTGTGACCTGGACGCGCATTCACATTAAATAATGGTACAAAATCAAACCTCTTCATTTTCAACCTGTTTAATACTGAACAGAAATTATCGATTTTCTATTAGGAGATTATCAGTAAGTTATATTATGTGCTCCCAGTGTGTCCGCAGCGTATGCCAAAGTTATGAATGAAATAACGTTTTGCAAGAGCGGATGTTGCGAGGTTGCTACGTCGATTTAGGTTTAGAGCCTTATGGACGCTTGATGAATGAACCGCGCCCCCCGCTCCCCGCAAGACCTTCGAAGCCACGATAAGAACACAATAAATTTTAGGAAGAGGCTAAACATGAATGAACTAAGCTGCCAGTCTCGTTTCTTCAATCGTAAACTTAGAAATCTTGCCTGAAGTAAATTGTAATAGTCCTTTTGTGTTCTTTGGTTTTGTGTCTTATGAATGAACTGGTTAACTTTCTTGCGTTGTGAGCTTGACCTTTTAAATGTGTAATAATGTGGCTTTTAGGATTAGTGTACATGAAACTATTATTAGTTTACACTTGTTTAGCTAATTTAAACTATGTTATAATGTTAATGCTCTTGCAAAAACAATCTATTTAAGTAAGCTACGAGCTTTCAGTGTAATATTTGTCAAGATCATCACAATGGCGCGTGATAATCTTTTACTTTGTATTAACATATTAAAATAATGTAATTATTTCTACAGTCTAGATAAGAACTAATATAAAATCCAAGTCAGTTTCAATAGATTACTGTTTTCTTAAAACTCATCTCTAGTTAAACAACTCTACTTTGAGCACTCGGATAAGGTTACATGACAGAGATTTCAAAATAAGTACACGAGTTTATTAGTACTAACTTACGGTTTTAATGAGTTTTGGGCTATAAATACGTAAACGCTTTACTGTCTTCATCATGAATGAGTTTTCGCAATCTGAGGTCAAACTGTCGCGTAAACTAGCACCTTCGCAAGGCAGCGGCCAGGCTTGCAGACTTGTTCAATGAAATTATATTGGACGGTGTGACAGGGCATTATATTTTGAAAGGCACTGTTAAAGCTGAGTCTGAGTTATAGCCTGTTCGCGAACTTATGCCCCTGTGTGAGCAATTTGTACATACCAGACAATTGGAGTTTGCAGTACAACCTAAACGGTTCAATTCGAATGTTGTATCATTTTGCGGTATTCTTTCGTATTTTATAAATACATAAATATAATAACACATAAATAAGGGATCTAAATATCCTTAAAGGTTCTTTAAAATGAGCTCATTTTTAGTCATTGAATTTCTCAGATTAAGTGTTTTTAGTAAATTCGATCTCATATTGTGGTGAACTCATAAAGTTCGTATGTCCCGCAAACCAAACATGATCTCTTGGGGATATGAAATTTTAGTGAGCAATAAATAAAATTCAAAACGCAGCCCCAGCCTAAAGGAAAAGGTATGTTTCGACTTAGACATAATCTGATAAGAATTACTCCTCGCGGAATCAGTTTTATTGAAATGAAAAATCTAATATCTACTCTACCATATTCTATATCTTACCAGTTAGTGTCTGATTTCGTTTATAATACAGAATACCAAACTACGTTGAAAGCTTATGGTTAATTAGGAAGTATCAGAATGTGCGCGCATTCGAATGTCAATGTCAAGTTGACGCGCATCAGTGGCAGAGTGAAGTGGAACATTGCGAGCGCGTGCGCAACCCTCTCCTCGCACTGCGTCTCTCAGCTTAACATAAAACTTCAATTTGCATAATGCATACGGAATATGTAAACTTATCTCCGACACGCCCTTGCCAGTGACACGGCTGAGGTGTGCCAGGATAACATTATTCTCGCTGCGACGATATCCAAGTCTAAATAGATCGCATTTGCAAAGCCGCATGTTCAGTGGAATTTTATTGTCGCGGCAGATGTCGCGGCAAGATATTATTTTTATGTGCTATCGGAGAGCGAATCAGTTTTATAGCACCATTTTCGCTTTATGAAGAAATATACGCTGCATTATCAAAATAAAATCGAGATTTTCTCTTGTAGGTACTGTAACTAAAGTTTATATTTTTTAAATATCACTTTCCAGGTACTTATCTACCATTTAATAACTTAAGCACTGGTATGATGTAGGTAAGCCAGTGACTACACAGAGCCTGAGACGTTTTTGGTAAGAACTTATGGAACAACATAATAAAACGTGATTTCATTTGCCACACGACTCCAAATATTATCGAAGTAAAGGATCGTTAAAGAGCGGGCATCCGTTCCTTATTAGCCTAACACGCGCCACGAGCCCTATTTTGAATGCAAATAAAATTACAAGGCTACCATAAAAAGTGTTTATTAAGACTTTATTTGCGTTTAAAAATTCGTAAAGTCTTATTCAGCGTGAAGCTGAGCCCACTCGATCGAGTTCCGAAGTTTTAAAATGATAAAATTACTGTCGAGCCGAGAACAGATATGAGACGTAAATGGGAATGTTTGTAAAAAGCGAACAACTCGCGACATATCTTCTTTCACGACAGAATCCGATCATTATTGCATAAAATGTGGGATTAAGGGGTGCATACCCTAGAAGGCAAGGGCACACCGCCCGCAGTTCAAGCTTTGCCCTGCTCTGCCTCACTTGGTAATCGATTCATCTTTTAGTGCCATTTGATGGCTGCTATAATATATTCTCGCTACATCTTGGGTTTGGACTACAAGCGTCGGGTTCAAGACTGAGATAAGATATTTTATACACTGCAATTTTTACGACTAGATAAAATACAAATACGAATTTAAAAATGTTCTGTCGTATTATAGTGAAGCTAAAAATAGATCTAAAATGTTGGTAGAAAACCGAGTTTACTTATTTTCAATTTCTCATTTTAATTTTAACCTGGCTTGAACTATATTTAGTGTTCGGTCTAAATAATGCCGATTGAGTTCAGAAATCTAGGCGGAGACCACAAAATACTACGTTATGTAGTTTTAAATATTATGTTGATGAAACTACTTTCCCAGTGCGATACGACTCACCACACCGCATGTGGTGTTTAATATTTTTTATGCAATCGTACGCATGTACACATTATGGGCCTCGTTGTGTACTTAAAGATTATTATTTGCAAATAACCATCGTGTAGCTGATGTTAATTCGACTTGTAAATATCCATAAAATTATGTACGTAATCCCTGTTTTAGTTATACATCGGTAAACTTTTCGCAACAGTTTTCGTTCATTTGTAGTTGAGAATATTACTTAATAAATAATGTATCAATATAATTAATGGGTCTTACTTATAAAGAAACATGTATAAAGTTGAACATTGGTTAATCAACGTCCTGTATTTATTTGTGGATAGTGACGAATAGAGACAGGACGTTGGTTTACCAGTGTTCAACTTTAAACATCTTTTATAAGCAAGGGGGAATATATAATTAGCTCAGTTGGTAGTAGCTCTGACTTCTTAGCTGTAGGTCGTGGGTTCGATTCCCACCCAGCACAAACATTTGTGTGATGAACATAGATATTTGTTATATGTCTGGGTATTATAAAGTATAAGTAATAAGTATATACCTATTTACAAAAAATACAGAATTTTTTTCAGTTATCTGGTTCCCATAGTACAAGCTTTGCTTAGTTTGGGGCTAGATGGCGCTGTGTGAAAATATCAACCAATATTTATTTATTTGATTATGATATACTTCACGTCGCAGGGTGGCCATGGATGCGACAGGCACAGGAACTAGGTGGATGGCACATTACGCGGAAGCCTAGACCCAGAAGTAGGTAAAATTGGACTGTGGATGATGATGATGATGAAACACTGAGTGAAAACAGAAATATGATAATTTAACTAACTTGTTATAGGCTGATTCGTATAAGACCTGTACAAGATTCTGTATGTTTTGTATATTATATCTATAAAGTATAGTTTGTTCCAAAGAACTAATCGTCTATTTTATAATTAAATTGAACATGTTTCAATTTCATTACAAAACATGTACCAACGTGGGAATTTTCAAATGCAAAGACCTGCTTTAGAGAAATGGTGAAAATATCTTAACTATAACCATAATAATAATAATAAACAACACTAAGACGCACTCCGATGTCAACACTCGGCGAGCCAAAATGTTGAACTTTAATCTCGAGATATCACTTTACTATCCGTTGAGTCACCTTGCAATGTAAAGAAGAAGATATAAACAGCATTAGTTTATTTGACTTTTCCATAATACTGATAAAATCGTGTAATAGACCCGTATAATTTGTTGTGACTCAATTGAAAGGTCAGTCTTGTACATTCATGTATGGTATCAGTTGTGTGAGCGCACTCTCACTGGGGCTTTCCAATTAAGCAGTTTAGATACGAGAGCGATGCGACACGACGTTACGAATGTAAAACAACGGCTATCGGGATGATAACTCAGTGATGTAAATAACAATAAAGTTATCAGGTCGGCCGGTCTCGCTATGGGTTTTGACCAGTTTTTACAATAAAAAGTGTCGTGTAGTGCGCGCTCCGCATTAGGACTAATTTACGATTGCTCGAGCACTGTACAGTCACACTGATTTGCTTTTAGGACGACCTTTTGATCTTGGATCACAGAAAATGCCTATCTTAATAGTCCGGTGAAGATGTAACATAGACACATGTTTCTGAAGAAAATGGTTACTTATTTAGATATTGGGCACATGACGTTTTCTGAAGCGAGCGTTTTCATTTTTTATCTGTATTTTAAATTTCAGCCAAGTCAGTTCAGTGGTTGTCGAGTTATAAAGGAACAACCATACATCCAAACAATCTCGTCATAGGAGAGATTTTTTACAACTGAGTACTTGAGTGGAAGCTAACGATACACTACGCTTCAGGGTCGAGCGCGTCGATGTCTTTTGTATGAACGCGGGACGCGCTAAGAAGTTCTCCAACAAAACCAAATATAAACCTTTTTCTAACAATAATGTTTTAAAACCTGTCCATCCAAACATCCAGACTTTCGTATTTATAATATTAGTGTGACAGATAGGAGAGCTCTTTACAACTGAGTACTTGAGTGGAAACTAACGAAACACTACGCGAGCGCGTTGATGTCTTTTGTATGAACGCGGGACGCGCTAAGATGTTCACCAACAAAACCAAATATAAACATTCTTAGAACTGTAATATTTTAATACTTGTCCATCCAAACAAACAAAATCTAAACTTTCGCATTTATAATATTAATGTGATAGATAGGAGAGATTTTTTACAACTGAGTACTTGAATGTAAACTAACGAAACACTACGCGAGCGCGTTCATGTCTTTTGTATGAACGCGGGACGCGCTAAGAAGTTCAACAAAACCAAATATAAACCTTTTTCGAACAATAATGTTTTATCACTTGTCCATCCAAAAATCCATCCAAACATCCAAACATTCGTATTTATAATATTAGTGTGATACTTAGATAGGAGAGATTTCTTACAATTGAGTACTTGAGTGGAAACTAACGAAACACAACGCTTCAGCGGTGAGCGCGTTTATGTCTTTTGTATGAACACGAGACGCGCTAAGAAGTTCTCCAACAAAACCAAATATAAACATTTATTCTTCGAACTACTAGTATAATGTTTTAATACTTGTCCAATATGATTTTAAAAAGTGTAAAGCACATAAAGATGGAATGGTACAACATTAAGGCTGAAAAGTTCTCCAACAAAACTAAATATAAACATTTATTCTTCGAACTATAGTGTTTTAATACATGTCCAATATGATTTTAAATAGTATTATAAAAGCACATAAAGATGGAATGGTACAACATTCAGGCTAAATAATAAAGTCGATAACTTTGATAGTTTAGAAACCATAATATTGCAGCAAACAGTGCAGCATAGGTTCCTGGTAATATGGCTTCTAAACTAGAAGGTTTATTTCCTTAAATCTCAATGCTTAAAAGAGCCAACAGATTAAGTTTTACCTTTCATTTACCATTTTCAATTTTGCGACAGGAAAAAATACACTGGTTATTCATCATAATATTTTATACCTATTTTTTAAATTCTAAAGAATAGATATAAAGCGTAGCCTAATTATTAATATTCATATAAATTAATTAGGGTTTCTATTTTTTTTTTTTCATTCTTATTTCATTAAAAAGAGATGGCAACAGACAAAGTATAGGTATAATATATTATGAATTTATTGATAAATCAAATCTTATTAACCCTAGTTCTCCTGTATATTGCACGGTAGAGATTTTATTGACCTATGGCTTTCAAATTGAAATAAGGTTCAATAAAAAATGATAAACTAACACGTATAATAACTAACACGTATAATAATGATATTTAAACATAATAGATATGTTTCTAGCGCGAATAAAATAAAGACTCAAAAACGTCCCAATTGGGGCGTCTTGTCTTTAGTCCACGTCAAGCAGCGGAACGACCTAGACGGCTGTTTGTCACGTGTAGATTACAAATACAATAAAAATGCTATTTTGTTATAATATGTATGTACTATTCATTTGCGGAACTTGTCAACATAGTGTGCACTATATCGGTATGTATACCAGTGTGACCATATTTTAAACGTCGGTAACTATGAACGTAACATATCTAGGGTATAATGAATAAATTTATTCATTATAGTAGCCTTAAGTTAATTGTTAGTTTCCGCAACTTAACATTGTCATTGCAACCAGTTTAACCATTATAATGAATAAGTAACTCTTTCAATTAAAACCAGCGTTAGATAAAGTCTAATAACAATCGTTAAATTGACGCAGATAAATCAATATTGACAAAATTAACATACAGCGTTAATTATAGTCGATTGTTTATTAACGTTTCGATCGACGTAATCTATTGCCATTTAAATAACAGATGAAACAATAATGGCACAACAAGAAAGCCTCAAACCGGTTGGGAGCACGTACGGGTACCTACTTATAAAGCACAGACTACACTGGATAAATCCTACGATTATAAACAAATGTTTGTGAAGATGTTTGTTTTATCGGACTACATATTTATTTATTTATTATTTTTGTTAATTTTCTGTTTATGTTTGAATCACGCTATAACTACTACATTCATAGCCTGCAAGGCGATTCACACTTCTTTTTTTTTTTCATTTTTCGGAAAGTGTCATTTTTTCCGAAGTCTTTCCGAAGATAATGTTCAAATCGGATGCATTCCGAGAAGTGTGAATCGCACTGCTGGAATACATGTGCTTCATTGTCTAAGTAAGTATGTGAAAACGTTGTGAAAGTTAGTTAAGTAATTATTTCGATAACGCGAAATACCCGAATAATGTGTTACACAAGAAATCAGAAAATTTTTGGTTACGGTATGATACTTTTTTTGAAAAACTAAAACGGGTTTTACTGTCACCTTATTGGATTTTTTTGACAATGTATTAGTATGTCAAAACTTTTGAGCGTTCATAATTTAGAAATATTGAACAGTTTTTGCAATCCGTCTGTCTTTTAAATTTCAGAAATAAAATCACTAGCTTTACATAAACTTAAATATCCCATTGTAAGTGTAGCTTTACCCTAAACCTGTTTCGGTTGCTCTAATTAACAATACACAAATCGTAGCTTGTATGCAAATGAGAGCGAGTAAGCGACCAAAGGCGCTGCATTCCGGAAGATAAGTGGAAAGCCTATTTTTATTGAGAGACCTCAATTTCATTCCAAATTATTAAAAGTAAATAATTATTAATCTTAGTTACATGAAATCCACAACGCCACGGCTTTATGCCAAATTAAATTTACTCATATCTTCTTACATTATAAGCCTGGCGGTTTAGAACTTTTGTTAGAGGATAGTCAAAGCTTCCATATTTGGCATAATATACATTGAAAGCTATATATAATATGCAATACAATACAATGTAAGTACAATGAATATGCAATAATTAATATCGAACTATTTTCAGATGTAATAAGCAACTTGATTGCCTCAAAGTTAATTCCATTTATAATCAAAATTAAATCACCTTTCAAATTTCATCCACCTTAGATCCACAGCATTATAACCTCAAACAACGGATCAAGAACCGCAGGTCGCCGTACACCGCTTATCGTAAAATTGAATTAAAAAAGAAAGATAATAAAAGGGATCGTCGTAATTCTGGCGCGCGACAACGCAGCACTTTTATTTGGACGCGAGTGGTGCGGGGTGGAGGGGGGACGCCTAATCGTGCGAGCTTTGGAGACTTCCACTTGCCACCTGGCTCTGATTATATTAAATAAATAAATAAATAATAAATAAATATTGCTGGACATTTCACACAGCGTCATCTAGCCCCAAACTAAGCAAAGCTTGTACTATGGGACCCAGAAAACTGATAGAATACTTATATATTTGTAAATACATACTTATGATACTTCATAACACCCAGACACAGAACAAACATCTATGTTCATCACACAAATGTTCGTCCTGGGTGGGAATCGATCCCACGACCTACTACTACTAGACAAAAAGGTTGGAAGCCCGTCGCCGCAGAAAGATATCTGGTTTTCTCGTGGTGTTTTCCTTTACCATTGAGCTCGTGTCAAAGCATAAAGTTTTTTTGAAACGCAAAATCCATTGTTAAAAACACTTTTGACTGAAGAATACTTCAGTCAAAAGTGTTTTAATCTCGGGTTAAAAGGGTGCCAACGGGAACACACTGCACATTATGGGCCGCGGTCTGCAGGGACAATCGTCTTTTATTTATATCCGCCGTGAAACATCTCGCACCTCGCGCTTCGAAGCAACGAAAGCTTCGCCTTACCTATACTTTCGACACCTTTAGTGAACACTACCTGCATTATGAAACATTAAATGGAAAGAACTTGTGAACGCTTTTAATAAAAATGTTATAACTTAAGTAATGGAACTAACTAGAACTATGAAACACAATCAAAATATCAAGTTTGCAGAAAAAAAAATTGTATGTAAAGTTTGTATGTTTGTATTGCAAACACGCTTGAACCAATGGACCAATTCGGATGAAACTGGGAGTACTGGGAGTTGGGCGTCCAAAATCGCGAGCGAAAGCTAGTATAATAATACCATATTATTGTTCTGTAAACTGACTGACTCCACTTAAATCATCTGTATTACATGCAATAGGTCAATGATGATGATGACATTAAAATTCAGTCCTTTTAGTTTTATTAGTACCTAAGTCATTTCTTTAATACAAAATAACTTCAACCCACTAGTAGCATAATGGTTGACTCTTACGTTTTCTGTGTGGTTGACCTGCGGTATTAGGTCATTGAGCTCTGTATTGATTCTCTTTGTTAATAAAAAAAAACAAAATACATTATCATTTTAATTTTGATAAAAATATTATTAACCAAAATGGTGACAATAGACTGAAACTTGATATGTAAAACAATAAAAGTGAATGTCGATAGAAACACCAAGCAGCCACAAGTGAAGCAGAACAGTTGCTTATGAATATTAATACCCATTCAAGCTTCGTATGAAATGTTTCCGACTACATTTGATTTTTTTTAATTCAAACATTCAAATATAGACATCGAATTGAGTTAGTATCGTGTTACCTCAAACGCCTATAGTAATAAACTCAATCATAGACAAAAATGTAAAATCAATTTTTATTTTTAATTGAAGACGTTATTTTCTCCGATCGCCGTATAAACATTTTTATGGCGCTATATAAATTTATTTTATACAAACAAACTGACAAAGTCACAATATTTACATTGCCTTTTTATTTTATGGTCGCCCTCAAAATATTAAAGTAACAAAGGGGTATCGCAAATCTTTCTTATCATTAATGCTTACACTTTATTTTTTACGGTAGGTATTATTCACTTGAAATTAACGGAACAGTAATTTTAATCAGAGTACTTGTTTAAACAAGGATGCTATCTACTGCCTGACTTTACAATACTGTGCAATCTCATAAATAATGTGCAATTTGTATGTTGGTTTCAAAGGTTTTTTTTTTCTATGGGCAGTAGATTAAGTAAAATAACATCTTGTAACTATTCTACATGTTACCTGAAATAAAATTAATATTATTATAAAGATTAGTTATCCTTTAACCAATTTAAATGTAAAATGTATATTTTATAATATTTTCTTTATTCACTTTGTTTGCTCAAATGGTAAGTGTCGTATCGTATATTAATTCTTGATTATTGAAATAAACAACGAAGGTCGTCCTTATAATGAAATGCTCAGTAATATCTGCACACAGTGAGCGCAGCAAGTTATTATTTTAAGCAAACCTGCCGCGCCCCGATGCCCCACACGTTGGCCGGCCATTGAACAATATTTTTATTTTCATCGAGCGTAACATTGGAAGCGCATTTTTCCGGGTAGGACGGGTCGCGGACGAGACGAGTGTCCAAGCTGACTTGTAATTTCAAGTGTTTACCCAGCGCTCGCAGCGGGGCGTCTCACAACAATGCCCATATCCTTTTCACATAAAATATATGAAAAGTCCAGCTACCAGCGCGCACGGATCGAGCGATACAGCCGCATTATACTCGCTAGCTGCCTGCCGAGACTTTTTATGAGGGATCAAATTGATTGGTTCGTCGATACTATCGCAGTTGCATATTGTGCTCGACTGGTGCAGCCCACCTCACTGCCGCACCTGGTTTTCGTTGCACACATTATAATATCATGTAACTCCACTTTTCACACCTACTGTAATATCTAATAATAATACTGTAATATTTACGACCGAAAGATTATACCAACCTGCTGACTGGCTTCTAGCTATAAACATCATTTACGTAGAAAATAAAGATTATCTGCTTAATTAATAATGGTTTATAGTCTGTATTTAGGTATTTTCCTAATAAATGAAATAGACACGACGTAATCGAAATGGCGTTTTATTCCAGACTAACAACTGAGGGTACACTATAAACTTATGCTATAAAACTACCTACATAACACCTCCACCATTAAACTTATAAATAGATCTGCTTATCCTATAATAACAACTGAATCTACAGCTATTCAACAATATATAATTTTGTTATACAAACTATAACTTATGCTTAATTTAAATACAGAACAATCTTAATAATTTTATTAAAGTTTTACATTAATAAAGGTACTTACCTACTTAACTCTAATCAAATTCAAAACCATATCTTTGGGGCGGCCTTCTAACTCTTGGCGGTAGTACCTCGGGCACCACCAATGAGGGAGTCTTCCCCGACACCGAATTCTCTCCCTGATTACCTTCTATGCCCGTTTGAGGTTCAATTGTATCTGTCGGGAAAGACTCACTCTGGGTGGGTGCGCGTTCAATGCCGGCGCCGGCCTCGACGGGTGCGCTCTCGTGCGCCGGCCCCGCGCCGGTCGGCCCCCCCGGCCCGACGACGCCACTGCTGCCCGCTTCTGGCTCGGGGGCCCCGGGATATACGCATGTAGACCGCCTTGAACACCGTTTCAGCTGGTCGACATGTCGATGTTGCGCGACACCCTCCGCCGAAGATACATTGTAATTATTCCTACCTAATCTATCCAGCACGTGCCCTTGTAACCATTTAGTACGTGAATTATAATTCCTATACCATACAGGATCACCCTTGTCTAGCTGTCGACTTTCGGTTTGGATATCGTAGTTATCGTTGCGCTCGATTTTCTTATCTCTTAGCAGCTCGTCAAAGTTCGGTCGCAACGCATCCATTCTAGTTCTGAGCGCGCGCCCCTGCAACAACTTCGCCGGTGTCTCTCCCGTAGTCGTATGGGGTGTATTATGATAGTTGAGTAAAAACCGCACGATAGCCGTATCCGGGTCCTCCCCGGTGACCCTAGCTTTTTTAATGACACCTTTAACTATTTTAACCGCATTCTCCGCCGCTCCATTGGAGGCCGGGTGATAAGGTGGAGAATATACGTGTTTAATGGAATTGTTGTTAAGAAAATCATTGAATTCTTTGCTAGAAAATGGCGGCCCATTGTCCGAAACCACCTGTCTCGGTAACCCCCATCTCGCCCATGATTCCCGTAACTTTTTAATAGTACTATCCGCTGTGGTACGTTGCATTCTAAAAACCTCTATCCACTTCGATCGAGCGTCTACCGATACTAGATACGTAGCTCCGTCTATCGGGCCTAAGAAATCAACGTGCACTCTGTCGTAAGGACGGCTCGGCCAGCGCCACGGCTGGGGCGGTGCGCGCGGCGGTGCGGCGGCACACGCGGCGCACACGGCGCACGCGCGGCAACGCGCCTCCAGCTGCTCGTCGAGGCCGGGCCACCACACGTAGCTGCGCGCCATGGCCTTCGTTTTGACTATGCCCATGTGCGGCTCGTGCAGCTCGCACAGCACACTCTCGCGGCACGCCGCCGGGATCACGACGCGATGCCCCCACATAATGCAACCTACCTCGGTATATAATTCGTTACGCCTGCTCCAATAAGGGCGCAGTTCGTCCATCTCTCGATTCTGAGGCCAACCGTTTTCGATATAGTTCAATACCCTACTCGTTACAGGATCGTGTCGTGTTTGTTTCCTGATTTCCTCGCAATCTAACAGAAGCGCTGTCGACGCAAAGTTCAAGTAGGATTGTTCCGATGGACTCGGTTCTCTCGCCGGCCTATCTATAGGTAGACGAGACAGCGCATCGGCCCCGTTATCGCTAGATGTGACGTATTCGATTTCGTAATCGTATGCTGATAGAATGATAGCCCACCTTTGCATCCTGCTAGCGGCCATACTGGGAATACCTTTTTGCGGTCCAAAAATACTAACCAGCGGTTTATGATCAGTTCTTAAACGAAATCGACGACCGTATAGATACTGATGATACTTCTTAACACAGTACACGATCGCGAGCGCTTCCCGGTGTATCTGTGAATACGCCTTCTCGGCGTTGTTAAGTTTCCGCGACACATAGGCGATCGGACGCTCGGCGCCGGTCGCGTCGCGGTGCGCCAAGACGCCGCCGACGCCGCGCGCGCTCGCGTCACACGTCAGCACCAGCTCGCGCCGCGGGTCATAGTGCGCCAGCACACTGCTGCACGATAGCAGCTCTTTAACTTCTCCAAATGCCGTGATACATTTATTAGTCCACTGCCAAGTACGACCTTTCTCTAACAGTTCATACAAAGGAGATAGATAATCGCTAATGTTGCGAACGAATTTAGCATAAAAATTAACCATGCCCAGAAAAGATCGTAACTCCGACACATTAGTGGGGGCAGGCATTTTCTTGATAGCTTCTAACTTACTTGGGTCCGGTTTGACGCCCTGTTTACTGACTACGTACCCCAAATATTTAATCTCATCGGCTAAAAATACACATTTACTATTCTTAACTTTTAATCCATTATCCCGCAACCGTGAAAGTACAGAATCTAAATTACGTAAATGAGTCGCCTCATCAGGCCCCGTAATAACAATATCGTCTAAAAATGCCTGCGTGTTGGGAATATCCCTAATCAAATCGCTTATGATTCTCTGAAATATACCACAGCTAGACGACAAACCGTACACTAGACGATTGTAACGAAACAGGCCCCGATGGGTATTAATAACCGTATACGGTTTCGAGTCTTCGGACAGACAGATCTGATTATACGCTTGAGAAAGATCTATCTTTGAAAATTGAGCCCCGCCAGCTAAGTTAGCAAAAACATCTTGTATCTTCGGCAATGGGTATCTGTCCACCAATAGAACCGGGTTCAAGGTTACCTTAAAATCCGCGCAAACCCGCAGTCCACCGTCCTTCTTATGGACGGGCACCAGCGGCGTCGCCCAGTCGGAGCAGTCGACCGGCTCGATGACGCCCTCGTGCAGCATCGCGTCGAGCTCGGCGTCGACGCGCTCGCGCAGCGCGTACGGCAGCGGCCGCGCGCGGTGGAACACCGGCTCCGCGTCCGCGCGCACGCGCAGCCGCGCCGTGCCGCCTGTGTACCGCCCCAGGCCCTCTTCAAATACTATCTTATATCTGTCGAGTAAATCACCCAATTTTTTACAATTCGATATATTACCACATGTTAAATTATTTACATCGATCTTCTTTTCAATTTTGAACCTAGGTACTTGAATGTTGAAGTTAGATAACCATTGCCTACCTATTAATGTGGTTATGCCTCTTTCTACTATGTATAAATCTAAACATTTGCTCTCATTTTCATATTGAACCATAGGTGAAATTATACCTATCGGGTTGATTTTATCCCCCGTATACGAATTAAAACAAGTTTTAATTTTTTGAATGGGCAAATCACTAAACTTGGCCTCGTACGTTGATCTGCTGATACAAGACGCGGGTGTACCCGTGTCCACCTCCATGACTAACGGTTTTCCGTTCACCATCATAGTAAGACTCACCGGTCTGTACTCGCTCAGAGACATTTGAAATATTGCCTCTTCTTCCACTTCAGGCTCGGACTGGATCTCTTCTGATGTCTCGCTCGCGAAGAAATTGCGTTGACTGCTCCCGCGATCACGCTCCCTAGCTCCGGCCCTGGTAGACGTTTTCGTACACACGCGCTTCAAGTGTCCTTTCTTTTTACAGTTATCGCACACAAAATTACGATACCGACACTTGAAAGATTCATGCCCTGCACTTCCGCACACTGAACATGTCTTTTTGGCGGCGCCGTACCGCTGTCCACGCCCCGATTTCACCATGTTGATTCCTTGAGTCTGGTTATCCGATTCGCCTGTCCTCTCCTTTCCTTTGATGGCCGATGACTCGACTGACGCGGCGTCCCTTTCCGCAGCTTCAAGGGTACTAGCTAAGTTCATTGCCTTCGCAAAAGTTAAAGTTTCCTCGGCAAATAACCTCTGACGAATAAGCTCACTTGATACGCCACACACAAACTGATCTCGTAAATTTTCTTCCAAGTTGTTTTTGAACTCACAATAACGAGATAGTTGTTTTAACGCTGCCATGTACTGTGTGACGTTCTCCGTTGTGCACTGCCGCCGTTGCCTGAACCGGTAGCGTTCCGCCATTACAGACGGACGTGGCTGTAGATGATCGCGCACTAATTTCACTAATTCTGCGTATGTCAGTTCACTTGGTTTTTTAGGACTTGCCAGGTTCACCATAAGTTCGTAAGTTCGATCACCCGCCAGGGTGATAAGCGTCGGCAGCTTCAATTCATCCTTGACGCTGTTGGCCTTGAAATATAGGTCAACCCGCTCGCAATAAAGTGTCCAGTTCCCACTATCCACATCAAACTGACCGATCTTGCCGATGGACATGACGAAAATTTAATCCTCGTCGTCAGCTAGTCTGTATTTAGGTATTTTCCTAATAAATGAAATAGACACGACGTAATCGAAATGGCGTTTTATTCCAGACTAACAACTGAGGGTACACTATAAACTTATGCTATAAAACTACCTACATAACAGTTTATTTAGTGTATTTTACGTTCACACATTTTTACTGCCCAATTTCTTCAATAACACTTTCATTTAATACCGTAACGTCTAGATATCGGTGCAATTTCGTAATTCAAAAATTATGAGTTCATTTTGCGGTGAAGAGGCAGGTAATGTCTTATTCACCTCTGCAGTTACAAAAACCAAAATTGAATCAAATTCGAGATACACATGAAATTTATTGGATGGTCACAACGAATCATCTGAGGGCAGGTCGACTCAGGACGTGATCGCGATCGAGAAACACAAAACCACAAAGATAAAAATATATTACAAAATGAGACCCACTTTGTGTTTTGAAATTACAATCAAATAAATTACATTTTATTGCTCAATCTTGTTGGGTTTTATTAAGGTATCGGCGCTGAATGCGAGAGAATAAAACATGGCGGGTTTACGCGAGCGACAAGTTGTTTCCGTGCGCCTTGTAGCGGCCAGATAAACGGAGATGCTTTACATGGCCCTCGAGTTTTGGAGATAAGCCATCACGCTCATGTCGACACGAGACGCTCGGCAACACGTGCCCTGCCCACTTTCTCCATGCCCTTGTCAAGGTTTTCCTCAATCACTTGGAATTTATTTTATTACAAAAAGTAAAACACGAAAACCCGTGTAATTTTACACAAACCAACAACCAAAAAGAAGATTTAGTCAGACCCAATATTTTTACATTTGCCTTTTAAGTTATATGGATTATGATTTGATTTCCATGTTTTTATTTAAATTGAAACAGACGACTAAAAATAAAAATACCTGCCATCTAATTCCGAAAATGTAACAATTTGAAAATGGAATCTTGTTGCTCTGGTTTGGCTATTCTGGGTGTTTCTAACGATGTCAATAGTTGCATTTTAATGTATGTAAACCACGAGTAACGAATGAGTAACGATGTAACATAAGCCGAAAGCGATGACAGCACTTACAAAGTTTCTAAGTATTTTCCGTTTGGAAATAAACAAATCAGCGCAAGATGAAGTGTGGAGACAAGGGAGCGTATCGTGTTGATGAATGCTGATTGCTAAAGTGAGTCGACGAATGTATAAGTAATGCTGCCCACCAAGACGTTTCCGTCTCGACCGGTCCTAGAACAATATGCCCAAACATTCTGCTTGTTCATTACATTTGACCCTTATTTATTTGACAGTTGAACAACGTAAAGCCAACTGTACGCAAATATTTGTCACCAGATATTTACGATCGAATTGATGGCATTATGCAAACTATGCTTGCTATCTGAAAACATAGGTTTCTATCCAGTTGACAACTGAGTGCAAACTGAGGACATGAGTGCTTACTTCGTGGCTATCAGTATGAACGTTGTATCGTGACGTTCTGCTGCGACGTTGAGTAAATACCGTATCGAGAGAGCTCTGAAGGTGGGGCTCGACACAAACGGATTAACGGAAACTGCGGATAGTCCGATACCGAGGAAGTGAAGGCATGGAGCGGCTCTTGTGTCCGTAGCCCAAGGAAACACATTTATCATCGTCACCTCGACCGGCGACTTGTAATTGTGCGCCATATTGTTGCATTGAGTTATGGGACCCTTGTGCGAATCTCTTCCGCTTATCCATGCTTATATTGCCCATACATATGTATTGAACACATAAATTTTAGTAGTTAACTTTACCTCGTTTCTCCTTGCCTGTTAGTGATAATTTTCCTGTTAAAAACACTATACCTATCATGTGAAAACTTGTAAATTGTATTCGTGGCGGTAATTTCCATTAAAATTTATGTTGCATTTACGAATGTCTGCGCTGTAAGTAAATATCTACTTTAAGACATGCAAAATGACTTTAATACGTTCTGAAGTTACTTGAGTTTTCAAAATATTTGTTGATGTGTCAAGATTTCACCGCTGGGTCACACATCACAATGCATTACTGGGAGTGTACCCCACGCAGTGCCACTAGACAAAAATCGCAACTCCTGCCCATATATTCCCCGTGTCAGTGTTTGCTGGACAATACGGTAAGTAAAGGATTGTATAAAAGTAGGCACACAAAACACGCACGTGCTTCCATCGCTGTTGATCGAGTGGATCTTTCTTTTTGTAGTATGTACGTGAAATACTGACCCTAAGTACTCTACACGTGAGAAAGTAAACATTTTATCAAAAATATCAATCCACTTAAACAATTATGATGGAGTTTAGAATACTTAAATGTTTTTAAAGTGGTAATAAAATTACTTAGTAACTTTTCTGTTAGGAATTATAGTCTAGAAAAAAAATTATTTATCTAGGAAAAAAATATTTGTTTATGTTATGAATTATGATACTATGGTATTCGTAGTTTCTATACACGACATAAAAGAAGTCTCGTGTGTAATTAACACTGTTAACGACTGTTGGAAACTATTTTTTTACATCTTTCAACGTGGAGCGTGGTCCCCGTTTGACGGCTCTTATCTGCCTTTTTTCAATTGCGAAAAAAATGTCTAAAAACACTAATTAATAACCCTAGCTGGCGAGTGCGACACCCGTGATCCTGGCACGTTTTGTCGTTATTTGCGCGCCTCACGTGGTCCCAGTATGACGGCTTTTATCCGCCACATTCCAATTGCGAATAAACTGTCCAAGTACAAAAGACTGGCAACCCTAGCTGGTGAGTGCGACACCCGCGATCGCCACGATTTGTCGTTATTTGCGCGCCTCGCGTGGTCCCCGTATGACGGCTCTTATCCTCCATCGCGCCTGCGCCTCTCAACAACCCTCGATACCCTACCTGCCACTGGACATTTCTCACAGAAACAATGAGCGTTTAAGGTTTATTATGACAACAAATCTACACGACGACTCTTCTCTCTAGCACTTTTTATGGTCTGTTGTATTCATTATTTGGATACGCTTCGAATGCTTTATAGGTACAGCTGTTTAAGAATGTCTCTATGGAATACATTTAAAATAAAAATTAGAAACTTTGGATTACCTTACCTAGTTCTTTGTATAAAGTTCTCTAGAACATTTTTTTTACAGCTTGCCTAAAGAATAAATGCGTAGATTTTCAACCCAAACAATACAAAACAAAAAGATAAGCTGTACCACTAATAAACTTGCCTTTAAAAAAGAAACGCAGCGTAGCAATCTCGCCCGGAGCGCGGCACACAGCCTATAATAATGTTACTTCATCGACGGTATCACACCGTAGGATCACCGCCGAAATCAATTTTAAACAAACTCTGGCCACCACCTACAATTATTGTGGAACAATGCGTGCCCACTAAATATCGTCCCGGTGTTAGAGGTCACCGTCCATAATGCCCGTTCTTTCCGGATCGCACGAGATACAATCGCGATGATTTGTCGATTCTATACAACTTAAATATTGATATTAATATTCATTTACGATTTTATCTGTTTCTCTAGCTCGTATGAATGCTCTCGCCCAGTGATAACTTTCAGATTGTAAAGTTTGATGTAGATAGGTAGGATGTATTGCCAGCAAACTAGATTAATAATAATTTCACTTGGTGTTGTATTTCAAAGATGCGCGTAAGAAATTAAAAACGACTAACTTGGTTTTTAATAGTTTGGAGTCAAGGTTTTATTCAATTAACACTACGATCAAAGAGTTTTAAATACTAAAACTGACTACACACACACACCAGTAAATTAATAAGTTTTATTCAGGACTAGTGAACGCCCGCGGCTTCGCCCGCGTGGAATACTTTTTTTTATCCCAAAGGAACAATACATTTTTCCGGGCTAAAAAGTAGCCTATGTGTTATTCCGGAATCTAAACTATCTACACTTCAAATTTCATTAAAATCGGTTTAATAGTTATGGAGATATGTGGTAACAAACATTCACACACACACACACACACACAAGCACACGAACTTTCGTCTTTATAATATTAGTAGGATTTTAAATCAAATCATTTAAAAAAGTAGGTCCATTTCTTGGACGAGTGTCAGATATCGATATGGGGTTTATCGTTACAAATAGAATGACCTCTAGTCATAAACCCCAAACCCACACGGTGTAAGCTATTTTTATACAAAAACTCTTATTTTTAACTACTCGTTGCGCCCGGCTGTGCCTTCGACGTTGCTCTACGAGTCCAGGCTACACTATTTGACGAAGGTAGAGCAGATCGTAGAATATGTAAAACGGAAGAACAACACCGTGGTGAAGGTCGAGCAGTTGGAGTTGCGTCATAGAGATTTTAAATCTTTTGTGGTGCATATTCCAACTGATAATCTTTCGACCTTCACTATGAAAGAATTCTGGCCGGAGAATGTGCTGTTCTGCCGTTTTCAACACATACCGACACTCGGTATGTGGTGTGATCGGTAGACGTCTCCTACATTAGGTACGATCTAGTAGATTAGTTTATATATTGGTGTGTTAAACTGTAAGGTGTATATTTTTTTTATATGGGCCGTAATTTTTAAGCTTGCTATTGTTGCCTGAAATAACCTTTTCTTTTTATAAAGGTCAGGTTACAAACACACGTATCCAAGCTGAAACTAGAGACTAATACCAGATTTATTTACGTTACCAAAAATAGACTGTTTTCTGAACAAAACAACCTATACACGAGAAGTAAACACCACTAATTGATTTATCGTTTATCCGTATACGGCAGCTAAGTCTGACGTCCTCTATAGTAAAATTAAAATTGATGATCATGTAAACTTTATTAGAAGAAGCATAAAAACGTAGAGTAAATCAAAGGTTCGGCGCGCTGCTGGCACGCCATGATCTAGTGTAGGGACACCGTTAACACTTTACTGCCTTTCGTACTTATTGCACCATTCCGAGAAAGTAAATTACTCGTCGCGATCGTAAAATTAATGCCTCATACGGTAATACGAGTACTTCAGCATGTCACTGTCAATTTTTATGATCCACTCACTCCGATCGCTAGTCTCCAATCCGAGCCTAGCGCAGAGATATCTCTCCAATAAAATATAACATTTAATACACAGGTAGATCATTAAATCTAGTAAATTGATTTAAAATTAAATTTATTTTCTGCAAATAGATTTTCCGAAGCTCTTAACACGTTTCAATTGTGGCCACGTCTTGAGAATACCTACTCGAGTAAGATTTAAGTCTACTGAGGCTATTTCGATCATGCAAATGATATTGTGAGCTTAACGAATATCTAAGTCCGAATCGATATAAATTTTAATTAAATTAGATATTTATAGTAGTAGTAACGTCCCAGCCTGGAGGTTTTGCAGTTCTGCTATGAATGTTTATGGATTGTGTCATCCACAAATTTGTCTTGGGGACAATATAAATTTACCTTTATACCTACAAATAATTAATTCTAGAGTATCATTAAATTGACTGAGTGCAAAGTAAAACAAATTGTGCAATACCCTTGTAGATTGATTCACCTTCATAATATACAGACATGAATATGATATTTTTTTAATTTGCTTCTGTTTCTTCTTTGTATGATATTTATCTTCGAGATTTTTATTGTGTGCCAATTGGTGAATAAATGTCTGTCAATGTCTAAAATATGTATTTATCAAGAAGGGAATCAACCTCTTCAACCAATCTCATAAGAAAAAATTAAAATATATAAAATAAAATCACAACTGTATTCCCAAGGTGCGGTAAGACATATTCATATTCAGATCTTTAGGCATTTTAGATCCTTTGTAGAGGGGCCTAAGGGGGTAGTCAGAGGTATGTCCGAATATATTTAGTACATCTCCACATTTTGCAAATATATTTAGTACATGCCCACATTTTGCAGAAGTTAACATTCCATACATGACAGGTTGCAAGCCCATCGACGCTATAAGGAGCTAACTGGCTTTTTCACGATGTTTTCCTTTCAGACGGGTTCAAACCCACGACCTTCAGATCGAAAGTCGAGGCACTAACCCACTCGGCCAACACGGCTCCTAAGATAAAGAGGTTAAAATATGTTTGTAAGTATATTAAATTTAAGTGCATTTCTACAAAATATTTACGAGAGAGGTAATTTTTCACCGCAGACAGGCCCCGCAGCGAGCGGTGAAGCCTACTTTAGCGGCCTCGTTTAGACGTTTAAGCTTAGCCTTTTGCCGACGAACCTATAATAACTCCGTACTCGTAACAATTACACGTTTGTAGAGCTCTTTAGCGATGCGTCGGCAAATATCATATAACATCAGTATAGATACTAGGTACCTACAAATTCTTAGTAGAAAGTTGATTAGAAAAGTACACCAGACACAGTGGGATGTGCGGAGGATGCCTCACTCTTGTAATACTAATGAAATTTGAAATTAGCATTTCTCGTTATGAAGTTACATATACTTAGGAGAAAATTCTTTACACAACTTAATTCTCCAAATAGGTAAATTCGAAAAACTTAATGAATTAACTTTTATGCAACTGAAACAAAATAATTTGATTTAAACATCCCATGAAACGCAAGACCTATCTATCGCCATCAATCAGAATTATTTTATTATCAATATTAAGCTCAGAAATTATTTTTATAGTAAAATTCTCCATTAAGATATTTAAGTAAAAAATAATTATTAGTAATGAAAACCTAAGCGAGAAGTGGATGGAAAGTAAAATAATAAGTGGACTTATAATAAACATTACCTACTAACAAAGTTTATGCTACAATATTCAAATAGAAAAGATTATTCGTGTGATTTCAAGATTCGTAGGCTTTATATAGCCTTAATACTTTTTCTCCTAACTGTACAAGAATTCAGTTTTTTTTATATCGCGAATGGTCACGCCTGATGAAAAATAATAAAATAAATTGATCAGGCAACAGAAACCGCAGTCTCAGTTTCGGAGCGGTCCCTATCACCTTGAGTACTCGAAAAATCCGCTTAAATCAAGATATCTGTTATAGTACGCTTGATAAGCATTTACCTCTAACCAGTCGAGGAGAGCTGACGAATGTGTGCAATCGCATGCTCTTGCCTACGGGCCCTTAGATCTCATACTTGTAATATGCGACTATATTATGCGCTGATGCCGATCCACTCATTACAATATTCCGCTTGCGTGATATAGTTCACCTTCACTATAATAAGTTACATTTCATTTAGCACGACAAATTGCAGTTAGATTCATGCCTTTTTACATAAAATACAAAATAGATGATAGAGAAATATTAGGTTTATTTTTGAGCGAGGAGAGCAATTTCTCTCATTCTTCCTTTGATGTCAACAAGTTTAAAACTGATAACCCCAAAAACATTAATAAATGGTGAAAAGTATTTTGTAAATTTGTTAGAAGAGAAAAAGGAGTAATATACCGCTTCCATTAAAAAAAATCACTGCTATGATGTTTTATTCCTGGAGAAATGTACGGTTCTTGCAAAAATGTCCAAACGAGTGAACTTAATTTTTTTTATTAATTTTTTTTATAAAAAAACAATAACTTGTGGTTTTTTCGGTTTTTCATGCTTTAGTTAGATGTGCTTCTGTCTTGTGTACTATATCTGTATTCGCCAGCCATCCCTCAAGTAGCCAGATTAATCCAAGAGCTCACAGAACCATGCCCGCTCGGCACCTGCGATCAATCGTCTTGTAATTAAGACGGCGAACACAAAACATGTTTTAATCTACAGATATATTTCGCCTTAACGAGGGTATGAGATGTATGCAGATATAAGGCAGTGCACTAACTTTGACAATAAAAGCATATGAGTTGCAGTAAGCTTGATTTTAAGTTAGATAAGTCAAAGATGGAGATTAATTCTCTATGAAAGAATCAATACATTACTATTAGAAACGAGTAGGGTAAAGATATTTATGGATAAGTATACACAATGATGGCTAAACAGAATAGTATCTACTTAAAAACAGATTGGTAAGATTGGTGAATATTTTTCCATAAAAAGTTTTGTTACTAATAGAGCTTTAAAATACAGATAATGCTTCAATGAGCACTTAAAACATGACACTAGTCCCTATACATCATATTGAGAGTAATTTATTTGGTCACCTGACAGGTGCTTGATGAAGACTGCTTGAACTGGCTCGCTTGATAAATGCCTCCGGTAGGGTATAAACTCAATACCCATACTACCCTGGGGCCGATACAAAATAATTAAAACTACTTAACATTCAACAAGTACGTACGGTAGCCAGTTTGCGGCTCATTTAGCGAGAAAAGCCTGATCGTTGCTAGGGTTGTCAAACTATGTAAAACGAAAAATGAAGCCAAAAATACAAACTATTGAAATATCAGTGCATATGAACTTGTAATAAAACATAGTAGATTCGTATTTAGAAACTGTGATTACGAATCCTCCCTGGGACATAAATGCAATATTGATCTCCTTTGATAAGTCTTTAAAATTCGACTCATTTATAATTTAGTTCGAGTGACAACACTCAAAAAGAATTATAAATCGTCCTACTTCTTCTTGTACCTATCCTTCTACGTTTTTGTAGGTACCTAGATACTATTTCTGATTGTTCTTTAAAATGTTCATAAATTGGAATAATGAGAGATAAAATATTTTTATTGCAATTTGTTGCCTCAGAACAATTTGGATTTTTCAAAATCATTGTTCGCTTGCTTTTATAAAGTTGCCGTGTTGGTTGCCCTGTGGAAAACGAGTGACAATCATTACTCCGCTCTGTCCGATTGATAAATTCGTCTGGAACATGCGATCGCGACACGTCATTCCGCTCTTTGCTACTGCAGGTACTTATGCTGTGCCACTGCCGGCACCCGACACAGTAATGAATTACAGTATTTCAAATAAAAGGAGTTTATTATTTAGAACATGACGTATTTAGTAAAAAAAACTAATAAAATGTCAATACAACGAAGTTTATGTAGAAGAAAAATGACGTGTAAGTTTTTTGACATAAAAGCTAGAGAATACTTCAATGATTTTCAGGAGGAGAATGAGGAATTTCTAGTTAGTACTTGAATTACATCGATATGACATAATAATATTTCTGATTGCAAGCGATTCAAGTTTGTGATACTGGTATTTTTTCTAAATGGGCATCTTGACTACGAAATAACTTTTCTACTCTAACACCCTTCGTTACTTCGGATAGGTAACCTACTTCCGTTATTGCACCATTTCTACTCGAATTGAAATTAACGCCGTAATTGCTTATAAATAAAGTGGCAGTAAAATTACTTTATTAGAACCCGTGCTAATAATTTCATCGCTCTCAATGTCAGATTAATTAAACTTACTTTTAATTGATACGAATTCTCTGCGATCTTTAAAGGTACCGGATTAAAAAAAGTAAAAAATAACCTCGATAGCACACCGAAGCCGTAAACGACCGCACGAATAGGAGCAATCTGATGCCAGATTAAACTCAAATATTTACATGTGTACAATAGTAAAAAGATAAGTTTCACCTTTTACAAGCAATTTGAGGTTATTTATCATGTCAAGTGGCCGGCGCAGACGCTCTCCAAACGGACTTAGTTGAACTTTTCCGTACAGAAGCTATTATAAGTATCAATTTCAGATCATAGATCATAAATACATTTATTATTTTGTGAGAGCAACGGTGGCAGGGTTATGGGGGGTCCTGTCGCGTGAGCCTCTCCATTCAATGTTGACTTTTTATTGTCGCGTATGTCACAATTTTTGGACCTCACCAAACATGCCAGAACATAAATAATATCTAACGCAAGAATGCCACGTTTAGAATCTATGAGTATTTATGAGGATGCCAGGAATGTAAGTAAATCACGGACGTATGTAGAAGCAGCCTAATCTTCATTTAACGATTATCGTAAATCTCGATTTGATTTCAATAACTTATTACTCTTTACTTCACAAATACCCAGATGTCTATACTTCTCAAAGGTGTTGCGGAAGCAAGACATTTCTTTAATGTCTAATGATCTAGTAGATTGTAATGTAATGTCTAATGTAATGTTGTAATCTAATGTCTAATGATCTAGATTCTTGAAAATGGTATCAGGTACTTCTAAACTAATTCAAAATACCTATAATAGCTATTTTCAGTAGTGTTTAAAAGGAATACCGAAGCACATTCTGAACGCGCTCTGTCTTGTAATAAAATGTTAATAAAGCGCATAAATCAAGATAACGTCCACAAGGTGTTCGACACAACGAAATAGTCTCAGTCGAGGTGAAGAAATTACATCACGTATGGATCGGACATAACTCTTCCTGGCTTTCCTCGATGCCTCTTCATCGCTACGCAACTCTGAACCTTAAATTTACGCATTAAGATGAAGCTAATTCAACAGCCATGTATAGCTAACAACCGTGTAAATCAAAGAAAATACATTTGTACAACTTTATTTGAATTGTAGAATCTTAGTTATCCCGTGGTTGTTATACACAAAAAGGTGTGTCTCCACGAAGCTCCGACAAGATTGACAGCGGATTATAAGTTCAAAGTGTCACCGAACAACAACATCAATATGGCGGACGTCTAATATAAGTAAAAAGTGCATTTTTATAATAAATAGTGATAGTGAAAGTTCACGGTACAGAACGGTGAATATGTCGAACTGATAATTCGTTTACTATTTATTTGCTGACATAAAAAATGTACGATTTGTCACAGAAGCATGTGAAGTGGGTATTAGATATGGACAAAATATTATTGGTGGGTATTTGATCTGTAGCTTGCAAAAGTTTATTCAGCATTTAAAATATATTTGACTAGATTTTGCACATGGCTTTTGTTCTTCGCATTGGACCGTCAAAAAGTAGTCCATTAAGCTCTTCCTGACCATAAACTGAATCTACATTAAAGTGTTCAGATTAAACAATTTCAAATTGTTTTTATTTTTATGTGGAATATGATATGTATGACATACCTATGCTGGAAACGGCTATCTTTGAACTGCTTCCATCCCTCATTAACCTCTGATATAACTAGAATCGACGTGTAAAATCTTTTTCCGTGTGTTTAAATTTGAATTTGTGTGTACCTCCATAACGACACATAAATAACGTGGCATTATTGTTGTTATATCGCGTCAAATGCCACACACGAACACGAAAAGAGTTGAGTGGAAAAAGTGCCACAGTCACGGCCAATGGTATAAACCATCAATGCACTGGCGCTCATACTAAAATCCGAGAAACAATCGTAAGAAACTGTATGTTATTGAGTAGGTACCAGAGAACAGAATGAAGACATTGCGGAAAGCTAAAAACCAAAGGCAAACCTTAATATAGAGCAAAATAAAATGTTATCATAGCGGACTTTACACTTAATTGGCTAAAATATTATTTTAATATTTTATTACAAATAATATTTTATTATTTGTGTCCCAAAAATATTGATGTGTAGTACGGCTATCTCTATAAACTTGTACTTTTATAACATAGTATTTCGAGAATGACAAACTGTTGATTGAGACTGTATGAAACTTGTTCAAATTCCTTTGTAGCGTAGGTCTTCTGCTGGTACGGTTATTCTACGGTCACCACTTGGACTGTAACCTTTCCAGCATCGAGTCCGATCGCGCCTATGCAATTCGATGCGGAACTTTACTATCTAATATTGTAAACTACATCTTAACGCTACACACATAGTAACTACGTTTATAAATTCAGGTTTTTATTGACTAAAAAGTAAAGCATGAAACAGTGCAAGTAACTTTAGATAGATTTGGCTTAGCATCATTGTACCGTATTTATTTTGTAGGTATTTTTAAGCTACAGAATTAATCTTGTTGCTTTATGAAGTCTTACATTCCAAGATATTTGTTGTTTTTTATTCTACTCAGAAAAAAAAACCATTAATAAATTATAAGTAGGTACATTAAATATTATTATGAACCTAATCGGTAATAAAATAAGGAATAAATAAAAGTTAAAAAAAAAACAGCATGTCCCAGACACCTCCATCATAAGACGTACATGATTGAAACAATGCAGAACACGCATACATTCTATTATAAAGTATAATCACCTTTGTCTCCACCATCGAGAGCATTGTTTTGTCACTTAACATCTTATCCAATAAAACTGCTTGTTCTAAATACGACACGATACCCTTTTATTTATTTCCTCAAAAGGCAAGTTAAGGAAAATTCCAAGCCATAAGCATTAAAGTCAAGACAATCAAACCCTAAGAATCAATAAAACTTTGACCATCGATATAATTTCAAATGTAATCTTTTAAAACTTTCTTATCTTTTCATTTTATATCGATGTACATTAAATCACTCATGAATTTAAAACATTTTATTGTCATTTCGAAGTGAAAACAATATAAATGTATTTTATGTCACAGCTGATTTATGTTTTATAGGTGAGATGTGATTTATTGTCGGCTGATTTAATACAATCTTGAGGCAATTCATATTGTAGCGTAGCATCGTTACGTTCTGTTGGTTTATTCTGTGTTCATAGTGATCTCTACCTACCACCAGTTGAGTGTGTATGGCTGAGGCCCCATTAGTGCGTTGCGTTGCGTCGCGTCGGCAAAATGTATGGGTAAAACGTCTTACTTATACATTTTTCCGACGCGACGCAACGCAACGCACTAATGGGGCCTCAGCCTAATGTGTAGTCAGAAGTCACCCTCCCAAATTGCAAAAACGAATGAATTAAGGTACTTACTTACTTTCACGGGATACTTTATAATAGTATGAGTTTATAAATGCAACCCCCCCCAAATATTTAATTAACAATAATAAAATACACCTCGCTATTCTGGCCTGCGGCGGCATATTCACCAGACTACGGTTTTTAGTTTATTTCTTTAAACTGCCCCTTGTTTAGGTATAAGTAAGCATATTATTTTGTGTCGTGTTTGTTTAGTTTTCGAATATTCGTAATCATGAACAAAAGTGTATTGAAAATGAAATAAGAGCAGAACACGAAAACATTAATAGGCTCTTATCAAGCCACGGAGATCCACTACTAGATAATTTACTACACTACATAGATATTTTATTTAGTTATTTTTAGCTCACTTTAAATTGGCCAATCGTTGTAAACGATCGTTGTAAACGATCTATAGGTAGCTCAGCTGATCCAAGCTACTACCAGTCGGAAGCGTGCCCAAGACACTGGCAGCATTACCGCGCTGGATGGCAATGCTGATCCGTTGAGCCAAATAAGTGCCAGACCTCGGATCACGTGTCGTTTCCACCAGATAATGGCATACCTACATCAATTTATGTAAGTAGGTATACGTTTTTATATAAATGTATGTAAATACATCAATACCATTCATGTGTAACAAAAAACTAGTTGTTTGTAAAAACGTTGGTCTTTTCTGTCATTTTGTATTAATTTTATTACCTCTGAGTCCATTGTTGCTGGAACAGATTTAGGTACATCGAGCTGGAATAGCCGGCTTGAATATAATAACAAGTCGTAATTCTCAACAAAAATAAACATCAAATCTATTCAAAAGATATACCAACTACGGAACACAATGCATCAAGCACTGTTTGATACATAATGATTGTGTTTATGTAATAATATTTATGTCTACAATAATTTCGATTCTGCGCAGCATCTTCCTCTATATCAAAAGTGTTGTAAACGTGAATTGAAATAGACTGAAAATTTAATAAAATTAAATGTCGTAATACATTCACAAATCAACACCTTTTACACTTATCTATAATTACAACTTGACTACGGTAACGTAAAAGCTTCTAAGCATTTCCGTCTTAAACAGTAGAATGAACATTACGATCCTAGTTAAAAGTCAAATCATATAAATGAGATGAGAAACACTCCGCCAACATTCCAATACGTGCTCTCGGAGCGACGGGCTCGTTCACCGATCTGGCGTTTCAATTATTTGACGTATATGCGAATTAGCCGTTATCAGATGTAATAAAATGCGCGCATGTAGGGGCAGGCGCGGCCGCTCGCCCCGCCACGACTCCGGTGGCCGCTACTTGTCTTACGATAAACTTATCTTTACAATCGATCCCTTCGATAAAATAAAAACAACGATGCCTTTAGATGTCGAATGCTTGACGCGCTGCGAAGCAATAACGTTTCGGATTTTATATGAGTTGCTATCCGCATTTGCATCTCTATAAGATCCAATACATTTTGTTACCATATTATTAGCATTCCAGCGCCACTTATATATTCACATTTGATACTTTTAAAAATACACCAACATCTGCATCCGTGGAATTGCAGAGCTTTCAAAGAGTAAACAGTGGATGATTAAAGTTTCCGGGCCTACTGGCTACACATAAATGCTATCTTATTACAGAGTAATAAATTACGTTTAGAAACCGTACAGTGGTTGCATTGTTCGTGTAATCGCATGCCTCTGAGCACTCGATGTCATTCTATCAAAGCGAAATTTCAATGTCGTGATTGAGGCGTAAGGCTCGCTTGGGTTATAATGGTGTATTGTGTGGACGGCGAATGTGTCGCTCGCATCGGCGTGTCCCAATTGTGAGGTGGAGCGAGGCCTGTGCCTGCGCAGGTCAACGGTTGCAAGCACGCACCACTAAATGTCAAGGCTTGACCCTCGTCGTGAGGAATTAGTTCAAAATCTGTACAATATCATACAGTAGTTTACAAAATCTAGAATTCTAATTTTTCATGTCTGTCAAAACCTTTTTTCCCACCAACAACGGATGGAGGTAGGTATTATGTTTAGATTTAAGATGCCGCCTACAGACGAATTGTCCATATTTTCAACACTTTATGTTATCATTTAAATGAAGGCAGTATTTATTTAGGTTCCTGACTCTTGTTTCAAAAAATTTACTTTTGGCAAATAGAATTTTTAACCTTTTAACAGCAAAATGACATGTTTTCTTTTCATAATAAATTCTGTTGTAAGTTTTTTGCTGCGACGGGGTTTATGTCAAACACTTATTGAAATGAAATTGAAAATATATTTATTCTGACATAATAATCCATTTTGTTAGTAACATACCTACAATAAAATTAGCAGAAATGTTATTATGTCTACGGTTTTCGAACCTGTAAAAAACTAAAAGAGTCAAGCTTCAACATCAACGCAATCCAAAATTATTTAAAAAATACGGCTATTTTGATAGCAAGAGTCAAGAGTCAAAGATTATTTATTCAATAAGATCATGTACTGGGCAAGCCTACTTTTAGCAAGCCTGCAATTATGATATTTGGAAAGAATGCAAGGTAACACAGAACAAATAGCTACAGGGAAAAATTGTATGTCCCATAAAAAATGCATTTTTAACTAAAACGTATTTGTACTTCAACCTAATTTACCAAACGCGCTTGAAAGATTTACTCTTGCCCGGTTTTATTTTTTCATTTACGAGTAAGTACTTATCTTGATTACTCATGTAGAAATCTTGGTATTTTTTTTTATTGTCCTCATAATGCTTTATATTTATAGTGAGCCGTGTTGGCCGACGGGTATAGTACCTCGTATTTCGATCCGAAGATCATGGGTTTGAATCCTGGCCGAGCATCAATGGAATTTTCGTTTCGAAAAATTTATATGCGCATTAACACGAGCTCTAAACGGTGAAGGAAAACATCGTGAGGAAACCCGCGGCTTAGTCAGCCCCACACGTATTGACGATGTCTTTCCCGTGGATATGGCCGGTTAAGCTGAGAGGATGGTGTAGGTTAAGGGCAAGCCCATTCATCTCAACAATGTCCCAGGCCTACAGCGTCCCGATGTGTCTTACTTATGAAAGATGTTTAAAATTGAACACTGGTTAAACAACGTCCTGTCTTTATTTGTGGATAGTGACGAATAGAGACATGACGTTGTTTAACCAGTGTTCAACTTTAAACATCTTTCATAAGTAAGGGGGGATAAGTGGAGGCAAAAGATTGCCTCCTGACACTGTATAAATCATTTAGTAAAGATGTAAAGGCCTAATGCTATATTTTAGGACAAAGTTAACAAGTTTTCGTACTTTAGGCAAAAATATTTTTAAACGTGTAAAAATCTCAAGAAAAAATAGTGTAAGTACATAAATGGCAGAACAAATAAAATTGTTATAATTTTGCAAGCACACATGGAGAATATTCAATGACACTGCTGAACACGATCCGCTCAGCTGAGTTGCTCAACAATTTTCAAAGAATGAATGAAGCAATCTCGGTGGCAGTAAACCTTATTTACATCGTTTCCTTTCCATAAACGGCTCGTGTACTGGTCGGCCGTTAGGCGCAGCTTCTGTGCAACAATTAGGCAAACGCACGAGCGAGTATGTCCTTATCGCGAGCCAGTAGCCACAATCTCCGCACAATCTCACGAAAACGCCATTCTGAGCTGCACCTGTCATAAACACTGGTTCAACGACCTCTTTGTTTCAATTAAACAAAATAGAGCGTTTCGACAATCACTAGATAAGTAAACAAACGTGGTCCTCGGGCTGTTTGGTTATGGCAGACGCTCATCAATAATGCTTCGGAGGCGATAATATCGCGGACGCGTGTCTCGCGTAGAGGAGCCTCCAACACCGATATTAACCTCGCGATACTCATCGGAACCAGAGAGATCATTTAGTGATACGCTTTATATTAAATTACTCGGTCGTGCGTTGATAAAATATTCCTGGTATTCTATTACCGAAAGCGAGATAAACGCGGCCGGAGGTATTAACAACGGAGAATTATAAAATCTACCGAAATGGAATATAGAAAAGTTGTTGCACATTCATAGATAAGTGTAGAGATGGAGGTAATAAAACGAGAGTATTACACGATTCTGTGCTGTCGATAAGTGCATGCGTATGCGACGAAATTGTTTATGTAAATGGATGCATTAAGAAGGACGCAATACGTCAAGTCGCGTGTCGATATGGGATCGAGTCGCATGTCGCCGACGCGGCTGACGGCTGACTCCTGTGCAGTTAATCTTCAGCTCACTCTGCTCACTTTTTAACTCACTTCTGAACATCGCACATAACTCTTTGGCTGTCAATCTTGTTGTTTAATGTCACATTTCATCAGTTTTCTTTGGTCGTAATTTTTTACTCAAGACGTAATTTTTGAGTGAAAAATTTGATAGTGTAGTCATATCAATTTAAATATACTAGTGGCTTTGTGAGCTGTAAACTTCGCGAGTCTATCATTGCATAGCTTGAAACAGAATAAATATTCAAAATTCGCTAGTTTTGGAACGAAAAGGTGGTCCCAGGTGCTTCATCAATCCCTACCTAGTAGTTAAAGGGTCGATTCCACTGGTAGAAATCTAAAAGTGAGCAATAAACTGCATTTTGAGGATCTACTCTGCTTATCACGCTGAAGATCCTCATCAGATCTTCACCAAATTTTTATGAAACCAATTTAAAGTTACAATCTTTCAAAAAAAAAAGATCAATCGAAATCGAATGTCATAAGGCGGAGTTATCCTGTAACCCCTTTTATGCCCCTTTTTGAAGGAAGTACCCCACATATCAAAAATCCTCGACGACAAAAAATTCTATAAAATTATCGAACCTGCTCACAAAATTTCACGAGAAATGGTTGAGAAATGCGACCTGTAGAGGAGAAGGAGAACAGACTTCCGACAGACATCCGGCAGACAAACGAAAGCATTTTTGTCCAATCTGAACTATACACACTTCGCTCGCTTCGCTCGCTTGGTCAATTATATTGATTAATATTTTACAGAATATCCTTCAATGTGGTTCTCTGAATCAGACAGTTATGCTGCATTATTGATCTATGCTCAAAAAAACTTTCAAAACAAAATTAACTTATAAGGCATCCTGCGGCTAGTTAGAATGATGGTTTTTAGTGAAAGGCCTACAAAGTGCAGAAATATAATAAGAAGAAAAATCAATAAAATGTAATTGGGTAATAATGTTTATGTAGATTCAATAGCAGACTCTAAAATAAGTGAAAACTGAAAGCTGTACCGTAAACCACTCCTTACAGATAAGTTAAAGCTCCTAACGCAATGTGGAATTGCAGCCTTTAGCCGCCTTTCTCTCGGATAATTTCTTGCTTCATTTCGCATGACGATAATGTTTGTTTTACTAACTGGATTTATTTTTCACGCAAATGAACAGTTTATCTGCTAATACGAGCATTAAGTCGGCAGAATGCGGTCGGCGGCTGCCGGACCGAGCACGCCATTTAGTAATTTAAACACTGCTGCAATGTAAGTAATGTCTTCTACTCTATCTTTACTATCCTATAAACACTTAGCTGTCCTTAAATTTAAACTACTTTCCCGCACATTAAAGTTCTCTAAATTGTTTCTATTATGACGAGACCCGGCAACAAAATAAAAGAATGTCTCTATCGATATATAAATTTACGCCGACATTAACTGTGATACTCCGATACATTGTAAACGTAACAGCTACGTATTTCTATGAATAATGAATACAAAGTCAATTTGTAGAGCGGCATCTTCAATATAGATGGAACATTAAATCAAGTACAGGTAACTGACAGTTATTGCTTTTGCGCATTAAAATTCATGTAATTACTATAGAGACATAAAAATTAAACGGCATTAGAATTACTTCCATTAAGGTCTCATTAATTTCCTAAAGCACGCTCTGGGGCATGCACCATCGCCTTCTGATTTACAGAGAGTAAGCGGAGCGGAGTAGGCAGGCCAGCCGCGCTACAATACAACGATAATAATTTACTTTCTGACAATATTTCTAATTAAGATGATTCGTGAGACCGATGCAGTTAAGGGAGACACTACACCGCACAAACTGGACGTAATAAATAACTCCGAACCATAACTTATACCTTTTTTAAACCGTTCAAACCAAGTATTAACAAAACACTTTAAACTTTATGCATAAGGAACATAGAAACCTTGATTAAAGTAGCAACGCTACGAGTTGAATGAAAATAAAATGATTCTCGTAGTTCACACCGCGCTATTGTTCACAAACTAAATAAACTAAAACGATGCTCTCATTTGTTCATAAAAGCCAGCTAACTTAATCACTAGCAAGAGAAATCTGAAATATTTCTGATTAAAAAAAACTTAGGTTATTACGTCTTTACTAGATCATTTATCCAGTATCAGGAGGCAATCTTTTGCCTACACGGAGTGCCTGGGGCAATGTTTTAGATGGAGTAAACCTAGCTAAGCCATCCTCTCAGCTTAACCGGCCATATCCACAGGAAAAACATGGTCAATACATGTGGGGCTAAGCTACGGGCTTCCTCACGATGTTTTCCTTCACCGTTTTAGAGCTCGTGTTACTGCGCATATTTTCGAAACGAAAAATTCATTGATGCATGGCTGGTTTCGAACCTAGGCGAACACGGCTCTTTATTTCTGATTAAGTCAATAGAATATAATGTTTACATAATTTCAAAAAAAATTCTTTTCTAAAAGCTTTTCAACCTCAAGTTTTCCCATTAAGTATATGATACACCATTAGACTGTGTAATGGAGCGACAATATTGAAACAGGTACACTCAGCCGGCATTGTTAGAAGGGGTACATATGAAAAGTCCGAAAACCGAAATGCCGATCCTTGAAATGCCGATGCTTAAAATAGCGAAATTCGATATGTAGAACGGTTGAAATGCAGAAAGCTTGAAAGATAGAAGTTTGTAAGGTCGAAAGCTAAAAGTCAGAATGCTCGAAATGCCGAAAGTTTCAATTGCCGAATGTTTATAAAGTAGAATGCTTAATAAGTATAAGTTCCAAATGCCGAATGACTAAAACATCGAAAATGATCGAAATAAGTACTTACATAAATTATTGAATTTTTTAGTACTTTATTTCGTGGTAGTTTTTACGGGTGCGAAAGTAGTGTAGGCGTAAAGTAGCAAGATGAAAACGTGATAGTGAAACGACTTAAATACTTACAAAATTATTGTGTTCTTAACCGAACTTAAAAAAATAAGGAGGAGGTTCTCAATTCGTCGGATTTTTTTTTTTGTGTTTTTTGTGTACGTTCACCGGTTACTCGAAGACGCCTGGACCGATTTCAAAGATTCTTTTTTTTTTTGAAAGGGTACACTTTTCCAATGTTCCTTTTGATCATCAGATAAGGATCTGATGATGGGATCTTGGAGAAATCGAGGTAACTCTTCATATTTTAAAGGCATACGCGATTCGGGAATTTTTTAAGAACTTGATAGGATATCAGTGACAATGCAATATGATGGTAATATTAAGCTGACCTGATGATGGAGTCAGAAGCTGTTCAACAGAACTCCTCAGTAAATAAGCCGATTTAGTTAAAACTCGGCATATCTGTCAAGTTCCGACTACAATGTAATAATATGGTCATAACAAGCTGATCTGAGGATGACGTCAGGAGCTGTTCAACAGAACTCTTCAGTAAATAGTCTGATCGAGTTGAAACTTGGAACTCAGCGTATCGGTGAAGTTCCGACTACAATGTAATAATATGGTGACAGCTGCTGATCTGATGGAGTCAGGACTAGGGCATCGAGAACCGGGCATTATTTAAGAACCGGTTTTTTCGGTTCCAGTTTCAACTCAGAACCGGGTACCCGGTTCTTTCGGTTCTTTCGGTTCTTGTGATAATTTTTATTCGAATCGAATCGATGTTTGTCTTTTTGCACAAAAAAAGGTAAAGAATGTGGAAATTACCGGACTATCGCTTTAATAACGCACGCAGGTAAGATCCTCCTACCCTACATTGCATTAAAAAGACGTCTTAGTTACTTTTTAGCCCGACAAATACCTAAAGAATAGGCAGGTTTGTTAAACGCAAGGGTACGCGGGAATCAGAATCAACATTTGCCAAAGAATAGAGAAGAGTAGAGAATTCAACAGCCTAGTAATCCTGTGCTTTATTGATTATACCAAAGCTTTGACTGTATGCAATTGGAGAAATTGTGGAATAAACTACTGGAGATGGGAGCTCCTGAACACCTCGTCAGTTTACATACAGAAAACTGTTCTTACATCAGGTTGGGCACCGAATGCTTTAGTATATTCCGAACCAAGAAGGGAGTGAGACACCGTTGCATCCTACCTATCCCCTGCTGTTTAACATTATATGAAGAGTACATATTTCGTAGGACCCTTTAAAACTGAGGGAAAGGTTTCCCGACAGGCGGATAGAGGATATCAAAATTCAAAAATCATTTATTTAGTAGGACCGCTATGACCACTTTGAAACGTCTTAAGAGCTAGGTGATTCTACTCCCGTAGAAACCTTCGGTACGCCGACGATACCGTTCTCCTAGCAACATTCGTGGAAGATATGGAAGAATTCTTCCAAAGTCTAGAACTTGTCTAGTCTGAGTCAACAGGGCAAAAACCAAAAAAATTGGTAGTGGATCGTGCGAGGAAACTAATAGATGCCACCCGCAACATCTCAAGCATCGACACCATTGACCAATATATATCTACCTAGCTAGGGCCACAAATACTGTAAGGATGGCAGCTGTGTCCCGGAGATAAAGAGGTGTATTGGAATGGCAAAAGATACAATAACCCCGCCTAAATAACATCTGGAAGAACAAAGGAATAGATATCAAAACTAAGATCAGACTGTTACGGGCATTGGTATAAGTATTTAGTATTCCCTGTATTTATGTATGGAAAGAAAGAAAGAAAAAACATTTATTTGTTGCAATGCAAGTGTAGATATTCACAAACCACATAAAAAGGTACTCAGAAATATAATTATTAGGTGTTGTTTTCCGAAATGTGCTTCTCCCGGTGTTGACCATCTTCACATGGAAGTGGAAACGTGGAAAATTCTGGCCAGAGAAAGATAAACGATCGATGCATTCGAAATGTGGTGCTGGAGGCGTCTGCTAAGAATACCCTGGACCGATAAACGCACCAATGTGGCGATCCTATCCCAGCTCCAAATTAAAACCCGATTGGCTACTTTGAGCCACCAACGCACTCATTAATACTTCAGCCACGTGGTGCGCAGAGGCGATGAAAGTCTAGTAAAACACAAAGTCTAGTATTACACGGTTGTAAGGGACGCACTAGATAGAAACGGGTGGAGGTTGATCATCCGTTTCGAAGACAAACCCGAAGCTGACCACGATACTCAGATATGAGGGAACGACGAGAGAGAGAGAGATAGTTTATTAGAATTTTGTAAGTAAAATCTTACAAAATTTTACAATGGGATTAAAAATCAAACAGAGAATTTATAATCACAGCTATAATTTAAATATTTTAAACAATCACTAATAACAAACAAGGTACACTATGCTGCCTGTACACACCTAAGAACTATGTACGCTTTCGAAGAGAACTTTTTAAAAGAACCGAAAGAACCGAAAACCCGGTTCTTAATATTTTGAGAACCGGTTCTTGTTGCAGCCCCAAGAACCGGGTAATCCCGGTTCTTTCGGTTCCGGGTAAACCCGGTTCCTATGCCCTAGTCAGGACCTATTGTGTCAGAACTTCTCAGTGAATAACAGTGAAAGATCCATGTTTGGGTCTCCCTCCCCCTCCCCTCTCCCTCCCCCTCCCCTCCCCTCTCCCTCCCCCTCCCCCTCCCCCTATCCCTCCCTCTCCCCTCCCCCTCCCCCTCCCCCTATCGCTTCCCCTCCCCTCTCCCTCCCTCTCCCCCTCCCTCTCCCCCTCCCTCTCCCCCTCCCTCTCCCCCTCCCTCTCCCCCTCCTCCTCTCCCTCTCCCTCCACCACTCCCTCCCCATCTCCCTCCCCCTCTCCCTCCTCCTCTCCCTCTCCCTCCCCCTCCATGTCCCCCCCTCCTCCCCCCCTCTCTCCCTCCCCCTCTCTCTCCCTCCCTCTCCCTCCCCCCTCCCCCTCCCCCCTCCCTCTCCCCCCTCCCTCTCCCCCCTCCCCCTCCCCCTCTCCCTCCCCCCTCCCCCTCTCCCTCCCCCCTCCCCCTCTCCCTCCCCCTCTCCCTCCCCCTCTCCCTCCCCCTCCCCTCATTCTAAATACAGGTGAAAGAATTTTTTAAATCAGATGAGTAGTTTTTGAGATAACCTCCTACATACGAGTACAATACAAACACACTTTACCTCTTAATAATAATAAGTAAAGACAAAAAAAAATTCTTACATCTACATAATTATTTCGAGCATTACTGGTTTCAAGCTTTTATATTTCAAGCATTCTAAATTTTGAGCGTCGGCATTTTAAGCTTCTATGTTTTAAGCTTCGGTATTTTGGCTTTCGGCATTTCGAGCATTCTGATTTTTAAGCATTCTACATTTAAAGCTTCTACATTTTAAGCATTCTTCTTTACGAGCATTCGCTATTTCAAGCATCGGCATTTCAAGGATCGGCATTTCGGTTTTCGGACTTTTCATATGTACCCGTTAGAAGGCGTCAACACGAAAAGCAAATAAATATTGTCTTTACTTCCTGTTTTCTGTTATAATAGTAGATAAGTAGGAAGTTAGAAGTCGGAATTTAAGTAACTACTTAACATGGCTGTCTCGACACATTACTTGGGAACTCTAAGCACTTGTCACACTGCTTGTTGATACTAGAGCATTCTGCTGCGCTAGTTTAGTTACTTAATTAAAAAAATGGTCTGGTTACACGGTACGAGTTCAAAAGTCAAAAGTCAAATTCATTTATTCAATAAGATCACTAGTGTACCTACCACTTTGAAACGTCTTAAGAGCTAGGTGATTCTACTCCTGTTCCTTCGCGACCAAGGCCGTGAAGAACCAGGGCAACAAACACGGTCCTAACTTACCTTACTGTCCTAACAGTGGACAGCTACTGCACTTGTGTACTCACATCATAGTATCGAGAGGTACTGACCGACTAGTATAATTACAAGATTGTAGTAAGAGGTTTTTATAAATCATATTTTTGACATGCTTAGATTAATGTATATTAGAAATCATTATTATAAACAAGTCAACCTCACAATTTTTCTGTAATTAACATGATGATCATCATCATCATCATTGGCAGCTCAAATAATAACCCACTGCTGGGTATAAGTTTCCTCCCTCGAACGCCACTCTAATCGGCCCTGTGCCATTCTCATAAGAGTCATGAGAATGTACACTACTATCATGGATGAATAACATGATGATAATTAACTAAATACAACTTTGTTAAATGATAATTTCTTGAATCCATCTGAGCACGCCTTTAGACAAGCAAAAGCACAAGGTATTGTGCCCCTCTTGACCGGTCATGGGCTTGCATTTATATACTCGAATAAATAAACTGTACATTGACTAAGGATTCAATTGATTGAAATAATTAATTGAAATGGAAGAAAACATAATAATATTTTATACTAGCTGTGCCCGGTTACTCGCGATTTAATTAAATTAAAAAAAAAATAGCCTATAACATTCCTTAGGAGGTATCAAATGCACAAATATTTTTTCAAATCCAACAGGTAGGTTAACGCGTTCAAACAAACAAACTGTTATTAAGTATTATACAGTTTTACTGCTGATTTTTCTGCTCCCTCTAGTGAAAGTTTGGTCTGATCATCGATTTTGGTATTTTACTAGAGCTCAATAATGAGTCTTTCTTACATCAAAATATTCTTCCTTACGATCTTATGTATAAAAACTTAGTGCACCGACCAGGCTCGGTAGAGCGCTCCTTTGTTTTTGGAAACAACGCTCAAGTTTTATGCATAAGACAGTGTGTAGTGATACGAAAAAAAATATTTGATATCAATCCATATTCTGGCGTCAAACTGGGCTACAATGCACCAGTATTTTATTCGGTCTTCCACTGTGAACGTTATAAACAAACACATAAAAGGAGTTCACAATGATTTTGTTCTTATATAGAGTCAGATAAAGACATTACTCTTGGTGACACATTACAATAAACAATACTTAATCGATTTCCATAAAAGTATAGAGCAATTCTTATTGACAGCTTTAATCCAAGGCATGTGGGGAATGCCAGTCATCGTTACCACTTGCGGCCCCAAGAAAGAGGCGGCAAAAAACTCATTACGTTTTCATATATTCCCATTTAAGTTAATGAAGCACAATGACAGACAAATAAACCAGTTGTACCAGGACGTGCATTCCTTAAGCTGTCAACAGAATCAATAGAGTACAATAAAATCAGTGCTTTCAATGCAACGTAGTTAGGTCTAAATGAGGTTTGAGTAATGTGTCGTCCACACGAAAGGCTCGCGTGGTGCGCTGCATTATACCAAGCTCTGCAGTCAAGCGCAAACATTCTGCTAATTTGACTCGAAAACTGAGCCCAGAATCATTATAAATCCTCTACGAAAGCACCTATATTGTTATTTATTACCAGTATTATTAAAAAATAAATGTGCAATTTTATTAGAATTACAATCTAGAGACATCGGATTAGTAGGCTAACTTTGGACACAGAGATTAAAGCAATTATTAATTTTGAAGAATAAATTGCTTTGGTACCTACTCATTCGTTAGGAAGCCGACAAAGAGCGATGCAACGACCCAGCGTCAATTTATAATGCGATTAACAGAAAGAATGGCGACCCAACTGATTGCACGAATCCATAAGGACCTCACCAAAATCTTCAACGGAATAATGACGGTCGCTTCCTTAATCAACAAAGGATTAAACTCCCTTGCTTATTTATTAAACTCAATTTGTTTGAGTGGGTCGCTTTCTTGACAGTAGTTGAAAATGTCTCAATTAATGTTTAGCCTAGAGATAGGATGTAATGAGAGGAGCGCGTAAGCCGAGTGAGTGCGCGGATGGCGATTAATATGATGAAGCGAACTGATCACCAGCAGCCGCTGGCAGACCACACCGGCGCCGGCGCCGTCTGCTATTCAGACTCACCGGACCGAACACCGATCCACTGGCCCGCCACAATAACATTAACAACTCCGAACCTTTTCACGAGATTTCACATGTGAAGGGATTAATGCTTGCTTGTTTGGATAATCCGGCGCAGTGAAACCTACCGGTGGGAAACTTGTATCACGATAATCGATTTCTTATAACCCGTGAGAAACATCCGAAACTGTATTATGCTTTATATCAGTGCTAAGAGCGCTACCTATTTAATAAGCGATCGCAGGTTCTCGACGCGGATAAACACAAACGAGTTTTCGAAAATCATCCAGTTGGCTACATTTAACGAGATAACATACTCATAACTTCCAATATCGATTTATATAGCGTTATAATAATTATCTATTTATGTTGTACTTCCATCACAAGGCATTAGCTCATACTCGGCAATAAAACGAAATATTATCTTAACTAAGTGTGAGAAAGTTAGGTGTTGACTAAAAAACGTACGATCTTTGTCGAAATTAGGAGTAATAACACGAGAGCGACTCTCCTCATAAGGCAATACAACTGGATAGACACACAATCGATGATGAGAGAGAACCTTTCAAAAAAGATATTATCAGACGATTTACAGCCCATCGGGAATGCTTACGAGCGTTAGCTTTTCTCACTCCACTAATTTAGACGTTACCAAAGTAGCCCAACGTTAAATGGTGGATGAACGGTTACACAGTAAATACGGTCACTTTATATGGCCGGTAAACAGCGCGACGTGAACTGTACACAAGGTGATTTTTTATTTGTATAGTTACCAGTTCAGGCTCAAATACCCGTGAGAAGTCGCCTCCCAAGCGGCTAGCCCGAGTTCACGCCACCATAATCTTGAATGACACCACACTATGCATACATACCAATCTGCACAGCACGTTGTGTCTATCTAATTAACATGCCACACCAACAATATTATGACAACTACTACGGGATTGCGTGACATATTGATTAACCTACATCGGATTAGAATTACTAATCGAGACCATAAGATACGTTCTTTAGAAGGCTCAACCGCATACATTATACTTATCAGATTAAGTTTTGTTTACATTGACACATGAAAGGTCAAAGAGCGCCCAATAGCCATCACATTTCGTATGCTCGAACCGGAACGTTTTGATTTGACTTTTGTCCAGTCGTTGACACCATTAATTCGAGATTACCTGAAAATCCGACGAGTGAGAAATTTCCTCAGACCGTAAGCGAATGTCATTTGAATATAAATTGTATCAGGCGAGCCGGCGTCCGAGCCTCGTGCACCTCTCATTGTGCGTATAACAAGATCAGTATCGACTTAATGACAATATATTGGTAATAAAATTAGATAGTCCATACCGTCATCTGAGCGAACATCACGGCCTCGCTGAGGTCTTCCAACTCTCATATTTATTGCGAACTAACTAGAAACATTATTGAATGACGGTGACAATCTTCTTTGGATGACCGGGAACATCTTCCATTTCAGATATTTACCGACTTTAAGCGTTATTTCTTTGAAACAGGCTTCAATTTTCAACTATCTGTTGCATATCTAGAAAGCACGCTTAACTTTATGGCAGTGGGTCATAAGAAAGCAAAGTTATTGTATAAATATTATGACACTTTTATCTGCTGTGCGGTTCAAAAGTAAATATAGGGGGTATAAAGAGGCTGCGCGAGGAAAAGATGAGATTTGCACGTGCAACGAGCGCAATACCAACGCTGCATCTAGGGTTTTTAGTATACTAAGGATATAACTTTAGTTGTTGCACTATCAAATTCCTGCTTAATTATATCGATTTCAAACCAAATTACTTACATTTTATTTTATATAGCAAGATATCCGAGTAATAAAAGGAATATTTGCAATAGATGTTTCAATAATAGTAAAACAAGTCTCTGCTCTCGTGTAATCGAGATTTAATTCAATATGTTTCTTCAGTTCTTATTGTTTATTCAGTACCTACCTAAGTTTGTACTGTAACTTTGAATGCCTACCAACAATTTATACACGAAAAGTGCATTAATATTTACATCTGTAGGTATCATGCATGGCATCTGAGAAGAGTCATAATTTGTGTAACAATAGCGGCATTCATTTCGATTCGAATCATCGACTGCGTCGCCGCTGCGTTTACAGGAGACGCTGACGCTGCGTTTCCGATGCGGCAAGATGCGCACGCGATCATCTCGATAGCGATCTGCGAGATTAACGGCCGAACGTGTGACAACGCCTTAATTACTTACACAATAAACTTTATCAATAGATTATCTCTCCAACTTTATTGGGCTTATTATTTTTCGACGCCACGATTTCTCTAGATACCTAGTGAGGTTGATAAAAAATTCTTGGCTCGGTTAGAGACTTTTTATTGCGTCCTTAATAAAATAAATTGAACATCTGTAATATCAATTAACAGTTTACAGTTGTTGTGTAAAAGTAATTTTTCAATTGAAACAATTAAGGTTAGTCGACCAGTTACCAACAAGTACCTACAATGCTATGAGAATCTTCTGCGTAATATAAGTAGATAGATATCTAATGTACCTACTTAGAATTTAGGATTCACTCTAACTACATAATTTTAAGGTGGCGGTTCGCGCCTGAGACCAAGACAGGAGACCGAGACCAAAGACTGAGATAGTTTTCATATAAAGGTCGCTGCATACGTAACGGGATAAAAAAAACCTCGGACGGGACGGAGACGTCGTCCTTATCACAGAACACTATCCTTATTGATGTGTTTTCCGTTTTTGACGTTTTTTTCCGTCCCGTCCGGGACGGGAAAAAACGGGGGACGGCAGGTGAAAAAACATCAATAAGGACCTTAGTGTGATAAGGACGACGTCTCCGTCCCGTCCGAGGTTTTATCCCGTTACGTGTGCAGCGTTTCTCTGTCTCGAGTCACCTGTCTGTGTCGCGCCCCTACAAAGCCTGTCTCTGGTCTCGGTCTCCTGTCTGCGCAAACCACGAACATTAGTATACGTATAATTTAGATTTGATCTCTAATGTGGTGATTTTTAATGCTATTATGTTAAAGTCAACCATTACCTTTATTGTCTTTCCAGTAGATAATGCAGATTAATCTCAGAGGATGGTATAGGAGCTGGGCATGCCTACTCAGCACAACAATGTTTCAGATCCCTGAGACGTTGTTATAATAAATATTTGAATTCCTATGTTAATGTAGAAAAACGTTTATGATGAAGTATCCCCGTCTATTGGCCGTCTATTTTAGTATTTAATAAAAAAATAACTGAGTAGTGAGCAGTTTTTATAAGGGGTAAAAGTTTTTTTAATGATTCGCATTCTTTAGATCGTTTCCGTATATCTCTCTCACCATTCCCATTTATCATGAACAGGTTCTAGGAGATCATCTTCTAAAGCTTTTGATATATATTAGAACACATTACAAGGCATAGATATAGAAGATGCAAATGATACCCATAAGTATTGCTTAGAAAATCAGATCTTTCATTAGAGATCTAGTCGTGAACAAATGAGTAGCAGTGTAAAGCTGTGTCGCAATATAAATAATACTACTAGTTTGTCAGAGGGTCATTTACCACCCAACATCGGCTATTATAGAGTCTATTTTGTGATTCTACTAAGACCATTAATTTCAGCTAAAACTCTTCAACCATTTATTCTAATTACGGTGACCGTATCATAGGTCGATCGACCGTTATCTTTATCCAGCATTCACAAACTTGAAAATGTTTAATTCATTAATTATTGTGTCAATGCCCAGCGATTAAAGAACTATTGATTTAATAGTCAAAGTTTAATCAAGAAAATGATTGCTCTAAAATTGCCTTTAGTTATACAAATCTAGGACTCACGTACCTATCAATGACTTTCCAAATTGGATGTTCATCAAAACAAAATTGTGAACACCAGATTGAACGGAGCTGTTTATTGGTTATGTTCGCAAAGTTGGTAGAATACAGGGTAAATGTCCCTCTTAGAGGCAAACTTCGCGAAGTTTGTGATAAAACGTCCCTGCGGATTTGAAGGGTTTTAATTTACTCACGCATAATAAAAATGTCAACCTAGGTCTTGCGAATCTCCTCCGTTCATCACTAGTCCACTAGAAGCAGACATCTGCTCCTGTATTTAAGTATTATCTGGTTCATTAATCAGTTAGCGAGCGCGTGCTGATGTAGATAATGGGGTGGCGACGGCGGAGATACAATCGTGGTGTTCCGGGACAGATGGCATCTGCTCTCCCGAGGATATTGGAGCACGCGACCTCGCACGTCAGTATGAAATCGAAACCGCCTATTCATCAAAACCATAGTCCTCCAACAGTTGTATAGATGACATCTAAGAATCGATCAGAATTCATAATGCTCCTGGACCTACAGTGCAGCTAACCTTTACTAGGCTAATTAATCAAAGGTTAAAAGGATACATTCTAAAGAGCAATCCGAAGTGTGCTAAGGCAAATAGGACTGATTACGAAGTGCTATCTTAAGAGGGCTGCGACCGGCGAATTTCCATAAAAACGTAATACCGAAATCATTTAAAATGTAAGCATGTTTATATCAGTTTATGTTGTTAGATTAGGAGAGTAGGTATTTATCTAGGTTCCTGTTAAACTTTTGTTCCGAAAAACTTACCTAAAAAGAAATGTAAGCCAATTAAATTGAAATCTTTGTAGGTACACTAAAAATGGCATTTTTTCTTTTCATTTGTTCTATAGTAAGTTTTTTGAAACAAAAGTTTAACAGGAACCTAGATAAATACTGCCTTTATCCAAATAATAACGTAAAGTGATAAAAATATGCTCAAATTTTAAATTATTTTGGTATTACGTTCCTAGGTAAGTAGATACGTTCGCCGAGCCCTTAAGGCGGAGGTTCGTGCCGGAAACCAAGACTGGAGACCGAAACCAGAGACAGGCTTTGTAGGAGCGCGCGAAAGAGACAGTAGATAGAGAACCGTCAGTTTAAATGACTCTGGTCTCGGTCCCGGGTCTCCCTCTCCGGCGGCGCGAACTGCCAGCTTTACTTTGAGTGCTGAGAGACCATCAAACTTCCAAAGATATGGGATATAAAGATATTGACAGGGTATATTTTGCGCCTCAAATGAGATATTTTGTGCATTTTCCATCTACTCACTCTGCACCTCATTTAATTAACACAAGTCTAGTACAATATCTTAAACCTATCGTGAATCCTTCAATAGTTTTACTTAATCATTATAAAATCTTAATTAAGCTTTAGCTAGGAAGGCAGGGACGAGACATTATTGTGACAGGTGTTAACTTATGAAGCAATAAAATGAATCCTGATTTAATTTATGTAAGTTTTCACATTGAGTTAACGCTTCTTCCCCCTTATCGAGAGGAGACGTAATCACGCGCGCCTGCGGCTCATCTAAACCAGTGCCACGAGACCAAGAATTCAACATATTTATGAAACCACCATTAATTATCCAAATAATCGATCGCAGTCGTTAGGTGATTTATCTAGCGTCGATAAGATTTTAATGAAGTACTTTGATTGGGCGCACACGGACAGCGCGGTTATCGGTGAATGATAGCGCGCGCACCATTGACTCTTCTGTACCTATCGATGTATTAAGTTATTAAATTCAAAAATATATAAAATAAATCTTCAGACCATTGTAAACTCAGAGTAGAAGGCATAAGGTGTGATTCACGCCGACGTGGCTAATTAACAAGGTGGATCATTCAGATTAGAAATTGGTAGATATCAGCACGTCGTTCATTGTGAAAACTACTCACGATACTAGCGGCCGATAAGATAAATTGACTTGGAGACTTTTTTATTGATAGTGTCAAGACGGGTGGCGTGTGCGAGCTTTGATACAAAATAAAGACTCAATAAGATTACCGAGCTCTTTCCAACGTGAAGTGAAACTCTACACGGCCGATATTGTAGAACTTCCAAGTAGTATACGACACCATACAACAATTTTTTCTTAGATGAAAAATGATACGTAAATAAAAAGTCAAATGGTATGGTCTTAAAATGACACTATGCATGCCAATACGAGTACTAAAACTTGAACACCTACAGCTGCATAAACCAAAGTATGAGTCGATGTAACTGGACAAACAGACGTATCGTGGATAATTTGCGCAAATTGCTCTTGAATTATGTCTCCGTGAGTAACCGAAACTACAAAATGTTTTATCACCATCTTTACTATACACTTAAGTCTCAATGACTCTTTATTATAGTAGATATATTTTTTTCGTTTAAAAAAATTGCGTATTAATTGTGAAGCAATACACCAAGTAAGCATAGTGTTAGAGTCAGAAATGGGTATAAATAGCGAAAAGTAACGTTAGTAGAACGTGTACGGACTAATGATCGAGAAAAGGTTAATTTGCAATAAACAGGCGACGTTGTTCTTAATTACTGGGAAAATTACAAATTAACCAAAAATAAATAGATAAAAAAATGAGTTCTGTTCAAGTTTTTACGTATAAAATCAGTATACGATTGAACATTATAAATCATGCTATCTTCACATTATATCAGCTCTTTGCTCTGGAAAATAGTTTCAAAGCTATAAATTAATCATGTATGCTGTCGCTAAAATATCGCTTTTGTAGACGCACTGTGAGGTGTGGTGGCGAGGCGAGGCGAGGGCGAGGCCGAGGCATCGCTGCGGCGCGGCGCTAGAACATGCGCTCCGCTGCGCAGGCGCACAATAAAACCACATCGCCATCGCTCGCCATCATTTCCTGGCGACAAAATCTACAGATACCATCAAACCTTCGTGTCCTTTGCAACGCCTGATATAAATCAACGGTGCGCCGGCGCCGTCCTCACAGTGCAACCCTTTAAACTTCATTTAAATAAGCGATCACCGCGGCCACGGTAGAACATGAAACTCCAATAAAGCACGACAAAATAATAATAGCACACAACTAAAACCACTTTACCGACATCTCATTTGAATAAAGTAAATTACCTCCGTTTCAATACTAAAAAGTTGACTGCAATTAATTAAACGAGCATTTCTTAATTATCTATTCAAATAATAGTAGGGTTTAATTGGAAACTTTTATACGGACACGCAAAATAATTAAGTGATCAATTAACTGTACACGGCGATGTATCCAGCGGCACGCTTATCGACTTCATCTACAACGTTGTTTGTCTAAAGCCTGGCTGGTTCCTTACAAAGTTTAGACTATAGAGATACTGAAAGTTATAATTGTTCTTAGAGATTGTTGCTAAAAAATATATATTAATTAATATTAAACCCTACTTAATTTTCCAGTTTGTTGACACACCATTTTACCCCTTTTCGAGACTTTTTTTTTACAAATCCTCAAACACATGTACTTACAATACTTTTTTATTTTACATATCCAAACGAAGTCACAAACAAATATCACATCATTCCTTTTCACCCCTCTAGGGGTTGTTTTTCTAAAATTAGCCTACGTGTTATTCCAGAAGCGACGCTTTCTACATTCCAAATTTCAGCAAAATCGCTTCAGTAGTTGCTGCGATACGTGAATATAACATTTACACACACGCACACACACGAACTTTTGCCTCATGATATGGTTACGGTGATGTTTACTGTCACGATAATTTGTTTTAGATCAGTTTACTGCCTGGGACTTGATTTTTAATCTCAGAAAACCAAAAGTTAAATCAGTTCATAATTTCATCATTTCTTTTCATGACATTGAGTGAAACTCGACATATCTGTCAAGTTCCGACTACAATGTAATAATATTAGCGTTAATTCACACGTACCACTACCACACCACGTCGCAGCGACAAAATGTGGTCCAGCTGTGGTTACGTGTGAATAGTGTCGCAGCGACTTTTTGCAGTTGCGTTGTGGTACCGACAAAATGTCGATGTGGCAGACGCCAGCTAGGCGCGCGCTGTTGATGACGTCGTGTCGTCGCGATGTGGTTGCGATGTGGTTGCGATGTGGTCGTATTACACAGGCGGTCGATAACAACGACAAAATGTGGTACGTGTGAATTGGAAATTCATTTTCAATACAAATATACGCCCGACCACGTCGCGTCGTTGTGGTGTGGTTGTCGGTGTCGTGTGGTTGTGATACGTCTGAATTGGCACTTATGGTGACAGCGAGCTGATCTGATGATGGAGTCAGAAGCTGTTCAATGGAACTTCTCTGTGAATAACAGTAGAACATCCGTGTTTGGGCTCTTTTGAATCACCTTATCATCCTTTTACCCAACCCAATAAAAGCTTGTGTTGAAAAACATTTTTTCAACAAAAAACTTATATTATTTATATTTGCGAGTTATCTGCCTATAAATGTTTTGTTTTTACTGTTATATTGACAACTGTAGTCTGAAATAAAAATTATTATTATTTTTATTATCTTAGCCTATATTGCCCCACTGCAGGGCAATCAAGAATTGATAACCAATGCAATAATCTGTCAGCATACATTGCGTGTGCACTGAGAGGTAACTCGTCATGACATGATGGACGATTCCACACCTGCTGCCTACTGATTTCCTGTACCCTGTGGCTTCAATTAACACTTTATTATACAAAAATATTTGATAAGCCTCTCTTAATTAAGCCATTTTTAATTAGCGCCTGCTTGGTGGTTATAACTTTTATGGTCGCTTAAGATCATACAAATGGTCACTTAATGATATCGACGCCCATTAATGTGCTCCTCAACCACTGTGATACGTGAATAGAGACATCAACAGATAAACTGCCACCCAGGGTTCCTATTAAAAATCGCTGAAATTATACGGTGTGTACACACGAGGTAAATTATCACCACCATTAATTTAATCGCTGACCGTAGGAGCCTTCCAGTGGTGGCGACGGCGGCCTATGTCCACTGATAGACCTCGCTTGTAGCTATTTAGGCATATCGCTTTCTTCTCTTGTCATTAATAAATTGTGTATGTACGCGGCCTAAGGTCAACCGCTTCGTTAGCTCGCTCACAAACCACACTGAAATATCGATACGATTTAAAAAATAGAGTTATTGGTGAAGGTATCATTATCCACACAGTTTTGATTACAGATATTAAAATAATAGGCTATAAGAGTTGATGTTAGTAACACCTTATTTTCTGATAATTATACCATTCATTCTCAGCCAGTAAATATTGAATTAACGATCTACTTGTAACAAATGCCGTTTATGTTCGTCGTTCAAACATCAAGCACACCGACATTGGACGCACTACCGTGTAAATTACAAAGTGAGCACAAAATAATCTTGCGCAGACAAGAAACATTATCACGAATTTAATAGCCAATAATCTCTTTACCACTCTACTTTTAAACTCCTCTCAACTTCTGTCAAACTTGAAACACCGTTTAAACTGTTGTCATTCTTTTTTGTTAGATAGTGACGACAAAATATAGTGACAGGCCGAATCTTGAGCATTGTTTAACCAGTATTCAAGAAAGTTGAAAGGCGATTAAAAGTAATGCGTATATTTAATTTTACGACTGAAAAATCATCTGTGATCTTTATTATGTCAATAGTCGACAGTAATTCCGATTACCTACCTATACCGAGTGATGATAGCTCGGAAATATTTTCCCATGCAGCCTCTTTAAAACCTACTTATTACTCGCTGTTTATTTGAAATTGCTTATAGCTTTATTGCTCCAATTTATTATTTTAAACGGTATTTGATTAGATATCCGCTTTATACTTGGTACCGACTTGGCAATTTCTTTATAAAATGTTGCATACTAAATACTTAGAAAGTTTTAAATAGGGATTGGGCTCACGACTTTAAACCACTAATTCAGATGACTAGAAAATTGAAAAAGAAGATAGATATATGAGATAACAATCAATTCAAGATGTTGGATAAGTTTATTGTAGAGTTGTTTATAATGCGCGGTGCAGTCCTGAAATTATTGTCTTATTTCTAAAATCTACTCCAAATATGGGGTATATATACCTATCGTTTACAAGTTTAAATGTTTTAGGTAAGTAATTCAATCAAACGAATATAAAAAGTTGCATGTACTACCTTCAAAGGATTTCTAAGTAACCAAATTAAAGTAAGTCTGGGTGGTTCGTTAGCGGCTCTATTCTCAAGTACCTTGCGCACAGTAAAACTTAAACAGTAATCCAACTAGAGTAGCTTCGGATATTGATTCGTGTAAAAGTCATAAATCATAAGACAACATTTACACTTTAAATATAAAACAACTAGCAGCGCCCTCGCGGCGTTGCCCCGTAGTGACTGTATATGATGATGATGATGAAAAGTAGCCTATAACCTTCCTAAAGAGTTTAACTATCAAATGCAGAAATAATTTTTCAAATCGGACTGGTAGTTCTTGAGATTAGCGCGATCAAACAAAACAACTCTTCTGCTTAATATATTTAGTATAGATAAATCTTTTTTACCTCAGATTGGATCAAATCAATCATAAACATGGAAAATTTGAGTTCAATCGTTGTATTATACATACCTTACTTTTTTATATAAAACTACTATTATTTCTAGTTAGAAATTATAGCAAAAACAATTTATTTTATTTTATCAAAAAACATAGATTGTACTTAATTAAAAAAACTAAGAAATAGTACAGAATCTAGCCGCTAATTAGCGGACCCCATCCATCTAATATTTCCTTCATTCTGTAGCAATGCTACTGATTGTAGAGTTTCCAACGGTGTAAGGACGCAGGCACACAGCCCGCCGACCGCCCGCCGCCTGTCTACTGCCGACACTAAATGCATAATAAACGCTGTATCAATGCCGATTTGATTTTGCAACCTTCATTAGGGACCCGGTTCTTCATTTCAATAAGGTCTCGAGCCTTAATGATTCCGCGGTAACAACGCTTTTATGCTGTATAATGCCGTATTTAGGTAGCGGCCCTTTTGAAATAGCGACGTTAGCCGTCGTACTTTTATTTCTCTTTCATTAGTGACACATAAATTATTTACTGTTTGCAATATCATTTTATTTATGTGTGTATACAAAATCAAGATTGAGTTATGGTATCCCATTGGAAGTGTTGTACGCATAAAGTGAGGTATGGTGCTGGCGTGCGCGGCGGCCGCGGCCTATGCTCGGAGATAGCGCCTATCCAGCCAATTAATATGCCTAATGCTAACATCATTATTACCAGGCAGGGCGCACTTAACATACTATATCCATTTACATTTTGATTTGTGTAGAGCGAGCCGGCGATTAATCGGCGAACAATACAAAGGACCAGCTAGGCCACTCCGTAGAATTGTTAGCACCTGCGAGCGCCAAAAATAAACTGCCACTTTCTAATTAACCACTAACCAACTAGGATTGAACTGAAGAGGCAACATTTAATGAATTTGTGTACGTGCTGTTTAGCTCACTATCTTCTTGTCTAAAAAACTGTAACTTTGGGCTACCTTCAAACGCAATTAGTGTTCAATAAATAGTTAGACCGCTTCGGTTTTAGAAAACTTCTAGACTAGTTCTAGACTAGGGTATACAATCCTTTTTACACTAGTAATAAAAATTGTTTTTTTTGATAAAAATAAGTGCGAGTAAATAATATTAAGTGAGCTCTTTGCTGCCTTCATAATCACAGTAAGAGTCGCCCTGCTCCGCTGATTTATGGCAAGCGCGCGCCGCGCAATACACGCGGCTCGCTATAGGACATACCTACTATACATACTCTAAACTCATCTTCACTGATAAATCTGACACTACAAAATTCCAATCTTCAATTTTACTACTGTTGAGTCCAAACACTAGCACATTCAATTCAAACAGCTTCAAATATTTGTACATCTTTAGTTGGACCAGCGTGCCCAGAATGCGCACATCGAGAGTCGAGAAACGAAATAATCATGTTCTGCTCTAACATTACGTTAGAGCACGACCGATCGAGATATTTCTCTCGATTTTGCGCATGCAAAATAGAATTTTTACCTGTGGGCCTACCACAGGTCAAAATTCTATTTTCCATTTATAACCAGTATCAACCAGTATAAAAAATTGACGCACAGGTCTAAAAACAGCCTTCGAAAATTGTCTAACCACTTCACAAAAACATGCAAAACACAAATGTATAAGCAACTTTACGTTGCTACTTATAAAAAGTCGTCTAATAAGTCCATGTAAGTCGTTAAAAGCTGTTATGGCTCATAAAAGCCGCGGCGAGTTTAACTGAAGTGCTAAATCTTGCTTATTAAGTTATATGTAAGTAAATAGCTCTAATCTGTAAACGTTGATTGACTCTCGGTGACGCCAAGAACATTTTCTGCGCAAGAGAAGTAATTAGACTACGGTTATTCATAAGCGACGCGTTGAGCGGGTTTTCTGAAAATCCAGATCTTAACGTCAACTCCATGAGTGCTATAAATTTTTACCTACGTCATTAATTTATGATCATGCTAGAGGCCATACTAAGTGCTTGCTAAATCAGGTGGATTGATAATAATATGGGTGTTGATGATAGTTTGTAACGGAAACGTAGCGCAGCTTTGAGATTTGGTTTTTTCTCACATTATTAGCTACATCCACATTTTTTTTTTAATCAGTCCAAATACTTCAACAACACCATAGTAAATATCCAGTCTAAGCAGTTCAAATCTAAGTGCAGACGTTTTGTAGCTCAAAGTTCTGCTCATGCGAAACCAAAGGCCTCATTTACGGGGCGTCTCTCGGCATTATGTTTGAATTCAGTGCGGGCATTCAAACATATGCCGAGAGACGCCACGCCACACGCGACGCGCGGTGCCCCGCGTCTCTGTAAATGATGCATGAAAGGTCTCTAGGATTTTTCAGTGGGAAAATACTTTATGCATGCCCCCCAGCTTGGAAAGAGCAGGAGGGGTATGTCAGGCTCTTCAAATTACGACATACCGCCTGAAAACCCATCGATGCTCAGTGCCGTGTAGATGCTTTGTCGAATCGAACCATCATCATCAAATGAGTGTTCTGACGCTGTTGCTCGGGCACTTGACAGAGTCGCGGAGTCCCTGTTGGATTCTACCGCGGCTCCGTATGCGAAACCTAAGCCTAATCCAACCTCTCGTGTAATAGTAAGTTAAATAAATGCGCCTTAGTAATACCACGTGTTCGCTTTTACTCGAGTAATTGTAGAATAATTACGGATTTTAAATTGCAATTACGCAAATACGACAATTATCTGTTAGTGTTCGCAATTGAGTATGTAAATAACATTAGGTATGCTGTTGTTCTCTTTAATTACGAGTAGGAATTTTATTTATTTTGTCCTGCTAGTAGACCAACGTTCACGATTTTGTTCCTGTGAAGATGTTTGGTTACAAACTTCCACCTTCGATTTGAATATTCTGGCACATGTTTTTTTATTTCTAATACTTACTCTTTTAATACTGATAATTTCTTACGCTGAGCTATATCTTTATGATAGTGTCAACATAAATCTAAAGTTAGAAAATTGAAATAAATTTTCTATAAAAGATTTAGCCGTTTACATGGTTTATGTTTCCATTGCGTATTATGGGACAAGATAAGGATATAACAATGTATTTGCACGTATTTATGTTTTAGACTGAAACTTCAATTATTATTTTAGTCAAGATAATCTTGCTTGAGCATATCTGTCCCCATTGCATCGAAATATTTTCATAGCAAACGCATAACTCAATCTGGGGGCGTTTTTGATTTATAGCAACAGCTGAATGGTTCGTATTTCGATGGATACCTATATAACTGCCAATAGACGTATTCACGGTAATGGCACCACTAATAGTACACCATAAAATAGTTTATATATGTTGTAATTGAGGGTAACATGGATTTCTAATTGAACAACCATTCAAAACTTTATGTTTCCAAGATTGTTATGCATTATGGTTACTGCAATTTCATTGCCATTGTTAAGTTTGGTATTCTAGAGTATTATGATTGGCTTGAGGTTTTAAGTGAGTAAAATTAGTTAAGGCTTTGTTTCACTGGCTTTGAGTAAAGTCTTACGGAAGCTAAATGTCAGTTAAAAGTAAAAAGTAGAGCACACTTGACTTTCAGAAGACTAAGTGACTAACATAATTATATTTAAACCAGATACCTGTTCATTACTAGATTGGAAATATATATTGATTAAGACAGTACCTAATTAATCAACACTTTACATAAAAAATGTTTTCTGAAATACTAGAAAGTAAAACGAAGCTCAAAGTTAAATAAACACGGCTAGTGCGTTGTCCTTTTTTTTACTGAACTTTACTAAAACACCATCATGTGTCTCATTAAAAAATGAATAAGCTCAATCAACTTCTGTTTTCTGTTTATTCAATAAGTGTATAAAATATCCTAAATTAAAAGACTGAAAAGCTCATTTTACCTGTAGGTACTTAGTTGGACAACGTGCTCTACAGTATTAGTTAGTGAAGTGAATAATAAATAAATAGGTAATAAATATTATTGGACTTTTCACACAGTGCGATCTAGCTTTTAAATAAATGTTTTATCTCATTTATCTAATAAACATGAAGTAAAGTGAAATCTGAAATGGCAATTTGTCTGTAATTGCTCGACAGCTCATGCCTATTGTCTGATTCGTAGGAGAGCTGACACATGCCAGGCAGCCCTACTGGTAACAAACGTTTAACCAATAAAGCAGTCCCTTCATATCTCAAGCATTGACGTAATACAATTCCGCGATATCCATTCGGCTTAGCGCTCGCTGGAAGCCACATTAAATCAAGTATCAGATGATCAGAGGCAGGTAAACGGTAGCAGTTATTTAGCAGGAACACCGCCGGGAGCCGGCGACGCCCACCAGCGTGATTTACTCGCTGTCAAGACTACCGGGATTTAGAGCCCTGTTGAAATATCAGCAGATCCGTGACGAAACGCGCCAGCTCTGTCGCGGAATACTCTAGCTGTCAACTAATCGCGTTATCCACTGCAAGCACATCTTGCACCAATTGGTCGTGCATGTTGAGTAAAAAGCCGGAGTTTTACTGCAAGAAATGTCAAATTTGATTCCCAAAATAAACGAAGAAGAAATAAAGAAGAGCATAAATTCTTTTAAACCAACTCAGCCTTGCAACGAGGATGTCAGCATCCTAACTTCAGAGTTGTATCTTCTACGGTGAATAATAACGGTTAAACGTAATACATGAAGACATTCAATTTTTCGTCACTTTTCGACAAATTGCATTAATTTTAATTTTCCTAAAATATTGTTTAGAAAACTGAACGCATAACGTTCGGTGAAAGCCGATTTCTGTCTACTTCAGGCAGCCCTACGTCCGATTTGTCGGATTTCAGGGCGCCTGCCATAGCCGTTGATGAATTAACAACGAATTTGAAAGTTTACCAGAAAGCCTGTTGCTATAAAACACAGCTAATCCTATTTGTGAAATAGCTGTTTACTATCATATGACTTGGTAAAGTGAATTTGTCTTTTCTACTATGAATTGGGGTAACAATTAACTTTATGAAAACACAGCAATAGAATCATTTCTATTGCTATGTTTTAAATAAATGAATAAACTTTCATAGGTTTATTCATTTATTTAGCAGTGAATTAAGGAGAGCTATGATGTCGTAATTACAAAAACACAGTATTAAAAATACACAAGAATAAGTAGCACTGTCTAAAGCAGTTGCAATGAATCTCTAGATAGCTCAATTCATCCAAAACGTTCTAAAGACAGACGTACCGATCCATTGAGCCGAATATGTGACAGTACTGTAAACGCATGTACAGCTTATCTTTCTGAGCTCTAAATGGAAATAAACATTGAACTGTTGAGCGATATTTTCAACGAGCTTGCATCGAGTGCAAGTCTGACTAGGAGTAGATAATATACTGAGTAGATGGTTTCAGCATTACCATACTTGTCGCTTTATGAGCCCTTGTAGTGTTTAGGCGCCCACTCGACTACCAACCGACCATTTATATTTATCATTCGTGTGGATTGTTGCTTATTGGAACAACAACTCTCTTAGATATGCAAAGATAGCACTCGCCTGGGTTACACTGTCTTACAACAGACGAGGGAATGCAAAACCAATGAAATATTGATTTATTGTAGTCATCTTGTTTTTACAAAATAGAATCTACTCATTAATCAATATTTCAGTTTTGCATTCTTACTCCATTATTGTATTCTTTATTTATTTTTACCTATAGCATTGTTCTACCAATCAGTACTGCAACAGCAATCAACTTACAGTGTATTGTAAAAATATGTTAATTTCGCATGGACACCAGAATGAAGAAAGCGATTGCCAAGTAGGTACTAATTTGTTGAGTCTATGCATTTTTATTTTACTTTTCCGAATTGTGACTGACTCATCTTTAAACAGTAATATTAATTGTCTTCAGAGATGCTGATGACGATTATTCTAGCTGATTTGTGTGATGAACATAGATTTTTGTTCTGTGTCTGGGTGTTATAAAGTATTACATATATGCATGCATTAACAAATATATAAGTATTATATCAGTTATCTGGTTCCTATAGTACAAGCTTTGCTTAGTTTGGGGCTAGATGGCGCTGTGTCAAATGTCCAGCAATATTTATATTTATTTATTTCGACAAAGACAACATGTAGTAGACAAGACTACAATGTATCTACCTATGAAGGTATTTGTAACATAGTCTGGAAATGTATCGTCATCATCAAAAGAGTAAATAACGTTGAACCCGATATGCCATCTCGTATAAGCTAGGAAACCATTATCTTTCAATAGCATTGCTCAGTCAAAGCTCATGACAATAAAAGCTGTTCCATAAAATACTTAAGACAATATATCTGGCCTTTTCTTTTTGTTTCATCCAGTTATCCAACTGATATTTTAGGTTTGAAAGTTTGTGAAATATAATTATATTTGTTCTTGAACACAAATCTACTCGTAAATATTTAGATACCTAGGTAGGTACATAACACCAATATTGCTGATCCGATTTAAATGACATGACTTCATGACAGGTTGAAAGCTTCTCGCCGGCTATTAAAATAATAATTGATTTCGTCACAAGGTTTTTCTTTGCTGTTTTAGAGCTCTTGTTGTACGAGATGCTGACTTTCGATGAAGGTAGACACGGTTCATAATAAAAATATTATAAAAATTCATATTATAACAAAATCAGTAGGTAAATTCATCCAACTAACTTCTTTAAATATGTACATCTAATACTTAGGTAGATAAGTATACCAACCCATCCGCCAAAGGTCAACTTTTCTTTTCCACTTTCTGCTCATCTTTTATTGCTCTACCGTTCTACGTCTTCTAAATGTAATTGAAAGCTAGTGAGTAGGTGTACCGCAGTAACATTCCTACAGTTACCTAGCTATTACCTTCGCAAACTAAGGCTACGCATTCAACTTTATCTGGCAATTAAATCGACATACCTACTTACAGAAGCCGAAATGCTTTCCATTCTGTGCCGCCACACACCGCCAAACACAATGACTTGGATGCATGACAAATAACGTTTTGATTGGACTCTCGCCTCACAAATAGTACGGGTACTCTTGTCCATTGAACGAGATCTAGCAGAACGCACGGGACTGCGTGTCGATGACAACGCATAAAAAAAGAATTAAGTGCGTTTTTACCTGATATTAAAACGCATAAAAAATATTTATCAGATTACACAATGCAATAAGTATTAATTTTATCTTAACTATGAATTCAATTGTGAGTGTTTTCATTTTCCTAAGAAATCACAAACAGAAAGTTCAAATTATTAACAGTCAGCAACAAGCGCAAAAAATAATACAAAGATTAGACAAGAGACATTTATTACTCAGGATAAAAATATATGGATCTCAAGGGTTTATTTGTTCTAATATTTTTTATATACTAACAGTTCTTACATTTAATATTATAAAAGTTACTTTCAATCGAAATCACACAAGAAGTCTAATCAAACCTGCGATACTCTAGCTTCCACGTCGGAGGTCATCGCCAACATTATCATATCGAAATGATTTACAATGAACGGATATTAATCAAAAACCTGGAGACTCTACCTAAATTATTTCGTCATAGCGGTATAATCTCGTATGATAATGGAGAACCTTCTGACATAATGATAAAGCCATCTGCATCATTATTATATTGCGTACCATAATGAACACGATGTGATGAACTTTCGTATCGGATCGTTGGTCGGGCCCTGACATTTTAAGCCGATAGACTTAACTCATCGATTTTACCAACATTAAAGATCTAATTCATTCGGTAAAATTGATTTTAATGCACTCGATGTTACTCAACTTATCTTGGGAAATAATCATGTTAAGCCCTATGGAATGGGTAAGGGAATCAAATAAAAAATAATGAGCGCGTTCTACTTAATTTATATTCGGGATTGTTTTGTGTTTTCTATAACATTTTATCAGAGCTCACCGGGCCGAATGCCTGCATCCGACCGGGACGGGGCGTGTTCCGTGCTTGTAAATATTCATGGCGTTACTTGGCGACAAAACGCTTTTCATCGGCCACCCGACGCGCGACTTATGGGCCCCGAGCTCGTGGCTGACTCGCCTCCATACGTCCTCCTTATCTACCGCTACACTTGGGTGCACCGATCTTTAAGTAATAACACTTTGTTGCGCAACACAACCATCACGCAGCCAATTTTTACGGCTTTATTCGAGACAGCTAATTTTAGTAGAATCTTTCGCGTAATAATTTAAAGAGTCGTGCTGAGCGGATCACGATTATTATGCGACCATTTTCCCTCAAACAATATTCATAATGGGTATTTAGTTAAGTTGTAGACCGGGCACAAGCTGTATTTTATGACCGCTTCTATAGATTCGAATAATTGGTTATTTTTATTGTTTTGACCTAAATTGGCAATGAGATTATCAGCTCTAATCTACATGGGACGTATGGTTTTATGGAGAGGTGCGTAGTTCTGATATATTGTTATTTATTATGTTTTGTTTCCTGCTAGGCTGTCCGCGGTGATGCGTTGGTGCGGAGGTGCCACCACGTGACCCCGCGTTTGTCGGCTGCGGGCGCCTCGGGGCTCCAATTTCGCCGTTCCCACAACAAATCGTAAAGTCAAAGTTCACCGCCTAATTGCGCGGCGTTATCGACAGATCCGAGCGCTCCGGGAGAGAATATTTATCAATAACATGTAATTAAAATTATTTAGTCTTTGCCGCGGTCGGGCCGTGTCCCCGAGGCGAATTATTACACATTCACCGCAAGAGGTCCGCGCCCGTCATTAGCCGGGACATTTTTATTCCTCTCTCTCTTTAATTTCCGTCAGTGGACATAAATGATGGCGTTAGTACCGCTGCACTGCCGCGGGACAGTACAGTTTACATCATGTAGAGACTCAACTTTGACAACTTCTTGTTTGTTGCTTTTCATAAACCAAAATAAAGATCCCTAAAACATTAACTGTACTACTTATATTCAAATATTATTATTTATTTTTTATTATTATTATTTTGTATGTCAAGGTTTAACAACTATGGAGTCCCGGACCTTTGATAGGCATGCATGGGGCCGAAGCCGACACACAGAGGCCCTTTTGACAGTTTTGATGTTACTGGTGATGAAGACACATACCGACGACTACCCTGTATAACACTATAGAAATGCTTTCAAGGGCAGCCTCCGGTCTGTGCAGGACTATTGCAAATAGTGGAAAACTAGGGGCCATGGGGGTATGATGGTAATGGACTGGTTCCCATTATTATTAGTATTATCGATAATCAAATTAACATAAATCTGACATGAATCTGAAGGCCCTCGGTCTGTTATTTTTAATTTTTATCATTGTTTCAATCAGCCATCATTTTCAATCTTAAAATTCGCATTTACTGTGACCAAACCTACTGACTAAATTACACTGTAACTTTTTTAACACAGGTCAATGTGTGTTTTATTAATAACGTTGTATAGTATAACCTTGTGATTGGTACGTACCGCATTTAAATACCCAAGGGACTAATAATTCATCAGATAGTTTTGGGAAAAAAAGAAAATTATTAGTTCCCATAGGAAATTACTCAACATGGAAGTCATATCATTCTTTATTCTTTATTGTACACAAAAATACATACAGAAAAAAACTTAACCAAATGGCATGTACAAAGGCGAGCTTAACCCTAATAAGAGTTTTCTATTAGCAAACCTTTGAGGATAGGGAAAGCTGATTATAGAAGTGGGTACATGTACACAAAATAAAAGGAACGTTATAAAACAATACAAGTTGATTCATATAGATATAATTGTATTTAATATTAATCTTTTGATTGCATATAGAAATTATAAAGAAAAGTTATTTTATTTCACTTCGAAACTGACAAAAGAACTCACAATGCTTCAGCAGAGATCTACAATATTTACAACTGCTGCGTTTGATTTCATTCATAGATGATCTTATGTATATAGTACCCAAATAGGTCCGTGTACCATGAATCATATCGTCATGACTAGATAAACGGTCACAAAAAGCTTGGACAATAGAGAAATGCATTACTGTATTGTCAGCTAGCTCACTGCGTGTGATAAGCGCTTATCTGATAGCGCGCTAAGTGGCCGACCGATCACAGAATCCCTCGCTTGATGAATTATACAAACACCAATCAGTTAATTATTTTATTCACGTCGCTCAACCTCTTATCTGGCTTTGTGTTCGACATAATTGATACGTTAAGTCGAGGAACAATCGCGCCGTCTTGGACTTTGAGGATGCTGTGACGAGCGGCTCTGACCCACAATGGGCCGTCTCAAACCACTTACAACACTAATCCACAAAATAAATATTCTGAATAGTCACAAAGAAGATTTTAATATAATACGTTGGAACCCATTCCTTTCACCGTCCCGAAACAACTCAAATGATGTTCATCGTATAGGTAAGTATGTTGATATTCTAAAGAGGTTCAATAATAACTAGCGAGATCTTCAGGCTTCGTCTTGACATAGTTAAGTTAGGTACCTATATTTTATGTCAAAAAACACTACTTATAGCAATAAATACAGTAAATCTAGGATTGTATCAAAACGCTAAATAATATAAACCAAAGTGAACATTCAAGAATTTACTTTAGTTCAGTTTGCAAACAAACTATTCTAAAGCAATCGAATAGTTTGATAACCAAGAAAGCTTGTAATATAAACCGGCTTGCATCAATATTATAACTGGAGCACGTGCTCAAACGCAATAAATATTGTGTCGTAGATTCGATTTCTTTCATTTAAGAATAATACTTAGTAGAAAGTTCAAAATCACCCAAAAGCAGCGAACTCAATAATAACTAGTAGTTCGCCCCGAACTGAGATCTCGCGCACCGTAGATGGCTTACATTTGGACTTTCTTCTGACTACCCCTATAATTTCAAGTGCTACTACTGATACTGCCGAGTATGCCTATTGCGCTAGCTCTTCATGGTAAAAAATACTGGCATGCATGCAATACATAATGTCGCGTCTAATTTTTCATTTAGGTATTTCATATTTGTGAATTCTCGTCGTATTTCTAAAAGTATACGTCCTAGAATAAAAATAATAACTATTTTGGAATGTACAAATAAAGACCTTTCATTTGACAGCCCACTCAATATATTTGTTTACTTAACTTTTTTTACCCCAATTATTTTCATTCTTTATCAAATTTTTTTTTATCATGAGAATAAATCAAGTAGCATCTAAAATCATTGCAAACCAAACCGCAACGATGCCACTCTCTTTTTAAGACCGACCAGTCAATGAGCTACGAAGTCATCGAAACTCTATGCAACGGGAGCTCTTGCAGCTCTGGTTTCGTAGTTTTTGGTCTTTGGTCGTATTTCAAAAACTATACATCCTAGATTAAAAATAAAAACCATTTTGGAATGTACAAAATAAGCCCTTTCGTATGACACCCCACTCAATTTATTTGTGTAACTTTCATAATTTTTTACCCCCTTGGGAACCCAATATCTTCACAACCCCTTCATCGATTAAGCTCATATGCTCCCCCGTAAATTTCCTTACCACAACCTATTGACCTACCAAGTTTCATGCAGATTGGATGAACGGTTCGACAGTTATGCTCGAACAACAATTCGTGAAACATACAAACATACAAACATACAAACATACAAAGCAAAATCGCCCAACTTACCACTAAGATCTTCGCTCGCTTCGCTCGCTCGATCGATAAAGCAGGTATCGACAGAAAGCGGTCGGCATCGGTGGGTAATTAATAACAGGCGCACGTGCCAAGCTGTGGCAAACATTCCGATCTGGATTTATTCGCGTCCACACATTCACAATTAAGCCATTTCTTTTAAAACATTCATTATAATGATCCTGATTTTAATTATGCATTTATATGAATAAAATATAAAACGTGTAACATAATACCTCTGATTGAATCTATGTAGGTAGCAGATACCAACTCAGTACACACATAGAAATAAAACGTCTAGCTTTTGATAGAATTATTTTTGCATACAAAAACTTCGTTGTTTTCATAGAATATCATAAAAGAAAAAATATAAAAATAGATATCAGACAACTGAAACTAACAAATATTAAGCGTGTATTTTATAAGCTGTTTAAACAATAGGTACCTACCTAGTGTTTTGATGTGGATAACACTATTAAAAAAATGAAAATACTCACCTTGTTTGTTTAAATAAGCATCTACCTACAGTCTACACTTTACGTTAAGACACTTTACGTTATAAAGGGGGGGCGGGGGTTGCTTAGGGGGTCCTTAGCAAGTATTTCTCGAAGTGATTTTTCTAAGTTCGAGGGAAAACTAGTCAATCTTTGTATTTTGGGACCCTTGGATCCCTCCAAACTCACCCTCAGCAAAGCTATAGCTCCTAGACTGACGTACATTATTATACATACGTTTAACAGAAACACACACGTGTGTTAAAAGCTTTAAGAGACAGCACAAAATATGTGTTATCAATATTTTAAAACAGTAGCCACTTTATTTAAATTTAATGTACGCGTGACTGAGTTCATTATGGAAATATTTCGAGCGATAAATAGTGAAGAGTTCGGCTCACAACCCGATAGGTTAACTCAATCCATTATATTAAAAGCTTTTCGCTTGAATGTAAGGGCGGTCTTTTTGATATGAGATAAATTAACTTGCACTGAATTTTTTAATGCTATTCTAGGTTTCATTCAATAGCTTCTAATTCTTCTAATTCTAATTCTTAGACCACAAGTTTCGGTCGCATTACTTCACAATTATTTAGTGCTATTAGATTGGAAAAATATGATGATGAGAAAGATGAGCAGGTAAGTGAGAGCGTTTTCACATTATCCGATCCGATATCGGTATCGGACGCCGACACGATATCGGGGCAAGTAAAATGTAGGAAAGATGTCCGCTCCGACATCCGATATCGGGTCGGACAATGTGAAAGGCAGGTACATATTCTATACATTTTACTTGCCCCGATATCGTGTCGGCGTCCGATACCGATATCGGATCGGATAATGTGAAAACGCTCTTAATCTTTACTTAACATTCTTTAGTCTGTTTTATGAAAAAGAAAAAGAAGAAGATCTGTTTAATCTGTTGTTTGTGTCTAGGTACAGTAAATATACAAAAAAGGTACCAAGTTCTTGACCAGAAACCTTGATGATGTGACTTGAGTGTGCAAAATGTCAACCCAATAGCTTAAGTGGAAGTGGGTGAAATATTGATTGCAAAATTCCAGGACATACAAAGCAACAAAGATACAAGTGAAGTTAAATGAAAGCTTTTAAACGTACGAAAACTTACCCGAACACTTTTGTTTGCACTATAAAAGGTAACACTAAGCAATTGGTTTATATAAATATCATTATTGTCCACATAATGTCTAAGCAATCGACATTGCTCTATTTTCTAATCTTCATAAAGCCTTCAAACAATGACGGCTTCACTTCAATATCAGGATTAATACTTCAAAGCGGCTTGCTTTATATAGTCGAAATAAACTAGTAAAGCATCGTTAATGAAAATAATTATTGTCTACTTTGTCATGCTGTTAGCAATAAGAATGTACGTCTAAGCCAAATCATTATGGAATTGACAACCGTATAATACTGAATCTAAAGTTTACTATGTCCAGTCTGCAGTGGAATGCACGTGAACCAACGATGCTGGGTAAGTGTTGGATTAATAATTTGTAAATATTAAATATTCATGAGCCGAAGAGCACGGGTCAAGCATTCATTTTATAAGAGGAACTGTGGACGCTCTCGTATTTATTAAGGAGATGCAGGTAATTATCATAAACGACTTAACGGAACTGCTCTTGGTATGTCCAGAAAAAAGTCAGATGAACTTTAAAAAACTTATCAAAAGTAAATTGGAATAGTTGCACGGACAGATGAATGTCATAAGCTGATCGCTATGATCTATTAATTTAATTTATTATAATTAAATTGTGTTATGAACTAAATACAGTATGAATATAATGTTTGATACAAAACCATTCAAAATTTAAATTGGTAATCCTTTCAGTATAAAGTTCACCAGTTCATTAACATAGATAAGTTTACAGCTATTAATATCCTAAACTTACTATTAACCGAGCAATATCTGTACCTATTTATATTTGTAGATATTCACGTTCTCAAAAACGGATCTACCGATTTCGATGAAATTTGCAATGTGCGGTTTACGGGTGCGAAAAATCGATCTAGCTACCTACGTCTCATAACTGGGAAAATTAATTTTCCCGGTATTTTCACGTAAAACGATTTGCCTGTGCAATATGATTCGTAATTTCACCTCTACCTGTCGTATGATAGATAGAACAGAGGTCTGGTTCTTTTTTTTTTTTGGGTAAGTAGCTTTTTTATTGTTTTATTTTTGTTTTTGTAAGTACTTATAGGAATATATCAAGAGATATTAAGCATTATTCGCTACTAGCGGATGCCCGCAGCTTCGCCCGCGTGGACTACTACTTTCTATCCACGTAAACATGGTGGGAAACATGCATTTTTTTTTTCGGGATAAAAAGTAGCCTATGTAATGTACACTCTCCAGCGGCCCTCCAACTATCTCCACACAAAAAATCACGTCCATCGGTTCTTCTGTTTTGAAGTGAAAGCAGGACAAACCAACAAACAAACAAACACACTTTCACATTTATAATATGGGTATGGATTTTCACCCGAGTCGAGCTCTGTCGCCCAGATAGGTACTATAAAAAACCCGGATCAAAATAAAACCTCACGTTCGGTTTATCACTTCGTTAAGTAATAAGTATTTTTACTATTATTATTATTCAATATTTTTTTAGGCACTCAAGATGCAGTATTTTCTTATTTCTACTCCATTACAAATTCAACAACATTGTTCAAACAACAGTTGCCTCAAATGAATTTGAATAAATGCAATTAAGGTTGCAAATTAAATCTCCAACATTTTAAAAATAAAACATGAAACTCATCGGATGTTTATTTCATTACATCTTGACAACTGTATGATATTTTAAATATTTAATGTTTTTTAATAACTTTGTAGGTATTTTTTGGTATCGATAAATTAGTTGGGTCTCATCACATAATAAATTCTGTTAATAAGTACTGCGTGGTATATTATGAAACCGTAATATTTGAACTCATTAAAACGCAATAAAAATCCGATACTGCTGACATTTTATAATTGATTTGAAAATGATAAATAAGAAAACTGAGAAAGTTTCGTAGGTACCGGTGGCATACAAAATGTAATAGATATTCAGCCTAAGAATACACTATTAAATTAATAAACAACATATTAGATTAGACTGTTCTTGTAAACATATTTTTTTTAAATGTGCTGGCTCATGTGCAGCTTTTGACTCCATTCATGTTTGTATGATTTACAAATATCTATTTGTCTCGGTGTCTGGATATTTTGTATGTATTATAAGTACTTAGTATAATTATTCTCAATCATGTGGTTCCTATAACACAAGCTCTGCTTACTTTGGTGCTACATGATGCTGTGTGAGCATTATTTATTTATCAGTCACCCCGTGCGAAGCCGGGGTGGGTAGCTACTAAATAATTATTCTTGCAAAACTACTCATAATCGACACAGAATATAACACAGAATCAATGGTAAATAGAGCATTTTGTCTATATTTAAGTTATTGAAGACTGCGAGTGGGCGGCGAAGGCGCGTGCCGTCCCGGCTCGTGTGGGCCGCTCGGTAGCAATCCAGTAGCACTGTCATTTACACCACACATTAAACTGATTTGAAATCACCTCTTTTGCTTGTTAGTACGTTGAGATCATCAAACTCAAGAATTACCTTTTGTTTTATTGGTCGGATTAATATTACACTTTTTACTGCAATCGTTCTGATTGAAAATGATTGCTACATTAGTTTTGGAGAGAAACAATCTCTATGGCTTAATCTAGAAAAATTGATAGTAATTCTAACGTAGGTACAGAAGATAAAAATGCAATAGATAGATCTGAACCACCTTTATTTAACTAATTTCGTAAAAGACACTTTATTAAGCCTGTCTCTGCTTAGATGTTCTGTCTTGTATTTATTTAGAAACTCAACAGAAATCGTGGGAATCCGTAACTTTAAGGTACTTCATGCATTGGACTCAATGGGTTATCAGACATTCATGTTGAAAAAAACCCAAACACAGCGAATCATAATTTCCATAGTAATGACAGTTAAATTATGTGAAGACAGCATAAAAAGGTACAAACAGCCATAAAAATATGAAGTCTTAGTGTGCGGACATGGCTCTAGTCGCTAGATGAGGGCATCAGAGTGATATACGGATGTAGGCATAGTATCGTCCTTATAAGCAGCGTATTAAGTGCATAAAAAATACTTTATTCAAATGTGCTTTTACTATTTGGCCATTACACAATATTTGCTAGTATTTCGATGGAATAAAAATACATATAGATATAGGGTAAATTAAAACTTAAGTATATGAAAAAGTGGTTGTTAAAACTAATCTGTAAGGACTTCTGACACATAAGAGATTACTAATTGCTAACTTTGACTAATTGTGTTGCAGGATTTTGGATTTTAGTGGAGATTAGACAATAATGAAACATCTAACTTGACAATTCGAGTGTCGCTCATGTAGTGTGAATGCTGCAGGCGGTGCTGCGGCCCCCTCCTCCAGAGGGCAGATGGTGCCAATAAATGCGTTAAGCTGTTGTAGTACTAAAAAATTGTATACTATGCTAGATGAGGGCATCACAATGATATACGGAAGAGCGCCGGCTCGGGGACGCGGCGGTGGCGCGCGCCAGCGCCGGCGCTGGTCGCTCGCCCGGGCCGCGTTTCGTTGACTTATAGCCGTGTACTATCGCAATACCTCTATCACTCATGAATATTTATACAAAAAATATATTTCGATGCATGTCGGCGGAACCCCGCATATGAACGTGTTTTAAAGCAATAAATATTTCAATAGCAACATTTAATTCGGACCCGACATGCGTAATTATTTTAGTTTCGAAAATAAAATGAGACGGGCGGTCTAATAAGCGCATTAGGGATGCTGTTAACGGTTTAGGATGTTTCAACGTAATGTTCCATCTCCACGGGCGGGGAGTGTTTGTTTGTTAATTTATTAGTTTTATAATAATGGAAAACGGAGCTTTCACACCGCGTTGAACTATAAAGTAAAAAAAACTATCCATTCTCTATGTGATGTGATAACTAAACTAATAACAATAAAATGCCGCTATAAATATCAAGTAACATACTATTAAGTGTTTCAACAACATTACTACTAAAACAAAAGTAGTTTGGACCATTTTATAACATCGAGTTTATTTTGTTTTGATAAGTTTCCACTTTCAAGTAAAACAATAAGTTTACGACTCGACGCTGTTATAAAATTAATAAAAAATAGCATCAAAGCTTTGGTTGCATCAAAATATGCTAAACCTCCCTATTACAATCCAATCTCCGACCGACGTTACAAGGCTCACATATTTTGTGACTCATAAACCGAGTCTCTTGTTTGCGTTCAATTAATTTATATGAAATAAAAATGCCTAAAAGCCATAAAAGAAAATGTATGTGTAGTTTTTCTAATCTGTATCAAGAAGAGGTAAGGTATAACGGCGCTCGGCTTCCCGTAGCTAATAAAATGCAGGGTAGTCATTAAAAGTATATTTTATCGCGTTTTAAATATTTAGATATTCATCTGGTGAAAGTTATCTTAAATTTGGTTCATTACTACATGTAAGTCGTGAAACTAAATCCGTCGCGGGACATCCAGCTCGCGTCGATAGCGCACAGTTACGGCCCGTGTCGCGTTAATAGCCTTGCCTAATGAAAATTAAATGTTCATAAATAACTGTTCAAGCGGCAATACTACACAGTACTGCACCCGCACCTGGGCTCCATTCCAAAACAATAACGGTCTTGTTTAAGGGCTTGACGACAGATATTGCTACCCAATCTTTACCTTTGTCTACCCAATCTCAGACAAAATTCGAAAAATACGAACAAAGTTGTCTTTTTGGATGGGTTAATATCGTCTATTTAAAAATTCAATAACATTTAAAATCTATAACTTCTTAAAACACGAGCTTCACGTGGAGCGAAATAAAATGTTTGAATTGCAGCCGTGGCTCGCCTTCTAATGAGGTCGATACGTCTTCCTGTGCGTTATGAGATCAAGCGAGGGTCAAGTCTACCGGTACAAGCATACTCAATTAAATACAATTAGATCCTTAAGCTGCTTAAGCTCTTACGAAATGCTTCATTATGGAATGTCGGAGATAAGAGAATTATCATAAGTTCATTAGCTATTAACATGAGCGCTCATGTGCTTTATAATGTGCATTTTAAGACTTCATCATCATACCGATGAAGATTATGGTAATTGGGTATTTTTGCCTTAAGCTCCCTAATTCAAACCAGAACTTTTCGATGCCAACTTACATAATTAGTGAAATAGCTGTTCTTAAGAATTAAGCTTTATTGCCCAGAGCTCTTTTATACCAATACTTGGGTCAAAACACGTTCGCCAAATACATCCTGTCTGTCAGAACATTTAATTCTGTACAAAAAAGGGTTTGAAACAGGTTTAATCTAGGCACGTTCTGCCTAAGATACTAATTGCGGATAAGATGATGTTCGAATAAATATAATCGGTTGTGAGCCGGCCGCTCATTTGTACCGCGGTTGTGGCGGACGGTTGTCATGTACCTGCATTAATATCGATGAATGAGAAATACGTTATGGATGGGCTACAAGCATGGCCATTACTGAAGCACGCTGCCGATGCTCGATGGCTACTATCCGAGCTGTCTTCTCGTTTTTATCTTCGACTATTTGTGTTGCGCCGTGTGCGGACATTAATTTCAGGTGCGCATGTGGTGTGGATTGTACCAATGATGAGAGTACAAGTACTGCCATTTTATTAAAATGTATACAATAAAGTTCAACTTTGCCTTAAATAATATACTGTACCTATAGATTTTCTAGAAGGGATCTATCAAAAACTAAACTGGACTTCATCTTCTTCATCATTCATTTGAGAGTCAGTCACCTCTCTGACTCTAAAAAAACGATCATAGTTGATAATCACAAAGACGACTTCCTCAGTTATCTTTAGTTCCTCTGCTTCTTCTTTCTAAATACCTACATCTTCTTCTGATCTCTACAATTAAAGAATGATTATAGTTTAAAGTATATTAACGTTAATAGTTGGTAGTACTATCCGAATATGGAGTAGTAGCGTCGGCAAATGTGCGGTCGAAAGAACATCAGTTGTAGTCCAGTAAGGACCGCACGCGGGGGGCCCACGAACTCGCATCCATCACGATCGCCGAAACTATACGATTATTATTCGATAATCGATGAGCATTAAGTGAAATTAATTTAGTAGAGTAATGGGACGGGTCGTGCGCGTGCGCAAACGAGCCGTATTAGTAGCGCCAGTCGTGACCGCCGCGCTTTGCAGCTAAGTAATGCTCCCAATAATAACGCAATTACTTTCAATGTAATCTAACTATATCAAATAAGATAATACTAGAAAGAATTAAAAGTATTATGTTGAAATAGTGTATCCCGGGTAAATACCACTTTATTAGAAAAAAATGCATACCTATCTTTGTAGTGGCGACCTTTGATGGAGTCATTATTCAGTCATCACTCAGCTTTAGGTTGAATGTTGCAAAGTCAGAAATATCTTTCATGCAGGTAATTAAAACTAAAATTATATTATCGCTTTGTTCAATTGATACATTTATCGTTGAACCAAAGGATCATTAAGAAGGAACTTAAGAACTTAATAAATGTTCCCCACTGTTATTGTTGCTTAACTGGTGTCAAGCTAGGCTTGCATCATTTTCCAATAACATTTGTACAGTCTCGACATTGCAAGTAGGGATTGCAATCCCGCAGCCCATTCAATCCCGCGCGGGATTAGTGCGGGTTTAGTCAATCCCGCGCGGGATCCCGCGGGATCCCGCATCTTAGAAATTATGTATAAAATCAAATTGAAACAACAGATTTTGAGTAAAAAATCAACTTTTATTAAACGTTTCTTACATTAAGCAACAGGAGCCAGCATTATACTGAGACTGGGCCTATTTGGCACCACAAAGAGTAGTAGGCAGGTACGCACGCACATTATTGTTAACAGTTTTCTTTAGATTTTAGTTATTTTTGTTTGTGTAATTGTTTATTCATTAGGTACCTACCTACTTTATGCTGTGCTTTTCCCAATGTACTGTAACTTGTGTGTGTCAAATAAACGTTAATATATCCTATTGTTAGCTGTATCCATAAGCGATAACGAAATAGCAGATGGCGCTGCTATAAATATGGGTGCAGGTCGGGAACGGCCGCACTTGCTCGTTGGCGTTCGACGTGTTAACATCAGAGGAAACTTGGTTTCGTAGTTTTTATGGTCGCGTGAGCCATTTTTCTTGTGATTTGTGCGTATTTTGTGAAGTGTCAAATTGGATATTAGTTTGTTCTATTTTGGGTTGTTTTTGTGAAAGTCATTTTGTGATTTTGATTAAAGTTAGATTTCTCGATTATATTTTTTTATCTTTAAATCACTCGTGTTCCTAAGATCAGTAAGTGGGATAAAGAGCCAGTAAAAAAAAAAAAAAGTAAAAGCCCAGGAATTTTACACCAAAATGGAACAAACCTACCCACACGTAAAGAAAATTTTTGATGTTTGTTTGTGGTTATTTGTGTTGAGTTAAATTCTCACGTAAGTACCATTTGATTGTTTTCTTTTGTAAAATGCCGCGAAGTACATCGCGTGGTCGTGTAGGTACACAATGTCATTCGAAAAGTGGCTCGCGTGTTCGCAAACGTTCCGTTCGCGTAACTTGTCGCGCAAAAGTTCGCGAGGTAGTTCACATCGTAGTGGGCTATGACCTCCTTCGTGCAGCGAGGTGCCAGGCGTCCAGGTGCCATGGTGCAATCATAGTTAGGGCATGCGTGCGTTATAGATTTCAATCTAGTTCATCAAACGTTCATGCCACTCACTATGTCCTAGTAGTGAGTCTAGGTCAGGTGAAGCCGAGCCCTAAAATGGTGAGTAAGAAGCGTTTTAAACGATGATTTGCATCGAAGCAAACCATAAAGGTTCGTTGTGTGAAATTACCTACTAGGAGCCGAACCAGAAAGCTTCTTGTTGAGAATCAAACCCGTCATGGTGAGTATGTGAAATGTGTAGGGGTTACTCGATGACCTCTCATATGTAGTAAAGTTTTCTCTGTGCACAGTTTTACAAGTCTGCATAATGCCAGGCATTCGCCGCGATCTGATGTGGTTGAGCCACCGGCAGCTACGGCGAGACGACGCGAGCAGCTGCACAGCGCTTGGTGCCCTGGCGTGGCGAGCGGTGACTGAAGACGTGTGCAGCGCTCATCAGCACAAGAGCTGGTGGTCTGTGATTTTTAATCTGTGACCTGTGATTTAATCTGTGGTCTGTGATTTCTAATCTGTGACCTGTGATCTAATCTGTGGTCTGTGATTTTTAATCTGTGACCTGTGATCTAATCTGTGGTCTGTGATTTTTAATCTGTGACCTGTGATTAGCCATCGGTCCAAGTGGTTGGATTTGCTTGTCCCTAAGCAGGTCTCCACGCCGAGAGGTGAAGCTGAGCGGTCGGAGAACGACCCAGATACTGTGTGAAGACTTATGGAAAAGAGTAACAGGGCCCTATTTTCATTATTTTGAGACGTCTCTGAGATGAAGTATGTATGAGCGTGTTTTATGGCGATACATGCTATATGACGTATGAATTAAGTGCAAGCGTTATAGTGAAAGGAGAATGATAAGCTCAGTTTTTAGACTCCAGATGTCTGTCCTAACACATTGTTTTCCTGCAGGTGATGAGCCTGATGAGACTAACAAAAAGTCTATCAGCCTCCGCATCACAGGGACCAGGCGTTCAGCGCTCCATGTCCTGGTTCGAGGCGGGTCTGTCATCGGTAGCCGTCATCGGTAGCTGTCACCGTCAGCGGCACCACACCGAGTCCCCGGGTTGAGGACAACCCTCTGTCAGGAGAGGCCGTGTTAGCTGTATCCATAAGCGATAACGAAATAGCAGATGGCGCTGCTATAAATATGGGTGCAGGTCGGGAACGGCCGCACTTGCTCGTTGGCGTTCGACGTGTTAACATCAGAGGAAACTTGGTTTCGTAGTTTTTATGGTCGCGTGAGCCATTTTTCTTGTGATTTGTGCGTATTTTGTGAAGTGTCAAATTGGATATTAGTTTGTTCTATTTTGGGTTGTTTTTGTGAAAGTCATTTTGTGATTTTGATTAAAGTTAGATTTCTCGATTATATTTTTTTATCTTTAAATCACTCCTGTTCCTAAGACTATTATATTCAAAAAACATTATATTAACAAAAACAAAAACCACCATAATGTTTCACGCAACTTTAATTATACTACTATTTACGTCACAATCAGCTTTTAAAATAGCACAGAAAAAACTAAATGAAAAACATTAAAGTTTAGGTACTTACGTAAAATGCCGGATGTTGAGTACGAAAACACTCGTCACCTACAGAATGACGTGCGCAGCGCAGTGCCATTTATAAACAACTAGCTGACGCCCGCGGCTTCGCCCGCGTGGACTACTATTTTGTTTATCCCACGGGAACCGTGAATTTTTTCGGGATAAAAAGTAGCCTATGTCCTATTCCCGGTTATTATCTATCTATGTTTCAAATTTCAGCCAAATCGGTTTAGTGGTTGTCGAGTTATAGAGGAACAAACATACATCCATCCAAACATCCATCCAAACATCCAAACATCCAAACTTTCGCATTTATAATATTAGTGTGATTAGTGTGATAGTGTGATAGTGTGATTAGTGTGATGTGACTAGCTGCTGCCCGCGGCTGCGCTCGCGTGGTACCCGGATAAAAAGTAGCCTATGTTACTCTCCAGCTCTCCAACTATCTCCACGCAAAAAATCACGTCAATCCGTCGCTCTGTTTTGACGTGAAAGCAGGACCAATAAACAAACAAATAAACACACTTTCACATTTGTAATTGGGTACGGATGACAGGACAGCCCGCCAACCGTCTGCTAGTCGCTGGCGCGGTGGTCTGTGCAAAACGGCAACGTCGCGCTCGTGCTACTCGCGATTTACGCAAAAGTTTTAACGCTAAATTTTTCGAAATTTTTCAAAGCGCGGATCCGCGGATCCGCGCTTTGAAGGTGCGGGATCCAGCAGACCAATAAAAGCTGCGGGATCCCGCGGGATTGTGGGATCCCGCTTTGCGGGATTGCAATCCCTATGCAAGACTTGTGCCACAGGATGTATTCACTTACCCCGAGATAATGGTAGTTCCATATTGAAACGTGATTGACCCAGTTTACCTATGGAGACTATTACCTTAATGCCCGACTCTATGGGCTCGGCGGACACGAAATCACTTTTGACCATAGAACTATGTGACCTGACCTCAATAATAACACCCGTAGAGCCAAACCTTACAAAATTCATCACCGCAGACCAATATTATCAAATTTTACTGTTTGTGCCTTTTAAAGGCGATGTGGTATAATTACTTTTGTCTTCGAACAAAATTCTATGAAGGAATAAAATTGTTTCCTGATGCATAAAGATGGTCAAAATATTACAAAGAAGTAACAAATTGTGTGTTTCGGTTTAAACGTCCAATCAGTTCCAATTTCGAGAGTGTTGCTTTATCGAACAGTATCAACATAACATAGAGAACAATGAGACGGTCCTATTATGGTTGTTTTCGTTACGCATAACCGATCTTGTTAGAATCCCACTTATTGTCAACGATCTGACTTTTATTTTTACTAATTTTCTTTTTAATTTTTAATAATTTTTTTTTTGTGGACAATTTTTGTCATAGATTGAATTTCAAACAATAAGTTGTTAATAGAGTTTCAAAAGTTCGTCAAACTTCAGTAGGTACTAGTATAATTTCATAAAACACACTGTAATTATTATTTTTAATCAGAGAATAAAAGCAACTTGAAAAGGAACGAATATTGTACTATAACCTTCTCATTCCAGAAATCGTAGAAGATAAAATTCACTTTATCGAGATGAGGCAGGCGCGTCGTAAAGCGAACGTGCGTGTGGCCACCACCGTTACTGTCCAGTTACAATGCACCACTGATATAAAGAAAATATTATTGATTTACACTCCACAATAAAAACGCAGCTGTCGCTAGGTATGTGCTGCATTATAATGTAGGCTGCGCTATAAAGACACCACCTTTATTTACACTTAGTTATTTACGACCCTTGACATGTGATGGAAAAGGAAAAGTTTACTGCGGACACGGCTATATAAGGCTTTTCTTATAAAAAGATAAGCGGATAAATCTATCTGTTGGTACCAAACAACAAGTGTAATAAAACTTTCTTTCGTTTTATAGGTTTCTGATCGCAACGAACGAATAAAAAATTGTACACTTGTGTATTTAATCGAAACTAATTTCAAGATTTTAGGACGTCTATGTACGTAAGTTCGTATGAGCTAGTGGCCAACTCTGGTCACGGAGTTTTAGGCCGTCATGGCTTAACGACTTAAAAGCCGAGACAGACAATTTACCATGCTCTCCGAAGCACGGAAGCGCTCAGCTCGTAATGCCACTTGCGGTCACCCATCCAAATTGAAACCGCGCACAACGCTTCAACGATCAATCAAGAAAGTAAGCTACGCCACGAGCACTTCAACCGGCGTATTTTAAAAGAAAACAGGCCTAACGGATCATAAACGTTTTATGTATTTGCTATTTTCTGAAAATGGAATCAGAAAATTTTGCAAATTCCGCAAGTCCAAATAAGCTTTTTACTCCGAAGTGCTCAATTCTTGACGGAGTAGACTACTGACTACTGGAACTCTACAGCCCAAGATCGTGATGTGACGATAATTGGAGAGGTTTTTGCCCAGCAGTAGGACACAAGTTTACTTTTTCCCTTAATATTTTTTTTAATTGGTAGGTTCCCTGGAACCTAAGTGTAAAAATGACTATACAGGGTGGAAAAAATGAATGGGCCCCGGAGGGAAACTACTTTAAATCTTTAAGATACAGTATTTTACTTAAAGGAAACATTCCTTTATTTTTAAAAGGAAACAAAACTGCATTCATAGATTTTCTAAAATTTGCTTGCCTCACCCGGAATCGAACCAGCTAAAAATTAAAAAACAAACCTCGCTCTATTTAATACCAATAATCGATAGGATTAATGTCAGGATAAAATCTTTTTAACACACATTTGGTTTTAGAAATAAAAAAGATCATGAAATTTAACATTAATTTTTTTCATTAATTTTTATTATTTCACCATTCGCGACAAAACTTTTCTAGACGCTATTTGTCTATCTGAGGTGAGATTCAGACTTCCGAAAATGCATCCGATTCGATGATTTTCTTCGAAAAGTTGACGGTTTTTCAGCGAAAAAACGTTATTTTTCGAATTCGGAATACATTCCGAGAAGGTCTGAATCACACTACTGGATACCTCTCACCATTCCACTGTAGAGTTAAATTGCAATTAAAGCCCTTGTATTCTAAATATTAGATTTCATGGATTTCTTGTACGACAGACGAGTGTAAGACCTCATGTTTCTTTGAGAAGTTTTATCTTTAGTATTGAATGTATCGACTAGCTAGTGGAATAAAATAGGGAGTGGATAATTTTTGAATTTTTAGCTGGTTCGATTCCTGGGTGAAGCAAGCGAATTTTAGAAAATCTATGAATGCAATTTTGTTTCTTTTTAAAAATAAAGGAATGTTTCATTTAAGTAAAATACTGTATCTTAAGGATTTAAAGTAGTTTCCCTCCGGGGCCCATTCATTTTTTCCACCCTGTATATGCAATCTTCCTGTAAAATGAACAAACGATAATTAAATTAAATTAATGACAAGGCTCCGCTCTAGTATGATTTCAAGCGGTATAAATCAGAGGCGTGCTGCTGACACGGCCGGTAGTGTTCTCGATCAATTAGCCACATCAATAGTATCGGCCGCTCACTTTGTAAAAAAATATAATAAATATAAACTATATTTGGTACAATGTAGTGAAGACTTACAGCGCGGGACGGCAAAGATGAAGAAGGGTGTTTCGTATCTTCAAAACTAAAATTCTTTTAACTAGTACTAAAATGAACGGGAGATTCTTTAGCTAGTGATAGAAGCCTCGCGGGCATTAACAAAATTAAAACATGATGTCGTTAGATACGCCATGATGCCTAAAATTCGTGGCATTGTTCGGAAAAATCTGTGCAGTTTTAACCGCGGACAAAACTGTCGTGCTAATTACTGTCACAGTTTAGACTGGCGCGTGGTACGATTATGAACGGTGATGCGTTCAAAAAAACTCTCACAAAAACTGTCTGTCTACATGCCAGGGTGTCAATTCTAGTACCGAACTTTTTATCAACGTCAACTAAACCTTAGATTTTCGACTGTTTCCTATTCTACTAATGACAAACGACTCAGTTGTAATGAGGTTTTAGCTAAGATTTGGACTTTGGCAAAACAAATTTTTGAAAAGCTTTTCTACTATTCACCAAATGGCTGACATTTATGAGATCGAACCAAAACGCAGCGGAATGATTGACGTTGTCATCTAGAAGAATTGGGGGGCAGATCGAACTGGCAGGCCTCGCGCATCTACACGTAAGGTTTTGGAGCGAAGGATGGAATGGCGCGTGCTATTTCCCGCGGTTAAACTTTACGTGTATAGGCCGCTATTCTCTTTTTCTTCGACAACAATTGCATTTTTTTATATTTTACACGTCTGACGTGTGAGCTGACTCTACCACGATGTAATAACAACTTTTGTACGAGACCGCTCAAAACTACCGGCACATCTAACAATTTAAAACAATGATTCAAAATTATTAAACAAACACATTGATAAAATTAATAGTGTCATTAAAACGACGTAAGTACTTATGTGCATCTACTTGATGTAAGCGCCTAAGATAGTTTCTTCAGGTGTGCCTCAAGGCTCGCATTTAGGACCAAAGTTTTTGCCCCACACGCAATCATAAGTGATGTCAACAGTAGTGTCAGCGTTGGATAGCACAAACGCTTAATCAACGCTACAGCGACGTGGTTAGATTGCGAATGATAAATAGTAGTGCATAGGATCACTAGCCCCTAGACATGTAGCAATTGAAGCGTTAGCGAAAATGAAAGCGAAAATGGTTGAAGGTATAAAAACGTCGTCTATCTTAGCGAAAGCGTTGCTAGATCCTGTGGTTCACAGGAAAAGTTGGCTTGGTGCTTGTCTAAAGGTACTAAACTTGGTTCTTTTAGCTTTATTAGAAATAAAGTTCTATATTCTTAGACGTAGCACAGTACACGGTAATTATATGCTATCAGACAGACAACATCCGTTTCAAGCGTAAAACGAAATTGATAATGTTAGTAATTAGTTATTAATTTCTCAAGCAAGGGGTTGTTTATTGACCATAAATAAAGTAATATTTCAACATCGTATTATTTGCGTACCCGCGAACTATAAAATTATCTAACTATGATTGAAACTCGAGTCCGTTGCAATTTCTTGATTAATTTATGATAATTTGTGTTTTTATTCCTTTTATAGCCTTTTGAGCTGACTCAATGGATTTTTCGTTTAGAGAAATGTATTATGTGCCTTAAAACGAGCTAAAGGTAAAGGAAACGATGAAGGAAAACATCGTGAGGAAACCCACCATTTAGTCAGCTCCACGCTTATTGACCATGTATTTCCTGTGGATATGGTCAGAGGATGGTTTAGGTGCTGGGCAAGCCTACTTCATCTCAAACAATGTCCAAGGCACTACAGTGACCCGATAAGTGTAGGCAAACATTGCTTCCTTACACTGTATAAATCATCTGTTAAAAGATGTAAAGGCCTAATATTTTTTTTAATCCTTTCACATATTTATATTATGCTCAACAATGAGCGATACCGATCTAACATGATGATGGTAACGTTTGTTTGAATTAAATCATTAAATCATTTAATAAATTATATATCAACATACAGTTTCTATTATACTCTAACTCTAGGATTAGACATCTTCTTTCTGATTCCGCGAACTGTTTACTATAACGTAAGTAAGCTACAAAGATTATTAGTATCGAAAGACTACTTTATTACCATTAAAGAGCAGTAACTGCCTCCATCCTTTACATTTAATAGAGACCAATTTAAAATTTCAATAACCGGTCACCCCGCACAGTAATGCATTATCACTGATCAATCTGCCTTTGACATGTTGTGTAATTATCATCTCTCAGTTCTTCGTAAACGGTATATGGTACAGTCAAACAAAAAAGTGGGTCTGTGAAAATTTATGTAGGTAAGTATAAGTATGACAAAGTAGAGGAATATTTGTCAGTAACTTTCCTGGTAGTACCCACCTACAAATAAGGCCAAACTTATACCAAAAGTCGAGCAATAGCAAGTACGTTTAGTACCTACAAATTTATGATTTGAAACTAACTAGCCGGTGCAAGTATGGTTAACTTTGCGTGTTACCTGTTCTCTATAAAATATGATGGAGATCCAGCTGCGGCGAAATCAAACAGCAAGTCATATTTCATGTGAACTGTTATTGTGACTGGTTGTACTTGTAGGACGCGAATCTCGTAATAACAACATCGTGTAGCGGGCACCTGTAATCAAACGCTTGTCACGGCGGTACCGCTTGTAAGTGTCGCAGAACGATATCTGATAGGAGCGTCGTGGTTCGCTTAGAACCTTTTCACATCGGTATATTAATTAAACGCAGCCGTCTCTTTTCAGCGAGATGTGATGAAACATCAAGCAAAACTAATCTCGTAGGAACTCGTTAGTCTTGATATTCCTTTCATCAATTTGAAATGTTCCCTTTAAATAATTTATTTTTAATATTTCTATGGATTTTCATAATTTTTTCGTATAAAGAGACTCGAAGAAATGAACCAAATTGTTCAATCAAATCAAATTAGAACCACTCACAACCATTTCAATCGTCTCATAAACCATTCATACAGGCGCAAAAAATTGCAATGTAAAAGAGCTCTACCATTTATGGCATGGCTATAATTACTGCAACAAAACTTTTACTCGTCGTCTCGTTCCTGTCGTATGAGAATCAGAGATATTTCATGTGTCGTGTGTTGTCGCTTGATTGTAGGTTGCTGATATCGTTTTAATAGAATTTAATTTGCACTTGGGATTACTTCGTCGTTCAGGAAGACTGTTTTATTATATAGAAAGCTGTGAACGTAAATACAAGTTAGAAATAATCCAATGGAAACTTCTTCGAAAAACTTTAATTTAAGGTAAAAAAACTGGTAACATATGGTTAAATGTTTTATAACGCTGTACTTTATCAACAGAAACATCAATCAAGAAATAACCACACTAAACCGACAATATAGAAGCATTGGCCTCATGCGTCGCCCTTATCGCGTGTATTGATGCTACTGCACTTAATACAGATCAAAAACTGCTGAGTTAGAACATCCATCAATAAATTGAACGAGAGTAAATAGTAACTTGGTCTTTTAGGATTTTATTTACACTCAAAGCTACACAATGTGATGTTGAAACCAAATAATGCTCATCTGCCATTGTCTAAATGATAGATTTTAATAAAAATAGATAAGCTATTAAATCTTCCTTAAAAACACTTTTAGGTACTTATCTACGTACTTATTTAATACTAACTTACAAAACCACTTATGTGTAGACTAAAATATTATGTAGGTACATAAGGTAGCATTGCTGTTGTAGGTAAGTGTAGCGCCTGAGTGCTAAAATAATAATGGAACTGGATATAATACCATTTAAGACGAATCCAATAATTATTTGATGGAATAGGGGTTAAACAAATACAAGTTTTATTTATAAAAGTGTAGGTTCCAGTGTGGCAGACCACTGTCCGTAGAGTTTCAGCGCCGTCCCGTTACTGCAGTATGGGGCGAGCTTGTTACGTGCATTGTGCGGCGCGGCCGATGATACATTATTTTTATAACAATAAATCGTTGCAAGTAAAGCACCGCTCTGCCTCGTCGGTGGTCTCTAGACGCACGTGTGCGTGTACCTTTATAATGACAAGACATTGGATTGCAATATCAACTCAACTAGCTAGTAGATTGTATTATACCCCATTTGACGACAGAAAAGTGGTTAACGGAAATTTAATCTCTCTGATGAGATTTTTGTAGTTTTCTCGGCACGGTTTTATGACTTTACGCTGACTTTTTTTTTTTTTTTCATGTAAAACTAGTTGTAATAAAACTGTCTCTTTCTTGAAGATATAATTTATATGCACTTACTAAAGCACACTTGGCAAACTTAGCGACAGGCTTGCAACTAAACCATAACCTTACGTCCCTATCGGTACGTCGAAATAAAAAAAGCTGTGAGTCTTCGATAATTTATTTATTACTTATCGAACAACCGATACAATCTATTGGCTGCATACATAAAGATAAAAGTATGGAACTCGTTCACGAAGAATGACCGCGCGATGTCGTGATAGCGCTCGTAAAAATTAATAGTCCTTGACACACGGTGTTTCAATTTGCTTTTTAATTAGTGACCCGATACTGATGCTGTAGACGGCTGTATGGAGATGAATACATTTTATGAATCAGTAATTAAGTAAACTGGTTTTTAAATTAAACAAACTAAGAGTATCTACAGATGAAAAAAGTAAAGAAACTGACTTACCTGAGTAAATCTAGATTTTCAATATAGTGAAAAGAAAGAGGATTGCTTAGTACTTTTATCTTTCGATATGAAAAAATGTGAAAAAAAGATAGTCAGAAGGCATTAAAGTTTGTATAATAAGTTTTAGTAGGTTTTCGTAGTACGCCGCTTGCCGCGATTCTAAATAAACTTTTCAAATCCAAGACAAGACTACTGGGGACGGGAAGGGAGTTAAATCGCTCGACGCGTTGCGATTGCCGATTGGAGAAACTTGACAAAACTAGAACAAAGTCAGTTGCTAATTACGGCAATTTGTTATTTATTTTGTCATCAATTGCATCAATCGAAAACTTGCGATCACTAAAACTCGCAACCGAGTTGCTACGTCTGCGCAGTTTTTTTTTACGAAATTCTTAAAAACAGCTATGTGCGAGTTGCCGATTGCTGCAACGCCTTACGCTAAAACGACAGTCTTTTTACTTATGAAAGTTTGATCAAAGTTATCATAATCATCGGGGATAACATTCCATTTAGCCATTTTATTTTAATGATAAAAATGTTCTTTTAATCAAATGTCGGATAAGTGAAATTCGTTTAATGATAGAGTCGGTAAACCCACTTGATTAATCGTTCTTCATAGATATGGCTTTAATGGGAGGTACCTACTTTTGGTAGGTAAGGCACGCGTCTTCGCGACCACCCAAACTATCATCTCTAAGAAGAAGCTGCGGTATTAATGTATTTTTTGGATATTAGTGACTAATTGCGACATGTTCCCTCAGTATGAGGTAATCGTAAATCATTGAAAATAATTACCTTAAAATATTTTTATTCGTTTTAGGCGGTATACTCAGCGCATACACAGAAGTTGCAGACGCTGTTTCCAAACAGTAAAATTAAAAATGCACTGTTTCTATGTAAATCTTTTCATTCATATAATATTTAACTATAAATAGCAGCACATAGTTGATCTAAGCCAACTATTTTATCAAAGTAGTTAATTTATATCTTCAAAGTTTGCCCTTTTTTTAGTGTTAAAAAGAAAAAAAGAGTCATAGATACATTTGGGTTTGTACGGCACTTTGGAAATTTTTATCTCTTAGCATAAAATGAATTAAAAGATCGAGATCATGACGGAAGAGTTTGCCTACTCCATCTCAAGTAAATACGAGACCTTACAAATCAACAAACGTAGTGAGTGAATGGCATAACGATAACACCTTCATTTCAAAACCGAGACTCACCCAGGAAGCATTAAAGTAAAATCACAATTCATTAGTTGGTCATTGAACACGCGAGCGCAAGTCGGGTTCTGCCTGACGGACCATTACTCGGGATGACGGCGCGCGTGCCCGAGGATACGCAGCCACCACTCTACCGAGACCTGTCCGACATCTCTCTACATACGACATCTCTACAGAAAAACCATATTGCCCCAGAACGCTGAGGGTCTTTCTTTAGTGGAAACGCATCTCCCGCCGTCGCCTTTAAATAGGAAACGACACGTTTATCCAATTAGAAATTCACCATATCTTTGTGATAGTTGAAGAGGAAATTTGAGCAATCAACTTGCAGAGCGCCTCTGCGTTCCTATCACAGTTTATTCAATTGAGCTCGTAATGAAGTTATGCGAGCTATGGACAGTATGAAATAAGCGCTCCGTTTATACTGCTGACCGAATATTTTAACGACGACTCAATAATCAATTTAAAACCGTTTGTAGGTCCCATCTGTATACCACATGCGTCAAAGATAACACTCTTCTTGACTAGGCATGAATAATGAACATGATCGGCTTTGTAACTGTGGTTGTAATCGTTCAAATAGTTCTATCCAATCTTTAAGCTAGATCATAGATTCTCAACCTTATTTTCCCCACCGCCCACTTTGAAAATATTTTTTTTCTAGAGCCCCCCCGCTATCTTACCTACTTTTTATTTTTCTTACCAACTGTCGCGTTTTTCACACTTTTCTGGTTAAGGGCCGCATAGGACATTGTGAGGTATCACTGCGGGCCGCACATTCTTGAATTGTTTAGTTGACGATTTTTCGAAATTTCTAAAGGGGTTAAAATCCAAGGTACCAACTAACTTGAAACTTATCATAAGTTTACGGGGCTCGAAGACTCGCTGCTTATCAGTTCCTATTCTGCGGTCTGACATAACTCACTTTGCTCGCAATATAACTACTCATGAAGTTAAAATGCGAGTGAATTGAGCTTCAAACCAAGCGAGCGAAGCGAGCCGAATTTTTGTAATAAGTCAAATACAATACGTGACATTTGATTTTTTTTTTGCAGTTTTCTAGGAAAAGCTAGCTTATCGGTTCATATTCTGTGGTTAGACTTTACTCACTTTACTCGCAATATACCTTACTTATGAAGTGAAATGCGAGCGAAGCGAGCCCAATTTTTTAACACAAATGCAACATTGTGATATTTGATTTTGTTTGCGGTGATCAAATAAAATGACGCTGCTTATCGGTGCTTATTCTGTGGTTAGACTTTACTCACTTTACTCACAATATATCTTACCCATGAAGTTAAATGCGAGCGAAGCGAGCCGAATTTTTTAAGACAAATGCAACATTGTGACACTTGATTTTGTTTGCGGTGATCAAAAAAAAATCTCGCTGCTTATTCTGTGGTTAGACTTTACTCACTTTACTCACAATATACCTTACCCATGAAGTTAAATGCGAGCGAAGTGAGCCGAATTTTTTAAGACAAATGCAACATTGTGACACTTGATTTTGTTTGCGGTGATCAAAGAAAAAAATCGCTGCTTATTGGTTCCTAGTCTGTGGTTAGACTTTACGCTCTTTACCTACTCGCAATATACTTTACCTACTCATGAAGTTAAATGTGAGCGAAGCGAGCCGAATTTTTTAAGACAAATGCAACATGTAACACTTGATTTTGTTTACGGTGTTCAAAAGAAAAACTCGCTGCTTATCATTGTAAACACTATAAACGGGAATTTTACCATGATTTTTGCATGTTAATGTTTGCAACCATGATAGTTTAAAAAGTTTTATCGCTGCTTATCGGTTCATATTCTGTGGTTAGACTTAACTCACTTTATTCACAATATAACTTTATAAATAAGGATTTATAAAGTTAAATGCGAGCGCAGCGAGCCAAATTTTTTAAGACAAACACACTTTGACGACCACTGGATTAGGGTGTTTTTTTGCCTATTTTAGATTACATTATCGCCCCCCTGCTTCATCTCAACGCCCCCCAATTTTCTCTAGGTCTTCTACTGCCCCCCTAAAAGTCTCAAACGCCCACAGGGGGGCGTTATCGCCCACGTTGAGAACCTATGAGCTAGATGATAACACAAAAGTAAGTAGATATCTAGCTCAACTTGAAGACTTATAGTCCAGTAATAAGATAACTATGACCTCAATACAGAATCCAAAACGAACTGACCAGTTTGAAATATTGCCTACATTCTAAATAGTACAAAATTTACTGAGTGCACCGTACAAAAGCATAGCTGGAGAACAAGTTGTTATTACTAGGTGTTGAACCTGGTTTTCTGATTTATTGTTGCATGGTATTTGCAATGATCAATGTTGTTTTGAGGTGTCTCTTTGTTGCGGGCGTATCTGCGATAATTACGAAACATGCTACAATAATAGTGGTACTATTTCAAAGCGGACCGAACAGGTATTTTGAATTAATGTAACTGTCTTATTGTGTGAGGACATGCTAGTTCCTCATTTGGAGTCTATTGTGTCAAGGCAGTTGGGACCCTGATTCAATTAATAACAAACTATTATCCTAACCCGATTTTAGTAATTAATCTTCGTTTGATTCCTGACTTGTTTTCCATTCCAGTTAAAGAAAAATATAGCTAAGAGAAACTGTCATACTCGACTGATTCAAAAAAGTAGATGTTTTGTAAATTGATGATGTGAAAGAATGATAATCAAACATATTAAACATTTTACTTATTTAATTTCCATTCCAAAAAGCGGTCATACGCGAAATAATCAGGGAGCGAAAAAATTAATTCTGAACACTTCACAGTTTTTTTTTTCGTAAATACCTACATAGTCCAGTCAGCTTAGCATAAAAATGGGCTCAACCTCGGAATGACAGATAATAAGCTGAATTTTCGTATGTAGCTTCATTTAGGCGTCCTAAAAGTTGTCTCAAAAGTCTCATAAAATCTCGTGTCTGCGTCTTAAGTTATTCAAGGTCAAAGGAAAAAAAATAGTTTTTCGCGAATATCTCGGTTGCTATTGGTCCAATGATGTTAACATGTATTATAAAGTTGTAGAGGATACAATTTGCGACAAAATTTGTTTAAAACATTCTTTCATGCGCTCAACCGTTTTCGCGATAGAGGAGGGTGAGTGCATAGCGCTCAGCCATACGCGTAGGTACTGTAACGCAAAGTCAAACGTGAATATCTGTGAATACCTTAAATTTTGAATAATTTGTTTTATTTATCAGTTAATTATTGACCAAGCGAGCAAAGCGAGCTAAGATCTTACGATTTTGCTTTGTATGTTTGTATGTGTAATTTTTATGTTATCGCATAACTATCGAACCGTTAATCCAATCTGCATGAAACTTGGTAGATAACTAGGTTGTGCTATGGAAATTTTATATATGACATATGAGCGTAATCGATAGAGCGGTTGTAAAGATATTGGGATCTAAAGGGGGTAAAAAAGGTAAAAGTTACACAGATATATTGAGTGGGGTGTCATATGAAAGGACTTAATTTGTACATTCCGAAATAGTTTTTATTTTTGTTCTAAGAAGTATAGTTTTTGAAATACACATACTGAACGCTTTGCGCTCACGGCCCTGTATCGCAAAAACGGTTGAGCTCATGGAATTTTTTTTTCAATGAATTGGTCGCAAATTTTAAGTTCTACAACTTCATAATAGATGTTAACATCACTGGACCAATAGCAACCGAGATATTCGCGAAAAACTATTTTTTTTTACCTTTGACCTTGAATAACTTAAGACGCAGACACGAGATTTTATGAGACTTTTGAGACAACTTTTAGGGCGCCTAAATGAAGGTATATACGAAAATTCAGCTTATTATCTCTTATTCCGAGGTTAATTCCTAATTTGACTGGGCTAACATACTTACCTACATTTTTATACATAGAAAACACCCAGACCAAGGACAAATATTAGCAGATCATACAAATATTTGTTCCGCGGCGGGGACCGAACTCGCAATCTCCATGCGTCTCAGGCGGGCCTTCACCCACTGTGCCACAGAGGTCGTCAAATGGTCGAATGGTCGTGTGGCCGGCACGAGCCACCCCGTTCGCCGACCGCACGCCAATTGAACGACGAGCGTCTAAGGTACAAAGTCTTTGGTCTAAAGAGGTGTAAAGAGTCTAAAAAGGCCGCTTTAGATGAATCATAATAAATGCTGTCTCTTTTCATAGACGCGAGAGTTAAAAGAAGAAATTATAACTATTATTATTTGAGATTATAGTATCATGCTTGCCCAGCACCTAGCCCATCCTTTCAGCTGAATCAGCCTCAAGTTTTCTCAGGAATGACAAGGTCACTACTTGTGCATTAGACTAAGCCAAAGGTTTCCTCATGATATTTTTTTTCAAATTTTCTAAAATGAAAAATCTATGATGCACGGCCGAGATTTGAACCCATGACATTTGAAAAGTCGAGGCACTATCCTACTCGGCCAGCTGGCTCGCTCATTTATTATGAAATTTATACTATGCCGATATATCGAAAGGAAACAGAGATTGTCATGATTAGCAAAAGATTTTTTATCAGTGAAACTTTCGTCGGTCGTAATACTTCTCGAATGTCTGTGAATTGACCCCTCACCGACCCCACTCACCGCACTGACCTCATTCATAAATCGTCATTTAGTCTCGCACTTGAGGAGCAAGGGTCCACGCTACAGTATTTAAATACCTCAAACAATAGTGTAATATTGGGTATGTATGACATGATTTTAGATTGACTTTTGTAAGAGTAGGTTCATTTTGATTTTGAGCCGGTACCGTGAGCCGGTTCGTTTGAGCCGGTCATTTTCAATTGACTGTTCATTATTTTGGCGGACTACTCACTCATTCTCATATGACAATCTGTCCGATCAATTCTGAATTCTTTCTTGTCAATGTCAAGCGAGGAGTGATTGCAGATTGAATGAAGCTTGAGGAAAGAGTAACGTCATTTTCTGATTTTGTCATATTGTATACGGTCACATGACATTTGAATTAAGTATGACATTTTTAGAAGTTGAGCCGATCACACAAAGTTGAATTTTGTACGGGACCAAAGAGCCGCGTCAGTCACGTCATAAGTACTCAACACTACAATAGTGGTAATATTGGTGATATAACTAGTCAATGAATGATCATTGATTTACTTACATATTTTTTTATAACCGTTGTAAATGTTCAGTGCAATTTCAAACTAGTTGAGTAGTAAAAAAACAATATTTTACCCATAATAGGTAACAACTACAAGGATACTTTGTAATTCATTGAAAATATTGTTATCTGTTATTCAAAATTATTATAGGTACTTACAGATATAAAGATAGGTAAGTCATCATTTACCATCTTCAATTTGGAACAAGACAATTAGGTTAGGTAGCTAAAATAGTAACGGACGTATACCCTAACGATAAGCTTGGTCATGCGGCAAGCACTCCAAATTAATATATCCTGGCTCGCGCCGTGATTCCTAATATTATATTTAGACGTGACATGCGCTCGTTTGTATCAATTGGTCCCGTCTGCCTCACTGATATACGGCCGACGCTACTTTAGAACAATGATGGCATAAATTGCGCTATTACGCGCTTTAGAGTCGCCCCGCGACCCCGCGTGACTTCTGACTCCATAATTGTTAAATTAGCCTGCACTGATACGCTTGCATGCACAATTCGAGATACAATTACAGAACGGCACACGCTGGCCACAACCAACAAACGGCCTACGCCCGCGCTCCAGCACCCAGAAGCTGTCGACCGGGAACAGCCCGATAAATGAACGCACAAATGATTCTCGTGTCCAGCGATTACAAAGCTCATTAATAACTTCTTGTGCGGCGCCGCTAACTTCACTAACACAAATCGCTCTAATGAGTGGATTCCATGAGGGCCTTTTAATTTCCCATTTGGTGCGGCCACCTTCGATATCGGGTGACGGTTATTAATATAGGGACGGGGCGGTGCGGTCGGTAGTGCGGCGCTCGGCTCCCGACAGGCGCGATTACTCGACCCGTGCCGAGTACGCAGACGCGACCTGCGACTTATCTCCTGCTATTAATTACGACCAGATATTCGATGGACAAGTTTAATGCGACCGCTTCATTTGCTGCTGCGCCGAGAACGCCATATCAAAGAAGTTATAGAACAGATAGCTTTGCCAGAGCCATAGCCGATAAAAAGCTAGAATTGTGTTTTGTTAAGACATTCTAGAGAATGATTGAGTGGATCTGGATAAGCGGAGCGTATGAAAATTGAACGCGGTCCCGATATTTAACGGGGATAGATAGTAATCTGGCGTTAAATCAGTTGGGTTTTGCAAGGCTAGCTACCGGCTACCAGCGATGCGGAATAGCTGCGGTCGACGGCTGATGCAATTATAGTTTCTATTCATAAAAGAATCGGAATCAGATCGGACGCAGCCGCGGGCCGCCAGCCAACGGTTAATAACACCCCACCATGAATATTGACTGCTGTTACAAATTAAAGGAAACTAGTATCGTGCCCTATTTGAACTACTATTTATTTCATGTTATTTATTGCTTAGGTTTTCACTGAGGCAGAATATCTGGAAACAATTTATGTGGTTTTCTTTTATTTTTATCGATAAATATGGTCATCCTGTCTGACCGTTATGAGTGGCATCATAATTCACTATAGTCGTTCGAAGCGTTTAACCAGTCTATCTAAATATAGTAAGGCTGTAGACTGAAGACTTGCGAAACTCAGTATACTAACAATCATGCACACCATTCTCTTTGTTAATTACAAATGTTGAAAAAGTGGTATTTTTATTTTATAAGATAAGCTTTTGAGTCTTTCAGTTATTTAATATGACCAGACCAGTTCTATCATTTCTCAGCCGGACAATATAATGCGCAAAACGCTTATCTTTGAGAAAAGATTTACAGTATTACTGAGCGCAATATTTTAAACAGGATAATAAATAAAACAACGGAACCGGCTAAAGTAGCAGACTTAATTATTCCATCATTCACTAGTAAGTACTAAAATTTAATAGAATCGTAATATCGTTGAGTAAGCAGATACTTGTAAGTAGTAAATTTTTGTCAAAGTCAAACAAAGGGAACATGTTTTTACAGTTAGTAGAACGAGTACGAGTGTACGAGTAAGTTTGTAATGTTTAAGCAAAAAAATGCTTTAGCTAACAATCTACAAAATCAAGTGAAATCATATTGTTATAATGTTGAATCATTTCACTCGTTTCAAAAACATACAAAACCGTCAACAAATTGCCACTTACTCCAAGTTCCAACCTGGCTGCTAGTTTTTAATTTTGGCCATTACTCTTGGCGTGCACCGATGATATCTGAGCAGGCGTGTTGAGCAACAGTGGCCACTGACCAGGTGCAAGCTATCTCGTCACCAGCGACAGACACGTTTGAAACCAGAGAAGAATCTCCTTCCCTAGCTCTGTCGCAATAACTCAAACCGATAACACCTGTTAACGACAAATAACACAGATAACGCACCGGCCACCTAAACGACCCTATCTGCCATTCGATAATATTTAATAATTATTTACATATATTATCAGATGGATGGTGTGCGTGCGACGACACCTTGTCAGCACTAGTGTTTATTATGGTTATTTATTTTGGCATCTGGTTACGGTAACATAAAATATTTCACTGATTACACTTGAGTTTTTCCATTTAAAGTTTTTACCTAAAAATAATTTTCGTTTTGTAACATAATAACTCTGTTTAATTTTTTTTTTCCAGATTATGTAATTCGAAACTATCAAAATTGTTTGAATAAGTAGAGACTATCGTAGAGGGAAATGTTGATACTTAAGAGGATATGCTAGGCCTTAATTATATGGATATGCTGAAAATGACAGATTGGTAAATTTAGATAAAAAACACGCACCAAGTTTATGCCATGGACCATCAGAGTCAGTAGCAAGCTTGGCACTTTCAACCTAAGTAACCACGGAGTCATTGAAAGTAAGATGCTCCTTTATTAATGGGCTTAACTTGATGGAAATAAATGTATCCGGCTCTGAAGTCGCATTTAGAAATGATATCTACCATCAAAACGATTTGGATATTTTGACATCTAGAAACATACCGTTAGTTGTGATAGGTACTAAGCATTTGCTGTCTTACCGAATAAGAGGTGTTTGGAGCTTTCTAAGGCTGAGCGCACACCTATCCGGGACGAATTCTCGAAGTACTGTCAGATTCAGATGCGGGCAGGTGTGCGAGGTTTCATAAGATTTCATTACTTATATTAAAGAATTCTAAAATTCGATTCATTCGGCGCGGATAGGTGTGCGGCCACCTTAAAGGTATTAATTCGTTTAAGGTATAGGAATCAATTCTATTTATTCTCTATTTTATTTGAATATCCGAATTTCTTGGTTGGTGTATTTATTCATGATTACCGATGTCTTGATCACTCTCAACCTTGGTTTCACAAATATTGACTAACTCATAAAATTAAGCAGCAAGAAACCCGATATGCTATCCCAGCTTTTATGATTGATTTACTCAAAGTACGACTATTTGAACCCAATCCTTTGCTTATTCAGTTTAGCAAATTAATTGAGATACTTACTCTTGTCACCTACTTCATTCTCATTCATACTATGTCTCAAGTTCTCAACTATGATTATATAAATTAAAAATGCGATCCACCCGCGTTCAGGTATTTTCCATGTTTAAAAATATACTTACCAGCAATAATTACAAAAAATGTAAAGTGTATTAACATGTTTTACCTTTTTAGGCTTGTAATTAAGAGCATTCAACATTATTTATTTCCTATATTTTTCCATATCATGCGGTATGTACTCGTATGACCGCATGAGTCCGCGCTCAGAGCCATGTACATATTAGTTATATCTTCTTCGTGAAAGATTTCATTAAATCAAGTTGTAATGAGAAGTGTAGAACTTCAGAGATGTGTTGGCATAAAAATAATGCTTTTAGGACGTGTTTAGGACTTTTAGAAAATAAGATTGCGTAAGTAGGTAAATTCTAAAATTATTTTATGTGATAACGATCATAGTTATGCCCAATGCCTAATGTGTTTTAGAGTAGGTAAGTGATACTTTGTCAGCATCTTATTTAGAGGTCCTAATTAACTGGCATTGCTGGTAAGAAACTATATAAGAAGCCATAAGCTGCCTTGGTAATTGAAAGTTACAACCTACTAGCAGTTAGTGCAAAAAATAAGCAATCAAACTGTAGCAACAACCGTATCGATGTCTCAATCAAGCATCATTAAAGGACAACGTAACAAATTGCATTCCGGCCGACCAATTAATTTATAGTTTATTTATAAATAGCAGCTACATACCGTATCAGACAGGTTGTCCTATCAATATCAATCGTTTGACAAGTGTATTACATACTTGACGGCTAACGTCACTTGAAACGCCGCCGCAGACCTTAGGCGCCGCCTGCTATGAAATGAGGACCAAGTGGACAGGCAGCATCATAGTGTAGTTGGGGATAAATAAAAACTTAATAATACTACGGGCTGACTGGACGGAGCTGGCAACTGCAAAGCTTCAAACAATGTAAGGGTCAATCTTCAGAATCAAAGCACCTGGTTGATCGCTATGGAGCCCCTTAAATATGGATATTATTGCTTTTCTGCCCCTTCAGGGGCCAATATGAAAATATGCTTATTTAGACACCTCCTTCTCGAAATAAAAATACAGAAAAGCAATAATATCGATATTTAAAAAGCACCATAGCGATCAACCAAACACGCTGATTCTGAAGATTGACCCGTAAGATCTTTGCCTAGCAGTGGTTATGGCTTTACTATGGATGCTATTGACGCGCTGTTGGGCCATGCTGGTGTGTGAACTTCGTAATTACATACAGACACACAGAACGCATTTTAATATGAATTTCACCAGCACAATTGAGCTAATGGTATACAAGTAGTAAACAATTATTGTCCGGCCTAACATGTGCAACATCGAGAAAGATATCTCGATCGGACGAACTGCTCTAACGCATACGGAAGAGCAGTTTAACCGATCGAGAAGTCTCTTTTCTCGACTCTCGACGTTGCACATGTTAGGCATCTTTCGTGTCGTTGTTACAACCTTTAGGGACTTTGACCTGGATTGAATTGCTGAAGTCAAAGTTGAAGTCAGTATTAGGATCACTGAAAATTTAGGCTTGTCTTTTCCACAACGAAGTTACAGAGAGGTCAAAATGGCCCGAATGACTGCGAGAAAGGATTGTACGGCCGTGTTCGAGCATTTTGATGTTTAAAGTGACAGTTGCTTTCTACTCGAATGTAAATGTGTGACCTTCACTCACCGGCTGAAGTTACTTACTCTATTTTTTAAGAATTCTCATGATCTCACACAATAAGCGTTTGCATTTTGCTTTTATCAACTTTTTAAGTAAGTATAAACTCTAACTAAGTGAGTAAACAAACAAAAACAAGACTAAAAATGGCGAATAAAAACTGATTGGATAAAATGAGTCAGCTACAGATGTACAATCTACAAAACTTAAATAGCGGGATATTATAAATTTTAAACCATAAAAGACTAGCCCTAATACGACACCAACGATGTTTATGCAAATATAGCGTCGTAAAAACGGCAGTATCTGACATTTTCCTTTGGATTTGAAGTTGAACGTGCAAAAGCATTGCAGTTAGTTCGCACTGTTATGTTATTAAAATGAACTTCTCACATAAAGTAGCATTTATCCATATACTAGCGAAGAACTTTGTAAGCCTTTAATAAGTATCTAAGTAGGTATAATCTGTAGACTATGGAGCTGTAAAATTATTTGAAGAGCCTTCATGACTTTTGCAAAGTAAGCAAACTAAACATTTACCAACCACACCTTTACAGTTATCATAACGCAATATTTTAATGCATTATTTTATCTTACATTGAAATTCAATTCGACAAATCTCGATATATGCTTGGCTTATATCGCAAACAGATATTTTCATAGGAGCACTAAAATTAGTTGTCCTTTATCTCTATCGGTTGAATTTTGTATTAAAATCTACCATACAAATTGTATATTGTGTGACAATTATCGAAGCAGAATGTTGCCTAGTTATCTGCACAAAGCAAAACCCGTCTGCGATTTCTACTACCACTGAAATACGAATTCGAAAGTATTTTAAATACAACTTCATTTTTCGTAACTAGCTCGTAACAGTTTCAAGTTATTTCCATTTCAGAACATATCTTACTCGTCATCAATGACGCTAAACTAATTGCTTACCACCTTATATAACCAATTTTTCTTTAAGGATCCTGACCATCTGAAACCAAATAAATGATTTATATTAATTTCAATAAGCGAGTATCAATGGTAGAACTACCTGCGAAAGCACTAGCGGTCACCACTCAGCTTGCACTCACTTAATGTCATAAATAACTTTGTCAATCTGCTAACTTAATAGCATAATTTATCCATCGCAGGACAACATAACGAGCAATGCTGATAATAAACCAGAAAAGCCATGAGGTGATAATAGCTGTCCGTAAATAATGATTGCAGATTGCCGGTCCACACCTCGACGGGCAGGTCATCGCAGCGATGCACCGATACTTGGCGCGCAATTTCCATGGTACCTCTAGGTACATTTTATCTTTGAAACCGAATCTTCTCATATCAGTGCTTTGTTACTTTACAAGCTGACCTCGAGGCATGTATCTGCCTCAGCAGAATGCAATCGGAGTCTAATTAACGCAACTCGGACACGGCTCGCATCGAGGATGTACCGATTAGACCGCTTCGCCCATTAAGGAAGAACAATCACATCACAAACAAGGAATAGGCTAGATTAGTTCTACGCTTTATGTTCGGTATAATCGCTTCAGTTAGATATGAATCGTAATGGAATGCTGAATCTCGTTAGGAAAGGGGCAAGTAAAATTGATTCAGAGTAGCTGAATTGAAAACGCACCTGTTTTGTAGATGTTGTGTAGAGCAAATGTGTGCATGGTCTGAGCAGCGGGTCCGTAATTGGGCCGTGCCTTGGCTTGTCTGACCGGAGGCAGCGCGCGACGGCTGGCCTGTGGCGCAGAAGTGCGCGTCTCAGTAGCGGCCGCCGACATCGCCCTCACTAGCTTCTACACGGCACGCGGCTGTGTCGATGTGCTCCCGCGATAGCCCCGCTCTACGACCACTGCTTTATTCATGCTGCAATAAATTCAAATTACCGGATTAACAATACTACGGATACCATCTCTAATCGTTACTTGTGGAAACCGATACCGTCATCTAACAGACGGTACAACTACACGGTAGGACTCTAGGCGATACCATTCTAATTAATCAAATCTATAACACCGGTATTTGCGATCACGATCAACTAAAATCTTAGTTTAACAGTAGGTCATTAAAATCTAACAAGGTTGTAATAATCTAGATACGGCTTAATGACAGCGCCGTAAATAACACCCGCAACCGCAGTAAAACCAACCGGTGCGAAATTGAAACTAATTTTAATATGCACGATTTAAACAAAAACATTGCTATCAATAAATGTCAGTGGCGGAGTGGTGTCGCGGGCGCGGGTCGCTCATGTGCCGGCCACAGACCGAGACACAGCGCAATGAAATCCAACACCGCGACGAATCGAACGCTGTCCTGTCGCGTTTGAAATTTCTGCAATATTTCGCCCTTTTCACGCTGATATCCTCGGCCCGTGTCTAAACCGCCGGACATGAAACACAATATCGCCGAGTGAGCTCCATAATTTATACGCACCGTAGAGCCGGCGCAGATATTAGTTGTGTGTACAATCTTAAATTACGACTTATGCGTTTCACAAAAATAAGACTTGGTAATGAACATTTCTAGAGACTTTGTTATTGTGTAACGGTCGACACGGACGGTCACATTCCTACAGTCGGAGGGCTTTTACCTAAAATAATCTCGTGATAAGCACTTAAACGTTTTCGCATTAGCAATACCGACTATGGAAGGGTTTGTACGTTTGAATTAGGTTCTACGACCTTACACCAAAAAATCACAAATTCCAATAAAATAAATTCAATCGTAAAGCTCGTTTAAGAAAAAAGTATGGTCTTACAAATATGTATGTATCCCATACAACGCCTCTATTAAAATTCAAAAGAAACTTAAATTTGGTCACCAATAAAATAATTAAATTAATTAATCTTACGAAGACTGCTGCAGCTTCAAGTTCATGAACCAATTTTTAAACAATAATAAGATAATAATGATATATGAAATAAATAAGATATGAAATTAATATTAAATGAGAAATCTTAAATGAAATAGCGGTCAAAGGATCCGCTACTTACCTATCTCTTGTTCACAATTCGGGCACCCTGTTTTGAGTAAATGCGATCATAATTGTTGATAGAACAGTAAATTCTCAACACAATATAACATTTTAATAAAACGCCTTAAAACATCTAAAAGGTACAAAGACAAAGGGTACTTTGTCTGGAAATTAAATTGATTACATGTTTAAAGCATTCAAGACAAACAACATAGGTATCGTAATACTTACACAATTAGCTCGTGAGGAAACATTGTTGCAATCCAAATTACGAGGTGATTATCTACTAAAAATACTCAAACAACGACGAGGCTTGGCGATCGTCCAAACTGAAATCAAGAATACCTACAGCGTAATTGTTATTTCTCGATACTTTTGTACAAGGTATAAAATACTACTCTTAAAACCTCCATCGGGTGCTTTGGAAGGCATCGATTATTTCCAGATGTAAAAAATGCATTGATGACATTGATGCTCGGTCAAGATTTCCACTAATCACATTTAGATCAAAATGCTTTCGAACAGATGGTCGTGTTTAATATTCTTGATTATTGTCGACAGAGGATATAATTATCACACTATACCTATACGGCACCCACTGTAAAACAGTAATGAACTGAGACGTACATCGGAATAAAAATAAATATTTTGTTTATATTGAAATTCAAAGAAGCACGGTCTTATTACATTGTTTCAGATATGATATGAAAATAGTCTTATTACACCCAATACTATTAAAGTTTGAGCTGGGAACAAACAGCACCATAAAGAACATAGAATATTAAAAAAAATAACATAAAGCAATGCGTTATCATATTTCTCTTTTTTTTTAAGTATTGGCACAAAACATGTACTTAACAATAATATTATGTAGATACTATACATAAAGTTTTCTTGAAGCACCTACTTGATAACCGACTTGGTTTCTTATTGTAATACACATCCTAGCTAGTATTTTCAAGAAAGGGTCAAGTTGATTGTCCTGGCATAGTCGTATGCAACTCGCGGTGGTCGATCCGGCGAGCGATTTATGCACCAGCTACGATAATGACCGTATTAATGGAAATTGACACCACTTCGACCATCTCGAGACTGTGGGAGAGACCTCACCATGGCCGCTTATGGAAATACAATATTAACGGCGCAATCACTATATAATAATCTCGTCCTCACACGTCGAAACTCGTCTTCCAGCGATAATAATTAATTCGTCGATGGCATCGCCTTTCCACCACCTTAAGTAGTTATAATTTAATACTTCAGTTTGCCTTTAGATCTCAGCATTATTATTTTATTTTTATCATTTACGAATATCAGAAGGCTGTTAAGAGACAGCATTGGACATTTATTTTAATTTTATTAGGGATGTTGATTGATAATAAATTTATATAGAGGTATTTTTTTACTTGCACTTTGATAGAATTGAGAATTGACAGATTTGATGTCTGTAATACATTTTTATATGGGTTTCGAAACGGTATCACTGTGGTGGCCCTAAATTTAAAACCACGACATCAAAAATAAATAAAAAAAAACCCAAAGGAATTCATTAAACCTTGAATTCATGTTTTGTTTATACTTTGGCATAAACAAACAGGTAACCTAAGCTCACTTTATAGAATTCAATGGACGTCTAGACTAGCTGTTTTCAGGTCCAATTGTCCCATAATAACAGCCTTGTTTATTTGTGTCCTCGTTACGTTTGTTATTCGCTTGCTTTCTCCCAAGAACTTTGCGAACGTTATTATTTCCATTATAAGGATTATTACCGCGATATGAGTTACGGCACCGTCTTTGGATGGACAGCTCGACTGTCTCCTTTCAATATTTATTGGCATATAATGGCTTCTAATGGGAGGCTATTGAATCTGCCACCTGCATCTCTTTTATTTTCCACTCGCCGCTAGGGGCGGGCCTGTTGTCTGGACGCATGTGAATATTCTGAATATTCATAACGCAGCGAACGTTTGGCTGGTGATTTAATTGATACCCAGTTCGTTCTGCAGACAACCTGCATGTATGGACAAAACGTAATTGCTCGTTAAGCCCCGATCCTCGATTGTTTCTTGATTATCAAAATAAAAGAATAACAAAAGCATTGTGGGAATCGAAAAGTTCCTGACAAATGATTATAACGAACAGTGCTATTATTTTTAAAGTGAAACTATACAGCATCGTGTTATGCTTATGCATTATGTAGGTACATCCATACGAGCTTAACAGACGATACTATATTGTTTTCTTCGCAGTCAGTAGACATCGGACAAGTTTGTAGAGCACGAGCACACCGTGGAACAGATGATGATATCAATGCATGTGACCAACAAATAAGCACATATTCAAATTTATTTAGACCTTTCGTCGATAACGCTCAGTATTCAGGTTCTTTTATTTGCTGAACACGATGGACGCAAGTACAATTTATTGATACTGTGTTCGATAACCAGTAGGTGCGTCCCACGCGGCGGCGCACAATGATCACGAGCGAACCCGACAACATTTACAAGTATCACGCCCTTCGGAAGGAAATACTGAAGCAAGCTCATGCTAAATACACCCCATAAATAGTGGAGGTTATAGTGTCGTAAAAACAAAGTCAAGCTGTGCAGACAACTGCACTATAAAGAGCTCCTCTCGTCGCGCGAGCGTTGCCTGTTTGTCCGAGCATCGAGCAGCGTACTGAGGCATTTAGGCAATCATATTTCTAGTTTGTTGTAGTTGAAACAAGTATTACCCAATTCGAAAATTTACGTATTTGATTAAAAAAATCACGTCTGATGTAAGTACCTTCAATGTCCAAAGAAGAGCATATCAGAATAAGTTTTGTATTTTATGTGATTAAATTCATACTAATCGATAATCATTATACATAATTTTAACGTTTAAAAGTCAAAAAACTGTGGGAATGTTTGTATTTACACATTTTATTAGTGTTCGAAATTGAGGCTCGATAATCGTTTATGCATAGTATGATTTTATTACATTTTATTAAATGCTCATAATCAGAAACTCTATATCATAATATTATTTTTATTAGAATTCAACTTTTTAAATGAAATTGATAATGTGAAAAACAAATAGAAGAGTCCGAAGTATTTAATCCCGGCTTTTTTTTATTTTCCAATTACTGACATCACCTACAGAGAGGCAACACATTGGGCAACACCTCGGAATATATTTACATTCATATCATGTATCATTCTCTAAACTTTAATGTACAAAAGTACATGGTGAAATAGATTTGATTAGCTATTAGCTAAAGATCTTAAAGGATGAAGTTAAAGATCTATTTTATTAAACTTTGTTTCTTGAGTGTCTGTCTTGTACTTATATCAGTGAAAATGATAGTGTATGAAACACCATCATATACGTTAAGTATACAATAAACAGGCGCGAACATTTTAAAACGTAAAAGTACTGACGCGTTGAAATCTTTTGTTATTAAAACTATTAGGCGTGATATATCCATAGTTATGGTGACTGATAATTTAGATTATGTATTTCAAACTCCACATAGTATACAAGGAAGAAAAATATAAAAATTAATAACACCGAGTAGCAAATACTACCTCGTCTCCGTTGAATAACTAAAACATTAACATACGTTGCAGAAGAACCAATAATTATTAAATAGTTTTTACTAATTGCAAAACAATTAGAGCCCATGAACACTAAGCCCACGTGAAATACCAGGTATTAATTCAAAAATCAACAATGATTTGCCAACTCTACCTACCTGTTTTCTCTAAAGCAGCGATTCTTAACCTGTGGTCCGCGGACCCCTAATGGGTCCGCGAGTATATGTATGGGGGTCCGCGGACTCATCTGTGGACCATTTAACAATAAATAAATAAATGCCACCAAAAGTCTTTGCATATCTACTAAAGTGAGTTGGCTGGCTCTTGTCATATTCGTGTACTAAAAACAAGTACTGAGAGAAACAGCCCCCCTAGCCATATTACACTATCTATCGTCGCTGTAGAATAGAAACACTTCAAAATGTATAGGATTTGACGTTTCAAGTAGATGAGTCACGTGGTCAGAACGTCAATTCCTATACATTTTGAAGTGTTCTATTCTACAGCGACGATAGATCGTGTAATATGGCTAGGGCCCCAGATTATATGTATAAACGGTTTGAAATTAAAACTGAGTAGTAACATCTATCCGGATATCACTAATTTAGTTGCAAGCAGCACCAACCTGTGCATTACGTATTTTTAATGAAAAACTATTTTTTTAACCGACTTCAAAAAAGGAAGAAGTTCTCAATTCGTAGAAATACTTTTTTTTGTGCTTTTTTTAAGTAGGTAAGTACGTTCACCGATTACTCGAAGACGCCTAGACTGATTTGGAAAATTCTTTTTTTGTTTGAATTGTAAGGATATACTTTGCGATTGGTGCCACAAAAATTTGGTGAGGACTTGTCGAATATCTTTGGAGTAATGAAAATGCAGAAAATTGCGAAGAAAGAACATTAAAGTCGGTTTTTTAAAATTTCTTATTTAGTCATTTGTTCGTATTTGTTGTATAAGGTTCGAAATTTAGTTGTTTTTTTTATTAAGGGGGTCCTTGATGTTGTTTTTGATGTCCTAAGGGTCCGTGGACGAAAAAGGTTAAGAAACGCTGCTCTAAAGTATAAAGTAGGTACACAGAACTTGCATACAAAAGTTTTTATTTTTTTCGTTAGTGTAGTTTTTTTTTCAACCTACTACATTCCAGTGACGGTAGGTCTTAGTAAACTTAAATCACACGATTTTTTATAGAATCGACTATAATGTATTCTCTGTAGGTACAATTACTTTTACATATTTTGCAAGTTCCATTTTTTTAATAAACAAATTATTTTATTTTAATTTAAATAAATTTTAGAAAAGTATGTGGTTTACATATATTTTTATTCAAATGCAAGTTATAGCATCATAAAAAGTAAAAGTCTTCTCAGGGTGTCACATCTCTCGCAAAAGTAACCTGCCATTGTACTTGTCTATTCTAAGAAAGTAATAGCGACTGGGTAAGAGGTCATTCCGAGCTTGGACTCAGCACAATTATAACGCACCCTGAGGCAACGTTTGGCTCATTACGCATTTCTACAATTTCCTTGGCGCCAACTCGCGAACAACGCACCTGACCTCACGCTACCCATAGCTGCGACGCGAACGAACTGACCCAGCTATACCTTTATTTCCGTCTATTTATTCCTTATTATCCTTGTTGACCTTTTGTATGTTTTCTATTCTTGTTATTGAAGACGTAACAAACAGGATAAGTAATCTATTTCAACACAGATTATCACACTGGCCCGACAATATTTTTATTAAAAGGCCAACTCACGCGTCGGTATAATACAAAAATAGGATGAAAATTCGGGCCTATTAATACTATTCAATCTTAAAACTAGAAATAAAATTCTAACATCCCTACCTATTGAAGATAATTTAATTTTGAAAACCCATTTGTTAAATTAAATATTTTGGACAAACGATTGAAGCGTTGCATCGACGAGTCGTTAACCAATCTCCTATATTGCATCATAAACTCCAATTTTGAACTAATTGAAAAAGGAAAAGCGGAACCCACCACAAATTACCGACACTATATCAAGTGTTAAACGGCACTTATCGACGCCGAAACGGCGAGAGATCATTGACGGTGAAAAATACACAATTTGAGGCAATAAATCAATGTCAGCGCGTCCGCGCGCCGGTAGCCTCTATGAATGTTTCACTTATTATTTATTACTTGGATATAATACTATTTCTATCAGAGCGAACACTTAATTACACGGTTATTATACGCTTCAACACACTATTGATTGTTATTTCACTCAATAACTAATTTCGAGTTTGAAAAATACATACCAAAATTAAAAGGAGGAGTCCATAAATACTTTGAATGATTGCTACAATTTTACCGTCACTTTCACTTGTAGATTTTAAAAATCGCCTTCATAACAATGTACAGTAAAACCAGGAAGGAATTCCTTTCGTAAAACATCGGACGAAACAATCGCATAAAATTACAAAAACGATTGACGAAAAGTCATTTGGAAATAAAAATTACTCATAATTTCAACTTTCGCAAACAAATAAATAGCAATGTAATTTTTAAGAAAAGTAAATTTGTTGCAAGCTCTGCGAGCTGCGCTGCTAACTACGTGCACTTCTGTCGCATTCTGTTTTGTGGAATCATACACTGCTGTCGGACATAATTGGAAAACACGAAAATAACCGATGTCCAATAAATATAAAGCTTGAAGTACTGTATGCATCGTTTACATACCTTGGATGACGTGTTCCGCATTGACGCAAATGAAATATTCGTGATGTCATAGATTATGTTCGTTCATAAACACTTCAGTTTCAGGAACATTAACTATTGGTGAATAAAAGTTATTTTGGAGGTATCTGCTTTAATCCAAATTGGTAAAAGTAACTTGGATAAAAAAAGAACAGACTGAATAAAAAACACAGATTAATCAAACAATCAAGATACCTAGCCATATTCCTTTTCTACAATCGCTAACGCTATAGATAGATAACCGAAAAATGAATAGGAATTGAAGTTCAATAACTCAACTGGTCGAAGTGTCAAAAGATTAGCGATGATAGAAAGAGAATCGATACGAAGCGTTTGTAATATGGCTGGGGGGGCTAATCCGTTGAGCCAAATATGTACCCAACCTCGGATCACGCGTGGCTTTGACCAGACACCTTGAAAGAATTTTGAAAACACAGTGCGCCCCGGTACCCCACGGAACCAGGGTCCAAACACCAAAAGGTTCAAACAAACTCGTGCTTCAAACGTTCATATGCATATTCTTATTGATTTATATGAAGACCAATCTAGTCAGCACACAAGCTTCTTTTGAAAACTTCCAGAAACTATTATTGAACTTTAGTCGGTCGAGTTTTTAAATCTGTACAGTGAAATTTTTCTTTATGTCCATCTTCTGCCACATTTGATCACTTCAGAATGTTAAATCATTCTTGAACACTTTTCTGTAGTAGATTCGTTTCTATAAATAAATGTTATTTTTTTTGTAATGAATCTTAATTCATCCAGATAGACCAGCCGAGCTAAAATGGTCGCTAATGCAGATTCACAAATGATTTGCGTCGAGATGCTCGTATTACAAATCACAAAGTTGACAATTCCGTACCGGCAATATCATCTTACTGTTTGACAGTTTTGTGGAGAATCGTAAAATAAAATGGCCACCTATGAATTGGAATTGCAAAAGGTGTCAATCAAATATTATTTAATGTTTATTATTGTTATTAAAACATACTAAATACTTACTTAAAAATCAAATACTTATTTACAGAGTATTAGTAGTAATAATACGATGCAATATTAAATGAAAACCAACCGGGTTATTTTTTTCGTGAGGCCTAGCGTGTGATTCTGCTGTGAATTGAATTGCATACAATTCAGCTAACATTTGACGTACATAAAGAGGAATTGCTTTATCTGAATATCAATACGAATCTCCCGTGAATCAGATTATTGTGAATCTGCAATAGCGACCTTTTTAGCTGCGCAGAACAGCATTCGAGCTCTGCGTCCATTTGTATTCAATACGAATACTCTAATACGGTGCGATCTACCGACAGCTGCAATTTATCTCAAGCAGGAAACGAACCCCAACCTTGTGTAGCAATCAAAGAATAAAGAGCCTACTCCGTGAAGCTTTTAGAATTATCGTCTTTTTTTTAAATACTTAACTGAATTTCTATTTTTTCAGTTATTCAGTTAATGATTTATTAATTTAAGAATACAAAACAATTAGGTAGGTACTTAAACTAATTACTAGTAGGTACAAGCTTGCTTTTTAACTTCAAAAGTTATTTTTCGATCGAGCGAGCGAAGCGAGTTAAGATCTTAGTGGCAAGTTGTACGATTTTGCTTTGTATGTTGCATGTTTGTATGTTTCACTTTTGTGTTCTTGCATAACTATCGAACCGTTAATCCAATCTGCATGAAATTTGGTAGATAAATAAGTAATCCTGTGCCCATAATGAGCTAGCGCATCAGACATCATTGTGAGTGAACTCAACAGACGTATAGGGGGAGTCAGAAACAAGTCCAAATCTAGCAAGGACTTTAAATCTAGGATTTCAACGCAACGATATGAACGTGGCAATATTACGCGAGATCTGAGTTCGGGCGAACTACTAGTTAAACACTTCTTAGCTTTTAAACTGCACAGCAAAATGTGTGATTTTTCTGCGGTAGGTGCATACGTAGCGCGTAACGCAAGCATCCACTTGCCTCTTCCAGTTACTTATCTTAGACATTCTATAGCCGCAAACGCAATTGCCGCGCCGTATTTCCTGTTGCCTTGCATGACACAAAATTGCTTCTGCAAACGGTGTGGAATGTAGATTGTTCTATTATTGTTTCTCTAGGATTTACATTGAACGTGTTAACACACTGTTCAGATGAAACGAGTTCTCTGTTCGTAAGATATTGTTTGGTCTTAACAATAATAAACGCATTTATTTTTCCTGATGTTACTCGTAACGTTTGCTATATTACTTACCTACTTATACTTTAAAGTTTTGAAAGCTAGAAAATACCTAAGTATTGCTCATTATACGGACTAAAAGTGAAGGAAAAAATGTAATTTTTCCTTCAATTTTGACATAAAACGTATCAAAACTAATCAAAATTGAAGGAAAAATGACATTTTTTCCTTCAATTTTAGTCCGTATAATGAGCAATACGACTATACTATACAAATCTATTCATTGTTTCGAGCATTTCTTAATACAAAAACAATGTTATTTTACCACGTATTTATTAAGTCACTTTCTTGATTGTCTGTATGTCGTTTCGGGTGGAATCTTGCAACTCTTTCGAGCACTTTCCAATTAAGTAGTTGTCCGGCTGAAACTTTCAGGGTAGCTCACAACTCGATGACAATAATATTTTAAATAAAAAAAAAACATGGTTTTTGTTTGATCTCCATTAATTCGCTTGTTTTGCTAACTTTGTTTATAAGATCACCATCGATTACTTTTTATTTCGATTGTGCATTACATAACTAGGCGTATGACAGCTTAATAAACTTTATGTTTACAGCCTTTTGGTAATGCAGCCAGTGTCTTGGGCACGCTTCCGACTGGCAGTGGCTTGGATCAGTTGAGCTACCTATAGATCGTTTCCAGCGATCCTTAGGTGGCTCAACTGGTTCTTATTGTATTTTATAATGTTATGTAAATATGTAATAGTTTAGTTTAGTTTCTTTAAAATATTTTTTTACCGATTTTATTTAAGTTGTATTTTACAATTATGTTGACAATTTACTCCCTATGCAAAACTTTCAACTACAGAGAGTACCCAATACAAAACCTGTGTAGGTACTCGTATTTGTAGTCAACCCAATGCATATTATGACCTTGTACCTACCTAGTTTGAATTACTTTACTATATTATGCACTGCAAGCACAATGTACCCATGACAGTAACAGATGGTCGAATTGGCAAGTACGCGCGTGAATAATCATATCTGCTATTGTGGTTAATTACTTGACCGAATGAGTATAATTAAACGACAGCGTATTCCGACTATCCCAGACATTTAGCAAGTGGAACCGTGCTCGGCGCGTAGGGCTGCCAAAAGTGAAAAAGTTATTGCTAAAGTCGATTCCGTTTAGTGCTCTTTACAGGTATAAATCTCAAAATACTGTTTCTGTATTCTGAGGTAAAGTAAAAAATCCTGCATTTTTTAACATTGTAACAGTTAAGATATCCTATTAAAATACTTTTATTAATGGAATTCTGAGATTTCTCTAAATCTGACGTTATTTCGAAATTAAAGGTTATTATAGCTGATTAGTCAACTCCACACCCGAACCGCACCGCATCGCTTTTTGGCACGGCGTTCACTCGTTATAGACTGGTGGTCCACGGGTGGACGCCACGTGGTCAACGAGTGGCTCACTCACCGTTGCCGCGTTAACTTTGATAAATGAAACGTCTGTAAGTATACCTACCTAAGTTAAGAAAAGCTTCGCTAGCATCACAAAGGAAGACAGTAAACACCGAAACAGGCTCTTGCCAAGCATGGCAATGGCATGGCATTGGCAAGCATGCTAAAATTCTGCCTCCAAGATCAAATATTAAGTGACCATTGTCAGGTAGTATTTGAGAATGTCGTGGAGGGATCATTGGATAATAAGTCAATTTGACACAAACATCAAATTTTAATTTTGTCAAATCAGTAAGAAGTAAAAAATACCTAATGATATACCTAAGTAGGGTAACAGCCCTACAAAGTCTACACAAACATATAAGAATCAAATGAGCGTCATTCATTAATCTAATCAACGTTGTTAGCTTAAACTCCAGTTAGCTATTCGGTTACAGAAAAATTGAATTGCTCGACTGAATTTTGACGGAATTAATCGGTCAGAAAATTTATTTTGCCATGCATTAATATACTAGTTTAAAATGCAATATTGGTCTGGTCTATTATAAAACATTCAAGTTTAAAGTTCAACCCCGTTTACTACCATAAATAACTAGTAGTTCGCCCCGAACTGAGATCTCGCGCACCGTAGATGGCTTACATTTGGACTTTCTTCTGACTACCCCTATAATTTCAAGTGCTACTACTGATACTGCCGAGTATGCCTATTGCGCTAGCTCTTCATGGTAAAAAATACTGGCATGCATGCAATACATAATGTCGTGTCTAATTTTTCATTTAGGTACTTATTTCATATTTATGAATTCTCGTCGTATTTCTAAAAGTATACGTCCTAGAATAAAAATAATAACTATTTTGGAATGTACAAATAAAGACCTTTCATTTGACAGCCCACTCAATATATTTGTTTACTTAACTTTTTTTACCCCAATTATTTTCATTCTTTATCAAAATTTTTTTATCATGAAAATAAATCAAGTAGCATCTAAAATCATTGCAAACCAAACCGCAACGATGCCACTCTCTTTTTAAGACCGACCAGTCAATGAGCTACGAAATCATCGAAACTCTATGCAACGGGAGCTCTTGCAGCTCTGGTTTCGTAGTTTTTGGTCTTTGGTCGTATTTCAAAAACTATACATCCTAGATTAAAAATAAAAACCATTTTGGAATGTACAAAATAAGCCCTTTCGTATGACACCCCACTCAATTTATTTGTGTAACTTTCATAATTTTTTACCCCCTTGGGAACCCAATATCTTCACAACCCCTTCATCGATTAAGCTCATATGCTCCCCCGTAAATTTCCTTACCACAACCTATTGACCTACCAAGTTTCATGCAGATTGGATGAACGGTTCGACAGTTATGCGCGAACAACAATTCGTGAAACATACAAACATACAAACATACAAAGCAAAATCGCCCAACTTACCACTAAGATCTTCGCTCGCTTCGCTCGCTCGATCGATTAATTTGCTAGTAAGTAATTGGCGAGTATGATTATGTTAACATGAGTAAGTCCCAACTCTGCACGGATTATTCCAAATACTCATTCACGTTACAAAATAAAGGGAACTTTAGCGTGATAATATCTTCAGAACCTTTCAACGACGCCTACACATTTCCTGAAATTTCGGGATAACCTTTGAAATTTTACTTGCAAACTGTACGGTGCGGCGGCGTAGGCGTTCTATTAAATTAAATAATATGTCCTTATTTGTAGATGTTTAAATACTTAGTTGATTTGAAGCCGAACAAAAACAAGCGATCGGTGCTGGTCGTCGTTAGCTTAGTCGACGGTGACGCTGCGCGCGCGCCGCTGCCTACTTCCATATAAGTCAATCTTCCTATTCGCCCCCGCACTCGCGTCTCCTGGTGACGGAACCTCTAAACATTGGTCAAATTTTCCGACACTAACCATATTGATATGTTAATATCAAAACATGCCTATATAAGTGCGTGGTTATTGCTGTTTTTTATGAAATTAAAATGTCAATTTGACCAATTAGTACGAAGCCGCTTTGTCATTTCAAACCAAATCGGTTGTGATGCCATTACGTGATATTTTGAATAAGCTATACAAAGGGTATCATAACTTTATTAGAATCAGTCAGTGAGGTTAAATGAAGTCAATAGATACACGCATTAAACAAAATTATTATGAATAGGTCAAAAGCCAATCACCTAACTGAACTTTGGTTCCTCTTTGAATAATAAGTGCTTAATTTACAGCCGTCCGTTTACGTAGATAAGTGGACACCTAACCTCGAAACGGTCTATGGCGTCATAGACTCCAACGTCGACATCAATAAACTAACTCGTCAATGGAACATCGATATAAGCCGCTCTATATTTGAACCGCATCAAATAATTCCCGTAATATTTTATTTATCTGTCATCATTATCTAAATGGGATGTTATGAAACAAAAGGACGTCATTGTGCTGTGTTTAGTAGGTACGTTCACAAAATTGCGTAGAGAAATGCGTCAATGCGCCCTCGAATCATAAAGTGACATGTACACTCGACGGATTATCAATAACCCAATTATGTAACGAGAGCATGTAATCGCTCTGGCACAGGCGCACAGGTTCGCATGTAGGAGGACTGTTTTGTCATATTTCTTGGAACTGAACTTATGAACAGAATGTTTCAACCACGAAGATGGAGCTTTTCATTATATTTTTCAAGAGCATCAATGTAAAGCTATGTCTACTTTCATTTATGTATTTAGTTACTAGCTGACCCGGCGAACTTCGTGCCGCTTCAGAATTTGAGATATCATCAAAAAGTCGTTTCATACAAAATGTATGGAACGGAATTTTCTTCATAGTTTTTTTGTAATTTTTTCCGATGTTTTAAAAGTTATTCTGCTATTCAGGGCGGAGACAAACTCAATAAATCAAAGATCATACAAATCGGTTCAGCCTTGAGCCTCCCTCTTCAGTAAATGGGTAACTAACCCATGATGGACCAGGACTTAAACTAAAATAAATTGCTCGTATTTTTAGAATTTATCTTCTATGTAGGTATGTAATAAAACTGTTATTATCGATGTCTGTTTTTTTGAAGATATTTGAGAAAAACTATTTTTTAGGAGCATCTATGAACGCAATAGACCACATATCAATGTTTATCTGTTTGGATGTTTGTCTGTGTGTTTATTCCCGCTAATCTCAGAAATGGCTTAACACGGATGTAGTTTTCATTGTTGTTTTGTTGTAACTGGGATTAAAATATAGGGGTTGTTTTATCAAAATCTCCTGAAACTGGTATCTGGCCCAAAAAATCTATAAAGTCAAAGTCAAAGTATATTTATTGCATAATTACATGTCTAAAGAGGTGTTACAGATTTTCTTGTTTCAATGTAATCTACCCTTTATGGGCGTGCAATTATTTAAATTTTACAATAATATAACAATAATTATAATAATAATAATTCCGTCACACATGAAAATAATAATATTATAATATAGGAAAAAAAAAGAAAAAATTAAATAGTCAATAAATTAAAAATAACATACACAGATGAAAGCAAATTAATAAAAATGTCACATACCTACGTTACATAGTCTAGTCAATGATAATAATTAATTAAATTAGGAATTTCATTACTTTTTCATGGTGTCAATAGAATTATCGGTCATATACTCATCTATTGTTATATAAATACCTACAGAATATAAACCCATATACTTTTTTACTTAACGTGGTATTGCAACGCATGCTGGCCGGGTACAGCTAGTACTTAAATAAATATGAATTGTGATCTTGAAAGTTTAAGAAAGACTTACTGTTTTTCAAGGCAAATAAAATTATTAACTAAGCTGCAAAGAAAACCAAAAATAAAATTGAGAGCATATTAACTATTCATGAGTTATGTAAGATGTTTTTAGTGGGCGGCGGATATGTGGAGGCTGTATGAACCGCAACATTTTCACTATTTCCGTTCGCGTCTTTGTGAACTATTAAGACATTTCCACAAAGACATAAGACAACCTACAGAAATATCTTAATAACTCTGATATCAGGTAAAAAATAAGCAACTTTATATTAGCCAGTGGCTAAGTCTAGTGGCGGAGTTTTTAGCCTTAAAAGCCGGAACAGACAATTTAACGTGCCCTCTGAAGCACAGATTTCAAGTTTTCGGACAATTATTTTCATTCTTTGTCAAGAAAAATATCAAGTAGCAACTAAATCATTGCAAATCACAACGATGCCACTCTCTTTCTAATACCTACCAATACCACCAACTTGCCACTAAAATCTTCACTCGCTTCACTCGCTCGATCGATAAAAGTAACGGTAATTGAAAGAATCAATTACTTTATATTTACTTAAATGTAATTGATAATACTAGAATTGAAATTGCAAAGGTACCTAAGTATGATTTATGTTACTTTAATTTCTGAATTTTCTGAATATAATAATTTCCTGAGAAATCTTAAAATATGTTAAAATTCGCAAAAACTGCTGATGCTACTAATGAAACAACGTGCTCTATTGCAATATTTTTATCCTGTTTATTAGTTTAGCAGAACATCTATTTAGCAAATCGTCAGATTCTCGAAATGTCTCAGCTAAGCCTAATGAAGATAAACAATCAAGCTTACAATTGCTTTACGAAAAGCGTCTGATTCCATAATGTAGACTAAAAATAGACTGGAAAAGTTGCAAGTTCAAACTCTAAGTAATTGACAATGCGGAGGTGGATACGATTAAACGTATTTATACTTATTTACTTACAATATTACACCTACACATTAACAGTCAGGAGACTAATAAACGTTTTCATGTGTGGGTTGGTTGCAAAAGTTAGAAAAATATTATACTGATTTAACAAACACATGAGATGTTTACGTTTAATCATTCAGTTATATTTTTTAGAGGGAGGGGGAGTACATAATAACATCTCTGTACCCCAGCTAGTCTCGCCTGCACGTGGTCCTCCTGCTGACTAACAGAAGAGCTAGCAACAGAGAAGGAAAACTTAAAACAAATCCGGCTCGGTGCCAGCCGTTATGCACCTGCAACCAAACCGACACCGCATGTATTGCCTCGTCATTCCTGTGGGTCCTGTCGGTGAGGTCGAGAGGGTAGCGTGGGTACCTGGGAAGTAGGGTGGGTCGATTTGAATGAATTTTGTTTTTTTGCTGATGGGTAGGTCTCAAAAGTTGCAGAATCACAAGAACGATAATATGTAGTAATTAGTTTTTTTATCTAATATAACTTATAGCCCTCTACTTGCGTTTGAAATTTCGGAAATCTTGATATTTTCTGACCAAAGTTAAGTGAATAAAAAATAAAAATTGAACAAGTTAATTGCAATTACAATACGTTTTATTATTAATCAAACATTGTTTAACAATATTTAGAGAAGACAGTAACATTTTAATTGACATATTGTGGTAAAAAATTTATTTCAATCAGAGGAAAATCTCCAATATTAGCATCTGAATTCGGCCTTACAATCAAAGGATAGCATTAAAGATCTAGACTGAATTTTCGTACGGATTTACCGTCGTGCGCCTTTTCTCCTGCTACTGTGATAGAAGCTTCAGTGACTAGCTTCACACAACGCTCAACAGCTTGGGTGTGACAGGGAAATTCGGAAAATTCTAAACTTATATCAGTTTTATTACACATAAAGTGGAATCTGAAATCCTGTAAAACCTAGGAGGTGAGGTCACTAATAACTCGTTCCAATGAATCGGTTTTTTTCAGCAGCAACCAATCCTACGTCCTGGAGCACTGCACTTGCAACAGCAGCCGCTGATTGATTAGAAACTCCGTATCGGTCACATACCCTCGCCAACTTTGGCAGTCTTACGGTGTTGTATTTTACAATGGTTTTTTGCACTGCAGCTGATGTGGACGGTACCGGTTCTCTGTCACCAATGGAGTCTCTTATCTCTCTAAGCGCAGAATGAATTTTCCGCGTTGTACTTGGAACTTCATGCCGGATATTTTCCGTCTTGCGAACTTTCATGCTCCTTTCAAATGCTCGCTGCATTTTTTGGATTGCGTGATGATCGAGGCTACCTATCATCATTTTTTTGTTGGTCCTTTGGTCTAACAGGAACGACCGTTCAATAATAGGAACCTTCTCATCCCTTGAACAGGTGCAAGAATCGAAACTACTGCATTTACAAGCCGCGACATCAAAGAGACTTGTCATAGCAGTTCGTCGAAAAGTTTGGACTTTTTCCTCATAAGAATCAGTTCTTTTTTGTTTGGGATAACGAATAAGCTTTAAGTATTCATCATAAAACCTCTTGAGCAAGTCCTTAATGCGTTTAGTGCTCACAGTCAGAATCGAAGGAGAAGTCCAGATCTTTTCAATCTCGCGGCAGACAGAGGCAAGAACCTCGGTAACAGATGGCTGTTTTCTTTTGTTTTTTTTCTTGCAAATCATGTCGCACATACAAAATGGACTTTATTACGTCACTAACAGTAGGTAATACATTCGCACATAACACAATGGGTGTTCCAAAGATAGGACAATTTACGTCACTTTGACTTTTCAACACTTTTGAACTCATTCTGAGAAAGTACGTATTTGACACACACGTAAGGCCAATTTCACTACTAATTAACTGGAAATACAGTCCAAATGAGTCTTATTTAACGCACGACAATATCAATTATGCAAAAACTTTCAAAACAAAACAAAAATAATAATGGTATTCCCGCGTCAAGATCACAAGTGCACTGCCAAAATTTAGGAATTTTGGTGATATGCAATCTTGCTCTCTAATGAGTTCACGAAGCAGCAAGCTCGCATATCACTTGATAGATATACCGTATGTTACAAAATTATACAATTTAGGCAGTGAAAGTGATATTACGTACAAGTAAATCAAATAGGAAGTGGAGTCGAAAATTAGCTTTTTTCGTATTATTTAGGTACCGGTAGAGGGCTAAAAGTTATATGCAATTATGGTTTTGTTAATTATTTTTTAATTATTATCACCCAATGCAACTTTTGAGACCTACCCATCCTTAGTTTTCAACATTTGAAAAAAATCGACCCACGCTACTGGGAAGGCCTCCGTTATCAAACAGAGTCCCGGGCAGTGTGGCGTCAGTGGAGAGGACATAACTTGACTGCCGCCATCTAAATCATCTGCAATAGATGTTCACGGGCCAATGATGATGATGATGATGATATCTTTTTACATAGTGAAAAAGGAAATTACATACTTACTTTAAATGGAACGCCATTTGCTCGCCTTTTGACAAAACTTTCAATGTTTTTCCTTAAAAAAAAACCGGTCAAGTGCGAGTCAAACTCGTACGCCGAGGGTTCCGTACCTAGCCATGGTGCCAATTAAGCTAGTCCGCTTAATTGTATGAGCGCCCATACAACTCGGAGGACAACTTTAATTGGCGTCAACTATGTATGTATGGGAACACCCTTTAATTTTCAACTTTTTTAACTTTTTGGAATTTTTCCTTTATTTGTGCTATAAGACCTTGCTTTTTGCCAAATTTCGTTATTCTAGGTCAACGGGAACTACCATTTAGGTTTTTGACCCAAAACCTCTAGGGTACTTCCGGTTGACCTAGAATTGTCAATTTTGGTTACAAGCAAGGTCTTACAGCACAAGTAAAGGAAAAATTCCGAAAAATAAAAAAAGTTGATAATTAAGGTAAGTTTTGATACTCACAAGTTTTCACGAAAACCTAAATTTGCCTATATCTTTTTATAGTGTTGACTCAGGACCTTGATTTTTATACTCACAATAGGGACTATAGACCTTAGTATATGGTATAAATTTCAACTTGCTAGCTCTACCCGTTCCTGAGATAATCGATGGTGACACACGGACAGACGGACAGACAGACAGACAGACAGACAGACAGACAGACAGACAGACGGACAAGAAAGTGATCTTATAAGGGTTCCTTTTTTTACCTTTTAAGGTACGGAACCCTAAAAACGTTTTCTTTTGAAGGAGCACAGCTTTTTAATAAACTACAACCCCAACTTTAACGAATATTAGCTCAATTCATAAATTTAAAACTGAACTCTAGCTTTGTAATGGAAAAGTTTAAGGAATAGTTTCAAGCAAATCATATAACTGCATAGACGGTTTTTTTTTAATAGACATAAATAAGTAATTATCTTTTTTCCGAGCGAGCGAAGCGTCTCTCTTCAGCTTGGACAATGTCTGTCTGTCGGTCGGACATCTGTCTGTATGTTCTCCTCTACAGGTCGCATTTCTCAACCAATTCTCGTGAAATTTTGTGAGCAGGTTCGATAATTTTATAGAATTCTATTGTCGTTGGAATTGTTTTGATTAGGGGGGTACTTCCTCCAAAAAGGAGCAAAAAGGGGGCTAAAGGATATATCCTTATGACATCCGATTTCGATGGTTCTTTTTTTATTTGAAAGGTTGTAACTTTAAGTTAATCTCATAAAAATTTGGTGAGGATCTGATGAGGATACTCAGCATAATAAGCAGAATAGTTAAAATTAAGTAAATTGCACACATTTAGATTTCGACCAGTAGAAGTGGACGCCCTTTAACTACAAGGTAGGAATTGATGGAGCACCTGGGACCACCTTCTCATCACAAAACTAGAGAATAGTGAATATTTATTCATTTTTAAATTTAAGCTATGGAAGGAGTATTTATGCAAGGAAAGATTCGCGAGGTCTACAGCTCACAGTGCCACTAGTTTATTTGTGATCGGATTTTGATAAAACACTAAAAACTAATCCTTGTTTACAACACTACAATAGTAAAAATTGCATTCAAATTGGTTTAGCCGTTTCTGAGATTAGCGCGAACAACGCTCGGTGCAAACAGACAAACAGTAAAACATAAATAATAGTGTTCTGTGTCGTCTAGACAACACCACTGAAGCTAGAAAGCTGAAATTATGAAAGAAGTTTCAATTAATTCCAAAACCACTTAAGTACTAGTATGGATTTTGTAAAATGAAACCCCTAATAAAGGTAAAAAGGGTGAAAACCTTTGGCATGGAAGTTTTTCGACGACTGTGTAAACCTCGGAACGTAAGTTACGAGTAGGTACCTAGTTTGCGGCAAGAGGAACAAAATCGACTTACCTACCGTATCCTGTTATTATAACCTCACAACATTTAAAAAGGAAAGTTTAGTTTTAGTTAAAATTAAAAGGTCTGCTGTAATTTTGGGCGCCTGGCACTGTCAGTTCAATATGAATTGGGAGCGCGATCTACCCACACATCACCCAGGGAGCGTTGACTCCCACACTTTGCACTCTGACATTCAGAGCGCCCCGCGCCGGGCCGCGCTGCTTGGAGATCAACAGGTGGTAACCATAGCAACGTAGCAAGGATGACCTTTCCTTATATTTCCGGGACACCCTTCTCGAATGATAGTGCTTAACAATTTTGATTTACACTTACATTTACGGCACAACTTTTTCTAACAGTTAGTATTAAGTGCCATAAAAATAGTTACTAAGGTATAGGCTTATAGGTCGCGTCGCGTAAAAAGAACGCTGGCAGAAAGTGGAGGGGGTATGTTTGCGTATGGGTACACTTGTGCACGAAAGTAATAGGCCTATTGTTTTATTTTTGAACTAGCCTTTCGCTCGCGGCTTCGTATATTGGTTATTGGTAGGTACAGTCAGCGTCATCAATCGGTATCCCCCTATTGATTTGAACAAAGACCCTTTTCATTTCAACCTTGGATTTCAGTCGGGTATTATAACAGCTATTGCATCGGCTCGTTTAGGAACTCGAGCGAAATTAGATATCCATAAGTAAGCAAGGAAGTTTTTACAAAAGTTGAGATCAACGGCTTGCAAACCGACCTCTTACTAGGGGGATACCAATTAATGACGCTTTCTGTACATTGAAAAATATATTAGATAGAATATCATTAAATAGAATTAAATAGATACATGTTTGATTCAGCATAGAATGTTTAATCTAATTATTTACAAAAAATTAAAGGTAAAATTGGGGATGGGGAGTTGGGGACGCGGTGTTGGTGCTAGAGGTGGCCATTTCACTGTCGTCGCTGTCGTTGCTTGAGCTTTCATCATCATTTAAGTCAGAATCATCATCCCCTAGGCCTACACGAATAATAAACGTTTCTGTCACCATGTCAGATTTATTGTAAAAGCAATAATGTGGTCACACGATCGTTTTTACGGAAGTCTCACTCTCGTCTCACTGTAGACTTGTAACATTTTGTTTCCGTTGTGGTCCGTTTCATACTTGGTTTTAAATTATCAACTGCATTATTTCGACCCTCTCTCTTTATAAAACAATATAAGTACGTCAGAATTTAGTTATCTCGCTTTTCTATGGAAAACCATTTCGTAATTAAAAACTTTTGTGCGCGATGGTATTAATTTTTATTGATTGCTTACTAAATTAAATTAGCAATTAATAAATACTTAAGGCAAAATTAATACCATCGCGCACAAAAGTTTTTATTACGAAATGGTTTTCCGTGGAAAAAAAAAACAATAGGCCACTATTTTAAAGAAGCTTGTTCAAAAATATCAAAACAATAAAAGATGTTTGGCCTAGACTAGAATTTTTTTCTGTGAGAACAACCGTTTTTTCATTTGACAGAATGTGACAGTGGATTTAATGATTGGTTTTAAGTTTTTACAGACAAAAATTGTTTTTGGTACAAAGATTTGTGAAGAATCATTAAGTTCTTTCAATATCTTACAGCTATTGGGATGGAAGTCAACTGTCTACTATGTTAGTGACTCATTAACTGCCTACGTTAGTTTTAAATACATACGTCCATGTCGACGTCTATCCGTAGGTACAATTACTTGACAAGCAAAAATAGATTATAGAGTAACTTCTAGCTACCTACACGTCGTTACGTAGTTAAGACTATGACCACAGTATATTTTTGGACGAAGCCAATGATTTATCCGATCTACGTAACGTCCAAACTATTCGGACCGGTCGACGTCACAGGAGCGCGCATGCCGGCTAATTGTAGCATGTCCAAAACAGTAGCCGGCGGGCCAGCCGAGACGGGGAGCGTGCCGCCGCCGCCGCCAGGCCGCGTCGCGCTTCTCGAAGCGGAGGGTGAGTCAGCGTAAGCGGAGAAAGTGGAGAGTTGCAGCAGGTCGGCGGGCGGCAGCGCGCGGCGCGTGACGCGAGCGCGACGAGCCTCCGCGCCCACGCCAGCCGCCCGCGCCACCGACGCCCGCCGCACCGGCTGCGAGCCGGCATCACAACGCTCGTGCTCCCCGCGCTTTTCGCGCGCCTCCCTTCGTCGTCGCGACGTCGCGCCATTTTCTCGCGCACGTGGGCGACGGCACCGCCGCCGGCGAGTGAGGGCGCCCGGTCCCGACGCCATTAACGCGGGTGTCGTGAATGAACGCCGACCTCGACCGGGTGGCTGGCGTCCATTGATAGGGCGCGCGCGGACGACGACCGCGGCGCTGACGGGGGCGGCGCTGCACGCCCTCGCCTCTGCGAGCGCGCTCAGTCGAGGATGTGGCGTTCTCCGCGCGACGACACACACCGCGTGCGAAATCTGTGTTCATTTATCAGTAGACGCTCGTGACCCTAAAGTGATCATCGTGCCGCATATTTGTAGTTTCCTATAAGTACGTAATGTTCTGTGATCGCGTCAATTCGCTAGGACGTAAGTTAGGTTAAGAGTGTGCAGTGGTGTGTGTGTCCGGCGCGTGCGCCGGCCGGTGCGCGGAGTGGTGTGCACAGAGCGGGGATGCGCTCGTGCGATGCTCTCGGTGATCGCGATGCGTCGGCCGGAGGACGAGGAGCTGGGTGGCCGCGGGGACGGCGACGAGTTCGTGGACATCTCGCAGATGCAGCTGCTAGTGGAGGCGGGCCCGAGTGGCCTGCACTACGGCGGGCCGCCGCCGCCGCTCGCGCAGCCGCAGCCCTACGCCAACCCGCCCGCGCACGCGGCGCCCGCCACCGCCACCACCTCCGTCGACGACCTCTTCGCGCTCTACTTCACACCCACCTCGCACGGTGAGCATCTCCTAGGTATGACAACATCGCACATTCTAAACCGGTTTCAGAGGTAGCTATAAGGTTTGTCTAGAATAAGTTCAACTTGTTTGACGACTTTGATTTCGCTGGATCCAAACTAGATTAGTTTCGTTTTACAATAGGATCGATCTTAACGATGCGCTTTAATCTGTTCGAAGCTCTACCGTTCCGTTTAATAAAAAAGAAACAAACACCACAAAGCCAAATATTTGTGCAAAAATGTTTTTCGATCAATGAAATGTCTTAACAGTTTATATGACATAAAGTAATTTTCTTAAAAAAATTCATTCCAAAATTCAAAAAAATTCAACAACGTTATGTTATGACTGAAGTAAAATATGCGTTGCCTCTATCCTATTTAAGAATGTAAAGTATCTATCTCCACATCTCATATATTTCATGAAATCATTCGGTCGAGTCATACTCGCAAACTCCAGCGCCCGTAATATTTCGGATCAGCGTTCCGGCACATCGTTATCTGAACCGGACGGACCTAATCGGCTGCGTCTGCGCAACCAGAGATATGCGGTTCGACCGACAATATAAACATTGACATACACTTTGTATCGCTAACATCTTCATTAATTGTTACCTACTAGAAAGTATAAGTCATCAAAATATTGAACAAATGACAAGATTTTATTTTCGATCATTGCGCAATTTCAAGCAGTTCAAGCACACAAGCAAGCAAGATTCTTATTGGAATAAAGACAAACCATAAAAAACACACAGAGATCGTTTAAATGGGGAATCGACCCGCTATAAATTTTGAAATGTAAAACTAGAATTAAACTAAACAGGATCACGACTCTACCCCCAACAAGACACGGTAGATAATTAGACATTGTCTTTTTTAAAGGCCTTTTGCCCTGCTGTGGGACACAACAGGATCTAAAATAATAATAACAAAGGGCAGTCAAAGACGCTTCCGAACACATACTTGACACATGCAGAAGAAGAGCAGAAGCTAACATTCCATACGTGACAGTACCTAACAAGCTCATCGACGCCTATTGGAATACATACTGTCTTCTTGATATTTGCCTTCACCGGTTAGAGCTCATGTTCATGCGCAGCGCTTAATGAATAGTTACCTATACATTTTTTTCAAATCTTAAATCCATTGATGCACGACCGGGGCTCGAATGCACGATCTTCGGATCGACCGTCGAGCCACTATCATGATCACTCCCGGCCCCCTCTCGGCCAATACGGCTCCATTTACTTGGAAATATACTGAGTTACAGGTTATTTGATTTTATTACACCAGTAGCGGCGTTAGGGTAGGGCGAGGGTGGGCGCCGCCCTAGGGCGCAGGCCTGAGGGGACGCCGGCCGAGGGTGCCGAAGGCGCTCTTTCAATTATACATGAACTTTAAACTTTGGGAAAAGGCATACTTAGGTACCTATTCCATAAGAAAGATGAAAGTTTTGAAAGGATGAAAAAAGGTATAAAAATGTTTGAATTAAAAATGGTATCATTCATTCAAACCTTTTTTTTTTTTTGAAAAAATTCGGCTCGCTTCGCTCGTTGATAAAAAAAGCTCGGATATTAGCTTCATGAGTATTTTGCGAGCAAAATGAGTTATGTCTGACTACAAAATAGAAACTAACAAGCAGCCAACCTTTTCTTAGAGCACCGTTAGCAAAACCAAGTATCACATGTTGCATTTGTCTAAAAAATATCTGAAGCTCGCTTCGCTAGGCTTCATAAGTAAATTGAATGTTTAGGTATAAAACGGTAAGTATATTACTTAAAACCCATTGTTTTTTAAAAATTGGTCAGTAGAGCGAGGGGGGCGGTAGAAATCTTGCCCAGGGCGCCAGTTATGCTAAAACCGGCCCTGCCAAGCACTATAGTGTCCCGATAAGGTGTAGGAAAAGATTGCCTCCTGACACTTTTTATATCTTTTAGTAATTTGTAAAGGCCTAAGTTTTTTTTCTCACTAATTTATGAATATCCCAAAATAAAATATTTATCTTTCCTTTAATATAAAATCCCAGAACGGAAGCAAAAAGTTTTCGCGATATTATTTTTATAAACCACTCATAGACATCTTAATCTACTTACAGTTCAGTGACGCTGGGCGGGAATTTTTCTGAAAAATAGGAGGGGTAGCTAGAATGCTCGTTGCCTATTGGATTTAGTGGGATGGAAGGCGTCGTCCCCTTGAGTTGAAAATATAAACTTCTTTTCGCTAGACTGAAATCTCGAAATAGACTAGACTTGAGTTCATAGAAAACGCTAGACATAAAGACATTCTTTGTATTTTCTTTTTCTTTGAATTCACAAAGGAAGTTGTTGCAACATCTTATTCTATTAAACGAGCAATATTTGTTTTGTTTGTTTGTTTGTACTCACGTTCTCGAAAACGGCTCCAACGATTTCAATGAAATTTACAGTAGGTACGGGGGCGAAAAATCGATCCAGCTAGGTCTCATATCTGGGAAAATTCGTTTTCTCGGCATTTTCACGCAAAAAGATTTACCAATGCAATGTGGTTCGTAATTTCAAGGAATTTGATGAGACCAGAGTGGCTAAGTGGTTAGGGTATCCACCTTCTAACCGAAGACTGCGAGTTCAAATCATATCCATCCAATGAAAGTTTTTTTAATTTTTTCCTGTTTGCACCCGAGCGAGCTCGGTCGCCCAGATATTACCTAATAATTAATTTATTCGTACAATTATTGCAGATAGGTAAACAAGTACTCATACCTATCTATGAAAGTACAGTGAGTAGTGTCGTGTCGACATGCTTTGGTATAGGTAGGTATTAGCAAGCAAGCAAGAAAGACCTGTGAGACCTAGCGAGAGACCTGTAACCTCTGTGAGCTCTAGACCTAGCGAGTCTATCTTTGCATAGCCTATAACAGAATAAATATTCACAATCCTCTAGTTTTCTGATGAGAAGGTGGTCCTAGGTGCCGTCTTATCCTAGGCCCGGATAAGACGGAGAAATCCTGTATTTGACCCATTTTGGAGAAAGTATAAATTCCATCGAGCCTTTTAGGCTGCAGAGTAGCACAAATAAAATATACTTACATACGCTCAAAAAACATAACCCTCCTTTCTGGGGGCTGTCAGGTAAACATTGGTCTTAACTAAGTGACCGACTGATAAAGTAAGGCGTTAACTGAACGGTGACCAAGAGACCTTCTCTTGGTCATTTTCGGTATCCTTACCGAAACTGTAAATGCCCGCCAATGAGACGATAACAAATCTTAAGTCATGGACCGTGTCATGGACAAAACTATTATAGCACCGTGTTGAAAATCACAAAGGCAGTTGCTTGCGTCAAATAAAGAATCTTCTCCAATGTACCCTCCCGTTCTATTTGCCAACACTCGTACAGCTAATCCAGTCTTCATGAATTAAAATTCCTCATTAGATAATAATAAAACCCAGCAAAACTCGAGAAAAGGAAAATAAAACGACAAAGTTGAACTTTCTCCTAAAATGGCAAAAAACAAAAGCCCAATATGCTTTAATCACTGACCTGTATCTATACAAGTACGCTGGACCTCTGATAGCCTTTGAAATGACAGCTCTTGAATGTGCCGATTTGAAGCGCCCCCAATGCGGGGGAAGAGAACTAAATCTGACGTAACTGACAAATGGCCGTTGTCTAGTTTGTATTGTCTCCCGTGTTTTCAAAGTGTTTTTGGAGGATTAACGCGATTAAGCTTGTTTGTTTTGTCTTATTTATTTAGTTGATACATAAATAAGTGGTGGGCATTCATAGGTAAACTATGAAAGAGTGTGTGCTAAGCAAAACTCGTTACCAGAAGGGAAGTGGGGTTACATTCCACAAGTAAGTGAATTTACGGCTAATCTTCGGCTAATATTCAACAAATTAAACTTATCTTAATTATTATACGTAATAACAACGTATTTATCTTCATATTACCGGTTTTTATAAACAATAAAATTTAATAGTGTTGTCAAAGTTACCTGTCGATAAAACTTATCGATATTTTTCCTATAGATATCTATTTACTTTCAAGAACGGAAATCGCCGATGACCGATTTTTATTATCAAATACATATAATTTTTAAATAATTCACAGGTTTCCGACAGACATAAGACTGGAATTATGGCTGAAAAACATTGAAAAACCTAGTTGGCGTCCGAAAAAATATGATTACATCTGTTCAAAGCACTTCTCTGATGACTGTTTTATTAAACATAACTCATGCACTACTTTGTAGTGCATGAAACTGCACTAAAGTGCAGTACTCCAACAATTTTCTGTAGCAGTGCCGGTTAGTATAAAAATACCGTATTATTTCTAAAATGTATAGATAGATGGGTCATACATAAAATTTTTATTCTGATTATTCGAAATTCTGAAATTCCGTAGATATTGATTTTGAATGATGGGCTATACTCCCTTCCAGTTATTTGGGAAGCTGTCCTTCCACCATGTGTTAAAATAGTATCTATATTAATAATGAATACTGTTTTTTTTTCTTCCTTCTGATTGGTTAAGATTACGAAAAAGGCTGTTTTATTTCAAATTAAAATATCATGTTTTTGTAGAAAACGTATCTTCACCGCATGAATTCATTTTACCTACACCTTCTGTATCAGGAACAAGGGTGGTTACGCCTACAACACCCTCCATATCTGGTACAATAGCTGTTAATAAAAGTAAAAAGAAGACTAATTATGGAACAGAACGATACCAACTTCAGTTCTAAGTACTTCTACATTGGCCACAAACATATTGCTTAGCTGATTTTAAGTGAGCTGAAAAATATATAGCTCCATCAGTACCGACATCGGGTCGATTATGTACCTTCTTATGATTTGTAGTTTAATTGTTGATTAACAGAAATTTTGTTTTCAGGTCGAAGGCGTCGAAGTACAAGCTGTGACCCGCAACAGAGTACTCCTTCAAAGAAGGTTAGGTCTCTCTCCGAAATCTGCGATAGTATCAAGCATGATCATCGTTATGAAAACTCTCCTAAAACATCCAAAAAAGCATTGCAGAGAGTTAAAAATTATTTGATAAAATCAAGAGCTCGTGTAAAAGTCTTAAAATTTTTTGATGTTACCTAAGTAACTATGAAAATGATGACGGAAACTAATAAAAAATGATAAAGGATTGTACAAATATTTTTATTTTCTATAAATACCTTACCTATTCCACTCCATTCTGAAAAAAACTCATTTCTATTTAAAAAAACGTTCCCTATTTATTTTTGGATCTAGCTAGCCATATACTAAGTACCCGTTAGTCCGGCTTCGGCTTAGCCTAAGACTAGCAGTTTCTGAGATTTGCGCGTTCAACCTAACAAACAAACTAGTCAGCTTCATAATATTACCTAGTTTAATTAATTATACAACTCGTCGGAAAAGTCTTTTATCGATGTATTTTATCTCATTGTCCCATCTCTATTATTAGTTCCTTTCCCACCCACTTCTGCGATCAGCGCCAAAATGGCGAAAATCAAATCGCCTCACTATGGCCCGGCTTGTCAGAGGTCCAGCGTACTTGTATAGATACAGGTCAGTGGCTTTAATAATAAAGTTAATTTATGAAATGTCAAATGTTATTAAAATGTCATTGCTGTTTTCGTCTTTTTAGAGTAGGTAAACGTCAATAGGTAAACAATAAGAACATTACAAAACACTTAAAAAACTATAGCATATTCAGATAAACCTATACCTACACCAAAAAAAGCTTTACCTTCTTATTCACAGTCATGTAAAAAGGAAAAGCTTGAGTTTTCAGTAGGTAGGTAGTACGAAGTTAACTTGGGTCTTTGTTGCATTTCTTGTTTTTCCTGAGCAATGAGCACCTAATGCTGCGCCCAAAGCGTGGCGCCTACAATGATTACATCAGTGTACACTAAAAATGCTTTGGTAATATGTGCTGATACTGTCAAAAAGCGTATCCCACGCCATTCGCGTCACACCAGAAACGTCGGCTCTTCAGAGGTGCCCACATGAGACCATTACACCTCTTTGAATGTTCCCAGATTTCTGATAGCGCGCCGTTTTCTTTGAGCCACCGCTTGGCACTGGGGGCACGCACGTGTCTTTGTGAGCCGCGCGCCGTCGCACTTCATCAGAAATAAATTGACCATCTGGCCAAGCTTTACTAGACTTTCGTCCTCTATCCTTGGCAACGTGTTATCCACTTTGCAAGAAGAATTTCGATCCCTAAGGACAAAAGTGATTCATCCAAGCACTAGCCAAATGCAGAAGAGTTGAAAGATCGTCATCACATTCGCATTTTAAGCATTCCAAGATAAAACAGGATAGACGCGGTAGATTTACAAAGCAGCTACCGACTATGCTATCGTTGGTAATCTCAAAGCGGATCTTTTTGCAACCACATAACACGTTTTGGTGGCACTGTGAAATAGCCGCACCTGTCTAAAATTTCAGAAAATTTTCACAAGAGATTACTCTTGTTATACCTAAAAAACTGGTCAACAACATATATTTAAGGTTTTCAATTGTATCGCTTCTTGTTTGAAATAAATAAGTGCACAAATAGACGGTCCATTGTTTCGCTGCAATTTTCCCTCGAGGCCGTCAGTGTAGACGCACCTGTGCCCAATGATGGAGAACAATTGCTATCATTAGTGACCATCGCGGTCCGTTGAGCCCACACGATACATATTCAAAACAGTCGCAACGACAATGTAAGTTTATTTTAAAATCAATAAATTATCGCTAATGCCCAATTTGCGTCGACCGGTTAACAATGCCCGTTCCCGCAATTACTTAAACGCGTGTAACTGCGTAGTCGATTACGATACGATCTCGGCTCCGCTGGCCGGGTCCAGTCCACTCATTGTCTCACTCGATACATGCTCTGCAATTATTGTATCGATTACAGCTGACTCAGACGATTTCGTTTCGAGCGATTGACTGCGACCATAAAACATTTTGTTTTGAAGACGTAATTAGAGTCGCGATAAACGATATCTGCTTTGCATGGTCGTATCTTGCTCCTGAATCTCGGACATGTCCCTGTATTTGAACGTGGTTTTAAAATACCTGCAGCGGGCTCTGACTCAGACTTACCTATGTCAGATTCGCATCACGCGTATCAAAACAGCTTCTGGAAATTACAAACAACATAATATAAATGGCAGTTAGCGATCTGCCTTATGTTAGCCAGAAGCCGACAGTAACATTTTTTGTTTTGAGGATTTTTATAGTACAGTAGATACACCTATAGGTAAGCTTAAGCTATCATAAGCAGTATAGGTAAACCACGCACATTATTGGTGTTTTAGAAAATAAAGTAGGTATTCCGAATTCTCAACATTCCAAACATGACTCTGGAACTTTATCCAAGTCATTTAAATTAAATTTTAAGACAACAGAGAGAAAATTCTCTAGCATTCAAATGAATGATAATAATAACAACACAAAAAACAGTCAAACTAATACAAAAATAATAAAATCAAATTTAAAATCCTCTAGCTTTCAAAAGTCAAATAATAGTGATAATACAAAAAAGAGTCAAACTAAGAAAAAAATAATAAAATTAAATGTAAATCATACTAATCTGGTGCACCAGAATTTCGAAGGTTTACGCGGTAAAGAATTACAGCTGGACTTATACATGACCTCGAATAATATAGACATTGTATGTATTACTGAACACTGGCTGCAAAGCCATGAGGTTATGTTTAATTTCAGTGGTCACCAGGTTGGTAGTGCTTTCTGCAGAGTTAATTGTATCCGAGGTGGCTCACTAATTTTAATAAACAAGAAAATTAAATTTAAAGAACGCAAAGATATTGTCCACCACTCTGTACAAAGACACATTGAAATTGCATGCGTAGAGTTGGAGCAGTTCATCGTTGTAAGCGTTTATAGCCCGCCTTCTGCCACATTTAATATTTTTGAAAAAGCTATGGAAGAAGTTTTGTATAAAATATGTAAATCTAAGAAACAAATTATAGTATGTGGCGATTTTAATGTAAATCTGTTAGAAAGAGACTCCTCAAGTACCAGATTAATTAGTTTATTTAAATCATTTAATCTAGAACCATCTTTTATGGAACCGACAAGAATCACAGCTACTACTGCCACTTGTATCGACAACATTTTTACAAATGTAAATGTAATATATAAAAGTACCATAAGTTTTGTTCAATCAGACCATCTCGGTCAGTTAATTAAAATTAAAACAAAACCAAGACAAAATGTAAGAAGAAAAATTACTTATGTACCAATGACCATTGATCGATTGGAGAAATTTAAATCAAAACTCATAAATACTTTACCAAACCTTATTTATAATAATGATAATCTAAATTCCTTATACAATACATTTTTTAATGAATTTAACAAGCAATTTAATGCAATATATACATCCAAATCGATCATGGTTACAGAAGGTTTAACTTTTTGTGAGTGGGCAACAGCAGGAATTCATAAAAGCAGACAAACTTTATATGAACTTTATGATGAAAAACAATATAATTTTAGTGAAGAGTTTAAAGATAAAGTTAAGAAATATTCAAAAGTTTTTAAAAATGTTTGCCGCACAGCAAAATCATTGTTTATAAGTAATAAAATAAAAAACAGCCAAGATAAAATAAAGGCAACTTGGAGTGTGATTAATAGTGAGACTGGAAAAGTCAAAGATCACTGTAATACATACCATCTTAAAATTGGTGATTCCATCATTAACCAAGATGATGAGGTAGCCAAAGCATTTGAAGCATTTTTCACTGACATTCCAGTCTCTACTACTAAATCTTTGAAGTCATCCCACATAATCGCGGAGTCCTTGTTAAAAGATAATTTACCAGAATGTAACATTCAATTCACTTTCGATTATGTGGATAAACAAGATATCATAAAAGCCTTTAAATTAATCAATGTCAAAAAAACCAAAGACCTCTGGGGGATTTCCGTTAGCGTTGTAAAACCATTGATTGACATCATTGCACCTGACCTAGCTTTAATATTCAACCAATGCATTGATAGTGGTATGTTTCCGGATTTAATGAAACATAGTAAAATATCACCCCTTTTCAAATCAGGTAGTCATTCTGACCCCAGCAATTTTAGACCTATATCAGTCTTACCAACGTTTAGTAAAATATTCGAAAAGCTAATTCTCATACAACTTCAAAGACATTTTGATCAAAATAACCTACTTGACAACAAACAATTTGGGTTCACAAGAGGTCGCTCAACCACTGATGCCGGTGTTGAGCTAATATCACATATTTTTAATTCTTGGGAAAAATCTCATGATGCGCTTGGTATTTTTTGTGATCTATCAAAAGCATTTGATTGCGTTCATCATGAAACATTAATAAGGAAACTCCACCACTATGGTGTTAAGGGTGTTGCTCTTAACCTTCTCACTTCTTACTTAAGTGACAGAATACAAAGAGTTGACGTAAATGGAAAATGTTCTCCGGGGTCGTTGGTAACAATGGGTGTGCCACAGGGATCAATACTAGGTCCATTTCTCTTTTTAATTTATATAAATGATTTACCGAAAATAGTTAAAAATGACCATGAGATTGTACTGTTTGCAGATGACACTTCACTTTTATTCAAGTTGAAAAGACAACAGGTTAACCTTGACGAAGTAAACAATGCTATCTCTATGGTTGTAGAATGGTTCAATGTGAACAATTTATTACTTAACGAGAAAAAAACTAAATGTATACGATTTATTTTACCAAATGTTAAAGAAGTAAAATGCAAAGTCACAATAAAAGACGAACAAATAAATCTCGTGGACACCACTACATTTTTAGGCATAACCTTAGATAATAAGCTTCAATGGGGTCCGCACATAGATGGATTGTCGAAGAGACTTAGTTCTGCAGCATACGCAGTCAAAAAAATACGTCTATACACGGACGTAGATACTGCTAGGCTAGTCTACTTCAGCTACTTTCACAGCATCATGTCTTATGGCATTCTGTTGTGGGGGAGTGCTGCAGATATTAACACCGTGTTTGTGCTGCAGAAGAGGGCTGTTCGAGCAATTTATTGTATGGGTCCCAGGGAGTCACTTAGGAATAAGTTTAAAGAAATATTTATAATGACTATGCCTTGTCAGTTTATCTATGAAAATCTAATGTATGTTCGAAAAAATATTAAACTATTTAAGAAAAAAAGTGATAATCACAATGTTAATACCAGAAACAAAGATAAACTCGCTGTTCCCACAATTAGGCTTGAGAAAGTTAGTAAATCATTTATAGGGCAATGTGTACGCTTCTACAACAAAGTCCCAGGCGAATTGCAAAACTTATCAATCAACAAATTTAAGAAATCAATTAAACGTCATCTCTATAAAAAAGCGTATTATAAAATATCAGATTACTTGGATGACAAAAACGCCTGGGACTGAATATGCTCCAACTCCGTTATTATTAAATCATAAAAATATTGTAACAAATAATAATTGTAACATTTGTAATAATTGCTTACATAAAAAAAAATATATAAAAAAAAAATTACAAACAAAAAGTGTGTCACCGAAAAGAGTGTTAGGCCCCAAACCGTGTTTGTTGCCCTGGTTCTTCACGGTCTTGGTCGCGAAGGAACAGGAGTAGAATCACCTAGCTCTTAAGACGTTTCAAAGTGGTACACTTGTGATCTTATTGAATAAACGAATTTGACTTTTGACTTTTGACTTTTGACTCTCTCAAAGCTTGAAAAAGTGGCCACGCGTAGTTTACCTTTAAGTAGGTGGTCTAAAAGCCTCCATTTGTCATTGTTTACTGTTTAGAAGCACAACTATTGTTTAACTGGTATGTACTGCATTGGCTATTCAGCACCATATTGTTAGCTAGATGTGAACCTACAACTTCAGGGCCCCTCTCTCACTAGTCCATCAGTGTTTACTGATCTTAATCGTTGAAATTCCTGCGAGTGCGACAACTGCGTTACCTATTACGTGATGTTACGTTTGTTACAAGATTACTCACTATAAAACATCGCTTGACTTGCCTGGTTCTTTTCATGAACCAGTATCCAATAATATGAAGCCTGGCCTTTGCCGATTGATACAACATACACTACCTACAATGGCTGAAAACAAGCATCAGTTAAATAATAATGGTTGGGGTGAAAATAAGGGTTGAAAGTTTGTATGGGGAATAAAAAGTTAAGCAACGCTGATGTGACAAAGGCAAAAAACACAACTTCTGTCGTTTTTTCCCGGCACAATCTTGTCACTTTAGTTAGACATAGGTACCAAGATGTTTTGAAATACTTGCGACTTTTAAAATCTATATTTATCTTTAAATTACTTACTTATATTAAACAAGGTCAGTATGTTATTTTTTTTTTCGACTTAGGAGCTTCATGGTTTTTATTGACCTGGAGAAGGCATACGACAGGCTTCCCCGGAGGGTTCTGTGGTGGGTAATCCTAAAAACTTGTAAATACTGACAGTAGTTTTATAAGAATTTTTCCGTGATCTTTTAAAACAGAGCCGTATTTTAAACTAATGTAGAGTTCACATACAACCCATGATTAAGTATTAAAACAAACCTGTAAATTACTCTAGTAGACAGGTTTAACCAAATGACTCACAAACAAACACGACGTAACACCTCATCAAAAACATTTTACGTTCATCTTTAAATATTTTTTAAGCCGGAGAAGACGACAATTTAATAGTATCTGTGTTGTAAAGCTGGATGGGAGCCAAAGTTTGACCAGTTTTAAGTTTTGTGCAATCGTCCTATTTTTTTTTAAACTGAAACTGAATTGCTTGCACGCGACACGCTTACGAAAACACGAGAATTTCATCGAATATAGATTCTTTACAAACACGTATTGAGTGTACTTAATTCTTAACGAGACAAAATATAATTGTTGTTAGTTATCCGAACTTCAAAAAAAGGAGGAGGTTCTCAATTCGTTGGAATCTTTTTTGTGCTTTTTTTTATGTAAGTACATTCACCGATTATTTGAAGACGCCTGGACCGATTTGGAAAATTATTTTTTTGTTTGAAAGGGTGTTCTTTCCGATTGGTACCAAAAATTTGGTGAGATGTCAAGGATCTTCAGAGTTATGAACAAAAATGCACCTCGAGTGTGAAGAAAATTTTCTCAGCTTATAACATAGAAGTTGGTTTTTTAAATTTTTAATTTAGCCATTTGTTTTAATGCTCATTCCCTCAGTTTATACTGATTACTTCATCAGGAAAACAAGTACCTACTATCAAGTAAAAAACGGATACATTAATTGACGGACAGGAGCAAGGCCCTGACCGCGACGCCGAGCGTCTGACAATTAGACGGCATAATTATCTCGCATAGACCAAAATTAAAGGCCAGTGTGTCGTCTTGGAAGACGTAGCCTTGTAATGAGATCGCCACAATATAGCTTGTTGTTTAATATCCTCGAGATGACATGCCATCAGTCTTAAAAAGTCATTAGGCGCGCCGCGGAATGGTTCTGCAGACTTCCGGGTGTTTCTCAACAGATGACCCATTTATTATGCAGCTCTTCACTGTATACCTACCTAATATTTTGATAAATAAAAATGTCAACATGTCCATTATCCACAGCATTATCTTCTTTATTTGCATGAGTTGATGTGTGAATAATATGCAGTACTTACTTATTTAAATTAAGTAATGCTATAGATGTGTGCCAGGATCGTAGCAAGTGAATTTGTGATCTCTTCATGCCTTTATGGGAAAGAGATGTGATGCATTTGAAATGTATTGAAATTGAACAAGATTGTAAAACAAATGAGTAGGTACTTACGAGTATATTGACTTTAGTCAGAGACCAAATAATGAACTTAAACGTATAGTTCATGAAACTGAATCGAGACTGAAATATGTACAAAAAGTTCTTTAATTAGTTTTGAAAAAAGAATTACTTACTTCAACATTATTTTCTTTCAGGGTTTCATTTGTTTCAATAATTTTACTGACGTGTGCGTATGCATTTCTCATTTCATAAAATTCTGTCTTTTTTCATTTTTTTCACAAAAACGTATCGCAATATTGATGCTTACACATCAATGAATATCTACCTGAAGGGACCGTGCCGGATCTAAGCTTAGCTCAGCCCCCTGATTGTCTATCTTTGATAGCGACCACGCAAGTAGCTAGTAGCTCTGTCACTCTCATCTCAACGAGACCGAACGCGACAAAAGATACCTTACCGATCGTTTTGACAGTTTGAGTCCAATTTGAGGTCTGAGACAAGTTAGACAATCAGCCCGCAGGTTTCCAAAGCTGTTACTTTAATTGATAATGGTCACAGTTATAAAGAAGTGGCTCAGACATTGCGAGTTTCCAAAACTGTCATCCTTCGAATTGTAATAGTCCAGACTCTCGAGAGAAGGCTCGGCGAGAAGTCTCGCCGAGACTTCTCGAAGAACAAACAAGCTATCCACACTCTCAATTTTTCTCAGTCGTGATGTTTGAAATCCTTTGGCTCGGCCAAAAATACCGACACCGATCGGAGAACAGGCGAGCCAGAGAACGAGAAGGCGAGAAGCTCTTCACACTCACGCTTATCGGGTGTTCTCGGGGGTTTTCGGGGGTTCTCGGGGAGAGTCTGGAGGCCCTATTAGACATTATCGGCAGACTGGAGAGTACACGAGACTTGCAGGGCAAGGTCGCAAGAGAGTCACTTCAGCGAAGAGACGATCGATTTATGGTGAGCGAGCAGTGTTCTGAGAAGTCGCACTTTGACTTCTTCTGAGGTCAGATCTACGCTCCAGGACGTTCGACAGGTAACAGTTAGAAGTAAAACTGTAAAAAGGAAGACTTAAAGAAGCTGGAATAAAGACGTACTTGCCAGCTAGAGGACTCTTACTTACCACAGATCATCGAGTAGCTCGGGCTAACTTTGCTAAAGGGTTAAAGTTTGGAGATGACGCGGAGAAAGATACGCTTTGTGTAACATTGTCGGAAGAAAGTCATATGGTGGAGGGTCAGTAATGGTATGGGGCGGTATTTGCATAGGGGCACATACGGAGTTGCACATAGTAGAAAATGGATCCCTGATTTCGGCTCGGTTCGTAAATGACATCTTAGAACTGATTGTCATGCCCTTTGCCCCATACATCGGAGAAAAATTTCAATTAATGCAGGACAATGCGCAGCCTCACACTACAGCGATAGTTTGGTGGTGTCTTCGAGAGGTCGCAATTAATGTTTTGCTGTAGCCAGCACGCTCGCCAGACTTAAACCCTATCGAACATGTTTGGGAAAAGCTCGGAAAACAAATAAAACAGCGGGATCTAGCACCAATAAACATAGGAGATCTCAAAATGGCACTGGAAGAAGAGTGGAATCAAATACCACAAGATTTAATTGATAACTTAATCAAAAGATACCGATATACCTAATATAAACAAATAATACCGAAGCGATGCGGTTTGGTTCGGGTGCGGAGGCGACTGGTCAGCTTTAATTTTAATGACGCTTCCAAAAAGTGAGCCGTAGGTAGGTACGCATTGGTCGTACATATAATGAACGCAATCTATGTGAGTGCATACAAAGTAAACCGAAATCCGTAGCATGATGTGCGGTCTGCACGGATTAGTACCTAATGGACGTGTATCTTTAAGAACGACAAGCTAAGCTGATTTAATTCTACGGTATCAATAAATGACTGAACTACAAGAAGTGTCATATTAATCAATGATTTATAATTTTAGGAAAGTGCTTTGCTCTAATTTTGCTAGATTTCTTCAGTGAGGAAATGTTTATGCTTTGCATACCTACACTATTTCTTCGTAAATTATGTTCTTGTTCTTATCTGTGTTATATATAATATAAGTAGTGCACGAGCAGAAGGATTAAGAACGGTATTCGATGCGTGACTCAGTCACTTAACCGCAAATTATAGCGAAAAATTAGTTCTCATTTGTTTTTGTTAGAAATCTGTTATTTTTTTTTTATTAGGTAAGTACATAAGTAATTGAAATTTAAATGTTTAATACTGTATTTTAAAGGGTTCCTGTAGGTTTTCTTGCCGTCTCAGGTACAGGAAAGACAGGATCTCGATGCGTGGAAGAAGCTCAGGACACTCATGAAGGTTTACGTGTGGTCTTGGACCTGAAGCTGGCAATTATTTCATACCCTATCACTAGCTAGATCTTCACTTCTAGAACATAATCACTACAATTTCAGATTCTTAAGAGGCAATACAAAACTCTTAGGTATTTAATCCAATCATCCACCGCGTCTTCTCTGTTATATACTTAGCTAATTTTATAATAGTATGACACAAGTGAGTCAGCTGTTCGACCACAAGTGGCGTCCTATATCGTTGATTATTTACGGGTTGCAGTGCAACTGGTAATTGTGGTCGGGACCTCGCCACACCACTCGTTTATCTAATTAGCGTCCCGCCGGGCGCGCGGCTATTTAATGATGCCACGTGCTTTCCTGGCTGCTGATTGTAATAATAATATGTCAATGGTTTAAGTAAGTAATCGAAAGATTGTATATATCCTTGGAACATACAAGGCCCCTGCTTTGTACACATACATCACGCCTCTTTCTCATAGGGGTAAGAAGATACCATAGATTTCTACTTGCAACGATCCTGACTCACAATTTCGCCTTACTCATTCTCCTTACATTCTTCATACAAGCTCGATATCTTAGCTCATATTTTTGACCTGGCCCATCTCCAAAATGTCATCAATTTGGTCCACAAATGTTCGCCCTTACAGTTGTCCCAAACACACCCGCCTCATGAACCGCTATAGCCATATTACAAACGCTTCGTATCGATTCTCTTTCTATCATCGCTTATCCTTAGTTTTGACACTTCTGACCACGATACTTTTCGTCATTGAACTTCGATTCCTATAAATTTTTCTGTTTTCTATACTTAAGTAGAGCGTTAGCGATTGTAGAAAAGTAATATGGCTAGGGGGGCTGTTTCGTTAATCGACTTTTATTCGTCCTCTCTTCACACCCAAACCTTTCTCAATACTCAACGCTAGATACACCTTCTTTCACTACATCGTTCCCTTATCATCCTGTTTCTCAGTCTATTATTTAAAGATACTTACCTTACAAATACTACGCAACGCTCTCATTCCAACAGCACTCGCTCTACCTCTAGGTACTATAATGTTTCTTCTGCCATACCCAACTTTCCGCTTTATGTAGAGCACAATTCATAATAATTATGTGTCGCTAACTTAAGATGTTATACTTACTTTATATGTACCTACCATACCGAGTATCTGAACAATTGCAGTAAGATTGCTCTGCATTTTGTGTCAATGACCCAGTCGCTTATATTCAGTACCTACCTATCTAGATGCTAAGCAAAACTTAACTACATAGTCGATGTTCCAGTTCGTTAACATTATATAAGTACTTACTTACCTATTTACATATCTGGGGTATAACTAGGTGATGTAGTTGCAAAAGCTAGAATAAATTGAAGTCAACATCTGTCAATCTGGTTTAATAAACTTTATTCATTATTTTTAAAAACTTTTGTGAGAGCTACTAGACATTATTTTAACATACGGGAATTACTCACGTGAAGTGTGAGACAGTGTGAGACGCGACCGCGAGGAGTAATCTTGCCGCAACTCCCTCCTTACCCAGATGAAGATTCTCCGGATGAATCGAAACATTGTCGGTCATTGACGACCTCTGTGGCGAAGTGGGTGAGGGCCCGCCAGTGACGCAGGAGGTTGTGGGGTCGGTCCCCGTCGCGGGACAAATGTTTGTATGATCTGCAAATATTTGTCTCGGGTCTGGGTGTTTTGTATATTATGTATGTATTTACAAAAAAAATATGTACCTATTTAAGTAGTAAGTATATCAGTCATGTGGTTCCCCCATAACACAAGCTCTGCTTAGCTAGGGGCTACATGATGCTGTGTGAAATGTCCAGCATTATTTATTTATTTATTATCTAAATCAACGATATTTCACGTGAGTAATTCCCGTGTGTTAAATAATATAATGTTTATTAATTAAAGTTCACATTCTTGAAACCATTTATTACAAACTTTGACCACAATTTACGAATAAATTTTGGTATTCCAAGTGGTTAATAATCTTAGGACTTTTAATGAATAGGTACTATTATTGTTTTGTTGTTTATATAAATGACAGTGATGTAATACTAGGAGCCTCACAATCGAGCTGCTAGAAACCAAGCGTTATGATAGCCCCAATATGCAATTTATGATCTTAAGTAAAATGTTACTTCCATTCAAAATACAACCATGTTTATAAGTTGATTTATTATTAAAGAATGGTTATTATATTAGATACAGATAAAACGAAGATAATTGCTTGTCTGTAACTGTAAATTATATAAGTAAAGCTTCGAGCTCCAATAGTGGGCGGGATTGCCAAAAGCGATCTTCACAAGTTTTGCACACGATGCCGATGATGCAAAAAATACAGAAAGCATTAGATGAGTCATAGTATTAACGTTTTGTAGGTACGTGCCAACGGCAATGATTTAGCGTGTTGGCGGAGACAATGCCTCTAATCTACGCTTAGAACCTGCAGACCTTACCTTGACTCCTACGCCACAATACTCCTTTTACTGAATGAAACCTTGCCCATAACTTGTTGATAACACTTCCTCTCAACCAAGACAAAGTTACAAGACTTTCGAAAGCGTCGCTTATCAGCTGAATGAATGTCATTGGAGGTTAGTCCAGCAAGGACTCGAGAATCCTATAAGTAATGACACTTAATACCTATGTAGCATATGTAACACCTGTAGCACTTATTAGGGGAATTGCAGATTTATAGTAGGTACCTAATGGAAGTGTGAATAGAAATGGATTACAATACAGCCGTATGTAGATCTGTACTATTGTACAGAAGCGTTTATTGCATCACAACCGAGCAGTAGATTGTTATTGACAGTTTCGGATATTATGGTATTATTCATGAGAAATGGCCTCCAAGCTAATGAATGAATGGGCCACGCTCGGCGCTCCACCGCCCACGAAAAGTTCATTCATAACAGCCCTGCGTGGTCGCGATCTTGCTCTCAATGCATACTGCGTCGTCAATTTACCACACACGTGACACGTGATGCCATAATTTATGCTTGCTTATTTGGCATTTTCTGATATCGTATCATCTGAAATTACCAACATTACAGTAGCGACATTTCAGGTAAAAGAATAGGCAGGTAATGTAACAAAATTAGGTACTTACTCTAATTTTAAGTAAGTAGGTACTACGGAAAAGGTCAAGGAATTGTATTCCTCAATCAAACGAAATGTCAAAGGTGATCGAAAGATCCTAAACGTCCGGAAAGTTCTAAGGGAAAACCGGCGGCTTAACCCCGTTTACAAAATAATTTGGCTCAAAGCTTATCTTACAAAGGTCAGAATAGACGGCAGAAAATGGCAAAGTTGACGATTGAATTGAACGAAAAGTAACAACGGCCATCGCTGCAGAAGTTGTTTGGATGAATGGCATGAGGGTGGAGGGCGGGAGAGAGGTGGTGGAGCGGGGCAGTGGAGGGTGCACGGAGGTGCGCGGCGCGTGGTCGTGGCCATGGCCACGGCATGACGTTCGACATTTGGCGGCGCATGCGTGGTGCGTGTCTCAGGTTCAAGGACAGCCCATCGATCGCCGTTAGTGGTGTGGCGCCGGGAGCCATGGCCGGACGCCGCTCTTCACCTTAACCAGGAAATCGATGCTGAGCCTCGTCAATGCCAGGGCCGGTCGATAGACGTTCCATATGAGATAAATTATAGTGAGATAAAAACAGCTGTTCGAGCAGCCGTTTCAAAAAAGTATTCCTATTATTATTACTAGTAGTTCGCCCCGAACTGAGATCTCGCGCACCGTAGATGGCCAACATTTGGACTTTCTTCTGACTACCCCTATAATTTCAAGTGCTACTACTGCCGGGTATGCCTATTGCGCTAGCTCTTCATGGTAAAAAATACTAGCATGCATGCAATACATAATGTCGTGTCTAATTTTTCATTTATTTCATATTTATGAATTCTCGTCGTATTTTTAAAAGTATACGTCCTAGAATAAAAATAATAACTATTTTAGAATGTACAAATAAAGACCTTTCATTTGACACCGCACTCAATATATTTGTTTACTTAACTTTTTTTACCCCAATTATTTTCATTTTTTATCAAAAATTTTTTTATCATGAAAATAAATCAAGTAGCATCTAAAATCATTGCAAACCAAACCGCAACGATGCCACTCTCTTTTTAAGGTTGCGGTACGTCGAGCTCGGAACTTCTCTTCCAACGTATCTATCTAAATTGTTCGTCCTTGTCACGCAAAAAACTCTATGTAGTATAGTATAGGTGTACTACTCAGTCTACTATGAGCAATCACAGCCCCGATTGGCAGTATTACCTCTACCTAATCTGTGATTGGCAGATATGAGTCTGACATGAGGCCCGCCCTTTTTAGCGCGATTCAGGACGCATTACGCGCAGCTACTGTTCAATAATTTCAAATACAAATGCATCAGGACGTTTGGCTCAATGGTTGTGAGCTCCGCTTGCAGCGCGGTAAGTACTTGCGGAATGGAGATCAATTCCTGTTGATATTGAGTTTTTGCATCTTTGGAGAGGCCAAAAATGTTATATTGTCAGTCACTAATGAATAATGTTCATTTTATTTCATGGAATCGTTAGATAAATGTATGGTAAAAATGCTTTTTTGGAAATTTATCTACAATATCTAGGTAATTACCTACCCATCTTACTCTCAAGATTTTTAGGGAGGGATGAGATCGATATTATGACGCTAGACAGAATATGTGGGTTGTTACCTATATAAGTCGGTACACAATTACCTAAATTTTCAAAGGGAAGTAGGTACCTAAGTAGGTACTTACCTATGTTTTTTTCTGTCCAATGTCTATAGGTAAGTAGGTACTTACCTAACCTACCTAACTACTGAAGTCACAACGGATGTTTGTCCCTCTGAAATTAGGGGGCGTCCATTAATTAAAATTAAAGAATAAAAATTAAAGGTGATTTTTGCGATTTTTCAACCCCCGCACGGGGGAGGGGTCCCCCCTTGGTGAGATGTCCTGAGATTTGGCTCGATCCCCTCCCCCACCCCCTAATCTCACGTGAGAATAAAAAAATAATCTTAAACAGGTACCTACCTAGATTTGCCGAGACCTCCCTTTAATTTTTAATCCCACATGGGATTAGGTGCGATTTGGCTCAACCCTCTCCCGCCCCCTAAAAGCCTGACGTAATTAATGGATGCCCCCATAAGTGCAACAAAGGATAACGCATATTTAGGTACTTATGACGTGGCGAATCAATTGGTGGTACCAATAGGCTGAGAAGGCTGGAGCCTAGGGCGGCAGATTTTAGGGGCGGCAAATAGGGAACAATTTTTTTTGTGTTACAGAAAAATAATATTTACCTATATTTATTGATAATGCTATGTTATTATGTACAAACAAAGAATTCAACATGTAAGTAATGTTTTAAAAATTGTTAGAGTGAGAGCTTTTCTTGCTTAAAACTTTTTTCCATAATTGGATTGGAAACGAGCGATAAAGGCGGTGCGTTTAGATGGGCCCGCGAATTACAGTAGTATCCCGAAAATTTCCAACAGTTTACCTGTTGATCATGTTTGTTTCTGTAGCTGTAATCAGCACGTGTAAGGTCATCATGTACGAAAAATCCCTATGTGTACCGAAGAATTTTTATTTTCATTAATCATTAAATTTCACATCATCAATCATCAACCAATCAAACATCAATAGGTATCCGTACCCCTATTATAAATGTGAAAGTGTGTTTGTTTGTTTGTTTATTTGTAGTTGAATCACGTCAAAACGGAGCGACGGATTGACGTGATTTTTTGTGTGGAGATAGTTGGAGGGCTGGAGAGTAACACAGGCTACTTTTTATCCGGGTACAACTCGAGCGAAGCCGCGGGCAGCAGCTAGTTTATAATAAAACTGTAACAGGTCAAATTCTGTACATTGAAGATATTTTGAAATTTTTTTTGGAGGGCTCTCTATTGTCGATACTGAAGCCAAAACTGTAATTTTTTTCATTCATGTCTGTCTGTCCGTATCATGGCCGCGCATTACGTCGAAACTACTGGTTGGATTTAAATGAAACCTGGTATTATTTGAGTGCATACTACGAGGTCTAATATAAAATACTTTTAATCCTGAAATTCAGCACGGTTCCCTAGGGAGAGGGGATGAAAGTCAAAATAAGTATCTGGTTGTAATTCATGAGCGCGTAGTCCGATTTCATTGATTCTTTTTAGGGTTCCGTACCTTAAAAGGTAAAAAAAGGAACCCTTATAAGATCACTTTCTTGTCCGTCTGTCTGTCTGTCTGTCACCATCGATTATCTCAGGAACGGGTGGAGCTAGCAAGTTGAAATTCATACCATATACTGAGGTCTATAGTCCCTATTGTGAGTATAAAAATCAAGGTCCTGAGTCAACACTATAAAAAGATATAGGCAAATTTAGGTTTTCGTGAAAACTTGTAAGTACCAAAACTTACCTTAATTATCAACTTTTTTTATTTTTCGGAATTTTTCCTTTACTTGTGCTGTAAGGCCTTGCTTGTAACCAAAATTGACAATTCTAGGTCAACCGGAAGTACCCTAGAGGTTTTGGGTCGAAAACCTAAATGGTAGTTCCCGTTGACCTAGAATCACGAAATTTGGCAAAAAGCAAGGCCTTATAGCAGAAATAAAGGAAAAATCCAAAAAATTAAAAAAGTTGAAAGTTAAAGGGTGTTCCCACACATACATACATACATAGTTGACGCCAATTAAGATTGTCTTCTGAGTTGTATGAGCGCTCATACAATTAAGCGAACTAGCTTAATTGGCACCATCCTCAAATAAGGTAAATAAATAAAATTGTGCTATTGTGTGAAAGTAAATAAAAGAAAATATTTATTGCAATATTATGCTCGTGTGCGCAGAACATTTGCGGCGCTGCTATCGCAGAACTAGGATATGTACAAAAAAATTACTAATTGTTCAATAACTTAATGGGTATAATGGGTAGGTACGGAACCCTCGGTGTACGAGTTCGACTCGCACTTGACCGGTTTTTACTTTGTTTGAAAGTAAGTACTTTATAATATTGTTCCGTAAAAATTTCAAGGTCATCGGTTTTGTAGTTCCGAAATTACAAACAGCCGGAATCCTTGACACCCGGATTGCACAGGAACCGTTGAATGTACGGCTCATCTTAAGCTGGTGTGCAAACAACTCCAAACGAGTTGTCGGTGCTGGTTGTTGTTGTTGGTGCTGGTTGTTGTTGTTGGTGCTGAGGTAATTGTCTGGGGGTCTAAAGTGGCCACTTTTGATGAAAAATCAGATGTTTCATAGATGCTTCATCTATGAAACATCTGATGAAACATCAAATGCTTCACAACCCATGCGAAGCCAAATTTAAATTTTTGTCGCTCCCGCGACAATTTACCTTTTTTATTTATTCGTGTGCCTCAAAAATATTTCCATATGTCCATCAGGGTGGCGCAGTGCAATCATTTCTATAAAAAAACTAAGTAGGTACCTACCTATTTAATTTATAACAATAAATTTAACCTCGCACATAGATCTGTCAAAAAAGATGTTTTGTGAAATGCTTCATAGATGCTTCATAAATGAAGCATTTATGAAACATCTATGAAACATCTATGAAGCATCGATGCTTCATAGATGAAGCATATGAAGCATTTATGAAGCATTTGATGAAAAGTCAGATGTTTCATAGATGAAGCATCTATGAAACATCTGATTTTTCATCAAAAGTGGCCACTTTAGACCCCTGTATTTGGTAGGATCAGAAGAATCTCATCTATTTAGAACTGTTAAAACCTAGTGAAACGATCACGGGAGGCCGAAAACAGCCACAATATGCGACATGTTATGAATCCATTATTATTCATCATGACAACAATGTTCTGTGGTGCTGAGGGCGAAGGCCCGCCTGAAACACAGAAGGTTGCAAATTTAATTCCCTTTGCCTGCCTGTGAGACAAATGTATGTGTGATCTACGAATCTCTGTCTCAAAATGATTCTCTCAAGAAGGCAAAAAGTCGTAGATTCTGACGAAAACTTTGAATAAAATACCTACGTTGTAGCACAGAATTATGCGACAAAGTTCAATTCAGCTCGCGTAAGCGTTCTTTGCCTAGTGCAATATGCACTGACACGTGCCTACACAAATTCTCTCTTTCTAACGCATAACTCTGTCACTGTCTGGCGCGGAGTGACGCGGAAGGGTTGTCGAGTTGTCACGCGATAGGTATTAGAGCCGAGTGGCAAGTGGGAACCCTGCCAAGGCCCGCCCGGGCGGGCCCACCAATGTACACAAAGCGTCACCATTAAGTACCTCCCCTGCTAAGACGTCAGTTCGCAACCCGTTGATCTCAACTTTTTGTAAAACATTTACCTTTTTTATTAGATTTGTCATTCTTACTTTCTTATTCTTACTTACGTATGGATAAGTAATTTCACGCGCTCTGCTGTGCGGCCGATTGGTGTAGCGGTAGCGACCCCCAATTCAAATGCTCCTGCGTGGGTCCGGGCTTGGTTTCAAATCCTGTCACGACTATGTATTTTTTGTTTATTTTATTTTTATTTTTGCTTTCACAACGAACTACGTTGTGAGTATGTAGTAAGTTACCTAGTAAAGTTATAGTTAGATGAAACTACTTTTAGTAGGGTCTTAGTAAATTTATTTAAACACAAACCTAATACTTAATCCAATAAAATTAACGAGTGAACAAACATGTCATGTTATCATTGGAACAGTTTATACTTATCGTATAAAATCCAGTGAAAAATAAACAATTTAGATCTCTCGCAAATCAGATCAGACTAAGTAATATTATCTACTTACAATTTAAAACAATATCAGTTATCTTTCAATTTTATAAAAGTTAGTAACAGCTCGCGAACGATGAAGCGCAGTTATCATGAACTAAATACACTAGGTATTCCTTCTCGATAAGCAACTCGCTGGGCCAATATTATGACATCTTTCCATCCCCAATAACCTGAAAATAAGAACATTATTACATACTTAATGGCATAGGTTATAAGATAAAAAAACAACCTCCTTAATACTTATCAATTATCATACCACTTACCTAACGTTATTCTGCAACTTGCTGGTTTTAATAATAATGTTTGTGGCGTTCACATAGATCTGTTTAGACTTCTTAGTTCTTTCGGCCTGATTTGTGTGGCTTTATATGATTCATATCACCAGTCGATAGAACTGCACCGATTTGACCTACGAAAAGTAAAATAAGTGTTATACATTTATACTCAGACAATTATTTATTCACAAAGATTCTTCTAATATTTACGACTTACCATTATTCCATGATGCCAAGCAATCTCTTTTATGCTTATATTTTGTTCGTAAAGAACAACTATCTTTGTCCTTTCAAAATTGATAAAATGCACCATTGCTATTAGGGCATGAATACCGGGATCCCGTAATACCGAAATACCGGGATCCCGGAAGATTTGTCCGGTATTTCAATACCGGTATTGAAGTAATCAATACCGGACAATACCGGTATTGAGGAAATCAATATCAAATAATTGCGTACGTTAGTATGGATATATGTATAATGGATATATATATATATAATATAGAATAACGAATCCCGGAATTCGGTCTTTTGTCGTGCGTAGTAGAGCATTTTCTTGCTAAATTGTATACCTACTGTGCATCGAAACAGCTAACTTTACGAATGCCTAGATACGCTAATCGTATTGTACGTCTATGTTTACTTTAATTACTATCATAAGAATTACTAGCATCCATGTGCCTGCGACTACGCCTACCTGGGTAAAAAGTAGCCTATGTGTTATTCCAGATCATAAACTACGTCGCGGCCGGCAAGTGGTATTACGGTGGGTTTACACGCTCACGTGCAAACAGAAATTCATCGAGACAGAAATATGATTAGATCAAGCACGGTGTAGCTCTGTTACTTTCATCTCGAGGAGACCGGACGCAACAGAAAATAATGTGCTCGTTGTCTGTTTGCACGCGAGCGTGTGAACGCGCCTTAAAAATGGTTCGCTGGCCAGCTCTAGCGCTCTCTCACTCTTACTCTACCCCGCTTCCGCGCCGCATACTATCGTATCAGTCGGTTCGCAAATATTGTGTCCAAACTGGATTAAGTTTTACTCGATAGTAAACTACTGTTTTTTTTTTGTATTTATTTTGACATTGTCAAGTTGACATCTTATAACCAGGATAATTTGTATGCATATTTGTATGTTCGGTTGCGCTTTCTAAACAAGGAGTAAGATGACTTTTGGTCGAATCCAGCCTTAGGGTGACAAATCAACATCGAGCTATGCTGCGCTGTACTGCGCTGTGCTATGGTTGGTCAACTCGCTCGTCTAATATTTTAATGAGGATACAAACAAACCATGCTGTGCTGCGCTGTGTGAGGCTACGCTCTGTTTAAAAACGCAGCAGTCGCGAGCGAGGCGCGCTACCCGCCGTGCTGAGCCGCGCTGTGCCGAACTGTGCTATGTTTTTTATGGAGCAGCATAGCTCGATGTTGATTTGTCCAAGGAAGTTATATTCTACCTGGAATACTAACTGACATTTAATGTACAAAGGATTTTTATACATGTTCATAGAAATTTAAATTATTTTGATTTTATTCCTGCAGTTTTTCTTCGTATCATGTCCTTGACCAACAAATCTTGCTAAAATTAGCTTAAATTACATTCAATATTTTTGTTTTTAGGAAAAACTAGAATTTCAAATAAAAATGCCAATACCGGTATTAATAACGGTATTCCGGTATTGGGCTCCAATACCGAACTCAATACCGGTATTGAGATTAGTCCCGGTATTGCATGCCCTAATTGCTATGCTACACGCACCGAAAATAAAACAAGTAACAAAACCAGTCAGTTAATTTTATTGTTCAATAGAATTTAGTGCACAACTACCTTCAATACAATTTTATTAGTTGATGGTAGTCGTGTAAAGAGTTACCTACTATTATTTTGTAAACGAATAATGTAACTTATAAATTCAGCGATGTTGACAACTGGTGCGGTAGCTCAGTCGGAAAAGCGTGGACTCGCTCACGTTCAATTGGGGCATCGGTGGTTCGAATCCTAGCAAGCAAATAAGTTTTTGTAAGATTTTATTTGAGTCGTTCAGGCAAACAATTTCGTTAGTGTAGCCTGCATACGGCAACTTTCCATTTACACTATAAAGCGTTACCAATTGGTGACGCAGTGTGTACTTGTAGCTTCGTACCTAAAGTGCGGAGTGCGCGTAATTAGTAATTAGGTAAATAAATCTGTTTATATTCTTATGTTTTGCTTTTTAGTGCAAGTATGTTTTAAAGTCGGTTAAGTATTTTATTTTTTATTTTTTCATTTTAGTGTTTATTTTTTATTAAGAATGATGTCATCTTACCTACTTATTGTGTTTCGCTCATCAAGCCCTTTCATTTGATATCCATGTCACTACTACTATACTACTAAAAACTAAGATACTGAAAACCAGCGCTCTAACAGCCATGGCGCTGCTGGAGCAAATGCTGAGGGGTAACCTTATTTTCTTGTCACTGTAATGTAGCATTTCTGATTTGTGTTGTATGTATCGTAGTGGCGAAAATAAAACTTATTTCTATTTCTATTTTACTAAAAAGTTCCATGGAACAGGTCCTGACTCCATCATCAGATCAGATCGCTGTCACCATATTATTATATTACATTGTGTCGGAACTTCACAGATATGCTGTGTTTTTACTCAATCGGCCAATTTATTGAGGAGTTCTGTTGAGCAGCTCTTGACTCCATCATCAAATCAGCTCGTTGTCACCATATTATTAAATTGTAATTGAAACTTGATAGATATACCGAGTTTCGACTCAATCGGCCTATTCACTGAGGAGTTCTGTTGAACAGCTCTTGACTCCATCATCAGATAAGCTTGATTGATACCATAATATTTCATTGTCACCGAGAATATATAAGTGTGCAAAATTTCAGCCCGATAGTTCTACAAACACAATAAATAACCATAAAATTTGAGAGTTCCCCTCGTTTTCCATGGGATCCCCTCATCAGATCCTCCACTTCTGGAGTATATCCTTTGTAACCAAAAAAAAAATAATTGTCAAAATCGGTCCACAATTGACGGAGAAATGGCGTAACACACACACAAAAAACTAAAAAAAATATATACCTAAAATAAAAAAAAAACACACAGTCGACTTGAGAGCCTCCTCCTTTTTGAAGTCGGTTAAAAATAATATTACACAAAATATAAAAGTTACAATTTCATTAACAAAAAAAATGTAATTAATATGATTGTGATGTGGTATCGAGTGTAGGGGCGGCAAAAGTTGAATAGCCTACTGGCGGCAAATTTGGAAATCCGCCACTGTTATAGGCAGTAGAGTAGGTAGGTATCTATGTAAGCGAGATAAAACATAATACCTACCTAACAGCCAACTTCAGAGAGACAAATGTAAAATATACTAGGTTCCGCCCGCGGCTTCGCTCGCGTGATACCTACCCGGATAAAAAGTAGCCTATGTTTTATTCCAGGTCATAAATTATGGTAAGTATAGGTACCTACCTATATGTATTCCAAGTTTCATTAAAATCCGTTCAGTAGCACTGGCGGTCGCAGACTTTGATCTTGGGGGGGGGGGGGGGTCACTAGTTTTGGTAGTGCGTACCTACCTCTCTTACAGGTTTCTCAAGGATTTTGAGGGGGGGGGGGGGTCATGACCCCCATGACCCCCCCCCCCCCCCCTCGAACCGCGCGTGTATCAGTAGTTTTTGCTTGAAAGAGTAACAAACATACAAACATCCCTAGATAGCGGTACATCTATACATCCATACATCCTCACAAACTTTCACACTGTAAAATTATTAGTAGGATGGAAAAGCCCCTCTTGGCAGATTCAAATGGCCCGCCGTCATTTTGTGACGTCATTACAAAACTACTACTGTTCTATTTATAGACTTTGAAGTTTAAAAACATAACTTCAACTTCTTTCATAACTTCAACTTCATAACTTTAGTATGAAAATTACTTTCTTTTTAACCGACTTCAAAAACAGGAGGAGATTCTCAATTCATAGGAATATTTTTTAATGTCGGTAGGTATGTTTTTGGAATTTTTTTGATTTGGAAAATTATTTTTTGTTTGAAAGGGTCCCAGGTGGTGCCATGGTCATCAGATCAGGTCAGGATCTGATGATGGCGTCAGGAGCTGTTCAACAGAACACATCAGTACCTACCTAAATCTAAATAGGCCGATTGAGCTGAAACTCGTCATCATCATCACCAGCACCATTTTTTGAACAGCTTCTGATTCCATCATCAGGTCAGCTCGCAGTCACCATAGGTACGCATAGGTATTACATATTACATGACATTGTAGTCGGAACGAAACGGAACAAGACAGCTTACATTATGCCGAGTTTAAACTCAATCAGCCTATTTACTGAGGAGTTCTGTTGAACAGTTCCTGACTCCATTATCAGATCCTGACCTGATCTGATGATCATAGCTCCACCTGGTACCCTTTCAAACAAAAAAATAATTTTCCAAATCGGTCCAGGCTCACCTATTCAAGTAGATACTCGAGAAACATACCTACCTACATAAAAAAATATTCCTATGACTTGAGAATCTCCTCCTTTTTTTGAAGTCGGTTAAAAAGAAAGTAATTTTCATAAAAGGGTCTACAAAACCTACCTACCTACATACCATTTAAAATTGAAATAATTGTTCAAAGTAAAAATCAATTCTAATCTACGCTAGGTACACCTATCTAGTTAGTGTGTATACTACCTACACCTATACCTACATACCTATACATCGAGCGAGCTAAAAATGCTAAAAATTATAAAAAGCGGTGGTCGTTGCAAACCAATTTTGCGTTAGTGTGAGTGTCGAAACTCCGCCTCCGGGACTATACACACACATTGAAGACATCCGAGCAACGCGTACGGCAATACTCGAGTTCAGAATTTACAAGAATTTACGATGTATTCCGTAATACCAAAAATGATGAATGAAAAGTTAATGATTTCGCAATTTTTTTTGTATGGCCTGTAACTAGACACTCTAAGCTGTGTTCCTATTAAAAGGATATTACAATCATTGTTGTTTATCATACAGAACAAATGCAACGAAAACACGATATTTTTGCTGTAAAAATGTTAGAAATACAATTTGGTTACATTTTGTTTCAGGTAAGTTTTTTAGATCAAAAGTTTAACAGGAACCTAGATTAATACTTCCTTAATCTAAATAAGTGCATAAAGTGGTGAAAATACGCTCAAATTTTAAATGATTTCGGTAGTACGTTTGTATGGAGAATTCGTTCGTCGCCGCCCTCTTAAGACCGACCAGTCAATGAGCTACGAAGACATCGAAACTCTATGAAACGGGAGCTCTTGCAGCTCTGGTTTCGTAGTTTTTGGGCTTTGGTCGTATTTCAAAAACTATACATCCTAGATTAAAAATAAAAACCATTTTGGAATGTACAAAATAAGCCCTTTCGTATGACACCCCACTCAATATATTTGTGTAACTTTCATAATTTTTTACCCCCTTGGGAACCCAATATCTTCACAACCCCTTCATCGATTAAGCTCATATGCTCCACCGTAAATTTCCTTACCACAACCTATTGACCTACCAAGTTTCATGCAGATTGGATGAACGGTTCGACAGTTATGCTCGAACAACAATTCGTGAAACATACAAACATACAAACATACAAAGCAAAATCGCCCAACTTACCACTAAGATCTTCGCTCGCTTCGCTCGCTCGATCGATTATCATTATACTCCAAAGTAAAAAAAAAAATAGAACTTTTATAGGATCACTTGGTTGTCTATCTGTCCGTCTGTATGTCCTGCCTTTTGTCAAGACCCTTTTTATCAGGATCAGGAAATCATGCCTCTTAGGACAATGCAAATAAAAAACAGACACTTTTTTAGCATTATTTCCACTCTCACAAGTAAATCAAAACCAACAGGGTACTTCCCGTTGACCTAAAGTTATAAAAAGAGATGGCCGATTCCTTGAATAAATTTGCCCCACAGATGCCAACAGGAAAGAATGCTTGCGTCATGACCAAATTGGGATTTTTGGGTTTGTTTTTTTATTTTATAATGAGAGTCCATTCATCTTCTTCCTCTAAAAAGTGGGATTTAAAAGTTATTCTAATATAAAGCAGCAGGCTATGACGCCCAGCATGAACGGAGAACCTAGGAAACTATATTTTTAAGGTTCCTATAGTAAAAGCTTTGCTTACGTTGGGGATAGATGGCGCTGTGTGAACATTTACTTTTTCATTATTATTAGGACTAGCAGAATTTTAAGTGAAGTAGGTATAGAAAATAAATGACGCACACAGGTGCTCCCAGTACCTACAATTTCAAGTAAAAAAGAAAAGTACTTAGGAAAAATTGGGAATTTCATCAATAAAATTATCTACACTCGTGTGCAGTGATTCTGTACTAACCGCCTAAAATAAAATATGATATCTATAAATAAATAAAACAAAAAGCCTTTTATTTCTCTATAATTAACATTTTTTTCTTATCACTAATGCTTATAATCTAAGTAGGTACTAGAGAACCCCTAAGGTGAAGGCCTCCTCCAAAGCCAGCCATCTGTCCCTGTCTTGTGCTACTCGGAGCCAGTTTGGTCCAGCAGTTTTCTTGATGTCGTCGTCCCAGCGAGCGTATGGTCTTCCTATGCAGCGTCGACCTCTTGAACCCTCCCAATTTGTCACTCTCCTAGTCCATCTTCCATCTTGTAGACGGGCTACATGTCCAGCCCACTTCCATTTTAGTCTGTATGCATATCCCAAGGCGTCAGTACTTTTTGTAATTTTAAATAAAATATGATAAATCCTCATAAATCACTCATCACAACACAATCACACAACTGAAACTCAACGAAATTCCTTTTACATCTGTCAAATTCTTGTCCATCTGTTTTGTTTACTATTTGAGTGTCATGTCAACCGCGAAAAAGAAGGTAGGTCTATCTGATAAAAATATTCTCTGTGATACCTAATAGCCCCTCTAGACTCTCGGCAAGAAACCCCGACAACACCCGAGAAGCGTGAATGTGAGGAGTTTCTCGCCTTCTTGTTCTCGCGCTTCGGTGTCGGTACCTATTTTTGGCCGTGACAAAGGATTTCAAACAGATCACGAGTGAGAAAATTGAGAGTGTGGATAATTTGTTTGTTCTTCGAGAAGTCTCGGTGAAACTTCTCGCCGTGAGTCTGGAGAGGCATTACGGACTGTAGTACCGGAAGTGACTAAAGTTACTAATAAAATAACATAATTATATTCCCACAGGGCACGAGATATCTAAGTATTCTGTATGTACCAGTTAATTTTGTGATATTTTATTTAAATAATATTATTCAGACGCATAGTCTAATTCGATATTCGGCTCTGGGGCAGGATCCGGCCAGATTCTTTAGCAGTAAGCAAGGTGTCACAGCACAAAAATAGGGAAACTCCAAAAGTTGTTATAGTTGTAGGTACCTATCACAGTGTAAATAAAAAATTAAATAAATCTGTTTAAGTATATTCTTATTTTTCGCTTTGGAAAAAAAAAATATACTTAACCCACTAAGGGTTATATATTTTTTTTTCCATTTTGAATGTTGTGTTGTTTTCGTTTGTTTTTTTTTTATTTAGAGCGAGATTTAGAATGACGTCGCTTTACTTTTTGTATTTGGCTAGGTTTTGCTCATCAAGCCCTTTCATTTGATACCCATGTCACTAAAAAGTTCCATGGAACAGGTCCTGACTCCATCATCAGATCAGCTCGCTGTCACCATATTATTAGGTACATTGTAGTCGGAACTTCACAGATATGCTGAGTTCCGAGTTTGGTCCTGATTTGGTGACGATGGGACCGCCTCTGGAGTATGCCCTTTGTAACAAAAAAAGAATTTTCAAAATCGGTCCACAATTGACGGAGAAATCGCGTAAGAGCGTTTTCACATTATCCGATCCGATATCGGTATCGGACGCCGACACGATATCGGGGCAAGTAAAATGTATGAAATATGTAGGTACCTGCCTTTCACATTGTCCGACCCGATATCGGATATCGGAGCGGACATCTTTCATACATTTTACTTGCCCCGATATCGTGTCGGCGTCCGATACCGATATCGGATCGGATAATGTGAAAACGCTCTAACACACATACAAAAAATAAAAAATAAAAAACATACAGTCGGCTTGAGAACCTCCTCCTTTTTGGAAGTCGGTTAAAAATAAGCGGAAATACATCGAAGATGATTGGAATGATAAGAAGATTCTAAAACTTCTGAAAATCCTTCAGAAATCTCAAAATATTATTTAAACTTAACAAAATATTAAAAGCTAAGTATAAAAATCCTTAACTCATGGAAAATGTAATACTTGTTTACAACCAATTCAAAATTAAGACTTTGTGTTACCAATCTATTTAGTAGATCGAATTGCTTAAATAGTCTACCAACAAAATAATCACTTCATCAGACAAAAATTGTTTAAAAATGAACCAATAGTATTTTTGATTTCAAGTATTTGCGTCAAGCAAGAATATTTTCGATAAAGCTTCAACAGTGAAATAATGAACCTCATACCGAACCCGCTCAGACAATAAAAAGAGTGATGATGCATTGTCCTGGGACTGAGACAGCATGTAGAGGTCCTACGTTATATATTTTTGAGTTGATTGCACGCGTAATCCGCCGTAAATAAGAGGCCCGTGCGCACCTCTGATTACATTACCAGCGAACACGCACGAAGAGAACCTTTGAGTCGAATCAATGGTAAAATATCAACAAGATTTTTTGTTCTTCAACTTTAAGAACATTATCTTGAACTTTTCCTAATATCTTAACATCAAAACAAGTTTCTCGTAAATAAAATGTAAGAAAATAAAATTTCTAAATCAAATCTAATCGATAGTGAACTTATAACTTATAACTTACAGAACGAACTGATCAGAAAAACAGACCGATATTATGGAAGAAATAGTAACTAATGAATAAAACTTATTCAGAAACAATTTTGAAGAGCAGAAAACAACAACAGCAAAGCTTCTCCAACGCGATGTGTGCTAACGCACTGATTGCGAATGCAAGTGTCGCGAGCGCGTGTCAAATCGCGAAACCCACGCGCTGCAGGACGCATGCACATCCAGATGCACGACATGTTGTGTACTAAAGTAATATGTACTACTTTAAAGTAGGCGGCTATCACAGCACTAACTTGACGTTACATCAGAGGCTTGGCACAATTTCTCAGTAGGTACCTACTACACATTGCAACTGCGTCATAAAACATGCTGCATAAAGCTTATGTAATGCTTTTAATACGATTTGTTTCACTGTATCAAAATAAATTGCCATTATAATACTATCACATGCTAGGGCAAGGTGAAAGTTCTCAGCCTGACACAGAAGTGGCATTCCAATCAGCAAAAATGTATTTTTCTTGCACCCAGATGCATCTGTTATTAGATCGTATGATACAACTTATTCTCTCAAGTAGTTTGTTCACGTGATTTTTTTCAGTAGACGTCTCGCGTGTTTATCGATGAAATGGATAAACTTAAATACCGTGCGGTCATAAAACTCTTCGTTTTGGATAGATTAAACCTTTGGAAATGCATCCTAAGTTTATCAAAGTTTACGATGTCTCTGCACCTTCCATTTTAATCTTTAAAAAGTGGGCAGCTGAATTTAAACATGGTCGCATGTCCCACGACGTTGACCGATGTGAAGAACGGCCAAAAATGGCAACCAAACCGTAAACCATCGAAAAATTGCATGAAATCGTATTGAAAGATAGGCGAGTGAAGGTGTGTGAGATAGGCCATGACGATATCGAGAGAATGGGTGCGAAACATCTTTCACCATGACTTAGGGATGTGAAAGCTCTGCGCATGATGGGTGCCGCATTTGCTGAATTCCGATCAAAACCAAAAAACAGCTTTCAAGACTCTCATTTCTGGAAAAAAATCCAGATGTTGGAGAAACGCTGGACCAAGTTGGCTGAAGTCAGGGGAGATAATGTCGAAAAATAAAATCATTTTTTAACAGAAAATCACAATCATTCATGGTACCCTCGTATATTACGTAATCATCGATCTAGGTTGAAGGTAAAAACAATCATATTAGGTATAAAAACAAAACAAATCTGCATTTAAAGGACGTCAGAAACATGGTTATTCGTATTTCATATTGCAATGATAGCTAGCTATTAGTGTGCGCGCCATTCATGGAACACGGCACGAGGAAGCACCGAAGTGGAGTGAGGCAGCGGCTCCCTCGGGGGATGGGCGGCCCCTCTTTATGAATGAGGTTGTACGTCATCGGCATCGATCGCCGGCTCCCCGGCCCCGGCAAAGGTTACCGCACAAGGGCAATTCAGTTCTGTCAACAGGTGGCCGGTTGACGCAAGCCGGGTCGCTTTTAAATTTTTGTCACTTCAAAATAATGACGCAATACAGATATGCAGCCTGCGGCTGCGTACAGGTACGCATGTTCTAATCTAGCAGCATCAGCGCCCTATCAGATAATAGAGCGAGAGCCACTCATGCGGCGCATGATAAAAGTTCAGTTAACTTATTTAACTAAACAATTGTTTTTACTCAATAGAACGTAGGTAATCCATAGAACCTCTCATATATTATGTTTCCGCTGTAGTATTCATTTTGAGTGTTTATGGAGAAAAATTAAGTATTTCTTCATCAAATATTTGAGATAAGATCAGCTATTATCACGGCACAAAGTTTGCTCGTAACATAGCAAATAGGTATAATACCTATAGGTTTAGAACTGCCCTCAATTTCCTTATTTACATAGGTAGGTTATTGAATTTATTGATCCAATTCGATATCGAATAGCAAGGCGTTCAAAGAAGGTACTAATTTATATATACTCGTAGGTATGCCTCGAAAAATTTATCATCACACGTATTATTTCTGACGCCTCCTATTGAAAATGTCTTGTTTTCGCTAATTGATATTCAGCAAAACTGTTTCAATTTGCATACTAGGTCCATTTCTAGCATGTTTTTGTAATGTTTTTATAGATTTTTGTTGTGCAAAACAAACTCTTTTTATAGTTGTAGTATTCATTTTCAGGTAAATTTACCTATACCAATGACAAGTTAATTGCAGAGCAACTAATCAGCAAAATATCAAGGTCAGGGAAATAACGAAAGGAAGAGAGAATAAAGCGGAAGAGTTTGTTTGTTTGTTTGTTTGTTTGAACGCGCTAATCTCTGAAAGTACCAGTCGGATTTGAAAAATTCTTTCTGTATTGGATAGCTAATTTATTGAGGACTATTCAACATCACGAAAAGACTCTCAGAAGCCATACAAAATGAAAGAAAGCCTGAATCGTGCTGACAAAAACATGCGGTTAACAGATGATCACAGAAAACTATTACTTACCATAGAACATAACAAGCGGAGACGAATGCCATCTCCATACAAAAGAAAGCCGGTTTTTTTTTGTATGGAGCTGGCATTCTGATGTGTTCTTATGGTTGACAAAATTATGTTTTTTTTTTTCTTCTTTATTTTGGCTTCGCAAAAATTATGTTCTCTTCATATTCTTCTGATTCATGTTTTCTTCTAAATGACAATATACAATATTTGACACTGACATTTGGAAAGGATTGAACATTCAGAAATCAGACATCTGTTTATTAATAGAATGCTATTTGACTTTGACACAAATTCAAATCCACAAAAAAGGTTTAGGTAAGTAACTGTAACTAAAACGTGAATCCATAGATAAAGAATCGTCGTCGTTCCTCCTGTGTGAATCACGGTCTTCATAATAGTTTCTAGGCGCATCTACGCGTGATTCTTTTTAATAAACCGACTTAAAAAAAAAGGAGGTGCAGGTTCTCAGATTCGATTCAACGGAATCTTTTTTTTACTATGTGATTATAACTCGAAGATGCCTGAACCGATTTGGAAAATTATCAATCAATTAATATCAATCAATCAATCAATACTTTTAATAAAACTGTAACAGGTCAAATTCTGTCCATACATTGAAGATATTTTGAAATTTTTTTTTGGAGGGCTCTCTATAATCGATACTGAAGCCAAAACTGTAATTTTATCATTCATGTCTGTCTGTCTGTGTGTATCTTGGCCGCGCATCACGTCGAAACTACTGGATGGATTTAAATGAAACTTGGTATTATTTGAGTGCATACTACGAGATATATAGGCCTCGGGAGAGGGGATGAAAGTCAAAATGAGTATCTGGTTGTAATTCATTAACGCGTAGTCCGATTTCATTGATTCTTTTTTGTTAGAAAGTAGGTAGGTACTTTATATACTTATTGTCCGGTAAAAATTTCAAGGTCATGATCTGATGGATTCAGGACTTGTTCCATGAAACTTTTTAGTGATATGGGTATCAAATGAAAGAGCTTGATGAGTGAAACACAATTCTGTTATGATGATGGAGTCAGGACCTTCATGGAACTTTTTGGTGATATGGGTATGGGTATGGGTTTTCTCTCTTTCATGCTTCCCTGCTTCTCTTCTTCCATGCTTCTCTGCTTCTCTTTATACATGCTTCTCTCCATTTATGCTTGAAGCAATACGAAGTTTGCCGGGTCAGCTAGTAATAAATATGAGATCTATTTTTTGCAATTAACAATAACACGAAGCATACTCGATAATATGAGAACCGATAGTAGTATGTAGTACTATTCGTTTGTCGGCTCGACTCGGCCGCCGCGGACGCGGTCATTCACATCACATCTATCACACATTCACATCACAGCTGTTTGCTACGGCGTAGAACTACTCTCAGCCAGCGACTACGGCGTAGAGTCTACGAGGTCTTTGGCTCTGCGCGCCTACGACACCTTACCAAGTGTTTATCTCACTTTTGTTAATCTATTCAACTATTCAGTTTCCTATGAAATACTTAACAAATTAAAAAACTAAACCAACGACACGAATACGATTAAGTAATAAAAGCAGTGGGTGCTGGCTTTAAACTGACCCAGAAGTAACGGTGTAGGGTAAAAGCGGGTATCCCCGGTCAGGCGACAATGCCGGTCACCTCATTATCTCCCAAAATATAGCGTATATTCTCACATAAGCATACATAGAGATTGGCGTGAGTATTCCCTGCGCCAACGCTTCTGCCCCCGCTCAGTTCCGAGCACGCGTTTGGGAGTACCATACGTTAGTATGTTTCGCGAAATATCGTTGTAACTTTTTGATCGCGGAAAATAAGAGGTGAGTGTTTTGATTTTCATGTTCCATTTATTTTCAGTAGTGATTATAGCCGAGTAGCTACTTATCTACCCATGTAATCACAAGATTCGAGCACTTTGCACCAGGTTTTCGTTAAAATTATTTTTAATCTGAAAAGTATGCGTGCGGCTAATGCCGGTCAGGCTGACCGGTATTTCCCGCAAGTTAAGTTTGCAAGTATCTAGATGATATTTTCGACTTTTTTATCTGTTGTACCTAATATTATTATTACCCGACTGCCCGCAGAAAGGATGGTTATGTTTTTCGAGTGTTTGTATGTATTTAAGTAAGTATGTTCTTAGGTATGTATACATAAATGTCTATTTCTTCGTGCCGCTCTACAGCCTAAACAGTTCAATTTATTTTAACGTATTGAGGTTTCATTAGATTTGGCTTGGTTGTGGGAGTGCTTTAAATAATGTTATTTAGGCTAAAAAAATACGTCAAATTTTGTGATGTTAGGTTTTTCGTTTCAATTAATAATTTTTGCTTGTTTTCTTTTATAGGATATCGGGAATTAAAGTAAGACTTAAGTCTCGAAGGGGAAATGGGGCCAAAAAGCACAAAAGTGTGCGATTTGTGCCGCTGAAACCCTTGACCGGCATTGCCAACCTACTGACCGGTATTACCCGCCATGTCGGGCAATGGCGGTCAAAGCCATTTTATTTTGAAAGTGTTTTTTTTTGCCAAAATTAGAATAGTTCTGATCTTAATGGTTGTGATTATGTTAGAAGAATACCTAAAGTTATCTTTAATAAAAGTTTTTTTAATAAACATCAATTTTTGAATGAATAGTAGTAATTCTTGCTTAGGTGACCGCCAATACCCGCTCTTACCCTAAAGAAGAAAGGAAGGTAATTTAGAATACCATTTTGTTTTAGGCCTGTGTCTTTTTTTCTGTAGGGCTTAAATAAATAAGACCTTTATTCATTTGAAGCAAAATTCATAAACTGTCAATCTGCAAGGTATCAAAAACATCGAAACATCACTACTAGGTAAATTTTAGTTTAAACGCAACATGACAGAATTCCGTATTCGACATGTGGTGCGGTGTGGAAGGATATTTCAAGTTATATTCACTTTGCTTAACTTAGTTACGAGGTAGAATATTATGTAAGTCTTATAAATGTAAATGATTCCCAAAAAGAAGCTCTTTAAAATCGGTCCGTATCTTTGGAATAATCATTTTGGTAAGCATTCCAAATTACCTTCAGTCTAGTCGAAAGTAAAAAAAGGATATTTATTCTATAAAAATAAGCTTAAATCTGTTAAGTATAATTACGTATTAATCAAATCAGTCTAATCAGTTTTAGTTAAGTGGATACCAACAAATGTCTTACTAACAAAACTGATGATCAGAATATATAAAAGGCTTTCGTTACTGACTGACTGACATATCAACGCACAGCCTAAACTATAAGTCCTAGAAGCATGAAATTTGCAGGGTGCGTTCCTCTTATAGTGTAGAGGTGCACTAAGAAAGGAATTTTGAAAATTCGACCTCTAAAGGGATGAAAAGGGCTAAAATTGTTTGTATGAAAAATCTTATTCTTTGAACATAGAAACTTGAAACTTAGCAGTTCTGTTCTTCGAGACATTTAAAAAAAGTTTATGAAAAAATTTTTTTAAAACTACCCTCAAAACGGGGTGAAAGGCATGTTAAAGTTTGTATGGGAACTTTTTAACGGGTAGGTACTTTAATTTACTTGAAACTCGGTACAAATATATTTCAGTACAACTAAAAAATATCTGTCGAAAAAAAAATTAAAATTATGCATCAGAGGGAGTGCCAGAGGGTGTTCAAGTTGGTAATGGAACTTCTTAACGGGTGGTTCGATTTGCTTCAAACTTTGTATGTGTATTTATAAAAAGGTAAAAAACATCTCTAAGAAAGGACTTTTAAAAATTTTACCCCTAACGGGAAGAAAACGGTTAAAAATGGTTGAATGAAAAATCGTATCATCAAGCATTTAACATGAAATAAGTTGGATTTCGAGATGAGGAAGCTCGCTTCTTTTGTTTAAATCGAAGTTCGCTTCACTCTCTTGGCTTGAATCTGACTTCGCCTGCATATTAAGCTAATATGCAGGCGAATGCATAATCCTACCACTAATAAATATATTGCGAGAAAAGTGGATTATGTCTGACAACAGAATAGGAACCGCCAATTACCCAGCTGTTTCTTAGAGCACCATTAGACCATCCCTCTTTTTCTTGGAGCACCGTTAACAAAATCAAGTGACAAACGTCATGTTGCATTTGTCTAAAAAATATCGGAGCTCGCTTTGCTTGCATATTACCTTCATGAGTAATTTACTGTTAGGAACCGAGAACCATCCATCTTTTTCTTAGAGCACCGTTAGCAAAATCAAGTGACACATATCATGTTGCTCTAAAAAATTTCCGCTCGCTTCGCGAGTAGGGGAAGCTCGCTTCGCTCGCTTAGGTCGGTGCTCGCTTCGCTCGCATATTACCGTCATGAGTAATTTACTGTTAGGAACCGACAACCATACATCTTTTTCTTAGAGCGCCGGCACCGTTAGCAAAATCAAGTGACACATGTCATGTTGCTCTAAAAAATTTCCGCTCGCTTCGCGAGCAGGGGAAGCTCGCTTCGCTCGCTTAGGTCGGTGCTCGCTTCGCTCGCATATTAGTTTCATGAGTAATTTACTGTTAGGAACCGACAACCATACATCTTTTTCTTAGAGCGCCGGCACCGTTAGCAAAATCAAGTGACACATGTCATGTTGCTCTAAAAAATTGCCGCTCGCTTCGCGAGCAGGGGAAGCTCGCTTCGCTCGCTTAGGTCGGTGCTCGCTTCGCTCGCATATTACCTTCATAAGTAATTTACTATTAGGAACCGAGAACCATCCATCTTTTTCTTAGAGCACCGTTAGCAAAATCAAGTGACACATGTCATGTTGCTCTAAAAAATTTCCGCACGCTTCGCGAACAGGGGAAGCTCGCTTCGCTCGCTTAGGTCGGTGCTCGCTTCGCTCGCATATTACTGTCATGAGTAATTTACTGTTAGGAACCGACAACCATCCATCTTTTTCTAAGAACGCCGGCATCGTTAGCAAAATCAAGTGACACATGTCATGTTGCTCTAAAAAATTTCCGCTCGCTTCGCGAGCAGGGGAAGCTCGCTTCGCTCGCTTAGGTCGGTGCTCGCTTCGCTCGCATATTACTTTCATGAGTAATTTACTGTTAGGAACCGACAACCATACATCTTTTTCTTAGAGCGCCGGCACCGTTAGCAAAATCAAGTGACACATGTCATGTTGCTCTAAAAAATTTCCGCTCGCTTCGCGAACAGGGGAAGCTCGCTTCGCTCGCTTATGTCGGTGCTCGCTTCGCTCGCATATTACCTTCATGAGTAATTTACTATTAGGAACCGAGAACCATGCATCTTTTTCTTAGAGCACCGTTAGCAAAATCAAGTGACACATATCATGTTGCTCTAAAAAATTTCCGCTCGCTTCGCGAGCAGGAGAAGCTCGCTTCGCTCGCTTAGGTCGGTGCTCGCTTCGCTCGCATATTACCGTCATGAGTAATTTACTGTTAGGAACCGACAACCATCCATCTTTTTCTTAGAGCGCCGGCATCGTTAGCAAAATCAAGTGACACATGTCATGTTGCTCTAAAAAATTTCCGCTCGCTTCGCGAGCAGGGGAAGCTCGCTTCGCTCGCTTAGATCGGTGCTCGCTTCGCTCGCATATTACCGTCATGAGTAATTTACTGTTAGGAACCGACAACCATCCATCTTTTTCTAAGAGCGCCGGCATCGTTAGCAAAATCAAGTGACACATGTCATGTTGCTCTAAAAAATTTCTGCTCGCTTCACGAGCAGGGGAAGCTCGCTCCGCTCGCTTAAGTCGATGCTTGCTTCGCTCGCATATTACCTTCATGAGTTTTTTGCGAGCAAAGTAATTTACTGTTAGGAACTGATAAGCATCCAGATCTTTCTTAGAGCACCGTTAGCAAAACCAAGTGACACATGTCATGTTGCTCTAAAAAAAATCCGCTCGCTTAAATAGGAGCTCGCTTCGCTCGCATATTACCTTCATGAATAATTTACTGTTAGGAACCGACAACCATCCATGTTTTTTTTAGAGAACCGTTAGCAAAATAAAGTGACACGTCATGTTGCTCTAAAAAAATTCCGTCGATGCTCGCTTCGCTTGCATATTAGCTTCATGAGTATTTTGCGAGCAAAGTAATTTACTGCTAGGAACCGATAAGCACCCATCTTTTTCTTAGAGCACCGTTGATAAAATCAAGTGACAAATGTCATGTTGCATTTGTCTAAAAAATTTCTGCTCGCTTCGCTCGCATATTACCTTCATGAGTAATTTACTGTTAGGAACCGACAACCATCCATGTTTTTCTGAATCGTTAGCGAAATCAAGTGACACGTGTCATGTCACGTGTCAAGTCAACTTGCCGACTCGATAACTTCCCATTTTTTTGGAAGTCGGTTAAAAATTAGGTACCCGAACGCGTACGAAGTCGCGGGTAACAGCTAGTTTAGAATATTCCAAATACCCATCACTTTGGGTATTCCAAATTAGCAACAAGACGTGGTCGGATAAAAAAACCTCATGTCATTTATTTTATTATTATACAAACTGCTGAAATTAAAGTTAATAATATGCGAAATATACGGTTCATTTCATAGTACACATAAAGCTAAACCATCTAAAAATAATAATCTCACCTAGCCGATTTCGGCTACAGTGACTTGGCTTTAGGTTGGATTTTATACCGTAATTAGGGACTTGGATGTTTGGCCCTTAAATGACTAACATACCCTATCTTAGCGCGAAACGTGCGAGAGCAAAGACTGCACGTTAGGGTACCATTAATATAATTATAACTGATATTTGAAGGCGGTCTTGCTTTTAGTTGGTCTCGCTTGATATCCAGTTCTCGCCTTCTCTGTTCCTCAAACCCATGCACCTGCTGCTGCACGTGTCGTCTCCATTCAGGTCGTTTTTCAGCAAGAGATGCCCAACGAGTATGTTCAATATTGCACCTCTTCATATGTCTTTTCTGAACATCTTTATAGCGAAGGAATTGGCCACCGCTTTTTCGCTTACCGAGTTCCAATTCAGAAAAGAAGATGCGTTTCGCTTTTCTCTCGTCAGACATTCTTGCTAAGTGCCCGCACCAACGCAGCTGACGCCGCATCAGATATGCCTCTATCCCGCAGACATTAGCTTGTCGAAGAACGTCGGTATTACGAACCCGATCTGACCACTTGATGTTCAGAATGTCGCGGAGGCATTTCAGATGGAACCTGTCTAGAGTGCGTATGTGTCGACGATATAAACACCATGTCTCTGATGAGTACAAGATGTTAGGCAGTACAATCGCCATATACACCTTAATCTTAGTACTCAGTTTGATGTTATGAGACCGAAACACCCGGGCTCGAAGTTTGCCAAAAGCAGCCATAGCAGAGCCAAGCCTGCAGTTGATCTCCGAATCAAGGTCGCACTTGGCTGTTATGCTACTTCCCAAATATTTAAATTTATTGACCTGTTTTATGGGCCTTCCGCCGATCTGTAGATTCAGTTGGGCTTGATTATCGACATCCATGGCCATTACTTCCGTCTTTGCAATACTAATTTTAAGGCCAAATCTACAGCAGGCAGCGTCAAGCCTAGCCATCAGGTCTTGGAGTCCTTCGGGAGATTCCGCAACGAAACACAGGTCATCTGCGTACATGAGTTCGGTAATGAGGTCGTGCGATACCTTTGTGTGTGATTTTAACCTAGCAAGGTTAAAGATACTACCATCTGTACGATAACGTATGCGGATCCCCTCAGTGTTGGCTTGTAAAGTCTCCTTCACGACAACAGAAAAATACAGAGCGAAAAGTGTAGGTGCTAATACACAGCCTTGTTTTACGCCACACGTGACAGGGAATGGCTCTGTCTGCTCACCTTTGACGGTTACGCAACAAGTCATGTTGTCGTGAAGGAGTCTTATCAAGCGTATAAATTTGTCAGTGCAGCCAAGTTTGGACAGCACTATCCACAAAGCCTCACGAGGCACACTGTCAAAAGCCTTCTCTAGGTCAACGAAACAGAGAAACAAAGGTCGACACTGTTCCCTGCTTTTTTCCTGCAATTGTCTGAGAGAGAATATTGCCTCGCAGGTGCCTCGGTTAGGTCGAAACCCAAATTGGGTTTCAGGCAGTATGTGTTCCGATAGTTCCATAAGGCGATTTAGGAGTACCCTAGCAAAAGATTTTCCTGGGGTAGACAGGAGTGATATGCCCCTATAAGAGTTGCATTCAGAGCGATCACCTTTGTTTTTGTACAAGGAGCTAATTATTGATACACAAAAATCAGGAGGAACCGATTCTATTTCCCACATAAGCTTGAAAAATTGCCAGATTTTGTGATGTAGCTGATCTCCGCCATATTTCAGTAGTTCTCCTGGTATGTTATCGATGCCTACAGCCTTTTGATTTTTTTGGGCTTTGATGGCGATGATAACTTCTTCAAGAGAAGGAGGTTGGTCCAAATTTAAGAACTGCGGTAAGGCGGGGAGCGAAGCCAAGTAGCTAAGGTCAGCCGAACGATCAACATTGAGCAAGTTGTTATAATGTTCTGCCCAACGGGTAAGAACTTCTCCTTTGCTTGCAAGGAGAGTACCTGCTAGCGACTTTAGAGGTACATTTACTCGATGTGGAGTCCCTACTAACCTCCTTATTTCGCCAAAGAATTCTCCAAGTTGGTTGGAGTCAGCAAGCCACTGAATATATTGCACTTTTTTCAGCCACCACTCATCTTTTGCATTTCGAGTTAGTCGCCTTATTTCGCAAGTGCTCTTCTTGATTTTATCAGAAACGGTCGCATGATTTTCCTTTCGAAGGAGCTGACGGTGTTTTTCTATGGCAACTCTTAATATGCTATCATTTTCATCATACCAGTCTTCACTGATACGAGGCTTCTGGCCTAAGATCTCAGTAGCCGCATTGATGGTATTTGTTGTTAGAAGTTTCCAACCTTCAACTAACTGTACATTTTCAGGGTTTATGCCAGATGTACAGGTGTTAATAGCTTCCCTATAATTTGCCAATATTTCAACAGATTCTAATTTTTTCAGATCTAGACAATTTGGCTTAGCCCTGCGAGGTCTACGGCAAGGGCTGAGACGCAAAAATAGTTTTGTGATAACAAGCCTGTGATCCGACCAACAGTTTGCGCCCCTCATCACTCTTGTGATTTTAACATCCGCTATATCTTGTTGCCGGACTATAGCGTAGTCTATAAGATGCCAATGCTTGGACCTCGGGTGCATCCAAGTTGTCTTGTGTTTATTAGGGAGTCTAAACATGGTATTAGTAATAGCCAGATGAAATTGCGAACAGAGGCTCAATAAAAGTTGCCCATTGCTGTTCATGTTACCAATACCATGTCGGCCTAGCACCCGAGGCCAAGCTTCGAAATCACATCCAACGCGTGCATTAAAGTCGCCAAGAAGCAAAACTTTCTCACAGCGTCGGATTTTAGTCAGCGCTTCTGACACTTCCTCATAAAATTTGTCCTTAACGTCATCGCTTTTGTCGAGTGTTGGCGAATATACGCTGATTACATTTAGGTATTTCTTATTTCTGAGATGTAGACGTAAGGACATGACACGATCAGAGATAGCAACCGGATGTTCTACCAATTTAGAGGCTATAGTAGTTTTAATGGCGAAGCCTACTCCTGATCGTCTAGGCTCAGAAGCTGGTGTGCCTTTCCAGAAGAAAGTGTAACCACCGCCATGTTCGACAAGTTCACCTTCGTCAGCAAGATGTGTTTCGCTGAGGGCGGCTATATCGACGTCATAGCGCTTGAGCTCACGAGCCACGATGGCGGTTTTTCGTTCTGGACAGAGGTTGTTGGGTCTGTCTAAAAGAGTACGTACATTCCACGCACCAAAAGTCATATTCATTTGTATGGTTTTAGATTTTTTCTTATTTGCGTTCTGACCACGAAGTAGTGGGATGCACAGGCAGCCGTGGTTACTACCTCCCAATTTGTTTGGAGTGAGCGTTTGTTTGGGGCACCTTTTCTAGCCCCCTCCCCGGCTGAGCGAGGAAAGCAGTGCCTCTCTAAATAGAGCTGCTTTGTCGCAGAGGGTGCTGCCGAACCGCACTGTCACCCCGATGCAGTGCTAGAGCGACCACTCTCCCTAAGCCGCCTATGTGCAGGCATCAGACAAAGCCCGGCATACACCAGTGCCGAACCTCTCTACTTTTACCCATCGCCACAGGACTTAAAATTTCAGTGTCCATTTTACATAGCCAAGTCAGATGCGCAGGATATATTAAGGTGCATAAGTGTGCGCGCAATACACAGATGCACCCTCTCCTCCTTACTCCCCCTGTCCCGATGGAACGGAAAACCGCTACGACCGGAGGGAAGCAGGACGCAGTATCTGGCCACGATAAATACTCCTATCGCTACCTTAAGGCCTTCTACAATTGCCTGGTTACCGTGCCACTGAAAGTGGATTGCGTAAACGCCAAGGCAACGAGCACTAGCACGGGAGTATCCATGCTTGACTCAAGTGCCGAAACACTCGCTAGATTTTAACGAGTGTTTCGGCACCTAAGCCCCCCTCTACCAGGTTTAGCCCACGAGACGACGTGGTTTCCAGGGTGTGGCCGCTGCGTGCTAACAGCTACTAGGAGCCACTGGTGAGAGGATTATAGACCATCAACGAGTTTTACTAATGTTCCTGCTACCTCAAGAGGCCGGCTAGCAAGGAACATACGCTAACAATCTACTACACCCCGTAAAAATGTCTAAAGATATAATGTCTAAAAATAACACATTGTGGCGATAGCAATTGGTTTTAATACGTCTACAAAAATTTTCAAACACACTCCTTCATTAATAATTGGTCCATAATCATCACCATCTTTGCAATTTGGCGGACTAACCGTGTAAATACATCGACAGAGGGCACATCTTTATATTTCACGGCCATTAAAACGAGTATCACTACTAGTTTCTTTGAAACCTGAAATTCCAAATTACCCTTCTTTCCTCTATCATGGCAAGAATGTTTTCGTAACGTTCGCCTACTTCATTAGATACTAAAAGCTCGATTGCTATTGCGTAGGTCCGTAGGTAAACACGAAAAATGATGTGTCTAATTTGCTATGGATAATCCAAAAGAACCTAGTTGTAGTACTTTATTTATCGGGAAATAAAGTGAGGAGTTACCGCCGTGCGTCACGATTCCCGGGTGGCGCCGGGGTGGCAGTGACGTCAGCACCCCGATTCAACCCGCTTCTCGGTACTAGCAACTATCCATACAAATTACGTTCAGAACTTCAGACAGTGGAAACGACCAGCGATAATGTTATTTTTCGAACGTTAAATGCAATTCAAATAACATCTTCTAACCACCTATTTTCTAACAGTAAGTAACCCTAAAAAAGTTATAGGATACCTGATCTTTCGTATGTTATTAAATTTTTTACTGTTTAATTAAAGAATCATACATTTACACAAAAAAAACAATGTTTGTCTTTAGGAATCCTTTTTGTAACTTACCTAGATCTTGCTGTTTATCAACGTTGCAAAGTGTAAGTAAATTATTGAAAAAAATATATTTTTGTAGGTTACATAACTACATATAATATCGTCCATATCGACATAATACAGGTCATTTACGTTTGCAAAATATCACCAACGCATAACAAACACCGACCACGTAAAGCGAACTACGTAGGTATTGGAGATGATTACAGAGAATCTATTAATGAACCAGATAAACATTTCACTTTCAGTGTACGTCAAGCGGGGATGATAAATCTGGATTTAGTTTTCAAGTGTCCGACGTGTGCGTAATTATAATCATGACAATGCTGAGGCGCGTGACGCGATGGACTAATGAACCAGTCAACCAGTAAGACTGACATACGAACATTTAAAGTCTGCTCATCGATATAGCCAAACTGTTCCCTTGCCGTGACTGTATAGTATTGATGATGCCAAGTCGACATTACTATCAGATGACTTCATGTTATTTTCACGCTTGTGTACATGCCATATTTGCGTCACAAACTATTTGGAAACTATCCGTCATATTGATAAAGTGCCAATGTCTCCGCATTCACTAATTCCATAAAAGCGAATGTCAGGCAGGTCTTCTTTGAATCGTATGACATACAGGGTGGAAAAAATGAATGGGCCCTGGAGGGAAACTACCTTAAATCCTTAAGATACAGTATTTTACTTAAAGAAAACATTCCTTTATTTTTAAAAAGAAACATAACTGCATTCAAAGATTTTCTAAAATTCGCTTGCTTCACCCAGGAATCGAACCAGCTAAAAATTCAAAAATTATCCACTCCCTATTTTATTCCACTAGTCGATACATTCAATACTAAAGATAAAACTTCTCAAAGAAACATGAGGTCTTACACTCGTCTTTCATACAAGAAATCCATGAAATCTAATATTTAGTACACAAGGGCTTTAATTGCAATTTAGCTCTACAGTGGAATGGTGAGAGGTTTCCAGTAGTGTGATTCAGACCTTCTCGGAATGTATTCCGAATTCGAAAAATAACGTTTTTTCGCTGAAAACCCGTCAACTTTTCGAAGAAAATCATCGAATCGGATGCATTTTCGGAAGTCTGAATTTCACCTCAGGTAGACAAATACCGTCTAGAAAAGTTTTGTCGCGAATGGTGAAATAATAAAAATTAATGAAAAAAATTAATGTTAGATTTCATGATCTTTTTTATTTCTAAAACCAAATGTGTGTTAAAAATATTTTATCCTGACATTAATCCTATCGATTATTGGTATTAAATAGAGCGAGGTTTGTTTTTTAATTTTTAGCTGGTTCGATTCCGGGTGAGGCAAGCGTATTTTAGAAAATCTATGAATGCAGTTTTGTTTCTTTTTAAAAATAAAGGAATGTTTCCTTTAAGTAAAATACTGTATCTTAAAGATTTATAGTAGTTTCCCTCCGGGGCCCATTCATTTTTTCCACCCTGTAGATTGTATCATTCTTTGATTGTATCGTATAATGTGTAAGTATACCTATTTGAAGATTTATCGATAAAATCATTTTGATAGTTTCTGGATAGATCGATAATATAATTAATAGGTAATATAATTTAATTTGATGATATAATTCGATGGGCCTTTATCTGAGCTAGATGCCAATGGGCAAGTGATGCATGTCACTATGATGTTTTTTTGAAGATCTTTTTTTTTGTTACATTTAATTTACTAGATAATGCTATTTTCCTTACCTACCTATCTCCCTAGGTACACATTGCTACGTTTCAATACTTTCAAAATGATTGTCGATAAATAAATCTTGTTAGGTTTGGTTATGTTGTTATTTTCAATTAAGTACTTAATTATGTTTTAGCGACAACAGAGTCAGAACAAGAATTACGTAGTATTAATGATTCGAATCGCCCCAGTTCAACAATACATTTCGTAAGCCGCAAGTGGGCTAATATAATTACAAAGAGATAGAAGAAGGGCTTCAGTGAGTCAGCGGAGACGAATGCGAGATAGCGTAACGTTCGATATTATTAGAGTCGGCGCGGCATCGTCACCTAGAATTGCATTCGCAACATAGTGCGGTATTATTAGAAGATGGTACGCTCGCCAAGCGATACACACCGGTGCCGGTGCTACTGTTGCCAACCACCAAGGCTTTCACAGATATATCTCAAAACAATATAGATTCTAACTTATGGAAAGTTTCAGCGGAATCAAGTATTTTAAAAAATGTGGGTCTAAGTATTATAGGTATGAGTATTGTAAGTCACTATGAATTTACAAAAAAATGGCATCTTATTAAATCGATCAATTATCTTGTTAGTTAGTTTTTTTAGTTGAGTGTAGATGACGCTGTGTGAATTGTCCACAATTATTTAGAAGTAGGTAGGTACCTAGGTACCTACATATAACTTTCTTAAATGAACAACTGTTAACTACATAAATCTTTGCAAAAACTGTCCAAAGTCACTATTATGCCCGAATAATGAAATATTTGAAAAGTACTTACCTATCTATTTGAGACGGACTTTCTCTTCAAAGGGCCTCCAGACTCTCTGCGAGAACCCCCGAGAACACCCGAGAAGCGTGAGTGTGAAGAGCTTCTCGCCTTCTCGTTCTCTGGCTCGCCTGTTCTCCGATCGGTGTCGGTATTTTTGGCCGAGCCAAAGGATTTCTCGGGCGAGAAAAGAGAAAGGTCCTACACTCACGTTTTGTCTCATTGCAGATTAATGAGCGGCGGTGGGTAGACATCCATATTGTTTGTTTTTTTCGAGAATTTTCTTTCGTAAAAATGTGGAATAATAAATAGAGTTGAAATTTATCGATTTTTTTCAATCTGAGCCTATTTTATGGGATGCTAAATATCGAAACTACTAAGATACCTAAAAGTTTTTTACATTAACGCTCAGTTCGGGTTTCGACCTGAATTGTCCACCGAGTCAGCCATTCTAAGCTTGAAGCATGCTGTCAGGTATTACACGGACAGACAGACTCCAGTCTATGCCTGCTTTCTGGACTTATCCAAGGCCTTCGATCTGGTCTCTTATGACATATTATGGAAGAAGTTAGAGGAAGCAGGGTTGCCGCCGGAGCTGATATCAACCTTTAAATTTTGGTATCTAAATCAAGAAAACCGTGTGAGATGGACGGGCGAGTTTTCGGACGCATACAGGCTGGAATGCGGGGTGAGGCAGGGGGGGCTTAGTTCTCCCTCAATTTTCAGTCTGTACGTGAACGCACTGATTGAGAGACTCAGTAGCATGCCTGTTGGTTGCCATGTCGGAGGTGTATGCATGAACAACCTAAGCTATGCTGATGACATGGTGCTGCTGGCTCCCTCAGTTAGTGCACTCCGGAAACTAATTTCCGTATGTGAGTCGTATGTGGCCGCACATGGGCTTGTTTACAATGTAAAAAAGTCGGAGTTTATGGTCTTTGGGGCGGGTGCCAAATGTCCCAGTTTTGTTCCTCCCATTACCATCTACGGTAGCCCTCTTAAGAGGGTGTCACAATTTAAATACCTCGGACATTTGGTATCCGAAAACTTGCACGATGACGCCGATATGGAACGGGAACGCAGGGCATTGTCAGTCAGAGCCAATATGCTGGCCCGCAGGTTCGCGAGATGTACAGACGCTGTTAAAATTACTCTCTTCAAAGCGTACTGTACATCCATGTACTCTGCGAGTCTGTGGGTTCAGCTTACGCAAAAGGCTTACAATGCTCTGCGGGTCCAGTATAATAACGCTTTTAGGATTCTGTTGCGACTTCCGCGCTTCTGTAGTGCGTCAGGCATGTTCGCTGACGCGCGCACTGACACATTTGATGACATTTGGCGGAAAAGGACGGCCTCACTACTGAGCAGAGTGCGCGCGAGTGGCAACAGTATCCTAAAAGCAATTGCTGATAATTATGCGTGTCCTCTCATGTGGAAGTTCTCCCAGAGGACGAAATCTGTTTTAGCTATTAAGTACTAACATAATTATTTAAGTTTTTTACTAACATTTTATGGGCTCTGTTGTCTAAATAAAAAACTTATATTATATATTAAGTATTTTTTTTTTTAACATTCTTTTTAGTTACAACATTCACAAAGTTACAGTATGCAATGGCACACAGAGCCAAACCGGCTGCAGTTTCAAAATCGACGTCCATACCGGATAAGCAACAGATCACGACTGAGAACAATTGAGAGTGTGGATAGCTTGTTTGTCGTTGCCCTATGATAGGGCCTCCAGACTCTCGAGAGAAGGCTCGGCGAGAAGTCTCGCCTGAGACTTCGCGAAGAACAAACAAGCTATCCACACTCTCAATTGTTCTCAGTCGTGATCTGTAACTTATCCGGTATGGACGTCGATTTTGAAACTGCACCCGGTTTGGCTCTGTGTGCCATTGCATACTGTAACTTTGTGAATGTTGTAACTAAAAATGATGTTAAAAAAAAAATACTTAATGTAAAAAACTTTTATCTTAGTAGTTTCGATATTTAGCATCCCATAAAATAGGCTCAGATTGAAAAAAATCGATAAACTTCAACTCTATTTATTATTCCACATTTTTACGAAAGAAAATTCTCGAAAAAAACAAACAATATGGATGTCTGCCCACCGCCGCTCATTAATCTGCAATGAGACAAAACGTGAGTGTAGGACCCTTCTCTTTTCTCGCCCGAGAAATCCTTTGGCTCGGCCAAAAATACCGACACCGATCGGAGAACAGGCGAGCCAGAGAACGAGAAGGCGAGAAGCTCTTCACACTCACGCTTCTCGGGTGTTCTCGGGGGTTCTCTACGAGAGTCTGGAGGCCCTTTCAGAATCGCATACCTACAAAAATGACAGTTAATGACAGTTGATGTCAATGATAAGCACCACTTCGGGTGTTAGCCTCCTCAAATTTCCACAAAATAAATAACGAGCTTAATTAAAAGCAGGATCCACTTTCCTAACCAACTCAGCTTGAAATGTAGTCAGAGCTGAGCAAAATGTATCAGGTTGGTAGAGCCAGTAGATCGGCGCAGTTGAACCACTTTCTATTAGGACAGCTCATAACACAAGTGTTTATTTGGTGTCAAAGTGACAAAGGTTCATTTATGGAGTCGTTAGCTGCTATGCTAAACAACGGTTAACTTAGGCTATTGAATAGTCTAGCTAGTATACTGCTAGATTCTAAAATCACAAGAAACCTACAATGTTCAATATCAAGAAAAGAAGTAGCCTTGATTTAAAAGTAACCTACACGTTGTGCCTAATTGTAAAAGACCTTTGTAATAAGCGAAGAGCATTCATTGTATTGTAGATATTTGATAAGTGCACTAGATAGATTGAGCGAAATCGAATAAAGAGTAAAACTATAAAGTACGTGTAATCATAAAGTAAGTGTAGCAATAAAGTGCAGATTGTTTTGGTCGAGTGTCAGTGAACCCCAAGAATCAAAGGCAGCACGCAGAGCGCTGCTCACCACCCACCGGCAGTAGTGGCGCCGGCCGTGATACGACACGCCGTGGGAAGATGCAAAATAAACTGTTTGCACCTACTCCACTTCTCGAGAATACTCACTCTGACATATCATGACACTTGACGGACAAGCTGTTTGAGCATTAGTCAAAATAATACCGCCGGTAGCCTCGTCACACGACACTTGGCTCGATAACTGCAAAAATAATTGACTTCGAGAGCTTTGCGTGTGAAACTTTCCAATTCGACAGCATTTCCCAGGCAATGTCATTCCTCTTCAACAAATTCAAGTGCCATGAGTGGTCAAAGGCATAGATTACAAAAACACGTAGTCATGACTAGGGAGAGTCGCGTGACTCCACTCATGAAACGATCCAGAAGAAACAAATAGCAGCGCGATCAAAATAGACAACACGTATTGGAGCAAGGTTCAGAAATAGAACCCCGCCTCCGGACTCCGAACCAAAAGCAGTCAAGTTAATAATAGAACGATTCCCGCAGGGACGTTTTCATCTAGTGATTCACCTGCTGAAAACTCGATTGTTCGTATTTTACGTCAATCGGTTGCGTGGTGTTTACGAGCCTAAGCGGCACGACGGCGGCGCGGCAGCGTCAGCTGACGTCCAGGAATAGCCCTGACATCGCGGCCACGCTATGCCGCTTGCGCCCGCGCACCCACAAATAGCGTGCTATAATTAGACGTCGGTCGGTGAAATCGTGGGTTTGTTATTTTTCTTTATCGTCGTCCGTTACGCGATAATTGGGTTAGCGCGAACGATGCATGTGGGCCCGATCAGGCGTCGGCGAGTCTCGGCCACTGGCGGCCACCACGCGTCTTACGCGCTCCGTACGCCAGCCATTGTCCTGGAGCATCGCCCGCGCCACAAACTGCTCCCACACCACACCTTACTATTGAATAAATTATTTAATTACATGTCTCTTAACTGTTTGTAAACAAACGATATAGTATGGATTTATTTCCGGCAAATGTAAGAGTAATAAGTTCGTATGAGCTAGTGGCCAACTCTGTGAGGGAGTTAATTTATGGCAAAGCACAGTATATCAAAAGCCCATATTTTTTAGATAAATTCCCAGAGTGACTTTTTTGGAATGTTTTTGCATACTTAGGTACAGTAGGGCCAAAGAAACCCATTTTAGAAGTTTGGGCCAATTTGCCCACCGGGGGGGCAAGTTGGCCCCCTACTGGGGGCAAGATGATATTTTATGTCCCAAAAATTATATTAGGCTGCAGAGGTCTTATGGAACAAGTTTGGTTCAAATCGGTTGAAAATGGCCTGAGATATGGCCGTTCAAACTTCCAAAATATCGGAAAAAGGGTGAAAAATGGCCATATTTGACCCCATATTGGTCCGAAGAGCACAACTATGCGCAAAATCTTTTTACACTCCTAGATTCAGCATAACGTGGGATTACTAGATCAATCAAAACCCCGATGGGTTTTTCCTAGAACCCGAGATATAGGATTTTGAAAATTATATCTAATATATATCCTATGTATAAAATCCTATATATTGTCATATTATGACAAAAATAATCAAATAGCTTACTGCACGTTATTTTTAAAATTTTCAAAAAAAACCCTAAAATCGAACCCATCCTAGAGGGTTTTGCCTTTGCTGGGGGATTCCATCTTCAAAGGGGGGCTAGTGTTAAATAAATAACGTGTTCCCGATTATTTTTGTCATATGTAAAACACTTCAGATGGGTTCGATTTTAGGGTTTTTTTTGAAAATTTTCAAAGTCCTATATCTCGGGTTCTAGGAAAAACCCATCGGGGTTTTGATTGATCTAGTAATCCCACGTTATGCTGAATCTAGGAGTGTAAAAAGATTTTGCGCATAGTTGTGCTCTTCGGAGCAATATGGGGTCAAATATGGCCATTTTTCACCCTTTTTCCGATATTTTGGAAGTTTGAACGGCCATATCTCAGGCCATTTTCAACCGATTTGACCCAAACTTGTTCCATAAGACCTCTGCAGCCTAATATAATTTTTGGGACATAAAATCTCATCTTGCCCCCCCGGTGGGAAAATTGGCCCAAACTTCTAAAATGGTTTTCTTCGACCCTACTGTACCTAAGTATGCAAAAACATTCCAAAAAAGTCACTCTGGGAATTTATCTAAAAAATATGGGCTTTTGATACACTGTGAAAAGGTGTAAAATAGTCAATAAAAGATTTTTTAGAGTATTTTTGAAGATTTTTGCAAAAAATGCTTCATTTGAAATAAAAGAACGATAATTTTTTTTTTTTTCACAAAAATCTAGTAAGAAATACATAGGTAAGTGAAAAACTATTCCACGTGGAATGTTAACTATGTACCTAGGTACCTACCTACCAAACTACTTGCAAAATGTGGGCACGTGCCAATAGTGTATTAGGACATACATTGACTACATACTTACCTACTTCTAACCTAGACATCTTTAAAGAATTTTCTTAAATGTCACTCCACATTCTCGCGAGAGTCTCAAGATAAAAACCACGTATAATTTGTAAGTTAGGTAGGTACATAAATCTTACAACTGAATTTGAAAACACTCTCCTGAACCGATGTAGCTGCCTAAATAATGGCATCCTTGTTGACCTAGCATTTCTATTTAAAAAACTTTTTACTTTTTTTAGTCTGATTATTTTCAAGGTCAATGATAATGAATGGTTTCAAAGTTGTCAATTTTTTTTTATTTTTAACTAAGTAATTAGGTACCTACCTAATTTATTTTCAGGTTTCCCGACAATTATTTTAATTCTTTATCAAGAAAAAATATCCAGTAGCAACTAAAGTCATTGCAAATAAAACGATGCCGCTCTCTTTCTAAGACCAGTTAACCTGAACTATGAAAACATCGAAACTTTAACAAACGGGAGCTCAGGTTAGACCGGTTACCTAATATTTCTTTTTTCATTGTATTTCAGAAACGATTCATCCTAGAATTACAATAAACACCATTTTGGAATATACAAATTAACCTTTGGTCTGTCGGGATTCCAGACACAATAGAAAATCAATTGTGTGTCGACCAGATCTGTGCTCCGACGGATAACCGGTTAAGTCCTATCATAGTAATTATGACAGCCCCCTCAATATACATATTTGTATAATTTTTATTTTTTGTACCCCCTTGGGAAAGTCTGCAAATTTCCATAGCACAACCTATTGACCAACCAAGTTTCGTGCAGATTGGATTAACGGTCCGATAGTTGGGCATTTCTCCTCAAATTGTTATTTTTGACGATTTTTTGGTCACTTTTTATCCCTTTAGTTTAGGTCTAATCTTTGATGCTGAAATGATTTGTATGTTAAAAATAAGTTATTTAACGAGGGGTATCCATCAAATTAACTGATATTTTAGGAGATAATCAAAATTGTCGGTTGCTAGGAATGACCCTAAGTGAGAAAAATGATTAAATTGTAGAGAAGAATGACGGTGTGTTGCTAAAAATGATAAATCCATCAAAAACACATGTTTCTGATCATAACAGCATAGATTAAAATTAGCTAAGTATAAAATAGCTAAGTGTATATTCTCAAAATTAGGTAAGTGTATTATGTTATGTAAATAAGTGGGATTTGTAAGGATTGACAAAATCACCATGTTCTTAAATCGATGCCTATTTTTATAATATTCCTTAAAAAATCTTACTTTTAGGGTTCTGTGCCTCAAAAGGTAATAAAAAGGAACCCTTATATGATAACTTTCTTGTCCGTCTGTCTGTCTGTCTGTCCATGTGTCACCATCGATTTTCTCAGGAACGGGTAGACCTAGCAAGTTGAAATTAATATTATATACTGAGGTCTATAGTACCTATTAGGTGTATAAAAATCAAGGTCCTGAGTTAACACGATAAAAAGATATGGGCAAATTTAGATTTTCGTGAATACTTGTAGGTACCAAAATGTACCTTAATTTTCAACTTTTTTTACTTTTCGGAATTTTTCCCTTATTTGTGCTGTTAAACCTTGCTTTTCACCAAAATTGTCAATTCTAGGTCAACCGGAAGTACCCAAAAGGTTTTGGGTCAAAAACCTAAATGGTAGTTCCTGTTGACCTAGAATCACGAAATTCAGCAAAAAGCAAGGTCTTACAGCAGAAATAAAGGAAAAAATCCAAAAAATAAAAAAAGTTGAAAATTAAAAGGTGTCCCCATAAATACATAGTTGACACCGATTAAGATAGTCCTCTGAGTTGTATGGGTGCTCATACAGTTCAGAGGACTAGCTTATTATGGCGGTATAATGGATAGGTATCTACGGGAACCTCGGCGCACGAGTTCAACTCGCACTTGACAGGTTTTTTTTAGATATAATTACCTAATACCTCCTATCATTTGACATAAAAGTAAATCTTCTCAAAATTAAGGAATAGTAATAACAATAAGCCCGCAGGGCACCTTTGAGGCGAGGTGTCGAATGAGTAGCAACCCCGCGGACCCGTGTGCTCCCAGGGGGAGGTCACTGTTCCTCATCTCAGCTTGCCTTGATTGACACCGACGAGAAACAGTCCACCTCCGTGTTGTCTTCACCGGCCGGACGGAGTGGAGTCGCTAGAGCATTGCTCGGGGGCTGGAAGGTGTTACGTAAGTGATGGGTGGGGCACGCTGAAGTGAAGTGAAGCTGGACCCTCAGGGAGCTCGCGATCGTCGTTTAAAACCCGGTACGTATACATCAGACCACCCTCTAGCAACTCACGTATTTTTGCCCCCTTCTTGTCACACGAGTGACTGTTTTGGGGAACCAGTTGTGAGTTGGCGAGTCTCCACCCGCCATTTTGACCATTTTGTACGTGTTTGTAATTGTTTCTATATTTTTTTAAACCAAAAATCATCATTCTTAGCAACAATCATCATTGTTATCATCATTTTTAGCAACACGCGTCATCGTGTTTTTGTCGTTGTTGCTTGTAATGAGGTTGTGAAAAATGACGAACTCCAGAAAACAATTCGTAACTTGTATTTCCGAATGCAGACCAAAAGAAAAATGTTAGTGATCAATAGCTGCATGTTTAATTTAGCTTAAGTCGAAAAATAATGTAAATTTGACGCACTGATTTCATAGTTATAGTAATAAATCAGAATGACGAAAAAAGTGTCACACCTTGGAGAATCATATTCAATAGCTCACCTTTCCGAAATGCGACGCGTCTTGCCTCCGTGAAGTGCTCTGGCCGATTGGTCCAGGAGGGCACGACATTTGATGTTCAACACGATCTTTCAATGCCTTTCGGTTTACGTATTACGATGAAAACAAAAACTGGCGACTGTAATGATGCATATTTTGTGACAGGATTTTGATTAAGTCTACCATCGAATTCCAATCAAATAATTAAAACTGTTTCTTGGCATTAGATTACAGAGTTTGTTATCTATAAATATCAGTAATTACAATTAAACATAGTAAACAAATGAATATTTTATGACGAGAAACTCCTATGCGCAGGTCATTTTCACATGTCGAAAATGGCTATTTTTGGAGGTTTTTTGTAAATATCTTTTTACCTTATAATTTAAATGAAATTTCACTGTCGATACCTTTTTTGTAATATATCTAGACATTCAAATCTAAGCTTTTGTTTACAAAATAATGAACAGTTTAAGAATAATCTTGAGGAACCTAAATTTTGGCCCCCCTGGAGAAATGCCCAGTTATGAGAGAACATAAATGTGATACATAAAAAGCAAAATCGCCTAACTTGCCACTAAGATCTTCGCTCGCTTCGCTCGCTCGATCGATTATACATAAAAGGATAATTTAAAAATATAATCCAAGTCAGATTAAACACATTACAAGTAACATAAAAACTTTACTGAATCTTGCAAATAGCCGTTTCAGATATTTTTTGCCGTGATCTTGTCGAAGGCTCAAGTCGCGCCCACTCGCGTAACCTACACCCAACATCTGGCAATTAAACCACCAGTTACTTACCAATTAATACCTGACATCATAGAGAACGTTAATGAGTTGGTCTATTGCTTACCTTATAAATACATAAATCAACACAAAGAAAATACAAGAACATCGAAGACAAGGACGAGTCTGTTCGTTTTTTGGGAAAAACTAGTGAATAACAACGGGGTTTGTTCCTGCTCGTCCGTTTTTTTATGAATGTTGGTATTTTAAAAATATTTTTCATTTGGTATACTTATTGTACCTGCTGTAGGTATTATTGAACCATTATATAAATTATATATTATCTTAAATATATATATTCATCTTATTATAATCAAGTTTTTCATCCTATTTGTTACGTACTCCTTTATCTATTTAAATTGTATAGCTTTATTCATAGTTGTCACTGTTAATGTTAGTCTGTAGTGTATAACCGCGAGAACCTTTATTTCCATAGGGCTGTTAAATCTCAAAAAAAAAAGTTGATCCTGCTCTTGTGATTTGCGAAATAAATTTATGTTTTTATTCGTATCTGGTTTAAACATTTTTTTTATGGGATAAGTAAAAAGTAAATAAAATCATGGCCTACCAATGCAAAAAGATCGAACACAATGCTCGACTCTACATTTATTTAAAACCTCAAACCGGACTGTTTAATTATCTACTCAGGTAATTAACTTACACAAAACATGTAAAATTAGGTAAAGAGAATAAATACAATGAGATAAAAAAGCATAAAAACATCGTGCCATTATAAAATTGCTCTCACAAGCGGAAATAATATTCAATGCAAGTTCATAGTTCAAACGCAACAAAGTAGAGCGGGCGGCGCGGCGCGGCGGCGGTGTAGCGAGCTGTAGTGGCGGTAGTGGCGCTGAGCGACCGCATCGAAGGCTCTCCGAGGCTTCGCGGCTGACGGAACGAGCGGCACGCGCCAGGCGAGGGGTGGTGGGCCGGTGGGGGGGGCGGCGCGGGCGGTGGGCGGCGTCGGGCGGTGACGTCAGCCCTGGGGGGGCAGCGCGGCGCGCGATTGGCGGAGATGCGCGCGCCGCTACCGAATATGGGACCGCTGGTCCATTGATAAAAGTGCGGCGCGGGGTCGCGCGGCGCCAGTCCCCTTCGCACAGCCGCGCGAGAGGCCGTTTTCACGCTGGCGCTGTTCGTAATTCCGCTCGGGCCGTGGGCCGAGGAGCAGGTGGTGCCGGACGGGATGGGCTCGGACGGCGAGCACCCGGCCGGGCCGCACCTGCTCTCGCTGGCCGACATGGGCGCGCTCGGCTTCGACTGCGCCCTGAAGCCGACGCCGGCGCCCGCGCTCGGCCACACGCCCTCCGACCTCAACACTCCGGTCACCACCTCGGACCTGCCCGCCTTCTTCCCCAGCCTGCTGGAGCCGCCGCCGATATCAGGTGCGTCGGGGAACCCTCTCACAACTCCGTAGGCGGGATTCGCCCCCGCCGCACGCCGACCGATAACGTTGTAAATAAACAATGCGCTCTCGGTTGCTCCCTAATTCAACGTTCTTAGAGTGTTTCTAATTGTTAAACCATTTCGGGCACTCGCGGCCATTCATACTTTCGTGAAATGAGGGGTTAGTGTGACGTCATCGGTTTCAGTGTTCGTTACAGTGAAATGGAAAGTTCACCCGGTGTCATATGGTCGGATCGATACGCGGAGCTGAATGAAATCTCGTGTTGCCGTCGGTCTTCAACGAACGTCCGCGACTTGCGCTAAGTGTTCAAAGTGCTAACTTATAGGATCCACTACCAACCTATTCCGTATGTGGTGTCGTATCGGGTAAATATTCCTTAGTATTTAAACGATTTCAGAAAAACATTCCTATAATGCTGCTCCTACAATAGATTTTTTAATTGTTCGTGAAATTTTACAGTACCTACAATAAAATACTCTTTTAAAAATATCTTGACTAGTTGCACGAAAAACTTACACTGCTATTAATACGAAAATGTTCTTGGCTAATTTTCTCGTTGAAATAAACAAGTGTTTAGGTATGCCAAAATGTTTTTTTGCTGATGTCTCCTCTGATTCATGATTTTTAATTTTCTTACTGCCTACTGTTTTCTATAAAAAAAATCTTTTCATAAATAACTTCACTTCCCAACGTTTTATTTTTATTTTTGAACATTTCAAATATAAGTATAGAAAGTTAAATTTTAGTCATTCAGTTTTCTAAAGACATAAAAAAGTGTCTAATCATGTTTTTATTTAGATAAAACATGATTTTATAATATTTTTTTTTTTTTGCATTTATTTTGTACATGACAGCTTCTTGTGCTGATTAAATTAATGTGGTTCATTGTACCTATACTTATTTCTTTCATTTAGAATAAAAAAAGTAACTGCTTTTTATGTTAGAAGTCAAGATAAATTAGGTACAGAATGAATGATGTGCATCGTTGTTTAAATAAACGGAACAGAAGGAAACAATAACGTACGATCATAATTTAAATTTTAAATAAATAATGAGGTCAGAGAATCAAAGGCATGGCTGGCTTGCCACAAAGGCTGGCAGACACCAGTCTAGATACCGCGCACGCCACGACGATAGCCGGCTATCAGCTTCCGACGGACTTATCTCGCGCTGCCTTCCGCTAAACGACACAATACTCGTACAACGCGCGCGAAAATACATGTTTTTGTAACAAATATTAAATCTGAACGATAAACGACTAGGATAACACGGAATAAATTAAAGCGTGGCGATTCTCTATAACGACTGAAATATTGTATGAACCAAATTTTGGCCATACCTACCTCTGAACACCTTCGACATCTTCTACCTTGAGGATACAATCGTAGTGATGATATTTGTACCGTTCATAGGTACAACTAGCTCGAAATCTAACGTTAAATGTATTTGTTTTAGGTACACTGCCAGGTGATGAGCTATCTCTAGGCTGCTCGCCGCGGCGGCACAAGCACGAAGCTTCCCTGTCGCCGGGCGCGCGCGCCGAGGAGGGTAGCAACGCGTCGAGCGCGAGCGCGTCTCTGTACGGGCCGGCCGGCGGCGGAAAGCGCGCGCCCTCGCCGCCGCTGCAGTGGCTGCTGCCGCCCGGCCCCGGCCCCGGCCCCGTCGACAAGTACTTCCAGCAGGAGTACGAGGAGCGCGTCGACCTGCTGCCGCCCGACTGCCAGGCCTACTGCCCGCCGCAGCAGACCTGCCCGCCGCCGCAGCACTGCGAATACCGCCCGCCGCCGCAGCAGCAGCACTCGTGGGAGCCGCAAGAGTATGCGAGTCCGCCGCAGCCCACGCCCGGCCCCTCGGGCCTCGCCAAGCGCGAGCCGTACCCGAGCCCTGCGCCCCCCGCGCCCCCGCTCTCGGCCGTGCAGCTCGCCGAGTACAACCCCTCCACGAGCAAGGGCCACGAGATCCTCTCGCAGGTGTACCAGCAGAGCGCGCAGCCGCTGAGGCTGGTGGCGGTGAAGCCGCGCAAGTATCCCAACCGGCCGAGCAAGACGCCCGTGCACGAGCGCCCGTACGCCTGCCCCGTGGACGGGTGCGACCGGCGCTTCTCGCGCTCGGACGAGCTGACGCGCCACATCCGCATCCATACGGGCCAGAAGCCGTTCCAGTGTCGCATCTGCATGCGCTCCTTCAGCCGCTCGGACCACCTGACGACGCACGTGCGCACGCACACGGGCGAGAAGCCGTTCGCGTGCGACGTGTGCGGCCGCAAGTTCGCGCGCTCCGATGAGAAGAAACGCCACGCGAAGGTGCACCTCAAGCAGCGGCTGAAGCGCGAGCGCTCGGCGCCGCACCACCACGACACGCACCCGCACGCGCTATGATCGCGCCACTCCCGCGTCCGTGACCGTGCCAGTGCCAGTGTACACTCCGAGGACTAGTGACTATATCTACGTATGTTTTCACGTTGAAGTTATCGAATAATTTCATCGCATGTAAGTGTAAATGGATTGTCTTTAACGAAGCTTTATTAACTCTATTGTAAATTCACTGAAATTTATATATCTTTTTATACATATTTGTAATGAATACGTTAGGGGTCGATCTACTCGATGTATTTATTTAATTAGATAGGTTAATTGAAGGAACTCGACTGGGAACAAACAGTAGCATGAGGCCTAATGTAAGTGTCGGTACTTTTGCGTATAGTTGGCCGGAGACCGCGTCGTCTGTGAGATGTTCGGAACACATATCGGCGTCGGAGGAACGCCTGCTCTCCTCGCATAGGTATCGGTTAGATAAACAATGACTGCATTATGTAGTGATGAGAAACATCGATAAATCTTTTTGCTGTGACAGACTAAAACTTTTTCTAAATAACGAAACTTGTGAATGTAAACTGTGAAGGTATACCTTCGAAGGCTACGAGTAGATGTATTATTTAATTCTTATATTTGACATAACTAACGTGAAACTGTGCCATTAATTTAACTTTAAAACGTGCCACTGCAATTTTTAAATAAAGTTATATCTAAGTGTAACACGACTGCTGGTTAAGTGATAACTGATAATTTCGTTAAACTATATTTCTAGTCGAATTGTATAATGTGAATGTGAGAATGTCGACTATATGTATGTTTGTTTATGAGATTTTTATCTATCGTTACTATTAATATTCTAATTTATTTTCGACAGCTGCTGTCATTGTCTTTTCTTGCTCAAAAGATTTAATTTAACTAAATTTTGCTCAAGCCTGCTTCTTTTAGGTATGTTGAGTTGTGTTCTTGGTTTGGTAGCTACTGCTTCAGGTCATAGGTTGGTTGTTCTCTTCCATCGAACTTGTTCAGTGACGTCACTATGATGTTCATGTTTCCCAGTGGCATATATTTTTATATTGAGCGTATTATTATAATAGACTAATCTAAATCTAGTAAAGTTTTAGTAATAGCATTAAAATATGATCTCTTAATCATTATTAATTATTTTCAAGTGTAGTAGAGCCCTTTATTTATAATACTCATAAGTTTTTGTGTAGATATAATTACGAGTACCTATGTGTAAGATTAATTTCTCTAGATTTCAATATCTGTGATGGCGATGTTGTGCAACGTGAATCAAGAATTAGGTGACCGGTCACTTAGCGTGTAACGTTTGCACTCTATAAACATTGTTATTCGTTATGTAAAATCAATTTAACACACATTTCTTAACTCAGTTTGGAAATTCGCAAAAGGAGGTCAACATTATTGAACCGTTTGTTCTAAAATGTTAACATCTTTTAAAACTTAAGTGTGCATCCTATAGTTACATAGCGCTTAAGAAAACAAATTGTTGATTTTTCATAACTACATACTTACATTTTGCATGCACAAATTGTAGGCTAAAATACATGTTTGTTAAAGAATATTTATAAAAATACGTTCTTAATTGTTAATCATTGTGCTTGGATGTGGAGATTTTGGTAGGTAGGTAGGTACCTACATTTTATAGAAGGCACCTTTTTCACGTTTTCTACGAATATCATTGTTATTCTACAAAATTAGTGTAAGAAGTCAAATCAATGTTTCAAAGCAAACACTCGAGAGCAGAATTTAGAAACGAAAGTTCATTACGATCACACAGGGATTTAACAGCAGGGACTCTTCGGAACGTCGATCCTTCGATAAGAATTTAAGATAACTGACAATAATTACATTCGCGTCGACAAACACAAATGTAAACAAATTATTTCTTAACAAAATGCCTAATTAAAATTGCAGTTTCTTTACCATTTATGGCAATAGCTTTGTAGACAGTCATTTAACGTCAGCCGCTGATATATAGAAAACAGTGTTGTACGAGTTTAATGTTTAACTGATATGGAAGAGACGAAGTCTCGGATAGACAAGGCTAGCGTAGATAGGATTTAATAATGCGTATTCATTATACAATCGTGTGACAATTGAAACGGAAAAGACTAAATTCTTACACATTTTACGTAATGTTGCATCGCGTTAACGTTGATATATACGGTTTTCTATAGGTTACGTGTTACGCGACGTGGGTCTCGTGTGGACAGCGACGCATATTTACATTGTTGACAGTTCTTTAACGTTACGTACACGGCACAGCCCTGTGCTAGGACCATCTTCCATTCTAGATGAATGAAGGGATGTGACAAATAGTCCAATCTAATCTCGAGTAAATGCCGTGATTTAATCTTGATACTATTAGTAGCATTTTAGATATCCTTTCCGTTCATCTTTGGTGGTTGACAGTCCTTGCGGTGCCACGCATTACATTCAATTTCGCGTCTGTACGCTCTCCATCAACTCTAACTTATAACGATCACCAAAAGAGAATGATAAAGAAATGAATTTTGTGTAGATGTACGTTTAGAAAATTAAGCTTTATCTTATGTGTTTCACCAGAGTGAAAGATGTTGTTGATGTTCTAAAATATGAATAGTTGTAAGTAGGTATCGTTAAATCTCACTAATTTTTACTAAATTCTATTTAATTAATATATTTGTAAATACACTCTTGACTAAATTTGGATTTAATGTGTATATAAGTGAAAAGAAAATTTTTATTCACCTAAGGTGCAAAATACAAATTGTTGAAAAATTTAACTTGACTTATTTATATTTTTCCTGCTACTATTAATAATAAAAAATGATAGGTGAACTCGTTAGCCAGTTTTGTCTTTATCCTAATCACTATGTTCTTTTTATACATAAATGAGCTAACAAAAGACTTCAACGCGCTCTATAATGTGTCGCAAACATCATGCCTACGAAGTAAGTAATGTTTTGATTTAAATAGATTGAATTATTACAACAATATTATAAAAACAAAAACATTTTTACTAAGTAGGTAAGTACATATTTTGATTGTGAAGTGAAAACGAAAATTAAAATTTATTGACTTTTATTGCAGATTTTATAAAACGCAGTGCTTGGGTACATAATTTGTCAAAACAATATTAACATAACTTTACATACAACATTTAGTAACTGAAATAGTCTAGTTTACGTGAATAATATTAAAAAAAAAATCATCCTTAGATTAGATATACCTACTAAATCAGTACTTACTTATATAAATATCTGGCAATAGATAGGAAATGAGGTTTAAGGGGCTACTTCCAAATAAGCTCAATACGATAACATAACGCTTCATGAGCTATATGTTCATGACCGAAAATATACCTAATAAGATTTCATCGCGGGAAACTACTCATACATACATACATACATAAAATCACGCCTCTATCCCGCATCCTGACACACCTCTTTCGCCTCATTCACTCTCGAAACTACTCATCAGTTTAAAACAAAAAAGTTTAACGTTGATGTGAACAAACTAACTTTAAAAACTATACCTAGTGCAAAATAAATAGCACAATATTAAATAAAAATAGATAAACAATACATAACAAAACAACAAAACATCCGTTACTACAATAAATGTCACATTGTATTCATTTGTATCTAGGATCTACGACATGTTTCCTCACCTTTCGTAAAGGCGATACAATAAATAAACTTACAAGGCAAACGACTATAGTCTAGCTAGCACTACCAAACTCAAAAATCATTATCAGTTTAAGAAACTACCGCTATGGTTCACCAACACCTAAACGGGACGTTATGATAACCATTAGTCATGACCAGAGGTCGGAATTAGGTAGAGTTATTTATGTACTTGCACTGATTTCAAATAAAGTGGATATGCCTCAAATCCCGAGATTAATTTTAAAGAGCAAAAAAATCCCGTCATTTACTAATTAAAAAAATTATTTACTTTATTTCATTTACTTTTACACAATTTAAACCACTTAATAATTATTATTATTTTTAATTAATTTTTAAAATTGTTAAGTAATTTTTTTAATTAATTATTATTATGTTAATTATTTTTGTTTTATTTGTCTTATCTATCTTTGAGGTTTTTATTATTATTAACTTTTAATATTGTTTTCAACGGGATTGTCCATTAGAAATCCCGGGAAGATCCATATTAATATCAACATTTCGATGCAAGTAAATGAATAACTCTACCTAATTCCGACCTCTGGTCATAACACCTTAGTGATTATGGGATGCAACAATCAAATGACTAATAGAAACATTCTAAGATTTACCTAATAAGATTTAGCTTACAAATGTCCACACATAAACGAGTGGTACTGCATCAGCCAAAATACCACATCAACATAAATTAGCTAGTGGGGAAAGAGTCAATAAACGGCCGGTTAATGGGATGGTGAACTCTAGCTTTAGAAAATCTTTCATAGCACAATCAACTTAAAAACGACGGGTAACATATTTTTGAAAATAAACATATCTAGATACCCGCCATTATTTGCGCAGAAGAGCAATTAATAAAAAAATATATTTTATGGGAACTGACTCAATATAAGCACCCAAGTCTTATCAGTCTTAATTTTTAATCTAATGTCTTACTAATAATGTTCACGTTGTTTACACCAATCAAAATTCAATAATACTCACACAAAGTCCAAAAGTTAAGTAAAGTCACACAAGTGAAAAACTTATTCACCTATTTTTGCTATAGTGGAATGGAACATCTGAAATGGATCTTAGTGATAGTCAAAGAAAATGTGTGCGGGGTAAACACTAAACAAATGAAATAAGTTATCATAATAGCAGGATAACTCTTTAATGTTAATAGAACCACGATTCTAGGCCTTAATTTCGGAATTAAAAACAAATCAAAAGGAATAAGAATTTGAACTTTGAAGTAAAATTTATATTGTGCACAATCAGAACTTAAACCCACTACTTCAGGGCTGGAAGTCACTAACCACCACCAATCATAAAATGAATTAAAAGAAATGCAAGCCTTTATATTTACTTTTAAACGTCAGTCACCCATTAAATTCTTTTAAGGTGACCCTTTTTAACTGACTTCAAAAAAGGAGGAGGTTCTCAATTCGTCGGAATCTTTTTTTTAATGTGTGGATTGGAGACCACACGGAAACTTTCGATTGGATTTGATCTATATAATTATAAGTACTCTGACTATCTCTGTAAGCTTTATTAGGGAATAAAACTTGTAACAAATCATTACGCCGCGCCGCTTCAAATGAAACTACTAGCGCCATCTAGTGTTACCTTGCCATATTAATACCACAGTGAGTGACTACGCAAGGCAATCTCATCATTTCATGAGCTTTTATTGTTTCCCTGTGGTGGTTGCGTCCACTATTTTATCAGGTGCTTACTCGATTTGTGGACTGAAGTGTAATTTGACTATATTTAAGCTAGTAGCTAACTGTGGAGAATGGGCCTATGTTATACCTTACGACTCAAAAAAATGACCTGATAATGTTTTACAAGATGTGCCTCTGTTTATTACCGTTCTGATAGATTCAGAAATGAAAGGCCTGTAATAAGTTCATCAAAAAGTAAATGAGTTAATAAAGTACCGTGTGCTACGTGGTCTCTTCGTAATGTTCCTCAGCCTTGACTAGGTTGGGTTCGGACTCGGAGCGCCGTTTGAGTCCGTCCGCGTCGGGCGAGAGCGGTCGCTCTGTTGGCTCGGCCTTCACAGCGCTAGCTGCTTTTATATCTGGCGCACTGCGACTTACGTCCACCTGTGGGAAGAAAGAAGCTTGCTGGTTCATCGCATATTAAAACCCAGGTAACAAGCGTGAATTGTTTACCGAGCGAGCGAAGCGTCTCTGCTTCAGCTTGAACAAAAATGCTTTCGTTTGTCCGCCGGATGTCTGTCGGTAGAATGTCTCTCCTCTACAGGTTTCTCGATCATTTCTCGCGAAATTTTGTTAGCAGGTTCGGTAATTTTATAGATTTTTTGTCATCGGGGATTTTTGATTGGGGGGAGGGGGTACTTCCTCCAAAAAGGGGCAAAAGGGGGCTACAGAATATCTCCGCCTTATGAATTCCGATTTCGATGATTCTTTTTTGTTTGATAGGTTGTAACTTTAAGTTGGTCTCATAAAAATTGGATGAAGATCTGAAGAGGATCTTTAGCGTGATGAGCAGAATAGATCCTCAAAATGCAGTATATTGCTCACTTTTAGATTTCTACCAGTGGAATCGGCCCTTTAACTACTACATGGGGATAGATGAAGCACCTGGAACCACCTTCTCATCACAAAACTAGAGAATTGTGATCATTTATTCTGTTTTAAGCTATGCAAAGATAGACTCGCGAGGTCTACAGCTCACAGGGCCACTAGTTATTACTGTTTTATAGTATTGCTTATATGACTCATATCATAAGTAAGTTTACTTACCATAGCTCATGCAATGAACTAGCTACACTACATATTGCCCAAAATAGCGGTGCCAACGGAGCCGTTAGGCCAGTCAAAAAGAAAGGATATAATTCATAATGGACTGGCAGTCTGTCTACATTTCAGCATCTAGATATACTTAGGCCTATCTTTACTAGATGATTTATACAGTGTCAGGAGGCAATCTTTGCCTACACTTAACGGGACACTGTAGTGCCTGGGACATTTTTTGAGATGGAGTAGGCTTGCCCAGCACCTAAACCATCCTCTCAGCTTAACCGGCCATATCCACAGGAAAGACTTGGTCAATACGTGTGGGGCTGACTAAGCCCGCGGGTTTCCTCACGATGTTTTCCTTCACCGTTTGGAGCTCATGTTAATGCGCATATAATTTTTTCGAAACGAAAAATCCATTGATGCACGGCCGGGATTCGAACCCACGACCTTCGGATCGAAAGTCGAGGTACACCAACTCGGCCAACACGGCTCTTTCCAACCTTTTTCATTGAAATGAGAAAAAAACTATTCTGCTTGCTAAATGGACAGGAATATGAATTACGGGAAAGTAATAATGCCTAACGATCTGAGAGAATGTCTTCCGAGCCTTGGGAATAAAGTCGTAATCATTATTTCATTTTTTTTAATATTTACCAGTTCCTGGTCCATGTAATCCGGCGGTTCCTGCTTAAGTTGAGCGTTCATCTTGTCGTTGAGATAGCACACTCCGTTGAGGTCTATGGCACTGTTGGAGAATATCGCCGCCGCGCCCACTGAAGCGTCGACTAAAGGTTCCACCTATGCACAAATAAACTTTGATATTTAGTACTTGTACCAATCATAATGATGATTTTAGTCTCTGTTTATTAAACTGGTGCAGCGTGCGTTTGTTCGATCTAGACGCAAAAGTGGCGGATTTGATGGCAAAGAAAACAGTCTTAGCAGAATCTGAATCTGAAATATGTTTTACTGGCACACCAGTTTTACTGTTTTAAATAATAATTTCAATCGAGACAATGTTCTTTGGTTGAGCTTATATCGTGACACCTTAGTTCAGAGCGCTAACAGATATTAGTAAAGATAGTTAATTGATTCAGGCGTAACTTTGCGGAAGTCCATATTCAGATTTTTTTGAAAATTTTAAAATATCTAGTACTCCTCCGCTAATCTATACCAAAAAAGATTCGTCTTGATGAGAAACTTGATGGTCTTCGACCATCAAGTTTTTGTTTTTGTTTTCGCGCTGGTGCTGTTCCCGGATTTGCCCTGACTAGCCTGGCATAGTATGGTTAGGCTGTGGAAAGTGGGTGGTTGGGTGGCTTTAGCGTAAAAATTTTGACGAATCTTTTTTGGTATAGATTAGCGGAGGAGTACTATTAGATATTTTAAAATTTTCAAAAAAATCCAGATATTAGTAAAAATATAACAATAGAGTATCCGACTTACTATAAAAGATATTTAATTATTGTAAAACTTTATTTTCCAAATAAGGTCAACCTGCGAAGAAGAATTTTAAATATCTGAAATAACTACGAAATCAGAAATGTACATTATGAGTGCCTACAGTGTACGAAATTCATTCCAGGTATGAGATAATATCATCCAGATATTACCCCCATTCAGATCGTAGACCTATCTGTGGTCTGCCAGTACATACTACAATCTCTCTTCCGCGGTAATCATTTTTATTACTAGAATCTGTGCTAGAGTTAAATAATAAATCTAAAGGAACGTCCGACTGAGACACATATTTTCTAGATAAAGTTCATAATTTAAAAACTAAACTTTCTGGATGATTTTTGAGATATATAGGATACAATACTTAATACTTATGTCTTGAATACTAGCTCTATTTTTAGCTCTATTTTTCAGTAAGTACTACGTCTGACATACCTAGTACAAATAAATGCTCACCAAAGCTACACCAAAGCGCTCGTGGCGTAGCTTGCTTAGGCGTTCTTGATTGATCGTTGAAGTTAAGCAGCGTTGTGAGCGGTCACTATTTGGATGGGTGACCGCAAGTGGCATCACGACTTCACGAGCTGAGCGCTTCCGTACTTCGGAGGGCACGTTAAATTGTCGGTCCCCGCTTTTAAGTCGTTAGGCCATGACGGAGGCCTTTAGGCGGCCTAAAAACTCAGTCACCAGAGTTGGCCACTTGCTGATACGAACTTACCAAAGCAACATCATCAGGTATGACGAACTTCAGTGACGTTGGTTTCTTGGGAGAAGCCGTATCTGCGTCAGGTGACTTCTGAACATGCGAAGCGTCTTTTGATATCGAATCCTTTGGTTCTCTGAAAATTGTATAGTGTTTTAAATCTTATATTTCACTTTTTTTTACTAGCATTTATTAATGGAGGTTGAAAGACATTAAAGTTTGTGAATGGTTAATAAACTTTGTGCTTGACCATAAGCGAAATAAATTTTCCTACGCTTTTGTAACATAAACTAGATTCTGTTCGAATTATTCATAGGTGAAGATGAGTGTGAATAAAGTGAAGAATGATGAAGATGAGTGTGAATAAGAAGTCAGGATAGTATTGATTGGAAGTCCGTAATTTTTTACTACTAAGTTAGATACTACTAGTGTGCGATTTAATTTAAAAGCTATATGATAGCCCATTTCTTGATGTTCTTGATTCAAGAAATAAGTTATTAAATTAAATGCAGAGAGAATTTTTAAAATCTGACTGCTAGTTTCAGAGATTACCTATATTCAAAAAGAATAAACAATCTCTTCAGCTTTATTATATTAGTATAGATGAGGCTATCAGCTACATCCATTTGCACTGTATTTAGCTAAGGTACCTTTTAGGAGTCGTATGATGGCTCTCATTCTTATCTGCCTGGTGCTGAGTGATAAGGACACAAGCCTTGCCCAGGATCACTATAGACACAAGCACCCTCACTGTGATCAGGCAAATGTATGCGAGCAGTATCAGCATTATTGCTGCAAACCTAAAAATATAAAAGGTTCAGGAATCCATCCCAAATCGCGGTAGAGATTCTCTCAAATCTTCAAGTTCCAAAAGTTCCTAAATGACTAACAACCCAGTTCCAATATTCTATATACTGCGGTAAGATATTTGTCATTTTTACTATCGAAGCTTATTGTTTTTTGTTTATTTTGTGTACAATAAAGAAGTAATTTCAAATGTCTAACTGTAACTAAGAGAAGAGTCTAACTAAGAGTAGGTAGGTATTCTAAAAAAACAATATCACGACTAAGTATATACGTATTATTATATTATGTTCAAGTTTATCCGGTAGACATTCTTTTCAGGCATTTAAGACATTTTGACTTTGAAGGGGATTGTTAGAGGAATGTCCGAAAAACATTTGGCATATGCCTACATTATGCAATAGTTAGCATTGCTAATGACAGGCTGCAAGCCCATCTACGTTTACTGGAATAATCAAATAGTTTTTAATCGATATTTGATAGCGAGAGCTACCGTTTCGTGAGTTCCACGCGATAAACAATATCACGAAGGATTAAAGTAACTATATCGTATGGTCAGATAGGTTCCTACGTATCTCACTATGCGAAATCGTTTATGAGTTCTTAGCTGTCTTCCTAGGCAGCCCAAAAAAAACTATCATATCGAATTGTTTAACCATACAATACTAACCCGTCTACTTTGACCGCGTGCACCAAAACCCTTGTTATAACGACACCCAGAGGCAAAGGTATGAAGCCCATTCTTCTCGCCACCAAGTCGGAATGGTCGCTGAACGCGTATTTCTGCCGAGTCTGAGCGACATCGTACGCCAAACTGACTGTATACTCTCTATACACACCGTATGGGATTTCGTTGAACCTGCAAAAGAAATTAAGCTCATATTATTTTGTTTTCGGCCTGCATCACATCATTCCACTGTTGGGCAAAGGCCTCCCTTCTTTCAACACCTCTATATTGGCAGACCCGCAGAAGATAGCGGAACTTGATAATCATACAGGTGACTGGCGCAGTTTGACTCAATTAAGCTCTTATTTTGAATAAATTTATTTTATAATAAAATATTGCACTATTTTTGTTGTGCATGCAGATTTTTACTGCAATACACATTATGTAAACAAGATTATCGTTTTTCGAAAGCAGATAGTGGACTCAGGCAGTTTGACTGTTCAAATATTGATGATTTTGTTAGTGTAGCAGGCGAGTCAACGACTGAGACACAAGAGGGTTCGATTCCTGGGATGGGACAAATGTTTAGATGATTTTTGGTTATTTGTTCCAGGTCTGGGTGTTGTAGTAGGTACCGTGGAATCCGTATTATGAATGTTATTGTTTGACGTATTAATTGAAATACCATTGCTAAAGGAGTATTTCTCCAGACCTAAAGTATGCCAAGAAACATAAGGTACCTAGGTAATTATAGTGTAGATATTTATGTGGAAGCCATAAGAAGTAAAGCATTCAAGCATTTATCATTTTCATTTTTATGCTCATACATGAAAAGATGAGTAATAAAAATATTACCTCGTAATAAATGCATGTTTCACCCAATCAATAATGACTTCAAATGTAAGAACAAGTACGCAGTCGGGCGCAAGGATCCAAAATCGTTCTTCTTTCCACGTGTACTCTTTCATAGTCTGCAGGACCACTATAAACAGTAGCACTGACAAGTGGAGGCGCTCCCTTACGTCGCTGCATGATACTTGAAATAGGTTGTTTTTGTCAAACTTCTTGAACACACTGCCTTTTAGTTCAACAAACTGAAAGAAAAGGGTGCTGTTTTTATTAATTGAATTTCAACATTGGTCTTGAATAAAGAAATGACAGTGGTGAGTGAGCCCTAAAAAAGCAGCGATTAGCAAAACATAATGGACACACGCACACTTAGCCGAACCGCAGTCCCCGCAGTCTCCGCAGTCATTGCTTTGCTTCAGGGACTGCGACGACTGCGGCGCGGCTAGGTATGCGAGGTTGCATAAAACTTCATATAAAGAAATCGAATGCGGGGACTGCGGAGACTGCGGTGCGGCCCATATCTGCGTTCACCCTAAGTGTTGTTTTACAAATGTCAGTCATCATGAAGCAACATTTTATACAATTAGGTGGACTTTGTGGATGGCAGATCTACACAGATCTATAAGATTGAAATTAAAGTTAACTACCACCACTGGCTTTATCTATATAATGTGATCCTTAAACATTAAATGGTATCTAATCATGTTTATCAAGACCATAAATTATATTTTTTACTTTCAACCAAATGCGCAGTCAGTGTGATGCTTAAATTATGTTTTATTGTAATCCTACTAAAATTATAAATCTGAAAATTGTGAATTTATTACTATCTATATATACTAACATTGTTGGACATCATAATAATGAGCAAACTCTTATTATTAGAGTTGAAGGCTACATTGAGTGTTGTAGCTTGGAACAACACCAACAAGCTATGAAGAACTGAAAATCATAAGTCAAGGAAGTAGATTTATTGGTGATTAACTGATTATTACAGATAAGTTTGATACAAAGATAAAAAAACATTAAATATGATCACGCCTGTATCCCTGAGGCGCGGTAGACATTTCTCTCAGATCTCTTTAGGAATTTAAGATCCTTTGAAGGTGCCCAAGGGGTTAGTCAGAGAAGTTGGCATGCCATACATGACAGGTTGCAAGCCCATCACTGCTATTTTATAGCTAACTAATTTCTTCACAATGTTTTCCTTCGTTTAGAGCTGGTGTTAAGGTGCATTTAAATTTTCCTAAACAAAAAAATATTTCGGCCAGGTTTTGTACCCAAAACCTTTGGGTCAAAAGTTGAAGCACTATTCCACCCGGCCAACACAGATGTACAAAGGTAAATAGAAGTTACTCTATACTATAAAGTAGGTACTATGACATCATAGGTAACAAAACTTGTTACGCATCATTATCTCACTAATGGCAAGATGACTTCATAGGTGATCCTTGACATAAATATATTTATTTTTAGCAAGATACTGATCCAGTTTTCAATCTCAATTTTCTTAAGGCGAAAGAAAAATGTAAGCTCTGAAAAAAGTCATTAAGGACAATGATTTCTACTCTTGTTCATTCACAACTATCTATAACTAGCAGCGCCCTCGCGGTTTTGCCCCCGAGTGATGGTTTATGGTGATGATAATGATGATTAAAAGTAGCCTATAACCTTCCTCAAGAGTAAAGCTATCACATGCAGAATTATTTTTTCTAATCCGACTGGTAGTTCCTGAGATTATAGCATTCAAACAAACAAACAAACTCTTCCGCTTTATTATATTAGTATAGAATAGATAAATGTGTAGTTAGGGAAAAAAACATTGTTTGGGGAATCCTTTCTACTCGGTGATCCATTAAATACATTAATTTTGTTTGAAAAGGATACAGACATAAATCATGGCAAATAAGAGATGTGGGATCACACCCAAATGTTCTCGTCTTCTGTCCCTCGGCTCAGTCGCTGTCCAGAACAGAGCATCTATGGTATCCTGGCCAAAAGCTGAAAATAGCCTGTCCCCTACTTCCAACATGTTGTAGAAAATGTACAACTTCATCACACTCTGGCTCTTGACTAAGTGATACATCATGTTTGTATCTATATAGCACATCAGTATACTGCATACTAGTAAGATAAAGCCTTTTAACACATCACAGGTTTCTGCAGGCTTCAAAACCTTCTTACGAGGATGTGTAGTAAATCTAAAAGATGCAAAAACATTTGAACATGAATAATTTAAAATTACTGTGTAGAATTAACAAAATATTACTAGGTATGTCCTTTACTTACCCAAAGCATTTCCTGAAGATTCGATTTAAGAAGGACCAAAATGCCATCATAAATCTTAGAGGAAGGAAAGTGTAAACAAATAGCAGAGAATCAGCACATTGAAAGAATCCATAGGCCATAAATTTCTCTAACTCCTGTGGAATTTTAATAAATGAGTATACTTTTTCTCGTCGTGCTGAAAACCTCTCTTCATCGTGCTCGAGTAAATAGCCTCGGGTCAGCTCTACATGCAGAAATGCGAACAAGGAAACCGATTTTTCTCCATCTATAAAACAAATAAGAATATGCAAGTGTAGGCAATGAATATTAACAAAAAATTAATGAACAACGCAATATACAATATTTACCTTTAGATTTAGTTTCTTTCACCGTTTTATCCATGTTTAAATCTCCTGTAGAATGTTGGACGTTGGATATTGGCTTGAAACGTAACCTTTTAGTTTGCTCTTGAACTTCCTCGTTCTTAACCAACATTTTTACTGAATTGTGTATCCTATAGTTTCAGAGCCTCTATAGAAAGCTCACCTCTAATGTACACCATGAAAAACTTACTAGAAATACTAGAATCTTGAAAACCCAAAATTTTGCCGCAGGGAACTGTGCACTGCACTGCAAGACAAAAACAGAGAAAAGAAATTTACGAAATTTAGGGCATTAAGATTTAAATCCTAAATTGCGTATTTTCAAGGACCTAATTCGCGTGGCAAACTCTTTGCAAAACGCAAGCAAAACGTAAATAAAATGCACTGACATTGACATTGACATTTTCTCATGGCTGTGCCTTCAAAGTTCAATTCTATTGAATCGATCGATTTGACCACCTCTAAAAACTGTCCAAAGTCTAAATCTTTTCGGAACTTTTCGGTTTTTGTGGAAGCAACTCTAGTCGCACGCCATCATTTTCGTTGGTTGAACCCGCGATTGCATACGTTTAGAGAACGTAAGATTTTTAGTGAATTATTGTTGATAGATGCAGTAAAATACTGATAATTATAAATTTCTTACACAGAAATAGCAATTCAAAGTAATAAAGGCTTCACGTACTAGTAATTATGGCGTCAAACGAAGGGCGAAGTATTCAGTCGAACTTGCATCAGCAAGATCTAACCAAATTAGTGAGTAAATTATGCATTTTTCTTTAACCTAACGTGAATAAATACAACCTTTAGCATTTTCACTATGGCATACATGGAATTGTATGATGAAATTAATCCTGTAATTTGTATTACCTTGTCGCCTTCATCATAACCTCTAACCTCACAAATATGGTACAATCAGCCATACAAACTCGTTAGAAAATGTAGAATGTGAACGCTATTTTGTAGAAACAGTATCAATTTAAAAACATGATAATTTTTTGTGTTTCAGGATGTTACAAAACTATCGGCTCTATCACCTGAAGTGATATCAAGACAGGCCACTATCAACATTGGTACTATTGGACATGTAGCTCATGGGAAATCCACTGTTGTGAAAGCAATCTCAGGAGTACAAACTGTCAGATTCAAGAATGAGCTGGAAAGAAATATTACTATCAAATTGGGTATGTAACCTTGTGTAAAATAGTTTCTAAATTAGTGTACCTACTTACCTATTGATTATAGAAAAAAATGCATTTATTTAAAGTTTGAATTGCTAAATTATGAAGCACAGATATATTATCTGACGGTATGTTATATACCATGGAAGACCAATCAATTTTTAAAATGATATAGGTACCATAATTTATGTACCTACCTAGTTTCTTCCAAAATACTCTATTACTAAAGATTTCATTTTGTGTCAAATTGTGATCAACAAGTTGGCATGTAAAGTAACCTTTTACTCACAAGTCAAGCCCTGTAATTTTTTACAAGATACAATTTCCCTATAGTTATGTCACAAGACATTATGATAGCTCTAAAACCAGATGCTGTGCAATATACCATGTGAATTCTTTTCAAAATTCTGAAGACAGTTAATTATTTTTTTCTAAATGCCCACTTGCACATCTCTTGGACTTCATTTTAATCAAATCACATGGTATGTTGCAGAGCGCCTGTCGGAATCAGTAATTAAAATGTACCGTGAAAGAGCAGCCGAAAGGGATGAAAACAAATTTTTGGAAAAATATGTGAGATTGAAAAGAAGGCTTTCAATGGAACCTGAAGATATGCCTACAGCAAAAAAACAAAAGAAAAGCAGAAGTACGAGAGAACCTGAAGAGTACATAATTGAAAATATTATTGAATTCAAATATGAAGATGGAAAAGAATTATTCCTAATTAAATGGAAAGGGTATTCTAGTGAAGACAACACATGGGAGCCTATTGAAAACCTTGACAATTGTCCAGGCATTCTCTCAGAATTCCTTGTAAGTGAGGAAGTGAAATACTGTGATAAAATAGCACAACTCAAAGAAGAGCTATCATTTGGTGATCTACTCAGTGAAGAAAATTTAATCAGCAGACTCAGTGAAGTGCAAGAGACTGAACTATCACAATTAAAATGTACACTCACTGTTAAGTTGATCTCCATGATCACTTTACCTGAGATATATGAAAGTTTTGCCACAGAACTTGTGGAAGAGACAAGGGAAGTTCTACAACTGTATGTCCTAACCAGGAAAAGATGCCGTCAACTAATGAAACTGAAACAATGGGAGGAACACATCAACCAAGTTGATAAATCTAAGAGACTTGCAGTAGAAAATGTTGCTGATCTAGCTGGTCCACCTGAAAATTTCACCTATATCAACCAATCAATACCTGGAGCAGGAGTTGTAATCCCTGATGAGCCTCCTATTGGCTGTGACTGTTTGGCATGCAATTGCCGTTCAAAGACATGCTGTGGAATGCAGGGAGGACTTTATGCATATACAGTAAAGAAAAGACTTAGAGTAGCATCAGGCACGCCTATCTACGAATGTAACAAAGCATGTAAATGCTCATCAGACTGTAGTAATCGTGTTGTACAACATGGGCGCAACATCAAACTCACAATATTTCGCACATCGACTGGTTGCGGGTGGGGTGTTAGAACAGAACAAAGAATACAACAAGGTCAGTTTATCTGCCAGTATGTCGGCGAAGTTATTACGTTTGAGGAAGCTGAAAAAAGAGGAAGAGAGTATGACGCTAATGGTCTCACTTACCTCTTTGATCTTGACTTCAATTCTGTTGAAAACCCTTACGTCGTTGATGCGGCGAATTTAGGGAATGTTTCGCATTTCATCAACCATTCTTGCGATCCGAATCTCGGAGTATGGGCTGTTTGGGCCGACTGTCTTGATCCTAACCTCCCGATGCTAGCTTTGTTTTCTACGCGCGATATCGAGGTTGGCGAAGAGATCTGTTTCGATTACTTACAGAGGTGTGCGGACATTGATGAAAATGAAACTAGCACCTCAACAGTGAGTAGAGAGAGTACAAGTGAGAGTAATGACATCAGGATCCCACACGGATCGGACGCCGGCACCGCTGACGGGCCCACGACTCCAATAAAAACTAGATTTGAAATTCAGCAAGAAAATATGGCAAATCTGAGGAACCGCACAGAATGTAAATGTGGTGCAGCAAAATGTCGGAAGTATCTGTTCTAGGATGTATAATCATGAATTATGTTTATGTTAAAAGTGTTAGTAATCTTTGCAATTCATTTATCAGTAATTGATGCCTTGATGTTAGTTGTAAATATTACTTGTCTTGGCTTTTAAGCCAAGACAAGTAATATAGGTTATAGGTTTTAACCTATAATGAATCTCCGGTACAGTTATACTGTAAAAATTTTATACTACACCAATGTAGCTTTTTTACACATATTGCGAATTTAATAGATTTATTCCCCACTAACCTCCCCATTATCCTATGTATAAGATACCATTGTGCCTTAAGATTTGCCTCTTTTTATATCACAAAGTATTTTGAGAACCGTTTTTCCTATAAAGATTTGACCATATGTTAAGTCTCGGTGTTAAACAAATAATGATGTATATGATATTAGATACATTTAAGTGTATAAAAAAGATTTGTATGACCTCAATGTCTTGACTTTATTTTAATTGAACTCATACGTAAAAGATAAGTGTTCAAAAAAGGTGCTAGCCAACTATAAAGATGTGCCTTTATTTACTTATGTTGTAGATAGTGCTTTGATTGGAAGAATTCCATGTTACAATGCAACTCAAATGATTGTATGCTTTTTTAAAAGCTTGATACTTATAGGTACCTTTTTCAGATGTTTTGTTTTAGGTATTGTAGTATTATATAGATTTATAATGCATTTTATTTTAGATTCTATTGTTTAAGAAATAAAGTATTAGTTACTGACCAATCTAATTCTTCTTATTTTTAAGATCCCTAGCTGCTGCGTAAATAACTGCTGTTTTTGAACAAACGGCTAAAATATATGGGTTTAAGATACAAATATACCTACAATCCAGTACAGTTGGGCCGACGGATCTAGGCGTACGTGAAGTCAGGCTCTGCGCTGCGCAGTAAAAAATTTTGTATGAAAAAGTTGCACTGCGCATCGAAACGGCTAACTTCACGCACGCCGAGATCCGTTGGCCGTACTGTAGTCATCTAAATCTACATGCAAAATACAACACAATAACATTATAATTACTCACGTGGCACCTTAGTTTCATTCCACATCACAAACTATGTGTGTCTTCATTAAGTTTCGGCTGCTAAGCACTGAATCTGTCATAGATTCGTCTTATATTATAGGTAGGAATTTGAATAAACACGAGCTTAGAAAATGTAGTGTATGCTAACACTACCAACAATATTTTTAATAGATTTATTAGAGGAAGCACAGACTGACTCCCCTTCTCTCATGCACATTTCATAGTAACAAATCGCAGCTACTGACACGCATAGTCCGGTGAAGCTGTGTGCACAGTGACCTACCTACAGCATAAAAAACCATCCGAAAAAAAAGCTAAGTAGGTACTAACAAAAAATAACTCGCGACCTTCCCTCAGGTTACGCGAACGCGAAGATCTACAAATGCGATAACCCCAAGTGTCCACGGCCCACAAGCTACATCTCCGGCAGTTCTGGCAAAGACGACAACTTCCCTTGTCTCCGGCCCGCTTGCACCGGCCGCTTCCAGCTCGTGCGTCACGTGAGCTTCGTCGACTGCCCCGGTCACGACATCCTCATGGCCACCATGCTTAACGGTGCCGCGGTCATGGACGCGGCTTTACTTCTTATTGCTGGTAAGAACATGTGTTACGACAACTAGTGTGTTTATTCGTCCAAGGACAACTGTCTTCTTACTTGATCAGTTTTAGATTTCCATTATCATAATGACGCGTCAATGTTACTAAGAAAGACCGTTACTAAGTATTTACTGCTATCTCCGATAGAACATTTTCTGTTCACGTATCAGAGTAGTTCCATCTAAATCAGAATCTCCTGTTCATAATAACTTTGATGTTGTGTCCTTGAGCTGTGTCAATTTATTATTGACCATAGAATGATCATGGAGATATCTCTACTGTTGCAGTTACCTGACGGAGGACTCTCAACTCTAAACTATTTATCTCAAATATTTGTTGAAAATATTGTGATTTTCAGAGGTATTAAAGTGAAAGCGCAGTCATAAATCTCCTAAAACAAAGTAATAAACTATAGTTTTTTAATAGCCATCAATGTCAATCAATTTCTTGTAATTGTAACCAACAGAGATGCTTACTTAGTTACTGTACAAGATGGAACTCAGAGATAAGGCGAAAGAACTCACTAATCTGCTGTGCATATTGCTGGTTTCTTAAATTAAATTCAACTATACCACATTGTCCTCAGGCAATGAATCCTGCCCTCAGCCGCAGACCAGCGAGCACTTGGCTGCGATCGAGATTATGAAACTGAAGCACATACTCATCCTTCAGAACAAGATCGACCTGGTGAAGGAAGGCCAAGCCAAAGAGCAACACGAGCAGATCGTCAAGTTCGTACAGGGAACCGTGGCGGAAGGGGCGCCTATTGTACCGATATCGGCCCAGCTGAAGTATAACATTGAGGTATCATTGTTGGTTGGATTATTTTTTAACTTTCACTTACGTGGTGAGCGTGCAGCCCACCTGATGGTAAGCGTCGTGGCCTGTGGACGTCTATTCCATAAGAGAGATGTCGACCCTTAGGCCCTTTCCATTCTTACAGCAACATTGAATATGTTGCTGCTGAGCAATTTTGAACCAATCTTCAAATAATTATTGTCTATGAAATTACGTTACGTCTTTAATTTGTGAACAATGTCGTGGGCTGCATTATTATCAAAACTGTTGTCTATATATTTCATAACATTACTATATAATGTAGCTGTTTGTTGTTCCAATAATAAATAAAATAAAAAAATAAAAAAATTAATTGGTCTATCTAGCTAGAGGAATACGGCAACTTTAAGTGTAATTAGAAGTAAGGCCGAATATTTACTTCAGTTGTCATAGCAAAGGATAATAAATAAATAAATAAGTTTTGAGTTCGTGTGAGTAGCCGCATGCAAACATGATGATGTGCACTCGACAATTAAAACCTTCTAAAAGCTATGTAATCAGCGGACTGACTGAAAACCCTGCTCATTGTATAATTCCAGGTGTTGTGTGAATACATAACGAAGAAGATCCCCGTCCCACTGCGTGACTTCACTTCTCCCCCGCGTATGATCGTGATCCGTTCCTTCGACGTGAACAAGCCGGGGTGCGAGGTCGACGACCTGCGCGGAGGCGTCGCTGGCGGTTCTATCTTACAGGGCGTGCTCACTGTCGGAATGGAGATCGAGGTCGGTATCAACCAACTCCCTCTACGAGGTCACTATCAACAACCAAGGGTTCGATTCCCACCCAGGACAAACATTTGTGTGATGAACATAGATGTTTGTTCTGTGTCTGGGTGTTATAAAATATTATAAGTATGTATTTACAAAAGTATTTATAAGTATTCTATCAATTATCTGGTTTCCATAGTACAAGCTTTGCTTAGTTTGCGGCTAGATGGCGATGTTAATCTCTAAAACTACCAGTCGGATTATAAAAAAATATTTCTCTCAGAATTTGTTGCTTTGTATGGATTTTCTGCCGATGACGTCACTGCATCTGACACTGCTGACGCTGCGGACGCTCCGGTTCCAACGCAATAGACGCAGTTCTCTAGTGTACATTATCGCAACTACTCATCCAAACATCACAATATTTAGTGTGATGACAAGCAAGTACGTTGGCATGGACCTACTGAAAATATTATTTTTCCAGAATGGACTACTTAACGACTCCACTTCTGGACTGATTGATATTATTTTTTTCTTTAGATTCTGACTGAGCTACTACTCTATAAACCTGTCATTCAAAGTAGGCAGCAATCCCACACATGTACTTACCCTACCGTTTAGTAAGGAAAACTTCGCAAACGCGAAGGTCATCTTAAACTTTGATAACCTTGGGTATGGACATGAAATCAAAGATTAAGCCTAGCTATTAACTACAGATGTTTCAAGGAATAATCATGATGTTATTTCAAACTAACCTTCAAACTTTACATGCAGGTGCGACCCGGTCTCGTGAGCAAGGACGCCGACGGCAAACTGACCTGCCGGCCCATATTCTCCCGCATCGTGTCTCTCTTCGCGGAACAGAACGAGCTGCAGTACGCGGTGCCCGGTGGACTCATCGGTGTAGGCACTAAGATCGAGCCCACGCTCTGTCGTGCTGACAGGCTCGTAGGACAGGTGAGAACAAGCATTGGACGCGGATTGGTGGTGCGAGTGCTTAGTAAAGTAAAACCCCATTATTCATACTAATTTGACAATTTAGCAAGTAAGTAGTATTATTTACCGCTAGCGATTGGCTGATACTGAAAGGTTATCAAAATAAGATTATATTTCAACTTTTACCTAAATCGGCGAGTACTTCAATATTTTATAAGATAAACTACTGAGCACAGACAAAGGAAAAGGGATAAGCTTTACTTTACTGGTTATTGTCTCAGGTGCTCGGCGCGGTCGGCGCGCTACCAGGTATCTTCGTGAAGCTCGAAGTCTCCTACTACCTGCTGAAGCGTCTACTTGGAGTGCGTACTGAAGGCGACAAAAAGGCTGCCAAGGTCCAGAAACTCACTAGGAACGAGGTAAATTGACATTTCAACCATGTTATTGCAGGGGCGGTCGCAGACTTTGATTTTGGGGGGGTCACGTTTTATGCTAGTACGTACCTACCTATTTTTTTTACAGGATTTTAGAGGTTTGTCAAGGATTTTCGGGGGGGTCATGACTCCCATGACCCCACCCCCCTCCCCCTCGGACCGCGCATGTTTATTTACTCGACTTATTAGGGTGCAGAGTCGACTGACTCCGCAAATCTCATCATCAGCTCATTAATACCCAAAGTGGTCTAGATCTACTCTAATTTATTTCGTCACTTTTCGTAATGTTTTTTAGCACGTTTCCTAGTCTATGACGATTTGAGTTGAATGTCTCGTGTCTTACACTAGGATATGTGCCCTGTTTTGATGACCATCTACTTAATGACTTTCAGGTTTTGTTGGTAAACATTGGATCTCTCAGCACCGGTGGGCGAGTGATCGCAACCAAGGCTGATTTGGCGAAGATTGCTTTGACCAACCCTGTATGCACAGAGATTGGTGAAAAGGTGGCCCTCAGTAGGAGAGTTGAAAACCACTGGCGGTAAGTTTTATTTACAACCAAACTTACAGAAGCAGTTCTGCCATAGCACAGGCCATAGTGAGAAATCATTATACTTTTTACCATTATTTTAGCACTAATTATTGTGTATGATATCTGATAGCCAGTGTGTAGCCTAACATTTGGATTATTTGTTTTGATTTGAACAGATGCGAGACAGATTAGAGCAGGGTCTATCAAGACTGTTTACGACGAGTAAACCTTTGATATTGAAATAAATAATGTTTTGTTTCAGATTAATTGGCTGGGGTCAAATTCAAGGAGGTGAAACTATAGAGCCAGCGAAGAATTAATGTTATATTTTAACTTTTATACATTATATTGTATCTATACTATGTATTTAATAAAAAGCAATTATTAAATAATACTGACTACATATTTTACTAACCCTTATAAAAAATAGATTCAATCCCTACTTTGTAAATTTAAATTACATTTCACAACATAATTGTAAAAAGCTTATACATGAAATTATAAATTACAAAGCCTGATAGATTAAATAATTTATTTAGATTTTGTTGAATTACACTTGTGATCTAGGCCATGTAGATGAATGTGTTGATATCTTCGTCGTCTCGCCGCATGTACTTGTGTTCGATCAGCCACTCCAGTTGCTCTTTTATCATTTTCTTTGATGGCAAGAACATGTTTTTCAAAATTTCGACGAGTTCACTCTGAAAAATAACAAGTGTGAACAAACATTTGGTCATGGAATTGTTTGATAAAATTGTAGTATGCCAGTACCTCTTTATTATTATTTTTTTAAATACTTAATAGGATTTTTAAGCATACTTTAATACTCTTCTAGTCTTTTACTTAGGCTTTTTTAATACAAATAAACTCTTAATATTGTGTAAAAACTTGTATGTCCTAACAGCTAAAATGTTAAAAAATAAAGCATTGTGAACTGATTCGTACCTGTAAAGCAGTGTTGGTGATGCGTTTTCTCATCTTTAGGATTTTAATGATCGCTTCTTGAGTTCGCAATATTCGAAGTTGAACAATGGAATGGTTATCTTCCAGTTGAGATCTTTCAGTGCTTAATTGCAGTCTTCCAATCAGGTTGATCTTACCCCTGCGTTGTGGCTTCGCGTTTTTGATAAGAGCAAACTCTTGGTTCACCCAAAATGTAGTGTTTTCACTGAAATCTTTAGGATTCTGGACTGCAGGATCGTAACATAGTAACTGCCGCTTTAGTTTAGGGAAAGCCACTAAAGACCAGAGAGTCCTTCGTAATTCGGGATCAGGAAGCTCCGTCGCGAGGCGTAAGTTCTCATAGGTAACCTTCTCCATTGGACGCTGGTTCCACGCAAAGAGAACTGCCATTTGGAATGTAGTTACATCCAAATCGAATCTACCAACTGAGTTTGCGAAAGTTATCGTGCCATTGCTCATGTGATGGTACCATTGCAATTTTCTACCTGAGTGCTTCTTCTTATAAAATTCCTCTACTTCTGGTATATAATCTTCTAACTCTAAAGGAAGACTTACTGTAACTCTTTCAGACCCCCGCGCCCATGCTCCGGCATTTAAGATTTTTATATTTATAGCATCATGGCGAGTTGTTTCACCTCTAAACTGCGTGTTGAGATCCTCACTGACTTTAATGTCTTGGAACATTCGCGCCAGTTTATTCACATAGTCTGCTGGCATGCCGACCTCTCGAAGCCACTCAACCATGTCTTCTTCCTTTTCTGAATCTGCACTTGAATCTAAGATCAACCTTCTAGTCAAGTGAGCCTTGTGGTACCTCATAAATACATCCTTGTTCTCAATATATTTCAGAACCAGCAAGACATCTTTCAACCTTGATTCAATTTGTTCTGTTGTCAATCTCTTGCTTAGAGGTGTTTTACGTAACAACATATCACAGTAATTGGCAAGGAGCTCTGGGCACTTGCTTTCCGGAGCAGTGCCTTTGGTTCCTCGTAGCAGAGCTGATGAGGGCAGTTCCAGCTTAAACACTGTGGTATCATTGACTACACATTTGTATGCCTTATCTCTAGCAGTTAAAAATCGGGGATCATCAACAAATGCATCTTTCACTAAAGTGCTGAATCGTTTGAACAATTCCAATAAGCGCTCCACGTACTTCTCTGAATCAGAAGTTATGATGTCCGCAGAGGCCACCATATCAGCTAAACCTGCTGATACAATGTGAGCTTCCAAGTCTCTCAGTACAGGAGTGACCCCTTCAGGCACTCTGTCCAGGAGGCGAAACATTAGCTGCAGTTTCTCTGTCTCATCTGCCTTTATCAAAGGTGCACTTTCAGCAAGCAAGGTGGGTAAATGTTCTCCTATAAGCACTTTCTCACAGCATTGAGTGAGTGTTGCAACACTACCACTGCCTGGCTCAAGATATCTGTGAGCACGGGCCTCTTCCTCCTTTAGTCTCAAATCAGCATACTTCATGTAAGATTGGACTCCATTAACTGATAAATGTTCAGTGGCTTTCAGTTTATAAAACTCCTCAGTAGCTTGCATGTAAGCAGCTTCAAAGTGCTCTCTATATATTTGCAGCTTATCAATTGTGTTTGAGCATAAATTAACTGAAACAAATTCATTACAAAGAAATGTACCAACTGTATGTTTGAATCTGCCTTTGACTAAGCCCTACAGACAGACACCTTCAAAAGATCCAATGGTTATAGTAGTGATTGTTGTTTATGTTATCTGTTAATTTAGAAAGGAAAATATTTTATTTTTACTCTCATATTAAAATGAGATGCAACAGATTAGTTGTTTCAGGCATAGAAAGGGTCTAAGTTTACTAAAATTTAGACATCATCAAAGTATCTAGAAAGAAAGCCTAATAAGCTCTGGATTGTCTACTGCACCTTGGGGATAAAATCTTGATCTTCATTTCAGAAGTTTACTTACTAGTACAGAAGCTTACCATAGGACTCCCTGACTCCAATCACGAGTTGAGAATCAAAAGATTCACCATTTCGTTCAGCCTGAACTAGTTTCATGGCTGAATCTTGCAACCGCTGCTTTATATCCATAAATATGCTCTGATTCCAAGAATCAAGCATGAGCTTTCTCACCAAGCTATCCTCATTGTTGTTGTTATTATTTTTCTTTTGGGCAGAAGAGTTAGAACCGCCACCTTTGCTAATATTGTTAATTGAGTTCTCTAACTGTCGAAATGGTGTGGGTAAGTAATTACACTGCGTAAAAAACTTCCCCCATTCAGCTATGTAAGCTTTCAGCAGCGCCTGATCCTCCCTGTGAGCGAGCACCCTAGCCTGCGCTTGCTTAATGTACATCATTACATCCTGCTGCAAGGCATCCCTCAGTTTGTAGGGCCCTCTTTCGTCCCACAAGCACACGGAGTGCACAGCACCAAAGAGATCCTGCCATTCGGTTTGAGTGACCGCTTCCTGCTTCAAAAGTTTTAACACTATCGGGCGCATCAAGGGCCATTTGTCTTCGAAGGTGACCTGTCCTTTATCCTGGGAAAAAATGGAAATAGCAGGTCAATACAACACCGATATTACTGGAATGACTTGGATCTGGAAAGGGCGTTATGATTTCAGGAAAGAACTTACTTTTAACATGATTGTAAATGAATTATTGACTGAGCAGAGTGAGTAGTTCATCACCAGCTTCTCATGCCTAATCAAATTATTTTGGTCTTTTTTCTATTTTTGTTAAAAATTGGCCATCCGCGTATCTCCTCTTGCGCGTTTCATGAGTGAATGAATGAATGATCTGAATGACAATGGCCAATCGATAAATACAGATTATATTTAGAATGAACTTATATAGAGTTTTAGATGAATCGATCGACTAAGAAAAAACCGAACAATTCCGGAATTGCAATTCAATGCTTATCTATCAGTCACTGTCAGTCAGTATTCATTCTGTGGTCCGTCCAGTGCGGTGCGGTGCGGTGCGTTCCGTTTCCGGCGGAGTTGAAATAAAAGAATGAAAATGCAAAATGTTCAAGTCATGTTTTGTTTTGTTGTTTCTTTGACGACTAAAAACGTTAGACCATTATACATTATACCACAATAATTCTGTCTTTGGTACATTGTACATCTGTAATTTATAAATAATGTGTTCTTTTGGAGAAATTGTAGAACCTGGAAGCCGAAATGCATGGGAAGATTGGGATGAAAACATTGATGATATTCAGTCAGAGTAAGTTCATTTTTTATTTTAATCAAAATGCAGCTGTTGTATATAGTACATAATGTCTTATTTGCGAAAATATCTCTTGCAGGTTAAAATGGCAAGAAGAGCTAGAAATTCCACATAATATTGACACATTTTTGATACTTGAAGGCAGATATTTGGCTGACAGCATCAAAATGCAGGTGGATCTGAAACTCCAGCGTATAAATTCAGTTCCAGAAGTAAATTTGAAGTTATACAAAACTGAAGAATCAAAATGTTTCATTTGTATACTAAAAGATTACAATTTACTGCAGAGCAGTGAGATAGTGGAACTTTTGAAACCATTTGTGGCTCTAAGTGGGGATGTTATAGCTATAATGACTAAGCCGCTAGTTGAATACCAAGTATCAGAGATTTCACCTAGGGAGTATGTTATCCGGAGATTATCCACACGGAAGCCTGTCTTGAGACCCCTGGGAATTGACTTTCCCAAACTGGAACAGCCCAATATTATTTCTGGAGTATCAGCAGGAGGTAATAAATTTAAATATACACTGTTAATTCTGGGTCAGTTTAAAGCCAGAACCCACTGCTTGTATTGCTTAATCGTATTCGTGTCGTTGGTTTAATTTTTGAATTTGATAAGTATTTCATACTAAACTAAATACTTGAAAAGATCAACAAAAGTGAGGAAAACACTTGGTAAGGTGTCGTAGGCGCGCAGAGCTAATGACCTAGGTATGTATGTATGACTACGACGTAGCATAGACTCTACGCCGTAGCAACAGCTGAGTACAGAGCACGTATCTCTGTGATTTATCCTGCCTATGTTTCGTGATATTATTAATTGCAAAAAAATAGATCTCATATTTATTATTATTTTTGAGTAAGGTTATCGATATAGATTACGTAGGCGCCGGCTTTAAACTGACCAAAAATTAACGGTGTATATTTCGGGACTCTTCATTATACATTAACTTACTTGCTTAGTCACTAATGCAGGGTTGGGCAAACTTTTTTCATCGGGGGCCAAACAAAACCAATGAAATGTAATGGGGGGACCAGATTTTTGAACTGGTTTTTACTATTACTTACAAAACACTAAAAATATTGTACATATTACATTTAATTGAGATGAATAGTACGGATTGAGTAAGAATGCTGGCGTGGCGGGCCGGATTAAAAAGGTTCGCGGGCCGGAGGTGGCCTGCGGGCCGTAGTTTGCCCACCACTGCTCTAATGCAATGTTCACATGTTTGTGAGCAAACAGACATTTAACATGACGGATAATGATTAGTGTGAGCACGAAGTAGCTCTGTAGCTCTTATTTCAAGGAGACCGAACACGCCTGAAGATAAATGGCCCATTGGTTGAATGTCTGCTTGCATGCATGTGTCTGAACCCACCATATGTTTTAAATATATACCACTTGAATACTTGTGGTTGTTGTACATCATCTATTAATAACCAATTATTATTTATTATTATTATTTTAGTCATGTTATACCAATAGAAAAATAATATATTTTATTTTTCAGTTATATGCCTCAGAGAAAACCTTAATCTTACTGGAGTAGCAGTGGTATGTTACATTGAACATCCTGAGGAGTACCAGATAAATGAGCTGCAAGAGCTATTGGAAAAGTTGAATGTGGTGCAAATTGATTCCAAACCAAACAGTATCATAAATAGTAATTTGTATATTTGATGAGAGTTTAATAAAATTGTTTTTCTTTGGTGTACTGAATTGAAGTGTTAAAATATACCATTTTTAATTATCGGTATTTCTTGAATTTATTCAATTACTAGCTGACGCCAGGGGCGTAGCTATAGCTTTGTTAAGGGGGGGGGTCCAAAGGTTCCAATAATATACAAAGATCTTTGTTAAGGGGGGGGTCCAAGGGTTCCAAAATACAAAAATTGACTAGGTTTCCTCCGAACTTAATGGGCTAAGGGGGGGGTCCGGACCCCCTAAACCCCCCCCTTATATACGTCCATGGCTGACGCCCACGGCTTCACCCGCGTGGACTACTATTTTAATAATCTACGGGAACGGAGCATTTTTTCGGGATAAAAAGTAGCCTATGTCCTATTCCCGGTCATTATCTTTCTATATTTTAAATTTCAGCCAAATCGGATCAGTGGTTGTTGAGTTATAGAGGAACAAACTCTCGAACTTATAATTATTAGTGTGATGATGTGATGTGATAGAACAGTAAAAGGTGGGTAAAATAAATAGATTCTCCTGAGACTTAGATATTTATTTAACATCAAAATTATTACATTATTGAATGTAAAACAATAATAAACTGCAGCTAGTAACATAACATGAATTTATACAATTAAGCACAGCCTATTGAATCGCAGACCAGGTATACATGTACAAGTTTAATGTGTAAAGGCGATTACAGATTAGCGTTTTTTGTACGCGCGAATGCGTAATTTGCATTTCGTACGACTGAAGACGCGCTTAAAAGTTTGTATAAGCGCGAATGTCGTCCCCTCAGTGGTTAGGGATGGTGCCGGTGTTGTCCAAAGTGGTTCAACGAGCGAACATGCCCAAATGAGCGCGTGCACCAAAAAGAACGCGCACGCAGAAATAACGCTAATCTGCCGTCCGCTAGCTATAGTGACAAAACTATTTTTTGAGATATCGCTAAAAAACGCGCCGCTTCTATAAACGATAGGAACGAAGTTCCAAGACCGATCGATAGAGAATTTTGAGCTTTATAACATCGCATTTAAAAGTGAAAGACCAAATGCCACTTAACGGCGCTTTAGCTAGCGGACGGCAGTACCTAATCTAAAATTGACAAGTTACAATCGTTTTTACAATCACATGTTTCAGTAGCAAGTGTTGTTTTCTATTTGCATTAACTACGATTTACCTTTTTTTATCAGTTTTTATCTCGGTTTTTATCTCGGACGAAAGAACGGGACGCGCCTTTATGATCCTACCAATCTTACCCCTCTAGCCAACGGCTAGGATTACTTTGACAAATCAAAATCAGGTACCGTCAATAAAAACTACCCTAATAATCGATTCTTATCAGTCTCCGTATCGTTATCACCGAGGAAGGTGCTCCATGAAAATGCCAATTTATGGTGCTATACCAGTGCAATAAAAATCCACTACACCTCAAATCTTTAAAATATGGTGTAACATTTCATTATGTAAATGTTTTTTTGTGTTTTAGCTGATTTTCTACTTCAATAAACATTATTTTATTTTAACTGAGGTTAAAACATCGATTCAAAAAATATACGACTAAAATGAAAAAGATCGCATCGCCTGCCGTCACATCTCTGTTTAATTTTCAATCGTAACGGATACGGTGGATACGGTCTATAATTGCCTAGCAATGTCTATTAATTACTATATTTTGGACATCACTCATGCACTACTGTCTAATGACAACTGTCTTGAGAGACAGTACCACGATACTAATGCGGTTTTTAAAATAACGTTTAGCCTTATTGCGATTAGCAATAGTTCGAATTTTGAATAATTTAGGTTTACGAAGGTACAAAATTGACGTGGCGAGTCTATGCATTACGATGAGGTAATGTACAATTATTACTCCTTATCGATATCGATAAAACCATTTACATTAAGTTTCTTGAAGTTACATAATATACTAAATTATGTTGTATTGTACCTAGGTAGTTGTGTAGTTGTGCAAATTGGCACATAACAACATAATTATAATTTTTATAGTATTAAATCACACCTAAGTATCTTATTAAGATTTTCAACGTTTTCGTGTGCCTACCTACTTTTTCTATAATTTATTTGTTGTAATTATATTGTAAGTTAAATGCGCCCGACAATGTCGTGCTGGTGCACGCAGTGGATGAGCCTAGCACAAAGCCGAGAACAAACACAGTGGCACGACCAAAAAGAGGCCTATATCCTGCAATGGGGGAAGTCGAGTTGTGCTGCGGATGATTATGATGAAGTACCTATAAACTTTTTGTTGACTTATTTCTAACCCCCCCCCCCCTCCCCCCGCCCCTCGGCGCAAAAAGAGGTGTCTAAGTTTGACCGCTGTGTGTGTTTATGTTTGTATGTGTGCACCGTAGTTCTTAAAAGGGTGAACCAATTTGAATGCGGTTTTTATTTATTTGAAAGCAGGTTTTTTATTAGTAATGGTTCATAGACATGCTTAATCAAAATCGGTTCAGCCGTTTGAACATTATAACAATAGGTAGAGTGCGCGCCCCCACTGAAGTCCGATAGACGCGGCGCTGCTATCACAGAGCTAGGTTAGGTTAAAAATTACTAACTGTCCAAATGCGGCTTGAACAATCATAATTATGCAAGTTTGTACGTTAGTTAATTCTACACATCAGAACAACTGAACGACCGTGACTAAAAGAGCTTATTAAAGTAAATAAAACTATTAGTTCCCGCTTTTGCCGTAGCACTTAGTGCTGACGCGGACTCTAGGTACAATTAGGTACAATTTGACTGGCCTCTTAGCTCAGTTGGTTGGTAGCTCTGCCTTCTGCGCTGTAGGTCGTGGGTTCGATTCCCACTCAGGACAAACATTTGTGTGATGAACATAGATGTTTGTTCTGTGTCTGGGTGTTATAAAGTATTCTATGTAGGTATGTATTTACAAAAGATATATAAGTATATATCAGTTATGTGGTTCCCATTGTACAAGCTTTGCTTAGTTTGGGGCTAGATGGCGCTGTGTGAAATGTTCAGCAATATTTTTTTTATTTAATTTTATAATCAACAATTATAAGCTTTACAAGACATTAGATCAACTGGATTTTACCTAGTCTTTTATTACAAGTATTTTTTTGGATAGAAATGGTAAAAAACTTGTAACCTAATATAGGTACCTACACATTTTCTACTGTTAGTGTAAAAAACATCGACATCTCCAATATCGATATTTATCAATCCCTATGAAAGTCATGTCAAAAGTAAATTTGGTAGTAGTGATACCAGTATATTTTCTCGCAATATTTTATGGTAGGTACAGATTTTTAGAGTAAGTAGATAGAGCTTTATTTTAAGATTAACTAAAAGTTTATAATGTAAAAATTGTGACAAGCAACATCATTTTTCTCTTTTTCTCACACAAAAACTAAGCCGCCGCGAGGACGCTGCTAGTAAAATATATTAGGTAGGTAGGTATATTTCTATAAATGTAAGAACATGTTGAGAAATCTAAAGATGTAGGTGATGTAGGTCCCTACTTTTTAAAGTTAACTACTTACTTAACTAATTAGCAGGGTGTCAATTCTAGTACCAAACTTTTTATCAACCTCAAGCAAAACCTCAACTAAACTTTAGATTTTCGACTGTTTCCTATTCTACTAATGACAAACGACTCAGTTGTGGTGAGGTTTTAGCTAAGGTTTGGACTTTGGCAGAACACATTTTTGAAAAGCTATTCTACTATTCACCAAATGGCTGACATTTATGAGATCGAACCAAAACGCAGCGGAATGATTGGCGTTGTCATCTAGTAGAATTGGGGGGAGATCACTTTCTGTAAATAAAATCGTTACAATTTTAAGATTTATTGATTACCTAAAGACAAAGTGTGCTACACGTCTCAACAAAATATTTTCAAATCGGGGAACATAAAATTATGATAGTGGTATCACTATAAGTTTTCATGTATGACAGAAATATATCATCATTATGTCAAAAATATGTCATGTGTGACAGTTGGCTCCCTTCCCCCCCAGCAAGTGGGACATATGGCAATTCGCGTCCCGTGGTTACTTCGTCCGAGGGTTTTTATGGCGCTACTATTTTCATACAAAAACTTTCTACGAAAACTTCTTGTAATAATAACAGTAAAGAACGACTCACTTGCTACCTAGCAATAAGGTTAATTTAACACAATGTAAAACTTACACATGACTTAATTAAAATGTTTATTTACAAAATAAAATAATAATGCAGTGACTGATAGTCACACTGGCACTGTGAACGCAATCAATAAAAAAATCTTAAAAAACTTAGTAAAATAATGGTCAAAAGCTTTCAATTAATGTTCCTTTGGTAGTGGAAAGAAAAATTCAATTTGCTATTGTTGAAGTGAGTTTTTTAGAAAAGCATGGAGCAACATTTTACTATAAATGTACCTACCTACAGGATTACCTAGGTACTTCATTACTATTTATTTGAACTGTTTAGCAAGTTTAACTATCGGGGTTTATTGATATTACAATATACCTTAGGTACTTCCTAAGTACATGTCGTTAGCTTTACAGCTGCACTATAATCAAGGCGAATCTTTTAGTAGGGAAATATTTAAATTACTGAGTAGAAATATAGCATAAGTATCTATTAACAAGCGTTTTTAACGCGACATGCGTGGAATTGTTGATGTTGAGCATAGACTGAAATATAAAAATCATGATGAAAGTACCTAATACCTAAGCAACCTTGAAGGAAACGGATCCACTTAAAATATTCTGAAACGTCATTTTAGCATCACTAGCTTCGCACCGGTTACTTATTCGCTTGATCCCAAGTTATTACCAGAATAGCCTGTACAAATCAACCACATAACGTTCGTTTTGTACTTAGCTCGAAAATTTGCGAATCACCCTGTATCAGGCCTAAATTAACAAGTGCGAATATTATGCCCCTGCAAAACTGGCTTATTCATTTTATGCTTAATCTTATCCATCATAATTATATTATATGTTATCGTTTTCCGTATGGTTTCCATGTCAAGACTATTTTTTTTTCTTATGCTACATATTGGTAGCTTTTAAATTATAACAAAATAAATGGCAATCACCATGAAAAATGCTACATCCTTATTTCTAATAATGGTGACAATATTTATAAATATTATAAAATAGGTATGTACATCGCATAATTCACATAGTTCATTTGAATAATGATATTTTTGTAAGTATTTATCTAATAAGTTTTTATGAAAATGTAGATATAGTTCGCGTCATGTAAAAAGAACGCTGGAAGAAAGTGGAGGGGGTGTGTTTTGTCTCATGTTTGCGCAAGGGTTACCTATTCGCAAACTTGAGATAAAACATACTCCTCCATTTTCTGCCAGCATTCTTTTTACATGACGCGACCTCTAGCTATATGTTTTGTTTTATTTTATTACTTACTCATTTTTAACGTCATAACTTTTATTTACTTTTTTATTTAAAAATAAAAATACCTATCACAATAATTTATAACAATACATAATATTTACCAACTCAAACAAAAATTGTATATAACACAAAAAAGAATTATAAAATATATTGATTTAAACAGAAACTTAAAAAAAAAAATAAACAATGATAAGTATTTCAATACCTACAGACAGACAAAATATATTCTACAATAATTAAATATGAGTCCAGATCACTTTCTTTAAACTAATATTTTCTTTAGCAGTAATGCATGTTGTTAATGGGTAGATATTTTTTTAAGAATAGGATTTAGAGCTTTTACACAGTACTCAATAGTAAAAGAAATCCTAAGCTTGTGATGTAAGTTTTTTGAGATAACTTTTATGCGAAAAAGCTGAATAGGAAGAAAAAAAACACCAATGATAGAGATGGTCTGTGCGAGGCTAGACGTAAAGTGATCTATTGGTGGGTTTCCTAACTCAATTCTCAGCTTGGTCGCATATATCACCCATAAATTGGCGGATCAAAATGCTAAAAATATCGCTCCTAGGAACAGTATAGAATCAAAGCACTGACATTACTGAGCTTACCTTTAAAATAGTAGGTACTAAGTACTTACATAATAATAACTTAATTTAAAAAGGCATAAGTAGCCCATATACAGCAGAGTATCGATTATGTCACATCTTTCTAATATAACTTAAAATCTATTGTAAAATTATATTTGAAGTTAAAAATACACTATCATAGAAAATCACAGAACAAGATAATGTAAAGGTGCTTATAAATACTCAATATTGCAATTTAATTGATCTGTGTCAAGCACCTTTGCATGCAGAAATGATGGGCCAGAACCAGAAGGCAGACGAGAGCGTAGAAATGGCATCACTGGACCAAGTCCATGTAGCATAAGCCTAGACAACATTTATCTGGATAAGGAGACTGAGGACTGATCGTACTGAGAGTCCTTCTTTCTAAAGCTTTGGTCTGTTGACCGGAACCCATAACGCTGCGGTAGGCGGCTCTGACGTAGCGTCACGACGCCAACGCAGCGTTAACTGTCTGTGCGGAGAAGCGGTCAGTTGTATTTGCCGCAGCTACCAAATACATTGTCGACCCGCGACGCACACCGCAGCGTAGAACGAGCACGACGCCGCACTGTGCGGAGTACCCGCTCCCCACTTCACCGCGCTTGCCCCTCACCGCTGACGCAAACTGCGATGGAACAAAAGATCATTCTAGACGAAATACATTGTCGACCCGCGACGCACACCGCAGCGTAGAACGAGCACGACGCCGCACTGTGCGGAGTACCCGCTCCCCACTTCACCGCGCTTGCCCCTCACCGCTGACGCAAACTGAGATGGAAGGAACAAAAGACCATTCTAGACGAAATACATAGTCGACCCGCAACGCACACCGCAGCGTAGAACGAGCACGACGCCGCACTGCGGAGTACCCGCTCCCCACTTCACCGCGCTTGCCCCTCACCGCTGACGCAAACTGAGATGGAAGGAACAAAAGACCATTCTAGACAAAATACATTGTCGACCCGCGACGCACACCGCAGCGTCGAACGAGCACGACGCCGCGCTGTGCGGAGTACCCGCTCCCCACTTCACCGCGCTTGCCCCTCACCGCTGACGCAAACTGCGACGGAACAAAAGACCATTCTAGACGTTTTTCATAAGATTATGTGTCCGGCACCGCATAGCGCATACCGCAGCGTTGTGCGTTCCCATCAAGAGACCAAAGCTTTACCCAGATGAAGATTCTCTGGATGATTAGAAACATATTCTTACGCGAGTGATTCGCGTGTTATTATGTTTCTCTTGTTGCTTATTACTTTATCCATCTAATATAACCACAAAACATGTCTAGCGTTTTCTAAGATTCAGTATGAATATAACGTTTTAATCATTTTTATTAAATCACATAGAAGCAATATTTATCCCTTATTTTGTTAACCTAGAATCTATTTACATTTAATTCTTATCTTAAATATGGCATAATAGAAATAGAATAGACCCTAATATTCTTAGTTGCCTTGTAAAGCTTTTAAATGACTAACACTACACTTTTTACCATATAAAAATAATTTGTCTTGGACAACGAAGCTTTATATGATAGACATAAACTTTCTTTTAAAATATAACTTTGGAGGTACATAGAACAGCCTTTCGTTTTGTTTTTGACATCTCTGTCTATCTTACTGTATGTCTTTGAGACCACCGCTGTTCTGGCCTGCTTTGACATTGTCCAGTATTTTATTCACGAATTCAGATGTTTTGCCCGCAATTTTGACCTCTGTAACAAAACAAATACGTTTATTTTTCCCACCTAATTTGCATTAAGAGCATTTTCTTCTACTTGTATGAATAAGACCTGAAACAGGATCATCCATTTTACCCCAAAACACATTCTCTAAGATTTTTTGAAAATGTATAAGGAGATAATTAGAGACACGTCCGAATATATATTTGGCACTTGCATACATTTTTCAGAAACATTCTTTATTTTGTCAGGTAGCAAAAACCCTACGCAATAGTATACTAACTGGTTTTCCCAAGATGATTTTTCCGTTTAGGCCGAAAACACACTGAGCGTATTTTCGGTTGTAGTATTTTTTGTCCTTATAGCTTTTTAAAACGATAAATACATTATGTACTATCAGCATGGCGATTCACACTTATTCGAATGCGTTAGATTTCGAAGATCTTCGGATCGAATGCAGTGAATAACTGTGAATCGACAAGCTGGAATAGAACCCACGAAAGACGAGGAGAAAAATCACTCGGCCAACACAAAGGTACCTAATTTAAACCACTCACCCACATAATTTAAAGCAGCTTTACCTAGGTACTTACAACAAATTTAAATTGATGATGAATGACGCAACATGTAGCAATATTTTCTCAGGTTGTTTACATGATAAATGGGAAATTCTGATTCATCTTTATCATAATAATAATGGGGTTTGTTTATTCGTCCAAGTATATGGGTCATTATTTAAATAGATATGAATGAATATTTAGTAGATTATTAAAATAACTATGTTGCATGCGTGAGACAGTTTCTCGAGGTCGGATTCGAATCCCACCAGTTGACATTTGGTAGACATTCACTAAACCAGCCATACTCAAGTGTGCTCCTTTGTGGGGGCTCCGCGAGAATACTAGTAATAATGAGTATTATATTATATCTATCTATATTTTGCAGCAGTCAGCATTCCAAACGTGACAAGTTGTACTGCCCTCATATTCCCTAACTCAGTTAACATCAATTTGATAGGCACTATGTAGTACATTGTTGTTTTCCTAAAATGATGGTGATTACCACGTTACTTCAAAGCAGCAATGTACTGCGATGCCTATCAAATTGATGTCAACTGAGTTAGGGCATACGGCAGCTTGTTTCCTCATGATGATGTTCATAATGAAAAACTCGTGTATGCGCATATATAGGTAGAAACAATTTCTGAAAAGAAAAAGCTATATCTATAGTGAAATATGACTTTGACAATACATACCTGTAGCTGTGTTTACAATGTTCTTGACATGTGAACTCCAATCCACGTTGCTTTGAGAATTTGTCACTCTGCTAGTCAATAACTGCTTCATTTGGGCAATTCCGTTTAGTAGACGTTCTGAAAATATTATCAAAATTATTAGAAATGTTATCAACTTATCATGTTTAACATCAAAACATGTTTTTGTTTAGTACTCAAATTGCGTCATGTTTTTGTAATAATTTGTATATTATGCTAATATTGTTTTCTTAGAATTTAACAATATACTTACTTAACATAATTACTTACATAATTTACGAAAATTTTATAGGAATCAGTTGAGTCATCCAATGATCCAAGTACTGAAGGGCGATCTAAAGATAAGCTCAACTGATCCAAATCCCTGTTTTGTTATATTGAAAACTCACAATTTGAAAGGTACATCCAGATACCTACATAGATAATATATATTAAACTGGGTGATGTGGGATTGACCTTTTGTGCACATAAAACCTACTAAAAATGTGAAAGTTTGTAAGTTTGGATGTTTTTCATATTTGTTACTCAATCACTCAGCAAAGGCGTAGATATTTTATTACGTTGATTAACAATTAAGATTCTTTTTATTATTGAAAAATGTTTGGTTCCTGTGGAATTTTCAAAAACGAAATTCACGCGGACAAAGTCGCAGTCGAACAGTTCAAGTGAAGTTAATAAAAGCGTTTTAATAACATACTGTGCTCTTGTTGCAGTCCATAGAGTTTTATTTTGTTTGCTTCATGCTGTGCTTTCTTCTTTAGTCTGCAAGCTCTGGAGGCTAGTTTATTCTTCTCCTTTCTGGTCTTTGGTCTGATATTGAATGGTAGCTCGCTCACTGGTATCATGTCATTGATAACTTTACCCAAGTTGTCTAGTTCCTTGCCAATGAGATGTAACTTTCTTGGATTAGGAGTAAGGTCATTGCCATCACCTTTTCTGGCTTTTCCACTGAAAAACGAAAGATTTAAGGTCATCTCACTTATTTAACATCATTCCAGCTCATTGCTTGTCAAAAGAAAATGGACTTTATTGTCAAACTCTGTAGACCACTTTTATTTATACCATCTTCTAGTCTAAGTCTTCTGTGGTGAGAATGCTGGTCTTTCGACAGGCATGCAGAGTTCTAGCTGAAAAGTGTAGTGAGCCGACTCTTTTGTGGGCAACTATGACTATGCAGACTGTTTCGTTGACGCAGAATTAGAGCTCTAGATTTTACTAATAGAATTCCGATATACATTGTATAGTTCATAATAATTATTATTACGAGATTTTATCGCTATAACGTGTTCGAAACGTCGGGAAAGAAAATAAATAAAAGGTACGCGATAAAATCCCGTAATAATAATTATCATTATGTTAACAAATCGCGAAAGTTTATCAAGTTATATTGTATAGTTCTTTGAAATGTATATAATATAAAAAGCCGCATTAAAGTTTACAGACTTTAAGCACTGAAAATATTTACCTTATTAGGGTTATACAAACCAAAGATGGAATGGAACACTATAGGATCAATTGTTTATTTATAGTCGGAAATAAGTACCTGTGTTTTATTCCTCTGACGCTGCAATTAGGACTGAACACAGGGTCTGTAACTAGATTGAGAACATGAGGGTCCTCAGATTTCTTTTTCAAAATCAGCCTCTGTCCTTTAGGTCCCTTGGCTTGCACATTGTACTGCCAGAAGTACCTCTCGCGTTTAGCGGCCGCTCTGGCCTGTTTGGATTCCGTGCTTTCATCGTTGGACTCTGGAAACATACAAAGTTAATATCTCATTTTCAAAAGTATTGTAAGTTGTACATAAAAACGCACAAAACTTTTGGGGCTACATGATGCAGTGTGAAATGTCCAGCGTTATTTATTCAGCGCGTTGCCCCCGCAGTACTGGTATTATGGTGATGATGATGATGATGAAATATGCCTATAACCTTCCTCAAGAGTTTAGCATCACATGCAAAAATATTTTTTTAAATCAGACCGGTAGTTCCAGAGATTGGCATGTACAAACAAACAAACTCTTCCGCTTTATACTCATAGGTATATTGGTAAGTATATGTATAGATTTAGGTATTTAATTGTACTTGATTTTTGTAAATACATACACACAGAAAAACACCCAGACTTAATAGGTATTGAAGATATTTTTACGTGAGTAATTCTCATTTGTTATTTATAATAAAACAAACTTTCAAACAAAAAAAAAACAAAGTTTGTTTGACAAAGGTTTTAATCATCATCATCACCATTTACCATCAGTACGGGCGGGTAACGCCGTGAGGCTGCATCCAGACCCAGAATATTAGCAAGTCCTTAGAGTGAAAATTGAATTATTACAATTTTATAACAATTTTGCCACACTACACAACATAATCTATGACTTCCTACCCGCATAATTTAAATTCAAACACTCAGTTTTCGAGGCAAAACAAGTTTCATGTTTGCATAATATTGGAATATTGTTTTTGTGAACCAAATAAAAAATATCTATGTCCATATTATTGTCTAGTAGTTGACTCATTTGAGCTCTATATGAGCGCAACCAAAGTAAAACACTGCATATTTGGATTTTAACAGTGTAAAACATACAAATAAGCTCCTAATTGTATTGCAAGGTATGCTAGACATCTAATCAGGTCTGCAGGCAGATAAGAATCTTTGAAAAATATCTAAAAAGCTAACATACAACAATATTCCTCATACCATCAGAAGACAAGTCCTCATATCTGTCACTATCCTCATCCGACTCAATATCTCTATCCTCTTCATCCTGTGAGAATTCTCCAGTGCCAGGACTGAGTAGACCTCCAGACAGGGATGATATGGAACCTGCCTCAGCGAGGGAGCTGGTGGACAACAGGTGTTTACGAGGCTCCCTCCGTTGCCAAATCTGTGAAAACAAACACATCTAAAAATAAACATATTTGTGTATGTGGCAGCCTCTGTCATCACATTTCTCTATCATAATAATGTTTTAAATCTATTTGTTTTTATGAATATGGAATATTTTGTTTCCTTGTATTTTACCTGTTCTATTGAAAGATGTGTGGGCGCAGAAGAGGAAAGTTGTGCTGGTTGTTGTTTCACAACAGGTTGGAAGGGTGGCAGGATTGTTGAAGCAGGCACTGATTGTCCCAGAGATATCTCGCCACTGTAACCATCCATGCGTAGCAACATTTCTGGCATGAAGTTCATGGTCTGCTGGGCAAAGCTAGAAGAGGCTGAACTATGCTGGCTTGCCGGTGAAAAAGCATGCTGAGCACGACCATAAGGACTGCAGGGGCTGTCAGGTTGCATATTATTGGTTTGCACAGAGTTAAGTCCACGGCGCGAACCTCCCATCACTCCTCCAATCTGCACACAGTAGCCACTCTCCTCAGGCATAAGAAGGTCATCTATGTTCAAATCATCCAGCAGAGTGTCCGGGTTAGCATTCAACTCTGCCAGTGTTGGGCCCAGAATCAGATCAGCTTTATCCACTTGGAAGATATCATCATCGTCCATTTTAAATGAATCCATTTTAGAGGAGGTTTCATTGTCATAAGCCTTGCCGAACTGCATGGTCGGTATGCTGTGGAAGGAGCCGCCGAAGGAGTCCTGCATGCACAGATCCAGCTCGGCGCTGAAGTCGCCGTCAGCGCGCCGCTGTGGGATAGGCACGGAAGCTGACATACCGCCCAGCTCGTAAGGCGACTCCTGTTTTATCTCAACGCCTGGCTCAAGTAGAAAGTCATGTGTGTAAATAGAATCCGACATTGCACGTGTTTGCGCTCGGTGACCTTGACGTATAATCGTCTTGTTGATACAGACTAGCGCACGCGTCTTGCCTGCGTCTCTATCGATTATATTTGAACCCACGTGTCCTATGTACCTATTCCTACCAATGTTTATTTATTTCATCTTTACCAAATCAGTACAAAAATTAGAATTATTGCGATAACTCATTGTTGGATTACATAACTTGCGAAATACTAAACACAAACAAAATTCCTTGATTATTCACAATGACTTTCGATATCAAATTTAGTCTAACAATAGATGTTCGGGTATATTTCTTAGATACACAATCCTTAGCACTCTGGAAATGTAGCAAGTAACTCACTTAACCACACTCGCTAAAATGAATGAGATTCAGATAAAAATGAAAATAAATCAAAAATATTGTCGCTCACAACAAAAACACTTGCTCGCGATCGAAGTAAACAAAGATAATATTATTATTATTCAGGAAAGGAAACTCAAAGGTCATTAGAAAGAGATATACTTATACGAATTGTACGCCTACGAAAGAGATAACACGTTGTTTTATATAGGTAGGATGTGAATAGCGGAAGTGGAAAGAGGGACAGAGGGAGGACAATTCACAGAGTTCGAAAAAACCGGTAGTTTACGGAATTCTAGACTACCTTGTCATATTGATAATCTGTGATAACTTTTTCATATATTACATCACAGACTATATTCAATTTTGACAATTTAATTTGACAGTTGAATACGAAAAGAGAACGGTATTCAACCAGTGTTTCCAACTTAGCGACTTTGTCGCTAGAAAAAGCGGCTTTCACTCTAGTGTTAGAGACTTAAAACAGTTTTAGCGAAAAAATATATTTAGCAACTTTTGGTCTTCAGTCTGCATTATAGTAAGTAATGGAAAAATTGGTCAGTAAAGGGATCTATCAGACAGAGAGCGGTCACGCGGTCAAGCGTTCAAGCGGTCAGTTTTGCGTTCTTTGTATTCTATTACGTTACATAGTTATACCTACTCACACTCATTCTGACCACGGTGGTCAAGTAGAACAGATCAATAAGGACGAAATTTTTACGTGAAACGTCCTAAGAAAACATTGATGAACGATCGTGCCTCTCTATCACGTGTTCCGCGCTCTCGCTTCCACGAGATTTTATATTACAAGATGTTTTGTACTATCAACAAATCATTGTTATTTTAGACAACATTCCCCCCCTCCTCCCTTTCCTGGTTAGATTTAGCGTTTTTAGCGACTTTTCTTTCTAGCGAGTTTTCAGATTGAATCTAGCGACTACGATTTATTGGAGTTGGCAGCACCTGGTGCTTGAAAAATAAAGATGTCGTAACGTAACCAGCTGAACGTCAAAGTGCGGTAACAAAATAATTCAAGTAATTTGAAATAAAATAGTATGGGCGACGAAAACACAAATTCTAGTAAAAAATGTGATACAAATAAATATGATGTAATAATTATTGGTGCCGGTATGGCTGGTCTGTCCGCCGCTAATCATCTTCTGAAAAATGGCATCGAAGACTTCGTTATTATTGAAGCTAGGAAAAGGTTGGGAGGTCGTATTATTTCAATACCTATGAAAAATCACAGAGTTGAGTTAGGTGCCAACTGGATACACGGTGTTCTAGGCAACCCAATATTCGAAATGGCTATGGCGAACAATCTTGTAAACATTATAAACATACCCAAACCGCACAAAGTTATTGCAGCTACAGAAGATGGAAAACAAGTACCATTCGGTGTCCTGCATGAGACGCACGATGCCTATGTATGCTTTCTAAGACGATGTGAAGAGTATTTCCTATGCCAATATCTCCCACCCCCTGACATTCACAGTGTGGGAGAACACATCAACCTAGAAGCAACCATCTACTTGGAACGGCTACCAACATCAGAAGAAAAGAGACTACGAAGATTGATATTTGACTGTCTATTAAAACGAGAGACCTGTATAACAGGTTGTAACACTATGGATGAAATAGATCTCTTAGAGTTGGGCAGCTATACAGAACTGCAAGGTGGAAATATTATAATCCCCTCAGGGTACAGTTCCATTTTAGAGCCACTCACAAAAAATATTGCCCCTGATAAGATACTGTCTAACCATCCTGTTACTAAAATAATTTGGGATTCTGAAGGGCATAGTGGGGCAGAAGACTTAGGAGACGAGTCGGAGGACTCTGACCAAACTGTGATAGAAGATATTTCAAAGACAACTACATCAGAGAAGCCAGTGAACCCTGGGGAAGGCACCTCACTCACTGATGGTGATGCCTCACATAAACCAAAGAAAAAAACTAATAGTGTTGAAGTAGTCTGTGAAAATGGAAAAACTTTGAATGCTAACCATGTGATATGTACTATTCCCTTAGGTGTTTTGAAGGAACAAGCCTCTACCTTGTTCCAACCTTCATTGCCTCAATATAAAATTGAATCTATTGACAGATTACTGTTTAGTGCTGTAGATAAAATTTACTTAGAATATGAGAGGCCATTTCTTAATCCAGATGTAACTGAAATAATGTTACTGTGGGAGAGTTCATCGACCCCTGAAGATGTAGCAAACTCGTGGTACAAGAAAATTTACTCATTCAGCAAAGTATCAGAAACATTGTTACTTGGGTGGGTTTCGGGCAAAGAGGCCGAGTACATGGAGAGCCTAACCATGGCCGAGGTAGCAACAACCTGTACAAAGATATTGAGGAAATTCTTGAACGACCCATTCGTTCCTGAACCCATCAACTGTGTTTGGTAAGAGGGTACAATATTTATGTTTCTACAATATTTATGTGATTTTTTTGTTTATCAAATAGGATTATTATTTTGTTATTACATGATTATCTTACTACAATATTTGTTGCCATTATATTAAAAAGCGAAGCAGATGTGGGATGTAAGGGGTTCCACCATCTTCTTCGGAACCCAAGCCAACCTCACCTGCAAGGGGTGCTCAGAGTCACCGGGCTAGGGTAGGTTATGGCGCTCATTAGGGGAGGCCTATGTCCAACAGTGGACTGCTATCAGCTGATGATGATGGTAAAAAAAGTTTATGTGAGTATAACCACGTATAACGCTAGCTTAAAAAATTAAAATGTTCAAATATTTTTTTTATATTTCAGTACAAGCTGGAAGAAGCAGTCATACACAAGAGGATCATACACATCTATAGGCCTGGGAGGTAGTCAGAGTGATATTGAAAGCATAGCCCAGCCACTCTTTAGAAATGTCAGGGATAAAAAGGTAAGTTTATAATGAATTTCTAATTTGGTTATCTGATTACCAGATAACTAGATAATGTAAGTTTGTAGTAAATTAAGTATTGATTATGCTGAACATGCTCTGTTGAGACTTAGTATTGTACAGTTGCCTGCAATAATTACACATAAATACACATTGAAATTTTCAAAATAATGTTGCACCACTGATTTGTATACAAATGTAAACAAGGTAACCATGTATGCTTTTCAATATTATAAAGGTATCCATTTTAGATAAGTGAAACTGTTATCATAAAACGTACTATACATAGTTAAATCTAGCCATTATACTGCCAGTATTCAGGTTAATGTGAGTGCTTATAAACACAAACATACAAACATGCTGTGTGAAATGTCCAGCAATATTTATTTATTTATTTATATTATAAAAGTTTGTCCAGAGGGGCTAAAAAGGCCGCTATAGCAGAATCACAATGGCATTTTAACTTGAATGATTTCAAAAAGTTATACACTAACAAATATGACAAAATTTCACATTTTACTTTAACTCACATAACTACAAACTTTTCAAAATTGTACAAATATCCTACACTTGCTGGTTTGTATGTTTGTGTTTATAAGCACTCACATTAACATGAATTCTGGCAGTATAATGGTTAGATTTAAATCAAGCAGTAAGTTTAAAAGTTTTTTTTTTTTTTTCAGCCTGTGCTGCTCTTCGCTGGAGAGCACACTCACAGTAGCTTCTACTCAACAGCACACGGGGCTTTCCTGTCAGGACAGACAGCGGCTCGTCGCCTATTGGTCACAGATGAACCAACTGAAACCATCCTAGACTGCCCTGAATCAGCTGACCTCAACTCTTGGATTCAAGGAATCCAGCTAGAGGGCTGATGAAAAGCACATTATAAAAGACTTTCAACACACAAAGACTAGGTACAACGTCATTGTATATTTATTGAATAATATGACTAAGGCTTGCCCTGCCTTTATTTCTAAGACACGGTTAATGTAATACTATAAGACTCTTTTTAACCACTGAATTTGTGGTGCAATATTAATTTATTTTTGGGTTGTAATGATTGTATATGCTTATAGTCATCTCATTAATTATACCTACTTACCTACCTAAACATTATCTATAGGCAACAACTAGAAATTGTGTAACAATTTTATACACTTACATAGGTACTAACTTAATTGAATGAACTACTTCTCTCAATAAGTAGGTAGGTACAATGATGGTTGTTTTAGATAAGTGAATATTTTTAAATTACCTTTTTACTTGCTCTTGTCAAAGCTGTAGTTTAATTTTAAGTAGGTACCTAGGTACTTGCAATACAACTATTATAATTGATTATTAATACATCTTTTCTGGTGAAGTAAAATCGGACAAATGGTTCGGTATGTAAATCCCTACCTATAATTATGTGCTTTTATTTTTAATTTAAAAAGATGAAATTTTAAAGTTAGTTATTTATTTACTATTTATGAACTCTATAGTCGTATTGCTCATTATACGGACTAAAAGTGAAGGAAAAAATGTCATTTTGACAAAATTTTGACAAAAAACGTATCAAAACTAATCAAAATTGAAGGAAAATGACATTTTTTCCTTCAATTTTAGTCCGTATAATGAGCAATACGACTATATCTTCTTGATTCATCTACTTTATGGACTTGGCCTACTAGATTCTAATCAGTTTTAAATACTTTATTTGGTATCCATTTACCTATACAAAGTAATAGTATTTTATAGTAGTATTGCAATTAACCTACCTGCTTATTGATGTGATGCTCTCTAATACTTATTCAAGTATTTGGAAGGTGGCTTTGCTGCATTCAAAAAGGTAGCTTAGGAACTGAATTAGGTAATTTAGGTATACACCTAACTACCATGAATTAAAAAAAATTAAAATCAAAATTTTAGTTTTTTTTAATTGTTAATAAATCAGCAGCGGCCTTAAAATTGGTCTAGATATCTTCCGAGGCTTTCATAGAACTTTGTAAAAATGCCTTGCATTTTAGAATTTTACTTACCTACTAAGTATGTACCTACTGTTTTAAAGTTGTTCTCTACTTACATAAAATAGGTTGTAGTGTAAATGCATTTCCATGTTATGTTATAGTTATTTGATAGCTAGATTGTATTATTTGATTTTCTAGTCAGTGCAATGATTTTTGTATCGCTTGAATAAATCATAAAAATAGAAAAAATGCTTTTATTACACTGCCTTGTAATCATTTTTGTCTCTGCGATAACCTTGGTCAGTAGCTAGCTCCTTGGGAGTATGTAAGATATTATTAAGAAGATAAACAAAAATAATCATTTTGTCTTTTAATTCTATTGGAATAAAATATAGCATAACATTTGTAATAAGTCAGTCAAAAATAATAAAAAAATAAAAAAATAATAAAATATAACAGATAATAACAAAATAAACACTAGGTTACAGTACATTGTGTAGGAGTAGGTAGAAGCTAGTGGCTAGCCCTACATAAAAAGTAAGTAAGTTCGTATGAGCAAGTGGCCAACTCAGCCCTACATAAAGAATGTTAAGTACTTACTATATTAAAAGCCCATGATTATAATAAAACCCCACACTGTGTTAGTTTGTATTGTAATGGTTATCTACTTACAAAAAAACGTAAAAGTACTTTTGTATACTAAAAGTTAGTTAGATACTATTTGAACATACATATAAAAATAAATTACTATTTTATGGCCAAATAAAATGATCCAATCACAGTAAAATAAACAACTTAATATTGTAAATAATACTTTTTAAGACTGATTTTTCAATGATTTCACAAAAAGACCAGTTATCAGAATATTGAAAAACTAAATTTTTTTCAATAAATTAGCAAAGGCTTATAATAATATAAAAGGGAATGTTTTAAAAAATCTATTTTTTAAGATAAAGCTTCATTCTTGAAACAACAACAGCAATAGAGAGACAATCAGTCATACTGCCAAATATAAGTGAGTATTCTTAGAAGCACCCTTTGGATTTATTTAACATTTTGAATGTATTAGCGAACAACATGTAACTCAATGGTGGTATGCTTTTTACTGATGAGAGATAACAGTTTATTTTCCACATCATGTGACAGCTCCTGCCAAACACATTTTCCAATGAGGGGCACTTCTTCAAGAGGGGGTCTAAAGGCAACCAGAAGGCTAAGACAGCACCCATCTGCCACAGGGTCTGCCTCAACATTCAGAAGGCCCAAAGGCCTGTGCTGCCCTACATCTGCTCCAAACATCTCCACCATAAACCTTCTCAGAGTGGAATGAACACTTTTGGCAGGATTTATTTCACATGTAGGAAAATGCAAAGCTGATTTTTCACTCAGCAGCACATGCATTTTATTTGTACTTCGTTTTTTTATTACAACAATCAACCTCATCAAATCCTTTTCATGGGGGGTGGGTGCCGGAAGGATGTCCTGGTGCCAAGATCCCCCTGACCTACTCTGTTTGTACAACTGTGCCTTTTCAATCAGATGCAAGATATCATTTGACCTCAATGTTATTTCCTGCATGTTCAATATCCATTTAGCCTGCAGCGACTCCTTGTCTGCTTTGGCTGGTGTCTTGAGTTCACCACCCACCACATGGCCAGTTAGGACAAACCGGTACCACATTCCTCCAGCTGTCTCAACAACCAATAAAGTATTCAGTTCACATTCTAGACCTGTTTCCTCCAACACTTCTCTGACAGCTGCTTGGACGATAGTTTCGCCTTTCTCCATACGCCCTGCAGGTAAGTACCATTTACCAGCGCAACTTTCCTTGGCCTCTTGCATCATCAATACTTCGTTAGACTCGTTTAGTATCACACAAGCTACGACGTAGGTGACGTTGCCGCCTAGTACCGGTTTGAAATTAGAGGGAGTGGTAGGCGTGATACCTTGAGATTCCGCAACAGAATTTTGATCAGCTATACTAAAATCGCACAGGTCATGTTCGTCTCCACTTAATCCTAATCCTTCCAGTAATTGGGATATATCATGATCTACACGATTCGACATGGTCACTTTCAATAAATACTTTTATGAGGTAGGTTTAAGTTCTTAGAATGTTCCTTTTGATTAAACTATTGCAATTTGGAAAAACTCTAGCTACCGCTGTTATTTTCACTGAACGGTGAATAAATTGTCACACAACCACACACAGGGCCAGTCAATTTTTGATTTTTAGACCAAAAAACTATGTCATCTATCTACCGACAAAAACAACGGGACCCTCTCCTTCCCAGTTCCCTCCAGTGCTGCCAACTCCAATAACTCGAAGTCGCTTGATTGAATCTGAAAAGTCGCTAAAAACTGATTCTATAGTCGTATTGCTCATTATACGGACTAAAATTGAAGGAAAAAATGTCATTTTTCCTTCAATTTTGATTAGTTTTGATACGTTTTATGTCAAAATTGAAGGAAAAATGACATTTTTTCCTTCACTTTAGTCCGTATAATGAGCAATACGACTATAACCAGAATGGCACAAAGGGCTAAAAAAATAAATAAACAATATTTCTATAATTTGCTTTGAAAAAAATTCTGGCTTCTAATGATCAAAACATCAAGCTGATCAAACGTTAACTTTTTGTACCATCAACAAATTCAAGAACATTCTCTCCCTCCCCCCCTCCCCCACTCCTGGTTAGAATCAGTTTTAGTGACTTTCTAGCGACTTTTCAGATTGAATCTAGCGACTACGATTTATTGGAGTTGGTAGCACAGCACTGGATACAGTCAATGTCAGTCTGCCAAATGTCAAATGTCAATCAGGGCTGGCTCGCTCATCTGACAGAGAGTCAGAGAGATAATTCTCAAATCAATCAAACCACATTTGTATTTCTCGTCTTTGAGAAATCCCATTTTTTTGAAGAGTTCGAACGAAATAATATCTTTGCAGTCATGTCGCTGATGAAAGGACAATTGCTGGTGATTATTCTGTATTTCTAATCATTTATTGGTTTGGTTTTGTGAAGCTGTCGGTGTAAGTTACGTAATTATTTTTAGGTTCGTTCGTTGAGCACGTCCTCGGCGGCTGCTCAGATGGTGAAGCCTCCTATTCAAGTTTTTGGCTTGGAGGGGCGCTACGCATCAGCTTTGTACTCGGCGGCAACAAAGACCAAGACTTTGGACGCTGTAGAAAAGGAACTGTCTTCATTCCAACAATCTATCAAAGCTGATCCGAAACTCAAAGAGTTCATTATCAACCCCACCCTCAAACGAGACTTGAAAGTAGATGCTCTGAAACATGTTTCAGCCAAGGTATGTTGATAAAGAAGATTATGTTGTAAGTGTGCAGTTGTCACTATGGATTTAGGCATTCGTGAAGGCTTTTCGCTGCGCAATAGAAAATTTTGTATGAAAAAGTTGCACTGCGCATCGAAACGGCTAACCTCATGAATGCCAAGATCCATTGGAAGAAATGTGCCTACCTCCATCTGTACCTACCTAGCTACCTACATGCTAAGAAGTTTTAGTGTAGGTAATTTCAACAACAATTTTTCTGCAACACAAATGTAAAATGTAACACAAGTGTAAAATATACTGAATAAAACAGATAATTTGAAGTGTTGATGCAAGTGCTGTCTTTGATTATTGTGTGAGCACCATGGTAGGTTTACTACTGCTTTCCACAAATCAATTAGCTCCTATTTGTTCTCTACTTTCATCATCATTAGTGGTCTCCCCACCTATCTCAAACACCATATCAATTGATCCTGTGTATCTTATATGAAGTTCTTTCCCTGTATCGCAATATTATTTACTGGCTGTAATAGCTGGTCTACTGAAACTTCTTGTGTGTTCACCTACCATCACTGAATCTTACTTAAGTGTCCTGCCCAGCTGCATTTGAGTTTAGTTCTATATCAGGTTTCCATTTCATGTACCGTAGTGCCAAAAAATGTAGGTAGGTACATAACTTAGCATTTATTGCATTTTACAGGTAAACCTTTCTGCCACAACTGGTAATTTGCTTGGCCTCCTTGCTGAAAATGGCCGCCTGAACAAACTAGATGGGGTCATCAATGCTTTTAAGATCATGATGGCTGCTCACCGCGGTGAGGTCACATGTGAAGTCATTACTGCCAAACCCCTCGATCAGGCTCAAAGGCAGAGTTTAGAAGCTGCTCTGAAGGTATGAAAAATAATTATGCTATAGGTATTTGTGAAAGTCTCGATGAAATTAAAGGCCTGTCTCTTTTTAACAAAAAATATCAAGGCTCTATATTAGTTGTCTTAATATATAGATTATACTTGTAGAATATTGTGACTTTTGTTCATTTATCATCATTAAAATGGTAGTAACCCATAGGGCAAGCTTACACACTTGTGTGCAAACAGACATTCAAGGGGCACTTTATCTTTTGTCATGTTCAGTCTCCTTGAGATGAGAGTGACAGAGCTTTGTGCTCACTCTGATCAAACATATCTGTCTCTTTGAATGTCCATTTGCATGTGAGCATGTGAATGTGGTAGGTAATACATTGTCTAATCTAATCTGTCTATAGTTACAGCTTTCTCACTTTTTGACTAATTACTATAAACTAGGTATCTCTAAATTTGCAAGCTTAATGCCTGAAAATATAAAACAAAAATTATGTAATTTTTCAGAAATTCCTGAAAGGAAATGAAACTCTCCAGCTTTCTGCCAAAGTTGACCCCAGCCTTATTGGAGGAATGGTTGTGTCCATTGGTGACAAATATGTGGACATGAGTGTCGCCAGCAAAGTCAAGAAATACACTGAACTCATCAGTGCCACTGTCTGAACATAAATCATGCATGTTGTATAAGCGTACTAGCAGAATATAAGTTATTATAACAAATCAGTTACACATTAGATATTTGATCTTTTATTTATATTTCTTATACCCTCATAGAATGAAAACAGAATTTAGGATCATCTTGTATGAATCTTCTGTTTGGTCATAGCAAGCATTGTGTTCTCACATACACAAATTACAAAAAAATAAAACATTATTTATTTTTGTTAAATTAATAACTAACCAATAAAACAAAAGTTACACATTGAAACAAAAATTTTAATGTGCTCTCCGCACTAAGTAAGAATAATAATATGCTTAACTACATAACAAAAATAATACTCTGACAGTACAGGTAACCAAGTAATATTTATCTAGTAATAACAAGAATAGGAATGTTTGAGATCAATAATCATTGAGATCTTTTAATTGAACATTTCTTGGGTTATTTGGACATGGATAAATTAACCCTCTGCTGGAGCAGCTTCTCCTTTGAGGAGTGCATTTTCTGCTTCTAGCTCCGCAATCCTTGCTCTAGCTGCTTCCAATTCATCATCTCCTCCATCTGTACCCAAATGTTTTCTAACATATTCTAATGCATCTTCTGGTTTATCAGGTTCTTCATAAAGGCTTACAAGAACCTTAGTTAGAGCATCCATTACACCTGCCCTCTCTAAGTAGCGCCTGAACTCTTCCCTTTTGGAATCAATTGGCTGAAAACCGAAATCGTAATTAGGCTACAAAATCTTATTTAGCTCAAGCTAGACTTTAATCTAGCTAAACATTAATCTTTTGAGGCTCTAGGTAAATATTTGGTAAACGCAGTCTCGACCATTTAGATATTCCATTATTGTCAAGTGAGAACTAGCGCTAGAGCCTAGAACGGAACTAGCACGGAAGTCAACTTGAAGATAATCTGTAAAATAACTATTCAGGGTATCTGAATTACCTTGTATGAAGACATTTTTGTATCAGGTAAATTACAGGTAAGTAATCAAATTAGCAGTTTAACACTATCTTAGATGTAGCGAAGGATCTTGATGTTTTCAGTAGGTAGGTATCTGCTATCCAACATAAACAGAGGAAACAAATAACAAATATTTTTTTGAAAATATCTTCTTTTTTCTCATGAACGTGACACAGTACCACAGAATCAGTGTTGCCAACTCCAATAAATCCAAGTCGCTAGATTTAATCTGAAAAGTCGCTAGAAAGTCGCTAAAAACTGATTCTAACCAGGGGGGGGGGGGACGTTAGGGTGTTTTATTCAAAATAATAAGGAATCAACCCCTAAACTGTTTTGATAAGTTTAATCCGACACAAAATAAAAGATATAAATGGGGGCGCCACTGTGCAAGCTAAATACGCGAAATGGATAAATTCTCTTTTAGAAGTAAATTATTACTTCTGACTGACGTCTTCTTGACGTCTTCGCTATATTTTGTCGCCTAAACTTATTTTAAGTCACTAATTACACTTGAGCAAAAGTCGCTATTTCTAGCGACAAAGTCGCTAAATTGGCAGCACTGACGTAGCCTAGGGGTTGAGTCTGTGGTTGATTGCATAGATAATATTAGAAAAAAAATCTAGTAATGGACAACATAATATTATGGACGTTGTGCTGTCATTGTCAGCTGTCAGCCAGCTGTTTCATTTCATTCATCCACAAACCACCAATCTCAAAATAATCAAAGCAAAAAACTTGTAAACTTTCTTGTGTTGTGTCGTCGTGGCGATTATTGATAATTTAGTCTTTCTTTTCAAGGAATCAAGGTCTTGGGTAACGTTTTTGTATCACTCGCTAGAAAGTACTGACGAAAGTGGCATTTTGGAAGTTTCGCATCTCAACGAACTTATCGTGATCGTGATGGCACCCTCAACTGATTGGGACGAGATAAAACGATTAGCAGCTGATTTTCAAAAAGCTCAGCTATGTTCTACAGCACAAAGGTAACATTCTAATCATACAACCGGTCGAAGGAAAGCTCTCTAAATCAAGCAACTAATGTTTTATTATTTCAGACTTTCAGAAAGAAATTGCATTGAAATAGTAACAAAATTAATTGAACTCAAACTTATCGATGTGATATTTACCACTGATGGAAAAGAGTATTTGACATCTCAGCAACTGATCAAGGAGATAAAAGATGAGCTGTATGTGCATGGAGGCCGCATTAACACAGTGGACTTAGCCAAGGAGCTAAATGTAGACCTCAGTCAAATAAACTCCAGTGTTACTGAAATAATCAAAGGCAAAGAAGTGCAGCTTGTTTCTGGATACCTCATCACTCACTATTACTTGGAAAAGATAGCCAGAGAAATAAATGAAAAGTTGCAACTGCAGGGGCAAATATCTGTTGGAGAATTGACCCTGCTTTATGACTTACCTGCAGAGCTATTGCAGCATAATGTTCTTGAGAAATATATAGGTAAAATCATAATTGGTAAGCAGGATCCTTCTGAGCCTAGGACATTTTATACAGAAGAGTACATCACTAGAACAAAAGCAAAAATTCGAGGTGCTCTAATGGGTCTCCTGAGGCCGACTCCTGCAGCTGTCATAATAAGCCACTGCAATGTGGCTGAACGTCTGTTTATGTCTCTATTCGACCAAGTCAATGCTCCAGGCATGCTGACAGGTCGACAGGCGGGCGCTACTTATGTTCCAACATGTTATACCAAAGCGCAAAATGACTGGGTGATATGTTTCTTCAGACAAAATAACTACTTGGAATATGATGCTCTCACTCGTTTAGGCTTGTCTGATCCAAAAGGTTATGTGAAGAGAGCTTTACCAAATGAAGAGTTAACTTTCCTCAGCAGTTGTGTGATTGGCTCACTTATTACTCAACAAGTAGAAACTGCTTTAGAGGAATGTATTGCATCAAAAAGTTACCTGGATGTTGTTTCCCTGCTGCCCTCAATACTGTCTGATGCTGACATTGAGAATGTGCTTGATAGTTTGTTGAAAAACTCGAAGTCAACCGTGTTGTTTGAAAATACAGGTAAACATAAATAAGCTGCTTTGGAAATGTTACTTTTAATTGCTGTGTTTGTTTAAATAAAGTGGATTTTTTTTTATTTCAGTCTTCAGCAACCATTACATAGAAAATTTAAAACTGAGCTGTATGCCATTTACACAGAAAAAAGCAGAAGCTGTTGTTAAGTCTGGTAAATACCAGCAGTTTTATCTTGAAAAGCAATTGGCTAAAGGGGGTGATATTCAGCCAGGGTTTGTTGATCACAAGGCTGAGAGGAGGGAAGAGCGAAGAAGAAAAGCTGCTTCTGGAAAGGCTGGTGGCGGCTCCCAAGGAAGGGAAACTAAGACTAAAGCTGTGAAGAAACATCAGAGATCCAAACAAACAGCCCATGACTCTGACTCTGATGAGGCCACCAGTGTGCTTAAGAAAACACAAAATGTCTTAGAAATTATTACAGTTGATGATATTGAAGCTATCATTAAAGAATCCTTAGAAAATGAGGGACTTGAGGATTTGGTACCTAAAATAGCAGAATACCTTCAAGGGTAAATATTTTAAATATTATATTTCGTTAAATATTTAAATAATTACTTTTTAAACTACATTGTTTCTTACAGAGCTCTCAATCAGACAGCCTTGGTTATTGCTAAAGAAGCAGCAGACAAAATTCTTCAGGATGCTGGACAAAACAGGAAACAAACTCATTCTTCTGCTCAAGACAAAGTCAACATTCTTGTCAATGACATAAAATTATATGAAAAAGGATTGAAGTCTTTACCATCAGAACAGCAACCTCAGTTTATCAAGTACCTCTTGAAATCTTTAGGAGGGGATATCCTAACTGAGCTATGCAAATATGCAGCCAATCAGTGTAATCTTTCAGTACAAGGAGATGTATTGACTGTTGAACAAAGGAACAAAATCCTTCATGATTTAACTGATGAGTTCAAGAAACCTTTAGTGGCTCTGAATGCTACCTTAGCTGACCCAAACTTGGAGTTATTTTACCAATCTGTTGATGAATGCCTTTCAGAATTTGGCATGATTTTGAAGAAAATTGATAAAAAGAAAGACAGGTAAGATAAATAATATCTAACTGAATCAATTTATAATAGTAGCCTTCATTCAATTAACAAACAGCATATAGATAAGGAACAGTTTCTAGATTTTGGTATCTAGAAACATGAACCCAGAACCCTACTAATGTTTTTTATACTTACTAAATAATTTTTCGCTCGTTACACCGGGGTCAATGGCCTCCCTTTCTTTCGCACTTCGCAATTTCACGCTAGTAGTAGTAAAGATTATGAATCTAGCTTCATCTACTACTTTCCCTGTACTCCACCTAAAGATACTCTAAATGAAGTTAAATAGAAGCTTTTAACTAGCTAAACTAGCTTTTAAAAGGCTTTAACTTTTCATCAATCAACATCCTTGGTCTTAGAGCTTATAGACCCCTTGGTAGATGAGTACAAATAAATATTTTTTATTTGCAGGCTTTTAATTCAAAATCATAGGGAAAAGCTTATTTCTGAATTGGAAGTTTGTGAAGATCCAGCATTGAGTCTTCATCTGGCAGTTCTTGCGATATTTACAATAATCACTCAAAATATGCTTCATGCTTCTGGCAGACAAATACCTTTAATAATTGGATTCTTGAAAACTCAACTCAAAGACGAAGATTATGGGAAACTTCAGTTGTGTCATGGTAAGCAAGTATTTTAGGGGATACTAGACAATAAATGTCTTTATGTATGTCCTCCTTTGTGAAATAACTAGCTTCCGCCCGCAGCTTGGCTCGCGTGGTACCTACCCGGATGAAAAGTAGCCTGTGTTATTCCGGGTCACAAACTATGTATATTCCAAGTTTCATTAAAATCCGTGGAGTAGTTTTTGCGTGAAAGAGTAATAAACATCCATATCCTCGCCTGAAACACAGGATTACCTAGTTCAGGCTCCTATGTTATTTCTACCTTTATGTAAAATGCGGAAACTTGTAAATTTATGCAATCAAATTTATGAATAAATTATTAAATTATTAATTAAAATACATCCTCACAAACTTACACAACATAGCATTTAAAATATTAGTAGGCAGTAGGATGATCAGAATCATACTTCTGAAAATGTAGAGTACATACTTTTTTTTACATTTATTTTATTTTTCAGAACTTGTAACAAAATACTTGACTGCTCCTGAAAATGAAAAAGCTTCAGCAGAAGAAAAACTCAAAGATGAAGTGCCTGCTTTGAAGAATATGGTCCAAGAGATAAAAAAGTATAAGTGAAGAAATAATTACTACACAAATGTAGTTATTTATGGTTGTTTTTTGTTTGTAAACAGAAATAATTTTATATTATTTTTTAAATTCCTTCAATACTAGCTTGCTTTTTTAATAATTAGTAGTTAAGGTAAGTAAAATAAAAATATAATAAAATTTAGCTCAGCAAGAAATAATTTATTTTACATTTACTAAAAGTATTAAGTATGCTTGGAAGAAATAATTAGTAGCTAATCATATTATTTGAAACAAGTAGGCATAATATGCGTAAAATGGTTAAACAAACAAGCTTGTTAGTAAAGACCAAATCCATCAGCAAAAACTTAATTTTTTAACATAAGTATTACATAAAATGTAAAAGGCTCCCCAAACAGTCTTTGGATTCACAGATAAATATATGACAAACCATCTGAGGAACTACATAAGTTCTTAGTAAAGTTTAGTAAGATAGTATTGAACATCAGAGGAACTAGATAAAATAAATAAATAGGTACTTGTTCTTTGTAAAGTCTTATGAACAATTTTATTTAGACTATCTTTACATGATACTCTCTGTGGTATTCTATTCAGAGCTGTGTCCAGCAGTAACAAAATACAATCAATATGTTTAGGACACATCAAAAGATAAAAATAAAAAAAAAAACCGGTCAAGTGCGAGTCGAACTCGTACGCCGAGGGTTCCGTACCTAGCCATGGTGCCAATTAAGCTAGTATTAATTGTATGAGCGCCCATACAACTCGGAGGACAATTTTAATTGGCGTCAACTATGTATGTATGGGAACACCCTTTAGTTTTCAACTTTTTTAACTTTTTGGAATTTTTCCTTTATTTGTACTATAAGACCTTGCTTTTTGCCAAATTTCGTTATTCTAGGTCAACGGGAACTACCATTTAGGTTTTCGACCCAAAACCTCTAGGGTACTTCCGGTTGACCTAGAATTGTCAATTTTGGTTACAAGCAAGGCCTTACAGCACAAGTAAAGGAAAAATTCCAAAAAATAAAAAAAGTTGATAATTAAGGTAAGTTTTGGTACTTTAAAGTTTTCACAAAAACCTAAATTTGCCTATATCTTTTTATGGTGTTGACTCAGGACCTTGATTTTTATAGTCACAATAGGGACTATAGACCTCAGTATATGGTATAAATTTCAACTTGCTAGCTCCACCCGTTCCTGAGATAATCGATGGTGACACACGGACAGACAGACGGACAGACAGACGGACAGACAGACAGACGGACAGACAGACAGACAGACAGACAGACAGACAGACAGACGGACAAGAAAGTGATCTTATAAGGGTTCCTTTTTTTTACCTTTTAAGGTACGGAACCCTAAAAATATACTGAAGACAAATTTGCCAGATACCACGTTCGACATACAGTACTTCTAGCTTTAGAATGAACATCGGTTATTTTCGGTTCATCGGTGTTTTCCGAATATGTCCGATAGCAGTTTATTTAAGAAGAAGAAGCAGTTTATGATTCCACAAAACGGAATGCGACAGAAGTGCACGTCATTATGAGCGCAGCTCGCTCGGCTTACAACTAATTTGCCGCGGCACGCTCGCTCGCCTCACGCAACTTTTCTTTACTAACCTACAGATTTGGTTGTGCTGAGGTGGTACATTTCTCACTAATAAAATCTGATGAATGAGGAAACATCATTTCGAGATCGAAAATCTGACGAACGTGCAAGAAATAAATGATCTGAGGAATGTGGTATCTGGCGAATGTGTCCTAACAGAATCAGGATCAATCAATACAAAATAGAGAGGAGATAGTTGTTTCATCTGGTTGTTATTGTCGTCTGACTGTTATTAAATTCCTATTTATTTAGGTAACATGGTTTGTTTACCTCCACCCCTTAATCTTTAGTTAGTAAAGGGTTGAACATAATAAAAATGTAATTGAACCAGAAAACATTTCTAGATTGCTACTTAATTTGAGAGCATAGTAATAATATGCAAGAGGTGCTTTTATAATTTTCGTGGAGCATTTCTCTATAATATTTGGATATTTGACACTGTTCCGAAACTTTTCTCAAAGAAATTGGGGAAGATCAGATACTGCAATGTATGGTCACCTTTCCGCTATGACCATAAGGCATTTAGTTCAAGTAGTTGTGTTGTAAGTTATGGAACTATTATGATGATTTGGCTGCTTGGCGCCTTTTCACATCCCAGTTATAGACTCTTGCCATGTTCACTTCTGTTGTAGTACATTGATCTCTGAAATAAAATATAATATAAGTAATAATAAGTACTTATAAGTATATGTAATATTTCACAAGCTAAAATGGATAGGCCATTTTAGCTTGTGAAATATTATACTAAACCAGATGAGTCCTGTTGGCTAAGGTGGATATACCTTGAATAGGTAGGCATAGGTTGACTATTGATGCTTTATGAGATTTCATGAATAAATGTGAGGGACTATTATTATAAAGTTAATTTAGAATATAAAAAAATCTATTACCTCAAGAAATCTAAGTCATGCTCCACACATCCTAAGTTTTTCTTAGCTGTTGCCATATTTGCAGTGAGCAATTGCTCTGCATCTTCCAAAGTATATTCCAACATAACATTTGCTCCCAGCCATAAACAAACTTTTTGCGTAGGTGGTACATTTGCCTGAAATATCATGAAATTTGTCAAAAGCAAGCTTATGATATTCACAATTATAAAAAATTTGCTACACTTACCTTTAGAAATACTTGATCACTTAGAAGAAACTGGGTTTCCATGTCTGTGGTCTGAACTTTTAGTTTTTCAATCATTTCTAATGAGCGGGCCAGGTCTGGTATCTGCTGCCTCAACCGCCTTCTTTTCGTGGCAAGGGAATACTCCATAACCTTATACTTTCCATGTTGTTCGTCCAGACTCCTTAGTACTTTATCAACACCTTCAGAATTCTCAGGTTGGTTCATAAATTCATCTACATTATCCTGTAAATGAAATTCTTTTTCAATCATGTGGTCGCATATAAGGCAGATTTCAATAAATAAGACAGTAAAATGCAAGTAATTCAAAGGAAATAATCACAGGTGGGGTGTAATGATGCAGGGCAGACCGAAATGATAACCTATAAAAGTAAGTTTTATAGTGCATTACAAAGTATAAAGATAACTATTACATATTTAGGTTTTTAAACAGTAATCTCATAATCTTAAACTTACAACAAAAACTGCTTCAGGTATCCCTGAGTACGACTTTTGGTTCAATTCAGCTCCGTCTCCTTCCATTTTCGAAACTAAAAATTTACGAATCAGTGTTGCCAACTCCAAAAAATAAAAGTCGCTAGATTGAGTGCGAAAAGTCGCTAGAAAGTCGCTAAAAGAGAAAAAGGAGCTAGCGGGGGGGGGGGGGGGGTGCTTGTTTTAAGGTAGTGCAGCATCAATGGATTTTAATGCCTAAAGATCCGAAAGAATTTGTCTACCGGATGTCGTGATCATATTTTTTTACGTTGCCTGCATATTTTTAAGATATTTTTACGTAAACTCAAAAAAAAAAGTTTTAATTGAATATCTTCGTCAGGATTCATTGAGCATACACAAGACAATAGTCTGCGTGAGGATGGAGGGACCTTCTCTCCTAGCAGCAAATGAAGTATCACGGGGGTTTGTAAAAGTCTTCAAACGATTGTAGAACTTATTAGAAAATTTGTAAAACCTCTAGAAAAAAAGTTATAGCACATTTTGTATGGTCCCTCAGTTCTCTCATTGAGTTTTCCAGATCTCGGAAAGTATATTGAAACTGAAGATAACGTGACTACAGACCTTTTGTAAAAAGTTTCCCACGATTATTTAACTGAAAACCAGGTCACGAAGTCATTTCTACAAAAAGATATAACGTGAAAACTGTGGTCCCTCAATCCTCCAAAGCATTTTTGTAAATATCTCTTATTTAAATCAAAATAACCAGCTCTCTACCATTGTAAAAGTTTGTAAAAGTGCTATAGACATTTGTAAAAATAAAAAGAAGCAATAATACTGTCACGATTCCGAGATAGAAGCGGTTTTGTATGGTCCCTCAATCCTCACTTTAAACAATTAGGAATAACTTTTTGTAAAAAGGAGTAATAGAAAAATAAACCTGCTCACCTTTTAGTAAATTTTTTTTACAAACGGATAGCAAAGTTACATTTGGGATCAACGATATATTTGCTGAGTTATTCAATAAAAACTAATCCTATGATAGTAGTGTGACCACACATTTAAACAATTAAGGAAAATGTACGGTAGGTACGTAAATATGTACCAATGACCTACTATTTTGTAAATTATTGACAGAGTACATCTCTAGTATAGTTAATAGTTTTATCAATGCAATTTATTACCAGTAACATTAATTTTCAGGCTGCTGCTGAACAGGCTTTTCAAAGCATATCAGCTGAGGTCTGGAGAAAATCATGCGAGCATGTCATCAAGATAGAACGAGGCTACTATGAAAGAGGACACACTCTATGATGAAATTGACCACCTAGTTATCTACCTTCAGGATGATAGCAGCAGTGTTGACCCTTCAGAGTCAGTCGATGAAATGCCCGGTGCAGCACATGGACGTGGCTCTGGCATGGAATTTTCAGGGGTAGAATATTTAGAGGATTAGACATGTTACATTTGGCTTCGCTGACATCAGGCTTACAATAAAAATTCAGATTTATTTAAAAAAAAATGTTTTATTAACAGACATTTTGGTGTAATGTAACATAGAGCAATTACATACAAGTAGGTTGTATAAATACAACTTGTGATAGGTACCTACCGATTTTGTGAAATAAAAATAAAATTATCAAGTATCAAAATTGTTTATCATCATATTTTGGGGTTACCAACTAGTTTGCACAGTGGCGCCCCCATTTATGTCTATTAATAAAAGTCGCACTGTACGTGGTGGACATAATAAACAATATGGATTACCAGTTAGCGTGCCGCCGATTTAAAGGGACAAAAAATTATGTGAACCCATGTTTTGTAGTACACTTAAAGTCCATATTAGTATGGAGAGAGAAAATAGCATTCTGTTTGATTTTGACATAAACAGAAAATACTGACAGAAAATACTTAATAGAAATAAAGATAAATACCTACCTACTACGTTAGATTATTTCAATGATTTCCAAACAACATTTGTAACTAATTTTTATCATTGTACCACCTCTAGTTCTAGTTTTTTTACCCAGCTGACTGTCAAGTCACAGGGTTATGTAGATCGCGCGTTTCTATGTATGTTTGTGGGTATGTAAGTAATATTCTTTATTACCACGTTGCTCTTATACGGCTGGATGGATTTTGATGTATGAGGTATCGTTAGATAGAATCGTCTCCATCTCGATTGTGCTCTACTTTTTATTTTGATACTTTTTATTTCGATAAAAATCAAATAGTGCGGCTAGAAAATACAACAATGTGTGAATTTTGCGAAAAAAAATCACGGCTTCATATCAAAATCCATGTCAAAATCAAGAGATTGGTGGACTGATATCAAATAGGTATTTTTTTTTAAATCTAACATGACGTCTGCGAAGACTAAATCGAGTCTCAAAATTTTTGAAAATCTATTTTTCGCCCTTATGTTATTGCTAAACAAAACGCATACTAAAACTTTCTATTTAGTCACACGAAAAATAAAAAATTTAGAAAATTTTATGATAGTTGTTAATTTTTTTAACTAGACTGTGTAAAAACCAATATGATTAATTATTACTACATTTAAGGCTGATACTGTATTAATTTTGATCTCAATAAATATTTCTACTATGTATAATCACTGTGTACGAAGCCACCACGCGTGTGGGGTGCTTTCGTACGTTTCCCATTTCTTAGAAAAACCATCAAAGCTCAACTATGTGTCATTGTATCAACACTAAACTTCAATTTTATTAAAGCCAGTTAAGTAGGTATTAAAGCAGCATTGAAATAATTTTACAATAGCTGTTAGTTTTTTTTTTTACAGGCCTCAGAGTAAAAAGTGTACGAATCCTACCTGCTCTCCCCTACCTAGTGTATTTAGTTCATGATAACTGCGCTTCATCGTTCGCGAGCTGTTACTAACTTTTATAAAATTGAAAGATAACTGATATTGTTTTAAATTGTAAGTAGATAATATTACTTAGTCTGATCTGATTTGCGAGAGATCTAAATTGTTTATTTTTCACTGGATTTTATACGATAAGTATAAACTGTTCCAATGATAACATGACATGTTTGTTCACTCGTTAATTTTATTGGATTAAGTATTAGGTTTGTGTTTAAATAAATTTTCTAAGACCCTACTAAAAGTTGTTTCATCTAACTATAACTTTACTAGGTAACTTACTACATACTCACAACGTAGTTCGTTGTGAAAGCAAAAATAAAAATAAAATAAACAAAAATTACATAGTCGTGACAGGATTTCAAACCAAGCCCGGACCCACGCAGGAGCATTTGAATCGGGGGTCGCTACCGTTAGACCATTTGGTCACACAGCAGAGTGCGTGAAATTACTTATCCATACGTAAGTAAGAATAAGAAAGTAAGAATGACAAATCTAATAAAAAAGGTAAATGTTTTACAAAAAGTTGAGATCAACGGGTTGCGAACTGACGTCTTACCAGGGGAGGTACATATTGGTGACGCTTTGTGTACCTAATAATAAAATTGTAATTTAATTTTGTGATTGATAAGATAATGCTGTTTCCAACTTTTCAGTTCAGCCGGGTTTTTTTATTTTTGAATGAATTGCTTGTTTAATCTTTAATTGAACAGAGGGGAACTCGTTACGTACGAAAATGTATAGATTTAGGTAGGTATAGATTGTTTAGTCTGGTAAAAACGGGTAGAAACGGCAACTAAAATTTCATTACAATGGAAACGTTATGTAAAAAATTACTAATTGTCGAATAATCTATACTTATAATAAGAATGAAGTCTAAGCACAAACTTATAAGTATTCAATTAAGTGAAGTCAGTTTTTGATCCATATAACCCTAAGGCTGAGGCCCCATTAGTGCGTTGCGTTGCGTCGCGTCGGCAAAATGTATGAGTAAAACGACGCAACGTCAACGCTGCGACGTTTTACTCATACATTTTGCCGACGCGACGCAACGCAACGCACTAATGGGGCCTCAGCCTATGGTGTTGTGTTGACACGACGTTACGTGATCACGTGATTCATTGAAATCTACACTATTGGTCTGCTGGGTCTGGCAATATTATCATTATTTTGGAAATTTGAAATTAGCTACGTAGAGCAGTTACATCGTGAATTCGTGACGTGAATCGAATTATTTGCCCTAAATAAATATTAAGTAGGTACATTACAATACATTCCCATTTGCACGGATTAACTAAGATACTACGTAATAATCTAATCTACGATGAATCTGCTACAGGAAATAGTTATAATCTTCATTTTGCTGTTGATGACAACAGAGTAAGTACCTACCTACCTATCTACCTCTTCTCTCTCTCAACAACAAAATGGTAGGTAGGCCATCGAGCTTCACTCCTTACACCCCGGCTTCATCTCCTGGGTCTTAGGACGTAGTCTATGAAGGCTGCGCCGGCACTGCCCGACGGGGGCGGTCGCAATTGTCCAGCGTACGCCGGCTTTAGCCGTAGGCACGATGACGCGACGCCGACACGGTTCAAGCCGACGCCGACGCCAAAGCCACTAGTCGCAGCCGCATTAGCCAGCGGCACGCCGCTCTAGCTGGTGAATACCGTGCCCAACTCCTAACCGGGGCAGGGGCGGCGAGGGCGGCTGCGGTGGGCAAGCGAGCACGAGCAGGCAAAAATTGTCTGTGAGGTAAACGGCCACCACGGCCAGTCGATGCGTGAACAGCAAGTGGTTTGGGGTTATTCCCGCTCGTCCCAACGCTTCATCCCCATTTTCCCGCTCGCCCCACTTCTAATTTCGATGGAGACGAACGAGAATTTGACTTCCCGTTGGTCCCCACTGTTATAATGTTTTTATTTTTACTAAAACCAGCAAGTACATAAATACATAGGTAAGTAGATACATGGTACTATGGGAACAAATTAACTGATAGAATACACAGATATTTTCTAAATTATATTTTATAATAACCAGACACGGAACAAACATCTACCTATGTTTTTTATACATTTGTCCTGGGTGGGAATTGAACCCACGAACTACAGTGTAGAAGGCAGATTAGGCCATTACTGAGCTGAGAGGCCAGTCATTATTATTAGGTATTATTATTATTACGCTCCACAGTCAGCGTGGCTTCAATTCAATGGGACTCAGATAGAAGCTCTTTCTCCCCTTGAGTAGGTAGGTAGTACCTACTACTAGCACAGAATACTACTAGCACAGAATACTAGTAGGTACAGTACGTAGGTAGTACTCAAAGAACGGGCCTATACCTTACTATTATCTACGTAGGTAGGTATATCTATTCTATTCTAGTTATGATCAGCGGGGCTAAAAAGGCTGCTATAGCAGCATCACAACAGGAATTGTAGACCCCAGATAAAAAGACGAACTTGTCAAGCAACAAAGATTTTGAGATACCTATCGCATTTTTAAATTTGGAATCGCATTCACAGATTACCTACTTTCGAAAAAAATGTGACAAGTTCGTCTTTTTCCCTAGAGTCTTCAATTTCCCTAGTCTTCAACTTTCTTGATCATAACACCTATCTACCTATATCTTCTATATCTACACCTGCCTCTGTTTTATACCATTTTATGAAGCGCAAGAGTTTGTTTGTTTGTTTGAACGCGCATCTCAGGAACTATAGTCTGGCAAAAACGGGTAGAAACGGCAACTAAAATTTCATTACAATGGAAACCCTTTCTCTACTAATCTATTGTAAAGTGGTTTCTTGTCTTTGATACAGGTACCTACCGAAGTAAGTGAGAAGTAATAATTTCCTTTTAGAAGAGAATTTATCTATTTCGCGTATTTAGCTTGCACAGTGGCGCCCCCATATATGTCTTTTATTTTTTGCCCGACTATAGAGTAAGTATAGGTACTAGAACAAATAATCTGTTGTCAACCTACCTCCCTACTACCACAGAGAAGTCATTTCTCATTTCTCTAGTTCATTTCTCTGTGCTACTACAGAACAGATAATAATACCCACTACCTACGTACCTACGACTACATCCATGGTTTAAATCCACTAGGTACTCGGTCAAGGCTTTAAGGCCCGTACACACGCTGGCCTAGGCTCGCCGAGTGAACGCGAGTGCCAACGTGTGTGTGGGCAGCACCACTCGCGTCGCCTTGCCATCGCTCGCCTAGCTGGCCGAGTGAACACGAGCGCCAACTTACATTGATTTGCGTTGCGTCGACTCGCCAAGCGTGGGGATGGTACCATTCGCCTTGCGTCGATTCGCCTTCACTCGCGCTGGCTTAGGCTGGCACAGCGTGTATTCGCAGCATTACAAAGTAGGTACTTACCTACTTACCTACCTTCCTAGTAAAACAAAAACATTGTAGATACGTACATACCATGGACCAAGTATAGGTACATGACTGCTGGACGCACACATTCACTTACACAAAACAAAGAAGGATAAATATATCTACGTACCTATAAGTACAAGATTCTTGTGATAAAAAGAGACAGCATAATATCTTTTGTCCCTCACTCATCGTGTGCCGGCTCTTTGTAGGTAGAGAACAATGAATGATCTTTTCAAAAGGTCATTGGTAAAAAAAATCTATGTTCTATAGTTCTGTACCTACTAAATGGACCTTATGTGTACCTACTACGAAACATGGATCCACTTGATTTTTTGTCCCTATCGGCGGCACGCTAACTGGTGATCCATATTGTTTAGTAGGTCATTGGTACATATTTACGTACCTACCGTACATTTTCCTTAATTGTTTAAATGTGTGGTCACACTACTATCATAGGATTAGTTTTTATTGAATAACTCAGCAAATATATCGTTGATCCCAAATGTAACTTTGCTATCCGTTTGTAAAAAAAATTTACTAAAAGGTGAGCAGGTTTATTTTTCTATTACTCCTTTTTACAAAAAGTTATTCCTAATTGTTTAAAGTGAGGATTGAGGGACCATACAAAACCGCTTCTATCTCGGAATCGTGACAGTATTATTGCTTCTTTTTATTTTTACAAATGTCTATAGCACTTTTACAAACTTTTACAATGGTAGAGAGCTGGTTATTTTGATTTAAATAAGAGATATTTACAAAAATGCTTTGGAGGATTGAGGGACCACAGTTTTCACGTTATATCTTTTTGTAGAAATGACTTCGTGACCTGGTTTTCAGTTAAATAATCGTGGGAAACTTTTTACAAAAGGTCTGTAGTCACGTTATCTTCAGTTTCAATATACTTTCCGAGATCTGGAAAACTCAATGAGAGAACTGAGGGACCATACAAAATGTGCTATAACTTTTTTTCTAGAGGTTTTACAAATTTTCTAATAAGTTCTACAATCGTTTGAAGACTTTTACAAACCCCCTGGATACTTCATTTGCTGCTAGGAGAGAAGGTCCCTCCATCCTCACGCAGACGGTCGATGGCCTTCTAATCTTGTAAAAGTCAAACTTTTAAAATTGACACTGTTAGGTTGTTGTCATTGTCAATTTTCCACCCATCACGCCAAGGAATTTTTATACTAACGTAACCTGATACAGAAAACGCGGTCCGCTTGAAATAAAACTTGGGCGCTGTGTCTCTTTCTTTTTGCAACTGTGTGAAAGAGACAAAGCACCCAAGAAAGCCTCTCAACAAGACCAACAATCCTTATAACCAAGATTAAATGATAATAGATCGTTGTGTAGTCGTGATAAGGTTCAAAATCCTTTGTACATTAAATGTCAGTCAGCATTCTACTATGTATGAAATTTCTTTGCATCACGCATCATGCCTAGGGATGGGCAAGTGAAATAAGATTTCGATATTGTTAAGTAGTATCAATAATCGAGTGAAAAATATTGATATTTATAATCAGGTTTCGCATGATTATTCACACCCCTAGATGAAAACTACACCTGTTTCGTTCCCATCAAAACTTTATCATACATCATTCACACTTTGTCTCTGGGCTTCTAACCAGCAGTAACGAGACGCCAACTTTTTGGCTGTCATGCATCGTACCTATCCGTCAAAGCTCGGAGCAGGTGACAGTTCTATAACGGACACCGATCGTTACGCACGCGCAACCTCGCGAATAAGCTGCCAAGCTTTTCGAATTCTAACGGACTTTGCCTGTGATCTTCATCTCATATCTCTTGTGTGTTTGTGAACCCTAACTCTCCAGCATCAGCTTATGGACAATCGAAAGGTGGAAGTTCAACGAGTGTCAGCTTGCAGTCCGAGGTACGTACTTTGCATATATCGTTACTGTTGGCTGCCTAGATCAAAGTGTGAACCTCTCATTTTATATCGTGTGACTCGTCAGACCTCTCATCCAGGTCTTCCCAGGGTAGCAGAAAGCCATCACTTAATTTCGGCGTGGTGCGAATGCTACATCTATTTGGTGCCGAAACCAGGGACCTTCCATTTTGAAATGTAAATCGCCATCTTTTCTTGTGGTATTTTTGGTTGAAAACGTAGCTTAGAATATCTCATCAATCTATTGTTTTAAACTTAAAACTATAGGTGCACATCGCATTCTAAGTTATTCCATCTCCATAGAATTACCTACCATCGAATCAATCAATTTATCGAACGTTCATAAGCTATCATCATCGAACAGGGATTTCACAAAATCGTAGTGTATTTATCTAAGTATCCATTCGTATTCATATCTACTTTTATCGTAAATTATTGTGAGATCAAATTGTGCAATCATTTATTTCTCGGTGCACAATTTATGTCGGTCACAATATAATCAAATCGTATCTTGATACTTAGTTATTTACACCAACCATCCATTGCAATATAATCATAATCTTACAACAAAAATCTAAAATCGTAAAATATTTCAAGAATATTCCATTCAATTATTTTCTCTCATATTCACTAAAACGTGAGGGTAGGTCGAAACCACGCTGAGCGGCCGAACGGCCATCCGTAGGCACTGTGAATATTTTCGTTATCGAGTGAATGAACAGATTACAAAACAGTTAGTACGAGTACCGCAGTATCGGAAATAATTCTGGTTCTACACAAACGGAGTTTACTTTCTAGGTGGAAATCTACCTATTTCGTATTGTAATTAAGTAATTTCAATTACATTATCCTAGCGAAAAGTACCTAGAAGTGTATTTATTTTGTGCTGGAACTAATCATAAATTACCTAGATACTCTTATTTAAACTTGTTATTTTATCGATTCAAAACTCATATTCTTTGATTTTACGTATCGACCTACGTGTATATTACACAATGTCACTCCTAAAGAAACATAGATCAGGTACTTTGAAGAAGTCTAAGTCAAAATCAATCGACATTGAGTATACTACTGAGGATTTACCATCCTTGCGTAGAAAACGAACAATCGCGTTTAAACGTCTGACTAAGGCTTTAGAAGTAGGAATTTTAGCTGCAAATGACCCTTCTCAGCGAGACTTGTTTTTATCATATCACCAGGAAGTAAAAAATATTGCAGCTACGTTTGAGGATGCTCATTTTACAATTCAGGAGATTGTTAACGATCCTGAAAATGAGGATAACGAAATGCAGGAACGTTTCGATGAAATGTATTACAAAGTGTTATCGATTAATCGTACTTTTTCTAGTAATGATTCGACTCATTCTCACGGTACTCGCAGCGCTTCATCGAACATTCGGTTACCTAAAATCACGCTTCCGACTTTTAGCGGTGACGTCAAAAAATGGCCGGAATATTACGACACTTTCAACGCGTTGATACATAACTCAACTTCTCTGACCGACACTGAGAAATATCATTATCTGTTCTCATCTCTCAGCGGCGATGCGTTGACGGTAATCAAACCGTTCCCGATGACTCACGAGCACTATCACGATGCGTATCAAGCACTCACCACGCGCTTTATGAACAAACGCGATCTAGCTTTTACGTGTTGGCGAGATATTTTGAATGTCGACTTTAAAATGAATGACGCTCACGAATTCAGAAAATCACTTGACTTGTTTGAAGAAAACTTAAGCATTTTAAAAACAGTTAACCTGCCGGTTGGTCAATGGGATTTTATTCTAGTGTATCATATTTTATCGAAACTTGACTCGAAATTACGTCGAGATTTTGAAGAAGATCATTCAGATATCGAACTGCCTACCTACTTACAATTAAAAGCTTTTCTTCAATCTAAGTGCGAGGCTTCTTTACGCGATACACATTTTATCAAATCGAACAAGTTAAACGAACTTCCCCAGAGAAGTTCATCTGCGCATCCGCAACCAAAGTGGAGTACTACGGCACACACTCTTGTAGCAGCGACAGGTCAAAAGCAAACCGGAAGTGGTACAGCTACCGCCGCGACCGATCAAAATCAAACCGGAAGTGCTACGACTTCCGTTCCGTATACGAGTAAATGTTCATTTTGTAGTGATTTTCATTCCATTGCGGCATGTTCGGAGTTTCTTAAGAAATCGTACGATGAACAAATGCAGATCGCTACTGAGAAGAACTGGTGCTTCAACTGCTTGAAGCCGTCTCATCGATTGAAGGATTGTAAATCGATCTTTTCGTGTCGCACATGCAAACGGAAACATCATACCTTACTCCATCGCGATAACTCTATCGAATCAAATCAAACCGTATCGTCGTTGGTTTCAAGGTCACCCATGCATACAACCGTTTTGCTAGAGACTGCAATGGTGCAGGTTAAAGATGCTTTCGGTGAAATGCAATCATTTCGTGCTTTATTCGACACCGGAAGTCAAAGCAATTTCATCTCTGAATCCGCGGTTAAACGTTTAAGTTTGCCTCTTACTCCAGCTAACATAAACGTAAGGGGACTCGGCGAAGCACCGGCATCTATTCTCGGTGACGTAACGTGTGCAGTAGGTACGAATGATAAAATCATTTTTGATTTGGACCTGCATGTAATTTCAAAAATATGTGGCGATCAACCAATCGAAAAACTCAACACCTCTGGATGGTCACATATTCAATCGTTGCCACTTGCAGACCCCGGATTCGATATTCCGGGATCAATCGATCTATTGCTCGCCGCCGATGTTTTTACCGACTCGCTTCTTAACGAACAAGTCAAAGGAAATGTTAACCAACCCACCGCTTTCAACTCCGTCTTTGGATGGCTCCTGTTAGGCAAAACTCGTTCAGCTTCTTGCACCTTAGTACATACATCGTTAAATGTTGAAAACGAGTTGAATTCTCTGGTTCAAGATCGTCAGGAACTAGACTCCGTATCGAAAACGTCCCTCTTGACTCCAAATGAAGCTCTCTGTGAACAGAAGTTTTCATCCAGTCAACTTCGTGATTCGCCTGGACACGATGTGGTCCGCGTACCCTTCAAACATTATTCAGAGCCCGTATTAGTTGGCTCTCATGAGGTTGCATTGCAACAAGTCCACACCATCGAACGTGACTCCGATTCACCAAGCGAATACGCAGACTTCATGTCAGACTATATCGAAACCAGTCACACTGGCTCTGTGTCTCTCGATGATTGCGAATCCTCAGTTTTGAAGGTTCTCGGTCTTCGGTGGAATCCATCATTGAATACATTCCTATTCGAAATCAAACCATCTAATCGATTATGTATCAAACGTTCAATTCTCAGCAAACTGGCTAGAGTCTTCGACCTGTTAGGCTTCTCATCCCCCATCACAATACAAATCAAATCATACATCCAAGAGCTTTGGATCCTCGGTATTGGTTGGGACCAAACGCCGCCTGATGAGGTTATCAATACATGGACTATGTACACGGATCAGTTACCCCTATTGTCCCTAATTCGAGTCTTGCGCAAGGTAGTGATCGAGGTAACCGATGAGACCGTAAAAGACGACCCTCCAAACATCGAAACCTTACTGAATCGTTTCTCTTCGTTATCGAAACTTGTTAATGTACTCCCTCACATTTATCACTTCATTAACAATGCTCGAAATCCATATCAATCAAATCGTAAGCAGTTTCTTAACCAGGTAGAACGTCATCACGCTCTCATGCAAATCGTAAAACACGTACAAAGTCAGGCTTTTTCGAAGGAAATCTCGAATTTAAAGTCAAACAAAATGCTATCTAAACCATTTCGAAAGCTAAATCCGGTTCTGGACGATCAAGGAGTGATCAGGGTGGGCGGCAGGATTTTTCGGTCAGTATTAGAGTACGAACACAAGCACCCTGCCTTCTTATCGTCTGATCATCTATCAACGATCAACTTCACTCATCGTAACTACTTGCATCCAGGTCTAAACACTATACATTTTTCGCTTCTGCAACTTCAGGTTGGTGATGATGGAATAGCTTGGAATGCAAACAATCAAATTATCAATCGACCTTTAGTGAAACTGTGTCCTTTGCTATTAAAGGACTAGTTTTAATCGTTTCAAATGGTAGTTTATCAAATCTTAGTTAAATAAATCGTAGTATAAGCTAGTCTTAATGAATCAAGTTATCGTATAACTCTCTAAATCGTATCTTTTTATTTTAAGTATCGTTTCTGATTAGGTCTTCTAGGCTTTAACCAGAAAATACCATAGGCATTTTGGTGGGCGGGATGTTTCGTTCCCATCAAAACTTTATCATACATCATTCACACTTTGTCTCTGGGCTTCTAACCAGCAGTAACGAGACGCCAACTTTTTGGCTGTCATGCATCGTACCTATCCGTCAAAGCTCGGAGCAGGTGACAGTTCTATAACGGACACCGATCGTTACGCACGCGCAACCTCGCGAATAAGCTGCCAAGCTTTTCGAATTCTAACGGACTTTGCCTGTGATCTTCATCTCATATCTCTTGTGTGTTTGTGAACCCTAACTCTCCAGCATCAGCTTATGGACAATCGAAAGGTGGAAGTTCAACGAGTGTCAGCTTGCAGTCCGAGGTACGTACTTTGCATATATCGTTACTGTTGGCTGCCTAGATCAAAGTGTGAACCTCTCATTTTATATCGTGTGACTCGTCAGACCTCTCATCCAGGTCTTCCCAGGGTAGCAGAAAGCCATCACTTAATTTCGGCGTGGTGCGAATGCTACAACACCAATATAATGAACAATTAAAAATTCTTAAAAATAATAATACACTTAATACAATAATCATGAAGAAAATGAGAATTTTACAGGCAATTTATGTACAGAATAATATGTACGAAACCAAAGTTGCCGAAGTTGCGTTATAAAATATCTAAATTGAATTGACTATAAAATAAATAATAAATACGTTTTTATAAGTACGTAATAAATAATAATAATAACGCGATTAAAAATATCGTCGAAATTTTAACCTCCTGAGTCTTTGCGGAAAAATATCGGTATTTCGAATTTATTTGCCCATGCCTATTCAGCTTCAGTCACAGTCAGTCAGTCAGCTCATGGTTGTTATTCTTGTTTGCGATTTCTCATATTTATTTTATTAATTTATCAACATACTGTGAAATTTTCACGTCGTGTTCGCTTTCGTAGGTATCAGTTTGTTGAAATTTATATGCTTATCCACTTTTAATAGATAAAAAATAACTGAATTATTGGTTTTCAGGTCCAATTGTACGAGGTGTTCGGCTACGCCCAGTTTTGTCTCGGAAGCATTGTCGATTTGTATTCATCATAGGCCTATCAGATACCGCCGTCATGGACATGATGGTTTCAACGTTGCAGCAACAGCGCTCGGTTACCGAGCAGCTGAGACGAGAGGCAGCTATCAAGAGGATCCCTGTATCGTCAGCAGTCGCTGATATCGTCAAGTTTATAAATGAACACGAGCAAGAAGATTGTCTGCTTGTGGGATTTTCTAGCCAAAAAGTAAACCCTTTCCGTGAAAAAAGCTCCTGTACAGTTCTTTAATTTGTTTTTGTTCAAAACAAAATTAAGTACCTACTTACTTCAAGATTCATGTACCTACCTTATCTGGCATAAAAATACCTAAGTATTTATTTCCATTTACTCTGTGAAGTAGGTACCTGTATTATTGTCTTTGTATTCTAAATAAAAATGTAATCATTTACTATTTTGTTTTATTCATGTGAATAAATAATAGACATCAATTCCAAAAAACTAATTTCTATCATGCAATTCCGCAAAGTTAATATTCTATTACATTTATTGAATTTTAACTAAACATACAGGACTACCACCTAGGCAAAATAATATTTCAATGCCTAGGTACCTACCTACCTACTTAAAATATTTAAGTGGAACGAAATGGACTGCTTAGATAAAATGAATGGTATAAAGAATATTTCAAATTGTAAATTTTTGATGTTATTTTGATTTGAATTATTATTTGCCTACATCTTTTCCACAGCTAAGATAGTAAACAATGTAATATTAAATTCAATCTGTTTTGGTTCAGAATTAATAATATAAGGCAGACCAGCCCCCTGATTGGATCTTTGATAGTGACCAAAATCGGCCTCAAACTTATGACTGAGACAGAGCTCTGTCACTCTCATCTCAACAAGACCAAAAATGACAAAAGATATATGTCGCGTCAGGTAAAAAGAACGCTGGAAAACAGTGGCGGGGGTATGTTTGCGCATTTTCACACCATTTCATAATTAAAAGCTTTTGTGCGCGATGGTATTAATTTGCCTAATTTTTATTAATTGCCGCGCAGCTTAACAGCCAGCGAACTTTTTACAAGATGCGAACGAACTATACCTACGCGATCATTTTGACAGAGACAAGTTAGATCAGCCCGCGGGACTGCAGTAGACAGGAAACATAATAAGAGCGCCTGGCAGACTAAAAATACAGGTTGAAGTTAAGCTCCTCCTACAATGGGCAGAGATCAAAATGTAAAACTGTGCAATACTAAGATAAAGTATAGTACCTGGTGCAAGATATTAACCAATATGTTTTTGGCTATTTAAATGGTGCATTACATAAATACCTTACAAACTAGTATACCTACTTACATTTTGTTATTACAACTAGCACAGCAAATTACTTTCTAATACTAAACTTAAATGCTTACAAATCTTTCATGCAAATTATGGTATTAGTAACAAAACAAGATCATCACTAATTTCAAAAAAGTGACTAAGTAAATTTGACAATTTCTAACATAAAATAGGTATATAGGTATGTTAGCTTTTAATGTGGCTCATTGCTGAGCAAAACAACTGCAGTACTACAGACAAAGGAAGAAATTAAGTCCAATGAGTTTTTCTATCATTCACATCCCATTTCCGTTGAAACACCATTTTATAATTTATATAAGACATCAATAATGAAGATACATACTTATTAACTGAAATTGCTTTAAAACAAAGAAGGGAAACATACAGAAATATCCATAAATTGTTTGAGCAAATTGGAATTAAATGAATTAATCTTACACTAGGGGTAAAACTATATTAAAAAAAATTACCAACTATCAGTCTTTTAAATTGATGTTGATTTTTAACCTTGTGGCAATTTGTCTCTCAAAAGTTTACAAACTGAAAACTAATAGGATATGGGCTATGAAAATATTCAGCATGCTAGATGACTACTTTCTGCTAATTCCTGAAATATGGCAGTTTCTCACTGAGCATTAAATTTTAACAGCTGTTTAAACTAAATTATCCTATCACTGTAAGAAATTGATAGGCATTAGACTACTAAAATTAACTAACAGCTAGTGTAATGCTATCGTACATTTACATTATCAATATCATAAGGTTAAATACTTACTGATTACAATGATTTAGCTCATATTCATAAGATTAGCATTTTAAGACTACCAATAACTATAATATGTTAATTTAGAGTATACAATTAGTTATTATCGTACCTAGACTAGACATGCCTAAAAGTACTCAATGATGAAAAAATATAACAGTATCAAACAGTACCAGCTATGAATCCTATCAATGACTTATCTAAATTAGTAAGTGGCAAATAAAATGTAGCTTCACCAATTTATAATAATAACATAGTATAAAGGCCTCAATATTTGGTGTCTGAAATGTGTTACATTACCAATTACACTTACTTTTCAAAATACCCTCTTTCCTTACAAATCAATTTGGAAGTAGGTCTTTGTAAACTTTTGAGATGAACCATTCCTTAAAAATAAACTGAGGGTTACATCAGTAGGTTCTATTGAAAACTCATATTCTGTAGGCATTTATACTCTTTCTTGTTTGGGAGGAGATACATCCTCCGTGCCATTGGCTACACTTTGATGGTATAACTTCAGCAGTTCCATTGCATCTTGAGCTTGGCGCTTCTCCAAGAGAATCCTGTAAAATATTGGAACTTATTACAGGTACAAATCAAACTGATTATTAGAACTGTTACCCTGTGGAAATATAGCTAGTACCCATTTCAATACATGTATGGGATACAAAAAAACATTATTTAGGTATATGTTTCTAAAACTAGGTGTATATTTTTATAGTTTAGCATAATATTGTTTTACTAGGCAGTTTCAAAATTTGATAAAGATTACTGCAAATATTTACCTTCCAGATGCCTCCTTGATGTGCTCCAATATTATCCTGTTATCTCTGTCAGTCACAATATCAGCAAGGCTGTCAGGATCCATGTCTGACAAGAGTTCCAAGTCTTGCCCGCCAAGCAGTGAAATGTGGCAAAGGTTATGCTGCAGGCGACCGACCAAGTTCGCAACTTGGCCCTTATCTCCTAATGCTACATCATCAGTTTGATCCAAAGATACCTGGCACTTCGGCATGTTCGGCGCCCACTTCTCATTACCGTGTAGAATCATTAGCGATGTGTCTGGGTCTAAGGTGGAGAAATACTCTTCGTCATCAACTTCGGTGCCATCAGATTCTAAAACCACGGTCAGATTTTCCGAAGGAAGCCCCAACTTTTCCGGCACTTTCGCCAGCAAGTCCTCTAGGGACAGGGCTACGATACCCTTCTTTTTATCTCTGTTCACGTCACATATTTTGTAAGGTTTGTTGTTATCGTTTTCCATTGTCTGAGAAAATGTAAAATAGCTTTGAATTAAATTATTTTTTGATACACTAGCTCTTCTCGCTCAACTCACGCAAAATAAAACTAACCTACAGATAAAAAATCAATTTATGTCGAAGGAAACTGTGCTGACATGAATGGAATTACCAGAATAAAAAAACTTTTCCTAATAAAAAAAAAATTGAATGAATGAGCAACCGCTTTAGCTTTGGAGATTATTTTAAAAATTGAAACGTACGAATTATTTAAACTGTTTGGTACACGATAATGTTTTGTGATGGACTGCCTTCCACTGCCTCATGAATCTGACTACAGTGCGGCGCGGCGGGCAGCTGCGGGGCGGTGAGCTCTCGCTCGTTCGACGACTGTCGGTCGACGTACTCTCGAAGTCTCGAGCCCTTTGTATAATAAGTAGGAAGGATATAATAAGTTTCCCCCTTACTTTTGAAACATGTATAAAGTTGAACACTGGTTAAACAACGTCCTGTCTCTATTCGTCACTATCTACCTTCGAGCTTATAGCCACAACTAAAGACAGGGGGCCTTACTTATGAAAGAGGTTTAAAGTGAAACACTGGTTAAACAACGTCCTGTCTTTATTTGTGGATAGTGACAAACAGAGACAGGACGTTGTTCAAACAGTGTTCAACTTTAAACATCTTTCATAAGTAAGGGGGAGGATGTTTTGTTTAGACAGTGTTCAACTTTCATAGACTTTTCAACTTTAAACATCTTTCATAACATAACTCATATCATAAGTATAAACCTAAGACCTTGCGTCGGTCGGTCGCATGCATAAGCAAGAGTGTAGTAGGTACCTATACCTAATATATTTTTTTCGCGAGGTGAGCCTTCTACTAGATAGGTACCTACCTATTTATTCTATGATAATGATAAATCGATCCAGCGAGCGAAGCGAGCCAAGATCCTAGTGGCAAGTTGGGTGATTTTGCTTTGTATTTATTTAAGTAGGTAAGTATTTCACGAATTCTTGTTCTCGCTTAACTGCCGAGCCGGTTCATCCAATCTGCATGAAACTTGGTAGGTCAATAGGTTGTGCTATGATATATAACTGATATATAACTAGATATATAACTGATGAAAAAACAGCAATGAGTGCATATTATGCATATGCACACTCTTGGCTCCTTTATGGAATTGTTTTATGGGGAAATAGCTCAGATGTTCAAAAATTATTTATTCTACAAAAAAGATGTATACGTATCACTTATAATCTAGACGCCATGCAAAGTTGCAAACCTTACTTTGTAAAGAAACAAATTTTAACACTTCATAGCTTATACATCCTAGAAGTAGGAGTTTTTGTAAAAAAACATTTCAATCTTTTCAAAATTTACACTCGCCCCCAAAATTTACGTCAACGCAGCAGATTAGACCTCCCTTTCTCTAAACTTCAATTATTTCATTCTGCTCCATATGCCATGTCAATTAATAGTAGATTGTTGCACGAGGGTTGAAAGTAACCTATTGCGGCACGAGATGGTTTGGCGCCTGAGCGTAGCGAGGGCGCTAATAGTTCGAGTGCCGTAATAGGTATTTCACCCGAGGTAAACACTCTGCTTTTCATTTCGAATATTAGGAAAGTAAATAAAAACCTGATTAGCTCATTTTATAAAAATCTCTGTTCTCGATCGACAAAACAGATAAAAATTGAATTGGTGCTTTAAAAAAAATACTGGTTGGTAGCTTGCCACTGAAAAAAAAAACAAAAATGGCGCCCACCTTTTTTTTTCAGCCAGTATTTTTTGTCATTGAAGATGGTAAATATTTCAAGCTCAAAATCTTGTTTAAATAATAATAATTTAGTGAAAAGTAATTATTAATAACAATACCTACTCATGTAATAAATTGTTGAAAATATTTTTTACAGCAATTCTCAATAAAAAGGTAAAATAGAAATGTCAAATATTACTTTTGCTGTGTAAAAAGTTTCAACATGACTCAATAGAAATGTCAAAATAGAATGATTTTTTTTAATTTGACAGCAGGGAAAATTGCTTCCCAGGGCGGAAAAGTGCTACTTTCATCCCTCTGTTCAGGTAACTTCAAGCGTACTTTCCGTGTATGAGAAATGAAAAATATATAACAAAATACCTAGTAATATTAAAAATGAGGATAGTTTACAAAAATTTAAAAACCTTTTAAAAAAATATCTACTTAAAAACTGCTTTTACTCTCTGCAAGAGTTTTTAAGTGCAAATTAGCTGTAAGAAATCTGATCTCTTAGTTTTAAGCCACATAAAAAAGCTAATTTTAATTTTAAAATAAGTACCTTCTAACTTAGTTAAGTACCTACTTAATTAAACATTTTGCAATGTCCTTTCAGGACTCATGTTCTAGCCACTAGTACAAAATTGATAAGATCTCAAATGTACCTACTTATAACATGATGCAATAAATACTTTTGACTTTTGACTTTGACTTATGGAAATTTACGGTGGAGCATAGTGCTGGCACAGAGAAATGAATACTAGTAGCTGGGCAGTGTAGAAGCTACGCCGAAGTCTCCAAGATTGAATCTCAGCCAAGGTTATTTATTCGGTACCTAGGTAGGCAGGTACCTACCTACTTAGGTAGGTACATAAGCAGGTACCTATTTTTGTTTTGTTCTTTTTTCGGGTAGGTACTTGTACCTACTTACCTAAGTAGGTATAATTTTTCTCTATTTGCACCCGAGTAGAGCTCGGTAGCCCAAATATTTGTGTTGAAATCATTAGAAACCTAAGTAGGTTTCTATAAGCTCGAAGAAGTAGGTAGGTTATTATTACTACTAGTTATTATTATTATTTTGTATGTCAATTTGAACATCTCGGGACTATGGAGTCCCGGACCTTTGACAGGCATGCATGGGGCCGAAGCCAACACACAGAGGCCCTTTTGACAATTTTGATCTTTTGTGATGGATACACATTCCAGCGACTACCCTGTATGACACTATAAAAATGCTTTAAGGGCAGCCTCCGGTCTGTGCAGGACTATTGCAAATGATGGAAAACTACTACCGGGCTATGGGGGTGTGATGGTAATGGACTGGTTACTGGGAAAACTATGGATACTATGGCACCCGCCGAAACAATGTTAACGAACATGTATAAAATGGCGGGTGGAGACTTGCCTACTCACAAATGGGCCCCCCCAAAACAGTCGCTGGTGTAGCAACAAGGGGGCAACAAGACGTGAGTGGCTAGAGGGTGGTCAGATGTTACCGGGTTTTAAACGACGATCATTAGCTCCCTGAGGGTCCAGCTTCACGTGCCCACTCACCACTTACGTAACACCCTCCAGCCCCCGAGCAATGCTCTAGCGACTCCACTCCGTCCGGCCGGTGAAGGCAACACGGAGGTGGGGGACCTGTTCCTCGTCAGTGTTCACTCCGTCCGGCCAATGAAGGCAACACGGAGGTGAGGAACGGTGACCTCCCCCGGGAGCACTCGGGTCCGCGGGGACGCTACTCACCCGACACCTCGCCTCAAAGGTGCCCTGCGGGCTTATTATTATTATTATTATTAAAGAACTATCAAAATACTGCTACGCCTTGAAGGTACCTAGGTACATAAGCTCGACTAATCGACTTCATTTAGGCTTATTTCACTCTTCAGCGTGTCGCCGGTCGCGTCGGCGAGTTGACCATTCTCAGAACAGAAATTAATTTTGACCATTCACAGCACAGAGAAATGTGCTGTGAATGGTCAACTCGCGGACGCGACCGGGGCGGCGACACGCTGAAGAGTGAAACAAGCCTTAAAGAAATCACAAAACAAACAACAAACCTATTAGGTAGTAGGTACCTTTCCTACTTATGGTTTTGTCTATCCTCAAATAAAATAAGGTGTTATCTTTTGGGGTACCTACCTATAATGCATCTGTAATGCAGGTGAAGCCGCCGAGACTATTGATCTGGGGCCGTCTTGTCGCGCCCTGACAGCATGATCACAATGATCATGATCATGATCGATCCAACTAAACTTTGAAAAAAGAATGCCGGTCTTTCCCGCATTGATCATATAAACCTACTTAAAACAATATGATTCATTTCAACAAACGGTGACTTCTTTGCATACCAATGTAATGAAAATGCACTATTGGCATTGAGGGGCAGGTAGGTACCCCCCAAGGGCGTAGGGTCACGTTCGGTCAGGGCGCGACGAGACGGCCCCAGATCAATAGTCTCGGCGGCTTCACCTTCCACTACAGATGCATTTTATTTTTGCAAGTCAGCACTTTACAAATCGGCTTATGTTGTGATTTTTTTTATGTAGGTAAGTATAGGAAAGAGGAGGTGCTTACGAACATTTACGTAGAAATTAATTTCATAGACCACAGCTAATTAAACGTTTTTTTAAAAAACCATCGAGGTTTTTTTAAACCTATTGATACCTACGCTATTTTTATTTTTATTTTATTTTTGGACACTGAACAGCTATTTTTTTTATACTTATCTAGGTACAATACCTATAGAGAGTTAGTTGGCCCTTTAGGGTGTGGTGTATCGATATTGCGAGGCAGAGGCCAATTTGAACGTTGACTTGAAACGAGCAGCCTCGCGAGGCAGCTCGTTTCAAGGTACAGTGGGGTTGTAGGTAAAGGTCGTTATAGCAGAATCACAAAAGGAATCGCACTATAATGCAGTGTCTTTTCATAGACTAAGAGTGACAAGAACGGCATATTTTGCAGTTCCTTTTGTGATTCTGCTATAGCGCCCTTTTTGTAACGTTAAGTGCTTTGTAGACCCTACAGATAAATTTATATTTTCTGACTTGCTTTTAAATTTAATCTTAAGTTATTTCCAATGTCTGTGACAGGATGTTAAAAGTTGATTTATTTTATCATCCATCGGGAGAGTCGAGTTGATTGATGACCTGCTCCTTTGGTATTTTCATTTACTTAGTAGGTCCATTTGTATACTTACCTCTAAGTAAAATGTAGGCAAGGAAAATGAGGGTACCGGGATTGAAGTTTGCCTAAAATAAATCTATGCGATCAAAGTACCTTATTATAAAATAGTACCTAAGTAAGTTAAATTGAAGTGTAATTTGAACGTTATTGAGATTTTCTAAACAGGTGTAGCACCACACCACATAATTTTTGTATCCGTAGAGCTGTTCGTAGAGCTGTAATAGATGCGTAGCATCGTAGGCCCGCGGGCGCCCGTAGCCAAATTAGCGTTACAAGAGTACCAAATATAAATAACGTTTACATCTTTTTAGGGTTCCGTAGTCCTGACAAGGAACCCTTATAGTTTCGTCATGTCCGGCTGCCCGAGATTTTGCTAAGAGACTAGAAAGCTAGAATTTTGTAGGGGTGTGTGTGTACTGTGTTTTAAATCAATTAGGTACGCCGACAAAGTGGTAAAAGAAAATTTTGGAAAAAAAATTTAGGGTGGCTCTCCTACATGTGAAGTGGGGATTAATTGTTTTTCGTCGTCTACGCCATAGGCTGGGAATTGGGATATCGTTGAATAGGTCTTTTAAAATGACTTGGGTTGCCAGTACTATTTTTCGATGCAATTTTTTGTTTCAGTCCTTCCAGCCCCCCCCCCCCCCCCCCCCCCTTTAAAAGCTCTAAATACTGCTGGCTTCAAAAATCTGGAAAAAAAATCATTAAAAATTGTAAAGACCTGCTCTGCTCGTATGAATGGCACTTACTCACCTATACCACCAAATATCGCATGCGATGTGGAACGACATCTGCGACGAAAATAAAGAAATTTCCTCAGAACACGTCAGTAATGTGTAGGCATTTGCATGCTATTTGCTCAGGCGGAATTCCCGTAGCGTTTTCAATTTATAAAATGGACTGTTTGGTTTATAATTTATGTATGATCTCGCACCCGAAGCTCTCATAAATATTGCCTGGATCTCTTAAGGCTCGACCTGAAAGTTTCACATGAGCTCGTCTCGAACAGTAGTTAGGTACCTACCTGTTCATTTACAATAACAAATAAACAAATCTAAAATCAAAATAATTTTATTCAGAACAGACAAGTAGGAACATAGTTTACAGAAGTACGATGAAACTGCAAAAGTTAATAACTGTGTAGCAAGTGCTAACAGCAGGCAAGAACCTTTTGTACCTAATGTTACATGAGTAGGTAATACGATTCTAAATACTCTGACTTCTGACTTTTTTAGTGTAGCCTGCAGTTTATTAGTGGCTCAATCAAGGGGCTGCGCTGCGACATGACGCGCGGCTGTTGAATTAATAATGGCTTAGTTACTCGCCGCTGCAGTGTATAAGGCTTGGGATTGATGCTGCTTAATTAGAGTAAATGAACAAAGGCAAGTCATTTTGAGATGTTGCGTTAGTACAGCGTCAAGAGCAACCTATGTCCTCTAACTATACCTACAAATGTAGACTCTGAAAGCTCATCTTAAATTACCAAATTGAAAAATATCTCTATCTGAACCAAACTGAAAAAAAAAAAACTAAACAAGAACACACGGCTCTTTTTTGGTCTACCTGTAAGTACTTATATCCATAAAACTTTCAAAACTAACTTCACCTGGAAACCAAGTAGAAAATGCATTTTTATTTTCTTTCTGATGAAATGTTGGAGCAAGTTTTACTTAAATGTTGCAAACCATTTTTAAATTGACTACCTACTAAAAGCGAAAATTACCTATTATTCTAGTGTAGTTCCAGAGTCCCAAGTACCAATAAATAGATACGAAAAAATTGTAAAACCAACTTTTGTAGCTTTGCAGCAATGCAGAGCTCGAATGAATGTAAAGTTTTAAATTAAAATTTCGATCACAGGAAATAACTACTTATTTGTGTAAAACGTATTTTGAAAGTGAAAGGGCAAAATACAACAAGGCGTGGAAAGCTTTCTTATGAAAACCTATCTAAGTACCTATTCAGAGTTTTTTTTAATCAAAGTCCAAGTAGTACCTACTACATAAAAATACTCTTATTTTTTTAAGTTGAATTAACGTCTCCTCTCTAGAATAAAACAAGCAACCTTAATGGGTCTCAGGTGTATGGTTGGATGAAGTTCCTTTTCTGCTTATGACTATATTTCATAATATTTAATTACGAGCAGTGTTACCTTACATTTAGGTAGCGACTTATAATATCCGGGGAAAAAGTAAGAAAGTTAATGGATTTCATAAAGTTAAGATATCTTTTGTGTTGGGAAGCCACGGTCCCTTATTAAAGAATGCGGTCATGCTCCCGATACCATTTAAGCTTTAATTTGTGTTGTACATTATCAAGATTCTTGTGTAAACGTAACTTGTTGACAAACAAAATAACTAAGTAATTGTAAGTACCTACATACATTTGGATCAACAGATATAATCCATCAGCTACCTATCATATATTTTATCCAAGAGATAGCTGGTAGACAAAGACGAAGTGGTAGCCAAAGAATAGCCGCGGGGCGAGCTACCAATCAGTGTTTTCGGACACATTATCAGGATGATTGGATGGCGTTGGATGAGAGGTCACCAAGATGAGTCTCACTCTTGATGGGAGAAAAAATACTAACGAGTCACACTGATAGGATCAGCTGGGATATTTTGTTTCACACGTAAAGTCGCTAACTCCGATTCGTTCCAACAAAAATTGTTTTTTTACGATGAATACTTTGAAATGGTAGAAGATGGTTAAAAAAAGTGATAGACATGTTTGTTGTGTAAAATATGTAAAGTAATTTTGCATTAAATAACTGTAATGTTGTTCGTAAAAAATCTATTTGTTGGAGCGAATCCGAGTTAGCGATTTTACGTGTGAAACAAAATATCCCAGCTGGTGTAACTCGTTGGGAATCCATCACCGAAAGCAATATGAGTCGCACAGTTTAGTGATGGTAAAGATGCAAGGTTTTGAAAAAATGAACTCTGCACATAAATCAACTTGTGTTAAACTTAGTCGGCGCTAAAAGCATGCATTCAAAGTTCCAAACTAAATATAACTTGGGGAGTATTTTCTGCGACAGAATGTAATGCATCCACCTGCCGCGTGAGGCGGTCCCGCTGGTGTAATGTAAACTTTGCTCTACAAGGTTCCCGCGTCAGTCAGGGATAAACAGAAGCATCAAGTCGTCACTCGATGTCACGTCCCACAGCGTCCCACTGATACTTTCTAAAGACACACTCACACCACCTTGACATTATCGGGAGAATATCACACAATAATTTTTCAGAGAATGATACGTGTCGAAGTTTTTATTACGCTGAGAGAAGGTTTGAAAGATTTGTAAATCTGCTGCTGAAAACCGAATACCTACCTGCTTATAGTAGTAAATAATCCCAATAGTTTCGTTATGTTCAGGATAGCGAAATAGGAATACTATCAGAAACTACAACTATCATGGTTCCGGTATACACAAACCCAAAATAAATTAGCTCGGGTCAAAATAGTCACCTCGACTATGAAGAGGAGTCGTCAAAAAGTATGAATGGAACTTATTGTGATTTAAAAGTAACCGTAGCACTCTTGTAGAAATGCGTATAGTAGTAGGTAGTTATTGTTAGGACTTTAAACCAACAGGTATAGAACAATAGGACGCTAGGAAAGCTACGAGTACAGAATATACAAGTAAATTGGGACAAGCAATCTACCCTTTTGTATTGAAAAAGACACTTACCTGGCTCTATGTTGTGGACGAGGCATTGTGTTGCAGGTCATGTGACCTTCGTGGCTCAATATCCAGGTCGAGGTCGCGTCTGTGACCCCAGGTTCCAGCTTGCTCCCACCGGCACATTAGCGGTAAAGTAGTACAATTCGACCGCACAGGTGACTCCGCCACATTTACATCGAGATCGGATAGGAACAAATGGGAGCCAAGTAATTTTTAATATTGCATTAGATCCGCTTTATTAAATACTACTGGGTTTTTGTTTCTTTTATTCCATAGAGATAGAGCGTTTTGCTAGTTAAATTACTTTGGACTGCTGCTTAGAACGTTTTCTTTGGAACGTTTTGGACTTTGTAAAATGGAGTAAGTATTTATTTACCAATTGTAGAGTTTAGGAGATTTTTCAAAAGGACAAAAGGGGAAAAGTACATAACAACCTGTGATCAATGTAACAAATCTGGTACGTATATTGAACCGTTCCTTATTAATTACGGCCTAAGAGGACATGTTCCTGTAGGCAAATTCGATGGTTTTAGTGCAAGTGCAAAGTAAGTAGGTAATACCAGGGCATTTTGGAAATAGAAAAAAAAATATAAGAAGATTTTTTACCAAAAACTGCCATCATATAAATTAAAACAAACAATGATGAGCTGGTAACTTGTTATGTATTGAATGCTAACTTCTGCAAATTGTGTGCGTGTACAGTTGGGCCGGCGGATCTAGGCGTACGTGAAGTCAGGCTCTGCGCTGCGCAGTAGAAAATTTTGTATGAAAAAGTTGCACTGCGCATCGAAACGGCGCCGTAACTTCACGCACGCCGAGATCCGTTGGCCGTACTGTACCAAATATGTTTTTGGACATGCTACCCTCTTCGACATCTATAAATGATCTGAAAGTCCTAAAGATCTAAGATGATGTATATCGCGGAAATATCCTTGGGAATACAGTCGTGATCATGATCATGTTTATGCGGGTACGGATTACAGATAAAAAATTCGGTCACGGAATTCGTGGGTACAGACTACAGAAACCCTGTTTTTTTTTAAATTATTATCTCAAAATTAGTAAAAAATCTGCTAACCAAAATATTGTTTTGCATGTAATAATTAGTTAAAATGTGAATTTTTAATGCGTTTGATTTCCTCACGCTCTCTTAATAAACAATTGTCAAGAGAAGTCTTCGTATGTGATACATATTTTATTTCGAAAGGAAGGTATCTAAATTTTCCAAACTAGGTCAATAGGCTTCTACAACTTGGCCGATGCAGCCGCTCCCAAGAAGTTTCAGGTCAGGCTTACCGAAACTATATTTCATTTTGATATTAATTTTCGTGACACTATTGTCTCACAAGCTTGTTTATGTGGGTTATTGTGCAACCTCATTTATTATAATATATTATGATGTGTTATTGCCACATGCTGAGTTGTTACTTAAGGAAATATGTTTATTTCCACGAGTTAGAAAATTGTATATTTTAGTATCAACCAATTAAAAAAGGAAGAAATAACCGGCCAAGTGCGTGTTGGGCCACGCGCAGTGTAGGGTTCCGTAGTAGCCCGTTACAACAGGCAACTACATCATCTTAATCACTTTAAAAGATTTATTCTAAGTATTTTGTATTTGGTACAAAATTTATCCAACACCCAAGTTCAACGACTATTACCACTATTACTGCTAAACTAATAAAGTTATCTTAACCGCTATAATTTTCATTTAAAGTTCATGAAATGCATTATCATCATGAATTTTTCCAGATTTTATAAGCCAGCAGTTGAGCTTTTAGAGGGGGGGGGGGATTTATGGGGTAGCATGAGTGAAGTTTGTAAATAAAACTATCAATTTCAATTTATCTTTATTTTATGGGATATAAAACGAAAAGTCTACTTCAAGCACACAGTCTACTTAAAAATTAAATAACTGGACAGCATGTCGCATTTAAATGCATTTAAAATGCAACGAGCTTGTGGCGACGCTGAACGAGCCCGCGCTCGCTCCTTGCGGTAGCTCTTACAAAACAAGCTTCAAGATACATACATGAAAACTTAAATTCGTCACAATCTAGGAAATTATAAAGTAAATTGTAATGAATTTTATAGTACGTAACAAAAAAGAATGCTCTTATACAGGGACACAGGAAGCAATTCACAACTTATACCTACTATACAAAATTTGTTATCAAATCGAGCTATAATTTGGTAGAAATTAAAAATTTTAAACTACCTATATCTTATTAAATGTAAATAAATTTCAGTTTTTAAATGAGTCAACACTTCTTCTGTTGTTTGTTTAGTTTACTTACGTCATTCACAAGTTCTTTAAAAGATAAATACTTACTTCAGTATAATAAAGTGTTGTGTTCAGTAAAAATATTTCATAAACAAAACAATTTCTTCTCGGTTGAAGAATTACTTTATTATTATTAATTATGGTCTATTTGAGTTTTTGGGAGTGGTCCAAAAATAATACAAGCCAGTTGATATATATTATTTGACCATTTTCATTTTCTTAGACTAGAATGTTAAAATAATAGGTACTTTTATTGTTGATATCAGAATTTAATTTCTCTATCCAAAGTTTGACGCTGAAAAAGTTATAGCGCTTCATATCAAACGTGAAAATGGATCAGCAACACATGTGAATGACAGATTTGATCGAGCGCCAACTATTAATGAGGGCAAACTGACCTGGCTACTAGTTCTAACCATCAGGCGGTTAAAAATAGCAACATTATCACGTAATACATTTATTTATAACTACAAATGTTAATTCTACAATTGTTTTACAAATCAAAAATGCTTTCTGTATTGGATAAGTACCAGTATTGCCAGACGTCCCGATTTTCAGCACAAAATCGAATCGACAGGCACGGTTCCGTTTTTCGGTGATTGATAACTCGAAGGTGAGTTGGTTTATTTTAATGTGTGGGCTATTATTTGAGCTGCAAATGATGATGATGATAAAAGTCAAAGTGTTCGATGATTCGTGATGATGATCGGTGATGATCGATGATCATCAAGGTCAAGGTCAGAGTCAAATAATTTGCTTCACTTCTGCCAGGAGTCTCGAGATGGCTCTCTTTTTTAACTCCTTGGAAATCCAAAATCTTTACAACCTCTTCATCGAATAAGCTATTATGCTTCCCCATAATTTTTTATCGAACAACCTATTGACCTATGTAGCATGACAATTGTCATGCAGATTGCATAGTTATGCGAGAACATTCCATAAGGAAGTAGGTATATAATCTACGGCAAATCTATAGAAAAAAAGGAAATTTTAAAGGAAGTTAAATCTTCATTAAAAATTTAAATAAGTAGGTACTTATGTAATATTCCTAAGTAAGACATAACTACCATAGAAATACATTATGATCCGGGTATTATCATATAAATTACCTACCTTTTTATTTAGCCTGACGTTTCGACTGGATTGCACCAGCCGTGGTCGCGGGAAGACTGACCCGGATACATTTGTATTTATAATGTGTTCTGATCGCGAAAGTTAAAAAAAGACAACTACCTTACAGGATAAACACAGATGGTTAGTGTTATTACCTACTTAATAGTGTAGGTGGTAGGTAACGTATTTTCATCAAAAAATAATTTATGGCGAAATTCAATGAATGTAATAGGAATTACTGATTACACATTTTTTATCATATCGCTCTTTCAGCGAACGAATCCTGCTTTTTTTACAAATATAAGTACTTATTTCAAAATTCCGCTTTCCCCAAACGCAAAATGAAAATTAGGTAAACTTTTCGTAGAATAGATGTCACTAACAATAGGCACAATCTAACATCAAGATAACTAGCCGTCGACCGCAGCCCCCTGAAATGTACCCGGTACACTTGAAGGGTAGGTTTGTTAAGTAGTTTTTTCACCGACGTGCCTCTAATGGGTATAAACGTGTTCGAGTGGGTGGGAACCCGCCAAATAACCAGCGAACTTCTCCGATGAAAGCTTACGTAACATTAATGCGCTTGCTCTGTATTTAGTGGGTTTTATTGGGGACAACTTTGCCGCCTCTAAATTGATAACATTATAACACGCGTAATAACAAAACGAATTTTCCTAGGAAGGCACTTACTTCAACCAATATTGTTGTTACTAAGATTTTTCTTACGTAGGAAAACATTAATAAAGTTTTATCTGGATCTTTATGAGTAAAAAGGTTTTACGTTTCTTGTTTACTTTCATTAGGGGAAGTTTAATATCACCTGAAAGACCTTCCCTGGAAACTCTTCATATTTTATGTTAATTACCTTTGATTGCATCCTGTCAGAGCCTCCCTCACATTTGACCTTTCAAGGGAATAAGAATAGTCTTTTCTTACAGGTTAAGTTATTGTATATCCAGTGAGGTAAAATTTATATTTCTTTAGGTTTATTCACAATTCTTAAAGATGAATTTGATTATTATAATGTATTTTGATAAGTATTATAAAATACCTACATATAAACGTAAACAGTCATGGCCTACTTTTGTAGAGGCATTAAGCTTTTGACCTCGCTGGCATTAGACTACCTTCTGATTATTTAAACGATCAATAGATGTATTGCACTTCAGAAATATTGGCGTTTCTTTTTCAGTAAGTAATTGTATTTTAAAATTTTAATGGAAAGTCCTACATTCTGATAAAAGGTCGACTAAATGTGAAAGAGATAATCGCCAATGAGGGCGCGATTAGAAAGGTTCATTTAGAAGAGGGTAATTTATCGCGCAAGCCTTGTTGGGTTGCCTAATCGTTGTATAGGCCTTCGTAGAGGGATCGAGGCATGTGTTCGGCCAGCAGAGACTTCAGTTTCTCCCGCGGGGAGACGGGGGTGTAGCGGGGCAGGGGGAAGGTCCTCGTCACGCCGTCACTCAGGGCGCGGGTCACGGCCGTCAAGTCTGCGTCCTATCATAATTAAAAACGAATTAATCACGGCGTAAAACAGGCTAATGAATACAGTGACCTTTGAAATTCGACCGCCTTTCTTTATAATTTTATTGCAAATTAAAATTCTAAAAGGTTATGACTTGGAAGAAGATTTACTTTTCTGTAAAAGTAATGAAAAATTAAATCTCTAAGGCTGGATTCCACTAAAAGTCATCTTACTCTAGAGTAGTTACTCTAGTTAGCCGACATAATTCGAAATACAATTGTGTAAAAAGCGCAACCGAACATTATTATGTGCATCCTAGTTAAAGATGTCAACTTTACAATGTCAAAATATTTAAACAAACAGTAGTTTACTCTCGAAGTAAAAACTTAATCCAGTTTGGTCGAATCCAGCCTAAGTGTTAATAATATAAATATTTTTCATCACTATCAAAACTCGGAAAATTCGAATTATGTATTTTAGTAATGTAGAGGTAGTGTGACTGTAGTCAAGGTACAGTCTCTGTTTGTTATTTTATAATTCCTTGACATTGACCCATCACTAGTGAAAACACACTTTGTTTATGTTATTGTATTCCAGTCTCGTTATTTTGCCCGAGTGGGAGTGAAGGTCATCTAATGCTATCTTTTAGTTTATATCACAGATAGAGTTTTTTTCACTTTCAAATCTATCGTGAGTTGTACTAGACATTATTTAACACACGGGAATTACTCACGTAAAATTATCGTCGATTTAGATACCGACAATGTTTCGATTCATCCGGAGAATCTTCATCTGGGTAAGGAGGGAGTTGCGGCAAGGTTACTCCTCGCGGTCGCGTCTCACACTGCGAGCAATGTAACGCTCGGCGCGGGACGAGGGTCGCGGAGGGAGTAGTGGGGGGCGCGCTGTTGTAGTTGCCGGTGTCGTAAGGAGAGTCGGTGCTGGGTCTTCATCCTCACTATTCAAGTCTTCTGTGTCGTGGATATTGACACACACAGTACTGACGGTATCTCTACCAGGCTCTAATGCATTACTATTATTCTTAGTTCCGTGGAGACAAGGTTTCCAGGCTGGTGCCAAGGCCCAACCTCCGTCTCGGTTGAAATTAGGAACCCGGCTTATTTCTATTGCTTCACGAATCTTACGCGGAACAAAGAACTTTTCTCGTGACAATACCTGAGCCTTATCAAAACGAATATAGTGTGCCGAGCCCAAGGTCAAAGCGTGTTCCGCAATAGCTGACTTCTCCGTGTCAGCATTCTTCATTGCTCGAATATGTTCAGTAAGCCTGGTAGAGATATTTCTCTTAGTTTCACCTACGTATGAACTGCCACAATCACACGGAATTTTATTCACACGGATTGTGGCAGTTCATACGTAGGTGAAACTAAGAGAAATATCTCTACCAGGCTTACTGAACATATTCGAGCAATGAAGAATGCTGACACGGAGAAGTCAGCTATTGCGGAACACGCTTTGACCTTGGGCTCGGCACACTATATTCGTTTTGATAAGGCTCAGGTATTGTCACGAGAAAAGTTCTTTGTTCCGCGTAAGATTCGTGAAGCAATAGAAATAAGCCGGGTTCCTAATTTCAACCGAGACGGAGGTTGGGCCTTGGCACCAGCCTGGAAACCTTGTCTCCACGGAACTAAGAATAATAGTAATGCATTAGAGCCTGGTAGAGATACCGTCAGTACTGTGTGTGTCAATATCCACGACACAGAAGACTTGAATAGTGAGGATGAAGACCCAGCACCGACTCTCCTTACGACACCGGCAACTACAACAGCGCGCCCCCCACTACTCCCTCCGCGACCCTCGTCCCGCGCCGAGCGTTACATTGCTCGCAGTGTGAGACGCGACCGCGAGGAGTAACCTTGCCGCAACTCCCTCCTTACCCAGATGAAGATTCTCCGGATGAATCGAAACATTGTCGGTATCTAAATCGACGATAATTTTACGTGAGTAATTCCCGTGTGTTAAATAATGTACAGATAGAGTTCTTATTTATTCGACTTATAACAAGGTCATTGGTGCATAACGGTACATGTTTAACCGTGTGTGTTAACAGTGTTGGTGAATGTCAGAATGACGTCTTTTGACGATCTGTTGTGTTCGTGTGAATACTTACCAAATAACAGGATATTTGAGCTCAGTCATGCTCAAGCTTCGAACTGAACAATATTCAGAGCAATACAAATAATTATACTTAATACATAAAAAAAAATTACAAGGCTATCTTGCCATCGTAGTAGGTATAGTATATATAAATAGTATTTATACTTGTTTAGTGGTAATGCTCTGAAATTAGGCGATGTCACGTTTTACTCACGGCGCTCTTGGTATATTTCTCGAGGCTTCGCAGGGCCTGCTCGAAGTAGTCCTCTCCGTAGGCTCCTTTCTGTTCATCACTGAGCCGCTTCCACATGTCCCGTGCCTGTTCTAGAAGCTTCTCCTCAGAGAGCCATGCACTGCCGGTCGTGTATTCACCAGCCGCTACCACAACCTACAAAAAAAATATTTATTGTTATTATTTATTATTTAAATTGTGAGTCGAAGACGAACACAGAGAAATTAATACCTACTAACGTTATTTAACACCTACTAACGTAATAAAAAAAACGTATCTCTTGTAACGTAACGATGTCAGCCCCTCGATTCTACTAAAAACTTTTTCTCAACCACAGAAAACGTCAACTTTTTCGTTTTGTGTCATAATCTACTGACCAATGAGGTTAGGTTACTCTGTTGTGATGACTTTTTCAAACGAATTACCAGTGAGGTTTTGTAAATTACTGTCATTTTGGAGAACGAAACAAAACGCAACGGCAATGATACTTGAATGGTTGACATTGTGAAATAGAGGAATTGGGCCCGAATCGACGTCTGAGTTTTCTTACCGCAAGCGCACAAGCGCACAAATTAGTTTCGTGGTTAATTGGCTTCGTCGTAGATGCTAATAAAGCAAGTGGTTTTAGTAAATTGGTTTAGTTATGTACCTACTTACTTAGGTAGGTACTATGTTTTGAGAAAAATACCAAATCGTTTTCTAAGCTGGGTAAGTAACCTACCTATCTGGTTTTTGACAAAATATAATGTTCGAGATCCACATAAGTACCTACCATTCCTTCTGCGAACTTGGGAGTCTGTAGGTATAGAGGAATGCGTAGGATGCCTTGAGTAGTAGGTACTGAGGAACGGTAATGTTCGAACAGGTACGTAGTTGTTATGTCGGTGTTGAAGTTTGAATGTATAGGATAATGAAGTATTCAGTATTCGTATAGAGCTGGATTTCAGTGTATTTTGGTTCAGGGTGAATCTCATAAAATTTATAACAGTTTCAAAACTGTTTGCAAATCAGTAAATATCTTGAAGAAATATCGTCTGTAAACAGAAAACTAGTAGTTCGCCCCGAACTGAGATCTCGCGCACCGTTGCGTTGATAGCCTAGATTTGGACTTGTTTGTGACTACTCCTATACCTACGTTAAGTGCTCCTTCTAGCAATAGTTGACCCCGCGAACTTCGTACCGCACCTCAGGGAAGGCCTCTTAGTCAATCAATTCCCTCTCCCTCCCCTCTCCCCCCCCCCCACCTCCCCTCCCCCTCCCTCCCCATCTCCCTCCCCCTCCCCCTATCCCTCCCCTCCCCTCCCCCTCCCTCTATAATTATGGTACATGCCTAGCCCACTATTGCAGGAGTTAGCATTTGCATACGTGACAGGTTGCAAGCCCATCGCCGCTATTAGAAAGTTAACTGGTTTCTTCACGATGTTTTCTTTCACCGTTTAGAGCTCGTGTTAATGCGCATTTAAATTTTTCGAATCGAAAAATCCATTGATGAGCACGGCAAGGGTTCGAACTTACGACCTATGAATCGAAAGTCGAGCACTCTTCCACTCGGCCAACACGGCTTTTATTTTCAATCTTTATCAAGAAAAAATATCAAGTAGCAACTATAATAAAATCATTGCAAACCAAACCACAACGATGCCACACTCTTTCTCGGTTAACCAGACCTACGAATACATCGAAACTCTATGAAACGGGAGCTCTCTCCATACTTCCGTTAATTGGTTTTCATCATTTTTCTTTTTCACTGTATTTCAAAAACTATAAAACCTAGAAGAAAACTAAAAACCATTTTGGAATGTATAAATTGAGTACTTTCATATGACACCCCACTCAATATATTTGGGTAACTTTGAAAAAAATTTACCCCCTTGGGAACCCCATATCTTTACAACCCCTTCATCGATTACGTTCATATGCTCCACAGCAAATTTCCATAGCACAACCTATTGACCTATCAAGTTTCATCCAGATTGGATAAGCGGTTCGATAGTTATGCGAGAACATAAAAATGAAACATACAAATATACAAACATACAAACATACAAACATACAAAGCAAAATCGCCTAACTTGCCACTAAGATCTTCGCTCGCTTCGCTCGCTCGATCGATAAAAGAAAACATCTGGATAATTTCAATCTCCTCGTTATTTATGATGATATTAGGTAAGTAAGTACATAAATTAATTCAGATTCTTGACCTTGACCCCAGCTCCGATTTAGATACAGAGTACATTGGAAAAAGTCACTCAAATGTGATCCCAAAATATCTCAATCGTTTTCTTGTAAAAATATTATTATGATTGTAAATTATGTTTGCGATGCATTTATTCGTTTGAAAATTATTTTTCTAAATATAACAACGGTGTATTTTGAAAGTGTCACTGCCTTATCTGGACACCTTGAGTCGACCTCAATAAAACGAACAAGCCCGAATTTTGAACAACAACTTTTATGAAACGGGACTAGCTTATTGGCAATGTCAACAAATTAAACTTTTCACAGAAAAATTGTAACCTTACGTCCCTTGAAATAAGTTTATAATAAGATGACAATAGACTGTACCCAATATGATTTTCTCTTTTGTGAACTTTGTCTAGTTTTATTTTAGGCGCAGGCCAGATAGAAGAGACGGGGCGCAGACATTTGTCTCTTCCGCGTCCCTTTCATACAAAATGTGAAGGCGCCCCGTCTCTTCTGTATGTTTTGCGGCGCGACGCTTCTATACATTTTCTATGAAAGGGACGCGGAAGAGACATGTCTGCGACGCGTCCTCGTCTTACGTCTTTTCTGTATGTCCCGCGCCTTAGGATTTTGACATTAATTTAAAGCGACTCATTTTCTCGGCGAAAAAATGTTGAAACCTGCAAATGAAACCAGCTTGGTAGGTTATTTTTAAAATGTATCTACTTTTCATCTTCAACCTATGAAGATACAAATTGCGATCAGTGCATCAACAGAATTCAACGGAAATAGTCCAACTGAAGGATTATTTTGCGAAACACTGCTTCTGCTGAGCAGTAATGTTTTGGAACGGTTATTAAGCTGTAAAAACAAGTCCATATTATTTTCACCAATAGTCGCTAGTTTACCACTAATGATAACATAATTCCCTACTAACTAGATTATGTTGATGGAACCAATTATTGGCACTCAGGTATATTTATGTTCATCGCCTGCGTTGTTTCAATCAGGTAACGGGAAGCGATCGGAATGATTATCGGCTTCAATCCGATCAGTTTAATCAATCTGAATTGCAAATATCACGCTACGTTTACATTTGCGGCACTTTTCATGATAAAACATTTGGTTCATAAAATTGAGTGGTAATTTAGGCAACACTTTCTGAAATTATTCGGGCTTCGACCTTTTTATATCTCATCATATTTGGAATACTGCTTCACCTTTAATATGTACTTATATTAATCATAACCATCCAAAAACCTACTTCGTGTGCTGTTTAGCATATTTTATGCTTTACGTCTTTATACTTTCTATTAGGTTAGTTCATGCTCTTATAAATACTTATCTAGGTAAGTAATTGTTATTGTTATTTGAAGAACCACACGTAACATACAATACGTGGATAAAAATATATGACTGATTTATATTGATACTAGTATTACTAAATTGTGAGTCTCTTACGTATGTAGGTTTGTTTGTTATTCTTTACGCTGCAAGGGCTGAACGGATTTGGATGAAACCTACAATGGAAATAGCTTGCACCTTAGATTAATACGGTACTTTTCCTTTTGTTTACACTCCTTTGTAGCTAGTACTAGCTAGTACTGCCAAGCTTTGTAACAATACAACGACATATAGACAAAACCATTAGAAGCCGCGAGTCAAACTTGAAGCCAATTACCAAACTTTGTCCGTATTCGGCTATCTCGTAAACGTCGAGACTTCAGCCACCCTTCTACATTTTGATTCTGTAGAGCTTTTGGTTGGGTTGATAACATAGTTACGTTTAGATAGTTGTCTAAATGTGTCAGCTGTAACAATATGTATTCATTATTTAGTCCTTTGACATCAAAATTAGTGCCGACGACACCTCTAGCTTGTAAGTATTGTTATTGAAAAGAAAATGTGCCCTATTTGCGGCGAAATAGGTACCATTTGCGATAAAATATGCGCAGAACTAAACAGAACATCGTCCTGTTTCAAGTTCATGAATAAAACATGTAGATAGCGCTTCATTGAGGGCAGGTATGGATTTGTGCAAAATTGATAGCCGTCAGCGCGTCAAAATGCATGAATATAAATTGCGGCTGTACAAGCACCACCTATGTGACAGATTCTTCTAAAATGTTAACGATGTTTTTAACCGGCTTCAAAAAAGGAGCAGGCTCTCAATTCGTCAGAATCTTTTTTGTGCTTTTTTATGTATGTTCACCGATACTCGAAGACGCCTAATAAACCGCTTTGCAAAATTCTTTTTTTGTTTGAAAGGGTATACTTTCCGATTGGTGCCTCAAAATTTTGGTGAGGATCTGTCGAGGGTCTTTAGAGTTATGAACAGAAATGCACCTCAAGAGTGCAGTACACGCTGCGCCGCTGCGCACAGACGGGAAGCTTCCTATAATACGATTACCTACCGAGTTTCTAGGATTTCACTGTTCATTAGGTATGACTGAATAATCTGCAAGTTAGAACAATAAGGTGCTTATCCAAGTGCATCATATTGCACTTATTTACTTTGTCCTTGTGTAACTAAGTTAGATTTTCTGAGTCAAAACGAGAACGTGTCATAGTTTTGCGGAGTGGCCTTCACCGGTTGTTACAATTATTCTCTCGACAAAATCCCGTTTCTGGCCACCTTGGTATTGAAGTGATGAGCCACACTTTAAAGCGAAATTTTTGTTGTAGGTAAGTACTTACTTATTGTTTTTTTTTTAATACAGATCTGAGATGTGGTAGAGTTGTGGCCGCACGCTGCACTCCTAGGCTATCTTTGCTTCAATACTGGCGAACATATAGACCGAATTGAAGAGGCGCTTTTACAAAATAATGAAGTATGCCGCCATGAGATTGGGTTTCAAGTATGTACCTATTTGATTAACGTTCAGTGCCCATGGCGCACATGTGCTGCCGGGGCAGAGAATGTATGTGTTAAGGTTTGAGTTTCGAAGGTTTTACGTTTGTACTTACGACATCGACGCCTCTCGGTTTAAGCTCGCGTCGGAGGCAGGCGGCGAGTGCGTCGAGAGCAGAGAGCGAGGCGGCATGGACCCCACGGACCGGAGCTGCCACGTGGGTCAGGATCGAAGACGCGAGTACCACGCGGCCGCGCGCGCGGCGCACTAGCGGCAACATCACTTGCACCAAACGGGAAGGACCTGAACACACAACGTTCTCAAACTTGAAGGAAAGCCATCTGGAAAGTCTTATTTAGACTTAGGCCTTTACATCTTTACTAGATGATTTATATAGTTAGAAGATAGTCTATGCATAAATAGGACATTGTTGCAGGCCTGGAGATAAAGATAGAGAATGGCTACCGCAACAGTCGTGATCATGTTTCGTTTCTTTTTCTTATTTGTACCCTGGGACATATAGTTAAGACGTAAGCTTATGTATCTTTTACCTAAACCATCTTAGCATAATTACCCTTATCCGCAGAAAATACATCTTTAATAAGTACCAACGTGTGAGAGAACTTCTGGTTAATCACTGATTTGTGAGATAAACGATTCAATGTAAATTATTTACTTACCAAGTGTCTTTTTCGTACGATTTCATTTGAAGATATTTCTATTCAGACTGCTAGTACACTTCATAATTTAATTAATAGTATTATCTATGTAAAGTAACTTAATCAACAACATAATGTACATAATGAATACGAAAACAAACACTAGTTGGCGCTGTGTGTATTACACACACATTTGTTATATTACACATCAAACGTAGAGTATGAATCAGTCCACAATACATATGCTGCTAGCGGTTTTAATCAAAAGCAGGAGGCAAACACTAGATTGAGACTAAATAGTTCGATTGTACGACGTCTATTGTTCGCTTTATTTTAAATGAAATGGTTATTTAGTAGGTACCTATTACCTTTAGTCATTGGCTGTAGTTAACGCCAGTTTACTTATTGGTGAACATTGGTCTAAGACGGCTTTTGTTTGAAAGACGAATAATTGGATCGCGAATAATTTAGCTGAACGCGTTCTAGTTTTAAATTCAACATACAATAAGAGAGTTTGTTCGATAATGTTATAATGTGACTTTGTTATTGAACATTCTGGGTCTTACATAAGAAAGAAGTTTAAAGTCTAACGCTGGTTAAACAACGTCCTGTCTTTATTTGTGGACAGGACGTTGTTTAACCAGTGTTCCAACTTTAAACATCTTTCATAAGTAAAGGGGTTTTTTATTCATCTTTCGTAAGTTTACTACTTTCAAATACCAGTGCAGCAGTGGTCGGGTTCGTATTTGAACGAATCGTAATAATCGTAATCGTATTTTAACAATAATAATTATTGTTGTCAACATACGATTTTTTCTCTAGAGTAGCAATTAGTCTAGTAGGCCTCTATTAATAAACTCGGATTAACTTCTGTCAAAGTTGCGCCACGGATTTAATTATTGCCATCCTTATTTGTCACTGTCTAACAAAAAAGGATTGCAATAGTTAAATTCTTGGCGCAACTTTGACAGAAGTTAATCCGAGTTTATTAATAGAGGCCGTAGTAACTAGTCTGCAAATATTGTATAGTCAACGTACTTACTGAAATAAACAGAAGTAAGATGTTAGCAATTTTTCTAAAATTATATTCGCACAATTGCGTCAGTTCTCGCATCGTGCCAGTAACCTCTTGTGGAAAATGTTCTGGACTTGGTCCAGTTTACATTGGTTTTATTCAAGGTCTACTACCAAGGTCATTATTTTTTTCAAATCAAGTCTATGCTCCGAGCAATTGAACAACAATCTGTCATGTAAATGTCAATGAGCCTTTTTTGCACAGAACAGAGAAACGCTGCTTTTTTGAAAGAATTTGAATCGAAATAAACGTACATCGTCATACAGAATAGCATTATAGGTGTTTTAATTTAGTTAACAAGCTAAAAATATAGAAGTACTTAAGTAGGTAATAACATTGTTTTTTATGTGTTTGAATTTCATCAATGAGTTTGGATTTTTTTGAGATAAATATTTTATTCAAATAGGTACAGTACTCTACAAAAGCTTAATTTCAATACTTGCAATCACTGCTTAAACCAGTTTCAAAGAAAAACGATATTCGCGCCATCTGTTTGTTACATAATGCGCTACAAAGCGTAGCAGTCTCGTAGCGGCGTAGCTCGTAGCACTTACCCAAAAGATTCACGTCCATTGCTCGTTTGATGACTGAGAAAGGCACCCATTCTAGTTCACCCAGTGCACACCAGGATTCGCAGTTGACGATGGCCCAGAGGCCTTGTGCGCCCTCTGGTAGATGGTCTACGATGTACAGAGAAGCCGACAGGATCTGAGACAATACCAAGACAATACAGACCGGTGAAGAGGTGAAAAAACGAACTATTTAGGCTACGTTGCCGATAGAGCGCGCCACAATCTTAATTAAGTACTTAATTGAAACAAAGTACAGTCCTATTTGAGAAAATGATTAAAAAAATGTTGTTAGGTATATTGAGAATAAAATACCTGTTATTGTTTAATTTTCAGTTCTCGTCAGCATAAGTACGAGTATTTAAATTGCATATTTTTTTGTACGACATTATACCATAGCGTCCCACTGAAAATATTTCTGTTTAGCTGTGGGTTGAGACAGACGTGGGCGTCAAAACTGGAAACATTTTTATTTAGTTGCCAACCACCATTAATTAGAACTCATGTATTTACAAAATATTCAAGATTGTGTTTTGCGAGAGCAGTACACGTATCCTACCAAATTAATTTACGAAGGTTAAATGATTAAGGTAGGCCTTATAAAGGCCTGTGGCCAGGGATAGGAGTGACCCAGATATTTTCCAATTTACTTAAAATTCGGTCTAGTGGTGTTATTTTAAATTACGAACAAAAACTTTCGAAGCAATCGACAAGTAAGAAATTGGAGGCTAGATGAGTTTACAGTCAGCGTCGCAGGGTGAAACTTAAAGTTTTCGTTCACCTTCATAGAGATCACTGTTATTGCTATTCTATGCAAAGACTGGAGAGCAATAACCCCGAAATCGACCGAAGTTTTGTTATCATTTGAAAAGTCTAGTTTATTCATAAATAGGTGTTCGTACTTTAGTTTGTTACCTGTGTTTCGGAAGTAACGTCAAGTTGGAGTGTGTGTAATCTGCCTGAGCAGTCTTCCTTGAGCATATCAGCGTCGATGTTGCCGGCTTTGGTTTCGAAATCGACCGAAGTTTTGTTATCATTTGAAAAGTCTAGTTTATTCATAAATAGGTGTTCGTACTTTAGTTTGTTACCTGTGTTTCGGAAGTAACGTCAAGTTGGAGTGTGTGTAATCTGCCTGAGCAGTCTTCCTTGAGCATATCAGCGTCGATGTTGCCGGCTTTGGTTTGGAAGCCAGCGAACACGTGGTACCCCATATCGTCAAGCCTCCTCGCCAGCGCGTTGCCCAGCACATTGTCGCAGCCGGTCACCAGCACAGCCTTTCCAGCAGCAGTCACCTACATATTGAATAAATACACATTGGTGATAATGAGAAACGAGCTGGTTATCAAATGATTGCTTGTTTTGAATAGAATAGCGCCGTTCGCATTTGGCTCACCCCATCCAATCCCCCTGAATGATGGCCGCTGTACGAGTAATGGCATATTTATTATATTTCAGTAAGGTAAATAAATGTATGAGAAAGAAATGAAGACTCGTATGTTCCCGGCGTTCTATTAATTAATCTGATTGGTACTTTTGCATCTCGCCGGAATGGACCCAATCATGCCGGTTTTGTTTCTATTTCTATGATTAAATTAATTACATCTCATCATTAAGGCAGCGTTTCACCAAAGACGTGCGAGGAAGCGTAGCGAGGAATGTGTTTGTTAAGTACCAATAGTAATACTTTACTCACCTAGCCACCACGCTCAGCGCAGCTCCTGTAAAAAGGGCTTAGCGGAGCGATGTTTTTCTATATACAAAACAAGTGAGGGATGTGTGCGAGGGTTGCGTTGCGAGGGATGTGTAGCGGTAAATACTTCATAGTCAAAGTAGCGTTGTCAAATGTATGCCCGCATATTCGAAAAGAGCCCTCTACGCATCCTAGCACAGCTCATCTGCAATCCGTTTTACAGCGTCGCTACGCATCTTCTCTAGTGGAAACGCTCACATCGCTTTTACAGCTTCGGTACGCATCATCGCACCGCAGCGCTCCGCTACCACGCACATCTCTGGTGGAAACGCAGCCTTAAGGTAAGCGTCCACTTGTCGGTATGGTACGCTTCGGACGCATCGCACGCAACGGATCGTAGTATTATTTGTATAGAAACTCATATAAGTGCGTCCACCTGTCCGCATCGTACGCATCACACATCGGCAATGCCGACACCGTTGCTCTGAGAGGCAACTTTTGCGATGCCTGCCGATGACGTCAAACGGAATGCCGATCAGTAGACGCACTCCGCGCGATGTTCTTCAATGTTCTTCATCGCTTTCCTCCATTCTCACAGAGTCCACACGTGCGTTCACTACGAAAATCCGAAAGAACTGGCATCGTCAATCCGATTGCCGGTACTTACGTCGGCAAATCCGATCGCTGCCGATACAGTAGATGCATTATGAAAAATTAATCCGCTTGATGCGATCCGTCCGCTGCGTGCGATGTGGGCCTGTGGACGCTTACCTTTAGTGTACAGTTGGCGATGTCGGATGGAATGTGCGGCGACGAAATTAAGTTTTCGTCGAAAATGTTCGGTGACAGGTTGATGGATGTCCGTTATAATAACCGGCAAGTGAATATTTTATTCAAGCATTGTAGTAGGTGCGGTAGGTACGGCATGCGTGACGCTGTGACGTTCGAGGTTAACTATTTCAGGGTTCCTTGATCGTTAATTCTTAATCTCTAAGTCTTCTCACTGTTCCAAGTCACGCACCAATCACAGTTTACATAATTTGTTAAATATGTTTGTACACAACTAATCTCAATTATTATAAAATCGGCCTGCTTATATTTTATACCAGAGACATCAAGCAAACAAAGTTAAAAATGTACCGTACATTAACTTAGCTAAGTAGCTAAGTTAATAACAGAAGCAAAAGAAAATGCATGAATGAATAATGCTTTATATTGTAGTGTCTATTCAGTAAAAACATGACCATTAACCTATTTTAAATCGTACTTTCGAATGGATTGGTGACGCAAATATAGAGGCTGGCACAATGGTACAGTTGTTACAATCTCCTTGGCAATATGTAATGCGACAACATTCGTGTAGACATTTTAGGAGAAATATTATACAGTATGTATGATACAAAAGCTATTTTATAGTGTGGTGCGGACGCAGTGGAAACGTGTGGGAGTAGTGCAGATCACATGCTTTATGACGTCATATCTTGCACTGAGCTTTACTGCTTCTCCTGCATATCTTATACGGTTCAGGTATTTTATCTATCTACGTATATTTACGTATCTAAAAGTAAAAGACAGACTTTCCACAATTTGTGACCGCCGCATACTCTCTTACTTTGGCCATAATAGCGAGGCGTGGCGATGAGAGTCTCGAAAAGCTGGTCATCGTTGAGAACGTCCAGGGAAAGAGATCGCGCGGGAGATCCCTAACTCAATGGACGGACCAGCTCCAGGAGAAGAAAGCCAAGTTCTACGATGTGGTCCACCTAGCCACTAATAGAACTCGTTGGAGACAAGCTGTCTACACTATCACGAAGACAACCAGTGATCACGATCTTCAGACATGGAGAGCCGAACACAGAGAGAGATTTTATCTATGAGAACACTTTCGTATTAAAACACTTTTGATATATTTTGTGAACAGAAATCTGTCCAAATAGTCTTGGAAGAATACGGTTGTACACTTTTTTTGCAAAATTAACAAGAATGATTGGCTAATGTGAAATTTATTTTTTTCGTTATTCTATTGGTACTTTGAGGGGCGAGGGTTTCTAGCCTAAAAATCAAAATTAATAAAAAATTAAGGCGATACGAAGTTCGGGTCACTAAGAGGCATAAATATTTTCTGAATTCAATATAATGAGTACCTATACTTCAAGAGTAGGTACCTACATAATTTTACACAAGTAAAAACTTTTATTTACTCTACTCCCACTAAACTAGCACTAAACCAATTCAATTAGTACATAGGTAACAGAGTTTTTTGTGATTCTAAGCATGTCTCATGGGGTTATTAAGCCTAGCTCAGCCAACTCCTGGTAATCACTGGGGAGGGAGACTATTTTTAACGAGCTGATGACAGACGGATAGCGCGGTGTAGGATATAGAGAAATTGCTTGATAATTTGCTTCCATACAATAGCTACTGGGTAATAAACAGAGCTATTTATTAACAATCATAATTTCATTCCCTGGTCATAGCATTTGGTGTCACAGTAACTAGTATTAAAAAATGAGTTTGGAAGAAAGAAAGCACCCTACGTTTCGATAGAATTCTAAAGCTGGAAACAAACTATCGGACGCGGCTGACGGACGCGGCTGACAGCCGCGACTGATAAGTGTGCACACCGTCCGAACACCCAGCGGGCCAGATTGCCTTCGGACGTCTGAAGGTCCAAGGACGCGTCCGCGACTTTCGTCAGATAATGTGCACAGTTCTATGTTCGTTCTATATCCAGATACCTATTCAGTCGCGGCTGTCTGCCGCGTCCGTAAGCCGCGTCCGATAGTTTGTTTCCAGCTTAAGACGTCAACGCAAAAGGTTGCCGCCAAACCTAAGGGAGTGGCCACTCTGGGTTTTCTGCAGCGCGTTGTTGAGATGCATTTGTATCGATACAAACGCGCGTTTGTATCGAGTTGCTTGAATAGCTTAAGGTAGGTACCTGTCCGACCGGCGAGAAAACGACTAACTATCGACTATTTTCTCGCTTAAGAAACGTACGTTTTGTTTATACATTCCGTATAAACAAAAGAGCTGCATATATTAATAGTTGATCGCTGACTGTTCACACTACCGGCGAGGACTCTCTTTACTAGTTTGTCGCTGGGTGACAAGAGCTATCAAAGATAATACTCGCTCAGCGATGCTAGCTGAACTCGCCGAGAGGCCAAGTGGTCATTTCTGTCGCCGCGAGCGAGTAGCGTGATTGATCACGCTACTCGCTCGCGGCAAAGCGACGAAGCGACAGGCAGACCTATCAGAACTACACACTCGCTTCTCACTGCTTGCTAACTCGTTTATAGTTTCTAGTTCTACTCGTTACACGTTCATCGCCGGCGGTCGGACAACTGCATAAAACCGACACAATTTATTAAATTTTTAGCACGCTGTTCCTTCAAGAAAAGAAGACGTAAAAAGATAACAATAATTCGGGATTATTCTATAAGATGTGTACGCTTGATTATTTTCTTACGAGTTCGTGCATCCAAGTAAAGGCAGTGAATCAGGAGCCAGAGCGGTGGCGGCCATAATATCGGCTTACCGTTCTTTTGGCATTTAATCTCTATCTTGTGGGAGTCCAGGGTCGAGAAAAAGAAAGCGTGGGCGTTTACGTCTTCGTGGAAATCCTTTATCCAATCCGATGTGAATTTTAATCCATAGAAAACCTTCAACAGTCGAATCACGTTTCGGTTGAATGCAGTCTTATTAAATCTGAACTTCGCCATCGTATAACAGAACTCTCTCTGTGAGTATGTTAAATATGTGAAATTAATTGAATTATTTCTAAGAATAAGGTAATTATTTATTATCAACACTCGGAACACAACTGAAGTTTAATTTGTACTGTGGAGGAGTCGACAGAAGCAACATGAATATTCATGAGCTATAATAAGGTTTCTAGCTGTTTCTTTATAGGCCCCATCATTTGGTAATTTCTAGCGGTGAACAAAATTATATAACATCTTCACTTTCGTACTTTATTACCTTCCTTAAGGATGCTATTCAATTTGGGATAAATGGTTTGGAAAATACTTAATTAAGTAATTCTTTAATCTTGTATAATTTTTTTAAGAAATTCACTTTTTTTCCTGAAAAATGAAACCCGATATCAAAATTGTGCAAACTAAGATGTCATTTACTAGCTATCGGAAGCTATGCCTGGGTACATTATTCGATTCAATTTCAAACGTAGCATCATAAAAATCTCACCTGCAAGTTATGGTAGAACCAAAGAGAGCCAACGACAGATGTGGCGAACCATAAGAACAGTGTGAACACTGACACTTGGCTGATGTGGAGAGCATTTAGCACTGTTGAAAGAACCACTGCGACTGCATGGCACAGCACTATCGGTAAAGCGCATCGGTCGATTATATCCCATGGCACTTCCTGCGAAAAACAAATTTTTAAAACCGATCATAAGTAAGTAACAAGATATTAAAATAAAAACCGGTCAAGTGCGAGTCGAACTCGTACGCCGAGGGTTCCGTACCTAGCCATGGTGCCAATTAAGCTAGTCCGCTTAATTGTATGAGCGCCCATACAACTCGGAGGACTTTTAATAGGCGTCAACTATGTATGTATGGGAACACCCTTTAATTTTCAACTTTTTTAATTTTTTGGAATTTTTCCTTTATTTGTGCTATAAGACCTTGTTTTTTGCCAAATTTCGTTATTCTAGGTCAACGGGAACTACCATTTAGGTTTTCGACCCAAAACCTCTAGGGTACTTCCGGTTGACCTAGAATTGTCAAATTTGGTTACAAGCAAGGTCTTCCAGCACAAGTAAAGGAAAAATTCCGAAAAATAAAAAAAGTTGATAATTAAGGTAAGTTTTAGTACTTACAAGTTTTCACGAAAACCTAAATTTGCCTATATCTTTTTATAGTGTTGACTCAGGACCTTGATTTTTATACTCACAATAGGGACTATAAACTTTAGTATATGGTATAAATTTCAACTTGCTAGCTCTACCCGTTCCTGAGATAATCGATGGTGACACACGGACAGACGGACGGACGGACAGACGGACGGACAGACGGACAGACGGACAGACGGACAGACGGACAAACGGACAGACGGACAAGAAAGTGATCTTATAAGGGTTCCTTTTTTTACCTTTTAAGGTACGGAACCCTAAAAAAAACTAAAAACCGACTTCACCTATCGCACATAACGTAGTAAACAGCCCATAATATCTTGAAAACTACTTAACCAATTCTGATGAATTTGTACTGTTGCCTAGTTGAAATGAATGTATTAAAATAATTAGTTTGGTGAAATGGGTGGACAGATATACCTACATACACAAAAACATAATTATAGATACTAATTTAATTTTTGTTGTTTTGGAAGTCGTAAAAGATTATCATAATCCTACTAATATTATAAAGCCGATAGTCCGTGTGTGTGTATTCACACACGGTTTGTTGTAAGTTTGTTACCACGTATCCCAATAACTAGGTACCTACTTAACCGATTTCGATGAAATTTGGAATGTAGATATAGTTTAGGTTCTAGAACAACACATAGGCTACTTTTTATCCCGGAAAAATTTATGATTCTCGTGGGATAAAAAATAGTAGTCCACTACTATGTTAACATAATGCAGTTCCAATAATTTCACAAACATACCTGCGTGTCAAATTAAAAAACTTCTAATTGTGAAGTCGGTTAAAACAAAGCTAATATTTAGTCAGTATGTACAGGTAAAGCTTCAGCAAGTTTTCAACAAATTCTCAGACTGTTTGGATTCTTTTGACAGATGTTTTATAGATCTAATTTTAAAATTATTATCAATCGCTACAGTACAGCAGCAGCGTGTGCGGGCATGTGTCGGTGAACGTGGCCTTAACATGTCGGATTAACCGACGCCATCCTGTTTTTTTCCAGTATAATTTTAAAACGATGAAAATTATTTGATCATTTCTCAAAACCATGCGATATCTATCATCACTTATTTTGGACCGGTATATTACATCATCCAGCCACTTCTGAAGTTGTGTAATAAATGTTCTACTTTCATGAGCACAGAAGAAATGCTGGTAGGTTGATCTCTGGTGTTGATCATGTTTACTAGTACACGAAATTATTTTTTATTGTATGTCTTGTATTGTATGTATTTTAATTCATTTTTAAATCAATGATTATTATAGTTTTCTTTTCATTTTGGTAACTGGTATGTCAATACCTGCCCCCTGGATAAAATGGCAATACAACACGCCAACTATTATTTTAATTCTATTGATTGATTTCTATATTAATTACTTTTTCTCAATACTATCTAGGCATTTACATGTTTATTGTTGTTTTACTAAGATGGTGCAATACAAATACAACAGCTAGTTTGAACAGAAACTGTTTACAAGTCTAGATTGTCGGAAGAGTGTGTATATTTTGGCAGATTATATTATCTACGCTAGATTTTTTACCGCGTAGCTCACTATTATTGTTACTCTGATCTGAGGTTTTAATATGTATGTAAAGGTTAAAGGTAGACCACACACATATATACTTACCTGTTGAGCATGAACACGCTATGACGTAGAACTTTGCCTGAGATCCCTTGCAAATGCAAAAGCTTTCAAAAGTTTTAAATTACAATCAGCCCTTTATTCGGACCTACCCAAAGAGCAGTTTTAGTTTTATGTGATTTCTAAGATTAGACTATGTTCAGCAAATACATTGTCGCTATTTGAAAGTACACACTATCCCCCACTCCCGAGGGTTAAACGCAATATTTTAGAACTTTGAAAACTTGCTAATTTGCTAATTCAAATGTCTGAATATAAGTATTAGGTACTAAATAATTTACAATTTGATTTCAAAGACAGTTGAGCGATCGACATTTTGTCCATCGGGAGTTTTAAGGACAAGCGCAGTTTTGAAACTAGTACAAGCGTTCGCGATGCGTCATAGTCAATTTGTGAATAGAGTTTTACCTGTGATTGTGTCTGGGGATTCTTTATAAGGGAGCCTCGCCTGGCCGACGGCCGCCGATGCATCGACGGCGCCGTAATGGAGGCACGCCGAGTAACGTCACCAGCTACCATCCTGAAGCACTATGCACTTCACGGACAACAAAGGCTGACAGCTCTTTCTACTAAATTCGAAAGTATGAAGAGATTAGTACCGGAATTAATAAGATAATATATTATGGCATTTTGCTTGCGTGAAAGTGAATCCAAGGTGTGCTCTAGGTAGAACTGGGATGCTGGGTCGCAAATAGAAAGTGCAAGAGCGGTGTAAATGTCGCGTATTGCTGCCGAGCGAGTGGGCGGCCAGCCGGACACTCGTTTATTTTTATCAGGCAACAGTAACTTCGGGCTGATATCTACAAGTGCCAGATTTATGTAGATTTGGGTTGACGGTTTGAGGACTTATTAAATGTCCCTTGATGGCCTGCTTTGATTAAATGAAATTGAACTGAATGTTGTCTTACAATCAGTTTTGAATTTGGTAAAATATAATTGCCAAACTATAGGTACCTACTCAAGAAAACTGCTGGTGCATATTATGTGAAATGCTATAATGTTTTACTCTTTAATTAACGTTCGTCTCTAAACTATTTTATGAATTTATAGATCGTAAAGTTTATTACGACCGCGAGTGGAATTTTTGTTTACGGATGTGCGGTTTACTCCTAAATCCAACATCCGCACGTAAATAAAACGGTTGCTAAAAATTAGAAGTATAATAGGTACCTAACCAATGATATTTACCTAACATATTCTTTTACAATCCACGAGTTGACAGTATGTTTTAAATTTAAAAATAATATTTAATTAAATAGATCTATTCTATATATCTAAGAAAAGATAATTAATACTTAATTAATTTTATTTTCTATTGAGAAAAACAGGATTTTTTAATTGTGAGTCACGAGATTGGAAGCACCAACCAGAAAACGTGACGTAATCGTTCAAAGCTGATACTCTATGCCAGCACAGAACATAATTAGAATAATATCTACCAGTAACGTTTTGGTTTACCTTGTTTCCCTAATTTTACGTCATAAATAAAATAAAAATGGCAAATGCACAAAGAGAGCGAAGCAAAAAAAGTTTTGGTTTTTGAACGATGACGTCATACATAGTCACGTGATTGATCATAGTGTCACGTTTTAGTGGCATTATTTTTAGTTAAATCCTACTTATATTAATATAGGCGAAAGTCCGTGTGTGAATGTTTGTTACCACGTATGTCCTTAACAACTAAACCGATTTTGATGAAATTTGGAATGTAGATAGTTGAGGTTCTGGAATAACATTTAGGCTATTTTTATCCCGGAAAAATGTAAGTATGGTTCCCTTAAAATAAAAATATAGTAGGTACTTTTATTTCATTCAAAGGTAAAAACGAATAAAAAGTTAATTTAAGTACAGGAAGTTCGTAGTTGAAGCATATTATGAAGTGTTTAAAACTATTTTTGAAAAGTTGTCAACTCCCAAAATATTAGAAGATGTAGATATATAAAAATCCTTTTACTTATAACTTAAAGACTGTTAACCTGATTATAATCGATCGAGCGAGCGAAGCGAGCGAAGATCTTAGTGGTAAGTTGGGCGATTTTGCTTTGTATGTTTGTATGTGTGTTTCACGAATTGTTGTTCGCGCATAACTGTCGAACCGTTCATCCAATCTGCATGAAACTTGGTAGGTCAATAGGTTGTAGTAAGGAAATTTACGGTGGAGCATATGAGCTTAATCGATGAAGGGGTTGTGAAGATATTAGGTTCGCAAGGGGGTAATTTTTTTTTAAAGTTACACAAATATATTGAGTTGGGTGTCAAACGAAAGGGCTTGTTTTGTACATTCCAAAATGGTTTTTATTTTTAATCTAGGATATATAGTTTTTGAAATACGACCAAAGAACAAAAACTACGAAACCAGAGCTGCAAGAGCTCCCGTTTCATAGAGTTTCGATGTCTTCGTAGCTCATTGACTGGTCGGTCTTAAAAAGAGAGTGGCATCATTGCGGTTTGGTTTGCAATGATTTTAGATGCTACTTGATTTATTTTCGTGATAAAAAAAAATTTTGATAAAGAATGAAAATAATTGGGGTAAAAAAAATTAAGTAAACAAATATATTGAGTGGGGTGTCAAATGAAAGGTCTTTATTTGTACATTCCAAAATAGTTATTATTTTTATTCTAGGACGTATACTTTTAGAAATACGACGAGAATTCATAAAAAATATGAAATAAATGAAAAATTAGACACAACATTATGTATTGCATGCATGCAAGTATTTTTTACCATGAAGAGCTAGCGCAATAGGCATACTCGGCAGTAGTAGCACTTGAAATTATAGGGGTAGTCAGAAGAAAGTCCAAATGTAAGCCATCTACGGTGCGCGAGATCTCAGTTCGGGGCGAACTACTAGTTAATTTTGTTTCGTTGAAGCCGTTGAAGCCATTGCAGTTGTTTTTCTCATAAAACCTCTATGTGTTTTCAAACTAAAAACTTTAAGCCAGCTATGTTAAACGATTTCGACTGACTTTAAATTAAACTTCATACCTCTGTTATATTTAGGGCTTTAGTAAAGGGATTTCTAAGTTCAAGATTCTACAATAAAACGTATCTAAGAACCGTGGAAGGAGATACTGTAGTGTGGGCGTTTTGATTTCGACTTTCGCAAGAAATCCATACCAGTCAGTGACGAAGTCAACAAAAATTGGCGAAATTCCAAAACCTACGCAAATCCATGAGTTATGTTGGCTGGAGTAAGATTCCGAAAGGTCAATTTGATGGGAAGTGAAAATTCATTCATAACAGCTAACAACCTATTATGAAAAATACCATAAGAGATTTTTTTCTTATTTTACTTTTAGAGAAAACTGTGCAGTAATTGCGAATTACATTTAAATCCTATAAATTCGTAAAATGTGTGCAGATAGAGATGGGACATTATCGTTGTATGATTTCTCAATTTTCAAGATCGAAAATGCTTTTCTTTGAATCTTCTATTATTTTTCCAACCGAAATTAGGTTTCACTAGACAGTTGGTCTAGTAAACTGTTTTATGAATAATACTTAGTTCTCCGACTAAACTCACTAGAGCGTTGTTTCAAAAAACAAAAGAGCGCTCTAGCAAACCTGGTCGGTGCACTAAGTTTTTATTATGAGGCCTTAAGGACTTTTATTTTTATAATACCTAAATAAAATGCATGTGTAGGTAAATAATGTAAAAAATACATAATTATGGTTTCAGAAAGCTTAGTAATAGGTTTGTCAGGAATCAACTTGGTGAACCGTGAAAGTTATAAAACAAAACAAAAGACCCTTTTTGCCAGTGTAAGTACTTACTGAATGTGGCTTTGTAAAAAACTTTAACAAATTTTTTTGTTCTAATGGGGTTTTGTTATATGAAAAGGAAGTTGGATAAGTGTAGAATTTTGAGTTTTTTATTTTCCTTTCTTACATTTGCACACAATTGCCTCAAGTTTTTGCATATACAATGGTCTTTATGGAAGTTTATTTAATAAAAATTTTGAACTTTACGCTTACACGCACATTAACACAAAAAATCCGTAACAATTTACCCCATTATTGGTAAAAAAATTCAATTTAGCAAGGCTTTCGTTTTCTTTCTTGTGACTCTTAAGTCAATGTAAAGAGACTGCAAAAGATTTAGCAGCCATCTGAGCTTGAGGAAGTCACTAAGTCCATTATGAATAACAAGGTTAATATTTTGACACTGCACTTTGAGAACTAAACTTTTAACTTAAAAATATTTAAAAATCACTTTCACGCAAACAACATAACTTCAAGAATCTTAACAAAACACCTACAACGTCGGTTATTATAGAGTTGTGAGCTCGGTATTGCGAATGTGAGTGCGCAGGCGCAGGTCCGTCCCGGCGGGCTCGAGAAGTCCCACTGCACCACGCGACCAAACCGTCCGCCGCGCCGCGCCGCCGGCGGCGGCGGCGGCTCGGCGTTTCTATGCAAACTACGCCAGCACGTATAAAACCTACCGTACATGCCTATAAACTTCGCCGCTGCCGGCTACCCGGTAAACTGGAACGTATGAAAAGGCACTAACAGTTGATAATAATACTACGTAGTAATACAATCCGTACCCATTTTATAAATGTGAAAGTGTGTTTATTTGTTTGTTTATTTGTCCTGCTTTCACGTCAAAACAGAGCGACGGATTGACGTGATTTTTTGTATGGAGATAGTTCGAGGGCTGGAAAATAATATAGGCTACTTTTTATCCGGGTACCATGCGAGCGAAGCCGAGAGCAGCAGCTAGTAGATTATATATTTTATCCAGTCTAAAATAAGGGTTCCTTCAAAGAGGGTTATCATTAGCAGAGCTTATTTGCCCATTCTCAATCTGTCTTCGTCTTGATCTATACCTATTGTATACTTTATGACCAACCCGTGATTGATTTTTGAACTTTTTAAAATGCAAAACATCTTATTTAGGTACCTGTCCGAAGAAAACGACTGACTATCGTCTATTTCGCTTAAGAAACGTACTCTTTTTACTAGTTTTTTGCTGGGCGACAAGAGCTATCAAAGTTAATACTCGCTCAGCGATGTTAGCTGAACTCGCCGAGAGGCCAAGTAGCAGTCGTTTCTGTCGCCGCGAGCGAGGAGCGCGAGTAATCGCACGCCGCACTCGCACACTCGCTTATAGCCCAGCGATAGAACTATCGGAACTATATACTCGCTTCTCGTTGCTAGCCAACTCATTTAGGCCGTTTGTCCACCGCCGCCGTCACCGGGACGTCAACGAGAACGATATTATTTCTGGCTGAGATCAAGATGACGTGACGGTCTTCTGGTGGACAGGCGGCTATAGTAAATGTTTGGTCGCTACCTCGGCGTCGTCATCTCGTTCTCGTTGACGTCCCGGTGACGGCGGCGGTGGACAAACGGCCTTATAGTTTCTAGTTCTACTCGTTATTCGTTCATTGCCGGCGGTCAGACAACTGCCTTATCGGAACTCTTTGTTTGTAAGTCGACTAGTACTTGACTGTTTTTTTTACCCGGCTTTCAGATGGTTACGTAAAGTTACTTTTGCTGATGACTATACAATGCCGCAAGCAATGGTTTTTGGCAAATGTCTTTACACTTAATCAATGCCGTTGCAAATTTATTGTATTTATCAAAATAGTTTACCAAAACAACAATGTACGAGTAAGTATATTTGGACGTTTATTAATTCACATTAACTAGAATCAGCGTAAGTGTTTACATGGATTGGGGCGTGTTTGTGTCGGCTAGGTGACTTATTAGGTAAGCTAATAGCTCGACACTGCGCTCGTAATTTCCACAACACATTTATTTTGAATTTCAAAATAATTTTTGGTTTCAATATGGACTTTGCTTTTATTTCCATACACAAATTATTCATTACATAGGTACCTTTTATATTTTTTAGAATAGTAAACCCTGGCGTTTTAAAAAACCCGAATACAATGGCCTTGCGATATTTATAAGATTTTTCTTACTAAAACGTACGGTGCATACGCTACGCTTTTAGTAAAGCGCTATGGCAATATCTTGAATGTTTTCCCAATAACTCATAAAATACTTTGGAGTCTACAAATAACTACAGCTCAACAAAACGAGCGTATTAGTGTCTACTTACTGTTACTTAGAAATTGTATTTAATTAAGTAATTTAACTTTGAATCCAAATCTACCGCTTAATTCGCATAATTCATTAAAATCAGCTCAGTGTCTACTGTCTCTAAACGGACATTGTGTAATTATTCCGGCTTATCAGTGGTTCGTTATTCAGGTGTACTGAATTAGAGTCAAGCAAAGGTAATTTGCTTTAGCTATTCAAATGATTTCGTGAAAAAACCAGTTTAGCTTTCTTAATAGCAGCGATGGGCTTGCAACCTGTCACGTATGGAATGCTAATTTCTGTAAAATGTATGTATCGAATATGTCTTTGGAAACACCTCTGATTACCCCTTTAGACGTCTTCAAAGGATCTTAAATGCCTAAAAAAAGATCTGAGAGAATGTCTACCGCGCCTTGGGAATACAGTCGTGACATATTTTTTTTTTATTTAAATGTCACGTTATGGACTAATGATATGCGTTCGGCTGATAAGGAACCACTGGGGGGGGCGCATTATGAACGTGTGGAGCCAAAACTACGCAGGGGCGTAAAAGGGCAAACGTGTATGAAGGAGCTCGAAGCACAATCAACAAATTTAATAACAGTAAAGTGGGATATACTGATTCGAGAAATTGGTGGTTATGTTAGTATTATTACGTCTTTACTTTAATATTTGCTTCTAAGTTATACTTTGCTGTTTGATTTTTATAATTATAACTAGCTTCCGCCCGCGGCGTTGCCCGGTAGGTACCTACCTACATAACATTAGCTTATGCTCATCCTGAAAGTTCATACTAAATACTGGTAAAATAAGTTTTGGAATCAGATGAGTAGTTTCGGAGAATACCTCCTACATACAAACAAACTTTTACCTCTTTATAATATTTGTATAGAATATAGATAAATTAAAATGAATAGTATAAAGTAGGTATATCTACGCGTGAAAACATATAATTATCTTTCTAATAAAGACAGCTGTCTTTATTAGTCTATTTAGTTTAAGTTATATTTAGCTGTTGGTTTTCCTTAAAAAAAAAAAAATATTATAAGTTTTCGCGAGTTGTAATGTATCTAGTAATTTAAGAACTAGGTATAATGGGATTACAGGTGCTACAGTGGATGTTTCTCTTCTAAAGTGCGATTGTTCCTACGGGAGAATAGAAAAATCTATCCCTGAATTATTTAATTTGGTACCATTTTACGATACCGGCTATAGAGATCGATGTAATGAAGCAAAACAAAAGTCGAGTCTTCTAGTTTCATGACGATTGAAGCGATGGTTAAAAAGTTATGGCTGAACAAATATAAATAGGTATCGACTTAAACTTGAGTTTCTTTTCTTTGTCTATAAAGGATTTTTTAGAAATAATATTTCAACGGCTTAAAAAAAAAGGGCTATATTTTGATTATTTATGCGTTTGGGTAAGTGTGTCAGTGGAAGCGGAGAGGGCGACATACCGCGAGTGGCCGCGTCCGCCGATTGAACCGGTGCCAGGCGCCGAACAACCAAAATAATTCACACTTCACACTCATCAGTGACGGAATACCTACTCTACAATATCGCTAGTGGATTCCGATCGTGTAAACAGGCCCGTTTGACTGCGCACGTTTATAAACTATCCGGACCCGTCGCAACACACACAATAATTCACTTATTGAAACAGTTTAATGACCTAGTGCTACGACGAGGTCAATCCAAACTTCTTCCACAAATAATCTGATATTGCTTCCAAGTGTCTGGAATCTTGTAGAACTTCAGATATGGAAAGTCCTCATAACCTTTAATAACTCTGTCTTCTCGGGTATAAAAATCTTTATTGCAGCTATGAATAATACAGACGATAAAGTGAACGTTTTGTTGGACGCAAACATATTTATCTGTATAAGACAAAGCATCGGCTATTGTGGAAAATATTTACGAGAAGGTGTCGGCTCCGCTGTCGTCGGAGTTTGTAGGCTATGTGGTCTCCCTCCTGGCTACATTACAACTACAAACTCTGTTAATATCCTCGACCTTTCGAGAGTTGAGTGAGTTGGAACTATGTAAATACTTTCGGTCTCTTGAGATATCTGGTCAGGACTTGGCCACGGGGTGGGTCCGGGGACGACGCTTAATTTCAGAGGATTATATCACACGTGCCGTGCATTCCACTGGAATTAATTCGTAGCAACAATCTATTATATCATCCCAAATGAAGCTGGATGCCTGGTTCGGAATATTAGGTTCTACTGATGCCACCATTATTGTTATGTTACTCATATGTACCTATATGACAATAAATATAATAATATTTTGAGCAGTGTTGGAGTACAAGTAGATAGGTACCTACCTCGATTTGAAGGTTAGGATCAAATCACTTCTATGTGTTGACGTTCCGATATTGCATTTTTTTTAGTTGGTCGAAAAACAACCTTTGTACTCGTAAGTACCTAAGTACTTATAAAAAAAATAGTACGTAAAGGTACTTTACATGACAGGTATCAATGTACCTACGTTGAGCTAAATGAGTATCTAACAGAATATTTAAAGTACTTATCTGTTGATCAATTTGATTGCTTCTAAATTAATTGGAGGTACTAGAAGTATTCTGATGTTTGCAATCGACGTTTTGATAAAGTTGAAACTCTTCGTTGTTTCTAAATGATAAAATTTATCGATTACTATAGGATTTTTTATTAAAAATCCTTATTTATAATTTATAAGTGGCGCTCACCCATCCCAAAAATGACCGCGCCGAGCGTTGCTTAACTTTTTTGTTCCCCATACCACAGCCCATACAAACTTTCAACCCTTATTTTCACCCCAACCATGATTATTTTTTAGAAAAAGTAGCCTATGTCCTTTCCTGGGATGTAGGTAATCTACCTATATCAATGCCAAATTTTATCGTAATTATTTTTTTAGGCTAAGCAATGTGATGTGTATTAGTAGACGGAATTCTTAAAATGGACTTTGATAAAACAACTCACTATCTTTTAATAATATATAATAATAATTCCGGCTTACTACAATACAACAATCAAAAACACATCCAAATCAGTTGAGCCATTTCTGAGATTAGCGGGAACAAAAGCACAGATAAACATACAAACATAAACATTGATATGAACTGCGGTCATAGATGCACCTAAAAAAATTTTTTCTTAAATATCTTCACAGGCATCGATAAGTTACAGTTTTATTATAAGTAAAATAAGATAGAAGATAGATGCTTATAGATTACTATTATTCACTGCGATTACCATCATTTTGTTACAAAAAGGTGAAAGTCTATAAAGTAATTTTGGTCGGTAATTGCTCGTAAAGCGCGATAAGATTTACAATATTTCGGCAATAAACGAGCGTCTTCCGTCGCTTGAACGAGGCTCAAATAACTAAATATTGATCGGTCTCTCAGCTCAAACCATTCGAATACGTCCTGATTTCCTGAAGTTTTCTTTTTGAAAACGCGTCAGATTGACCTATGTGGTAATAACGTGACTCTTTTTGACGGTCAATTTAAATTTAAAAATAAAACCAGTAAGAAATAATATAACCAGTGAGTAAAATAAATTCTTGAAATGATTGTTTTAAAGGCTAGAAACATACCTATTACTCGTATTTTTATTATTTTTATGTTTTTGTTTTAAGATTTTCAAACTACGTTGCTGTTTTATTATAAACTCTAGTTTTTATTTAGAATAGTTTCACCTGTCCCAGAAGACACACAGAATGTAATCAAAGTTATCGTTGTTATGGTAGAGTTGAAATAAAAAAAAATCGATTGACAATCCGTACCTATATTATAAATGTGAAAGTGTGTTTATTTGTTTGTTTATTTGTCCTGCTTTCACGTCAAAACAGAGCGACGGATTGAAGTGATTTTTTGTGTGGAGATAGTTGGAGGGCTGGCTGGAGAGTAACATAGGCTACATTTTATCCGGGTACCTCGCGAGCGAAGCCGCGGACAGCAGCTAGTGCAATATAATTATGTTGTGGAATTAGTTTTATGGTTGAGGCGGAAGGTATCCAATGGGTCCTCTGTAAAGAAAGGACGAAAACTGATGAGCTTGCGCGCTATAAGTAAGTTAAGTCTTCTTTGATTTGCCTTGATAGTAGGTACTCTGATCATAGCTGTTCAAATGAACTCCTCATTTGTATTACATTACAATACAGTTCCCACTAAGGGAGTGTACACATTGCGTTTTTTGCAGCGCGTTTGTATCGATACAAACGCGATTCGAACGCGATGCGAACGCGCAGCCCCCCGCGCAGCCCCTCCCGGTTCGCTTTTGTATCAAAAAAAAACGCGTTGCGAACGCGCGTTTGTATCGATACAAACGCGCAGCTCAAAAACGCGCTGCAGAAAACGCAATGTGTACACTCCCTAAAAGCTTGTTTTTTAAAAGACTTTTTCAACGTAAGACTATACCAAATCGAGTGAAATTTTGGTTTAAAATTTCTTATTTCCAAGGAGTAGGTAGGTAGATTACATTTTAAGTGTAGTGTATTGCAGTTTTCGTCTTGAAGCTCGTAGCTTCCGCATCGGCACTCGCAAGTTTCAAGGACAGCTTCTCAGAGAGGAACTTCTACTTTGATTTAAATGTTAGTGAAATATAACTTACTCTTAAAACTCGTTCTACTTTAAACGAGGGTGGGTTCACGACATTTTAAAAGAGCGACTAAGTATAGGCGCAACGATGTTTGTATCTGCAAATAAAGATGAATGAGAAATCAGATTTTGCAATCATATTTGTCTTTATCTATGAATTAATTTTACCTACTTACATCCTACTAATATTATAAAGAAGAAAGTCCATGTGTGTATGTGTGTGTGTGTGTGTGTGTGTGTGTGAATGTTTGTTACCACGTATCTCCGTACCTAACTACTCAACCGATTATGATGAAATTTGAAACGTAGATAGTTTAGGATCCGGAATAACACATAGGCTACTTTTTATCCCGAAAAAATGTATGGTTCCCGTGGGATACAAAATAGTAGTCCACGCGGGCAAAGCCGCGGGTGTCCACTAGTCTTACATAAAAATATTAAAATTCGAAATAACACAAAAATACCTAGCTCAATCGAACTAGGTATTGAAGTCCTTCGTCGAGGTGATCTCACTCAATCACTTTTAAATCAAAATAAATCCTACTTACTATGTTATTTATATGCGTAATTCACGTGATTGATAACAAAGATGTTAAATCATAAGATATGAATGATAGAAATACAAAATGATTAATTATGTAGGGACCTATTGTACATTGAACGAAATTCAATTGGATTTAATATTTTGTATCTACCTTCAAAAAGATTTTCTCTTTTTTCAGTTCACTAAATCAATGACTAAATCTAAGTCTGTTAGTTACATGCAGTCTGTTAGTTTTACATGTGCTATTTTATTTTAATTAAAACTTAGGCCTTTCACGTTTACTATGTAGTTTTAAAGCGAAAACCGCATTACACTAAACGGGAAGTTGTAGCAGTTGTAGTAGGTACCTAGGATATTGTAGAGATCGAGTAGGTAAGCTAGTATTTCAATAAGTAACTCGATAAAGCAAAGATGTGAAACTAAAGTTTCTCATAACAAAACTACAATTCCAGTGAACCAAGTTAAGTTAACACAATTTCCTGCAGCCGAGGAAAGTTAGACGAAACCCACCTAAGTAGGCGTTATTAACAACTCAACGTTATCTTAACGTCTAAAAGTGTGGGTAGAGGTAAGAACAATCTCTGGAAGAGTACACTTAAGATCAAAAAAAATTAGTAGGTCTATTTAGTCCGGACTCTGGATTAATTAAACACACGTTGTCCCAAACAACCACAGTCGTTAAAAAATTGCCAGCAAACGAGAAACGATTGATAAAGATAAACCAAGATATGCTGGGACGCTATTGTGAAGCCTTATGCTACTCAGACAGAGCCGCAAGCGAGTCCATGCATACCATTCAAACATCTGTAGAGAAGCACTTTGTTCTTAATTGAAATACGCGCTTTACCTACCAGCCTACCAGCTTGCCGAAGCAGTTTCGAATTTAAAGGAGACTGTTTAAAAGTGGTCTATGAACCAATAGCGATACTGCTATGGTATTTCTGTGGGGATACCTCAACTACATCCTTGTGCAAGGGGGCATCAAAATCTAGCCCGGCAGTTTTGAGAAAAATAATACTTTAGAATTCACATTTCTTGCAACATTTTTTTATTTTAGAAACGTTTTGAACGGTTACTGTGGTTAGTGTCTGTAAAGTTCTGACTACAATCTATACTATTATAATAAAGCGGAAGAGTTTGTTTGTTTGTTTGTTTGTTTGTTTGTTTGAACGCGCTAATCTCTGAAAGTACCAGTCGGATTTGAAAAATTCTTTCTGTTGGATAGCTAATTTATTGAGGAAGGCTATAGGCTATTCAACATCATGAAAAGACCCTCAGAAGCCATACAAAATGAAAGAAAGCCTGAATCGTGCTGACGAAAACATGCGGTTAACAGATGATCACAGAAAACTATTACCATTGAATATAACAAGCGGAGACGAATGCCGTCTCCATACAAAAGAAAGCGTAAACCGGTTTTTTTTGTATGGAGCTGACATTCTGATGTGTTCAATGGTTGACAAAATTATGTTGTTTTTTTTTTTCTTCTTCTTTATTTTGGCTTCGCAAAAATTATGTTCTCTTCATATTCTTCTGATTCATGTTTTATTCTAAATGACAATATACAATATTTGACACTGACATTTGGAAAGGATTGAACATTCAGAAATCAGACATCAGTTTATTAATAGAATGCTATTTGACTTTGACACAAATTCAAATCCAAAAAAAAGGTTTAGGTAAGTAACTATAACTAAAACTTGAATCCATAGATAGGTAAAGAATCGTCGTCGTTCCTCCTGTGTGAATCACGGTCTTCATAATAGTTTCTACGCGCATCTACGCGTGATTCTTTTTAATAAACCGACTTAAAAAAAAGGAGGTGTAGGTTCTCAGATTCGATTCAACGGAATCTTTTTTTTACTATGTGATTATAACTCGAAGATGCCTGAACCGATTTGGAAAATTATCAATCAATTAATATCAATCAATCAATCAGTACTTTTAATAAAACTGTAACAGGTCAAATTCTGTCCATACATTGAAGATATTTTGAAATTTTTTTTTTGGAGGGCTCTCTATAATCGATACTGAAGCTAAAACTGTAATTTTATCATTCATGTCTGTCTGTCTGTCTGTGTGTATCTTGGCCGCGCATCACGTCGAAACTACTGGATGGATTTAAATGAAACTTGGTACCTATTATTTGAAACTTGGTATTATCGGACCGTAGTTCCTGAGATTGGCGCATTCAAATAAAAAATTCTTCCGCTTTATATAATTAGTTTAAGTAAATTATAGATAGTATAGATGTATGGAATGTGCTAATTATTGTAAAAACTTAAGATTTGATTTGGTAAAATACTTTGGGAAAAGTTTTCATGGTGGGGTGGGGAATATAGTCGATTAAAACCAACTTGTTTTTTTTAACAAATGTAATTTTTTAGGCCAACTGTAACTTTTTTCAAAAATCTAAAAATGCCATTATTTCTTCAAAATAACAGTTTCCCAAGAACAAAACTTTCTAAATATAAAAGAAAAGGTAGTTTTTAAGTTGGGTCTTGATGGCGCTGAGTGAATGTGTAGCAATATTTATTTGTTTTTATTTATTAAAAGCATAGAATAGAAAACTAAATATTGTTATTAAATATTTTAAAATAGAATTGAACAATCAATTCATTAAGTGGAACGCTGAAAAGTAAATTAATATACTGACCTTTTAACCACAATGCTATTAATAGGTAGATCATCCACTCTGGTCGTCTTGGTTAGAGATAAGTACCTACTCAAGGAAAGTTGGATCGTAGTTGATTGGGCTCCTAATGAAATAAGGAAACAGCCTTTGAAATCAGGACCAAGCTCGTAAATCCCATTTAAGTTGCTCAGAAAACAATGTTTATCTACAAAAGATGCTTCGGTTATCACAGTTTATTTCAGATTACAATTTAGACGTCTCTTCCCTCCGACACGTACAAATTCTCATTATGACAGATTGAATAACATTTGTTCGATCGATTTTCCACCAAGCCGCGGTGGACTTCAAACAGCCAGATTTAAGATTTACAACGAAAACGAAACCCGTAGGATAATATTATAGTGTTCTGTGAATGAAACCCAACAGTATTCAATGAAACCAGATGCTATTAACCGTTAAAGTGAGTGAATGCGAGCAGATTTCTCACGAACTTGTCTTGGAGTTTATCATAGCTTTGTACTACAAATCACGTAATTCACACAAAAATGAGCTGAAGTAATTATGGTTAGAGCTAGGTAGATTTTGTAATACTTTTATCTCAGTGATTTCAAATCCTACTACATGTAGACCGAAATCAACCGCGACTCGTACGAGGGCATAACATTTCCCGTAAGCTTCGTTGATGCTCAACCTCGTTTGCATCAGAAAATTTGTAAAACCAGCTTCTGCGCGAAAATGAAATTGTTTGCATACACTCCGTACAATTTTATACCTACTGCACTAAAGTATCTTAATAGACAGTGCAACAGGTATTTTCATAATCAGGAGTCATTCCGCTTTAACGTTTACTCTTTACATTTTATGGCAAGCAGTTTCATTGAAATTACAATGGAGTTCACTTACACTACCTACTGACAAACAAAAATTGCATGAAGTCAAAATGTATTTAAGTATAAAGTCTGAATGTCAACTTTTGAAAGTATTACCGTAGCCTATAGACGCCTGTGCGACACCACAGGACAGGAGTCACACTCGCGCTGAATCACTGCACCGGCAACACAATGGTCCACTAGTTGTTACCGCAGCGCTTCCAGAACAGGTCTTGACTCCATCATCAGATCAGCTTGCTGTCACCATATTATTACATTGTAGTCGGAACTTTACAGATATGCTGAGTTCCGAGTTTCAACCCAATCGGCCTATTTATTGAGGAGTTCTGTTGAACAGCCCTGACTCCATCAGATCAGCATAGGTAATATGGTTTAGGAACGCATAGAGGATAAACATACAAAAATTCATTTTTTGTTACTAAATGTATAGTATACTAGCTGTTACCCGCGACTTCGTACGCGTTCGGGTAATTTTTAACTGACTTCCAAAAAAAGGGGAAGTTATCGAGTTGACAATTTCTTTTAAAATAGGTTATATTAAAGAACTTTACCGTAGACCACGTTTCGGGTCATTTTTTTCGGGGGCAAGTATCACTAAGCTACTGGAGGAGCTCACCCTGGAGCAAGCCACATAAAATTGCACGTGTGAATAACAATTCTATCTTAAATCTATTCCAGCTAGCTGTTAAGTCTGGCCCTGAGCCTATGCAAGCGAAGCATCGAGTTAAGCGAGCGAACCGAGCTTTTTTAGACAAATGCAACATGTGACACTTGATTTTGCTAACGGTGCTCTACGAAAAATCTGGGTGCTTGTCAGTTTCTAACAGTAAATTACTTTGCTCGCAAAACACTCATGAAACTAATGTGCGAGCGTAGCGAGCATCGACCTAAGCGAGCAAAGCGAGCTTCCCCTGCTCGCGAAGCGAGCGGAAATTTTTTAGAGCAACATGACATTTGTGTCACTTGATTTTGCTAACGGTGCTCTAAGCAAAAGAGGGATGGTTGTCGGTTCCTAACAGTAAATTACTTTGCTCGCAAAATACTCATGAAGCTAATATGCGAGCGAAGCGAGCTTCCCCTGCTCGCGAAGCGAGCGGAATTTTTTTAGAGCAACATGACATGTGTCACTTGATTTTGCTAATGGTGGTCTAAGGAAAAGATGGGTGCTTATCGGTTCCTAACAGTAAATTACTTTGCTCGCATAATACTCATGAAGCTAACATGCGAGTGAAGCGAGCGGAAATTTTTTAGAGCAACATGACATGTGTCACTTGATTTTGCTAATGGTGCTCTAAGAAAAAGATGGGTGCTTATCGGTTCCTAACAGTAAATTACTTTGCTCGCATAATACTTATGAAGCTAACATGCGAGCGAAGCGAGCGTAGCGAGCTTCCCTTGCTCGCGAAGTGAGCGGAAATTTTTTAGAGCAACATGACATGTGTCACTTGTTTTTGTTAACGGTGCTCTAAGAAAAAGATGGGTGCTTATCGGTTCCTAGCACTAAATTACTTTGCTTGCAAAATACTCATGAAGATAATATGCGAGCGAAGCGAGCTTCCCCTGCTCGCGAAGCGAGCGGAAATTTTTTAGAGCAACATGACACGTGTCACTTGATTTTGCTAACGGTGCTCTAAGCAAAAGAGGGATGCTTGTCGGTTCCTAACAGTAAATTACTCATGAAGGTAATATGCGAGCGAAGTCAGCTTCTAGCCAAGCGAGTGAAGTGAGCTTCGATTTAAACAAACGAAGCGAGCTTCCTCATTTCGAAATCCATTTTTTTTCACGTTAAATGCTTGATGATACGATTTTTCATTCAACCGTTTTTAACCATCTTCTTCCCGTTAGGGGTAAAATTTTCAAAAGTTCTTTCATAAGGATGCTTTTTACCTTTTTATAAGAACACATACAAAGTTTGAAGCAAATCGAACCACCCGTTAGGAAGTTCCATTACTAACTTGAACACCCTGTGGCACTCCCTCTGAAGGATAATTTTAAATGTTTTTTCTACAGATATTTTTTATTTGTACTGAAATATATTTGAACCGAGTTTCAAGCAAATTAAACTACCCGTTAAAAAGTTCCCATACAAACTTTAACATTGCTTTCACCCCGTTTTGAAGGTAGTTTTAAATTTTTTTTTAGAAACTTTTTTTAAATGTTTTGAAGAACATAACTGCTAAGTTTCAAGTTTCTACGTTCAAAGAATAAGATTTTTCATACAAACATTTTTAGCCCTTTTCATCCCCTTAGAGGTCGAATTTTCAAAATTCCTTTCTTAGTGCACCTCTACACTATAAGAGGAACGCACTCTGCAAATTTCATGCTTCTAGGGCTTATAGTTTAGGCTGTGCGTTGATATGTCAGTCAGTCAGTAACGAAAGCTATTCTATTATCGATCGAGCGAGCGAAGCGAGCGAAGATCTTAGTGGCAAGTTAGGCGATTTTGCTTTGTATGTTTGTATGTTTGTATGTTTGTATATTTGTATGTTTCATTTTTATGTTCTCGCATAACTATCGAACCGCTTATCCAATCTGTATGAAACTTGATAGGTCAATAGGTTGTGCTATGGAAATTTGCTGTGGAGCGTATGAGCGTAATCGATGAAGGGGTTGTAAAGATATGGGGTTCCCAAGGGGGTAATTTTTTTCAAAGGTACCCAAATATATTGAGTGGGGTGTCATATGAAAGTACTCAATTTATACATTCCAAAATGGTTTTTAGTTTTCTTCTAGGTTCAATAGTTTTTGAAATACAGAGAAAAATAAAAATGATGAAAACCAATTAACGGATGTATGGAAAGAGCTCCCGTTTCATAGAGTTTCGATGTATTCGTAGGTCTGGTTAACAGACAAAGAGTGTGGCATCGTTGTGGTTTGGTTTGCAATGATTTTAGTTGCTTCTTGATATTTTTTCTTGAGATTGAAAATAAAAGCCGTGTTGGCCGAGTGGAAGAGTGCTCGATTTTCGATTCATAGGTCGTAAGTTCGAACCCTGGCCGTGCTCATCAATGGATTTTTCGATTAGAAAAATTTAAATGCGCATTAACACGAGCTCTAAACAAACGGTGAAAGAAAACATCGTGAGGAAACCAGTTAACGTTCTAATAGCGGCGATGGGCTTGCAACCTGTCACGTATGCAAATGCTAACTCCTGCAAATAGTGGGCTGGGCATGTACCAAAATTATAGAGGGAGACGGAGGGGGACGGGGAGGGGTAGGGGGAGGGGGAAAGGTGGGGAAGGGGAGGGGCAGGGGGAGGGGGGAGTGGAGGGGAGGGAGAGAGACGGGGAGGGGGAGGGGTGGGGAGGGGGGAGGGGGAGGGGAGGGGAGAGAGGCGGAGAGGGAGGGGGAGGGAATTAATTTTCTCATACATTTTATATTGAACTGCTATTTTAATAATTTCTCGAACTAAGAGGCCTTCCCTGAGGCGCGGTACGAAGTTCGCGGGGTCAACTATTGAATATAAACACGACACGACTTAATGTATTGCATGCATGCCTAAATCTTTACCATACTGAGGTAGCGCATTAGATATCATTGTGTGGTAAACACTAGAAGGAGCACTTAACGTAGGTATAGGGGTAGTCAGAAACAAGTCCAAATCTAGGCTATCAACACAACGGTGCGCGAGATCTCAGTTCGGGGCGAACTACTAGTTAGAATAGAACAGAAAAGAAAAAAGTTTTATTTTCCTATCACACATAAATCAAACTCATAAATAATCGATCGAGCGAGCGAAGCGAGCGAAGATCTTAGTGGCAAGTTAGGCGATTTTGCTTTGTATGTTTGTATGTTTGTATGTTTGTATGTTTGTATGTTTCATTTTTATGTTCTCGCATAACTATCGAACCGCTTATCCAATCTGTATGAAACTTGATAGGTCAATAGGTTGTGCTATGGAAATTTGCTGTGGAGCGTATGAGCGTAATCGATGAAGGGGTTGTAAAGATATGGGGTTCCCAAGGGGGTAAATTTTTTTCAAAGTTACCCAAATATATTGAGTGGGGTGTCATATGAAAGTACTCAACTTATACATTCCAAAATGGTTTTTAGTTTTCTTCTAGGTTCTATAGTTTTTGAAATACAGTCAAAAAGAAAAATTATGAAAACCAATTAACGGAAGTATGGAGAGAGCTCCCGTTTCATAGAGTTTCGATGTATTCGTAGGTCTGGTTAACAGACAAGGAGTGTGGCATCGTTGTGGTTTGGTTTGCAATGATTTTAGTTGCTAAGTAGGTACCTACTTGATATTTTTTCTTGAGATTGAAAATAAAAGCCGTGTTGGCCGATTGGAAGAGTGCTCGACTTTCGATTCATAGGTCGTAAATTCGAACCCTGGCCGTGCTCATCAATGGATTTTTCGATTAGAAAAATTTTAATGCGCATTAACACAAGCTCTAAACGGTGAAAGAAAACATCGTGAGGAAACCAGTTAACGTTCTAATAGCGGCGATGGGCTTGCAACCTGTCACGTATGCAAATGCTAACTCCTGCAAATAGTGGGCTGGGCATGTACCAAAATTATAGAGGGAGACGGAGGGGGAGGGGAGGGGAGGGGGAGGGGAGGGGAGGGGAGCGGAGCGGAGAGGAGGGGTGGGGAGGGGGAGGGGGAGGGGAAGGGAGGGGAAGGAAGGGGAAGGGAGGGCGGGGGAGGGGGGAGGGGTATGGGAGGGGAGGGGTAGAGAAGGGGAGGTGAGGGGGATGGGAGGGGAGGGGGAGGTGAGGGGGGGGAGGGAGGAGGGGAGGGGGAGGGAGGAGGGGAGGGGGAGGGGGAGGGAATTGATTTTCTCATACATTTCGTATTGAACTGCTATTTTAATAATTTCTCGAACTAAGAGGCCTTCCCTGAGGCGCGGTACGAAGTTCGCGGGGTCAACTATTGAATATAAACACGACACGACTTAATGTATTGCATGCATGCCTATAATCTTTACTATACTGAGGTAGCGCATTAGATATCATTCTGTGGTAAACACTAGAAGGAGCACTTAACGTAGGTATAGGGGTAGTCAGAAACAAGTCCAAATCTAGGCTATCAATACAACGGTGCGCGAGATCTCAGTTCGGGGCGAACTACTAGTATATATATATATAGCTATATATATTCTGATGATGGTGTAACAAACACGTAAGTTCAAAGGTTCCTGTACATTCCGTATTGTAAGTTATTTGGTCTTAATGCTGAGGGTTGCGATGTTTGTAACTTCTGAACTACAAAACTGATGACCTTGAAATTTTTACGGGACAATATTTAAAGTACCTACTTTCTAACAAAAAAAGAATCAATGAAATCGGACTACGCGTTGATGAATTACAACCAGAGACTTATTTTGACTTTCATCCCCTCTCCCAAGTAGTTTCGACGTCATGCGCTGCCAAGATACGGACAGACAAAAGTAAAAAAAAAAATTACAGTTTTTTTTATCTGTAATATAGTCTGTTAGAGTGCGCCGCAAACTTTATGGCGGCTGAAGTGTGCTGAAGATTCAACTTTGCGCAGGTACAGTCAACGCAATTGCGGGGAGGTGAAGGCGGTGAGGGGCGGGGCTACGCGGGCTATGTAGACAAAGTTTACTCAATTCCATTGCGTTGACTGTACCTGCGCAAAGTCGAATCTGCTGCGCATTTCAGCCGCCATAAAGTTTGCGGCGCACTCTAGTACTGTTTGTTTTCCCAAGAAAAAAAAATCGAGTTGTTAGGTAGCATATAGCCTTTTAGATCGGCGGCAAACAGTTAGTGATACGAAAGAAAGAATAAAAAAAAATGAAAATACATAATTTAAATCGTTATCGTTTATTTATCGTTTTTAATAAAATAAATATTTAAAGAATTTAAATAATTTGTTAAAGATAGGTAGGTATCCATTACTTTGTAAATTGTAGGTACCTAGGCAACTTGCGACTACAATCTATAGAAATACCTTGATGCAATATAATCTAGTATGATGCGACGCCGACGGACGTTTTGATTACTCAGTGCAAACTGTGCAAACTCAGTGTAAAAACTTGTAGGCACCAAAGGAAATATTGATTGGGTGACTGATTTTCCGGGGATGTTATTTACACCTACTTACACTACAAATTAGCACTGGTAAAACCACAAACAACTGTTTTCCTTAAGGATATTAATCCGAAGGGAAATATGGAACACTTTTGTAATATATTATTTACAATCAGCTACTCTGCCCCCCTGACGAAGAGTACAGTAACTTGATTTTTGGAAAAAAACTAAATTCAAGTCTTAATTACATGTAATGAAGACTTGATTTTAGTTTTTTCCAAAAATCGAGTTACTGTACTCTTCATTAGGCGGGCAGTACTAATCTCCTAAGGTTTCCTAAAGGCAGTGTAAAATATAATCTATAACTATACTTACTAATATAGTAAAGCGGAAGAGTTTGTATGTTTGTATGCGCTAATCTCAGGAACTACCAGTCGGATTTGAAAAAATATTTCTGCAAGTCTTGAGGAAGGTTATTATTATTGCTACTTTTCATCATCATCATCATCATCATAAACCATCACTACGGGGGCAACATCGCGAGAGCGCTGCTAGTCTAATCATGAGTACACAAGAATTCCCTGCAACTGCAGTAACAATTTTCCCCTATGTAGGTTGATACTGTTAGTACCTGGAGCACAAAAAACCGGCTTTGTAAGTTTAGCAAAAGCTCATAATTTCCTAAGATTATCTAATAAGAGCTCTCGTTTAATATTAATTGGAATACCTACGCTATTGTTCCTGCCAATTTAGTTTGGGTAAATGAGCAACCAGACCTGTGGTAAATAATTATTCGTATTAAGGTTTCAGATTTAAAGGTCAAGTTTACCGTGAACTTGTTACAATACATTGAATACTAATATAATTTGATACTTTGGTTTCTGAGTATACTCAGGAGACCAATATGGAGAATATAATGTATGGTAAGTATAGAAAACTTTCTTGAAAGTTAATTTATAGCTGAAAGGGACTGAAAATATCCAATAAACGTTGGAAAAGATTTAAAATTAAAATGAGTTTTAATAAAACAATGTAAATATTACGTAGATAATAGTTAGACTACCTACTAAATAAACTATAAATGTTACGCGTTTTACGTAATAAAATAATATAATTTATTATACAGGATTACTCGAGTAAAATGTATTTCCTGAGCAATCATAAACCTAATACTATTACCTACATTATAATGAATATTTTAACGACCACTACTTATGTGTCAACATTACGAGTAAGAAGACAAAGTATTGTATTTCAGGATTTCCCCAATATTAAGCTTCATGAATGGTCTTTGTCATCAACTCTCCACAAAATTCTTTGATCAAACTGTTTTGGAGATTTTCTATAAAAGTGTAGGTACCTAATAAAACTGTTCTACATTTACTAACAGAAACTAAACTACTACGTACATATTTACATAGAAATAGAAATACATTTTATTTTCGTCACTATATGGTACATGCACACAAATCAAAAATGTTATATTACAGTGACAAGAAACCCCTGCCTGTGAAAGGGCTACCCCTGAGCATTTGCTCCAGCAGCGCCAAGGCTGTTAGAGCGCTGGTTTTCAGTGGCGCCGAAATGAGTAGCTCATCAACTACTATGACACTACATAACATTATATAATACAATAAGAACCAGTTGAGCCACCTAAAAATGATCGTTGGAAACGATCTATAGGTAGCTCAACTGATCCAAGCCACTGCCGCCAGTCGGAAGCGTGCCCAAGACACTGACTGGCAGCATTACCGCGCTGGATGGCAATGCTAATTGTTCTACTTATTACACCAGCGCGCTTTGCTTTGGCTATCTCAGTAGGCAGTTCCCCAATTGGGAATTCCAAGCCATAGAAAATGCCTTTATAGCTTGGGATTACATAACTTTGTTACAGTTAGTCGATAAAAATCCCCAGTAATTTATTAAGAATTACTATTACTATGGTATGTAAGAGTTACGTAATTTAATCAACCGTATTATTCATATTTACTAGTTCCAAACAGAATCTGATTGCAATGAAAGATACGAACTCGCCCTACTGTCTTGCTGATGTTGTTCTATACTACGTATTAGTATTATGGACCAGCCTAAGTATTATTATAGCGTTACAGATATAACTTAGAGCTGGCTTTCTATTAGGTACTATAGATACCTACGCTATTCTTCAACACAACTTGTTGCTCTTGCTTGATAGTAATATAATGACAGCGAAAGTAGGTAATTATGTGACTGAAAATAGCTTTATGTACCTAGGTATATCCGTGGCTCGCGTGAATACGTTGATATGTCGAGATGTCAAATTTTTTTTTTATTGGCTTAAACGATATCTACGCCTATGAAGTATCTATAAAAAAATTGACAGCTCCCTAGCTAGACAAGTTTTCGAGTTATGGCCTTGCCAACTCCTCCATTTTTCGTATTTTAGTTGACATAACTACTTGTCAATTTTTCAAGCCACTAACACACATATGTTTTTGTAGATATTTCGATTTATCAACCTACTCATTCGCCAAAATTATATTTGTTACATGATATCTCGACATATACTATGATATTTTTGATTAACTTTTAACAAATTAAAATGTCAGGTTATGGCTAACCAAAGTATTCCGTTTAAATTGTGATACATTGAGTTGATCAGTTATGCCCGCGCGCTCTCGCGCTGGCATAACCGAACATGTCACTCGTATTGGTAAACAAAACGTCAGTTCAGATATCTTTTTTTTTTTAAGTATTGCTTTTACATGGAAAACTGATAGATTTTAATTATTTGTTCAACTATAATGACATTGCTTGATTTTTACAAGCTTTTATTATTAACTTGCGATTTTTGTTCGGGTCTACTTTTGAAAATTAAAAGTGACTGACTTCCCAGTGTCTGATTAAGCTGAAATTTGGAATACCTATAGGTTCTTGGTGACAATGCAATATTATTTTAACAACGAGCTGATCTGATGATGGAGCCAGGAGCTGTTCAACAGAACTCACTTTTTTTTTAGTGAAATGTTGCAAGTTCAATTTGACCCACTTTCCAGTGTTTGATTGAGCTAAAATTTGGCACACTTATAGATTCTAGATAACAATGTAATATTATGTTAACAATAAGCTGATCTGATGCTGGAGTCAGGAGCTGTTCAACAAACCTCAATATTTGTTTGGATTAAATCTTGCAAATTCAATTTGACCCACTTCCCAGCATCTGATTGAGCTGAAATTTGGCACACTTATAGATTCTCGATGACGATGCAATACTATTGTAACAGCGACCTGATCTGATGATGGAGCCAGGAGCTGTTCAACAGAAATCACTTTTTTTTTAGTGAAATCTTGCAAGTTCAATTTGACCCACTTTCCAGTGTTTGATTGAGCTAAAATTTGGCACACTTATAGATTCTAGATAACAATGTAATATTATGTTAACAGTAAGCTGATCTGATGCTGGTGTCAGGAGCTGTTCAAAAAAATTCAATATTGTGTTAGGGTCAAATCTTTCAAGTTTAATTTGACCCACTTCCCAGTGTCTGATTGAGCTGAAATTTGGCACACTTATGGATTCTTGATGACAATGCAATATTATTGTAACAACGAGCTGATCTGATGATGGAGCCAGGACCTGTTCAACAAAACTCATATTTTTTTTAGTGAACTCTTGCAAGTTTAATTTGACCCACTTTCCAGTGTCTCATTGAGCTAAAATTTGGCACACTTATAGACTCTAGATAAGAATGTAATATTATGATAACAACAAGCTGATCTGTTGCTGGAGTCAGGAGTTATTCAACAAAACTCCTCAGTAAATTTTTCGATTGAGGTGAAACTTTGCATTTTTTTCTAGTTCCGAATACATTGTAATAATATGGTGACAATGAGCAGATGTGCTGATAAAATCTGGTTGTATTCCATTCAAATTCTCAGTGATTAACAGTAGAGCATCCGTGTTTGGGCTCATTTAAAATCAGCTTACCCTTACTATGTTAAATCTCATTTCTAAACGGTATGAATGGTTCTGAGTAATAAGTAGGTACTTGAGCAACTCAAAAAACCGGTTTTATAGTCTCTGTCTGTTTGCAATCCGATAATATAGCATTGTTTACCTACCAATATTCCATACATTAAAGGTGAATAAGTTGATATCTTTTGCGGCATAACTGGACATCTCGAGACGTAACCTAAATCTCATCAATTTTTTTGTTGACATGTCTTATATCATGGAAACTATGGGGAATTTTGGTTATTTATTGTCATCATTCGAAAGAGGGCATAAAATAACCATAGAAACAATTAACACAAATACTGTAAACTAATTTACCGAGAAACCAGAAGAGGTCAAACTTTCAAACGGCCGCCCTGAAAAGTTGGTGTTTTATACATGTCAACGTATTCACGCGTGCCACGGATATATTGCGTGACAAACGTGATCTAACTGCCATTGAGTAGTAATTTGATACAAAACTTGACCCTGTCGATACAGTGCTATCCTATCACAGCGTTTTGTGAAAGCGTTTTCAGGGAGAGACGATGTCAGCCGACCAGTACGACGTGTTTATGCAACGTTTTCACAACTTTTGTATTATTATTATTATTATTTATTTATAGACGAGCAGCTCGTGCTGATGTGTCACAGTGTTTACAGTGTTGAAAAGTCACAAGTTTACAATTAGGTACACTTGATTGTTTCGTATTGTTAACAGTTAATTATTTCGCAACCAGTTGTTACCTCTGCTTTTAGCACTAGATATGAGGCTGCGAGAAAGTTTTTGTATGGGTGTATGTATGTCCTTGCCTTCCTGTGTCTGCTATTTAGCGGCTCAAACGCATTTGATAAATGATACGTCGTAATTCGTCTTGATGGCGCGAGTGTCATTGAATAGGTACCTACATAAAATAAAAAAATGGTGGATTTAATTCGCTTTATGGTGAGCGTCCACAGGCCCGCATCGCACGCAGCGGACGGATCGCATCAAGCGGATTATCTGTGTAATGCGATGCGTACGATGCGGATAGGTGGATGCACTTATATGAGTTTCTATACAAATAATACTACGATCCGTTGCGTGCGATGCGTCCGAAGCGTACGATACCGACATGTGGACGCTTACCTTTAATAAGCGGTATCAAAATATAGGGCTTTAAAAGGCGAGGTTGAAAATATGTACAATCAAGAGTGACAAATTGACAAGTTGGTATATTTTAGACTGTAGTCGGAATTCCAGTTTTTTTAAGTAAGATAAACTCCCTTGTCTATTAACAAAAAGTTTCCAGCTTTTTTACGAGTACCTGAGGCATGCACTCGGTAATTTTGATAATGAGTGACGAATAAATAAAAAAGTATTTCGCTGTTCCATGATGTCAACTTTGATCTGCATTCGTCGTGGTGTCCGAATAACCAACGTTGCGACACGGTGACGTAACATTATGTTTCTCGCTTTACTCAATGCTTGACAATCAACTCGGAACAATGAATTTCTATTTTGCTCTCTTTATTGCAAACAATCCACATTTAAGAGTGGAATCATAAAAATACAACAAAAGAATAATTTTTCACATATTCTACAATCTACCGACCGTCAAGTATATGTGACAGTAGGCTTTAAGTTTTTGTTACGAGTATATTATTAATGACGTGAAGGTCACCATGATAGTAAATTTTGCAGTAGGCACGTTCACTTTTATAAGTAAAGACAATATTCACGAGTAATTATACCTACCTACCTAGAGTTTTATAAGCCGGCTCAAGGTGGAAACTTCAAAACAATTACCTTTGCCTCAAGTTCCTTTCAAGATGAAAAAAGACGGCGTTGTTCACGAGTTCATTATAAAAAAAAAAAATATTTACTTACCTATGTAGGCAGGCACGTTAGTAGGGTAAGTATGATTATTATGATGATATTAAATACTGATACTTTAAAACATTATGGCAACAATTTATTTTACAAAAACAGTCACTACCTACCTAACATTGTTCAATTCATAGTCAAAATTTGAAACATGTTTTCCACTATTGGCACCTCGTTTTTAGTACCTTCCATACCCAATCCGTACGGCGAACTTGCCGAAGTCCGCAAGTAATAAAGTCCCCGAGTCGTGGTGGACGACCCATATCCCAATACTGCAAATTCACCAGATTTGCATGAGTTTGATTCAAAATGTTTCCAGCTCTGACACCGAGCACCCACAAATGATTTAGGGGTTAACACGCTCTCTGTATAGACTTGCGCAGCTCTCAGGTGACTGCATGACGGCATCAAACAGCCCGGTTGATTTGGTCCACCTCCATTAATATAGAAGTCTGCATGACCTAAGGGCTCAACAACACCTTGGACTAAACGATTTGAATGTATGATATCCACGTAAGCGGCGTCTGTTTTATCTAATCTTTGGTCACTGTAAGCGTATGAAAAACATGGCCCGGCAGGATCCAATCCAGTGATGCGCCCTAAACTTTGACCTTTATACTGGCGGAAATATTTGCCCGCCCACCCGGCGATGTGTGCACCCAGGCTTATTCCCAATAGATGAAAATCTTCAGCGCTCACACCAAAGTTTTCAAGATTGGCCAGTAAATTACCCAGTCTTTTTCCGACGATTCGTGCGTTCGACGCCGATAAGATGTACCCCTTGTCTATCATTTCTTCTGCATCCACCAGTAGCACATTAAACATTCTAGTTCCATTTATTCGCTTTTCATTGTAAGCTTCTGCCAAATTCAAAGGTACTTGAGATCGCGAGCTATCTTTAAAACCATGAATTATAAGTTTGGTCTGCTTAGTTATATCATAAAAAGCAGGTTTAGTCAACGCACTGAAACTCTCATCGATCGGAAACGTTCTGACCGTATTACCATCCAATTGGACAATTTTCATGGTCTTGATTAATTTCGTTTGATCCTTCATTGAGTTGTACCGAAAATCCATGATCGCTCGACCTGCAAATTGAGATTGTATTTCATCGGAAGCGTGTTTATGATATGGTTCGATATAGAAGGCAAGGACGTTCACTTACATGCACCAGACATCTTGGCGTAGACAGTCTCGGCGAAGGTTAAGTCGGGTGTGGCGGCGGCGGAGCGACGCGCACCGTCCGCGCCGGCGGCCGCCAGCTGGGCAACCGCGAGCACGAGCACGATACCACTGTAAGGCGCTGCTAGGTACATGGCAACCTCTCGGCTAACGCGGTCACTGTGCCACTGGCCGCGAACAGAGAAAGGTTCTTCGCAAACTATAACAGTCTCCTTGGTGGGGATTATCTGGGTAGTACAAATATCGTACACTGCACTTGGCTTCACAAGGCCATTGACCGTTTCATGTTATTATCGATTATCTTGATTTTGTGGTTATATTATATTTTAAAATAAAATGAATATTTGTTCTTTAGAGCTTGTCTAAAATGACCACTTGAGTTTGAAATATGAATATTTTGCCGATTAATTAACTGTATTGTGTTGTTTGTATTTTGCTAATTAATTCACAAGGACATATTTGTTAGTAATCATTTAAGCATGCATATTATGCAATCATGAATTTTACGAAATCGCGTTATTTTGATATCAAAAACTAAAGTCAATCCAATTAATGTTATATTTGCATTGCATACTTTGTTGCCAACTATTTTACAGAAAGTAGAAGTTTATTGGATTGCAAATATCTACTTGTCGTACTTACTAAACTACTTGATGGTTAGAGAATTACGAAGGTTATATTCAGGTTTGTTGCAGCTTTAGCAACAAGCTACTAATTATTATTTAACAATAAACAAGTAGGTAGAGAAGGAAAGCTTGAAGTATCTGGTAGATATTTTATATAGTAAAATTAATTCGCATAAGCTATAATAGTTTTGTCGGGCAACCAAAGTCATAACTTTTTTCTAAATTTGTTAAGTGATGTTGTTAGGTGAAGTAATTTGTTTGTGAGCAATATGTTTAGGCAGTGCGTTATAAATAATTGTACACACATGACATAACAGTTACTTTTACAGCTAGAGTTCTGTTTGTGGTATTTTTGGAAGTACAATTCTATAAGATTTTTTGTGTTTCGCGGACTCTTTTATAAAAAAAAAAAAGATTTTTGTATATTTTACAAACATTGCTGCCTTAAAAATTGTACATGCATGGCAAAGTGAGTAGGTTCAGGTCCATAAACAAGGGTTTGCAGTATTCTTATAGCGGTGTGCCGACAATAATTGCCCTTACGCATTATTTTTGGGCTAAGAACATTTTATTTATTTCGAAATTAGTATTTTTTATTCACATTCACAGTTAACGGGTGACGCGAACGAAGTCGCGTTTACAGCTAGTATGTAGTTCAATCACATACTGAACTTTCCTTTCAAATAACCGAAGAAAGGGCAACACAATACCTACTGAACTCTTGTATCCAGTCCCTGTGATTTATTATCTAACAATATTTCATTCGCTTGACACAAAAAATAAGCCGTAAATAGACGGAAGCTTATAAAAGGAAGCTTCGAGTCCTTGAAAATTGCCTACCCTCTTCACCTTAATAGAGTTGAAGCGAACTTTATAAAGAACTCCTGAATTTGTGAAAGATTTTGTATCTTGTTTTACTTTAGTATCAAATTGTCAAGGCGGTTAATATAAATTATATCTAAGTATATATTTTATGTGGTTTCGACTTTGGTAAGTATATAAAAGACTGTAATGCGTAGGTGTGTTTTTGTGACTCAGTCGAAGTTACGCTATTGCCTTGAAAACTAGTCAGACGTTTTCACAATAACCAGAGAAATAATGTTAATGTGGATGATGTTGTTTATCTGATAGACGAAAGGAGGTATCCATTAATCAGCAAACCTACTCGTCATCCTACTCAAACGTCATAATACATAACACAATTGGCAATATGCGTCTGGTTCAAAAGCGGGTTAAATGTATTTTATTATGAACATTGTTGCTTTAGAGGTATGTGTGTGTAATTATTTTTTAATATTAAACCATTTTCGATTAGAAAATAAATTTTAAAAATTGCAAAAAATAGTAGGAATTTCAAAATACTTGAAAAGGATGTGAAAGGATGTGACGACACGAGTTCATAAGAAAAGTCAAGGACGAGTCAGATATGACGATCCATAGATAAGTTTTTTTTTTAATTTTCACAATTCCTATACTCGAACTTATTGTTGTCACAGATTACTGTTGTACTTAGTATCAATTTGACGTCACACGTCAAAGTTCACAAATTGTTACTACAACAGTAATCTGTGACAACAATATTATTCGTGTTTCAGATGCGTGAAAATGTTGGTAAATTTCAAAAATTATTTTTGTTATAAAATTTTAGTATTTCGGCGCTGGAATTTTTATGACGGTTATTTGACGATATAACCTATCGTTTAAAACCATAAAAAAAATTGATGCATATTGCCTATTGTAAAGGTCGCATTCAAACAATTTGTTGCATGTCATCAACGGATAAAATCGATTCAAAATACTTAACATAGTATTTTGAAGCTGTATAGTATTTTGTACATAGTAATTGTGTGAATTTAATTGTGTTTCAATTACGCGCTGACGAGATTTGGACGAAACCCAAATATTGAAGCTAGGAATAAATAAGTTTTCTGTTGAAAAATTGTTTCAATAAAAGCTTTTAGTGAGCTGATTAAAATAAGCCCAAACATAGATATTCTACTGTTATTCACTAAGGAGTTCCATTGAACAGCTTCTGATTTCTTCATCAGATCAGCTCATTGTAATCATATTATTACAATGTAGTCGGAACTTGACAGATATGCAGAGTTCCGAGTTTCAACTCAATCGGTTTATTTACTGAGGAGTTCTGTTGAACAGCTCCTGACTTCATCATCAGATCAGCTTGTTGTTACAATAATATTGCATTGTCACCAAAAATTTATAAGTGTGCCATATTTCAGCTCAATCGGACACTGGAAAGTGGGTCAAATTTAACTTGCAAGATTTGACCTAACTAAAAATAGATCGTTACAGATTGCAAGTAAAATAAAAGCTTGTAAAATAAGTCTCAACCGAAAGCTTCTGTTTTCTGTCAGAAACAAAGTAAGTATAAGTAAAAGTAATATAAGAATAGTTTTTACAGACGCTAATATTAGTCACAGCGAATTAACTTTTTTTTAGCAAAAATTGTGCTTAAAAGTTGAAAACGTTAAACGTTACTTTAAAGATTCAATAAAACAAATACTACAATGAATTTCAACAATATTCCATACGTATTTCGTACAAAGCAAGATAAATTAAATAAACGATTCTTCACGTTACTATAAAAAAATGAAATAATTATCAATGTTTTGGTTTGTCATGGTGCCATTTTATTGGCTACCATTGAATATTTTTAGATGATCGATACTGGCTGACTGAGAAACAACGATATACATATAGAGGTAAATTCATAATACGGGCTATTTTCCTATTTTTTAGCTAACCGTGTTGGTCTAGGAGAGAATTTACCTCGACCCTCCGATCCCCAGACGTGTATCAATGGATTTATTTGCCGTGGGGGATAGTACCTCGACTTTCGATCCGAAGGTCATGGGTTCCAATCCTGGGCGTGCATCAATGGATTTTTCGTTTCGAAAAATTTATTAGGTATGTGTATTAACACGAGCTCTAAACGGTGAAGGAAAACATCGTGAGGAAACCCGCGGCTTAGTCAGCCCCTCACGTCTTTGTCTTTCGATGACGACGATTCGATTAACCGGCCATATCCACAGGCTTTCCTGTGGATATGGCCGGTTAATCTGAGAGGAAGGTTTAGGTGCTGGCAAGCCTATTCCATCTCAAACAATGTCCCAGGCACTACAGTGTCCCGTTAAATGTAGACAAAGATGGTCTCCTGACACTGTATAAATCATCTAGTAAAGATGTAAAGGCCCTAAGTTTTTCATATCCTAGAATAAAAATAAAAAATATTTTGGAATGTGCTAATAAATTCCTTTCATTATGATACCTACCCCACTTAAATATTTGTAAAACTTTTTTTATCCCCTCGGGAACTCTACAAACCCTTCACCGATTAAATTCATGTAAGGCTGTATCTATGTGTTTTAGAATGCTCACTACGGTAGTGCTGAGGTGCTCAATTGTCTATCTTATTAGGTCACCAGTAACGACTGAGATCGGCGGGTAGGCTCATCTTAGTTTATTCTAGATATCTAGATAATTTATCTATCTAGGTAATTTCTAGCATAAGTAAAGGTATTTCTGAGGTGAGATTTAAAAATGGCGGGAGTTTAACGACGGTGGCGGTGGCGGTGGCGGTGGCGGTGGCGGTGGCGGCGGCGGCGACGGCGTCACCGGTACGTCACGGGCGCAGGCACGAGACGGGCACGGCTCGTGCCTGCGGCCGTGGGCGGCGAGCTGCGCGGCTCGCCCGCCCTCAGTATCTGCGAGCTGCCGCGCCAGTCGCACGTCCCAGCAGCCTTCCTCCCCCGAGCCCTACGGCCCACGCGCCCCGCTCACCCGCTCCGCCGGCACAACAAACTCGCGCGGACTCGCGGTGCCCTTGTGCCTTGTGCTTACCACCAGACAACATCAGCGCCACGCACCAGCGGCGGACAACGCACTTCACCGGTAAGTCCGACCATTATTATAACTGAAACCTTTTCTATTTTTAGCAGCGTAGTCACTCAACGTAATTGTTTTCAGTTTTGTATGACAAACTATGCTGTCATTGAGCTTGTTGGCTAAACGACGGCAGTATGGAAGCTTGGCCAATAATTTCTGTAGGTAGATTGTTTTGTTTGAGTTATTTAAAACAACGATTAGCTGCTATATTTTATTCGGTTATCTGGATTTAATAGTATTTAAACCAAGGACGGGCCTAAAACACTAAGTATTCACCGTATAGAAAGAGATATTCACCGTAAAATAAAATCATCACAAAACCAAAAATAATTGTGTGCAGAGACCATCAATTCTAACACGCTATTCAATATTTGAACTAACGATTAAATTTAAATGTTAAATTAATAATTTTTATTAGTAAAGGTTAATTAAAATTTACATCATTAGGTACGGGTAATTTCCTAAAAAAAAATCTAAATTGATTCCGGCTATACTTCAATTTAAGAGCTTTCAACAAAACTCTCCTGCAGTATACAATTTAACAAATCACAGAATATTTCTTAGATGGCAATGAATCAGGGAAATATGTCTATTCTCGTAATGATGAAACAGAGATATTGGAGCGATAAATCCAGACCCTACTACATTATGAACCCAGGTGCAGATAAACCTTATTGAGAGGCCTCATGAAGACAGATAATTGATCAGCTGCTCAACGGGATCCCTTTACTAAGAGCTTCTCAGTTTATCAAGCCATGGAAGGCATATTTATGGGTCTGGAATTGATAATGGAATGAACGGAGATGCTTATCAACATTACTATTAAGGTTTATATGCTCTCTTTTCATGCTCCATCAAACTTTTAATCAATCGATCGGCATTCATTGTCGAGCCATACTTTCTTCAATGAAAAGCTGGCGTCGAATTGAATTTGATTTCTTGCGAGTATTGAAAGAACTAAGTGATCAGCCAATAATCATGCCTGGCAACATGAAATTATATTGAAATCATTGTTGGATTCAATGGCAACATTAGGTATTCTCTCTTTCATTTAGGTCTTTACCGGCTAATCTGCTAGCAGAGATCTTAAATCATGAGGGCATGCTGTCCAATCCAAGTCTTATTATCATCACAATAGCATAAAAGAAGTAGGTATTGTGTTTTCCACGAGAACACTGATATAATTGAATTGTACTTGGTAATTACAATAATAAAAGACCCTACTAATATTTACATGTTTATTTGTGATCCAATTACTTACTCAAAATATTTTAGTATAGATGGAAAAGCGTATAGACTTATTATTTGAATTATTTTTTTAATTTATTTGAATTATTATTTGCGTATCATGCAAGAGTAACCTTGCTTGGAAGCTATGATTTACAAAAGTAGTCCTTGCACTGCTCAATGAATCGTTTTAACACCCCTTATTCAACTTTTGGAAAATTTATAATTTCAATGCCCAGTTACATGTATTGAAATACAAAGCAGATAAAGAAGAATTATTATTTAAGAATTAGAAATAATGTTGCGATAAAAGGTAACAAAATCTGGAAGCAAAATAGGTTTATCCTTGCGCGCGGCTAACCGAGCTTTGAAAGCTGTTTGAGTTAAAACTTGAGCTGACTTTAGCTTCAACAATATTAATTTTGCTTGTGGCCGTAATTGACACGTTAATTTAGAAGTTCTTCTACATTGTAACAATTAATAGCTTAAGCTTACTACAAAATAAATACAAATTTTCATCCATGTCATGTACCTACTTAAAATGTAAACAAATTCACGACCTTTGTATAACAACTCTAATAATAGTCTTTCTTAAACTTTCGCGATCACAACTTACGTTTTTAAACACTATATGAACACAGATTTAATCGCGTTTTTTACCTTTTCATATATGATTTCCCGATCTTTCGGCTCGGGCGGACTCCATCAATAAAAAACCGGCCGTAGTAGTCTTCCGTAGTATCTCAATAGAGAACGATTCTGTTGTAAAAGATTTATTCTTAGGATTTTGTATTTGGTACAAAATTATCCAACACCCAAGTTCAACGATTATTACTGCTCAACTAAATAAAAAAAAAAAAACTTGTAAAGTTATCTTCACCGCTATAGTTTTCCTTTAAAGTTCATGAAATACACTATCATCATGATTTTTTCCAGATTTTTCAATTTTTCAAACAATTTTTCCAGGGAGGGAGGGAGGGGACGCCCCACTGGAACAAAAATTTGCACTTTAAAGTTTAATATTTCGCATTAAATCGAAAAATAGCATTAGCAACCCCAAAATCATTTTAAAAGACCTATTTAACGATACCACACACGATGGGAAAACGACGAAAAAAAAATTCATGCCCACTTCACATGTGGGGGAGCTACCCTAAAAAATATTTGCCAAAATTTTAGTACTTAAGTATCCCACTTTGTCGGCGTAATTGATATACACACACACCCCTACAAAATTACAGCTTTCTAGTACTAACGGTCTCCTTGCAAAACCTCGGACAGACGGACAGACAGACAGACAGACAGACGGACGGACATAACGAAACTATAAGGGTTGTCTTGTCAGGACTAGAACCCTAAAAAAACAAAGGTACCTTAAACATCGCAATAAAATCCTGTCTCTATACCTAAAATATTTAAAATATTAGATCTAAGTTCTCAAATCTAAGTTTGTTGATATTATAAGGTATCCTGTAAGTTGTTGATACTATAAGTGTATGACTAGAAGTAACAAGCGTATAAGGTACCTTTTCATATAAAACATCTCGAGACTAATACATGCGTGAATAGCTTACAAATGCATAAAACTATTTCGAAGCTACGCCTGTAGCAATATTGGCGCCTCGAATTCTCTTCACTAACGTCGCTTTAGTGCCGGTACCAAAGACTTGGACTTCATTCAAGATCCCCCTTCTTCCCTTTATGGTTTGCTTACCTAAGGCAGTGCTTTCAAGCCAAAGGCCTTTTCTAATTTTGCCAAGATTTGAAACTGATATACTTTTGATTTCGAAATACTTATAGCTTATGTATTATGAGTATAATCTAATTTAAAAAAACTTACCTTTTATTTCCTCGTAAAAATATAACATTGAATATCTTTCAATCTTATATTTTTAGAAGTCCAAAGGAGTTGTATGAAATAATCAGAAAAACAATATTTTCCCGAAATCCTAGATAAACTAGTAGTTCGTCCCGAACTATGATCTCGCGCACTGTTACGTTGATAGCCTAGATTTGGACTTGTTTCTGACTACCTTACCCTTATATACATAGATGCAGATACTTCTGCTGAGTTCACTACACACTGATGTCTAATATGCTAGCTCAGTATGGTAAAAATTACAGGCATGCATGCCATACATTAAGGTTGATTCACGTTACACCGGGCCGGGCCAGACATGAATCACTTCATACAAAATGTATACCATAATGTTCCGGACGGGCCCGGCCGGGGCCCGGCCCGGTGTAACATGAATCAACCTTTATGTCGTGTCTATGGTACCTAGTTTATTTTCAGGATTCTGGCCAATTATATCCATTCTTTATCAATATCAAGAAAAAACATCTAGTAGTAACTAAGATCATTGCAAATCACAACAATGCAACTCTTTTCCTAATACCTACCAGTTCACCTGAAGTACGAAGACATCGAAACTCTATCAAACGGGAGCTCAGGCTACAATGGTTGCTTACGTTTTCTTTTTTCGTTGTATTTTAAAAATCCTAGAATAAAAATAAAAACCATTTTGGAATGTACAAACTAGTCCGTTCATATACACCCCCACTCAATATATTTATGAAAAAAAATTGTACCCCCTTGGGAACCCAATATCTTTACAGCTCCTTCATCAATTACGCTCAAATCTGCTCCCCAGCATATTTCCATATCTAACTATCTATTAAAATAATATAACCTATTGACCTACCAAGTTTCATGCAAATTGGATGAATAGTCCGGTAGTTATGCGAGAATAAGAATTCATGAAACATACAAACCCACAAACATACAAACATCCAAACAAAATCGCTTAACTTGCCACTAAGATCTTCGCTCGCTTCTATCGCTCGATCGAATTTCAGGCGCGGAAGATTTTTTTATTCTTTCTTGGACGGGTACTTAGTTCCAAAGATTAGCATGTTCAAACACAAATAAACTCTTCCACTTCCGCTATATTGGTTTCTAGATAGGTAGGTACTAGGAGTAACAAACTTCTTCCGGAAACCTCCGGAAACTAAAACTTGTCCATTATTTTTCTAAGCCACAGAATAAATAATAGTATTATACCTGTACCAAGAAAAATACATTTTATTTCGAAGTATAAGTACTTATATCACGGTGGTTATTTTAGAAAATATCGTGTTTAGAAAAAACCTAAGACTCTAGTACTTATTAAACTATCAGAGGGCTTATCAGTGACTGCAAATTAAATATTTGAAGTTTTAGCGACCAATTGGTTATACCTACAATTTTACAGCGCGCCGCGCGCAAGAATTGTCGGGATTTGTTTTATATGTCGAGTAATATACAATTAATTATAATTATATTAATATATAAGCCTAGGTAATAAAAAGAAGGTCGGTGTTTTGTGTAGGCTAAAATAATTCAGAGACGTCAAAAACACCAGCTTTACGCCCTCAGGCGATGGTTTGCTCTCTGCGTCGAAAATTACTTCAGGACTCTGTACTCATTCATATTTTTCACTTCATTCAGCTAACAAAAATATTCTTTCTTTGTTGTTTTAAATTAGACATAAAATATAATGAGGTTTTTTGTTTAGGTATACTTGAGGTTATTTAGAACAATAAAGAAGAATATTTTATTTTTTAAATTAATAATTATACGTGGGCTATTTTTTATCTTTGAGAATAGAAATTACACGTTATTAAACGCAAAGTATAAATTTTATCATTGTATAAAAATTGCATGAGTCTGAATTTGTATGGGTTAGTTATATCTAGAGCCTATGTTCTTTTGGAATAATGTGCCCTTCGAATAATTTAAAAAAGTGAGCCGTCACGGGACGCCTGACAGATGTGAAACATAGAAATTATTTTTTATATAAAGATAATGATGATAATAATCAAGGCTTTAGAGCTACCTGCATAGAAATGTTTGTCTTAAAGTATAACTAACGTACCCAGACACAGCAAAGTTTGTATTGTGAGAGACAATGATAATCTACACTAGGATCCATTTTATGTCAATACGAGCTAGAACTGTGCAGTGCATACGACTACAGTTGAGCTTTTTTAATCAAGTATAAAAGTTCAGTTTTTTTGGGTGGCACTGAAGGTAATAAGTACGTACCTACCTATTTTATTAATGGAGGCACAATGAATGGCCGCTCTTGGGGTCGACTAGACAGTAGGCACATACCGAAATACACGCATACGCTAACATCATGTATTATTCTTGTGAAAATAGAGCCGTATTTTCAAGAGTTACTTATTAAATCTACTCAAAGCTGTTGAGTGAATTTATGAACGGTTTCATATTATCTATATTCAAGTAGGTTTTATTCAAAACATAAATATTTACTGACTTTTTATGAATTGTGTCGTAATGTTCGTAACAAGTCGGTGCATGCTTATGTACATGCTTTACGTGTAGGTAGCAAAAAAAATCATGTAAGTACTTAAGTATAAAAGCTGTTGTTTTATGATACGGAATTATTCTGTTAGAAAACCTCTAAATAAATAATTAAAAGTAAAGTTCATCATTGAAAGCAAACATTGGAATTTAAAATTTAATTCCCTTTTGTTTTTAAAGGTTGTAACTTTAAAAAATACTGGTAGTTTATTGGTAGTAATAAGAAAAATACTATCAAACAAGGAATGCGTTTTGAATTCCTTTTTTTGAATTCACGGTTTTCAAAAAGAGTCTGCAACATCTATACACCTTTGAATAAACTTTTATCTTGTATGGCATTGGGACTAATCCACGTCTTCAGCTTTTTGACATTTTATAAATTAAATGTAATCACTTTACAGAGTTTTCTCATGAAAATCCAAATTATTTCTCATTTGTTGTAGTAAACTAATTAAGGAATCCCAAATTTTTAACAAAGTTGGTAATTTAAGGGCAAAATACCACTGGCTTTTGGTTAATCTGTTTTTGATTCATTAATTAAAGTGTTTTTAGCGGAAATCTAAAATCTGTTAATTGTTATTCCTCATAGATGTACGACAAATTTTGGCGGCATGGCTCAAGTATTAAATGTAAGAGGGCTATAATGTCAAAGAACTTTTAATTCAATTTAATTTAATAAGAAAATTATTAAATTTAATTAAATTTCATTTTATTTAATATTCTTAATACCTACCTATTTAATTTTGTATCGTTCTATTTTTAAGAAAGGTTTTGTTTGATTTGCCATCGTAAAATGTGAGTTAAATTGATTGTGTTGTCAGGATTCGATTCAGGGACAGAAAGCCACAGTGGTGTAATATTTTGACTCTTAAAGCTTCTATCCACTAGCGATCCATTCAATATTGCAAAGATTTTCTGTGCATTATTTTCAGGATTCCGTTTGGAGGTGATAAAGAAAAGGCACTTTTCTTGTTAGACCTGCTGCGGGCATTAAGGAAAGAGAGTGCCTTGAGCTTTATTACAGTTTTATTGTATCACTCCCCCACTCTATTATAAGTTAGGTATGAGTACATTGCCCAGCAGTGTACTTCGATGTTTGATTCAATATATAACCTGTGTATCAAAACAATATTTATAAAAAAATTGAAACGAAACAGAATTATAAAAAAACCGACTCAAAAAACTTCTAATAAATAAACATTAATGACAAGTATAACTGACCAAAATGTTTCATTCTACGCTTATGTTGTTACAGCATTGCAATGAACCTCATTGCAGCATTGAATGTAAACCAGTAGAAATGTAGATAAAACGTGAAATGGAACGCCCCATCTGCAAACTGCTTCACTGACTTGTATCGTTGGTAGACAAGTGACAAGATTTCAAATTTAGTTTTCCAAATTAAAAAAATGACCCAATCCTAGATCGCACTAACGAAAACGCGGGACAGCTAGTAAACTATAGAATGTAGCAAATGATCTTTGAACGGCTGAACAATTTCCATGAAACATAGCTAAGAACACTTTCGACAAAGACAACATTCAAAACAAAAAAAAAACGGTTCATCCGTTCAGGAGTTTTGATGCCACACACAGATTCACCGACACACACTAGGTACAGGAAACTTATAGCACTTTTTTTTCGCCGCCTTCCACCACAAAACTAAAGAATTCTGAAAATGATTTTCAGAATTCTCTTAAACGAGATTTTAAAAAACTTTAGTTGTAAGTAGGTATATGAATTGTTGCAAAAAAGTTTTTACACGCGAGATCTACTGTTCGCAGAACTACCTACTGGTAGCTACTTATTATTATGGCTGATTTACACAGGGTCAGTAGACAAGTCAGGTGGCGGGGGGCGCCCAACTGACTTTAAAATATTCGTGTCCGAATATTCAAGTCAGCGCTGACTTCAAGCCACTGTACTGACTTCCAATCAGTTTACACAGGGTTTTTTTCGGGTCAGCACTGACTTGCCTCGAATTTGTAGTCAGTTACTGACCCTGTGTAAATCAGCTCTTATGGAATAGAATGATGTAGTTGTAGACATCTTAAAAATGTTTTACACTATAAAATTCTCTTACCAATTATCATTATAATCTGAGCTTCCGAGATATCATGTTACGTTCCGCCGGCGCCGCTCAATTTGCTATTTCGTTTGGTACTCGTATCAAATATTCCTCCCCTCAATATGAGTCAGCGCATAAATGTTATTATGATGATGTTTTCCTATATAAGAAATCGTTTGGGACCGAGCCCACTATTAAATTGAATTTTTTGAAAATAATTATGTTAATGCCAGTATCAAATCATTCTATTTTATCCATTGCAATACTTAGAAATAGAGAAACCGTGTATGTGTTTTAAAATGTTATCGAATTTATAGTTTGAAACAGAAGCCTTCCGCAGAGCGTCCTTTGGAATAATGGAATTCCATCGAGATCTCGATAATGAAGTTTCCCTCAAAATGTACAATTTGTAATCAGTGCCCTTTGAAAATATTGCCTAGAAGCTCACTTTATTAACTCAGATTTCATCGGCTTTTGAGTTACAAATATTCACAAATTGGATTTAATATCTATTTTCACTGAGAATATAGAAGATAAAAGGTATTTACTTAAATAAGAGGAAATAACTTTCAGGTCAATAAACGCTAAAAGGCAACCACTGACTATAGTTAATTGATTCAGTCGTGACTTTGTGAAAGTCCATTTTCACATTTTTTTAAATTCCAAAATATCTAGTAGGTACTCCTCCGCCAATCTATACAAAAAAAGCTTTAGCGTGAAAAGATTGAAGAAACATTTTTGGTATAGATTGGCGGAAGAGTAGGTACTAGATATTTTGGAATTTTCAAAAAAACCACTGAGTAAGAAAAGAGTTTTGGAAATGTAGCCTTGATTGTGAAGAATGTTAGGTAGGGATTTGATATTTTTTTAAATTTATATGCACTTTAACACGAGCTCTAAACGGTGAAGGAAAACATCGTGAGGAAACTAGTTAGTTTTCTAATAGCGACAATGGGCTTGAACCTCTCACCTATAGAATGTTAACTTCTGCAAAATGTGGAAATGTACCAAATGTGTTTGGACATACCTCTGACCCCCTTAGACTACCTATTCAAAGGGGTTACGTATTGATGTCACGAAAATTACAAGACAGATTTTTGAAATCCATAGGAACGTTTGACAGATTTTTGATTTCTTTTTTTTCATAATACAGGAATTCGAATTCCATAAATTCTTAAGCCAGATTTTCATTTGTTTTTTTTTACAAGACAGAAATACAAAATACATCTAAACATTTTCCAGAAATTTGAACATCCAGATAATTCACTTTACCGCATGTTTGTTTTCCATATAATTTGTTTTCCATATATTTTGTGATCCCGAAAAATCATGGTTCAGGAAAGACCTATTACAAAATTATGTATATAATTATGTATAATAGATATCTACCTACAGTACTTCAAGCTACATAATGGACATCGGTCATTTAATTTTATGGTACCTAGTATTTATAACGCTCTGAATGATTACTAGAAAGATTGACTTTCTAGTAATCATTCAGAGCGTTATAAATACTAGGTACCATAAAATTAAATGACCGATGTCCATTATGTAGCTTGAAGTACTGTAGGTAGATATCTATTAAATATTGTACCTAGTTACTTTTTTTTTATTACCTTTAACATTTCCTAACTAATTTCGTGCTAGATGGTTAAGTAACCTCACCAAACACTTTTGGCAAATTATCAAAGTTTAACCTAAATCTTCCATCCATTTCGAATTTGTGACGGCTCCGGCGCTTCGGGAAGTGCAGCCCCTCCGCCCTTACGTAACAAAACGCGGCATCAGCACGAGCCTTCGCAGCTTCGGCTGTTTGGTCGCCACCTTCGGCGGCGACCAGCCTCAGCCGCTCCGGCTCGTGCTGGTGCCGCGTTTTGTCACAGCGGGCGGGGGCTCCATCTCCCTTCGCGCCTCCGAGTTCATAAAAACACTCTAGGGTAGGACAGACAAGACTACGTGGAAGTCGGGGTGGGCAGATTCGGTTCTGAGACCGATAATAACCTAAAAACGTTTCGGGTAAAAATTTAGTATTAAGAAGCAGGATTTTGGGGGGGTGGGGGTAGGAGGGGGGAGAGGGGGTTCCCCCTCCCCCCTGGTACCACTCCCATTACAAGGTAACGCACCGTTCTGGAGATAATCAAATTATTGCTTTCAAATACAAACTGGTAAAAATTGGTAAAAATTTAGTATTTCGTACCTAACAGTTTTTCGGGGGGGAGATCCCCCACCCCCCTGGTACCACTCCCATCACAAGGTAACGCACCGTTCTTGAGAAAATCAAATTATTGTAACCTAACCTTTTTTTTTTTTAGAAAGTGTTCGCTTCGCTCGCTTTTTTGTATACAAACCTAACCTAACCTACAGCATGCCCTGTGTCGGATCTGATTTAGTTTCTCATTTAGATGTTATGGGGGTTTATGCGAGCAGATTTTGTGGGTGGGCTCGCTTCGCTCGCTTTTTTATATACAAACCTAACCTAACCTACAGGGTTCCCCGTGTCGGTTCTGATTTAGTTTTTCTTTTAGATGTTATGGGGGTTTATGCGAGCAGATTTTATGGGTGGGCTCGCTTCGCTCGCTTTTTTATATACAAACCTAACCTAACCTACAGGATGCCCTGTGTCGGATCTGATTTAGTTTCTCTTTTAGATGTTATGGGGGTTTGTGCGACCAGATTTTGTAAGTGGGCTCGCTTCGCTCGCTTTTTTATATACAAACCTAACCTAACCTACAGGGTGCTCCGTGTCGGATCTGATTTAGTTTCTCTTTTAGATGTTATGGGGGTTTGTGCGACCAGATTTTGTGGGTGGGCTCACTTTGCTCGCTTTTTTATATACAAACCTAACCTAACCTACGGGGTGCCCCGTGTCGAATCTGATTTAGTTTCTCATTTAGATGTTATGGGGGTTTATGCGAGCAGATTTTGTGGGTGGGCTCGCTTCGCTCGCTTTTTTATATACAAACCTAACCTAACCTACAGGGTTCCCCGTGTCGGTTCTGATTTAGTTTTTCTTTTAGATGTTATGGGGGTTTATGCGAGCAGATTTTATGGGTGGGCTCGCTTCGCTCGCTTTTTTATATTCAAACCTAACCTAACCTACAGGATGCCCTGTGTCGGATCTGATTTAGTTTCTCTTTTAGATGTTATGGGGGTTTGTGCGACCAGATTTTGTAAGTGGGCTCGCTTCGCTCGCTTTTTTATATACAAACCTAACCTAACCTACAGGGTGCTCCGTGTCGGATCTAATTTAGTTTCTCTTTTAGATGTTATGGGGGTTTGTGCGACCAGATTTTGTGGGTGGGCTCACTTTGCTCGCTTTTTTATATACAAACCTAACCTAACCTACGGGGTGCCCCGTGTCGAATCTGATTTAGTTTCTCTTTTAGATGTTATGAGGGTTTATGCGACCAGATTTTGTGGGTGGGCTCGCTTCGTTCGCTTTTTTTATAAACAAACCTAACCTAACCTACAGGGTGCCTCGTGTCGGTTGCCCCGTGTAGGTTAGGTTAGATAAAAAAAAAAAGGTTAGGTTGGGTTACAATAATTTTATTTTCTCAAGAATGGTGCGTTACCTTGTAATGAGAGTGGTACCAGGGGGTCGGGGGATCCCTCCACCCTCCCCCCTCACCGCCCCCCTCAAAATCCTGCTTCGTAATACTAAATCCAACCCAAGATGGAAAAGGTTTTATATGGCTGGAAATTTTCTGGTAAGCGTTACTTCTGTCTTTTAAAATAAGGTATAAGGATATTGTTGTCGAATGAAAAAAAAACGAACTGATAATCTGGCATTAGTGTTTCTGTCAAATGAGACTTCTGTGAAACGTTTTATCGGAGTAATAAAATTATGTAAAACATAGTATCTGGATTTCGAGTTTCTATCAAACGTTTTATGGATTTCAAAATTCGGTGTATCGTTTTTCGAAAGATTGATAGGTTACCATTCAAAGGATCTAAAAATGCCTAAAAGGTCTGAAAGAATATGCCTACCGCACCTTGGGAATACAGTCGTGATCAAACTTTTTTCTTTTATTGACATTTTGGTCAAAATAGCGAGAACGTCGAGAGCGTTTGTCTAGTTTACGAGTATGAACTTCCACCGTTTATATCGCAAATTAATTCTGAAGAAAATGTGAAAAGCAAAAGATAAATTGACTAAGCTTCTTTGTTCACGTTTAGAAGACAATTGCCGTCAGCTACTGGATTTCTTTTACTTTTACCTTCGTGTATCTCAACGGTAAATTAGACTCCGGTTAGGGACGCAGACATAATTTCACCTTTCTTGTTTGAAGTTTTACGTCATTGTGCAACGTCTAATAAATATTACAATGTAACTTTATTTATAGCAAACAGTGGGCTTAAAAAGGTCGCTATTAGAGAATCGCAATAGGGAATTGAACTATATGCCATCTCTTTTCATTGACTGAGAGTGAAACGAGACGGCATTATAGTTCAATTCCCTATAGCGATTCTCTAATAGCGACCTTATTAAGCCCACTAGTCTAAGCTTGATGAAAATAAGAAATTTTTCTTCCATGTTTTTTTTACCCGATAGAGGCCAAGTCCAAAAGGAGGGTTGTGTGTTTGAGCTTTATGTTTGTATATTCGAATGTTTGTATGTTCGTGTGTATTTTCGTATGTTTGTATGTATCCTCCTTCCTATGTCCGCTCGTAACTACTGAACGGCTCAACTTATTTTGATAAATGATACGTCATTAGATATGTCTTCATGGCGGGAGTGTCACTATTTTCTCGCAGACTGTACATTTTTTTCAAAATCTGTGAATGCCGGTCAAAATATCTTCAAAAGTTAAGGATAGTCTCCTAAGAACGTTTTCCTGTAGCTACAACGGTTAAGGTAGCTGCCCTTACTGCCCGGTCTCAAAAGTTCACCCTGTATAGGTATTTTTCGGCCAAATTCAATGAAAAAAAAAAACAATGATATCATAACCTAAGGACATGCGGTATTCCCTAGTCCTCACAATATCTCGCAGCAGTCGGAGTCATAATAACAAAATTAAATGGCTCATGTAAACCGCATAGTGAAATTGTTTCATCTTCGACTAGTGCACTGTAGTATATCACTATGTATGATCATAAGACATATAATATGACTCCAACTGCAGGTAGAAATTAAATGTGACATAACTACTAAGCTTAACTAAAATATTTTCCGGAAAACAAGCTAAAAATAGCCCATTTACCGCTTACCTAGATGGTACCTGAACGCTCTGTTCACGAAACACCGTACATTACTTAGCTATAAACAGCTCGGTATTTTGTTACTTTTTTTTTTTTTTTTCTTTTTTTTGGCTTCGCACGGTTGTGCATTCAGCCAGTGTCAAGTATTTAAATAAACTTCAAGTTTAAAATAGATAAATAAGATATATAAATACATATTACAATACATAAATATAATATCCCACCCCTCCCCTTGTGCCTCAGTAAAGATGTGGGGCTTTACTGAAACATCAAAACGGACTTTTTGGGAGAACTTGAAAAGCAATGTTATCCAATTTTGTTTCACTTCCCTACACTTATGCACGTTCATGAACACTTAACGGTTAATAATCCACCAATATTACACATTAACATTCGAAGAAACACAAGTTTTGGAAAATAAAACAAAAATGAAACTTGACTTCTCAAATTCCCGCCAAAAAGCCGGTTATCATTTTGTTACTTAGAATGTTTTATAATCCGAACGTGATAAAACACGTACCTGCCCCGGCATTGCAGTGCGTCGTAGCCGCTAAACGCATTAGGTTCAGTTCCTCATACCAAATAGTTTCCATTCGAAGTTTCCCATACAATTAAAAAAAAACTAATGTTTTGTCTAAATATACTCGTATACGGCTATCTGCTGAACATATTCTATTAAAACTTGGCAAATTAAAAATTACGTAAATCCACGCAATCGAAACCGCAAGCTAGTAATTTATAAAAAAAAGATAGGATTAGTTTAAAAGTCTCAAAATTAAGATTTATTTGCCAGTAAATTTCCACTACAAGTTCATACTAGGTAAGTGCAGCGGGGCAATTCTGGCAGCGGGGTAATTATGACACATGGCTATATCTCTCGTTATATAACTGATACCTCGAAGAGACATCTATGTACGCGTAGAGAAATGTTTTGTTCATTCATAAACGATAGGTGGCATTTCTAGCGCAAAAACTGACTGATTTACAGCATCATTTTGACAGTCACCCAATTTTCGGAGGGTGTAAAAATATTAGCTCCTCGAGTTTTTGTAATAATTAAGTGGTTTTCGCAGTTTAATTGAAAATTGAACAAGCTAAGGAGGTGTATTTTAGACTGGAGATTATTTTAATCGTACTAGTTCGTTTCTACTCATTGTTTCTTCTGTGTTATTGCATCCGCTATAATTACCCCACAAAGTGTTGTTTTTATGTAATTTTATCGAAATCGGTTGCCATAATTGCCCCACCGATTTTGTATGAAGTTGCCAAAAACCAGTGATGTCCACAGCATTGAAGTAAACGTCGATAAAAATAATACTTAACTGATCGAGCGAGTGAAGATCTCAGGGTTAAATAATGCGATTTTGCTTTGTATAAGTATTTGTTTGTGGCCTAGTTTGAGCTTAATTAAACCATAGTTAACACGCATTAAAATTTTCAATCGAGCGAGCGAAGCGAACGAAGATCTTAGTGGCAAGTATGGCGATTTTGCTTTGTATGTTTCACGAATTCTTGTTCTCGCATAATTGTCGAACCGTTCATCCAATCTGCACGAAACTTGGTAGGTCAATAGGTTGTGCTATGGAAATGTATGGTGGAGCATATGAGCTTAATCGATAAAGGGGTTGTCAAAATATTGGGTTCCCAAGTGGGTAAAAAACTAACGAATTTATTGAGTGGGGTGTCATTTAGGAAAAGTCTTTATTTGTACATTCCAAAATAGTTATTATTTTTATTCTAGGATGTATACTTCTTAAAATATGACGAGAATTCATGAAAAATTAGACACAACATTATGTATTGCATGCATGCCAGTATTATTTACCATGACGACCTAGCGCAATAGACATACTTGGCAATAGTAGCACTTCAACATGTAGGGGTAGTCGGAAGAAAGTCCAAATGTAAGCCATCTACGGTTCGCGAGATCTCAGTTCAGGGCGAACTACTTCTCATACAACATCATTTTTGCGCGAGATTTTTGCGTATATTTACTCCGTTTATCGATAGTCAGCGTCCCAACACTAGCATGTATGGGCGACTAAAGAGTGATGCCAGAATTACCCCACAAAATTTTTAACAGGTTTTTTATAGAAACTGGACCATCGTAGGAGATTAGAATGTTAAAATTCGCGTGTATTGTGTTGTCTAGTTTGTAAAGCTTCTGGATTTAGTATCATAGCATCATTGGTTCGAATAATATCACCACCTGACGGAATTACCCCGCTGAGGGGCTATTCTGCCATTTTCCAGTTTTTAGTTAAAATTGTGTTATTTCACCATTTAAATATGCTTTTTCTTTAACAAAAATACAATAAAGAAAAAGGCAGATAAAGGTTACATAACACCAATTTGTCAGAATTAGCGTAACTCAACAAGGAACGAGAGTATTGAAGTTTTAAATTTTGACTAAAAATTTTCGGCCAGAATTGCCCCGCTGCACCTTACTCTATAAATCAGGGGACGGTTTGTTACGGGAATTTTATACTTTGTATATAAGATGCAAAATTACGTGCGAGATTACCCCGAATTGTTACACAATTATACGGTAAATAGTCAGCTGTTTCTCTGAAATACAATTTATAGGAAGGTTACGAAAAATCAATTTTACAACCGCATATAATGGTGTACGCCTTTTTCAGGTTAAAAAATAAACAAATATTTTGCTACATGACCAAACAAAACATATTATGTTTTGTCAAACCATTTATTTCATCGAGGGTATTGCTTTTACAAAGAAAGAAAGAAAGAAAAGGCATTTATTTAAGACACAAAAAAAAAGATAAAAGTACTAAAATTAAGCTATTAGCATTGTGTCCCAAATTGGTGTCCAACTCAGCATTTGTTGTTTTGCACATTTACAAGACCACGCTGATCTTCCGTTGGAACCTTTCGTGAGTCATAGATGTCCCTTTACTAAAAGAAAACAAGTAGGCACACAGTAAAACTAGAGATTTATTTTATTAAGGCGCATATAGGACCTGATTGGTCTTATTTGGAGGCATTCTCCTCATAGAGGAATCAGTTTTGTGTGCTCAAAAAAATATATGTCATTCTTTGACCTTTTATCTACAAAGTGAACTTACGAAAAAGTTCTACCTGTTTATTTACTATGTGAAAAAAAATAACAAAGTGAAGCTGTTTTCGACTTTTGATTCGATTCAACCTCTAAACGACATAAAATTTTGACATTTTTTTTTCACTAAAATGTGCGCAAAGACTTTATCTTCAAGTTGTACTTGCGATTTTGTGCTGCGACGGTTTTTCTCGTGGCAATTAATTATTTTCCATTTTTCCGAATAATTAGTGGGCGTTACGGTCGCAGGGGCGACGGGCGGCAGAGTAATGCTGACTGTCGTACGGGATGGTTGTGTTCGTCTGCCTCGCACTCACCTTTTTTTGCTTGTCGACTTATTGGTATTTTATGTTATTTGCACACAGACGATTTATTTAGTAATCTAAGTTATCCGCGCATGAACGTTTTATTTAGTGTTACGAAATTAAATGTTATTAGCGCATGGACGCTTTATTTAGTGTTAGATAATAATTTGTTGTTAATACTTACCTACCTATTAGAAATATTAAGTACCTATGTAGATTTTCATGATTTTAAGTATGTTTGTTATTTTAAAAGGTCGTGCAAAAGACAACTTCCCGATAAAGAAAATAGGTAGGTAAGTAGGTAGGTATTATACCAATTCCAATAGAAAATGATATCGTGTAACCTACCTATACCTACTACCACTAGATAAGATACCTACTACATAAATAGTTAGGTAGGACCTCTCTGGCGCATGTACATAAGAGTCAATTCACATTGTAAAACAAATCAGTAGGTACCTATAGGTGCTGTGTATGTATAGCTATGTGTTGTCCTTCAATTCAACACTAGCCGATTCTTATACTCTGCACTCAACTCGCGCGCGGACAGTAGGTACCTATAGGTAGGAAAGAACAAATGAACGAAGATAGATGTAAAGAAGTAGGTATGTATTTTACTTAGTAGGTACCTACCTAACTTACCTGTAGGTACCTAAATACACTCGAGAAAAGGTAATGTATCTGGGTCACCGACGACACATCAGAGCGACCCGTATTCTTTTCTTCTTATTCTTACTTATTATTGTTGGGTAGGTGTCTACCGTACCTACTGATCTCACGTACATTATTATTCATTTACCGAACAAGTTCAAGTTGAAACTGGAGTGATAATGCTTGAGTAGGTATACCTACTAGAACATCCTTGGTAAAACATCCAAAGTCAAAGTCAAAAATATTTTATTCAATTCGAACACAATAGGATCACCTTGATTTGGTGACCTATTCATTCGCATAATGTTATTTGTCATAAAATCATACGACATAGGTTCGTATCTAGCCATAAAATATTGTAGTCATATTATTACATTCGCATAATTATTTACAGGCATACATTTCTGATGTCCTAATATTTTTAAACATAATGGTAATGAGCATAATGGTGACAACTCCTAAAACTTTTTGTCACTACATTTTGAAAATAATTTTGTTAGTAATAAACCTTTATGTCCTAATATTTATTGGACATAATGTTTAGTAGTCCTAATTTACTGTTTTATCATAAGTAGGCAAAATAGGTCAGGTTTATAAAATGTTTCATATACCCACGCAGATAGGACTTGCTCACAGAAAAAATAAGTAGTTTTAGGTTTTTTTATAGCACGCGTTTCACACACCACGCAGAAAGGACTTACTTACAGAAAAAATAGTAGGTTTTGGTTATTTTTTTAAGCACGTGTTTTACACACCCACGCAGAAATGACTTGCTCACGGAAAAAATAGTAGGTTTTGGTTATTTTTTTATAGCACGCGTTTCACACACCCACGCAGAAAAGACTTGCTCACATTTTATCATAAGTAGGCAATCTAGGTCAGGTTTATTAAATGTTTCATACACCCACGCAGAAAAGACTTGCTCACAGAAAAAAACAGTTGGTTTTGGTTATTTTTTTATAGCACGCATTTCACACACCTACGCAGAAAAGACTTGCTCACAGAAAAAACTAGTAGATTTTGGTTATTTTTTTATAGCACGCGTTTCACACACCCACGCAGAAAAGACTTGCTCACATTTTATCATAATTAGGCAAAATAGGTCAGGTTTATAAAATGTTTCATATACCCACGCAGAAAGGACTTTCTCACAAAAAAAAAAACAGTAGGTAGGTTTTGGTTATTTTTTTTTATAGCATGCGTTTCACACACCCACGCAGAAAGGACTTTCTCACAGAAAAAACTAGTAGGTTTTGGTTATTTTTTTTATAGCACGCGTTTCACACACCCACGCAGAAAGGACTTTCTCAAAGAAAAAATAGTAGGTTTTGGTTATTTTTTATAGCACACGTTTCACACACCCACGCAAAGACTTGCTCACAGAAAAAACTAGTAGGTTTTGGTTATTTTTTTTATAGCACGCGTTTCACACACCCACGCAGAAAGGACTTTCTCACAAAAAAAAAAACAGTAGGTAGGTTTTGGTTATTTTTTTTTATAGCATGCGTTTCACACACCCACGCAGAAAGGACTTTCTCACAGAAAAAACTAGTAGGTTTTGGTTATTTTTTTTATAGCACGCGTTTCACACACCCACGCAGAAAGGACTTTCTCAAAGAAAAAATAGTAGGTTTTGGTTATTTTTTATAGCACACGTTTCACACACCCACGCAAAGACTTGCTCACAGAAAAAACTAGTAGGTTTTGGTTATTTTTTTTTAGCACGCGTTTCACACACCCACGCAGAAAGGACTTGCTCACAGAAAAAAATCACACACCCACGGACTTGCTCTCAGAAAAAAATAATCTGGCTAGGATACATTTTATCCTAGCCGGGTAAGCTATAATAATAATAAAACTTTATGTCAGGCAACATTAGAATAAGTTACAAGATGTTATTTTACTTAGTCTACGGCCCATAGCAATAAATACCTTACAACTAACATACATATTTTATAAATAACACTACACTAAATTGTCACGTATTATCTGTACGCACTAACGGGGTGTCTCGCAGGCGTCCACGGAACCGCCTGTATAAAACACCCTTCGGCCAAAACGCTGCATCCATAAAGGTTGAAAGACGAGCAGTCGGCACTCTCACCATAAATGAGTTGAAGCTCACATTACGATTCTATGTGATTCTCGAATGAAACCGTAGTCGTCACATAATTATATCGTTGTACTGCTTGAATTCAAGCAGGGATAGGCGTACAGACAGTGCAGGAAGTAGTTTGGGACGCAACAGGACACAAAAATATTTTATGATTTTCAATGAATATGACTTATGACATTAAAAACTTTTGTTTATCGAAGTAGTATGGTTTGATACTTTTATGACGATGAATATTATGCGGACTAAATTGTATGTCAAGTTATAAATATGGCTAAATATTTTAGGATTATCAATGAATAGGACTTAAAAAATTATGACATTTATATTAGGCCTTTACCTATGAAATTGCCTTTTTTTATGAAAAATTTTAACGTCATTTTTTTCTATATTTTTTATTTCTATTAATCAAAGTAATCACCCATGCAACCGATAGATCTTTGCCAATGCCGTGGCAGTTTATTATGCCCTTCTTGAAGAAATCAGCTGGACAGGAGGCAACAAATTCTTCGAAGGCATTTTGTACTGCCTCTCGGGAATTCAATTTTTTTACCACCAAGAAGTTATCCAAATTCTGGAAAAAGTGGAAGTCTATAGGCGCAAGGTCTGGTGAGTACGGTAGATGACAGAGAGCTTCCAACCCTAGCTCTTGTAACTTGGAGACCGTTTACTATGCAGTATGAGGTCGCGCGTTGTCGCGCAGGAGCATCGGTGACGAGCGATTGATCAAAGATGATTGGAGATTGCAAGCTTCTCCATCATTGTGTTCAGTTATTCAAATTACACATTTGCAGTAATGCTTATCCCGTTTGTTAAGAAGCTGTGATGAACTCCACAATCGCCTTTAATTCGTCATTGTCAACCAAAGTTTTCGGATGAGTACGGGGTTCATTTTCAGGTCGAAATTTCCAGAATGGAAGCTGGCAAACCAATAACAGGTGGTTCGTTCGTTTGTACTGTTCGCTCCGTAAACGTCGTTGATGTTGCGTGCCGCTTGTGGCGCGTTGCTGCCACGACGGGACTCATATTCCATAATTACTCGAATTTTTAACGTATCCACGATGACGAAAAAGATTCAAATGCGATGAAAACATAACGCTAATCAATAAACAAATAACTAATTTTGAAAAAAGAATCCCATGTTTTTAATATAACATTAATTTGAAATTTTAATTCATAGCCAAACCACAAAATATTTTTATTTGAAATGACCAGTACCGAAAAACAGCAATTTCATAGGTAAAGACCTATTATTTTATTACTAGTTGAATTATTACAAGTGATGGTAGGAGTAGTGATGTTATTATTACAAATGCTTATGAATAACAAATATTAGGACGTGAAACGTTATGGCTTTTAAAACTATGACTAAAAAAATTATGCCATAACGTTTCACGTTCAATATTTGTTATTCATAGGCATTTGTAATAATAACATCGCTACTCCTACCATCACTTGTAATAATTCAACTAGTAATAAAATATAAATGTCATAATTTTTTAATTCCTATTCATTGATAATCCTAAAATATTTAGCCATATTAGAGGAGCCAGTTTCTGAGAGCAAGTCCTTTCTACGTGGGTGTGTGATTTATTTCTGTGAGCAAGTCCTTTCTGCGTGGGTGTTGAAACGCGTGCTATAAAAAAAAATAACCAAAACCTACTAGTTTTTTCTGTGAGCAAGTCTTTTCTGCGTGGGTGTGTGAAACGCATGTTATAAAAAAAAATAACCAAAACCTACCTACTATTTTTTTTTCTGTGAGCAAGTCTTTTCTGCATGGGTGTGTGAAACGCGTGCTATAAAAAAAAATAACCAAAACCTACTGTTTTTTCCCTGAGCAAGTCCTTTCTGCGTGGGTGTGTGAAACACGTGCTATAAAAAAAATAACCAAAACCTACTAGTTTTTTCTATGAGCATGTCTTTTCTGCGTGGGTGTGTGAAACGCGTGCTATAAAAAAAAATAACCAAAACCTACTATTTTTTTTCTGTGAGCAAGTCTTTTCTGCGTGGGTGTGTAAAACGCGTGCTATAAAAAAATAATCAAAACCTACTAGTTTTTCCTGTGAGCAAGTCTTTTCTGCGTGGGTGTGTGAAACGCGTGTTATAAAAAAAAATAACCAAAACCTACCTACTATTTTTTTTTCTGTGAAAAAGTCCTTTCTGCGTGGGTGTGTGAAACGCGTGCTATAAAAAAAACCTAAAACTACTTATTCTTTCTGTGAGCAAGTCCTATCTGCGTGGGTGTATGAAACATTTTATAAACCTGACCTGTTTTGCCTACTTATGATAAAACAGTAAATTAGGACTACTAAACATTAAGTCCAATAAATATTAGGACATAAATGTTTATTTCTAACAAAATTAGTATCAAAATGTAGTATGACAAAAAGTTTTAGGAGTGGTAACCATTATGCTCATTATCATTACCTTATGTTTAAAAAATATTAGGACATCAGAAATGTATGCCTGTAAATAATTACGCGAATGTAATAATATGACTACAAAATTTTATGACTAGATACGTATGTCGTATGATTTTATGACAAATAACATTATGCGAATGAATAGGTCACCATGCTAAAAATTTTATTCAAGGTGAAAGTTCTCAAAATACAGTTTTTTTTTTTTTTGAATTTTTCAGCCAAACGGTTAAAACACCACCTATAACCGTAATTTTATCTGTAGGTCCAGTATTCCCTTTCTCCTTTAGCTTAGAGGTTTTGTTTCGAAATCATTCCACCCGTATCTTATTTACGTACCTACTCGATACAATAACATAAAACCTCCACTAGGTAGTCCCTACACTAGGAATCCGTCATGGGTATCAAGAATTTCGATTAGGTAGGTTACTCACATCATGCTAGGAAGTTAGGTACCTAGGTAGGTACCTACTTACCACAAAACACAGACCAGGAACAAATAGATACTTGCAGATCTAGTAAAAATGTATCCCGTAATGGGAATCGAACCCGCATCTCTCGCGTCTCAGCATTCGTTTACCATTCCACGGATGTCTTCAATTGCGGTTTAGGTTACGCGCGAAAACTATTTCGCGGCCGGCGCGGAACCGCGCGGAAGGTGCGGGTGGTGCGGGGCCGAAATAGTAGCCACACCCATTCGCTCAAGGTCATCGGCTGGTATAAGCACCTTAAATTCAAAAAGTAGGTTAAGTTGGTAGGGCTAGATAGAACAAAGAAGATATTGTTACGATAAGGAATAATAAGATGAAGATAATATATACAATACTAAATGTAAATACTAATAAACACAATTCTAAATTCGTCAACAAGTTATAATGAAAAGAAAGAAAAGTTTAAAAATTAATTTTAATGCAATGTAACGTGCGCTCAATCAAACTCACGTGGGTTTGGCTAATTTCTCAGGCGAACATGCGTCCTCTGTCGCTTGCCTACATAGTGTTGACTTCTCGAGTGTGTACACTAGCGCGTGAGCGATGAACTGAGCTTTTTTAATAAATTTTAATTAGTATTAGCACAAGACCGAGTTTAATATGAAAATAAAGTAATATTAAACGAGAATATGCTGATGAGAAGCGATAATTTAGTTGCCGTGAATTTCACTTTTACTCGGATCCACGGAAACTTTTAAAACTAGATTAATGGATAATTCAATCTAGTAGCTGCAGAGTAGCTGGCGCTATTTTGGATCTAGGTTTGAAGCACAAAGTTCTTTCTTTGTGGCAGAGGGTGGTTACCTTAGTTACTAATATATTGAGAAATATTAAATTCTCGGTTGCGACGTCTGCTAGTCGAAATAAAAACCTTCTCATATTTGACATACTAAAGTTTTACGAGTTAATTAAACTCGTAAAATTTTATAACATTCCCGCGACTGGTTTAAAAGGAGTTAATAATCATAGTTTAAAGCCTTTTTATTTTATACGTGAACAAATTGTTTTTTTCAAAATTATTATACCTATAGCAGGAATGGAAATTAAGACTTTGGTACTTACTTGTTAATTTTGAACAATTTAAAAAACAAATTAAAGCGACTATGGCGGCGAAAACTTTTATAAAACAAGAGGGCTGCTATCATTGACCGCTGAATTTAATTATTATGCTTTGAACTTTGTTGCCATGCCTGATACAGTGACGATAGTATGTTAGTTTGTTGAGCGCCGTAATCTTCCTCGACGAGTACCTACTAAGGTTGCCACCGAAAATCTTTGAATGAATTAGATCGATATCTGGACAAAAAGCGATGCCATGAAAGATACTTCTTTTACTTTTGAATACCGAGTTCTAATAATATCTTAGTTAACTTTCATCCATTTGGATACCCTAGGCAATCTCACCCTCGCGGAATAAGTTTTGTTCTCTGCATGCCTTCCGACTGGAATTGAATATTCTCTCGTACAAAACACTCTGAGAAATCGAAGCTTGTTTTTCAAAGAGGTTAAAATCTTCGCCGCCAGTACAGAAAAAAATGTCTATACTTCTTCATGAGATATATCATGTACCAACAGCATTAAGTTTCTTATTTTCAAAGTTAACTTCGTTTGTATTAGGCACATAAGCATCTCTCTTCGTGGTTGCACATGTTCCCTGTCCCAAACAAAAAAGCAAAACTAAGCCGCAAGTTCAATAGACTTTTTTGCAAAATGCTTTACCTCCAGAAGGGGTAGTTCCCATCTGATCATATAATCCGTTTGTGGTTGCATCTGATCACACAAAAAGATACCATCTGATCATTGATCAGTTGCAACTGCTTTATTGAAATAAATTTTGTGCCAACGGATCATAAAATATATTTTGGCGTAAGTATACATTTTTGCGTATAATATTACTTAGCAATAACAACCATAGGAATCTAAAAAAAAAAACCATAAGTAGGTATTACTACCCTGAAACACATAATTATGGCTTAGGAGCATTGTGTCATTTTTCAGGCACATTTATGATCCAAAAGTGGTTCAGGCAAGTTTTTATATATTTTGTACGAGTTTTTATAAATAGGTACTTATTGATTGTTTACACTTTATTTATAAAATGCATGTACCTCTACAATGTTTACAATCACTATTGTAAGATCTAAAATATCTAAAAACCGGCGTGGCTTAAGAGGCCGTTATAGCAGAATCATATTACGATTCAGCTAAATTAGTGTCCTCAGCAGTTCCTCAATATTTTCGTAAAATATTAGAAGAATTGTACGCAATTAAATTCAGCAGCAAAATCATTTTGGCGATAAATTGCCACATGAAAAAAATAATCCGGTTGGTTTTAATAAAAGTTACCTATTCAGCTGAAATTTTACAAAAATATAGAGGAATCGCTGAGAACACTAGCTGAATCATACTATTAATTATATTATGATTCTGCTTCTGACGGCCTTTTTAGCCCCGCTGGCAGTGTCAAATATTGCAAGTTCGCAATAGATGCTACGAAGGTGCTACGAAGGTGCTACGAAGACTTGCGAAAAGATGAGAAAGCTAGGAAATTACTCATAAACAAGTCAAACGAGTGGACACCGAGTGAAATAAAAAAAAGTTTTTGTACCAAAATGATTTTTTTGCATTGTACGTGTTTCAAAAACAAACATAATCAGAAAACGTTTTGAAATAATTGTGATTTAATAAAAAAAAAAATTACGTATTTTTGGCGTTTTTCTTTATTATTTATGACCATTTCGTACCGTAAAAAATATTCGCTATAGAAATTCTTTTTGTGTCCCCTGACTCGCAAGGCAAGTTTCTTGAGCCGTATGTGGTTTAGCGGACAAGGAACGTGTTAATAAATAAAAAAACAATGCCAGTTGTGAAAAACGTTAAAAAAAGGTTCTGTTAAGAAATACTCATTTATTTTTATGCTGTGATTTTAATTATTATTTGAGGGTCACACCATTCCTCCAAGTCCAAATAAAACAATCACATTAATTATTATAAATGCAAAAGTTTTGATGTTTGGAAGGATGGATAGATGGATGTATGTATGTTTGTTTCTCTATAACTCGACAACCACTGAACCGAGTGGGCGCCCGCGGGTTCGCCCGCGTGGACTACTATTTTTTATTCCAGAAAGTTCACGGTTCTCGTGGGAAAAAAATAGTAGTCCACGCGGGCGAAGCCGCGGGCGTCCACTAGTTGTAAAATAAACGGTTCCTTTTGAGTTTTCATTCCTTGAAAGAGAATTTCTCGATAAAGGCACAGAATTTAATGAACAGTCTCCTTCAAGTAATGTTCCGGGTTAACGTTTCGCAGAATTGTCTCGATTTTTTTCTTATTTCAAGTTAACATCTTGCAAGAGAACATAACGCGACGAATGTTTTCCCTAAGAACGCTAAGTATGGATAACATTTAATTCAGCGATAACATTTAATTCAACGATGTTGCTAGTGTTAGTAGGCGATTCACAACTTCTCAGAATTTATTCCGAAATCAGAAAGTGACGTTTCTTCGCTGATAAAACGTCTACTTTCCGAAGAAAATCTTCGAATAGAATGTATTACCAGAAGTGTAAATTTCCTTTCATAGAGTTGCATAGAGTCTTAATTTTCTGGATCTTGACGAAAGTCTCATAGGGCCTCCAGACTCTCGGCAAGAACCCCCGAGAACACCCGAGAAGCGTGAGTGTGAGGAGCTTCTCGCCTTCTCGTTCTCTGGCTCGCCTGTTCTCCGATCGGTGTCGGTATTTTTGGACGAGACAAAGGATTTCAAACATCACGACTGAGAAAAATTGAGAGTGTGGATAGCTTGTTTGTTCTTCGAGAAGTCTCGGCGAGACTTCTCGCCGAGTCTTCTCTCGAGAGTCTGGAGGGGCTATTATGACTCGACTTGACCATCTGTTTGTCATGCACGGTTGATTAATTTCTCACTGTCTTAATATATAAAACTTAGTGCGCTGACCAAGCTCACTAGAACGTTGTTTCCGAAAACCAAAGAGCGCTCTAGCGAGTCTGGTCGGCGCACTAAGTTTTTATGCATAAGACCGTCAGTCACCAGAGGCTGATTTCAAGCGATTTGATTTTTCATTTTTATCACCGAACTGCTAAAATATAAAATAATGTTGAGATGTAAATTGTATTACAGCTTTTATATAATTTTATTATCTTCGAAATTATACTTGTCATCATTATTCCGAAGTTTGCAAATCGGAAATAAGTTGATATCAAAAGGAATCATAATTCATAGAAAATGTTTATAACTTGCTTAGTTATTTTTCTAAAACGCTTATTAGTTGAAAATGTTGCAAGTTACTAGGCCAAGCGATACGTTATTTGAAAGGACTTATTTTAATCATTTTTTTTTCGCTAAGCGAAAATGGAAATCTTTACAAACTTGTGTAAAATAAGCAGTTAAAAAAAATCACCTTAAACTATCTATTCTTAAACATTATAAAACTTTTTGCCAGGGACTTGTTTTGTACATTCCTGAACAGAGGTTTATATTTATTCATGTCGCACAGTTTCTGATAAAAATAACTATGGCATTTATGGTTGAAAAATCACCCCTGTTTTTTCAACAATGTAAAGCAAATAGTCTGTCCGTCCGGAGCGCTCGGGGCATGGGTCAACTCGATTATTATAAATGTCAATATTTATAATGATTATGCTCTCTGTCTTGGACACGCTTCCTACTGGCAGTGATTTAGATCTTTTAAGCTATCAATAGACCATTCACATCGATCCATAGATGGCACAAGGTTCTTAATTTATGTAATCACTTGATAGTGTAGTTTCCATAAATATATTTAATTGGTTTTTCTCTCTAAAATAAATAATTAATAAGAAATTTAATAAAAAATATTAGATTTTTATGCATGTATAAATGATATCAATAACTGCATAATGACGATACTTAATCAATTCATTATGAACAGGCTGCGTTCATTTACAAGAACGTTTTTTTTATAAAAACGTTTCAACGGTAGACGTTGACATAGCTGACTCGGTATAAGTATACCTACGGCAACCCACGAAGGACCTAGCATGAACGTATGTAGGTGTATAAAAACACTATAACAAAAAATATAAAATTGCTTCTTTCACTCAACAATGAAATAACTCACTCTGGTAGAAACTTTGAGATAATCAAATTAACGAAGATAAATAACGATTCCTTTACTATTCTTTATGAGAGAGATGAGAGAGCCTCGGCGCACATTGAGTGAACAAAACAAAAGAAGCACTTTAAGCGTGATACAGTCCTATGAAATTGATGAACCTGATGAACACGAAAATTCAAAGATAATTTGTTTCATTTATTTCAAATCACCGCGTTTCAAATCACCGCTTCTACTGTAGCCTACTAGTAAATGACATCATGTAAATATGTCTGAACAGGTCACCATCACAATTGAGTATGTTTTATTGACATGAAATTAATTGTATTGTTCCAATGCAACGTAAAAAACCTAGGCACATAGGTATTATGAAAGTGGACAATAATAGTAATAACATTGTTCAATAATAGTTAATACATTTAGGTCATGTGTTCAGAATACATAAAATGAACCGAACAGAATCGTAAAAGTTATCTTTGATCAAGGGCAAGCAAGTTATACGAGTATTATAACCGAAAACCATTTAGGGTTTCTTTCAATTTATTGCTTTGTTTGTAACTGTTTTGTTAATTAATTTGTTGTTTATATTTGTCTATATCTAAATATTTTGCAGGTGTTGAAAGCTAGGCGGTAACATTATTCCTATACTATTATTTACCGTGCGAGCGAAGCATCTCTGCATCAACTCGGCGATTTTCGGCAGACGAAAGCATGCATTCGTGTTGGTTCTCTTCTACAGGTCGCATTTTACGACCGATCTGGACGAAATTTAGTATACAGGTTTCACGACTTTATATAAGTAATTTTTTGTCGTCGGGGATTTTTGATTGGAGGGATACTTCCTCCAAAAAAAGTGGAAAAGGGGGGCTACTAGATACCTTCGCTTTTTGAGAATCGATTTCGATGGTTCTTTTTAGGGTTCCGTAGTCCTGACCCTTATAGTTTCGTTATGTCCTCTGTCTGTCCGTCTGTCCGAGGTCTGTCTAAGAGACCGTTGGTACTAGAAAGCTGTAATTTTGTAGGGGTGGGTAAACAATTAAGCCGACTGGTATTATTATATAATAAAAATTGGAAAAATAAAGTTTTGTAAAATAGATTTTTTTAGGGTAGCTCCCCTACATAATATATGAAGTGAGGATAAATTTTTTTTTCGTCGTCCACCCCATTGTATGGGGTATCGTTGAATAGGTCTTTTAAAATGACTTAGGGGTTTGTCATACAATTTTATCTACGAACACACACTTTAAAGTGCAAATTTTTGTTCCAGTAGGGTTTGCCCTCCCCCTCTAAAACTAAACTGCAGGCTTTAGACGGCAAATAAATCTGGAAAAATTCATGATTATAGCACATTTCATGAACTTTAAAGGAAAATTATAGCAGTTAAGATAACTTTATTAGTTTAGCAGTAATAGTCGTTGAACTTGGGTGTTGGATAATTTTGTACCAAATACAAAATCCTTGGAACAAATCCTTTAAAGTGACTAAGATGAAGTAGTTGTTTGTTTATAACGACAATAGAATCGTTCTATATTGTGATAACGGGCTACTACGGAACCCTACACTGCGCTTGGTCCGACTCGCACTTGGCCGTTTTTTTTTTTTAAATGAAAGGTAGGAAGTAACTTTAAATAGGTCTATTAAAAATTTGTTGAAGATCTGATGAGGATCTTCAGCGTGATTAGCAGAATAATAGCTCCTCAAAGTGCAGTAAATTGCTTAATTTTAGGTGTCTACCAGTGCAACTGGCCCTTTATCTACCTACTAGGTAGGAATTAATGGAGGTTTTCGGGTAAATATAAGTTCTTCTCTATTTGCACCCGAGCAGAGCTCGGTCACCCAGATATTATTAAAATAAATAAAAGTATGTTTGTTCTTGAACAATTTATAGACCGTTGTTCCATTCTTACAAATTAAAGTAAAGGTTATGTAAGCACATTGATTATTAAAACATAATATAATACATTAAATGACAATAAATGGGATGAGTAATTCCCGTGTGTTAAATAATGTCTAATAAATGGGATATTTAAACCTATTCCTAAACTTAGAACGATGAGCTTTTGTTATAAAATTGTACAATTTACGGCTGGCTTTTTTACGAGGCACGACGCGCTCATAATGTCCAAGCCATTACAGCATTAGGTACCTACGTTGTTCGGAGGTCATTGATATGCAAAGGGACATATCCACAAAATCGAAAATGCTTAGGCCGCAGCCCGGCATCGTTTCAAATAGCCATAAAGCGAATGAACCTTCGGACATCCATTGACGACTATCGATTATTTTGATATACTAAATATAGGTCTAAATAGGTACTCTCGACAGCGCTTCGTCTATCAACGCCGACAGTATCCACCCAATACAATAATAGTCTTGAACTTTCATGAAATGTAAATGCAGCGTGTGATGCTTACGAAAAAAGATCTATTTCACCTATATTTTATATCTACCTATTTAATGAATTATATAAATATAAAACTATGTTGCGAGCTTTTGTCAATGTTCAGACAGAATCCGCAACCGTGAGAATATTTTCACTGTAAATAAAATGTCTCTGTCGCCCGTCCTGTAATAACAAGTTATCCAGAAAGGGGTCGTTATGTCGAAGGCACTCTGTGAGCGTTTAATCCGGGGACAGTTTCGCTTGATTTGTGGTTTTTCAGCTCACAAACAAGAGCAGTGTCGACCGCGCTCCCTCGCCGCGCCGCGCCGCCGCCTAGCTCGCAACTGAACAGATTAATACCCAGGTTTACTACCTACCATACTCACACTGCTCACACTATTCAGCAGTAAATCTTTTGAAGAAAACAAATAAGTTCATGCCCTTCCTTGGTTGATTTTCGCGATGTTTCACTAATTGAACAATTATTATTTGAATAAGATAAGATAAGATAAACGTTTATTTGACACACACAGAAGGTAGGTACAGAACAGAAAAAGATACACTGAGAAAGTTATACTTAAACATAAAACAGACAATAAAAAGGTTCACATACCAGTGGTGCCAGAAAGGCCCAGTCTCAGCTAATGCTGGATACTCCCATGAGGTCCCATGGGATGGGACACAGCGCTGATTTTCAGACTGTGCCTTTTAGGGTGACTACACGGACACCAACGGACACGCCGAAACCTTCGACCATATACCTGTAGACAGAGTAATGTCAAATACACATCACTCAAAAACGACGCCAAACTATCTCTGAAAACTGACAACCAACTGACAATATGACTGTTTTTAGGGATACCAACTAGCCTAAAAATAATACCCTACTTTTTTACTACCTACACCTACTTATCTGACCTGCATAAAATATAAAAAAAAATACTAGAAATAAGTAGGTAGTACCTACTTATGTACCTAAATTACCTCCTCCTTTACCTTGCTTGGTACAGCTCCACTTTTAAGTCTCTGACGCAATCCTTTTCTTGTGAAATATTTTTCTTCATTAGAGAAATGGTCGGAACAAACTAGTGAGGTTTTATGCGGTTTCCACAAAATGTCGCCTCTTGTTTTCCTTATGACGTCTGCCCAACGGTTTGTCAGAACCGGGTCCGCGGGAAATCTAAAAATCAGGAGCGGGATGAGGATCACGGGATCAGGATAACAGAATCAGGGTCACGCAGGATCAGGATCACAGGATCAGGATCACGGGATCTGATTACAGGATCAGGATCAAGGAATCAGAATCATGGAACATCTATTTCTGTCACACATTTCAATACGAACAGTTTGGCCACGTAGCCGCGTCTCAGCGCGTTATAGCAAAGTAAGAATCTGTTGATTACTTTCTTCATATTCGAAATGAAAAGCAGAGTGTTTATCTCGGGTGAAATACCTGTAGCGACATCTACCTGTCGCTAGATGAACTACATAGACATGCTACGCACTACAAGCTTCCACCCTGTTCCCCAAATACCTATTTAGGCACTCTAACTATTAGCACTCTCGCTACGCTCGTGCGCCAAACCATCTCATGCCTAAAGGTTACTTTCAACCCTTGTATAACAATCTACTATTCATACTATTACCTACGTAAGTTTCCCATAATTTTAGAAAATTACCCCACTTTTTATGATGAAACACCGTTCAAATCAACAAGCTGCTAAAAATCGAAATTAAAAATCGGTTTTTCTCTAAATTGCAATAGGTAATTTCAAAACTTACCGATGGTATGTGATGACCTTATTAACACCAGGTTTCCCGCGGCGGTTCCGACAAAGTTGGACAGCGCAAACCGGCATAATAAAATATTTTTCTGGAGACCCTTACGTCATGATCTCAGGATGACACTGAAGTAGCAGAAATAAGTATGAACTTTTTATAGTCAATATTTTTGAACGTGGTTACGTGAGACAAGAGGGTGTCTACAGGTATATGGTCGAAGGAAACATAAAAAATTTAAACAAATAACACAACGACATTGGACACAAGATTAAAAAAGGAACTAAACATTAATTGGTACCAATAATACAATAAAAAGGAAAAAAAAAAGGAAACAAAAAAAAATACAGCTAAATAATTACATTGAAATGCATTGAAACCAAGGAATTTCTAGTTTAGAATCTTCTTGATTGAAACTAAAACAATACATCAATAGTGACAACAATAAATAATGACAGTGACAAAATAACAAGTGACGTTGACAAGAGCAGAGCAGAGATTACATTATAATACATTACATACCAAAATTTCAGAGATTACATTGTCTAATAATTTTCATACATAGCAAACAAACAAAATTTTAAACAATATCAAACAAATCGAAGAAAGAAAGATGGCGTTGGCTTGGATGGCGTCCTGGTCAAGAAAATAAAAAAATGGTGAGTGTTTGTAAGTGATGGGTCAGTCAGTCAAGATCGCACACCAGAGGGAATAAAACTAGTAGTTCGCCCCGAACTGAGATCTCACGCACTGTTGCGTTATAATAGCCCAGATTTGGACCTGTTTCTGACTACCTCTATACGTTCAAGTGTTACTTCTGCTGAGTTCACTACACAATGATGTCTACTGCGCTAGCTCAGTAGTGTAAAGATTACAGGCATGCAATACATTTATGTCGTGTGTCTATTTTTTTATTTTACCCTCTTGGGAACCCAATATCTTTACAACCCCTTCATCTATTAAGCTCATAGAGTACAACTTATAGACCTACTAAGTTTCACGCAGATTAACGATTATAGTTATGCGAGAACATAACATAAAAGTGAAACATACAAACATACAAAGCAAAATCGCCTAACTTGCCACTAAGATCTTAGCTCGCTTCGCTCGATCGATAACAAAACAACTTCGAAGTAGCTAGCTTCATGTTTAAACTGTATCCTTACTTTTACCGACAAAAAAATATGATCAAACAATAAACACTACTTTTGTTATAAATCTGCTACTTATTATCATGTCCACTTACATAAGCGTTCAGTAATAATGACAAAAAATGTTGAAATGTTATTATGATAACAAGCAGTTAAAAGTATTTTAACCTGCTGCAAATACTTCTTGCTCTCCTGCATTTGAGACGGTACACACCAAACCTTTCAAAGCATCCTATATTTTAGCAACTTCTAACATTGTGCTCTGTAACTTGTTATTTAATACGCGAATATCAAAGGTTCACATTTTAACTGGAAAGCAAGGTAGGTTCTCCAAGATTCGTGTTCTAACTTCCACGGATGTTTTCGATGTTCACTGGAAAATATTTTCGTACAGATTTGTTGGATCTCTATGTATTGAAATAACGTTGACGGTTAGTGTGGTGTGTTTAGCTTTAGATAAATAACTAGCGATGCAATTGATAACATTACTTGCTTGTTTATTTATTTATTATTATTAAACTTAGATACTACATAACAGAATTATTATTCTTAATTACACATAAATTAATGGAAAAACGCGCGATCTACATAACCCTGTGACTTGACAGTCAGCCGGGTAAAAAACCTCGAAAAAACTAATGCCTATGCCAGAATGTGGTGCCTTTTTTTTCGTGCGGCCATCAACCAAACATCCGTACCCCTATTATAAATGTGAAAGTGTGTTTATTTGTTTGTTTATTTGTCGTGGAATCACGTCAAACGGAGCGACCGATTGACGTGATTTTTTGTGTGAAGATAGCTGGAGGGCTGGAGAGTAACATAGGCTACTTTTTATCCGGGTACCACGCGAGCGAAGCCGCGGGCAGCAGCTAGTTAAAATATAAAGTACTTAAGTATAACAAAAAATATTGACAGCAAAATTGACAACTGGTTCAATATAAGCTGTTAGTGGCAAACATGGATGTTCCACTCTTATTCACTGAAAAGTTCCATTGAACAGCGGAGCTATAAAGGTCGCTATTGCAGCATCGCGGTGAAGGAATTGAGCTATTGCCATCTCTTTTCACTCTAAGTCAATGAAAAGAGATAGCAATAGTTCAATTCGTTCACCGCGACTCTGCAATAGCGACCTTTATAGCTCCGCAGGTCCTGACTCCATCATCAGATCAGCTAGCTGTCACCAAATTATTACATTGTAGTCGGAACTTGACCGATATGCTGAGTTCCAAGTTTCAACCCAATCGGACTATTTACTGAGTTTCCAAAGTATCGCGCCAAAATCAAAAATTCGCATTTTTTTTTTCACTATTTTAGTTTTTACTTTTTTGGATAATTCTTTTTCCACCTTACATATCTCGTAAATACGCGTCTTTTTAAATATCATAATCTTTACAACTCTCCGACTTCTCCGAGATATACCTAAGGGGATCGCACTTTTTCGTGAAATCGGAGCCTACACTGCACTGGAGCGAATGAAAAAACATTTCCAATGTCAAAAGTACAAAAAAAAAGATTCCGATGAATTGAGAGCCTCCTCTTTTTTTTGAAGTTCGGTTCTTCTTCTTCTTCTTTCGTATGAGCAAGTGGCCAGCTCTGGTGACGGAGTTTTTAGGCCGCCTAAAGGCCTCCATCATGGCTTAACGACTTAAAAGCCGGGACCGACAATTAACGTGCCCTCCGAAGTTCGGTTAAAAACACTTAAAGGAGTCATTTCATTTTTTTTTTATTTATTTATTCCAAAAACAACACAAAATTGTATGCGGAAAACACTAAAATACAACACAATACAACTAACAGGAACTTATTTTCACAGAAACACAAAGAAAAAATATACCACTAGTCACGATATCAATAATAATAATTCAAGAACACATACCTAAAAAACTCCATCAAAACATTTAACTAATATACCTACCATACTTAATATACATGTCAAAAGTAATTAATAATAATGAAATAAATAAAAATAAAAAATGTCAAAGTTAATTAATGGAGTAGAGACATTTCTCCAGAAGAAATGATTTTAATTTATTTTTTAGTGCGTCTCTCTTATTTACAAGGAATTTCTATACTACGTACCTGGAATGATGACTGAGACAGAAAACAAGGTCCGCTTGAGAGATAAAACTTGGGCGGCGTGTCTCTTTCTAAAGGGTGACCATAAACTAAACATTCCTAGTCCCTAAGGGGCTTTTTCCATCATTTTCTGATTTACGTGATGTTTCAGGGCATGATTTTTGAATTAAAATACTGATACAATTTTGATCCTTCATTTTGATTCTTGAATCTTGATTCTTGAATCTGAAAACTGAAATTTTGAATCTTGAATCTTTGAAGTGACAGCTGTCAAACTTAAAACCGCCATATCTCGGGAACTGCTCGTCCTAGACTCCCCGTTCTCAGTTCAAATGAAAGCTAAGACCAAGATCTTCATTTGAAGTGACAGCTGTCAAACTTCAAATGGCCATATCTCGGGAACTACTCGTCCTAGACTCCCCGTTCTCAGTTCAAATGAAAGCTATTGAAGAGATCTTCATTTAAAGTGACAGATGTCAAACTTCAATCAGCCATATCTCGAAATCTACTCATCCTAGACTCTTCCTTTTTAGCTCAAATGAAAACTATGACCAAGATCTACATTTTCAATAACAGCTGTCAAAATGACATCTGTCATCTGAAATGTAGGTCTTGGTCATAGCTTTCATTTGAACTGGGAACGGGGAGTCTAGGACGAGTAGTTCCCGAGATATGGTCATTTGAAGTTTCACAACTGTCACTTCAAAGATTCAAGATTCAAGATTTCAGATTCAAGGTTCAAAATTCAAGAATCAAGGATCGAAATCCAGGATCGAAATCCAAGATCGAAACCAAGGATCGAAATCAAGGATCGAAATCAAAATCAAGGATCAAAATCAAGGATCTAATTCAAGGATCTAATTCAAGGATCGAAACCATGGATCGAAATCAAGCGCTGATTTTGTCGAGCGCGATAAGGTAAAAATATCCTGAAATTGAAATGACATGGGCACACTACTAATCCAACAACGAGTGTGAAAGAGACAAAGCACCCAAGAAAGCCTCTCAACAAGACCAACAATCCTTATAACCAAGATTAAATGATAATAGATCGTTGTGTAGTCGTGATAAGGTTCAAAATCCTTTGTACATTAAATGTCAGTTAGCACTCCAGTTACGTAGTTTAGAATCTTCTTGCTTATTTATCAATAACCTGGTACTTGTCAATAACTTAATGTCACATGGCAGTTTATTAAAAATGTCTACGGCTTGATACCTTGTGCAATGCTTCATTATGTCAAGTGTTGGATTGATTTTATTCTTAATAATTTTTTTCCTACTAAGTATTTTCTCTTGCTATTCTCTCCTCTGGTGTCTCATATTCATGTAAATATTTAGCAAGAAAATTTATGATTACTTGCACATACTCGTACAAACTTGGTACCGTTACCAGTCTCGTAACCAGTTTGATAAAAAGTAAAAATGCGTCATTAGATTTTAAAAATTATAATTTTCTTGGCCAGGAATAGAACCTGTTAGATAAAAAAAAAACTTTCTGTATTATTGTACCATGTGGATAATAAGGATCAATTTCTGAGGAGAAACTACTAAGTGCACAACAGAAAAAAATACTAAACTAAAAAAAAAACAACTGAAACAACAGAAAAAATACTACTAACAACAGAAAAAACTACTATACTAAACGGAGTACCTATATTTGAACAGAGTACCTACAATCCGAAGCGTTAGTATAGAAGTAGCAGTGGCGTTTTGTGCACGACCAACGTAAACAAAGTGAGCTGTTAGACGCCGAGGTGCCGCCCGCCCCTGCACACTGTAAAAACCGTCACATTTTAAACTACGTTTACATAGGAGTTATACATTTTCATAGGAATTTCACTAAAAGCTGGCATAAAGGCCTTTGCATTGACCGAGGCATCGACAGATTTACATTCTTTATAAAGCAATTCACGTATGTACCTGTATCAGAGGCACGTCCATTAAACTCTTTAGGCATAAAAATATTTTTTTACAGAGTAGTTAGAGAATAGTCTGTGGAACATTTTAAACACATATTTACTTAACATTTGAGATATCTATGTTACAAAAGGAAGTTCGTGGCACAATGTTGGAATAGTCTTCATAAAACCTTCACCATTCTTCCGAGTAGACATCATTTAGGTACAGCAGGCCAAGCATGGCGATTTCCTCTCTACTCTACACTAGAGTAGACAACATAGTCCGATTTTGTATGAGATTAGTGTACAGATGCGAGCATGGCGTTCAATTTTATCTGATTTTGACATTCGAGAATAGAAACTTTCTTCCGAAATTGTCTACACCTCCTGAGACCTAGACAACTTTCTTCCATGCGTTACAAACGCGCGTTCGCCTCGCGTTTGTAGTTTGCTAGTTTGCTACTTATCTTACTTGTCTTACTTATCTTACTTATCTTACTTATCTTACTTATCTTACTTATCTTACTTATCTTACTTATCTTACTTATCTTACTTATCTTACTTAACTTACTTAACTTACTTAACTTACTTATCTTACTTATCTTACTTATCTTACTTATATTACTTAACTTACTTATCTTACTTATCTTACTTATCTCACTTATCTTACTTATTTTCTTACCTATCATCTTACTTATCTTACTCATGAGATGAGATAAGATGAGATGAGTAAGATAAGTAAGATGAAAAGTAAGAAAAGTAAGATAAGTAAGGAAATAAGTAAGATAAGTAAGATAAGTAAGAGCATAGTCATAGCATAATGCTATGATTATGTTCGCGTGAAAGACCAAAATCGGAAGATAGGAAAATGTGTTGTCTAGTCTAGTGTAGAGTAGAGAGGAAATCGCCATGCTAGGGGGGCAGGAGAGTGTGACATCCAGTGTAAATTTCACAAAACTTAAATTCATTGATGTACGTTTAGGGTTACATTTATTGGGAACCCACCTTCAGTGAGTTAAAGTATCGTTTATAATATGAGTATTTCGCATTATAATATTAGTATGGAGTATGGGTCAGCGGATGAGACACCAAGAGCAAGGCACAGATGTGGATGAAGAAAATGAAATATAAAGGAGCTATAGGTAATATTTTGTATTTTTATTTTGATACAGGTACCTGCTTTATTTTCAGATACATTTATCTTGTCGAGTAAATAAAGTAATGTTGGTTCTTTGTGACATCTAGAAAATGGATACAGTAACGAATTTGTTAAAATTTCAAAGAAATGAACTGTAGTGTATTTCGTATAAGGCAGGGTTATGTATAACCCGGGACATGTAATGTACCTAAATAAAACATTCCCTCGGCTTTGGGATGCTCTCCGAAGGAGGACAGCTTGCACCGGCAGCCATGTGCGTCGAGGGTACTGAACGCATTTAGTAAAATGATCAGACATTATGTATTTTATCCATCGCTAGGCAAGACATAGATTTGTAAAATTAAGTCATAAGTAATCATTTCCTGTCTGGCTTGATATAGTCCCTTATTAAAATAAAAGTTGTCTTTTGGATAAGAGATAACCTCGAGGATGTAAATAACTTCGAGAATTACGCATATAAATGGTGCCCTTACTTAGCAGAATATTGCTATAAAGAGCGAACATGGTGATGCTCGTAAAATTAGCATTTTGTGTGGAATAGCCGCCAATTAGGTTAGCGGCACGATGTCTACGGGCGAGTGCCTGCGTCAGACTTTGTGTCACTATTGCTTAGGAGCCCAGACATTGAGCCGTCTTTAGCCTATGTGCATCTCGGATTAACCCCTAAGAACGAGCTTCGAGGTACGGAACGAGTGCCTGCCTATGCTTTAGGAAGAAACCGATACTTAGCTCTTATTTCGTTCTCACTATATAAACCAAAACAAAACAACAAAATGACAGCCTAATTTCTAAAGTTATAAAGTTATAAAGTAAATACTGAATATGAAAACCGGGCTTACTGTAATCGATCGAGCGAGCGAAGCGAGCGAAGATCTTAGTGGCAAGTTAGGCGATTTTGCTTTGTATGTTTGTATGTTTGTATGTTTGTATGTTTCATTTTTATGTTCTCGCATAACTATCGAACCGCTTATCCAATCTGTATGAAACTTGATAGGTCAATAGGTTGTGCTATGGAAATTTGCTGTGGAGCGTATGAGCGTAATCGATGAAGGGGTTGTAAAGATATGGGGTTCCCAAGGGGGTAAATTTTTTTCAAAGTTACCCAAATATATTGAGTGGGGTGTCATATGAGGGGGAGAGGGGTAGGGGGAGAGGGGTAGAGGGAGGGGGTAGGGGAGGGGAGGGGAGAGGTGGGGAAGGGGGAGGGGAGTGGCGGGGAGGGGGAGTGGCGGGGAGGGGGGGAGGGGGAGGGAGAGGGAGGGGGAGGGAATTGATTTTCTCATATATTTTGTATTGAACTGCTATTTTAATAATTTCTCGAACTAAGAGGCCTTCCCTGAGGCGCGGTACCTACGAAGTTCGCGGGGTCAACTATTATAGAATATAAAAACGACACGACTCAGGCTGGATTTTACCAAACTGGATTAAGGTTTATCTGGAGATTAAGCCACAGATTAAACTGCTGTTAGTTTGAATATTTTGACATTGTAAAGTTGACACCTTATAACCAGGATAATTTAAATGCACCTAATAATGTTTAGTTGCGCTTTCTAAACAATTGTATTTCAAATTCTGTCGGCTAACGGAATAACTACTCTGGGAATAAGATGACAGTTTGGTAGAATCCACCCTTAATGTATTGCATGCATGCTTATAATCTTTACCATACTGAGGTAGCGCATTAGATATCATTGTGTGGTAAACACTAGAAGGAGCACTTAACGTAGGTATAGGGGTAGTCAGAAACAAGTCCAAATCTAGGCTATCAACACAACGGTGCGCGAGATCTCAGTTCGGGGCGAACTACTAGTTTTAATAGTGTATGTATTGTACAAAGCACTACCTTTTACAGAGTAAAATAAGCAGGTAGTGTTTTACAACGATTTCGGATACGGAAACTGAACTCAGTCGTAAAGAAATTCATTTTATAGTGTTTATGAAGTTTTCCTGTGACTAACAAGTAGGACTGCATATGACGACGTGTTTCTGATCCACCGCGGGCTTTGACAAGGCTCGTGTTCAGTGTACGTCATTCAATTATTTTTCAGAGCGCCCTTCTCGGCTGAAACGTGCGCTTATCATTATTTTACATCACTCCGGTTCCTATATGCCACCCTTCATCGCGATGTATGCATAATTACGCTCCTGATTGCAGTCCCGACCATTTTGCATAATACACAGACTTGTATTGCCAATTACTGCTCACGGAACATGCATTATGTTATGTACCAACACAATTTCGTTGGTATTTGTCGTGCTCTCATATTTGTTTACAAATATTAAGTAGCTCTTTAAAATAAAGACCAAGAACAACACCTAAGACTTTACTCATAATTATTGAAATATATCTGTAGGTACTTGGCTAAACTGAAATGAAAGTGACACGGCAAAAGAACAACCTAGCTGATTTTATCTCCGCATAATTATTTTTCATAGCTTAGCATAAAAATGCTGGCCTGTGCCAAGTAGGTTGTGAATACAATGGAAGCTAGGAAAACCTATTCGTATCATTTATATTCACATCAGTCGCTTCTCATTGTGGGTCTGTAGGGATTTTACCTAGTTTCGTTACTATAACTACTAAAGATTAAACACCTTTCAAAAGAGCGTTCTAGCGGGCCTGGTCGTCTCACTAAGTTTTTATGCATAAGACTGTAAAGAAATAAATTGACATGAGTACCTACACCAGAATTTTTAAGAGTTTAGAATATCGTGGCAATTCCAAAAACTAGAAAGTCTCGTAAAATGTTCAAGTTTGAACGAAACTCTAATAAAATCATCGTTTCATGAGGAGCCGGCAGCGCATTATATTTTTAGTATCTACCTGTTCGTTTATTTAAACTGTCGCCAAACTTGAATGAGCGACGCAAATAGCGTCAACCTTCCATACAGGTTCAGAAAAGTTAAATTTGATCTCGGCCAGATTTAGAATAGCTTCGGCACCATGTTGGATACATGCTCCTGCGTGCTATTTTCTGACCGCGTGCGTAAATTGCAAATAACTCGTGCCCTTAGGAAAATATACCTACACTTTAGCAAAGATTTTAACGTAAATTATTTAAAATCAAAGAATATAAGTAGTAATAACATTTCCGGAATCCAATCCAGATAGCCTACCCTTAAGGGACGCAACGATTTGCGTATCTTGTGTAAAACCTTTTTATGAGCTAAATGATATTCCCGATGCTCTGTATGTATTTTTAACAAATTATACCTACTTATTGGTGCGAGTTTTTTGCCTCGAAGTTGCGAGAAACTCGCTCTATGGCAGTTCAGTAAGTGAGCAAGTTCATATTAGCAAGTGGCCAACTCTGGTGACGGAGGTTTTAGGCCGCCTGAAGGCATCCATCATGGCTTATACCAGATTAGTGACAAGCGATTACCGACCTTCCACGTGTGATTTCAGTTTAGCTTACAAAGTCATATTTTGACATTTGCTTGCGATAATCGCATCAAAATAGCAAAATAGCGTATCATGTAAACGGCGCATTATATTGTAATGTATTGTGTTCATTGTGTTACTAAACTATTGTTCCTATCAAGTATCTACGTGCTAACTTTCTACGCTAAATTCATAGTACCTAAACAGTTAAAATGAGTTATGAGTTTTTCTAGCATTAACTATTTCTCACTCATAAGGTTCTTTAGTTTGTGGTTCACAAAACAAACACTCACGGTCTGTTTCAGTGCCTATACTACATCAAACGTGGGTGGGTGGAAACTGATGGATAACACTCTATGTATTGAAGGTACTAAACATACCTGTAAGAAGTAAATTGGTATAAACAAGTGGCCTTCTAGCCTTATCCATATTCTTAGAAAATCTCAGCCATTCTTTGTAAGTAATTTGTTTTTTTTTGTGTTTTCAGTGGCAAGCATTATTCCTATCATAATAAGTTCAAACTTGCTTTAATACTTAGGGCGTCTTGCACCACATTCTTAATTGTTTTTTGTATGCGTTAAATGCGTTTAGGTTAGTTAATACAATTCTGAATCTTGGTGGTGCAAGGAGCCCATAATTTAAGAAGACTTTTTTAATGGCCGTATTAGGTAGGTACTTAGTTGTCTTCGACCGCTGTTCTTTACCAGTTCGCATAATTTAATTCAAACTTACTCCAATAAAAGAAAGTAGCTACTGTAAAAGCTTGGAACACGCCACAGGGGCGCTCACAGACGTAATCAACAATTTTCCAAAGGTTGAATACACGAATACGGGCTTCATTCATCGCAACACCTAGACTTCACATCTATTAAATGTATTTCATTCCAAAGGGTTGTTACTGAGTGGCACCGCCTTTGTATATTCCACTAACTGGGCAATTAACTTGTACTCTGGTAAGTATTTATTTTGTATTCAGGTAACATTATCCTCCTCTGAACTACGATCATAATAGTCTTTTAATTAATACACTCTGTTTCATTCTTTATTTTACGACTTATTTCAATATTTAGAATTTCTTAGCTCATAATGTTGTACGATGGCAATTTTAAACGAATTATGGTCTCTGTAATTTCAATTTAATGACTTCAGTAACGCAATACACAATCATTTTGAATGTGGGCATCAGGCGACCCTCTGTTTATTCGTATAGGTACCTACTTATACATATTTTTTGTTAGGTTTTGCTTTTTTTGCATACATAAATATCAAGTAATGTTTGGTACAAGTTACTTTGATTGTGTTAGGCAATTGAAATCAGCAAGTATGTAAAACATGAGACGTGACGTTCGTGAAGTGTTGTTTTGGGCTCGTGAGTCCTAAGCAGTGCCGTATTAAGGTTGATTCACGTTACACCGGGCCGGGGCCCTGCCATGCCCCGGCCGTGCCCCGGCGCCTGATCAGACATGAATCAAAATGTCATATTCATGTCAAATTCATACAAAATGTATACCATAATGTTCCGGACGGGCCCGGTGTAACGTGAATCAACCTTTAAGCCAGCACGGGGGCTGTAACAAATTCTATCAAGGGGCCCTTCGGTTTGCTTTTAGGTTTTCAACAAATGAACTTTTCTGGATTAAAAAAATTAATTTTACGCTTCTAAATTTATATTTTTTTACGGTCAGAAAGCGCTAGAGCGCAGGGCCCCTAAATGCGCGGGGCCTGTAGAATTAGCTACTCCTGCTATGTGGCAAATCCACCACTGGTCCTAAGCAGTAATGTTATTTAGAAAAGCACTTCAGTTTCAGGTCAGGTGCGTAAAAATTCAGCGCTCAGCTAGAGATAATTTAATTCGTCCATTCATGGAGGTGCGAATTTGCAAGTGCGTATCGGAAGGCGCGGCGACTCCGCCTGCGTCCCCGTCCTCTCCCCCCCCCCCCCCCACCCCCGGGCCCTTAGCCGCGTCCCTTGCGATGACGTCAACGACCCGCCGCCACCCGATTATAAATATAGCCGCGCCGATAGCACGCCACAGGTTTTGGCCTTTTCAGTTCTTGAGCGATAAACTCTAACTTCTTACAAAACTTAATACATACTAAGATATTTTTTACCTATTCTAGTTAGAATTTTCAGCTACTACTTATAGGTAACTATTTTTTTTTTTCTGAACCAGAAACTAGTGCACGCAAGTTTTAATGTTATTTTACCATAAATCAAGTTTAATATGTGAAAATCACTGTGAACATTATCAAAGAAAGCTAGAGCTGAGTAAATCATATTAGGTACATTACTTTACCCTTTTACCGCTCTCAATATCGTCCAAAAATCAGACGAGACTCCGAATTACGTTGCAAACTGGTAAGTGTGTTTGAAGATCACCCAATAGAGCCCGGAGTCTTGAATACCCTTGACTAAGTTTTTCTTCACCTATAAAAACCTTATTTTATTAACTTAAGTTTCTGGTTATTGGCTAAAACCTTTGAATGGAATGCGTGCTCAAAGATTTTTATTTTGCTTGTACAAACAGCCTTATTTGATTCATCTACGAGTACATTCTTTTCTAAATAACAAAACTATAATAAGCTTTTTCTATATTATACCTTGGGTTATGAAATTTCAGCCCATTAGGATTTGATGATGATGTTTTTGGTGTTACAAGAACAGACTAAAAATATTATATTATTTATTGATGCAAAAATATAATTGAATTATTTCACAAATAAAAAATATTGGAAAAAGTTTCATAAATTCTGGGCCTTACTTATGAAAGATGTTTAAAGTTAAACACTGGTTGAACAACGTCCTGTCTTTATTTGTGGATAGTGACAAACATAGACAGGACGTTGTTTAACCAGTGTTCAACTTTAAACATCGTTCATAAGTAAGGGGGATTATGTCTAGCTAAATTTCAGATTTTTTTGTGATTCCTGCCCGGGTCCCCAAGATTACCTATTTTCTTACTCGTATTAATTCACAAGAGGAAGTTTATAAAAAAAACTAAAAAACCCGACTGCTGTGTAAAACTGTTTTTAAGTACCTATTTAGATTGTATTGTATATATTTTCGTACTCTCCTTTATTTTGATACCCGCTGGGTCGAGGGTATTAAAAAAATATTTTTTTTTCATCCCTTACATTAAATTAAAACGCATAAAATCCAACGAAACGTATGACGTCTCATTTAACAAAATCTGTTGAGCCGTTGTGTAGATAGCGAGTGGACATAGGAATTTATACATACAACTAGCTGACCCGGCAAACTTCGTATTGCTTTAAGCATAAATGGAGAGAAGCATGTATAAAGAGAAGCAGAGAAGCATGGAAGGAGAGAATCAGGGAAGCATTGAAGAGAGAAAACCCATACCCATATCACCAAAAAGTTCCATGAAGGTCCTGACTCCATCATCATAACAGCATTGTGTTTCACTCATCAAGCTCTTTCATTTGATACCCATAATTATCACTAAAAAGTTCCATTCCATCTGAAATCTTGAATCTTTGAAGTGACAGCTGTCAAACTTCAAACCGCCATATCTCGGAAACTACTCGTCCTAGACTCCCCGTTCTCAGTTCAAATGAAAGCTATGACCAAGATCTTCATTTGAAGTAACAGCTGTCAAAATGACATCTGTCATCTAAGATGTAGATCTTGGTCATAGCTTTCATTTGAACTGAGAACGGGGAGTCTAGGATGAGTAGTTTCCGAGATATGGCAGTTTGAAGATTGACAGCTGTCACTTCAAAGATTCAAGATTTCAGATTCAAGATTCAAGGATCGAAATCAACGATCGAAATCAAGGATCGAAATCCAGGATCGAAACCAAGGATCGAAATCAAGGATCGAATTCAAGGATCGAAACCAAGGATCGAAATCAAAATCAAGGATCAAAATTGTATCAGTATTTTAATTGAAAAATCATGCCCTGAAACATCACGTAAATCAGAAAATGATGTAAAAGGTCTAGGAATGTTTAGTTCATAAATTATGGTCACCCTTTAGAAAGAGACATACCGCCCAAGTTTTATGTCTCAAGCGGAACGCGTTTTCTGTATTGCAGTGAACCTTCCAGTTACCTACTTTAGTTTATAAATTCCTTGCTGATTTCTGAATGTATCAATTCTTTCCAAATGTCAGTGTCAAATATTGTAAATTGTCATTTAGAAAAAAACATGAATCAGAAGAATATGAAGAGAACATAATTTTTGCGAAGCCAAAATAAAGAAGAAAAGAAAAAAAAAAAACATAATTTTGTCAACCATAGAACACATCAGAATATCAGCTCCATACAAAAAAAACTGGTTTACGCTTTCTTTTGTATGTGTTACGGGCAATGTGATAAATCCGGTCATTATGAATAATGACCGGTCCGTATGCATAATGACCGGGTCAATTGGGCAATGTGATAAAAACTGCATGATTAATCACTTTGCCCGGTCATTATGAATAATGACCACCCTATCTTGGGCAATGTAATAAATTAGATGAATTGCAGTGTTTTAATTGATTTACTACATTTCTGGCGCTTCGGCGGCCGCTACCGCGGCACGCTACGCTCGCCTCGCGCGTAGTTTTTTACTAACCTAACATAACCTAACCTACAGATTTTAATCCAATTTATCACATTGCCCGGCTAGAAGTAGGGCACTATTCATACTGACCGGTCTAAGTGATAAATTCAAGCCTTGATTTATTAAATGGACCACGGGCCGTCGGGCATTATGAATATGGACCGGTCAAAGTAATAAATTTATCAAACTGCCCGACGCTCTTGGTCATTATGCATAATGACCGGTCCATATGAATACTGCCCGATTAATCAAGTTGCCCGTAACATATGGAAATGGAGATCGTCTCCGCTTGTTATATTCTATGGTAATAGTTTTCTGTGATCATCTGTTAACCGCATGTTTTCGTCAGCACGATTCAGGCTTTCTTTCATTTTGCATGGCTTCTGAGGGTCTTTTCGTGATGTTGAATAGCCTATAGCCTTCCTCAATAAATTAGCTATCCAATACAGAAATAATTTTTCAAATCCGACTGGTACTTTCAGAGATTAGCGCGTTCAAACAAACAAACAAACAAACAAACTCTTCCGCTTTATTATAATAGTATAGATATAGAAGTATAGATATAGATATAGATGTCAACCCTCCTTTTGAGCTTCACCGCAGATGGGTAAATAAAACATGCTGATTTTTTATAAAGTCGTTTACATTACAGCTATAAGTAGTATCCGTACTCATATTGTAAATGTGAAAGTGTGTTTATTTGTTTGTTTATTTGTCCTGCTTTCACGTCGAAACAGAGCGACGGATTGACGTGATTTTTTGTGTGGAGATAGTTGGAGGGCTGGAGAGTAACATAGGCTACTTTTTATCCGGGTCCCACGTGAGCGAAGCCGCGGGCAGCAGCTAGTTTAATAAATATCACTGTTTGGTTTGTTGTCGCACTGGTTTATCTGCTACTTTGTAACTTAAAAACAATAGATACCACAAATCAAAGTTGCGAAAAACTTTACCCGTGGGAGCCGAGTTAATTGAAATTTATACTGTAAGGTGCGTACTACTTAGGAGAATAAAATGCAAATACAAATGACCGGATCTTTCCTCGCAATTAACCCTCACAAACTGTTGGGATAACAATTAGGACCTACAGTGGCGGGTCTATTAGCAGGAAGTTACATATCCTGGCTAATATTAGACATTGAACAAAAGTCAGCGAGCCTTGTTGCATAATGTCGAACATAAACGAGTTTTATTTCTTCCTTCCCTGAAGAAATTTCCTGTTATTTTTGTGGTGTGTGGTAATGAGGGTCTACCAATCATTTATATGAATCTCATCATTCGGATCACTGTAAGATTGTTTCGAACGGAAATTAAACAAAAACTAAACAAAATATCGATATATCTGACGATTAACGATCTGGTTTTTGTTTTAGAAACAGAAAACGCAGACTAGCAACCGCTGCACCTACTAAAATTTCCAAACTTCGAAATTATCCGTTCCAAGCCAACTTGAAAAAGAATTTGCTAAGAAAGATACGTATAAAATTTCCAACAGGATATATTTCTACTGACAAAAGTTTGGAGAAAGTAATTGAATTTTAGATTGTCTCTCAGCCGTAAATCGCCGAGCAATAACACGGCGCGGCGCAACGCAAAGAATGGTGACAACGATCACTGCTTGTTTGCTCCTCATAATGAATTCTTTAATATTTTCCCGTTCAGTTCAGTCATCGCTAGCAACAAATAAGATTAAGGAAAAACTTTTACACTGAAAGTCAGTGAGATAGACGCAAACGCTAACACTTAGAACACAACTAATTTGTTTTTATTGTAAAACTTTCCACATTTTCAGCATCCTCAACTGTAGGTAATGCTGACTGTGGTGCGTGGGATCTATAACAGTGTCCCAAAATAGTTAAAGCAAAGAATAACTCGCCCTTTTGGTGAAAACTAGCCACCGTCCGATAGTTTGCTTTAGTTAATTTCTGAACAATGTTACCTACTTTGTTCGTTGCACGGACTTAGAGCGATGTTTTTAAATTATTTAAAATAATGTTTTAAGCTTTGAAGATATTTAAAAATATACTTGATTGAATATTATCCTATAAGATGAGAGATGTAGTGTAGTGTAAAGTAGGTACCTACTTACAATTCTTTACACGTGTAACCTTATTTGCTCGATATTTTCGTCTGTTTTATCTATTTAAAAATGTTGTCTTATTTTGGCAATAGTTAGGTACTTCTGTTTGTTTTCTTAACACTCCGCAGTTACATACTAATAAAAGTAACTGATTTGTAACATAATTATATTTTGTTACAGGTTCATCATCGTGAAAGTATTATTTATCGAGTAAAAAAGTCTGAAGTTGAGAGAAGAACTAAAAAAACCTCTCGTGTCACCGAATAATGCGGTCGGGCAAGCGCCTAGTGGGTGAGCTCGTCGGCTGCACTTAGTGGTCGCAGCATGGTGGTGTGGCGGGACGGGGCGGTCATGCGGCTGTGCTGCGTGTGCGTGCTGGCGGGCGTGGTGCTGGCGGCGGGCGAGGGCGAGGCGCGCCTGCCGGCCGAGTGGCGCGGCTCGCTGCAGGCGCTCTTCGAGCCGCTGCCGGACCCGCAACCGCTGCCGGCCGGCGCGCTGCACAAGGAGCGCCGACGCCCGCGCAACAACAAGCGCGCCTCGCACCAGCTGCCCTCGGAGATCGCCAGCCAGATGATGCTGAGGGCGTCGCGATCCAGCCGACCTTATGATGTCCCACAGATTGGTAAGTCTACTCTCTGTTTACTCTCTTCTCTTCTAACGTCTAGCTAGGTACTCTCTACCTGTTATTAAAAAACTATTCTGGAAGCGAATCTAAACAAACAAAAAAAATAGAAGCGACTTTAAGAATACTTGCAAACAATAAGAATATAAACAGATTTATTTAATTACTTATTTTAATCTCCTCCTATTTTGAAGTCGGTTAAAAATTAATTTTATTATATTGAGAACGGCTCTACAGAGTTGGCTGTTTTATTTGTTATTGTAACTTTTTAAGTATAAATGGTATGAAAGAAAGTTGTGGAAAATCCACTTTGTGTGTGACCCAAGCAACGCTGGGCAAGAACAGCTACCATCTGTTTAAATAAGTATTTTTTTTTAAATTAACCTATCATGTCCCACCGCTGGGCAAATGTCTCCCCCTGCAACTTCCACACACCACGCTCCAAGGCCACCGTTTACCTGGCAAATAAGTATTAAAAATAAATAAATCAAACACACTGTTTTTTTTTTGTTTTGGTGATTCCATAGCCGGAATGGGAAACTATATTGAACCACTGTATTTTTATATCCACGGACACAATACGTTTTTAAAAAAGTTTATGATACTTAATCCCAGTTTTTACTCACTAACACTCTGGATTGGAAACAATGGCCTCGACATAATGAAAAAAGAACATAATTTTTTCCAGTATATATGAGCACATCGAGTATGATCGAGTTAACAAGCATAATAAGCTTGAATGGAGAGCGGAATCCTCTTAGTGTGGGTAATTCCAGCGCAATAGTGCGGTGAGCTGGAGTGTGACCGGAATTCCTAGAGTTAGTATCTGCCATGGCGAAGATAGGTAAAACAATTTATAGACGCGCAACTCCGGATAAAACAAACTAAAAATAAGGGTGAACAGGAATAGGATAATCCATTGAACACAAGCTCATTTTTAACATAAAGACGAGAAAATACAGGCGTAAACGACTTTTTTAATTTGGGCAAGATGTCTAAAAAAAATGTTGCTATTTCAATGAACACAGACAGACTTGTCTCGGTATGAGCCTTATTAACCTTAACTAGGCTAATATAGTGGCTAAGCTTAGGCTGAGCTAATTTTGTTCTGCAGATTTTCGTACTGATTAGCTCTATGACTACGCCTTTCGAAAATATTCCTGAGTAAGTAAATTATGTCAGTATAACTTGTCATACAAGCACGTTAGCTTTGAAATGTACTTCATAACTATTTGACACGTTTATCACGTTTTAAACTTTTGTATAACGAGAAATCGCTGGTGTGTGGCTGTCTGCACGAGAATACAATATTATAACAGAGGAATGTGCTGGAGCGAACAAATTATCCTATTGATCTCTCGCCCCCGTATGCACTACTACTACCTGCCTGAGTGATATTAGATATGATGCCTACGTCATGCAAGCTTAGAAGCAATGATTAGTCTGTCACTAATATCAGTTTGACTTCGATGTATTGCCATTACGAACAGTGTAAGTTTCATAATAATTAGCATCATCACTATCAATATACAGGGTGAATTTTTGAGATGGGGCAGTAAGGGCAGCTACCTTAACCGTTGTAGCTAGAGGAAAACGTTCTTAGAAGACCATCCTTAATTTTTGAAAATATTTCGACATGCATTCACAGATTTTGAAAAATATGTACAGTCAGCGAGAAAATGGGCCATTTACACAAAAACTTTTTTTGATGCCAATCGATCCTGTTTCATCTAAGGATAAAAAGGCTCTTTCAGACCAACTGAGGTTAGAGTACTAGAAAAGTCAGAAATCGCTAAAGTGTATTTCTGAGACAAGACAGTAAGGGCTACCTTAACCGTTGTAGCTACAGGAAAACGTTTTTAGGAGACTACCCTTAACTTTTAACGATATTTCAACCTGCATTCACAGATTTTGAAAAAAATGTACAGTCAGCGAGAAAATGGGCAATTTACACAAAAACTTTTTTTGATGCCAATCGATCCTGTTTCATCTAAGGATTAAAAGGCTCTTTCGGACCAACTGAGGTAAGAGTACTAGAAAAGTCAGAAATTGCTAAAATGTATTTTTGAGACGGAGCAGTAAAGGCAGTTTGTTAACCGTTGTAGCTACAGGAAAACGTTCTTAGGAGACTACCCTTACTTTTGAAGATATTTCGACAAAATGATGAAAAATTATGACAAATGACAAAATGATTTCGTACGAAATGTATATTCAAAGTTATTTGCGTTTTCTGACTTTTCTAGTACTCTTGCCTCAGTTGGTCTGATAGAGTCTTTTAATCCTTAGATGAAACAGGATCGACTGGCATCAAAAAAAGTTTTTATGTAAATTGCCCATTTTCTCGCTGATTGTACATTTTTTTCAAAATTTGTGAATGCAGGTTGAAATATCGTCAAAAGTTAAGGGTATTCTCCTAAAAACGTTTTCCTGTAGCTACAACGGTTAAGGTAGCCCTTACTGTCTTGTCGCAGAAATACATTTTAGCGATTTCTGACTTTTCTAGTACTCTAACCTCAGTTGGTCTGAAAGAGCCTTTTTATCCTTAGATGAAACAGGATCGATTGGCATCAAAAAAAGTTTTTGTGTAAATGGCCAATTTTCTCGCTGACTGTACATATTTTTCAAAATCTGTGAATGCAGGTCGAAATATTTTCAAAAATTAAGGATGGTCTCCTAAGAACGTTTTCCTCTAGCTACAACGGTTAAGGTAGCTGCCCTTACTGCCCCATCTCAAAAATTCACCCTGTATATAGGTCGGGTGTTTTTTTTGATGATGACTTTTTCCATAGTCATTTGTCTCCAATATACAGTTATGATCTTTTTGACATAAATGAACTTAAGTAAGAACCAGTAAGAACTATTTTATGACTTTTAACTGACTTTTATGTTTCTACATTAGCGGCCTCCACACGTAAAGTTCGGAAAGCAGGAAACAGCACGCGCCGTTCCATCCCTCGCTCCGAAACGTGCTGTAGATGGCGGGCAAAAACTTTTATAGCCCCTCCAGACTCTCGAGAGAAGGCTCGGCGAGAAGTCTCGCCGAGACTTCTCGAAGAACAAACAAGCTATCCACACTCTCAATTTTTCTCAGTCGTGATCTGTTTCTTATCCGGTATGGACGTCGATATTGAAACTGCAGCCGGTTTGGCTCTGTGTGCCATTGCATACTGTAACTTTGTGAATGTTGTAACTAAAAATAATGTTAAAAAAAAAATACTTAATGTAAAAAACTTTTATCTTAGTAGTTTCGATGTTTAGCATCCCATAAAATAGGCTCAGATTGAAAAAAATCGATAAATTTCAACTCTATTCATTATTCCACATTTTTACGAAAGAAAATTCTCGAAAAAAACAAACAATATGGATGTCTGCCCGCCGCCGCTCATTAATCTGCAATGAGACAAAACGTGAGTGTAGGAGTCTTTTCTCTTCTCGCCCGAGAAATCCTTTGTCTCGGCCAAAAATACCGACACCGATCGGAGAACAGGCGGACCCGAGAACGAGAAGGCGAGAAGCTCCTCACACTCACGCTTCTCGGGTGTTCACGGGGGTTCTCGCCGAGAGTCTGGAGGCCCTATTAAAGTTTTTACCGTTCCACGCGCCAGTCTAAGTTGCGGTCAAAACTCCTGAAAATCAATTTACACGCACAGTTCGGATCGTTTGCCTAAAGTATGATTCGCCGGCGTTCCAATCCGTGGACACATTTTTTCATCGTAATTAGCACAACAGTTTGATCCTCTGTCCAAACTGCACAGACCCATCCGCGGTTCGGAACTCAGACTGATGCGCGGTCCGAACTTTACGTGTGGAGGCCGCTATTAAAATTCACGCTATTCACGTAGCTCACCGTTCCCGAAACCATCGGTCGATTAAAAAAGCAACGAGACATCTTTGACCAGGACAGTCAGATGGACTGAATACAAATAAGAAAGGGCAGGATCCGCTGACAGTAGAGCCCTCCCATTCAAGAAGCACTCACCTCATCTGCTTATAGTCAACATGACTGGTAGCATTATAACAATTAAAAAAAAACTTTCATAGAAACTAAAATACATAACAATATCTAAGACCAATTTTCTTTATTTGCACTCTTAGCACGTTCCTACGATAAGAGCGAAGAAAAACGTCAGGGATCCACCCGTTAAACAACTTCATTCGTATTGACAATGTATTCCATGGTAATCAGGCCGTGCAGGTGAATGAATGAGATCTGCCTTTACCGGAGTGTCGTTTCTAGGTTAGTATTAGCGTTTGGCCTAAGCCTAGTATGTAATTTGCGCGGCAGGTGGCAATATCTGTCGTTGTCACTGTACGTTCAACGATCGCCGCCAATTATTGCAACAAGCGGGACCATCTGAACGTGGTCATTGTGGCCAAACTATTTAAGTGTATCATGAGTTAAATGATTCACGAATGCGGACGTTTTCATTGTCCCAGTTGCAAGTTAATGATGTTGGTGGTACTTCTTAGAATTTATTGTAGCAGGATTTTGTCGAGGCACTATCAGTGGGATAACGGCCAACATGGCTATAAAATTTTCAGGTTTCCGGAAATAATTATTTCCATTCTTTATCAAGACTTACTAAAATTATTGCAAATCATAACGATACAACTCTTTTTCTAATACCTGAATTACGAATACATAAAATAACAAACAAACTGCAGTTTGTTTCAGCTCTCTTTTTTCATTGTAGGTATTTAAAAACTATACACCTTTGAATAAAAATAAAAACCATTTTGGAATGTACAACCTAAGCCTTTTCATAATAACACTCAATATATTTCTACCCCCTTGGAAACCCAATATCTTCACAACCCCTTCATCGATTAAGCTCGTATGCTATACCATAAATTTCCATAACACAACTTAACACACAAACATACAAACATACATAAGCATAATCACCCAACTTGCCACTAAGATCTTCCCTCGCTTTACTGGCTCGATCGATAAATAAAAAGAGGAAAATGATAATTACTGTGGGAATTTTCATTAAGTAAAACTTTGTGTCGCAGCTAGCTGTACATAATTTTAGCAAAAGTTTGTATTGTTGTTAATTTGTTTGTGTTTGCTTAGAATATTTAATTAGTTAACTAATTATTATAACGAATTAGGTTACTGTGCCTAAATGCCTGAGAAATATAAATACTTAGAACTGGGTTTATGATACAAAATATTAGTAGGATAAATAGACATAATCAGGACAAAATATTCGGTAAAAGTTGCGAAAATTACTTAATCATTCAAAAATTCCATTTTCGTCTAATCAAAGCGTAACAATTTGACTCACTGTAATTTAATTAGCAAATGTAATATGCAACTGAATGAAACTACGCTTCTACGAAGTCTATTGATCGACGCCAATAAGTTTGACCCTTTGAATTATTCATGCATGGCTTAGTCTTGGCAGTACTAAATATTATCTGACATTCGCATCAAACTATCACTTATTACGTTAAGTTAACTTAGCTGTTTATTATGTGGCGACGAGCTTGTAACCTGTAACATGAAATGCTACGACTAACTAGGTACTTGCAAGGATTTAGACTATATTCTGACTAGATCCCTCCAAAGAACTTGAAATAAAATAAAATGCTTGTCTATACCTGGAGTAGGCTGTTAAATTACATATGCCTTAGAATATTTTAGATATTTCCAGGATATTTTAAATTTTATAGTCTTATAGTTCAAAAGGACTGTTATAATTTTTCCTAGAATACTCGATTATATCTAAAATTGGAATTATCAAGCTTCTTAGATAGACTATTTATATCAATGTTTTTTAAGAAACTACTCTGTTTCCAAAAACTGATAGGAATAGCATAATTCAAACATTATTTTCTCTCATAGGAAGGAAAGTTATGATACTCGTAGCGAGATCATCTTTCACAGTATTCCCTTGTGTCCTTTCTTATTGGTCTCACAAGAACACTATAAATAGTTATTTTTATGAATAACATCACAGACTATTCAAAGCTTACATTTGTATCTTAAAATAGACAAGGGACGTCTTTTCAAACTTGTAAAAAAAGGACCAGTCTCGATTGATCTGCGACTTACCACGTACATCTCGGGACGTGAACTGCCTACTAATTTTACGGGCACTTTTTTCCTATTTAAGTACCTACGACAAAAGCACCTTTAAAATAACCTATTCAGATAAATACTAAGGTGAAGGTACTCACGTAGAAAAACAATGTTGACCTACACCAATGGATTTTTCGTAACAAAAAATTAGCCTCATAATACGCAAAAAGGCTCTTACAATTATTTTTAATAATTAATTAAAGACCTTTCATTAGACAATTGTTAACTAAGCAAGGTGAAGATCACTGAAAATTTGAGATAGCTTACAGACGATCATAGAAATATAAATAAATTCAGACGAAAGAAAAATAGCTTTGTGTCGCATCGGCGATTGCCGTTTTAGCGGGCAGTCTAGGGCTCGTATTACAGATTGCTACTTAATTAAAGTACGTATTACAGATTGTTACTACCAACTGCCAATGACAGTATACTCGCAATATTTTCACTTTTACGAAAAACAACAAAGATGAGTTCTGTACATACATACATAAAATCACGCCTCTTTCCCACAGGGGTAGGCAGAGACCACGGATTTTCACTTACTACGATCCTGACACACCTCTTTCGCCTCATTCACTTTCATCACATTTTTCATACAAGCTCGCCGGTTTAGTGTACTTTTGACCTGGCCTTTTTCCAAAACATCACCAATCTGATCCAGGTATATTCGCCTAGGTCTTCCCCTTCCAGCTATTCCATTCACACTCGCCTCATACACTTGTTTAGTTAAACGACTTTCATTCATCCTCTCTACATGCCCAAACCATCTTAACATGCCATTCTCAATTCTTATCACTATATCTTCTTCTGTAACAATTAAAAACATTTGATGAGTCAGTCCTAATAATATTCCAGGCGTACTTTTGGAAGTAAGTACTACAAATAAGAAGGACTTTAATCTTCACAAGTACTGTTTATTAGTACTTCCAAATATTATTTGTCGCGATCAATGCCCATGACGCACATTTGCTACGGGTACAGGCTGTCCTTACGGAGCAGGGAATGTGTTAAAGTATTTTTTGTCAAAAAACAATAGGTCAATATATAAGTCTTATTCTGTCACTCATTGGACCTAAATTAAGATTAAACATGCGGCTGCCTATTTATTTGTGACGGTTTGTTGACTTCCTGAAAAGTACACGCTCTGTGCGCTGTAATGTCACGCTTGGCGACGAGGGATGTCGACTGTGTCGCATGTGAGCGCTCTCAATGGATTGTCTCACGGTCTCAGTCACCTAGAGGCTGAGTTATACATAACAAATAACATTTGTATACATTACAAACAGTTGTACATTATATAACACAAGAAAAAACTGATAATTTAAATTAATAAATAAATAAATATTGCTGGACATTTCAAACAGCACCATCTAGCCCCAAACCAAGCAAAGCTTGTACTATGGGATCCAAATAATTAATAGAATACTTATAAATATGTAAATAAATACTTATAATACTTTATAACACACACACAGAACAAACATCTATGTTCATCACACAAATGTTTGTCCTGGATGGGAATCGAACCCACGACCTACAGCGCAGAAGGCAGAGCTACTACCAACTGAGCTAAGAGGCCAGTCTTTAATTTAATTTAATATGCCTGTTTTAAATTTTTCGAGTATTGAACATAAATGAGACTTGAAATCATTTTATTTACCTCGGAAGTCATTAAATATGTAGTTATACTTTATTTAATATAATTAAAAAAAAAAAACTGGCAGCCAAAGAACAAAAATAATTTGAAAAATCTTTAATAATTGGTATCCTTCGACTGTTTAAGTATTCCATAAATATTTAAAAAAAGTTAAAGTTTCTGCTAAAAGTGTAGTTCCTTTTATTAAGCGGCTATGCTGTGAGGTGGGCGCGGGCGCGGATGGCCGGACATGAGAATGCCAAGACCTAGTCTCCATCAGTCACGAGCAACAGGTCCATTATACCATTAACCACTTCCGACAGTCGGCATAGCTTTACCTGTTAGCAACCGTGAAACATCATTCTTAAATAAGCAAAATATCGAAAGCTATTAGCCACCCCTCGATACACAAGTACAAGGCAGTTTAGCTCCATTTTGCTTCACGAAATTGTGTATTTTATTTTAATGAACAAGTTTATTTCGTAAAAGAATTCTTTGCCTATTTTTTGTACGGTTATGATAAAATACTGAATAAAGTGAGCCCGAAAATACATAAAATGCAAAAGTGCTTGCTATAAGTTTTCAAAGAGACTTTTGTGCTGACTGAACAACTCGGTCATCAAGTCAGGTCAAGTCAAGTATAAGTATATTTACTTATTGGTGGCAAAGATCTCTACAAGGGAAGAAACTGCCCCCCTAGCCATATTACACTATCTATCGTCGCTGTAGAATAGAAACACTTCAAAATGTATAGGATTTGACGTTTCAAGTAGATGAGTCACGTGGTCAGAACGTCAATTCCTATATATTTTGAAGTGTTCTATTCTACAGCGACGATAGATCGTTCTACAGCGACGATAGATCGTGTAATATGGCTAGGGCCCCTGATGTTTTTAACGGCTGAAGCTGATTTTCATGATACCTACCCACCTAAATAGGAATCAATCAATTTCATTTAGATTTTAAATAAATAAAAAATGTAGTGAAGTCAGTTCATTTTATTGCTTATTTACAAATTAAAACATTATAAAGGTTTCAATCTTTTCTCATCCCATATATTGAGTCGTGGTTTAACAAGGTATGCTCAATCCCATCGTAATTAAATCTTTCACTAATTAGGTAGGTATTACTAGATTAATATTGCTTTGGAATCTATTTTACCTTCATCTTTCATAAACAAAGCAGCAGACACACCTAAAACGCAATAACATAATGTCGCCGCAGAGCGCAACCTAAATATATTTTTTGTGTTGAATTTATATATTCCTTTGATGTAAGCAACAATCAGGCCTGTCATCCTTTCATTTACTTGTCGTAATTTACAGTCTACACAAACCTTGCCACTCGCGTTTAGTGGACGCTGAGTCAACTGCTGCTCGAACAAAGCCTTTGTGAGACAAAAATGGCTGATATTGATTCACTTTGTAACATACATAACATACATAATCATAAACACATACATAAGCATAATCACCCAACTTGCCACTAAGATCTTCCCTCGCTTTACTGGCTCGATCGATAAATAAAAAGAGGAAAATGATAATTACTGTGGGAATTTTCATTAAGTAAAACTTTGTGTCGCAGCTAGCTGTACATAATTTTAGCAAAAGTTTGTATTGTTGTTAATTTGTTTGTGTTTGCTTAGAATATTTAATTAGTTAACTAATTATTATAACGAATTAGGTTACTGTGCCTAAATGCCTGAGAAATATAAATACTTAGAACTGGGTTTATGATACAAAATATTAGTAGGATAAATAGACATAATCAGGACAAAATATTCGGTAAAAGTTGCGAAAATTACTTAATCATTCAAAAATTCCATTTTCGTCTAATCAAAGCGTAACAATTTGACTCACTGTAATTTAATTAGCAAATGTAATATGCAACTGAATGAAACTACGCTTCTACGAAGTCTATTGATCGACGCCAATAAGTTTGACCCTTTGAATTATTCATGCATGGCTTAGTCTTGGCAGTACTAAATATTATCTGACATTCGCATCAAACTATCACTTATTACGTTAAGTTAACTTAGCTGTTTATTATGTGGCGACGAGCTTGTAACCTGTAACATGAAATGCTACGACTAACTAGGTACTTGCAAGGATTTAGACTATATTCTGACTAGATCCCTCCAAAGAACTTGAAATAAAATAAAATGCTTGTCTATACCTGGAGTAGGCTGTTAAATTACATATGCCTTAGAATATTTTAGATATTTCCAGGATATTTTAAATTTTATAGTCTTATAGTTCAAAAGGACTGTTATAATTTTTCCTAGAATACTCGATTATATCTAAAATTGGAATTATCAAGCTTCTTAGATAGACTATTTATATCAATGTTTTTTAAGAAACTACTCTGTTTCCAAAAACTGATAGGAATAGCATAATTCAAACATTATTTTCTCTCATAGGAAGGAAAGTTATGATACTCGTAGCGAGATCATCTTTCACAGTATTCCCTTGTGTCCTTTCTTATTGGTCTCACAAGAACACTATAAATAGTTATTTTTATGAATAACATCACAGACTATTCAAAGCTTACATTTGTATCTTAAAATAGACAAGGGACGTCTTTTCAAACTTGTAAAAAAAGGACCAGTCTCGATTGATCTGCGACTTACCACGTACATCTCGGGACGTGAACTGCCTACTAATTTTACGGGCACTTTTTTCCTATTTAAGTACCTACGACAAAAGCACCTTTAAAATAACCTATTCAGATAAATACTAAGGTGAAGGTACTCACGTAGAAAAACAATGTTGACCTACACCAATGGATTTTTCGTAACAAAAAATTAGCCTCATAATACGCAAAAAGGCTCTTACAATTATTTTTAATAATTAATTAAAGACCTTTCATTAGACAATTGTTAACTAAGCAAGGTGAAGATCACTGAAAATTTGAGATAGCTTACAGACGATCATAGAAATATAAATAAATTCAGACGAAAGAAAAATAGCTTTGTGTCGCATCGGCGATTGCCGTTTTAGCGGGCAGTCTAGGGCTCGTATTACAGATTGCTACTTAATTAAAGTACGTATTACAGATTGTTACTACCAACTGCCAATGACAGTATACTCGCAATATTTTCACTTTTACGAAAAACAACAAAGATGAGTTCTGTACATACATACATAAAATCACGCCTCTTTCCCACAGGGGTAGGCAGAGACCACGGATTTTCACTTACTACGATCCTGACACACCTCTTTCGCCTCATTCACTTTCATCACATTTTTCATACAAGCTCGCCGGTTTAGTGTACTTTTGACCTGGCCTTTTTCCAAAACATCACCAATCTGATCCAGGTATATTCGCCTAGGTCTTCCCCTTCCAGCTATTCCATTCACACTCGCCTCATACACTTGTTTAGTTAAACGACTTTCATTCATCCTCTCTACATGCCCAAACCATCTTAACATGCCATTCTCAATTCTTATCACTATATCTTCTTCTGTAACAATTAAAAACATTTGATGAGTCAGTCCTAATAATATTCCAGGCGTACTTTTGGAAGTAAGTACTACAAATAAGAAGGACTTTAATCTTCACAAGTACTGTTTATTAGTACTTCCAAATATTATTTGTCGCGATCAATGCCCATGACGCACATTTGCTACGGGTACAGGCTGTCCTTACGGAGCAGGGAATGTGTTAAAGTATTTTTTGTCAAAAAACAATAGGTCAATATATAAGTCTTATTCTGTCACTCATTGGACCTAAATTAAGATTAAACATGCGGCTGCCTATTTATTTGTGACGGTTTGTTGACTTCCTGAAAAGTACACGCTCTGTGCGCTGTAATGTCACGCTTGGCGACGAGGGATGTCGACTGTGTCGCATGTGAGCGCTCTCAATGGATTGTCTCACGGTCTCAGTCACCTAGAGGCTGAGTTATACATAACAAATAACATTTGTATACATTACAAACAGTTGTACATTATATAACACAAGAAAAAACTGATAATTTAAATTAATAAATAAATAAATATTGCTGGACATTTCAAACAGCACCATCTAGCCCCAAACCAAGCAAAGCTTGTACTATGGGATCCAAATAATTAATAGAATACTTATAAATATGTAAATAAATACTTATAATACTTTATAACACACACACAGAACAAACATCTATGTTCATCACACAAATGTTTGTCCTGGATGGGAATCGAACCCACGACCTACAGCGCAGAAGGCAGAGCTACTACCAACTGAGCTAAGAGGCCAGTCTTTAATTTAATTTAATATGCCTGTTTTAAATTTTTCGAGTATTGAACATAAATGAGACTTGAAATCATTTTATTTACCTCGGAAGTCATTAAATATGTAGTTATACTTTATTTAATATAATTAAAAAAAAAAAACTGGCAGCCAAAGAACAAAAATAATTTGAAAAATCTTTAATAATTGGTATCCTTCGACTGTTTAAGTATTCCATAAATATTTAAAAAAAGTTAAAGTTTCTGCTAAAAGTGTAGTTCCTTTTATTAAGCGGCTATGCTGTGAGGTGGGCGCGGGCGCGGATGGCCGGACATGAGAATGCCAAGACCTAGTCTCCATCAGTCACGAGCAACAGGTCCATTATACCATTAACCACTTCCGACAGTCGGCATAGCTTTACCTGTTAGCAACCGTGAAACATCATTCTTAAATAAGCAAAATATCGAAAGCTATTAGCCACCCCTCGATACACAAGTACAAGGCAGTTTAGCTCCATTTTGCTTCACGAAATTGTGTATTTTATTTTAATGAACAAGTTTATTTCGTAAAAGAATTCTTTGCCTATTTTTTGTACGGTTATGATAAAATACTGAATAAAGTGAGCCCGAAAATACATAAAATGCAAAAGTGCTTGCTATAAGTTTTCAAAGAGACTTTTGTGCTGACTGAACAACTCGGTCATCAAGTCAGGTCAAGTCAAGTATAAGTATATTTACTTATTGGTGGCAAAGATCTCTACAAGGGAAGAAACTGCCCCCCTAGCCATATTACACTATCTATCGTCGCTGTAGAATAGAAACACTTCAAAATGTATAGGATTTGACGTTTCAAGTAGATGAGTCACGTGGTCAGAACGTCAATTCCTATATATTTTGAAGTGTTCTATTCTACAGCGACGATAGATCGTTCTACAGCGACGATAGATCGTGTAATATGGCTAGGGCCCCTGATGTTTTTAACGGCTGAAGCTGATTTTCATGATACCTACCCACCTAAATAGGAATCAATCAATTTCATTTAGATTTTAAATAAATAAAAAATGTAGTGAAGTCAGTTCATTTTATTGCTTATTTACAAATTAAAACATTATAAAGGTTTCAATCTTTTCTCATCCCATATATTGAGTCGTGGTTTAACAAGGTATGCTCAATCCCATCGTAATTAAATCTTTCACTAATTAGGTAGGTATTACTAGATTAATATTGCTTTGGAATCTATTTTACCTTCATCTTTCATAAACAAAGCAGCAGACACACCTAAAACGCAATAACATAATGTCGCCGCAGAGCGCAACCTAAATATATTTTTTGTGTTGAATTTATATATTCCTTTGATGTAAGCAACAATCAGGCCTGTCATCCTTTCATTTACTTGTCGTAATTTACAGTCTACACAAACCTTGCCACTCGCGTTTAGTGGACGCTGAGTCAACTGCTGCTCGAACAAAGCCTTTGTGAGACAAAAATGGCTGATATTGATTCACTTTGTAACTTCGCACCTTCACAATTTTACAATACAAAATCTCAAAAGAAAAATTTGCTTGACTACAAGGAATTTAAAGTATTGTCACTTCTTGTGGGCTGGTGATTATAATATTAACCTGAATGTTCATCTGAGCGTTTATTTGTAAATATCACTAAAGACTATCACTATCATCTTAATAGCATGGGTCAACTGGGTCACCTACCTACGCAACGATAAAACTTAATTAATCTGTACATCCTAACAATGCAAGAATAGCCGCGAGCGCTAGGATACCCTTACCAAAATAAAGCGTAGGAATAACGACAGCTTGCCGCCAGCCCGTTCTTCGTCGCCCACTCTTAAATCTTTCATTTATCGTTATTTATCTTCGATGGAAACTTGAGATTATCAAGAACTAGCGGCTTCGCCCGCGTGGAATACTAATTTTTTATTCCACGGGAACCGTGCATTACGGGTAAATAGTATTTTATGTCCTATTTCCGGTCATTATCTATCTACATTTTAAATTTCAGGCAAATCGGTTCAGTGGTTGTCGAGTTATAGAGGAACAAACATACATCCAAACTTTCGAATTTATAATCTCTGTGTGATAGTGTGATGTGATTAGTGGGATATAAGCTGACTACGTGGTGTCAGCTATTACTAAATAACATAGACCAGTTACACTCTTTCTTGGATTGTAACTGAATTACTTAGGTAGGTACCTTTCAAATAAATTAAAAGCAGGCTGGAATTGCTTTTGTTTTTTAGAGTTGGGTTCTTTAAAAGAATAATAGCTAAACATTTTAATTAAACCTAATCGTTGCGCAGCGATTGGCGCTCGAATAAAATGCAAATGACTTTTCTTGGTAAGGTGTTAATCACGCGCGTGTTCCTCTGTCGCCAGTTCAGAGAAGCTGTAAACGCCTACGCCCGCCACCACGTCAATTACCTGGCTATAAAAACTAGTGTTTAAAGCATATAGTACACCATTATTCCCCCAGGAGAATTTTTTTATGATCAATCTATTAGTTGGAGCTGCGTAGGTATCTAAACATATAATCTTGTTTATGGCGCATTTGCTACTATTATGATCATGAGCATGAGCAATGCTCTAAAAGCGAAAAGTTGTAGACCGCTAAGCGCCTGTTCCATCGCATTAAATATTATGGCCCGCCAAATGTGTAGAGCACATTCCTGTCCCATAAAATACAATTTGACTAAGATGAATGTTTACTTCACGAAAATCGTAAAACGCCGTCGAGTCGCCCTTTTCGTGGGCGATATGTATCCATTCGCACGTACCAAGCAAATTTTTATAAATAAAAAGGTAAGTACCTTTCTTCTTTTTTCTGCCCTTGTCGTACACGTAGGAAATGGCTCAGCACAATATGTATTCATCTTACGCTTCCCCTATTATTATTATGCATTACCATTCAATAGTCAAACAGTAGTAATTCATTCATATAGTCAATCTCACCAATTGGCTAAGAAGTAAAGGTTGCGGCTAAAATAAATTTCATAAAAGTTACATATTACGTACTTCAATATTGAAAGCTTCTGTGGCTTAGCGGCGGAACGCTCGGATCAAACATAAGAGTTAACAAGTTTGATTCTGGTGGTAAGACAAATCTTAGCATGACCTGCTGATATTTGTTCTAGTTGGTATTGGTACTCATAGTTTCTGATGCCCATTCATCGTTTAGAGTTGGTATTATGGCACAAATATTTTTTTCAACCCACGACTATGTTTTAAACTTTTTAAAGTATCATCCCACGTTAAGCTGCCATAGCTGGACCAAAAATCAGACACGACTAAGCTATGACTTCTATTGGATCAAATAGACTCATTTAGATCTTGGTTATCTAAATTTACCTACTAGCATCGGAGTTATAACATTTAGCAAAAAAACAATTACTCCAGCAAATTACATATCGTCTGGAAATATGATTAATACACCGCAAGGGGAATTACTCAAAGGAAAATCGGTTAAGGGTATCTGTCATACAATATACCTTAATTTCACTAAAAGGGCACGCCTTATAATGGTACAGTAAAACCATAACCACTTCGTAAATGTATAAACTGACCTAATATATCTCTCCTGATAATTTAATCTTTGGCGCATGGTTTACGAACATACGAAATTGAACGTATGACGTATAACGTTGAACGGTACTTATGCATTTTCATTTGTTCATTATACTTTTTTTGGTCAAGCTAAATGAGTTGTAGGAAACTACAAAAACCTCTCAAACTGTCATGACTGATTTGTCAAGTTTAACACTACAGACCGATGTATCCTTTAAATTTTCAAAAGGTAGAGACTGCCCTAGGCGTCTCTGTCCCTACAAAACTCAAATGCATGATAGTGGCTTCGATTGCCAATGCACTACGCAAACGTAGATGATATTTTAGTTAGGTAGCAATAAGGGATACCTTCATCAAAAACCGTCGTTGGCATCGTTAAAACGGATTCGGCAACCACAGTTTTCTATTAAAGTGCAAGGTACTTAATGTGTCTACCTACGTTTGCGCAACGACTGAACACGCCAGGCTGGCAGACAGCGCTGGATCCAATAGATCGATTGGCAAAGCCATCTATTACACAATTACACAAGGTCACTAGCTCATAAATAAAAATGAACCTACTCGTAGTTGTACCAAATGAACAAAACGATGACATTCAAATTATTTTCAACATAGAACAAAAATCTCAAAATATATTAAAAGGTAGTCGTAGGTGTCCATCAATATTTATTTATTCCACTGGTGCTTAACTGCTCGCTACGCATCCTCGCATATCTTTGGTGGAAACGCAACCTAAATCAACAGTCTCTCAGTCTCAACAGATTCGGCCATAATGAGTTTAAAGACTACAGTCAATTATTATACGACACAAAGTACATCTGTCTATGCTTGCTTCTCAGACTTAAGCGTGCTTTTGACCTTGTAAATTATGAAATCCTCTGGTCAAAACTAGTAAACGCGTGAGTACCCAATCATGTGATCAATCTGTTGAGGTACTGGTACCAAATCAACAATGTTAAGTGGGGCGACACGACCTCTAGCGACTACCGGCTAGATTGCGGAGTTCGTCAAGGAGGGTTGACTTCTCCAGACCTGTTCAACCTATACGTTAACGATCTGATCGGAGAGCTAAGAAGCACTAGGATCGGATGTCATGTAGACAGTGTCTGTATAAATAATCTCAGTTATGCAGACGATATGGTGCTTCTCAGTCTCTCGGTCAAGGGTTTAAAAAAGCTGCTTCTAATCTGTGAGCAATATGCTGTTGCGCATGGATTAAAGTACAACGTCTCTAAAACCGAAATGAAGGTGTTCAGGTCTGGAAAAGGTCCAGAGCGGGTGCCAGAGGTGCGTATGGGAAACACACCGATCAATGTAGTTAAGTAGTTTAAGTACCTTGGCCACCTGCTGACGGAGTCATCAAAGAATGATGCAGATATAGAGCTAGAGAGGAGAGCTCTCGCCGTCAGAGGCAACATGCTCGCACGCCGATTCGCTAACTGCAGGACTGACGTGAAGAATACCCTATTTAAAGCCTACTGTTTGGGTATGTAAACTTGCCAGCTGTGGTACAATTTCACTCAGAAATCATTCAGCACCATAAGGGTCCAGTATAATAATGTATTATGAGGCCCTTATGAGGCTGCCGCGACACTGTAGTGCGTCGACTATGTTCTCTGAGGCGGGAGTTCCTGATTTTTTTGCTATTAGGCGGGCAAGGATAGCAGCTTTCTGGACTCGGCGAAGTCGTTCCAAAAACACTGTCCTGAGGGCTGTGTCTGACTATTTGACCAATCCAATCTACAAGCACTGGATTTGTGTGCACATGGACGCAAATAAAAAGTAGGTAGGTACACCACCTACATTATGTTTATTAGGCATTTTATTTTATTTTTAATTTATTGTGTTTTCCATTCTATTTTGTGTGATATGGGTCATTCTTAACTGCCTGAAATAAAGTCATTTTATTTCTTTATTAATAATTTTATAAATGGCGATTCTTTAAATTAAATTATACTTAAAACATGAAGACGGTTTGTCAATGTTTCGAATACCCGAAAGTTTCATATTAGAAGACTTATAAGCAAAAGAAAAATAATTCTCAGTATTACGAGTAAATAACTTTTGAAATGATTAACGTCTTTATTTTGTCGTAGTTGATAAGCGGCAAGGTAAATCTTTTTTATAACGTGAGTTTTATTTGTCTAGTTTAGCAGAATAAAAAAAAAAAGAATAATAAAATAAATACTTACCTAAATAATAAAAATAAATAATAAAACCTTTGGACTGTCATTTTTTTATCAATAAGTTCCTTTAAACCTTTTTTACATTTTTCTAACTAGACAACACAACCAAAACTTTAGACTAATCAAAATTCCTTGATTGATTTAATCGGAATTATGGTAATAATCGACCAAAGTTACGCCACTTTGATGAAACTTTAACGCCCTCGAATGTGCTAAAGTTTATTAGGCGCAGTGAAATGACATCTTACTCGTACTTAACCCAACTATATTCTTCCTGCCCCTTTCTCTCATTATGTGAAGTCATCACGACATGCATGTATTGTAAACTATCTACAGTTCTCGCTATAAGCCGCTATCTTAGCCCTTATTTTTATTTTTCTGTATTTAAACGAAAAAATGATTGACGAGAAATGTTTCAAAGTGCTATATAAATAAAACACAATAGATTCTGCTTCTATGAAGGCAAAATAATTTGCGTTCGTCGTCCAATGATATTTCACCAACTTTCCAGGACAGCTGTTTCTGTGTTTCTTGAGAGGTATGAAGCAGCGGTGTACTTGAGGAGGAACTTTGCTTTTATTTCGGTATCAGGTGTCTGCATTAATTTGAAAGAGTATCTTTCCACGGCCTCACTGCAACAGGTGAGAGACGCGGCGCAGGCGCGGCGCTCGCGTCAATACCTCCCCCCTGCCCCCGCGCCGCACGCCCTTCCCCGCGCCCTCCTACCCGCGCCCATTCACACTCGCACACATTCAAGCATCTCATCTTATACTATATGGACGCACTACTACACGCAAACCCTAATGCTCAACCCGCTATCTTCTCTGAAAAACTGCCTTGTATTACTTCAAAGGCAAACAATTAAACAAAAACTATGTCTTAATGAGAATAACCATGATATAGCTATTTCTATTATATTAACATCGAAGCAAGTTTAATTAAATACGAGTCTCGTGAGACCAATCTAATCTCTCTACAGTAATAAGTATAAAAAGTTCATGTCAAAATGTTTGAAACTAACATAAAAAGGCTAAGTTGTCTTACTGCCTGAATTAAGTACGGTGCTTGCCAGGGGGTAAGGACCGCATGGGTAAAGGGGTTAAGAGCTTTCTCCACGCCGAGTCGGCGTACCTTAAATAAATTTTCGTTGACTTTAAAATACGAAAAGCCGACGGAATCAATCTCGCTACAGACATGCAAATTAGATGCCTTATTGCGCCCCGGTCGTCGTCTTATCATTTCCAAGTTAATTAGTTTAGTTCATCGTTTATTGTTCCCTGGTGAATTTCATGATAGAATTAATTCACTCCTATACAATACTGTTAAATTAACCACAACTTGCGCTAATAAACGTCTGACTAGCTCAAAATTTCGGAACTGATCCTAGTTCCTCAAAACGTGCATTTACATACAGGAAGAAATAGTGTCACGTACTGAAAGTAGCTCGCGGGCGGTCGACGAAAGCGCGTTGTCGGTGTTTATTTTCGTGATTAGGCGCGAGGGAAATCATACCAGGGAGTGGCGGTTCACGTCACGTTCCCGGTGTCTATTTCACCGAAAGAGTGCCCGACACGGCACGTAAGCTGAATGTAAGCTTTTAGCAAAGTGCCTTAATTGCCTGTGATTTGCATGATCACCGACTCCGACTTGCCAGAGCGTACCTTTTATTTACCGGTTAAAAACGACTTGTATTTTAAACTTTTAAGTAAATTTGTACTTTCTAATGTTGGGTATGACATGATTTTAGATTGACTTTTGTCAGAGTAGGTTCATTTTCATTTAGAGCCGGTACCGTGAGCCGGTTCATTTGAGCCGGTCATTTTCAATTGACTGTTCATTATTTTGGGCGGACTAGTCACTCATTCTCATTTGACAATCTGTCCGATCAATTCTGAATTCTTTCTTGTTTTTGTCAAGCGAGAAGTGATTGAAGATTGAATGAACCTTGAGGAAAGAGTAACGTCATTTTCTGATTTTGTCATTTTGTGTACGGTCACATGACATTTGAATTGAAGTATGACATTTTTAGAAGTTGAGCCGATAACACAAAGTTGAATTTTGTACGGGACAAAAGAGCCGCGTCATTCACGTGATACTCAACACTAGTACTCTCTTTAAAACTCTTACGTAAATCTTTTTACGACGAAAATGAAACTAGTTTTTCAACACAAAAATAAAACTGCTAACAATAAAACTTTAGATTAGGATCTTCGCAACAGCCCACTCCTTTTCAAAGCCATCACTAGACTAGTATGTAAATACAATTAGGAGAGTTGTCTAAAAATGGGACTAAAATGAATACATCTTCGGAGTTTTCTATTTAGATACGTTTCAAATAGATTTCGGTAATACCTATTGATAGCTATTGATAAGTTCGATCAAAGGAGATAATGCGGCCTGACGGATCTGTGATAGTGAAGGAAAAATAGAGCATTTTATATGTTACAATACTTTCGTCTGAAAATAGAATTGAAAGGTTAATAAAAAATGAAATTATTATGGTCGCTAGTCACGTCTACACACGTAACCGCACAGGCCATTGTTTGTGGAGAACGAAACGAGTAAGTATCTTGCGTCCAGCTTGATATTTTTGTTACTAAACACACAAAAAATTTGATTTCACCAAATAATAGCGTTAAATGTTTTGATTAGAACAAAAATGTAAACAAAACTATTAGCGTTACAGCATCCACGCGCCGAGCTATCTTACTTTACAAAAAAGCAGCTATAATTTTCAGAGATTTCGTTTAACATGCACGTTGGAACAAGACTGTGTTTACGACGCGCACGAGCTCGCCGCCAAATGAATTACTTTTGTAAGAAACACAATAACCGCGAGCAATGAAATATCTTCTCATTACGAGACTTAAGCCGTCATAACCCTGCGAAATATGGAATCATTTCGAATGCAGTGCACTTTCCACTTACAAATGTAAATGGATTACATTATTTAAACAAAATCAACTTACTGTAGTTACTGTAGGTACTAACATGTTTGAAAGTGGTCACTTATTGATCAACCAATTACATTACAAAATTATAACCATTTGAAGTGATCTAATAATCTACTTAGTTTTTTAACTTTCATTGATTTCATTTCTCAAAATAAGCACAAACAATATTGATAAAACAATTATAGAAGACTTATTACTTACTAAAATAAACACAGTTTGTAATGTGTATATTTGTGCTAAACCAAATATAGTGTACCTACACAAAAGAGCTTAACTATATGCATGCATGAATTGTAAATACATATTTGTACCACGTAAGCTTGTAGGAAATCTGCAGCAAATGCTTTCTAAGCTGGTATTAAGGATGCGTGTACTCTACATCGATTTATTAGAGCCAATGAACGCAAAATGACACATAAAGAAGAATAATATTATTTGATATCGCTAGATTCAGCTTCTAGTACAAGGTAAACATTATTCCGCTCTAAGAGCGTAGCTGAGCGCTACGCCGTAGCTATCGCGCTACGAGTTCGAGCTACGGAACAATCGAACCACTGTTTATTCAACTGCTCCGAGAAGCATGCTTTTGCAACGTCTTGACAAACCCAGGATCTCTTAAATAAATGTTCCACATTTCTACAAAGAATTTAAAGCACTTTTGATAAATAACGCGCTGGCAATTAGTTACATCTAGCGAGAAAATTATAAAAGAAAAGTAATTTAATCTCGGGAAACAGTTGGCAGTAATATGGTATCGTGGTGTTAAGTTTAAAAGGAGCGGGCAAGTGTTTAATCTGCGGGAGCTCGCTCGGGCCGCGGCACGCGACCACTTGTTACCGTTCACGCGAGTATTAGTGCTGTTCTCGGAAGCACCACTACTATTACTGCATTAATAGTATATGTGCATTGTGTAACTAGTTCACATTCAATAAATACAAACAATTTGTTAGCAGCAGTACAATTTTTTGTTTTTAGGAACATTTTTTTTAAGTTTTCTGCATCAACACCATCAGAATCAGCCGGCCTAACATGTGCAACATCGAGAGAGATATCTCGATCGGTCGAACTGCTCTAACGCATACGTAAGAGCAGTTTAACCGATCGAGAAGTCTCTTTTCTCGACTCTCGACGTTGCACATGTTAGGCCTACTGGTTTGTGGCAGGCATCGGTATTCATACCGATATTCAGTTCCAAAGCTTCAAAGCGGAGAGTCTGCTGAAACCAAGCGGCCCTCGGTGGTAAGCCACAAGAACAATATTGTATCGCGTCGATTCGTCTTTACGCTATTTGCACATGCAGATATTTCCAACGTTCCGTGTGCAATAATTGGAAACGATTTGTCATTTTTTCCGTTTCCCGAAGGCTTATTGTGTCCAAAGGATATTTATGAAGCAGTTTATCATTAAAATGATTGGCCGCTTGTTCGGGATAGAATAGACGGGCAGCCGAGGGGCCCAGGGCACTATTCCGGGGTCTATTCTGACGAACCGGTACTCCCAGCGGAGTTTCTTTGTGGACCCAACAAAATTGCCTCTCTTTTACTTCATTGTTAGGAATTTGAATCAAATCAGATCAAAAATAACTTAGGATATTTTGTAAATTTATCGCGTAAAGTTTTTTATTATAAAGGCGAAAGTCAGTGTGTGTGTGTGTGCGCGTGTATGTGTGTGTGAATGTTTGTTGCCACGTATCTCCGTAACTACTGAACCGATTTGGCTGAAATTTAAAACATAGATGTGACAATGACCGGGAATAGGACATAGTCTATCTATCCCGAAAAAATGCACGGTTCCCGTGGGATAAACAAAATAGTAGTCCACGCGGGTGAAGCCGCGGGCGTCAGTTAGTATTAAAATAAAAATAATAAATCAAATAAACTTACTTCAAATAATAAAAAGGTTATAAACTACACATACCTGTTACAATTATAATAACAAATTTAATACAATATCATCCAAAACTTGCAAGTTCGCGTATTCGTGCGAATTTCTGTACCATGGTCAACGCTAAGCGGGTCTACATACTGAATTAAAAAAAAATATTGCTAAAACTCGCTTGACTTTTGACATTTGCTTGAGTCATGCCTGGTTTACACGGGCTTAGTAGCTAAGTGCTTAGTACTTGTCACTTAGTAAATAGGATCGATTTCTATTCACTTGCACCATTCACAAACACTTATACCAAGCACTAATCTCACAGTTTACACAATGGGACTTAGTATTAGTGACAAGTACTAAGCACTTAGCTACTAAGCCCGTGTAAACTAGCCATAAGGCTTCCTCGGAACTTATGATATAAAGATAAGAGCTGGTACACATTGGGCGCTTTCAAACGCGCGCTTTGCTAACGCGCGTTTTGAGAACTAAGAGTTTCAATTGATGTGTACACATGCAAGCGCGCGCTTCTCTTAGTTCTCAAAACGCGCGTTAGCAAAGCGCGCGTTTGAAAGCGCCCAATGTGTACCCGCTCTTACGGTCAAGGCTTTATTTAATAAAAAAATACACCAAACAGTTCTAGTTATTCAACGCAACTTCAAAGAGTTAGGTATTCAAAACCTGTAATGGAACCATTTTGTCAAAGTAAAATACCTGTTTAGATAATTTTAAATTTATTTTCCACGGCTTTCTTGCAAAAGGCTTTGAACGGGGGAATTGAATGTTGAAAAACGTACATTTTCCACATATTATTTACTAAAATACGATTTTCTTTTTATTTTTATGATATTTAAAATTAAAAAACAGATTTTTTTTTAAACTATACAGAACATTACTTATTTCACATTTAAAAGAGTTAGAAAAATATGAAGCTAATATGAAATAGCCGTCTCGCAATTCTTCACATACATAATTCATTAGATTTGGTTTTCATGCCGCCCAACCAACGTTTAGGAACCCTAGGTGTAAAAAAATAATATTACATATTCATGTAACCACAGACACTTCTTCTTGTAGGTAGGTGGTGGGAAAGTAGTTTGGTTTCAAAAAGATAGGTTCATAAAAAATTTTGAGCACTTCTACGGAAAGTAAAGCTTGCCACTCCAAAACAAACTTTGAAAAACTGTTTTTCGTGTTATGGTTTAGTTAAACTAACTCTTTGAAGTTTTTAACTTTCAGTGGTTCTTTCTTCAAATGGTTTAGTTTAGCTAACTAAGTATTTGAAGTTTTTGAAGTTTGTAAATTAATTTGAATAATTTTCGTTTAGTTTTGAAAGTCGTATTTGCGAACTGAGTGAGACTTGTACGACGTACCTGTCTACGTTAAACATTTTTCGAATAAAATGAACATTATCTAATAGTTGTCTTGGATCTGGCTGTCTGGGTTTTCTATAGTATGTATCCACGTATTTACAAAAAAAATAGTAATTAGTCTAACAGTCATTTGGTTCCCATTACACAAGTTCTGCTTACTTTACTACATGATGTTGTGTGAAATGTCCTGTATTATTATTAATATCTGGGCAATCGAGCTCTGCTCGGGTGCAAATAGAGATAATAAATTAAAATTTACCCGAAAAAAAAAAACAAAAAGAAAGCTTACAAAACAAAAAAAAATATCAATGGCTACGATTCGAACATCCAGCCTTCGGCAACCACTTAGCTGCTCTGATCACAACACAAACGACCCCCACGCAGTGGCAGACGGTATCACTTTCACTGATAAATATTTTTGCGTGAAAATGAATTTTCCCAGATATGAGTGGGACCGACTAGATCGATTCTTCCCCCCGTAAATTCCCTCAACGCAAATTTCATCGAAATCGTTAGAGCCGTTTTAGAGAACGTGAATACAAATAATCATATAAGTAAATATATCGCAAATATCACTTCAAGCAATTAATGGACGCCCCTAAATGCATAAATTTATGAACATTTTAAGAAAATTACCAAAACATTGTATTGTATTAAAATTTGTGATCATTTTAATCTGGTTACTGAGAGAGAGGTACCAAGTGAGTGAAGCTGCGGGTTGACCCTAGTGTTCCGTAAAGTTAATCTACCATTTTATGCTTAAATGAATTCCTTGTCTGATGTAACGTGGGCGCGTACAAAAATGATTTGGAAATAAGTGATAATATTTTTACAGTATAATCAAGAGAGCTATTTTATGAAAGTTTTTCATTGCGGTCCTTTTGTTTTGTGTCCACACAGATTCGCCGACACACATTAGAGGTAAGTACCTTTTTTATTACTTCATCCTTTTTGAGCTTTGTATTATGACGCAAGGATTTTTTTTAATACTACTAAGGTAGCAGACAAGCCTCCCGTCTACCTGATAGCGGTTACCGTAGCCTTTGGACGCCTGTGACACCAGAGGAGTCACACTCGAGCTGCTGACCCTTTAAAAGAGGAATCACTGTGCTGACAACATAATGGACAAGACTGGTCCACCAGTGGTCAACGCAGCGCTTCCTCGCAGATCTCTGACAACCTTACTCACCGCAAGAAGTCAACACCATTCCAAAAGAACGATGTCATTTGGCTGCGATATTATGTAAGGCAGAGGTACTGCTCCCGTCGGGCTGCTCGATTATAGAGTGAGAAAAACCTACTATGCCCTTCCTTATTATAGCTCTATTCCTATCTCACAAATGCCTGCAAGCAGCAGAAAACCTGCAATAGAAAATGAAATGAAAAGTTTAATCTGCGTAGTGATTCCTATCATCTGATTCTCTTTGTTAAAGCTATTCAAAGCCTTCTCTTGTTATAATGTAGATTAAATCTCGATGCCGCAGCTTACTTCCAGTGATAATATTCTTTAACGGAATGGATTTGTTTCCAACTTTGTTGAATTTATTTACGCTAACGTTTTTACTTTAACATTAGAAACCATTACTTACTATAAAAGTTGTAATTCAAAATTGAATGAGCGTGGTGGTTTTATCAAATAACTTTTCTGATTAAGCACTGTCAGAAGGACGGTGATATTAAAGTTACTGACAAATAATGGGTTCTGGGTAAAATTCTAAACTATTAGTTAGCCACAAACTAAGATCACGCGCATCGTTGCGTTCCAACACTTATCACGTCCAGTTGACTCGTATCTGCTATGTGAAAATTGCTGCATTATGTAATAATGTGGGGTAAAACAGAAGCTACGATCGAATTTTCCGTATAAAACACACATGTTGTGGTAAACAAACAAGTTAACTACGCCGAGCTAAAAATAGGTATCAGCAGAAAACAATACAATAGTATTGCCTCTTCACTGTCTGGCAAGACTTTTATTGATCGTGGTCTGTTTTAGGCATAGTAACAGGTATTTTATGTTTAAATAAAAAGTATAAGATCAATTTTGTAATGACTTCTCTAAACGGATAAAAAGTAATTTCCCATAAGGCTAACAAGCGGCCCAACTTTTCCAAAGCTTTGTATTTGTCTAATTTTCAACAGAGAAAAATCTAATCAAAACAATCAGAAACTCAAACGAAAAAGTTAACTCAATTACCGGCGTTTTGAATAAAAAAAATTAAGTCTCAAGAAAACGATTCCAGCTTAGTTTCGAGCATGCAGTATTTGGCCAGGGCTATCTATTTCAGCTCACAATAAAATATGGTTTTGTCTCAACATAATGTTTCAATACCGAATTTTAAGTGCAATGTTTTCGTGACTTGAATAATCTCGGACAAAAATCATAAAAAAATATAAATAGCTAGATTTATATAATATAATTGACAGTAAATAAACTAAAGTTTAGCTCCTAAAATCGGTTAAAATATGTTTACCTATTTTTATTCCATTTATTTTACTCTATTTCCTGGTAAAAATGTCTATCGCGGTATGAAGTAAGTAGCCTTCGCTGTACGCCCACGTTTTGCACGGCATTCGTTTTTAACATAATAAGCTTTTTCCATTAGTTAGTATGAACTTCGTGATGAAAGATGCATCAGTTGTGCTAACAAGGATAAACCCTTAAATTAGAGAAGATGTATGAAGATGTATTTATATATTAAAATGACGAATGCCAAGACGGACCGCAGGCTTTTTCTGTCAGACTACGAAAAGCTAAAATTAAAATATTAATAAATGTGAAACAGAACGAATAGGTACCTAAAAATGTCTTTGCTGTTGCATACCAATGAGAAAAAATTTAAAGAATCAAACAAACGCAAAGCACTACAAAAGTGGAGTCGCATTTCATATTAACGCATTTGTAATGCTAAACTTGCAGCAGCGCCCCTGTACAATTGTCTAAAAGCGACATGATGTTAGCGTTTTTACCGTTACGTTAGTATAAATTAAAGAAATCCCCCTTCCTAAGCGCTACATACAAGCGTGTTAAGTTAAATCTCGGAGCTATACTATATTAAGCTTTGGATTAAACCGGCATGTAAACAATTGAAATGTTGCCTATTCCAACCCCTTCTGACCTCTAGTAGTTTCTAGAAACTATATTAACTACATTTTGGAGCTTCATTTAAGTTGGACGTAAGGATCTAACTAAACCCTGAGGTTCGGACATCCTAACTTTCCTAATTGTTGCTGTATCTTAAGGAGTCGCGCTGGCCGAGTGGGATAATGACTCAATGCATCGATCTGAAGGTCGTGGTCCGAAGCCCAGCCGTGTATCAAGGGATTTCACTTTGTTTTGATATCGGGCGACAAGAGCTATCAATGATAATACTCGCTCAGCGATGCTAGCTGATTTCGCCTAGAGTCGAAGTAGCGGTCATTTCTGTCGCCGCGAGCGAGTAGCGCGAGTAATCGCCCGCCGCACTCACACACTTGCCGACAACTATCGGAACTACACACTCGCTGCTCGTCAACTCGTTTATAGTTTCTAGTTCATACATCGCCGGCGGTCAGACAACTGCCATAGACCTATAGCTCTTTGACCGGACTGACGACAACGCACAGCCCAAACCGCTGATCATAGAGACTTGAAAGTAAGGAATGTTTATCTTCATGCGAGATGGCGTGCTAAGAAAATAATTTTGAAAATCTGCATCCCAAGAGTTCAAATTGAAAGTCAAGTTTATAAGAAAATATGTCATAATGCAGAAAAATAACATACCTATTAGGTTTTTTAAGTTTTACAGGAAAAGTATCAATCCAATTTAAATGAAATCACTCTTAAACCATACTCTATACACAAGAGAAAGAATTATCAAAATCTATTTACAATTGGCTGAGATATTGACATACGTACGATATAAAAAATACAGCCGAGTTGATAACTTCTTTTTTTAAAGTCGGGTAAAAATAATCGACACGCGAACGAAGTCGCGGGTAACAGCTAGTAGATATTATTAAAACAAAATGTCGTGTTCAAGGTTATAATGTTAGAGTTCGCACACTCAACAAACACAATATGTGAATAGTCTGGCAAAAAACGGTAAACGGGCTCATGACTGCATCCCCAAGGACGTTACATCCACTCAAGACATTAGAGATCGTACGTAGTGGAAAAGAAATTTCATAAAAATATTAGTTATGATTAAACTTAAACTGAGTACCATAGTAAAACATGTTAACTGAACTACTGTAATAAAATAGAAGCCACTTTATGTGAAAAATAGAGTTAAATCTTAAATCTCTTCTCTTGCTAATCTTAAGCTTCTCGGTGCACCGAGGCTAACTTGAACTCTATCATCAATCTTTGCATTTGTCTGTTTTTTTCACGACCTCTGTGGCGCAGTGGGTTCTTCTTCTTTCGAATGAGCAAGTGGCCAACTCTGGTGACGGAGTTTTTAGGCCGCCTAAAGGCCTCCGTCATGGCTTAACGACTTTAAAAGCCGGGACCGACAAGTGGGTGAAGGCCCGCCTGAGTGAGACACAGGAGGTTGCGGGTTCAATCCCCGCCGCGAGACACATTTTTGTATGATCTGCAAATATTTGTCTCGAGTATTATTATCTGTTCTATGCTCGGGTCTGGGTCTATGTATAATATGTATGTATGTATGTATGTACTTATTTACAAAAAAGTATAAAATTAGTATATCAGTTATGTAATTCCCATAACACAAGCTCTGCTTACTTTGGGGCTGGATGATGTTGTGTGAAATATCCAGCATTATTTATATACAAACAGAATAGTACCATTAAATCAGTAAAACTGTTTATCACCGTCAATCGTAAGTAAAAATATCATTGGTGATAAACACTAAATACTTGGTTATCTTTGATCGCTACGAATGAGAACGTAAGTCTTTTTGAACAAACAACTTACGGTAAACATTCCTTGGAACGTAGTATCAATCGTATAAAGGCATATTGAGTGGACAAGATCCTAATCTAAGACAAATGTTCGATTTTTTTTCGGCCGACGAGTTGAGGTTTTATGGCGTATAATTTGGTTTAAGTATACTTCGAGGCGCCTTTGCCACCCACGCCAGTATCTTGTGGAGGTCACTCAAGGACTGACTGTTTTTTTGTCTACAGTAAATTATTTAGCGTTTATTCAGTATTTGAATAAAAAATGTTGGTGACTACAATGCACTTATTTGTCAGAGAACGCTGAAATGTATTTTTGAGACGGAGCAGTAAGGGCAGCTACCTTAACAGTAATAGCTACGTGCGAAGCCAAAGTAAAGAAAAAAAAAATATGTAGCCATGCGCAAACATGGGGCATGTTTGCGCATGGCTACATATTTTTTGTACTCCACTGTGTTCCAGCATTCTTTTTACGTTACGCGACCTATACCTAATATACCTATATAATAAAAGCTTGACAGATTATGCCGAGTTTCATATCGATCGGCCTATTGACTGAGTTCTGTTGTAACAGCTCCTGACTCCAACATCAGATCAGTTCACTGTTACCGTAATACCTTGCATTTATACATAGCTAGGTCATCATCATTCCCCTGCCCTTATCCCACGCTAAGTGGGGTCGGCACAACATGTCTTCCTCTTCCACTCACCTCTATCATTCGCCAACTCAGAATCCACTCCTCTCACATTCATATCCTCTTTCACACAATCCAACCACTTCTTCTTCGGCCTTCCTCTACCTGCGTACCCAGTCACATTCATACTCATCACTAGCTAGGTACTTTATTCAAATAACAACGGTCAATCAACTTTTCACTTCATGATCTTAGTCAAATGAGGCAGAAATTCCTTCAGTGCTATTCAGATTGCTATATTGTGAGGGTGATTGCTTTTCTGTGACAATTGTCTGGAATTTGCATAGAATGGCACACAATGAAACGTGTCCATTTCTGGCTCGGGCCAACTAGCTAGTGTAAACTTTGGTTTATCACTAATGCGCAAATGCCAATCCACAATTAATAAGGCTGTAGATAAATATTTGCACGAATAGGCTTTAGCAATTGATTCATTCATTATAGCATCAATAGTTAATTAAAATTAATTTATTTATTTATTTACTTATTATGTGTTTTCATTATTCCAATTTACCTACTCCATCATTATTTTTTGATTAAGTATGTTATTTATAAAAATTATCCCAGCCTTGAGTTTTCTCATTTTTCGTTAACTTTGAACGTACTACAAATTCCTCGAAAAATGAGTCACGATTTGGCAAAGAGAGTGTATTGACGTCACTGCTTTTGACGTCATTCAAAGGACAACTAAGCTAATCTATGTTTTTAATGTAATTTAATGTTTAATATACAATGCTTTAAGAGGCATTAGACAAAATTTTCTGATTTACGTGATGTTTTGGGGCAGGATTTTTCAATGAAAACACTGTATTTATAAAAAAATTATGGCACAGCATGAAATATCATTTCAATTTTGTACTATTAAATGAGCTACTTTTGTATTTTTATTATTTCTTTTTGATTAATCGACCTCAAACCGGCGACTGTTTTCTGAATTTTTGCTGTAAGAGGTTTAGAAATCACCATATTTACGAATCATTTTGACGTCCAAATGGTATAAAAAAATTACGATGTTTTGCTGTGATAGTCAACCAAACTATTAAATGGATCACTTTTTACTACCTTTATTTAGTTTTTGAGTAAAAAAATCTTTAACTTAGTCCAAATTTCGAGAAAACGGCCAAAGAATTGCTTTTGATTTTGGCTACTTAGAACTGACTTAGAACTCTTGTTCGTAAAATTAACAAAACAGAAATAAACTTTAGTTCAAAATCAATCCTTTTCTGAAAAAAAAAATGCAAAAAGATTAAAAATTTGGCAATGAAAAATCTTTTAAAACAACCTAAAACGCGTCGTATCTACTACCCTATCTACTCGACGCAAGCAGACCGCGCCGAGCGCTTCTAGGGGGTGGACGTATCGCTTTGCATCCCGGAGCTCGCACTGAGTCGACTCGCAAAGCACGTCGCCGGCTACGAAGAATATAGCGAAATAGGAGCGTTTGATACATTGGTTGCTAAGTTATTAATTACCTATTTTTAAATATTTTCTGCGGGGCTAAAAAGGCCGTTAAAGCAGAATAATGATCTGAATTGTTGTGTAACTAATAATGTAATAATAGGGTGACAGCGAGCTGATCTGATGATGGAGTCAGGACCTGTTCCATGGAATTTTATGATGATATGGGTATCAAATGAAAGGGCTTGATGAGCGCAACACAATGCTGATCTGATGATGGAGTCAGGACCTGTTCCCTGGAACTTTTTAATGATATGGGTATCAAATGACAGAGCTTGATGAGCGCAACACAATGCTGATCTGATGATGGAGTCAGGACCTGTTCCCTGGAACTTTTTAATGATATGGGTATCAAATGAAAGAGCTTGATGAGCGCAACACAATGCTGATCTGATGATGGAGTCAGGACCTGTTCCATGGAACTTTTTAATGATATGGGTATCAAATGAAAGGGTTTGATGAGCGAAACACAATGCTGATCTGATGATGGAGTCAGGACCTGTTCCCTAGAACTTTTTAATGATATGGGTATCAAATGAAAGGGCTTGATGACCGAAACACAATGCTGATCTGATGATGGAGTCAGGACCTGTTCCATCGAACTTTATAATGATATGGGTATCAAATGAAAGAGCTTGATGAACGCAACACAATGCTGATCTGATGATGGAGTCAGGACCTGTTCCATGGAACTTTTTAATGATATGGGTATCAAATTAAAGGGCTTGATGAGCGCAACACAATGCTGATCTGATGATGGAGTCAGGACCTGTTCCCTGGAACTTTTTAATGATATGGGTATCAAATGAAAGGGCTTGATGACCGAAACACAATGCTGATCTGATGATGGAGTCAGGACCTGTTCCATCGAACTTTATAATGATATGGGTATCAAATGAAAGAGCTTGATGAGCGCAACACAATGCTGATCTGATGATGGAGTCAGGACCTGTTCCATGGAACTTTTTAATGATATGGGTATCAAATGAAAGGGTTTGATGAGCGAAACACAATGCTGATCTGATGATGGAGTCAGGACCTGCTCCATGGAACATTTTAATAATATGGGTATCAAATGAAAGGGTTTGATGAGCGCAACACAATGCTGATCTGATGATGGAGTCAGGACCTGTTCCATGGAACTCTTTAATGATATGGGTATCAAATTAAAGGGCTTGATGAGCGCAACACAATGCTGATCTGATAATGGAGTCAGGACCTGTTCCATGGAATTTTTTAATGATATGGGTATTAAATGAAAGGGTTTGATGAGCGAAACACAATGCTGATCTGATGATGGAGTCAGGACCTGGTTCATGGAACTTTTTAATCATATGGGTATTAAATGAAAGGGCTTGATGAGCAAAACATAATGCTGATCTGATGATGGAGTTATGACCTGTTCCATGGAACTTTTAATGATAATATGGGCATCAAATGAAAGGGCTTGATGAACAAAACACAATGCTGATCTGATGATGGAGTCAGGACCTGTTCCCTGGAACTTTACAATGATATGGGTATCAAATGAAAGGGCTTGATGAGCGAAACACAAAGCTGGGTCGGGGTTTACTTTGACTTTGATTCTTGATTTTGACTTTCACTTTGATTCTTGATTCTTAATTTTCAATTTTAGTTTCTCTATTCTCGGATCTCGGATTCTTGATTTTCGATTTTCGAGTCTCAATTCTTGATTATCGGATCTTGGATATCGGGTTCTTCATTCTTGATTTTGATTCTTGATTTTCAATTTTCGATTATCGATTCTCGGATCTTGTATCTCGGATTCTTAATTCTTGATTTTCAATTTTTTAATTTTTGATTTGTGATTCTTGATTCTTGTTTCTCATTTCTCGATTCTCGGATCTCGGATTTTTATTTTGATTTTTATTTCTTGATTTTGATTTTAAAATTAAAATCAATATTAAAAATGAAAAATCAAACATCAAAAATCGAAGTCAAAAGTAAATCCTAACCCAGCTTTGTGTTTCGCGCATAAAACCCTTTCATTTGATACCCATATCATTATAAAGTTCCATGGAACAGGTCCTGATTCCATCATCAGATCAGCATTGTGTTTTGCTCATTAAACCCTTTCATTTGATACCCATATCATTATAAAGTTCGATGGAACAGGTCCTGACTCCATCATTAGATCAGCATTGTGTTGCGCTCATCAAGTCCTTTCATTTGATACCCATATCATTAAAAAGTTCCATGAAGCAGGTCCTGACTCCATCATCAGATTAGAATTGTGTTTCGCTCATCAAACCCTTTCATTTGATACCCATATCATTAAAAAGTTCCATGGAACAGGTCCTGACTCCATCATCAGATCAGCATTGTGTTGCGCTCATCAAGCCCTTTCATTTGATACCCATATTATTAAAAAGTTCCATGGAGCAGGTCCTGACTCCATCATTAGATCAGCATTGTGTTGCGCTCATCAAGTCCTTTCATTTGATACCCATATCATTAAAAAGTTCCATGAAGCAGGTCCTGACTCCATCATCAGATCAGAATTGTGTTTCGCTCATCAAACCCTTTCATTTGATACCCATATCATTAAAAAGTTCCATGGAACAGGTCCTGACTCCATCATCAGATCAGCATTGTGTTGCGCTCATCAAGCCCTTTCATTTGATACCCATATTATTAAAAAGTTCCATGGAGCAGGTCCTGACTCCATCATCAGATCAGCATTGTGTTGCGCTCATCAAGCTCTTTCATTTGATACCCATATCATTAAAAAGTTCCAGGGAACAGGTCCTGACTCCATCATCAGATCAGCATTGTGTTGCGCTCATCAAGCCCTTTCATTTGATACCCATATTATTAAAAAGTTCCATGGAGCAGGTCCTGACTCCATCATTAGATCAGCATTGTGTTGCGCTCATCAAGTCCTTTCATTTGATACCCATATCATTAAAAAGTTCCATGAAGCAGGTCCTGACTCCATCATCAGATCAGAATTGTGTTTCGCTCATCAAACCCTTTCATTTGATACCCATATCATTAAAAAGTTCCATGGAACAGGTCCTGACTCCATCATCAGATCAGCATTGTGTTGCGCTCATCAAGCCCTTTCATTTGATACCCATATTATTAAAAAGTTCCATGGAGCAGGTCCTGACTCCATCATCAGATCAGCATTGTGTTGCGCTCATCAAGCTCTTTCATTTGATACCCATATCATTAAAAAGTTCCAGGGAACAGGTCCTGACTCCATCATCAGATCAGCATTGTGTTGCGCTCATCAAGCTCTGTCATTTGATACCCATATCATTAAAAAGTTCCAGGGAACAGGTCCTGACTCCATCATCAGATCAGCATTGTGTTGCGCTCATCAAGCCCTTTCATTTGATACCCATATCATTAAAAAGTTCCATGGAACAGGTCCTGACTCCATCATCAGATCAGCATTGTGTTGCGCTCATCAAGCTCTTTCATTTGATACCCATATCATTATAAAGTTCGATGGAGCAGGTCCTGACTCCATCATCAGATCAGAATTGTGTTTCGCTCATCAAACCCTTTCATTTGATACCCATATCATTAAAAAGTTCCATGGAACAGGTCCTGACTCCATCATCAGATCAGCATTGTGTTGCGCTCATCAAGCTCTTTCATTTGATACCCATATCATTATAAAGTTCGATGGAGCAGGTCCTGACTCCATCATCAGATCAGCATTGTGTTGCGCTCATCAAGCCCTTTCATTTGATACCCATATTATTAAAAAGTTCCATGGAACAGGTCCTGACTCCATCATCAGATCAGCATTGTGTTGCGCTCATCAAACCCTTTCATTTGATACCCATATTATTAAAATGTTCCATGGAGCAGGTCCTGACTCCATCATCAGATCAGCATTGTGTTTCGCTCATCAAACCCTTTCATTTGATACCCATATCATTAAAAAGTTCCATGGAACAGGTCCTGACTCCATCATCAGATCAGCATTGTGTTGCGCTCATCAAGCTCTTTCATTTGATACCCATATCATTATAAAGTTCGATGGAGCAGGTCCTGACTCCATCATCAGATCAGAATTGTGTTTCGCTCATCAAACCCTTTCATTTGATACCCATATCATTAAAAAGTTCCATGGAACAGGTCCTGACTCCATCATCAGATCAGCATTGTGTTGCGCTCATCAAGCCCTTTCATTTGATACCCATATTATTAAAAAGTTCCATGGAGCAGGTCCTGACTCCATCATCAGATCAGAATTGTGTTTCGCTCATCAAACCCTTTCATTTGATACCCATATCATTAAAAAGTTCCATGGAACAGGTCCTGACTCCATCATCAGATCAGCATTGTGTTGCGCTCATCAAGCCCTTTCATTTGATACCCATATCATTAAAAAGTTCCATGGAGCAGGTCCTGGCTCCATCATCAGATCAGCATTGTGTTGCGCTCATCAAGCCCTGTCATTTGATACCCATATCATTAAAAAGTTCCATGGAACAGGTCCTGACTCCATCATCAGATGAGCTAGCTGTCACCATATTATTTCATTGTAGTCGGAACTTGACTGACATGCTGAGATCCAAGTTTCAACTCAATCGGACTATTTACTGAAGAGTTCTGTTGAAAAGCTCCTGACTCCATCAGATCAGCACAATATGGTTTATGGGACAAAAAAACAAACATTTATTTTTTTGTAATTATTTGTATTCAAAGTGTAACTAACCCGACTTTGTTTTGTGTTATACCTATAGGTACCTACCTAAGTACCTACCCAAAAAGTATTTTTACTATCTCAAATAAATCAATCACATGAAAATTACCAAAACCGTTTAGTCTAACGCCGGCTCCATACGTTGGGACCAACGTTGGTCCCAACGTTGGGGCCAAGATTTCGTGAACCATCCACACGTTGGCGATACACCAGTCTTGTTCCGTCAGAGCCAACGTGCAGACGTCCGATGTCTGCGCGTCCGATACAGAAATTGAAATTTCTCTAAGTGATTTTACATTACTGAATACCAATTTTATCACAATCACATCACATCATGTCACTATCACACTTCACACAACACACTATATTATAAAAGCGAAAGTTTGGATGTTTGGATGTATGTTTGTTCCTCTCTAACACGACAACCACTTAACCGATATGGGTGATATTTAAAATATAGATAGATAATAACCGGAAATAGGACATAGGCTACTTTTTATCCCAAAAAATTGCACGGTTCCCGTAACATAAAAAAAAAATAGTAGACTCCATCATCAGATCAGCTCGCTGTCACCATATTATTACATTGTAGTCAGAACTTGACAAATATGCCGAGTTTCAACTCAATCGGCCTATTTACTGAGGAGTTCTGTTGCACAGCTCTTGACTCCATCATCAGATCAGCTTGTTGATACCATAATATTTCATTGTCACCGAGAATCTATAAGTGTGCAAAATTTCAGCCCGATAGTTCTACAAACACAATAAATAAGGAATACGATGACATTCTCGCTCGTCAGTCGACACGTGCGCTCACGATGCGCGTCGAAACGGGACTGAGCATAGCGCCAACGTGTGGACGGATCCCCAACGTTGGCGCGCCAACTTCCTTTGATAAAACCGACACGGCACGGCCAAGCCCCAACGTTGGCCCCAACGTTGGCGCCAAGCTATTTTGTCAGCACCACACGTTGGTGAGAGGCATTGGGACCAACGTTGGCCCCAACGTCTCTCACCAACGTGTGGAGCTGAACAAAATAGCTTGGCCCCAACGTTGGGGCCAACGTTGGGAGTTGGCCGTGCCGTGTCGGTTTTATCAAAGGAAGTTGGCGCGCCAACGTTGGGGATCCGTCCACACGTTGGCGCTATGCTCAGTCCCGTTTCGACGCGCATCGTGAGCGCACGTGTCGACTGACGAGCGAGAATGTCATCGTATTCCTTATTTATTGTGTTTGTAGAACTATCGGGCTGAAATTTTGCACACTTATAGATTCTCGGTGACAATGAAATATTATGGTATCAACAAGCTGATCTGATGATGGAGTCAAGAGCTGTTCAACAGAACTCCTCAGTAAATAGACCGATTGAGTTGAAACTCGGCATATTTGTCAAGTTCTGACTACAATGTAATAATATGATAACAGCGAGCTGATCTGATGATGGAGTCTACTATTTTTTTTTTATGTTACGGGAACCGTGCAATTTTTTGGGATAAAAAGTAGCCTATGTCCTATTTCCGGTTCTATATTTATCTATATTTTAAATTTCACCCATATCGGTTATGTGGTTGTCGTGTTATAGAGGAACAAACATACATCCAAACATCCAAACTTTCGCATTTTTATTATAGTGTGTTGTGTGAAGTGTGATAGTGACATGACGTGATGTGATTGTGATAAAATTGGTATTCAGTAATGTAAAATCACTTAGAGAAATTTCAATTTCTGTATCGGACGCGCAGACATCGGACGTCTGCACGTTGGCTCTGACGGAACAAGACTGGTGTATCGCCAACGTGTGGATGGTTCACGAAATCTTGGCGCCAACGTTGGGACCAACGTTGGCCCCAACGTATGGAGCCGGCGTAAGAAACGGAGCGCTGTTCATTGGGTGTTAGAATTTAGCAACTTTTGTCCCTCCGAGCGCTGATTTTGTCGAGTGCGAAATTGTCTAATGGCTCTTAATGACTATCAGTTATTTGACGCTTATTACCCTTGCGCTACAAGCGATGACGCAGTTTCACTTTGAATGCACAGATATTCGTTGTTTTTTTTTTCAAACTGTTAGTAAAAATAAAATACAGACCTAATTGCCACTTAGCGAGAACGGTTTGTTCTGAAATATGTCAACCGATTTACATTTTTTACCTAGAAATAAAGAGTATACTAATTTGCTTCGTCGTATCAATAAACTAAGAGCTTATCGCTTACAAACGAAGTTTTGTGGGCGAAGCTATTCAATTCACATTAGTCTGCATTGGGCCAGTAAACACTCTACTCGAGCTGTCACGAATGTGTTAAAAATAAACACAATAAGTACTGAAAACTCTTGTATTTTGTCAACGGAAATAAGCAATCGATATTCACCAACCTATTACAAACAACTTTGGCTAGCACACTACACTACACGACGGACACTGAGGAATAGCTACTAATGACCAGTACTTTATTTTCCGTGCGAAAGCTCAAGCCCAAAGCGGTCATTATCTTTACCACACCTACAACTCACAATTAACAAAAATAGTAGATATCTTTCATGACTTGTTGATGGGGCATGGTGCTTATTTTTTTTTAATAGTTTGTGGCTTTCAATTGTTTTGAAATGTATACCCTCACAATAAAATAAAATAAAAATTAAGTAACTAGTTATTTTTAATGGATGTACGGAGAGCCGGATCCTTCTACAAGAAGCGCTTACAGCTTGGAAGGTTCAGTTGCAAGCGGGTGGTTTGGTGTTGAGTGCTACGAAAACCCAGTTTATGGCGTTAAATGATCCACGTTCTAATGACCAACCCATCATCATAGATGGTCAGCAAATTGCCAAGTGTGATCAGTACAAATATCTGGGGAACATGATGCACAGTTCAGGAGACCTAGGATACAACATCGAACACCGAATAGCAGCAGCATGGCTTAAGTGGCGAGAAGTTACAGGGGTGACCTGCGATAAAAAGATGCCTGTCAAATTAAAAGGTCTAATTTATAAGACGATCATTAGACCTGTCCTCATGTACGGCAGCGAGACTTGGGCCGCCACGCAGGGACATGTCCATACCATCCAGGTCGCAGAAATGAAGATGTTGAGGTGGATGTGCGGTGTTACCAGGCTGGATAAGATCCGCAATGAGTACGTGCGAGGTAGCCTGGGAGTACGCGACATCGAAGACGAACTGCAGGAGAACAGGTTGAGGTGGTATGGACATGTCAAAAGAAGACCAGCCGATTATATTGGCAACCAGATACTGGGACATCCCATCTCTGGCAAAAGACCGAGAGGGAGACCAAAGACTACCTGGACAGCTGTGTTGGACCGAGACCTGAAGGCATGCAACGTTTCCGAAGACGACGTCATGGATAGGGCGAAGTGGAGGAAGAGTGTGAAGAAGGCTGACCCCACCACCATGTGGGATGAATAGCCGGGAAGAGAGAGAGAGTTATTTTTAATGGAAAAAATAAATACTTTAATCGGAACCTAATCACGATATTTTTTGGAAGCCCTTATGTTTTAAACCAATATAATATACTTACTTATCAGTATATTCAACTACATACGGATATCTAGTTTAAGCGTATCCTTCATTAGGATCAAAGCCGTAAAATTTCGCATGCATGAAATCCTTTGGATAACAGCGCGACATGACGTATTTGAATAAGCTTCGAACAATATAGCAACATAAATTAGTTTTCGACATGATTGTGTCGACATTATTAGCTGAGATAATAATATAATAACGAGATTCTATCCGTAGAACGATCGTAGAAATACCCAGTGATAATTACAGCTTGTAGTATGCAAATTGTGTTGTTTCTTGAGACCTACAATGTAAGACCTATATATAAAATTGACGTTGCATTTCAGTCCACAAAGAAAATATGTCAATACAGCCATGTTTTATTTATATCTCTTCACTTTGATTTTATAAATAACTAAGTTATTTACGTCGTAATACTTTACGGTAATCGACTTATCCGACTACCTACAATCAAGGTGGGCAGCACGCTTTTGCACAAAGGCTATTTCAAAATAAGTTTGTTTTAAAATACCCTTTGGGATTTCAATAAAAAACAAAATTTAAGTTCAAATTTTATAGCTCGTTCTTTTGGTGTCAAAATACAATATTTTCATAAAAATATAAACCAATGAGAGCTTTTACTTCATTCGTTTGAATAAATAATGTTAATAATATGAATACAGTTAAATCTTGGCAAAACTGTTGGTAGGCTCTGGATATTATTGTGCACCCGTGCCACGTCAGACATCACACAAATCACATCTAAGTCCTACGCAATAGTAGAGTCACGTCGGATAACAAAACTGTTTTCGACGGTTATTCGGGGATTCCGTCGACAGCCTTCTGCACACAGTTACTAAAATACACGAGAGTTTGTCGGGTCATCCACTGCTATTAACGTCCAGCCCACATTATTGAAGACTAGCCGGCCTATAAAGATTCTATTTATGTTCGCATCAGACATGTTATTCAACTTATGACATTTATGATTGAGCGGGCTGTTTTACGAACTTTTTCATCGGGTAAACAAACACATGTCCTTCTATATACTTACTTATAGTAGGTACTTACATAAATTTAAAATTGAATGCATTTTGTTTGTGGTATTGCATGAAATATGTAAAACTGAAAACTTTTCAAATTAAACTTATGAATTAGATACCTATTCATAGAATCCATTAAGTAATTGACCTGCAAATAATTCCCAAGATTATCAAATACTTAAATAAATTATTGAAGTAACTGTTTTTATTTTATGCGATGATTTTCTTCGGAAAGTTGACGTTTTTTCAGCGAAGAAACGTCTAGGGCAGTGATTCCCAAAGTGGTCCAGGTGGACCCCCAGGGGTCCACGGGAGACTCGAAAGGGGTCCACGTTGGCGAGAAATTTTGGGAATATGGTAGAAATGTAGCAGCAGCGGGTCCACCGAAACCAGTAAAATTTTGAAAGGGGTCCATGAGAAAAAAAAGTTTGGGAACCACTGGTCTAGGGCCTCCAGACTCTCTGCGAGAACCCCCGAGAACACCCGAGAAGCGTGAGTGTGAGGAGCTTCTCGCCTTCTCGTTCTCGGGCTCGCCTGTTCTCCGATCGGTGTCGGTATTTTTGGCCGAGACAAAGGATTTCAAACATCACGACTGAGAAAAATTGAGAGTGTGGGTAGCTTGTTTGTTCTTCGAGAAGTCTCGGCGAGACTTCTCACCGAGCCTTCTCTCGAGAGTCTGGAGGGGCTATCACTTTCCAAATTTGAAATACATTCTGAGAAGTTCTGAATCGTACTACTAATCACAACAAGTCGATCGCAAGTGTTTGAAGTAGGTAGAGAAAATGTTTTGATAGGTATCCTGGTAGGTAGTTACTTACCTAAAAAGTAAGTTTAAGTATGTACCTATATGGAACTTGTGGTCAACTCTGATGAAAGATTTTAGGCCACCTTATGGCCACCATCCATACTGATAAAGCGCAATGTCTCATTGCAATGTTCGCCGGATGTGATCGAAACGTACGCACTCCAATAACAAATTATCAATCAAAGTTGAAAACAAACGCGAGCGTGGGAACGATGCGGGGGCAAGTGGGGGGGCGCGGGGGGCGGGCGTGGCGCCAGTCTGGCTGGCGCGGCTGCACGGTGCATCTTGCGCAGGTGCCGAGCCACCTCGCCACAGCCTGCCGAATGTCTCAAATCGTACCAGACACCAGACTGAACGCGAATCTTCCGATACCATTCAAAAATTCAAATTCAAAATTCAAATACCTGGTACCTATCATTTATTCAGTAGGACCGTTATGACCACTTTGAAACGTCTTAAGAGCTAGGTGATTCTGTTCTTTCACGACCAACATCGTGAAGAATCAGGGCAACAAACACGGTATTAAAATGGTCATTTGGATAAAATAATCTTACTACTTACCAATCTTACCATGTTATTAATTCTTATTAAATACAACCCCGATTATTCATAATAATTTGTCAATCAATCAAGGTTTTAGATAGGTCCAAACTTAATAATAATATAAATAAGTAGGTGTTTACTTGTCATTTATGCAATTTATGTCAATAATAAAAAGAGACTGAAACAGATTTAGCAGTCATCGGGCTCTAGGATGCTTGTAAGTTTATTATGAATGCTTCCTATAGCTCAAAAGGCTGGTAAAAGTTTTGCCATTTCTTTTTATTGACATGAGAGTGTCAAAATGTCCCTAATGCCCTAATAAAGTGACACGCATAAGTACGTACCTAAGTATTCTGTGCTTTTACATTGAGCTTTGTAAACAATAGGTATAAATTTAGAGACAGATTATGTAATAGGTATAAGTAACTCTTTCTTTTGGTCGTGTCGAGGCTTCAGTAGCCGTACTATGAACTCCTAGAGCAATGTTAAAACAAGCTTAAAACAGGCTTACTGCTTTAGGAATGACATTCGTTGTCATGTTTCATGCTTGTTTTAACATTGCTCAGAGTTCATGGTACGGCTACAGAAGATAATTTTAGAATAGTAAGAGGCCTCAATTGCCCTATTAGCGTTTAAATCTTGCCAGCAGTCCCTACCGCTGCTGGTAAGGAAGGCAGTTACTAAGCAACTTTTTGACCTTTAACGTGAATAACTTTTGAAAATAAACACTGATGTAACTTTGATTAAGCAGTAGCTACGGTTTTGAAAACTTTAATTTGGTAAGTGATGGAACTAATAAATTAAACTTAAAGTTAGTTATACTTGTAGCACTGGTATTTTTGAGTAAATTTAAAGATATCTGATTGCTCATAATATAGAAAGGTCACTCTTCTAAGTAAACATTTTTTTGAACTTATATTCAGGGTAGCCCAGACAGACTGAGAAAGCTCCTTGCATGGACGTATATAAGGGGGGGGTTTAGGGGGTCCGGACCCCCCCCTTAGCCCATTAAGTTCGGAGGAAACCTAGTCAATTTTTGTATTTTGGAACCGTTGGACCCTTAACAAAGATCTTCATATATTGGAACCTTTGGATCCCCCCCTTAACAAAGCTATAGCTACGCACCTGCTCCTTTACCTTGAAGAAAATTGCTAAAGAGTTTTTCTTACTAAGCAGTGTTTTTGCGATGAGTACGGTTGCCAGGGCTTCAAGAGGAAGTGCTGTGGTGACGCGGGTTTGGCAATGAGCGAGTGAATTTTTGATATTACAAAAGCCTACCTACAGCAAACGCCTATCATCTGGCGGGCTGCGCGTTTGTTTGTCGTAAGGAGAGCTTGTGGTATGGGAACTATACCTACTATTTATAATATATTTTTGTAAATACAAACATGAAAAAACTCCCAAACCCGTGACAAATATTTACAGATCAAACAAACATTTGCCTCGCGGCGCGGCGGTCTTGATGGAGGTATTATCAGAAATTTTGTTTTTCTTTTCAATGTCAATTGTACAAATTGTGGAAAAATCACAATCACAAAGGTATAACGTATGGTACATTTTACACCCACCCTATTTCAAATGTGGTTCCTAAATACGATTTCCAAACAAACATTGTTCACGCCATCCCCGCCGATATAAGGGAAGGAGAATCCATAACTTTGCAGGTACACAACCATAAAAATAAGGAACAACTTTATTTTCGTCGCATCGTTTCACTTTGTGGACAATGTAAGCTGCAGTCTAGTAAACAACATCACTTTACATCGCTATATATGTAGTTAGAATGACAAAAAAAAAACACTGTTTCTTGGGTTGGTCAACAAACTTTGGTCCGTAATTATAGTTATTTTTAAGAAATTACGGTCACGGTAATATATTCACGGGCTAGGTTATTTATACCACTGGGTTTTGAGTTGTTTACACTGTATTAGACGTTAACCTTCTTTCCAAGTAAAAATAAAAAATAAGAATGGCAACGAAAGGGAAATGACCTCATTCGGAGGCTTGGGTTATTTGAAACCTTCTCACGCACGCATCCATAAAGTTTATTTTTAGCTCAGTTTGAGGCACGAGCGTATCTGGCGATCGCCGATTAAGTCTAAGGCCCAATTAAGCCCTAGCCACGATCTGCTCAATTAACCGTATAATTTAAAGGCCGTAGTCCGAGCATAACCACTCAACAAATTGGGCCCCAGTGCTATCATTAATCTAAACAAACATGCTAATTTTCCGGCGAGCGCATAACTCTAAATATTTTTTTTCCCTAGTGATTTGCTTTAGTTTGGTCTTGAAGTTTCTTCAGATAACGTTACGAATGAATTGTTTTATTTTGTAACAAATCGGGAGATAAAGGGCGTTTTACATGACCGTTTGTCTGGATATTGGCTCAACGAGCCGCGCGGGGTGAGCGACTGACGAGGGTCAGCCAGATTTATCCCGCAGAACGATCCTTGCTTGGCTCACTTAATATTCTTTAATAATTCAAAATAACGTCCTCTGTTTATTGTAATCGATAAACACTAAATAATTTTTGGGGAGTCCAAGTACCTACCGATGCTGGCACTTTTACCGAAGATCTGAGAATACCCACGAAAAGAATTTTACAAACAAGGTGCACCAAATAATTGTTATTTTCTTCGAAAATCAGATATGAAGAAAGCTGTAATAAAATATCTTTAAACAGTTTCAGATGAGATTGTCCACAGTAACGTCCAAATATAAACATCGTAAAGTGACCTGCGTTCCAGTTCTTGAAACAAATATAAAGATTAAATGGTATTCGAGAAACGACAAAACTATTAGGTAGTGGGCTGCTTGAGGGGCTAACGAGTGTGTCGGGAGTCTGGCCGCGAGCCAGTCCCCGGCGCGGCGCATAAATTGTGGTCGGCCGAGCTGGCTCGCGCTGACTCCACCCGGACTCCGGTGACGCACCACACACAAAAGTGAAAACAAGTGCCCACTTCAACTGGGCCAATGCAAAAACTGAACAACCCCATATGTACTAGTATTTCACTGCTCGCTCGCAAAATATAACAATATTCTTGAGTTTTACTTCGGTCGTTTCATGCCAACGCATTTCAAGTGGATTGAACTGAACTACTAAATGTAATAACAAATCTTCCCGATGTTTATTTATTGCTCTATCAATTGTTCGCTTGACAATAATGATGTAAGAACCCAATTTTTAGTAAGCAATAAAGTGTATCGTCTTTATTGCGAGTCGTGAAAGAGTATCGATGGAGTAGGGCACATACCCGCGCGGGTATTAAGTATGCAAGCGGCGCGCGGCGGCCACATGCTACGTGAACGACTTCCGGCGCGAGAGTTCGACAGAATAGGCGGAACTATAACTGGGATGGAGCCGAGCATATTGCCTATTGTTTGGCATCTTCAACTCTTGGCATCGAACCTCATACAGCGCCAACCGACTGCACTGTCAGCTCAAGTACTTTACCATAATGTATGAATATTAACGTATCATTCCTAAGAGACCCCATTCAACACTATGCTTTGACATTTGAGCTCTTTAATTGTATTTCAAACCAATGAATAAATGAAACGAAATTCAGTTATGTAATATTGAATGACGAGTTCGCACAGAATGTTATAGTAATATCGCCTCGGGCCATGAGGTACTAGAATAAGGGAGCTATTATATCAAGGTTGTTGCCATGTAAAATTGTAAATTATCGAGAAGATAATCTAAGAATAACGTAAGTTCGACTTGTAAGTTATAACAAAGCGTGGGTACGCTCCATTAACGAAATAAGTCGTTCGATTAAGTAAGAACCTAAATGCGGTTCCAATCGAAACCGAAATGTAATGAAGGGTTAAACGTTCTTGGAATAACTGCTGAGCCATCTAACGAACTGAAACTGCCAGCGGAGCGAGTTGATTAGATACGTGTGCGCTAACCTGCGCTTTAAGTAGCAATAATAATATCTAATATCAACTAGATCTTTGATAGTATGGTTACATAAAATACCACATTTTTTGAACAATCATCTCTTAATCTGGCATATTGTACTGTAGGCGGTTGAAACTATGAAATTACCGATAAATTGTTGGTCGAAAATGGGATCACGAGAAAACTCCCGAAAATAGGCTGTGCAAATTGCAAATCCTAAATATGTTAATATACATAATCGGCCAGTTTATAAGGTTTGCATTAGATACACTGATGCTTCACTGATTAACAGCTGTATAACAATAACAATGCGTGAAAGTGAAAAGTTTAAAAATAAACAAATCAATTTCTAAAATTAAATTAGTACTCGTATTACAATGATGTATTGTAACACGCGTTCTGTACAAATGAACTATTATTACTTTGGTGCCCATTATTCGATCGCTGAAGCCGGCTATAAATACAAATACCCCTAAGTGGTCGTATAAGGAAACTACATAATTTAGTGAAACGTAGACTGACGATCGATGGCGAATCGGACACCCCACTACCCATCTTAAATCGACACGATCGCTGCTTTATGTCAAGTTTTTATAAATTCCAAAAATAGAAAAAAGAAAACTTGTAAATAGATAGGTAGTAATAATAATTATGAGAACTGAAAAAATTAGTATACTTACGAGATCTGTTAAGTCGTTCAAAGCAGATTCAGAAGCATGTCTTTTTATATAAATACTACATTGTAGGTACCTTAGTACATATTTTATTATGTTGTTTATTATTATCGCGATCACTGCTCAAATTAAATTGTTTCAAAAACTTGTTCCTTGAAAGTTGTTTGAAAGCTAATAAAATATGAAGTACCTACTAAGGACATGCGTATTCTATTTCTTTTTGTGTAGATAGATGCCTTCGATAAAGGCTGGTAATAGTTGGCGAAAGATAGAGACAGATGAAAGAACTCGGGGAGACCTTTGCACAGAAGTGAATCTTAAAATTGTCCACATGAAATCTTTTTTGTGTACTGTAAGGACATACAAATGCCTACTACTTGTGTACTGCAAGCATAGACTACTATTCCAAAGGTATCAAATATAGTGTCTCAAAATCAATAAATTGTGGGTACTACTTGGCTGTACATGTTTTACAATTTTGTATGTTCGTTTCTGCATTTATTGGAGGCTCGAGAAGATTGAGCTCAGCGACTTTGAATCAATCGCGGCTTCATTTCCTAAATCGACGCTCACAGACGCGGTAGGTGTTGATAAAGCCAATTTCTTCCGCCTTGATTTTTATTGATTAAAATAATCTCTTGTTAACTGAAACATGCTTAGGGTTATTAATACGAACGCTGCTTAGCATAAAATTTAAATGTATTTAATAAGCAAGCAAACTCTTTATTAATTTGAGCTTTATTATAATTAACTATGAATTGTAATTTGATGAGAGCGCTAGTGGTTTATTACGATCCGTAAGGTTTTGAGCAAGTCGAGCACCAATGCATTTCTATAGTCAAAATAGATAGTCTTACTTAAATACTTATTTCGTCTGTTTAAATAAATGTAAGAAACCAGTCGAAATTTTAATGAGCAGGCTTGCAACAATCATCGTGAAATGCTAACGTATTTTTAGATGTACCTACCTAAGTCAATTTTGCATGTGCCAAATGGAGAGTTTAGATGTGACTCTAAATCTCGTTTAGACTTAATGAAAGTCTGAGGATCTGAGAGAATGTTTGTCGAATATTGTGGAGCTGTTTTATTTTTACGTGAGTGATTCTGTGTGACATGTCTGTTGTTTTTATTAAAACTAAAAGTTGCTGACTTAGCTATCTCAATGAGGTGCTAGGATTTTCTCCATTTGCTAAGTCCCTTGAGGATATATGAAATAGTTCTAAGTAATTACATTACAAAGAAATATTTGTACTCACACAAACTACTCAAGAAAGTCCAACAAAAGCAAGTGAAATCCAAACAGAACTTTATAAATACAATATAATGTAGTACAGTAGTAACTCCCACATAAAGGTAAACATAACGCCTTAGGTTACGGGATTATGTCTTCTAACATATGTATGAGATATCTGTCACGTGTTTTAAATGATTTGAGATTATCTTTGACATCAAAGGATACGAATTAAAGCTATTACAAGATACGTTACTTATATTAGGCTAGACTAGAATATCGACTTCAAAGTGATGAAACACTCGTCTACAAATTAAAATGAAATAGATAAAAGCAAATTCTATTTCATTCATTTTTTTTAAATAATAATAGCAAACATACGTTTTATAAGATCATAATATTTAGGTTTTTACTAATTTGTGAGGGTAATATACAAAAAACTGAAGGCACTAAACCGTTACATATTGAACGTTCTGAAAGAAAGCATTTAATAGAGAAATATCTTGGAATTTTTAACACAAATAACACCGCCAAATACAGAATTCAACAAAGAATTTTATAACACGATGTAACGAAATTTTATCCTACTCATTTTTAGAAAACATAGTAGGTACTAATTTAAATTACAAATTAAAAAACATTTTCGTAAGCTAATTATATTCCAACAATAACTCTTTATTTACATGTGCTTCAGAAACCGTTATATTATGTTACTTACACTCATCTCTCTTCCACTCGTTTCTTTGTCAATTAGGGCTTTTATTGTTCGTCTGTTACGTAAAAAACGTTTTTTTTTGGCCAAGCTCTTTGGTTTTCACAAAATTATATTACGCAAAACAATCTTGCTAACGATTTCATTCAGCTTCTGTATTCTATTTTAGTATTTTAGAGTTCTTTGAAGGCTGGGTAAATATATTTTTAACGCAACACTCTTTGTCGTTTGCAATAAATAACTGTTTGTTTGATTTTGTACAAATACATAATCAAAAGTACTATCGGAATTGAAAATGTTGATAAGATTTTTCATTTTCAAATGTAATAAGTGTGGTTTAAAACTAAAAAAATTAAAAAAATCAATAACTTACCTAACATAAAATATATAAAAATCAATTTAAAATTAGATCTCATAAAAGATTTGGCTTTCAGTTAAAAAGTTATCCTACTAATATTATAAAGGCGAAAGTGTGATGTGTGTGTGAATGTTTGTTACCACGTAACTCCATAACTACTGAACCGATTTTCATGAAATTTGGAATGTAGATAGATAATAACCGGGAATAGGACATAGGCTACTTTTTATCCCGAAAAATGGCACAGTTCCCGTGGGATAAAAAAATAGTAGACCACGCGGGCGAAGCCGCGGGCGTCCGCTAGTCTTAAATAAAAATACATTTGTTATTGAGTTTCTAATTTTTATATTATCTTTGTAATAAACACATTACTCTTCCTTTGCGTTGCGCAGTCGGGTAAAAATAGTGAACGAACAAGCAATAAAACTGTCAGACGGCTACCTTTACCTGCCCAACGATTTTTCAAAAGCTCTTAATATGAAGCAACAACACCGGAAAGCTATCGCAATAAAGGCGTATCGGCGTGAAACTGACCGGGCGCGGGGCACGGAACATGTAATACGATGGGAAAGGTAGCACGCTCGCCCCATTGAGCGACGAACATGGCCCTGTATCGGCGCCCCATTGAAGCAATAAAGTACCCGTACTATGATTAATGGCAACCTCCCGACGCCCACTTCTCGTGACTCACTACTACACTCAGCCGCACTGATTCACTCATAACAAAAAGTAAGCCAAGTCATCTGTGGGCAAGTCACAATACAACATCGTGATAGCATCTATCAAATTACCACAGTTCGCCAAATTAAGCAGACTACCTTGAATCATGTTTCATTCAGAATTAACCTGCTGCAAATTCAAATTACTAACCGCTTTTATTGTTGCATTACTTTTTAGTTGTGTTTGCTCATGAAAACAGATATGTTGGTTGGAATAGCGCGTGCAATTTATATTCCCTGTGTGTTTTATTTGGAAGAGGCGGCCTTCATTGCTATGTTTCAATTATGGAACTACCCCTCTCAGTTTTCTAAATACATTTTACTATTTTTTGACTGGTTTAAAAATTCTGAAAGTAGTTCTTTCTAATATAATACACTAAGTTTAAGATATTTGTATGAGTTTGACTCAGCTGGCTGAACAGATTTTGATTAAACTTAATGAAAGCAATAGATATTGTACCTGACCTAGAATATCATATTTACTCTATTAAAATATGTTCGTACCTATGATAACATAATTAAATTATATGCAATAGTTATTACGTAAGCGCTAGGAGTTTGTCTGGCCTCTCAGCTCAGTTGGTAGAGCTTTGCCTTCTACGCTGTGGGCTTGGAACAGTTGGAACCCAACCAGGATAAACATTTGTGTGATGATCATATGTTTGTTCTGTGTCTGGTTGTTATAAAGTATTATAAGTATGTATTTAAAATATATATAAGTACTAACGGACGCCCGCGGCTTCGCCCGCGTGGACTACTACTTTTTTATCCCACGGGAAACAAGCATTTTTTCGGAATAAAAAGTAGCCCATGTCACTCTCCAACCCTCCAACTATCTCCGCACAAAAAATCACGTCAGTCCGTCTCTCTGTTTTGACGTGAAAGCAGGACAAACAAACAAACACTGTACAAGGGTCAAGTTCCCAAGCTCAATTTCAAATGAAAATGCAATTCTGATTTTCAAAGGTCTCTATTGGTCTTATCAAATCAGAAGAGGCTCAATAAAAAATACAGAAATCGTGTAGGATAATAGGCAAAACGCAACACTTGCGCGTTCTAACTTGTTGTGTGCTGCCATCTAGTTTAAAAAATATGAACTAATTTTTCATACAATTAGCGCACGACTGATACACTACACTTCAAAAAACTTTATAAAATAAACAACTTGGACATACCGCCCACCAAGAACATCTGTTTATGTTCTTAATTAAAAGTCGACACAACTCACAACAAAAAATTGGCCGTATAAGCATGTATAACAAACTAAACTAAATCGATAACTTTGGAAAATAACTAAAATGGACTGTATATAAATCTATAACAAAATAAACTGAAATTCCTTCAAACAACATAAACTTTAACTAACACACATCATAAAAACACTTAAAACTAATCAATCAGTCACAGGCAAAACACATAACTTAGAAACAGGACGCTTACACAGAGAACCATTGCACTTGAGAGTCACAACTCGTGTGACCTTGTCCAAACCACAGTGCTTTTCAACTATTCTGCCTAAGAACCAACGAGCAGGAGGTACATTTTCCTCTTTAACTAAAACAACGTCTCCAATATTTGGTTCTGGAACATGCTTGTTCCATTTATAACGCTGTAACAAATGAACCAAATATTCTTCAGACCATCGTCGCCAAAATTCTTGAACCATACGTTGAGATAATTGCCAACGCTTCAAAGTAGTAATGTTGCTATTCTCATAATTGCGATCAGGCACCGTTATCAGGGGTTCGCCTATAAGGAAATGACCCGGTGTTAAGGGAGTAGGGTCATTGGGACTATCAGACATCATTGACAACGGACGTGAATTAAGACATGCCTCTACCTGGATCAGCACAGTGGACATCTCTTCGTAGGTAAGAGTTGAATCACCTATCACCCGTTTTAGGTGAAACTTAGTGGACTTCACTCCTGCCTCCCAAAGCCCTCCAAAATTAGGCGCATGAGGTGGAATGAAGTGCCACTTCGTACCGTTGTTGCCTAACCACTCTCTAATGTCTACAGCCACAGACGACTTCTCTGCTGCTACAAGATGACGAAGTTCTTTGGAAGCGCCGACAAAATTAGTGCCGTTGTCGCTCCAAATATCGCTCACCAAACCTCTGCGACCTACTAACCTTCTGAACCCTGCAATGAAACCTTGAGCTGACAAATCACTAATGGCTTCCAAATGTATGGCCTTAGTTGCCATCCATACAAATAAGCAAATATAGCCCTTATACGACTTATGACCACGACCTTTTGATGCTCGTATGTTTATAGGGCCTGCGAAATCAACTCCGCTGTTCCTAAACGGTCTTGCTGGTGTCACTCTACTCGACGGTAACTGACCCATCAACTGAGTTTGATCAGCTACAGAGTACCGTCTACATGTGACACATTTGCGTACAAAAGCCTTAACCAAAGTTTTGGCTGAAATTACCCAATATTTGGTACGCAAATGATTCAAGACTAACGTTGGTCCTCCATGTAGAGTCTTCTTGTGAGCTTCACCGATCACAAGATAGGTGAAGTGATTATTCTGTGGAAGAATGATGGGATGTTTTGTATTTTCATCCACCATGGCGTTCTGAATACGACCACTAACGCGCAGGATCCCATCATCATCCAACATTGGGCAAAGAGATTTGAGCTTGCTTCTTGCCTTAACTGCTCCTGTTCTTTTAATGTCTCTTATCTCTTCACTAAATACTTCTCCTTGAACCTGTCTAATACACACTTTTGTTGCTTCTTCTATTTCTTCTTTCGTTAGATAATTTTCATACCTTTTGGTATTGTTTTCTAATTTCTTCCATCTCAAAACCCTCCGGCAGTAAGCAATAACTCTCACCAATCTCTGCAATGTAGAATATTTAGTCCACAAGGGATCTACTTGTGTGTTCTCAGTAACCACATGAGCCTTAACCGATTTCTGTTCCATGTTTGTGGATATGGCTTTCGGTCTTGTGTATTCTATGGCTTCATTGCGTAGCCATTGGGGTCCTTGAGACCACAAAACACTGCAAGACAACTCTTGAGGGTTTAATCCTCTTGAAGCAATGTCTGCTGGGTTTTGAGAAGACTGGACATGAGCCCAGTGGGAATTATCAAAACGAGACAGGATAGTAGACACCCTGTTGGCAACAAAAGTGGTCCAGCGACTTGGGTGACTGCTAAGCCATGCCAAAACCACGGATGAGTCGGTCCATGCGTGCACATGAACTTGTGGGATCTTCATGACTTCTGAAACTTCCGAAAGTAATTCAACCAGCAGTACCGCTCCCATCAATTCAAGCCTGGGAATCGATTGCTGCTTAACTGGGACAACTTTAGTGCGGGCAGTGATCAGGCTTGTTGTGATGGAGTTGTTTGCGTGTATGACCCTCACATACACTACTGCAGCATAAGCTGCTACTGATGCATCGGAAAAGCCGTGCAACTCTACACACAAATTGTCAACTGCTGTATCGATCCACCTGGGAACGCTGTACTTACTCGTTTCAATAAGGTTGTTTCTATAGGTTTGCCATTCTTCTAGCAATTCCGAAGGCAGCTCTTCGTCCCAGCCTATTCCCGAAAGCCACAGCTTTTGAATAAATATCTTAGATATGACAACACAAGGTGCTGCCCATCCCAACGGGTCAAATAGGCGGGAGATATCAGAAATGACTCGCCGCTTTGTGATCGGAATTTGCTGTGACGGAAGCTTCACCAAGTATTTGAACTTGTCACAATCTCGATCCCATGAGATTCCTAAAATTTTCATAATCTCATCTTTCTTAATATCCTTTTCTGTTATTCCTTGATCCTGATTCTTTTCCTTTTCTTCCTTTCCATCATCCGACATTAATTCATTTAATTTCTTGCAGCTACTAACCCACTTCTGTAACTGAAAGCCACCTCTGGTAAGTACTTCTGTTATTTTCTCTTTTAACATCATTCCTTCTTCTATAGTTTGACAACCTGTCATCAAATCATCCACATAAAATTCATTTTTTATTTTATTAGCAATTTCAGGAAGATGTGAACATTCATCGACTGCTACTTGCTGTAATGTCTTCACCGCGAGGTAAGGAGCTGCCGAAGTGCCAAAGGTAACTCTCAGCATACGATAATCTTCAATATCGTGGTCGGGATCATCACGCCACACTACTCTCTGAAAGTCTGCATGTTCAGGTAAAACCTTCACCTGCCGATACATTTTTACAATGTCTGCACACATGCTTATCGGGTGCATTCTCCATGTCATTATCAAGTGACGCAATGGCGGTTGCAGTGTGGGACCTACCAATAGGTCATCATTCAAGGAGACGCCATTGAACCCCTTCATGGAAGCATCGAACACTATGCGAACCTTGGTTGTGGCTCTCTCCTCACGTACAACAGCATGATGTGGTAAATATACAGCTGTTGCTCTTTTCGGATCATCACCAAGTACTCGTTCCATATGACCAAGGTCCATGTATTCGTGGAACACCTCAGAGTATCGCTTCTTTACTTCTGGATGCTTCTTGAACTTGTTTTCAAGAAGCTGAAATCTCTTTACAGCAAGCTCTCTTGAATTTCCGTACTGACACTGCGGATCGTCATTACGAAATGGAAGGTTAACTACATACCTGCCACTTCCATCCTTAGAAGTGGTTTGATGGTAAATGTCTTCGCATCGCTGCTCATCAACGGAAAGGATCTTTGGTGATCCAGGAACAACTGACTCAATCTCCCAAAATTGTTTTAGGAGAGCGTTGTCATCAACTTCATCTGAAATGATAGTGGAATGATGACAATGAATATGACAACTCAACAAATCAGACTTTGATGGAATCTGACCTGACAAGATCCACCCAAAGGCTGTATTCTGGGCTACTGGATAACCTTGGGGGCCTTGTGATACTCCATCTCTCAGAACCTGGCCATACACTTCAGCGCCAAGCAAAATATCAATTTTGTTTGGTGTATGATAATCTGGGTCAGCTAAAGTGAGCTGCAACTCAGGCCAGTTGATTTCAGCAAGTTTCTCAGAAGGTAAGAGCGATGTGATGGTACCTAACACGAATGCTTCTACTTGGACACTAAAATTGGGATCTGAGCGTGAGTGAATAGTCACTGTGACTGTAAACCTAGAAGCAAAACTGCTCTGCTCACCACCTATCCCTGATATGACCGTTGTGGTCGCTGTCTTCTTTAGTCCAAGTAGCTGAACTGCCGAGTCGGTTATGAATGATGCCTGGGATCCTTGATCCAATAACACCCTCAACAGTTGTGTTGACCCGTATCTTGTCTGTGCTTCGACAAGAGCTGTGGCTAACAAGACCTGTGTAGGCACTGACCTTTGAGAAAAGTGCGTAACTACATTTGACGATGTAGATGGTTTTTCCTCTGATAACGATGCCTGTACGGCAGACACCGCTGATTTAACTTCAGCCGTTGAATTAGAGTTCAATGTTGGGACGGCTGAATTTGAAACTGATTTAGGGTGCAATAAAGAATGATGTTTTCTATTGCACACTTGACAACGAGAACTTTGGCGGCAAAACTTGACGGAGTGATGAGGACCAAGGCAGTTAAAACAAAACCCCTTGGTTTGAACAAAGTCATGACGAGACTCATAACCCTGCTTTGCAAATTGCTTACAGTTTGCAATCTTGTGGTTCTCTTTACAATAAGGGCACTCAAGATTGGCATTGTTGTCGGCGCTAACTACGTGATGAACCCTAGGCTTAGCTACCACCGGTCGAGTTTTACTATCCTTAGAATCTAAAAATTCCAATGCCCTCGATCTGGCTTCCAAAAACTCCTTGAACTCGTCCAGTGTGGGAAGCTTATCATGTGAGCTGATTTTTGTCTCCCATAGTTTTCGGGATTCAACATCTAACTTTAGGCTCACAATGTGTATCACTATGATATCCCACGACTGTACATCAACGCCTAGATTTTTGAGCCCATTCAAACACTCCATTGTAGTGTCTAACAGACCTTTGATGGCACCTGAGTTTTCAGTCACAGTAGTTTGACTCATCAACCTCTTCAACAAACAATTAGATATAAATCTCTTATTATCAAAACGACTACTAAGTATAGACCAACACTCTTCATAGTTAGCCGATGTGATTGGAATGTTCCTCACTAATTGTTCAGCTTCGCCTGACAACAAGCCTTTCAAGTAATGCATCTTTTGTACATTATCTAAACACTCATTTTGATGAATCAATGACACAAACAAATCTTTGAAAGTGGGCCATTGAGTGTAGATGCCCGTGAATGTGGGAATTGATATTTTCGGTAATTTAACACTATCATTTTTGGACTTAACACTAGAACTTGCAGGAGTCGCAGCTCCCTTACTAAACTTACGGACAACTTCTCTCAACTCACATTTATATGTAAAGTACAATTCCTCTGTGTTCTCAAACAACTCATTTTTGAAATATCTATCATCTTTATTTGACTCTGAAGCTTTTTGTACGATATCTTCATGAACCTTTACAAAACTGCTCCATGCAATTTCTAGCCCTTCTAGTCTAATTTCCGCGTAAGGAGAAGTGATCTCCTCTTTCGGCAATTTTTTAAACTTACTTCTAGACTTCTCAATGCGCAGTTTTGTATCAGTTTGCAATTTGTACCAAGCTTCCATTTTAAAAAGTTGTTAAGTTTTCTAAGTCCTAAAATATTTTTTAAAATTTTACAAGTGTTTGAGAAAAATTTGAAAATTGGGCATGGATTCCCCGTCTCAACAGAGTTTGATGCTTAAAATTACAAGTCCTAAATTACTACTAAATTTTCTAAGTCTAAACGCTCTTGAAGTTAAAGTCCAAAATCTCTACCGAAAAACTATTGTTGAAATTCACCACACAGCTTCTACTCTTCCATAGAAATCAAAATGTACTCACGGTTACACTTCACAAACCACCAAAATGTTACTCCATCCAGTAAGCCGCTCCTTCCAACGATTTTCCTCCTGTATTGGCGCCTTCCAGCACCTCCACAGTGCACCTCAGCAGCAGCGTGCGTGGTCACCAGAACAGCCTGCAGAAGCCAGCTGTGCGTGTGCTCCAGCACACACTTCCCACTTTGGTGTGGGAAAGGCACGTCAGAGACGATCCATCTCTGGTTTCTATGCCTTCAAAAACGATGGAACTAGCTGGTCCAAGGGCTAGTGAAAATCCGCTCGGTAGGACCATGTAGGGATGTTCGATACGATACGATATTTTCGTGTATCGATACAATGGCATACGATACACCCGATATTTGTATCGATACAATGGCATACGATACGGCGTATCGATACAACACATGCAAGGTGTATCGGATCGAAAGTATCGTATCAAATTATTTTGATAACGAATTGTTTTTACTTGCAAGTTACGCGGTTAAAAGGTTGCTTATGTCCTATTTCCGGTCATTATTTATCTATGTTTAAATTTCAGGCAAATCGGTTCAGTGGTTGTCGAGTTTTAGAGGAACAAACATACGTCCAAACTTTCGCATGTTTTAATATTAGTTTGATATCACAAAACACCTTTTTTGACAGTTATAACTACACACATTTTCGTAATAGTGCACATTATTAAAATAATATACACCGTTTATTTTTGGTCAGTTTAAAGCCGGCGCCTACGTAATCTATATCGATAACCTTACTCAAAAATAATAATAAATATGAGATCTATTTTTTTTCAATTAATAATATCACGAAACATAGGCAGGATAAATCACGGAGATACGTGCTCTGTGCTCAGCTGTTGCTACGGCGTAGAGTCTATGCTACGTCGTAGTCATACATACATACCTAGGTCATTAGCTCTGCGCGCCTACGACACCATACCAAGTGTTTTCCTCACTTTTTTTAATCTTTTCAACTATTTAGTTTCGTATGAAATACTTATCAAATTCAAAAACTAAACCAACGACACGAATACGATTAAGCAATACAAGCAGTGGGTACTGGCTTTAAACTGACCCAAAATTAACGGTGTATTTTTTTAATTATTAAAGTACCTGCATACTTTGTCTTGATTCGATACTGTATCGATACGATATATCGTTTCAAATGCCCTGTATCGATACGCGTATCGATACAATGCGTTACGATATATTGCGATATGAAATATCGATACAATCCGAAATATCGAACATCCCTAGGACCATGTACAAGGGTCAAGTTCCCAAGCTCAATTTCAAATGAAAATGCAATTCTGATTTTCAAAGGTCTCTATTGGTCTTATCAAATCAGAAGAGGCTCAATAAAAAATACAGAAATCGTGTAGGATAATAGGCAAAACGCAACACTTGCGCGTTCTAACTTGTTGTGTGCTGCCATCTAGTTTAAAAAATATGAACTAATTTTTCATACAATTAGCGCACGACTGATACACTACACTTCAAAAAACTTTATAAAATAAACAACTTGGACAAACACACTTTCACATTTATAATATGGGTAAGTATGGATTTTTTTAGGAATAAAGCTAGGAGTAGGTACTATATTACAATTGAATAAACCACTTTGGTGATTTGTAAAAATCTGATCCAATTTTATTCACAAAACAAATGTACCTACTCCTATAAAATAATCTTCCCAACATACAGGCACATACGTTACAGTTAGTAAGTTACGAGTTAGACATGAAGTTTCCGAAGGATAAGGATAAACTATCCACTATAAGACCGGCTCGCTTAACGATATCACAAAAATAAATCACAAAGTGGATCAACTTGATGGAGATAATAAGCGGAGCTAAAAAGGTCGCTATTGCAGATTCGCAATATGTAATTAACTATAATGCCGTCTCTTTTCACTCTCAGTCAATAAAAGAGATGGCAATAGTTCAATTCCTTTAATGCGATTCTGGAACAGCTACCTACTTTTTTAGCTCCGCAGATGCACTTGGATAGCATGGATTTTATCGAAAAAAACTCGCCTGAATTTTACATAGCAATTTTTACGGGGCATGGATTATATTAACACTTTGAATTCGATTTGACTTTCAATTCCTGTTATGAAACAGATTAAAATTTTAACTTTAAAATCGAAAACGAAACAGAATCAAGACCATAGATTTAGGATTTTTTCGCTATCCAAGCCTATGATCACCACCGTATTTTCCGCTTAAGAAGTTAAGTTCAATGACAACAAGTCACGTGGTGTGTTTGGCGTTCTGCCCCCCCCCAGCCATATTACAAACACTTCGTATCTATTCTCTTTATATTATCGCTAATCCTTAGTTCTGACACTTCTGAGCACGTGACTTATCGTCATTAGGCGGGTCCACACAGAGCGAGCAGCCTCGCGAGGCATTTGCCGCGCGAAGCAGCTCGGTTAGTGTGGACGTGCCTCGGCCGAGGCAAGCGGCAGCCTCGCGATGATACCAAGGCTACGGCGCGTCCACACTAACCGAGCTGCTTCGCGCGGCAAATGCCTCGCGAGGCTGCTCTGCGGCGTATTATTATAGAAAACAGAAAAAATTATAGGAATTGAAGTACAATGACGATAAGTCACGTGGTCAGAAGTGTCAGAACAAAGGATAAGCGATAATAGAAAAAGAATTGGTACAAAGCGTTTGTAGTATTACTAGGGGGGCTTACGTTGCACCTTCACAAACAAAATGTACAAAAATGACTCATGGTGAGCCGTTTGGTTGCACAACTAACCGGACACCCAGCCCCCTGATTAGCGGCATTTACACGATAGAGATTATCCCACGGATCCGGACTGTAAAGATATCTGTAAAGATATATGTAAAGATATCTTTAAAGATAACTGCGGATAAAACTAGCGGCCTTTAAACGCTAAAGATTTTCCCACGGATCCAGACTGTAAAGATATCTGTAAAGATATCTGTAAAGATATCTGTAAAGATATCTTTAAAGATATCTGTACAGATAACCGCAGATTTTGGACTGGCGCGTGGAACGGTATAAATTTACAAAGTTTTTTTCTTGATTCTTGAATTTTCAATCTTGAATCTGAAATTTTGAATCTTGAATCTTTGAAGTGACAGCTGTCAAACTTCAAATGGCCATATCTCGGAAACTACTCGTCCTAGACTCCCCGTTCCCAGTTCAAATGAAAGCTATGACCAAGATCTTCATTTGAAGTGACAGCTGTCAAACTTCAAATGGCCATATCTCAGGAACTACTCGTCCTAGACTCCCCGTTCTTAGTTCAAATGAAAGCTATGACCAAGATCTTCATTTGAAGTGACAGCTGTCAAACTTCAAATGGCCATATCTCGGGAACTACTCGTCCTAGACTCCCCGTTCTCAGTTCAAATGAAAGCTATGACCAAGATCTACATTTCAGATGACAGATGTCATTTTGACAGCTGTTATTGAAAATGTAGATCTTGGTCATAGCTTTCATTTGAACTGAGAACGGGGAGTCTAGGACGAGTAGTTCCCGAGATATGGCGGTTTGAAGTTTGACAGCTGTCACTTCAAATAAAGATCTTGGTCATAGCTTTCATTTGAACTGGGAACGGGGAGTCTAGGACGAGTAGTTTCCGAGATATGGCGGTTTGAAGTTTGACAGCTGTCACTTCAAATGAAGATCTTGGTCATAGCTTTCATTTAAACTGGGAACGGGGAGTCTAGGACGAGTAGTTTCCGAGATATGGCGGTTTGAAGTTTGACAGCTGTCACTTCAAATGAAGATCTTGGTCATAGCTTTCATTTGAACTGAGAACGGGGAATCTAGGACGAGTAGTTCCTGAGATATGGCCATTTGAAGTTTGACAGCTGTCACTTCAAATGAAGATCTTGGTCATAGCTTTCATTTGAACTGGGAACGGGGAGTCTAGGACGAGTAGTTCCCGAGATATGGTCATTTGAAGTTTGACAGCTGTCACTTCAAAGATTCAAGATTCAAAATTTCAGATTCAAGGTTCAAAATTCAAGAATCAAGGATCGAAATCCAGGATCGAAATCCAAGATCGAAACCAAGGATCGAAATCAAGGATCGAAATCAAAATCGAAATCAAAATCAAGGATCAAAATCAAGGATCGAATTCAAGGATCGAAACCATGGATCAAAATCAAGCGCTGATTTTGTCGAGCGCGATAAAGTAAAAATATCCTGAAATTTAAATGACATGGGCACACTACTAATCCAACAACGAGTGTGAAAGAGACAAAGCTACCAAGAAAGCCTCTCAACAAGACCAACAATCCTTATAACCAAGATTAAATGATAATAGATCGTTGTGTGGACTGTACAGATATCTGTAAAGATATCCGCGGATAAAACTAGCGGCCTTTAAACGGTAGAGTTTTTAGCACGGATCTGGACTCTACAGATATCTGTAAAGATATCTTTACGGATATCCGCGGATAAAACTGTCAAAGGTTGGAATGGCAGAGATCGATCCGCAGGAAAATCCGCAGGCCGATCTCTGCGTGTAAATGCTGCTAATGTCTATCTTTGATAGCGGCCCAAATCGGTCTCAAACTGTCAAATGTGACAGTTCAGTGACCACGCCAGTATTTCTGTCACTCTCATCCCAACGAGACCGAACGCGCGAAAATATACTACGAGTTCGTTTTCACAGTTTCAGATTAATTCAAGGTTTGAGGCAAGTTAGATAATCAGCTCGCAGATGTCATTTGAATAGGTACATTTTGTTGGTCGCTAAACTGTGGTGGTGCCACCATGGTGTATCCTAGTGAGATGTCCCTTCGATAGACATTCTAAATTGTAGTTTAAGTATTATTATTTCTTACAGAATATAAATTAGACAAAGGATTTGCCTGGCGACTATTTAAGCACCCATTGTACTTCATTACTCATTATATCTTCCAAATATTCAAAATTGTTTTATGATCCACCATAAAACGAGTTTCGTAGAACTTTTTTAATGATCCTGCTTTTCAGTTTACGGATGTCTATTAACATGAACGCTTCAAATGACTCATTGAATAAGTCGATGTTATTAAGTTTATAAAAGCTAGTTGGCCAACACTGGTGACGGAATTTTTATTTTTTAGTCTTAGTCACTTACATTTTTTCAAGCAATCTGATAAAATAAAAATTAAATCGAACACAGTGCGAAATGCATAGCAAATTGTTTTATTATGTCTGTCTTCACATATTGTGGTTACGAAGGGTTTATTCAAAACCCCAATCCATATTCTACAAGGCTACGCTAGTGTTCGCTACAGTAGAGTAATCTCGTAGCAATAAGCTGGCACCAAAATCGTAGCGCTCTAGATTTCGTAGCCCACGTCGTAGCACTGCTACGAGACTTGTTTGTATCTTTTACACCACAACCAATTATTAGAAGTTTACCTACTTTTATTCTGAAGAGCAAAACTAATTTTTCCACTTTCCTACTTTATCGGAATTCCTTAATGGAACTAAGCTGAAAATAGATATTGCGTAGATCTTGTCGTAGCATTCCGACGTACTTTCTAGTAGATAATAATATATCTATCTTTAGAAGCTATTAGTAACTCTAATACAATTTGAATAAATACTCTCAAGTCATTTTAATTTTAATTAATAAATAAAACTGACACAGCATAATAATGTCAGCCACTACTACATCTTCTTCAGTATTCAAAATAAATATGAGAAAATTATACTACAATTCTGATACAATCAAGTTGATAATACAAGCAGTAATATCTACGTTACATTTGCTACACAAAAAATAAATAAAACTTTTCTTTTTGTTGTTCAGAGCTTTCCACATTTCGTAGGTATTTATTCATACTTTATTAACACCTTTCTGAATTGCAATTTCTAAATCCCTTTCTAAACTTTTTGTATCATTGTGAAACAACATATGACATTTGATGTTTGAAACTTTGTAATACCTTTTAAATACCTGCAAATCCGGATTACTCTTCGTCGCTGAGAACTTAAAGTTAAGCTGGCAGACGAACAAAGAGGCCGCGTAAGTTACGCTCGAGCAGAACCTTCTTGAGAACTGAGGCACGTAGGACCTCGCCTTGTAAATATTTATAGCCAGTAGCCGGAGAATGCACTACGGTCCAACAAAAAACGCTCTAATTGTAACCGAACTCCGCTTAACTGATTTCACCTAAATGGCTCATTTGAATTCAAAATGTGGGACGTACCAAATGTGTTTGGGCAAATCTACCTCTGACTGCCCCCTTAGATATCTTCAAGGGATCTAAAAATGCCTAAAGATCTTAAAGAATATGTCTACCGCACCTCGAGAATACAGTCGTATCATATTGCGAATCGTGATTATATTTCACATCATTTTCATTTAAATAATGCAATTTTTCTACATCGCTGTAAATAACAAGTTGGACTTCATTAGATTAGTTGATTCTTTGTAAAGAAAAATTACCATTGAGAGAAAAATACCTATCACGTTTTACACAGACCTTTTGAGAAAGCGCCCATTCATTTTCCCTGAAATTGAAGGTCACCATGCATTTAAATTCCAATACCTGTCTTTATTAAAAGGTTGTATCTTTGGAACATCCCCACTGGGAACCCTGCACAAATGCAAAGTATTGGAGCGTGTAATTGAGAAACACCCCTATGTTCCCACCAGCCTTGATTAAATTTCTGTTAAAACAAGATTGTCACACTTGTGAGGCCTTTGTAATTGGAACCCTTTGCAAGATAAGACATCGTATACATAGAATTTCGTTCGTATTTCCCGGCGCTTCACATTCTACCCAAGTTTTAAAGTAAGATACAAAATAAACTTGTGCGCCATGTATTTAACTAGTTAGCTGGATGGATGTTACGTTCGCCCACACGAGAGATAGCGCGGGCGATGATAATGCATAATGCGAGTAGAACGTGTTACATAAATGCGGAGGAGAGCACGGGAGCCTCATGGCGCAAGATAAGATGACATATATATCAGCAGCAGGCATTTAAGAAGGCAACTCCTACCTGCCATCGCTTTGAATACTTAATGCTTCTTCACACATACGAACTCTCAACAGCTTTTAGGGTTACGTGAGCTTTTATTTTGACTGTCACGATAAGCTATAAAATACTGAAAATAAAGTCTAATGCCTGCCATATGTACCTATACTTGAACAATTTATACAGAAGTGGGCCCATCGAAGCCTAATCTATAAAATTAAAATGATTTTTTGTATGTTTGTCCCTTATGCTTCCTGAACCATTGATCAAATTGTGATGAAACTTTGGTAGGGCCTTCTAAGGACACACGGATTTCTAGCCCAAAAAACTATATAAATAAAAAAATAAGGTGGTACGAAGTTAGCCGGGTCTACTAGTACAATATAAGTAGGTATAAATCTACCTAGCTACGAAGTAGGTCTATCCGTTTATTAAACTATAATATAAAATGAAACTATTGTAGTGAATATAAATGTGAGAATACTCTCGGTTTCACAATGTGCCTAGCTAACCCCGGGATTGGCGTTACAGCATCACAATGGTAATACGAGACGAACAATATATTCAAGGAGCGGGATTCGGTTTACCTGAACGATTGCGGTGTCTTTGTCTGTTTACTAATGCACAAGGCGTCGGCCGCGACCACCCACAAATTGAATAGGTTAAGGATTGGGGATTGTTATGAAAAACGGATTCTGCTACCGCTTTACGGAAATGAAATGAAAAAAAAAAAAAAAAATGATCACGACTGTATCCCCAAGGTAGGCATACGGTAGACATTCCCTCAGATCTTTGTAGGCATTTTAAGATCCTTTGAAGCTGTCTGAGGGAATAGTCAGAGGTATGTCCAAATACCCTTTTGGTACATGCCCACATTATGCAGAAGTTAGCATTCCATACGTGACAGGTTGCAAGCCCATCGACGCTATTAGAAAGCTAACTGGTTTCCTCACGATGTTTTCCTTCACCGTTTAGAGCTCGTGTTAATGCGCATATAAATTTTTCGAAACGAAAAATACATTAATGCACGCCCGGGTTCGAACCTGTGACCTTCGGATCGAAAATCGAGGCAGTAACCGACTCGGCCAGCACTCTCTTATCACGGAAATATAACACGATAAGCCGTATTAAGGTTTATTGATATTTGTGGGATAAACCTTTATTTGGAGTCAGCCAATTAATTTATTCTATCTTGATTATTAAGTACTAAGATATAAAAATTAAAAATAGGTTGACAGTTTGTTTTACTATCCTTAGAAATTGCAAGTGTTTCAAACAAAAAAAAAATGTGTTTTCGTGAAGAAAAGTAGTGTTTTATAATCGTTTAAAGCACCATATTTTATATGTTTTTTGTTAGATACGAGTAGTTTTGGTAGTTTTTGAACAATAAAATAATAGCTCATATGAATAATCCTTAATCATTATTAAATTCCAAACCTTGGATTAAAATGGAACTACGGATCCAATATCACAAAGAGCCGGTAAAGATGCGGCACTTCACTAGTGTATAGGGGCTATAGAGAGCGCGCAATCGAGTAGCGACGCGGGTCTCACTTTCCCTGGCTTCTAAAAATAGACGCTCATGGCCCTTCGTGGCACAGTGTAACTAAACAGTATTTTTTACTCATGTCGATTTCCTTAAATAAGTTCTAATCAAATACATATCTGCAGTATGTAGTAAGTAAACTTTACTGTAACTACAATTTACTAGCACGTTTCTCTGAATTATCCTTAGGTTAGTGGGAACTGGGGTTTTATTTATCTTCATGAATGCAATATGAATGAATGGACGCACTAAACAAAAATCAACTGTTGACAGTAGAATTGAAAGTATAGTAATTCAAGACAAAGAATGGCTTTCAGAAAACATCGGAAACAATCGTATAAAATTACAAAACGATTGACAAAAGTCATTTAAAAATGAAAATTACTCATAATTTCAACTTTATCGCAAACAAATAAATATCAATGTCATTTTTAAGAAAAGCAAATTAGTTGCAAGTCTTGCGAGCTGCGCTGATAACGACGTGCACTTCTGTCGCATTCTGTTTTGTGAAATCATACACTGCTGTCGGACATATTCGGGAAACACGAAACAAACCGACGTCCAATCTAAAGCTTGAGGCCTCGGTCTCGAATTTAGCGGGTAGCGGTGCGGTAGCGGAGCGGCGGCGGCGGCGGCTCTGGAGCGGTGCGGGGGCGGGCACTCCAGTCAGCCCGCCCCGCACCGCTCCAGAGCCGCCGCCGCCGCCGCCCCGCTGCCCGCAAAATTCGAGACCGAGGCCTGAAGTACTGTAAAATAGTGACCTTTTCCAATAAATGTTTTTTTTTATTTATGTTGACACAAAAATAGTTTAACGTGCTCTTACATAAAATAAAGTCTTCTTAACTTTTGATCAGTTGTTGAAGTTCACTCGAAACCTAATCACGGGATCAGTGGAGACAGACGCGGATATACAGGATTTCCAAAGCGATATTCAAAAAGCAATACTTATGAGTGTATTAGACTCCCACTGAAAGAAGACGGACGACTTACGGAGCCCTTTTCAATGCAATGCAGGACCAGTAGGTATACCTATAAAATAAATTGGAGTACCTACAGATTTTCCATAGCAAATTTGTACTGCATTGTAGAACTATCTAGACCTGATCTAAAGGTGGATATAGTGGATATCTGAGGCAGGAGTTTCTCAGTAATAAATAAGTTACTATATAATAATAATAAACTTTATTTCAGGCAACATTAGAATAAGTTACAAGATGTTATTTTACTTAGTCTACGGCCCATAGAAATAAACTAACATAAGTAAATATTTTATAAATAACACTACGCTAATTGTCACGTATTATCTACTGATTATTACTGGAGCTACCTTGAGATTCATGAGAACTGAAAATGTTTTTGCGTCTGGAAGAAGTTTTGGATATGGCTAGTAATGTTATGGAATTCCATCAATGTTTGTATGAGCTAGTGGCTAACTCAGGTGACGAAGTTTTTAGTCCGTCATGACCTCAAGGCCTCCGTCATGGGTTAACGACAAATCAATTCAAACAAATTAAACAGAAATAAAATATACATACTTACCTAAATACAATGCTGATGTAACATAAATAACAAACAAATTCTAGAAGGAATACAGCGGGCTTAAAAAGGTCGCTATTGCGGAATCGCAATAAAGGAATTGAACTATTGCCATCTGTTTTCATTTACTGAGAGTGAAAAGAGATGGCAATAGTTCAATTCCTTTAATACGATTCTGCAATAGCGACCTTTTTAGGCCCGCAGATCATTTAAATAATCAATATTACATAATAATATTTACAATTGTTTATTTTTATTTCTCAACATTACTCCTTCAAGTTTAGCTTTATTGATTCATCACTATTGAACGGCATACCAACAACTCACATGAGTTCCAGAACAAAATATTGAGGTGAGTTTCGAAACAGAACACGCTACGTCGGCGTCGAATTGAAATACATTTTTTCCGTGCTTATTTATCGCATCTACACTACGCACAATTCACACTCATGAAAATAATGCAAAAATACGAAACAAATATTATTATTCATCTAAAAATTTGTGTGGGTATTTCAACTTGAGTACCTATTGGAATAACGAACATCTCAATGATTAATCTTGTAGATAATATAAGTACTTAAACTAAAAAAACTTAAGCCTTTACATCTTTTACTACTTAGATTTTTTATACGTACATTATCAGGAGGCAATCTTTGCCTACACTTAATGGGACACTGTAGTGCCTGGGACAATGTTCAGATGGAGTAGGCTTGCCCAGCACATACACCATCCTCTCAGCTTAAGCAGCCATATCCACAGAAAAGACATGGTCAAAACGTGTGGGCCTGATTAAGCCACGGGTTTTCTCACGATTTCCTTCACCGCTTAGAGCTCGTGTTAATGCGCATTTAAATTTTTCGATCAACATCCATTGATGCACGGCCAGGTTTCGAACCCACGACCCTCGGACCGAAAGTTGAGGTACCTATCCCCTTGGCCAAAAACAACAAAAACAATAAATTGTACCACGCTTGAGTGAAGACATGAACGGAAGCTAAAAAAGAATAAATCACGTAACCTAACCTTATAATTTTATTTATTGCTCCTGATAAGATATTGTGGGTACCTACTACTGTTAAGTTTTTGTGCGGTTGTTTACCTTCATGTATGTGACTACAATCTACACAACAATTACTTAATGGCTATTGCCGTCAATCGAGTCCAAGTAAAAACAACTTAAAATAATAACGCACCGAAATAACCTCTATCGTCATTAAACAGAATCATAAACGAGCTATCATTACAAGCGATTACGACCGACATATAAGCCTAGACATGCAAGAATATACGATGATGGTAAATTATTCACAATGAATAATATTCGATTGTTGGGCTCTATTTCCCAATGGTCAAATGTTTTTTTCATCAGTCGTATAATTCCTGCACACAATTTATGAGCTCTCGCGACTCTATGGACCCTTTTCTAGAATTTGTTGTGAAAACAAAACGTCTAAAGTCAAGTGACTTCACCTCCTCCACCTATAGAAATAAATAAAAATAAAAAGATAAAAAAGGTCAACACACTCATTTTGCTGACGCGTTTCGCAAGGTTTCGTAGTCTGACGATTTATATGAAACTCTCGTAGCGAGTATTCTTCCAATACGGCTCTTCTTAAAAGATCTTTGATATTAAAGTACTAAGTAATAAGTAATAAGCACTAAGTAATACCTAGGTATTAGTTTTCTTAGTTATAAATTCGTTTGATTATACCAAAGCAAATTTTCACAATGCTGCTTAGAAATCTTTTCAGCCTTCATTTCAAAGCTTTGTAATCATAGTACCTATAGGAGAAAATAAATACGAAAGTTGAATTCACAGATTTTAAAAATGGAAAAAAAAACATTCTGAAAAATAGTTACTTAATTCTCATTCTTAATAGGCGAGAGAATGAGCCTACCTATACCCAGCAGTAGGTGGTTGTGGTTGGAAATAGATAGATAAATAGTGACTTCCATTAGTATGAACTTGAAATCGATCAAGTTGAACTGTTGAAAACTATTGAAAATAACAGGTTGAAAACTCATTTGTAAAAAGTGTCAGATGTATGTTGGGACATCTCTCTGAGTACCACACATCAGCAAAGGATCTTGAATGTCTGAAGAACTTTTGCTGATATCTATCATTCCTGGAATTAGATTCCAGAACGGTCGTGAGCCTGTTTATATTTGAAGACTTGATGAAAGTGCTATGTAACAGTATTTTATTACATAAATTAAAGGTACAAAGGTATCATAAATGTTATTATAACTTGAAAGGAAAAAAACATTTAACTAAAAATGTTTTTTTCCATTTGAAATTTTAAATTTTGTTTGAATTTGGAAATTTTAAAATGTTACTGACTCAAATTTTCATAGGTACTTTTTTACATCTTCTCATATATAATTAGGTAGGTACATTACATAGGTACTTAATATAAAATCACGCCTCTTTTCATATCGGGTAGACGACACCGCAGAAGTTTTTCCATAGTTTTTATATTTTTATTCGTTATTTCCAGAGTGTCCACCGGCAGCGGACGGCATGGAGAGGTTCGCGTGCCCCACGCCCGACCGGCAGGGACGCTACCGCTGCATAGACGACCATGTGCTCTGCGACGGCTTCATCGACTGCCCCAGTGGCGAGGATGAGGACAGACAGGCCTGCATGTTCTACAAAACGGTATGTTATCATCAATCGTCTTATGCTGCGAATACACGCTGGGCCAGCCTAAGCCAGCGCGAGTGAAGGCGAGTCGACGCAAGGCGAGTGGTACCATCCACACGCTTGGCGAGCCGACGCAAATCAATGTAAGTTGGGGCTCATGTTCACTCGGCCAGCTAGGCGAGCGATGGCAAGGCGAGGCGAGTGGTGCTGCCCACACGTTGTCACTCGCGTTCACTCGGCGAGCCTAGGCCAGCGTGTGTACTGGCCTTTAAATTGTGTCTTAGAAAGTGGCAATCCCGCATAACTGTTTAATCTTGAGTTAAAGATTTTTTCTTTAATCTTGATCTGAAATTGAGCGTCTGCAGTTCTGTGATTTACTGTCTGCTACTCTGTTATTGAGCGTCTGCCGCTCTTGTGATTAAGCTGTTATTGAGCGTCTCTCGCTCTGTGACTGAGCATCTACCGCGCACAAACATTTTCTTTTTCAGTAATCATTCTCATCATAATCAGTTAAAGCCGTAAAGTGTGTAATTGTAACTAGATATATTCCCAATCCTCTTTTATATTAGTTTAGATGCCAATGCAATACTTCGCAAACATTCGTCGGTATTCGTAAAAACGCCGAGTGTTAATAATTTGCATTTGCCGCTCCACGTTTAGACATAACTTTACTTTTAATAACATCTACATTTATTACAATATCATGCCTTAGCCTTAACGGAATACCTACTAATATCTGTTTACATCTCCACAATATCACGCCTCAACTGTTGAAGCGATTCGGATAAAATGCCGATTTAGCCTAGTGGGATGTAACTCAATTTTCAATCCGAATGTTGTCGTGAAGGAAAATATCACGAAGAAACTAACCGCTCAGTTAGCTCCAGTCTTATTGACTACGTTTTCCCTGTGGTTGCGGCTGATTTATTTGAAAAAAAATATCTAAGTTCTGGGCAATTTGTTTTAAACTAGCAATTTATAAGATTAACAAACAAGGACGAAAAATTTACTATAAATGGCTATTTTGGTAGTGACAGTTTAACAATAGGTAAGTACTGAAATAAAAAACATGAGTAAACTAGGTAATCAATTTGGTTGAGTTGAGTGGAATACTTCTGATCTTTTTCACAGAAAATCAGCATCATATTGAAAGTCATGCATGATTAAACAAGCAATCAAGCTAAAAAGCCGCAATTTTTACAATTTTAAAATTTTTCAATATTTTGAAGAGCCTTGTCAATGCACTCACATTAAATAAATAAATAATGCTGGACATTTCACACACAACATCATGTAGCCCCAAGCTAAGCAGAGCTTGTATTATGGGAACTTGACTGATATGCTACTTAAATACATTTTTTTGTAAATACATACATAATATACAGAAAACAGTGTATAGATAGGTACAATACTGTGTCAATAATGAGACGTATTGGTTTCAGACAAAGGCACACCTGGACGTGCTGGCCGACGCGTTGCTGCGGTGGGCGCGCGGACGCTAGGCGCCCTCCCCGGACCCCATCCCTTGTATTCCGCTAGTGCTCCATGGACACCACGTATACCGATTCTCGATCGAACGAACCCGTGCTCATATGCGATCAGTAAAAGCTGCGAACTCCCACAGATATTCGGGCGCAACCAGTCAGCATTGCATTACTCGTGCGTTGAACGTAATGAAACATATCAAGTAGTGGTGCAACCTACGCCAAATATATGACCACTTAAAGTGTAGTGTAAGGTTTCCGACCGCGGAATGAGAAGGTGCTGGTGCGCGCAATGACCGAACGAAGGAAGTGATACGATCTGGTTTCGTCCCAATTTAAACTTCTCCGCAGCTCATTTATTTTCCAAGTATTTCGTACCTTCTAGCACTATTAAACTAAAATGTGAGACTGGTAGTCGACATTGTTAGTCATTAGAAATTATACATAAATATTTTAGAATACTTAATAGTTCTTCATTTGACGAAAAGTGAATGTTTATGTCCATTTGTTAAATATTAATTCACTTTATGTATTTACTCTATGTTAAGTTACAACATTCCATAGATATGGTAATGGTTGTATAATAAAAAAGTCTAAAATAGTGTACATAGGTATACTGAATGAACTTATTTGTATTTGTTTAATTAGTCGGCCTATAAAATGCGGCGAAACGCGTCTGATGCAGGAGAGCGAGGCAGTGCGAATGCGAGTGCAAGCCTATCTGCCGCGCTCGCCTCGCCCGCCTCGCCCGCCTTGCCTTGTGCTGGAGAGAGCAGCCGAAGACGGTGGGAGTTACTAATCTTATGTCAAACAAACAAAACTAATCTTATAGATGAACGTTTATGGTAATAGAAGAGCATTATCGTATGGAAACAACATCAATTAAAACTATAGGCAGCTATTATTGTGTATAATGATAAAAATAATCCTTCTATGATAATTAGATAATTTTTATTTTGTTGTAATTTCATTCGATTTAAAGTCGATCATTACTTTTGCCTACATTAGCATAAAGGTGTTTTGACTGAAAGAATTGTTATTAAAGTTTGCCGAAGAAGTCTGAAACACTGTCGACTCTAGTGCATCTAGTCATCAACCAATTAGTTCCTATTGCTTCTCTGCCATTTTCATATTTTGTTATTAGCTATTTGTTTATTAATTTATCTTAAAACTTAACTGTAGTTTAAGTCATGTGCATTTATTTTTTAAGCTTAGATAACTGTTTTAAAACGTTTTCGTTTTAAATCTTACGAATTTTAAGCAATTACTTTAAAAAATGTGATTAGAAATTACACATTCCATATTATTTTTAGCAGTTTTCGAAGTCAAAATACTCTTTCTTTAAAGAAAAAATTATTGGCACTAGAAATTAATAAAACCTGCCCTTCTCAAAAACAGCCCTTGTCGGTATATGTATCTATAGTATTCTAAAAGCAATGGGGTGTAATTAAAATGCGCTAGGAAATTAAGTGCAGCACGTAAAACACCCACTTTAACCTACCTGTTTGATATTGAAATTTACTTAAATTTACTAAAAAATTATTGAGAGCACATTAAAATTTATAAAAATATCAAACTCTGAAAAAAATCAGATCGGTCGGATGTCTCATTTAAATTGCTTTTTCGGTAAAAATCGGTTAGTTTTCTTTTAATTTAGTTGAAAAAACGAACAAAAAATTATACTTAACAAATAATAATGTTTACATCTAAATTAGGCTTAAATAAAAAAATGATTTAGTAAAGAAAAATGAGGAAAAAAAATACTGCACCATGTAGATAATGCTAATATGTGCACTCAGATATATACAAAGTAAACTTGATTTTAAAAGCAACGCACCCTAGTTATAAGTGTGTTAGAGGTAGATAAACTAGACAATGCACCAAAGTTATACCTATTTCATATAAAATATGAAATATTGTAGGTAAATTATCTAGATATTTTGGCACCATATTATTCAACTTTTAGAATAAATAATTAGGCACTTTAATCAGAAAATAAAACTTTAGTTAGAGCATTTTAGGGTTAGTGGGTAAATGTAAAAATAAATTAGCTAATAGCAAAGATGTAAATTTTATCTTAGTGATAAGTTTTTTGTGGGACTAGGGAGGCACATCAACGCACTAAACGTTTGGTTAAACCCCCAAATCATACAATTATTGAAATAGTTAAAGGAAATAACTTAAAACAAATAAATACCGCTGTGGTCTGTTAGAACCTTGTTCTTGAGCCATCAGATCCTGCAGTATTTAGATAATAAATACCTTAGTAGTAAAACTTAACTACAAATTTTATAAATAAACTAAATTAATTTTGCATAGTGCTTGGTGGTAAAGTCCCTCAAAAGAACAAATCGTATTAAAATGTATTCTGATATTGTGTTAAAACTAAAAAAAAACGGTGATGTAGGTATTAACCTATAAGTTTTGTTAACCAAATAAAGTTTTTTGATTAATTATTTACATATAAATTAATTTTATTTCCTTACACAAGCTTAAGGGCCAACTGAGGTGAATTTGTCAAAATAGAGGTTTACCGTTTTAAAGATTTTCTTAAAGCAAATCGTATTAAGGTAGTGAAAAACATACTCTAAGTACTACCAATGAACTGATCTACACTGTGAGCTATTTTATATTTCAATATTTTATGTATTTTTTTAATAAATTACTGGACAAAGTACACAAAATATGAGCGCGGGGTTTTAAGCCTGACCGAACACTAAATTACTCAATTGAATTAAAAAATACGAAAACAACAAGTTCAATATTTTATCTATCCTGTGAGCTATTTTTTTTTTCGTAGGTGTAGCTATATTCAACACAATAAAGGCAAGAAAGTTGAAGATAAAACTCTCCATACATTTTTTCTATGGAGTAGCTACGATGAATAAAAGGACGATTCACTGCCAAAAATCGTCAGACGGCCGCGGCCATTGGAGCTGGGAGCACGTCACATTGCGTAAATACTATTAGCTAAGCTGTGGCAGAGCCAGTGACGTCACGTGACTGTGTTCTTACATGAGAAGCGGTCGCGTAAACGTGCTATGTCATATTTTCGATAAAATCAGATTACAGTATGTAAGGCATCTTTTGATAAAGATTTTGCCTGGCATAAAAATTGACTATTTTCTAACAGCATAGGTAAGTAGTAAGTACCTAGGTGCCTATAGGTAAAGTATACGTACAGAAGCATGCACATCCACATAGAAAGCTTTACAGTCATTTTATGTTTTTATCATCTGGATTAGGTGATGATGATGCTGATGATGATGCTGATGATGATGATGATGATCATGGAACTTTTTATTGATATGGGTATCAAATGAAAGGGCTTGGTAAGCAAAACACAATGCTGTTCTCTTGATGAGCGAAACACCATGCTGTTCTGATGATGAAGTCAGGCAGGACCTGTTCCATTCCATGGAACTTTTTTTTATATGGGTATCAAATGAAAGTGCTTGATGAGCGAAACACAATCATCATCGTCATCGTCATATCTTTATCTTTTCATATCGTCATAACTTCATATTTTCGTATCTTCGTAACTTCGTAACTTCGTGACTTCGTATCTTCGTGACTTCGTAACTTCGTATCTTCTTACCTTCATATCTTCGCAACTTCGGAACTTCGCATCTTCGTGTCTTCGTAACTTCATAACTTCGCAACTTCGCAACTTCGCAACTTCGTATCTTCGTAACTTCACAACTTCGCAACTTCGCAACTTCGTAACTTCGTATCTTCGTATCTTCGTAACTTCACAACTTCGCATCTTCGCATCTTCGCAACTTCGTAACTTCGTAACTTCGTAACTTCGCAACTTCGTAACTTCGTAACTTCGTATCTTCGTATCTTCGTAACTTCACAACTTCGCATCTTCGCATCTTCGCATCTTCGCATCTTCGCAACTTCGTAACTTCGTAACTTCGTAACTTCGTAACTTCGTATCTTCGTAACTTCGCAACTTGGCACCTTCGTATCTAGAAGATACGAAGTTGTGAAGTTGTGAAGTTGCGAAGTTGCGAAGTTACGAAGTTACGAAGTTTTTCATATGGTCATAACTTCATATCTTCGTTCCTTCGTAACTTCGTGATTTCGTATCTTCGTGACTTCGTATCTTCGTAACTTCGCATCTTCGTATCTTCGTATCTTCGTATCTTCGTATCTTCGTATCTTCGTATCTTCGTATCTTCGTATCTTCGTATCTTCGTAACTTCGCAACTTCGCATCTTCGCATCTTCGCAACTTCGTATCTTCGTAACTTCGTAACTTCGTAACTTCGTAACTTCGTAACTTCATATCTTCGTATCTTCGTATCTTTGTATCTTCGTATCTTCGCAACTTCGTATCTTCATAACTTCGCAACTTCGCAACTTCACAACTTCGTATCTTCGTAACTTCGCATCTTCGTAACTTCGTAACTTCGCAACTTCGTATCTTCGTAACTTCGCAACTTCATATCTTCATAATTTCGCAACTTCGCAACTTCACAACTTCGTAACTTTGTAACTTCGTATCTTCGTAACTTCGTATCTTCCTATCTTCGTAACTTCGTAACTTCGTAACTTCATAACTTCGTAACTTCGCAACTTCGCAGCTTCATATCTTCGTATCTTCGTATCTTTGTATCTTCGTATCTTCGCAACTTCGCAACTTCGTATCTTCATAACTTCGCAACTTCGCAACTTCACAACTTCGTATCTTCATATCTTTTAGATACGAAGGTGCGAAGTTACGAAGTTACGAAGATACGAAGTTAAGAAGTTACGAAGTTACGAAGTTACGAAGTTACGAAGTTACGAAGTTACGAAGTTACGAAGTTACGAAGTTGCGAAGTTACGAAGATAGGAAGATAGGAAGATACGAAGTTACGAAGATACGAAGTTGCGAAGTTACGAAGATACGAAGTTACGAAGTTTTGAAGATACGAAGATACGAAGTTCCGAAGTTGCGAAGATATGAAGGTAAGAAGATACGAAGTTACGAAGTCACGAAGATACGAAATCACGAAGTTACGAAGGAACGAAGATATGAAGTTATGACCATATGAAAAACTTCGTATCTTCGTATCTTCGTAACTTCGCAACTTCGCAACTTCACAACTTCACAACTTCGTATCTTCTTATCTTCTAGATACGAAGGTGCGAAGTTGCAAAGTTACGAATATACGAAATTACGAAGTTGCGAAGTTACGAAGATAGGAAGATAGGAAGATACGAAGTTACGAAGTTACAAAGTTACGAAGTTGTGAAGTTGCGAAGTTGCGAAGATACAAAGGTACAAAGATACGAAGATATGAAGTTGCGAAGTTACGAAGATACGAAGTTACGAAGATGCGAAGTTACGAAGATACGAAGTTGTGAAGTTGCGAAGTTGCGAAGTTATGAAGATACGAAGTTGCGAAGTTGCGAAGATACGAAGATACAAAGATACGAAGATACGAAGATATGAAGTTGCGAAGTTACGAAGTTATGAAGTTACGAAGTTACGAAGTTACGAAGTTACGAAGATAGGAAGATACGAAGTTACGAAGATACGAAGTTACAAAGTTACGAAGTTGTGAAGTTGCGAAGTTGCGAAGTTATGAAGATACGAAGTTGCGAAGTTGCGAAGATACAAAGGTACGAAGATATGAAGTTGCGAAGTTACGAAGATACGAAGATACAAAGTTTTTCATATGGTCATAACTTCATAACTTCGTGATTTCGTATTTTCGTGACTTCGTGACTTCGTAACTTCGTATCTTCGTATCTTCAAAACTTCGTAACTTCGTAACTTCGCAACTTCGCAACTTCACAACTTCGCAACTTCGTATCTTCATATTTTCTAGATACGAAGGTGCGAAGTTGCGAAGATACGAAGTTACGAAGTTGCGAAGCTACGAAGATATGAAGTTACGACGATATGAAGATACGAAGTTGCGAAGTTACGAAGTTACGAAGATACGAAGATACGAAGTTACGAAGATACGAATTTGCGAAGTTGCGAAGTTACGAAGTTGCGAAGTTGCGAAGATGCGAAGGTGTGAAGTTACGAAGTTACGAAGATACGAAGTTGCGAAGATGCGAAGTTGATAAGTTACGAAGATACGAAGTTATGAAGATACGAAGTTGCGAAGTTACGAAGATAGGAAGATAGGAAGATACGAAGATACGAAGTTACGAAGTTGCGAAGATACGAAGATGCGAAGATGTGAAGTTGCGAAGTTACGAAGACACACACACACACGCTGCACACACATACCACGAAAGTGCTTGGTTGTAACTATTTTTACCCGACTGCGCAAAGCAAAGGAAGGGTAATGTGTTTATCAGTCTATGTATGTATGTTTGGATGTTTCTATGTGGCATTCTAGAGGCCAAACGCGTGGACCGATTTTGATGATTCTTACGTCAATCGATTCGTCTGAACCTTGGGAGTGTTGTTAAAGGCATGACAGTAATCAAAATTCACCAGTGCCACCACCAGACGCCTTAATGTCAAAATTAAAAAAATCAAAATCGTCACACCATGTCAAGTGGGGTATCGTTGAATAGGTATTTTAAAATCAACTTTATGTTTCTTTTACCATTTTTCATTTTAAGTAATAGTATAACCGTTGAGGTGCCCCGCCCCCCGGACCGATTGCCTGCCTAGTCTAACCAACGCCCGCGAAACAACTGTTGATAGCGGTTTAACTTTTTTTGCCAGTGATTTTATTCCTGGACTAAACCTGTTTGTGGTATCATTGGAATCGGAATTTAACAAGCTTATTAACTACTTACTTACCTGCTCAAGGGGATTACATTGTCACCACCAAATAAATAAATAAATTGTTTATTCCATTCCGTAAACATGTTTGGCACCTTGCAAAATAAAAACTCACAATTGTTCAAAATTGATAGCAAATATCTGCGTCAACATGGTGCACACACTTAGTACACTACACACCTTTATTATTTAACACAAAACATATACACATCGACATTAAAGTAATTATCTAATTCGCGTTTGCAAAAGGCCAAAACACGCCATTTTGTTCCGCGCGCCAGGAGCGGGAGTGCGCTCACGGCAAATAAAAATTCAATACTGGTTCATTTCTCATCCTATAGTCTGGTTTGAAGTCTTTCTGATTGGTATAAATATGTAGTTAGCAAACAATACGAACAAAACAAACCTCCTTCACATCACTACTACACACCAATCACAATAGCCGACCTTCAAACAAAATTCACCCGCAATATTCAAAATGTTGATCAAATTCAAATTTTTTACTATAAAACGGGGTTTTAATGGTTCAGTAATTATCCTAAATACCTGTCAGATTTAATTAATGCCAAACATGTATAGGTCATCGCTGAAAATCTTATTTGAACCTTCTTTCAAAAATAAAGTTTGAAAACGTATTTTCTCTTCCGGTATTTTGACACATTGTAGAAATATTATAAATTATCTATGACTTTTAGCATGAACAACAGTGGGAGAATAATGTTACCAACAAATAAAGACACTCCCGACGAATGGGGAAGCCCTAACACCACAGAAATCGTGATTTTAGTGGCCGCGCGACCCCTCAGGTGCCCTGGGCCATTGTAGTGGCCTAAGGCGATCGGGCGGTTAAGAAAAATAACGGTTTAAAGTTGATTAATAATTATTCTCGCTATGGATGTTTCTATGTGGCACTCTAGAGGCCAAACGCGTGGACCGATTTTGATGATTCTAACGTCAATCGATTTGTCTCAACCTTGCGAGTGTCACTAAAGACATGAAAGTAATCAAAATTAACCAGTGTTACAACCAGACGCCATATTGTCAAAATTGAAAAACTCAAAATTGACGAACTATGTCAAGTGGGGTATCGTTGAATAGGTATTTAAAAATCAATGTTAAGTTTCTTTTACTATTTTTCATTTTAAATAATAGCTTAGGAAATATAACGGTTTAAAATTCTGTTTGTGTGTATCTTGGCCGCGCATCACGTCTCGGTCGAACGAAACTACTGGACGGATTTAAATGAAACTTGGTATTATTTGAGTGCATACATACTATACTACTACGAGGTATAAATAGGATACTTTTGATTACTATACCTACTTACTTACTGAAATTCAAGACGGTTCCCTTGGGAGAGGAAATGAAAATCAAAATGAGTAGGTAGGTATCTGGTTGTAATTCATTAACACATAGTACGATTTTATTGATTCTTTTTACCCGACTGCGCAACGCAAAGGAAGGGTAATTTTGTTAGAAAGTAGGTATGTACCTACTTTAAAATGTTCTGTAAAAATTTCAAGGTCATCGGTTTTGTAGTTCAGAAGTTACAAACATCGCAACCCTCAGTATTATTTTTTATTTACATTAATTACCAAAAACACAACTAGATGTCGCTGCTAAATCTGAACCAATCCTAGATCGCGCTATCGTTGCGTTTTGAAAAGTTTACCTATTCTATCAATTTTTGAGGGCCATTATCGAAAGTTTTTGATATTATTGGATTGGATTGAATTATTGGCTGATGGGGAATTAGATTGGATGGATTTGATGAATAAAATTGAATAAATAATTAGGGCGATACGAAGTTACTTAGTTTAGTTGGTTTATTAATTTCTTGTTGGGTAGGTAATAGTTAATCAAGGTATTTTAAAATCAACTTTATCATAACTAAAAAGTGTTAAATAAAAAAATATTTTAAAAAAACAAAAACCCGACTGCGTCAAAACTAAAAAGAAAAAAACAAGCCTGCAAAGAATTACTCACAGTCGGGACCCATAACATTGGGAAGATTTGATTGGTAATAAAATGAATGGGTACCGACTGTGAGTAATTCTTTGCAGGCTTGTTTTTTTCTTTTTAGTTTTGACGCAGTCGGGTTTTTGTTTTTTTAAAATATTTTTTTATTATTCTTATTGTTATTTACTTTTCTCTAAAACCTATACTACCTAGTGACTAGACATTATTTAACACACGGGAATTACTCACGTAAAATTATCGTCGATTTAGTTTAGATTTGAAAGTGAAATACCTAGTGACTGTCGTAAATATGTTTTACTCTAAAAAATGTAAATCCGTCATTGGCTGTAAGAAACATAAATAAGTCGATTTATTACTACTAAGAGCTGTGGATTTTGTCTAATAAATAAATAAATAAATAAATAAATAAATAAATAAATAAGATGCGAAGTTTTTTCAAATCTGACTTGTAGAATATCGCGTTCAAACAAACAAACTCTTTCGCTTTACAGAATTGGTATTAGATTGGTATAGATGTCAATACAAAATCGTTATGAAGTTATAAATTTTAAAACGTAAAAAATGTTTGCCGAAACTTTGACCGCTTTGTGTCAGAGCGGCCCGCACTGCGTGGCGCTTTCAATGTGTGCGTTCTACGCACACAAGCTTGAGCGCTACGTTTCCCGCCCGTAAATACCTAAAACTGACGAGCGGCATAGCGTCGGAGCCCTCTTAAACATTTTTTGTAGTATTATAAAATTTCGACTTTATTTAGTTGTTTTATTATTTTTTTACGATTTTGATGGTTTCAAGAGTTTTTGATATTCAAGAAAATTCACCTGCGGGCTTTAGCTTTAAATTCTTACCAACATAAGGAATACAAAAAGAGAGAGAAGGGCAGACATGTTAACCTAAACCTTTTAATATATGTTTTTGTCTAGTGCCAATAACATTTTATACTGACATATTTCTATTGTAGAGAGAACGTAAAAGGTTTTTTTTTTCAAATACGTAGATAGTTCATCATTAGATAGGTACCTAAAGCTATGAAAACATACATCATTTGTAAACTTATTGCCTCATTCGACTATTCGGCAAATATATTAAAAATTATCTTTCGTGGTACCTATTATAAGTACTTTTATAATTTCTTGATATTACTTACGATCTTTCATTATTACCGAAAGTAATTAATTATATTATTCTATAATATAAATTAATGTAACTGCACTCAAAATTTGCCTGTTTCGTATGTGCACAGCAATTTATTGTGATATTTTAATAAATACTATAGGATAAGATGCAAATCAAGATCTTTCGAGATAGACTATGATGTATGTACCTATTGATGTGATTATTGTTAATTTAATATTATATAAATGACGTATGTTACCTGTGTGAAAACTGTGCTAGTCTGTATCTAATACGGGCGACTTTCTGTTTGATAGTACCTACTTACTGTTTGGGCTAGCAATTCAAAGGCTAATTTATTGTATGTAGAGGTATTATATTTTTTTCAGTTTAGCTTTCACCTATTCTTTAGTTCATTCTGTGTCAAGCCTCAGTTGTCGTGTATTGTTCTTATCTCCGTGTTAATTTATTAGAAACGTTTAGCAATTTTGGTCAATTTTATCGATATACCTGTATGTGTGTAGGATATTTAAATATAAAGATGCTAATCGTTGTTTAGTGTCTCTTCTCTTGAACGGAGCTGAAGCATGGAAGTGCGGCGGCCGGCGCGCGCGCAGCCGCCGCTCGTGTGCCCCCTCCATTACTTCAACGCACCCCTCACTGACTATTATATTTATAGGTTTCATATAAGCACGTGAGCACTAATTATGTCGATGTATTTATTAATCCCTAACGATTTAAATTAGAGAATTCCATAAACCGCAAACGAACGCGACTGAAACTGTTTACTTAGATCACTTCCATTTTAGATGAAACGCTCATTTAATCTTCCAGCTGAATTCAAGTCATTCACTGTTTTGTTATGACACTATTTATCTAAAATGTATAAATAATGAAAGCTCAAATTGGGGGAAATACTTTGACGATATATACCTACTGTTGTAGATCAATATTTTTAGAGACACACTTGTTACACAAACATACAAAATAGGAACTAAACTTTTGATTTGGTCAATTAGAGAACCTCGCCTACAAAACATTTTCGTACCCAGGAGTTGATGCGTCATCAGTACTCCTTTATAGAAACGTCATTTCCTTAGCTGTTTATTGATGATGATTTTTTATTTCAAAATGCAACTATTTTTGTAGAGACATATTTCATTGATTACCACTAGATAGAAGATTACATTATATTTTGTCATGGTGTTACGTTTGCCATTGAAGACAAACAATTTCTACCGCACAAAACGAATCGTTGAGACTTTTTAGACTCGATTCTTACTAATAACACGCAATCTTTGTTAGTATGAATGAACTGCACCTATTGGGGTAGATATTATTTCGTATTGACTCACAGAGGCCACTCAGGTTCTTGTCGTTGCATAGCTTGTGGGAAAATGGAATAGTCTCCGAGAGGTTTAAGCGATGTAACCAAAATCATCTCAGAACTCGACTAACTAATCATTACCATCTAATTTTATTGCGGTTTATGCTGACCGTAACTTTAGATTTATTCTAGAACAGGTAAAGATCATCTACTCTCTGATCGGAAGTCGTCATCTGAAATAATGTAGCTTTTGTCAACCAGGACACGTTTAATAACAAATCCGATGATTCGAAAGGCAAGAACGCTTGAAGATTATATAGAAGCTATATCGTAGCGGGAAATGTAAATCGCGTCTCAACTACCTATAACTATAAATTCCGACTCTCTCAAAGATTATTTCAATTTTTTCAGACATGTCATGGAGTTGCCTTTGTCATTCCGGAAACACATAAGCAACTCGTATGGCGATAATCTTATAACGACTACGCTATTTTGTAGGCGTAATATACTTTTGGACTATTTATTATGTATTGTTAATTACTATGTATGTTGTATTAAGATAAACATTGAAAAACAAAAATAAATGTTAATAAATGCCTCAGCCAGAATAAACTGCGTGTTTTATGTAACCTCGTAGCATCTCGTAGCACCTCGTAGCACGCGCGTAGCACATAGACGGACCCCACATTTATTTACGAAATGCGAACATAGGTTTACAGTTATTCAAAACTTTTTTTGTTGTGCTTTTGTAAACAAAATAAGTTCGTATGATCTAATGGCCAACCAGAACTATAACTTACTTAAGGCCAACCCTGGTCACGGAATTTTAAGGCCATCATAACCAAGGATGACAATTTAATAAGTCCCCTGAAAGTGATTAGTTGCTAATTATTTTTTTTTTACTATTGTAATGAATTAATGGTCTTCCCTGATCTTAATGTTTGACAGATTATGTTGGTAAATCCAGGAAGTAGAACGTAGTATTAATTTATCTGTGCCAGAAAGGAACGACATTTATCTTTGAGTGACTCTTGCAAATCTTGCTGTGAAAAATCTCAACCTATAGGTAGTCGGATTGCTCATTATACGCACTAAAATTGACTATCAAAGTGTCATTTTTCATATATTTTTAGTTCGTACAATGAGCAATTCGACTATACTTTTTAGTTATTGACCAAGCGAGCGAAGCGTCACTGCATCAAGTCGGCAAAGCTTTCCTCTCTGTTTGTTGATACTCTTTTAGTCCTCTACAGCTACAGGTGTATTATTTAAAACCTAGACGAAAGTTGGTAAGGACACAGCTTTCACGGCTTTATAGAATTTTTTTGTCGTCGGGGATGTCATGAGCATGACCCCCCCCACTCCCTCCCCCCCCCCTTGCCCTTGTCCTCCCCAAAATGCTTGACAAACCTCTAACATCCTGCAAAAAAATAGGTTGATACGAACCACAAAAAACGTGACCCCCCCCCCCCCCTCAAATCAAAGTCTGCAACCGCCCTAATATCTTGGAATGTATATTAGTGATCGAACTTCACTTTAGAAGTTCGTTTGATCATCTATTGCGATTGACCGAGCGAGCGAAGTATCTCTGCATCAACTCGGTAATTTTGCTTTCGTCAGTATATAATATGTATATAGGTATATAATAGGTATCTACTTAATTACAAGTATAATGATAAATATCTGGGCGACCGAGCTCTGCTCGGGTGCATAACGCCATCTAGTGGTTTAATTACGAACCACATTGCACTTGTAAATCTTTTTGGGGCAAAAACGCGCAAATCTGTACACTTTCTCAAAATTGTGGTTAGATTTTTTTTGTGGAATTTCATTGAAATGTTTATTTATATGCTATCTATCATTATTATTCTATCTAAAAACGAAAAAGTTTTCTTGTAAAATTGTTATTTTAGGAGAAATTAGCAAGTTTAGTACTGTAGGGAGAAATTTTAATCCAATTCGTTACCGCTGGTTTTTGGTTTTTTGTGATAGTAAAACTCAAAATTATTTTATTAATTTATTTAGTAAAGAAAGAGGATATGTTTTTAATTATTAAATATATAAAATCAGTTTGCTATCTTAGAAATACACGAGTTTTATCTACTTTTCCTTTCCAGTGCGTTACCAATGCTCTAAAATGGCCTTTAAAGTTTTAATAAAATTCCCAAAATTGACTATTTTCTTAATTAACGATTTAAATTTTGAGTATTTTGAGAAACCACATCATTTTGCTAAACAATGTCTACACTTATTTTAAACTTTTTAATACAAACTTAACATTTTTGTAACTTGGATTTGGGGGACAGACATCTAAGGTTAGGTTTACATAGCGCTAAATTCTAAATCTTTTTGAATTTTTATTTACTAGCTATGAAATCGTTGAAATTAATAATTTTAGAAGTAAACTAGAACTTGTGAAAATTAGTCTTAACTAAGTAAAGTAACTAAGCTTAATAATTTGTTTCGTCACAAAAAAAAATTTGAACAGTGGTACCTACTGATATTTAACCACTTTTTCTTCGGAACATAGGTCTAAAACGAATAATTTTGATACCTATGGTGGCCGTAGGTTTACCAAAATAATTCATATTTTGACCTCTTTTCCAAAAAAAAGTCGTTTAATATCAAACACTAAGTAGGTAGTTAGGTATCCGAAAAAAAAACAATTTTTGCTCATTTTATTTAACTTAATAACTCATTATCAAAATCAGTTTAGTAGATAGATCAATGAGATACAATGAAAGATTTCGCTTACAATTTACCTACCTACATGCACACAGTACAATATCTGCTAAAAACAATACCTACCTTCTTTTGCCTTCGCACAGTAGGGTTATAATGGGTAAATAATAATAGATAAAATAAAGTGTACGCTATGTAAACCTTGCTTTACGTGATTACCAGCTCTATGGTATCGAATCGGAAGTAACGAACTTAGGTACCTGTTCACAAAAATATGAATTATCTCAACTTGCTGATATTTATCACACGATTTTGCACACTAAGTTAATCTTGGATAGTTTAGAAAACGCAACCTCTCACTGACGCCGAAAATCAAACAATTATTTTGAATATTTTGACTTAAAAATTATAGACATCCCCTTTACTTTTATGTCTGTCTCGTTGCAATGTTTTTGTTTAAGTAAAAAAATAACTACCCCTCGGAACAAAAAAACTGTAAAATCATTCGAAAACGCGGTAACGCAATCCGGACATGTCCAGTTGGCCCAAATCCCGGGGACAGGCTTAAATATTACTTATTTTGTAGAAATTCTGGCTTTTGCAGCAAATTGTACATTTAGAACCCTAGGTAACCCACTAAACTTCAAATGTATAGCTAAAAGTTTGCCAGTCTAGTGGAATTATTTTTAACCAAACGCTGCTAAAGGTCGGATTTTGTTTAGGGGACAGTACTACAGGCTAAAATTGCGATTTTTTAAACTTAATTTTCTATATCATAATGTTGTTTTAAGCGTTACATTTTAATAAATATGGCATGCCAATTTCACCATGAATCAGATAATGTGGTTACAACTCCTGTAAAACTTATACAGAGCTGCGTAGCAGTCAATTTTACCTGGGGACACCTCGAAAATGCCAATGTACAGATTCTCGCGTTTTTGCCCTTTGCGTGAAAATGCCGAGAAAACGGCTTTTCCCAAATATGAAACCTAGCTAGATCGATTTTTCGCCCCCGTAAACACCCGTACTGCAAATTTCATCGAAATCGTTAGAGCCGTTTTCGAGAACGTGAAATAAACAAACTTCAAACATCAAACATCAAACAAATATAGGATTTGACTGGCCTTTTAGCTCAGTTGGTACCTAGTAGCTTTGCCTTCTGCGCTGTAGGTCGTGGGTTCGATTCCCACCCAGGACAAACATTTGTGTGATGAACATAGATGTTTGTTCTGTCTGGATATTATAAAGTACCTACCTACCTATTATACTTATGTATGTACCTACCTATTTACAAATACTTTTATGTAGGTAGGTACCTATTCTATGAGTTATCTGGTTCCTACAGTACCTACAAGCTTTGCTTAGTTTGGGGCTAGATGGCGCTGTGTCAAATGTACAGCAATATTTTTTAATTATTAATTTATTATACTTATATAAATATTATTAGGTAAGTAGGTAGGTATGGGATTTTATCGCGTGCCTTTTATTTACCTACCTACTTTCTTCTCCCGACGTTTCTAACACGTTCCTTACCTACAGTGTTCGTGGTCACGGGATGACTGAAAATAAATAAATACCTAGGTATAACCTACCTACTTAAATAAATAGGTACCTACCTACCTACCTACATAGGGATAGAAAATAAAATAAAAGGTAGGTAGGTAGGTACCTACGCGATAAAATCCCGTAATAATAATTACTTATCAATATGTTAACAAATCGCGAAAGTTTATCAAGTTCTAGTACCTAGTAGTTTCTTTGGTTTTTCTACTAAAAGTTCACTGACCTTTTTTGTTGATCTCAGTTGAAAGGAAGGAGGTCATTATTTACCGTCATGTCAGAATTCTGTCTTGTTTACAGTGCCACAAGTATAAGTTGGCGGTGGCGATTTGAGGAACTAAAACGGAAAAACGGAAAAAGAGTATTAGGATGCGAAATATCATTAAACTATCATAAACAAATACGCAAATGATTAAATCTTTCTTACATATTTTCCCAAATTTCGTGGTATTTTCTGTACAATTAATTATATTTTTTGAACACAGTGGCGCCCAGCCGCGCCAAGTTATACTTGTGGCACTGTACTTCTTTTTTACATCAGTGTCAGTGTCAAACGTCAGTCTGAACGAATGTTGATAGCCTCCGTAGGGATGTGCCTTATTTGTATTTGATCCGATTTCACGAATCGTTATGGATCTTAACCTCTTCCGTGTCCCATCCAATTTTTTTGTATTGCGAGTGCCCCTCCTGTCATATCTGTAGTGGTGTGAGTACATGCTAGGCGAGCGCAAGCGAGAAGGCGAATCGATGCAATGTAAGAGCAATAGAGAGGCAATGCGAGCCTGGCCCAGGGTGTATTCGTGCCTTAATGTTAGTTTGAGTTGCTAAATCATTGTCCTAGTCTTATTCGATACTTCGGGGCTCAAATGTCGTAAAGCACAGCATTTGAGCCCCGAAGTATCGTATTGTCTCACTAAAGTTAAAGTTCCGTTGTGAGCCCGCTAAATAGTTTGGCGTAGACATTAGTACATATTAATGTTGTTTTTTCATCATTTAATCAACTCGCTAGGAAATCGAATGGCTTTCAAGCGATCCAAAAAATCGCTGGGACTTATGCTCGCAATCCGATCATAAAAAAGATCGGTTCGGATGAATCGGTTCCTGCCTGCGGCGCATCCCTAAGTCTCCGTTTTATTGTTTCGTACGATTCAATCAAGTTCCTTTGTTTTCATTTGGGTATTTTCAAATCAGTCAGTCAGATAAACTTCTGTGCAGATGCGTTAGTGCCAGTTAGTTCTTTGTTGTGTTGTGAAAGGTGATGTCGATTCGCTTGCGTTAAAATAGGTACCTATTTAATTTCCACGAAAACCGACATTATGGCGGCATGTGAACCGCAGAAACCCGAATGCTCAAAGGATAACATTTCCACCAATTCTATCGATGAGGGTTTGCCACGGGAGCTGAGTCAATTGAGCCTTTCCAGTGCAACTAGTCAGGATGAACTCTTCAGTGACAAAGCGCATTCTGATAGTACGCTCAAAAATATATTCGGATACTTCCAGGCCCAGAAACTTTGCGATGTGGCGCTTATCGCGGGAGGATGCAGGTTAGTTTGTTTACAAGCATGTTTATCTTCTCGCGTTTACGAGTATTTTAGTAATAAACCGGTAGTATCACTGCTGGCTCAATCAATAGTTTGTAATGCAGTGCGAAATTAGATTTAGCTGAATAATAAGACGTAAATCATTAGGCAGAAACATAACAAAGGAAGTTATAGTCCATAGACCTTTCATAGGAATGCAGCACCAGGCTTTACGTACAAAAGATGTCCTTGTAATGTATGAGTTAATGAACTGCACTTTCTAAAGTTGATTGTTTAATTCATGTTATTTTACATGATGCAGTTTCATTAAAATTTCTACAGTATATTGTATGTCATGTAACTGTATTGTTAATAAGTCTGACTATAATTTTAATGAATTACTGTTTAAAGTTAATTGTTGTGAAGTTAAAATAGTCATTGCTCATAAATGGATTTGTTTACTAAGACTAGGTACTGAAAAACATATTGACCAACAAAGAAATGCTAGTAGATATTGTCTGACTGATGAATGATAATCAATATAGCAAGTAGATAAGTTCTATTAAAAATATTGTCACAGAATTCCAGCCCACAAAGTGCTACTGGCATCATGCAGTGAATACTTTGCAGCAATGTTCACGGGCTCGTTGAGAGAGGCACAGCTTACAGAGATAACACTTGAACGAGTTGACCCGCAAGCCTTACAATCATTGGTGCATTATTGTTACACTGGAACAATAGGTTTGTTCATTTCATTATCTTATGTATTTTATATTATCTAATAGTTAAAGTATTGGCCTGATATAGCCCAGAGCCGAGAACAATGGAGGGAGGGAAGGAAAGCCTTTCCTTGCTGTGGGAAACATCTTAGCTTAGTTATAGGTTTTTGTTTGTGTTATTTGCAACATGCACACATCAAAAACCTTTGGCTATCAGTAAAAAAAAATAATAATAATTAAATGTGTTTTTTATTAATATTTCAACATATTAAAAAATGTAGTATATTTTCAAACTGATCGCAAACTTTTTTTGATGTGTGTATATTTTAATTTCCACAAAAATTCGCGTTTATTTGATTGAATAATAAATAGATGGTTACTGAAAGGCCTCCAATCAATCCAAATGTTTAAGGAACTTTTGTGGGTATGCCAGTTCCATAAAGTCTTCTACTTTATACTACTCTTCAACTAGCCGGCTTATAAAAAAGAAATTTGTTATTGTCTAGTGTGCAGGCCACATATTTTATGTTGGTGCTAAGTTTATTGTTATATTTATTTCACAGAATTGAGAGAAGAAACAGTAGAAGTACTATTGTCAACAGCGAGTCTACTGCAGTTAAACTCAGTTACAAATGCATGCTGTGCTTTCCTCACAAAACAGTTAGATCCCTGCAACTGTTTGGGTATAGCTCTCTTTGCTGAACAGCAGTCATGTATGGATCTACATAAGGCTGCTTTGAAATACACATACCAACTGTTTATGCAGGTAAACTATAGAACACTCTCATTGCTTTTTATGAATGACCAATCCTATGAATATGGCTGTGCAAAGGCTTTTCCCTACTAGTTAATTTAACCTAATGCTGATTCCTGCTATCAACTGTTTGGAGATTTTATATAAAATTTACCACTTAATAAAATCCCACTTTTAGGTGGTGAAACATCAAGAGTTCCTAGCATTACACGCTGATCAGTTAGCTAGCCTACTGAAATCAGATGATCTCAATGTTGTTACTGAAGAGAATGTGTTTGAAAGTCTCATGACATGGGTGCAACATGACAGCGCTAATAGAGAAAAACATCTGCCCACACTGCTCAAGCTGATAAAACTGCCTCTACTGTCGTCAGAGGTAAGTTATCTAACAATTGTTGATGTTGTGTGGCCAACTCGGTTTTTCATAGTGGGCTTTTTAAGGATTAAATTGTTTGTGGAGAATCGTAAATTACTGTAACCGTACTGTTGATTGACCTGTTATAAAGATAAATGGGTCTTTGCCGATACGAATCACTATAGGAATTTTGTGATTTCTAATACGAGAATCTCGCTATGAATCACATTGTGAATCTGCTGTAAGGCTATTATAACGACGTTTTTACATACGGCTATATAGACCCGCAGACTTGTGTAGTGTATTGCCAATGCCAATGCAAAATCCTCAAGCAGTGGACGCACCCTATCGGCATTTTGTTACTTAGGCCAGTTTTACTGTCACGCGTACCGTCGGCGCTGATAGGCGAGTGACCTTTATTACAATGAAATAAGGATACTGATTGTTTAACCAGAAATGGCTACGCTGATTGCTCTCGTCAGTGCTGCGTACGCTCCGATACCGAAGCAGTGGACGCTTAAGTGACCATTATCTATTCTAGAGAAGGAATATCGAAGTTTTTACGGCTCAAATGCCCTCTGAAGCACGTAATCACTTTTGTGCTTGCGCAGAACATCGCTCAACTTCGACGATCTATCAAGAACTACCTTAACAAGCAAGACCACGAGGACTTCAGTAAATCTCGACCTCGACTTCGATCCCGAGTGGGCACGAATCCTGGACGTGCATCAATGGATGTTTCGTTGTATACGTGCATTAATCCGGCTCTAAACAGTGAAGGAAAATATCGTGAGGAAACCTAGGAAGTTAGCTTTCTAATAGCGGCGATGGGCTTGCAACCTATCACGAAAGTACCTATAGAAATAATCGTACCAGTAGAATAATAGAGTAGGCCCATCGCGATAGCACGTAATCTGCTCTAACTTAGCCAATAAGTATTCGCTAGTCGGACATAAGTCATACATAACATAACATTATTTTTTTCTCTAATCTCACATTTTTCTTAAAAAATGTTTCGTCAATATTCCACACTAGCATGCAACATTCCTAAATCATCTCATTTCTCGATTGCTGTTCCGTCATTTTATATATACCTAGGTAGCATCTTGAAGGCTAGAAATGACAAAAATATGAAGGATTTTCTTGTCCGAGTTTGGATGAAAACTTATAACTTCTATCCTTGTTATACAACTCTTCTGAGACAAAGTCACTGAAATAATAGCCCCATTCCTTTGTTACATTGTCTACGAACTAAATTCTCAAAATACTCCATTGAAACCTCGACTCCAGAGCGCAACTTTTGCTCTATTTTTACTGAATGGATGATTCACCCTTCCTGTTGAGTCAGGACTACATTCCCGATCGTCTTTATGTGAAGTTATTACTGTCACATCACTGGAAAACAAACAGCAAAGCTCCTCAACATAAATAACAAAAGTTTTTGCTTTTATTGTGGAAGCAAGTTTAGGGGGAGACAAAGTACTTACACATCGAAATAAACAGATGTGATTTGTTTGTTTTCATCACTTTTCATCACATTGTATGAAATAATATCAGCTTGCTGCGATTATCGTCTGTAATTTAAATTATACTCTATCTATAGTAATGTCCTCTACAGTTCTTATTCTTACTGTTCCATATTTTCAACAATGAGTAGGAAGTAGATACTAAAATGGCTTTATGTATGTTGAGAAACACTGTTTAATTCAACTATGCGTCGTAAGAATTTCCTTACCCAAACGGATAAAGGCTCAGTTGCTGATTCGTAGCCTTGCGGAATCTATTCTACGTTAGTCATATCTTTGAATCTATCTATATGTTAATTTAAAATTATATGTTTTCCAGTATTTAATAGACAAAGTTGAGCAAGCCTGTGGCAATGTCCCGGAATGTCAACCGTTGATCATGGAGGCTGTGAAATGGCATCTACTGCCGGAACGTCGATCTCTACTCTTCTCTCACAGAACTAGGCCTAGGACTTCTACTATCGGACGACTTTTAGCTATTGGCGGCATGGATGGGTATAAGGTAAAAAATACTCCCTATGTATATTTATGATCTAAAAAAAATCATCATCATCTTCTAAGCCGGTTCTCATTGTCACCTATTAGTAGGTATAGTGTATTTTAAAAAAATAACCTATTTTCTTTACGATTTTCACAGTACCTACCTAAAAATGTGTGTTGTTTTCATTATTTTATACGATTAACGTTAGATTATTTATTTTGTTAATTATAAATAGCTAGATAAAATCATTTGATTATTCTAATAAAAATATTGCCAGATATTTTTTTTATAAATTGTTAGAAATTAAAAATGTTTTTTTCTTGATTTCTCCATATTTTTAAGCGCTGTCTCGTGTATTTACAGGGCGCAAGTAATATGGAAATGTACGATCCTCGGACGAACACATGGACGCCATTCATGAGGATGGGCGCAAGAAGACTACAGTTTGGCGTCGCAGTGTTGCATAACAAGCTTATTGTAGTTGGCGGAAGAGACGGCTTGAAAACTTTGAATACAGTGAGTGAATAAACACTTTTTTAAGATTTTATTTGTTAAAATAGATGACGAGTTAAATTAAAGTCTGGACTTTTGTAACAAAAAGAGCGCCATCAAGCCATCTTATCTCTTCATCTCATTATCACGTTTAGTGCCACCGACGCACATGTTGTAGGTACTTGCATTTTTATAAATAAATAATAAAACAAATATAAATACTTAAATATTATAGACGGAAGTAAACAAGGTGGCAGTGTAAAGGGTGGCTGTGAACACGTTAAAGTTTTTTGACAATGAAATTACGGTATTAATTAATTTGACGGGCTTAGACAGAACTTACATTTATGCTATTAACATGACTAACTTTACATTGCTAGTTGATACCTAAAATCAGGACTTATCCCAAGGCTGCGCCAGTTAATATAGCATTGATTCCAGGTGGAATGGTTCGACTTACAATCATTAACTTGGAACACGCTAGCGCCAATGAACACACATCGTCACGGACTAGGTGTGGCTGTGTTGGGAGAGGGACCCAATTCGCCCGTATATGCAGTCGGCGGTCACGATGGCTGGATCTACTTGAACTCTGTTGAACGGTAAGTTTTTTAATACTTAAATTAATGTTTGCTCTTGCGAAGTCAATCTCCTGAACTTATCAATCAATTCTTCCGTTTCTGATTTTGAAAGGTAAATTATGAGACAAATAATTATTTCCTGGTGTTTTTTTTTCTTATGTTTGGCTTCGCACGGCTTGTGCACTCAGCCAGTGTCAAGTCAACTATATAATTAAGTTTTTAAATACACAAAATAATAAAAATACATTTTACCATACATAAATAAGTAATATCCAACCCCTCCCTTTGTGTGTCAATAAAGATGCGAGGCTTTACTGGACCATCACACGGACTATTTGGGAGAACTCAGAATGCAATGCATTTTTGTTTCATTTGCCTACTTGTGCACGTTCACGAACACTCAACAGTTAATAATCCACCATTAAATTTTTTAGTTTAGTATTAAACTACTTCTTGTTTAACGGTTTGTGAGTGGTCTAGATATTTTGTTACCGTCCCGTTTTGTCAGTCAGTAAAGTATGCTTTGTGGTAGTTGGGACGCGTGCTCGCGCACGTGGACGATAGTGGCGGCGATGAGCGGCGCGCGCAGCACGTGCGGTGTGGCGGCGCTGCGCGGGCGCCTCTACGCGGCCGGCGGGCGCGACGGCGGCGCGTGCCTGCGCTCAGTGGAGTGCTACGACCCCGCCACCAACCACTGGAGCAACTGCGCGCCCATGACGCGCCGCCGCGGCGGACTCAGCGTACGTACCGAGCACACAGCTATGTACGACAGTAGTCACGACATGTGGGTCATACTCTGAAAAAAAAATAGTTGTCTGTAAAGTCTAATAAAAAAGAAAAGCCGGTTTAGGCTTGTTTCACTCTTAAGCGTGTCGCCGGTCGCGTCCGTGAGTTGACCATTCTAGGCACATTTCTCTGTTCTGTGAATGGTCAAAATTAATTTCTCTGTGCTGTGAATGGTCAACTCGCGGACGCGACAGGCGACACGCTGAAGAGTGAAACAAGCCTAACGGACGATAATTTTACGTGATCGTCATAAGAAAACATTCATGAACGATCGTGCCTCGCTATCGCTTGTTCCGCGCACTCGCTTGCACGCTCGGCTCAGGCGGAACGTGACACTTTTTCGTGCGTGCAGCTGGCGTTCATCGATTTATAGGACGTTATCATTATTAAAAGTTACAAAACCGCTGCTGTATCCCTATGGTATTATTTTTTATTCATGATTCTTTGAAAATCCGATTATCGCAGCATAAGGGGATTACCTATTAATTCTCCAATGAGATCAAGTTAATAAACGATATGAAGTCCGTATGTTTAAATCGCTTGTAGCATTAGAGTGAAATCGTTGCCATTAGCTTTCTAGTCATTATTCAATTAGCAGCCGGACTATCAAATATTGTTTAATTTACCAGGTTTGTGCAGCGGGCGGCTACCTTTACGCACTAGGTGGTCACGAAGCGCCAGCCAACTCGATAGCGGGACGATTAGCGTGCGTCGAACGATACGACCCCGTGGCTGACTCGTGGACGCTACTAGCGCGCCTGTCTTACGGACGCGACGCGATCGGCTCTTGTCTACTGGGCGATAGGATAGTTGCCGTCGGTAAGTACTATCAAAGAAACTCACACCTTACCAGTTTGGAAAAATTTTCGCTTGCACACAGTTAGCTAGCTGACCCCCCCTTTTTCTTTTGTCTCTTACTTTGACCAATCGGAGACATAAACATCTATTTATATATTAGACAGCCCTTAGTTTTTATGACTTTTACATTAAAGTTACAGCCTTTAGTTGACCATAGTCAGTTGTAGAATTGTAAGAGCGGGGTAACTGCTAGTCGGTTCACACAAAAATCACCCTTAAGGTGGTAAGGAGCTGGTACATTATTATCTACCTGTCCTTAACCCACTAAAAGGTTGGATCGCTTGTCTCTCTTCTTCAGTTTTCCTTATGTAGTAGCATAGACGAGTACCTACTACTTGCTCTTCTCTGGTAGTAGAGAACCGTACCCCGATCGCGAGTATGCACAGAGTCTACTATTCGATCCGTGACTGTAGTATAGTCTCTCAAATGTATTGGGATTTTAGTTCAGTCAAGTTACCACTGGAGGCGCTGCACCGGAATCCCATACATTTGAGAGACACGGATCGAATAGTAGACTGTGCATACTCGCGATCGGGGTACCGTTGTCGTGATCCAATTCCCGCGATATGATCTGCAAATCTTTGGTCAAGGAATAGTTTTTAATAATACGGTACCTACTCGTATTTTCTTACCTCCAAATCCAAAAATAGTGGTGCTATAAAAGCAACTATAACACCTGAAGGATTCTTTTTATGAATCAGATTGTGACTTTTTAATTTTAATTATCTAGTTTGAATAACAAACTGTTTAGTGGACATTTTAACCATAGAAATCATGTTTGCGATTGTTGGGTCTTATCTCACAATACTTTTGCCACGACCTTTTTAGACAAGATTTTTACCAATGTACACTATTTTCAGGTGGTTTCGACGGCGTGCAATATCTATGCGTAGTAGAAGTGTACGATTCCGAAGCGAATTGTTGGAGGAAACTAGCTCCTTTAAGTACTGGTCGCGCCGGCGCCGCCGTAGTCTCAGTACCACCGCCGAAGAACCTCTTCTGATACACCGCACATGACCTCACGACCTATGTCACCACGCCGACCACAGCGGCCTTTTTTGACCTCAGCAGCAATGTCCTGCTGTTCGATATTGGCCTCAAAGGTGATGGTGAAGGGTAGAGGTTAGAATTGAATATATAACTTTGACCCACTGTGCCGCGAAACTGGCAGTGATATGATGACATGATCGTAATGTGAAAGTGACACAACTTTATTGTGGATAAAACACCGCGGTCTGATTTACGAATTGTATTGACTTAATAACTATCAATCAAATATAAGCCGATCATCAAATGAATTTTTTTCGAGGGTTTATCTCTGTTTTTTTATGCAGTTAAGGGGGTTTAAAGTGGTAATTGATCGTGAAATTAAGATTGGGATGTCATACAAAGACATCTACAGTATATTTACTTACTTTAGTATAGGAAGGAATGTAGTAGCTTGATTAGTTTAAAAAATATGCAAAGAAGCATGTAATGTAATGTGATCCGTGATAATTTAGGGGTGAACGCACACTTATCCGAGCCGAACGCGTCGAACTGTAATTACATGTCAGTTGTGATGGATCTTGAAGAGGTTTTTATTTTCAGCGCTTTATTAATAGAAGATGACGAAAGTGAAATACGTCCAAGGGAAACAAGCACGCAAATGTCAGGTGTCAATGGCGCGAGCAATTGAATTCGTTTGGGATTTCTGGGGTTCTTCCAGATTCGGACAATTCGACGCAAGCAGGTGTGCAAATTATTTCATAGATTTCATATGTAGGTACTTAAGAGCCTACTGAAGTGAATTTGTCAAAATAGAGGTTTACCGTTTTAAAGATTTTCTTAAAGCAAATCGTATTAAGATAGTGAAAAACATACTCTAAGTACTACCAATGAACTGATCTACACTGTGGGCTATTTCATATTTCAATATTTTATGTATTTTTTTAGTAAATTACTGGACAAAGTACACAAAATATGAGCGCGGGGTTTTAAGCCTGACCGAACACTAAATTACTCAATTGAATTAAAAAATACGAAAACAACAACTTCAATATTTTATCTATCCTGTGCTCTATTTTTTTTTTCGTAGGTGTAGCTATATTCAACACATTATAGGCAAGAAAGTTGAAGATAAATCTCTCCATACATTTTTTCTATGGAGTAGCTACTATGAATAAAAGGACGATTCATTGCCAAAAATCGTCAGACGGCCGCGGCCATTGGAGCTGGGAGCACGTCACATTGCGTAAATACTATTAGCTAAACTGTGGCAGAGCCAGTGACGTCACGTGGCTGTGTTCTTACATGAGAAGCGGTCGCGTAAACGTGCTATGTCATATTTTCGATAAAATCAGATTACAGTATGTAAGGCATCTTTTGATAAAGATTTTGCCTGGCGTAAAAATGGACTATTTTCTAACAGCATAGGTAAGTAGTAAGTACCTAGGTGCCTATAGGTAAAGTATACGTACAGTACAGAAGCATGCACATCCACATAGAAAGCTTTACAATCATTTTATGTTTTTATCATCTGGATTAGGTGATGATGATGCTGAGGGGAGGGGGAGGGTGGGGAGGGGGGGGGGGGGGAGGGAGAGGGGGGGAGAGAAAGAGGGAGGGGATAGGGAGGGGAGGGGAGAGGGGAAGGGGAGGGGAGGGAGGGGGAGGGGGAGGGAATTGATTTTCTCATACATTTTGTATTGAACTGCTATTTTAATAATTTCTCGAACTAAGAGGCCTTTCCTGAGGCGCGGTACGAAGTTCGCGGGGTCAACTATTGAATATAAACACGACACGACTTAATGTATTGCATGCATGCCTATAATCTTTACCATACTTAGGTAGCGCATTAGATATCATTGTGTGGTAAACACTAGAAGGAGCACTTAACGTAGGTATTGGGGTAGTCAGAAACAAGTCCAAGTCTAGGCTATCAACACAACGGTGCGCGAGATCTCAGTTCGGGGCGAACTACTAGTTATTGATATGGGTATCAAATGAAAGATTTTGATGAGCGAAACACAATCATCATCGTCATCGTCATATCTTTATCTTTTCATATCGTCATGACTTCATAACTTCGTGACTTCGTATCTTCGTAACTTCGTAACTTCGTGACTTCGTGACTTCGTAACTTCGTTTCTTCGCATCTTCGTATCTTCGTAACTTCGTATCTTCGCAACTTCGTATCTTCGTATCTTCGTAACTTCGCATCTTCGTAACTTCGCAACTTCGTATCTTGGTAACTTCGCAACTTCATATCTTCGTATCTTTGTATCTTCGTATCTTCGCAACTTCGTATCTTCATAACTTCGCAACTTCACAACTTCGTATCTTCGTAACTTCGCATCTTCGTAACTTCGTATTTTCGTAACTTCGCAACTTCTTACCTTCATATCTTCGCAACTTCGGAACTTCGTATCTTCGTAACTTCGTATCTTCAAAACTTCGTAACTTCGTATCTTTGTAACTTCGCAACTTCGTAACTTCGCAACTTCGCAACTTCGCAAGTTCGTATCTTCGTAACTTCACAACTTCGTATCTTTGTATCTTCGTATCTTCGCAACTAAGTATCTTCGTATCTTCGTAACTTCACAACTTCGCATCTTCGCATCTTCGCATCTTCGCAACTTCGTATCTTCGTAACATTGCAACTTTGCAACTTCGTATCTTCGTAACTTCGCAACTTCATATCTTCGTATCTTTGTATCTTAGTATCTTCGCAACTACGCATCTTCGGAACTTCGTATCTTCGTATCTTCATAACTTCGTGTCTTCGTATCTTCGTATCTTCGTATCTTCGTATCTTCGTAACTTCGCATCTTCGTATCTTCGTATCTTCGTAACTTCGCAACTTCGCATCTTCGCATCTTCGCAACTTCGTATCTTCGTATCTTCGTAACTTCGTAACTTTGTAACTTCGTAACTTTGCAACTTTGCAACTTCGTATCTTCGTAACTTCGCAACTTCATATCTTCGTATCTTCGTATCTTCGTATCTTCGTATCTTTGTATCTTCGTATCTTCGCAACTTCGCAACTTCGTATCTTCATAACTTCGCAACTTCGCAACTTCGTATCTTCGTAACTTCGCAACTTCATATCTTCGTATCTTCGTATCTTTGTATCTTCGTATCTTCGCAACTTCGCATCTTCATAACTTCGCAACTTCGCAACTTCACAACTTCGTATCTTCGTAACTTCGCATCTTCGTAACTTCGTAACTTCGTATCTTCGCAACTTCGTATCTTCACAACTTCGCAACTTCGCAACTTCACAACTTCGTATCTTCGTAACTTCGCATCTTCGTAACTTCGTAACTTTGTAACTTCATAACTTCGTAACTTCACAACTTAGTATCTTCGTAACTTCGCATCTTCGTAACTTCGTAACTTCGTAACTTCACAACTTCGTAACTTCGTAACTTCGTATCTTCGTAACTTCGCAACTTCGCACCTTCGTATCTAGAAGTTACGAAGTTGCGAAGCTACGAAGATACGAAGATACGAATTTACGAAGATGTGAAGATACGAAGTTGCAAAGTTACGAAGATACGAAGATACGAAGTTACAAAAATACGAATTTGCGAAGTTGCGAAGTTACGAAGTTGCGAAGTTGCGAAGGTGTGAAGTTACGAAGTTACGAAGATACGAAGTTGCGAAGATGCGAAGTTGATAAGTTACGAAGATACGTAGATATGAAGATACGAAGTTGCGAAGATATGAAGATACGAAGTTACGAAGTTGCGAAGTTACGAAGTTACGAAGTTACGGAGTTGCGAAGTTACGAAGATACGAAGATAGGAAGATACGAAGTTATGAAGTTGCGAAGTTACGAAGTTACGAAGATACGAAGATGCGAAGATGCAAAGTTACGAAGATACACACACACACACACACACACACACACACACGCTGCACACACACACCACGAAAGTGCTTGGTTGTAACTATTTTTATTCTTATTGTTATTTACTTTTCTCTAAAACCTATACTACCTACTTAGTGACTGTCGTAATATATGTTTTACTCTAAAAAATGTAAATCCGTCATTGGCTGTAAGAAACATAAATAAGTCGATTTATTACTACTAAGAGCTGTGCATTTTGTTTAATAAATAAATAAGATGCGAAGTTTTTTCAAATCCGACTTGTAGAATATCGCGTTCAAACAAACAAACAAAGTCTTCCGCTTTACAGAATTGGTATTAGATTGGTATAGATGTCAATACAAAATCGTTTCGAAGTTATAAATTTTAAAACGTAAAAAATGTTTGCCGAAACTTTGACTGCTTTGTGTCAGAGCGGCCCGCACTGCGTGGCGCTTTCAATGTGTGCGTTCTACGCACACAAGCTTGAGCGCTACGTTTCCCGCCCGTCAATACCTAAAACTGACGAGCGGCATAGCAGCGGAGCAGCCTTAAGTAAAGAATTCTAAAATTCGTTTTGTTCTTTTCGTTCGACGCGTTCGGCTCAGATAAGTGTGCGTTCACCTTTACCCTACAATACATATAATATTATGGACGTTTTGATCGTAAATGTGTTTATCTCCTATCGTTTTGATTCATGAAAATAGATAGTCAACATTCCTTGTAGGTATTCAAAAATGTCCCATGTTCAATGTGTAACTATTTTTAGAAAGACTGTAAAATTATTCCAATTTCGAATTTATATTATTATTTTTAAATGCAATTTACTTTGACAATCTCTTAAAAAATAGTCTGATGTTTTCTTTTAGCCGTACTTACTATTTAGTTTTAAATAGTTTCCTTTTAGTTTTAGAATATAATCTCATTACGTTTCGAAAATATCTCAGCCATAACTATTTATGTTGTGATTATGCACAATTGAGCACAAATGTGATATTTAATTTCCTCTTCCGAATTATTGGAACATGTCAATTTGGGCTTTTTTCACTTTTAAGAAAATTCTATTCTATTCACTTCTGTAATAAGATATTGACTTACAATAGTTTACTCATAAATCATTTCAGAATAATCTTAGTCCATTCAGGGGTTTATTTTGATCTCATTGAAAAACGTTTCTATTACATAAAGAGTGTACTTAATTTAGACTGTATTCTTAGAAGTCTGCTAGTTTAGATCATATATTTCTTAGATTTAATAAATAGATGAGTATTCATAACATAAGATAGGTATCTGATAAGTATTCCAAATTATTTTACTCAAAAAAACGAATTGCAAATGAAACATTGTGATACGTTGTCGTAAATAAGATAAAGAAATACATTCAACCAAAATACCATTTTAAGTGTGCTAATGTAAGCATTTTGAATAAAATTGCCCCAAAGCACCTATTTTTATTTCTGCTGTACTTAAGTTAAAACATAAAGCTATTTGGATAAACAAAAATAGCAGTGCCAAAAAAAAAAAAAGTTTTATTCACTGAAACATGATTGGTATTTCGTTATTTTACAACTATTGTATTAACCATTGTATAAGTTAATGGTAGCTGGTCTAAGACATGCACACTTTGAGGCTAATATAAGTTGTAAACCAACTCAATTGTGAAAATCTATTTGAATCATCATACCTAAGTATTATTTTATACCCTGTACTGTAAACTGAGGCGTTATTATTTTATTGAAGTCAGTTTGGGGACCAACCTGTGATGTTAGTGCTAGGAAATTGCTAGGTGACTAATGGATTTAGATTTGTATCGAAAAGGGTAAAAATAATGAAGCTGTTTTTCTGAATTTAGCTCTGTTCTTAGATAATTTTTTTAACCTTTGTACATAAGTAGTTGAGTGGTTGGTACCTATAATAGGTGCTATCATTCCTCTAGAAAAAATCTGTTCCTTTATTTTATATTATCATAAACTTACCTTATCTTTTATTCTTTTAATAGGACTGGACTGAAACTCCACCAAAACGGACACGAGAGGAGAACAACCAATTGAATTTCGATCACACAATGCCATCTCGTCTGCGTCTGTGTCACCACGAGATGCGAATTTACCTAAATAACAAAATTCTATTGGTATCTGCTCGTCTCCGCTTTGGTGAAGTCTCATCCATTGTACCTACCACGCCATCATCTTTCATGTAGTCTGGGATGTATCTAACTAGAGAATTACTTATATTTTTATCAAATAAATATATTTTATCATAATATTTGGAGTTGTTACTGCCTGCTACTACTACCAATATATTTTAGTCTCTAAAGTTATGACTTGTGGCTGTGTACTTTAGCGCAGTCAGAGGGTACCTACCTACTTTGTGTACACAGCCGTGTTGGCCAAGTGGGATAGTGTAGTCAAGACAAGACGTTGTTTAACCAGTGTTTCACTTTAAACATCTTTCATAAGTAAGGGGGATAGTGTCTCAACTTTTGTTCCGAAGGTCGTCATAATAGCATAGAATAGAATAGAAAGATAATACCTAAGTAATAACTACGTTTATTAGATAGAACAGGATAGTAGTTAGTACTACAGGAATCTGTCTGCTGTTCTATATGCTCGAAGGCTGTCTCTGTGTCTACGCTGGCTGTAAGATCATAACTCTGAAGAATTGTTCCAAGGATCACAGCTTTACTAAGCTTTTTTCACGTGCCTGTCACAATAAAAAAATGTTCTCTTTTTTGTTTCTCAATCTGTCTGTCTGGTTTTTGGCGGGAATTTGATGTCAAGTTTTCGTTTCCGAAACTTGTGTCCTTTTGTGTCAAATAATTACACCAAGGAAGTATAGTTATTATCGTTAGTATAGTCGTATTGCTCATTATACGGACTAAAATTGAAGGAAAAAATGTCATTTTTCCTTCAATTTTGATTAGTTTTGATACGTTTTATGTCAAAATTGAAGGAAAAATGACATTTTTTCCTTCACTTTTAGTCTTCGAGCTTATAGAATGGAGATGGCATCGATATTCTCATATAGGCTTACCCCTCTGTGACCATCCAGGCCCCTCGGCCATACACGTTAAATAAAAGTACTTCACTCGCATCCACGGCCTTAATGTTGACGTTTCGTGTCGCGAGTAGAGCTCCGTGAATATGGTGAATTGTGCAGTATTTTTGTGTAAAAGGCGGTCAGCGACAACAAACTTACGGGGACACGGTATTTCCTATCACATTATAAGTGCTATTTTTGTCATTTGTGTTTGCAATTTTGTGTAATTTTCATTTAGATGAACTACTAGTTTTGACAGATTGGCGACTATTTCTTGAGGCGTAGTGCGGGGACAAGTTGAATGAAATTGACCGAATGAATGATAGAATAAACATAAAATTATTTCAAAACGCGATGTATATTACCTATTGTACAATAGTTATTTGTGCAACAAGAGGGGAAAGTTGATGTTTTCCTCGAGTGCTGATTTTGAATCCCGAGCAAACGAGGGATTCTAAGAATTGAATCACGAGCGTAGCGAGTGATTCTACGTTAGAATCCCGAGTCTAGCGAGGAATTCAAAGGCACGAGATGTAAAAAACTTTGGTCTCGTGTTGCACACAAAATTTTTCACCTCAGCAGCGAGAACATTACTACCTACAAATAAAAGATACAACTTTGTACATAATGAAGCAACTAATCCATAATAGGTATTCATTTATATCTATTTAAAAATAAAGCATTTTTTTTAGAAATTAAAAGAACAAATAACAGTTATTGTAATTTTGAAAATTAAAAGTTTCTGTTTTGTTCAGAACTTACATACGTGCTTCTCAGGAAGGGAACTTTGTTCATCACAATCACTTTTTGTCTCAACTCTTCTCTCTGGAGATAAATTAGTGTATTCGTCACTGGTTTCACTCATCTTTATTGTTTTATGAATTTTCAACAAATAACTAGCGTAACAGAAACAAATTCCCGCTATTTTATTTTTAAAAGGTGCGTTATTGTTTTTTTTCATAGACAGGCTAGCCAATGACCACCATGCACTATCACGTGTCAATCTACGACATTCGAATTTCAAATCACTTTTCCTCACTGAAACCAGTGTGCAAAATGCGATTTTGCACACTGGTTTCTCGCAGCAAAGGATGCCATTTCGAGCTGCTGAGGTGAAAAAGTAATTGAAATTTTAACGATATCGGTCGGGGTGTTTAAAAGGCTGTGCAGCGATTAGTAGGCACTGGTGCATTTACAAGGCAAACACTTAATAAAATTTTGACATAGCTGTTATTCTATTAACATACCTTTTTCTCGATCTTAATTTAAAGTATGAACAAAAACAAAGGTTTTTTGGAAGAAACATTTTTTTATTGGACCGTTAGTTTTCGAGAAATTAATTAAATTAACTAAGTCACTCGCACATCAATCATCGATTTTCTCAAAAACTACAAGTCGGACAAAAAAAATTATACGAACGCTTAGGCCGATCGTGCTTCTACACACGTTTTCGTGAATGCAGCCGGAGTTCATCGTTATATTGTTATACGTTACGTTACGTTATACGTTATATTGTTTTTTTGTCGTTTCTAAGTCTCGGCCGCATACTAACGTTTTTAAAAATTAAGATCTTTTAGATTAGGTACCTACCTACATTATAGCGATATAAAAATCTAAAATTGAAACAGTATTTGCCCATGTTTCAATTTTGTATTATTAAGATACCATCAGCAAGGTTACAAAAATATTACAGCACAAATAAATAAAAAATAAAAAATGTTGAAAATTAAGGTAAATGGTATTTACAAGTTTTCGCAAAAATCTAAATTTGCCCAAATATCACTTAGCTACCAATAAAAATGATACGAATTTTATTATGGCAGTATAATGGCGGTATAGTTACGGAATCCTTGGCGCACGAGTTCGACTCGCACTTGACCGGTTTTTTATTTTCAGTCCGAGTGAATCAAACTGAGGGTAGGTATTTTCTATCTGACAGTGTTCCAGAGTGAATTAAAGGATTTTAAACATACATTTTGTGGTCTTTGTTTTGAGTTTTGTGTGATTCGTATCACTGATTTTTTTTAAACAATCAAATCTGCCATTTTGATTTTTTAAATAATTGTAATTATGTGCTCAGTGACACTCATGTCATCAATACGAATCTAATGACGTATCATTTATCAAAATCGGTTGAGCCGTTGAGTAGTTATTGAGTGGATATACATACATACCTTTTGGGTATGTATGTCCACAGGTCAAACACATACCTTTCGGGCTTCGCCATAGTCGGTTATAAAAGGCAGACTATGAAAATAGTATTACCTACACAGACGCTTTAAAAAACGCTAATTTCATTCATTCATTCATCGTTCATTCATCGAATGCCCATCACTAGAGATTTATCATAGTGTGCGTCTAAACACTGCGTAACACGCAGTAACCACGCCCATTTCATAATTGTGTGCGTATTGTAAGATTATGAACCAATGGTGTGCGGGATGATTAGGCGGGAGATTTGAATGCACCAATGCGTGTTTAGCTCGTCCCCCGTTACTTTTTGCACATTTGCGGTTCGAGCTTATGGCATACCCCTGCTTTTAGGCTTGTTTCACTCTTCAGCGTGTCGCCGGTCGCGTTCGCGAGTTGACCATTCACAGCACAGAGAATTTTGAATTTTCGAATTTCTCTGTGCTATGATTGGTCAACTCGCGGACGCGACCGGCGACACGCTGAAGAGTGAAAGGCCCCTTAGTCCGTATAATGAGCAATACGACTATAGCACAAACCGTGCGAAGCCAAATTAAAAAGAAATAAAACATAAGTGTCAATGTCAGTTTACGTTCAAATCATGAAATCCGTTCATCAGTTCATTCAATCGTCTATCTAATTTCATTCATTCATTCTCTTTTCTTTTTGTTCCTCACGCGGATCTTGCTAGAAATTTTAAACATTTTTCAATAAAAATCCAATTAATATAATACGAAAATGGCTTTACATATACCTAAGGCTCCGGGCGTACCCCAAATGTTGAAGGATGGAGCACGGGTAAGTAAAAATTCAACAAATTATTCCTAACCACTTCTGTCATGCGGGCCGGCCAAATGTTTTTTCTTTTGTTCATATTGTTTTAGTTTTCAACATTTTGAGTCTATTTTTAGTAAAATTTACACAAGCATCATGTAAATTACTAAAAACTACAAAAATCTTCTGTATTAAACTCGATCTGGGAACAGACGTATCGCCTACTTCTTTGGTGCTTTGCTTGTGACTTGTAAACATTTTCACGGGCTCCGATACGATCATGACTCACACGTAAAATTTAGTCCTAAAATGACTCCATTTCATTAATAAATATCCAATAAATGTTTGCAGATGTACTCAGGTTTGGAGGAAGCAGTGTACCGTAACATAAATGCCTGCAAACAGTTCGCCCAAAGTGTGCGATCCGCCTATGGACCCAATGGCATGAACAAAATGATCATCAATCACATCGACAAGCAATTTGTCACCAGTGATGCCGGCACTATTATCCGTGAATTAGATGTTGAGCACCCAGCTGCTAAACTTATGGTACTCGCCAGCCAGATGCAAGACGCAGAAGTCGGAGATGGAACCAACTTTGTCATAGTTATATCTGGAGCCCTGCTGGAAGCGGCAGAAGAGCTCCTCAGACTGGGAGTGACCACAAGTGAAATTGCAGATGGTTATGAAAAAGCCTTAGATAAATGTATTGAAATCCTGCCAGGACTTGTCTGCCATGAGATCAAAGACCCCAAAAATGTACCTGAGATTACTAAGGGTGTCACTTCTGCAATCATGTCAAAGCAGTATGGTTATGAAGATTTCATAGCAGACCTTGTGGCTAAAGCTTGTGTTGGTATTTTGCCTGAGAAGACTACATTCAATATAGACAATGTCAGGATATGTAAGGTAAGAATCTTAGACTCAACAAGAGTCAAAGTGAAGCGACGAGTCATCTTTCTTAAACTTTAAAGTACTTATATTCAACTCTTTCCATTAGGTAAGGTTCAAATTAATTTTAATATTAACTAAAGTTTACATAACATGAAGTCAGTGTGACTTGAGCCTTAATGATTCTCTGTTATTTGTCAATTTATCTCTTAAAGAGCTTAATTCATCCCTTTTATTTCTACAGATTCCTGGAGCTGGTATTTTACAATCAGAGGTGCTATCTGGAATGGTGTTCAAGCGTGAGGTTGAAGGAGATGTCACATCAGCAGCTAAAGCCAAAGTAGCTGTTTACACCTGTCCTGTTGACATCACCCAGACTGAGACCAAAGGCACTGTCCTGATCAAATCTGCAGATGAGCTTCTAAACTTCAGCAGAGGAGAGGAATCTCTGCTCGAGAAGCAGATCAAGGATATTGCTGATACTGGTGTGAAGGTTATTGTCGCTGGTGCTAAGTTTGGAGACATGGCTATACACTTCTTGAACAAGTATGGATTAATGGCTGTCCGTCTGAACTCCAAATTTGACCTGCGCCGTTTGGCCAGGACTGTAAATGCTACTGTAAGTATTTTTCAGACTAAGTTTTAAAGAGATTTGATGATATAAAATGTATAATATCAAAAGACCTACTGGTTTATAACAATTTATTGTAACGGGAATAATGCTTTCACTGTTTTGTTTCTGCATCTGTTGTGGTCAAGTTAAATGATTGTTTTAAGTATGTTCATTTGTATAAACAAGTGGCCAACAAAGTTTTAAGTGAATACCTTTGTTTTCATTGATTCACTACCAGACATAATTATATCCTGACAACTTAAATACAGCCAGCCATTTGCAAGACATAACATGAAGCAAAAAAATTTCAATGTCAATGGGTCAGTCCTTATAATGCTGATTTTATGTTCCAGGTTTTGCCTAGACTAACTACTCCTACTGCACAAGAACTTGGATACTGTGATGCGGTGACCGTTGAAGAAGTTGGAGACACTCGTGTTGTTGTATTCCGTATGGAGAGCACTGAGTCTCGCATCTCAACTGTCTTGATCAGGGGGTCCACTGACAACTACATGGATGATATCGAGAGGGCTATTGATGATGGTGTCAACACCTTCAAGGGAATCTCAAGAGATGGAAGGTAAACTGAAACATCTTCTCCATCTTCATTTCATCTTTTTCTGGGATTTCTTAAAGCAGAATTATAATTGTATTGTTTTTTACCATCTTTTTTGTTGACCTTTTGTTTTGAATATTTTAATTTGGTATAGTACGCACGATCTAACTATGCATTCGTGAAGTTAGGTGTTTCGATGTGTAGTTGAAAAAGTTGCACTGCACATCTAAATGGCTAACTTCACGAATGCGTAGTTAGATTGTGCGTACATACATGACCTTGCAATCCTTGTATCCAAATATATTTTTGTGACTGTAGTTAACTTAGTTTCTCCTCAACATTCGTTTGAACATATCTTCCTATATTAGGAAAAGTCTTATCTAATCCAGTATCACCCAGTTAGGCTGTTGCTTCTTTTATCCATTTCTCATTTGTAGTATCATAACTAGCAGAAAGCTTGATCCAGCTAGTATTACAAAATATTAATCGATTACAGGTTCCTCCCTGGTGCTGGTGCAGTGGAAATCGAGTTGGCCCAAAGTCTTCTTCAGTATGCTGACACTCTCCCCGGCTTAGATCAGTATGCTGTGAGGAAGTTTGCATTAGCCCTTGAGGCCATCCCCAGAGCCCTTGCTGAAAACACAGGGGCCAATGCTACTGAAGTTATCAATAACATCTACAAAGCACACAAGGTTAATACTTTTTTTGTTCAAAATTGAAGTAGGTTTTTTTTTTATTTTTAGCTTAGCTACATGTAAATATAGACCTTGCTAGAGTGTCGACGTCTTTCCTCCACAAAACACTATCAATAGTTGTAATTTATGTATTAGTAGAAAAACTGAATACCAGAAGATAAAATACAATGTGCCCAATATTTCAATTTTACAATCATACACTTCACCGATAATGTATGTTGGTTTTGTTCCTAGATATAATTTATTGTAGTCTTTAAGCCATGACGGCGGCCTTTAGGCGGCCTAAAAACTCCGTCACCAGAGTTGGCCATTTAGTCATACGAAAGAAGAAGATTGTAGTATTTATTCGAGGCATGCATAATTTTAGAATGGATCATTTTTATTTTACAGGAGGGTAACAAAACAGCCGGTTTCGACATTGAATCTGAGAATAGTGGCATTTGTGATGCTAAAGAGAAGAACATCTTGGATTTGTTTGTCCTGAAACACTGGGGTCTGAAATACGCTGTTGGAGCCGCAACCACGATTCTAAAGGTTGATCAAATCATCATGGCGAAGAGAGCGGGAGGACCTAAGCCAAAAGCCCCGGCTGGAAGTGATGATGAATCCTAATTCTAAATAATTTATGAACTCTTAACAGAATTGCTTATTTTAAAAGTATTGTAATAAGTTCTAATAATAAAACTGAATAGCATTTAATTTTATTACAGAGAATGTCGCTTTCTTTCAATGTTTACAGTCTTATGCATCACTCATTTGTTGGTGGCTTATTTCGGCACTAAAGTATTAATAATAACATTGTGTTGTTACAACATCAATGATAACATTTTTTGGAATAAATTCCATAAAATCACTGAATTTGTTTTCTTTTTTCGAAATCGATTAGTTTTCTAACTAGATCTATTTTCGCCGTGAAACAATAGATTGTTACACAAGGGCACATAGATAGTTACTACGTAACAAGACGTTCAAGCTTTTGCAAAGAGATAAAACCTTAGCGAGCGGCTAACTGCGCCGGAAAATCTAGAAAAAACTTCCACTGCTGGGCAACATTAGTACAAAATCGCAAACCGAATGTTAAAAAAAAAACAGGACTACTATGGCAATCACAGAACACAGAATCGCGGCAAGCTTGCACCAAGAAAACTGCCCATTTTTTAAATACCCGCCATCTATCGGAGATAGGCGTAAAGTAGCCATTTCTCCCGCTATTAACTCCATCTATTGGTAAAAAACATAAATGTTTTGTCTCCCTAGCACAAATTTGATTTATTCTCCAGTCACTAATCACCAGATTAATCAAACCAGCACTCAGTGGTGTGTGTGCAATGCTCTAAAATTGAAGGGCGACTAGAGTTGGATTCAGCATTGAAGTCCGATAGACGCAGCGCTGCTATCGCAGAACTAGGATGAGTAAAAAATTACTAATAGTCCAAATAAGGCTTGAACAAGAATAATTAGGCTAGTTTGTACTTTCGTTAGCTCTACATTCCAGAAAAACTGAACGACCTTGCTAAAAGAGCTTAATAAAGTGATTATAACAATTAGTTCCCGCTTTTGCCTTAGAACTTGAGTGGTGAATCCTACTATAACTAATTTTTATTTTTATTTTATTTAGTCAGCCACTAAATATTACCTCCCAGAAGCTTATATTTTTATTAATACGGAAAATAAATGATGGGATAATAAAAAGTTTACCGATTTTACTCAACCCTCTAATCGATTCCTTAAAAAGAGTCGATTTCTGTTTTGTTTGTTTGTGTTCCACTCTAGCATAAAAATCAACATGGCCGTTGGAAGCGCGTCATAAATACTTTCTGACGTTGTTTTTATTTGCGCAGAATCTTGTTACATAAATTGTTATTCGTGAGCTAAATTGTTTAGTTGCAGTGATAAAATTATGTGAATGCTATATTTTGTAAAATAATCCAACTGATTGATAATGTTTTGAAATCGCAATTTGAAAACAATGTCGAACAACACTGTCGGCTCGTCAGGGCCTGCTCCCGGCAAAATACGTGGACCCGGGAGGCCTCCGAAACGTACATGCACATGGTGTGCTGAAAGTAAGACACCTCTCAAGTACGTATTACCAACTGAGAACGGGAAAAAGGAGTTTTGTTCTGAAACGTGTCTCTCTGAGTTCAGACAAGCATATAATAAGGGTGCTTGTCTTCATTGTGACAATGTTATTCGAGGAAATGCGCCTTCGAGCAGTAAGAACTTTTGCTCCACTTACTGCCTCAACAAATACCAGAAGAAAAACGAAAAGAGAACCTCATCTCCTCAGTCTGGCAATGGAGCTAATGGCACAGATAATAATTCTAACAATAATTCTACTGGATCGTTCTACGATCTGTATCAGTCCTTTGATTGGAGTGATTACTTGAAGGAAACCAACAGCACAGCGGCACCCCAGGAATGTTTCAAACAGGCTCCATCACCCCCTGTGAACGATTTCAAAGTTGGAATGAAATTGGAAGCTTTGGATCCCAGAAACTTAACATCTACCTGCATTGCCACAGTTGTAGGTATTCTGGGGCCGAGGTTGAGATTGAGGCTAGATGGCAGTGATAACAAGAATGATTTCTGGAGGCTAGTTGATGCTGGGGACATTCACCCCATCGGACATTGTGAGAAGAATGATGGTATGCTGCAGCCTCCTCTTGGTTTCCGTATGAATGCTAGCAGTTGGCCAATGTTCCTTCTAAAGACATTGAACGGAGCAGAGATGGCACCTGCTAAGGTGTTTCAACCTGAACCACCTACTCCCAAAACGAATGTGTTTGTTGTTGGACAAAAATTGGAGGCAGTTGACAAGAAGAACCCACAGCTGATTTGCTGTGCGACAGTTGGGGCTGTGAAAAATGACCAGATTCATGTGACATTTGATGGATGGAGAGGAGCATTTGACTATTATTGTAGATATGACTCTAGAGATATATTCCCTGTGGGCTGGTGTGCGAGGGCCGGACACCCATTACAGCGACCTGGACAAAAAAGTGCTACACCTTCTAAGTAAGTTTTCCTAAAGTTTTAGAGATGCCACAGATATCTGTTTACAATCTGGTATCTGGCCAATCTTTTTCTTTTTTTTTTAGTTCTATTCAGGATTACTAATTCAGACATTTTATTCCAGAGGTCAACAACATTTGCAATAAAACTGTCTAATCTAACGCACCATTCAAACCAATGATTTCTCTATACCCACTATAATTTATATAAATTTCAGGTTCAAATTACGTCAAACTACAATCACTAACCCAGCGTTGCCTGAGGGTGGATCAACAGGAACCAATAACTCGACCAGCGTGATACCGCCGCCCGCGCCAACGATCCGACTACGCATTCGCAGTAGCTGCACAGGGGGCAGTAGTGCTTTACCAGCGGCTATTGTTGGCATCGGCCCTTCTGGTGCGGCTGAGACCCTAGTCAAAGAGCTGATCAGTGTCCATCCAGATCCACAAAGGCTGACGCGGGCAATACTTACTGCATCCAGTAGTTATTCCAATATAACAGATATACAGGTAATTGTTTTATTTAACTATGTTGAATTAATGCTGAAAGTTCTCACTTTAATCCCTTGATGGACACTATCTTTATAAGTATCAAACAATACAAAACAGAATACCTATAAATGTTGTCAAAAAGCTTGGATAAACTCACTTTCAAAGCAAGCTTATTAGATGTAAAGCTTTATAGGTATCTATTAATTTCTATAGCATCATAAAAAATTTTCAACATTAAAAATAAAAGCACTTGTGGCTTAGCTTGGTTAGACATTCTTGATTGATCGTTGAAGTTAAGCAACATTGTGCGCGGTCACAATTTGGATGGGTGACCGCAAGTTCCATCCTTCGGAGGGCACGTTAACTTGTTGGTCCCGGCTTTTAAGTCATTAAGCATGACAGAGGCCTTTAGGCGGCCTAAAAACTCCGTCACCAGAGTTGGCCTCTTGCTCATATGAACTTATTTTTTTAACATTAAAAATTAAAAATAAATAGTTAAAGTCAAAGCAATCTTTATAATGTGAAATTTGACTTCCAGGTTTCTACATCAAGCAAGAGTTATTCAGTGAAAGTGCCGACAGAGTTGACTTTAGACGATCTGAAGAGTTGGTTGAAGAGTGTGTGTGATGAAGTGGGCAGTTGTCAGGGTATGATCGAGGTGGACAATGGTGAGGCTGCTGGCCGGCCTTGCACTCTTTGTGGGGAGTCCACATCTAGCACCGTCCCTGTTGCCGCCACCAAGAGGTCTAATGGTGTAAGTTATGTCATTGAATCCTAAACTATTACTATAAATAACAATATTGCTTGTACAGAAAAACGTAAATACATGAAAACGTGAATAACGATTTTGATGGAATTTGCAATATTGAGGTTTCCAGAAAAATCGATCTAGCTAGGTATCATATCTGGGAAAATTCGTTTTCTCGGTATATTCACGCAAAATATTTTCCCATGCGATATGATTCGTAATTTTGCCATCATTACAATGGTCAGTATAGCCTGATGGTGAAAGTATAGGACTGCAACGCCGAAGGCTGCGGTTTCGAACCTCAGCTGATTTTGTTTTGTTTTCGCTTGTACACAGTTTTTTTCGTTTTTGTTTAAGATGTTTCTTTTCTGACAAAATTCGTTTTCTCTATTTCCACCCGAGCTGCGGGCTTAAAAAGGTCGTTAGAGCAGAATCACAAAACGAAATGAACTATAATGCCGTATCTTTCCACTCTCAGTCAATGAAAAGAGATGGCATAACAGTTCAATTCCATTTGCGATTCTGCAATAGCGACCTTTTTAAGCCCGCTGATCTCGGTTGTCCATATTGAATCACTTCTATTAGATTATAGAAACATTAGAAACCATAGAAGTGATGCATGCAAGTCAAGTGAACAGGATTTCGCATGTTTAGCTTATGTTACGTTAAGAAAAAAAAAAAGAAAGGAGTAGGCTGGTAGAGGGTAAATGGAAAAGAATACAATACATGTTGAAAGATGATGAGAGAGGAAAAGCACAAAATAAAAATACATGTTATGATGATTAGTGTATCTACTTATAGTTAGCATTCCCGTTTACTCGTTTTATGATGAATTTCTTGATAATACTTAACCTTTCTTTCACCTTCAATTTAATTTTACAATGAAAATTATTAGCGTCATAAATAAAATACAATTCTAAAACTTATACCTATCCTACTAATATTATAAATGCGAAAGTTTGTAAGGATAGATGGATAGATAGATGGATGGATGTTTGTTACTCATTCACGCAAAAACTACTGAATGGATTTGTATTGTATATTAACTAACGGTTCCTGTATGTATCTCCGTGCGGGTAAACCTGCGGGGTGTAGCTAGTCATTTCATAAATCACACTAATATTAGAAATGCGAAAGTTTGGATGTTTGGATGGATGTGTGTGTGTTTCTCTATAATTCGACAACCACTGAACCGATTTGCCTGAAATTTAAAATGTAAATAGATAATGACCGGTAATAGAACATCAGGGTACTGCGCGAGAGAAGCCGCGGGCGCAAGCTAGTGCACTATAAAATAAATTTATGAAACGTTTCTATTTTGATACAATATGAAACGTGACATTGATCAAAGGTGGGAACTGCTTACGATAGAGGTAAATTGCGCGCGAAATTAAAGAGGTTTCTCAGAGTCAAGGCTGAGCTGTGGTAAACCTAAGTTGACTATTTGTTGTTGGTAATTTATGATCAGGCAAATACAACATTACATAAAAATGTTAAATAGGGAATCCGAAGATAAAAATATGTTAAAGATACAAATGTTGACTTTTCAGCTATCGAACTATTATTTATTCTGTGGTTTATTTAGCTCAGGTTATAGAAAACTTTGTACACATTAGCCCTGAGTTAATTTTTTTAGTATCAAATCTAAATGTTTGTTAAATAGAAGTCCCTAAAAAAGCTCTACTTGGCAAACGCTGACCATAACGATTTGAAATAGGTACAGTCAGCGTCATCAATCGGTATCCCCCTATTGATTTTAACAAGGACCCTTTTCATTTCAACTTTGGATTTCAGTCGGATTTGCTAGTATAGGAACTCGAGCGAAATTAGATATTCATGAGTATACTAGCAAATCCGACTGAAATCCAAAGTTGAAATGAAAAGGGTCCTTGTTAAAATCAATAGGGGGATACCGATTGATGACGCTGACTGTACCTGGGTATATAAAAAACATCTTGTATGCGTATGCAGTATATAAACTCGTTCATAGCTTTTCTTTATAATCCAAAGCCAATAAGTATTTTATAATGCTTTATATAGTGCAAGGCATATTAATCAATAAAAAGATAAATTATTTAATCATCATTGTTTATTCAGATAAAATTTACTTTTTACGAGGATATTGTAAAATTAATGATTAACGCGAGAAGATAAAAACGAAGGAAAGTATTATTTAGGTACGACACTCAGAAGATAGGTTAAAATTGGCTTCCAAGATTCGATTACATAGATTAAGATAGGTTAGCGCATTGTTATGTCCGGACCCCCTAACCCCCCCCCCCCCCCTTATATACGCCCATGACAAAAGTTAATATGCTCTGTTTCTTTTTATCACACGAATTTTGAATATATCCTTCTTTCTTTTGTGTGAGTGTCCAGCATGTATAATTGGTCCATGGTTTCAACTAATAATTTATCCACAGAGTACAGAAGAGCCGGCAGCAAGCGGGGCGGTTGGCAACGGCGAGTGCTCAAGTAAAATGGCCCGGATCTCCCCGGAGCGGCCCGAGCCGGCGTCGTCGACGACAGGCGCGCCGCCCCCGCCCGCGCCCCACACCACCCCCGCTGACTGGTCTGTCGAAGACGTCATCGGGTTCATAGCTGCGGCTGATCAGGCATTAGCCACGCACGCTGATCTCTTCAGGAAACATGTAAGTTGAAAATCCTACTTCTTACTAATCCTTCTAATATTATAATTGCAAAAGTCCGTGTGTGTGTGAACGTTTGTTACCATGTGTCCCTATAACTACTAAACCGATTTTGATAAAATTTGGAACGTAGATAGTTTAGGTTCTGGAATAACACATATGCTTTATCCCGGAAAAATGTATGGTTCCCGTGGGATTCTTCTTCTTTCGTATGAGCAAGTGGCCAACTCTGGTGACGGAGTTTTTAGGCCGCCTAAAGGTCTCCGTCATGGCTTAACGACTTAAAAGCCGTGGGATAAACAAATAGTAGCCCACGCGGTCGAAGCCGCGGGCGTTCACAAGTATTATTTATGAAAGTTTAGATGTTTTTAATACAGTTGCTCAAAAAGTGGCGTATTGCAGGGACGTATAGCGTTCGGGAAGTGGGCTATTACACACTCGTGCTTTTTTTTTACCTTTCCCGCACTCGTGCGTTCTCTTTCCCAACTGTCAAAATAATGTCTATTAAAAAGAAAAACCAACCATGAAGTTTTTACTAAAAAAAAATCATAGAAGTTTTTATGATTCATGCAAATACGTATATTTCTAAAAAGAAGCTAAAAATTTGTTTTTTATATCAGATTTAATGATTTGATTGAATGAGTTAGGTTAGGTTTCATTTCATTTCATCTCATTAAATTTCATTTTCATTTCATATCAATAAAAAAATTCTACTGAAGACTTGGCTGTATGGGCATAGTTCCCTTTGCCTACCAGAATCAATGAAAAAAAAAATCTCATATTCTACGGTTGGCGCTATTTTCTAGATTAAATTGCTTCATTTTTTCGCAACTGTATTAAAAATAGTCGTTCAGTACACGTTCGGAACCGTCATTGCAACTTGTCCCGACTGTCAACCCTCGCCTTCGGCTGCGCCTCGGCTCGGGTAGACATTTATCGGAACTCGTTGTAATGACAGCCTTTCCGAACTTGTACTGAAATATACTATTGTTACTCAATCGCGCCAGAACGTCTGAGCGGATTTGGATGAAATTGCTACAAATGCATAGCTAGATTATACAGTGTCGAGTCTTTCCAATCCTTCCACCACGATCACTCAATCGTAGTTTGCGGATTTTTTGGGGTTCTGAGAATAATAAATAAATAAATATTGCTGGACATTTGACACCGCGCCATCTGAGAAGAATCGACGAGGTTCTAAAAACTTGCCCACACAGGTGATGAATTGGGCCTTAAAATTTAGAAGTTTTTCAGTCTAAATCTCTGTCATTCGTTGTACTCAATAATTTAATTTGTTGCAGGAAATCGACGGCAAAGCGCTACTGCTGCTAAATTCTGACATGATGATGAAATACATGGGTTTGAAGTTAGGTCCAGCACTGAAGATATGCAATCTTGTAACAAAGATAAGAAACCGTAGGCACTACAGCACCTGAGTAATAATATTAATCTCAAAGTTAGAAACTTTAAGTTTCAACTATATGCTAGTTATAGTAAGGATTTACAGTCACAGTTTTCGCTTTAGATGACACTCGTCGTCAGAATCTCTAAGCTGTTATATTCTGGGAACTATGTAGACTTCATTACGTAGAATTAATGCTAAGCTTTTGCCTCCGTAGCATCATAACGATCTCTCTGGCAGAATAGAGAAAACTTGCTTTTACGAATATCATTTTGGTAACATTTTGCAATACTAATCAAGAAAATTTCAATCATGAATCAAAATAGAAGTTTATTTTTTTCCTCAAAGCGATCGTCGTCAAGCAACCGCCGTATATGTGTCTATAGATTTATGTAAGCAGTTGTAAAAAAACCGGTTTCTTTTGCCCTTACTTTTGGCACCCTTTTTGGATAGTAATCACTGTTTGGATGTAAGCATATTATATTTCCCTATACATTGTTAACTTACAAAGTGCTTGTCACTATTATACTAACAAAACACCAAGTTGGATGATCTCCACGCAAGATATAATAAGACTTGAGTCAGTTTTTCCCTAAAATTTATAGCATTAGTCATGTAAATAAGTATTTTAAATGAGTAAAGTTGCATTTAATGTAGTTAGTGCTCATTTCCATGTATTTCCATGAAAATAATATCGTTGTTTTTATCGCTTAGGTATAGTAAAGAGTAATTTTAAACTATATATTTATATATACTATGATTCTAGAATAACGTTTGTATGGCTTCACTTGATTTATTTAACTCGTACGATTCTTTTAGATCGAGTGAAATGATATGAAGAAATGTTAAGTATGTGAAAATAAAGAAAATCATACATTATATTGGCTAGTCGCGCGTGAACCTATTGCCTGAGATGAGTACACAACAAACTATCTTCACAACTCTGCTCGCAAATGTCGTAAAGTAAGTACAGAAATTATATTTGTAGTTTAGGTTCTAGTGCCTTCCAACATTTATTCATAGATTGTACAATTATAGTCTTTTAACAATAACGCTGCTTTCGTTGTACACTAACTAATTTAATGAAAACTAAAACCGATAGCTCTTATTTCGTTCATGCTAAAGACCAAAACAAAACGACAGTCTGGGTGACATTTCTAAAGTTACTTTATTTTAGTAAAAATGAAGTTTTTGTGGGTAGAATAAGTCGAGGCTTTTCAGATTCCAAATAAAACTTCCTTTGATCGAAGAAAACGACGCAGTGCAAGGTACTTTTAGAAATGTCACTTTCAATGCCATTCTGTTTTGGTCTTTACCGTGAATGAAATAGAAACTATCAGTTTTAGTGATAATTTAAATAGTCAGTGTGCAACGGAATCAGCGCAAATGATTGAACATTGTATAGTATAAAACATCAAGACTACAGTACGGCCAACGGATCTCGGCGTGCGTGAAGTTAGCCGTTTCGATGCGCAGTGCAACTTTTTCATACAAAATTTTCTACTGCGCAGCGCAGAGCCTGACTTCACGTACGCCTAGATCCGTCGGCCCAACTGTACAAACCACGGTTTGATTAAATAATCATTAAAATGCTACCATTATAATAATAATAATATTATAAGGGTGCAATATTTGAGGATTTATTTAACGTATCTTTATTATCACGTTATCAAACTCTAATAATGTAGGTTGAAGTTTTATTATGAATCACATTATACGCAAATACATAGAGACTACACGAATTTGTTAGTAATTCTATACAACAAAACTAGAAGGTTATTTAAAAAATCCATGATTAGTAAAGAAAGAGAACAATGATAATTACAAATCATTCAACGGATATACAGTTATTATTTTATTAAGAATGTTTATATTAAAAGTGAATAAAGCTTAACGCTGCCCACGAAAATCATAGCAATAACTATATATATTAATGTTCTTGGTAATTTTGAAAGGAAATAACATGGTGTACTAAGACTACTCCCGAAAAATCGAAACGGGAGCATCAAACCATGCTCTCTGATAGATTCCTATTAGCGAAAAGAGTATAAAATAAATTGTTTATTTAACGGTACTTTTTATGCTATAGGTACATAAAAAAACTATTTTTGAAGTCACAGTTTATAAATGAATACAACTTATCTGTTTAATTTGTTATTTATGTTCATTGGCGGTGATTCCGTTGAAAACTGATTAATTAAATTATGACAAAAAAAAACGATAACTCTTATTTCGTTCATGCTAAAGACATGGTTCATGGTTTTTAGTGTAAAGAGTTACCAGAGTTGGCCACTTGCTCATACGAAAGAAGAAGAAGAAGTGTAAACGAAATAAGAGCTATCGGTTTTAGTCATAATTTAATTAGTTAGTGTTCAAGGGAATCACCGCCATTGTCTAGCTCTATAACAATTAACGAGACATGCTGCGGAATAAAACAATTTGGTTTTGGTACCTCCCTCTACATAGTTCTGTATTGTTTCAGTTTTCGGGATAAGTCACAGACACCTGTATAATACTAAACCAACATTTTAACATAATGTTGGATAAGACATTATTGTATTATGTATTCGCATGTGATAAGAATATTTTATTAATATTTTTATTATATTTTAGTCGCTCGATAAATGTTCTATTGCAGATTAAAGATAGTTTGTTCTTCCTAACTTCATCCAATCTCGATGATTCTGAAATATTAGCGCGATGAACCGCATACAAACGGCCACACATACTTTCTCGTTAATATTAGTTGTATTTCTAATACTAGAACTACCATTAATTTCCATTGATTGTGCGAGTGCGTGGATTGTTCCTTAGGCATCTTTTTAAAGGTTCACTATCAGAAGTATTTTTATTTGTAGAGCTATTTTCTTAGGTTGTACTGACCTATACTCTAACTTTTGTTTTGCCATTCAAGTGTTATTATATTAGAATGTTTAATTTAAACTTTCATCATGTGATATTCAATGTTGTCTGTTAGCTTGATAGATAATTATTTTTTAAAAGTGATTTTAAATTTAAGTTTCTAACATGACATAACTATTAGATATAGTTTAATTTGTTGCTGTAAATTCATAAAATACAGGTTGATTTATGCCCATCACAGACGTAGCTATGGTATATACCTAATAATATACTGAGCTATTTGTCTTGCTATACTTATATTGGTGACGTAGTATAAATATATACCTACTTATTATAGCTGTGGTCGCTCGAAAATTGTAGTGCGCCGCAAACTTTATGGCGGCTGAAGTGCGCGGCAGATTCGACTTTGCGCAGGTACAGTCAACGCAATTGCGGGGAGATGAAGGCGGTGAAGTGCGGGGCAAGGCGGGCTATGTAGATAAAGTTTACTCTATTCTATTGCGTTGACTGTATATAGCTGTGGTCGCTCGAAAATTGTAGTGCGCCGCAAACTTTATGGCGGCTGAAGTGCGCGGCAGATTCGACTTTGCGCAGGTACAGTCAACGCAATTGCGGGGAGATGAAGGCGGTGAAGTGCGGGGCAAGGCGGGCTATGTAGATAAAGTTTACTCTATTCTATTGCGTTGACTGTACCTGCGCAAAGTCGAATCTGCCGCGCACTTCAGCCGCCATAAAGTTTGCGGCGCACTCTAGAGATATATCGCAATATATCTTGCTATAATATATATAACAGCTCCGTCTGTGACGGGCTTTATCGATAAATATGTTTATTTTTAACATTTTCGTACTGGTTTGAGCAAGCGACATTCTATGCGTAAAAATCACTGATTCATAAATCAACCTGTACTGTATATTTGAGATATTTGGTAATTTTTGATCAGTTTGGACCTGGCACCCATTCGAACTGATTTGATCACAGACGCCAGTCGTTACACTGATCAAGAAAGACTGTAATAATATTACTTGTAATGGTATAATTTCAATACACCTGAATCTGTGAAGAGTGTAATTCTGGAGTTTCTATGGCCATAGAACTCGTATATTTGTATTATGCAGGCATTTGATTTTAGCTTTTAGGTCACACATTTGTTTTAAGTTGTTCAACACGGTAAACTTAGTCTTAATTATAATTTGGGTTCCAAGTTTTTGTATAATTTGTTCTGACTTGATTACCTACATTTTATAATACTTACTTCAGTTTGTTGTTCTGTATATAAAATTATGAAAAAATATAAACCCAAAATAGAAAAAATCAGTAAGTAACTTGTTTTGTCGATACATATTATTTATGTAGAAATTTTAATAATTTGTATGTAAATAGAGACAGAAAACCATTGGAAACAGAAATGTATAAATTAATAAAAACGTAAAAATGTTTGTAATTGTTTTAATTATAGCGAGTATTATCACGACCTTAAGTCAACCTTACCCTAGTTAGTGGCATTATTGCGTAAAATACGTAAATACTGTTAATAATTTCCGGATGTGTCCAGTTAAGAGACCAGAATTGAAACAATGAGTCATCAAGTAAAACCGACAAAAACCGATCATCAATGTAATGAATGACAATTTATGAATTGCGTGTACTTAATGAACACAATTTGTACCGTAACTGTAAAACTTGTCAACGTGACATTATTACGGCCCTCTTTGCCATGTACCTTACCTACTTACTGAGGAACATTATTTCGAGTTCAGTCTGAACTTTTAATTGGACGTTCACGGAAACAATGACATAGGCTACAGGTAAATATGAAAAAGGAGGAATGAATAGAATAGAGTTATATTCTATTCCTCCTTTATTTTATTGTACACCATATGAGGAAACTAAAATAATATTTATTAAGGAGGATAAAATGCAAATCTGATTCACGAAAACTTTGTTTAGCAGACTATTTTGCCTCCTGCAGGGTTATTTTAATTCACTCGTTAGCTCGCATTACTTCCGACAAATTGATTTTTTACGGTGAATGCTTTTAATTGGTATAGAAGAAAGAAATATTTATTGTGTAAAATATAAAGTATAATTTGTGGCAAGAAATCCGAGCTAGGAGTGAAATAAAAAAGCCCTGCTGAGCTATTTTTATTCTTTTTTATTATAAAGCCGGTAGAGTTAAACGCAATAGCTGTAAACTATTCTAGATGAAACAATAATTTAAAACCGTAAGTAAAATTATTTATAATTTTTTTGCAGTGAACACCAATGAGTTGTAAATCTATGGTGAACACACAGCTTTATAGTTGGCAATTGGATGTCATTATGCCTGGGATACACTAGGGGACATGTTGCGGAACATGTCCCTCAACAACTACGTGAAGTGTCCCGCGACAATTGTCATGGAACATTTTGCCGAACATTTTGGAGCAAGCAACATGCCCCGCGTCACGTACAATGTTGCGGGGCATGTTGCGGGACAATATGCAACGTTGCAGCGTCACGTAAATTACGTGTTGCGCGTCATGTTGCGGGACAAAATGTTCCCTAGTGTATCCCAGGCTTTATGCTACACAAATAACAATAAGTAGGTAAGTACCTACCTAGCTCGTTTCCTTCTGGTAGGTATAGGTAATAATGGTTGTTTGTGATGAAGGAAGCATTTTGCGATATTTACCTACTTTTTATAAATTTGATCATGACACTGCTAAAAGGTTTTATAAAGTTCGCAAAGTCGTTTGTCTTGTAGTCTGTGTCAGTTTTTCACCCAAAATCAATAATGACCTAGTCGCGAACAAAAGTAATTCAAAATAATTCAGAATAAAGAGTCTACTTTTTAATAATTTTAGATAGTAGTTAGAGTTAGATGTACAATACCTACGTGACATAATGTAATTTCCTTTCACAAAAGTATTGATAATAATGACACCAATGATAGCAGTGTCTACTTTGCCCAGAAATATTCCGATAACAAATAAAACTGACTCTACCTAGAGCTCATGACATGTAGCAAAATGATGTGCAGATTAAAATTCGGAGCGTGACCTTTCGTCTAACTTAATAAAATGGCAGATGAAAAAAAAAGAGATGGCTGTTTATATTTATGTACAAACTTTACTCCGTACAGACAGGAAAAACATGTGGATCAGTGCGTGTCAGTGTTATCTGTAATGTGAGTGATGTACTAAATTATGTGCATCTCTACTTCTATCGTTGAGCAAGCCGCCCGCCCGTGTGTGTTATCTTAAAACATATTAGGTATTTTTCGCTAGAGCCGACATTTTTAGCTTTGACTTTGAAGCAGTCAATCGACGATTCAAAGGTCTGAGCCTTTAGCACGAGTATGCACAAGTTTACTATTCGATCCGTGACTGTAGTATAGTCTCTCAAATGTATGGGATTCCGGTGCAGCGCCTCCAGTGGTAACTTGACTGAACTAAAATCCCAATACATTTGAGAGACTATACTACAGTCACGGATCGAATAGTAGACTTTGTGCATACTCGTGCTCGAGGCCCTGAGTCCTTTGCAATCTGGTTTTCGAAAATGATATCTACTAAAACCGGTACAACGTCGATACCTACAGTTGTCACAATGGATCTAGGCATTCGTGAAGTTAGGCATTTCGCTGCGCATTAGACAGTTGCACTGCGCATCGAAACGGCTAACTTCACGAATGCCAAGATCCGTTGGAAGAAATGTACCTACCTGTCGAAGAACTAACCCAACGTTGATTAGGTAGGTACTAAAAATTAAACACAAAAAAAATGGAATTTGTCACTATAAGTCGCAAGTATTTATTGCTAGCAGAATCGGAGGGAGATAGTTGCGGTGCGGAGCAAGATAATGACAATTTTGAGAGAGAGGCGCGCGCGCAGATCGTTTGTCGTTCACTGCGCCCATTATTTAGTGTAGTACCATAGTAAGTCTGTGCTTTAGTGTGTGCCTGGCGGTCTGTTGTGTAGCAGGCATCACCGGACTGACACCGGAAAAAATACGCAAGAAAATAGTTATAAAATAACGTGAACGAAATACATCATGGAGATGGAGAGTCGAAAGGAGAAGGAAATGAATGGTGAGTGATAGTGAACCATTGATTATATTATTGCTTAGTTTTATTGAAGTGGTATGTTACGTGGCATTGACACTGCAGAAGGACCCCGTGCAGAAATGAAAGTGGTCAATCCTGCACGCCCGCATTGTTGTCTTATTTTAGATGCTTTATTTTACCTTATTTTAGAGTCTAAAATAAGGTAAAATAAAACAACAATGCGCAGCAGTAGTGCAGTTTAGTCTAAAATTTAGACTATACTGAATAGATAAATACTTAACAGCTTTTTCAATATAACTGCCGCTGGCAAAAATCAATATTTAGGTAGGTACTTAACTAAATATTTATAAGTATTAAACACCTGAAATCCTAACATTAATAAATCACTCGAATAATAATGGTCAACTGAATTTTAATGTAGAGCAAGTTTGAAAATATAAAACGTTCTGTTTTGTCATTATGAGTAAGTACCTACCTATAGGTAGGTACATATCTACCTATACCTACCTAGTTCTTATTAGGTAGGTAAGTACTTAATAATATTTTTTAATGCATATTTTCGTTGACACACATTTTTATTTAAAAAATAAGTTTATTTAATGAATCAATAAACTTTTATAAATAAGGATGAGTACCTACTTACATACCAAAATAGGTATTTTTTAAATAAAACATTTACTTACGTACCTACCTATATCACAGGTTGTCCTGACTCTGACCTGCTTAGGTAGTTTTATGATAATGTACCTACCTACCTATAAGAGCAGAATCACGTTTGGTTTTCGGGCACGTACCACCCATTACAATGTTTTTACCCGACTGCGGCGAAGCCCAAAAGGATGTTATGTGTTTGACATGTTTGTACCTATGTATGTGTGTAATGTGTTTAAGTATGTCCTTCCTATGTCTGATCGTAACTATTCAACGGCTCATCTGATTTTCATAAATGATAGGTACGTCATTAGATTCGTCTTCATAGTGCGACTTGTACCTACATAATATTCTTAAAAAATAAAAATCTGAAAAAAATACTTACTTTTTTTCAAGACCCGCGAGTGGGGTATTAAAATAAAGGGCTTTAATAGAAGGGAGTACGAAATCATAAACAAACCAATGTTTTAAAACAGTTCTAGACCGCAGTCGCGTTTTTTATTTGTTATTAACTGCCTCTGGTTTATCTTACCAATAACCTTTATTGCGAAGATAAAAACATGATGTTATATGTTTTAATATACCTACATAATAGTGTAGGTTCTCTTGGATTTATTATTCGCGCTGTCTTCAAAATGTCGACTATTTTTGTAAAAACTTACATTGTAGAAAAATTAGGTACTTACTTAATCATTTAAAATACCTCTTCGGCACACTTGCAAATTCCACCATTCCACCATTATAAAATAGGATTGTTTGTTTCAGGGTCCAAACCTCCTGATACCAACGTGGATATGATCCAAAAAATTATCGGAGCTTTCGGAAAGTACCAGCTGTTCCTATGTATCCTAATCTTCATCTCTAAGTTCTTCGTAGCGTACCACCAAATGGCCATAATATTCCTGGCGCCAAGAGTTTCATACACTTGCGGCTCTACGGAAGGAGCGGTGGAGTCGGAATGCCCGTGCGAAGAACCGATTTACGATACATCCATATTCAACAACACCATCATTATGGAGTGGGATTTGATCTGTGAAAAGAGATGGATGGCCAGCTTCTCGCAAACCTTGTTTCAACTCGGTGTTCTGCTAGGAAGCATTTCCTTCGGAATGGCCGCGGACAGGTGACATTTAAATGATTTCTAAGAATCCTTACGGGTTCTTACGTCATGTTTAAGGTTATTCTTATAATACGTTTCCTTGTAGATTGTAACAAAGATTGTTTTGTTTTAGATTTGGACGAAAAAATCCATTGCTTGTGGCCGTTGTGCTGCAAATCTCGTCCGGAGTGGCGGCCGCCTTCGTGCCGAACTACTGGGTCTTCTCGTTCTTGCGTTTCTTGGTGGGCATGTCAGTCGGAGGCACAATGGTGACTGGATTCGTCATCGTGATGGAGTTTGTGGGCTCGCAACACAGAGAAGTCGTCAGTGCTCTATACCAAGTGCCATTTAATATCGGTCATATGATGCTGCCGATGTTTTCATACTTTTTCAGAGATTATTCCGACTTTCAACTGGTTATATCTGCCCCAGCAGCGATCTTGCTTGCTTACTTCTTCTTGATACCGGAGACGCCGCGCTGGCTCATTGCTGTCAATAGAACCGATGAAGCTATTGTTATTTTGGAGCGAGTGGCTGAAGTGTAAGTTGTAGTCTCATTTTTTTTTCAAACAAGTATAATTTCCGTAATTCAAAATTTACAAAATTGTTAAATAGGTAGGTATTTCTTTTTATTATTAATTACATTCGTGACGTGTCTTTTTACATTAGCGAACACCGATCTGTTTAAATATATTTTAACATTGTCCTTTATCATTACAGAAATAAACGACCAACAGACGATATTCGATCTACCGTCGAGTCATACAAGGCGAAATTGTCATCGGATCAGTTGAAGAAAGGAAATATTATCGATCTTTTTCGCACACCAAACATAAGGAAAAATACGTTATGCATGGCATTCAACTGGCTATCGTGCAGCTACTGCTTTTATGGAGTGTCGCAATATGTGGGCCAGCTCAGCGGCAACGTCTTCGTGAACGTGGCTGCCAGCGCTGGCGTCACTGTCATAGGAACCTTCTTATCCATACCACTGATGAAGTTGATCGGAAGAAAAACTATAGTGATAACGTTCAATTTTGTAGCAGCTTTGTGCCTAGTTATTCTGGCTGTCGTTCCGGAGGGCGCAGCCTCTGTGGTACTAGCGAGTGTCGGTGTGGTTTCCAGTTTTATTGTGTTCACGGTCGTGTATCTGTACTGTTCCGAGCTGTTTCCGACCGTGGTGCGAAACGCAGCTGTGGGAGTGGCCTCGATGTCAGCTCGAGTTGGCTCCATGGTGGCGCCGTTTGTCATAGACCTACAAGGCGTGGCGGCGTGGCTCCCACCGATAGTGTTCGCGATTATGCCTATCCTCGCGGGCTCTGTCGCGTTTTTAATGCCAGAGACGAAAGGATACGAACTGATGACGACTATAGAAGAGGGCGAAAACTTTGGCAAAAAACCCAAATCAGAAATCAAATCAGAAACAGTGAAGTAAGCTCTACTGAAAGAAACAAAGAGCAGAATCATTTTGTGATATTACCTATTATAGGTTCAGCCTACACGCGGGACAAACTGTAAATAGATATTATGTAATATTTTTTGCTGCATTTCAATAGTATAGTAGTTACGTAATGTACCTACCTAAATAATGGCTAGTATTTGTTTTCTAAAACCTCAAATGAATGTTTGAATAGGCATTTGTTGAGACTTGTAAAGAAAGAAAGTTTACTTACTTATATTTATTGAAATGATAAACTACTCGTAACCTTTTGACTGTAAACTCTCGGAAGTCCTCGGACCTTTGACAAGTAATATAAGATATCGGTAAGTAGTTAATTAATAGTTGGATCATTAGAGACTTGTTGTTTCTTAAAGTGCATTTAGGTATCTATTCTAAATTCAAAGTCCAAATTAGTACTTATCTTCATCTTAGACCACACTGTTGCTTTACATCAGGCAGGGTGTGGTCAAATGCAAAAACCTGTTTAGATAAAAAAGCGGAGCTAAAAAGGCCGTTATAGCAGAATCATATCTAATGCGATTCGTATTATGTTTTGTTCTTGACACTCATGCCTATGAAAAGAGCCGGCATTAGTGCAATTCAGATTATGATTCTGCTTTAACGGCCTTTTTAGCCTCGCAGGAATTTAGTCAAAATGCTGATCAATCTAATTTATTTTACGGCCCTGAAATTAATTAAGTAAATGTAAATATGAAGTTGGTATATTCGTAAGAAAAGTTAATATAAAAACACATTTTAAAATGGAACAAAACAATCTTCCTACTTAAAATAAAAATAGGTCACTATGTAGTTATTTTGATTACTAACGTGTTTTACATGCCGCTCATGTGTACTTATCTCACGCTCAGTTTAGTGATCTTATAAAGTACCTACTTTATATAGTTATCTAGACACATACTTATAGATATATCCGCTATCTATTTGTTGGTACAAAGAATATTATAATAATTGATATGTCAGCTGGTTCTCGGCGGTTATTCTTAGGTACTTAAATGAAACAACTTTTGAAACTATTTGGTTACGAACATAAATATTATTATCAACGGGATAATTACCATAACAATTATTTACTTATATGAAAGTTTCAACGACATTTAATTCTACCAGAAACCTCACATAATATAGAATTCCTACTAAGTCAAAATGTCTATCATGGTTGCGAGTACCATTTTGTACTTATATCAAATAAACACAAGAATAGATTTTAGTAGGAAATATTAACAATTTAGTAGGTACTATCTTATTTGTGGCTCTTTAGTAGTCACCTGGCCCCGGCGACATCTTTCAAAGAATTTTAGTGATGCTGAACTGAAAATCTATACTCCGACGAATTTCTCATACAAAAGAATTCAACGCGCTCCGCACAAACATACAAAAATGCATTCGACTTGCATCTAGTATTTTGGAGGCACTTACCTACATTTTGTGTTTTGATGTAGAACTACATTTTGTGTTTTGATGTAGAACATTTCAAATATATACCTTTCAATTCCCAAGGTATTATTTTATCGATCCTAGGGATTAAACTGTCTTTTTCAAACGGTGATTATTCAAAGATTTTTTTTTCGTTCGTGTAGTTTTAAGAGTTAGTTGAGTTATAAGAGAGAACACTATTCGTTTATTTTTAAAAACATAAAGAAGTAAGGACTAATAAATAACTAACAAATTGATTAAATTATGTTATTTTTAACGAAACTGGAACGAAAAAAACTCATTTATAGGCTAGAAGAGTGTAGATATCACACATTTTGAACGCTGTTGTCTTAACTTATCTGTATGTCTTAACCAAATAGTAGGTAATCTTGTTTAGCTCATGTCAATGAAATCAGCGTTGTTAAAATACGTAATCAGTAGAATGTGTACTCAACAAAGAGAGTAGTCTCAATGGTAATTCTAGGGCTAACTGATCCACATGACTTAGGTAGTAAAAAAGGTGTTTTAGCATTTAGATAATACATTTTTATGACCAGCAATAAAATACTTACTTACCTTTTACTATTGAAGTTGTAAAGTGAGTTATATCTCTAGATGTAACCTCGACGTTTGTGACGTTTTTGAGGAACCTGCAGTCTGAAGGAACGATACTTCATCTTTGGTTTACCTACATTACATAATATTTTATTCAGGAGAGGTTCGTTTTGTTACATAGAGAAGAGTTATTCACTATTCTTTCAATCCACCGCACTTCTCAGCAAAAATAATAGTACTGAATCAAAAATTATACGAAATATACTGTACCTATACATGATGATGACCTCCACGACGTGACTTGCTAGCCAAATTTAGTTTTAAATGTCCTATTGCAGGACGCACAGAACAATTTCTCAAGAGAGTTGTATGTGTAGGTGTAGACTGTTTTGGGTTTTGCTTTTCGCAACTGTCGCTTGCCGTCAAGATGTTCAAGACGCGTTTTTTCAAAGCGTGCACAGGCCAAGCACGGTATATACCTCTGTATAAGTACTGTGTTAGAACTGTCAATGGGTCAATCTTCAAAATCAGCGCACCTGGTTGATCGCTATGGCGCCCCTTTAATATCGATATTATTGCTTTTCTGCCCCTTCAGGGGTCAATATGAAAATATGCTTATTTAGACAGCTCCTTCTAGAAATAAAAATACAGAAAAACAATAATATCGATATTTAAAAAAAAAACGATCGATATTTAAAAAGCACCATAGCGATCAACCAAGCACGCTGATTCTGAAGATTGACCCCAATACGCAGGGGCAAACCAAAGTGATCAAGCAGCGGCATCGTCATCGCTGAGTCACTCAATCCTTAAAAATAAGTAATTTATGAACCTAATATTACATAAATAAAGGCCGATTCCTAGGTATGATACTTACTATAAAAATAATGATGACTACCTACCCAAAATAAACAATTTATCTTGGTAGTAAAATTACATTATATTGCAGAGAAATGGAAGGTTATTACGTTATTAGATAAGTAGCGGATAAGATGAACGCTAGAAGGTAATCTACAGTGTTGTTTATAAAATCTTGTCATTCGTCGGCAATAAGATAAGTAGTAATAAAACATACCTTAACTATGAATGCCATTAGGACTTTGTTCTGACCATTTCGTGACTGTTTTTAATAAATCTTTCTGACTTTATCGCAATTAACCAATTTTACAACGAGCAGCGAGGCTAATTATTGACCCTAACGATTGATGCAATAAAAGTACAGGGTGTAATTTTTACAGATATTAATCGGTTCAATTCCCGAGTGTGGCAAGCAAATTTTCGAAAATCTTTGAACGGAGTTTTCTTTCTTAACAAAAATAAAGGAATGTTTTCTTTGTAAATAGTAAGTAGTAAATTGTTCTTTGTAAGTAGTACATTTTTGAATCTACAATCACAGAACAGATAATAATACTACGCTACAGTATTACGAGTACTTTCCCTTCAGGTGGCATTACAAAATTCCACCCTGTATAACTACTTAAGATCTACATCTTCTAAAACTGAGCTAACTCCATGAGTTTCGGCAGGTTATAGTGGAAAATATCAATTTCATTTTCAGAAAGACTATTGATTAGTCGATCGAGCGAGCGAAGCGAGCGAAGATCTTAGTGGTATGTTGGGCGATTTTGCTTTGTATGTTTGTATGTTTGTATGTTTCACGAATTGTTGTTCGAGCATAACTGTCGAACCGTTCATCCAATCTGCATTTTTTGTTTGAATATAGCAATAGTACTTTTTGTTTGAATCGTTTTTTGTTGAGAGGTCTCGCGCGCGTTAAGAGTTCGGAAGGACGCGAAAAGAGCTGGACGGCGGAGGTTATTGTAGGCGGGGCGCTTGGACAGATGAGTGACTAGAATCAAAGTACTCTTTAGAAACTGAAAACCTACCTCTTTCTCAACACACTCTCTATCTCCCTCCCCCTCAGAACAAGAGGAAGCCTTATCCACATCAATCAGTAGATCCTTGCGCGAGCTGGTGATCTGTCCGTTGCTGGTCTGCTCTGATAGCGTCTTGATCCAATCCTTAGGGGTCTCTGAGTCGATGTAGCAAGGGCCTTCGTCTTCGCTCGACATCTGAGTAGTGGGTAATGGACGGGGCACGCGTTCTCTGAAGGAAGGATCATAGTAATAAATATTTATTGAGTTGACTAGGGAAGGTAAAAGAAAACTTTCGTAAAACAATAATGACGGTTATGTCGAGATTGAGGGTTAAAATCTCACTTGGGGCCTGACGAATTTAAGGTCAAGAAAATTGACGAGAAACATTTTTTACCTAGCATGTGCAACATCGAGACATATTATCTCGTTTCTCGACTCACGATGTTGCGCATGTTAGACCTACATAATGTTAGAGCAGTAGTAATTTTAATATAATCTTACTTCAATAAGAATGATTGTTAAATATATAAATATTTACCAAAAATTCCTCCATGACGAGAAAATTGTCACGTTGCGCATGCTGCACGCCTAGAATAGCAACAAATTTTCTCGCCTCGAGAATCGAGTTATCTCGTTATGTCAACCTGCTCTAAAACCTTTAATTTGTTAACATTTCATAGTTTTTTTTACCATGTTTAACAATTTTCTAATAACTTACCTAGATTTAGCTCTGTCTAGTTTGTTGGGACTCTTCTGTTTCTTGGGCTTGTCTACATTGGTGTCTGAGCCAGACTTGCTCGCCGGTTTCGCCTGTGAGACCAGCAACGCCTTTTGGAATAACTCCATGGACTCTAAAACAATCAATTAATTTAATACATTAATTGGTTTTACTTGTATGCTTTTAACTGCTATTAGATTCAAGGAAACCTGCTAAGATTTATTAATAAATAGCTTCCGTCCGCGGCTTCGCTCGCGTGGTACTCAAATAAAAAGTAGCCAATGTGTTATTTCAGGTCATAAACAATGTATAATGGAACACTTCTCCCAAAGTAACTTATCAAATCAAATCGTAAGTTTTTGCGATAATTCAAAAAAACACATCCCATACATTTTCTATGAAATTAGGAGTTGTAAACATTACAGTGCCACTTATTCTATCGTTCGTAATTTAATTTCATAACTGCTCCGGCAAGCTGGGAGGCTATTGTAAAGCGCGTATTTAAATTTAGAACATAGTGCTTGCCTGCAGATGTACAATGGTATGCTCCATGCATACCATTCTCTCTTGCGGCTCTGTCTGAGGCGCCTAAGGCTTTACAATAGCCTCCCAGCATGCCGAAGCAGTTACGAATTTAAATTAATAACCATCGAATAAGTGGCACTATAATGTTTACAACTACTAATTTCATAGAAAATGTATGGGATGTGTTTTTTGAATTATTGCAGAAACTTACGATTTGATTTGATAAGTTACTTTGGGAGAAGTGTTCCTGGTGGGAAATAGAGTCGATTAAGACCCACTTGGTTTTTTTTGACAAATGTAATTTTTTAGGCTAACTGTACTTTTTTTCTAAAATCTAAAAATGCAATTATTTTTTCTTCAAAATAAAACCGAAGTTTCCTAAGATCAAAACTTTCTAACTACAAGAGAAAAGGTAGCTACCCTTCAGTGACCAAGAATTTGCCACACCCTGTATAGTTTAAGTGAGCCATGGAAAAATTATGATGATAAGGAATCGATAAAAGAATAAATAAATAAGTAATTATTTTGTTTTATATAAGTAATAATCATTATTGTTATCGAAAAATTTGTACAATACAAAACATTTTTTTTTTTCGAAGGATTTTAATTTTCGCTTTTTAATTTTAGTTTTAAAGAAGTTGCGTGTGAGCCATAATATAGAGCCTCATGGATCTATCATAGGCTCACATAAACATACATATTTACTTACACGTAAAATTTTACAAAATAACCATACGTATAAAATATTTTACCAGAGATAGGAATGAGAAGAAATCTGCTTCTAGGTACCTTGTTCTTTTTGCTTATACCTTGACAAAGTGAGGACAAGGAAAACAAGGCTACTTATCTGCAATTAAATATGTAGTAGATTCTAACGGAAAATGCATATTTCTTCCTACTGTCAGTTTAAGGTGAGGGTCTTTTACTGCTGTTTTTCAAAAGTACAAGTAATCAAAACCATGCACAGTAGAAGACTTGCCTTTTTTCCTAAAACTACGAGTATAAACCAAAGTTAGAAATAACTTGACTTCATTTGTTAATCCCCTTACGATAATGCGTGCCTATGTTATTTAATTTCGTAATAGTAACAGCCCATTCCAGGTCACATAGCAGCCGTTTGAATGTGTTTTAAACATGCTTCCTCAAGTTTGTACAAAACTTTCAAAATTGTTATAAGTACTTAGATATTAGTAGGACAATTTCAGCTGCAGAAAGTACAGATAAAGAATGGCAAATTTTCGTAGTAAAAGCGTGTCTTCTTTATTGTGGAAACAAACACGTACTTATTTGTTGTGAGACATTGATGCGTGACCGAATCATAGCCTACTCGTTTTAACGAGCAGTGTCGATAAATAGCTGTATGTTCTGTCAACATTTGGTCTACTTACATTTCGTTTATTTTATCTTTTATGTCCTAGATGCATCCGTACAGTGTTTTTGAAGATAATATTTTAAGTCTTACTAAGTCCTTGCAATGGCATTGATAAGCGATTTGATAGGCAGTTTAGGGAAATTTCAAATATGTCTGTGCTTACTCATATTTTTATCCAAATTCGGCGTGGCATTTCATACGATGGCAATCATATTTTTGGCTCCACCTGCGCAATACTTATGCCCTGATACAAATGCCACATGTTGCGAAAACCCAGTATTTGATAGGTCGGTGTTCAAAAGTACTATTGTGATGGAATGGAATTTGATATGCCAGAATTCCTGGCTGAAGGATTTGCATCAAACAGTTTTTCAATTTGGAGTTCTCAGTGGTAGTCTCATCTTCGGAATAGCATCAGATGCGTAAGTAATTAGTAATGTAATTAATGTAATTTCTATCAATACCCTAAATTGTTAAGTAAGTTTGCAGTTTATTTATATTGCTTCAAATCTGAACTTGATTACAGGTATGGCAGGAAACCCACCTTGATCATGGCAGTTGTATTGGAAGTCTTCACCGGACTTATGGCATCATTTCTTCCTGATTTTTGGAGTTTCACAATCGTGAGAATGATTCTCGGTATTGCTGTTGGTGGAGTGATGGTCGTAGGATTTGTAATGATCACGGAGTACGTCGGGAATCAACACCGTGACATGGTGTGTACGTGCTACCACATTCCGTTCACTCTGGGACACATCACGCTCGCCCTGTTCGGATTCCTGATCAGAGATTACACGTACTTTCAACTGGTTATATCTGCATCTACCATTGTGCTATTGTTTTACATTTGCGTGTTGCCTGAATCACCAAGATGGCTTCTTGCTAAGAGGAAAAATGTTAAAGCAATTACTTTGATGGAACGTGTTGCTAAAATGTTAGTTTTCTAACTTTATTTCTGTAGGTTAACGTCATAGCCGAATGTTTAAAATAGCTAATATTTCAGAAATGGTTTGCCAACAGAAGATATCGCAGTTAAAGTTGACCTGTATCAACTGAAGTATAAAACTAATCGGGAGAAACGAGGAAATGTTATCGATTTGTTCCGGACTCCAAATATCCGGAAGAACATCCTGCTCATGTCGTTCATATGGCTCGTGTGCAGCTATTGTTTCTACGGCATGGCTTATTACATCAGTCACCTTACTGGAGACGTCTACATCAACGTGATGGCTTGCGGTATTGTTTGTTTATGCGGGTGCATTTTCGCCTTTCCTGTGATAAAGTTTATGAATCGTAGAACCATTGTAATCATCGGAAACGGATTTAGCAGCATGTGTTTGTTAATAATAGCCTTTATACCTGAAGGGGTGGGGTCTGTTGTGCTTGGTTGCTTTGGAATATTTTTTAGCTACGTAGTTTTTATTGTGATATATTTGTATTGCTCGGAGATGTTCCCAACGGTAGTGCGTAATGCAGCCATTGGGATATCCTCCATGATGGCTCGGTTTGGCGCAATGCTAGCACCTTTCATGGCAGGCCTCAGGCCCTTCGGGCAGTGGTGTGCTCCGGTGGGATTTGGAATAATGCCAATGATAGCTGCAGGCTTATGTTTCTTGCTACCAGAAACAAAAGACTGTGAGCTCTTGATGACTATCGAGGAAGGGGAAGCTCTTGGAAAAAATCCAGTCAGACAAACAAGGGTCGAACTGGAATGACATGCGTAATTAAATAAAGTGTAAATTTGTTGAACGTGTTATTCAATTTAAGAGGTGTAACTATTTAAGTTTTAAGTTTAAGTATAGGTACAATATACTAGGATTTTATCGTCAGCTATTTATAAAGTTAAAATGGGATAAGCATGAATTTAGAGGTGTCGTGTAATAGAGCTTAGATTGTAAGGGTTCTAATCTGGAGTAATGGGGCTTCAGTGCCAGAGTCGGCAGTGTCGCGGCGCCATGGCGGCCGGCCTGCTGCTCTGCGCAGCTTGGTACTACACCATACTGTGCGGTAAGTACCTGCAGATACAAAGACAAACAGTACAAATAAATTACTAGCATTCAAAATAAATGAACGCTGTTTAGGCCTACAACGCGAAAGGGTGAACGATTATTGAGCCTGTTTAATTATTTTGGGAAAAGTTTTACTTTTTATTCTTCAGGTTGTGTGTAGGCAATTTTCATAAATTGGAATCTAAACGTTGTGACTAAAAAATGATTCAGGGACAAAACAGTTAATATTTAAAAAGAGTTGTTAAAATGGTGTCTTGGTTATGAAGAGCGGTCTAGATATTTGGTGATGCGTGTCTTTTTAAAATGCATGACCATGATCACCGATATCTTCAGTGTAATGATGACAGTTCTTTACAAGGTTTTTATAATAGCAAATTAGCTAATATAGACCATTTACAATGATTAGTTGTTCTATCTATATCTATCCCTTCGGAAAACTTTTTTTAATTCTATCCATGCAAACATCTTTTTTTCAAAATGTAGTGATTTTCAGAATTAGTCAATTATTTATTTTATTATAAATTATCTTTACAGAATAATCCAAAGCGATAATCTAGGTACATCGGTATTTGAGATCAGTAAAAATAATCCTACTTTAAAAGTAAGCACTATTAAGAACTTAATTATTATGAATAGGAACCGAAATATCAAATAGAATATCGAACAGAAATATCGGTCTAGCACTTACAGTTTTATTTGTCAATCAGTAAAGCTAATCGCACATTTATTAGAATCAAGCACTATTTATATCTAGCTCTATTCGTATCTTTCAGGTTTCTACGTTCTATACTGTCCTGTAATGTACTTGATGTTCATCAATCACAAGCTGTACAGAAAAGTGGTTGATGCGCTATTTGCACTTTGGGAACTATATCCGGTGGTAAGGAAACATAAGGTGGTAAGGGAACAACACAAAATAACCCTTCAAAATATCAGCGAGTTTATTCCTTTATATTTTCGGAAAAAGGTTTTTTCATGTTTTTTGCGTCGAGATACATGTCACATTTAATTTTGTTTACGCTCAGTATAGCTTATTAGTAGGTATATCATAACCCTCCTTTTTGCTTCGCCGTAGTCGGGTAAATACATACCGGTCAAACTCATAACCCTCCTTTTTGCTTCGCCGTAGTCGGGTAAAAAATATGTAGTCATGTCAGTTTATGTCATACCTATTTATCAGTCATGTCGTTCCCATAACAAAAGCTCTGCTTTCTTTGGGGCTAGGTAATGCTGTGTGTAATGTCCAGCATTATTTAACAAAAACAAAATTTTATACTTATTTTAGACTTCCCCTTAGACTATAATTTAGTGATTTTAGAGGTAGAAGCACGTCCACCATTTGACAACATGCTAACTTTTTTCAATGACATCTTGATCAAATCACTGTTTTTTGGATTTATTTCCAGAAAAAAATACTATTTCAGGGATTATTTCAGTGCTGTTGTAGCACAGAACTTCATCATTTCGGTGATTATGTGAATCCTGACGAAAGCACCATAATAGTAATGAACCATCGCACAAGAGTGGATTGGAACTACGTATGGATAGCGTTATACCACGCTACACAAGACCCTAATGCAGGGAACCATTGTATATGCAGAGAAACTTCGAACTTCGATAGTTCGGCACAGTCTAGTTGGCTAGATCTTGGAGGGAAAGCAAAGATCAAATTCGTTTTGAAGGACGAAATCAAGTTCGGGCCTGGCTTGGGTAAGTTTGAATCAAGGATTACAATACAATACAATACAATACTTTATTGATAAAACCAGTTTTACAAGTCAATATAGGTAGTTCACGTTATTAAGATTAATTGTAATTCATAATGGTAGGTATTAATGCAATCTAATTCATTTAAAATAATCTAAGTATCTAGAATATATTAACTTACTTAATTTAACCGAGGTAGGATTGTCATGGGTGAGGTACTTTACAGTTCAGGTAACTCAAAGAATTCATCTAAACTGTAAAATATCCCCTCCAACAACCATATTTTAATTTTATTTTTAAAAATAGCCGTGGAAGCAGCATCTCGTATTCGTTCTGGCAGTCTGTTATAGATAGAGGGGCCCAGAACGTATACAGATTTTTCAGATTTAGTCAGTTTGTGCGGCGGTGTGACAAGACGGTGCGAATATTTGTTGCTGCGCATGGCACGATTCTCGTTCGTGCCGCGGCGCTGAATTATCTTTCAAAAGACTTCCCTGATTATTCCATATCATCAATGTATTTCCTGTCTACCCATGTAAACATTTACATTCTTGTCTTACACTCTTAACGCAAAACTCATTTGAAAGTTTTTTTATTCAATGTTCCTGCGGCCTCTGTTAGATGGTTAGCTGTTATTTAAAATGGGCTTAAAGGCTTCCAAGAGCTAGCTGCTAAATCAGTTGGCGTCTCTTTTCATTGACATAAGAGTGACAGTAAAAACCATTCTCTATGCCGTGTTATTAATAAATTATTACGAATAATGGGGCCACCCCATGCTTGATAATTGTCTTGTCTTGATCATATTCTTAGCTCAAACAAACCTCTAGTAGTTAGAAGTGGCACAATGAAAAAGTTTGTTTTGCAGGATGGATAATGCAGCTGAACTACTTTCTCTACGTGAAAAGAAACTGGCGGGAGGACGAAATCAGTGTGTCTCAGTATGTGGAGTATTACAAAAAGCTACGGTACAAGTGCAGGCTTCTGTTGTTCCCCGAGGGCACTGACCTGAGCGAGTACAACAAAAAGAGAAGTGATGTTTTTGCTGATGCTCATAATATGCCGGTTAGTATGCAGCGATTGGGGCCTTTTTTTATTTATTTATTTTGAAGTATTGATAAGACATTTTCAACAGGTGAACATTACCTGTTATCTAGTCTTAATATGAATAATGAATATTTTACCTAGTTTTACACAAAACAATACAAAACCAAAGATGTCGGTACCTATATTAACAAGAATCTTTATGTAAAAAATACTTAAAAACTATTTTATCTTTGAGATACTTAAAGCAATTAGTTTTACTTTTAAAAGAAACATTAGTAAGCATTATCACTTAATTCCAGTTCACATCTAGACACAACTAGGCCGTTTTTTATAAATCCCGATATTTTTATAATCATAAACGTGCTAACTGTTAATTATTTGTTGTACAGAGCAATACACACCAATCAGCACGCCTCCAACTTTCTCGTCTTTTTCAATTGGCTACTTTCTAACTAATATTGATAACTCGGTAATTGCATTTGAGAGTAGCCAAGGTAGAGCAATATGTTTGCCTTTTCACTTTCATCAGGCTTTATTGCGACAAAAAAGCTTCATAATTATGTTGTTACTAACAACTTCCATGCACAAATTTCTTGAAAGTCGAGAGAAGCCAGGCCTATAGTCAGTGAAGATGAAGTGGGACTGTAGATAATGTCGAGGTTTTACCTGCAACTCATAAATAAGTAAAATATTCATATTTATCATCATTTCGAGTTTAAAAAACTTTGGCCTTTACATCTTTACTAGATTTACTTTGCCTACACTTGACTTGCCCAGCACCTACACCATCCTCTCAGCATAACCATCCATATCCACGGGAAAGACATGGTCAAAACGTTGAGGCTGACTAAACCGCGGGTCTCATCACGATGCTTTCCTTCACCGTTTAGAGCTCGTGTTATTGCGCATATACATTTTCGAAACGAAATTCCTTTGATGCACGGCCAGGAATCGAACCCACAACCTTCGGATCGATCGAGATATTATCCCCCGCGGCCAACAGGGTTCTATTTCAAGTTTAAAATTGGAATCCGAATTCCAAATTCCAATTTTATCTTAATTGAATCAGCGGGGCGTACGTCGTTGTAATCAAAATTACACTTTGATGAAGTATTATAAAATAAAATGTTATACGAGTACTTCTATAGGTATTAAGAAATCAAACAAGAAGCATGATCTAAATCGACTGTTTCATGATTCGATTATGTTCATAGCAAAGAGTAGCAAATATTTTTAGCATTTACTGGGCATGAGCCTCCTTCCCTAACCACAAACGAATTGTAAATTGTTGTACAACTGCTCCATGACATGTGGTACCTATCGAAACAGGAGATGAATTGGTTTTTGCGTTTCGCCTCGATCTGATCTGACCTGGGGCAGCTCCATGATGGACCTCTTGGGTCGGATTTGCTCTCAGATATTATTTATTTAATGGGTTTTGTTTCTACATTTTTCCAGCAATATGATTTCGTTCTCCACCCTCGAACCACGGGCTGGTCGGTGCTTTGCTCCCGACTACGCGCGTCAGGTCTGACGTCAGTTTATGACGTCACGGTCGCGTATGACACCCCGGCACAGACAGAGGGCGATATGCTCAAGGGAAAAACTCCTAGGAATGTGTTCTTTCATTTTAAACGGTAAGTTTTACTTTTGAAATAATAACAAACGCAATGTATAAGATGGCCGAACAAGTTTTTTCTTCGCCACAAGCTAAGTGATTTACAGTAACTAATTTATTGTTCACTAGCAACGCCCTCGTTGCCTCTGTAGTGATGGTATATGGTGATGACGATGATGATTAAAAGTGGCCTTCTTCAAGAGTTTAGCTATCAAATGCAGAAATAATTTTCAAATCCGACTGGTAGTTCCTGAGATAAGTAAGCGCGTTCAAAATAAACAAACAAACCCTTCCGCTTTAATATTGGCAATGATGAATGAGGTTTTGATGCAATGATGAGGCAATGATGAATGATGAATGAGGCAATGATGAAGGAGTTTTATTTTTACAGACTATACGCTATTGCGTAACCAAAGTTTCAGGAAATGCAACTTATAAATGCATAGACGGCATTCTATCTTTTTTATTAGTGAACGGATTTTGATAAAACAAACACTAAAATTGATCCTGGTTTACCACAATACAACAGTGAAAACTGAATTTTCTGAGATTTGCGCGAACAACACTTTAAGCAAACAGACAAACAGATGCCTTTAAAAATAGTTTTTCTCAAATATCTTTCAAAAACAGAAATCGAAAAGTAATAGTTACTTAGTTATTAACTATAGTTTTATTATATTTATAAATTAATTATAAATTTTGAAGTTGTTTCGCATAATATAAGGTATTCATATTTATTTATTTTCAAGTTTTTTGACCTAAAATACCTACAGAATTTTCACCACCTACCTATACAATTAAGGAAGAAGAAAAATAATTTAAGCGACAAATATCTTCAGAACTATGTAAAAGAATGTTACCACCAGCAAGTTACCGTAAAATTGTTATTAATCATCGTTTTATGACATGATGTCATGAAATTCAATTCCTTCTACCTACACACACAAAGGATTCGGGATATCGCTACGCCGTAGACACCATCTACGAAAATCGTGTTTCGTAGACCTGTCGTAGATCTTTTTTATGGGCAAATGAAATGTAGGTAATATGAAAGTGTAGGTACCTACATGTAAGTCTTATTAGTTTTTTTTAATCAAGTTTTTTCAGGTATCCCATTGAACAACTGCCCAGTGAAGAAGAAGCCCTGCGTACTTGGCTCAACGATCGATGGCAGGAGAAAGAAAAGAGCCTACGTAAATTCCATAATGATGGTTAGTAACATTATAACAATTTGTACCAATAGATTTCAGCAAAAGTATAACAAATGGTGACTTCGACTTTTGATCCTAATTACAAACTGATTGCACTATTAGCAAAATATTCTTTGGTAGCTAGCTATGAAAAATAGTTATGAAAATGGACCAAAGGGAACTTTGAAAATAGGACTTTATTTTTTCAGGTAACTTCATCGACCCAATAAATGGTAAATGTCCACTCTTCAGAGCACCGCGGTCGCTTATCTTAGCAAAAGTAGTGTTTATATTCTGGACTATAGTTGACGCTGTGTTTGCCTATGCTTTGTATACAAGTGTGTTGATCAGATTTTGGGTCTTGTATCATACATTACTTTTTGTTTTTGTAACGTGGTATTTCGGGGGTTTTCATCACATACAGTATAAACTTTTGAATAAGATTAAGTAGCTAGATTATTAAGGTAAGACATATTAAAAATACAATTAGGATAGGACTAAAGATTTCTGTGAATTCTCAATCAATGCCAAAAATGTGTAAAATAAAATGGGTATTTAAAAGTTTCTTTGTCATTTATTGTACTGTGATTCGTTTTCGTTGACATTTAATTGTTCAGTTTGATCAATAGTGTTCGGAAGCACAATATCTTTAGTTTCCGGCAAAAAGACACACAATACTGCAGCAAGTAAAGCAAATACACTAAATAACAATACAGAGATCCATTCTATTCCTATATTCACAATGAATGGGACAAAAAAAGCCCCGGCTTTTGCAAACACCGAAGTGAATCCTAATGCTGTATTCCTCACGACAGTAGGAAACACTTCAGAGGAATATAAGTACATTATCACTAAAGCAGCATACGCTCCCATTTGTCCGATGATCACAAATGCCAGATACAAACCTCTCAAAGAATACGGTATGAAAATAAAGGCAATTTGAAACATGGCAGCAACAACTAAACTACAAATAACACTGATTTTTCTTTTGATAAATCTTGTGGCGGCAACTACGATTAGTATTCCAGGAATATGGAAGACTCCGGAGATTACTACATTGATGTACAGGTTTCCTTCCAACGAACCGATGTACTGACTTATACCGGTATAAGTTATGGAGCAAAACAACCATATCAAAGCATTTACAATTGTGTACAGTCTTATTTTAGGAGTCTTGAACAGTTCTATCACCGAAACATTGGTTTGTTTGTCTTCTATCGACTCTTTGTACAGTGCTTCGATGACACTTTCGATTTTGTCAGTAGGGCGATTGTTTCTGGAATGAAAATAAAATTACTTAGTTTTTTACAACTAGGTATACTCGTATTTTTCGAAATTGAAAGTATTTATAATAAGCATATATAAATATACAGGGTGTGGCAAATTCTTGGTCACTGAAGGGTATTTTAGTCGCTCGCGGCTCTGTCTTAAGCGCCTAAGGCTTTACAATAGCCTCCCAGCTTGCCGGAGCAGTTATGAAATTAAATTAAGAACGATCGAATAAGTGGCACTATAATGTTTACAACTACTAATTTCATAGAAAATGTATGGGGTGTGTTTTTTTGAATTATTGCAAAAACTTACGATTTGATTTGATAAGTTACTTTGGGAGAAGTGTTCCTGGTGGGAAATAGAGTCGATTAAGACCAACTTGTTTTTTTTTTGACAAATGTATTTTTTTAGGCTAACTGTACTTTTTAAACTTTCGCGATCTGTAGACATAATTTAAACGAACTAACGGGACTTCCCGTGACCACGAGAGCTGTAACGCACTCGAAACGTCGGGAAATAATAAACAAAGGTAATAACGCGATAAAGTCCCGTTAGTTCGTTTAAATTATAACTGTACTTTTTTCAAAAATCTAAAAATGCAATTAATTTTTTCTTGAAAATAAAACTGAAGTTTCCTAAGAACAAAACTTTCTAACTACAAGAGAAAAGGTAGATACCATTCAGTGACCAAGAATTTGCCACACCCTGTATATATGTTCCTACGTTGGGATGATTTCTGTTTGTTTCTAAACTATTATGTTGCTAGATAGATAAAACTTGGAATTAGCATAAATGGGTCAATCTTCAGAATCAGCGCACCAGGTTGATCGCTATGGCGCCCCTTAAATATCGATATTATTGCTTTTCTACCCCTTCAGGGGCCAATATGAAAATATGCTTATTTAGACACCTCCTTCTCGAAATTAAAATACAGAAAAGCAATAATAATGATTTTTAAAAAGCACCGTAGCGATCAACCAAACACGCTGATTCTGAAGATTGACCCAAATACTACTTTTTTCCAGGTGTCACGCGATTGATGCTATATAGCTGGAGATAGATTATAATGAAAAAGTATGACGTAACTAAATAGGTCCAATAATATTACTTACATCTTAGCGATGCGCGTTAAAAGCTCTATCGCTTCTTTCCTTTTCCCGGCTGTGATCAACCAGCGAGGTGATTCCGGCACCAACCAGAAATACGACCATGTTATCACCCATGGAATCGAGGTCACCAATTGCAGGTACCTCCAGTCCCTTACAAAGTATGCTATCATCGGTAAGGTGATGTATCCAACAATGAAAGAAATTTCTTCTAAGCCCATAGCATAGGACCGGAATGATTTCCCACAGAATTCGATGAAGAGGACAAAGCTGCACAGCATGACTCCTCCAATCGAGGTTCCAACTAGGAATCTGAAGATAAGAAACGTCCAGAATGTTGGGGCTATAGCAGTGCCGAGTACGAATAGGACCTGTAGTGCCATGGGTATTATTGCAGCTTTTTTGCGCCCGTATCTGAAATATTGACATAAGTTGTTTGATCACCAAGTTGATTCATACATGCCTACTATTACATTCAGAGAGATATAGCTTTATTAACTTTCTCTAGAATTTGAGTGCGCGTGATTTAAATCTGCTCAAGACCAACTTCGTTAAAAAAAAATATGTAAACCTATTATGAAGCTATGTAATCATAATATAATATTCATACAACGTCACTCATGCCTCTGTGTCTGGAACATTGTTTAGATGGAGCGGCTTGTGTGTCATCACATCAACCACCTGGCTCCTTCACAGTTAGTCATCACAGCTAATCGGTCTTAGTAACGTGATATTCCCAAAATAGATTGATGAGAAATATTTTACTATCTAGCCCCTAGTGGACAATTAGTAATCACACTAATTTAGAAATGCGAAAGTTTGGATGTTTGGATGGATGTATGTTTGTTCCTCTTTATTTCGACAACCACGAACCGATTTGTCTGAATTTTAAAATAGAGATAGATATCAGATAAAATCTAGTATCGTAGTGATGATATATGGTGATGATGATGATGAAAAGTTGCCTATAACCTCCCTCAAGAGCTTAGCTATCAAATGCAGATTTTTTTCAATCAGACTGTTAGTTCCTGAAATTAGCGCGTTCAAACAAACAAACAAACTCTTCCGCTTTTTTTACATAAAACAGACCCTATAATATTTCGGAATAGTATAGTTGTTTAACAGTTAAATTATCAAGAGGATGAGTGATTTAATTGAATATTTACATGTTTAAAACTTAACACACAAGTTCACACAACATCATACATAACTAATAAGAATTAGTTACGTTTCACTCTTTTACAAATACCGGTACAAAATACTTACCTTCTATGGTAATTGTGTTGTTTTTGTATGTAGCATTGTTAGCTTTAAAAGTAAATACTTAAATAAGTAAGTACCTTAATATTAAAAAAAAATACAGAATCATCTGAAACGTGGTTGATCGCTGTGTACCTATACCTATGTATTAATCCAACAATCCAACAATATACTTGGGGCGCTGGCCGGCAGGTTTGACAGTCTGCTGCAGAAACACTGGGTGTCGGCCCTGATAAACCCAAAGGCTGAACAAGTCTATTTGATTAATTGATTCTATGTAGGTGTACTACCTACATAGAATTAATTAATACTTAATACTATTTATTGTTTATTTTTAATTATTATGTGTTTTATGTAGGTATTGTATTATGTGCATGAAATGTTTTGTAACATATGGACCAAGTTGTCCGAAATAAAATATATTATTATTATTATTATTATTATTATTAACTGATGAACAGACTTTGCCAGACTTAGTTAGACTTAGACAGAATTAGCCAGGGAACTGCATAGGAACATATGAACGTAACTTACTTGTCAGATATAGTGCTGTAAATCAAAGTGCCAACTAAAGATCCAATTGCTATAATCGACTGAGCTAGGCTGGCTAAATGTCCTCTCTCACATATGAGATTCCATTCACTCGTCACCGAACTCACTATAGCACTTTGGTCATAGAGAGGGTTCTCGCAGGGGCAAATGTTTGTACCATTATTAGCATTTTGGTCCAGGCAAATATAATCAACACTTGGTAAGATGAACACTACGTTGAGTAGCTGGTAGTCAGTAGGAAAAGCGCCAAATTGCAAAAGAATCATTATCCAGGTCTGATATTTTCCGAATCTTCCAATCACTGTTTCTATAGGGTCTTCTTCGTTCACCGCACTCATATTTGAATATTACTAAGTTTTTAAATACACCTAATGTTATTAATAAACGTTGTTCACGAACGTGATTTTTTTGGCAATTAAAAGTTTTCACAAGTTATTTTTTATCATTAGTAATTTGATTCATCGAAATTTAGATTTAGCATTTAGATTGAAATAGATTGAATATTACTCGGTATAGATAAACGTAGGCAAACTAACTACCGCCCGCAGCTTCGCTTGAACCATTACAAAAACAAAAATGTTTTATCCAAATCGTTCATTCTTATTTCCTCAACTCAACTCAAACATCCCCGCAAATTGTTCTAAATTTTTAATTAGTAATTTAATCTTCTTTGGCCAATAATTATCTTGGGTAATCTTATCTTCAAAACAATTAAACAACTTTTATTCAAAATCAAATTCGTACTATAATTCACTTGTTTTCTGTTTTTGTTTGTTGCTCTGTTCTGTTTCATATATGGTATTGAGCAGCACTATACCCTTGGTTTCTGGAAGGAAGCAGCATAAAATTGCCGCGCAAAAGGACAGACTACTGAACACCAATATAGAAGCCCATTCAACTTCTATATTCACAACAAATGGTGCAGCAAAACCACCAGCCCGTGCGAACACTGAAGCGAAACCCATTGCCGAGTTTCTCACAACGGTAGGAAATACTTCCGATGAGTACAAATAAACTTGCATAAACGCTGTGTAGGCTCCTATTTGTCCAATAATAGCAAATGCAAGATATACAGCTCTCATTGAATATGGCACAAATATGAACACTAGCAATGAGATTGCCGCTACACTGAAACTAGTTATGACACTGACTTTTCTCTTGAAATGTAGAGTCGCAATTATGACGAAAACTATGCCAGGAGCGTGGCAAGCGGCTGCTATCATCACGTTTATGTACAAGTTGCCTTCCAGTCTTCCGATATACTGATTGATGCCGAAGAAAGTGGAAGCACAGAACATCCAAATAAATGCTATTATAATCGTGTACTTTCTAATCTTCGGTGTCCTGAACAGATCCAAGTATGAAATGCCTTGGGTCATGTCCTTTATCGAGTCTTCGTATACTTTGTTAACGACATTTTCAATATTATGCGTTGGACGATTGTTTCTGCAAAGAATAAAGATGTTTTCGTTTAAGGAATATATTATCAAACCAAAATAGAGATGTAGAGAAAATCGATATGACTAACCTTTTAGCAATACGTGTTAGTAGCTCGATTGCTCTATCTTTCTTACCAGTAGTAATCAACCAGCGAGGAGATTCTGGTATAAGCCAATAAAATGATAAAGTGAGCAACCACGGCACCGATGTCACAAGTTGTAGGTATCTCCATTCTCTGACGAAATAGGCTATGATGGGTAAAGTGAAGTATCCCAAGACGAATGCTATTTCCTGAAGTCCTATGGCGTAGGGACGGAAAGACTTTCCACTGAGCTCGACTATAAGAACGTAGAAGCAGAGCATCACCCCTCCAACTGAGGTTCCTATGAGGAATCTGCAGATGAGGAACGTCCATAGATTTGGTACTACTGCAGATAGTATTATGAATAGTACTTCCACAGTCATAGATAGTAAAGCTCCTTGTTTACGTCCGTATCTGAAAAGATAATAAACATTTATTTCATTCAATATACAAAAAAGAACACGACCACAAATCCAACAACTAGGTAGTTAATACGAAAGTTAATTCGAAATAAATTTTGGGATTCGATGATTTGGTAGTTATGTTAGTAAAAAAATAATAAAAAGAAATGTTTTATGTAACTCTTCAGATTTAATAATTACTTAATTCAGAATTAATAAATCGGCCTATAATATTCGGTAAAGATTTATTAAAATCAATTAGGTGTTGATCATTATCAACCTCTCTCCTTCGCAGTCGTGTATCAATACGAGTTACAAGATATTTGGAAAAAATCTTAACTTCCAAGGAATTTTTAATTCAGACTTATTATCTCAAACACATTACTTACACATTCTTATCACATAACTCAAGATAAATAGACTAGCTAGACGCTCTATAGTAAGCCAGTCTAGAGATAGGTAAATTGGATTGTTCAGTTACCTGTCTGCAATATGACCGTAGATTAGACTGCCCACCAGGATCCCGAATTGCATCATTGACTGAGCCAGGCTAGCCAGGGACCCTCTTCCACAAATGAGACCCCATTCTGTCGTCACAGAACTCACTACATCTGTTTGATCGTACAGAGGGTTCTCACAAGGACAAACATTTGTTCCATTATTAGCATTTTCATCTAAGCACGTATATTCAACACCTGGTATGACGAACACAACATTGTTTAATTGAATCTCCGTTGGCAGGCGTCCTATGGTCACAAGAAATAAAATCCACGTTTGATATTTCCCGAAGCGACCTATCAATGTTTCAATAGGATCCTCAGACGATAATTTATCACTCATTTTGATGGACGTTCACAACTTTTTTATTTTATATTATTGAAATTTGTATTACATAAAACAGCTACATTATATGACTGTCTTCCGGAATGTATAAATACGAACTGCTACGTGTAACGTGCAAGACGTTTTTTAGTTAGGTTCGTAAATCTACTCTTACGTTATCGTAGGTATTATTTTATTAAGATAATGAGAAGTACTGTATCAGAAGCATGACATCGTGTTTTGTATGTTTACCTACTTATTGTAATCGTTAGTTTTAAATAAAACATTAGTTGTGAATAAAAAATTTTAAATGTCTAAAATCACCCTGCCTGATATTTTTACAATTTCATCGATTCAACAGAGGATATGAATTCATAATAATAACATAAATAAGCTAAATGTAATGATGACTGATTTGAACTGGACAGGCATATTTCACTTTGAGAACTTATCGGAGGTATATGAGGGTGTGGTTATTCCACCCTCTGGTGCGCTCTCTGGTGGCTTGCATACCCGAGTTTGTTGGTGAAGGTACGAGCGCACTTTGGGCATGTTAATACCCCACCGACGTAATTATAAGATATGGCCACTGGTGGTCGGGCCTTTAACTCATCATAAATAACTTATCATAAGCTAAATATACGCAATATTCCAGTAAAATATGAGTAGGTTGTAATTTTTATGTATTATCAAATTATTAAAATTAATTTTAACAAATATTTAGCCAGCAATGCAGAGCAGGTACGTAGGTTGATGATGGAAAACTTAAAGCTACCTAATTCATTTGTCTTTTTCATGGTCTTATGCACATTAAACTACAGTAGTACTTAATTAAAATCCTTTTTAATTTTATAAACAAATATAACTTAAAATTACATTAAACAATTAATTATCACAGCCTATGTCTATTAGACTTTTTAATAGTCTCGATCGTTATTTAAATACTTACATCACTAATTCGTACTGTCCCATTGCTCATATCGTTAACATTGTTTAAACATTTACAAGTTGTGGGCTAACTACATACGCACAAGCGCAATGGGTCAATTTAATTTCTTTAGAACATAGCAACTCCTATTAAAGTCACAATACTTTTTTAATATGGTCCGTACCGTAGAAACTTTAGATTAGATTGTCAGTCTAATCAGTAAGCATCAATACAGTTTTTAACAATAAGGAAATGCCAATCCCGTAGTAAAAAACAGTTTAGCTATTTTTCAGAATAGCCTCGTCGATCAAACAATTGAAATGCAAGGAATTAACATCAGTAACCAAGGAACCCATTTAGAACCCAACATTACACGAAGTACGACATGCGTATCGGTATAAACAAAAACAAGCTTTTAAATTCTGGCAACTAGACTTCTCCTTCTTCTAATGTGTCTGGTAATTTCCTACCCCGCGTATCAGGTAACAAAGCACACAGAGCGGCTCCTATTAACGGCACTATTCCGAAGATTAGGGGAGGCAACCACGGGTTGGTATGATTGAGTGTTGCCACGAAGGGAGCGAGCATAGATCCTAGCCTAGCTACTGTTGACGAAAGCCCAACGCCAGAGTTTCTGACCACAGTAGGGAACAACTCTCCAGCGTACAGATAAACAGTAGCAAAAGATATGCTCATGCCCCATAGACCCATGCAGCCAAGAGTCAAATCGCTCGCACTGGAGCGAGGAATGACGATGATAAGTAAGCAGCTGAGGCCGGTCACACAGTTGGCGCTGATCAATGTGATCTTACGCCCAAGGATTCTGTTCGCGTAGATGGAGATCAGCGTACCAGGGACCTGGAATCGGAGAGACATAATCAACTCGTGTAAAGATACTCGTACAAAGAATAACATGTAAAAATGACAATTTACAATACATTATCATGACCGTTAGTCTTGTTATAGGTCACCGATAACCAATTTGGTGACATTGGGGTCAAATTATTTGATTAAACCTATAAAACTGATATAGACATGACAAAATTATGTTATGTAAACAACTCATAAGGAAAACATGCGAAAAACGACCGGTTTTATCATGAATAAAATACCTGAATAGCAGCGGAGATGGCGACGTTGGTGAATATATTTCCGGAGACGTGTCCGATGTACTGGGAGACTCCGAAGAAGCAGAGGCCGCAGACGAACCAGTTGAAGCAGATCGCGATAGTGCGAGCCCTGAGGCGAGGAGTACGGAATAAAGCCAGGAACGAAGCGCGTTCCTCTTGTTTGTTGCTCATCTCTACTGCCAGCTTCTGAGCGGTGGACACTATCCCTTCAGTGGGAAGACCGTTCCTGAAAATAGACGTTCAGGCATTAATTAATACACAAGAAATAACTCAAGATCTTTCTAACAATCTTGTATGCGTGCAAAAACGTTATAGGTTTGAGATGGAGTAGGCTTGCCCAGAACTTATACTCGTACCATCCTCTCTGCTTAACCGGCCATATCCACATTAAAGACATGGTCAATACGTGTGGGGCTGTCGACTAAGCCGCGGGTTTCCCCATGATGTTTTTCTTCAACGTTCTTGCTCTTACAATAATGTTACACACTAACAATAATGCACTGCCAAGATTCGAACCCACGACCTTCGGATTGAAAGTCGAGGTACTATCTCACTCGGCCAACACGGCTCTTATTTTTGTAGACCATCTTAATATTTTTATTTATGCAAGTTTTCTATTCAGTGAAAAATTTTACCCTAGTGTAAACTATGCCATTTATTTACCTCTTAGCTGCAACTTTCATAATTTTAGCAGCTTCTTCAGACTTTCCAGCCGTCAAAAGCCATCTTGGCGATTCAGGCAGCAAGAAATAGTAGCTTAGGAACAGCACGGACGGCATCGATATTGCCAGCTGGAAAATGCTCCAGTTTCGGAGGAAATAACCAAATAACGGTAGAGTCAGGTGCCCAAGGTTGAAAGGTATTTGGTACACGATTCCCACAGTGTCTCTGTATTTGGTGCCAATTAATTCCATTGTAAGCACAAAGCTGGTAACCATGGTTCCTCCAGTAGCCACGGCTAGGAAGAATCGCAGGGTGGTGAACATGTACCAGTTGACGGAATAAGCAGTTGCCACACCAGAAATTAACTGAAGGAACACAGCAGCGAGGAAAGGAATGCGACGACCAAATCTGAAAAAAAAAATCCTCGTAAAATACTGAAACCTCACTTCAGTGCGCCTATTAATGTAGGCAGGAAGTCATTTATACGCTTAGTCGTACAAGGGGTCTTCATTATTATCAATTAGTAATAGGTTATCGTTGCACGAGACGTACAATAGAGTCATTCGGGGCAAGTGGGCGCACTTTCCACTTTGACACCTCACTGTGCTCAAGATCTAGTATTTAGAGCACCTAAAGTATTGTTTTTAGTTAGAAAAATTATCTGTCAATTAAAATAAATGAAATTTGTACTGTCATTTATTTCAGTTTTTGATATAAATGCATTTTAAGACGAAAAATCGGAATGCGAACACTTGCCCCGACTTGCGGGTAAGTGTTCGCACCCTTACGGGGTAAGTGATTGCATGTGGTGTAAGTGTTCGCGTTGCAAAATAAAATTAAATCAAGCATTATTTATTCCGACTACAAGTATAAAATACACTTAGAAAACACATAAGAAAGAATCACTTTAAATATTATACCAGCATGTTGGGAAATGAAATAATCAATCATCATAAAATTTATATACCTAATAAAACGTTATGTTATGTACCTATATATTTAAACAAAATTTTAACTTTTATGTTTGCATAGATTTTACCTATTTAGAGATCAGTTAATCATAATTAGTATATCGAATTTGACATCAAATTAAAAAAAACCTAGAATTTATCTTAAGTAAGTTGGCAAATGAAATAATTAATAATTATAAAATTTATAAACCTAAAAAAAATTATAATTATTAATTATTTGCTTAGCGTAAAAGTGCGAACACTTACCCGCGCCCACTTACCCCAAACGGACAAATTACGAATGAATGCACACAAAATCAGAAAATTATTCATTCAGCCAAGAACTTTCTTTTGCAAAACACGCTCAGATAAGTTCCGAATCTATAGCAAAAGCCTTACCACTATCGGCCTTAGAACGTATATGCTACACGCTTCGTAAAATAACCCAAAACTAACTTTAAACTGTCAAAATTGTAGTTCGCTCCTTACCAACTCGTACACGCACAGCGCGGTCAAACTATGTGTTGCAACTAGTTGTCTGCATAAACGTTGCCAACTTACCAAAACAAACTGTATACCCCCCGTGCCCCGTTTCAGAGATAATGGCACTGCGCCCACTTACCCACTGCGATCACTTACCCCGAATGACTCTACGTACAAACAACTAACATTAAACAAACATGCATCGTACTTTCCTACTCGTGCGTAAACAGATATCATTGCTTGCAAGTCGCAAGGGTCATGGAAAACTGGGAAGCCATACAAAACAAATAGGACGATGCCCTGACAAAGTTCCCACGTTTAGGGCTTGTTAAAGTAACCTCATCCGGAGATGCGAGGTGACTCGTCTTAAATTAAAGGATGTGCCAATTTACTGATGCAATGAAGTTATTAGGTACTTACAAAGACTTCATATCACTTTAAAATATAGTAAGTTAACTCACCGATCAGAGAGATGGCCAAACATCATGTTACCGACGAGTATCCCAAGCATGAAGAAAGTCTGCGTCAGATTCTTTAGCCAATGTCTATCGCATATAAGATCCCAGTCAGATACAATGGTATTTTGGAATATGCTATTATCGTATTCATAGTGCGTGCAATTAGCCTGGCAAACATTATCAAAAACTTTCGTTTCAACATCTTCAGAACAGGTGAAGTTCATGGGAGGTGCGAGAAAGATAATGCTCATTTGATGCCATGCCACGGGAAATTTCACGAGAAATACGACGAAGCAAACCCATATTTGCCATTTTCCTATCGCGCCGATAGCTTTCGTGAATGGATCTTCGGATTTTGAGTTATCGACATCTTTTATTTCATTCTCCAACACTGAAAACAACATAAGTAATTGAGGTTATTGACTCTTAGTTACCACCAGGTAAAAGGTCTTTGGTTACCACGATTTTAACTTAAATAAATGTAGGTATTTGCGAGTTGTTAGAGCATTCATTTGCATAATTGGCCATGGATAGCTTTGTAGGTAGATTGCAAAGATATATAATAATCTTCTCACAGTAATTAATTTTAAATTGTTTGATAAATAATGAATAGGTATCTATTACAATTAATAGTACTGACGAATAATTAAATTGCCCATGACGTCACTCAAAGACAAAAACGCAGCATATTTTTTACACAAAAACATTCCGTTTCAAAAATAAAGTTAACTTTTTGGCATTATTCCAAGAAATAATCATGAAACTTACTGAATATGCTGTCGTTGTTTAATTTATATTCAGTTTTATTAACCATCTTGAAAACAACACTTTATTTTGCAAATTAAAATTATTTTATTGTGTGGTGCGTACGTATTGTGAAGATCTCGATCTGTGAATGTTCCACACGCAAATGATTCCGCTCAACTCTATCTCTATAACTACCTAGTTGTACTGGAGGGAGAGTCCATCATACTTATGAATAGCATACTGGTTAAAATTGGTTAATGGATCTTACTGGGGCGATATCACGCGCTCCAGTATAACATCCGAGTGATGCTCTATCTTCTTTCGTGTGAACCATAACAAACATATAATATTCAACCGAGTAATTTTAATGGCCATCGAGAGATAATAATTAAATCTTTTTACCACGAAATCTGTTGATAATTTAGTTTTATTTGCCTACCTACTTGCGTAGCAAAAAGGATTAGGTACTTCTCGTACGTTACAGCTAACTCCTCTGTTTCACTGCCTTTGAGTGGCTAGGTCACATTGTGCGACGGAATATTTAGCTCAGCTAGGTATTTAGTACACGAAACATTAATTAGATTAATAAAAAATATAAAAATATAAAAAAAATCATTATTTCAGACTGTTACATCCATAGGTTGTTAGGTTAGTATTAAATGTAGGCATTGGAGTAATTAATGCATCGGTCGATAATTTTGTAATTGACGTACCTATGTCGCACAATGCATAAAATGCACTATCGCATGATCCCCATGTCTACGCATGTAGATAAAATATCTATTTAGTATAATTATCATGTCCTGGACTCGTGTTAATTATACAAACATGTTTAGGTACACATTTTCTGTCCATTTTCAAATTTAATTAATTTGATGGATAACAGGGTGGGTAATTTATGAATCTTGGAACCCAAAAAAGTGTAAAAAAAAAGAAAAAAAGAGAAAAAAGGAAAAAAGTATAAGCCGTTTCAACGAAAATAATTCTCGCGCCGCGCCTAAGAAAATTATGGTGGTAGAGCGGTAGAGCGACATCATGGTCGCATTTTGCATGCCACCTGCTCAACTTTCAATTAGGCTTATATCACCTCATTATATCCATATGTGCTAGCCGGACAAAAAGTCGCACAACGCTGGTGATGAAATTGTAACATTTGTAACCTTCCATATTTTCAATATTTTTATTTTTCATACAAGACGAGAAGCTCTTTTCATCAGCTTGAATCTCTCGCACTTAGAATTTTTCTTTTATCTCTTTTGTTCCTCTCTGATGCTCAGTACCTCTAGAATCCTTCTTTGCACAGGTTTCAAACGTGGTTGCTGACTCTAGTTGGTAAATAAATACTTTCTTATGCATAAAACTTAGTAACATATTTAATTCCAATAAATTAGATTCAAGTAGGCATTTACGCTAACCCAAAATTATAAGTAATTAGGCCATTGTAAGTAATTATTATAATTAAATAGTTCGTGTTCGTGACCCCTATCGACCCCGATATCAGCGAGTCTGCGCGACGTCGGGACCAAGCTATCATCTTATCAGAGTTATGGAGCCAAGCCTCCCGTTCACACACCAATGATAATGTAAATGATAGTGTAATCTGACTCACACTTACACTACTGGATATATGAGAAAATTTCCGTTCCATTCCAGTGAATTTACCTTCGAACAACCTGTGTCTTTATTTGCAACAATTCAAGGGTCTGTTGATTCAAAGTAAAGAGTTTCCTCAAATTTTGAGTTGTAGCTAGTATTTATTATACGTGGATTGAGCAATAGGTACCATAATAATCGAAGGGACCACATTCCAATACTGAGCAGATAACCTAGCACTTTGGTTGTAGGCAGGTAGGTACATATACCTACCTAGTGCTAATCTAAGATAAATTACCACTTCATGATCAAATTATCGACATTGATTTATTTTGCCCGGAAAACTAGGAGGATACTCGTAGATATTGAAAATTATATGGACACGGGATTTTATCGCGTAATTTACCTTATTTACCTTATTTATATATCCCGACGTTTCGGCTTTGTTACAATAGCCATGGTCGCATACCTATATGGAGCCTGCCCGCGACTATGGCTATTGTAATTTCAATATGAATAGTGATCGCGAAAGTTTAAAAAAGATACTCGTAGAGCTAGGAAAATTACTTCATTTAACTTACGACATATAGGTGAGTTAGTTGACTCTCGTTAGATCCTGTTAATCCGTAAGAAAACCCGACACATTATTTACTCTGCGAAGCGATACAATGACCGTAAATAGTGTAAAAACCTAACAAAGTAACCGCTGAGGATTTTTGTTATGTTATTTTTCATATCAAAGTACTTAACCATTAAAACTTACAAGAATAGGAATCATTTTAGATCTTTCTAACTAAGTTTAGAATCAACACCATATTTCATGTACCTACGTAAGATAATGTCCTTGACGGTTTTTCTCTTAGTCAGTGAACGATATTTTTTATAAACAGTTTTTAGGGTTGTAAATAAGAAAGAAAGAAAGAAAATACATTTATTCAACAAATACAATATACAACAAAGCAAAATAACAAAATGAGAAAAATAAGACAAACACAAAAAAAAGTACTTGTTGAAATGGTGACAACTCAGCTTATTGCCTAGATCTAGAGATCAGGCGCTGATTTTCAGTGTCACCTAGGAGGAGGGAGGGGGGGGGGGGGAGGTGTGGGAGGTACGGTGAGTAAGTGTAGTGTGTAGGTATGTATGAATGTTTGTGTGGCCCTCCTGCTAACACAAGTCTCATAAGAGTCAGGGCTTCACAGTAGAGCAGAGTCAGAATTAATAGTGGTAAGAGAAAAAATAAAATAAAAAGTGTATGTGAGATGTGAATGTAAGTGATAGGAGATAGTGTGTATGACCGAGAGCATGTGTGCCTGTGCGTATGATTGTCCGTGTATGCAGCTTTTGTTAGTTAGGAAGGAAGCTTAGCCGCCACCGATCTGCTCCGCTAGGAGATGCCTTTATGAAAATCTATATCAGTAATATAATTATTAAGTATATTAAGTACTTATATAATATAATAATATGATGCAATATTATAACCTCTTACATTTTATTATAAGTACCTAGGTATTACAGATTAGTAGAGCAAATCCAATTTTTGTGAATTCGTTCGTCAGATTATTTTATTTGAAATAAGTACCTACCTAATTTTTAACGCTTGGCCTAATACAACACCGATGTTGGTAACTATACCTACTAGGCACTTCCTAGATTAACTGGGTTAACTGGATTTAACTGGTTATAAACATCGGAGTTGAACAAAACTTCTTGATATGTAGGTAGCTTTTTGGCTCGTTGACCTTGACATATTATGTTTTTAAAAGATCTTTAACTAAAACGATGACAGGCCTATATTTATCATAATAATTATGATGAACAATAATTTATTTGTGAAGTTGTATGTAGAGAACTAACATGGTTGTAGTGGAAATCAGCCATCATAAAGGCATTTATGTAGAACCGACCATTTTGGTGAAATAAAACGGGCTTGAGGAGTCCTATCATTTTCTATAGGTCTTCACTAATATTATAAAACGATAGAGTTTGTTTGATAGCTTTTTTGTTTGTTTGAACGCGCTAATCTCTGGAACTACCAGTCGGATTTGAAAAAAATATTTTTGCCGTAAATAGCTTATTTCTTGAGGAAGGTTATAGGGCTATTCAAGACTAAATTATAAGATGGATGGAAACCCCCGGCTCAACTAGAACAATTTAAGCATCCTTCAATGAAAATCACTCGACATCATAGTAAACGACATCATTTAAAATTAATAATCACCTCCGACACTAAAACGCCCCCATTAGGTAAATACATTTGGCAAATCTCCTAGGAACTTAAGACCAAGGTATTCATATAAACTTCCGTGCTTCGGAGGGCACGTTAAACTGTCGGTCCTGGCTTTTCGGTCGTTAAGCCATGACGGAGGCCTTCAGGTGGCCTAAAAATTTCGTCACCAGAGTTAGCCAGTAACTCATACGAACATATATAATGGAAGTAGGTACTTACTTAAAAAGCTTTTTGGCAAAAAAGTTATTGCTCGCAGACCAATCGGAAGTAAAGCCGATTATTGCGACTATTTTATAGGTAAGTACCTTGGTATTTTTTTTTTACTTTAAGAAAAAGCTGTAGGTAAGTATATAAGTAGGTAGGTACATTTAATGAAAGAGGTTGACATTCGAATGCATTTTGCGGAAATTGTTCCGGCTACGTTTCCTGAGAAATGTGAGGTCAGAGGGACAAATCTCCTAAAAGCTTCAATTTTTCGATTGATCGAGGATTTCTGGATTCAATAAAAAAAATTAGGATTTGATTATGGTGATACTACTTCCCCTACAAGTGACATTTTTAGGGCTAGGTACTTCTAATACAAAAAAACCAATCCTCTAGGCCTCAACATCATCATCATTAGGTATAATCAAAGGACTATAATGTAGAGTCTATTTTGGATCATTTAAACAGTATCTTTTTGGGATAAGCACTTCTTTTGGTTGCTAAAGAAACCGATTTGGGTCTCTGCCTACTTCTACGGTAAGAGACGTAGGTATTTTTATTTACCTGAAATCACATTGGACTAAAATATGAAATAGGATGAACTACTTATCTTGCTACAAAAATTTAAAAGGGGTACTTAGGCAAGAACCAAGCTAAATGGAAAAGTAGAAAATACCTAATAACCAAAAAAACTACGCGCGGTGTTGAAAAAAAAAAAATGAAAAGTTTGTACAAGTTATAAGGTAGGTAAGTTATTTGCATGTCAAGGTTTAACATCTCGGGACTATGGAGTCCCGGACCTTTGCTATAGGCAGGCATGCATGAGGCCGAAGCAACAACGGCGGCCCTTTTTGACAATTTTGATTTCCCGTTGTGTCCCACTGCAGGGCAAAGGCATCCCTCTTCTTTTTCTTCTCTGTCTTCAACGTTAGGGGCCAACCCATTCCTTATTTATGTGTAAGTGCTCAAAATATTTATAGTGAGGTATCAACTTACTTTTGAGTGATGCGGTGTCTAAACTCATAAACACTTCACTTAAAATGGCTAGAATTAAAAGCTATTCCGTATGATTTTCTGATCGTGTGCCACAGCGGTCTCGGCTGCGCTCCAACACGAATTGACGGACAAGCTTCCGAGACACTGTATATAGAGGAGACCAGACACTCCTTAGCCACAGAAGCCATCACAGTTTGTTTGAGTGACGACACAGTCTGCGAAAAACCTAAAAGCTCAGCTCGCACGCAATTGCAGAAGCAATGGACTAAAATAGACTTTATTGCGAACGCAAATAGTTCAAAACAGATTGGAATTATGTAACGACTGGTTTTTACGATAAAATTCTTTTGCCAAGATAATCAGAGTCATAACACGTCATAAAACAGGATTTATAATTGAATGAACAAAACACTCTGGCAAAATTAATACTGCGAGACTGATTTTATTATAGGGGTTTTCCTCAAACAGTAAGAAAAATTGTTTGTGAAGACGTTACTTCTCAAAATAGGTACGTTTTTTTACAGTAGATACCTAATTTTGACCGGACAGTACATGAGTACCGTAGGTACCTAATTTATAATCATTACTTGTTTATTATACGCAATACACTCTAGGATCCATCAATTCTTTAAGCCTCTTTTCAAGGTTTTGAGTCACATCAACTAGAAAAGAGCTGATGACATTCAAACGGCTGAGCAGATTTTCTTGAAACATAGCTAAGAACACTCCATCCAAGATATCCAAGAATCGGTCCATCCGTTCCGGAGCTATGATGCCACAGCACAGACAGACACACACTTAAGTTAAGTACCTAGGTACTTACTTAATTGTAGCCTTTACATCTTTACTAAATAATGATTTAAAGGCCCTAAGTACCCAGTAGGCCTAGTACGCCTAAGTTACACACACAGATTACCTTCAACAACAACAAACTTCAGTTTTTTTGAAGATTCCAAAATAACTTACTCCTCCGCCAATCTACAATAGGTAAGTACCTACCAAAAAAGTTTCATTTAGGATGTTCACGCTAAAGCCACCTAGCCACCCACTTTCAACAGCCTAGCCTTATTATGCCAGGCTAGTCAGGGCAAATCCGGGAGCAGTGGAAAGTGGGTGATTGGGTGCCGTGAACATAAACAAAGAAACTTTTTTTGGTAGTATTGAAAAGTTTTATGGACACGGGATTTTATCGCGTATTTTTTTGGTAGGTAAGTATTAAATTGGCGGAAGACTATATTATGTAACTATATTAGTTATATGTACCTACCTACCTACTAGAAATATTGGAATTTTCAAAAAATCTGAATCTGCCGCATAGTCACGCCTGGCATAAATTAAACACTCCTCTTTTTTTTCGTCGGGGGTTACCTAATAATGAACCAAAGGGGTTTGTCAGAGGTTTTCCATAAAATTTTTGTTATTTTTCATAACATGTCACCATGTCTTCAGATAATAGGTACCTACCTACGAACTCCACAATTTAGTTTCACGTGTCGGCGCAGAACACGTGAGGGTACCTACTTATGTAGGTAGATACCTAATGCATTGTGCGAAGGAAAAAAGTAGAATAGGTAGGTACTTAGTAGATATCATAATTATGTGTAAATTCCACATTTACCTATTATAGGTAGGTAAGTCCTTACGTACTATTGCAATATTGGTGTGATTATGAAGTCGCAAGCGGTAAGGAAAATCGAGGAAAATTGATACTTTTAGGTATAAGTACCTGCCTACCCACCTAAATTAAATCGTAATTAACGTTTAAGAACGGGTTATGCTCAGTGCTATGCTCAGTGCCCAGTCCTACGTACAAATAAGTATTAAGTACCTACCTACTTACTTTAATAAACAGGTACAAATACATAGGTAAGTAGGTATATAGGTAATCTATCTACCTACGCAAGATAAATTACTTACGTAGGTAGGTAAGGTTTTCCGTGCAACATTTTTGTTGGGAGGGAATTACTCAAACAACTAGGTACCTCAAAGCAAGTGTCGCAAGCAGCCGTTTAAAATATTAACTGAGTAGGTACCTACCTACATACTTAGGTACTATACCTACTATAGGTACTACATCTACACTAAAGATTTGCAGTTAGATAAAATTATTTAAGTATGTACTTTTCATTTTAAATAGGTAGGTACCTACCTACTCGTGAACACCTAGCTATCCATTATTATATTACTTACCTAGTACCTACCTACCCTATCTATAGGTAGGTACTTTCTGCGCTGCGCGGTCATAATTTGGATGGGTGACTGCAAGTGGTATTACCTACGAGCTGAGCGCTTCCTTGCTTCGGAGGGCACGTTTAATTGGCCCGGCCTTTAAAAATCGTTAAGCCAGGGCGGAGGCCTTTAGGCGGCCTAAAAACTCCGTCACCAGAATTGGCCACTTTACTCCCTTCTCCTTCTCCACATTTAAATACTCAAAGGTGGTCCCTATAATAGGTGGGGATGACCTGGCTCAATAGATCAGTGCCTCGAGCACCAGAGCCTTTAGCACGAGTATGCACAAAGTCTACTATTCGATCCGTGACTGTAGTTTAATCTCTCAAATGTATTGGGATTTTAGTTCAGTCAAGTTACCACTGGAGGCGCTGCACCGGAATCCCATACATTTGAGAGCCTTTACTACAGTCACGGATCGAATAGTAAACTTGTGCATACTCGTGCTAAAGGCTCAGTAGATATGCACGAGTTTACATTACAGTTGGGCCGACGGATCTAGGCGTACGTGAAGTCAGGCTCTGCGCTGCGCAGTAGAAAATTTTGTATGAAAAAGTTGCACTGCGCGCGCATCGAAACGGCTAACTTCACGCACGCCGAGATCCGTTGGCCGTACTGTACCTACCGTGACTTTAATCAGTGCAGCGCTTCTAGCGGTAACTTGACTAAACTAAGTTCAGCATTGTCTACTCAAGTCTTGAACGGACACCGGCGAACTCACACTTGACGCCACAATTGAAGCCGATCGGCGTCAGCTCATTCATTCACTAGCTTACGTTCATCGCGATCGGTCGCTGGGTTATGATGTCGAATGTCGTCAAAAAGTCTAAAAATGAGTGTCAAAAATGCCTCTTGCATATTAAAATCGTGCAAAAACGAATCTACTACAAAAAAAAATGATAATACCGATATCATCGGTAAATAAATAAATCATCAACTAAAACCAAGCAAAACAGCAAAAATAATTTTTGTCATAATTTGCCGCCATTTCTAGAAAATCATAGATTATGAAAATTGAACTGTACAGATTGGACACGGTAGGTAATAAAATAAGTGTTGGTGAACTCATAATATAGGAACCTTCTTCGTCCAAGATAGGCACATAATTATTTGAACTCAATTAGGTAGGTACCTATAACTGATTATTTATTTAGCTTATAAAATACTCAGCATAAGCCGTTTAACTGTCTGTTTGTCTATCAGTACAAGACGGTGTGCAGCGATTTAGAAGCAGTTGGATCTTAGATTTTTTATTGACTTTTAGTAAATAATAGATCTCGAAAAATAAAGTTATTTTACAGTATGTATACTTAACTTTTTTTGTCCAACTTTTTATCTTATATTAGGGTAGGTAGGTATTTTATACCAAGTAAGAAATAATAAAAAAATATATTTAAATGATAGGTTTTTTTAAATAATAATACTATAAAACACCAAGAGACAGAACAAACAACTATAAATTCGTCACACAAATGTTTGTCCTGGGTGGGTAACGAACCCACAACTTAGTCAATTTATTTAGATAAGGCAGAGTAACGATTAGGTAGTAGTAGGTAAAAAAGCTGTGTCACTTCTGTGCGGTGTCTAATCTCTCATTAGGCCCCGCCCATGGCCCACCGCACTAGTGACACGTCTATGGTTTGTACCAGCTTCTCTATTTATTTATCTCGATGACTCAAGTACTATTATAGACTCAAGTCCTACGGCAAAAGCGGGAACTAATTGTTTTATTTACTTTACTAAGCTCTTTTAGTCAAGGTCGTTCAGTTGTTCTGGTGTGTAGAGCTAACGAACGTACAAACTAGCCTAATTATTATTGTTCAAGCCTTATTTGGACAATTAGTAATTTTTTACCTAACCTAGTTCTGCGATAGCAGCGCTGCGTCTATCGGACTTCAGTGCTGAATCCGACTCTACTCCCAAAGTTGCTGTCAGTGTCATGTCAATGTCAATTTTGAGTTTGACAGTTTAATGACGTATGAACGAAACGAAAACACGTGTTGTTTTCATTTCATTTTCGTGCGTGTGGTGTTTCACGAGAAGTTAAATATCTACTTATTTATTTCAAATTATAATACGGACTGTATTAAAGATAATTTACAAAAATGCCTGTTATACAAAGGATAAAGTAAGTTTACAATCCTAAGAATATAGTTTTTACTGCTTAATGTATCCGAGTTCATAATATGTTTTACTTTTCAGAAAACCCACCACACGTAAAGGTAAAAAGGCACTTTTGTCAAGGGACCCAAAGCCAGTCGAAGGGCCGAAGCAATGCATTTTCATGCAAGGGCGGAAACCTTCAGAGCGCACACGAGAAATTCTCAAAGACATGTATAATTTGAAAAAACCCGATGCGGCATATCTAACTCGAAAGAACGATTTTGTACCTTTTGAAGATGCCACTCTTATTGAAAAGTAAGTATACTCGCGTGTCGCAACCCTGAAATTGTGGTGTAAGGAGGAGATTATAATGAATCACCAAAGCACACAATACCTTGTATTGGACACTAGCAGCGCCCTCGCGGCGTTGCCCCCTTAGTGATGGTATAAAGGTAATGATGATGATGACGAAAAGTAGCCTATAACCTTCCTCAAGAGTTTAGATTTCAAATGCAGAAATAATTTCTCAAATCGGACTGGTAGTTCCTGAGATTAGCACGTTCAAAGAAACAAACTAACTCTTCTGCTTTATTATATTAGGTATAGAAGATAGATTAATATATTACCTACATGTATATAAAACATTATTATCCATTTGTATTTCAGGTTATGCTACAAGAAAGAAGCAGCTCTCTTCGGTGTTGGTTCACACAGTAAGAAAAGACCACATAACATAATACTAGGTCGCACATTCAACTATGGTATCCTAGATATGATTGAGCTCGGAGCCGATGGCTACAAAGCAATGTCAGAGTTCCAGAATATGAAAGTCCTGCCAGGGTTGAAGCCCTGTCTGCTGTTCAATGGACCTGCTTGGGAGTTGAACCAGGACTTGAAGCAGTTGAAATCACTTTTCACTGATTTCTTTCAAAGAGAAAAGGTATTAAACACTATTAATATCTCAACCTTAAGATAAGTAAAAACAATATAGTTCCAATCAAATGTTGAGTCCAAAATTATGATCTGTTATCAATTTCACAAGAAAAGCGTGAGAAATGGCTGACTTAACTCAATAAAGTTATGCCTTTAAGACCGATTATGGTTGTTATCAACAATAGACAATCAAGGGGCTGACATCACTGGGAAATAAAACATATTACTTACTAATATTCAATTTTTAGACTTTTAGACCTTTTTTATGATAGAAAAAACATTAAGTTATAAAAAATACTAAGATTCACATGCGTAAAACTATATTTGCAGGTTGAAACCATCCGGCTGCAAGGATTGGAGCATGTGCTGAGTTTCACAGCCACAGACGACGGCGCCGTTTACCTCAGGTCCTACAGAATACAGCTCAAGAAGAGTGGACAGCGTACTCCTAGAGTTGAACTGGAAGAAATAGGTTTGTTTTACAACTAGAAATATTTAAAACTACTTTCTACAAACATCTTACGAGTATATTGGGTTAAAAACAGTTCTAAATTTTCTTCAGTACTAGTCCCGAGTTGGCTGGGAATGTGGTAAAGCAATTTTCTGAGTGCTTTCAGAAGCACAGCCCCGCTAATTATTATTTTGCAATCATTTCGAAAAAAAAAAATATCGCGATTTAATTTAATGACGTAATGCAATAACTTTGGTCACAAGTTTTTAAAAATGTGTTAAAGTTTCAAAATAAGGTAGTGATCCGTTTTTTGAGATAAGCGAGTTATTTATTTACAATGTAATTCAGTGGACTATCAGTATTCTGATGATTTTGTGACCCTTAATTGCATAATATTTCATAATGTTAACTGTTTTATCTCTTTCAGGTCCCTCAATAGACTTCAAACTGAGAAGAACAAAACTAGCATCCGTTGATCTCCTCAAAGAAGCCTGTAAGATACCCAGAGAAACTAAGACGTTCAAGAAGAAGAACATTTCTAGAGATGCATTCGGCTCTAAGCTTGGTCGTGTGCATATCGGCAAGCAGGAGATAGGTCGCCTGCAGACGCGCAAGATGAAGGGCCTTAAGAAGACTCCTCAGGAGAAGAAACAGATGCGGATTAAGAATAAAATGGCCAAGAAGGCACAGAAAGCTACTCCGGAATAAAGGAATTTTTGTACGTATTGTTGTTAATTTTTTTTTCCTATTCATCATTATACATATAGACGTAGTTAGTAGAACAATTTAGGCCTTACTTATAAACGCCTCTCAACTTGAATACTGGTTGGCAGGGCGAATCTTGAGCATTGTGCTCAAGATTCACCCTGTTGTTATTTGTCACGATCTAACAGTTATGTGGGAACAGATGAATATACACTACAACACACATACATACCGGTCAAAATCATAAACCTTCTTTTTGCTTTGCCATAGTCAGGAAAAGAGGATAGCAATAGTTTAGATGGTGTTTCAATTTTGACAGCAGTTGAAAGGAGTTTATAAGTAGAGCGGTATATTTGTAGAATGTAGGTTCTTTAATTTAATTATTTCTTAGTAGGTAAGTACCTAAGTATAAAATATTAGGTAGTTAGAATATGTCTTAAATCTTGACCTGATAATAACAAGAGCAGCGGTTGTAGTGTAGCTTGCTCAGTCGTTTCTGAAACTCAAAATGGATGAACACTAGTAGCGTTAACAGCTAAGCGCTTCTGTGCTTCGGAACGCACGATCCCGGCTATAAAGTCGTTAAGTCATGACAGAGAAATTAAACACTGTCAGAGGTGGCCACTATCATAGCTCATACGAACTTAATTAAATACACAGATAAGATAATATAGAACAACAAAAATATGAATCACCGTAAAGAACCGTGGTTTTTGTCCTAATTCATCGCGCATTGGTTGATTTTTTTAAACGATTCGTATTAGTCTTATTGTTAAAAAGCTTATTGAGTTTTTAGATAGTTTCGATTTTATCTATTAATTATTTCTTAGTTAAATATTCAGTACCTATCTAGAATCGATCCTAAACCTAAACCTGTTTCTAATAGCTCTACGTAATTCGTTTCATAATGATATAATCCTAATCGTAATTACCTACCTATTTAAAATTTCAATATAATAATACCGAGCTCTGCTCGGGTGCATAACGCCATCTAGTGGTTCAATTACGAACCACATTGCACTTGTAAATATTTTTGCGTGAAAATACCGAGAAAACGGCTTTTCCCAGATATGAGACCTAGCTAGATAGATTTTTCGCCCCCATAAACACTGCAAATTTCATCGAAATCGTTAGCGCCGTTTTCGAGAACGTCAGTACAAACAAACTTCAAACATCAAACAAATATTGCTCGTTTAATAGAATAGGATTCACGATTATCAATGCTCTACATTTACATAATAGGTTGAGTATGTGTACCTAAATCGTTTCTTGAGCTCAAAAATCAAAGAAATAAGCATTTCAGGTCAAATTCTAACAATAACTACCACAGATCAATGAACTTTAAGTACCTATTAAATATTAGCTGAGGTACGAGTAGGTACATAAAATACTTCTAATTTACTTTGACTTAATGAACAATGGAATTAAACATTCCGTTAGTAAAAAATGTATGCTTATGCTTAATGAGGCTTCTTTCCTAAGAGCAAACTGAATTGTAATAAAACCCTGTCCAAATCGAGGTGTTGTTATGCATAGAGATTCGATTCTATTTGTGACATTTATCAACCCGACTTCAAAAAAAGGAGGAGGTTCTCAATTCATCAAAATCGGTTAAGTAGGTAGTTATGGAGATACGTGGTAACAAACATTCACACACACACGGACTTTCGCCTTTATAATATTAGTAGGATTGTAAGAATTCAATTTGTAAATCCGAACTTAATGACAAAATGTTGCGCAATATTTAAACATAATAATCATAGGTATGTATTATTTGTACGATAAATTATCTATATTTATTAACCGACTTCGAAAAAAGGAGGAGGTTCTCAGTTCGTCGGAATCTTTTTTTTTTTTTTTTTTTTTTGTGCTTTTTTTTTATGTATGTTCACCGATTACTCGAAGACGCCTCGACCGATTTCAAAAATTCTTTTTTTGTTTGAAAGGGTACACTTTCCAATTGGTCCTTTTGGTCATCAGGTCAGGATCTGATGATGGGATCTTGGAGAAATCGAGGTAACTCTTCACATTTTATAGGCACACTTGAAGCGATTAGGGTATTTTCTGAAAGCTTTATAGGTTATCGGTGATAATGCAACATTATGGTAACATTGAGCTGATCTGATGATGGAGTCAGGAGCTGTTCAACAGAACTCCTCAGTAAATAGGCCGATCGAGTTGAAACTCGGCACGTCTGTCAATTTACAACTACAATGTATTATTATGGTCACAACGAGCTGATCTGAGGATGGAGTCAGGAGCTGTTCAACAGAACTCCTCAGTAAATAGTCTGATTGAGTTAAAACTTGGAACTCAGCATGTAGGTCAAGTTCCAACTGCAATGTAATAATATGGTGACAGCTAGCTGATCCGATGATGGAGTCAGGACCTGTTCAATGGAACTTCTCAGTGAATAACAGTGGAACATCCATGTTTGTGCTCATTTTATTCATCTCACCCTTAGCCTTACCCAACAACAGTTTGTATTGAAGTCGGTTTTTTTAAATTTTTAATTTAGCCACTTGTTTATGTCTAGCTAGATGGTCCATTTATTTGCCGTGGGATACACATTTATCATGTAGGTAAGTATTGAATTTAAAAAAAAAAAATATTTTTGCGTATGCATCCTAGCGTTTGAGGGAGGAGGCTTATACCCAGCAGTGGGCTATCATTTGAGCTGCCAATGATGATGATGATGATCCTGAACCGAATTCTGATAGCTACCTAATTGTGAAAAATAGCAGTTTTTCCCTATCACAAATGAATTAAATAAATCGGCTACATATATCATCAGAATAATAGAGTACCTAATTGGCATTGTAAAATTTCCCATGCTATCCACAATTATGTACATTCTTTGTTACCCATTTAAGCTTACTTATGCAAACGTCTGATGTTTCGTACTTAGAGAATCGGTGTCAACAAGATTTGATAAGGCACTACAGAAACCTAATAAGCGATTCATTTTTCTGAATAGAAAATGTTATTGGACTAGACTAGACAATAATTCAAGCACTTATCTAAAGGTCATCGGTTTATTCGTGACAATCACGCTCAAAGAGACCTTAACGGTATTCAACTTCCTTGGTGGGTGTTCCAAGCAATCTCCGCCAAGGGCCTAGAATTTTAACTTAATTTAATTAAATAATGACTAATTCTCATTCTAAATCATTATTATCACTGACCTTAATAAACTAATGGGAAGTTACATTAGTTATTTAACTTAGTAGATATTCTGACCTTACCTTTGTTTAATTAGATGCTTCGGTAGCTTACCTCATGGTGACAAACTACTGGTTTATCGATTTATAATTTTAATGCGTTTGTTGGCCTAGTGGGTTTTTAGTTCGAATTCGACAGAAGAAACACAGCCACTAGTAAATTTGCTAATTAATACATTACAACGTGTTTCTTTCGAATCTTTCTAAGGCTTAGAGCGTTTTCACATTATCCGATCCGATATCGGTATCGGACGCCGACACGATATCGGGGCAAGTAAAATGTATGAAAGATGTCCGCTCCGATATCCGATATCGGGTCGGACAATGTGAAAGGCAGGTACTATTCCATACATTTTACTTGCCCCGATATCGTGTCGGCGTCCGATACCGATATCGGATCGGATAATGTGAAAACGCTCTTAGAGAGATTCTATAGAAACAGTAGATTGCTTAGACTTTAGAGAGATTAAGCAATGAAGGAAAATACTCTAAGGAAACCAGTTAGTATCTTAGGTGGCAATAAACTTGCAACTATTCATAGTGGAATTCTTACTAATTACAAATTTTACTCGTCGGCGTCGTGAGCCTGAAATGTAATAAAAAAACTATTCTTGTTCCTCTTATGTCGGAAGTTAAAAAGTAAAGGTGTAGGTGCAATGTTTACATCCTTGATAATAATGTAAGTGGGTAGGTATAGGTACTAAGTACTGCGCAAGATATAACTTCCTATGGCTACGGTTGGCTGGCTTAAACGGACCGATGCATGCCCTTTCCGAAGTTACTTTTAATCTAAAGTGGTTTTATCCTACTTCCTAGTAACGTAAATATGAAAGTTTGTTATGTTTGCATATTTTACCAAGTACCACGACCGAGGTCCCTGGCTGAAGCTAGTACCTACATCCTATAGTAAAAAAATCAACGTAAAATTGATAATTTTAATTTAATTGTCAACGAGCTTTTAGTCTTGACTACATTGTACTATCTTATCCACATGATAGATGAATAGACAATTATTTTAACTAAATGAATAATATCGAAATAGTTCACCAACTAGGCGCACCCAGAATTCTGTGTTGGTGGGACTTAAAATGTAGCATAAGTATTATTCGTTGTAGGTTTTGTTTATCATTTAGTGGTCTAGTTTACTAGCTTAGTTGGAGGTATGCGCTTTGGGCGACAACTCTTATTTAAAAATAATGTCTATAGTTGATTACAAAATAATAAGAAAAGTCCTCTTAGTGGATGTAATCTTCTTGTATTAAACAGCCATAGTTTCAAAACAAGCTACTCTTTAAACCTGCTTAGGTACCTACCGAATAGTAATAAACACGCATGATGAATGGTATGTAAACTTGTAGTTTTATGTGTAACTAAGGATATTTATGATCGATAAAGGTAAATAGTTATTGAATCAAAGGCGCCAAGACGCAAATAGGAATGACATTCTATACCTAGCAGGAAAACATATAATTTCTGGAATGACTAAAGCACCATTGTAGGCAGACAGGCGTAAGTTTAGTAGATTTCATTCAATTATTCAGTGTATCGCTATACCTACTTCATTGTTATTAATGAACACCTTAAAGCAACATAGTACCTAATGCTTGTGACAAAAGTAAGTAAATAACTTACTCATGAATGACACGAAACATGATTGGATTGTTATGGACAACAGGTTTTTTTGAATAATTTAAAACTTCATTGCTTTGTCTTTTTCGATATGCAGAAATCAAGTTTTTAGTAAAAATGTAGGTAGTTAGCATTGGTGTCCGCCTTCGACTTCACCTGTGCCACCCAGATAAAAGATGTAATGCGGTCCGTAGTCTCATCCGAATGGGGATCCAACAGGAACCGATTATTTTCCGTGATAAAACAGCCTTTGACATGCCATACAATACAAGAAATGTGTTTTCAATAATATTTTTTTAATTTAAATGATATTTAAATTAAAAAATCTTAAAAATTTCGTTTTAAAAAATCTTAAATTATAATTATAATTATTATTTAAATTTCATCTACATCGTAGAAAAATATACAAAATTACCGAATTATTGGGTAGTGTGTTATGATAGCATAGCACTTTGATTGCAATCCTGCTTAGGTGCTATGCATCTACCTACTCGCTACGAAAGTTAGGAACTTTTTATTATTCTACAGTACCTGGTAAAAAAAAACCGGTAACAGACTTCAGAGACAAAACCTCATTTATTACAAAAAAAGTATCATGTTCAAATCTTATGTGATTTATAAATTCAGATTTAGCTAGCGCCAGCGTGCACTGGAAATACCCACGTGGATCCTATTATCATAAATCTGAAAGTTTCTTTTATATCTAGGTTGTTTGTTTTATTGAATTTAAAGAAACTTGGAATTGGAATAGCGAATACGCGGCGGTGAAGTAGCATACCTATTATAAGTTTCGTGAATTGTCGAATCCACGCGTATTGGTAGGTATCAATTTTCTCGCAGATTTTGGTTTATATTTGAATGTTATCCGCTCATAGTCGAATTGCCAAGGTAGAGCAAATACCGCAGCTTATACAACATTTTGTGATTCTGCTATAACGGCCTTTTTAGCCCCGCAGAGCTATTCTAAGTTAATAACGGTAGAACTTGTAATGCTACACCAGTAACATTAAGTAAATACCTCAATTTCTTATTCCACATTCCGTGGTACTAGGTTCGTAAGATGCAAATATTTTACTCTAGCAATAGAAAAAAATATCTAGAGACTGGGGAAGGAAATCTATATACCTAATCCAAGTAATTGTATGAATCTATCTAGTCGTACGTACGTATTTACGTATTAGGGAACATGATAAGAATAATCATTACATCAAATAGCTATGTGGGAATCACCCGCGAACACAAGGTAGAGTACCTGTGTTCTTGCCTAAAGTTCCCATTGAAACACGTCACTGTTTGCACATTTCTTTTTATCACAATAATCTGCTACCTACTGTTGACATATCGAAATTAAACTTAAAAGTTTTCTATTGAAAAACGCTTTTTAAAATAATAATAAATAAGTATCGTAAAGTCGTATTACTTTAGGCCTGGGGAGTAACTTTGACCTAAACTTGGAAAATGTTTTAACTTCCCGTCATGCTTTTATTTGGATGCTATCAATTTTTTTTTATTACAATCGGATTTTATTCAAAAAAAAATTTGATAGCATTTAAATAAAAAGCATGGCGGGAAGTTTTTCAAAACATTTTCCAAGTTTGGGTCAAAGTTACTCCTCAGGGCTAAAGTAATACGACTTTACGATACTATGGAAATACCGTGAAAAGAGTTCTGAATAATTCAATAAACGGAAATTGTAAGAAAGTAAAGGACCTACCTAAATAATTAATTAATCTATTTGGCACTCATTCCTTCTATAATCAGGTTGATATGAGAGATGAATGCTTGAAAGATAAGCTTTGATGTAATCGCGCTGACGCAAAGAGGTCGAGGGCTTTTCAGAGCTTTCGTTATAGCATGTATGCAGACATACTAAAATTCGTCTTACGCCTGATCAAGAAATTAAAAAAAAATCACAAAAAAAAACGATTCCGCCTATTCGAGAACCTCCTCCTTTTTTTGAAGTCGGTTAAAAACAAATACAATGATACCTCAGAGTCTAGGTTAGAAATAATGATTGCGGTTTAATGAGTCGTTCAAAATGTATTTAAGATATCAACATTTACCTAATGCTAACCATTTATCCCTTGTTTTTTGTTTTAATTAACAATATTTACCCACCTATCTACTAACCGCAAATGTGGTTAGGTATTAGGTATGTGTCGGTCTTCACATAGAGCATACTCAGAGTTTAATATAATAACTATAAAATGTAGGTAGGTACAATTTAAACTGATGGTCGATTATTAATATAAAAATGTTTTTAAACAACAGATTGTACGTACTCGTCTTTTAAAGCCTTTTATTTTGATAAGTACCCCACTCAAGGATCATTTTTTGCCCGCATATTAAAGCGCATAAAATCCGCATTTTATGTACTCAATGACACTCGCGCAATCAATGCGAATCTAATAACATATCATTTATCAAAATCGGTTGAGCCTATGAATTTGGCCCTCCCAGCAATCTCCAGCATGACCACTGTCTGGACGAATCATCACCACATCAAAAGTAGGTAATGCCATCATTATTTGAAAATAAAACAGTTATTCACCGTTAAACCTGTTCAAAATAATATTTGTTGTAAAAATTTACATATTTTTATGTTATTGTTCCATCCAATCATTCCTCAACCGATGGACCGTTTTTAATCAAATTTGAAGATGGCGTATATTGATACCTTGGCTAGCTACTTACAATGCAGGCAGAGGTTAATCATGAACATTATAAGTATAAAAATTTGTTAGTTCAGGTGTTTGTTTTTCAATCACGCAAAAACGGCTGAACGGATCTGGATGAAATTTAGCGAACAGGTAGTTTATTACCTTGATCAACACAGGATACTTTTTGTCTCGAAAAACGTTAGGTTCCTGTAGGATTATTAAAAAATGAAGTACAATAAATATATCCACAATGACTCTGTACTACACCTACATAATAAATCAATGATTTACAGTAAAAGCGCAACCTAGTTGATTTACAGTTCCAGCCGTCAAAGCCTTTTATTGGATTGATTCCTTTTAATGATACCTATAATGTGATTTTTTTAATGGGATACATTGTCAAGATCAAAAACTTTATCATCGATATTTTAATACATCAAGAATACCTTTTCAAGGAAAAATACCCATCGATCAGGTAATAATATTGATAAAGGCTCCCCGTTTATTGTGTGGGTGTGCAAATAAAACCAGAACAGTAGGTATCTTCAATAACACAACCTTACAGATTATGTATTAATTGGTTTTGTAGACTATAATTAGTGTCGATGTGTGTGAACGATTACTGTGAGTTAGATCAGGATCAGGAAGATGTAATTTTTATGTAACGAGTTTAATTAATTATTAAATCCACTTTATATCTCTACATAAAATTGTGTTGTGAGAGACAAGTTTTAAGTAAAAGTAACAAAAAGTTCGCCAATGAATGAAGCTCTGGCCTAAAGGATTGACATATTATGGTAAGCGTCCACAGGTCCGCATCGCACGCAGCGGACGGATCGCATCAAACGGATTATCTGTGTAATGCGATGCGTACGATGCGGACAGGTGGACGCACTTATATGAGTTTCTATACAAATAATACTACGATCCGTTGCGTGCGATGCGTCCGAAGCGTACGATACCGACATGTGGACGCTTACCATTAAAGAGGAGGCTTGCAAATTCTGAACTTTTTGAATGATCATCTGATGATGGTTTTGTATCTAATGGCTAAAAATCAAAGCAAAAAAGCATATTTTTATCACTTTATGTTATTACTTAGATTAAAGCAGTATTTATCTAGGTTCCTGTTACACGTTTGTTTCAAAAAAACATACTTACCTAAAACGAAATGTAAGCAAATTGAATTTTTAACCTTTTTACAGCAAAAATGACATGTTTTCTTTTCATTTGTTCTGTAGTAGGTAAGTTATTTGGAACAAAATTGTAACAGGAACCTAGATAAATACTGCCATAATCTAAATAATAACATAAAGTGATAAATACTTACCTACTTGCTTAAATTTTAAAAGACTGAATAGAGATTGTGCTTGTGTCAGCAAAATACAGCATAGTTTTGTTTCATTTTTTAAAACCGAAAATTTTATTTTTGACCACGACGAAACGGAAAAGGATTAAACGCGTTTAGGTGAGAGGTTATTTTTGTGTGCAAACGAATGTTCTCATTTATCTCTAAAACATTTTGCGGATTTAGATACGGTTTTTTGTAAAGGGTTTGTGATTAATTAGCGATGGTTCTACACTCGAGCGCGTATCGCGGCGTGAAATCGCGGTGCGGATTGCGGTGCGTATCACGGCAAAAACTACCACAGTTCCACATTCGCAGAGGTTCGCGCCTAGTTGCCTAGTGCGCTTTGCGAACCCTTTGTCGCGGGACAAAAACCGGCACTGATCGGGGAACGCGAAGCGCCAACGAAAAGGCGTGAACAACATCTTCACTCGTGGTTCGCAGTTGTCGCGGGCTTTCGCGGGCGTTCGCGCCGCGAGTGTAGAGCCGGCTTTAAAGGTGTTGTTCATTTGCTTGGAATTCGCTTACTAAACAATTTTCGTTTAAATGAGTTTTAGCTAATGTGGTTACTCAATTATATTACAAGACTCAATATCCTTGATCTGATGCTGCTGCATCACCAATAAGCAGGATACTCAAGTCCCCACCACTCTACAACACAGAGGTATTGTGTTAAGGCTCATCTTAACTCTCATCTATAACATATCTATTGAGACCATTCCATGGTCTCAATAGATATGTTATAGATAGATGGTAATCAGGGTCTGATGATGGAGCAGAAGAGAAGTAGATAAGTATCGAAGGTTTTTTAACATAAAATTATTTTAAATAAATTGCTAACAATTGGTAATATATTCGCATTATAAGAAGGTAGAATACAATAAGGAAGATACCAACGAGTTTGAGTAAAAAATCCCCGCGATAAACCATAGCTTTTTAGTGGTCAATAAATGAATGAAAGCTGCGGTCAAGTTGCTGATAGGTATACTGAGAACTAACCTCAATTTTGTTAGTAACAAACCTTTAAAACTAGGTAATGTAATTTTTGCCTCATATTATGCAATAATTCGACGATATTTCTATGCACTTCTTGTTTTCAATACCTAACATTGTTGACCATTATGTTCGTAAGCAAATTCTTTACAATCAAATTTTGAAAAACATTAGGATGCCTTATTAAGTATTATTATTGACTACGAGTTGAGCTGATGATGGAGTCAGGAGTTGTTACAGGAAACTCCTAAAGAACAACAATAATATACTTACCTATGAAAATATATGAAAATTACTTGCATCAACTCAAAGTCTCTTTTGAAAAATTTATACTTAACTCATTTGAATTTACATGTACCTAGGTACTTACTTAACTTTCCAATCGCGTCGTTGGAAATTTATTAAGGAAGGTAGGTACCCACAAGCATAACGTACCTAGTTGGTGTTAAATAAGGTATATCTTTCCTTGTAAGATCTTTTAAACTGCTTTACATCAAAGCCGGGTTTTACGGTTCGTCACGGAACATTTCTATAATTCTTCTGCATTATTCATAAATTTTGTAAAACAAATATGTTTTTTGTTTAAGTTTAACTTACACCAATTCTTCGTTTACACATTTTTAAAATCAGTGCAAACTTTATTGGATTGTGCATTACTTTATATTTTTAGATCGGTAGGTACTTTATAGTTTGTATTGTATTATTGTTCCATTCCCAAAAAACTAAAATAAAACAAATTAAGTAATCGAATCAATATTCCACGCTAATACTTAGTTACACGCAAAGATTAGAGCTAATTATGAATTGAATACAATAAAACCATTAAACGAACATTTCATTCATTAGTTAAGGTCGCTAATTCATCTGCAATACTCCTTACATTACCTTGCTTGTAATAGGTATCCGTATCACTAGCTATTGCCCTTAGATTTGTTCACGAGGTAGCTAGAAAATAGGTTAAATGTAGTGGTCGTTCAGACAATTAAAAATGTATTTGAATTTTTGAATTTGAATAGGTAATAAATTTTTAAGATTTCAAAGTTTGGAAAACTTTTAAGTTTTGAAATATTTTCAGTCATACCTAGTAGATAATAATAAACCTGCATAAAGGAACCCTTGACAAAACTAGTTATTATAATTAAGGGACAAAATTTAATATAATATAACGTAAAGCTAATACTTATTTAACAATTTTTATTGAGTACCTACTCAAGTTTTTTATATGCTGGTAATTTGCAAAGGATTTTGTAGATCTTGACCACCGTGCCGTACATATTATTGCAGACGACTGTACACATGTAGTTAGAAGTGTAGGAAAAAATATGCAGCTATAATAAGAATTTATAAAATGCATAAATCCATACAAAAGTAAATAAATAACAAGGTCTCGTAATGTGATGGGATACAAAGTATGCAATAATGTATAACAAATCTTATTACGTTATTTCTTAATAGAAATATACCTACTTATAAATACTTATGTCGTTTAACTAGGTCTTTAATATGCCATGACTATCGTTCCGCAATTATTGTAAAAAACCTTACAATAATAGATGTTGAATGCTGATCAATTTTACATATAAACCTCATAAATCATATATTAGCATCGGCTCGTCCATCAAATCCGTACTTGTAGGTAGGTACTTCTACATTAAAGATGAAATACTGCCTCGGGATTCAAGGATTTCAAGGCAACATAAAACAAAAAGGACTGGTTTTACGACAGGATTAAGATAAATTCTGGTTTTTCAAATGGAACACGAATATAAATTATAACAGCATCTAAATTATAAAAAACTTCTCAATATACTTATTTAAAACTTTTCACAGGTACCAGACATATTTTTGGCATTTTGTCTCCATGATATTCTAATTTTTCGCGTTATTTTTTTTTTGTACTTATATAAAAATAAATTACCTACTGATGTTGATGTAATAAATACTAGTGGCTCTGTGAGCTGTAGACCTCGCGAGTCTGTACTTGCATAGCTTAAATTTAAAACTGAATAAATATTCACAATTCTCTAGTTTTGTGATGAGAAGGTGATCCCAGGTGCTCCATCTTCCACTGGTAGAAATCTAAAAGTGAGCAATACTTCATTTTGACGAACTATTCTGCTCATCACGCTGAAGATCCTCATCAGATCCTTAAGATAAGATAAGATAAACGTTTATTTGACACACAGACATAGGATACAGAACAGAAAAATATAAAGATAATACCTTACCAAATTTTAAGAGACTAACTTAAAGTTACAACCTTTCAAATAAAAAAAGAACCATCGAAATCGGAAGTCATAAGGCGGAGATATCCTTTAGCCCCCTTTTTGCTCTTTTTTGGAGGAAGGACCCACTCCCCCCCCAATGAAAAATGACCGACGACAATAAAATTCTATAATATTAACGAACCTGCTCACAAAACACGAGAATTGGTTGAGAAATGCGACCTGTAGAGGAGAATATACAGACATACGACCGACAGACATCCGGACATCGGCCAGACGAAAGCATTTTTGTTCAAGCTGACGCAGAGACGCTTCGCTCGCTCGGTTTAAAAAATGTTAAATTACGTGATACTGTGTCAAAAATATTAATTGTGTTCGCGAATGTTTACGAAAAACACTCAAATTTTTTAGAGTTACAAAATAATTTGTAATTTTAGAAATGCCACCCCGTCTGTCATTTTGTTTTGGTCTTTAGCATAAATATTGACATGCTTGCAAGACTATTCAGAAACGATCGTTGTGATCTCGGCGCAAGAACGAAGTATCATTAATTATAAGTATAATTGTTTGTTTTTATTGATTTATTTGTACAATATCTTCCGACTTATGCATGAGAGCCTTTTCAAGATCGTCTTAGTTACTTTCAATTGCAAATTTGCGTTCACCTACAGAAACCTTCGCAGAAACAATGAATTGCCAATAAATGTCGCTAATATTGTTCGAACAATACGGCAATTAAGTTCGGCGTGCTGCCGGCGCGGAATAGTGCTTGAGAGGTAAATCACGAGAGGTGTGACAGCGTGGTCCAGCAGCCCGTGGACTGACGTACCCTTGACCGGCGGCGTCACGTCAGTCCGCGCGCGGCTCTCTGCTTGTACCCTCGCGTCGCAACATATAGCCTGCAACTCCTCGCGCAGCGCCAGTCCTGGACGATGCCTCCGCCGGACATACGAAAAACAACCCCGATATTTCAGTGATATTATGTGATGAAAATCGACTAACGATTTAAAGTGAATGTGATAAACGTTAACATGAAGTCGAGGAGCAACCAGTCGGCACCGCAGCCGGAGCTGCAGGAGCTCCTGCAGAAACCGCAGAACTTGCCGCTCATCGAGAAGACCAGACACGCGATAAGTACGTTTTTCCCTTTCAAGTTTCTGTCATCTTTTCAGAACCGGTGACGTCTCAATAACATCCGTTCCGGTGAACGGACGTACGACGTAAATCACGCATAACAATTACTTATTATTGGTCAAATATTGAAATAACCGAAATGTAGATTAGTGTAGGGAAAATTGTACTATGTCTCGAATGTCCCTCATTGTTGACTCGCATCTGACAGCTACCAACCGGTGTTTGTGTTGTTATTGTGTTCGTTTTACATTGATGAGTTTTGTGATGAGAGTCAAAGGAGTAACACTAGTATGCTTACAAGGGTATTTGTTAAAAAGAGCAAAAGCTAAGGAATGCAGTGATAGGTACGCACTACTAGCATGTTTCGCCTGCGGTGACACCGCCAGACGCGAAAGACGAACAATAACAATAACCAGTTCTTGACACAATTTGATCACAGTCGGTAAAATTAACACGGAATTAAAACGCACAAATAAGTAGATAGGCAGGTATTGCTATGCCATTGAGTTTTAGTTTCATTGAAAAATCATAGTATCCGTGTTTTTATTACCTACTTAAAATTGTTCTCCCTTTTTAAATAAAAAATAAAGAAAAGATTAGGTTCTTCTGACTTATTTATAGGAAAGGATAGTACAGTGACCTATTATCTTTTATATAATAACAACTCATTTATAAAAAAAAATATTGTCTTTGTAAGCTATATGCACAGGGCGTCGCTCGAGATAAATCCATAAAAGTAATTTATTCAGTCATTAATTAGTGTCGTTTCTATCTAGTAGGAACTGGCTAATCGACATTCTGAATACAGGTATTTATTGATCTCAACAAATTAAATGTAGGAAATATCACCACATGTATAATTTAGAATGTATTTTGAAGAATACCTATAGAATTGCAATCTATTAGAGGAAAAAGGGAAATGGCATAAACACAGATATCGCTTAACCAGAGTTGTATAAAAACTATTGATAAACAAGTATGATCTTATCGTTGCATTGCTCAGACTCTCAGACTGTAGCAGACTGTAGCAATTCACAATCACTAAAATACTTATGCATTAGTTGTACTTATCAACAAATAATAAAAACAACCAGTTTAGAGAATTATCTTCCAAATGAAGCTTTTTTGGGAACTTTAAAGCGTCGGGAAAAATAAGCTCCGACGGAAAGCGTATGGGGGTATTTATTATTAGTTTTTAACAATGATCTCTAAAACATGTATAAAAATCAGCACTGAAACTTTGAACATGAGTAATCCTTTTAATCGACTTCAAAAAAAGGAGGAGGTTCTTAAGTCGTCGGAATCTTTTTTTTTGTGTTTTTTTATGTATGTTCACCGATTACTCTGTCCGATTACCGATGTCTGGACCGATTTGGAAAATTATTTTTTTGTTTGAAGGGGTATAGGTACTTTCCGATTGTTGCTATAAAAATAAATATATTTATATAAAAAAAATATTTGGTGAGGATCTGTTGAGGATCTTCGAAGTTATGAACAGAAATGCACCTCGAGAGTGCAGAAAATTGCTCATTACATTAAAGTTTTTCAAAGAATTTATTTAGTCACTTGTTATGTACCTTTAGCACGATATGATACCTTTAAATTGGCCGTCGGCCCAAGCTTGCAGGTAGGTGTGCATACACTCAATGTACATACTAGCACTACCGTATCACACACATTTTATGACTAAGAAAATAAGTAAGGTCTGGCGGACCTGGGATCATGCTCAACTAGTCTAGGCTACTGATTCGCACATTTTTCTTACTTATGTTTTAGAAGACGCAAATACCACAAAATTATTGCTTATTAAGTGTTACAGTTTGAAGAGAAAGATTTTCCATTGAAAGCAGACGAGAAGTCATTAATGCTCTCACATTCAATCATCATCATGATTTCTTTGCCCTTTTCCCACTAGGTGGGGTCGGCACAACATGTTCTCTTCTATTCCCTCCTATCATTCATCATCTCGGTATATTTTATTAGGGTCGTACCTTTCAATAATTGTTAAATATTTTTAAAAATGATAATTTATAGGTACACAGAACCACATTTTTTTAAAAATTAACTGACTAATATATTATCAGTTTTAGAAATATTTAACAATTATTGAATAGAAAATTCAGGTCTTTTACATAGGCCACCAGGGCCCATTAAGATCCGAATCGTTGTCATGTGATTTAAGCACCATTTATAAACTAGCTAGAGTATTAGGTAACTATAAAAACTTTTACTTTCAGACATGCTGATTTTGTTTTAGATTTAGACCATCTTTTAGTGACCTCACCTAAGTTATTTGAGCTAAAATATTTGCATTTAATTAGCAGCAAAATTTTGATCTTAGACTTGACTTAGGCTTATCATTTCTTTGTTTATCCTTAGGCAGTTGTCCGACCGCCGCGCCGGCGATGAACGAGTAATAAGTAGAATTAGAAACTATAAACGAGTTGACGAGCAGCGAGAAGCGAGTGTATAGTTCCGATAGATCTGTCGCTGGGCTATAAGTGAGTGTGCGAGTGCGGCGGGTGATTATTAGCGCTACTCGCTCGCGGCGACAGAAATGACCGCTACTTGGCATCTCGGCGAGTTCAGCTAGCATCGCTGAGCGAGTATTAACTTTGATAGCTCTTGTCGCCCAGCGACAAACTAGTAAAGAGTCCTCGCCAGCAGTGTGAACAGTCAGCGATCAACTATGCATCTCTTTTGTTTATACGAAATATCTATTGTACGCTTCTTAAACGAGAATATAGTCAATAGTTAGTCGTTTTCTCGCCAGCGCCGCGGTGGTCGGACAGGTACCTTAAGTGGCAAGCTTTAAGAAGCTGAAACTGAAAACTTTTGTGTTCGGCTGTGTCTTTACGAATCCAACTTACTGAGTTTAGTGACGTTTATTTAAAAGAAACATGTTTTTTATAATTAACTTATTTTGTTTTAGAAATAGAACGTTTTCAACTAATTAACTTCTTTTGATAGATCATAAGAACGTGATACTATAATTAAATATTATTGTTTATTCGATTGTATATTTAGATACCTAATGATTAATTTGTTTTTTGTAAGTGACTCTGACCTTGGGTGGACAGGACCCCCGCCAATATTATGTAGGTATTTGACAGTTTATCCGCCATTAATTTTGAGAGAGGTCACCGAATTCTATTAGTTCATTTTGCAATTTGATCCATAAATCGCAGATCTGTATAATACCTGTTTCGTTGTCTATTATTAGGCTATCTTTGTACGTATTACTGCTCATTTGGTTACGACATAAGTTTTTGGACGTTCTTCTACTCCTAAGAGTTTTACATCTCTCTTATTCAGCCAGTAGACTAGTCATTAAAATAAATGTTATAATTTGACTATTAATTTTCTTAGTTACTTTAGCTCGACTGTAAAATTTACGAATTATTTTATAAAGGGGATGCTACAACACCCTGTATAATATATGTACAGCCAGCTACAAAAGTATTGTTAATTGTGATATTCATTTAAAAAAAATAATTTCCAAAACTGGAAGCGTCCTTAACTACATCAAAAGTCAATAAAAACGCAAAATGTTCCTCAATTTCAAAATTCGCAAGGGAATGATTGGCCTTTAGGTTGAAATATTATTCGGTTATAAATTAAATATTGTCACAAACTTATGAATATTTAAAGCTAGCTAGACTTAGGTAGTGTTTATGGACGTCATCGTAAAGGTTATTCCCAAGATATTATTGGCAAACCAACTAAACTAACTAAATAATACTATGCAAATATTCTTACGTAGATCGGTCTCGGAGAAACACCGTTACTGGTCAAAAATACATTTTATGAGCTGTTTTGCAACCTAGTTGGTATTCTATCCTCATTTGGCCAAACTTGGTCTAAAGCTCTAATATATATAATAAGTCGGTACTTTACCTAAGATTAACTAACAGTTTGAGTTGCTTAAATTGCTCGAAGCACACGCCTAATGATGATTTAAAATATTCACCAAAATGCCGATATTGTACGAACTATTTGCTCATACCAATCGCTGTTAGTTGCAGTTCTTCTCACAATTAAAGTTTATTGTTTTCCGTTCAAACAATCTAAGCGAAATTCCAAAACCAAGTGACTGTATTCCTAGGTTTGCACGGTTGACACCCCCTTAGACCAGACATTGAAAACTTTAAAAATGCCTAGTAATTTTGCAAGTACTTTACAGCTCTTGTGACAGGCTGTAAGTCGACCACCCTCCTTAGAATGCTAGATCAGTTTTCCGCAAAGGGTGTGCCGGGGCACACTGGTGTACCTACCGTGGTCATTGTTTGGTGTGCCTCGGAAAAACAAGGTTACCTGTCTCAGTTAAGCTACTCCAAATTCGGACCACATATGTTCAACTAAACAAGCTCATGTTTCGCATTAAAAAAATGATTTTTCATTTATGGTGTACTTACCTCAAAGATTTTCTGATTTCATAGATGTACCTACCTTGAACACAAAAAGTTTGCGGAACACTGTGCTAGATGACAAACATCAAAATTTCGAAACAATTATATCACTCTCTTCGTGCATAAAAGATCGATTGCTGAAATAGAAAATCCTTTAAAAACTAATCATTAATAGTCTTTCAAGTTATTTTGGAACTAGGTTGAAAAAAAAAAAACTAGGTTTACGTCTAATGGGTTGGTAACGAGTTGGTATACAAAAGCATGAAACATACCAATAAATAAAAAAAATGCTTTCACATTAAGTACTTTAATGGAGAAAAACCATACAACAAGTAGTACTTGCACGGAGTCACGATCCTCAACTATGGGGGAACGAATTAAAATTAAACTTAAAATGGGGAAAGAAACCTTCTACTTGCTCAATATTATAATTGAAATAAAAAATATTATGTAAGTATTTAGTTGGTCCATAAGTTGGTACTTAGGTAAGTACTATTAGTATTTCTAATCAAATTCTACACTCACTGCACAATAAATAAGCCTTCTTTTTTTCTGTAATCTTCGTAGGCGAGTTCGGACAATAAAAATAAATAATAAATAATAATAAGGCATTTTTCGTGTATTTACAAAAGTCCTTGTAGAAAAGTAAAAGGGCTAAAGGAAGGTAGTAAGTTCCGAATAGACTAGCCATTACCAGTTAGCAGATAATAAAAATAAGCGCAATTACAATTAATTGATAGCTCTACTTATCGTAGCACTGACCTGACGTTTTGTTCCGGTCAGTGCGCTGAACTGAGGTAGGTTTTTGTTGTGATTACCGTATACAGGTTGTTTTTGTTTCAATTAACTATAAAATTATTTAATTAATATATTTTTATGTTATTAATATCTATGTTTTGTATTTGTTTCGTCTCTTTTATTTGAAATAAACAAAAACTTAAGAACTTTGCCTCAATTAGGACTAAATCCATTTGTTTAAGAGTTTACTTTATCTTATCCATTAGGAAAACCAAATATAAACAGGATCGAAAAACATTATCGTCTGAAAATAAATAGGAAACCATTCGGAATAATGCGGGACTCATACTTTTTACTGTTTACTTGAGTAAACAAACAAATTCGTTAGTACCTACTTAACTGTAAATACCAGTAATGTGTTGTTTGATTTATCATGAAAAATCCGAGAAACTATAAAAGTAGATAACAAAACAATTAAACAGCTTTTTCCCGCGGCTTCGCTTGGGTTTAATAATAATATACTTAAAGATTTTGTTATTTTTCTATCCCTCGAGAACAATACTTATTTTTTAGACGAAAGGTGCCCTAATGTGCTTTCCTGCACCCCTGATGTCTATGCAATAATTCCTGATGATCGCTGCAACTCCAGATAAGGCGTGAAAGCGTAACAAACAAATGACCAAACGAACATACATTCGTATTTACTAAATTATTTGTTGATATTATAATAATAGATTGAATGAAAAATGCTTTAAAATAATAATAATAGTAATGTGAAAAATTACGCCTTTTAATTTTTTTATAAGCGTTGCATCTTTAATTTTTTTAGACAATCCAAGAGCTTTTTTATTCCGGGAACATCCCTTTTAGAACTTGATTTCTACGGCCTCAATAATTATAATAAAAATGACACAGTAGCCCAGATGAAAAGAACCTTCGCGGTTGGCAAAATCTAAAAGGTTTTGTCATCTTTCTAACATTTTTTGAGTAGCGCACTACTCACAAAATGTTAGAAGGATGTCAAAACCTTCACCTAACATTGCTATATTACGTAGTATACGCACACGGTCACAAAGATTACATATTCAAGTCTACCATAGACGAACAGCAAACGGAACTATATTAAAATTCGCACGGTGAATGTACTCGTACCTAGAGTTTTAGCTACGACAAAATTCACGGACTGCTGACTGACCGAGCCTTCGAATAATATTTAATTATAGTCTTTACTGTCGTCAGATTTTGAGAAAGAACAAAAATAGAACTACACTGACCTGCAAAACTAAGTACTACACTTTTAAATTATTATTTTTTTCTAAACTACATATAGAAGTTAGAGATTTAAAATAAAAAACGTTTCATAGCAAATTTTATCAGCTTTTTGAAGTTTTCATATACAAAATTAAACTATTTTTCGAGTGCTTTCTATTTCGAAAGTACTTATATCTTGTGTACATAAAAAGTTATTGCAATTTTAAAAGTGTGATACTTAGTTTTGCAGGCCAGTGTAGTTCCTCTTCAATATCCAGTATTTTTATCTCTGTTTTAGTCAAAAATTTTAATTTTATTACATTCAAACTGAGCTTTATCCATACATAATCCTGCATATCATAATAAACTATTTTTTTGGTACAATTATCAAGAATTAACCTAAAGATAAAACTTAGGGGAAGTGGGTGATTCATTAACGAGTAAAACAGCTTCTAAGCTAGTGAATCAGTGAACCCACAAAGATCGTATCATTTCTCTCTAGAGGTATGTTTTAGTTTTGGCCACTTTTTTGTGGCGGGGCGCGGCGGCGATCAAAAATCTTGTTTGGTCCGTCGATGGATCACCCCTTTAAGACAAGGAAAAAACTTTCTTTCGCGACTAATGTTGCTGCATTAACCATTAGTAGGTAGGTACAGGTACCTATTGTAGGTGTTTGATTGGTATTTTCAAAGATTGTTATTTATTTATTTATTATTATAATACTATTCACTTGACTTTGTAATGAGCGGTAGCTAATTGAACTGGCTATAAATCGTTTAGTATAAGCATAAATTATCATAATGCTTACTTTACTAGCAATACCATACGGTTTGTGAAGTGTCTTATGGTGGACATATACGCTACGAGAAATCGTTACGATCAGACTGTACAGTTCGAACGGTACAGTTTCTGTTTCTGAAAATTGTACTGAAAACTGTACAGTTTTATAACATACACGTAGCGATTTATCGGTACCGTTCGAACTGTACAGTCTGATCGTAACGATTTATCGTAGCGTATATGCCCACCATTAGAAAACAAACTAAACACGTCAAAATCATGAATTATGTATTTGCGTGTAGCATCGAGGACAATATGAAATTGTATTGTCTCTTAAGAAAGAAAATTACCCTTAATCGGTGCAGTGTTAGCCATTGTCAATGCCACTGTTGTAATTATACATTTTGTAATTGATAAAATCACGACAAGTAATTAGATACTTACTTAACTTTTTTCCTGATAAAGATGGAATCAGACGGTTCACTCAAGTGAAAGGTCACTCGAATGAATGCGGGGGTTTTCTAAGACACTTTTCTTTCATTTTATGTTAAGATGTGTCTTTTTGGCGGCCTAAAAACTCCGTCACCAGAGTTGGCCACTTGCTCATACGAACTTACTTAGTACTTTATAAAAGGCAACCGCTAGTATCATTATCAACTAAGCACCTCTGGCTATAAAGTCGTTAAGCCATGACGGAAGCCTTCAGGTGGCTTAAAACCTCCGGTACCAGATTTGGCCACTAACACATATTAAACCATTTGTAACACGTGTTATTGATTTCTCACACAAACCGTTAAAATTTATTCAATACAAAACTGAGACGTGTTCGTTAAATTATGATTTGCATATTTTTTAAGAAAATATTTGGATACATCCAACGTAAATACGATAATGTATTCAGTTAATATTTTTAGCAATTGTATAGTAGGTACCTGTACTTAAATACCTAAGTTGCTACTTTCTCTTATAACTTGAGTTATTTTAGACTAGTGGTTCACCCTGACTTCGTCCGAGTTAAAATATTATGTAGGTATACTTAGTCTATTTCCATCTACAATAATGTTAACCTTTTAAGTTGGCCACTTCCTCATACGAACTTACCTACTTGCTTTTTTACCTTTAAATAGTGCTTTTTTAATTAGGTGCATGCAGTAATTCCGAAGTTTTCATTTTAAGAAGAAGCAGACAAAATTTGTTTTACCTTAATTTTTTTTTCTATACGATAGCAATCGAAGTATTGAATAGATATAGGTAGGTACCTAATTGTTTAATAATAATAGAATTAGAAACTGATAAGCTTTTACTTTGTTATGTGTTTTTTATAAGAAGTATAGGATCTCGAAGGATAAGGAAAGTTGGAGAATAAACTTTGTAGTAGGTCGAACGAAATATAAGTACCTATATAAATAAACCTATCAAATTCCAACGCTTTCGGATATGTGAATAACATGGATTTGTCTTATTTCTAAAATGACTTACAAATTATAATTATGAATATTTACATATCTTTGGTTCTTGTTACACAATATTTATTTATTATTGAATAGTCAAGTAGTATCAGATCAAAAAAGTAATAATCATTTACTATTCCAAGGATTTTCCGTTTTTATTTTATATTCAGAATATTGTCAAAAACAGAATTTATGTTCATCGTTCATTATAAGGTCACAGTTTTTGCAAACAATCAAAATTTGCTACTTCAGTTAATGTTCCGAAAGCTTATCATTAGCTATCTAGATCAATGCCATACATTTTTACAAGGTACTGGGAAGAACTTTGAATGTTATGTTAGTTTAAATAGACAAGTGTTTTGCTAAATAGCTATTTGCGGTGCGTGGGAAAAACCACACCTTTATTTTGCGACACCTCAGAATATCCTTACCGTCTTAGTCAAGGGAATTCCTAAGCAGTTTTACCTGTTACAAAACCACTTCGGCTACTATAAGTACATTAATTTGCCCAGCGGTGATTGCCCACTAGCTACAGACGTTCACCGTAAGATGTCCCCTGCCTTGGGAATTGGCAGCATTGCATTGCAGGGGACATCTTACGGTGAACGGTCTGAGGAGTAAAGACATGGACAAATCACGACTGGACGTATCTTATAGCATACAAAGCAGAATTGGTCTTCCCGATTATTGAGTTTATAAAGATTACAGTTGTATTTGGGAACATAAAACTTCGAATTATCAAAACTTCCAATTATCCTTGATTTTGTCGTTTTGAAAACAATTTATTTATTTTTGTAGAATATTTTTGATATTATTTGCGATAGGTACTTAATCTCAATAACAGTTTAATATTTCTGAGTAATTTTATTTTGTTGAAAAAATTAAGTAGGTACCTAAAACATTCCTCACTTTGTACTTTAATATTAATTTAATTTAATTTAATTAGGTCATTATTATAGTTTCTATAACAATTTATTCTATTATAACAAAAAGGTAAAAACTGTTTATTTTTGTTGAAAAGGGCTCGCACTGTCTCTATCTCTCAAAAGAAATGAATTCATCGTCTTGCATGGCGATTCAGCGGAACTTCGAAAACATCCGTGATAAAAGCCTATCCGCGAACAAATATCTCTGTCGAAAAACTTTTAGAGAAACGTCAGCTGTTACTTTAACCGCTCTACATTATAAACTCCTCTCAACTTCTGTCAATATTGAAACACCGTTTAAACTATTGTCATTCTTTCGAGTCCTTTTTATAAAGCGCCCTACTCACACACCTGCCGTTGGGGCAATCTAGGGTGCATGGCGGTTGTGGCAATATCGGGAGTATCTCTACACACTTGCCAAATTGCCCCTGCATGCCTACACCAAGGAATTTCTATACTACGTACCTGGAACACTGACTGAGACAGAAAACAAGGTCCGCTTGAAATAAAACTTGGGCGGTAAGTCTCTTTCTTTTTGCAACTATGTGAAAGAGACAAAGCACCCAAGAAAGCCTCTCAACAAGACCAACAATCCTTATAACCAAGATTAAATGATAATAGATCGTTGTTCAGTCGCGATAAGGTTCAAAATCCTTTGTACATTAAATGTCAGTTCGCACTCCAGTTACGTAGTTTAGAATCTTCTTGGCCTACACACATCACAATTAAGGATGCAATTAAGGGTCATCCCCACTCCTACACCCTAGATTGCCCCAACGGCAGGTGTGTGAGTAGCGCCTTTAAGTGACAGGGCAAATCTTGAGCATTGTTTAACCAATGTTCAACTTGAGAGGCATTTATAAGTAAGGCCTCTTCTCCCTTTAAAAGTTTCCAATCCGATGCTACGCATCGCAAAAAACGATTCGATTCGAAGAAAAGTCACTTTTTGAAGATTATCTTCGAATCGAATGCAGATGAATAAATCGCCCTGCTGCTCGGATTTGCAGCGCCTATGCAACGACTAATAAGTAAGGATTCTGAGGTCATATGTAGGTATATTATATCTATTATATTATTACGAGAGAATCATTTAAAACCCTATTTTGTTTTACTACTATGTTTATAATGTCATATTCAGTAAGTGCCTTGTTATTAACTTCAGGATTTTTTTTAATCATAACAAAACTATGAAAAAAATTGTGTCTAATCATCTTACAGTAACTACTATATCCACAGAATTGAGAATAGAGCGATTCTGTGTTCTGTGACTATATCACTTTGTGACCACCATGTACAGACAAGTGACATAATTTCACAAGCTTTTGTGCATGAACTTACAAAATCTTAAAATGTACGTTGATTGTTTTCTTTATAAATTGAATTCTTTATTGTACACGAAAGAGGACATACAAACAAAATTAAATCCATATATAGGTAAGTAGTTTTATTATAGCAAACTTTGGACAATAGAGAGTTTTCGTTCTTCATACACTAAATAGTGAGATTTAAAGATATTTCACATTTGCAGCTCGAAGTAAATTCTTATTCTAGCTCAAATAATCTATTAATAATATAAAGTGTAGGCATTCACCTATTTACTAGTTTTGGTGTATTATCATATCACATAACTGTAAATCTTAACAGTAAGTAATTATTTTCTGGAGCAATTTGGCTGGAGTATTGTCCCTGTTTGACATCTTTAAAGAAACTTGAACGCCTCTATCAAAACGTAAGCTCTTACTATAGTGTCAATAAAAAAGACAGTTTAAAACGGCTTTGTTTTAAAATCTTTTGCCTGAAATAAGGATACAATTATGAACCTACTACTTCATAAAACAAATATACACTTATAAAACAATACAATAATAAAACAAATAAATAGCCTTTTAATGGTGCAATGCTGTGCCTGGAACTAAACATATTTTAAAGGCTGCTTCTTGCGTAGATGCTGGTAACTAGCTGGTTGTGATAATTGGAAAGAAAGTATTTGATAAAATAAGTAAATTGATATCAAGCACTTATCAATAAGTTTTTTGTTGAAAAAATATTTTTCAAGACAAGCTTTTATTGGTTAAGGGTGATCTGATTCAAATGAGCCCAAACACGGATGTTCTACTGTTATTCACTGAGAGGTTCCATTGAACTGGTCAACTCCATCATCATATCAGCTGCTTTCACTATATTAATACATTGTAATCGGACCTTGACAAATGTGCCGTGTTTCAACTCAATCGACCTATTTACGGAGGAGTTCTGTTGAACAGCTCCTCACTCCACCATCAGATCAGTTTGATGTTACCATAATTTTGTATTGTCACCGAGAACCTATAAGTGGGCCAATTTTCAGCTCAATCGGACACTGGGAAGTGAGTCTTTAACTTGCAAGATTTCACCCGAAGAAACATACACAATAAACATTACAAGTAAAAAAAAGCACGTAAAAAGCTTTGCTTGCATTATAGTATACCAGTCTGCTGAGCGTAATGTAGTGGCGCTCTCAATTTTTCCAAGCTGACTAATTTTCCAATAGGTAAATCAATCTGTTGATTGATGATACGAATGTCCAACGGGCCGGTGCTTTTCGGCCAGAAGTTAGTAATAGGAAAGGAAGGTTCCCTTTTGGTTTGGGCCCTCTCCTTGCGGAAGGTTGTCTGAAGTCTGTTTTACAGCTAAGTTTATATCGAAAACAGTTCCTCTGTTATCATTTTTTTTATTTTTGAAAATGATAATATCTAAGTATGGTTTAACACTATAACAAATAAAAAAAAAATTTTTATTGTTTCTGTGTGGTTTTTCTAAATCAACTGCTAAAAGTAATCAATTGTTTACAATTTTATGAATGTTATGTCAGAATCATAGTCATAGTCACTTAAAAACTTATGTAGGTTGTCAATTATTAGTATCGATTAGTATTAAATTATTATCAAAGCAACAGCTTGTTAATAATAATGTTGTTGATCAAGCGCATGAAGCATGACTTGTTCTATGAATAACTCTGTAATTCTTTTTATGTAAGTACTTACTTGAAATAATAAACTGAGTGTGAGTTTTCTTAATTTTTTTCTTACTAGGAATAGGTAAATTAAAATAAATAACAGCCAATAGAATCAGCATCAGAATGTATTCCGAATTCGGAAAGTGACGTTCGTCGCTGAAAAAAAACGTTAGCTTTCCGAAGAAAATCTTCGAATCGGATGCATTCCGAAAAGTGTAAATCGCACTGCAGGGCTAAGGCATATTGACATAGAGGACATGCTGGGATTCCCTGTGTGGTGGTTATCAATAACTATGAGTACCGTGGGAGGTATACAGATTGATGCACAATATCAGTCAGTAGATATATAAGTTCAGTTCTGAAATACACTGAAGGATGATTAAAATGATTTAAGGTTAAGGTTGATGATAACGGCCATGGCGTTACTGCGCCTGAGTGTATGTACGAAAGTCTCACGCGTACACGAAAGTACAGTCGCTTGCATCCATGATGATACTCACAGAAGGTCCAACATTAGATCTGCGTAAATTCAATGCCAAACGCGTGCTAGCAATTCTAAGACGCAGATTGCGCAATGCTAGATGGAGCGTATAACTTGTACAAGATGTGTGTGCGTTTAGATTAGATTAATAGAGCAGTTATGACTCTACGGCATGTTATGACTCTACGTGAAAACAAGAGTTTTACGCTACGCAACTACAATTCGCTTTGAAGGTCAAGAATGAGGAGCCGTTATCGAATTGCTAAATCTCTGTTCATACTCCCCTATACGCCTATTATAGGGCCTATAGCTTTATAAGCGCGGGCTTTACACAGCTGTAATAGATAAATAACTTTTGATGGTTGGTATTGGTACCTGTTCAAGAAATGCAAAATAAATAAGTCATTTGTATTGTGAAGTACCTTAAGTGAAACGGTAAAATAATTTATTGAATAATTTCTTAAGCCTATTATTTTACTTTCTAGTGTTGTGGTACCTAATAGTTAACCATTTAGAAGAATATTTCTAAAGTAACTCAAAAAAACATTGAATGCTCTGGAAATAAAATAATACTACTTACCTACTTCAATTTGTTTAAAGTGTGAACATTACGATATTATACTGTAGTTATTATAATACCTACGAAATCCACTTGACGATATAATTCGTAAAGTTATTTACTGTAAAAGTCTTTGATAAATAATTTCGTTAGAATAGTCCCGAAAAGTCTTAATTTACCGTTCGGCCTTATTGAAGGTCTTTGGTTTTGCATGTCATTTGCCAATCAGAGCGATTTCATCACATCTAGCAAAGAAACTGTACTAAATACAAAGCACACCTCTTGAGCGAAACCAATATTGGTACACGTGAGACGAATGTAAATAAAAGTAGAGTGTTGTTCAGGATTTATAGTCGATGAAACATTGGTATCTGTATTCCTCCAAAGACAGAGTTTTGAATGTAGATTAAAAAAAATCTAAAAATTACGTTTTTTTTTTTGAATGCATTGTCATCAAGCTGTGAGCTACCCTGAATGTTTCAGCGGGATAGCTAATGGGGAAGTGCTCGTGAGTTGCAAGATTCCACCCGGTATGACAGACAGACAGACAAACAAAAAAGTGACATAATGAAAACGTGGTAAAATAAACGTGGTTTTAGATTATTTTTTTAATCTACAATGATTTTATTCTTAATTTTATTATCAGTTATACTTTATTTCTCAATTTCTTAGGGTTCGGTAACATGATAAAATGCCACAATAAGTAACTTGTTATGGAATCCTATCCACTTGCATTTATCAAAATGTAGAAACCTAATAATACCATATATCTACATAACGTGGCCCGATTTAATCCTAAGTATACAGGGTGTGGCAAATTCTTGGTCACTGAAGGGTAGCTACCTTTTGTCTTGTAGTTAGAAAGTTTTGTTCTTAGAAAACTTCAGTTTTATTTTGAAGAAAAAACAATTGCATTTTTAGATTTATGAAAAAAAGTACAGTTAGCCTAAAAAATTACATTTGTCAAAAAAAAAACAAGTTGGTCTTAATCGACTCTATTTCCCACCAGGAACACTACTCCCAAAGTAAATTATAAAATCAAATCGTAAGTTTATGCAATAATTCAAAAAAACAGATCCCATACATTTTCTATGAAATCAGTAGTTGTAAACATGTTGTGCCAGTTATTCTATGGTTATTAATTTAAATTCGTAACTGCTTCGGCATGCTGGGAGGCTATTGTAAAGCCTTAGGCGCCTAAGACAGAGCCGCAAGAGAGAATGGTATGCATGGAGCATACCATTAGTACATCTGCAGGGAAGCACTTTGTTCTAAATTTAAATACGCGCTTTACAATAGCCTCCCAGCTTGCCGGAGCAGTTATGAAATTAAATTAAGAACGATCGAATAAGTGGCACTGTAATGTTTACAACTCCTAATTTCATAGAAAATGTATGGGATATGTTTTTTTTTAATTAGGTATTGCAAAAACGATTTGATTTGATAAGTTACTTTGGAAGAAGTGTTCCTGGTGGGAAATAGAGTCGATTAAGACCAACTTGTTTTTTTTTTGACAAATGTATTTTTTTAGGTTAACTGTACTTTTTTTCAAAAATCTAAAAATACAATTATTTTTTTCTTCAAAATAAAACTGAAGTTTCCTAAGAACAAAACTTTCTAACTACAAGACAAAAGGTAGCTACCCTTCAGTGACCAAGAATTTGCCACACCCTGTATACAAAGTAGGATAGGGGCGAATGGCAAAAGCGAAGAGAGGCCTATGCGCCGCAGTGGGATGAGAAGCGCTGATGATGATGATGATATACAAAGTAAGTATCGCTTGTTCTATCGTTATACATTACCTAGTTTACTGTAACGAGCTCGCTGCTGTCTGTATTGGAAGGTGGGCAAGAAAAGTGTAGGTACCTACTCGATAGAACGCCGGAGTACATGGCGCCTAGCAAACTTGTGACGCAAAATCAGATTGGTTGCTCTCAAAATTATAAATGTTGCGGATTTATGAGCAAAGCTCAACAATGTTAAATATATTTTTTGCCTGTTTTAAATATTAAAGTGAAAAATCGTAATACGAATCAACTTGCACTCACAATTGTACATTTATACGACCTCACTTACATAAGAATACAATGACCATAAAAGTCATGTCATTTATGTTATAAACTCAAACGATATTTTGTAAATATGCTTAGTGAAAGGAACATCGATTTTTGAACATAAGGAAGTGAAGTGAAATTCTAATCAGAAAGCGGGAAAAAATAAGAGGTAAAAGTATTGTTGGCGTTCCTCTAACTAGGACCTAAAACCGATTTGATATAGTACTAAACTAGATTAGAACTAGTAACCTGGGCTAAAAATCATCAAAATCGTTTTTTCATCTTGTCTCTACGAATATTGCTACGAACATTTCGTAGATGTAACTTTGCTGTGCGTTTATTGTCAGGAGAAGTATTTGAATAAAACTTATTGTACAGCTACCATGCCAAAGAATATTATTATGTACTAACGAACGCCCGCGGTTTCGCCCGCGTGGACAACTATTTTTATTCCACGGGAACCATACATTTTCCGGGATAAAAATTAGCCTATGTGTTATTCCAGAACTACTAAGTAGTTTTGGAGATACGTGGTAACAAACATTCACACACACACACACGAATTTTCGACTTTATAATATTAGTAGGATTTTATTTATTTTTGCCATTAATTATTTTTTGATTAAGGGCAGCTTGCACAACGATTCCCAATTGAATTTAGCTTGATTAAAAACGCACTTAACCCATACTTACAGAAAAAGCATGTAAGTACCTAATACAATTAGGAACGTTGTCCAAGCCACTGTAACTCGTATTTACGGCTACGAAATTCTCGCGTTAGTTCATCAGAATAATGTGACTTCATTATAACTTTTTTATTGTAAGTGCATCTTCTAGTAAGTACTCGTACTTATGATCGATTTCTACCCGGACTCTTAGTTCAAAATGACCAAAGTCATTAATTAATGCGAGTACTAAGAGATTTAACTAGTTTTTATATCGTTTGACTTTACTCTACGGATGTTGCTACGAAAGTTCTCGTAGACGTATACGTAATGTGCGTTGCTGATAGCTTTTTGTCAGGCTTTACAATCATCATACTATGTATTTTGTTGTAAAGACACAGAAATGCTACCAAATGTACATACGTTGCTTTTAAATTATTGGCTCATTGATAAAATAAATACTACCTATAGTAAAACTTTTAGAAGATATTCAATGTCCGATGATGTGAAACGATGTCTACCAATTTTTAAGAAATGTACTTAAGTAAGTATAGTTTTTTATGGCACTAGCTAGATAATCTAAGAAATTTATAAACTGGTTAAAGCCCCAAAGATTATTCCGTTAATTCAATTTAGTTTTTCGACGTGAGCTCTCTTTATCTATCACTTTACCACCACAATTACACTCTTTTATAGACCTTTATGAAATTACTTTTAAATCCCGTGGTTTTCAACTAGCCTTGTGACGTAAAGTAATTCCATAATTCATTACGTCATATCCATTTTATGGTTATCTATACTTACTATTTTACAAAATTGTACCTATTTTTTTCTACATAAATTACCCTAGTTGGCTTGAATCCTAGTTATTATAACGTACATAGTAAATTAACGGCAAATATGCATTGGACGTGACTTGGCTAAGCCAGAAGGTTCTTTATCTACTATTTTTTTCTTCACCATTTTACCTACAAAGATATAAAAAATAATTTGTTCTGTCAAGACCCAATGTTTTGATTTTCGCATCGAAGGTTAAGGTTCCACTATTTTTTTATTTTATCTTTTTTTAAGAAGAAAATAATTTCGGTTGATGATTAAAAACAGTAGGTAGATGAAATCGGGCTGCGTATGATAATGTTTTTCCCAACTTTTTTTTGTGACTTGATTCAAAACCAAATCAAGTATCAATGAATTTTACTAAGTACTGAAATGTGGAATGTGGACAAGTTATTATAAAAATAATGGGTTGTATACGGGTACAAAACTTGAACAAACATTCATTTACTTACCTATCAAGGTTAGGTAGATTAGACTAAAACTTGTATTCGTGAGTTGCTGACGTTTCGGACACAATATCTTGGGACACAGTGTCCCAAACGACACTTTTGATTTTAATATTTTTGTTACTGTCGTTTCGGACACCATCAAATTATTGAAGCTGTTGAGTACAGTCAGGTAAAAAAAAATTAAGCAAAATATAATAAATGATATGATAAAGCTAATCAAATTGCTTTGCGAGCGTGTGGTGACTCACATTAATGTTAAAAAACAACAAGTCTCATTCATAGCGTATATTTGGTATAAATCAACATCTTGTATACTTAGGTACCTATCGATATGATGACTTAAAAATATCTCAAAGATTTCTTTTATTATTCTAAGACAGGATATGTACTTATGTATAAAATCACAGATAATCAATAGTTTAAACCAATGAATTTTTATACTAACGTAACTGGAACGCGCACTGATACAGAAAACGCGGTTTGCTTGAGAGATGAAACTTGGGCGGTGTCTTTTTCTAAAGGGCGACCATAATTTGTGAACTAAACATTCCTGATTCTTAGTGAATATCCTGAAATTTAAATGACATGGGCACACTACTAATCCAACAACGAGTGTGAAAGGGACAAAGCTACCACGAAGGCCTCTCAACGAGACCAAGAATCCTTATAACCAAGATTGAATTATAATAGAACGCTGTGTAGTAGTGATAAGGTTCAAAATCCCTTTTACATTAAAGTCGAGTGAACCATCCGGTTACGTTAGTATAAAAATCCTTGGTTAAAACAGACATAAAATGACTACTTTTTATTTGTTAGTTTTCAACATCAGCAAGGCCTAATAACTACGAAAAAAAACGATAAAACTCTTAAACAAAATAAAATATACTTAACCTACAATAATCACAGTATTTTACACAGAATTTGGCACAAATTTAACCTATTAAACATTTTAAAATCAACAAAATAAAAAAAACATTAAAAATGTTAACTAAAAATTTTCTTTTACCTATCTTAAAACATTTTTCTATCTTTCCTCACGTATTAAAAAAGTAATTATTTTAGGTACTTATGTATAAAAATCACAGACAATTTATAGTGCACTGAGAAAAATATCCCGACAACATTTACTGATTTGGCGTTATTTATTATTATTAAAAAAAGTAAGAACCTAAGTAATTATCCTAAGCGCGTATACAAGTATAAAAATCACAGATAATCATTATTTCAATCATAGACTTATAATTACTCCTAATTATGTATATAAATATATATAATATAATATAATAATATAAACAATAAAACTCTGAAACAAAATAAAAAAACTTAACCTACAACAATCACAGTATTTTACACAGCATTTGGCACCATATTAATTACCTGATAAACCCTTTAAAATCAACTAATAACTATAGATTTTCTTTCTTCATCCGACTGTCCAATGCAGCTATTTTTAATGGTGTCCGAAACGACAGTAACAAAAATATTAAAATCAAAAGTGTCGTTTGGGACACTGTGTCCCAAGATATTGTGTCCGAAACGTCAGCAACTCGTATTCGTGACCTACTTTACTAAAATAATCTATTGTTACTAAATTCTTAAGGACATTTAATTATCGCTCTATGTTATCAACATAACGCTGTGCTGGCTTGTCGTGTCTCTGTATTAACCTGTTAGTCATCTAATATGACTGGTGAATGACCTCAAGTAAATGATTGGTTTAATAGCTTCTGCCTGCGGATTCACTCAGTTGCGAATGCAGTACTGAAATTTCTATCCAATTTTAAACTAATTTTCCGGAAAGTTTCAGTTTAATCGGCAAAGATAAAAAAATTGGGCCCTCGATCCAGATCCACACCAGGTTTGTACCCGTGAAAAAAATTGTGAATAAGTAACCGTTTTTGTTGGTACAAAAGATACCTCTCACATCGAAACTCATAAACAAACTTGACATCTTTATAACAGGTCAACGTAGCCTATTCAAGGATACTGCAGCTTTCTATAAAAAATTTAGGGCCTTACTTATGAAAGATGTTTAAAGTTGAACACTGGTTAAACAACGTCCTGTCTTTCAAAAATCAAAATCAAAATCAAATATCATTTATTCAGTAGGACCGTTATGACCACTTTGAAACGTCTTAAGAGCTAGGTGATTCTACTCCTGTTCTTTCGCGACCAACACCGTGAAGAATCAGGGCAACAAACACGGTATGGGGCCTAGCTTTATTTGTGGATAGTGAGAAACAGAGATAGGACGTTGTTTAACCAGTGTTCAACTTTAAAAATCTTTCATAAGTAAGGGGGAAGTAAACTAGCAACCCACACCAACTTCGCCCGTTTATTATTTGCCTATGTCCATCTAGAATTCTAGAAACCAGATATTTTATGTATTAGATAATATTTGTGTAATTAATTACTTTTTGTTCTGTAGGTACCTTTCAGATGGTACTTATCTATAATTTTATTTTATTTCCATTTGTTTCAATTGATTTTCGTCATGGGTTAATCAGGCCGTGAGTTTTGTATCAGTTCGCGAAATAACCATCAACTATTGTTTAATTTACGATAGTTGTTAGGACAGCTGTTAGGAAGATAAAAGACAAAAACTGTAAAACCAGGGAGATTTAATGTAATAGGAAAATAATAATAATGAAGGGAATATTTAATGCAATAGTTAACTATAATTAAATAGTTATGCAAAACACTTGTTGACTATTGCATTGGCAGTAATAATACTAATAATCTTAATAAAGCTTTAAAGCTAAGTCGTTAAATCTAAATACATTCCCTACGTTTAGTTTACTCTTTGAAGGCAAACACATCTTTTTTGTCTGATTAGTGGGGATTATAATTATTCCTTAAAATTTAGAAAATATATTATATCCTTATATTGTTTCGAAAATAATATGAGCCGTTTGTAAAAAATAAATGAACTGTAATATTTAAAGTTGCCGCTGAAGCTACGGGGCTCTTAACCGAAGGGTTGGCTAAGGCCATCTTCTAAAGATTTAAACGACCTAAACCGTTGTCGTCGCGTCGATCGTAAAGATAAAAGTAGATAAATAAGATTTCGCTAAACTGATAAGAAATGCAAATATTTTATTTCGTTTATCAGGGTTGTGATAAGAAATCATGAATCTTGATTAACCAGTGTTTACAAAATCGCACTATTTTTAAACAATTGAAAATTATATTCCGTATTAGGACTGTTGAAATGTAATAAGCTTAGCGCTCATTTTGTAATAATGTTAGTTTAATGGATTTACAGTACCTAACGACAAACAAGTAGTATGAGTATTTTTCATTGAACTGCAGAAAACATAATTATTTTACAAAAGTAAGCATGTCTGATCAAGATTTTCGCCCCGACAAAAGTGGGATCGCTTGTATCAATGCGGGTTCAAATGCTGTCGAAATTTTTATAAGACTTTTGATTTTCAATGAATCCTAAGTGTGGATATCTCTATAAAATTAAAAATAAGCATAACTTGTCACCAATACGTTTTTTCTTAAAATGAAAAAATAACATACCAAGGCCAAATTATTCTCAATATCAATCTGTAGAAGGCTTATTTTTTAATACAATTTTAACCAACTTATATTTACAGCATATTTGGCTGGAATAAAGCTTAACTTACTTTTAAATGTTGAATAAAAAATCGTTTAGGACTATTTACGAGGAGCTCTTACCAGAGAAGGAAAAAATTGTGAGGAAGCCAGTCAGTGTTCTAATAAACAGGAAGAGACTTGCAACCGGACATGTAGGATGCTTATTTCTACAAAATGTTGGCATGTGCCAAATATGTATGTATTTACGTGCCACAGACTACCCCACTATACAAGATCTCAATTGCCTGAAGATCTGAGAAAATGTCTACCGTTCCTTATTACAATAAATAAGTCTAATAACGATTTAATGTGTTTAATAAAACACTAAAAAAAACACAACTTCAGTTTTATGAGCTGAAACCGGAAATGAGACATTTATACTAAATTAAAGTAGGTATACAACACTCACGTTCACAAAAAAATTGTAATACATAATCACGTCGCACATGTAAAATATTAAACTAATTGTATCTGAATACACCTCACACAATTGATACTTACAATAATTTACATACGAGTGGCAATGAGAGCTGTTATGGTGCGCGGGCGCACCGGTGCGGCTTTCAGTCTGATAATGTGACAGCGCGTAGCAACCCGGCTACGCCTCTACGAAAATTTATTTCACACGCGAAACGTAAATAAAAGTCTTTACAAAACTGAATAACATGAACAAATATTGAACTCTTGAAACACTTAAGTTTTAATAACTGAATCTTGTGATTTTATTATATTAATGGGAGAAATAAATAAGTTATCCTTTGCCGACATTATGAGAAAGTGCTTCAAGATGGGTCTTTTCAAAAGTAAGTACCTACTTATTGAAATTTCATGTGAATTTGTGAGGATATTTATTTCTATCCTACCTATCAAGTTTCGTAATTGATCTGTGCACAGTCGCGCACCCTCGAAGTATTAATTCGTTTTGTATAAGTGTTTTGAAATTCATGCAAAAGATATTTCAATACCTAAATTCAAAATAATATGAGATACTACTTATTTTAGAGTTGATAGATATAATATAGGTGCATAACTAAATATAACTTCGTCTTATTTATATCGATGCGTTAAAATAATCTCAAATAGCTTGTCAAATAACTAATAACAAGGTTTTATTTATTTATTGATATAAAAAGTCAATCCACATTTAAACGGAATGAAATCGCAACGTACGCAATAAATTGATAAGATGAGAGAATAATAATAATAAGATTAATTCTGTCTGTGTAATATTTTTTTATGAGGCAAAACTCTTAACGGTAAACATATAAAATACCAAATACACTTAAACTCCTAAACACATAACCCTCTCGTTGATTCGCCAAAGTTGGGTAGAATATAAATGTAGCTTCATAAATAAACTTTAAATAAAATGTTAAGTATGCTAATTCATTAAAATTATCTTTTTAATCTAAAAATAACCCACCTAACAAAGTTTAAACGCAACGTTCCGAAAAATTATAGAGAGAGGGCCCCAAAAACTATAACAAAAAATAGTCCAAATCTGATATGGTTTATTATCAAAGATTATATTCTAGGTACTAATGGATTATGTTCTGCTCATTAAGGCATTTTAATGAAAACAGTACAAGGAAGTACAACTTTTTTCGGGCGAGTGACCGCGTTGATCAAACACAGCATTGCAATCAACGGGCGGCATGCATCGCTGCAAACCCACAATACGCAGTATCCAATGCTAGGGATATGCGACCTTATTGAAATCGCTCTTCAAAACAAGCTGCCCGCTTTTCTACTCTAAAAATACATGTTGTTTTAGATCAAAAATATATATTATAGATTTACGAGAGATTTAAAAAAAAAACTTAATTTCAATTCAAATTTTAATGCATTTTATTGCACTGTTTCAGTATTACCCCAATTTATCTTGAATCTTGCAAATCGTTGTAGCATTGACGTTAGATCCGATAAGGCCTACTTTTTTTACCCGGCTGACTGTCAAGTCACCCGGGTTATGTAGATCGCGCGTTTCTATGTTCGTTCGTATGTAAGTAATATTCTTTATTACCACGTTTCTCCTAAACGGCTAGATGGATTTTGATGAATGAGGTATCGTTAGAATCGTCTCCATCTCGATTGTGCTCTAGGATACTTTTTATTTCGATGAATCAAATAGTGCGGCTAAAAAATGCAACAATGTGTGAATTTTCAAAATGAAAATCACGCTATCATATCAAAATCTATGTCAAAATCAAGAGGTTGGTGGACTGATATCAAATATAATTTTTTTTTAAATCTAACATGACATCTTCGAAGACTAAATCGAGTCTCAAAATTTTTGAAAATCTATTTTTCGCCCTAAACAGAATTGCTAACCAAAACGCATACTAAAACTTTCTATTTAGTCACACGCAACGTTTAGAACAAACTGCATTGAAATTGGTTCAGCCATTTAGGAGATATCTCATATTTAAGAAATAACTTACGCATTTAATTTAGGTACTCACAGAGCCATCTGTGTGTCAACTGTAACAACAACGTTTAGGAAAATGCGCACGGCATCGAACCCTAGATACCTACATAATAATATAAAATTGTAATTTAATTTTGTTTTGTGATTGATAAGATAATGCTGTTTCCAACTTTTCAGTTCAGCCGGGTTTTTTTATTTTTGAATAAATTGCTTGTTTCATGTAATTATTTCAACTTGTCCTACTCTCGATACTTTAAAACACTTTATAAATCGGAAAGGATTTTTATAACATACTGTATATTAATAATACTCACTAGGTACTTTCGTTATTAAAATACTTACTACGGTAAACATTAGTTGATGACCGAGCGAGTGAAGCGAGTTAGGATTTCAGTGCCAAATGGGGTTTTCTATGCATGTTTGTATGTTTGTTCTAGCATGAGTTTCAAAGTGTTGATATCCGATCTGATAAAAGACTGGTGAAAGACTGATTGGACTGATCATCGCGCAACCTCAATTTGGGTTTGGTTTCAATCCATCTGTAACTTACCTAAAATAATCATATGTTTTAGATATCAAATGACGTCACAAAAAAAAACATTAATAAACAAATATTGTTACTTGATTGTTGTCAATGAATTACGACAAAAAGAAAAGTAGTAAGGGAGTAAAGGCAACCTAAAAACAATTGCCAGATTTGAACCATAGCATAGTGCATTTGCATAGTGAGAAAGGCTGATGATGATGATGATGATGATAGTGCATTTGTCCGACCTTCGGTACAGTTGTTCACTCATTTTGTAACTGTTATGGATAACACGCGACGTAAAGAGGCACGTAAAGAGTAGCGAACCTAAGTAAAAATATATTGTAGATCAAGAATATTGGTTAATTTATTCAAAGATATTATATACCGATTAGACTCGAATAATTTTAGCCTGTTGTCTGTTTTACTGAAATTGACTGTTGTTGGTAAACGACTGCTAATAGGGCCTCCAGACTCTCGAGAGAAGGCTCGGCGAGAAGTCTCGCCCGAGACTTCGCGAAGAACAAACAAGCTATCCACACTCTCAATTGTTCTCAGTCGTGATCTGTTGCTTATCCGGTATGGACGTCGATTTTGAAACTGCACCCGGTTTGGCTCTGTGTGCCATTGCATACTGTAACTTTGTGAATGTTGTAACTAAAAATGATGTTAAAAAAAAAAAAAACTTAATGTAAAAAACTTTTATCTTAGTAGTTTCGATATTTAGCATCCCATAAAATAGGCTCAGATTGAAAAAAATCGATAAATTTCAACTCTATTTATTATTCCACATTTTTACGAAAGAAAATTCTCGAAAAAAACAAACAATATGGATGTCTGCCCACCGCCGCTCATTAATCTGCAATGAGACAAAACGTGAGTGTAGGACCCTTCTCTTTTCTCGCCCGAGAAATCCTTTGGCTCGGCCAAAAATACCGACACCGATCGGAGAACAGGCGAGCCAGAGAACGAGAAGGCGAGAAGCTCTACGAGAGTCTGGAGGCCCTTTAACAGGGCCTCCAGACTCTCTGCGAGAACCCCCGAGAACACCCGAGAAGCGTGAGTGTGAGGAGCTTCTCGCCTTCTCGTTCTCTGGCTCGCCTGTTCTCCGATCGGTGTCGGTATTTTTGGCCGATACAAAGGATTTCTAACATCACGACGGAGAAAAATTGAGAGTGTGGATAGCTTGTTTGTTCTTCGAGAAGTCTCGGCGAGACTTCTCGCCGAGCTTTCTCTCGAGAGTCTGGAGGGGCTATAAAACTGTTCATCTTTTTTATTGACATGATAATCGTGATAAGAAGAACATTATCTAAAACTGCACTAAATTGACACATTTTTATGAGGCTGACGAGACAGAGAATAACTAATTAAGTTTGGACATTTTTGATGCATAAAGAAATACAACTACAGTAATTCAAGATAAATAATGGGTTTCGGAAAATATCGGAAACAATCGCATAAAATTACAAAAACGATCGACAAAAAGTAATTTGGAAATGAAAAGTACTCGTAATTTCAACTTTATTCCAAACAAATAAATATCAATGTCATTTTTAAGCAAAGCAAATTAGTTGCAAGCCGTGCGAGCTGCGCAGCTAACGACGTGCACTTCTGTCGCATTCTGTTTTGTAAGATCATACACTGCTGTCGGACATATTCGGAAAACTCAAAATTAGCCGATGTCCATTATATATCTGGAAGTACTGTACACAAAATGTTTTTGGTCTTTTAACGGATGCACTAATTTAGGCTAATTTGATACACCAGTATATACAAAATTATTTTGTTTATCAGGACCAATAACATAATGTAATTTGCTAGTAGAAACAAGGAGCACATTAAAAGTAAAAACTAATAAAAAAATATTTAAAATGCAATCTTTATGGGACCAAAAAACAGTTCATTTAATTAAAAATTCTACCACAGATTCTGATCGTAGTTATCATTATAATTTGCTAAATTTAGATGCTCGTGTACGATATTAATAAACGCTATTAATTGCTGCAAAACATTTTCACATAACAACTAGGTACAATGTGGAGCATAATTCAATTTTTTTTTTTTCTTAAGCGTCTAGGTAAGTAATTTGTAAAGAGCGTAAAAACTAATGTTTTTTATTAGACCGAACTTATCAGCTTCTATATAGGTACCTAAGTAATTTGTAAAGAGCGTAAAAACTAATATTTTTACTAGACCGAACTAATTTGATGAAATTTTAAATTGTCGACGCTTTCAAAACATTATTCATCATCATCATCATCATCATCTCAGCCGTTGGATGTCCACTGCTGGACATAGGCCTCCCTCAAACATTGGTGAACTAAAAATAAAACTAACTTACGTAAACATAGCTATACTAACCTATGATATTATCATTATCCTTGATTAACCTTAGATTTCTTTACTCGTATTACATTATATTGCTACATTTCTATTTGGAAGATATTTTCGATTATACCTACCATACAAGGCTACATCCATCATTGTGGGATCTTATCTGTGACTGGCAACAACCTTAAGTACTACAATAATTTTCTGGTGTTATTACAGACAATCATCACAGTAAAGTACGATAAACGTCTGTGGTCTCATAGAATTTCGCAACTGCATTCTTTGGCCAAGTCTACGGGAACATTGCAAAATGGTAACCTATTAATCTTTCGAAAAACGATACACCGAATTTTGAAATCCATAAAACGTTAGATAGAAACTCGAAATCCAGATGCTATGTTTTACATAATTTTATTACTCCGATAAAACATTTCACAGAAGTCTCATTTGACAGAAACACTAAAGCCAGATTATCAGTTCGTTTTTTTTTCATTCGACAACAATATCCTTACACCGATTTTTATAAGACAGAAGTAACGCTTACCAGAAAATTTCCAGCCATATAAAACCTTTTCCATCTTACTCAATTATAAATTATATTATTTACGTAATTTGTGTTACTTTTCATGTTGCGTCTGTCTTACCGTAAAACGAAACGTTTTTAGGTTATTATTGGTCTCAGAACCGAATCTGCCCACCCCGACTTCCACGTAGTCTTGTCTGTCCTACCCTAGAGTGTTTTTATGAACTCGGAGGCGCGAAGGGAGATGCAGCCCCCGCCCGCTGTGACAAAACGCGGCACCAGCACGAGCTGGAGCGGCTGAGGCTGGTCGCCGCCGAAGGTGGCGACCAAACAGCCGAAGCTGCGAAGGCTCGTGCTGATGCCGCGTTTTGTTACGCAAGGGCGGAGGGGCTGCACTTCCCGAAGCGCCGGAGCCGTCACAAATTCGAAATGGATGAAAGATTTAGGTTAAGTTTTGATAATTTGCCAAAAGTGTTTGGTGAGGTTACTTAACCATCTAGCACGAAATTAGTTAGGAAATGTTAAAGGTAATAAAAAAAAGTAACTAGGTACAATATGTATTAGATATCTACCTACAGTACTTCAAGCTACATAATGAACATCGGTTATTTAATTTTATGGTACCTAGTATTTATAACGCTCTGAATTATTACTAGATAGCGCTACTAGTAGGCCTTTAGAAATATTAAATACATAATTTTGTAATAGGTCTTTCCTGAACCACGATTTTTCGGGATCACAAAATATATGGAAAACAAATTATATGGAAAACAAACATGCGGTAAAGTGAATTATCTGGATGTTAAAATTTCTGGAAAATGTTTAGATGTATTTTGTATTTCTGTCTTGTAAAAAAAAACAAATGAAAATCTGGCTTAAGAATTTATGGAATTCGAATTCCTGGATTATGAAAAAAAAGAAATCAAAAATCTGTCAAACGTTCCTATGGATTTCAAAAATCTGTCTTGTATTTTTCGTGACATAAATACGTAACCTTGCAAAATATTGTATTTAAGTAGGTACTTTTAATCATAGTCCATTAAAACTGCTTGGATTAGAACAATATAATTTTATGAATGCAATATCTGCGTGAAACATAAACATTGTTCAATCAACCTTCGAATATCGTTCATGTTATATGTGCCTTGCATGTATGATATTTATATAATTATCCAACGTTGTACATAGCTGTAAGTTTTCCTAAAACAAATAAAATAAAATAAATAAATAAATAAATATCTTTATTATATTCTCTCGAATCTGTCTTGTTGTACACTATAATATTTACTCGTACTTATAATTTAGAAATTGTAGAGTTTGTGAAATATAAAGCAATTCTCTCAATTTCCTCAAAAACCAGGTACCACGATACATAAATTAGCATACAAATTCGGCTTCCCCAAACATTTCAGTTTGGAGCACGTAAACAGTTCGTTTAGAATACAAGACAACTCAATGACAGTAAACCGGTCCAGCACTGACTGGGGCAATATATAGCCGCAAGAGACCAATGTTACAAAGGACTTGTTTATTTTACTTCCGCGGCATACTTCCGAAGATAAGCCGAGGTCGTGATTTATGGCATAATAACCTAGTAAGCACATAAATAAAAATACGAAGCTGTTTATCAATACATATTTATTAAAATTCTCAATTTGTGTCTACTACCGTAGAACCAAAAACGTTATAAAAAGGGTGTTGCTAATGTTAAGACAATTTAGATTTTTTTGCCTAGTTATCTCGGCAATTCACTGGGCACGGATAATCAGCATAATCGCGCGCCGGTTAGTTTGTTGCCAAATGTCGTAAAAAAATTAAATGGATCTTTTGTCGCGTTTAAGCCATATCTTTTTGAGCAAAGTGGAACGGAAATGTGTGAAAATCTAACAATAGAAGCACCAGTTGCTGACGTGTTACACTTTGATGCTATCTATTATTACTTACATTTAACGTTTTAAGTTATACTCCTTTTCTGTGCTGTTTAAAAATGGCTTAAAAAATCTAAAGAAACAACCATGATTGTTAAACGTAGTAAAATATCATGAGGAATCGATATCTGTCTATTTGATCACTTCACACAATAATGTACGCTGATAAATCTAATTACCATGGTATCACTATAAATCAATTGAAGATTGTATTGTCCAGTTGCGAAAGGGTGACGAGCAGGTGTTTTACTTTACGCAACATTGTCTGGTTATCTTTTATCAGTACAAATATCAGATCTGTATTGGTACTCTTTATAAGTTGTTTAAAACACCTGCCTTGAGATTTAGTTCTCTTATTTAGAGTTGAAGTCTTTTTTAAGTAACATTTTTTTTCCTTATTATAACGCGACACGAATCGTAATTATTCAAAGATCCTATGAAACTCTTTGCCAAACCGCAAGGGTCAAACGATGTGCGTAAAATTTTCTTTACCTCAAAGATAAACCCATAAAATCACAGGTAAAATAACACTTTCCGTAGCTTAGTTTTCCTATTCTCTAGGACAAAGCGTACTTAGAATATTATAAGCATAATAAGCATATTCTCTAAATCAGATCAAGGCAATGGAAATATTAGGCGTAACTGAGAAGTACAAAGGTATTATTATAGTTGCATACGCTGGAGGACGCTTAGACAAATTGCAGGTTGCATTTTATCCGGTTGAAGTGAACGGATATTGCGAAAGTGACTACATTTAAATAGGTATATTACTTGAAAGATAATTTACTCGTACACAATAGAGTTGATCATTTACCAAGGAATATTTTTATTCCTGTTATTTCAAATATTGATATGGTGTGCGGTTGGCATATCACCTGCAAAGTCATAAAATGATAATTTTATAATTATTAAAAATGTGATATTTTTTTATTATTGTAACGGGTCTTCTAACATGATTAGCACTGTTTTTTTTATTCGATTTTTTCTTGTGTCTAATTAGAACAGGTGAATTTACAAAAGGGTGCAGTGCTGCAGTTTTATTATTAATTTTCGGGCTCACAGTTTAAGCCAAACAAGATTTTGATACAAATATTGTGCTAGAAAAAACTTGAAGAAAAGAAAGTATAATTTAATCTACGAGACAAGATAAATGCGTTTTGGTTTTTTTGGAATGTGCGTGCATTTATTTTTATAATTTTCTTCTTTTGTGATAGCTTGACGAACACCATTCTCCATCAATCCATCGTGTTATATAATAATTATAATAAACAATACTGTTTACTAACCGTGACAGTTGCATGATGATAATAAAAAAAACCGGTCAAGTGCGAGTCGAACTCGTACGCCGAGGGTTCCGTACCTAGCCATGGTGTCAATTAAGCTAGTCCGCTTAATTGTATGAGCGCCCATACAACTCGGAGGACAATTTTAATTGTCGTCAACTATGTATGTATGGGAACACCCTTTAATTTTCAACTTTTTTAACTTTTTGGAATTTTTCCTTTATTTGTGCTATAAGACCTTACTTTTTGCCAAATTTCGTTATTCTAGGTCAACGGGAACTACCATTTAGGTTTTCGACCCAAAACCTCTAGGGTACTTCCGGTTGACCTAGAATGGTCAATTTTGGTTACAAGCAAGATCTTCCAGCACAAGTAAAGGAAAAATTCCGAAAAATAAAAAAAGTTGAAAATTAAGGTAAGTTTTGGTACTCACAAGTTTTCACGAAAACCTAAATTTGCCTATATCTTTTTATAATGTTGACTCAGGACCTTGATTTTTATAGTCACAGTAGGGACTATAGACTTTAGTATATGGTATAAATTTCAACTTGCTAGCTCTACCCGTTCCTGAGATAATCGATGGTGACACACGGACAGACGGACAGACAGACGGACAGACGGACAGACGGACAGACGGACAGACGGACAGACGGACAGACGGACAGACGGACAAGAAAGTGATCTTATAAGGGTTCCTTTTTTTACCTTTTAAGGTACGGAACCCTAATGAATAATATCTTTCACCTAATTTGATATATCTTTGCTTATAATTTACACTCGTTGCAATGACTGTAGGTAGGTACAGCAATATATCGTTCGTTATAATTTCCATTCATAACTGTAATTACATAAACATTGAGTGAGAATCATAATTTTAATTGATTTTTTTCTCGTAGAATTTATCTTATTTTCTTTTAAAGGTAGCAGTTTACTATTAAAATAACACATTCTGTTACTAACCTGACTACAGTTCATACGAGTAATAGGAGTTTACATTATAACGATTTTGCTATTTTTTTGAAAAAGTAATAAGTATCGTCACAAACATTCGAATTAAAAAAAAACTATTTATTAATTTATTTTAAGTTTTGAAATCTGTTTAGTAATGCAACTCCATCTCAACAATGTCCCAGGTAATTCCGTTGATATAAGTCAAAACTACAATTGAGTATTATCATCTAGAAAAGATGTTAAGACCTATTTCTAAGCAATGTAAATTTGTTTTTTTTTACAAAATTGCTGTTTCTTAACCAGTTGTTCTGTTCATGCATGAAATGAGACTAATTTGCCTTTGTAACCAAATTTGGAAGTTAAAAGACCGAATACAAAAAGCACGTGTTTGAAGTTTTATTCATAGCGTGTAAGAATCTCGGGTTCCAACAGAACACTGAATAAATAATTCGTCGCTCGACGAACTCTTTCACGAGCTACTTAGGTATGCAGAGACGCTACAGGCCTCTATGTTTGTTTATCCCTTTTTATCTTGGAAATATCACGTACAAGTGTAATTGCAGGGATTGCTTACTGAAAATAGCTAGACTATCTTCACATATAACGTATAAACTCCATTTTATTATTCAGTCTGTAGTCACGACTGTATTCCCTAGGATTGTAGAGATGTGCTCTCCAGACATTAATAAAATTTCGAGAATTAAATAACATTTCCAGACTTTGTTTTATAAGAAAAGCTCTTTAGGTATCTTTTGGGATAGTAGATATTATCAACAGTTTTCAGATGCTGAAGACCCATAGAACATGTTTAGTCAAAGGCAATACCAAAATTGAAACATACCCACATTTTCCTTTGTTTTGCGAATTGTATTTATTACTCTATGTAGGTATAATAGAATAGAAAAACGTTAATTCAACACACACAGAGATAAAATACAGAACAGTAAAAGACACAAGATATTTGCAGACCTAAAATACCCATAATATTCATATTCACCTATCAATTTTGCTAGCATTCTCGACGAGGTTGACCCGACGTCAAATGACATGAAATTGACAGAGAATATTCTCGTTTTTCTCATGTATTTCTATGAAAAGAAATAACAACAGATTTAACAGCCGTTTAAGCTACAGGAAGCCTATATATGTCTATTATGAAAAACAGAGAAGGTCGTTAATAATGTCAAATCAATCAAACATCGGATGCAGATGTCTGCTCAATTATATTTCCGGTTTTATTTCTGTTGTTCTTGTTACATGTTATATAAGGTAACCCCCCACGTTTACCTTATTTGTTAACGTTTAATTTTATATTAATGTCCATTTTCGTTCGTCTGGTCGAATCGATGCAATCATGTCTACAAAAAATAGGAACATTGACCTTAGGATATCTAATTTTGGATAGTGCATGAAAACAAGAGATTTTTAATAGTTGCTTTATAATGTTTATTTCTCGAAGATTATATTCCTAAATGTCTCCAACACAGGAAAGGTCAACCTGACAACTTTGTAGCCGTTGTCCTTTTGCGTGATATAATGGTTTCCATCTACGACAACATCCGATAGTATTGTCTTAATTAATTACACTCGGAAATGAACTTTTGTGGTTGACATATTGAATTATTTAAGCACTAGTTTGTTTTCAATTTCAGCTTTTACGGACCTTGATCTTTAATTGAATTAAGGAAATAGATGTGAGTGGTGGGTTACTCTTTGACAAGGTATCCTTGTTCCGTTTCTAACTTTTCCTTATACCTGACATTCATTTTAAACATCTGTAAATAAATATATTTGCCATAAGTTATCAATGAATTCTTTGCCCAGCAGTGGAGTGAAATGTAATGATTTTTAATAAAATTGTCTACTGTTATTATTTTCTTTTATATGCTTACTTAAGTTTTTCTCATAAACCGGCAGTAGTTACTAACAATGGGAATGAAAAAGAAGATTAATAAAGACATACATACACAAGTAAATATGGAATAGCACATTCATTATAACTTTATAATAGGTACTTAAAATAATTTATGCAATGTCCTTTCAGGACTCATGTTCTAGCCACTAGTACAAATACGATCTCTAATGTAACATGTAACATAAAGCAATAAAATACTTTTGACTTTTGACGTTTGACATTTTGTTAACTTTTAAGGCGCTTTGTTTGCCGTTTCATTAGTCCAAGAAAAATCATGTTAATCTCTCTGGCTGATGATCTCTCTCGTTGGTGAATCAGGGTAGGTAATAATATGAATGTTTGCCTTTTGAAAGCTTGTGCTTTGATTTTATTTCCTACTTACCCTCTGCTGTACTTATTACTGCATTTTCCTTGCTAAGTACCAAATCTGCAGGGCGTTCATATTCAAATTGGTGGGCGGAAGCAAGCATGATTGTATCAACTCATCTCCACTTAGTTTAAATTATCTTTAAGACAATATGGGTCAACCTTCTACCGTTTTCCGCCCGCATATTCTCCCTATATTAGATACGTTTCTATGTACTCATAATTATTACCTTGAGAGTCCTTATAAAGTTATGAGCAGTGATCGGAATGAGGCGGGCTAAAATACCTAAAGTTCGAAAAATAACAGAGACAAATGGAGACGCCTTAGGACTAAATATTTTTCGACCCAATTATTTCCGTTTCCGGGACATTAATAAAAAACATCTAACATTAAGGTGAATCAATTTTTTACCTGAGTTAATAACAAAAACTAAAATGTAAATTATAAGGATAAAAAACTTTTTTCCGTCGGTCAAATAGAAAAATTATTTGAATTAGTTCACAATATTATTAACATTAATTTTAAATGTACTTACTCACTGTGAAAATTGTGCCAACTTTCAATAAAATTCTTACTTACTACAAGAATAAAATTCTTGTAGTAAGGAAGTCTCCCCTTTTTTGCCTCTGTTCTTTGAACTTTAGGTATTTAAGCCCGCCTAATTCCGATCACTGGTTATGAGAAAATACGTAATTGTAATCAGCACTTATACCTGATTGTAATATATCCAGATTATTCTTGTAGCGTAGGAAGAAGATACTTTTGTCATGGTGTAGGTACAAATTTTTGTATTTTGTCAAGTTGTTTTGAGTATTTTGTGTTGTTGTTGTAAGTGTTTTTCAATTCTTATCTGTTGCTTATTTAGTTTACAGAATACATTTGCAGTAAATAAATATAAGTACCTAATGAAACGTTATATCCACATGTACCTATATAGGTACCTACGAGTACTCGTGGGACATTGATCCTTACGCACTGTCGCTCATTGCACAGGAAATCCTAGTTTGGAGTTAGCACTGCAGACAATTTTACAATCTGCAATCCTGCAACACATTTTATTAGCAAACTGTCCTGAAACCAACATAAACAACACGTTTTCTATAAAAAATAATGATCCAAGGCTAACCATACGTTAGTACCTAAACTTAGTCAAAGGTTTTGATGTCTCGTAGGTAATATAAGCAAAGAATTTCAAACGAAGATAGGTATAGGCTTTTATTTCGTAGCTCATTGGTTAAGGTTGCATTTCATCCAAAATAAGCAGTTATTATATACTACTTATACTGTAATATATGTGTAGGTATACTTAACTGCTAGAGCAGTCATCAAAAATTAACTTATTACCATTGAATAAAACGTCAGCATGGTCATAGTTCAATGCTAACAAGGCGAAGGGTCGAAAGACTCTTGCTTCATAACCCTGGTAGTGGTAGCTGAAGGGCAAAGGTACTGTACTGAACTGTAGTATTTCCTACCGACGTATTACCTAGTATTCTGTGGTATTACTTACGAATTCTTTTGTTTACTACTTTTTCCTACTCATATAATTAGTACCAATCAATAATTTAACTGCTTGACCTTTTATCTCATAAATAGCGATGTTTATGTTTACCTCTATTTATAGAGTAAGAGATATGTACCGCTGAAATGGATATTTCTATTAACTAAGGCTTATCAAGACGTGGATAAACATGTTAATAAACAGTACGTCTACGTTGTGTACAATACGCGATATATTATCTCGTGTCTTGTGAATGGACTGTACTTATAATATAGTATTCGACTTATTATCACTGAGTATTCGATTATTGAAAGTTGTCCCCAAATCCAAGACCGTGGGGTATCCGCTATGTGCCTATACGACTGACTACCTTACTGATCTTACCTCCAATATAAGATATACTCTACATCAGAAGATAGCCAATCATTTTAATAGGGTCTTCATGTGAAAAATATGTAAGTACTTACTTAAAGAATTTCCAATGAAAGCCTTTACCGAGAATTATCTTACTATCACATGAAAACTATAACAGGTTCGCTAAACAGTAACAGCAGGAATAGATGTAGGAAATAAATCGCGATAATTTGTAGCAAGTAGGTATATGAGTAACCAGAACAGTGACCGAACGGCGCGAATCAGCTCTATTGAGTACGGTGGTCAGCGCATTGAACCGAAAATGAGCTTTATTCGATCGTAATAAGGTGGGTGATACCAATGCTGTGCCGTTGACTGTACGCCAGTTTCCGGAGAGGTCCCCTAACGCAGACGCGGTTGCTCTCCTGCTACGAGTCACCTAATACCTAATAAATACATCGGTATTTCCAACCTATCGAAATAACAAGTATTCAAACAAGCAGTTGCTAAAAAAAATACGACGACTTGAGAACCTCCTTCTTTTTTTGAAGTCGGTTAATAAGCACGTTTATAGGAGTATTTGAGCATACGATATGTAGTTGGGTTTTTCTTAGCAAAGAATTCGAAACACTGGAAAAATGTATCTTTGGTATATTCTGGTCATAAAAGCATATCCGGCCCTTTCGACCTACACAAGGGCCATAACCTATACCTACTAGCCAAATGAATCTACCAAAGCACAAAAGACGCACCTCCCACACATTGTCACCATCCATTCCAAAAAAGGTTTTGGAATGTATGGTTCAGGGTAACACTGCCAAATACAATCAGTTTGAGTTAGGACGCTTATGCACGTTATTTAGACAGCAATTATTAAATAAATAGTCAATAAAGTTGTGAAAAAGGTTTTCCAAACCCGCCGATTTATTGTTATTCGTCCTCTAGAACTCGTGATGCCATAATCGGTCTTTATGTACACCTACAATTTCAGTAGTAACCACAGACCCAATGCCATTACAAACTGTAGACAATTTACCTTTGTCATTTTGTATACTTACTTATTTAATGTCTTCACTCTTCATAGTTATGAGGTGAGTACCTACATAATAAGTATCTAAACTTTACATAAGCTTGAAGAGAAACTCGAAATGTTAGTAGAATACCTATTCGAAATTTATATTCTCAAATGAGAAAGAATTTTAAGTCTTTGAGAAGACTTTATACTGACTTTAAGCTAAAGAGCATATTTGCTTGAAGATACTGTACCTATGGTAAATGAAATGAGTAAGTGATCGTTTGACGCGATACATGAGCTGATTTATTCAATAATCATAAAAGTTTGCGATCAGTTTCAAAAACTAACATGTAGGTCTGGAACTCGCTGCCTGCTTCTGTTTTCCCCGAAAACTATAACCTGGGTCTCTTCAAGTCAAGAGTGAATAGGTGTCTTCTAAACATTTGTGATCCATCGTCAGCCACAACGTGGCTTACCACCAGGTAAGATTGTGGCTAAACAAAGGTCTCTCTACAATATTTAAATGTTGAAAACCATTGACTTCGTTTTTATACAAAGAAACTAAGGAATATTGTGTAAGTAAGTATTTTTATTCCAAATTATGTATTTTTAAAGAGATTTTTAAAATATTTCAGGAATCAAAAAATATTTCAACTTTTAAAAGTGTTCGCAAACTTTTTTTGATGTGTTTACGTGTTTAAGTTGCGGTATATTGGGTATCGTCATCTTAGTGTTAGACATAAACCGGTATATATTATGTACAGTCTGTCCAAATTAATACACAAGTTTAAAATCGGGGAAGAAGAAATTTTGACGTTGCTTGTGTGGTAGGAGTTTCACATCTTCACAATACTATTAACTATAGACCATTGTCGTTTATAAAACTGCAGGTATAATTTATATGATAAGCCACTTGATACGCTGATCCTAACATGCAAAATAAATCAAATGCACTCTGTCACGAAGGGATGTGAGCCACGCTTGTTATATCTAATTCAGCTAAATGTTGGACATCGTAAACCTCGACTTGCGTTGTGTATGATAATCATGTGATCTCATTGTGCTAGGTAAAACATGTATGTGTACTAGTTTCTGTCTGTCTAAATATGTATATGTGTTTGTCTGTTTCGGTATGTCTAAAATTTATGAAAATTGTTTGATTTGTTGATTAAAACTCTGCCACAACGGCTTCCAAATGAAAATTATTTATGCGCGGTTTAAATTAAAGACCTATGTCAAATCTTGATGAACAGTGAACACATTATAATTGATTGATACATTTCATAAATCATTCAGATCATTCTATACAAAATAACAACACTATCATTCTGATCATTTTTAAAGGATATTGCTATTATATAATTTCAAGGATATTGCTACGTGGGCCTGTAGAATCAACATGTGAGGCACGAGTTCCCGATCTCAATACTACATTCAGATTTGATTATACTCGTAATTAGCCCTGATTATGTTATTAAAATAACACAACTTCGTAGTCCTAACAAGGATTCTCTATATCGTAGGTATAATGAGTAACATGTTTCTTTGAAGTATTTGAACGGATGTTCAACGGAACATGATTTTTGACAGTTTCAATACTGAGAGCTTAACTGACTCACAAGAGTAAAGTAGAAGTAAAGTCTGTCTGAAATATCTCTATCCAAAGTGACTAATGGATAGAGAGATTTCAAACAGACTTTAGAAAAGAAAAAAAATATTCCCACGGATCAAGATGCTGTGATAAAAACCATAGACAGATCAATTTCACAGGTCAGCGGCTTTAATAGGTTATGACTTCTTCATTCAAGCGCCACTGATGACAGCCAAATTGCATTTTTTCCAGGAAACAGTCAACAGCTGGTTCTATCACTTCGGTAATTAGTGAGCTGTTTTTCCCATACTTTTTTCATATCCTGTACGTACGGAAAACTGATAGATGTACTGATTGCTAATTTGCAGTGCTGAATTCGTCATAGACACTGTGTTCGTTTCCGATGTAGGTAACTTAAGATCTGCGGAGCTATAAAGGTCGCTATTGCAATATCACGGTGAAGGAATTGAGCTATTGCCATCTCTTTTCACTCTCAGTCAATGAAAAGAGATGGCAATAGTTCAATTCCTTCACCGCGACTCTGCAATAGCGACCTTTTTAGCTCCGCTGTACCTAACATAATTAAGTGTTAGATACATCTTGTTAATTCCCGAAGTATTTTAAGATATGTTCAATAAACAAGATGATGTAGGTAAATAAAATTTAGTAAAAACATATCGGCGATGAGAATAATGTCTGTTGTATTGGTAATAAAAATATTTAAATACCTAATAAAAATATGTGTCAAGAGGACTTTAAAAAAGAATGGTGAATAGTAACAGATTCGCTATTAAGTAAATAATTCTCCCAAAAGTGGAAATGTGTGGGGTGGCCCTGAATATTGAAGAAACTAGCTCGCTTTGTATTTTCATTGCATCAGAGCTGTAAGAAAATATAAACCTAGAAAGCAGGTCATGATCAATTCAGATATTTCCAGCAAAATTATACAGCAAAAATATCAGCAAAGTAAATACTTAACTTTTTGTTGTTACTGAAGTCATTGGACTAGATTTTTTCCTTCATCTAGATCAGTGATTCCCAAAGTGGTCCAGGTGGACCCCCAGGGGTCCACGGGAGACTCGAAAGGGGTCCACGTTGGCGAGAAACAAAAATGGGGGTGCACAAGTTTTTTGGGAATATGGTAGAAATGTAGCAGCAGGGGGTCCACCGAAACCAGAAAAATTTTGAAAGGGGTCCACGAGAAAAAAAAGTTTGGGAACCACTGATCTAGATGCAGTAAAACCTTTAGAATTATTTAGGTTTTACAAAAAGTATATGTAACTAATTGAATTAATTGAATATGAATTAAAACTATAGTGCTGATTTTTATCACTCTCTAGTTACACTTGAAACTACCTAAATACATTATATCGTGCCAATTTGTCCAAAATATTCTGAGCTCAGTTTTCACCAACATAAACTAAACTACGGCAATTTTCCAATGTTGATATCAATTGTCGATTTGTAAAGTAAAAGTCCTGAATAAGACAAGGTGCTAATCGCAAAAAGACATCGTAATAATATTAACTATTAAAACGCACTAGCAAATAGTAGCTTAGGTCAGGTTTGAAATTGTATTATGCATCTCATATAAACTAGATTGGGTAATCTTGCGCCTGTGGGTACGAGTATATCTCTTCTGTGAAGTAACTGATCTATTTCAACCCGGCAAGTACACGTAATACAATATGTTATGAATAAAATAATCCCTTTTAAACGAGTACAAGGTTCAATTGTTGACTGCGGCTGATCCTTGGCTAATTAAAAGATTTTAACACGCAGTCATATCTAATTGCACCCACCTACCTGCATCTAATTCAATTCATGCTTCTAAGTAGTTTCAATGACTGTGTAAACCCGAATGACTCTACATTTCACATTATATTTGATTTCTTATAGTTACACCAATTTCATTGGTCATTATTTTTGAGAAAACAAAGAAAATAGAACTTCGTACATTATGATATTTTCACACTAATATTATTAATTCAAAAGTTTGGATGTTTGTTTGGATGTATGTTTGTTCCTCTATAACTCGACAACCACTGAACCAATTTGGCTGAAATTTGAAACATAGATAGATAATAACCGGGAATAGGACATAGGTTACTTTTTATCCCGAAAAAATGCACATTCCATGAAAAAATGGTTCCCGTGGGATAAACAAAATAATAGTCCACGCGGGCGAAGCCGCGGGCGTCAGCTAGTTATCAATAAATTAAGAGAACCATTCACATAATAATTCACAAGAAATCAGGTACCTAGAATAAAAAAACACAACATACTCACGGTAGACCTCGTGTAGTAAAAGTAGTAGAGCACGGCATCGCCAACGCCTTATCATCGAGGCCTAGCCGGATATATCAATTCCAGGTCGTAGTGTCGAGGATTACGTGCGTACTCACTTTTACAAATAAACAAGCGAGACATTACTCTTCATCTGCTGGACTTGCATTCGGGGCCAAGGCCGTAGGGATATCGATGACAGTACACTCAGAGATGATTCCTATTAGATACAATTAAAAACATCCAAGTGTCAGTCAGATTCCGATACGAAGGGTTCTATTCCACGGTATTAATTAAAAATTAACATTTTTTAAACTACTAAGAAAAACAAAGGGTATGTGGAGCCCCTATAATTTTCTATTAATATTTCGTCACTTCATTCTTCAGATATATTTTGTTTACAAGGTAGTCATTTAAACCTACAAGGCAGTCGCACGCTTTTAAAGAGTCAATCGATCTATACCATCGATTGATTTTTCGGAGGTATTCGGAGGTATTCGTAACCTCGATCTTACCCGACGGAGCTCTCAACCTTCATTATTTTTTCGTGCGAGGCAGCGCGCGCACGTCTCACTTGCTACCAAGAAAATTAAATATTTTATTTCAAACTCAGAAGTTTTTTCAAAACGAGACTTGAAATCAAAGAAAATTAACGACGCTAACGAATTATCGAATCATCAGATAGGATAATAGTGTTTTGTGCGTCGGATTCACTCGAAGAAAATGCAGGTTAGTAAAGTGTTACTTTCTTAAGTGTTTTACCGAGTGCTGTGTTTTTTCATAAAATAATCTGCTACGATAGTAGTTCGTTCGCCTGAAGGTTGACCGTGGGTCATCACGATGGCAATTTATTCTATGCTTAGAGGATAACTGCGGGTTATCACAAAGCAATGACAAGAACTACCTACAAATACCGATTTACGATCGTAGCTCGCCTGGAGATTGACCGTGGGTCATCACAATGGCAATTTGTTCTAGTATGCTTAGAGGATAACTGCGGGTTATCACAAAGCAATGACAATAACTAAAATACTTACCTATTTTTGCCAATTTACGATAGTAGTTCACCTGGAGGTTGACCTTGGGTCATCACGATGGCAATTTATGCTTAGAGGATAACTGCTGGTTACCACAAAGCAATGACAATAACCAAAAATACGTAACTAGTTCTGCTGATTACGATAGTAGTTCACCTAGAGGTTGACCGTGGGTCAACACGATGGAAATTTATGCTTAGAGGATAACTGCGGGTTATCGCAAAGCAATGACAATAACTACAAATACGTAACTAGTTCTGCTGATTTACGCTAGTAGTTCACCTAGAGGTTGACCGTGGGTCAACACGATGGCAATTTGTTCTATGCTTAGAGGATAACTACGAGTTATCACAAAACAATGACAAGAACTACAATTCTTAACTACTGCCGATTTACTATAGTAGTTCATTCTAGCCTGGAAGTTGTCCGTGGGTCAACACAATGGCAATCGTTGTTCTATGCTTAGAGGATAACCTGGGTTATCACAAAATGAAAAGAACAAAAATGACTACCCACTTCCGCCGATTTTTATTATACTCCAAAAGAAAAGGTTGATCGTGGGTCAACCAGTGATGGGTAAACATATTATATGCTTAGCTCATAACTATGGGTTATTTAAGAGCCTTTCAAGTCCACCTGGAGGCCGATCATGGTTCAACACGATAGCAATCGTTGTGTTATGCTTAGAAGATAACCGTGGGTTATCACAAAGCAATGAAAAACCACAAATAACTACTTCTGTGGTTTTTTTATTATTGTTAAAAATAAGAGGTTGACCAATGACTCAACATGATGTTTAATTTACATGCTTCGAGGGTAACCGTGGGTTATTACGAAAGCTTTTCAAATACACTTAAAGGTTTATCGTGCTGGGTAACACGATAGTACCTACCTATTAAACACAATGCAAAAATCTAATTGCAGATTTTTTAAAGCAATATTCACCTTATGATCGAATAATAGATTACTTACCTTTAAGTACCTATACTTTATTTTTCGCTTCTAAAAGCGACTCGTTCGATACAAGTAGTATCAAAGACATAGGTAATATCTTTTTTGGCACATTTATACGGTGAAAAAATTCATGATAACTTATCAAGACTTTGGCTTCCAGTACATACTCCGAAAGTGGGTAGAAAAAGAAGCCAAAGATAAACTGTTGGAACAGTTGATACTGCTTCAGGGATAATCAGATCCCTGAAAATTGCATTCTTTTGTAGCGCCGTAGCCTAACCCTGAAATATCGGCATCACCGCCCTCAACAAGGGATTGTCGTTGCTCCTTGAGAATGACACAGAAAGGGTGAAAGTGATAAGTTTTTTGAGCAACAGTAGTTGTCTCTTATTGTGACCTTAACCATGTTGAAAGTTTATGGATTAAGTTTATGACTCCAGGCTTGGACAAGGTTTTCTTGAACTTGATCCAAGATATAGATGACACCCTATTCGGGACAAAACTTTCTTCAAAGGCGTCGAAAGTTATTGAAAATCAGGGCTTGCAAATAAAAAAGCCAACTCCAATAGAGACACCAGTGTCTTTGGTCAAACCGTCAACCAGAAGACTTCGGTCTCAGGTAAACTAGTCCGAACCCACCCGTTACGCTTCGAACAGTGAGGGGGGCAGTTACATTAACAGTCGGTCGAAAAGCCTTTCAGGCGTCAACGACGAAGCGATCTTTGTCATCGCAGCCTCTACAGAACCAGACCAAGTCACGTGCTCCGGCCCAACGATGTTGGAGGTACATGCTAGCAGAATCCATATTTTATCATTGTTGGCATAAATAACTGAAAATCAGTTATTTCTTAACTGGATTCAGGAAGGTTTCCTACTCTATTCAGTTTTTGCAGAAGGGTAACACAACTTTATAATCTCTTCTTAGACAATTATGTCATCAAGAAGCAACTTCTCAGCTTATAAGCTTAGGCGCGGTTTCCATTTGCGAACGCGCAGAAGGAGACTTTATATCTAGCATATTTCTAACTCCTAAAACCCAATGGTGGTAAAACGCTTATCTTAAATTTAAAAACCACTACAAATTTATCAAAAAATCCTATTTTAATAATCTAAAGCCAGGTTTGCTATTGCTACTAAACTTGCACATTTTATCGGCTCCTTCAACGAATGCCAAACAAAATGAAACTAAGACTCACTAGAGCTGTTTCAATGTCTAGGATTCGTAATTATGTTTTATAAGAGCGTAATAATTCTACCATAAAACAATTGTACCATAAGGCAACTGTCTAACACGGTATGCAGTACGGCTGGCCGTATAGTATACTTAAATAACTTGAACTTCAAAAGTGTTTGGCCCTTCAAGCATTTAAAAAAAAAAAAAAAAAAAAAAAAAATTAAATCAAAATTAATATAAATAAGGTACCCGCTGTAGTTTTTTTGACCGATTTGCTTTGGTGGAAGCAGAACATTCTGATAAATCATGAGATTGAATGTGAATGGGATTTTTCCCTTGAAGTGATTACGTACCAACAGATGCTTCTAGAACCGGTTGGGGAGCATACTGTAGCAAACGCGTGAATGGCGGATGGAGAAATGTAGAACTCATTTTCCACTTTAACTGTTAGAGTTTCTCGCCATATTCTTAGGGTCAAAAATTTTTCACTTCGGATATTACTACTTGTAATATTCTACTGGGTGTTGATAACACTACAGCAATCAGTTACATTAACCGCATAGGTGGAATACAATTCCTACACCTTCACGTCTCGGCTAAAACCATTTGGTAGTGGAGCGAGAAACAAAACATGTTTTTTGCATCTAATATAAGGATAATGGTTGAAGCGGACTAAGAATCCCGCGGGAACTATAAAATTGGGCTTACCAAATAATAGTTCACAAGCTAGGTCAACCCGACATAAATTTTATCGCTTCTCGCACCAATACCAAATGTGAAACATATTTTGTCTTAAAGACAAGACTAGGATGCCCTAACAGTAGATGAGTTTACGATTAACTGGTGATCTAACCGATCTTTTTTCGTTTCTTCCTTTCTCACTTGTGCAAAAATCCATTAGAAAAATTAGGAGTGACATAGCTACTGGCTTATTGTTTTTTTTCCCATACTGGACGGGACAGTCTTTGTTCCCATTACTAAAGGAATGACTATTTCTGAAATTATTAATATTTATCTGAAATTATAATTCTTTCAATTCTAACAGAGGAACCTCTTGCGTTCTTTTTACAGATCGCAACATCCAGTGTACAGAAAGCATACCCTGGAAGCCACGATGCTCTCCTGGTTGCGTTCAGTCGACGAACCATCCCATCAACAGCTTTAGATCTTATGTTCTCTTTCGTTTCAAATGGTACCCTCAAATAGTACAATAATACCTTATACAAACTCTGGTGTCAATCCTGTAACACCAACGATATAAATATTTTCGATCCCCAACTAGCTGACATTTTTACGTTCCTAACAAAACAGTCTAATAAAGGAGAATCTTCCGCAACAATTAACTCGCACCGATCAGCTCTTTCCTTGCTCATCAGAAAGCATAAACCGCCTCCTCAAAGGCACTTTTGAGCATAAACCTTGCACTCCTATATAGGTACATAATACATACGTATAGGTATTGTACATAGGCACTTGGAACCCCTAGATAGTGCTGAACTATGTTGCCAACTGGTTTCCCAACAGAATATGAGTTTAGGTAAAATTACCAAAAGCAAACACTGTCTCAAAGTGGTCTAGATGTGGGCGGGTTCAGTGCTCATAGCACTCGACCGACATGCCTCCACATCTACGGCGGCTTCCACACCGAAGTATCTATTGATACGATTAGAATTTGGCTGGTTGGTCCAGTTCGACTCAAACCTTTGCAAAATTTTTTTTAATCGACCTGTTTTATATCAAGGATTCTAAACTAGGTAGATCAATTTATTCGTTTCCTAAGAAGCATCCAAATGAAACATAACTATTTGAATTATAGATGATCAAACGAACTTCTTAAGTGAAGTTCGATCACTATTATATGAGTCACTTCATTCGAAGATATATTTTGTTTACAAGGTAGTCATTTAAACCTACAAGGCAGTCGCACGCTTTTAAAGAGTCAATCGATCTATACCATCGATTGATTTTTCGGAGGTATTCGGAGGTATTCGTAACCTCGATCTTACCCGACGGAGCTCTCAACCTTCATTTATTTAGAGAGGAAATTAAAAAATACCATAGGGATAAGGGATTTTCATTATTGGGAGGGTGATTTTATATCTTCGAATGAAGTGACTCATATAATAGTGATCGAACTTCACTTAAGAAGTTCGTTTGATCATCTATTAATATTTCGTCACTTCATTCTTCAGATATATTTTGTTTACAAGGTAGATGTTTAGAGTATGAACTTTTATCTAAATATAAAATCAATGTTATATTTTTAATTTCCATACCATTTTTAAATCATCTTCATAAGAATTGTACAATTTGTTTAATTCATAACATTATATAAGTAAGTCGTTTTTAACTAGATACTTCTAGTAATTCAAATAGTTATGTTTCATTTGGATGCTTCTTAGGAAACGAATAAATTGATCTACCTAGTTTAGAATCCTTGATATAAAACAGGTCGATTAAAAAAAATTTTGCAAAGGTTTGAGTCGAACTGGACCAACCAGCCAAATTCTAATCGTATCAATAGATACTTCGGTGTGGAAGCCGCCGTAGATGTGGAGGCATGTCGGTCGAGTGCTATGAGCACTGAACCCGCCCACATCTAGACCACTTTGAGACAGTGTTTGCTTTTGGTAATTTTACCTAAACTCATATTCTGTTGGGAAACCAGTTGGCAACATAGTTCAGCACTATCTAGGGGTTCCAAGTGCCTATGTACAATACCTATACGTATGTATTATGTACCTATATAGGAGTGCAAGGTTTATGCTCAAAAGTGCCTTTGAGGAGGCGGTTTATGCTTTCTGATGAGCAAGGAAAGAGCTGATCGGTGCGAGTTAATTGTTGCGGAAGATTCTCCTTTATTAGACTGTTTTGTTAGGAACGTAAAAATGTCAGCTAGTTGGGGATCGAAAATATTTATATCGTTGGTGTTACAGGATTGACACCAGAGTTTGTATAAGGTATTATTGTACTATTTGAGGGTACCATTTGAAACGAAAGAGAACATAAGATCTAAAGCTGTTGATGGGATGGTTCGTCGACTGAACGCAACCAGGAGAGCATCGTGGCTTCCAGGGTATGCTTTCTGTACACTGGATGTTGCGATCTGTAAAAAGAACGCAAGAGGTTCCTCTGTTAGAATTGAAAGAATTATAATTTCAGATAAATATTAATAATTTCAGAAATAGTCATTCCTTTAGTAATGGGAACAAAGACTGTCCCGTCCAGTATGGGAAAAAAAACAATAAGCCAGTAGCTATGTCACTCCTAATTTTTCTAATGGATTTTTGCACAAGTGAGAAAGGAAGAAACGAAAAAAGATCGGTTAGATCACCAGTTAATCGTAAACTCATCTACTGTTAGGGCATCCTAGTCTTGTCTTTAAGACAAAATATGTTTCACATTTGGTATTGGTGCGAGAAGCGATAAAATTTATGTCGGGTTGACCTAGCTTGTGAACTATTATTTGGTAAGCCCAATTTTATAGTTCCCGCGGGATTCTTAGTCCGCTTCAACCATTATCCTTATATTAGATGCAAAAAACATGTTTTGTTTCTCGCTCCACTACCAAATGGTTTTAGCCGAGACGTGAAGGTGTAGGAATTGTATTCCACCTATGCGGTTAATGTAACTGATTGCTGTAGTGTTATCAACACCCAGTAGAATATTACAAGTAGTAATATCCGAAGTGAAAAATTTTTGACCCTAAGAATATGGCGAGAAACTCTAACAGTTAAAGTGGAAAATGAGTTCTACATTTCTCCATCCGCCATTCACGCGTTTGCTACAGTATGCTCCCCAACCGGTTCTAGAAGCATCTGTTGGTACGTAATCACTTCAAGGGAAAAATCCCATTCACATTCAATCTCATGATTTATCAGAATGTTCTGCTTCCACCAAAGCAAATCGGTCAAAAAAACTACAGCGGGTACCTTATTTATATTAATTTTGATTTAATTTTTTTTTTTTTTTTTTTTAAATGCTTGAAGGGCCAAACACTTTTGAAGTTCAAGTTATTTAAGTATACTATACGGCCAGCCGTACTGCATACCGTGTTAGACAGTTGCCTTATGGTACAATTGTTTTATGGTAGAATTATTACGCTCTTATAAAACATAATTACGAATCCTAGACATTGAAACAGCTCTAGTGAGTCTTAGTTTCATTTTGTTTGGCATTCGTTGAAGGAGCCGATAAAATGTGCAAGTTTAGTAGCAATAGCAAACCTGGCTTTAGATTATTAAAATAGGATTTTTTGATAAATTTGTAGTGGTTTTTAAATTTAAGATAAGCGTTTTACCACCATTGGGTTTTAGGAGTTAGAAATATGCTAGATATAAAGTCTCCTTCTGCGCGTTCGCAAATGGAAACCGCGCCTAAGCTTATAAGCTGAGAAGTTGCTTCTTGATGACATAATTGTCTAAGAAGAGATTATAAAGTTGTGTTACCCTTCTGCAAAAACTGAATAGAGTAGGAAACCTTCCTGAATCCAGTTAAGAAATAACTGATTTTCAGTTATTTATGCCAACAATGATAAAATATGGATTCTGCTAGCATGTACCTCCAACATCGTTGGGCCGGAGCACGTGACTTGGTCTGGTTCTGTAGAGGCTGCGATGACAAAGATCGCTTCGTCGTTGACGCCTGAAAGGCTTTTCGACCGACTGTTAATGTAACTGCCCCCCTCACTGTTCGAAGCGTAACGGGTGGGTTCGGACTAGTTTACCTGAGACCGAAGTCTTCTGGTTGACGGTTTGACCAAAGACACTGGTGTCTCTATTGGAGTTGGCTTTTTTATTTGCAAGCCCTGATTTTCAATAACTTTCGACGCCTTTGAAGAAAGTTTTGTCCCGAATAGGGTGTCATCTATATCTTGGATCAAGTTCAAGAAAACCTTGTCCAAGCCTGGAGTCATAAACTTAATCCATAAACTTTCAACATGGTTAAGGTCACAATAAGAGACAACTACTGTTGCTCAAAAAACTTATCACTTTCACCCTTTCTGTGTCATTCTCAAGGAGCAACGACAATCCCTTGTTGAGGGCGGTGATGCCGATATTTCAGGGTTAGGCTACGGCGCTACAAAAGAATGCAATTTTCAGGGATCTGATTATCCCTGAAGCAGTATCAACTGTTCCAACAGTTTATCTTTGGCTTCTTTTTCTACCCACTTTCGGAGTATGTACTGGAAGCCAAAGTCTTGATAAGTTATCATGAATTTTTTCACCGTATAAATGTGCCAAAAAAGATATTACCTATGTCTTTGATACTACTTGTATCGAACGAGTCGCTTTTAGAAGCGAAAAATAAAGTATAGGTACTTAAAGGTAAGTAATCTATTATTCGATCATAAGGTGAATATTGCTTTAAAAAATCTGCAATTAGATTTTTGCATTGTGTTTAATAGGTAGGTACTATCGTGTTACCCAGCACGATAAACCTTTAAGTGTATTTGAAAAGCTTTCGTAATAACCCACGGTTACCCTCGAAGCATGTAAATTAAACATCATGTTGAGTCATTGGTCAACCTCTTATTTTTAACAATAATAAAAAAACCACAGAAGTAGTTATTTGTGGTTTTTCATTGCTTTGTGATAACCCACGGTTATCTTCTAAGCATAACACAACGATTGCTATCGTGTTGAACCATGATCGGCCTCCAGGTGGACTTGAAAGGCTCTTAAATAACCCATAGTTATGAGCTAAGCATATAATATGTTTACCCATCACTGGTTGACCCACGATCAACCTTTTCTTTTGGAGTATAATAAAAATCGGCGGAAGTGGGTAGTCATTTTTGTTCTTTTCATTTTGTGATAACCCAGGTTATCCTCTAAGCATAGAACAACGATTGCCATTGTGTTGACCCACGGACAACTTCCAGGCTAGAATGAACTACTATAGTAAATCGGCAGTAGTTAAGAATTGTAGTTCTTGTCATTGTTTTGTGATAACTCGTAGTTATCCTCTAAGCATAGAACAAATTGCCATCGTGTTGACCCACGGTCAACCTCTAGGTGAACTACTAGCGTAAATCAGCAGAACTAGTTACGTATTTGTAGTTATTGTCATTGCTTTGCGATAACCCGCAGTTATCCTCTAAGCATAAATTTCCATCGTGTTGACCCACGGTCAACCTCTAGGTGAACTACTATCGTAATCAGCAGAACTAGTTACGTATTTTTGGTTATTGTCATTGCTTTGTGGTAACCAGCAGTTATCCTCTAAGCATAAATTGCCATCGTGATGACCCAAGGTCAACCTCCAGGTGAACTACTATCGTAAATTGGCAAAAATAGGTAAGTATTTTAGTTATTGTCATTGCTTTGTGATAACCCGCAGTTATCCTCTAAGCATACTAGAACAAATTGCCATTGTGATGACCCACGGTCAATCTCCAGGCGAGCTACGATCGTAAATCGGTATTTGTAGGTAGTTCTTGTCATTGCTTTGTGATAACCCGCAGTTATCCTCTAAGCATAGAATAAATTGCCATCGTGATGACCCACGGTCAACCTTCAGGCGAACGAACTACTATCGTAGCAGATTATTTTATGAAAAAACACAGCACTCGGTAAAACACTTAAGAAAGTAACACTTTACTAACCTGCATTTTCTTCGAGTGAATCCGACGCACAAAACACTATTATCCTATCTGATGATTCGATAATTCGTTAGCGTCGTTAATTTTCTTTGATTTCAAGTCTCGTTTTGAAAAAACTTCTGAGTTTGAAATAAAATATTTAATTTTCTTGGTAGCAAGTGAGACGTGCGCGCGCTGCCTCGCACGAAAAAATAAAGGAAGGTTGAGAGCTCCGTCGGGTAAGATCGAGGTTACGAATACCTCCGAATACCTCCGAAAAATCAATCGATGGTATAGATCGATTGACTCTTTAAAAGCGTGCGACTGCCTTGTAGGTTTAAATGACTACCTTGTAAACAAAATATATCTGAAGAATGAAGTGACGAAATATTAACTAGAAGTATCTAGTTAAAAACGACTTACTTATATAATGTTATGAATTAAACAAATTGTACAATTCTTATGAGGATGATTTAAAAATGGTATGGAAATTAAAAATATAACATTGATTTTATATTTAGATAAAAGTTCATACTCTAAACATCTACCTTGTAAACAAAATATATCTGAAGAATGAAGTGACGAAATATTAATAGATGATCAAACGAACTTCTTAAGTGAAGTTCGATCACTATTATATGAGTCACTTCATTCGAAGATATAAAATCACCCTCCCAATAATGAAAATCCCTTATCCCTATGGTATTTTTTAATTTCCTCTCTAAATAAATGAAGGTTGAGAGCTCCGTCGGGTAAGATCGAGGTTACGAATACCTCCGAATACCTCCGAAAAATCAATCGATGGTATAGATCGATTGACTCTTTAAAAGCGTGCGACTGCCTTGTAGGTTTAAATGACTACCTTGTAAACAAAATATATCTTCGAATGAAGTGACTCATATAATAGTGATCGAACTTCACTTAAGAAGTTCGTTTGATCATCTATTTAACTCTCTAACTCTATTTTTTTATCATTAGTAAAACACACTAAGTTACCACGTGAATTAGCATTGGGGATTCCCTATTTTTTCTACATGCCACTAATTGCCCAAACAAAACGTCTTCAAAATTTTATTCTAACCTTTACTTACGATTGAATATTATCTGAAATAAATGAGTTAATAATAATAATAATAATTTACAGGGATGAATTTTTAAATTTCTATTCTATAATTTTTGTATTCTATTCTATTCAATACTAGAAATTTAAAAATTCATCCCTGTAAAAGTCCGTCTCTCGGACAGACAAACAGTGTAGATTGATAGGTCCCCGTTGGTAACCTTTGGTTATATACAGGGTGAATTTTTGAGATGGGGCAGTAAGGGCAGCTACCTTAACCGTTGTAGCTAGAGGAAAACGTTCTTAGGAGACCATCCTTAATTTTTGAAAATATTTCGACCTTCATTCACAGATTTAAAAAAAACTGTACAGTCAGCGAGAAAATGGGCCATTTACACAAAAACTTTTTTTGATGCCAATCGATCCTGTTTCATCTAAGGATAAAAAGGCTCTTTGAGACCAACTGAGGTTAGAGTACTAGAAAAGTCAGAAATTGCTAAAATGTATTTCTGAGACAAGACAGTAAGGGCTACCTTAACCGTTGTAGCTACAGGAAAACGTATTTAGGAGACTACCCTTAACTTTTGAAGATATTTCAACTTGCATTTACAGATTTTGAAAAAAATGTACAGTCAGCGAGAAAATGGGCAATTTACACAAAAACTTTTTTGATGCCAGTCGATCCTGTTTCATCTAAGGATTAAAAGGCTCTTTCGGACCAACTCAGGTAAGAGTACTAGAAAAGTCAGAAATTGCTAAAATGTATTTTTGAGACGGAGCAGTAAAGGCAGCTACTTTAACCGTTGTAGCTACAGGAAAACGTTCTTAGGAGACTACCCTTACTTTTGAAGATATTTCGACAAAATGATGAAAAATTATGACAAATGACAAAATGATTTCGTACGAAATGTATAATCAAAGTTATTTGCGTTTTCTAACTTTTCTAGTACTCTTGCCTCAGTTGGTCCGATAGAGTCTTTTAATCCTTAGATGAAACAGGATCGACTGGCATCAAAAAAAGTTTTTATGTAAATTGCCCATTTTCTCGCTGACTGTACATTTTTTTAAAATCTGTGAATGCAGGTTGAAATATCTTCAAAAGTTAAGGGTAGTCTCCTAAATACGTTTTCCTGTAGCTACAACGGTTAAGGTAGCCCTTACTGTCTTGTCTCAGAAATACATTTTAGCGATTCCTGACTTTTCTAGTACTCTAACCTCAGTTGGTCTGAAAGAGCCTTTTTATCCTTAGATGAAACAGGATCGATTGATATCAAAAAAGTTTTTGTGTAAATGGCCCATTTTCTCGCTGACTGTACATTTTTTTGAAAATCTGTGAATGCAGGTTGAAATATTTTCAAAAATTAAGGATGGTCTCCTAAGAACGTTTTCCTCTAGCTACAACGGTTAAGGTAGCTGCCCTTACTGCCCCGTCTCAAAAATTCACCCTGTATAACAAAACGGAGTACAAAAGAAAATGTCATAGTTAGAATAAAATTTTGAAGTCATTTTGTTTGGGTAATTAGTGGCATGTAGAAAAAATAGGGAATCCCCAATGCTAATTCACGTGGTAATTTAATTAATGTTCACCTCCTTGGAGTAGCATTAACCTATGCACAATGGACTTTTTTCATCAGTGTCTGTGTGAAAAACTGCTAAATATGAGAGTAAACTAGAGGTATTCAACAAATTATACTGTTTTCAATTGCTTACAAGAAAAATCTTGAATAATCTCGACTTTGCAACGGATTAGTCTGGTCTTTTTACCTAATTTTAAGTAAGTATACACAAACTATGTAGATGTAAAAATAAGTAGATACTCAAAACGGGTAGGCATAATTACCTACTGAAGATTTCAAAATGTTCCAAATGAGTTGTTTGTTGAGTATCTCTTCGAGAGTCAAGTTACAAGACTATATTTTATCTTTATATTTTAAGGACAGTGTATTTCATTCTTAAACCGTGAAGGACGTGTTAACAGATCACTAAACTCATTTAATTTTCCAGTCTACATAAAAATAACGAAATTACCATACGTTTTAAACTAACTTCAAAGATAAAGATAATGAGTATATGAGTAGTATGCGTAAGTATTTAAAACACAAAAGTAAATGAAAAATTATGAGTTAATGGAATATTGTTTTTCTTTCGTACAATTTCGTTGCGAGTAAGGTGATAAATGTCTTGGTTTTGATTAAGTTATTGTTATTATGGCATAGCTTAGGTAGATTGGTTTAATTCTTGAGATGCGCAAATTAACGTGATTGTGGAATTATTAGAAGGCCAGCAAAGGGTCAAGTGCGGTATTTGTTTCACTTGAAAGCTTGTGGTGACAGTTTTATTCCTTCCACGTAAGGATATAGCACGTGGAGATGAGGAGCAATAGGTTAGCTTGGTATGATCATGTTATGAGGAGAAGAATGTCACGTAGCTAGGAGAGAACTAGATATGAATGTAGATGGATATAGATCCATATACAATATATAGGTATAATACTTATTTATATATTTAGAAGTAGACCAAAGACAAAATGGAAGTATAGTGTGAGGGATGATATTAGTTAGAAAAAGGAGTAAATGCTGAGAGTACGACTGATAGAGGGAAGTGGAAGAAAAATACATGCTATGACGACCCCTCATAGTGATAAGGGCAAGAAGATAAAGAAATAACAAGTGGTTTCAACAAAGTTCTGAAGGTACCTATTTACGAAGGTAAGGTAAGGCTAGGTATAGGTCTAATGAGCGGTTTTCGTGTGATCCCCTCATTGTGTGTTTACTTATATTTTCATTGTTACTAAAGACACTAAGAGTTGTTAAGACAAGTTGAATGCAATTGTTCATACGGTGTGACAATGTTTAAATTGAAGGTAGGTAGGTACTACTGGTTTTTACTCATTTACTATTTACCTACGAGTATGAAAAATTGGAATGCGGCGACTGCGGCGCGTGTGGAACGGGCCAGGTCTGCGTTCACTTTTATATTGGCTGAGTAACATTAGTTAGGAAGTATAAAAGCAATAATTTATCCACTGATGGCAAAACAAGTCTTAAAAGAAGTAAAAAGCATTTTCCCTGTAGGAGAGGTCGTTCATTGCGAGTGGAGGCGAAGATCATTGCCAAGGCTTATGTCGGTTGCTAATAATTGTCGCCCGCGAAATGTTGCAAGCGCAGAGCGGTGCCCTACCGGCTTTTCAGGACTTTATCCGGCTAAACTGCAAAAAGCCGAATGAATAACTACGTTAAGCTTAGATTAGGTCCTTTAAGGAAGAAGTAAAAATAGTTTATTTGCACAAATTAAAACAATCTGCATTCCACCAAAATTGGGGTTATGCCCCAATTTTGGTGGAACGCAGATTGTTTTAAATAAAAATAAATTGCTTTTTATTTGTACCTACCTAATCAAAAAGGAAGTAGGTAGGTACCAGATTTGTGCCCTTTGCATATCTAGCATATCGTTTAAGGTAAAAAAAACTAAAAGCAGCTTCTACTCTTGGTACATATTTCACATACAAATACCCTGAGGAAAAATACTTGAACTAACAATTAGGTACTTCTTTTGTAGAGTTTGCTGTTTTAAATTTGTAGGTTGTCTTCAATAAAGGAACAGCACCTAGTCTGTTGTCTCTACTTTTATTCACATATGCAAGAAAAATGTACATTTAGACGATAGCACAACGATAGAACATCGGTTTAGTAGTTTTCAAGAACTAGACTGTTACGAGCGATAATTTCGAGTAGCGCTAAATTTGTGAAAAAAAAAAAATAAGAATTAAGTAGAACGTAGAAAAGGGCATATAATGTCATTCGCCATATTCTACGTTCTAGCTAGTTTATATTTCAAGCTGCGTCCAGATATCGCGTACCCTGGCTACGCGTAGTCAGTGTACGCGTATCCAGAACGCCAAGTCTGTATGTACCTGTAGCTACGCGTACACTGTACGCGTAGCTACAGCTATGGACTAGGCGTTCAGCTGGGCAATTCTACTAGATGACAACCGCTGCGTTTTGGTTCGATCTCTTAAATGTCAGCCATTTGGTGAAATAGTAGAATAGCTTTTCAAAAATTTGTTCTGCCAAAGTTCAAACCTTAGCTAAAACCTCACCACAACTGAGTCGTTTGTTATTAGTAGTCATGGAAACAGTCGCTTTAGTTGAGGTTGATAAAAAGTTCGATACCAGAATTGACACCCTGGACACGCGTATACTGACTACGCGTACCCAGGGTACGCGATATCTGGACGCACCTTAACAAGATACTTTATGATGCTCCGGCTATCCCACTGCGCGCCATGCACGCACGTGGTTGTCCCGGCGCACGCGACGAAGACGAACGTTACTTGCTAATAACTTCGTGATTATAGCGTTAATAGTCCACAATTGAAATGGATTGCATTTGTATTGTGTATGAATATAGCCCTTGCAATAAAGGCCCACACTAGAAATACATTTGATGAAAACCGAGATGAAAACTAAGAAAGAACATAGGTATCAAAAGAAAATGGTGGCGTTTTCTTTAGACATTCTTTTCTAAAAGTACGCAAAGTAATTAGCACAAAGTAGGTATGCTACGTGTGATGTAAGATTTATTGTTCTTCAAGTAAGATAAGAAACTGCAAAAAAGCACGTATTTTACAAAATAGGTATAAATCAAGGCATTTTAATATCTGTTTGAGAATTCATTCGCCACGAACAATAAATAAATAAAATATAAATAATGCTGGACATTTCACACAGCATCAATGAGAACATACTTCGCGCTGATGTCAGCTTAGCAACTTGTCACCCAGCCGTGTGTGCATCAATGGATTCTTCATTTTCTAATAAAAATATGCGCAATATCGGTGAAGGAAAACATTGTAAGGAATCCGGTTAGTTTTCTAAGAGCGGCAATGGACTTGCAACCTATCACGTAGGTACGGAATGTTGACTTCTGCAAAATGCGGGTAGATATCAAACACCTATGTATTTGGACACGTAGTATCTCTACCTAATCTGTGTTTGGACATATCTCTGACTACGCCCTTAGACATTTTCTATGGATCTTAAATGCCTAAAGATCTGAGAGAATATCTACTGCTCCTTAATGATACAGGATGTTTTTTTTTTGTTTTAAAAATCTAATATTTACGATATTTTAGCTGTGAGTCCGATTCGTGTTTTTACCTACCCTAGGAGTACCTTTTTTACCATATTCGATTGTATCTTAATGTACTGTAACATATCTGTTTACAGCATAATTCTAGTAATTTGTTAATTATGATGAAGTACCGATGCGTTACTAACTACTATAGACGGATGTGCCTATTGAATTATAGGTACTTTAATAACCTTTAAAGTTCGGATACCTACCCTATTTGATAAACATTTAAATAACTCCCACAATGAGGAAGACTCACGATTTTAGTTGAGTATGCAGATTAGTAGATACAAAAAAAACAAAAAATACTGTGTTTTTGGTTTTTTAATCGGATCAAAAATGACCGAGTTACAGAGATTTTAGTGCACCAATCTAAAAAACGCTCGCGAGAAGGCCGCGACTGGCTGTGACGTCACCAGGCGCCCGCGGCTCGCTCCACTAGTACAAAATCCCTAGTTATTTTCAAACTAATTTCCGCCCGCGGCATCGCTCGCGTGGCACCTGGATAAAAAGTAGCCTATGTCCTATTCCCGCTCATTACCTATCTATATTTTAAATTTCAGCCAAATCGGTTCAGTAGTTGTCGAGTTATAGAGGAACAAACATACATCCAAACATCCAAACTTTCGAGGTCATTCACGTTTTTTGTTAAGTAAGTACTTATGCAGATTTGTAGATTTAAAAAAGTTATAAATGATTTCATTTTTATTTTTAAATATGATTACGACTGTATTCCCAAGGCACAGTAGACATATTCTATCATATCTTTTAGGAATTTTTAGATCCGTTGAAAAAGTCTAAGCGGGTAGTCAGAGGTAGAGAAGCAGTGTTGGCCGAGTGCGCTAGTGCCTCGACTTTCAATCCGAAGGTTGTGGGTTGAAACCCAGCCGTGCATCAATGGATTTTTCGTTTCGAAAAATGTATAAGTAGGTACCTAAGTAGGTATGCGCTTTAACACGAGCTCTAAACGGTGAAGGAAAATATTGTGAAAGTGTGATAGTGTGATTTGAAAACCAAGTTTAGGTAGGTAGGTAGGTATGTGATTATTTTGACTCGTACATACAAATTATTAATTTTAGGTATTACGATTAAAAGTATGTATTAAAAATACCTATTCACTAAAAAGTTTAAAGGTGAAAATTATTTTTAAGTAGGTACCTACCTAGGTAAGTAGTAAGTAGATAGGTACCTACTTAAAAATAATTTATGTAGGTAATAATTTAAGTAGGTAGGTAAATAATTTAGGTAGGTAAAGTTAATATTAGTGTGATTCGACTCCTGATTGTTAGTTTTGTTTGTTATTGTTTTCGGTAAGTACCGGTACCTACCTAAAATACCTATTCAGTAAAAAGTTTAAAGGCGAAAATTATTTTTAAGTAGGTACCTACCTACCTACTTACTACTTACCTACCTACTTACTACTTACCTAGGTAGGTACCTACTTACAAATAATTTTCGACTTTAAACTTTTTACTGAATAAGTATTTTAGGTAAGTACCGGTACTTACCGAAAACAATAACAAACAAAACTAACAATCAGGAGTCGAATCACACTAATATTAACTTTACCTACCTAAATTTTTACCTACCTACTTAAATTATTACCTACATAAATTATTTTTAAGTAGGTACCTACCTACTTACTACTTACCTAGGTAGGTACCTACTTAAAAATAATTTTCACCTTTAAACTTTTTAGTGAATTGGTATTTTTAATACATACTTTTAATCGTAATACCTAAAATTAATAATTTGTATGTACGAGTCAAAATAATCACATACCTACCTACCTACCTAAACTTGGTTTTCAAATCACACTATCACACTTTCTCATCACACTAATCATACTATCACACTAATCACACTAATATTATAAATGCGAAAGTTTGGATGTTTGGATGGATGATGTTTGTTCCTCTATAACTCAACAACCACTAAACCAATTTGGTTGAAATTTTAAATATAGATAGGTAATGACCAGGAATAGGACATAGGTTACTTTTTATCTGGGTACTACGCGAATAAAGCCGCGGGCGGAAGCTAGTTAATATTAAAAATGCAAAAGTTTGGATATTTGGATTTATGTTTGTTCCTCTATAACTCGACAACCACTGTACTGATTTGGCTGAAATTTAAAACATAGATAAATCTTGGCCTGAAATAGGACATAGGGTACTTTTTTTCCAGGTGCCGTGCGAGCGAAGCCGCGGGCGGAAGCTAGTTTGAAATTAACTAGCGATTTTGTACTAGTAGACCGAGCCGCGGGCGCCTGGTGACGTCAGACGCAGCGCGAAGCTCCGAGCGCGCGTTTTGAAATGGCCGAAAAGAAAACTTGAATAACTTCGTCATTTATTGATGGATTTTAATTATTTAAAAAACAGAATGCTCAGAATACTAAAGAGTATACGCCCTCATACTTAGAAACCCAATATTTCGTTTAGTGATTGATCCCCATTGTAAAATAACGATTAAAAAGTAAAAAGTTTATAGATTACAAGAATATTTCACAAAACATAAATAGTTTAAGCATAATAACAAAAACTACACTTACTCATACTTACGGTTATCTGTTTGGGCACATAAAACCTACTGATAACAAAATTAATGTGCTACAACCAGTCAATGCAGTTTTTATCAAAACTAGCGAGAGCGCCTGGACTACTATTTTTTTATCCCACGGGAACCGTACATTTTTTAGGGATGAAAAGTAACCTATGTGCTTTCTAGACTATAATCTATCTTTGTGCGAAATTTCGTCCATATCAGTTCAGCCGTTCTGGCGTGGATGAGTAACAAACATCCATTCAAACATCCAAACATCTAAACTTTCACATTTATGATGATTTACAAACTATTTCAATTTGTATTTTATGGTTCTTTTGATTTTTCTTCGTTACCAATGATTTCTGGTAATGATAAAACTTCTTTCTTATAATGATAAAACATAGACACACTTAAAACCGGCAATACGGTTAGGTAAATGTTATGGCGTGAACAAAAAGAAATGATAAAACTAAAGATTATTTTTTCACTAGAATCTCAAATACGTAATCTACTGATATAAAGAACCAAACTCTTCTAAGCCTCGAGCCTCGAGCCTCTCTACATTTTTTACAAAATATTCTTTGTTTCAGTAATCCCAAACCAGCCGTCGAAAGAGAAGAGTCATGCCGTCACTGTGGTAGAAGATGATGGTCCTGACATGGTATCCGCTGTCATCGGGAAGTATGGTAGATGGCAGCTGTTGATGACATTCTTGTTGTCCCTGTTCTCCCTGCCTTGCACCTTCCACATTTACCTGCCTAATTTCACTGTGAGTTTGTTCATCACTAGAAATTTATTGTTATAATTTGAAAAGGGTATTGAAATAAAAGTCTCTACCTTTGTGGCGTTTTGTGGTGGTCTCGAGAGACTTAGTAAAACCAAGATTCTTATATATTTCAAAATGATTATTTCGATCTTATTGAATTATTAAACAGCGCCTATAGTATCGACTGAATGTCTACACCATGTTCGATTTGAATTAATTCGAATCGCAATTAGAACCAATGTCAACCTCTGGTAATACGCTTGCATGCAGTGTTCACTGTTTAAAGGAAGGGCACCATGTAGGTTTATAGTTCATGTTAGTGTTTTTTCGTTTTGTGAACTAAAAAAAAGTATTTGCCCAACAATGGTTTACAAGAGGTTTCCCCAAATGATAAGCTAACTCTGTCTTATGGCGAAAATGTCAGAGTCAAGTCTGGTAATTACCTCGTTAAGATTGTTTGATAGCTTCAGGTTTTATGAAATAAAAATAGAAATTGTTTATTTTCTATATACTTACCTTAAATTGACGGAAAACAATACTACTTTTCCGTTAATTTCAGGTACCTTCACTTCTTCCAACGGATCTTGGCATTCGTGAAGTTAGTAATTTTTTTCATTTAGTACTTATATTAATGCGCAGCGCAACTTTTTCATACAAAATTTTCTACTGCGCAGTGAAAAGCCTAACTTCACGAATACCTAGATTTATTGTGACAACTGTACAAAGGAAAATTTTAAAACAGCGACTTGAGTCAGTTAGTCTAACATGCCTTTTTAATAAACAATACTACAAGACAGCTGAATAGAATAGTAATATTATATGTGCGTGATTAATTTAAATAAAATTTAGTGTAACTTGTCTTTATGCAGAACTTGAACAATAAAACGATTTGGTCCGAAGACTTTGCCTTGATTAATGTCTTCATCATAAGTATGTAATCTGCATAGTAAGTATCTATGTAAATTACAACATTATTGTTCGTGGCATCGTGGCATTACAAGATGTACCTACCTATGTAGGTAATTAATCTATTTTAGCTTTAGTAAATGAGCAGATTACCTAATAATATATTTCACCAATTATTTCGGTAACATTAATAAACTGAACTAAAATAATTTAAATTCTTCATAATTTCATTTGATTTTGATTGCATTTCTAACTTCCGACATTGGAGGACTATCATAGAAAAAATATCTTTGTTTCCTTTATGTTAAATTAATCTAAAATTACACGTAAATAGCATTTACTAATCTTGTACGCGACCTTTTCATGTTTTAACCAAATATCTTTGTTATTTCAGGCGAAGGCAACGAAATTCTGGTGTAAAAGACCAGAAAACTTGTCGAGTTTACCTTTAGACATCTGGATAAACTACAGCCAGCCGATGGAAGCCTGCAGTGTCCGTATCCTGCCACCTGAAATCACCGTGGAAAGCATTTTGAACCATACCGCACCGTTAATAGATGCATTTCAGAAGTGCACTGAGTTTGAGTATGATCGTTCGGAGGTGGGGAACACGATCATATCGGAGTGGGACCTGGTGTGTGATAGAGCGAGCCTCACGAGCCTGGCTGAAGTGGTCTTCTTGGTCGGAGTGGGCGTCGGTGGTGTGGTCGGCGGGTGGATCTCAGACAAGTAAGTTAAAACTACATTTCAACTACTTTCGACGACCTCTGTGGTGCAGTGGGTGAAGGCCCGCCTGTGACGCAGGAGGTTGCGGGTTTGATCCCCGCCGCGGGACAAATGTTTGTATGATCTGCAAAATGTCTCGGGTCTTGGTGTTTTCTATGTATAAGTATTATGTATGTATTTACAAAAAAATGTATTTAAATATTATATCAGCCATGTGGTTGCCATAACACAAGCTCTGCTCAGCTTGGGGCTACATGATGCTGTGTGAAATGTCCAGCATTATAAAAAATAAAAAATATAAAAAAAAACTACAAGAAAATATTGTACAAGACATCAGGGCAAAATACAGAAATATCAATTAGCACCTGTAGCATAACTGAACAGCAAATAAACATCCATCAAAACCGCAATGATCCTATTTGAAAGATTGCATATTAGCATAGTACCCGGATTTATCATCTATTCTTTTCTAGATTACACATATTTAAAGTTAGGTACTAAAGTATTGTAAGTATGTTCAGTCAGTATGGCGTTATTAGGTAATCCAAAAATATCGAAATCGAAATAAACAGATTTTTCTTAGTTAGGTTACTTATTACATTTTTTTAGATCTAATTCTATAGGTACTAGCTCCAAAGTCGTTAAAATACATGAAGGATAAAATTTATTCGTGTAAATTTTGTTGTTGCTATCAACTTTAATAGGTGACTTTTGTGAGTCATTAAGGTCAACAAATCCATACTCCACGCTCGCATGCACCTGAGCTAAAAACTACTTTGGGCACTGAAATTAATTTAAATTAAGACCTAGTCTATTATTTTCCAATGGTAGGTACAATTATTTCCAGCAGCGCTATTAAATTATAATTTACCAGGATCTACGTTATAATTAGTCAAATAATGTTGGCAGGAAAACAAATTTTCCGCGGTTTCCATCCGGATAACAAATAAAAACTAGGTAGGTACCTATACATAATTCGATCAAAACATTACAACGTTCTGGAATATAATTATTTTACTTTAAAATATGATTTATTACAAAGAACATTAACTTTGTTTCTGTAACATTTGGTTGAGTACCTATGTATGTAGGTACCTACCTACCTTTTATGTTGTCTTACAAACACACTTCACGGAATGTCCTTGAATTAGTTGATTGAATTACGGAAGTATTTTGATATGTTTTCGCCCCGATACTGTCTACTCCAAGTTTGTAATTAGAAACTTGAGTCAGCTTTACAAATTAAAGCGATAAATCAAAAAGTTCCTAGCAACTGTCTTCGTTCAAAGTAAAATATAATGTGATTCCTGTTCATCACTTCATCAATCAGATTACAGAGACTATTTTCTAAAATAACTAATATTATAGGATAGTAATGATGACAATATATTTTTTACTTACGGAAAAAAAGGTCAATTCGACCTACCCTTTGTAAATTTCAGTTACTTTGTACATGCCTCTTATCTTACTAGCCTTTAGATATTGTATGGTTTCATACACTTGTAGATTGAGTGTGGAGATAAAAGATCACAATCACTTTATTGATACGTTTATTGCTCTAGTTACCAACTCACACTGACTTAAAAAGTGTGAAATATAATAAATAAGTAAAATGACGCGCGCTCGTGCCAATCGCCGTGTCATCAAAAATGTACAGTTGAAGACTGTACATCTTGGCAACCCCAAAAGAATAGTTGTAGGTATACGAGAAAAGGAAAGATCATCACAGAGTAGAACAATTAATAAAGCAATTAATTAAAATCGAAAGCAATGTTCCTAATTCCGTTGCTGGAGCTTCGGCGAGATGTCCTGGTTCCAGACTCCGCGCTGTTGTCCTGGCTCGGCGATGACGTCACGGTTGCTCCTTTCCTCTCGATGACTTGAAGCTCAATGTCTTCATGGCGGCGCTGTTGCGCACTAGTTGAGTTTTTGAAACGGCGGCGACAGCGCTTCCTCCCAACCACCACAGATGCCGTTATGATGGCGGCGGCCAATAGGGAATAACTGATAACATATTGATGAATGTCATGTATCGTTACTGTCGTTTGTTTCGCTTCGTTTTCCTTCTGGGATTTAATTAATTCATCAATCTTTGAAATTTCATTCTCTGACGACGAAAAATGATGTGTGTTTGAAATGTAGTTGTATGATAAGTTCACGATGTTGTTTATAGACGTGTCCAAAGAGGGAACTGCCCACTCGTAGTCCATCTTCATATGGCTGTTGTACTGGCGATGAGCGTAGATAGTTAAGTCTTTAGACTGCAAGACGCATCCTTGTGATAACGTCACTAGACTCGATGACGTCATGGTGTGCGATGCAATGTCATTATCACATATTGTACGTAATGAACACGTATCACAGCATATCGCTAACCAGCTGTTCGGTGCGTGTAACTCGATCCATTTATCATTGCATTCAGTAGTCGCTATGTTACACGGCGCGTTGTTTTGATGCGACAGCAGTTTGGCTTCACAAGGCGCTTTGCTACTATGCAGATCGTAAGACGGTAAATTATTCTTGCAAAGAAAGTTGAGTGACCTCTGTAGTAAACATTGTCTGAAGTTTTCTTCGGTCAGCAATATATAGGCGCTCTTCTTGAGGTTGACAGCGATGTACTTGGACGTTATCTGAACGTACATAGCTTTCGTAGTAGTTTCTTCTGCCTTTGTAAACGGTAGTGGTATTACTTGGTAGATGACGTAATCTTCATTAGAAACGAGTGGTATTTGCACTTCAAAAATAAAGTAGCTTTCCGTTACTCGTGCTTTTACGTTTATCAGCTTGTACATCTCCTTGATGTTTTCGCTATAGTTTTCAATCGGCAATGACACAGTTTTGGGGAGATTTCTCGATATTTCACCCAGTTGTTCAATTAAATGGACCGGTGTGATCAGATGAACGTCTATGTGTCCTTGATACACGCTTGTTAGGGTGTTAAACAGCATTTCTTGAAAAGTCTTCAAGCTGTTGATCAGAAGATACGCGTTCAGGGAGGCTGAGTTTAGATAAGTTGTTACTGAAATAATGTTCATTTCCGTTTCCATGGATGCTAAGTTCATGTTGGTTTGGTTGACGAAGCCCTCAATGGTGTTAAATTGACGCTGAATATTGGCCTCGCTTTTCTTCAAAACTTGATTTTCTAGTTCCACTATAGTTGTTTGGTTCTTAATCAGAGTTAGTAGGTAGTTTTCGTTGTTTTGAAGTGATTTTATATCATTCTGATATTTCTCAGCAAAGTTTTGATCCAGTATACCAAACAAACTGTTAGCTATGTAGCCGACTCCATTCACTAAACCACGTTTCTTTCTGTTGCTAAGATGTTTATGCGGATTTATCAGTACGGAGTTGTAATAGCTCAGAAGTTCCATTTCATGACTCAGCTGTTCCATAGTAGTTCGGCAGTGTTGTAGCTTAGTTTGGAAGCACATGATCTTCAGATTTTCAAAGAAAGTTTCGGTTCGTTGTACTCCATCCCAGTAGTTAGTTAAGTTGTAGTACATGACTAACATCCATTCATCGTGTACTACTTGCATTTTGCCGACGGTGTCATAATAAACAGGCCGCTCCGGTTTCAAGTTCGTGATTTGAGCGCCGGTTGTTATGCGCTCGGTGTCACTGACCCCATGGGCTCCTGATATAAATGTAAACAATGTCATTGTTGTTAAGAGTAATGTGGCAATAAGCTTGTTTCCATTCGTTTGACGTTTCGTTTTCTTGATTGGTTGTTCATCTCCCTCAGCTTCAATTTCTGTGTCCAAGGGCAATGGTGATAGTTTGACTACTGGGCGTTTCATGGTTCCCGTCTGAGTTTTGATGGTTGTGACTCGAACATAGCCATCGGATCCAGGATGAGTTTCCATGACGCGTCCCAAAGCCCATTTTCCCGGCGGCAGATTATCTTCCTTCACCAGTACTATGTCACCTTTCTTGATGTTTTTGTTGGGCTTATTCCACTTGCTCCGAGTTTGTAGCGTAGTTAAATACTCGTTTGACCAATTTTTCCAGTATTGATGAAACATTTTTTCGCAAAGTTGCCATCTGCGGCGTAAGTCAATGTTCATATCGTTATAATCTGATAGCGGCATTGACAATATTGGGCTTCCTGTGAGGAAATGTCCAGGAGTCAGGCAGTTGTTGAACTCTTCTGGATCTTCGGTCAGAGGACAGAGTGGCCTCGAGTTTAAACAAGCTTCGATCTTGGCCAACAGTGTAGCGAACTCCTCGTAGGTAAGTTTTTGAGTGCCCAATACTCTTCGCAGATGGTGCTTCATTGACTTCACGGCAGCCTCCCAAAGACCGCCAGCGCTGGGCCAAGCTGGTGCATTGAAATGCCACTCGACCTCTAGTTGTGCTAGGTCGCTGAAGACTTCCGGGTTTAGTATTTGTTTGAATAGTTCGAATTCTTCACGAAGCACTCTTGCAGCTCCGACAAAGTTTGTGCCACAGTCCGAGTACATATGCTTCGGGGTGCCGCGCCTCGCGCACAGCCTCTGGAAGGCCGCTATGAAGGTTTCCGTGCTCAGGTCCGTCACAAGCTCAATATGAACGGCTTTTGTGGCCATACATATGAATATCGAGATGTATCCTTTCGATGTTTTGACGCCCCGGCCCTTGTTATGTTTGACTTCCACGGGTCCGGCGAAGTCCACTCCTGTATGCGTGAATGGCCGACACGGAGTTATCCTTTGGCGCGGTAGGTCTCCCATCAGTTGGTGGCTATCTGTTTTGTTGAAGCGGTGGCAGCGGACACATTTTTGAAGTACAGTTTTGACTGCTCTATTCCCGCCGACAATCCAGTATCTCTGCCTTAGATACATCAAAGTCAGCCGGGCTCCACCGTGCAGCGTAAGGGAATGTGCTTGTTCAATCAAAAGTTGCGTGAGTCGTCCCTTATGTGGTATGATGATGGGGTTTTTCATCTCAGGCGACATACTAGAGTTCTTCAGTCGCCCTCCGACGCGAATAATCCCTTTATCGTCCAAATAGGGATTCAGTTTAAATATCGAGCTCTTTTTCGATAAAACTTCGTTTTTGTTAAGTTGTTTGTGCTCGAGATCGAACTCCATTCGTTGCACATAAACGATGATAATTGTTTTCGCTGCAGTCAGTTCGCTTGTAGTTAGGTAGATAGTTTCTGATTTCATTTTGTAGCGCGTGCTAACAATGAATCGTTGTATCCATGCGACGACTCGAGTTATAAGTGTCATCAAACTGTATTTATTCAACAAATAACTTATAAAATTTTGCTGATGTTGAGTTATTTGTTTCGTTTCGACATGATGTACGTAATCGATGTTTGTTTGAAATGAGCATGGAATGTTTTCAGAACGTTCTTGTTTAGTTAAAAAATCTGGACCTTGCCACCATAAATTGTAGCTCATAAGTTTGCTTGGCAGTAGTCCTCTCGAAGCACAGTCGGCTGGATTCTCTTCGGACTTCACGTAATTCCACTGAGCTGCGGGGATGACGTGTTTGATCTTCGTAACTCTGTTCGCGACATAAGTTTCCCACTTCGTAGAATCGCCTTGAATCCAGGCTAACGCCACTTGAGAATCGGACCACGCCTGTACAGAAATGCTGAAGCCAGATAGTGCTGCTCTAGTTTTTTCCATCAGGTTAGCCAAAAGTACTGCGCCGCATAGTTCTAGTCTGGGCAGCGTTGTTTTCTGTGTCAATGGTGCCACCCTTGTTTTTGCGACGAGTAGCGTTATTATTGGTTGGCCTTGTTCTGTGTTCGACTGTACTCGACTGTAAATAACGCAAGCGTAAGCTTTTTCGCTTGCATCACAAAAGCCGAGTAATTCCACGCGTTGTTGCGTATCGCTTATCCATCGTTTTAACTTCATGGTTCTGATGTAGGTCAGTTCTCCATTGAGTTTTATCCATTCTGTTTCTACATCGCTGGGCACTTCATCATCCCAGCCTAGTTTACTGATCCAAAGTTTCTGGAATAGTAGTTTGGCCTTGACCGTTACTGGGGAAAGCCACCCCAGGGGGTCGTAGAATTTCGAAATCTCGGAAAGTAAAGTTCTCTTTGTCAGCCGCTGTGTTTGTTTTACATGCCAGTTGAAGTTAAAGGTATCGCTTGAAGGGTTCCAGCCAAGCCCCAATGTTTTTGACGTTTCATCTGATTTGAAGTCAAAGTTGCTCTGCTTGGAGATCTGATCTTCGTTTAGGTTTTCAAGTATGGCGTGATGATTGCTTGACCATTTGCGTAAGTTCATTCCCCCTCCTCTCAGAAGTTGAATAAGGGATTGTTGCAGTTTTTGAGCTTCCTTGACGCAGTTGTGGCCACTTATGACGTCATCTACGTAACATTCCGTTTGAAGTATTTTGGCGGCTTCAGGATGCTTGTGTCCGTCGTCAATGGCAAGCTGTTTCAGAGTGCGTATGGCTAGCCAAGGCGCGCATTTAGCCCCATAAGTAATCGTACAGAGACGCCAATCCTGCAGGGGTTGATCAGGCGAAGCTCGCCAGATGATCCTTTGAAGATCTTGTTGTTCTTCAGACATCCAAATGCAACGATACATCTTCTCGATGTCCGCAGTAAAAACGTATTTATACGTCCGCCACTTAAGGATTAGTGCCTGTAAATCTTGTTGAAGATTGGCACCTTTTTCCATGAGGCTGTTAAGGCTGTAGCCACTAGAAGTTTTCTGAGATGCGTTGAATACAACTCTGAGCTTTGTAGTTGTTGAATTTTCCCTCAAAACGCCGTGATGTGGTAGGTAACAGCTGATAGGTGAAACCTGAGTTGTAAGCTTCATGTGACCGAGGTTAATGTACTCTTCAATGAATGCCCGGTACATGATCGCAAGTTTTTGTTTCCTTTCAAGACGTTTCTCCAATTGAAGAAATTGTGAGACGGCCACTGATCTAGATTTTCCCAATCGTTCCTCAAAGTTCGAAGAAAGTGGCATTTTCACGATGTATGTTCCGTCTTGAGAGCGTTTTACGGTTTCCGTGTAGAACTTTTCACATAGGTCGTCCTTGGAAATGTCCTTGGCGAGTTGAATATCTTCAGTTTCCCAGAATTTTGTTAGTTCTTCCAAGTTGATTAGAGCTACGTTGCAGTTAAAAGTTGTTTTTGTTTTACCGCATAAAATCCACCCTATTTGCGTTTGTTGTGCAACGGGGGATTGGTTGTTTCCTTTCAGGACTCCATCCAAAATGATCTGCGAATATACGTCAGCTCCCAACAAGATATCAATTTGGCTGGAAATGTTATAGTCCGGATCGGCTAGTTTCAAGTTCATCAAATGCGGCCATTCAATTTTACCTACAGTTTTCGTAGGTATGTTGTTCGTTAGCTTCTTCATAATAAGTGCTTGAGTTGTAAAATAATAATCGGAGTGAATCGATTTGCATGTTAGGTTGAGTTGTCCTCTGCAATCGCCGGACACAGTTCCGATTCCGGTTACGCAAGCGTTGACGTTCGATCGTGGAAGACGAAGGAGCTGAGCGGCGTTTTCAGTGACTAAATTCACCTGAGAGCCTTGGTCGAGAAGAGCTCGTAGTTTCACATAAGTCCCATCTAGAGACTGGACCTTAAGCTGCACGGTAGTTAATAAGACTTCCATGTCCATCGTATTTACGTGATTTGACGTATGTTGTTGAGATGCCGATGTAGATGGCGAAATCTTTTCTTTGTTGTATTTAGTCGATGTTGTATATTTCTGACCTGGGTTGTGCAATAAGGTGTGGTGTTTTAAATTACATTCTCGACATGTTTTTGTAGATTTGCATTCTTCGTTTCCGTGGCTAAATAAACAGTTTTTGCAGAGCTGCAGTTTCGAAACGGTGAAGTTTCGTTTGCCCAAGTCCATTTCTAGGAATTTGTCACATTGCATTAACACGTGACCTCCATTGCAATGTGGGCATTTTAGTTGTTTGGCGTAAAAATTACAAGTTTTGTAAGAGAAGTTATGTTTCTTCACGCTATTTTGCTTGTTAAATTTCCAGTTTGGCGATTTTTCAGTTGAAGTTGTTGGAGTTCCTTTCTTAGCAGACTTCATTGATTCGTATGCCATGAATTGCGTTTCTAGAAAATACAGAAAATCTTTTAAGTTCTGGATCTCACGGTGATCTTGATTTTCTTTCATGTAGTCACTTAACGTGTTAGAGTCCAGTTTAAGTGACATGATGTGCACAATCATCGGACCCCAAGTTGATGTATCAAGGCCGATGTTGGATATTCCGTTCATGCATTCAGTGATCACATCATGCATTTTCTTCAAGTTGAATGAGTCCGGGTTCTGTATGTTCGGAAGATTAATCATGCTATTCATGAATGATGAAAATTGCAGTCGGCGATTATCATAACGCTGATTTAGAATATCCCAACAGGAGGTGTAGTTATCAGCGCTGATGGTCAGATGTTGTACCAATCGCTCCGCTTCACCTCGCAGCTTCGTTTTCAGATGTTGCATTTTCTGCGCGGTGTTGATCATCGGGTTCTTGTGAATAGCCTCCAAGAAGAGATCTTTAAACGAGATCCATTGGCTATAGTTTCCTGAAAACTCCGGGATTTCGATTTTAGGTGCCGATTTAGAGAAGTGAACGGTCGACCAAAGCTTGGAGTTCAGACGTTTTTTCAGCTCGTCGTATTTTTGTTCGACGTCGGTATAGGTCTCGTAGTAGCCTTCGTTTGATCCCTTCACTAGGAAATCAATTTCCCAATGGAGTTTGTCGATGGATTCCCATTTTGAGTTGAGGGTGTTAAGATGGTCATCCAATTCCCATTTTTCTTCAATTGAAGCGTTGTTGATCTTCTCAATGGCTCGGTATATGGCGTTGAAGTTGCACTCTTGTTTGTTGAGTAGAAGTTGAACTCTGTCCTCACCATCAACTTGAGCGACAATGTCTCCTGACGTCCCAGGTAAGTCAAACCTCACGTTCTGTTTTTTCGTCAAGTCTGACAGTTTGTTGATGATGTCCTGTTTAGTTGTCAAGTACATTTCCTTAGTTTTTCCGTAGATATCATCCGCGAAATAGTTGATTGTTTTGTCCTCTAGTTCCAGCGCTAAAAGAACGTTCCTGCTATCAAAATCCTCCCATTGACTTTCTAGCGAGGACAAGCGTTTGTTCAGATAGTCCGCAGTCTTGCGGGCCGAAGAGTCCTTGCGATAGTTGACACACAAGGTCTTGATGTTTTGAAAACATGTTGACTGAAGTTCCAGTTTATCCATGTCGTTGATTGTTAGTTAGTTAACTTGCTTGTAGTCGCTTGGTTGACGGCGACTGTTGCAGCGTAGCGTTGAGTTGAGACCACCAGAAGCGTATCGTAGTTGACAGATTTCTTCTAGCAGCCGGCTTGGATAGCTCGTAGTCACGTAGTTGACAGCGACCGATGAGCGTAGTTGTTATCCTTACAAGTCCCAAGGATCCGTTCTTGTAGTTTCAAGAGAGTTCCGTAATCCTCAGCAACTTGAATAGTCGTTGGTTTCTACTGCGTTCGCGCTCCACGTACGATATTATGCGCCTTCTCAATTCAACCGGGGCGACCCGCTGGTGGGAGACCGGAGAACCGATTCGCTATCGTAAATAGAGACACTTCACACAGTTAACTCCGAAGGACCAAAAAATGTATGGTTTCATACACTTGTAGATTGAGTGTGGAGATAAAAGATCACAATCACTTTATTGATACGTTTATTGCTCTAGTTACCAACTCACACTGACTTAAAAAGTGTGAAATATAATAAATAAGTAAAATGACGCGCGCTCGTGCCAATCGCCGTGTCATCAAAAATGTACAGTTGAAGACTGTACAGATATCATCAAAGCAAAGTATTTCATGTCTCTGATTTATAGAGAACCCTACCAAACTGAACTGTCATCTTCTACTTCTTCGTTCGTACTATTCGTAAGTCTATACGTACTCGTATATAGCGCCTTAAAAACTACATTTCTCCTTTTCAGGTTCGGCCGCAAGAAAGTGCTGATATGCATGATAATCGCGCAAAGTTCCCTAGCCATACTGTCCCTCCTAGTGCGATCTTACGTACAATATGTCTCAGTGCGTCTCGTCATGGGTTTCGTATCAGTATCTGTGGTCTACGCAGCATTTGTCCTGTCCGTTGAGCTGGTTGGAGGGAAATGGGTCACGATAGCCGGAGTGTGCAATTTCTTCCCACTTCCCCTGGCGTACCTGATAGTGACCTTGCTGTCTATGGTCATGCCGAATTGGAGGGATTTGCAACTAGCCTTGTCTATACCTGGATGCTTCCTTGCTTTGTTATGGTAAGTTGAACCGCTCGAAGAAATAATGAAACTTGTTATGATAACTTAGGCCTTTATAGTACTAGATAATTTATACAGTGTCAGGAGGCAATCTTTTGCCTACACTTATCGGGACACTAGTGCCTGGGACAATGTTGAGATGGAGTAGGCTTGCCCAGCACCTACACCATCCTCTCAGCTTAACGTCCAAATCCACAGGAAAGACATGGTCAATACGTGTGGGCCTGACTAAGCCGCGGGTTTCCTCACGATCTTTTCCTTCACCGTTTAGAGCTCGTATGCGCATATAATTTTTTCGAAACGAAAAATCCATTTTCGACAACAATTCGAACCCACGACCTTCGGATTTAAAGTCGAGGTACTATACCCCTCGGCTCTTATGTTATGATAGTTTGCTAGATAAATGTATGAATGGTAGGTTTATTTCATTCACATTAAAGGATATAACATCGTAAGCATTTATGCAGCATGCTTTATAGAAATCTGTCTCAGCAGTGTTGTAGATAATATTTACTTAGTCATAATTTATGTAGGTTCCTGACTAGATTTGTAGTCAGGATACGGTTTGTTGCATATGAAATCAAAGCCGGTCCTTATGAAGGTCAACTATTTAGCCTAAACTATTTCTGTACCCACTTTTTGTAACTTGCATATTAATATCTCCGAGCCGAATAGTTACACAGTTAGATAATACATATTTTTAGATCTAAGACTGCAATAGTAACTAGCTACATTAAAGTTATAACTAGCTACATTAGATTAAAGCAAAAAATACTTTTAACAAAACTAATTTAATTTAACTTTTCAGGTTCGTTTTACCGGAGTCTCCAAGATGGTTACTGAGCATGGGCAAAACGCAAGAAGCAAAACTGATTCTACAAAAAGCAGCGAAGTTCAACAAGCGAGACATGCCAGCTGACATAGACAAACTACTCATGTTGTGTAAAACAGAAAACCAGAACGAAGGTCCCAGTGTGACATTGCTCTTCAAAGGGGCTCTGAGAAAACGGACCATTTGCCTCTTCTTAGCTTGGTTTGCAATGACCATAGCTTACTACGGCCTGCTACTAAACATTGGGAACTTCAATATAGGGAATCTACACATTGCTTCGATAATCTTAGCCGTTGTGGAAATACCGGCTATAGCATGCAGCATACCTATCCTCCTAAAAGCTGGTCGCAGGATCCCTATATTCATCAGTATGTTGGCCTGTGGTCTTGCATGCGTTGCAAGCGAGTTATTCTCCATATCGTTTGACGATCAGTGGATTATGATAGCTTGTTTGATGATAGCGAAGTTCGCCATTGGAACAACGAATATGATGCTGCCGATCTTCACGGTGGAACTTTACCCGACTGTGGTACGAAATCTTGGTGTGGGAGCTAGTCAGGTCGCAGGCGGACTTGCGTTGATCTTCATACCATACCTATGGAAATTGGTAAGAACTAATAAATAAGCTTAGGGAGTGGCCACACTGCGTTTTTTGCAGCGCGTTTGTATCGATACAAACGCGCTGCGAACGCGCGTTTGTATCATCGCCTTTGTTTGGATACTGTAAGTACCTATTTATCCTGTAAGGGAGCTGAAACGCGCAGCACAAATACGCGCTACATAAAACGCAGTGTGGCCACTCCCTTATAAGCTAAAAAAGTGAAGCGTATTTACAGACATTATTTCCACGGCTATTATCTTAAATAATCAGAATATAAAAGAAGTCTTTAAAATTAAAACGTAGGTATTGAAATGATTTTTCACTGAACATTAGCAACATGCATAAATTATTTTTTATTATTTATTTTAAAAATTCATTGCTTTTGTTAAATTATCATTAACATTAATCTTATTACTTTTCTGAAAGACGTAGGTATTAGCAGTTCCAAAAAGATCTCATATCTCGAAAATTCTCGAGCACCGTGAGGTATTTTTTGTTAAATTTTAAAACAATCTTTGCCATTAAGTATATTGTAAGCTCAGTACTTAACAACAATTCCACACGTATGCTTCAGTTGAACAACTTCGTTTTGAACAGACCTGCGCGGTTGAACACATAAACTTTCATCAAAATGAAGCTTTTTTTTATTTAGCCTGTTTTATTTGTTCTATAAATTAACTATTGTATGTAATGTAAGTACACTTCATCCAACGGATCTTGGCAATCGTGAAGTAAGCCGTTTCGATGCGCAGTGCAACTTTTTTATACAAATTTTTCTATTGCGCAGCGAAAAGCCTAACTTCACGAATGCCTAGGATCCATTGGACTGGTCTCTTAGCTCAGTTAATAGTAGCTCTGCCTTTTGCGCTGTGGGTTCGATTCCCATCCAGGACAAACATTTGTGTGATGAACATAGATGTTTGTTCTGTGTCTGGGTGTTATAAAATATTATAAGTATGTATTTACAAAATAAGTATTCTATCAGTTATCTAGTTCCCATGGTACAAATACAAATAATTTATTGTCTCACCAATAACACAAAGTAACAAGCCAAAGATAGGTAAGGTACACAAGGTTTGGTTGAGACAAAGGGAGTAAATTCAGCATAAGCTGCATGTGAAACATACAACGCTGGTTTTCAATTTACCCGTCTCGGTCGATGTTTGCCGATATAACAATAGCTGAGCGGGTTACATATTTAACTGGGTATAGATAATCAGATCAAGAACACAAAAAATATAAATATATAGTACAAGCTTTGCTTAGTTTGGGGCTAGATGGCGCTGTGTGAAATGTCCAGCAATATTTATTTATTGTGACAACTGTATTTCAGCAAGGAATCAACGTCCACCTGCCGATGGTGACGCTGTCGGCGCTGGCAGCAGTGGGCGGCGCCATCGTGCTAATGCTGCCTGAAACCGTCAACCACGAGCAACCGGCGCCACTCACTGTTAAAGAGAAAATGTAAGAAATTCATAGACATAGACATGACACATCATTTATTTGCTAATAAGCACACAAAATACACAGTGAAACGTAATAATTATGATAAAAGATACAGAAAGGTACAAAACCTAATCAACATAAAAATAGGTTGTTTGTGTGCTACATTAGTAAATTCATGAAGAGTAGGTAAAGAAAAGTAATTTGAGACCTTATTTAGTTCTGGGATAATCTTATACAGTTGACTCTACAACTCTCTATATATACATTATTCTATTTTCTGAGATAGGCGTACAGCGCCATCTAGATGCACTAGTATAATTCATTAAATGATAATTTACTTCACAGGCCTTCGTTCGATAGCACTCCTTGCAACGGCACGTTTACGGTCACAGACGAGAGAGGGCACTAGTGCTCTTGTGAGCGAAAAATCAAGTGAACTATGCACATTTAAAGTGGAGTGTTTGGTACCTATACAAATTGCAAACGTATGCTAAACGTGATATTGTCAATTCTACTTGGACGTTTTCAAATAATAGTGCCAGCACGATAAGCTAAAGTCGTAGAATTTTCTTTGAATGTAATAAATACGCAAGAAAATGACTTGATACTTTGAGTGCCACCGCCCATGGTAATCAGCACAGAACACAGAATCGCTCGTTCTGTGGTAATCAGACTGCAGGCGGTATTGTGGCTCCCTCATTCGAATGGCAGAGAGGGTGGCAGTGGAGACGTTAACGCGTTCAATGCCTGCGACAGGCAGTCCTGTGGCACTCCTTCGAAGAGGCACCAAGGGCGGGCCAGGAAATGTGTGAACGCGCAAATATGCTTTTTGCGGTTCACTGAAAAACGTGTAAGTAATAAAATATAAAGATTTCAGAGTGTCAAGTACAAGTTTTGTTTACTTTACGTTTCGGCCGACGATGCCCCATACTCTGTGCCCGTACCTAAACGTGGATTTGCATGGGTGGGGTTGGACTAGTGTTACCAGGTGTCCCGAATTTCGCGGGACGTCCCGCTTTTCAGGGGTCTAGGGACGCGTCCCGCGCAACCCTTGCGCGGGACGCCAAATGTCCCGCTTTTTGGGAATCAAAAAATCACCGCACTAGTTTAAACGTTTGAACACAGTACAAGCAGTACGGATCATATGATCAGATGGGAATGGCATCCATACCAGTATCAAATGCTGCTACAGAGAAGATATTTTCTCAAGCGAATATTATTTGGTCCGATAGAAGAAATAGGTTATAGCATGTAAAAATTGTAAAAGTAGAAATACAAATAAAGACCAACTTCAAAATGACATGTAGTGAATTTTATGACTACGCAATCCTACTATCCTACTAATCCTACTAATATAATATTAATATAATATAATCATACTAATATACTAATCCTACTAAATATTATAAAGGCGAAAGTCCGTGTGTGTGTGTGAGTGAATGTTTGTTACCACGTATCTCCATAACTACTAAACTGATTTGGCTGAAATTTGAAACATAAATAGATAATGACCGGAAATAGGACATAGGCTACTTTTTATCCCGAAAAAATGCATGGTTCCCGTGGGATAAACAAAATAGTAGTCCACGCGGGCGAAGCCGCGGGCGTCAGCTAGTACTAATAATATTATAAAGGCGAAAGTCCGTGTGTGTGTGTGTGTGAATGTTTGTTACCACGTATCTCTGTAACTGCAGAACCGATTTTGATGAAATTTAGAATGTAGATAGGTTAGGTTCTGTAATGGGACATAGACTAAATAATGGGACATAGATAAAATTTTGGAAAATCAACCCCTAAAGGGGTGAAAAAGGGTAAATACTTTTGTATGAAACTTTTTAACGCGTTGTCCTATTTACTTAAAACTTTGTTTAGATATGTAAAATCAAAAATGATTAAATACGTGTTTCAGGATTTTTCAAAATAACTCTCAAAAAGGGGTAAAATGGGGTTTCAAACTTTGTACGGAAACTTTTTAATGAGTTATGTGATTAGCTTGAAATTTGGTTCGAATACTTTAAATACAAAATAAATAAACACGTGTTTCAGGGTTTTTCAAAATAACCCTCGAAAAGGGGTAAAATGGTGTGACAAAGTGACTCGCTTCGCTCGCATTTTAGGTTTATGCGTATTTTGCGATCATAATAATTTAATGTTAGGAACCGACAACCATCTATCTTTTTCTTAGAGCACCGTTAGCAAAATCAAGTGTCACATGTTAAATTTGTCTAAAAAAATTCCGCTCGCTTCGCTCGCATATTACTTTCATGAGTATTTTACGAGCAAATTAATTTACTATTATGAACCGACAACCATCCATCTTTTTCTTAGAGCACCGTTAGCAAAATCAAGTGTCGCGTGTTAAATTTGTGTAAAAAAATTCCGCTCGCTTCGCTCGCATATTACTTACATGAGTATATTACGAGCAAATTAATTTACTGTTAGGAACCGACAACCATCCACCTTTTTCTTCGAAAACGGTTAGCAAAATCAAGTGTAACATGTTGTATTTATCTTAAAAATTTCCGCTCGCTTCGCTCGCATATTACTTGCATGAGTATTTTGCGAGAAAAAGAATTTAATGTTAGGAACCGACAAACATCCATCTTTTTCTTAGAGCACCGGCACCGTTATCAAAATCAAGCGTCGCATGTTGAATTTCTCAAAAAAAAAAAAATTTGCTCCCACCGCGTGTAACACCGCGGGGCACAGCTAGTAAACCAATAATTTCTTAGGAACAAAACTTTCTAACTACAAGAAAAAGGTAGCTACCCTGAAATGCCCAAAAATTTGTTACACCCTTCATAATTTTCCAGATAGGTACTTATTACATAAATATTAAACTTTGATTATACAAAGCTTGTTTTTTTTTGTCGTCCCGAATTATAGCACAAAGTCCCGCTTTTTGGAACCTGCTGTCCCGAAATATGGCATAACACACCTGGCAACACTAGGTTGGACAGAACAGCGCCAACTAGTGGCGAAACGTTAAACTTACGCGTTAGGGCTTGTTATTGGCTGGTTCATACAAATTCACGTATAAACGGCTTTAATGCGTAATAGTGAACAAAACTCATACCAGGCACTCTGTTTATTACGAGTTACGACAGGAATAAAAGTGACGGACTAAAGTATTTCTTTGAGCAAAGACTCTTATGAACATGCAGTGATTAGTGAGATTTTATTATTACCTAAGTTTTAAGAATTCTGTAATTTTAATGAAGTAGGTAGGTACGTATTTTAGTCTATAAGTTAAAAAAACGTCTGGCATTTACATAAGTCGATTACATAGGTACCTACAATAATATAGGTACTTATACCTTCTTAATAAAAAAATATTTTTGTCTACGATATTGTAAAAGTGGGTTTTATTGTTTTACGTCTATAAAGGATCATTGGTGCGAGTTTCTTACCTCTAAGATGCGAGAAACAAGCTCCATGACAATTCGGCGACAAGCTATTATGGTCCTTCCACTTATGATTTCAGTGTTTAGTTTACATTGTCGTTATTTTGAAATTGATGACGATAATCGCCTCTTCGGAGCGAGAAACTCGCACCATGTATGCCTTTACGTTAATCCCTGAAACCACTGATCCGGTAGAAATCTGCACTATTCTTGAAGGTCTACTCTTGAAATCGACATAATCACATCAATTAACGTGGTGATATTTTGTATTCTGTGTTTCTTTTCGTTTCTATTCCAATCCAAGACAAACGTTTGTGTGATGAACATAAATGTTTTTTCTGTATCTGTTGTAAAGTATTATATGTAAGTACTACCTATTTACAAAAAAAAATGGTGTAATATCTATCTACTTACCTATCTAGTTCGCAGCATATCTAGTACCTAGATACAGGTTTTCTTTAGTTTTGCAATTATTTATCTAAGAACATTATTCGGTCCTGTGCTTTCCCTTTAATTGACCACTTGATACATTAACATAGGTACCTATTCAAAATGTTTTTTTTTTAATACATAAACATATTTAAAGTGTTTATTTTGAATATGTTTATATACCAAGTGAAAAGTACTATGTTGAGTCACTATCAGTACCTACCTACCTAACCTGTTTAGGTTACTGATACTCAACATAAAGACATAAGTAGAGACGCCTTTTAAAATATATTAAATCTTTTCAAATTGGATTACTTACCGCATTTACCACATAATAAATAATAGTACCTACACCAACATAGACTAAATAAATTATTACCAAATTTTGGTACATTTTTGATTTAATCTAAATAATATATTTGAACAATTAGTTACCGTCATTAGTTACCTAGTATTTATGTCTAGTTTACAGCCCGTCACAGATGTAGCTATTTATAATATTAAATATATTTTATCACAACAAACCACCACACACGCCAGCTATGCTAAAATATATATTTTGCCCTGATTAGATCGGTATACTCATATTAATATTAGTAGGATGTCTTGCTATATCTTTCCACATTACATATTTTGGTGACGTAATAGAAATATAAGTACCTAGGTATATTATAGCTCCGTCTGTGGTCGCTCGAAGATTACTATGGAAAATATATATAACAATGTCTTGCTATAATATATATTATATAACTACGTCTGTGTCGGGTTTATTTTGCAAAGTCAAGGTAGTTAGGCTTATCTGTCTTTTAAAGTATGTTTATTTTGTACAGTAGTTAAGAAAATTAACTGTATTTAATGTTAATAATAAATGTACCTGTTCTCGTTATAATATGGCTTATTTATTTTATTAATTAAAATATTTTAAGCTATTATTTTAAGAAATTTTAAAAATATTATAAGCTATCTTAGGTATCCTGTGACTACACGGTTTATTTTAATTATTTTTTAAAAGTATAAAAGCTGGCTTCTGTACTTACAGCTATCTATATAATTTGTAAGGGCCTTATGCATAATATGGTAAAACTTATCAAGAATATTTTTTGTCTCTACAATTTTGATCGTAAAAAGACAATGTATTTTTCTATGGTTTACTAGACTGTTATGAATAAGGCCTTGAAAATATACAGGGCCTTTACGAGCTGTTGAATAACTCTGTTCGTAAATTACCCATCAAACATCCTTCCCATAAGACGCCAAAATTATGAATAATTGTGAAATAATGCAATTAATGTTATTTTAAATAGGTATTGAATAACATGTAAACGAATTATGTTGAAATAAATTAATGATTAAATTGTAAATCTAGTTTCATTTTGTAATTAAAGATTGCAGTTGTGTTGTAAAACTCATTATAACTAATTATAACCTTTCAATTAATAGTTTATGACCTGGAATAGCACATAGGGTTCTTTTTATCCGGGTAGACACCAGCGCCGTCGGCGGATGCTTGCATTTTACATGCGAAAATTTGAGAGGATGGCTGTTTATTTCTTTTTTCACGTATAAACTAGGTACCTACTGAACGGATTTTGATGAAACTTGACACTATTATCTGTACCCATATTATAAATGTGAAAGCGTGTTTATTTGTTTGTTTATTTGTCCTGCTTTCACATCAAAACAGAGCGACGGATCGACGTGATTTTTTGTGTGGAGATAGTTGGAGGGCTGCAGAGTACCTAACATAGGCTACTTTTTATCCGGGTAGGTACCACGGGAGCGAAGCCGCGGGAAGCATGTATTAGTCAATAAATCAGATTATCACATGGGCTATGATCTTTTAACAAGTTGGTGTATTTTCTGATACCTACCTACTATAATCAAAGTCAAAGACAAAAATAATTTTATTCGTCCTATTCCCTTAAAATAATTTTACCTAAGTAGTCCTTTGCGACTACCTAATACCGCGCAGAATCAGGGCAACAAATACGGTTTGGGCCTAACTTTTTGTTCGGTGAACCATCCTCTTAAATCTAAATAGTTAAGGTCTAGTGAGGAACCAATCGAACATACTTGCATGGTAGCGAACGTGTTATCCTTTGATATGGTAGCCTACAGTTACTAATATTTGAACAACATTATAAGGAGCCCTTCCATCATATTCAATTGAATAGTTTTTATGCAAATATTATTAATCCAATTTAAAGGCAAATCCATCTACCTACCCCAAAATTTATATTATTAACATCAAAGATTTTTTTTACTCAAGCATTAGGTACCAGAAATGGTTATTTTCTAGTCGGTTCAGTGCCACGGAGACTTAGACTTGGCAAAACCACCACATGTCGACAAGACGTTATGCGATGCTATGTGGCCCTTACCAAGTGTACCAATCACTGTTGTAATCTTTACGACTATTCAGTTCTGTATGAAATACTAAGTAATTGAATTCAAAAACCAAACCAACGATTTAGTAACCGTAACCTTGCGAGCCCTAGACTGGTCAAAAAGACGTGTTAAAAAAGACGATAATTTTGTACCTACAAAAAAAAAATCAAATCATCATAGTTCCATTCAACGTTAATGCGTTAATGCACTTGATTCTGACTAAAAGTTTTATGACCTAAAAGTTTCGAGTAAGTAATTCATTAGTATGTTTGGTGGCTACCTACGAAAAAAGGTAAAAAAGTTCCCAGTAGGTACATTGACACCTCGTCTAGGGCAATGCATTCCCTTTGCCACTCTTACAAAACTACTAACGGTGGACCGGCGATACGTGACTCACATTATCACACCTCATCATGCACTGTTCCTCACTTCAAATGCTAATTATAGAGCCTTCTTTAAAATTCAGTGGACACAGTCCACTGAATTTTATACTCTGAATACACTTTGTCGAAGTGTTTTAACGACGCGGCGCAAGTTATTTTAACATGTATTTGGTAGAGTAACGTTTAAAACACAGTGACAAAGTAATCCAATGGATTTTGTGAATTGTTTTTGCTTAGACAATTTACACATATACCTACCTATTATCAGCTGTGTAATAAGTTAATACAAGAGTATTTCACTTGATGACAAATCAATTTTCATTTAAATTGATATCTACCTAAGTAAATTGGTTTTCGACACCAAAACTATAAAAATGTATAAATATTTAGTAACTTACTAAGCCTAAAGGCCAAATAATTATAGGAATTTTATATAACAAGAATAGTAGATTATAGATTGCAAATAAACAACCAGCGATTAGAAGATTGCGTTTCTCGAAGTAATTCTGCGCAATCCGTCAGCGGTGGTCAATCTAAGTCCCGGCTATTGACCCAGCAGGCCTGCTACTCCTGACACGAATACATAGTCTTAGCTTATGAATACGAGTATGACCGGGTGACAGGTCCTATTGTGGCGGCAAATAGAGTACGTGTCGAATCAGAAACAAGCCATTCAAAAAGGCGATACAGGACGGGTAACGGGTATCTGTCTACGCAAGCCTCCTTACAGGTTACTCAGTCAATGGATTATGGGGAAATTATAGACTTGGCACAAATAAGTTGAGTAAAGTTACAAAAATAACTAGTAAAACGAGTATGACATTTGTCGGCAGTCTAGAGAAATGCAATGGTACATTTCTATGAGTCAGCCGACACACCTCTAGGTTTTGTCTGAACGAACCCTGACTCGATTCATTTGTCTAATAGTAGCATACTGGTAGGAATTTGGACTGTTTTATCAGTAGACCTATAATAGCTGTAGATGTTTCGTATCAATCTATTGATATCTACTTAACTAAGTTTCGCTGCGAGGTATCGGATGTGTCGTTTTATTTCAGTAACTAATAAATAAATCATTCGGACATAAGTACTTATATGCCCAACCACTAAACACACACGCAGCCGGCGATCTTTAGCGGAAACTGCATTTAGAAACTTAATCCTTAGCCATATTTTAGTAAGTATTGGGATGTGATGTAAGTATACACCATCTATGGCAAACAATATTAGGTGCTCTAGGCAACACATGACTCAATCAAAAGAATGTAGGTACTCTCTACAAAGAATTTTGAATTAAGTAGTAGGTACCTAGCCGTGTTATAATATGTTGCAATTTATTTTCATTGGCATGAGAGTAACAAGAAATAACAATCTGAAACCTTACTAAATTGACAAGAATGTAATTTATTGGACAAATAGCTAAAAGAAAGTAAGATTACATTTAGCTTTCTAATGGCGGCGATGGGCTTGCAACCTGTCACGTATGCAATGGTAACTTCTGCAAATTAAGGGCATGTTCCAAATATTTATTTGGACACCTCTGACTGCCTCCTTAGAGCGTTTTCAGATTATCCGATCCGATATCGGTGTCGGACGACGATAGCCGACATCCGATAGCCGACACCATGTGCTATTTTCACATATTTATCCGATATCGGAACGGACAATGTGAAAGGCAGGTACATATTTCATACATTTTACTTGCCCCGATATCGTATCGGCGTCCGATACCGATATCGGATCGGATAATGTGAAAACGCTCTTAGACATTTTCAAAATGATCTTAAATTAGGTACTAACTAAAGATCTGTGAAAATGTCTGTCATGATCATGTTTTGTTTTCGTTCATTTAGGTAATAGAAAAATATAGAGCAGGTTATACACCGTTTATTTTTGGTCAGTTTAAAGCCGGCGCCTACGTAATCTATATCGATAACCTTACTCAAAAATAATAATAAATATGAGATCTATTTTTTTGCAAATAATAATATCACGAAACATAGGCAGGATAAATCACGGAGATACGTGCTCTGTGCTCAGCTGTTGCTACGGCATAGAGTCTATGCTACGTCGTAGTCATACATACATACCTAGGTCATTAGCTCTGCGTGCATACGACACCATAACAAGTGTTTTACTCACTTTTGTTAATCTTTTCAACTATTTAGTTTCGTATGAAATACTTATCAAATTCAAAAACTAAACCAACGACACGAATACGATTAAGCAATACAAGCAGTGGGTGCTGGCTTTAAACTGACCCAGAATTAACGGTGTATAGATGTCCGCTAATGATCACATCCTCTAGCGGGGAATGACCTGCTATGGTATAACTCTCACTCGTTTTGATTCTGCTACACTTTCCTGTTTTTGCGTGACTTGACTATGTGCACAGTTTGCGACGAAACACTGATGTAATACCCTAAATGCACTATCCTGCTACATGCCGGCACAAGTGGCTAAACGCGTCGGTAAATGGTCAGTAATTATTTTCTTTGCGTCTGTTTACATAAACAAAAGTAGGTATAGGTACCTATACCTACCGTAGCGTAGATCATAGATGCTACGTGTTGTGTTCATTGTTCAATTTTGAAATTGAAATATGATCCTGTAAATGTCAGGGCTGAATGTGCAATTTTTCTTTACATTGGATGAACTGAAATTATTTCGTCCGTTACTTTTAAAATCAAACATCTGCAGCATTCAAAGTAAGAATTGTATTTTGGTATCTATGTTACCTCACCTGGTTGTGTTGAAGCGTCTCATCACATGCTGTGCACATTTTCAATTGATTACAAATCGAAAACCACAATGCAAGTGAAGAGCACAACACGAAACGTTTGCGTCATTTGGTTTGTAATCTGAAATGTGAAAGAAATATGCCTATACCTACCTAACTGTGGGATAACTGCACCGTCCCTGGATCAATTTGTCGCAGTCTTGTCGCAGTAGATTGAGCTTTGATAAGAGCATCAATCTGATGCCTAAGCAAACCATGTTTTATAAAAGTCCTATGGTTTACTAAAGGATCTAAGTGCCTCAAGATCAAGAGAATGCCTAGCGTACCGGGCAATACAGTCGTTGGCATGTTTATTTATCTACTTTTTTCGTGATTTGTTTTAAGTAAGTATAAAGACTATTTCAAAGGTTACAAAAGCGATTTCACTGGAATGATGATGCCGAAAAACTCCTAAAGCGCGGGTATACTTATTGTGAACATTTTTGACAAGTTGTGAATAAAAGTCATAAAATTACAACATTAACTTTCAGGGACTAGTACTTGCAATATTTGTATGCCTGTACTAACATGCATGTCGAATCAGATGCAAACATGTGGCCTGTCACGCGAAAAACCTTTGAAATGCAACCATTTATTGCCAAAGTCAAAAAATACGAGCCAAAGTTTATGATCGTAGTAAAGGCCGTCAGCATGTATTAAGTCAAAATTGCATCACTTCAACCTGTTTGTAATTATTTTTATAGGTAGAATGAAAAAATATCACCCACTGCACATAATATATGTCTTTCCAGTCTACTGAATACAACTCACTTACATTTTTGAGGCCACCGAAAACCCTTGCTCTTCGTGTATTAGACAAGCTTTAGGAATATACAACTGATAACAGCTCTTTTGTAGCTTTTAAAAAGTTAATACTTACCATTAAAAAGGTTCATCACGTTCCCGTTTTAAAAATTAACTCATAAAAATAAATTCAAACAATTGACATATCGTTATGAATACGTAAAATAAACAGCCGAATTCATTAATTAGCCCGTTTAGCGGTATATTCGCGGCTAGCGCAACCGATTTGCGTAGTGGTGCATTTATCAAAGCGCGGGTACGGAGCGTGTACGTTTGCAGTTGGTCACCTTGCAGCGAGCTCGATAAAGTATGGTGGTCGCGTCTGAAGCAGGGCGAGAGTGGGCGACCTCATATAGCTAGCGCGGGTGTGGTTTCCTTTATTTGTTGGTGGTACGCTGCGTGGTAGTGTCGTGCCTACAGGACATCATGCGTACTTTACTGGTGAGTACCGCAGCCTTCGTCAAGGGCGCTTGTATTCTTTACTTCCTACTCTTCCACCTTGAGATATTTTTAATATAATTGATAGTAATATGCAGGTACAGTCAGCCTTAAGTAGTTGATTTTTTTTTAAACTAGCTGATCCAGCAAACTTCGTGCCGCTTTAGAATTCGAGGTATCGCTAAAAAAGAAGCAAAATGTATGAGAAAATCTTTTATACATTTTTCTCATATGAATTATTTCGATGAGCAGAGACAAATCCAACAAATCAAAGATCATAAAAATCTGTCCATCCGTTCTTTGAGTTATAAATGGTGTAACTAACCCGATTTTGTTTTCTGTAAGAACATAATGATAAAAAGTTCTACATTACAAATGTATAGTTGCACCTACAGAATGTATTTCAATTCATAAAATTTTTCAACAATAAGTTGATGGTGTAATTTAGCTGACTGTACCTAAATTATAACATTTTAAAGAAATGCAATACTTCAAGGTGAAAGAAATTAATACCACTGTCACATTCTACAAGTTGCGCAAAGTGCTAGATACATTTCCTTGTTACACTAGCAAATTAAACTTATCTAATAAGAACGCTTAAAATTCCGAGTACCTAGCGGAGCGAAGTGTTTATAGGTAGGTACCTACATATTTTTGTAAGGACACTACAAAGTCGTGAAAGTTATCTAGCTCGGTAGCGAACAACAGCCAAGTGCAGTATGATCATGAATTTAAATTATCTCGTTGAATAACTGATACGGATTGCCCATTCCATTTGAATAGCACATACTAATAGTTAAATAATATTGAATTTAGGTCGATACCGAACGACATTCGAAGTGGGTGTCGGTTTCAACCTTGAAAGCGATCGCGAGATGGCAGGTCGTTTCAGAGCATTACTTTACAACATGTAACGCCCTTTATATGTAACAAAGCGGAACCAATTGTTTACAAGAGCAACACATAATTTGATAGATAACTTGTTGTCATTTTAATAGAACATTATGTAATCATGCCACTCGTTGCGTTACTCTGTTACTTCGGGTTACTGGACAGTGGGTAGGTAGGTAGGTAGGTACGTATAACTAGTTCAGTTCCAGTATGTACCTCCAGATATAACATTAAATTGTACACGTTCACCGCAAAAGTCAAGTTTTGATAATTTACCGGTCTTGCGCTTACTAATCGATAATAACTTTGGGATTTCGCAATAGGCTCAGAATGAAACGTGTGAGAAAATATTGCTAATCACAAATTTAAGTCGTTACCTGTTGTAGTAGGTAGTTTAAAAGTAAGTCGTCATTATCATTGCTTCACCAAAAGTCAGGGTAGGATGTTGAAGTAATCCATTTAAATAATTTATTATTGAAATCACAGAAGCCATGTTTTAATTGCTTAAGTTACGGTTGTACGAAACTCTTTTATGTAAAATAACGTTACCTACGACAATACATTAAAATATTTCCATGTAAATCTACAAAGAACGTTGCGACATTTTGGGCCCCCTTGTCCAACAGTGATGAAACATATGTCATATGAAAGCTCTTGAAATGTACTTTATTTCATTCTATCACAGCTAAGTTCAAATCGAGCGCGAAAATGGTGTTTTGGTGCAAAAATGGCGCGATAATGGTGGTTTCTTGAACGAAACTTGAAAGCTGAAAATTGGAATGTAGCTTTCTTTTCTAGTAAAACCACCCACTAAGGCATTTTATTTTCGAATTTCAACCCCTAAAGGTGTGAAAAGTAGTGAAAACGTTTGTATGAAACTTTTTAACGCGTAGTATGATTTGCTTGAAACTTGGTTCGCATACTTAAAATGCAAAATAAATGGATACCTGTTTCAGGATTATTCAAAACAACCCTTAAAAAGGAGTGAAATGGGGTGTCAAAGTTTTTATGGGTACTTTTTAATAGGTTGTGCGATTTGTTTGAATCTGGGTTTGAATACTATTGATGACAAATAAATGAACACATATTTCAGGATTTTTCGAAACAACCCTTAAAATGGGGTGTCAGAGATTAAATTGAAACTTTTTAAAGGGCGGTGCGATTGGCTTGAGACTCGGTTTGTATATCATAAATGCAAAATAAACGGACTTGGTGTTTCAGGATTTTCGAAACAACCCTTAAAAAGGGGTGAAATGGTGTGTCGAAGTTTGTGCTGGAACTTTTTAAGGAAGGGCAGGCAAGTACGGGCGTCATTTGCATACACTTCGCCACCGGCTACCCGGCACTGGTTACCCGGTCCTTTGGTCCATTTTCGTAACTATTTTTCACAACCAGTTACGGAAGAAGATTTTTTTTCACTGATTCTTAACTGGGTATTAAAAATAAATATTTATTCCTTGTACGTAACCATGTTTTATAGCCAGCTACGAATTTTATTAGTAAACTTTATACAGTACTTCCAGATAAATAATGGGTATCGGAAAACATCAGATATAATCGCATAATCGGCCATTATTCGGAAAACACGAAATTAGCCAATGCCTATTAGTTATCTGGAAGTAGTACATTATTTATTTTATTTTATTTTTTCAATTTTAGGAAAACTTACAGCTAGACAACAGATTAAAAGAAGATATAGATACTTAAGGCTTATAACAAGTTTCCACATATAATTATTTGAATAGTATAAACAAAACAGTCTCTATTATCGTAGACGGTGATCGAGTGAAGAAAAAAAAATAAACAAACTATAATTTTATTGGTACATTTAGTACATATTAAAGATACAGTTCAACATCAACATCTTAATATCAATCGTCCTAAATGTTATAAAAGAAGAAAAGAAGCATCCCTTTTTGTAGCTAGATAACAGTTACGAAAAAAGAAAACAAGGTTCCATTTTCGTGGCTAGTTACGAAAAATGAAAAAAGAAACCATCCATTTTCGTCACTGGTTACCAAAACATGAAAAAAATTAATAGCTGGCTATGAAACATGGTTACGTACATGGAATAAATATTCCTTTTTTAATAACCAGTTAAGAATCAGTGAAGAAAAATCTTCTTTCGTAACTAGTTGTGAAAAATAGTTACGGAAATGAACCAAAGGACCGGGTAACCAGTGCCGGGTAGCCGGTGGCGAAGTGTATGCATGTGACGCCAGTACTTGCCTGCCCTTAAAAAGTTCCAGCACAAACTTCGACACACCATTTCACCCCTTTTTAAGGGTTGTTTCGAAAAGCCCTGAAACACCATGTCCGTTTATTTTGCATTTATAATATACAAACCGAGTCTCAAGCCCATCGCACCGCCCTTTAAAAAGTTTCAATTCAAACTCTGTCACCCCATTTTACCCCTTTTTAGGGGTTGTTTCGAAAAATCCTGAAATATGTGTTCATTTATTTGTCATCAATAGTATTCAAACCCAGATTCAAGCAAATCGCACAACCTTTTAAAAAGTACCCATAAAAACTTTGACACCCCATTTCACTCCTTTTTAAGAGTTGTTTTGAATAATCCTGAAATACGTGTCCATTTATTTTGCATTTTAAGTATGCAAACCGAGTTTCAAGCAAATCATACTACGCGTTAAAAAGTTTCATACAAACGTTTTCACTACTTTTCACCCCTTTAGGGGTTGAAATTCGAAAATAAAATGCCTTAATGGGTGGTTTTACTAGAAAAGAAAGCTACATTCCAATTTTCAGCTTTCAAGTTTCGTTCAAGAAACCACCATTATCGCGCCATTTTTGCACCAAAACACCATTTTCGCGCTCGATTTGAACTTAGCTGTGATAGAATGAAATAAAGTACACTCCAAGAGCTTTCATATGACATATGTTTCATCGCTGTTGGACGAAGCGGGTCCAGTGTTCAAGCAATGATGCCCATGGTTCTTTCAGAATCAAATGATTTTTGTTTCAATCCAATCAATCGCGTGGTTACAGTTTGCCATTTTAAATACACGTCTCTGATCATTAATCATTTAATAATTTCCTTGCCCTTCTCCCACTAGGTAGGTCAGCAAACAACTTTTCTCCTCTTCCATTCCTTCCTATCACTCGTCATCTCAGTAGTCACTCCTTTCACACGCATGTCCTTTCTCACACAATCCATCCATCTTTTCTTTGGCAGTCCTCTTCCTATCTATCCTCCACATAATACTATTCCTAAAAAAAATCGAAATAAAGATCGATATCTTGTGAAACAAGCTTTAATCAAATCAACGATCAATTAAATTTACAATTAAACATCAACTAAATTAATATGGGCTTGGCGCGCGTTCAAATCTTTTGTAAGGCGCATATCCAAATAAGGTCATTGATATAGTAGAATGTGAAATTATGTCAAATTATACCACCGAAACCTTAAATTCTATACATAAATATAAAAATTATAAATGATACATCCCTATACAAGTATCTAAGTTAAAAAGATACTGAAATAACCAAAGGTCAAACAGCGGAGCGCGCGTTGAAATCTTTTGTATGTGACAAAACCTATAATGCTACGAGTACCTGCATGTAATATCCACTCAACTTTAATACGTATAACAAAATGCCGATGTTCTAAGCGTTATTAGTTCTTTAAAGTTCAAAATATCAAACTGGGACTTTCATAAAAACCCGAAGGTTTATAAAGTAGGTACCTTTTTTATGATCTAAGTAAAGCGTGGAAATACGCAATCGCTTAGAAGATCAAAAATAATAAAGTTATTCAAGACAAGTTATACCTACAAAATGTTCGGTCTCTTGTAAATGTTCCTTGTTAGATAATGTCAGCGGTAGATGTAATGCGTTTGCATGTCTACATTATTAGCAAACAAGTACCTACTTATAATAGCTTCTTATGATTCCGCCGATACGCATTAATATACGGTTTAATGGAACTAACATGTACGGATAGTAAATCGTGTGTTTACTAGTATTTTAATTCAAAAAATACTAAATCAATGATGACTATCTCTACTTCTACCTACTTCGATTTTCAAGGAGGATCTGAACTTGATTAATTTCTAAATTCTAAGAGACAAAATCATATCGAAGGGATGATTCTAATGAATGTGACACTGAATAATTTACAGGCCTACATTTAAATAATAGGAATTAAAATTGAATCAACATAATCCTCTAGTAACTTGTAAACCTAAGGATTTTTTAGCGATTGTAATTTTTGTCATTTTCAAAACATGCCTCTAATATTTTGTTTGTAAGCTCGAAAGGCGGCACATTAGCAGGCTATGATTCGTAGCCGTAACCTTGGCTGACGGAAGCTCGACGCCGGTTAGCCTTAACACTTTCAGTTTCTCTGAGCCTACCCTATTACCGGCATTCTACAACTGTTTACTTTTTTACCGACAAGTACTCATAAAAAAAAGATACCTAACGACTATAGTCGAATTGCTCATTGTACGAACTAAAAATATATGAAAAATGACATTTTGATCGCCAATTTTAGTGCGTATGATGAGCAATCCGACTATAGTGAATTTATTTTATGAGAAAATATGTAAGTAAGTAGGTACCTATTTAGTAATATGCCCTGCCCAGCCACGTGAAAAGGTTGTCATTGTCTATGAGTGAGTTGACGAGTTGAAAAAAGAAAGAAATACCTACTTATTGCAATCGTCCCAAAGGAAAAAGAAAAATTTAGCTGACACACATACGTTAAAACAATGCCACTGACAGGCTGGCTCGAATTTAGGACTAAATAAAATAGAAGTGATACTTCTATCTACTTTGACTATAGGTACCTACCTAGAATGAATAAAAAAACCAATAGGTAGGTAAGTAACTATGAAAATAATAATGGGTTAATCGAAAAATACATCCATTTCCTATAACTAAAGATTGTGCTGGGTAATTTTCATTGATTGCATCTAGATTTTCTTGGATAGATGGAACGAATTTAATACACACTAGACTAGAGATATCTCCTAGTAGATAAGCTATTAGAAAGTGAATGTCGGTCAAAGCGGTTTCACTTGTAAGGAAAATTTAAAAACTGCCAATACAACTGTAACAATAATAACTAACTAACTAGGATGGCGCAGTGACCCAAAGTGAGTCTTGGCCTCCGACACTAAGAGCCTCCACTTCGATCTGTCCTGCGCCACCTCCTCCCAGGCTTCCACTTGGAGTTCGCGCAAGTCCTTTTCGACTTCATCTTTCCAGCGGTACTTGGGACGGCCGACCGGGCGTCGGCCACTCGGCCGTCCCAAATACGCTCTTTTCACAGCACGATCCTCTCCCATTCTTTCTAGATGGCCGAGCCAGCGAAGTTTGTGTAACAATAATGATAAGTATCATTATAAAGGCAGAAATACTCGTAGCATGCATCGGACATTCACTTCATTGTAAAGCCTAAATACGAACTTAATTACTACTAGGTACTAATAAGGCCAAATCGAATTAGCAGGTCTGTGTTACCTTAATCGAGTAGATCATGGTAAATAAAATATGGGACCAAGAGATCATTAAATGACAAGCAAATTTTCTTACGAGCAGTGGCCGCTTGGTGATCGCGCCGCGAAGAGTTTTTGTAGAGAAAAATGAGACAAATGCACTTCTTCCAATGGATCTTCGTTTCGATGTGCAGTGCAACTTTTTCATACAAAATTTTCTACTGCGCAGCGAAACAGCTAACTTCACGAATGCCTAGATCCATTGTGAGAAGTGTAAGAACCTCTCGAAGATTCTAATTAATTTTATAACCCTCAACTAAAAAGCTGACTATCATTTTGGCCAAAAAGTCCTAAAATTTGTGCTAGAACTAGAACTATGATCTGCAGAAATTAAATCTCGTCTTTTCATTTGTAAAAGTAAGTTATGTAATGAATGAAATGAGTAGAATCAATAAGATAGAGACATCAATGAAACAGCGTCAAAGTCCGAAAGACAACAGTCGGCATCGACGCTGTGATCAAGGCAAGCAATTAGTATTGTTTGTGTCCTTCACATGTAACAATGCAATGTTTCAAAGGCACGCAACTGAAGTTCAATAAACTTAAATATGGCTCTATGTAATATGGGACAGTAGTAAGATCGTGAGGAAGGCTTGTTCTCATTCGGGCGAAACACTCCAAGTGGATGATTTTGTAAGTTCACATAATCTTATTTGACCCTTGCATTTTACATTTACCTATACAGGGTGTGGCAAATTCTTGGTCACTGAAGGGTAGCTACTTTTTCTCTTGTAGTTAGAAAGTTTTGTTCTTAGGAAACTTCAGTTTTATTTTAAAGAAAAAAATAATTGCATTTTTAGATTTTTGAAAAAAAGTACAGTTAGCCTAAAAAATTACATTTGTCAAAAAAACCAAGTTGGTCTTAATCGACTCTATTTCCCACCAGGAACACTTCTCCCAAAGTAACTTATCAAATCAAATCGTAAGTTTTTGCAATAATTCAAAAAAACACATCCCATACATTTTCTATGAAATTAGGAGTTGTAAACATTACATTGCCACTTATTCGATGGTTATTAATTTAAATTCGTAACTGCTTTGGCATGCTGGGAGGCTATTGTAAAGCCTTAGGCGCCTAAGACAGAGCCGCAAGAGAGAATGGTATACACGGAGCATACCATTTGTACATCTGTAGGGAAGTATTTTGTTCTAAATTTAAATACGCACTTTACAATAGCCTCCCAGCTTGCCGGAGCAGTGATGAAATTAAATTAAGAACGATCGAATAAGTGGCAATGTAATGTTTACAAATCCTAATTTCATAGAAAATGTATGGGATGTGTTTTTTTGAATTATTGCAAAAACTTACGATTTGATTTGATAAGTTACTTTGGGAGAAGTGTTCCTGGTGGGAAATAGAGTCGATTAAGACCAACTTGTTTTTTTTCTCAAACGTAATTTTTTAGGCTAACTGTACTTTTTTTCAAAAATCTAAAAATGCAATTATTTTTTTCTTCAAAATAAAACTGAAGTTTCCTAAGAACAAAACTTTCTAACTACAAGAGAAAAGGTAGCTACCCTTCAGTGACCAAGAATTTGCCACACCCTGTATATACCACAGTAACCCATAGGCAAATCAACAAATTTTATCTTATCTATTTTTACAGCTAGGTAGGTATAGGTAGGTAATGCAAGGCTAGATACATACCAAATTAATCAAAAAAAATGTAGTATTGCTTATAATTATTTGCTGAGACTTAGAGGTAGGTACCCACAGAAGGCACTGACGTCTCATCGCAATCTCATCGTCATACAAATAAAAAAATACAAAGATCTGTTTATTTTAAAATTACTCATTCTTATTTAAGTAGGTACATAGTTATATGGTTATCTACACTTGCTAAAAGAAATATAAGTAAACAAAAACATGAAAAAGCCTTGTAAATTACAAAATCGGCCATTGATTCGAGAAATCAGTGCAGTAGGTACCTATGGTAGCTAGGTAGGTATAGAAACATTTGCGTAGTTGCGACAATGCTTGCGGCTCAACGGGTTACACCGGTGATAAAGCCAAACTGCCTCAGATTGCCCAATTCTTGGCGAAATTGTATGATAAATAACTATAGGAATAGGTAGGTGCCTGTTTTACCTATAGAAACCAAAAAATTAACCAGCACATCATTTATATTCAACTTTCAAATTAGCACGGCTTTAGATACTTAATGTTTTTTTCTTGTCACTCGTAAGTACCTAAATCAAAAGAGATTTCAGTAGATTTAGCAGATATCAAAGCTCCTATGGAGATTGTAAGTTCATTAAGAAAATCGGGGTAAGGCTTTTACATCTTTAAGTACCTACTACATAGTAATAATTATATAGCAGACGGCAACCGAATACACTGAACGCCACTAGTGCCTGTGACGTCAATGCACTATCCCACTCGGTCAACACGGCTCTACCCATAGCCAAAATATAAGCGAAAAGCTCTACATTATAAGTCGTAGAGGCTTCTCCAAAATTGTAAAACCTTCTTAACTTTAAAAATAACCTAGTTAATTCCGCTTAAGTTTCCTCGGACACCCCATGTCTCTTAAGAAATCTTAGTAAAACCACAGAATAATAATAGATACGTTTACCTAAAACCAGATATCGTGCGTAGATAACTGTAGCCTATTGCAAATACCAAAAGCAATTAAGTCAGTGAATGAATGTAATGTCTATTTTAATAATGCAACATTTTACGCTAGTTACCGTGACGAAAAATTCAAAGTCACTTTAGGCAAGATTTAAATAAATGATTTAAGATTAAGATAAGTTGTACGCCCACTGCCTTCGTTGTTATCATGGCCCACATTATATTCAAATGAAGTACCTACGAAGCATTTTTAAGCTGGTAACAATTACAATAGAATCGAGTTGTGTCATGAAATTATCAACTCGATTATGTAGGTAGATATCTACGTATTATGAAGTCAGGTGTAACATTCACGTACTAGGCAAGGTCCACTTGAAAGTATGCCATGCTCGCTCGTTGCGCAGACTGCATTCCGTCAACTATGAAGCTAAAATCTAATTAGAAGTATCTCGCTTTTAGCTGGAACTTTATAAAACATTATGATAATGTACTCGTACATAATGTAATGTTTTTGTTGCTTCTTTTTCAGATATGCATGCTGTGCGCAGTCACAGTATATGCGCAATACGATTCGCCTGCACCGCAGAGATTCGTGGTGCCCGGAGCCGTCCAAGTCGGCGGCGGCAGCCGAGGCGGCTTCAGACAGGGCAGGCTGCAGGCCGTGCCCATCCCCAGTGGAGTGACACGCATCAGGAGGCCGGGACTATCCAGACCCTCCTTCAAGTCCGTCGACGCCTCTCCTCGCCCGAGCCTCCAATCCATCGACGAGCCCGCAAAGCCAGTGACGGAAGAACCAGAAGATGAATTAGAAATTAATACCCCGACAGCTTTCTCGCCCAGCATCTACTCGACCCCCGAACCTCAGAATGACTTTTACGATATAACCACCACATCCCAGCCGAAACCCCCTTCGGTATTCAATTCGTCGCCGTACCAGCCGACGCCGGCCGCCTTCAAGCCGGAGCCGATCAGACCCACACCCTACAGACCGCTGCCCCCTCAAGCGTTCGCCCCGATCAAGACGGAAATATTCAAGCCTCAGCCCGTGAGACTGCAACCCCTATCGACCCGGCCCCAGCGGCCGTCCTTCCGACCGGAGCCGAAACCGTTCGAAGAGGAGGAGGACCAGATCCAGCCAGTGAGACAGTACACGCGCCCGCAGGAGCCCATCAACCGGCAGCCGATCAAAAGCACACCTCAGAAATACGTGCCATCGAACCCGAGAGAAAAGAAGCCCGTAGCGCAGATCATCCGCAAATACACAGACGAAAACCCCGACGGAAGCATCACGTGGGGCTTCGAGAACGACGATGGATCCTTCAAGGAGGAAACTATCGGTGTGGACTGCGTGACTCGCGGCAAGTATGGCTACATTGACCCCGACGGCCTGAAGCGGGAGTACAACTACGAGACCGGCATCCGTTGCGACAAGACCAAGGAAAACAAGGAACAGAATGGCTTCATCGACTACCAGGAGAACAAAGCGGTGCTGCCCAACGGAATCACGATCGATCTCGCCGCGATGGGCAAGAAGTCCAAGAGGCCTTTCAGAGCAGCCACAAATCACTAGTTTAAAGCCATATTATAATTTATTTTAGGAAATATTTTGTAAGGACATTTTCGTTGTCTTGTCAAGTGTTATCGTAGTGTAACATTTCGTTGACTGAGAAGTGGGACTTCGCACTTTGTGCTTGAAACATTTTGTGGATGAAATGTGGAAATAAAATGTAAAAAATGAATAGTTTTTCATTGCATCTTACATGATCTTACTAATTATAGGTACACTAGCGCGTTCATAACTCGCTACTCACTTGCGGAATGTGCCCACAGGCGCTTGGCACGGAATGCGTTAATACATAACAATGCTACAGCTACATAAGGTCATCTTAATAGCTTCATAATTTATTAAAGTGGCAGAAAATAAGAGCTGCATACATAAAAACCTTAGCACTTTGAAAATCAGACAGGGTAATAATAGTTTTTTAAGGTGTGTGTCAGTAACAACATCATGGACGAAATAAGACAATAATATGTTACCACATTCGTATAGTACTTCAGAGCAATGGGGTTGATATTTTTTGGACAGTAATAAAACCAATTTTTCAAAAAATTATCACTATTATTATCATTGATATTACAAAACAATGTCACCTTTATACCTATTATAAAGGAAGTTATAGCAAGTTTTATGTTTCGGTTTAACTTTTAAATAAATGACCTAGTAAGGTCTATTATTCATGTATTGTTGTGGACGTCTCATCGGTGGAGGCATTCTATTGGGTGGAGTGATTGATATGTCCAAATAATGACCTACTTGGAACTTCACCTGACTCAAAGACTTATTGTCATCCCCTCCTCTCTGCCCGGAACATGTCACACCAATTTCCCTCATCCGGTAAGTAGGTGTTCTATTGTCAGGATATACAATAGCAAAGTCAAAGTACGTGCCTTTCCGCCTGGTCTCAGGGTTCACTTCTTTGACAAGACCAGTGAGTTCTCGGAGTGTAGCGTCCATCCAGGTGTATATTTGTAGCTCATTTTGTGGCACACTGCCCCTCGCATAGTCTCCAGGAGAATTGTGTCTGCCAGTTGAACAGAACACTCTTAGCAGCAAAGGGCAAGTCTGGAAAAAAGGAAATAATTGTTTTACCTTGTGAAAGGTACAAATGTGTTGTTAAATGTGTTGTGTGTTGTTGGACAGACTGGGCCAGGAAGACCAGCGACAGAGCAGTGTGGAGGAACATTGGAGAGGCATATGCCCTGCAGTGGGCAAATATATGCTGAGGAAGGAAGGAAGGAAGGTGTTGTTGTTGTCAAATGTGTTGTTAAATGGCCTTGACAGACCCTCCACCAAGCCATAATTACAAACACCTTTGTATAGATTCTCTTTATATCATTGCTATTCTTTTGTTCTGACGACACTTCTGACCATGTGACTTATCGTTTTTGAACTTCAATTTCAATTAAGTACATTTTTCTGTTTTCTATAGCACTAGCGATTCTGGCTATCTATACTTTTATATTTATGCTAATTAATAAAGCGTAACAGTTTGTATGTTTGTTTGAACGCGCTAATCTCAGGAACTACCGGTCCAATTTCAAATATTATTTCTGCATTTCATAGCTAAACTCTCGAGGAAGGTTATCAGCTGTACTTTTCATCATCATCATTACCATTATACCATCACTACGGGGGCAACGCCGATAAGGCGTAAGTAATGCTGCAAGTAAGTAATATGGCTATGAGGAGCAGATACTGTATGAGTTTGGGACGAATAAATGCTTATTCGTCTAAGGTAGAATAAGAAGGTACTGTATTACCTGTCCTGATGAAGTAGGTAAGTATCTACTCAGGTACTACATACATAGATACATACATAAAATCACGCCTCTTTCTCACAGGGGTAGGCAGATACCACGGATTTCCACTTGCTACGATCCTGACACACCTCTTTCGCCTCATTAAATGTTAAAATTTTGGGAAGATGATGTAGGTATTCAAAATCCAATCATTTACCTTCTCTCTATCGACCGGTTTCTCAGCAGGCTTAACCTCCTCAACCACCATTGATTCCAATCCCGCCATTTTCATAATTTTCTAGCACACACTCTTTGCTTTGTAAACCTTATTTATTTAGGAGGGGAACGTTTATTTCAAATGCGTCCTTTTTGTCGTAAAATTGGCAAAATGAAAACAAACAAACAATCACCATCAAACGCAACGAAAAGCTTTCAATAAAAACAAAAAGCAAGCAAAAGAAAAGGAAGCTGTTTGTTGTTGACAGATTTGTCATTCATCTTTGATAGTGACAAATAGGAAAAACAGTGGAAATTGACATTGACACAAAGTATTCTAGGATCGGAACTGTCAGTGGCGTCAGTCAGATGAGTCAGAGAGACGTCAATCACGTCAACGTCAACGTCAATCAATGTCGAGATGGTGGAGGGAGAGAGATTTGATTTTTATTTTTCTTTGGCCTGAAATTGACTGAATTGACCGATCGATATTATTGTTTTGCTTTGCATTGCAACTTGCGTACATACATATACCGAAAACCTTATAGTAATTGACGACCTATTACACAAAGCTAGTGCATGTGCTTCTAGAAGTCATCTACCGCGGTGGTAAAATGGCACACAAAGAAGAAGACGACTTGTTCCCGGAAGACGACACAGACGTTTACATAAATCCTGAAGATGGAATGCCAAATATTCATCCCAACACTGCAAACTTAGAACTCGAATCCGAGACACAGGAAGAAGTAGACGATTTGGATGACCTGCCTAAATCTGTTATCGTTACAAACATTCACAGCGCTGTTTTTGCCGACGAAAAGCTAAAAAAGGAAATGGAAGATTTGTTTCGTATATTTTCAGAAAAAACAACTTTTCAGTGGCTCCGAAGCTTCAGACGTTTGCGTGTTAACTACGAGAGCCCACTGGCGGCCGCGAATGCTCGCGTGCAACTGCATCAGTATCAGTTCTATCATAATCCAATCAACTGCTACTTCGCCCAGCCAGTGACCCCGGTGTCGTTGAAAAACTTGAGACCTCCAGCACCTGTTAAACAATTTTTGATATCACCTCCATCGAGTCCCCCGATAGGCTGGGAGCCTCGAGAGGAAAATGAACCACTAGTGAATCATGATCTACTGGCTGCCCTTGCAAGCCTCACTCCGGGAGAAAGCCACGAGCTGCATGCTCCTACCCCGACTCAACCGGCCATTATAGTACACACGGCCATGACTGCCGAGACTAAGGCAGCTGCAATCTGTCAGATCCCACACACTCGCTGTCCAGAGTTTTGATTATTTAATTTGTAGATTTTATTTAAATAAAGCTTTTAGGTATTTATTCACATTTCAATTTATGTGATTATAATTTATAGCCAAAGATATGTCAGCTGTGTTTAGCTGAGGATCTGAGCAAGGAACTAACACCAAATAGCTAAATAGAAGTTCACTTTAACATTAGTTGAAATGTTGCATTACTTTTATAATAAGTCATCTTATTTTTGATGCATAGTTAAATTGAATTGGTGCTACTTTGTGAATAGTTAATATCTAGTTTAATTCAGTTTCAGCTTTACTAACCTGTTGAATTTTTTTTGTGTAAACATATCATGTTACTCTTATGATGTGTTAGGCTGTCATTTTTATTAACAATCTAGTTTTTAATAAGTCTTCACTTTCCTTTTTTAATTAAACCTAAATTATGACCAATCATTACAATTGACACTGTTATCTTCTGCACTACATTTTGTTGTTGATATTGACTATTGAAAACAAGTCTCTTATAAAACCTCTGTAGGTAAAGTAGTATTTACACAGATATATTTTATTATAAATCATAAATTAAATTAATGTAAATTTTAAGGCGTGTAACCATCATGGTAGCCAAAACAATTGTTTAATTTTTAAATTCTTGATCAGAAATCCAAACATAGACTGAAACAAATTAAATTTATGAAAAGTATTTTGAACAGTTTAAAGCTTTAAACTAACAATATCCCACAGATATGGTCAATCATGTATGGTATGTCTACCATCTTGATTCCTAACAAATAACCTGATGGTTGTGAAATAGGTCATTCAATTCAGTAGTTTTCAAAAATTCATTCCTGAGGTTTGATTGCAAAAATGCAAGGTAGTTTCTAAAATTATATCATTTAGAATTTGTGATAAATAGTAAATAATTGACACTGGTCTTATAATTAACCTAGATCAGAACCAAGATTTATTGCAAATTAAGTTATTTTTTAATTAACTCAAATGTTTCTGTCTTGGCTGGCTCAATGCTATATTTTTATGTTTATCTATGTTGAATTGAATTTGCTACAAAACATTATTAATAATTATTTTCGTCAAGTAGGCACAATCAGCATCAAATTAATAGATTTTATACAGGATTTACAAAAGTACCTAGTACTTATATCAATAAAAAAGTGTCTATTGTAATAAGATTTTCTGAGTTAGAATAGTTAAGCTAATAATTGTTGAAGCGTAAAAATTGTATACTTACTGTAAAGTATTTTATTTCAAAAATAGTGTGATCTATAATTTGAGAAGTTAAACCTGTAAAATGAAATCCATTAAAGTGACCTATTATAATTTAAATAGAAAATATTTTTGGATTATGAATATTAGCGTATTAATTCGTCTTGAATGGTAAAGAGGCCCAAAGTTCGCTAGAACAAACCTTCTTGATTAGGTAGGTACCTATGTATCTATTAAAACGTACTTTTCATGTTCTATGAAGGCCTAACACCCTAATACTGAAACGCTACATAGTTTAAGTGGAGCTTATCATTGAAATTAACTGTCATTTTGGTGTCTCAAATACATAAGGTAGTACGTCTGAAACATTTAAGTATCGTTTCAGTATTCGGTTATAAGCATGTATTGTTAGTATAGTTCTAAGTAAGTTTCAAATCTGATTTTATCACTAGTAGGTATGATAAAATGTTTCCAAATTCTAAATGTACCCATCCTTGTATAAAAGTCTATTGTACTATGAAAGCTATTTCAAGCTTGACGTTCACTATTCATGACATCGATGTTATCTCTATTGATGTTTTATCTCACTGTGATTTAAATTATTTGTTTGGTGTAAATATTAAAATATACTATTGAGTTTAAAATTCTATTTTGAATTTCTTAAAACATGCAGATTGATGTACCTACTTACCTACCTACTTCAGGCACTTTATTGTACTGGGTGGAAAAAATCAATGGGCCCTTAGCGAGTGTTTAATTTTTGAATTTTTAGCTTGTTCGATTCCCGGCTTTAAAAAAATTAAGGAATGTTTCCTTTAAGTAAAATAATCTATGTTAAGGATTTAAAGTTCCCTTCAGGACCCATTGATTTTTTCCACCCTGTACCTATATTGATTTGCTCCATTCGCCAGTCAGAGATTGACTTCAGCTAAAGTTACGAATACCTAGAAGGTAGGTAGGTATTATTTTTACATGAGTTAACTTTTTATTTGTAGGTAGGTACCTATCTAACTTGTTGATATTAGAGAGGTAGGTAATATCAACTAAAGTTAATAAAATAATACACGATGAAACATTTTGTTACAATAGTTTAATTAATTATTTACATTTTTACAAAATTGTTTCAGATGCGTTATATAATAGTAGTTATAGGTTCACTAGCCAAGAATCAACAATAACAGGATAAATTTTAAAATTATGATATGCAAATAATTTCTTAACATACAAACAGAACTAGATATCTAGGTACTATAGGTAATTATATGTTAATTTTGTAAATAAAATATGAAAGTATAGGTAACAATTGAGCACTTTGGCTTGCTTTCAATGCAGGTACATAAGTTCTTTGTATTAAATTAACAATAAATTAGCCACATTCACTTCGAAAAATAACCTAGAACATGTTCATACTTTTCGCCTACCTACTCTTCTTGAGAGTGAAACTTCCAATTAACTATAGGTACCTACCTACGTAGGTAGGTACAATAATTACTTACCTAAGTAGATATATCTTCATTCGTAATTATTTTGTAAGTAATTATTCCACTCACCTACTTGCTTGAACTCAAAACATTTTTTTACTTAAAATAAAGTCTTCATAAGGCCCTAAAAAAATTAATAAATAGGTACCTACCTACCTAAGTAGGTGAGCAGGCACTTCACCTAAACTTTTTTATTAATATTTTCAAGCGGTTCCATTACTTCAGGCGTTTTATCATTCTCAGAATAAGTCTGGCCACGTTTCCGTCCTAAACAACTAGCGAAGGCAGTATCACCTTTGCCAAATTTCTCTCCATCAGCCAACGTCTCAGGCATGGGCTGATCCATAGTCTCGGGCAGGAAGAAACACAAGAAACCAGAAATCAGCGCTACAACTCCAAAGATAACAGCCGGAATCTTTGGATTGAAGGAGTCCAGCAGCGTAATCAAAGGAGTAAGGGCCCCAGAAAGCCTAGCGCACATGGACCCTAGACCTAAAGCAGAGTTGCGAACTACTGTCGGAAAAAGCTCTGCCGAATAGTTGTAAATAATAGCGAATGAGCCCGCAATGAACAGCTTACCAGCGATCACGATACCGGTGGAGACCATGCTTCCATCTGGTAATAGCGTTGCAATGATACAACAAGCTCCACCCACCAACATCATGGAGCTAATGAGCGGTCTGCGACCCCAAATGTCAAGGAAGTATATAACAGCTGCGTAACTAGGGAATTCAACGAATCCTAAAATAGCCGTGATCAGATATGGATTACCTTCTAGTTTGCCCGTGCTCAACGTGAGCCCGTAGTATGCGATCGAGTTAGCGAACCAGCAGAGACAAACGTTCAATGTTTTGATTCTTAGATTCGGAGTTTTAAATAGGTCTATTGTAGTTGCGGTAGGAGCGTTTGTTTCTTTGGATGCCTCAGCTTTGCCTCGCGATACTAAATCTGCCTTATCCAAGGTGCGTTCGGATCTGTTGAATTTTAGAGCTCTTTCAACAATTTCGACGGATTCTTTGGATCGGCCTTGAGCCCACAACCAACGAGGAGATTCGTCCATGATCCAAATGTGAGGGATGAGGAGAAGACCGTGTAGCCCGTAGATGATCTGAAGTATTTGCCTGTTGTCAATGATCGCTCCCCACCCGGCGACCAGCATTATGCCGAAGGCGAAGGCCGCTTGGAAGGCCACGCCGCATGCTGTCCGCTTGCTAGGACCTACTATTTCCATTGTCAACACAAACCCAGTGATATAAGAGCCAGCAGAACCGAAAATTCCGTACATAAATCTGATCGCTAGGAACGTCCAATATTCCGGTATAAAAGCTACCAAAACACCGAAGATTAGTTGGAGGACACCGGACCAACAGAAGATAGTTTTTCGTCCATACTTGTCCGCCATTCCTCCCAGCACAACCGCGCCAGTGAAAACTCCCAACATGTACACGGTTTGCGCTAAGGCGCCCATCCACCTCTTATCACAAACAAGATCCCATTCCATAGCCCTTGAAGACGATCGGTAGGTGGTGTCATAGACCCACTTGGAGCAGGCTGTGGTCTCGTTGTTTTGGTATATGAGGCATGCGTGTAAATCGCCAGAGACGGTCTGTGGTATCGCTGCTAATATCTCGGAAGAATTCCATGGTGCTATTGACTCGTTGGTGTCTACTCCGTCGATCCAGCATCTGAGTGCAGAGAAAATTTATTAATTAGGTAGGTACTTAACTGAGTTATAATGGCTTACATGAGGATTTTAGTCATTTAACCAAAACAAAAGGCGTAAAAGTATACCTACAGTGTAGGTACCTAGAACTTAATTTTGGATGTTCGAGTTATCCAATAATACTTCTTTGAAGTAGGTATATTCTTCTTTCAAGCAGTGGACTGCTTCAAAGAAGAATATACTTTAAAGACTTTATCCCACTTGCTGGAGCAAGTGGGATTAAATGATGAAAATGCGCTCAACTTTATATTTCTTTCTTCTGCTGCTCCTCGCAGCTCTAAATAATAATAAACTACACCTATTTATGTTATTAAGTAGGTAACTATGTACTAATCATGAATGACGCGATTAAATGTACTTACCTAGGTTACTTATGGCTTATCTATCTATGATTATTTTTCGATTATAAGATAGGTAGATTTTATCTCCCTTAAAAATGATTAGATAACAAATCATAGATAATGAATTAATCAAGTGCTACGATTGCTGGTTAGTTCTGCGTAGAAAAGACATCAACGCGCACTTTTTCGTAACGTTGTTTAATCTCCTTCAAAATTAAAATAGCAATATTCTTGCTTAGGTATAATACTTATAGACAGAAACAAAATATCGAGCTTGAAAGGTTTTGTTTAATTCTAATTAATAATAATAAGAATTCTAATATTTTTTTTTTAATGTGCTAACTTTATTTGGATAATCGTAAAACAATTTTATTCCTATGGTAAAATGATTTTAATTCCTTCTGTATCTTGTGAACTGTTAATTTAGAAATGATTGTACTACTTACCTATTCTATTTTGTACATCTCAGTCTTGAACATACCTAAATATTTCATACAGTGCGCCAATAATAGTTACCTACATCTTTCATGTGACACATTCCCTACCCCGGAACATCAGTGGGATTCAGACCTTCTCGGAATGTATTCCGAATTCGGAAAGTGACGTTTCTCCGCTGAAGAAACGTCAACATTCCGAAGGAAATCATCGAATCGGATGCATTTTCGGAAGTCTGAATCGCGCCGCAGGACAGTCTCTTCCCAGAGCACACTGCTTACCAACATGCATTACAAGTAGGTCTGTGTCTAATTTATTACCTATTTATTATTATAGGTACCTACTAGCGGCTGCCCGGGACTTCGTCCACGTGAATTTCGTCTTAGTACCTAGTCTAAAGGAGACTGAATGATAAATAGTGTTTTTCCGATCTTTTCACCTCCAATTCCCCGAAGAATTTGTAATGCCCGTCATGCTGGGGCGTATAGGCGGGCTACATTAGAGCGCGAATATTCGTGTAGCGTTGGCGCGATAAAAATATAGTGTACCTATGTAAAGCAACGTCTTTAATGCGCGCCAGCTTACCAACAGTGTATAAGCATTCACCATCGCCCGACTTGCGACGAACTGTTTGGCCACACTGGTCGCGATAACGCGAATATTCGTCGTATCCTGGTAATGTAGCCCCAGCATTAAAAATACACCCCTTGTCACGTCCTAATCAAGGATTATTTCAGTTCATCAGTCAATCGATCCATAGGTCCATAAGCATATCAGTCAATCTGTCCAGCAAGTTCATCCTGGTCATTAGTCAATTTTTATTCTATGCACAATCAATCAGTCAAGTTAGCCAATCTGTCACTCAGCCTGTTTGACAATCAGGCCCAATCCTACTAATTTACAACGTCAAACCATTCCGGTATCATTACCGCAGCGTTTTGTTTCGATCACCAAAATGACAATAAGCAATTTGTTTGGAAACGCCACCACAACAGAGTAACCTGACCTCATTGGTCATTAGTAGATTAGGAAACAAAACGAAATCTAATGTACCTATAGTCGACGTTATGCTTTTTGGTTGATAAATTTTTTTTTAGTAGAATCGGCCTAGCTCACCAATTCATAAGTTCATCAGTCCATCAGTCACTACTCCATTTGTTTGAAATTTAGTAGGTACTTACCTATTAATACTTTTAAAACAAAGTTCCCTTGAACTATAGCAACTCCAGCTTTAGGGGTAGTTTGATAAAAATAACATTACTTAATAAGACTTTTATTATTTGCCATGAAAAATAACTATTACCTACACCAACTAAGTTTCAAACGAATCGCACGACGCGTTATAAAAAGCTCTCATTCAAACTCGGGTGTTAAAATTACATCTACACTACATCCCAATTACAATTTTTAATACAGAATTTAACAAGTTTATTGAAGAATTATTTACTTATGCTAAATTTCAAGTTTGTAAGTTTCAGGAATAGGTAGGTAGGTACGATTTTTCATTAAAATTTCAAGTATCTCTACGACCCAGCGGTTTTGGTTTTAGGCGTAGTTTGTCAGCTAAGTAGTCAGGACAAAGGTTAAAAATAAATAATAATAAAAGCTTTATTTCATGTCATAAAAATGTACAATACAGGCAAAAAAAGTATAGGTACCTACTTAGACGGCCCGCGCCTAAGTATACTTTTTTCCAAAATCTACAAATGCAATTATTTTTTCCTTCAAAATAAACCTATAGCTTTCTAAGAACAAAACTTTCAAACTATAAAAGATAAGGTACCTAGCTAACCTGAAGTGCCCAAAAATTTGCCTCAACCTGTATAGCGACCGAAACCCTCCCTGTGCCAATGTAGGGAGTAACTTCCAACAAACTATGCTACTAGATGATTTATGGAACTTTGAGAACCTCGATTGTTATTTTATCACCATTTCTGAAAGAAAAAGGAAATAAATAAAATAGCGTTTACAGATAAGTACCATAATTTATTAAATAAATTTTCTTGGATATCAAAAGAAAGAGCACCTATCTAGAATATACTTTATACACCTATCTAGATTTCAAAAGAAAGAGCACCTATCTAGAATATACTTTATAAGTCAAAAGTTAAAAGCTCAAATTCAAAAGAAGTTATCGAAGTACCATACCTATTTAAACTAACTAACAAGGCGTATATTAGTTGGTAACTCCTCCCGAAAACGATACTTTTAGACACTGATTAGGCATCTACCATTAAAATAATACTTTAATTCATAATAACATGTTTTTCACATTACATTTCAGGATAAATATAAAATACTACCCTTTAATTCTACGTTACCGTGGATTGGGGCAAAGTTGTAGGTTTTGAGGAAAACCCCATTATAAAACTGTAACAGTTAGTCAAAAAAAATCTCTATTCATGGGAAGATGATATGGAACAAGTACTTTTATGAAATATAAAAAATTAGGATTAATATTGAGAAAAAAAAACTACGCTATTTTCTATCGACTTGATTTGGGGTCACTTTGATAGAAACACCCTGTTTTTAACTTAAAATGAGAGAGGCGCCCCTATCAAAAATACTAAAACTATTTTTTTACATGTTCTTCATAATTGTTTGCTCCCGAAAGGCTTGCGTCCCTGCACTGAGACTGATTGCGAAAAAGTCATTAATAAAAGAAAAAAAATCATCTGCGTTTAATTTTAAGTGAATTAAAGACCATAGAGTAGGTACCTAGTCATCAACTTCGCTCCTTGTTTAAAAGTCACCCCTATCCACCGGTATTCACAAATGTAGCGCGTTTCTAGAAGCGAATGAAAAATCAGATTGAAGCATTTTTTACTTCTTGAGGGATGTTAGTACACCTACTTGTTTTCGGGAGTCGTTTTTTACACCTTTTACTAATGTTATTCGGTAAGTAGAGTTCGATTTGCACCTGTAAAACTTTATTTTCGATAAATTACGAAATAAATGCATCTTAGGAACGAACGTACTCTTATACCGATTTTATTCCTTGCCTAGGGTTAAAATAATTAAGTCTAATTACTAAGTCTTGTTTAATGACTATGCTTGTGATAAAAATAATTAATAGCTTAGGCTTTTCAATTTTACTTATTGTTAAAAAAGTAGACTTCAAAATCGGTGTGAAAATAAACAAAATTGTAAATAATATGATAAGTATAAAAACTTATATTTACTTAGATACTACTTATAAAAACTACTCAATAGTGACATCACAAACATGGTTAATTGTACCTGCTCTAAATCCTGCTAAAAATACAAATTATGAAGTTTAGTTGAGTACTTGTAAAACCACAAAACCCTGTGAATTGGACTAGATCTGTGACTTATATTATAGCCTAAAGGACACTGGAGATTTAGACATTGTAAGACATAGAATAAAATTCTAGCCCGACTATTAAAACGCTACAGATACCAGTCTTTTAAATTTACTTTAAGAGAGAATAAAACTACCTATAGTTGGATCTACCTATTTAGACACAACAGTAGGTCTTTGGGTGTTCTATTGAGAATGAGGCTGACTGTTTGTTACATTATTTTTAAACAAATGTAAAAGTTACCTATACTTAACACGATTATAAATTGACTATTGGCTTCATAGTCTTAAATGGAATTCGGTTTTTTTCGTACCTACTTTTAACCCTAAATTATCTTTCTTGGCACATAGGACTACAGGGAATAGGGATATTAGTTTGTTAGTCAACAAGCTAGTAAATAAAAGCCATCATCCAGTCTAAAGCAAAAAAACTGAACAGTCGTTGCTAAGTATCTACTTTGACTAGATAATATCTAATATTATAAAAAATACCTACAATTAATTATAATTAAATACCTACATTCCTTAAATAAATTGTCGTGATTTTACGTATGAGCTGGTTTAAGGGGTTCAAGATGATTTTATTACATCACTGGGTGTGAGGATATCGGTCGCCTGCCCATCCACACCATTCTCTCTGTGTTTACTTGAGTACAGGTGTACCGATCAGACATTTTACTGCAGCGACGCCATCATTATCCTTTCTCTGTCACGCTTACCGCTATTTAGTTATCTTGCGCCTTCTTTTCCCCGTCCAGCGGGACCATGGTCTCCGGCAACTCCACTGAAGAACTGCTCATTCTCCGGCCGCTGCAGTTCGTGAAGCAACTATCTCCCTCACCGAATTTCTCACCATCTTCCAAGGATTGGGGCAGATTACGACCGACGGTTTCAGGTAAGAAGTAAGTAGAAAACCCAGAGAGCAACGCTAAGAAACCGAATAAGATCGTCGGGATTTTGGGATTGAGCGTGTCGAGGAGGTTTATGAGAGGAGTGAGCGCGCCCGAGACGCTGGCGCACATGCTGCCGAGCCCCACGCCCGAGCTGCGTACCACCGTCGGGAAAAGCTCGGCCGAGTACTTGTAGATGATAGAGAAGGAACCGGATATGAACAGCTTGCCGACCATCACGATGCCAGTGGTGGCGGTCGAGCCGTGCGGCAGCGCCACTATCACCAGGCAAGCCACGCCGCCCAGCATCATCATCGTGCTGATCAGAGCTCTATGTCCGACTCTATCGAGAAAATACATTATGATAATATAGCTAGGCAGCTCGACCACTCCCATAAGGAACATTATGAAGTAGGGGTTTCCGTTCAGCTTTCCGCTGTTTAGAGAGAGACCGTAATAAACTACCGCGTTGGTGAACCAACAACCGCAGATTATTAGAGTTTTTTGAAGCATTCTCGGTGTCTTGAAGAGGTCACCGGTCCCAGCGGAATGCTCGTCCGTGTACTTGGCGCATGTCGCCTTGCAGTGGGACACTAACAGCGACCTGTCGACGGTCTCCGTAGAATTATTAAACTTCAACGCTTTCTCCACGATCGCTACCGATTCGCGAGCTCGCCCCTGGGCCCATAGCCACCTGGGGGACTCATCCATTATTAGCCAATGAGGAAGTAAGATGGCAGCGTGCAGCCCATAAATTATTTGCAACAAGAATCTATTGTCAATAAAGTATCCCCAAGCGGGGAGCAGCATTAATCCGACGGCGAACATTATCTGAAACGTAACTCCGCATATCGTGCGTTTACTTGGGCCGACTATTTCCATCGTCAGCACAAAGCCAGCTATGTACGAGCCAGATCCAAAAATTCCGTATAAGAAGCGGATAATAATAAAGGTGTAGTAGTCTGTAGCGAAAGCGACAGAAGATCCTAGAATCAGTTGTAGTAGGCCGGACCAGAGGAAAGCGGTTTTTCTTCCAAATTTATCTGAGAGGCGGCCGAATAGAAGGGAGCCGGCCACTACGCCGAACATGTACGCTGTCTGTGCGGAGGCCCCCATCCACCGTCTGCTGCAGACGAAATCCCATTCGATCCCTCGAGAAGACGAGTAGTACCGAGTGTCGTAAACCCACGACGAGCATGTCTCCAAAGTCTTGTTATCTCCGTACATTACGCATGACTCTAACTTTCCATGTTCGTTCAGAGGTATTGAGTCTATTACTAGTGACGAGTTCCAAGGCTCAGTAAAGTTTTGGGTATCAATTCCTGGCAGGAAACATCTGTAAAATAAAAAGTGCTTGTAATTTTGAAGTGCTTTTGTTGAGGTTTAAAACATCGTGCAGTGATGTATGCTGTGCAAATAGGTGCTTGGGTTTTAACTATGAAGTGATTTACCTACACTTTATCAAAGCACACATTAGTGAGTACCTAAGCAATGTATCCCTACCGAGTTTATTTAATTTAAATATATTTTCTCGTAATTTAAATAGTAAAAAGACTTAGCTTTCATTCACCGAATCAATTAAAATAAATCATAATTATGGCTCATTCTAATGCATGAATGAATCAATAGATATTAAATTTCAATATAGGTAATGACTATTCCCGATGACGATAAGTGTTTGATGTTAACTGAATGTAAATGATCTGAAATTTTTAAATATATTGCGTACCTAAAGAAAATTTCAGGTAGGAACTTTTAAAACCATGCAACGTCATGCGTATTCTATATAAATAATAAACATATAAGTATAAAGCTATTGGGGTGTAAACCCTTCACCAAGGCAGGTAATAAATAAACGCTATAAATGTGATAATACTTACGTTGCGAAAACGTTCAACTGGCCACCATCCTCACTCGCCTGTAGATAAATATTGAAAACCAAAGCTGAATTCTTGCGACCGATACCCGAATCAAGCCAGACTGTACACTCTCTCCAAAAGCATCCCCATTCCAAGTTATAATATAAGTAACCGAAGTTTCACGATAAACAAAATTGCTGAACGGGTTAATCATTTCAAGAATCGATTACTTAGCAAAATGAGCAGTGGGTGGGTATATAATAATTCGTTCAGGATTTTCGCTTATCGATAAACACTCCCATTTTCTTTGGCAGGTGTTGTTATGTCTGTGTCACCCCATTTTCCTCACACGTTAATTAATTGTGAAAAAAGTAAAGAAAATATTTATTTAGGAGTCTTATAATACGTAGGTAGTAAATAAAGATAATAATATAATGTCTGTTGCACTAGAAAACTTTATTGTTGTTAATAAAACTTGTTTATTAACCGACTTCAATAAAAAAGAAGGAGGAAGTTCTTAATTCAGATGTACTTATAAACAGGATTATTTCATGAAATAATGTATTATTTTGCTAACATAAAAAAATAATAATAAACAAATTGGTTATTACTGAGTGCTGTCTGATTGTTTGAAGTACAATAAAACAAGAAAGCATGAAGTAGGTAGGCACCTACTTGTATAACCATTGCAGGAAATAATATCACTTATTTTATTCAATGAAAGCGTTTCGCGATTTTCAGACTGACCATGTCATTAAAGTCAGCGACATCCAACATCTTAGCCTGGAGATAGTTGATTTATGATCAGATGGAGATGGTAGTAAAGCAAAAATACGAGTATGACGACAAAAACATCGAACGCCTATCATTGCCATGATAATTCTGGCCTTAAGAGTCGAAAACATAAACTTTGCATTTCGTAAATGAATAAACAAATCCAATGCAGTGAAAATGACAAAGCGATGTTGATAATAATTATTGTCTTCGATCCTATTGATTGTGTAAATTTTGATTAAATTACAATATAAAAGTTAATTGTTTTGTGTTGTGTTAATAATGAGCTTTTATATAGAGCTTTGAAGTCGGTTTTTTGTACAATACCTTATCAGATTGTAGTTGTATATAAATTTATAATACTGGTAGTATAGGTAGATATAGAGACAGAATAGGTATAGAGGTAGAGTTTCAAGAAATAAAACCGTTCATGCTCATGCATTCCTTATCTACATTTTACTCAACCAAAACACAATAATTAAAGAATCTTCATTCAAAATCAAAATTAAAAAGAGTCATCTTTAGCCAAATTCGAATTTTGTTCAAGTAAAATTATATAATTGTAAGAAACCGTGTTTTTTTAGAACCAAAATTAGAAAACTAATCTTTCGTCGCAATTGAATAATCATTGATGTCAATACAAAATAGTTAGGTACTTGTGCTATTCCATCTCCTCAACAAAAGACGTCATCAATTTGATTTACAGTTAAATGCTCGTTTAATATTCAACGATATTGTTATTTTCAGTTAATTGTGTCTGTTATTGGTTGAATTTGAGTGAGTTTTTTAAATCTGAATAGTTTTAATATTCCATCTACTCAACAAAATACGTTATCAAATTGACTCTTAATTTACTGTTAAATGTCAATTGAATATTCAACAGTAGATGTTGTAATTTCGAGTTAAGTGTAGGTTATGTTTGTCTTTGGCTGAATTGTAGAGTTTTGTAAATGTTACAATTTTACTATTACAATTCTCAACAAAAGACGTTATCAATATGACTCTTAATAGTTAATTTACTGGTGAATGTTCAGTTTAACAATAAAAGGACTGTTTAAGGTAAATGCTTGTCTTTGGTTGTACTTTAGTAATTTTAACATTACTTAGAACTTGTAATTTTCTGTAAACTGTAGATTGTGTTGTGTTTTTCACAACTCAACTGTAGGTTGAGTTGTGTTTATGAATGTTACCTGTGTTCAGGTACAGCTGCCACGGTGACAAGTGACAGCATATGCATGCCAGCCGTCATAGCCGCCAGGATGTGCAGGATGAACTGGAAGCACTGGTAGCGCCCGAAGTCGCCTGAAATCAGTAGTTTCACAATCAGTCACAGGCACAATAATTAAAGAAAATAATTGTAGATTCCTCCGGGGCTTAAAAGGCTGTTATAGCAGAATCATTGAATTGCGCTTTAGGCAGTCTCTTTCCATAGACATGAGAGTGACAAGAAAAAAAACATCAATATGATTCATAAAAGGAATTGCGGTAATTTTAGCCTCCCTGATATTTTTTAGTTAGCTAAACGAAATAGGACCAGTCTCTAGTCTGAATATGAAAATCAAGCCAAGCTGCTATTTCTGTTTTTTTTATATATTTATTTCAGGCGACTAATTACAGTACATAAAAGTACAGTGTAATGCAGTAGGCCCGTAGAAAATAAATACCTTAAAGTCTAACAGAAGTATATAATCACACTAATCACACTATCACATCACATCACACTAATATCACACTAATCATCACACTTCACACTAATATTATAAATGCGAAAGTTTGGATGTTTGGATGGATGTTTGGATAGATGTTTGGATGGATGTTTGGATGTTTGGATGTATGTTTGTTCCTCTATAACTCGACAACCACTGAACCGATTTGGCTGAAATTTGAAACATAGATAGATAATGACCGGGAATAGGACATAGGCTACTTTTTATCCCGAAAAAAATGCATGGTTCCCGTGGGATAAACATAATAGTAGTCCACGCGGGTGAAGCCGCGGGCGTCAGCTATGACTCCCGCGAATAATGACCGGGAATAGGACATAAGGTACTTTTTATCCCCTGGTTCCCCTGGGATAGCAACGGGATAAAACGTTCCTACGAAAAACACACTTTCACGCTAAATATATCGAACAGATTTGGAAAATATTTTTAAAACAACTTACTAGGTTTCTTTTTCAAATGTTTTTATGTAAAATTCTTAAAAGTAGAAGTAATAGTGAATGTGAAATAGTACCTACCTACCTATAAAGTGAAGCTAGAATTAAGTTCAATTAGGTAAGCATACAAAATGTTATCTTTTGCTCAATAAATTTATTCTTATTCTTATTCTTAAACACTAATATCACACCAATCACACTATAATTTATAATTGCGAAAGTTTTGATGTTTGGATCCATCTTTTTCTTAGAGAACCGTTAGCAAAACCAAAGCGTCACATGTTTTTGGCTAAAAAAATTCCGCTCGCTTCGCTCGCATATTACTTTTACTATTTTACGAACAAATTAATTTACTGTTAGTAACCGACAACCATCCATCTTTTACTTAGAGCACCGTTAGCAAAACCAAAGTGTCACATGTTTTTGTCTAAAAACTTTCCGCTCGCTTCGCGAGCTAAGGAAGCTCGCTTCGCTCGCATATTACTTCTACTATTTTACGAACAAATTAATTTACTGTTAGGAACCGACAACCATCCATCTTTTTCTTAGAGCCCCGTTAGCAAAATCAAGTGTCACATGTTAAATTTGTCTAAAAAATTTCCACTCGCTTGGCGAGCTAGGGAAGCTCGCCTCGCTCGCGTATTACTTTGATGAGTATTTTACGAACAAATTAATTTACTGTTAAGAACCGACAACCATCCATCTTTTACTTAGAGCACCGTTAGCAAAACAAAAGTGTCACGTTTTTGTCTAAAAAATTTCCGCTCGCTTCGCGAACTGGGGAAGCTCGCTTCGCTCGCTAACCTCGATGCTCGCTTTGCTCGCATATTACTTTGATGAGTATTTTACGAACAAATTAATTTACTGTTAAGAACCGACAACCATCCATCTTTTACTTAGAGCACCGTTAGCAAAACCAAAGTGTCACATGTTTTTGTCTAAAAAATTTCCGCTCGCTTCGCGAACTGGGGAAGCTCGCTTCGCTCGCTAACCTCGATGCTCGCTTTGCTCGCATATTACTTTGATGAGTATTTTACGAACAAATTAATTTACTGTTAAGAATCGACAACCATCCATCTTTTACTTAGAGCACCGTTAGCAAAACCAAAGTGTCACATGTTTTTGTCTAAAAAATTTTCGCTCGCTTCGCGAGCTGGGGAAGCTCGCTTCGCTCGCATATTACTTTTACTATTTTACGAACAAATTAATTTACTGTTAGGAACCGACAACCATCCATCTTTTTCTTAGAGCACCGTTAGCAAAACAAAAGTGTCACATGTTTTTGTCAAAAAAAATTCTGCTCGCTTCGCGAGCTGGGGAAGCTCGCTTCGCTCGCTAACCTCGATGCTCGCTTTGCTCGCATATTACTTTGATGAGTATTTCACGAACAAATTAATTTACTGTTAAGAACCGACAACCATCCATCTTTTTTTTAGAGCACCGTAAGCAAAACAAAAGTGTCACGTTTTTGTCTAAAAAAGCTCGCTTCGCTCGCATACTACTTTCATCAGTATTTTACTAGCAAATTAATTTACTTCGACAACCATCCATCTTTTTCTTAGTTCACCGTTATCAAAATCAAGTAGGTACTTATCGCATGTTGCATTTCTCTAAAAAATAATCAGCTCCCACCGCGGGTAACACCGCAGGGCACAGCTAGGCAGTAGGACATAGGCTACTTTTTATGCCGAAAAAATTCACGGTTCCCGTGGGATAAACAAAATAGTAGTCCACGCGGGCGAAGCCGCGGGTGTCAGCTAGTTATAAATAAAAACTCCACTAATTGTCACGTATTATCTGTACGCACTAGCATAGCAGGGTATCTCGCAGGCGCCTTACCTACCACACAATAGTACCTACACAACCCCCTTTGGCCAAAATAATAAAGCTTTGGGTTAATTTATCTCTTACGACAATGTTACATCAAATATGTTTAAGCTTAACTACCTATGTATAATGGTTTGTTTACTGTTTTCATTAGAAAAAAAGCAACGTATTTTTAAAACTGAAATGTGTTGTGTAACTGGTTGACCGTCAACGTACACCAGCGTAATCTATGAATAGATGATACTTTTGTTTTCGTAATTCCTTACAAATACGAGAGCCATGTTGCTATCGTTTGGCTTATTTATCTTCTAACAATCATATGATTTGTTACACAACAATCTCGGTAGCAAAATGACAATAGTTATTGCAACTGCACGGATCACCGATTATTGAATCATAAATTGAATCGCGTTTTTTAAACCGGTTTTAAATAGCTTTTTATTCGCGTTGTAAAGTATATAAGGTAATACATAATGTTGCGGTCGTTGTATACAATAGAGTAGGTATACAGCGCTATCAGGCTTGACCTGTGCTGACCTGCGATTCCACTCGCCAGTGAACTCGATTTGTTGAAACTTAACTAGTTAAAACGGAATTTAATCGAAGCATTATCGTAATTTCGCGAGTCAGTGTAGGTAAAACGTGAGCAACACAGAGGATTTTAACGGCAAACATTAGATACATATTACAAGAAGGTAATAAGTACTACTTAAGATTTAATCATGTTATCATACAATATCAACCAACTTACTCGTATGATCTTTTCAAAAAAGATCATTGCTCGCTGTTAATATATAATTTTCAATTTTCATAAATAATAAATAAGTATGGGTAGATTGTGTAGGTATAGGAAAGTAGAATATTTTGCTGCCAAGAACTTTTATTAAACAAAAGCTAAGTAGTTCACGGTCACGTATTCAATTCATGCACATCAATAACCAAACATTTTCCAAGATTTAGAGGCCGAGTACCAAGGTTCTCAAACAAACTGGAGCCAAAATTGTAATGTAAATGTGTAAGCAATGCTCTTGTTATTATGTCTATGAAACAGTAGGTACAATGGAAAACTGCATGTTAATGGAAATAGAAATATTCTAAGTAAACGCATCACTGCAGTATATTTGGGCATAGGTACCTCTGACTGTGACTACCCCTCTTTAGTCGTATTTCTAATTATACGCACTAAAATTGACGGCCAAAATGTCATTTTTCATATATTTTTAGTTCGTACAATGATCAATTCGACTATAGATATCTTCAATCAAAGGATCTTAAATACCTGATGCAGATCTTTATCTCAACTATTCTGTGATATAACGTACAAAAGAACATACGGAAAAATAGACGGACGAACAGACAAACAGTAAGATGCTAAAATCTAAATATAAGTAGGTATAACAAGAAAATTTATCGCATCCTGTGCATAATAAGTTTTGTAAGCTAGAGTATTGAAAGGTCAAATAGACCGCGTCACTACACGATGTGGCATCGACTATTGACACAAATGTTGATAGCAGCTCGAATACGGTGACCGATAACAAATAATAATAAATTGTGAAGGCTAATACACTTATTACAGCAATGAAAAGATGACCTTTGATTCGCAAAACGTCAGCTAAGCTGCGAGTTGTGCAAGTTCGATTCTAATTGAATACCAACAAGCTGCATGAAATCCTGGGCATTGTAATCTATTGAAATTTTTTGAACTTTTAAACTCTACCTACCTAACTATTATTCATTTTAAATTGAGCTGCATGTTCATAGCCTAAACGAACGGCCAAATAGATTAACATTTGGAATGAACATACGAGTAGGTAAGAGCTAATTGTAAAACACTAGGTACACGTGTATAACAGTATGTTTTAGTAAGTTTACAAGTACTACTTGTAAAACTATTGCAAAAATATCATTTATTTTTTTATTTACCTATTTGGGACACCCAACACGAAATCACTAAAAATAAAAAAATGATGTAACAATTGTCTTAAGCCTATGTGTTTTGTTATTTTAGGAGACATATATTATCATGGAGACATAACACATCATGCCCGATCCCCCATTAAATTCTCAGTTGGCTTTGTTCGTCTTGTATATCTACGGTGAGGTCATAATTTGATGGTCTAAACCCCGATTGAAACAAAAATAATCAATGCAACCAGAAATCTGAACAAAAACAGTACTTAAGTACTTTAATTGTTTGTCTTGTATACGGTGAGGTCATTTGATGGTCTAAACTCCGATTGAAATGAAACAAAAATAATCAATGCAACCATAAATCTGAACAAAAACAGAACAATGACCCTTCGGAGTGACATAATCACCTATATATTGATCTACTTAGGTACCTACAGTATCGCATTATCAGTTGGCAACAACATAATTTAGTTTATGACATAAGAGCACTTATGAGATACATCAATATTTTAAGGAAACATATGGCTATTCTAGCTATCTGGATCTTGATTCTAGTGTTACAAACAGCAATTTATCTAGACACCTTTAGATTCTAAAAGATTGATAGGTGGTATTATGACAAGATACACTTATGTCACATGTATTACTGATAACAACTGAACGACTATTATCTAGTCTAGCAAGTGAGAAATAATACCAAGATTACAATATCCACACGCCTACATTACATCACACATCGAAAAGGGAAGCCTTATATAGCGATCTAAGTACCTATATAAGTACCTAGATGAAATATATTTATTAAAATGATGTGTTTATCTACTTTTACTCAATGAGGATAGTGATAATTTTCAGATTTATTTAAGTTACTTTAGTACATTTTAGGTACATCCATATTGAAAGTAAGTATAGAAAATCCTATCCTACTTCCTACTAATATCATAAATGCGAAAGTTTGTGAGGTATGTATGAATGTAGATCTACTGAACGGATTTTAATGAAATAGGTTCTTAGAACAATTATTTATTATTTACCAATCACTACCTGAAAGTAAGTTCTATTTGTTATATTTTAACCTTAAATATATGTAGCGAGATTGGTTTTACAATTGTTTTAGAACTTCTACTAAAGGTCTGCGTACTTTTATTTAGTCTTCAGAGGGTGCTCTCTCAATTGATACGGATGTAAAATTACAACATAGCTGCGTGGTTAAACCTAAATGTCACAGGTAATTTTGCACTCAATATGCACGCAGCATTTACACGCAGAGATCGGCCCGCGGGAAATAGCACGCGCCATTCCAACCTTTGCTAAAAACCTTAGTGTAGATGCGCGACGCTGACAGTTCGATCTGGCAAAGTTTTTAGCACAGTTTTTGTGACAGTTTGTGACAGTTTTTTGCACGCATCACCGTTCATAATCATAATCGTACCACGCGCCAGTCCAAAACTGTGACAGTAATTAACACGACAGTTTTATCCGCGGTTATCTGTACTGTACAGATATCTGTGCGGTTCGGAACGCAGTCCAGATGCGTGGTAAAAACTCTACCGTGTAAAGGCCGCTAATAGTTTAGTAGGTAAATAGTAACTTATTCATTCGAAAGAGAGCTCATAACCCATTTGTCTACACATTTTGTTAATTGTAATCGAAAGGCGGCCACATTTGTGAACCGCTTTCGTTTACAATAGATCCGTGTCTCGTGACATTGTAAGTCACAAAGAAAAACAACTCATATGGGTACCTACATACTAATGTCATACAACGTTACTGATATAGGGTAGTGGGTAGCTCTTGCCTTAATCGCACCAGTTAAAAGTCTCACTTTCATTGTGATACATTTGAAGTACCTACTTACCTACCTAACGAGAAAAAGATTTAGTTTCATTAAATTTAATAAGAAATCCGATTGCAATCACTTCATCTATGCTAACATTATTAAGAGGAAAGATTAGATTGTTTGTTTGCATTGGATCCGAAACTACTGAACCGATTTGAAAAATTGTTTCACCAATAGAATCCTACATTATCCCTGATGAACATAGGGTATAGTTTGCGCCCCGACTTCGCACGGGTAATTTATAAATTAAACCCATGCGAAGCTGGGGCGAACCGCTAGTAACCAATAAAGGTTGACCACAGCGATTAAAAACTCGTTCATGATCATACAACACCAGTGGAACAAAAACGAGTTAGGCAAGTTTACCCTAACTAAATTATTCGCAAAATTACATTGCAATGAAGGTAGACAGTGATGTCTGCTTATTATTGGCGTAAATGCTTCTACCGGTGTACCGCTGACCTCTCGTTTACAATTACCGACTGTGTAAGTACATAAATAGCTACTGCTGTTCTTAGCCATTTAAACGTACGTATAATTGGTCAAGCCATTCGTAAGATTCTTCAAAGCAAACGCCTTTATGCCTTACATTAATATAATAGGATGTATAATCGATGACGCCTCAAGAAACTGAATGGATTTTGTAATATGTAATTAATGGTTAAAAGAACTTACCTGAAGTGAATTTCAACCATAATTATACTAGATGCTGCGTCCGAATAGATTTAAAGAAAACCATGTAGTCCGCCTTCCATGTATAGCATCGCAACACTGTTTAGCGCTATTTTTTAGGCTAATTTTGAAGATCTGAAAAATATTCAAACAGAAAAAATGAGAGTGGAACACTCGTTTCTGTTACTTTATAAGTACCCGCGGCGAGCGCATCATTCTTTTCAGAGCACGTTCAGCACGATCAGCATTCTGCAACATTCATTTATTTATTTGGGTTTGGCACAATAACCGCGAAGCACGCAGAATTGTTGTGCCTTTCAGGGTGGGCGGGAGTTTAAATCTATTCGGACGCAGCATCTAGTATAATTATGGTTGAAATTCACTTCAGGTAAGTTCTTTTAACCATTAATTATACGTCGATGCTGCGTCCTCTATATTTAAAGAAAACCATGTAGATGTTTAGCGTCTGTTGCAGAATGAACATAAAAAATCACAAATATAAGTTCACATACTTACTTAAGTATATTCAATATTTATAAGCATCATACGTAAGTATACCCTTATTAGTACTTATCAGTCAGTACTTCATTGATACAGCCACAGAAAAGGGCGTGTCTTCAGTAGAAAAAAGAAAAAAAAAAAAAAAAATATTTTAAAATTTTTGCGAAACAGAGAAAGCGTCCTGTCCACCTGACCGTACTTTTAATAGTGTTTGTCAAGTGTCGATGGAGAACCCAGCCCGGCTGGTGGCGGAGGTGGCCGAGAAAGAAACAAATAAACACGGACACGTTCACTCCGCTCTCATGCAACGTATTTGTTTGATCCATCGAATAATTATTTGAAAGGTTGCGTTGTGGACAGATTATTTCACAGTTAATATCAAATGGTTTGTGTACGGAGGAAAATTCAACAATATTTTTCTCTAAATAATGATATACCTACTAAGGTAGAATAGAGAATATATATATAATAATACGTAGAATAAAGTCAGGATCTAATAGTAATATTTGTAAATAAATTGATATAAAATATGGCAGATAAAGTCTGCGAGCGTTGTCTTGTTAACAACGTAGAAAAAGTACCAATTTTCTCGACAGTACATCCAGTGAGGTACCTAGAATGGTTGGATATTTCGATAATTGATTTGATATAATAAGTATATTCCAAGGCAATGCTCCTGCCAAGTCGAATAATATCTCGAAAAAAAAGTGGGTTGTCTTTTTTTTTTTTTTTAAAATACCTGTAAAGAATCTACTATTGGTACCTACCGTACTTTTTACTGGTGTGCACGAGTGTTCTTACCAATAACATTTATGATCACGCTGACCGTTACTAATTAAGTTCCTTCAACAGCTCCTTTTGAACTGTTCTGTCGAAAAAGTATTTCCATAACAGATAGATAGATGATCTGTAACAATCTAAATTATTTGATTGACAAAAGATATACCACTGCTTTAAAGTTAGATTATAATAAATTCAAAATGTTTTTTGATAAGGAAATATTAATTTTGTCAACAGAGTCACTAGGAATATGCCGTGTTTTAGATAGGTAGGTAGGTACGCCTGCTGCATAATATGGCGCACGCCTGGGCAAGGTTGCGCCAAAACGGGTGATGTCCCCTTGGTTGACTAAGAAGAATAAATATACCAGGAGCTTCGTCTTCTACAATTTAACAAAAAAAAACATTTCAGTACCAATGCATATAGAGTAAATGCGTAGAAGCAGTAGGTACTTTTCCTAATTTATAGCGAAAGACGTATCGATTACATTTTTCAATTTAAGCTAGACGCAAATAAATTGGTATTTGGTTGACCTAACATTATAGAACATAAATATTATTAAAAAAAATTAAGTTATTATAAATACTCCAGATTACCTAGATGGCAAGTAAGTATTGCTTAGGATCCCGGTCTGAATCACTAATATTGCGGGATTATAATGTAAGAAGCAAAAAATAGATATATTTATAGCTTGACAATTTTAAATAATAAATAAATTTTGGTGGACATTTTTCACACAGCGCCATCAATCCCCAAACCAAGCAAAGGTAGTATCAGATAACTGATAGAATACCTATTGTACTATAATGCCAATACATTTTATTTTTGAAATTTGATTGAGTTGTGGAAATTATATGTATTCCATCCATCCTATTTATATATGACAGCGGTACCTGTTATTGATTTTAAGTACTTACCTATGAAAAAATTACTATGATAATAGTAGGTAACAATAACAACAATAAAATTTATTTAAAACACATTGTATGTAAAGATTACTGCAGTAGGTATAGCAGTAATTTTGACGAAATGATGTTTAAACCTAAAAAGGCGGCTATGGTAAGCCGTTTCGGTTGCAGATCAGCGGTTGACCTCTAGCCATAATTATATATCATCAATCACCACTTATGACACCCCAACCATTAACTGACGGATCAGCACTTTATAGTTTGTAAATTGTAGATGTTGAAGAAGATATCTATTTTGGGCTTTATGCTTCGAGCAGATATTTTTAAACACTTTATTACATTTACATTACATTATTAACAATGAAAGATTTTTGACATAATTAAGTCTGATTTGTCTTTTTCTTTGTTGAAATACCTTTTATTTTTCGCGTTCAAAACGCTTTGTGTACAGTAGTTACACCGAGCCGTATGCTCTGTACAGGACAAAATGCAGTGATTGTAAATACTTATAAATTTAGCAAAATCACGAAAGGTATTAGAATCTTCGGTAATTGCAGTGACATAAAATATATCTATATATATTTATATATATCATTATGTTGTGTTGATTTAAGCCTCATTTTTAAATATTTACACAATTGAGTGTTTATCAAATAACGATCCCAAATGAGTTTACTTTATGTTATGTTTTTCATTCTATGTAGGTTGGTTGAGCTGATATAACATATCATCCAGATAAGCTACTAGTCTGCGACTTTGGGCTCTTAGAAATGATAATTATGATGTAATTATAAGCAGTTAAAAGAAAAATATGCCTTTTTAAGATCTGTAGTAGTCATGTAAGTAGATACGCCCATTATTTACCTACTAGCTTTTACAGTGTAAATATCCTCCATATTAAAATGGGGCGCAATGGTAATTACCATTATCAGTATTTGTTAAATGTTTTGACATAATATAAATCGCAGTATAGAAGGTGTCCTGTTTTGTTTATATAACAATCAAAACTAGTGAAAGAAACTGACCCGCCTACTCAGTACATGCTGATTTGCAACTAAAAGTCACCGTTGTAAAACTTAGGTACAAGTTTTGATACGGTGTTGCTCATTTCAACTTTAGGAAATGGTGGGTCACAGGCTTCGATATACTGTGGTAAGTATAAAATTTTTTTTAAAAAGAAGTTTAAAGACCCTGCAATACAATTGGGTTATCAGTAATTGATAATCAGTTTTTGTATGGTAAAATTAAATTTTACCAGCGCAGCGTGAGGTACCTCTATTGTCGTCGACGGTTGCGGGACTTGTTCGGTGGCGGCTTGCGATGTAGCGGCGGCGGCGGAAGGTCTGACGGCCGTGTTGAACTCGAACTCCTCATCGTCGACGTGGACGGCTGCTGCTCGTAGTAGGTACCGGTTCTGGACTGCAGTTGTCTTCACGGTGTTTTGACGGCGTGGGAATCGCAAAGTTTCCGATCCAGAAAATTTAAGTTGGGATCTGTTCTACGAGGTACTGGATTTATTAATTTGTCAGCTTGACGTTTCGATGACCTTTGTCATGGTGAGAGACTAACAACATTTATGGCACTTCCGACAATTTCTTGATGATCTCAAGTTTGGCAACGTCATACCTACGTACAGTGTCGGGTAGGTATTTTGTGAGGTTAACTGGACCAGTTATATATTCGTGGTCCCAGCGGTTTTTGGGAATCTCTTATCGGTTCACAATAAGTAAAAAATAATTAAGTAAGACAGCACTTACCTAAGGAATGCCTTTCGGAGTACGTACTAGCAACAAATCTCAGGAATCAGCAACTTTTCTTTCGGGGCGTCCCTCCAGCTCCTCTTCCCGTCGAGACCGTCCAGCAGTATCTTCCCCAAAGTTTGGAGATTTTAGTGGGGTTTTTTCACCCCATTTTTTTACATAACATTTCCAAGATTTCATCTGGTACTGGCACCGCATGGGAGCCAACAAACTGCCGTGCAGTTGGCACGCTCTTGCGAACTGAGACTGATGAAGCCTCACCCATCACGTGGACGTCGTACTTGGCTCTGGCTAATCTTCCTCTAGAAGGCCATCATCCGATCGGCATGTCGGAATATTGAACGAGTTTCTCTCGTCACTTAGGCACATTTTAGACGGACACCGGAATTTGTATAGAAAAAATTATAATCATATAATAATGTAGGTACATTATATTTTTCTATATTCCTTACATCGGCATTGCGTAGACACCCTCACGTTAAGAAAATAAACTTAATTATTCTATTGTAAATCTCGAATCGCCACGTTAAGGGTTAAAAGTTATGTCATCAGGTTATTACCTGTGTATATTATGTTCAGGTAGCATTTGTGAATAGTCAAATTGTGCTTAGTAGTAACCACACCGGAGTTTCTGATCTATGATTATGATCTGTAGGTATAGAAGAAATAAATCTTCTAAACTCCTTACTTTCTGGATGGCATCACGTACCACCACGTTAAGAAAGTAAAATGTATTATTCCAGGGTAATATCACGTATCACCACGCTAAGGAATAAAAAATGTATTATTCCAGGATAATATCACGTATTACCACGCTAAGGAATAAAAATTTTGTAACCATCAGGATAATATCTCGTATTATCACATTAAGAGGTACGTAAGTGTGGGCAGTTGTGCATTGCTAACCTTTATTTTGCTCCAATTTTCTTTCTTCGAATCGTAGAATTCTTTGGATGAATTTCACTATCACTCCATAACAACTTTTTTACTCTCCATAAACTCCATAAACTCCATATAACAACATTCACTTTGCAAAAATTATCACTTTGAATAATCGAGTCGATGTTGACGATGCGGAACACGAAAAACGAATGATGCGCTCGCCGCGGGTACTTATAAAGTAACAGAAACGAGTGTTCCACTCTCATTTTTTCTGTTTGAATATTTTTCAGATCTTCAAAATTAGCCTAAAAAATAGCGCTAAACAGTGTTGCGATGCTATACATGGAAGGCGGACTACATGGTTTTCTTTAAATCTAGAGGACGCAGCATCGACGTATAATAGTTCTTATGGTACGCATACAATGAACTGAAATATTTCATAGGCTACTTTTTATCTAGGTACCTATTACACGTGCAAAGCTTTTTGCTAAAGCTAATTGTAGAAAGATGTAGAGACGCGATACGCAACGAAATAAATTTTAGTCAGTACATAATGCCGAAGTGCAAAAAGAAATTTTGCCTACATACAAAATAGTTTGATAAAACCATTCACAAGTAAAGTGTCTTCAAATTCATATGCAAATTTAACTATGAGCTGTAACTAATTGTAATTACGCCAAGAAACTAAAATGTTTATGCAATTATTCATAGGTTACCAGCACTTACTAATTATACATAGGTTACCATATCGTAAACTCACACTCACACATCTATCGCCAACTTTCGATGTAAAATATTGGTGTTTACATTTTCAGACCCAAAAATAACACTTTGACATTACATATTTGTTTCATTTGTACCTACTATAGACTATAAGTTGTCTGAAATAAACTATTTTTATTTACCTATTTATTACTTTGTAGCTTCTAGTAAATTAGCTCTAGGCTAGAAACGTTCACAAAAGACTTAATTTTGCAATGAAGTCAATGATATTTTGTAAATTTACAAAAGATTTATAAATGAATACTAAAACAAACCATTTTTTTATTATCTACTTAAGTCATGAACTGCGCACGAGTCGCACATGTGGACAAAACACGCGGCTGATATTACCTTAAAAATCTACTAATGTGCGTATAATTTAAATTATTAGCAATTTTAATAATTAACCTTTTACAGATAACACGCATTTTTAAATGAACCAAATCGATCTTCTATTGACGTTTTTAACATTCAAATCATTATAAAATGAATCGACAATTGGATAAAGAAAACTTCATTTTGTTTGTGGTTTCAGTCGACCGATTCAAAAACGCTACTGGGTGACTTGTGATCGCGGTTCTAGTGTCTAGTTGTCCCTGTCACCTGAATACCTAGGTACTCAAAAGAAAGAATGAGCTAGTGGCCAGTTCTGTTTTAAGTTTTAAGGCCTCCATCCAGGGGCGTATTTACCCTTAGGCCAAGAGGGCCATGGCCCGGGGCGGCAGGCTGAGAGGGGCGGCTTACGCCGCCCCTCGCTTTTAGCTTCATGCGCCTTTTTTTTCCTTAAATGCCTGAAGAAATTTAAAAAAAGCCAACCTAATTAATAAAATCTAAAACTCAGGCAGAGAGCAAAAGGCGGCTTGCGCCGCCCCTCGCTCTCAGCTTCATGTCCCTTTCTTTTTGTCTTTCTATGCCTGAAGAAATTTAAGAAAAGCCTATCTAATTACCAACAATTAAAACTCAGGCAGAGAGCAAAAGGCGGCTTGCGCCGCCCCTCGCTCTCAGCTTCATGTCCCTTTCTTTTTGTCTTTCTATGCCTGAAGAAATTTAAGAAAAGCCTATCTAATTACCAACAATTAAAACTCATTCGGCAGAGAACGAAGGGCGGCTTGCGCCGCCCCTCGCTCTCAGTTTCATGAGCCTTTTTTTGTCCTTATTATCCCTGAATAAATTTAAGAAAAGCCTACTTAATTAACGACAGCTAAACCTCATTTGGCAGAGAGCGAAGGGCGGCTTGCGCCGCCATCGCTCTCAGCTTCATGCGCCTTTCTTTTTGTTTTTCTTATGTCTGTAGAAATTTAAGAAAAGCCTATCTAATTACCAACAATTCAAACTCATTTGGCAGAGAGCGAAGGGCGGCTTGCGACGCCCCTCCTTTTTTTGTCCTTATAATAATGTCTGAAGAAATTTAAAAAAGCCTAGGTACCTAATTAACAACAACTAAAACCAACTGATGTGGTTGTAAGTTTGATAGACATCAATATTATGGTATTACTGACCGGCCATTTTCAGAGACTGACTTTTCGATTTTTAACCTGACAGGAAACTGTAGGTATTCTGTTAAACTCTAACTAAGGGATAATCCGTTACAATAATAATGAGATTCTGGGAATAAATTTTCGAGGCGATTTTAGGCAATCATTTCCTTGAGTATTACATGTTTTTTATGTTGCATTTGTCTTAAAAAAATCGGCTCGCTTCGCTCGCATATTAGCTTTATGAGTGTTTTGCGAGCAAAGTGAGTTGTGTCTGACCGCAAAATAGGAACCGACAAAAAGCCATTATTTTCTTTGAGCACGATAGTAAAATGAAGTGTCACAATGTTGCATTTGTTAAAAAAAATTCGGCCCGCTTCGCTCGCATATTGAATAGCAACCGGCATGCAGCCAGCCTTTTCTTTGAGCACCATATGAAAAATAAATGTCGGTTGTTGAATTTGTCTTAAAAAAATTCGGCTCGCTTCGCTCGCATACTAGCTTCATGAGTTGTTTGCGAGCAATGTGAGTTGTGTCTGACCGTAGAATAGGAACCGACAAAAAGCCATCCTTTTCTTTGAGCACGATAGTAAAATCAAGTGTCACATGTTGCATTTGTTATAAAAAAATTCGGCTCGCTTCGCTCGCATATAGAATAGGAACTGACATGCAGGCATCCTTTTCTTTGAGCACCATAATAAAAAAGAAAATTCTTGCATTTGTCTTAAAAAAATCGGCTCGCTTCGCTCGCATACAAGCTTCATGAGTATTTTGCGAGCAGAGTGCAAACCAAGTTTCAAGCCCGAAACAAAATATTTGCAAATCATAAGTAGGTACAAACATTTGTCTCGCGACGGCGTTGCGCGTACGGTAATCATAACACGTACGAAGTCACATATCACAGCTAGTAGGTATAGAACCTAAACTAACTATTGCCTTTTTAGGGTTCCGTACCTTAAAAGGTAAAAAAAGGAACCCTTATAAGATCACTTTCTTGTCCGTCTGTCTGTCTGTCTGTCTGTCTGTCTGTCCATGTGTCACCATCGATTATCTCAGGAACGGGTAGAGCTAGCAAGTGAAATTTATACCATATACTAAGGTCTATAGTCCCTATTGTGAGTATAAAAATCAAGGTCCTGAGTCAACACTATAAAAAGATATAGGCAAATTTAGGTTTTCGTGATAACTTGTGAGTACCAAAACTTACCTTAATTATCAACTTTTTTTATTTTTCGGAATTTTTCCTTTACTTGTGCTGAAAGACCTTGCTTGTAACCAAAATTGACAATTCTAGGTCAACCGGAAGTACCCTAGAGGTTTTGGGTCGAAAACCTAAATGGTAGTTCCCGTTGACCTAGAATAACGAAATTTGGCAAAAAGCAAGGTCTTATAGCACAAATAAAGGAAAAATTCCAAAAAGTTAAAAAAGTTGAAAATTAAAGGGTGTTCCCATACATACATAGTTGACGCCAATTAAAATTGTCCTCCGAGTTGTATGGGCGCTCATACAATTAAGCGGACTAGCTTAATTGGCACCATGGCTAGATACGGAACCCTAGGCGTACGAGTTCGACTCGCACTTGACCGGTTTTTATTTGTTTTTCTTCTGATTCTCTCTGATTCTGCATTTTCCGCTAATTTATGGGGCGGCAAACCTTACTAGCCCAGGGCGCCGAATTTTAAAATACGCCCCTGCCTCCATCAAAGCAGTCAACTGTTATTACCGCCATTACTAGTTCGTTTTTATCCTGTCCATCCAAAGGTTACCTGAAAGAGATCGCTTTTAGCGATAAGGTCGCCCATTGATAGACTTTTTTAATTAAGGCTTATTTTACTTTTGTGTTTTTATGGTGTAGATACAATAAAGTTATATTCTATTCTATTCTGCCACAAGCAGTCAGCCATCAATTTCTGAACGTCGCATTTCGACATTTTATGCTATATGCTATGAATACGAACGAAACAGTATCATGATAGGTAGTTTCATCAATTCCTAGCGCATCAAGATCTAAGATTTTAACTTCAGTAGTATTTCAAATCCTGTGTCGATGTTAAACGGAAGTAAACTAAAGGTACATTCACTCAAATTTTGCTAATAAGCTAGATAAACCCAATTCATATCTATTCATTGATTGATTTTATCTAATCAATGTCTCAAAAATAATGAATGGTTGTATTATTGTGTCAAGTGCAACATCGTATCCCTATGAAAACTGAAATAGACAATCCAAGGCTATAGCTATTGATTTTTAAAATGAAACTGAAGCCTCTCAAATTGTTGTGTTGCATTGTTAGCAAACCAGTCAGGTGAAAACATTTCGGATGTAAATGTGCGCATTCTTGTGTAATTGGATTAATTGATCGTGTGAATCTCATTACACTTTCAATCAAGTTCCCGAGCGGTGCAATTCGTTTTATTTCTATTGATGCAAATCCTATAGTACAAAACATGATATCGATACTGTAGGATTTTTGTTCTATGGATAAACACAATATTGTATTTTTTTATAACGATATTACATCATCATTAACACAGCCCAATTTCGCCTGCTGCTGGGCACAGGGTCTCCATTTGTTCGTGCCATCGAACACGATCCTGTACTAGTCTTGTCCATACAGCCCACAACGTTTTATCATCTGCCCACCTTGCTTCCAGACATCCAACGTTTCGGTATCCGTCTCTTGGACACGATTCATACTATCTCCTTACTCCAACGGTTATCACCTTGCCTCACAACGTGCCCTGACAAACTCCATTTAAATTACATTACACGCATCTTCTTTTCGGATCTCGAAATCAGGAACTAAACCAACTTACATACATATTTTTATGTAATAAAAATCTCTAGCTACCAACAGCACAAATGTTAGGCATTCAAAAATATTAGCCATCCAAATATAAGTCAATCCTTAATATTCTAGCCTTTAAATAAAGATTGAGCAGAATTATTACTTTCAGAAACTAAATTATATTGTACAAAATAACGGTTACGTTGCTTGCCAAAACAATGAGTTATAAATCATAAGTGAACCTCTTGAAGCTGTAAAATGCATGCGCAAGCGTCGACGAATTTAGATCATTCAAAAGTTCCTTGGTAAATTACACAAAAAAACGTAAGTATTTAGTTTACTAAAAGTAAGAGAGTAATGCCGGAACCACATCGGTAACTACGACTTAATACCGACGATTCCTATGAAATACACTCATAACAAAAAATGGAATTACATCGCTGAGGGCAACATTGTTCACTGTTCAGCGCGTCTGCCTCTCGCCCCGTCTTGTCGCGTAACAGTGTAGCCATGGCCTAATTCATATTTTACTTATTTAAAAAAACAGCGAAAATTAACACAATCTATTTTACTAATATCTACGCTGAAACAGCAGATGACTCAGTTTAAATCATGTGACATGTCAAACGTATGTAATTTTAAAACAAATGAGTTAGCGAGCATATTTCAGCGGGCTGGCGTTTACGTAACTTGACACACCTCCAACAGACTCCGGCGTTGGTGTGACGTATAAGCCTATCTTTACTTTATTGTTTAACAATACACCTTGGAGACACGCTTTTACCAGCTGACCACGTCTTCTGGCAGTTGCTGGTCACATTTGCACTCAAATAAATACTGTAGAAATAGTGTACCTCGCTGACATTTCAAGAACGTCTATTTTACTCCAACATCTTGTTACACAACATTTCTGTAAAGTTTGTATTGCAATGATGCATCGATTTGCTAAACATTTTCATATTATGGGAATTTCTGGTTGATGATTATGTTGCCTCTTAGTTCTTTCCTAATCGTTCTGTATTGAAGATTTTCTCAATAAATTTTAATTATAAAGCGGTAAAGTAATATTATAAAGCGGTAAAGTTTGTTTATATATCGCAGAAACTACTAATCCGATTTCGAAAATTCTTTCATAAGTATTTAGAATGAATTTTCAGGATGAACATAGGCTATATGTTATGTAGGTAGATAACTCGCGGCCGCGGGCGGAAGATAGTTATCTTAATAAATTTAATGCGATAGATTTATATCCTAAGCTTCCATAATAATCAGAATCACTATTAACCAATAATTATTAGGTACCGACAAAACATCAGAAAGGTATGGGTATCACGTAAGCTTACGTAAGCTAATGCGTGAAATTATTATTGTATAAAAAATAAAGTGCAATGAGTTATCTTAGATCGAAATCTGATCCTTATAATTTAGTATGATTGAGATTCTAGATTATTATCAATCAACCGCTGATAAATCACGATTTTGTCGATGATTACATTATGATACTATACTAAATGAAACTGGATCTGGCAAGTTATTTAAAGTTATTTTTATATTTAGGCATATTAACCAAAAAATAGAAGGTTTATAAGTACCTAGTATATCAATCAAGTAAGTAGTCTCATAACACAAGCTCTGCTTACATTGGGGCTAGATGATGCTGAGTGAAATAAATAAATAAATAAATTTATTTCATAAACATTAAGTATAACATGCACACATAGGACACAAATAGTTTAAATAAATAGGGTAAATAATTCACAAAGACTCCGCACTAGGACAAGCCTGTATCGCGGGAGTCAGAGTAAATACCTTACAGACTAACATACATATAAAAATTATAAAATAAAACTAGTTAAATAAATTAATAGTAAATGCCCAGCACTATTTATCGAAATTGAGTTAAATTATTTCTTTGATTAATTAAAATACTGTCGAACATGCGTAGTGATTCTTCTAACTCAGCCATAAATTTAATTTTGTTATATTATTGTAAGTTATTAACAAAAACTTATTTTAAAAAAAGCAAGAAAAACAAAATGATACCTACGGACTATTTGATATGGATTTATGTATTTTTTAGACATCTTCCGCCAAGGACATGAAAAATCTTCCATTATTGAATATTAGATTTTTTATTGAATAATAATGTGCAATAATTAATAGTCTCAGATCTATATCTGATAATCTGAATTGATTGAGATTTCAGATTAGTTTATAACTAGGTACTAATACTAATGTGATAAATCCTGATTTTAATGATTGTTATCACGATACAACCCTTGATATGAAACTGGATCTTGCAAGTTATTTCAAGTTATTCTAAGTTTATTGGAGTTAGATTATTTTTTTAAGTTACTAATATAAGAACATGTAAGTTTGAGTTAAACACCATAAGCGTGTTTATTCTGTTGGAATATAAATTAAATGATGTTATTTAATAAACCAGTTTATTTTAAAATATCTTAGCTCTAGCTTAAAATAAGCGAAGTCGATACTTATCGAATAATTATAATAGATTAGGCAAATAATTTATGCTGCAGTAAAACTGTTATTTCATTTTAAAGCCAGATGTGTATCAAATACGCAAAACATGCATTCATATTCAACTGTCAAATTAGTACGGCTAGAGAATGTTTTTTTTGTCACTCACATGTAATTGAAAAGAAATGCCATCATTAGGGGAAGTTCTCACTATGACAAGCTTATAAGTCCATTATGATTATGACTATAGATACCTAAGTCTTTGGAGGATTCTTGTCGAGATCAAGCGACTTAAATGAAACTTTTAACTAGCTGACAGCCGTTAAAATCATAATAGTTTTGTTTTAACCAGAGAGAGTAGGGTACCTGCTACAGGAGAAAGCCAGTGCCCATACAAGTTCTAATGTTTTATGCTGGAATGTTAGAGCTGTTCAGCTGTTCATATCAAGATATCTCATAAATAGAGCTATGTTAGGAAATGCTTAATAATGTTGTCTCGACGCGTTGCTATTTGCAGTGGAACTTCTTGTGGGAACTCTAAAAATAGCTGAAAGCTCGCATTCCCTTTAATAAGCAGTTTGCCTCATCGCGTACCGTAAAATGTAGGTTTGAAGTACCATCAAGGCTATTCACTTTCGCCAATGCTGGCTTTTATTTCATATTTTACCTGATTTTTGCAATGAATTATGGAACTGTTATGAGATACTGAATGCTGGATTGACTGAAACCTTGGTTTTTGCGAATTGTGATTGAATTGCTAAACCCAGACGGGTTTTAAACACGCTTGTCTTAGCCATGACAACTACACCAAACTGTGTTCAACATTACAATCCAATGAAAATCAATTTCCAACTTATATCTTCATAGTATTTTTCACTCCCGAAATCTATTTACAAAATGCAAAAGTTTTTCACGTACGGCGTATAAAAACGTAAGTATTCGATTATGTCGTGCTGTTAATTGAATTAACTAATTACTTACTTACATCATAAGTTGGATAATAAAGATTAAGTAGGTACTTCTGATTAACCTGGCGATAATAAGTCGTCGCGGATTAAGTTCACGGTCATCATCATCATCATTCTAGTACGTTAATACCAAATACATAAATCTTATGTCTAAGATTGACATACTTCTAAATGTAGGTTCCCTCTAATACGCTTCTCTGATACTCATTTCATCCATTATCATCCGTCATCATGTTTAAAAACATTTATGTGGTGGGTTAAAGATCATCTATGGTAAAAAAAAAACAATTAAACCTTCTCATCATCTTCGGCAAAAGAAAATTATAACTTGAGGTGTTCCAATAGGGTGACTGTAAGAAGGCCCTAGCAAACAAAAAGTTTGTATTGTTTAAAATTCAGTCAAACTAGCGAGTTCTTAATGCATTCGCTCCTGTGTCAGTAAAATATTGGTTTGTTTCAAAATAATTCACGTGGAAATAAATCTTACGTTAGTAAACTGGGCATTCATTTAATACGTTTGTTCTGCCAAATGACGACTGCTCAGATGCGTAAACATTTGGTCGTTCACAAATAAAGAAGAATTTAAGGGTCTTTGTTATACAGCGGAATTATTTTGGCACATTAAACAGCAACTTTTTTTTTTTTTAAATATCAATAAGTATATTTAAATAAATTTTGCTCGGAATAATATAGGATAAGATGAAGTTATCCAACAACAAAAAAAATCTCTGCTGTCATATTAGGAATCTGACATTGACCGAATTATAAGTTAAACGTAGGAAAACCAGTAAGAACGTGTTAAATTAAAAGTGGCTGCATTTTTCTGGGCGGTTTTTCTTTGAAAGTTTTCAACCTTCGCTACTGGTTTTAATGACATTACTAAAACGATACTGCGGTAAGTAATTAAGCTTGCCTGCAATGCAATATATTATGCAATGTGCATGTCAAATGAACGTAATATTTATCTATACCCGTACATACATTTGTCTTGTGATTGCCTGTGTGATTTTGACAAAGCATACTAGAAATTCTTCAGCAATCAAGAGTTACGTACCACATCGGCAAAGGGCACTACATCATTTACCAAATGAAAAGTGAAAAAAATTAAGTCTGCGAATTCAGTTCACGGCCTCGAGATTTGGTGGATGGCCGAAACGGCACCATACCGGTTTTACATTAAACTTTACCGAGCCAGTTTCATTTGCATTCAAGTAGCCCACATTGTCGTCGTGAGCTTGAACTCACGCTCCAACGAATGAAAGGCGGTCATAACACTTAACTCTGCTCAACTCTTAGCTGGTGAACAGAAAAGCTCGAGAGCAAAGAGAGTCAAATAAAAGTAACATTGTGTTAAAACAAAGAAAATGCGCTTTCTTGTGAACGATGGTTGAGTGATACGTTTAATTAGAAAGGAAAGCCCGCAGACGTTTAAACTTACGTGTCCTGAATACCATCAGATGGTTCACGAGGAAAATCATTTGTAATTCGCATGTCGCACACCCGGCTTATATTCTGCCTATAACAACGTGTATTCGCAATAATAACGTGTAAGTAAACGCTCATCAAAGGCTACCGAGACATTACCATATGTTTCGAATTAGTAAGATTCGCACTTACCCAGTTTTCCCATCATCTCCTCCAGCGCGCGATCCTTGTCCATGGTGAGGTTGTTGGTTTCCTTCAACTTGTTTCTGTTTCCGAAGTTCTGCAAGTATCACAAACACCATTGATAGTGGTTCGTCGTACCGCGCGTGTGGCGGAGTGGAGTGGGCGCCAGGCGTGCGTGCCGGCGGACGAGCGAATGGATGGCAAATGCCCGTCGCGGTGAGGCGCCGACCGACGGCCCACGGTCGCTCACCGCAATCGCGCGAAAAACATAACCCCTTATCTCCCCAGCACCAGCCGGCGATAGTCCAGCCAGTACGCACACTCCATGGTAGGCCTAGCTCTCGCTACCCTTAGTCAAGATCTTGTCGACCTAGCCCTGCTACATAGATTAGATTTTTTAAATCTTAGAGCTGCCGCCATTGCGCCTACGGGGTTGAACCTGTGGCGTATGTTTACATAATTCTACTATGTGTGGGTTGCTAGCAGCGATAGATATCAATCAAAGACTTTTCATTCATAAATATGGTGGGTTGTTTTGATAGCAATTCTATACTTGCGTTTAGAGGTTTGGACTTAGCTTATTTGACCTATAGCTCGTAATGTCGCCTCTGAAAGATTTATCGACTTTATTAAATCAAAATAACAGGTATTGTTACCTTTGGTCACGTTATTGCCGCATAAAACCGGTGAGGATAATATTGTTCTGTGAACCGGTGCCGCTGTCGAACAGGCGTTACAGATTGTAATAAATATTGACCACAAATACGCTATCATGTGACATGGGTGGGGCTGGTCTTTATGCACTTAATATTTGCTTATAATATTTCAATATTTATAATATATTATGTCAATTAGTGATGATAAAATATTCATGCACATAACTTGGCTATTATTATTCGTTGATAAGAGAATAATAGTGCTTCTTTTACACCCAGGCCTCTTGAACATAATGCTACGAATACAGCAACTGTACGATCGATCGCTAACTTGTTCCTTGACCTGGGCGTCCAATCCATTGATAGATTAAAATAGAAAACAAAGGAGTAACTGCCGCACAATTTTTATTCACGGATAGTAAACTTAAATATCAATCGCTCACATTATCGTAAGATATGGTTCTGCCGACGATGGATCAAGGTTAAATATACTTACGCAAGTAGTTTCAGTTTACCTAGTGGTTATTTGCACAGCGCTACATGAATTTACCACACCATGACCACATTTTGTTACACGTAGTTTTAGTTAGCTACTATTTTTTTAACCGACTTCAAAAAAGGAGGAGGTTGTCAATTCGTCGGAATCTTTTTTTTTATGAATGTTCCCCGATTACTCGAAGACGTATGGATCGATTTGAAAAATTCTCTTATAAGTATTTAAAGGGTTTGTGCCACAAAAATGTGGTGAGGATCTGTCGAGGATCTTCGGAGTTATGAACAGAGATACACCTCAAGAGTGCCGAAAGTTGCTATGTTTATAATATTGAAGTCGGTTTTTTTTAATTTCAATGTAGCCACTTGTTCATTCTCTATATTTTCAGTGTCACAACTATATTCCATTGACCACCATGAGCTGATTGAAAGGGCAACGTGTCTATCATTACAATAACTTGGTAATAGATAACATAATCTATTAATGTATTTGATAAATCAAATTTAATTGCGAAAGCATTAAGTTTATATCAATCCAGTTTATGGCAGTTTATAGTCTACCAATCTAGATAGATAACTATTTTTCATTCTTGTTTTACTCCGATAAGTCCTAAGTAAGCCAGCTATCTATCAATTAAAGTGAGCAGTACCGCCTCTTCGTTGACTATCGCTCGTGCTGAACCGAAAACGATATACCGTGCCATTTATGGTATTTCAGCTTATGTTATTATTATTTTTTTTATTTATTTATTTATCATAGAATCAACAGCACTTAAACTTTCTAAAATAAACATATGTTGGTCAAAGGTTCCGAAAATCCGAACATAGTTACCACCAACTTAGGCTAAGTAAACTACGAAAATCGGCACGTCATATACGATTTTAGTTTTGGTAGTAAGTTTACAGGATGTCATTTGTACTTGGACTTTTACTTGCTAAGTGACGTTATACAAAGTGACTAACAAAACTATACTGAACTTTACTGTGAGATGGTGAAACAAGCCTAAATCTACATACCTACTTAACTATCTAACAAGATAACAAGATAGATACCTAATACTTATTTCATTAAATAATAATATTATTATTATTAAATATTACGAATCTGAGAGTTATTAAAATAATTTTAGTAAGTACTTATATTGTTTGGTGTGATAAAAGAAGAGATTAGACATAATGCCATCACCTCGATCACGGCTCTCGACCCGTCAATAACTGTTTGTTTACCCTTCATTTATTACGATAAGATGCGTTCATCTTCCAGGACAATAGAACACTAACTGATAACATATGTAATTGTTCTACGTTACATTACAACCTCCTGGGGTCGATCTCCTCGATATATCGTGGAAAAATACATGTAATAAGCATTGGTATAAATTAATTGACACGCCCTTAGCTTGGAATAACCGCGTGAAAATGTTGTCATCGTATAAGTAAGAGTGAGCTCACATGTAGAAAATAAAGTATTGTTGCAATTTACCTGGAAGAAAAGAAGAACGGTACCTACTATTTTGTTAACTGTTACAAAAAATATCACGGATTTTAGGCACTGGGGGCGTATCTGTAATTGATATCAATGGCAATAAGTTCCTGTATACATATAATAATAATAATAATAATAATAATATAAACTTTATTTCAGGCAACTTAAGAATAGTACAGATGGTAAAAACTAATTCTAAGGCCCATAGAAATAAATACCTTAAACCTAAGATACATATTAATAAAACTTAAACTAGGTCACACATATCGCTTGTGTGTCGCGGCGCGGGGTATCACGTGACAGGCGGCCCTTGAACCGCCGAAACTTCACCCCTTTCGGCCAGAAGTCAGGGCTCATGAAGGTCTTCAATCTCTCCGTAGGGACCCTCACCATAAATGAGCTAAAGCTCACATTACGACGAGAGTCCAACTATAAGTAGTATGTATTCAGCCTATCAGACACAAACACTAGGGAGGTAAGTATAATAAATGTATTAAATACTTATACTTATGTAATTTTTTTTAATCTCTAACAACTTTGAAACAAACAATCTTTCGATAATAACTTCAAGATTCGAGCATAAGATTTGAAATTTTCGGTTCTTACCATTTTGTAAATTAAAATTATAATTTCATTAAAGAACACTCTGTTGCAATGTTATGAAAAAATAAACTGTTAATAACTTTTGTTGTTGGGTGATTGTATTCTTATTTAAATGATAAGGGAACAAGTCATCAAATTAAACCCTTTTATCAAGTTAAATATTTTTTCTTGTTACTAACTCAGATGTTGTAATTATATTACGAAAACTGACCTTTCTCAATATGTCCGCGACCGCTCTTTGTACCGAAAGTAGATAAGTGCAGTCCTACCTCAGATTAAAGACTAAAGCGTGTATTTAATCTTCCTAGAGTCCTACAAATAATTTTTGGCTGTAAACTTCGGCATTAATGAAACATCGTAAGTAATTCATTCATAAATTAACATTATTATAGAAATTACCTTCTTCTATTTCTTAGTCTAGCAAGAATACATTAATCGCTCATATTCTGTTTAGAAGGTTATTGAAGTTATTTCTTTTGGAGAGGTTACCGATGACTATTATTTATAACCGACTTCAAAAAAAGGGTTATCAATTCATCAGGAATCTTTTTTTATGCTTTTTTTTATGTAGTATGTTCACCGATTACTCGGGTCTCCGAGTCAAGGCGTCTGCCTTGACCAATTTGAAAAATTTGTTGAAAGGGTATACTTTCCGATTGGTGCCACAAAAATTTGGTGAGGATCTGTCGAAGATCTTCGAAGTTATGAACAGAAATGCACCCCAAGATTGCAGAAAATTGCTCAGGTAGGTACCTGATAACATTGAAGTCGGTTTTTTTAATTTTTAATTTAGCCACTTGTACAACGACCGTTTTAACCTAGGAACAAGGCGATTATCAAATTGACATGAAACAGTGAATAAAAACTAGTAACTATAGGCAATGTCATGTCTCACTATTTTATAGCAGACGTCATGTCGTGATACATCTAGACAGACGATCAATATTGCATGCTGTTTTGAAGTTCTATTGCAAACTAACCCATAATTTAAACTGTGCATAAATACCTCCATGTTTTATGGCCGAGTTACTGCAGTATTCTTAGGACAATGTTTTTTTTTTATCTAATACGGGGCAAAAACATTATATCCTCATTTTATATCCCCTGAAAGAAAAGATCAAGGTGAGTTTTCCACACATAATACATGGTAAGTACTTTTAGTTTTCGACACATCTGATAAGGAATACTTTATACTGAAATTCAAGGCTTGAAATAATCATAAGCATTAATAATAACCATGGTTTAATTTAAAAAATCTCGTCTTGCACGCTAAATATAAACTTCAAATGAGTAAATCTAGTAGGTATGTATATGAAATCCACACAGCCATGAGATCAAAATGTTGTGTTCTGGTGGCAACGCTGAATTATTGATCCTGCTATGTCCATGTATGTAATGCGTGTTATTCCATTGTCATCATTCAGATCGTAAAATTTTGAAGTTCCATTTACTTAAGGTATCTATTGGCCTTATTAGTTGAACATTGTAAGTTAAGTACTTAGTTGGCTCTAATGTTTTCTGTCAATCTTTGCCCTTTCTTCTCATGTTCTTCAATAAAAGTTTCATCCAATTGAGTAAGTACATATAGCTTTGTATAAAACGTTTTGAAATAGATAGAGTCTTCATCATTAATTCAGCCTTTAGTATATTCAAATGACATCTTCTCTACAATATATTCTAAAATAACAAATCCAAAGGCGCATAATTACATGGTCGAAATACTCGTATCTATAGTATGTTTGGAGTAACCTGCACGTTAAAACTCAAAACTTATACGAACTACTATAATCTGTGTCTAGTTTTTCACAAAAACTAATGATTTCAGAATTGGAACGATCCACGAAGATGTCACAACAGATGTTGTCGGCAAGATCGGTTCCTGGCAATGGCTAACTACTTTAGTGGCTACAGTGCTAATGGCTCCGTCTATATTCAATCAGTATGAAGACATATTCCTCATCCATCCTCCAGAAGCAATCTGCGTGCCTTCAGAGGAGCATGAAGTGTTCAACTCTAGTTTATGCTATGTCACCAATGGAACTGCGGTGTCAAAGTGCTACAAGTGGAATTTGAAGCTAATGTGGCTGATATGGTTAAAGAAAACAGTAAGTTTCAGCAATTTTATCTACATGTGTAACAGGGACTAACTAATGAAATATTTTCTTGTATCGTTTTAAAATATGCTTGACTAGTGCTTCGAAGACTTAGAAATAATTCACAGGTCAGTATTTAAAAAAAAAAGTAGAGGCGACAGGCGACAATGTATTAGTGAAAGCATTAATTTTTCTGTAAGTAAAAAAATATTATTTCAAATTCAGTAGAAGGCATTCTTAGCAGATGGCTAGCAAAGCTCATAATGGCTAAAATGTTTTTTTTTTCAGTGGCTAGTGTTTTGCGACCCGCACATGAAACTATTATCAACGTCCATCATTTGCCGCTTTGGTTCTATGTTCGGATGTGTTATATATGGATTCGTTGCTGACAGGTAACAGTTTTGTATTCAAAAAACATATGCACGTCAAAAAACATATGCATTCAAAATTAATACCTAAATACAATAAAATATACTTATTCTCATTGACCAAATTGTGCTCAAAACACAAAACTTTATGAACAGTTGAAAGTAAGCTAATATTTATTATTGAAATGTATTTAAATGACATCATCGTGGTATTATTATGTGATTCATCTCTCCCTACTCGTTAATACTTTGCATGGTTTTATTATAAGAATTATTTTAAGCTTAATGTATTATTAATTCGACAAGGCAACGGCAGTCGGCAGATTACACCAGCATAGTCATGTAAAATTTCATTGTCATCAAGTATCCAGTTCCAGACTTTTCATAATTTCTTAAAAGTATTTGCGTAGGTATTGAAAACATATTTTCGACATAAACAATTTCAGTTTTGGCAGAAAAATGGCGATAAAAATAGATCTGGTTGCGTCGCTGGGTTTGGGACTCATCGTTACGTTCTGCGATTCGGAAGGATGGTTCCGACTGATGGTATTCCTCAAGTCCATTTTCGGAAGCGCTTCATTTTATATGGGCCTTGTGTTAAGTAAGTATTGTATTCATTGCATATTACAATCGAAGGTCATATACTGGGTTATCTAACTTATGTGACGAATGATCAAGAAGCCATAAAAATTAGATACGTGAGCCTTTTTTTCAAGCACTGTTGTTGTCCTCTTGCTTCCTCCCTTTTGTTCAAGGTTATCCAGATTTTTTTTTATATTTTATAGTGTTAAATCACACTTAGGTATTATTTTATTGAAAATGAAAAGTTTTATCAAAATTTTCAAATCCGACTGGATTGAAAATTTTGATAATTTCTTTTTCAAGGTTAGCCATGTCTAAAGGTGTGTTAATACTTGCATTTTATATGTAGGTAAGTACTTATCAGAATATTAAGCATTCGCATTTTAGTGGAGCCTAGCTTTGTTGATCTTTTTGGTATTTGAGTGCCTTTAATAATGCCTATAATTTACATTCGAGAGAATACTAAAATGCAACTTTTAGAAAAATAGTCAGAGACACGTCTGATGATGATATTTTGGGGCATTGCCACATTTTGTAAGCACTCCACACAAAACAGACTGAAAGCCGATCATTGATCGCGTGAATAAAATTATTCTGAGCAAGAAAGTCGGGAAAATATGAAAATAAAGCACCAAAATTAGTATTTCGTCGACTTTAAATTACCCAACATGGTTTTCCGATTTACCACATTGCATTGGAACAACATAAACTAGCATTCAATGCGGCAGGAAAATTGTAATGCACTTGTTGTTGTTGGCTAGACCAGGCGCCAGCTTACCTACGTAGGTAACAAAATTACAGAATCGCAATTTATTCATAAATTGTGATATCATCGTTGTTTTAATAAAAGCACAAACGATCCCTACTTGCATTCTTTTATTTGCCTTGTTTCCTTCTGCTGGTTTTGAAAGACTCAGATTGAAGAAATATCATTGACACTACTAAAATAAATTCTTGCTGTGATGAAAGGTAATAAGACTAAGCGTCAATTCACACGTGCGACTACCACACCACGTCGCAGCGACAAAATGTGGTCGAGCTGTGGTTACGTGTGAATAGTGTCGCAGCGACTTTTTGCAGTTGCGTTGTGGTACCGACAAAATGTCGATGTGGCAGGCGCCAGCTAGGCGCGCGCTGTTGATGACGTCATGTCGTTGCGATGTGGTTGCGATGTGGTTGCGATGTGGTTGCGATGTGGTTGCGATGTGGTTGCGATGTGGTCGTATTACACAGGTGGTCGATAACAACGACAAAATGTGTTACGTGTGAATTGGAAATTCATTTTCAATACAAATATACGCCCGACCACGTCGCGTCGTTGTGGTGTGGTTGTCGGTGTCGTGTGGTTGTGGTACGTCTGAATTGGCACTAAGACTACATCGAATATTAGTAGGGAACATACAGGGAGTCCTGATATTCGGTCTGTAATGATTCTATACAGTATCTGAACTACTCCAACGTATGATGTCTTACTTCGATAGACTTAGACGCAGTTTATTTTTTAACATATAAAACTTGAAGTTAAGTAGGTTAAAATTAAAAAATACTCAAACACAACTTGAGAGATTTTATGTCATGACATGAGTGATATGGGGATTTTTAAAGAAGTATTTCAGACATACTGACATGATTATTGTTAGGTACTACTTTTTTCAGTGAAGAAGGCTAGGGAGAGGGACTATGGAGAGATTTAGGGGAGGCCTACGCCGTGGAGGCTACTATTTCTGAAAACGTGGGTAGTTTAAGTAATTAGTTATTAGGTAATTTGTAGAGCAGTATGAATAAAGGCTATTTTATTTATTTTATTTTTATTTACTTGTTTCAGTATGTGAAATATCAAGTAACAGTTGGCGCTCTACACTATGCCTCGTAGTGATGGCACCTCGTCTCTTCGCTGCGGTATGCATGGTAGTGCTAGCGAACGCTACGTCTAACTCGGAAACGTATAGCTGCATAGCTTGCTTGTTTGGCGCTGTTTGTGTGGTGCTACTAAGGTGAGAGTCGCCTGGAAGTTTATACATGGCAATTCATTGGAGAGGAAAATATTATATGAAATATGAACAATAACAACATTTTCAGCGAAACTGGAAACCAGACGATAAAGAGCCGTGTTGGCCGAGGGGTATGGTACCTCGACTTTCGATCCGAAGGTCGTGGGTTCGAATCCTTCAATCAATGGATTTTTCATTCCTAAAATTTATATGCGCATTAACACGAGGTTCTAAACGGTAAAGGAAAACATCGTGAGGAAACCCGCGGCTTAGCCAGCCCCACACGTATTGACCATGTCTTCTCTGTGGATATGTCCGGTTAAGCTGAAGACGGTGTAGGTGCTGGGCAAGCCTACTCCATCTCAACAATGTCCCAGGCACTACAGTGTCCCAATGAGTGTAGGCAAAGATTGCCTCCTGACACTGTATAAATCTATTTAGTAAAGATGTAAGTAAAGGCCTATTTTTTTTTGGCATTAGGTATGCTAGCCAATTGTGCTTTCATTTTGTAATTTGTGTGCAATAAAGAATTTAAATACATAGGTACTTAAATTTCCAGGTGGTGCCCCGAATGTCCTCAATGGTTACTGTTCAACAGAAAAATACGTTCAGCCGAAATTATTCTTAAAAAGGCTGCAAAAATGAACGGCATCGTACTTTGCAGCGATTTCAAGATAAGGCCTGTGAACCACAGAGTAGGTGTGTTTTGAAAAAATATTTATTTGCGCTGTGGTTGTTATAATACCAAATATATATTTAATAGCAATCTCTTTCAGGCGTACCACAGTTTGGATGAAACAACGACGTGCATAGGGGCCCTAACTACACATAATGTCCGTACTGTTTTCATTATGCTAGCGTCATTTTGGATATTCTACTTCTTTCTATGGAGTTCTTTGTATGTGAAAGTTTACAAAGAAGAAAGGCTGCCAGAACTTGTGTTGGAAGTTCTTTGTTGTGTTGGGGTATTTGGGTGCCTAACGATATTGCTATCGAAGAAATTGTCACTAAAGCATTTGCTGCTCATTCAAATTATTGTAACAGGCGCTTTGACTGCATGCGTCATATTCTTGAAGAAAGTAAGGACATAATTATGCTTTTATAGTTAAGTATTTCGTTTTACTTTATTGATTTCTTCCACATCATCATCCTTTCTCGTCCCAACCCAATGCTGGGTAATAGGCCTCTCTTCGTTTCTGCCATTCGCCCCGTCTCGCGCCAATCTAGCCCATGTACGACCTGCGGTTTTAACTATTTCGTCGACCCATCTTGCCGATTTCTTTCACAATTCATATTAAATGCGGTAACTAAGTATAATAATATACAATTCACGAAATTTAAAAGAAAAATGTGACTTACCATAACAGTAGGTAAAGCTAGTTCAAAATACCCAAAGCCTACGAGTATGATGGCCCATGTTGAATCCTGAAAAACAAAAGCCTATCAATCATGGTACCTAATTACCTAACCTACATTAAATACTAATTATTGATGCATAGCTCAGTAGAAATACACATAAAGAAGATTGTCAAAGTAGGTAAACTATCAAAAATCAGTTTTTAAATAAGTACCTACCTTTTTCGGTAGCTTCTTGTTCCGTAGCGCGAGCGCGTTGAAGTCTTTTGTTTGAAAAACCGGGCCGTGTAGCAAACTGTAAAAGAACTAACATTTAGAACAAGTTATTTTAAAGAATAAATAGAAGCACTGGATAGTTTAATTAGGGACCTACTTTAAAATGAAGCTCCTGTCCATTATTTCAGGGTTTGCTACGCAGCATCGGCTCGTCAATCGCAATTTCGTCAGGCGTTATCGTGCATGCCTTGCTTTTGAATATCACCCCTAGAGTGTTCGCGATCAACGTCCGAGCGACCACCTTTGGATGTTGCCATGCGACCGGACAGCTGGGCTCCATCGTCAGCTACGTCATATTACTGTCTCATCCGATGAATGACGTCACTTTCTCGGCTGTTATGGCGGCTGTTACTGTGATAGCTGCTGGATTGTGCTGCTTCTTCCCTGATGTGGACGGGAGAGAATTGCCTGATGTTATTGAGGATATGGATTATTATGCAGAGTATGTACTTATTGAATTTTTTTTTAATATTTACCGAGCTCAGAGAACCAAGTCGTTTGTCAGTAAGGTTTTAAGATATGGTCCATCGACCAAACATCATCTTTTATTATGAGTAGGTAATCATTGCCTACACTTAACGGGACAATGTAGTGCCTGGGACAATGTTGAAATAGAGTAGGCTTGTTCAGCACCTACTCCATTCTCTCAGTTAAACCGGGCATGGGCCCTGTTGGTCGAGTGGAACAGTATCTACCTCGCCTTTCGATCCGAAGGTCATGAGTTCGGAACTGCTGAAGTTCGAGTTCGTTCAGGCACTAAAGTGTCCCGTTAAGTGTAGACAAAATATTGTCTCCTGACACTGTATAAATCATGTAGTGAAAGATGTAGATACCTAAAGGCTTAATCAATATGAGAAGGAATGTAATGGACTTTTAATTGCTCTTCCATAAAATAATAATTTAATGTTTCAGGCTATCAAAACCGCTTCGCTGGGCGACCCAGAAGACAAGTTCACCCTCAATGGAGGAAGTAGAATTGAGGGTATACTCATTCGGAAGCGCAGGCCGTGCCACTCACAGCCACTCCGAGACAAGGGTGCCAGCAGAGAGGATAGGAATCGTGACGCTACCTAGAGCCATCTCCAGGTTCCTAAAACGAAGATAGCTAAGACAAAAAACATCCCATAAAGATAAAACAAAAAATGTCATTGATGTTTACTTCATTCCTTTTCTTACAATACTTATGTGAATTTTATTTACAACTTAAACTGCTATGAAACGGGGGATGGGTTTGCTTTATAATAGGTACTTTTCAGATCATTTTCGAATTCTCTTCATTACAAGCGCCTACCAATTTAAAGCAGGGTTATACTCCCTTGAACTCGGTAAATTATTTTACTTCGTTACTGACTCTGCGTAGGACGGTAAGTGCAAGTTTAAATGAGTTTTGTTGATATCATTTCAAAAGCAATTGTTAAAAATTACTCAATTATCGCGAAAGAATCCTCGTGGTGCATTCTGGTCACAGCTAGACCCGATAACACAGGGTCTGGTCTGGCCAATTCTTTCAACACAACGGTACAACAACACTCAATTAGGTACTATCTCCCTTTGCCCCACTTGACTAGTAAAACATGCTCCATTAGGTACTCAAATCAAACTACGTCTAGATATTTTTAAGAACTGTAAATCTTCCATGACCTGCGTATTGAATAGATGACGTCTGAAACTAAATCGTTGATTGAAACAATTGCTCCAGTATTATTTAGCTCACTGGCGTTTACCATTTGCAATCCGTACCCATATTAATTTGAAAGTGTGTTTATTTGTTTGTTTATTTATCCTGCTTTCACGTCAAAACAGAGCGACGGATTGACGTGATTTTTTGTATGGAGATAGTTGGAGGGCTGGAGAGTAACATAGGCTACTTTTTATCCGGGTACCACGCGAGCGAAGCCGCGGGCAGCAGCTAGTAGGGTATATTTAACTTTATGGTCTCTCCACACTCGCGCGAACCCGCGAAGCACCCGCAATCCATGAGTGTGGGTCCGATTAGCATATTCTTCGCTGCTTCGCACCTCGTTCCCTATTGTTGTAGGTTTTTGTCCCGCGACATTGTATTCGCAAGGCACACTAGGCAACTAGGCGCGAACCTCTGAATGTGGAACTGGCAGTTTTTGCCGTGATTCGCAATGCGATCCGCGCCGTAATACGCGCGCGTGTTTGGAGAGGCCTTTATATACCTACCATCACATGCAGGTCTGTCAATTTTTTGATGAGGTGTAGGACCAAAAGTGTCTGACATTTTATTAAGAAACTAACTGAGCCCTCGCGGCATTGCCCGCGTAGTGATGGTATAATAATAATGGGGATGATGATGGTGATGAAAAGTAACCGCTCACCTTCCTCAAGAATTCAGATAAATACCTAAGTATCAAATCCAGAAACTTTTTTTTAAATATGACTAAGTACCTACTAGTTCCTTAGCGTTGAGAGTTTAGCGCTTTCAAACATACCTACAACCAAAGTAAAAAAAAAATCCGCTTTATAGTTTTGGTGTAGATTTACAAGGTACTAATTAAAAATTAAATAAAACAAAGTTGAAATATAAAAAATACATTTTCGTCAAATATGTATTACAATTATTATTTTCGCTAAAAAAAACTTGAACATTCTATAAACTGAATGCATTAGTTCTGTTTGTCAGAATTAATTATTACATAAATAAATATACATTTACACCACGTTCTCTACAAACAGTACACACGTAAATGCAAATTATTGCTCTATGGTTTGTACAAATTGATTAGCAATGGTTAAACTGCTGAAGTCACGCCCAGACTCTTGGCAAGGATTTATATGAAAATGTATGCGATGTGATTTTGTTTACGAGTCGTATTGATATCCATCTTCTCTACTAAACGTTTGTGGTAAGGTTATATTTGTGATAAATATAAACGTTTACCTACACTTTGCTAAGAGTTTGGGCGCAACTGAACAAAGTACATGCCAAAAGTATTTGCTAATAGATAATGTTGTTTTGGAACTTGATAATTTAAGATTTACTGAATTATAAAATCGCCTCGCTTTTAAACAATGTAGGTAAGTACTTAAGTATTTTTAAATATTGTCTCATAATAATTTATCAAGTCACATTAGTTTGGCGACGTTGATTGTTAATTGAATGCCAATTTAAACAAGTAGGTTCACCTACTTTGTATGCACCCATTCTATTTTAATAACGTACAAAAATATTATGATCGTTTTAGTTGCATCACAAGTTCACAACACAAGTTGTGACTGGGGCTTGCATTCGAATAAGTATTCGAATATTCGAATGCAAGCCCTAGTCACAACATACAATAGGTACCACAAGTGTGATAAAATATCGTCCACACAAACCGCAAATCTTTGTAATCTAATACGGGCATAACATTTGTAAGTATTCGCAATAATTGTACCTATCTGCTTTTCCTCGTTTATATGTTTCAGTTCATTTTGCATTATTTTATAGGTACTTTCAAGTACCTACTTGCATGAATTACTAGCGGTAGTACTCCGGCTTCGCACAAGTGACTTGTTTTTAGTGTGAAGACCAATTTTCATCTCTTAATTAAAGTTTTAAAGCCAAATGTTACTCATAGTGTAAAAGGATACGAGCGAAATATAACTATACTACTCAAACAAAATAGTGCTAAATATCAATAACTAAATAACAATTAATTTATTTCAATTTTAGTTTTCGGACTATGTTAACATTCCATAAACTAAAATTGAAATAAGTAAATTATTGTCCATCCAATTTTTTATTTAATTTAAGTCATATTTTTCTAGGTGGCTATATTGTTTTGAGTAACAGGATAAGGATTAAAACTATATCGATCAAATAAGCTTCTTAAGTCCCGTCACGACACCCTAACAACTTGGTTTTTGTTGCCCGTAATTTTAAACCAGTGAAAAGAAAATATAGTAGAAGTAGGTTTTTAAATTTTAAATTATACTTACGAGTATAAGGGAGTGGCCACATTGCGTATTCTGCAGCGCGTTTGTATCGATACAAACGCGCAGCTCAAAAACGCGCCGCAGAAAACGCAGTGTGGCCAATCCCTAAAATTCGGTAACGAGCAATTTTGACTACCTAAGTGCTGACGCGTATTAACAACATATTTAATTGAATAAGTAAATATTAGGTAGTTACTACAATCTACTCGTATTAGTCAAAGTAAACTTATTATTTTATAGTGTTATCCTCACGCTTGGAAATGGGCGTTTTTCGACTAGCCCGGCACGGCACCGGCACCGGCACCGGCACCGGCGACGCAAAAATGTATGAAAATGTACTGCTCGTTTTTCCACTTGCCGGCGCCGGCACCGGCAGATTTTCATACGTTTTTGTATCCCCACCACCGGTGCCGGTGCCGTGCCGGCATATGGAAAAACGCCCAATGAAGAATGTAAATAATGGGTTTTTTTTTTTCAAACGTTCGCAAGGTTCGCAAATAACCCCGTTTTTTATAATTATGGAAAAGTTAAAAATGTTTCCTATGGATTATCCATAAAAGACATAATGTAGGTACAATCGCGGACTCTTGTCAATTTTACAATTATTACAAATTATTACTGCCCATTGTACAATTATAAATTTCTTTCATAATTATTGTGTTTTTTAGGACGTGTATCAATAAAGAGTTTTCATTCATTCATTCTGTTCACTCTGTAAGGTATACCAATACAATTAAATTATTTAGATGCATCTAATTTTTTTTTAAATATCTCAAAAGGTTTAACCAGCATTAACAATGTAAGTGGCAGAAAATATTTTTTGGAACCTCAATACAAAACATCACGAAACGAATGAATGAAACGTACAAACTGACTGATGCTGATAACGATTTTTTTGAAGGTACATTAATTGACATTTAATTTAAAAAAAAGTACTTACTTATGTAAGCATGTTATTTTTATAACTTACGTTACTAATTGCACTCTTTAAAACGTACTAAGTACCTATCTACTTCTTAAATCTAAAAATAAACATTCAGAATCTTAGGCTCTTATTCCAATGAATGTATTTCTAAGTATAAGTTATTTATAACACTTTCTACCAAAAAAATAAAGTTTGTATCTAGAATATAAACTTTGTAGTAACACGACGAAAAATATTTGTATTACTTTAAGTAATTCAACAAATGACGTAGTAATAGTTTATGATCGAAAACAGTACAGATTTATAACATGAGTATAATAACGTAGGTAACAAATACAACAAATTGTATTATTCTATACAACAAATACAATCCTGTTTCAGAAAATAAATGCACTTACAGTGAGAAAAATAATTTCAATTCTTAACGGGTAGGTAGGTACATAAATAATTATGGTAGTGTTGTGAGCCGTTTAGATAAATCCGTTTAGGCTCCAAAATGCTTTATGGTAAACACAAGTATCCAAAAAAAAATAGTAAGTAAATAGCTAAAACCACAAACATAAATGTTAGTAACTTATAATAAGCTTTATAATATTATCAGATAGTTTACAATTTACCAAACTTCTTTAACTAAAGCATAATATAATCAACAATATTGTAAATTCAACATTTCATTTGTAGCACTTTTCTAAGTAACTATACTATAGTAACGATATGAGTAGACAACAACAATGATTATGAATTCATATCACAGTCTATCTTATGGTCAAATGTTTTATTGCGTGATTATGAAAAAAATATAAATACATTGGTACCAAGGTAGGTACTTACATAATTTCCACATTTTAATTTAGGTACGACGATAGCGGAAAAATACTCAAATGCCATGTCATGTCTTGTTTATCAGCTACCTTTAAATTCTGGTTAATAGTTCTTATGTTTTTATTTCAATGTAAATAACTGCTTACTCAAAGTGAACTTATTTTATATTGTAAATATAATTTGTATTTAGGAACTAGGAGATTCTAAAGGAATAAAGATTTTAATAAAGGCACTACTTATGAAGTGTTCATGCAAGAAAAATATATAAATTATACAGGGTGTGGCAAATTCTTGGTCACTGAAGGGTAGCTACCTTTTCTCTTGTAGTTAGAATGTTTTGTTCTTAGGAAACATCAGTTTTATTTTGAAGAAAAAAATAATTGCATTTTTAGATTTTTGAAAAAAGTACAGTTAGCCTAAAAAATTACATTTGTCAAAAAAAACAAGTTGGTCTTAATCGACTCTATTTCCCACCAGGAACACTTCTCCCAAAGTAACTTATCAAATCAAATCGTAAGTTTTTGCAATATTTCAAAAAAACACATCCCATACATTTTCTATGAAATTAGGAGTTGTAAACATTACAGTGCCACTTATTCGATCGTTCTTAATTTATTTTCATAACTGCTTCGGCAAGCTGGGAGGCTATTGTAAAGCGCGTATTTAAATTTAGAACAAAGTGCTTCCATGCAGATGTACAAATGGTATGCTCCATGCATACCATTCTCTCTTGTGGCCCTGTCTTAGGCGCCTAAGGCTTTACAATAGCCTCCCAGCATGCCGAAGCAGTTACGAATTTAAATTAATAACCATTGAATAAGTGGCACTATAATGTTTACAACTACTAATTTCATAGAAAATGTATGAGATGTGTATTTTTGAATTATTGCAAAAACTTACGATTTGATTTGATAAGTTACTTTGGGGGAAGTGTTCCTGGTGGGAAATAGAGTCGATTAAGACCAACTTGTTTTTTTTGACAAATGTAATTTTTTAGGCTAACTGTACTTTTTTTCAAAAATCTAAAAATGCAATTATTTTTTTCTTCAAAATAAAACTGAAGTTTCCTAAGAACAAAACTTTCTAACTACAAGAGAAAAGGTAGCTACCCTTCAGTGACCAAGAATTTGCCACACCCTGTATAAATATATAAAATATCAGTAAGTATTAAATTATTGTTATGATTCTAGGTAGGTATTTATAAATTATTTTGTTTTGTAGAAATAAAATTGCGTGGATAACACTTCTTTATTACCCACTTAAACTTAAATACAGTGAACGAAAATAAGACCTTATTTATTTCCACTTAGCGGCTAGCCTCTCGCAGCTGGCCGCGCCCGATTCCTATTTAATTTCATGTAAGCCATGATTCGCACCGCGATCAACTCCGCGATTTCACGCCGTGATACGCGCGCGAGTGTAGAGCCGGCTTTATACCCAATGACCGCGACTCGGCAGGAATATTATGTGATTCCATGACAATTGCAAGTAGGTAGTTAAAATCAATCTTATTTCCCAGGAGTTTGGGTTCCTATAGTCGAAATTTTAATTCAATATAGTGGAATAGTGGATTGGTGCCAGCTTTCAAATCATAGTGATGCTATTTGACTTTCGTTGTTTGTTACGTTTTCTTCTTGTTTGTGTTAAGTAAATAAGAAGACCTGTTATGGACTTGCAATCAAGTATGTACATCGATAAGAGATAAGAGTGTGTAACAAATAAAAAAGACACCACGAGATTTTTAAGGTTACCACAATAGAGTATTATTTTCTGTTCTGTGACACGCATTTAAGGAGCAAAAAACTAAGTCGAACGTATGGAAAATTTCATGATGATCGGGGGTGAAAGTGTAACAAACAAGCTCACATTCGCATGTATAATATTAGTTGAAAATACTTTTATTTTAGCTCCCACAAATACATACATTTTAGATAAGAATTCCGACATTTATGAAGACTTAGAAATACAAAATAATGACACACATTTAATTGATTAATTGAATCAAACTTTTTAGCACAACACCATTTTTATTTCATACAAAAACGGCAACATTCGATATGTCAGTTTAAGTACTACATTCAATTAAAAATCCGACTATAGCTGGCTGATTCGATAGTAAGTCCCACCCACCACGGCTCAGTTTGTCTAGTGAAAAAGAAATGCTTCCTTACTTTATTTGCGTTCACTGTTTGAATATATTTTTTTTTTCCTTAAACATATATTTAAATTAAATAAACTAGGAACTTTAATGGTAACTATTTAAGTTATTTACCAGATATTAACAACAAAAAACACGAAATATCAAATGCATTTTATAGAATCTAGGGGCTATCTACAAAAATATTATATTGAATTCTTATAGAATTGACACTTGTACCACAAACGTTAGCCCCGCGGGACGCGAGATGAAGGGGCGTGGGGCGCTCTCGACTCATAAAATAATCAAAAACCACTCCTCAGTCTTAGGTTTTAAATGCTGGTGCTGTTATAATGTTGTCTGCTCATTTACTTTGCCGTTCTTGAGTAGGAATGGAGGCTTCTCTGGAATGAAAGAAACCATCATACTAATATTATAAATGCGAAAGTTCGGATGGGTGGATGTGTGTTTGTTCCACTATAACTCGACAATCACTGAATCGATTTGCCAGAAATTTAAAATACACATAGTTAATGACTGGGAATAGGAAATCTGCTACTTTTTGTTCCGGAAAAATACACAGTTCCCGTGATAAAAAATAGTAGTCCACGCGGGCGAAGCCGCGGGCGTCTGCTAGTGATTTCATATATCAACGTAAGTTTAAATATTACAAACATGAAAAAGAAACATGCAAATGCTGTTTGTAAAAACGATTGACCAAGCTGATAAAGAAATGACTGAAAATACTTGACAAACATCTTAAGGGAAAAAAATGTATGGAAAATAAACCGGGTTAGCAATCAATGAGTTTATATTGAATGCATAGATTATAACGAAATACATGTTCACACACCTGCATCAGCATCATCAGAGGTCATCGCTACCGCGTGTCCATTGGAGTCGGGCCGCTCTTGGCTGCACTTTTGGAAGCGAATAGCGAACATGAGAGTCGCGCCAATCAGAGGAGAGATGCCGGCTAGCACGAAGGGTAACGTGTAGCTCTTGTTTATGCCGTAGAGAAAACCAGCCACCGGCGGCCCTATGGATAGAGGAGGAGCTGCCAAACCTAACATGCAGCCTATAGATTGAGCCGCGAAGGACGCACCGCACAGCTCGACCGCAATCGGCCCTATCAACGCAATAAAAGCACCGTCGAATATCCCCATTCCCAAAGAAAGCGCCACCAACAACGGGAAGGAATTTACGAATGGCAGGATAATAGTGAGCGTTCCGATAACGTAAAATGAAATCTGCTGAAGCATTATCCTATCAATACCAGGCCTGTCGGCTAAGAATCCGAACACTAATCTACCTACACCGGAAGTGAATGCGATGCACTGAAGTGGTAAATTGTAATTTACGTCTGTGAATGTGCCTTCTATGAATTTTTTTATGTGTACATAAGGAACGAAGTAACCGAAGAGAGCGACGGGCATAGAAAGAGCCCAAAACTTATACTTTCTATTTTTCCATATTTCAGTATTTATTATACTTTTAACCAATGATTTGCAGCTATTATCTTCTCTGATAGGTTTTATTGACATCAAGGGAGTGGGCTTGAATAGGAAACCGCACATCGCCACGCCGAAAGCGAACACGGCTAGTAGTCTAAAGAGCCAAGCTAAGCCGTAGTTTTTGAGCATGTACTCCATTAGAGGAGGTATGATGACCGTGAAAACTGAGCTACCTATTGTCACGAAACCGTTTACAAGGCCGAGTCGCTTTTTGAAGTAGTGTCCGAGGATAGCAAGTGACGGCGTGTAGGCGAAAGAGGCTCCCATCCCGTACATGATGCCGTACGTAAAGTAAAGAGCGTCCACGTTGTTCGTAAGAAAGGAGGATAAGATAAGGCCGGTGGTAGCTATGCTGCCGCCAACCACTGCTGTAAGCCGCAATCCGAGTATCCCAGTCAGGATACCCGATACTGGCGACAAGAAGAATGTTGTACCCATCGTCAGCGCTCCAACCAAAGCTGAAATACAAAATAAATCATACTTAAAACGTGACACGGGCCTATTAATATAAAAGATCATAAAATAAACATGCAATTGACTTGCAAATTGCTTTAAAGACCATCAGCGTCGTCTCCGAACCGTCTTTATTTGATCTTAATCAGCGTAATCTATTACGCCAACGCACTGACATCGTTCATAAATTGTCACAAACCTAGAAAAGGGGCAATAGGCATGCGGTCACATTTCGTCGAAACGAATCAAGAACTGGGACGTGAAGTATATTTCTCCGTTTTATTGCCTCAGTAGATACAATTATGTATTTAGTACCTACCTAAGGTAAACGAACTTAAATGATAGCTGGACGTTTATAGTCGGACCCATAATTCGAATCACTACTTGATAGCTAGCAAAACTCAAACGCATTTAATAAAAAAACCGCGAAGAACTAGGGCAACAAACACGGTTTCGGGAAAAAACAATAACTGAGTTTTTTATTTAGTCCCAGGCGTTTTTGTCTTCTAAATAGTCTGATATTTTATAATACGCTTTCTTATAATTAGGTATGCTTATACTACATACATCAGCGTATGCTTATAATCAATAATTTAAGTTTAATTGATTTTTACCCGGCTGACTGTCAAGTCAGACAGGGTTATGTAGATCGCGCGTTTCTATGTATGTTCGTGGGTATGTAAGTAATATTCTTTATTACCACGTTACTCCTAAACGGCTGGATGGATTTTGATGAATGAGGTATCGTTAGAATCGTCTCCATCTCGATTGTGCTCTAGGATACTTTTTATTTCGATAAATCAAATAGTGCGGCTAGAAAATGCAACAATGTGTGAATTTTCAAAATGAAAATCACGCCATCATATCAAAATCCATGTCAAAATCAAGAGGTTGGTGGACTGATATCAAATATATATTTTTTTTAAATCTAACATGACATCTTCGAAGACTAAATCGAGTCTCAAAATTTTTGAAAATCTATTTTTCGCCCTAAACAGAATTGCTAAACAAAATGCATACTAAAACTTTATATTTAGTCACACGCAACGTTTAGAACAAACTGCATCGAAATTGGTTCAGCCATTTAGGAGATATCTCATATTTAAGAAATATCTTACACGCTTTTAATTCTACACACAGAGCCATCTGTGTGTCAACTGTCACAACAACGTTTAGGAAAATGCGCACGGCATCGAACCCTAGATAGGGTAAACGACCCTAATTTTGGCCCCCCACCATTTATTATCACCCCTTTGATTTATCCTATTTATTAAGAAACAACCGAATCTCACAGTGCTTCAACTTATCGAAATCGATGAAAACAATCATTAGCTACAATATTGACAAACCAAATAACGAAAAATAAACATAGGGGCGTCGCGTCGGTACAACAACATTAATAAAATGTCTCGATTTGAGCAGTGAGAATCTATGTTTTTGCTAAGGTAAGAGCTTTCTTAATTTTATCGAATCAAAGTTTATCAGGGGGTTTTACTTTGCTATAGTTTTTAAATCATTTCAACACATATTATTCGAGCTTCCTGAGCACTAATTTTTAAGAATTGCATTGTTTTTATTATTTTATTGCGGTGCCAACATTTGGTACAGCAAAATTAATTGATTTCCATTTTATTGGCAGTGATGTCAATAATCGGTATTTCTGAGATTTCTATGAGTAGACCAATTATCGACACTAGGCCAATGTTTGAGCATAAGTCTGCTAATAATTGGTCTAACTAATGATCAAACAAGAAAAAGAGGAATTTCAACAATATCAACCAAACAACAGAAATTAGGAAGGAAACAACAAAAGAGTAAACAAGTGTAACGAAACTTGTGTTACCTAAAAAGTTAGATACTGTGGAAATAACCTTAACTCATAAAAAGAAGACTGTAATCCGAATGTAAAACAAGACGAAAAGCAGAAAATGATAGTGACTATGTTAATGTTATATATAACAGACAATTAATGAAACCAAGCAAAACAAAATACTGCATCTCAGCTGCACTATAGCTAAAATAGAGTATTTTTAGACTGAGTTTGATGACAAGAATGAAGAAATATAATAAATAAGTCTTTACGAATGTATTTTAAGCTCTCTTTATGCGATTTCTTTCAATTTACTTAACAGTTAAAAGGGCCAATAAATTGGTCCAACTTATGCCAGTAATTAGTCAAAGTATGCCCATAATTGGTAAAATCATGTTTTTAAATAAACCGCAAAAAAATAAATACAAAACTATGTTTAAGTACGTTTCCCATGTATTAAAAACATCAATTAACTTTCATTCTATCATTTTGACAACTTTTTTTTGTTCGCCACACATAACAAAGACAGTTATCATGATTTAAGTACATCAAGATCCTTAAAGGGCCAATAATTGGGGGTTTTACTACTTACCTATTAATAAAATTGTAATTTAATTTTGTGATTGATAAGATAATGCTGTTTCCAACTTTTCAGTTCAGCCGGGTTTTTTTATTTTTGAATAAATTGCTTGTTGAAATGTGTTATTTGATATTCAATTCAATTCAATTCGTTTATTGTTAAGTTATTGATAAGTTTTGCAATCCGCCTGGGACTTTGTTATAGACTTGCTTATGTAGAGTGACAAATAATTTTACTAGACCCAAACTAATAGTGTTGCATTGCATTCAATGAATCATGTGAAAAATTAATTTGTGCCCAATAGGGTTATTAACTCATTAAGCTATTAACAAAATTTTTTGAACCGTTAGTTCAAATGATTAATTTGATTAGTTAGAGCTGTTCAATTACAGTCACAAACTTCACATCACTATATATTTTTTTCTGGAGAGAGACAGCACTCCAACTTTCAAGTGTCGTGAATCGAATTTTGGGTCCGACTATAGCGACGTTTTAGAAGAAGAAAAATCTAAATATATAACCGACACATTGGGTTACAAGTGACACACAATCGTCTCGTAATCAAAACGGGTCAACCGCACTTCGCAGTCAAAGTACAGCGGAGATATTTAACAATATTCATAATATTGTGCATAGATCTCCTAATTAACACGGACATTGCAGGAAAGATCTCTATGAAAAAGTACGGATCCATTGCCATGTTTAGTTTTGAATGTTTTGAAAAAAGAATAACTAAGATTTATTTCACTTTCACCTACTTTTTAAAGTAAGCCAATTCTCAATACTTTTTCTAGAAAGGTAATCGCTTCTATTAGTTCATCTATCTATATCTTTTTATTTGATAGCTAGGTAAACTCTTGAGGAAGGTTTTTCATCATCATAATAATCACAATACCATCAATACGGGGGCAAAGCCGCGAAGGCGCGGCTATTATTTTAATAAAATGATTTCCTTGTTGGTACTCGTATCTTATCTATAAAATCTATTCCTAAATAGATACCTACTAGATAAAATAATCTAACAAGCATGCACTTAAAAATGATAGGTACTAATCTGATGTATAAGAGACAAACAAACCATGTAAGTAAATATTAGTCTTTCGATATTATTTTTTTTTTATTCATATTTTTACTTCAACGTACCTAAGTATGATTGATTATATTCTTGCCTCTGTCGTAAAACTGCATTGAACCGATTTGTATTACGGGTGTTTCCGAGGCAGAACCAATGGATCAGTTAGTAAACTATATAAAACAATAAAATCCTTGAAGCCAAAATGGATTAATTACTTTATTGAAGAATATCGTTAGCATAGTGTAGGCATGCGATAAACTATTGTTATCAGGGGCACGCACCATCGATTTCGGTAAAACAACTCATCTCGTTAGACAGGCGATAAACTCGTGATAACAAGGGCACGCACCATCGATTTCGGCGAAACAATGATTGTGCTAAAAGAATGATGAAATCGGACGTAATCATGGTTAATTCATAATCAAGTGGCCTTCGCGGCGGCCGACAATCGAGCGCACACTTCAAATGGCGCCAGGACAATTTTTAATGTACCTAGATAGGTATGGTGGAAGACAATCTTTCTATTAACCGATTGTGCAGCACAGTTTGCGTTTATGTCGGCGTCTCGGCGTCGTACGTTCAATTCGACATATTGCGCCTCGCATCTTCCGTCGCGTCACTAGTTCTTTCTCGATTAAGGCGCTAATAGTAGCCGATGACCTTGAGCGAATGGGTGTGGCTACTATTTCGGCCCCGCACCACCCGCACCTTCCACGCGGTTCCGCGCCGGCCGCGAAATAGTTTTCGCGCGTAAACTAAGCCGCAATTGAAGACATCCGTGGAATGGTAAACGAATGCTGCGCAAGAGATTCGGGTTCGATTCCCATTACGGGATACATTTTTACAAGATCTGCAAGTACCTATGTATTTTTTCCTGGTCTGTGTTTTGTGGTAAGTAGGTACCTACCTAACTTCCTAGCATGATGTGAGTAACCTACCTTTTCGAAATTCTTGATACCTACCCATGACGGATTCCTAGTGACCAGAACTAAGTAGGTAAGTACTTAGTAAGTATGTGACTGTTGGGTTTTATGTTATTGTATCAACGAGTAGGTACCTACCTACGTAAATAAGATACGGGTGGAATGATTTCGAAACAAAATCTCTAAGCTAAAGGAAAAAGGGAATACTGGACCTAGAGACAAAATTGCGGTTATAGGGGTAACCTATCAATCTTTCGAAAAACGATACACTGAATTTTGAAATCCATAAAACGTTTAATAGAAACTCGAAATCCAAATACTATGTTTTACATAATATTATTACTCCGTTATAACGTTTCACAGAAGTCCCATTTGACAGAAACACTAATGCCAGATTATCAGTTCGTTTTTTTTTTTCATTCTACAACAATATCCTTATACCTTATTTTAAAAGACAGAAGTAACGCTTACCAGAAAATTTCCAGCCATATAAAACCTTTTCCATCTTACTCAATTATTTATTATTGGGGAATAATAAGTCGAGCCGCAGAATTATTTTTTGGCCACGGAACCTAACTTCTGATTTTATAACTAAGCAACGGAAAAATAAGAAACCTTCTAATAAACTAACTCGTCTTTTTTACAGCATCAACTAAATATTCCAAAGAAAGCGCCAAGTAAATAACAACAATTATTTTTACTTGACCTACTGATTTATACATCGCCATCAAAACTAACTCAGCCACGGATTTTACAACTAACCAACAGTTTAGGTTAGGTTAGGTTAGATTATGAAATAACTACGCACGAGGTAAGCGAGCGTAGCGAGCGTGCCGCGGCAGCGGCCGCCGAAGCGACAGAAATCGAATTCATAAAGAATACAATATATTATACTCCGGTATTTTCGACATTTTAAGCATTCTACCTTCCAAGTATCGTCTTTATAAACTTCGATCAATCGATCTTTATACATTTCAAACATTCTTGATTTTGAAATTCGCAATTTTAAGCTTTGGCATTACAATTAATGTTACACTATATTTTTAACATGCTGAGTTATAAAATTAGAAGTAGATAGACTTACTTTATTGGTGTCATAATTAAATATTTTAGGAGTTCCCGTTTGAATATGTGTTACAAATTTAGATGCTAAAAAATAACTGCCATGCTGAGTTGTATTTACAGTGGCTTACATCGAGGATATTTAGTGGCTAAGATAGTAGTTTTTAGTGGCACATTGATAGTGGCTGACTTAGTAATTCAGAGGTCAATGTAAATTTTTAGAGGCGAAAAATGCTATTAAATAGAAGGCGGTTTAATTAGCACCCTTTATTATTTACGTAATTTGTGTTACTTTTTATGTTGCGTCTGTCATACCGTAAAACGAAACGTTTTTAGGTTATTATCGGTCTCAGAACCGAATCTGACCACCCCGACTTCCACGTACAGTTGGGCCGACTGATCTAGGCGTTCGTGAAGTCAGGCTTTTCGCTGCGCAGTAGAAAATTTTGTATAAAAAAGTTGCACTGCGCATCGAAACGGCTAACTTCACGAACGCCGAGATCCGTTGGCCCTACTGTAGTCTTGTCTGTCCTACCCTAGAGTGTTTTTATGAACACGGAGGCGCGAAGGGAGATGCATGCAGCCCCTGCCCGCTGTGACAAAACGCGGCACGAGCACGAGCTGCGAAGGCTCATGCTGATGCTGCGTTTTGTTACGCAAGGGCGGAGGGGCTGCACTTCCCGAAGCGTCCGGAGCCGTCACAAATTCGAAATGGATGGAAGATTTAGGTTAAATTTTGATAATTTGCCAAAAGTGTTTGGTGAGGTTACTTAACCATCTAGCACGAAATTAGTTAGGAAATGTTAAAGGTAATAAAAAAAAAGTAACTAGGTACAATATGTATTAGATATCTACCTACAGTACTTCAAACTACATAATGGACATCGGTCATTTAATTTTATGGTACCTAGTATTTATAACGCTCTGAATTATTACTAGATGGCGCTACTAGTAGGCGTTTAGAAAGATTGAATATCTACATAATTTTGTAATAGGTCTTTCCTGAACCATGATTTTTCGGGATCGCAAAATATATGGAAAACAATTTATATAGAAAACAAACATGCGGTAAAATGGATGTTAAAATTTCTGGAAAATGTTTAGATGTATTTTGTATTTCTGTCTTGTAAAAAAATAAAACAAATGAAAATCTGGCTTAAGAATTTATGGAATTCGAATTCCTGTATTATGAAAAAAAAAGGAATCAAAAATCTGTCAAACGTTCCTATGGATTTCAATAATCTGTCTTGTATTTTTCGTGACATAAATACGTAACCCAAAGCAAGGTAATCGTAAGTATGTTTTAGAATTGAATAAGTATAAATTTTTTGACTTTGATTATGGATGTTTTACCATAATGATGTTCTAGTGGGGTACGTCCGAAAACCGAAATGCCGATCCTTGAAATGCCGATGCTTCAAATAGCGAAATTCGATATGTGGAACGGTTGAAATGTATAAAGCTTGAAAGATAATAATTTGTAAGGTCGAAAGCTAAAAGTCAGAATGCTCGAAATGCCGAAAGTTTGAATTGCCGAACGTTTACAAAGTAGAATGAGTACTCAATAAGTATAAGTTCCAAATGCCGAATGACTAAAACATCGAAAATGATCGAAATAAGTACTTACATAAATTATTGTATTTTTTAGTACTTACTTTATTTCTTGGTAGTTTTTACGGGTGCGAAAGTAGTTTAGGCGTAAAGTAGATAGATGGAAACGTGATAGTGAAACGACTTAAATACGAGTACTTACTTACAAAATTATTGTATTCTTAACCGAACTTTAAAAAAAGGAGGAGGTTCTCAATTCGTCGGAATCTTTTTCTTTGTGTTTTTGTGTATGTTTACTGGTTACTCGAAGACGCCTCGACCGATTTCTAAGATTCTTTTATTGTTTGAAAGGGTACACGTTTCCAATGTTCCTTTTGATCATCAGGTCAGGATCTGATGATGGGATCTTGGAGAAATTGAGGTAACTCTTCATATTTTAAAGGCATACGCGATTCGGGTACTTATTTTTTAAAAACTTGATAGGATATCAGTGACAATGCAATATGATGGTAACATTAAGCTGATCTAATGATGGAGTCAGAAGCTGTTCAACTCCTCAGTAATTTTTTTTCGATTTAGTGATTTTCTCAAAAAATATTTCAATTGACCCCAGCCTCCCCTAGGTAGCAGTGTAAATGTGCAATTTTTTAGTGTAGGTTTTAATTGTACCTATTCTATCATCTCATTAGTAATGTTTAGTAATTGTGCAATTTATAGTTTAGGTAGGTAGGTAATTATTGTGCTAAGTTGGTTGGTAGGTACTTTACATTATTTTTATTATTTTCAGTATAATATTGTTTTTTTTTTTTGGTTTGCTGAATAATATATTAAGTTTTTAACTAATTATAACGAATTAGGTACCTGTAAGGCCTGTAATGTTATATTAGTATTACAATAATGAATTGAATTGATTTATAATTTAATTTTGTTTGGAAACGCCTACTTCTTTACGTGAGCAAGCGTCATGCCTGCTACTAACTGTCTGCCAAGGATGTAGGTGTGTTTTTCAAATCAAATCAAATTAAAGAACTTTATTTGTTAACATTAACTTACAAGTTACTAGGTAGGTATAATACCTACATTGTTGTTATTATACTAAACTAAAGTGGCCCGCCCAAATCTTTTCTCCGGAAGGAAAGCATAGCATTGCGTTTCATTATTTACCTACTTTACGATTTTGTAAGTGAATCGAACCACTGAGTCTATTGCACACCCCCTAGGGGTAGTTTTGTATAATAAAATAGTGTTTCAATATTTAAATAAGTACTACAAAGTTTATTTATGCCAAGTTTTGTGTGAATCAAACCAGGAAATATTTTTTTCCATACAAAGTTCAGGACTCTATTGCACATCCCCTAGGGATAGTTTTGTAAGAATAAAATATATCTGTCATCATTATTCATTTTAAAGTTTATTTAAACCGAGTTTTGTGTGAATGCTACAAAATCAAAAAAATCTATGCAAACTTTAAAGCTCCCTAGCACACCCCCTAGGGGTTATTTGAAAAATAATAATAGGTAATAATAATAAATGGGGAATAATAAGTCAAGCCGCAGAATTATTTTTTGGCCACGGAACCTAACTTCTGATTTTATAACTAAGCAACGGGAAAATAAGAAACCTTCTAATAAACTAACTCGTCTTTTTTACAACATCAACTAAATATTCCAAAGAAAGCGTCAAGTATATAACAACAATTATTTTTACTTGACCTACTGATATATACATCGCCATCAAATTTACTAACTCAGCCACGGATTTTACAACTAACCAACAGTTTAGGTTAGGTTAGATTATGAAATAACTACGCGCGAAGTAAGCGAGCGTAGCGAGCGTGCCGCGGCAGCGGCCGCTGAAGCGACAGAAATCTAGTTCATAAAGAATACGATATATTATACTCCGGTATTTTCGACATTTTAAGCATTCTACCTTCCAAGTATCGTCTTTTTAAACTTCGATCAATTGATCTTTATACATTTCAAACATTCTTGATTTTGAAATTCGCGATTTTAAGCTTTGGCATTACAATTAATGTTACACTAAATTTTAAACTTGCTGAGTTATAAACATAGAAGTAGATAGACTTACTTTATTGGTGTCATATTTAAATATTTTAGGAGTTCCCGTTTGAATATGTGTTATAAATTTAGATCCTAAAAAACAAATTTAGATGCTAAAAAATAACTGCCATGCTGAGTTGTATTTACAGTGGCTTACATCGAGGATATTTAGTGGCTAAGATAGTATTTTTTAGAGGCACATCGATAGTGGCTGACTTAGTAATTCAGAGGTCAATGTAAATTTTTAGAGACAAAAAATGCTATTAAATAGAAGTCGGTTTAATTAGGACCCATAATAAATAGATAGGTAGGTACCTATTTTTTTCTAAGTTAAATTGTACCGAGATTTGAGTGAATCGAGCCAAGGAATGAAATTTTAGACAAACGGTTTATCACCCCTTTTCACCCCCTTAGGAGTTGATTTATGAAAAATAGTATAACTTATGTATTATTCAGGAACCTAAGCTTTCTACATGCTGAATTTTAGCAAAATTGGTTCAGTAGTTACGGTGATACGTTCGGACAAACATACATAGGTACTGACTTCTTTAGTATTTAAAACTAGCTTCCGCCCGCGGCATTGTCCGTGAGGTACTTACATAACATAATAGCTATGTTCAACCTGAAAGTTCATTCTAAATCAGGGTCCTATTTATAATAAATATCAAAAATCCGATTTTTTGATATTTATCCGATATATATCCAGGCTAAGAAAAAGAAGCAAATTTCATTCTGTAACGGGATTTAACACTTTAAAATGTGAAAGCAATTTGTAAAATAATATAGGTAAGTGTCAAATTACCACATTTATATTTACAAACTTAAATAAAGTATCAAAAGAATTAGTGTTTATTTGAGAAAGAGTTTTTTTAATGAACACTTTAAAAAACACTTTAAAAAACAGTCTAAATTATTCAAAATTGTAGTTTTTCCTACGTGTTGCCAGGGTAAACATTTATCTCCAAAATTTTTAGTTCAGAAGACAGGAAAAAATCCATTGATTTATATCAAGATAAAAATCAATTGATATTATCGTGATATATATCATGATAGGTATATATCCACTGATATATATCGGCGAACCCTGTTCTAAATACAGGTGAAATATTTTTTTATATCAGATGAGTAGTTTTTGAGATAACCTCCTACATACAAACACACTCTACCTCTTAATAAATTAGTATAGACAAAAAAATTTTTTACATCGTCATAATTATTATTTCGAGCAGTACTGGTTTCAAACTTTTATATTTCAAGCATTCTAAATTTTGAGCTTCGGCATTTTAAGCTTCTTTGTTTTAAGCTTCGGTATTTTGGCTTTCGGCATTTCGAGCATTCTGACTTTTAAGCATTCTACATTTAAAACTTCTACATTTTAAGCATTATACTTTACGAGCATTCGCTATTTCAAGCATCGGCATTTCAAGGATCGGCATTTCGGTTTTCGGACTTTTCATATGTACCCATCCTATTGTGTTCGAATTGAATAAAAGATTTTTGACTTTGACTTTGGATGTTTTACCAATGATGTTCTAGTATAGGTACCTACTCAAGCGTTATCACTCCAGTTTCAACTTGAACTTGTTCGGTCTCTGTACATTTGTGAATGAATAATAATGTACGTGAGATCAGTACCTACGGTAGACACCTACCAAACAATAATGAGTAAGGATAAGAAGCAAAGAATACGGGTCGCTAAGATGGTGTCGTCGGTGACCCAGATTCATTACCTATTCTCAAGTGTATTTAGGTACCTACAGGTAAGTTAGGTAGGTAGGTACTAAGTAAAGTACATATCTACTTATTTACATCTATCTTCGTTCATTTGTTCCTACTGTCCGTGCACGAGTTGAGTGCAGAGCTTAGGAATCGGCTAGTGTTGAATTGAAGGACAACACATAGCTATACATACACTACACCGTCGACGTCGTCGTCGGCGTCGTCGCGCGGATTGGTTTTACAATGTGAATTGACACTTATGTACCTACATGCGCCAGAGAGGTCCTACCTAACTATTTATGTACCTACCTAGTAGGTATCTTATCTAGTAGTAGTAGGTAGGTATAGGTAGGTTACACGATATAATTTTATTTTGGAATTGGTATATACCTACCTACTTACCTACCTGTTTTCTTTATCGGGAAGTTGTCTTTTTCGCGACCTCCTAAAATAACAAACATACCTACTTACAAACATGAAAATCTACATACCTACTTAATATTTCTAATAGGTAGGTAAGGTAGGTATTAACAACAAATTAATATCTAACACTAAATATAGCGTCCATGCGCTAATTACTTTTAATTTCGTAACACTAAATAAAACGTTCATGCGCGGATAACTTAGATTACTAAATAAATCGTCTGTGTGCAAATAACATAAAATACCAATAAGTCGACAAGCAAAAAAAGGTGAGTGCGAGGCAGACGAACACAACCATCCCGTACGACAGTCAGCATTACTCTGCCGCCCGTCGCCCCTGCGACCGTAACGCCCACTAATTATTCGGAAAAATGGAAAATAATTAATTGCCACGAGAAAAACCGTCGCAGCACAAAATCGCAAGTACAACTTGAAGATAAAGTCTTTGCGCACATTTTAGTGAAAAAAAAATGTCAAAATTTTATGTCGTTTAGAGGTTGAATCGAATCAAAAGTCGAAAACAGCTTCACTTTGTTATTTTTTTTCACATAGTAAATAAACAGGTAGAACTTTTTCGTAAGTTCACTTTGTAGATAAAAGGTCAAAGAATGACATATATTTTTTTGAGCACACAAAACTGATTCCTCTATGAGGAGAATGCCTCCAAATAAGACCAATCAGGTCCTACATGCGCCTTAATCGCTTAGTGGCCAGGGCCTGAATTCTACTAGATGACAACCGCTTTGGTTTTGGTTCGATCTCTTAAATGTCAGCCATTTGGTGAAATAGTAGAATAGCTTTTCAAAAATTTGTTCTGCCAAAGTTCAAAACCTCACCACAACTGAGTCGTTTGTTATTAGTAGTCATGGAAACAGTCGCTTTAGTTGAGGTTTTGGTTGAGGTTGATAAAAAGTTCGGTACCAGAATCGACGCCCTGATCGAGTGTGATAGAAATGCAACTATTTTTGGGAGAAGACCCAAAAATGATCGCTAGGCTACTTTCGAAATTCAGTTCATTGTCTAAGTAGCTTTCGCCAGTGGCTTTGCTTTCTAAGTACCCGGGTAAATTTAGCATAGATTTACTGCATACTTAGCACAAGCTATCATTTTACTCAATTTTTTTTTAAGTTTTATGAACGAATCAGAAACATACGACATCCTTACAAACTTTTGCATGTTCAATACTAACTGAAAATTTCATAAAATAACAACAAATAATTTATTACAATTGAAACAACGACAAAATAACCAAAGTAGGTACCTTATCTAAAGTGATGTAAAGCATTATCGCTCGGCATACTTAAAATGCCGTAGCAGCCAAAGGTATTTAGGAGTTTTTTTAGGAGTAGGTACTACAAAAACAGTTTAATGCGTAATTAACTTTTTTAAACTTATTCGCGATGTTTAAACGTAGGGATTATTTTTTGTTATTTTCAGAATGAATGAATCCACTGTACTTTCAATTTAAATTGTTATTCTATTTCATACATATTAAAATCTGAACTTGTAAAATCGTTTGTTCCAACTGTTTGATCTTTCAACGCAAATGTTAAACTTATGAGTCTAGAAAGCTGAAATTTGAAACATTAGGTTTAATTCATGACTAGCGACCCACCCTGGCTTCGCACGGGTACACATCACATTAGAAACCTCTAAAATTATCAGTTTTTCTCTACATTATACATATGAATCTTCCTCTTGAATCACTCTATCAACTAAAAAAACAGCATCAAAATCCGTTGCGTAGTTTTAAAGATCTAAGCACACATAGGGACAGACAGCGGGAAGCAACTTTGTTTTATACCTATATACTATGTAGTGATAGTGATAATGAAATGAAAATTTGAATTACTGTTGACTAAACACAAACATAAATTATGGTAATGGTAACATTAAGTATTTAATTAGGTTTTTGGATATTAACATTTACGGAAGGGAAAAGGAGTGAAAGTTTGTAAGAGAATATCGTTTTTTTTTTTAAACCGCGGGCTATTGTAGATATTTCGGTGTTAGGTAAATACAGGGTGGAAAAAATGAATGGGCCCTGGAGGGAAACTACTTTAAATCCTTAAGATACAGTATTTTACTAAATTTTTGAATTTTTAGCTGGTTCGATTCCTGGGTGAAGCGAGCGAATTTTAGAAAATCTTTGAATGCAATTTTGTTTCTTTTTAAAAATAAAAGAATGTTTCCTTTAAGTAAAATACTGTAAGTATCTTAAGTATTTAAAGTAGTTTCCCTCCGGGGCCCATTCATTTTTTCCACCACGTATAAAGAGCTAGACATTAAAATAGCCGGTATTACAAGCTTAAATTATTGCAAGACTGTTAAAATAATCAATCAGCTCGTCGGTCGGCTAATATTATTCAATTGCCAGGCCAATATGCCGATAATGTAAGTGATCTATGTTTTAGCAGCGACTTTGTTTGCGAAATATCTGAATCAAAAGTGACTTCTAAGCTTCTCTTGATTACGAACAACAACTATTTCTTTACCCAATTTTTTATAGCCGTCTCGACAAGATTCTAACAACACCTAGATAATAGATACAACCTTTGTACATTTTGAACACTTTAATTCCTTAAGTTTACATTTTGTAGTAGATGGCAAAGTAGGCAAGTAATACCAAGTATGTAGCCATGCCTACAGGAATTTACTTCCAATCCATATTCGGAACTACGATTGGCTAGTATAAATTGATATAGGTACGAGTAGGTTTGATCATTTTACTAGATCTTATCGGCTTTCTAAGTATCGTATTTCTGCTAATAAAGATTAATTTACTTGATTTATACCTAGTATGATTCATATTAAATATTATAGATGATTGATTACTGACAGACTGAGATAGAGTCCGTTTAGTTAGATACAGAATGATACGAGGTATTTTTTATACTGCACAAGTTTGTAACTTGATTACTGAACTCTAGTTATACCAAGACGAGTTGATCCATTTTTGAGTTCTGATCACTGGAATGACATAAAGTATATTGTTTGACTACTAGTCAAACAATATACTTACAAACAATATAATTAGGCTTACACAGGTAGAGGAAGTTGACGTTCTGCGAATACTCTTTTTTGTAAGGACGTGATATCGCGACGTCCACAACGAAAGGGCGTGAGATCACGTTGTTCGCGCGTGTTAGGGAAAAGTAAAGGATATAATTGGTAGGTATATTATTTAATAATTTTCCTACTTCATTGCGAAGCTGAGGCGCTTGCTTATCAAATATGTATATATACCTACTTATACCAATTACAAATCATTAATAACAGTATATTTTATTATCTAAAAGTAGGATAACAGTGGGTATGATAACCCCAGTCTGCCCTCGACACATAATATGCCCTCACATAATAAGCAGGCTGGGACGACATTACAGTCGATAAGCTCGTGTTATTGTCCATGTGCCAGACTGATAAACGTTCTGATTTCCAATAACAAAACAAAGAATTATGTTATTATTTTAATTAAATATCTAAATAAAATAATGTTTCGGTGCTCGGGAAACCCACGCGCACTAACTACTTCACCGATTTTAAATATTTAGTTGCACGAACAAAACCATAAAGTTTTTTAAAATATTTAAGCACTCAGGGCCTTACTTATGAAAGATGTTTAAAGTGAAACACTGGTTAAACAACGTCCTGTCTTTATTTGTGGATAGTGACAAACAGAGACAGGACGTTGTTCAACCAGTGTTCAACTTTAAACATCTTTCATAAGTAAGGGGGTCAATGCACACCTTGACTTGTAGACCATAGGTGGGCAACCCCCGGCCCGCGGACCGGATGCGGCCCGCCCCGACTTTTGATCCGGCCCGCGTAAAGTCAGAAGACATAGAGCTAAGTAACTTCTGCAGGTCAAACCTTGCGGAAGAAAAATATTCAATACCGACGGGATTCGAAACCGCATTACAAAAAAGTGTAGAAAATATGAGGAGCAAAAAACAAGTGAGGTAGGTAGGTACTTATTGTTTTATCTGAATCTCTATTTCTTCGCACCACTGTCCCTGGATGGCAGTGGAATGTAAGTGGTGGAACTCGATTGGGGTTATTGTTTAATTTTAAAATGTGATGATCTGTACTGTAGGTAGGTAGGTGGTCTCAATGTGCTTTTAATGAATGAAAAATCCCTATCACTATTAGGCAATAGACATAGAGAGTAGAACTAATCTGATAATATTATCAGCATGAATGTTTTGTAGGTAAATTTTCTTTATCAATAAAAATTCCAATACACATACCTACCTACATACATTTTTACAAGTTACTTTCTATTTAACTTTTCTAAATTTTTAATAGTACCTAGGTAAGTAGGTTAGGAACAAAACCTAACTAAAATATTATGAAACAAATAGGTACTGCTATACAAGCAGAACCCTAACTTCATAATAATGTAACTTGTTAATGTAACCCTAAGTTCATAATAATGTTTATGCATTTATAGATTAGGTATTAATAACTTTCTCTATTTTTATAGCGGGTAGATTTATTTACTAGGCAGGGCCTAGACTCCTAACATAATCCTCTATAACATTAAATAAATAATTGAATAGGCATAGGTTAATACCATAGCTTAAATTCCACTATAGCTAGGCAGGTTTATTTATACCTACACTGACTGTAAACCTATTCTTATCTGAAAAGTTCTTAAAATTTGTTTTTAGTAGGTATCTACCTAGAAACCATTAATAAATTCAAGAATAGGAAACTACCATTAAGTAGGTACTTACTTTTATTAAGTTTATTACTTCATAAATATTAATAAGTTACCATATAGCTACATCTCTATAACTGCATGATGAAACATTAGCTAAGTCAGCATAAGCAAGATTAGTTCTAAAAAACTTACATGCACGACTTTCTGAATTGGAAACGCCATCGTTTTCCAGCTGTTTCTCCAGCACGGTGTATATCACGCTGTAGGAATTGATCACGCCGAACAACAGGCCGTTTGTCAAGAAGGATCCCACCAGAACAGCGTAAGCTCGGAGCCCCCCATCAGGAGGTCCGTCGGCAACCTCTGTATGCCTTGCATGCCCATTACTCTGGCTTTTACTATTCACCGCCAGTAAATCAGAATTTTCCTGAGGTTCTGTGTCCATTTTTAAAGCAAATCAGGGTAAAAACCGATGACAATTATGTTTCATAAGCACATGGTGCATCTAATGCATGCGCTACGGTTGAAAAGTTATTGTTTTGCATCCAAAAGTTGGAAAATAAATTGTATAAAACTTTGAGTCGTCATGAATGCATGTGTACTTTAATACTACTATTCCATGTCGCAAATTTTAGAGCTTCACAAGTTAAAAATTCACTTTGAACAATGCGCAAACAAATTGCTACGAAAATACACTACACTTTCGACAAGCCGCGAGGAGCCTGTGGTGTGGTGGACGAAATTGATTGACGTGAATGAATAGTTCAATGACTTTACTGACAGGAAGCAGCTGATGAGAGCTGAATGTGAATGACCGATTGACCACAGATTGCTACATGAACGATTTTTTTTAATTGTGGTTCACTGATGATGACAGATTGTGCAAAAAATAAAAAAACTAAGTTGTACAGTTTCCTTTGATAATAAACGCATTTTTTTGAACTGTCTGTATATCTATTGAATAGATACAGACAAGTCAAAAATGCGTTTAATAACGCATGGCGATAAATTGAATAGTGTAATAGCTACTTTAGCCGTCTGGCAACACTGGGTTGGAGATAGAAGAATGGAAATGAAACGAACGAATGGAACAGTGTTGCCAACTTAGCGACTTTGTCGCTAGCAATAGCGACTTTTGCCTATGTGTTAGCGACTTAAAATAAGTTTTAGCGACAAAATATGAAGTTGATATTTTTTTTTGTGACTTTTGTACTGAATAAATCCACCCTCCATCCCCCCCTCTCCCGCTCCTGGTTGGAATCAGTTTTTAGCGACTTTCTAGCGACTTTTCGGATTGAATCTAGCGCCTCGAATTTACTGGAGTTGGCAAGTAATTGTGTTCTGTGAGTTGGCACCACTGGAATGGAATTGTGGAGATCGAATCGAATAGGTTATGTTTTGATTTCGAAATCGAATTTTGATTCCCTTTTCGTCGAATAACCATTTTTGTTAGATGATAAATCAACTAGGGAGAACTATGACTACGAATATAAGCAGGTTATTTAAAGCTGCAGAAAACGCAGAAGGAAAGCTAACTGAAGTCAAAAACTGGGTAAGTAGAGTTTATGTGAAGTATCTTTCGAAAATCTTTCGCTTAGGTAGGTATATCTTTGTATCTTTTTATAACCTACACTCGGCTGTCGTGTTGGAATGGAAAATGTAGGTACTCTGTACAACTTCTGACTAGTTTCTTTTATTTCAGTTAGAAAACCTTAGACAAGTCAAGGTAGAAGAAAAAATCAAGAAATTGACAAAAGAAAATGAAATTCTTTCATCCAAAGTTAAGGCTGCAAAAGCAGAACTAATACAACTAGAAATCCAGAATGGTAAAAAACAATATACCTTGCCGGGAAAGACGTCGAATGTTACTAAAGAAATTGAAGCAACCACAGTTGTGTCAGAACAGGCACCAAAAACTGAAGGACCATCTGTAAATAAGAAAGAGAAGAAGGATAAGGATGCTTCCAAAAAGGCAAAAGATGCACCTAAAAAAAATATGGAACCTACTAACGACTCTGTTGACATCAGGAAACTAGATTTTAGAATCGGAAAAATTATAGAGATCAACAAGCACCCTGATGCAGATTCGTTGTATGTTGAAAAGATTGACTGCGGAGAGGATAAGCCCCGCACAGTAGTCTCTGGATTGGTGAACCATGTTCCTATTGCGGAAATGAAGGAAAGGATTGTAATGGTTCTATGCAACCTGAAGCCTGTCAAGGTGAATTTATAGTTTGTATACTTAAAAATTAAACTAACAACATCAGCAGCTAACTAAATAAGTTTTCTGTTGAATAAATGTTTTTCAACACAAACTTCTAGTTACATCAAATTAAATCAGCTTGATGATACTGTATTAGTATATTATCATCAGCTCAGCAATAAATGAAATAATTGTTATAAGTTAATTCCCTAATCATGTTCATTATGCCCTTTTTTTCCTCAGATGAGGGGAGTTACCTCTGAGGCTATGGTCATGTGTGCATCATCCCCAGACAAAGTAGAAGTACTTATTCCTCCTGTTTCTGCCATCCCTGGAGACTTGGTCTCATGTGAAGGCTTTCCCCGAGAGCCTGAACCTGTTCTCAACCCTAAAAAGAAGATATTCGAAACATGCGCTCCAGACCTCAAGACTAACAATGACAAAGTGGCATGCTACAAGGGTAGCCCACTGGTAGTAGAAGGAAAAGGATCTGTCACTGCTCCTACCCTTAAAGGAGTAAATGTAAAGTGATCTTGAATTAATTTACTTCGATGTTGTAAAATGTACAACCCTGTGTTAGACCTTGTAAGAATATTTATTTTTTAAATTGAAATAAAACAACATTTTAAGCAATGTCAACAATGTTTATATTACAATCTATAATGTGTTTTCTATACAACAATTGCTGTTAGCACTATTTAGAAATAGTATTTCCTTTTCGGAGATAGAAAAATAGACAGATGTGACGATTTAACATTTAACACCAAGACCACAAAACTAATTGTATTTTTGTGTTAAGCACCTCTTAAAATGTACTATAATCTCGACAAGTGGTCCTGTTTACTTTTAATGTGGGTATTTAATACAAAAATATGCAGTTTCATTCTAGTACACAATACTTTGTAACATGAAATTAATAACATGCCTTCAACAGTGTTGATGGTCAATAGGAAATACTTTATAATTAATCAACAAGAGTGCTGGCAAGCTCAGTTTAGTGTGCCATTTGTGTACTCATCTACAGCTTACTCAAATTCTAATAATTACAAAAAATGTGCGATTAAATTTGGGACATCTCTGTACAAATTCAATTTCAGTTATAGGGTTGAATTTGCGTCTTTTCATGTAGCCAAGACAAAGAAACATACCATGGTACTGATATCATAGTTCTGTTTTGTTTTTCCATACCTGGATTAAATCAACTAATATAGGTATTCTGTAAACAAGATATTTTTATTTCAGCCTAGAACTGACTAATTTAATCTTCATTCCAAAACTTCATGTCACTTATTAATCTTATTATTTTCAAAGGTTTTATTTAGTACCTCCGTAGAACTTTTATTATTTAAACAATTTATAACATTATCTTTTGTCTTTTTAATATTATGGCTTATAAGTATAATTATTATGTTACATTCATTTTGAACATGATTTTATTTTTCTATTCTATTTTAAAATAATGATTCTTTGAAGGAGTTTGTACATTATAATTATTAAAGTTACTCTTGTTGTTTTAAAAACATGTTTTCTTTCTACGTATTATTGAAGCCACATAATTATGTAATTACAATTTCGATTTTTATGACTAGTTTTTATTTTTGACGATATGAAAATCACATTCTTCATAGTACAATACTTTTGAATAATTGATTAAAATTAGTTTCTTTCGCACAAGCATTTTCTCTAATAAAATATATTATTTAATTATTAATATTTGTGACTTTAATTTAATATAGGTAGCTATATTGAAAATGGTTTACCTTTATTTGCTGGTACACATTACCAAGTGTCACAAGTTACTTAGCTAGATATGTATGATGAGTAGGCAATAGATACTCTTACATATTACTCTTTAACATCTTATTATGTATAACGCTTTAAATTGTATTCATTATATTAATTCAATTCCATCATTTGATACTATAGTTACTTATTAGCAAGAAGACGGAAGATTTGTTTCTAAACTCAGACAGATTGAGTTTAAATTAAATAGGTAGGTCAACATCGATAAACGAGATATCTCGCTCTCAATGTTGCACATTTTAGGCCTAACTAATAGGCACAAAAATGTGAACATCAGTCAAGCAAAGATTTACTTTGTGTTGAAATTACCCACATTATTTTGTTCCTATTTTAAAGCAAGACTGGTATAAAAGTAAATAATTAAATTTACATAGAATTAGGTACAGTCAGCACACAGCAACAGAAGTTTATATTGACTTTTTAATATAAATCTAGGCCAACATTTAAAGAGTTGTCTGAAAATTGTTGTTGACTGAGAATACTTGACTTGAATTTAACGATTATGTTGACATTACATTCAGATAGCCCCTACACTTAGCACCTAAATGTTAAATAAAATATTTGAAATGATTAAACACTCAATGTAAGATAAAGCACGAAAATGGCACGAAGTAACGTTCGAAGCAAACATTCATTTGGTCTTACCTAATATTGATAAATATATTATTTATATGAAATTCCTAAAAAATAAGTTATGGAAGTAGTAATAACCACAGAACTACATCGAAATAGAAGCAAAAAGTTCGTTGATTTGTAAGGAAACCGACCGTGTAACATTTTGCGTAGGTGCTTTGACGAACGCAGTTGACAGTTTGGATAACATTGCTGGTTTTCAATGCTCGGCAAGTCTGGCGTGTCAAATTAAAGCCGCAATGGAATACATTCGGAATGAACTTCGCGGCGAGCAAAGTCCTCAGTCCTTCTTTTCGGCACGCGAGGTACATAAACACTCTTTGTTTCTTTCTCGATATAATTCTGTGGTAATAACAAATCTACGCAATTTTTAAAAATTAGTCAAACTAATTTTCTTTGGCTGAATAATTTAATTCGCTACTATACGTAATATGATAATTGAACCAAGTGATGCTTTTATGACCAATTTAGGCCATTAACTATGATATGAGAATAATTGTTTTATACGTTGTCAATTAAAGTTTAAGGAATAAAAAAGTATTATTGGAGAATTGATTGCACACCCATTTGCAAAAATATATTATGTTCTATAATGTATTATTATCTATATAGTTGTACATGTATATTATCAATAAGACATTGTGATTGCAACAACAACTGAAATGTCTACAACTACAATATTTATCTTCTTTTCGTTTACATGTATGCATAGCACATTTTAAATTATGTACTCGCATTATGTAACATAATAACCTAATTGATAACACCATACAAAAATATAAACAACATCTGGTTTAACATAAAACTCTATTGAGGCTGATAATACTAACTTAACTAGGTACTTAAAGATAGTGAAGAATACTGTATAAAAAATAAAATTTATGATTTTTAAAATACTAAATCCAGTAAAATATATCATTACACATACTATTATGCATTGCACACTGATATAAATATATATGTTCAGTATATGGGATTACAAAAAGGTGTACTAATAATAATCTAATGGCACAGAGATACTTCGAGAGTCAAGGTGGGAAACTATTTTAGCTTAATCATTATCAATGTCTTAATTTTAAAAATTTTGAGGAAGACGATTCTTAACTATCATTATGCATAGAAACAAAAAATAATACTTTTCTGTCTGATGTGTATTTCTAAAATAAGTATTTAATTCAATTATTTGTATAATACTACAATAAATAAATATACAAGTGAATAAATACACCAAAACAATGTCGCGTGTACATTTAGAAGCATGAATTACAACAGTTATACACTCTCTTACGCTATGAAACATCAAACATGAAATGAGGATGGAATGTCATAAAATTAATAAGTGATTCTAATTCACCAAACCTATTGGTATGTGACCAATTGGTCCATAACTGAAGTTAAAACTAAATGCAACGAATTCGTTTAATTTTAGTGTAAGTATTTATAAAAATAATTAATTTCAAATTTAAGTATATCGCGTTTTTTCAATGATTATTTACTCGAGCAATTAAAACTTTAGTTTATGTGAGCTCTTCCGCTGTACGACCTAATCAAGTTTCCAAAAAATGGTCTAGTATTCTTTAAGACCTTAAAATAATTAGGTCGTCTAAAAGATGTTCGCATGGGCTAAGCAATACATAATCATCTTATTTCTACTTTGATGTTATTCACATAATTATGTTCGTTTTTGCCTGTAACGAAACATCACCCCATATTTTTATAATTAATAAATAAAATAATACTAGCGTATAGAAACGAAACTCCGTTGTACATCGCCCTTTCAATAAAGTAAACATGTAGCCGACCAGCGAGACGGCATCATTCCAGTGACAGGTCAGTTGATATTGGGAAGTAAACACACCGAGTTTCGCTTCTATAACAATTCAAAGCTTTCACAAATATACATAATAGTTTTAAATACCCGAAAGGGGGCGTCACGTCACTGTGAAACTAAATAACAAATCTACGCAAATATTTTCGTTCTCTCGACTAAGGATACAATCTATTATTTGGCAATTTGTTCGTATCGTATACCTTAACGCGTTCACTGTCCATGACTCACATGAGCTGCGGGTGTCCGTTGTCTCCTACAGAGAGCGCCGCAGGACAACGGGCATCGAGTCGGAGCAAGGAATGGGTTAAAGCTGGGTAGGTGGAAAACGTCTTTGGGGCTTGTTGCGACGCTGGGCAAGTGTCGACTGAGACACTGGGCCTAGCACTTGTGGCGTCATTGGTGAGGAAGTTAACGCCTGGAATGTTACACATAAATTATTAAGACTTTCGGAGACATAATAATAATAAGTCTACTCGTGATCACCACGGCGGCTGTAATATCATCCGAAACGTCGAGGTGAATATAATGATCTCTCTCTATTTACAGACACTGTCTTTGGCCTATGGCCATACCTTATACAGCACTTGTACAACTCAAGCTAGTGAGAACCCGCCCGTCCAATCAGAGTCATCCAAGTTGGACTTGGTTATAGAATAGATAATAATAATACTACGTATAGAATGGCCACTGTCCCCCTCCCGCCAATCGGGGCTTCCTCACCGCGCGAGCGAATTTGGGCTGGCGAGGGGCTAGGAACGCGCCACGCGCGCAGACCAGTGTATTATTATTATATACCAGTAATTATTCATACGGTGACAACCATACTTCACGCACACAAACGTGCGTGTGTAGTGTCTGTGTAAATAGGTAGTTAGATCTGTGTGCCTTGGTCCTATTGACTTGGATCGTGTCAACCCAGCTTAACTCGGTCCGTGTTCTACTCATCCGAGTCAACTCTGTCCGAGCATACTCTGATCGTGTCAACGCGGCTTAAATTACACGAAGGTGGGACAGTTACTCGTAGCCTGAGCGCGCCATGCTCGGCATCAAACTTATCGACCGGGTTCCTAATGTCGATATCCGACGACGGGCGAAAGTCAAAGTCATCGGAACCAGGATAATTGAACTCAAGTGGAGTCGGGCTGGACAGATTGCGAGGCGTGGTGATGACAGGTGGAGCAAAGCGACGATAGAATGGTGGCCGAGAATGGGACAAAGGAGTGTCGGGCCACCGGTGGCGAGGTGGGTCGACGGCATAGTTCACGTTGCGGGGCGTCAGTGGATGCGACTAGCACAGGATCGTGATGGCACAAACTTAGGGAGGCCTATACCTAGCAGCGGGTAAAATCGGGATGATGATGGGAATCTTTCAATTGTTTATTAACTTCCGCATGTACCCATCTGGATAATGATCGCGCGTCACTTCTCTAGTAGTCGCGTTGTTTTGTGATAGTGTTCACATTTATTGACCATCATGTTTCCACCAGTGAAAACCTATAATTGGCTCTCTGTTATCTACTCTAGCTGCTATCTTGTATATTTAGCTGTTGGTTTTCCATATATAAATAAATAAATAAATAAACAGCAACGCGCGATCGCGATCGATGAGGCTCAAAAGGACTCACCTGGAAGGTGAGATGGACCGCGCGGCGCAGGTCGTCGGGGGGCGGCACCTCAGTGGGCGGGGGTCGCGGGTGTGCGGGGGGCGCGGGGTCCGAGCGCAGCCAGGGCTCGCGCACCAGCTCGGCGGCGCGGGGCCGGGACGCGGGCTCCAGCTGTAGCATGCGACGGATGCAGCCGCGGGCCTCCGTCGATAAGACTCACCTGGAAGGTGAGGTGGACCGCGCGGCGCAGGTCGTCGGGGGGCGGCACCTCAGTGGGCGGGGGTCGCGGGTGTGCGGGGGGCGCGGGGTCCGAGCGCAGCCAGGGCTCGCGCACCAGCTCGGCGGCGCGGGGCCGGGACGCGGGCTCCAGCTGTAGCATGCGACGGATGCAGCCGCGGGCCTCCGTCGATAAGACTCACCTGGAAGGTGAGATGGACCGCGCGGCGCAGGTCGTCGGGGGGCGGCACCTCAGTGGGCGGGGGTCGCGGGTGTGCGGGGGGCGCGGGGTCCGAGCGCAGCCAGGGCTCGCGCACCAGCTCGGCGGCGCGGGGCCGGGACGCGGGCTCCAGCTGTAGCATGCGACGGATGCAGCCGCGGGCCTCCGTCGATAAGACTCACCTGGAAGGTGAGGTGGACCGCGCGGCGCAGGTCGTCGGGGGGCGGCACCTCAGTGGGCGGGGGTCGCGGGTGTGCGGGGGGCGCGGGGTCCGAGCGCAGCCAGGGCTCGCGCACCAGCTCGGCGGCGCGGGGCCGGGACGCGGGCTCCAGCTGTAGCATGCGACGGATGCAGCCGCGGGCCTCCGTCGATAAGACTCACCTGGAAGGTGAGGTGGACCGCGCGGCGCAGGTCGTCGGGGGGCGGCACCTCAGTGGGCGGGGGTCGCGGGTGTGCGGGGGGCGCGGGGTCCGAGCGCAGCCAGGGCTCGCGCACCAGCTCGGCGGCGCGGGGCCGGGACGCCGGCTCCAGCTGTAGCATGCGACGGATGCAGCCGCGGGCCTCCGTCGATACACTGCGCCAGATGCCGCTCGATAACTCCACCTGGGAAAGTTACGGTGTCACTTTCAACTTTTCACGACTACCGATCACAGCACATAGAGTAAGATTTAGCATTCAAGTCCTACGGAAAAAGCGGGAACTAATTGTTTTATTTACTTTACAATACAATCAAAAGCTAAAGAACAATCCATAAGGCCATAAGGTTCATATCTGCATACGTTTCTTTATAAATGAATAAGGGCTTCTTATTTAAGTGAGGTATACATTTTTGTTATTCCAACAGCTCTTTTAGTCAAGGTCGTTCAGTTGTTCTGGTGTGTGGAGCTAACGAACGTACAAACTAGCATAATTATTATTGTTCAAGCAAGCCTTATTTGGGCAATTAGTAATCTTTTACATATCCTAGTTTTACGATAGCAGCGCTGCGTCTATCGGACTTCAGTGCTGAATCCGACTCTATCTTATACGTCACCGACATTACTTGATAGTACAGTATGGCCAACGGATCTCGGCGTTCGTGAAGTTAGCCGTTTCGATGCGCAGTGCAACTTTTTCATACAAAATGCTCTACTGCGCAGCGAAAAGCCTAACTTCACGAACGCCGAGATCCGTCGGCCCAACTGTAGATAAGTTTATTTATGGAAGGAATGACTGTAGTTATTCAACTTACTTTTCCAGACTCGATTCTGGCTAGAATAGCTTCAGGTGTATCCTCTCCGGTTGAAGCGAAAGGCGTTCGTCCCGACAACATTATGTACGCTAAAACTCCTGTAAAATAATAATAGAAAAACTAAATTAAATTGCTCATTAATTTCCTTTTCTATAACGTTAATCGCTCTACCATAGTTCTATCGTAATACTTAATCGCTAAAATGTCTCTTGCCTTAGTAATGACGCGACGGTAAGCTAAGGGCTTCCATGTTCTGACCTTTGATGGGTTCTATTGTGACTTGAAAATGTGATATCCGACACTGACAATTTAACCTGGGAAGCATATAGTCGTTCAGATGTCATTGCCATTAGCGATTGCACTTTTAGTTGTTGTCAGTTTAGTTTCAGTTCTCTTATCATCGGCGATTAACATACTAGAAGAAATACACAGAAAAGCAAAACCACATTCATACCTAAGCTCCATATATCGCACGCGGCATCATAACCAGCTCTTTTCAGTACTTCAGGCGCGACGAAGTTAGCAGTGTAGCACGGGGTCATCAGAAGTCCGTTTTCAGCGCGCAACTGTTTTGCTAGACCGAAGTCTACCAGCCGAATGTCTTCCGGTCGCCTCTCTGATGTTGCGAAGAGAATGTTCGATGGCTTTATATCTCTGAAATTTTTATAAGAAAATTAATATTACAGGTGAGAGTCTAAAAGTGGAAAGAGATGGGTTGATCCTGATATTAAACCAGTTATTTGAAAGTTCTGTCATGGCCGTAACGTTACTTGTTTTCGTTCTCTTTCTATGTATTGAAAGATGAGAAAAAGTAAACATAATCGCTCGGATGCTCATCCGGACACTGAAAGTAAAAATGTAGGTCCTCAGAAAAATTCTAAAATTCTGACCTGTGCACGCAGTATGTCTATGCAGATAGTCATTTGATAGCTACACTCTTGAGGAAGGTTATGGGCGCATTTTCATCATCATAATACTATCACTACGGGGGAAACGCCGTGAAGGCGCTGCTAGTCTATACTAATAATATAAAGAGGTAAAGTTGGTTTGTAAGTAGGAGGTAATCTCCGAAACTACTCATCCGATTTCAAAAATTCCTTTACCAGTATTTATAATGAACTTTCTGGATGAACATAAGCTCATTTTATGTAGGTACCTCGCGGGCGGAAACTAGTTCTGGAGATGAGATGCATAAGGTCGCATCTCGAAAATGTCAATTTTCGAGATCCGACTTTATGCATCTCAGCTCCAGTGTTATCTAAAACAATATAAATTCTGACCTGTGCACGACAGCGTGTCTATTAGTTATCTATAACAGTATAAATTCTGACCTGTGCACGACAGTGTGTCTATTAGTTATCTATAACAGTATAAATTCTGACCTGTGCACGACAGTGTGTCTATGCAGATAGTTGACGGCCTGAACCACGTTGCGCAGTATAGGCACAGCCTCGTGTTCCGTCAGACAGCGCCGTTGTGTGATGTGTTCTAGAAGCTCGCCGCCGCGACAGAGCTCAGTCACGGCGAATATCCGACCGCTTTCTTCGTATACACCGCGCAGGCTTATTATGTGCGGGTGTTGGCTGTACCTGTTATAAAATATGCCTGTTATCTATACATTTATTATAAAGAGGAAAGATTTGATTGTTTGTTTGTATTGAATAGGCTCCGAAACTACTGAACCGATTTGAAAAATTCTTTCACCATTAGAATCCTACATCATCCCTGATAAACATAGGGTAGGTATAGTTTGCGCCCCGACTTCGCACGGGTAATTTATAAATCAAACCCATGCGAAGCTGGGGCGAACCGCTAGTAAAATATAAGTATGATAGGCGTTGCTATACCTACCTTTGTTGGGGGGTCCAAGAGTTCCAAAATACAAAGATTGACTAGGTTTTCTCCGAACTAAATGGGGTTCAAGAGTTCCAAATGTTTTTCTTTGGACGTCATGAACCACCTATATCACGGATATCCCATGTCGGATACAACGTATAGAACACGTAAACACAGACAGATTCTTAGTTTTCTTTCACATTCAGAATCTTAAATGATTGTATTCTTATGACATGGAAGGTTAGTGCGATTGACGTTCGATATATGTAATAGAAAGGAATGTGAAATCTCACATTAACATTATTGTGCCTATTTAATAAGTTTTATAATCATACAAGAAATGGGCCTACTACTACTCTAATCTTGCCTAGATATCTGCCATGAGTATATTATGTCATCCACAATAATTTTATTATTCTATCTTATCGCAGAATACACTCACTATGACGTACTTAGTACCTACCAAAACAAACAAAACAATTCTGGAATCATTATTGCATAACTAGCAATGTATACCTTTATACTAAGAGCCATGTTGGCGAAACCCGCAGCTTAATCAGCCCTACACGTATTAATCACGTCCTTCTGTGGATATGGCCGGTTAAGCTGAGAGGATGGTTTAGGTGCTGGGCAAGCCTACTCCATCTCAACATTGTCCCAGGCACTAGTGTCCCGTTAAGTATATGCAAAATATTGCCTCCTGTATAAATCATCTAGTAAAAGATGAAAAGGCCTAAGTTTATTACGTTATACCAGGCCTGTCTCACTTCTCACTTTAGGTATTTATAGGACGCGCGCCGCCTCAGGCGGCGCGCGACATAGGTTGCCACTTGCCTTGCCGCTCGCTCGGCTTGCGGACTAGACGCATTGTGCGTAATTATCGTGATCTCGTATACATCGTTTCTTGTGATTTATGCACGATGTCTAAACGATCTAGTCCGTATAAAAGATACTGCTGTGTCTACGGGTGTCTAAACAAAAGGAAAAGCAATGAATGGACATTAACATTCCACAAAATTCCGGAAGATATTGAAAGGTTGGTACCTACTAAGCTTTTCTATAATTGTAAGTACCTATTTAAATAAATCATCAATAAATACCTAGGTAGGTACTTACTTTTACTCTGTAACTGTAGGTGCATAATGAAAACGAGATTTTATAGGTACCTATTCGATTCCTTTTTGATTGAATACTACCTGTTTACAAATAAAAAGTTTGTGATTGCAAACCTAACATTAAAAGGGTAATTATCGGATAACGGCTCCCGGTCTAGTTGAGTGATGATGATTGTGTGTCTGATCGATGTCTAGGTAGGTATGAAGGTATAGATATTTTGAAATGCAATTGTTTACAAAACGAACGAGATAATAATGTACCTACCTACGTACAATACGTAGTACCTACTTACTATTATTTATTCTGTGGTAACGGTAGATTAAATTATATTTAGGCCTACTTATTTCAAAACTTAAGTAGGTAGGTAGGTACTGTTTTGTGACAGATAAAATAAATGAATTTATTTGTGTTGTCGCAAGCGAAAAGTCGACAACCCTTACGAGTCGCGTCACACCGCGCCAGACAGTGACACAGTTACGCGTTAGAGCAGGATGGGAATGTTTAGGCAAATATCTCGATAGGTAATAGGCCCATAGGCGAGTTGAATTGCACTTTAAAGCTTCGCCGCGAGAGTCTCTATTTAAACAAATTTACTCGCGAAGTGACCCTTCTGTACGTAGTACTAGTATTCTGTGGTTATACTACTGTTTACCTTAGCAATATTTCAATTTCCTCTCTTGGATCGTACTGCAGTTTGTCCATGATCTTGACGGCATATTGTACGCGAGATGATTTGTGTTCGCACAAGCGGACAACAGAAAACGAACCAGTACCTAGTTCGCCCATTAATCTGAAATAACGAACAAATTATAAGCTTATTTACGATGTTGGTCAAAAGACATTATGACACTTGAATGCAAATCACAACATACATCCAGCGATCAGCTAGGGCTGTGGCTAGGACATATGGAGCTTTAACTTTTAGTCTGTCAGGATTCCAGACACAATAGAAAATCAATTGTGTCTCGACCAGATCTGTGCTCCGACAGATAACCAGTTAAGGCGAAGTCTTCGGAAATACTCTTATTACTATTAAACTGCCACCCATCCTTCTAATCACCACTCAGTTAGTGTAATACTACCTTAGTTAATGTAATAAGAATAAACAAAGTGTGTTTGTTTTTTTTTACAGAACAGAATTATTTGATTTACTCCCATACTTTTGATTATTAAGTAAAAAATGTTTACTGGTGTGTTAAACATTTATATTTCAAAACTTTACACAAAGTTTATATTAAAAAACTTAATATGAAATCCTATTAAAACCTAAAATATCATTATTATCATCGGCAGGGTGTTGGTTGAACTTAGGATTTTATTACTATCATCCTTTCTCGGCTATGAGCTGTCATGTAAACAAACAGACAACCTAGATATTGATAAGATTAGCAAGTCAAGCCACAATGATAACATTCTTGAGATGCAACAATTCATTTAAAGATAGTATGATAAAACCAGTTGCGTAATACCTATAGAGGATAAATACTATAGTATGAGGTAATTGTTTTGTATTAATTGTTCTCAATTATTGTATTATATCTAACAATTTTATACCGTTGGGGAAATTCCCACATAACAGCATCATCTGTACAAGTTCGATGACTTATATAGATTTCCCAATTAGTGTATCATGCCTATTAGAATAATATCGGTGTTCTCATGATATTTTCCAAAACCAAACTGCTTCGATCACAGCATTAAAATGTTCAATTCCAAAAATCCATTAATGTATGTATGTTCGTTTGAGCTAGTGGCTACTCTATGACCTTCCTTAATGAAAGAAGCTGCAACATCTCACGTGCTTATAAGTTCACTTTGTACAAACCTGTATTCATCATAGAAATTGTTTCTATTCACGAATCCAGACCAAAACTCTTCAGTGGATGTTTTCGCATTCTGTGCAACATGATTTTGATCCGTGTTTGTCACTGTTTTGTTTTCATCTTCTTCTTCCAGTAAACAGGGTGCTACGAAACTAAAGCCTCTGTAAAAACAATAAGTAAAAGTTTGTAATAACAAACAAGATTAGGTAAAATCCCTAAAGTAAATTCAGATACTTACCTAATAACATTTTGATCTTTTACCGATTTAACCAAATACGATAAAGAAGTGAATGAAATGATCCAGTATTGAAAAAAACCTGGCAAATAGGTTTTGTAGGGCATAACTGTCTCAGAATTAACTACTGAACCTTATCAAAACTAGACTGAAGCAGCACCTGCAAGTTTGGTTAGATTGTGTTGAAAAATGTTTAATTCTTATACTTACCGTTGCAAAATTAAAAAGTATAAATTTTTCCAAATAACAAAGCGGATACCAAACCTAGTAAATAGTTATAATCTGTGTACATAACTGAAGGTTGCACGTGACAACACTCGCTTCACTTTATCAGTTGACAAGTTTACTTGTTTTGCATAATGCCGGGAAGTTGATGATTAACGTACAATTACTTGCAGATATGTAAGAAAATTAATCTGTACGCAAGACTGTTTACTATTAGAGGTAGGTATTTATTTGTGGAATGACGATACTTTTGTTGCTTGTAAGTATATTTGTTAGTTTTAACGTAGAGTCGAACAGAATGATGTTTAGAATTATTCTGTAATGTTTAGAATTATAGTAACGATTGTAAATAAAGAAGACTTTGAGTATTTAGATTTTGAGCTTGCTGCAGGGGGCGCAGCGACTTAGATGTGGTTTAACTTAAGAGGGCAGCAGTGAAAGCTTTAAACCGCCTGCGCCAGTCAAAAAGTAAATTCATAACAGCCAGTGGCTATCTCTAGTGATCCAAACTGTAACCACTCAGAACGTCGCTTCAACGATCTATCAAGAACGTCGAACCAACCAACGCCTCCACATAATTATTGATCATTATTAATTTTATTGTATTTATTTCTTTAACAAAATCCACAGCTCTTAGGAAACGTATGTACAAAAACTTAAATTTATTACTGACAGCCAATAACGGGTTTATGACGAAAAGCAGTTTTGACTAAAAGGTATTTGACAAAACGCACCTTTGGCAAAAATTGGGTAATGACGAAAAGCAGTTTTGACGACACGCATAAAACCCTTTAGTAGGTAGTTATTGGGCACGCTGGACCACTTCGGTCTACTCGTTGCACTCGTAGACCTGTGGTCCAGCTGCCCAATAACATTTCGTGGTCCAGCTTGCCCAATTACTTTTTTGCGGTCTAGCGTGCCCAATGATTTATTATCGTTTTGTTGGAATCAGAAAAGTAATGGAACTTACCGAGTTACAGAAACACGTTTTGAAATTAAACATCACTTATTTACACTTTGATCACTGAACACTAACATTCGTCAAACTTAAAGATTTGAGTAGATTCAAACACATTGGTAATTGATAGAGTAATACCAATCACATAATGCCAAGAAAGAAACCTCTAATGTCATAATCTGTTTACTTTGTTCTTTCCCCAGTGACCAGATTTGGCTCGAAGACTTTAATAAGAATTGTCTTAAGTTTTCCACCGGGTACTTTGTCCGTTCCCCAGAGACCAGATTCGGCTCGAAAACGTAACAAAGAAATTCTTAAGGTTTGTCTCGAAGACTTTAATAAGAATTGTGTTAAGTTTTCCACTGGGTACTTTTTCCGTTCCCCGGAGACCAGATTCGGCTCGAAAACGTAACAAAGAAATTCTTAATATCTTCCACTGGGTACTTAGTTTACTTTGTTGATTCACAGACATTAGAAATTAAACTTATCTTGCATCACCATGTTTCAGATCGTGTACCATCCACTGGGTACTATTACTTTCCCCAGAGATGTATGAAAATCAATTAATTTCCGTTATGAATGAATTACTCGCGTCTTGTGTTTTAATAAATAAAAAAAGACTAAAGTGTGATCTCAAAACGGGCGCACTACCTACTGAACTCATACTGAAACATAATATTTTCTCGCGTGTGGGAACCTTAAGGCAGCGTTTCGCGTCGGAGACCGATACCAGCAGAGTTATTATGATTCACTTGTTAGCTCGTTAACTCTTTCCGTTTCAAAAAACGTAAAAACGAGGAATGGTTGATTGATTACTGAAATTTACCTATTTTATAATCTTATCTTAATCTACATGAAAACACATATACGGAAGAGCGAGATACCCTAGCACAGGTATTTTTATACTTAAAAGGGTATCTCAAACCCATGAAATGTAAACTTTGGATTAAGTTGAAGAAATAAACATTTTTTTTTTTTTTTTTTTTGTAGCTAACGAGTGAATCAAAATAGCCCTAAATAGACAGGCTTTGTAAGGGCGCGTGAAAGTGACACGAGACAAAGAAACGTTATTTTATATGAAAACGCGCTCTTGTTTCAGTCTCTGGTCTTGGTCTCCAACGCGAAGCGTCACCTTAACTTAGCGTATACCTAGGTAAGCAAATTCACTAAAGCAGTTGTGCTAGAGACAATGCGATAAAAAGCTAAGCGAACTAAAGCTATACAAAATTGAGTTGGTAGGTGCCACTAACTTTTTTTACATTAAAGATTACTAATAGGTATCTCCCTTTTACTCAAGTACCCAAGAGCCTTCAGTTTACATTTTCACGTTTTGCCAGGAACGCAAGTAGGTAGCTACAAAATAAGAAGGTAAGTAGATACAATTTACATTCATAAGTATCTAACAATAATAAGTAATTATCAAAAGTGAGTCCAGAATCTTTTCTAGTTAGTCCATCTTTATTTACCAAAGTATACAACATAGGCAGGTACTATCATCTTTTCTTTGTTACACATGACGGTTAAACTACATTAATTTATAGCTTTGTTTACTCTTCTATCAGTGTGCACACGGCTACGTAATTTTGCAAAGTTGCAGAATAGGATAAGGATGATACAGTCCGCACTCCGTGCTGTGGGAAAAACTATTTGTAAAAGGATATTTTAACTAGTTAACATTTTCATTCGGTTTTGGCTAGCTTTTTACAAACAAAAATTAAAATTTTTGAAAAATATCTTACTAACACTTGTTTACTGTAGGTACCTGGTATTGCAATATTAGGTAGGTATGGATTTACACTATGTATTGTATGTATGTAGGTGACCACCGTGTTTACCGATTAGGTAGGTTTAAAAACCTATTACTTAAGAATATAAATAAAATACTCTAGGCGTTGGTAATCACATAATACCTACCAACCTACCTAGAAACCTAAATATAATTCAAAATTGTCAGGTAGGTAGCTACTTGGAATATAATATTTTTTATTTCTTATGATGGAAGACAAAAGGAGGTAGGTAGGTAGTGTTATCAAAGTGAGGCAGGGATTGTTAAAAACTCGTGCTAATTAATTAGTAACTCGTGCTAAACCTAGAATCAGTGCCAAACCTAGAAAGTCCGCGCCACCACTGAAGTCCTATAGACGCGGCGCTGCTATCGCAGAAATAGGTTGGGTAAAAAATTACTAATAATAATTCTCCAAATAAGGCTTGAACAATAATAATTATGCAAGTTTTTACGTTCGTTAATTCTACACACCAGAACAACTAAACAACCGTGACTAAAAGAGCGTAATAAAGTAAATAAAACAATTAGTTCCCGCTTTTGCCGTAGGACTTGAGTGCTGGCGCGGACTCTACCTAGTAGGGTACAGTAAAGCCGTTTTCACACAGTTAGTGTCAGCGATTTATGAGTAGGTACTAGGTGGGTAGTAATTTGTATCTAACGCAACTAAGGATTACAAATAGGTAAGTAGTATACGAAGTAAGTAAGTAGGTACGTACATGGGTTGAATCAAGAAAGTCGCTTTCGTTCGAAAATTATTAAAAAAAAAATGTTTTTGGGAATTGTTGGGAAAAGGATCTCAGACATAACCTCGGTACCTAATATGGTAGGTAAGGTAGGTACCGTACCTAACTAGGTAAAATTAAACTTCAAATCATGGACATGTCTAGACTTGGCCTAATAAAAAATTATGATGTTAGCTTGATATTAGTACCTTGGAAGTAAAATGCAATAATGCAATTCTTGCAATGATGTTTAATTCCTGTAAAACAACACTTTTCTTGCTGTTGATAAGGATGTAATTTCTTTGTCCTCAATTTTGTGATTTATGTCCAATTAAAATACACAATTTACGTTTATAAAAACTCTATGTTTTTAAGTTAATTATTCATTTTCCATCGGATCTTTGAGTGCATCAGTGCTACGTCATCTTCACCGTCCGTAGTCGATCGTTCGTTACGAGCCTACCTACTTATTCTGTGACTCTGCCGCAGAAGAACTAGTACCTACGGTACCTACTATCGCTGTCGCTGATATTTCATCAAGATTAAAATGTAAGTAAGTACCTATTGACATCTTTTAACTCATTTCAGAAAAGCGCTCTTGGCGTAGCTTAGACGATCTTGATTGATCGATGAAGTTAAGCAACGTTGTGCGCGCTCACAATTTGGATGGGTGGCCGCAAGTGGCATTACGAGCTGAGCGCTTCCGTGCTTCGGAGGGCACGTTAAATTGTCGGTCCCGGCTTTTAAGTCGTTAACCCATGACGGAGGTCTATAAGCGACCTAAACATTCCGTCACCAGAGTTGGCCTCATACCTACGAACTTACCTAAATACTTTACTAAGTACCTATAGGTAATCTCATTTTCCAGATGCTATCAGAGTGATTTTTTCGTTTATTAACTTTCGCTTGAATTGTTTACAGGTCTGATTCAGAAGTTGAAACCTTTGTTGGAAAGACCAAGGGCAAGAAGGGGAACTCAGGCTCTGCCGCCGCCGGTACCAGCAGCAGCGCCACAAACAAGCGCAAAGCCGAAACTACTAGGTAAGTACCACTCTAATCTTTATACAAAACTAGTGAACGTCCGCGGCTTCGCCCGCGTGGACAACTATATTTTTAAGCCACGGGAACCGTGCATTTTTACCGGGATAAAATTAGCCATGTGTTAATCCTGGTCATAAACTAGGTACGTAGGTACTTATACCAACTTATTCCAAGTTTCATCCATATCTGTGCAGTATTTTTTGCGTGATTGAGTAACTAACTTAATTAAACTTAATTAAAATAAACTTTAACGCGGTTGATGTCTATGTATCTAACAAATGTACCTACTTAAATATTGTACTTATATAAATATTTTTATCACTTTCAGAGGACGTAATAAGAAGTCGCGTGTTGCGGACGTCTTCGGACTCTGCGACAGCGACATCGAGGAGGGGGCCGGCACGCAGGCGTCGTCGGCCCGCAAGAAGCTAGCATCGAGCTTTGTTAACCGGGTAATGACCGGTAACCAACGGCGGGTTGCTGAAACGAGCGGCGAATACTACATCGACCTGAAGGTTTACAACGCGCAAGAGGCGCAAGCTTTGCCGCCCGAAGAAAGGTGGAAGAAGGCAGTCGTGAGGTTGCAGTTCTCAACAGACGAGGACACAAAACAGTGGGAGTGCGTCCAGAAACTTGTGCGCGAGGCGCACAAATTATTTTCTGGGTGCAACCCGGTTCACTATTCAGACAACATACACTTCAAATGAAAACAAATTAAGAAGTTTCATTTCAAATTTCAAATTAAAATAAGTACTTAAATTGTTTTCATTTGAAGTGTATCTTGTAAGTACTTATTATTTTAAATTAGGTACCTACTTACCTAATAGTACCTATTGTACTTAGCCACGTAGTTAAAACGTGTTAAAACGTTAAACGTTTATTAAACCTAAATAATTATTAGGACACTTACACTGTTTTCATTTTAACCTTTAGATTAATTGATAGGTTGGTTGGTTTCACTAGGTAGGTAGGTACATAACTTATGTAAGTAGATAGGTAACATAGACAAGCTTTTCTGTTAGTTCGATAAAAGTTTATTTTTCATTTTGTAGGGATAGGCTGGTATTCAAGATGCCGTTTTGTTCTGTTTGCAATTTATCTATTGATAACAAACGATGGGTAGGTCATTTACGAAGCAATACACATAAAAATAGAAACATAATCCTGTGTTCTGATAATGTACAGATGATACAGACTGCATTTCAAAATCGTATCGCGAGTTACAGAATTACAACAACCGAAGAGACAGATACATGTGTAAGTACTTTTTTTACCAATAATCGACTAAAAATAAAGTCACTCATTGATCAATCTCTTGAAACTCATACCTGTGTCAAAGTAAACTTTGAACTGTTTTCAAAGTTTTTGTTGTTCAAAAGTGATTCAGAAGAACTGAAATCATTTTCAACCAGTAATGTAACATTGCATTTAAATTATGACTTTGAAGTTTTATTTACAAAAGTCTTAAACAGTATTACGAAAAAAATTGAAGAATTCGAAGAGAGAGACAGCGGGTGGACATTTTTAAATAATTGTCACCTAGAAGTGAACATTAATAAATATGAACCCTTGCGCGGTTCTAACTTTTTAGATTTGCCAAGATTTATTAAAAACAAAAAAGCATGTGTGAATATTCGTAACAATGATGACTTTTGTTTTTTGTGGAGTATTACCGCGGCTCTATATCCAACCAATGATCACCCTGATCGAGTAACTTCATATCCGGATTTCAGAGATATATTGAACATCAAAGGTTTATCATTTCCAGTAAACTTTGCAGACATTTCAATTTTTGAAAAAAATAACCCTGGTCTTTCTGTTTTTGTATACGGACTAAGAGACGGTAAAACAATAACAGGACCGTTGTATAAGTCTAACAGCAACAACAACAACGCAAAACGCATTCATTTGTTGTTACTTGAACAAGACAACATTTCACACTATTGCTTGATAAAGGATGTACCTCGTTTAGTGCGAAATCAGATAACAAAACATCATGGAAAATTGCACTTTTGTGAAAGTTGTTTGTTATTTTTCACTTCTGCTAAAAAGCTCGAAGAGCATGTTTGCGGGGGTGTCGTAACCGTGCTTCCGGAGAAAGGATCAGTGATTCAGTTTAAAAACTATGATCGAAAGCAAGATGTTCCGTTTGTTATTTATGCTGACTTCGAATCAATGCTACGTCCCGTTCAAGGTTGTGAACCTAATCCAAACTTCGCAAGTACTTCTGACGTACACCAACACATACCAGTTGCTTTTGCGTATAATATAGTGTGTTCCGCAGATGAAAGTTATAATCGGTGTGTTAGTTATCGCGGTGAGGATTGTGTAGATAAATTTATTAAATTGCTTTGCGATGATGTTAAATCAATTTATAAAATATTAAATGAAAGTAAAGCAATGGTTTTTGATGAACAAGATGAGTACGATTTTAATACAAGCACACGATGTCACATTTGTCAAAATTTTTTGTGGGGTGATAAAATACGTGATCACTGTCATATCACAGGGAAGTATCGTGGTGCCGCTCATTCACACTGCAACATAAACTACAAAATTCCGAAATTTATTCCAATATTTTTTCATAACCTTTCAGGTTACGACTGTCACTTGTTTATTAGACAATTAGGAGAAATGCCTGGCACGATTAAAATTTTACCTAAAACAAAAGAAAATTACATTTCGTTTACCAAGTTTATTCAAGTTACGGAAGAAGAATATGTACCGTTGCGGTTCGTTGATTCATTCAAATTTTTGGGCACAAGTCTTGATAAATTAGCGCAAACATTAACCACGAACGATTTTGTGAATTTGCAAAAACATTTTCCTGATGAAAATCAGTTTAAATTGCTGACTCGAAAGGGAGTTTATCCATATGAATATATGACCGATTGGAAATGCTTTAAAGAAAAAAGGTTACCACCGCAAGAAAAGTTTTACAGTTCTTTGACCGATGAAAATGTATCAGCTGCTGATTATAAGCATGCTCAGTCAGTTTGGTCGCAATTCGAGATCCATAATCTAGGTGAATATACAGATTTATATGTCAAAACTGATGTTCTTCTTTTAACGGACATTTTTGAAAAGTTTCGAAAGACTTGTAAAAAACATTATCAGCTAGACCCAGCATTTTATCTAACTGTACCAAGCTTGTCTTTCGACGCTATGTTATTGAAGACCGGAGTACAACTTGAGCTCATCGATGATTTAGCTATATTGCGTATGATACAAAAAGGAATTCGTGGAGGTATATGCGTGTGTACGCATCGCTATGCTAAAGCTAATAATAAATTTATGTCTAATTACGATCCAACGAATGAAAATTCATATATAGTTTACCTGGACTGTAATAATCTTTACGGGTTTGGGATGTGCAAGTCACTTCCTTTGTCAGGTTTTAGGTTTTTAGAGCAAAGTGAAATAGATAGATTAGATATAATGAGTGTAGCTGACGATGCCGATGAAGGTTTTATTCTTGAAGTTGACCTATTTTACCCTGATCATTTACATTCAACACATAATGATTTACCATTTTGCCCAGAAAAAGGTATACCAATAGGTGGGAAGAGCACAAAGCTTGTTCCAAATCTATACAATAAATATGAGTATGTCATTCATTATGTACATTTGAAAAAGTGTTTAGAACACGGACTGATATTGCGCAAAATACACCGCGTAATTACTTTTAAACAAAGTCCGTATCTTAAACAATACATCGAGCTAAATACTGAACTCCGACAAAAAGCTGTCTCTATATTTGAACAAGATTTTTTCAAACTCTTGAATAATAGTATGTTTGGCAAAACTCTTGAAAACAACGAATTAAGAGTAAATGTGCATCTTGTTAATGAGTGGGCTGATGAAAATAATACAACTAAAAAGAGGACCAGTGCTGATAAACTGATAGCTAGTCCATACTTCCACAGCGCATCGGTTTTTACCGATAATTTAGTAGCGATTCAAATGAAACCCGATCGGGTTGTACTAGATAAACCAATATATATAGGCTTCTCTGTATTAGAATTATCGAAAGCCCACATGTATAATTTTCATTACGATGTGATCAAACCATTTTACAAAGATCGCGTTCAATTGTGTTACACAGATACTGATAGCTTTATATATTTTATAAAAACTCCAGATTTCTATCAAAATGTAAAAGATACCTTTCTTCACCATTTTGATACCAGCAATTACGATCGAGCTAATCAATATGGTTTGCCAACAATAAACAAAAAAATACCTGGATTATTTAAAGATGAAATGGGTGGGTCCATCGTAACTAAGTTTGTGGGTTTGAGATCAAAGTTATATTGCTTAAAAACTGATATGCGTACAATAAAGAAAGCAAAAGGAGTGAAAGCATGCGTCGTTCGCAATTTAGATGTGTCAGACTACCAAAACGTAAACTTTAATGAAAACATTGTGCGTAGAAAAAATGTCTTATTTAAATCAATCAAACATCAAATTTTTACAAGGACAATAAATAAGGTAGCTCTCTCTGGAAATGATGATAAGCGTTGCGTTTCTAAAGATAGGATTTCAACTAAAGCCTGGGGCAGTTCCCAGATATTGCAGTCTTAACCAACCTCCCTTGGATTGTATTAAGATAGATATTGTAGTAGATATGTAATATTATAAGTTTTAGTATTTAGATAAGTAGGTAGCTAGGTACTCTAAAGTTAAAGCCGCCAAATTCATAGACTAGAGATAAGAAAAATGTTTTCGGATAAAATATGTGAATATTATTATACTAATATAGTTTAGCATAGTATTTGATATAAGTACTTAGTACCTAACAGTTTTTACCTTAAACAATAATGATAAACCTATTTACTTAATTATTAAGTATAGATATTTAGCTACATTTTAATAAAAATAAAACATTCATAAAACTTAAAAAAATGCATTTTTATTTTACTAAAGGTCCTTATGATTATGGCGCAAATTATTTAGTACAAAAAGCATAATTTCTAAGAAACTAAGGTTTTAAATACTAAGGCGGTAGTAGTGAAAATTGATTCCTGTGGGATTATTTGAACATTCAAGTTTAGACCTGTTTTATAGAAATCTCACAACGAAGCAAGTATTAGCTAGGTACCTACACGACAATTGTGTATTTTATCAGGAAAAAGCTCATTCGCTTGGTATCCTGAGTAAACATCAGTTGTGTTTGCATACACCAGTCAAGTTCCTGTGGATTTTTTACGTAAGTACCTACGATTTCTGTACATACCTATATTAATTTTTCATTTATCTAGGTACCTAAGTGCGCAAAGTTGTTTTAAATTCATAAATCTAATAACTTTTTTTTTTTTTCAGATAATGACATCAGAAGATGACCCTTATTTTCAATGTGCCCAGGACCCTTTGGCGGGCTGGGATGAGTTTATCACAGAAAAAAGAGTTGAAGCTCAAGCGAAGCTTGCTGAAGCGCAAGCTGAGAGAAAACGGAAGTCGAGGAAGAGGACGAAAAAAGATGCGGTATCTTTCGTGGTTAGCAAGGCTCCAAGAAGAGGGTACCGGATGCTTAAAATCCAAATTTTGGACTACGATGAAAGACAGAATAGTTATAGTGAAAGTGTGCGTGTGCAATATGTAGTGACTGAACCAATGGACGATATTATGGACTCGGCGCAAAACATTATAAATAAGATATCTAAGAAATTGTATGATGAATAGAATGAAATAGTAAGTATTATGTAAATAAAGTATTAAGTATATTAAATAAAATATTAGCCCTTCTGATTATTTTGTATTTTAAATAATAGTTAGGTACCTAGTAACTTGTATTAGTTGTAATTGAATTCAAATAATAAAATTAAGTCTATTGTTTAAGTTTGTAAGTTTGTAGGTATGTTAATAATTTGATAATAATATTAGCCCTTCTGATTATTTTGTATTTTAGATAATAGCTAGGAATCTAGTAAGTTGTATTAGTTGTAATTGAATTCTAATAATAAAATTAATTCTATTGTTTTAGTTTGTAAGTGGGTATGTTTATAATTTGATAATAAAGTTCACCTAAAATATCCTGTGTTTTATTTTTAGCAGTTAATAATAGGCAGGTAGGAACTTACAAAAATTAAAAAAGAAACAAATAATATTTTAACAACTTTATTAATTACTAGAATAATAAAACCACTTAAATATAACTTAATTTAGGTAGGTACATACTTAATATAACTTTTACTAAAATAAAACAAAATTGTACTCCATAAATCATAAAAACTTAGGGTTTTTATTACATCTCATTGATAGATACATTCACATTAAAATATCAAAACAAAATTATCATAAAAATTAGGATTCAAAATTACATTTTACTGATAAACACATGTAGATTATTATCATCCATCCAGTTTTTAATGCACATAACATTTTTTAATGCACACTTTTTCTTATGATGTACACAGTTTAATGAAATATTTGATTTAGTGTCTTTATATAACTTAGCAAAGTTCGGACAAACATTTTCACCAATGTCTATAACTTCACAATATTCACATAAATTTTGAATCCATTTACTTTTTTCCAGTCCCTTCGTTATAACTTTTTTACTATTTAAATATGATGCAATAGTTTTTTTAAATTCTGCATAATCAATAAATCCTTCACTCCAATAAATTCCACTATTTCTCTCTAACCACCGCACTTGTTTTTTTTCATCCTGTGTTAAATTTTTAAATGGATATGGCGGTTTGACGAGGAAAGTTTGTGTATATCCATTATGATATAATATAGCAAATTCCTTTAAAATAAATTGATTTTTGGCATCCTTGAATCCTTGCACATCCACTACTACTACAGATTCACTAGAATTGGGAATCATTATGATATTTTTTGTACCAAATTACAGAGTGGTCTGTACTCTATCACACAATCGTTCAGAATGAGACAATAAGCTGCAGTTTGATCAGGTATCTCTTTATTGCATTCAAGTTCCACACGAACGCTAACTACAGGACCCGACTTAAGATTTTCACTTTGTCTTGAACAATCAACAACAAAAAGCGGAGCCTTATCTCTAAATTGAGAATAACTCAATAAGGGTTCACTTCTGCGTCCATAATATGATTGTTGGAATTTTACATATTGTTCGTATATTAATGTTGCATGATGTTGAATAAAATCTGCATTCAAACTTTCGTAAGGGAAGTAGTTAGAATTAAGATAAACTTTAACATCTCTTAAATTACAGTGATCAAATTGTGACATATCTTTGTCCTCTGAATTTTTTCTGTTTGTTTGTAGGCCAACGATTACATATCTAGGTTTTTCAATCTGAGACGAAGTTTTAATTGACCATGTATGCTTAGTAGTTTTCGGTAACAGAGGATATTCATACAAATCCCAATTCCTGAATGCAAACTTAATAGGATGATCTTTTTCTAGAATCTTTAAAAAAGTAACCTTTTCCTTGTCCGATACTTTAACATGCGGAACACGCCAAACCAATTTATTTATTATTATATCATCAAGAGTCTCAGTAGGCGGAATTTTTAAACAGTTTAAATTGGTATTGCTGCGTAACAATATTAATTCATGTTTACAATTCATTACGATCTTATTATAATCTTCAGCGAAACCCAAAATATGATTAAGTGGTATCGAAGCGGAAAAGGCTCCCCCGTGAGTTGACTTTGTTCCATTTATATCCCAACCCCAAGCTTTCGATACTTTAGCTTCATTATCATTGAAAGATATTAACCCTTTAATAGTTGTTGTCACTCCAGCATTTTTGATTCTATCTATTTCTACTCCATTAAGTTCATATCGAATATCTTGAAAGAGAAAAAGGAATGGATTGTTTGTAAATTCAACAGTGGTTACTTTTTCTTTGGTTTCATTATTAAATATGTTTACAGTTCCTTCAATATATAGGGTACTCGCTGATGGCAATATGTACAAATCCTGTTGATTGATAGGTATGCGGATTTCGTCATTCTTGTTAAAACTTGTTACATATGGTTTATATGAATGATATTCGATACCATCTATAGTGTTATCATATGTTGGTGATCTTAAAATATCCAAAATACTCATTTTAATAGTCCAATAAACTTCAGAAATTTTTTATTTTCTTCGGTTATTTTAATCTTTTTTTTAGTTGTTCTCTTACGGATAGTTCGAACACTACTGCCATCTTTTATTTCTGAACTACTATATGTATTATAGTCTATCATCTTTTCTTGATATGTAAATATAATTGAACTTCTTCACCTCGTAGGTTAATTAACTTGTTATTAGTATCCAACAGCCTGATATTTATTGAGCTAATAGTTTTTTGATTTATGGGAAAATAAATTATATTCTTAGGCACTTCTATAATTCGGTATCCTGGTGGTACGTTGGGTGCGAATTCATAAATGACGTGACTTGATTTTCCATTAATATACGAGCCGGTAACTATATCACATTCGATTCTCACCACGGTCGTTGATAAAATGTTAACTGGAAGCTGTGACTCGTGTATTATATTACCTTTTAGAGTTTGAATTCCAAATCCCAGTAAGTTTCCAAGAGAATTTTCTTTTTCAAAGTGTATGTCTTTAGTACAATAAATAAATGTTTTTAAAGTGTTGTTGTTGCAAAATAAATTAAAAGTCGTTCCTTTTCCTACCATAGATTTTAAATAATCAGATATATCTTGAAGTTCGTAAGTACCTTCCAGTATTTCTATGACTTCATTATTACCAAAATGAAATTTATTGTTTCTACGATCAATGTTAGGGATGGAATTAAATGTTGACAAATGCAATAGAGCACATTCATATTCACCATCAAATTGTAAGGCAGGATAATAATTAGTAGATAATAACGATGAATTGCCTGTTATAGACAACGTGAAAGACATTTTACGAATGATATAAAAAACACTAGATCCTTAATTTATATTACTTTTATTCAGTAAGTACCCATAATCTACATTCCATTCTTATTCCAAAATTGACGAAGAAATTTTAAACATAAATGTCCACAGTTACTTGTATCAAAACTTTGATACCTACTATAGTTATAAGTAACGTTTGATTTCAAATATTTAATTAGCTCTTTTGGAGGTTTTAGATCTCCGAAGCTATCAAAATACTCGCAATAATTGAAAAGTTTAACGTAGGCTACCCAATGAGTTCCTTCATTTTTTGAACTATCCAAATTAACAATACCACATTCAATGTCTTCTGTATTTTTAGGTAACTCGTCTCTCATAAAGACTCCTTTAAAATAGGGTATGTGATTACTTGCATAGTTCAATATGTCTCTATCATTAAGAGCACGCTTGGGTAACCTTTTCACTAGTTTTTTGAGCTCCGTACACATAAACCACTACCAGTCTTGTAAGGTTTTATATACAACCCTTTTCCTAATGCGATGGACTCCATCATTTTATTATGTCGTTGAGCCTCCTCCAAGTTCTTTTGAGCTGATTTATGGTCATTTACAGCCTTTGCGATTCCTGCAGCTCCTCCACTCAATGCACCTAGGGCAGACAGTCCTGCGAATATCGGTATTAGTGGGAGAATGCCTCCTGTTTTTGGTAATGGTATTATACGAGGCAGACAAACTCCTTTCTTCTTTTTTAATAGTTTTTTCGCTGCTGAATAGGCAACTTTTATTGCCTTTAAGTTGCTTTTTGGTTTTGATTTCTTTACACAATTACTTATTTTAGAAACAATAGATTTAAATGATCTTGCACCAGCACCGTGCTTCACTTTGGTTTTCATAACTTTGTTGACAAGCCAGGAAGCTAGTTTTTCTCCTTTTCCTGCATTTTTTGATTTCATGCGCTGTTTTGCCATGTTCATTAGTTCTAAATCTGCTCTGTGTCGATCTTCTAAATTATTCGAGCTATCGTATGCGATATCGTGTCGCATACAAGCGTTATCAAGCTCATTAACCCCTTGATCACCTCTCAATAATCGTTTCTTTAATCGAGTACCAGGTCCACAATAATTATATCCAGGTAAATGTAGCTCGAATGGTAAGCTATTTATAATGCTATTAACTAGTCCACCACCTTTCATAGTCGAGATAATAATGAGATAATTCACATTGACATGATTAATTTTATAGAATCATAAAATTGATCGTTTTTCAATCCAACTATTTTCAGTATCAGGGAGACCTAGCCATTTAACAAAAAGTTTAGTGCCTTTTTTTCTAATAACTCTTTCGATAAGATAAACGTTAGGACAATTTGTTTTTTGAAGTTCTTGTTTGTAAAAACAACCTAGTATTGGTTGTTTATGTAAATCTTCTATCGAATATGTTACAGGATTAGTATTATTAACTTTTCTTATTAAAAATAATTCCGTAGACCAGTTTGGGGTGTATCCTTTTTCGAAGCTACCTTTATATTTACTTATGCGAACATGATCACCAACGATTAATTTATTGGTCTTGGTTAAAAAATTTGGTATATTATTATGTTTGTTGTTTAAATTTTTCATAACCGTTTTCTGATTTGATAGATTTACATCTATTGGTTTGTATTTTGTGCTACGATGCAGTGAGTTATTGTAAATTCTCATTACACTTTTCAAATCTTTACCGATCCAACGATAACTACCGTTTAAACTAAAACATTTATACAACTTGTTTTTAAGTGTTTTTATTAGTCTTTCAACAATGGAAGCCTTTTTTATAGAGTATGAAGAGTAATGATTGATTTTATTTTTGATCATAACTTTTTTGAATTCATCATTATAAAATTCTGTTCCCATGTCAGTTTGCAAGTGTTTTGGTTTTCGTTGATTTTTAAATAATAAGTTATTGAATGCATTTGCTATTTCGGATTTCGTTTTAGTTTTAACCGGGATAGCCCAAGCAAACTTTGAAAAGCAATCTATAACGACTAAAATAAATTTATGTCCATCGTTATAATATTTCAAATTACAAAAATCAATAAGATCTGCCTGCCATAAGTCATCAATTCCCTTTAAAACCACAGATCGACGAGTAAAATTTTTACGTGCTGTTTTATGAATTTCATTAACAACTTGTAGCTTACTCATTTTTTTGATTTTGCTTCTAATTCAGCTTTCAAATTCTGAATAATATGTTTTTCAATATCTGATTTCAAGGCGTTAAGTATCTTATGCACTTCTTGCTTTTTCATATATAATTCGCATTGTCTATCTACATATTCTTTGTTGACAGCATCGGTATCTTTCAATGGCGTTATAACACCTGTTAATCTTGCTGTCTGTAAATCGAACTCGCCAGTTTCGTTACTCATAAGAATTTTACTAAAATTTTCTAAATAATCTGGTAATCTTAACCGTTTATTAAGGTGATTTCCAAACTTATCCATAGCTAAAAGGTGGACTGATAGGTTGTAGCGATAAAGTGCAAATGAAACAAATTTCACAAAATATAGTATTTATTAACATATAATGCCACATTCACGCAGTTCCTCGATTATTGATAATATTTCATTATCTAACCCAGTGTTACCAGCATCTCTTGAAGCAATTAATAACTTCAATCTTTCGATCAATTCATTAGGATCATCCCAGTAAACGTAATCTATATTTTTCTTCCATTTCTTTAAAAGAGGAAGTCCTTTTCCTTGATGTAAGTCGGGTTGACTACTGTCAGTACTTGCTGAAACTTTACGCAACTTGAACATTGGTTTTATGATATTCAAGTATTTTCGCCCTCTGTTACTTTTTATTGGTTTATGTGGCTCGTAATCTCTTCGGTGAGCATTTGTTTCAAGTAACATTGTTTTATAATATGCAATGTCTTCTTTAGTAACTGTAGATAAGTCAGGTATTTTTTTAAATAATAGTTCATTTATACCAGGCGTAACTTTAAACTTGGTCGGACCAACTTGAATATAATCTTCATGAAGAATCACACGTGCAGATCCCATCATAAGTTTACCACGTTCATTTCTCACACCAAATGGAACATCCGTGTAGGTATCGGAAGATTTAGACCACGAAGAAATGTTAGGACTCTTGCCACTTGAACCTGATTCAACTGTTTGAAAGGATTCATCATTTTCGTTACTTTCTGAATCTTCACTACATTCCTCTGTTTCGTATGGAGTTTTATCTATATACTCGCTAAATCCAACATTAGATTCTCTTTTAAGTGTCTTGTCTTTGTCTAATGGACTCGAAGTTTGCAAAAAATTTTTTTCGAAATCTTTCGAGGTACGATTTTGCTTTTCTTTCTCTATTATTTGATTAAGAGGATTTGTAATTGGTTTAAAAACAGATTCTAAAATACTATTTTGCTCAGTTTCAATGTTTCGCATCTTTCGAACCTTTTTCTTTACAGCTTCTGCAGCTTTCACAATATCTCTTTTAAGATTTTTTTCCATAATAAAAACAAATAATAAAAGTGTCTTTAATTGATTTATCTCTAAGTGTTCTCTCGGAAATGATTACATGTGAGCCATATTCAGGTATTTATAGTAGGTAGTGAATCAGAAATATAATCGAGTAATATGATTGAATACTCTTCTACAAATCGGGCATTTATTACCTATTGACAAAGAGCACTTTGCACAACACACAGCATGACCACAGGGAATGAAACAGGAGTTCATCTCTTCTTCTAAACAAATTTTGCAGGTTATTGATGACGATGTGCAGGCTTTCAAACATGACATATTATTATTATACACGGTCTGATGACACTGTGCTTTTATTTCTTCATAAGGGGCACTTTGCACATACTCTTCACCCTTCATTACTAAAACATGTGTACAAAATTTAAAAAACCGTGCATGTACCACCCATGGTTGATCTTCTGGAGTCCAGTCTTTCAGTCTTCCATTGCAGTAGTAACAAATAACTTTGTCGCTTTTTCCAGTGTAAAAAAATCCGGCTTCAGCCATTTCTTGTGGTTTTTGAGATAAACCTATTGGCCATGTATCGAAGCTTCTTAAGCGGCTTAATTCACTTGAGTACATGCGATATACAGGGCTAAATGGCATGATTTATTATTAACTCAACACAAACTCAAATTAAGTTTTTATCATCAGCTATTCGCTGTTTTCAACGCAATGTTTCTACACACAATGACTCAAATGGCATCAATCTACTTACACAACTTAGAATTAATGAAATACAACAAACGTATCAAATTTCTTTCTGTAACATCCTTTGTTCTTTTCACAATCCTTGTTAATCACTACATAGCTGTAGGGCTCTTGCCATATGTTTGAACACATTTCTCGGAATTCTTGCCATGACATGTCTGAATTGACATGTTCATCATAGATGTGTTTCATATTAATTTCATCTTGCTTAAATAGAATTATTAAATTAGCATTATCTCTCACTAACTGTTTAGGTATTTTACTGTAACTTTGATTCAAGTAAAAACAATCTATATTTTGATGTCTTCCCATTGCAAAATAATCACGCATGTTTTTTTGATTCTCGCACGCTACGTCATCGAATATTATAATTGAATTGGACTTTGCTAGCTCGGTAGATAGGACTTCTTCATTTTCACGAAATTTAGAAAACGTTACACTCGGTACCATTTTAAGAACTTGCTCTAAAAATATGTACTTCGGCTGATAAAGGGTTTTTGAGTACACGTACACATTTCGATATTGTAAACCATTTTCATGAAGAAGTAGACCAATCACTAAATTAGTTTTTCCACAATTAGACGGTCCACATATTAAACAACGTATCGAATTAGGTAAAAGTTTTCCATGGCGGAAACTGCGTTTCTCAGCATCAATACGAATGTTCTCGAAATGCAATGATACAGGCTGTTTAACGAACTTCATCGCAGGAGTGTTTGAAGAAGAGTGATAGTACCATGAACATATCAATCATAATTATAGAGGTTGTAATTTAACAATCATGGAGTGATAATTTAACGGAAGTTCTTTTATTACAATAACGGGTTACGTAATGGCGTTTTTCCGATGCATCATAAAACATTTATACCTATATCAGAGTTGTTCTGTAAGTTACGTTACATTTTGTGATTCCAACAAAACGATAATAAATCGTTGGGCACGCTAGACCGCAAAAAAGTAATTGGGCAAGCTGGACCACGAAATGTTATTGGGCAGCTGGACCACAGGTCTACGAGTGCAACGAGTAGACCGAAGTGGTCCAGCGTGCCCAATAACTACCTACTCCCTTTACTTTACATTTTATTTAGCAAAGCAAACCGACATGATCCAGGTAAGTAAGTTTGCTTACAGGTGTAAGTGTCAATGTGTATGTGTGTGTGTTGTAAGTTACCTAAACAACTCGTGCGCATTTGCCGAGGCGGGCACGCCGGGCGAGTCGCGAGGTGTGCGGCAAGTGAACTCGGAGTCGAAATAGAACGCGTCGTCAGCGCGCGAGACAGCCGGTCTGAACGGCGGGACCACCTGGAAACAAAATATTTACCCTAAGGCTGCGTTTTCACCAGAGATGTGCGATGGAAATGTGTCGTGCGAGGATGTCTAGCTGTGCTGTGAAAATGTGCATTAATGTGTGGTGCGAGGATGCGTTGCGAAGCTGTGAAATGTATCGACGGGATTGCGGACAACACACATTCCTCGCACACATCCCTTGTACACATCCCTCGCAACACATCCCTCGCACACATCCCTCGTACACATCCCTCGCACACATCCCTCGCTTGTTTTGTATGCGCAAAAATCTAGCTCCGCTGAGCCGTTTAAACCAGAGCTGTGCTGACCAAGGCGAGGTAAATGAAGCGATTCTATTGGTTCTTTACAAACACATCCCTCGCTACGCATCCTCGCACATCCCTGGTGGAAACGCAGCCTAAAGTGGTTGATCGACGTACGAGCCTATACCGCGTTTTAAAGAATGTTGCTTTTACTCGTGGTTCATTGGTGCTGATCGACTAGCGAGTGATACAGTCGTATCGTAGTCAAATTGAGGTTTTGAATTTTGAATTTGATCGAGCTGAGTAAAAAATGAAGCAAACATGACGAGCCGCGAGCCAGGTTCGTCAACTCACAAAACCACGGTATTGCAATGATACACTGGCGAGCTTTACCGAAGAGCCATAAGACCGCGTAAGTGGGTGATCGACGTACGAGCCTATACCGCGGTTTTAAAGAACGTCGGTTTTACTCGCGGCTCGTTGGTGACCTTTTAAAGCCCGCTGATCTCACTTTATTTGGGGTGGGGTGAAACTTAGAAAGTGGAATAGCATTGTAATGGCTTTTAGTAAAGTCACTGAACTCACAGTCACTAGACTAAAAGTCTAGTGAAATCCAGTGCGGTTCATATAAAGATGGATGACTGTTTTTGACATAAACATCTGGGACTCCGAACTTCGGATCGGAACACAAATAAAGTTAGTCCGACTCTAATAGTAAAGTTGTAGACGCGAAGGAGGCGTTTCAGAAGCTCTTTGTTTTTGTTTGTATTTTGTAACTCGGCCTCATCCAAAGAACTTAATGTGTAGGTATTTAACCTACTTCAACAAAGGAGGAGGTTCTCAATTCGTCGCAATCTTTTTTTTTTGTGCTTTTTTATGTGTGTTCATTGATTACTCGAAGACGCCTGGACCGATTTGGAAAATTATTTTTTTGTTTGAAAGAGTATTCGATTGGTGCCATAAAAAAATTTATTTGTAGAAGATCTTCGGAGTTATGAACAGAAATGCACCTCGCGAGTGCAGAACTTATGTAACACTGAAGTCGGTTATTTTAAGTTATTTTAAGGTACTTTATAAAACAAAAACAAGAGTGTCCTGACTTAAGCCAAGTAAAACCAAGACAATATTTTCATGTTTCTAATAGAACCATGAGTAAACACGTATTTTTTACTTACCGTAAAATACGCCAACATTGCCACCAAGGGTAATTTTGCCCGAAGATCAATTTTTAAGCAAATCTTTAAATTGCAAAAATATTTGAATAATATGTTAACATTTTTTGACTTTGATAGAAAATAGGTTATGTGTCTAGTAACACTGTCTATCTGGTGTGTCGCTAGCTTCACTCAGTAACTTGTTGGAACTCTTCGAGTACGGTGCGTATTTTCGCGGGCAAATTTTGGTGCAAATTCATAAGTGAATTGTGAGTGATGGCGAAAACACAGGTTAGTTTTATTAATATTATGATATGTAAGAACATTTTAGGAGTATTAATATGTTATTATCGTTGCTGAATGTCTTTTCAAACAAGAGTTATAGCGGTGGGCAAAGTTATCCAGCAATGTAGCGATCTACTATTGACAACATTGCCCGCCATCAAAATAAGCTTAGGGTTGGCACTTCAGAAACTTGTTTTTTTTAAAGCTTTTAATTAACTTGCAATGTTTGTATGTTTGTAAGTTCCTATGTTTGTAAGTATGTTTGTCCGAGTCAATTCTTGCAAGCTTAATTTGACCTACTTCCCGGTGTCAAATTGAGCTGAATTTAGGTAAAATTATGAGTCTTCGGTGACAATGCAATAATAATAGTGACAGTTAGCTGAAAATGTCTAATAGTTTAGTAATTATTTTAATTTAGCTCCTAATATCATTTGATCTCAATTAGTATTTCATTTTCATTTGGGTACCTATATAAATATGTTGATTAAAGTTTATTAAATAAATACCTGAATGAAAAATAACCAGTTTTTTTATACCTACAACAACTACGATCACAAGATCAGTTAACTAAGAAGTGCCAACCCTAGCACTTTTAATTTGTGAAATGCGGTTTGTATGAAAAAGACAAAAAATGTCAGGGTAACTTTGCCCAGCCACTTTGCTAGGAAACCTTCTATAGTATCGTTTTAAAACCTAAAGTAAACGCCATTATTGCCTAAATTCTTGTATTGGCTTTTTATTTCATCTCTCTAGAGGCTATATTTGCGTCAAAAATCAACGTGGGCAATGTTGGCTAAAAGTCCAGATAACTTTGCCCGCCATCAAAATGTATAAAATACTTAATTAAATATTGACGCATCATAAAATCTGATAAAGTAATACATGCACATAATCTTATAATAGCAGATGATAAAAGAAAATACTTACGTTCCCATAGAAAATTTTTACAAAAATTGAAATTATTCGAAAAAAGCGGGCAATGTTGGCGTATTTTACGGTACGTGTTTCATTACGTGTATGAAACGATGCAAACATCGAATTTGCTAGAATGACTAGTGATATATGAATATTTGTCCTGCCGATAACAGGAAACTAATATACATTTTTACTAAAAAAATATATTTTACAGTATTAGGTACCTCTTTCCTGTAGAGCGCGTCCCAATCTATGCTCGTGAAGAACTCATGGTTTTTGATGTCTTCAATTCCGTTGTTACTGGCGCCTAGCCTGCAAGAAAATATGTATTAGGCGCGGGACATACAGAAAAGACGTAAGACGAGGACGCGTCGCAGACATAATATGTCACTTCCGCGTCCCTTTCATAGAAAATGTATAGAAGCGTCACGCCGCAAAACATACAGAAGAGACGGGGCGCCGTCACATTTTGTATGAAAGGGACGCGGAAGAGACAAATGTCTGCGCCCCGTCTCTTCTATCTGGCCTGCGCCTTATGTGTCTATTATAATCATAAATTAATAATTTAAGGAAACCCCCGACACAGATGAAACTTAGCTAAGAACACTCTCGATTAAGACACCTTTCAAACGATATAAAACCGCATCAAAATCGGTACTTCTGTTCAGGAGCCGAGCAGGAGAATTTGATGCCACAGACAGACACACAGATACGAAGAAACAAACTACAAACTAATAATACCCTTCTTTTTCGCCGGGGATTAAAAATGTCTCGGTCAGAAATCTTCCTTTAAAAGATGGAGGTTTTGAAGCGATCTGAAACTTCATCCTAAGATTTGGACAATAGCTCTTACTTCATCAGAATAATTTAAATTCGATTTAAATTCGATTGGGATTTGAACTCGCAACCTAACCATACTTTAGTCCTATTGAGACTCCTATAGCATTCCCCAACAGAATATCTATAGATTCCAATAAAATGCTTATACTCTTCATATCGGTAAGTCAACAAGGAATCAATAAATCATAATCCAATAAGAAAAAGATTCTAAAAATTTACTGAGGCTACCAAGATTCAAGTTCTTCAGACTTATTTACAGATATTATTAGAATAATTGATGGTGATTTTTTTAAAAGTAATGTAGAGTATAATCAATCCCTGAATAACGTAGCATTTAGTGGGCGTGAAGCTTGCGTGAGGGGATAATTGATGACATAAAGAATACAAGTTTGTGCACGACTTTTCTGTGTTTTTTTCGTAAGTGAAAATGCAGTAAGTATAAAACTTTCCCGAGTGTAATGTGCCTATGGAAATATGGACTCACCTATTCTGTGGATTCCTTTTGAAGAGTGCTCTTAACAACGACTGCGCTTCTTCACTGAGATTAGAAGGCATACCGAGCTTAGCTTTTAAAATTTGCGTCATCGTTTCGTGTCTCGTAGAGCCATGGAAAGGTAGGTTGCCTGTTAGCATTTCAAACTGAAATAACAAAAATGATGTAATACAAATAACAAGGCGAAAGTTTGGTAAAAGTTAGGGATTGTTAGGGAATTTGTGATCCAACGAAGCCATAAAAAGGAGAGTAGGTAATATTATCTGAATTAATACAGACAGGGGCTACTATTCAGTTTCTACTATTCAGTAATAGTATTTTATTTTTTATTCATCTAACAATGACAAATAGAAAAAAGATAAGCTTAAATGCAGAGCCAGATAGATGATAAAAACAAAGAAGGGTATGTTCCTAGCAATGGATGAAGACGAGCTATGGATGATGATGTATTAAGTTTTGTCTTACCATAAGTACTCCAAAGGACCACCAATCCGCGGCAAAGGTATGCCCTCTCCTGTTAACAACTTCAGGTGCCATATATTCCACAGTTCCACAAAAACTATACGCCTTATCGCTAGTCGGAGGTAGTTTTGAAAGTCCAAAATCCGTCAACGCTATGTGCCCGTCGGCATCCAATAATATATTCTCTGGTTTGAGATCCCTGTATATGATTCCCAATTTGTGTACATGTTCTAATGCTAAAGCTAGTTCCGCTAAATAAAATTTGACATCTTCTTCTGTAAACATCACCTGGAAATCAGAAACATAAAATAATCTTATTTTTGAATCTATAACAAAACAGTGTTTGGCATTAGAGAAGAGTGTTGGAATCATTTACGTTTTGTAAATACATATATATATCACGGAGCATGAAGCAACTAGTCAGTCATCACATAATTCAACAAAACACATGGCAACTAATCAACACAACTGTTCAAACATTGCAAGAGTCTGATTACTCCCACATTTTTGTTATAAAACTGTTCTATAAATTAATGCTTCTATGACATACCCATTTAATACAATGTTCTTGCAAAGCAATGCATTCAGATTAGTCATCCATTACAAACTAATACAATGGAATTTCTCTTCGCAAGTCTGGATGTAATCTCGTTTCATTCAGGTCATTGTATTTATACTGCTTCACATACCTCTTTACTGAGACGAGAAAACAAATCGCCGCCGCGTAGAAAATCCAATATTAAGTATAACTTTCCAGCAGTTTGGAATGCGTAATGTAATTTTACGATGAACGGATGGCCCATTTCTACTAGAATATTACGTTCCATTTTCGTGCGCTCTCGGTCTCTCACTTTCAGTGTTGCTTTTTTAAGTACCTGAAAATTTAACACATTTTCTATTCATTGCGCAAGTCCGTACTGAAGATTAACTTTTCTGACTAATTTACCAGTTCTATCAAAGGATTTGGTCTACAGCTCTATTTAATGCAGTTTTCAAAATGTTATTAGGTATTTAGTTGCTTTAAATCATTAAATTATGATATTATTGATATACACTTTTAAGTAGGTACTCATACCTGTAAGCATTGTGATTAAGATTTCGGTAGGTACTAGAATGATATTGTTTGACTGATAGTGTAAAAAAAATTTACCTTCATCGCATACAGAGTGCCTGCATCAGCACCGGAAACTTTCCTAACAAGGAAAACTTTCCCAAAGGAACCTTCACCGAGCACTTTGAGCAATTCAAACTGTGAGGGGTCCGCCTTCTCGTGGCCTTCCTTGACGACATCTTGTATCTCCACCTCGCGTTCATAGTTGATATCTCCGGAGTCCAAACTTTCGGTGGTCGAGGCCTGACGTGATTCGGCTGAGTTCTCAGCAACTACTGGAAGACTGTTGGGCTGTGCATAATTCTACGAGAGTGAAAAATACGGTTAAAATATTCAGACTGATATTTTTTATCGAAAATAGTTTGGTTTTCTGTTTTTTAGGAACTCAGAGAAAAAAAAAATATTTTTGAGGCATAAAGCAGTTACAATCACGAATCATTAAAAACCAGCTTAAACATCTATAAACTTAAAAAAAAATAGCAAACACGATAGATCGCGGCGAATATAAAGGCGAACTAGATCCTTGAACGAAAACTGGTTGATTAATTAAACCACTCAGTATAAAAGACTGGTGGAGAGAGGCCTTTGCCCTGCAATGTGACGCATTCATACCTAATAATGATTACAAAAGAAAATTACAATCCTGACTCATTCATTGATTAAAGAGCCTAACTCCGTCACCAGAGTTGGCCACTTACTCATACGAACTTACTTACTTAGAGCCTAACTAAACCATTGCTCCTAGAAACACAAATACTTCAGGGTATTTCTTTATAGTGTAGGGTCCTACGTCCTAGACTAGGGAATCAACGAAGAGAAAGGAGGCCTTTTCCCAGGACTGGAATTAAATGGACCTGTTTAGTTAGATTAATATAGAGATGTGAATCATGAGGGTAACATTTCATGGTGTTTCATATTCAACACAGTTTTGATAGGTTCACTAGTATCCAAATATATTCCTCATTTTAAGCTGATTAAAATTGAAATGTTGTCTGAGAATTATGTATAGATTATGAACATACTCATACATACATACATAAAATCACGCCTCTTTCCCACAGGGGTAGGCAGAGACCACTGATTTCCACTTGAACATACTCACTTTAAACATTTTAAGGTACCTAGTACACAAATTATTATGGTTTTGTTCTAAAATTACAAAACAATGTGACAGACTAACAGAATTCTATCAAGGAGAAACAAACTATTGATTTCTAACTGAAACTTAAAGAGCTATCGATCAACTCTAGTGATGGAGTTTTTAGGCCTCTATAATGGCTTGTCCACTTTTTAGCCGGGACCAAAAATTTAACATAAGCCTTCTAATACACAGGGACTTATTTATTAATACCAGTAATGTTGAATAGAGCAGGTAATATAATGTTAGTTAAATAGTAGAATTATAATAAAATGTCATACTAAAACATTCAGTACTGTCATCAGAATGGATTTTATCATCTTCAATTCAAGTATGAGGAAAATTAATCTATCATAACCACAGAAAAAATTACCTATTTATTCTGTACCATAACACACAACAGGTGTTTATACACAAACCCCCTTACTTATGAAAGATGTTTAAAGTTGAACACTGGTTGAACAACGTCCTGTCTCTGTTTGTCACTATCCACAAATAAAGACAGGACGTTGTTTAACCAGTGTTTCACTTTAAGCATCTTTCATAAGTAAGGCCCAAACTACCTAGTTTATTACCAAAAACTTACGACTGACAAAACCAATATTTAATTATGTTTGTATGGTTAGCCTTTCAGCAAAATGTAAAAGGTAACAGGATTAAGACATAGCTGGTTAATGTTATTATTTCAAATACGAGATAAGTTGTTACAAAGATTGACTCCTAGAGTAGATAATATCATGATATTTGTTAAAAGTTTATTTTTAATAATTTCATGGATATATTGTTAAGCACACACTATCTTATCCATCAATATAATATCTAAGGCTATTCTTAATCCACAATCTGTTATCACACAGTTGACAAATTCATGTTAAAAGGTAAATGACTGCTTACATTTGGCAGCACCAAGGTCATAGTTATTTGAGTTCAATAAGAACCTGGTTCAATCACATGAAAGTACTTTTGTTTTTCTTACTGGTACTTATAGCGCAGTTGTCTAGTACCTATTCAGTTTTTCAATAGATATGACTAATTGAGATTCTATAAATAGCTTAATAATTTAGGCAATATAATTTTAGAACAAAAAAATTAAATATTCTTTATCACTAAGCTTGTCTGAGAAAACAAGTGTACTACTCCGAATTAGACACTACACTAATTTACAAACGCAATTATCAGCTTCTGAATACCACATTCACTGAGGAGTTCAAGTTAGATGATTGTGCCAGGCTATGTCTAACAATTCCAAGATTTCTATGAATATGACGCGAATAACGAGTAATAAAGACATGAGCATGACTATGACTAATAATTATGAAGGAAAAACCCCTAAATCTAATTAAACACGCAAACAATCAGACATACCGTGTTATCGCCAACATTTTGCATTCGCCAGGGATCAGAGGTATTGGCCAAAGGCATTGTTTTAACTTCTACACACAAACATTCAACTAATATTATTGTAAAATAAACTTAAACAGTAAACTTAAATGCACTTTTTTCTCATTCATAAAAATAAAATAAGTGGCGACTTCATGCGACGTGATTATGACGTGAATACGTGAGGGGACTGAGGGAGGGGAGGGGAAGGGGAGCGGTGTGGCAGGAGGGGCGCGGGCGGTGACGAGAAGTGACACTTGACAGACATTGACAGACAGACAGAAGAGAGAAGAAGGAGCAGTGTTGCCAACCCCAACTTCGTGAAAAACTGCGAAAATGCTTAACAAAACCTGTAGAAAACTGTGAATTGACAAGAATCACTACATTTTTGCTCATATTTAACTAGTTGACGCTAGCATCTTTATTAAAAAAGCTGTAGATTTGCTTGTACCTAGGCTTAAACTGAAAACTGTGGACATTTCCAAAAAACTGTGAATCTACCGTTAAAACTGTGGTGTTGGCTACACTGAGACGTGCACCAACTCCAATGGGCGGTTTTCCACTAGCCGGCACGGCACCGGCACCGGCACCGGCGCCGGTGGTGGGGATGCAAAATGTATGAAAATCTGCCGGTGCCGGCGCACAGTGGCTCGATCGTATGGAGAGGGTCGGACATTCGTCTTTAAAAAAAGTTGATGTCGAAATGTGTTAATTTAATAATGGCATTGTGTTCAGTTAATTATTCTCTTCAATAGTCATTCACGGTACTTTTGCCGTAACGGCAATATTTCATGAATAAATTGAAGAAACGTTGATTTTTATTACAATTTTGTATGGAAATGAATTTTCAAAACCTTATATCTCGACATTGCCCTGCGTTTTCGCAGTGCGGTTTTTTTTATCGTAATCTACACATAAACAGCTTCAATATCCATTCAAAACTTGCTGCGCCAAACTCTTATAAGACTAAAATACAGGATGATCTATTTTGAGTTAAAATATATGAACGATAACTTGTAATCTACTCGTACACGGTTCGAAATGTCTTAATTTAATAATGGTATCGTGTTCAATTAATGATTTTCTTCAATAGTCATTCTCGGTACTTTTGTTGTAATGGCAATATTTCATGAATAAATTGAAAAAACGTTTATTTTTATTCAAAAATTTTAGGGAAATGAATTTTTAAAACCTTATATCTCGACATTGCCGTGCGTTTTCACGATGCGGTTTTTTTTATCGTAATCTACACATAAACAACTTTCATATCCAATCAAAATATGGTGCGCCAAACTCACAACAGACTCAAATACAGCATGCATGTTCTATTTTGAGTTAAAATATTATGAATATTAACTTAACTGATTTTTGTAATCTACTCGTACACGGCTCGAAATGTGTTAATTAAATCATGGTATCGTGTTCAGTTAATGATTTTCTTCAATAGTCATTCTCCGTACTTTTGCCGTAACGGCAATACTTCATGAATAAATTGAAAAAACGTTGATTTTTATTACAATTTTTAAGGAAATGAATTTTTAAAACCTTATATCTCGACATTGCCGTGCGTTTTCGCGATGCGGTTTTTTTTATCGTAATCTACACATAAACAACTTTCATATCCAATCAAAATTTGGTGCGCCAAACTCACAACAGACTCAAATACAGCATGCATGTTCTATTTTGAGTTAAAATATTATGAATATTAACTCAACCAATTTTCGTTATCTACTCGTACACGGTTCGAAATGTGCTAATTGAATAATGATATCGTGTTCAGTTAAAGATTTTCTTCAATAGTCATTCACGGTACTTTTGCTGTAACGGCATTATTTCATGAATAAATTGAAAAAACGTTGATTTTTATTACAATTTTTATGGAAATGAATTTTTAAAACCTTATATCTCGACATTGCCGTGCGTTTTCGCGATGCGGTTTTTTTTATCGTAATCTACACATAGACAGCTTCAATATCCAATCAAAACTTGCTGCGCCAAACTCATAACAGACTAAAATACAGGATGTTATATTTTGAGTTAACAATAACTCAAACAATTTTCGTTATCTACTCGTACACGGTTCGAAATGGGCTAATTGAATAATGGTATCGTGTTCAGTTAAAGATTTTCTTCAATAGTCATTCACGGTATTTTTGCTGTAACGGCATTATTTCATTAATAAATTGAAAAAAACGTTGATTTTTATTACAATTTTTAAAGAAATGAATATTTAAAACCTTATATCTTGACATTGCCGTGCGTTTTCTCGGTGCGGTTTTTTTATCGTAATCTACACATAGACAGCTTCAATATCCAATCAAAACTTGGTGCGCCAAGTTGGTGCGCCAAGGGCAATGTCGAGATATAAGGTTTTGAAAATTCATTTCCATACAATTGTAATAAAAATCAACGTTTTTTCAATTTATTCATGAAATAATGCCGTTACGGCAAAAGTACAGCGAATGACTATTGAAGAAAATCATTAACTAAACACAATACCATCATTAAATTAACACATTTCGAACCGTGTACAACTAGATTACGAAAATTGATTAAGTTTAATGTTCATAATATATTAACTCAAAACAGAACATCCTGTATTTTAGTCTGTTATGAGTTTGGCGCAGCAAGTTTTGATTGTATATTGAAGCTGTCTATGTGTAAATTACGATAAAAAAAACCGCACCGCGAATACGCACGGCAATGTCGAGATATAAGGTTTTAAAAATTCATTTCCATAAAAATTGTAATAAAAATCAACGTTTTTTCAATTTATTCATGAAATAATGCCGTTACAGCAAAAGTACCGTGAATGACTATTGAAGAAAATCTTTAACTGAACACGATATCATTATTCAATTAGCACATTTCGAACCGTGTACGAGTAGATAACGAAAATTGGTTGAGTTAATATTCATAATATTTTAACTCAAAATAGAACATGCATGCTGTATTTGAGTCTGTTGTGAGTTTGGCGCACCAAATTTTGATTGGATATGAAAGTTGTTTATGTGTAGATTACGATAAAAAAACCGCATCGCGAAAACGCACGGCAATGTCGAGATATAAGGTTTTAAAAATTCATTTCCCTAAAATTTTTGAATAAAAATAAACGTTTTTTCAATTTATTCATGAAATATTGCCATTACAGCAAAAGTACCGCGAATGACTATTGAAGAAAATCATTAATTGAACACGATACCATTATTAAATTAAGACATTTCGAATCGTGTACGAGTAGATTACAAGTTATCGTTCATATATTTTAACTCAAAATAGATCATCCTGTATTTTAGTCTTATAAGAGTTTGGCGCAGCAAGTTTTGAATGGATATTGAAGCTGTTTATGTGTAGATTACGATAAAAAAACCGCACTGCGAAAACGCAGGGCAATGTCGAGATATAAGGTTTTGAAAATTCATTTCCATACAAAATTGTAATAAAAATCAACGTTTCTTCAATTTATTCATGAAATATTGCCGTTACGGCAAAAGTACCGTGAATGACTATTGAAGAGAATGTTTAACTGAACACGATACCATTATTCAATTAGCACATTTCGAACCGTGTACGAGTAGATAACGAAAATTGGTTGAGTTATTGTTAACTCAAAATATAGCATCCTGTATTTTAGTCTGTTATGAGTTTGGCGCAGCATATTTTGATTGGATATTGAAGCTGTCTATGTGTAGATTACGATAAAAAAAACCGCATCGCGAAAACGCACGGCAATGTCGAGATATAAGGTTTTAAAAATTCATTTCCATAAAAATTGTAATAAAAATCAACGTTTTTTCAATTTATTCATGAAATAATGCCGTTACAGCAAAAGTACCGTGAATGACTATTGAAGAAAATTTTTAACTGGACACGATAGTATTATTCAATTAGCACATTTCGAACCGTGTACGAGTAGATAACGAAAATTGGTTGAGTTATTGTTAACTCAAAATATAACATCCTGTATTTTAGTCTGTTATGAGTTTGGCGCAGCAAGTTTTGATTGGATATTGAAGCTGTCTATGTGTAGATTACGATAAAAAAAACCGCATCGCGAAAACGCACGGCAATGTCGAGATATAAGGTTTTAAAAATTCATTTCCTAAAAATTGTAATAAAAATCAACGTTTTTTCAATTTATTCATGAAGTATTGCCGTTACGGCAAAAGTTCGGAGAATGACTATTGAAGAAAATCATTAACTGAACACGATACCATGATTAAATTAACACATTTCGAGCCGTGTACGAGTAGATTACGAAAATCAGTTAAGTTAATATTCATAATATTTTAACTCAAAATAGAACATGCATACTGTATTTGAGTCTGTTGTGAGTTTGGCGCACCAAATTTTGATTGGATATTAAAGCTGTCTATGTGTCGATTACGATAAAAAAAACCGCATCGCAAAAACGCACGGCAATGTCGAGATATAAGGTTTTAAAAATTCATTTCCTTAAAATTTTTGAATAAAAATAAACGTTTTTTCAATTTATTCATGAAATATTGCCATTACAGCAAAAGTACCGAGAATGACTATTGAAGAAAATCATTAATTGAACACGATACCATTATTAAATTAAGACATTTCGAACCGTGTACGAGTAGATTACAAGTTATCGTTCATATATTTTAACTCAAAATAGATCATCCTGTATTTTAGTCTTATAAGGGTTTGGCGCAGCAAGTTTTGAATGGATATTGAAGCTGTTTATGTGTAGATTACGATAAAAAAAATCGCACTGCGAAAACGCAGGGCAATGTCGAGATATAAGGTTTTGAAAATTCATTTCCATACAAAATTGTAATAAAAATCAACGTTTCTTCAATTTATTCATGAAATATTGCCGTTACGGCAAAAGTACCGAGAATGACTATTGAAGAGAATAATTAACTGAACACAATGCCATTATTAAATTAACACATTTCGACATCAACTTTTTTTAAAGACGAATGTCCGACCCTCTCCATACGATCGAGCCACTGTGCGGCGCCGCGCCGGCAAGTGGAAAAACGAGCAGTACATTTTCATACATTTTTGCGTCGCTGGTGCCGGTGCCGGTGCCGGTGCCGGTGCCGTGCCGGCCTAGTCGAAAAACGCCCAATACATCCGAGTCACTAGATTTAATCTGAAAAGTTGCTATAAAAAACTTCTAATCAAGAGCGGAACGGGGGGTGGGGAAGGGGAATGTTGTGTCAAAATAACAATAATAGGGTAAAACTTTTGAAACTATTATGGTTGCAAACATTCTAAACACTATAAACGGGATATTTAGGATGATTTTTGGATTTTCGAGTCTCCCGATATTTCGGCACAGTTTTATGCGCCATGATCACGGTAAACCTAAGTTTTTGCGAGTTATGTTTGGCGTAGTAAAAGACTTAGAAAGAGGGTAGACCGTTTCGTCTGCTAGTGATTACCCACAAACTTAGCTTAACTTAACTTTAGATACGTTCATCTGGTTCTTATAGTGTCTACACACGACACAGACCAAACCACGGATTTGGTCTGCGGCAGACCAAAGTGAAGGTCTGTGTCACTGTCACAATGATATGACACAGACCATCAAACGACTTTGATGGTTGGGCCCAACCGTCAAAAACCACGACAGACAAATAGGGAGTGATGCCAAATGGGGGATTTCCTGCAAATTCGGGAGTTTTGAAATAAATTAGAACCGACTGTCTAGGTTGCCTATTTATTTTTTATTGTTAGCAGGTAGGTTGATATGTACCTCTACAAGCAAGATTATTCTTTCGTTCACAGTAAATAGGTAGATCTATGTTGGGTTATGTGATTAAGTAGGTAAGTATTTATAATGTTTTTTTTTACCTATGTATATTACCTATGTTTATTTTACCCAATTATACCTATTTAAATAGGTAGGGACAAACAAACAAATATTGTTCGTATTATCTTAGAGAACTTCAGATAAAATACCTATGGCTTTTAGACGTAGACGCAGGAGGTTGTGGTTTCGATTTCCGGCTTGGGAAAAATATCTGTATGAACTTCAGATAATAGAGTAGGATTCATTATTCAAGTCCTACGGCAAAAGCGGGAACTAATTGTTTTATTTGCTTTACTAGTTATGCGCTTTTAGTCAAGGTCGTTCAGTTGTCCTGGTGTGTAGAGCTAACGAACGTACAAACTAGCATAATTATTATTGTTCAAGTCTTATTTGGATAATTAGTAATTGTTAGTTCTGCGATGGCAGCGCTGCGTCTATCGGACTTCAGTGCTGAATCCGACTCTACAAGCAAAATGTATCGAGCTAGGGATGTTTAATACGATACGATACTTGCGTGTTTCGATACAATGGCATACGATACATCCGATATTTGTATCGGATATGTACAGGCATACAATACGACGTATCGATACAACACACGCAAGGAGTATCGGATCGAAAGTATCGTATCAAATGGTTTTGACTTTATAATGAATGAAACACAATAAAGCCGACATTACACCATGCTGAATTCAGTGCACTAACTGCTTGTTCATTCATAAATTAGTGCTCTTGTCTCACTCGTTGGCTCTTTATTTAAGAACCTACGTAGGTACCTACAAAATATACATTACTATACTTGACTTGATTCGTTCGATACTAATAATATATAGGTATACTAATTAAGGTTTTGGTTTACTAAATAAGTACTTAGGTACATTTTTTTATTTATATAAGTACCGAAGTACACACTGCGTCACCAATTGGTAACCCTTTATAGTGTAAATGGAAAGTTGCCGTATGCAGGCTACACTAACGAAATTGTTTGCCTGAACGACTCAAATAAATAAAATCTTACAAAAACTTATTTGCTTGCTAGGATTCGAACCACCGATGCCCCAATTGAACGTGAGCGAGTCCACGCTTTTCCGACTGAGCTACCGCACCAGTTGTCAACAGCGCTGAATTTATAAGTTACATTATTCGTTTACAAAATAATAGTAGGTAACTCTTTACACGACTACCATCAACTAATAAAATTGTATTGAAGGTAGTTGTGCACTAAATTCTATTGAACAATAAAATTAACTGACTGGTTTTGTTACTTGTTTTATTTTCGGTGCGTGTAGCATAGCAATGGTGCATTTTATCAATTTTGAAAGGACAAAGATAGTTGTTCTTTACGAACAAAATATAAGCATAAAAGAGATTGCTTGGCATCATGGAATAATGGTAAGTCGTAAATATTAGAAGAATCTTTGTGAATAAATAATTGCCTGAGTATAAATGTATAACACTTATTTTACTTTTCGTAGGTCAAATCGGTGCAGTTCTATCGACTGGTGATATGAATCATATAAAGCCACACAAATCAGGCCGAAAGAACTAAGAAGTCTAAACAGATCTATGTGAACGCCACAAACATTATTATTAATACCAGCAAGTTGCAGAATAACGTTAGGTAAGTGGTATGATAATTGATAAGTATTACAGAGGTTGTTTTTTTATCTTATAACCTATGCCATTATGTAATAATGTTCTTATTTTCAGGTTATTGGGGATGGAAAGATGTCATAATATTGGCCCAGCGAGTTGCTTATCGAGAAGGAATACCTAGTGTATTTAGTTCATGATAACTGCGCTTCATCGTTCGCGAGCTGTTACTAACTTTTATAAAATTGAAAGATAACTGATATTGTTTTAAATTGTAAGTAGATAATATTACTTAGTCTGATCTGATTTGCGAGAGATCTAAATTGTTTATTTTTCACTGGATTTTATACGATAAGTATAAACTGTTCCAATGATAACATGACATGTTTGTTCACTCGTTAATTTTATTGGATTAAGTATTAGGTTTGTGTTTAAATAAATTTACTAAGAACCTACTAAAAGTTGTTTCATCTAACTATAACTTTACTAGGTAACTTACTACATACTCACAACGTAGTTCGTTGTGAAAGCAAAAATAAAAATAAAATAAACAAAAAATACATAGTCGTGACAGGATTTGAAACCAAGCCCGGACCCACGCAGGAGCATTTGAATTGGGGGTCGCTACCGCTACACCAATCGGTCACATAGCAGAGTGCGTGAAATTACTTATCCATACGTAAGTAAGAATAAGAAAGTAAGAATGACAAATCTAATAAAAAAGGTAAATGTTTTACAAAAAGTTGAGATCAACGGGTTGCGAACTGACGTCTTAGCAGGGGAGGTACTTAATGGTGACGCTTTGTGTACCTACCTACACACTTGACTTGATTCGATACTGTATCGATACAAAATATCGTATCAAATCCCCCTTAATGATACCTGTATCGATACAATGCTTGACGATACATTGCGATACGAAATATCGATACAATCCGAAATATCGAACATCCCTATATGATCACACGCATGAAGTTCCGTATTTTTATTCCGTCGTTATGTAGACAATACAATATCATACTTTATTGTGGACTGTCACTGTCACCATGACATGAGACACCAAGTAAGAGTGATAAGTCAGTTTTGTTATAGCGCGTACACACGTTGGGCCAGGGTCACATTGCCTCTCTATCGCTCTCGCCTTGAATCGATTCGCCTTCTCGCTCGCACTCGCCTAAGCTGGCCTAGGCTGGCCCAACATCTGTAGGCGCCTTTTTAATTTACACTTTCTTTCTCACTCGCACAAAACAAAGAAAGATAACTATCTTTCTTTTTTTTGTGCGAGTGACGAATGAAACAAGAGAAACTATCTAAATATTGTTGTTTTCAATCTGTAGATGTTAAAGTAATTTAGTTGACTTTTTTAGGGCTATACGCTTGGTTGGGTTTTTTTTCGGAGGGATTTCCATCTAAGTTTAGAGGTAAATTCGTTTAGCCATCTGGCAGCACTGCTCATTTGGACCATGGTTACTATTATGTATTCAAGGATCCGACCGTCTGCCAACGTGTCTGCAGACACGTTGGCAGACGGTCTGCCAACGTGTCTGCAGACATGTCTGCAGACCGTGTGTAGACACTATTAAGTTGACTTTTTGTCCTTTCCACCTTTTCATTACTTGCCATAAAACTGTTTTGATTTGAACTGTTTTGGTCGAAATCCAAAAGTCGTCAGTCACTAAATATTTTTTGTTACTAAAACTGATTTTAAGTCGCTAGCATTAGAACAAAATAGTCGCTATTTCTAGCGAAGAAGTCGCTAAATTGGCAACACTGCGTAGCAAGCGAGGGAGGAAGGAGGGGGGCCGACGGGAGGACTAAAATTGACAGTTGACACTGACATTATGTCAAGGCTGACTTACTCAAGAGAGGTACGGACATGACAATGACATACGTATCCCACGCCCGATACATTTCCGATTCCTCTGATTTCCGGCTCATAGATTTTTGCCCTTTATAACCACTTACCAAGAAACTCTTATTTTACGTAATTTAGGTAGGAACACGTACAAGTTCCTTGCTACCTACCTTCCTACTTGGTTATATAAGTGGAAACCTATTGTGGAAACAGTGAAAATACCAAGCTTCGAGAATTTAGCACCTCGAAGATACCAATTGAAATTCAGGCACTCGCCGGCCGATGCCGTGGCACTTTAATGTAAACCAAATCCAATCAACGATGTGCCTCTGCCGAACTACAGAAAGCTGCTGGGTTGGTTGGTACTTAGTAGGGAACGTAGGTTTAAAATACATAATGTACCTACCCTTAGGCACAGAATAAATAGGTGTTTCATTTTGGTTTTACATTATTTTTTGCAAACAGAATGTAAAAGTAATAATTTTTCCGCATGTCGCCAAGAGTGTGTGGGTAGGTAAGTAGGTACCTACATGTGAATAAAATATTATCTTCTGTAGGTAATAAGTATTATTTTATTCTATGAATATTATTTTCTTGACCTAGGTTCATAGGTACCTCCTTAAAATAGTGTAGGTACCTTATAGGTACCAGGAACTTATTTTGTTACGTGACGAAGACATACGCCTCTCCCTCCCTGTGACCAAGCGTGGTACCTACCTATTTGGTCACGCAGGCGCAGTATGGGCATACGTAGTACTAGTATTCTGTGGTATGGGTGCGTTCCCTTACCTAGTTATGTAGGAATTCATGCTAGCTTAGTAGGTACCTAGGTACCTACAATCCCACCCGAATACCTAGGTACCAACCAACCAAAGCAGACCATGACGTAGGTAATCATTCCGGTTGTTAGGTAGGTAAGGTGAAAACTCACGACGACCCACCGCTAGGTACTAAACAGGTAAGTAGGGACCTAACTAGGTAGTTTACTTACACCACAGCACTTTATTTTCTTGTGCGCAATCGGACGGTTGCTAAAGTTGTTGTAGTTTAGTGTTTGCAAATTACTATGGAAGATACTGGTAAGTTTAAGCAATCTAAATCGTTGTTTTGTGAAAACAGTACCTACCTAACCTACTCACGAAAGGAAAGGAAAAATATTGTAGGTAAATACATTACAAACCAATAGGTAGGTAGGTAGACTATAGGTAGGTACATTTATATATATATATATAAATGACTATAGGTATCTTTACCTAGGCCTAGGTAAAGATTTGGTCTCCTAAACAATAAGGTGGGTAAGTATAAATAGGTACTTACACTGCGAAGAGTGCGAAGGTAGACCATGGTAAGTATAGGGCTAAGCCAAATACTTAGTTATTATAAACCCTTCCTTGGCAGTCGGTTAAAAACTAGGAAGCAGAAATTGGTACCTATTATGTGTTAGTTCGATTGGTTGTCATGTCAAATCTTTGTCAATTATGAAATAAATTCTGACTCTGGAGGGAGCTTGGAGGGAGTAATAGTATTCTGTGCTCTGGAGCACAAAAAACTATTGATAAGCGTACATAACCAGAAGCGGAGCATACAGACAGATATAAGTTTGCAGATGGTAACTACTGTTAATCTTCTTTTAATATTAAGATTGATCTGATGTTTGTGTAGTATTCGTTAATAGGTACCTACCTACCTAGATACATAGTAAGTACATAATAGTTACCTACCTACCTACCTACTTGAATTGAATGAGGTTCATGTTGCGGTAGTAGGTGAAAAACAGTGATTTAACGCTTGGATTAGAAAGCTTCAACCTTCTACCTACCTACTAGTTAGGTGCCTATGTAGCAAACTGAATTGAAGTTACAACAACAATGACCATCCAACTAATGCTGATCCTTTTTGCAGTATCTACGCGCAACAGACCACTGAAACCTCCAATGGATATTACAGCACGAACAATCGGTGATTTCGGAAGATGGCAAATGTGGATTAGTATTCAAATGGCCCTGCTAAAGCTACCCATTGCTTGGTACCAGCTGAATATAATCTTCATGGCCCCACCACAAGAATTTTGGTGCGCCAAACCGGAAAATCTTAAATTTTCAGAAAAGGAATGGCGGAAGATTTGTGTACCAGTAAGTCTGTTAACTAGAACGAAAGCCACACTTATTATTTAGTTTTTTTTTAATTGATGTTTTAAAAGCCAACATTTCAATAGAAAATACAAGAGCACCCATGTTTGATCTTCGACCCGGACCTGTTGGCTATCACTCCGGATGTGGACAAAACGTTGGTACCGCTGGTGCACTGCAAAAGATTCGTCTACGATCAATCTGTGTTCAAGAGCACCATGACATCCGATTGGGATCTGGTTTGCTCAAAGCACTGGCTAGTACACGTAAGTCATTGCGTAACAATTTGTAATCAATCAAGTTTACCCATTATGTATTTACTTATGTAAGTACCTATACAATTTATTTCAGTTGACCCAATGCATAATGATGTGGGGAGTTCTCCTTGGCGGAATAATCTTCGGTATATTAGCAGATAAGCTCGGCCGTAAAACTCCTCTTATGATTGGAATATTATTACAAGGCGCGTGCAGTTTCATCGCCAGTTTTTTGCCGTGGTACTGGTGGTTCCTATTCAACTGGTTCATACTAGCACTCGCGTCTGGAGGAGTTGGAATTATATCTTTCGTGATTTGTATGGAGGTAAGCATTTTATACAGATCGGACTACTACGCTGAGTAAGACCACCGAAACGTCCATGGTCAGAACTAGAACTTCTTTCAGACATAGAAGATATTGTTAAAGTGGTTACCTAGATACTAAATTAACATACCAACCTAAAGGAAATTAAGTACTTAATAGGTACTTACTTCTATCTATTTGCCTACCTGAACGTAAATAATCAAGCTAGTGGATAGTAGGTAACTAACCTATCTATCTAAAGGACAACTTGTCCGGTTTACATCTGAAGCTGAGCCAAAACATCAACAATGATTTAAGTATGTTCCACGAAATTGAAGATGTGGAAAAACAGTAACAGCCGATTCAACTAAATGCCAAGGAAATCTTAATAGTAATAAAATATCAACTTGATTTCAGATAGTAAGTGGAAGTTACCGTACAACGGTACCAATTCTCTATCAGCTGCCTTTTGGCCTTGGAAATACAGTCATGGCAGTATTAGCATACTGGCTGAGGGATTGGAGGAAACTAGAGTTCGGACTTGCAACTTTGTCATCATTATTCATCTTATATTGGTTTACGATTCCCGAATCCCCTAGATGGTTATTAGCTACAGGGCAAACAGAGAAAGCTCTAGGTAAGCTGTAGGGTGACATAGATAACTTAAAAAAGGCTAAATAGTAGATGCCTGATGGATTTATGACCATCGACCAGTAATGGCATATGCTATAAAATACCATCATTATTAGCCTCTGATGCCTTCTGTGCCTAATACAATTTTCAATCGTTGACCTTAGCTACTGAGATTTGATCACGAGTCACGACCTCTTGCAAATTTGCCAACCTTTTTAGCTACCTGAGGTTTATGCCTTCCATTTCCATTGCAGAAATTTTAAAGAGTGCAGCTCAATCCAATAACATGAAATACAATGCAAAAGAGATAAACAATCTTTTACCGAAAGCTAATGATCAGAAACGTAACGACCCTGGATTTATTGCCTTCTTCAAATCGAAAAACATGAGGTTGAGAACGGTTTCACTTTCTATCAACTGGTAATAAATAAAATTTTGTGATCATTTTGAAGGACTTCTGCAAGATTTTCTGTCATGTAGGTAGGTACCTAATCTTGAAATTATTTTTCAGGTTTTGTACAGGATTAGCGTTTTACACGTTTTCACAATATATGGGAGCAATCGGAGGAAACATATTTTTGACTGTTGCCTTTACAGGCTTCATTTCAATATTCGGAGGGATCATTTGTGTTTTTATTTTAACTAAAGTCGGAAGAAAAACAACTGTGGGATTATTCCAACTGAGCACTACAGTTTGCTTTGTTCTGTTGGTCGTTATACCTAAAGACGTGTATGCGAATGACTGGCCCAGGCTATTATGTGCTGGGATTGGATTTGCAGGGATGGCGGTAAGTCGACCATGTGTGAAATTGAATTGCGAATGCGATGGTCACTGAACATTCAGATGACTTTTAGCTACTGACTGGGACAGGGGAGGCATTCATTCTACATAATAACTCTTAGCATAGAACAGATAAGTAGATAGATAGATAAACATTTATTTGGCAACAACACACACAGACGGAGGTACAATGGAAAACGAACACTTACCCCGCATCCACACGTTGGGGCCAACGTTGGTCCCAATGCCTCTCACCAACGTGTGGTGCTGACAAAATAGCTTGGCGCCAACGTTGGGGCCAACGTTGGGGCTTGGCCGTGCCGTGTCGGTTTTATCAAAGGAAGTTGGCGCGCCAACGTTGGGGATCCGTCCACACGTTGGCGCTATGCTCAGTCCCGTTTCGACGCGCACCGTGAGCGCACGTGTCGACTGACGAGCGAGAATGTCATCGTATTCCTTATTTATTGTGTTTGTAGGACTATCGGGCTGAAATTTTGCACACTTATAGATTCTCGGTGACAATGAAATATTATGGTATCAACAAGCTGATCTGATGATGGAGTCGAGAGCTGTTCAACAGAACTCCTCAGTAAATAAGCCGATTGAGTTGAAACTTGGCATATTTGTCAAGTTCTGACTACAATGTAATAATATGGTGACAGCGAGCTGATCTGATGATGGAGTCTACTATTTTTTTTTTATGTTACGGGAACCGTGCAATTTTTTGGGATAAAAAGTAGCCTATGTCCTATTTCCGGTTATTATCTATCTATATTTTAAATATCACCCATATCGGTTAAGTGGTTGTCGTGTTAGAGAGGAACAAACATACATCCAAACATCCAAACTTTCGCTTTTATAATATAGTGTGTTGTGTGAAGTGTGATAGTGACATGATGTGATGTGATTGTGATAAAATTGGTATTCAGTAATCTAAAATCACTTAGAGAAATTTCAATTTCTGTATCGGACGCGCAGACATCGGACGTCTGCACGTTGGCTCTGACGGAACAAGACTGGTGTATCGCCAACGTGTGGATGGTTCACGAAATCTTGGCCCCAACGTTGGGACCAACGTTGGTCCCAACGTATGGAGCCGGCGTAAGGGTCAATTTATACTAACGCAGAGTCGAAGCGCATCGAAGCGTCAAATTCATCAAATTCGTCAAAAAACCAATCAGCGTTGGTCACGCGCAGACGCGCGAATTCCGAAGAATGCGCGCGTCTTTTTCAAATCTCAGAAGTAATGTGAGCGTTACGCTGTGGAGTTAAGGTTGAATTTGTTATGTTCAGTTTTGGATAGACGCTTCGATGCGCTTCGACTCTGCGCTAGTATAAATTGACCCTTAGATAGGTAGGTACTAACAAATATTTTAACAAAAAAAGGTAAAAAAAAAAAGGTAAGCTACGTAGGTACTCTTAGCCAACATCAATTTAGTCATTGAAAATGAAAAGTCTTATCAAAACTTGCGATTCCGATGGGATTCGAACCCGCACTACCTATCAGCCCCTAAATTCCTCCATTTAGATTTTTTAAGAATTGTATGTAGGTAGGTAAGTAATAACTACCCAGTGACACTCGCAAGACGAAAAATGAAGTCTTATTTTCAATGAAATAGGTACTATACCTATAACTATAAGGTAGAGTGCGCAGCAAACTTTATGGCGGCTGAAGTGCGCGGCAGATTCGACTTTGCACATGTACAGTCAACGCAATAGAATAGAGTAAACTTTATCTACATAGCCCGCCTAGCCCCGCCCCTCACCGCCTTCACCTCCCCGCAACTGCGTTGACTGTACGTATGTAATTAGTAATCTGTGACTGTACCTGCGAAAAGTCGAATCTGTCGCGCACTTCAGCCGCCATAAAGTTTGCCGCGCACTATACCTCAGTGTGATAGATAATATAACACTAAGGCCCAGAACACACGTAGAAACGCAACTGCAACGAAACCCTTTTGAAATTATTAACCCTTTTGCAACGCGTTTCAAACCGGTTTCAAACTGGTCGCGTCATGTGTGGTCTCTCAACGGAATCTATGGCAGAAACTTAGATGCAACTCAAAAGTAACTAGGGGAAGGTCGTTACCCCTCGTACGGTTTTTACGTTTTATTTTTTTTTATCTCGAATATTTCATTGGGAAGTGAACTAATTGCATATACTGCTAGTATATATATCTGAGCTTAAAATAAAATAAAAATCAGACGATTATAACTCATATTCAATGCACAATGATGATTTAAACACCAATCGGGAATTCGTACGAATGTGCCCCATGTGTGGGGTAGTTTCGTACAGTGTCGGGGGTACCTTCGTACGCTATGGGGTACCTTCGTACAGTGCGATAAAAACTGTAAATAGAATTAACTTTTTTTTTATTTTGACAGTAAATAATATTTACTAAATTACCGAAAATCAATAACTTTTCTTCAAGTCAACAAAAATTTAAGTTTTATCTTCTTGTTACCAAAAATTCAATGACTTTTTGTCTAGTCTCCAAATATTAAATTATTTTTATTTTACTCAACAAAAACTTTTTTGAAATTAATTATTTTGTACGTTCATAAATTCTAGCTAATACAAATCAAATCTAAAAAAGAGATTAATCAATTTTTGAAATATTTGATGCTGATTATATCATCGTCAAGTAGCCGTTTAGATGAGGACCCTGTTAATAACCAATAAAACTTGAGAAGACGACAGTGTTTATCCACGTTTGGTTACGTGTCTTCTTCGGATTATAATTTTGCACCATTTTTTTTTTGTAAAAACCATATATTAAGTAGGTAGGACCTATAAAATAAACATAAACACGTCGGTCATATGCGTACGAATGTGCCCCACCTGGTTTTGTACGAATGTGCCCCTTAGCCACATAATAATTAAATAAAACCTGTTTTAATATCAATATGAAAACTTGATTAATTTGTTATTAAAAACATATCTTTAGCATGTTTTATAGTTACTGGAAAAAAACTGCGTAGGAAAACATATTATTAGTAGTGTAAAAATTCACGAAAACTTTGATGAAAAAATTACTTACCGTGCGCGAAAACACTATGCTGCCTGTCACTTCGCTCTCACCGATGGGATTGGCACGAAACTACTTTCACGTATTGGCTGCTATGCCACCTAAGCACACATGTAAAAGAAATGTCCGCGGGTCCTTTCGTTTGTGTTTTATAAGCACTGTACGAATGTGCCTGCCGTACGAATGGTGACGATCTTCCCCTAGGTACCTAGAAGTTGCAGTTTCGTTGCAGTTGCGTTTCACCGTGTGTTCTGGGCCTAAGTAGTACCTACTTATAAAAAATTATCAAGACGAATCTCATTAGTCCGCAAATGTCATCGAAATCGTTAGAGCCGTTTTCGAGAACGTGAGTAGGTACAGACAAACAAACAAACAAATATTGCTCGTTTAATAGAATAACCCTCCTTTTGGGCTTGGCCGCAATAATAAATGAAAATGAAACGCCCAACGTTGGCGGACCCTATGCGAAGCAGACGTGTCATCAATCTGTCTGAACTTGCAGGGCTCAATACCAGCACTGTACCTGTTATCTGGCGAGCTTTTTCCAACGTTGGGCCGCAACGTCGGAGTGAGTGGAGTGACGATGTTCGCCCGAATAGCCTCGATGATCGCGCCGGCTGTCGTCAGCTTAGACTCCTTACTCGCTGACCTGCCGCTCATGCTACTGGCATTAATGTCATTTGCACAAACATTACTTCTACTGCCTCTTCCTGAAACAAAGGACAGCCCACTCCCGGATACTTTGGAGCAGGTTGAATCGCTTAACAGGTAGCCTAGGTTTAAAAAAAAAACAAATAAGTTAGGTACCTAGGTACATACATTACATTACATAGTTGACTTTCAATAGTTAGGTACCTATCTAATAAATAACTAGGTACCATACCTACCTAGGTAGGTGACCAAACCAACCGTAAGGGTATGTTCAACTACTTACTTGACTTACCACTTAGAATAAAGACTTAGGAACCAAGATCCATGCTGAACTGAACTCCTGAGAGTGTAAATAAGTGGATCTCATTTTTATTGAGATGAGACCTATTCTATTCTAATGTCCCTAACTAATGTTTTGTTATATTAATGCTTAGGTACTCTTACATGTACCTACCTAGTTTTACATGTCTTACATGTACCTACCTTAGAATAAATAATAGGACTAAGTAAAACCTACTCAGTTGTAGGTTAAAATACAGTAAATAGGTACCTGATAAATGCATTACGTAACCATGTAGGTACCTACCTAATACCATAGGTATTACATAGGTACCTGAATAAATAACACTTTTAATAACTAGAAATGTTTTATTAAAAAAGTACCAAGGTTTATATAGGAGAACCTCCAATACAGATTTATTAAGTAATATATTACATTATAGTGATTGTTTAAAATATTAGCTTAGGCTGGATTCGACTAAAAGTCATTTCAACCAAAGTCATCTTACTCCAGAGTAACTAGTAGACATAATTCGAAATACAATTGTTTAGAAAGCGCAGCCGAACATTATTATGTGCACACAAATTATCCTGGTTTTATGGTGTCAACTTTACAATGTCAAAATATTCAAACAAACAGTAGTTTACTCTCAAGTAAAAACTTAATCCAGTTTGATCGAATCCAGCCTTAGTTGGAAATGTTAGAATACATGTTAGGTAGGTACTTACCTATAAACCATTGTAGGTAAATATTATACAGTCATCCATTGTGACTTCTTTAAATGTTTTGTAATGATAAAGTGTGTAAAACATAAATGCAGTTGGTTTTTTATAAAATAAATAAGTTTTTAGAGGTTTAAATTCCTATAGGTACTCAAACTGCCAGTCTGTTCTTACAAACATCTCGGCTACATGGTTTTTTTTTACACAATTTTGTGCCATTATTATTATGTTCCCTAAATTTTGGACTTAACAGCCTAAAACAGTTATACCTACAACAAGATATTTTATAAAGATATATTGATAGATAAATAAATACAACGTTTAAGTTTTGGGTACATCATCTCATTATAAAAATATCTTTTAAATAATTAGAAAATGTATTAAGTTCAATCTTAGAATAAATTCCAAGTAACATAATGAGGTTGTCATCATGCCACCAAATGCAATAAAATCAAATGCTTACACATAATCTCACATAAGTATACTACTTGTACTGAAAAAAAATTGGCTATGGTGCACCCATGACAAAAAATATGTTAATCATTCTTCTTATCAACAATCTGTTTCTTTAAGTTGTCAATCCGATCTAAGAGTGTGGGATGTGAGTGGTGCCAGATTGAATACAATCTATCATAGTAGGGAAAGTCCTTGTTATCTTTGCCAAGTTTAATCAGGGAGGTAATTAGCTCATCAGTAAACGAAAGCGACACGGCAAAATTGTCTGCTTCATACTCAAAAGATCTGCTCAGAACACCTGCTAAGAATGAGAGAATAGTATTGTATGGAGCTAGTATTATTTGTAATACTACAATCAAACCAATTATCAGAGGCTGCTGCCCACTTGGGAATCCAAGAGTGCTGTACAGCAATGGATATTTAAACAACAGTCCAAATGCAGTGAATATCAGCAAAAGGTTCAGCTCAGTGAGAATTATGGACTTATTAACATGGTTGCACTTCCAGTGACCCAGTTCATGACCTAAAATACCCAGCACTTCTTGCTCGGTACATCCAGTTGTTACTTTTTTGTCTTCATCATACTTCTCCAACAGTGTATCAAAGAGAACAATTCTTTTTTCACCAAATATACCAGTAAAATAGGCATTACTGTGAGCTGATCGCTTAGAACCTTCAACAATATACACTTGAGACAGTGGGAACTTAAGCTTTGAAGCTAGTTCTTGAATGCCTGTTCTAAGTGAACCTTCTGGTAGCGGAACATACTTGTCAAAGAGAGGTGCAATTACTGATGGATAAATAGTCATTAATATGAGAGTTGTCACTGTGGTGAACAGCCATAGCCATACAACAAACATGTTGCCACCCAGCATAATAATGTACAACGCTATAGATGTTATGGGCAAAGTAATGACTAGATTCAACAAAAGTGACTTTATTTGATCTTTTATAAAGAATCCTACTGTCTGTTTGTTGAAGCCATGTTTTTCTTCTAGCACAAATGTAGAGTAAATTGTGAAAGGCAAATAAACTACTGTATTAAATAGGGTAGCAGCTATGATAAACAAATTACTCATGAATATTTCACTCTCCAGAGGCGAGATATTGAAGTACTCTGCTGTTTGTTCACATTTGCTCCAAGCAACATACATCAATCTAAAGTACAATGTTAATGTTGTCAAACATATTTCATAAGTTTCCTTAATCATTCTGAAATTTGATTTATCTAATCCATACAATCGAGCCTTCTCAAATGATTCCTGGGTAATGTGATCTTTCAGGACATCAGCAATTTCATTTTTGGTTTTGTAAACCACCAACTGAAAATAAGAAAAATGTTTCGCATTAAAATCTAACCTATAACACTTATACTTATTAAACCTACATGTATTGCAGTTTATTCTATGTATAAAATGTATTGTATTCTTTGAATTGTGTGAGTAATTTATAATGGAACCTAATCATCCAGATAAACAGATAGATTTCAGGTTAAGCTAGTCAATATGTAAAGTATTTGAATTTTGAACTGGTGGTGGCGATCTTCAACAGCGTAATAATGTACCTACACAGTCTAAATATTTGTTATTTCATGGGTTTTCCAACAATCACGAAGAATGTAGATCAAACAATCTTCAACGGGCTGGTTCGTCATCGGAATCAAAACGTATACAAAGTTCATACCTGGCGATAAGCAAGATATCTCTCCCAAAGGAATTCTCCCCAGAGAAATGCGAGTATAAGTAAAAGAAACGTGTCTTCATCGAGCTGCATGTTTGCGTTTCTAGTTTACGTACTTTTCCTGTACTAATCTTTTCCAAATAAAGAGTAAAGCCGACCAACGTTTCAATGTTCAATTCAAAGCACAGAACACAATTACTCGAGGAGAAGAACGCCGACTCAGTACAAAATAACAACTACGGAAGCTCACTATCGCCATCTATCGTCGACCCCCAAGAAGTTTTGAACAGCGGGAAATTTAAAAATTACAGCGGTAAATTTAAAGTGTAGTATGGTATTCCCGCTCGGTACTTTAGTTTCAATATTCTATCTATCTGTGATTTTGCTTACTGTAGTAGGATTTTTGACATTTTTAGTATAGAAATAATGTAAAAAATCTGACTACAGTAAGCAAAACCACAGACAGATAGAATATTGAAACTAAAGTACCGAGCAGGAATAAAACTACAGTAAGCAGAATCTTATCGTAGTTCTACTCTTTATTACTAGTAAGAATTAAAAATAAAACAACGAAATACAAGTTTTCAATACCTATTTATTGATCATTTCCTGGTTGGTTGTTCCTGTAATTGTGGCATCTATAACATTTGGTGCTGAGATTGGCTCTTCAGTTTTTTTGGTTGGAGCATCGGCAACACATTGAGTGTTTGTAACCTCCATAAGTGGCATCTTTAGTAGAGCATCAGATTCCCTGTTAAAGGGGGGCATATCGGGAGGCTGGACAATGTTTTCATTCTGGAAGAATGAAAAACTATGTTTTGAATTGATCCTATTATAATTGAGTATAGTACCTATAGTTAGGTAGGTACAATAAAAATCTAGGTTTATTTATAATGTAGGTACTTACAACTTCCAAAACATCAAATGGAACAGGATTTCTGACAAGATATTTCTTAGATGTCGATGAAATCTTCATTTTTAAAATGTTCTTGACACAGCATTCTATGCTCTGAAAAATAATTTTCTTTGCAGATCGATTGTTGGGGTTTTGTCCGGGAAAATATATTTGGCCCATAATTCACACCTGAAATAAAAGGCCCAGATATTTAGTACATAAAATATTTACAGAAGCTCAATAAGTGGTTAGCAGTCAGGACTGTAGGAATGGTTACCTACAGTGCCACAGACCGGGGTAGGAAGGTACATACCGAATTAGGTTCCGTACAGCAGGTTTTGGAAACCAAACAATTTAACATTGTCAGCATTTGGGGATCGCCCGCATTTAAAACAAGTTCTTCTGCTTTCTTTCTCAGTCATGATGAGAAATGACTGATTGGATATAGCACTGCAGGCTGATTACGTAAAACTTTGCAGTAGTAGTAAGTAGTACTGAATTCACAAGAGTAACTATCTCTGAGTCCTTGTCTCGAAACACAAGATTCTTCACAAGCAACACAAATAAACGGAGGAACCGAAGCTCAACTCGACGTTGTAAAGGAGGAATATTAGGTAAGTATTGTAGCACAAAAACTGTAACCGCAACCGGCGAACACCAAAAACTTATACAACAGCAACACACGCCATTTTTATTTTCAATTTTGCTTGCGCGCGAGTTTATCTACGACTCAACAATCTTACAAAGACTATCAAAATGTTTCCATCTCTTACTGTGCAGACGACCCTAGAGTACGCGCGAAAGAAACAGAGATATTATGAAGCGCAAACTTAATTCGGTAGGATAATACAAAGACCGAACACTCGAACCATAGATGAAATCTATTTTTTATTTTTTATAGTGTTAATCCACACTTGGGTATTTACATTTGAAAATGAAAAATCTTATCAAAATTTTCAATTCCAACGGGGTTCGAATCCCGTCGGAATTGAAAATTTTGATAAGATTTTTCATTTTCAGAAGTCTATTTGTCTTTGACTCGAACACTCTTTCTCGATGTTGCCATACAACGTTTCAAGAATTGTGTTTTTTTTCTGCAATGGCAGCACAGAAACTCAACCCCCGTAGGTATTTCAAGTCTCCATACAAAGTCGACCCCCCCTGATTCAAAGGCAAAGCAAAGCAAAGCAAGTAGAAAATCAATCGATCGGTCTCGGTTGTGCGACAGCTGACACTCAATCAAATTGACAAAGACATTCGTTTATGTTGACATAGACATAACCTATGATCAATGCAAAGAAATCGAAACAGTTTTTTTTTGTTTTACTTACCGCATTTAGTAATCATCATTTCTGATACTGACTGTACTTTTCTGTTTTTTTCAAGCTAGAGTACGAGAGTACGCGCCATCACAGAAGTTCGATAGATAGACGCGGCGCTGCTATCGCAGAACTAGGTTATGAGTGGAAGAGAGAGACAGTGTGTCTTCAAGAAAGAATTATTTTTTGCAGTAAAAAGTGAAAAGGCTCCTAATTATTCTGCCGTGCTAAACGGGTCAGCCGTGAGCAACAATTTTTCCAAAATTGAGTTAGTAGGTACTTACATACCTTATTCCGAATCGCTGTGTCGAGATCTATTACTTTCTTTATACTTAACAGTTTTTAAAATTACGTCTCTAAAGGCTTTTTCAGTTGTGTTATACGCCGTTACTACTAATAATTTTTTTAATTTTCTTAGAATTATCGTCTTAAACGAATGACATCACCAACCTGCCCTAAATTTCTCAGTATTTGAAGGTCGTGTCTGTGCTAGTCTATAATTATTTCAAATTCATGTTATCTTATTATATTACCTACTTACCTAGGTAGGTAGGTACTTACCCCGTTTATAGGTAGGTATGTACTGTACCTACATAACCCGAGAACGGCTGGACGATTTGCATGATCTTTGATTTGTCTCAGCCCCGAATAGCACATCGGTAAATAAATAAAAAAAACAAATTTGGATGGAACGGCTTTTTGATGATAATAGGGAACTCCCACAATTTTTTTTTATGATTTTATACGATAGGTTATATCGTCCAATAACCGTAATAAAAATTCCAGCGCCGAAAAACTAAAATTTTATAACAAAAATAATTTTTAAAATTTACCAACATTTTCACGCATCTGAAACACGTTTATTATTGTTGTCACAGATTACTGTTGTAGTAACAATTTTTGAACTGTGACGTCACGCGTCAAAGTTCACAAATTGATACTAAGTACAACAGTAATCTGTGACAACAATAAGTTCGAGTATAGGATTTGTGAAAATTTAAAAAAAAACTTATCTATGGATCGTTATATCTGACTCGTCCTTGACTTGTCTTATGAACTCGTGACGTCACATCCTTTCACAATTCACATCCTTTTCAAGTATTTTGAAATGCCTACTATTTTTTGTAATTTTTAAAATTTATTTTCTAATCGAAAATGGTTTAATATTAAAAAATAATTACACACACATACCTCTAAAGCAACAATGTTCATAATAAAATACATTTAACCCGCTTTTGAATCAGACGCATGTTCCCTATTCTGAGGCAGTACAAAGTTCACTGTGCACAGTTGGTGTTTAATATTTTAGGAGGATCGGGAATTTGGGAATAACTTTTTTGGGTAGATTATTCCCAAGCTTGGGCACAATAGGTTGCATTAGAACAAAATAGGTAGGTAGGTACTTACTTTTGCGAAATAACATATTGAATGTAAGTATTTATTTTCCAACAGCTAGGTACCTATCCAAATTAATCATTTAAATACCTACCTATATATCATGGTATGGTACCTACCATCCTTCAGTTCCTTAGTATTTAATTTACCTATTATATTATGTAGGTGGATAGGTAGGTAAGTAGATAGGTACCTATTACCACTGCTACCTACAATTACTTATTTAAGTAGGTAGGTACCTAATATGTAGGTAAATAACTACATAATTTGTGTAGGTACCTAACTATTTTAAATAAAAATTATAGCAACATCGTGACGTGGATAGGTAGGTATAATACCTAAGTTACAATAATAATGAACACCATTTAAAATATGGCTATTTTAACTTTTTTAATATAAGTAGGTACCTAATTATTATAAATAAATACACAATTTAACAATAACAACATCCAAAAATTAGGTAGGTTGGTACCTACCTAAGTTTATTATGTAGGTAACTTAGTAATATCAAGTAATCTAGTAAATTACATAAGTACCTACATAGCTAAACTGCTTAAAATCAATTATAATTGCAGCCCTTGACCCATAGACTCGTAATTGATAGGTTCTAAATTTTATTCACAATCCAAAGGTACCGACCCAAAAACATTGTTGTTTTATTAAATAGGAAAAATAAATTCAGTCAATTATCACTAACGGCTATAGTCTCCACATTTGTAGCATTTGCAGTCATCAGGCTCACGAAGACGAACTTCCATAATGGCATTATCTTCTTCCTCTAGTCTTATGCCATCAGGGTCATAGCAATGAGTCAAAGTAACTAACCTTTCACGTAGGAAATTCTCTCGGCAGCAAAAGCATTCCTAAAATAAAAAATAATTTCAGGTGCAAAATTGGGAACAAAAACATTAATGCTTTTAGAAATTGAATCGCTAATGTTACTGTTTTGCATAAACTACCTACCTTCGTAATTTAATATTTTGACAGACAAGTTTATGACTTTCAAGTTTATGAAGTCGCGCGCGACCGCCGCTACGTCAATAGTCAGTGTCATCGCCTTGTGAATTAACAGTAACTGATTAGCCGGATCCACATCGGACGATCCAAAGCGCTCCGATTGCGCGCGGCATGGAGCGCGCTCAACGGAGCGTAAAGTGTACCTAGACGTGCCGCGCGCGATCCATGTGCGCGGCGGAGAGCGCGCGCTCCTCGCCGCGTGCGATCCATTTGTTGTTGATTTTTTGGTCACGCACAAAGGGGCCTCAGTCGCTTGGCGCGCGCGGTCTGGACGGTTGTGATTAGAATCGCGTGATCCGCCTTTATTCAGTAGGTACTGATTAGCCGGATCCACACCGGACGATCCAAAGCGCTCCGATTGCGCGCTGCATGGAGCGCACTCCACGGAGCGTAAAGTGTAGACGTGCCGCGCGCGATCTATGTGCGCGATCCATGTGTGCGGCACGTCTACACCTTACGCTCCGTGGAGCGCGCTCCATGCCGCGCGCAATCGGAGCGCTTTGGATCGTCCGGTGTGGATCCGGCTAATCAGACTATGGATCGGCAGGAGCACGTTGGAGCAGCCAGTCAGGATCGCAAAAGATTGCTGTTGGATTGACCTAGAACGATCCACGCTCCACGCATCACGATCTTGGATCGCGGATCGCGGGATCGCCGATCCATTTTGGATCGTCTGGTGTGGATCCGGCTAATCTCATCAGTTCTCATCATTTTTAAACGTAAATTTCAGTTGGTCATCTGAATGACTGGATCTCATGATGACGGTGTAACTGTAGGTACCTACGTACCTAGTCAAAAGCTGATAATTAAAATGTAAGGTAGGTATGCAGGGTCCTTACTTTCAAAAATCCTGTAGGAGCACCAATAGAGGGGCGTACTTGGCTTGTGCACATTCCATCACACTTGTTAACACTGACTTCACCGCTACAAGATCGCAAAAGTCTGCCGATATCATCGTATTCCTCTGTAAATAAAACAAAAACCTTAGGCACAGATAATACTAGTAGTTCGCCCCGAACTGAGATGAGAAAACAATTTTTTTACGAGTAGGTAGGTTTACCAAAATTAAAATTTACAAACTTGCGCCATAATTTACAAGTAGGGTATTTATCTCATTACCTTTGATTACGTGTATTTCACTTGAGAGAGTTTCACATGTTTCTTCTGCAGCACAGATATTGAAAAACACGTAAAATATTGTTAAACAGTAAACACATGTTTTTGAAAATAATAAGAAACTCATTTTTTTTAATTTAGGCTTTACTATAGCTTCAAACAGTCACAAATGAATTATTTCCAGGATTACTTTTCTCTTTATATAGTGTATTTTCTGGTCTACAGAAAGGGAAAATAATAAACTAACACAGCAGGTTACCAAGAGTCTAATTGAAATAGCTTGTCGCATTGATGTTATGTTTCAGAGCAAGACGTGATAAAGTGAGATGCGTTTCTAGTTTTACATTATTTTTGTGTAAGAAGCAATAAAAATGATGTAGGACCATTGCAGGGGGTGTGTTTGTTAAATGACTTTCGTTGTAAGAGAAAGGGGTTGAATGGTACATACATACGTTGAGGGCTGGAACTGAATTTATATAAAAGCTGAACTGAGCTGTAAAAATTCAGAAGCATCTCATCGTTGGAGGTCTATATACCTATAAACATGATGACTGTTTTTGAATCATTCGTTTTTTGTTTTATAATTTTAGTTGCTTATCAAATTAATGAAAAGAAAGTGAAAGGTCTAGAAGTCCAAATGAGTCCAGGTGCGTACATCCTATTACAATAGTAAAGTAACCCACAGTAAGAGGTAGGTACTTACATGATGTAGAGTAGGTGCCTACCTAATGGTAGGTACACAATGTGGGTTTAGTTTTTTCCCATACACAATGTTACCTATTAATTTTGAAGATGGTATTAAATTCAATTTACTTATTTACTCATTAAAAAAATATAAATAAATTACTTACAGGTCAAGAATGTCAGATGACTCCAGTAATTCATGTTTTAACACATTCTGGTTGTAAACCTAAAGCCATTCCGTCATTCGCATGTATAGGAAAGTGTTCCAGCTATGTTCAGGTAAGTTTGTGAGGAGTCTGAATGTGACATGCATGAGTGTGTATTGTGGAAAGATTGGTGAAATCAAAATGTATCACAGAGCTTATTATTAGGTAATTCGATATTGTACTTTACAGGTTTCAGGCAGCAAGATATGGCAAATGGAGCGCACTTGTAATTGCTGCCAGGAATCTGGAGAGAGGGAAGCAATTGTCATCTTATATTGTCCTGATGCCAAGAGTGAAGAAAAAAGATTTAGGAAGGTAGGTAACTTAATCGATCGAGCGAGCGAAGCGAGCGAAGATCTTAGTGGTAAGTTGGGCGATTTTGCTTTGTATGTTTGTATGTTTGTATGTTTGTATGTTTCACGAATTGTTGTTCGAGCATAACTGTCGAACCGTTCATCCAATCTGCATGAAACTTGGTAGGTCAATAGGTTGTGGTAAGGAAATTTACGGTGGAGCATATGAGCTTAATCGATGAAGGGGTTGTGAAGATATTGGGTTCCCAAGGGGGTAAAAAATTATGAAAGTTACACAAATATATTGAGTGGGGTGTCATACGAAAGGGCTTATTTTGTACATTCCAAAATGGTTTTTATTTTTAATCTAGGATGTATAGTTTTTGAAATACGACCAATGACCAAAAACTACGAAACCAGAGCTGCAAGAGCTCCCGTTTCATAGAGTTTCGATGTCTTCGTAGCTCATTGACTGGTCGGTCTTAAAAAGAGAGTGGCATCGTTGCGGTTTGGTTTGCAATGATTTTAGATGCTACTTGATTTATTTTCATGATAAAAAAAATTTTGATAAAAAATGAAAATAATTGGGGTAAAAAAAGTTAAGTAAACAAATATATTGAGTGCGGTGTCAAATGAAAGGTCTTTATTTGTACATTCTAAAATAGTTATTATTTTTATTCTAGGACGTATACTTTTAAAAATACGACGAGAATTCATAAATATGAAATAAATGAAAAATTAGACACGACATTATGTATTGCATGCATGTTAGTATTTTTTACCATGAAGAGCTAGCGCAATAGGCATACCCGGCAGTAGTAGCACTTGAAATTATAGGGGTAGTCAGAAGAAAGTCCAAATGTTGGCCATCTACGGTGCGCGAGATCTCAGTTCGGGGCGAACTACTAGTTTATCCTACACAGGTTTTTGGTGAAGGTAATTGTACTTAGGTACTGCTTTCTCAAAGGTTTCACATAACCTAGCAATTAGACAATGGCTTTATTACATTTCACGTACGTGTAATACCTACTTAAGGTGGGTACCTATCTGTTGTATAAATATATACTTACCATTATACCTGTACTGTAGGTACCTACCTACCTACCTTAAATGTAAATGCACTTCAACAAACATAGCTAAACTAATTTATTCAAATGGAACAACTGTATACAATTATATACCTCTTCATAAATAACATTTGGGACATTGTTTGTTTGAAAAATTACTGTGTTCACCTGTATTTTCTGTTTTTAGGTCTCGACGAAAGCTCCGCTGGAGTGTATGTGTCGGCCATGTGGTAGTATCGATGAAAGTTCTATTATACCCCAAGAAATAACTGGCTACGCAGAAGAGGGCCCTCTCCATAATCATTTCAGAAAATCATTTATGTAAAAAGTATTATACCTACCTATTTACTTTTAATAAATTAGTTTAGTAAAGTGAAAAATAACTGCAACCCTGAACCTGAAACTATTTTTTAAAATGTAAATTAAAGCCCTTGACCCACACTAATTTGTTTTTTTTTTAATTCCTGTAAACTCCACCGTCCAAACAAACAAGTCCGCGCCACCATGAAGTCTCACGGCAAAAGCGGTAAGTTCTTGTTGTATTTAGTATAATTATGCTATTAGTAATTTTTTACATTTGCATTTACAATTTTTTATCGCAGAACTAGGTTAAGATTCTACTTAGTAATTTTTTACATAGGTAGTAGAATCCTATCCTAGTTCTGCGATAGCAGCACTGCGTCTAACGAATTTAAGTGGTAACACGTACTCTGCAATTTTTTAAGAATATTATACTTTCTGTTTGAGATCGATTACTAAAAAGTAGGTACATCTAAAGGTTGATTCACGCTACACCGGGCCGGGCCCGTTGGTATACATTTTGTATGAATTTGACATGAATATGACATGAATATCACGCTACACCGGGCCCCGGCCGTGCCCCGGCGCCCGGTGTATCGTGAATCAAAATGTCATATTCATGTCAAATTCATACAAAATGTATAGGTACCACAATGTTCCGGACGGGCCCGGCCCGGCCCGGTGTAACGTGAATCAACCTTAATATAAAGGTCTAATCTAAACATAATGAAATAAAATCGTTTTTGTTCAATTTAAGGTTTGTAACATTATAATGACAGCCGCTCGACGCGCATGCGCCCACACATTCACGCGTGCGTGTACCTACCGCGCTTGGCGCGCAAAATGTATACGTTTACCTTGATTGTGTTTAAAAATAACCGATAATTATCAGACTGACTGTACATTTCGTTCTACTTGACACTGGTAGAATACACAAGGCGTGCGAAGCCAAAATGGTGAAGAAAAAAAAAAAAAATGTTTGTTTTCGTTTTGTCAATTTGTGTTTTTCCCGATTTGTTTGATTGCGAATAGTTTAGATTTTTCTCTGTTTCTTCGCTAAAAATCCACGAAATATTTCGAAAATGAGTCGTAGAAAGCGCGCGAAGGTAAGTTTTATCCTCCTTGTAGTTTATTTAGTGTAAATTAGTTTATTTAGAATTCCTGATTAGATAGGTTATGTTTATCGATTTGTAGGTAGAAAACCGCGAATTAGATGAAAAACTTAAACAGGATGATTCGGAATCTGATCAATCTGAGAAAAGTAAAGTGGCCTCTATTAGTCCAGCTACTGTGGCGGGAAGGAGAGAATCATCTTCAAGTCGTACGACTGACAGTAAAGAAGTCAAAAAAGACGACAAAGTAGTACTAGAAGAATCTAAACCAGATGATATTGAAGAAGTCAATTACAAGAAAATGCTTAACAGGTGTGTAGAAGCTTCTATTCATTTCATTTTTTTAGATTTTCATTCATAAGATTCACAGAAATGTGTGAGTAATTTACTTTTATCGATCGAGCGAGCGAAGCGAGCGAAGATCTTAGTGGCAAGTTAGCCGATTTTGCTTTGTATATTTATATGTTTCATTTTTATGTTCTCGCATAACTATCGAACCGCTCATCCAATCTGCATGAAACTTGGTAGGTCAATAGGTTGTGCTATGGAAATTCGCTGTGGAGCTTTGAGCGTAATCGATGAAGGATTTGTAAAGATATTGGGTTCCCAAAATTAAAGTTACCCAAATATATTGAGTGGGGTGTCAATGAAAGGACTTAATTTGTAAATTCCAAAATGGTTTTTTAGTTTTACTCTAGGATGTAGTTTTTGAAATACGACAAAAGAAAAAAAAAAATAAGAAACCAGAGCAGCCAGAAGTCCCGTTTGATAGAGTTTTGATGTATTCATAGTTCATTAACTGGTGATTAGAAAGAGAGTGGCATCATTGCAGTTTAGTTTGCAATTATTTTAGTTGCTATTTGAAATATTTTCTTGATAAATTCAATTCAATTCAATTCAATCATTTATTTCAGTCAATTGTAAACCATACACAAATCACATTAAAATCAAATAATTAGGAACAAATATTATTGAATTACACATTAAATACACAAGAATAATAATAATAGGTAATAATAAAAATAAACACATATGATAAACAGCAATTTGGGAATATTATTACCAAATAAATGATTAATTACATACTATGAAAAACTAATAATAATATAAAATAATAACATAGAATATGTCCTCATGTAGGACATACCTCAACATTCCTAATCATGTGAAGCTGTGACAATCGCCACAGAATAGGACATTCAATTTTGCCAGCCAACATATTTATTATGCTGTTACTGCTGTTACTGTACATGATGCAGCAACGACGCAGCTCTTGTAGGTTTATCATATGATTTATTTATTTATAGCTATAGTAGTATTTTATATATTTATTTATTAGTATATTATTAGTATATAGATATATATTTATTTATTAGTATGTATTCTATTGACGTAGATATTTTATTTACACCGCCTTTTGCCTTCCTGTAAATCCAGTTCATCCTAAGGTTGTCTGGAAGAAATTGCTCATAGCGATAAGACCGCCCATTGTACTTCGCTTCTAATGTTCTGTGTGACTGTAACTTGTTTTAATGTTCATGTAGTGTACAATAAAGTGTTAATCTATCTATCTATCTATCTTTTCCTAAGGATACAGTAAAAATAATCCGTTTGAACGTCAGCAAACATGCCTGAGGCGCTGCACCATTTTGGCAGCCGCAACAACATCCTAAACGCGTTGTTGGACTGAACACGCAAGGCGTTGATTGTCTTCTGGCAATAGTTGGCCCAGAGACAGCACGAATATAAAGAATGAAAATAATTTTCCGGAAACCTGAAAATAAACTGGGTACCTACATAGGTTACGTTAGGTAGGCATGTATGGTACCTGCCTAATTGAAAATAAAAATAGAAATAGACCCGACTTAATGTATTACATGCATGCCTTTAATTTTTACCATACTGAGCTAGCATGTTAGACATCATTATGTATTGAGTGAACTCAGCAGATGTAGCATTTAAGCGTATAGGGGTTGTCAGAAACAAGTCCAAATTACAAGTTGTATTGATAGCCTAGCCTTAGGCTATCAATGCAACGTGCGCGAGATCTCAGTTCAGGGCGAACTACTAGTTTATTTTATGTGTGTTACATTTTTAAATTATAGCTTAGAAGGAGCAGCGTTCCAATCTCGTTTACCGTTTGATAAAATGTCATCATTGGAAGCAGAATGCTTCTCCGATTTGCACGGGCCATCAGCTCTTGCATTTATCCAAATCAGAAACAGGGTATTGAAGTTATGGTTTGAAGATCCAAAGAAGCAGTTGACTCAAGAACATTCCTTGCATAAAATGGAAGTAAGTATTTATATAATACACTAGCACCTTAAGTGCTACAAATGTACATGTAGACTAGACCATCTGCAACGCGATCCCTTCCTTTGAAGGGCACCACAGAGGGGCAGTGATTATGTTAATGTAATTTTATTCCTACACTTATTTATTTTATGGTACCTGTATGGTACCTATAAAAGCTACTTTTAAATTCATTGGTTATTAACTAATCCTAGTAGAATTTAAATCGGTTTAGGCGTTGCACTCCAAACTAACAAAAAAAAAAAAAAATGTAAATTAACTCTAAAACATTCATTTATAACAACAATTCGTATACCTGCATATTTCCATGACTTTACAGAATACACTAAATAAAACCATTTGAGCAATCTAAAATCAATCCAAATAATCTGTAGATAGCACAGTCATTTGCAAGCATTGAATTTCCTAATAAAATGTATTATTATTTAAATATAAAGAAACTTTTAATATTTTCAGCCTCCTTACAATGGTGATCCTGCATTGGTTATCAGAACTCATGCATTTCTGGAGAGACATGGTTTCATAAACTATGGGATCTATGAAAGGGTGACCCCCATCCCCACACCACCTAAAGGAAAATCAAGGCCCAAAGTTATTATTATTGGTGCTGGTAAGTTCAGACATGATTTTATGTCCTCAAAGATGTGTGAATTAGTTACTAAGGACACAGTAACACTATTTTAAAACTTTTAAAATTGAACTGGTTTTCTCACTTTAGAGAGAATGTTAATTTGAGGAAAGATTGTTATTTGATATTAATCATTAGAATCTGTTTAGCAATTAGTCTGTTAAACAAATTAGTAATTCCTCTAAAGCAATGTATATTGAATATTGAGTGAAGATTTATTGAATGATTAGTACCTATGAATCTCTAGTTCATACTTATCAGTGATCAATGATCATAATAAAATTATTGAAATTTTAATAAATTTATATGAACTGTACTGGTGGTTGACTTGATGCTGAAAGTTTTAGACCTCTCTAAGGCCTCCATCATGACTAAACTTCAAAGCTGCTTATTCTTTCAATTTGCAACTTGATCTGGTACCAAATTTATAGAGCATTATTACTTTCAGGTGTTTCTGGGTTGGCTGCTGCTAGACAACTGCAATCCTTTGGCTGTGAAGTTGTTGTGCTGGAAGGCAGAGACAGAGTCGGCGGCCGGATATGCACTTATAGGAAAGGCCCCTATGTTGCTGACTTGGGTGAGTTCACACATATTGACAACTAGCGAACGCCCGCGGCTTCAGCGAACCGTGCATTTTTCCGGAATAAAAAGGAGCCTGTCTGCTATTCCAGACTATAATCTATCTCTGTGCCAAATTTCATCCATATCCGTTCAGCCAATCTGGTGTGATTGAGTAAAAAACATCCAAACATCTAAACTTTTACATTTATAATATTAGTAGCATAGGATAGGATAGGATTAGTAGGATTAGTAAGATGTCATTCTGTAGAAATGACTAGTTAAGCTGAAGGGATGGTTTAAGTGCTGGGCAAGCCTACATCTCAATAATGTCCCAGGCACTAAAGCATCCCATTTAGTTTAGGCATAAAGATTGCCTACTCACACTGTATAAATCGACTAGTTTTTTTGTGCCTTCAGAAATCTAAATCTAATTTTTTAAAAATATGAATAGTACAAAACATTTTTGTGGTTTAACGTTTCCCCAAGGCGCGGTATGAAATAAGTTGGTTGAATGTAGGTACATATTAATGATATGAGTTGTGTGTGTAACTATATATCATCTTCATTTTTCCAGGAGCCATGGTTGTCACAGGCCTTGGCGGGAACCCAGTCACAACGCTATCTGTTCAGATGAACATGGAACTGCACAAGATTAAACAGAAATGTCCATTGTATGAGGCCACTGGTAATCAAGTGCCTAAGCACAAGGATGAAATGGTATGAGGATTTATTTTATTTATTACCAGGGAGGGATCATGGTTATGGCTTTGTTTGCTTATATTTTGTTTGCACTTGCTTATTTTAAACAATTAGGCACATACTAGCTTCCGCCCGCGGCTTCGCTCACTTGGTACCCGGATAAAAATTAGCATGTCCTATTCCGGGTCTTTATCTATCTATATTTCAAATTTCAGGCAAATCGGTTCAGCGGTTGTCGAGTTATAGAGGAACAATCATACATCCAAACATCCATACATCCATCCATCCATCCATCCAAACATCCAAACTTTCGCATTTATAATATTATTAGTGTGATAGTGTGATAACCAAAGATTACTAAATTATTAGTATAACAACTAACATAGCTTTGGAAAACATTGAGTGGTATACCATGTTAAAAATGTTGTCATGCCGTGACGAAAGCCGAAAAACTCTGTGACCATTATTTAACCATTTCCTCACTTTTTTCTACTTAGTTGTAAAATCCTATTGGAACAAGAAAAGTTATCAAAAGCAATCAAGCTATTTTAAAAGCTTAAACATGCAGAAAGTGAGCATGTTCCAAATGTATAATTTTATCTATGTCTGACTACCCCTTGACATCTGTGAAGGATCCTGGATGTCCAAAAAACTGGATATGCTTCATGATATAGCTATGCGCGCATATATACTTGGTTTAAAAAGCTATCAAACTATTTTAAAAGCTTTTGCACATGCAGGAAGTGAGAAGTTCCAAATGTATGATTTATCTATGTCTGAGTGCCCCTTAACATCTTTGAAGGATCCTGAATGTCCGAAAATCTGGATATGCTTCAGATACAGTCATGAGCATGTTTACTCGATTTAACATTTCATAGGTGGAGCGCGAATTCAACCGTCTTCTCGACGCCACGTCTTACCTGTCTCACCAAGTTGACTTCAATTACTACAACGACACACCCGTCTCTCTCGGGCAAGCGTTGGAATGGGTCATTAAACTGCAACAGAAGAGTGTTAAACACAAACAGGTATTTATTGCGTAGATAAATGTATTTATGAAATGAGAGTTAATAGAGAATTTGTGATTTTGAATGAATGCCCTGGCCCTTCTAAAAAAGGTAGGTACGGTACCTACATAAATTTATTTAAAGAAAAAATGGATTAAGTAGGTACTAACTATAATCTTAGTACTTCTCTTGTAACATAATTCTACTAAATGTAGCGATGAATACGATAAACAACAAAAACTTTTATTAAGAACTCTGTGCGCTTCAAATACTAGCTTTAGCGGTTTTTTGTAATGTTATATTTTACTTTCAGATTCAGCACTTGAAAGCAGTTATAACTCTGCAAGAAAGAATAAAAAACAATATCAACAAGTAAGTCAACAATCTCACAGTAGAAGGTGCCAATATTCAAAGTATAACAGTCTGTCTTCTAATAATAAAAACCTCACAACCTTCGGATCGAAAGGCGAGGTACTATCCCTCTCGACCAACACGGCTTTTACATTACTACTTCGTCCAAGGACATTACTAATAATACATTAGTACTACAAAATCAATAATATTACCATGTACATTTACTTTTTTTCATTTAATTTTGTTAAATCACAAATTAATTTTTGTTTGGCCAGGTCAAGAGTACCCTAAACCGACGAGCTTGCATGAAGAATGTGATGAGAGTGAATGAAGCGAAAAAAGTGTGTCAGGATCGTAGCAAGTGGCGATCTGTGGTCTCTGCATACCCCTATGATGGGATACAGGCGTGAGTTAATGTATGGATGTAATTTTTGTTTCAGAATGTGTGAGGTCCAAGAGCTACTGAAATCGATGAAGGTGGAAAAGGACGCGTTGCTCGTTGAGAGAGACAAGGGCGCGACTGGAGACGCGAGCGTGTTGATAGAGTTCAATTTGCGGAGACTCGCTCGAGAGATGAGGATCCTATGCAATGACTACGATCAGATGGTGACGCAGAACGCTACTATTGAGGATAAGCTTACGCATCTGGAATCGAACCCTCCTAGGTAATATTTTATTTTAAATCAGCGTTTCCTAACCTTTTCAGTCCACGGAAAAATCCCCTAGGAAATCGAGCATAATACTAAGGACCCCTTAATAAAAAAACAGCAATATTTCGGACCTTTAATTTTAGTGCTACAAATATCAAGCACAAGAGCAGTTGGATAAAAATACGATGAAAATAACCCCAGGGGTCCGCGGACCACAGGTTAAGAAACGCTGCTTTAAATTACTATTAGTGGACCGAAACCGGCGAGCTTGTATGAAAAACGTGAAAAGTGAATGAGGCGAAAGAGGTGTGACAAGATCGTAGCAAGTGGAAATTCGTGGTCTCTGCCTACCCCTGTGGGAGAGGCGTGATTTTATGTATGTGTGGGCCCAGTAGGCAGACGTCCTGCCTCAGTCAGAAAATTTAAATATTCTAGATCGCGACAACAGCGCCACTTTCACTCATGGTGTATGTCGCGAAAGAGCGAGTAGAATCACATTATCTCTTAAGAAGTTTTGAAGTGCTAAGTATAAGGCTAAGAAAAATTAATAAGCTAAGAACTATCCGGATGGTATACGAAACATAATCACTACTGCATCCCCAAAGCGCGGTAGATATTCTCTCAGATATTTAGGCATTTAAAATCTTTCGAAAATGTCCAAGGAGGTACTCAGCAGTAAGTCCAAATACATAATAAAACAAACCCAGGTAGAAAAAAAATCATCGTAATCGGTCATGCCATTTTCAACACACATAAGTATCATACAATCACAATCACATCATTGAAAATTATATGGACACGGGATTTTATCGCGTTATCGCGATAGCGTGTCGCGAATAGTGATCGCGAAAGTTTAAAAAAGACACATAAGTATCAGTTTTTTTTAATTACACTACTAAGGTAGCAGACAATACGGCTACCTGACGGTAAGCGGATACCGTAGCCTATGGACGCCTGTGACACCAGAGGAGTCACACTCGCGCTGCTGACCCTTTAAAAGAGGAATCACTGCGCCGACAACACAATGGACAAGAATGGTCCACCAGTTGTCATCACAGCGCTTCCTCACAGAGCTCTGACAACCTTACTCACCGCAGGAACACAACACCATTCGAGAATAATGATGTTATTTGGCTGCGATATCTATGCTTTTAAATATTAAAAATAGCTGCGCCCTTGTGCTTGAAGTATTAGATTTAAAAAAAATATGTTTTTGATCTTTCTGGGCTTTATATTTGACGTGTCCGTTACTACGCAAAGTTAGCCAAAAACATGAAATATTCGTAGTGAATTTCTATAAGAACAACAAAGATAAATTTGTTTTTAGAATTTGTATTTTGGCTGTGTATTGTGATCAGTCAGTCATTCAACAAACTTTATGTAATAATTATGCAAACGGAAACCAAATTTTGCAGGTAATGTTTATTTTCTATAGTAGTAGTAAGACAAATAGTTCGATGGTATTGCTTGACTATATTAGTAAACTTATTACTGTAGTATATTCTAATCACATCACACTAATATTATAAATGCGAAAGTTTGGATGTTCGGATGTTTGGATGTATGTTTGTTCCTTATAACTCGACAACCATTGAACCGATTTGTCTGTTTAAAACAAAGATAGAAAATGATCGGGAATAGGACATAGGCTACTTTTTATCCGGGTACCACCCGAGCGAAGCCGCGGGCGAAAACTGGTTGTTTATGATTCTCAGTGTACCTATGCATAGGTATCGACCCCCTTACTTATGAAAGATGTTTAAAGTTGAACACTGGTTGAACAACGTCCTGTCTCTGTTTGTCACATCCACAAACAAAGACAGGACGTTGTTTAACCAGTGTTTCACTTTAAACATCTTTCATAAGTAAGGCCCCGAATGTTTTACTAATGTTTAAATCTTTTTTCCATCTTTCCTATTTCTATAACTTAAATTGTAGTTGTTGTATCCAGTATTTTATTTTGTATGTAGATAACAGCAGCCTTAGAAAGTAGTTTGCTAATAAAATATAATGGCATAAGTACTTATAAATGTTGTCACACACAACAATCAAATACTTCGACATTTTAATTTTTAAAACTTAATAACACAACATCTACAGATAGATATCATATGTCAAGATCATAATCATTTCACAAACGAATAGGACGCAGACACTCATTATTCAGGTCCAACACACCACTCAGACATTTACATCTATTCTAGATGATTTATGCAGCGTCAACCTTTTCCTAAACTTTACGAAACTTAACGAGCTATTGTGAGCTAGTATAGAGATTAGATGAGATAGGTTGTAGTGCTAAAACTCAGCTGCTACGAGTATAATTGAAAATTAAACGAACTCACCTGTGAGGTTCGATTCCAATTATACGAGGGTTCAGCCGAAGACGATTACACAGTTTACTAGCAGCAGTACACGTATCATGCTGCCTCAGTCACACTTTCAGAGTTTATAATAGGCTAAAAACAAGGATGGATCATGTGTCCCACTCGCACCGCTTCCGTAGCGGCGACCGTTCCTGCTCACGTCATTATTTTAGAGTGCCTAATTTTGTAATTAGTTAAATTTTTAGTGGGATCTTTAAGAATGGGTCGGGTGGGATGTTGTAATCGTCTTCGGCTGAACCCTCGTATAATTGGAATCGAACCTCACAGGTGAGTTCGTTTAATTTTCAATTATACTTCGGGTAAAGCCGAAGACGATTACACAGTTTACTAGCAGATGTTCAGAGAGCAAAAAATAATAAAAAATTTAAACTAATATCAAAATTATTTTGTAATGTCAACTAAGCGTATTTAGTTGTATTGTTACACGATAATGGTAATTAACATTAATGCATTGATCTAAGATATTAATCAAGCATCAAATAACATATTTACAAAACCGTTATTGTAATGCTAATAAAAATGTTACATAAAATATCTTTTATAGGTAATATTTTAAGAATTAGGTATATATTTGAGGAATCCCTGGAACTAACTTCCAGACGATGAGTTCCAGACTCTCCAGACCGAGAGAGCGGCGGACGTGGAAGTGTGTCGGGTACTAATCGCCCCAAACACTCCCACATCGATTCCGCTGTCATGAAGTATTCCCAAATGCGCGAGTGTCTGAGGACCGGCATTACTATTATGGTTTTTTAGCTGATATGAAAAGATAATTATCCGAATTCGCGTGTTTAATGCTTTTTGTTTTGTCAATATTAATATGACTATATTGCATGCGCTGATCAAATTTTCACAACTTTCTTCTTAATTAAATCAGGAACATAATTTTTAAATATAACATAATTTTTAATAAAAAAAACTTGGTTATTTTAATAAAACTTAAAGTCTGCATCCTCTGAGCAGAAGCTATGGCAGGTAAAGTCATTAATTTTTGTGCCAGATCATGTAAATAATCAATATCTTATGGATAATAATTCGAAAGATAGCAATGATAGGGTCCCATGTAAAGTTATTTATGTGGGACATAGTGTCATTGAACTTCAATAAAATTGTACATTATAACTTAAGTGGTTTCATTTTATAAGTTTCTTTTAAAATTCGTTAAATGAAACTATTGGTGGTTACTTTTTTACTTATTTCTTACCAAGGACTAGGTATAAATAACGCTAACCGATGAGTGTTAAAGTGCTATCTTTTCACTATATATTTATCTATATATTTACCACTTTCAACCTTTCTTTTAAAAATAAAATAGGTAATATCAGATATTGTTTGCTTTACTAAAATTAATTTTATTATTTTGGCAAAATATTTATCAAGCTTTCAATTAATAATTAGACTGATTTAAAGTGGTAGCGGCAAAAGAAACCATAACTATGAAGCTACCAGGGTAAAATCTGGAAAGGAGAACATTTTAACAAAATTTATATTAGGTTGAAAAAATAGATTTTAAGATCTCACAAGCCTTAAACCAAGGCTGTGAAGGCCAAGCCAATAAAGAATCACGACAATGTCGACTGCAATATAAAAACATTTTTTTTTTTTTTTTTTTTTTTAAGAACTTTAGAAATTAAATAGACAAAAATGTTCCACCATTTGACCGCCACGTTTTGAACGAAAAGTAAACGCGTCGACTAGTTCAGAATGTGGATCTAGCTTCCAAGATTAAAATACTTATCTATTTTTTTTTTTTTTTTTTTTCATATAAATATTTGAGCACTTGCAAAAATATCGAATTCTGGAACTCCCAGATATTTACTAATGACTCTAAATGTGAAGTCAGCAAGTTCCTATTCCATGTCTAAATGTAATTGATAAGATTATCAGCCTTAATATTTTCAGATGACTTAATAATAGGAAGCATTATTAAAATATTTCGTGCTTCACACCATCATCGCCATAATATCTCGTGACATAAATCATTTAAACAGTTGTGCTGGATGTCAGCTATTTTGTTTATTAAAAGCATATTGCTAACTAGTGATATTATTTATTTAAAGTAGAAGTTACAATTCTTAGAATGTATAGTAATGCGTTGATATAAAGATCAGAATCTCTCCAATTGCCATTGGTGGTATGAGCGTCACATACAGCACCCCAGCCCGTAAGTGAAGTGTTCTAAAAACTTCTAAACTGTATCGGACAAAATGAGCTATCGATATGGTTTATCCACAATTTCAGTATATAAGTACAGCAAAATGTTCTTTTGTGCATAACACGATTTTACTTGATCCATTTTTTTTTTTTTTTTTTTTAATTATTATTATTATTATTTTTTAACGTAATGTAACACTTGTAAACAGTAGGTATTCTGATTAGCTGACTTTTCTTAGTATTTACGATGAAAACCAAGGATGATAAAAATCATCTCATAGTGTTAATATTTTTTGGGCAACTTTCTTAAAAGTACCTATGTATTACTTGCACAAAAAACATCTTAACTATAAATACATACGGTAGTACATTGGTACATACAGTAGTAGTAGTATATAGTATTATTTACATTCATCCAAGACAGCAGTATATCATTGGTAATTTTACCCAATTGATCTTGAAAATATCTTAAACGAGAAAAAATCTGGATTTGCGAAACGACATCGGGCGCTTGCGTTGCTCAGGTCGATGGAGATTGTAGTTCCTAGAAGCGGCAGGCTCGCAACAGCGACCTCGCTTGCGCATAAGATAAGTAGGTGCTGGTACTGCCACTCACAGCCGTGGTGTACGGTGCCAGGCGCATCTCGTTGACACTGACAGCTCGTTTGATGTTCCCCGCGAGTTCAAAGCACCTCGTTGTGATGGCCCTGCTAAGAGTGGCCTGAATTGCGGGCGGAGTGTTGGTGCAGCAGTGCAGCTCGCATTTCTAATCGTTTGTTTTTTTTTTTTTTTTTTTTTAATAATAATTTTTTTTTTTTTTTTTTTTTAATTTCCTTCAATTGGCTTAATTGTTTTTTTTTTTTTTTTTAAACTTGGTTGATTTTATTATTATTATTATTATTATTATTTTTTAAGTTTTTTCATTTTTAGTCTCTTATCTTAAGACAAGGATTTTACGACTTTTGCGGGCTTTTGGCTATTATTATTATTATTTGAGTATATTTGCAGAGAGAGTTCAAAATAGCGAATCTTCGAGCTTGAGATTATCTGTAGTGATAGTCACGTAATAGTCTACCCGCATCACCTAAGAGTATTACGAGTATGTAAGTTTTGGGTTCAAATTTGAACTCAAAGCAACATCAAGAGAACCTTGCCGAGTGCAATCATATTGATAGAAAGATAATTTTGTTTGTTATCCCTGAAAATTTTTTTTTTTTTTTTTTTAATTACTTTCGCTTAGCGCTGCCTTGATTTAGGTTGCTGTCAGTTTGCAGGAATCAAATACTGTTGACGCATTTCGGCTTTAACCTTTTTCATAAGACCATTAAGTAATATGTGCTGCCATCTAGGGGCCACATGTTTACTTTTATCATCACCGTTTATGGCTGGAATACACAGGCTACATAGTAGTACCTACATAAGCAAGCTAGTTTTTGAGGGGATGCTACTTAGTAGCACATAGTTAGCATAGCACGTGTGTATGTTATTGAAAATAATACCTATGCTTATAAAAAATCACGCAACGCAGGTACCAAATATGCATGCTTTTTAGTAGCATGTTCTGTGTATATCAGGCTTTAGGGTAAATTGATCTTCTCGAAGAATTTGCAAAAGACAAGGATTGGTAGGTACTATGTTCTATTTCGATTTAATCAGTTTCGATAAAGTTTTTGAACTGATATCACCAGATACGTAAATACATTAGATGCGTTAGGGATGTCAGCTTTAATATATTCTGAATATTGTCATCAACCATTTCATTCGAGGGAATATGAGTTTCTATAAAATAAACCTCTTACCAAATCTCGACTCGATAAACGAGGAGAAAAAATTTGCTATCCATATAGGATGCATTAAAACCTCTACACCATAAAAGTGGAGGGAGATTCAAAGTTCAGCTATCCATATAGGATGCTTTTATGTTCTCTACACTATAAAAGCGGAGATTCAAAGTTCAGCTATCCATATAGGATGCTTTTATGCTCTCTACACTATAAAAGCGGAGATTCAAAGTTCAGCTATCCATATAGGATGCTTTTATGCTCTCTACACTATAAAAGCGGAGATTCAAAGTTCAGCTATCCATATAGGATGCTTTTATGCTCTCTACACTATAAAAGCGGAGATTCAAAGTTCAGCTATCCATATAGGATGCTTTTATGCTCTCTACACTATAAAAGCGGAGATTCAAAGTTCAGCTATCCATATAGGATGCTTTTGTATTCTCTACACTATAAAAGTGGAGATTAAAAGTTGAGCTTCACTTCATGGAGATTGAACACATTTCTAATCGTAAAGAAGTCATGCCCAACTTATGGTATCCCACTCACGATATAACGCGAGGGATAGAACAGATATACCTGACTACAATTACCTTAAAATTTATACTGACAATGTCCAGCAGTGGCCTGTTGTAGGCTAGTGATGATGATGATTGCCTAAATATCACAAATATAGACAACCCTATCGATTAAAACTCAATGTTGTATCTCTTGTAGAAAAAAACAAAATGAGGGTAGTTTGAAAAAATTTCGAGACAATGTTGATGTAAAATTGACTTCGAAACTGGAACTTCGAAACAAAATGAACTTTTTCACTTTCAAAATGAACCTTATAGGCACCTATTGAAAATAACAAATGAGAAGGTACATACGCGGAGTTTCCAAATGCGCTTCAAAGTCCGACGAGTAGAACGATTCGTTCTCCGAGGAAGATGAAATTCTCTTAATCCTTTCAGCTTACTTTTAAACAAAATGTGATCGCAATCCTTTTTTCACTTAAATAAAATTAACTTTTCGAAAATTTGTGAAGAGCGTGCGACTTTGGCAAACACAAAAACATGTAATGACGTGAGCAGGAACGGTCGCCGCTACGGAAGCGGTGCGAGTGGGACACATGATCCATCCTTGTTTTTAGCCTATTATAAACTCTGAAAGTGTGACTGAGGCAGCATGATACGTGTACTGCTGCTAGTAAACTGTGTAATCGTCTTCGGCTTTACCCGAAGTATAATTATATGATTACAAAAACTAAAATAGTTTACGTACACGCGACCCACACTCACTTACCAACATAAACACACTTTTACACAAGCACACACACCCACCCACATACACACACACACACACGCACACACACACACACACACACACACACACACACACACACACACACACACACTTCGAGACTCTATCAATCTCTTATATTTACAAAGAAAATAACACACAATTTCTCACAGCTCGGTGTATCTCTCGGTGCGGGACCGTCAGATCCTCGACTGGCATTTCGCCAACTTGGAGTTTGCGAACGCCACACCGCTAGGAAATCTGTCACTAAAGCACTGGGACCAAGACGACGACTTTGAATTCACTGGGAATCACTTAACAGGTATGTTCTTTAACCACTAACTAGATTTTAAATAATACTAAGCATAAAGTAATACACAATAAATAACATATCGTCCGTGACCTACTGAAATCTTCTGTCTAACAAAATACAATTAATTTTACGGGAGGAACAAAAACGTTGTATTTTTCTTTGTGTTAATTCCATTAGAAAACAAAAAAGTAGTTGGTCGGTTTTTAGGTATTCTTTATAATAAAGGTTACAACTAGGTTCATTTCTGCTTTAAAAATGGTTTTATAGTATATTATGGCATTAAAAACGAGTTTTTTCAAAAAGTTAGTTAGGAGGTATCAAAAGTACACGGACGATATAATTATGCTATTGTAGTGACGCGATGATTAAAATTATATTGCCATTATGCACGTAATTACAACATAATATTTTACTAGCCGCAGCTTCTCTCTCGCCGTAACAATATTTTAAATAGCCCATTATGCGTTTCCATGCCACGATCTACACATATTCCAACTTTCATTCAGTTTGCAGTTCGTTTTCACCCAACCACCCCTTGGTTGGTTTAAGGCGTCATTAAAATAAAACATTATAAATTAAACTAAAACTTGGTACTTATAGGCTACTTCATACTAAAACGTTATTTATATTTAATTTTATGAGTGTTATTTTATTCAAGGACTTTATAACAAGTTTATTATATTTAAAGAGCCATAAAAAGGAAATAAATTTCTAATAAAAACCACGAAAAATATAAAAATGCAATCATAATAAAATATTAGATTATCTCTGTAATTTCATAAAAATTATGTCTAGAAGCTGTCTGTTCAAATACCAAGAGGCTAAACTAGTTCTGTAATTAACTTGAATGAAATAACAAATTGTACCTTCGAGCCATCGTGTAAAACAGTTCTTGATATAAAATTGGAGTCATCAATCATGGACCAATCGGTGACTAGTTGATCGATGAAGTGGCAAAAGAGCTTCGATAACGAAACAGCCCATTAGTTCCCTCACTGATCAGTAATCACTGTAGGCACCAAATGGCTGTACTCAGGATTTTATCTAGGGTATATAAAAACATAAGTTTTATTTAACTCTGTGACGTGACGAATAAGGAATATGCGTCTGATTAAAATAAGGGTTACTTATATATTATTTTATGAACATTATTGCTTTAAAATTATGTCTATGTACATATTTTTTAACATTATTTCTTTTTCGTTAAGAAAATAATAATTAAAAGTCTGAGAATTTCATAAGACTTGAAACGAAACGCTATTTGTTAGATAGATTGTGACGTCACACTCTTTCAAACTCTATGATAAATGACCGAAAGTACCTAGAAGCGCGTGTAGTTGTGATGCACTGAGACGTCACGCACGAGCGTTTCAAGTGGACGTAGCGGTTGGTATTTTTTTTTGCAACAAAATTTTAGTTACACGGCGCCGGATTTTTTACTAATAAAGTTTAAAGTTTAAAGTTTTACGGCAATTTATCGATAAACTTATCGTACTTATAACAATATAAAAAAATGTGCATATTCCCTATTCACAAAACAGCTTGTTTCTCTAAATCGAATTAGAGAGAAACTGAGAGTACCAGTAATTTTATTCCACTTTCAACGATTCCACAAATCCAAGCTTCAAACTGTCGTCGTTTGACGAAATTATTCATTTCCAATGGAAATAATTTCCCAGTATGGGGGGCAACCGTTACCTAACGTGTCCCGGAGTGTATGGAATCACTGGGACTAGTATCGCCAAGGCAATAACTTCAATTAGCTTTGAGACGGCACTCGTTAGCGTTTTACCGACTGTTTCCGCGCAATCCGCCGCGATCGATGCTCCATTGTATCACACACAAAAGATGCTACCGCAGAATACGCGTCCTTAAAAGGACGACTTTGCCCTCGTCCCTTATTTGTTTCCACTTATGGCGATGTTGCGTATTTAGGCTCACAAATAGGGACGTTAGTTTTGCTTGATTGAATATGCAGATGCGATGAAGACTTCGGTTTGTATTGAGTTTCGAATGCCGAGTAAACATGTCGAACTTAATTTTACTCTTGAACTTTCGGGGTGAATTGTAAACGTATGTAATGAGTGGGCGGATGATGCTCCCGTTATATGTAGAGTTGGTCGTATGTCCACATTACAATTTCGCAGTGAACATCAATTGCGCTTCGCAAGTGCGGCCTCCGTCCCTGCCCAAGGGCTCGATCCGTTATGAATGTGGAATTTTCGAGTTAGTGGCTGGTTGTGATCTTTAGCAGCGGATGGCGGATTTTAGCCCCGAGCGGCTGTTCGTGTCAATAATTACTATCATTTCTCGCCGGTTTCCATCTCCCACAGCAGATAAATTGCCGACTGACTTCTGTGAATCGTCATAATGACCGTTGCAGAAACGTAAGCCCTGCACTTAGCTACTTTACACACATGTTCCCGGACAACTTAGACGTACTTGTTTAGCCCGTTGATGGTTAATTATGGGTAAGAAATAAAATAAATCCGCATGAAATACATGCACCTGTCTATCTCCGATCTATGCATGGAGCGGACACGACTTTGTGTCATTCGCGTCAGATTCATAATGCAAAGGCATTCATTCAGGTTTTATACGTTTCTCGATTATGCTTTAGTATTAAAAAGGGATGAGGTGGAACTGTAGGTGCGTTGTTCAGATCCGTATCGCAACAACGCACGTTGAGACGCCTCTTTTGTGCGTCAGTTCTGTGCGTGCGTTGTCGGTAATATTTCTCGATGTACCCAGCCGTACGCGGCGTGGGTAGTTGAAAAATGACATCTTGATTGTTGTGCGTTATTCTACTTATGAGAATGTCGAGTCTGAATCCGTCGCGTGCACGGCCATTGTGGCTTGTACTGCGGCCGCGGGCCCATACAAATTGAACGATTGTTAACTGTTCTATGGAACTCTGGAAACGCTTGTATATCGTGACTTGTCACGGAATTATTATATTTACCAAGATATCGTATTTTGTTAGAATACGGTACTCGCTCTCTGCGAGGATTAAGTTCAGTTAGCTCTTACTATGTAAATTGCTCTCGACGAAAGCACAGTGTTATTTCAAGGGTTCTGTCAAATGTAAGTAGGTATTTGGTTGAATTTGAGACTAATCCTGTTTTGAAAATAAGTGTCGAATCCAATTCCAAGTCTCATAACAAAAAGCCTGAAGGCATAATTATTATCACCAGTTCCCAAATATACATGTAACTATAACTTGTTAAACTTTCGCGATTTGTTAACATAATGATAATTATTATTACGGGATTTTATCGCGTACCTTTTATTTATTTTGTTTCCCGACGTTTCGAACACGTAACAGCGTTCGTGGTCACGGGATGACCACGAATGTCATCCCGTGACCACGAACGCTGTATGTAACGTGTTCGAAACGTCAGGAAATAAAATAAATAAAAGGTACGCGATAAAATCCCGTAATAATAATTATTATCATTAAGTACATGTAACTAATATTGAAAAAAAAAAATAGTTACACAATGAAAATAATTACTTACACAGCCATAACTTATCGGCTTTTTACTCCCAGCAGACATTTATTCATATATCATGAAGCGAAAGTAACAAAGCTGTAGTCGACTTGAATTATGAGCTGTTTTGCTGTTTACCAACGACAAATGGCATTTGAAACAAGTCCCCTAGGTGGTGTCCGGGCCAAATGACCGTACGGTGTGCGCTAGGCGGTCTCTTAGCGGCAACAAGTTTTGATAACGCTGTGCGTGGCGCGAGGCAATAGCTATAATGAATGTGATACTGCCTCGGCTCCCTCATTTATCAAACGCCTCTATGAATAAAATATCTCGACAAGTTGCCTTTAGGATAGCGTCTGTTCGTGCCGGGACGCTTACGGCTCGCAGCGGCGATCGCAATCTTCAGCCTAGTTCCTAATAGTGCTAGCTCTCTGGAGAAATTCGCACCGTACCGCCACAGACGAAGGTACAGCACAGACGTGCCACTCCGGCGACGGAGGCACACGGGATGCCGCTAAAACCGAGCTAACGAATTTGAATCGTAAGGAAAGATATTCTTGTAGCTCAATTCAATTTGATGAAATTGGTTCCATTTCATCAAATTGAAAGGTCGCTAATTTTTATTGAATAAGAATCAATTAAATAAAGTATTTCAATAAAGTTCATTTCGCAATGCACGCTGATTTTTAGTGACGCATGCCAGCTTCAGCCCTTGTTGTTGCTTTGTCCGGCGCAAAGCTACCACCGGGGAATGCTCCGTTATACCGAATCTCTGCTGTATTCACCGACAGTGAAATATTGCTCGACTAAACTTAGTGACAGACCCTTGAATAATATGATAGATAGACGCGCGTATTATTCGATCCTTTGTTATTTTGTTTAGTCCATAAAATTCAATTTTCACGAAAAATTACTCTCATTTATCACGGTAAGTTACGGGTATTAGTGGCATTTCTAGAGCTTAGTGAAAGTAAAGGAAAACAAGTCCATAAAACTGTTTAAGCCCGGGTCGAGTCACTGAATAACAGTGATCGAGTGCACTGCGAGCTCGCAGATATCGCAACGACCAGTCGTAGACCAGTTCGAATCACGAGGACATGCATCGCGAAGGCGTCAGAGGCGTGGATGAATAAGCAATGAGCCGTCGAATGGCTCTATTAAGCCATTGTTCCCCATTGCGCAAGAGACATTTTGTTCGCGTCTTGTGCTTTGTGCTTTCACTAGCATGACGTCACGGCCCTCACGACCTAAATGCCTCCGGTGCTAGATGTAGTGCAATTTGCATTTATCGAACCTTAAATAGCTCGGTATGCGGATCGGTGGCAACGTGCCAAATCTCTGCGCTACCTGCTTATTGTCTGGCGACGTTTTCATTTTGTTTTGCAGGCCATTACCCCGAGCTCTCGACTAAATCTTCTTTATCGATAGAACTTTATCACAGGAATTAAGCTCATGTATATCCAGTAGACAACTGACACAAAGAACTCGATACTATAATTTTGGTATTAGCAGCTCGACAAAATTGTAGGAACCTTTTTAGTTGCCATAACTCTTCTACTGCAATAATTGTTAGCTTTTCTCGCGTAAAGCAGAAGTGCTCTACAGTGATATCACAGCGTGATACAGCAGTTACGCCATAGTAAAGCCATAAGAAGTAGTGCTTCATCTATTCGTTTGTCAATCTTAAAATGGCTCCCTTGTGTTTTGGTAATGCTGTCATAGCAAGATTCTTACAATAACTAATAAAAAATCATTAAATTTGTTTCACTTGAACACAAATCTAGTACATTGGACAATATGTTTTCCATTCAGTATAGAAGACTCCGGATTAATCGAAACTGTCAATATCTATCGACGAAATGTTTCGTACTTCTCGTGTGTTATTTTAATGTCAACTACAACTCACTAGACGTTTGACGTTGATCTAAAGTGATATCTGTAGTTACCTTTCACCCTTATGGGCTCCTGAATTGAGATAGAGTATTGCAGTACTAGATTTCACTACACCGACCGGTGTCGGTACGATTTATGTGGTGCGATGTCACAGCGGGCTGTCCGCTACGTCTAATTGACAAGTGTCCGGAAGCGCGCCCGTCTCACCTGTAACGAGCACCAACTAATATCATAAATGTTTGAGTTTGTAAGGATAGGTTTTTTCTATAAAATTGCCTCGAATTTTCGGAGGTCGTGGGTTCAGTTTCCGACCATCAGTTTTGTTTCGAAATAAGAAAATTGAAAGGAAATTGAACATTGAGATCTGAGCAGACGTCTACTGCGTCTAGGAATACAGATACAGAAACAAATTTCAAAATCATTACTTTCCCTAATTAGGTGTTAGGTGGGATCGGCACATCACAACTGTTTTTCTGTACACTCCATTCTATTAGCAGTCATCTCAAAATTCACTCCTCTATTAGTCATACCTATCGTTTTTCACACAAACCATGTATCTTTTTGATCTGCTTCTACTGCTACATCTATCTTTTTTTTTAATTTTTTTTTATCAACATCCACCAAACATTGTTCTCGTTACACAAGCTTTGTCTTTTATGACATGACTTTTTGGAAAATATCAACTTGAAACAATATCTGAATTATATTAAACAGCGAGCACTCCTGAAACTTTTTCCAGTGTACGCAAGCGTAGCCGGCGGCGGCAGGCTTCCCACAAAACTAGCTAGTTTTGATAATAAAAGCGAGGTTCAGTGGCGCTGATGTTTTAGTACTGTAGCTGGCAATTTAGTAACTTTAGCTCTAGTCTTGCTCTGCCTTTGTTGTTTGGTGGGCTTCTAACCGTAGTGAACAACTGGTAACATAATAGTCTACTCAATTTGAGACTCTTTAAGTGCGTTCCAGAATTCAGAACGTTATTGGATACGAACTTTTCGAATATTTTGTCTAATGTACTGTACTAGCGATCCGCCCCGGCTTCTCGAAAATACGAAAAGGTTAACGAAATAACTTTCATCAGTTAAAATGATAAGAACACTAATCTAACAATACTCACAAAGAGAGCATTCCTAGGAATGGGCTTCTAGTAAGCTTTTTAATTTGATTATATGCAAGTAATTTAGATAATTTGTTTAACATTATTTAAAAACATTTTACAATTTTGGTTTCTTGTCACCCCGAGACATACTGCCTACTATACCCGACAGTTGCATAATCTGGCCATAGTGGTCATGGCTTTATGTGCGTAGACCTAATAGGCGCGAATGTAACTGGTTTTCTCTTTTGATGTGTTGAGACACGTGTCTATTACCTAGCTGCTACATGACATGCCTCCATCAAAGATAAGGGATTTCCTCGTTGCTATAATTGCATTATTTTGCAACTACAATTTTTTAACTACTTTTAAAAATTGGCTCTAATAAATGTTTTTACAGATACATGGCATGTTGAGTTGGTCGAATATTGAAAATAACTAGGCCGTTTTGCCAAAATATTTCAGGCATGATGTGGCATCCCAATAAAAAAGTTCATTGACATGCCGCGCGTGCAAAAACAGTGTAGAACTTGCTGATATTGCCGAATAGTTTGATATTGCCAGCAACATGCGGCGCGCTGCGAACTCCCTTTGTCTAGATTAGCCACATTTGTACCAGATGGAGATAAACTGAGGATAATTTGTGGAACTTTGCCGCCGTAAAAAGTGTAGGAAAGTGATTTTGTTGCTCCCCGTTTAATGAATCACACTTTGTCTCTTTGGATGTGAAAGATAAGTTTCTTGAGCAAACTCTTTGAATGGATAAACTTACGAGTCACAGGTTTCACACATCAATTGGTTTAGTCTACGAATATGTTTTTCGGGAGGATGAAGAAATATCCACCTACGAGAACTAGCGGAAGTAATGTTCTATTCACACAACCCACCCAATCAAAATAAAACAGTCTAGTTAACCTTTGAAATTAAGTTATCCTAAACCTAATTATGAATTTTTCAATGAAATATTAGCAGCTTACATCCATGTTTTACTTTATACAAACAGTAGTGTTACATTTCCCTAAATAAACCGCAATCAATTCACATTGTTTTGAATAATGGCATTACCAATCGAAGCGCAGATTTTGCCAGCTATCTCGAAACAGATAACTTGTTTTAGATTATTGGTAATCTAGTTTAAAATGTAGTAGAACTGGAGTTTGGCACAGTATGTTTTTATTACCAAGCAGTATATACACTGCAAGCTCTAACGCCCCGTGCCGTCCCTAAACCATAAATAAAAGCTCATCTTTTATTATTATTTTATTGATCGTAGGACATCAGTGAATGAGGATGGTACAAAGCTGGGGTATATCCAATTCCAAACCTAAAGCGGTAAAGTCGGATTGTGGATTCTCAAGAAATGTCTTCTCTGTTTTTTCATAGACAATATCACTTTTGCTGCACCTTTGCAGCAGTGTTCTAAATAAAAATATTTTGTTCAAGAATTGTCTATACTTTTATCTAATCTATTCTGTGATTCTGGAGTGCACTCTGTGGGGTTTACTAATATAATTTGCATCGAGAGCGGTTCTAGTTTTATTGCCAACAATTGGCCATTATCCGTAAGCATTAAAACACCCGCTTGTCAAACAATTTGATATCAGTTCGCAGTTTAGCTCTTCGATAACTAATTTTTATATGTTCTTTGCATTCTTTCCTCGAACCTAATTATTCCCTCGGGTTTTTTCATTGTTAGATCAACTTTGTTAGACCATAACGAGTGCTACGAGTACAAAATAGTGTTGTTGGCATAACTCCCACCTTCGATCTTAATTATTTTCTCAATATTATATCTGCTCTATAAGAAGGATTGTTTAATACAACTCCATTATAGTTACTGAATATATTTTAAGCTTGACAACATTCGAATTTAATTTCAACTTAGTAAGCATTCGTTGAAATTTTGATTATACCATGTTAGTTTAAACCGGCCCTCCGCTTTAACTTTCCTTTCATTGTAAAAGTTGTAATCCTCTTTGTGAACCCTAATTGAATTCACTGTTATGCTAATACTCTGATTTCCCATCTTATTTCGTTAATAGAGGTCTGTGGTAAACCAATTAAAGGGAACGTTTGTGGATTACACAACTTTCTGTACACGAATAGTTTGTGGGTTTTACTTGTACGGGAAATTAAACGTTTGTTTAATCCTCGATGGAGCATCGGTTTTGTTAGTTTTGATGATATTGTCTTGCTGGACTTTACTCGTTGAATTTCCTGTTTATTTTGTATCTAATTTGTGTAATGTTCTAATTTTGCAGCATATTTTGTCACAGTTTAATCAAGTACGGTAATGTTATGAGTTATGTATGACACACATTTCATAATTCTTCTATTATGAAGACATTATAAGTTTCGAATGTTCGCAAATTCTAAAAGAAAGCTTTATAAGATATCTGAGTAGTATTTTGTTCTAAACACACGTAGGCCGGTAGGTAGGTTTACGACGGTCGCCCTGTGCGGCCGAGTGCTCAGACGGGCAGCGCAACGTGAATTGCGGACGCACGGCCCCTACACCCACTAGCGCCGCTTTTATTCCTGCGCTTTTTACCAACAAAAATGGGAAAACAAATTGTACCGGTAAAAACTAAAAGTCAACTGAAACTTGAATCTTTTACACGTACCTAGCATTAGTCCAGTTTTTATTGGCTAGCGGTTTTCCAATACGTGCAAATGCGAAAAACCTCAACTAGATACGGAGTTTTTACGAAATAGCGGTATTCAGTCACGTGCCAGAAATATGAAACAATATCTTCATTCATTTCTCTCATAGTTTTCGTGATTTGTTTTTTAATCCGCTGCTTCTTTCTGTACCGTTCTTTGGTTTTCAATTTTAATGAGCTGCGGTTATTGAGAAGTGCAGTGGAGCGCAAGCGAATCAGTTCAAATTGCTTTCCGATCGTCGCTAGTGCTACTGAAAATGGAGCAGATGACGCCGGCCAGCAGTCGCAAAATGAAACATGTTAGCGCTTCGGTTGACATCGGCCCTCTTTTTGTGGTGACGCGTCTGTGGATGGCCATTTATCAACTTTTTATGGAAACGCTTGTTTTAATTTATGCTTACACTAAGTTTAGAGCTCGTAGCTATCTCCGACCTCATTCCGACCGCGGCTTTGTTGCTGTTTACTCGGAACACCGAGAGAGCAAGCTGTTCTCTACATTTTAAAATAAACTACGCCATCGCACCACTTTAAAATGAATGTTTACGATAATGTGCCATTTCATACATGGTCCGTGTGTCGTTAGAATATTTTTTGTAGGGATTTAGTCGCAGTTTGCAACAAAAAAGGAACGCTCTTAAAATGTAATGTGAATTCTCCATACTTTATCGTGCTCTATATTGTTCATTAATACATGTAAATGAAAATAACTCTGTATTGATATAGGGTACATTGTACTGTAAATACTTTTCGGTAATTTATTCAAACGGCAGTTTATTTTCCAGTTACCCGTGCATGGATAAGTTGTGCGTCCGTTTGGCGGCATATTTAAAGCATTGCTGATGCAATTACATCTGATGCTTGTCTGAGCGCGCATCTGATAACAGAACAAAAAAAAAACAGCCTGTGAAGTTACTTTAATTAAATTCTGCATTTTTGCTTCGTATATACGATCGGTTGATAACATCAAACATAAAATACATTTCAAATAAGTACTTATAAGTAGGTAGTATTCGAATGTCGTCCAGACCGATCGAGTTGGCTTGGTTGAAATCTGTTCATATTCAGCTTTTAAACTAATAGCGAGATAAAAACAAGAAAGAGCGAGAATTAAAGTGGAAGCGAACACAGGTGTCCACATAGAAGCTGGGAGTTAGTTCTCGAGGTTGGAAGTTGCTGGGACGCCCGCAAACCGCTCGCCACAGGACAAATTTCGCTTATATTAACTTTTGCTTCGAGTAAATTTCTCTTCTACAGTGCGGCCACTGCACTTTCAAGTAACAAAGTTTTAATCTCGTCTCTGGCTGGGGGTTGCTTCCAACATCCCTTTGAGAAACTGTTCTTTTACCGTTGTTTGATAATATTTAGGTTGATTTGTTTCAACACTTTGCACTTCAACTTGCTCCACTTTAAAGTGGCCATGCTATAACGAGAACCGAGTGTTTTAAACGATCATAATATTCACATTTCTTCGTAGTATAGATACATTCATTGAGTTCGAATAGATGGCTCTATCAAATCATGAGAGGTTCTAACGATCGACCATTATGTTGTATGTACTTAACCATTTTCTTTACTATACTCGTTCTTATATCTACTCCAGTGTTCTGAATATTTTTGCCTCGCATACGTCGATTGAAAGTTATGACGCTGTCTAAAGCCTCGATCAGACATAAGAATGCTCCATGCATCGTCATTCTCAGTTCTAAAAGCGAGCACTTAACCGCGGCGTAATTCCGGTAAAAGGTTCGGTGGGCGCACCGTCCATTCTCTTCTTAATGTTTATTTAAGCGAAAAACTTCGGCGCTCATTAACCGGATTGGCGGTTAGAGCGTTTGCACATGACGCCTTTGCGAAAGTTTCAGGAAGTCAGTGCGTCGTGACGCTATACAAATACAATGTCACCAACTACACTTGGTTCACAGTCCACATTCCTACATCTTCGAAAGGTCTTCAATGACTGAACATCTGAGAGACGATCTACCGACTTTTGCGGATAAAATCGGTCGTGTTAATTTCGTTCCAAGGTTTTAAACTCTGTCACATTAGATTCAATAAAATAATACTTAGTAATTACAAGGAATAAAAAATCAAGAAACAAAGTATAAAGCAATATGTGCCCTCATCCTTCTATGACTCTAAAATTAAATAAATAAATAATATTCTGAGCATATAGCACACATACATTACCAACTTAGCTGGGTACGTATTTACCAATTAATTGCTACATTAGTTTCCGACTGTAGCTCGTGTGTCGTCTACTAGTGTTAACTACGTCACCTTTGCTGCTTTATTTTGCGATTAAACATCGTAAAATTCTCGACATTACCATGTCTACCGATCGTAGAAACTCAGTGGATGTAGGCAGTTGAAATCTTAGTGGCATTTTATTGAGGAAGCTTATTGCCAACTACGGTCGTTATACGGCTAACCATACGAGGATCACTGCAGCATCGCGCTGATATTACGGCAAAAACAGTCGTGTGCAAAGGTTTTTAATGAAGGCGCGACTTAGAGTAATATACAGTAATGCAGCTACTGAGATAATATCACACATTATTTTCACATCTCATTGAAGGGCGGGTCTTATTAACCTGTTTTTCGAGTTAAGGTGTCAAAGACTAGATAGCTGAGACGATAATCTTACTGTTTTAGTGACTTCAATGTGATCTCGGACTCAAAAGTGTAGCAGGTGAATTCTTTCAGAACAGAAAGTTCTATTTGTATTATCCGTCTAATACGAGTATGCGTGCGTTCCTGGAAAGACTCATTATCCTAATAAATTCTACGATCCTAATAGATTCTAAGGTATAATAGGTATGTACCTACATTGTTATACTTAGCTACTTTTGTTGTTGTTTTTTAAATTTTTATTTTATTGTGCTATGTCTTCTGTGTCTTTTATTTCTGATGTTTATTTTACGTGTATATTTTATTTATTAGCTAAGATGATCTGGAATTGTTCTGTAATGTTATAGCTAAGTTTTGTAAAAAAAGAATTGAAGAATTGATTTGCCCAGCAGTGGGACAGTTAAAGTAAATAAAAAAATTATATGAAATTGGTTAACAAAATAGGACAATTACTTATGGCCCAAATTCTAGAACTGTACCTTTTTGATGCGTTACTGAAATGTACTTAATCGCAAAAACTTTGATAAATACTAGTTATACTATGTACTTAATGTATATTACAAAGACTCGGCACTATAAAACCGCGAATGTAGTAACTCTCAAGCGATTCAATATAATTCCAAGAAATATATTGTTGTATGAGTGAGGGGGCTGTTTTCGCTTACCTACGAGTGACCATGGTTCCTTGTTCATGTTTCCTGCAATGATGACAATCGCGGTATCACGTCGCGATCGGTGTGACTGTGTTAATTATGCGCAGTATAAGTCTCGGAGTGACCGGCCATGCTTCTCCTAACTCTATTTTGTACAATATTGTTCTACAGATAATTCAAATGCAACTTCATTGCATGGTATTGTTTGGAATCTGTAGTAGTGCGATACTAGTACTAAAATTAAGAATATTATGATTCCCCGGATAAATCGAAACATGTCGGTATCCAAATGGACGTTTTTTTACGATAGTCTTTGAAAAAATCTTAATCTTTTGCTTAGCCAATTGCCCAACCATAGAAGTTAAAAACCGTTTCAAATATCTAAGTTGTGCTTTGAACATAATTATTTTGTTCAAATATATTATGATATATCTAATAAAATAAGATTTTATAAGAGTAGATTCCGTAATAGTGCATAGAAGTTAAGTTCTTGTTATGACGTCGTATTTCTTATCCGAACGGATGTGTCGTTATAGGACGCCATAAAATCTCAAAATGCAATAGACTTTAAATTATTTATCTCATAAATTTTATGCTATAATATTTTATTGGTAATGGAACTTATGTATTAACTATTTGCGGTTACATTACGTGTCTTACATTTTTCGGTACTATGGTATAAATATTAGAGAAACGTGTTATTTCGATTGTGAAATTTAAATAAATTGACTCCCTAGTTATTTTATGTGGACATGCTGTGTCGATTTGTTAGTTGCATCAATAAATTATCTTTGTCGACTGTATAGTATGTTGTTTACCGATTCAAATTAATTAATTGAGTAATTTTTCATCAAATGAATTGTGTACTTATGCAATACAAAATTCAAAAGTGAAAAGGTTCACAACAATAATCTAGTTCACAAGAAGTTCATGAAGTGTGTGTCATTTCGGATTTATTTAACCTGAAGCCAACCAACTGATTGGTTTCTTGGAGCTTTAACCCTAGGCGGAATTTAATAGCTACAGATACATGGTTGGGCAAGATTATAAGAGAAATCTAATGAGAGGTCTCATTAAGGGCCTTTTTCATCGCGCCATCGCTCGCTGCGGTTTTCCTGAGCTATTGAAAGCTTCGGCTTCCTGCGGACGCGCCGCCCCCGGCCGTCCCGTTTTAGCATTTTAACACCCCGCATAATGAGGTCTTGAGGCACGTATTGTGGCGTGAAATATTTTAGGACGTGTGAGCTATGAATTGTTTTGGTGTGCCGGTGCCATTAGTCTGAGCAAGGTCTGAGCACGTGAAAACCTAAGTTAATGGAATAAATGGAATCTCTCCTTGGGTTATAATGTTTTTGGTTATCAATTGATAATAAAAACCGGTCAAGTGCGAGTCGAACTCGTACGCCGAGGGTTCCGTACCTAGCCATGGTGCCAATTAAGCTAGTCCGCTTAATTGTATGAGCGCCCATACAACTCGGAGGACAATTTTAATTGGCGTCAACTATGTATGTGAGTCGATCAACTTTTTCTTGTACCAAACGTTCAAAAAGCAAAAATAATAAAATTTAAAGTATTTAATAGTTTTTTATCGAAAAATAAACAGAAATATATTCAATTTTGTGATGATAAGAAGGGGCGCGAAGTAAACCTAAGATAAATATCAATTTCACATAGAAATCAAAGATGGACCATGAAATATGTCCATTGGGTCACTAGTTTGAAAACGACAATTTTCTCTTGTATAAATAGATTTTTGTAAGACATTTCGCACTTAAAGTATTAATAAGACTCTAAAACTACTACTACAGAAAAAAAAATGTAAAAAAGCTAGTACATTTTTTAGAAACTATTAATTTACTGTCTCTTGGGTAACCAATGATAAAAACAAATGAAATTTTATTTAGTTACCTGTGGTTCTGCTGTTAAACTGAAATGATTTTACTTAGCTTTTATACGTCGCAAGTCTAAGTAACTGCTGCTTAAGAAAATAATTCGATAACTGTTATAAACAAAGAAAATTTTTAAAAAGTCGTTTCTGAAAATGGGGGACACTTAGTGACCCAAGGAACTAAGTGACCAATGAAGGCTTGCCTTTTTCTTAATAAACGACCTAATCCACATGAAAACAAAAGTTTGGACAAAATTTAACAGAATAAATTATTAGGTATCGGTGTATTTGTCTGTTAACACAATAAACATAAGTTATCAAGTCTCCTGGGTAACCGAAAAGTCTCTTGGGTCACCGCTATAGTGACTCAAGGGACGGGTTATCCAAGAGACATTTGGCGATGAAATAACCAGAAAAGGAAGAAATTGAGGAAATTTGCAAAAAAATACATTTAGATGTAATTTTAGAACTATTGACCTTGTACTAAGGTAGAAATTACCATATTATGTAAAATACTGACGTCTACACACGACTTTTTGGTAGGTCTCCCAGGAGACACACAATAAAAACACGTTGCCTCCGATGCAGCCGCGGGCGAAATGGCCGAGCAAAATCAAGGGAAAAGCAATCTTGGCCGCGATCGTATGATACCTAGACACTTTCCTGATTGATCAAGCCTACTAATATAGCCACCTTGTTAACATTTTCTTAAAGTTATGGTAGTTTGACAGGGGACCCCTAATAATGGAAACCACTGGGGACACATTTCGGCGTAAAGATATTTTAGAATTTTGTAAATTCTGAAAACAATTTTGAATGGAATAATAATGCAATAGTTAGACAGTAAGGTTGTTATTCTTTACCTATTATTAATTTAGAGATTTTCATTGAAAAATTTTATAGCGTAGTGGCGTAAACATTTTAACTTTGTGAAAGGGACATCTCCGATTTGTATGGGAGGCACGGTGTCGTCCCCTGGGTAACAATTATTTTTGAATAAAAATATACTTATATTGACTTTACTGACTCGTAAATGTAATGCCAGTTTATCTCATTAATAGTTTATAGAGTTAAAACCGTAAATAATAGGATCTTCTTGATTCTATACTCGCATACTCATGGGGACAACCTCGGAACAAGAAAAAGTTGATCGACCCATGTATGGGAACACCCTTTAATTTTCAACTTTTTTAACTTTTTGGAATTTTTCCTTTTTGCCAAATTTCGTTATTCTAGGTCAACGGGAACTACCATTTAGGTTTTCGACCCAAAACCTCTAGGGTACTTCCGGTTGACCTAGAATTGTCAATTTTGGTTACAAGCAAGGCCTTACAGCACAAGTAAAGGAAAAATTCCGAAAAATAAAAAAAGTTGATAATTAAGGTAAGTTTTGGTACTTACAAGTTTTCACGAAAACCTAAATTTGCCTATATCTTTTTATAGTGTTGACTCAGGACCTTGATTTTTATACTCACAATAGGGACTATAGACCTTAGTATATGGTATAAATTTCAACTTGCTAGCTTTACCCGTTCCTGAGATAATCGATGGTGACACACGGACAGACAGACGGACAGACAGACAGACGGACAGACAGACAGACAGACAGACAGACAGACAGACAGACAGACGGACAGACGGACAAGAAAGTGATCTTATAAGGGTTCCTTTTTTTACCTTTTAAGGTACGGAACCCTAAAAACAACATAAACCCTCGTAGTCTATCTGTTTGTGTAATCAACAAAGTAATTTTCGTTCCAAATTATGAAAACACATCAAATAACAAAAGCTTGCTAATCCTATCTAATTAAAGTGAGAATTCGTATTCGAATGTAATTTCCATGTATCGTAAACGAGCCATCAGGCGGCACTTCCACTCTTCTCTAAAATATGTAGTAATAAAACGCTTCGGACAATATCCGAATGTGTTGGGATCCGTTTATTGTCGGGGACGCTTTATGAACGGACCTGCGCTGCGCTCCTCTATTGCTCCCAATAAACGTACTGAATCTGTCTTTGATTTTAATTAACTCAACTGTAAAATTTAATCCCATTTTGTCACAAAAAGCTGAACGTGGCCTTTGTTACAATATAAACCTTCGGATACAAATTAAGCTAACGAGTTCGGAACTAACCCTTTGTCCGTACAGAAGATAAAAGTTGTGCTATCTCACTTGAGACGTTAAAGGAGAAATAGAGAGACTTAGGGGTGGAAGCAACGTGTAACCCATTTGTACTTGTTTATCAAGGAGATAAGTCTGAGTGCGCCGGCCAGCGACCGTCTTCACTCATTAGTTCAGAGATAGTGGCCCGCCGCCGGATTCCTCCTGTAATTGCTAAACTGTGGGACTGATTTACTAGCGCTTTTCTTCGAACACAAACAATTATCCTGTAACAAAAGTGTCACACCTGCTACTCTCTGATAGAGCGTAACACCCATAAAACCTTGTCACCCAACAAAAACATATTTTCATTTTCATTGTGAGAAAATGCGCTCTTAAGGCTTACCTTCTTAATTCCATTATGAATAGGATAAGGAAATATTGTTGGCTACCTATTGTACCTCCTTAATAAGCTGTTGGCGGTAACACGAGTTTCGACTTAGGGCACCAGACGCGGTGTACAAAGAATGGAATTATGGGGGTAGGTAGAGTAGCCTGGGAGAATAAGCGCATTATTGCAAAGAGTGTTGGCTGCGACGCTGGTGGCGCTTTCATACGCTCTTCGAATGTACAATGCGCCCTAAGCTCTCGGGCGAACTTACGAGTATTCATAGTATAAGGTACTACGTTACTCGGAATGAACATCGCTTTTTGAGCCTCGGGAAGCCGACCCACTTTTTCCACTGAAATTACCATACTGTTAAAGTGGCTTAGTTGGTTGGATGTTTTGTTCTGCTGCGATACTCTACTTTATTCTTGCTTTTTCAATGTTCTGTGTCGATAAGTACTATAATACTTGGTAGCCATTTTGCATTAAATGTATATTCAGATAGATCTTTTGATAATGAGTTCATCCAGGTGTCACCTCATCGCATGGGCGTAATCGAATACAGAGCGTATAATAGAACTATTTCGCATTCATTACCGCATCAGATTAGTTAATGTGAATGTTCTGGTTGACAGTTAGGAACGCCCCTCGTATGCAAATCGCATTGTCTCTAATGCGACCGGCCTCGCCCTGAAGGCCTACGCACGTCATCATCAGATGAATATTCACACGGGACATTAATAACTTGTACGTTTCAATACTCATGTGGAGCTAGTTCTAGGATAGATTGTGAATTAATTATTATCATGCTAATGACATAAATGTAATGAACGGTGGTTGAAGGCAGCACAAATTATCCCGTTTACTTCCATTGCAGTGACCTCCAAATGATAGCGCTGCACCACCGCCTTCCGCAACTATAACGCAGGCACTGAACGTGTTAATTCAGCTTAAAATTTTATTGAATTTGTATGTCGAGCAGGGAATGTCTGTAATATATGACTGACTGAATAGACAGATCTCAATTAGGTACTTTAAATAATAATGACTACAAAATTAGTCGCCGCCCAGCAATGCATTTCCGAGAACTTAATATTAAACTTTCGCGATCACAACTCTTCACGGCTTCGTGGTTTTTGCAACACAGCAGAAACGTCGGGAAATAATAAAAAAGTAATGAACGCAATTAACTCCTCTGTTCTATATATAAATAATAACAATAATAATATGTATTCGTAATAATAATATTTTTTCTACAGGTAACGAATAGGAGAGTTGGGAAGTAAATATGTGGTTTGGAATTTAATAGTTATTACCGTTTTCGCACTTAAAACTACATACCCGACTCGTAACATAACAGTTTAGTAAATATTCCAAGAATTTCAAGACTAAAGATAAAATCTAAAATACTCCAAACACTTTAAAAGTCGAACACGTAACATTTTAAAAAGCATTTGGCAAGCGTCGGTCGAGATGGTCTACTCTGATATCGGAAGCCGACGTATTGTCATACAGTTATCGACATGACATTTTGAAGTGCACAGAGCTTTATGTATGAACCTTCCTATATGATGCAGGCGAATTTAAGTATCCACAGTCTTTATTTTCCATGCGTAAGATTTCCTTGATAAAAGAAATAATGTCCAACAAATCACTAAATATCGAAATCATAGAAGTAAGTACTTAATATTTTCATAGCTAAAGCAAGTTTTTCGAAAATAGAAAACATTGTGTTGTTTAAAAGTTAAGATTTTTTTAGGTTTGTAATTATTATTTAAATCAAAATAAACTGTCAGGCCCGTAGTACCTAAATGGAAATCTGTGGTCTCTGCCTACCCCTACGAGAAAAAAGCGTAAATTTACCTAAACATATTTGTAAATAATGATGATTCCTAATGATCTAAATTTAAGGAGAATTTAAGGTCATCACAACCCAATGATATCCGATTTTTTATCATCCTGCCCTTATTCCACTTTTATTGATAAATCATCCCTAATGGAAATCACAGCTTTTGATTCACATATTCCCTGATTTCCTATTTGTTTCGACTTGACCACCGATTTGATCATACGAAAAAGAATACTGTAAAGTTCTTGCTCTGTTTATGTGTACTGGCTCTAGTGTATGGCACAACGGTGTGGCTATGTGGTTATGCAACCGGTGATTGACGCTCGGTCGCGCAATGATGCCCCGTCGGCGGATTCAATAGAGCTTTTCCGTGATCGGCCGATTGAGACGTCACGAATCACGATGTACACTCACATTTATTCAAACGATATAATACATACACATGATACAAATATGCTTCAATGTACAATTGCATAATCGTAGCCAATATATCCTGCTGTTGTCCTGTTTCGCTTTTGTGATAATTAATTAACTTTAATATTTGATCTCTAATTTAAGTTGAGGACACCTACTGTGTAAGGTGTGTTCGAATTTTTTGCAAATTCCATTTACGTAACCTGTGAAGTGAATGCAAATTTATCTACCTACCTCATTCTATTAGCATATTAGACAAATTATAGATAACGAGATCTGTTATAATCTTGAAATCTATGCCGTTTTATAATCAAATCTATAATTTTCCGATAAACAGCCCATCTTTATGAATCTAAACGTAGTTTATTGTCTAGCTACAAATAAAATTCGCCGTCTTTATTAAATTATTCAAAAAACGGTCATTGTAACAACCTGTTTTATTTTTTAAAACAAAGACGTTATCGGGTAAGATGTCAAGGCGCTAGATCCACACTCTGAAAAAGTAAATGCCCTGCTTTAAATTAAGCCGTAAAGTGGCCGCCTTTGTAGTAAAGGGGACGATCATAAATCGGCACCATAGTGGGGTCATAAGCGTCGTCCGGCGGTTGTCTCCGCTCGGACAGACATCTTCTTGGCATGTATACGATTATTAGCCGACCGACTTGTAAATTCCTTTTAAAACTACGGAACATTGGTGATCTTAGGGATAAAGGCTGTACAAGTGTTGCGAGAAGTATTATTGAGTCCATTTTGACTGACACCCATTTATTTTGTTAGTGGAAAATACTAGTTTCAAAATCTAGTTGATTCGATTCCATTTAATAATGATTATTTAAAATATAAGTACGACTATTTATTTGATTTGCGGAATAAAATTTTGAATAAAACAATTTGAATTTGAAGGCTTTATAGTAGGTATATGTTTCAGAATTTGACTAAATATTAAAATATTAAAACGACCCAATCATAAAAATCAATTGTATATAAGTAATATTATTTATGGCGTAAAAACTATGAACGATATTTCAGAGACTCCGTTCTCACCAGATCTCAATTTCACGGGTAAGATTATAATTGTCCATTTTGTCACAGTCTATTTGCCATACCTGGCTTCAAAATACTGGTTTGCATATTACAGATTAGATCTCCTTATATAATCAATAGCTAATCGAGTTTTCGCGTCGAGACGCTAAAACGTGACAGTAACAAGATTGCAGATAATGTTAGATTTATATCAGTTTTATGACACGTTACGATTGCCTGATGAAAAATAGGTTATCTATTGCTTCAAAAAACCATTAGCGTGCTTGATATAAAAAGATTTTTAACATTGTTGTTCTAACGTTTAAAAATATTTGCATGTATTTATTTTCCTGGTACAACCAGAAAAATTATGCAAATGAACGACGAGTGTAAATTTATCGCAACATTTAAAGGCACAATATCAATAAAAGTAATCAGGTAATTTCCCTGTTTTGAGTAAAGTTTACTTATTTCTATTTACACAAAACATCCACGAACCGCCTAATGGTAGCAATAACTGTAAACGCCATCTCATTACCGCATTGCGAAATTCTATTTCCTTTTACCACATAACAAGAATTTATTTGTTCTCCATTTTCATAAAGCATGCAAAGTTACGCTCGAGTATTCGATACTTGCGCCTATTTGGCTCGTTGCGAGCAATGTAATTGTGAAATATTTGCATGGCACCTATTTACAAAGCGTGCGAGATCTCGAGGCCATAAGTAATTTCCCTCCGAGTGAAATGAGCCTGCTCTGTAACGAGATGAGACTTATTATGTGGTTAATAACTCACCTGCGTATCCGGTGTGTGTTTTGCATAATGACGTGGAACACGCGTATTTTGCTCTCGAGGAATCGCTCCGGGCGTAGGTACTGGTGATACCTCAGCTTCTTGAATTAGAGGATTAATCGCCTCCAGCTTAAAATATCGTGCACGTCACTCCAGAGAGCAATCTTGAGAATAGCCTCGCTCTTATTTCTTTTCACTTCCCGTATACAAATCTTTTCCTAAGTCCAAAGATCTGGTTTTACTATCTGTTTTACCTTATAAAAATGTTAATGTTAATTTTAATATAATCCTTGATTCTGAGAGTCGCCTTGAGATATGCAAAGCCATGTATTACGGTCACCTGACCCTGCACGAGCTATCTCTTGTGTGCAACGTCCTAATATTAATAGCCTTAATATTTCTCCAAGTGCACGACGACGACACGAAACTTGCTTGACGCTTGGATTAATAGTATCTTGTATGGTTTAAGAAGATATACGTATTGCAATTGCGGCTTGAGATATCTAATCCTCGTATATTACCATCGCCTGCAGCTTATTGGCCCTTAATCAAAGTGACCTTTTAATATACTCTTGTAAAAGGGGAGTAATATACTTACATAATTCGGAAATAGACATTACGTTATACAAGATTATTGTACGTATAAAATTTAAAAATAGCGTGGTAGTAGTTCCTATTAAACATTTTAAGATACACCGAGCATACTCTTGCAGAGCTGCATCTACAGAAATGCGTGTAGATTAGAATTATGGCTAAACAGACAAGTCCTAACATTAATGGAGGATCAGGCCGCACTTACATTGGAGCAAAAACGGATTTCCATACTTCTTACTACGGAATTTTAATTGAAGACACTCAATTGGAATAGGAATATGGTGGGTTGTGCCACAGAATATAGACTAGTGCTTACAGTTTCTGTCTATTGCTTTGGCACATATGGAACGAGACCAGACAGTTTGATAACGTTTAGATTCATTCGTGTCGTGGTGATACCTATATCAAAATGTCATAGTCACTATAAAATGTGACTGATGAACTTCACAGTAATATCTTACAAGAGAATCAGGAATAAATGATGACATCATGTTGTTTTATATCTGGAAACTCGACAAAATGTGGTGCTCCAATATGTATTATTATTATTACATACCTCTGACAACCCCCTTAGACATCTTCAAAGGATCTATGCGTAAAAAGATCTGAGAGAATGTCTACCGCACCTTGCGGATACAGTCGTGATTAAATTAAATTTTTCATTTGATCTGGCATAACTTTGACTTTTGGCAGCCCCATCATAAAAATCTGTGCAAGTGGCGCAACTTGCACTTAGATTTTATGACGGAGCAACGTACTGACCGTCTGTCTGACTACGACGGTCAAGCAAGTGCCAAAGCTAGACCCAGGAACTGTAGGCAGTGGTCCGGTGGTCCTGTTTCCTGGTTGCACCTGTGTGCGCACGCGCCTAGTGCCGTGTACCTCACGATAATGAATACGAGTTAATTAAGCAGCATTAGTCTGAACATCAGCGCCTCCACACGACGCTGATCCGAACTGAGATTGCCGAGTGAACCGAACTCGTTAATGTACTGCCGATTGTAATCCGATCGTCATGTTAGATCTCATTTAAATCTGCGGGTTGGGTTCTTCCGTTTGCTTTGTACCAAGCCTTCGTGAAGCGCTCGTGGTGCAGCTTACTTCTTGCTTAGGCTAAGCGCACACCCATCCGCACCAAATTCTCGACTATAGCAAGATTCGGTCGAATCGGACGATTCGACGCGGACTGGTGTGTGAGGTTCTACACGATGTCATATAAATAATTCTAAAATTCGTTTTTGTCTATTCGTTCGGCGCGTTCGTCGCGGATTGGTGTGTGGCCACCTTTAGACGATGTTCTGAGCAATCATAATTTGGAAGGGTAACCGCCAGTGGCTATTACAGCTGAGCGCTTCCGTGCTTCAGAGGGCACGTTAAATCGTCAGTCCCGGATTTTAAGTCGTTTAACCATGACGGAGTCCTTAAGGCGGCCTAAATTCTCCGTCATCAGAGTTGGCCACTAGCTCGTACGAACTTAACGATATTCTGCATGGTTATTATTGTTAATCATTTTTGTTGGTCACTTATTTCACTTAGGTCACTGGTAACACCTTCACGGATCGGACAGAGTTTTTATTGCACTGTTTAGAGGTCTGTCTCATAATTAACTATCTATCTCTGTAGCTCTAACGTTTGACATGAGAGTGACAAGAAAAAACATGTTCTAAAAACACGTTCTAAAGCTTTGCTCAATAAACTGCTTTTTATGAGACAGGCCTTTTTATGTATGTTTTGTAGTTTGTCAACATCGTGTAAAATCCTTATTGATCTTCGCAAATTGCGCACCTATTAAAGTAGAGCAATAAACCAGACCAGCCACTTTCCTTAAATCAACGACTTTTATGACGTTTAATGAGCGATTATTCATAATCATAAAGCTCATCATGAAAATGTCTGGTTCAGCCCAAATGGTGATTAACAGGCTCCAGATATGAGTAATGAGCTTGGTCATTTGGTCAGGTAATTAATCTCCTAATTATCGATCATTCCAATATGTAAATGGACCACGGAAATAAGTTTCTGAATGTGATCAGCATTGACAGTTTTAAGCCGTTTTACTTTTAATAACTAGCTACAATAGAATAATCATCAGCATATTGCGCTCCTAACGTTGAAAATACGAATCCGAAGTGCTTATAAGGTTTTTTAGTTAAAGTTAATTTGCATGCGCTGCAACAGCTTTTAATAGCAATAGAAAACATCGCGAAGAAACCCGTTAGTATTGCCAATAAGCAGCGACTTGCGCCCTGTCACATTTAGGATACTTAGTTCAGCAAAATGGCCTTTAGGCGGCCTAAGAAACTCCGTCACCAGAGTTGGCCACTTGCTCATACGAATTTACTTTTTTTTAGTTCAGCAAAATGTGGATATTAGCAATTGCTAGACATCTTCATAGGGTCTAGCTAGAACGTTTTAGGATTTTTGAGGGTATTCATCGCCTTGGAAAATTTTAGTTTTTTTAGTACTTGTATCAATGATACTTTCTTTTTCAGCGGTCTAAGCAATCCGGGGTCAATACTCGATAACGACAAAGGGAAACGAAATAAGGGTCAGTACTCGTGACTCTTTGAAAGGAATGTTCAATATAGCCCAGTCAAATTAGGAATTAACCTCGGAATGAGAGATAATAAGCTGAATTTTCGTATATACCTTCATTTAGGCGCCCTAAAAGTTGTCTCAAAAGTCTCATAAAATCTCGTGTCTGCGTCTTAAGTTATTCAAGGTCAAAGGTAAAAAAAAATAGTTTTTCGCGAATATCTCGGTTGCTATTGGTCCAGTGATGTTAACATCTATTATGAAGTTGTAGAGCTTAAAATTTGCGACCAATTCATTGAAAAAAAAATTCCATGCGCTCAACCGTTTTTGCGATACAGGGCCGTGAGCGCAAAGCGTTCAGTATGTGTGTTTCAAAAACTATACTTCCTAGAACAAAAATAAAAACTATTTCGGAATGTACAAATTAAGTCCTTTCATATGACACCCCACTCAATATATCTGTGTAACTTTTATCTTTTTCACCCCCTTTAGATCCCAATATCTTTACAACCCCTCCATCGATTACGCTCATATGTCATATATCAAATTTCCATAGCACAACCTAGTTATCTACCAAGTTTCATGCAGATTGGATTAACGGTTCGATAGTTATGCGATAACATAAAAATTACACATACAAACATACAAAGCAAAATCGTAAGATCTTAGTTTGCTTTGCTCGCTTGGTCGATAATTAACTGATAAATAAAACAAATTATTCAAAATTCAAGGTATTCACAGATATTCACGTTTGACTTTGCGTTACAGTACCTACGCGTATGGTTGAGCGCTGCTCACTCACCCTCCTCTATCGCGAAAACGGTTGAGCGCATGAAAAAATGTTTTAAACAAAATTTGTCGCAAATTGTATGCTCTACAACTTTTATAATAGATGTTAACATCATTGGACCAATAGCAACCGAGATATTCGCGAAAAACTATTTTTTTTACCTTTGACCTTGAATAACTTAAGACGCAGACACGAGATTTTATGAGACTTTTGAGACAACTTTTAGGACGCCTAAATGAAGCTACATACGAAAATTCAGCTTATTATCTGTCATTCCGAGGTTTAGACCATTTTTATGCTAAGCTGACTGGACTAATAACTAGTAGTTCGCCCCGAACTGAGATCTCGCGCACCGTAGATGGCCCACATTTGGACTTTCTTCTGACTACCCCTATAATTTCAAGTGCTACTACTGCCGGGTATGCCTATTGCGCTAGCTCTTCATGGTAAAAAATACTAGCATGCATGCAATACATAATGTCGTGTCTAATTTTTCATTTATTTCATATTTATGAATTCTCGTCGTATTTTTAAAAGTATACGTCCTAGAATAAAAATAATAACTATTTTAGAATGTACAAATAAAGACCTTTCATTTGACACCGCACTCAATATATTTGTTTACTTAACTTTTTTTACCCCAATTATTTTCATTTTTTATCAAAAATTTTTTTATCATGAAAATAAATCAAGTAGCATCTAAAATCATTGCAAACCAAACCGCAACGATGCCACTCTCTTTTTAAGACCGACTAGTCAATGAGCTACGAAGACATCGAAACTCTATGAAACGGGAGCTCTTGCAGCTCTGGTTTCGTAGTTTTTGGTCATTGGTCGTATTTCAAAAACTATACATCCTAGATTAAAAATAAAAACCATTTTGGAATGTACAAAATAAGCCCTTTCGTATGACACCCCACTCAATATATTTGTGTAACTTTCATAATTTTTTACCCCCTTGGGAACCCAATATCTTCACAACCCCTTCATCGATTAAGCTCATATGCTCCACCGTAAATTTCCTTACCACAACCTATTGACCTACCAAGTTTCATGCAGATTGGATGAACGGTTCGACAGTTATGCTCGAACAACAATTCGTGAAACATACAAACATACAAACATACAAACATACAAACATACAAACATACAAACATACAAAGCAAAATCGCCCAACTTACCACTAAGATCTTCGCTCGCTTCGCTCGCTCGATCGATTAATCCAACAATTTAAGATAAGTTTTGTTCTATGAAGTTATTAGTAGGATTACTTTCTTTGTTGCTCGATTTGATAAGATGAAATTATTTTAGAGATTTGTGTTTGCACATGAATAAATTCCCTACTAGTAGACTGCACGTTTAGCAGTTTAAAATAAAGATAAGGCGAAGTGAGATGTAGGTACAAGTACTAAGACGGTGTAAACAGGGTGTGCAAACTCTGAATATTTGGAAGTGCACTTTTAAACATCATGATTTTTTTTAATACTTATACTTTTTGTTTTATTGTGTAAGTAAACCTCTTACACTTAGGGATTCAATTATTGCTAACTGAAAATGGTTACTTGAAAAGTTTAAAATATTTATAAAAGTAGACAATTTTTTTTATTAAAAGTTCCTACCATTTGGTCACTACTTAAACTTACCTTATTGCGGTATATCTGGGTGAAATCTAAAACCTATCATAATTTGCCACTATCTGTAAACTTTTCAGAGTAAGTATAACGAATTGGAAATCTAAAAAAAAGGAAATCAAATTGAAAGTAAATTATTTTGCTATCTTTACACCCAGTACAAACCTAACTCCTATCTCAAAAGTACCGCTTATGGGAAAATTCACAGGTGCGCGTACGACTAGGAAGCGCCGAGTGATAAGCCACGGCAAATGCTAATGCTCCTGTATAAAATTTTATCATAACCAACTCTATCTTGCATGTTGGCTTTACTGTTTTACTGCTTACCCTTAAATCACAATTTCAGTCTGTGTACAGTCTGGCAGGGCTTTAGCGACAATGATAACCAAAATTTCACGTCTCACTGAATTTATTTAGCTCTTAAGGTGTGTATCGACATTGCGAGGCAGCTCGTTTTTGATATTTTCTCAAAACAAAACTTTGCAAACAATACCTTAGTTTTCAAATCAACTCAACTAACGAATGCTAAAGACAAAGATTATAGACAAATGTTGTATTGTACGTAATTATTTCCCTTCACTCTGTGGTACTAGGATACCGTTCAGCGTGATTCGTGGCGCCAGTCTATGCGTCATAATGCTGTCTGTCTTCAAAAGAAGTTTTAACATAGTAAGTATACTAAGAATAGACTGAATCAACTGAATTACTCTTCACTTACCTACACAATTATTACTTCCTAGTTTAAACGGCTATTAGATACGTTGATATTTATTTTCTTTGATATAAGAGTGATAAGAAAGCATTCTCTAAAGCCTTGCTAAATCGATAAGTGAATGTGAATAACAGGCATAAAGTTAAAAAAGATGGCATATTATTCATTAACAAGTTATCTTCTTCTTCTCTCAGTGCCTCTCCATTAAAGGAGGTCGGCAGTCAGCTTCTTAAAATTCTCCTTGTCCAGCGCAAGTCTGAACAGTTGTTCCACAAAAAAGTACAAAAAAAATTTCCGACGAATTGAGATCCTCCCTTTTTTGAAGTCGGTTAAAAAGGCAGAGAACGTTGTCTGAAGCCTTGCTAAATCGACAGGTGTACAAAAATGATTTGAAATTTTTTGATAAAGGAAATAAACTTCATGTCTTTGATATTCAGTAATTTAGTTCGCGCATTTTTCTTCGCTACCACGACATACTTTACTTATATCAAATCAAAAAGTTATGATTGAAAATAATCAAAGAGAAATTGATTCAGAGTGCACCAGCCCGCAGCGTAACGAGTCGATAAGTCTCGATAATTAAATCATTCGCCCGGGGATCGAACTCTGACGAGGCTCCCGTCAACTTAAACTACAGTTATTATTAACTTAGCCGAGACCTGTTGATAATAATATGCTGTTTAATTTCATGCAAAATTAAATTTCGTTTAAACATTTTCCTTGTTGTTTGTTTTAATAAAGCAAATAAAAAAAATGTGTTGAAAGTGGATGAGGCGAAAAATATTGTCAGGATTGTAGTAAATAAAAATTTGTGGTCTCTGATTGCGGGAAAGAGGCTGTTTGTATGTACTAAAGCAATATTTATCCTATTTCTCATTTTCAACGAAACTTATCTTTTCGGATCTTCTCTTTGTAGATGTACTTGAGATAAGATTACGATTCGAATTCCCTTGTTCTTGATCTTTAAAAGGCATTGCTGCAAACTTCATGTCATACATGTGATATAACAGAGCGCTTTAACCGTCAAGTATCTATATTCAAAACAATGAATGTGTCAGTTAGATATACTTTTTAAATCGCAAAATTTCATTCTATATAAAAAAAAAAAAACGAAATCTGAAAATCAAGCACCAGTTTTATGGTTTTGCAAATAAAATATTATTATAATCTCAGTTATCTGGTTCTTCCATAAGAAAGCACTGCTTGGTTTGTATCTATGTGGCAAAGTATAAAATGTCCGCTCACTGTTTTTCTGAAATGTAAAATTAATTTATTATCGGAATCGAATATTATAAGAACAAACTGAACAATAAAAAAAAAAAGAATGAAGTATTTTCCCGTTAACATGCTCCTTGATATTATACATTAAGAACGTCACATTAAAAATGCATTTCATCAGGCTGGTAGGTGGTGTCGATTAAAGTGCATACCTATATTGTAATGATGTATTGTTTCAGGTAAGTAGGCGTGTCTCTTCGGCAACCGATGGGACCACCGATACTCATAAGAGGTGTTGCAACTCCGTGAGTTATGCGATTATTGACATTAAACGTTGTAATGCATGCCCTTTATTACTAAAAGGTTGTAATAACGAAATATCGGGGAGGTGATGATTATAATTAACTAACAGAGTCGTGACAAAATGACGAGATATGAACACTAGTACCAAAGTGAATAGATGTCTAGGTTTTCGAGGTCCACCAAATACTGAAAGATACTATGCCTTATCTACGTTATAAAATAAATTAAATTATAAACTGCAAAGTAAGTCTTAAACTGTAAAGGAAAATCCAGTGATATTCAAGAACATAATTTGTTATCTGAGCAGAGGGCTTTATGCCATTTAACAGGAATGGTGAGAAAATACCCTTAGGTTGAGATGGTTCGCAAAGATTTTCCGCATCGCGTGTTTACACAGGCCCTAAATTTTGATCAGCAGTAAACCCTCGTGGGAATGCCGTCGTAGTTGAATTATGTAGGCTCGTGCTTGTATATGATAAGGCTAGGAGGCGACCGTCGCCTACTTCTATTGTGTTGACCGTATCGTGAATATCCTATCCACCAATATGATCGTGTTAAAATGACGTGATGTGACCGTTGTCCCATCCGCTCAAAACGTCTTGTGATATCGGATAGCGACCGTAAAGCTCAATTTAGTTACATTTATTATTGAGATGCTAAGGAGATGGTCCGCTAAGAATTTCCCGCATCGCGTGTTTACACAGGCCCTAAATTTTGTACCGTCGTGGGTCCCTAGCTGAATTATGTAGGCTCGTGCTTTGATATGATAAGGCTCGGGAGCGATCGCGGCCTGCTCTCATTGTGTTGGCCGTAATCTTGCGTATCTGTAGGACTCGTGTCGGAATGCGAGTTTATTTTAATATTTAATAACTCCCGGGCGGGCCCGATACCGTCTGCTCGGAGGCGATTCTCTGCTCGTTTTTCCTCTGTTATCGCTCCGCTTTTGTGTCACGCTCGAGCTCGTATTCGTTTTTCTTAATCACGCCCCTGATCAGCCCGAGTGGACGGTAATGGTTGCAAATCAGCTTCGATGCTAAGTACTCGGCTTTTATCTCTCGATATTTTCTCATGCTGGACGTTTAATTCTTGGCGAAATTAGATCCCAGACTTGATGTAGACGAAGCTTACGAGGGTGAGCGCGAAGACATTGCAAATAAATTGTTTATAGTTCGGCTTGCTATAAATCTCAAACGAAATTATAGGCTTTCTTCTCGCCTGAAGCTTAGAGCGCCTTGTTTTCTTTGAGCTGTTTCGTTTGACGCCTCGCTACATAAATTGTTAGAAGGTCGGGCGTGCGCACGTGACGTGCAAATAAAAATACTAATTCAAATGGGGATTTATTGTCTAATTGTTTGGTATTTATGAGCGGGCTGCGCGGCGCATTGTTGCCGATAGCTGCACCCCCACATAAAGCAGCCGTAACGAGCGCGCGGTCAGCGCCGTGCCCGCGCCGGACATCGTGACCTGTTATCTTCATGTGTATTTTTCAGGGCAAACTTCTAACGATTTATTGGAATTCGAAGGCTCGTGGAGATAAATTCCTCTCAATATTTTTTAGGTCGTGGTTGCTCTAGACGAGCATTAATTCATTAAACGAGCTTTTATCGTAATGATGGTCGCGTCGCTCGGGATCGGAAGTAGGTCAGGCGACGGATCCGCGGCGAGTATTTTTTAATCCAGCACGGTTGCACGCATCCATTTTCTTGGTCCTTATTATTTATTCGCGGCAAGTTTTTGCCCTTATTTACGTTAAGCGGCGGACGTGAAGGCTGATAGACATAACAGATAAAAGGCGTGTCCACGGAGCCACCCCGACAATTTTGGTGCTTTTTGAAACTGCGCCAACGATTTATTTGCTGTCTGCCCTCTTCTCCCCCGGCGCCGTCGATACGGAAGGAAACACTTCAGTTTGATATTTTTTCACAAGCAAAACTCCGGAATTGATTAAACGTGAAGAATTTAATGTGGCGCAACGCGTATCGGCTCACCCGGAGTAGATTGCGAAACGGGCGTGGGAAAAACGGCTTTATTGACTATTTATGGAAGGAAAATATTTAGGGAATCTCGTTTATTGGCTGCCGTCCGTTCGCTTGTCAATTTCATCCGTGTTTAATCCAGTTAGGAAATCGGGAATGACGTTACAAAATATATCCTTTTAATCTCGCTGCGCGATGTGAAAAACGAAATCATGTTTTCTTTATATTTCAACGTTCCTTTACGCTGACATTAATTATCGTTTCATTTTTGTGACGAAGAAATTATTCGTTACACAATTATTTTGTAGGACGGTGATTTTCGAACAATTGAATATTAAGTGTGCGTTCTGTCGCACGGTAAACGAGTTTAGAAATTGTACGCTTGTTAACCACTCTTAAATGAGGCTTGTGAATGAGTGACAAACAAATCGTCCGTCGGTCTGTCCGCCCGTGCCCAGGAGGCATGCTAACAAGTTCCATTATAATAATTTTACAATTGAATCCGTAACAAAAACACGGATATGTCTCAATCTTATAAATTGCGTTAACGTGCGTTGCGTTATCGCGTAAACAATTACTCTATAGAATAAAATTACTCTATATAGGACTATGTATCATACATATGAAATTATAAATACTATGGACTGCCCACCCTGCCCCTCTTCCTGCACAAGAGCCGATCCCAACACCGCCTCGGACTCCGCCGAAGGCCGAAGGCAGACATTAAAGATTTCTACTTGCTACGATAATAACGCACCTTCCCCTCTAGCCATATTACTTACTAGCAGCGCCCTCGCAGCGTTGACCCCATAGTGATGGTATATGGTGATGATGATGATGATGAAAAGTAGCCTAAAACCTTCCTTAAGAATGCAGAAAGGATTTTTCAAATCCGATTGGTAGTTCCTGAGATTAGCGTGTTCAAACAAACAAATATAAATACCTTATAGACTAACATACATATAAAATTATAAAACTGAAAATAGTTAGGGCTCTGTTTTCGTAGGCGGTGCTTCCCTATACCGTCTGTAAACTACTCCTGCGGTCCAAAAGTCCGGAGCGAGAATACAATCTTGTACTTGGCAGCCACTCGCAGCACATACGACTTGAAGTTGGTCTCCCTGTACTACTCTAACCGCTTCAAACTCTGCACGAGTACTACGGTTAATTAATTTCATTGTTTAAACTTTAGTATTTGCTTAATTTAAAGAGATATCTAACGATTAAGTACAACCGTAATATTTTATCCTATTGTATGTAAAAAGTTAAAAGAAATAAAAGTGACAAGAAAAAATATTCTCTGTAATAGACCTTGCCTGGCTTTGCTCTGCTTAATTCTCGAATAATATAAATATAAAATAAATAATCTAAAAAATAAATTTCATTCGTGAAGAACAAATTTTCTCATCTAAAGTAAACATCTGATGAAAATGATGTTCACTATTCGCACCTGATAGATTATTATCACAAGGTGCGATGCTGCTCGAAGCTCCTCGAATACTAAAGCTTATGTAGCTACTCCAATTTAACAAGCCCTAGCTTGTTTCACCAATATACACCATTTAGTAAACTGTTAATATGTCTAAATCGAAATAAAGGTCGTATAGTATTGCAAGATTGAAGATTTTTATTCTTCCTAAAAATGCTGCTTTTTAGAATTAAGTAAGTATTAATTCTCATAAATAAGGTATGACCAGCTAACTATTCCCTAACTCAGTGGACATTAACTTGATTGGCACTATGTAGGGCATTGTTGTTTTACTCGGCAGCAGGACGATAATTAAACGGTAACTTTTTTTAAACGGTCAAATAAATTTTTCTTTTGTAAAATACCAGTACTAGACAATTAGTGACGTAAACTAAACGAAATGCATTCTATACAGAGGTCGAAGTCGAGATAATGATTTTTTATATTAACTTGGAGTTTACTACTCATAATATAAATTATTTTAGAACTATTAAATATTATAAAGTTTTTACGTCAAAGTATTAAGTTAATCGAGTTCCATTTGCTCTAATAGGTTTAAGTTGAGAATGAAGTGGGTGCAGATAATGGTGCATAATCGTAACCTAGTTTAGTATTGTCTCTATTACACATAGGAAACACAAATATTGTACTGTAAATATTGTACTTTAGTATATTTGCAGGTAGCATTCATGTTTATTTGTTCGTACTTAAGTTTAGATCTCTCAACTCGATAGGTACTTTTTTTAGTACTGTCTTATAGAATGATTTTGTTTTTTTTCGTCACTTTGTAACAGTATTATTTTTTGTAGAAAGTGTTGAGATACAGCTAAGTTTATGAGAAAGAAATAAAAAAAGTAATGAAACGGTAAATTAGTAACAGTTTTATGCTTCAACTTGTTACGCCTCTATAACCTTTGTCTAATATAAACAATAAATCACTTTCTATTGCTATTGAACAATAACGTATTTGAAATTAACTTCTGGAATAAAACGCTCAGAACTTTACGAGCCTCTTTGAAAAACGTTCAAAGTAGATAATAAACTGGATAGTCGTGGAATAACAGCGGCTTCTTATTTACGATGCGACCGTTCTGATGCTGATTGCGCTTATGAGAAAGCCTTCGGAAGTATTCGAACGTTTGTTAAAGAACCTACATTCGACGAACTCCGAACTGTGCCCTAACACAAAAAGGAAATGCAAATAAATGAACCGTGGGACAATACGTTCCGTTAGAGTAGCTAAAAGTTTTCCTTTTCAATTTTCTTACGCACCAGCCGTCAGCCGTCTCTGATCTTGGATTCGCTCGATCATGAAAATATATAGCTTCATTCGAGATCGGTATCGGGAAAAGCTCCTTAATCGGTTTTCTTTTATATGAAAATGGACTTTTAGATTTATTACACCATTTTGGTTGCGTTACAGTTGCTTTAAACGTGTACAGGATGTGGAAATTCACACGAAAACTTAAAACCAATGCACTGTTCCTATTCCAAAAACTTAACATTACTGGACAACAAAATGTGTTATTGAGGGAACTTACAATTAAAAAGACAAAAAAATATTAAGGAAAAAAGTACTGTTCAGTTTCAATTCATTACTTAGCCAACTTTTTTATCAAAGCTATGTGAAATTGTTTAAAAGGATACGTTTTACTATTAGACGAGATACTTTCTCTCAAAAGCTCCAGTTTCAGAGGTGATCTTTTTACACGCTGTATAAAACTCCAAATTGCACACTGAACAAAAAAGCAAGTTCGTGCCGCTACATAATTTTAGAGCGGTCCTTATGCTCTGGAAATATTGGCTATGAAAGAAAATTGCCGAGGGTAAGTGCGGCTGCGTTGATTTCTTATTTGGTATTCATTGTGCGTTGAAACGGATCACACCCGCTGAGTCGTGAATAGTCGTGATGTCTCCGCGAAAGTAATGGGGGTTTATAAAGAGTTTCTCTTCTTTGATGTATCTCTTCTTTATGAATACGCGGCGCTTGCTTAGACCGGTTTATTGCTTGTAAAAATAAACTACACAAATATGAATCATCGCATATAAATACGATTTATTACGCCTACGTACTGTTACACTCGGAGAGAAAAATGTATTACTTCTTGATAGCATCTAACCCTTTTCGGACTCCAAAAACAATGTCCGCGAACATGATTAAGTAAAGAATAAATCAAACTGTAGGACCGTGTCGTATATCTTCATTTCGCGAGTTAATTTGGCGAGTTGGTCGATAAGGCGACACGCACGAGGCGGATCTCTTGTCGTTGTGCGTGTTCGCTGCGCAGGCGCATCATAAATAACACGGAACTCCGAAACGGGAAATAAAGGGTTGATATTGCATATTGTGCACTCGAAGACAAGGGTCAAGTTGATTCATTGAGTCCCAAAATTGTAACTTGAGTCTGAAAGTTTTCCCTTATTCCAATGAAAACTAAGTTTTTACGTTTTTTATTTCTACATAACCACACAATAACCACCACAGCACAAACTTTCTCCTAAAGCTCAATTGAAGTTTCTGTATATGTGTATGGTTTTTTATTGTGATTACCAACGATTTGAACTAGTGACCGGCATCGAGTAGGTACAATATTGTTGATTATATGCACGATCATGTGAACTTGGCCTTAAATCTCACTTCTGCTTTTGGCAAGTGGTTTGCGTAATGGCCTCTCTAAAAGGTCTTAATACATACTTACCTATGATTGGGCTGCTTAGCCAATCAATTGAATATAATCATCATAACAATGAACAATCAAATCACTTAGCGGTCGCTGCGTCATTCAATTCCTCGTTAAATTATTCAGTGAGTCAACGTGCTGCTTATGATAGTTGAAATCCGCTATGAGTACACAGCTTCAAAACTGCATTGAGTGTCTGTTCGTTGAAAATAAATTAGTTTGTACATTTGTACATGTTAAAACCAGAGATTTAAATTTATTTAATCTTTGAAAGCCTCTTAAAAATTAAATAGAAAAATTATTATTACACGTTAATTTTCGTAAACTGTAAATGTTATGTGAACTTGTAAATGAACAATATAAAAATCAATAGGCAATTTATTGACATTATTATTATTATTTTTTTCGTGAACACAAACTGACTTAAGTGATATTTTCTGACACATATTAAATATTTAGATACGCATGTAAATCAAAATTAAATACCTATTAGAAATACCTCGGTCTGCTTTCCTGTTGCTATACCCTAACAGGGTTCATGTGTGATACTAATTAATACATTATAACAACTATGTATCTACAACCATGTGACAGCAATAAATGTATTGAGTATTGAGTTATTAAGAATAAATTCGATAACAGTTAGTGGACTTGAGTGGAGTGAAGAATCGCCATCTATTTCTAAATACGACTACTCTGTTCGTTGAAAATTGATCACAGTAAAAATGTTGTACCACTTGGATAAAAACATTTAGTAAGAAAATTGGAAAATTAACTAAAATTCTCCAATAGAGCTACGCTCTCTATTATAGTCAGACTTGTTGAGCAAGAATTGCTAAGCGAGTAAAGCCATCAACAAAAGCTTAAGAATATGCTTATTCAATTACGCTCTCTTAGATTTGGCGTTACAAAGCGGCGTAGAATGTGCATCGATATTCGTACTCGCCCACTCGCAAGGCGTGGGAGGGAAATGAGCGCGCTTTTTAAAAATTTTCATTCGCCTTCTGCACCTTTCATGTATTCCTCGTCTTACAAGCTTTATCACTCACCGTTATTATTTTTCTAGAATTCACATACAATTTAGAACACAAAAATACTTAAAAAATACTTTTCCTACCATAATTTAATTCGAAAAATCCACGCAATAATTTTAATTTATAAATAACGTCGCCATGTGTTACAGGATTTTTTAACCCTCTGCAATCACGTTTCAGCCTAACCCCGCAGTTAATTTCAGCGCCCTCTCATTTTTTCGCAAAATTACGGAACTTTATTAAAACAAATATTAACGCGTGCCATCACATCCGTGCGAGCTTTGTGGAAGGTAGATATTTTATTTACATACTTCGACGTCAACAGAGGTTGGGACCATTGTTTCAGAAAAATAAAGCTCGACTCTTTCCTAGATTCGGGTCAGCAATTATATACATCTGTCGCGACTGTAGTCCTTCGCTACATTTTTGTTATAACCTTTTACTTATATCGCTGTAGTTAGTTTTAATGGTAATTGTATTCCATCGCAGCATGTGAAGATTATGCAAATAAATCTTTGTTGAATCGTACAGATGTTTGTAATTAGTAACCGCTGCCGTATAAAGTAAAAGTTGTTTCAATTTACGCATGAAAACTGAATTGTATTTAATTTTGTTGGTTTGCTCTTTTGTTCGCGTATGGAAATCTACATAGCACTAATATCTACGTACATCTTTTGTGAGGGTTTCTGGAGTCTGCGAGTTTCATTCGACGCGTGAATTCGCTCGTTATACTTTTAATACAAACAAGGATATCGAATTGTTCAGAAAAGGGAGACTATAAATGCGAGTCGCTTTGCCTTCACGAACGTAGGCGTTATTACACAATATGATGTTCGTCCATTGTTCGCGGCTTGACAATTCGTTCCAATTCTGTTCACTTGTGTATTTAAATCGGAACTATACTGGACATCGTTATATTATTGAACCACAGCATCCACTATGAAATAATTGCTTAGAGACGGTTGCTTGTATGAATAATTTCTTGCATCGCGTTTATTTGCGGTGGTCTTGTCGATGACATAGCTGCCGGTCCCGACCACTTTTAATAGCTGCAATTAAAAAAAAACTTACACAGAATATGCAGATATGCCCCGCAATGCCTTTGCAAAACATATCGATATTTTATTTTATGATCAGAACTTGCACCAATAATCCGTGACAAGAACTGATTACAACTATTTATTACATACGGGCTGTTTGCCGGAGGCTCACGTGAAATTAGTTTTGGTTCTTCCCGGGAGACTTGTTTGATTCACAAGGAAAAGTTACTCAAGCCCCGGCTAAATAAACTAATTTCCTAATGTCTGTTTCGATTTACGAACCTATTAGTATGTCACATTTTGAATCCGAGTACCTATCTTGAATATCAAACTTCATGAAACAAAGTAGAACACGCTACGGAAACATATTTCAAGTAATTGGTTCGTATTTTTAGTTTCAAAAAGTAATGCGTTTTTATTCTCGGTTTATGGATTTTCATTTTTTATCCTTGCTTTGTGAGTGCTAGCAGCAAAAGTTTAATATTGCTTGCAATTTTACACTTAGGAAACTGAGGTAGAGTTGTGCGTTGCAGGTGTATAAATGCATTTAAGTACGTATGACTAATTAGTGCTTTAGCACTCGTAGATTAAGTACGAATTCTATTTAATCCCCTGTATTTTTTCTGGATCAATTATACAGCTTTGGTTGCACTTTTTAGGACGCGTGACGCGTGTCTGGATTAACGGTTGGACAAAAAACAACGACATAAATTTTGGACTCGAAAGTTGTCTTACTGATCCACCTGGTGTGAAAACATTCATTTTATCGACAGTTTTTTTTATCGATGTAGCACAGTGCATCACTAGCCTTGTTTACGCGATCCTACGATCGGTTAGCGTAGCGGCGCGAACTAGCCGATCGCAATCTCCGCTCGTTAACCGCCATTATGAATGTAAATTATCAATTATTCTGTATTCCAATATCTGATATATCATCAGGGCATGGAGCAGAAATAAAAATGAGGGACTTACCTGAGGGAGAACAAATGTTGCAAGTTTTCCTATCTTTATCGATAATAATATGAGCGCGTCGCATCACTATAGTTAAATCGTCTTGTCGGTTAGTTGTATCGCGAATCAGCCGAAGGCATAATACCTCCTTTTTAAATTTGAATAATTATCAATTGAGGCATATTTTGATAACACAAGGAGTTTTGGAAAAAGTGAATTCATAAAATGCTTACGAATATATCCCTTCATTTATACTTGACAACCTATAAAAAGGCTTTAGATGCCTACTGTTTTTTTCTTGTCTCATGTCAATTAAAAGAAATTGCAATAGACTTAGCAGCCTTTAAGCTATAAGTTCATCATGAATAACAGAGCAAGTTTGCAGTGCGCTCTTTCTCACTTTTTTGTTGAACTTGAAATGAAGGGATCAGAAACTTACTGGTATAAGTAAGTTTCTGATGGCGAGATGGTGCTCACGATTACGAAGCTAAAATCAAATCCTTGTTTTTCAGTCCTGAGAAAGGTGCTAGGAGTGCACATTTATGAAAAAACAAAAATCATCAAGCTCCTCTTAATTCAGGCTGACTGTTTTTATTTCACGTTCGTATGTTACGAGTATGTGATACTAAGATGGTATGCAAGGCTTAAGATTTTTCATTTTCAAGCTGTATTTTTGGCTTTTGCTTACTATTCACCTGTTCATACATACTCGTGGCGTATCTTATAGCTTGCTTATTATGTTACTCCTTGGTTATATCTCGTAAGTTCGCCCCCCGTCGCCCCACATCGACACATTTACAGATTGCGTGACTCCGCCCGCCATCACTCGTGAGAAAATTACACGTCAAATAAAAATAATTCCACAATATCGATTATAATAATTAAAAATGTTTCGAAATAAAAAGCTTTATTGTGTAGATTGCGATCGCCCGTCGTTACTTAGCAAATTGCTTAATTTCGGAGTTGTTAATTTTTTTGACTCATTTTTTTAATTGATGGTTTATCATTGCGTGCGTTTAAACGTTTATGCGATTGTGTCGCTAACGAGGAGCTAATTTATAATACTTAATTAAATGTTTCCTTCATACTATGTTTTTAATATAATTGCCTCTTCCTGTGTTTCTTCGTTTCAAGATCGAGTGAATGATTAATAATCAAAATCTGTTTACTTTCATGTTTTAACCTGAACTTTCCTCCGAACCATGTTAGGAGTGTATTTAAATATATTTACAACACGTCAGTTCAAGTACAGTTCGGCCGACGGATCTAGGCGTACGTGAAGTCAGGCTCTTCGCTGCGCAGTAGAAAATTTTGTATGAAAAAGTAGCACTGCGCATCGAAACGGCCAACTTCACGTTCGCCGAGATCTGTTGGCCCTACTGTAGTTGTCGAAATTTATCTGATGTCTAGAACAAAGCAGTCTACTACTCTTCAACGAAATGAATTTCTGAAGTTTTACAGTAAAAGTTTAACATAAACATGTATACGACAGCTTATAAGTAGGCAAGTATATGGTGTTTTCCCTCGTGACGCTGCATTTGCGGGACGTCACCGCAAAGCGCACTCCTAATAGAGCTTAATCCAATCTCGTTATTTGAAATTGACTTTCTTATTGCGCAGTTTCTAACTACACTATCATCATACTTATAATGTCTCTTCTAATGCTTGCTTTAGCGTGAAAGAACGTTTGTTTAGAATCCGATTCTGATTTTTATTATCAATATAAAAATATGAATCTGCAGCTTGTTTATGTTTTGTGTAGCTTTTTCTACCTGTTTTAGCATGTTCTCGTTCCCCACGGATCCGCACCGCTCTTTCCGAACTAAACAACTTCATAAGAAGTTCGCGCATAAGCGCGAAGTTGAAAGCTTTAAGATCGAAGTTTATAAACCTCTTAATCCTTCGTATAGTTGCATGGCAGCACTAAAAGCCGTAACAACTGCATTTGCCTTTAAACAAACGCGGTTACTAAGTGTATTATCTGGCGTGCACTGTTCGTACACATTGGAATGAGCTGAACTTGTTATGGGGCTTTCACACGAGGTAAACGAGACGGTTTTCCGCCGCTGTCTGCTCGCCGGAGAGCGATAGTAAAGTTTTCCAAATCGTATGCTGTGTATACATGGCTATTTAACGTCATAGAACGTCAAATAATCCAGCTTTATTATACAAGCATATAAAACAAAGGATGTTTCCATCTAATCTAGGCATTCCAAATATTGTTATGAGATAGATAAATATTATTTTTATTATTTCCTATATACGACTTACCTAAGGTTTAGACAGTAGAAATGTTTTCCATATTTTTTTTGCCAATGACGTAACGTTTAAGTACTGGCTTCATTTCAGTTTCGTCAGTTTTCGCCTTGTATAAAACGGGCATTATTAGGCGATGTGCTTCCAGCAAAGTGGTTTCGCAGCGCGTAGATGCCTCTGATGGCTTCCTTCGAAGCTAGTTTGTCTTGTATCCTTCATTAAGTGGGTAATAGCTTTGCCTCGAATTGACTGCTAACGCCATATCCCTTTATTGCTGCACGGTGCTCGGCTCCAAATTGAATAGGTCGCTCTTGGCTGTAAGCCTGTAACATATAGAGCCAATGACGATATATAGAAATATCTTGTTTTGAAGTTGGTTATCCATATTTTATAATCGCTTTACAAATAGCTATAACCTTTCATATTTTCAATACTTAAATTTTGAATAAAGTCTAATATTTTGGATTTTATACCTCTGTAAGTATGCGCTCAAAATGGTATTTACAAGTCAGAACCTTTGATAACTTTTATACTTTTTTGACCACAATTTTGTTATTTTTTTTGCTGAAATTTGAAGAGTGATCCGGATCCAGACAGTATCCCGACTCTTAAATATTTCTTATCTAAAATGATATTTTCTTGTTGAGCCGACGGGATATCTATGAGTAGCTTTGACAAAAAAAAAAAAAAATTGTTCGATTTAACTAACATCTCATGAGATTACAAATCACAAAAAAAAACTTTCACTACACCACATCAGCCATTACTTATAGCGATCTCAGTTAAACTTTAAGGAGAAACAAAGATTACTGACACAGAACGATCCCGGAACTATTAAATATCAGAAATGTACTAACATTGTAAACCCCACGGTAGAGTCATGAAATATGAAAATTGCCTTCTAAAAGCTGGGTAAAGCTTTACTGAATACGACTTGTATCGTATTTTGTTTGCACAACTCCTAATCCTCAGCATTATTTCACATTTACTCATATTTACTACTAACATTCACGGTATGCGTCCGAATGAAATGCAACGTCTACATGTTAAGTAGTGTCCGAATGCACTTGTGTTGTGTCGAGCATGAATATGGTTAGTTCGTGAGACTGACGTCAAGCACTGCCGCGCTAACATCTAATGTCAACCCCGTGGACGCTGTTGGTGGCCTTTCATTCCCACTTCACACCATTAACATAACACTGATCGTTGCAACCTCCATCTATCTCGAAAAATTATTCAACGTGTTCATATTTAATCATCTCGCTCGACTTGTTTGCATCACTGATCGAAATTGATCGCACTATTAACGGATATAATGACCAATCTTGGAATCCGCCAATTCAATTAAGAACATTCATTAGTGTGTAATATATTTTTTATGTCATTTTACAAGCTCTCGGCCGTAAACGGTTTTATGGTAGCTCTCTAACAAGCGACTTGGCCGCAAATTGAAACTAACCGCAAAGTCATTTAATTCCGCGTCACGCAATCTCAACAGTCTCATTATTACTAAATTATCTTCAGAGTAAACTCTTTACAGTTACAATGCAATGTTTACATCTGATAAATATTTCCTGTGTTAATATTTAGAGATAAACTGACTAAGATTGTTTTAGTGTTTCCTCTTGTTGGTGGAGTATTGAATGTCGCCTTGGATAAGCGATGTCTAGTTAGTATTCGCGCGAATCACTGAATTATGGGCATTGTAAAGAGTTGAGAGGGACACCCGCTGGGACCACTAAGACCACCCGCGATCGCTCCAACCTCGTGAAGTGGACATTTGGTTGCCGGCCGGTTGCTGGCTTACGAGTATGTGATGGTTTGAACGGAAGCTTCTACTTTATAAAATTAATACTTTTTAATTGGTTCGATATTTACTTGTCGTTTATTTCATGAAAAATAAAACAGTATTATTTATCTAATAAGTATGTGTTTAGTTTTCGCATGTGTGTTCACTGAACACCTTAACACTTACCTAGCTACTTGAAATTGTTATGCGTGTTGTAGGCCGCTGCCGAACGCACAGTAAACATTCTTGGTACAGATACGTCACGTAATGTTGACTTAATCTTGTTAATGCGGGGCGTGCTCACGCCTGTATCGGCGTATGAGCTTTTACTTTATTATGCAAATTGAAATTTGATACGCTCTCAGAGTTTGCGAGTTGTAAGTCTTGTAACCGCTTGAGTATGTGTCGTAAGAATAATGCGACCCCAAGTGGCTAATTGAAGTATTTAGACAAAAGGTTATGTGAACGGTATTTTGTAATTCAATTTTGGAACGTGAAAGTTCATTGTCTCACGAGACGCTGAAACGCCACGACATACAAAACAAACTCAAGTTTGCCGTTATGAAACCTTAAGTCGGTTTTTTTATAAGTCATATCACGGCTGTTTTTATTAATGAAGAATGCGAGTACTGCTATTTTAAGTAACAATTAATTTAAGGTAGGTACTACAAAATAAAAGCCATGTCCACCGCCATGTCCATTTAGTGCAATCAAAGTAATTTATTCAAAACTATTTGTAATCGCCCCACATGTCGTTAATCATGGCCGGTGAAGAGCGAAAACAAAACGCCTGTAATCACTCGATCGGGAACGTCAACTATTTGTCATTGCGCGCGCAAAAGCAGGTGCGTTGGCGCGTATTCATTACGTCACAACAAGCTTATGTCACTCGGAAAAGTTTATCGTTGTAGAATAAGCTTAAATATTAAGTCTTTCGATTTAAAACTTGAACTAGTGATGAGCTTTTCTGTTGTGCTTTCATTATAAGGTAGATTTCCAGCTGTGCATTTAAAGATGTTGCTTATACGTTGTTTTGATGCAGAGAGCATAATACACCGAAGCACTGAATTTGGTTTATTTGACATTGCGTTGGTTTAAGCACCGCTAGCGATCTCTTGGGAGTGTCAAGTGATACTGTGAGCTGACACTGCTACTGTTTCTGTGGTCACAGTGAAAAATGTCCCTTGCACACGGCGACAGGACAAACGGCCGGCCACCGGGGCTACGCACGCGGCTGACATAGCCCTGCCTAATGAGAGCCAGCCGCCACTGTAATGAGAAAGAATATCCACCATTCGCTTGTCTCAACCTAATTAACTGCCAGGATTTGTTGAATACTCTCGTCTATTATACCTCCTAAGTTGCCAGCTTAATCGATGCAGTAATTCTATGCGCAGCTACAACCAATTCATTTACCGAATGTAGTAAAAGTGCCGTTGGCGTTACGGTTATCCTTGCTCTAATGAGCAAAACGCAAAAGTGTTTGGTCATGTCCGGTGAATAAAGGACAGCTATCGGGCTTAGAATAGAATCATTAAAAGTTTCGGCATATTATTTTTTAAAGGTAAAAAGTTGAATTACCACTAGACCGGTCCCATACCGCAATTAAAAAAAAAACTATTAGAGGGTGAATTTATTGAAAAAACTTTAAAACTATTGATGATACCCTAATAATTTAATATCCTTTACAAATTGAAAGTTGCATGCATATACCAGTATCATTATACCGTTGAATGCAACTCGATTTGTAAAGGATATTAAATTATTTGGGATTTATCATTAAAGACGCCATATGCTGGCATATGGCGTCTTCAATAGGCACGCGGATCAATAATAATCGTTTTTTATTATCAAAAAAAATGACCTGCCATGTCTTTTTCACCTTACATTGGATTGAAATAAATGTATTTCACATTTTTCCTACCATTTCGGTGCCAGATAACCTTTGCGGTTCAAAATGTAACACAGTATGTTGCAACATTATCATCCGTGGCATAGAACCATAAAACTCAGCAGCAGAGATTGCTATATAACTTCGCGATACTTACTACCCAACAGTGACATATCCAGAATACTTCGAGGGGCATTTTGTCCACATTTCTTTCATATTTACAACTTTTGCAGTTGTAATGATCCTGATTTAAAAGAATGATAGTTTACAATACAAGTACAAGTGTTAAATGCCCTAGTTTTCCGTCTTTAGTACATCTCTGTTGTTCGGGAAATTAGTGGTATGCGCAAGCTGAGTGTACATTATATACCTAGTTACGCCAGCAATTTGCAATTTCGTTTAAGTGTCACTGAAAATTATGATGCGTTAATGAACGTGCGGTGGGGTTTTGTGATCAGTTAGGTTTCTACTTTCTAGAGCTAAAAAGATTTATCGTACTTATGGTGTTTTTCCAACGGCTTAGGCCCCTAATGTTCAAAACAGACTGTCATTACATCTACGCGATTCACAGCCTTATTTGGAAATAACTATTCCTGTTTACTTCGGTTAATTGAGATCGTTTTTTGAGCCGTCGCACTATGGGTCAGGACAGTCATTATCGTCTCTTTAATCACTTTATAAAACTTCGATTTCTTCATATTTCTCAATGATTATATGTAGTAGGATAATTGAACTATCATATACCACAAAAAAAGGCAATATTAACACATTTAAATAGCCATATCAAGAACTTGAATGTAAGGAAGTAGATTCACAGACTTAGGAAAATTTTTGATATGGCACTTTCAGATCGTTTTTTTTTTAATTATTTGTTAATAAACTATAACGTATTATACATCATTAGAAGCGTGGTACTTTACGCTTTTTACTTAATTCAAGTAAATTCTTTTATGATAAATAAAGCTAGCTTTTATAGTCAATTTTCCAAAGTCCTAATATTTTTTGGGTTTTGAAAATTCAAATCGACTTTTCATATTTACCGCTGTCTCCCGACAAGGAGATACGACTACCATAACATTTCTTGGTCTGTATAGTAATAGGATTTAAAATAAAATCTTGCCCCAATTTGCCCCATTTTGACTCAGAGGCAAAAATGTGTACGGTGGAAAAATCTGAAAAATCATAAAAAGGTATTTTTTTGGAAATTTTGGTTTAAAATGTAGCATTTATCCTCGTTTTAATTCACTTCATGCCATTAATGTTAGTTTTACTTGATTAACTTTTAATTAAATTTAATTATTTTTAAATTATGAAGATATTTATTTCATAATTATTTTAGCTGCAAGTAGAGAATACTGCATGAATAACTGCATTATTTGATAAATTGTTGAATTTTTTATGACAATGGTTGATGGAAAAGTCATTCAGGAAATCACTGATCACTGAACACCAGTTCTGGAGCAGTGAGCGTATTTGTGGTGCTAGATCAACTGAAATGAACGATTCAAGTAAGGTTGCATCCAAGCCTGAAAATCAAAATGCCTATCAGTATGGCTTATCAACACTCCATGCGTGGATTCGATGCATGGAATTACAATATCTATAATATTACAATATCTAACAATCTCTTATTTCAAAATGATCGGCTAAAACAACGGAAAACCAGAGACTCAAACAAGGGAACAAAAGAAGTGTACAAGTGCAGTTTAGGAATCAAATGGGTTTACATCATAGACAAACCACAACAAGGATCTGGCAATAGTAATGATGATAGATTATTAGCTAGTAGATTTTTTCAGAACTACCATTGCAGTTCCGAAATTGCGGGAGTTTATGTTGTGTCAAGAAGCTATGTCTTTTAGATTTTTAACCTACAAAACCTGGCATTTACTTTTTTACGATTATTAGAATTTTTATTATACTATATTGTTTTTTTATATATTTATAATCAGTTCTTCATTATTATATATTAGTTTCCAATTTGTCGTTTATAATGTTTAAAATAAGTTTTATTTAAGTAACTTATTACTCATTCAAATAGTACCTACCTAAGTTTTAATTTAACGCAAAAAAATACTTAAAATATATTTTTTTATGTATTAGTATTATTTTTTATAATGTTAATGTAGATTTTGTTTTAATTGTGTCCATTGGAGTAGTTAAAATCCGCGAAAATATATAAAAAATAAGTTTTATTTACTTAAGTGGTATTTTTTTTATATTAATAATGGTTTTTTATGAATTTTTTTGTTTTAATTTTAAGCCTATATAATCTTAGATTATAATAGCGAAAGATTCATTAAGATATTTTAAAAACTGAGGAAGTTACAGAATTTAGAGACGATAATTACGCTCCTGACCCATAGTGCGTCGTCACTTCGATTAAGCTCGGTTAGTCAAATGTTTTATCCAAGATATCAGAAACGATATGAGTCGTACGAATTCCTCCTGAATTAAAGGAATTGTAGAGCTATTCCTTTGGTATCTTTTTATTTTCAGTTTACAAGAGAATTGTACTCGGATAAATCTGCTCTTTTATTCACAACGGAAAATTCTCTTTGAAGTTCCGTACACAATAACAATAAAAATACCGTCAAATAGAACGTCGGTATGCCCATTCTTCTCACATGAATATTCCATGTATGGGCCCTCCCGGAAGAGCTTTCCACTGCACAACGTCCATTAGGCTCTAGCTAAAGCACTACAGACAAGCCTTGGATAATCTGTACCTATTACATCCTATCCCATACATTGTACCTGTATAACTCTATACTCACGTGTTGCTTCTACCTTCGAAATTTAAAGATGAATTGATTTTACAATTGACTTGACGGTAAAGAAATGATCGGTGAATTAATCTCCTTGTCATGACAAATTATCTGATTGTGATTTTTGACCTACAAATTCGCTAATTTATCGATATTTGTATTGAAGTTGATGTTAGAATTATTTTATTTCGTTATAAACCCATCTAAATTATATTGCTGGAGAACAGTTATTTATTAGACTGATATATAAACTTGATATGCGGCTACTAGGTTATCAGCGAAATTCAATATAACTGCCGTTTCCACCATAAATATTTTGACGCTATTAATATTGTATCTAGTTTGGATTGTGTTCCATCGGAATCATCGCATATCTATTATTGGAGTGGAGCATGGTGATTGTAAATTGCCGCGGCATCTGAGCTCGTTAGCGTTTTTGATAGATGAGGGCCGGTCGTTTGTTGAATTTGTTGTAACACTCGCTGCCCATGTAAAAACACATGGTTCGACAACCAGATATAAATGGAAACTCCCTTCGGCGATCTAAGTTAACGAGCAACCATATAAATAAGGAGATACTAATATTTTATAACACTGACGCACGCTATACTAGTTAGCGCTCGGGATTATTGAATAAATTGTCTGAAAATTATTACGTAGGTATCACCTTTGCCTTTTGTATAGACTCGCTTAGCACTAGTGACTCAATAACAATATGGAAGTACTAACTTACATACCTATTAATATCTGTTTGATGTTTGAAAGTGTGACAAAGTGTGATACTGATATTAAACAAGCAGGTTTGACGTCATGTCATTAGTCAATAATCGTGACGTGAAGACCATAAACACTGCAGCATTTTACACTTTAGCACTTGGCGCGATGTAAAGCGCCGCCGAGACAACAGCCGACTATTTTGACGAAGGCCGGTCACGTTTTGTCGATACTCCATGAGAATATTTGTTTTTTATTGTGTGCCGAGACGTCGAGTAAAAATTGAAGTGTAATTTTACGTTTTAACCGGTGCCTGCCCTCTTTCGTTCCGCTCGCCTTGAGTGATGGTTATCATAATTGGAGAGAGGGTAGGTGAACAGCGCCGCCTGGTGATGGCGGTGGGCGGGCCGAACTTCAAAATTATTTTGACGGCATACTCACCCTTATTACATCTCACATACATTACCTACTTGTACCTACATACATACCTACCAGCTCGTACAAAAAACATAACATTTCTACAGAGATAAGAAGGTGTCCAGTAACTGTAATCGAAGTTATTGATTGCATTATGAACCGGGATCACCATTACTGTTATCAATGCGCACACGTTGCGAGAGATGTTCGTGTCTAATACAATGGTAAGATTAATAACGCGGATGTATCGGCGACCGTTAGGCCGGCGACACGAGTGATCGGACCAACAAGGGCGGAAGAGATGGACCGGATTATAAACCATCGCAGCATCAGCGAGCCCCATCGTAACTCAATACCGACGACGTAGAAATTGTTGGTTGCAATGCAAGCCTTGCAAGCCGCGAAACTCATGTACAATACCTTATGGTAATTGCCCAGTCGGTCTAATCGACACATTTCAATTCTGCCTACGGAAAGTAATAAATTGAAGAAGGCTAAACGCTTTCCATCCTAATATTCCATTTACCCTTCACCGAAGCTAAATTATATCGCATTACATCAAATTGTATAACGTACTGCACAAAGAAGTTTTTAATATTTTCTAACATCTCTTTGGTATACAAAGTTATAGGGAAAATTTCCTACTCGAAGTTTTGATTCGTCGCCTCCTCTTTATTTATTGAGCATTGTAAATCCAGTACACTCGCTTACAAAGGTGATACATAAAACACGATGTCGATCGAAGATGTCCCGGTAGAATTGTAGTTCCGTGACCGCTACGCACGCAGTCGCTTCACGAGCTTTGACGGAAGTGGGGCTCTCTGATATATCCTTTGCTCGTTGCCTTTTTATGCCGTTCGCATTAAACTTGCACGATAAAGTCAATAGCCAAATAATGTGGCCATGTTCAGTTTTTTCAAATAAAAGGCAGTTTCTCTGCAGAAAATCTCTTAGACCCCAGAGTACGATTTCTCTTCATTATCATTGTAGGTGTGAGACTTTAGGTCCAAGCGTTAATCTGATATAAGTCTCCATTTATAAAAACTAATGTGTCTAGACTCTTGACACAATGCTATTGTAATACCGCTTTTATCCGATCTATTGTCGTGTTTGGGACCGAGAATGCGACCCTTAGCATTTATGCATTTACATGCATACCACTTAGACTGGATACTATTGAAACATTTTGAGAGTCAATATTACAACTTTAGAGCAAACAAAATTATGCTTTGTGCATGTTCCACGAGAATTTCCATAAGGAATATTAGTCTGGATCGTTAGGAATTAACATAGACCAACAGGAAACTATGTTTCCACGTTACGGACAATGATATGTGTTAGCGCCCAGCGAATTCTTGCAGAAATTCACTACAAAGTTTCGTTGTTAGTAAATTTGCAATATCACATGCTTATCTGTGTTTACAAGTAGACAAATGCGCTCCAACTTCCTAGGGTATTGTTTCATGAAAGGTGTTCGCGGCTTGTTTATAAACAATAGCAATTTGCCTTTTGGCGTTAGGTCACGCCTGCCCATTGATTCTGTACAATGTATTCATGGGATTTATTATCTATTGGATCCTCGATATGTATGGTGTCCGTTATTGGACTCTATGATATAAAGCTTTTACAAACGGACATTTATCAGCAGTAACCACGCTGACTGGTACTTTCACAGTAAAAGCAAACGAAATCCATATAAATAAAGCTCAGTTATGAAAAACTTTAGACGTGAATCGATTTTTACTGAAATTTATAAATTCCGCTACGGAAACAAGGTGCGCTGTTGAAAAGCACTATCTTAATTAAACACCATTTGAAGAACGCTAATAAGAAAACTCTACACAATAGAAAGGCGTTAACAAACTAATAAGATACAAAGGAATTTTCACGAAGAACAAGATTTAATAAGAGATACTAGAAGCAATGCGGCGCGTTTTGATATAATCAGGAACATCGTAACAGTATTTACTTATAGAACATACGAGGTCACTGTGAGGCAAGTACCTAAGTAAGCTTGCTTCACTTTATATCTATTTGCTATTTGAAATGACCCTTATTACCCTTAAGTTTAAGATTCAACATAATGGTTAAAGTGTCGAATACTTTCGATGCACGTGTATCATGTAAAGGAGTAATTGCTTAACTTTAATGAGCCACCCATTGTTTTTAAGTTCAACATCACATCACAGCGAATCGTATAATTAGGAAGTTTACTTTCAAGTGAAAATTCTTTATTGGGTCCTATTATTTGTGCTGTGGGCTAAGTAACTGTTCCTAGGAGGCGCGGCAATTAGCGGTGCAGGTGGTGAATGCGACCCCCTGGCCTCGGACCCCCGAGCAAACCAGTACTATTCCTATTTGCATGTTTATTATCGACGCTTACGACTGCCACAAATCGAATTGAATTCGTAAGTTATGACTGCATGTAGTTCCAGTTATTGACTACCTACTTGCGGGGCACATGGTCTCCTATTCCCGGCATATTGCGAACGTGCATAACACTACTTTTTGAGGCGGTACCAGGTGCTTTAGTTTTTATAAGTTTTGTTGAACGCATGCTTCTAACATGTGGTATATGGTGTAAGATACGCATGAAATCAATTCGCCTCAGCTGTCACGGTTTGACACGCGTATGGCTTTCAGCACTACCAGTTTTATTGACGTCATAAAAGCCTTAGGCTGGATTCGACCAAGCTGGATTAAGTTTTTACTCAAGAGTAAACTACTGTTTGTTTGAATATTTTGACATTGTAAAGTTGACATCTTATCACCAGGATAATTTGTATGCACATAATAATGTTCGGTTCCGCTTTCTAAACAATTGTATTTCGAATTATGTCGGCTAGTTACTCTGGAGTAAGATGACTTTTGGTCGAATCCAGCCTTAGTCTATTATTTTTGTTATGAAGTCTAAAACCTAGCGATTAATGTTGCTGAACACAGAATTCTCACAGAATTTTGTTTTTTATGAAATTTAGGAGTAAGTAGGTCCTTATCGGATAGTGTCGTAGTTTAGCATGTAAAATAAAATAAATAAATATATTCAAACACTGCCTGAGCATCAAGGTAAACAAAAAGAGTAAACTTCCTGTTTTGTTTCTCATTTCTTATACAAATGTATACAAACAATTCGCAGGCTCCTCTGTTTGGCAATGTTCTCACATAGCTGCCGAGGAATCCTGGTACGGGTAGTAAGAGATGCTTTGCTATTCGAATTTACATAAGTTACTGCACCTTACTCACTTGTGTTCTACCGCGATAGATGACCAATAAAAGAAAATGATTTGTAAGTGAGTATCGTTTATTCCTTCCTGAGTTTCTCACAGCAGAAGTGTGGATATGAAGATTACGATCGGGACTTGAGTAAAACAATTCATTTCAGCTGACGTACGCTTCTGAGAATGTCTTAGATCGCCAGATACAAAGAATAGTTTGCGGCTCCGCAGCATATTTCAGTAGTTTTATCGAAACGTTCGCCAGAACCGACACGCGGCTATAACATTATTTCAGAACACGTATCGCATACAGATAATCTAATGCAGAAGCGTTATGACGCATTTATTGTTTGAAATGTGTTCTACCATGTGCGATCACGTTTGTAATAATAATAAAGCGAGGTACATAAATACATACATTGTCCCATGATTGTATTTTTAATTCAGGACTTTGTCAGATTTCACTCTTACTTGGGCCTGGTAAACTTGTGTACCTATGTTATTATTACTCGAAGGAAAGCACTCATAAAATAAAAACCGGTCAAGTGCGAGTAGAACTCGTACGCCGAGGGTTCCGTACCTACCCATTATACACATTATGTTATTGTAGCCCGCTTATTTGTATGAGCGCCTATACAACTCAGAGGACAATCTTAATTGGCGTCAACTATGCTGTAAGGTCTTACAGCACAAGTAAAGGAAAAATTCCGAAAAATAAAAAAAGTTGATAATTAAGGTAAGTTTTGGTACTTACAAGTTTTCACGAAAACCTAAATTTGCCTATATCTTTTTATAGTTTTAACTCAGGACCTTGATTTTTATACTCACAATAGGGACTATAGACCTCAGTATATGGTATAAATTTCAACTTGCTAGCTCCACCCGTTCCCGAGATAATCGATGGTGACACACGGACAGACAGACAGACGGACAGACAGACGGACAGACAGACAGACAGACAGACAGACAGACAGACAGACGGACAAGAAAGTGATCTTATAAGGGTTCCTTTTTTTACCTTTTAAGGTACGGAACCCTAAAAATGTATACGATAATCTTTATGTTTATTTATCCGACTATCCGACTATATACTTAGTCTTTTTTAAACTTTCGCGATCACTATTCATATTGAAAAGTTTTATGGACATGGGATTATATCGCGTAATTTACGGCTATTGCAACATAGCCGAAACGTCGGGATAAATAAGGTAAATTACGCGATAAAATCCCGTGTCCATAAAGCTTTTCAATATATACTTAGTTCCAGTTAAATATTTCAAACAAACCATCAGCCAGGAATTACATCCACGTTTTCTTATCTTCTTATAAACTGGGCCAACAAAACTACATAAACTCAGCGAAATAAATCAGTCAAGATAGTATAGGGAGGAGGGAGCTTTTGGGACGTCTTTTGTTGTCTGTAAGCGCTTTACTTGTAATTTACTTTAATGCAGGTAGCATTATATTTAGGAAACACCGGATGCGTTCTAATAGAACTAGCAGAATTTTAATGGGTAACTGTTGTTAAAAACACATTAGGTCACAGAAATGTTTCGTCAGAAACCCGCATTATCACCGCTCCCGCATAGTTAACAGGTATCTTAATACACTTTTACTTTATCAAGAAACATTTTCGTCGGGCTAACGACGCTGGCTTCTTTCACTTTATTATCTGGTCCCATTAAGTGGAATTCCTAAAGAGCTTTTTAAAGTAAGTATATAGTCTTTTTCACGACTATCAACGCAACAGCGCCGGGCCGGGTTGAAAAATAAGGTGCCTCATTGTCGGCCGTCGAATAAAAGTAAATATTCTTTTGAATGGGAATGTTGTTCTGTGTTCGTGGTACATTGTCGCCTCTCGTTGGCCGTCGGTGGGTGCCGGTACATGCCGAGACAGACCTATTCAAATGTCAGTGTGAAGCGCCCCTCCCGCGCGCCGAACCCTGCTGCAGATACTGAAATGTCACTCGCCACACGAAGCAATCAATTTCGTATTTGTATGCTCTGCCTCGATAGTGGTACCAATAGATTTATTGTATCGATGAGCTTGTATTATCTTTCAGGATTGGAAATCGTTTATTGGGCTACAAGTGCTTATTTCTAAACAGCTTCTGTTTATTTATTGGATCTTAATGGTCGTAGGTACTAGTTTTACATAATTACATAAAAACGTTTGTTATATTTACACAACTACTTCTAAATGAAAAATTAGAATACTTAAGTTAAATTTCTTAAATTCTTAATTCTTAAATTCTTTATTGTACACTAAACAATAACATATACAGACACAATTAGATTAAAGGTAATGTACAAAGGCGAGCTTATTGAAAGAGTTTTCTTACAGCAAACCTAGGGATAAAGAGAGAGGTTATTATAAAGCCATGGATAGAAATGTGTACCTACATACATGAGAAATAGCCAAACTTTATTATATATCAGACAAAAATTATTATAACCCGCCTACTATTACTTATATCAGAAAATATATAAATTTTGATATTTTCAATTCGTTAGCTATGTATGTTAGCTCAAAGTAGGCACGGTAATTTAATTATTGCTTCAAGCTCGATACGCATTGCATTTTAGTACCTAATAGAGTTAGAATTTACATTATAAATTTAAATTCGCACAGTAGCACAGATACTTTAACCTTGCTCTAAGTTAGAGAGCGATCAATCAACGTCCAACAACATTCTTATTCCAGTCTAGGAGCGCAAGAAATACAGCCTTTAAATGTCTAAAAGATAGCTCCACAGTTGCAGGCAACCAATTGTCCCTTTTAACCGGTCGGGCTCATTAGCATGGCTCGATCGCTGCCGACTATCTACCTTTTTGGATTGATACATTGACGGTAAAGGTCTTTTTAGTGACTGTTTGAACCCCGCGAGTAATTAGCGACTTTGATACTCTACATAGTTGTGAACAAGTCCTTACACATAATTTACGAACTGGTAGAAAACTCATAGAACAGGAAAACTGGGATACATATTTGTATAGATGTGTAGAGTCAGGAACTCGATGCAACAATCGCGAACTCGCTATCGCAATTTAACGAGGCACGATTGTTTTTCTCAGTTCTGAATAATATTGAGCTTGAGAGTCCCCCAGGTAATCTGATGGCGATACTTTCGTTCAGCCGGGCTTTACTGTTAGCTGGTCTAACTTACAAATGAACGGTGTGATTACGGCTGCGCGGATCTAGCTTCACGATAATTTAAATGTTCTCGCAGCCACCACAACGGCGAGGCGAGATGGCCACGATTGCACCCGTGACTTCCTCTTATGGTGAGCCCATATCTGCTGATTTTGAATAGAATTATGGCCGCTGCTGTTTCTAGCTGAACCCCAGCCAATATTATCCCAACTACTATAATATTTTGCTGAGGTGTAAGAATTTGAAATAGACTAGATGTGTAAAATGTCTTTTTTTATCTGAATTCAATATTTTTAGCAGATGATCGCCGTATTTAGGATTAAATATTCGGTACAGCTAAGATTCATTTTATTCATTTTAAGAAGACACCAACAGGTGCGCAGAACAACCTTTTACACGGAGACGTATTGTATAATTCAAACGATCTCCCAGTCTAAACTGAATCTTCAGAGATTCACGAGCTTCTCAGAGGGAATGTATAATGTGATGTGAGCCGATGCTTTATCATGCCGATCTTACTTTGATATTCATCTAACACGTTCAAATTTTAAACATGATGTTGATTTTGCATCTTTTATGAAACTATCTATTATTCCGTCACTTAGTCTTCATTCCCTCCAGTACTAAGATACGATTTAACTGACAGAAATCTTGGCTATTTCGCAGCAAACGTATTATATGATTTTTGTTTCTGAAAGGTAGCTAATTAAATAAAAATAATACTATAGTTTCAGCAGGTTCCGTGTAATTCGATCGGCCCGCCCGCCGCGAATTCAACGCGCGCTTCCAAAGCCAACTTAAACTGCAGTGTACGCGATATGGATCTCACGTTTGCCGTCGACTAAATACTGGATAAATTAGCTAACCGAGTTAAATTAGTGCAGCTAGCTAAGCCTTATTTGGCAGCATCCAATATTAGCAAAAACGCGAACGTAAACACCTTAAAAGAGATGAATTAACTTTTCCGATAATTAAATTAGTAATTGAGATGCACGTTTAGGTAAGCTCCGGGTTTCAAAAGCTCTAGATAATGTAAAAAATTTCGGGCAAGCGGTCTTCGTAGCTATTATTGAATGCTTTTGTCATGTTCGGTGACATTCATACAAATGTCCCGCAAGCACAATAGCGCATGAGGACCGCCTCGGCTCGGCCTCCGCACTCGGTCGCGCGCTAGATCCCTATCTAGAAAGACGACATTGCCGCCTCGTATTTCGCGTTTAAGATGTTCCTTTAACATGTGTAAATTTTTATTGATATGTATCTAGATGTTCGAGGCAATATTTAAGCTCAGTGCCGAATGCATTATGTTTTGAGCGGGAAGAAGATACATAACTCGTTTATTTATCTTGAAAACTCTGATACGAATTGCAAAGTGCTCGCAGATGTTGAATTTCTGTTGGATTTGTGAAATGAATATCATTAAGAGTTTCATTCAAAGTTAACACTACTCGGGAGCTCGTCGATGCTTGCAGATTTCCACGAATTCCAGTTTCTCGCCTGCATAAGTGAACAGCAGATTCAAAGATGGCAGGCTCTCGTATGTTAGTGCTATCGACACTCGCCGGGAAGTTTTGCCTTCTTAAAGCCACTATACAATGCAACGTCCGACGCCCTTTTGTGCACTTGTCGTGCGTTTGACTGGTTTGGTATAGAACTCGACTCTTCGCGGAAGCGAGATCGTATTGGCAGATTGGTGGAGACACGCTGCTTTTAGCCCTGAGTTCAATCTATTGTGAGATCGCTTATTGCGCTGGCAGCGCACATTTATTTGTCTTATCATCGGGAAATCCTCTCTAGAAGTGTTAATGTCTATGGGAGTTTGTCAGTGGAATTTGTGCACAAATTTTATTTTACAAGCATATCAGATCGCTCTGCTGCTTATAAGATAAGATCAACATTTGACGTGTGTAGGTAATGTGACAAAAGTGTTTAGTAACTAACAAGTAGCTTGTGTAAGGCATTATGTTCGGTACCTACAATTCGGTTTTATTCAAATTTTATGATGGATCGTCGCAGAATCTATGATTGATTCGTGGTGTATTATTCGTTGCTTTCACAAGAGTGCCTTCGTCGGTTTTCACGTTCGCGGCATCCCGCACCCCCTCCCCCCCTCTCATGATTGATTGCCTCCCAGCAAACTTCATATGTTTGGGAGATAATTTCGTATTTCAGCTGTAAACAGATTACGTGTGAAAAGAACCATCGCTTTTCGTCGCGCGCACGCGTTTAAGCTCTTCATTGTGACTGCGCATTTTTCATGCTTGATTAAACGTTTGTATGAAAATATTTTGTGACGATATTTTTCAATTTGTTAACGGTATCTTAACCAACGTAAATAAACCTGCAAATCTGCTTCCAATGTGCGCTGCAAAAATGATTCAATAATATTCGTTGGGATTTGAAACATGGCTGCTAACAACTGGCCGTTGCAAAGTAACAACACAACAACACTGGAGCCACAATAAATTGCATTTGTCTTTTATTATTACTGGCTAATATTAAATAAACAGCGCAGCTTGAAATACAAACTAAACTATAGGCGCGACTCTAAACTAACTTTGTTCACGCAAGAAATGAAAGTGACTGGCAGCTGTGCAACTTCCATATCTTATCACCGAAACATAAATTTATGAGTGTAAGCCTTTAGTATAATTCATTTCTAGACTAGATTATTATCTAGCTGAACTGTCGAAATTTCAAAATTTAGATAAGGCAATACCATTCAAATTACGTGTTCTTTCTTAATAAACCTTAACGAAATGCTTGTTTCTGATAAGTAAATAAATGTGTCGGCTAGTATTATAAATAAATAATAAACAAATAATGGTGGTCATTTTTCACACAGCGCCATTTAGCCTCAAACTTGCAAGCAAACCAGCAATCAAGCAAAGCTTGTACCTACTATGGGCATTGTAATATTATTGTTTTTAACTGAGAATTATCGGTTACCTGTTGGAGGATAACTTAAGGAAAACCAATTTTAGTATAATACGCAAAACTTGAAGCTAATCGATAACATTTTTACTACGAAGTAGAGTCCATAGGTGGAAGCTCTCTTAAAGTAGCTAAAGCACTCCCAGTGCTTACTTATATAAAGCGTTAGTGCGGCCGGTAGCTCGTTAGATTGACTATCTCACGCTATCGAGATTGCGAGCAAATTGATTTGCGCACGCGCACCTCCAAGTATCAGTTGACAAAGCCGACGCTGATTGAGTATCTAGAATGCCAACTTGAAACTTAGACTTGTAACGGTTTCTTGATTGATATATTATTGAGTTTATGCATTGCTTGATGTTGGCAGGAATATCTGCTAAGAATTTATTTTATATACAGTTAGTTGTTTGCACCATGATACTACGGCATGCTCGCAATTTGATAGAATATAAAAAATTTTCAAAAAAAAAATATAACCGACTTCATAAAATACATGCACTAAAAAGCGAAAAATAAGACTACAAACAGATTTATTTAATTTGTTATTTTATGTTTGTTATAATGTTGAAATCGGTGTGCATAAAATATAGTAGGTAGTCATTGTTTTACTTAACACCGACTTCAACATTATAACAAACATAAAATAACAAATTAAATAAATCTGTTTGTAGTCTTATTTTTCGCTTTTTAGTGCATGTATTTTATGAAGTCGGTTATATTTTTTTTTTGAAAATTTTTTATTTTTCCATTTTTAGTGTTGTTTGTTTTTTTCCTTGTTCCTGTTTTTTTTTTAATTTAGAAAGATGTTACTTTACTCATTGTGTTTCGCTCATCAAGCCCTTTCATTTGATACCCATATCACTAAAAAATTCCATGGAACAGGTCCTGACTCCATCATCAGATCAGCTCGCTGTTACCATATTATTACATTGTAGTTGACACTTCACAGATATGCTGAGTTCCGAGTTTCAACTCAATCAGACTATTTATTGAGGAGTTCTGTTGAGCAACTCTTGACTCCATCATCAGATCAGCTCACTGACACCATATTATTACATTGTATTTGGAACTTGACAGATAAGCCGAGTTTCAACTCAATCGGCTTATTTACTGAGGAGTTCTGTTGAACAGCTTTTGACTCCATCATCAGATCAGCTTGCTGATACCATAATATTTCATTGTTATCAAGAATCTATAAGTGCACAAAATTTCAGCCCGATAGTTCCACAAACACACAAAAAATTTGAGGGTTTCCCTCGATTTCCATGGGATCCCCTCATCAGATCCTGATTTGGTGAAGATGGGACCACCTCGGAAGTATACCCTTTGTAACAAAAAAAGAATTTTCAAAATCGGTCCACAATTGACGGAGAAATCGATGAACATACATAAAAAAAAATAAAAAATAAAAAATAAAAAAATAAAAAAAACATACATACAGCCGAACATAGAACCTCCTTCTTTTTGGAAGTCGGTTAAAAATTGAAGCACGTTGAGTGTAGGTAGGCCATCACAAAATAGTTCCAATTCTCTTTTCTACCAATCAGTTCTTGTGACAACTGTTTTACGTAGATTTAATTTTAGGAAATCTCTTATATTAAGGCCCTACCCTGAGCTAAACACTGTATTTCCCCATCTAAATCCTCGAAAAATAAAGTAAGTGGAAAATAAATGAAAAGCCAACATGTATCCTTAAGAGGCCTGCGACAGGCGAATTTCCATAAAAACGTAATACCGAAATCATTTAAAATTTAAGAATATAACTTGTTAAACTTTCGCGATTTGTTAACATAATGATAATTATTATTACGGGATTTTATCGCGTACCTTTTATTTATTTTGTTTCCCGACGTTTCGAACACGTTGCAGCGTTCGTGGTCACGGGGTCATCCCGTAATAATAATTATCATTAAATTTAAGAATATTTTTATCAGTTTATGTTGTTAGATTAAGAGAGTAGGTATTTATCTAGGTTTCTGTTAAACTTTTGTTCCGAAAAACTTACCTAAAAAGAAATGTAAGCAAATTGAATTGAAATCTTTGTAGGTACACCAAAAATGGCATTTTTTTTCTTTTAATTTGTTCAATAGTAAGTTTTTTGGAACAAAAGTGTAACAGAAACATAGATAAGTACTGCCTTTATCCAAATAATAACATAAAGTGATAAAAATGTGCTCCAATTTTAAGTTATTTTGGTATTACGTTCCTAGGTACGTAAGAACGTTCGCCGGTCCCTTAACATTTTATCTTTGAATTCCCCATTTAATATTTTTTTTCAGCGTCTTATTTATAAATCAGCGAAAAAAACCACTAAAAATAAGATAAATCTTCATCTTCTTCTAAGATTAATGTTATTTAAGTTTTTGGATAAGACCATTGGATAGGCAATTTAATAATTGAACTAATGCCCAAATACTTTTTCGATTGGTTGTTATAGAGATGAGAAATCTCCAAAAAACTGCATTTTTGTCGTGTTTCAGAGCGTGCAGCTGTCGTAAGTGGCGTGGCCAAACGCATTTTAAATTCATCTTTGTTTTAAAGGTTCTAAGAAAAATATTTGAAGTTGCACTGATCAATGTGCTAATTTTAGGTCGGGGTAGCGACTTAAATAAAAAATCAAAATAAGGAACAAGGTCACAAATACGCAAACACGTTCTCGCATCTACTCGTATGTTGTTTAAGATACAAGATAGCTCTTAAATTTTAGACTTAAATTTTAAGATCGGCTGCCATGTAGAATTGTAGAGTGGCTTTTACATAGAAACCTTAATGTGAGTTTCGTTTGTATTCTTCTCGTAAAATAGCTTTGCGTGACACAACTTTTTATTTTTTTTATTTTTTTTATTTACAGCTTAGAAAATCTGCAACCAGACTTCCAACTACGCCGAGGGACGCAATTGGGGTGTGTGAGGTTGACCAACACTGGCCGACTCACTAAAAACTAAGCTGGTGGCCGGCCTCTCTGCAAGATGAGGGACTCCGGGATCTCCATACGGAACGCACCGGTGACCCTCCTGCAGCTTGCCTCGAGCACAGTCCCGGTAATGGCACCCACAGCCACGCCCGGCACCCGCACACATGGCTGTGACACCACATGCGCGGAGCTCACGACGACACTGGCCAACCCGGTGTCGCCGCCCTCCCGGGATCTGCATAATGAGCAGCCAGAGCCCTCGCCCCGACCACCCGCAGACCCGAAAAGCGGGATGGTACCACTCGCCCCCACACGGGGCAGGCGGATAGGGCTGATGTTGCCACCAACCCGTTGCCGCCCCCATCCCGAGCGGGTTCGGCCTCGCTCCGAACCCACTCAGCGGCCGGTGTCCTGCCGCCAGGTGTAATTTTTTAAAGAGGTTTTCTTCCTCCTACAACCCAGCTAAGGGCTCGTCGCATCACACAGGTGTGTTCCGCAACTTGCCCTTTCACTCGGCTGCGTTGAGCGGGACCGGCTCGCACCGGCCCCACTCAGCAGCTTCTTCCTCCAGGCATACGGGACGGACACAAGGCTTGGCCGGCCTGCCGATGGGCATGACCGACCACCAACCGACCGCCACCAAGATGCCCAGTCCCAACGTCGGAGGTTTCCGCCACCAGAAGTAATTTTTTAAAGAGGTTTTCTTCCTCATGCAGCCCACAGGCTCGTTCTAGCAGCACAACCCTTGCGGGTGCGCCGCACGACTCGCCTTTCGTTGGGCCGCTAGAAGGGGACCGGCCTCGCTCCGTTCCCCCTCAGCAGCTTCTTCCCCCAGACAGTTAAGAGACTGGTGGCAAGGCAAGTCAGTCGACCTTGACCTAGCCCTGAGGTCCACCACGACCGAGTCACCAAGCCACCCACATCCCAAAACCATCGGAGGACGTCCGCCAGGGTAATTTTTTAGAGAGGTTGTCTTCCTCGCAGCCCGGGTGGCCATAAGGCCAGCCTAGCCCTCAGTTCCTCAAGGCCCTAGGGACCCTTCGGAGTTCCGAGCTCGGGACGCTGGCACGGAAGAACCCACTCCCGATGCCTACTCAGCGGCCGTGAGGAAGCACGCCAAGCACGTCCCAGCCTCATCCACTGCGCCCTCTGCTATTCAGAGGGACGCGCGGAGAAGCTACCCCCCCTGTCAGACCATTGGTTATCCGACAATAAGATCCCGGGCTGAGAGAAGTTATTGTCGGACTTAACAGGGCACACCGTCCCTCAGCTGCCGTTCCCCCCGAATCCCCCAAAGAGTAGGCAGCTCAATGGGGGGGGGAGAGATTCAAAAGGGACAAGCAGCTTTGGGCTCGCGAGAAGGTTGTCTGACCTGGTGCCCCGCGTGACACAACTTGCCTTAACTTCATTAAGTAACACTCACTGGAAAAGTAAAAGCTTCCCACGGTGAGCGTGCCAACGAAATTAGAGCACGCAGTGACACCAAGTGAGCTATTGAGAAGCGCTGCAACAATACTTATTATCATCGCCAATTTAAATTGACCTGTATTCAACTCGAGGGTAAAGACAATGGGGAAATAGTTGTGGTTCTTTGTTCGCTGGTTTCGCCATGGCGTAAGAAAATTTGTGGCAACTGGATATGGTATGGTGCTAGATCAGGTTAGAAGCATAGATGAGGACGTATATTTATTACGGCAAGAGTTCAACACCACTAACTAATTAAACGAGATGTTTTTTTTTCATACTAGCTGTTATTATAACGGGCACAATAACATAGCTTAGCTAGGCTCTAACGAGACCTAGTGCGGGGAACAAAGGTCATCTAGGTACATCGTAATTACGTAGTACAATTTTGTTAAATAAAATGCATTACTTACTATCATTGTACCATCATTATCCATTGAACCAATAAATCATTTCATTTCATCTTTCTTGCTTCTGGAAAACGTCTCAAACCTTTCTATAAAATATAAAGTATACGACATCAAAGTTTTCTCTGTTCCATGCTGTAACTTTCTGGTTTCATAACCTGACATTTGCGTGAGAGGACGGCGGCAGTCTTCACGTCGCAACGTTGTCGTACAGCCTCCGGGCTTGCCTTACCAGAGTGCCTCTGCAACATTATTGTGAACTAATTTGTTTGCTGCATTTGTCACCCATATTGACTTTATGTACGATATTTATGTTGTATGATCGTGCATGGCTATGATTTATTAATAAAGCTTTTCGAACATTCAGTTTTGTACTAAAGCAAAAACTGATAAGTAATAATTTTTTAAAATTGTTTGGAAGTTTTGTAAAGTTTTTGTCAGGGATATTAGAATCGTAATACGGTTACTCAGAACACATTACAAGTATTTGATTATACGGTAAGTCGATCTAGGGACAATTTTGTATAATCACGTCCGCTGTTTTGCCTAAACCGAGCTTATGATGCTAATTTAGACGTTCGTCATCGCCAAATCTGTTTATAATAGTGTTGTTTTTCACGAAATTTGGATTTGGCATGAATCGCTGTGTAATTGCAGTGGTATCGTTATCTGATGAGCATAATTTGTTCTATTATTTGGTTCCGCGGTTTGGTTAGAGCTAGATATAGTCTAGAGGTAATTTAGGTCGAGCCGTGACTTGATTTGCATGTAGGTCGGCACGGTTTGTCTTACCAACTGCTATATATGTGCTTCTATCCACTGACTGCTTGAATCACAGTAAGTGAACCAGTTTTGCTAACGTGTCAGGAGTGTCACTTCACCATTAGCCTATTCACGCCTACTAAAACTAGTAGTTCGCCCCGAACTGAGATCTCGCGCACCGTAGATGGCTTACATTTGGACTTTCTTCTGACTACCCCTATAATTTCAAGTGCTACTACTGATACTGCCGAGTATGCCTATTGCGCTAGCTCTTCATAGTAAAAAATACTGGCATGCATGCAATACATAATGTCGCGTCTAATTTTTCATTTAGGTATTTCATATTTATGAATTCTCGTCGTATTTCTAAAAGTATACGTCCTAGAATAAAAATAAGAACTATTTTGGAATGTACAAATAAAGACCTTTCATTTGACAGCCCACTCAATATATTTGTTTACTTAACTTTTTTTACCCCAATTAGGTATTTTCATTCTTTATCAAAATTTTTTTTATCATGAAAATAAATCAAGTAGCATCTAAAATCATTGCAAACCAAACCGCAACGATGCCACTCTCTTTTTAAGACCGACCAGTCAATGAGCTACGAAGTCATCGAAACTCTATGCAACGGGAGCTCTTGCTATACATCCTAGATTAAAAATAAAAACCATTTTGGAATGTACAAAATAAGCCCTTTCGTATGACACCCCACTCAATTTATTTGTGTAACTTTCATAATTTTTTACCCCCTTGGGAACCCAATATCTTCACAACCCCTTCATCGATTAAGCTCATATGCTCCCCCGTAAATTTCCTTACCACAACCTATTGACCTACCAAGTTTCATGCAGATTGGATGAACGGTTCGACAGTTATGCGCGAACAACAATTCGTGAAACATACAAACATACAAACATACAAAGCAAAATCGCCCAACTTACCACTAAGATCTTCGCTCGCTTCGCTCGCTCGATCGATAAGCAATAATACCATTGCAACTTTCACCATTTCAATTAACCGGTCATGTGATAACCGAATGGTTACCTGTACATCTTATGCAATCAAGAGTTTTACGCTTTGGAAGCAATTTAAATTGCAAAATTGACGTCAGGTGACGCTTATTTCTGCTTAAGTACTCGTAGTACCTACTGACTATAATACTGTATGTAGGTAATGACTCTCGATAGTGAGAAGTGATTCCGCACGTCAAAACAGGCGATTGACAGCGATACATTAGTAGGAACTATCGAACGATCTCACCGCCAACGCAGACCTGGGAGATGTAATTTTTCACTGTCAGCGCTCACACTAAACGTCCTCGTCATCGCCCTGACTGGTGACTGTCGAAAAATGTTAATGCAATTTTCATCTGCAGGAGGGGTTCCCGTAAAATATTAGTTTCAGTGATTTCCGTAAGCTATCTTGGGGGACCCTGTTTGCTACAGTGCAATTTGTTTGATTGATTTGGAGTTGGACATTGATCAATCTTGGGCTCGTCCCATCCGCTGTCTGGTTTTTAGAGAATTGTAGCTCTACTGGTAAGTCAGATTGTTTGTTAGCAAACTGATAGTTTCGTAAGGATCTGGTTCGGATGTTGAAAGTGTATTGTTGGGTTCACTGAGCTTGTTTGTTCAGGGTGTCAGTCATGGCGCTGGAATCTGTACCTTTATGTTGTTGCCCGTGTCGCCGGCGATTTCGCGATAATGCTGGGTATAATCGGTTTAGGCATGCTGTCGCTCACAGGACTATGTACTAATTGCCATGGGTATGTGTTGCGTGCACCGGTTAATGCCCGCTAAAATATCAGCAGCGCTTACGTAACTCCTGCCAATAGGTAATTGCTGCGATAAAGATCGACACCATGATAACATTGTCCGCTTTGTCGTACAACTAGCCACTAAGTGGTATAATCGTATCTAAGAATACTATAATGATCAACCATCGATATTTCTTTTGAAATTATGTAATATTTGTGTCGAAAGAACGATCATAAGCTATAAAAAATATGGCTTGTCAAGTTGCGCAAAGGTGCACCCGGTAAACGAGATCAAATTGAAGATTAAACAAAGATAAGTCGTACTGGTTACATATACCCATAAATTATCCTTAGCATTTGTCCATAGAGCGTGATTGGAGTTCAATAATTCTCAAGTTGGATTGATCTACATTGAGTGACCAGCTCTGAGCCTTGAAACACAGCAAAATTTACATATACATTAAGTTTGCTCTAGATTGTATTAGTTGCGACACAGACAACCGATTTATAGTTTCATTGCAATTTACGTCTCCATTTCAATTTAACACCGGTTGCGCTGCGTAAGGTACTACTGATTGATTGATTTTATACTGTGAGCGCCAGATGGTTAGGTAAATCTATATTGGACGGCGCACCCCCAGATAAAGCCTGTCCTTAGTAAGTTTAAGCATTGTGTTAGAATTTTTTATCAAAATATATATAAGTATAGGCTATTGCCATACCAGTGGAATGTTATTTAAATGTTTCATAAGAAATACTTAAACTATAATTCTGTTACGTCTGTAAATCAATATCTATATTTATTATTTTTAAGTAGGTAAACTAAACAATGTAGGTAAGTACCTAATTGACTAATCTATAACAAATATTATTTTAATTAATGTTCAATTTAATAAGATGATCTAGATTTATATATTAAAGATATCTAATTATTTACAAGTAATAAAACATGGAAGTAGGTAACTACTTCCGTTGGACTTTGAACAGGATTTATTTACACATTAATAAATTCAAATAAATGATTAGAAAGCTTTGTCTATGTTAATAATTAATAATAATAATTAAGATAGATTTTAAGATGTAAAACATATTGTATATTTATAATCTGGAATAACAATGTTTTCTGTAGAAATAATATGGCGGCTGGGCCAGTCTTGTAAAAGCAACGGAACGAATTGGACAAATAAATTTTAAGCAACAAGGTGCTGCAAGTCTTTTACCGTCTCAATCCTTCGTTCCTTACATCAGAAGTGTGGGATAAGAACCATGGCGAATGACGATGATGAAAAACACAGCACAAGAAGATCTCGATCTCGACATAGAAAACGGCACAAACATCGAAGTATCAGCTTGGATAGTGGCTCTTCAGATTCGAGCGGCACAAGAAATTTGTCGAACTCACAAAAGAGAAGAAGAAAGCATCATCGCCACCACCATCACCACCGCGATCGAGAGTCACGAGGGCGGAATTCGAGATCGTCGCGACGAAGGGGCACGTCTCGGATTATGCATCACGGAAACAGCGACAATAACCCGGATGAAATTGGAGAAAAACAACAGGCGAGTTGTATAGATTACTTTAATTTTCCTCTCTACCCGTAATTTTTTTAAATTAATTTTATTTTTATTTTATTTTGTTTCCCAAATATTATTATTTTTTTGTATCTTCTCGCCGTTTCGTTATTTATTTATTTTAATTTTATGCCGGTATAGACTACTAAAAACGTTGTTGAACATTAACTTTAGTTTATTTCTACTAAATTGATTAAACTCTAAACCTACAAGTTTTAGATTATTTTTTTATTAATTCTGTTGTTTCCGCCTACCCCTATTGATGGGAAGCATCAAGCATGATTTTATGTATGTATGTTTAACTTACCTACCTTTTTAAAATGGAATAGGTACCCCTATTTCCCCTATTTTTATTTAAGTTTTATTTTATTTTTTTTTGTACTTAATTCTGCATCTTAACCTACCCTTATGATGGGAAACAGGCGTGATTTTATGCATATAGGTATGTTTTAATTAACCTTTTTATTTAAAGATTTTTAATCTTCAGGAAATTAAATATTTATTTTGCTAGTATCTGAGGAACAAAGTTACAGTTTCTTTAAATTATTTTGTAAAAGTACAAAGTACTTTGGTAGGTACTTAGGTAAGTGCTTAATTATTTTAATGTTAATTTTTTTTTTGTGATAAGTAGATCTATTTATAGCATACCTAACCTATTTAACAAAGTTCATTATGTGGAAACGAGCTTATGTTTCGCTGTAATATTTTAGTTCATTTTCTTTATTTAATATGAATAATAACGTAACAAATGCTCTACACCAGAATTTTTTTATTTACAGTCTATGGATACTATAACGCAGCACTCATCGGTAGCACCTTTGACGCCTGCTCCAGTAAGAGGATCTGCTGTTCCAGATCCATCAACGGAACACAATGAAGAGTCGTTGCAACCTGCACAAAAACAGTTAAGTCAAGATACAATATCTAACTTTAATAACAATGCGACAAACATTACTATAGATGACTTATCACAATTGTTACAAAGCTTAGTACAACCAAATGCTGTAAAATATGATAAGAATATTATACCTACTTTTGATCCTGCACAACAGAATCAACGAATAGAAAACTGGATAGCCAAGGTCAACGAATGCGCCAAGATTTATGAATGGACTGACTTACAGACAACACATTTTGCTTTGCCAAAGTTATCTGGACATGCCAAAAAATGGTATGAAGGACTTCAAACCATACTTTTGACATGGACAGAATGGCAAGACCGCTTGACAAAAGCCTTTCCATCTGAAAGAAATTATGGGGTAGTATTATCCGAAATGCTTCAACGACGACTTAGGCCCGGTGAGTCAGTAGATGAATATTACTATGACAAAATTATGTTGTTAAATGTTTGTGAAATTGTTGGGAAGAAGGCTGTTGATTGCCTAATCCATGGAATTGACGATCGAATAATCAGAGCGAGCGCCTCTTCGGCTAGGTATAAAAAACCTGAGGAATTACTTAAATTTCTCAAAGATTTAGGAAAAAACAATTTCCTATTATCTAAAAATCCATTAGGAACTACTCAAGATGTAGTTTGTTTTAAATGTCATAAAACTGGACACCGTAGTAGTCAATGCAGTAGTCAAACCAGCACAGTAAATGACCTGACATGTAACAATTGTAAAGAAAAGGGGCATGTTTCTTCTAAATGCAACAAACCTCTAGTGACATGCAACTTTTGTCATCGTTCTGGACATACATCTGATGTATGCTTTCGAAAGGCTTCAAGAATTGGTGGACCAAGTACTAACTAGTAGTTCATCTCGAAGTGAAAGCTTGCGGACAGTTGCGTTGATGGTTCTTAAATGGGTTTTTTTTTTCTTTCTGACTACCTACCCCATTACGTTTAGACGTATTTGACTTTTGCACTTTCTGCTGAGTTATAATTATAATGTACAATTATGTTCTGTGGTAAAATTTCAAAATAAAATAAGTTAATTAAATAAAAAAAAAAATAAAAAAAAAAAATAAAAAAAAAAATATACTTATAATGATAATGGAAAACCCCCGACATATCCCTTTATCTAATACTATAAGTAGGTACCAATAGAATGAAGCGGAATCGTCAAACGGCTGAACAGATTTTCATGAATCATAAATAAAGAACACTCTCGCTTGACAAAGACACCTTTCAAACAACAATAATAATAATATTAATAAATAGGTAAAATCTGTTCATCCGTTCAGGAGCTATGATGCCACAGACAGACATACTGATACACACTACAAACTTATAACACAACTCTTTTCCGCCGGGGTTGATAAAAGTTGTGAGGATCAACAGTAGAATACTTTTGTACCTAAATAATGTATAGGTACGTACCTACGTGTAATAGTAAGTAGAATATTTAACAATTAGGTATGAACTAGAATTAAATAGACGATCTTAAAGGTTTGTTGATTTTTTTTTCTGTTTAATTAAGATTACGTTGGTTTATAATTGTGGTTAAATATATTTTTTTGTTAATTGTAGTTTCTTTGAAATTATAAAGAATACTGGTGTTAAAAATTATATTTCTTTTATGTTGGCTGGCGGTAAAAGTTGGGATACGTTTTCTGAATGTAGAGGATGTCAAATGGTAGTGGTAGGTACCATGATTCTTAGTCTTACCTAACTGGTTGACAGACTTGTTTGTGGAAACAGTGAATGAACTTCATTTTGTACTAAAATGCATTTTTATTTTATAACTGGCTGGCAGTCTTGTTTGTGGAAACAGTGACTGAACTTATTTTTTATACTAGAATATATATCTGGTTGGCAGTCTTGTTTGTGGAAACAGTGAATGAACTTCATTTTGTACTAAATGAATTTTTTATTTTATATCTGGCTGGCAGTCGTGTTTGTGGAAACAGTGACTGAACTTAATTTTTATACTAGAATGTATATCTGGTTGGCAGTCTTGTTTGTGGAAACAGTGAATGAACTTCATTTTATACTAAAATGAAATTTTTATTTTATATCTGGCTGGCAGTCTTGTTTATGGAAACAGTGACTGAACTAAATTTTTATACTAAAATGTATTTATTATTATATTTCTGGCTGGCAGCCTTGTTTGTGGAAACAGTGGCTGAACTTCATTTTTATACTAAAATGTATTTATTATTATATTTCTGGCTGGCAGCCTTGTTTGTGGAAACAGTGGCTGAACTTCATTAGGGTTCCGTACCTTAAAAGGTAAAAAAAGGAACCCTTATAAGATCACTTTCTTGTCCGTCTGTCCGTCTGTCCGTCTGTCCGTCTGTCCGTCTGTCCGTCTGTCCGTCTGTCTGTCCGTCTGTCCGTGTGTCACCATCGATTATCTCAGGAACGGGTAGAGCTAGCAAGTTGAAATTTATACCATATACTAAGGTCTATAGTCCCTACTGTGAGTATAAAAATCAAGGTCCTGAGTCAACACTATAAAAAGATATAGGCAAATTTAGGTTTTCGTGAAAACTTGTGAGTACCAAAACTTACCTTAATTATCAACTTTTTTTATTTTTCGGAATTTTTCCTTTACTTGTGCTGGAAGACCTTGCTTGTAACCAAAATTGACAATTCTAGGTCAACCGGAAGTACCCTAGAGGTTTTGGGTCGAAAACCTAAATGGTAGTTCCCGTTGACCTAGAATAACGAAATTTGGCAAAAAGCAAGGTCTTATAGCACAAATAAAGGAAAAATTCCAAAAAGTTAAAAAAGTTGAAAATTAAAGGGTGTTCCCATACATACATAGTTGACGCCAATTAAAATTGTCCTCCGAGTTGTATGGGCGCTCATACAATTAAGCGGACTAGCTTAATTGGCACCATGGCTAGGCACGGAACCCTCGGCGTACGAGTTCGACTCGCACTTGACCGGTTTTTTTTTTATACTAAAATGTATTTATTATTATATTTCTGGCTGGCAGCCTTGTTTGTGGAAACATTGACTGAACTTAATTTTTATACTAAAATGTATGTAAGTATTATTTTATATCTGGCTGGCAGTCGTGTTTGTGGAAACATTGACTGAAATCAACTAAAATTTATTATTTCAGTGTAATATTATATAATTATTTATTTATTTTATTATTTATTACTATTTTATATCTGGCTGGCAGGTTTGTTAATGAAAACAACCTATTATTTAGGTACTTATATTTCGTCATTTATTTAACAAAATCATGTTGGCTGGCACTCCATTATTGACATATTTGTATTTATTGACTGAATAATAATGATAAAATTAAATGTTTTCAGTCAAATAAAACTTCACTTAAAGAAATATATTAATATTAAGAAATATCTTTAAGTTCTTAAATAGAATCATGCAAAGTAAATATGTGTGGTGAACAATGAACATAGATTTTCGTTCTGTGTCTGGGTATTATGTATGTATTTACAGAAGTATATCTGTCTGAAACACATGTTATAAGTAGGTATTTTATCAGTTATCTGGTTTCCATAGTACAAGCTTAGCTTGGTTTGGGGCTAGGTGGCACCGTGTGAAATGTTCAGTACCTAATATTTAAATATTTCAATTTAAATATGCTTAACTAAGTTAATTTGGAACTTTAACATGCCTAACTAGATATAATACTTTGTACTAATATAAAAATATAATATAATAGTAGATTAGGATAAGGTCACCCATTGTTACACTTTTGTTTAGTTAAGGTCTATTTTAGTTCTGTATGTTCAATGGTGTACAATAAAGTGATAATCTATCTATCTAAGTAAAATAACATGTAACCTATTTTAATGTTGCCTGAAATAAAGTTTATTATTACTTATTATTATTATAGTACTAGTATACTTTCTGTAAGTTTGAGGACAAACTTAAGGTCAGGAAAGGCCGAATGTTAGAATTTGTTATCAAAATATATATAAGTATAGGCTATTGCCATACCAGTGGAATGTTATTTAAATGTTTCATAAGAAATACTTAAACTATAATTCTGTTACGTCTGTAAATCAATATCTATATTTATTATTTTTAAGTAGGTAAACTAAACAATGTAGGTAAGTACCTAATTGACTAATCTATAACAAATATTATTTTAATTAATGTTCAATTTAATAAGATGATCTAGATTTATATATTAAAGATATCTAATTATTTACAAGTAATAAAACATGGAAGTAGGTAACTACTTCCGTTGGACTTTGAACAGGATTTATTTACACATTAATAAATTCAAATAAATGATTAGAAAGCTTTGTCTATGTTAATAATTAATAATAATAATTAAGATAGATTTTAAGATGTAAAACATATTGTATATTTATAATCTGGAATAACAATGTTTTCTGTAGAAATAATATGGCGGCTGGGCCAGTCTTGTAAAAGCAACGGAACGAATTGGACAAATAAATTTTAAGCAACAAGGTGCTGCAAGTCTTTTACCGTCTCAATCCTTCGTTCCTTACAATTGGCTTCTTAAAGTTTCTCGATATTAAAATAACTGGTACTTTCATTACCATGTTGTTACCTAAAAAGCCCCTGTTCCACAATCAATTGATTGTGAAATGTGTCTGACGAACAGCGGACTTAAAAAGGTCGCTAAAACTGAATCACAATAAGAAAATAACTATAATGCCGTCTCTTTTCACTCGCAGTCAATGAAAAGAGCTGGCAATAGTTCAATTCCTATATTACGATTCTGCAATAGCAACCTTTATAGGCCCGCTGATCTTGGTAGTTCACGTTACCTCCAAACTTTAACGTTTTAGAATATCATCGCCCTCAAGTCAGTTGAATAGTATTCGTCAAAATGGTTTTGACCTACTATTTACTTAAAAGTTAGTATTTGGGTGGCAGTTCCAGACTCGCAATTTATTTTATTTATTTTTCATCCTCTGTAAATTAGCGTAAATTTCATCAGACGGTAACATTTTCTATTTATTTCTCACTAGCGGACGCCCGCAGCTTCGCCCGCGTGGACTATTATTTTTCTTATCCCACGGGAACCGTGAAATTTTTCGGCATAAAAAGTAGCCTATGTCCTATTCCCGGTTATTATCTATCTACATTTCAAATTTCATCAAAATCGGTTTAGTAGTTGTGGAGATACGTGGCAACAAACATTCACACACACACACACACGGACTTTCGCCTTTATAATATTAGTAGGATAGGATTTCATTTGCTTTAAACCATTACTCAGAGTCGTAATTTGCGGTACAAGTGCTGTGATTACAAAATGTTTGTTTTGGCGTTGCATTGACTGTAAAGGTGAATGTTGTACCTACTCATTTACTCTAAGAAAACCTTTCGTATCGATTAATTTTCGCAACATTGTTTCCGATTTCAAAGTTCAACAACGCATGAACCACGAGCCACGAACTCCCATCCGTGTTGTTTACGATTTCGATAACTATGTTTTGCCATTCGAACGTTTGTTGTCGATACCCACATGTTTTCAATTCAATAATGCCTATTAAATGCGCCGCTAAACTGCACTTAATAAAACCCTGCACCGAACCGATAAGAAATTGTAGCCAGTCCTTAGTTAAGTTTATTTTTTCAAATAAAAAATAAACATTCAATCTGATACATTAATGTAGTCTCCATTAAACGATTAAACGTTGTCCGCTCATCTGCATGCATGCAACGCAGTGGTCGTCTTCAAAGTGCAGCCGCTTGGATAAATTTGGATTTGTAGTCTCGCTGCCGCTGCGAATCCGCTTCTCAAACCTATTTGGAACATAACCGGGATACATTCCTATATTGTGTGATAGGCCGTGTGAATGTTTCCCTAAAAACAATACGTTAGTTTATACCTCTAGTGCGAGCCGTTGGTTTGAGAATTAAACCCACTCCAGGAAATCCAGTTAGCCTCTATTTCTGTGTTCCCAGGTTATTTTATATCAGAGTAGTATCAAGAGTGCATAGCAATATTTAGAGTAGAGACAAGGTTTATCGGGTGCTGGGCGCGGCTAGGAGGGCATGAGTTGCGAGTAGGCACAACTGATTAAGGCCCACAATCAGGTCTGTAGTTCGGCAGAGCCTGCTCTTTGAATTTACGATGTGCCTGACCGGCGCTTATCGCATGCGAATGATCTGCCCACGGCGGCGCACGTACCGCTCCGCACACATATTTTATTTTATTCGCGCTACTGTGATGTAATGAGCTGATAAATTGGAGAAAACCACCAATTAGTGTCGATGAATTTATTGTTTCTACTTAAAACGTTGGAGGGCCAAGTTATGCGCTTAATCTTAAATTGCATTTTAAAAGTTGCTTTCGGATTCGAAATCAACAATTAGACGATTACGAATTACATGTTTCGTCAATTAAAGCAATATCGACTTGTATCCTGTGTTTGATTTATGTGTCGCGCTGTGAACTTTGCAATTATTTATCGTTACAGTTACATTTTGCGAATGAGATAAATTATTTGTGTGAGTTTCCTTTCCAATTAAAATACCGACATACTTGCACTTCAGGTAGTTGAAGGAGTATTCTAGGTTGCATCAATCTTGAGTTGCTGATATATGCAAACCTGCCTTAGTTTGGATTGGTTCCGTGTACACAGCGGCAATAGACGTTAACTGAACGTGCGGCATACAAAGTCCAAAGGGACTCGCTAGAATATACAAGTGGTAAACTATCACGCTAGTGCAGATGGTATATTTGATTTCAATGTAATTCCTTTGTGTAAACATTCTACCAAATACCAATACTTACCTACAGTAAAACCAGAAAAATAATGCGTTTACAAAACCATTGACGAAAAGTCATTTGGTAATGAAAATTACTCATAATTTCAACTTTATCGCAAACTAATAAATTTCAATGTCATTTTTAAGAAAAGCAAATTAGAGCTGCTATCGCATTCTGTTTTGTAGAATCATACACTGCTGTCGGACATATTCGGAAAACACGACAGCAACCAATGTCTATTCTAAAGCTTGAAGTACTGTACATTGTTTTTTTTTGTTTGCGGGATTGAAAATTAAAATCGATGTATTTACACTAGATGTTAATTAAATGTCATATCAACGCAAGTTCTTTTATTGTGTTCACTATCGAGTTTGCAAATTTCACTTTCAAAACTTTCGTGAGTTGTACTAGACATCTAATCTAAATCGACGATAATTTTACGTGAGTAATTCCCGTGTGTTAAATAATGTCGAGTTTGCAAAAGTTATACTGCTCTGTATTTTTATTACTTCTACAATTAAGTTTACAAAAATGTCTTAGCGTTGACTTTCAAAATGATTCCAAATGCATTCGTTGTAATAACCGTGGCAGTGGGTAACTTTATCGCATTAAATTAAAGTTAGTATCGTGAGAAACGTGCGGTCAAATACATAAATGACGATTCTATTTACAACACAACCCAGTCCTAGATTCCAATCCTATTAAAACCGCACAGTCGGCCACGAAATTGCTTCGTTTAATTTAAATGAGTGCATTTGATGACATGCAGGGTCATGAGTCAAGGAACGGGTGCGTGTGACGCTGTTGATTTATCTTACTTCATTACACGAACTGCTCGAGCATTTAATCGGACCCCGGGAGGCGCCCGAGCGTAAGTGTCCGCGATTGTACTCTCGCAATCTAAATGTTTGACTTTAAAGTAATCACCTAATTTCTTCGTTAAATAGTTTGTAAAAACAAAACTTACAACTGATATAAAGTACAACTGCAGTTTTTAGGGTTCCGTAATCCTGACAGGGGGAACCCTTATAGTTTCGACATGTCCGTCTGTCTGTCTGTCTGCGTGCAAAAATAATTCTACATTCTATCTCATGTCGCATTTGCAAGTGCTTCGGCTACTAAGATTCGGATACTAAGATGCCTGAACTGAAGTTCGAGCAGGATGGTGAATTATTGTGTTCTGATTAAAGCAATGGCAAAGCAATGGACGAATATCCAAGTTCTTGACATAATTCACAAAACAAATGTGTTGTTTTTGAGATAACATAATCAATAATGTATCTCAGACAACAGTGTAGGTAACATAGTTTTCTTTTTAATTTTTAAATTATGGAAAGCATTTTTTAACAATAATACGTACATACAAACATACCTACATAAAATCAGGCCTCTTTCCCACAGGGGTAGGCAGATTAATAATAATAGTGTTTTTGATAATATGATTTATTTCAAACATTACACACTATTAAACACTAAGAAAATGTTGTATTTGCGAAGCCCAATATTTTGTCGATTAAGAAATATAAAATAGCCAACGTTTGTAGTCGATTGTACACTAAATAAAACTTTGTTGATCGCTTCTTCGGACCATGTCACGCAATTGTTGGGCGAATTGATCGAAATCGACCATAATTAAATATCTCATGCACCCTTTAATACACCCAATTTATTCCGTCCTTCGAGTGTTCGTCTTAATTAAGATTGATACGAGTGTTTAATCTTTAGACTTTGTTTTTGGCCATGCATAAATAAGGCATGTGCGAAATTGCCACCGCGTTCAATCATTGCTCGGAATTTTTATTCCTTACAATCAGCAAAGGATACCATACAAAAGATTTCAACGCGCTCCTCTCACTTGCTCTTTTTTTACAAAATGTTGTATCACGTGCCTAAATTTTGTATATAACTATTTCGTTTCGAAACACATAGATATAAACTCTTTTCTATAGCTTATAATGTATTTGATAGGTTTATGACTAAAGCTTTTTTATGAATCAAAAAAAGATACGATGGTCGCAACCCATTCATAAATCAAATAAGTCGAGATAGAGAAACTCGATCTGTGTGATTACGTAGTTAGTTTGTATCTCAGATGGTCGAGATCTACAAGCCAGTTACTTATTGTCAAAGGATAGTAATTTGCAGCCATAAGTACTAGATACCATTTAAACGGTAGAGTGTCAGTGGCACATTCACAGCGCTTTGCGATTATTCACGCCAACTTAGGATCGATCCCGACTAGGGCATAGGAACCGGGTTTACCCGGAACCGAAAGAACCGGGATTACCCGGTTCTTGGGGCTACACAAGGAACCGGTTCTCAAAATATTAAGAACCGGGTTTTCGGTTCTTTCGGTTCTTTTAAAAAGTTCTTCTCTTCTAAAGCGTGCCGAGTTCTTAGGTGTGTACAGGCAGCATAATGTACCTTGTTTGTGATTAGTGATTGTTTAAAAGATTTAAATTATAGCTGTGATTATAAATTCTATGTTTGATTTTTGATCTCATTGTAGTATTTTGTAATATTTTACTTACAAAATTCTAATAAACTATCTCTCTCTCTCGTCGTTCTCGAAGCTGATATCTCACATCATATCTGAGGATCGTGGTCAGCTTCGGGTTTGTCTTTGGAATGGATGATTGTCCTCCATTGGTTTCTGTCAAGTGCGTCCTTTACAACAGTGTACAATTTTTAAGACGAAGAGTCTTTCACTTGATCAGCCCATCTTGTTGGTCATTATTTAACACACGGGAGTTACTCACGTAAAAATATCGTCGATTTAGATACCGACAATGTTTCCGGAGAATCTTCATCTGGGTAAGGAGGGAGTTGCGGCAAGGTTACTCCTCGCGGTCGCGTCTCACACTGCGAGAAATGTAACGCTCGGCCCGGGACGCGGGCCGCGGGGGCAGTAGTGGGGGGCGCGCAGTTGTAGGTGCCGGTGTCGCTAGGAGAGTCGGTGCTGGGTCTTCATCCTCACTATTCACGTCTTCTGTGTTGTGGATATTGACACACACAGTACTGACGGTATCTCTACCAGGCTCTAATGCACTACTATTATTCATAGTTCCGTGGAGACAAGGCTTCCAGGCTGGTGCCAAGGCCCAACCTCTGTCTCGGTTGAAATTAGGAACCCGGCTTATTTCTATCTTGTTGGTAATCGCTTTCATTCGGTGTTCCCAACTACGATCAGTTTTACTAGACTTTCATCGCCTCTGCGCGTTGGTGGCTTAAGGTAGACAATCGGGTTTTAATATGGAGCTGCGATAAGATCGATACATTGGTGCGTTTATCGGTCCAGAGTATTCTTAGCATTCGCCTCCAGCACCAGATCTCGAATGCATCGATCCTTTGTCTTTCTCTGGACAGAATTGTACACGTTTCCGATCCATACATAAAGACAGGGAATACCAAATACTTATACCAATGCCCGTAACAGTCTGATCTTAGTTTTTATACCTATTCCTCTCTTCTTCCAGATGTTATATAGGCGGGTCATTATATCTTTTGCCATTCCAATACGCCTCTTTATCTCCGGGACACAGCTGCCATCCTTATGGTATTAATTTGTGATCCTAGCTAAGTAGAGATAGTGGTAAACGGTATCGATGCTTGAGATGTTGCAGGTGGCGTCTGTTAGTTTTCCCGCACGATCCTTTACCAATTTTTTTGGTTTTCGCCCTGTTGACTCAGACTAGACAAGTTCTAGACTTTGGGAAAATTCTTCCATATCTTCCACGTATGTTACTAGGAGAACGGTATCGTCAGCGTACCGAAGGTTTGATATCCTCTTTCCGCTGGCCGGGAAACCTTTCTCTCAGTTTTCAAGGGTCCTACGAAATATGTAGGTACCAACTTTCATATAATATTAATTAGAGCAGGGGATAGGATGCAACCCTGTCTTACTCCCTTCTTAGTTTGGAACATACTAGCTAGAGCATTCGGTGCCCAATCTGATATCAGAATGTTTTTTTTAGACTCTTCTTGATTAAAACGACGACGTGTTCAAGAGATCCCATCTCCAGTAGTATGGAATATACAATTTCTCTAATTACAAACAGTCAAAGGCTTTGGTATAACCAATAAAGCTAAGGATCACTAGGCTGTTGAATTCTCTACTCTTCTCTATTATTTGGCGAATGATGGTTCCCGCGTACCCTTGCCTAATGCCTTTAACAAAACCTGCCTGTTCTTCAGGTAGGTTGGGCTAAAAAGTAGCTAAGACGTCTTTTTAATACATGTAGGGTAGGAGGATCTTACTTGCGTGCTTTATTAAAGCGATAGTTCGGTAATTTTCACATTATTTGCCTTTCGTGTGCAAAGGGACAAAAATCGATTCGATACGAAAAAAAATTATCTTAGGAACCGAAAGAACCGAAAGAACCGGGTACCCGGTTCTGTGTTGAAACTGGAATCGAAAAAACCGGTTCTTGAAATGGGGCCGGTTCTCGATGCCCTAATCCCGACTACATTCGAGTTAAGTAATCTCTTCTTTATGCTTTGAATGGTAAGGTTACTTTTAGTTTCAACTAGAAGATAGTGGGCATAAGTCTAACTTGAGGATCATTTGAAAATTTCAATAAGAGCACGTTATATTTCAACGACAAGACCATTTTTAATAACGCGCTTATTAATGTAATTGTAACTGTAGTTTTATTCTTTGAAAACTGTTCTACTGGCGAAATACCGCAAAACTGTTGTATTTTTTGTGCACGATCGAGAAGGCCGAATAACTGCAATGGGGCATTTCTTTTGGGAGAGCAGTGTATTTATAATGTTAACTGTACGGCAGCGAAGGCTTTAATTGCTTTTGCACTTGCTTTTTTCTGGTCGTAAAATTTATGTTTCGCCCGTAGGTGTGTACATTTAAGTCTGGAGAAAATAATGAGGACTTTTAAAGGTTGTAGAAATGGATGTGTTGTAACAGAAAGTTATTGATTTGTGTCCTTACAATATTTATTTTACATGTTTTTTTTTTGTGATAGGCGTATTTTTGTATCGACCGCCATAGCTTTTATGGTTACATGTTTAAATACTTAAGTGGTACTTCCTTGGTCAATAAAAGAGAGTAATTGTAACGTCGGCGGCCATTTTGTTATCGGGTGGGGTCACTGCGAACCCGCCTTGCATTTCCGCCGCGGGATAATTATATATTACCCCACCAGTCACCACGAGACTTCCCCTACAGAAATTTGATTCGCCATACACATCTGTTTACATTTTTTTCTTTATTTTTACTCCTTCGGCTCTTTGTGGAGAATTTTTGAACCGTGTAAAGGAAACGCAATTATAGCATTAAAATTACTGGGTTTGACTTTACGACATTAACTTACGACGTTCGCTTTTCAATTTAGATTTAAGACTAAATAATGTCTAAATGGAAATATTGTAGAAGTGCTACAAAATCATCATTATTCATTCAAACTGTAAAAATACGTACTTATATCGGACTTCTGCGTAAACATTTTGCACTCGTCATAAACAATTCCTTACAATCTTAGAGTATCGATATTATCTAGTACAATATAACAAAGCTAAAATTATGACCATCCGTATCATTTCCTAAGTACGAACGTTGAAAAGCTTCGAGCGGATATTTTACGTCTAACGGCTCATTGTCCGCTGCAGGCATTATGCTGTCCATTAATTCGAACATTCGCGCTTCCAATAGACGTTTTAGATATTTTATACCCTTTTCACCCACTTATTTTAACGCCTGATTTTACACCCGAAGCAACTTACGCTTTAAAGCGGGCACAATCGTAGTCTGTTTATATTAAACGATTGATGGTTTTCGGTCCGGACCCCCTCCCCTCTTATATACGTCCATCAGTCCAGGAATCTAGAAATCGAATCAGAAATATTTACTAATCTTTGAGATCAACAGAACCTACCTTGCTAGTTATTCCGCGAAGGTATTAGATTTTACCGTATGCGTTATCACGCAAACATCACAAACTAATAATTGATTCACAAAGCCACAAAGCGATAGTATATTAATTAACCTCTGGGATGAGCGAGCGCATCGTTCACGTTGTCATCTGATAGCGTTTATAATTATGCGTGTAAAATTACGAGGATTGCATGCTGCTTGCTGCAGGGGCGCCGAGCCTCTGATTTAGAGCAAATTGAACCGCGAGATTGGCTCTCGGGGGAACATCTCATTTGACGCTGCGACGCTTCCAATTGTCTCAGTCTCGAGACTTCCACTACGGTCTATTGTGTCTCAAGTTATCACCGCCGCGTTATTAATAACGCTCGGCTGCTCCTTCAATATGCCTTATTGTGTTTGTTCTCACATTGTTTGATTATGAACCAAACAAAGCGGTTCAAATCACACCGCTCTGATTTTCACGAACGCAATTTGGTATGATGCATGAAATGAATTTGATTGAGTTTTATGTTTGATCTTTTCAGAGTTCGATTTAAATGTTCAGTGCGAGCTTCATTAAAAAGCATTCATCGACTGGTTGTCGCGGGTTTCTCTTTATTCGACACGCAGGGCAATATTTTGAAATTGGACGGTCATCAGTTTGTTGATGCAGATTATATGCTGCGGGGTCTGTGTTCGACTGGTTTTTAATTGCCGTTGGGACGTGCGCTCCGTGCGCTGATTTAGAGCAAATTGAATGCTTCGAGCCCCGCTCGTCTGCGACGTCTCATTCGTCCGCGCGCTCGACACCTATCAATTATTATCCACGATTCGAACTGTGTAGGTTTTGCAAGAGCTTTATCTACTTCAGCCGCAGTATAGTTCGGTAAAGTAAGCCCTTCAATGAAAAAAAAAACTACGTTAAATTCGCTAACCTGTAGGAATTAGCTCGTCAACATTACTTTCTCGAGTGTCTAGTCTGAGAAAGAAGTAATATCGGACTCGTTTTAATGATGATTATTATTTCACTGCACCGTCTCTAAGCAGCTAGTTATTGTGCTAGAAACCTTTTATAGCCGTCTATTAAGGTGGTACCTAATAGATCGCTCATAAATTGCTTGCATACAGTTGACTGGTATTAAGTGTTGAACGTAATTAAATTTTACTTGAATGTGTTAGGCCCACTTGCGCGTTCCTGGGTTAGTAAAACCGGGTTAGGTACTTAAAATTTTACTCTGATTGCTCATTGGACAACTTAAAAATAACACGGTTAAATATATACCTAATTTATCTTGAGTCATCAAGAGTTAGGCGTTAACCTGGGTAAAAGTTTTAACCCACCGATGTTGGAGAGTTTAATCAAAATGTATAGGATTTGTTTTTTTTGAATTATTGCAAAAACTTACGATTTGATTTGGTAAGTTACTTTGGATTAAGATCAACTTGTTTTTTTTGACAAATGTAATATTTTAGGCTTGCCTACAATGCATTTTTTTTAAATCTAAAAATGCAAATATTTTTTTTTGTAAAATAAAACAAAAGTTTGCTAAGAACAAAATTTTCTAACTACAATAGAAAAGGTTTAAGCGCCCAAAAATTTGCCACATCCTGTATAGAGTACCGTAGGATAGACATACAAGTTTCATGTTTGTTCATTCCTTCGTCCGTTCATCTTTGATCGGATATTACATCTGTGGTAGGTGCACAGACATTTTGAATGCTTCCACCAATCAAAAGCAAAAAAACGTCGGGTTAGTTATTTAGTTAACCCAGGATCGCGCAAGCAGGCCTAAGTGTGTTTAAGATACTAATTAGTGAGCTGGCAAATAAGTTTCTCTCTTCCTGCCATAAAACACCGAGGTAATCAGTGAGTTACCATGTAATGGTAAATAATCTTATCAAATTCTTATTTTTGTACTTTAACAAAATGTAAGTATATTATTTTCGACAGTAGAAGAAACTGCCATAATTAGAAAGTTTTGCTTGACCACCCTGTAGTTTGGTGTGAATTAAATGAATTGTGCAGCGTGGCGGTTCCGTAAGACTAGCATTGTCCCGGCTTCGGGTTGCGAGTAATTGTATTATGAATAGCGGATTATTTTGTGTACTGTCAGTTAAATCGATGACAGCACAATGAGCCTTCGGTCGGCTGTCGAGGCCGTGGTTATGAAAGTCCCTGGTATGAGATTCTTTGCGATACAATAAAGTAGCTGTTATTTTTGCACCTATTCAATAACTGCAATTACAGTAAATTGAATACCTACTCAGGTTATTTAATTTTATTCTACATCGAGCATACACTAAGTTTGTGGTTTTATTAGATTTCTTAAAAATATTAGCCTGGTTTGTTTTTAAAATACACGTACTGGTTCTTATTATAACACAAAACATGATTAGTATTAATTTATCAATTCTTACCCAAACACTAAAAGTACTGGAATGTCATTGTAGATGGGAACCCAATTAAGTAAGGGTTTATTTTCAATTTAGTTAATAACAGTCGCTAAATATCGTTTAGCTGCAAGAGTCACAAAGTCATTGACATTTTGATTGGTTTAGAACCCGGCATCGTTTCCTCTGGCGAGTTTTAATGTTTTTAATTTTATCTATAAAAAATGACTCTTGCATTTTTTGTTGCATTGTCCTGGAAGTGTAACAGATTTTTTAGAATATGCACTTCACACGTTAACGTCATGTAAATGATACCAACTTACGCGATATGCATGGGGTGTGGCGTGGCCTTGGCATGGAATAGTCTTATTCTCAGGAGAGACGACTTTGGATGACGAGACGAATGTTACATATGTTATATGTTAATGTTTTGCTTTGCTGTATTTGTTAAAAAAAAGTATTTTCTTTCTAGATATTCATACATACAAACATCTTTCATATTATTTCTCAGGAGGAACCTACATAACATCCATCCTGAAAGTTTATTCCAAATACTAGTGAAATATTTTTTTAAATCGGATGAGTAGTTTCGGAGATTACCTCCTACATACAAACAAACTTTACCTCTTTATAATATTAGTATAATTAAGTAGATTTGTTGTAAATCTGTTTTGCCGATGATTTTACTTAAGTCAGAGTAATACCTACGATTGACTTTGTATTCAATCTTAAATTATTGTGTTACTTAGCTATTTTAAAATGCCTTCACTGCTGAATAAAAAGATAATAATCTTAGCAAAAACAAAAAACACAAATTTACCAGTCGTACAAAAAATTAAAATTCCTCACAGTTCTTAACAAGGACGTTATATCGACATCTCGTCACGGTTTTTTTGTTAAACAAATTGCAGTTGCCTTTAATTGGTCGGGTTGAGTGGGATGACTGGTCGGTTTAGTAGTGCGAAGTGCGCGAGCGACATAATGATACGTTGAGGAAGGTAGCTAATGGCGGCTGGGCCAAGGAGTCGTGCTGAGTCAGGGTAGTTGAACGCTGACGGCGCCCAACTGATGGTATGGAGTTGAAGTGCTTCCTCATTCACGCTGTACGCTGTCGTGTCGAGATTGCCAGCTTTTTAGAGCGCGCATGACTCATGACAGCCCAGTTACATTATTTGATGCATGGCATAGACAGACCTGAACGAAGACTAAAACAATATGATAAAAAAATAAAGATTTAGTACCAATGTCGTTGTCAATTGACGAATGACTAACATTTTCAATTTTAATCTAGGACGAAAGAGTGGCTTTTAAGGGTAGGCATACCTACTTTTAAAAGTCAAGTATTTTTGTTTCTCTGTATTACACTTAAAAATGGAATCAAGATCGAATGGAAGTTCTGGTTTACTTTGGGTTTACTAGATATGCTTTGATCGTTGGTTAGTATTCTGTTTTTTTTTTGCGATACAATACAAAGTCCTTACTCTAAGCATATTGAAATCTTTCCAAAGAAACATTAGCTGAGTCAACAAAATCTCAAAAAGGCTGTACAGAAATGGAAACAAACAGATTTCCCTCCGCTCTACCGCTTTATCGAAAGCTTCCCTTTATCTGTTTTAAATTCCCGCCGAGCACGCCTCCTTGTTTGATTGTATTTCACTTAATCCGTCCGTTCCGCTCATTCTCTATGGTAATTCATCGGCGGCATTGTTTTATTTTCGTACAATGCTTCATTATACCTATCGATGTGAGCACAGCACTATAGCCCCTACTCGGACGGGACACTGACCATTATGGGATATTATAAGGGTAACTACTAGTAGGTGGACCCTACGTATCCGGTCGGACCACTCTCGTTTGCACCTTGTCAGCGCTACTGATTCTATCTCCGGCCTAATTGCTGATATTCCATTAAAGTAATAAATACGCAGCGCCTTCTCACCTTCTTATTAGAGTTGATTACAGCACTCTTCTGTTTCTATCGTGTCATGAGTTGTTAATGTTTGACGAGCGATTGTTCGGCTCCTTTCCTTGTGTTAACAATATCCGTGAGATTCGTGTTTACTTTCACAGGTTTGTAAGGTATCATCAGAGTGAATAATTACGTGGGCGGTAGTTTCAGTATGGTATTTGCTTAATGGTTTTTATTTAGTTGATAAATATTAATATCGCTTGTAAAGTAATGTGTATTTTATCGACTGTGTTCTAGTAAAGGTTGCGAATCAACTGTATTCAAAACCGTGTCTTCTATGTAAAATTCAAAATGTAAAAGTCAAAGTTAGAATCAAAACTCGTATTTACTTGTAAATAGTTATACTTGTACAATGTATCAACGTGCGATTATACCTTTTAAGTTTTCAGGCACGTTCTCTAAAACATAAATACTCCGAATCCGTATTAGTATGTGGAATCCGGTACCATTGAGTATTCCGAAGATGTTAAAGAATCATGAATGTATTTATGCGATACGTGCACTCCACAAATTCGCAACCAAGAAATAATCCCACGCAATTGTTCGTAGCAAGTTCATTAGCACACAAAACAAATTAGGTGGCATATTTTACAATTGGTACACAGTAACAAACGCTTTGGTACCTTGTACTTCACGCCTCAGTAAGGAATCTGTTATTCCTGCCAGGTACCCACTACAAGTTTATCTATTGTTATCGGAAGCAATCTCGTCATTACACACGTACTCCGCCTACGATAGTGTGTCTGATGACAGATCTTCAGAAACAAGTACAAGTTATGACATAAAGCGACTCTGAACTTATCCTTTTTAAACTTGCAACTTAAAGAACACTTACCTACCTATAATTTTTACATCATGACAATCCAAACACAGTCGCTTGTACTGTTATTTACCTACAATTCACCTAATATAAATAAGGACCTCTTTCATTGAATCTCAAACACACTCATTCTATTTTTTGGCAAAAACAGACAGTAAGCAGGGTGTATAAAAAAGAGGTACAAAGTTACGCCACTGTCCCTTTGAAACTAACTAATCTCTATCAGCTTTTATCTTAAAAATATTACGGTATAGTACAACGTCGGCCTACTCTCTCGTTCTTCACTATCTGATGTGCGCATGAGAACTGCTCACAGCCTCATGGAATATTTGTATGACTCAGTCGGATGGTGTGAACTTTACTTTCGAAACAATGCAATCGGTATAACAGACTTTTTGACATCATAGTTTGTTTTGATGCACGTAATTGATAAAATTCTTCAAATCAAACATGATCTTGCTCTACACGACAATGAGAAGTTTTAATTAAATTCACTGGTACCTACAGTTTTTGTGCATCATATCATAGTGAAAAGTAGTGCATGGTAAGTTTTTAATTAATTATACTGCATAGTATCTTTTATTTCAATAAGTATACTTATTTTTTGTTAAAACTTTTTTGGGATCCGCTAATCTGTAGATGAAAACCTTATGCATTTTTTTGCCTTAGGTAATTATTTTTTGTTCTGATGTGCACTAATTCATCGAGTTATTTACGGCTACATGACTATTCCGAGCGTTGTGCCACATTATAAACACTAAGCAGAGTACCTACAGGGGCAGTTAATGTACCCCTCGTTTAAGTAAACAAGGTACAAGGTCCGTAGGCTCCGTGTCTCGTTTTTATCCGTCTTACTCCGCCGCTGCACGCTTGTTATCTTGTTATCCTATCTCGGAGATTGTGCCTTTTTGCACTGAATGTATGCACATATACCTTTTTGCAACTGGTGCACTCAGTATGCACATATTTCGCCCGTTCCGGCATGCGATGTTAATTCGCTAGACCTTACCAATGATTTTTTCGGGCAAAGACTCTATTTTATTGGTTGTACAAATATTTCATATTGTGTACTGGTACTGGTACATTATAATCGATAGTTTGCAACTTGAAAGTCCTAAAACTGCATTCAATCACAGAACATAATAATAATACATTCAGTTCAAGTAGAGCGAGCAAGGAGGCATCATTGAGGCTTTTTTTTTTCGGATTCTGTAAATACTTTGCATTGATAAGTATTTACCCACAAAATATTTTAAATACAATATCCGATGCGAGCTATACAATCGGCTAATGAAAAACACTGAGTTAGGATAATTGGTAAAATAAAGTCACGATTTCGCTGAAACACCATTCGCGGCCACAATGCTACCACCGTTTATGGCGTTAACGAAGCTAAAGGTCTCCCCGGTGCCGACCTTCAATGAACCGTTTATTATGTCTAAATTAAGATCACCATGCGCTTGTTATCACGTTTCATCGATGTATGGGAAACTATATACGATGGCCATACGGCGCCAGTGTGATTACGTTACAATACTTTCAGAAACTGTGATTCAAATCAAACGCTGTGTAATTAATTTTACAGCTACATTACTACTTACGTTAATTGCTGACTTATAGCATAATTTCCTTTGAACCGGGCGTCGCTCAGCATAAAGTTGCATTAAAGCCGTTGCTATTCCGCATTAGCCCTATGATAAAGAACGGGCTCTACGCCTGCCCTTTGTGAGGGCGCTGCGAGGCTGCGAGGGGCCATCGTCGTCGCCGTAAAAACATTTCCCCTCCACCGCTGCTCACGGAACGTAGAGCCCCGCAAACCGTTTTCCGCTAAGTTAAATTCTCATTACTTTTCTTTGAAAAAGAAGTTAGCCTTTATAACCATGCGGCATAGAAAGAAAACTCTATTACAATGATGGCTTTTGACAGGGGCGCGCTTCGCGGGTCGAACCCTTTCAGACTGGCTTCTTTTATTCGCAAACAATTACAGCGCATTATGGGACATTATGAATCGGGGCGCGCGGCGAAGTATCGTGAACGTTTAATGATAAGGCGGACGGCTGCGGTGGCTTTGGATCGCAAATCTCTTTTAAGTCGACACGAGAGCAATGGCTCTCGATAATAAAATTAATTGTGAAATTTATGGCACGGAGTTGTTCCAGTGCACAGCGACGGCCGACGCGGTTGCTTTTGTCGTGCGAATGTGTACCGTCTTAATCGACAATTTACGAATGCCATTTAGTAAGCGTCGAGCGATTCGAACGTCCTATCCGGTCGTTAAATGTTGTCTCAATTCAAATTACAGTCTTAATAAAGGCACATTATTATAATCATCATTTAATTATGGCATCAGGGATTTTATATCAAGAGTTTAATTTAAAAGAATCCCTAAATAAAATGAATTCTTCTTTTTTTACTGCTTACATTGAATGTATTTTTCAGCCAAGACGTGCTCAATGCGTTTGGGATGATTTTATGCATCCCTTTCGTAACTTCAATAGTAGTAAATGTTAGTTTAAAGCCCTTTTTCGAAATTTCTTTAAAAATAGTTTGCTTTTCCTTTGTGAAAACTACAGCTTTATAGTTTCTGCATGATGTTTTTGAATCTTTGAATACTTGTGCTAGTACTTTTTTGTAATGCATGCCATGTGGTGTGCTATATGGTTTTGTACTACAATGACTAATGAATAACCAATTAATATTTTAGCAATCATTCAATAATCACGTACTAACTGTCAGGAATTGACTGATTGCTAGTACAATGCACCCTTTGGTATTTAATCAGCAGTAATTAATAGCACTTAAATGGGAGTGTATTCAGTACATACATATATTGCATGATTTATTGATCATAATAGACGATAGCCTCTGTGCGATTAGACGTGTAGGTACTATAATTTGCTGGTATGCAGTTGTCATGAATAGGCAATGATCTAGTAATGTTAATTGTATCTCATTTTCGAAGTAGAATATAGGTAGGTACTTAGTCGTATTTGGAAGAATGAGGATATAAATATTAAGATTATGTGGTACTTTATAAATATTTGCCTCCACTACTAAGAGACATACATATCTCTTGTAATTTCAGTCTTTCAGAAAAATACTACGGTACTTTCATGCTAGAATTTCTTAGATATAAAATCTAAGTACGTGTGAAAGCATTCATGCTGTTGTTATAATTACACATGGCCATTTAAAATCAATTTAAACAGCAGCAGTGTCTATAACAGTTGTAAGTGCCACTAATGCTAGTGGCCCCGCAGCCACCATTTGCATAACGCATTCGCTAACAAGACACGTTCGACTACAATTGCGTTCGCGAAAGAACCCTACTCAAACAACCCATTTCTATTTTAGCTCCCGACCGCTTGTTTAATGGTCGGCCCGTACAACCGCGTCGGCTAACACTTAACGTCCTTTGCATACGAAACTCCGATGCTAACCTCCTAGTGTCTCTTGTTATTACGCTGTTCAGTATTCAGGTCGAGCAGAGTTGAAGGTCGCCCTTTTTGCTCGAGATAACGAACAACTAGTTCCTTTTATTCTTTATCCAGCTCGCGTTAGCTTGTAAATATCCTCCAGTCACTGGCACTTTGACGGATAGAATACTAATGATCCATCATCTAAATAGTTTTCATAGGCGAAGCATTATAGGCTGATCTCGCACATGAAGTATGGTGGCCATCGATCCGAACGCAGTGCCGACAGCCGTTTATCCCGACAGTCCCAGCATTCATAGCATTAACTAACCCGAGTAGCCTAAATAAAACTGGCCACAAAATAACCCGTAAAAGACCAAACTCCTCACGACGTAAATTCTTAGATAAACGACTGCACTTAATCCGGGAGTTAGAATGTTGACAAGGAATGAAGACGATCAAGAATAAAAAGGCCCGGCATTTTATACCATTAATCTACGTCATGTTGAATGTATTTATAACAAAGCTAGCACTTAATAATTCAAGTCGTCCGCAATCGAGCCTCAGCACTAGTGAAACGTCTAATCATTGTGTGGGTTGCCGTAATTGAAGTGGAGAATGGTTTCTTTTGCTTTTATCTTAATTTATTCATTTGGAGCGCAGTGATGGCTAATACTGCTGTGACCGCTTGTCAGTTTCAATAACAAGGTGCTTGTGATGTGATTGTGCACCTGTTACTGTCGGGAGGCTAGTGGCTAACTCACAAAAACTATTCACTTATAACGCGCTCCGCGTGAATGCATTATCGATCAATGTGTTTTTTATCAGTCGTGTTTTACAATTAATGACAAATTGTATTTTGAAATAAATAATAAGTCGGTTTCGTAGCTATTGCCGCGTGATGGATAGCGTGCCTGAGATAAGATCGCTGACTGCCGCCGAATTTCATGAGAATTTTATTTACAAGCCCAAGGCGAGCGTATTGTAAATTATCGAATTATACCGGACTCGACGGAGCGTTCTTACGAGTGTTTATTTAATTTTGGTACCGTTTTGTCCCTATTACTGCGTTTTATATCGCCTAGCCGTTTGTTGGAAATGGTGAGAACGAACAATCATATTGTTTAAATTTGAAAATTGTTTAAAGTCACGAATTTAATTTGTAGGTGTCGAGTTGTAAATGCAAAGATTACTGGTATTAGTATCCATTGCCTTCCGGCCTGGTCGAGTTTGACTTCTGATGATATCATTTAATTTTACCGTTAACTTGCTTGCACAGAAGACTACTATGATAACCATGTCTTATTTTATCTTGTTAAATCTGGAATTATAATTAAACTTATGCATAAATAGATACGTACTACAAACCCCCCAAAAATCCCTTCATAAACTAGAAAATACCTGATGACCTTCAAACGGCTTAATCAATTTTGGTAAAACAAGTCTAAGAACCATCGCTAAAAGAACTGCTTTCAAATAAAAAAAAACTGCATTCAAATCGGTAGAGCTACGGTGCCACAGACAGAGAGACACTCTTTAAGAGACACTTTTTTCTTAAGAGACTCTTTTTGCTTCGGGGGTTAAAAATTAATAGAACTAAGGAATGCATTATCTTCACGTAACTTACCTACCGCGGTTGCTTCAGCAGAGCAACGTAAGCTCTTGAAAATATTCAGCTGTGTTTGTTCAATGTATACTGCGATTTGTGGTCGCAAATATTTGATATTCAGACCAAAATATGTTACCGATAATGTTTCTGTGTATAGCACTCTGAGATATGCAGAATTGATATGCAGCACAATGTGTACGGCCATTCGAGGAAATACGACCCAATATGGGATGTAGATATCTGTCTCCATATATCTGGAAGTGTCTGTAGCAGCCGTATATAGGTATGAGTAGGTTAGTGCGTCGTGTTTGCAAGGTCCTGCTTTATGTTTTGTTATTATTAAAGTCAGCTGCATATTAGTCATTTTTATCGTGGGCGCTTTATGGTAACCGTTAGGATAGGATCATCGTACCTCTAATAAATAGTTGTGAAGACATTTAAGGGACAATAATAATATTATTATCCAAAGTAATAATGATCTGCAAATATTTGTCTCGGATCTGGGGTTTTTTATGTATGATATGTAAAAATTTGCTAAGAAAAAAGTATACCTTTTTAAGTAGGTAATCAGTCATAAAAAAACTTAGGCCTTTACATCTTTTACTAGATGATTTATACAGTGTCAGGAGGCAATCTTTGCCTACACTTAACGGGACACTGTAGTGCCTGGGACAATGTTGAGATGGAGTAGGCTTGCCCAGCACCTACACCATCCTCTCAGCTTAACCGGCCATATCCACAGGAAAGACATGGTCAATACGTGTGGGGCTGACTAAGCCGCGGGTTTCCTCACGATGTTTTCCTTCACCGTTCAGAGCTCGTGTTAATGCGCATATAAATTTTTCGAAACGAAAAATCCATTGATGCACGGCCAGGATTCGAACCCACGACCTTCGGATCGAAAGTCGAGGTACTAAACCCCTCGGCCAACACGGCTCTCAATCAGTCATGTGGTCCACATAACACAAGCTCTGCTTAGCTTCGAGCTACATGATACTGTGTGAAATGTTCTGCATTATTTATTTATTTATATATAAAATAAAACTATGGTCATTTCATCAAAGTGGATTGTTTTACAGCGCGTCAAAAGCTTTCAGGCTGCTCGATAGCTCGCTCGGTGAATGAGAACTTTAAACTTTCCTGGTTCTCTTGAATCAAAACACTCAAGTATTTACGCGTTCTAAATAACCAAAGCAAGCAGCTAAGCTTCCCTTTGTGGCGGTCTCTGTGCTTTAAGTTGCTTTACAAGTGCTTTTAGCGAGGATAGTTGAAGCTACAACTATACTTACCTCAATGTACATAGTTTACATGCGCTTCAAGGTTGATTCATTCAAATGGATGCTTAGCTTATGAATAAGGCAGTTTATTGATGTTCAGTTCGAAGTTTCTTAAAGTCAAAAGCTCCGGATACCTGGTTTACGATAAAAGATTTACGTGATTCTAGCGATCTTAAGGCCTTTTGACAGTTCAAGCAAACGAAAGCTAGACTATTCGTACATGTACTTCTTAATTGCCTCTTTTTTAATATTTAATATACTAAATCAATACACTTCTAATGAAAAATAGTTTTCCATCATGGATTCCAGATATAGTCTATTAATATCTCGTTCTGTAAACAGGCTTTTAACCTCACAAGCTGGGTTGCTCAACAGATTCTCCTATTGTCCCGTTTGAGAGCAAAGTGCATCAGATTGTAGGTTTCGCGTCGAATAATGTATTGCTGTAAACTGGATTGTCCAATGTCTATTGATTTCAGCTCAGACGACGTTAGCGATAGCCTGAGATGAGAATAGTTGGCGAACTTACTAGCTCGATACCGTTCAGTTCAAGAAACGCTGGAATAACTTATGTACACCGCAATTACAAAAGTCAATGGTAGGTACCACCCAAGATGGCTGGTGCAAAATATATATTCGACCGACAGTAAACTATGCTAAAACCCCAAACATGAATCTGTTTTAAAATTAAGGTACTTACTTGTCTTTTCATGGGGGGGCGAACTTTTGTCCATTGGATATCTCAAGGTTGAATGTCCGTCCACGTAAGCTTAATCACGTCTATGAACCAGCTATTTTGACTACAAATCCTCCTACGTTTGAGACGAATTCACTTTACATGCATGACAGAAATGTCTGCACTCTCGACGTAGGGATTACGTCTGCTGCAGCCCTGTTGCGCAAATTGGCAGAACTGAGCAGTACAGGGGTCACTGGTTGCCCCATTCTGTAACACGATTTATCGATATTTATCTGACTGACTTTTAATGTATCAAGTGACATTTGATGGAGTAACGTGCAAGTATTTGCATGATGTTTTAGAGAATGGATCACCCTTTTGCTTAGGTACGTCTGAACTTTGCTCTAGTTCCGGTTATACATAAAATAAAATAGCCTCGAAATAAAAACTAGCTTATTCTTAACAACATTTTAGGGTCAAGCAGACTTTTTATTTGTCTTTTATTTCATTAATAATATAAACAAAAATTAAAATAAAAAAACACTAAATGTTCGGAGTTTAGGACCATTTTAAAAATTATGCTTTTGTGAATTGTTTATTTTGAGAAAGGTTACCATAAAAGTAGAACAAGGACATTTGTATGTCAGTGATGTTAAATTAGGTACACATTGGCCGCAAGTACGAGTAGATCACGATTTCCACCATATCAGATAATTGAAGTCATATTTCTATTGTTAATAAATCCAGGTTGACCTTGCAACTATTGTCCGTTACAAACTTTCATCGCTGTTTATTTTCATAAAATAGAGTGCTCAATTTCTCACAATAATCCATCTCCATGTTGGTACAATCAGATGTGGGTCAGAATTGTGACGGTAAAGTTTCTTTATAGGGTTATTATCTCGCTGAGCGATCGCCGCGAAGCACGAGCGGTTTTTGCCGGTTGTACAGTATCTACAATAAATTATGGCGCGTCATGCAACTAGAGACTCGATGGGCCCCCAAAGAATTATTGCAAGTCGCCGAGTGCATCTCCCGTTTCGCACGCCCGACTCACATTGTTATTAAGTTCAGAGGTCGCTTTGTTTATGAGTCGACGCTTTCGAAAGGTAACACGCCGAGCGAACGAGTGAAAACATCGCTCCGAACCCGCTCGCTGATGACATACAATTGATAATGTAAATATTACTCTTAACCTGTGCCCGGGCACACTTTTCATCGAGATTTAAGCCTTGTATCACGCGATCATAATTTGATATCGTACGGTATTCCATGAGATTAAAGTTTTTTTCTCACAATAATAATTTACCAATTTAAGATCACGGTTCTTGTGACCGTATTTACACAAAAACGTAATCCGTAATGTATTCATTTGATTATTAAACACTGTGGGACGCCACAGACAATGTTTGATGTGACCAAGCCTGTCGAATTTGAATTACTTTGCACATCGCTTACTATTGCGTGGAATCAAAGCCGATATTCAAGATCATTTATTGTTTGTCGCAATGTTTGATTGCGCGAAGGTCTAGTCACGTTGCGGATAATGTTGGGCGACGTGTTGTTTGCGTGCACGACAATTCACTTTCGATAGCGACCGTCGGTCGTGCGACACACGGCCCACGAAGCAAAATGCCTACCATAGCTGCGCATTATCAGGATTATAATCAGCCTCCATTACTGGGGCGGTTACCTATTGCACATCGGTCCAGCTGTTTGCTTATTGTCTTGCGTAACCCGGTGAAGCCAACCAGATGATAATTTGCTCGCCTGCCTGCTCTCTCATTATCGTTGAGGGTACTTCGTGCGTGCTTAATTTAATTTTCTTAGCCGATCTCACACTGTTGAGAAACTAAAATATTATTTGGCGGAAAGGTCCTGTTGATTAAGTAAAGTTTTCTTTTCAACATTTAAAGCCTAAAAAAGAATAATTTTATCTTTTTTATTGCCATAAATAAATCAATACATTTTCTGTGAATTTAATTAGAGAAGTTCAAATCGCAATTATTACATACAAAACTACAGTGAGAGTGATTTTGAACTGAACAAAAGCGTGCGATCCGCTTACCGGGTCTAATAAAGCCTCGTCTCTGCCTCCAAGGAATGTAGTGGTAAGTCGATCCACTAAATGAGTAAAGAGGAATCCCGAGCGTGGTCACGCGAACAACCTGACACCCCGACCGAGCCTTTGTTGTTTAAGCATCGTTTTCAGATCGTGAATCGCTCGGATTCCACACTCATTCTCAGTTTGATACATTTTATTAAACATGCTCTCCGATTTGTGATGAAGAAAATACAGTTGATAGTTAGATGGATAGTAAACTCACATCAGTGATGTTCTGGAACTATATTAAGTTGACAGTCTTACATGGTAAAGAGCTTCTAATTCCTGCTGCTTCGTGAAACAAAGGCGAATTTCGTATTTCTGGTATTGGGCAAATCCAACCAATATCTAATTTTATTTCAATTGAATAGAAACCTATTTCATTTAAGCTTAAAAGCTGACGTTCATGGAATCTTCTCCCCGGGGTGGGTTTAACGTGGAATAAAGGAGAGTATACACCGACGTCAACCTCGCCACAGTTTTATTGGCTACACGCTCCGGTGAGAGGGTTGCGATGTAAAACGAATTGCCACAATGCCACCTGTGCAGCAGCTATCGGCGTCGTCTGCCCAGTGACGCGTGTTGCCCACGACACTGGCCTGTTTTAAGGATATTTTATAACTATATTAAAAAGCGAAGGTTTTTGTTTGGTGAGTCAGCCGATTCCATTCATGCATGAATGGAATCGGCTGTTTGTGTTTATGTAATAAACGCTTTCTTTTATTATAAGCTTTTATTTAACTTGCAATGTTTGTATGTAAATTTAATCCACTTCCCAGTGTCTGAATCCAGTAAACCTAAAATTTAGCACACAAAGATTCTCTGGGACAATGTAATACTATGCTAACTGCGACTGCTCATCTGATGAGATAGAGTCAAGAGCTGTTCAACAGAACTCTTCTGTTAATAAGCCGATTGAGTTGAAACTCAGAATCAGCATATCTGTCAAGTTCCGACTACAGTATAAAAAATATGGTGACAGTTGATCTGATAATGGAGTCAGGACCTGTTAAAGGAACTTCTCAGTGAATAACAGTAGAACATCCATGTTTGGGCTCATTTGAATCAGCTCACCCTTACCTAACAAAAGCTTGATAATAAAACATTTTTTCAACAAAAAAACTTGTGATAATTTTATCAGTGACCTGAAATATAAAGAGTTACCAAACAAAAAAGTTTTTATAAAGAATGAGAAAACGTTTCTCACACAACGATCGTTGAAGTTTCCGAAATCTTCCACTTAAAGACAGAGTTCGGAACTGCTCAAGAATCTAACGTCTATAAAGTTTGACAGGAACGTTTCCTGTTATTTGTGAAGTTGTGGTCACTTCCTTTCACAGTAGGTGCCCATGTTTATTGCGCGCGCACTGAACTAAGAGTTGTTTGCGGATAAAGACTATCCGCTTCTGAAAGGATTTCAGTACTGTACCTGTCCTATAAAATTGGAATTAAAGGGGTCTGACATAGCTATTTTATTACGCTCTGCTTGCCGTCTTTTTGAATACACAGGCTCCGTACTGCGGCAACTTAAATTGAAACATGCGGCAACTTAGGTCTGGTTGCAGCCAAATAGTAAGTGAATTCTTTGGAACTAGCTTTTATTGAATTGATATTGTATCTCTATAACTGATTGACTCTCAATTTAAACTGATCGTAGAAGCAATAAACCTCTTTATTGGCTTTTGAGTTCAAAAAGCTCCTTCGAATTATGATCTTTCCTCTATCTAAAGCATTATATTAATTATATTGACTGTTCTTGCTGTCTGTGTAGTTAATGAACTGAGATTATTAAGAGTTATAAGTCATTAATTTTACAGTAATACCAACTACTCTTGAATTTCTGGATGAGAATTTATCATGAGCATGTGACGTTGCATTTGACGCTGTTACCGTTCTAGCGTCGTTTATCATTTGGCCGCGGGGTGGTGACGCGTGACGGTCTGTCTTCCGGCACGTGTGGCTGGCATGAAACTCACATCTACTGCATTGCGCATTGCTAAGAACAGGATAATGGTCAAAAAAGTTGCTAGTACCTACGTAAAGTACACGCAAAATCATGATATAAATTAGAATGTTGCTTAAAAGCTCTTAATAAGCAAGAAATAAATCCTTGGTATAGTGCTACGAAATATACCTATGACATAATTGTATAATTTCCGAATGACCTGTAGGTACTATCACTTCCATTAATTAGTGAACTTATACGATTAGCTATAAACCTCCGACCCCGTTACAAAATATTCTTCACTTCGATTCTCACCTGCTCGTTACACTGTTCAAACTTTTTTAAATTGAGGAAAGAGAGCTGTATTTTACAGTTTATTTGCTTATGGCAGAGTCAATTAAATAATACGAGAGCGGAGCCGTTTTAATTGGGAGCGTAATTTCGGCAATAATAACCTTATTGTTTAATTGCTTTAAATATATAATGCGAGGTTTAAATCTCACGTACACTATTTACCCCAAGCTCTTTATCTTCTTGGAAATAAAAACCTCTTTCTTCAAATCTATGTATAAATTCTGATAATCACACTAATATTATAAATGGGAAAGTTTGGATGGATGTTTGGATGGACGGATGGATGTTTGTTCCTCTATAACTGACAACCACTGAACGGATTTGCCTGAAATTTAAAATATAGATAGATAAGGACTAGGAATAGAACATAGGCTACTTTTTATTTATGTACCACGCGAGCGAAGCCGCGGGCGGAAGCTAGTAAGTTATAATTGCCGCTTTTGTCTTTGTAGCAGTAAATGAGATGCGTCTTTGTGCTCACCTCTCAACTACCTGACACGTCTATTGTATTAAAATAATACTTATGTTACCTACATGATACGGGTCAAAGATTTCTCTCTATAGGAACTTATGAGTTGAGATTGGGGCTCTTATAGCAATGACCTACGAAAGTAACTTTCATTCTCATCAACTTTACTCTAATAATAGTTGTAGCATACTTGACCAAGTGGCCACTGACCTAACGTAGATACAAAACAAATTATCACTTTAAGGTAGGTATTTGTGGCAATTTAGGTCAACTTCTTTGTTATTTATAGAGGAAAATGTTTTATTCTATAAGTCAACAACCTACCATGCTTAAGCCAACATACCTATATGATTAATAAAGTTAAATGAACTCCAAATGAGTCGTGTGCCTTTAAAAATGAGACTATATAATTTTAAATCGATCATGTGCTCAGATTGTGAGCGCAGAATTGGATCGCAAAAAAAGCACATTCGAGCAAAGGCCAAGTGAAACTCTGCGCGCTATTTATCTTAAACTTATCGGAATACCGCAGCGTCTTCGTTTTTCTCTCCCGTCCCATATACTTAGAGTTGCGTGTCGTTTTATTCTCGTTTCAAAAACTGATTACTGCCGTTGTATGGTGCTGGCGTCGTGCGAAAAGGACGCTATGATCGTTTTGCATGGAAGGAGGTGAAACCATCAATTTGCGCCAAGCCGCGCTAGAGGTAAACGCGTCGATCTCGCTTAAAGGAGGCGAACCTGAGCTCACTTGTGAAGCTGCACCGCACCTTACTTTCCTAGTTTGTACTTGCGGCTGCTCGCTACGATGTAAACTCGTGTTGCTGTCGCGGAACAACCGCTTACCTACAGTTCAACGAGGCCGCTCTTACAACTTGTACTCCTAACAGCAATAAGATCTACGAATCCAATCCGCGCGGTACCGGTTTCCACTTTACTTCAATATGCAACATTGTAGACTGAAGAGCGAATAAAAATCTCACTGGAGTTGAACATGACACTCGGTCGCTAAATTGTCGCTGTTACCGACAGGTGTGGCGCACTGACACTATATCGTTCAGCGGGAAAAGTGTAAAGACGCGATTCTCTCAGCGGGCGGTAATGCAATGCTTCGTTTCTTTTTTTCCACATTGCCCGAGTTTTTTGCATGAGAAGCGAACGAGCCAGTTTCAAATAAGGAGGCGTATTGGCAAGAAAATTGCTATTTTTACAAACAAGCTCTTTACGGCGTAAAAAATGTGTGGAAGCGGCACCGCAACCTCGTAATCAATTCAAACGAGGCTCATTGTTTCAAATGGGCATAGGCGTAAATTAAATACATGGTCAATTCGACACTAACTTTTCACTTAGCTGTTGTTGATTATAAGAAAAGATTTATGTTATTGATAAACATAACTTAATAGAACCCTGGTACCAAAATTATATTTACGCAGACTGACATTGTTAACAAAAAAACATGTTTATCCCGTACAGAAGACCCGCATTGACGAGTAGGCGTTAACCTCTAATGAGCAACATCTGAGAACCAATGATGTCTATTCGCGTTTTATAAACCGTCGCGATAAATTTGCATCGTCAAACAGCACCCACAGCAGCGGGGCACGTTCAGCAAATAGAATAAATACGCAGCTCCTCGTTTCGTCGCCGGCTCTTCTCTGCCCCGCGCCCTCTGCAAACACAATTTGGCTCTATTTATGTCCCTCCCCTTCAGACCATTCTGATTACTTAAATACCACCATTGTCAGATTTGCGTGCGAGTGCCCCTGTTGCGATCGCTTGCGTGCTCAAACCGGTACACCTTCGCTCTCTGCTTCATCGATCCTTCAACACTGAATTGATAATGATCTACATTAATTATTTTACGAGCTGTCCATGTTTTGGCTTCTTTATTACCCTCGCGAACATGCCGATACCTCTCTTGATAAATAACTCTAGGGTTCTTCACCTGCTAATGGACCTTCAGATTGGAAGAGGATAGAATTAACATGATAGCGCAAAGGAAACTGCGAGCCTGTAATGCGGATTAGAACGACGACATAGTATTAAGCATCTCGGCTCATCACAAAGTGTAATGGTGCCGCCGCCGTAGGTAATTCGCGGCTAAAAAGGGCTACTGTAAAAGGCTTGACAAAGTGGCTCGCCGGCGGCGCAGCGATCACAAGTAGTCTCGATTACCCACGTCGATTTTACAATAATTGCAGACAGCTCCTAAAGCTAGTGTTATGCGCGGGTCAGTAGCCCTCGTAAAATTTCACGAGCACTTGTACCCGATGCCGAAGGGAATCTACTGCCCTCTACGGGATCGACAGGACGTGCAAACGCACAAATTTCTATATCGTTGGCCATCGTTTTGATGTTAATTTGGTGCAGAACTAGCCTGTGATAGTATTATACGACTCCAATGTGTATTTGTGGAAGCAATTGATTTGCAATTCAATAGATAAGAAGCGATCGGACTGAAATAGTCTCGCGCTGACTGACGGTACGTTCGGGTCATTACAAACGCAATTATTATTCTGGCCATTCGGATATGTCAAATCCCTGTCAGATTTAATAAATAATGACTAGTTCATGTGGGGAGTACAGAACGTGGTGAACTTAGAAGTCAGCAATAGAAGGCGAGCTCGAAACACGAGAAGAGTTCAATAAGCCGGCTTAGCATCGATCTTCGATCCGGCGATTACGATGGGCCGGCGTTGACGGATGTCGGCTTAACTTGTCTGTCACTCGGCTGGCGCAGACACCTACCACATTAATCTCTATTCTCGCCGAGCAACACGTGGATTTACGCATCGTCGAAAGTAATTTATATGCAAATGACTTCAACCTTGATGATTTCGTGACTCTAATACGGCTGTCGCGGTCCAAAGCTAAAAAGCTCCACGGATTTGTGTACTAACGGTACTCATTAGACGGATAGGTGAGAATTAATCATTAACCAACATGGAACAGTGTTAATTTTATTTTACATTTTGTAATTTGTCACATGCTTAGGTTATAATGCTGCACATCGTCTAAAATTAATCGGCTTCGTAATGATTTCACAAAATTAATTCAAATTGGTGTGTAAAGTAAGTGTCAGAAATGTTCTTTCTAACTTTAAATTGAAGCGACAGATAATCACAAATTTATAATACCGATGTGAGTTGTCACAAGACAAAGGCTTGGCATTGTAGTATTTGTAGCGCGTGCTAGTCTGTTGTGTGTAGCACAACAATATTACTGGCGTCTTGATAAATAGGAACAACTGTTGGAGCAACAATGCTGCCGGTAAGGCGATACTCCGCTATCGACCACTCGATTAATGACCCTCTCGCCTAAAAGAATGAACCACAATATTTATTATCAGATAAGCGCCCGCTACCGGGTAATTCCTGTGTCCCCGACCATTATACCTCTCCCGATGCATCGCCTATGCATTACTCACGTCTCGAGAGATATCAATTTATGAACGTTACATTCTTTACATCGTGTTTATTTCTTTGTTATAAATTCGTTTCGTCGTTGGTGTTCTTTTCAGTTAGATCCTACTCGATAGTTAGTGTAACTAGATCTCTTAAATGTAGATGTAGCTTTCATAATCACGACACGCCTTTAAATATTCGTGTATGGTTATCGATTATGGGTTAAAGAGCGTCAGACGTTCAAGGAACTAATCAGCTCGGACTGCTTTTATATTATAATAGTTAATGAAACGTTCCGCCCACGGGCCGAGGGCCAATTGATCTTAGCGCGTTAATAGCTGCGTCGAAAGATGTGTGCACGCGCACGCAGCCGGCAAACGGGTAACGAGACTCCCAATCATCCAACATTATATATTTAAATGTGGATATTTATAGAAATTTTACTGCCGAAAGTAATCAGTATTTGGTAACCGTCGGAATGACTTTGACGAATATGGGAATGAGCTTTGACGAGAATGTTGACATTTATTCAAAAGCTGCCATGCCTTGTGATCAGTTTTTATATTAACATACTAAACGACTTTTTATTGATGCCTTATGGAGCCACGATTCTACAGTATTATTGTAATTAGCTGCCAAGCTCCTGAACAGTAAATAAGCAAATAATAAGAATTCCGGGTGAAAAATGTTTTGGCTAGAATTGTTGAATCTGGAAATATAGTAGGTAGGTATAATATCTTACCTGTTTTGTGGCAGGCATATGAATATACGATGAAACATAATAATGAAGAGGGGTCTCATAGGTCTCGGTTACAAGGGTTTACCCATTACCCGCTGAAATTTATACTGCGCAGCCGAGATTAACGGGCTCTTAAACATTAAACTAAGACTTAACTAGCCTCTTGCAATAACCATTATCATTGAATGACACGCAAGTACGAATGTCGTACCTACAACTGTTTGTTCTCTATTAAACGCAAAACTTGACTATATTGTGTGGTAAATAGTTTAAATGTAGCCTGTACGCTTTTGTATATCCATACAAGTCATACTGTTTCAAATCTAAGTTTCATCAAAACCCGTTTAGCCGTTGAGGTGTTTTGGAACATTTAAATAAAAATGTAGTTTCAAACTCGCAAGCTTATCATTTTAGTAGAAATAAATAAGCATCAAATAAATTTTCTTAAAATATATTTTCTAAATAGTTATGTGGTTTTATTTTCAGGTAATTTTCTGCACTTCAGGCAGCCATGAATATGTATGTCAAGTAAGGTATTTTTTCTTAAGTAAACAAATACAAAGGGTTTATTAACTAAAATTTGAAAATAATGCATGATACCCAATTTAAATACATTGTAAGGTTAGAGATAAACTCAGTATAGTTGTCTGTAATTCTGACGCCTCATTAATCTTTCTTGCGTTACAGTCCTCAGAATTCATAATTCAAGTTTAAATCCTTATAAAGACATTGATCAAGGAGCAACGGGACATACGACACCCGGATCCGTTCTTTGATCTCACCCCGATTACATTATTATATAAAACTGGCGATCGTCCGCGACTTCACTCAATGAAAGGTTTTTAATTTTCATACAGGAACCCTAAAATATTTCAAGGTGATTTCAAGTTATACATGCAAAGAACAATGAACAGTTTCTAGGTTTATTTTAGTTTGAATAATAATATTTTGAATGGTTATCTCAAAAGAAAAGCTAGAAAATGTTACAAAACGAATGACAACTTTAAAGCAGTATGATATTTATTTAAAACGAAATACAGACAGAACGTTTTTAAATGTATTGATTCGTGTTACATATTTTTTGTCTCGTTTTATCATAATTACAATTTATGTCTTCGCAGCCGCTGTTGATTTTGCGATCCGCGGAAAGGACTTTCGTATTTCGATGATATACGATCTTTGCCCAGTCGTAAATTGTGTTATTATGCGTGTTAGTTGGTTCTCGTGAACGTTTTAATTCAGATAACAAGGCAAGTATAATATTTTTTATAAATTACAATGCTTTTGATTATTGTTTCTGCCGATGGATATTGTGAGTTAATTGTTGTGTCTTGAAAGTTATTTTTACCGGGACTTGAATTAACAAGAAATAAATGTAGTTTCGAGTTCGATACATTGTATAGAAAATAGAATAGATTAGAATAGCATATATCTTTATTGAAATAAATACCCACAAAAACAAAGTAAATACAGAGTCAATGAAAATAACGATAAAAACATCTAGGGTACTTAATACAATGGACGGCCTTATCGCTGAAAGCGATCTCTTCCAGACAACCTTTGGATGAACAAGACAATCTAAAAGATAAGGACGGTGGTAAACACCTAATAAAATAAAAGTGACACTTGTTAATTTAAAGGTACAAAGACATTATAAAACTCTACCTACTTAAATTCTGTCTACGTATCGGATACATTTGCTATTTTGAATTTGAATAGGGAAGAAAGTATTGTAAACTCTAAATCACATTTCAAACAGCTTATTTTTTCTTTTTTTCCTATGAAACACGCATCATAAAATAAAATAAATAAATAAATAATGCTGGACATTTCATACTGCATCATCTAGCCCTAAAGTAAGCGTAGCTTGTGTTAACCACATGACTGATATACTACTTCCATAAGTACTTTTTTTTATCATGGTAAAAATACTCAAAGAATTATTACAAAACTTGCCCAAATTATAGCTAAAACTGTGAACTAGAAGAATCAACAAGATACTAGTTGTAAATATTCTCCTCTCGCACCGCTCAGATTCTTGCACAGCTCTGGTGGAAACTTCCTCTTAATATTAGGAATATTATGTAAAAGTACCAAGAACGTGAAGACGCGGGCAGAAGCTAGCTGTCAAATTAAACAAGAAACGGATCCCACAATACACCGTGCAAAACGCACTCCATCAAATCGTTACTTCCAAGTATTGTTTTCGCACTAAAAGTCTATAATCACGAGACATGGGCGTACTGGCACATTTCTCGTCAGCATTAAAATTCCCGACGAAGTGGTCATAAAAATGATACGAGTTCGGCTTCGGCGGGGACGTAATAACCATCGATATTTCTACGGCACAGAAAAAATTCTCAGGAATTAGGTATTCAATACACGTTAGCGTTATACGCTCGATACGAATACCTAGGCTTATACGACTCGATACCTTATATTTTGTGGAAGATTTTGTGTAGTCGATGTTGTCTTCTTAGCAGTAAAGTTCAGTAGTGATTCTTATTTCATTATAGTTTTATAAATATGGATGTTTGTAAGGTAATTTGTTGGTTCAATTTAAGTACTTGAAATGACTCGGAAGTGCATTTTTGCTGAGGTATCTCGCAAGCGAAATCGCCTTAAGATGCTGATATTAAAGATTAATTCGTCGGGTGTATATTTCAAGTATGACAACTGCAAAAACTCAGATAAATACGTCTATTGATTTTGCATTATACATCCATATTATGATATTTTTCATAATATTTCATTCATGTATGAATACGTCTTATTTGTAGCATAGAAGACTTAGCCACGTGCAACGAACTGAACATTACCAACCTTGTCAATCCTGTTACGACTTGTAGATGTCATTATTCATACATATGATAAATGCTCATGCTTAGCACACATGTCTGTATATGCATATCTAAATACCTCTTTTAATCTGCTGAGTATGATTCCTTGTAGGTCACTTTCTCCGTTCTGGCAATAACCTCATTCGTTTTGTTTAGTACTGGTTTTTCCATCTCTATGTCTATAAATCTACGAAATCTGGAATGTAGCACCATAGAAACGTTGACTTTATCACGTATCATTGCTTGCTGCCGAAACAGTTTCGAGTATCTTTGTATTTTAGAAATAAGATCAAGTGGTTTTACCAGATCTCTCTATTTCACTCTATCTAACACACATACATTTTTAAAACTTATGATTGATTTGATGTGTCTCATCCATTGCTTCCATATAGCTTTTATTATTCTCTCTGAAACTACCAATAAAACACTTTGATCAACTGCATCATCTACGCACTAAAAATCGCCTAAAATCTTAAACAAATGGTTTGTCTCTCTCCTTCTATACTGTGGGTTCGTTTTTTAACGATCTGTCAGCGGAGGTGCATCAAAGATGGATGTAACATGAACCTGTCTGTTCTATGAGGACGCGGCTCAGTGGACAGTGCGAGTACAATTAGCGGCGATTTGTCTCGCTGCTCGTCCGACTCGCACGGACGCACTTCCCATAGCCACCTGCTATCGGCTTCTCTATGCGCGTTTCCATGACACTGCTTTATCGTGCTTTTTGGGAAGATTTTGGTCGTAAAGTTGTTATAATTATCGACTTCGGGGACGTGGTGGGCGAGTACTCAGCTGACATACAAGAGGTGCGAATTTTTCAAGGAACAAATGCTGTCATTGTACTCGTCGTTTTTGATATCGACAGGAATGGGGGACCAGGACAGGGTTATGTCTTTGCACATAATTTAAAAATAGACAGCTATCCAAATATACAAAATTTCAAATTACACGTCTCGAATTAGCTTGGTATTGTAATTAAGGCAAAATTGTAATTAAAGCAAAAGGCATGCATAAAATCAGCTCCTTTCTGGGAAAAACAAGTGCATACGAGTTCGTATGATAAAATAAGGAAGGAGAGCATGAGCGTTCCAGCTTACGTCGTGCGGTCTCGTTTTTATCTAGCAGCTAGTACGACGTCCGTACGTAATGTGGAAAACCGCCCTGCCTGTGGTACCAGTGCTGCCTCGCCGCACTGTCGTCGGCCACTGTCCTAATTAACTTTTTGTCTACTGCTCCCCGAACAATCGATTGACATTCCGAACGATTCCGGATCGACGATTCAAGCTTAGATAGCGATGGTTCTTCTGAACATTCGATATGGTTTATGGGAAATTCACGGATGCCTCCGTAGCGAGCCTGATCGTAATTTCATTTCATACTCCTATTTGACGTTTATCATAATCTGAAGTATCGGTTATTGGTGAACTTGTTTAGATTTCCTGTTAAGTACTTATATGTTTTTGTGTACGGGGAAATGAGATTCTCAAAGGTGTTGAAAACCAATTTAAATGTCTAGCCCCACCCACTTTTATGGTAATAAATTTATCAAAGGGTAATTGTAACTTTTAGTATTTATTGCCATCGCATTCATTGCGGATGTCCTTGTTAAATTGCTTTGATCAGAACGTGTTTTGATTATGTCATATAACAATAATTATTGGCATTGAAGAGTGAATCGGGTAATATGACGGTCGTAAAGTTGCGCTTGACCGCTCGCGGTGGGTTCAAGTTCGCACGGACGACGACGCATGCAATGAGGCCTTCTCTTGCACAAACAGCGGCAGCGGCTGGCTGGCTTCTACTAAACCTGTACCACAGCAACATACGTTCACTCTAAAAAGAGTTTTAGTGCGCAGAACTTAGGGTAAATTTAGCTTGTATAGATATTAGCCTGACACTTCGAATTAGATACAATACAATTTGTGGGAAAATACAATGTTTTTCATACTGATGGAAATTAAAAATGGAATATTGTGTGCTATCCTGCGCTCTCTTTAATTTGGATGGTTTTTAAAAACAAGCTTCTGCGTTCTGTGAATTTTAGAGGTTTAGAGTGCAACTCGTATACTTTCTCTGTTATTCCATCTGTGGGCTTACCTTCTCCGACAGACAGGCGTCTTGCGTCATGACTCAACAGTGTCAGCACGTCAATGCTTCGTTTATATAAATACGTTACATTCTTTATAATGTTTATCTATAGATTTCTTGGAGAAACACTTAATGAAATGAAAATCCTCGATCAATGATCGAGTGCCACTTGTCTACGATAGCTTTTCTGTTGTTTTATAAACTTAACTTTTGTTTATTTTAGGTATTGTAAAGCCCGTCACAGACGTATCTATAATGTTATATTAAATCCTGAGCTATAAATTTTATCATAGCAAGCTAACACACACGCTAGCTATACTTACTAAAATATATATTTTTGGCCTCATTAGGTCGGTAAAAAATATACTATAATCGGGACGTATTCCCAAGGTGTGGTAGACATTATTCTTTCAGATCTTTTAGGCATTTTTAGATCCTTTGAAGATGTATATGGGGGTAGTCAGAGGTATGTCCAAACACATTTGATACATTACTTACAATGACAAACCATTTAACACAAACAATTTTAGACATACCGACTTCTGACAAATCTTCAGATACACGAGTGAGGCGGCGGCACCCCGTATCTTAAAAGCCATACTTATAAACTTGAACACTGGTTAAATAATGCTTAAGATTAGCCCTGTCACTATCTAACAGAAAAGGATGGCAATTGTTTAAACGGTGTCTCAATTTTAACAGAATTTTATAAATAGAAGGGTAAGTGGCTGAAGACTATGAGAGGAAGTTTCACTGATTTACGGTTTACGATCGTAAAAATATTTTTATTCGTGTCACATTTAATCCTATTTAGTAAATTAAGCTCGTTAAAATAATGCTACTAAGTTTTGAACCGACTTCAAAAAAAGAAGGAGGTTCTCAATTCGTTAGAATATTTTTATGTATGTTCCCCGATTAATAGAAGACGCCTCCACCGATTTGATTTTTTTTATTTGAAAGGGTATACCCCCCCATGTGGTGCCATAAAAAAATGGTGAGGATCTGATGAGGATCTTCGGAGTTATGAACAGAAATGCACCTCGAGAGTGCAGAAAGTTGAGTTTATTTACGAGTATAACATTGAAGGTTTTTTACTTTACTTAGCCACTAACTTTTAATTTAGCCACTTGTTTGTGAAAAGGTACTTTTATGTATGAATCAGGTTGTCACACTGTTATGGCAAAATCTATTGGCATGAAATTTGAAACGAACGGATGTTTTGAGAGTCATTAAAACTTTGCAATCAGAAATTATTTGTGTACGTTTCACGTTGTGTCAAACTGCAGGGCAAAGGCATCCTTCCTCATTTTTCACTTCTCAAACAAAAATTCAATATAGTTAAACAAACGTTTATTTCATTTCAAGAACAGAACGAATAAGAAAATGGTAATTCTGATCAAGATTACTCAATTCCAGTGATATTCAAGTTTAAATTGTACTTGACACGAGTGGAGCGGTGGGCGGAAGCTTGTTGTTAATCATCGAAGCTACATAAATTGATCGCTCGCAGAGGCTTTCAATTCGCACTCTGTCTTTTAATTGCTACTTTGATAACCGGTCGTAGCAGCATAATGTGACTATTATTGTTTATTATCTCTACTGAATTAATGGTAATTGTCTCTTACAGAGAGACTACAGAAATGCTGCATTTTATTTGTATTATTATTACTCAAGTATTTACTGCTGTAGTAAAATAATAATAAGGGTGCTCAATATTTATTTTAACACACTAATTTTCCTTCAATAGCTTTGTTTCGAGGTTGTCTCTGCTTCACTATCACTACATAGTATAAAACAAAGTCGCTTCCCGCTGTTTGTCCCCATGTGTGCTTAGATCTGTAAAACTATGCAACGCAAAAAAAAAAAAAATCGCATAAAAATTATGCGGTTTTTTTTAATAGATAGAGTGATTCAAGAGAAAGGTTTATATTTTAATACATCCATAATATAGTAGAGAACACTGATAATTTTAGAGGTTTCTAATGTGATGTGTGATGTGACCCGTGCGAAGCCAGGGCGGGTCGCTAGTAATGTAAATAACACTTATTTCATACTCCTGTCAACGTTAATTAGGACAGTCCTCTGGATCATGAATATGAAACTAGAATAACTACATTGTCAGCAAAACAGAACGATTTGATTTGATTCGACACCACTTATGCATGCTCTTCTTTATTCATGTTCCTGATGTCGAGTGGTTTTGTGTGGCCGAGTCTCTTTGAGTCTAAGATGAGCGTATTCCTCTGTTTTCACACAAAACCGTAGCAATAGAATCGAGTTGAAATGTGAGCTTGGCGTGGGTTTAATTTGAATCCCGAACGTCCGCCGCGTCACTCTTTGATAGCTTTACGATATGGGCATTTTCAATGCTTTCTCTGCACCGCGCATAGATTCCCATTATCGTAACCTATCCATTTTTATCTCTTACTTTATATCTATGGTAGCCTCGGACACATGAATTTGGACATTGAATCATTCATCTAAAAACCACCGTGTTTATTCTGTACAGTAATATTAATTCCGTGTCATCTTCTCTGAAGAAAAATACCTAAAACTTGATATCACGGTGGAACTTTGGACTTTTGTGCATACAGAATAGTGGCTCGATTTTATTGAGCATATTAAGTTATTGCCATCTACATCAATTTGATGTATAACGGATAATGTCCCGCTCGTGGGCCGTGATACCAATAAAATAAGCAATCGACATTTATTTATTTAAAATTCAATTATATTTCGATGTAGTATTTTTAACTATCAGTGATTGAAAGCGTTTAATTTCTTAGATAAATATTTCATATATTTTAATATTTTAGTAGAAATGGTATGAGAATCGGAAAAGTACAATGTTCTAAAAAACAATTGTGTGTTAATGACAATATTATTTCACCGTGTTATTTTTGGGCTGATAGTTGAACAGATTCTTCAAAATTATGGTAAAAAATATTTTACGGGTACAATATGGATGCAGTCCTTTCAGCTTGAATAATAAAGGCTTAGTTATCTCTGGGAACCTATAAAACTTTTAGGGCTGTCATTTCCTATTGAAGTAGAAGTATTAGCCGTGTTGCGATCTTGTTCGCATTTGTCAGGTTTAATCTCACTTGACAAAGGCGTCGTTTACGATGAATCTTACGTTTCCACATTTTACTGAACCAGTTTCACTCTGAATTGGTTTTCTATTTGATATGAGTTTTATTACTTTCGACTCAATACTGATCAAACTTTCAAATCTAGAAAGTCAGGAACTGTAAGTTGGCGCGGGTTTTCTTTTGGAACAAAAATATAAAATGTAAATCTACTTGCCACACTATCGTTAGTTTTTACTATTTCTGGCCGAGATATTTATGTAGGAGCACAACCCGGACATCTATCTAGCTAGATCGACACTCAATCGAAACTCGGTAAGGAATTTCCGATTCCGGTTCCGACGGGAGATGAGTCTATTCTATCATTACCATCATCATCTACAGCCCAATTTTATCTCCTGCTGGGTATAGGCCTTTCTAAGTGTGTGCCATCCACACCACGGTCCTGTACTAGTCGTATTCATTGGCGCCCCGCTACGTGAACTACTTGTATGTATCTCGCTATCGATCGCCCGACACTGCTTTGTCCCATCCTCTGCCATCATTTAGTCATGGCTTTGCTCCACCTGTTTTCTCCTCGCCTTGCGATGTGTCTGTTCTATACTTAGTATTATCAGGGGTTTAGGTACGTTCGGCCGCGCGCCTCTTCAGGCAGGCGTATGGCAGTGGGCTCCCACTTTCCACTCGGCTCGCATGCTAGCCGCCCGCGTCGATTACCTATTTATGCGACAAGTCGACAACCCTTCCGCGTCACTCCGCACCAGACAGCGACAGTTATGCGTTAGAAAGAGAGGCAATGTTTAGGTGAATATAGCGCTAAGCACTAAGCGCTTATGCGACCTGAATTGCACTTTGTTGCGTCGCCGCAAGAGTCGCTATTTATACATATAATCTTTTTCGAAGTGAGCCTTCTGTACGTAATTATTCTGTGGTATAATTAGATATTCTCAGGCTAGAGTGAAACATCCACGCATAAGTTCTATTCAGTCTGTGGTTTTACGATGTCGTTGAATAATGCGTACCTACTCTTTGCTTGATGGCGGTACTGCGAACTTGAGTTGTGTGCTTTTATGAGTTGTAGGAACGTGTTGCATTTTATAAGAGACCGACGTAATCGTGATTTTCCATTTGAATCTTCAGTCAACTAAAATTAGTACGTCTTTAAAGGAATGGTTTTTTTCTTCTTGTCAAATGATAAGAGATGGCAGCATATTTAGCAGCTAACGGAGCTTTGGGAGCTTATAAGTTCATTATGAATAACATGGCTAGTCTTACAGAAAGAGATGGAAATGTTATCCGTAGTTTGTAAAACTAATTTTATAATTAGTGATTTGTTTGTTTGAATTCATCACAAGTATGTAAAATTTTGTTTCCAGTTTACCATTGTTATAAATAATCATTTCAAGTAGGCACTGAACTCAAATCCCTCGGTAATCCTAGGCTTACATACAGAGCGAGGAAGTAACGGATGAAGAGATAAAGATAACCCTTTCAAACAAAACAGAGCATCCTTTCCAAAACTTGTTTTTTGTTTTGGTAAAGTTTACTAATAAGGACTGCTACGGACAGTGTCATATAAACTTATTTGAATTTAAAGTGTAAAAAATCTAAAAGGCGTTATGTGTAGGTCCGTTTCACAATCATAATGATGATTCCTATATACCGGCCCATTGTGAATTAGTGATATATAGCCTTATCTTATTCAATCCACGAAACAAACACTAGGATGACTAAGTAAAAGACATACACAAGCAATAATTCAATCAGCACAATTTGCATCGTATTACCGAAACGACAAATAAAATCCCCCACAACTCCCAAGTTTACCGTAATCAATTCTTCAGAAACCAGTTACTTAGTTCAATTAAAAGTTTACAACTCAACTTACATGGGAGTTAATTTGTTGTACATGTTGGCGGTACAAGACATGTGCGAGGCAATTCCATTTATACATTCTCTATTTGCTGGACTATAATGTAGAGCATAGTTTCTCAACCTTATTTTGCCCACCGCCCACTTTGAGAATATTTTCTTTTTTCTGGAGCCCCCCCTCCACACTAATTTTTCTTACCATCGGTCGCGAATTAAGAATATAGATAGAGAGAATAAGAATAAGAATATAGAGTTTCGTACTTTTTTAATAGGTCACATATTTTTCGCCCCCTCAGCACCATCTCAATTTCCCCTAATTTTCTCTGGGTCTTCTACTGCCCCCCTGAACGTCTCAAACGCCCACAAGAGGGCGTTATCTCCCACGTTGAGAGCCTATGATGTAGAGCAACGGAGATATGACGGACTTGCTTAATCTGAATCTCATTAGATTTAGTCCTCCAATTATTTGCTTGAAAATAACTTTTAAAAGAACATGCTCTCGTATTTGTATTCCCAGATACGATACACACTTGCTGTTCAAAGAATTAAAAAGATTTAAATTATTAATCATCAAATCGATTGTAAGTGAGTAATGCTTTTTTTTCTACACCAGCCTCAATACTATTCAATTTCAAGTAAACCTTAAGTACTTAACATGAAATCATTTTCTGCCAAAATACGTTTCAATACATTGAAATCAGTAATTTAAACAAGAACAACAAAGTAAGTCATCGTCCTTGCAATGGAGCACCATAAATTGTGATTGCTTTCTCCGAACCCGTTGTCTACGAGGCATTCCAATCAGTCGGGCGAACGCCTTCAACGAACTCGCTCTAAGAAGATAGTTAACAAGCTCCACCGCCTTATTCGAGACTCCTTGTCATATCCGATCCTACGTAATTTACACCACCCTTTTCTAAAGTCAGGGAACTGAAAGAGACGACGATATCGCTGGACGGCCAACTTGGATCAGACGTTCCAGAGTAGAGACCCCGATGTTTCTCACGGATCAAGCGAATGATTGATCTTTGATTAGAGTTGTGTACCGTTCTGTGAATGGTGTCCTAGTTTTAAGCTTATTTAATTAAAATACTGGCGACTGACGAGTAAGGGCGTGATATGAATGTTAAAGATTTTGTATTTGCAACAAAGTTTAAGAGAAGCCATAAAATCTCGAATCTCTCGGCGTATTGAACATGCATTGTTCAATTCGCGACAGCCGGTACTGGCATGTGGAGTGTCATCCGACCTCGGCACAGCCGCGTCGGTCGCCTCGTGATAAGATTTTCCAACCTATTTGCAGCGCACTGCTACAGCACCTGCCATACTTTTTGTAGTATAATTATCTGCTTAAAGTACGCCCTTGACGTGGCTCGAGCCCTCATGAACTCCTTATAACATATGCCGCAAAGATTACTAACGTTCGAGAACACTCCAGGCTTCTCCAGAGCGTGCCATTTTTGTGGCGTTGAGACGTTCCAGGAATGCAGCTCACATTTGAATATCTAAGATTCTGGTGAGTCGCTCGCCCCGTTATGTCATGTAAGACATGAGGATACATCCCGCTGCACTCCAGCAACATTCCTCTCCTTGGGTGCTCGCCGAGTTTTGAACTTGGTTAAGCTCGGCGGAATAGCTATTCTGAAATTCACCAACGCATATGCAAATGTCAGCTCTCGACACTGATTGTACGAGTGGCACGGGGAAAATTCATGCATTTACATTAAATTTCACCGAAATTGGATCCTGACTTCGTAGTTTATATGCGATCGCACTGTGTCACGTGTACTCCGCTCCCGATATTTACGGGTTTCAATCGCATCTGTCGCGAGGTTATGGATTGTTTAGAGTTGTACATTTAAATGCGCACTAAAACTCGGCTACTATCAAACTAAAAAATAACTATTAAACTATTTTAAATTTTGAAGTATCAAGTTTTTTTTTTAACTGGAAGAAGCGAAATTTCAAATGAGTGCATATTATATAAAATATAGTGCAATATCTATATTCGTTTTCAGATGTATCAAAGCCTTCAGATCTTGTAACTTTCTTTCCTTATGCCTTTTAATCAGCATTAATCATTTATAGCCTGTTGTTTTCGAAACGGTTCGCCTAGTGGATCAACTAATCGAATGATTGTTTACAATCGTTTGCTGTACCTGAATCAACTTCTTGTATATAATCATTCTTGGCTTCATTAATTACACCTTCAGTGCCAGTTTTATGAGCCTGCCTTTATCGGCTCACGTGAGATTACGTGTTCACTCTATTACATTCGCTTTTTCTCTTTTTGATGACTCAATCTACTTCATTATTGCCTTTAGCTAAAAGCTGTAAAAAACTACCATGTTTCTGCGGCTTAATTAAACAAGATAGTTGTGTGTTGACAGAAGCGAAGCGAATCTGAGATAAACTGTGCTACTAATTGACTACTTTTTGTGAATGGAGTATGCGGCTTGAAAAAGCCGCGTGATCTGTATAAATAACAGAGCATTGACCAGTTTTTGCTTTAGCAAAAACCTCATTTTACTGTATCCAATAAATGACTCAGTTTTTGCGTGCGCTACGGTCATGATCATGATCGATTCTAGTTGTGGAAATGGTAACGAGGGAAACATCTGAAAGCTCACGTCTCGGCGTAAGCCACTTGTATCATCGAACTCGGTCGTAACAAGTAGGACGACCGTTCTCTCTAATTTGCGAGTAACACTGGCCGAGCGAGAGACCCGGGAAGGCAATAAATTGGCGGTCGCGCGATCGATAGCTGCGCTCGCGCACAAATCAACCGGCACGTCAAAAACAATGGCGTCTACGGCTGCGGGGGCGATCGTGCTGCCACCCGGGGGATACACTCGAAACCAATTTTATTTTTACACTCTGCTTTACTGCTCTCTAGGCGGATAAATCATTAAGATAACGTAGAAAAATAAAATTTTAATCCTTGTTATGTTACTCGCTAAGCTAAGTATTTAATAAAACATATTTTAAGAATAGCCTTAATTACCGAACTATAACCCAGCAAGAGCTCATTTAATTGGTCAAAACTCTTTGGCCACCTCGTGCAATGATATCAAAGTCATAATATTTATGGATCTTGTTTATATTCTAGTTCTAGTTAAACGTCAAAATCCGGCCAGATACCAACCCGTTTTAAAAAACATTAATGAATGTGATTTTTTGTTGACTTGTCACAACGTTTCCGGCGAGCCGGCGGCCGCGTGAAGAATCGCCGTACGCGATGGACTCCGGTACAGCTGAGTCAGGGTCGCCGATATCTTAAGGTGCCTTGTCATTCAGATCAAAGTTACAGGTGTGCTTCCGACCATTGACCACCTGAGCTCCTACTTTGGTTTTGATTTAGTTCAAACTACCTAGATTTTGTTGCACCCATTCCAAAAATAGCTTCTTTTTGGAATAAACAAATAAATCTACTTCGTCTATTTACTGGGACAACACTCCTTCTATTTTTATCGCATAACCCTGTCCTAATCTTTTGCGAATTTATTCAAACACAATTTGTTAAGTATACTGATCATGAATGACAATGATCAACTTGTCAATTTGCTACGTGCTCTACTTGTTAGATAGACTTAGGTGTAACTGTAGGTAACGAAAAGGCCTATCTGAAACTGAATTTGTTTAATTTTATAAATAGAAAAGATCTGTGTGCAGTTTTATTCCTTTTCGAGGGTTAGTTTGAAAAACTCTGAAACACGTGTTCATTTATTTTGTATTTAAAGTATTTGAACCAAGTTTCAAGCCAATCGCACCACCCGTTAAAAAGTTTCCATACAAACTTTGACACCCCATTTTAACCCTTTTTGAGAGTTATTTTGAAAAACCCTGAAACATGTGTCTAGTTATTTTTATTTTACAGATCCAAACGAAGTTTCAAGCAAATAGCACTATGCGTTAAAAGATTTCATACAAAAGTTTTCCTTCCCTTACCCCTTTTCACCCTTTTAGGGGTTGATTTTCTAAAATTAGATTAGCCTACGTTTTATTCCAGAACCTAAGCTTTCTACATTCCATTCAGCAGAATCGCTTTTATAGTTACGGCGATAAGTGGAGACAAACATTCACACACACACGGACTTTCTTAGCAGGATAAATAACATTTCATGACACAGAATGATGATTACAATTTACCATGTAAATGCCTTTGTACATCTGGCTTAATAAATAGCATTTTCTTATGACAACCCAGTTTCCTACGCATCGGATACGCTTGACTGAGAGTTGATTAACGAAAGACGAAAATAAACCGATCAGGGGACCGGCGCGTGTTATGACATGCCAATGCCGTTATGCTATTCACAAGCCTAACTGTTTTGTATCATTTATAGTAAAACACCAAGCGCTTAACTATAATGATGCTTACGGTAGCACCGCTTTTAGGTATTTATACGGCTATCATTTAAAATAATGTTGTCAGGTTTTTTTGGAGTTAAAATATCAACAACATTATCCGAAATTCCTTATGAAATCTTTTAAAGGACAGACAAGATTACGTACCAGTATTATCAGGCTATTCACGTAGAGGGTTTGCTGGAGTAGGTACTCTGGCGACTGCTAAAAAACGGTAAGTCGGAGCAACAGGTAGACGTTCCAATTAGAGGCAGGCGCTCTTGAGTGGTCGTCTCGCGCGTCGAGTCACCGGGCTTTGACGGCTGACGGCTGTACACAAAAACCGGGGCCCGTTTCGCTTGCCGGCTCTACAAAAGCACTTTTTGCACCCGCAAACTTGTCGCGCCACACTTTGACTTTCACGACCTTCTCGTGTGTGCAGCACGCTTTATTCACCGGCAAAATTGAAGATTTTTCACACTTTCAGCTTCGTTTGTGAATACCTTTGCATGCGTGGAACGAATTGAACTTGACTTAAATCTCTTTGTGTACGCTTTTTTGCAATTAAACCGTTGATCATGTTTAATTTGTGGTTAATAGTTACTTCAAAGTGACAAACTGCTGCAAGTGACCATTGATCGCAGGTACTTCACGCTTCGCACTTAATTGCGAATTTTTGCTGATACCGTTTTGATAGCGAGTTGTTTCGTGCACAAAATTTATGGGCAAGTCAACTGCATCAGTTATCGATTCATCTGCGGTTTCTTACTAACATTTTCAATTTAACTGGAAATATTATTCCACCGCAATAAATCAGGGGTGTCTTGGTCTCGGCTCTATGGGACAATTTCGGTAAAAGGTTTAATTCTTAATTATGGCCTTGGTCGCCTCTGTCGTATTTATTTTACTTTGTGAAATTATCTTTAAGAGAAGACTGCAATAAATTTGCTCTCGTGATCAATTATTAAGATGTTAATGTAGGTATGTACATGAGAAAATACAATTTACGCCGAAGATTTCCAGAACTCTTGATGCAGAAAGTGCATTGACTTTTAATAATCACTAAAACTGGATTTTTTTTAAATGTACGTTCATCACCAATGTAGCTGTTTTGTACGAATAATTTATTAATTAAACCAACAGAAAACTAAACAAACAAGGGAATCTATTGATTGGCTGGACGTATAATTTGATTAAAAACGATGCTACATCAGCAGCGGCATTCGAAAACGTGGGGCATGCCGTGAAAATCGACGAACAAATTTAGTCCGACTGTTTACATAGTTCAGTGATTACTGAGTTACGGTTCCCGGTTGGAATTTTAATTTACAATTTGTCTCCCGTTCTCCCAATTTTTGGGGTTTACTTGGAACGCTCGCGGTAATGGGAAGGCATGTCGGGAGGCAGTCGCACGCTGTCTACGCCACTCCTCGAATACGACACCATAAAAATTATGTGGATTAAATGCACATGGCAACATTGTGGCGCGCTTTAAATTAAATGTAGGTGTGATAAGTAGGTCAAACAAATTGTACCGATGCTCTTGATACCAAACTTCTCATTTAACAGATGGTTGCTAATGATTTGGTCTGCTTAGATTGTTCGTCTCATATAATGTTACAAAATTATCATACCAAATAATAAACATGATTTTCCGGTATAAAATATAACCTAGTCGTAAATCTGGGTGCCAAATTTCATCCCAATTAACTCAGAAATGCCTTAATTGAACCACAAACTGACAAACTTTCACATTTTAGTTGGGATAGCTTTGATTTATTGAAAGTGGAACTCTCTAATGGGTAGTTCCTGTCTTGGATCACTTCGTGCCATGCAGTCATCTCGGTTCGGTATTTATTAGACCAACTCTCGTGGTATTCCAGTTGGGGTCTGTCTGTCAGAAATTAATCTGGAGAACGCTATGTGCGAAAGTAACCCACAAAAAAAGATAAAATACGTTCGTATTTTACTTTCACGTTGAGTGACTTCACGTTTGCTATTATAATGAAAAATAAAACGTATCGAAGTTCACTCTATCACAGTCACAAACAAAGCACAGTCCTGACCTCAATCTAAGATTCCTTTATTTCATTGCCTTATACACAATACCCAGACCAGGAACAAATATTAGCAGATCGTGTAAATTCTACAACCATTTGTGCATCGCAAGAATCAAGCTCGCACCTCTTGCATCTCAGCCAGGCATTCGCCTACCGCGCCACCGAGGTCATCAAATACAATTTCAGAATTTATTAGTACCTACAAACCTCGTTTCCCAAGATAGCAGTTATAATTATGCATGCTTGTTATTGATGCAAGTTGGGTTTGTTCAAAAGCGCACACAAGTTCATGTCATGTTGAACAGTTTGTCATCCCTAGTTCCAAAGCTCAACTATATAGTACGTATAGAAATAGAACTTTCTTGTGATTGCTTAGATCGCCGACTCTTGTACCTGTCGATTTCAAAGTCCAGTTAGGAGAGCGGACTCGCGTGTGATGCAGTTTTAATGACATAATCGAGATACCGCTGACTCGATTAACCCAGGCTACTGGCTGCCTTTAAACACCTATCTTCACGTGTTGCTGTTCGGTTATCGATAGAATCGAGACATGATTGTGCCGAAATCCCGAATTTAAAAATGAAACTTATCAATTGTGCAGCCTTGAGAAACGTCAGTGTAGTGCTTACTTTTATGTAAGTATTGGAATTTTAACTTACGACTGTTTTCGACTTGGAACTAAGTACCTACTTACTTACTTAATCAAAGTTACTTACACTTTTTAAATGCTATTTGTTGACTTACACTTTACGTTAAAATATAAGTAAGTATTCTAGAAAGAAAATTTATATTCTAGTTTTCCTATTTTTGTCCTCGATATATTTGTTAATCTTTTTTGCCGACCCCTTGTAATGCGGGACAAGGACAAGAAGATGGTGATGATTTGTTAAGATTTTTGCTTGTTATTATATTTAGTATCACAAGAACCACATATTAACCGTGAGCGCGAAAAACGAAGCCGAAACATTCGAAAAACTGCATTGTATCACGACTAGACCCAGCATCTAACTAGTGCAGTATTAGTTATAATCTATCGGCTGACGGAACGCGAGCGGCTGACGTTTCATCGATCTACGGTTCCTACCTCGTTACCGATCAACCGGATTACTTGCAGTTAATTTTGCCAACATATCACTTTTAACAAAAAAATTAAAGGAAGAAAAAAAAAAATTACGAGCTTTTGCGAACCCTTCTTGTTTGACATAAATCTTTCAATTTAATTTTAAGCCTCTAGGGAACGTAACCAATTGTACTAAAATTTGGCATAACATAGAATTCTCCATGATAATACAATATTATGGTGACAACGAGCTAGTCTGGTGAAGGTATGTGTAGTTCTTTAACGGAAAGCATTTTAAAAGAAAAAGAAAAAATCGTATGTCCCGAACACACAATTTCTAACCTTCTTTTTTCGTTTCATATTTAAAACGAATAGGTCTAATGTTGTTGCTTGTTTGAAAGATAATAAAGTTCTCAGTATTAAAAGTACTTACATAGATTTTCTGCAGTTTCTTACACACATCCAATTTTTATTTTTATTTTACCTCTTTGTTAAATCAATAGACAAGAAGTTCGTTTTGATCGTTATTCGTCAGTATTATTTCATCATCATCATCATCATCATCAGCCTATAGCAGTCCACTGCTGGACATAGGCCTCCCCTAATGAGCGCCATCGCGCCCTGTCTTCAGCTTGACGCATCCAACTTGTGCCGGCAGCCTTTCGCAGATCGTCACTCCACCTGGCACGCAGTATTATTTGTCAGTTACGATCTAGCAGACACATCTCTTGCCTACATGAAAGCAACTGTTTCTGTTTATGTATAAAACCGGGCGCTATTTTATGAAATGTTGCATAATTCATGCAATTATTTATTTCTCGGCCCATCGGCTATCGATGTTCCAATTGTAATTAAGATTAAACTGTATCTTGAGAACAATTATACTATCTGATTAAATGTAGTTACTACAATAGATCGAAGACAACCTTCTTGCAGTTATTACAGTATGAAAATGTATAAACTAAAACTTAGGCCTTTACATCTTTACTAGATGATTTATACAGTGTCAGGAGGCAATCTTTGCCTACACTGAACGGGACACTGTAGTGCCTGGGACAATGTTGAGATGGAGTAGGCTTGTAGCACCTACACCATCCTCTCAGATTAACCGGCCATATCCACAGGAAAGACATGGTCAATACGTGCGGGGCTGACTAAGCCGAAAATGTATAAGTATTACAAAAATGTTAAAACGTGGGTGTAGGTCACTAGTACTTCTAATTGTTGTATATGTACGTAAATGCTATTTTTCTATTCGTGTGTCTGTAGTTCTCGCCATAACGTATGCTGAGTTTACCTGAGATTTGCAATATTGCAAGAAGAAAAGCGGATGGATCACCGAAAAGAAAGCTAGGCCCCATACCGTGTTTGTTGCCCTGATTCTTCACGGTGCTGGTCGCTAAAGAACAGGAGTAGAATCACCTAGCTCTTAAGACGTTTCAAAGTGGTCATAACGGTCCTACTGAATAAATGATATTTGATTTTGATATAGTAAAGTTAGGAAAAAAGATAGTTGGACAAAAATGCACTAAAGGCCAATGCTACAATCGACAATAAAACTAACTAAATACTTAATAAGAAGAATAAATAATCGAGATTTCTCATACTTATTCAGCAATATAGCCATACCGAAAAAAATATTCCACGGATAAAAATTATCGACAATTTCAAAATCTGACCTAGATAACCGAAATTATCTGCACATCTACTATGTCACATGCAAGTCTATGCAAACTCCCATAGGGTTTGTCAGCATTTATCACCTTCGGTTCTCGTGGTACGGAATGTCGTTAAAATATATACAGTATTCATGTGGGTTTATGTTGAAAGAATGTAAAGTTTGCAACACGTAATGTAACCTTACGACCGCGGATAGTCGGTCATAAAAGTCAACCGACATAAGGATTTGGCTACGGATAAATAAAAAAATTATCCAAGTTTTACATAGTTTCTCAAAGTACATGTAGGAAATCGCGCTAGCTATTCCCGAGATGATATTGAATGATACTACTGAGCTCACGGTAAACACGGTACGTATTTATTATAAGTCAAAGTAATATCTATGCTAATGATGAGTGCGATGTACGGATGATGCTGATGCACTGGCTTACGTGGATCGCCCGGCCGCGCTCGCGACACGGACGACCTACTTAGGCCAAACTGCTGATGATGTGTTTGATGTATCGAACAGTACATACATACAATCATGCCCGTGTCCCATCAATCTAATCAATCCCATCATCAGTGGTCAATGTAGGAACATTTTATTTTGATGATACCTACTTGAAACCTTAACCTGTTATCTGAGCAATGATTTAAATATAGTTTTTCACTGACATGTCATTGAAAAGAGATGACAACAGATTTAGCTAACGTCTGAGCTCTAGCAAGCTTATAAGTCCATTATTAATAACAGGCAAGCTTTTAGGCTAATTGTTTGTTTCATAACATAAGTTTTAAGTGTTTTTCAGATCAAATTTTTCTGTTAATCTTCTAAACATAACTGTTTTATATCAGTTCTTCATACGTAATAACCTGTGCAGTTTTTAAGTTGGATGGAAATATCTCGAAAACAAAGGAATGTAACACGTGGGTCGATTATGGCACTTGATGTTAAGCGTCATTTAAAATTAGTACCGTTCACTCCTTCAGAAGCCGAATAAAGAAATAGGGGGCTATTAAACATGTAAGACACATTTTATATCTATAATATTTCAAGATTTTTATTATATAGTTGCTAGATTTACTGTCTACTGCGGTTAATTTATATGGATTTTTCATTTTATATCGAAATTTGCATATTCTACGAATCGAATAAAAGTAAGTTGTGGTTTGTTTAATGAAGAGGTCATTGATTCCGTTTTATTAGTTAAAGGATCGCTGATATGTTATAACATTTATATCCTATAGATACATTATTAAAGCCTTCTTTTCTTTATTTTAAAAACATATTAAGTGTTCAATAAAAATTCAAATACTTTTAATATAGTGTCAAAAATTTTAATTAAACGTCTTAAACCACTATGGCATATTCGCTCACTGTTTATTCGAATAGCTGTTTATTGCCTTATAACTTATCATAATCGTTATGTACAGTCAGTTAAATAGTCGATAAAATATTCTAATTACCCTTAATAAATAGCTGATTTATTCGAGATCAGCTTTTGCCAGAGCTTATTGGCAGCGGTATTTATTATAGACATACCATTGTTTAAAATGTTGCAAGTCGGATTGAAATGAGCGTGTTAACGAGCTGAAACGGGGCATGCATGACCTCGGGATCAAACGCGTGCCTCGCACTATCTTACAGGGTGTCCTAGGGATTAATCGAAAGCTATCAAGATGACCAACTTCTTTCTTCTTCATGCTTTCTGTAATATTTGTTTAAGACTTAGGTATTTACTTTAGTCGATTCTTTTGTAATATATTTACTTAGCAACACAAAAGGCCAATTTCAATATTCTATCTATCTGTGATTTTGCTTATTGTGGTTAGATATCTGACTTAACTTCTATACTTATAAGTGGCTAAATTAAAACTTCTTCAATGTTATTACACGCTGAGCAATTTTCTGCACTTGTACATTTCTGTTCATGACTCCGCTCCGAAGATCCTCGATAGATCCTTACAAAATTTTTGTGGCACCAATCAGAAAGTATATCCTTTGAAACAAAATAAAAAAGAATTTTCCAAATCGGTCCAGGCGTCTTCAAGTAATCGGTGAACATACATAAAACAAAACAAAAAAAAATATTGTGTCAATGGTTTTGCTACACCCTGTTTATTCTGTTCCACGTTCTATGACTGACAAATGTAGGCGACAAGTAGTATCTGGGCCAGGCTTTGTTCCGCCCACCGATGCCCGTCCGACCAAAACTACAGTTAGCTTTTCACAATTCTGTGGAAAATGTAGCGACTATGTAAAACTTAATAAAACAGACTGCAGAGTCAAAAAACCTTGCTCTAAGTCGAATGGGCTGACCTAGGAGTTAAACGAGCCCTACTCCTAAATTAATCTCAAAGAGCATTGTAAATTTAGCAATGCGACGGGCAATTTCGGTCCAACTGATATTTATGTGAGTAAAATTATCCAGAACTTTCTTGGCCTAAAGTAGCTTTTTCTTCAAAATTTTCTACTGCGCAGTGAAACGGCTAACTTCACGAATGCTTACATCCATTGTGCGTAGCGTGTACATGAAATGTACTAGTATACGAGGATGTGACTCTGATTACTACCTTGACTTGAATTGGGTGCCAAAATAAAGAAAATTTCTACCAATACAATACGTAGGGCTGGAGTCGTGACCCTGTTTTTATTTTTATGCAAATACTCTGCGTGAGTCACAGGCGGTGTGCACTTTGAATAAGATGTCTAGAGAACATGACGAGTAATAGCAGTAATGAGTTATTATGTGTAAGACGCTCGTAAATCCTAGTAAGCTAAGTAGGGTAAACACTGTTAATGGTTCACGGATTTCACGGCACGAATCGCATTTGTATACCTGTTGCTTTACTTTTAACACTGCCACAGCGCAACGTAATTGCTCCCCTGAACGAATCGTTTATCATATTAGAATATTGAAACTGCTCGGAGCGAGAATTTATTGCATTCTAATTCAAGCTTTGTTACATAAATGAAGCTCAAGGATCTGTGTACTCGCTTCGCTTACAATTGTCTCGTTAAGGAACGGTGTGCCTCGTTACTTGATCGCATAATATCCAGCTGCTTACGTTCGCATCCTAATTGGCGTTTACAATCAAAATTTCAATACTCGCGATATAATTATATTATCGTACGTTACTCACGCTCGATTATTGAGCTCGTTAACCGTTTGTGTTTGTGTATACGTGTATTTCCAGCCAGTATTTTCACTTTCACGCAGACATAAAGACGAATGTGAAGAATTTCTTTTCATTAAGCGCACATTAAAGTATAGGTGGTAGTGCGGTGCAGTTGAGGTGGAGCGATGAAACAACTCGTCGTTCAATAAATCAACGGCGTAAGACTGTATTTCTTTCGTAATCAGCTCATATCGGTTCTCGCGGTTGTGGCCGCCTAATTATTGTCGACTTTTACGATCTACCTAACGAGTTTTCACTCCGAGCCAATCACGATTTTACGGCGTACGTATTTTGAGTTTTTAATTATTATTAAAATACTGCTGCTCGGATCTAACATCTGCACAAAGCATAAAACTCGAAATGAAACTGGGATCGGACTATTTGTAACCTGGACGTTGACATTTACTGTCTCCGCCTTTACACGGGATCTAAGCATTCCAAATAAATTACATGTCACAAATTAATTGATGTAATTAAACAATATTTATATTCAAACTGGTATTGCTGGGTCTTAAAAGTTTTTTCGTAGCTTAGTTAGCTTAATTAACATGATCAGCTTAATACATTATAAAGCGAATTGCTAACAGTCGACAACACAAAAAATACATATTTTAGTGCTTTGCTTAGTCATAGATGAAGTTGATTTATTGTGTGAAATATTTTGTTTATTTCAAAACTTTAACTTTTTGTTTTGCTTATACTTACTAAACGTAAGAGTACTTTTCGGTACAAGTGGCAAGTATTGACCGACAAATGTGGGTTCAAAACGTTTTTTTTTTTGGAAATACGAGTACGCTAAGTATGTATTGTGAACCATTATCTACAATCTCTCTTATCTAATTTATTTACAACAAGTTAAAAATCAAAATGCATTAGCTTGAATTAATATTTTTTGTGTAAAATACACATTAAAATGCGTTGAGAATTAGAATAGCAGTTAAAATAAAAACAGAATAGATATTAGTGCTTAACAGATTTTATCATTCGTTATGAAATTAATTATTTTCGTAAACATATTAGTTGATTAACATATTAATTAATTTAAACCCTGGTAAATGCGTATTTAATTATAAATGTTAATACTGTAACTAATAAGTGGTTTAGTCAAAACCATTTAGTTATGTACATGTCTATGTAGATAATGAGACAAGCAATTAGGGCTTTCTTTTATGACAAGTATGTTTAATGGATATTTTAGTAAGTTTTTTTATTTCTATATACATACTTACCTACCTCTTACCTACTTAGTTCAAGGCAGTATGAGGTGATAAGAATGGCTAACTTTGCTATGTTGATAGATAATAGGAATAAAACTATGAAAGGCTGGCTAATCCTCGCCAATGATTTTTTATAATAAAAAAAAAAACAGGAATCACAATACAATAGCAATACATTTTAGAAACACTACAAATAGACAACACGATGTCTTAAGATCAACCGAACATTATTTACTATGATAACACGAAGAATGTGAGTTACCCCCGTTCGACCGGCGACTGTATGTTTAGGAATCTCACTGTCTTATCTCAGATATTAACATATTGATTATGCTTCCCGTATTGATGTGCGACAGACAGCCCAGCCTCTCTCGTGTTCCGTACCGCGAACTAGTTTGTCCCTGCTAGTGTTGTGCCATCAATAAAAATAAGTTACTGCACCGTAAATACACCTTTACGATACCTCGTATCCATTAGCTCCGTCTATACCGAAGGCTGTGCATGGCGACTTTACGATTTCAGGACTTTATTTAAACAAGCTGACTTGATCGCGATTTCGTGTTTGTTTTAAATAATAAAATTTTATCACTTTAACCATACCTTCAATAAGGAGACGAATTTATGGTTTATGCTTTTAAATTTACGCTTATTAAGGCATTTTTAAATCAATTTTCTGAAAACGGGATTTTCCTACTGAAATGAAAAAAATCGTATGGAATCATAACTTTTGCAAATTTTAGACATGACCAAATATGTATCTGGATAAGTATACCTCTGACTACTGTAGATTTCTTAAATTCCTACAGGCCTGAATGTCTACCACACCTTAGGGATACAGTCGTGATAATATTTCATTTGAAAAAAATGTTGGGCTATGCAAATAATTATAGAACATTATTTTTATTGTAGTAAGTACTAAGTATTAATTTTTGTTTACATAGTGTTGTATAAAAGCGCGGCACAGCACTAGTTGTGTGGCGAGAGCTCTCGCATCGGATTGATCAAGTTATCTCCGGATCTAAACACAGAGCTGATGTTATGAGTTGATAAAAGCCCCCGTCGGCTCGGAACGAAGGTGTCTAAAATATTAGGAGCGTAAGCAATTTGTCTGGTTCCGATGTTCGTTTTGTTAACGGTATCGAGACTATATCATAACTCAGTTAATACAATAATTTGGACAAAACAAGGATGGCCAGCGGCTAGTAACTAATATTTTATCGGATAGTGGCGATAATGATTCTTAAATAATCTTAGAGTAATGATACCACTATTATTATGTTGTAAAAAGGTAAAATGATTTGAGACTTAATTTTATAAAATCTTGCATCTCATTTTAGACACTTCTTGCCATACTTACGGCACTGAACATGTACTTAGTATCCACAATATGTGAACACTCCCAACAACATTTATCTCACTTTCTCATCTCTATTTTCCTAGTATCGAGTGTGTCTATTGTTTTGAAAGTTCTTTGTTTGTGTTCCACATTAGTTTTCCTTATTAGGTTTTATACTGGAGTATTCTTTGCGTGTAGGGACAACTCGTAAATGTGTCATACTTACTATGTGAGTTATCTAGAAATAAACATATGTAGCGCTTTTTTGAAAAATGTGGAAACATACTATACTTATTTTTTTTAGCAGTAAACCTCTGCAATAGTGTTCTGTTCGGATGTATGATTACCGTTGCGATACAGTTTGCTTTATGACTAGGATAAAATAACTCTCAACCAAAAAGATAAGCAAAATATTTTAAATGCACAAGCACTGATTTAGTATTTTTGGCTTTTATCTTAAATCGAATCTTGCGCAATTCATAATCTTTAAGAGACTCGCAAGTGTCACATTTATCTCAATTAGTTTTTTGTAAAGTAATATTTGAAATGCATTAAAACACCTTCCTTTAGGGTTGCTATACACACGTTCCGTTTTAATTAATACTTCTACGTTGGATTTCAAACTAATTTTTTGTTTTACTACCATTCATAGAAATATATTATTAACGACTGTAATCGTATGAACGTCTGCATTAGTGCTTAGAATTACATAAAAGTGTAAAGTGCGTATTATAAGCTAGCTGCTAATTTTATTTCTGGAACTGTCTTCCAACTACGGCTTAGTTTGAGGGGTGTTTGAATGTTATTTGTATATAAATAGCTTATTTGCTATTTTGTCACAGTTTTGAGAAAATTTAAATTGACCAGACATTGCAACCAAAGATACAAAATTACAAATATTATACACTTCTCACAATGGATCTAGGCATTCGTGAAGTTAGCTGTTTCGATGCGCAGTGCAACTTTTTCATACAAAATTTTCTATTGCGCAACGAAACGGCTATCTTCACCAATGTCTATAGTCGAATTGCTCATTGTACGAACTAAAAATATATGAAAAATGACATTTTGATTATCAATTTTAGTGCGTATATAGAGCAATCCGACTATAGATCCATTGTGAGAAGTGTATAAAGTATTAATTATTTACTTTTGATACAGTTCACAAAAAGTTAGCTTACTCAAACATACCTAAACATACCTAATATTTGTATTGTAAGATTCACTTATATGACTTTATTTGCATGTTTATCATCTCAGGTATGACTAAAATAGATACATTGAAGAAACTCACAGGCTTAAAATTACAACATTTGTAGACAAGTGCCAGTAGCTAAGCAATAGGCATGATGACAGTAATCAAGTATCGCCAAAATATTTATCTGATCTAATGAAATAGGATTCAAAGATTTTGAAAAATGTATTTATTCTCTTATTAATGTCGAGATTACTAATTTATTTGTTAAAATAAATCTACAAAATACAACAATCCGCCATGATAGCCAAAACGCTCGCCGGTGTCGTGGCGTCTGTCATTGCGTCTCGTCTCGGTAAACGTCCTTTTGTTTCTATAGTAGCTATGTAGGCATCACTGGTTGATTTAAGGGCGCTACTCACACACCTGCCGCAGGGGCAATCTAGGTGGCAATCTAGGTGCGTGGCGGTTGTCGCGATATCGGGAGTAGAGATATTCCCGATATCGCGACAACCGCCACGCACCTAGATTGCCACCTAGATTGCCCCTGCGGCAGGTGTGTGAGTAGCGCCCAATACCGAGCCGTGACGTAATGACAGACGCCATGACACCGGCGAGCGTTTTGGCGTGAATTTGAAAAATTAAAATTAAATGTACTTTTATTGCACAAAAACCTTAATTTTCTACAGAAATATGATATATTTTAGTCATAATAGATACTTCTGAATATCACAGAAGAGATTTTGAAAATTAGTCATCATGCCTATTCTATCTGTGAAGATTCACAGCCAGAATTGCTTAGCCACTGGCACAGTAACTGGCCTCGTGTACAACCGGCCGTATTAATTTGCATGAAGTTATTTATTCTGCGTCCGAAACATGAGAAACTCATCCGTACCTTCTGCCAATTTATGAAGCAATCAATGTTTCTTTCTCAGCGTTCATGAGGAGGGAATTATTTAACTCGGGGATGTCTGGAAATTGTTTTGGTGGGTGCTTATTATTCATTGAATTCTGTTTACAATTTGTTTACGTCGAAAAATATTTCTATTTTTGCACGTACATAACATTTTTAGTATACTTACTTATTGCTAGTGGTTTTGTTTGCTACGTTTGTCATTATCACTTGCGAACTCAGTCACTGCTGAGTAAAAGTAGCCCTTTGTTTAGCTTCGAATCTTTAAAAGTGAAGAAAGTCGAGGAGTAGGTACTTCGAGTGTGGAGTTTAAGCGGAGTGAGTTAATAAGCTCACTCGGTCAACACGACTCAAAATAACTTAATCATATTAAATTCTATACTGTCACATAATTAACAGACCTCACAACACCTGAACATAAAACGCTAGAACAAAACAAGTTTTTTTTCACTTTTAAAATACTGCTAAAGACCTGTTTAGTTCTGGTTAATTTACTGAGAAGAAGTGCATCTTTATTCATCATGACCGTACGTGGCGAAGCCAAAAGAGCCTCCCTCGTCGACACGCTGTCATAGTAGAGCTGAATATCAGTACTTCTTCTATATTGTTTTAAGACGATCGCGTTCGAAAACCGCTTAATGGAGGCCGCGCTTTTAAGGCCTATTCAGAGACGAGTTTGCGCTGCTATGGGTAGCGAAAAATACTTAGTGGTGTGTCGACGTGTGTAATATGTTTCGTGGTTGAAGCAAAATATTTTTCCTAACTTGATTGGTGACTAAAAAGATTTTAATCTGGTGACTAAATAGATTTCAATCGCCAAGTTTCGCTATCGATAGCGGTTGCAAACGCGGTTGTTCCTTGCCTTGCGATGATGATCGTCTGTATTAGAGCATGTACTATGTTGGCTGTTCGCCGGTGTGCGCTCCCCGGGGTTTCATGAGGTGTGAACACATGGAACGCTGCACATGTAACGATTCACGCACTGCGACAATTTAAATAATCTTAGCTGATTGCCTCTGGACCGCTTAATGACACCTCATTAAATTCCCTAACGACTTTTGAAAGCTCTTTTGTAATAAACTTAGGAAGTTATTGAAAGTAATCGCCGCCGATTGAAATGAAAGCCGTGGAAACCATAATCATTGCCGTAGTATGCCAATTTGTATTGTGTTCGGTGGTTTACGCTAAGAAAACCGCAAACTCGCACTTTCTCGATGCAATCGAATCCTTCACTAAAATCTCAGCATGTATTCCGGTTTCTTTCCACAATTACATTTAAGAATACCGCATCAAATGGATTTGAGTTGTTGCTTCCATTTCCTATCAATAATTTAGTATTAGACATGCATGGGGTCGGAATACTTCGGTGGAGGCCGTCAAATATTGTCATGGATCCGTACGTACACGAAGGCCCGCCGTGAAATTAGTAATTTGAGAGTTATCGCCTTTCATTCAATTTGTAAGCGGGCACAGTGCGAGCATCTGAATCAAATCATTTACTAAGAATACAATCTTTCATCAAACGAATTACCTTATGATTACATAACATTAATTACGTTGTTTTATTCCATAGCACGCAATGAAAATTACATTTCAATGACCCAAAAAATTAAACACATTGTATCTCAGCTTGTAATATGTTAATCGAATAATAAAGTTAGGATTTTTACGTAGTCCAGAAGAATTCAAATTAATTTAAATTACTTCAGACAAATGCACAAAAGTATTGCTGGAAGAAGGCGAACTAATTAAAAGTTTGCTTCTGTACTAATAATTCGTTTGACTGTCAAAGTTTTGCGTCGTTAATTTTAATTAAAGAAACGCGGAGCCGAGTTTTGTAACAATATTAAAGCATTGAAATTGGTGATCCGCTAAACTTCGACATTCTGCTCGCGCCCCGCGGATGACCGTCCCATTCGTTTTAATTAACCCTTCCGCGGCTCGCGCTTGCCGACCTATTACAAACTTTCACTTTTTTCAGCGGAACTGAAACCGTGCTTTAGATCAATTACAACTTTGGACATGAGTTACCTCCGCTCCTACATATCTAAAGACTACTGTTACCGTAGCATACATTTTACATTTCGTACTGATTAATTATTTATTCTCATCGTCCATCTTCCAGATGTATAAATAGATCGAAATAGTTAGTAGAGCTCTACAAACTTTTTCACCGAATCCAGTTGGACCTTTCTTGCTAAATTAGCTTTTTACAGGGCTTACAGAGGCGATTAATCAAGCGCAGATGGTACGGTGTTGCGGCCGGAATAGAAATGATCTCCGTAAGTTCATTCTGTAAGGGTTGGACGTATCCGATGCCTAATTCCACGCGTTCCTTCCCTATGTCTACGTATTAATCTTGGTCGGTCTCCTCGCGTCTTTGATTAAGGCTCGCCGTGATGTATTTCTTGCGCGCTAACCTAATGGAAAGGCATACATCAAGTGTCCACCTTATTGGCGGGCGGATTGGCTTAATCGTGCCAATGCCTGCCACGGTAAATTTTGTCACTCCTCTTTTACTTTACTTGATATACTTGTCGCTAAATAAAAAAAATATCAAGAAAATGGTTGGACTAGCCGCATCAGCTATAATAATTATAAATCTTCATGTTAAAATAGCATAATCGGCAGACGGCATTGGTATGCTTTTACACAGGGAAACCTAGAAATACCAATGCTATCCAACCAGGAGTGGATTTAAACCGTTTGGTACCATTAATACTTATAAACTAGAAAAAAAATCTCAATTCAATAAATTTTATTTCATTTAACGCATTTTTTTGAAACAAACTAATTTAATTGTTAAACATAATGTAGTTTTGTTAACTAGTTAACGGTATTGTAAAGGGGTAACGGTCAATACATCAATAAGATGTCACGTTTTTTGTTGGAACATTTAGACGGCATGTCTGCTCAACTTGGTTTGGCATGTTGTACTTGTACCCACGTTACTTTGATTTGATGTAAGTAGGTATAGTAACCATCAGTTCAGGGGTTTCAAACTTAAAAGACTCATATTGAAAGATTTTTCTTTTATTTTAAAACTATATTAATATTTTAGCGTTGAAGTGGCCAATTACCATCAAAAGTAGATTCATAGTTAGATTTTAGAGCTTTCACAGTTATGTTTTGAAAATTGATGTTATCTTTTTCAAATGGTTAGAATACTGTCAAATCCTGGCCAAAATGTATGGTCAAAAGTGTACTCGTTCCAAAGACAGGTAAGTAATTAAAAATTAGAAACTTTAATAAAATAAAAAATAATAAATACCTACTTACTAGTACTTTGAACGTCCATCTACTTTTGTACTGCTGACTGTACAGTCAGCAACAAAAGTAGACGTAAGATGGACGTTACCAAGTACCAAACATCAAACTTTGCAGTATAAATTGCCTTTGCGGAACCTCTGAGGTGTGTAGCTGTACAATCGGATGAGTGCATAGTTCACTATTTCCAAAACAATTTATCACGTCTCTTTATCTATTTGGTGTTTTTTGTGCGCTACAAATAGCAGACAGGAGAATATTCGTAAACTGACAAATCAAATAATTCATCATTCAAATTACGAATAATTTAAACATTAATTTTGGTTCAAGGATTCTTTGCAAAAAAAAAATATTCCAAGATATTTATTTTGCAAAATACAATTTATTTTTGGATATCCATCAGTATTGTACAGAAAATAATAAAATTTAAAGTCATTTTCGCTAATTTGATAATTTACCGAGTCCGTTCATTAAATAATTTATTATGATAAGATAATAATGACAAGAAGGATCGTCCCTCATTTCGGGTCAAAGCAATTTCGTGTTTGTGCGTAATCATTCAAATCAATCAGAGCGTTTATGCAGCAACAACAAAGTAAATTTCGAATCTTATAGTTACAAACTCAAAAGTGATAAACATCCAGGTAAAGTATGCTTATGATTGCTGACATTTGCACTACTAAGGTCCAATTATGAAACATGATAAACAGTCTAAAATTTTTCATGATCATTATTTAAACTCATTTTATTTCACTTTCAAAACTTTCGTGAGTTGTACTAGACATTATTTAACACACGGGAATCGAAACATTGTCGGTACCTATCTAAATCGACGATATTTTTACGTGAGTAACTCCTGTGTGTTAAATAATGTCATTTTATTTGTTTAAAAAACCATACATTTTCCTTCATTGACAATAGATTTAACAGGCATCTTTAAAATGGGTCTTTAGTCGTTTCACACCGCAAGCGGTTCGGACCGCGGTGTGAATAGCCCCAGAGCTGTTTTTGAATGGGTTCTTTCGCACCGCGGTGCGAATCGCCCCAGAACTTTTTGTGATGGGTCGATTCGGACCGCTGCTGAGGGGGAACAAAACAGTTATCTTTTTAGATAGGTGAATTCGGACAAAGATACATAGTTTTACACACATTTCTTAAAGTACAACCAGGCATGAAATAATAGGACAAAAAATCTACACTAATATAATATATAAAAGCCTATGCCGAAATTGGTGCCTTTTTTGTTTCGCGCGGCCATCAACCAAACATTAAAATATAAACTCTTAGGAGTATAACAAACAACATTTGTGAGAACAGTATACAGCTTCACTCAGCCAGGACCGAGTTATACAGGGTGAGTTTTTCAAGAGTGCCTCTAGGGCCAAATCTGAAACTATTAGCAATAGCGAAAAACACTCAAAGGAGTCTCTTCAGCGATTTTGATCAAAAGTAAAACTGCATCATTACATTTTAAAAATAATCATTTTCCTGGCCAGGAGTCAAACCTGTTGGTTACAAAAAAAAAACTTTTTGTACCTATTGTTATACCATCCGATAGTGTAGATAATAAGGATCAATTTCTGAGGAGAAACTACATGCGTCAAACTAACGGAAAGTGTTGATTTTTAATAAACTGATTTAAACTCTTAATATTTCGTAGATTACCCATAACTTTTTTTTTATTAGTTTGCCGTATATAGCTTTTCTCAGAAATTGATCCTTATCATCTACACTATCGGATGGTATAATAATACAAAAAGTTTTTTTTTAACCAACAGGTTCGATTCCTGGCCAGGAAAATGATTATTTTTAAAATGTAATGATGCAGTTTTACTTCTAATCAAAATCGCTTATGACACTCCTTTGAGTGTTTTTCGCTATTGCTAATAGTTTCAGATTTGGCCATAGAGGTACTCTTTAAAAACTCACCCTGTATAACTCGGTCCTGGCTGAGTGAAGCTGTATACTGTGCTCACAATATTATTTGATATACTCCTAAGAGTTTATATTTTAATGTTTGGTTGATGGCCGCGCGAAATAAAAAAGGCACCAAACGCCCATACAAAATCGGCATGGCCCTTTCTGGGCGACCGAGCTCTGCTCGTTGGCAACCAACGAACGCCATCTAGTGGTTCAATTACGAACCACATTGCACTTTTTGCGTGAAAATGCATAGAAAATGGCTTTTCCCAGATATGAGACCTAGCTAGATCGATTTTTCACTCCCGTAAACACCCGTCCTGCAAATTTCATCGAAATCTCTAGAGCTGTTTTCGAGACAATTAGACAATTATTTATTTACAACTTATGACTAACATTACAGATAATTAAATCTAAGGCGTTAATCTAGTGAGATCAAAAACTAAAACTAAAACTCAGGACAAACAAACATCAATCAAACAAACAAATATTGCTCGTTTAATGGAATAGGATTAGAGAGATACCTAAGTTTTGTTTATACACTTATAGATATAGTAAATAGACACTTATAGATAATTTTGTACACAGCAATGCCTTTGGTCCATTTTCATAAATATTTGTCCTATCTAGCTACGAAAGAAGATTTTTTCTTCACTGATTAAATTTAATCCATGTAGGTAGGTACACAACTGTGTTTCATAACCAGCTACAAAAGCGGATTTTTTTTTTCTTATTTTAGTAACCACGAAATAGACTGTTTTTTTTTTACTTTTTGGTAACTAGGTAGCTACGAAAATGAACGCTTTTTTTCTTCTTTTCATAACCGTTATCTAGCTTCTTTCGTATGAGCAAGTACTCAACTCTGGTGACGGATTTTTTAGGCCGCCTAAAGGCCTCCGTCATCTTGCCCCCACAGGGGGGCCAACTTGCCCCCCCGAGGGGCAAATTGGCTAAACTTCTAAAATAGGTTTCTTTGACCCTACTGAACCAAAATAATATGCAAAAACATTCCAAAAAAGTCACTCTGGGAATTTATCTAAAAAATATGGGCTTTTGGTACACTGTGCTGTGGTCCGAATCGACCCATTTGAAAAGATACTTTAGGCGATTCGCACCGCTGTCACCACCCTGGTGCGAAAGAACCCATTCAAAAATAGCTCTGGGGCGATTCACACCGCGGTCCGAATCGTTCGTGGTGCGAAACGCCTAAAGACCCTTTAAAATTAAGCCAGATTTTAGTATATTTTCTGATATTCTTAGTTGATCAATACTTATACCTATTTTATAATTTCTGAAAAGTAACTGCGGCGGTTCCAGTGCACAAAATACAGGGTGAGAATTGATTAATAGAATTGAGTAAGAAAGGGTTGAATGCTGAGATGACGGCTGATAGAGGGAAATAGAAGAAGATGTTGTGTGTAAGTGGGAAAAAGGCAGGAAGATGATGATGGATTGATAGCGTCAACCAACAATAAGGGGTCCACACCTATCAGTGGGCTATGATTTACTGTGATAATGCTATGGCCAAAACAATGCTTGATTGCCTTTGATCGGCTAAAAATTTAAAATCAATATAAATGGTGGCGTGCCCGAGCCGATAGCCAGCAAGTCGTAACTCTTATTTGCGCCGCGTTATATCTGATTTAAAATTAGTATTTAATACTTTACGGTCGCGCTATCATCATCAACAACGTCATTTTTGAAGTGTTGAAATATTTAATGCCATTGCTTGGAAGTACTAAAATCGTATCATATATTGTTATTTATTTCTCACTTTCACGAATGCCCACCTTGTTAAATAGAATTGATGAACTCTACGGCGAGAAATGATATGCTTTATAGACGTGGAGCTAGGAATAACAGATTTATGACTGCACCAGCCTATGGAAAATATAATACAAAGAAACTTATTTATATTTTAACGAGAAAGACTTTAATTAGTAGTCATATGTTTTCGCATTGATTTATCGCGTGTATATTTTAGAAAAGCCTTCTTGTTCATAAACATAAAACCTACGAGAATATACCCTGCATTTTGTTGGTTTCTTACCTTAGGTTTACACTTGCAACGAAGCCATCTTTGAACTTACTAGGTACTATATTAGTTTAAGTAATAAAAAGGTACTCAAAAAAGGACACTTACTCAAAATAGCATAGTTAGTATGAGGAATTTGAACGCAAGTTTTTATTTCATCATTTTTCTTCCACCCGAAAACAAAACTTCACCAATATTTGGAAAATATCATTTGAGGTCATCAACAGTCATTTATTGTCATCAACAGTCATTTATTTGAGTTCATTAACGCCGACAATCATCACAAAATATTTTATAACAATCTATAGTACCTACATCGCAAGTAAATCGCAAGTCATCGCATAGAGTTGCCGTCAGTACGACATCATCCAAAACACTGGCATTTGCGGCAATTTTAGTTAGTTCACGCACCACCGCACCGCAACATCTATTTATTATTACTAAAGAGTCAGTAGCGATTTTCGTATATCATATCATTTTTCAGTCATGACCCACTGCAGAGCAAAGGCCTCTCTTCCCTTCCCTTTGGTTTGCTTTGGGTAGGATCCTCTCTAAGGCTATTCTTGTCCACTAGCAGTGTTCTCGAACGAAAATGAGTGAAATCGGTAGAGTTGCCCGCAAAAATCGGTATTTTTAGATGATTTGGATCCAAAATCGGTAGATGAAAAAAAAATGTGTATTTTCATCGATAAAACAGATTGTGCTTGTGAAAAATTACATTTCTAAAGCATCTTTCCCTGATCTAATGTTAGTATCCTTAGTACAACTCTTACAATAGGCATAATTAGTACCTAGTACCTACTTTACCTAAGGCTTGCAATGAAAATTTATTGCAGCCAGCTTGAATTTTTTTACCCAATCTTTTCTCAATTTTTACTCGGAGAAACTTTTTATTCGAAGTTATTAAAATCAATGAAAAAATTGAAACTTGTTTTTATAGACATTGTTCAGAAATCCTATAAAACATCGAGTTGTACAGGTACTTACCCTTTTGTCTTACAATTCGATGTTTTGATGATGTCTACATCCGAAATATATCGATAAACATAATAATGAATGACTTTTGAGGGTTTCCCCGAGGGTTGCTAACTTAAAACTATACAAAAATCTGTAAATTCTGTAAAAAATAGGATACTTTTCAAGTATTCCTGGAAATCATGAGAAAATCATCACGTTTCGGTATTTCGGTAGAACGGACCCAATATCGGTAGAAATACCGAAAAATCGGTAGGTTCGAGACCACTGTCCACTAGTTCCTTATCATGCGGCAGACGTGTCCAGTCCATTTTCAATTCGTACGGCTATATGATCAATGTCCACGATTTTTCATATTACGACAAAAATAAAATAGAAGAACGTGAACCGGCTTACGTTACGACTATTCCCAAGGACGGCAGATATTTGCATAGATAAATAAAATAAATAACTATTGCTGGACATTTCACACAGCGCCATCTAGCCCCAAGCTAAGCAAAGCTTGTACTAACTAAGGGAACCAGATAACTGATAGAATACTTATATACCTACATAGGTTAGGTATATCTTATTTATAGATCTTCATACATTCATCCTATGAAGTGTCTAGGATGGAGTCTGAAACACGTCCAAGAAGGAACACATTTGTTCCGCTGCTTTATGAAAGTAGTTAGTGACGATAAAGCTAAAATAGAAAATTTAAAAGAAATTGGTTTAAAGCAACTTGAAATGGTAGCACTCAGTGTCGCGTGATTTTTTTAAGTAAGTACTTAAATCCAAAACTATGCATTAAACTTGCATTGCGAATCCAGCGAAACCAAAAAAAATATGAGAAAACCTATCAGAGTACTATTTATATAAATAATATGTGTGAAATAAAAGTCTATACGTTAAGTTTGTAGGTATTTACTGAACTTCAGCAACTTTGAGGTAAAAACATCATCACTGGTTCCTCTACCCCGTCTGGGCAAACAAAGAATGGCCGGTAGCGAGCGATGCTCATTATATCGAATGAATCGCCTAAAAGCATCATGGAGGAGCGTGCATGGCAAATTATACGCCAGCTGATGTCATTGTGATAAATAATTTACTCCATCGAAACAGGCTGGTGCGAGATTGAGTAAGTGTTCGGATGCAGTAAAGCACGCTATGGACGGGAATTTCACTAAGTAAATGATGTAAAAATGTACCTACTAAATATGAAAGTTTATGGTTATGTTTGCATGTTTGTGTTTTCATCAGGCTTTAAGATTTTTTCTTCATTGATTAGCAGTGATCGGAGTAGGTAGAGCTATTTTATGTACTTGCCTTAAGATAGAATAATATGGATATTCCGGATTCGTTTTTTAGTTAGAAAAATAATAAAAAGCTTTTTGCTTTTTGCTATAAACGGGTTTAAGGATTGTATAATAAATAGATAGAAACTTGATTCATGAACACACATATATTTTTTTATGTAACAATTTCTTATATTTATACAAGAATCAACAATCATTTAACATTTTCATTCTGAAGTTGTACAAGAACATACCATACAAATTATTAGTTCCTCAAAAATCGAAACATGATTGAAAAGAACAAACTATTTGTATAATCGAATCCCGGAGTGTTAGTCGGAATCCCGTGGAATATCCATATTAACATCTATGTTTGCGGTCAATGAACCTAAATAGCTCTACCTACTCCGATCACTGTTGATTAGAGATAACTTTCGGGACTTAGAAAAAACTGTAGATATGTATATCAACGTGAAGGAAAATTCGCGATGAAATCAGTTAGTATTCTGATGGCGCTGACGAGCTTGCAACCCGCCACGTGAAATAGTAACTTGCAAAAAATGGACACGTGATAGTACGAGTATATTTGGAAGTGCCTCTGACAGTAATCTTACAGTAGCGTTCTTAATAATTTGATAAAGTTAAGCGACGCTTTGAGTGGTCACAAATTGGGACGTGACTGCAAGTGGCAACTGAGCGCTTCCGTTCTTCGGAAGGTACGTTAAATTGTCGGTCGCTAAGACATGACTGAGCGTGCTCATGAACGGCTCATGAGCCAGGCGGCCTTCGTACATACATAAAATCGCGCCTGTGTCCCATCTTAGGGGTAGGCAGAGACCACAGATCTCCATTTGCTACGATTCTGACACACTTCTTTCGCTTCATTCACTCTCATCACATTCTTCATGCAATCTTCAATCAATTCTTCACATTCTTAATTCGCCAATTTGGTCCAGGAATGTGCGCCTAGAACTTACTAGTACAACATATATTTTTTTCCTTCAGAGGCTTAGGTATGTCTGTTGATCCTTGAATTTACTGTTTTAGTTGCTACAGGCTTTTATTTAACCTTCTTTTGTAAGTTAAAAATATTTAAGATACATAAAAGTTATACAATATCAAAAGATTTCGTACTTTTAAAACTTGATTACGAAAATATCAAAGCAGGTTAAGTGGAAAAAGGTTTTCCAACTAAAGCTAAAAGCCCTTCGTTATAAGAATCTATTTGATCTTACCGAAAGCAATTCTTATGAAATATTATTTTCTAAAATGAGCAACCTCTAGTACAAAATCTTACTAGGAGTACACAGAGTAGGCTTAAACGTAAGTTTATTCAAGCGGTATTTAAACCAATTTTGTAGAAAAATAAATTGATGAAAAAATATTCGTTTTCTCTACTATCTGCTCTTTCTCATAAATGCCAATAGGAGTCACGTATCAATAATGGACGGACTGAATATTACTTAGATGTTTCAATCAATAAGTCGAATCTACCTACCTACCTACCTACCTACTAATATCTACCTTTATGAAAAAGTAAGAGAAATATGCTCACTTTTTACCAGTTGTTAGTATTTCATGATAGGTTGCAAACCCATTAGCGTCTCTAAGAATAATAAATTGGTTGCGTCACGATGTATTTTTTCATAGGACCGTGTTAATGTTCATAACATTATATTTAATTCATAACTTATAAGTTTCAAATCTTACAATATTAATGCGAAAGTTTGGATGGGTGGATGTTTGTTACTCAATCACGCCAGAACGGCTGAACGGATCTGGATTAAACTTGGAATATACATTTATACCAATATATAAAGCGTTATTTGTTTTTTTTTGTTTGGTTGGTTGTTTCTTTGTTTGAACGCGCTTATCTCAGCAACTAGCAGTCGGATTTTAAAAATTATTATGCATTTAATAGATGAATTCTTCAGGAATTTTATTGGCTAATTTTTATCATCATCATCATCACCATATACCATCATTACGCGGGCGAAGCCGCGAGGGCGCAGCTAGTTTATGATCTGGAATAACACATAGGTAGGCTACTTTTTATCCGGGTAGGTACGACGCGAGTAGAAACGCGGGCGGAAGCTAGTTATTATATAAATAACATGGGGGATCTATAAATCATCAATAGTAGTGTCCCGTATTCCAAAACTAATTTGTGCTAGAGCAGTTCTAGTTGTTACAACAACATTGTCTTCGTGCCTCGCTAAGGTGAAATAAATTGGTAAGATAACAGTCGTTGCTTTTATGGAGCAGTGGGTATCGCACACTCGGGTGAATTTTGCTATAGAAATAATTGTATTCATTATTTCCTTGTAACAGTTATCTTACCTAAGAAAGGGTTCATGATATTAGCGCTATTCTCTTGCATCGAAAGTTTATACTTAATTTCTGCCACTTGAAACTCTGTAAATCTGGATTACATACCTACTTCGAATAACCCTAGACATCTTCAAAAGATCTTGAGTGATGATCTTCGATTGTTACTGGAGATAGTCTTTATCATGTTTTCTTGCACACTTGTAAGGACTAAGGGTAGGCAAATGCCACAGATTTCCTGACCCTTTTATATCACATTCATTAGATTCTTGTTGAAAGTTTATTTGCTTTCTTTAGCATCTGTTGAGTCAAATACTTTAAACCCAATCACAATAAACAAGTTGTTTGATATTAAGTAATTCCTAAATGAAGAAATTGTTACGAATCTTTGGGGAAACAGGCATGATTTTATGTGTTGAGTTATTTTATGGATGGGTATTAATTACTAATCTCGTGATACTAATACGGATGTTATCGTTTTAGACCTCGCCCATTTTATTGTTGTTCTTTGATTGTTGTGCACATACGAGTGTGCGTGTGTCCAACACGTTATATAGGCGGTATCATGCCGCGTTCTGATCGTAAATGTCATCTGTAAATTTATATTCATTACGATTAGATAGCTGCCTAGAATGGTCAGGCTATTGTTATCCACATCGTGTCACTGGCTGGTATTCTAAAATTGGATTTGAACTTTTGCTTTGTTTTTTTCTTAGTATTCGATTTGGTCATCATCATTTCCCTAACCTTATCCCTAAGTATGGTCGGCAAACATGCAACTTTCACCGCATAACCACATTTACACAGTCCATCCATCTTTTATTAGGCCTACCGCTGCCGGTGTATCCATCCACATTCATATTCTTCGCTCGCCGTGTTACATAGCTCTCATCCCTCTTAATGAAATGCCCGCTTTCCTTATACTCCTCAATTTATCAGTCACTGACGCTACTTTCAACCTTCCCCAGCCCCCTGATAGTATATCTTTGATAGCGACCAAAATCGGTCTTAAGCTCACAAATAGGTATGACAGTTCTGTGACCACGAAAGTAGCTTTGTCACTCTCATCTTAACTAGACCAAACGCGACACAACATACCTACGCGATCCCCGCCAAGTCGAGCCATACATCTATACATCCTCACCAACTTTCGCATTTATAATATCAGTAGGATTAATAGTCTATACATATCGAGAATATAGTGCGTCTAAAATGGTGAAAGAATAATTCAAATAGGTGCAGTTAATTCAAAGAAACTCTCCAAGTCTTAACACACTGATAAATTCGCAAAACTCTCATTTTTATTGTATAAGTACACTACTCTCCAAGCTCTGCTTTATTGTATCTTATATCCATGTTTATTTAATGTTAGCAACAGCAAAACTAAACAGGATACTATGTTCTCCACAGCCATATTAAACCTTTTATTACAAGTTAATTTTATTTATACACGCCGCCCACTATGAGCTTCCTCATACAAAAGTATGAAGTTATACGTGTAAATATAACGCGTATTATATCATATATTACGTTCATGATGGCTTACTGGAGTATCGTTATTATATTATTTTGATAGAGTAAGAATTTCTCTTTATCGAAAAAAACCAGTCCTATTTACTGAAATGTCGTTGGATTTGAAAATAAATCGGTATTCAGTAAGCCAACTTCTCTGAACTTCGACTAAGGCAGAATTCGACCAAACTGGAATAAGTTTAGTCTCGAGAGTAAACTACTGTTTGTTTGAATATTTTGACATTGTCAAGTTGACACTTTAAGGGCTCGGCGAACGTATCTACGTACCTAGGAACGTAATACCGAAATAATTTCAAATTTGAGCATATTTTATCACTTTATGTTATTATTTGGATAAAGGCAGTATTTATCTAGGTTCCTATTACACTTTTGTTCCAAAAAACTTGCTATAGAACAAATGAAAAGAAAAAATGCCATTTTTGGTGTACCTACAAAGATTTCAATTCAATTTGCTTACATTTCTTTTTAGGTAAGTTTTTCGGAACAAAAGTTTAACAGGAACCTAGATAAATACCTACTCTCCTAATCTAACAACATAAACTGATAAAAATATGCTTCAATTTTAAATGATTCCGGTATTACGTTTTTATGGAAATTCGCCAGTCGCAGCCCTCTTAAAACCAGGATAATTTGTGTGGACATATAATATTGTTCGGTTGCGCTTTCTAAACAATTGTATTTCGAATTATGTCGGCTAGCTAATAGTCTCGAGTAAAAACAAAATCCACTTTTGGTCGAATCCAGCCTTAATCGAATCTAGATATTACTTAAAAATAAAATTGTAAGTGCTGAACTTTTTATTGAGGACATGATCAGGAACATGAATGCAATTCGGCGTACGCGCAGCAATTTGTTAGTCCTCAATATTGCCGATTTACGAGGATCCATCCGCAACTTTACGAGCTACTGGGAAGTCCAACCACGTTAGATCTTCGTACTCTTCTACTTCATTGCATTTTTGATTTTACCCTAGGGTCTTGGTAAACTGGTAGGTAGCACAAGTCCACTCCCAAAGAGTAAGTTTAAATTTGTTGCAAAACTATTAGTGAATTTAACCTAAAATCTTGAACAACTTTATGTTACATTTAGATTTCTATGTGTATATTTATTACCCAGTTGTGTTGAAAACAATACTATCCAACGAAAGCCAAAGGCCCGGAGTTAAATGTCAGAATACAGTATAGCGCATATTCTTGCTTCTTGCTCCTTTTGCTGCAAAAACAATTAAACTATTGGGACAAAGGAACGCTCAAGCGTATAATGGCACTAAGTTATTTGTTGTAGTACAACAACATTTACATTATTATAAGCGAGACCGGTATGCGAGCCTTTAGTTCTGTTAAGTTGTGTGCACAAAATGGTGGTTCATTTCTGGTCGCATTTGAGCAACACATGCAGTGCGCTCGCGGAAAGCTAGCTCCGCTGCGGTTTCGCGATGAATAATCGCATACAAAACCGACTCACAATGGCCAATGCGAGTGTTTAAATGCCCTATTAAATCTTACGGGCTGCGTAGGTTTCTGTGGGATTCAATTACGCTTTGTGCGCGATGAAAGGCGCCGGAGCTGAGCGCGTAAACTGAGCCCCGAGCCGCCGAGCCGGGAACACATCCCGACACCTCTCACTCAATGAGCCCTGTCACAAAAGGTGCAAACGAAATAACACCAGCGCACAACACGTATCGCGCCGGGGGGAGATTGAATAAATGCTAAATTAAATAAGAGCAAATAAAACCGTCCATTAATGAGTAAATGCGTCTCGGATAATTCGAATGGCGTGACATTCCGGACAAACGGTTAGTTCGGTCGCCACCTCCACCCGTCCCCTGCCGTCCCCGGTGGACTCGCCGCTCATTTCACTAGAGTTATTTTATCGACCTATAAATGAATTACCTAGGTACTTGTCCTGTCGTGTTACAGGACATTATCGAGTAAAACAAATATTTATATTTCATGAAATAATATACTTTTAGAATGATCACATAGTTATGTTTCACAATATAAACGAGTAAGTACTTAACTAAATTAGTGTTACGAAAATAAAACAAATGTTAAAACAATATCTCTTCAAAATTTGGTTACGAAACAGTTAAAAAATCAGATACGAGACACTAAAATATGCATTTACAAATTTGCCTTAGTTGAAGACACAATAAACTACATACAACAGAATCTTATCGCCATAATTATAATTACTCTCAAAGTGTACGATATAGGCATATTAAAATTATCGGCACTAGCTCCTAAAACGGTCATCGCAACATAAACAGAACGTTTTCTATTCGGGAACCAATTATCATTTACATATCAGAGACGGAACCGACACTCTCAGCACGCTGCCGGGGTCAATATATTTACTTAGCATCCAGCATAAATAGACCTCTTGCTCCACCCATATTCCATCAATCGTCACTTAATGAAGACCTATACTATCGGACATCGTAGCTCTCCCGCCGCTGGACATGTGTTAGATTGGAGTATAGATGCATACGTGAAGTGTATAAGTACTGAGACAAGACGGCTAACCAAATCGCTTTTGTTAAGATTTTATCTCACCGTTAAATACTTCTAACCATTATAGAATATCGGGCGTCTCGTTTAAACCTGCGGCAACCAATTATGGTTGTTACCAATTGAGATTTTGTTGTTTGGAAAGGTTAAGATTATAATACCTTGCTGGGTCGGGGTATGGAGGTTATTGACATTTGACTTGCAGAAATGAGCTTATCATAATTATTAATGAATTCTATTAATTTATTACAGTTATAATAAAAGCTAACAATAAAAACAAGAATGCTTGTTATCATCAAATGCTACTTTTGTCATTGTACGGGATGTACAAATAAAATATAGTTTTCTTGATATCTAGGTTTATTGTAGTTTTTGGATAGATTTTTGGACATGTAAAATTTTGTAGGTTCCGTTAGCAGAAGGCGGAATGTAGGAACAACGTGTCACTGATGTATGTGGTGAGTCGTGATTGGTCGATTAGGCGAGTGACGCGCGTGACGTCAGTGGCTGTAATAGGTGGATATTTGATGTATGTGTGCTGTGCGTGTGAGTGGCTTGCGAATGTGAAGTTGACAATATTATTTGAATTTAGGCGCGAACATCTTCCCGGGCGTTGAAAGGCTACAGGCCTTTCAAGACTCTTCTCCCACAGGCAGGAATGACAGGCGGTTGGGGGCCCGTCACACGGGACCTCTGGGTGTATTAACATCGGCGACTCGGGGTAGGTTGCCCGACTCGTGGAAGAGCTTAGTAGGTAGCTCTCCCTAGGCGCCAGTACAGTGGCGGGGTCGCGTCGTCCTTGATAAGGCCGAGTCCATTCAGGATGAGCGGCGTAGTCTGGGCACGCCTTTCGTAGCGGTTGCGTTGAGGCGGTTGATGTCTGCCTCCAGAAGCGATGACGTCGGCAAGGTGGCGGTGCGAGGGCTGCCGATCAAAAAGTGACCCGGAGTGAATGGAGAGAAATCATTAGGTGAAGTGCTTAGGAAATGCAGGGGATGGATATTAAGGATGGCTTCTATTTGGGTAAGTAGTGAAGTCAGTTCCTCAAAGATAAGGTGAGTGTTGCTAAGGAGTTTAAAGAGCAATCCCTTAGCTGACTTGACTCCCGCTTCTCAGAGAGTATCAAAGCGAGGAGCGTATGCTGGTGAGAAGCGCAATTCAATGACTTGACTAGTTGCGAACTCAGTGATGAGATTATGTAATTTTACTAAAAGAATTGTTTAATATCTGTAGCTACTGCGATTTAATTTCTACCATTATCGCAGTAAATGATTTTAGGTAGGCCTCGATAGGCAATAAATTTATTTAGGGTTAGTTTATAGGTCTCTTTAGATAGGTCACTTTACTATTTCTAGATGTATAGATTTATAGCGAAAGAAAACTAATTATGTCATTTGTAGCATGAATGAAATTAGGTGTCAATCCGACCTCTTACTCTCAGGATGCCATCAGGATCTAGAAATTGGTTAGAGAGGTTAGAGAGACATGGAATTTTAGACTTGTTTGTTTGTTTGTTTTTAATGTTATAGGTAGGCACTTAAATAGATTTTAATATTATAGGCTACAACCTTTTGCATAAGTAGTAGGTTAGAGTAGTTATCTATTTAAATAAGTTTAGATTTGCACACTGGGGTGCAAAAAATAGGTTTAGATTTGCAACACTGGGGTGCATAAAATAGGTTTAGGTTTGCAACACTGGGGTGCATAAAATAGGTTTAGGTTTGCAACACTGGGGTGCATAAAATAGGTTTAGGTTTGCAACACTGGGGTGCATAAAATAGGTTTAGGTTTGCAACACTGGGGTGCATAAAATAGGTTTAGGCTTGCAACACTGGGGTGCACACTTCCCGACAAAAGCAGGATGTGCTTTCATCTAGGGTAAGTCGACTGAGAGCAACGACGGCTCTGTAGGCCAGTACGATTAGGATTGTGGGAGGAAGTTAGGGCCGTGCCACCATAGTGAGGTATGAACATATTAGGTTTAGGGTCCACACCCCTGGGGACAAGATCGGCGTGACATTGATCATGTAGGCCAGGTTGAGGTTCTTTATTTAGTAAGAAATTGCAAACAACCTGGTTAGATACAATTGATTTAGGCTTTGGGGTAAAGATAGGTCCAGCTATAAGCCAGCCTAGTTTGGAGCTTCGTAGTATTGGATTTTTAGCCCCTAGGGAATGCTGTTTTGAGCCAATTAGGTCCCAGAATAGATCAGCTCCGATGAGCATGTCTACAGGGGAAGACTCATTGAAACTAGGATCAGCTAGTTGGAATTGAGATAGGTTTAGGCGTCTTACATCAATAGTTACCTTAGGCATCTTTCCAGATATAGTAGGTAGGATAAGACAAAACATAGTGACGATGAACTTATCGTCTTTAGATCTAAGCTGCACCGAGCATCGTTCAGTATTTAATTTTAGTGGAGAGTTCCCTATACCTACGACCTCGGTGTTAGTAGGTTGAGAAGAAAGGTTTAACCTCTGCTTGACAGCTTCGGTTATGAAAGTAGATTGACTGCCACTGTCTAGTAGGGCACGCACGCTGATAGTATCGTTGGTAATAGGATTGGTTACCTGAACTTGGGCGGTGCTTAGGAGGATCTCGGAGGAGGAAGTAGCAGACAGGGCAACGGACTCAACGACCTCATCATTCGCTGGCTCATGCGACTTACATACGAGTGAGTTGTGTCGTTCTTTACAAGTGTTACAGGAACCTGGCAGCTTACACTGCGCTGATTTGTGACCACCTCTCAAGCAGTTGAGACAAAGATTGTGGGAATCGACGATGCGATTTCTTTCGTCCACAGGTTTGTCCTTGAAGACGGAACATTGGTGGAGATGATGGTCGGCCCTGCACACGACGCAGAGCGGCGATGAGCTGGAATGAGAATGAGTCTCTTTAGATGAAGTAGTAACTAGGGCTTTAGTTAGACTTTTTTGATTAGACATAGGATTGTATTTAGGTTTCTCCTGTCCAGAGCGATGAAGTGACGTTTCTAGTACATCAGCACGGCTCTTCATGAAGGAGAAGAAGTTTTCCAAATTAGGTATGTCGGATAAATCATTCCTATGTTCTTCCCATTTAACATAGGTAGTGTTGTCTAATTTTACCGAGACTAAATGTATAATTAGTGCGTCCCATTTATCGGTAGGTAGGCCTAGGCTATTTAGAGCACGAAGGTTCTTAGTGATATGGTCGATAACAAATCGGAGGGACTTCTCAGTCTCGCGAACTGATTCTATGTTGAATAGTGACTTTAGGTGATTATTTATTAGTTGGCGTTTATTATCATAACGTTCACACAACATCTTCCATGCTTCATCATAGTTACGATCAGAGATCTCAAAGTTGGAAATAACTCGAGCTGCCTCGCCTTGTAGGTACGAGCACAGATAATGAAATTTGTGTATATTTTTAATTTTAGCATTTTCATGAATTAATGAAGTAAATATCTCTTTAAACTCTAACCATTTATAAGTAGTCCCATCAAAGTTGGGTACACGAATTTCTGGAAGTCGAAAACCTAGCGGGTTCGAATTACTATGATCATGATGGCAACATGAGTGCTCGGAAGAACGCTGTGGTGAACTTGGCACTTGAGAAGACACATTCTTTTCTAGTAAACTTTTGGCAAAGGTTATGCAATGGTAGAAATCTTGTTCAAGAAGTTCTCTTATAGCGAGCTCGGCTTCTAGTTTATCTACATTTAGGATTTCTATCTGAGTTTGCATCTCATCAAATTCAATGAATAAAGCTTCATATTTCGGTAATTTTAGCGCAAGCTTAGTCAATTCCATTTGTGAAATATTTTCCAAAGTGTCAATTATATCTAAATTATTTTTAAACTTAGTTAGACGTCCTTTAATAGAACTACGTTTAGATGTCAACTCTTTAAGTCTATCTTCGCGTGACATTTTGGCCTAAAGCTTGCGGTAAGTTCACACGAACGAATCTATTACAGCGCGATATTACGCAATAAAAGAATAAAAGGCATACGATACGCTCCTCGCTTTGTTGTCCCAGCTGATCGGCCGCTGCTATCTAGTCAGCACGCCAGTGGCGGCGGCAGCACGGCGGCGCACGGACAGTCTGCGATAGGGCGCGCCCCGGGATGCACACAATGCAAGCGGCTGCAGGGTCAAGCAGCGTTTGTGGGATGCGATGAAGCGGTTGTATGTTGCTGGAATAGATGATAAAAGGACAAGCTTAGGAAACAGCCTGGGTGGATAGTGCAGTAGGGCAAAGATAGTTATGTAGTGAAAAGATTAAATTCACAAAGGAATGCAGTGCGCTTGGATAAAGCTTGGAATGATAATAAACTGTCCTTTGCTTAGACGGGGGAATTGAAATAGGTAAGTTTATGTATTTACGTTTTAGATTAGGACCTTTAGGCTAAACTGAACTAGTATAGACGGCGTCTGCCTGTCTTCTAGGATACTAGTAGGTAGTTAGTGCTAGTAAACACTAGTTAGGCTAGATTTTAGGATAGATTTGTTGATTACTTAGGGTTGCAATAGCAGTGCTATGTATTTTTAGAGGAAGTATTTATCGAATGAATGAAGTTGTACTTATATAGCACAGCTGATATCAACAACTCAACAATCTGAGAGGAACTAAAATCCCTAAATTCCCAAATAGAAGAGGAATGCGTAGGATAATGAAAAGGAACGGGCTCACAGTTTGACAGGCAAGGCAGGCTAGCGATTCGTCCTGGTAGGAATCCTGTAGGCAGGCACACAATCGTCCTCGTCTTGGCTGCAGCGTGATAGTAGCTTGGCGGTGGCGTTCCTCTTGGTTATGCGAGTAGATGAACGTTTCCGAAAGGCGATAAGGGATCAACGTAGGCGCTCGGCGTCAAAGTATCCACGGCGATGATTTCCTTGATGTACATAGACTGGAAATTCGCGATCTTGAAGCGATCTGGATTGACACGTAGCAATGTCGTCTCCTGGGCGTCTTCGGTTAGGGTCCGTTGAATCGGTAAATTGATTCGCAATCCTTGGATTTAGCTTGCAGGTCCTGTCCACGGTCGCCACTTTTGTACGGGATGTACAAATAAAATATAGTTTTCTTGATATCTAGGTTTATTGTAGTTTTTGGATAGATTTTTGGACATGTAAAATTTTGTAGGTTCCGTTAGCAGAAGGCGGAATGTAGGAACAACGTGTCACTGATGTATGTGGTGAGTCGTGATTGGTCGATTAGGCGAGTGACGCGCGTGACGTCAGTGGCTGTAATAGGTGGATATTTGATGTATGTGTGCTGTGCGTGTGAGTGGCTTGCGAATGTGAAGTTGACAATATTATTTGAATTTAGGCGCGAACAGTCATGAATTTTTCAATGTCTATTTAGTCTTCAAGACAATTTAACCCAAACCTAAAAACATTTAAGTACCTACTTACTTAAGTAATTTTTTTTTATTAAATACGTTATAAAGTGACTAATACAAATTGCGTAATCTAACTAGAGCGATTATGTTTTACACTGTTTCTAAATAAATAAAACTACAAACTACAAAATGTTTCACAAAATATACAATTACCCCTTGATTCTAGATTAGGGTCATACGCCTCCAAGAGCAAATAGCTTTGCTCCCATAAACGGTTTACAAAATTGAAATCAGATTTTTGATAATCAAATTAATCCGGTGCAGGCAACTTAATTAACGTCTTTGCTCATAACAGGGTATAATTTGCGTCAAAATTGTTTCGCGTCCAATGAAGATCGTTAGAGTGAGTCACAGACAGTGGTGCCAGCTAATATTCAACAAACGTCCGACTTTTTCATGAAAATGTTCGGATTACAGTTTGAACGTTTCTGGTTTATCTTTTGACTTCTTAGAAATACAGTTTTTTAGACGTGTTTACACTGATATTTAAGAGTTTTTCATATGTATAAATAAATAAAATAAAATAAATGCTTAATAATTTAATAATTTAATAATTAATAATAATAATTTAATGCTTAATAAGTTTATAAAAAAAAATTAAACACATTTCAATAAACTTGTAACTTTAACTTTGTTAATGTTTCTTCAATAATGAAAGAAAATAAGTAAACAAAACAAAAAAAAAACAGACTAAAAGCTTGTTACATTACTTTGTAATTAATATTAATTCAATATTTAAAGGAAGCAAACTAAAAGCATAACGAGCAGGGACGTAGCTATAGCTTTGTTAAGGGGGGGTCCAAAGGTTCCAAAATACAAAGATTTTTGTTAAGGGGGGGGGGGGGTCCAAGGGTTCAAAAATACAAAAATTGACTAGGTTTCCTCTGAACTTAATAGGCTAAGGGGGGGTCCAGACCCCCTAACCCCTCCCCCCCTTATATACGTCCATGATAACGAGTAATTGAGTATTTTTGAAGGCTTCGCAAGTTAATCCGGCTTTTGCTCACAACAGGCAACCCTATCGACTCAGTTATATTAAAACAAGCACACGTGATATTGTTTGGTTTCGTAACGACTACAAAATAACAGGTTGCTTATAATTTTAACGAGTTTAACTGATTTTATTTAATTCATAATGTGCGTTGTTCCAAATAACGGATTATAAATATAGTAATTAAAATTGGAGTTTACAAATTAACTAGCATGCTCTTAGGGCTTTGTTAGTATTTAAAAACGATATATTTTTTAAACTAGATCCACATAACATATTAACGACCTCCGTGGCGCAGTGGGCGAAGGCCCGCCTGAAACGCAGAATGTTGCGGGTTCAAATTCCTGTCGTAAGGCAAACATTCGTATGATCTGCAAATATTTGTCTCGGGTATGGACATTTTTATATGTATAATATGTATGTAGGTACTTATTTAAAAATAAAATATATAAGTTGTACCTAGATCAGTCATGTTGTTCCCATAACACAAACTTTGATTACTTTGGGGCTAGATAATGCTGTACGAAATGTCTAGCATTATTTATTTATTTATATTTTCCTTTTATTTGAAGTTACAGTTCCCGTAAAAATTACATTCAGAGATTGCCCTCATGGTATTCCTAATGACTGGTGTGAATAAATATCGTTGTCCATACGTATACGTATCCACACATTACAATTTCATGGGAGTAAAATCATTTCACATAAAATATATTTTTTTCATAAGGAGCTGTTTATTACTCCCTTACTTTTAATTGGTTGTCTCAAGGTGCGTCTGTAAGACATTCCTGTTAAAGAGATCGTTAACATTGTTTTAATGTATGTCTCTGCTCTACATAATCACGTGTTGTGTTTTATAGTAATGACTTCGTAAAAACCAGAAATATTGTGTGCATTATTATGATGCCTTTGTAAAATTTGTGAGAAATTACAGAAAATGTGGAGTTTTAATGTAATCTTTATATTTGAATACGATCAATAAAGTAAGTGATGATAATTATCTCAATTACCTATACTTTTGTTTTTAAAAGTATTCAAAATAAATTAGCATCTTATATTATCTAAAGATTTGCGGTATCTACAGTTGTGACCTTGTTTTTACTTTGTATTTTTAAATGAAAAAAAAAACTTATCTTAAAGTGACTTTTGCACTCACCTGTACTAAAGTCACTCATTGATCCTTCTAGCTAGAGTACGAGAATAGCGGAATCAACGCGTTGAAGTCTTTTCTAGGGAGAGTGCGTCTCCCACGTGTCGGTCCTATCGAGATTTGAGCTCAAATATACGTAATGGAACATTACACGCTCTAGGATATTAAAATGAGACAAATTTATGCTCTCCGATTATGCTTTCGATAAACGCGCAGACCGGTGATTATGATATCTCCTGGCTTAATCGTACGATCGATAGGGAGTCGCGTTCCGTTCTACACTAAACCAGTACCAATAAAAAGAAGAAACTAGTTACGGGCGGGTCGTATCCGACAGTTTACGCTGGAAAATCAACAAGGTGCTAAGGCTATAAGTCGGAACCGCGGTGCGTTATCGGCTCAATCGCGCTCGAACAATGCCTCGAATGTTTCAATATAGGCCCCGACAGCATTTTTAACGTTTCATCGAACGTTGTAACAATCGTAAAATAAATTCTCTACGCCTTCTCAGAGCTCTGATTAATGTTGTACAGAGTGCTGCGTCGCGTTTTTATTTTTTCACCTCTGTGTTATTTCTCTAGCTTAATTTATGTGAGTCGGCGACCGACGCAACTCGCGATTGAGCCTCCGATTTCTCATTGTTACATTGAAATTGTGTGTATTATATGACCGCTACATAATGCTCCAACTGCCGATTATACTCGTCTGTAGATTTAGTGACGTAAGTGTGCAGCTATTGCTAAAATCTATTTTATATTCCAATTTGATTAAAGCTAACTGTCTTCATAATTAAACCATCCGCGCCTAGGATATTATCTCCAATTGGATTTATTTCTGCATAGAACTCAACCGGGAAACATTTGTACAAATATAATGGCCTCTCAACTTACAACATAAAATGTTGAGTTACTTTCAAGCTTAATCATGTGCTTAATTTTAATAAGAAATGAATGTTTTTAGAAAGCGTTGAGATTTACAAGAAAAAGTTTATCCTCAAATAGCTGAAAACAAAATGTTAGTTACAAAGTACTGATGCTTCAAAAACAGCTAAAACATTTTATTTTATATATTTGTATGCATGTATGCTCGTATGAGCAAGTGGCTGACTCTAGTGACGGAGATCTTAGGCCGCCTGAAGGCCTCTTCTTGAAGACTTCAAAGCCGGGACCCAGAATTTATCGTGCCCTGCGAAGCATGGAAGCTGTCAGCTTTTAATGCCACTTGTCACCCAACCAAATTGTGACCGCTCAGAACGTGGCTCAACTTCAATCTATAAAGAACGTCTAAGCAAGCTACGCCACGAGCGCTTACTTTTATTTATTTATAGAGTGAACAAACAGTTGACTTTGCATTAACCATTTCGCGTCTTCATAAAGTTAGTGTGCAGATAGGCTGGCTCCACGCCAGGCAATCATTCCATGGTAAAAATAAAGCGAGATTTGCTATCCCTTTGTTGCGGGCTGTTGTTTCACACCTACTTAGGACTGCGAGGCTCGAGCTCGTTACCTTAGATTGAAGGTGCGCGGTCGACGGCCGCAGGTATCCGCACGGATCACGTTAAAAACTTGACTAAGTTCCCGACTCTCATCCTTGGGTTCCGTAAAGTTTTATTTCACCCGACTGCCCCAAAAAGTTATGCTGTTTATGTTTTTAAAATGTATGTGTTATGTATGTATGTCTATTTATTTGGCTTTCTTTACAATCTAAACGGTAATTGGATTTTAAAGTATGTGGTGTCGTCAAATTCACCTTAATGGTGTTTGGGAGAGACAAACTAATTTCAATCATGTAGGTAATGAGGTTTGCGAAATTATTTATTGTTTTTATAATAAATCGTTACAACAAAATATGAAGTAGAACAAGTGGCTAATTTAAAAAAAACCGACTTCAATGTAAGCTGAGCAATTTTCAGCACTTTCTGTTTATAACTACGAAAATCCTCGACTGATCCTCACCAAATTTGAATGGCACCAATCGGTAAAAATACCTTTTCAAACAAAAAAAAATATAAATATTATTATCAACGGGATAATTACCATGATTATTGATAAAATATTATTATTGATATAATAATATTTATGTTCGTAACCATGATAGTTTCAAAAGTTAAAAAAAAAAAAATGTTGAAGAAGAAAAACAGCATAAAAAAAGATTCCGATGAATTGAGAACCTCCTACTGTTTTTGAAGTCGGTAAATAAAATGAAATCATTTGACTCGCATGACTGTTCTAGCTACACACGGCAAAGAACAGTAAAGGTTCATGACTGCTATAATCGTCGGGTCAAGATACTATTACTTATGCCATAAAATTGCAGTAACTGCCTAGCTGTAACGACTTTACAAGTAATCAAATATGCGTACTTATACATACAAATTCTGGTGACGAATTTTTAAGGTCGCCTAATGGCCTCCGTCATGGTTTTAAAGCCTGTAGGTACTGATAATTTAACGTGCCATCCGAAGCATGGAAGCGCTCAGTTGTCAACCACTAGCTGTCAATTGTGACCGCTCAGAACGTCGAGTTACTTAACTTAAACGATCAAGAACGTTTAAGCATGCTACTCTACTCTACAAGCGTATCTCTTAGTTTGTAACAGTCGCAAAGTGCTACGGTACCCTAAACCGGCTCAGGAACGTTCCTACAGGTACAACTTGTAGATCTTCTTTCCCATTTGATTGGAATGTTGTAAAGTGATGTAAGGTGTTGTTGTTGATTTTAGCCTGATAGTCGGAAAATATTAGCTGGTACGTATTAGTAATAAGTAAACTGTACGTTTATACTTTTCATCAGCAGACATTATATCGCTTTCAGAAGAACATAACTACCTACGAGTATAATAATATGAGTAGGTAACAACAAGCAGCTAATTTTTTTTTTCAAATCTACTTCAATTTTATAAGCTGAGCAATTTTCTGTTCATAACTCCAAAGATCCTCGACAGATCCTCATCAAATTTTTATGGCTCCAATTCTAAAGTATCTATACATTTTCAAACAAAAAAAGAATTTTCCAAATCGGTTGACGCGTCTTCGAGTAATCGGGTAACATACATAAAAAAAGAAAAAAAAAAAAGATTCCCATGAATTGATAACATCCTTCTTCTCCTTGAAATCGGTTAAATATGGTCGATTATTTTTTAGAGACAGATAGGTAAGGATCCGTTTTATTATTTTTTTTTTAATTAGTGTATCTAAATAACTTGCGTTTTATAAAACTCTTTGTTTTTAAAATATAATTTTTGTAAATTTATTTATTATTCATTACCAATTAAGTAACTTACACCCGAATACTGAAACGCTAATTACCTTAAGTAGTGCTCATCATTGAATTTAATTATCATTTTTGAATACGATTCTTAAGAGTAAGAACGTCTTGTTACGTACGTCTCAAAACATTTATGTAGCTATTCAGTATTCGTATAGGATAATGTATTCAAGTAAGCAAAAAAATATAACTTAACTCGTATTCACTCGTCACGCTTAAAAACTGAAAATCGAGTCAGAGCATTAAACAAAATCCAAGCATTCCTTGTCTTTCAAACATCTATTCGTATTATTAATAATTGTAACGATAACTTTTATTCTCACAGAGTAGTTTAGCACTAGTAAATATTTTAGTTGTTGGTTACAAAAACTGTACAAGTCTTTGCCTTTGTGAGAGACTGGTATTGTGGTAATGGTTCAGTTGCCTGCAATAAGTTGTACACTAGGGAGGGTCGTTTTTTTTTTTTCTTGATTTTTAAAAACGCTCAGCGTTAAAAAGGTGCCAAATGGTGTTGTTAATTGATATGTAAAGTTTCATCCCATTATTTTAAGGTTTATTGCCTCCGGATTGTCATAGAGTTATTTAAAAAGTAGATTTTTGATGTCACTTCACAAATTTTTTTTAAAGTTATTTTACAGCAGATTTCATGCATAATAGTTTTTAGTTATGACAAAAACATAAGTGTTTAGTGTAGTTTAAGTACAAAGGAGAAGGGAGGGACAGGGTGCGGTGGAAGTTGAGACAAGTGAAGCACAATTTATAGGTAAAACGCATGGGTGCCAGTCATTGGTTTTACGACATTAGAAAAATTAAATGCACTCGAAATAGTTGGAAGGGCCCCTTATTTGGTTATTACGTGATTCTAAAGATAGCATATTGCAAAATCACGAAGATGTAATGATGTTTTATGAGTGGACCCGACACAAGTTGAAATTTAAGAAAGAAACGAAAAAAAATCCAACGTATAAAGAAATAGAGGCCGTTTTAGTTGCAAACCTGATTTAAATATGGTCAAAATCTTCTAACCCCTCAGTAGAACCAAAACAAATGAGGGATTATTACAAACTTAACATTTAAAATGCAAAAACCTTCTTTATTTTCACCAAAAAACACCTAAAAACAATGTGGAAGAGTCTCGGCTTGGAAGTAACGTTTTCTTTGATATTTCGGCTTGCATGTGTCGAGATTTATTCCTAAATGTATTAGCTCGTTTCCGTTAACGATCCAGTAATTTAAAAAAAACAGCTTTATCGCACACCCGGAAAACATTTTGCTTGCAATGTTGATTGATCCCCAGCCGCACGTTCGTGAATTAGTTGCATATCAAATTTTGAAAGAAAAGTCAAAAACAGCATCAAAATGCGTCTGTTTCAGTTAGTAAAGACAAACTTAACACATCAACATTATTTCGGTCTTTTGAATTGGTGTAAAAGTGTCACTAAGCTATTGTTATTAAAATTTCTCCGATTATTAATTCTACAAAAAAAGTAAAGGGGAATTGGATTTATTTCACCTTCTGTGTCACAAAAAAGCAGTAGAAGGAGGAATTAAAGCTGTGACCGAAGTATCAGCTATTTTATGCAATAAAACAATGACAGAAAGATTCTTAAAACCCAGATAGACTCGAGAAAAGCGATACTGAAATTCGACAGCAAAAAGGATTTCACCACAGACTAAACCCTTCACTTTAATAATTATTCTAGTATTGTTTTCCATAATATTTAAAGTAAAAATTGTGTGCTCTCTAAAAAACCTTTAATTACCAATGATTTAAGACTTTTTTTTTAATGAAAAGTGATTATTTAGTGTAACTTTGAATGTCGTGCTGTTAGGCCTGTTTTAACCATATTTGTTGAAACCCAACATGATTTCGGAGGCAGAAGATCAATTCCGATTGCAATGAAACTTCATAATCTATTTACACTCATCAATTGGCACCGTTTTGTCACTGTGCCCGTATAAAAACTAAACTTTTTTTTTTCTCCATACAAGAGTGACCCACGCTATTGTACACACACTACACTTTTTATTTAAATTCATGTCACAGTTAAACCATTAGATGTGCATGAAAAATGGTTTAAAAATTGGTTAATATCGAAATCAGTAGAAATAACTAATAATAGTTGCTAAGTTTACTGTTAAATTAGTTTAAAAGTGGAATGTATATTACATCTTATTGCAGGCGACTATACTAATGGTAGTTTCATTTTTAATAATATTTGTAGCTTATACCGTATTGTGATATACAAAGAATCCTAACAAAGTCTATATCGTCAGTGGAAAGGAAGAAACGCTAAAGCGCCAAAATGCGATTTGTGGGAAATCAACTTTAAACTTGAAATTTTAAAGATTATTTCCCACGAATCGAATTTTGGCGTTTTAGCGTTTCTTCCTTTCCACTGACGATATGGTTACCATAATTATGATACTCATGTTGTGACCATAGTTACCATAATTATGATACTCATGTTGTGACCATAGTCAAAGCTTTATGTTTTTTTTTGAATATATAGACTTTATATTAAATGTAACCTACAAATGTTTATTGATTTGTTGTTTGATTAATTGAATGACTTTTAAGCCGACTAATTTGTATCACCAGTAATTATTTGCTATTGTAAAGTTGTAACTTTAATTACTAAGAGCGTGGGATATACTCCCTGTTATAAATAGTCGCATTGCTTGGAATAACTCGGCGTGCAATTGTATGTTTGAATGTCGCTATCCAGAATAGAACAAGAATATGATGTTGATTTTGGTTGTTTTTTTCATATCTTAATATGGTCAAAGAAAATTACATAAGTACTTATGTTAACAAGCAATTCATTCAAAAATAAAAAAACCCGGCTGAACTGATAAGTTGGAAACAGCATTATCTTATATAATAATAATAATAATAAGTCACAGTTGACACACAGATGGCTCTGTGTGTAAATTGAATGCGTCAGGTAAGTTATTTCTTAAATATGAGATATCTCCTAAATGGCTTAACCAATTTCTATGCAGTTTGTTCTAAACGTTGCTTGTGACTACATAGAAAGTTTTAGTATGCGTTTTGTTTAGCAATTTCATTTAGGGCGAAAAATAGATTTTCAAAAATTTTGAGACTCGATTTAGTCTTAGAAGATGTCATGTTAGATTTTTGAAAAAAAATATATTTGATATCAGTCTACCAACTTTTTGATTTTGACATGGATTTTGATATGATGGCGTGATTTTTATTTTGAAAATTCACACATTGTTGCATTTTCTAGCCGCTATTATTGATTTATTAAAATAAAAAGTATCCTAGAGCACAATCGAGATAGAGACGATTCTAACGATACCTCATTCATCAAAATCCATCCAGCCGTTTGGGAGCAACGTGGTAATAAAGAATATTACATATATACACACATAGAAACGCGCGATCTACATAATCCGGTGACTTGACAGTCAGCCGGGTAAAAAATTTACTTACATTACCTGCAGTGAATTATTAATTTGTGATGTATTTGTAGTGTCATTTAGTTAATACGCTTTACACAGTACATGCAGAGATTTGTGTTATTATTTTCCTACTGGGATCAAAGATGAAAGAAATTAAAAAATAAAGTTATTTAATTGATTTTTAATATTCATTTTTAACTTTCGTGAAAAAATTCACAATTCGTTGATGTTATAATAAATATTTTTCATTCCAAATAGGCTATCTAACTAAGAATCTAACTAGAGATACTAAGTACATATTTATAAATTGAATAGTACAAAAACTTATAATTTCTAATTTTATCACAGATAGTGGCAATTTGTGCCGTTTATAGTAACATTAAATTGGCGGCAAGTTTTGCCCAACAAACACAGCCAACTAGGCCTAACTCATACCTAGTAATACGTGAACCTTCTTTAAAGATATCAGCAGATCAAGCTTGGGCATATACAAGTATTAAATAACTATTTTCACAAATGAAATGTTTGCACAATATAGGGTTTTACAGCCACTAGTGTCACAAACACATGTATTTATAGTTTTCTCTGATCAAGAATGATGTTATTTCTAAATTGAAATCGATTAAATTATTTACACTTTTACAATAATGGTGACTCGAATATTCATTCAAATTACAACACATTTTGCAATGGAAAATTAAGTACAATAATAAAGGAATGGACATACCGGCACTGGCTCCAAATCAATTGGTATTTTTACAGTGCCGTTAACTACAAATATTTACAGTCTTTATGAGTTCCGACTAGTCTTCACAAATATACACAAGTCTTCGTATCACCAAGTCAAATCACTTGTCACTCACTAATCACTACACATGGACGGACATAGTGCGCGGGGAGGCGCGAGGGGGCATTTGGTGCGGCGTGTGCGAGGGGTGCGAGGGGTGGGAGGGGTGCGGCGGCAGCACCGGGTGCGCGCCGTGGAAGGGCGGCGGCGGCAGCATGTCCTGGTGGCTGCGCACGTGGTGGTGCCTGTGCATCGGCAACCCCCCCGCCCCCGGACTCGGCACCCCTCGGTGCCGCTGCCTACCCCGCACGTCAGGCAACGCGAACTTCAACTTCTCCCAAAACAACCTATCGTCCGCATGCAAAGACTTATTCGTCTTCAAATACAGTCGTATATCAGGATCGAGATCCTTCTGAGACACTTGACCTAGCAACACAATCACTAGTCTTCTCCGCCTGTCTGTCATCACTTGATGCAGAGCTGACTTTAGCTCGTAACGAACCCATTCGGTCCGCAGAAAGTTGTCACTGAGCACCATGACGGTGCGCCGCGAAGATTCCACCGCTTGGCGGATCTTGTCGGTCACGTAGCCGCCCACATCGCGGTAATGCAGGCACAGCTTGTAGGAGGGCTCGCCTTGCTCCAGTACGTGTGCCAACTGCTCTGTGACCCACGCTTCGTCCTTAGTACTGTAGCACAAGAACGCGTCGTACATTTTCTCAGAATCACTTCTGTCCATGTCATTAGCACCACAGAAAAGTCTCAAACCGAATTTAGAGAAACACCACACTTTCATATTTTGTCTGAATATAAACACAAAGACAACGACTAGCAACACGCACAAGAAGCAAACTGAAGTGACGATGACTGTTGTGTAATCGGGTTCATCGTCGTTTGTGATAATAGTTCTGTTCGCCGTCAAGTTGCCATTGATGCTGTTGTTTATACTGGGCTGTCCAGTGCATATCGTTCCGTTTTCGTATGCAATCTTGAACCCGGTCTCTGGGTCGTCAAACATGTTTTCATTATACACAGCAACGTCAGTAGTGTTGCTTTTGGAGTAGATACATTTTATACTAGACAGGTCGGTGATAGAGCTAACTCTCTTTGTCCATTCTCTAAACATTTCTGTATATTCACAATCACAAGACCACGGGTTGTATGATAGAGTTATTTCTGTTATTGCTGGGTGTATCTTCCATACTGATAAGGTTATCAATCTATTGTTATGCAGTTGCAATATTTTTAATCGAGCCATGTGATTGAACATATCTTTTCCAATTGTTTTGATCCTATTATTGTTGATGTAGAGTTCTCGTAGCATATCCAATCCATCGAACTCTTGTCCTTCAATCGATACTAAACTGTTAAAATCCAATCGTAAGACTTCCAGTTCTTTTAAGCCGTTGAAAGTTCTGTTATGAATCATTTCAATATTCGAGGCGTTTAAATACAATATCTTTAATTTTTTTCTGCCGATGAAGGCGTGACTCGGGAGCATTTTAATGTCATTACCGTCAAGGTACAGTTGTGTGGCCTCCATAGGTATTTTTTCCGGTAATGTGTTCACATAAGCGGCGCTTGAGCATTCCACCACGTTAGCTGACCACGTTGGATCGTGGTAACACGTGCAGTTGTTCGGGCAGGTCATTTCACAATCACAAGCGTCAAAGTCACAGCAGTGACACAATGCATGGCAATGGGATTCATATTTGCACAGAAACTGATTAGGCGCTGCTTCTACTAGTGGCACAAAAGCATTGCCTCGACTGTATAATAATTTGCAGTGGATGCTGTCTATATCCATCAATTTGGGCTGAGTTCTGGCTCTGTTACCTGAATTAATTTTTTGCAACCAATCCATTGTACAGTCACACTCAAGTGGATTACCGCCGATGAAAAACTCAGGCACTGTTTTATCTTGGGGCACAGCCGATATTCTCAACGAGTTTGGATCCAAACTTGTTATTTTATTACCGAACAAATCAACACGTGTCAAGTTTGGTTTCTTAAAGAAAGTGTAGGACTGCACTTTAGAGATCAAGTTATCGTTCAAATACAACATCTCTACGGAATTGGGTATCGCACTTCCAGTAATTTCTGTTAGCTTATTGGAACTAGCATCGAAAGTGCTGAGAGATAGTTGTGATTCAATTTCAAAGTAGTTCCCCAGTTCGGCGATCCTATTAGCATGAATATCCAGCCACTGCAATCCAGTTGGAATCATAGCGTAGTCAAACCATTCCAATCGGTTATCGGAAATGTTCAGCCACACAAGATTCGGTAGTTTTGCGAAGAGCCCCTCGATGTTTGTCAAGTAATTACCATCGAGTCTAATGGCTTGCAAATTCACGTTGCCATCGAATGCGCCGCCTTCTATTTTATGAATTTTATTTTTCGATAAGTTCAAAATTTTCAGCGACGTCATTTTGTCAAAAACTCCTTTGCTTATGTTCCCAATGTTGTTCTCTGTCAACCTTAAGCCATACATTTGTTCCATGGTCATGAATGAGGCATTTTCTATGCTTGTTATAAGATTTTCCCCCAAATCTAGAGTTTTTAGTTGGGGTATTTCTTTTAGAGCAATAGGAACTTCATCTAGTCTATTTCCATTGATATGTAAGTCCTGTAACGATGAAAAATTGCGGAGTGCGTGTGGATGTATTTTGGAAATATGGTTGCTGTCAATAGAAAGGACAGAAAGCACTTGCAATCCCGTGAAGGCGTAGCTATCTACATTTGTCAGTCTGTTGTTCGATAATGTTAATGATTGCAATTTATTCAAGGAGCCGAAAACGTTTTCGGGTATGTGTTCAATGTAGTTGTCTTGCATTTTTAGAATCTGTAAATTATGCAAATCTCTGAACAGTGCAATCTCCATTTTGGAAACACGGTTGTGTGAAAAATCCAAATAAACCAATCGTTTCAGTCCCGAAAACGTCGAAGTGTTGATCCAATCCGATGTCAGCTCATTATAAGAAAGATCCAATACAAGAAGTTTTACTAAATCGCTGAACAGCCCAGGTGCTAACACAGTTATCGTGTTGTTACTTAGATAAATTTCTTTCAGTTCCTTCGTATCACTAAAAAGTTCTGGGGGTAGGCTTGTGAGTTGATTGTCAGAAAATCGAATAGTTGTCAAAGAAACAAGGCCTTCAAGAGCTCTATCTGCGACTGAGTTGAGCCCATTTCCTTGAAGATATAGCTTCTCCAGCGTCTTTAGACCAGAAAGCAGGTTCGGAGGCAAAGTATCAATGAAATTTCTTGATAGATCCAAAACAACGAGGTTGTCTCCACATTTTTCCGTTGGATGTCTATGAGCTGTAGAAAATTGGAAGTGGCTTATATCCCTCATTCTGTTTCCAGTCATATTCAGATACATCAAGTTCCTCAGGGAACATAAAGCTCCATCGGGAAACACTAACATGTTGTTTTCACTAAGGTCCAATCGTTCCAAATTTTGAACGTCTCTAGAGAACGCACTAGGTGTAATTTCCAGTGATATAGCCGACCAATCTGCATTGTGTGTTCTGATTGTCAAATTCCGTAATTCACGTAGACCTGTAAATGCGCTATCTGAGAGGTTTCCGATTTTGCAGTATTCGATGGTAAGTTCGCGCAATTCCACTAACTGTCGGAAACTGCCCGGAGCGAGCGAGCTTTGATAGAACATTGCATCGCTACACTCGAGCCGCAGCCTGACCGTCGGATGCGGCTGTATCGTGCCAAAGTTGGTTTTGTCCAGTTCACTGTTGATAGTCCGCAGCCTGCACTGCAGTGCAACTCCATCGAGCTCGTTCACCCAGACACATTCATCTGGTGCTTGGTAACGGGTCCCAGTAGTCGCCGACAAAGATGCACTCCTTGCCGACGATGCCAAAATGAGTACCAAGGTACTCGTTAACCAAGCCAGATACATCGTTTGGTTTTCACTCACACTTATTACATAGTTTTATTTATAATCCTTTAACACTGAAATTCCACGTAAACATCGTGTCGGCAGCGCACTAGTCCATTTTGCCTCCAGCAAGAGTGCCTCACTAGTCCGACCGGCCACTTAACTCGTTTCTCGCGAGAGCACTAATTGGACGGGATCGTGTGTCCGCTAGTACTCTATGAAATAATCCGCGATGCGACCGACCACGCTGAGGTCTGGGGTGGGACTGATTCAAGTCAAACCTGCGGTGCGCTCGCGCACAAGGCCGCATCGCGCCGGTTCACGCGTTCCAACAGGTAAATTCGCACCTGAAAACAAAACGTCCCAAGCGCCGAGAGCTTCGTTTTACTTTTGGCTCTATTCTTTGTGCGATAAAGCTTTTCAGAAAAATACGCTCTGCGCACACAACTAAGTTCTTTCACGCACACTGAGACATGTAACCGCTTTTTGTGGCTCAGAGGCGAGCTTTTGAGTGGTAGGTGTGAGTGAGATGGAAGGACAGTTGCGGGGTGAGTTATGCATAGATTGGTGGGGCTAGAGGCAGCTGGCCAGGTAGTGCTCAGGCGCTCTGCCACAGTCACTGCTTGTTAACACTCACGCTGATAGAATTGTATCGCGAACTTAGATGACTGCTCTAATTTTCATTGTAATCAGTTACACGTCGTCGTTACAGTAAAAAAATACTTAGGTAATTAACAAACAATATTTTTAACTTGATAAACTGTATGATTATTATATTACAGTAGAATCGATCAGCATTAACGTCATTGAAATGTTGAGTTAAAACAATTATGTTGCATTATAAATAACAACTTTAATTTTATGTGCTTGTTGTTGTGAAATAGGTAGGTATGCAGTAACGTGGATAAATTCATTACTAGACTTGATTTTTTTTTCTTAGTAAAGTTTCTCGGTTTTACGGTACAATGTTTTTTTATTTTTTTTCAAGTAGTTTAGCATTCAGTGTGACGTTTTACAAGTCCATTACCAGTTGCAAATTTTAATGTTTTAATAATTGATAACTTACAGATCTTTTAAAACCTGATGAGAAACGTGAAAAATCAAATTGGACCATAAGAAAAAAATCCTAGGTAGGTTGATTAAGTACCTAATTACATATATTTACATAAAAAAAATGAAACACGTTACTTTATGTTATTTTACAAATTAATTTACTTTAAAAACATTGGCTTGTTTAACTTATTTTGAAGACTATTCGCATGAGGTAACAAACAATATTAAATAAGTAAGTATTAATTGTTTTATGAAATAAATAAATCCTTCAAATATTTATAAGTGATTCAATAGATCATATTGTGAGTATTTTTTTGTAAAGTTTTAAGGCCTATTTTGAGGAAATCATTAATGTTTAGGATATCACGGATGCCATCATCCGAATGCTACCTGTTTAATTAATAAATATTCAATACATTTCCTGCGCCGTGCACGCGATGATTTCCTATGATGCATCCAAATTGCACTTTCTGGAAACTGTCTAATCGACGATTATTTTGTTAAACGATTTTAAAATAATTCCCGACCCAAAAACCCCAAACCACTCATCAAATTAGACATCTACACTTATGCATTTTGCGCAGCCACCAATTTGTATCACAACCGTTTGATTTAACAATTTATATAAAACGATTTTGTGGATAATGTTAGACTGTGATTCGTGATTTATAACAAACTAAACGTTCCGTTTTACTGTTGTGTTATTATCTTTGTATTCTGATTGCCCACTAATATTTTATGCACTCGCCAATTCACTCAAGATTTTGCAACGTTTATGATTTTGAATTTAAATTGTTGTGCGTACCTAATTAGTTTATGTTGACTAACTTGACTTATAAATTACAATTATTTAATAATATCTACAATACTGACTGCTTTTATTAAATATATTAAGCTACTGCTCCATAAATCTTTGTTCAAACCTATTTGCAATACCTATTATTTTGTGTTCCTAACCTAATGCTAACGTTGTATCCTAACACATAAAAAAAAACATCATAGAAATGAAAATACTTGTCAAATTCTTAGCGTTCAAAGTTGCAACATCCCAAAACTTTTTGTGAACCAGGATTTTTTTGCACTTCAAATACTTAGATGGTTGTAAGAGGGCATGTGTCGATTTTGTCCATTCTCTTGGATGCTAATAGTGGACCGAATCGCACCTGCCATTGTGCAAAAAATTGTAACGAACGTGCCCAGAATGTCTTGTCTACACATTTCACCATAACCTACATCACCTCACACAATATAAACTTATTTTAGAAAATGAGAGAACTTTCAAAAGGTTATCAACTAGATGATTTTATACTTGCATTGGTCTAAAATTCTAAATGCATTTCGTGTCCACATACATATTTTATGCATAAGAAAAGAAAAAACAAAAATTTACTTGCGTGAGATAATCACATAAAGTAAACCTGAATAATTATCGCGCCTTATCTTCTTCTCAATTTAAATTTTCAATATAAATAAAGTGAAGTCAATAGGGTAGTTTACGGCGACTACTCTGTTTAATCCAGCGTAATAAATGGTCATGATCATAATTTTATTTGGTGTCAGAATGATAGGAGGACGGGTCGAGCTCGCTGCGCTATTTATGCGAGGTGTTGCTCGCCGTTCCCCGGGCGCCTGCTGTATCTCAATTGCAATAAATTATCTCCTTTGACACGCGAGAAGCGGAAAATTTGCAATCGCAACAGTACGGACCGCGGCACCCTCGGACCTCCTCCTTTATGTAAACAGCGCAAATAGCTTTGTAATGGGAATCGCGTCCGTCCCGCCGTGACACCGGCTCAATAACTCACATCGGCTCCCACGGCTCGTTTGTCCAGGTCGCGCCTAGAAACTCACAATACAACAGCGGGAGATCTATCCTTAGACTTTTTGTCGTAAGTGGCGAGGCGTTTCTTGTCCTTCTTTTATAAAAGAATAGATTGCCGGTAAATCGTAGGTTATTGTGGCGCTATTTAATGTTTATTTCGAGGGTCGGCAACTGCGGCCGTTACAATGTCCGTATTCAATTTACCGTGGTTCATGTCGACACGCAACTGTCCGGGTGTTGGATTGTTGCGTGGGCCCATGTGTCTGATGTGGGTCACTGCCTTTATGATGCACTATTCTATTCAATCCAGACTTAACAGGAACATGATGTTTAGCTGTAACCACTCGAGCTATCTTGAAAGGTTGTTATTAGCCTCTACTTATTCTGCTTATTATATTGATGGAAATATACGGAAATTGCAAATTTTGTAAAATGCCGTGCAAAATAAGCAAAGCTAGCCTGCACTACCTCACACGTTAAATAATAATCACGCTTTCAAAGTTACTACTGAAGGTAATGTCGAACATCCTTCGAAGCAACATGTAAAACGTGGCGTTATCGCTGAGTGCATCGCTGTGTAAAATGATTCTTTAGTTGATTTCCATTATGTTATTAATTTTTGTAATTTGGTTGCCTAATCTCCGGCGACAGGGCCGGGGCCGGCGCGACACTTATCTCGTGTCGGCGGACACATATAATCCATTAAGTCGTCATTTCCACGCGGTTGATCATTCCTCAACCACGCGTCAACCGCCCCCGGACCGACGCACGACGTATTGTTCGCTACTGCTCTATCATGCCAGGTCCTTTTCAATTAACGTCATCGAACTCGATGTGAACCCTAAGACAATAGCGGCAACGGTCATAAACCCGTGGCAAAAAGTCCGTCCCGCCACGCACCCGAACAGGCTTTATCCTTGTCGACTAATGGACTAGTTTGTTATCTAATCGGCTACACGGCCGACCTATTAATAATTTCCCACATAATTTTCTAATTAACGTCCTGTCCGGCGAATGGCTGCGGTCTCTGGATACATGAAAACGGAAATGACGTAGAATTAGGGTTAGATACACACTATCATGTACTTTACGTATTTGCATAACGTTTAGATAAATACATATGTGTTTTCTATTAAAGCTAAATGATGTTTGTTTTTGTTTCAGGTAATCATCGTTAACATTTCGGAATCTCAGAATAAGGTAAACAAAAACAGAAGTTAGATAATTATTTCGAAACGTTTGCTGCATTAGCAGTGCAGCGATGCGCGCTGGCAATCCTGTTTACGAATAAGATGTGGAAATAAACTTTAATGCGATGTTTAAACAGTCGCACATACGGGTGTTCACCCGAGTAGGGTTGATAGTGTGTATAAATTGAAGTGATTTAACACGTGAACGGAGCCCCTAGTAGTGCGTCAGATCACGACACGGGCAATTTGGCGCGAGAGCAGCTCTGCTTTATTTTGCCTCGGCGGCACCTGGCGATTCAGGACCCACGGGGCGCAGAACAATAAATCTGTGGAGTCGATCGCTATTGCAGTGCATTTGTTAATTAATAGAACATCTTCAATTACTTTGATTTGAGAATATAGTTTGTAAACTTTGGATATAATAGGATCCAATAAAACGACCTCTATGACCATCAGATGAAAGATAAACATAATACATTGCAAATTAAAAGGCTTTTATCTAATATCTAATTAGAAATGTCATTATATGCAGAGTAACACTGGAAATAAAAGAACAATTTATTTATCAAGACCACATAACATAAACGACCTTTGTGGCGCAGTGGGTAACTACCCGCCTGAGACGTATGATGTTGCGGGTTCGATCCCTGCCGCGGGACAAATGTTTGTATCATCTGCAAATATTTGTCTCGGGTCTGGGTGTATGTATGTATGTATGTATGTATGTACTTACAAACAATATGTATCTAAGTAGTATCTATATCAGTCATTATATTACCGTAAAATACGCCAACATTGCCACCAAGGGTAATTTTGCCCGAAGATCAATTTTTAAGCAAATCTTTAAATTGCAAAAATATTTGAATAATATGTTAACATTTTTTGAATTTGATAGAAAATAGGTTATGTGTCTAGCAACACTGTCTATCTGGTGTGTCGCTAGCTTCACTCAGTAACTTCTTGGAACTCTTCGAGTACGGTGCGTATTTTCGCGGGCAAATTTTGGTGCAAATTCATAAGTGAATTGTGAGTGATGGCGAAAACACAGGTTAGTTTTATTAATATTATGATATGTAAGAACATTATAGGAGTATTAATATGTTGTTATCGTTGCTGAATGTCTTTTCAAACAAGAGTTATAGCGGTGGGCAAAGTTATCCAGCAATGTAGCGATCTACTATTGACAACATTGCCCGCCATCAAAATAAGCTTAGGGTTGGCACTTCAGAAACTTGTTTTTTTTTAAAGCTTTTAATTAACTTGCAATGTTTGTATGTTTGTAAGTTCCTATGTTTGTAAGTAGGTATGTTTGTCCGGGTCAATTCTTGCAAGCTTAATTTGACCTACTTCCCGGTGTCAAATTGAGCTAAATTTAGGTAAAATTATGAGTCTTCGGTGACAATGCAATAATAATAGTGACAGTTAGCTGAAAATGTCTAATAGTTTAGTAATTATTTTAATTTAGCTCCTAACATCATTTGATCTCAATTAGTATTTCATTTTCATTTGGGTACCTATATAAATATGTTGATTAAAGTTTATTAAATAAATACCTGAATGAAAAATAACCAGTTTTTTTATACCTACAACAACTACGATCACAAGATCAGTTAACTAAGAAGTGCCAACCCTAGCACTTTTAATTTGTGAAATGCGGTTTGTATGAAAAATACAAAAAATGTCAGGGTAACTTTGCCCAGCCACTTTGCTAGGAAACCTTCTATAGTATCGTTTTAAAACCTAAAGTAAACGCCATTATTGCCTAAATTCTTGTATTGGCTTTTTATTTCATCTCTCTAGAGGCTATATTTGCGTCAAAAATCAACGTGGGCAATGTTGGCTAAAAGTCCAGATAACTTTGCCCGCCATCAAAATGTATAAAATACTTAATTAAATATTGACGCATCATAAAATCTGATAAAGTAATACATGCACATAATCTTATAATAGCAGATGATAAAAGAAAATACTTACGTTCCCATAGAAATTTTTTACAAAAATTGAAATTATTCGAAAAAAGCGGGCAATGTTGGCGTATTTTACGGTATGTCTCATAACACAAGCTCTCCTTACTTTGGGGCTACATGATACTGTGTGAAATGGCCAGCTTTATTTATTTATTATACGTAGGTAAACCTCATGAATCGACTCCACGGAGCCCTGTTTCATTGTAGAGACGCGCGACGGACGTGCCAACGAATGGGACCGGTTAGATTACGCATTGTCGTGGCACAATTAGAAACTGTTGCGGAACCCAGGGCTCACTTTGTTATTTGCAAACAATCGCCTCCGACATCTGCGCCCTTCTCTAAACCCTAGTGAAAAATACGTAGCTGGTACACTTGGTCGAAAATAAATAACATCCAGCTCACACATTACATGTATCATTTTATTAGGATAGTTGTTGCAAAGGTCGGATTTGTTGACGTGCGGCACCAATGGTACAGATTTCTTTGATCAGACACCAACGACACATACCACATTGGTTTAAAACTCTTAAATAAACTAGGTATCTAGGAAGAGTGTAATCATGATCCTGGTAGAGATAATATTCATAACTGAGAATAAATGTTCAGTGTTCTGTAGCTCGTACAAAATTCCTAATAAGCAATCGAGTGTTTAGTAACATATTTTTCTATGGTTTTATGCGGCTTTAATATATCATTTGAAACCCATACTTAAAACTTCATAAAGAATATGGTTCTAAATTAAACATTCCATGTCCAAAGCTTAAAATAGCTGGAAGTAATAAGTAGCTGAACGTTTAGAACTTCGTAATTTTTTTTTTACTTACACGGACCCCGCCTCCATTCTACCCCTACTTTGTTCAATGGCTTTATTCTCGATATTGGAAGAAACTAGCTGCCTCCATAGCACTGTGTATTTCTGTCGGTGTCTGCCGTGTCACCGCACTTTGTAATAAATAGCTGGACGCTCAGCATCTGCTAATTGCGATTCATTCACTGTATCATCACCGCCGAGAGTGGAACTAGAATGTGGTCTTGACTGTACTTTTCTGATTTGTAGTATTCCTGGTTCGCGATATGCCCTTCTTTTAATGGAAACATTTACTTTATTTTATCAGGTATTTCAGAACTTATCAATCAAAATCTACACAATTCGAAAGTTATAATGGTTATTAAAAACATTACAAACTTAATCGCTTTTGAGATAAAGATCTTATTTGCGTTGGCTTATTAGTTCGTATAAGTACTAGGAGCAGAAACAGACCATCAGCCAGTTGGGAGGTGAACGATATAGAGACCATAGAGGGCAAGACATGGATGAGAACAGCACAGGGAAGATTAGACTGGCGACTTAGGGAGGGTCTTATATCCTGCAGTAGGCTATTATTTGAGCTGCCAATGATGATGATCATGGTTAGTTCGTATTAATATACTATTGGCCCGCCCGATTTCACCCGAGGGGCAACTCTTTAAAACTTTTAAACTCTTAAAACTTTATGAACCTGTGTACATCTGAAACAGTATAAGTAAGTACCATTTTTTAATTATATTGATAAGATTTGGAGATCCCGCTTACATCCAAACACACAAACTGATAATATTAGTGTAGATTATTATTTTTAGTTTTGAACCCACAGACATTCCATTGATCTGCCGGTATAAGTTTCATCTATAAACATTCGATGTATAATATCAGACGTAGTTATTTCAAATGCTTTGCAATGCTATTGAAGTAACCTAAATAGAAATAAATCTTATATTGAAAATGGCAGGTAAAGATTGTATTATGCAATTCCTTTTCTCGTAGAAATATAGAGCATCGTCATATCAGAGCTACAGGAAACTAGAATACAAAAAGATGTTTTGTATTCTCCGTATCTGCCCCGTTTGTTTTCTCTATTTATTGAGGAAGTGTTATAGTAGAATTGGGTTTCTCTCCTGATAGTAATATATATTTTGTATTCTTAGACTCCACAAAATAACGGTACCGAAAATACGTCACCAATAAAACGAAAATCGAAAATATATGTATAGTTTCTACCATAAACAAAATATTTCAGGTTAAGATACTAAAACTGGTTGATGACTTAAACGTAAAAAATCTTGAAATGAAAATACCAATTTATTTAATCTATATTGTCCCACTGCTGGGCAAACGTTTCTGCTATCATCTAATTTCGTCCCACCAGTAATTCCGGAATGTATCGTCACGCAAGCATCTTCGAGGCCTCTCACGGCGTTGCCGCCCATCCCTACTTCCTGAGGTATCCACAGTTTGATGATCTTAGCCCATCTGTCATACCATAATTTAATAATTATGTATTTATTAAAATATCTCGTCGCGAACATAGTCAGGTTCACATTCATATATCAAGGCTCTTGCGGCAGTAAAAAAATAAAACGAAATTGTAAAATAATGACTCCGAATGAGGATCTTTACAAGTTGTATTGACTGGTAGTGAAGCGTTTTAAGCTAGCCATTGATACGTCTTTTGATAGTTGCTATCCAATTTGGCTTTGTCTATTCAAATGCTCGACTACAGACGCTGAGTAATGATGTTGAATGATTGACCGGCTCATTGATAAAATGACGCACAACAGTTATCTATCTACGGATTCCAACGCTTTATCGGTAAATCAGATAAAGGAACTATTTGTTCGAGAAAGTTTTGCATTTACAAATCGCTCGTGTAGTCTTATGTCGAGCGCTTTTAAATATAGGGATGGGTGAGTCAGGTCTGAATCATATCGCGCCATTGCCGAAACAATTAGACACATCTGAAATGTCATTGTGTCGTATCGGTGCAAGGGTCTGGCACGCTTGGCATCTTCCGCGGTGAAATACGTGATTTCTACAAAGGAAAATGTTAGCAGGTATTTTAGAAATTTCAATTGTACGATTGTTCCGCCCGCACTCCGCTGACACACACCACACACTTACAATTTGTAGAGATTGCGCCTACAATGAAGGAATAATAGTGATGTTCACGTGAAGGCTTATTTTTCAAACAGATTATCATTTTAGTTTCACGGTTGTAACAAAAAAAACAAAAGTAAAAATGGTATTTTCGTAGAAATTGTTTACATGAAGTTAATTCTGAATGTAAAAGTTTTCATTTGTTTCCGTCTATTTTCTTCGTTTAGTTATTTATTACAATATTTGTTAACTACTCTATTTGCACGTAATTAAATTAAACACAGTAAAACTGGAAAGTTCAACAGTAACTGACGGATGTTTAGGGTCCCCCGCACAACACTGGCCTCCAGATATCATCGGCATACCGACCACTATGTTGACTTGCGTGATTAAATTCTTCTCGGTGATGTACGAGCGAGCTCGTTCGACGGAGTTATTTGTCGGATTTACTTAGCTTAGCCCCACTTATATTTATTGCTACACGGCTCTTACAGAAAATATTCCTCGGTTATTGGCGTGGACGGCTACTGTAATTTCTTTTTATTTTAATTGGACTGCGCATTATAAGTCAAGTTTTACGCTCGGTGAAGTGTGAAATAGTATAACGAGTGCTAGTAACGATATTACTTGAGAACTTATATTGCTCATTTTTTACGTAGGTATTCAGATTTAGATAAAATACCAAAAATCACCTTTTTTTTTTACATTAGCCTATTAGACGTATACATTTTTGAACTACCATTTACTTTAGTTAAGGATCTTCTTCCGAACCAACAACAGGGCCCCCAATTCTTCTAGATGACAACGTCAATCATTCCGCTGCGTTTTGGTTCGATCTCATAAATGTCAGCCATTTGGTGAATAGTAGAATAGCTTTTCAAAAAATTGTTCTGCCAAAGTCCAGACCTTAGCTAAAACCTCACCACAACTGAGTCGTTTGTCATTAGAAGAATAGGAAACCGTCGAAAATCTAAGGTTTAGTTGAGGTTTTGCTTGAGGTTGATAAAAGTTCGGTACTAGAATTGACACCCAGGACAGCATGAGCTAAAACAATATGTCACCTATTTCTCGTAGTAAACAACGCTGACGTTTGTCTCCATGAAGTCGCGCCTACTCTTCTGCTACAATAAATATGCTACGAACAAGGGACAATGATGCGAACTCCATAACTTTATAATTCAATATACTTTATAGCTTATGGTAGTGGTTTCACTCGCGAAGTTCAGGTATTAATTGGCTGCTTCCTTTGCTGCTCTATTTCATTTTTATGAAGTCTACCAGGTTCAATAAGTTGATCCTATTGAATCAAAATTACAAAAGTAAAGTAGAATATTTATTCAAGCTTTATTAACTCACACACATATTTATATGACCGCAGACGCTCGCATTTATAATATTAGTAGGATTTTTACGCGCGGACACAAGTGAACCGTTGGATTAATGAAATATGGCAACATGTTCCTTCATTCTTGATAAAACCTCCGCTGCTGTCGGGAGTTTTATTGCTGTTCAAGTCCGATAATTCAAGTTGGTCAGCGAGCGAAATAATTTACATGGTGGTCCCTTTTTTTAGGGCTACCGCATTTTTACCATTCGTCCGCAAAATGAGCTGGCTCGTCGGTATACCTAACGAGGCCTTATCTTCACGCGTTGCTCTCCAAATATCGCTCAAGTATATTTTATCCGTCGAGAGATAAAGGGTTCAATTTATGTTATTTTGGGTGTATCCGTTAAGATATTTAGTTTAATTTTCAAAGATCGTAAATCGGAAGTCTCTTTGATAAGACTCGATCTTTTAATAATGAAATCGACATAACGTGTTATCCCTTCTCATATTTTATGAATGGAATTATTTTTAACGTTTCGATTCTGAATGTAACATTTATCGAAGTTATTCCGTATTGAAGTAACAATGCGCCAATCACAATTATTATGAACTTCGCACCAGGCACCCTCGTAAAAAAGGCTAAAGAACACCAAACCGAGTACCATTGTGATATTAACTCTCTATTAAATATTTTCCGCATTGCTGCGGGCTAATCCTGTTCCCACAATGGGGTAATAAAAGTATATTCGTAAAAAATCCAATTGAAAAGGGGCCATTGAGAATCCAGAGCTCACGGATCACGTGTCAATCATGCCTTCTCTTGCCGCAGTGGGTCGTGTTATTCTATTTTAACGCTGTGTTATTCATTGGCCGTATAGCTGCTCCCCATTATGGGTGCTTCATAATGCACCCGGTACGCTTGTATTTAATCCTGTCTAATAAATATTTGAGGGTATGGAATTTGAGTTCATTGAAATTTAAATAGTCACGCCTGTTCTGAGGTGTACTTGCATTTTTTCTATAGAAACAAAGAACAAAGTCATGCATTTTTAAAACTCTGGAATATTTCTTTAGATTTATCTTTCATTTTTTTTAATAACATATCAGGACGTCGTTCTTCAGGCAGTATTATTATAAGACAAGGAACAAAAGAGACATTATACTCGTGTGTTGCATTTCCAACATGCGAAGCTGCCTCGGTCATCAGACCAGCATAAAAAACTTTTCAGATTTAGAGTGTATGTTCGTTGCTAATTTTCAATCCAAAAGCTCTAATCTAAACTATTGTAAGGCTGTCAGTAGTAAGCTAAAACAAGGTTTCAGCTGCCCAGGCTACCACGGAGCACGGATTTAAACCATTTTCTTTTTTGTAATACAAGTAAAAGCGGGATGAAAGCTTGTATTCAGTTACAGCATAAATAGTAACATTGTAAAGCAGGGATAGTACAGCAACTAACTTATTGCGAATTTAAGTGCTATTTCTGAATAAATGATTTAGAAATACAACATCACATACTCGTACATCTATTATTGCCCTTCCCTAAGCTAACAAAACACTGTATTTCCCTGTCTATACCATCGATAAATAAAGTAAGTAAAAAGTAACTGAAAAAACATGTTTCTTTGACATTTTATTTTCGAATTCAACGTTTAGTATTTTTATTTAACGTCGTATTTGCTTGATCATAAATCAACGAAAAACCCACTTACAATAAGATAAATTTTCATCTTCTAAAGTTGATGTTTTTTTATGTTTTTAGATTACACCATTGAATTTGTATCCTAACTAGGTTAAGATCGTCAATTATTAAATTATATTACTTTTTCGATTGGTTGTTATAGTGATGAGAAATCTCCAAAATCTTTCGGAGCGTGCTGCTTTCGTAACGGCGCGGCCGAACGCATTTTAAATTCATCTTTATTTTAACAAAGCTTAGACAAATATTTGAAGTTGCACTTATCAATGTGCTAAATTTTACTTTGGTATAGCGCCTTAAGTCGTTTCAATGTGATCCCAGAGGTCCTACTGAATAAATGATTTTTTGACTTTGATTTAAAGTTTTCTGTTGGACAAACCACTGCAAAATAGCTAAACTGTGTAACTAGGACGGTACCCCTCGTAGCCTGTACGCGCCGGCCGCTTGTATTGTGTTACCCGTGCAACTCGCATTCTTTGAAACCTGAGCCACGAGATGGGATTCTTTTGTTGTGACTTGATTTGAATATTACTATAATATGATGGGTTCCATGCTTTTAATAATATTGTAAGGGTTAGAGCACCCGACTGGTTATGTAATTCGTTTTATTCGATTATTCTATCTGGGGTGTTCTTAGTGCGATGATATTTCATATCAAATTGTGAAAAAATACAATAGCTTATAAAAAGGCTGGTAAAAAAACAAAAACGGTCCGTCAAAAAGCAGTGTCGATATTTGTTCGATAAAGAATATAATTACGAAGCCGTTCAGGTTAACGACTAAACTGAGGATAGAGTTTAAAATAGTGATACTAAATGGCTAGTGCGTTTACAATAATAAACTAACAAAATCACACTAATATTATAAATGCGAAAGTATGGATGGATGTTTGGATGGATGTTTGTCCTCTATAACTCGAAACCACTGAACCGATTTGGCTGAAATTTAAAGTATAGTAATATAATGACCGGGAATAGGACATAGCCTACTTTTATCCGGGTATCATGCGAGCGAAGTGGCTGGCGGAAGCTAGTATAATAAAATTACATATGTCTATCCAGTATTAAACGTAATTGTAAGTTAGCGAGAACCAGACGATCATGAACATAAATCAAACTTTAACGCTTCGGAAGCCGCAAACCGTTCGCACAAATATTTCCCCATACACGTTATTATCTTTCCCCACAAAGCTCATGTAAGACGATTGTAAAACAATGTTTATAAAGTATCCCGACCGCGCAAACCTCGGGCGTGATACAAAAGCCTTTGCAGAATTCATAAATTTCCGATAACAAAGGATACGAAAAACCGTTTAAGGCGCATTCGCGGATTCGACCGCATTACATTAGTGATATGGTAATGTGATTGTTTGCGATAAATTACGGCGGAGTAGGCCTCTTCGCAGCGGGGTCTGGCCTGCCGTCGTATGTTACCATCCTGAGGTGAAGCACCTCACTATTTTTCGACAATAACGCACACACTTTTGTATAGGACAATGCGAAATGTGACATGTCCCAGCACCCACTCGCATGCTCATTGTGAGAATTATTCGTACACTGCCATTATGTTCCTTAACTGCAGCATCGGGTATGTCCGATTCTTTATTTATTTTTCAATTTCCTTAAACTTTAATATTCTCCTCGATTTAACTAAAAATAAAATTGTCGCAGAAATATTTCTTCAAAACGTAATAAAATAAAAATGTCTCTATATTCTCAACTGAGATCTTATGTTGTTAGCGTGGGACGATGACATTTTCCGCTAACAACCTGGAATACTGAAACCGTCAGAATACCATTTCAAATATAATTTTAAATTATAGCATTCATGGACTGTCACCGAACGAGAGTCTTCGGGCACGAAATTCGTGTTTGTGACTCCTTCTTAATTGGCCACGCGGTTTCTGTGTCTCAGTAATAAACAGGAGTGGCTATCGACATTCGCGAGACATTGCTCCTTGTGAGCCATCATCGACCACAGGAGACAGTTTGTAAAACTGTCGCTGGTGTGTCGAACAAATTACCCGATATTAGCTGGCATTCGCCGGAGTGAACAGCGCGTCTACAAAGTTTTTATTGGATAGTTCAGGGCGCGCGTGGACCACATCCGATCCGTTGGGTGAGAAATAACTAGGTTCTCATTCAGATGCCCACTTTGCATATCAAACCTATAAATCTACAGAGCTCGCTGCACCACGGTAACTAAAGATGTTGCTGACGTCGACGACGCCTCATTGCCCCACATCCACCGACTAGGTGAATAACTTCGTCTCCTGTCACCTCACTCACTCACCGACGACCTCGTGAATTTCCCGCGAACTCGCTTTATTTCCTTTCACGATATTTTTCATGCCGCTATCAGAGAAGATCGTCTATCGCACATAATTTGTTGTCCGAATTGCGACTGAACTCATTTATATAAATTACGAGTTAATTAACTGCTTTGTTTTTGGTCGAGCGCGTGAATTCGTTGAAACAACGCATTTTGAGGGAATATTGTCCGATGTTAACAGTAAAATATCGCCCCTTCTTGGGTTATCTAAAGTAATGGTCCTGAATTAATTCTAAATGTCTTCGTTAGTGTTTTTAAACAACACTCTTTTCTTATTAGGCAATGTCATCACAGTTTTATGTGTAACTCTTTTCAATTTTAAACGAGAGGATAAAATTCTTTAGAGAACCACGTACAAATGCTTTTCTCGCTCTTCGAAAGAGCAATAGAATATAACTTTATATGATAGTGGCATAATAATATTTGCTCGGTACTCGTATCAGTTTTACTGCGAATCACGGGCCTGATTGTTTTCTCACACAAATCGATTTACTGATAGAATGTTGTTCGTTTTACTGCACTTTTGTTCCTAAAGATTTAGATACACACGTTCAGTTTTGAGCGTAAAATATTTTTTAATATTCGTAACACAGTTGTATGTTATTCACAATCTTATTCGGAGAGATGCGAATAATAAAAGTAAAAGGAAACAAAAATTTTACGAGGTACCTACTCGCTTTGGTTATCGCCAATTTGTGTCAACTGAAGCGTTCTTTTAATATTAATAAAACTGCTAGCCCTCAACCCTCTGCATGCTTTTACGGTCGGCTTGATGGCGACTTATTTGAATAAATATTTTGGAGCGTGGTCGACTCGGGGGCTCTCTACTTTTATTATTTTCTGTTAGCCATATTACACGATATAAAACCGCGCGGTCGCGTCACAGCCTTTGACGCGGCTAGTCGTGGTCTGGGACGCCCCGCCACGACGCCCTTACTAATGTAGATGACGCGACACTATTACTACCCATCCTTTATCTAACACAATATGTCCTTTATTATAAAGCTGAAATTAAACGTCCGACCCGTTTCGAAGTTATTCGAAAGCCGCGGGAGTCCATCACATTTGTTATGTGCAACGGCAAGTAAGTGTTTATTGGTTTATGGTTCCTTTTACTTTTTGTAATGATTTGAAATAAGATTGACGAGCAATTTATGGAAATGTTTTGATTTGTAAAAAGGACTGTGTTTTGATTATAACTTGTAAGTAAGTATGTGAAGTTGTTTTTGCTGCGTTTTATTTAACATAAATGGGCTTTCCATTTATGTACACAATCCAATTTCTTACAATCAAAGTCTATGACTGAGGTTATGGCTAACGTGTTTAAAGTTAAACTCCAACTAATAAGCGGAATACGTGTATCAAGTACTAGGGCATCAGACTTGTTAAGGCAGTATTCTCCGGATCCGAATTAGTAATTACGCACAGACGGGCCGGCGGCGGCACGGCACCCGTGTCAACGTGCTGAAGATAATCGCACCGGACGGCGTGTAAATGATGGGTGCCTGCCGCGAGCCTACTTATGTCGCCGGCGATTAGCCCCTGCCCGACACAATGACCGATCGCTTAAATATCGTTTTATCAACTCGACATTATCTATGACGTCATTCAATTAAAAAAACGCCTCCTAATTTTGACGTATCTTTTTTTGTGTCTCTTTCACGGTTGCTAAGTTTTCATGCTATTTGTGGTTCGCTTCGCCTGTTTATTACAAGTACGCAGTGCGGGCCAATAGTCTGCAAAAGAGATGTCACGGCTTTTGTGATAGTCTGCTCTTATTAAGAACAATGATTTCCTTTCTTAATCCGACGTCTTCGCAAAATCGATGGAACTAAGCATGGAACCTGTGACCCGTAAGTAAGGAGGGAAACTAGAACGTTTGGCAATTACCCCAAGACTGAGATAAAAGAGAATAGCTGGTCTTCTTTTTTTATAGCATTCCCTTTTCCTGTTATTGCATTACTCTAACTTTGTACTGTGATTGTTATACTAGCGTGATTACAACTTTTCAATAAAAAAATCGTGGTTAAATCATGTCTGTTTTTGATTGAATGTGGTTTTTCATTTTGTTGCTAAATTGGTGAAATTCTTACAACCTTGCCTGTTACGACTCTTAAATACGCCACGATTTACTTTTTCTATACATCGGCATCAGTAGGTATTTTTCTTTCCCGATAAAAGGTACTTTTTATAAAATCCTTTTCTCTAAGTTTTCGGCTGATGACCGAAATTTTGCATACACGATGTTAGGTGTACGCAAAATTTCGGAAATGGGTTGAGTAGTTGAGGCGTAAAAGCAAAACAAACAAACACATTCACATTCGCATTTATAATATTAGCTAGGATCCCTGTTAACATTTAGTAGAAATCCAAAAACACCGATCACACATTATACAGTAAAATCTGAGTCGGCTTTAGTTCGCTTGTGAAAGTTACAAATTTTGCACATAGTAGAGCTAACAAGTTATCCTACCCGCGCTATGGCGCAGCTATAAGCGGACTGTGAAGTGTTATTGTCGGGACTCTTGGGACCTAATTACTTTGTTTTGTTTCCGAGTCATGCTTACGAACATGAGGAAGGAGAATGGAAACTCGAAGCGACTTTTGATATCTTTGCCGAAGTTGAAGGCACTCGTTTCTATTTAGTATTTGCCAAATGCTGTTTTAGTTTGTTTTTATGGTGCTGTTTGGTGGTTTTGTGACTAGAAAATGTTTTTGTTACACGATTACTATTCGTATAATGGTAAACTGCCAAAGCACTAACAATAACAGTACAAACATAATAGGAAAGAGCATAACAGTTATGCTATGAATTCCAACCAACCTACAGACATCATATTCTGCAAACATTACCTACTAGTGGAAGGCACACTTTGACTATTGATATCAATATCAACGCTGGGAGGGTCGAAAATTAGCTCTTTCTTTGTAAATATTCTAATGATTATAGTATAGGTATGTATTACGACTTTACATTATATTGAAACATACACGAATATATCACAAGAGTGGATAAAAATGCCAGTCAAAAGATAAAAAGAACAATGCATCGTTATTATTACAAGACAGATGTACATTTCATGTTTTTGGTGCATTATTCAGATTTCATGTAGTACATAGTGTACGAATTCATATTCCACACGAAGTAAAAGAGTCGTCATTCCGTACGGTAAATACTTTATGGTAATAAGCGTACACGGATTTCGATCATGGTGTTCGATCGTGAGCTCGGATCGTGCGCAGATCGACCTGTAGTACTTATGGCTATGAACGGTTGAGCGATTCGGCTTCAGTTTAGGTTAAGAACTTTGCCGACTATAACGTATCATAATCATACTATGACCGTAATAGGAATTTGCCAGACAAAAAAAATCTTTGTATTGAATAATATGAGACAACACCCACTACTAGACCGTTTCAACGCCGACGAACTCTTAGTATGCCATCACAGGATCGGTGAGCAGGCGGATAGTAAACGCGTGTGATGACCATTCTAAACTGGTTATAAACGTGCCTGAACGAGTATAATGTCCAAAACTCTTACAATAACTTACAAAACGCAAACAGGCATCATACGGTTACATACGGGCATAGAACGCGGTTTATACGTTGCAGTTGGCATAGTAGACCATATCGTGTTTCTTTCCGTGCCTGACGCGGTCATAGCACGGTCATGGTATGGCACGGTATAGTAATCAAAAAGCTTAGTGTCATCGCGTCGCCTTGCAGGTGTTTGCTTAGATAAACATGCAGATACATGTCAATTCTCAGAAAATGCTTGTGAATACACCATGTTAGAATAAATCTTCGCACCAAATGAACAATAAAATAATAAACAATTCCAGCGTTTGAAAGGACCAGCTTTGTGATTTGCGATTTCATCTCCAACCTCTAACGATGATGCCCCGAAACAGATTGAAAAGGGGTAATAATAGACTATGCCAGTTATCTTTTGGAACCCATCTCTTGTTTGATAAATAGATTTTTTCTCAATGCACACGAATCAAGGCGTTCGGTACGTTCCCATTGTGATATAAAATAGGCCCTATTTATTTGTTAAACATGACTGCTACCGATAGAGATGTCTTAGTTGAAGAAAAATACTTGTTTGGTTTTATAAACACTGTATTGTTACGCTGTGTTTTGGTTATGAAATATAGAATTGACAAATTGTAAGCCTTTCGTTTGTGTAGCATCTGCCTGGCTTAAGTTATTGTCAACATCAAAATTCTTTGAAGTATTGCTTGAGTTATTTTGATGAACAGGGCTTGTTTGTCACAGGTGTTGATGATAATTTCATAAGTAACAAGATTTCGTTACATGCTCCTAATTGAAATTTATGTCTGTCTGTAATAGATTTTTTATCTGCTTTAATATAATTCCAGAGAGTAACATCACTGGGTACTGTTTCATTAAAAATTCAATGTGGATGATAGAGTATGATATGCTTTTCAAAATGTTATCTGATGTATTTGACGCCAAGAGCAACGTGATCCACCTATCGGTAGACAGAAATGTCGCCATCTAACCCAAGTGCTTAGATAAAATTTATTTCAATTTCCAATATTAAGCTATTTCGGTTATTTGAGCCGTCAACTTAAATTGTTTTACCTTGAGTGGTTCTACCGCAAGTTCTTTGTGAATAAATCGCTATTCCCGTACATTTGTGAAAGTTTCATTGATAGCATACGATTTTCCCTATTGGAAAAATATACTTTGAAATTCGCAATAGAATGTCAGTCGCAGGGGACCGAGCCGCGGTCGAGTAAAGAGCATTTTATAAATGTGTTTGGAGAATAGCAAGCGGGTCGCAGTCGCGCCGACTTCCCGCGCACGGAACGCACTGCGATGCACCAAGTTTAATGGAAAAGAATTGAAAAGTAGCGCGTCTATATGGTAATAGAAATTGCCCGGAAGAAAGGAATACAGACGACAGAGTGCACTGCTCTGAGTTATAGTTGTTTTCTTGAAAATTGAGCGTTATTGCGTACGGTTTCCCTCGGGGATCAGGGAGTTTGGCGTCTCGCTCACGATGCATCACCGTTTTATTCGAACCGGAATATTTACCAGTGTAAACTGAGAACATTCAAGTTACGCGTCTACCAACTTTTGGCTTTTATTTGTCTACTAGAAATTCAATGGGAAGTCTCACTATCGACTATTTTTATTAGTCTACGATGGTAATATTAGATTGAACGAATCACCTTTTGAGTAAACTTTGTCCGTAAAGTCCGTGTAGACGGGGTAATATACAGTCTTATTGGTTTGCTCGAGAATGCAAATTGTAATAGTACATTTTGACTTGAAAGCCAAAACTTAAAGTATATTTTGAGAAGTTTACGAGTCTGGCTCGTTCCCACTGATAATTTGTAAACAAAGTTCCGTGTGCTTGACGCAAGTATTTTTACAAATATTTGAGTAGCGAGCATAAGAGGGCACTTAGCGGTCTGTCATTGTGTTCCTATACGAGTGCTGAGATATTTGTACTTTTGAATATCTCAAAGTTGGCACGTATCGGTTATGTTATAAGCTTACCTACGTTACTTTATTTTAAACGATTTTAGGTTTTATTCAAATTCAGTTTGAGGTTGCTATGTTATTTTTATAGTTAAAACTTCTGCAGCAAACGCTTTTCGATTAATATTCTATTTATTATATTTATTGCCGCCTATTGGCGGAGATTGGGTAGTAGACAGTAACCTGTCACGAATTGAATACTGCATTGAAACATACCTCTGGCTACCCCATTAGACTACTTCAAACTTAAGTCAATTTACCATGCTATGGTCACGGAAAGGTTTTTTGCATTACTTGTACATGTTTCAAATGCAATTCAGCGAAGTAGATACTTCTAACCATAAACCAGGACCGCAAACTTATATTCTCGTTCTTGGTACATATTACACATTTTATTTAGTAGGTATTGATGAAATTGAGTAGGTACTTACCTAATTTTTATATCTCAGACACAGTTTTATTTATTTGTATTTTTTGTATGCCTGTGTTTATTTGTAAGGCAGTTGGAAAGGTGTGCGTGATTCAAACCTGTACCACTGGTATATTATTCAGTGCCTCTAGTGTCGCTCCGCAGTTCTAATTGTAAGCTGTTTATAAATGTCTTAAGACTGATCAATATTCATGTCCAGATTATAGTTGTCTAATTGCCACATATAAATCTAAATGCTCCGATGACATCTTAATTTGCTGGGTGACAAATCACTTTGTAAAGAAAATATTTGTTGTGGAGACATTTGCTAGAAAGTTCGAGAGTAAACTTGGGTTCTGTAGAAAAGAAAATCTTTTTCACGTAAGGAATATAATTTCCATAAAGAAATACCTTTTTTCTCAGATTTCAGTACATCTCGTTAATTTTGATAATAAAATTGCTTGTGTCAAAGCGTATTTAATTGTCTTTGAATAACCACTTCTCAACTGTTTTGTTATTTCAATGCGAAACACCAAAATAATTTAATTTCATTGGTGTGAAATTTTACTGTCATTAACGTTTAGCTGTTCTAAACATTGGCTTTTTGGTAATTGATGTTAGACATTTGTTTGCGTCGTTTGGTCGAAATTCGTGTTTCCGTTATTAATTCAGTCTCTTGTTTATTATCTGCTATCAGTCAACCTTAATTGGTTAAAGTGAAGGTACATATTGGTGACATATTTTCATAATATTTAATGGAGGTTCAAATTACAAGGTCTTTTAAAAGTAAAATTCTCTTCGGTAAAGGCAGTATAATCAAGACCGAGCTTCGCTTCAGGTAAGCTCGCTTGATCATTTAAATGTGATTTTGCTATTAACTTTTGGAACTTAGTATATTGGTATGAAATAAAGAATTTTCATTACTTGTAGCCCGACAAAGCATCGAATTGTGTTTGTAAGTTTTAATTATTGAAAAAACACGTATTAATGAGCGAAAACATAACTCCTACTACAAAATCGAGTATAATATTGCAAACTGTGTAAAACACAAAATTCCAAAGTAATTTATGTATGTTACTTGATGTAAAATTATGCACCGATGATTCGTTTACTGTAAACGCTAGTAAACTCCGCCTGGTTCGTAGTCTCATTAATTAGAAGCCGTAAATCCGAAACTGTTTGTCGTTGAGTCGGTCGTAATTATGAATAATTATGTTGGTGGTCGACAACCACATCGCGTCTCGAACGTTACACACGAATGTACTAAAAAGTAACTGCATTATAAATAAGTAACGCGGCCTATCCATTTTAACCATGAAGAAAGCAGTTGCGCTTTTTGTAAAGGTAAATTTGATCACTGTTCGATTTTATAAGTCTGCTAAGATATGCTAAATGCTCTAAAATATTAGAACATGTAGGAGTAAAATATCAACTAAACATTTATGATTAAAGTCTGCTTGTAGGCTACTTACTAATATTTCTATTCTCACTTATGCGTTATAGTGTCAGATTATTTTTTGTAAAAACTATAATTTTCGCTGTCATACTCCTTTGTCTTCCAGTCTAACAACTTCATCTTTCGTCATGTTTTATACCACATCTTAAACCGTCTGAAACGAATGATACTTTCGTCGGTAAAACGTGTTATATGAATTAAATGAGTACTGTAAAAATTGACACTTTCAGTTAACAAGCGCAATGAACACTCTGAGATAATTTTGGCTCCTTATTAGAGGCTCAAGGATATTCTCTTTCAGAGCATTTCAAATGTCAAAGGATAATAAATGTCAAAGGATTCCTTTTTCGTTCTTCGTTTGTCTTTTTGTCAATTTTATTTTCCTTCAAGTCACAAAATCTGTATTTTAAACATTTCTATCTTTTCGTAGCTACTGTGCAGCACTGTTTAACGAGTTTACGCAAACGATTACATGAGTTTTTTATTGCCAGTGGGTTTATCTGTATAAAATGAACAGGACGCGGTTGTACTAAAGTTAACACCTGATTACGATATTCATAATCATAAAATCAATGTGAACTGCTAAATCAATACAACACAGAAAACATTCTCGGCTATGACGTTGATGAAGACATTTTACATCTATTTATAGGGTGTTAGACAACACATGACATTTGAAACTAAAATGTTTTAAAAGACTTATCTTGTAATATGCAAATTAAGATTTTATTGGCTGTTAATATTCCTAGGCAGTCTAAATCTGCGAGTCTATTCATTAAATCATAGTAATTGCAAAAATGCAGCCATATGTCGCTGTAAATGTGCGATATCAGCTTAATTTTTGTGCTAATAAATACGTATTATAATAATTTACTTTATAATTCAATGGGAGCTGGTGTTCATTTGAATTAATTTGAATATTTATGTAATCTAATAAAAATAAAATGCTCGAAACGTAGCTATTGTTACAAATCATTTATATACGAAGCTATTGGTATGTATAGCATTATTTTTTGACATTTGGAATTATTGCAAAGTAAAATAATGTTGGTGTGACTTCATCTCGCTCGTCGGTCTAATGTCAAGGCAGTGATTATTTAAATGTTCAAGTTCATCGGCCCCGCTTCGTCTACAAACACAATTTGATTTTCCCAAGTGCTGAGGTTGTCCGTTAACGAAATGATTCATTACTGACACTAGAATAAACTAAGGTGAGATATTTGTTCAAATATTCTCACGCGTGGCTTCGTGTCAATTGCTCGGCCCAACTTTTGACACCTCTCTGGGGTCAACACGACCGACGATGTGGATAGTTTTGCGCGCTTAACCAATATTTGTTCAATGTTATCACCATCGCACTCAAGATGGACAGGTTCCGCTTGTCACAATGCTCTTCAATTGGTCGCTACAAACTGCCATTGCAATATAAATGTTATTTCTTATTCATCATATCAGAACGTAGTCGGCAAAATTCATAGTCAACGTGAAAAGTTATTACCACTTTCTTCTAAACCCGCTACGCTTGTCTATTTATGGACATTTTGACGACATTACCTAGAAGTCATAAAATAACCCTTCGATTTTTAACACAGATATAAACCCAGGGGGACGAGACACACATTCTAAGCGGGGGCCTTCTCATTAAAATGTGTCTTTATACGCAGAGCTCAGCTGTCGCCTTATCGCTACTATAAAGCACTCCCGATCTAAGCGCTGATATGATAATTGTAATCCAATATATTACTATCTATCTACTCCATCTGTCTACCTGCAAGTTGGAAGACTTGAATGGGAGAGTTGGTTTGATAAATAAATTATGCTGACAAGAAAATAGCTCATATCGTAGTATACACAACGCTTTTGCTCACGTTATAATAGCATTGTTGTCGCGAATTAAAATTTTCTCGTCAAGGAAGTGCCTAGTCGTTAAGGGTGATGGATCTGCCAACCTCTTCAGGCCTGAGGCGTTGGTCATGACGCGAGAATCGATTAAGTTTGAAAGTCCACACTCTTCGACTGTAGAAGGAATGCTTCGGTAATTACCGCAGAGAGTATTGTGCCGAGCGATCCCTCGTGACATCAAGCTAATGAATTCTGTCCGAACTGACGCGACAGAAAGCTGAAGAATTAGTGCATTTTAATTATTGGCAACACCAGATTTGAGAGCTGATTTGTTGCCCCCGGCGATAATACGCTTTCGATTTCGATAATTGATGGCTTTTGTAATAAACATTTCGACAAAAATAGCTGAGTATTTTAATGAGAATAAGAAAATGTTTTCACATTCAAAAATGATAATGACCACGAGATGCTGACTAAATGTGTTTCGTTTTGATTTTATAACTTTGGTATTGACCAGACTTTAAAAAGGAGTTTGTTTTTATTTTGTTATCAGAATTGTGATTGCAAATAAAATGACTCTAAATATGAAAATCGTGGGTTGTTGCGAGATGTTGTTAAGTGTGTTTACGTGTCAACGGGCAACTTGCCGAGGGAAGGGTTCATTTATTTACAGTTTTATTAATCTTGTCTCTCTTACCCAAATGAAAATAGATGTGGACGTATGTTTGTATAAAACATAATTTACAGAATTAAGTGTGTAACTTTGGTTATTTATGCTCATCTTAAAGTAAAATTAGTTAGGATATTTGGATAAATTTATTACTAGCAGTGCCCCCACAAACTAACAAACTCTTTCGCTTTAATTATATCGGTATAGAAATAATGTTTGTGGGATTTCTTTATTTCTTTGATCCCATAAAAAGACTTGGTTGACAAAATGGTTAAATGTATCATGGTAACACTTATTAATATTAGTATCTCATCAAGTCAAGCTACAAGATTAATGTCTACCAGCCGAATCGCAAGGTGTCTTGTGGCTTAATCAACATTAGCCGATCCAATCTAGGTTCGGTCTCGCATTTTCGATCGTCGCTCAGCGGGGAGCGCGACAAAAGAATTTCATTTTAAATAAATCGCGCGAGACCGAGTCGTGCTAAGAAATTAGGCGCGTATCCCCCGCCGCGAAAACTCATCGTAAATACATAAGTGTCGTACCTTCGCGCTCTCCGCTGCGACGAAGCTCAAAAACACATCCTTGTTATACACTCGTTTAAGGATTTAATTAGTTGCATCGGCGCGATGGCTCGCCCTTTCCCCCTCGTCTCGTGTCGCCCGCGACTCCTCTCGCGTGATCGTAAATCCCACTTCGTTAATGATCCGGATGAATTACCGCTTTGTCTTGTTGACTTTTTGCGCAAAATATTTTTTCCAATTTTAGTGAGCGTGGGTTTCGTATAATGGACTGTAACTCTTTAAGTGGTTTTCCGAGTTCATCTCGATTTATGTTTCAATAAGTATGCAAGATTTTATTTTATACTGAATTTTATCTCTAAGCGCATCATATAAAATACGGCGTTTGATGCTGCTATCAAAGTTAACGCTGAGAGTTCATGAGGCGTTTGGCTTCACAGACCAATTTCGATTTCGTTTCTTGAAACCACCTATTTGCACCCCTTTTAATCTGTATGACTGAGCGGGATAAAAAATGCTGAAAGTGGTTTTCTTTGGCACTTAATCATTTGGGTGGGACTCGCCACACCTTCACACCTTTGCCTCTGATCTGTCACTTAGTGATATCCTCATCCGCCCATCGTTCACAGCAGTGTATCTGAATTCTGATATTGTTGCAAGAACCGCATTCTTTATTCACCTTCAGATATCGATGTCGTGGACTTGAATTAACGAGCGCACTCCGCCGCCGGTGTCGGGTGAAGCGAACATGTGAGCTTCGGGATCTCTTTCCGGCTTCAATTGACTTCAACTAGGAATCCTCTTTGGTCACAATGCAGTCGGTGCCGTTTTGTAAACGCGATACTTCCTTCAGCGCAAAACCACTTCGCATGTGATTGCGGCCCCTTTACTTTAATCAAATGGCTGCGACAAAGGATTGAAAGGAACGCTCCTCGATTTCAAACATGTGATCGGTATTGGCTGCGAAATTCTTTTTAGGGATTGTCGGCATTTTTTATCGATGCTGCCGCGAAATACGAAATGTGAGATTTTTCGGAAAGCTCACATTGTCAGGTTTTCGCACTTGTGAATTCTTGTGATGCTTTGATGTCTGAAGTTTCCTTAGTTTTAGAATTGAGATTTTCATTATACCTATAATTTATACGTTACATACCTGACCTGCCAAAGCATAATTTAAAATTACCAATAATTTAAATTATGCTTATGGTTGTATGTGTTTTGAATAGCCTAACCTAATCAGTTAGATAATTTTGTTGTTACCCGAAGGCCAATTTGTAATGTTCTTTAAAATGTTTGTATTATAAATATCTTGACTGCCCTATGATTAATATCAAAGTAGTTTTTGATTACATATAATAACAGGTCCTTAATTCGATATCATTTTGAACCATAAAATTATTACGTTTGTCAAAATCAGTTAAACTAAATGTAACTTTGTTCATAATTTTTTTTGAGTGGTATTTCAATGATGATTTAATGAAACTGTGCATGTTTGTTACTTAAGTGAAGTTTGAAGCGCTCGTGGCGTAGCTAGCTTAAACGTTCTTGATTGATCGTTGAACTTAAGCAGCATTGTGCGCTCACTATTTGGAAATGGTGACAGAAAGTGGTATAACGAGCTGAGCGCTTCCGTGCTTCGGAGGGCACGTTTAATTGTCGGTCCCGGCTTTTAAGTCATTGACGGAGGCCTTTAGGGGGCCCAAAAACTCCGTCACCAGACTTGGCCACTTGCTCATAAGAACATACTAATAAATGAATAACTGACTGTTTTATGACTTTTGAGGCGTGAGACATTTAAATGTCTAGAATAATGTTACCGCAAAACCTTCTACATAATAAATATTAGATTTATTATTAACTTGCCCTGTCCAGCCGACTGCTCGCAAGATTCGCATGTTCGTTATAGGCATTGAACGCGTTAATTATCAACATATACCTACTCGATAAGAGTCAAATTATTTATCCAAAGTCAAAATATACTTACTCTATTGAAAACACATCTGAAATATGTCCTCGTTTTGAAAAAGTCTGATGCAATGTTGGAGACGATAACCTTATCTAAAGTTATTGTTATCACATAAACAAGTATTTATTGGTACGCTGCTCATTTACTTTTGAAAACTCGCATTGAAAGTATTTTTCATAAATATAAACTACTCATTTAAAAAAATAAAAATGAGTTTTTTAAGTAAAGTTGTAGTTGTAACTGGCGCTGGCTCTGGTATAGGAAAAGCCATTGCTTTGAATTTTGCAAAGCTATCAGCAACATTATCCTTAGTTGATTTAAATAGTGAAAATCTAGAGAAGTGCTCAGAATTATGTAAAGAAGTGGCTGGAGTGAAAGTGCTACAACATCTTATAGATATGCGAGACGATGAGCTAGTTCAAAAAGTTGTGGACGATACAGTGAATGAGTTCGGTAAAATTAACGTAGTTATCAACTGCGCCGGCGCCTACAATGCCGAAAACGGTACAATATTGAGCCCAAAAGCAATGGATGTCTTTGATAAGATTATGGCAGTAAATTTAAGAGCTGTTGTTTGTATGACAAACTGTGCTGCTCCGGAGTTAGTGAAAAGCAGAGGATGTATCGTCAATATTTCTAGTATTACTGCTCTTTTGCCTACAGATACAATGTTTGCGTACAGTGTATCAAAATGTGCCGTGAGTCATTTGACTAAATGCTTTGCGCTAGAGCTCGCGCCCCACGGAGTCAGAGTCAATGCCGTGTTGCCTGGCGGAGTAGAAACTAATATATGTATTAACGCAGGTTTTACAAGAGAGCAGCATGAGGCAAATTGGAAGGTAGTCAAAGATATTTCGCCGTTAAAAAAACTCATAGAATCACAAGAAATTGCGGATTTGTTGGTGTTCTTGGCTGGTGATGGTGCCAGGAGTATTACTGGTTCTAATTATAATATTGATGCTGGCATAGCACTCGTTGGAATATCACAACTTAATAAAATGGTTGACAATTAAACTGTAGTATTTATTTATATAACTCGACGACTACTCCACTAACTGGCCGACAGAAGCCTTACACCGGGGTGAATGCAAAAAGGGAAGGGAGGCTTTGCCCATTAGTGGGATCCAGTGGGCTTATTAGATTAGATGATATTAGGTTTATTTCTATTAACTTCACTAAACCGCGGCTATCCACTCCTTTAATTTTCAAAGAGCTATTTATGATTTTTATTTTTTTGTGTAATTTCAATAACCAAAGATTTTTTAACTAAACTTGTAAGTAAGTACTTTATATCTACTTCATATAAAAAAATTTATAAAATATTCCATTCCTGCGAACGTCAGTTTGGGAGTGCATCTTGTACATAATTAGTTATTATCAATTCTCAAATACTTATATAAATAATTAGTTTTTATAATCAAAAATATGCTATGCCGCTGAGTCGCGAAGAGTGAAAGAAGGGAAGAGAGCCCTTTTCCCTGCAGTGGGACGACCATGGCTGAATAATAATCATAAAAATGCCGTTTGCATTTTGCTATATTTATTTTATTAAAATTTTTAATTATGTACTTATCAGTATTTAAAAATATTTTGGTTAGTAAGTACCTAATCCAAAATTTGATTTCAATTATGTCGCTCACTCATGTTACAATAAATATCTATTGGGGTCTGTTGCTAGTGCAATAGCTGGGACAGAGATAAGAATAATCTTTTTAAGTGTAGGTAACTCATTTGTGTGTTATCAACTTACTTAATTTAAATTGAAAATAAACAGCCCATACGAGGGTAAATTTATAGTAATAATAAAAGTGCATGAAGCTTGAAGTTGATTTTCTAAAATTTAACTCTCTGATTCCTCTCTCCAATTCCATCTCACATGGGTGGGCGTCATAAATCGGAGCTGTACCGTGCTATTAAATGTCCGCCATATCAACTGTTTGTTTGGTCCACACACGTTTTATGGTGGCTTTAATAAATACAAGAAGCTCTCCGTATCATAAACTAATGTATGCAGGAATGGACGCTGGCCGGCGCTGGCTCACAGACAATTTCACGCGCGCTTAACTAATGTTTGCCGAGCGATTTGCCGCTGGCATCGCGATGTATGCTCCTCTTTTTTGCAGACGGACCATCCAAGCAGGTTGAATTCACCGTCTCTCCGCTCCCGTCCGAGCGAAATCTAAGTAGGTAGAAACCTCCGCGTTCCAGTTCGACTTTACTTACAAAAGAAAATCTAATTTAAAAAGAAGCTACGAAGATAAATTATAAACGTTCCATTATTTACATTTAGATAAGCTTGTAACAATTACCGCAGTAACCTATTTGATGTCTAATTTAAATGGAATGTAGATTAATCAAACGATACTAACTCGACTCCCACCCGACAATAAATTTTTAACAATAGTCTCGACTTGTGTTCTACACTGTTGTCCTCCTTTTGGGTTGGGCACTCTGAATTAAACTAGTTTGTATTTCTATAACGCTGGGATCTTATCGGGCGATCGCTTTCTCAACCCTTTAATATATGCGTCACCGTTTCTAGTTTAACGAATATTCGACCGGTGTGTCGTAGTAAAAACTCCGGCATAACACTGCGCAGCCAACTACAACGAACTTCGTATTTCCAGAGCGCTGGAGCAATAAAGTAAGCAGTTTTACAAGTGAGTGCCCCCAGAACGAATGCTCGGGTTAGCATACGCCTGATATTCTTATTTTATGACTGAAAAATCTCTCGCAAGGAATATTTTCAGAGGGGCCCGGAACGTTAAGTTAACCTTCATGCCGTGGTTGCGGGCAGCTCATTGAAGTGTTTTCTTGCTCCGTCTTTTCATTTGGTCTGGCGAGGTTGTCACAAATAACCATAGTCGTTATTCGAGTTGATTTGTTACATTGAGTCCGGTGAGGAAGAATGTCCGGGCAACAAAGCGTCCGCATTATGTTGTCGCGCGGCGCAGCTCGTCCCAATTAAGCAAGATTTATTTATCCCCTCGACGTCATACGACTTACTATACAAAGACATTATCAGAGATTTAACTCGACGAGACGATTGTTGCCCAATTTTCTAAACACCTCGACAATGCTCTCGTAATTTGTTCTGAGCTCTCGACTGTTTGTTTGCGCTGGGAAAACACGGGGCGTCATTTTGTACGACACGGTTCTCGCTAGAAGCTGCTCGCATTCGATATTCATTTGCTTAAATGCTTTGTGATCATCTGAAATTTGAATACGCAATGGGAATTTAAATCGCTTTGCTCTGTCTGCATAGATTGGTCTATTTGTGTATTCGTGTAAACCGAAAGTAATTACTTATCAGAATTGCCTTGATCGTACAAAGGAATTATATGTGGGATTTGGCTTTCAAGTATACTTATTTGTCTTAAACGTATACTAATATAAAACTTTGTTAGAACCTACAAATAGTTTACTCGAATTCCTTTCATAGTGCACTACAAAAGGCTTCGTTTTCATTAATAACTGGTTAGTTAATTGGGCTACCGAGCACCGCGCCTTTTGTTATACAAGAACCACACCCCACATTTATCTAAGCAGTAGCTTATTTTAAATGATAAACGAGCTCTCGATCGATTTGAATAACAAGCAGGCAGATGCTCTTAATCCTTTTGATTTCATTAAACGCATGCGCCCTCGGCTCCTGTCGGAAATATCACTCGAGCGTGCTTGTGGGCTCGATCCGACCGTGGATTGTTCGTAATAAGGTTCATTGGATCCCGTCAAAATTATTCCCAAAACATTCCTACTCTGAAAAAGCCTTAAAAATCGTGTGTTTGGAGTTCCGTATTTGAAAAAATAAACTACAAAACTAACCTGTATCTTGCATTGAAAGCTGCAAATACCGTTACATATTAAATTGGTTCTGTTATATTATACAAAGTTAATAATTTATAAAATAAAAAAAAACATGGTTAATATGTGATGTTTGGAAAGATCAAGGGGAGGCCTTTGCCCAGCAGTGGGACATAATGGGCTAACTATAATAATAATAATAATGGTTAATATAAAAAAAACGGTAATTCAAGTAATGTAAAGTCTTTACTAAAAGCTCTATAACTTTTTTGTAGTCGATGTAATGGATTGTAATTATTTTGATTAGTAGCTCAGGGATGTGTGTCTGTGTAAACAGACAAGGTGAAATGCGTATTTAGAAACAAAAACATGTAAAAGTATTTTTTTTTAATTTGAAAAAAATTGTTTAATGTCGTTCTTAAAGGACTTTGTCCCAACAACTTTTGTTGAGCAAAATTGGGATAAAAGCGTTTACTGGATTAAAGAAACCACCACAGGTAACGGAAATTCAAATCTTAACCCGGTTCGGGCTAAAGTCATCCTTAATTAAGGCAAATAAAAAGATTCAAACAAATAACATGTCAAATTCTTTTAGTGTACATATGACAAAAAGTTCATCTTTTACAATTTATAATAATATAATGTCTACACTGCTTTGCGATATTAAGCATTAGCAAGAGATATCATTTTACCACAATCAAGCTTAATCTAGATACTTTTATCTTCAAAAACATTTGTTTTGATTTTTAACTATTTCGAGGTAACAGCAATAACTTGCACGGAACCTTATACTGCGTAATGGGTCAGACACTTTGCCCGTTTTCACAAAAACAGCAATTCATTACCTACGTCTTGTTACGTGCCTGCCAGACACGCGGTAGGATTTTGATTGTCTCTTATCATGGTCTGTAAATTATTAATAAAAGTCCATTTTTTAAGTCCCTGTGACAGCGATCTCTTTGTCAGCTGAACAATGTAGCCAAATCATGGGCTTCTTTTCAGATATCTCTAATGAATTCCCATAAGGCATTCTTACCGATCGCAAAGTCATTTACTCGGAGCTTTCTTCGTTGAGTGAAAAATCCGTCAACATTAATCACAAAGATACTGAAACACAATTTCGTGAGGCCGAAAATTTACATAAATAATTTATACCCAAGAGGCTGGTCTATGCCCGCTCGTCGCTTTCTAATCCGAAGTTTTGTTGAACACCATACTGCTTCCGATCATAATGATATGAAATGGAAATTCTTACATTGTTCGTTTGATGCGTAACATTTGTTGTGATTGATTGTGGTAGGATCGCGTTAAATTGTTATTGTTTATTTACTTTGCTCGTTTATGAGAAGCAATAAACATTAAATTGTATTCTGTACTCTAGGAATCGTCATCGAACAATACAGGTGTTATTTTATTGATTAGTTATTTATTAATGAAAGTTTGATTATGTCTGATGTACAGATTATTTTGTTATTACGTGCAAACCATAGTGTTTGCTGTAGGAATTTAAACATTTAATCAAAATCAAAGGTCACTTGTCGGATTAGTACTGGCAAAATCAACACTCAATCGTATAATTTTACGATTGCGAGCGAATTGCATATTTGATTGTGTATCGTTAGTTATTTTATTTCACAGCGGGGATCCTTAAGAGTGTTGGCTGGCGGTCCTCATCTCCATAAATATTATAGACTAGAGATGTTAAATAAAATCTAAAAAGACGGATTCACTACATTTTTTCAACGTTTGTGGTGAATCTGACTTTTGGTAAAAGTGTCCAGGACACTCTCATAATGCTCACTCGTGTATTTATTGCTTATTTTAGATAATTCATCTACAGTGTCAGCGCTAATTGATAGCTATTTATTCTCTCTTCATTTCAGTGTTATTTCTGAACATTTTATCCTAGCTATTATAATACCTTCACCGGTAGGTAGGTACGATGCAAGCAACATAGAATGAACCAACCGCTTTGTCTTTGACTTCAGTATGTGTCTGACGTCCATGCTGTTCCTCAGCAACCAGGTATATTGTTCGGCATTATTTTAGGCATGTGACGGTGATCGATTCGATTGAATCTCTCATCGGACAGCGCGCGTTTTTACCGATGTACGTTACGGTACAGAACAGTCGAACACATGAAGATGATGTAGTGTTTGCAGTTTACTCCCGTGTTGTAATGATGAATTGATCAAGTTATGACCCTTGTTTCACTGTGTATTTTTTACTTTATTTATCGTTTCGGTAACTCACGGCTGTAACAAGTCGTTTATTTAATGCCTAACTGTTTTTATGATGAATTTTTTGTACGTTTTGATTCTGCGTCGTCATCTTCGACAAGAGAATCCCAATAATTTAATTATAGGCATTGAAATTAAATAAATTTGTTAGCAAGGCTTTTGATTGAAAGCTCTGAAGTCATGTGTATCTTAGTACATTCAATTATTTGACTTTATTATAAGGTTATCTTATCTCTGGTAGGTACTACCGTAAAACCTCTGGTAGACGCCGACTTGCTACCCAAATTTGAACTTGCAGGAATCGATTAATGAACTTGAGTTCATTAATAGATTTCAAAGCTTTTTCAAAATGTAGAAACTCAAGCTTAGGTATGCTTATTGTTAATACAAAACTTTGAAAACCAGAGTACCTAGTCAGATGCAATTAAATTAAAAATAAACAAGATTTTTGCTGAAAAAATGTTTTTCAAGAGAAACTGATTCAAATGAGCCCAAACACGGATGTTCTACTATTATCACAGAATTTGTGACTGTTATTTACTGAGGAGTTCCATTGAACAGCTCCTTACTTTATCATCAGATCAGCTGATCTATTATCAGATCAGCTCCCTGATACCATAATATTGCATTGTCACCGTGAATCTATACCAGTGTGCCAAATTTCAGCCCGATAGCTTCAGTGGAAGTGGGTGCAATATTGATCGTAGGACATACAAGTGAAGTTAAATAAAAGCTTATAATAAAATACTACCAATGTTATTTTATTTTATTTAAAATTGTAACGGAAAACCAAACCTATCAAACCATTACGCACCAAACGCGTTGGCCCATTGAAATTATTTTATCAATAAATTGTGTAATTAAAATTATTTTGATCCACAATATTAATTCAGTTCGCGGTGTCGTTTACAGCCTCGACTCGGACAATTAACCTTCGTTAGCCGCCAATAAATAGCACAGTTGTTAAACAGCTTTACGACTAGATATAATTAACTGGCCCTTGGTCCGTTACGGTAGCAAGTGCTTCTAGTAACCTGTGGTCACGGTACCTTGGTGAGAAACAGTATCGCGGCTAATCCTATACTATTAAACGAGCAATATTTGTATATCGATCAAACTTAAACCTTTACATCTTTAGTTGATGATTTATACAGTGCCAGGAGGCAATTTTTGCCTACACTTAACGGGACACTGTAGTGTCTGGGACATTGTTTGAGATGGAGTAGGCTTGCCCAGCACCGGATATATAAAATATTGATATATCACCCAATATCAATCAAGCTAGGTCTCATAACTGGGAAAATTAGTTTTCTCGACATTTTCACGCAAAAAGATTTACCAGTGCAATGTGGTTCGTAGTTTTTCGGGAGTTGTTATGATCAGAGCAGCTAAGTTGTTAGGGTACCCGCCTTCAATGCCAAAGGCTGTGGGTTCAGATCACAGCCATTGATGTTTTTTTTTGTTGTGTAATTTTTTTTTTGTTCTTTTTTCGGGTCAATTTTAATTTTTTCCCTATTTGCATCCGAGCAGCTCGGTCGCCCACATACTTTAGATGAAGTGTGTATCGACACTAGTTTCGGAATAGGTACGAACCTACTTGTATTAAAGCAAATTAACTTATTTATTGTTTAATTCTTAAGCTGAAATACTGTAAAATGATTGTAATCGTTTCGACACACCATTGCTACTCGTAGCTAATTTTATCTGAAGCTTTGATACCTACTGTTTCTTCTCTACTGTGGTTACAAGCTATTTAGTTCTCGCGGCACCTGATAAATCATTATCGTGAAGGTCTGTTTACTATTAAGCTGGCACGCGGTACTGACGGCATTTTTCGAAGTTAACACGTCTTTATAAAGATCGTGTTCTATGCTTTAAGCAAGCGCGTATTCATTACGTATCACAATTGTTTAAAGTTCTTTTCAATGAGTCATCTTGTGCATGCTCAACTGAGCGCAAAGCTGCGCCATAATTTTTCATTACGTTGCTTGTGGAATTTTATTTCGTGAGTAAATAATCATTTATTTTAATGTTGACGTATTGGACTGCTTTATTTAAATTCAAAATAGTAGTATTAGCCGTGTTGGCTGAGTGGGTTAGTGCCTTGGCTTTCGAATCTGAATCGAGGGTTCGAACGTGGCCGTGCTTCAGTAAATTCGAAAAAAATCACATATTAATTATAAATTTTAATCACATATTAATACAAGCTTAAAAAGTGAAGGAAATCATCGCGAGGAAACCAGTTAGCTTTCTAATAGCGTCAAAGGGCTTGCATCCTGTCACGTATGGAATGTTAACTTCGCAAAATGTCACGGGCATGTACACCAAATATGTAGGTATTTGGATTTTTATTTTTTCAAAATCAATAAAAAATCGAAATAGTTTTAATCAACCAACAGAAATGCCAGGTAAATTCAAACCGTTTTACTAAAAAGCTATTGTTAGGCGCCGTAAATTTTTCGACATCCTTCGCCGCCGATTTTAATAGCCCCACGAATTAATAAGTTTGCTGGCCCCGCCCCATAGGCGTCGACACGTGATTAATACAACCAGTGCAGACTACTGCCTAGTTATAAGTGCCTCTTCTTTCCCACTAGTTTGTACCACGCCTTATTCTAACAAAGATGGGTCATAGTGTATGTAAATTGAGAGATACATCTTCACGTCATCCAAGGATCCAAAAAACATGTTCTCGGATCGATCTCAGATAGTAGATTATTCTTTCTCACAAATTTTCATGCTGTGGAAACCCTTGTAAAGATTCACTTTCAGGATCTAAGTGCGTGCTTAAAATAAGGTAGCGTGTACTGATTATTACACATTGCGTGTTTCTATTTTAGTATGCTCGCTGTGACGGGCACGCTCCTATGTAGATGAATCACTGACTAACAACACACTGTGTCTGTATTCACATATTCGATTTATTTATATCGATTGCGCACTCGAATCGATAAATCATACCAAGTGTTAATATTTAAATAACATCGTCGGATTGTAAATTGGTTTACTTGTATAAAACTAGAAAATTTAGTGTTTATTTATAATACATTGCTTTTCTAATTTTGTTTTGTTCATGAGATTATGAGCTGTTAAGTACGTACATTTTTTATAGAAGTGTTATATAACTTAAAAATACTTCGCAAGTACAAACCAAAGTCTTCTTAAAAAGGAAGCCTGACTAAATTCTTGATAAGTGATTATTCTATTGTTCTACAGGTAAAGCAATGAAGCGTGCCTCCTTAAAATAAGTGATTATTGAAGACAGTGTTTTCGTACAAAGGGTTGGGTAATCGTATTTGATTTACAAAAGTACAAAAAATATCAAAGGAATAACTTTGGGTTTGTCTAACTTGTTTTAAGTTTGAGCAAGCCAAAGAAAATTAAGTAGTCTTATCAACTGTTTGAAAAGGAAAGGATTATTCAGTCATGGACAGATAACAATAACTTTTATAAATGCCATAACTAGCAGAATAATAGAAGTTACGTATATGTTTTAATGGTTTTTGCTTTTTAAATCTAGACGGATCTATCTTCATAAAAGCTGATTTAAATCTTTTGTAAAGTCAAGTAATTTTTTTTATGGTACCTTCAATTTTAAACTGGTTAACAAAGTTGAATTTACCTGGGTACAAATACTACTTTCAAGATTAATCTTGTATTTGTAAAAGTATTAATAAATCTAATAGTAACCTACATACCTGTATAAAGCTAAAACAAGAGTAACATTGACTACAATCAGTAATTGTGAAAATTATATACCGTCAGAGGTCTACTTCCGGTTTTGAATCAAATACCTACCAACGTTAATTGCAGATTGCTTTCAGCACTTTCTTCGGGTCGGCCCTAAAAATTACAGCATAATTTATAAAAAAAATGTTTTGTGGTGTGGAAGACCTGACTGTTGACACCTGCTGTCATTGCTCAGCAGACGGTTCGTGGACATGGTCTGACTACCATTATATTTGTATTTGAGTATACTCCTTATACGAGCCTCCCGGCCTTTTAGGCCTTCAGGCGGCCTAAAAACTCCGTCACCAGAGTTGGCCACTTACTCATACGAACTTACTTACTTACGAGCCTCCCTTTGTTCAACAGACATCACACTGGCACTACTATTTAGATTCTAGCTAGAAGTAAATGGAAATAAAGCTAGATCCTAAGCTATGTGTGCTCTCTGGGCCCGTAAAACAAGTAGAGAATCATTACGTATCGAAGGGATTTTTGTGGTTCAGGTTGTTTTGTTGCATATTTGTCTTGTGATCGAGTGTTAGTCTCGTGCTTAGTATTTTGTTGTGCTGACCTGATATAAAGATGGAAAAGATCTATTACTAATTAGATAGACAGATAAACCACTTCTTTTTTAACGGTAGGATGAGACTTCTGTCGTTTAGAGAAAACACAAATAAAGCGATGTGAAATACAAAAATGTTGAAAGAACGAATTAGTTACAGTCCGGTAATCAGAATGAAAACACTGAATAAATCTATATTTATACAGATTTAATGCCGATAACTAATGATAATGGTACAAGCTTAATGAGCGGTTCTTTTGACGGCTCCGAGTCATCGATACGACCAGTTTCGATATTGATATGCATTCCACAATCTTGTCGTCCGGAGAATATGAAAATATATTATATAAATCAAAATTTATTGAAAACTATTCCACAGGAATGATTACTGCTATGTCATGTAGTATGGTCGAGTGTGGGCGGCCAACACGTCGTGGGATGAACTTCCAGTCCGTGGCTATTTTTATTGTTAACAAATTTGAAGCTGCGCTATCCCACTTGTCTCGTAGTTGCTGTGGTATATGCGAAGGCATTGTGTCTGAAACAAATTGTCAATATCAGTCACGTTCGTCAAATTATAGCGTATGTTTACTGCTGTGCCGTGTTTGTAGTGGGCATAAGTTATGAGCCGTAAATTATTGTATCCAGCTACTGCTGCATTATTGTTTAGAATTGAAAATAAATTTATCAAAATGACATGCTAAAAACCAATATATATGACTTTTATGGTACCTACTAGATTTTTATGAAACTTTTTTAATTGACAATAAAACTATGCAATATGCTATTTGTAATTGTAAGTATAGTTAGAAACATAAGTACCTACTAGTGCCTGCAACGAATACTTCGGGCATTCTCCATTTTCATCAATATGGTCTTACTGCGTCACGCTTATGTAGGCAGGGGCTCGATTCCGGTACCGAACTTTTTATCAACCTCAACCAAAACCTCAACTAAAGCGACTGTTTCCATGACTACTAATAACAAACGACTCAGTTGTGGTGAGGTTTTGAACTTTGGCAGTACAAATTTTTGAAAAGCTATTCTACTATTCACCAAATGGCTGACATTTAAGAGTTCGAACCAAAACCAAAGCGGTTGTCATTTAATAGAATACAGGCCCAGGTCCCTGACGTTGCATAAATCTTCTTCCAATATAATTTGCTGTCCTGAGTTTTAGCAGATACAAATTGAATAATGATGGTAAAATATATGTGGTATATTATGATGCTAAATCGAAATTTAGGCCTGATCAATAATACTCAGAGCCATGGTAGTTTATCAATTGGGAATATCATGATCTCTTCATACATCAATGAAAGTAATTCTAAACGGTTTCGCAATGCAGTCCTAAATAAACTGAGTTGCATAACGCATTCTCTAAGAAATATGATCATAACGTGCATCTTCAGTAAATATTGACTTTAAGATGATAGCTTTGTGGCCTTGACACCTGAACCAACAGCCGGCCCTTTTGTTGAGATTTGTCTTGCAATTTCAAAGAGAATCTTTCTTTATTGATGCAATATTTTTTGCAACTACTGAAATATATACCTAGTACATTTCATCTAAGTACAAAACTTAATAAATTGAACGTTAAGCGCAATACACACCAAAGCCGCCGGCCCGGCGCCGGCGGCTTTAGCCGGCGGGTTGGGACGCCGGGATTGTTTTTCGATAAGCCTAACCCTCCAGTTCGGCGGCTTTGGTATGTATTGCTCTTTAGAATTACTAAAATATTCATGTTACTTTATATAAATGCTATCTTTTATTGTTGTCTCCAGGTGTCGTCTAAGCATAAGCTTCAATACTTCCGCCGCAAATCCCATTGCAACTGATTACGCAGAATTTCACACTATCTCACAAAACAGTGTAACTGCCCGAAAGGCTAACCGAACTTCCATAGAAATGTTTTCATAGTGCGTCGTCTTCGAAAATCTACGGCCACTGTTTACTTTTGTAAGACTCACTATTGTGCTCCCGGTGACGATAATTGTAGGCGGTCGTGTTTTTTTTATCCGAAGGTATTATTGTGTCTGATGATTTTTTAAATGTTTATGTTTCTGCTCAATGTGATGGGTATGACGTGGAGGGCCTGGGTGCTATTGTGTATGAAATCGGTCGGTCCGCAACTGTTTGCTCTGATGCCTTCTACGCTTCGCCTTTACTGGACTTTATAGGGAATTGTGCTTGAGATAGTGAAGTAAAGTGTTTTGATACTTTACTTTCTTTCTACTCTTCTTCTTCGTGTCGATTGATGATACAATTAAGACAAAAAAAATATGAACAGCTTGCTATAAATTCTACTGACTTATGTGAACTTTATAATACTGATTTATTTATGATACGATAAGATTAGGAGATAGTTTGGTAAGGGTTTTTCATATTTACAAATACTGCATAAAAATCAGTACCTAACATTTTATTCTTCAAAAAGTTAGTTTATTGTAGAACGTTTACATTCATGTTTATTAAGTGTGCGTAAGCTGAGCTGACTACATCACTAGTGACGAAAGTTCTGAGTTTACATTATTATTCCAAGACATTATGAGTGTATTTGAATGCACTATTCATACAGTCAAACGGATTTCGTAAAATAAAACTGTAGATACCTTATAACAATTTTTGAGATTATTGCCTTCAAACAATACCAATAATAATACAATGTCGATTCACATGTTTAAATTTGCTTTAAATTTTATATAATAATTTTTAGAATATTTTTTTTATTGATTTTTTTTTTTTTTTAAATTTGATTCAATCGAAAAATAAAATAGTAGGAATTGTACTAAATACATAATTTAATCAACTATGTAACTTGCATCTTTTAACAAAGTTCAAAGATTTAATGTAAAATACTTCATTGCATAAATTGGTCTAGTATCAAGAAGTGTACGACTCTGTATCAAATTATCATATCGCTCTCCTACGCACATTGTTCAAAAAGTAAACATGTAAGAAATTCGTTTCTTTTTGTCCGGTACTAACAATTGAGAGACCATCTATAAATAGGGCTACCATGCACGAGTTATAGGACTTCAAATTTAAAACTTGTTAGTGCTTGAAATTAATTTATTTGATTAAGTACTTAAATGTCTTTCTAACTCGAAGGAATTTCTAAATGACGAAAACTTAACTCAGATACACGCTTTTTAGTTGTTATACTTTTGGTTCGAAATAATTGACGAACAGGCAGGTGGTTCTCCGGATGATATTTAGTCAATTTACATTATTTAAATAACTATCGGCAATTGGGTAAAGGCAGATGCTATAAAATGTATTGATCGATTCCAAAACGTTGGTAACCCTACCTTGTCTGTTCGAACAGCGAGTTGCATAGTATCTACAACTTATCATATTCTCGTACATTTTCGGTACAAATTTTCTTTGTTACCTGGTTCGGCCGGCTTTGTGTTGTGATCAATATGTAGGAAATGGGCAATGGACATTCATTCCAAACAGCATTATTGTGCTGTCTATCATCAAAGGCGGCCTCTTTACAATCAAATAAACAGAAGATGGGGTGTGTTCAACCGAATGATTCCTGACGATGACTTATCAATTCGTTTCGGCTATCAAAAATAATAACGTTATTTACATCAACGTCCGAGATATCGCGCCTCATTAACGTGTTTAATGTCCGACCGTGGCCTTGTTTAGGCGTTTGAATACTGATTACAGGACGTATTAAATGCACTATAAATTCTTTATTTATAAGGTTAAAAAAGGAAACAGTGAGACGCTCTTAGAATTAAATATATGTTCGAGAACATAAAATAAAGAATTTATAGGCGTCCTTTGGTATAACCGTGGTTGGGTTTATGACTTCACGGGGCGTTTATTTCGCGGTGCGTGCCGGCTGTATTGCCGTCGCTCGGGTGACTGGTATCTCTGCCTCCGTCGCGTCGTGGCAAGCGCGAGGTCCTTCATTGCTTTGAGGAGGTTGTATCAGTGTCATACCACGATATCCATAAATTAAGGAGGCTCGATTACGTTTTTATGTTGGTTTTCGCGTCTTTAGTACCTTATGAACATTTTAGTATCTATCTGTCGCTGTTGCGAGTTTCGAACGACTAAGCATAAAATATTACTGTTCAGGAAATCGATAAAGCTTCTGGATTACGAATTACTCAACTTTAATATGAGCAATGTACTGAGTTTATGTATTCTGTTGAAATCTCGAAGTTTATCACCCAAGAGGCGTATAAATGTAGTTAAAAGCTGAAGCTCATTTGTAGGTATAAGGTCGTTGTACGGACCCAGCGTGTGGCGTGAGCAACAGTTTAACATGTCTGTACTACCTATTAAGCACGCGTGAAATTGTAATTACGAACATAAACAAGTTTTGATATGAACACGAAAGAATACCGTGACATTTTTATTCCGACACTGCTACCATTAATTACAATGAAATGATAACCGCATAATAACAGAAAAGCACGAAAGTAAATTTTGTTATAATGTGCTTAGTTATGCTTCTCCTAGTTTCCTTCGGATCTAACGTTTTTAACCAAAAATAAAGCTGTAGATTTAATCTCAGCTATAATCTAAATACGAGTATGTAGATTAAGAACAGAAGATCATTACATAAATAGAATAGCTACCTCTTTCAAAAGGCAATGTCAAATAGAATTAACTCCATACAACAGCGTTTAAAATTAATTTGTCTGAACCATCGGTAGGTATCGATACAAACGAATGTATTGAATATCGATTATGTCCACATGTGCAGGCGCCGGTGTTCGCATTGTGGTCGATTCGTTATGCTTTTTGTGAGCGCCCGGTCGGACGCCAGTCATTATGACGGAGCTCGCAGGTTAGCATAGGTCAAGAATACTGTTATCACGTCTTGGAAGGTCGCCTTCGAGGTCGGTAAGATAAGTCACGGAAACTAAATAAAATAGATATTTCATAAAATTGTTGCAACTCCTTGCCTTATTCGGATTTCTTCGAACACTTGGACGCTTCTCTTCCGTTAGTTTCTTGGTACAGTTCTTGGTTTTAGTTTGCAATTTGCGCTAAAGTTATTGAAATATCATACTAACATAAAACTATAAAGATTAGGTGTCGTGTTATCATCATAGTAGTATACTAAAGACATATACTTAAGCTACTTTACATCTGCAATAATATTAATGAGGTGGTATTCAAATGCGAAATAGATTTACGAAGTGCTTTTAGATTTGCAGTCCTAATAACTGAGTTGTAATTGTTATTTATGTAAGAGAGTTTTGTACGTGGGTAGCCCGTAGGCTGTTATGCTCTTAATAAGCTCGAGATGAATTGAACATATCTTTGATTTATGCGTCGGTTTTATGCGTATTTGATTCAAGTGCAGACGCACCAAGTGGCAATCTACTTTGAGCCAATCGTATTGTGATCGACTCTATCGGTGCCCCGGTGCATTAGGCCCGATCCAAAGCGGTGTAATATTGACGCAATCATACTTTGTTAACCGTTACAATGCAACAGTATTCAGTACTAGAACCACGGACACGCCTTCGACCGAATGGGAAGCATATCGACACGATTTACACACTCTATGTGCCCGTAGCTCTCGCTGTCCGTCGAACGTGACTCGCGCTCCTTATTATAATTACAGATCAGTCGATTGTTGTGACCAAAAAAATGCATAATTTATAAAAGCAGAACGAGAAACAACCGGGAGACGGTTGATGTTTTTTTCAATGAAGCCTTCGCGGCATGTTGTTTGCACGTCAGTTTTTGCAAAAACAATAAAATATGAAATACGAGAAACTAGGGAAACTTGCCTACTGTGAAAGATGTAAATGTCGTTTTGGTCATGAATAAAATTTATTGCCATCATATTTTAAAATGATGGGCCTACTGTAATACGACACTGTCGGATTACAGATAAGATGATGGCACAATAAACGGATGCTGTGTTTGATTTGGCAGCGTTAGGCAAATTCATGTTTTCATGTTTTGGTTTCCTGCAAAAGGAGTTTGTTAATTATTTTTATTGGTCGTAAACTGCGTGAGGAGGTGGAGAGACAAAGTTCTTGTGTGGAATAACTGATATACGGACCTCATCTCATGTGCCTGTGTGACATTGCTTGTTGTGACTTTATGGCGACCATAAACCGGCCATTACCATTCACACCAATCTAATACGATTTTTATACCTTGTGTCTATTAATTGTGGTAGTTGTTCGACGAGATAGTAAAATTGAAAGGTTTATCTCCAATAAATTAGATAGTACCTAGATTTTGAATTTAACAACGAATAAAATTAACATACGACTTGGAAAAAAAAAAACGAATAAAGAGTACCTACTCGTACGTGCACCGATGAAACTAGAAAAGAAAAATAAAATTTTCAGACATGTCTTGGTCTACCACGTAGAGCAGTAATTACGAAAGTTACTGACTTTAACTGACTATCTATATCTAACTCGTAAATCGAGATGGTTCATCACAGTTTTACAACTCGGCCCTTTATAACGTGCGTGTCATACAACAAAAAACAACTACCTGCGCTGACCGTTTCTATATGAGAAATTCGAGTTGCAATTTAAAGTCTTTTGTGATGAACAAAGAGCGTGCGATGCGTTAATAATACAGGTGCATCGTTTTTCCGAGTTTAGAACCCCGATTGTACGTGACCGGCGTTATTTTACGCTTTATTCTCGATTCCCGTGGCATTGATAGCGTCCATTTTGTGTAATTGCCGTTAAAATCGGCCGAACTATTTTTCAGTGTTTAGTCCTTTTTGTGCCATTGTCCGGGGGATGTTAGATTAGTCGGCGGTACGCCCACGTTTCATTAATGCGAATCTAACTCGTGTTGGGCTGCCGGCATTTGGCCGGTCGGGCTTAACGTGGCTTTTGTTGTCGATCCGCTTAAATTATCAGCTAATGTTTCCAACAGATGTCGCCGGCTAAATTAGTGTGATTCCATGCGTGTGTCTAGTAAACATGCATGGTCTTGTTTTATCTATAAAGTGTGTAAACCCTAACAAATGGAAGACTCAAAAATTTTCCTAAAGTAATATTTGTTTCAAGACACATCGAAATCTGTTTTATCTGTTCGTTAGTGTTATTCACTCAAATATCTGTGTTAGGCGGAAAGTTCGTAAGTAACTTTAACATTCTACCCGAAGATAGATAAATATACTGTTACAAAAACAGAGTTGTGGGCATCTCAAACCTACGTGTATCCGATGAAGCGAACGTTTTTGTCTGAAAGATAAAGATACAGACAATAACAAAAAACTTTTTGTAAATTTTGAAAATTAGAGACAAAAACGGTACTTTGCAATTCTTCCAACAAAATTTAGAACTTTTCAAATATCACAATTTTATCGATACGTTAAATTACGAAAAAATTATGATGTCTAATTTACAAAACTATTTTTAACTAATTAATGAAACTTTTATGTCATATTAATTAGTGTTTAGTTAACTGACTTTAAAAAGTTTAAATTAAATTGAATTACAGAGCTTGCTATAAAATTAATATCAAATCTTGTTTATGGTTAACATTACAACGTAATTTTCTGGTTTCAGCTGCATTGCTATTTAGCTCAATCATCGAAAACTTATAATTACTATAATCGATCGAGTATTTATTGATAAAAGTCGCTCCAATCTATACCAAAATTAAATATACCTACAAAATCCAGCAGACAGAAGACGTATAAAGCAAACAAAAGTAGTGCAAAACTGGAGGTAATAATGGGAGGTTGGAGGGAACCATCCCCGGGGCACGTACGGCAATTCGTTCTAATAGTCGCAGCCGACAATGCCGCTATTCTGACATTGTTTTGTTAGGACGGTACGTTCGACGATGCAAAGCCCGCCACTGAACACGCTTCGACCGCATGAAAGGCGCCTCTGCTATTTTTTTTCCTCCCCGAGCGTGGGGGGCGCGCTGAAGTGGTCCCAAAGCAGTAATTAATGAGGGATTTGACGTGAGCGACTGTTTCATGTCACACTGTTTTGGTAACAAATTGTAATGAATCGCTCGACGGGACCTCACACTTCGAATGCCTTTTCAATTACGTCACCGGCTCGCCTACTGTTTTCTGCCATTAAAATGTTGTGACAATAATGAATTCGTATAATTTTCTATCTGCTTCTATTATACGTTGCTTTGTTTTATTACCGCTACTTGAGTTATTGAATTTCGAAATCGATACGAAAGGTATGAAGACATTTCCTGCCGAATGGTAACGTAAAACCACAGAATTAAGACAGAATACGCGATCCGCTTCTTTTTCACGCACGGCACTGAGTCCAAAATCGGGACGAACGCCCCGCACCCACCCTACTTCCCACCCGCGTAATGTTGCTAGTTCGGGAGTAATTTCCCACTTTTTGGGGTAAACTTGCATCATCATAGATAAGATATATCTTATCCTAACACTAATCTATACCAATAAATATAGCGGAAGAGTTTGATTGTTTGTTTGATTGAGTTTGTTTGAATGTTTTTGTGTTTTTTTTTAAGCCGGTTAAAAATAAAAACTTATCATTTTTCACAGAGTAATTGGTGAACATACTTACCTACATAAAAAAAAAACACAAAAACATTTCGACAAACTAAGAACCTCCTTCTTTTGAAGTCGGTTAAAAATAAAAACTTATCATTTTTCACAGAGTAATCGGTGAACATACTTACCTACATAAAAAAAAGCACAAAAAAACATTTCGACAAACAATGAACCTCCTTTTTTTTGAAGTCGGTAAAAAAATAACTTATCATTTTTCACAGAGTAATCGGTGAACATACTTACCTACATAAAAAAAGCACAAAAAAACATTTCAACAAACTAAGAACCTCCTTTTTTTTGAAGTCGGTTAAAAATAAAAACTTATCATTTTTCACAGAGTAATCGGTGAACAAACTTACCTACGTAAAAAAAGCACAAAAAACATTTCAACAAACTAAGAACCTCCTTTTTTTTGAAGTCGGTTAAAAATAAAAACTTATCATTTTTCACAGAGTAATCGGTGAACAAACTTACCTACATAAAAAAAAGCACAAAAAAACATTTCGACAAACTAAGAACCTCCTTTTTTTTGAAGTCGGTTAAAAATAAAAACTTATCATTTTTCACAGAGTAATCGGTGAACATACTTACCTACGTAAAAAAAGCACAAAAAACATTTCGACAAACTAAGAACCTCCTTTTTTTTGAAGTCGGTTAAAAATAAAAACTTATCATTTTTCACACAGGTACTTACTCACCCAAAAGTTCGTTTATAGTTCCTGAGATTAGTGCGTTCAAACAAACAAACCCTTCCGCTTTATATAATTAGTGTAAATATAGATTAGGTACCTATTGAAGTAATTTTCTGTACGTACTAAGTATGTATTAATCTGTATTTATTAATATTTGAAATCGATTTTAACCTACTTCCCATTGTCGTATCGATTTGAAAATTTGCATTTGTATGTAATTCGGTTAAAATTACAATAATTTGGTATTGTCGAGCTGATCTGATGATGGAGTCAGGAGCTGTTCAACAGAACTCCTCAATAAATAGGCCGATTGAGTTGAAAGTCAGGAGTAAGCCATTAGTACCTAATTACAAAAATACGATTTACTACCTTACATGTTTATTTTAACTAAATAAGGCTAACGTAAGTATTTATTTTAGCAAATACCTACCATCCGTCCATCAGCAGTAGGTACCACTGTCTGTCGCGGTGGCGAGTGACACCGCGCGGCGCTCGTTTAAACAAACAAACAACTTTTCCACTTTATATTTGGGTACCTACCTACCTATAGATTAGTACCCTAAAGAGATTATTAAAAGTTGGTAAAACACTTCGACAAAAATTGGCAACACTAACAAAATGGACTCGCCCGTTTCTAAGACAATTGCAATAAGTAAAATAAATTCAATTATCAAGTGAAATGATAGCTGAAAGTGTTACTTACACATGAAATGTGATCCCCTCCTGTTTCTTCTTAAGTCCAGAGGCATTGTTACACGTAGGAACAACACAACTCGGCATAATTATCTTGAAATATGCACTTGACACGCACGTCACGACGGTACGTGGCCCGCAAAGCGACTGACCAATACTATGCCGATTCGGCATAGTTTTTGCGGTGTGAGTTGAGAAGCGAACAGCTGTTCTGGTTTATTCCTACTTCTGTGCGTAAAACCAACGCGTGGACTATCAGTGACCCACAGACCAATTTGTTACTATCACTTTTTAATGGAGCCATTAAAATAGTTTTGTGGTTAGAGCGAGTCATAACATTTTGGCGCTTGTTACTGACTCAGATAACAAATAACTTGCGTTTGATACGATTGCGTGGAGCCTTCTTAAAGTGTTGTCTTAGAAGAAACAGGGCAGCTGGTTTAGTTTATTCAAGAATGTGTCTCTACTCCACACAGACGTGTATTTCATTTTGAACTTATACTTATTGAACATTATGCAATTCAAACTTTCGGCATTTCGAGCATTCTGCTTTCCAAGTTTTGACTTTATATACTTATATCCGCTGAACAAATGCCGCAGTACAAATGTTTTTATGATTTACAAATATCTGTCTGCTTACTTTGGGGCTACATGATGCTGTGTGAAAAAAATGTAAGTAAGTATATCTTTTTATATCAATCGAGCTTTATAAATTTTAACCATTCTATATGTTTAAATTTCTATTTTTAGCTTCTTCGGCATTTCAAGGATCGACGGTTCGATTTTCATATCTAATTTTGAGTTACATTACATAAATAAATAAAATAAATAAATATTGCTGGACATTTCACACAGCATCATGTAGCCCCAAGCTAAGCAGAGCTTGTGTTATGGCAACCACATGACTGATATACTACTTTTATACTTTTTTTTTTGTAAATACATACATAATATACATAAAAAACACCCAGACGCGAGACAAATATTTTGCAGATCATACAAACATTTGTCCCGCGGCGGGGATCGAACTCGCAACCTCCTGCGTCACAGGCGGGCCTTCACCCACAGAGGTCGCGGTCGCCACATTGTATTCTGGTTGCTCAAGCAAGATTCTAAACAAAGACCTAATATTTGAAGCAAATTCAAATTTGACTGCCTATCGATAATATACAGTTCGCTCGCTCGTATGAGATAGTGGCTACTTCTAATGACAGAGTTTTAAGGCTGCCTGAAGGCCTCCATCATGACTTAGCAACTTAAAGCCGAGACTGAAAAATTTTACGTGACTTCCGAACCACGAAAGCGATTCTTTGTTAATGCCACTAGCGGCCATCCATCCAAATTGTGATCGGAACGTCTAAGCAAACTAAGCCAAGAGTGCTGCGATAATATTCAGAGAAATGTGCGATCTTCGTATACTACCCAGGCTATTCTAGAACTGAGCTATGTTGATATTGAGAAATTGTTTTACATTACAACCGATCACCTTGTAGAATCACGAGCCGATTCTTATTAAAGGTGACTAAACCAACATTCCGCCCTCTACTGGCAAATCGGAGCAATTTATCTTTCATTAGCGGAGAGGTTATTTGAAAAGGACTCACGCGCCTCTGTGTATTTAACAGTAAAGTATCAGTTTACTGTTGTTCAAATATTAGCGCCTTCAACACCTTGCTTGGGTATTATTTGAAGTAATGAAATCTGGGCCATTCTTGAATTGATGTCAGAAATAGACAAAAATTGTTCATTTATACGTAAACAAAACCGATAATGTCTAAACTAATTCTTTATTATTGAAAATATCTAAAAAAGTCATCACTTAGAAATATATCTTTTATGCGTTATCTAACTTTTTGACGTCTGCTGCTTTATATTTTAGTGTGTCCTTTCAAAAAGGACGGTTATTGAGTTATCGCCAGAACTACCTAATGCAATGTTGGTGTCATATTTCTTGTCACATTTTTTGCTACAATACAAATGGACTGCCCTATGTCCTAATGGTTTAAAAGTTTATTGTTTCTAAAAAAGAAAGAGAACAAAGTCGCCATTGTTTTATATCCTTGCTTTTGGTAACAATTTTGTCACAATTATTTAGCTTGCTTGCACGTGCTTTTGCCTATTGTTGTATTTTGCATTTGACATTTGGAATTTAGGCCTTTGTCATAACTGGATGGCAAACATGCATTGTGTCTGCTGAGTCATTAGACATTTTGTTCATTAAAGTATCTACCAGTATGAATCACCGTGTAGTTCCTTTTTGGGAACTATACATTGCGTTGGTATAAGCTTTGGAATATCGTGGTATTGATAAATATTAGTATATGTACTTACAGATGCGATTATAATTCTTATGACTATGTGATGAATATAACTAGAAAATATAATTTCGTCTAAATCTGAAAATAATAAAAGTAACCAAAGTGTACAGGAATCAATAACAAGCTAACATCGAATAGAAGAGCTTTATAAATATTTATTCAACCCAAAATGTGAATTTGTATTACTCTAGTAGAAGTTGTGATGTGAACTTTGTAACCAAACGGTAAATTTTCTCGAGTTTGGTCTCTACTGCATTGTTCGGGAGTCGTTTGCGGTCTTTATTGTTCATTCTTGGCCTAGATTATCCTGGTAAAGTTGACAGCTAGTGGATAAGTTAGTCTGACCTTACACTTCATCCTTACTTTCAGCCCTTTGGGTGACTTTTTTGAGCTATTAATGCATTGCAACCATTTGCACAGAAGTATTTTTTGTAAGTTATTTTTAAAGTAGCAAAGCAATAACGTAGTTTGATAGAAAACAATTGAGATAAAAGAAGAAAGTGAAGCCGCCCCTTTCACTTTTTTATTGCGCACCCAGAGTTAAATGCTGGGTGGTATTTAAAAATTTCATTTATTTTATAACTGAATACACCGTCTGCTATTGTCTAGTTGCTTGAAAAATATTTTTTTAGCCACCGTAAACCCTTTTCGGACGTTTGCTCGTTTATTGTTTCTTTATTGCAGACCCTCGCCGACAATGAAGTTTGCATAACGTTCTCTTAATACCAGTTTACGGCACATGGTCCCCGATGTCCAATTTATTTTTCCTAAAATATAGCTTTCATTATGAACAATAATTATACTGACCCACTTAACTTCTCCCTGATCTGTTTACATTAGATTTTCATCACTCTAGTAAATTAATTTTAAAACAAAAAATATTTGTTTGTTCCCATGATATGAAACTCGTCTAAGGAGGATATGTTGCCTCCGGGCTGTTTGCTCTAATAACAGGTTTCCAGAAACAATTAGTCGGGGCTCTTTGTAGAGCAAAGAATTTTATCACATAGATTTATTATATTTGTGGAGGATTTTATCACAGGCTCGATTGCTACGAACATCGAACCCTCCTAAGACCATTGGTTTACGGAACCAGGTAGAATCGAGCATTTATCGGCCGTTTTAGTTTTTTGTCTTTCCCTTTGTTATTATTCGAATCCTCGGATGTTTTAATCTGGTGCGGGTCCCTGGAACCGGTCATTATCCAAAACTTGGGGGCGTATTGCGTCCGGGTGCCTAGTTATTACGGCTGTTCTAATAAAATAACCCCCCTGTATCATTTACAAAATTAGATATATCGCTAAATATTTTTTAATGATGGACTAGAAACGGTTTGGGTTGGCAGCGTTTACCCACGTTTGCGGCGGGAGTGGATCCATGAGCGCAGGTCTGTAATGACATCGATTATGTTTCGAATAAAACAGCATACTGTGTTCGTTTCTCCCGCCTGCTACTCCACTCGATTGTCACGCCCAAACATTATCAGGTTAACAGAAAAATTTCTGTTAGAGCCTGTAATTTCCTACCCTACTCGCGTAGACGTCCCCGTCTCGGCAATGAACGTTTCATTTCACACGATAAGAAACGTTTCACATAATAAGAAAGCTTTAAAGACCATTTTTCGTGGAATAATTTGAATTCATACAGAACGTCGAAACATTTTCACAGCACATTTGTCGTCGCGGCCGCGCATTATGTTGCCGACATATTGTCATAACATCCCATTTCATTTCACTTTGGAGAGTCGTAGCGACGCATTATCGGAGTGTGAGGTTTTGTCGAGAACCGGAAATGAGACAGAATTTTCCGAAGAATCGCTCTTATAAATATATTTGTTGGAAGTAGTAAGCAGGTTGTACAATAGACGGGACCGGAACGCCCCCGGAAAGAATCAATTATACAAACCCGGCCCGAAGACATGTCGCCGAATGGGCGAATTGTTTGTTTAATAACATTTCGTTGCTGCTTTAAAAGTCAGGGTAAAATATTTGTGGGTATTGTCCGGTGGCTCTTTGTGAATAAATGAAGCGATAGCCACTTTTTTGTCATTAGTTACATTCCAGTGTGTCATGTCTCTATTCGTGGCGGATGCGCATGAAGTTTTTGTCTAAAATTGTTTCCTGTCTCCGTTTAGTATACTTTTTTAATAGTTTTATCTTACCAATTCAACAAGGGTGATAAATTCGGCTTATAAATAAGCTGTTTGTTATGTAAGCTTTTACAAAAAAATGGGCGAATATGTTTTAAGTTTATTTTTAGAATTGAATTTATTGCCGATTATTATAATTCAAAAAAGTTGCTGTTTGTTAAAAAATACATTATTTTGTTTTGAAAAAGCTGTCTAGAAGCGAATATATTCTTATAAAAACGACCTATTATTCAATTCTTAATCGATCGAGCGAGCGAAGCGAGCGAAGATCTTAGTGGTAAGTTGGGCGATTTTTTATATGAGTCATCTACTAATCATTCTACACCTTACGGTTGGTTTGGACTGAATGTCAAAATGTACTGATCTGCATAATGTATTTATTCCAAAAAGAACTTTTCCCAAAATGACTGATTTTCTCTATGCCTTCATTTTGAAATGTCGGAAATCCGTAAAGTCTGACACAAAAGGTACATTCAGCTACATTACAACGATCATACGTTTCCTCTTACTCCTACTTGGTTCTCCTACTGGTAGGAGCACGAGGACCAATATGTCCTTATGCTCCTACCGTGACCTTAGTGCAATTAAGTACAAAATAAAAAAAAAATTATACAAGCAAAATTTCTGTATAAATAAATAAATAATAAATAATAGCAGCTGTCAAATTGACAGATCATGTCAAAATGACAGATTATGTCAAATTGACATTTAAAGTGACAGCTGTCAAACTTAAAACCGCCATATCTCGGGAACTACTCGTCCTAGACTCCCCGTTCTCAGTTCAAATGAAAGCTATGGCCAAGATCTTCATTTGAAGTGACAGCTGTCAAACTTCAAACCGCCATATCTCGGAAACTACTCGTCCTAGACTCCTCATTCTTAGTTCAAATGAAAGCTATGACCAAGATCTACATTTAAAGTGACAGCTGTCAAAATGACATCTGTCATCTGAAATGTAGATCTTAGTCATAGCTTTCATTTGAACTAAGAACGGAGAGTCTAGGACGAGTAGTTCCCGAGATATGGCCGTTTGAAGTTTGACAGCTGTCACTTCAAATGAAGATCTTGGCCATAGCTTTCATTTGAACTGGGAACGGGGAGTCTAGGACGAGTAGTTTCCGAGATATGGCCGTTTGAAGTTTGACAGCTGTCACTTCAAATGTAGATCTTGGTCATAGCTTTCATTTGAACTGGGAACGGGGAGTCTAGGACGAGTAGTTTCCGAGATATGGCCGTTTGAAGTTTGACAGCTGTCACTTCAAATGAAGATCTTGGCCATAGCTTTCATTTGAACTGGGAACGGGGAGTCTAGGACGAGTAGTTTCCGAGATATGGCCGTTTGAAGTTTGACAGCTGTCACTTCAAATGAAGATCTTGGTCATAGCTTTCATTTGAACTGGGAACGGGGAGTCTAGGACGAGTAGTTTCCGAGATATGGCCGTTTGAAGTTTGACAGCTGTCACTTCAAATGAAGATCTTGGCCATAGCTTTCATTTGAACTGGGAACGGGGGGAGTCTAGGACGAGTAGTTCCCGAGATATGGCCGTTTGAAGTTTGACAGCTGTCACTTCAAATATTCAAGACTTTAGTTTTCAGATTCAAGATTCAAGAATCAAGGATCTAAATCAAGGATCGAAACCGAGGATCGAAATCAAGGATCGAAATCAAGGATCGAATTCAAGGATCGAAACCAAGGATCAAAATCAAGGATCAAAATTGCATCAGTATTTTAATTGAAAAATCATGCCCTGAAATCACGTGTCATGTAAATCAGAAAATGATGTAAAAGACCCCCTATGGACTAGGAATGTTTAGTTTATAAATTATGGTCACCCTTTAGAAAGAGACACACCGCCCAAGTTTTATCTCTCAAGCGGACCGCGTTTTCCAGTTACGTATGTATTAATAACTTCCTTGGTTTAAGGATATGTTTTTTTATTTCGTTTGCATCTATAGAATGTGATTTTATTATATTACTTATTTTAAAAATAAAGAGAGTGACTAATGCCGACTGTACATACATTTGACAGTTTCATTTCCGACATTTTATAATGAAGACCTATAGAAAATCAGTCATTTTGGGAAAAGTTCTTTTTGGAATAAATACATTATGCAGATCAGGGGGTCTAAAGTGGCCACTTTTGATGAAAAATCAGATGTTTCATAGATGCTTCATATATGAAACATCTGATGAAACATCAAATGCTTCATAAATGCTTCATATATGCTTCATATATGAAGCATATATGAAGCATCGATGCTTCATCTATGAAACATCTATGAAACATCTATGAAGCATCTCACAAAACATCTTTTTTGACAGATCTATGTGCGAGGTTTTTTCTTTTTTTTTTCTTCTTTATTTTGGCTTCGCACGGGTTTTGCATTCAGCCATCCGTTTTCTATTCAACCTATATTTACTTTCTAAAAGTAAATTTAACCTCGCACATGGCTTTTTGGCGGGAATTTGAGAAGTCATGATTTCGTTTTGTTTTATTTTCCAAAACTTGTGTTTCTTCGAATGTTAATGTGTAGGTAATGATGGTGGATTATTAACCGTTATGTGTTCGTGAATGTGCATAAGTGTGGGCAAGTGAAACAGCTTTTTGACTTCTAGCAAAAAGTCCGTGTTGATGTTTCAGTAAAGCCCCACCATCTTTACTGAGGCCAAGGGGAGGGGTGGAATATTATATTTATGTATATTTTGTAGATATTTGTATATCTTATTTATCTATAAACTTGAAGAATATTAATTACTTGACACTGGCTGAATGCACAAGCCGTGCGAAGCCAAAATAAAGTAGAAGAAAAAAAGAAAAAACCTCGCACATAGATCTGTCAAAAAAGATGTTTTGTGAGATGCTTCATAGATGTTTCATAGATGTTTCATAGATGCTTCATATATGAAGCATCGATGAAGCATCGATGCTTCATATATGAAGCATATATGAAGCATTTATGAAGCATTTGATGAAAAATCAGATGTTTCATAGATGAAGCATCTATGAAACATCTGATTTTTCATCAAAAGTGGCCACTTTAGACCCCCAGTACATTTTGACATTCAGTCCAAACCAACCGTAAGGATTCTACAAACACCCAATACAAACAACAAAGGTGACTCCCCTAGGTGTTCGAATTAGTAATCTTAAAAAGCAATAAAAGAAATAAACATCTTTGTGACGCTGTACGTGATAGTTTTCCGAAAGGTCTTCGCCACACAGTAGCAGTTAGAACCCATGATCAACCCATTTATATGCAGTAGGTACTTATAAATGTGCCTCGAATACGTTGACAACGCTGAAATTGTTTTGTAATTTGGATTCCAGAATTGGAAATAGACGTGTTTCATAATGGCTCATAAAAGCTCCCAACAGAAAATATATCGTTATATTCTTTTATACTTAAATATGTAAAAGGACTATGTATAATATTTGTTTAAGTTTTTATGTGCGCACATTTACTTTTTAGTATCGTAATCTAGGATCTCATCTTAGTAATAATTAAATGGTAATGTGTTTATACAATACTAATAGCGTATGTGTTTAATGAGATGAACTGTAGTTAGATGTACCTTCGACTTTCAGTACGAAGTTGTGAAATTAATCCTGGCCTTGCACCAATAATCAATTTATCGTTTCTAAAAATGTCAAATGCACGTTAGAGGGACAATCTAGCTACCTAGTATTTTAATAAGCGGGGAGCGGCGGTTGGCTTGCAATATGTCAGTAAAATGTATGAAAGTAGGTACTGTGTGTGTTCGTATGAGCAAGTGACTGCTAGTGGCTCTTCATACATACATACATCTGTCAAATTACAGCTGTAGAATGGACACTTCTGGAAAATGTGAGCTTGTGCTAAAAATAAAAAAATGAACATAAGGGTATGTCTATGATTTCCCCTTCGACATCTTCAAATTGTCTTTTAAAGCTGAATATCTGAGAGATAGTTCGAGTACCTTGATACATTGTTTTTTTAATAATTATATACAAATATTTTAACGGAAATGGAGATGAGCTCATATTGAATGAGATAAATATTAGACTAGTGTGGTGTACCGTAATATTTGTGTTGTCTCTTGGTTGTAAACTAATTTACAAATTTCGAATTTCATCTTGTAAAATATACCTACTCAACGTTAATATATTTTCAAGTTTGAGACTAACTAGCGGTTAGTGTTTTTACCTCTCTTAGAATTAAGCTTACCATAAAAGGTAATAAAAAATACCAGGTTTTTTTTTTGATTAAAGAAAGAAGGTATAAGAAAAACAATTAAAATTATCATTATGTTAACAAATCGCGAAAGTTAAATAAATAAATAAATAATGCTGGACATTTCACACAGCATCATGTAGCCCCAAGCTAAACAGAGCTGTTATGGGAATCACATGACTGATATACTACTTAAATACATTTTTTTTGTAAATACATACATAATATACATAGAAAACACCCAGACCCGAGACAAATATTTGCAGATCATACAAACATTTGTCCCGCGGCGGGGATCGAACCGGCAACCTCCTGCGGGCCTTCACCCACTGGGCCACAGAGGAGTTTAACAAGTTATATAATTAAAATTTGTATATGATAACCAATCTGCGTATTTATATGAGATTGCCTAGTGTTTATTACTTATACATAAAAACACTCGATAGGTAATCATAATGTTTCTTAACGATGTGCTTAACAAGACACCGTTAGCCAATATCTGGAAGCATAAAAGCCATTGGCTAAGGTAATATACCTACATCAGAATATGAAAAACATTTTTGTATAATTTTTTTTCCTCATCTAAATTGTTCTTATGTATTCGACCCTGAGCTTCTAATCATTTCTCTAGCTAGCCTCAAAGGTTTGCTGGACGAACTCTCATTTTTGAGTTAAGCTCGCCTTTGTACATGCCCTTTCACTGTCTATTTTTAATTGTTTTGTTTTGAATACAATAAATAAAAAATAATAAAATCTAGTCTACAGTCTTAGAATACAAGAAAATGTATTCTGAGTCTAGACTAGAGGATCAAATCCGGCAGGCATTCTCTATAATCTTGAGGTACTCAAGACCCTCTTTTGAAGATGGCTAGGGGGTAGTCAGAGGCAAATCCATACATACGATTTTATCTTTATCTTAAAGTGTGTAATAGTAGGAATATGATAGGCTGGTTTTGTGTTGTTAATGCAAGAGGAACCAAAAACTGGAAACTTTCCAAATTAGGGTTGGGGTATTTTCAGTGTTGGCATAACACAAGCGAAAGTTTTGATTCTAAAATTAAGGTTTCTGTATTTTATTTATCATAATTATACGATTTAAAATCCGCCTTTTCGATACACTAGCTACAATATCGTGTTTGTTATAGCGAACCATCTGTTTGTGTTACCAAGACTTGGACATGTAACTAATTGCTATTCGGTGGCTGTATTACCAGAACTTCAATGAATGGTCCCTCAATAAAACCTTATTTTACTGCAGTTTCCTCTCTCAGTTTCGTTGCCATTCAACCCAAGAACTACCAAATCATTAAAGCCTTATGTTTGTTGTTTTTTTTTTCTCAACTCTTTGTTTGTTTTATGATAATAGGCGTTCGTTTCGAAGCGCTCGTCCGCGGGAGCGATGTGGTGTGAAACTTAACGCCTTCATTCATGAGCCTTTTTATGGAGGCACTTGATTTAGCGAGCCAATGTCGTTTTTAATAGACTCGGATGAGATTCGCTTTTTTACCGCCGCCGTGTTTGTTTAGTTCACGGTTTTCGCCTTTTATAACGCAGTGCTAATGAGTACAAAACATTTAAATCTGAAAGGGATTGAATTGAGATCTCTATTGTCGACATAATTGTACTAACTCGAAAATAGTTTTTTTTTAAAAGCAATGAGGCGTTTCCAAAGCTTGGATCAGGATTGCACAAGACCGGACTGATTGGAGAAATAAAAAGGAGGCCTATACCCAGCAGTGGGTGCAACCAGGCTGAGATGATGATGATGATGATGAGGCGTTTTCCCAGAAATGGGACTGAGCTACTGGAAGGACTGGGAATAACAAATTGAAGAAACATTCTACAAGAACTACTAGAGATTATTTTAAAATCCATAGTTATCTAAGAGCTAATTCTAATAAATTGTAATAGTCTTATTAAACTCCAATATAATTTAAAATACATTATAACTATGTACTTATATTTATTTTGATGATACATTATATTTATTTATTTGCATAGTTAGACACAGACTATCAAGTTTCAAACTCTTAAGACAAAACTACTTAGAAACTCTAGATTAGTTAATACATCAATGTTGTTTTCTCATCTGCAAACCTTGTTATTTGCTTAAAACTTCATCCTCTTATCAGCTCAAAAGAATTCTTCGGTGTCTGAGCAGTTCACGCAACTATTTCTGGTTGCTCTTTGTAAAGGAACTAACAGCACTCATTAAAAGTTATACGCGACCACAAGAACCCTTGAAAGTGAGGCAAAGTGAGGCAAGGACTCGGTGGAATTTATCAGCTAACTCAAAAGTGCTTCAAGGGAAGTCTGTCCCGACCATTATTCCCTATTGTCCCATACAATAAGATTAAACCGAAGCCACCAGATATCGCTCGCAGACTTGGCGCAAACCTGCGGATGGCGCGCTCGAGATTATTGCATCTATAAATGATTTATCAACATGCAAAGAAGTTTCATTACATTGAAACGATGGAGCATTTTTGATGCCAATCGGAATTAAACTCTGTCTACTTTATACTAAATTATATAAGTATGTATACCCATTATGGTCCATATCGATGACCTCTTCCAGTTTGCGGCATCGGCAGACCGATTGACGATTCGAGGACGAAGTCTTCACGTACTTATCTAATAGTTTTGTTGTTATCGCCAGCTTCTAACCATTCCTCAGTTTCTTCTGGGACGATATTAAAAAGATTTTGGCATCGAGCCACATCGATATTGATCTTTATGCTTGGCCAGACGGCCATACCAGCTCAGTAAGTGCCGGGACGGTCGGTTTAATGACTTCCCATGTTTGTAAGTTTTGGATACGATATTTTATGTAGCTTGATAGTCTACGTTGACTTTTACTAGTGTTGTTTTCGTTACTTAAAAATTGAACACATTTTATTTTATTTGAAGTCATTCGTTCATGTGTGAATATTCATGAACCGACTGGAGATAAACAGGGTTTAATTGATGGATGCCTTTCTTAATCGCTTTTCTATTACTTTTTATCTGTCTACTAAGTATACTTTATCGCGGCTGTCATATTCACCATTATAAGGAATGACGGTGGTCCCGACCGGAAAAAAACATTAGATAACAAATCAACGGACTTTGGGCTAATTCAGCGCAGCTGTGTGCTTATCGTTCGCGCGAATTGGAATATATTGTTAAAAACGTGTGTGTAATTATGTCGGTATGCGTGGAGGGCGACACCTGCGCGCTATCTGGGCGATCGGGACCGTGACGGTTTAGGGGGTTCTTTCCAAAAACAATGGAAATGGCAAAAAGTCGAATGCGGGTTAGGTATCCGGGGGTGTGAAGGGAGCGTGCGGGCCGCGGCGGGGCGCCGCAATTTATGATTCCGCCGTGTCAGAGTGCTAATGAACGCACTGCCTTGCTCTTTATTGAGATAACGCTTGCAATCGATGGCCGAGCCTATCGAGACACTGTAACAACGTACAGTATATCAACACTGGCATCCTTTAGATTATTGGTTTCACTCCGTTACGCAGCACTCTCATTTTCTCGATTACGTGCACTGCGTACTGGCGACATTGCCTGGTGCTCTTATCAGGCTAACCGTATCTGAGAATCGAGTCGGGCTTATTAAGTATATGCTTTACTTGTTCGTATCTACAATGGCATCTAACCATTACTATACCGTAGTCCGATCTCGCGTGTCGCTATATCTACACATGTTTTTTGTTCTCTACTTTTACGCTGTTACTATTATTAACCGTCCTTAATAGTCCGTCCAAGATAAGCTAATCCATAAAGTTGTTCTCGTGTAATGAGAATATTGCATACATCTGCATTAATAATATAAAATCCCATCAAAAGAAGCTCATTACATTATGCTTATTAGGCGTTATTAATTTTGTCATTTCGCTTTTGAATATTAATGTAATAGAGATTGAGTTTGCGCTGTTAGGCGTGTAATTGTCTTGACTTATAGCTAGTCCGTATTAACACGTGATTTCAAAACGTGTTTTAATGTCACAGCTTAATTTCGTATTTTTATTTAATGTGCTAATCAGTAACTTAGGAAATATTGCTCGTTTGATAGAATAGGATAAATACAAAATTGCTCGTTTACTGTTAAGAACATACGTAAATGTGCCTATAATATCTCTTTTTATTGACGATATCTTTGTCAATACCATAAGTTTTTTTGTTCCTGATTGAAATCGTAAGTACCTAAGAGGTATATTTATCGACGTATCTAAGATTAAGAACATCAATTGCCTAGATACGAAAGATCGTTAAACGAAGCTGAGTAACTCTGCAATTATCATACAACCTTATCTAGAAAATTGACATGTGACATATCGGATACATTTTTATATGAGCTGTACACTCGTGTCTATTGATTTATGAGGTGGGCCGCATCCATCTAGGAGGCCGGACAAACAACTTACTCTAATAGTGAATTTTCTCCGGCTAAATTCTCCACTATGCACTTAAACACAGGTTTATATAAAGTCTGTTCGCATTGATATACGTTTTTTATTTATCCGGTAAAATATATTTCTCCGGCTTTTGTGTCAACTGACATGGTCAAGAAACGGACGGGGGGTATCGGCGATCCGATCAAGCGATACGCATAGTGATATCATCATCTGCCGTGCCGTGGTCCTCAGCCACTGGTCTCTGATACGCAGTGGAGCGAGCATTCCGAAGAATATGTTTCTGTAGACAGATGAAATGATTAAGCATCCGTATTGAATGCAAATATTTATGAGTCAACAACAATGTTGAGTAGTAAAACAAACAAACAAATATTGCTCGTTTAATAGAATAGGATAAATACAAAATTGCTCGTTTATTAGTACCTATAGCAATATTGCAATTTCATAACTTGTGTGTGCATTGAACGTCTGTCCGTACGTTCGCACAATACGCCTTGTCTCTTCGATACTGCCTTACATTGTATGTAACGCATCGGAATATTGCTCATATGAGTATCGGAAGTGCCTTTGACTGGAAACTGTTTTAATAAACGCTAGGAACTCCGTTGGAGTTCCTCTTTGCATCTCCTCTTGTGTACTACGTGGTATTATCTTATTTCGAACCAAATCGTATCGTATCACATTTAAGTATTATTTCATTTGGAATTGAAAATTTTGATAAGATTTTTCATTTCAAAATATTTTGAAACAGTTTTAAAAAGTAACATGTGCTCGTGATTTGTTGAACAATTAAATTTGAAAACTGACAAACCTTTTCATTCCGTGACTAGATAAATTTCAGTACCTAATCAAAAATTAGGTTTGAAAGTTTTTTAGAAGAATTATATTAGTTACTGCGATATTTGAATGTATTAAGCGAAAGCTCATACTTACAATGCATTCATGCTATTATACTATGACTCTATGCCCAAATCGCTTTGATCCTATGTGTCAAGTTTGTGGTTGTTTAATTGGTCTGGCAGTTTTCAAATTTTAATGAATTCCGAAATTCCGAAAATTGTTCATGTGAAAGTTTAAACGACTAATTATTATATAACGCTTCGTTCGGTCTAGCGGTCCGTTCAAGTTTTCATGAGTCTTATTGCATTCAGCAATTTCTTATAAGCATTCTTGGACTGTGTAAAATACATAAGTTATTGTACCATCTAATAAAGGAACATTTCCTTTGTATTGTGTTTACCTTTCGTTTCCTAGAGCATTTAAACGCGTGCGTCGATCGAATTCAATGTACTTACTGCGTTATCGACGATCAAATCGATAACTATTGTTCACTGTTATTGCTACTGCTCTTACTTGACCATGAATTTCTGTCTTATGATTTTGAACGGTAATTCTTTTTCAATATGGTTTAAAATCGTCAGTTGTATTCGTAGAAAATACATCTGTTAAAGTTTCTTTGAATCGACCTATGAAGGTTAAGCATGACAGCTGTTACTACGAGTATTTTCGTCAAAACGTTTAGAATTCTTTTTAATCGCATGTGACGTGTAAAATAACATGAAATACTCCACTCGACTCGTGGAAAAATGGCGGCTTTTTTAATCAATATTTTTTCCCAAAACATTCTAAAACCATACATCAGTCGAAGCGTAAGTATATGTTTTTAACCGACTTCAAAAAAAAAGGAAGTTCTCAAGTTGACTGTATGTTTTTTATTAAATTCACATTACACAGATAATAAAAGATCGAACAAAAATCGACAAAAATCGACTTGAAACTAATTAAATACATACCTACTCTCTTCTTAGAAAGTATCTTGGAAGGTGGAATTGTAACAGATGTCTTATTGGAGTAAGTGTCTCATAACTTTTGAGAATAACTATTCATCTTGCACACAAAAGCTCATAACTGTAGTTTCAAGGATAGTACACATTCACTGAGATCTTCAGACATTCATGATACTTTGCAGTTTAGACTCTTAGGCCTAGATATTTACATGGATGATTGGTACAGTGTCAAGAGGCAATCCATGCCTACATTTAACGGGACACTGTAGTGCCTGGAACATTATTAGATGGAGTAGGCCAGATCCATTGATGCTCTGCCGGGATTTGAACCCACGACCTTCGGATGGACAGTTGAGGTACTATCCCACTGCCAAACACGGCTGTCTAGAGTCTAGCTAGAGTGTAGACATGTCCACATTTTACAAATAGTCAGTATTTTACGGGTTGCACGTCTTTCAATGTATTCTAATTAGATTTTTTTTTTTCACAGGTATACCTCGTTGAAATCAGGCAGTTTATGGTTCAACTCTTTACCAGCTTTTTTAAGGTAAATTCAACCTAAGCTTTATTTTACCAATCATGTTTATTCCTAAGACCTCGCGAGAATTACAAAGTTTGTAATCCGTGTCCAGAAGAAATAAGTTTTTTGCATACTTATTCTTTATTAATAAATCTGACTTTGAATAATCTTCCACATCCGTAGATAGGACTTCTTGTTATAATTCAGATCAAACTTTTTCATTTAAACATTCCTCGCCTGAAACTTTTGCACTCAACGAAATATTTTTTCTTTGAAAGTTTACAAAATTGCAATAGTCCGAATTCCGCTGTTGTTTGCCGCGGGCGGTCGCCAAGTTTTCTTACATAAAATAACGGTTTCTATAGAACTCCGATACGAGCTAACGAGTAAATTACATAGCTCGGAAGTGTTTGCGGACCGCCCATTCGCTCCGTCTCTCCCTTGGCCCGCTTCACAATTCTCTGCGCACCCACCTATTTTCTTAGTATCAAATTATTTTCGGAACTTGAAAGTTCAAACGTTAGATAACATCGAGTTCCATCCGGAATAACATCACGCTGTAATTTAAACGAAGCTATTTCCAATTATGAAGGTTCTTGATAAGAAACTGAACAAGAGCAGAGCATACAATGTTGCTACGAAACTATCGTAGTAATATTGTAAGTTTCATAATGGTTATTTTAATCTCAACTGTACAATTTTTGTTTTGTTGAATTATTGGCACTTACTTTGGACGCGGATGTCAATACGTAATTTCGAGAGCGCTATCATAAGCCCGGCTAGCTCAGTCGGTAGAGCATGAGACTCTTAATCTCAGGGTCGTGGGTTCGAGCCCCACGTTGGGCGGCTTCTTTTTGCACGTCAAGGTTTTATTTATGATCTTATAAGAAGCTTTTAAGTTCCGAATATTTATTTTTGGAAGATTTTATTACTAAGTCAGTGAAATACTACCATCTTTTATAGTATTTTTTTTCAACAACACAGAGAAGCCTATAAGGTCAAACTTATTATTGGAATATCAATTATTCATTTAGAAATCTCAGTAGTGGGTCCATCCACACCGTACAGGTTAAAAAGCTTAGAGTACCTCTTGCGCAATGTTTTGATCGCGGTACCGTTATGGGGTCAGCAATGGACAGTCGACGTTATTTTATAGTGGTTTCCCACGTTCGTGGTCACATACACGGTGTCTTGATCTGTCGCTTAATAATTGTTAGATTTTTGTCGATAACCGGCCGCTTGGAACGCAGATTTATAGAGAGTTATGTAATTGACATAGATAAAAAATTAAACGAAAGTTATTTCGACTTTACGAGTGGTGAGTATTTAATATTTACTACGACTGTGGTCATTCAACCTTAAATTAAATACAATTTAAAGGTTACGCATTACTAGTTATTAAATTAGAAGATATCTTGAAGATTATTTTAAGGCTAGGAAAGAAAGAACTGTATGTCAACTGCATTGCAGTAAAGGCATAAATTTAAAAAAGGTTAATAAATTTTATTAGGTAAAAATAACAATGACCGTTTATACTTACCTACTGGTAAATACAAATAATCTGAGATACATATCGCTTTACAATTATTGTATCTCAGCTGTACCAAAATAACTACCTACAAAAGTAATTTTGGTAGAGCATTTTTTCCATTGTACTTTCCTTAAATAACATTTACTCTTACTAAGAAATGTTCTTAGTAATACTATTTTCGCGGTTAAATATTAAAGACCAGGGGCTCGATTCCGGTACCGAACTTTTTATCAACCTCAACCAAAACCTCAACTAAAGCGACTGTTTCCATGACTACTAATAACAAACGACTCAGTTGTGGTGAGGTTTTGAACTTTGGCAGTACAAATTTTTGAAAAGCTATTCTACTATTTCACCAAATGGCTGACATTTAAGAGTTCGAACCAAAACCAAAGCGGTTGTCATTTAATAGAATACAGGCCCTGGTTTACTGCTTATTATAGTGCTAACCACTAGGTAAATGTCACCAAAATCAAGGTTGACCTTATTATTATGCAAAAAAAATTGATAAGCCTACTTGTCAGAATGAGCTATAAACTTGTTCTTAAAGTCGTTTAATGTTTATTCATAGCTGTTTAAAATAATTGTAAAAATTGAAATAAGTTTGATACAGAATGTCTAGAAATCACTTCAACAAAATATTTGTATGCTTATTTAAATTTAAACTGACACTTCATGATTCTGCGCTTAAAGGTTAATCTATTTACTCCCGCTCAATATGTAAATTGTTATTGAAAATGACCGTTTATGAAGCTGATTGAAGTTAAGTGTTTAACCGCAGTGCGGGTCAGGTTCTACTTCCAAACAAAATTACATTTCAATCTTAGTAGTCGCAATTGCTCTACCGTTATCTTAAGGACGGTGGTTCGCAGAAACCTTTGCACTGTTCCATTCCATTCCACTTCTAAGAAACTTTGCAGTCCCTGACTTAGTTTAAAAGAATAACGAGATGCTGTTTCATGTTAATGACCACATTATTGATCTAGCGAGCTTGAAGCGCGAGCGATGCGTCTCCGTTTCAGCTTAGGGAAAAAAGCTTTCGTAGTCTGTCCGGACCGGATGTCCGACTGTTCTCTACAGGTCGCATTTCTAAACCGATTCTCGTGGAATTTTGTGCCAGCCGTGAACAAGTTTGATAATTTTATAGATTTTTTTTAGTAGCCGAAGATTTTTGTTTAATAATAAGTTTGCAATCAAAATTCTACTACTTACCACAAAAAAAGGGGCAAAAGGGGGGCTACTAGATATCTCCGCCTTTTAAAATCCGATTTCTAAGATTCTTTTTTGTTTGAAACTTTTTAACTTTAAGTCGGTCAAATAAAAATTTGGTGGAGACCTGATAAGGATCTTCAGCATGATGAGCAGAATGCAAAAAATGCAGTAAATTGTTTACTTTTAGATTTCTTTAAGCTATGCAAAGACAGACTGGTAAGGTATACAGTTCACAAAGCCACTAGTTTATCGGTCTACACAATTGACCCGGAAGGTATTTGTAAATCCTTTCCATAAACAAGATACTCGTCCTCGTCGACAGTCCATCACAAAAAGCTCTTGAACCATCATAAAAACCGTATCAGTATTGTATCTTCATTTAAATATAAATAAGAACACGCAAAAAAGGTAAAAGGATAAAATACCTGACAGCTCAAAAACATCAAGCGGCTCAATCACTCCGCAGCCCGTGAAGTAAGCGCGTCATAACAAGCGAAAGATTGAAATAAGATGATAAAGAAGGAATCAGAAATCTTGCCGAAAATACGTACCTACCTATTATGAGGCGGTAATTTTGCAAGGGATTCTTTCGGACGATATGGGAGCAATCATTACGGACGGTGCATCGGGGCGCGCTTTTTGCGAGATCTACGCGATATTCTCGAATATGCGCTGGGTAAACGGATCATTGCGCGCGAAGGCATTTCGAAATCCAATCCTTCGATCCCTTGTTTTATTTTATTACATTCTTAGACCGCGCACATTTGTGAATTTATCACATTTCAACATTTTCAACATCATTTCTGCCAAATTGGCCAGTATTATTCACTTGTTGTGTATTCCAGTTTTTAGCCACATCGTTCTTTATTGTTCCGTGCTTCGCGTCCGCCGGCTTGTTAACGACCTTTCGAATATTTATTGTATCCTCTTTAGAAAACACAATTTACAATTCGTATGTGTATTAATAAATTCTGTCGTAAACAAGTTTATCGAGAAATGAGATCATTGCGTGGATATGGAAGAGTTGGAAACTTTTTGGTTAACTGTTTAGAAGAATTAAGTAGGTAAGGACTTCATAATTTAAATTCTTAGGTATCTTAGCTCCTTATTTATAGCTCACCCATGAATCAATTGTAAAAACAACAAGTCGCGATTGTTATGGAAAGAACAATCCCTCTGATACAAGATAAAGCGCGTGAAATAAAGGAGACTGTTTTTTTTTATATGGGGACTGGTCTATGAACCAATAGCGATACTGTAGTGGTATTTCTGTGGGGATACCTCAACTACATCCTTGTGCAAGGGGGCATCAAAATCCAACCCGGCAGTTTTGAGAAAAATAATACTTTAGAATTCACATTTCTTGCAAAAACGTTTTTATTTTAGAAACGTTTTGAACGGTTATTGTGGTTAGTGTCTGTAAAGTTCGGACTACAATGTAATAATATGGTGACAGCGACCTGATCTGATGATGGAGTCAGAAGCTATTCAACAGAACTCCTCAATAAATAAGCCGATTGAGTTGAAACTTGGTATGTCTATCAAGTTTCAACTACAATGTAATAATATGGTAACAACGAGCTAACCTGATGATGAAGTCAGGAGCTGTTCAACAAAACTCCTCAATAAATAAGCCGATTGAGTTGAAACTCGGCATGTCTGTCAAGTTTCAACTACAATGTAATAATATGGTGACAACAAGCTGATCTGATGATGGAGTCAGGAGCTGTTCAACAGAACTCCTCAATAAATAAGCCGATTGAGTTGAAACTCGGCATGTCTGTCAAGTTTCAACTACAATGTAATAATATGGTGACAACGAGCTGATCTGATGATGGAGTCAGGAGCTGTTCAACAGAACTCCTCAATAAATAAGCCGATTGAGTTGAAACTCGGCATGTCTGTCAAGTTGCGACTACAATTTACATTGTATCACCTGTCCGTTTATTAACACTACACCGCGCGGCGCAGTTTGTTTATTTCCGTAAGTGAAAGTATAGGCTTTTATAAAAGTCAATGTTAGACGGCTGTTTTTCTGTAGTTATCTATTAGGTGGTACGGACGAGAAACGACCAACAACTGTGCCCATATGTATGGATGTATGTATGTGGACTCCCTTTTCCGCATTTAGACTCAAAGGTGGTCCTTTATGCGTGGGGATGACCTGGCTCATTAAAACTGAAGCCCGCCTAGCTCCTCCCAGAAGCACAGAAGTTTCCTGGGGGCTTCACAGACTAATTATAGTGTTGAGTTCTGTTCTGATCCACCAGACAATAGCAACGTTTGTCAGTGTTGGTCTTATTACGGCTGTATAAAGCCACTATGGTTATTTTTGGTGTTAAACCCCATAGGAGACTGTTTTTTTTTGTATGGGAAGTGGTTTATGAACCAATAGCGATACTGTAGTGGTATATTTGTGAGGATACCTCAACTACATCTTTGTGCAAAGGGGCATCAAAATCTAGCCCGGCAGTTTTGAGAAAAATAATACTTTAGAATTCACATTTCTTGCTATATTTTTTATTTTAGAAACGTTTTGAACGGTTATTTCTGACTGTATAAGTACTTTATCAATGTGTTTCTCTACTACTCACTTGCCACCTCAACAGTTTTTTTAGTGACGATGTCTAGTTTTTTTTGTAATATTTTAAGGTGACGATTAAAAACAAAAAGTAGGCTATTATAAAAGTCTATGTTAGACGACTGTTTCTCTGTAGTTGTCTACTCATTTAAGTACACTAGCATTATTATTTTTATAGTTTTCGAGTTTGCAGTCCCTATTAGTTGCAGTTTCGCGTTGTCACCATATTATTACATTGTAGTTGAAACTTGACAGGCATGCCGAGTTTCAACTCAATCGGCTTATTTATTGGGGAGTTCTGTTGAACAGCTCCTGACTCCATCATCAGATCAGCTCGTTGTCACCATATTATTACATTGTAGTTGAAACTTGACAGGCATGCCGAGTTTCAACTCAATCGGCTTATTTATTGAAGAGTTCTGTTGAACAGCTCCTGACTCCATCATCCGATCAGCTCGTTGTCACCATATTATTACATTGTAGTTGAAACTTGACAGGCATGCCGAGTTTCAACTCAATCGGCTTATTTATTGAGGAGTTCTGTTGAACAGCTCCTGACTCCATGATCGGATCAGCTCGTTGTCACCATATTATTACATTGTAGTTGAAACTTAACAGGCAAGCCGAGTTTCAACTCAATCGGCTTATTTATTGAGGAGTTCTGTTGAACAGCTCCTGACTCCATCATCAGATCAGGTCGCTGTCACCATATTATTACATTGTAGTCCGAACTTTACAGACACTAACCACAATAACCGTTCAAAACGTTTCTAAAATAAAAACATTTTTGCAAGAAATGTGAATTCTAAAGTATTATTTTTCTCAAAACTGCCGGGTTGGATTTTGATGCCCCCTTGCACAAGGATGTAGTTGAGGTATCCCCACAGAAATACCATAGCAGTATGGCTATTGGTTCATAGACCACTTAAAAACAGTCTCCTTTGTTTATGGCCGCTGACCAACTGGTATTTAATTGGCGTGTCACCGAGAAATGTAGCCGTACAGACGAATCCTCCTGATATGTACGCTTCTGACACATTCCTTTTGTACAATAAGCCGGAGGAAATGGCAAGCTCAATTTTAAAGTCATTTTAATTTAGACACGCGACATACGACTTTTCCCCAAATTGTAAGCGCAAATTTCACAGCCGACGCGATTTATGGCGGAGGAAAAAATCGCAGCTGCAAACGATAAATCGCTCACTCTTGACTCCAAAAAAAGCAGAGTCAAATAGAGCTCGCTTCACTCTAGACAAATAGACTTCCACGATGTCTGAGCGCCGGACGATTGTTGTACCGTTTGTGCACGTTGTTTCGTTCATAAACTATGAGAAGGATATTTAATTTTGCAAATAAGATTTAATTTGCAGTGTCACTAACTCTTCTGTAAGGATGTTTATATGTGAAATTGTTTGACATGCATACGCAGCCCGAGTACATACTCGTTAGCGCTGAGTGGTTTTATGGCCGCAAACCACATCATGACCACTAGATGTATTTTCATTTAGATTTATGAATACTGCGACGCGCGACGTAGGGTGAGAGTCGAACAAGATGTGTCTGCTCAGATGAAAAATGATTTTGGTAGAATTTACATGGCAAAAAAATTTTAGCAAAAAAAAAAAAAACAGTAAGTACTTACGTAGTACATTTATAACTTTTTTATTTTATTATTTAATACATTAATTTTACCCATTTCACAAGAAAAAGTGATTAGAAGTTACCTACCAAAGATAGGTGACCAGAGGATTTTAGAATTTCGAGTATTTTAATAGTAAACACTGTAGGTTGTTGAAATAAATCATTTAAAAACATTCTTCTTTTATTTATATGGAATCAATGTACTAGTTGAATAGAGCCGTACCGTCGCGTGTATTGCCGTGAGTTGATATACTGCCTTCTTAATCACAGCCTCGTTTGTCTGAGATTTATGCCACACCTGTTGCGCCAATTATTTACATTCAGAAGTCATTCTTCGAGGTTCATTACGGGTAGTCTTTTATGCCTTCTGACCTGTAATTTTTTCTTTGGAAAAAAATCAACAGTAGCTTTGCACATAGGTACATACATAAATACATAAAACCACGCCTCTTTCCTAAAGGGGTAGGCAAAGACCACGGATTTCCACTTGCTACGACCCCGACACATCTTTTGCCTCATTCACTCTCACTATCATACAAGCTCGGTGGTTTAGGGTTACTTTTGACCTGATTCTTTTCCAAAATGGTATTTGGTCTAAGTAGGTTCTAAAATATGTATCTCTGACGAATTTTCGTCCTCTGCATTGATTGGTGCAGTTATTTTGAATATGTCACAACCTTCTGTTGTGGATGAATAAATAAAATTATCTTATATTATTTCAGATTTTATCCAAATCGGTCCACAGGTTAAGGGGTGCTCTAACATTCACACATTTTAAGGATTATTGGTACTATGTTCAAATGTACATGAAGATTAAGAAAATGCTTGAGGCGCTAGCGCATTTCAATGAAAGCAGTCATCAGATTTTATTACGAACGGTAGATACTTAGAGAATTGAATATTCAAGCTCGTAACACCGCCTAAATCCTTAGTTATCTTTAGCAGTCAGATTAGGCGCTTAGGTTGATCTCTCATATTAATTTATTATAGAGCCAAAAATTATACAGTCGAATATTATAGAATGCCGAATAAGCTTTTTTACTGGTATAAAATTACTTTTGTGACATTTACACACAAATTATCTGGTAGCTTTATGAATATGCAATCAATATTTAATCGGATTATTTATTTCAACACGAGACTTGTTGAAAGTTATATATTAATTCACAGCTTTATACTACGGTTATGAGAAAAAATTGCTCTTAAGTATTTTTCTTCTCCTCATAAATTACATAGGTACACTAGTTGGTTTGATAGGTACCGGTTTTCCTATTTTGTATTTACACTTGTTTTTCTGTGAAAATAATAAATAACTTCAATGTTTTTTTTATGAGTGTAAAGATCGGAACCGGTTTTGTGGCCACTATTATTATAGAAAAATAATTTTATTATAGGATCTACTATTTATTATAATCAGTGAATTTGTGGTGAAAATCAAAGTGCTGAGTGATATTGAACCTTGTAATCCTCATTTCTGTTTTATTATGATAATCATCATCTACTTTACGTGGTCTACTGTCAGATTTAGGTCTCCTCCAAGTTGCACAAACTTTGATGGTCAGTTAGTTTTTTCAAGTTGTTATTAGCAGCTGAGCGCTTCCGTGCTTCGGAGGGCACGTCCCGGCTTTTAAGTCGACAAGCCATGGCGGAGGCCTTCAGGCGTCCTAAAAACTCCGGCATCAAAGTTAACCAACTAGCTCAATCTAACATACATACCACTGAAACGAATTATTTTATTACATACATTGTCATTTTGAGTAGAATCACTTATATTGGATTTATTTTCATGAATGGATTTGCACTGGAGTTCTAGAACAATTGACGTATGATGGTATGGATATACTTCCGGCATTTTTATTACACAATTTCTTGGCAATTAACATGTACCCCAGATAAGTATATGTTTTGAATATCCTGGATCTTGACTCATGATGGAATAATTGGTCTGTCTGTGTGTTTTATATTGATGGATTAATCGCCAATTAATCGTTCACACTTCTCTTATCGATGGAGGAAGGAACTGCTTTGCACGTTTGCGTAAATATCGGCCCTGTGCTAATTGGTACGTGTCAAACACACACAAGTTTAACACCTTTTCGCTTGTTTGTGTTTCTTGTTTGCAATAACGCTTTTGAGAATGTGCAAATATTTTATTGTTTGGTCTCACGGCAGGTGCATAGTAAATCCATTAAGGATTTCGATCTATTTACACATACCATTAATTTATTGGCATAGTAAGGAAACAAATATTAAATAATTGCTCTCCGAGAAAATCAGCTTTCGCGAGATGTCACCTCATTACGATTGCATGCCTTCTCAGCTTCAACTCAAATTGTTCGGGGAAGCGCGTCAATTAGATTTTCGAGAATTCTTAACAGGATTTAAAAAAATACATGTGAAGTCAAACAAAATACTTAACATACATTCAGAACATTCGTCAGTTTCTTAGTTGTAAAAAAAGACGTAGGTACTTACGTTGAACGTTTCTATCCTATAAATTTCAAGAAACATTCCTGATTCTCTACAAGTACATTTACAGTGTTCACGCGCTATTAAAATATGTAGATGGAGCATATTATCACATATCTCATTTTTAACACTCACAGTACACACGGGGTCGAACCGGCCCCACAACACAACCGACCGTGATTTATCTGTCCACATCTTGAACCCGCGAACGGTCTTATTGCCTTGTTATTTATAATTTATTTTTAACGGTCACCGATTTGTAGTTGTGTATATTGGAAGTAGAAATTCGTGGGTGCGAGCGGGTCGTGCGTACCACACGGGTGGAGTGTTAATTATCTTTTTTTGTGAGAAATCGTGTGATGTAAATTACATGAATTTAACACAACAAACTTGTGTGCTCGTTTTAGGATAAGTAGGTGTTTATTACGCACACTTTGTAAGCCAATTTGAGCTGATATATTGAACCGGCTTCATACTCATTTTGAATATGAAAGTCGACAGAATTTAATTTACATTATGAACACTTTTTGATCGAATTTTTAATAAGCAGTGGTACAGTCACTTATACAAGTGACTTGCAATGAATTTAGCTCCTTGATGAGGAAAAAGAAAAAACAACTCTTTTTAATTATTAAGATGTGGATGCGTTCGGTATTTTCATGATATTTGGGATCATTATGGGATCACTTAGTTTTAATTTGTATTTTTTAAACTATGATGCTCGTCAACTCCAGTATGTCCTTGCTAGCAGAATCAATGATTTTATATTCTTAAAATATGCTTCAGGTGCCTAGGATGCTTCACATGAGTAAGATGCGAACACTGTTTTCAGTTCGCATTTCACTGGCCCGGTCACGTCAGCACTATACCATCGGCATGATTTGACCATCCGATACACAGGCAGATTTACAGTACCACTCGTAATTTATAGCGATGTCCGATCTAGATGTAATTTAGCGTTGTTGGCCGGCATAAATCAGGCTCATCTAGTATCGACACAGATCTACAGGTCTGTACTTGTTTAACTGATAATGCTACGAGGGTTATTTGCCTTCTCTGTTATGGATAAATCGGTTGATTTTAAACGGAAAACTACTCGTAAATAAGTTTTTAATTACTTATTATGTACATAATTTTTAACTTTTTAAAATACGAATTTCATACGCTCTTTATTACGCGATTAAGTCTTGATTACATTAAAAAAAAAGAGTTTTTAATTGAAGAAAAAGAAGAATTAGAATAGCCATGAATCAGTGTCGTTAAAAGAATCGAGATCAAAGATCTGTGACAAGTAGGTACTTACTTATAAACGTTAAATTTTGAAAACGTTACTTAGTTATAAAAATTATATCAGTTTTATAAAAACACTTTTTAAAGACTTCGTAGAATAAGAAATACGTTTGTATAGGTCTGGTCAATGATGATGACATTGATTGGTGTGTTTAAGACACAAACTCTCTATAAGTTGTAAAGATTCATTGAACCTTGTAAAAATTGTAAATCGAACTTTGAAATTCGCAAAAGCCGCTTACTCGAGTTTTCAAAGTGGAATTAAATTTTGAATAAGATTAAGGGCAGATACTGAAAAGGTTGTAGTGTCATGTTTTGGCTACACTACATTATTGAACACTATCTGCAGATTAAAACACGTTCATCAACAAGTTTCCCAGAAACCTAGATTTTATTCATATTGAAAAACCATTAAGTACCTATCATCGCAAAACGAATGAAACTACTAGTTTTTAAGTATTTATTACCAAGGACAAACCAGCACCTTCCATAATTGCTGCTCAAGTATTGTGAGTTATTGAAACCAGCATTACGTAAAATGACTGAAAACTCAAAGCAATTATCCTGCGAATAAAATATTAACTGTAAAAAATACAATATAGAAATGAAACTCGTGCACTAATGTGAAATAAGCTTCGTGTTTTTGTTATGTACTTCATGATTCATAAATTAAGGTCAGAGTGGGTCTTGCAATTGATATTATTTGTAAATATGAAAGATTAATCAGTTCAATCTTAAATAATCTGCGCTGGTCAAAGAAACGCACATGCATGTCGAATGACATGTTCAAAAGTATGGTCTTTATTAATTTTTTTAATATATAATAATAGTTTATATGAAATAAATGTTAGTTTTAAGGTAAGTATATGTTTATATGGGCCGTAGGTTAATATATTATCATATCATCTTGTAACTAAACTTAGTTAGTTGCCTGAAAATAAAGTTTAATATTATTATTGTTATGCTCCAATTTGTAACTAAATTGTGTCTATATTATTGCGCATACAAATATGCTAGTTTCATTTCCATACAGCTATTTATTGAGATCTTGACTGCATTCAGGTTCTACATCGGCACCTATTGGTGATTGGAAATAGCATCATAAGCAGGAGCCAAGAATGAATAGACTCGCTTATTGAAAATATACGCTTTAAACTAACTTTTCTATTAACTGGTCAAAGCATTTACTGATGTCAGAAAACTCTTTTAAACTGCTTGAAAACACCTTTTACTCGAGTTTATTTTATCGGTAAACGATTGGAGCTATATTTCGCGAAAGAAATAAACGAATTTAGCACAAAAATGTACCTATCCGACTGAGAAATTCACTCTTTGATCTAAAGAGTGATTTTCATCAGATTTTCTGATTAGAAATTCTAGTTATTCAGGAATGTGAAATTCAAGAAGTGTTCTTTGCTCTATGAACAAAATAACTAATCGGAGCTACGCCTTCGCCAAGAATAGAAGATCGCAGGCTTTTTGTGTCCAGTTCCGTTCGTTAAGCGTGTATAATACACCCGCTATGGGGAGCATAACTTTATGTTATACCCCTCTTTCTTTCGTTTGCCATATTTGATACTGGCGATGAATAGTGTTGCATTGTTTACAAATCTTTTACTGAATGTAGCGAAAGTTATGGGGCCATTAAGTTTCCGATGTTGGTTTTTATTGTTTTGTAGAAATTCATGAAAAATGTGAGATACAGTAAGATCAATAATATTAAAATTTGAGCCATCAAAAAGTGCAATCAAATGGATTAGTTAGCTCTGAAAATGTAGCTTCAACCTTTAAGTTTTTTATTAAAATATTCTTAACTTCTGACAACTTCATTGGGTTAGTAATAAATGCTTACAAAAACTAGTGTTAACCATTTGTAACAGAACTCTTGTATCAGCCATTATTAATGACAGGTTGTCTGATGAAAAAGAACTAGAGTCTATTAAAGGCAGGCTACTGCAACGCACTTCAAACCTTATAAGGAAACTTAATAATTTGTTTGCACATCGAGGCGAAAGAACAAGTGGGCAAACTCAATTCCTATCGAGATAAACAGGTCCGCTGTACGTTGCAGATTAAGCGCTCCTTACGAAATTATTATTGAGTCTCGAATTATTTTTCTCGGAAAGAGATAGATCGCTTAAGCGATTTTACGGGAAATTAATTTTGGTAGTGAGCGACAGGGCGCGGCCCGTGGCGCGCTGCCTTCGATGATTTGTGGCGAGCCCGCCGCTCGGTGCACTTACCGATAATGACGCATGCCGTTTACTCAAAGGCGAGAGGTAAGCTTGTAATTCGACTCTTATCGCGGTTTCTCGGTAACTATCTACTAGGGCGATACGAAATTTAAATTAAACCGCGGCGTTTTAGATATCCTCGTTCGGCTCTCTCAGTCGTGAGAGTGGCGAGCTATGCGCGTGCGCAGTTTGCGCCCCGCCCCGGTTGTCGCCACAGCCGGCTCGACCGCAATTAATCTACTGTAATACGATACGAGCTCTCTGTCGTCGGCGACGTAATGCATCGTGATTTACGCGCTACGAACACGCCGTTAATCTTATTACCACTTTCAATAACTTTATTATAGGGTATTCAACAGTCGGCCACACAGACCATTTTACACCTTCTAACCGACTATCCAAAGGCTGTTTGCCCATCGCCGTAGATACACTCGGTAGGAGTTAGGAAGCTTCCCACGAAATTTATTTTAGTCGACTTAACGATTGTGTCCGCCTCACCAAAAGCGGAAAGTTAATACGCCCGTTGCTTAACTTCGATTAAACGGTTATAAAGGCTTAACGATACGATCCTCCTTAAGGTTCCAATTATAACGTTTACATTATCGTGGCGTGGCGGCAGGCGGCGGAGCTATCATTCGGGTGCCTTTTAAATAAATAATCTCTGTTTCATAGTAACGTTTTGAATAACAAAATTGAGCAGTGCCTGAGGTGGATGATGTTCGTGTGAAAATACTTCTCATTCAACTCACAGCGCCTCCAGGGTAGAACGCGATTCAAAACCGACACGTTATCCCTAAAACATACCAATAATAAGATGTAAATGATGAGACCACTGGCGTAGAGCATAAAAACTGCTGCAACTAAAGGGATGTTTTCCACTGAGCTTGTAATTTGCATATATTTTGGTAATAAGAACTTCCTTTTCGCAGCAACGGATGTGTCACGTGTCTGCGTGTGACTGGTAGCTGCTTGATTGCATAGCTACTGGAATTTTGGCGTTTTATTATAAATTGTGTTCGGTCCTTCCGTTCGCAATTCGTAGGAGTCAAAGTTTTATCTGCATGTGACAAGTGATGACGGCTGTCTTCGATATGACGTATGATGCCTTGTTATGAATAAATACGCTTCGACAGCTATTTTGTACCTATAACTTTTGAAATCTAGGGTAAAGTTCAGCCGTTAAAGCAATAGAATCATAGGCAATCAAGCACAGACAATGACATTTATAATTGTAAGATAATATGATCATTAGCATCGACAAAGACGAGTGGCGCCAAGCAGTCCACGGTGGTCGTAGACGAAGGCTCGCCTCCTAACGATAGTCTTATACATTTGTATGCAGTCTATGTCGCTCGCCATATCACTACATCTCATTGAATAAAAGTAATACAACGTGAGTGTGTATATTCAATGAATTATTTATAAAAAATTTAATTGAGTGTTAAGAGCCGTTGATGTCCGTCAATCGGTAATTGCTTATTCATTCGTTGTTCGTGATCGTGACACAAGTGTCTTGTTGCCAGCCGCTGTCCTGAATATAAACACGATAATCTGCCCCTTTTTAATTTGAAAACAGCAACCTTATTCCTTCCGCTCGTGTTATTTTGAAACGGATTAAACTTGTAGGTGGAGCAGCAGCGGCCTTGTGGCTTCCGTGAAAATTCGCACTTTCTGATGAAAGTTTTAACACAATTACCCGGTCCACGACCATTTCCCGGGCCCTCGACGACTCCGCAAAGGAAAAAACTTGGCAAAGTACAAACTAGCCAACACAGTCCAATTTAGCGACGTCCGTATAAAGTTTAATGTACCCAATCTGAAATGTCGTCGTATCCTCGCATTTTAACTAGGCATATGAAGTTTGGACTTTTTGCTCTCTTCTGCCGGCTTTATTTGAGTGGCCTTTATTTGAATGTGTGTTCATGTATGGTATAAAAACTTTGTTCTGAATGTAGGCATTGTATAAAATGAACTGAATGCGCTGCGGTGCGGGTAAAAAGGAAAACCAGACACAACTTTGAAGTATTGCTTTCGAACATAATTTATTAAAGTATACTGTGTAGTGTCGCTTCAAAAATTCTGGTCGCTTCCCCTCATGAAAGTCAAACCGGACTAGCAGACGATTCTCAGGAGACCTGATAAATATTGATAGGTAAATTCGGCTACGGTTCAGAACTGGCAATCGTCCGAATTAGCCCAAACTTGCTCCTTTGACCGTCGCTGGCAGACCTGCAATGTTTGTCAGGTGTAGCGTCCATTTGGCATCGTTGGAATGTATGCATTCCCGATTGCAGTTGGCGAAGCTTCTGACCTGTTTATTTTACTGTCTTATTTGATTGTTGGTGTTCTGGCGTATGATACAACTCGTGTGCCATGCCAGCTGTCTAGTTTTGAATTTATTGAGTAATATGAATTCATTTCAAATATTTTCACATGATTCCTTGGCCATAATATTTAAAAGATACACAACGGAACCCTAAACATATTTTATTCCATTAAAAGTCTTGTTCAACTTTTCATAAACCTGGTAGGTAAGTACTTAAGGCTGTTTTCAACTGAAATCTAATTCTAGGTGCTTTACATATCGTTAACAAGATAGATATGTAAAAACAAAGTTTGCACGTGTAAACAACAGTGTTAGGTGAGTTTCTTAAAAGTTAATGCTGTAAGTAGGGTTTCTGTGACGTTTAGAAAAAATTAAAATACTCTACCTTTCTAGAAGTTGTTCAAACTGCCTAGGCAGTTTGACATTGATAAAAAGGTAATTAGATAGTTCTGAGTGCTCAGCGTATGACGCTTGAAAGTTTGCTTTTATTTAAGTCGCGTGCGACGGTTCTTGATCTAATCAAAACTTGGCAAATTTGTTTACATACATCACTCGGGCTGGGGTATTACAATATTCACCACACGTAAACAGTGCGCGCTCGCGACGACACCTCTTTTGATGTCATACACTGCCTCTAATAAAACACTGTACGAGACATGTTTGACATACAAGCTAAATTTGATTTTTGGCATGATTCCGTATTCCAAACCCAATTTCGTCGCATCTTTGTTTGTGCGAAACTATTTCCGTTATCCATCTGGGGAGTTAGGGACGGAGAGATTTATCCACGGCTGACTGTTCTGGGTCGCGTCATGACACGTCAGAATCATGCTCCTTTGTTTTATGTGATACGATTACATAAAAAAATGTAGGTTACAAAATATTTCCTTGACTCTATTTTGGCGGAAGAAATCTATTTTCCTTTAACGTACTACAAGTGTATACGTTTCAAAGAAATCCTGGAGCTTTTGTCAGATCCGTGCTTTATTCATAAAAGTCATTTATTTTTATTACCAGAACTGTATTTTTTGGTTCAATCACTTCATAAGTTAAAATAAAAACTACAAGGTTGTGCTAACCCAAAAACATTTTAGAAAGTAAAGAATAGAGATTGCAAATCCTATACTTATTTTGGAATTTCACGCTGTTTCCTGAAGCATCTTCACCGAAGTAAATTAAACAGTCGAAATGTTCATTCAAGATATCTACCAGCCAATAGTGCGCCATCGAATAAATCCGTCAATTAAGTAGCAAGTTGCTTTTCTCAAGATCTATCCACTTTAATTTGAATTCCACCGTCCGTTGTTCAGAGCTTCCCATACAAACCGGGCGTTTGCCGTGAGCTACTAGGGATGTCGAAGATCGACAGACACGTTAGACTACCGATATAAATTAGCCTCGGTGTTGTACCGTGAACAATACGGCTAAGGTGGCCCGTGCCTTGTCGCCGTCTTTCATGGTTGCACTCTTTTACTAAACTTTGCATGCCTAGGGAATAAAGCGGAATGAAGTTATGAATAACAAAACATTGTCTGGAAAGAAAAAGGATGTGAACCATGGAAAAGCGTACTGCTTGTTCCGTTGGGAAATGGTGGATTGCAACAAAAATGGACTTTAAGTATAATAGCGAGATTCACTGTTTTAGTCAGGGTAGCTTTACGCACTTCAATTTTTACGACTCCTTAGTTCAGCAAACTGACGGGTTTTATGCAGTTTTAACTCTACCTACCTAAGGATGGTATTTTTCTCACTAAGGTTTTTCTTTATTTTTTGGTTGAAGGAAAAAAATATAGGTAGGTCTTAAAAAAGTTTTTTTTTCAACCATTTCACTTATTGTTCTTAAATAATTTAAAAAACCAATCGAGTCATCCCTAAAAGCAATTACGTGATTTGCGCACACAGATAAACTTATTATGAACTCTAAGCTCTACGTGCTAAGTTTCAATTTCTTCTCTCTAGATTGCATTTCACATAGTGGCTGGTGTTGTGGCTGGCAGGTGACACCGAGTAATATAAATCTGGCCACAAACACAGGAAGGCGAAGTTAGCCACATTTGATTATATTTTATTAGGAAACTTTAGAGGTATGGCTGATCACGTTTCGCTCAAAATCTTATTTTAATCTAACCTTTCATATTTGTTAATTCGTTTGAAAACATCAGAATACCTAGGATGAGCTGTATCTAATAATAATAATAGTGGAATAAAATTAGCTTACCACAACATCTATTATATCGCTGATAACGATTCACACGTCAAAGTAGAGTACTGTATTGCCGATTACATAGTATCCTATTTCCTGTAATTAATTTTGTTATTTATTTAGGCTGCATTTACACTGGAGTTCAATGCGAACATAATTTTTTGATAGTTTTTATGTTTGAACTCCAGTATGCCTGATCGAATTTCATGATTGTTTTATTGTTATTGTATGTTGTAGAGTTGTAGTTGTAGAGTTCAAAATCTCAAATAAATAAAAAAAAACATATCACTAACTTTTCAGCTTACCCGATTTCTTTCAAATTTTTCGCTTGGGACAAAATGTATGCTTCCTTTCGTACTCCAAAATACGAATACGGGGGGTTTTAGTCCAAAGGTCAAAATGTCAAGGTGTTAAAATGTCCAGCATAAAATACCAATAAATAAAGTAATTTCGAATGTCACTCGTCAACTATAACCGTACCCTTATTATAAATGTGAAAGTGTGTTTATTTGTTTATTTGTCCTGCTTTCACGTCAAAACAGAGCGACGGGGATTGACGTGATTTTTTGTGTGAAGATAGTTGGAGGGCTGGAGAGTAACATAGGCTACTTTTTATACGGGTACCACGCGAGCGAAGCCATAGGCAGCAGCGCAGCAGCTAGTTGCTAATAATTCATACTAGCTATTAGCGGCAAAAACGATTAGTGCAACAGTTTCACTACCACAGTTAGCAACAATGTAGCAAAACGAGTTGTATCTTCACAATAGTGCTAAGTGATTGAAGTAACAAACAGATGCTTTATTCACACCTCGCAGCCTAGAGCTGGGTTAGAACTGGACTTATGAAACAACTAGCTTCCGACCGCGGCTTCGCTCCCGTGGTATCCGGATAAAAATTAGCTTTTGTCCTATTCCCGGTCATTTTTTTTTCTTTCATATAAAAGTAGGTGCCTACTTATTTTAACAAAATATTGTTCCTAAAAACCTTATTAGGTTTGAGTAGACACTCACGTTCGTCGTAAATACTTAGGTAAGTATACAAAGCTGGTATAGGCAGCATATATACTATAATAAACAATCAAAATAAGTAGGTAATGGCATTATCGAGGTATATTTATATCAGCCAAATCGGTCCAGTGGTTGTCGAGTTATAGAGGAACAAACATATGTACATCCAAACATCCATCCAAACCTTCGCATTTATAATATTAGTGATATAAGTCAAGCGTGGCTTTACCTCATTCAATTTAAAACAATCAATCACTAATTGGCTGTTTGTTAAATTTACGCCAAACTATCTGGGGCGTCAAACTGAGTCCGAACTAAGCAGAGACTAACACATTCGAGAAATGTTTAATAGGTACAGAAATCGTAAACTTAAGGAATGATTTATATGAAATCCTATTCATAAAAATGTGAAATTTACTGGATGGCAATGCACCACCTTGCATATGACACTTGCAAGCTTACTTGCGTGTACTTATATTGAGTTTCCATTTGTTTCATTCAGACAAGTGCAAGTTAACGTTTTGAGCTTTTGTGACCAAACATTTACCAGGACGCACTTTTTGGTGTTGACGTTAAACCCAACCCATGGACCGGTTAGTCTTATGATAAGTATCTAATTAAAATGTTCATTTCTTTTATGATTATCTACAGAGTAGGATTAAGGGACATGAAGTTGGAGTTATTTGGTATTTTATAGCCGAAATTGTCTCATTGCTTAGAAAATTATGTAATGTGTATAAAAATGGATTGTTTTGCGATTCATAGCGTCGGCGTCGGATCGAAAACTTTTGACATATAAATTCTAAATAACTACTTAACTATTTGTTTGTGGATGGACTTTCGTCTCGAATTTTTTCGAAGATCTGCTGAGTCGCTGTGCAGGCTATCAATTATATGCTATGACATACTTTGCAAGAAGGCAACCACGAACCCATGCGCAGAAATAACTTTATAATACTCCTTACTTGCTCCTTTAAATCAAGCCCTGGCTCTGTATAATTATAAAACCCTGTATTCAACGGTGCCACAAGATTAACTTATGATTAGGATATAAAACGTTTATTACCGAAATAATACTGTTTGATATCTTATAAGCATACGGGTTGAATCCTTCTCATGTCACTTGAGGCGTTTAATTAGCTCACGAACCATAAAACCCGCTTCGATTGCAATTTCAAAGAATAAGAACCTTTTAGGTCATAAAAATGTGATATTTAAGAGAATATTTGCGAGTATCGCGCTTATCACACGTCGTGATCGGCTTAAAACAGTACTTGAACATGCACCTTTTTTTAGGTTAATTTAAAGGATAAAAATTGTTCTTTGCTCGTTTGCTTGTATGGAATTAAAATCATCTGAGATTATGGTAGTATTTTAGACTTTCATTATTTCTTGGGCCTTCAGTCTAGTCTAGAGGTTCAAATATACATAAATGCCAGCGTTTTGAGTGCAAATTTTAAGTGAAAATTCTCATCTTTAATTTCTTCTTTTGTTCCACTATTGATAAACAATGGATATCATCAACACAACGGCTTTAACTCAATCATTAATAAAATTTACCAGAGGATAATTATCCGTCACGGTGGGTACACTTGACAGTAAATTTCCAAGTTTACAGCTTTGAGACTTTTAAAACATTCGCGGAATGAGAACGTCCCATTTAATTAGGTAGTTCGCGATGGCTTCGGTTGGTCCAACAAGACTACCTCCCGCGCCCCGCTCCCTGTCCGTCTACCGCCCTGTTTGTTCCCAACTACCCGCAAAGGATTTTAACGAGATTACTCCGGAGCGTTTTATAGTTCATCTCATGAGATTTATTTTACTGTGATTTGTAAGGCATTTTTCATTCGCGAAGATTAAAAGAAATTCAGTCATTAAACGTAATGGTCGGTTTATACTGAGAGATTTATTTCTGGAATTTAGGAGTTAGAGATTTAGCTCGGGTTTTATGGAGCGCTAAATTTAAGATTAGTTTTATTGGGAGTGGCATATGGACTGTACGTACACACTGGCCATAGCGATAGGTACTTTAATTGAACTAAATCTTCTTGAACTGTTTAGTTGAAAAACAGGCTTACGACCTTATCTGCAAGGTTTCTCTATGTTCACACTCTTAAAATCCTTTTTTAAAATGTTTAAAGAGGTAATCGGAGGCCCAAACACTGAAAGGCTGCAAGCCTTTCAGTTTTTTTTTTTAAGTTTGTTTTATTTTATTTTGTAAATATAAAAATATTTTAGAATTTAAAACCTGTTTTATGAATTGTAAATTTTTATAATAAATTGTAACATTATACACAAACACGCACTTGGTATTTCATTAAGTCTAGCGGCTCAATTAAATATATTATAACATTTCCGAAACTCGTTATATTCATCTAAATGTGTATTAACATTCGTGCACATTTGAGCTTAGGTTACGAGTTAAGGCACTTCCCTCAACTTTGTTATTTCTCCCCACGGGCGCCACTACAAGCAGAGAGCGTGAAACCGAACATCAAAGAGAGTATAAACGCACTTCATCCCATAAAGTTCCATAACTGAGGCGTCGCCGGCGAAGGGGCCAACAAGACCTCTTAATATTCACTGTTCAACCCTGCTTTCCTTAATTTGAGTTTAGTGGTAGAGGTCTGAAAAAGGTGGTGAATTTATGACCGCCGAAGCCGCGGTATCGACGCGTTTTCCATCTAAATGGAGAGCGGCTCACGAAGTACCCGCAGCTATTGTAAACAAGCAGCGTTCTCTATTCAAACTATCGTTACGCCCTGTATTCACGGCTCCGTCCGGTATTTGACTATCTGGGAAAGGTTCGGTCGTTCCAATGATATTGCTGTAAAGTTTTTTCAGTTTGAATTTTTAAACATGTTTTTTATGAATCCTGTTACTTAGCCTCTTCAAATATTACTCTCTGTTTATGTTTCATGTTAATAAAATATTACGCTGTCTACTTAGAAAACGTTTTAAGGGATAAACGATACAGCTTATAACTCTAATGCGAACAAAGACCCGTTTTAATTTAAACAATGAAAATGCAAAACGACTAGGTAAGTGCGAACGTTTGCCGCAATGAATTGTGACAGTATAAAAGCTTTGTTTGTCGCGAAAATGAAATTCCAAACGAAGTCAGTATCCGCCAGAATAGATTGTAGTTATACAACTATATTTATCAAATTTGTTCTGTTGCACAAACTTTCTGTCTCGAAGTCTAGTACTTTTGTTCTGAATTGTTACGAAAAGCATGTCCCATTGCTGTGACAGAACTTCGTACCCTTTTCTGCCACTATAATGAGACAGTGAACACGAAATAGCGAAGCACTCTGTATGGCTTTTTAGACTTTTGCTGTTGAAATGCATTACCCTAAATGCCATTGTGATATACTGGCTCCGTTCTCAGGAGCGTCTTAATTTAAGAATTCTGTCGGCTAGATTGGCACAGCTTGATATGTTTATGTTTTGAAAATGGTCACGGTGCTTTTTTGTGGTTATTGCCGACTTGTTGAGATTTATGGCGGTAACGCAGTATTATCGACGCGCGTGGATCCATGTGCGACCGTCTTGTAAGTACTAGCGCGTTTTTACGGTAAAATAAAAAAGTGTAAGTAATGCCGGGCAGAGCAGAGTCGGGTCACGAAGCGCCGCGGGCGCGGCCGTCATCGCAACTCGCGAATTTACAGGCACACTTCAAATATCGCGCCTGCAAGATCATACAAACGCTAATTTTAAAATTTCAATGCTCTTTTTGCCATGTTATCTCTTCGAAAACTCTGCTTTATTATAAAGCATCTAACTTTGTAACTAAAATAACTAGTAGTTTTGCAAACAGTAGCCCTGCTTGAAGCGGGATTGGGCAGGCTAAGTGACTCGACTGCACCCTAAACGTTGGGCAAATCTCGTCACCTGATGAGTACCAAGCGGGCTACAACGTCTCAGTAGACAAAAAAAAAAGATGGTGAGACGACCTGGATGAATTTAAATTCACGTGGCCGGAAGTAGCAATGGACCGTGTTACGTGGAGAGAGAAAGGGGAAACCTTTGCCCAGCAGTGGGACAACGTAGGTTAATAAAAAATAAATCTTTCCGTAAGTTACTATTACATTGTGTTCCATTCCGATTGTAAATGAAATGACAGTCTATTTCACTCTTCCCGTTATATTTTCTTGTTTCGCACAAAGCGCAAACAAGTCGCATAATAAACGTATCATTAAACGAAAAGGTCAACAGTTATCGCTCCAGTTTTATAAGGCGGCAATTTTCGCCGAAATCAAGCACACGTCCGAGCAATTTGAGAGGAGGTCCTGAATATTATTATCACCGTCCGTGGCCTCATTGGCTTTGAGTGGCGCGGAAGCGAAAGGAAAAATCACCTCTGAATTATTCTTGCGAGACGCCGACGTCGCGACCGATCCACTGCAGATCGTGACTTGTGAGATATCAAAGGTGTAAGCAGCATTTTTCTGTTGGTGTCAAATTGCTCGTGAATCAGTTGCAAGTATTGACAGGTCGGATTAATAAGATTTCAAGTTTTGCATCCCGCTTCCAGTCAAATAAAAAAAAAAAAGATTTTTCAATATGCTAGGAATCTGCAACATTTTTGGTTACAATATTAAAATGTTAGATAGAATACCAGTACTGTTGAAAATAACGCAAACTGTTTTTAAATAGAAACATTATATCCGTGCGAATCCCGGAAAGCTCAAATAGTTTAGATATCATGAAAACCCATGTAACTTATAAATCCCTCATGTTTCAAACTAATCCCTGCTTTCCCATCAGTTAAATAACATCCATAACATATCAAAGCTAACCTCATTCAAGTGGGTAGACATAACACAGTTTTAGCAAAGCTGTGGCTTAATTCAAAGGCAATAGAGCGAGCCAACTTAATTTTCAGGATCACCGCAGCCTCCTTTGTATGGAACCTCGATGGATTAACGAACTTCTGCTTCGATTGCAGAGTAACGGATAAATATATCTGACTGAATAAATGCTCAGCCGCGGGCTTATTTAGATAGACATTTACCTCAATGATTGTTTACATTTTGCTGCAGTGAAGTTATTTGATTTTATTTATAGTAAATTGACCTTGATTATTGTGATAACGAAACATTAGAAGAAATATTTTATGTGTCTCTCTCAACAATCAAACAGTAGAATAGAAGATAGGCAACGGTAGGCCAACGCAACGGACAGATCTGTCGGGCGTCCAAACGTCTAGGCGCCATCGTACAGAAAGCCTCGTGACCCGCTTAAGCCTGATTAATGGCGGTGCTCCAAGCCCGTCAAATCCCAATGTGTTTTTTCTCTAAACGACAAGCTCGGTTTTTGAATTTTTCAAAACACGATAGCCCACTTAGCGAGGCCGTGTCGCACCGATCGTAACTTAGCACCGTTCGATACGGCTGCCATATCGGCTCGTTCTTTTTGGACGCGATTTAGTGAGCGCACTTCGGCGGAGGCCTGCGACACCGTTCACCCTGAAAAGATGCTGGAGTTATTTACCGAGGATTGCATTCGGGAGCGTGCCCACTGTGCCCAATATTTATGTCACGCGCTCCCCGGCCTGCGAGAATCGCCAACAATGCTCGAATACATTTTAAGTAACGCCTACAATGCAGGTGATGTCTCGTATTTCTCACAATATTCCATTTTAATCCGACAGGCTGTATTCGGTACGTCAGATTTATATGCGCCATTTTCTGAATCCACGGAAGCCAGTTTGGTCAGTTTTTACTCGAAGGGAATACGGATGATGCTGGCTTTTCAAACTGACCTTTGACCCAGTAATTTATTTTTTTCTATGCCCAATAAATATCTTTGTAAATCTGGCTGATTGATTACATAAATTGTTATAAGAGTTGAAAACGGTTACATTAAACTGAACTTTATTCTCAGTCCAACCATCCACGTCCTTACATTGTAAGTTTAAATTTCATTCAAAGTAATTGGAAGTAGATAAGAGTCATATATTCCAGCGATATATTCAATAAATCGTGTTTGGGCCGGTCAAATTATTTGTCCGGTAATTCAAAAACCTTGTTCGGTTGCGTCCAACTTAATTTTAAACTCGTAGTTGCATTGAGTGTGCAGTCTTTGTCTTAGCACTTTTCCAGCAAAGTTTCGACCTAAGCAGTGTTCAGATTCCGAGATTAGTTCCATTTGTAGTCGTTCTAGGAAAAGTTCTTCTGTGTCTGATAATCAGATTCTTTGCTTTTTTGTGACTTCGCTTCTTGTTTGCGAATGTTGTTATCTGTTTACATACTTTTAACTTGTAATGTTGTTACTAACTCTTGCCTAAATGATAAACAAGCAGCCTTCAGCAGTCAAGTTTAATCTAAACAAAAATTAATGCGAAAGCGTTCCTCTCAAAGGCAGGCAGACAACACAGTTTTGTTACTCCTTAGTCTTTGTTGTTCCGCTTCTGGCTCGAAATTGTCTATACCTTTGTGACCAACTTGTTATAGTTATGTGCACTGCTCTCGAAAAGCGCTGCAGGCAGTTTGTTTTACAGTTTAACATTGTTTCCTTTTCGATCAGCAGGTACGGCAAACATCTGCTCTGAACCTCTGAGCCTCTGTGTCTCCCCAAGCCACTTTAGTTTTACATCTTGCGATAAACTCCTGCTAAATAGATGTTAAATCAAAAATAAGAGAAAGCCTTTGTAGTACAAATGGGTAGGGTAAGAAATATTTGATTACGCTTAAAGTATATGCATGCTGATCAATAATGGCAGGTCCTTTAACACCGCCCTTCCATCTGTGTACCTATATCCAGCCTCCTGTATAGCCTCACTTCCAATTACTCTTCGGAATCGGTGTCCACTGTAATTGGATTGGGCTGGCAACCGGACTTGTTGGCATTTTAATTGTGCTATTGTGACGACGGACATCGCCTGCCGTCCACTACGACACCGTTCGCGCTAGACAACCTACTTTTTCCATCGCATTCGCACACCGCCTTAAACAAATGTATGAAGACAGGAATCAGAAGCATGCTCTCAAAGAACCTATTAAACTCATTATCATGCCGTTAAACATTTCAATCAAAAAGGCGTTTCTTTTTACGCTAGATTGCCCGATTTCCCACGATTGGAATAGAAAAACGAGCGACAAAAGAACGGGCCCGTCGAAGCGTCAAAATATTTTTACAAAGGACAAGAGCGTTGTTTTAAGAAACGGTCACATTAATAGAATGACTGACACGTTATTCTGATTTGATTCGTTTTCGAAGAAATTAGCTTCAGCTTGAAATTCTAGTAAATATTTCGTTTTGGGTGATGGTTGTTATTTTACAGAATCTAAGATCAAAATTAAAATATTTATAGTAGGCAATTGAAAAGATACTCGTATGAGTCTGGCTATTCTGAAAAACCACCTTGAAAATTATCCGAGAATAATATAGAAAGTTACTTTCAAGATGGTTCATTCGAAAGTTTGATCATCTCTATTTAAAAATGCCTCACACAGTATAATGCCTAATTTAAATACATTATTTGCGTCTAATAGCGTCATGGTTATGTTTAAAAATACTATATTCATTTAAATTGAAATCCAGACACGACTCTTCCAATATTTTTATTTGGTTTTGCGTTAGCCTTATTATTCGCTACGAAAGCATTGTCGGCGCGACGCGGCCGCATCGGAATATTTTATACAAATTTTAGAAACAAGAACAAGGTCCGAGTGACAGGTACACTTATTTTTGTTGCTTATTTTGCTTAGTTTTATCGGATACCAATCGCGAACGGCGTGTCGTAGGGATGAATAAAATATACATTTCTGCGTTTAGTTCGCCCGCTCGCCTCCGAATGGGAAGTTTGGACGCCGCTTTAATGGAGTTCAGAAGTTTGGCATTCGTTTCTATTATGGCCATGGAATTGTTTGTTGTCTTTGATTTAAATTTCACGCCCCAGTTAGCTGGTATCAAATCGTATTTGTCAATCTATCTCGTCTTTGAGTGGAGCTTATCATTATGCGATGTCCTTTCTTGTATTCGAGATTTCTTAGCAATAATAATTATTCTTGTGAGCGAGGCTTAAAAAGCTGGGCTGAATTCCAGAATATATTTTGTAGTGTTTAGTCGCTAACACGGTCAAACGCGTTGTCGCTCATTCCCATCCTTTGTTCTATTTTATTTTTTCAAATTTTTCTCGGCCCCAACTCATTTTTAAGTTTAAATTCTTTCGTCGTATTCTCCGAAAGGTATCGAATGCTTCGCCTTTGTATCACTTTTTGTGGTATTTCATACTTTGTTTTGATTTGAAATTATTTATAAAATTTGGTAAATATTATATTTGGTTTTTAAACCACACGAATTTATAAATTCACTTAGATATCATACATACAGATATACTTCTTGACTATAATGAAAAATACTTTGAAACATACAAAAATAGTCGCCCGAACAGGGACTTGAACCCTGGACCCTTGGATTAAAAGTCCAATGCTCTACCGACTGAGCTATCCGGGCTGTGCACAGTTTGCCAAAATGTACAAACGTGAGTTCACATGGACAATAATTTACTCAACTGAAAAATATGGAACTGTATTGGTTTAGCTGTTGTTATTAATACACATTTTTTTTATTAATATTCATTACTTGCTATTCTAAATTTATTACAGAAACTAAACTAAAATAACCAGTTGAGCCATCTAAAGATCGTTGAAAACGATCTATAGGTACCTAGCTAAACTTGCTATTCCATATTGGAGGTGGGAAAAATACTAGTAATTTAATGATAATTATTATTACGGGATTTTATCGCGTACCTTTTATTTATTTTGTTTCCCGACGTTATAATAATTATCATTATGTTAACAAATCGCGAAAGTTTAACAAGTTATACTAGTAATTATTTTCTACCTACATGTTTATAGTGTTTTTTTCCAAAACAATTCAATAGTTCAAACAAGTCTACGTTTTGACGCATAAATAATTGAATTAGGGGCCATTGTTTTCACCGATTATTCCCAATCGGTCAGAGCCACAACCCAAAACAAGCGGTCCATGAAAAGTGTAACTGTTTCGAATGAAACAAGAAATAACTGTTACGGTTTATTTGCACGGAAAAACTTTCTAAATTACACCGCAGGGAAATAATTTGGTTTATTGTTTAAGTTTTGCGGCGATATTTTCTAGAAAAATAACAAGCATAAAACGCTAATCGGTCACACTCCAGTAGCAATTTCGATGGATTTTAGAAAGCGAACGTTGCTATTATCCCTCTATTTTTACGGAACTTCAATTTAAACTTCAGCTAAGTGGCTTGAGACGTGTACCAAAATCTGAGAATCTGCTTGCTATAACAACTTTAATAAGATTAATGTGTTAGGAAATTTCGAAAGACAGATGGCGGGAGAGACATGGGAGTCACTTTTGCCCAACAGTGCAGCAGTGGGATGACTTGGATCAGTTTAGAAAAGTGTTTTAGTTCAATTTAAATAATCACGCAAAACAATTTTTTTTACATGTAGCAGGGAACGTTTTATTGAAGACATAGGCCTATTTGACGGAGATGATTGAATTAAATGCATGACATTTGAAATCTCGTAACACGAATCAAATTATAGAGACACAGCAAACTCATCTCATAGAAATTGCAGTGACACTAATCGCACCAATCCCCTTAATTCGAGTATTGTGTGTACATTGAATTTTTTACCCACTCTTGTATAACATAGGTGTACAGTTACGTGTAATTTTGAAACTTTTTTCTCATTATTAATGCGTCTTTTCTATTACACCTACGATAATAATGTCTGTGGTTTTTATTGCGTGTTGCTGTACATTATAATGTACCATAATTATGTGACATCAATTGAATAGTTTATTACTTGTATGAGAGCTCTGATTTCTCTTTTAGCGTCATAGCTGATTTTTACTTTGAAAAATTATAGTAATTTGAGATGCTAAAATACTTTTTCTTGAATCGTCATAATCTATGAGAAGCTACTTAATATTTCACCCTCGTCTGGCATGAACGTCCTTCGAATAACATAGAACCAGTACATCAACTTGGATCGTCCAAATTATTTCATCAAGCAGATGGATAGTAATTGGATAGACTGGTACATATAAGGCATGATATACATACCTATTGTCGATATAGCTGGTACTACCAAATCGAGAGGCGGTGCGCCATAAAAGTGCATCTCTTCAATTAATTTAGTCAAGCGTATTGATTAAATGTCAGGTACCCAATTAAATTATCGGCATTGCCGATCGCGAATGCGACGAGAACGAACAACAAGTGTAGGGATGAGATTTATATTTTACTTTACTACCGAACTTAATTCCCTTCACATTTAAAAGATACAACTTAGTTGTAACTTAAGTAATTTTAATATATTAATTTTGGTCTCATCTCACGCCCTTATATTAAAAAAAAAATATGATGCCTAAATCATCATCATCATCATCATCATCGTCATCATCATCAGCCTATAGCAGTCCACTGCTGGACATAGGCCTCCCCTAATGAGCGCCATCGCGCCCTGTCTTCAGCTTGACGCATCCAACTTGTGCTGGCAGCCTTTTGCAGATCGTCACTCCACCTGGCAGGCGGGCGTCTTACACTACGTTTGCCGAGACGTGGTCTCCACTCGAGAACTCGTTTACCCCAGCGGTTGTCAGTTCTTCGGCAGATATGGCCGGCCCACTGCCATTTCAGCTTGCTAATTCTCTGAGCTATGTCAACGACTTTGGTTCTCTGCCGAATAGTCTCATTGCGGATCCTATCCTTCAGAGAAACTCCGAGCATAGCTCGCTCCATAGCTCACTGAGCGACTTTGAATTGGTGGACCAGCCGTACTGTGATGCCTAAATAGTGGTTTCTAATTTATTTGATTTTTAGGATTGCAATGAGGCAAATACAAACTTGGCTTGTCTTTTGTGAAAATTGATGGTAAAAAAAAAACCGTCTCTCGTATAAGCAATTAAGAATCAGTACAAAAAATAATCTCAAATTATACTGCCGCAACCACGACCTGACATCACTATAAGCAGATTCACAGTAAGCTTGCCGTTGCTTGATCGGCGATATAATTCGCGCTTGGCTTTATCGCCTTCCTTGAATTCGATGGGCGTACCATCTTTTTAATAGCCTTATAAGAATTAAAACTCTTAACCGAGAGATTTTTAAAGTGCGATTTGTTTGTCTAAGGAAGCTCTATTTATCGAAAGCTATGTACTTACTTGAAAAATATGTACTTATGGTATTTTATGATATCATTTCTCCAGTTCAATTGTCTTCAGTTAATGTATATAAACCTTTGTTCCAACTTGCATGTCTGCCCAACTAGAAACTTTATTCGAATGTCTGATGCACTCTTGAACTTTCGAAACTGTTGCCGAATTTCGCGCTGCATCATATCATTGCTATTTTGAATATCAAGACTTTAATTTCAATCATGATGAGTTTATTCAAGTAATGTAATAAGCTCTTGAATAGTGGCCTTTTAATTTGATACTTATTACTCGATGAAGTATGTCAAGTTTTTTACTCAGACTATCGACTTCAAAAGTCAATAAAAGTATTCAAGCAACAAAAGCTATATAGTACATTCATTCTAGATTTTTTAGCGGCAAAATTAATAATTAAGTTTTGATGCTGGTGTGTTATACCTATAGGTGAGTACATTAAAAAAAACAACTCTCCCTCCCCCTCCACCTTCAGCGTCACCCCTCCCCCCCTTGAAAAGTGTCCCGTTTTACGGATTTTCTCAATTTTCAGGAAAACTATACAAGCTATGACAAAATGGTCAAAGACAAAATTAGTTATTAATAAATTACCTACAAATAAATACCAACATTTATTTTGATACGAGTTATAGTTTTCAAGCTATAGAGCGTCAAAGTTTATTAAAAATCTGCGCTTAGCAAATACACAGGAAACAGCAATATTTGTTATTTGTTACAATTAATGCGTTTATATATTGTAATTATTTTTTAAAATAAATCAGTATCGTCATGCTTATCTTTTAAAGTTTTTAACCGACTTCAAAAAAGGAGGAGGTTCTCAAAATTCATCAAAATCATTAATTATTTTATTTTTTTTGTGCTTTTTTTTGTGTATGTTCAGCGATTACTCCAAGACGTTTGGACCGATTTGAAAAATTCTTTTTTGATTTGAAAGGGTATACTTTCCGATTAGTGTCCTAAAAATTTGGAAAGGATCTGTTGAGGATCTTCGGAGCTTCTTCTACTTGTTCGTATGCGGCATCCGGGTTATTGAAAACGTTTATCGTACCTTGCAAGTCGATTTTTTTACTAAGAAGAACAGACTGAACCTTTCCTTTGCTGTAGAATGCTGATGCAGTATCGCAACCACTTATTGTGGCAATATACAAGCGCATTAATTGTAAGAAATAACAAATATTACTGTTTCCTGTGTATAATGTTCATTTTTGCTAGGCGCAGATTTTTGGTAAACTTTGACGCTATATAGCTTGGAAACTATAACTCGTATCAAAATAAATGTTAGTATTTATTTGTAGGCAATTTATTAAGAACTAATTTTGTCTTTAATCATTTTGTCCTAGCTTGTATAGTTTTCTTGAAAATTGAGAAAATCTGTAAAACGGGACACTTTTCAAGGGGGGGAGGGGTGACGCCGAAGGTTGAGAGGGGGGGAGAGTTGTTTTTTTTAATGTACTCACCTATAGGTATAACACACCAGCATCAAAACTTAATTATTAAATTTGCCAAATTTTCCATACATTGAAATCTAGAATGAATGTACTAATAATTTTGCTTCTTTCAACACGTCCACTCTCAATTCTATTGTAGGATGTCGTTTACTCAAATTATAGACCTTGCATTGCAACCAGCAGCGAGGTTTAATAAAGGTAATGGGAGTGCCAACAGGATGGATCACTCACGAGAAAAAAACAGTTTGTTTAGCAGTTGACAGTTAAATTGCATACCTATTTTATGTGCGACGAATTTATCGAATGTGATATTATACCTGTTTCGCGTGCCTGGAATGACAATGATACCATCAATTTAATTCTTATCCTTACTTTTTGAACATGAAGAAATATAAATGTTTATGACACAAAACTCATAAGGAGTTGTCTAAATATACCATCAACTTATGGTCAAACATTTTCTAAGCTAGACTTGAACTTGTAACCCCGTCTTCGTAACAGTTCACCCGCATATTATGTAATGGCGTTTAATTCTGATAACTTACTACCGCAGTCCGCCACCTTTACCACACCGAAACATCAATCACGACTAGATTATTGATATACGATACTCCAATCGTAAATTGTGTAAGCTCCGAACCGTCACATCATTGGACCGAAAGTTATTTAGTAATCTTCCACGGTGCCCGAAACTTAAGAAAGATAATTTATCGTCCATAAATGTACCATAATAAAATATTTACCAGTTTTTGACATAGATCACAGGGTATATCAATGGATGCATATATTAGCACCTTCGATATGTAAAGCCTCTTATAATTATGAACATGAAACGGTCGGCAACTTTATTCGTCTCGTCCGTCGTGTTATTTGTCATCATTTCAATAAATACGCGGCTTACGATAAAAATGTTATCGAAGATTTTGATGAGTAGGCTCCATTCGAAAACAGAATTAACGTTAATATCTATTTCTCTTATTCCATCGAAATGAGAAGTTATAACCGTAGTATCGTAATTTTCAAACTTCAAAGTGCCGAGAGTTTTAAATACTATCTTATTTGAATTTTATTCCTTAGCACAAGTGGTTTGGTAACCTAATCATATTTTTTGGTGTTAATTTATATAATGGTCTTGGCGACTTTGACCCATTCAATTGATTTATTCGTCTTTTGTTGAAATGGAATGATTTTTATTAATTCTTTTCTGAATATTTTGAAACGTATGTTTTCTCTCGTTCTTTTATCAATGTTTCATACATATTCGCTGAGTGCAATTACAGGATACGTTCCAACATTTTATGCCTTTAGTCACCCGGCAGATTGCTTTTGAAAGTGTCATCATCTTGAGTTCTCCTGAGTCTTCTCGTTATCTCGATTTAACTGCCTTGACACATAAGTACAAATTTTATTTGCTCCTTTGAGTTGCCGTTGTGAGCAAATTTTATTTTTGCAAAACTAATCGTCTGGGGCTTATTGTAAGCGAAATCCAATTACGTCTGAACTCTTTAGCATTGGCGTCGCAATCGGATTCCTTCAGTGTCGTATCCACTCGTTATCGCGTGATTTTGGCCTGTAACTCAATATTGGTGGCAACAAAATAACGATTCGAAGAGTTTATTTCAAATTTTAATAAGGAACTATTTATATTAGAAAAAAATAAAGATATTTGTCATAACTACATTCATAACAGCAGCATGATTATCGCATGGCAAATTACTCAAGTTATCACTGATGCGCGAGCGAAGCATCAACTGCACTGCACTCGACCATTCTGTTATACAAAATAACATCGTGTGTCTAAACTATGCAATATAATTTAAACCTTAAAATAATGCTTGTAGGTTTTGTTTCTGACCGCGTAGATTGGAATGTCTCCGATTATACGGTTACTGGATCGGACATCACTTGTCTCGGAACGGCAAACCGGCTCCGTGCCACAAGATAAAGCAGCATGGATGTGTCATTGCACATTAAGATTGTTTTGTTGAGGGAATAATTTAAATGGCAGTAGTTTTAGTACTCAGCTTTAATACGCTACTTTGTCATTAATTGCACGGGCTAAGTGCATCGTAGCACTTTTTATTTCGCAATGAAATAAGCTTTAACATCAGCCCTCGTTTTATCTTGTAGGGCTTCATTTGTGCTTACTAGTATAAAACCAGTGTGACAGTAATTATAAAAATGGCGGGATTTTACGGTCAGATTCAATATTCATCTGTGGTTTTACTTACTGTGGTTATATACAGGGTGGAAAAAATGAATGGGCCCCGGAGGGAAACTACCTTAAATCCTTAAGATATAGTATTTTACTTAAAGGAAACATTCCTTTATTTTTAAAAAGAAACAAAACTGCATTCATAGATTTTCTAAAATTTGCTTGCCTCATCCGGAATCGAACCTGCTAAAAATTAAAAACAAACCTCGCTCTATTTAATACCACTAATCGATAGGATTATTGTCAGAACAAAATCTTTATAACACACATTTGGTTTTAGAAATAAAAAAGATCATGAAATCTAAACAAATTAATGTTCACAATTTTTTTCATTAATTTTTATTATTTCACCATTCGCGTCAAAACTTTTCTAGACGGTATTTGTCTATTTGAGGTGAAATTCAGACTTCCGAAAATGCATCCGATTCGATGATTTTCTTTGAAAAGTTGACGGTTTTTCACCAAAGAAACGTTATTTTCCGAATTCGAAATACATTCCGAGAAGGTCTGAATCACACTACTGGATACCTCTCACCATTCCACTGTAGAGCTAAATTGCAATTAAAGCCCTTATGTACTAAATATTAGATTTCATGGATTTTTTGTACGACAGACGAGTGTAAGACCTCATGTTTCTTTGAGAAGTTTTATCTTTAGTATTGAATGTATCGACTAGTGGAATAAAATAGGGAGTGTTTAATTTTTGATTTTTTAGCTGGTTCGATTCCTGGGTGAAGCAAGCGAATTTTAGAAAATCTTTGAATGCAGTTATGTTTTTTTTTTTTTAAATAAAGGAATGTTTCCTTTAAGTAAAATACTGTATCTTAAGGATTTAAAGTAGTTTCCCTCCAGGGCCCATTCATTTTTTCCACCCTGTATTGTGACTTTTAGCAAAGAAGTCATGTCAAATATCTTACCATGGGAAGCAACAATAGATAGAGTATTGAAATTGACGGTTAATTGAGAAGAAAAAACTGACTTATATTGACGTAGTTGAGCCAAACCAGTAACACAACTGTGGAGCGTGAATAGCATTTAGCACTTCAGTATGTTTAATTTTTGGAATTATAAACGTAAAGCTTTAAAATCTGCTTAGCATAGCATGTGTATACGACTTAAAATGTGTGCAAACAACAGCCAACTAGTGGAGGCGCAATTGGTCCTTAATTCTTAGTTGTAAAAATACCCTTGCGAGGGCAGTTTATCAGCATGTGAAAGAAGACGTATACTTAACTGAAAAGGAAAAAATATATTTTTAGTGTTCTACGCTCATACAACAAAGCACTAAGAATTATTTTGCCGCAGCAAATTTTGGCAGCTGACATATCGATGCGTAGAGTAATTTTCACGTCACTATGCACTTTGTCATTATGCAACAGAATCGTGACGCCTCAAGACAACGAGCAATTATTATGTATGTTAAAGAAATTCTTTCTTGACTTGCACAAGAAATGTGTGCAGTAGTGTTTATCTATTTAGTATTAAAAGATGAAACTTGTTTCGCTGTATGAAGTTTAATAGGAAAGTTTTTTTATTATTATTTGTCATTGATGTATTCGTTTTTATTTGTAAATGTGTCCTTAAATGGTTTATTTACTCGTATTCCATTTATAAACTTTTATGTCACAATACTAGGAGATTATTAGATAAGAATGTAGATGAATGTAGATGTAGACCAAAGAAAAGATAAATGGATTGTGTGAGGGATGACTGAGTAAGAAAGGAGTGTGCTGAGAGGACGACTGATAGAAGAGATTGGAAAAGGAATACATGTTTTGCCGATCAAACAGGGCCCGAAGAGAGCAGGAAGAAGAAGAGGATAAACTTTACAGACCTTACCTATAAACACCTCTCAACTTGAACACTGGTTACCGTAAAATACGCCAACATTGCCCACTTTTTTCGAATAATTTCAATTTTTGTAAAATTTTTCTATGGGAACGTAAGTATTTTCTTTTATCATCTGCTATTATAAGATTATGTGCATGTATTACTTTATCAGATTTTATGATGCGTCAATATTTAATTAAGTATTTTATACATTTTGATGGCGGGCAAAGTTATCTGGACTTTTAGCCAACATTGCCCACGTTGATTTTTGACGCAAATATAGCCTCTAGAGAAATGAAATAAAAAGCCAATACAAGAATTTAGGCAATAATGGCGTTTACTTTAGGAATTAAAACGATACTATAGAAGGTTACCTAGCAAAGTGGCTGGGCAAAGTTACCCTGACATTTTTTGTCTTTTTCATACAAACCGCATTTCACCAATCAAAAGTGCTAGGGTTGGCACTTCTTAGTTAACTGATCTTGTGATCGTAGTTGTTGTAGGTATAAAAAAACTGGTTATTTTTCATTCAGGTATTTATTTAATAAACTTTAAACCCAAATGAAAATTAAATAAAAAATAAAATTAAATGAGATCAAATGATGTTAGGAGCTAAATTAAAATAATTACTTAAGGGCTCGGCGAACGTATCTACTTACCTAGGAACGTAATACCAAAATAATTTAAAATTTGAGCATATTTTTATCACTTTACGTTATTATTTGGATAAAGGTAGTATTTATCTAGGTTCCTGTTAAATTTTTGTTTCAAAAAACTTACTATAGAATAAATGAAAAGAAAAAATGCCATTTTTTGTGTACCTACAAAGATTTCAATTCAATTGGCTTACATTTCTTTTTAGGTAAGTTTTTCGGAACAAAAGTTTAACAGGAACCTAGATAAATACCTACTCTCCTAATCTAACAACATAAACTGATGTAAACATGCTTACCTTTTAAATGATTTCGGTATTACGTTTTTATGGAAATTCGCCGGTCGCAGCCCTCTTAACTATTAGACATTTTCAGCTAACTGTCACTATTATTATTGCATTGTCACCGAAGACTCATAATTTTACCTAAATTCAGCTCAATTTGACACCGGGAAGTAGGTCAAATTAAGCTTGCAAGAATTGACCCGGACAAACATACTTACAAACATAGGAGCTTACAAACATACAAACATTGCAAGTTAATTAAAAGCTTTAAAAAAAACAAGTTTCTGAAGTGCCAACCCTAAGCTTATTTTGATGGCGGGCAATGTTGTCAATAGTAGATCGCTACATTGCTGGATAACTTTGCCCACCGCTATAACTCTTGTTTGAAAAGACATTCAGCAACGATAATAACATATTAATACTCCTAAAGTTTTTTTACATATCATAATATTAATAAAACTAACTTGTGTTTTCGCCATCACTCACAATTCACTTATGAATTTGCACCAAAATTTGCCCGCGAAAATACGCACCATACTCGAAGAGCTCTAACAAGTTACTGAGTGAAGCTAGCGACTCACCCGATAGACAGTGTTGCTAGACACATAACCTATTTTCTATCAAAGTCAAAAAACGTTACCATATTATTCAAATATTTTTGCAATTTAAAGATTTGCTTAAAAATTGATCTTCGGGCAAAATTAGCCTTGGTGGCAATGTTGGCGTATTTGACGGTAAACAATGCTCTAAATTCGCCCTGTCACTATTTGTCACTAAAAATAATGACAATAATTGAAACGGTGGCGGTGTTTCAATTTTGACAGAATCACAATCTCAAGTAAAATGTTATAACTATATTTGTGTGTAGTTGTGCTTTCTTGCGTTTACTTTGATTAAAGACTTGAGTTAATACGAAATATGTAAAATTCCACTGGAAAGAGTATCCCTTACCAATATCATTACAAAGTTAAGTAAAGTAATTCAATTTTTATCAATGAACACCGCAAAAATACCGTAGATGCCGATAGGTTCGACTCTGTGGACGTCGCAATTCCCCAAGTTCACATTATTATAACGAGGTGCCGGCACCCTGCCGCTCGCTCAAAGGAAAATATGCCCACATCCTTAAGTGTAGAATTCATTTTCGCTTAATAACTGAGATCGAGGCATGCGATAACAAGCCGGCGATAGCTGAACCCGTATTTTATTTATATATCAGGCTTGCCTCTTTTTCAATAACGCTTTTTCTCCTTCTACAGAAATTTTACTCTTTTATGGTATGGAGGCTATGCTCGTTATTTACTTAGGTAATTATCCGGCCTTAATGCTGAATATTCAGAGGACAAATTGCCGATAAGTGTGACACTTCCCACCGTGGGAGCTTTTGCCGCTTTGCTTATTAACATCTGATTACTTTGTTTGTTCCTATAATATTCAACTGAGTTGTAAAGCGAAATAATATCCGCTACAATATTCTGATCTGATAATAACTTTATGTTTGTAAGTACCAATTTATATACTAATATTTTATGACAACCTACGTAATGTTGTCTCAAAATTAATTTCAACAATTCAGTCCTAAATTATTGTAGACTTTAAAAACAAAGTTATCGTTAGGTTATCTAACATAACAAGTTCTGAAGAGGCTGTACAAAAGTTTACAAAAACGAATAAAGAATCTTTCACTTCACCTGCTTTAATTTTCTTTCCAGATTTAATTTAAAATCTGGTCTAGGCTGCACTTTAAACGTTAAAATATTTTTGAAACGTTTTTCACAAAGAAACGTACGGTCGCCCTCCGTGCTTTCCTCGCAAATCTTTTTATTCGCCCTCATCATGTTTTTAATTGCGGAAGTTGAAGATAGAACGTGCTGATGTAAAATTATACATTTCTGTGACTTTGTGAAAGTCCTGTGATCGGTGAGCGTGTGTAATGCGAACGTTTTGTATAGGTGTCGGGGTCGCGCCGGCCGGCAACCGGCGCTGCCGGCGGCGGGTCGTCGAGTCGGGTTCATTAAGGAGCCCGTCGCGATGCCATTGTTAACGTTTTTAATTCACGTGTCCAGTACACGCGCCGCCTTCCACCACTCCCCGAGACTGCTGGGAAATCTCGCTGGAAAATTAACGCCACAATTTTTATACCTTTTTTCTCGTTTGCGCGAGGCGCTTCCATTTTATTTATTTCACGCTTCGATCGCGCCGCGGCGTTTAGTTAGCGCTTTTATTTTTATATTTTTTTATTATTTTGTTAGAAACTTTTGTAATTTCCCTTCGCTGTTGTTTTAACGTAAAATTCGTGTAACTCCAGCTTTGGCAAAGTTTTTCAGTTATTGCATTGATTTATCTTTATTGAAACGATCGCCGGTAGAGCCGGCAAATCCCACGAAAAGGTCAAGGATCATTCGGAGCATAGCTTACACCCGTTGTTTAGATAGAGGTGGTTGCAGCAAAAAGTTAATTGTTTTTGATTGCCAATACACAAACACGTCCGGCCGTCCGTCAGCCGCAAGTTATCGCGTTAGAAAAGCGTCCGATCTTAATTAGTTTTCACGTCTTTGAAGGCGCCTAGATGATACCATCGCATCCTTGCTACAATTTGTTTTCCTTTGGCACTTGTTCATGACACAAAAACAGGCATACGTTTTTGTTTTACCGTGTTTTATTTGGTTGTTGGGCCGTGATGTATGGTGATTGGCTGCCCTGTCCCGGCGGCCGTGTATCTTATTTATCATCATGATAATTCCCCGGTGCGTTGCTCGAGAAACAATATTTGAACGACCACGTTTTCGTGTTTGACGTATCAAATGTTTATTGATTAGATTTGTCTTAAAACAAATTAAACATTGCGCTGGCGGCGAATTTAATTATATCTGTCAGTGCCGTAGACGGCCGGTATCTATGCATCTGTTTTTTGTCGCTTCATACAATGCGATGAAAAATTGTTCTATTGTTAAAACCTGAGATAACACATTCGGCTCAGAAGATTTAACCGAGTGGCGATGAATCGCCGTTTATGATTATGATTGTTGGTTTGTTTCGTTGGTTTTTTGCAAAGCTTGCGTCCAATTTAATATTAACTGCTTGTCAAATATTGTTTCGGCTCGCTGCACGCCTTCTCAGAGCGATCCGCACTTATTACTTTTATTTACGCGCCGCTTGTCGGAATGCATTTTTACGACTGCAATTTGCCCAAAACCCTGACTGGTTATGATTGCAGCATAACGAGGGCCTGTTTACATAAATATATTTTTAGTAACGGTTATAAATCGTTTCGTTATTTGACGGCATTGTGTTGAAGAAAAAATCAATAATCATAAATAAGTACATTTGTCTTATTACTAAATTATTTCAAATCAAACAGCATCTCTATTTTCTATTTTCAGAGTACACAAAATAAAGGATAGGTTCACACAAGACAGTAAAACATCTAGTCCGTCGATAAACAGACGCGGCCGTGGCAAATTGAAATCCGACCGAGTGTGAAATGACTACGGTCCGACTTCCTGTCAGTGCGACAACACGGCGACAACGGCAATACAGGCAATACTGTGCTTAAACGATATCAGCTTGATTCTTTTCCAGATCATAAACTATGTATATTCCAGGTTTCATTGAATTCCGTTCAGCCGTTCTGGCGTGATTAAGTAATAAACATCAATCCAAACATCTAAACTTTCACATTTATAATATTAGTCAGATGATAAGATAAGATAAGATAAAACTCAAGACATTCTTTTTCAAAATTTATTTACATTTTATTTTTATGACGATTGAAAAAGTGGCGAGAAATTATTCGTCCATAAACAGTCACTTAACTTTTTTCCTAGACGTTTATTTGAGGATTGAAAAACCAGTCCTTAGTTAAACTTGTCTATTTAATTAATAAAACATAGACTAGAACTACCAATTACAATTTCGAATGTCATATGGCCCGAAACGTGACTTCACAAAGCGAAGTTCTAATAACGCCATCAAAATTGAATGGACTGTGAAATCGCGACGAACTTTTCCGAATGACGTAATGAGAGTGGCAATTTGTTTTTCCTTACAAATGGGAGTCGTTTTCACCTGGCTGGAGCAACAGATGTGGTTTGGTGCAAGTTATACACTTATACACAAGCACGCTGAGTGCCAATGACCTACATCAGGCGGCGCTGCGGCCCGCTTCTTCGGAGTACTTGCACCGCAGAGGCGTGGCAGTGAATGCGTTAATACCCAACAAATTTTGCAATTGTTCGTTTTATAATATTTATAATTTTCGCTTAACATCAGACGAGTTGAATCCGTGACACAACAGACGTGTTCATCACGAGGATGGATCACATCGTTCTATAATAAATCTATTCACTCTAACCTTGAAGGCGCCAAGATTGTAGTTCATCATATTTCTTTTTAAACAAGAATTTAAGCGTTTTGTAATATTTCTTAATAATTAGGTTAGTACCTAAGTTCTGGCTGGATTTAGTAAGAGTGACTTAATTGTCAACGATTTAAGGCCGGGACCGACAATTTAACTTGCCCTCCGAAGCACAGAAGCGCATAGCTGTTTAAGACGCGTTGAACGCGCTGTTTGTGGGATGAATCGAAACGCTTGTAACTTGCACCGCAAAAGTTGATCCTTCTTTGCTGAAGCCGTTTTCAGTAGAGCACTCAAACTCAACGATCATTGTACGCTCGCCCTAGGATCGCTTAATTATCTCAACGAATTCTATGACGCTCACCACACTAACTTCCCCTCGTTGCCATCTTAACGATCGTTTTATACCTGGCTGTCAACCGTGAAGTTAGGAGTTATGGAATGACGCGACTTTTTGTCGCAGTTGTTTTTTTACCTTAAGAGTATTTTGGGTGATTGTAATCTCCATGTCCTTATCGCATTTGTTGGTTCTTTCCACAGACTATTTAGTTGCTAAGCAAATTTTATTGATGTGTATCAAATATGTCTATGAAAATAACCTTTAATTTTTAAATATTACGGCATTATTTACAAAATGTAAGTATAAAGTTTTGTGTAACTACTGTGTAATAACTATCTAGATAATTACACAACCTCACGTAAGTTATGCATAGCCACACCAAATTAACTAAAGTTAACCAACTGAACACAAACTAATGGTCAAGTTTGACTTTCAGCAAGTTGGAAGCTTATAGAAATGTGTAGCATATCCTAACAAGTTCGTGGCATGCTTTGCAGTAACTTAGTGGTATCTCGGGTAACTATTCTGACGAACTATTCCTGGTAGCTATTCACTGATACTAGACTTGCGTTATTAAATTAAGTCCGCTATTCCATTCACACTCGCCTCATTACGTACTTGCAATAGCAATGCGACAGCAATCACTACGCGACCGGTTGAAAAATATCACTAGAAATCGTTCTTAGGAAGCCAATCGCACATCTATTGCTCGCCTGTCGCAAAATAGTACCTACCTAACTGATTATATATAACGATACCTTCCTTAATATGTATAATTCCTACATAGACCTACCATTGACAGTACCTACCTACAAATGGTTATTTTTATTTATTCTTTATTTCATAGAACATCAGTAAATTCCTCCACTACATTACTATTTACTTACGCATTATATTATACCTTTAGAGACTATGCTCAAGATGGTGATGTCACCCAACCAGGAACAGTCTGAAAACCAGCGTTGCCCTGTACCTTCCTGGTGCAGGGCAACATAAAGCTGAGACTGTCCCTTTTTGGTCCGCACCAGCACAGACGTCCTGGCCTACTTTTATTTAAAACTAAGTACTAGGTAAGTCTTTGCCTGTACCTTACTTCTACATATAGTACCTACAATAATCTTTACCTCTTATGTACCTACCTAAGACCTACCTATTGTTTAAAGTTTGTATAAAAAGCTTGTTAAATCTACTTACCTACTTATGTTAGTTTTCGTCTTACATTGTAAATTTACGTCTGTGTGTGTGTGTGTTACCGAATAAATGGCTATCTATCTATCTAAAATGCACTTTGGCCATAGTGCATTTTGCGACCGTAATACGATTTTTAGTGATTCTTTTGGACCGGTCGCGTAGTGGTTGCTGTCGCATTGCTATAGCAAGTCTCACGTAATCAGGGCACCGTTTAGTTAAACGACTTTCATTCATTATTTAACACACGGGGATTACTCACGTAAAAAATTCATTCTTCGACTTTCATTCAGCCCTTCTACATGCCCAAACCATCTTATCATGACTTTCTCAGTTTTAATTTCTCTGAAAGGATAAAACCTAGGCAAACATAGGTACTTGAAACCAAATTGGTGACATTTTGGAGAAGGGCCAGGTCAAAAGTACTCAAAACCTGCGAGCTTGCATGAAGAATGTAATAAGAGTAAATGAGGCTAAAGAGGTGTGTTAGGATCGATAGTAGCAAGTGGAAATCCGTGGTCATTGCTTACCCCCACGAGAAATTATAAATTATATTATTAATGTATGTATAAAGTCTGCGACCAAAAGTCGCTTCCCACTGGTGAGCTTAATACAATTCCAAATTTAAAGGGTTACTACCCTTAATTGTTTTCCATAAAAACACTCGTAATTTAGATAAAGTAGTAGGTCATTTGTTGGCACCGTCTTAATTCCGGGTCGTTTGATAGATCACATGTTCCATTAGTAGGGTACGTCTTAATTTACTCATAGACGGTGTAAGTGGTGCCCAGGTTCATTCTATCAATCACCGTGATACTATTCTATAGATAGATTTATAAAGACAGCTAGAGCACTTCTATTGTTCCTTCTTTTTTGGCACTTTTATACATACATACACTTATTTATTCAGCTACAATTACAAGTTTTATCGATACAAAGTGGCATCTATTGATCGCGTTACAACCGCCACCTCTTATCGAAGTAATTACTGTACTCTCTATGTTAAGAGAGCTTACAAAATATATTCAATAAATTGATAAGCACGTCATCTAGTGAAAATAACCAGATACTTATCTGTTTTTTTTAATAACTTTAAACCATTATATTTGACGCAGGGTCATCAATCTAGCTAAGCTTAGAGATGCCTATGCTTATTAGTGGGCGCAATTAAAGATCTTGGTGAAAAAATCTTCGCATTTGAAAACATTTCTCTACCGAAAGCTATGCTTCAAATTAGAGTTTGTTTTTTTCGAAATTCACTGATTTTTTTCACCATTTCTCTGTCTGGTTTACAAAGACCAGGCCTGCTATGGAACACTTCCTTTATTAAACAAAAAAAAAAAAACTTGCTTGTTTCTTACTCTTTAGCAAAATTACCTGGTTTAAGTCATAATAATTAAAATGTCTTAAACTTGTGTAAATACTGTTCTTAGTTTCTTACTAAATACTCATTTTGTTACTACCCTAAAGCCGAACTAAGTAAAGCGGATCCTTTTTAATTACATCAGTTATTAGGTTCATTATTTGAGCTCGTAATTTTGATGGTTTTGAGCGTGATGAGTGACGAAGACCATAAAAAGAATTTATTACGAGAAATGGTTTAAAACGATCCCAGAATGCAAGTTATGTTTAAAAGTCTCATCCACTTTAAATTTATGATTAAGACAACCGTTAATCCTAAGAACTTGCAATAAAATAAGAAGTACGTAATCAAAAGAAAGTATTTTTTTTAAATGGGCCCGTATACGATTAAAAATGCAATTAAAGTGAGTTAGCTCCATATTAATCGAGTACGTCCGTTTGTTAGTGTTACTTTGTTTGCTTGTCTTCATAAAATGTCTCCTGATTTTTGTTTTCATCAACACGGGACGACTTTAACTGCGACTGCAGCAGAACACGAGTCTTGACATACGAGTAAAAGCTTAATATTTTTTAAAATGTGTTGTTGCTTCTAGTTTTTCATAAATATTCCTAACACACACTTTTTTACGGCAACTGTTTTTTTCATGCGAATGCTTCTTGTCGGGTTCTCTGCATGATTTTAACTAAATATTTTTTTCGAAACAAAATAAATATGTTGCTGGAATCTTTTCCAGATTTGCAACTACTTTCAAACCGAGAGTCGAGATCGGAAACTTGTAATTGGCCCTCAGCAATGTAATGTTTTTGTATATATGTTTGTAAATATTAAATATTTTTTAATTAGATTCAGTGATGATTGGAGCGATCAATAGGAGATTTTTTCTACATTACAAAAGTAACTTGAACGTTAATTACGAAATTTGTCCTTCACCGTTTAAGGTTCGTGCTAATGCGCATATACATTTTCAGAAACGAAAAATCCATTGATTCACGACCAGGATTCAAGCCAACGTCCTCGGATCGAAAGTCGAGATACGGTCCCCCTCGGCCAACACGACTCAAACTAAACTTAAAAACTAATTCACTGGCCTCTTAGCTCAATTGATAGTAGCTCTGCCTTCTGCACTGTAAATCGTGGGATCGAATCCCACCCAGGATTAACATTTGTGTGATGAACATAGATGTTTGTTCTGTGTCTGGGTGTTATAAAGTATAATAAGTATGTATTTACAAAAAATATATACGTAATAATTATTCTATCAGTTATCTAGTTCCCATAGTACAAGCTTTGCTTAGTTTGAGGCTAGATGGCGCTATGTGAAAATGTCCCTCCCCAATATTTATATTTAGATTATAATGAAAGGGCCCTCAGTAAAAGCATCCCGTCTCTCTACCGTCCCGTCGAACTGCACGTGCTCGAATCCTCAGCCTACACAGCCCCCTGCTACGATGTCTACCTTAATCACTCATATTTATGCGGTTTTTATGATACGCCCTAATGAAAGTATCCTTTGAAAACTTTTATGCCCCTTTATGAATTGGCCGAATTTTTAAATGTAAGCAATAAAATACACAGAAGACATATTATCATTATACGTGGAATTGGATTTTAAATTTTATACGTCCCTCCCTCGTTATAGAATGTAAATAAATATTGCTTTACACACAACTTTCTAAATACTGTTTTCTGAATTATGTTTGTTTGCAAAATGCAATTATTTTGCTTTCAGCGATAAGGCGACCCATTGTATTAAAAAACATTTATTCAGTAGGATGGTCAATTTGGTCTATTTCTACACCAACATCCATCCACATTCTAACACTCTATTAAAGTAACATAACATTCTTCCCTACTCATAACATCCCTAATTTCTCCTCATATTTTGATATTTTCATGTTTTTCATATCACACAAATAGACAACGTTTGTCAGTTCCAAGTAATTCCTATTCGGAATAATTTTCATAAGCTGTTCTACTTTAACTCTATGATGGGAGTAGATTGAGGCGTAAAATTGACGTTTCAAAACGGGATGATTTTGGCGTCATCCAGACATAAAGGCCTGTAATTGTTGCGCATCGGCCGGAACTAATACGGGAGAAATGGAACGGGATACGAGGCCCTCTTTCACCGACCATGATAAGCTAAATACGTTCAGCCATTTCATAGTAGTAGTAATTAAAAATCGGATGATGATCGAGTTCTGGCTCAACAAACCATTGAGTAAATAGGATGTATCTTTTTGTCAAAGAGCATAATTATAACTGATACACACATTTGCGTTGACATTCTACCCATTACAATTACACACGGGAATTACCTACTCACGTTAAAATATCGTCGATTTAGGTATCGAATATGTTTCGATTCATCCGGAGAGTTTTCATCTGGGTAGGTAATGGAATGGTAGACTCGCAGTACGGTCACTTTTCGCGTCTATACTCTATGTGTATTCTACCTATTCTTCGATAAGAATCATGGACAATACACTTATGTGTAAAATGGAGAACTTTTATATAAGACTTTTATATTAGAGAAAAAATTAAGAACTCCGCCGCCGTATTGTATTACTTACCTCATTTATACACATATATGTTTTCAAAGTACACATAATCTGAAATACATAAAACTTGTAATAGTAATTTCATTTCTAGTAAGTATTTCGTAGGTGAAAGATCCCCTAAGTAGGATCGTAGAAAATAATTTATCCGCGATAGAACAAAGGGCGGGGCACAATGGAACAAAAGAACCTTTGGAGGCTGCCGGTTGTTTTCTGCGGCACCCTAATATGCGAGATCGATTGGCTTCAGAACTGATGGATTTCCGTACCCTTGCTTAAAATAGATGATACTACAATATGGTGTTCTACAAGCATTGCATACTTAATCTGACTTCAGCTTCCATGTTACAGATAAAAATATGTAGCTCTATTATCACAATATAGTGTATTCCATGTTATATGCATCTATAAGTTATATAATGATACGTCGAAGTCGCAAAATACTGTGTTCCAAGTTTTCTTTATCTAAACAGAGCGGTTAGATCCAGATCGCATAGTATAAAAACGAACATTCTAAATCGTCCAATACTCTTCTTTAAAAATAAAATAATAACGTCTTCTTTTCAGTCGATTGCCCTGTCCCGTAGACAAAAAAAAACTACTTAACCTCGCATTTTGACATTTTACAAAAGACGAGCCTATTATCATCATCTCCCTACCCTTACCCCACTAGCACACCTAACTACGACCATAAACGTAATAGAATAACATTAGTGGCCAGATTTCTGCTGATTATGCTAAGGGAGATAAGATAAAATTCTAATTTCAAACTCATATGGTACGGCTTACGTGCGCTTCTGAAATGTACTTGAGGTTTTACGACCATGCTTCTTCTTTGGCCATTGAACGTGGCTGCTAAGCTGATAAGTACTTAGGTTATCAGCCACTGTCAAGTGGTTTGTCTACCAGATTAGGCAGAGCTCGTTGGCGCCTGTATTATTTTATGCTAGCAATGTCTAAATAATTCTAGTCTAATACTATGCTTATTCTTTCAATAAATTTGTCATTTTTTGCGATTGATCTATCCTTAACTAGTTGTCTAATTATTTTGTAAGGACCTTACCGATATCGAATATTATTTAACAGCCAGTTTTTATACTCCATCTATTTGTATTTTTGCTAAATGCGCTTAGATATTTATCATTTATAGTATGTCAGATAATCTCACTGATCTAATGTAGGTACAAACTGGCCGTTAATCTAGCACTGTAAAAAAAACATTGCTCTTTTCCCTCGAAAAAAAAAAACGAAGAAATTAGGTACTTATATCTATTAAAATATGTCTTTCTCTTTACATGTTACCGATAAAAAACACAATAAACAACACGCTCCTCATATATTATTTGCAAGAGTCAATCTAACGGTTTTCCCGAAATAAACAGAGTTTGTGTGATTTCCAAGATAAGTGTCGAGGTCTGCGTCTTCGGCTGTCTGTTTGTTAAACGTCAATTTTCCACAAATCGTTGGATAGGTGACAGGGATACGACGTGTGGGTCTCTCTTCACGACAATTTGCGGTTTCCAGAAAATATAAAAGCTCACATGACATAAAAACATTGATCCATTATATTATACCATCAAAACTAAAAGAATCGTCATGTCATCATCATCAACTCGAATTAATCAATGTTATATAATTACAGTTTTGCAAAATGCTCTTAATATTTACGAAAATAAAATATTTTGGTTGTCGACGGTAATTAAAATCTACCAATTCTTCATATAAGAAGCACTTTGCCTTTTGAAAGCCATTTTAACGTGATACAATGAACTTTACCCTACTTCAGTGTCGAGCACACATCTCGGTTACGTCAAGTGGCCATCGCGTATTCAGTTTATGCGATATCCTCGCGTTTACGGTCACGATTGTATCGATAACTTGAACATCGGATAGAGTATCGGATAAGCTTATTGCCCCGTCCCTAGCGAGTCACACCCCCTTGGATTTTTGCATTCAAACGCTGATTTTACGTTTTGGAATTTCAAACTTAGATACGTGACCGGAGTGCGAAGATTGTGCAGACACTTGGTTTAAAATTAAAATTGCACGTAACCGGAGCTTTCCACTAGTGTCTGGTGCAATAACAACAATTGCGAATTCAGACTCAGACTTGAGACTCGAAAATGCGAAACATTTTAATATAAAAGCTTCTTCACACTATTTCGTTATGATATTCAAAACTTTTTTAAATTATCTATAATGTGTCCTACTGCTAGGCAAAAGTCTCCCCAATCTCCTTCCACTTCTTACGATCACCGGCCGCCTTAGGCGCAGGCCAGATAGAAGAGACGGGGCGCAGACATTTGTCTCTTCGACGTCCCTTTCATACAAAATGTGACGGCGCGCGCCCCGTCTCTTCTGTATGTTTTGCGGCGCGACGCTTCTATACATTTTCTATGAAAGGGACGCGGAAGAGACACATGTCTGCGACGCGTCCTCGTCTTACGTCTTTTCTGTATGTCCCGCGCCTTACACCAATCTTCCTGGACGGCATCTATATCGACACGCCAGCGACTTTTAGGCGTGACGTTTTTCAAAACTTTAGCAATATAAATAATTGAAAAATACTTTTAAGTATTCACAAACGGATCGTAAGTAATTTTGTATTACGATATTTTACTCCCCATTGTTTAAATAAATAAAGGGTCATAACTTGAAAATTTATGATTCGAATTAAATGACTATAATTTTGAAACTGAAATTATTGCGTAGTAATAAGAGCTTTAAATCAAATACCTCTATTAAAGGAATTGTTTAATAACAGTATCGTTAAAGTAATGATCAAAAAGTTGGCCATAACAACGAGTATGGGAAATAATGAAACAAACTATTTTCAATTCTGTTAACTCTTTATTCGTCATAAAAGCTTAAGAGTGGTTTTAATTGAAAAACTTTTAATTGAATAAACCATTTTTACGAATAATAACGTTGAAGAAATTCATTTAACAATTAAAATAAAGAACAAGCAACCCTTTACTAGAATTGCGTGTTTATGGATTTATACAAATAGTAGTAGTAAATTCAGACCTTGAACAAATATCTTGCCCCTTTGCGGGAATTAAACCAGCACCACTGAAAATGGTTTATTAAGCAGATGACAATGATCAATCAAATCAACAAAAGCAGCATTACTCTACATACAGTTGATATTTTTAAATATAATAATCGAGTTAGAGGAAATTGGTCTAAACATCTTGAATATTTATTACCATGTCATGTTATAAATCTTGCTACAAATTGACTTATTAGTATTAAGCATAGCCCGTGACATTTAATTGCAGACCTTCCCAAATTAATGTTTGAAGCTTTTTTATCTTCAATAGGGAACATGCAATCGTAATATTTTTCAATATTTTGAGTCTTAAATGCAAAAAAAACATAAAAGAAGACCCAGTGCAACGTTTTTATTTTAGTTAGTATTGATTTTTAACAATTAATACGAATTATAAGTACGTGAAACGGAACGTATTTCAATACACCAATCAGCGTCGAGTAACATGAGTGACGTAAAAATCTTCTCAATTAGGGATGTGACCCTTTATACTGATGAATGTGCTATCGATAACTTTAATGGTTATGATTACTAATCATAAACATAAGCAACACAAAAAGCCTGAAACATATATATTTAGTCAGAAACAAGGGTCGTTCGCGATTCATCTAAAATGCAATTTGCCTTTGTAGCAATATGCCTGACATGAATATCTAAAAAGTAATATGCCTGATGATAAGTTAAATGCATTATTCTCATAATTTTTCGCCTAAGATTTGAAACACATAAGACGCAATATGCCTGAATGGCAATTTATTTTAAACTCAGTTTACCCGAGTTGTACAGTACAGTGTCTAAAACGCAATTTGCCTTTGTAGCAAAGTGCCTAACATGAATGTCTAAAAATTAATATGCCTGATATAAATGCATTAATTTCATATAATGCCTAAGATTTTTCATCATAATCAGTTCAAGTGAAAGCTATTGAAGAGATCTTCATTTAAAGTGACAGCTGTCAAACTTCAAACGGCCATATCTCGAAAACTACTCATCCTCGATTCTTCTTTCTAAGCTCAAATGAAAGCTATGACCTAGATCTACATTTTCAATGACAGCTATCAAAATGACATCTATCATCTAAAATGTAGATCTTGGTCATAGCTTTCATTTGAACTAAGAAAGGGAAGTCTAGGACGAGTAGTTACCGAGATATGGCCGTTTGAAGTTTGACAGCTGTCACTTTAAATCATAGATTCTCAACCTTATTTTCCCCACCGCCCACTTTGAAAATATTTGTTTTTCTAGAGCCCCCCAAAAAATAAAAAGTAGGTAAGATAGCGGGGGAGGGGGGGGGGGGGGGGCTTACCTACTTCCGGCCATCTTACCTACTTTTTATTTTTCTTACCAACTGTCGCGAATTTTAAACACCTTTTTGGAGCAGTGTCTATTACTTCTTTAACTGCTGTTAAAATTAAATCTTCCCCAACAATTGTGGTTTTCCTGTTTTGATTTTAATTTTAGGTAGGTACTTTAGAGATAGTGATTAGGGCATGGTCGTGACACTTTTCTGGTTAAGGGCCGCATAGGACATTGTGGGGTAGGTATCACTGCGGGCCGCACATTCTTGAATTATTTAGTTGACGATTTTTCGAAATTCCTAAAGGGGTTAAAATCCAAGGTACCAACTAACTTGAAACTTATCATAAGTTTACGGGGCTCGAAGACTCGCTGCTAATCAGTTCCTATTCTGCGGTCTGACATAACTCACTTTGCTCGCAATATAACTCCTACTCATGAAGTTAAAATGCGAGTGAATTGAGCTTCAACCCAAGCGAGCGAAGCGAGCCGAATTTTTGTAAGTCAAATACAATACGTGACATTTGATTTTTTTTTTGCAGTTTTCTAAGAAAAGCTAGCTTATCGGTTCATATTCTGTGGTTAGACTTTACTCACTTTACTCGCAATATACCTTACCCATGAAGTCAAATGCGAGCGAAGCGAGCCGAATTTTTTAAGATAAATGCAACATTGTGACACTTGATTTTGTTTGCGGTGATCAAAGAAAAAAATCGCTACTTATTGGTTCCTAGTCTGTGGTTAGACTTTACGCTCTTTACTCGCAATATACTTTACCTACTCATGAAGTTAAATGTGAGCGAAGCGAGCCGAATTTTTTAAGACAAATGCAACATGTAACACTTGATTTTGTTTGCGGTGTTCAAAGGAAAAGTGTTTTTTTTTGCCTATTTTAGATTACATTATCGCCCCCCTGCTTCATCTCAACGCCCCCCAATTTTCTCTAGGTCTTCTACTGCCCCCCTGAAAGTCTCAAACGCCCACAGGGGGGCGTTATCGCCCACGTTGAGAACCTATGCTTTAAATGAAGATCTCTTCAATAGCTTTCATTTGAACTAAGAACGGGAGTTTCCGAGATAAGGCCTTTTGAACACACACTAAAAAAATATGTAGAAAATGACACTAGATGTAAAATATGACAGATTATGTCAAAAATGGCAAAAAAACATCTGTTGTTTTTAATCTGTCAATTTTGACGATTAGTGTCATTTTTTATTTAATCTGTCATTTTTGACATCTTTTCTCATAAGTAATAACATCTAGTGTCATTTTTGACATGATCTGTCATTTTTTATATAATTTGTCATTTTTCCCGGTCTTTATCTATTCTATATTTTAAATTTCAGCCAAATCGGTTCAGGGGTTGTCAAGTGGAAAAAAAATACATCCAAACATCCATCCATCCAAACTTTTGCATTTTATATTAGTGTGATGATAATCAATAAATTAATGAACAAAATCGCCTAACTAACCACTAAGATCTTTGCTCGCTTCGCTCGCTCACTCGCTCTAATATTTTTCAAATATTTAGAATATAATATAACTTTATTGTACTTACCTACACCATAAAAAGAAAACACAATAAGAAAAAGAACCATTATTTTAAACAGTGATACAATTTACGATTTTTTTTTATTTTATTTGTTTGTGTAAATAATTTACTTTGATTGTGAACTTTGATTGTGTAAATAAGGAAAGAAAGATAAGAAAAGCTTTTTATTTCGACCACCACAAATATAACCTGACGTGCTACCGATCGTTACACATCAATTGGTAGGTAATAGTAGATTTCGATACATTCGTCTTGTGGCACATCCCTAAGTGAATAGCTGTGTTTAGTGGACCATGAATAATAGCCATTGTATTATCAATCTTATGTCTTGTAGATAAAGACTAACAGTAGATAACGCCATCTCGCGACAAGTAGCTGAATAAAAATATTTTGCAAAACGCCATCTCTTGACAGGTAGACTTTCATTTTAATTTATTATTATTTTATTAAGTTTAGAACCATGTTCCGATAGCTATAGGGTTTATTGTCAATAAAATTAGTTTTATAGTTTTAGGTCCTTTTTAACGTTCTCCTCGACACGAGTGACGTCATCGTAACTGTACATCCGTTTGCGCGCGAAAATTTAAACGGTCAGTTTGAAACCGCAATTTTTTACATTAAATTGAAGTATTTTAATTTTTTTTTAAACTCGTGGTCTATTCTACATAAAATTCATTCAAATGAAAGCAAAAATAAAAATAATGCAGGTTCTCTATTGTAGGCTGACGTTTGATTTACTAGGATTTAGTTACGGCCACTGATGTCATAAAAATAAGGAACGACACTGAGGCCTCTATTAATAAGCTCGGATTAACTTCTGTCAAAGTTGCGCCACGGATTTAACTATTGCCATCCTTATTTGTCACTGTCTAACAAAAAAGGATGGCAATAGTTAAATCCGTGGCGCAACTTTGACAGAAGTTAATCTGAGTTTATTAATACAGGCCTGATACTTTATCTTTAATGTAAATCATAGATACGCCAATACGCCAATGATGATCATTGATGCCAAAAATCCTTGGATTATTTTTGTGTATGCAAAACATCGTCGTTCTTTCTTTCTGCCACATCAATATCAATTTATTTTTCTAACGTGTAAACTCACTCTTTCATAATGACACCATTTGGTCGCCTAAGTTTTGGGCCAAGACTAGGAACGCTTCTAGTTATTTATTTATGTTTAAAAGAACTTACCTACCTATGTATGTGAATTTCTACCATAAGTAAATAAATAAATAAATATTACTGGACATTTCACACAGCGCCATCTAGCCCCAAACTAAGCAAAGCTTGTACTATGGGAACCAGATAACTGATAGAATACTCATATACTTTTTTTTTTTATAAATACATAAGTACTTATAATACTTTATAAGTATGTACACCCAGGGACAGAACACACATTTATGTTCATCACACAAATGTTTGTCCTGGATGGGAATCGAATCCACGACCTACAGCGCAGAAGGCAGAGCTACTACCAACTGAGCTAAGAGGCCAGTCAAATTACACGAGATGCTGCATCCGAATAGATTTAAAGGTTCCGTATGCAAATAAAAAGTGTTTTGGCAGAAACCTCCTCAAGTAACACTGCGGTAACGAGCACTACTCGTAGAAAATTTACGATAGCAGTTACTTAACACCGTCCACCCTCAGAAGACAGGTAACAATGCTCTGCCAGCGCTGGGATAATCTTGCAAGATTTAAATGTCGGGACTTGCAACGCAGAATATGTAATAGTTCTTGAGAATATTCTCACTTCGTTCTTCGATTATAGGACAAAAAACTAAAACATCTGAGTCATATCTTTTTGTACACAGAATATTGTGTATAGGTGGTAGTTTTAGTAGAGTTAATATTTTTCAATATTCACAATTTAGAACTATTTAAAATGTTGAATATTGCTTTATCGCCAAATCTAATTGTTTGGCTTTTTGCGTGTCAGCTGTTATACAATTTTTAATACAAACATGATAAGTATTTCCGTTTACCAATATCGGTTTTAAAAACTCGAGCTTATCTACGATATCAGACTAAAACCTTATTTCACTTGTAACAAATGTATTGTGTTCGATGAATAAAATATCTATCTATCACTATAGACAAGTTAAGTGTTCAGCGGGCTTAAAAAGGTCGCTACAGCAGAATCTCAATAGGAATTGAACTATATGCCGTCTTTTTTCATTGACTGAGAGTGAAAAGAGACGGCATATACTTAATTCAATTCATATTGTAATTCTGCTATAGCGACCTTTTTAGGCCCGCAGTTCTCATTCTTCATTCACTCATCAACTAAATAATAAATAATGTAAGAATAAATAACTAAATAATGTTACTCTGCAAGTAAAAGAAACCAGTATAACTCCTATAAATCTGGTTAGTGCTAATCAGCTAATGGTGAAAGTCGTATCCGAGACACTCGTCACTTTAGGAGCTCATTTTCACTAAAGCGGCTAGCCGCAACTGCAAACGCGCGCGGCTGCCGTATGTTCGGAGACATAGCCGCAGCAGGGTATTTACATGTATTTCATGAAGAAATAAGAAAAGCGCGCGGCTATAGTCGCGCGGCTAGCCACTCCCTAGCCGCTCCAGTAGAAATGAGGTCTAACTGACAGCTAACTTATTTGGGACCTTAAACGAAGCTTAACAAACGCTAAGTATAAAAAACAAATAACAAACAAACATGAATATGAATGACGCACGGTTGTTATTCTCCAGATCTTTTAGGTATTTCAGATTATTTAATATGTCTATAAGGGTAGTCAGAGGTATTCCCAAATACCTACTATTCGATGCATATCCATATTTAGCAGATATTGACATTCCAAAACCAGGTTGTAGATATCTAAATGATTGGATAGTATCTCAGGATGTTTTTCTTTACCGTTTAGAGCTCTTGTTTATGATGAAATCCATTGATGTACTTCCGGGATCGGAACATCTTTGGAACGAAGATATTATCCACTCGACCAACACGGCTTTCTAAAGCTAAGAATAAAAGTCAATTTTCATTATCAGAGGGTTTCAAGTGATACTCTAACCTGATGTTCAGAATAAATAGCAGTGCCTTGGTATCGGGTTCGTGCACCCGTCTCCTTGTCCGTACCGCTCCACAGGTAATCCGATAATAATGAATAGAGGAATTGTAGCATATTGTACTGTTGTCTAAATGCGAAAATATAACCCGGTGGACATTAACCCAAATAGGGTTTCATAGTGTTGTAAATATTTAGTATGCATACCTATGTGTTAATAGCTAGTAGCCAATTCTGTTTATCGAGTTTTTAGGCCTCCTGAAGGTTTCCGTCATGGCTTAACAGCTTTAATATCCATGATCAACAATTTAACTTGCCTTCAACAATCTAACAAAGGGGCACGGAAGCACTTAGTTGATATAATACTGTAATACCATACTAGCGATCGCTCTTCCATTTGATGCACAGAAATTCTGTCTTATTTCGTCAGTCTTTCAAGAATGTCTATCCAAGCTACATTTATTTTAGGCTTTATAAATTAAGGCATTAATTTCATTTTTACCTATTTGTAGAGAAGTCAAAGTTTATATCACGATCGCTGCTCTTATTAGTAAGGAGAGGCCATTAGCGTGGCACTTGCCATTGCCGTCTGCTGTTAAAGGATCTTAGTTATCTGAGATTCAGAGACCATACGGCACCATCGAGGCACAGTATGCGAAAATTCAGTAGAAATGCTACACATTAATGACAAAAATCTTTGTAAGAAACTGTATTTGACAGAAGCAGGAAGCTAGGTATTACTATGACAATAAAAGTACAGTAAGTAAAGTAAAAAAACTTTCGCGACCACATGTCATGTTTACTGAATAACACGGGATGTCCGTCGGGTCATTATAATAAGGTAAATTATACGATGGATTCCTGTGTTATACCTACACTAATAAATATAGTATTCAAATATAGTATTCTTAGCAAATGCTAAGAATATTATATTTGACGTCTTCTGTGGCGCAGTGGGCGAAGGCCCGCCTGAAACACAGAAGCTCGCGGGTTCAATTCCTGCTGCGAGGCGCAAATAAATGTATGATCTGCAAATATTTGTATTGGGTCAGGGTGTTTTTCTATGTACATGTACAATTATGCATTAAAAAAGTGGGAACTTCATGACTGATTCGGGTAGTTCCCATAACTCAACCTCTGCTTTCTTTGGTGCTAAATGATGCTGTGTGAAATATCCAGCATTGTTTATTTATTTGTTTTTGTAGTTCACCTACTGGTTTAAATTTGGACACACAAGGCTCGTGGTCCCTGGTATCATGCCAATCTCGTCGTAAATATCGCATACGGCGCGGCCGCGTCGTGCCGTCGTCGGTTCGTCCCCGTCACGTTAATAAATCCCCTTTAATGAGGGACGGCCTGACCGATCCGATCGAAGTGAACCCCCGTGGCTGGCTTTAAAGATAAAGCTTTACTGGACAGTGTTTTTGCTATATGCGATAAGTAACATCTATTTTCAGAAGCAGATTTTTTGGAATTTGAAGCGAGCAAGTGGGGTGAACGTGTAACAAATAGTTTTTAGTCTACATTACGTTGTGACTTTAAATTTATGTTCATCGTTGTAGCGTTATCGTCCAGCGATTGAATTATATAGGTTGATGTTGATGATCATTTAGTCATACTTATTAATCTTTACTTTATTTGGGAGTTTGTCAGTATGTTCAGATGTTGCATATATTTCAATCACGACATAATAGTTGAAGAGGTTTTTTAAATATAATTACGAACAATTTAATTAAGTAGGTACTTACTTGTATTTTGGCATAAATATGATAGATATGTGAGCATTTAATGCACATACCACACGAGAAAAGCCTCAGGTAGAAACTAGTTACTACGACGCAGCAAGTGCTAAATAAAATGGAACATTCGTGTTTTCGCCCTAGGGTAGGCGGATGTGTTAAAAAATTTAAGTATTCACGAAATAACAAGCCCAGCTGTTCACTTTCAAGCACACGTGTGTACAATTAATACGAAATGCTGGAGCCTTTTATTGAAGCACAATACGCTTTTCAATCAAACAAACGGAAAAACTCATTTTGTATTTTCAGGTTTTTTATTCACCGATAGTTTATTTTGCTTTGATTGCTCTGTTTGGACGAATGTTTTTGTTTATCATTGTTCGCAACCATTTTAGATTGTAAATAAATATATAAATAATGCTGAACATTTCACACTGCATCATCTAGTCCCAAAGTAAGTAGAGCTTGTGTTACGGGAAATTACTAATATAAATACTTGTTTTTGTAAATACGAACGTGTTATACATAGAAAAACACCCAGAACCGAGACAAATATTTGCAGATCATATAACTACTTGCCTATCATATAACTATTTGCCTCGTGGCGGAAATCGAACCCTCACCTTCTGTGTTTCAGGCGGATCTTCGTCCGTTGCACCACAGAGGTTGTCAGTCTAACAATGGATCGAAATGTTATGATCACTATGAAATTTCAGTTCAACAATCTATAAAATCACTCGATTTCTTATAATGTAAGTGAGATAAAATGCTTCTAGTAACCTTCGTTGGTTTCACATTTGACCTTTAAAAGTCAAGACTGTTTTGATTTTACCATTACCAAGACATCCATACACTAATCCTTCGTGCCTACATCTAATTCTCAACTGATATTGACCTAAATATCGGGGTATACGTCATTTGAGGGCGCTTAGTACGATCGAATCTTAAGCTAGGGAATCCAGCTTAGTGGTGGATTACCAGTAAAAGCCTAACGCTTGATACGATGTTGTTACCCGATACGTCTATCTGAACTTAGAGAAATAACGCGGCGTTTACTATTTAACTGTTGAATTGGTTGAACACCTCGTATTTCTAATTTGAATTTGTCGTAATCAGCGCTTACATTTATCATGTTTCTTCTAAATTCAAATAGATTCAAGAAATTAGAGGTGTTTTAGACACGAAAGAATTCAAAGGAGAATTTTCATTAAAAAATACTGTCTTAAAAGTCTGATTCTACGTTAGGGCTCGTTAAATTGTCGGTCCCGGCTTTTAAGTCGTTAAGCCATGACGGAAGCTCTCAGGGGGCCTAAAAATCCGTCATCAGAGTTAGACACTAGCTAACACGAACAGATTTCAATTTAAAAATGTAAAAAAACATGTTTTTCGCGAATGAAGCTATAAAAGTGGCAAATTGTCACAAAACGCGCGCAAAAACCGCTTATTTGAATAACTAATGTAGTATTAGAGCAAGATATAATATTCAAAAGCTGTACGGAAGTTAAGACTTAGGCTTGCTGTAAGCTTGGTTTTATACAAGGTTTTATATAATTCATAACAGAATTTGTGATAAAACAAAAAACAAACCCTGTATTATTTACAGCATCAAAGCAAAACGCACATCGAAGATGCATTTAAAATAGCTAACATTTTACTATAGTTATTTTGAGAAGCACAATTAGTTTTCATGCAGAATATGAAAGATAAAGAAAATAAAAAAAGAAGAAAAACTAGTGAAAAGAAAAAAGATTAGCTAAGGAAGCTTTTATCTGTGCCTGCGTTAGTGTAAATCCGTTGCCTTCTACGAGAAAGAGACTTGAAGTTATGTATGTAGATACATAACTTCAAGTACTATCGGAGGCCCGTGCCTTCGCCCGCATGGCCTGCTATTTTTTTATCCCACGACAATCGTTCATTTTCCGGGATAAAAGTACTTAGCCTATGTCATATTCCCGGTCACTATCCATCTATATTTTAAATTTCAGCAAGATCGTTTTAGTGGTTGTTGAGTTATAGAGGCACAAACACACATCCATCTATCTATCCAAACATCCAAAGTTTTGCTTTTATAATATTAGTGTAATGATGTTTAAAAATAAATGTTTAAAGTATTTTGCTTCACTGTGCGCATCAAACAAGGAAAAACGCGGATGAGGAAGGACTACGCGACGGTAATCCCGGCAGATGTCCCGAGACGTCCGGCCCGCAACAGGATCCGATCCGGATAAGATCCGATCCGGCGAAGATTGTCGACGCTGATTTCTTTTGAACAAAGCCTGCCTTACACCACAGATTATATTTTAGATAGCGAACGTCCGCGCCTTCGCCCGTGTGGACTACTATTTTTTTATCCCACGGGAACCATACATTTTTCGGGAATAAAAATTAACCTATGTGTTATTCCAGAACCTAAATTATCTTTATTCCAAATTTCATCAAAATCGGTTTAGTAGTTATGGAGATACGTGGTAACAAACATTTACACACACACACGGACTTTCGCCTTTATAATATTAGTACGATAATAGGTACAGTCAGCACTGTTGTTCTAGATTTTTGAAAACACAACGGGATTATGATAAAAATAGAATTTAAGTAAAATAAATGTTGTAGTAGTTTCGAGTTGACCGAAACTTTGATTGAAAGCATGAATAAATTTTTGTTTTTGACTATTCATAGGTAAACCACTCAGTTAATTAAAGACTAGCGCATGTTATGGCGGGCTACACCGCACCGCATCGCATAACAAAAATCATTGTCATAGTTTAATTTTCATACCAAATAATTTGTGTGTGTACTCAATCCTTTCAAATTTCAGCAAAAAGCTCAATTGGAACGGGTGTTTACTTAATATAATGTTAACCGCTTTATTCATATCAGACTACTAGGCTTCCTAGAATACAGACGGCTGCTAAACCTGTTGTCGTTGTCTTTTCATTGACATAAGAGTAACAATAAAAAGCTCTCTTGAAATCCTTGCTGAAATTACGGTTTTTTATGAGCATTTAGAATTTTTGAATTGCATTTGAAGTGTCTACCAAATATATAATATAGTCATAATTTATCTTAAATCAGGGCCATAAAGTTTATTTTACAAAGAAAAGTGAATCCGAGTGACTCAGGAAAGCTTATCTCCGAGTTTATCCTATGTATCCGACAACTTTTATAGAATAAACCACGGCTTTGTTTTAAAACTATTGAGTCGCTTACTACTTCTTTAGGATATAGTTACCTACTTCCTGACAATAAAAATATCTCACTTTATCCTCTACTTTTTTATTTACCTTTAAGTTATACCTATATATGAAAATAAAGTTATAATAAAGTTATAAAAAAGTTATCTTACTATAAAGACTTATATTTTAGAACTTAGAAGATATAGTATCATACACACATCGAAAAAAGTTTGCGATTATTATATGAAAACAACATTATTTTTTTATGATGTTGGAAACCATTGACTTCGTTTTTGTACAAAGAAGCAAATGAAAATTGTGTTTTTTTTATTCCAAATTAAATATATTTAAACGAAGAATATCATTAATAGGGAGATTTTTAGAATATTTTTAGGAATCAAAAAAATATTTCACGTTTTAAAAGTGATTGCAAACTGTTTTTGATGTGTATACAGAATTATATCGAGAAAGAAGCAAAGAGTGTATGTTCCTCGCGTGCCGAAAAGAAGGGCCGAGGACTTCTTTGCTCGCCGCGAAGTTCATTTAGAATTTATTCCATTGCGGCTTTAATTTGACGCGCCAGACTTGGCGAGCATAAGAGCCTGTCCAGATGGAGGCGTAAGAGCCTGTCCAGATGGAGGCGTTTTACGCGCGTAAACTATTGCCATCCTTATTTTTCACTGTCTAACAAAAGAGGATGGCAATAGTTTACGCGCGTAAAACGCCTACGTTCTGGACAGGCTCTTACAGCCTGTCCAGATGGGAGGCGTTTCACGCGCGTAAACTATTGCCATCCTCTTTTGTTAGACAGTGAAAAATAAGGATGGCAATAGTTTACGCGCGTAAAACGCCTCCATCTGGACAGGCTCTAAGAGCCTGTCCAGAAAGCGCGATTTACGCGCGTGTCAACTCGCGCGTAAGCCCTCGCGCGTTCTCGAGATACTAGAGCTACATACATCCCGTCCAGATGCCCTCGCGCGTTACCTCACACGCGCGTAAAACGCTTGCAATGAGCGGGACTCTCGACTCGCGCGTTTTACGCGCGTGCGCCGCGCGAGTCGAGATACTCCGGCGCCATTGCTGCGTCCAGTACTACGCGCGTGTCCGTGGCGCGTGGACGTATTCGGTTCAAAATGGAGCGTGATAACTTTGACACAGAACTTTTTATTGACGAAATTGAGAAAAGGGTAGCTATATGGGATATGGAATCATCAGATTATTCTAATAGAATCATTAATCGACGGTATGCAAGACACAACACAACCGCTTTATCCGAGTCCATGTTTATAACTGGCCTAAAGCCTTCTCATCACATGCGCGCGTGAAACGCGAGTGATTTCGCCGCATCTGGACGCAATCCAAATCAAAACGCGCGAGTGGACACGCGCGTAAGCACTCGCGCGTTCTCGAGATACTAGAGCTACATACATCCCGTCCAGATGCCCTCGCGCGTTACCTCACACGCGCGTAAAACGCTTGCAATGAGCGGGACTCTCGACTCGTGCGTTTTACGCGCGTGCGCCGCGCGAGTCGAGATACTCCGGCGCCATTGCTGCGTCCAGTACTACGCGTGTGTCCGTGGCGAGTGGACGTATTCGGTTCAAAATGGAGCGTGATAACTTTGACACAGAACTTTTTATTGACGAAATTGAGAAAAGGGTAGCTATATGGGATATGGAATCATCAGATTATTCTAATAGAATCATTAATCGACGGTATGCAAGACACAACACAACCGCTTTATCCGAGTCCATGTTTATAACTGGCCTAAAGCCGTCTCATCACTGCGCGCGTGAAACGCGAGTGATTTCGCCGCATCTGGACGCAATACAAATCAAAACGCGCGAGTGGACACGCGCTTTCTGGACAGGCTCTTAAAGACCAGCAATTTAAAAATAAGCAATCCGAACTGTCAACTGCGTTCGTCAGAATACCTACGCAAAATGTTACATGGTTGGTTTCCATACAAATCAACGAACTTTTTGCTTCTATCTCGATATAGTTCTTTGGTGTATACCGAATAGCGGTTTAGCACAAAGTAGTTAGTTTTGTCGGCTGTTTGTGCAAGATGCTTCTCGACATTTGCAAACAATGGCTTGTTGGCTGCCGTGTAGCTGAGCACATCTAAGGCACCGGGATAAGGCGTCAAATCGAACATAGATAATGTTGTGTAATTGTGTTACGTAATGGTTATCGTTACGAATGCGAAAGCTCACTCTGTAAACTGGTGGAGTTATCTTAAAAGATAATATGAAAAATAAACCCAATGAAAAGTTTTTGCTTTGTATTTGTACATATAATTTCTCCTCTGTGGCGCAGTGGGTTTAGGCCCGTCTGAGACGCAGTGGGTTGCGGGTTCGATCCCCGCGACGTGAAAAATGTTTGTATGACCTGCAAATATTTTGTTTCGGGTCTGGGTGTTTTCATTTAAAAATAACCTTTGTATTTACAAAAAAAAAGTATGTAGGTAAGTAGTTTATCTTATCAGTCATTGTGGTTCACATAACTTAGGGAGTGTCCACATTGCATTTTTTGCAGCGCGTTTGTATCGATACAAACGCGATTCGAACGCGATGCGAACGCGCAGCCCCCCGCGCAGCCCCTCCCGGTTCGCTTTTGTATGGAAAAATACGCGTTGCGAACGCGCGTTTGTATCGATACAAACGCGCAGCTCAAAAACGCGCTGCAGAAAACGCAATGTGGACACTCCCATAGCTCTGCTTACTTTGGGGCTTTATTTGGCTGTTTATTTGTTTATTCATTTATTTGGACTTACCTCGAAATCTTCAAAAGAAGTACCTAAGTATTAAGTGCCTGCAGATTTGAAAGTATATTTAGCACAGGAGATCTGAAATTATTCATTCATCTTCGCACGTTTTACTTAATATTCGTAACTTATTATGTCACTGAATATACGATATTAAAGATAAAAATAAAATATTTGCGAGTATGCATGATAGGAATTTGATGAGAATGAATAAAACAAATTAAGTACATAAGTATGCCAAGGTCAATCGTAAATAGAAATATCTCATGTATTATGTAATACCTGGGCGACCGAGCTCTGCTCTGGTGCAAATAGAGAAAAATTAAAATTTACACCAAAAAAGATCAATCAAAAACTTATAAAAAAAACTACCAATGGCTGAGATTTGAACTCGCAGCCTTCGGCGTTGAAGGCGGATACGCTAACCACTTAGTTGCTCTGGTCACAACAAGTTCCGCGAAATTACGGACCACATCGCACTGGTAAATCTTTTTGCGTGTAAGTATATGCCGAGGAAACGAATTTTCCAAGATATGAGACCTAGCTAGATCGATTCTTCGCCTCTGAAGAGCCGTTTTCGAGAACGATAAATATAAGTAAGTACAAATATCGCTGGTTTAATAACATAGGATTTTGATACAAGTTTCAAGAAAATAATACTTAATAGATGAGATTATTGTAGACTTAAAAACACATTTCTCTCTTCATATTTTTGTTCTAGCCACCGAATCAGAATCTTCAAAAAACCTCCCACAAAGCGTAAACCAACTTGAAAAATCCAACCAAATTCTAAAACAAAAATATGTATTTTCAAACGTCCATTCTGTTCAAAATATTGGTCTTAATTGATTTAACGTGTCCACATGCCATCCCACGGTTGACGCTAACAAAAACATCGCTTCTATAGATTTTTGTACGGCTGCTGTTGCTACTGATTGCTATTGTTTGTATTGTTAAGTACCGTGTCCGTTGATTACGTTTGGACGTGACTGTACCGCGGTCTCTTTGTCACTCCACCGGATAATGATTGTAGGTACTGTCAACATTAAAATTAAATAATTATTTTTAAGGAATTCGGAATGAAAACTGTAAACTCGTGTGACTGTTTCATAATTTGGTATTGTAAATAGATGTTAGAGCACCGACACTTGTAGTTATAAAACTTGAAAAATTATAAGTAATACTCCCACAATTTTTTTTAATGATTTTATACGATAGGTTATATCGTCAAATAACCGTAACAAAAATTCCAGCGCCGAAAAACTAAAATTTTATAACAAAAATAATTTTTAAAATTTACCAACATTTTCATGCACTTGAAACGGACGTGACGTCACAAGTCACAGAAATTACACGCACTTGTAGGTAGAAAAAAAAACTTTCTGTCGAGTTTGAAGAAGTGTGACGTCACAGCACATGTGACAAATAGCGTTGCGTTTCAAGTCTTATGAAATTCCCACTATATTTTTGCACTTTTTAATTATTAATTTCTAAGCGAAAATGAAATAATAGGTCTTTACCTATGAAATTGCCGTTCTTCAGTACTGGTCATTTCAAGTCAAAATATTTATTGGTTTGGCTAAGCATTTTAATTCCAAATTAATTTTATATTAAAAACATAGGTTTCTTTTTTCAAAATTAGTCATTTGTTTATTGATTAGCGTTATGTTTTCATCACATTTGAATCTTTTTCGTCATCATGGAAACGTAAAAAATTCGAGTAATTTTGGAATATGAGTACCGTCGTGGCAGCAACGCGCCACAAGTGGCACGCAACATCAACGACGTTTACGGAGTGAACACTACAAACGAACGCACCACCTGTTATTGGTTTGCCAGCTTTCGTTCTGGAAATTTCGACCTGAAAATGAACCCCGTACTCATCCAAAAACTTTGGTTGACAATGACGAATTAAAGGCGATTGTGGAGGCTGATGATACTCAATCTACGGCTAAATTAGCAGCAGCTTTAGACGTTAGCATCAAAACAATATTGGTCCATTTGCGTCAAATTGACAAGGTAAAAAAGCTTGACAAAGGGGTGCCCCACGAACTCTATGATCTCCAGAGCGAAGTACGCGTCGAGATGTGCCTTGCACTGCTAACCAGGCAAACATACGAAGGAATTTGAACCGCATTGTTACCTGCGACGAAGAATGGATTCTGTTTGACAATCGCAAGCACTTAGTACGTTGGTTTGATCCGAGTTCAGCACCTAAACAATCCCCTAAACGAAAAATTGCCCCTAGAAAAGTGATGGTTACTGTTTGATGGTCTAGCGCCGGTGTGATTCATCACAGCTTCTTACCAAATGGGATGAGCATTACTGCAGATGTGTACTGTGAAGAACTGAACATAATGATGGAGAAGCTTGCAATCCCCAACCAGCTTTGATCAATCGCTCGTCTCCGCTGCTCCTGCACTACGACGTGTGACCTCATACTGCACAGTAGACGGTCTCCAAGTTACAAGAGCTAGGGTTGGAAGCTCTCCGTCGTCCACAGTACTCACCAGACCTTGTGCGTATAGACTTCTACTTTTTCCAGAATTTGGATAACTTCTTGATGGGAAAAAAATTGAATTCCCGAGAGGCAGTATAAAATGCCTTGGAAGATTTGGTTGCCTCCTGTCCAGCTAATTTCTTCAAGAAGGGCATAATGAACTGCCACGGCGTTGACAAGGATCCATTGATTGCATGGGTGATTACTTTAATTAATAGAAATAAAAAATGTAGGAAAAAAATAACGTTAACTTTTTTCATAAAAAACGGCAATTTCATAGGTAAAGACCTAATAATATTACACACACATAATTCTAAAGCCATAATGTTCATAGGAAAATACGTTTAACCCGCTTTTGAATCAGACGCATATTGCCTATTGTTGATTTTATTTAAAAATAAAATGATCTACTTCTGGTGTAGACTGTACCGCATACTTCAAAAGTGACTTAGATATATTTTTATTGATAACATGGTCAACAGACAATGTTATCAAATATGGCTTATTCAACATCCGAGTTTAACTTCTCACAAATATTGCATAACGTGACCCACTAATTACAATGCAAAGTTTGGACGTCTCTCTACACTACACCCTGTGTTAGAACCAAGTCGAGTACCTAATTAGAAATGTGTAAGTATAATTTTGCATTCTTGAAAGTATAATCCTGGATTTTATACACATTTATCCCCTCACACGACGTATACAAATAATAAACTAATATTAATGAGATAGAGTTCACTTTACCTTGAAGACAGTATTTAGTGAACCATGAGTAGATAGTAGAAAAGTTGTTTTTGAAGCGGACAATGAAATTGAGGGTAAGACAAACACCGGAAATTACAAATTTTTCAAGCGTTAGATGTGCATCAAAGCTTAGATGGTGTGCTCGGTGACTTTCCCGTCTCTTTGTAGAGTTTTTAGTGAAAGCATGTTTTATTTAAACATGGGTCACTAATAAAAGTAGATTAACAGATTTTGTCTCAAGATTTTTTTCTAGCATTTGGACACCAATTGCTTGTAATAATAGAATATATTTAAACCTGAATGGACACGGGAGTTTATTGTGTTATAGTCCAGTCAGCTTAGCATAAAAATGGGCTCAACCTCGGAATGACAGATAATAAGCTGAATTTTCGTATGTAGCTTCATTTAGGCGTCCTAAAAGTTGTCTCAAAAGTCTCATAAAATCTCGTGTCTGCGTCTTAAGTTACTCAAGGTCAAAGGTAAAAAAAATAGTTTTTCGCGAATATCTCGGTTGCTATTGGTCCAATGATGTTAACATGTATTATAAAGTTGTAGAGCATACAATTTGCGACAAATTTTGTTTAAAACATTCTTTCATGCGCTCAACCGTTTTCGCGATAGAGGAGGGTGAGTGCGCAGCGCTCAGCCATACGCGTAGGTACTGTAACGCAAAGTCAAACGTGAATATCTGTGAATACCTTGACTTTTGAATAATTTGTTTTATTTATCAGTTAATTATCGACCAAGCGAGCAAAGCGAGCTAAGATCTTACGATTTTGCTTTGTATGTTTGTATGTTTAATTTTTATGTTATCGCATAACTATCGAACCGTTAATCCAGTCTGCATGAAACTTGGTAGATAACTAGGTTGTGCTAAATTTTATATATGACATATGAGCGTAATCGATGGAGCGGTTGTAAAGATATTGGGATCTAAAGGGGGTAAAAAAGATAAAAGTTACACAGATATATTGAGTGGGGTGTCATATGAAAGGACTTAATTTGTACATTCCGAAAAAGTTTTTATTTTTGTTCTAGGAAGTATAGTTTTTGAAATACACATACTGAACGCTTTGCGCTCACGGCCCTGTATCGCAAAAACGGTTGAGCGCATGGAATTTTTTTTTCAATGAATTGGTCGCAAATTTTAAGCTCTACAACTTCATAATAGATGTTAACATCACTAGACCAATAGCAACCGAGATATTCGCGAAAAACTATTTTTTTTACCTTTGACCTTGAATAACTTAAGACGCAGACACGAGATTTTATGAGACTTTTGAGACAACTTTTAGGGCGCCTAAATGAAGGTATATACGAAAATTCAGCTTATTATCTCTCATTCCGAGGTTAATTCCTAATTTGACTGGGCTATTACTTATCTAACTCATTTTCATATCGTCACGAGACGTTTCGTTCACATTTGAATTGCCTTCGAAAGAGGAAAACGTCCAAGAGAGTCGTATGAATATGACTAACCCTATATTTCCGACAGGTCTATATAAATAGATGTAAATAAAGTACCTAATGATTAAAATAATGATGATGAAAATATTTGTGTTAATCATTTTTAGAAAGGTTTGACATGACTGAATTTAGATAAGTTATCTCAGACTATTTTCAGTCAATGTTGTAGTTCTATGTAAAAAAAAAATGTTCCCAACGGCCAAGTGTTACGACCACGGAAAATAATGCAACCAAAAAACAACGATTTACGCAGTTCCCTTTTAACAAAATCAATTATTGTAAACACAATCTTAAAAAGTAAAACAATAATCAATTGATTGACACCAGCTAAGCATTATTCAATATGCTATCTTGCTGGCTACTTAGCCGGCGGATAAGGACGGACTATAAATAAATCATCCGATGGTTAATCACAGGCAGGACTGACGGATAGTTAGTTGGCGCAAATTAGCGAGTGCGCGTCGAGATAGCAATGTTTGTAGATTGGTTTGCTTCAAGTTGAAAACTGAAGCGCTTGATAGTTAAATTGCGCTGCAAAATAGAACTTTCGACATGCTGCACTTGGTTTATAGTACTAGTAAAGAGAAATATTTGTGTGATGAACAAAGTTTTTTGTTATAAACCTCGCCTTGAAGATATACACGGTTAATTCTGGGTCAGTTTAAAGCCAGCACCCACTGCTTTTAATACTTAATCGTATTCGTTGGTTTAGGTTTTGATTTTGATAAGTATTTCATACGAAACTGAATAGTCGAAAAGATTGACAAAAGTGAGATATGTACTTGGTAAAAGGTCGGAGGCGCGCAGAGCCAATGACCGCCGCGCCGTACCAAACAGCTGATCACAGAGCGCATCTCGTGATTTATCCTGCATAAGTAGGTACCTAGATAACTAATTTTATGTAGGTAGGATAAAGTCTTACAAGTAACTAGTAGTCTTGTAAGTACATAAGTAGGTAACTATTTTTTAAATCAGTGAAACCAATTTTCCCTTCATACTTAAACGGGCTTAGGACCGTCAGAAAAGTTATGCCCACTAACTTTATGTAACTTGTTACATTTTTAACAGAACTGTGTTATTAGGAACGAAGTAAAATTAATCATTAGGGGATACGGATACGTAATAACTTTTCTGGCGTACTTAAAAAATTGGAAACAAAGCTAGGTATTTAAGTAGGTACCTACTTACCTAAAATAATGAAAATCAACACGATTCTGAAGTTTGTTTTTTACAAATCAATTCATGTTTCTGTGCACATCCCAGGTAGAATGGTACTTCACCAGTACTGCAACAATTGTTCAAAATACCGGCCTCCCCTTTCGATGCACAACCGCGCACGTTTTAAAATGTTTTCAGTCAGTTTGTTTAGCGTATCTCTATCACTTTTCACTCACATCCTCGAATGCTTGTTCAATTTTACCCGACACGACACGATCATCTCAAGCGCAGCGAACAACTGACTGAGGTTCCGCCGCGCGCGCGCATCCGTCGCGCGCGGTTCAGTTCGAGTGAGCGAGATAGAGAATCTATCTGAGCGGGCTGGGACTGATAGATGTGAATGACCGCGTCCTGAGTCGGCCGCCCCGCGCCGACAAAGGACTGTACTAGCCCTTTGTCGGCGCGGCAGCCGACTCAGGGAGGCGGACTACTATCGGTTCTCATATTATCGTGTATATTTCGTGTTATTATTAATTGCAAAAAAATAGATTTCTTTTTTATTATGTTTTTTGAGTAAGGTTATCGATATAGATTACGTAGGCGCCGGCTTTAAACTGACCAAAAATCAACGTTGTATATTGTGATTGTTGCAAAATTTGATGAAAAGAGAAGGAGGAGAGAAGTGTGCAAGTAAATCATAAAACTATTTTTTTTTTAATGCACATAGAACTTTCTGTGATTGGATTTTCGTATAAACTTGATTTCATAAAAGAAGTTTAAGGCCAAGTTATTAATTTTGGTTAATCCTTTGACAGCTTTTAACTATGCTACTGTTAAAAACTTAAACCACTGATAACTTAAGCCCCTGATTAAGGTCGGCGTCGCGTGGCGGCGCATGTTTTGTTCTAATTATTAGCACCCGCCCCATAAAGCTTGGGGATATAAACTCTTGTAGTTGTTCGGCTTAAGAGAGAGACAATGGTATACAAATCCTACCATCTGTCTCTTTCCTCCCCTAATATCTGCTACGGTGTTTGATAGTCATTTTCCACCAACCCTCTTTACAAATGACTCTCGAAAACGAATAAAGGCTCGGTTTCATTCGGGGGAAGTTTTATACTGAAGTTGTGTGTCCTACAGTATAATAGTGCTAACCGCTGCAGATTCACCGGACTATGACATGAGCTTCGATCATATAATGATCGAAGGGCATGAGCAGAAAGCTCAACGCAGGAAAACGCAGGAGCTCGAAAACGTAACCCTTTAATTAATAAAAGACCAACAGACTTTCTGGAGCACAAATCGCTGCTGCTAAATCTGTTGCCTTCTCTGATTATTCACAAGAGTGTGACAAGAAATAATTATTTTCTAAGCCTAAGGTCGTTCAGTTGTTCTGATGTGTACATCAGAACTGAACGACCTTAGGTAAAAGAGCATAATAAAGTAAATAAAATAAGTAGTTCCCGTTTTTGCCGTAAGACTTCAGTGGTGGCGCGGACTTTACGATTTATTTTGCACTTATCATTTTATTGTTTTCCATGGTTTTATAATGATCAAATAAAATACTGTACCTACACTTAGATTAGTAGTACGTTTTATAGTCTCATAAAAAATATTCAATTTAACAATGCTTTATAGATTATTTTATTTCTTGTTATGTTTATGTCTTTGAAAAAAATTATCTACGGTTTCAACTAGGTAGGAAGCCATAAGTCTATTAAGATTTATGGCATACGGTAAAAATTAAAGTTAACACCTATTACTGCAAAATAAATTGCCATATTTTTTTTTTCAGCTAACAAATGGCAAAAAAAATTAAAAGCTGGTTCGTTTAGTTTAGCTGCGTTTGCGACTCCCTCGGCGACTCCCTTTAACCGCCACTTGTCTAAAAGTGGATGGAAAGCTAAAGGTAATTGCCCTCTCAACCCTTCTTTGCTCATTTTATATTCCGAGTAACAACTTACAAATTGCTTGGCAAAGAAAGTATAGATAATTTCACATTGAACTTACTAGTTTAATTAACAGCAATTTTCCAGTCATTTCCGCGATGAAAGGTACTATAAGACTTAAAAAACTTTGCTACTAAGTTGTAGAACGTTTTAAAATGCCATTTAAATAATTTAAAAGGTTAAAATAGTATCTACCTGATTTGTTAATATATTCATAACAGGTACTATTTTCACCTTTGACCATAAGGATTTCACACTAAGAAGTCTCACACGATCAACGCGATAACTCAAAAGTGTTTTTGTGGTTTTAAATGGTTTTGTTTTTATGTAGTTCTCATAAAGTCATTTATTACTATGTTAGTTTTTGTTTGTTTTGAGCATCATCATCATCATCTGTTGCCGGTCTCACTGCTGAACAAAAGCCGCACAAGCCAAAAATTATCCATAAATATCATAATATTGTTTCCTTATTATAATCTTCGACTAACAAGGTAAAATAATCGGTACAATTATGCGGTAACAAGGCCAGCAAGAGGTTTTATGCGCATACCCAGATAATGAGTTTTAAGGCATATTCGGGAACGGACCGCTTGTTCTGATAACAGAACAATAGGCACAAACAAACCTCAATGCAATAATCAGCCGGCTTCGTTACTGGCTAGATATGCGATAAACGGATTCGGGTAGAACAGTAACCGAAAAACTATAAAAAACTCCGTCACCAGAGTTGGCCACTTGCTCATACGAACTTACTTTAGCAACCGAAACAAGCAAAAAAAAAAAAACCCGACGGATTAAAGCACAAAAAAAATCTGCATTCGCTTTTAAAAAATCTGAATCAAAATAAACTTGCTAAGCCGTTTAAAAATCATGTTTGGCGAGACTAAGCCAACGCGAGCGATGGAAATATGCTGTTTCCACACTGGCCTTCGCTCGCGTTGGCCTAGGCTCGCCAAACATGTATAGGCGGCATTGGACGTAAATAATTTGTTTAATATTTCCATGTGACTCAATAGTATGCTATGAGCTCAAGATAGAATTTCATCATCATCATCATCATCCACAGCCCGATTTTACCCACTGCTGGGCATAGGCCTCCCTAAGTTTGTGCCATCCACCACGATCCTGTGCTAGCCGCATCCATTGACGCCCCGCGACGTGAACTATATCGTCGACCCACCTGATAGAATTTACCTGAAAAAATTACCGAATTGCTGCCGCAACTCTATTCCACCGGCTAACGTACAAAGTGTACCAGTTTTCTAGTAAGCAACCGTTTTTCCCCTATCACTTCCTACCATTATCGGTTGGCTACGCAGCGACTTAGCTTTTAACCACAGCTAAAAAAATAGATAGAACACTCATTACTCACACTAGAAGTGCTCATGGCGTAGCTTGCTGAAACGTTCTTGATTGATCGCCGAAGTTAAGCAACGTTGTGCGCGATCACAATTTGGATGGGTGACCGCAAGTGGCATTACGAGCTGAATGCTTCCGTGCTTCGGAGGGCACATTAAATTGTCGGTCCGAGCTTTTAAGTCGTTAAGCCATGACGGAGGCCTTTAGGCGTCCTTAAAACTTTGTCACCAGAGTTGGCCACTTGCTCTTACGAACTTACTTACTCACAGTACTTAGTTACTAGCTCATACGAATACACACACAAACCCCATTATTCATAACCAGCTGTCATTTTAGCAAGGCTTTGAGAATGATTTTTTCTTACCACTTATTATGTCAATCAAACGAAGGCAAAAAAAGAAATTAGTCCATTATAATTAAGTATGCTCTGAATCACAGGATTTACGTACTGTTCTCATAAAAATATTTTTTTGTTTACAGGTAACAATTAAAGAACTTTACGATCGCCTGATGACTGAAACACAAGGTATTAAAATTAAAAGGATTATATTTTAGTAGAGCCTTGAAATATAATGCAATTAGCTGTTTTAGTCAACGATGAATGAACGTGTCGTATTCTATTCTAGCTATACCACAAGCCATTAGTGGTATAGCGTCTAACACCTAGAAAGAATTAATTGCAATTCACTATAGGGTAGGTTTTTGTATGTATAATGTTCGCTCAGTTGTTTATATCATCTTATTTGGTAGAAAATTATGTGATACTACCGAATAATCTTACGGATGAAATCGACTATTGAGCTTGAGCACTTGAGCTCAGTCGACAAAATGTAGAACGATGTCACTGGCAAGCTGCGTGATCATGATCACCGAACGAAGAGGCAGCATACACGTACAACATTTTCCTAGATGGCATTTAACGTGTTAAGACTATTGCTCCTTTAACCGATTGGGTTCAATCAACTAGTCCCAGTGCATGACGAACTTCTACTTTAATTGGAGTGAATGAACTGTATTCTATAAGCTGTTTCTTAACTAATGTCTCCTTTTGTGACCGCTCGGCCGGTTTTAATCAGTTGTTTATATTATTGCCAGAGAGTGCGCGATTTAATCGTCCGTTTACCGTTCTACATTGTGAGTGTATCTATGGTTTGTGGTAAACTACGGTACATCAGAAGATCATTTTAAATCTACAGATAGGTTTTGCATTTACCTCGGCCCTATTGTTTTGTTCGGCTTCTCGTATATTTTAACGAACTCATCGTTTAATCGCGAAAACAAAGAGTACCTTAAAGTTTTTAATTTTTTATAGTGTTAAACCACACTTTGGTATTATTTCATTACAAATGAAAAATCTTACCAAAATTTTCAAAATTAAAATTAAAATTACCAAAGGATTCCGTGGCCGAATGGTAAGGCACTCCGGCTTAAGGAGGATCGTTTGTATCATTGCGGGTTCGAATCCCGTCGGAATTGAAAATTTTGGTAAGATTTTTCATTTCTAATGAAAGAGTACCTTTTTCATGTAAGTGAAATAAATTACCTAAAAAAAAAAAAGTTTTGGAGTGATTTAGATTTTACATAATAGATGTTTTGCTGTAGTAATGATTTGTACAGTTGCCTAGGCGTTACCTAGCTACTCCTCGATAGTGGATTCCTGTTATGGGTACGTTTATACATCTTAAATGCCGCGCCCGTGAATACATTAGCCTTCCATTTATTTATTTTTTATTCAACCTATGTCGTCCCACTGCTGGGAAAGGTCTCCCCCAAATCTCTCCAACCATCTCTGTTCCTCGAGATTTCCCACCAAGTCTCTTCAAAGGCGTCGAGATCATCCCTCCAACATTTTATTTATTTATTTATTAAAATTTTATATAATCAGACTTTCTCAAAGTTAGTTGTCAAGCCATGACGATCTCCAGGCGATCCTAAAACTCCTTCACTGTCCGTCCCAGAGTACATAGTTGATGTACAAAGTAAAATAAATACAAGTCAAATGCTCTCTGAAATATTAGAGCACTTAGCCCTCCTGAATAGGCAGGTATATCATCATAAGTAAACCTATACACGCCACATATTAGTGATCTGTTGGGTCCAACAACCGACGATATTTGTTTAGGATTAAGAGATTTAGCCATGCGCAGAGTGAGTAAGCCCGCACTGAGGTGAAGCACATTAAAATTTTAAATCAAAATAATGTACAAGCAACAAACAAAAACTCAAACTCTTTCCCTTTATTACATTAGTATAGAAAAGAAAGAAAGAAAATACATTTGTTTTCACACAAGTATAAATGTTTACAAAATACATAATTACTAAGACAAGATCAAATCCTACTAATATTATAAAGGCGAAAGTCCGTGTGTGTGTGTGTGTGTGTGTGTGTGTGTGAATGTTTGTTACCACGTATCCTTATAACTACTAAACCGATTTTGATGAAGTTTCGAATGTAGATAGTTTAGGTTCTGGAATAACACATAGGGTACTTTTTATACCGGAAAAATGTATGGTTCCCGTGGGATACAAAAATAGTAGTCCACGCGGGCGAAGCCGCGGGCGTTCACTAGTAATAAATAGGTAGATATCAGTTTTTAAAAAGTTCCTAGATTACGTTTATTGTTCCAATGTAATGTCTCCCCGATTCTACAATTCGAGAGCTCGTGTCGATTCTAAAGTCGATTTTGCTGTTTCGCAGTGCTTGCGACAACTTAAACCAGGCCTGGCTCACTTCTCACTTTAGGTATTTATCGGACGCGCGCCGCCTCGGGGGGCGCGCGACATAGGTTGCCACTTGCCGCTCGCTCGGCTTGCGGACTAGACGCGTTGTGCGTAATTATCGTGATCTCGTATACATCGTTTCTTGTGATTTATGCACGATGTCTAAACGATCTAGTCCTTATAAAAGATACTGCTGTGTCTACGGGTGTCTAAACAAAAGGAAAAGCAATGAATGGACATTAACATTCTACAAAATTCCGGAAGATATTGAAAGGTTGGTACCTACTAAGCTTTTCTATAATTTGTTGTAAGTACCTATTTAAATAAATCATCAATAAATACCTAGGTAGGTACTTACTTTTACTCTGTAACTGTAGGTGCATAATGAAAACGAGATTTTATAGGTACCTATTCGATTCCTTTTTGATTGAATACCTACCTGTTTACAAATAAACAAACATAATACACCTACAAAACTACCTACCTACAAAACTGTAGGTAGGTAGGTACCTACAGTTTTGTTTATTTACCTAGGTACCTAAAAGTAAACGCTTTAGAAATGAAATGAAATGAAATGAAATGAAATGAAATGAAATGAAATGAAATGAAATAGGTAGGAGTGATGATCACGCACGTCTGTAGATATCCTCGAGGCGCGATACACATTCTCTCAGATCTTTTTTGGCATTTTAAGATCCTTTGAAGATGTCTAAGGGAGTTGTCACAGGTATGTCCAAATACATATTGTACCTTCCTACATGCCCACATTTTGCAGAAGTTAACATTTCATACGTGACAGGTTGCAAGCCCATCGACGCTATTAGAACTCTAATTGGTTTCCTCACGATGTTTTCCTTCACCGTTTAGAACTCGTGTTAATGCGCTTATTAGGTATAAGTAGGTACATTTTTCGAAACCAAAAATCCATTGATGTGCATCAGCCCGGGTTCGAACCTGCGACCTTCGGATCGAAAGTCGAGGCACTAACCTACTCGGCCAACACACTTTAGACCCAGTTTAAAACAAAAGTAAGTACCTAGCTAGGTAGGTAGGTACCTAGCCTGATAATTTACCTGATAATTTATTTGTGTTGTCGCAAGCGAAAATTCGACAACCCTTACGAGTTGCGTCACACCGCGCCAGACAGTGACACAGTTACGCATTAGAGCAGGATGGGAATGTTTAGGCAAATATCTCGATAGGTAATAGGCCCATAGGCGAGTTGAATTGCACTTTATAGCTTCGCCGCGAGAGTCTCTATTTAAACAAATTTACTCGCGAAGTGACCCTTCTGTACGTAGTACTCTAGTATTCTGTGCTTAAACGTTAAACAAAAGCTGCGTTCACCGCAAAATGTTGTTTGTTTAATTGTACATGCATGATAACGTGACGATCCCACTCTGGGATTTAGCAGTTACGCCGCCGGTATAGATTTACAAGCGAGTCAAAAGAACTATGTATAGTTAGCAACATAACGCACCTCCAGAATACATAGAAGTGATTTAATTAAAAAAATTGGGAAAATGACTTGAATACGTAGAAAAACTCAGAAAAAAAAAACTCTATCTGCTAGTTATTAAAAAACTGCTAATTTGGTTAGAACGTGAAAAACATAATAGCTGCGTCTCTTTCATTTCGGCCGTTTCTCCTCCCTCTCCCGCGGAAAACGGTTATTTATCGCATTTCCCAAAAATCATGATTTTTGAATTGAGTCACTTCTATTCTGGAGGTGCGATAAGATGTTTTAAGCTACAAAATAATGGAATATGAATACTTGGGGATCCAAGGCGCAGTAGATATTCTCTCAGATCTTAAGGCATTTATGATCCTTTGAAGATGTCCAAGAGAGTAGTCAGAGGTTTGTCGAATTACTCGTACATTTGGTAGGTACATGCAAATATTTGGCAGAAGCTAGCATTCCATACCAGACAGGTTGCAAGCCCATCGCCGCTATTAGGAAGCTAACTGGTATCCTCACGATGTTTTCCTTTTCCGTTTAAAGCTCGTTTTTTTAAAACAATAATCTATTTTTTTGTTCCTCCATCCATTTCTTTGTGTTTTCTGCCTTACTGATAGTACTTGTCATTATTCTTATTTAAATTAACTAGTCTTATTCTTCTTCGTGTCAATGATACGAAATACATGTTGACTAGTTAAGCTATCTAAAGTAACCTTTATATTAAGTTAAAATGATAATTATTCGTTTTTCATGCTAACTGTACGCTGCAGCGCTGTTGAAACTTTGTTACCTAAGCTGTGGTCGCATGTTTGGTAGTGATATGAAAGTTTTCATGCAAACTTAGATATACTTAAGCCGGAATGACATTGTTTCGGGGTGTGTCGTGACGCGCCAGAAGTATACCGGATCCATACATTTGTACTATTAGAATTACGTTACGAAAGTGCCACATGTCGCGACCGACGTGACGTCACGACACGCAAATACAAATCTCAAAAAAATGTAGTAAATATATCATTCTGACGCGTTCCAATACTATAAATCTGCCCCTTGATTGTCTATCTTTGATAGTGATCAAAATCGGTCTCAAACTCTCAATAGTTATGACAGTTCAGTGACCACTCAAGTAGCTCTGTCACTCTCATCTCAACGAGGCCGAGCGCGACAAAAGATACCTACGCGATTTGACAGTTTGAGACCAATTTGAGGTTTGAGACAAGTTAGACAATCAGCCTGCAGATGATATAAATCTGCCTTAAAATAACATTAAAAAGTAACTTTTTTTTCTTGTTTCTATCAATCAGTGGACGGTAGACCAAACCATGATTAATACACGTTTTTTTTTTTTTTTTTTTTAACTAGCCTAAACTGTCCCACTGCTGGGCAAAGGCCTCCCCCGTTACCTTCCACTCATCGCGATCTTGTGCGGTTTCTCTCCAGTTTCCTTTAAAGGCGTCCAGGTCATCACGCCAACGCTTTTTTGGCCTGCCTCGGAGTCGCCTGCCATCCGCCGGGATCCAACCAGTCACCACTCCAGCCCACCTATCTGGGTGCATACGGCAGACATGACCCGCCCAATCCCATTTCAGCTTGGCAGCCTTTACGCCCACATCAGCAATGCCGGTCTTTGAACGCAGCCAGGTGTTTCGAATCCGGTCGATTCGTTTTACACCTAAGATGCTGCGTTCCATTGCTCTTTGGCAAACCCCGAGTCTGGACTTTTGAGAATCAGTCAGTGACCAAGACTGGGCACCGTAGGTTAGGACGGGCAAAATGCACATGTCGACGAGTTGACGCTTCAGTGACATTGGAAGGTTGCCCTTCATTAGCTCCTTCATGGACCAGTAGCTTTTCCAGGTATTTTCAATTCTACGGTCTATTTCCTTGTCTTGCCTGTTTTCGAAGGAAGCTAACTGGCCCAAGTGAATGTACTCATCGACATAGTGTATAGCTTGCCCGTCTACCATGACCCTACGTTTCGTGCTATTGGTCATAATTTGCGTTTTTGACCGATTCATCATAAGTCCAACCTCGAGGCTCGCCGTGCTAAGGTCTTGTAGCATTTCTTGTAATTCGGTGGCGTTTGGTGCAAAAAGGACTATGTCGTCGGCAAACCTAAGGTTAGTGAGCCGTCGGTCGCCAACTTCAATGCCCCTTGTTGCCCACGAGACTGCCAATGGTTTAAAAACTTCTTCCAAAGTGCTTGTAAATAGTTTGGGAGAGAGCGGATCACCCTGTTTTACTCCCTTTTCTATTGGAAACTGTATTCCAGAAGACTCTATTTTTATATTTGCATGACTATTGCTATAAATTAATTTGATGAGGTCTATATATGTTTTATTTACTTGGTGTTGCTCCAGTGCTGAAAATATGGCTGTATGTTTGACACTGTCAAAAGCTTTTGTGTAATCCACAAAAGCTAGGTATAGTGGTTTGTTGAATTCGTTATATTTTTCTATAATTTGGTTAATTGTGTGAATATGGTCCGTGGTGGAAAAACTAATACAATACACGTATGGAATTTTATTGTTACAATGTTTTCTACCGTTACAATGTTGTACTGCCATTTGAACTGGTATTGCTGACAGTAAATAAATAGAAATTTAAATGGAATTTGAAAAGCCTACTCGTATTTATCTCCCAACAACGAAAGGACCAGTGGCGAATTAAAAACGTAACGAAACTTTTCTAAATAATGTGCTCCTATATTTTTTTGTCATTGGAAAACAAAAAGCTGGGAGTGAGTAGCACTTAACTTTCATTGAATGTTTAATTTCAATTATCAGATTAAAAGTGCACTGAGATTCCCAGATGCACATTATCCTCAGCTAAAGATCTTTTTGTTTTAGCTTTTAATATTCTCAAGGGACTTCACAATTCATACAAATATCTCGAAATGTATGCGTTTAGTTCATATAATTTTGCACTGTAAATTTTTTTAGTAAGTACTTATAATATTACTAGCTGTGCTCATCGGTTTTACCCGCCATTTAATGTAGTCTTAAATAGCCTTCCTCAGAAATGAGCTATCAAATGCAGAAGTATTTTTTCAACTGGTATTTCCATAGATTAGCGCGTTCAAACAAAAGCAAATTCTTTCGCTTTATTACATTATTACATACTATAGATGAAAAAAAAATGTAATATGATCACGATTGGATTCCCAAGGTGCGGTAGACATATTCTTTCAGATCTTTAGGCATTTTTTAGATCTTTTAAAGACGTCTAAGGGGGTAGTCAGAGGTATGTCCCAACACATTTGGTACATTTTACATTTAAAATTTTAACATCTTCAATAAAGTTATTTTGATTAGTGTACTAAAGTAATAAGAATAACCTAGACTCACATTAGGGCAATGCCAAAGTTATTGATTGTATTTTATTAATTTGCTATGACTTTGTTGTCCTTTTCAATGGCAAAGACACGTATTCTTTTTCAAGCAAATCCATTTTACGAAACGTAAATATCAAAATATGCTTATTCGCAAATGTTATTACTAGCTAAATCTTATTGAGATTCAGACTTGCCTAATGCCCATTTGGCTCATCTAGTATAATGAAATTTTCAGTCGTGTGTACTAAAAGATAGTAAATATCTATATTTTAATATCTAAGACAGAGTTCAATGTTATTTGAGTACGTGTCATATTCGGTTGAACAAAGAAATATTTTATTTTTCATGGCGCTCTGAGCTAATGGAGATGTTGCTTCAGTGGAATAGTACCACAACTTGAACTTAATTTTTTTACTTTCAAATTGCGCTTTGTGAAAGGCCCCACACTGACAATAGTAGATTTGTTCTCCTAAGACTTACTTTCATATGCATAAAACTTAGTGAAACGCATTAAAACGAGCTCTAACCGGTGAAGGCAAACATCGTGAGGAAAGCCGCGGCTAAGTCAGCCCCACACGTATTGATCATGTCTTTCCTGTGGATATGGCCGGTTAAACTGAGAGGATGGTTTAGGTGCTGTCAAGCCTACTCCATCTCAAACAATGTCCCAGGCACTACAGTGTCCCGTTAAGTATAGGCAAAAATTTCCTCCCGACACTGTATAAATCATCTAGTAAAAGATGTAAAAAGCCTTTTAAAGGTTTATATAACATTGAAGTCAGTTTAAAAAAAAAAATCCATTTAGGCACTTGTTTACTTTATAAAATTAAATGTGGAGTTATCATTATGTTTTCCTTGCGATTGTAACGAAATACTGTCTAATAATAATTTAGATTTCCTGTGTTGGATCATTTGTGATTGAGACTGGTGTTTTGATATATTACCTGTGGCGGTGTAGCTAGAGGATATATGGCTGTAAGGCTACTAGCCAATATCTGATCGTTAGCAACCACAAAACCCACCGATCTGTTTCAGCCATAGAATTCGTAATCAAAGGGTGACTGCAATGCGCCTTACAAACTAAACGCTATATTTTGATAAATTTCTTGTTGCAATATAAAAATGACATAGCGGATTTAGCTCTTCGACGTTCGAAGTGAGTTTACAGAATGACTCTGCTGATAAAGAGGCCCCTGAATGCCAAATGGCCGAGACACCCGACAGGACAGTCGCATCGGGCTGAGATAACCTCAACTCTGTCCACTCGTTAGTTAATTAAACACGATACGACGCACGTCGCGATCTCCTCGATTAATGATCTCAATTAATGTAATCGGGACTTTGCAGATTTACGTGCGTCCTCACGAAGCGGGGACATGACCTGATGCAAATGAATGAATGGACCTTTTTGGAGCACTTTCTTTTTTTATTATCGTAGTTCAACTGTAACTTAAAACTCAGTAATCATGGTAATTATCCCGTTGATAATAATAAGGATTTATATTAGCTCAACTGCTTATTAAAATAATAATATGTTTAAGAACCCTGAAACCCGGCTTCTACGTACGCGCTCACGTACTCGCTTGAGTACCTATGTAATTAGCTATTAATGCACTTTTAAAAAACGGCACAGAACAGTAACATTTTTGAAGTAACAATCCGGAATAAAGTTTATGTGATACCATTGCGGTTTATTCTTTATTTCTAACAAGAAAACAGAAGTCATAAGAATAGGTCAGTTACGGAAAAAATCAGTAACATACATACGAAGTTGAAAACCTTTTTGTTTTCGAAGAGTATTTTTCGTATGCAACTATTTAAAGGGAAGTAAAAGAAAGTATTTTGCCAAGACACCAGTATAAAAAGGTGTGAAATTACATAGATGTACTGTACTTGAAACCTAGTTTACAACAAAAGTTTACCATTTTAAATCCGGATAAGTATATATTTTAATTTGAGTAATTTATTTAAAACGGTTGCAGTATTTTAAGACTATTTGTTTATACTGGTAGCTAGGGTACAATCAACTAAAAAGTATCCTGCAATTTTATGCTGAATAAATAACATTATTTTCATTATAACATTACCATACAAACACTGTAGAACAATAAAATGTACATTGGCTCGCGTGGTCGTAATTTGCCAGGAATTGAAACGGCTGGGACAGAACAATTTGATTGTGAGGCAGTTAAGCAAGATTCAGAAAATCTAGTGTCACATAATGTTGATATTTTATTGGTTCGTGGTTCGCAGAATGTGACACTTTCTGTACAGTGTAAGCGGAGCACAGTAACTCATCTTCATCCCTTGTAGCTTGCTTAGTCGTTCTTGATAGATTGTAGAAGTTAACACATTCGCATACAAACAGAGCACACACGTCACGGGCTCTAAACGTGTCAAGCGATGTTCTGCGTGGTCAAAATGAAAGATTGACCACTGGTGGCATGACATGAGCGTTTCCGTGTGTCGCAGGGCACGTTAAACTGTCAGACCTAAATGGCGGCGTTGTCGTTAAGCTATGAAGAAGGCCTTCAGAGAGCTTAAAAATACGTCAAAATACTTGGACATTTTTTGAATGCAACTGAATAATGTTCCATTCGATAAATTTTTAAATGCTTCTTCCATTCAAGTTTAATCACTACAAATTCAATTGCTGTCAATTGAAATTTAAAAACCAATTGTTTATCATCTCGCAACGGACACAATTTTGAGTAGGTATTTGTAATCTTCAATACGATAGATTTTTAATAAAGGTTAGAATAATTAGAATTTCGGTTATTGCTTGGCCATATGCCTCCCCATGACAGGCTGCGATGATAATATTTTTCATGTATTTAGATTTAAATATGTTCACATAGTCTTAAAGAATAAAATTACTAAGTCAAAAAAGGATTATCTAAGTAGAGTGCTCTAGATTTCATTTGTTTCAGGTACGTAACGTATGCTCAATTTGGGTCAGAGTTGTTTAGAGATAAAGCTCTGTTTCACATCGGTACATTGTACTCACGTTCTCTAATTCCGTCCATTGAATTCAAATTGAAGAGTAAAATGTCCCCGACACGGCCCAACCGTGTATTGGCACAGCGTTTTAGCTAATAACTTAATTCCGATGGGAATTTCCAACTGTTTCTCATATAGTATAGCTACTGTTTGACCATATCGTGATTTAAAAAACGTGGCGTCGATCTCTCTTTCGTTTTGGTCTGCTTTTAACGGATTTAAACTGCTGTTACTGAACGCTAAGTGCTATTTGTATTTGTTTGGCAAAAATAAATGTGAACAATTTGCGTTTTAGAGCTTTTATACCAAATGCACAAACATGTTTAAACGAAAAGTAACCTAGCGGCGATCCCTACTTGTTTCTGATCGAGAACAGTATCTGAAAATTGAATACATGTTTATTTATGGAAGGATATGTAAGAATGACTTCAACTCAAAAGGCAGGGTGTATCAAGGAACTACGACACTCGTGACGTATTTGAATACAAAACACCAACCTACTAAATAAATATTCGAGAAGGTTGAATAGTTTTCACCTCTGCGTACCCCGCTGAACTATTCCGAAAAAGCGTCTGAATGCAATCAAGGAAATTGACCTCTTTATGGTTTCCCCGCAAAAAGAGCTTTCCATCCGTACGATCGGCTCGATATTTTCTCCAGCACCGTCGCTATTGAATTGGCTCCGCTACTCCATTTACCGGCAGTCATGAATATTCCTCATGTGAAACTTACGCGTGCTGCGCTCGTGGCTTTCCTTTTACAACGTTTAGCTGTTTAGTGCAACGGCAATTTGGACGAGAATCGAAACGTGGTAATGACTATTGTGGGCTAGACTGTAAGGAAAATAATACTCCCACACTGACTATGAACACTGCATGAAATCTACAGCACACCGAACAATATTGATACTTAAAGTTTCTTTGTCACAGGTAAATATCCATTGGCAAAAATATACGCGTTCTGCTAATGCATTATACATAGTGCTTTTCGGTTTTGGGTCTAAGGACAGTTCGATAAGGCTTATTTTCGTCTAAAGTCTAAGTTAAAGTGATAGCCTGGCTTGAGCATGGTTAGAGTAAACGTTCTTATTCACAAGGAAACATGCTCGCGTGCGTCTGCGTTGGTATCGATTTGTATAGGAATGCGGTCAGGCCTAAGCTGATAGCTTGTTCATTACCCCTTGACGCGGAAACAGCAGTGGGAGCAAATTAAAAGGACGATGAGCCTGGATTAAAGTAGGATGCCTCAAAGCCTAATTGCAGCTTTGTCTCTGAATTGCCTAATTGGACTAACGTGTTTTGCTTTAGCATTTTGCTGATTAAAACAGTGCAGTTGCCATGTGTTCCCTATGTTCGCGCTAAATAGCTTTTATTGGGCTACTTTTGTTGGAAATTTGAGAAAATAAAAGAGATCTGTGAAGATAATAGAAAATGCTCGGTTTAATGATTAAAGCTATTGTTTGAAATAGTTGAACTAATTTTAGAAATACCTACCGAATTAGATGCTAGTAAATTAATATCCAAAATTTAATCTGAACAAGCAAAGTTATTGCTTCGAACAAAACATCTAAATATATTTTTCATAGGATTAAAAACTATGCAATTCTATTTATTATTCAATCATGATACCACAAAGTTATTTACAGTTTTAACTACTCTTCAACATAGCTTGAAAACCAATCATGCATCGTCCAATTTACAGCGGCCCTCGATATCTTCGCTCGTCAATATTCACCTGAACTAACGAGCGATGTGTATGAAGTGTCAGAGCTCTACTTAAAATGGTGCTTTATTATCTTAGTCTGTATTAAGGACACCTACTCATACATAAGGTAAGTAAGTATTCAATTTATATGTATAATGTTTCACCCGCCAATGATTTAAAAAGCTGTTAGTTTCAGTCTAAGCTCATTTCATGGTAAGTTTTTATGAGCTAATGGCCAAATTTGGTGACGGAGTTGTTAGGCCACCTAAAGGCCTCCGTAATTAACCTAAACATCTTAAAATTCCTTGAATCCCTAAAGATCGTAGAGAATATCTTAAGATGCAGTCGTAAGCTAGTTTACGTGTTTTATTGTTAATAACATAGAGTGATATCACTTGTGTTTCTGAAAGCCGCCGCGGTTGACAGAGATTAATCGAGCGACGCACAGAAACCCGTATTAGCTATAACGGCATCCAGAAAATTGCTCGATTTTTCCACTCACGCCCCATGTTACGTCTATGTATTGACAATGAGCCTTCCGTGATACAGTGAGGGATGAGTGCGCTGCGTCCTGCTTTTTCAGTAGGTCTTAAGGAAAGTAGCTTATGTAGATACCCCAATTTATTCGGAAATCTTGTGTCGCTTGCCGAAAGAAAACTATTCAGGCTCCTCTGGGCGTAGGCTTGAATATTCTATGTTGTTCGATAGATGAACTACTAGTATTGTAAATCTGAAAGTTTGTGTTGTTTATTGTTCTTGTAATCTGGAATAGGCTACATCAAATGATGATACCACACGAGCGAAGCCGCAGATGCAAGCTTATTACTTGACTACGGCGAAGCAAAAAGGAGGGTTATGATTTTGACCGGTATGTATGTATGTATGATTTTGAACTATACAATGGTGATGACATTTTTATTTACTCACGTGTTGGACAAAACCAAATATAGTGGAGGATAAGATACATGACACTTTACTTATTTTATTTGAGTAACTTTAATTTTTTTCGCTCTCTTTATCACTTTGACCGGTTTGGCTAATTAAAAAGTCTCAAGTATAACCTTTGATCATACAAAAATAATGACTTTTGAATCATAATTTAAACGAACTAACGGGACTTTATCGCGTTATTACCTTTGTTTATTATTTCCCGACATTTCGAGTGCGTTACAGCTCTCGTGGACTTTTGAATCAACGGTAAATTAGTATGAAAAATCACACCTAAAACCACAGCCAAATCGCATCGCTTGCGACTAAAGTATATGCTCGCTTCGCTCGCTCAATCAATTAATTTAGAATCCCTCCGAAATCAATTTGATCGACGCTGGTCCATTTGGACCATATGAATACTACCCGGTTAATCAAGTTGTCCGTGCCATAAACACGAGCCAAACTACAAGTAAATAAAAAACTTGGTAAGTAGATTCTCAAAATGAGAAAAGATTTGTTAATAATTTACTGATGTTCATGACCTGTAAACATTAATTTTAAACGAACCTATAGAATACAATTCTAAAATTGCAATAAAGTAAAACATTATACAAACTTCACAACGAATACCTTAACATTTTAATATAATGAGCGTCTTCGCGTTCTTCACCATAAAACCTTAAATTTGTAACCTCATCAACCAGGTACCTTCTGCAACCATTACTATGTTTACGGTAGAATGCTTGTCCCGTCATCTGTTTAAATTTTCATCCAGCGACTTTTATGGTGCAATGAAGATTTGCTTTGCCATTTCCAACTTAACTTTTACTGCAGAACCGTGCAATTCTAAATTGTAAAATATGGACAGTTGAATTAAGAAATCTTTAGAAAATTCAACGATATAGGTGAAGAAGATTGCAATGATCTTTATGATGTATTTATTTTATTTATATCTTTAAGTCCAATGATTTTATTTCATTAAAATTTAAAGCAATCGTCTTTCGATTAAGTACGGGCTTAAAAAGGTCGCTATTGCAGAATCGCAATATGAAATGAACTATATTGCCGTCTCTTTTCAATCTCAGTCAATGAAAAGAGATGGCATTATAGTTCATTTCATATTGAGATTCTGCAATAGCGACCTTTTTAAGCCCGCTGGTCGCGGTTGCCAATCATGAGTAGAGAAACTGTGTTCTATGGGACCATTCGATCCTAAATTGTAAAGTATGGTCGATTAAACGCTTGATTTACTCTGCTCACCTCAGCAATGGGTACACGCGGGGAATTACCCCACACCGAGAATTGATACCGAATATTCTCTAAGCTTATTATATTTCCTTCAATGCGCCCGCTTTATACACGGTGTCCACATCCTAGGATCTATTTAAAACAATGCCTCATTGTAAATTCAATGAATATTTTTACCGAACGAAACTCTATTGATGAAATAAAATTGCAATTTAGAATATTATTATTTTTTACGAATTTTTTGTTGAAAGCTTCGTCGTTAGCGTTATTGTTGTTTAATTTTGCTGTGAACAATTTCCATGGCCTTTATTTTGGTAAGCTCTGTGATTCACTTAAAATGCAATTTGTTAGTCACAGTATATATTTTAATCTATATCCTAAGACTTTATGACGCATCCTTTGATCGTCTTTGACTGACCTCACAGCTCAGTTGGTAGGCTCTGTCTTCTGTGCTGTAGGTTGTGGGTTTGATTCCCATTCAGGACAAACATTTTTGAAAAACAGATGTTTGTGCTGAGACTGGGCCTTTTTGGGACCACTGATTGGTGTGTAAACCTGTTATTATCTGTTTTTCTTTTTGTAACTTTCTTCGCGTATCTTTTACTGTTCTGTATTCTCTGTGTGTTAAATAAACGTTTTATCTATATATCTGTGTCTGGGTGCTATAAAGTATTATAGTGTATTCTTTGTATTGGTATTACATCACGTACATCAGTTATCTGATTCCCATCAAACTTTGCTTAGTTTTGTGCTAGAAAACGTTGACTAAAATGTCCACTACTATTTATCGTTTTCATGGACACTCTAGTACAAGACGTTTACGATAGATTTAAGTGGAAGTTATTTCGCTAAACTGTAATGTAATTGTGTGGATACGAGAGTTACGGGCGATATGACTGAAGTCGGAATCAGGGCGGCTCTGATATCCGATATTGACGTCCATTGTCTTTGTTATATTGACTTTGGTGGCACCTATGACATTTTGCATGTTATCGATCTAGTCTAGAGTATTTCGTTACAATGTATCAAAGCTGACCACTTCGAATATTATGAATTGTATTTAAGACGAGAATTGCTTTGTTTATAGTAAACACGTTAGGTACTTTTTTTTTCAGTTTATTCTTTAGAGAAATATCTATTTGGTCCATTTTCTTAACTATTTTTCATATGGTAAGGCTCATCTATTGTATATAACTCTATGTATTGAAAATAGTGTGCAAAAAAATGTTTGTATGTAAACAAAGTATCCATATTTGTATCATCAAAGGATTGGAACATCTTTGATTTGAGAGAATGTCTACCGCGCCTCGGGAATATCTATAGGCGTGATCATATTTAATTTCATTTTCTATTTTTCTAAATAAGCATAAGTAAAAAGAACGCTGGAAGAAAGTGGAGGGGGTGTGTTTTGTCTTATGTTTGCGCATGGGTTACCTATTCGCAAACCTGCTACAAAACACACCCCTCCATCTTCTTCCAGCGTTCTTTTTACATGACGTGAACTATTTTTTTATAATTTGGGGACCGTGTCACCCTCGTCCGTGGGAGTATACCCCTATTTTGTAACCCCACACGTGGTCCCCGGGTGGTGCGAAACAGGTGACATACTGGTGGTAGGCACAGCCGAGGTTAGTGACCACCCACCAGACAAAGCCACGGCGCCAAACAGCCTAGGCTGTGTTCCGCCGTGATGTCTGGTGACACCGTTAGGAGGTCGGGTCAGAGCGATGGGCGTCCCTGTAGAGAACGGGTCTATGCTGGATCGCTGCATCGGGTGGCTAGTTGTGGAGAGCAGCGGGATCCGAGGCACGGTGCCGCCGCTGGCCGACCGGAGTCAGTAGGGGGCCCAATTGTGGGTTAGCCGCCCATGAAAGGCTGCCCCGCCAACTACCGAAAAATCCCAGGGATGAGTCGTCGTGCCGGTTGGCTACCGGACGAGAGGGCATGATGGACATTCCTGGGGGGGCTCGGGCGTCCCCGCGGTCTCCACCTCTAGTCTCCCCCAGATGTATGCGACCCCGGTAAGCTCCACGGGACCTACAAGCGTGACCCCTCATTCTACTTCCGACCTCCAACCTATTACTTCGAAACTATGAGTAGAAACAAAAGGATGAAAAAAGTTTCACAGCGGCTGCACTCCCTCTCGCTTAAAGTGCACCTCACTAACATCAGAGGCCTGCACTCAAATATCGTTCCTGTCCATCACCATCTCGAGACAGAAAAGCCGCACCTCCTGTTTCTCTCGGAGACGCAGATCAGATGTCCATCCGATACTTCTTACCTCTCTTACCCAGGCTATAGTCTGGAGCACAAATTTAAACAACGGGCGGGCGTATGTGTCTACACCCGGGATGACATCTGCTTTCGGCGCCTCCGAAAATTTGAAGACCCCACTTTTTCAGTACTATGGGCTTTGGTGGACACTGGCTTAGAGAAGATTCTGTATGCCTTCGTCTACCGATCGCATAGCGGAGATCTGGAGACGACCAGGCTTATTGAATACCTCAGTGAGGCTGCGGATGCGGCGCAACGAGAGTACCCGTCGGCCCAGATGGTGTTTCTGGGGGATTTCAATGCCCATCACAAAGATTGGCTATTCCCATACCAGGACACTGACCATGCTGGGTATGAGACGCGTCGGCTTGCCTTGACGCTAAACCTTATCCAGCTGGTCCAAGGTGCTACGCGGGTACCTGACATTGATACGCATACAGCCTATTGCTTGGACCTTCTGCTGACAACAGATCCAGACCGCTACTCGGTGTCGGTATCCTCACCGCTTGGTACTTCCGACCACTGTCTGGTGAAATCTGTATCCGTCTACTCCCCGCCTGACCCCAGTCCTAAGGGCACTAGGCGGATGTGGAGGTACAAGTCTGCAGATTGGGACGAGATGCGATCTTTCTTTGCATCATTTCCCTGGCAGTCTGTATGCTTCTCTTCTGGTGCCCCTCCGCCTGCGCTAACGCCGTTACGGATGTATTGCGTCTGGCAATGGAATATTACATTCCATTCTCTGACGTTCCGTCATCCGTTAAAGCTCGCCCATGGTTCGGGCCTAAATGTGGACATGCTGAAGCGTTGAAACATCAGGCATACCTGGCCTGGGCTGATGCTCGTAAGTGTAAGGCGAGGGACATTCACGTAAAGAAGAGAGCTTTTAACAAGGCTGCCAAGTCCTGTAAAAAGGTTCTTCAGAAGGCTCGCTTTGACCACATTAGCCGAATCGGGAGCAAACTGGCTTCCTACCCAGCGGGTAGTAAAGCGTTTTGGTCACTGGCTAAGTCGGTCGAGGTGAACTTCTGTCGCTCCTCACTGCCTCCGATGCAAAAGCCCGATGGGACACTGGCCCACACCGCTGAAGAAAAGGCAAATTTATTTGCCTCTCTTTTTGCGGAATCTTCACGTCTTGATGCTGGTAGTGCGGCCCCGCCCACACTTCCTAGAGGCGAGTTTGTCATGAATGACATCCGCATCCGTCAAAAGGAAGTTCTGAAGACACTACGAAATCTTGACGTGAATAAAGCCAGTGGCCCTGACGGTATTCCTGCTGTTGTCTTGAGGACATGTGCGCCTGAGTTGTCTCCCGTACTAACACGCTTGTTTCGGCTCTCTCTTGAGGTTGGTCAAGTGCCCAGTTCGTGGAAGCTTGCTAACGTGCAACCCGTACCCAAAAAGGGCAGTCGTGCGGACCCTGCCAACTACAGGCCCATTTCAGTTACATCCATACTCTGTAAGAGCATGGAACGTGTGCTGAATCACAGGCTCCTGGCATACCTTGAAGCAAATGACCTCCTCAGTGACCGGCAATATGGCTTTCGCCGGAACCGGTCCACTGGGGATCTTCTCGCGTATGCCACTCACATCTGGAGTGAAGCCGTCGAGAGGTATGGGGAAGCGCTAGCCGTTTCCCTGGATATCTCGAAGGCTTTCGACAGGGTCTGGCACGATGGCCTTATTAGTAAGCTTCCATCTTACGGCTTGCCCACTGGATTCTGTGAGTGGATATCTGACTTCCTGCGGGATCGATCGCTGCGAGTGGTAGTTGATGGCTGTTCGTCCGATCAAATGGCAATTAATGCCGGTGTTCCCCAGGGGTCAGTGCTCTCTGCAACGCTTTTCCTGCTGCACATCAACGATCTGCTGAGTCCCGGTATATTTGGGTATGCAGACGATAGCACGGTTGTAGAGAGCTACACATCCAGCGCGCGAGCCAGTGGACATGAGATCATGACTCTCAGAGAGGCCATGGTAGAGCGGTTGAACTTGTCCCTTGAGGCTGTCTCAGACTGGGGCGATGCCAACCTGGTCAAGTTCAATGCCAGTAAAACGCAAGCGTGTTTATTCTCTGCAAAAAAGAGACCATTCCAACTGTCTCCTTCTTTCCGAAATGTATCTGTGCCGTTAGCTGACCGCCTCGAGCTTCTTGGTGTCACCTTAACATCGACTCTAAACTTTGGCTCATATATTGAGTCAAAAGCTCAGTTAGCCTCAAAAAAGCTTGGTATCCTCTCAAAGGTGAAGCGTTATTTCACTCCTGTGCAGCTGCTCACTTTATATAAAGCGCAAGTTAGAGCCTGTATGGAGTACTGCTCTCACCTTTGGGATGGCTCTGCCAAGTACCAGCTCCAAGCACTGGAGTCGATTGAGAGGCGCGCCAGGAAGCTTATAGGTGACGACTCCCTGGTTGAGGCTCGGCTACAAAGCCTTGAGCATCGCCGTAAAGTTGCTAGTTTGACGGTTTTTTATCGGATACATTTCGGAGAGTGTGCTCAGGAATTGCATAATCTGGTTCCGCCATCTCCCTTCTTCCATCGGACTTCCAGATACCCGGAAAGGCGCCATTTGTACATGGTAGATACTCCCAGTGTTCGTACAAAGCGCTTTGATTCTACATTTTTTATACGGACGGCGAAAATGTGGAACTCCTTGCCGGGGTCTGTATTTCCAGAAAGGTATAATTTGGGTGTCTTCAAATCGAGAGTCAATAGGTTCCTTCTAGGTAAGCGTGCTCCATCTTAGACCGCACTGTTGCTTTACATCAGGCAGAGTGTGGTCAAACGCGAACCTATTTTCGTTTAAAAAAAAAAAAAAAAAAAAAAAAAAAAAAAAATATTATTTTGTGACATCAACAAACCCCCTTATTTATGAAAGATGATTAAAGTTGAACACTGGTTAAACAACGTCCTGTCTCTATTCGTCACTATCCACAAATAAAGACAGGACGTTCTTTAACCAGTGTTCAACTTTAAACATCTTTCATAAGTAAGACCCTGAGTATTTAAATGTTCAGTTCAAAACTGTTTACCGTTTCGCATATAACGTTACCGAAAATCTTGCAGCGTCCGTCAGAACCGTACGTTCACTGATCCGGAACATGTTACTTGCGGACCCGTCAGAGCTGATTGACAGCCATCCACAGATTAGATATACCACGGGATCTGTACTGTTGATATCGAAAATTCCTGAACAACCGAAACAATCGGAACCATTTTTTTACTTTTTGAACGTTAAAATTACGTTTATTGTTTGAAATTATTTGTAACATTATTATAATTGCATTGGGTTAAAGCCAACATACATAGGCTCCTTTGACAATTTTGATGGAGACACTATCGATTATTATTAATATTTTTAGTTTTCTCGTAATCACGGTGACTATAATAAAATGAGTCCCGAATGTTCGAATGGTTGCGAATATTAAAAATAATATGTAGTAAGTAATGAAATAATTTTAGTAAATATTGAATTAGTTTTGAGTCATTTTTTTGTTCAATTTCCGTAATTACTTCAAAAAGCTGACAGGGTAACGAACGTTCAGAGCAAGTTCAGAGATAAATCCCGAGTATTTATTTTTCGTTTCTCATTTTAAATGTTAGGTACTTCCTCTTCATCGGTTTTGATAATAATTATCTATCTTTCTATGTTCGTATAAACTAGTGGCTAAATCTGGTGACGGGATTAGGCCGCCTGAAGGCTTCCGTCATGGCTTAACGACTTAAAAGCCGGGACCGACAATTCAACGTGCCCTCCGAAGCACGAATAAAAATTGAAATGAAAAAACCTTGCCTTAGCTAGTTTTGGCGACTGTACACCGGTCATGACCGCGTTTTGTATGTAAATGCACTCGCCGTGGACAAGCCATTCTTTTTGCGTTCTGACGCCTCAAAATCATCAGGTCTCGTCGTGAATATATGAATGGGAATCGTGGTTTACCCAAACGGGATTTATCAAGTCAGTGTTTATTTGTCCACCTCAAGAAAATCTAGTTTACCTTCACGAAATATCAAAATTATGTTTCAAATTTTAAGGATAATACATTTTAATAAGTTTATCCACTCAACAGATTGATAATAAAATAATATAAATACATTTAATGTAGGTACGTATTCATAATTTACGTGGAACTACATATTATTATACCTACACTTCAGTTAATCATTTTAAAAATTAAACATGGATTATTAAAATAACCACTGAAAAACTCGAATGGTAGATTTAAACCATGTTTCCCTGTCGATTCAGAAAAATAAAATAATATGAACACTTTAATTTTGATGTATGTATTTTGTATTTGTGCTTATTAAGATCATTTTGCAAGATTAATCTTAAATTTTTAAAGATAGACTGCAAGTGCGAGTCACTTTTTTTCGGAATGCATCCGATTCGAAGATTTTTTTCGGAAAGTAGACATTTTGAAACGTCACTTTCCGAATTCGGAATACATTCCGAGAAAGTCTGAATTGCACTGCTAAAAAGCGGGTCTAAAAAGGGCGCTATAGCAAAATCACAATAGGAATTGCAATATATGCCGTTCTTGTGAACTCAGTCTATGAAAAGAGACGGCATAATAGTTCCATTTTGTATTGTGATTCTGCTATAATGGCTTTTTTAACCCCCCAGGTCTCAAAACTATTTTAATCTAGTTTCTTCACAATTCTTAGGAATAATCATTATATTAAGATATCTATATATATGATAGCGCACATGAAAATTTGAATGGAAAATAATTGTGATTTACGTTAAAATTCATTTTAATAATTAATATGATTATTGCATGACTCGAATATTGTTATTTTTGAATACTTATTCAAATAAGTTTTTATTTGTGTCCTTTTTAATTAGAAAGCTATAATAATAGTGATAATCGATTTTTAAAATTAATATTTTATTGTAATGATATTTTTAAAATAGTTTGTTGATTTTATAAAATTGAATTGTAGTAACCGGAAGTTAGGTTCACATTATCACTTTTAAATTGGTTGGATTAACTGTACTTATTTACATTTTAAAATTATAGTTAGAATTATTATAAAATTAAGCTAATTATTCCTTAATTATTGGAACTGTTTTAAAAGTAACTTTTAGTTAAAAAGGAAGTAATGATTTGTAGCACGCTGCATGGCAATCTTTTTGTATAAAACGGACTGCTTCGAGCAGAGGAGACTCACTTTATGTTCGTAATTCGAAGGAATAGTACCTAAATTAACCAGTGTATCTAAAAGTTAAATAAAAGTGCAGTGAACATGTCGGAACGCCTTTATTCAAGACCCCCGAGCCTTCGCGCTCTTACATCAGAAGAAAGGGAAGAACCCGAGCCTCAACCTGATCCGTCTACATACTCGCCTACCCTGTCGACGCGACGCCTCGAATCGGAAACATGGAGGAACTTACCCTACTTCGCAGCCAGGTGGCATTATTGGAGAAAATGGTCTTCCGAAAAGAAAGTACAAACACACAAAAGCTAAGTGAAATTTTTATTCTCGGTTTTATTACAAGGTCCTTACGTACTTAGATAGGTCTAGGTAGCTAAAATCAAAAACAGTCGTTAATCAGCAGCTGAAAATAAGGACGTTGACAATAAGGCGATATCGCATTTGACAATACTAGGTTCTGTGACACGACGAAAGCTTAATTTGTTTGCTTTGTTTTGTTTGAGTGAAGTTGTGTTTTGCTGTGCTGTGTGTGACACAGACAAAGAAGTTATCCTGTAGATGTCGCTCATCGATGCTATAATCGATAGTATGGTCCTATCATGATTTTTAACTTTGGCGATAAAGGTTTCGTGGCCGAATCGGTAAAGGCACTCCTGCTAAAGGAGGACCGCTTGTATCATTGCGGGTTCGATTCCCGTCGGAATTGGAAATTTTGATAAGATTTTTCATTTTCAAAAGAAGTTATTATTACGCTTAGTGTGTAACGCGGTCGTGGTACGGCAAAAGCACTAACTTTTATAATCGTAGGTGATACGTCATGTCGTGTTCAACAGACGAACGGTATTAATTCTTTTGTTTTGTTAAACTTTGAAATTTATCATCATCATCATGATCAGCCCTTCTCATTCCACTGCTGGGCATAGGCCTCTCTTCGCTTTTGCCATTATTTTGAAATTTATAATTGATAATAATAGGCACTAGGCTAGGTATTGAGAAACTATTCACAGTCACACAACCTAGGTAAAGAAGGTAAGGTAAGTATTTATAAAGTCAAAGATTAACTGTTTATTTACTCCTTGCATACAGTTCTCTAGTCCTATTACAGCACATTATTTTGCCAACGATGAAAATACTTTTTTTTTGTTTTATTGTTTTTGTTTGTTTTCCATGATGAAATCTGATTAGATGCAGAACATAGAACACAGAATGGCCGAAGCAGCCGATAAAAGTAAGTAACGTTTTGACAGGTTCTTAACCTTCACAGGTACGGTGTAAAAAAAAAAAAATATATACAAGTTTGACCGAATAAATGACCGTGATAGCGAGAAGATAGAAAGTTTACAAATATTAAAATGATGGTTTTGGTTTTAATTGGCGAATTAAAGGTAAGCCTTGGTTATGGCAAGCGAAGTTAACGACCCTGGTTATGGTCAGAATTGATTTCAACCCTAGTCAAAACAAGCTACGATGATGGCCTCTGAGTTTGACAGTTCTGCTAGATCAAGCATTACTATTGCCTCTGAATCTAGCTTATATTGAAATTCTTAAAATGATTTTGGTTTTATCTGGTTCCAGATCCCAAATGATTCGCTGGCCCCAGCAAGGGCCGCTCGTCAGTATGGCCGTGATAGCGCACATGAAAATTTGAATGGAAAATAATTGTGATTTACGTTAAAATTCATTTTAATAATTAATATGATTATTGCATGACTCGAATATTGTTATTTTTGAATACTTATTCAAATAAGTTTTTATTTGTGTCCTTTTTAATTAGAAAGCTATAATAATAGTGATAATCGATTTTTAAAATTAATATTTTATTGTAATGATATTTTTAAAATAGTTTGTTGATTTTATAAAATTGAATTGTAGTAACCGGAAGTTAGGTTCACATTATCACTTTTAAATTGGTTGGATTAACTGTACTTATTTACATTTTAAAATTATAGTTAGAATTATTATAAAATTAAGCTAATTATTCCTTAATTATTGGAACTGTTTTAAAAGTAACTTTTAGTTAAAAAGGAAGTAATGATTTGTAGCACGCTGCATGGCAATCTTTTTGTATAAAACGGACTGCTTCGAGCAGAGGAGACTCACTTTATGTTCGTAATTCGAAGGAATAGTACCTAAATTAACCAGTGTATCTAAAAGTTAAATAAAAGTGCAGTGAACATGTCGGAACGCCTTTATTCAAGACCCCCGAGCCCTCGCGCTCTTACATATAGCTATCCAGTTACAAACGTACCACTTAGTAATAACTATAAAACAGCATGTTTGTAAAACATCCAGCTTTCCACATATCCACGGATAAAGACACAGCATCGTTAGCACTATTATCTCGGTGGCACAGTGATCGTTGTAAAATTTATAGTTTCGTCGTCGTCACCGATGCTGCTAGCAATTAATTGGCAGTTGGAGGTTGTTACCTGCTCTCAAGATGGGCATTATAAGGCTGGACTAGTCTAGCCGTATAGAGCTCTGGCAGCATTTGATGTAGCAAGCCGGTAGTTGAAAGTTATCGTGACAGTTTGTATATGTAGGTAGATATACATTGGTGGACATTTCACACTGCACCATCTAGCCCCAAACTAAGCATAACTTGTTCTATGGGAACCAATTAACTGATAAAATTCATAAATGTTGTTGTAAATACCTACTACTTATAATACTTTATAACACCCCGACATATACCTACACGTACACAGTATCAGAAGGCCATCTTTTACCTACACTTAATTGTAGTGCCTGGGACATTGTTTGAGATGGAGTAGGCTTGCCAAGCACCTAAACCATCCTCTCAGCTTAATCGTCCATTTACACAGAAAGGACATGGTCAATACGTGTGGGGCTGAATAAGCCGCAGTTTTCTTCACGATAAAATAAAAATAAATAAAATAAAAATTGTTTATTTCGGATATCAGAGATCCATAGGGGTTAGTAACACATTAAGATAAAGGCTTATTCTAGTTGATAGTAAAAAATCAGTAAAAATCATTAATAAAGTACCTACATCACAGTCATCTACCCGTTCTAAATCACCCAAAGTGATGAAGAGCACCTATCCGACAACGTTTTCAGGATGCTATTGCGACTGCCCCGTATTCTGCGGATCAGGGAAGCGGTTTTTTTACGAATAATTGCATGTCACGATGTTTTCCTTCATCGTTTAAAGGTCAAAACACACCACAAAAATACACCCAAGAACCGACCTTTTCTTCTAATAGACTGAGAGCATTTTTTAAATAGACAGCAGATCAAATATCTTTGAATCGGTAGTGTCAAGCTTATTCTCCGGTTTTCTCTGTAAAACCAGCCTATCGCAATTACACGTCGGTAGGTGAAGAGCGGAGCCTAAGGCGTCGCTACTCTCAGACGATCAGATTGATATCGTACCGGACACAAAAGAACGCTCAGTGAATAATAAGCCCCGGGCTACAAACTGAGCGTTTCCAATACCGAATGAACCGAATCAATCCCAAGTGGGATTCGCACACTTCAAATTACCGGATGAGAGCGGAGTTTTTTTGCGTTCAGAGTATTTGTTGATTTAAAGCTTTGTTGTGCGGACGGCTCAATTATTCAGGTCTTAAGCTTTTTCATCATTATGTTTGGAGTCAGAAATTTTTGAATGAAATTCTCTGCTATTTTCCAGATGAATTGATAATGATAAGCTATTAATATTGTAAAAATGTATTTGACAAAGTCTACATAACTTTTCTAGTGAAGTCTCACGGTAGCCCCAAGGAAGACAACCCCTCAGATCTGTATTAAGAGCAAAATACTTATTATATTTTGAACTACCTATAAGTACTTAATATTTATTTGATTACTGCAACTCTAAAAAAAATACATCTCTTCAGCTATTTGAACGGAACCTGTTAGTACTGTCAAATTATTTCTTACCGGTCGCCTATTTTCCGGCCCCATGTAGAAACTTATAGTCAAGTGAAATGATCTGCCGTAAATGTATCGTCTCGGAGTGTTCGTTTGAAGCTACGATCAAAGCTTAGAACCTTTTGCCTCTCCAATGGGATTTCATCTGAAAATGAGCTCTATATCGATGGTTTTAGTTAGAGTTTTTATCACATGGATGAAACTGGTTTTTTTTATTGGTTTGGCATTATTGTAAATCTTTATCAGATGGAATTGAACTATCATGTCCTAGACTTACCTAAGTTTTAGTGTCGCTTAAAAGCTCATCTCATTTGCTAGTCTAATAAAATTGAATGAAGTTCGATTTGTTAAATTAATATCTTTTTAAGAATAGTTACAGCAGTTATGGCTATATATTTTACATTCAAAACGCTAGTTTCTATCGAAAACTATAGTAGGAACTTTAGAACTTAAACCCCCAATAGTGCCTTCAAAGATCAGATGGAGCACCAAAGTAACTTCATGATGCACCAAACCTACTAAGCATAATAAACTTTATGGAGAATATGTTACTATGCTAGTTTGACTAAAGTTGGGCGTCGAAATTGCACCACAGTTAACAATGGTCATACAATTTGTCCCACTGACGTCCGCTATACATAACTCCTGGGAACTATTTTGTGAGCCATTAAAATGTAACATAGTATGCTTAAAAATCGTATCTACTAGTTTAAGCTCTGTTTTTATGTGTTTGGAAATTTATGCATGTAAGGGAGCTTGTACATCAGTACTTTTGGACATATGCAGTTCTGTTACAGCCATTATTTTGCTATCTTACTATAAACCCTACTAATATTATAAATGTGAAAGTATTATTATAAATATTATAATGTTTGAATGTTTGAATGGATGTTTGTTACTGAATGAAATTTGACATGATTTTCAAAGCTTAAAAATTCTTGTACTTAATTTAAACTATGGAAATTGCCAGGGCTGTTAAATCTTAAACCGTTTATGTTTAGTTTAGTGTTTACTATTATTTACAATATGTGTTTAGGCTTTATAAGAAGCAATATCTATAACAATATTTTTATCTATACTTCGTCAAATTCTTATAACGTGAACATTTCACCAGTCGCTAACTTGAAATATAATATTAAAACAAGTTCAAAATCAAAACTTTCAAACTGAACTATAATCCCTAAAAGTAAAGCAATGTAAAGCTACACAATATGCAAACGCAAGGATTCCCTTTCGTCATCATCCACGTTGCATATTTTGCGACAGGACGGCGTGGCGTCGCGCGAACCGATAAGCTTTTTGATTTACGACTTATAAACGCCACACTTCCGCGCCGAGCTTGACATGTTTGAGTTAAGCTAGGCGCTCGTCTATACGACAAAGTTGGTACTGGAGACGATACAAAAAATATTCAATTCAGTGACTGTAGTGCAATTCAAACCTCTCGGAATGTATTCCTAATTCAGAAAGTGACATTTCTTCGCTGAAAAAACGTCAATTTTCGAAGAAAATCATCGAATCTGATGCATTTTTGGAAGTCTGAATCTTTCATGAATGTGAAATGACAATTGCGAAGTATTATGTAGGTATAAGACTATAAATACATTTCTTAGCAATATAAATGTAATAATTAAAACAGTTTATTTGCTTTTACCTCGAAGAGAAGATTTTTTAAAAATTTACTACGTTTTTACTTTGTTAATTAATAAAAACGAATATAAAAACTGTATGTAAATACCTATTTTAATCGTGTCCAGTTTACAATTACTCATGATGATTTCATCCATTCCCAGTCCTCGGTTCGTTTACGTCCAGTCGTTAAATCTCCAGTGTTCTACTCACCATCATTCCTCATTCAGCAAAAACCTTCATTCATTCCTTAATTCTATTTATGAATGTCATAAAACTGCTACAGCACGCCAAAACATCGAAGTCTCATGGGCAAAATATTAACCGGTTACCTCTTGACTATGTACCTACATTTGTACGTAGTCAAGAGGTAACTCAACAAACATTACTATGTACTTATGTTCTTTTGAGTTAGTGGCTAATTCTGCTAACGGAGCTTTAGGCCGCCTGAAGGCCTCCTAGCTTATCGAATGAAAAGCCGGGACCAGCAATTTAACATGCCCTCCGAACGACGGACGCATGGAAGCGCTCTGCTGTTAAGGCCAGTAGCGCTCACCCATGTGACCGCTCAGGACGTAGCTTAACTTAAACGATTTGTCAAGAACGTCTAAACAAAAGCAAACAAACTATGCCACGTTCACGATCATTGCGTTAGAGCCGAAAATTTACAATCTAAATAAAGAATTTGCAAAACGTTGCGGATATCATATTTATAAAGTATCCAAAAAAGTTTAGCACGAAGCAAGAGGTGTGATCTTTACCTACCCTACCCCCACAGAACATATTAATAATACCACGCCTACCCCTATGGAAAAGAGAATGAATGAATGAACGAATGAAAGGGACGTGTTTTTTTATATTTTTAATCTGTTTCATCGATGTAACATATACGTTGTGTCCAATGTATTGGCGACCTGTGGTCAATAGAGACGGGCCGATAGCTTTATGTGTATATTGTGATACAGCGTAGTGCCCCTAGTGTGTAGCCTTTGATTTATTGTTTTTTGATACTTTGAATCAACTTTAAAAGATATGTCGTCCCTAATTTATTGCTGTGTAACTTAATAATGTAATTTACTATTTGTTTGAACGCGCTAATCTCAGGAACATCTATACCGATCCTATACTATTAAACGAGCAATATTTGTTTGTTTGTTAATTTGTTTGTACTCATGTTTTCGAAAACGGCTCTAACGATTTCGATGAAATTTGCGATAGGTACGGGAGTTTACGGGGGCGATAAATCGATCTAACTAAGTCTCATATCTAGGAAAATTCGGTTACTCGTCATTTTCACGCAAAAAGATTTACCAGTGCCATCTGGTTCGTAATTTCAGAATATTTGTTAAGAGGCATTAGACAAAATTTTCTGATTTACGTGATGTTTCGGGGCAGGATTTTTCAATGAAAACACTGTATTTATAAAAAAATTATGGCACAGCATGAAATATCATTTCAATTTTGTACTATTAAATGAGCTACTTTTGTATTTTTATTATTTCTTTTTGATTAATCGACCTCAAACCGGCGACTGTTTTGTGAATTTTTGCTGTAAGAGGTTTAGAAATCACCATATTTACGAATCATTTTGACGTCCAAATGGTATAAAAAAATTACGATGTTTTGCTGTGATAGTCAACCAAACTATTAAATGGATCACTTTTTACTACCTTTATTTAGTTTTTGAGTAAAAAAATCTTTAACTTAGTCCAAATTTCGAGAAAACGGCCAAAGAATTGCTTTTGATTTTGGCTACTTAGAACTGACTTAGAACTCTTGTTCGTAAAATTAACAAAACAGAAATAAACTTGAGTTCAAAATCAATCCTTTTCTGAAAAAAAAAATGCAAAAAGATTAAAAAATTGGCAATGAAAAATCTTTTAAAAACACCTAAAACGCGTCCTATCTACTACCCTATCTACTCGACGCAAGCAGACCGCGCCGAGCGCTTCTAGGGGGTGGACGTATCGCTTTGCATCCCGGAGCTCGCACTGAGTCGACTCGCAAAGCACGTCGCCGGCTACGAAGAATATAGCGAAATAGGAGCGTTTGATACATTGGTTGCTAAGTTATTAATTACCTATTTTTAAATATTTTCTGCGGGGCTAAAAAGGCCGTTAAAGCAGAATAATGATCTGAATTGTTGTGTAACTAATAATGTAATAATAGGGTGACAGCGAGCTGATCTGATGATGGAGTCAGGACCTGTTCCATGGAATTTTATGATGATATGGGTATCAAATGAAAGGGCTTGATGAGCGCAACACAATGCTGATCTGATGATGGAGTCAGGACCTGTTCCCTGGAACTTTTTAATGATATGGGTATCAAATGACAGAGCTTGATGAGCGCAACACAATGCTGATCTGATGATGGAGTCAGGACCTGTTCCCTGGAACTTTTTAATGATATGGGTATCAAATGAAAGAGCTTGATGAGCGCAACACAATGCTGATCTGATGATGGAGTCAGGACCTGTTCCATGGAACTTTTTAATGATATGGGTATCAAATGAAAGGGTTTGATGAGCGAAACACAATGCTGATCTGATGATGGAGTCAGGACCTGCTCCATGGAACTTTTTAATAATATGGGTATCAAATGAAAGGGCTTGATGAGCGCAACACAATGCTGATCTGATGATGGAGTCAGGACCTGTTCCATGGAACTTTTTAATGATATGGGTATCAAATTAAAGGGCTTGACGAGCGCAACACAATGCTGATCTGATGATGGAGTCAGGACCTGTTCCCTAGAACTTTTTAATGATATGGGTATCAAATGAAAGGGCTTGATGACCGAAACACAATGCTGATCTGATGATGGAGTCAGGACCTGTTCCATCGAACTTTATAATGATATGGGTATCAAATGAAAGAGCTTGATGAACGCAACACAATGCTGATCTGATGATGGAGTCAGGACCTGTTCCATGGAACTTTTTAATGATATGGGTATCAAATGAAAGGGTTTGATGAGCGAAACACAATTCTGATCTGATGATGGAGTCAGGACCTGCTCCATGGAACTTTTTAATAATATGGGTATCAAATGAAAGGGCTTGATGAGCGCAACACAATGCTGATCTGATGATGGAGTCAGGACCTGTTCCATGGAACTTTTTAATGATATGGGTATCAAATGAAAGGGTTTGATGAGCGAAACACAATTCTGATCTGATGATGGAGTCAGGACCTGCTCCATGGAACTTTTTAATAATATGGGTATCAAATGAAAGGGCTTGATGAGCGCAACACAATGCTGATCTGATGATGGAGTCAGGACCTGTTCCATGGAACTTTTTAATGATATGGGTATCAAATTAAAGGGCTTGATGAGCGCAACACAATGCTGATCTGATGATGGAGTCAGGACCTGTTCCCTGGAACTTTTTAATGATATGGGTATCAAATGGAAGGGCTTGATGACCGAAACACAATGCTGATCTGATGATGGAGTCAGGACCTGTTCCATCGAACTTTATAATGATATGGGTATCAAATGAAAGAGCTTGATGAGCGCAACACAATGCTGATCTGATGATGGAGTCAGGACCTGTTCCATGGAACTTTTTAATGATATGGGTATCAAATGAAAGGGTTTGATGAGCGAAACACAATGCTGATCTGATGATGGAGTCAGGACCTGCTCCATGGAACATTTTAATAATATGGGTATCAAATGAAAGGGTTTGATGAGCGCAACACAATGCTGATCTGATGATGGAGTCAGGACCTGTTCCATGGAACTCTTTAATGATATGGGTATCAAATTAAAGGGCTTGATGAGCGCAACACAATGCTGATCTGATGATGGAGTCAGGACCTGTTCCCTGGAACTTTTTAATGATATGGGTATTAAATGAAAGGGTTTGATGAGCGAAACACAATGCTGATCTGATGATGGAGTCAGGACCTGGTTCATGGAACTTTTTAATCATATGGGTATCAAATGAAAGGGCTTGATGAGCAAAACATAATGCTGATCTGATGATGGAGTTATGACCTGTTCCATGGAACTTTTAATGATAATATGGGCATCAAATGAAAGGGCTTGATGAACAAAACACAATGCTGATCTGATGATGGAGTCAGGACCTGTTCCCTGGAACTTTACAATGATATGGGTATCAAATGAAAGGGCTTGATGAGCGAAACACAAAGCTGGGTCGGGGTTTACTTTGACTTTGATTCTTGATTTTGACTTTCACTTTGATTCTTGATTCTTGATTTTCAATTTTAGTTTCTCTATTCTCGGATCTCGGATTCTCGGATTTTCGATTTTCGAGTCTCAATTCTTGATTATCGGATCTTGGATATCGGGTTCTTGATTCTTGATTTTGATTCTTGATTTTCAATTTTCGATTATCGATTCTCGGATCTTGTATCTCGGATTCTTAATTCTTGATTTTCAATTTTTTAATTTTTGATTTGTGATTCTTGATTCTTGTTTCTCATTTCTTTATTCTCGGATCTCGGATTTTTATTTTGATTTTTATTTCTTGATTTTGATTTTAAAATGAAAATCAAGATTAAAAATGAAAAATCAAACATCAAAAATCGAAGTCAAAAGTAAATCCTAACCCAGCTTTGTGTTTCGCGCATAAAACCCTTTCATTTGATACCCATATCATTATAAAGTTCCATGGAACAGGTCCTGATTCCATCATCAGATCAGCATTGTGTTTTGCTCATTAAACCCTTTCATTTGATACCCATATCATTATAAAGTTCGATGGAACAGGTCCGGACTCCATCATTAGATCAGCATTGTGTTGCGCTCATCAAGTCCTTTCATTTGATACCCATATCATTAAAAAGTTCCATGAAGCAGGTCCTGACTCCATCATCAGATCAGAATTGTGTTTCGCTCATCAAACCCTTTCATTTGATACCCATATCATTAAAAAGTTCCATGGAACAGGTCCTGACTCCATCATCAGATCAGCATTGTGTTGCGCTCATCAAGCCCTTTCATTTGATACCCATATTATTAAAAAGTTCCATGGAGCAGGTCCTGACTCCATCATTAGATCAGCATTGTGTTGCGCTCATCAAGTCCTTTCATTTGATACCCATATCATTAAAAAGTTCCATGAAGCAGGTCCTGACTCCATCATCAGATCAGAATTGTGTTTCGCTCATCAAACCCTTTCATTTGATACCCATATCATTAAAAAGTTCCATGGAACAGGTCCTGACTCCATCATCAGATCAGCATTGTGTTGCGCTCATCAAGCCCTTTCATTTGATACCCATATTATTAAAAAGTTCCATGGAGCAGGTCCTGACTCCATCATCAGATCAGAATTGTGTTTCGCTCATCAAACCCTTTCATTTGATACCCATATCATTAAAAAGTTCCATGGAACAGGTCCTGACTCCATCATCAGATCAGCATTGTGTTGCGTTCATCAAGCTCTTTCATTTGATACCCATGTCATTATAAAGTTCGATGGAACAGGTCCTGACTCCATCATCAGATCAGCATTGTGTTTCGGTCATCAAGCCCTTTCATTTGATACCCATATCATTAAAAAGTTCTAGGGAACAGGTCCTGACTCCATCATCAGATCAGCATTGTGTTGCGCTCGTCAAGCCCTTTAATTTGATACCCATATCATTAAAAAGTTCCATGGAACAGGTCCTGACTCCATCATCAGATCAGCATTGTGTTGCGCTCATCAAGCCCTTTCATTTGATACCCATATTATTAAAAAGTTCCATGGAGCAGGTCCTGACTCCATCATCAGATCAGCATTGTGTTTCGCTCATCAAACCCTTTCATTTGATACCCATATCATTAAAAAGTTCCATGGAACAGGTCCTGACTCCATCATCAGATCAGCATTGTGTTGCGCTCATCAAGCTCTTTCATTTGATACCCATATCATTAAAAAGTTCCAGGGAACAGGTCCTGACTCCATCATCAGATCAGCATTGTGTTGCGCTCATCAAGCTCTGTCATTTGATACCCATATCATTAAAAAGTTCCAGGGAACAGGTCCTGACTCCATCATCAGATCAGCATTGTGTTGCGCTCATCAAGCCCTTTCATTTGATACCCATATCATTAAAAAGTTCCATGGAACAGGTCCTGACTCCATCATCAGATCAGCATTGTGTTGCGCTCATCAAGCTCTTTCATTTGAAACCCATATCATTAAAAAGTTCCATGGAACAGGTCCTGACTCCATCATCAGATGAGCTAGCTGTCACCATATTATTTCATTGTAGTCGGAACTTGACTGACATGCTGAGATCCAAGTTTCAACTCAATCGGACTATTTACTGAAGAGTTCTGTTGAAAAGCTCCTGACTCCATCAGATCAGCACAATATGGTTTATGGGACAAAAAAACAAACATTTATTTTTTTGTAATTATTTGTATTCAAAGTGTAACTAACCCGACTTTGTTTTGTGTTATACCTATAGGTACCTACCTAAGTACCTACCCAAAAAGTATTTTTACTATCTCAAATAAATCAATCACATGAAAATTACCAAAACCGTTTAGTCTAAGAAACGGAGCGCTGTTCATTGGGTGTTAGAATTTAGCAACTTTTGTCCCTCCGAGCGCTGATTTTGTCGAGTGCGAAATTGTATAATGGCTCTTAAGACCAAAGTGGCCGAATGGAGTGGGTGTTCGCCTTTCAGCCGAAGGCTTCGAGTTCGAATCTCAGCCAGTATTTTTTTTTTTCTCCTTTAACTTTTCTCTATTTGCACCTGAGCATAGCTCGGTCGCCCAGCAGGCCAAGCATGGCGATTTCCTCTCTACTCTACACTAGACTAGACAACATCGTTTCTTATCTTCCGATTTTGTATGAGATTAGTGTACAGATGCGAGCATGGCGTTCAATTTTATCTGATTTTGACATTCGAGAATAGAAACTTTCTTCCGAAATTGTCTACACCTCCTGAGACCTAGACAAGCGTCTTCCATGCGTTACAAACGCGCGTTCGCCTTGCGTTTGTAGTTTGCTAGTTTGCTACTTATCTTACTTGTCTTACTTATCTTACTTTTCTTACTTTTCTTACTTTTCTAACTTTTCTTACTTTTCTTACTTTTCTTACTTTTCTTACTTTTCTTACTTTTCTTACTTTTCTTACTTTTCTTACTTTTCTTACTTTTCTTACTTTTCTTACTTTTCTTACTTTTCTTACTTTTCTTACTTTTCTTACTTTTCTTACTTTTCTTACTTTCTTACTTATCTTACTAATATTACTTCACTTATCTTACTCATGAGATGAGATAAGATGAGATGAGTGAGATAAGTAAGATGGTAAGTAAGAAAAGTAAGAAAAGTAAGAAAATTAAGAAAAGTAAGAAAAGTAAGAAAAGTAAGAAAAGTAAGAAAAGTAAGAAAAGTAAAAAAAGTAAGAAAAGTAAGAAAAGTAAGAAAAGTAAGAAAAGTAAGAAAAGTAAGAAAAGTAAGAAAAGTAAGAAAAGTAAGAAAAGTAAGAAAGTAAGAAAAGTAAGATAAGTGAGATAAGTAAGATAAGTGAGAGCATAGTCATAGCATAATGCTATGATTATGTTCGCGTGAAAGACCAAAATCGGAAGATAGGAAAATGTGTTGTCTAGTCTAGTGTAGAGAAGAGATGAAATCGCCATGCTAGGGGGGCAGATATTTACTAATAGTATCGGTACTATGAAGATTACCCTATTTCTAATAGATAGTTTGAATAATAGATTTCTAATCATAAAAACTTTTGAGAAAGATAAACAGTTTCTAACGTAATTAAGCCATTAGCACATAAATTATTCGAGAAAAAGAAAATAAATAGGTCGACTGCTCAGAAAACATAATTTACCTGTTAATTAGCGCCTAGAAGGCAGTGAGATGTCCAAAGAACAAATTGCTTAGTAAACACAGGGGAAGAACCTGTGTCTGAAAATTTATCTTTTGTATTAAACATTTGACCAACTATTCTGCCATGTACTATCAAATAATAGATGATCTATCGATGAATTTACGAAACGAATAAAGTTCTTCAATTTGATTTGAACTTCGAATCGAATCGGCCAAGTGGGATAGGAAAGTGGTCCCAGTTGATGAACGGAAAGAATATTATTTTTAAGATTCCCAACTCGTACTATCTAATACAAGATTTCTTAGTACGAGATGGGAACTACTCAGCCAACGCGGCTCCACTAAGTACGTTAAATACTGATGACGTTAGAACGTGTGTCTTTAAAGAACTAATATAACTAATGTGTCCCCCCATGTTTGATTAGACCTACTCGTTATTAAATTCAGAAGCGTTGCAATATGAAGCGTCTCTGCAAATATTTGCGGACTGATGTTCCGGTCTCTTATAAAGCAGTGGTCGTCATTTGCTGGACGTAAGGCCCAGGCCAGATAGAAGAGACGGGGCGCAGACATTTGTCTCTTCCGCCTTTTCATACAAAATGTGACGGCGCCCCGTCTCTTCTGTATGTTTTGCGGCGCGACGCTTCTATCGTCTCTTCCGCGTCCCTTTCATAGAAAAGCAGACAAGATCCAGTTTCCTTTACTTTAATTCATCCGCTTGGTTTTTTTTACAATTATTCACTTCGTCCATATAATAATAAGAACATTTATATGTGTCACATATAAAGACTGAACCTAAACATTATGAATTATTGTATTAAAGATGATAGTTACGCCCTTCAGGTAAGAATTTGGAAGTCACGAATGACTTGACCACGAAGAATGTTGATTTGCTTGAAAACGTTTTCATTTTATCGCGTTGGATGCACAATGATCTAATATTTACTTCTTATGATGATGCTATTGGAGATTATGTTTCTTTAATGAAGCAAATTTTAAAACATTTTTACTAAGTCGCTTTCTTGTTTGTTTGTCTGTCTGTTGTTCCGGGTGGAATCTTGCAACTCAAATTTCAAGCACTTCCCGATTAGCTATTCAGCTGAAACTTTCAGGGTAAAGTATCTAATAACTTGACGCCAATGCATTAAAAAAAGTTTTTGTAATTAAAAATGGGTTAAGTATACCTTTTTTCAGTTGCAAGTCAAGAAGATGATTCCTTTGAAACCCATAAGTAGTGGATTTACAGTGTGTCATACGAGTACATGTGAATATAAAAAATATAAGTCTGAATTAATTTATCACACAAAGCTATCTATACTAGCTGCTGCCCGCGGCTTCGCTCGCTTAGTACCCGGATAAAAAGTAGCCTATATTATAGTAGCCTTTCCAGGCCCTCCAATTGTCTCCACACAAAAAATCACGTCAATCCGTCGCACGGTGGTTCACCCATAGGTCAAAATACAAAAATTTCTTTGTCAAATAACCCGCATTTTATTATTTATAACGATTAACCGATATACAAACTACCCTAAAGTATAAATATATCACCGGTTTTACCTGATTATCACTTATTTTTCGACCCTCAAAGTGAACACATCACTACGTTGCGCTCGCCTTATCAGTAACTCATTAGCACACATTATTTGTGTAACGGTGAATTCTCAGAATTGCATTGTTTTTGAGTGGTGTTTGTGACATGGATTTCCAAGATCAAGGTATGTTCTTACTATTTATTTTACCAAATGTTAAAGAAGTAAAATGCAAAGTCACAATAAAAGACGAACAAATAAATCTCGTGGACACCACTACATTTTTAGGCATAACCTTAGATAATAAGCTTCAATGGGGTCCGCACATAGATGGATTGTCGAAGAGACTTAGTTCTGCAGCATACGCAGTCAAAAAAATACGTCTATACACGGACGTAGATACTGCTAGGCTAGTCTACTTCAGCTACTTTCACAGCATCATGTCTTATGGCATTCTGTTGTGGGGGAGTGCTGCAGATATTAACACCGTGTTTGTGCTGCAGAAGAGGGCTGTTCGAGCAATTTATTGTATGGGTCCCAGGGAGTCACTTAGGAATAAGTTTAAAGAAATATTTATAATGACTATGCCTTGTCAGTTTATCTATGAAAATCTAATGTATGTTCGAAAAAATATTAAACTATTTAAGAAAAAAAGTGATAATCACAATGTTAATACCAGAAACAAAGATAAACTCGCTGTTCCACCAATTAGGCTTAAGAAAGTTAGTAAATCATTTATAGGGCAATGTGTACGCTTCTACAACAAAGTCCCAGGCGAATTGCAAAACTTATCAATCAACAAATTTAAGACATCAATTAAACGTCATCTCTATAAAAAAGCGTATTATAAAATATCAGATTACTTGGATGACAAAAACGCCTGGGACTGAATATGCTCCAACTCCGTTATTATTAAATCATAAAAATATTGTAACAAATAATAATTGTAACATTTGTAATAATTGCTTACATAAAAAAAAATATATAAAAAAAAAAAATTACAAACAAAAAGTGTGTCACCGAAAAGAGTGTTAGGCCCCAAACCGTGTTTGTTGCCCTGGTTCTTCACGGTCTTGGTCGCGAAGGAACAGGAGTAGAATCACCTAGCTCTTAAGACGTTTCAAAGTGGTACACTTGTGATCTTATTGAATAAACGAATTTGACTTTGACTTTGACTTTGACTTTATTTAGTTATTTTCAAAATTTTTATTTGTGTTGTTATGGTGTATTTTTACGTGCTACGCCACACTAGAATTTCTATCAAATATTATATTTTAGTTGATTTTACATAGACTTTCAACTTATACTCAATCATAGCCTACTATTCTTACTTACCTTACATAAAGATTGAACTGTATATTTTGAAAATAAAAATGTTTTTTATGCATTATGTTTGCGGTTTTAGTGATATATAGCCTCTACGACTACGTAGGCCTAGGCGTAGAACGGTCTACGACACATACGTATAATTTTTATTGTTTATTTTCAGGTATTTCGATTGAATGTACCTTTTCAAAGACGCATATCATTGAGATTTGGTTGATTTGGAATAAAATAGACGTCTGTTTACAGAAACGACCTAATAAAAGCCGATATGAGTTTAGCCTATCTGCTTTACACTTTTGGATTCTCTTTTCACCTCGCTTACAGGATACATGTTAAAAAGTGGCAGGTTAGGTCGTAGGATGAGAGGAGACCAGTAGCAGATAGAAAATTGTATATACAGAATGAGTTAAACGTAGACTAAGGTTAATAGTAGATAAACCGCGAAGTGGCGGAAGCGGGACATCGAACGATGGAAATACGGCACGAAATTTTTTCAGTAATACTCATCTGAAATTGCATCAAAATTTGATTTATCGTTGTTTCACAATATTACGCTTTGTCCTCGGGTTTTAATATTGATTCAGATAAATTTAATGAATATGCTTTAGAAACCGCGCGACTTTTAGTTCAAGAATATCCGTAGTGTATAATCTTCCAGCTTCCGTTCACAAAGTCCTCACCCATGGTGCTGAGGTGGCACAGTATGTTTTATTGTCTATTGGGGAATTATCAGAATAGGCAGCAGAATCTAATAATAAACATTAGTCTTTCAGACGAGATCATACTCAAAAAATGACGCGAGAACTTACGAATACGGACTTACTGAACAGACTTTTAGTCAGCTCAGACCCATTTATTACTAGTCTTAGGAAACTTCCCATGAAGAAAAAGAGTGGTATGTCAAGGTGAGTATTAGATTTATTAAGAATTTAGTTAAAACTTAAATTAGTTCAGGTTAGGCTGGTTTCGTGGGATAATTTTGTAAATAAATCGTAGTTTAAGTTATTAAAATTATGCATTCAGAAAACTATGGGGTAACAATTATATAGGCATGTATTGTATTTAAATATATATTATATGTGTATTCTTACATATTTTATAAATGTTATAATCTAACGAAAAGCGTTGTTAACATTATATCCAGACGTTTTCCGAACGAGCGACAAAGTCTTAAATATTGCCTAATTAAATGTATTTAAAACAGTACAGAATTGTAGTTTTTTTGTATTCTTATGTATTCAAGTTGGTAAATAAAGTATCAATGTGCATTTGTAAAGTATTTAGTCTCATTTTTCCTACAGAAAAGTCCCAATTGACAAAGTTAGGTAGTTTTGACCGCCCTTGTACGGCGCTTGAACCAGTGTGCGTCGCTCTGTTTTGACGTGAAAGCAGGACAAATAAACACACTTTCACATTTATAATATGGGTACGGATTTACACCAAATTGTTTTACTCATTTTTTTTTATGTCTTGTCACACGTCGGCTGCCGTTTCTTGAGAAAGTTCAACTTGAGCGGAAGGCCCAAACAAAGCTAACAAGGAAGACGCGATTATTACTGTAATACTTGGAAAGCAAATATATCCCGTATGAGACTTATAGGGGAGACATGTTAGTAAATTCAAGGGAGTGATTTAATTTATATCGAGAATAGAATTTCTTGAATTACGATTGAAATAATCGAGTGATTAAATTTGAAATACCGGTATATACCTACCTACTTCAACTGATGGCATGAAAGAGTGTAATTGTAGTGACTTATGCCGCTGTCATTTTGCTTAGTGACCACCAATGGGCGTTTTTCCACTAGCCCGGCACCGGCACCGGCGCCGGCGACGCGAAAATGTATGAAAATGTACTGCTCGTTTTTCCACTTGCCGGCGCCGGCACCGAAACGGTTTCATACATTTTTGCATCCCCACCACCGGCGCCGGTGCCGGTGCCGGTGCTGTGCCGGCTAGTGGAAAAACGCCCAATTTAGATGTAGTTAACAGGTTTAAAACTATGTTTTAGTAAATACTAAATATGAGGAAAGAAAAGTGTAGTACTTCATGTGCCGTTTTCTTGTGATTCAAAATAAAAAAAGGGTTTAATTATCAATCGACTGATAATATTTTGGATTTATACTACTTTTACCTTTTTAGCATTAGAAATCAACCTTTGCCACAATCAATACATGTAGTTATTTTCGGTAAAAATACCTTAAGGCCTTCTTTCTTCTTTTCCCCCACGCCACGGTCTAAAGCTTTAGTTCAACAATGTGTACAATGCATTATCTAGTTCGTGTTTTGTTCCTTTACTGAAGAATAAGGAACCCTAAAAATCAAACAAAAATCCAATCACCTGATTTCATTACTTACAATGGGCTGTAGGTACATTTGTGGAACACGTGGATTTGTGGCACGCATTTTCCCTCGAAGCAACGAAGAATGTACTGTTATCCTGAGAAATAGCTATAAACCTTTGAAGTATCTTCCATTACATTAGGTAACTAGCTAATCTCGCTAAGCTCGTTTTTACGTCCCCCTCGAACCCCGAGGTCGGATATTTACAAAGCCAACTCGGGGAGCTTTCACAAATTTCATTACAGCATCCTCCATTTTAGAATAATTTAGTTTACGTATTTTTTGCGCGTACTGATTTTGGATTATAAAAATATGGGTGGCGTTAAGTCTCTGAAAAATAAGAGACTTTTAAGGTTCCACAGATCAAAAGAAAATAAAATCCCTGTATTTTAGTTTCTTTTGACTGAGCAAATCTGTAGTCCTAATATAACAACATATTTCCTTAAAATCCGATTCAAAAGTAAAAAGCAAATGGACTCAACTATATTTCAAAACTTAAACTCTACATACATAAACGGTACTACACTACAACATGTTAACCGATACATATTTAGTATAATCTGATATCATAGTAAACTTAAGTCGGCTACGAGTTTATTCTATCTTTTTACACATGCCCGATTTGCGTGCGAGTCGCTCCGACAACTGATGCGTTGATTTACAAGGCAAAAAAGCTTCGGACAAAACCGTCATGGGTCCGATGGAGACGTCCACGAGATCTGATTTCGGCATCTCTTTGTACCCTACTCTTGGCTTCTTCGTTTTGCGCGTCATGTGCAACCATACGAATGCAGATGAAGAAGCTGGGGCGATCGTGGTAGCTAAATAGTAACAGAGTAGTGCTCTTTAACTATGATAATCGCCTCTTTTAGTTAAAAAAAACTTAAAACCAATAAACATTATTTTATTCAGTTACACAATGATAGTAGGTCAATATTATTTGTGAGTAGATGCATTTTGTCATGAATTCAAGGTGAAACTCCCAATGTCGTGAAATCTAACTGTCTAATCTAAATCTTACCGAGGGTTAGCTATATGCATAAGCCAAGCGAAGATGAAGATCGCTGTCATGTCGTATTAACAGGTCAAGGCCTGGAGAGAACTTCGTGGATTTGTTCAAAGATTTGTTACAAATTAAAAGAAGAATCTAGAGATTCTAGTGGATTCAGAATTCAGGCTATATAAAGATATGGCCACGTTTGGAGTGTCAATCCAAAAATTTTTCATTAGGGCACCAAGTCTTAAAAACCATTATTTAAATTGATTTTTATGAAGAAAAATTTTATTTACTTACATACATTTTATGAAAAAAAAAATCCCAAAATATTACACAAAAATGACAAAATACTCGGACTTTCCAAACGTGACTTTTTTTTGTTGGCCGGCACTTCGGCTTTTGGGCCCAAAATGAGTCCCTTAAATCTTTTGTTTACCAGAGGGCTGAAAACTTTACCTCAAATTCCATCAACGATCGCGAACCTTACCACAATTATTAAATAATCCCGACTCTCATTTTCCATTTTACTACCCATTGAAGCCTGGGCCTTTTTACCCGAGATTCAACCGATCTAGGCACGCTCTAGTTGCTTAAGAATCGGATGCATTCGGTTCAAATGAGAAGCTTTACGCTAATCGCGCCGATAGGCAAACATGCGAAACGTTCTAAAGATTTCAAACTGGAAACCTGTTTGAAAAGTCTTTTGAAGTTTTTCATCGATAGCAGCTACAATCATTTCAAATTTGATCGTAAAAAATAGTTTTTAACTGACTTCAAAACAAGGAGGAGGTTCTCAATTCGTCGGAATATTTTTTTTAATTTTTGTAATGTATGTACCTAATGTATGTTTACTGATTATGATTACTCAAAGACGCCTAGGCCGATTTGGAAAGTTCTTTTTTGTTTGAAAAGGTATACTTTCCGATTGTTGCCACAAAAATTTGGTGAGGATCTGTCTAGGATATTCGGAGTTATGAACAGAAATGCACATCGAGAGTGCAGAAAATTGCTCAGCTTTATAACATTGAAGTCGTTTTGTTTTAATTTTTAACCGAATTCTTATTTACAACAATGCATGAAGTATTTAAGCATATTTACGCAATATCTGGCACTAAAATGGCTTCTTTGTATTTTACCTAAACGACCGATTCATATAAATTAATTACGTAGCGGCTATTTTAGCATCCGTGCTTTTATGATTCTCTGAATGATAGAATGACTTTTCCATTACCTTCGTCTACTAAATACCTACTAAATCCAGGTTACGCTAAAGTCAATCTTATGTACATCAATTAGCCTTTCGAATGAATAGCTTCGTCTATTTATAGTAGTGAATAGGTAAGTATATCGATTTGTCTGTCAGACATCAAAGGGTATTTGTCAGAAATTCAATAGCAATAATTCAATACAATGGATAAATCTGGATCTGAGAAGATATTGCCGAATTGGCAGATATTTTCGAGCTAAAATTTGTGTTAATACTACAAGAGTAGGTACCTACTTCGAAACTTCCAGCTCACAATTCTGAGATTTGTAGCGTTTATTACAAATACGAGAAAATGTCCAAACTTTTGGAATTCCGAATCCACTATCAACTGGCATATCTATTTCATATCTTTATCATTTGCTTGATAATATAACATACTTATTCGTAGTACGGATTCACCAGGAATTGAGTCTGGCTCGCACTTGTCCGATTCCTTTTATGAAAAAATGCCTATTAATGGATCCAAATCCGAGTACTTACATAAATACTTATTTCAGAATGAACCCTTCTTTGTCTATATTGTATCAAAATCCTTATCTTACGATCAAATAGACTAGGTATAAATTGGAGTATCTGGTAATAAAGTATCCATAGTGATAATCCCACCAATTAGTGGAGCTACTGTTATGATCAGCTGCTCCAATTAGCCTTAATCAATCGGTAATACCTCCATGAATACTATTCCTACAATAACTAAAGACTAATTAGTTTATAGCCAAGTGTAGGACGAACAGATTAAGTAAACAGCGACATAGATCTAAAAGAACGGCTCGTGTACTCTGAATTAATAAATAAGTAAATAAATAATGCTGGACATTTCACAAAGCATCATGCAGCCCCAAAATAAGCAGAGCTTGTGTTATGGGAACCACATGACTGATATACTACTTAATAAAATACTTTTTTTTGTAGATTCATTCATACATATAATACAAAGAAAACCCCCAGACTCGAGACAAATATTTGCAGATCATACAAACATTTGTCCCGCGGCGGGGATCGAACCCGCAACTTCTTGCGTCTCAGGCGGGCCTTCACTCACTGTGCCACAGAGGTCGTCATTAATCATTGTTTTTAATCAAAAACTAGTGGTAACTGATCTCAATTGATGTATTGTATGTGAATCTGTGTGGTACATAAAAGCAGTTATTCAGGTTTCTTTTCAAAATTCGTGACTGAAAACTCCCTAGAAATTCTAGTTTAGTGAGCTTATGTAGTATATATAATGTATGTAGAGGGCAATCTCCAAGATGTTTGAAAAATATTTCACCATTTAAAAGGCGTATTGGTCCAAATATACTTAGGGCTATTTTATATTAGATGAAGATTAGATGAAGGGCATACCACTAGAATTCAAACAATTTTAAATGCCTTCAAATCTGAATGTTTAGAAGCTAGTCAGTAAGTAAACCAGGCATTTTTTACAATAGCTGCAACATTGTCTGCGATGCAGCGTTAATTGTGTTGCGATTCGATAATCCGATTTAGATATATGGTAATTGGTCGGCCAACTACTTGTTTAGCTACTGGGCTCGTTTAATTAGCTACCTTTTTTGCTTGCAACAGGCTGGCTTCGAGGTGGCATCTTTGATAGATTTCTCTTGTGAACAATTTGCTTGCGACACGAGCTAAGTTATCCTTTCTTTTTAACCGACTTCAAAAAAGGAGGAGGTTCTCAATTCGTCTGAATCTATTTTTTTTGTGCTTTTTTTATGTAGGTTCACCGATTGCTCGAAGACGGCTGAGCCGATTTGGAAAATTCTTTTTGAAAAAATTCGGTAAGGATCTGTCGAGAATTTTCGGAGTTATGAACAGAAATGCACCTCGAGAGTGCAGAAAATTGCTCAGCTTATAACATTAAAGTCTGTTTTTTTTTTATTTTAATTTAGCCACTTTGTAAGATTTGCTTACACTGTAGTTAGATTTACATTACTTTTTTTTTATTACTCTGACCACAGTAAGCAAAACCACAGATAAAGAGTATTGAAACTGGTCGTTAATCGTTCTTATACCATTTTCTATGATCTTCTAGAATTGAAGATTAAAACTTTGAAAATGACTTAGGGCAGTAATAAGCAAGTCTATACACACAATTGCACATGCCAAATATTTTTATATACATTATGGATTTTTCTAAATTAAGTAGATATTCATAGTATCAAAACCAGCTATGGAACAAAAAACTAATGTTCTATTTAATTGTAAGTACGAGTACGGTTGCGACAACAGAACAATAAAATTAAATGTGTCTTTTTTCTGCGGTAAGCCGATCAATTAAATAACCAATTTTATGCCACTCAGTGTACACTGTACACTAAATGGCATCGAGATGTGTCTGCGATGGGACTATCTCTTTTATATCTTAAGTAGTGTCACGTCTGAAAGGAACGGAATAACTCTATAGCAAAAACATTTTGAAGGCTTTTACTACCACATCTTAAGCTGGTCGTTGATCTAAGAATGACAAAAAGATGAATAACTAGTACTAAAGTAGGGCCACTTTAATAGATCACATTTGATACTTCATCGAAATTCAACAACGGAACCTTGTAACGAAGGGCACACAGTGTTACTTATTTGATTTTTCAAAGCGAGATACCTACGCACAATTGCTTAACTTTTTTCAGTTAAAAATATATATTTGTAATAATGACAAAAAAAGGCAATTTTACGATTTATTTTGTTAGGACTGACAGATGCCAAATGTGATCTATTAAATTGGCCTTGCTATAGAATAATATACAGGAACTGTATTTCTGGGCTGTTTAATCTATTTGTGGTAGTCGTTAAAATTATTACACAAGTTCTAAACGGTGAATTAAATCGTGATTACTTTTGTTTAAGTAATGCATTTGAATTAATAGTGTCATAGTATCTTATACCTACATGAAAAACTACAATTTAAAACTTAACGACTTCACATTTTTTGATTAGGTATTGCTTTTATATCGACGACCAATCGAAGTAGAAAAAGTTCATCCCTGTTTTATAGGGTTTTCGAACTTCAGAATATTCTGGATATACTATGATTAAACCGTAAATCCAGTATTCGTGCCAGTGATGCACTAACTAATAAAGTGTAAAAATAAATTGCTTCTTATTTATTCAGTTTGATGAGCATAACTTGTAAGTACACTCGCCATAGCAAGGTAATGTCCAGTCATGTTTTTACTAAGCGATTACATGTACCGCTAGGCGGTAAGAAATAGGCTGGGGCTTTATTGGCATGCACCGTTTCACATTAAGAGTTTCTCAATAAAACACAAGTATTCATACATAACACCTTCCTCATAAAAACACATAAAACTCTTGTCCATTTTTAAAGACCTCTTTCCAACAGAAAATATTTATCACAAAGACAAATCGAGATAATAAAACAACTACAATGGCTATAAGCATTGATACCGCATTTTCATTAGATGAGATCGACGAATAAATCGATTGCAGAACGTGTAATGGAGTTGATGACAGCCAGATATGGTCCGCCCTTTATCTGGGCATCACATGTGATCGCAATAAAACTGTCAAATGGTATGCTCCTGATATGACAGATACGATATCTCCATTAGCCCGCGTACCGTCGTCGTCACGATCCAATAAAAAGAACTAAAATATCACGAATTTGAGAATCGAGACTCAATACGTGGTAGGCGAGTTTTCATCCCGGCGGACACACGCTCATAAATTAAAAGAGATCATATTTGTTTTTCGAACGAGCAAGTAAATAAAATTCCGATCGACGGAGCGTAACTTTGCGCGGTACGTAATCAACAGTTTTATTTGTCGATTCCGCTGCCTTGATTTCGGCCCTGATACATCGCGAGTCGACGCTGTCCGTCATTTGAATCGATGATGATTTTATGTGGCTGTTGTTTATTGTTTTTTCGAGACACAGCTAAGACAAGCTGGTTAGACGTTAAAGTGGAGGTCAGTAATTAACGGAGGAGATCAACAAGCCGCCCAATGCTAATGGGGCCTTTCCACGTCAAAGGGCTAAAAGGCGTCGGAGCGCGTCTGTCCGAATAATGGCCGTAGTGGTGGCGTTCCCTCGGCAGCGATGCACGCCGTGACCTCGACCCACGTCAAACGCTCGATTAGTCTAACGTGTACACACACTAATTATTTTTTTACGATTTATTCACTACTCAATCTTGAACACCCTCGATCGACGTCATTTGTATCGTTGGCATCTCGCCCACGCACGACAATGTATCGAAATTGAATTTCCGTACGTGGTGTGTCGATTTATCGATTGTACACCGAAACGAAGGATGGACGTTATTTTTATAGCGACCGAAGACGATGGAGAATGTGTTGTTGTTTCTGGTCAAATAGCTTTCCTTCGTACGCGACGATATATTTCGAATCGACGAGACCCAAATCAAATGTGACATGGGCCACGACATTTAATTCTTTAGGATTGTAAAAAGTCAATTGCATTTTTATCGATAAAGTTATGAATAATGCCTGGGGCTGAGCCTTTTACCATGTAATGAACCACGTTAGGATAAGAAATGACAGATTAATTTATTAATGTGGTTAGATTTCTTAACAAAATTATAAGTGATTAGTAAATATTAATGATCATAGTGGAAAACATACCTACAATTAAAACAATTAACCTCATTTGTCTGTTGTTTCTTTGTTAAGTCAACATTTCATAAATATTTCAATTTTTATTGTTAGTGACAAAATATTTATGTAGGTAAGTACATAGATACTCAAAAGCTATAAATACAAAAAAGGTTTTCCGTGTCTCTGTAATCCAGTTAAGAAGATAGTTGACAGTAAATTGTCCCAGTATACAATTTGAACGTAATTCATTCTTTTTGTGTATACATTTTGTACGGAACCCGTGTATGCTCGTAAAACAAGCTCGCTGTTATTAAGTGACAAATCGCTGGATTTTGTCGCAGCGTAAAGTAATAAAAGTCACAATAATGGACAAATTATACACAAAAAAGAAGAGATTTTTACTTGGCTTCATGTTCAAGTTGGTACTTTTTAAAAGCAATTTTCATCTATTTGATGCTACTACTGCTTTGCCATAACCTTCATTTTTTATGTGCATATTTTACGACAAGACGCTGTGCATTTTTCCAGGGTTCAGAAATATTATTTATTTATTGTATATTTTAAGAAAAATATTGTGAAGTCATTCATATGAACCCTTGCAAATATACTCTTTTTTATTTTAGAACACATTTTACTGTTTCTGTATTTTTATAAACAGCATCTCAATAACTGAAATGAACTGATTTTCCAAAAGCTCTAATTACTCAGATAAAAACGGAATGATTAAATATTTTAATATTTAATGTGTCGACTATTTAAATATTTAATTAGCAATGCATTTGCGATGAATCCAATTGTTTTGTTTGACAATTGTTAATTTTCTCATTAATTGTTTTCAATTTGTCCAATTTGTCCATCGTCGAAGTTTATTGAAGACCGACGAGAGGATAATTTTGTTTGGCTGAACGAGTTTAACGATCTTTGTCAAATTAATTTAGTAATATTGTTATTGACATAAATATAAATTTAAAATAGTTAGAGAAATTAAGGCGCAGTCCCACCGCGGCGCATGCCGTGCACGAGCACGCGGTGCATTTTAGCTGCGTAGATTAATTTGTTTGACAGCGTGGGTCTACGTTTCCACTGCAGTACCTAAACAAATATGAACCCATGACTATGTACAACTGTAGCGCAGCACAGTTTTGAATCAACGCCTTGTGGAGCAGAAGTGAAGCTACGTACGTTTTCGTGCACCGCGTGCATAGCGTTGACAGCGTTGCGCTGCGTGGTCGCCATATTCGAGCCACGCGTGTACCAGTGACATCGATTTATGCATAGCGAGTCCGTGGGTTGCATTGCAGTGGACATAATTACATACAGTCTCCTGCAAAGCGAAGCTTGACGCACGTGCGTAGCCTCTCCGTGGACCGCGGTGTGTTCGCGCCTTAAAATTGACGAAATAAATATTTATTTATTCTGCTCACATAAATGTCGCTGAATGTTCTTTTTTACATAATCGTCTAGCATTTCACTTTTGAGTTTAGCAATATATCGTAAAAAAATATACTTACCTATTATTATTTTGTTTTTAATTTATTATGATCAAATACAGGCTGCTTTTAACATGAAGAGAGTCTAAATGTACTGAACTAGTTTCATAGTCCTGTACTATCTCAAATTTATATTATAAAATTAATCGTTTGTACATTCAGCAACACAATGTTTCATAAACAAACCCTTATCTAGAACAGTTACGGCCTAAGCTGAATTATTTTGCGCTTTACGTCACATAATTTTGCCGTGTTATCGGCCCTAATTAAATAACTATTAAATTTAATGGAGTTCGTTTTACTTTTGGACACGAAAAGTGCATTATATTATTTAAAAATGCAGTGTTCGAAAATCGGGAATGGAAATTCGGTTGTTGCTCTGATTTTAAAATATACTGGATTATGACTCACAGAGCATTGCAATAGCATGCTTATTTTTATTTTATATCTCTAGGGATACCATCGATTGAAGCGCTTTTGGCGTAGCTTGTTTAAACGTTCTTGATAGATTGTGACCGCTCACAATTTGGATGAGTGACTGCTAGTAGCAATAACAGCTGAACACGTGCTTCGGAGGGCACGTTAAATTCCCGGCCTTCAAGTCGTTCAGTCTTGACGTATCCTTTAGGCGGCCTAAATACTCTGCCACCAAAGTCAGTCACTAGCTCATACGAACATACAAATGAATCCACCTACCATGGTTATATGGCTACCATCGAGGATTTATATCGAGATGAAGCAAAGAGTGTATGTTAGGGTGGGTCACTCTTGTATGGAGAAAAAAAAATTTTTTTTTTTTAGTTTCTAATAGTGATAAAAAGGTGCCATATTACGTCAATAATCCACCTGCAAAATATGACACGGATTGAAAATCATCTTCTGCCTCCGAATCGAAGTTAAACTTTTAAAAAATTACAAAAAAAGGTCTTTGGAAAATCCTGCTGAAAACTATGAAAATATACTTGTGTATGATTTATTTTGGAACAAACCACGATACAAGAAGTCATATTTGTATACTTTATTATAAATTACTCAGTTACTTATCTAAGAAATGCAGGTTAGGTCTTCAAAGAATAGCAAAATCCTTCTTTACTGTAAAATGTGCGCATATGTTTGCGTGACTTTAGCTGAACCGATTATAAGTCCTTTTCTCTCAAATTTGGTGTTTAAAGTGTTGGATGCTTCCACCAAAGTCGTAATAGCTCTTTCCATACCTTACAATGACATGGCATGCGAAGCAGAGGCAGTTCGCCTTCGCCCACTTGTACAACAAAAGTTTGTAAGTTTTCGTCAGTTTGCACCTTTGAATTGATGGTTCGGTAGCATTTAGTCACTAATAAATCAGATCAACATAAGAATATGCATTTAAAATTGTTCAGGAACTTGAGAAATCTTAGTTTTGTGCGAGAAATGAAACATTCTTTCAGAATTCGACGAGCGGTAAACTTTCTAATGTTTTTTTGTAGATTAGACAACATTGCTAGCAAAAAGTTATCAGGATGAGCAAAATACAGGCTAAATATGACAAAATATTTTATTCCTTTGAACTCTATTGATTATTATCTTGATGTGGCAATTATCTTTTGCATGTATTGCGGTCTTTCATTGCAGGTAGCGTGGATCGTAATAGTGAACCAAAACTTTTAAATCTTTCGTTGCTAGAATCACCAGATTTATTGAAGGAGCTTCTGTGGATGAATAAATTTAAAAAAATGCAACTTGTTTGTGTGAACCAACGAGCATGAGGCATTTTACCTGGTGAAAATCACGAAAAACTCCATTGAAATACAGGCAAGAAGTATTTCTATTGTATTTTGGTGGTAGCATCATGGATGTTCCTTTTATCATTTTTTGAATTGATATTTCATCAATTGTGTTAATTTGTAGGTACATTGAGATCGTCAGGCCTCCTGCCCTCATTCAAATCTATGCTTTTTCAGCTAGAAATGTCGAAAAGAGCTTTCCTGCTATTCTTGAAATCTGTAATGTTTTGGTGAAGTTTTAGGCAAGGACTTTAGTAGGTTTTTAGACTTCGAATGATGTACTTTAAGCATTTGTAACACCCTTTTATCTGAATTTATAATAATAAGTCCTTTTGTCCATTATTTTTAATTCAATCAATAAAAATTATGCAATATCTCAATGCAAGTTGGTTCTTTTTGTAAGTCATTTTCGAATTCCCATTGGCACCTCAATTCTTCATAATGTTTAAGAATACCGTTGTTACTTGGTAGTAAATAATCTTTATTATCGCTATTATAATTAATTAAAGAATGCTTAAAACACTTTTAAGACATTTCCATTGTTAAAAAGTAATCTTCGAACTTCAAACGTACCACGTCACTTTTGCGACAAAAGCTCGAGATTGCAAACTCTCAAAATCTCACTTTTCCTAAGAAAATGGTAAATAATGTTAATTAATAAGTAAATATATAATACTATCTTATGTTTCAAGGCAAAACTGTAACCAAAAACTACCTGCATAGTACTTTTATCAGTTCATGAATTCAACACCAATTTCAAGATTTTTTGAATTTTCAAATTAAATTCGGAGGCAGTTAACATTATTATAAAGCAACCATATTTTGCACGTCTCATTTCAACCATATTTAGCCACTTTTTATCGCTATTAGAAGTTGAAAATCGAAAAAAAAAAATTTTGACCCACGCTAGTGTATGTACCTCGCGTGCCGAAAAGAAGGGCTAAAGACTTCTTTGCTCGCCGCGAAGTTCATTCGGAATTCATACGCCAGACTTGGCGAGCATTGAAAACCAGCAATGTAATCCAAACTGCCAACTGCGTTTGTCAAAGTACCCACGCAAAATGTTACACGGTCGGTTTCCATACAAATAAACGAACTTTTTGCTTCTATCTCGATATAGTTCTGTGTGGCTACTAGTATTCTCAAAATTGATGGGGACTTTTTGGGTAATTTTCTATACCAGTATGTTACGAGTATATTCGCAATTTTAAGACCCATCAAATGTTAAAATGACCTTATGTATATTGTTTCCTTGTTTATAGAGACATTTTAGATGTAAGCTAGTTATCTGTAGTGTATCTTCTCACGACAAACGTCGAAACATTTGTACCTACACTCAAATGCCAGGGTTTCGAAATTCGCCGGGTTTGAGTTAACTAATTATTAATGGTTAAAAGAACTTACCTGAAGTGAATTTCAACCATAATTATACTAGATGCTGCGTCCGAATAGATTTAAAGAAAACCATGTAGTCCGCCTTCCATGTATAGCATCGCAACACTGTTTAGCGCTATTTTTTAGGCTAATTTTGAAGATCTGAAAAATATTCAAACAGAAAAAAATGAGAGTGTAACACTCGTTTCTGTTACTTTATAAGTACCCGCGGCGAGCGCATCATTCTTTTCAGAGCACGTTCAGCACGATCAGCATTCTGCAACATTCATTTATTTATTTGGGTTTGGCACAATAACCGCGAAGCACGCAGAATTGTTGTGCCTTTCAGGGTGGGCGGGAGTTTAAATCTATTCGGACGCAGCATCTAGTATAATTATGGTTGAAATTCACTTCAGGTAAGTTCTTTTAACCATTAATTATACGTCGATGCTGCGTCCTCTAGATTTAAAGAAAACCATGTAGATGTTTAGCGTCTGTTGCAGAATGAACATAAAAAATCACAAATATAAGTTCATATACTTACTTAAGTATATTCAATATTTATAAGCATCATACGTAAGTATACCCTTATTAGTACTTATCAGTACTTCATTGATACAGCCACAGAAAAGGGCGTGTCTTCAGTAGAAAGAAAGAAAAAAAAAAAAAAAAAAAATTTAAAATTTTTGCGATACAGAGAAAGCGTCCTGTCCACCTGACCGTACTTTTAATAGTGTTTGTCAAGTGTCGATGGAGAACCCAGCCCGGCTGGTGGCGGAGGTGGCCGAGAAAGAAACAAATAAACACGGACACGTTCACTCCACTCTCATGCAACGTATTCGTTTGATCCATCGAATAATTATTTGAAAGGTTGCGTTGTGGACAGATTATTTCACAGTTAATATCAAATGGTTTGTGTACGGAGGAGAATTCAACAATTTTTTTCTCTAAATAATGATATACCTACTAAGGTAGAATAGAGAATATATATATAATAATACGTGGAATAAAGTCAGGGTCTAATAGTAATATTTGTAAATAAATTGATATAAAATATGGCAGATAAAGTCTGCGAGCGTTGTCTTGTTAACAACGTAGAAAAGGTACCAATTTTCTCGACTGTACATCCAGTGAGGTAGGTACCTAGAATAGTTGGATATTTCGATAATTGATTTGATATAATAAGTATATTCCAAGGCAATGCTCTTGCCAAGTCGAATGATATCTCGAAAAAAAAGTGGGTTGTCTTTTTTTAAAAAATACCTGTAAAGAATCTACTATTGGTACCTACCGTACTTTTTACTGGTGTGCACGAGTGTTCTTACCAATAACAGTTATGATAACGCTGACCGTTACTAATTAAGTTCCTTCAACAGCTCCTTTTGAACTGTTCTGTCGAAAAAGTATTTCCATAACAGCTAGATAGATGATCTATAACAATCTAAATTATTTGATTGACAAAAGATATACCACTGCTTTAAAGTTAGATTATAATAAATTCAAAACGTTTTTTGATAAGGAATTATTAATTTTGTCATCGGAGTCACTAGGAATATGCCGTGTTTTAGATAGGTAGGTAGGTACGCCTGCTGCATAATATGGCGCACGCCTGGGCAAGGTTGCGCCAAAACGGGTGATGTCCCCTTGGTTGACTAGGAAGAATAAGTATACCAGGAGCTTCATCTTCTACAATTTAACAAAAAAAAAAAAAAAACATTTCAGTACCAATGCATATAGAGTAAATGCGTAGAAGCAGTAGGTACTTTTCCTAATTTATAGCGAAAGACGTATCGATTACATTTTTCAATTTAAGCTAGACGCAAATAAATTGGTATTTGGTTGACCTAACATTATAGAACATAAATATTATTAAAAAAAAATAAAGTTATTATAAATACTCCAGATTACCTAGATGGCAAGTAAGTATTGCTTAGGATCCCGGTCTGAATCACTAATATTGCGGGATTATAATGTAAGAAGCAAAAAATAGATATGTTTATAGCTTGACAATTTTAAATAATAAATAAATATTGGTGGACATTTTTCACACAGCGCCATCAATCCCCAAACCAAGCAAAGGTAGTATCAGATAACTGATAGAATACCTATTGTACTATAATGCCAATACATTTTATTTTTGAAATTTGATTGAGTTGTGGAAATTATATGTATTCCATCCATCCTATTTATATATGACAGCGGTACCTGTTATTGATTTTAAGTACCTATGAAAAAATTACTATGATAATAGTAGGTAACAATAACAACAATAATTTATTTAAAACACATTGTATGTAAAGATTACTGCAGTAGGTATAGCAGTAATTTTGACGAAATGATGTTTAAACCTAAAAAGGCGGCTATGGTAAGCCGTTTCGGTTGCAGATCAGCGGTTGACCTCTAGCCATAATTATATATCATCAATCACCACTTATGACACCCCAACCATTAACTGACGGATCAGCACTTTATAGTTTGTAAATTGTAGATGTTGAAGAAGATATCTATTTTGGGCTTTATGCTTCGAGCAGATATTTTTAAACACTTTATTACATTTACATTACATTATTAACAATGAAAGATTTTTGACATACTTAATTAAGTCTGATTTGTCTTTTTCTTTGTTGAAATACCTTTTATTTTTCGCGTTCAAAACGCTTTGTGTACAGTAGTTACACCGAGCCGTATGCTCTGTACAGGACAAAATGCAGTGATTGTAAATACTTATAAATTTAGCAAAATCACGAAAGGTATTAGAATCTTCGGTAATTGCAGTGACATAAAATATATCTATATATATATATCATTATGTTGTGTTTATTTAAGCCTCATTTTTAAATATTTACGCAATTGAGTGTTTATCAAATAACGATCCCAAATGAGTTTACTTTATGTTATGTTTTTCATTCTATGTAGGTTGGTTGAGCTGATATAACATATCATCCAGATAAGCTACTAGTCTGCGACTTTGGGCTCTTAGAAATGATAATTATGATGTAATTATAAGCAGTTAAAAGAAAAATATGCCTTTTTAAGATCAGTAGTAGTCATGTAGGTAGATACGCCCATTATTTACCTACTAGCTTTTACAGTGTAAATATCCTCCATATTAAAATGGGGCGCAATGGTAATTACCATTATCAGTATTTGTTAAATGTTTTGACATAATATATTATAAATCGCAGAATAGAAGGTGTCCTGTTTTGTTTATATAACAATCAAAACTAGTGAAAGAAACTGACCCACCTACTCAGTACATGCTGATTTGCAACTAAAAGTCACCGTTGTAAAACTTAGGTACAAGTTTTGATACGGTGTTGCTCATTTCAACTTTAGGAAATGGTGGGTCACAGGCTGCGATATACTGTGGTAAGTATAAAAATTTTTAAAAAAGAAGTTTAAAGGCCCTGCAATACAACTGGGTCATCAGTAATTGATAATCAGTTTTGGTATGGTAAAATTAAATTTTACCAGCGTGAGGTACCTCTATTGTCGTCGACGGTTGCGGGACTTGTTCGGTGGCGGCTTGCGATGTAGCGGCGGCGGCGGAAGGTCTGACGGTCGTGTTGAACTCGAACTCCTCATCGTCGACGTGGACGGCTGCTGCTCGTAGTAGGTACCGGTTCTGGACTGCAGTTGTCTTCACGGTGTTTTGACGGCGTGGGAATCGCAAAGTTTCCGATCCAGAAAATTTAAGTTGGGATCTGTTCTACGAGGTACTGGATTTATTAATTTGTCAGCTTGACGTTTCGATGACCTTTGTCATGGTGAGATACTAACAACATTTATGGCACTTCCGACAATTTCTTGATGATCTCAAGTTTGGCAACGTCATACCTACGTACAGTGTCGGGTAGGTATTTTGTGAGGTAAACTGGACCAGTTATATATTCGTGGTCCCAGCGGTTTTTGGGAATCTCTTATCGGTTCACAATAAGTAAAAATATAATCATAGTAAATAATTAAGTAAGACAGCACTTACCTAAGGGATGCCTTTCGGAGTATGTACTAGCAACAATTCTCAGGAATCAGCAACTTTTCTTTCGGGGCGTCCCTCCAGCTCCTCTTCCCGTCGAGACCGTCCAGCAGTATCTTCCCCAACGTTTGGAGATTTTTAGTGGGGTTTTTTCACCCCATTTTTCATCATAACATTTCCAAGATTTCATCTGGTACTGGCACCGCATGGGAGCCAACAAACTGCCGTGCAGTTGGCACGCTCTTGCGAACTGAGACTGATGAAGCCTCACCCATCACGTGGACGTCGTACTTGGCTCTGGCTAATCTTCCTCTAGAAGGCCATCATCCGATCGGCATGTCGGAATATTGGACGAGTTTCTCTCGTCACTTAGGCACATTTTAGACGGACACCGGAATTTGTATAGAAAAAATTATAATAATATAATAATGTAGGTACATTATATTTTTCTATATTCCTTATATCGGCATTGTAAATCTCGAATCGCCACGTTAAGGGTTAAAAGTTATGTCATCAGGTTATTACCTGTGTATATTATGTTCAGGTAGCATTTGTGAATAGTCAAATTGTGCTTAGTAGTAACCACACCGGATCTATGATTATGATCTGTAGGTATAGAAGAAATAAATCTTCTAAACTCCTTACTTTCTGGATGGCATCGCGTACCACCACGTTAAGAAAGTAAAATGGATTATTCCAGGGTAATATCACGTATCACCACGCTAAGGAATAAAAAATGTATTATTCCAGGATAATATCACGTATTACCACGCTAAGGAATAAAAATTTTGTAACCATCAGGATAATATCTCGTATTATCACATTAAGAGGTACGTAAGTGTGGGCAGTTGTGCATTGCTAACCTTTATTTTGCTCCAATTTTCTTTCTTCGAATCGTAGAATTCTTTGGATGAATATCACTATCACTCCATAACAACTTTTTTACTCTCCATAAACTCCATAAACTCCATATAACAACATTCACTTTGCAAAAATTATCACTTTGAATAATCGAGTCGATGTTGACGATGCGGAACACGAAAAACGAATGATGCGCTCGCCGCGGGTACTTATAAAGTAACAGAAACGAGTGTTACACTCTCATTTTTTTCTGTTTGAATATTTTTCAGATCTTCAAAATTAGCCTAAAAAATAGCGCTAAACAGTGTTGCGATGCTATACATGGAAGGCGGACTACATGGTTTTCTTTAAATCTAGAGGACGCAGCATCGACGTATAATTGCATTTCTTGTGGCAGTCGAAACTTGAAACGTACCATAGAAAGTATTTTACTATGGGTTTAAACAAAAAATGTGATTGCATGACACAAACTTTTCATATTGTTGACTAGCGGCCGCCCGCGACCTCGGCTACGTGAATTTTGTGTTATTTATGGTTTTTTTTTCTGAGCGGAACCCTACTTATTTTTCTAAAATAAAAGTACTCTAGGATACTCCTTATTACATCAGCTATCTGCCAGTGAAGTCCCATCAAAATCAGTCCAGACATTTCTGAGATTAGCCGGAACAAACAGACTGACACAAATTTTAGAATTGATTTTTTATACTTTCCGTACATACTTTCATAATAATGCTATTTTGACATTACAAACATACACTTAAATTGTATTTTTTTGTTAGATTAAGAATACATAATTTCTAAATAAAAAAAGCTTTTTGCAACCCAAATGTACTCTAAAAGGATTAAAAACTTCGAAAAGGCGGCCATAGGATTTCATTGTCGTCTGGTTCAAAGAAAGAGCTTAGGCTGGGAATTTTGCTCTGTTTTCCTTATTGCCGTTCCCTGTTCACATCCGTTTATTAGTTTGGGCACGATTTGACCCCTTTACATTAAACCGCATGACCTCATTTTGAAACCACCTGATCAAGTTTTGTAAGAATTAAGGACGTTTCGGTAAATGCGTAAAAAGTAGGCTTGTTTGGCAAATACTCGTAGCAGTGCTTTTTAAAGGTTCGAGCACATTATTCCGGGCCGCAGCGTGTCGGGGCGTAGCGCAAAAATCCGCTCAAGTCGCTTGAATACAATATGTATGAACTATCGCACACTGTGTCGGGCCGCAGCGGCTCGCATTATTGCGAGGCGGATTTCCGTCCGTGCGATGCGGCCCGCACCTTAAGGGGTCGTTTGTGATTTTACTTTTGTATCGACTTAGTTTATAAATAACTTAGCTGACCCGGCGAACTTCGTACCAAATTACCACTTTACGTAAAAGATAGAAATGAGGTCCTGTAACAACTAACTCTGGGGCTTACTTATGAAAGATGTTTAAAGTTGAACACTGGTTAAACAACGTCCTGTCTTTATTTGTGGATGACAAAATAGAGACAGACGTTGTTTAACCAGTGTTCAACTTTAAACATCTTTCATAATTAACGGGTCTATCTGCAATAAAGTTTGTTTTAAAAATAAAACAAAAGCACTTTATGAAATATCACATCACATCACACTAATTTATAAATGCGAATGTTTGGATGTTTAGATGTATTTTTGTTCCTCTAAAACTCGACAACCACTGAACCGATTTGGCTGAAAAATATATAGATAATGACGCGGAATAGGACATAGGCTACTCTTTATCCGAATACCGCGCGAGCGAAGCCGCGGCCAGAAGCTAGTAACGAATATTTGTCGTTTGTTAATTTTGCAGACAACGCATGAGTTGCTTTAGGGACTATCAATTTCGAAACGTTTGCTGTGTTCATTTTTGTTCCTCAATGTGGATTGTGGGGGTCCAATTGATGTAGTACAATTTTGAACTATTTCGAGGATATTATATTATTTACCTACACTTTCAGTGCCACTGATATACAATAAGTACCTGTCGGATCTGAAACACGTTTTCGCGATTGAAAAAAATAATTATGTAGTAAATTCCCATAAAAATTTACACACTTTCACTGTTTTGTTTAACCACAGTCTACTCTGTTTCTCATTTACCTTATTTTTGATATTACTTTTTTCCCAATTTTAATTCAGTATTCAGGAATTCTAAATACAGTAACTCAACGGTGAACTTTCGCCATTTAAACGGGCAAAGCACGGTTTGATATTTCAAAGTTGCGAAAGTCGTTAATGCAATACGCAGTCGTTTTGTAGTTTCAATTGTAAGTTCTTCGTGTTTAATGCGGCCATTAGGACGACGTAAGCACGTATGTTTGTGCTAGATACGACGGTTGGCACGAGTGCCAGCATTGTCAGTTATCATGAACGAATATGGTTATTGAATAATGAATATGAATTATCGAAAATCATAAAATGGCAGCTAGAAATTTGGCAGACTATTTTAACATCGTAAATTTCTAAAGTCGTCATTCCATATCTTTATCTCTATTCAATTTGAAATTGAACCCTAATACCAGGTACCAGCCCCCCTAGCCATATTACACGATCTATCGTCGCTGTAGAATAGAACACTTCAAAATGTATAGGAATTGACGTTCATCTACTTGAAAAGTCAAATCCTATACATTTTGAAGTGTTTCTATTCTACAGCGACGATAGATAGTCTAATATGGCTAGGGGGGCTGATCCGGAAAACCCAATATCATGTAACCTGCACTTGAGCCAACACACTTTAGGATTGAACCAATTTCTAAAATCCGTATCCAGCCACGTAGGCATTTCTAAAATATTTCAAAGTAAACCCTGAACTCACATGCAACTTCCAAACAGTCGAAGTAATCTAGCTGAAAGCTGCGGGGTAACATTGTTTAAGCTGTGTCAACGTAGTGACGTCACCCAGTAGGAACCCACGATATGTGATTGGATGTGACACTTGAATCAGGTGCAAGCTCTGATCAAATATGCATTCAGATATTCCAGATGTCTTGTATTCTCAGTACAAATTATGAATATACATAGTGTATTAATATGTTGATGAAACATGGATGATGCTGTTAGTTTTTTAATTTTTATAGTGTTAAACCACACTTAGGTATTCGCGGGTTCGAATCCCGCCGGAATTAAAAGTTTTGATAAGATTTTTCATTTTCAAATAAAAACCTAAGTGTCATTTCTTCATAATTGATCCTGAATGTAACTTCGGTCAAATGAACAGTGAGTTAACTTAGTGGTTACCCTGTAGATGGCGCTAATCGATGCTGTAATTGATAAATAATCTTAACAAGATTTTCAACCTGACGAATATGGATTCCGTGGCCGAGTTGGTAAAGGCACTCCGGCTTCAGGAGGATCGCTTGTATCATTGCGGGTTCGAATCCCGTCGGAATTGAAAATTTTGATAAGATTTTTGATTTTCAAATGAGACTGTGTTAGCTGAGATTTATCTGGTTCGAGGTGTTGTGCTCGTTTTTGATACAAAACAGGGGCCCTAGCCATATTACACGATCTATCATCGCTGTAGAACGATCTATCGTCGCTGTAGAATAGAACACTTCAAAATGTATAGGAATTGACGTTCTGACCACGTGACTCATCTACTTGAAACGTCAAATCCTATACATTTTGAAGTGTTTCTATTCTATAGCGACGATAGATAGTGTAATATGGCTAGGGGGGCTGGACATTTATATTGGTTCAGGACTGCGTATTTGACTTTGAGGTGTTGTTTATTTATTTGATGTTCACGGAAACATAAATACCAAGAACTAACTACTTAATTGCCCTATTAAGTAAAGTTTATTACGTTTTAAAGCAATGTGTATGTTTGTTTATTTTAGCTGATAGTTTTTAGTTATATTTCAATGAAATTCATATTAAAACTCTGCTATTTTGTCGGATATGTGGATGTTTGTAATCGAAGTGACGACCTCTGTGGCGCAGTGGGCGAAGGCCCGCCTGTGACGCAGGAGGTTGCGGGTTCGATCCCCGCCGCGGGACAAATGTTTGTATGATCTGCAAATATTTGTCTCGGGTCTGGGTGTTTTCTATGTATATTATGTATGTATTTACAAAAAAATGTATTTAAGTAGTATATCAGTCATGTGGTTCCCATAACACAAGCTCTGCTTAGCTTGGGGCTACATGATGCTGTGTGAAATGTCCAGCATTATTTATTTATTTAAATGTTTTGTTTTTTACGAATCTTGAAGTTAAAGACTTTGCGCGAGCGAAGCTAATAAAGAGGGCGGGGGCAGGTAAAAGTGAGTAAGAGTATATAATATACACAATACTGTTTACATGACTTCATAAAGCTAGAAAATGATGCTCCTAACAAACCCAAAAGGAATCCAATGACACTGTATTGTTGGAAGTGGCACGAGAATCTTAAGGAGACCTAGTCTATAATTTTTAATTTTTATAGTGTTAAACCATACTTAGGTATTATTTCATCGGGGCTTTAACAGATATAATGAGCTTATCAAGATTTTCGACCCGACGAATATGGATTCCGTGGCCGAGTTGGTAAAGGCACTCTGGCTTAAGGAGGATCGCTTGTGCGGGTTTGAATCCCGTCGGAATTGCAAATTTTGATGAGACTTCATTTTCAAATTCCAAGTCTAGTTGATATTAAACAAAAAGCTTGCTTCATACTCTTTGGTAGGTACAGTCAGCGTCAAATTGATATGAGCGTCTAGAGTAGTCAAAATTATCTGAAAAACATGAAAGCATCAAATTTCTTTCATGTTGTCAGATCATTTTGACTACTCTAGACGCTCATATCAATTTGACGCTGACTGTACACTCTCAGTGAAGAATAATTTAGGTGAATATTATGGACATCACTTTGTCGACAAAAGAGAACACGAATGGTAAGCGTCCACAGGCCCGCATCGCACGCAGCGGACGGATCGCATCAAACGGATTATCTGTGAAATGCGATGCGTACGATGCGGACATGTGGACGCACTTATATGAGTTTCTATACAAATAATACTACGATCCGTTGCGTGCGATGCGTCCGATGCGTACGATACCGACATGTGGACGCTTACCAAAAGGAATATACCTAGTGACATTTGTATCGGTATGAATGAGAAGGTATTTTTCTCTATTTCACAAGGTCTTTGGTATCGACACTGTCACATTATCGATGTCTTTTCTGTAAGCAAATAATCTTCAGTAGTTTAAATTGTACTATACTAAACTTGTGACTTGACAATCAACCAAGTAAAAACAAATAAATAAGCCAAAACTCTACTGCATTTTCATGCTTGGTATATCCGCGCCTTTGAAAATTTCACAGGCAAGTCCAAATGTTATTATAACGAACCAGGGTTACAAAGTCGTAATAGCTGAATCAGAATAGGAATTGAACTAATTGCCGTCTCTTTTCATAGATAGAGCGACAAAAACGGCATATATTGCAATTCCTATTGTGATTCTGTTAGGGCGGCCTTTTTAGCCCCGTAGGTTATTAAATTTTTTATAATCCAGATAACCTCTTCAATACTTTGCTAGCTCTGTGTGAGTGCAGTGTTGTTTCATACGACGCAACAAACCCAAAGTAATGACATTACATGCTACAATGTGCACCAACTCGGTGGGGCAAGCATTGAGCTCAAACTACATGTCATCGCACGCTGACAACGTCATCTGTTGGTAACGAAAGAGTTCCATTTTTTTTTGTGATGAAAATCGGCTCCTAGTTTTTACAACTGTCTGGAAGCCCGAAAGCTTTGATGAAATTGGTTTTATTGTTTTATTATAAACGAATAATTATATGCAAAAGTATGTAAGTCCAACTTTGCTTATTAGTGGGTAACTGGGATATTTGTCTTAGCTACAATACTTAGTCCCTAGGATGTTACAGCCCAACCTCTGAAAATTCAGAAACAGAATTATTTTGGAATCTTACGGTATTACTTTATTACGTCGGAAAAAGGTTAGGGTTAAGTTCATATAGGTTTTAGAACGTCATTAAGAAAACTCCTGGATGTTTAAACATCTATACCGCGATGATATGCTGAATCATGCTTGTTTATGCAGTTTGATCTTGTAATTGGCACCACTTTTGGTATAATACCATGCGGTGTGTCGTTGCATTCCAATGTGCCCCTGATTTGGTTCTTGGAATGGAAATCACTTTTCAGTGAATTCCTTGTGATATCAGTATTTATGATAAAACATCAAATCAGAAATAATGGATTCAGAGGACACCTATCGATTTGTACATAAGAAAATGTGAATTAGAAACTTTTGCATTTTTATCAAGTAAGCTTTTTAAAAAATTTTTTTTTTTTAAGGTAAACACTTTAATTTGGTTTCTTCAAATGTATTGTAAACAACAGACTGATAATTTTCACCTTCAATCCCAAATTTGTAACTAGTATGAATAAACAGAGTAAACTTTCGAAAAAAACCGTCCGTTTTGTAGTATTTTAACAAGAAAATCAAGATACCAGTAAGTTAAAGAAAACCAATTACTTCGAGAAACAGGCGTAAATTGCAGATCTCATTTTTGAAGCGTGTGTATTTTGCAAGTATTTATGAGCGAGCACGACTAGACCTCTTATTATTTAACCGGAGGTTTTGAGAACTGGTTTATTGCAATACGTGTTGTTGTAAATTGTAGTGTAATTGGCTCTCGGTTACTTTGATCTTGGAACTAAAGCGTTAAATAAACTTATGTAATGTTTCACTTTCAAAACTTTCGTGAGTTGTACTAGACATTATTTAACACACGGGAATTACTCACGTAAAAAATATCGTCGATTTAGATACCGACAATGTTTCGATTCATCCGGAGAATCTTCATCTGGGTAAGGAGGGAGTTGCGGCAAGGTTAAATCGACAATATTTTTACGTGAGTAATTCCCGTGTGTGAAATAATGTTTATGTAATGTTGTTCAAATCTGGCAACAGAATTTTTAGACCAATCGATAACTACTACTTCATATATTATCTGAATATGATCGGGTCATGAATTTTAGAAGCAAATCACACTAATATTATAAATGCGAAAGTTTGGATGTGTGTTTGATTGTTTTGTTTGTTGATTTGTTTTGTGGACTCGACAACCACTGAACCTGATTTGGCTGAAATTTAAAATATAGATAGATAACGACCTTGAATAGGACATCGGCTACTTTTAACCGGGTACCATGCGAGCGAAGCCGCAGGCGGAAACTATTGGTTTATAAGGCAGAAAAAGGCAGTGTGAGACATGCCTACGAGGAGTGACCGTACTGCGAGTCCCTACCCGGTTGTCACAATGGGTTTAGGCATTCATGAAGTAAGGCATTTGCTGCGCAGTAGAAAATTTTGTATGAAAAAGTTGCACTGCGCATCGACTAGGCTAACTTCACGAATACCAAGATCCGTTGGAAGAAGTGTACCCAGATGAAGATTTTAGGATGAATCGTAACTCTTTCGGTATCTAAATCGACGATATTTTTACGCGAGTAATTCCCGTGTGATGTCAAGACAAAATTGACTTTGTTTAATTTTGTCAGTTTTTTGTATTTAATGTTAGACATTTATTTGAGAAACGAATCTACCACATATTTATTTACATAACTTTACAAAATACGTTAGAACCAGTTGAGCCATCTAAGGAATGATCCTAATGAATGATTATAGATAGCTCAAAATGTTATTAGTATAATTTTTCTTGTATTTCGAAAGAAAAGACAATAAAGCTATTAAACCAACGATTATAACCATTTTAGCAGCTTCAAGAAGCAAATTAAATTTTCCGCTACACTTCGGCATCCAACTTGCTCGTTCAAAACCGCTAAATAACCCAATACCGCGCCATAACAGTTCAGTAATAACAGTAACGAAAGTACGTTTAATTTAAACTGTATTAACAATACAGGCTAAATAGTGTCTAGATGGCTTCACAGCTTAATGCTGATAACGCTAGATCACTTAATTTAAACGTAGATCAGTAGCGTAAGCTTAGCTTACAACAAATGAACACAGACGTGTGTTAGTAAAATGGGTTCAAATGTAGCGTGTATATTTAACAGTTACGTAGAAACCCAAATCCTACCTCAAGTTACATTTTTTGCATTTAAAATTGTCAATTTTTTGCTTATTCCGTCACCAAGATAATTAGATACTGTTTAATAAAAAATACGATTATTATCCAAACAATACCATTTTTATAACAGTAAAACAATTTTCAGAATCGGATCAGTTGATTCAGTGGTTTCAGGGATTACTTAAAACAATCAAATAAATAAATGTTACCTCTTTATCTAAAAATATTATTATGGATACCTATAGTTCAAATTCTATTCCCTTTGGTCCATTAAAACAGCTACGAAAGAGGATTTTTTTTTTCACTATTTTGTAACTAGTTATTAAAAAGGAATATTTATTCCATGTACGTAATTTTTTTTCAAAACCAGTTACGAAAGTGGTTTTTTTTTCCTTTTTCGTAACTAGTTGAAGCGAACCAGTTATTTCGTCCGTTGGCTGTGGTCCAGTCTTCTGAGAGCGTTTCGTGGTCTCCGTTTACGATGTTTCAGTTTCAGCCAGTTCGCCGTTTGTGACGCTTTGGCAATAACACTGAATGGGACAATGTTGCCGCGGAAGCTGACGCGATATGTGGAAGCAAAAACACAGCCATTTTCAAGTGCTGACTATTAAATAATGCAATTTCAAATCGAAATGATCTTTGCACAAGGTTGCACTTAAATTCGTTTTATTCATGTTTGATTTCTAATCTAGTTTATAATATACCAGTAGGGCTAAAATAGTCCCTAAGCAAAGCTTTATCCGATTCATGTTCATAGAATATGATAGTAAATAAATTTTCCAATTTATTTTGAATCTAATTTAAAAACGAATTGCATACATAGCAGTTATCTTAGCGAACTTGCTTCTATAGAGCGTAATGATAATTTAAATTCGATGTTAGTTTTCTTATAAATAGAGGTATACTCAAACTGAAATTATATTGTAATCCATCAACATAATATTAAAGTGCTGTAAGTTTTAAGTGGCTGGTTATCGCGTAAAAAGGGTCTCAGTTTTTGCGCAACTTTCCAAAGTAACTTATATTATTTTAAAATGCCGTGTGATATTTAGCAAGGAATATTTTAAAACTTTCGAGCGTCTTAATGGACTAAAGATGAGCTCCGCACGCTTTATTCTTAACTGTTGAGAGCACTTTACTCTAAAGTTCTTTATTAGTAGCCCTTAAAGTTTAGAATTCATTTCGAACAAGTGCATCTATGATGAAGTTAGTTTGCGTTTAAACTGATAATGGAGTAAGGAATCCACTTTAAGTTATTAAAACACAATAGACCACTACCGCCGTTGTGCTATCAGCCTAATTGAAAACTGTATTGTGGTCGCTAGCATGCGCAAGCCTTTATCGTATAGTTTAATAAACACATCGTTGACATTGTATTACATAAAACAGTGTATCATGTCACACCACTTCTATAACGTTCATTCAGTCATTTCATTTGTTCTGGATTATGTGTTTGGCGAATTACCGGTACGTCATTCGCTGTTTAAGGTACATAAATCCATCTATCTATGTATTGCGTCGCATAGATGTTTAGATCGGTATTTCTAGCAAAGTTCTAAAGGACCCAAGCCAGTATTTTGAAATTACTTGGATTTCAGAACATATCAGAATTTCCTTGGAGACTATTATAACCATGTACGAATAGGTATGTACGCAGTAGTTGCAGCACTCATGTTGAATATTGCTATGCGCTATCTAACTAGGTTGGGAGCTGAAGAGCTTATAAAATTTCGTGCAAAATTTTCGAAAATTCTGTTTTCCATACATGAGAAAGTTCGTGATTGTGTCCAACTTTTGCAGAGCGATTCATTCTAACTATCAAATTTCTGATTACCTAGTGTATTAATTTGTATATTAACCTGCTTATTCATTGAAAATATTCATTAATTTGAATTCATTGTATTGAGAATTGTGTCCAACTTTTGCAGAGAGATTCAATCGAACAATCTTTCTGATCACCTAGTGTATTAATTGGTATATGAACCTGTTTATCCATTGAAAAGATTCATTTTATTGGATTGTAAGGATTTATTAACGCCGTGTTGAGTTGAAAGTCCAAAGTGCTGTAATTTGTGATTTAGGAGAGAACCATTTCCTTGACTGCGCAGGTGGCTGTCTCTTTTCATTGACATAAGAGCGACAAGGAAAAAAAATCTCTAAAGCCTTGCTGAATCACACTAATATTATAAATGCGAAAGTTTGAATCTATGTTTGAATGTATGTTTGTTTCTCTATAACTCGACAACCACTGAACCGATTTGCCTGAAATTAAAAATATAGATAGTTAATGACCGGGAATAGGTCATAGGCTATTTATCCAGGTGCCACGCGAGCAATGTCGCGGGTGGAAGCTAGTTGACAAATAATACTGAATAATAGAGTAAGTGTTTTGTTACAGTGCGCAATGGATACTCCTGTGTGCCTGTGGCTCTGTCTGATGGTGTGGACATCAAGCTCGGCACTGCGGTTACGGAGATCTCGTACGCCGGCCCAGGAATCACAGTCAAGGCAACAAATTCCAGAACTCCTAACCAGACACAAGTATACAAAGGTACAATTCACATTCAGATAAATGCCATGAAGAAGAATAAAAATAAGAATTTCTTCAAATCGAGAGTCAATAGGTTCCCTCTAGGTAAGCGTGCTACATCTTAGACCACACTGTTGCTTTACATCAGGCAGTGTGCTCAAACGTGAACCTATTCTAGTTAAAAAAAAAAAATGATTAACACAAAAACAAGCTTAAAAGTAAACAGATACAGCCGAATGAGACGTAAAAATGTTGGTACCTAAGATTTAGACTGTGTGTACTGAGATTCTTCGAGAGATTGGTGTAGCTATGTTTATTCCTCTATAACTCGACAACCACTAAATTAGATAGTGGGAATTGGACATAGGCTACTTTTTATACGAATACCACACGAGCGAAGCCGCGGGCAGAAGCTAGTATAAGAATCCCGCTTCAAAATCAAAAGTATTAACTACTATTTTTCAAGCTCTAATGTATTTCTAAAATACACATTTTCCGAATTTTGCGTTTATTTTTTAAAACTGAAAACTGGTTGAATCGGTTAAATTTTCATAAAATTCAGATGTGAATTACTAAATCTCGATCTGAAAGCAAAATATTTCCTGAGCAAAGCATCACTCATATTATACTAGAACGTGTGCAACTAAAATCTCCGCTTCTCATTTTTGAGAACATAAAATTATACGAGTGCGAATTTATCCAGAACATCGCAACGCTGCTTAAAAACACTCGCCTGTATCGATTTTGGCCGCCGGCACGCTCCATATTGCGTTTAGGTTTCCATTCTTTAAAACCAGCCACCGTTAAATAGCGAAAATATTATCATCTACAGCACGGAATATTTTATCATTAACCACAGTAAGTACACTTCTCACAGTGGATCTAGGCATTCGTGAAGTTAGCCGTTTCGCTGTGCTGTAAAAAATTTTGTATGAAAAAGCTGCACATTGAAACAGCTAACTTCACGAATGCCTAGATTCATTGTGAGAAGTGTTACACGTCTTACATTATAGTCGAAAAAAAAGAGCTTTTTTTTAAGATTCGAGTACGGATTACCTACGTGCGAAGACTTTATTCTGACCGTTCAGTTAAGACTTTATTCTGTTGTTACATTTACTACTTTTCCTTATCATTCATTCATTCTTCATACTTTCTGCAAACGACGCGATGCAGTGAATCCTAGGATGCCGAGAACGGTGATTTTTTTTTTCATTTTTATCCAAAGTGGAAAATCGCATTCATTCAGCCGCAGCTTCCCTAAAACCTGTTTGAGCACATTTTAAATAAAAAAATCAAATTCATGTGGCCTCGATTAAGAGGGCGAACGTAAAAAGAATAACACGCCAGCATAATGGCGGCTATGAGAAAAATCAACATTGTCGGCTCCTTGTCATTTCTTCGCCGGATGATTTGCAAGTCTAACGTGTTAATTTTACTTTGACGAGGCGTAAAAATACGCTTGGGCAGTGTTGACCCGATGGTCTTGTTCTCCCCACCTCCTTTGTTCTCATAGTAAATTGATATTAAGTAACACAACTTTATGATACGGTCTTGAAGATGTAACCGCTACAAAATGAGCTTACAGAAACTCGGTTTTTTAATTTGGTGCCTCCGTTTTTCTGTAAGAAAGCATATCAAATTACAGGTCCTTGGAAAGCTAAATTAAAATCTGAACTCTGGAAAAAAATTGAGACAAGAGCAGTAGTAGCAAGTATTCTATTATAAATTAATAAGCACGTTGCTGTTCTGGGAAAAATCAAATCGATACATACCTGTACTACAAAACGGCAAACCGATACCAATATCCCCCTTTCCATGAAATCCTTGCTAAAATTGGCTTTCCGAGAAACTCAGTCCAACTCTTTGGAATCTCCGATGTTTGGGGACCGAAAATTACTATCAACCCTGAGCTTCTAGTTTTTTTAATACGGTTTACCGTGTTATTTAAGAGTTTTTTTACAAATATAACCTAATAAAAACAGTAACCTTATGTTCAGAATAATTGTATCACTGCTTAAGCTAGTACAATGTGTTCTAGTAGCCTGAGGCTTTTCCGCTACATTTGCATACAGGCGGAGTCTATCGTAGATGAGAGCTGAATCGCTTAGAGGCGGTGCTATCTAGGTGTGTGCTCTACCCCATGTTTGCGTTTTTATGGTAAGTACCAGTTTTCATAGACGGTATCTATTTAATTTCACAAACATATGTTTATGAAAAGTTTATCAGTTCCAAGTTACTATGATAATAATAAGATACAATACATGTACATGAAAAAAGATAAAATTCACATGTCTGTCCACAAGTGGAAAGATAGTAATATGTCTGAGAAACTTACTGATTTGTACCATTGAGTTTAGGATCACAACGCCGCGTCGCAACCTGGTAGGGTCTATAAAGAACTATTGACGAGACGATCAAACGATTCAACAACAAAACACGTACAACGCTATCCGTAAAGCATCCTTATTGAGTACTACTCTTTTATGTTCACTCCCACCGGTCAAGGGCCGCGCTCTTTCAACACACAAACAGTTTTGCGTAGAAACCAAACAGGGCCCTCGATATTTTCCCGGAATAGCAGGTATTGTATCGTTTACCGATGTGATTGTGGAATGAAACGGTAGCTAAGCCCACTGTTTGCCGTCCCTCGGGGTACCGTGCAGTTGTATGTACACACTTGCCTAAAAGCTTTCGATATTACGATACGCGGGGAAAACTCATGTTTATAACATAAAAATATATCGGTACACACGCGTAACAAAGATGCGTAATGGTTTTGTGTGGAAATGTATTCTGGGAGAAGGAAATGTGCGCGATGTAAGTGACAAAATACCACTTTCACTATAATATCTAAAACGATAAATAAAAAATAAGCATACTGTCTTGGTATTTATACCAAGGTTAGATTAGAATTCTCTCACATTTTTAGACAAGATTTTTTTGTATACATTTGAAGGGGTAGTCCAGTAATAGGTACATTTATATGGCATACCTACTTATAACAACAATTTTTTTTATTTGTTTTTATTTTTTTAGAAATAAAAGACTTTCAAGAAAAACAAATTCTTATCAGCCAGTTTCATCATTTATGAAAATGGGTGATAAGAAAATATTGTTATAGCTTTTGTTCCATCGTTTTATTGAAACTATGTATTTTCACTTATGTATTTATAAAAATAATGCTGATGGGGTAGGTATATACTACGTTTTAAGCATTGTTTACTAAGATGCCTCTTAAGAGTTTCCTATTCATATATTTACCTGAATAAGTATAAGACGAAAATCCTCTGATCCTCTTATGAAGGTTTACAATGTATGCTACGTACCTATATTTTACTTAGCGTTTATTCGAGCCAAGCAACTTAGGATCCCCATTCTGCATTTTTTATAAGAAATTTGTTTAAGTAAAGCTTTGACTAATCAACTTAATACTATTAAGAAAATTTGATTTCAAATCGACTCGAGAAAATGAAGGCATTTAGAGTTTTTTCAAAGATTGGTTAAAAAAGATTTAGAGCTTTAAATGAAAAACCTTTGAATTAATACTATCTTTCTTTTTTGAATAGGTACTTATATCTTAAAGTAATGTCTGGGGACTGCCAGAATATTAATTTCGAGACCTTTTGTGACAAGTTGCTAGTTTAGTTAGATGGCCCTTCGAAGTATCACTTGCTAGTGATTATAGAATAATATTTTCAACAAATTGATTGGTCCTTCAGTTTTCTTTGAGAAATAATCGGTTTGTGACCCCTGAATTTGCAGCATATTGAAATTTTCAAGTTGTTTATTTTTTAATTTAGAGTGTAAAATTGTAATCATCATTTCAAATATTTTTAGTTTACTTTAAACAATATTAGGCTTAGAAAAAGTATCTGGGTTCTTTGAATATAATAATGTTTATATTTTTAATAAGCATTCTTGCTCTGTATATCATCATCCAGTCGGCATATTATGCTCAAAAGAAACATCATTAAAATTGAACCTGCGACATTTTTTGATTTCTTTCAATTTAATTGGATTTTCTAACGTTTTTTTCATCTATCCGTCTAATATGCACGAAATGCTGAAGATTATGTTGATATGTACTAATAAATCAAACTAAGGTCAATCAAGGCAAGGTTACAAGTTCACCTTTACTTCACAGGAGACGTGATCCTCTGTACTCTTCCCCTGGGGGTGCTTAAGGTGGCTGCAGCCACTAATGGACAAAACCAGCAGAATTACGTCAAGTTTGATCCACCGCTGCCAGATTGGAAGGTACCTATTTATATTTTGCTATAGGTACTTAGATTTTTGTTTTTGTAACTGAACATTTTGTTCTAAAATATTATGTGGACATGATAATTTATAGCAGGAAGGGCATAGAGGGGTTTCCTTACTCTATATTCGAGCAGCCCGACTGGGGAAGTACTTCCGCCTTACATAACATCATTATTTTAGAATTGTGTTGTGTTACTTCGGTAAGTAAGGTTTCCAGAGCTCTGCGAGGAAGCGCTGTGGTGACCACTGGTGGATCAGTCTTGTCCATTGTGTTGTCGGTGCAGTGATTCCTCTTTTAAAGGGTCTGCAGCGCGAGTCCTCTGGTGTCACAAACATCCATAGGCTACGGTAACCGCTTACCATTAAGTGGGTCGTATGCTTGTCTGCTACCTTAGGTAGTATAGTTACCTAAAAAAAGAACGTCAACATCAACGAAAAATCTTTTGGTATTTTTATTTTATTTGAGTGATTATTATTATGTAATGGAAAACTACTAACGGACTATGGGGGTGGGATGGTAGTAGACTGGATACCGGGCAAACTATAGACTATGGCGTCCGTTATTATTTGTTTCAAATCTATACTTCTATATCTATACTAATTATATAAAGCGGAAGAGTTTTTTTGTTTGAACGCGCTAATCTTAGAAACTACCAGTCGGATTTGAAAAAGAGTTTCTGCATTTGATAGCTAAACTCTTCAGGAAGGTTATAGGCTACTTTTCATCATCATAATCATCACCATAAACCATCACTACGGGGGCAACGCCGCGAGGGCGCTGCTAGTGACGTCATAATTTTAGCCGCGTTCTACTAGGTTTTTAAAACTCCAAAGTTTTAAGCTTGTGCTTTTTGGTGCAAGTTTTGCCGTGACCTGATCGTCATGACAAAAACGAAATGTACCTAGAACTTTAGAAATACGTGCAAATGCTTGTATATTTCTACCCCATTAGTATTTACACTACGATTTTGTAGATTCTTAAAATAAAAAAATATTATTATGAAGACTTTTTAAATTTAAAACTCGGGTTAAATGCGATGTGGTAGTTTACAAGTAGTTTAAATTACTACAATTAATGCTTACACAGCACTACAGTAAAACATATTCCTCTTCTCATATTCCTCAATTCTGCACGTCAATCCTTGTTTCTATCAGTAGGTATGTAATTGAGTAAGCAGATATTCGTTTAATATTTGGATATTTAAACTGAACCATTTTATAATTTAATGAGATGAGAATTTCTATTTTGAATAAGATATTTTATGAATAAGACGTACTTTTACGACCATTTTTATGAGATTTTTTATAACCGGTTGTCGGAAGATTCTAAATTATTTTGCAATTTTAAAATATTAGCTCTGGATTTTAATAACTAATTAGTGTATATCACGGATATAATATCATTCATATAAAAAAAATTAAAGTGACAATTTCCTTTAAAAAAATCTAAATTAAAGTAATATGAGCATACTCAGGAAAACATACTCTAACGAATAAAATTTATGAAACAAATACAAACATTGCTCCATATGCTTTAAAAACTATTTTCCCCTGGGCGCCTTTCCTTTTTTTTGTATCAATATCAATGCTGAAACTATACAAAAATCAATACGGAACCCTCAACGGGAGTTTGGTTCGAACTAGTTCACTCTATTATTTTTCAGCTAAAGCTGTGTTTTATAAACGTATCCGGGTATTCATCACGTAAATTACCTTTTTATTTAGTCCGACGGACGTTTCGACTAGATTGCAAAAGCCGTGATCGCGGGAAGACTGAAGTGTTGAAGTCGTTTTTTGACCTAATTTAATCTAATTTTAATTTAATTTACCTAATTTAATTTAATCTAATTTTAGACCACCTAATCTATGCCTGGTGACACTTTGCGGAGCAGGGAAGTATCTCCCACAAGCTCTGCCGGTGCACCAGAATTGATCACTGCAAGTTCAATAACAATAAGTGCTGATACCAGGAGGATACTACATAATACTACATTTTACATAAACACACACATCATTCAAAAACAGGCAGCTATACACAAAGTCACCATCATTAGTAAAGTTCTTATGGATACAGTATTCATCAATCGAGGTGGGGGGGGGGGGGGACCAGTAGTGAGAGGGAGTCTGAGCAACCTTTTCCCTGAGGGTCTCGGGACGGGTGCTTAGAGTATGCCGAGTTTGGCTTGAGTAGAAAGAATTTTTATATTAAATCATATGTTTTTGTTCAGGTGGCAGCTATCAAACGTCTTGGCTACGGCAATCTGAACAAGGTGGTGCTATGCTTTGAGCGTACTTTCTGGGACCCAAGTGCCAATCTGTTTGGACATGTCGGCACTACTACAGCTAGTAGAGGTAAGAAAGTGGCGCGTTTTTGCGCGTTTGCGTGTTTTTGAGCGGCGCGTTCGCATCGTGATTGTAACGATATAAACGCGCTGCAAAAAACGCAGTGTGCCCACTCCCTAAGCTTCAACTAAACGTAAATTATGTATTTTAACTATATCCCTTATCATACAATACTATAAAATTATACAGACACTAGTATCTGTATATTCATTGATGCTGATTAGTGCTTCATTGAGAGACTTCGTAGAATCTACTTTCTATTTACTCCTCGGGAAACCCAACCAGCTCGATGCAATCTATGTCTCCTGCCACACGGAACTTGAGTTACATTTTATTTAAAAGTCCCTGGACGTCGAAATTTCCATAAATTCGGAGTTGTTTCTTTACAAATTTTGAAAGGAACTCGTTTTGTAGTTGTCATTGGATAACTGTACTAATGCCTGAATATTATACAGAGTGTAAACTATCTGATGATTTGAGTAGATGATTGTAGTACCTACCTAGATATATACAGTCGTGAGCATGTATTCAAATTTTACGTAAACGTCCAACAAATCGTTGTTGGGAGTATAATCACCTGAACTTCTTACTTTTTATGTAAGTAGGTACACTAAGTATAAGAAATTGGTGTTTCTGATTGTGTTTATCACAAAAGTACATGAAAAACATGCACACACCCGATTAAAATACAAATTAAAATTATATTTACTTAAACCAGAAATTTTGAAGTAAATCCACAGCTTTAGAGATGGGTAATAGATGAATACAAATGTATGGGAATCATATTGTCTTGATCCCGTTGTTACTAAGAAAATCACTTTCTCGTTCCGTTGTGGTTCTGTACTCGGTGGTCTAGCGTCGTCTTTGCGCACTTGCCAAGCTGGTTCCGTATGGAGTGGAAAATGGATCGATATTAATGGAAATACGCCGCAAATTACTGTACCGGCTAGAGTGCAGGCAAAGCAGATACATAACTTCGTTTAAGGACCAGTAGGCCTACTCCCAGCACTAAAATCGATTTATCATGCCAAATTATCTTAGTTCAGCCTAAGTTGATGGAAGCAATCTAATCATAGCTCTGTCTCTGTCTGTTTGCAAATGAACGCTGCAGAAGAAACATGAGAATATAAATAAGTAACAAATAGACCGAGCTCTAAACACAAATTTATTCAAAATTCTCGATAGAATTTATTGCCAAACAGCTCTAAATATTGAGTCACGCCCAGATTTCTCCCACACCGGTGTTTCGATATGCTATTCCATATAAATTTTGCTAAACTTATTACCATCAAAAGCACCGAGCCTTTATGTTTGAATAATATTTATAAAATTTCAATTTCAATACAATTTTGATCAAATTCGTCGCTTCATGCTGTACTCTTCTTTCTCGCTACATCTTTATTTTGTGTCATGCTCACGTTGCTAAATGGGTTGTCTGTCCCCTAATCTAATGAAGACCTAAATAAAAACAAGACTGTACCTTAGATATTTTATGTGATATATCTACTCAGGACTCAAGAAAATAGTCAGAGTCAAGTCCAAATACACCACTGTCACATGATCGCAGTAATTGTATTCTGTGCGATAATAGGTTGAAAATCCATGAAGCCTTGAATTTAGTAATTGATCTTCCGTCCATGGTTTTGTTAGTTTATCAAAGTGCCGACTATAAAATTGGTAGCTTATATTGATGACTTGTTTCCTCAAAACGTGAAACTATGGAAAGTTTGAAATGTTAAGGACTGGATGGCTTTGAGTAAAACGTCCTGTATATTTTTGTGTAATAAGTACAATCTTATTTAATAAGAAGAGAAAATTTATATTGCAAGTAAGCTTAATAAGAATGTACGATTTAAGCCGAAACCCTGCTGGAGTAATTTATTTAATAATTTACAGCGAAAAAACTTCTACGTTCCAAAATCTAATCTTAAATAAGATTTGTTGTCCTTCTGTTTTGAAATACTGTGGCCCGTGCTACTTTCGCGCCTCCCCAGAGATAACGTTCGTAAATTATTTCCCGATGTAAATAGTGAACGTGGAAACATCGGTGGCCGTGATAACGAATTAAAAGCTGAATTATTTAGCAAGAGGGAGGAGACTGAAGTCTTCCAAAAAGCCGGTCAAGACCGGCTGAAAAATCATGTTTGAACTGCACAAAATCGTAAGGAATGGCAGTCGAACGGAACCAGGGCACGATGTTTTAAAAAGTCGAAAAATCTCTGAAAATATTTGTAAAAACTAAAATATGTCCAATAGGCTTTCGCAGGATAACATCTTAATTTTGTTATTTTTTTCCTTTTAACATTATTAGGGTTCTATATTTTAAAGTTACGGAACTCTTATGAATTACTTACTAGTCTGTCCGCAGTGGAAGTATCAAGTTGAAATTAATATTTATCACATTGATCCACAGGCACTTGACTTAGAATTATTTATTACTAGCTGTGCCCGCGACTTCGTTCGCGTATGCTAATTCTACTAATATGAGAAATGTGAAAGTTTGTGAGGATGGATGTATCGATGGATGTTTGTTACTCTTTCACGCCAAAACTACTAAACGGATTTTATTGAAACTTGGAATATATTACATAGATTATGACCTGAAACAACACATAGGCTAGGTTCTTTTTATTCAATTTTTTTAAAACTCATTAGGTATTGCACTGGTAAATCTTTTTGCATGAAAATGCCGAGAAAACGAATTTTCCCAGATAAGAGACCTAGCTAGATCGGTTTTTCGCCTAAGTAAGCCCCCGTACCTACCGCAAATTTCATCAAAATCGCATAGCTAAGCATAGCTTGTACTATGGGAACCAGATAACTGATAGAATAGGTACCTACTTCTATATTTTTTTGTAAATACTTTAGGTAGGTACTTAATACTTTAATATCTGGGCGACCGAACTATGCTCGGGTGCAAATAGATAAAAATTAAAAAAGAAAAAGAAATAAAACTTACAAAAAGTAAACTTTTACTGGCTGAGATTCGAACTCGAAGCCTTCGGTTGAGAGGCGGACACCTATTTCACTTGGCCACTTTAGTCTCAACAGAAATTGTGAAATTACGAACCACATTGCACTGGTAAACCTTTTTGCGTGAAAATGTCGAGAAAACGAATTTTCCCAGATATGAGACCTAGCCTAGCTAGATCGATTTTTCGTCCCCTTAAACCCCTGTACCGCAAATCTTATGTACCTACCGCAAATTTTATCGAAATCATTAGGTAGAGCCGTTTTCGAGAACGTTAGTAGGTACAGACAAACAAATATTGCTCGTTTAATAGAATAGGATAGGATAACACTTTATTGAAATAGGTACCTATCTACCTACTTTTCAATAGGTAAGTAGGTAGGTACTTACATCTGAAATTCATACAGGTAGGTACTTAAATAAGTAGGTACTTACCTATTTTGATCTTTATAATTCCAACGACACAAATTGGTTGTCTATTATATAGGTATAAAAATGTATGTAGGTAGGTATGTTTGGCCGCTATGCGTTCTTATAATGTAATTGGTGGTGATCGAAATTGTTAGAGCCGTTTTCGAGAACCTCAATTGGTACCTACATACAAACAAACTTCAAACTTAAAACATCAAACAATTATTGCTCGTTTATTAGAATAGGTTAAATAAACAAATAAATATTGGTGGACATTTTTCACACAGCTCCATCTAGCCCCAAACCATAGAATAGAATAGATCCAAACTAAGCAAAGCTTGTACAATGGAACCAGCTACCTAACTGATAGAATACTTTTAGGTGTCTACATAGGTAGGTACCTATATTTTTTTTGTAAATACATATCTACATAGGTACTTACCTACTTACTCATAATACTCTTATCACTTTTTTGAAATAGGTAAGTACCTACCTACCTACTTTTCAATACATCCGAAATTCATATAAGTACTTACCTACTTAGGTATTTTGATCTTTTTACTTGCAATGACACAAATTGGTTGTAGGAAGGTATTCCTTATTAACGTACCTACCTAGTAGGTACTAAGTAAGTATTACGTTTTAGAATTGGATGGTCATGCATGACGTTTCAGGTGAAGAAATTAATGGGACAATGCTTATGTAGGTAGGTAGGTACATATCTAAATAAAAATGTAGGTACCTACCTGAGTAAGTTTGTCCGCTATGCGTTCCTAAACCATTGACCAGATTGTGATGAAACTGTGGTGCTGATCTTCTGAAAACGCCCGCGATGGTAGGTACCTACCTAGGTATTTGGTCCAAAAGATCTCTAAAACCTAGATCACTTTTTTACTTTGCGTCACGTACCTAAAGATTATTTCTGTGTGAAGTGAACACTTAACACAGTACCCGGTATCACGTAATTTACGTGCCTAATTTCCCGGCTGACTGTCAAGTCACAGGGTTATGTAGATCGCGCGTTTCTATGTATGTGGGTGGGTGGGTATGTAAGTAATATTCTTTATTACCACGTTTCTCCTAAACGGCTCAATGGATTTTGATGAATGAGGTATTGTTAGAATCGTCTCTATGTCGATTGTGCTCTAGGATACTTTTTATTTCGATAAATCAAATAGTGCGCCTAGAAAATGCAACAATGTGTGAATTTAGAAAATAAAAATCATGCCATCATATCAAAATCCATGTCAAAATCAAGAGGTTGGTGGATCAAATATAATTTTTTGAAAAATCTAACATGACAACTTCAAAAACTAAATCGACTTCCAAAATTTTTGAAAATCTATTTTTCGCCCTTAATGTTATTGCTAAACAAAACGCATACTAAAACTTTCTATTTAGTCACACGCAACGTTTAGAACAGACAGAGCCATCTGTGTGTCAACTGTGACAACAAAGTTTAGGAAAAAGCGCACGGCATCGAACCCTAGATACCTACCTACCTAATAATAAAATTGTAATTTAATTTTGTGATTGAGATAATGCTGTTTCCAACTTTTCAGTTCAGCCGGGTTTTTTAATTTTTTAATGAATTGCTTGTTCATTTCTTCATTTGAAACTTCCCCCCTTACTTATGAAAGATGTTTAAAGGTGAACACTGGTTGAACAACGTCCTGTCTCTGTTTGTCACTATCCACAAATAAAGACAGGACATTGTAAAACCAGTGTTTCACTTTAAACATCTTTCATAAGTAAGGCCCTTCATGTTTACCTACTACGTTTTATGGAATACTACCTAGAGTCCGCGCCAGCACTCAAGTCCTACGGCAACTAATTGTTTTATTCACTTTATTATTCTCTTTGGGCCGAAACACATAACGGCGTTGCGGCGCCGCGCCGCTGAAATCGGCGGTGGCGGCAACGCCGATTTTAGCGGCGTGGCGCCGCTAAATCCAGCGTTATGACTCAGCGTTTCTATCACTCTTTCAAACAAAACGCGTAATCCAGAAGCAGTTTGTAAACTCAGGATAATTTCAAAACTTATCGATGGTATATGAGCTTTTTATCATCAGGTTTCCCGCGGCGGTTCTGACAAACTTGGACAGCACAAACCAGCATAATAAAACAATTTCCGGGAGACCCTGAAGTAGCAGAAATAAGTATGGATAAGGATGACACTGAAGTAGCAGAAATAAGTACCTATGGATCTTTTATGGTCAATAAATTTGAACGTGTTTACGTGAGTGAGGCTGAAAGGGTGTCTACAGGTAAAAGGTCTTTGTGGTTACCCTACCATAACGCTCTTTTTCGCGACGCCGCCGCAACGCCGCAACGCAAACTGCCGATTTCAGCGGCGCGGCGCCGCAACGCCGTTATGTGTTTCGGCCCTTTTAGTCACGGCCGTTCAGTTGTTCTGGTGTGTAGAATTAACGAACGTACAAAATTGCCTACTTATTATTGTTCAAGCCATAATTGGACTTTACGTAATTTTTTTTTTCTGCGATTAGATAGCAGCGCCGCCGCTTCTATCGGACTTCAGTGGTGGCGCGTACTCTACAACCAATTATTTGTGTCGTTGTAAGATAAAAGATTAAAAATACCTACCTACAGTGCCACAAGTATAACTTGGCGCGGCTGAGCGCCACTGTGTTCAAAAAATATAATTAATTGTACAGAAAATACCACGAAATTTGGGAAAATATGTAAGAAAGATTTAATCATTTGCGTATTTGTATAGGATAGTTTAATGATATTTCGCATCATATTACTCTTTTTCCGTTTTTCCGTTTTAGTTCCTCAAATCGCCACCGCCAACTTATACTTGTGGCACTGTACATAATGAATTTTGGATGTATTGAATGGTACCTATTTCAATACCTACATATTGGGCGACCGAGCTCTGCTCGTATGTAAAAATAGAGAAAAAATAATCGTTAAACGAACGCCATCTAGTGTGACATGACTGACAATTTTATCTATTTTTTAAACATCTTGGCTTAAGAGGCAACCAACGAACGCCATCTAGTGGTTCAATTACGAACCACATTGCAAGAGAAAACGGATTTTCCCACATAAATATAAGACAAATATTGCTCGTTTAATAGAATAGGTTTACATTACATCATTATCATTAATTTTGAAATCGTTAATCATTCGTAATAAAAAAATGTGTAAAAATTTTCATGAGTGCAAAAAGAGGCGGAGTCACCTAACATTTTGTTCCCCATACAAACTTGCAACCCTTATTTTTTTATCTCAACCATGATAACATTTGAAAAAAAGTAGCCTACGTCCTTTCCTGGGATGTAATCTATATCCATGCCAAATTTTATCGTAATCTTTTCTTTAGAAAAGCAAGTGTTTAGAAATTTAGATTGAATTCTTTAAATGTACATATCTTTTTTATTTGTTAACGGATTTTGATAAAACAACCCCTATCTTTTAATCCCGGCTTACCGTAATACAACAATGAAAACTGCATCCAAATCAGTTCAGTAGTTTCAGAGATCTTAGTGGTCAAACACACAGAAACGAAAATTTCAAAGTCACAGATTACCAACAGTTACTATGAAGTGTTTGCGTTCAAGGTCATCGTAGATCGCGCTTATGACATTTTTGGACGTGAGAAGCTTATATGGATCAAAAACTGACTTCACTTAATTGAATACTTATAAGTTTGAGCTTAGACTTCATTCTTATTATATGTATAGATTTATTGGGATATCTTTAAAATATTACTTACTGTAAAAGTTATAAATCTATTTCCTTGACTAGAGTTGAGTTAGGTTAATAAATGTCCGGCTTTAAATCCAGTCGGTATTGCAAGCACTGGCCGGGAGTTATAAATCACGGACGACCCAAGACCGTCTTTTTAAACGTTATGCTTTGGTACACCTACTTGGCCCTTTGTTGTGCTCAGCTAACTTCATTACATGCTTTTGTTGTGATTTTGTGGGAGAATATCACTTTGTTACAATTTCGGAGCTAGATTGCTGAATAAAGCTCAGATGAGCAATAAAGTTGTTGCTATATAACACAAAATAAATGTATAAGGTACTTACTTACATGCTTACTTGTGGTTCGTCGTACCTATACTTCTATATTTAAAGTTGTGATTTACACCTTTACTTCTATCGAGTAGCGAATCTGCCGAATTACGAATCTGTCTAATCCAGAATCTGTCGAGTAGTGAATCTGCCGAATTACGAATCTGTCCAACACCGAACAAAGGAGTTTCGCTAGTGTATTTAAAGTTTATGAGGCTTCGCTCACGTGGTACCCCAATAAAAAGTAGCCTATGTTACTCTCCAGCCCTCCAACGATCTACACACAAAAATATCACGTCAATCCGTCGCTCTGTTTTGACGTGAAAGCAGGACAAATAAACACTTTCATATTTATAATATGGGTACGGATTTTACTTTTAAATCCACTGTGTTCAAGAGTGTTTTGTCTCTAGCGTAAATTCATTGCTGTCCAATTTCCAACAGCAAAAATATGTACCTACACCCAGGGATCATATTCAAAATTTTTAGAGTACTTATATTATGTTCTTCATCGTTTTATTTAAAATTTCACCAAAAATATTCCATAAACTGATTACAAACCGATACCTTTTTGTAACCAATTTAATTCAGGCCGTGTTTATAAAATGCCGTATCAGGTGCATCTCATGTCCCAAAAGAGTTATGTGAGAACGCTTAAAGCATGTATCGGCGAGAAATCAACATCACTCTGTAGTGGTTTTGTTTTCCGGGCGATAATGTTAATGAGTGTAAATTTTGGGAAAATTTGTTGTGTATAATGTTGGAACAATGTTTTTTAAATTGGAATTTTGAATACTTACCTACACTTTGCAAAGAACAAAAATTTTTTTTGGTCAGTAACTATCCTACTGAAATTAAATATCTAACTTAGTTTGAATCAGGCCTTCATACGTTCCCATTCCTCTTTTAAAACCCTGAGCCTACGCGGATGTCGGATGTAACGACATTATTTTTCACACATTCAAATCGTCCTGACCTCTATAGCGCAGTGGGTGAAGGCCCGTCTGAGACGCAGGAGGTTGTGGGTTCGATCCCCGCCGTGGGGCAAATGTTTGTATGATCTGCAAATATTCCTTTCGGGTCTGGGTGTTTTCTATGTACCTATGATAAGTATGTGATTACAAAAAAAAAAAGTATGAAAGTAGTATATCAGTCATGTGGTTCCCATAACACAAGCTCTGCCTACCTTAAGGCTGAGACTCCACCAGAGCGGAGATGTGTTTTAAACAACCAATAGAATTTCGTTATTCAAACATGTCATCTCGTCTTTTGAAATTCTATTGGTTGTTTAAAACACATCTCACACATCTCCGCTTTGGTGGAGTCTCAGCCTAAGGCTACATGATGCTTTGTGAAATGAACAGAACTATGTATTTATTTTAATTTACTTATTTTAATACTCGGACCCTACGCTCCTCTGAAACTAGGCAATTAAAAACTCTCGCTCAGAGCTCTGGTTTTTACGGGGCTACAAACTATGAAGCTTTGGAATGCGCTTCCCGTATCAAATATGTGCTAAATCGCTTTCTATTTTTAATAACTTACTTCATTGTTATTCCTTATCATTTATTTTATTATTATTAATTAACACTTTCACACACAACAAATTGTGCAATGAGGACTTAATGCTGAAGCATTATCTACCAGTCATCATTTGTATATAAAATAAAATAAAATAAAATAAAAATTGTTTATATCGGATATCAGAGATCCATAGGGGCTTAGTCATTAAATTAAAGTAAAGCCTTATTCTAGTTGTTAGTAAAAATCATCAAATAAAGAAGTACCTACATCACAGACCAATCTAGATCACTTTCTGAATAAGGCATACCCAGAGTGATGAATAAATTGTTTTATCATTTGTGTCTTTTTTATCATTTGTGTCTTAAATTATTTTTTTCTTCAAAATAAAACAAGTTTCCTAAGAACAAAACTTTCTAACTACAAGAGAAAAGGTAGCTACCCTTCAGTGACCAAGAATTTGCCACACCCTGTATAATTAGTATAGATTAGTATAGATATTTGCTCAATCGCTTTCTATTTTTTAAAACTTCATCGTTATTGCTTATCATTTGTGTATTAAATTGTATTTTTATAGGAGAATTGTTCCTTTTCTGGAACTTGTACAGTGCCCCAGTGCTTCTCGCTCTGGTGGCCGGCGAGGCGGCTGCGGTGATGGAAAACGTCACCGATGACGTCATCGTTGGAAGGTGCATCGCTGTTCTGAAGAGCATCTTCGGACACGCCGCCGTCCCTCAGCCTAAGGAGTGTGTTGTCACCAGGTAATCTGAAAAAAGGCAATGTTTATTAGAAACACAATACTTACTTAAACGGGATATTTACCATTATTTTTTGAGTTTTGGTTACCTACCAGAATCATGGCGCATCTGTGCCGAAATATCGGGAAACTCAAGAATCCAAAAAATATGGTAAAAATCCCGCTTATAGTGTTCAAGTTCTTATTAAATAATGTTCATATCCATGATAGTTTCAAAAGTTTTAATGTTTATCATAATGTCTTACAAAAAAGAAAAAAACTAAACATGTTCAAGACTGTAGAATATAATATCTCAAAAAAAAACTTAGATCTTTAAGAGTAAGAGTAAGAGTAAGAGTAACGTTTATTTGGCACACACAAGTTACAGTAAGTACATCAGGACAGCACAGCATACATAGGCATAGGTAAAGAATAGACATAAGATTATTAAACAAAATACATTCCTACTTATTTAAAAAAACTACTTACTTTACATCTTTACTAGATGATTTATACAGTATTAGGAGGCAATCTTTTCCTACACTTGACGGGACACTGTAGTGCCTGGGACAATGTTGAGATGGAGTAGGCTTGCCCAAGCATCTAAACCAGGGGTGCCCAAACAGTCGATCGCGATCGACCGGTCGATCGCGAATCTTTTTGAGTCGATCGCCAGCAATATACCAATTATTTCTAACATAAAGGTAGGTATGATTCCTTTGTTTTGATGTACTTACCTATATTCAATTTAAAAGTGCAGTAAAACCATGTTTAAAAAAAATGTGTTTTGCAGTAACTAACCTAACCTACCTACATAGTAGTTTAGTCGACCCTTTGCTTTTAAAATATTTCTGGTCGATCGCCGACACTATAAGTCTGGGCACCCCTGATCTAAACCATCCTCTCAGCTTCACCCGTCCATCCACGGAAAAGACATGGTCAATATATGTGGGGCTGACTAAGCCGCGGGCTTCCTCACGATGTTTTCCTTCACAGTTTAGAGCTCGTATTAATGCGCATATACATTTTTCGAAACGAAAAATCCATTAATGCACGGCCAGGATTCGAACCCACGACCTTCGGATAGAATGTCGATATACTAACCAACTCTGCCAACAGCTCTTAAAACCTACAAATTAATACAGGTACCTAAACTTCTTGCAATATATCTTGGCATTCGTGAAGTTAGCCTTTTCGATGCGCAGTGCAACTTTTTCATACAAAATTTTCTACTGCGTAGTGAAACGGCTAACTTCACGAATGCCTAGATCCATTAGGCGAAGTGTAACAATATTTTTTTGTAAGATGGCGCGCGGACCCATTCGCTCGAGGCTCGTACAGTTTCGTTGCTGTGGGATCTTCTGGCACTGACTACGATCTACTCTCTGCACCAGTACCAGGCGCCGATGGAGAGAACAGACTGTTTTTCGCTGGTAAGAATACATACACATCATATACACCAAAACAGATTACTTACATACATCAATGAAAGTTCGCGATCAGTTTGAAAACATAACATATTTTTTAGGGTTCCGCCCTTATAGTTTTTAAAATGTTGAAAACCATTTACTTCGTTCTAATATGATTACTAACAAATTATGGATCGATGTTGTCCGAAATAAAATGTTTTTATTTTATTTTTATTTAGGTAATATAAAGAAACAAAGGAATGTTGTGTTATTTTCCAAATTAGGTAGGTATGTATTTTTGAACGAATAAAAGATATTTTGGTGAACCCGTTCAAAAATATGACGTCAAAAATAAAAAAATATACTTAGACATTATACATTTTTCAGGGGAGCACACAATGCGTAACTATCCGGCAACAGTTCACGGCGCGTTCCTATCCGGTTTGCGCGAGGCGGGCCGACTGGCCGACTTATTGTTGCCGCAACCGCCGATCACAAACGCTAGTGTGGCCACCGTTTTAAGCCACAGTACCTAGTATGTTTTAATTTAGATTATAAATTGCCTTAGGTAATAGTCGTTTGAGTTTTGTTAAAGTGTGACTTCAATTTGGGCTTATTCATTTCGAAAAAATAATTAAATAATTCCAAGCAACGGCGACGCTGCCTTAATATAAAATGTTTGAAAGCAATCATACTGTTACATCCAATCAAGCTGCACATTGAAAATATTTCTTCGATGAAAACACAAAAAAATTAAAAAATATATACCTATTAAAACACAGTTATTACACTTATTACAGTTGACATCACAGTCAACACTCGTTAATTAACTCAATAATTCTGTTTGTGATTCATCTTTAAATTCTTATTAAAACTTGCGCAACTAAAATTGCTCAGGAATAGTTGCCCGTGTATCTAACTTGAGGAGCTATGTCCATTTATTTTCATAATAAATTAATGTCTACAAAACTGTGATTAAAACCGACAAATAGTTTCTAAAGTACCTAAATATTTTAAAGTTATTTCTAAAGTCTCCTAAACTGACGAAATAAATGGTTTTACTTGAAACTAGAACTTTTAAATGAGTTAGACTAAACTAATTTTATTTTAATGAATTTTGTGACTTTATCATTTCATTCTGCTTATTATATCTAATTAATTAAGTAACTGACTTAGTAAGTTTAAAGACTTCAATTTATTTTGACTTAGTAAATGAATTTGTCTAATTTTTAAGTTCAGTTTGGATAAAATGTTTGTAACTTTACTAGCAATGATTTAATTTAAATATTGTATCATTAGTTATTATTTAAACCTATATTTATTTAGTTAAATTGAGAGCAACGTTAATTTCTAACATGTCTGTGTTGATAAATGAATTTAATATTTGTCGCCAACTTAATAATTCATTGTTATTTTAAAAGCAAATTAATTGTAATAATTAAAATGTCTGTCTTTAGTTTTCGTTTGTGTGGCAATTTAAATATGTATCTTTATTTTGATTTAACGATAAAAAAAGATGTCTAATTTTTATGCTATTTCTTAGTATGAAAACTATGTTATTTTCTATTTTTCTTTGTTTTTTATATGGAGTTAAAAAAAGACGTCTCAACTTCATCGACTCTATCAAATTATAAAATAAGATGTTTATAATGGTAGACCCATTATCGAAAGCTGTGAGTAGATGGTTGTAGGTTCGAATCCCACTCTGCTGGTATTTTTGTGTTTTATTTTTTATTTTTAGTTCATTTGAATTTTCAGTATGGGTAAATAACTTAGATAGGTACTTTGTGTAGTAATTAAAAAGTAATAAATAAAATAACAGTTTGTAACAGTTATGAAAGTTCACTTATTATTTGAACGGGAAGTTAACGACCAACACTACTGTTAAGTGTTACGACTGTTGTAACGAACTAGATGTATGATTTTTGTAATAAACGTTTGAAAACTTGACTATTTAGATTTTAAGCGGATGGATCACCGAAAAGAAAGCTAGGCCCCATACCGTGTTTGTTGCCCTGATTCTTCACGGTGTTGGTCGCGAAAGAACAGGAGTAGAATCACCTAGCTCTTAAGACGATTCAAAGTGGTCATAACGGTCCTACTGAATAAATGATATTTGATTTTGATTTTGATTTTGAAAAAAATTGTTATTTGTTTGTTATAAGCTAATTCTGACTAATGAAATTGGTCTTAGAACTACCAAATATTTTTTCTGATGATTCAAGTTGTACCTAATTTGAACTCGAAGATGGTGTAAGTAATTTTATTATAGTAGTCAATTTAGCTAAGAGAATGGTTTAGGTTCTGGACATACGAGTATACAACCTAACTTATACAACTCGTACAAGGCAATACCGTAAGTAAGTAAGTTCATATGTAGGCCAACTCTGGTGACGGTCTTTTTAGGCCGCCTAAAGGCCTCCGTCATGGCTTAACGACTTACAATACCGTGTCTGTTGAAGAGGGCGTGCTAGGCAAAATTAGTGCTACCTAACTAAAAATTTTTTCAAAGTTAATTTAGGATAGGTACTTACCTTAATAACTTTAGAACATTAAAGTTACAATTAAAGTTACAGTTATAAGTGTGCGAACTAAGTACTAGTACAATTAAATTGTTTAAGTAAATGAACAATCAAAATGCATTTAATACCTAATTAAACTCGTAAAAAGCTTGGACTATCAAACACAAAATGCATTAGTACATAATTATAAAACGGCGCTGACATAAAGGTGTGTGGACTTTGATTCGATTAATTGGACTATTTTCTGAACAAATGCACCTGCCATTAGGTACCTACACCTGTTTTGGGGAAATAGATGATTATATCTGTCCCTTTCACTCATGTTGGTTAAAAAGAGACAACTTTATCGGCATTTTTAAAAACAAACGATTTTATCGGAATTTATGTAATTTCTGATAGTTTTAAAATATAACTTGGTGATTGTTAATTTACGATGGTAGCAAAAGTGTCTATTCATTTAACAATGATGATTCATTATAAGGATAAAGAACCTTCTAACATCACACTATAAAATAAAAAGTAAAATACCTACTAAACTTACTTATTCTTTTACAAATACCTACTTACGTGCTTTTTATAATTATACAAGCAATTTATTAAATCTTAAATAACTTTTATTTACCAATAACATCTTTCGTGAAAAATACTCAAGATTACAACTAGAATATTTTTCAAAAAAGCTCTTTTAAGGAACCTCTTTCCTGACGAGTAGGGATACTTGGAACAGGTCTAATAATTGATCTACCTAAGTAGTAATATTTTATGTTTTGTAAAAAATAAAATCATAGAGTGTATTCTCGATACATTCCGGGTGATCGCACGTCTTGAAAAGTAAGTTTTTTTAACCATATTGACACTAGGTTAAACAAAAAATTTCATCAACTTTACTCACCGACTGTACCTATCTAATCTAAAGCTCGGAAGTACAGTGCAAAGTTCTACGTAGGTATACACCGTATACATAGATATTTGAGTGAACCCACTACTCAGGCAGGATTGGTTTGTGGTCTGTGCCGCCGCAGCAGCTATAGATAGCTGAGTACGCGTTCCACCTTCATTTCATTATGAGATAGGCTTTTCATTTGCAAATCGAATACCTTTGAATAAAACTTTCTCAGAAAAAATACAAAAAAAAATATTTGATTAAGTACACCAGATGTACTTGACTTTTATATTTTTTTAAAGAAACAAGCTTTTTATAGCTTACCGCTATCATATTTAAATGAGCTAAGAATAAACATAGAAGTTTACTATTAAGTATTCGTTATTTTGGCTACTTCTTATGTTATTAGCGTTATTATAGTACCTAAGTAACTTATTTCTAACTAGTAGGTACCTACAGAGTCCAAAATCTATTGAAGCTTCATTTCAGCTTTTATCGTAAAAAACAATACCTACAGGATCACCATAATTTACCCAAAATAAAATTAATAGGTATTAGGCATATAAATTCTTAAATATTGTTATCAACGGGATAATTACCATGATTATTGAGTTTTGTTGCTTCCCGTTGATAACAATATTTACGTTCGTAACCATGATAGTTTCAAAAGTTATATAAATTCTTAGATCTCCATGCGCTCCAAAAAAAAAAAACACGCCCACTACTTTTTCCCTAAAGTACGTAGACATCCTCAAATCTTCCCATTCAATATCTTTTTAAGATGTCTAAGTGGGGTAGCCAGAGGGACGTCCTATAAATTTGACATCATCGACGCTCAAAAACAATTTCACTTTACAAACTCAATTTATTTCGACAATAATTTCTCAAGACGGGATACACCCTGCCATCACCTCGATTAATAAAAACAAATAAAGAACAATAGTTGTAACTAGTCTAAGAGATAACATCGTTTACTTACACAATATATTATTCAATTTGCCGACAGCGGTGCAGTAAATAATTAAAAATGCAATTATAAATCGCCATAAATCCGTCAGGCCACGCCTAGCGCAAACAATTTTGAATTAAAGTGTAGCTATAAATTGTTGGTGGTGTTGATTCGTTGGAAGGTATTTCTACTAGATTAAAACTACTGCCTGTGCAAGAGCATCATAATAAGGTTTAGGAAGTAAAGATTTAAATTACATTTGAGTGTAGGTTGAATCTTTATTTTGGAAGTTTATCTTAGTGCATTTTCCTACATTGTAGAGTAAAATCCTTATTTCATGTTGATTGAACGATCTCTTCTAGCGAGTACTTAGGGATAAGTAATGATTTTTCTTTAAGATTATGCTGAGAATGAAAAAAAAAATATTTAGGTAAGTGCTGGCTTTTGGCAAAACCGGTATTTTTTCGGAAAACTTTTTTCTTACGTTTTTTTGTTTCTTTTTTTTTCTATCTTACTATCAGAATACACTATGGTGAGGGAGTCTTTTTATGTGAATTCAAATATTTTTAAACTTATCGCCATCTATGTAAAAGCTTAGGAAGCTTTACGTAAAGTTATGAAAGCTGCGCGCGCAGCATTCATTGAGCTTTCGCGCAGGTCATCGGGGCGCCCTCTTCTGATTTTGTTTTGAATTATTATTACGTTTACTTGTAGTTTGTAATCTGGTGTGTTCTATTCTATTTAGATGGCGTTTTTTGCCGGCGTACGAGTTTAAAAATAATTATGATAAAGTGGAAAAATAAAATTGTAAATTATCATAATCTGCATTAGTATTACAATGTTGTTGTACTTAATAGGTACTAAGTAGGTACCTAATATTATGGTGATTTACCTACTTACCTACCTTTTTGTTTTGGCACATAGGAAAGTAGTGTTCTGTGCTTGGCACTAGCAATCATTCGCCATTACTAAAGCCGTATTAAATTTCAAAGATTACCGTTAACGAGATGTAGGTAGGTAAGTAGTATTTTCGCCAATACTTCTGTACTTGGAAGTACCTACCTACCAGTGGTCAAGTTTTTTTACACTAAGTAGGTAGTAATATCGTAATTAATAAGTACCTACCTACCTATTATGTCGATATGATAATATATTCAGCATGGTACTACCTAATAAACAACCATTGGTGGGTGTAAAAGTCCTAGTAGTGATTACAAGCTACGGTTGATTGCAGCACCATGGAAGAATTTGAACTTTTTTGAATCTTCTGTCACGCTGTAATTAGAGCTCTCACCTTATCCACAACAGAAACACATTTTCATTATTTCTGCCATAGACAGACTGTAGAGAAAGCGAAGCGACCTTTGTTTAGCTAGTTAGAGAGAAATTATTTAACTTTCTTTCCTAATTCGAAATGGGTAATGATCAGCTAGGTCAAATGTCAAGGTAGCATCATATCAGCGTCACACTATGACACGTCATTATGTAGAGCACTAGACCTCGCTACGATAGTATAAAACCACACACCCATACAATATTGCACTACTAAAACTCAGAGATACCTAGAGTTCATGTCTTCAGAAAACGGAATCAAAATAGTGATAATAATAATGACTGGAATATCTTTACTATTTCTTCTGGTGTTGCTGTTAACAGTGAAGACAGATTCGCAAAAGAACGATTCGCCAAACTTCAAAAATTTCGTCACAAACATGATAAAGGAACAAAGCTCTAAAATACAAACGCTGTTGAAGAAAATACAGAACAACGCGCAAACGGTTTTGGAGAAAATGGAGAATTTAAAGGAGAATAAAGTAAGGAAGAAGTCCATCAAAAGCAATGAAGTGGTACAAGTGGAATCGCCTTTGAACAACCTGGAAATCGAACCTTATTCTAAAGGTACAAAAGAATCAGAATCGAGAAGTTTCACTAGTCATTATGGGGCTACGAGCTACGGAGCCAGTGGTAACGCTAACTATGGCGCGCCGACATACCACCACCATTCCATTGGATTCGATCCTATCAACATCATGGTTTCCTTGTCTCTACTATCCTTCCTGCTTCAGACATTGCAGGGACTTCTGACCAGAACAAGGGCACCTACGCCAGTGGTTGAAGCCAGAAGCTTAAACGCTATCGATTGGACGAAGGATTTCGAAAAGAAATTGGCAAAAGACAAGTTTCATATCAAGAATAAATTTATGAAAAAATACTATTAGATGGAAAATGTACACAAAGATTTAAAAGTGAGTTAATCTATTCCTTATTTATTTGCACATTCGTAGTTTTCATAATGTTAATGTACTGATGAGAAATATCCAGTTATAAAAATTTAAACCGTATTATTGTTCAATCTACCTATATTTTGTTACTATCAAGATGAAGTGAAGTACCTACCTAAATAATAAAATTGTTGTCATACAGCAACTAGTTAAGTAATTAAATTAAAATCAACTGTTTTAATCTACTTTTAATCTTTACAAACATGTGCGCACACTGGGCAATGTAACCTAGCTTAATTTCATAAGTGAATAAATTACTCTTAAAAATTGCATTCAAATGTTATCTTTTCTCTAGTTCCAGTCCACTTAAGTAATTAAGTTACATTATCGTCACTTTTAACCTTAAACAACTTACCGACTTTGTAAAAGTTTTCGTTTCAAACTTAGTTAGAAAGTCACCTCACCTAGAACAAGAACGGTTTACAAGACCCTGTCTGCGACATTTTTTTAGTTTTTTTTAACGATTTACAATTTTATAAAAAGTACCTACTACTTATAATGATAATCTTAGCAATTAAAAACCACTGAGGTTTGTAATATTGCTAGTATAATCTACAACGAACAATGGTAGTAGATAGGTACCTACCTAGGTATAGGTATGTTATTACTTAAGCTTATGTTATTACTTAAGCTTATGTTATTATTATTACATAAGGGCCAGAAGCTAATTAAATCTTTAGAGAACAGTTATCCATTCTAGTGCCTAGTCCAACAAATTTTAGCTAACAAATAGGTTTATAGACCAAACTGTAAAAAGGAATGTAGATAGGCAAACTCTTATATGCATTGCAATGATGATTCTAAAAGGGGTTTAACATTTTGATTTTATTTTATTTTTATTGGGAAAACAAACAGTAGGTAGATAACAATAACTTATTAGAAAAACAGATTATACAAACTAGTCACCATTAACATGTTTTCAATGTGAATTACCTTAAAATAAAAAAAGAAAAAGAAAGTTAATCTTTTTTCAAATATTTTACATCTTAATACCTATGTAGTTTTTAAATAGTAGGTACCCACTTAATACTTTTATTTTATTGATATGATCCTATTCTTGCTCCTTTTTATTGGAAGTACAACATGCACAATATGTTTATTCAAAAAAGGAAAATAGCCTCAGGAAGTTACCGAAAGTGCCTGTGAATATAATTATTATCCTAATAAGTACCGTCAATAAATAATTATAATTATAAGTAGGTACCGTAATTATAAGTACCTACATGTTTTCGTTAGTAAAACTTAATCGGCCGCATCCACAAAACTAAAATTAAATGATTTCTCATGTAAATGAACAATAGTATTTTCTAAGTATTTTTTCTTGGTAAAATACTTAGATTTTGGTGAGCTTTTAAAACATCATCAGCAATCTTACTTGTTTGCTCGCGATTTTTGTAAGGCGCTTAGAACGAAACATCATAATATAAACATTATTTAACATACGGGAATTACTCACTTAAAATTATCGTCGATTTATAGTCGTATTGCTCATTATACGGACTAAAAGTGAAGGAAAAAATGTCATTTTTCCTTAAATTTTGATTAGTTTTGATGCGTTTTATGTCAAAATTGAAGGAAAAATGACATTTTTTCCTTCACTTTAGTCCGTATAATGAGCAATACGACTATAGATAATTAGTAATTCCCGTGTGTTAAATAATGTCTAGTACAACTCACGAAAGTTTTGAAAGTGAAATCATAATATAAGTAGAGGAAACCTAAATCTTTGAATTCTTGCTGTTGTGCATAGTTTGTGTGAGGCAATCCGTGTGTGATGCATTAAACCTCCGTCGCGGGCTTAGTACAAACCTTTTGCGGGATGACAATGGATTTAACTTTCTTAGGACATCTTATTGTGAACACTCTTATTGTGAACCTCTTATTGTGAACAGTAGAACACAACAATAAGCAACATTTTGGAAGCTCCCTAGCATTTGGTTTAAAAAAAAAATAAATTCTTGCATAACACAAAACAAAATTGTTGGTAGCATTTAGAGATAAGTCTCTTTCATAAGCAAGACATTGTTATTAAAATAAATATCCGTAAGTACATGTAATTTAATTCTGTTCAATGAGGACTCCTATTTTTTGATAAAAATACTGCATTTTTTTGAGTGAGCTTTTCCCTAAAAGAACAAAATAGAAACAGTTTCTGCAAAAAGTTATTTATAGAACCAGAGAAATGGGGTGAAAGGATTTAATTGCACCTCTAGGAGGTTCCTTTCATGCGTGGGCCTGAATCCACCACGAGGGCCCAGCTCGGCTTGGCGGATCACATGCCCTCAAACCAGGTTTTCGGACATATGGGTTGCATCACGATGTTTTCCTTCACCGTTGAGCGCGTGGACGTATGCACATATTCAGCGGTGCACACCCGGATTCGATCCAGCGACTTTCGGTTCATAAGTCGAACGGATTCCCACCGGGCTACCACGGCTCTGCAAAGGGTCCCGAAATAAAGGGTCTCAAGAAAGAGGTCGTTGAGATTATAGTAATAGCGAGGGGTTTCGTATTTGTCGTTCTAAATATTATAAGTAGGTCCCTAGTACCTACCTACTAGATGTCGCCCGCGTTTACTAGACGCAGCAACGTTTACAATCAATGTCGTTCAAATATTAAGGGGCTGGTCGTACAATGTATTTTTTGCCAAATGCCTTATTTAGTACCTACCTAAGTATAAAATATTTATAATCTCGCACTTAGGGGTTATTTTTAACCGACTTCTAAATAGGAGAAGGTTTTATGTTCGACTAAATGTAGAATATGTTTTGTTTTGTACGAGTATGTTCACGAGCAGGTACGAGTAGGTAAGGTATTAATTACCTACGTAAAAATTGACTTTACATTGACCTAAAAAAACGCCATATAATCTTAAAATCCGACTGTAATTCTGGTCACCGTACCTTAGGCTCTCAGTTGGTATCCGACAAGGGATTATTCTGGGATTTTTACTGAACCCATTCTGAGCTAACTAAATGTTGAAATGAAAATTAAATCTCATAAAAAGGGTCGGGTTGGGTTGGAGTGTGATGGCGTAGAAATATTTAACCTAGATTTTTGTTTGGAATTAAATTCTAGTTTAGGGAGCTTCCAAAATATGAATGCATACAGCCAGGCGTCTAAAAAAACCTGTCTGATACGAAAAGGGAGTATGGACCACAATTAGGTATAACGATTCCCAAAAAAATATTATTGGAAAAAATATTTATCGTAAATAAATAAGTACCTACTTTGAACAATTTTAATTGTCCATTTTTTTATCTAAATAGGTAGGTACCTACTTACCTCAATTCCTTTAAAATCTAGCAAATCTTTATAATATGACAATCCCTCTATTTTGACCATGTCCCCTGTTTTCTCATTTTAAATAGATTTTTAAACATACTTGTAGAAGTATTTATAGAGGAAATAATATAAGTAAGTAAATGAAATAATGAAGTCACGGTGTAGTTAGAACCAAAGCCAGTATCAAAAACTGTTAGGTACAAAAAAACTAAATGGTACTTAAGTATATCTTGTTCAAAAAGGTTTCCACGACCAAAGTCTATCAACTTATGCGTGATCGGGGTAAAATACCAAAATGGTGTTTGGTGTTTATCCAAAGGCCTGTATACTTTCGCAGGCAATACCCATTTAGCGAGCAAGCCTGGAACGACAAACGGCTCTAAATAGTGGTCCCAGATAGTTGCATAGCAACGACCTCTTTCCAAACATAGGCATTACGGGATTTCAGAGCCTTTCCTTATTTTTTCGAAGCCTTGGTATCGGGGAAACTTTGAATATTTATTAGAAACTTACATTATTCTTTATACTTAGATACCTACTTTTAAACGTTTTAAGGTTTTTTTTTGTTTCCAAAATTCACTCAGGGCTTCTTAGTTGAAGCGACGTGTGACCTGAGATCTGGTAGGCGCAGGCCAGATAGAAGAGACGGGGCGCAGACATTTGTCTCTTCCGCGTCCCTTTCATACAAAATGTGACGGCGCCCCGTCTCTTCTGTATGTTTTGCAGCGCGACGCTTCTATACATTTTCTATGAAAGGGACGCGGAAGAGACATATCTGCGACGCGTCCTCGTCTTACGTCTTTTCTGTATGTCCCGCGCCTTACATACCTAGTCCATTCAACGTTGCTGCAGCAGCTGCTCCATTACCAAGTTTTATGTCAATGCAATGCTGCCAGGAATTTAGGCACACTTCCGACTGGTATAGTGGCTCGGATCAGAGGTTCCATTCAGACCTTCTCATTCCGAATTGGAAAGTAACGTTTCTTCTCCGAAAAAATGAAAATATTTAATTTTTAATACCATCGATCGAGTAGCTGTCATCTGTAAGAGTTATTGGTTACTTTTACTTGACGAATATAACGTTATTTAAGACTTGGAGATATCACGATAAGACTTGGAGATAACTAGCACTCATAAAACATGTTCACTGAAATTAAAAGGTGTCAACTTTGATGTTTTTGAAAACATGATTTACTATAAAGTCTAAAACTCTAAACTAACTAAGTATGTAGGTAACTACATCATAAGTATCTTATGTGAAACTTCAATCATCGAAATATTGAAAAAACACAAAACAAAAATAGCTATTTTTGCTTATCTAATGTTGCTGTTCACTGCAAGCAAATTTAGAATTTTTGAACAGAATTTTAAATCCAACTCTAAAAATATTTTCGAACAAATAAGCACACAATATTTTAAAGTAAGTTGCATCTCTAATTTATTTAGCTAGAAGCTCCTTACGATAGAATTTCTGTTAACAATTCCTTTAGGTCCTAAGATTTTCTCTGAATTGAAAAGTAATGAATCCAATTAGAGCACCTAATTATAAGCTGAAACCTAGACACCTAATTTATTAGAGAGGATGTCATCTTTTCAAGATTCGATGTTTTATTAAAAAACTAACAAAAGCAGTCTGCACGGGCTTATATAACTTGCAGAAAGTATTCACGTGCCAAATGTATATTTGAACGAACTTCCTCCATCTTTAGAGTAGGTATCTTGATTATCTGACGATCTTAGTAGATTTCTACCGTTCTTTTATATACAGGCTCACAAAACTTTTCACTTGTAAAAAATATACCTAAGCTTATGTGAAACAAACTAAAGATTGAATATTATGCAAATATTAGTAAGTAATTTTTAAAAATGAAACATGTCACTAAGGCGCGATAGACATTCTCTCAGATCTCCAGGCTTTTAAAATCCTTTGAAGATATCTCAGTTGGTAGTCAGACAGAGGTATGTCCAAATACTTGTTTGATACATCTGGCAGGAGTTAGCATTTATGACGTGATACGTTACATACCCACAGCCGCTATACCTAACCAACCTAGTATTATTTAGCATCTAAATTCAATTTTAGCTTTTTTATCGAATGTCCAGCATCCAGCTTTATAGGCGGTCCTTCCATTCATCGCACATCAAACGCTAATCCTCTAAATCCTTGTCAAAGTGTTACACTGTCAGTCCATTGTCCTTTTCCATCTACCTGCACAATATTGAACTGAATTTAAAAGTTCACATTAATCAAACAATAGGACTGTCAAAAAAATCAACATTGGCTAAACAGATGACGGCGACAACCCTTTATGAAACCCCTTTTAACTGATTCCTTTTTAAATTCAGCTGCGTTTTCTTACTGACTCGGTTTTGTACTAATTTGACAGTTGGCTGACAGCTCTATAAAAAGTTTCTATTCAAAAATTGTTATCTCAATCTGCGAATATAAATCTGCTCAGCTTGGATCAGCTTTGTTGTATTCAACTTGGTGATAATCGGTGAATTTGTCGGCAACTCTTCCTTTTTTTACCCGACTGCGTTAGATATAAGTATTACCTACAAGTGCATTCCTCTATTTATGGTTTCTAGGTTTTCTTAACTTTGGAAGTTTTAGAATAAAATTCAATTATAAAAGATAGATTAGTATTATAATATTACACTAGCATAGCCCTCGCGACTATGCCACTGCAGTGATGGTATATGGTGACTATGATGATGATGAAAAGAAGATTAAGTAGTAACTTTCCGCAGGAGTTTAGAAACAAACTCTTCTGCTTTATTATATGTATAGATTTAGAACCTCAAAGCATTAAATGCATCATTTAACAGTCTGTAATAACCACACATGTCACCCATTTCATCAAAGACCTGAATCAACCTTTACGACACTTTCCTAAAAAACTATTACCGAGAAAATAATGCCGTAATTAATCCTCAAGCAATTAATGAAAGACTAACAATTAACCAATAATCAAATCATTTACTACGTATGACTGTCTTGATATACCTACTCACTATTAGATATGTACTTCCTCTCAAATAAAGCTGAGTTCTAACCTCAGAGTAATATTGAGTAGCACTAACCAGCTGTCATTGTGTGATATATTATTGTTACTTTTACTTGCCAAGTAACTTATTCAATAAAAGTTATACTTAGATACAATGAAAACTAGGTACTTATACAGGGTGGAAAAAATGAATGGGCCCTGGAGGGAAACTACTTTAAATCCTTAAGATACAGTATTTTACTTAAAGAAAACATTCCTTTATTTTTAAAAAGAAACATTACTGCATTCAAAGATTTTCTAGCTTGCTTCACCCAGGAATCGAACCAGCTAAAAATTCAAAAATTAAACACTTCCTATTTTATTCCACTAGTCGATACATTCAACACTAAAGATAAAACTTCTTAAAGAAACATGAGGTCTTACACTCGTCTGTCGTACAAGAAACCCATGAAATCTAATATTTAGTACTTAATTGCAATTTAGCTCTACAGTGGAATGGTGAGAGGTATCCAGTAGTGTGATTCAGACCTCGGAATTCAGAATTCGGAAAATAACGTTTCTTCGCTGAAAACCGTCAACTTTTCGAAGAAAATCATCGAATCGGATGCATTTTCGGAAGTCTGAATCTCACCTCAGAAAGACAAACACCGTCTAAAAAAGTTTTGTCGCAAATGGTGAAATAATAAAAATTAATGAAAAAAAATTGTGAAAATAAATGTTAGATTTCATGATCTTTTTTATTTCTAAACCAAATGTTTCCCTCCGGGGCCCATTCATTTTTTCCACCCTGTATATACTAAGCTATGGTGAAAAAAGCCTGCAATCTTACAAACTTTCTTACGCTTAAAAAGTTACTGACTGACTTGAGCCGTAAAGTGACGGCTAACGTCTTCTAAGGACTACAATAGAAATTCAAACACGATAAAATTCGTATGTCCAATCTAAACATTCATTAAGATTGGAAAAATTCATTTCAAAATACGTCCCTCCTTTAAACCGCTTATGCTAATTATATAAAACACAGGTTTGAACAAAGCTTGTACAGGGTGTAAAAGAAAACAAAAGTAGGTTATCAGAATTTCGTACTTAAGTATAAGTTCCTTTTTAAAAGCTTTATGTTGGAGTGAAGGACATAACATCTTCAAACCAAATTATTTAAAAGTACCTAATTAATGTTTAAATTAATTTTAAACTAGGTAATAATTAGCGTCTACGTCAATTAGTTTTCACAGTTTCTGTATGAGATTTGGATGTATTTTTTTCTTTGGGTGGTGCTTGGAGTAGGCTGTTACCGCTAAAGGAGCCGGAAGTAGTATTTAATTTTGTTAATAAGTATTATTTTAAACTAGTCGACCTAGATTTAGTAAAATAAGTACCTAATAATACCTTCCGTTGCTCTTTTTATTTATTTTACCTTCTTTTTTTAACCATAAAATATTAGCAACACCATTTAGGTACTTTTGAAGCTCACTTGAGAAAAAAATTAAAAATTTTGTGCTCTTTCACTTTCAAAACTATCGTGAGTTGTACTAGACATTATTTCTATCTAAATCGATATCTAAATCGACGATAATTTTACGTGAGTAATTCCCGTGTGTTAAATAATGTCTAATTTTGTGCTCGTGCATTTTTTAGCAAAAGTCGTTTTACACCGCGTATTTTCTCCGTTCCCCTATTTATGCATATAATAAGCTATTCCATAGCTCCCCTCTGCATATTATTATTTGTTTGATCTTCGTACGAAGGGTCTGGTACTTACGAAGCTGGTAACAGGCATTTAAAATTATTTAATCCGAAACGGTACATAAATACCATGCAATATGAACATCTCTCTTTGTGGCGTTGTGGTCGACTTGATTGAGTGGAGCAGTATTGATTGGACAAAAATAAATGTAGCTGTAGGTACATTACTTGGTAAGTAATTCAGCACCCCTATTTTGTAACACACGGTAAGTCGCTAACTCGGATTCGTTCAAACAAATTGATTTTTTACGAACAAAATTAAAGTTATTTAGTGCAAAATTACTTTACCTACATATTTTACGCAACAAACATGTCTATCACTTTTTTCAACCATCTTCTACCATTTCAAAATATTCATCAATAAGTCAAAATAAATCAATTTTTGTTTGAACGAATCCGAATTAGCGACTTACCGCGTGTTACAAAATAGGGGTGCTTATTTCTGTCAAAGCGCTCGTGGCGTATAGCTTGCTTAGACGTTCTTGATACACCATTGAAGTTCTGAGCGTCGATTCTGGTACCGAACTTTTTATCAACCTCAACCAAAACCTCAACTAAAGCGACTGTTTCCATGACTACTAATAACAAACGACTCAGTTGTGGTGAGGTTTTGAACTTTGGCAGAACAAATTTTTGAAAAGCTATTCTACTATTTCACCAAATGGCTGACATTTAAGAGATCGAACCAAAACCAAAGCGGTTGTCATCTAGTAGAATTCAGGCCCTGAGCGGCCACACTTTGGATGGGTGACCGCTAGTGGCATTAACAGCGCTTCGGTACTTCAGAGGGCTCGTTTAATAGGGAACTCCCACAATTTTTTTTTATGATTTTATACGATAGGTTATATCGTCAAATAACCGTAATAAAAATTCCAGCGCCAAAATACTAAAATTTTATAACAAAAATAATTTTTGAAATTTAACAACATTTTCACGCATCTGAAACACGATTATTATTGTTGTCACAGATTACTGTTGTAGTAACAATTTGTGAACTTTGACGTGTGACGTCAAATTGATACTAAGTACAACTGTAATCTGTGACAACAATAAGTTCGAGTTTAGGAATTGTGAAAATTAAAAAAAAAACTTATCTATGGATCGTCATATCTGACTCGTCCTTGACTTTTCTTATGAACTCGTGACGTCACATCCTTTCACATCCTTTTCAAGTATTTTGAAATTCCTACTATTTTTTGCAATTTTTAAAATTTATTTTCTAATCGAAAATGGTTTAATATTAAAAAATAATTACACACAAATACCTCTAAAGCAACAATGTTCATAATAAAATACATTTAACCCGCTTTTGAATCAGACGCATATTGCCTATTGTCGGTCCCGGCTTTAAACGAGAAGTAGCTTTTCAAAGTAAAGCTGTTGGTTTTAAACAAGTTTACCCTCTTGTAAGTAAGTTCGTATGAGTAAGTGGCCAACTCTGGTGACCCTCTTGTAGATCAAATACATTAATTCGGTACAATACCAACTGACGTTGCATAAAATATATAACTACGTTAAGACCCCTCCAATGTTATCCGTCCATATTAATCCCACTTAACTCAATCTTAAAGATGTTCAAACGACTTCAATCAAAGTGCTCAAAGGCAAATATAAAATTCATTACTGCACCTTTCCGCTAATTTGTCCCCTTACATCCCCTTATATCCCCTCATCTCCCCTCAAGGGATGAAGGGACCTAATATCCTTTAAACCGTGAAGACGTCAAAGGCGATCCTTGAGACAGTACTTGTCTATTTGTAATTGAATATGAAAATCTTTCGCGCCGTGCGAGAGCTCAAAAACTTGAAGGTAAAGATACTGGAAGTGACCGTTTTAGCTTAGATGGATCATTGCGTATCATGGTTGCTTATTGTCAACATGATCTTCTTCTTCTTGCGTGTCAGAGGTTTACAACTAAATAAAATTCGAGTAGAGCCTTGCCACCTTCATTCCATCGTCTGTGGCGTTTATTAGGTGTTGCCCCTTGTGCAGATGGTAGGGCACAAAGGGGCAAACAAGTAGGTAGGACATCGTTTGAATGGCCCCGCAGTCACAGTGACTATGTGTGTTGGGTCGCGGTAGCCCCATTTGCACAAATTTTGTCGACATCGACTTGGGTCCGCAGTCGATTGATAGACTTCCACACTAGCCATGAAAGGTCAGGTCCAGGGGGCAGATGTTCCTGTGTAGCAAAATTAGGTGGTGCTGGTTGTTTCTTCTAACAGAGTGTGGTATTAAGCCGGGGTCCCACGACCTGTAAAATAACAGGCCAAATCGCACCAGGCCAGACCGACAGGCCGTCGCACCTGATGATGCCTGTCGTCGATCAGCATGATTGATGATGAAAAGTAGCCTATAATCTTCCCTATGAATTAAGCTATAAAATGCAGAAATATTTTTTCAAATCTAAATGCTAGTTCTTGAGTTCTGAATGCGCGTTCAAACAAGCAAACTCTTCCGCTTTATTATATTGGTACTTTGGTATAGATTGCAGGTTTAACAACAGTGTGATACAGACTTCCTAAACTGCATTCAATTAAATGATTTGCTTCGGAAAGTTCAAGTTTTTTTCAGCGAAGAAACGTCGCCTTCCGAATTCGTAATACATTCCGAGAAGATCTGAATCGCAACCAGCAGTACGACTCAGACCTTCTCGGAATACAAGGCCATCGCCGCCTAATACAATGGTTTACCTACTGCTTTCCCCACGATCGATGGTTGAAATTGAAATGTAAAGGCTGGATTATACCGGGGCAACACTGTGCGGTATTGCGGCATGCCACAAGGCCGCATGCTACAGAATAAAAAGTGTCGCACATTGTGGCAAGAACCGTGCGACATGGCAACACCTTTCGTCATGTGGCAGACTGACCCAAGCAAGATGTTGCCTCGGCGTAAAATAGGCTGCCACATGCCACTAATGCCGCAACTGCTTTCTATTTGTAGCATGCCACAAGATGTCACATGTGACACATGTCACAACATGTAGCATGCGGCACTGTCGCACGTTGTTACCCTGGTGTAATTCAGCCTTAATACATTGGGTACTTCCAGGGACTTTATTTCTACAAAACTCTCATGTTAGAGGAAACTTGCAGTGAGCATCGCATCGGTCTGCCGTCTCGAGGGTCGTTCCGTTCAGTTGGTAAGCAGCTTTCATTTGGAATTCATAATTTAAAGACATTTTATTAAAAAAATACAGAGTTTTTAGGATGGAGGTGAAGCCATTCAAAAAAAGCGGATTTCATTTCTAAATACATATTTGTCATTACCTAGTTATTTTTAAACATTTTGAGAGTCAATGTAATTCTTTAATTCTACTAACACTTACTAAATAGTGATAGAATTTGTAGGTACCTACTAGATATTTTTCTTAAAAAGCTGCCGGTTTTACGTACACACATAATACGTAATGGTGGCGATTTCGGGCGCGAACCGAAGAAGACCGAGTCTAGAAAAAGGCTTTGTAGGGGCACGCGAAAGTGAAACAAGACACAGAACGACTTGTTTCACGAATATTTTCCAATCCAAATATCAAAACTCGCATAAGTAAAATTTTAAACAAAATTCCGATTCGAATAAAGATCACCCTCATCAAAATATCTTTCCAAATCGAGTTTACTTGAATTAATTCAATTGGATCTCCCTTTTTACTTTAGAGGGGTTTCTGAAGACATCTGAAGACACTGTTGCTCTCTTCATTGCACCTTTGATCTAACTTTACAAGATTTTCAACTCCACTTGATCGACGATTCTGTTTTTATTTGATCAGTCAGCAGAATTAGGGCTTGTTTATTATATTTGTTACTTTCTAAACAGTGTGTAAATTACAACCCTGTTCGATCCAAAAGGGCAGAGACCATTTCGAAAAATTATAACCAAATTGATTTATTCATGTAAATAAAACTTAAAATGTCATTTTAATTTCCCATTTTTTGTATTTAAATTACCTCAATTTCCTTTAAATCTATTTTTATACAAAGGTTTTATGTGTTTGACCCTCGCCTCGGTTTGATCAAAGTCAGAGTTTTTTTATACTAAACCCCTAAGGTAGCAGACAAGGATACGGTCCACCTGATGGTAAGCAGTTACCGTAGCCTGTGGACGCCTGCGACACCAGAAGAGTCACACTCGCGCTGCTGACCCTTTGAAAATTTCAAAATGCCCTTTTTGAAGAACCCCGTACTGTAGTCACTGTAGTTTCATTCCAACCATGTCCACATTGACATTAGACAGTTCAAGAATAGCTAAGAGTGTGTTTTTTTATATTATATTTTTGTCATAATTTTTTTAACTTATCAAAATGATCAAATAAATCGTACCTGAGATATCTAATAACACTCTCACGGATCGGAAAGGGTAACAAAAGGCCTTACTTATAAAATACTAGCTGACACCCGCGGCTTCGCCCGCGTGGACTACTATTTTGTTTATCCCACGGAAACCGTGAATTTTTTCGGGATAAAAAGTAGCCTATGTCCTACTGCCTAGCTGTACCCCGCGGTGTTACTCGCGGTGGGAGCTGATTTTTGTTTAGAAAAATGCAACATGCAATACTTGATTTTGATAACGGTGCTCTAAGAAAAAGATGGATGGTTGTCGGTTCCTAACAGTAAATTGATTTGCTCGTAAAATACTAAAAGTAATATGCGAGCGAAGCGAGCTTTCCCAGCGCGCGAAGCGAGCGGAAAAGGGTACGAACATTTTTGTATGGAGCCTGGCATACCTACTGTCGGCCATTTTGAAAAAACCTCGATTTTGTAGCAGGTGATGAAACATGTGTCAATCGATAGGGGAAGTGATTACAAACAAAATATATTCAGTAATAAAATCTCGTAATCTTTATACTTTCCGAGATATTTGAGTTTGAAAATGTAAAAATTAAAACTTGAAAATGCTAATTACGCTGCCAATAATAACCAGTAGGTATTTGAATATGTCTACTGTGACCGGGGATCGTGAGCCAATTTCGTTTAATTTTTAGGTAGGTGGGTATTTCAAGTAAAAAAAAAAAAAATTTTTTGAACACAGTTTACCATTTTGTGGTAAATATTAGGTATAGGTACTTATTACTATTTTTATAATAGGTAACTATAGTGAGGTAATTATATTAGGTAGATATGCATAGCCTGCATGTATGAAGCGAATAATGATTGGAAAACCAAAAATTAAAATGCTGCTGGTGACAAAGGCAATGTTTCCTGGGTGTCCAGTCGAGCCCATGCCAAGAACCATTTATGACACACATTATGTGGGAACAACAGCCCAAGGTTCTTTTTCCCTATAGGTATTAAAAAAAAGTAATCGGACATCTGTACTATTCTTAAGTTGCCTGAAATAAAGTTTATATTATTATTATTATTATTATTATTTTGTGTGTATTAATAAATAACCGTATGGAGGGTAGGGATAAAATCACGGAGTGGTACTGCTCATGCGTAGTGGGAAAAAGAACCGTGGCTGTTGTTCCCACATAATGTGTGTCTTAAATTTTTGGCATGGGCGCAACACCCCGGAAACATTGCCTTTATCACCAGCGGCATTTATAGATTCAGGTGATTGTCAGACATGATGTTGAAAACGAAGTGAATAATGAATTTTAACTTTTGGTTTTCCTATCATTATTCGCTTAGAACATGCAGGCTATGTACCTATCAGGTTTGAAAAAAAAACAGTTTTTTTTAAATCTCATAAAACAAACAGTTCAAAATGTTTTAAACAACTGTTTTTTTGTTTTTTTTTTTACTTTTGCTAATAACTTAAATTGTATTAGACCTAATCAATTGTTACTTACTAGATAGGTACATTGATTTTTTGTAACATATCTTTAAAGAAAATGAGAATCAATACACGTATTGAACGCTTTACATACATGGTATGGTAGGTATGTTTTGATGTTTATTAAAATTAGGGGAATACCCATAAATCCAGTGAATTACCTACTTTCTTTCGACGGTTGGCATAGGGAGTTTTGTTGCGTTACTTTACCGGCGAGAAATTACCTTTGAAGTGTCTAAATAAAATTAGGGGAATACCCATAACATGAATCCAGTGAATTACTTTCTTTCGACGGTCGACATAGGGACTTCTGTCCTCATTCTGTCGCGGGATTTTACGGGGAAATTACCGATGTATGACTTGTATAAATACGAGAGCCTTTCTTTATAATATTTCATTTGATAATCGATTCTAGTAGTTTTAAACCGTGTTTTTATTAAATGTTTTCAACATTGTTTAAAACTTGTTTTAAACTGTGTTTTTAAACAATGAATAAAAATCAAAGTTTTATTTGAGACTGTTTTAAAACTTGTTGTAAACAAATGTTTTAAAACTACTTGTTTTAATCATGCCAACCCTGCACAGTGTGGGATTTGACGTGATTTTCGGACATGGTCTTTTTATTGCAGAATTCGTTAGTATTAACGATTTAAAACGTTAGAGTAGAACTCCCGTGTTTCAGTTAAGTTTAGTTTCAGAGATGTGAATTTTTGAAAATACCTTTATTTTGTGTGCCAAAAAATTTTAAAGCGTTGGTGCGCCTACATTATAGGATTATTTAATAATTTGATTTCTGTATACCTAAGGATGTTTCAAGCTGCAATTTTAGAAATTATTTTGAATCTTCTATATGCTGTAAAACGCGAGTAATTAATCACACTAATATTATAAATGCGAAAGTTTGGATGTTTGGATGGATGTTTAGATGTTTGGATGTTTGGATGTTTGGATGTTTGGATGTTTGGATGTATGTTTGTTCCTCTATAACTCGACAACCACTGAACCGATTTGGCTGAAATTTGAAACATAGATAGATAATGACCGGGAATAGGACATAGGCTACTTTTTATCCTGAAAAAATGCACAGTTCCCGTGGGATAAACAAAATAGTAGTCCACGCGGGCGAAGCCGCGGGCGTCAGCTATGACTCCCGCGAATAATGACCGGGAATAGAACATAAGCTACTTTTTATCCCATAAATGGGTTCCCATGGGATAGCAACGGGGTAAAACGTTCATACGAAAAATACACGTTCACGCTAAATATATCGAACAGGTTTGGATAATATTCTTAAAACATTATTATCACACTATTAATATTATAAATGCGAAAGTTTGGATGTTTGGATCCATCTTTTTCTTAGAGAACCGTTAGCAAAACCAAAGTGTCACATGTTAAATTTGTCTAAAAAACTTCCGCTCGCTTCGCGAGCAGAGGAAGCTCGCTTCGCTCGCATATTACTTTTAGTATTTTACAAGCAAAATAATTTTCTGTTAGAAACCGACAGCCATCCATCTTTTTCTTAGAGCCCCGTTAGCAAAATCAAGTGTCACATGTTAAATTTGTCTAAAAAATTTGCGCTCGCTTCGCGAGCTGGGAAAGCTCGTTTCGCTCGCTCGCATGTTACTTTGATGAGTATTTTACGAACAAAATAATTTACTGTTAGGAACCGACAACCATCCATCTTTTTCTTAGAGCACCGTTAGCAAAATAAAGTGTCACTGTTAAATTTGTCTAAAAAATTTCCGCTCGCTTCGCGAGCTGGGAAAGCTCGTTTCGCTCGCTCGCATGTTACTTTGATGAGTATTTTACGAACAAAATAATTTACTGTTAGGAACCGACAACCATCCATCTTTTTCTTAGAGCACCGTTAGCAAAATAAAGTGTCACTGTTAAATTTGTCTAAAAAATTTCCGCTCGCTTCGCGAGCTGGGAAAGCTCGCTTCGCTCGCATGTTACTTTGATGAGTATTTCACGAACAAATTAATTTACTGTTAGGAACCGACAACCATCTATTTTTTCTTAGAGCACCGTAAGCAAAACCAAACAAAACCGTTAGCAAAACCAAAGTGTCACATGTTAAATTTGTCTAAAAAATTTGCGCTCGCTTCGCGAGCTGGGAAAGCTCGCTTCGCTCGCATATTACTTTGATGGGTATTTTACGAACAAAATAATTTACTGTTAGGAGCCGACAACCATCCATCTTTTTCTTAGAGCACCGTTAGCAAATTAAAGTGTCACTGTTAAATTTATCTACAAATTTTCCGCTCGCTTCGCGAGCTGGGAAAGCTCGCTTCGCTCGCATATTACTTTGATGGGTATTTTACGAACAAAATAATTTACTGTTAGGAGCCGACAACCATCCATCTTTTTCTTAGAGCACCGTTAGCAAATTAAAGTGTCACTGTTAAATTTATCTACAAATTTTCCGCTCGCTTCGCGAGCTGGGAAAGCTCGCTTCGCTCGCATATTACTTTGATGGGTATTTTACGAACAAAACAATTTACTGTTAGGAGCCGACAACCATCTACTTTTTCTTAGAGCACCGTTAGCAAAATAAAGTATCACATGTTAAATTTGTCTAAAAAATTTCCGCTCGCTTCGCGAGCTGGGAAAGCTCGCTTCGCTCGCATGTTACTTTGATGAGTATTTCACGAACAAATTAATTTACTGTTAGAAACCGACAACCATCTATTTTTTCTTAGAGCACCGTAAGCAAAACTAAACAAAACCGTTAGCAAAACCAAAGTGTCACATGTTAATTTGTCTAAAAAATTTGCGCTCGCTTCGCGAGCTGGGAAAGCTCGCTTCGCTCGCATATTACTTTGATGGGTATTTTACGAACAAAATAATTTACTGTTAGGAGCCGACAACCAACTACTTTTTCTTAGAGCACCGTTAGCAAAATAAAGTGTCACTGTTAAATTTGTCTTAAGAATTTCCGCTCGCTTCGCGAGCTGGGAAAGCTCGCTTCGCTCGCTCGCATGTTACTTTGATGAGTATTTTACGAACAAAATAATTTACTGTTAGGAACCGACAACCATCCATCTTTTTCTTAGAGCACCGTTAGCAAAATAGAGTGTCACTGTTAAATTTGTCTAAAAAATTTCCGCTCGCTTCGCGAGCTGGGAAAGCTCGCTTCGCTCGCATGTTACTTTGATGAGTATTTCACGAACAAAATAATTTACTGTTAGGAACCGACAACCATCCATTTTTTCTTAGAGCACCGTTAGCAAAACCAAACAAAACCGTTAGCAAAACCAAAGTGTCACATGTTAAATTTGTCTAAAAAATTTCCGCTCGCTTCGCGCGCTGGGAAAGCTCGCTTCGCTCGCATATTACTTTTAGTATTTTACGAGCAAATCAATTTACTGTTAGGAACCGACAACCATCCATCTTTTTCTTAGAGCACCGTTATCAAAATCAAGTATTGCATGTTGCATTTTTCTAAACAAAAATCAGCTCCCACCGCGAGTAACACCGCGGGGTACAGCTAGGCAGTAGGACATAGGCTACTTTTTATCCCGAAAAAATTCACGGTTTCCGTGGGATAAACAAAATAGTAGTCCACGCGGGCGAAGCCGCGGGTGTCAGCTAGTTATTTTATATTTTTGGTTTTTATTTTTTTACTCCGAATTTAGGTCGTTGTAGCACATAATTTCTTCATAACACATAGCCCCAGATCCTAAGCAACAATGTGGTAAAAAAACGGAAAGCTAATCTCGCGTGGATTGGAAGTTACAGTGACTTAAGTTTTTTCGTTATGGTTGTCACAAATATTTGGTCAAATTTTGAACGTTTTTGGCAAAAAATTTAAAAAAATTGATAGAGCTGAAAATCTCAGTGATTCCGTGCCTGTGGATATTTATTTACCCCTGCAGGGTAATTTTGTTTTTTTTGGGTAATAGAACGAAACGAGTTATTTATGAAAAACAGATTTTTTTATTAATATAAAATGTAGATCATGCTATTTTCCACAAAATTTGCCGTAAATTCTTTTTCCTAAGATTCACCATTTCTGAGATATAGCGATTCTAAATGTAAAAAAAAGTGTTATCCTCAATAATATGCACAATAATATAATGTAATTGAGAATAGCATAATCTAAAGATCGTTGTAAACGATCTAAAGGAAAAATAAATAAAAAATAAGTTCGTTTATTTTTGGCAAAAAAATTATTACCTATTTAAAAAGTGACAACCCCGACTGTAAAGTTTTCGGCAAAAACGTTATTATTTAATAACTTCCAATCCACGCGAGATTAGCTTTCCGTTTTTTTACCACATTGTTGCTTAGAATCTGGGGCTATGTGTTATGAAGAAATTATGTGCTACAACGACCTAAATTCGGAGTAAAAAAATAAAAACCAAAAATATAAAATAATTAATTACTCGCATTTTACAGCATATAGAAGATTCAAAATAATTTCTAAAATTGCAGCTTGAAACATCCTTATGTATACAGAAATCAAATTATTAAATAATCCTATAATGTAGGCGCACCAACGCTTTAAAATTTTTTGGCACAAAAAATATAGGTATTTTCAAAAATTCACATCTCTGAAACTAAACTTAACTGAAACACGGGAGTTCTACTCTAACGTTTTAAATCGTTAATACTAACGAATTCTGTAATAAAAAGACCATGTCCGAAAATCACGTCAAATCCCACACTGTGCCCTGGTACCTACCTACCTAGTAGAATCACCTACCTATAGTTACCTATTATAAAAATAGTAATAAGTACCTACCTACTATTCAGCACAAAATGACGAAATAATCTGTGTTCAAAAAATATAATTTCAAAAAAAAAAAATTTTTTTTTACCTAAAAATTAAACGAAATTGGCTCACTATTTTATCCCAAGTCACAGTAGACATATTCAAATACCTACCGGTTATTATTGGCAGCATAATTTGCATTTTCAAGTTTTAATTTTTACATTTTCAAACTCAAATATCTCTGACAGTATAAAGATTACGAGATTTTATTACTGAATATATTTTGTTTGTAATCACTTCCTCTATCGATTGACACATGTTTCATCACCTGCTGCAAGATCGAGGTTTTTTCAAAATGGCGGAAGAGTAAGTATGCCAAAATGTTCGTTCTTCTTTTTTAGACAAATTTAACATGTGACACTTTGGTTTTGCTAACGGTTTTGTTTGGTTTTGCTAACGGTGCTCTAAGAAAAAATGGATGGTTGTCGGTTCCTAACAGTAAATTATTTTGTTCGTGAAATACTCATCAAAGTAACATGCGAGCGAAGCGAGCTTTCCCAGCTCGCGAAGCGAGCGGAAATTTTTTAGACAAATTTAACAGTGACACTCTATTTTGCTAACGGTGCTCTAAGAAAAAGATGGATGGTTGTCGGTTCCTAACAGTAAATTATTTTGTTCGTAAAATACTCATCAAAGTAACATGCGAGCGAGCGAAGCGAGCTTTCCCAGCTCGCGAAGCGAGCGGAAATTCTTAAGACAAATTTAACAGTGACACTTTATTTTGCTAACGGTGCTCTAAGAAAAAGTAGTTGGTTGTCGGCTCCTAACAGTAAATTATTTTGTTCGTAAAATACCCATCAAAGTAATATGCGAGCGAAGCGAGCTTTCCCAGCTCAAATTTTTTAGACAAATTTAACATGTGACACTTTGGTTTTGCTAACGGTTTTGTTTAGTTTTGCTTACGGTGCTCTAAGAAAAAATAGATGGTTGTCGGTTTCTAACAGTAAATTAATTTGTTCGTGAAATACTCATCAAAGTAACATGCGAGCGAAGCGAGCTTTCCCAGCTCGCGAAGCGAGCGGAAATTTTTTAGACAAATTTAACATGTGATACTTTATTTTGCTAACGGTGCTCTAAGAAAAAGTAGATGGTTGTCGGCTCCTAACAGTAAATTGTTTTGTTCGTAAAATACCCATCAAAGTAATATGCGAGCGAAGCGAGCTTTCCCAGCTCGCGAAGCGAGCGGAAAATTTGTAGATAAATTTAACAGTGACACTTTAATTTGCTAACGGTGCTCTAAGAAAAAGATGGATGGTTGTCGGCTCCTAACAGTAAATTATTTTGTTCGTAAAATACCCATCAAAGTAATATGCGAGCGAAGCGAGCTTTCCCAGCTCGCGAAGCGAGCGCAAATTTTTTAGACAAATTTAACATGTGACACTTTGGTTTTGCTAACGGTTTTGTTTGGTTTTGCTTACGGTGCTCTAAGAAAAAATAGATGGTTGTCGGTTCCTAACAGTAAATTAATTTGTTCGTGAAATACTCATCAAAGTAACATGCGAGCGAAGCGAGCTTTCCCAGCTCGCGAAGCGAGCGGAAATTTTTTAGACAAATTTAACAGTGACACTTTATTTTGCTAACGGTGCTCTAAGAAAAAGATGGATGGTTGTCGGTTCCTAACAGTAAATTATTTTGTTCGTAAAATACTCATCAAAGTAACATGCGAGCGAGCGAAACGAGCTTTCCCAGCTCGCGAAGCGAGCGCAAATTTTTTAGACAAATTTAACATGTGACACTTGATTTTGCTAACGGGGCTCTAAGAAAAAGATGGATGGCTGTCGGTTTCTAACAGAAAATTATTTTGCTTGTAAAATACTAAAAGTAATATGCGAGCGAAGCGAGCTTCCTCTGCTCGCGAAGCGAGCGGAAGTTTTTTAGACAAATTTAACATGTGACACTTTGGTTTTGCTAACGGTTCTCTAAGAAAAAGATGGATCCAAACATCCAAACTTTCGCATTTATAATATTAATAGTGTGATAATAATGTTTTAAGAATATTATCCAAACCTGTTCGATATATTTAGCGTGAAAGTGTATTTTTCGTATGAACGTTTTACCCCGTTGCTATCCCATGGGAACCCATTTATGGGATAAAAAGTAGCTTATGTTCTATTCCCGGTCATTATTCGCGGGAGTCATAGCTGACGCCCGCGGCTTCGCCCGCGTGGACTACTATTTTGTTTATCCCACGGGAACTGTGCATTTTTTCAGGATAAAAAGTAGCCTATGTCCTATTCCCGGTCATTATCTATCTATGTTTCAAATTTCAGCCAAATCGGTTCAGTGGTTGTCGAGTTATAGAGGAACAAACATACATCCAAACATCCAAACATCCAAACATCTAAACATCCATCCAAACATCCAAACTTTCGCATTTATAATATTAGTGTGATGTGATAGTGTGATTAGTGTGATTATTAGTGTGATATTAGGGTTTTAAAAATGGTATCCAAATCTGTTCGATATATTATTTAGCGTGAAAGTGTATTTTTCGTAGGAACGTTTTACCCCGTTGCTATCCCATGGGAACCCATTTATGGGATAAAAAGTAGCTTATGTCCTATTCTCGGTCATTACTCGCGGGAGTCATAGTTGACGCCCGCGGCTTCACCCGCGTGGACTACTATTTTGTTTATCCCACGGGAACCGTGCATTTTTTCAGGATAAAAAGTAGCCTATGTCCTATTCCCGGTTATTATCTATCTACGTTTCAAATTTCAGCCAAATCGGTTCAGTGGTTGTCGAGTTATAGAGGAACAAACATACATCCAAACATCCAAACATCCAAACATCTAAACATCTAAACATCCAAACATCCAAACTTTCGCATTTATAATATTAGTGTGATGTTTAAAGTTGAACACTGGTTAAACAACGTCCTGTCTTTATTTGTGGATAGTGACAAACAGAGACAGGACGTTGTTTAACCAGTGTTTAACTTTAAACAACTTTCATAAGTAAGGGGATTTGTTTATAACTGCCATTTCGAGTGAGACGAAATTATGTTGTCTGTAAAGACGCTGAGCTGTCTTTAGAAGTTTGTAACATAACCCACCTATGTCGTCAATTCCGGTACCTAGGTACAGATTTCGACAAAACTTGTAAGTCCTATAAATAAAAGTTGGAGGTTTTATTTTAGCTTATTTTCATCGTCAACTCCTTTATTTCTATTGACATTTTCATCGGAAAGTTTCCGGATATCTTTGAAGTTGAGTGCGAGTTTCTGAAAACTTTGCGAATTACTTCTTGGTTGATTCCACTGGGTCAAGATGTAACAGATAAAGGGCATAAAAGGGAGAGTTTTGAGTGACGAGTGACTATGTCTTTTTATACTTAAGTTTTTTTTACCAATGGCATCTCGATTTTTCTACAGTCATCATTCTGTCCTTAGAGTTTAAAACTGGTCATTATAGCTTCTCCACGAAAAGATTTAACTGCTTAAGACTAGCATTCGCTCGCAGTTTCGCTCATTGTTCGCTTGTGGGTTTAAAGTTGTAACCTATAAAAGATTATCGTATCAGATACTTTACTAATCAAAGTTTCATTCTATATAGTTCATTTTAGTAAGATTGAGGTGTCATGTTCTAAACACAGAAAGATATTTACAAATTTCTAAATCTTGTTATAAAATTACAATACATTTTCAGCTTACAAGAACTCCCTTATCAATAAACCCCCTTACTTATGAAAGATGTTTATTAACTTTGAACACTGGTTAAACAACGTCCTGTCTCTATTCGTCACTATCCACAAATAAAGACAGGACGTTGTTTAACCAGTGTTCAACTTTAAACATCTTTCATAAGTAAGACCCAAAGTAAATAGTAGTGGACTAAACAGTGATTCCCATACTTACTATTGAACAGTTGATTTAACATTATGTTTAACATAATACATTCGTACAAAAAAAGCTAAGTATAAAAAAAGCTGGTTAAAGCATTTTGTCATTCCTGTTTAGTCATTCCGACTAGAAACTAAGGAACTAAGTTATTATTCTCTAGGAACAGAGTATTTCAGTACCGGTAACTTAATGATACACACACGTGGGAATTACGCCGATGGCGATGGTTTAACCTGTAAGCCTGCACTATGAAAGAGACTGAGCTCCAATGTTTTAATTCAATTCAATTATCAAATTATCACACTAATATTATAAATGCGAAAGTTTGGATGTTTGGATTGATGGATGGATGGATGTATGTTCCTCTATAACCCGACAACCACTGAACCGATTTGGCTGAAATTTAAAACATAGTTAGAAAATGACCGGGAATACATAGGCTACTTTTATCAGGGTACCACGCAAGCGAAACCACGGGCGGAAGCTAGTTTTATATAATTTTAACCATCATTTATTGAAAAAAATTACATGTAGGTAAGTATCCTTTGTTGTTACAATACATTTTCAGCTTACAAGCTAACAGCCGTAACAATAAAGAAAAAAGTAATGGACTCGACAGTGCTTCCCATATCTACTTTTTATTGATCAGTTGCCAAAACTCACTTATCAAAATGCAAAACTTTTTACATGCCTGGTGTATGTAGAAAGTTTTGTATTTCTGTGGCATAATTCAGACGCTGCTGAAAAAAAAAGGAATAATTTTTTTACGAGTAGGTACAGTTTTATACAAAGAATTATATAATAAATAAATAAATAAATATTGCTGGACATTTCACACAGCATCATGTAGTCCCAAGCTAAGCAGAGCTTGTGTTATGGCAACTACATGACTGATATACTACTTATATACTTTTTTTTTTTGTAAATACATACATAATATACATAGAAAACACCCAGACCCGAGACAAATATTTGCAGATCATACAAACATTTGTCCCGCGGCGGGGATCGAACCCGCAACCTCCTGCGTCACAGGCGGGCCTTCACCCACTGCGCCACAGAGGTCGTCAATTATTATTTGTTAGTCATGTTGGCCAATGAAAAACAAATATAAATATGATTTTAAAAAGGATCTCAAAAATAAAATAAATAAAATAATTAAATAAATATTGGTGATATTTCACATGGCGCCATCTAGCCCCGAACTAAGCAAAGCTTTGGGAACCAGATAACTGATAATAGCGTGGTAACGGTGATGAAATCGTTTTCGTTGTGCGATCCTCTTTCAACCGATCAAACAAACGTCTGGAAAGTTTGTTGCAACTTGCGGTCTTGCTAATTCTGTATGAAGCGATAACCTACGTTTGACGGCGTGGATTGTATGAATTTCAATAGTCATGATTTATGCAGCGCAGCGTCAAGAGCCGTGTTGGCCAAGGGGATTAGTATCTCGACTTTCGATCCGAAGGTCGTGGGTTCGAAACCTGGCCGTGCATCAATGGATTTTTCGCTTCGAAAAATTTCTATGCGCAATAACACGAGCTCTAAACGGTGAAGGAAAACATCGTGAGGAAACCCGCTGCTTAGTCAGCCCCACACGTATTGATCATGTCTTTCCTGTGGATATGGCCGGTTAAGCTGCGAGAATGGTTTAGGTGCTAGGCAAGCCTGCTCTATCTCAAACAATGTCCCAGGCACTACATTGTCCCGCATAGATTGTCTCCTGACACTGTATAATTCATCTAGTAAAGATGTAAAAGACCTACCTAACATAGCGTCAGATGATTTCTAGACTTTTTAAAAGAATAAAGATGCTAATATGCGTATCGTTGCATTGAGTCGTCGCAGCTCAGGAGCAGCTTACTGTGACGTCAAAGCATCTTGGGTTTGGTGCGTCTGTCTTTTATTGCAAATGTTCAAGTATCGTTTCTGACCCCATCATGCTTTTGTGGTACATTACTACTCTGACGTCACACCGCGCAATCTTTCGTTTCCCTCGTTCCCTCTTGTGAATCGTTGTCGGTTGTGCTTGTAAGTGCGTTGCGTCTTCAGACTGTATCATCACTATCATCACACTAATATTATAAATGCGAAAGTTTGGATGTTTGGATGGATGTTTAGATGTTTGGATGTTTGGATGTTTGGATGTTTGGATGTATGGTTGTTCCTCTATAACTCGACAACCACTGAACCGATTTGGCTGAAATTTGAAACATAGATAGATAATGACCGGGAATAGGACATAGGCTACTTTTTATCCTGAAAAAATGCACAGTTCCCGTGGGATAAACAAAATAGTAGTCCACGCGGGCGAAGCCGCGGGCGTCAGCTATGACTCCCGCGAATAATGACCGGGAATAGAACATAAGCTACTTTTTATCCCATAAATGGGTTCCCATGGGATAGCAACGGGGTAAAACGTTCATACGAAAAATACACGTTCACGCTAAATATATCGAACAGGTTTGGATAATATTCTTAAAACATTATTATCACACTATTAATATTATAAATGCGAAAGTTTGGATGTTTGGATCCATCTTTTTCTTAGAGAACCGTTAGCAAAACCAAAGTGTCACATGTTAAATTTGTCTAAAAAACTTCCGCTCGCTTCGCGAGCAGAGGAAGCTCGCTTCGCTCGCATATTACTTTTAGTATTTTACAAGCAAAATAATTTTCTGTTAGAAACCGACAGCCATCCATCTTTTTCTTAGAGCCCCGTTAGCAAAATCAAGTGTCACATGTTAAATTTGTCTAAAAAATTTGCGCTCGCTTCGCGAGCTGGGAAAGCTCGTTTCGCTCGCTCGCATGTTACTTTGATGAGTATTTTACGAACAAAATAATTTACTGTTAGGAACCGACAACCATCCATCTTTTTCTTAGAGCACCGTTAGCAAAATAAAGTGTCACTGTTAAATTTGTCTAAAAAATTTCCGCTCGCTTCGCGAGCTGGGAAAGCTCGCTTCGCTCGCATGTTACTTTGATGAGTATTTCACGAACAAATTAATTTACTGTTAGGAACCGACAACCATCTATTTTTTCTTAGAGCACCGTAAGCAAAACCAAACAAAACCGTTAGCAAAACCAAAGTGTCACATGTTAAATTTGTCTAAAAAATTTGCGCTCGCTTCGCGAGCTGGGAAAGCTCGCTTCGCTCGCATATTACTTTGATGGGTATTTTACGAACAAAATAATTTACTGTTAGGAGCCGACAACCATCCATCTTTTTCTTAGAGCACCGTTAGCAAATTAAAGTGTCACTGTTAAATTTATCTACAAATTTTCCGCTCGCTTCGCGAGCTGGGAAAGCTCGCTTCGCTCGCATATTACTTTGATGGGTATTTTACGAACAAAATAATTTACTGTTAGGAGCCGACAACCATCCATCTTTTTCTTAGAGCACCGTTAGCAAATTAAAGTGTCACTGTTAAATTTATCTACAAATTTTCCGCTCGCTTCGCGAGCTGGGAAAGCTCGCTTCGCTCGCATATTACTTTGATGGGTATTTTACGAACAAAACAATTTACTGTTAGGAGCCGACAACCATCTACTTTTTCTTAGAGCACCGTTAGCAAAATAAAGTATCACATGTTAAATTTGTCTAAAAAAATTCCGCTCGCTTCGCGAGCTGGGAAAGCTCGCTTCGCTCGCATGTTACTTTGATGAGTATTTCACGAACAAATTAATTTACTGTTAGAAACCGACAACCATCTATTTTTTCTTAGAGCACCGTAAGCAAAACTAAACAAAACCGTTAGCAAAACCAAAGTGTCACATGTTAATTTGTCTAAAAAATTTGCGCTCGCTTCGCGAGCTGGGAAAGCTCGCTTCGCTCGCATATTACTTTGATGGGTATTTTACGAACAAAATAATTTACTGTTAGGAGCCGACAACCAACTACTTTTTCTTAGAGCACCGTTAGCAAAATAAAGTGTCACTGTTAAATTTGTCTTAAGAATTTCCGCTCGCTTCGCGAGCTGGGAAAGCTCGCTTCGCTCGCTCGCATGTTACTTTGATGAGTATTTTACGAACAAAATAATTTACTGTTAGGAACCGACAACCATCCATCTTTTTCTTAGAGCACCGTTAGCAAAATAGAGTGTCACTGTTAAATTTGTCTAAAAATTTCCGCTCGCTTCGCGAGCTGGGAAAGCTCGCTTCGCTCGCATGTTACTTTGATGAGTATTTCACGAACAAAATAATTTACTGTTAGGAACCGACAACCATCCATTTTTTCTTAGAGCACCGTTAGCAAAACCAAACAAAACCGTTAGCAAAACCAAAGTGTCACATGTTAAATTTGTCTAAAAAATTTCCGCTCGCTTCGCGCGCTGGGAAAGCTCGCTTCGCTCGCATATTACTTTTAGTATTTTACGAGCAAATCAATTTACTGTTAGGAACCGACAACCATCCATCTTTTTCTTAGAGCACCGTTATCAAAATCAAGTATTGCATGTTGCATTTTTCTAAACAAAAATCAGCTCCCACCGCGAGTAACACCGCGGGGTACAGCTAGGCAGTAGGACATAGGCTACTTTTTATCCCGAAAAAATTCACGGTTTCCGTGGGATAAACAAAATAGTAGTCCACGCGGGCGAAGCCGCGGGTGTCAGCTAGTAATATATAAATATAATGATTATCGTCTATGTAGTTTATTATTAAGTACCTTTTGGTACGTTAATTCGTTTTGTTTTATTCTTTGTAATAATTATTATTCTTTGTGCAACCGGCCAATCTTCCATTATTTAGATCCTTCTCCATCCAAAGGTTGCCTGGTAGAGATCGCTTCCTAGCGATAAGGCCGCCCGTTGTACATTGTTACTTTATTCTGTCATTATTGTATTTTGCTTATTCTAAGGTGTGCAATAAAGAATTTTCATTCATTCATTTTTCATTCATAAATAAAGTAGGTACTGCTCAGTTTTAAAAGTTGTTTCTTTTCTATTCTATCCTTTCTGTACTTTCTTGATCCATGATTTGTCTAGCTATGTCATCTTGCCTTCTTTCTTGAATTCTTTCTCTTCCTTTTTTTTTTTCAGTTGAATCTTTCCATAGAATAGTTTCACAGACCCACAGTCTTCTGTATTAATGTCGTGTCACTCGTACGAGTATTTCTTACTTGCAGTTATAGTTTAGTTCTTTTCAAGCCGCTTTTTAGTTTACGAACATATCGCTAATCACGACGGGTACTAATAGCTCTTTCACTTGATCTCAATAACAGTCGACAGTTTAATAATACCTATAAAGGCTATGTTTTTTAAATTACTGTGACCATTCATGACGGCCGTTAAGCTGAATAAGCTGGCCTTAGATTTAGTTGATACATATGGAAATACAGTCTGTGCCTTTATTTAGTCGCAAGAATATAAATCTCATCTTTCGAGGTTCATTCTTTTTCACCACAAGGGCGTCTCATATCTTAATGAATTTAATATTGGAACGCCGGCGTACCACCAACTCTTAGAGCAATGTCAAAACAAGGTGAAAACAGTCCTGCATCGCGTCAATGACTTGATACTTGACACTACACGAAGAGACGTTAGTAATCTTAGGCTGCGTTTCCATTGACGCGGAGCTGTGCGGAGCGGAGCTTAGCGGCGCGTAAATTGACCAATCAGGGTGCATTTTGCCGCGTTTCGATTTCGTCGTTTGAAATTTGATTGGTTAATTCATGCGCCGCTATGCCCCGCTCCGCTCAGCTCCGCCTCAGTGGAAACGCACCCTTACTTTGACATTGCTCTAAGAGTTCATAGTAAGGCCCACAGGGCCTTACCCTGTCCAATATTAGATTGCATTGTATGTATTCATGGTCTGGAGAGAGTGGGACAGCAACATTATCATCACCTACAGTACGGCCAACGGATCTCGGCGTACGTGAAGTTCGCCGTTTCGATGCGCAGTACAACTTTTTCACACAAAATTTTCTACTGCGCAGCGAAAAGCCTGACTTCACGAACGCCTAGACCCGTCGGCCCAACTGTACATAGCGGTGAATGTTTACAAGAAAACCGAAAGCCTGCGAGGTGCGATCGGATCGCAAATCAAGTTTGACATGCTTTTACCATATTCTCTCATTAGCTACGTGAGCTTTTGTGAACATATTTTTTGTTTGGTGAATTAAGGCGTACTCATAAGACTATGATTTTATCTGTGAAGATGATTTTACAAATAACATCGCAAAGAATTAAAGTGTGTAAATGTAATATGACTTACACCTACACATTGTGCTTACATAAGTCTTTGTAATGTTTTGTGTGTAAAAAGTTGTACTTACCTACTTATTATATCGTATTTATATTAATGCATTGAGTCATTTATCCCGATTCTTTGCAAATCTTGAAAAAATTGATCGAAATGGATATATGTGTGGTTTTAGACCACTTCTGGGACCTATATATTAACTGTTTTTGACGTTTTGTGTTCATTCGAATGGTATTTACGCAAAACAGTTAGTAACACTTAAAATTGGAGATTTCAAGTGATAAGTGAGGCCTTATCACACCACCAAACAAAATTAAAGTGTTCGAAAACGTTTAATGCACTTCAAGTCGAGCAATAATATAGACGTTAGCAGTAACTCAGCTTTACACTATCTAGGAGCTAACTTTTGACACTCTGTTGTAATAGCGGAAAGTGATATTCCACCACTTCTGATATCAATTATGTCCTAGAGCTAGTTTCAAATTGAACGCTATTTGCGTTCAATTTGCAAGGCATGACAATCTACTACTAGAAAATGATTCAACGGAAACTGAACCGCAGTGGTTGGGGCTTACCAAGAGAACTAGAAGATACAAAATCGTTCGTACTTTTTTTGACATGTCCAAAGGATCTTGAATGAATAAAAGGCAAAAAAACCATATTTGGTGACGAATGTTTCCAAAGGAGGCGGTTTGCGTTCGAGACCGAGACAGAAGACCGAGACCAGAGACAGGCTTTGTAGGGGCGCGAAAGTGACACGAAAGAGAGAACGGTCAGTTTATATGACAACGGCCTCCTGTCTTTTGTTCTCCTCTCTGCTCTCGGAACCTTAAGAATTTAGGGAAAAGAGTCTACTAACTTTCGAGATACGATATTGTTATTCCATACTCTACATTTAAAATTTTCCATGTTTTCAGACAAGTTTTAAAAGTGGAGTTACTCTACTGCTTTTTTCCTCAGTGCATACGTGCGCGTGTTTACGCCGGCAACATTGATTGACATGGGGGTACTTTTAAATAACAGTAATTAAACTCCGGCTAACGATCGGTCATCGGGGCATCACGCTTGACGTTTTAAGTGAGTACCTTTTATCGGCTTTAGCGGCACGTCACGAAGGAAGCCTGAATCGCTTTGCGATGATTTTTTAAATTAAATGAACTTTATTGTAACGAATTTAGACGAGTATAAATATTCGTATGAGCTAGTAGCTCTGGTGATGAAGTTTTAGGCCGCCTGAAGGCCTCCTATCCTCCTGTTATGGCTGAACGACTTAAAAGCTGGCACCGACAACTTTACATTCCCTCCGAAGTCCGAAACACGGAAGCCCTCAATTCAAAATGCCACTTACGGTCACCTATTCAAATTGTGACCGCTCCAAAAGTTTTGTTGAAAAGTAAAATAGTTCAACATAAAGTAATGGTCATATTAATAAAACGGAAGTGAGTATAAGAGCTGTAAGTTTTTGTTCACAACTTATTCAGCAAACAACTCTTCTATAATCTGTGAGCTACGAGTACCTACATTCATGAAAGTCAAACATTTACTTACGCCCTGAATTCTGCTTTAATCACCAATCGGTAAATAGTGAAAGGCGTGCTAATTGGATTAAAACAATAGAGCTTAATAGAACGGAGATAAATGGGCAATGGACTTATCTGGTGAACCGATTTTCTTTGAAGCTTTTCTACGAGGAAATACCTTTTAAAATGATTATGAAGGAACAAAGAACTATTTAATATTTTTGTGGACAGGATTTTGATCACACGTCTTTTAAAAAGATAGGTAAGTATCTAAGATTCACTGCAGACTCGGACCCTGGAAACAAATATTTGCAGATCTTGCAAAATGTTTGTCTTGCCTTGAAAATTGAACTATCTTCTCAGTCAAGCACTTGCCCATTACCACAGAATAAATAGATAAAGAAGCCTGACTTCGCGAAAAATTTTATTTAAATAGTGACTCTTGCTGCGACGCAACAAAGTGCAATTCCTCTCGCGTAAGCGCTTATTGCCAAGCGAGATATTCACCCAAAAAAATCCTTTCTTTCTAACGCATAACTCTGTCACTGTCTGGCGCAGAGTGACGCGGAAGAATTGTCGACTTGTCGCGTGATGTCGCGTTCGCGCGACGCGGCTAGCATGCGAGCTAAGTGGGAAGCCTACCGACCAAGGCCCGCCCGGGCGATCTCGCCAATGTACTTGTAGCTTTGTACCTAAAGTGCGGAGTGCGCCTTCAGTATCTATTCTGTGCCATTACACCACCAAAATAATGTCATATTAACTTATCAAAAACTCTTCTGATCTCCAATAGGCGTGGCGCTGACAACGAGCCATAAATTTAACGAAAAGCTCCACAAATTAATATTAAGTTAGTTCACGTTTCATAATTCAGATGGCCTTCATGTTTGGGATGAGAGAAAAAAGCGAAAACCGTGCGTGGGCGAGCAGGGTATTAAAAATCATTTATTCAACGGACTCACATGAGTATTTGGCAAACAGATAGGTGGATTTTGTTGAACAATAAGCTTAAATAGACTGATAAACACATTACCCTTCCTTTGCTTTGCGCAGTCGGGTAAAAAAGTCTCATTTTCAATGCATTCACATTTGTAAGGGTATTAAATAAATACCCAAACATGTTATAATGACCAAGTGCATTTATTTAATTCTCTTTTAAAACATTTTTTTTTTCTTTATCAATAGACTTGATCAATATACCTACTAATAGATAAACTCAATTATCTATGGTTGAATTCATCAATTTAATCGCAAAATCACTACTGCAAAGATATTACATAATGTATTCTGTCTAATAAAGATTCTTGACTCATTTTCTATACCTACTTAGTAATTTATTAATTAAAGATTACCTTTAAATACGACTATGAAATATGTAGTTAGATAATTCAAATGTCCTTGATTTTTCGACTAAAAATTGAGACTTTTATCAGAGGTTTTTCTTGTATGAGTAGTAGAAGAAACAACATCGAGAGTATGAAGCTGAATCTCTGCTAGTTTCAAGTAACTCGTGTGCCAGTGGTCCCCGTAGTGAGATTTTGTGGCAACTTCGTGGAGATATGACATCCAACGACAGTAATAACGCTGAAACGTCCCAAATTGAATAGGATATGGAGGTTCAGGGACAAAGGAATATATCTGTAAAAGAACATCTCAGAAGGTTCGATAAGAGCCCTTTTAGTAATGCTCAGCTTTGTAGAATTTAATGGTGACCAAAAAAGCTGTTTACTGACCAACAAGTAAAAAAGTTAGATTTTAGCGGCATTTACATGGAGCGATTTTCTCAAACTCGCTCCATGAAAATTCAGTGAGAAGCGATTATCGACCTTCCCGTATGATTTCAATGTTTAATTTACATTTGTCATTTGCTTTCAGTAATCACTTCCTCGAGACAAGAAACTTGCGCCATGTAAATGGCACATTTTATACTTAGGTATTCCTGCTCTTGAAACAAATGCACATCCTGGTTTTTAGGCCCCCGTCATGGCTTAACGACTTAAAAGCCGACGTGCCCTTCGAAGCACGGAAGCGCTCAGCTCGTAATACCACTTGCGGTCATCCATCCAAATTGTGACCGCGCACAACGTTGCCTAACTTCAACAATCAATCAAGTAAGTCTCAGCAAGCCACGCCATAAGAGTTTCATTAAAATATAATACTTATTGAAATAAATTAAGTTAATTTTTTATACCTAAACAAAGTTATTTGCTCTTCAAAAATTTTATCCAATGCATTTTCTACTACGCTAGGCTAGTCAGAGCAAATCCAGGAGCAGCACCAGCGCGAAATAAAAAACTTGATGGTCTTCGACACGTGTTTCACCCTGGACGGGGCATCCTCAGGAAATAATTGACACTCTCAGTGCAGGTGCAGACGTCTTGTCGCTTCGAGTGCCAAGACGCATTAGACGACGTCTTCTTCGCAAGAAAATTCTGAAGATGAACTTCCGCAAAGTCATGCCTGAATCAATTAACTATCCAATACATTTATAAGAATACTTTAAAACATAAACACAGTTATCGAACTTAATCGAAACAAGCTAAATAAGGACACAGTACAACTTCATTTGCAGAAAGGCAACCCATAAATCAGAGCACAGAACAGCAATTACGTAGAACATAGTGCACGCATTGCAGTAACGCATAGTAATAACATTTCATCAGAGAACATTTATAATAATTACATCACTGTATAGACAGGTCAATTAATATTGAATCTGCGTGGCGGATAAAAGTGGCGTAGAGTTTTATCAGGCTTTTTTTATTAGATTTAAAATATCCTACATGTCTGAGAGAATAGCAGCATTTACACGCAGAGATATCTGTGCGGATATCTGTACAGATATCTTTACAGTCCAGATGCCGCGGGAAATAGCACGCGCCATTCCAACCTTTGACAGTTTTATCCGCGGTTATCTGTAAAGATATCTGTACGGATATCTGTAAAGATATCTTTACAGTCCAGATCCGTGGTAAAAACTCTACCGTGTAAATGCCGCTATAGTCTACAGCGTTTTGAAGTAAGTTTCATGATTTTTTCTATGATTATTATTAAATGGTGGTTGGAAATAATATCAAACATCTATTAGAATTTTTGATAACTGAAAAATCAACGCTAAAAGAAAGGCAAGATTGATAAGATTGTGGCAGTAGTGTTTTACATTAGCTTTACTAATCACAATATTGCTTAGAATTGTCTTCTTTTCGTAGACTTATTTTTCTATCACTTTGCCTAATTCTTCTGTAGTCTACTAGATTTAAATTCATGGTGTCTGTATATTTCAAAATATTCTGAAATTCTGTTTGCTGAAATTAATAATAATGTTACTTCATAATAAAATAATTTAAAAAATATCGGTTTAAAATATAATAAAAACTAGCTAAACCAATATGTGACAAGGGCTTAGGATTGCGAAGTAACGCTAGGTGCCATGCTCTAAAATAAACTTTTATTTAATAAAACGAACAAAACAAAAACAATTGCAAATAAAATAAAAGTAAAAACAGATGAAGCTTAGCAATCACACTAATATTATAAACTAGCATCCGCCCGCGGCTTCGCTCGCGTGGTACCCGGATAAAAAGCAGCCTATGTCCTATTCCCGGTCATTATCTATCTATATTTTAAATTTCAGCCAAATCGCTTCAGTGGTTGTCGAGGTATAGAGTAACAAACACACATCCATCTATCCAAACGCTCGCATTTATAATATTAGTGAGATGTGAAAGTTTGCATGTTTGTTTGGATGTTTGTTCCTCTATAACTCGACAACCACTGAACCGATTTGACTGAAATTTGAAACATAGATAGATAATGACCGGGAATAGGACATAGGCGGGCGAAGCCGCGGGCGTCAGCTAGTAAAATAATAATAGGTAGGTATGTAAATTATTATCTTGAAATACTTATAGTGATCGAAGCTCCACATAACTTTTGTTTCAGTAACTAAATAGCAGCAATCATGATACTCTTTTAATTACAGCTAAAGAAAGATTATTTGCGGCCTTCTTCAATACGATACTGGTTTGTCTTAATAAGGTAAAATGCCCCTTATTGTCTGTTGCATAGGGATGCAAATCGTGCGAATACAAAGATTTTAATGTTTAATGTTTTCGATTAACTAAATATCGATGTTAAGGTGAGATAGCTTTTTCGAAAAACGATTTCTTTACACTAAATACCTAATAGATTTTCTTATGCAAATACATTTTAAAACCATTATTACTTTTTTGTGTGAATATACCGTTTGCATAGCAGTATCTTCAGTCTGAAAAGTACTTAATGGTTATAAAAACAATGATCTTCTATATAAACTGAGGTAGATGTGTTGTGCGTGGCGAACAAAAGTCAAGCTAATTGGCTTGAGTCAACTCAATCGCACTCTGTCTTGCACCGATGTTACACGCATTTACAGGCAGCATCTCTGTTATCTTTTAGTTTTCTTGACTGATAATAAACAAAGCTGCGTATATTCTATTTAAGTAGCTGTAACATAATTTCGCCACGTTTCAAAACCTTTTCTAATGAGTATAACGTATCTATCGGTTTATTGTCGGTCCCGGTTTTTAAGTCGTTAAGCCATGACGGAGGCCTTTAAGCGGCCTAAAAACTTCGTCACCAGAGTTCGTCACCAGGCCACTTGCTCATACGAAAGAAGAAGAAGAATTGGTAAAATCTTATTGGATGTACCTACTTAGTTGTATTTTTCACATCTACATCTTGATAGATATAATTAAGTTAGGTTGTCTCTTGATCGATGAAGTGCGTTGTTAGGTACTGTACTTAAATCCAACCTAAACTTGAAAACTCAAAATAAAAAAAAAACTATTAAATCGCTAGTGGTTGAGTTATGAGAAACGACAATACCACATACTGCAACTGATCAACCAAGGAAAGATAGAAGGGAGAAGAAGAGTTGGCAGGAAACGCCATTCCTGGTTAAAAAACCTGCGGGACTGGTTTGGCTGCAGTACCACATCTCTTTTTAGAGCCGCAGTTTCCAAAATCAAAATGGTCATGATATTGTCCAATCTCCGATAGGAGGGGAACTCTAAGAAGAAGAAGGGTGATAAAGATTAGGTGGATATAAAAAAGATTTTTGTAGAAATTCGTTTTTAAACTTCCAACTTTAAACTTCCTACACGTTTATCAGCCTATCAGCGTTTGGCAGCCCTAACTGTTTCAGCCCTAACTACTTTCGAAACAAAACCCAGTAGGTAGGTACTTACAATAAAAAATAAAACCTCTACCGTGTTAGGGTTTATCTCGTTCGCATAAATATCCTGCGTAATTTTAGTCTGTTAACATTGCCAGGACAATATTAAACCACGATAATAAGTGGTTAATTATCGACTGTCGCACACTGGAGTTCGAAACATAGCGCATTGGTCGTCAACATTTTTAATCGCTGCCGTACATACTCGTAGTAGGCACATATTTGGTACATGTGCACCAAATGTGTATTTAAACGTGTCTATTACCTTATAACAATAACTACTTCGCCTCGCTAAAGATCGGGAACAATATGCCATATTGACTGCCAATGCCAACCTTCGCTAGTCGGAGAGGCACCATTAGAAGAAGATGTATAAGGTATACATTTTCAAATGACCTAAAATACTTTAGATTGGCGAGAAGGCTTTTTGCACTTATGTAACAAAATCACGACTGTATAGTCCTATAAAGTTGTGATCATTTTGTAGCTTAGGTAATGATTTACAGCGTAAGGCAATCTATGATTAATTGATTATACTGTTGAGATGAAGTAGGCTTGACCTGAATTAGTATTTTTTAGTCATTATCCTCTCAGCTAACTCGTGTTAATAAGCATTCTTACCTATTAATTTTTGAAGCGAGTAATTCATTGAAGGATGATCGAGGTTAGAACCAATGACATTCAAATCGAAACTTACGCTGACTACTGTCTTGTTAAGTGGTTAATCTACCGTCGTTAGGGACACGGTCGTGAGCCTGTTTACGTAAACGTAAAGTAAAATAAACGTAATAGAATAACTTTAATATTAATAAGTATGTGTGTTTGACGATCTTTGTGGCCAGTGGGTGAAGGTCTGCCTGAGACGCATGAGGTTGCGGGTTCGATACCCGCCGCGGGACAAATGTTTGTATGATCTACAAATATTTGTCTCGTGTCTGGGTATTTTCTATCTAAGCAAGCAAAGCCATGAGCGATTCAACATATTTATCTATTAGTGTTTTCAAAGAAAGACATGCAAGAATGCTTTAGTCTAGACTAGAATAAAAACAATTTAGTTAACAACTTTGTAAAGAAAGTTTGAAAATAATGTAGTACAAAAAAGTTAAGCCGTTGTACTACGAAACAACACTGTTTTAGTTTCAGGAATAATTTTATTATAAAGTTTTGTCGAACTAAAGTTTAACTTACAAGAACAAATGAGAACAATGATCGTTGTAAGTCATATTTATGTTCCAAATGTTGAAGTTTTTAACCTTTCTTGTTTTTATAGTAGCATTTTTATTTTACTTTTGTGTAATATACTATACTAGCTGCTGCCCGCGGCTTCGCTAGCGTGGTACCCGGATAAAAAGTAGCCTATGTTACTCTCCAGCCCTCCAACATTCTCCATACAAAAAATCACGTCAATCTGTCGCTATGTTTTGACTTGAAAGCAGGACAAATAAACACACTTTCACATTTTATAATATGGGTACGGATTACGCAAGTGTGTTAACGGTTTGAGGAGATAAAATTAAACTTAAATAACATTTTACTGATTTTGCTAGACTTTAAAATGTTGTCGACATCTGGTAAGATTTGTGCGTGCATAGGTCGCGCGTGAAATATATGGCTACAGGCGCATCGTAGCGTAAATTATTTCATAGCTACATAGATTTATATGCAAGAAAAATAAAAATAAATTAACTAGTAAGATAATATAGAAACTAGGGCGTTCAACACGAGCAGATGATTAAAGTTAAAGTCAATATTTTTTTGTGTCAGTATTTTTTTTGCTAATCTTATTATTTTCTATTTATTAATGAAACATTATGAAATTCTCTTTAAATAGTTACAATAAAAATAATCATTTGCATCAGAATGGTTTATGCGATCGATTACCAAACGCAATTCTTCCTATTCGTGTTTTTACACAAAATGGATTATAAACTCTTTTATGCCTACCACACTTAAAAACCTATTTTTTTTTGTGGTTCAACAAACACACGTTGGGCCAGCCTAGGCGAGCGCGATCGTGAAGGCGAATCAATGCAAGGTGAGAGTGATAGAGAGGCAATGCGAGCCTGGACCAACGTGTGTTTGCGCCTTTACATGTTAATCCGTACCCATATTATAAATGTGAAAGTGTGTTTTTTTGTTTGTTTATTTGTCCTGTTTTCAGATCAAAACAGAGCGACGGATTGACGTGATTTTTTGTGTGGAGATAGTTGGAGGGCTGGAGAGTACCATAGGCTACTTTTTATCCGGGTACCACGCGAGCGACGCTGCGGGCAGCAGCTAGTTTTTCCATAGGTATGTACCACACCTGAAACATTTGCTTCATTGCACAATTTGTCTTTGTTACATTTTCCCTTCGTGTACCTAATTATTACGCTACAATTTTGGACGTTAAGTAATTTACTGTCAGGTTAGTGACATGCACAAATTATGCTGGTCACCATTAGGAAATAGGCGAAAGGTCAACCATTTTTCCACTGACGGCATTTCGCTTATCATCATTTTTAAGATATTGAGAAAACGCCCACTGGTGTCTATAAACGGATTATGTTTGGCAAACGGCTTGGTTTATTAAAACATAATTTAAATATATAAAAATATTGAAAAAAAAAATATACCCGGTGCCTTTTTATACGTTCCGGTTGCCGGGTAGCCGGGCATGAACGGTAGCTTTCATACGTACTGGCGCTGGCGTAATGCGGGTTGCAGACCGAAAAGTAAGCTAAGTAAGTTTAGCTTTGCTCGCATAGCTGACGCAGCTTTTCATACTTGTGTGCAGACTGGAAACTATGCAAACTAAGCTATGTGAGCTAACTTAAAATATGCGAAGCTAAGTTAGTTGTGCATGCCGATGCGCATCTACGGGAGCTAAGCTAACCCCCTCACCTACGGAGATTTTATCCAAGGTATGGAATGTCTTTTTTTTAGATAATAATAAACCAGTAGGTATTAGGTAATCTTCTTTTTCTATGTGTAACATATTCGTGGCGTGCGAACCTACTATACGGCCGTCGAATTGAACTTCGCAACACTGACTGAGCTTTCGCTTAGTTTTTGGTGTGCACGGCACATAATTCTAGTTTAGCTCAGCTTGGCCAAGCTTAGCTGGCTCAGTTTAGCTTCGGCGTAGTTTTCAGTCTGCAACCCTTAAAGCATACAAACGCCGCGTCGCCGGGTAGCTGGCCACCGGAAACCGGAAACGTGTGAAAAGGCATTTACAATAACTGAAGCAACTACCTACTCAGTAAACTCTACGGTAATGACTTTCATTTACGAGCTCAATCGATCTGCTTACAACGTTTTAGTGCTTCGTTTCTTTCATTTCCTCAACTTGAAATACTTTGTACAAATTGTATTAGCTGTACAAAAATCTGAACGTTTGCAATTTAGAAGCTTACGAGCCTTTGGTTTCCTGAAAGTTAGTGAATGTTATAAACCGGCCACCACGTTCACATACAAGTAAATGAGTTCGGCTAACATTGAGTACCTACTATTAAGTCGACTCAGTTATTGTATCTTTTACCTACTTGCATTTCTTGAGAGATCCAATAGCTCACTGGACGCGCTCCATCCTCACACAAAATCAAAAAAAGTTGGCGATCACTGTTGAAATTTTTCTAAAAATATTTTTCAAACGTCTTTAAGCATAATATTCTAAGTATTCATATTATAAATACATATTGAAATTATGAAGACCGATTACTCACGATATAGGTACTACGACTATATCCCAAAGACGCGGTACACTGAAGTTAATATGAATAAAAGTTGTTTTATACTATGTAAAAAAACTTCTGAAACTTATTCTATTATTTTTTATTTGATGGTTACATTATTCTGAAATGCTACCAATATTAGCAATCGAAAAACGATACATTAGAATGGAAATCTCTTCAGAATTGATCCAGTAATTCATAAAAAATACTAATGTTGGTTTCTTTCCTTCCTAGGTGCTATTCTTTATGTTATTATTACTTAACTTGTCAGTTTGTTTGTGTATTTTTTCTTAACTCTGTTATTGGTACCCAGGTAGGTATCTAGGTACTTATTATAACCTACCTACCTGTTTGTTCATCTACCTGCCTATCTTTTGTTTATTTTATGTATTAGCTATTTTCTTGTGTGTGTTGTACCAAATAAATGTTTTCTATTCATAGTAAGTACTATTTTATCGTACTTAGGCTGGATTGTACCAAACTGGATTAAGTTTTTACTCGAGAGTAAACTACTGTTTGTTTGAATATTTTGACATTGTAAAGTTGACTCCTTATAACCAGGATAATTTGTATGCACATAATAATGTTCGGTTGTGCTTTCTAAACAATTGTATTTCGAATTATGTCGGCTAGTTACTCTGGAGTAAGATGACTTTTGGTCTAATCCAGCTTTAGTCGCAATTAGACGGTTGAAGTTTATCAGAAATCTGTACTCACCTTTCACACAGGTTTAATTTTCTAAAAAAACCGCAGTCAGCTAAGAACCTGAGAAAAATGAACGGGAAAATCCGATGTGTTTCCTTTGCTAAATACTTAGGATCGTGTCTTTTAGCGACGTCGTACATAGCGTGTGTTAATTTAGAAGTAATTGTTTATGGCAATATGTTTTTTGTTCCGTTAATTTGTCTTATTTATAGGAAGTGCTCTTAATTCAACTCTGATATCACGATAATCATAGACAAAATTTTGATTTCCTTGTCTGGTAGTCTTAAGGCTCACACATACGCTGGCCCAGGCTTGCCGAGTGAACGCGTTGCTTCTCTCTCGCTCTCGCCTGGCATCGATTCGCCTGCTCGCTCGAACTCGCACAGGCCCGCCTAGGCTCGCCTAGGCTGGCCCAGCGTTTTTTGAGCCATTCATTACAGGTCGGCCGATTATGCTTCAGGGATAATTCAGGGCATAAACCATCAATAGAATCTACATAAAGAGTCATAGAAAAGTCTGAGGCTGACTAAACCGAATTTCTCTAAGTTCCTACTTTTTTTTAAATATTATAAATTCCTTTCCTTCTTGATCTTAGGTCGCAAGTCATGCATCATAGATTTCTCCTTTCTAATAAACGCTGGACGTCGCGTGCAGCGTGTCTATGAGACATCGGCTCCACCGAAGCAGTAAATATTTTATGTTCTCACCTGAAGCCAGCCTTAACAGCTGCTGTAAAGCTATTTAGTTTTCCTGAAACAAGAATTTATGTTCTCTAGCGAACAGATTTGATTCTTTCCCCACTTCAATTAGGTACAGTTGTGTGCAAACATTTCTTTGTTTCAAAACTTGAGGTCGCATATTTTTTAAGTGCACTATTTTTAACGATAAAACTTAAATAAATCAAGACTGTATCCCTAAGGACTGAAGACTAGTAATTTATATTCAAAATTCTTTGAAGAGGTCTTGGAGGATAGTCGAAGAATCGCCCAAATCGACCGGCCTCAGCTCAGTTGGTAGTAGCTCTGCTTTCTGCGCTGTGGGTAGTTGAAATGTTTTTGAACAAAAGGTGTTTCATAGTTTTAATTTTTATAGTCCACAATTAAGTATTTTCGATGAAAAAATGTGTTTTGTTTTTTTTTTATTTAATTTTGAATAAACTGAACCGTAGTGGACGGAATACCAACTGAGCCTGTGTGAACCTGACTGAACAGAGTAGAACAGTTTTTATAGAACGTAAAAGCAAAATCAAACAACTCAAATCAACATTGATAAATCTTTTGTCGTTGACTGTACCACGAGTGCCTTCAACAGATTTTTACGACTTGGTTCGTATTAGGTTTGTTCTTGATTAGGATTGAGAATGGTTACAAGCCCGAAACAGTTACATACGTGATTACGTGCTTCCTTAAAGAGAACCTATAAACCTTTTCAAAGTAGGCAAGTAATTCCGAAAGCTTAACTCTTCAGTGTTTATGGCTAAAAGCAAATTGACTCTAGTGATTTTTCACATGCATTCAACACGTTCTCTGTCCATCCACAGTGCTTCGAAGAATAGTGCCGTAGCCGACTGCACGCAAGATCGATGGAATGCTATCTTTTGCAAAATGTCTGCATAATATGTATTTGAACATTCCTTTGACTAACCCCTTATAGACATCTTCAAAAGAATCTTAAACGCATAAAGATCTGAGAGCATGTCTACCGCGCTCTAGAAACCTACACATTTTGATTTTACATCATTACGTCTGTTTTATTACACTCGCATTTTTTAGGGATCCACACCCTAACCGTTCACAAAGAGGTTTTGCTAATTAAACGGCGAAGTTGATTAATAAGTCGTCCTTAACTATTTAACAAGCGACTCATCATCATCATCATCAGCCTATAGCAGTCCACTGCTGGACATAGGCCTCCCCTAATGAGCGCCATCGCGCCCTGTCTTCAGCTTGACGCATCCAACTTGTGCCGGCAGCCTTTCGCAGATCGTCACTCCACCTGGCAGGCGGGCGTCCTACACTACGTTTGCCGAGACGTGGTCTCCACTCGAGAACTCGTTTACCCCAGCGGTTGTCAGTTCTTCGGCAGATATGGCCGGCCCACTGCCACTTCAGCTTGCTAATTCTCTGAGCTATGTCAACGACTTTGGTTCTCTGCCGAATAATCTCATTGCGGATCCTATCCTTCAGAGAAACTCCGAGCATAGCTCGCTCCATAGCTCGCTGAGCGACTTTGAATTGGTGGACCAGCCGTACTGTGAGTGTCCACGTCTCAGCTCCGTACGTCATAACGGGTAGAACGCACTGATTGAAAACTTTAGTTTTCAAACACTGCGGTATAGGTGACGAGAAGACCCGACGCAATTTTCCAAATGCTGCCCAGCCCAGCTGGATTCTCCTTTTGGCCTCCTTCTCGAAGTTGTTTCTACCTAATCGCAAAATCTGCCCGAGGTATGTGTACTCCGAAACAACTTCAAGAAGGTGACCATTAACGCTGATAGGTCTCGGATCAATTTGATCATTGATCATGACTTTGGTTTTATCCAAATTCATGCCGAGACCTATCTGCCGTGAGGCCGATGCTAGGCCGTTCAGCATTTCCTGCAGCTCCTCAAGCGACTCCGCCATTATGACTATGTCATCTGCGAATCTCAAGTGTGAGATGTAACTGCCGTTGATGTTTAAGCCCATACCTTCCCAGGCCAGCGTCTTAAACATATCCTCCAACGCGGCTGTGAACAGTTTCGGGGATATAACATCCCCCTGTCTCACTCCTCTGCGCAATTGGATGGGTTTAGACTGCCGGTCCTGTAGTTGGACTTTCATGGTGGCAGCATCGTAGAGACATCTCAACACTTGGATATAACGATAGTCTACTTGGCATCGCTGCAGGGATTCCAAGATAACAAGCGACTATTGTCCCGTAAAAAGGAAAAAAATAAGTGCAAGCTGGAGTTTCGGCCAGAGGGTTCAGTATCATTTTAAGAGTAGTAATGAGTTTTACACAGGCAGTTAACAATTTAAGAATAGGATATAATAGTGATAGGTATTGCTGAAGAATGCGAAAAATATACATACTTATAGAAATTACTTAAACGTTAAAAATATCAAATTAATAAATTAAATGTATGGGTGTGGATTATGTCTAATACTAAACAAGTTTTATTCAAGTACCAAATTCTTCAACAAATCGCACGTATAAAACTAAAAAGAAGTATTTCAAAAAACACAATTTTTGGGAAATCGCGTTTAAAGTTTTGTGACTTGGAGTGTGTTTATTCAATTACGAATAATTATTTTGTTTGTGTAAGTATTTATTTGATTTTTTAACTACGGCATAGTCAATGGATTAATCTTTAAAATTAAGAAAGAAAATCATTAATTTTATTACTAGTTTTTTATTAACACGGCTTAAAAATTTTTTTTTCTAACTTACTTCTTTTTATGATTAAAAACTGGCAGTTAATTCAGTTGTAAATATTAATAATGCTGTTTTCTTTTAAAATATTATTTGCATTTCCAACAATATTACGATATACTTCCTTTTATTATTAATGAATAAATGCTTACAATCCTGTATGTCTTAATATTTCTGTTTTGTAATGAATTGCGCGTTCAACAAGAATTTTTATTTTACTATTAAAATGAAACACAATTACAAATTATAAATGAATAACGTAAATACATAATTATAAAAACGGGATACCTAAATATATTTAGACTTTATAACCAGAAATACTTTCTCATTAAGTAACTTTATCAATAAATAGCGATTTATAGAGTAAAACTTTTATCAAAAAAAAATATGTAACTAAGACCTAATGTTAAATTAAACACTAAAAAAGTAAACTTATCAAACAATCAACTTAGGCTCAAGAAATCACAAAGTCTTTACTTTACTTTTAAAGATTAATGAATTTCATCAGTCATTAGACAACGTCTACTGCTGGACATAGGCCTCCCCCGAAAAATACCTACCATGAGGACCGAGCTTGATCATCCACCGACTTCCTACAACCGCTGTAATGTCATCGGTCCATCGAGTAGAGGCCGTCCTACACTTCTTTTCCTGTTCACGGACCACGAACTTTTCGAAAACCTTTATTCTTCAGTTATCGGTTATGCGAGCTATAATAGCCTGCCCACTGCAACTTCAACTTGCTTATTCTAAGAGCTATTTCGGTAACATTGGTTTTTCTACGGATACCAATAGTCAGCGACCACGTCTCAGTGCCATAAGTCATCATCACTGGCAACACGCATTGATTATAGACATTTGTCTTGAGGCTCTGCGGTATCAGTGTCGAAAATTTGTGCCTTAGCTTTGTTGAGTCGTCGTCGAACGCTGCCCATCCTAGTTGGATTCATCGGCTAACCTGTTTATCACAATTAGAGACGGTATTGAGGTGTTTTTGAGCATAGGGCCAAAGTTTTCTAGCGACTCTGCCAATATGACTATTATAATCAGCAAACCAAAGGCGAGTAATGTATTCGCCACTCATGTTGATGCCATACCCGTCCCAGTTCAGAAGCTTGAACATGTCTTCCAATGCAAAGATGAACAGTTTTGGAGATAACGTCTGCCCGTCTTTTGAAAATGGATGAAATTCGTGCTCTAATCCTGGAGACGGATAGACATGGTGGCCTTAGTACTAAACAGACACTTCAACACCTTGAGATATAGCTATAGTGATTTTGACATCGCCCAAAGACCGCAGTAGGTACTGCCCAGGTTTCCACAGAATCAAAAGCTTTTTCGTAGTTCACATAGTACCGATTATAATCTTCAGTCTTCTGTATAATCTGCCGGAGCGTATGAAAATGGTCTATGGTACTAAATCCTTTTCGGAAACCGGCTTGTTCGAGGGGCTGGAAGTCGTCGAACCTTCGAAGCAAGACGATTGGACTACTCTGGAAAACCGCATAGAAACGTGGATTGGAAGTGAAATGGATCTTTAGTTCTTCAAGAGGGCTCTTCTTCTTAAAGAATAGAACCACTGTCCTTCTGTACCACGCCTCTAGCGTTGTGTGTGCCCTCAAAGATAACGGAATCAAAAAGCTTCTGAAGGACTTTGAGTACCGGTGTTCCACCCCCTTTTAAAAGCTCAGTCGTAATTCCCTCTTCCCCCGGTGCCTTGGTGCCGGCTTCTGTTTTCCGCGAAAACTATAACCTGGGTCTCTTCAAGTCAAGAGTGAATCATCAAATCACAAAGGTCTTCTAGACCTTTGTGATCCATCGTCAGCCACATCGTCGCTTACCATCAGGTGAGATTGTGGCTAAACAAAGGTCTATCTACAATAGAAATAAAAATAAAAAAATCAATCATTACCCTATTATTGTAAGATATTGTTAACTTCTTACAATACCAACAGAATGTAAATAAGCGTAATGGAAAGCTAACTTCAAGCTAATCTAGATTTTAGGTAGGTAGTAACTGACCTCCCTAGCAGGAAACACGTCTTTGAATGATTCTGCTTGATTGGATGGTACTTAGATTCATTTACTAGCATAACAAGCTTTTTAATCCTCCGAGACACCTTTACCTATTAATCGCTTATGAAGTAATTTAAAATATTACAATCTAAATTGTTATGAGATGAATCAAAAAGAGAAATAAATTTTAACTTTACCCATGTACTCGAACCAGATTTACTAAAAAACTGAACTATATTGTATTGCTTCTCCAAGGCACTAACATTTTTAAAAATAAAAGGAAACAAAACAAAAAGTTACTAGGGATCCATCAAATGTTTTAATAATAAAAGGAAATAAACCTTAGTCTGACGCAAATATTAACATCAATTTTAAAACTAAAACGAAATAAAACACAATGGCCCACCTTAAGATTAAATGAAATACAAAATAATTATTTACCTTAGTTACTAAAGAGAATTATTTCGTTCTATTCCCGCACAGCATACGTTTTTAATCAATGACTGAGGGCACAAAACTGAATGTCGCTCTTTACCAGAATTGACTTGAACTTCGCGTTTTATGGAAAAGAGACGAGTGATCGTTTATTTTCTTCCTATTGCTCGTTTCGCTGTGGCTGTCGAAGCCATCCTGTGCATTGCGTTGAGATAATGCTTTTTATGTTAAAATCTCAATTCACCCATTTTTTGAGATACTTCCCTTTAGTTTTAAACGTGCGAAATATTGTCCAAATGCTTATGATTTGTGGTTACATGAATCCTACATGACTCCCTGTCTTCTTAGACTGCATGGTGTTAAATTAAAAGAGGTGCTGTGATAAAAATTAATGATCTTTATTTTTTATAGCAACCACGGAACCCTAAAAACAAGTCTTTTTACCAACTCAGTAAAAAGAAAGTAAAAAAGGTACAGGGGATTAAAAGCGTAGCTGAGAGGTTTAATTGTGCTCTGTTTAAACAAATCTCAATGGAGGTTCCGTAGAGGACGTAAAAAGTCATTTATAAGGAGAGTCAATTCATTAGAGCGAAGATCAAAGAGGAAGTTAGTTTCAACTGATTTCATTATTTACTACAGTACCTTCCAAGCTTCGAGAAAGAACGAGAGATTAAACAACCATGTGCCATGATAATCCCTTCGCCAGAATTGCCCCTATCCACATTAAGCTAGATTTATATTAGACCGGGCCGTGCCCTGGCCGGGCCGTGTCCGTGGCCCGGACGGGGCACGGATTTGAAACGTTACTAGATATTGTACAGTACGGCCAGCGGATCTCGGCGTTCGTGAAGTTAGCCGTTTCGATGCGCAGTGCAACTTTTTCATACAAAATTTTCTACTGCGCAGCGAAAACCCTGACTTCACGAACGCCTAGATCCGTCGGCCCAACTGTATGAAGCAGTTTATATTAAACAGTGCCTGATCCGTGTCCCGTCCGGCCCCGTCTACCAACATTCCTATGGACTCCGCTCCGGCACGGCACGGACACGGCCTGGCCCGGCACGGGCCGGTCTAAAATCTAGCTTAGTTATTTTTATAAAAATAGTTTTTTTTGTTATTATAAATGAAACCAGTGCATATGATAGCAAATTGCATTGTAGATTATACTGACTGTATTTTTGTCGTCAATAGCGGTACATCTTTTTAAAAACACCTTTCAACAATTACTGGAGTATCCCATGAATAGACGTTATCAACGTCAATAGCGGCGTCGCACAAAGGCTCCTGCGCTACGTGGACACAGTACACGGACATTTTACTGTGTACCTAAGAGCACTATTACAAAAAGAGAGTAATAGAGAATACGAAAAATTTTTAGTAATTTCGAGAACCTAGTGTTTAGTCAAACTTAATCTAAGTTTAAAAACTATTGTAATGTGTAAAAACTATTGTAATTGTAATAAATAAATATTGTAATGTGAACTAAGGAAGGCAGTAGAGATAGTTTTAACATGTAGTAAGGATAAATGATCCATCGAACCCACTTCACACATTGCAGAAGGCAAAACCAACTAAGCTGTGGGGTAGTCGTAATGTGGTCAAATAGGGTGTTTTTTTTAATGTATGTACTTAAGTTTTTTTTTCTGTAGGTATTATCAGTCAATAGCCTCAAGTGTTTTTATACCTACTTATATATTATATTTTCTTTTTATCGATCGAGCGAGCGAAGCGAGCGAAGATCTTAGTGGCAAGTTAGGCGATTTTGCTTTGTATGTTTGTATGTTTGTATGTTTGTATGTTTGTATGTTTGTATGTTTGTATGTTTCATTTTTATGTTCTCGCATAACTATCGAACCGCTTATCCAATCTGTATGAAACTTGATAGGTCAATAGGTTGTGCTATGGAAATTTGCTGTGGAGCGTATGAGCGTAATCGATGAAGGGGTTGTAAAGATATGGGGTTCCCAAGGGGGTAAATTTTTTTTAAAGTTACCCAAATATATTGAGTGGGGTGTCATACGAAAGGGCTTATTTTGTACATTCCAAAATGGTTTTTATTTTTAATCTAGGATGTATAGTTTTTGAAATACGACCAAAGAACAAAAACTACGAAACCAGAGCTGCAAGAGCTCCCGTTTCATAGAGTTTCGATGTCTTCATAGCTCATTGACTGGTCAGTCTTAAAAAGAGAGTGGCATCGTTGCGGTTTGGTTTGCAATGATTTTAGATGCTACTTGATTTATTTTCATGATAAAAAATTTTTTGATAAAGAATGAAAATAATTGGGGTAAAAAAGTTAAATAAACAAATATATTGAGTGGGGTGTCAAATGAAAGGTCTTAATTTGTACATTCCCAAATAGTTATTATTTTGATTCTAGGACGTATACTTTTAGAAATAAGACGAGAATTCATAAATATGAAATAAATGAAAAATTAGACACGACATTATGTATTGCATGCATGCTAGTATTTTTTACCATGAAGAGCTAGCGCAATAGGCATACTCGGCGGTAGTAGCACTTGAAATTATAGGGGTAGTCAGAAGAAAGTCCAAATGTAAGCCATCTACGGTGCGCGAGATCTCAGTTCGGGGCGAACTACTAGTATTTTTAGGCTTTGTAAAACTTTTTAATACGTCGATAAACAGTACAGAAGATCGAAAAATGTTTTATGTATCACCAGTGACGTCGATTTCCCAGTAGCTTATGGCTACGGTAAGGTTTCAAATCCCGTCTGGGTGCAATTTTCGGAATACATTTTAAAAACCTTAATTATAGAGAAATACGTGTTTCATTTCAGTGCCATTAAACATGTCGAGTTCTGTACATGCATTCCAATAGTTGGTGTAATTGTTCATATCTACAGGCAGTGAACAATTAGCGTTTCCCCAACGACGCCGACAGAGAATGAAATGTTATCGTCGACGCGCGAGAATCCAACTGCTTGAACTGATTGATGTAATTTTACTGAGGGTGTCTTTTTGTATGAAAATCGTGCCTGTAGGTGAAATTGTGACTTGTTTAAACTACATGATTATTATAATAAAAAATAGTGTAGGTATGTAATGTAAGGGACTCCCATCTGGTGGACGAACTGTTATAATAAGGATTTATTTAAGTTATAGGCCTCTATTAATAAACTCCACTCAACTTCTGTCAACGTTGCACCACGGATTTCACTATTGCCATTTTTTTTTGTTAGACAGTGACAAATAAGGATGGCAATAGTTAAATCCGTGGTGCAACTTATCTTGTGTTTAAGTTGCAACACGGATTTAACTATTGCCATTTGCCATCCTTTTTTGTTATAGAGTGACAAATATGGACGGCAATAGTTAAATCCGTGGTGCAACTTAGACACATGATGAGCTGAGTTTATTAATAGAGGCCCTAATGTTTTGCAATAGTAGACGAAGGAGATAGATACCTAAATAAAATGAAACACACAACTAGTCTTATCATTATATTATAGCCCAATTGAGTTTAGTAGTGTGTACTTTCAGTAAGTAACTAGTTTTTTTTTAAATACGCTTTTACTACTTAAATGACCGTTTCCTATTCCAAACAAATGATAATGGTTACTTTCATTTTCTTAAAGATCTGAGAAACTACGTCTACCTACTACACATTAGAAATACAGCCGTGATTATATTTTAAATCATTTTTTATTATTTTTATAAACAGAAAAATACCTTACTTCTTAAATGACTACATAGATAACCGGTGCTTTCATTTTCATAAACAAAATAGGTACATTGTAGAGTTTTATGAACACTATAAATAACTACACAGAAATTGCTACAATTTTATTGATAGCCAATTACACGCCTAGCCCCCGCCGTTGGCGGCTAGTACTAAAAGTACTCGTTATAGTTTTTGCTGGCGGCAGAACAAAAGCCACCCTCCTGACGTGTAGAACCTTCAGAAATTTATCTAGAGAGGATAATTCTTATGGCTATAACAGATTTAATATGGTATTTAATATTGGTACACATTGCATCCACATTTGTCAATAGATTTTCTTTATACTCACAGGTTTGCTAGTAGAAAACTCTTTTAGGGTTAAGCTCGCCTTTGTACATGTACTTTTTAATGTCCTATTTGCAAATGTTCTCATGTGTACAATAAAGAATTACAGAATTACAGAATTTATTATATCTACTATGCTAAAGTTCTTTACCAACTTATAAAACAAGTAGCTAAATGAAAAATTTAAAAAACCGACTTCAATGTTATGAGCAATTTTCTGCACTCTCGAGGTGCATTCATGTGAGGATCTGTTGAGGATCTTCAGAGTTATGAACAGCATAACTCTGAAGATCCTCAACAGATCCTCACCGAATTTTTGTGGCACCAATTGGAAGGAAAGGTATCCTTTCAAACAAAAATAGAATTTTCCATTTCCATTTTACATAATAAACTAGTAGGTAATATTTATAAGCTTTGAAGATTAATTTTATTATTTCCAGAAATACTTAAGATAATTAAGTGATTCTGATCATACTCATTCTCATGATTTCTTCGGGCACGTATCGCGACGCGGAGAGGTGTCCATAGAACGCCTTGTGGTGCAGGGTCGAGTTGAGGGCACACGAGCACGTGGCAGATCACCCATGAGATGGACCGACCAAATCAAGACTGCATTGGACGGTCCCCTACACGAATGCACCAGAAGGGCTGCGATACGAGACGAATGGCGTAGGATTGTCAAAGCCGCCACAACCCCCTCCGACATGACGAACACGACCACTCTGTCAAGAGTGTAGCGAAAGAGAAGAAGATCATACTCAGTGCTCTTACCCACTAGTTTATTTGCTATATTTGTTATTGTAGCTCTCAGTGTATCTTACAATTATTGACTGTGAAAATGTGATGGTATTTGCGGTTAATGTAATTATTATCGATCAGCTTGAGGTACAGATGATTAAAGGTAGGTAATTTTCATAGTAATTGGCTTAAATAACAATGTACAATTCCAGCAGTTTTAACTTTGAAATTTTAATGCTCGTACTTTAAGAAATTAATAGTATTTTCGACCGATACGGTTGGTTACATAGTTAAATACAATTATTGTAAATAAATTATAAAAAAAACGTTAAAATGTTTTAGTTGAAACGAAGTGTGCTCGATAAAACACATCGTATGAGTTATGTTATGAGACTCGATAGACTTACTAGTAAGTATAGGTAGCTATTGAAAGCTTATTATTAGCTCGATGATATAAAATTATCGTACGTCATCTGAATACCTACATTAACTTCCAATGTTTCAAATCGATATACCTACTTAATTTGATTACTAGAACACTAGGTCCTGTCCTCCCTTCAGAATTTGAAAAATGACGTTTCTTCGCTGAAAAAATGTCAAGTTTCCGTAGAAAATCTTCGAATCGGATGCATTCCGAGGAGTGTGAATTGTACTGCAGGTGGCGGAGTTTTAGACTGCCTGAGGGCCTTAGCCACGGCTTAACATCCTTGTAGCACAGAGTAACAATTTGACGAATCCCCTTAGGCAAGGTTGGGCTCAGTTTGTAATACCACTACTGGTCAATCTTTTATTTTGTAACGTGCTCTCCGAAGAACAGAAGCTCAGAAGAAGCGCGTAGTTATTAGAAAAAAGGTTAAATAAAATTACATTTTTGTGGACATTTCACACGGCGCCATCTAGCCCCAAATTAAGCAAAGCTTGTACTATGGAAACCAGCACAGCGATTCAGACATTCTCGGAATGTATTCCGAATTCGGAAGTCACGTTTTTTTGGTGAAAATAAGTCAATTTTCCGAAGAAAATCATAGAATCGGATGCATTTTCGGAAGTCTGAATCGCAATGCAGATAACTGATAGAATCCTTTTATATTTCCGATTAAAAATCCAACATCAAATTAAATATCCACGTTATTAATATCCCGTGATTTTTCATTCTTTATAAATCTGTTTGCATATTCCTTCCGATGGTAATAAGAAAGTGACGTGGCCGGTCCTCAGGGAAATCTGCACAAAAAGGTTCTATGGACAAAGAATGGAGAGGACTACTGTTTGAACTTAAAACCCTGGTTTCCCTCAATGTGGTGACCGCTGGATATTTTAATCAGACAAAATTAGTTTTTTTGTCACCTCGCTGTCACTGTAATGTTACATTGTTATCGGAGCTTGATAAATGGATAGTAAATCCAGCAGGGCGATTCATACTTCTCGGAATATAATTATTCCGAATTCGAAAACTGACATTTATTTGCAGTCTGTTTTTGTGCCACCTTCCTTACAAGTAATACAAGTAACCCCCAAAATATCCCGCGGGAAGCATGGGCGCCTTCAAATATTCGCAAAGTACCGCGCGGAGGCAGCGTGTCTGCAGCGCTGCGGCCGCGATGCTTTGTAACGTTATAGATGTTAAAACGCATATACTTAGATAAAAAAAGCGCGCTACACCCGCGCTGCGGCTGCGGCTCAGACTTGTGACGGTGCGCACGTTGTTTTTTTTTTGTTTCTTCGTCAGAGTCCATCGTGAAACTAAATTTACAACACTAACATTCTCAAACCTAGCGGCGGCAGCGCGGCCGCAGCGCTGCAGATGCGATGCCTCCGCGCGGCACTCTGCGGCAAATTTGAAGGTGCCATAAGAGTCATGTAGTGCATGTATTATGTTGCTGCTTTACATAGATTTTCGTCACATTGGATTGGAAATATATTTAGGTGTAGGAAAAACTTGGATGAAAGTAAGATACGAATAATTTTGTCTGCGAATGTCGCAATTTTGGAGATTCGATATTCTGAATTCCTTTGAGTCAAATCAGCACAAAATTAACAATATTGGTAAGTAAAGCTTTGTTCTTCAACCGAATAATTAATTTGTGCTCCTGTTCAGAGTTTAATCATTATAAAATTCTAAATTTTTTACTAGCATGACGGTAGTTATATTCCGTTTATCTTTTCTTAAAAAAGTAAAGCTTCTTGGACGAGGTCTATTTATAATGAGTATAATGATAGTGACCTACTCGTTCTTATAATAAAATCCTTTATAATCAAAATATATAATAATTAAAATACTCAATAGGGGCGTATTTTATTATATTATATTTTATTATATTTTACGTATTTTTATCCTTATTTCTCCAAAGAATTGGGACTTGTATATCTAGGAGTTGGTAAAGGTAACCAGAATCTTATATAGGTAAATAGTACTATAACAACTAGTATCATGCTCAATATTATATTATGTAGTATGTCAGTAAACATGCTTACTATACTATTGATCGTTAGAAATCTGTCGTCTGCGATTCTTTCTAGAAAGACAAGCATACCTAAACATCTCTCTAATTGTTTATATTGCTTGAAATAAATCTCAAGCAGAATAAATTTACGAGAACGTCAGTCTCAAACAATTTTTGCATTTGAATCTCCGAGGTTTGCCACCGACTGTCGTCTAGAAGATAAGCAGGCGAAATTATACGAAGTTAATACAAGTGCGTTTTACAAAAACCTTCTATAAAGTAATGAAAATATAAAGACAAACGTCTATTTAATAAAAGTTAGCTTAAACAGATGGTGAATCTGTTGCTATATTTCATTGACATAAAAAAACAGTACCTATCTAGACGGACAAACTGTTATAATAGGGGTTTATTTACGTTATGTAACCTCCTTAGTAAAAAAAAAAAGATAAGGTTGAGTGAAGATGACGTGAGCTGTCAGAAAAAATATGATTATTGGGATGATTATTGGGAATTGATTGAAATAAATTAGAAAAGATAAATAAAAAATATCCAGGATTGTGTGTCTAAGCCCAAAAATATTGTTTTTTGACAGATATTGATTGGAAATTCGTAAGTAGTAGCGTTTTGGCATAGTATCAACATAACGCTTACGAGAACAAGAACAAGGTTCGAGTTGTTTTAGTGTATCAAAAAATAAATAAGTTTAAATTACTTTGTAATAATATTACAAAATGATTGTAGTTCTGAAAGCTCGTTGAGATCTATCAGCGGAGAGAGGCCTCAAGCTCAAAATTAAATGAAGTCCGAAAAAATATTTTAGACAGGGATTTAGCTTAGCGCTGCATTTTGCATTTTAGTAAGATGAGATTTGTACAGCGTCTTGTTTTGTGGTGGACATGTTTGTTTTGTTAAACATGGGTTTTAGTATTTAGCTTTAGATAAAGTGTATTTTAAGCTAACGTTTTCATCATCATCTTCAGTCTATATAGAGTCCTCTCTCGGAAGAATTTATAATTTTTTTGTTTTATTCAGTAGGTACCTATATCTGTTTGAATTATGTAATTTGTTACCGGGATTAAAATTGAAATTATTTTATACATGTGAGTACCTACTTTTTATGATACTCGTATGAAAATGTATTAACACGAGTTTCAAATGATCTATTGTTATATGAAAACTAGTACCTATTCATACAGAGAAAATAAAAAAAAACATGTGCCCATCTGACTTAATTGGATAAGATCAGGGAGCTGATGATGATGTTTCCTCTGGACGCATTCAAAGGATTTTAAGTGTAAAGATCTAAGTGACTAGTTTTTGAGAGCTTATGTTATTATTTACTTTCGACTTTTTTCTTAGAAGTAAGAAGTATCTAAGTAAGTTCGTATGAGCATGGTCAATTCTGGTCACCGAGTTTTTAGGCCCCCTATTTTTTTTTACTTTTTAGTTTTTAAAAGTAGAACAGCAGAACTGTCCCTTCAATAAACTAGACTATAACTAGACGATAACAAACTGTTATAAACAAGACTTATAAAACTCTAACTCCGATTTGTCGCGGAGCTGCGGAGCTCAGATAAGAACACAACCGGCTTTTATAAGATTTTATGAAACTTTCGACTTCGGAAATTCTACAGAAATTATTAGGAATTCAGTTGTGACTGATAAAGAAGTTCGGATGATATTTTAGTTCGTAGTGAGCTTTTTGATTTACTACGAGCATTAGTCTACTCGTGGTTAAACCGTAAAATTGTGGGTTTAATACCGTGTAAATGCTAGAAAAGTGTCTATGAAAATCTTTCAAACAGACATTAGTGCCAATTCAGACGTACCACAACCACACGACACCGACAACCACACCACAACGACGCGACGTGGTCGGGCGTATATTTGTATTGAAAATGAATTTCCAATTCACACGTACCACATTTTGTCGTTGTTATCGACCACCTGTGTAATACGACCACATCGCAACCACATCGCAACGACATGACGTCATCAACAGCGCGCGCCTAGCTGGCGCCTGCCACATTGACATTTTGTCGGTACCACAACGCAACTGCAAAAAGTCGCTGCGACACAATTCACACGCAACCACAGCTGGACCACATTTTGTCGCTGCGACGTGGTGTGGTAGTCGCACGTGTGAATTGACAAGTGTGAATTGAGAAGAAACAAAGCAAAACAGGATCACGACAATATCTCCAAGGCACGGTAGACATTCTTAGAGATCTTTAGACATATATCTCATATGTCTAAGGGGGTAGTCAGAGGCACGTCCAAATACATTTCTGGTACAATGCCTACTGGAGTAGTTAGGTTTTCCCCGGTTCTGGCTCACGGATCCAGAACCTCCTAAAAAAAACAAGCGCCGATCGGACCGACCTCGCCGCCTAAAAAAAAAAAAAAAAAAAAAAAAAGTTTGGTGTCTTTTCCTAGGTTTTCGGGGTCGCTGAATCGATCTCTGGCATTAATTTTTTGTTAGCTTGCACGGATCGCGAGATAGGTAACCGATTTAAAGAGCTCCACTACATTGCTAATCACCTATTAATTAACCTAATTGTTTCCTAATCACCAAGTGAACTCGGTGTGCCATTGTTTGTTAATCACCTCTGACGCATACCTGAAGCTTATTAGCTCATTAGGATGTTCTAGTAAAACAACATTTTTGGATTGATCACAAACCTTTATTTTCTTTAAAATAAGTACAAAATAGTTTGTATAAAAATATATCGTTATTTATTTTATTGCTACTGAATAATTTAATAAAATCCATCATTGTATTTCCATAAAATTTGTTATAAAGATATGTTATACAATATTCTCCGCAAACTGATGTAAAATCATCTTGTAATCTATACCTATTAAAATCCCACTGCTTCGAATTCCTGTTCAAGAAATCCCTATGATATCCTGTAGGTGGTCGTCCATATGAATCAAAATACTCACCAAACCTATTTCTATCTATGTGTATGGCCACCCAATGAGAACCTGGCATGCTGTCGGTGTCCAAATTGCTTATCAGGTACGTTGGAACTTTAACGTGTAGGGGTAACCTGTTTGCTGCATATACATTTTTTTGTAAAGTAGGATGGATTTTGTTCAAATATTTTTGAATCTCAATTGTGTTCATAGTCAATGAATCTTTCGCGTATTAAAGCTGTGATATGCTTAATCTTCAAATCAAGAATGTGGAACTAAATAAACTGAACTTCTTTATAAACATCGTGCAAGGACATAAATAAAAGATTGGAATATGTGTGATGTTTTTTATTACAAACACTTATATCTAAACAATGTTAACTTAACTGCTATAGTCTACGGTTACATTACGGTTCTTATCTATTTCAATAACATTATCAAATTCTGCATAAACAATACAATTTATAGTCTGAGTAAGAGTAGACTCAAAACGAACTTCTAATCTAACACTACCATGTTTTATAAGATTCCAATGTGTGTTTGAATTTGAGCTAAGGTCGGCTGTTAGATCAAACGCCAACAAACAGTATCCTTTTGCATATTTTTCCCTAGATATCCCATTACCTTCATTAAGAAAATGTATACCTGTTCCTGAAAATAGTGTGTGATAAGCAGCAGTAAAAATATTACTCTCAAACGATGGTTGCAAAGCTTTTGAAGGTATTTGCTGGCCATCAATGTATAAGCAAAATGTATTTAAATCATAGTTTTCAAAATTGAATGGATTTTTAGTCAGACACCCATTAAACGCTGCATTGTTTACAAATCCAACTATACATCTTTTAGGAACTTGTCCTAGAAAAATATTGTCAAGAGTCTTGCCCTGAATCCCTGAAGGTATGGTTAAAACTTTGACTTCAGCACGAGTAATAGGATATTTAGCGGTAGTAGAGGCTAAAACTTTCTGATGTGCAAGTAATACAGTTGGATTGATTCGGGCTCTACGAACAATAAGAGTTGCATCTGTAATGCATACTTTAAATTTTAAATCCTTTGAAGATGACATTAGATTAAACGTTTCCCTAGAACGAACTAATTTGACACTCATTTCAACACCATTTATTAAAAACTTTTCCTGGTTAAATATATCACCATGAAGATGTCCAATCATTTCTATTTCCTTACTTTGACTTACTAACTGTTGTCGTTTAACGAATCCTTCATTTTTTTCGTCGGTTGAGTTCATTTTCCCAGCAGTATCTTCATACCAAAGACCACAAGTTAGGTGAGATTCTTTAGCTGCAGGAGCATAGTTTAATAAAGTTTCCATGTAAGCTCGATATGCATACGTATTGTTTGGAGGTGATACAAGCTTCTGATTCAAATATACATCTAGTTGGCTGAAGAGTGAATGAAGCCAATTATTTATTGGTGATACAATGGTTGATTCAGCTAGTTTTGTTGAGTCTTGGTTAAGTATTTTAGCTTTGATGTGTATCAACGTGTGGGATAAATCTATGTAATCGTCACCGGTTCCGGGTACTTGAAATTCTATAGGACCATCGTCAGCAAGGGATGAAATGGGTTTGTAGTGTATCCATAGTCCATTTTCGATACTAGTTTGTGTGGATGGCAAAGCAAATAAATCTAACTCCGATTTAATGCACTCACAAGAATGACTATGTAAAAAAGACATCTTAAGTTAATTAAATATATCTTTTAAATTATTAGGTCTAGCTCTTGATTTTTTAATAGTTTTCACTTTGGCGGTCGGTAGTGGAATGAATGAAGAAAGACGTTTTCTTTTTGTTATATATCCAGAGCCAGACATATTCAATCGATCTATTTTACTATCTGCTTTTCTTTTCAAATTTGAACTAGCGTCTTTAAGTCGAGATTTAATTGAATCCTCCATTGGGCGAGCACTTATCATATCTGATAGAAGACCAACACCAGCATTTAAGGCCTCCTTGCCTATTGCTCGAGCTCCACTAGAAAGTAATGGTAAAACTGATCTAAACAATCCACCTAAGAAGCTACCAATGCCATGACCGCGTTGATAAGGGGCTCCTTTATAAATTACTCCGATCCCAGAACCAGCTTGATGTGAATAATAATGTTCATATGGACAAGTTATACCATCACGAGAATGCATTATAATTTTCGGAAATGTAGTTTAACACACACTGTTCCAAACTGAAATGGTATTTTTTGACCCGTGCTAGATCTTATATCCACTTCAAGCGTGTCAAACTCTCTACGCATAACAGGTAAGTAGTGAGGTGGTGAAAAAACATGCATTTTATTTGCTCCATATATATACTTTGCAGGATCCAAAGGTATAATTCTCAAGAGAGGAGTCATAACATCTCCAACTATCTGAGGTTCGATAATATCACAATAAACAAATAATTGAGATGGTAACCCCAAATGTAAATTTGCAGGGCATTTTCCAAATCCATTCTCTACAATATTTCTATCAGGTTCGAACCCAAGTTGAATACCAAGCTTGGGTGATAACTTTAACGATTTGATATTTTCATCCAATACCGTAGCGGATACAAACTTTGATATATCATCATATCGAAATCTAATTTTTTCCTTTATGTTATTCAACGCTGATAGAATGTGATTAATATTATCATAATTCGTGGCTGGAATGTGAGTTTTATAATAAACCAGTGAAGGTTTTTTTTCAATTGGTATTAACATCCATTTCGTTATGTAAATAATATTTTCATGATCTTGCACAGTAAACATAGTACAAGGATATTGAAATTCAACCACTCCAACTGACCATTCTCCCTCCAACTTGATAGATTTTGGTAATTTAGTTGAAAATCTTGTAGTCGTATTGTCTGGATAATATTCCATAGAACTGTTACTGAGTAATGTTAAATAAAAACTTTCTTTAATCATAATTCTTTTAATTCAGAAACCAAAACCCAACTATTAAATTTATCTGGATAACCTTTCCACTTCACTAACACTTGCTTTCTGCTACCAGAATAGCGAGAACCAATTATTTTATCTATTTTATAGTTAGAGGTGGGATCATATGACACTTTCTGTAATTCCTTTTCATAAAAAGTTCCAACTATATCTTCTTGCTGTAAATCTTTTAGTGTATATACAACCAATGGAGAACGATCTATAACTGAAGATATTATAAAAATTTCATCACTCCAATTAGATTCATAACCCTTTTGAAATATGTGTTTATATTTTGTAATTCTAACATAGTCACCAATGTGTAATTTCGGTAAGGATTTGGTAATATTTCGATCATTTTTTCTATCATACAAGTTGTTCCAAACAGTCATTATATTATTTGAATTAACATCACAAGGACACATCTTAATACTAGAATGGTAGCTATGGTTATAAGCATATAATAAATCCTGTAAAATGTCAATGTACCTATATGTATTTTTGTGGGTAAAATAACGCCACATCCTCATTTTAAGTGTCCTTTGAAATCTTTCAACAATGCTAGCTTTAATATCGGGGTTATTTGTTGTATAGTAATTAACATTTTTAGTTTTTAAGTATCTTTGAACATCCTTGGAAACAAATTCAGTTCCTTTGTCGGATTGTATATGAGTTGGTGTTGTATCAGCCTCATTAAATATGCTTTCTAAACATGTTTTGATGGTGCTCGAATTTTTATTTTTCATTGGTCGAGCATATGCATATTTGGTAAAAACATCAATAACACAAAGAATGTAATTAAAACCATCGTTATATTTTGAATAAGTTCTCATATCACTTAAGTCAGCTTGCCATAGTTCATTAAGATTAGATAATACATATTTGTTTCGTGGAAACTTCCTATGTACTGGTTTATGAAGTGTGTATGTTTCTTGAGATTGCAACCATTTAATTACATCTTCTCTATTCATTTTACCTTTCATGGCTTTAGCTAGTTTGTTGATACTAGCATACCCAGCTGGATGCGATGGATTATAGTAGATATTATTTATTTCTAATAAGGAGTCCATTTTTCCCAATCTATCTTCTGTTGGACTTTTCGAACGTGTTTATACCTGTTGCGGGATTTTGGTGTTGAAAAAACCTCCTCTTGCTGTGGTGTGGTTCGTTCAAGATCTTTTAGCTGAAGCTGTTTTATAAAATCGCTTCTTTTTGGGTTTCCAATGTAAGTCAATGGCATTTGTATTTCTTTTAATGCGGAAGCAAACTGTTGCCAGCCTATTGGATCATTATTTTTCAGTGGCCTTACACAATCATTTACTAAGTCTAAAATATTGCTTCCAGCAATTTTTTCTTTGTTGATAATAACTGTACCCACATCATCCCAATCAATTTTGTCTGGATTCGAAGCCACCAAATTTAATAATAACTCACCTTTTCTTGTATATGTTTTTGGTATTAAGCTGAGTATATGTCTGGGGGTGTATGTGTGTTTTTTATTCAAAAATATATTTTTATCCGGTTTCTCTTCTCTGTTTGATGTCTCTGTAGCAACTGTATCGTTGGTGTCAGTGTCTTTGTTTTTATCATCTGTTACAACGTCTTCTGGTTGATTAGTATTTGAAACTAAAGGTAATTCGAGAGGTTGACGTCCTTCTTCGGTAAAATGTAAGTATCTTTGCAAAATTTGTAAGTATAAAATGCACTTCTTTCTATCTTCCATATGACTATTCAAAATATTTTTCATTTCAATGTCTAATCGTGACATGGGGCTATCAGCAGAATTTTGTTGTTTTATTTTTTCAAATATACTTGGATCAACGAGTAACATTTTTTTAGCGTGTTCCATATTTCAAACGATAGAGCCAACTAATGCACTCAAAATTGAACCCAATATTATTGGTAAAAAAGCTCCTCCCTTTTGAACTATTATGTGTTTACGAACTTTGTTTGCACTTTTACGCACTAGTTTGCGAAGTATTTCTTTATGTTTTTGCAACTTTTTCTTTGCTTTTTCTTCAAGAGGAACTTTACCTTTTAAAACATTATGGATTATTTCACAAATGCAATTGATTTCATCTTCATCACATGACTTTAAAAGTGCTTTTTGATATTTTGGTTTAAGTGTATGCAGAGCACTTAGTAAATCTTTATGCGTCTTTAAGCTTCGATGCATTATTGATAAATGATTTGAATTTGTTGATTCTTTGCATATTTAAATGATTTTGTTGGGATGTAAACAGTGCAATATCCATCTGAGGGAAATATTTTTGTTTTAAATCGACACATTTCACTAGTGTCTTGTTTTAGATCTATCATCAAATATCCATGAGCTTCTTTAGTTGCATCTTTGTATGAATCTTCCATAAACTTTGTATTTTCTGGTGATACTTGACGTGCTAGATATCTAATTTGAGTTTTATCTCGAGGATTTTTAAAATATATAATATAACTAGAATTCAAAGATATATCTCTCTGCCCTTTACCTTGATGAAACAAGTTTTGTGTTATATAAAAAACACTCAGGTTTCTATGATGGCTACCTTTTGTAAATATATCAACAACACGTCCATCTGATTCTCTCATGAGATCATCAATGATTACTAGCTGTGCTTCCTTTCCATCAAACATACTGAGATCTGGTATGCCTTGACAATAATTTACGTTTTTTAGGTTATACAAAGGCTGCATTTCATCAAAACACCAAGTTATATGAGCAAAATCAACACTACAAATTTCTTTTACATACTTTATGAAGTTTGTTACAAAGTTAGATTTTCCACAACCGCTTGGACCGGCCACTATTGCACTAAAAGGATGACTAAAATGAAGCATTTTGATGTGTTGTTTGTAAGGGGTTTGTTTAAAAAATGAAACAATCTGTTTAAATATCGAGTATTTATATTTTTTTTTAATTAAAACAATCTGTGCGAAAAAATTCTTATTGATAACACGAACACAATAATGGCTTAACATAAAATAATACAAACTAATATTTACAATACATTTCATCATACCTATTTAAACTAATTTTACATTTAATAACTACATAGAAAACTATGCTACTGTTAAATTAAACATTTTTCTTTCAAAATACAAACTTAAACTAACTTTACATTTAATAACTAAACAAGAAACTATGGTAATTTTTTCTTTCACAATACAAACTTAAACTAAATTACAAACTAACACTATGATAACATTATCTTAGTCTATAATGACCCCACGCTAATGTGTCAATATTATTGGGTAAAATATGACGTTTGGTGTCATTATAAGACAAACATATTTTGTTTACTTCTTGAGTAAATATTCTATGTTTTAATGATTTAAATAAAATCATGGTGCTGTACTGAATATTTTTGTTAAAAAGACATGATTTATAATTTTCAATTTTCAAATTCTTTGTGACACATTTTTTTACACCTTTGGCTTTTGCAACAAATTTATCATCAACATCCAATGCATACATTTTAGACCTTAACCCAACGAATTCTCGAAATATTTTCCCATTATTTTCATCTTTGAAAAAACCTAACTTCTTTTTATTTATTTTTGGATAGCCAAATATGTTGTCATCTGCGTAATCCGATGTATCAAATTTAGAAGATAGATCTGGTTTAATATCTTCATAGAAGTTATTTGTAAAAACTTGATATATGAAACTATCAGTGTCAGTGTACCTATAGTAATTTTATGTTATTGTTAAACTTTTTAAGCATGTAGTTGTAATGAAAATCATACATTAAAGTTTTTGAAATATCCAAAATGCAAAAACCTAAGTATATTGGCTTATTATGAAACAATTTAGTTTTTCTTAACTGAACCGCTACTAAATTCTCTCCAAAAATGGAGGAATTTTTAAATTCTGGTTTCGCAACAAAATCTTGTACACCAAGCTTTTTACCGCGATTTTCCCAATGTGTTAATAGTTTGATATTCACCCTCTTTTCAATATTTTCCATCGTCTTCCCAAATACAGAATTATTCATTAACTTGTAAAAATCTTTTTCGAAATCGGATTTTGCAGATGTTCGTAAAGTTGTGTTTAAATCGATGTAACGTTTTAACCAAGGACTTTGTTTGAATTTTAATATCCTATGAACCTTCGTTATTTTGACACCCAATTCAATGCATTGTTTCAAATTCCTGTAGTGGATTTTATACTTCATCTTATTGTGTAAGTTTGGGACTAACTTGATTTCTTTAGAATTTCCTATTTTTATGTTTTCGGGGCAAAGAGGCAAATCTGAATGCAAGTCATGAAGTTCAGGGGGGTACTCCAAATCAACTTCTAAAATAAAACCATGTTCTGAATTATCTGGCACATCAAAATTTGTATCAACGTCTACCCACTCAAACCCACCATAAGGAAGAAATTGAGACATGGCCCAACCATAAAGATTATTAGCATCCAAATAAGTCAAAAATGATTTTTGTTTATCTTTATCATAATCTTCCATGAACTCATTATTAGCTTTTGCATGGCGATTACTGCATTGAGACACACCTCCCCGTATACCAGCCCTAATAAAAGCAATTTTTTCGTAATCTGTCAAAAGTTCTAACTCTATTTGGGTGTATTTCAACATAGCATCCCAACTTAACCCAGGAGCTGTGAAGTAATGAGCCGGATCCAAGCCGTATGTTTTTAAACACAAAGTTCTAAAGTTCTCAAACACATCCGTCAGCAGTAAAACATCAGTTTTAAGGTATAGATCTGAATAATCTGACATATTACGACAGTGAAAGTGCTGCCAAACGTTTTTAGCATGGTTGTAATCATCATTTGATACATGTGAATTACTTAGTGAACTATAAAACTGTTCTTGACTAGGGAGTGTAGTTTTTTTCAAACAGTCTTCAGATGTCATGAACTCATATGGGTATATACCTTTTTTTCTTAGAAGATTAAAATCTTTATTGTTAGGGAAGTTATATCTTAAAGTTTTAAATTGTTCATTGCTTAAATTTTTTGCTAGCTGATCAAGACTACATGGTAAAAATTTAAAGGAATCTACAAATCTTAAGCAAATTTTTTGATTATTTATATTCATGGTTTTGGAAAAAGAAATATATTTTTCTTTGGTTTGAGGAATCACATCAATTTCTCCTTCAACAAAATTTAAGGCATGGACTATGAAATGGGCATCATAATTGCTTAGGTTGTGCAGAAAAATTGGGATGTAATGTGGTGGTCTAAACTTTTTTACACATACTTCATGTGCAACACCTCGAAAATCACCAGTTTGCCAATCATAATCTAACGTGTCTTCACCATTTAAATTACTCTCACAGATGTGACAAATTGTTGCCATTGAAACTTTATTTTGATCTGAAGCTGACAAAGGTTTAGGACAAACTTGAAAGTTATTTTTCCTACATATCTTTTTTAAATCTTCATGCAAACGATTCATGAACACTTGTGCACAATTTTCTCCACTGTAAGTCTCATATTTTGACAACGTATCATCATATGAACATTTGATGTAATAACCAAAACTATACGGTTTATGCTCATGAGTATTGCGAGTGTATGGTTTTGAGGGATCGTTAAAACATGATTTGATTGGGTTTAAAAAAGCTTCGAAATCAGCATATATAACAAACGGTATTTTTAGCTTTTTATGGTATTTATCGAATTTCAATTTGTCATTGGATACTGGTCGACCAAACCAATCCTTAGACGTCTTGTCACCATTTGGTAATTCTGTTGCAATGTGAGCACAGTCATGCTGTTGATGATCAATCAACCTTTCTTTTGTTGGAAAGTGTAGCAAACATCCATCACAAATATGGACTGCATGATCTTGATTTGAAATCTGTTTACTAACGAGACGCGACATGTTTTTAATGTAGCAATAATGTTTATTTATTCCGTTTGAAATCAACAATAAATTGACGTGAACATCTTTGCGAGATTTTGTTAAATACAATGGACCAACAACGCTATGACACTTTTTATCTTTGTTAAATTCTAAACCAAATACGTTAATGCTAATATTGTTTAGTTTTTCGACTTTGGATATATCAGACAGCTTTACAGGAAAATCTACTCCGTCAAATTTTAATTTGTTTGAATGTGCGGTGTATGATGATACTCGATCAACATTTTTGTCAACTGGATACAAAGCGGAAAGCAATGCCCATTTGAAACATAAATTGTCAGCATTTTTAACATTAACTACAGCTTTTTTAGTTCTTATATCCTTCGGCAACTCAATATATGAAGTACCACGTAGAGGGTTAAATTTATTAACATTCATATCCAATGCTTTTATTTCCTTAAGACTCCAACCACTGTCTTTTTTCTCAAAAGAACTGATTTTATTTATCAAAGTGTCACACAAAGATGAAAATAGAAAATTTAGATCATCCCCTTGAAATACTATGTAATTATATGTTTGGAAATCAAAAGTTTGAAATGAATCCTCTTTAGTTTGTTGAATAAAATCGGCATGCAGAACAAAGTTTACTTTAAAAACTATTTGCTTTTGAATAGATTCTTCAATTAGAAGCATAATTTCATTTTTGATAGAATTTAAAAACAACTCTGGTGTTTGAAAGTTATTTGAATGTTGATCGTTTTTTCCACGAATCTTATAAGAAATTATTCTATTACCAAAAGCTGATTCAATTACTGAAACATTTTTTAATGAGTCGTGTACTTTTTCAAGTTTACTTTTATGAAGTTTACTCTTTAAGTGATTAGCAAGATACCTTCTACTAACAAAAACTTGGCAAATGCTACAATTCACCTTATCATCTCCGTCGTTAGATGTGGTTTTGTTTGTGCTGGTAGATTGCGTCGATGAGGTGGATGGTCCGTCTTCTAATCGCGCTCGTTTTGCAGCAATGTCAGCATTTTCCGAGTCATTCACTCTCTTAAGACATCCTCCCATTTGTTGACTGCAATAATATATTAAAAGAGTTAAGACACAAATCCAGTTAAAAAATAAAAAAAATGTAAGTAAGAGGATTTAGATTTCACTTACTTTATTTTTCCTTCAACCAGAGCGCATTCTTCGAATAGGTATTCATCGTATTCGTCCTCAAGTTCTTGATGAAGTTGATGATCAAAATAAGATTCTGCATTTATTTTTTCTTCGACCAGAGCACATTCGTTATATAAGTCTTCATTATATTCGTCTTCTAGCATCATACAGTTATCAAATTTTCGAGAAATTTCATCATTGAACTCAGAATCCGCCGTATTGAAAAACACACTGACACAGTTCACGCTCGTATCTTCCATATTTTGGTGAAGATGGATTCACAGCAAGTCTGTCTAACTCGTAAGCGATAAATAGTCCAACTATTCTCTCTAGCATGTCTGCAAGAACTTTTTATAGTCAGAACAGGTAGAGAGATCCCATGTTACATACCTCATTAGGTAAATATTACTTACTAAAGCAACCCCAATAATGAGATATTGTTTCCCGAGATTCTATTAATAAGTAATTGTATTCTAATATTTTTTCTTTAAAGATATTTATGACTAAAATTTGCAAATGAGGGGTAATTAAATCTACTAAGAATGAAATTATATCGAAACTCATAAACAAAAATTGCTAAACTACTACTGCTTATTAAAATGATATTTTTTACATGCTGGGTTTGATGCTATTTCTTTTGTTATGCCATATATAATTTTTTTTACGCTTTCATAATTGTTATTGCATTCATTAGTAAAATATTTTATTCTATAGCTTGCGTGTTTCCACTGTTCTGAAGGTGTTATTTTATTTATTTTGTTCATGTTATACACTTCTATTTTTATCATGTGATTCGATCGAGGGCCATCATCTTCATTGGTAGTTATAAAAACATTACCACCTTCTTGGTGGGCACGAGAAACTGATGATGATAACTTTCTCTTTTTTATTTGTTTCACTTCAAATATATTATCTAAGCTTTCGGTTGATTTGTTTCTTTTCATCTGTTTTTTATGTGGTATTTCTTCGAAAATTTTAAGAGGTTCTTGGGTCTTATCTTCATCATCTGAACAAGCGTAATAATATTGCTTGAATGTATTTTCTTCGAAAGAGTTCTGCAACAATACAATTACCACTATCAAAGTTTTGAAACTATTATCCACAAAAAAATTAAAGCAAAGCAACTAAGTTTTATTGAAAGTACTTACATCCATTGTTCTGTAGATCACTTCAAACACACACTTCACAAAATTTAATCTGGAGCCTAAGTCGCACGAACAAGCACTCGACAGTGAATGTTTGAAAAAAATTATGACTTATATAGCCAATGCCATATCTTACGACACTATCAGGATCGTTATGTTAATGTTCATTTAAAGACCGACTAAAGGGCAACATTCTAATAGCATTCCTTGTTTGTACAAAATTTTGACAACGCGTTATTGAAATAGATAAGAACCGCCATGGTGACTACTGAGGAGCTATCTTTTGAGAGTAATATTTATGTTGATACACATCAAAGCTAAAATACTTAACCAAGACTCAACAAAACTAGCTGAATCAACCATTGTATCACCAATAAATAATTGGCTTCATTCACTCTTCAGCCAACTAGATGTATATTTGAATCAGAAGCTTGTATCACCTCCAAACAATACGTATGCATATCGAGCTTACATGGAAACTTTATTAAACTATGCTCCTGCAGCTAAAGAATCTCACCTAACTTGTGGTCTTTGGTATGAAGATACTGCTGGGAAAATGAACTCAACCGACGAAAAAAATGAAGGATTCGTTAAACGACAACAGTTAGTAAGTCAAAGTAAGGAAATAGAAATGATTGGACATCTTCATGGTGATATATTTAACCAGGAAAAGTTTTTAATAAATGGTGTTGAAATGAGTGTCAAATTAGTTCGTTCTAGGGAAACGTTTAATCTAATGTCATCTTCAAAGGATTTAAAATTTAAAGTATGCATTACAGATGCAACTCTTATTGTTCGTAGAGCCCGAATCAATCCAACTGTATTACTTGCACATCAGAAAGTTTTAGCCTCTACTACCGCTAAATATCCTATTACTCGTGCTGAAGTCAAAGTTTTAACCATACCTTCAGGGATTCAGGGCAAGACTCTTGACAATATTTTTCTAGGACAAGTTCCTAAAAGATGTATAGTTGGATTTGTAAACAATGCAGCGTTTAATGGGTGTCTGACTAAAAATCCATTCAATTTTGAAAACTATGATTTAAATACATTTTGCTTATACATTGATGGCCAGCAAATACCTTCAAAAGCTTTGCAACCATCGTTTGAGAGTAATATTTTTACTGCTGCTTATCACACACTATTTTCAGGAACAGGTATACATTTTCTTAATGAAGGTAATGGGATATCTAGGGAAAAATATGCAAAAGGATACTGTTTGTTGGCGTTTGATCTAACAGCCGACCTTAGCTCAAATTCAAACACACATTGGAATCTTATAAAACATGGTAGTGTTAGATTAGAAGTTCGTTTTGAGTCTACTCTTACTCAGACTATAAATTGTATTGTTTATGCAGAATTTGATAATGTTATTGAAATAGATAAGAACCGTAATGTAACCGTAGACTATAGCAGTTAAGTTAACATTGTTTAGATATAAGTGTTTGTAATAAAAAACATCACACATATTCCAATCTTTTATTTATGTCCTTGCACGATGTTTATAAAGAAGTTCAGTTTATTTAGTTCCAAATTCTTGATTTGAAGATTAAGCATATCACAGCTTTAATACGCGAAAGATTCATTGACTATGAACACAATTGAGATTCAAAAATATTTGAACAAAATCCATCCTACTTTACAAAAAAATGTATATGCAGCAAACAGGTTACCCCTACACGTTAAAGTTCCAACGTACCTGATAAGCAATTTGGACACCGACAGCATGCCAGGTTCTCATTGGGTGGCCATACACATAGATAGAAATAGGTTTGGTGAGTATTTTGATTCATATGGACGACCACCTACAGGATATCATAGGGATTTCTTGAACAGGAATTCGAAGCAGTGGGATTTTAATAGGTATAGATTACAAGATGATTTTACATCAGTTTGCGGAGAATATTGTATAACATATCTTTATAACAAATTTTATGGAAATACAATGATGGATTTTATTAAATTATTCAGTAGCAATAAAATAAATAACGATATATTTTTGTACAAACTATTTTGTACTTATTTTAAAGAAAATAAAGGTTTGTGATCAATCCAAAAATGTTGTTTTACTAGAACATCCTAATGAGCTAATAAGCTTCAGGTATGCGTCAGAGGTGATTAACAAACAATGGCACACCGAGTTCACTTGGTGATTAGGAAACAATTAGGTTAATTAATAGGTGATTAGCAATGTAGTGGAGCTCTTTAAATCGGTTACCTATCTCGCGATCCGTGCAAGCTATCAAAAAATTAATGCCAGAGATCGATTCAGCGACCCCAAAAACCTAGGAAAAGACACCAAACTTTTTTTTTTTTTTTTTTTTTTTTTTTTTTAGGCGGCGAGGTCGGTCCGATCGGCGCTTGTTTTTTTTAGGAGGTTCTGGATCCGGTGAGCCAGAACCGGGGAAAACCTAACTACTTACTGGTTTAGAGAATAAAATATATTTCTGTGGTGCCGCTTGTACCATACTAATATTTAACTTTTTTTTATATTCTTCAGACATAAGTAGCGCAATATCTTTAAAAAGTAGGTATGCAAACAACCAGAGATATAACTACATACCTACGCTCAAAATTTTGAACATGACTATTCAAAATCATGTTTAAAAATTACACAATTTAACCCGTGTGTGTATATTTTGTGGTTTCCTCTCCATCACTGTATACTTTTTAAAAGAGCACGGATTTATTTGTTCATTTCTACAATTTGTTTGTCATGTGTAATTTGTTATCAATTTCAGAATAATGCAATCTATGTTTTCCAATGTTTATTGTACGGTCAACAACAAAAATACAATTTTATAGGTACCTAACTGTTAGTTATAAATTTCCAACGCTTTGTCACAACAGTAAAATTTACAATTCTGTTTTTTTATTGAAAATGCGATTCCTTTATTATCATCAATAATCGAGTACCTACCTACTAAAACTATGTAATGTACTCATCATCATCATCTCAGCCTGGTTGCACCCAGTGCTGGGTATAGGCCTCCTTTTTATTTCGCCAATCAGTCCGGTCCTGTGCAATCCTGATCCAAGCTTTCCCTGCCACATTTACGATGTCATCTGACCATTGGGCCGGTGGTCTGCCTCTTGGTCGTTGCGCATCTCTCGTAATGTACTCATCTTCTCTGAAAACAAGGCAAAATGTGTTGACACGTTTCAATATCAAGCTTTTTTGATTGTTTTAATTTTGACGCCAAATATTTTAATATAGAGGAGTATACGTCCCAGATTAAATATTATTCATTTTATATTCATAGATAAAATTGATGAAATCTACCTATAACTGCGCCGCACCGGCATCCGAGTAAAGACGGACAAGTGCACAAGCCAATCATCCGCTTTTTTCATCCCACATCGGACCGTAAAAAATCGGACTACCGGACAGTAAAATTCCTTGCAGTGTACAAGAGCCCTAAGCCGATTATATAGATGATGTCTATATTTATTATATGGGTGATATCTATAAATATAGAAAACATAAAACCTCTTTAGATTTAAAAACCTAAAAAAAAAATATTGAGTTTTTATGCTGACAGTATCTTCAACCTGATATTTATTTATGACAACAGTGATTATTTAAAAACGTGTCAAAGCTATACACGGGAGTCGAGCTGTATTCATTATTCATTCGCACCGAAGTTCTCTTTGTGAATATTATTTGTACACAAAATAAATGATTCATTAGAAAATACGTTATTTACGATTGCAAACGAGCTCCATTGTTCTGCAATTACTGTAATCAATTTAAATTAAACACGAGGTTTAATTTAATTTTAGCGAAACGCGAATGAAACTGGGGTTCATTTATAATTGAACTATTTGCAGATGGAGATTCGGAATGGGCACTGACCTGTATCTATATAGATACAGGTCAGTGGGAATGGGTCAAGCGGGGTAAATCAGTCTGAACTATGTACTGTTCCGAGACTGGTAAATATGTTATTAATTATTTAATTAAAATACTCAGTCGTTGAATACCAATTTAATGGTTTTAAAAGGGATACAAACCTCTGCATAGTCTCCTCGAGTAAGACTGGATTCGACCAAACTGGATAAGGTTTTTACTCGAGAGTAAAATACTGTTTGTTTGAATATTTTGACATTATAAAGTTGACACCTTATAACCAGGATAATTTGTATGCACATAATAATGTTCGGTTGCGCTTTCTAAACAATTGTATTTCGAATTATGTCGGCTAACTAGAGTAACTACTTTGGAGTAAGATGACTTTTGGTCGAATCCAACCTAAATTGTGGATATTTTCGTATCGTAACTTGTACGCATGATTGAATATGTGTAGGAAATTCGGAATCATACGTTGGCACGTTGGCAATCAATATCAAGCAATTATAGTATTACTGCTTATTGCTGTTAGTGATAAGCAGAATATTTCATCAACGTACCTATACTGATTCATATTACATGATTTTTTTTTCATTTTCATTTGTATACTGAATCATGAAAACTGACACGACGCTGACGCATAGATTTAAGTTTCAAAAGTAGTAAGTACCTACTTGGTAGAATAAAAATAGTCCACGAATTCAGTACCTACGGTTTATGCGATCCATTACACAATAAAGACTTCATTATGTCATGATTCCTATACCCGAAATTCAGTGCGTGGAATTATCCTGAAATGCCTTAATGTTGGCGACAATACACAGATGCTAGGACCACAGTCTAAATATTATGTCATGAAACTAGCACCATTCAAAATTCTCAAAAAAAAATCTAAGTATGAAAAAACAATGGTCCTGGAGTACCTATACAATTTTTTTTTATAAATACAAATATATTTATTTGGAACCATTAACAGTGAACTTAGATATAATTTAATCGATACTGACAGCAATAGTATTAAACTGTGTCGTTACCAGTAACGCCCTCTTGACAAGAGTTATACAAAACAGAATAAAGTAAAACCTAAAGTTATAATAAAGTTATTATAAATATTACACAGAAACAGTGTAACCTTTATATTATACTAGAATCTAGTAACAAGCTTATCAAGGGCACAAATATGTAGGTATGGATCCAGTAACACAAAGGAAGTATTCCCATAATACCTAATTAGCTTAGCAAATTCCCAAAGTTATTAGTTTGAGCCAAGTAACAAGAGGGGAGGAAGGTATTTCCACCTAATTGCTTTTGCTATGCATTACCTAACTGCTTCATGGGTGAAATCTTATTATTTATATTATGTACATAGGTAAGTATATGTATTTTTGAAATTATCTCTAAGTAGGTACTTAAGTACATTATTTTCTTTATTAGTTGGGCACTACCTGCTTTCTCTTCTTACACTGGCTTTTTACTCAACTCACCTGGTTGCCTGGAAGAAATCGCTTTAAGCGATAAGACCGCCTATTGTATCTACTAATGTAATTTTAAGTTTTTTATCCTGCTTACATGCAATAAAGTGTTCATTCATTCATTCATTCATTCTTACCTATCTTACAAAACACAGAAACTCCTTAACCCCGTTTCTCTTCATTCGTTGATGACTTTTGTGACGCAGTGGGTGAAGGCCCGCCTGAGACGGATGAGTTTGCGGGTTCGATCCCCGCCGCGGGACAAATGTTTGTATGATCTGCAAATATTTGTTTCTGGTCTGGGTGTTTTCTACGTAATGTATGTATTACAAAAAAAAAGTATGTAAGTAGTATAACAGTCATGTGGTTCCTATAACACAAGCTCTGCTTACTTTGGGGCTACATTATGTTGTGTGAAATGTCCAGAATATTATTATTATTCATTTTCAAATTATTAGCATAATTATGGCTTTACAAAATGTTTTTTTGTTACTCTTAGGTCAATCAAAAGAGATTTAGCAGCCATCAGAGCTCTAGGAAGCTTGTAAGTTCTTTAGGAAAAACAAGGTAAAATCCAAATAGGGGCAAAACAAATTTTTTTTACCCTGTTTTATGATATAGGTATCATGGTCACTGTAATCGTTAGAAATAGAGCGACTAGAAAAGCCAACCATCTGCTTCAACTGCAATAATAAACAAAAGAAAATAAATTCAGTACTCCATAATCAAGATAACTCTTTTTGCAAAATCCAAATTGCTCCGTAGTTAATCTACGCTCGGTAGGCGCAAATAAAACAAGGGGAAGGTATGGGGGAGGCTATGTGTCAACATATCGCGCGTTTTGTGCCCGACCACCCGTATCTGTGCTGTGCATTTGTTTATTATGCCCCCTATAACGCCAGTTTTATAGCCTTTAGAAAAAACTACAGCAGACTACTTTCTAAAAATGATTTTATTGCCTTCTTGAGCTGAACGGTGGCGTTGAGAATAGATAACATGAACGAAATTGTTTTTACTTAGTGATAGAGATTTTTTTTCCTTAAAATTGCACGCTTCTCTACCGTAAGCCATACACAAGTAAACATGAATGGAGGCATCAATAACTAAGAAATAGTTTATTTTAATTGACCGAGCGAGCAAAGCGTCTCTGCTTCAAGTTGGACAAAAATGCTTTCGTTTGTCCGGATGCCTGTCTGTCTGTTTTCCTCTACAGGTCGTATTTCTCAATCGTTTCTCGTGAAATTTTGTTAGTAGATTCGATTATTTTAAAGATTTTTTTGCTGTCGGGCTATTCTTGATTGGGGGGGGGGGGGGGGGGGGTACTTTCTCTACAAAGGGTCAAAAAGAGGGCTACAGGATATCTCCGCCTTATGACATTCGATTTCACTGGTTCTTGTGAAAAGTGAAGACTGGTTCTTGTTTTGTTTGAAAGGTTGTAACTTTATGTTGGTCTCATAAAAATTTGGTGAAGATTTGTTGAGGATCTTCAGCGTGATAGAGCGACCAATTTGAGGTTTGAAACAAGTTAGACAATCGGCCTGCAGATGCTTTATCATCTAGGTTAGATATGTTTTATTGCATGCGAGCTTTACGCACTATTGTAATCAGAACCTTGTAAAGATTGAACTAAGAAAACGTAATTTTTCATATTTGCCAACCAAATACTCGTACATATTACTAAAGATAGACTAGCCATACAGTCGTATGATAAAGTGATTAATTCCGTCTGACCGAAGAAGTCACCCTTAAAATAAATTACCTATTACAAAGGACAAACAGGACAAACGTCAAAGACAATATTCCGTTCCACTTATCGTCACAAAAGTACTAAAGCCCCGGGGAGACCTATCCAGACTACAGTTCTGATTAAGTTTCCTAAGTCTACATCGAGTATTCTATGTTTACATCACCCGCATGTAAACTACACAACCAAATTTTCCAGTCTGCGAGTCACTTTGTGATTTTATTCAGTTGGAATCTATTTTATTAGTAGGGGTAAGGGTCTCTTTGAATCCTACATAGCAATGATTTTTGAGTAGCTATACCCATTATAGCTGAAATACATTATTCTTTCAATCACGAGACGGAATAACTCACTAGAAGAGAAGTAGGTACCTGTGTAAAAATTGAGTATGAGTTCTTTTCAAAGGTCAAGATGGAAATAATGATTAGAAGTTTTCTAATAAGATAACTGGAGAAATTCGTTAACTGAATGGTGGTACAAAGATGGATACATAAACGACAGACGACAGGCAGCGAGAGGTGCAGACGACAGAGTCCAAAATTATGAACAAATAAACAAATGTGGATGATGATGATGATGAGTATCTATAGCTCGTAGGTACGTGTGTCGTATGCACTGTTTTTTGATGAAATAACAAATGTACACTTGAGATAAATAATAATGTTTTAGCAAGTCAACTTTGGACACGGTATTAACCGTATAGAGACCAAATGTTTATAACGTCCAATCAAAATTTATAAAAAACCGCAAACATCCAATATTTCGCTAATCAATTCTGTACATTAATTGAAAATTTCCCTAAATGATTTTCAAACAAAACGTTTGCTAATAATTTCGGCAGGTTAATGAAGCGATGAGTAATTAGTAAGCATTTAAACACTGGAACATTGATTGGTTTTCAAATTATTTGAATAACAAGGTCGAAATAATTATTTTTAATGAATTGGTTTATTGAATGTTTTTAAGCATGCAATGTGGTAGAAAAAGCAGTGTTGGCCGAGTGGGTTAGTGCCTCTACTTTTAATCCGAAGATCTTGGGTTCGAACCTGGCTGTGCATCAATGGATTTTTCTTTCAAAATTGATATGCGCTTTAACACAATCTCTAAACGGTGAAGGAAAACATCGTGAGGAAACGAGTTAGCTTTCTAGTTGCGTAAAGTTTTGCCCGCCAGGCGCTATTGCCAGATAGATTTTCCGGGTAAATACGGGCGTGAATGGCTAGCTATTGACGTTGTAGTTATGAGATTACTTTGTTCAGCAGTCATGGGCGTAGTTATGGCTTTGTTATGGGGGGGGGGGGGTCCAAGGGTTCCAAAATACAAAGATCTTTGTTAAGGGGGGGGGTCCAAGGGTTCCAAAATACAAAGATTGACTAGGTTTCCTCCGAACTTACCCTTTAACTTAACTTACCCGCTACCCTTAGCCCATTAAGGGGGGGGGGGGGGTCCGGACCCCTAAACCCTCCCACCCCTTATGTCCATGTCAGCAGTGGACCACAGGCTTTGATGATGAAAAAATGTTTACATTTTCGCTCGCTGATTAAAAATTACCGTTTCCGTAGTAAGGTAATTTTAATGAAATATCAGCACAATATTTCGTTGGACCATCAAATTTTTATGATCCCCTATTCGAGTAATAACGAGGGTCGCGCCGTCGGATTTCGTGATAATGTTAAACAAACAACCAGTATAATGTGCTATTAATTTTTAAACACACTTTTTAGGTAACTTTATATGGAGCTGTTTTTCGCCGCGAGAATGAATAAAGATAAAATTTGTTATACTTACAACAAAATATCCTGTCGATTATCTGGTAGATGTATATCTAGCTGATTTATATATATAGCACGGTAGATAAAAATGGCCTCAGCTCGTTTGGTAGTAGCTCTGCTAACGGTGCTGTATGATTTATCTTTTACGAATATAATAAGTACTTATTACAAATCGTTTTTTACACATCTCGTAAAAAAATCCAACTATCCCTACCAGTAGGGATATATCAGTAGGGATATTTGGAACAGGCTAAAATAATAACTACAGGAAATATTTGGCAACCTGAATCCCAAGTAAATACCAAAATTAGTCCAATTGTATTGAAGCGATCACAGTCTGGAGCAAGGGACATTTACTGGTAGAGGAAAACTCACATTTTCTGTTACAAGATTCTCTGAGATTCTGGTACAGAAAGCGTCATTAATTGGTATCCCCCTAGTAAGAGGTCGGTTTGCAAGCCGTTGATCTCAACTTTTGTAAAAACTTTTACATCCTTGCTTACTTATGGATATCTTATTTCGCTCGAGTTCCTAAACAAAAATAGCTGATATAATACCCGACTGAAATCCAAGGTTGAAATGAAAAGAGTCTTTGTTCAAATCAATAGGGGGATACCGATTGATGACGCTGACTGTACCATCATAATAAAAGAAGTACCCAGTATAAAAATGGTTCAATAAACTTGAAACAAGTGGAATACTTAAATAACATCATGTAACTTAACTATTTGAAAAACAGTTTGAAAGGCATTTAACCTACACGCCTTATAAACCTAACTTATAAAATGATTTGACCCTGACCTATTAAAAAAAATACAATAGATGTTCTTGAAAAACTTTCCATTCTAAGGATGCGTAAAATGTGTAAGGAAGCTGAGCAATGCGCGCGAAAAAAAAAAACAACAAAAGATCTGAGTTAAGCGAGGCTAGGAAAATTAAATTATTATTTTCGTGCATTTATCACTTCCGCGGTGCATACCATCTCTCAAGCTGCCTTTACATTAGACTGCTTGCAGAGCATTGAAGCTTGTTCATTCATAAATTAGTGATCTGTCTCGCTCTTTGGCCTAAAAATTGCGTAATGTGCATCCTAATCTTAGAGGCTTACTGACTGAAGATAGCCGCAGTTAGCCTCAGAGTAAGAGTAGGATTCCCAATACGCAATTCTTAGGCCAAAGAGCGAGACAGAGCAGTAATTTGGCAGTTAGCACGCTGCATGCAGTGTCGTGTAATGGCCCCTTCACAAACCGGTGGAAATGTAATACTGCATAACATCAGAAACACGGTACCACACTGACTGCTTTGGGGCGTCTAAACGGGCTATATTTTACGACAATTTGTGGCTGCAATACTGAAATGAACGCTCGTCAATGAAACGTTGTCATAAAATCGACGTTTGTGTATGTTAATTGTAATTAAAAAATAAATTTACAGGGTTCGACTTAAAGTCCGACTTTAATTGACAATAAACTTTGGAAGAGCGGATTCGTGTAGTGAGCGATGTCCTATTTCTTTTGAAATGACGTCAAGTAACGGACGTCGTTTTTTGAATACTCTAGATTTAATATCACGTGAGCAAACATTGTTAATAGGCAGGCACCAGTACAATATTTATTTTGCTGTTATAATGCGGGAATAAAGTAAGCTTTTATGAAACAAATTTATTACAGACCTGTTTGTGGTAAACAAAGGAGACTGTTTTTTTTTATATGGGGAGTGGTCTATGAACCAATAGCGATACTGTAGTGGTATTTCTGTGGGGATACCTCAACTACATCCTTGTGCAAGGGGGCATCAAAATCCAACCCGGCAGTTTTGAGAAAAATAATACTTTAGAATTCACATTTCTTGCAAAAATGTTTTTATTTTAGAAACGTTTTGAACGGTTATTGTGGTTAGTGTCTGTAAAGTTCGGACTACAATGTAATAATACGGTGACAGCGACCTGATCTGATGATGGAGTCAGGAGCTGTTCAACAGAACTCCTCAATAAATAAGCCGATTGAGTTGAAACTTGGCATGTCTATCAAGTTTCAACTACAATGTAATAATATGGTAACAACGAGCTAATCTGACGATGAAGTCAGGAGCTGTTCAACAGAACTCCTCAATAAATAAGCCGATTGAGTTGAAACTCGGCATGTCTGTCAAGTTTCAACTACAATGTAATAATATGGTAACAACGAGCTGATCTAATGATGGAGTCAGGAGCTTTTCAACAGAACTCCTCAATAAATAAGCCGATTGAGTTGAAACTCAGCATGTCTGTCAAATTTTAACTACAATGTAATAATATGGTGACAACGAGCTGATCTGATGATGGAGTCAGGAGCTGTCCAACATAACTCCTCAATAAATAAGCCGATTGAGTTGAAACTCGGCATGTCTGTCAAGTTTCAACTACAATGTAATAATATGGTGACAACGAGCTGATCTGATGATGGAGTCAGGAGCTGTTCAACAGAACTCCTCAATAAATAAGCCGATTGAGTTGAAACTCGGCATGTCTGTCAAGTTTCAACTACAATGTAATAATATGGTGACAACGAGCTGATCTGATGATGGAGTCAGGAGCTGTTCAACAGAACTCCTCAATAAATAAGCCGATTGAGTTGAAACTCGGCATGTCTGTCAAGTTGAGACTACAATTTACATTGTGTCCTACAATTTACCTGTACGTTTATTATTTTTAACACTACACCGCGCGGCGCAGTTTGTTTATTTCCATAAGTGAAAGTATAGGCTTTTATAAAAGTCAATGTTAGACGGCTATTTTTCTGTAGTTATCTATTAGGTGGTACGGACAAGAAACGACCAAAAACTGTGCCCATATGTATGGATGTATGTATGTGGACTCCCTTTTCCGCATTTAGACTCAAAGGTGGTCCTTTATGCGTGGGGATGACTTGGCTCATTAAAACTGAAGCCCGCCTAGCTCCTCCCAGAAGCACAGAAGTTTCCTGGGGGCTTCACAGACTAATTATAGTGTTGAGTTCTGTTCTGTTCCACCAGACAATAGCAACGTTTGTCAGTGTTGGTCTTATTACGGCTGTATAAAGCCATTATGGTTATTTTTGGTGTTAAACCCCACAGGAGACTGTTTTTTTTTGTAAGGGAAGTGGTTTATGAACCAATAGCGATACTGTAGTGGTATATTTGTGAGGATACATCAACTACATCTTTGTGCAAAGGGGCATCAAAATCTAGCCCGGCAGTTTTGAGAAAAATAATACTTTAGAATTCACATTTCTTGCTATATTTTTTTATTTTAGAAACGATTTGAACGGTTATTTCTGACTGTATAAGTACTTTATCAATGTGTTTCTCTACTACTCACTTGCCACCTCAACATTTTTTTTAGTGACGATGTCTAGTTTTTTTTTTGTAGTATTTTAAGGTGACGATTAATAATAATAATAAATAATAATAAATATTGCTGGACATTTCACACAGCATCATGTAGTCCCAAGCTAAGCAGAGCTTGTGTTATGGCAACCACATGACTGATATACTACTTATATACATTTTTTTTTTTGTAAATACATACATAATATACATAGAAAACACCCAGACCCGAGACAAATATTTGCAGATCATACAAACATTTGTCCCGCGGCGGGGATCGAACCCGCAACCTCTTGCGTCACAGGCGGGCCTTCACCCACTGCGCCACAGAGGTCGTCAAATTAAGATTAAAAACAAAAAGTAGGCTATTATAAAAGTCTATGTTAGATGACTGTTTCTCTGTAGTTGTCTACTCATTTAAGTACACTAGCATTATTATTTTTATAGTTTTCGAGTTTGCAGTCCCTATTAGTTGCAGTTTCGCGTTGTCACCATATTATTACATTGTAGTTAAAACTTGACAGACATGCCGAGTTTCAACTCAATCGGCTTATTTATTGAGGAGTTCTGTTGAAAAGCTCCTGACTCCATCATCAGATCAGCTCGTTGTTACCATATTATTACATTGTAGTTGAAACTTGACAGGCATGCCGAGTTTCAACTCAATCGGCTTATTTATTGAGGAGTTCTGTTGAACAGCTCCTGACTCCATGATCAGATCAGCTCGTTGTCACCATATTATTACATTGTAGTTAAAACTTAACAGGCAAGCCGAGTTTCAACTCAATCGGCTTATTTATTGAGGAGTTCTGTTGAACAGCTCCTGACTCCATCATCAGATCAGGTCGCTGTCACCATATTATTACATTGTAGTCCGAACTTTACAGACACTAACCACAATAACCGTTCAAAACGTTTCTAAAATAAAAACATTTTTGCAAGAAATGTGAATTCTAAAGTATTATTTTTCTCAAAACTGCCGGGTTGGATTTTGATGCCCCCTTGCACAAGGATGTAGTTGAGGTATCCCCACAGAAATACCATAGCAGTATGGCTATTGGTTCATAGACCACTTAAAAACAGTCTCCTTTGATAATTAAATGATTTTGCACCACTTGCTGAGTGAAACTATTTTAAGTTTATTAAACTTTTGTTTTAGTTTTTTGCTCTTATATATTTTTACTTAACTTTATATGATTTAAAGAAATTGCTAACTATTTTTAAGTTTGACAAATCTAACCGTGAATATTTTGCACGAAAGTGACACGAGACAAAGAAACGTCAGTTTATATGACAACGGTCTCTCCTCTCGGTCTCTGGTCTTATTCTCCAGTCTCGGTCTCGGGCGCGGACCGACTTCTTTAGTGGATTTTCCGCCCACATGAGAAGAACTCGGAACATTTCTTCTTAATACTGCTGTAAAATTCCTCCCAGGTTTGCCCAGATCTTTATCGCGACTTTTTAAAATGCATCAGTATAGATTAGGTCACTTTCTTTTTAAAACCCCTTTTTACAGTGCTTTCGCATAAAAGTCGTTTTGCTGCAGCACGATAGCAGACAGAAGCGCCAGTGTAGTGCTGGAGCCGTGCGACAGCAGCGCTTCTAAGTTGCGCTGCAGCCGCTGTAGTGCGACAAACGCCTTTATGTAAAAGCTCTCATATTATGTACTTTTTACATACCTACTCTTTGTTACAAAAAGCCATATTACACTATCTACCGTCGCAATCGCTGTAGAACACTTCAAAATGTATAGGAATTGACGTTTAGGTGTAGAGTCACGTGGTCAGAACGTCAATTCCTATACATTTTAAAGTGTTCTACAGCGATCGCGACGGTAGATAGTGTAATATGGCTAGGGCCCCAGCATCGAAACGCCTAAGAAATCCATAGTTAACAGTGATGGTCCTGAAAATATCGCAACAACTACCCATTATACGGCAATGATTGGACGAAGATAATAATCGTAGTTACTCGATCCAGCCGCATCGGATTTCGCATCACGTCGTGTTGATTGCGGAGCGACAAACGGGCCCCGGCGGCGCTCCAATTACCGGCGACATAGACACCCTGTGCTATACAGGACACCCTGTGCTATACAGGACTTTAGGGTCGGTGATTGTTTGCGAGCCTATCCACCAAAACAAAGGCATCAGTATTTTAATATTCATTGTATGTGTGTTTGTATGAGCTAATGCCTAGCTCTGATGAGTTTCTGGGCCGCCTGAAGGCCTGGCCTATCATGGCTTAACGACTTAAAAGCCTAAATATGTCTATCTGATTAGCTTGGGACTACATGATGCTGTGTGAAATGTCCAGCATAATTTTTTTTTTTTTTATTCAATATAGCTCACATTTTGCTCGTTGTTAGGTTTTTTTGACTCAAGAGTAAGCAAAATGTTGCTCTCATGGTTAGCTAGTAATTACATTTTTTTCATAGCAAGCAATCCCTATATTATTGTATCCCTAAGTATTTATAATAAATCCATGTATCAGATACTGTGATTTTCTAAATGATTCTATATAAAAAAATTACCTCTTCTTTTATACTTTGTGGATCCAGCGATTGTACAAAATTTGTCAGTATTACTGAAACAAAGTCTTCTTTATATCCCCAACCGCCCTTATCCTTAATTTTACAACTTTCAGGTTTACTAAACATTCTTCCGTAGTTTGAGGTCAATAAGGGGTAAATATCTATGCCACACACCAATTCTGTTTCTCCATTATTATTCTATGATGCTCTCCAATCCCCAATTCTCACTTATCAGGACTCAGGGGCTAATACCACCCGAAGGGCGGCCAATCTGCCTTCCCGCTTATCTCAATTTAATGGCTTCCGTATTAATACCGCCTTTGTCTAATTCGAGCATCCTACGCCTCGGCTATTGTTAAATCGACCGGTAAAAATTTATGTCCCAGTAATTAACATAATGTTGGGGTTTTGTCAAGCTTTTCAGGGTAGCTTGTTTTGTAACTCGTAAAATATTGTAATTTAGATAGGCCCATAGGCCCATCTTCTGCTAGTGGTCTGCTTCGGACAATGTTGCCAAATTTGTTGAAATTTTGTGGTTTTACTGAATTTTGTCTTGAATAAACTTTGAAAAGAGAATTAATGAGCTGGTACAATATGGTGCGTTGTTAACAGACAAGTGAAGAATTCGTTTCCAACGGCCACCACCGGCCTACCCCACTAGTGGGGTCGTTGCGATTTTTTTCCCAACGACCCCACCACTTAATTCAATGGGGAAGCGCTCGAAAAGGACTATACATACACCATCTATACAATGCATGCATAGCATGTGTAGTATTGCGGCATCCTGGGAATGAGACATGCAATGCGGTACACAGTATCACCCCGTACACACCATCCCCTTTATTTGAAAATGTTTGTTCTCAAATCCTGTACTTATTTACGTCCAAGAGTATTTTCATTTTCAAATCTCCAGCTATATTAAGTTCATAAATAAAAGCTCGGGCAAGGGTGGCTCATTTAGAACAGTATCACGTTTACCCTCAAATCAAAGGAACGATATAATCCCGAGCAGTTCCGTGGAAATGGCGACAGAAAAATTGTGAGTCAAAGCCATTCGGAGGGGAAACTTTTATTGGGCACAAAGTGGGTATTATTCACAGCGTCCGCGGGTCAGACGCAATCAACCGGAACTGACCGTCCTTCCCTGACTGGGTCCTGACCGGGTCCTGACCGGATGCGTCGCCTCTGAATGTTAAGATATTTTTCCGAATACGGCCAATTTTCAAAGGGATTCGTCTTATGAGCTCTGAGTAGGACCCTTTTCGATTACCGGAGCTGTAGATCAAAAGATCCGCAATTATGAGGTTATCATTTGGGTGAGAAATGAAAGGATAATGTGGTTTGATATTTGAATTTTTGGCGAGAAATACAAATTTGCGGCTGAAAATTATGTAAATATGTGAACAACAAAATGTGCTGATCATTTTACTTACATATCAGTTTATTATTTTAATGAATTCAAACTGTAGGTAAATTGTTAAAGTTTAATTACATCAACGAATTTTGCGTAGAATTGTGGTAAGTAGAATAAGCGAACCTATACCTACTCTTAGGGTCTTACTTATGAAAGATTTTTAAAGTTGAACACTGGTTAAACAACGTCCTGTCTTTATTTGTGGATAGTGACAAATACAGACAGGACGTTGTTGAACCAGTGTTCAACTTTAAACATCTTTCATAAGTAAGGGGGTTAGTTTTTGAATCAATGAAGAGTGATCTTTCACGTCTTGACACGTTAATGTCTCACTTTTCCATTGGAATTTTCCAGATATATTTCATCATCAAACACTTTTTATGAATCGGTTATTTTTAATACCTTGTTCAAGTTTTTGAAAGGATACTTTTTCAATAGCCATAAGGTTGAGTTTTCAGTTATCCCGTTTATTGCGAGTGGAGCCAATATTTTCAAGCTCCTAACTGAAACGCGTGTGGAATCTCTATTATGAAATGTTGACCGTTTTGAAGATTGCAGTAGAGATTTCAAAGATATTTTTGTAATATTTCTTCTGTGGGTTACGATGGGTCGTCTGAAGGACTTATTGGAGAAGCTCTTCAATTAATCTGAGGCTTTATTATTAGTTCTAAGCTTTTGCTTTTGTTGTTTGGTCTTTAGTAGATATTTGTTTCAACTAATTACAAGATTTCCATTAAATGTTCAACATAGCAGTTTACTAGTATAACAGCTTGCTACATAGTAAAATAAATAAAGGTCTTAATAAACTGAACTCTTTTTTTCTTATTTCTCTTTTATGTTTTCTTACAACTAGTATTTTTCTTCCTTAAATTGATATCTCTTTCATCACTCGTCGCCTTCATCAGACTTGCACCTTTTGAAAAAGATTCGGAAAAACTTCTCTCAACAACTATCTATTATAAGAACCTACTTTTTATGTCTATTTACATACTATTGGCCGTTGGCTATATTTGCACTTACAGATTATATCGGCTTAGCGCCTTAGTTGAAACTGTGTAACATGTTTAGGACGCGATTTTGTCGCGCGACACTATTTTACATGACACTAATGCAATTGACATCAAAATAAAATAAATTGTTGCTATCAAACACAACATCACACTAATATTATAAATGCGAAAGTTTGGATGTTTGGATGGATGTTTGGATAGATGTTTGGATGGATGTTTGGATGGATGTTTGGATGTTTGGATGTATGTTTGTTCCTCTATAACTCGACAACCACTGAACCGATTTGGCTGAAATTTGAAACATAGATAGATAATGACCGGGAATAGGACATAGGCTACTTTTTGTCCCGAAAAAATGCATGGTTCCCGTGGGATGAACATAATAGTAGTCCACGCGGGCGAAGCCGTGGGCGTCAGCTATGACTCCCGCAAATAATGACCGGGAATAGGACATAAGGTACTTTTTATCCCATAAATGGGTTCCCCTGGGATAGCAACGGGATAAAACGTTCCTACGAAAAACACACTTTCACGCTAAATATATCGAACAGATTTGGATAATATTTTTAAAACACTAATATCACACCAATCACACTATATTATTATTATAAATGCGAAAGTTTTGATGTTTGGATCCATCTTTTTCTTAGAGAACCGTAAGCAAAACCAAAGTGTCACATGTTTTTGTCTAAAAAATTTCCGCTCGCTTCGCTCGCATATTACTTTTACTATTTTACGAACAAATTAATTTACTGTTAGGAACCGACAACCATCCATCTTTTTCTTAGAGCACCGTTAGCAAACCAAAAGTGTCAAATGTTTTTGTCTAAAAAATTCCCGCTCGCTTCGCGAGCTGGGGAAGCACGCTTTGCTCGCTAACCTCGATGCTCGCTTCGCTCGCATATTACTTTGATGAGTATTTTACGAACAAATTAATTTACTGTTAAGAATCGACAACCATCCATCTTTTACTTAGAGCACCGTTAGCAAAACAAAAGTGTCACGTTTTTGTCTAAAAAATTTCCGCTCGCTTCGCGAGCAGGGGAAGCTCGCTTCGCTCGCTAACCTCGATGCTCGCTTTGCTCGCATATTACTTTGATGAGTATTTTACGAACAAATTAATTTACTGTTAAGAATCGACAACCATCCATCTTTTACTTAGAGCACCGTTAGCAAAATCAAGTGTCACATGTTAAATTTGTCTAAAAAAGCTCGCTTCGCTCGCGTATTACTTTGATGAGTATTTTACGAACAAATTAATTTACTGTTAAGAATCGACAACCATCCATCTTTTACTTAGAGCACCGTTAGCAAAATCAAGTGTCACATGTTAAATTTGTCTAAAAAAGCTCGCTTCGCTCGCGTATTACTTTGATGAGTATTTTACGAACAAATTAATTTACTGTTAAGAATCGACAACCATCCATCTTTTACTTAGAGAACCGTTAGCAAAACCAAAGTGTCACATGTTTTTGTCTAAAAAAATTTCGCTCGCTTCGCGAGCTGGGGAAGCTCGCTTCGCTCGCATATTACTTTTACTATTTTACGAACAAATTAATTTACTGTTAGGAACCGACAACCATCCATCTTTTTCTTAGAGCACCGTTAGCAAAACAAAAGTGTCACATGTTTTTGTCTAAAAAATTTCCGCTCGCTTCGCGAGCTGGGGAAGCTCGCTTCGCTCGCATACTACTTTCATCAGTATTTAACTAGCAAATTAATTTACTTCGACAACCATCCATCTTTTTCTTAGTTCACCGTTATCAAAATCAAGCAGGTAAGTACTTATCGCATGTTGCATTTCTCTAAAAAATAATCAGCTCCCACCGCGGGTAACACCGCAGGGCACAGCTAGGCAGTAGGACATAGGCTACTTTTTATGCCGAAAAAATTCACGGTTCCCGTGGGATAAACAAAATAGTAGTCCACGCGGGCGAAGCCGCGGGTGTCAGCTAGTTTCAACATAAAGTCGCTAATTTAACATTTGCAAAGTAAGAACTCATGGTCAATTTAAAAATTTACTCAACGTGTCGAGCTCATACCAGTTTTTTTTGTTAGTAACAGGCAGATTTTTTAGTCATCAGATAGCTTTTGCGAGGTATTATTTGCTTTCTGACAGGCTTTTTATAGAAAACATGTCTAAGCATCATGTTTATTTTTCTCAGATTAAAGTTTGTTGACGGTTAAGAAGTTGTCTCTAATACAATAATCTTGTATCTAAAAGATGTCACAATAAGTCGCGTTCCACAATTCACGTTCCTGGTATTCGATTTTATGTTTGTAGCGGGACAGCTCATGGCACGTGGACATTTGCATATCCGTAGGCCGCCCGCTAAATTCTATAACTAACACCTTGGGGTTACACTAGATATTGAAGCAACTGCTAAGCCGTGTTGTCCGAGTTCAAATATTGGCCGTGCATCGGTGTACGGCCAATATTGGAAAAAAGCTCTTTATTTAGCAAAAGGTTTAAATTGATATAAACTTCAACCTAATTTAGGTACATAACGTTTTATACCTACGTATAAAAAGTTTGATTAATCTTACTTTAATAAAAAAGTGACAATTTAACTAACTCTAAATATGAATAAACGAAGCCATTAAGTTCATTATGAATAACAGTAAATATGTTTTCATCGAAACCTCGACTGAAATTTCACTATCATCTACTATTGGCCTATTGGCCGCGATCATGTCACAATTTCCAAAAGCTTATACATGCTTACAAAGTAGTGCAACCCAGTCAAAGGTACAATGTATTACAAGTTTGGTGTCAAGTACGTAAGTTTATAGGTTCGCGTCCAAACGCTACTTTCCTCTCTATACAAACAAGGGGGTGCAACGAACCGCTGGTTCTGTTCGTGTTTCTAAAAAAACGATGATAGTAATTGACGTTCAGTATTTACGTTTAAGATCTAAAGATAGGTACACGTGTTGTCATGAAATCATTTTGAGTACCTACTTACTATTTCTTCCAGATTTTCGATCCGTGAGTCCAATTTTAAGGTCTTGGGTTAATTAAATATTTAATTTTTGGGTTTGTAAAATCAAGTGCAAACAATGAACGACCATGATGTGTCATTTCAGATAAAAATCAGTGAAGTACCTAATATCCTTGCAATGGACATTCAAATAGTCTAAAACTAAAGTTAGTATTGCTATTTAGTGGAACAAAGAAGTCATTTTATTGTCATAATAATTATTATTTACATTCATCAATAACGGGGTCGCCTCAACATATTTCCTCTCTACATTTTCTTCTATCATTCGTCATCTCAGCCCTTTCCTTTCACACATATCCGCATTTATACAGTCATACATTTGAGATATGATAGTAATTGACGTTCATAATTTAACTTAATATCTAAATACGTGTGTACGTGTTGTCATAAAATCATTTTGGGTACAATTTTTTCCAGATGTTCGATCCAGATGGTGAGTTCAAAATTTAAGGTCTTTCAAATGCTTGCAAAATATTTTGTATAGGTATGCCATAGTTTGTTTGTAATAGTGCCGACAGCATCATGTCCGTTTTATACCGTCACCGCTTTTTGAAGAATTTAAGCTAATCCTATCTGAAGGGAAACTATAAAATAGTGTTCGCCGGATATAAAGTATTTCTGATTAAATATTTTCGTAGTCGTAAAAATTGGACGGATCGGCTAGTAACAAAAATAATCAGGTTAGACTTGAGAATATGCAGATGTTTCTTTGGCTTAACTTAGTGCTTGGAGGTTGTACTTGGAGATAAGCTGAGATCTGAGATCCCCTTCAAACATAATTAAGCTTACAGCTTCGTTAAAAAGGCCGCTATAGCAGAATCACAAGAATTGCAATATTATGCCGTTCGTCAATCTCAATGTCAATCTCTTGTCAATCTCAATGAAAAGAGACGGCGTAGAGTTCAATTCCTATTGTGATTCTGCTGCTATAGCGGCCTTTTTAACTCCGCAGGACACCGTTGTGCGGAAATCTTGTTTGTCTGGGAAAACAAGTGGCTAAATAAAAAAAACTGACTTCAATGTCATATCTGAGCAATTTACTGCACTCTCGAGAAGAATTTCTGTTCATTGTTCAAACACCAAATTTTTATGGCACTAATCGCAATGTACCTATACCTACCCTTTCAAACAAAAAAAGAATTTTCCATATCGGTTCAGGCGTCTTCGAGTAATCGGTAAAAATACATAAAAAAGCACAAAATAAAGATTCCGAAGAATTGAGAACTCCTTTTTTTGAAATCGGTTAAAACAAAGGAGTTCACTACTCAAAAGTTATAATTATGTGGTTTTAAAAGCTCATGTTGATGAATTTTAAACAAAATGTTTTGGAGTTTTTTAGTATTTATTCTCTAAATATCAAGCAGTAATTTGCCTTGAGCCAGTTACTTTGAAAAGGTATATTAAAATATTCCGTGCTCACTGCACGCCTGACTTGGCTCTGTCTTGGATGCCACATTGTGCTCCCTGATCTTCCACGTTCAAATACTTATACTAAGCCCGCACTCGACTTTGACCTTTATATCTACACCAAAAAGTATCATTTCAGCTTCCAAAAAGGTCGCTTTAGTTACTTTTTGCAACACTAATTCGTAGTAGCTTCAGAATTTTTATGGGTCTGCGAGTTGAAGTAGTGGGTGGAAAATGTGCTTTGTTCCTTTGAGGTTATGGTTGAGTGTTGTTTGTGGATTGTTATGGGTTGTTAGGTTTCTTCCCTCTCAGCTAAGGAGTCCCCAGAGGCATGATCCCGAATTTCTCATTTATCATCCTTGTCACGTGTTGACCATCCCTCGTGTACAGTACATAGTATAAGTACGTAGGTATGCATAAAATCCTATAGAGTTTGAAGATTTTCTTAAACTGCAACTCTACGTGGCGTAGATAGAGTTTTCATAGCCGTTTCGAGACGTCTTTATTGTTGTTGTTTTTGAGTAGTCTAGTAATTTATTATTAGGGTTCCGTACCTTAAAAGGTAAAAAAAGGAACCCTTAAAGATCACTTTCTTGTCCGTCTGTCCGTCTGTCCGTCTGTCCGTCTGTCCGTCTGTCCGTCTGTCCGTCTGTCCGTCTGTCCGTCTGTCCGTCTGTCTGTCCGTGTGTCACCATCGATTATCTCAGGAACGGGTAGAGCTAGCAAGTTGAAATTTATACCATATACTAAGGTCTATAGTCCCTATTGTGACTATAAAAATCAAGGTCCTGAGTCAACACTATAAAAAGATATAGGCAAATTTAGGTTTTCGTGAAAACTTGTGAGTACCAAAACTTACCTTAATTTTCAACTTTTCTTATTTTTTCGGAATTTTTTCTTTACTTGTGCTAGAAGACCTTGCTTGTAACCAAAATTGACAATTCTAGGTCAACCGGAAGTACCCTAGAGGTTTTGGGTCGAAAACCTAAATGGTAGTTCCCGTTGACCTAGAATAACGAAATTTGGCAAAAAGTAAGGTCTTATAGCACAAATAAAGGAAAAATTCCAAAAAGTTAAAAAAAGTTGAAAATTAAAAGGGTGTTCCCATACATACATAGTTGACGCCAATTAAAATTGTCCTCCGAGTTGTATGGGCGCTCATACAATTAAGCGGACTAGCTTAATTGGCACCATGGCTAGGTACGGAACCCCTCGGCGTACGAGTTCGACTCGCACTTGACCCGGTTTTTATTTTTTTACTGACCCGCCTTTTTCCTGTTCATATGAGTTTAAAAAAACCTATAGGAAAACCCTTTCTTCGGATAAATAGTTATGGGACCTATCAACCTTAAACAGATTTTAATGTTTATTTTTCTTATAACCTTGCATTTATTTAGTTTTCGTTTTCGGTTTCAGTTTCAGTTTCAGTTTCATTTATTTACCAGAACGTTATATTACATAACAGGCAAGTCAAGACATACACAAATTCTTCGAATTTCTCCTCGTACTTATTGTTATTTTGTTATACAAGTTTGTTTACTTTTGTTATCGTTTTATTACGACCAACTTGAGTTACTTTCAGCGAAACACAGTTCTTGACAGTTAGGTACTTTTAGCAAACACAGAACTAGACTAGATAAACAGTACTGTGCAAATGGGTACATATGAAAAGTCCGAAAACCGAAATGCCGGATCCTTGAAATGCCGATGCTTAAAATAGCGAAATTCGATATGTAGAACGGTTGAAATGCAGAAAGCTTGAAAGATAGAAGTTTGTAAGGTCGAAAGCTAAAAGTCAGAATGCTCGAAATGCCGAAAGTCTCAATTGCCGAACGTTTACAAAGTAGAATGCTTAATAAGTATAAGTTCCAAATGCCGAATGACTAAAACATCGAAAATGATCGAAATAATTACTTACATAAATTATTGAATTTTTTAGTACTTTATTTCGTGGTAGTTTTTACGGGTGCGAAAGTAGTTTAGGTGTAAAGTAGCAAGATGGAAACGTGATAGTGAAACGACTTAAATACTTACAAAATTATTGTATTCTTAATAACCGAACTTAAAAAAATAAGGAGGAGGTTCTCAATTCGTCGGATTTTTTTTTTGTGTTTTTTGTGTACGTTCACCGGTTACTCGAAGACGCCTCGACCGATTTCAAAAATTCTTTTTTTGTTTGAAAGGGTACACTTTTCCAATGTTCCTTTTGATCATCAGATCAGGATCTGATGATGGGATCTTGGAGAAATCGAGGTAACTCTTCATATTTTAAAGGCATACGCGATTCGGGAATTTTTTAAGAACTTGATAGGATATCAGTGACAATGCAATATGATGGTAATATTAAGCTGACCTGATGATGGAGTCAGAAGCTGTTCAACAGAACTCCTCAGTAAATAAGCCGATTTAGTTAAAACTCGGCATATCTGTCAAGTTCCGACTACAATGTAATAATATGGTCATAACAAGCTGATCTGAGGATGACATCAGGAGCTGTTCAACAGAACTCTTCAGTAAATAGTCCGATCGAGTTGAAACTTGGAACTCAGCGTATCGGTGAAGTTTCGACTACAATGTAATAATATGGTGACAGCTGCTGATCTGATGGAGTCAGGACCTATTGTGTCAGAACTTCTCAGTGTCTCAGTGAATAACAGTGGAAGATCCATGTTTGGGTCTCCCTCCCCCTCCCCTCTCCCTCCCCCTCCCCCTATCCCTCCCCTTCCCCTCTCCCTCCCCCTCCCCCCTATCCCTCCCCCTCCCCTCTCCCTCCCCCTCCTCCTCTCCCCCTCCTCCTCTCCCCTCCCCCTCTCCCTTCCCCTCTCCCTCCCCCTCTCCCTCCCCCTCTCCCTCCCCCTCTCCCTCCCCCTCTCCCTCCCCCCTCTCCCTCCCCCTCTCCCTCCCCCCTCTCCCTCCCCCTCTCCCTCCCCCTCTCCCTCCCCCTCTCCCTCCCCCTCTCCCTCCCCCCTCTCCCTCCCCCTCTCCCTCCCCCTCTCCCTCCCCCTCTCCCTCCCCCTCTCCCTCCCCCTCTCCCTCCCCCTCTCCCTCCCCCTCTCCCTCCCCCTCTCCCTCCCCCTCTCCCTCCCCCTCTCCCTCCCCCTCTCCCTCCCCCCTCTCCCTCCCCCTCTCCCTCCCCCTCTCCCTCCCCCTCTCCCTCCCCCTCCCCCCTCTCCCTCCCCCTCTCTTATATTTCAAGCATTCTAAATTTTGAGCGTCGGCATTTTAAGCTTCTATGTTTTAAGCTTCGGTATTTTGGCTTTCGGCATTTCGAGCATTCTGATTTTTAAGCATTCTACATTTAAAGCTTCTACATTTTAAGCATTCTTCTTTACGAGCATTCGCTATTTCAAGCATCGGCATTTCAAGGATCGGCATTTCGGTTTTCGGACTTTTCATATGTACCCGTGCAAATACTAGCCCCACCCGTCTAAGCTGTGTGCCAACCAACCCTAGTCGTGCTCTTAGTACGATTATTAGGTATTTACGTTGACTAAATACCTAATAACCACCACACGTATTGACCATTCTCCTGTGAATATGGCCGGTAAAGCTGAGAGGATGGTTTAGGTGCAGGGCAAGCCTACTCCATCTCAAAAATGTCCCAGGCACTACAGTATCCTGTTAAGTGTAGGCAAAGATTGCCTCCTGACATTGTATAATAATAAATCATCTAGTCCTAAATTTTTTTAACGTTGACTAACTTGTTCTTTTTTGGTCAGTTCGGATAAGCTTAGAAAAAACGTATTGTAAATTGGTCCTACTATGGTAACAAATGGCATACTGTTGCCCTGTTGCTATGAGTTGTTGGAACTTTGAAAACTAAAAAATCTATAAAACTACAGTTGATTGCGACAAACCTTTAGCCTTTTATTTCAATATTTTGGTATTATTTTGATTTAAAAACTACTAGAATAGTACGAATTCGTTTTGTTTGTTCTACAAATAAACTTTTGCCTGTCGAGTCTGATTCTAGGAAATCATAATGGAGGCGGTCTGGTCCATTGTTTTACGTAAAATAACAGCCGAAATCTCGTAGTAAGACCTGCATAATAAAGTAAGTAGGTCATTTTAGTATCACAGATCTAAAATGTCCGTGGCCTTATGTTTCAGTTTAAACTTTGAAGCCTGTAATCAAAAAGACAATTCTTCGTTTTTTAAATTGAAAACAATTGAAATTACTCGCAAAGACAATTTAGTTAGTTATACAATTTAGTTAAGACGTTAGCTAGTTAGATTAGTTATAACGCGATGGACTTGGTTGCAAGGCTGCACAGGTACGAAATACTAACTGCAAAATGTCGGTATTTGACAAATAAAAATACATTTGGACGTACTCGTATCCCTTGCTATCAAACATTATTTAACACACGGGAATTACTCACGTAAAAATATCGTCGATTTATATACCGACAATGTTTCGATTCATCTGGAAAATCTTCATCTGGGTAAGGAGGGATATTTTTACGTGAATAATTCCCGTGTGTTAAATAATGTCTAGTACAAATATTGAAAGTTTTGAAAGTGAAATAGTAAACCTTTCTATCAAGACCATTTTCAAATGATCTTTAATTAATTTCATCTTGAGACAATTTCTTGAATTAATGAAACTTCCTTGACCCAGTCGTGATCGTGTTTAGTTTTTTGGAAATGACAGAAAGCAAATATGGCCGAATTGAAATCCTGAATGTTTTAGATAAGTTCCTACTGAAATCTATAGAAGCCAATGAGACAAGCATACATAATACATAATGGTTCGAACCAATAACTTCCGGTAATGTACTTCTGAAGTTAAACATCCTCTAATGGAAACGATGGTTAATGCATTTCAGTTTCCCAACGGACGCGATAGTTTCATAATATTGATTGACGATCTCCTTTGGGTGTGCGAGTTGTGATGGTGCAGATTTGGTAAAGACTGGCACAGTTGTTTTGTATGCTAAGTCTAAAGTGATCAGAGGGTTGTGTTCCATCAGAAATCTGACTTTTATTGTTACTGTTTTACGTGTGATATTCATTGTATGTACAATAGTGATATTTTTTATTTTATTTTTTTATACATATAAAAAACTCTTAAAAAACAGTGTAAACACGTCTAAAAAACTGTATTTAGTTTGTCTTAGACGCTAATGCAAGACATTCCTCTTAAGGTAACTTAATTGTAGCAAATATGTACGTAGCACAGTAACAATAATAAAATACGTAACTACGTTGCACAGTAACAAAAGTAATTTTACGACACTGTTTGAGCGCACTCATATTCCAATGTTCTTATCTACGATGACCTACATTCGTAAGTCATAAAGGGTGTCACAGAATGAGTGCACTGATGCCTGTTAATTATTATGTTAATAATAGGTATACTAAGTAAAATAATAAACTGAAATATTTGGTAATAAAAATTATTTTTGAAGATATGGAGTAATGTCCATCAAAGAAGCATTGACTACGTTTTTTTCACAAATAAGCAAAGAAACAGTGAAAGGAAGCATCAGCAAATGTTTTAAATCCAATTTCGTTGCCAGGAAAAAAAAACTGTTCAAAGCATGAGTAAAATGTAACATGGGACAGCTTAGCCGGTGTCAAAAAGGCCTCGTGAGTCGATTAAATAGGATATTTTCCCTCTATTTTCCGGTTAAAAAAACAACCTTTGGTGATCCTTAAAGAGGTTTTCAATAACATTTTCTGTAGGCTAAATATACTAGTAGTTCGCCCCGAACTGAGATCTCGCGCACCGTAGATGGCTTACATTTGGACTTTCTTCTGACTACCCCTATAATTTCAAGTGCTACTACTGCCGAGTATGCCTATTGCGCTAGCTCTTCATGGTAAAAAATACTAGCATGCATGCAATACATAATGTCGTGTCTAATTTTTCATTTATTTCATATTTATGAATTCTCGTCGTATTTCTAAAAGTATACGTCTTAACTTTTTTTACCCCAATTATTTTCATTCTTTATCAAATTTTTTTTTTATCACGAAAATAAATCAAGTAGCATCTAAAATCATTGCAGACCAAACCGCAACGATGCCACTTTCTTTTTAAGACCGACCAGTCAATGAGCTACGAAGACATCGAAACTCTATGAAACGGGAGCTTTTGCAGCTCTGGTTTCGTAGTTTTTGTTCTTTGGTCGTATTTCAAAAACTATACATCCTAGATTAAAAATAAAAACCATTTTGGACTGTGCAAAATAAGCCCTTTCGTTTGACACCCCACTCAATATATTTGTGTAACTTTAAAAAAAAATTACCCCCTTGGTAATATCTTCACAACCCCTTCATCGATTAAGCTCATTATGCTCCACCGTAAATTTCCTTACTACAACCTATTGACCTACCAAGTTTCATGCAGATTGGATGAACGGTTCGACAGTTATGCGTGAACAACAATTCGTGAAACATTAAAACATACAAAGCTAAGTTCTTCGCTCGCTTAGCTCGCTCGATTGATGATAAATAGGTCAACCGAAAATAATATAGGTACAAAATATTATTTCGTTTCGCCAATTTTCACAAAAATATACTTTTAAAACAACTAGTTTGAAACAACTCTAGATAGATCAAATAAACTCTAGATAGATCAACTAAACATATTAATGAAATAAAAAACTGTTACGACAGCAAATAAAATGTGTACCTACCTACAAATAGCTCTTTTGCTATGTTTAGTTTAATTTTATCAAAATAAAAACTGAAATTGTATACTTAGTTAATGTAAAAATCTAGGAAATTTAAAAATTCAAACATTAAATTAAACAATGTAAAAACTTTGTATGAGTAAAAATATAACGATATCAAATACCGGACTTTAAAAATTAATTTCACGCCTACATTTTTTCGCGACGCAACTTTTCCAACGTTTCTCATCAAAACAATTTAAAGGTGTCGGAAAAAGGCGTACAAAGCGGGAAATAACAACGTCGTAACCACAATAGCAAAACGAAACCAAATTAAGGATTCCAACGCGAATATCTTGTGAAAAAGGAGGCTGGAATTACGGTGGGCTGTGATTTGAATTTATTACCCCGGGGCTAATTTTATTTCGGCGAGTATGGCACGAGCATCTTGCATATTGCTGAGACAATCACGATATTGTGAAACAGAATATTAGTATAGTAAAGTAAGTTCGTATGAGCTAGTGGCCAACTCTGGTGACGGAGTTTTTAAGCCACCTAAAGATCTTCATCATAGCTTCTCGACTTAAAAGCCAGGACCGACAATTTATTGATCCCTCCGAAGCACGGAAGCGCTTAGCTCGTAATGCCACTTGCGGTCATCCATCCAAATTGTGGCCGCGCACATCGTATCTTAACTTCAACAATCAATCAAGAACGTCTCAGCAAGCTACGCCATGGTAAAGTCTAACCTATAGCAAACGACGGCTTGGCTAATGTTCGCCATCTCTTTTAATCGACTTGAAAAAACATTATCCAATAAAGCATTACTAAATAAATTGACAGATGAATATAATTAATCAGGTCGGTAAGATTCTGCTCACGGGGTGCTATGAAACACCTAAAAGTATCAATTAGTGCAGATTTTATAACAACAAGAGATTTGGGAGAGAATAAATGAAACTGGAAAAACCGTGGAGGCTGCAGGTAGATAAATATTTAAGTTGTCAATCAACCCAAAGCTAAAATGTCTGTAAAACCATGATGGATGCTCATGAGAAAGATTGTGTTCAAGTTCCCTAGGTAACTTAGAACTATGTTGATAAGATTGTATAAACTTAAAATTTTAATCATCAACAAAAAAGTTGAATTGAGTTTATACAAGGACATTATTTGAAGTATTTTTACTGAATGGTTATAATATTCCCTTCTGTGACATTGCCGAAACAATATTGAGAGGGATGCCGCCTTAGTTTGCAGACTTTGTACAATCAAAACAAAAATTAAGCTATGGGAGTCCTTATTTTGTTTACTTCTTCTTTGAATACTTGTAAAATTTACAAATAAGATTATACTTAGTGCAAAATGCTTTGCATGTTAATTTATGTTATGATGAGATATTTTAGTATTTTAGTCTAAAGTAAACAGGATACGAACAAATTTTAAATGTTTGTTTTATTTAGTAATAAAACAAACATATAATTTGATCATGTTTTTGTGTATTTTTCTACATTTGTGAATTCAATATAGATTTAAATTAACAAAAAATAGTAGCAATTCTAAAGTTTAAGACATGCGAAAATTTACTCTATTTTTAACCGACTTCAAAACAGGAGGTCTAGTAAAAATACTACGAGCACGGCTTAGCCGAACGGAAAAACCGCTCGGATTTGTTGAGACAGAATTGAAGGCGCAGAATTTCTCTGTCAGATTTGTCCCGATGCCGATCCTGATCCGATTAAACATTGTGGCAATTAACTAAATATTTTCACCACTTTGCTTCCGGACTAGAAAAATATAGCAACTATTTAATAGTTACTATTACATACCAACTAAACCGTGCCTCTTTCCCATGGAGGTAGCAGAGATCTCATTCCATTTGCTACGATCCAGACACACATCTTTAGCTTACACAGAATCAGTTTCATTACATTCTTCATTAGGTCTGGATCTCTGACTTAGAGTACTTTTTCCTAACCCTTCTTAAAAACAAGAATGTTGTATTAAATCTTCCCCAACTAGTTGTCCCAAACATACCATACACCCATAGAGTAACTCTTTTAAATAATAACTTGTATTCTGGCATATGACGTCACGGTTGTATTAAAAAATCATCTTATATACCTTTCTTCTTGTCGGCGGATCACTACAACCCATTAAGCAAATATAATACAACTACATAGTTGAATGGAAAAGGCTTACGCTACCTCAGAAATATCCACAGGTGAATATGACCTCTTAATAATAATTAGGACAAAAGTGGGTATCTTTAGTTGTGGAGGCACAGGAGGGATCATAGTTTTAATTTTGTTTTTTTTCTCATGCCGATTTTAAATAATTTGAAATTCATCGTGCCTTATTTTTATTTCGGCAATATTAGTCGCTACTAGCTTTATTTTCTCAATTTTTATACATTTATTTAACCTCTAGCCAGATGGGCTAGAGAACTCCTTAAGCTTTTTGACACTAATTGGACTCTGAGGCTTTTCTCAGCTTAACTGGACTTTGGAAAAAAGTAGATTTGAAGGCGAAATGCTCAGGAAGACCATTTTGGTATTTCTTGATTCAGGCTATTGAAGAAAGAACATCAAAATTGACCTATATAGTTCTGTTTATTTTTATATGCAGTGTACCCTAAAAGTGGAAAAAAGGAAAGGCCCAGAAAAGCGGTCATGTTTATAGAGAAACAAAAGCAACGGAGGCATACAATATGCATAATGATTGTACTAAATTAGGGAAACAACAGTCCCTTTTACGCGAACTCAAATTGCTTATTGTGTAGCGTTTTCGAATTCTTGAAATATTAAAATGATACCTTGTTTTAGGGGGAATTCGCTCTTGTTGCTGGAATAGCAAAGTAAAGGAAATGTAAGCAAGACAGTGAATTGTTTTTATGTGTCCTTTTCTTAGCAGACACGAACAAGCTATTTATTTTCATTAAAAAATCATGCTGAGAAAAACAACGTAAGTTTTTCAAAACACACATTAAATATCATGGTATGCTTAAGACACCTGCTTCTATACCTATTATATTTTCATATCTACTTTAAATAAAATTATTATGATAAATCGATAACCATCACAATAAAAGCTCTTCTTTAAATTTATTAAGACTTTTTCACATTTATTTTTTAATTAAAATATCTAATGTCCATTTGAAATCAATACATGAATCTTCATGTTTATCAAAAATCAATTTCATAAAAATAATTTTACAACATTTTAAGTGGTCATAAATGTCTGTGAATGCCAAAAATTGGTTATAAAATATCTCCAATTTGGTAGCAAATTGGCTTTTAATTAGATCTTTATTGACATTTATTTTAAAGCCATACAGAAAATTATTACTTTTTGCATCCTGTTTCTGATATAGATAGACGGTTAAGTTTAATGATCTCTAATTTTTTGAAAATATTTCAAAAAATGCCTAGTGGTTTGTTTACCTAAAGGTTGTCCAATCTAATGGTTGTGATTTGGGATCTTGGTTGTGTCTTATGTATAGATATGTATATGTAGGTATACATATTCTAACATCAGTGGAGGTTTCTGCTAAATATAAGACTGTCTTTGCAGCCTTCTTAGATACCTATAGTAAAAGATCTTAAATGGCATTGGATAGGTAATTCCTGTCGAACCTTGAGTCAAAATCACAAACAATTAAAATAACTATACCTATTAATATTATTCTATTTTCTATTCTTTAAATAACTTTCTGAGAAGAAAATAAATAAATTACATTTACCCTATTTAATTGAACCCCATATTTCCTGCGATACCCGCTAATCCTTTCCACGCACACGCATTTAAATCCTGACCAGTAGGTCAGGATTTAAATGCGTGTACACTCCAAAATATTTTTTTTCTATATTCAACGGAATCACATGACATTTTGATAGCATTTTATATTACGCTCCGAGGAGTATCAGAACATGAACACTCTTCTTCATAGTCTCGAAAGGCTCGATACACACTATGTTTTGACAGCCGAAGTAAAATTTACGATCGCTCACCGTATCGATAAAAACCACCTTTGTCACACGCCAACCTAGTAACACTCTCCGGTTTTACGAGCGAATAAATTTGAAACACTATTATGATTCAAATCGAACCGGACCCACAAATGCATACACCCCTTTTTATCGGGCATTGAACATTCAAGATTCACAAAATATTTTTACAAAAACATTTTCGAAACTTTTTATTCGTTGGACGTTTTATTGGTTTTATTTAGTCACGTTTATGACTAGCACTCGTGATTAATAAATTATGAAGTTATGAATTTTTATTCATTCCAAGGATTACGGAGATTCATAGGCTTAGACGTTATTTTTATGATTTCACTGTATAGGAAGCATAAATAATTTACGTCTACCATCTGCTGCCATTAGTCAATGTGATGACTTACTTCCTACTTATAAATACGAATTAAATATGATTTAAACTTAAATCCTTCAATAATCATAAACTTGATCGGTTTTATTTAGTGTGAAGACGTTGTTACTAACATTTAGATTTTATCTTTAATCTGCAAAGTTAAATCGGGTAGATTGTGGTAGAACCTGAATTTAATTTTCTCTTTGGACCGATCATTCGTACGGTAATTTTGTATGAGTATTGATATTGTAAGTATACCTACCGATAATATTATTGGCGATTAGGACCATAGTTACAGAACCAGTAGAGTTGATGAACAATAAATGAACTAGTACCTACAATCTATACCTACAGTTGCAGCTCAAACGCATTTTTATTGATATCATTTACGTTTCTAATTATTGGAAAACAGTTTAAATATAATATACTACGCTATTATAAATTTAAACTCACATTATAATTTTTTATACAATTTTTTATTAGTTTGAAGAAAGGACATAGGCTACTTGTTACTCCGGAAAAAGTGCAATTCCCGTGATAAGGGTTCCACGCGGGCAAAGCCGCGGCCGACATCTAGTTAATCATAATCAATCGAATGTTCAGCATATAGAACTTGCTTACTTACAGCATTTAGGAACATAAGCAAATTCTTACTTGAAGTTACTTACTTGAATATCAGAAGCGCTCTCTGACGTCACGGAGACTTCGCTTAGCTCGGTCAATATAATTTTACTCAAAAATGTATTATTGTTTTTTTTTTTCATTCTACGTCAGATCACCCGGAAACACTATGCCCAGATATTAAAACTGTTGAAAGTGATAATCGCGAAGGGAATTTTAAGCACATCTCGCTAAATTTAAGTTGGTCCACATCTTACTTTGTACTTATTCATGAACGCAGCAATACATGAGAAGCTTGCTCTGTAAACAAGTCTCTATCTTAAGCCAAGATGAGGACCTGCAGTCACAGTAGGAGTACTAGCGTAGTAATCTAGAAGTTTCACTAAAAGAAGAAACGGGTTAAGAGGCCTGCGACAGGCAAATTTCTATAAAAACGTAATACCGAAATCATTTAAAATTTAAGCATATTTTTGTCAGTTTATGTTGTTAGATTAGGAGAGTAGGCATTTATCTAGGTTCCTGTTAAACTTTTGTTCCGAAAAACTTACCTAAAAAAAGAAATGTAAGCAAATTGAAATGAAATCTTTGTAGGTACACCAAAAATGGCATTTTTTCTTTTCATTTGTTCTATAGTAAGTTTTTTGGACCAAAAGTGTAACAGGAACCTAGATAAATACTGTCTTTATCCAAATAATAACATAAAGTGACAAAAATATGCTCCAATTTTAAATTATTTTGGTATTACTTTCCTAGGTACGTAGGTACGTTCGCCGGGGTCTTAAGTGATAAAGTATCTACTAATACTAAAGCGGAAGGAAGAGTTTGTTCGATAGTTTGTTTGAACGTGGCGCGCTAATCAGGAAATTCCTTTTGGATTTGAAAAAATCCAAGGAATTTATAAACTAAGGTAGAATATAACTTCCTTGAAAAGATATTTGTGCATTTGATAGCTAAACTCTTGAGGAAGGTTATAGGGTACTTTTGATCATCATCTTAATCACTATGTACCATCACTACAGGGGGATCACCACGAGGGCGCTGCCCAATAAACCCAATTAAAAGTGATAATGATTGTAAAATTTCAAAGTAAACTCATATTTTCTTACGATAAATTAATAGGAGTGGAAGTGGATGGCCAGTGGCCTTAAGGAGTGACGAGCGTGGTGATCATAGTGGGCACCTTAGTTCATATACCTAATTTACATTTGGTTTATTAACTTTTACAATTCTTTTAAAATACTCACACAAAATTTATTTTTACCTCAGAATCAAAAATTCCCACTTTCTAGCAAAAATAGAGTTTGGCCACAGCTGTCCAATGCTTTTTTGTAAAGGCTTGTAATATTGATGAAGTCCATATTGTAATGCTATTACGTATTTTGAGAAAAATCGCGTCTAAGTAGTAGTCAATCTAATCTGAGCGAGTTAAGGTTGATTTTACATTGAAGCCCCATAGAAAGTGACAGACTGATGCGCTGAAGTGTCTCGTCTGAGAAAGACCAGTTTGAGTACAGGTGAGTACTTGGATCAAAGAGCCTCCATTGACCCGTTTGCGGTTGAGCGGTACCATTGGATATCACTTTTGCAAATTGACAGCGATGATTTTTTGAGGTTTTTCGGCTATTCTGGACGGAAAATTGTCTACACTTTAGCAAAATTCTTCTTTAAAAACAGAAGGAACTCGCACTAATGAATGGAAATAGTTCTCTCGAAAAATTACATTGGTTTATTTTGTACGTCTAATTATTATCATAAACCAAGTAGGGAATGTAATATTTCTAATAGTAATTGACAAAATTTTGTTTACTTAAAAAGATTCACAGCGATTTCAACTTTGGTACAAAAAAACAAAAGTTAGTCACAACTAGGTAGATAATGCTAATGCTAAACCTAACCGAACTGCTCTTTTGACGAACTCGCCTTAGACGCCCAAAAAAAAGTTTTGATAACAAACTCGTACAACTCAAAACCGTAGTAGGAGCGATTAGCACAACAAACTGGGTTATCTGAAGATGTTTCGCGTCACTGCCGACCTTTGGCAAGAGCCTATAGATAGACACACTTCATGAAAACGGCCATTTTTCTGTCTTCTTCAACAAGTTCAATAGGTGTAACGAAGGTGACAAACTAAATACTTTCTGGTGTAAAGCCTGTTTTTAGAACAATATTTTTATGAAGGTATCATCAGTAAAATGAAAATTAGAATTCAGCATAATAACATAACATATTCTAATAACATATGAAAGTTTAAAAATATATCCTTCTAAACTATGTTGGTGTAAAGCTTGTCTAATATAGACAAATAGACTATGGAGTAGTATGTTTTATTTTCCAAATTAAAGCCGTTATCTGAAATGTCTGCGAATTCGCTATACTGTTTCTAGTTCTAACAAGCAATGCAACTATTGCGTTCAAAAAGCAGTCTGCTGATTTGGTCTAGATTATTATCACAAACAATCTATCATTGTTTCCCTGATCTACATTTCAGTACATGGGCCTGCGTAGGACTTTCAAATCTCGGTACATTGGTGAAATAATTCTAAATCTGTACAGTATGTTACAGCACTAAATCTTAGTGATTTGTTATTGAGGTACTAAAGTACTTTACGTCATTGAACCCGTATAAATCGGAGTGGCTAAGGAAATTATGCCTTTGCTATACGATTGGGAATTTTAATACAGTCATTTGAAGATTGGAGGTCCCGTTCACAGCTCAAGCTATGTTTTATGTAATAAGTGCTGGGCAAAACTATCCATTTTAGCACACATCCTCCTACCGCTGGAAATATACCTCCTTGTGCTCCCGCCACTTTCTCATGCCCTGCACTAGTCTTATCAACTACTTGTGGCCTATTCGTGCAAGGTCACTTTTCTAACCGATCTTTCACTGGTCGACCACTAGGTTGTGCAGTCATAATCCTTCTAAAAATTGTCCCAAGTTACGACGGAAGAAGTATTTGCATGTTCTACGTGCAAATACATCTGGACCTGGATCTGGTGCACCGATCGTAGTTTTTGCCCCCGACATAAGAAAATCTAATGTAAGTCTTTGTACATTACTGATAAGTGTTAATATAATTTTTAAATTACAAACGGACGATCAGACAGATAATACTTCTCAATTGTGTTTAGCTTCAATAACGCAATAATACTTAAAATAGGTACAATCGGAAAGTGTTTGGGCACACTTAATTCCAACTTATCGGAAAGCTATAAACTGGGCAATAAATTCTCAACCCCCGTTTAGTGTGCGCCTAGAAATTGTTGAAGGATTAAGACTTAAGCACTAAGCTAAGTCAGCCAATTTAATGCTACAATTTAGAGTTGTGGAATTGTAGAGTTTGTAGCAAGCAATTTTAATGTGAAAATATAAAACCTGTTTTTATTTTCTGTTTTGAGGATTATAGTCATGCCAGTACCTAAGTAGTTGTAGTAATAATATTTATGAAATATTTTATTCTAATGAAATATTTACATCTGCAGGATTTGTAATCTGTTTATACATTTCAATATAAGAGTTTTTTAATTTAAAAATGAAAAATTAATTATGATACGAATTTCATTACCTTCCTCTAGCTATGAGATTTCCACGCGGTGTAGATGTGGTCGTTCTTATTAGATAAATCATCGTAAACCTTCCACCTCACTAACTTTTCTTAGGGCAATACCTAAATAGGTACTTATTGCCACTACATCTTAAAGGCATACCGCCGAGTACTTATTATGCTGGGTATGCAATAAAATCTTTGAAAACATTGAATGAATGTGATTTTTATTGCTGCTCGGGTATTTATTGCTCAAATTGATGTCTCAGGTTTGACGATACAAACATGTGCTTGCTCATACATAAAAAAGTGATGTATACATGGGATGTACAGAATGTTACTAAAAGTTTCGGCCTACAAAGACACAATGAACTATTGGTTTTAGATCAGTTTTGGAACGATGTGATTTGTAAAAAAAGTATGATTGACAGTGGTGGCAATTCTGTTTTCTGATGCTGGATTAGATTACGTAGACTTAGAGGAGTAGTACACATACAAGATCAGGGTCAAAATACACTTTAAGCCGTGGTAAACCCTTATTTCATCCTACAGGCGTTCAGGATCCTATCCTATTTGACGAGGAAACTGACTGTTAGTGCAAAAAATAGCAGTGATTTTGGTTATGAATCCCAGCTTTATAGTGGCTTTCAGCTGGCCTAAAACTTTGTCCTAAAGTTAACCAGTTGCTCATAAAGAACGTACAGTCAGCGTCATCAATCGGTATCCCCCTATTGATTTTAACAAGGACCCTTTTCATTTCAACTTTGGATTTCAGACGGATTTGCTAGTATAGGAACTCGAGCGAAATTAGATATCCATAAGTATACTAGCAAATCCGACTGAAATCCAAAGTTGAAATGAAAAGGGTCCTTGTTAAAATCAATAGGGGGATACCGATTGATGACGCTGACTGTACTTACTCATTCGGAGAAATAAAATGTGGTCTATGAGATTGCCGGGATAGCTCTCCCATTGAATTTTTTGAAATCTTGGCACATTTTTTTTGTTCCATATTAGGCGCGGGCCAGATAAAAGAGACGGGGCGCAGACATTTGTCTCTTCCGCGTCCCTTTCATACAAAATGTGACGGCACCCCGTCTCTTCTGTATTTTTTGCGGCGCGATGCTTCTATAAATTTTCTATGAAAGGGACGCGGAAGAGACATGTCTGTGACGCGTCGTCGTCTTACGTCTTTTCTGTATGTCCCGCGGCCTACAAAGCCTGTCTCTGGTCTAGGTCTCCTGTCTCGGTCTAAGGCGCGAACCGCCACCATTATGGTGTCCAATAAAGTTATATTATTTTCTCTTCCAGTATTAAACACCCTGTACCTTTCTTTCCGGTCGACCTCGACTCGAGTCAACTAGCTAAAGCAATTAATCAAGTACTTTAGTGTAGCCTCTTGAATTGCATGACGGTGATATGTTGTGATGAAAGTTGATATCTCGCGCTCTTATATATTTTAAGCAGAGGTTTCTTATAAGCTGTTGCTGTAAAATAAGTACTTATAAATTATGCATCTTAAGTTCATAGAACCTACTTTCAACAATTTTGTAGGTAGTACAGCGACTAAATTAAAAAGGTGAAATACCACATTTCCTATTTTTTTTTATTACCGCCTTTTTGGAAACCCATGATGTAAGTACCTACATCATTTCTTGTACAACATTTTCTTCATCTCATTTAATTCATTTGCATACTGATCATCCGGTAAAATTCAAAAGTATATGTAATGAGTGTTTTATACCAGTATTCATATTACTTGGTTGTCAGCTAAATGACCCTGACCTCGAGTTACAAATTGAATAATGTCCACATTATCTAGGGTCATGACTACAGACCCTAGAGGGCTCAGTGACAAACATCCGCTTGACTGGAAAGTACCATAAATTGTAAAATCATTCGAAGTGCAGTACTTTTGACAGACAAACATTGAAATTTGAGAGCTCTTAGAATGACGAAAATTCTCTGGATTCATCCAGAGAATTTTCGTCTTCAGCGAAACATTAAATAATTAATTAATTACAGTATTTAAATCGACGATCTAGTCGGTCGTCCAGTAGCGCGTTGGGCTGACGACATAGCATCCGTTGCGGGCCGACCATGGATGCGGACAGCGGCGGACAATACCAGGTAATACCCAGCAGCGGGAGAAGTTTCGCTGCAGATGATGATGGCCATGAAATAATCGTATTTCCCGCATATTAGTATAATTTCAAACATTGAAGTTGTATTTATACAACTCGTTAATAAGTCTCAAAATCGTAAGCCATCACTTTACTGATCTACTTGTTAAACTTAAAAATAAAAGCAAAATACTACTGAAATTTTCTTGGTCATCAGAAGTCGTGTGAACCAAAATTGACTGCAGCAAAAACGGATCAAAGCCGTGGCTGTCGATCCTCAAATAGGCTTTTTGCGTCCAGAATATATCTGTTATATTCTGAATATAATTGCACTATATATCAGCAAGTTTTTCCCTCAATTATTGCATTTCGTCGCGCCAACATCTGCTATCGTTTGAACATTCTTGTGTAACGATGCCGCCTGCTAAATTGCTTGTCTTTTGTGGTCCTTATGTTGGGTAGATAGAGTTCATTGTTGTTACATACTTTAAGCTAAGCGCCTTTTGGTAAAAGAGTATATGTCTCAAAGGCTTCTATTGCGATACAATGTCGAAATAAATTAGCATTATATTATAACATTTTCTCTTTGGTTCTGTGTAAGACTAAGGAAATTTCGTTACATAATATTGTTATTAAGATGAAGATGAAGGTGTTAATTTTATTAAGTGTTAAGTCATTGATATGATTTTATCTATGAAATCATTTAATTTAATTTAGTAATAGCTAGTTTTAACTCAGTTAAACTATTAGTATTGAGTATTGAGTAAGAAAAGAGTCAGAAAAGTCAGATTAGACTTTTCTGACTCTTTTCTTACTTTTCAGAGCGTGCTATCAGGGTTAGTGGCTTATCATACGTCCCGTTTGCCGGGTAGCCGGTGCCGGGTACAACCGGCGGCGAAGTGTATGGGCATGTACGGTAGCTTTCATACGTACCGGCGTAATTTGCATACACTATGCCGTCGGTTACAGGCACTTATTGAAGTCTCCAAGAACACACAGGAGTTTTCAATTGTCTCAAAATGTGGATAAAATACTTTGTCCCAAGTATTAGGTATGAACAAAATGAACTGAAAGGTCAAGTTGAAGAAAAACACGTAACATTTAAAATGCAGTTTATACCCTTTGTTTTTTGGCTCCGGACACCGGATCGTGGTGGACATATCGACGTGCGATGGATCGTCGTGAAAATGGAGTCCCAGGATTTGACGCAAAAAACCAGATGGATTCTGGATTTTATATTGCAGTCGGGAATAAGGCCGTGATGAAATGAAAAAAATGAAATCAGCAGTGTTTTAGAAAAAGATAAACTTGGCTTAAATAAATTTAAGCTCCTTTATTGTGATTTTTAAGATCCACTTTGCAATAAAATGAAACAGCCATTCTTAAAAATGTTTAAAAGTCACAAAGGTTTATTGAAACAAAGACTAGAAACCTACATTTTATGAAAAAAAAAAATGATCACTACTGTCTCCCCAAGGCGCAGTAGACATTCTCTAAAATCTTTTTTTAGATATTTTAAGATCCTTTAGAGATGTCTAAGTGGGTAGTTAGAGGTATGTACCTACATATTTGGTACATGCCCACATTTGCTCTATTTAGACTGTAAATGCTCATTCAAAAATTCCATTGTTGCATGCTCGAGATTTTAAATCCTGATTCGGGGTTTATTCCACCTTCACCATTAGGTACGGCTCATGACAGTAGATATGCACCTAATCTTTTTCATAGCAAAAATTATATTCTTATCAAGAAATGCATTTGACAACTGTGCAGTTTATTCACGATCTTTCAAAAAAGTTTTGCTGGCAGGTTTTGTGATGTTGGTAATGAATGGAAATTGTATGTAGGTGGAAGTCTCCAAGAAGGCAATTGAACACCACTGACCTTTCTCAACTTCCTTTGGCTTAAGACGATGATGCACAGCTCTTAGCAGACAAGTTCAGTACCCTCAATTTGACAACAGGAATCGAACAACAACTAACATTGAACGCAACAATGTAAATGCTACCAACAGTGCATCCTGAACTTAACTTATGTAAATAACAATAACTGCTCCAGAAACAGACTTATTTTATTAAAATAATAACACCCACGTGGTCATACATTCGTGAGTGAATGGCGAATAACCACTATTTGAAGACCTCACACCACAGAAGAAATAGAAGTAACGAAATACAAATGTTTCACTAACTTAGCTCTTTTATTATTTGCCACTTGTTTGAAAGACGATTTTAGAATTTATCGGAATTGCGACAGGGCTGAAATTCTATTGAAACAGAACCAAATGAACAAGCACTCAGTATTTTAGCTACTAGGTCAGGTATAGGCTAATTGAAACTAAACGCGGGACTTTGATGCACGTTTCCGACTCGTATTTAGATTCTGTGCTCGTGTATCAACCCAATTATCGCCCATCGAATGATTTCAAAACATTGAAATTCTAGATATAGGTATGTAGGTAGGTATGTATCAGTTTTATGGTCGACGACCGACAGTTTCAGTAACTGCCTAACACAATAAATTGAATTAGCATAGATCGTTCGTTTGTGGCGGAACCTCCTAGCGGCCTTATAATTCCGTCGCCGTTGGTCACTGGCTTATATAAACTGAAAGAGCGACAAAAGAGCAAACAACTGCGCATTATTGTAGAAATCACAGTTGTAAAATAATAGTACCAAGAAAGTCTATGTAATGTGGCACAGGTCTGTTCTCAATTCTTCAGGCACGTAGTAAAAATCGTGAGAAATTGCGGGTAGCTTGAGGTCAACTAGAGCAGACGCACCGTCGAGTTACCGGCCCACGCCATCGCTTTATTGGTCAGAATTGCCTCTAAACGTTACCAATGAGGCGTTTGTTGTTGTATATTTACGACACTTTCATACGGTCAGTACCTAACAAAATCGATTATCCCTCTTCAACCTTATCACAGCGCAATAAGGTACACAATGTTTTTATATTTCAGTAGATACTTGTGGGTTTCGATACAATAAAGTGCATGATATATGAAGGTCCAGGCCGTGATTGTGGGGTTCAAGTTATTCACAAAATTGGAAGTCGAAGCCTAATTTTGTGTAAGAATGTCGGTTTATGTTGAGCGTATTAACCATTGGTGCGGTGATTTTGAACAAGGCATGGTTTGATTAGATTTAAATTAGTTCAAAGTACTGTTTTACATTTTTATAGCGTACGGAAGTGATAGCGGGAACTTTATATCATTTTAAATATCAGGCTTTTAAATAGTTCCGATGTTTTGACTTTTATTTGGGAGTTTTATTGAATTTATGTTTACCTTTTGAAATGTAGAGCATAAAATGTATTAAATTGAAGTGATTTTTGTGATAAATGTTGATTTTACTACAAAGTGTGGAAAGAACGGATAAGACTTGGGTGGAATATAAATATACAGAATTTTTGTGGTTTTGTCTAGATTTTATACGAAACCGTTATTTAGACCTAAGGATTTGACATTAATTTCAACTTTATATTCGTTGCTGAGAGAAAAGGTTTTGATAGACACACAGACAAATAAAGGGATAAATTGTGTTTGTTTTTTTTTAAGTACAGAACCCTAAAAATAAAAGAAAATCTACCTAAATGAAGAACATAAAAGATACGGCTACAGTGAAAATACTTCTTAGTTTTATAGTAAATGAGGTGTTTTGTTTGTGGCTTTTATTCGTATGTTATTGACAATTAACCCACATAATGAGGCATGTAAAAAGTTTACGACCAATAACCTTGTAAGGGCGTTGGTATTACGACTTAGAAATGCTACTGGCATAAGTCAAAATCTAATTTGTTTCCAGCCTTGTGTAATTGTGCCTTTATTGAAACAGTTAACTGGAGGTTTCATTGGCAAAATCTTGGTGTTACTTTTTTACCTACTTGATCGCGTCAATTTTAACCCAGATAATGTAGGTAATGTGTTTTATGAGTAGGTAAAGAATTATTATTAATACCTGAAATACACATGCTACTAAAAAGCATGCTTGGTACCTGGCGTGCTTACGTCATAAGCAAACTCTTTTTGTATACACGTGCTAATGGCATGCTACTGCTCGAAACTAGCGTGCTTATGTCATATAATAGCGTGCTTGTGCTTATGTGCTTAAGTCTCATTAACATTTACAATTCCGACGGGATTCGAACCCGCAATGATACAAGTGATCCTCCTTAAGCCGGAGTGCCTTTACCAACTCGGCCACGGAATTCATATTCGTCGGGTTGAAAATCTTGATAAGCTCATTTATCGATTAGCGCCATCTACAGGGAAACTACTAAGTTAACTCCTGCTCATTGTCCGAAGTTACATAGCGGCATTTACACGGTAGAGTTTTTACCACGGATCTGGACTGTAAAGATATCTGTACAGATATCCGTACAGATATCTTTACAGATAACCGCGGATAAAACTGTCAAAGGTTGGAATGGCGCGTGCTATTTCCCGCGGCATCTGGACTGTACAGATATCTTTACAGATATCCGCACAGATATCTCTGCGTGTAAATGCTGCTATTCAGAATCATTAAAAGATAAAGGTGTAGAAAATGTTTGGTAGCAGCAAATACCAATGAATCCTTAAGACTGTGTGGAACTGTGAACTAAACTCCAGGCTTACTCAGCCTTACGCTGTTATTAAGCCTATGACATTAAACTTGGACAAACTAAGATTTGGATGGAATGAATTAAGTTTACGCCGAGACTTTGCAAGGATTAATTCTGAGAACTGATTAGATTTCGCAGAATTAAACTGTACAAGTTTATTTTCAACAGCTATAAGGCAAAGAGGGATATTTGATTTGAGGAAATTACATATGTATTGTAGAAATGAAAACATTAATATAAAACCTATTTATTATTGGACATTCAGTTTCGCAGGTACACCAGAAAACTTCTAATAATCAAATCGAATATCTATGTATCCTAGTGATTAAGATAATTTTATAAGTAGGCAATCTGCAGTGCAATTCAGACTTCCGAAAATGCATCCGATTCGATGATTTTCATCGGAAAGTTGACGTTTTTTCAGCGAATAAATGTCACTTTCGGAATGCATTCCGAGAAGGTCTGAATCGCGCCTCTGAAGTAGGTTGAAAGTTTTTACTAAAGATGTCTTATCTTAGGTAGCGCTAAGATTTCATCGGTAGCACTCTAAATAATAAACATCTCAAACATATCTACTGTTTACACTCCATTCGCACAAACGCGAGTACACACAACTATTCAAACAAATATAAGAGAATTCCTCAAAAACACGGTGAACTCAAAACAAATAGCTAACTCAAAGGATCTCAAAAGAACATCAAATAGTTTTACATTAACATACCCCTTCCTTGTTTACATGTGACGAGGGCGCCTTCTATAATAAATTTTAATATGCCTTTTTATATTTGGAACAGAAAACCCTGTATATTTTTGTTATAAATCGTATTGAACGTGTATTTGAATGAATTTAACACACAATGCTGCAAGAACTTTCAGATAAAAGTTACGGTCAGTTTCTTGAAAATGAGTCAAAGCCCTAGAGAGTACTTTTTTCTTGTTACTCTTATATCAATAAACAGAGATAGCAGCTGTTTGAGCAATAGAACCTTCAAGTATTAAATTTTAAGTTTGACGTTCTTTGACAAACAAATTTTATCTGTCAAACGAGGCTATTTTTTGACGACTTCTGTGGTACAGTGGGTAAAGACCCGCCTGGGACGCAGAAGGTTGTGGGTTCGATACCTGCCGCGGGAAAATTGTTTATAAATCAGACCTTATCGATACGCATCTACAGATAATATTATTAGATGCACCCTGAGTTCCTGATGCTTGAAATGTGTCATTGTTTTTTCGTAGGTGATAGTCAAAAGAACAATGAAGTTATCTGTTTCTCTCTTGTCATTTGAAACATGCTTGTCACTTGTTTTTTTTTACGAGAGCTTACTCTTCAACGATGACAACATTTCAGTTGCCTCAAACATACCGGAGTATTAAACAATTTATCTATCGCTGAAAACTGAAGGCTTTCTATAAACCAGTAGTTCAGAATAGACGACGAGGTATCTTCGGGTCTCGCAATGCCTGATCCATCTCATTCCGTATATTGTCGACCCTGTCTTTCCCAACTCACTTATCGCTCCCACAGACCCTACATCTATCACTCTGTTACTATCCTACTAAAATTACAAATGCGAAACTTTGTCAGTAGGTGTTTGAATGTATGATCGCTTCGCTAAATATGTTGGGTTCACAGGAATATATACAGAATATATTTCGAAGCATATGCAACAACTTTTATCTAGATACTATGAGAATGAAGTGTGTAAAAACTAGTTTTCGACAAGAATTGGACTCTGGTTCGCGCCTGAGAACAAAACTATTTTATGGCCGTCTACATACCTCCAACCTTTAATTATGATTTTCAGTAATATCATAATGAAAAATGTAATAAAGTGTCTCTACATATTTCACTTTTAATCATAAAACCTGAAAAAAAAATAGCACGTAAGTAACCATTTTATTCAACAAAAGCGGTGCGCTATGTTTTGTTATACTAACATTAATAATTGCGTTTGCTATTTACTCTTTTATTTATTATTTATTTCTATTTACTATTTACTCCAGTAGCTATACCAGAATTTAGCTTTAACGGGTTGTAATTGTAACACAAGAAAATCTGCATGTTAGAGCTACTCAATTTACAATGAGTATAGCCCCTCTTCCTATTACTTAGTTGTTTACATTGATGTCGCCATGGCAACCGTGTTTGCTAAACACATGTTGTGATTGTAATACCCTAAATCGCAAAGCCCTTTGTGTTTGAGGATAAATGTACTACATCTATACAAACTATTGAAGATGACGTAAGATATTATGCCAAAACAAATATAACCTACATCATCGGGTTAGGTATCAACAATATCATACAAATAAGTGGAATCGGAGGAATTTAGGATTCCTATTAAATAATAATAAATAAATAAATAAATAATGCTGGACATTTCACACAGCATCATGTAGTCCCAAGCTAAGCAGAGCTTGTGTTATGGCAACCACATGACTGATATACTACTTATATACATTTTTTTTTTCGTAAATACATACATAATATACATAGAAAACACCCAGACCCGAGACAAATATTTGCTGATCATACAAACATTTGTCCCGCGGCGGGGATCGAACCCGTAACCTCTTGCGTCACAGAGGTCGTATTGGTTTAAAACCCTCGTGGCGAGCTTGCTTAGATATTCTTGTAGATCGTTGAAGTTAAGATACGCAAGTGGCATTACCTGTTAAGCGCTTCAATGCTTCGGAGGGCACGTTCAATGTTGGTACCGGCTTATAAGTCCGTTAAGCTGCGATGGAGGAATTCAGGTGGGCTAAAACTCCGTCACTAGGTAGCACTAGCTCATACAAACAAACAAACAAAATCGAACAGCTTCAAACATGGTATCAACTTTTATAATTGTTAAACAAACATGGTACCAATTTACAAAACATGGTAAAAATAAGCACTTTACGCTGACTGAATTTTTTGATCACAAAACTTCATACTTTCTACAAGTCACTGTGAAGTCATGCTATTCCAAAATGACTTTCAAATCTAACTTGACTCATCGGTCACATCAAAGTAGGTAGGTACAGTCGATAACGAAACGCCCAGTTCAGGTCAAACGTCAATCAAAACAATCTAGCGTAAAAACTACGCCCACATCAAAACTATAACTCAGTGACATCGCGCAAAAAATAACTGTGTTTGATTGAAAACGCTTTCAATAATCCATTAAACCACGCTGGAGTTTTGATAGATGACACATGAGTGTGCCGGGTGACGGATGTGGCCGTGGGTTCTACTATTTGTTTCAATTTGACTTGAAATGGGAGGTTTTGGAACACTTGTCTTATGCGTTACCGCCCCAGATACTCGTACCTTCGAAAGCTCTTGAATGTATGTGTATCTGAGTAGATGTAACTTGTTTTTAGAGTTTGTATTCAAATACTTTTGCCTCTAAGATCTACAACGGAATGTAGGAAATTCAACCATTTTACTATTTGAACAATGTACTTACATTGATTTTACCTATGTTTAAAAATAATGATTTTTCCATCTTACTGAAACTTGCTAACCGAAGATACCTTTTTGTCTCTCTTAAAGAAAAAGTAAATAGAAATTTTGGTGTGTGTAGTAACATAAGTAAGGGCCCGGTCACACGACCAAAATATGTCACTAGAGCACTCGTATGCAAATTGATCGGACGCGACGTACATCACGTTATGCAAATAGCTTAACTCGCATCAATAACTATGTTCTATCCTTTCGGACATGCGGTAAGGGACCTTTAGCACTAGTTTTTGTCTGAAGCGTCTAGTTTTTGTAGGTACCTTCACATTGTCATTATTTTCCCAATCATCAATCGCTTATCATAGATCTATCAATAATATTGATAACTTGATTATGTTCAGTAATATTCAGTAACGTCATAACGACCATTAGTAGACATTTAGCAGTTGAAAGTTTCCATGTTTTGAAGGAAAAGTTATGTGTGTAATTCACTGCATTCAATATATGGTCCGTTTCGATACTTTCTTTTCCTTTTGCAAAATCTTTAATACCTACGTTATTTTTCATTGTTGTCATCAAAATAGACGTTTTTGTTATTATTTATTGATCAAAATACAGAGATATTACAAGTTTTTGATTAGTGTTTTTAAGCCTGTAAGGTTTATCTAAACACCAAGGTTATCGATACCTACTATTAATAAAGAAATACGAACGAAGAACACTCTTAAAATGCACCCACTCAAAGTGGGCAAAAAACAATATTGTATTGCGTTGTGAGTAATGCCTCTGTGCATCCTCTTAGATCTCATCAGAGGATCTTAAATGCCTTAAGGGAGTGTACACATCGCGTTTTTTGCAGCGCGTTTGTATCGATACAAACGCGATTCAAACGCGATGCGAACGCGCAGCCCACCGCGCAGCCCCTCCCGGTTCGCTTTTGTATGGAAAAAAACGCGTTGCGAACGCGCGTTTGTATCGATACAAACGCGCAGCTCAAAAACGCGCTGCAGAAAACGCAATGTGTACACTCCCTTAAGGCATTTAAGATCCTCTGATGAGATCTAAGAGGATGCACAGAGGCATTACTCACAACGCAATACAATATTGTTACAACCCTAAGATCTAACTGAATGTCTAGTAGAGAGACTTGGGGATACGATCGTGGTTATATCTATTTTTTTTTATTTAATAAATATTATGCTTGTTATCTATCATTCATTTCGATATGACTTTTTAAGTCATAACCTACTAACAGCAATAATATAAGACGAAGTTTCAAAGATAAGCTTTTTAGCAAAGAACCAAGTTTTACTGTATTTGTTTTGACAAGTAAAGAGTAGAGTGCGTATTTTAAGTTTGCAATTTCTCTACATTGTCCGGTTAAGTTACGGGACGAGAGTACAGTAAAGAACAAACTTCGCTATTGACTTCAGAAGCTCTAAAGACTACTGACTTTATGCGATCTTGAGTAGGTATAATGTCTATTGCATAAACCTGTTGTTCATTTTATCTTGACATTTGACATCTACATTTAAAAAAAACATACAGTCGACTTGAGAACCTCCTCCTTTTTGGAAGTCGGTTAAAAATTATAATACGTGAATGTTCTAGAATATGTTCATGTAATTCATATGGTTTTGACAACATCCTAGAAATTTTCTCAAGATTTATTCATTTTTATGAATCCAAAATTTATCAACATTGGACAACATGATTATTATGTACGTGATTTTATTGCGTAACTTATAATTTATTTTCTTTTCCCAACTTTTCGATAACGTTACAGTGTTCGTGGTCACGGGATGACTGACGTATTAAGAGCTACCGCCGAGAATTGAGGGTAGGATCCACGACTACCTCCAATTCATCTTCAGAATCAGAGAAGTCCTCGTGCACATTACGACACTATACTGATGGTGTTATATCAGGCTGTATTTTTTTAAAATATAATTTTTCTTGCAATGTCATAAGCCAAGGTAAGACTGAAACTCAAACTGTTGAAGGTAAGTTTTAAGATCTCTTTGTGCTTACTACAAAGTGCATCTTAGCGTAAGTGCCGTATAAATAGGCAGGGCTATGCTTCGGAGACTTATCTTGCTTCTTTGAAAGCATTGGAGGTACGTGTCTATAGATCTAAAAGGTAAAAATGGGGTAGGTTGGCCTCACGAGATAGTGGTAAACTCTATTGATAAAGTTCCCATCACACAAGCTCTGCTTAATTTTGTGCTACCATGATGCTGTGTGATAATGTCCAACATTATTTATTTTTAAGTTTAAATTATTTCTTTTTTTTTTAGTTTTAAAGCCATTCAAAAGTCAGCCAAATTAAAGCGGGAATAGGCTGGGCATGTTTGATGCATGTCGTATAGATCTTTGGGCCAAAATAATGATTGAATAGGCCTATAATTATAGAAGTTGTCCTTGGCAAACGTTTCCCTAAAACTAATTAATATTAATATTAAAATTATAAAAAAATGTCCGTTCCGGCTTTTAAGTCGTTAAGCCATGACAGAGGCCTTTAGGCAGCCTAAAAACTGCATCAATAGAGTTGGCCACTTGCTCATACGAATTTACTCTTTATTCATATTTATTTATCAGTGATCTTCCGCGACGAAACGACATATACTTCAACGGGTACACTATACGCAAGATCACCTCCTTTAACAATATAATGGCGTAAGGAATACCCACTCAGTGTAGCGTAGACCTAATTGAACAATATCCATGTGGAATGTGGATGCAGTGCTGACAATCATTATAATATTTTAATTCACCTTTCATAAGCTTTTGACGTCGCTAAGCGGTCGTTAGTTCACTTGTTGCAACTTAAGGCATAGCATCAACTTTAGTCTGACCATTAAGGAGTAAGTAATAGAATGCAAGCCTGCTGGGGTACTTATTGTACTTTAAAAGCGTAGAAGCCTACGCTTTTTAAAGTACAATAAGTACCCTAGCAGGCTGAGTGATACAAGCGTATCACTCAGTTTTAAGGGAATATTAGTGCCTTTTTACCATTTACTGAGTCTCTAATAGTCTCATAAAAATGACAGTAAGTTTATTGCGAATCTAAATATTGAAATTGTTGAGTGAATTTCTTAAAATAAACTATCAAATTACAGATCAAATCAGAGATTTTTCAGTCGATATAATATTTTATTGAAAAAAAAAATATATATTAAATAAACTACGATCAGAGCACGACTGAATCCCCAAGGTGCGGTAGACATTATTTCAGATCTTTAGGTACTTTTCAGAAGTCTAATTTATTTTATGATGGTGAATTTGAAACCAATTTTCCAAATATGATTATATTATCAATCTACCATGTTACAGCAATTAAAAATCACTATTATTTTCGTTTATTAAACTATTTACATTACATGAACAATAAAATACTCTACAGAAAAGTCGAATGCTTTTAATAGGTATCAATATCCTTTTATCCCTTGATATTGAATCCGAAGTCGGCGTATGTTGATAGGTAGCAATTTTGCAGTTTTTAATCCTTGTCCTTTTAACTCGATTGTACGGCCTGAAATTAAAAATCCTTACCAATCCGAAAGGAGCTTACAAGGATCCTAATGAAATTGCAAAAAAAAGATGTAAATTTAAATAACAAAAATTTACGTGTAAATTTAAGTGATTTTTTAATTTCTTTTTTTTTCCCGCTGTAAATAAATAAAAAACTTAAAAATGTAATCAAATTACTGTAATAATTGAAGTTCTAAAAATAATTAGTTTAAAATGTTCATACTTTTGTGGCCGACTATACAAAGATTGGAAAAATCTCTTTCAATATAGAGGCATTTATTATATTATGGCCAAAGAAGCCTACTAAAGAGTCAGTCACTTAAAATACTATAAAAATGTGAGATCGCTGCATGTGGGCGACAGTTTTGATTATAAAAGAGGATTACTAAGATTATCTTGAGATAAATTTAAAGATTTGCAGAATATTATGTCATTTAAATGAGAACTGGCCATAGAAAGGGGACCTGCTTTGAGTTTACGAATTTTGATTTTTGAATTGAATAACACTGAAAATAAGAATTTGGAATTGGTAAATGAAATTTTATTTACATTAATATATTTTTGATATAATTTATTTAATTATCATAAAGAAGCGAGCAAACAAACTTTTATTTAAGTAAGTTGTTTAAAATTAAAACACTGTGTTATCTCCGTCATAATTATGGTCGATTTTTTATGGCATTTTATGAAATAAAAACTTTATCTTTCTAATATCATATTAATAGCTATTATCTTGGAATAAATATTGTCTGGTAAGAAACCTAATTTAGACCAACTTATTAGATCTTTTAGTCACAATGGTACACGAACTTCACCTGAAGATGGATTCAAAATTTCGTAGGTTGTTTTTATTTTGGCATTTTATAAACAACATCCGATCAATTTGAGTAGGTAATACGAATTCTCTTCTCTTTTTACTATTATATTATGATTGGAATGTGTAAAAATTTGAATCCCCCCAGACTCAGACGATGAGCCAACAAAATTAACATTTCTACTGTTTCATCTCAACTGGTTCCCACTTTTGAATTTCCTATTAGTGTTTACAAAGGCAGAGTCAATACTATGCGGTAGCCAGATCAACATTACACTAGCACAATCGATTTAGATCCCTGATACATAGGTACAGGGTTCATTTTAGCGTGTGTTGTTTGATTATGAAATGAAGATCCACGTATTGTCTATTTACAAAATTTTCGGTGTGTTGACATTGGCGTGAGAAATGGCTTCTATCGTCCGTAACGCTGGTAGGCTTATCGATTAACGTTACATACTACTGTGAAGAATACCTCTTGAATATTCATCATCACCATCATCATTTTAGTAGTTAGTAGTTTGTGGGAATATGTAGGAATATGTAGAAATCGAGAAGGAATTCTCGATTTCTACATATTCCCACTTGGCGATATACCATTTACTAAAGAGATAAAAAGAGATTTGTCAAAGATTTTGAAGCATCTTTTACCAAAATCTGTCGTCCCCGACGTACACGATACGATAAGCATAACACGATTAATCGTTTTTAGATCAAAAGTGGCGAATTTATCCAATTTAACTTCAAAAATTACTTATTAATTATTGAACTCGGTATGCATAAATTTTATTGAAGTCGTTTAAAAAAGGAGTTTTACCTACTTACACTCCTTTTTTAGGCGACTTCAACAAAATTAACACTTATTAAAACTTAGATAAATACTTTAAAGGCAGTAGTGTAACATGGACATAGATAAATACCGCCTTTACAGTATTTATCTAGGTTGCTGTTACACTTTTGTTCCAAAAAACTTACTATAGAACAAATGAAAAGAAAAAATGCCATTTTTGGTGTACCTACAAAGATTTCAATTCAATTTGCTTACATTTCTTTTTAGGTTAGTTTTTAGGAAAAAAAGTGTCAGGAACCTAACCTACTCTCTTAATCTAAAACAGTGATAAAAATATGCTCAAATTTTAAATTATTTTGGTATTACGTTCCTAGGTAGGTACGTTCGCTGGTCCCTTAAGTTTTTTGTTCAGCAAGAGTCATGCAAAACAAAAACTTTAGAATTTTGTATTTATAAACCTAATTTCAACGAGAATGTGAATGTTACTTCGGAAGTCCTGCCGGATAAAAGTTGACTGTAGCTGTTAGAACACTCTGTAGCTCCTGTATGTTTGTATTAGCATGTTTGGAACAGGAGTTAATAAGCAGGTCGTGAAGCATTAATTGCTTCCTAAGATAATTACTTGTAAACGTGTAGGTATTATGGAAACTATTCGGTATTAATCGAGAGTTGATGAAGTTTTGTCATTATCTATTGTCATTTCTGACATTATTGGATTTTCTCTGACAGTTATTTGATTCTATAGAACAAAACTTTAGCTTGTTTTGTATCGTTTTAATCGATGTTAAGCTAAAAGTCTCCTTAGGCTGATTTTAGTTTCAAGCTCACCGTCAGCGCTGATAGGCGAGTGATCTTTATTACAATGAAAAAAGGATACTGATTGTCCAGCACTAACGAGAGCAATCAACGTAGCCATTTCTGCTAAACAATCAGTACCTATCCTTCATCATCATCATCATCATCAGCCTATAGCAGTCCACTGCTGGACATAGGCCTCCCCTAATGAGCGCCATCGCGCCCTGTCTTCAGCTTGACGCATCCAACTTGTGCCGGCAGCCTTTCGCAGATCGTCACTCCACCTATCCTTATTTCAATGTAATAAAGATCACTCGCCTATCAGCGCTGACGGTAAGCGTGAGACTAAAATCAGCCTTAGTTTTGTTAGTTTTGTCCTTGTTCCACATTATGCAGGTAATGGTGATGATTCTGCTGTACACTGACTAACCAAATTATCGCTGAGTCCGAAAGCTACGCTAAAGACCAAGAAGAATAACACGTTAGGTACTGTAGCCGTACCATGAACTCTTAGAGCAATGTTAAAACAAGCTTGAAACATGACAACGAATGTCATTCCTAAAGCAGTAGGACTGTTTTGAGCTTGTTTTAACATTGTTCTAAGAGTTCATGGTACGGCCCCTGAAAGTGACATTTCTAAAAGTATCGATACGGGTAATTTTTGTAACAAAATTGCTCTTCTAATTCTATCCAGAAAAACTAAAATTTTACTACCAATAAAACTAGTATTTTTAGAAATGTCACTCAAGCTGTTAGTTTGTTTTGGGCTTTAGTATAATCGAAATAAGAGCTTTAGATTAAGCGATAATTAACGTCCAGTTTCAATATTCATCTATCCTTTTGCTTAGTGTGATATATTATACATTTTTAGTATAGGAGTAATGTCAAAATATCTAACTATAGTATGCAAAATCACAGATACAATAGAATAATGAAACTGGATGTTAGTTAGTCCGTATCTCTTCCTGTAGTCGGCCCCTCATGACTGAGGATCGTGGTCATCATCGGGTGGTCTGCATCTAGCTTGGATGTTCTGTCTCCATCGGCTTCTATTCATTGCATCTCGCACAACGTTGTGGAACCTGACGGCTGATGACTCTTTGATTTGATCCGTCCATCGTGTTGGGGACCAACCACGCGAGCGTTTTCCGTCTGTGTTCCCAACCACGATGAGCTTCTCCAAGCTGTCATCGCCTTTCCTTACTACGTGACCAAAGTATGCGAGTCCGCATATAAAAAACAAAATCATCACCAATACACTTATTTCTTTAACAACATACAGAATTAAGTTCATATTGTAATTTCACGCGTATCCAGAAATATAATTGTGTATCATGCTGTACTTTGACACAATCGTTTCCAACTTAATCGCAGCCTCCGTATTTTGAACCACGTTCATCGATTCGTCTCAGGGAACAGTTTGTATACAAAAACTAGCGTCTACAAAAAAATCTGAGCAGTTTTAAACTTTTTTAGTTAGAATTTTAGGTGTAAATAGTGATTTGCTTATAAAACAAATATTGTTAAAATTAATTTCGAAATTGCTTTCTCATATTTACGTTTGAAAATCCAATGTTTTTTAATAAATATATGTAACTTTTTTAAAATCTATGTAAGTAATATTGTTATAGTTATATATTTTCATCTAAAAGTAGCAGTGAAAGTGATTTTTGTTTACCTCTCTTCAATACAAGCGCGTTTTTGTGTACGTATACACATGTTTCATATTTTTTTTATTTGACACTTAGGCTGCGTTTCCACCAGAGATGTGCGATGGAAATGTGTCGTGCGAGGATGTCTAGCTGTGCTGTGAAAATGTGTGGGTGTTTCCACCAGAGATGTGCGATGGAAATGTGTCGTGCGATGATGTGTAGCGGAGCTGTGAAAATGCGCATTAATGTGTGGTGCGAGGATGTGTTAATGTGTGAAGCTGTGAAATGTGTCGATATGAATGAGTAGTGACCATGTCATTCAACAACACATTCCTCTTAACACATTTCTCGCAACACATCCCTCGTACACATTCCTCGCAACACATTCCTCTTAACACATTCCTCGCAACATATTTCTCGCAACACATCCCTCGCTTGTTTTGTATGCGCAAAAACCTAGCTCCGCTGAGCCGTTTCCACCAGAGCTGTGCTGACCGAGGCGAGGTAAATGAAGCGATTCTATTGGTTCTTTAAAAACAAATCCCTCGCTACGCATTACTGCTCATCTCTGGTGGAAACGCAGCCTTATGGGATCACTTTTCTTGTAAATATTGTTGAGTTGAATAAAACTTAATTTTTGATATTCGATCGTAGTAACCGTTTATGAACAGGCATATTTCCCTCTTTAGTTTAATCCACAGTTGAAAAACTATAAATTTTAAGGCTTACTTTCGATCAGCTATGCTTCGTCCAGATTTACAAGCATGCGTTTCGAATCAAACTGATTTAGAAAGGAAGTCACGCCAATTTGTCACCTAATCTCACTGTGTGGTCGTGAGACTTTTACTTAGAATCAGATTATCAGATAGTCACTTAGGCCTTTACAGTTTTACTAGATGATATAAACCGTGTTAGGAGGCATAAGGTAACAAAATAATAACCCTCCTTTTTGCTTCGCCGTAGTCGGGTAAAAAGAGAATAAACATTTTACACGTGTTGACGTATGTAGAGCATGCTGCTGGCAAAACAAAACGGACCATCCCAGGTGGGGATCGAACCCACGACCTTTGGATTAGAAGTCCAACGCGCTATCCTCTGCATTTTTGCCTACTTGACGAGACACTGTAGTGCCTGGGTAATTGTTCAGATGGAGTAGGCTTGCCGAGCACCTAGTCTTATGTATTTCGCTTTGATCAACAAAACATATTGTAGTTGGCATCAAAGTTTCATGCCTAATGGATAGGTTACACAGTGCGAGCTGGCATGCGAGCTGACCGAGTCAGTTACTGAGGTGCAGCTACTACGCACGTGTGACCGCATCATACGAGTTACTGTCATGTGCGAGTGGGACAGTTGCTATAGTGTGACCATGCGAGGCGAGTCGAGCTACTGTCATACGAGTACACAGGCACAGTAGCTGTCTACTGTCACATCAGCTGCTCGCACTGTGTAACCTATCCTTAAACTGCACACTGTACTTTCTCAGAGATTTCGATGTAGTAGGCCTACTCGACAACTTAACACTAGCTTAGCCGACATTGTTCACAGGAGACATGCATGTGTGCTAGGATAATTTTGCTCGTTGTGTGGTCTGGAGCTGACTAAGCCGAGGGTTTACTCACCAATTTATACCAAATTAACATGACTAGCATAAGGTTACCCATGCTATTTAATCAACTACAGTCAGGGGCCTTTCTTTGCTTTCTCCCTCAACGACTCCTGTTTGCAGACCATGACACTGTCTACACAACAAATGTTCAGAAATCTTTTTGTTTTGATTTATGCTAGAAATGTATATTATATGAAAACTTAGGCCTTTACATCTTTACTGGATGATTTATACAGTATCAGGAGGCAATCTTTGATATATTATCTGAAATTACAGTAATATTTGGAATTACTTCAATTCATGACTATTTGTTTCATATATTATTTTGATTACAATACACTGCAGAAAAAAAGTTGGTGGTTGATATATTTTATTCAGATAAAAATGTTGTGAACGTTCGTCCAATGATTTGGGTTATAAATGATAAACACATTTCAGTAATTTAGCATTTCATTATTAAATCAATTGATACAAATAAATTTAATCGTAGGTTTAGGGTGACAAATCTACATCGAGCTATGCTGCGCTGTACTGCGCTGTGCTATGGTTACGTCAAACAAAACGTCGTAAACAGAGCGTAGCCTCACACAGCGCAGCACAGCATGGTTTGTTTGTAACGTCATTGAAATATTAGACGAGCGAGTTGACCAAACATAGCACAGCGCAGTACAGCGCAGCATAGCTCGATGTTGATTTGTCACCCTTAGGGTAAAGTAATTATGGTTAGTAGGAATATAAAGTGCAAAATACAAATTTTGACGTCATTTTGTATGTTACATGTTTAGTTATTAATCTAATTATATTTATTTATGATAAAGAATTCTGAAATACAAGTTTGAGCATTTTATTTCGTCGCGTGAAAAATTAATGAACGATATGGAATAGCTTAAAGTTAGTGTAAAGTATATAGGAATAAATAGAGACATAGTACGTAGACTACGTAGATAGGAAGTTAAATTATTATTCTATCAATATAAAAATATACGCAATATTTTACAAGTCAAAAATCTTTAAATTTTTTAATTCACAGAAATTATTAATTTTTACGTTTTGGATAAAAGTAAATAAATAATCTGTATCAATTTCAAATAATCTGTGTTTTATAATAAATATTTACATAACTTAAATAGTTGAACCTAGTTCTAATTATTGTAAATACCTAATTCAATTTACATTATCGAATGCAATACAAAAATAAGTATAGCAAGCATTCATAATAAATAAAAAACACTACTAAATGCATTGAAATAAAAAATCACAGCAAAGTTAATTTCCTATCTACTTTAATTATTAAAGATTCTATCTACTAACTTCGTAACAATCAATGGTATAATTTAAAAACAAGATATCCTAGTTTTTTTTGTTTTCAAATTACAAACATTTTATAAGTACTGACTTTATAATTACTTTCCTATACTTATCAATTTGGTTCGATATTTAACTCGGTTTTCTTAAGAATTCTTATTTACACAAATAGGTCTTATTGAAACAACATCTCACATTTATTTGTTCTCTATTCAAATATTTTCAAAAACTAGTACAAGTTCTTAAAAGATACAAAATTTTACAATACATATACATTAGGTAACTTCTTGTATCGTAATAAGAAGAGAGTGATCCAATTTGGTTCGATAAGTCGACGGAATACATTCTAACTTTGTCCATAAATGGCGCATTACTCGTTGCCCGTCATAAATATTCATTTTCGACAACCGCTAGGAAGTTTTCGGAGTTTTCGAGTTGAGGATATTAGTGAATTTATGAGCAAAAATATTCCGTACTTAAAAAATACTGAAGACAAGGTATCTATCTGAATTAATGGTTGAGACGTTGGTAACAAACTTTTTAAAGTAATGCTCATAAAAATTCGTAAAACAGATTGATTTCATGAAACTTTTCATGTTCCATAAACTTATTTTACAAATTTAACTCTGATTCATTATCATCTTTACACTCGTTCCTGAATATACAAATCTCTAACTACCTAACCAACAAGTATTTACATAAGTCACTTTAAAAGAGTCAAAAATCGTTGCACGTCACTTTCCACAAATTGTTGCACTACACAGTCTAGTCTAATTCAGAGTTTTCACAGTAGTTCAACTTCGATCTGGTCGAAGCCATCATACCATCAGTCGCTTTCGTAGACAGTGGAGTTGGAGCTTTGTCTGCGTCTGTATGGAGAACAGAACTCTACCCTGGCATCAGGGAGCCAGGTATACGCAGCACGTTCCGAAGACGCACTGAAACAAACAAACAATATGTTGAAATACTCGTACATTACACTATCGCATCAATGTTTGGACGTTTAGACATTTGTTCCCCTATAACTCGACAACCACTGAACCGATTTGGCTGAAATTTAAAATATAGATAGATAATGACTGGGAATAGGCCATAAAACATTTTTATGGTACCAATCGGAAAGTAAACTTTCAAACAAAAAAATAATTTTCCAAATCGTGGACCGATTTGGAATGCGATTTAGACCTTCTCAGAATGTATTCCGAATTTGGAAAATGAGGTTTCTTCGCTGAAAAAACGTCAAATTTCCGAAGAAAATCATCGAATCAGATGCATTTTCCGAAGTCTGAATCGCGCTGCAGGCGTTTTTGAGTAGGTAATCATTTTATTTAAAAAAAATATTTCGACGAAAAAAGGTCTAATTAATATTTGATCATAGGTATTTATTGTAACACGTCCTCTCACGTCCTTTTCAATCCAGTCCATCCAAAGGTTGCCTGGAAGGAATCGCTTTGAGCGATAAGGTCGCCCATTGTACCACTACGTCTTTAAGCTTTTCTAGCTAAGTACCTACATAATTTGGTCTAACAATAAAGAGTTTTTGAAGTCGGTTAAAAACATTAAAAATCAGTTTATAAAATCGGTTTATTGTGGTTGATATAATATAAGTCATATAGTTGATATAATTAAGCTAAGTTTGAGTAGTGACAGGGTTAATGGAACAATTTTAATCGTCATTACCAAGTTAATAGCACGTCAGCTCAATTTAATGACTGTACACGTTTCATCCATTAAAATTATCCTGGAAATAGGTAATAAATAAACTTTTGCAATATGTAAACTCGAAGCAGTAAGGTCTGATACACACAAAATATAAACAGAGGATTGTGTTTGTGGAATTTCAATAAAATACTGTATATTGTGTTATTTATAAATAAATATACCTAATATAAATATTGCTGGACATTTCACACAGCGCCATCTAGCCCCAAACTAAGCAATGCTTGTACTATGGGTACCAGATAACTGATAAAATACTTATATACTTTTTTTTTTGTAAATACATACTTATAATACTTTTATAACACCCAGATACAGAACAACCATCTATGTTCATCACACAAATGTTTGTCCTGGATGGGAATCGAACCCACGACCTACAGCGCAGAAGGTAGAGCTACTACCAACTGAGCTAAAAGGCCAGTCAAGTATATATTCTGGTTTTTGTATATTAGGGGCTTTTCCAATCGCTTATATGATTTTGATCTACAAAAATTTAGTAAGTATGACGATTTGACATATTTTTCTTATAACGAACAGGGTGGCCTCTATATTACAAGGATTTGGGTCAGGTTCAGGCTTTAATGAGTAACACTTTGAAACATAATCTCTGTTCACTAGAAATTTCAAATTTTATTAAAATATGTTGTTTCAGATCATCTGGGTAAAACGCATCATCCTCTCTCTACTTAGATGTTCGCCATAGTTAGTTGTAAGTACTTACTTAATCTTACAAAACTTTTGTTATTTAGGTAGTAAATAAATACATTTTCATTTTCATCTTTATCAATTATTGATAAAGATGAAAATGAAAATGTATTTAAGTAATGTATGTAGCTCTACATATTATGTAGAGCTACATACATCGATTGCCAGAGCTGGCAATCGATGTATGTAGCTCTATGGGCACTAACCTAGATTCGTCACTAACTATTTTCACTTTGAAAAACTTATTTTCTTTCGGATGGCATTTTAATAGTACTGTTGTAATTTGGTGTTTATAATTTTATAAATATTTATACCAATAATGTACGTTAATTCTCAAAGAGAATTCAAGTAATATACCTATCAACCGTAATGGAAAATCATAATATTAATGTTATATAATAAAAAACAGGCAAAGGATTGCGTATCGCATGTTTTATTAACCTACGAAGCAACGTTTAATTTAAATCATGAAGGCTGGATTCGACCAAACTGGAATAAGTTTTATCTGGAAAGTAAACCGCTGTTTGTTTGAAAATTTTGTCATTGTAAAGTTGGGGTACATATGAAAAGTCCGAAAACCGAAATGCCGATCCTTGAAATGCCGATGCTTGAAATAGCGAATGCTCGTAAAGTATAATGCTTAAAATGTAGAAGTTTTAAATGTAGAATGCTTAAAAGTCAGAATGCTCGAAATGCCGAAAGCCAAAATACCGAAGTTTAAAACAACGAAGCTTAAAATGCCGAAGCTCAAAATTTAGAATGCTTGAAATATAAAAGCTTGAAACTAGTAATGCTCGAAATAATTATGATGATGTAAATATTTTTTTTTGTCTATACTAATATTATTAAGAGGTAAAGTGTGTTTGTATATAGGAGGTTATCTCAAAAACTACTCATCTGATTTAAAAAATTCTTTCACCTGTATTTAGAATGAACTTTCAGGTTGAACATAGCTATTATGTTATGTAGGTACCTCGTGGACAACGCCGCGGGCGGAAGCTAGTTTTAAATACTAAAGAAGTCAGTACCTATGTATGTTTGTCCGAACGTATCGCCGTAACTACTGAACCGATTTTGCTGAAATTCGGCATGTAGGAAGCTTAGGTTCCGGAATAATACATAAGTTATACTATTTTACATAAATTAACTCCTAAGGGGGTGAAAAAGGGTGGTAAACCGTTTGTCTAAATTTTAGACAAACGGTTTACCACCCTTTTTCACCCCAATCGAATCAAGGAATGAAATTTTAGACTCTAAAATTTCATTCCTTGATTCGATTCGCTCAAATCTCGGTACAATTTAACTTAGAAAAAAATAGGTACCCACCTATCTATTTATTATTATTACCTATTATTTTTCAAATAACCTCTAGGGGGTGTGCTAGGGAGCTTTAAAGTTTGCATATATTTTTTTATTTTGTAGCATTCACACAAAACTCGGTTTAAATAAACTTTAAAATGAACAATGATGACAGATATATTTTATTTTTACAAAACTACCCCTAGGGGATGTGCAATAGAGTCCTGAACTTTGTATGGAAAAAAATATTTCCTGGTTTGATTCACACAAAACTTGGCATAAATAAACTTTGAAGTACTTACTTAAATATTAAAACACTATTTTATTTTAAAAAGCTACCCCTAGGGGGTGTGCAATAGACTCAGTGGTTCGATTCACTCACAAAATCGTAAAGTAGGTAAATAATAAAACGCAATGCTATGCTTTCCTTCCGGAGAAAAGATTTGGTCTCATTTTATTCATAAGTCTACCCGAGTAAAGCTGGGGTGGGCCACTTTAGTTTAGTATAATAACAACAATGTAGGTATTATACCTACCTAGTAACTTGTAAGTTATGTTTTCATTTCATTTCATTTCATTTATTTAGCCATAAAGTTACATAGCATAACATTGGCAAGTCAATTTACATAGGTTCATATTTTATCATAATTTCATTTAGATACACAATTAACAAAATAGGTACTTATACATTTTAGGAATCCGAATACAAATCAGAAAATGAACAACTCATATATTCATCGATATGGTAAAATGGATGAGATTCAAGGAAACATTTTAATACTTGTTTGAATTTACTAACTTTTGTTACGAATTTTGTTAACAAATAAAGTTCTTTAATTTGATTTGATAGCGTCATGCCTGCTACTAACTGTCTGCCAAGGAAATTGTAGGTGTGTTACCTACAATTTCCTTGGCAGACAGTTAGTAGCAGGCATGACGCTTGCTCACGTAAAAAAGTAGGCGTTTCCAAACAAAATTAAATAATAATTCAATTCAATTCATTATTGTAATACCAATATAACAGTACAGGCCTTACAGGTACCTAATTCGTTATAATTAGTTAAAAACTTATTATTTTATTCAGCAAACCAAAAAAAAACAATATTATACTGAAAATAATAAAAATAATGTAAAGTACCTACCAACCAATTTCACACAATAATTACCTACCTACCTTAACTATAAATTGCACAATTACTAAACATTACTAATGAGATAATAGAATAAGTGCAATTAAAACCTATACAAAAAAATTGCACATTTACCTACACTGCTACCTAGGGGAGGCTGGGGTCAATTGAAATATTTTTTGAGAAAATCACTAAATAAAAAAAAATATATACTGAGGAGTTCTGTTGAACAGCTTCTGACTCCATCATCAGATCAGCTTAATGTTACCATCATAATTATTGCATTGTCACTGATATCCTATCAAGTTTTTAAAAAATAAGTACCCGAATCGCGTATGTCTTTAAAATATGAACAGTTACCGATCTTGGTTAGTTAGGATCTTGGAGAAATTGCTCCAAGATCCCATCATCAGATCCTGACTTGATGATCAAAAGGAACATTGGAAAAGTGTACCCTTTCAAACAAAAAAAGAATCTTTGAAATCGATCGAGGCGTCTTCGAGTAACCGGTGAACATACACAAAAACACAAAGAAAAAGATTCCGACGAATTGAGAACCTCCTCCTTTTTTTTAAAGTAAGTAAGTACTAAAAAATACAATAATTTATGTAAGTACTTATTTCGATCATTTTCGATGTTTTAGTCATTCGGCTTTTGGAACTTATACTTATTGAGCATTCTGCTTTGTAAACGTTCGGCAATTCAAACTTTCGGCATTTCGAGCATTCTGACTTTTAGCTTTCGACCTTACAAACTTCTATCTTTCAAGCTTTCTACATTTCAACCGTTCTACATATCGAATTTCGCTATTTTAAGCATCGGCATTTCAAGGATCGGCATTTCGGTTTTCGGACTTTTCATATGTACCCTAAAGTTGACACCTTATAAACAGGATAATTTGTATCCACATAATAATATTCGGTTGCGCTTTTTAAACAATTGTATTTCGAATTAAGCCGGCTAGTAGTTTACTCTCGAGTAACTTAATCCAGTTTGGTCGAATCCAGACTAAATGATCTAATTGGTCAAATATACGAATCGAGGATTTTCTAATCTTCTTTTGATTAAATTCTAATTCGACTGATCCGAATATTTCATGTCCAATTAACGTTTACATACTTCCTATGTCGTAACTTGTTCGCTTAATGTTAATGGCGAGTAACATTTACATGCAGTAACAATTGAAACATGTTCTGTAGACAAAACAAAGGCGTAGCCAGACTGCGACATCGGAGCCAGTTAGGTTGTCCAATTTAGATACTCAGTACATTAAGGTGGGTGCAGTTTGACTAAACAATACCACGCTCTTCTAGAAACCACACCAGATACAAGCGTCTCAATAATAAATAAATAAATAATAAATATTGCTGGACATTTCACACAGCACCATCTAGCCCCAAACTAAGCAAAGCTGATACTATGGGAACCAAATAACCGATAGAATATTTATATAAGTACTTTTTTGTTTGTTTGTTTATATATACTTTGTTTTTATCCCGAAAAAATGTATGGTTCCCGTGGGATAAACGAAATAGTAGTCCACGCGGGCGAAGCCGGTGGCGTCAGCTAGTATCTCATATAACAAGAAATTTCTCTAAGATTTAAAAAAAAAGTTCTATTGTTGCTCTCGTGGCAATCAAAATAAATTGCAACGTATATAACAGCCATTTATGCTATAAGAAGGCAATTATGGCACACACTGTAATAATTTAAATTGTGATTGAATAAAAATTATTGGATTAGATCGTACAAACGTAGACAGTCTTACACAAAAGTATTATATTCTGTTCTGTGACGAAAGTTGAGTTTTGTAATCGTCAAACAATTCAGAACATTACTAAACAACATTTTACTCGTAAAAAATTCAACTCACCATTTTTCTTTCCCAACCAATACTATTATTTCATATTTTTTTTCACTCCCGAGCGTTTTCCAAGTGTCAAAGTGCAATGACCTCTGTGCCATAGGGACTCTTTAAAACAACACACTCCACCAAAGGTAAAAATAAATAGCAGTTCTGTTTACCCAAGTGTTCGTAGGTGGCATTCAGAGGCGCGAATACATTACACTAGTCTTCATCTATGTATTGTTTGCAGAAGTAAAGCCATTTTAAAAAAGAAAAAACATTATCTCTATAGTTTCGGAGTCACCTCTAGAAGTATTTTCTTGTCGGATCTTGCAGTAGTTGTGCCTGAGACAATGTTTAAACGGAAGCTTACCTGACCATCCTCGAAGCCTCAGTCGGTCTTAGCCATAGAAAAAACATTGAGAACTGACAAGCCATAGCTTTCTTCACCATGTTTGTCTTTTCTTGGTAAAGATCTCACTATCGGACTTTTATATTTTACGAAACAGAACATCTTATCAGTTTTGGATTTAAAGTCGAGGCACATTTCAGTAGGGTAGCATAGATTAAAATCCTAAATTCTTGCTACTCTAGTAGATGTCACCTACTATAGACAAGAATGCAGTCCGATGCGTAAATGATAGTGAGTGGTTTGGGTCACAAATGGATAAGGCTAAAAAGAGCCGAGGAAAGTAGCGAGAGCAACAGCCTACATGGCAGTGAGTTAGATCTGTAAATGTCAAAAAAGTGAAGTCAAAAATTATTTATTTAGTAGCACCGCTGGAATAGCTCTAAAACTAAATGCCACTACTGTTCCTTCACGACAAATACCTTGAAAAACCAGGGCTACAAACACAATTTGGGTTCTAGCTTTCTTCTCGGTGACACATACTCTTAAAACTAAACAGTCAAGCTCCAGTGTGAAGACAATCGATGATGACAGTAGAATAGTCTGTGTATGTTGATGTCAGTAGACCAAGGTTCGTTGTAGTGAAACAGACCTTGCAAACCGCATGGGATGACCGATTATCCTTCACGCATGCCCACAGACGGACAAGACGGGCTCTGTTGCTTTCAAACACAAGGCGCGCTGATGCCTACGAAATTCGATAATTTACTCACTCGGATAAACACCACTGATACCTACACAATACATACATAACAAGATGTTCTAAGAACGTTTTGCTTATTTCAATAAGCTATTTTGAGAAAGTAAAAGGTTTTTGCAAGTTATTGAGAATAGAAGAGGGAAGATGATTGGCCATCTTATACGACATGACAGTTTAATTAAGAACATCATTGAAGGAAAAGTGGAAGGAAGGAGAGGAAGAAGAAGACCGAGAACAGGCTACATAAGCCAAGTGAAGGAGAAGGTTGCTGTCATGACGTATAAGGAGGTCAAGGAGGCTGCCCTGGAAAAAGCTTCGTGGAGAAAGAGGCATCAGTTATGCCGACAAGAGGCAATCCCTTAAATTAAGGAAGAAGAAGAAGTTTTATTATATTTTGATTAGTTAAATATTTCAGACCAAGATTATGAATTTGGACAAAAAATGTAGTGCGTGCTCAAATGTCGAAGTCCGCTTTTCTCTGTACATTTGGAATGGACTATAGTAATTTAACTTGCTTCTATATAACAACATTTAGATGACATATTCTGCTTGTATTACACTAACAAAGCCGTATTATCGCTGATAAAAAGAGCGTGAAAGTAACGGAGAATGTAAAGTGTATTTTGTATCAAAAAATACTGTAAGGGTTTTCAACATGAAGAACTCATCAATATTCACTTGAATAAATCTATGCAGAATATTTCAAAATCACTTTGTGCTAGTAAAATGGGTCATAATTGACATCGAAAGGAGTCCAATAGCGTCGGTCACTATTAAAAGAACGACGACGGCGGCGGCGACTCGAACGAAATCCAATTTGAAATAAGTGCCCTTTGAATTAATCCCGCCACGGTCGAACTGGGTGAAATTTCTGGTATTTTTCACGTCTAGCAATAAAAACGAGCCTTCTACGAGGGAAAAAGATGAGTAATAGCCTCGCACAGAGCTCCGAGGAACTGTGAGGAATAATAATATTATGCCTGTACGTCGGAAACCTTTTTAATCCGACCTAAGTATCCGTGTTACGGAAAACGATATTGGTCGTTGGCCCTGGCATGTCTTGTGGCCGTCCAAAATCAAACTCGACAGATACGAGATTAATAATTTTAATTAAATTTTGGGAAACTCAAGTGAAAAAATGCGTCAGGTTCGAGCCAATTACCCAATTACCCTAATGAAAAAAAAATCTAAAACCATACCGAAACACCTATCCAATTTATAAATTTGGATCGTATATAAATAGTTTGTTCACACAAACTATTACTACTCGATTACTCTAAAGTCTCTAGAGTCTAACTTTCCTATTTATAACAGTCCTCTGAAAGCTTAACTATTTGATCATTTTAAAATAAAATGTATCATGAAAGGCTTCTAGAAATTATACAAATGAGTGATCAGCTCGGAGTTCACGCTCGAACGGACAAACTAAACTTAATACATCAGATCTACTGTACCGTCTGTACCTATAAAATATGTTGTCATCTGTGTATGCCAAAGTTCACTAGGTGCCAACTTCATAACTAATCAAACTATGGACCTAGGTTAGATCATAATTTATTTCTTTCAATTTGTTTTCTTTTATAGATTTGCTTCTTATAGTAATGCAAAGTAAATGAACTACTTTAAAAAAAATGTACATGTGCTTAGCTACCGATCCGATATGAAAAAAAATCCCTGATACTGTATTCTTGATAATTTGTATCTGTGAAAATCATATGTGTGAAACCATGAGAGGTAGAGATGTTATGGTTCAGTGTTCTTAGAAGTAATTTATCAAACTCTCTAAAAGCTCCACAAATACTCGTTTGAAATTGTAATTAAAATAACTTTTCGAATGTAAAACAACTTTTCGTCATTATCGCTCGCGTAATTTTATCCCCTTTAATATTCTCTGATTAACAGCTTTTCGCCCTAACGAATACGTGTAAATTGATACGTGCACAAATCCCAACCCACCATTTTAACCACCAAATAAAAATAATAACAACAATGATTATGTAAAATGTTTTGCTTACTTTGGATCAAATTCAACCATACTGTGACTTATGCGGCAACGTTTTAGTAGTGTTTAATCAATGGTTAGAATGTGTCAAGCCCAATTTTATATAATTTTCATTTACTTTACTTTTTATTTATAAAATGCGCCTATTGTAGATTACTAAACTAGCCGACCCGACCTCTATTATGACGTTGTCCTGCCATTAAACTTCGCTCTTCAAGTCATATTTAGATTCAACTAAGTCGCTCTGAAAAGAAATCATAATATATTTAGGTTCATTATTTACCATGAAAAACATGAGAAAAAATAACATCAATATTGGTCAAATCCTTCAGGACGATAAAAATAAAAAAAAACTTTTTTGAATACAGCAAATAATAAAATTATTTTAGTAAATCGTCATGTAAGTCCAAAGTAAATGTTCCATTATTATTTTATGTTTCAGAGCACAAACCAAACATTTTTAGGCCGGCCTCACACAGCCGGAATTCGTCTCTGAATTCATAATCTGAATTCATATTATTAATTAAGAAAGGCCGGAATCCCATACAAAGTCGTTATGATCCACATACATTCTGATTTTTTCAGATTATGAATTTCTCAGATCGATCTGTAAGAATGATTCTGATGTGCATCCGGAATTCCTGGTCTGAATATTTAAGATTATGACTTCATAACGCACGTAATCCCATACATGTGCATAGAGCAACACACACATATTGAATTGAATGAATTTTTCTGTATTGAGCCAATAGCAATGCGATTAGTATTAATTCCTCCTCCATTTCGAGACGTTTGCGTGTGTCGTGAAACAAGAGACTACTGATCTATCTCAATTTTTAAGATAATGTGAGTTGAAGGAGCCGGAATTAAGAGTCTGAATGGGGGCTTTTTGGCGGGAATTTGAGAAGTCAAGTTTCAGTTTTGTTTTATTTTCCAAAACTTGTGTTTCTTCGAATGTTAATGTGTAATAATGGTGGACTATTAACCGTTAAGTGTTCGTGAACGTGCATAAGTGTGGGGAAGTGAAACAAAATTGGATAACATTGCTTTTCAAGTTCTCCCAAATAGTCCGTGTTGATGTTTCAGTAAAGCCCCACATCTTTACTGAGGCACAAGGGGAGGGGTGGGATATTATATTTATGTATTGTGTTATGTATTTATATATCTTATTTATCTATAAACTTGCAAGTTTATTTAATTACTTGACACTGGCTGAATGCACAACCGTGCGAAGCCAAAATAAAGAAAAAAAAAAAAAAAAAAAAAGAGTCTGAATTAAGATTCTTAATTCAGATAGGTTTTCCGGCTGTGTGAGGCCAGCCTTAGGCGATGCAAGAGTACTTTTACTGATGATAATTATGTTTCCATCTACCAGGAGAACATAAAATAAAGATGGTAAGGTACCCAACCACGGTGGCACAGCGCAGCGAGAATTGTCTGCGCAAACACGCCGCGGTCAAAATGGAAGCTCTATTGTGTCAAAATGTATTCATTTGTATGGTAAGCTCAATATTGACGGTAGAACTCGTTCCGCGGCGTGTGTAAATAATGTACAGGCTTTTTCGTGATTAAAATTACTCAGTCCTCAGTACCTATAGGCGTTCATGATTTGAGAATTATTTTTGTGATTGAAAATACTCACACATGATGAGATAATATGAGATTTAATACAGCTATTTAGTTTTTTACAATTTGCCGAAACAACGATGAATTTTTTCTAGTTTATTTCGATTAGAGATTGCTGTCACAAGTGTGAAAAAAATAGGTAAAAAAGTAAGTTCGTATGAGCAAGTGGCCAAGTCTGGTGACGGGGTTTTTAGACCGCCTGTGGGCCTTCGTCGTGGCTTAACGACTTATAAGCCGGGACCGACAATTTAACATGCCCTCCGAAGCACGGAAGCGCTCAGCTCGTAATGCCACTTGCGATCACTCATCCAAATTGTGACCACGCACAACGTTGCTTAACTTCAACGATCAATCAAGAACGTCTAAGCAAGCTACGCCACGAGCGCTTCAAAAAAATTGTGATTTTTTTAAATGAATTCAAACCACCAAAAAATGGAAGAAAAGACCAAACATAAAAATGAATACACAAGGTCAATCATTAAAATTCTCTCGCAATCTTCAATTATTATCATACTCATACCAAATCGGAATTAGACACAGTGCGACATTCAGTACCCCACTAATGAAGTAAAATTTTGTCGAATCAATAAAGTTTATCTAAACAGTTTCCTTTTAATAACTTGAAGTTAAACACGAACTTAATTTGGAACTTAATTTGAACTTATTGATGTTAAGTATGTTTCTCCTTTGGTGGTCCGCCTACCAATTAGCTGAACGATTCAATGTATGTTGGAATCAATGTTTAGTACGTTACAGACTATAAAACTGGTTCAAACTTTACGATCTGTCTTGTTTGGTTCACCTGTGAATTTATTATGGTTCCACAGAAAAAAAAACTGTCAAAAAATAATAGGTAGTACCACAATACCTAAGTTACTAAGTAGTTAGATAAAAGCCGTGTTGGCCAGTGCCTCGATTTTGGATCGGAGGTCATGAGTTCGAATGCTGGAAATGTAAGAATTTTTTGTTTAAAAAAATGTATACTTATGAGCATTAACACGAGCTTTAAACGGGGCGAAGGAAAACATCGTGAGGAAACCAGTTAGCTTTCTAAGCGGCGATGGGCTTACTACCTGTCTCGTATTGAATACTAACTTGCTCCAAATATGGGTGTGTACCAATTAGGTATTAGGACATACCTCTGACTACCTCCTTAGACATCTTTAAAATGATCTTAAATGTCTTAGCTAGTATTATATATATTAGCGACAATTTCACACGTGCCCTCCGAAGCACGGAACGCTCAGCTGATATTTTCCCATGCGGTCACCCATCCAAATTGTGACAACACAAACTGTCGCTCTATCAAAAAATGATGTTTATCATTTCAAACGAATAGTATAGCTACAAAATTTTAGACCAACTATTTCTTTAAATTCTTCAATTCTAATCAAATAAAAGTTGTGACATCGTAAACTTAAAAAATTAAATGCTCCATTTATAAGTGTAGACCACCAAAACGATGTACGAAAAGATTTAAACGTCTATATTTAATGTTCTATAACACGTTGCTAACAAGACTTTAAAAAATATACTAATAAATCAGTATCTCAACTGCAATTCTTGATAAAATATCCAATAATAAAAAATCAAGATTGAATTGATTAATTTGATTAGGCAGATTAAGGCAATTGCTAATGTTCGGAAGAATGAGATTTAATTAAAACGTTTACTAAGAAAAAAACTGGCTCCAAGAACAGATGCAAGGATGGATGTCTATTAAAACTATGATAAAATATTATAATGCTTAACTAGAGAAATAGAAAACCTAGGACAATATTTTTCCAATCAAATTAGACACAATTAGACTAAGTTTAGATGATTGCGCGGCGACGCGCGGTTGGTTCGGCGCGCGGCTTGAGATTGTAACAAAATGTTGTTGTGTACATGACCGCGCGTCATCGCGCGCCACCGCGCGTTCCCGCGCAAACCGCCGCCATGCACCAAGCAGCCGCCATCTGAACAGCTGAACCGCGCGGAAATTCTGAACTTAGCCTTAAGATTTCAAAATTTTTATACATTTGACTAACAAGCCTGCGTACATGCATGTAACTTTCTTTCAAACTTTGTATACTGCTTTGAAAGTATACTGTGCTTAGTAAACGTAGGTATCAAATTATGACCAGCCTAATTTTCATTTAAATAGCTTTTTAAGAAGCTTAATACGACAGGTTACAATTACGACAGCATTTTATTGACGATGAAGAATATTTTAAAAAGGTAGAGACGATTATTTCATATTTTCGTTCCCATCTTGTAAAAAGCGAGTTATTATGTCGAGAGCTTTTAAGAGCGGTTTTATTATGGCATGGTTTATAAGCTACCTTTTTAATAAAATTCAACGTCCGACTGTCTTTTTAGTATTATAAAATAGACACAATTGGGTAGGTAATGCATTTTTTATAAAATAAATGAAAACTAAAGATTGTATTCACGAGGTGCGGTAGACATCCACTAGTTTTTTTAGGCATTTCAGATCCTTTTTAAAATGTCTAAAGGGGTAGTCAGAGGTATGTCCAAATACATGCCCACATTTTGCAGAAGTTAACATTCCTGTGACAGGTTGCAAGCCCATCGCCTATTAGAAAGCTAACTGATTTCCTTACGATGTTTTCCTTCACCGTTTAAAGCTGGTTTAATGTATATTTTTTTATTTCTTTCGAAACGAAAAATCCGTTGATGCACGGCCAGGGTTTCGAACTCATGACCTACGGATCGAAAGTCAAGGCAATATTTCACTCGGCCAACCAGGCTCTCTACTTGGCCAAAACAACTCTCTATAAAAAAAAAGATTCCAACGAATTGAGAACCTTCTCCTTTTTTTGAAGTCGGTTAAAAATAAATTATCCGAATTAGCACCAACTATAAATCAAACTATAGATAAAGGACTATAACTTACATTTGCAAACAATACATTACCACAAATCCTGTAGTCATGGAGATTAGATACGCCCAAACAATATTATCATCCCTATATCAGTGGCCGTTCTTGCGTTTACCCATGGGCAATGAATAGAATAGATATTTGTGGGGAATAGAAGAGAAACTTACTTATGTTTCTCTAGGTGAGGTATTATAAAAAAAGCTTTGAGGGTAATTGCAAAACTATCATGTTCCTGTTTTAAAGTTATTTGTTTAAAAACCGGTGCCGGTGTTCCCCAGGGGTCAGTGCTTTCTGCAACGCTCTTCCTGCTGCACATCAACGATCTGCTGAGACCCGGTATATTTGGGTATGCAGACGATAGCACGGTTGTAGAGAGCTACACATCCAGCGCACGAGCCAGTGGACATGAGATCATGACTCTCAGAGAGGCCATGATAGAGCGGTTGAACTTGTCCCTTGAGGCTGTCTCAGACTGGGGCGATGCCAACCTGGTCAAGTTCAATGCCAGTAAAACGCAAGCGTGTTTATTCTCTGCGAAAAAGAGACCATTCCAACTGTCTCCTTCTTTCCGAAATGTGTCCGTTCCGTTAACTGACCGCCTCGAGCTTCTTGGTGTCACCTTAACATCGACTCTAAACTTTGGCTCATATATTGAGTCAAAAGCTCAGTTAGCCTCAAAAAAGCTTGGTATCCTCTCAAAGGTGAAGCGTTATTTCACTCCTATGCAGCTGCTCACTTTATATAAAGCGCAAGTTAGAGCCTGTATGGAGTACTGCTCTCACCTTTGGGATGGCTCTGCCAAGTACCAGCTCCAAGCACTGGAGTCGATTGAGAGGCGCGCCAAGAAGCTTATAGGTGATGACTCCTTGGTTGAGGCTCGGCTACAAAGCCTTGAGCATCGCCGTAGAGTCGCTAGTTTGACGGTTTTTTATCGGATACATTTCGGAGAGTGTGCTCAGGAACTGCATAGTCTGGTTCCGCCAGCTCCCTTCTTCCATCGGACTTCCAGACACCCGGAGAGGCGCCATTTGTACATGGTTGATATTCCCAGTGTTCGTACTAAGCGCTTTGATTCTACATTTTTTATACGCACGGCGAAAATGTGGAACTCCTTGCCGGGGTCTGTATTTCCAGAAAAGTATAATTTGGGTGTCTTCAAATCGAGAGTCAATAGGTTCCTTCTAGGTAAGCGTGCTCCATCTTAGACCACACTGTTGCTTTACATCAGGCAGGGTGTGGTCAAACGCGAACCTATTTTCGTTAAAAAAAAAAAAAAAAAAAAAAAAATATTTGGAAATTTTTAAAGGATCTTAAAAAGTTGCTTAAAGATCTGTGAGAATGTCTACTGCGGTTTGGGGATTCAGTCGACCTCATCTTTCATTTGAAGTTATTGACTACAACTTATGCAAGTTTTTCTATACTTAGGTATAAATTTGGTTTTTTTGGACAAAATAGTAACTTAAAATTAGAAATAATTTGTCATAAAGTGGCTTATTGAATGGATTGAGAAAAACTTTTCGCCACGCCTCAAAAATGAAAACATAATTGCACTACCTACTTAATTAATAACTGTAATTGATGTACATTGCATGCAATTATTCTATGATTTTGACGTAAAATGCAATGTAGCCGTCACAGTTGGGAATTAACACTTTGAAATACTAGAGTTTCACTTCTACCCAGTATTTACTTTCTAGTGGGTGTGCTTGGGGTTAGTTTACAATAGTATTCGCCTATCTGTAAATTGGATGCAATCAAAAATTGAGACTTCGGAAATTGTTTAAAACTTAGTTCCCATCGGTTGATTACTATTGCCACAGTTGAGAAAGGAAATGGCTGGTTATTTCTTTATGGATATTCTGTTTTTAAAGTATTTTTTTTAAAAGCTGGGCATAGGCTTTGACGACCTCTGTGGCGCAGTGGGTGAAGGCCCGCCTGTGACGCAAGAGGTTGCGGGTTCGATCCCCGCCGCGAGACAAATGTTTGTATGATCTGCAAATATTTGTCTCGGGTCTGGGTGGTTCTATGTATATTATGTATGTATTTACAAAAAAAATGTATTTAAGTAGTAGGTATATCAGTCATTTGGTTCCCATAACACAAGCTCTGCTTAGCTTGGGGCTACATGATGCTGTGTGAAATGTCCAGCATTATTTATTTATTAATAGGTGTCCTAAAAAGACACTAAAAAAAGAGTGAAAATGAGGAGGCCTATAGGTACTCAGCAGTGGGTGGATGTGGGCTGATTAGATAGATAGATAGGTGTCCTAATTATTACCTTGACTTTCGATCCAAAGGTCGTGGATTCGAATCCTGGCCATGTATTAATGGATTTTTCGCTTCGAAAAATTAATATGCTCAGTCGGGGGAAACCCTCGAGGACGCTAATATTAGTGTAGAAGTGTAGATTCAAGTTGTTTAGGTTGTTGCGTTGATTCATGCGTTTGAGCTTGCTGTGCTATTGAAGCTGTGGCTAAGGACTGTTCCAAAGCCATTTTACCTCCCTCATTTACACCCTATTTCGTGAGACCGGCACAGTGAAAACCGATTCGTTTAATTCTCAATTCAGAATGAACATTACATACATACATACATAAACTCACGCCTGTATCCCATCATAGGGGTAGGCAGAGACCACAGAATGAACATTTTGCTCAATTATTGTGTAACAACAAAGTTAAATTGCAAGTCGACTAAAAAAATCTTAAGTTCACCAAACAATTGGGGCTCATAGAGTTTTACTCCATTTTTTTGTATTCAACTGTCAAATTAGGTCGCTATTAATTTGTTTTTATTGCCACTCTTAAGCCTTGACCAAACCAAAGCGTTCAGCTAACGTCCGCGGTGGCGTGAACTGATCAAGGCTTTATGTTGTTTATGAAAAGAGATGACGACAGATTTAGCGGTAGAGATAAGAAAAAAAAATCCACATCGCTTAATCGCATTCATAAAACATTGTAAATGTCTAGTTCGGTGTTGCCTACGTGGTTTCTACAATATTTTCCGTCATAATTAGTTTATGGCACTCAAGAACAGTCTAGCTTTCTAGAAGTGAAAGCGATTAACTTTAAAAAAAACATTTGACACATTCCTTGCCCAGCCACCACGGAGCACGCAAGACTGCACGCATCCGCATGGTACCTACGTCATAGGCACTGAACGCGTTAAAACAATATCCCTTTAAAATCTTTGTTTATTAAATTTCTGTGTGCGTATGGTATGCTAACTACTTACTATAAAGCGGGATAAGCTTAAGATGAATGATGGTCCTTTAAGGGCTCGGCGAACGTATCTACTTACCTAGGAACGTAATACCAAAATAATTTAAAATTTGAGCATATTTTTATCACTTTACGTTATTATTTGGATAAAGGTAGTATTTATCTAGGTTCCTGTTAAACTTTTGTTTCAAAAAACTTACTATACTTAGAACAAATGAAAAGAAAAAATGCCATTTTTGGTGTACCTACGAAGATTTCAATTCAATTGGCTTACATTTCTTTTTAGGTAAGTTTTTCGGAACAAAAGTTTAACAGGAACCTAGATAAATACCTACTCTCCTAATCTAACAACATAAACTGATATAAACATGCTTACATTTTAAATGGTTTCGGTATTACGTTTTTATGGAAATTCGCAGGTCGCAGCCCTCTTAAGCTAATTGTAAAATGATAACAGATTTACTTTACTTTATATTAAGACTAGCTGTTACCCGCGACTTCGTACGCGTTCGGGTACATAATTTTTAACCGACTTCCAAAAAATGGGAAGTTATCGAGTCGGCAAGTTGACTTGACACGTGACATGACACGTGTCACTTGATTTCGCTAACGGTTCAGAAAAACATGGATGGTTGTCGGTTCCTAACAGTAAATTACTCATGAAGGTAATATGCGAGCGAAGCGAGCGGAAATTTTTTCAACAAATGCAACATGACATTTGTCACTTGATTTTATTAACGGTGCTCTAAGAAAAAGATGGGTGCTTATCGGTTTCTAGCAGTAAATTACTTTGCTCGCAAAATATTCATGAAGCTAATATTCAAGCGAAGCGAGCTTCGACGGAATTTTTTTAGAGCAACATGACATGTGTCACTTTATTTTGCTAACGGTTCTCTAAGAAAAACATGGATGGTTGTCGGTTCCTAACAGTAAATTATTCATGAAGGTAATATGCGAGCGAAGCGAGCTCCTATTTAAGCGAGCGGACTTTTTTTAGAGCAACATGACATGTGTCACTTGGTTTTGCTAACGGTGCTCTAAGAAAGATCTGGGTGCTTATCAGTTCCTAACAGTAAATTACTTTGCTCGCAAAATACTCATGAAGGTAATATGCGAGCGAAGCGAGCATCGACTTAAGCGAGCGTAGCGAGCTTCCCCTGCTCGCGAAGCGAGCGGAAATTTTGTAGAGCAACATGACAGTCATATTGTGTCACTTGATTTTGTTAACGGTGCTCTAAGAAAAAGATGGGTGCTTATCGGTTCCTAACAGTAAATTACTTTGCTCGCATAATACTCATGAAGCTAATATGCGAGCGAAGCGAGCTTCCCTTGCTCGCGAAGCGAGCGGAATTTTTTTAGAGCAACATGACATGTGTTACTTGATTTTGCTAACGGTGCTCTAAGAAAAAGATGGATGGTTCTCGGTTCCTAATAGTACATTACTCATGAAGGTAATATGCGAGCGAAGCGAGTGGAATTTTTTTAGAGCAACATGACATGTGTCACTTGATTTTGCTAACGGTGCCGGCGCTCTAAGAAAAAGATGGATGGTTGTCGGTTCCTAACAGTAAATTACTCATGAAAGTAATATGCGAGCGAAGCGAGCACCGACCTAAGCGAGCGAAGCGAGCTTTCTCTGTTCGCGAAGCGTGCGGAAATTTTTTAGAGCAACATGACATGTGTCACTTGATTTTGCTAACGGTGCTCTAAGAAAAAGATGGATGGTTCTCGGTTCCTAATAGTAAATTACTCATGAAGGTAATATGCGAGCGAAGCGAGCATCGACTTAAGCGAGCGAAGCGAGCTTCCCCTGCTCGCGAAGCGAGCGGAAATTTTTTAGAGCAACATGATATGTGTCACTTGATTTTGCTAACGGTGCCGGCGCTCTAAGAAAAAGATGGCTGGTTGTCGGTTCCTAACAGTAAATTACTCATGAAAGTAATATGCGAGCGAAGCGAGCACCGACCTAAGCGAGCGAAGCGAGCTTCCCCTGCTCGCGAAGCGAGCGGAAATTTTTTAGAGCAACATGACATGTGTCACTTGATTTTGCTAACGATGCCGGCGCTCTAAGAAAAAGATGAATGGTTGTCGGTTCCTAACAGTAAATTACTCATGACGGTAATATGCGAGCGAAGCGAGCACTGACCTAAGCGAGCGAAGCGAGCTTTCCCTGCTCGCGAAGCGAGCAATTTTTTAGAGCAACATGACATGTGTCACTTGATTTTGCTAACGATGCCGGCGCTCTAAGAAAAAGATGGATGGTTGTCGGTTCCTAACAGTAAATTACTCATGACGGTAATATGCGAGCGAAGCGAGCACCGACCTAAGCGAGCGAAGCGAGCTTCCCCTGCTCGCGAAGCGAGCGGAAATTTTTTAGAGCAACATGATATGTGTCACTTGATTTTGCTAACGGTGCTCTAAGAAAAAGATGGATGGTTCTCGGTTCCTAACAGTAAATTACTCATGAAGGTAATATGCAGGCGAAGCGAGCTCCGATATTTTTTAGACAAATGCAACATGACGTTTGTCACTTGATTTTGTTAACGGTGCTCCAAGAAAAAGAGGGATGGTCTAATGGTGCTCTAAGAATTAGCTGGGTAATTGGCGGTTCCTATTCTGTTGTCAGACATAATTCACTTTTCTCGCAATATATTTATTAGTGGTAGGATTATGCATTCGCCTGCATATTAGCTTAATATGCAGGCGAAGTCAGATTCAAGCCAAGAGAGTGAAGCGAGCTTCGATTTAAACAAAAGAAGCGAGCTTCCTCATCTCGAAATCCAATTTATTTCATGTTAAATGCTTGATGATACGATTTTTCATTCAACCATTTTTAACCGTTTTCTTCCCGTTAGGGGTAAAATTTTTAAAAATCCTTTCTTAGAGATGTTTTTTACCTTTTTATAAGTACACATACAAAGTTTGAAGCAAATCGAACCACCCGTTAAGAGGTTCCATTACCAACTTGAACACCCTCTGGCACTCCCTCTGATGCATAATTTTAATTTTTTTTTGACAGATATTTTTTATTTGTACTGAAATATATTTGTACCGAGTTTCAAGTAAATTAAAGTACCGGTTAAAAAGTTCCCATACAAACTTTAACATTCCTTTCACCCCGTTTTGAGGATAGTTTTAAAAAAAAAAATTCATAAACTTTTTTTAAATGTTTTTAAGAACATAACTGCTAAGTTTCAAGTTTCTATGTTCAAAGAATAAGACTTTTCATACAAACAATTTTAGCCCTTTTCATCCCCTTAGAGGTCGAATTTTCAAAATTCCTTTCTTAGTGCACCTCTACACTATAAGAGGAACGCACCCTGCAAATTTCATGCTTCTAGGACTTATAGTTTAGGCTGTGCGTTGATATGTCAGTCAGTCAGTAACGAAAGCCTTTTATATATTCTGATAGTATGATTGGTGTGATATTAGTGTTTAAGAATAAGAATAAGAATAAGAATAAGAATAAATTTATTGAGCAAAAGATAACATTTTGTATGCTTACCTAATTGAACTTAATTCTAGCTTCACTTTATAGGTAGGTAGGTACTATTTCACATTCACTATTACTTCTACTTTTAAGAATTTTACATAAAAACATTTGAAAAAGAAACCTAGTAAGTTGTTTTAAAAATATTATCCAAATCTGTTCGATATATTTAGCGTGAAAGTGTGTTTTTCGTAGGAACGTTTTATCCCGTTGCTATCCCAGGGGAACCCATTTATGGGATAAAAAGTACCTTATGTCCTATTCCCGGTCATTATTCGCGGGAGTCATAGCTGACGCCCGCGGCTTCACCCGCGTGGACTACTATTATGTTTATCCCACGGGAACCATGCAATTTTTCGGGATAAAAAGTAGCCTATGTCCTATTCCCGGTGATTATCTATCTATGTTTCAAATTTCAGCCAAATCGGTTCAGTGGTTGTCGAGTTATAGAGGAACAAACATACATCCAAACATCTATCCAAACATCCATCCAAACATCCAAACTTTCGCATTTATAATATTAGTGTGATGAGTGAAAAGAAGAGTCAAAAGTCAAAATGAAAGAATTTCTTTAGAAGCTAGCATGGAATTTTACCCCGCCCAAAGCGAATTTCGAATGCACAGTTCTTCAAAATGTCAAGGTCTAAGGTATTTGAACTTATAAAGTTGTATATTCGCCTCTCACTCCTATTTTAGTGGAGCCTCGAGCTAGTTTACAAAAATGCCATGTACAGTAAATTACGTGCCTTATGAATAAAATTAACACGCTATTATTACGAGCACGCAAACCGTTCCGGAACATTCTTCAGGGAAATGTTTCGAGAATTCAGCGTTTGTATTTAAATTACTTGAAAACTTGCAGTTAATTATTCAAAGTGTTTGATGCTACAGTACATTTGTATTAAGCAGCGACGTCGTATACATTAAAACTTAAAAGCCATATTTTCGTAGTTGTAGATACTCCTGAATTACAATTGGAATCGAAGCTCTCATGGCTTGCTGCGGAGCTAAAAAGGTCGCCATTGCAGAATCGCGTTATTGGAATTGAACTATTGCCATCTCTTTTCATTGACTGAGAGTGAAAAGAGACGCGAATGTAGTTCATTTCAAATTGTGATTCAGTTTTAGCGACCTTTTTAGGTCCGCTCATAGACGTTGAAGTTAAACGACGTTCTGCAGTCATTCTGTAGACTCACTTCGAATTCACTCAAGTGACCGAGCTCACTAAATAGGTACACAAAAATGTATTGTGTGATTCAAATTTCGAATACGAAAATCTCACAGCGGATTCAGCTCTTCGACCGACGGACGTTCGAAGCGAGTTTTCAGAGTGACTCTGCTGCAGAGTCATTCTGTAGACTCACTTCGAATTCACTCAAGTGACCGAGCTCACTAAATAAACAAGAATGTATTGTGAGATTCAAATTTCGAATACGAAAGAAATCTCACAGTGGATTGAGCTCTTCGACGTTCGAAGTGAGTTTACAGAGTGACTCTAATAATAATAACTAGTAGTTCGCCCCGAACTGAGATCTCGCGCACCGAAGATGGCTTACATTTGGACTTTCTTCTGACTACCCCTATAATTTCAAGTGCTACTACTGCCGAGTATGCCTATTGCGCTAGCTCTTCATGGTTAAAAATACTAGCATGCATGCAATACATAATGTCGTGTCTAATTTTTCATTTATTTCATATTTATGAATTCTCGTCGTATTTCTAAAAGTATACGTCCTAGAATAAAAATAATAACTATTTAGGAATGTACAAATAAAGACCTTTCATTTGACACCCCACTCAATATATTTGTTTACTTAACTTTTTTTACCCCAATTATTTTCATTCTTTATCAAAAATTTTTTTTATCACGAAAATAAATCAAGTAGCATCTGAAATCATTGCAAACCAAACCGCAACGATGCCACTCTCTTTTTAAGACCGACCAGTCAATGAGCTACGAAGACATCGAAACTCTATGAAACGGGAGCTCTTGCAGCTCTGGTTTCTTAGTTTTTGTTATGTGTTAGTTTGTGGTCGTATTTCAAAAACTATACATCCTAGATTAAAAATAAAAACCATTTTGGAATGTAAAAAATAAGCCCTTTCGTTTGACACCCCACTCAATATATTTGTGTAACTTTAAAAAAAAATTACCCCCTTGGGAACCTAATATCTTCACAACCCCTTCATCGATTAAGCTCATATGCTCCACCGTAAATTTCATTACCACAACCTATTGACCTACCAAGTTTCATGCAGATTGGATGAACGGTTCGACAGTTATGCGCGAACAACAATTCGTGAAACATACATACAAACATACAAACATACAAACATACAAACATACAAAGCAAAATCGCCCAACTTACCACTAAGATCTTCGCTCGCTTCGCTCGCTCGATCGATAATAAATCATTTATTTCAGGCAACAATAGCAAGTAAAAGATGTAAAATACTTAAAACTACGGCCCATATAAAATATATACCTACCTTAGAGTCTAACATACATAATTTATATAAACTTATCTACTAGCACGTAATGTCGGTGACGTGTTACACACGTGTGCTGTCGGTAAACGCCCTCGAAAACGCCGGAACAGCACATTCTTCTCTCATTCAGAATGACTCTGCTGCAGAGTCATTCTGTAGACTCACTTCGAATTCACTCAAGTGACCGAGCTCACTAAATACACAAGAATGTGTCCGTGCTTTGGAGGGTATGTTAAATCGGTTCCGGCTTTTAAGCCATGACGGAGGCCTTCAGGCGGCCTAAAAACTTCGTTACCAGAGAACCAGAGATAGACACTAGCTCATACTAATATGCATACGATCGTAAGGTTTTGAGTTCAATCCCAATTTACGAGTATGTACTAAAAATCAACAACATTGTCCTACACTTCGATTATTTTGAACCGTGATGGAATGTTTTGAGTCTTGGCCGTTCATCAAGAGATTTATTGTTTCGAAAAATGAATGAATATAGGTACTAAAACCGGGAATACATCGTAAAACCTGTGCCTCGAGCACCAGTTTGCACGAGTTTACTTTTCTACCCGTGACTATAGTAAAGTGTCTCAACTTGACTAAACTAAGTTCAGTCCATACAATTGAGATACTTTACTGCAGTCACGGATAGAATAGTAGACTCTGTGCATACTCGTGCTTGAGGCACAGTAAAGCTACGATGGGCTTGCAACCTGTCACGTAAGGTATAGAATGTTTAGTTCTGCAAAATGTTGAAATAAGAATCATGTTCATGTTTTGTCTACTAAACAATTCAGCAATCATTACAAAATATGATGTTTTAAGATTTGATTATCAAAAAGAAAAATATTTTGAGCATTGGCAAAGCTAATGTAGGTATAGTTCGCGTCATGTAAAAAGAACGCTGGCTGTCAAGCTGCGCAGTAAGCAATTTATAAAAATTAGACAAATTAATACCATCGCGCACAAGTTTTGAATTACGAAATGGTTTTCCTTAGAAAAAAACAAAAAAAAGATAATTAATTGATTCAGGCGTGACTTTGAAAAAAAAATCAATAAAAAAATAATTGGCCTAATACTTTAGTGTGTAAGTGTAGCCATGCGCAAACATAGCCCCTCCACTGTCTTCCAGATTTATTTTTACGTGACGCGACCTATAGGTAGGTACCTATTGTTTTACACCACTCATGAAAAAGTTTATTTCTGCAATATAAAAAATAATTTTATGTTAAACGTTTATAACTAAGTAGGACTATAAGTAAGATCACATAAGGGAGTGTACACATTGCGTTTTCTGCAGCGCGTTTTTTAACTGCGCGTTTGTATCGATACAAACGCGCGTTCGCAACGCGTTTTTTTCCATACAAAAGCGAACCGGGAGGGGCTGCGCGGGGGGCTGCGCGTTCGCATCGCGTTCGAATCGCGTTTGTATCGATACAAACGCGCTGCAAAAAACGCAATGTGTACACTCCCTAACGACTTCGATCTCAAGATTCAGACAGTGTGTACAAGTTTTAACTAAATTAATATAGCTCATCAAATGCTATTACTGTGTTGAGCCAATAATATTAGCATTCTGTGGATTTGATTGAATCCGCAAATAGCTTCCCATGGTTACGAGGATGAGGGATGGGGTAAAGGATTGAAAATGTTCGATAGTTTTAAACAAGACTAGAAGTTTGTACAATTTACAAATTTAATTTGCTAAAATCGAGAATTTCGAGAAAACCAATAATTTTGTGGATATGATGTTTTACAGCGCAGTTCGTTTTATTCCGTATTTTATATTATACAAAATCGCACTTAACTACCTACCTAGTATTTTTTACAAAGTAGTAAATTTTATTAGCTGATAATTTACTTATAAAAAACCAAACCGTTTTGTTTTTTCAGAAAATAATCTGGGATATTTATACAATCATTACAAATTACTGTACAAAAAGTAGGAGTATTACCACTTAATAATTTCCCTTTTTTAATGCAATCTTGTTAAATCTGCTCTTTTCTTTATTCATCAAAAAATAATTAATACATTTCAAAGGATTCACTATTTAAAAATTGAAATCATAAAGTATCCAAAATTACATAAACAAAAGGTTATATGATTTATCGATAAACCTAGCGTAATTTATGCTTTGCCCGTCACTAGCAGAGGAAATGACATAGTGCGTGATATGCGGAAACGTATTTAATGAAACGCGAGGGGTGCCCACGTTATGCGTGGGGGCCGCACACATACGAACCATGTATAGTAGGTATAGTCTAGGAGATGGTTGTTGTTTTTTTACAATAACGTATGAAGTTACAGTTGTTCTATCTCACGAAGTCCGTTTGGTCTTAATTGTGTGTGTGTGTTCACATGCACGTTGTTTCTGTGTGCGTAAGCTCGGGAGCGCTCAGAATCGGCCCACGCACACAACGCAACAAACAACGTGCATGTGCATCTACACACACAATCAAGACCAAACGGACTTCGTGAGATAGAACAACTGTAACCGTATCTTGTAGAACCAGTCGTGTTACGTTTGTACTAGTTTTATACACTTTATTGGACTTACCAGAAAGAAAAGTGTCCAGTACCTAACGCACCATGACGTTAATTGTCTTTTAGAATTAAAGAACTCAGTAAGTACAGGTATTATTTCAGGGTTGTTTATGTAATTTCTGATTTTTTATACGGAATATAGAAACCCGGGTAAGTAGAGTGATCGGTCAAGAGCATGCACAAAATTCGTGATACCTTCTTGCCATCCGAAAAAAAATCGCAATTTTATGTACATTTATGTGTAATGTGATCAGTAGGTATTTGTTTTATTTCAATCTTCTCCAACAGTATGTTCAAGATTTTTTACTTATTTACGTTACGATAAAAGAAAACGAACACAGGCTCCCACACTATACAGCTCACGTCTACTTGTGCTGCATTGACCTAAATATGTGTGAGTGTTATTACGGAGTAATGAAATAGTTCTTAATTGAGATATTTGGAAAGATCTAAGAGATTTTTGAAGTTGCGTGTTTGGTAGTTGGTGTAGTTACCTCAATTGCTTCTAATACTGTCGGTTAATTTTTGGCAGCAAAAAATACAGCCATCTCAAATAAATACAATAAATAATAAATCATATAAAAAATAAATATAATAAATATAATAAATCATCTCAAATACAGCCACACCAAAGTAAGATTCAATAATTTTACCATAATGTAGGTAACGAGTGTTTTTTTTTTTAAAACGTGGATATTTACAATTTAACCCTGCTATTCATAATGGTCTGGGCGTCGATTCTCGTACCGAACTTTTTATCAACCTCAACCAAAACCTCAACTAAAGCGACTGTTTCCATGACTACTAATAACAAACGACTCAGTTGTGGTGAGGTTTTGAACTTTGGCAGAACAAATTTTTGAAAAGCTATTCTACTATTTCACCTAATGGCTAACATTTAAGAGATCAAACCAAACCAAAGCGGTTGTCATCTAGTAGAATACAGGCCCTGACAAGCTTACTAGAGCTCAAGCTGCTGACACCGTTGGCAACTCTTTTCAATTAAATGTGAGTGACAAGAAAAAAAAAACCAATAGGTACAAATCCTTAATAAAATGATCGCAGATTATAAACTAATAGGGTTAATTAGTCTCTAAAATTTAAATACCTACATGTCTTCAAAACTAAGGCTTTTAAATTTTCGTTTCAAATCATCTTTTCTCTCAACTTTTTGATACTCAAAATAAATAGTTTTAATTTTTAATTCTACGATTTTAAAAATTGCGAGTCAATGCAAAATCAAGATGAATTCTATCATACGTGCCTAAAACTGGTCATTCAATCAGCATTATCACAGCACTATTATTTACATCCTGTTTCCAAAACGTGTTAATGGTAAACTCTCGTACAACATGTTCTTCGCGAGTGATAATGAACCTATCCTAGTTTCCCAAGCTATAAAATGATTGAAACGAGTGTGGGCAAAAATATATGGGCACTTCACCCACGGCCGCCACAGCTCAGACTACTTTTATTTTGAAGGTATCACAGCCTTGTATCTCTGTGCCAATGCGCATCAAATTCTGTCCCGGGGTTCTCTATTTATTTTGAGTCGAATAGGTTTAACTTAAAGAGAGGTTAAAATGGCTGTTACCGCATTTTTGGGCATAATCATAAATGTCCATACCCACGACCGCCACAGCTTATATATAGCTACTTTTGCTTAGAAGGTATCAAAGCCTTGTTTCTCTGTGCCAATTCGCGTCAAATTCTGTCCGAGGGTTCTCTATTTATTTAAGTCGAAAAGGTTTAACTTACAAAAAAGCTAAAATGATTATGATTAGAGCGATGAAAGTCTCGATTTATTGGGATGTTTTTTATTTCAAAATAATGTGAGGTTTATGAGAAAGTCTCTTAAGTATTTATTTTTCATTTCTCATGTTTGGAAAGTACGATTGAAGTTACCTGAACAGAGGGATGAACAGTACTTTTGCGTCCCTGGGAAGCAATTCTCCCTGGGAAACGATTTTCCCTGCTGACAAAGTATTAAATAAATCACATGCTACTATTTGACATTTCTATTGAGCCATGTCGTCTTTGTCAGCTATATTTGACATTTCTATTTACCATAAGATGAAGATCAGGATCACGGGATCAGGATCACGGGATTAGAATCACGTAGGATCAGGTTTACAGGATAAGGATCACGGGATCAGGATTATGCAGGATCATTGGATCCGGATCACGGGATTAGGATCACGTAGGATCAGGATCACAGGATCAGGATCACAGAATCAGAATCACGGGATCACGATTATAGGATCAGGATCACGGGAATAGGATCACGAAGTCAGGATCACGGGATCTGGATCACAGGATCAGGATCCTGACGCCAGACCGTAGCCAAGTGAGTTATCTGTTATTTCAATACGAACTGTTTGGCCATGTGGCCGGCGATGCGGCCATAGCGTCTCAGCGTGTTAATAGCTCTTACAAGATAGATGTGAATAACCTGTTTAGGCACTCGAACTATTAGCGCCCTCGCTTTGCTCGTGCGCCAAACCATCTCGTGGCTAGGTAGGTTACTTTCAAATCATGTGTAACAATCTCCTATTTCCGATGACGTCCTTTGAATCCCTCGCTGCGCTCGGGTTTCAACTATAGCATCCCTCGCTCCATTCTGTATTCAAAATAGCACTCTCGTTGAAACAAATTATATTTTGCCCCGTTGTCATACAATCTAGTTAGGTTAGGTAGGTACAAATATGGATTTATCTAGTGACCCCCGGGATAGATTTTAATGCGTCGATAATAAAAAATGCTTAGTTTTGTTAGGTCTTTCGAGTAATATTAATTACATTGCTGGCGGTGCTGGGTGAAGTTTGCCCACTATCATTTCGATAAACTTTTACACAGATTATGTACTAGTTAGTACCAAAAAAACTGTGAACAGATTACGGCTATTGAAATAAGGTTGAGAATAGCGCAATAAATTTTCCAAAAAAAAAAAGATAGTAATGTCAATCACTTCTTAGAAAGTCAAAGATATTACATGACGTGTAGGTCGTACAAATAAATGACGGGTTTGATTATCAACTGAATAATACAATAGGTGATAATCAACTGTGATAATTATACCGAAGAAAAGGTACAGTGAATTCGGTATTTACCTACCCGTCAAAAACATAAGGTATATTTATTTGTGCCTAATGAATTTATGCCTAAAACATGCTTCTTTTCCGAAACTTATCAAGACTTAGATGAAAGAAAAGACAAAATACATAAGTAACATAAAAGAGGAAACGAATTTAGGACACTCCCATGTAATTTTTTGATCTCCTAATTGTATGTTCGTATGTAGTGTGACTCTGGTCAAATGAATTTTTAATATTTTTTTTTTGTGACTTACAATTTATTACTTACAGCAAACAGCTACTACAAAATTAGGAGAAACATTTCGCCTCAAGAACTGACCCTTTTTAAGGGTTATTCCTGTTTGTTCCTCGTCCTGTCCCCGAGAGGGAACAAACAGGAATCAAAATTCCTGCCTGTCCCCGAATTTAAAATCGAATTTATTTAAGGTGGTTAATTTAAAGGTTAAATTTCAGTTATAATTTTGGGAAATTTACCAGTATTAACTGTTCCAAAATAGTAACACCACAGGACTCCAATTCCCAAAGCATATGGCGAAATCGGCATTCAACTGCCAAAATTGTTACAATAGTTGACACAGCTTATTAACGTATATAGTTTAGCTAAATAGCCCAGGGGCTAACCTATAATTTGGGGATCGGACGGGAACATTTAGATTTAGATCGATTTACGAATACACGCTGTGATTCCCCCCTGAGTATTGTGGTAATTTTAGAATGGTAATTTGAGCAAAGGTGTGTGTAGACTAAGAGACTTGGTAGCAGACAACTTGAGATTTTGAGACAACGTTATTTCGTTTCTTTAAAGCCTAAACATGACGTTTCCAAAACTGTAAGACTTTAGTAATAATGGTAAATGCTGGACATTTAACATCCTCATCATCATCATCTAGCTACAAGTAAGCAGAGCTAATGTTATTGTTATGCGGACAATGTGACTGACACTACTTTTTTTTTGTAGGTACTTAATTAGGTATAAATAGCTAAATCTAGCAATGAAGTCAGTCTCAATCGAAACAGAATTCAACGAAACGTGGTCTGTACGATCCTTTATATAATTGGCCAACCATTGACCCACCGATTCGCAATTTATTGAGTGAGATTTCAACAAATATTGGGAAGTATAAAATTATTTATGTTCGGATTACAACGATTATTATGCTGCCATAATCTGAAATATTGGTTATGGGTAACAATTTGTAGCATTTTGTTGTCAATAAAATTATTCCTAAAAATGCTAGAACCCAAATCGAAAGAGCAAAAATCATAATGAATTTATAAGTAATTTTTTAAAAGTAAATTCATTGAAAATTAAAAATGTTTTATTGCGACCGACAAAGGATCAAACAAAGGATTTATTAGTTTTTTTAAGAGTGTTTTCAGATTCAATACTATGAACGTATACTGATGTGGAGCTTCGTCAAAGTGATTATTATCTGTCTGTGCCGCAACAAATATTTTAAGAGTCATAGTCATAGCCGACCATGATATACATAAATTATGATAAAAAAAACTCTACAAAATATGACAATGAATTGAATGTCAAGTTTAAATGTGGGGTTGTACAAATCAAGTTAAGCGTGAGCCGTGTGCGCAATGACGTCTAAAATTCGGGGTGTACCATTATTTATGACAATTTATGACAGTTTAATATTTTGTTGCGTTACCCGTTTATGGCAATGGCACATGTTTTGTAAATTATTTTTTATTAAAGAGCATAAAGTTTATTATTATTAGTGAAATTATGGGTTTGCTATTCATTAGTGGTATTTGTTGTTCTCACGGTCACATTGTATTGGGGTAGTTTATTCAGCACATTGAATGTATTTTACTTATTTTACAAAAATATTGATAATCCGGGTTTAGATACCATATTTTTTTTGTTGCTTTTGTTCTAGATTCAGATTTGGAATTTTATAGTTACAATATAGGTAGCTATTTTAATAAACAGTTCTTACGCAGTACTCTGGTTTAGTGACCAGTCAGCCTTTGACATACCTACCTAAGATTATTTTCTTGTAAGAAGTAAAAATAATAACTGGTGATTTTATACATTCTTCTGCATCCTTTATTGTGAAAATAAAACTAATATTTTTTACCCACAGTATAACACATTGAATATTATTGTCATTACTTTTAATATTGACCCCGCATGCACCACCCCTTATAAAAAACACAAAGAGACATTTGAGATTATTACATCTTTCCACGTTTAATTGTACACAAAGGGACAACAACAAAAGCCAACATTTGTAGCATTGCACTCGAATTCATTACAATAGATAGAGAAAAAGCATTGAAAAACGTCATTCGTTGCGGCTACGATTTTGTATATCAAAATTTAAATGATAACAGCATAGTATAGTTTCAACTTGTGTGAATGAAGATATATAAGTTGGGGTTAAATTATTAAAACTATGATTAATGGTTCCTGTTAATGGAGCACAGATTAAGGAGCGGGCTGCACGCAACGTTTGAAATTAACGTCGGTTACTCGTGACATAGCCGTGAATTTATCTTCATCATTAACATGTTAGTTTATATTAGCTGTAACTTTGACTTGACTGGTCTTAATCGGCCGAGTAATATGAACATCACCATTTACTTACCTATCTGTCTTGGTATAGTTGCTCCCTACTGAACTGACTGCAAGTTTTGCTATAAATAAGTTTTCGCTACGCAGATTTCACGCGTGTTGGTACCCCATAATTACTGGTACACTGGGCTTAAGATTATTAAGATATATTCCAGAATAATGATGTGTATTGTAATTCGTGTTTATAATTTTAGTACGGTAAAAAAGCTTTCGTGGCTTTCTGTAGTCTGTTTTTTAAGTTAAAATCATTTGAAAATCTAAGCAATAGACTAATGGTTTTATTTTAAAATGCCGACACACTTTTTGATTCCTGGTTTCAAAGGGCATAAAATTGAGGAAGTCCCTATCTTGTTTGAAAGCAATAAAATGTAAATTGGACAAATAAAACACCCCTACGAGTTATAAACAGTAGTAACAAGACAGAAGCAAACATAACAAAAGTCAACATTCTAAAGACAAGCAAAAGATTGTTGCTAGGAAATTTATATGGATAGCAAACAGTAACGAGTATGTTTTATCAAGTCATTATTGTTGGAAATTTCATTTCTTGTCCATGTGTTACCGTAGTCTCGTGAGCCTGTAGTGCAAACAGAATTATCTACTTTCATTGCCCGGGGTACCGGCATCGGCAGTACAGTACAAGCAGCTAGTGTTGTAACTAAATAGACTTGACTGGTCTCGTTCTTAGAGTGCAAAAAACTTGTATAGAAACTTTTTTATATAAATTTTTATTATTATGTTTCTTTATCATACGGAGTTGCATTGATACGGGTGGAAAGTCAATGAGAACACCAGGCCTAGTCTGATTTGGAACATTCCAGTCTTTTCCTACATTGAAAATAATTTAAATTTGGTCCAGGCACATGCTTTAGAGTATGATTGGTGTGATTGAGTCATTTTACAAAAACCACAAAAGTATTGCGATAATATATTATATCACAATATGATATTAGTAAGATTTATTCCGAGTCTTATACATTCATGAGGAAACCAGTTGGTATTTTAATAGAAGACGATGGGTCTGCAACCTGTCACATTATGAAATGCTGCTTCTGCAAAATGTGCCAAACATGTACATATTTGGACATGATACCCATCATAGACATTTTTTAAATGATCCTCAAACGGATCATGCTTTTTTAAAGATCTGAGAGAATGTCTACCTCTTTCGTCTTGTCGTCTTTAGGGTACAGACATAATTTTGTTCTTTTTTTTATTAAACAGCTTGTATTCATGCACATCACTAAAGCCAGCCCTTCGATTTTGTGATAAACAAACTTACATCGGCGCAAAGTAAACATGCTCGTAAATTTTAGTACGATCCGCGGTTCCCTGGGATCCGGCGAATCAAATTTTCACCACTTTCCCTCCCGTTTCAATGTTTTATCAATTTGGATTTATTGGTGGAGATATTGGAAGACAAGTTTGAGCTTGTTGAAGTTTTATACATCAAGTTTATGGATTAAGTTATTTTGTTCTTTGATGAAAATGTTTTAAGAATTTTAAAACTGTTTGACATTTCGAGTAAAGTTTTGACGCAGAGGTTACACAATTGAGAAAAAAAATGTTGTATGTAAGAATAGATTCCAAATCTAAGTTAACTAGGTACCTACTACATACAGAAAGAAAAACAAAATTTCTTTAACGTAGATTTTAGGTTACCTACCATTATTGGTGACTATACTACCATGTATTTTGTATTTACATTTGAAATGTTCAAAATTAATAAATGAGTTAAAAGAAGCACTGACATTGCAAAATCTAATTTAACCAATAAAAATCAAAATCACTCAAAGTAACCCTTTCTATTGGCAAACAGCATGTTACATTGCCGAAATCAATTGAATTGTAAAATTGAAAAAGTGCCCTGCTCCACGAGTGTGACGAATTGAGTTTCTATAATAAAATTAGCATAATCGATACATTGGAATCATTGATGCACCCCTAAACTACAACCAGTGTAATACCGCTAGTTCACTAAATGCTAAGTGTTGTACAAGCCTAAATATAATATGAGGACAATACAGTGATTCTTTAGAGATTTAAAGTTTGATATTCAATTGTTTGAGAATTTGGGAACCTATAGTTCTCGCAGATTCCAAAATTTTCTATCATCCGATAGTTTGGTTGGGTTGGGCTACTAGTGCAAACATGGCCAATATTGAATCGTTGTACTAGACGCACTCGCATACATCTTCATACTGATTAAGAGCCCGACCAAATTATTGGCCGATAGAAAGTTTGCAGTCTGCGAGAGATCATAGTCGAATTGCAATGTTAAAATTGATGCGTCGACAGTCAACCCTGCCGTTTTAAGATTTCATACGTAAAATAACGGCAGTAAAGTTCATTTTATTCTGGAAGGTGTTTCAAAGTGAATCATTGCTTGGACACAAATATACATGTGGTCATTGCACGAAATTGAAATTAAGCATTATTTCATGCAAACGATCGCGTATAGCGACGATTACACGATACGATCTATATTGTACCGTAGCGTGAGTTTAGTTTGTTATTGAAATGGTCTTGTTTGCTTTACTATTAAAAAGGTTCGCTGCCTATTATTCTGGTAGTTTGTGGAAAGTTTTGTTCGCATACACGTTGATTTAAAAAGTTTTTTCATTTAAAAATATTCGTAATTTTAATGAACAGTTCGTTCATTGTTTTCAGATTATCCTATAAAACGATCACGTAAAATTCATATTTTAGTTCACCTAGGTGAATAATGTAGGTAGGAAATTAGTTAAAGTATAAAGCGCCCCTAGTGAAATATTGCTGTGACGTAACAGGGTTTATGTTTGATTCTAACAATGTAACAATACCCACACTAAGATCTGCCCCTTGATTGTCTATCTTTGATAGCGATAAAAATTGGTCTCAATCTGTCAAATATGACAGTTCAGTGACCAAGCAAGTAGCTCTGCTACTCTCATCACGAGACCGGACGCGACAAAAGTAACCTACGCCATCGTTTTGAGAGTTTGAGACCAATTTGAGGTTTGAGACAAGTTAGATTAGACTGAATGTAATAACATAATTGCAATAAATAATTCTAATTCTATTTCTAGGTAGGTTTTTAAGGGCTTTATAAATTTGCTCGTGGTAATAACAACTAAGCGCTTCCTTGCTTCGGAAAGCACGTCACATTGTCAGTCTCGGCTACAAAGTCTTCAGGCAGCCTAACTTAAACTGCTTGTTTGACTTAGGTTCCTACCTATTATAATTGTATTACAGAAGTCTTAGAACATCATCAAAACCGTTGACATTGAAATGGATTAATATACATTCCAAGCGTCAGTCCTAATTCCATCCCTAGACAGGAATGTTTAGGAGACTGTCAATGTCTCCAGCTTAACCTAATAACCCAATATCAATTCTGTCTCCTTGGTTAGGCATATCATTGTCAAGGCGCTACACTGCTGGCTGTCTGGCGCATTGTAATTCAATTACGAGCCTAGAGTGGGTGACGTAACGGATAGTGCTAGAATCTGTCAGATGTGTACCAGTGAATATATGTCTGTGTATTATATTCTATTATTTCACTGGGATAATTTTTTAAAAAATATTGAAGGCAATCTATGCTCTTTCTTAGCGAGACTCTATAGCAATTGGGACGTTGTCAAGATAAGGTAGGTAAGCTTAATCAACTTTATTTACAGGAGAGACATTGTCAATACTATGTGGGGCTGACTAAACCGCGGGTATCCTCGGATATTTTAATGACTGGGTCAAAAATCTCAAGAAAACCTTATGCGGAAACCAGTTGTTATAAACGTAATATATCACAGGAATTATTACTACTTGTATCACATACCTCTGACAATCTTCATAGATATTATACAAGGATCTTGGAGGTTAAGTGAATTAACCCTATCTTGAGAGACAATCGTAAGCCTGTTTTTTATTCTTACATCAAAATTAGGCTTTGTTGTAACCCAGATTAATGCCCGAATACAGAATGATTCAGTTTAAATTAAGTAAATATTTCAAAGTACAAAAATATTGAAATTGAATGCTGGTAGATGAATTTTTATAAATTGCTGATAGAGATAAGCTTGCTTTTATAAAACGTAGCTCAATCTATCGAGAGAAAGCCAGGGATGATCGGTATCAAAGTCATAATACCCATGTAAGTACCTGCATATTTCGTACAATATTGATTATAAATAGAGCTGGACTGGTCTTTGGTACCTCGATAGTTCAAATAATGTTTGGGCGTTCAAAAAAAAGGGCTCTTTTTGTACCCCTGTTTTTAAGTATAACTACCTACCTATTATAATCACCTATACTATAAATGTATGCTGTTTTTGGAACAATAAATGATTTAAATAAATGAAAATGAAATAAATCATGAACACCTTTTCTTTTAGATCAGAAAGAATATCTTCTGGAGTACAGTCATGTTTCTGTTTTGATTCAAAGTCAGTCTATAAACCTTGAAACAAAAGAGCGAGTATCAATACTTCGGAAGCTTCAGCTTATCTGTCGAGAAAACTTCGATATCGGAGGAAAAGCATACGCGGAAAAGAAAAGACAAATATCAAATATAAAACAATATAGAGATAACTTGTCTTACGATGAATATGTAGAATATGTTTTTCAAAGGAATTAATGAAGAACTACATATTTTAATTGGCACTAAGTGCCAACCTGCAAAGCACTCATTTGTTATTGATCGTATGATAAGTTTCAATTTGTTCTCTCTAGTAGTTTGTTCACACGAATTTTTACAGTAGATGTCTTGCATGTTTTTCGATGAAATGGATAAACTTGAATACCGTACGGTCATAAAATTCGTTTTGGATGGATTAAACCCTAAGAAAATGTATCTTAAGTTGATAAAAGTGTACGGGGACTCTGCTCCTTCTACTTTAATCGTTAAAAAGTTGGCAGCTGAATTTAAACATGGTCGCATGTCCCTCGATGTTGACCCATGTGAAGGACGCAACAAACAAGTTCAAATCTAGCCTAGATTTGAACTTGTTTGTTGCGTCCTTCATCAACCAAACATCAACCAACGCAACGGTGCGCGAGATCTCAGTTCGGGACGAACTACTAGTATGAATAAGTCAACGAGACCTTCAACAGGCTTACAAACTCCGTCATCAGACTTGGCCATTACATTCGAACTTACATTAAAGTGACAGACAGCTCATTTTGTAGGTACTTGTAAACAACAGGGGCCCTAGCCATGGGCCCTAGCCATATTACACGATCTATCGTCGCTGTAGAACGATCTATCGTCGCTGTAGAATAGAACACTTCAAAATGTATAGGAATTGACGTTTTGACCACGTGACTCATCTACTTGAAACGTCAAATCCTAGTAGATAGTGTAATATGGCTAGGGGGGCATATTACACTATCTATCGTCGCTGTAGAATAGAACACTTCAAAATGTATAGGATTTGACGTTTCAAGTAGATGAGTCACGTGGTCCGAACGTCAATTCCTATATATATTTTGAAGTGTTCTATTCTATCGCGACGATAGATAGTTCTATCGCGACGATAGATAGTGTAATATGGCTAGGGGGGCTGTTTATGTTCACGAATAATGTCCGTTTAAATCTACAGACATTGAGCGTGCCAGACACGTACCGTGGCAGACAAAAAATATTCTTCACATTCTTACAGTTTATATTTACGTATTTTCATATCTAACGTAACGTGGCCGCGCAGACACGCTCAGACACGGGCCCGGCCAGTATTCGCAATAATTTGTTTGCACGGTGCGTGTCTGTATGTGTCTGTGAAAGGTCTATGGTTAGCTGCCCTGAAAATAAAGGAAACCGTGCAGTGCAGACGTCTGTTGTTTGAGAGCGGCCGCGTCCGACGCCTGTCGCTGTCTGTTGGTGTCTGCACGTGCCGGGTACGTTCAATGTCTGTAGATTAAAGCCCGTCACAGACTTAGCTATAATATATATATACTTAGCTATAATAGGTATAATACCGTACTATTATACCGTAGCTGAGTGTGCGGTCACGCGAAAATTAGTATAGAAAATATATAGTAATATGCCTAGCTATAAAAATATTAATATATATTATAGCTAAGTCTGTGACGGGCTATAAACGGACCATATTCGATGATTCTCTTAGGAAAGTTGACGTTCTTTTCAACGTCATTTTTTGAATTTGGAATACATTCCGAGAAGGTCTGAATCGCACTGCTGAACTCATGTCAGTTGCATAATAAAGTATACACTTGTACAAACTAATACCACAAGTTAACTGACCTAATAAATTTATCGCGCCATAACTAGCTGTATTGGTGAATTATGCTTTAACTCGTCCGTTTGTTTCCATTGTCGGGCTCTATATTGACTTACGACCTAGTGCTAGAATAGAATTCTTGATTTGTGATGTTTTTAACCGACTTCAAAAAAGGAGGTGGTTCGTAATAAAATAAGAATCTTTTTTTTTGTGTTTTTTTATGTATGTTCACCGATTGCTAAAGACGCCTGGACCTAAAAAAGGTTAGTTTTCGAAAAAAGCACTCCCTCGAAATTTTGAAATAAAGACTTTGAAAGATAATTTTATTTATTAAAAACATTGTACACATAAAGACTTACAATGTTGAAGGGCAAATAATTTACAATGAACTTAATTGTTGAATTTTAACTACCTATTGTTGAAAATTTTAATTAAATCTCGTTCAAAGAATTATTACCTACTTATATTTTGATGGTTGTTGACATGCACTAGGTAATCATTTTGAAATTTTGAAATGTTTGCTACAACTAGTAGTTCGCCCCGAACTGAAATCTCGCGCACCGTAGATGGCCAACATTTGGACTTTCTTCTGACTACCCCTATAATTTCAAGTGCTACTACTGCCGGGTATGCCTATTGCGCTAGCTCTTCATGGTAAAAAATACTAGCATGCATGCAATACATAATGTCGTGTCTAATTTTTCATTTATTTCATATTTATGAATTCTCGTCGTATTTTTAAAAGTATACGTCCTAGAATAAAAATAATAACTATTTTAGAATGTACAAATAAAGACCTTTCATTTGACACCGCACTCAATATATTTGTTTACTTAACTTTTTTTACCCCAATTATTTTCATTTTTTATCAAAATTTTTTTTATCATGAAAATAAATCAAGTAGCATCTAAAATCATTGCAAACCAAACCGCAACGATGCCACTCTCTTTTTAAGACCGACCAGTCAATGAGCTACGAAGACATCGAAACTCTATGAAACGGGAGCTCTTGCAGCTCTGGTTTCGTAGTTTTTGGTCTTTGGTCGTATTTCAAAAACTATACATCCTAGATTAAAAATAAAAACCATTTTGGAATGTACAAAATAAGCCCTTTCGTATGACACCCCACTCAATATATTTGTGTAACTTTCATAATTTTTTACCCCCTTGGGAACCCAATATCTTCACAACCCCTTCATCGATTAAGCTCATATGCTCCACCGTAAATTTCCTTACCACAATCTATTGACCTACCAAGTTTCATGCAGATTGGATGAACGGTTCGACAGTTATGCTCGAACAACAATTCGTGAAACATACAAACATACAAACATACAAACATACAAACATACAAACATACAAAGCAAAATCGCCCAACTTACCACTAAGATCTTCGCTCGCTTCGCTCGCTCGATCGATGAACACAAAATCAAAGCCCCGATTCCGCGACATAACATTTTGATGAAAATATACGTCCCTGTTAAGTCACTCCAACATTATTCAAATAACAAAACTACAGCAGTTTACTCTATTTAAGTGCGCAATAAATTGTTTCAAACCAACAAACTTTTCAGTGTAAAGTTCCCAAATAAACGTCAAGAAGATATTTTGTAACTAGCTGTAAGAATAACATTTTAATACGTCAAAAACTAATTTTGTGTGAGTTTTGAGTTGCACGACAGCTTGAGTTGAGTTGAAACGGTTTCAACGAAAATAGATCGTTTTCTGCGGGCGATATAAGTTTGGAAGTTGGACATTTTGAGTGACCGTAGGTTTGTATTTTTGTAACAATTTAGAAAAGAGTATTTTAGTATTTAAACTTTCCAAAACCTAAAAATACACGATGTGTTGTTAGTAAAACTAAAAAAATACTATTTCTCTAAAAATTATTGCGATAGGATTCTATTACCACACATTTAATGGACGGACCCGGTTTTAGTCATTAAGCCATGACAGAGGCCTGCTGGCGGCTTAAAACCATACATACGATTACGAACCACACTGGTTCTTCTTTCTTTAAATAAAAAAAATGAACAAAAAACGTGACATACCGCATTGACACAACAAAAAATCAACATCAGTTAAACATGTCACTTCATATAATCAAAGCACCCTAATCATTAGACCCCGTCTAATGTGTATACATGCAAAAGCTGCAAACATTGTGCAAATATATAGGGATGTAAAAGGAGATAAATTGCATCTCTAGAATCTAATGTTAGCTCGATTTTTTCTGATTGTTTCTAAGTTTTGAAACAATTATGATGGAAAACTTACGGTTTACTTGAAAATAGTGAAATACAAGTCCTTAGAAGTCTTTTAGTATCATAATCACAGATAAGTAACCTTTTTAAACAATGATCTTTTTATAGCATTGTCAGTAGCGTTTTGTTTTCTGTAATATTCTGAAATATTGAGGTGATATAGCACGTATTTATAGAAACCGACACGACTGATTTTTTTGCGTGTATAATATTAAACATGAAACAACACTTCAGATACGTTACAGCAAAAATATATAAGGTTTATTGGAAAAACCATACAGGTACTGTCGCGTACACCGCTTCATTGCCTCGTAAATCGCGAACCATAAAACTGGCCATACGCTGTATCACTAAAATTAAACATTTAATGAGAGAATGAATTACCTCAGTTATGAAACGTTACGACCTCTATAAGTTACATATATTTTTATTATCTCAACCGTGAACGCTACACCGGCAATTTATTTATTAGGACTGACAGCGAATTGTCCATAAATACCGGTGTATTATTTCGGAAACGAATTTTGCAGGCGAGCGTACTGGTGCGTATACGTGTAACTCACACATGCAAAGAGCGAGTGTGCGTTGGAAACTTTTGATCCCTTGAAATAAATCTCTATCAGAAAATAGGGAGGGCTGTAACCGGCTTAAGCTTAACTGTGACTAGTGGCCCCGAACCCAACTTTAAATATATTGTAATAATGATAAAATGTACTGGTTAATTTGGTCTCTATTTATTTTGCTGTAAAGAGCTTTTTGTCATACCTACTCGGGTTCGCGACACAGAATAAATAAAAACTCTGCCGCGAATTTTCACTTGTACTAGATTTTTGGGCCTACTCGTTGTTTTTATGACGATTAATGGAATACATTTGTATCAGTAGCTGCTATAAACATTACATTTATAATTCATTTAAAAGTTACAAACAAAAAGAAAAATTAAATGCAAATACTTATATGAAACCTTCTCACTTTTCACTTCAAATAATTTTTATTTTTAATATTAGGTAGTAGTTAGGTGGTGTCACAAAATTATGTAAACGGCTACGTACGTACAGTGTCGGGAATTTGAAAGCTTAACTTGATATTGAATCTTAAAGCCATGAAGTAAAGATTATTTTTCAATGGCAGCTTATCTAATGTGATATAACCAAATCCGGGACGTGCTTCACAAATATTTGTTTCATATTTCGTCTCTCGTTCGTTGTTTGGGTAAATAGATTTATGTTATTGGAACGGGTAATCCTGTTTTAGTTGCTTGGCTAATCTGCTTTAAGCGTTAAATAGTTTCTCGTAGATTTAATGAAAATCTAGACGGTGCAATTTGAGGGCACGAGCCCTCCACCAAATTGAGAAAGAATGACCTCTGTGGCGCAGTGGGTGAAGGCTCGCCTGTGACGCAGGAGTTTGCGGGTTCGATCCCCGCCGCGGGACAAATGTTTGTATGATCTGCAAATATTTGTTTCGGGTCTGGGTGTTTTCTATGTATATTATGTATGTTTTTACAAAAAAATTATTTAAGTAGTATTATCAGTCATGGTCCCCATTACACAAGCTCTGCTTAGCTTGGGGCTACATGATGCTGTGTGAAATGTCCAGCATTATTTATTTATTTATTTAATGTAAAAAAGTATGTAGGTGTTGGTACAACTTGCAATATATATCTAAACGAGATCAGTCGAGACAGACCTAAAAAAAGTAGGTAAAGTTATATAACCACACAACAAAATACGCGTCAGACTTTGAAAAACAAAACTTTTACTAAGGTAGAAAATGCTTACGAAGCACGATTACTGAATTGAGTCTGCATGATATTTCAGGTAATTTTGGGTTTGCGTCTTTTTGATACCACGAGGAGCTAAAGCTGATAGTCATTTAACCGACGTTGATAATGATAAAATACATAAAGGGGATACGAGTGATGAAATACATTTTTATTAAGGCTGATTTTAGTCTAACGCTCACCGTCAGCGCTAATAGGTGAGTGATCTTTATTACAATGAAATAAGGATACTGATTGTTTAGCAAAAATGGCTACGCTGATTGCTTTCGTCAGTGCTGGACAATTACACTATCTAGCCATGGGCCCTAGCCATATTACATGATCTATCGTCGCTGTAGAACGATCTATCGTCGCTGTAGAATAGAACACGTCAAAATGTATAGGAATTGACGTTCTGACCACGTGACTCATCTACTTGAAACGTCAAATCCTATACATTTTGAAGTGTTTCTATTCTACAGCGACGATAGATAGTGTAATATGGCTAGGGGGGCATATTACACGATCTATCGTCGCTGTAGAATAGAACACTTCAAAATGTATAGGAATTGACGTTTTGACCACGTGACTCATCTACTTGAAACGTCAAATCCTATACATTTAGAAGTGTTTCTATTCTACAGCGACGATAGATAGTGTATTATGGCTAGGGGGGCGGTAGGTATCCTTATTTCATTGTAATAAAGATCACTCGCCTATCAGTGCTGACGGTGAGCGTGAGACTAAAATCAGCCTAAGCATATTAAAATTCGCAAAACTCGTAAACATCTATGCAAAATTCTACCACGATTTTTCTTCAAACTTTCATATCCTCTCATTTTCAGTGTATCCTAAGCCTATAGCACATTTCTTTCACTCGATTGCCTCAATGAAAGGCTCTACGTTGATTCCTATAGGCGCTCGGATCGATCTTCTGATGTGTAAAATCGGGTTTATTCTGGCTTGATGACGATTCATAAAAGTTTGATTGCGTTCAGAAAGTTTGCGACGAACAATTTTGTAAGGATTTTGGAGGCTTTTGAAGATAACGAAGTGCGTACACCTATCTATTGTCAGGACGTATTGGCTTCTGTTAGCTGCTTGCTCAAGTGATTTCGATTAAAAAGTAACTTAAAAAATTATGACTTGTTACTTGTTCCTTAGAGACAATTGCGATGATTGCGATCCAAGCCTAATAATAAATATAAGATCGATAGATAGATAGATAACAGCTTTATTGACACACATTTTAACAGCACAGACACACACAAAAAGTAGGTAAGTGTAGTATTTTTATAACGTAGGTACCTATGAAAAAGGAAGTTACGAGAGTTTTTCATTTAAATATATTTGTAGATATTGTTATAACAATCTGTAAGCAGCGTAGAAATAAATATCGCAAGGAGATCAGTTGGTATTATAGTAGGTAATGCGCTCATTACATTACCCAATTTCCCATATGCTAAGTGCTAGGTAGTACTACTATTATTCTGTGGTGCTAGTTCATCGCTCTGTCTCGCTCTTTGGCCTAAAAATTACGTATTGTGCATCCTACTTGTACGATGGTCTATCTATTAGAATTCAGTCAGCTAGTTGTACCTTTGTTTATGATTTTCACACATTTAGCTCATAACATTATTTGGCTCATAATAAGTAACCAATGTTACTTATTGTCGAAGTAGATTAGTTTCTGTACATCAATTTATTATTTTCAAATTTTTAACTGGCCTCTTAGCTCAGTTGGTAGTAGCTCTGCCTTCTACATTATAGGTCTTGGGTTCGATTCCCATCCAGGACAAACATTTGTGTGATGAACATAGATGTTTGTTCTGTGTCTGGGTGTTATAAAGTATTCTATGTATGTATTTACAAAAAAAAAGTATATGAGTATTCTATCAGTTATCTGGTTCCAGCTTTGCGTAGTTTGGGGCTAGATGGCGCTGTGTGAAATGTCCAGCAATATTTATTTATATTTATGTATTTTGTTTCGTTTCTTTAAACAGTTTTTCACAGTTTTCCGTAAATCATGTCGTTAACGTTGCGTTATGCCTACCATTGAATGCTTGCGGTGCTCGAACCGCAATATCAGTGGAGAATAATGTGGATATTCCTTTAAATTTAATTTATTTCAATTATTTTTTAATTTTTAAGAGGGGATGGTGTTGTGGTTTAAATAAATTTTAGTAAAATTCAAGTGAAAGACGATACTACTAATATTATAAAGGTGAAAGTCCGTGTGTGTGTGAATGTTTGTTACCACGTAGGTATCCCCAAAACTACTAAATCAATTTTGATGAAATTAGGAATGCAGATAGTTTGGGTTCTGGAATAACACATAGGCTACTTTTTATACCGGAAAACGAATGGTTCCCTTGGGATAAAATATAGTAGTCCACGCGGACGAAGCCGCGGGCGTTCACTAGTAAGGAATAAAGCATTAAATTTTGAAATACCGCTGCTACTACAGAGTAAAGGAAGCCGTCTTCACAGAAAAGTGGGATAAAGCCAGGGAGATGATGATGATGATAGTAAAATTCAAGGAATGCAAATTAATTACAGTACGGCCAACGGATCTCGGCGTGCGTGAAGTTAGCCGTTTTGATGCGCAGTGCAACTTTTTCATACAAAATTTTCTACTGCGCAGCGCAAAGCCTGACTTCACGAACGCCGAGATCCGTCGGCCCAACTGTACATGACACGGCAATAGTCCACAATTTTGAATTTTTGCATTTTGTTACATAGGCAAGAATTTTTTTCGTAGCTCTAGATACATGTGCTTTATTAAATCATTTTCTTTGAATTTTTCTGTTGTTTGCGTTTGCGAGACATTTGATTTTATAAAAATAAAAACATGTTACCGGATTAGTTTATCTTATAAGAAAGCATCATGATTCTCAAAAATCCTTTCTATTCTTTCGTAACCAGTACAATGTTACTCCCTTGTGGTATATTATTGAACTTAATGGCATCATTTACCGTTTTTCGATTCTCAATGGGGACGATGTGTCCATATTACATAATGACTGGTTTCGGGTTCGGTATAAATATGAATTTTGTATTTCTTTAAATATTATTGGTGCAAAAATTCCTCGGGGGAGCCTGCAACCCCTAGAGGACGCGTCCCCAGGTGGCGGATAGGGGAAAGCTCGTCGGTGCTTCAGTAGATGTGCCGGAGGGTAAGAGGGAAATAAAATACCTCTCGCGGACCAAACAGGCACCCCCTCCGTCGGGCCGCTCGGACATCTTCTGATACCGGGTCGTCGGAGGGCAGCGGCGTCAGGCAGGACGTTGCGTAGAGGATGGCGGCGGAAGAGCAAAAGCCAACGGTGGCATCCTAAGCCCCAGTTAGCAAGAGGGGTTACTGTCTTGGCGTCAGGTGGCAACCGGCCGTAAAAATCACAGCCAATCTACAATCTCCTAATCATGAAGTACAACAATAATAAGAAAATGTCTAATACTAGGGCGTTCCCCAGAAGCGACGTACAAGGCGAGATGCGAGAAAATGCGATTAATACTAGGGCGTGCCCCCGAAGCGACGCGAAGAATCATTCAGCCCACATGCCAAGAGTTCGCATAGCCACGTGGAATGTGGGCTCCATGACAGGACGCAGCTCAGAACTAAGCGAAGTGTTGCTCAGAAGACGCATCAGCATCTGCTGTATACAGGAGACGAAATGGAAGGGGTCTAAAGCGCGCAATATCGGTAACGACTACAAGTTTACAAGTCGGGACCGAAACAGCGCGGTAGACCCCGACTCACGTGGATGTCTGTAGTAAATAAAGACATAGCAAGTAACAACATCGACCCAGTGACGACCCAAAAAAGACATCTTTGGAGAAGAGTGATTAGGAGAGCCGACCCCAAATAAAAATGGGATAAGGCCGGAAGAAGAAGAAGATTATTGGTGCAAAAATATGCTTTATTGATAAAAGATATTGATAAACTATCAGTTAAATTAACCCTGTTCGTTTATTCGTTGCGTCTTTGTTAAATTGTTAGGTAATAGTTTATTAAACGTTTAAGATTGCATATCCATTTGTTTGTATTAGAAAAAATACATTATTTGTAAGCAAAGTATCAGCAACCACCAGCAGTAGGTAAACAAATTATTCAAATTTTATAAAAAAGGTAGTTTCTTACAGTAATTATTAACAAGGCAAATAATTTTAAATTTAAAAATACATTTTATAACATTAAAGTAAAGTTTAGCTATCAAAAGTATAGGTAGGTAATTCATAGGTAGGTAATTTTGGTAGGTATATTATAGGTAAGTAATTTTGGGTACCTATCAGAATAGCTAAGCAGCAAAATAACAGTACCTACCGCCCCAATCGTTTGCATTGTTGTATGAACCAGTTTCTATTTTCTATGCAGAACCCAATGCATATTCCAAAATTTCAGCTTTGCTATTCCATTTTTTCCGGCCATTAGGCAAATATTGATGTGGTTTTGACTGATCATCCGCGACCCATTGCCAACAACTGTCTATGCGAGCAGGTTCATTGTTAACTGCCGTAAAAACGTTTTCTGTGTCTAAATCACAGATAAATTATTATTTATCGTTATTGGTTTGGTTATCCCCTATGTTGCAATGATACTGTTTTAGATCTTTTATGATTTTTTTTTTATTTCGTTTTGTTAATACAGATTTCTATTTATAACAGTGTAAGGTAGGAATTTTCAAGAAATACGAAGTATTGTTGATTCTGGTAAAGAAACATTTTATTTTTGGAATAAAAATTTACACATTATAAGTACCTACCTATAATTTTTGATCTTCGTGTTCCAGTACTTCAAGTTTTTAAATTATAGGATAAAATATTCATAAATTTATAACAAAAAGGGTGTTTCCAATTACATTTTCGGAAACGTTAAATTATATTGATGCGTGGTAGCATATTATAGTAATTGAAAATGAACAAAGAACCCATTTTTTATGCTTAGACTCACATCACTTTATATATTGGTTTAAAGGAAAATAATCTTTATAACATTGAACTTAAGCTCGATATAACGCTAACTAATAATAAAGCTAACTAACAATTAGGTACTTATGAAAATGTTTTCATGTCACAATGTTCCTAATTGGGACTTTTATTTATACAGAAGTATATTAATTACACTATGTAGGGTTGGCACAACATTCTTCTTTTTCCACTTCTCTCTAATATCAGTCATCGTCTCAGAACTTACACAATACGACCATATTTTCTTTGGTCCACAGGCTACATTAAAAGACAGATATTATAGAATTAACAACTACAGTCTCTATCGATGTCAAACAATGCAATTATGTAAGCCCTTGACGCGATGTTACCAGTCAAAGTGATCAATATACTCATAATTACTATTTCTTAATCTGTGGTGTGCCTAGCGATCTGGAACTATAATGCGGGTAAATTGAATCATACGAATTTTGAGGTCATTATTGTAATAAAGGGGTTGAAAGTTTGCTGTGGTGACTCAGCAGTAATTCAGTTCCTAATTTACATCATTTGCAAGAAATACACGTACGTATTAACATCAGAGGTGTTAGCATTAGTTAGAACGCCATGCTGTATTTAGCTTGTCAGGGACACCAAGAGACACTTTTTTTAAGTAGCTTAAACTCCCACAGCGAAAAGTACCCATAGTCTGTTATGCTGATTCATCTTTATACCACTAGTCAGCCTGGAATGTGTCAAGGTCGTCGCATCAGCGTCATAGCAGCAACCTTGGCACTGCCAACTTCGGACCACCTTCAGACTACTATCAAGCTTTCACTCAAAAAAATATTTCTCAATATCAATTTGCACTCAATAATCAATTTAAAAAAAAAGTTACTTACATAAATGCTATCATTCTGAAGTAATATTTTGCGATTCTTTTAATCGACTTATCTCATACGAGTACAAGAGCTTTCTTCTTTTAGTAAACTAAATTTTTTTTTTTAAGTAAAAAAAAGTTACCAATCGAAAGTATCTATTATATACAAAAACCGCTCATTCGTTCTTTAAAAGTGTATACGTATGGTCAAAACAATTCTATAAATTCGAAAACACTTTCAAGAAATCGTAAGAAAAATACAAACTGTACAGAAAAACAAAACATTTTATAAAAGAGTACATTCAACAATGGGTATGTACTTTCCCAAGACTCGTATTCAAACACCTCAAGATCCTAAATTTGCGTCTACAACGCGTAACGTCGGAGCGACTCCGCCAAAATCGTATTTAAATTCAGGATCTGGGTACCAGATAAGCAAAATCATGAGTTCGGAAGGGTTATGGACGGCGTGAGGCTGCATAATTCCAACGCCTTTAGCACCGGTTTCTGACAATGTGGACCAATCCTCGTAAATTTCCACACGTTTCATTGATCCTGTGTTGAATCGTTTTAGTTTGACTGGTTAATGTTATTATGCGTGGAAGGTTTTTTTGCTTTTAAAAACTAGTGCTAGAGGTACCTACATTAGTGTATCCACGAGTTAAGTTGTTGCGTTATATCGCGATCTTGAAAGTATTGAGTTCTGTCCTTTATTTTGATTTAAATGTTCACAAATTTATCTGTACAAGACGTGAAAGTATGTAAAATCTATTTTAACAACAAATTTGATTACAAAACCATTTATATTTTTCAATCAATGACGTAATCAAATATTTTCATATAAATTATTAATTTTTACTACCTACCTAAGTAATTTATAAATGTGAAAGTAATTCTGTCTTTTTCGCTTTCACGGTGTAAACGACTTGAAGGATTAAAAAAAAATTGGTATACTCATAGACATCTAATATTATGTAAATGGACAATGATGATGTAAAAACACAATGGTAGATTTGTCGACGATTCTCTGGAATCCAAAAAACCGTATAAATACGAAATGCAATTTAAAACAGTCAATGATTTATACTATTTTTGTTTCTTAATTATCCAACAACCCCATAATAATTTAGGTGCCCTAATCCACCTCGCTGCGGGGTACCGCGCTAAAAAAGGGTAAAAAAGGGGGAAAAGAAGGGTGATTAAAGATAAACAGTTACGTGGCAGCGATTGCTGGTGTAATTTGCGTTTGTACAATTATCTTTGCAAGTTAAATGAGAGTTTTTCGACTGTTTCATTAAAGAAAAACACGTTTGGATCAACTGGAATTGGGAAATGAAGGTAAGGGATTTAAGATTTAAAATTTAATGTTCGAGGTTACGTGAATTAAGGACTATTAATATTAACTTATTTTTGTTTCTACTTAATATAGGAGGATTAAAGTACCTATTCTATTATTAATTAAAACAATAACTAAAATCTATCAGTCAACAGATAACCTACTGTACTGACAGCATATATTATGAAATACTTATTATAGATTTTGAAAATTGTCCATATAAATCGACATTATGTCATTCAAAATCAATATTTATTAAGTTTTACATTTTCTGTAACGCTGTTGTTTTACCTAAATAAAATAAAACAACAAAAAAATAATATCAAAATTTAACATTGTAAAAATGTGACATGACTAAATAAAAGTAAACTCCGACTGCTCAACAATTAAAAAGGGGAAAAATGTAGACCCCGTGTTTTAATATGACAAGAGCGACATACTCGTAAGAGCGCTTTGTTCATCCGGTTCATACAGTGCGAATCGATGAACGTCATTGTTTTCTCTGATTAAAAATGAATGAACTACAACTCGCTCTAGTTTTCAGCAAAACTGTTTTACCCGTATTTGCCTTTGAGCCATCGATTTATTCATTTTGCGCGTTGTTTACTTGCTGAAATATTGAAACCAGTTAAAACGTTGCTTGAGTTTGTATAGTGTCGCAAACATTTTGATACTGTAGGTTACTGTTATAAAAACCATGTAATACCTAATATTTATGTTTTTTAAATTCCTCTGACAATATCTATCAAAAACACAGGAGAACACGGTTCGGACTAATGTGGTTATTACACTATCCGATTTAGGAAACTAATGTCTAGGAATCATTGCTCTGTCTCGCTCTTTGGCCTGCGAATTGCGTATTGCGTGTTACGAGACGCGTTTCGAAATTTAAAATTATAATTTTAGAAATCAATAAATACACTTTACAGTTGTATGTAACACATTGTCTTCAGGTATAGATGCATTACATAAGGTTGGCTTAACTTTTGCATTTTAAAATAATTTAACTACCGGACTTCATTAACTCCGAATACTTTTTCAGTAGAGTAGTAGAAGAATCATTACAAAAATCTTAAACCACACGCTTAATGTGGGTATTTCCGTTATGTTACGGTGAAACATTCTCAAAAAATCACAGCTTTAGAAAAGAGATACCAAAATATGACAGATAAATATTTTCCTAAACATTTGTGTAGGTTTCATCAAGTCTCGTCAATGTCTCTAGAGAATAAGACCTATGAATATTTTGATGTACATCTCCGAATTTCCGTCATAACCACTGAAATGTTTCAAAAACCCTCTTTTGTAACACACCCTATTCCATTGTAACAAAGGTCAAATTAGAGTGTACTGGTTATCAGGGACGTAGCTATAGCTTTGTTAAGGGGGGGGTCCAAAGGTTCCAATATACCAAAGATCTTTGTTAAGGGGGGGGTCCAAGGGTTCCAAAATACAAAAATTGACTAGGTTTCCTCCGAACTTAATGGGCTAAGGGGGGGGTCCGGACCCCCTAAACCCCCCCCTTATATACGTCCCTGCTGGTTATGTCTAGCTAATACTGTGGTTGCATTATTTTTGTAAAGACGTAGGATTATTTGGGTGTTTCTTCCCTCTGAGGTTTGTCTTTTGTTCTTGTTATGAAGGATTTATTTGAGTATTAGGTCGGGATGGTTCTGTTTTAAGCACAGATTTACTTGAAATTTTGAGACGCTCAATATTTTTAGTTGAACATTTTGTGGAATGGTAACTATTCGCAAAATGTAGGCACATGCGCATCGTGTGTTTAAAAATCTTCTAAGAGATTCAAGAGCCTGGAGATTATATAAAATATCTACTGTATTTGAGGATATAGAGCGTGTTTTGGTCAATTTGGTAGGTTAGCTCATCATCATCATCATAATCATCCACAGCCCGATTTTGCCTACTGTTGTGTATAGACCTGGGTTTGTGCCATCCACCACGGTCATGCGCTAGTTGCATTCAATGACGCCCCATGACGTGAACTATGTACGTTTATTCGACACACTCACACAGAGAGATATGAAAATTAAAAATATAGTAAAATAGAAAATAGACACAGAAAGTTACAGACACAATACGACAGGCAATAAAAACACAAATTCTAAACTACCATGTTGTGCCAAAAAGGCTCAGTCTCAGCTGGTGCTGCACCCATGGGAGACAGCGCTGAGTTTTAGACTGTGACCAGGCTGCCTACCATGAGCTTTATATGCGATCCAGTTTAGGTCCTAAGCTGACCTGCTTTGCTTGACGTATGCTATGACGCTGACGAAATATCAGAACCTAAACATGACCTAAACAAAATTGTTAGATAAATTTTCATTCACTCAATTCGTATCATGACCGTTTAATACGTGTTGAGTTGGTTCACCTTTGTGTCAAAATTGACACTTTTAAAACAGGTCATGGTACGAATAGTTTGCGATCTAGATTAGAAATTTAAACTGGATAGCTCCGTAAACTGAATTGTTTCCTAAGAGGTCATGGTACAGGCAATTATTAATGAGAGGGACTGCACGGGCAGTCGTTAGTTGTGGACCCACCTCGCTACCGATCACCCGATGCTTCTACCCTCTCTGGTCAGTAATTTTTAGACATTTTACAGGAAAGTGACAATGGTATTGCAGATTTTAGGACAAAAATTAGGTACCCTAAGAAATATTTAGCATGTGAATTCCATAAAAAAATCATGTGAATACCAAGATGTTCAAAACCATCGATGATTACACGTTGCAAATCACTAGAATTAGATACATCTCACAACTTCACAAGAGGCAAATAAACCACACATTCCGTGAAATATGAAATAAGCTCCATGCTCAGTTCCTCAAGTTTTTCTGCGAATGCCTGTCTAACCCTCAATTACCTCTACCAACTTTATCGTGTAACTTGAGTTACGTAGAGTTGCGTCGTTTCAGAAGAAATACTTCTTTGATCAGAAAGTTCTAGAGAAAAAATATAAAACAGGTTCACGATTGTATTCCTTTGAAATTTAGACATTACTTAGCCCTTCTAAAAATACACTTGACTATAATAAATAATATATATAGGTAGGTACTTAAATTTTGCTGCAATGCATTCATTTAATGCCATGGGCCAAGTAGTAAAGAACATCTATGTTCTAAAATTCTGTACTAATATGGACCTTATGTGTACTACGAAACAATGGATCACTTAATTTTTTGTCCCTTTCGGCGGCACGCTAACTGGTAGTCCATATTAAATTAGGTCCATGTTCAACGCATTCAAGACCCTTAAAATTTCAAAGGAGTTAAACAGAGGCACTTCTAAATTATTTATGTTTGGTATATTTTGCAGAAGTTAGCATTTTATACGTCATATTCGCCTATTTTTCTGAGTCATACCATTTTTGAAAACTTAAAGTTAAACTTGGGATAAGTTAACCGCTAGTGCAAGTGGGTTTATGCTTCGTGAATTCGTTCCGGTGGTTGTATATAAGAGCTTGTTAGCAATCTATGCGGTTACGGTGTAGTTACCATGGATGTCAGATTCAGGTAGACGTAATAAGAGTGTGAAAGGGGGGCTAAACATATAAAGGGGTAATAAACATATTTTAGAAAGGGTAAGACTTTTGAAGTTACATGGTCTACTGTAAAGAAAAGCTATGGTTTCATTCTCTTCACTAGTACTCCCGTGCGAAGCCGGGGCGGATGGGTAGCTAGTTTTATATAAAGAAATAAATAAAATGAGATACCAATTTTAATAATATTAAACGACTTGTTTTCTAAAAGCTAGTAAAGAAAGTAAAAGAAACAAGATTTTAAAATGTAGGTACCCCCAGTACTGATTACGTCCACATGAAGATGTATCGTATTAAAATCTCATTTGCAATACCATGTAATACTAACTATGTAATATACTTTACGAGACGATTATTATTTGTAACAAGTTTGGAAGTAATTTAAATACGAATATGAGCGATGTCCGGTGGGTTATATCGTAAAAAATGATTTTTTGATTGGTCCCGCTGTAATGGGTGTTATAAGAAGGTCGGATTTATATGGAGCGGTTAAAGCATTGCGAAGCTTAGACAATTTTACTTTGGTCATGAAAAGTTGGATAAGTGTTTCCGAAAGCTTTTGTCGAGTGTCTTTATTAATGTTCTATGTTTTATGTTGACAAACCCAAGTAAAATGTTTCAAAAAATGTTTTTATATCATTCACACTACTATAAAAGTAGTAATAATTAAAATTAAATAATTCATACTCGGTTGAAATTTAGACAGTTTGCTGGACACCCCAAATTCTGATTTAGCATAACATCCAGTTGAAAATAAAACTATTAATATTTATTATCTATAAAATTTTACGTTTTATAGACATTTCATAAATTGGTTATAGGTATTTAAAAAGTTAACTGATAACATCGACTTTGCCTAATTAAGTAAGTTTTATGTCCTTTGTGTCTCATTAAAGTTTTTGATTATTCGCTGAATTGCATTGATTTTGTCCAACTGCCTAATTTTTCTAACTTTTATTTTAATCCTTTTGTTTAATTTTTTCTATCTCTATTAATTAGTATGTATTAAGTTGATATTAGCATCATCATCATCATCATCTCAGTCGTTGGACATAGGCCTCCCTCACAAATTTCCATGTGTTGCGGTTGGCTGTGTGGTGTGTGGTGTGTGTGGTGCCTACCTAATTAAAAATAAGGGTTTTGATTACAATTTTGTATTGTAATGTAGACTGTATTCAATAAAGTATCAACTCTATAGATATATTTCCGTCAACGACATCAGATCATCAAAGCAAGTGGGATGGCCCAGTCAGACGCCAGCACATGTTATTGACCCTGCCCTATTGTTAACCATATGGCAAACGATAATATCCCGTGCCTTACAAAATTAGCAAAAATATCCCATTTACCCGCAAAACTGTTGAAAGGTTCGCGTATTTTCGAGTTAACGAGTTGCACTCTTTTGCCTTTTTCCCGGCTTTTTGTGGATTTTGTTTATAATGTAAATTGTGGTAGGTTTTAGAAATTGGTTTTTATGGAATATGAAAGTGGCTAGGTTCTGAAGAAAGTTATTTTTGTGTGGAAGCAGCGTTATTTGTTAAAACGCTTGTTACTTGTAATGGAAAACAGTAATTGGATTTCCTTTCATACAAAATTTGATAATAAGTTTATAAGTACCTAATATTTCTATTGTTTAATGAAACATTGCATTGGTTCTAGTTGAAAACGTAGTAGACATTCATCATCCTACTAATATTATAAAGGCAAAAGTCCGTGTGTGTGTGTAAATGTTTGTTACCACGTATCCCCATAACTATGAAACCGATTTTTATTAAATTTGTAATGTAGATAGGAATAATGTAGACTAGAATAACACATAGGCTAATTTTTATTCCGAAAAAAATTTATGGTTCTCGCGGGATAAAAAGCAGTAGTCACCGAGTAAAGCGAGTAAAGGGCGAAGCCTCGGGCGTTCGCTAGTAATAAATACTAGGATAATGTTAGAAACCCAAAAAACACAATACATTATCATTAAGTACCAGTCTTTTTAATGACCTTCATAAGTCCTTCTTACCCAGATGAAGTAATTCTTGGTTTTAAAAAGTTATGAAAGTAACACAGTCTTTATCCTTTTGAATATGATTTTAACACAAAAGATATTGATACATTTCCTTGTATTCGCATATCCAGAAAGCCTATAACCTTGTTATGCCATCCCAAAACTAAGTAATAGCAGTAAACAGTCAAACCATCTGCACCCACATATGGCGCCAAAGTCCGCGACATCAAATAACGCGGAATTATGGGCAAAACAACGGTCAAGTCAATTATCGTGCATAGACAAGGGTGGACGTGATAAAAACAGATCTTCTAACACGTAATTACATAATTGGGCGCCCTTGCCGCCTCGGGTAACGACGCCGCACGAATGGTAGACCAAAAAAGTCAAATTATTACTGACGATTACTTAGAGTGGATAAGATACGTCAATAGGGTTAATATAAGCATTTATTTTGTGTTTGGAACCGGTGGACTTGAATTGGATTTCACTGCAATACCCAGATAAATGTAGCATCTAGTAGCATCTCGATTACGATCGGGACGACCGATTGGTCGTCCCAAGTATCGCTGGAGCGACAGAATAGAAGCTGACCTGCGCGACCTCGGAGCCGAAAACTGGCTAGAGGCAGCAATGGACAGAAAGAAGGGGCTTATTCTCGTTTCGGAGGCCAATACTCACTTTGGGTCCCTGAGCCAATGGAGTAAGTAAGTAAGTAGCATCTCGAGAAGCGTTTGCCGGAGACCTGGATTAGGCCAGAGAAGGGATGAGCAGATATCCCATAGGGTCGAAGTACATAGGACATTCGTCCAAGATAGGATTCCAATGACTGAAAAAAATAAGCAAAACAAATGCCTAAAGAAGTTCGTATGAGACAATAACCAATTCTGGTGACATTGATTATTAGCTGGCTCTGCAAAACAGTTTTGTTAAACTTTCGCAGCAGTTCAACGTTCCCAATACTGACTGTATCCCCATGTTAATGTTCCAAATAAATATTTTTGTAAGCTACTGTAAAGGTGGCCGCAAACCTATCCGAACGCGCCGAACGAATCGAATTTTAAATGAAATCGTATGACTGAATCTGACAATACTTCCAGAATTTGGCGCGGATAGGTGTGCGCTCAGCCTAAGGTATTGATTTTAGCTTATTATTTCAAAGCTGAGATCGATGACTTGACCAGTCTTTCTTAGTATGAAAGAGCTTTGAATTTAGAGCTGTCATCAATTTGATTGCTTACTTCCTTCGATCTATTAGATTCGTTCAAGACTAAGCTAGTTGCACGAACAGCTTGGTGGTAAAGGTGGATCAGACGGTTTACTCAAGTGAAAGATCACTCGAATGAATGCTGGGGTTTTCTATGACACTTTTTTCATTGTATGTTCAGATGTGTCACTTTGAGTAAAATATGCAAAACAAAAGACGGAAATGAACAAAAAATGAACCGTCTGATTCCACCTTAACTAAGTATATCCACACTTCTTCTCCACCGACGCGTAGAATAGAACAGAGGGCCCAAAACAAGTTTAATAAGAAATGTGGAAGTAAAATATTTTCTGTACCGGAATCGTTAAAAGCGTGTTGCGGTGAACAGTCTGACGATTCCCTTTTAATTTGAAGCCTGAGCAGGGATAACAAGCCGACTAATTATAGTCCAGTAAGAACAAACATGGTCCTAAAGCTAGAATACTTTAAGGACACGACTTTTGGTCGTACTATTTTTAGTAAAATAACTTTTCACTTTAACTGAAGTTAGTTTTTAAAATAACTGTGTACAATTTTATTCATTACACGTAATGATTTGAATCTTTGTATTCAATTAAATTTTGAAGAAAAAAAAAGAGGTATAGGTAGGTATATTAAAGAAATTAGTCTGTACTAAAAAAGGATTAGCGAGTGGGTATTTTAAAAAATCATCATACACCTTTTACAGCACAACACCAACGATACTGAAGCTAATTGTATATTTTTTTAAATGCAATTTAATAAATTGTTTATAATTAGATTGAAAGTGTGTATAATCTATTTTTATGCCATCTATAGTCATTAACACTCCATGTTCCTTAAAAAGCCGCACAAAAAGTCGCGTTCAAAGATTCTAGCATCGAGGATTGTTAAAGCAATTTAGGATTAGCGCCATATGCTGTAAATTATTTTGCGTTTATCTCTAGCCATTAGGTTTCGAATCATCCGTGATTGCCTTCGAGATTTACGACATGATGAGATGATTGAGGAATACAATATTGATCAATAATGACTATGGCTTGAATAATCGACAGAATCAACACGAGTTAATCGATTGATTTGATTATTTTTGAATAACTTTGTAAGGCACGGTAAATATTTTTTTATATCTTTTGGCGTTTATGATTTTTTTATAAGTACAAATTATAAAGATTTGTTATGATTAGATTTACCTATGACCTAAGTGGTCATAGGTAAGCCTAAGTTCATTTAGGGTCTCAAATGCTACGAGTATTTTGCTGAAGTAAGCATTACATACGTGATAACCACGTGATAGCCCATTCAGTGCCAATAAGAATCCTAACTGGTTTCTTTACGATGTTTTTCTCCAATGTATCGAAAATCGGGATTTAAAGTCAGACCAAAACTGCAGGTACTATTTTACTCGGTCAATACGGGCAGGTACCTACAGCATTGTAACCCAAAATTGGTTAATAAACCAGAAACTATCCATGAAATATTAACTAGTATTCCAAACATCTTCCGCCAGCACTCTCAAAGTTCAAACTCGTTAGGAATTAATGCAGACGCACCACAAATACTCCTGTAATAAACCACGCTCCATCAAAGATTTTGAATTCATTACCGAGTTTCTGACTAGAATCTAGGGTAGGGTGGCGTTGCATCTTCATATTTCGAACAGCTGAAACCGAATTTCTAACATTAACACTAGTATATTGAGCCCAAATTTGAATGCTTAAGAAGTGTAGCAAGATCTACAAAAACTATACTACTCATTCAGTTTCAAAACTAAAAACAAAAATAATTGTGGAAATCTGCATTAACCTTAGCCTTTTTTGGTGTCATAGAATCGTCGAGAACGATAGTATACTAATCAATCATACGAATAAATGTTTTTTTTTTAATTTACTATTACCTCAGCTAAAATAAAAAAGATTGTGTAGGTGATAGGTTTTCGATAAACTACCAATACATTGTCACAGATATTTTTAATCATGTCGAAATTCCTCGATTCTAATACCACATTACTTAGGGTATTTTAAATTAAGGCCGAAAGTTAGCCGATGCCGAAACTACGTAGTATGTTCCATGCCGAACAAACATGGCGCATGCCTATTTACCAACTAGAGCCTCGCCTATTGAGAACGGTCGGCTACAAGATTCATCCTTGTGTTATGCATATTAATGAATCTGCATTATATTAAGGGGTTATGTTACTGATACTGCACCAAAGAACCTACAAACAGTGCTTGTGATTACTTTGGGTGTTAGTAAATTGTATGCATGTTATCGTGGACGAAATTAGTTTGTTAACTTTGATAAATGTCGACGAAATTTTAATAAATGTCTTTTTTGTCGTATCCAATGTTTGGAATGCCATTCTAAATACATTTCTTCAAAGATTTTGAGTGCCTGAAGATAATAGAGTCTATCTACCATACCTGGAGATACAGTCACAGCAGGCTTATAACTTGAGTGAGATTTTGGTATTAGTTTGAGAATGAACCATTATGGCACATTGATCAAAACAGTTATTAGAATCACCTTTTAAAAGTGTAAGCATGTGCTTTGGTCAAGGTACTTGGCCGTGGGCTCTGACTGCTCCTATTAGACATCTTTATATTCTTTATATTTATTTTATTTATTTATTTACTTTAAGATTCTTAAGTGCCTAAAGATCTGAAAGAATTTCCTCCTATCACCAATGATAAATAGAGTCGCGAGTGTAGTTTTTTCTTCTAAAAAAATCTAGGTAAGTATAATGATGATAAAAATCTTATGATACATGGTGTATTAACAAAATGATTGCTAGGAAACAGTGAGGAAATGGAATAATTAATAAAAAAGGTAAATAAATTTATACATGACAGAATTTCAGGAAGTCATTGAAATTCCCCAACAAAGTTTTTAGGGAACATTTTGAGCCAGGTATTAAAGACGAGCGCTTTAATTAGAACGATCTTATCTTGTCAAGAAATATCTGCCCTGAATTTAAATAAGCGGGTTTATTTACTGTAACGTAATTTTCATGAACATTAATTAGCCTATTTAAGTTTAGATGTCTGAAGACGACCGCCAAAATATTAGTTAACAAAGTGCTTTAATTATCTTTTCACGTCACATTTTAGTATGCCAAGTAATTATGAGGCTACAGTTTTACAAATTACGGAGACAACCTCCATAAATATTTCATTTTTATTTAGATTCGGCATAAAATGTCATGATTATGAAGGTCTTATTTATATTGTGGCATAAACTTCTGTCAGCTATATAGGATGTATTTTTTTAAGATTAGGGTCACTAACAATAAATCGTTTACATTATTATTTATTATTATTAAGAGCCTGAAGTGTCCCACTGCAGGGAAAGGCTTCCCTTCATTCTCTCCAGTCAATATTATTATTATTCCAATTACATTTTATAATAAAAAATATTTAATGAGAAATAAAACACTCACTACTTAACTTCTTGGTCAGGAAATGTAAATATGTTGTTTTAATACAAATGAGTTTAATAGAAACGAAAAAATAAAACTGCGTGGTGAGAAGATTTAATTAGTTGGAAAATTCTGACTGAATAAGTTGTTAATAGTCATTGCATTATTTTAGAACAAGAAGGCTGCACACAAAATGGGAACCACTATCAATTGAATAGATTATAGAGATAACAAGATCCAACATAAATCCGACGATTCTCAGAAAAGAAATAACAATTACGATAATTATCACACCGTCCAAATTTTCGTCTTCAACATAACCATAACTAATAATTAAGATCGTAAAAAAGGTTATCTTTGAGAACCCAGTAAAGTTCAAACAGAATTACTGTAGCACTTGATTTCAAATGTTACTTTTGACTATAATAACTGACAGAAATAATAAATTCAGCTTTATTTGTAAAGAAAGAGAGTTTATTTTGCTTCTAAGTTAACGAATAAAAGCTATACTAGCATATCAGTAACAGTATCCCGTCCCAAAAGATAAAGTATCTAATTCTCACAAGACCATCAGTATCAAAATGAAGAAGCGGCAACGGGTTTCCCAAATTCAAATTAATTATAATTATAAACAATTACTGGCTGATTTAATGAACAAAAATAAAGTTGAATTGATAGAAGAGGACACAACATATGTAATTGAAGGTGTGAGACAAAGAGGTGTCGCGGACAACGCCTACGTTTCTTTGAATGCATGATTCGGTGAGAGATAAGATTCGTCGGTCTTATTCGTCAGAGTTCTTATAATTACTGAGGGGTCCTACATGTGAACTGTCGGCAGCCATTGTGTGAAATAAATACCGCATACAGAATGAGACGGACATTGAGAAGGACATGACTTAAAAAGACCAAATAGAAATCGAAAGTACCGAGGACTAGTTGTTTACGTTATAAATTATAGTGGTTATTTTATTCTTATAAGAAAGTCTTGTGGCTATAGAACCTGTGCTGTTCGGTTATCATCATCATCACAAAGTACTTATAGTAGAAAATACAATACAATATTAGACTTTAATAATTGTTTTTGTATTAATGCTTCTGTGCACCATTTATTTTATTTACATTAGACATTATATGTTTTAGAGTAGGTAAAAATACTACCAATTAATTCAAAATTATTAACAGAAATAGAATTGGATACCTTATTGTAATTAAATGTTCATAAGCTATCATTAGAGAGGTTATCGAAAGATTGCGAATAATCTCTCATTTTGCAATTCAACATTCTAAATGGCTTCCCGTAATAATTTACATAAATTAAATAAAGGTTAACACCGTATAATTGGATTCCTTGATTCGTAGGTACAGAGCAAACAAAATGATTAGTAATGCTAATTGAGGCTATGGAAGTATAGCCTGTAGGTTGTCGGCAACTTTTTCTTTAAAATTACACGTCTGGCATGAAAGTTTTTGTTCAAATTAGTTCTAAGGGAAAATACTTTATTTCTTATCTCGTTGAATTTGATAAGTTTGTTAAATATGGAATATTATATAATATATATGGAATACATATACTGGTTAAGCAACATTCTTTCTCTATTCGTCACTATCCACAAATAAAGACAGGACGTTGTTTTACCAGTGTTAAACTTTAAACATCTTTCATATGTAAGACCCATAGTTGGTTGTTTTCGAAAATATGCAATAAGTAGATATTGATACATTCTACTAAAAACATTAGTCTCAGAGAGTGCTGACCGCGTCTTGGGGATAGACGACCTCTGTGGCGCAGTGGGTGAAGTCCTGCCTGAGTAGCATGAGGTTGCGGGTTCGATCCCCGCTGCGGGATACATTTTTGTATGATCTGCAAATATCTGTCTCGGGTTTGGGTGTTTATACATATTTAAAAAAAGTATGTAAGTAGTATGCATGTGGTTCCCATAACACAAGCTCTGCTTACTTTGGGGCTATTATGATGCTGTGTGAAAAACCTAGCATTATTTATATAATTGTAATCCTACTTTTTTTTCTGTAGTTTTTACTCAAGAAAAATATGGAGCCCTTTTTTATCTGGCTTCTGGTACTTATAGTAAAAGTTAGTACTTACCTAAGTATACCTACCTATGGGCTAGTGGCCAACTCTTGTTACAGTTTCTTCCTATTTTTTTTTAGAATTCTGGAATTTATTCAAAAAATAACGATTTACCTATAGTGGTGTGAGTATTATATAAGTTTTCTCACGACTTTTAGGCAAATATATTTACGGCCTACCGTATAAAGCAGGTGTATAAACTCTTTCATATGGAACAATTTTAAAAAATCTATTATTTTCGAACTATTGAAATAAATCACAATGGAGAGGATATGTGACAGACCAGAGGACCAACGCACAATGGTTTTTGAGTATGCACCAACCACGATACATTTACCAATAGCAAAAGATAGCATTTTACTCTATGAGTATTATTTCAAGGTTCAAAATACAAAAGCAGATCTACAAGGTGATGGTAATGGAACGGTGGTTTCAAATGACATGTTCAAAAATGTCTCCGAGATAGATTTTTTGACAATGCACCGTAATTGGTGGGTTGGGTACCTGGGTCTAGTTGGTTTTGTCATTTGACAATGCCATCGGTTTTCACAAAAGAGTATTCGGAACAAGAATATCGAAGTAATTTGCTCATTGAGTTCTTTGTAATGAAACCGGGAGCTTTAATAGTTTTGATTGCGTATTAATTTATTCAAAGTACCTACTTACTAAACGACAATACACCGAGAAAAAAACTTTAAAAATTCTGCTGAAAAAAAATGTCTTTGTGCACTTTCGAACAAAACGCATTGCAAATCTCGTTTTCACCCTATACATAGAATTGTTACTTGGCATCAAAACATGTATTTCTTGATGAGTGTTTAAAATTAATAGCTTATATATTACGAGTAAAGTTAGTACTATTAATAATACATAATATTTTGTATACATACCTGAGTCCATTACAGAAAAGACATGAAAAATCATAAAAAATATTGATGTAATTTTTTTTATCAAAGATATAAACAAGCATCTATAGATAAGTACAGAACAAACCTTAAATAATACAGTACAGTCATATTTATAAGACTATGAAGAGTTTTGCTTATAGGATGTAGTTCCACAACTACCGTCAAAGCTTAAGTTACGTCGAATTTTAGAGACCGCAACATCTGGCGTAGGTACTCTGCCGCTAGATTCTCGTAGATTGCATTCTACTATTTCTCAACTATCCACTCTTTTATAACCCTTACTGCGTTTGGCATAAAGGTCACTTTTCCTCGAGTCAGTATTGTCAAGTAAACGTAGAAGTTACGACCTTTTGGTAAGAACAAAAGGTTCAATCTGTTGTCTCCAGCACTATGGAGCTATTCGGAGCAGATGCGGATTGCGAAACTCTTTCCGCAAATTTCTTTTGGGTCAATTTGGAAAAATGAAAATGCAAAAATTACAATCAAATTAAATCTTTTTGCTAAAAAATCCTCACTGAAAAGAGAAAATAGATCTATTACTGGCTAACTTACTACCCATTATTAGTATGAACATTAAAAAGTCATAAATGTGTTCACGTTGAAAAAGGTTTTCACAATAATAACTTATTCCAATTTTAAAAAGATAAATATCTGGTAATTTCATCTTCAGGTAGGTATATCAATATAATCAAGCCGAAATTATTCAATTGATCAATCTGTCACAAACCGAACGAAAAATATTCACTCGCACCCAGAATCAAAACAATAGATTCAATACACCCATCAATTTCATCGTATGATACTGATATCTATCTAACCGCAGTATAAACAGTAGTATAGGAGGCTTCGGTTAATAAATCAAACACACTTTGATTGTTCTGATTCGTTTGTCTCAAGTCGATAACAGAATTTATTTACACAAGAACGCTGGTGGGTGTATTTGTGTGTGAACTATAGTTACGTCACTTCATCATCGTAACATTTAAATGCAAAATAAATTATATTTAAAATATATAAAAATATATAAAAAGTAAATTATTTTTATCTATCATGAATTCTTGATACGTTACTGTTTGTTAGGTAGCAAGTAAAACGTTACGAACCACGGATACAAAACATTCTTTACTTTTATTAGTTTTGACACCAGTGTTCCTAATGTATTTTAAACACAAGTACCTATAAGTTTTTATCCCCAAATCATTATTAATAATATAATCATTCCTAATTTGTTTGCGATTAATATCCTCTATCGTTTTAAAAACGGTAGCTATTATATATCGAAGTAAGCTCCTACCTGACAATCACACTACTATTCGAAGATACTTCAAACATTCCCGAAGACACTCAAGTTCTTGGTCCTAAACAAACATGTTACCGGTGTAGTAATTGCTCGGCATGTTTACAGTCTTTTATTGTGTATTGTAGTTCAAATATTATCTCTGGATGCATCACTTGTCTTACCTACAGCTGCAATCTATTTGAGCCGAATTTAGAAAGTTAATTTGCCGTTGATTTTTATTTCATTGTGTTTGCTAAGGAATCTGCAAATACAGTAAAAAATATAAGACTCTATAAACATATTTGCAATGAACGAAGAAGTAGATTTTTATTTGTATTCCTATGGGATTGAAAGATTTAGAGTTGATAGTCTCAGGGAAACATTAAAGAGATACATTGTTAAGATTGATATATTGATAGCTACAAGATAGTTGCAAAGATAACAATCTATCAAAGGCGAAGACAAAGAACGTCAGACTAAATTATGTTCCAGTTACCGAAATTTATAGCTTCTTGACTTCAGACACCATAAAACTGATTTTTACCCGCCCATTCCACCCACTAACAAACTACTTAGTTGCCGCTTGGAAGGAAAAAAATGGCAGTGAGTAAACCGATATGAATGGACCCACCTTCGGGACTCTTAAGTTACAGCACTACAAAGAGGCTACTGTGAAATCTGAGACAAGGAAACAGGCGACAGTCAACAGCCTGGGAGACTAAAAAAACACTTTCAATCGAGCGAGAAAGAAATTCAATATGCCATTGCAACGCGGATTAAATTTTGCACAACCTTAAGCCCGCAATCGACAGATGTTGCCAGAAATTTGGCTACCCATTTATGTGATGAGATTCTCTCAAGAAGGATGTTTAAACTTCAACAATTTTGCTAGAACAATTTGAGATAAAGTTCCTATGGTAATCATAACAGATGAAAGTTCAGAACAATATAACATCAAAGTTTAGTTCTTACAACAATTATAATTATAACGTCTCACTCTTAAATATTTTACAAGCATTCTAAACATAAGAACCGAATAATAGCGAGAAAACTGCCCTATAAAATAGCCATTAGATACTTGAAAGCAACGTTCGATACCTATACCTTTCGTCGTAGATGTCAGGTTTTATGATGGCAATAACATCAGTTTTCAATAAAATCACGATGTTAGACTTATATTCGGAAACAAGGAGTTGGAAATTACCATGTAACTAATAATAAAATACCTCTGTAAAAGTGATTCATGGCCGTAACTTTGATGCCTTTACAATTTTACAACCTACCTTTTATGACATTAAAAAAAGAGCTTATAAATTTTAGTTTGATGATATTAGAAATACAGTAAAAAGCAAATAGCTACGAAGTGAAGTAATAAGGTCCAATAGATACAGTGTTGGTTCACTTTGTCAAGTAATTTGAGATAGTCCCCGATAAAGGGGAAAACATTGAGAGTAAATAAAGCGAGGTACGGCACAGCAAACAATCAACCAGTCTTTGCAGACATGTAATCGGATACAAAATGATCCTTGGCAGCGTTCAAGACTACTGCGAGTCAATACAGAAGTCTTGCTAAAGGAAATTACGCCGCATTACAACATTCTTCCCAGCAGAGAGACAAACTCGTTGGAAAATCGGGACTTTCTTTAGTTTCCAGCCATTGAAATACAAGAGAAACATGCTAGTGTTTGAATTTTGTATGAGCTTCTCAGAAGTGATAGGCTGCGGTTGGTTGGGTTTTATTGAAAGGTTGCTTTTATTGCTCAATTTCAGTAAGAAAATGGTAAAAGCAAAACTAGTGTTTTATCATCATGGCAACTATTTCTTTTGATGAATATTTTAAAATAATATTTTTTCATTTCAGATAGTATACATAGATGGATAAACAATGTTGACCTTATTTTATAGTAATCAAATGAAAAGGCAAAGGTTTGAGCCGTAGAAATAAATAGCATTAGCCCCAACTCCTTTGTCCTGACTACTCAGCGAGTTTTGATACCTTTCAAATAAGAATCTCAGAGCAGTCAGTATTCAGAGAACCTTTATTATTTCAGTCCAGAAAGCTTTTTACCGAGAACGCTGGTAACGATATTGAGTGTCTTTTGTCTTGGAACGAGCAATTTTTATTCAGAGTTGAATATTTTTCAAATGTGGGAATGATTCAGCAGCATGTAAGTTTCTGAGTTGTTTATCGTATCTATCTTCGGACGCTGAATATGCAATTTTATGGTTATTCGACTGAATGGTTCGATTTGCGGCGTAATCTGCGATGATTGATGGGCAATGTGACTCTTGTGATGCGAGTGACTCGTCAGATAATGCCAATTTGCAAGGGTACGGTGTTCAGATTATGATATTTTATTTGAGTCATTTTTATGATGTTGTTGCTGCAGCACCCACTTTAAATAAAACATGAATAAATTCATTGACCCTTTAAACGCGTAGATCAAAAATCCGTTCATAATTCTCACGAAGTTTTTGTAATCGACCAAAAAGATTACTAACTTGTTTTATAAAAAAATGCAGTAGACTTTGGTGACATATCAGAGATCTTATCCTGGCTAAACCTTTGCACAATACCCGTTAATAATGGGCGCACAAAAAATGATCGGTATCAAAAAGCGCAGAAGTAAATGGGGACAAAAATGTCCACAATGCACACATACAGGGGCCACCGGTGACAAAAACTGTTTTCGTGTGTGCACCAAAGGGTTTCGTCCTATAGATCTTTTATTAGATTGAATGGGTTCGTTTAAAAAACTGACGCACAGAAAACGCATTTATTTTAAAATGTTTAATAACAGAGCGGCTCGTAAAACTAGCTCTATTTTTCTTTGGTGTTGTCAATCTGATCTTTAGATGTGATATCGTCCTCGCCTCTTGGGCACTCTCGTTAATGGGGTACCTATGAGGCCGGACCCGCATTGTATGTATACAGGAGATTTCTATACCGGCGACCCTACGTGACAAACTTTGTCCCTCCCTACATTCAAATATCTGAAGGAGCAATTGAAATCGGAGATGTTAAAGAGAATTAGAGCGGGGTCTTTTTCGAGCGCTTGTTTTGTTTCGTACGCGTTTCAAAGCGGGGCTTCTTTTGAATCTCGATCAACCATCGAACTGGAAGGGGGGAGCGTTTATTAGGATTCCCTATGGCCTACCAATCGGTCGAAGCGACATCGTAATCTAATAGCTTATTAATGAAGGGGAAGTTTTTGTCGTCCCTATTTTCTATCGTAGTTAACTTTGAAATAATGGATTTCGTCTCGCTCTTTTTATTTATTGCCGGATCATTGAGCGGTATCGCCGTCTTGTTCCTGCGTTGTACGCATCGTAATAGGTTGGCTCCTCCCACTTTTATAATACAATAAATGAGAAGCCGCAGCGCGGAACCGGCCGCGGAGATAACACGTAATATGAGGTTATTGCGTAAAAACAAACGGCAAAAAACCCGTCAGTAAGAGAGATATACTGTTTCGCTTAGCGGACCTTTATGATCTAAGCCGAGCTAATATACGAGTGGTAGATTCACGCCATGGATTATGTGTGCAATAAAGAGGATAATTTAAAATTGCGCTCACCACAGTGTTGCTATAAAACTTAACTTGGTAACATATAGCGTGCGGCGATAGCCCTAACGACGTGTAGAGAAATCCACAATGAGTTTCGCGCGAAATCCTATCCTACTTATATTATTATAACTGGTAAAGTCTTTGTGAATTTATACGAGTACTTTATTCAAACACCGAATAAAAGATAATAATTTATTCCATAGACCTTAGTAGATCTATTGTTAAAGTAAAAAAAAAAAAAGTGACCCGGAAAGGCATAGATTTTAGTTAATAAATAAATGTATGTCATAAAAATGAAATAAGTATAATAATTCCGGTACTTAACATTATTCTATAAGCATCTCGAAATCTCTCGTTTACAAACCTTTTTTGTTTATGGTCCTGACTTTAACTTTGTTCCCACAAAATTAGTAGCAATACGAATTGCATCAAAATAAAACTGCATTGCTACAAAATGTTCATTAGGTGTTAGTTCCGCTGCCGCTCACAATAATGAAAGGAAATGATTCGTTAGTTTCTGTAGTAAGCGTGTAATCGCAATCTGATTTTGTTCTCTTTTCTGTTTTAATCTACCATATCGCGACTACCCTTTGAAATTAGAACGTGGTAAAGTGTAACTTTTAGAAAAAAGAAGAGAAAAATATGTTTTGTTAGTTAAGCCTCGCGCCAAACTAGCCCATGTCCGATCTGCGGTTTTAGCTTTTAGGTAACTATGTAGTCGACCCATCTTGCCGGCGGACAAACAATAAAATATATACTCATATTTATTTGGAACCAATACTGCCCTTCTTATGATAAACAACGTAAGTGCAGTTCGGCATATTTCGAGAAAATCGCGTCTAAAGTTTTTAATGTTATTTTTGGTGTCACGACTACACTAATTATGTTATTTTCAAAATTGTTACTTTTACTTGTAGGTTAAAGTGTGTATTTTATAATTACTTACATATTTCTGTTTTCTCTTTTATTTCTGAGTTATTATAACTTAAAAACTATTTATGATTAGTAAAAGTAATGTTTTAAGAAATATTTACAGACATAGTACAGCTGCTATTCAACTTTCATCCACTGGTCCCTCTTTTCAAATTCAAAAAGGGGTGAAGCAAGGAGACCCGCTTTCCCCAAAACTTTTCACAGCAACTCTCGAACAAGTTTTTAGGAAGTTGGCACCGAGCTGGGTTGACAAGGGGGTTGTCTTAGGGAAACGGCGATTAAGTAATCTCCGTTTTGCCGACGACATAGTTCTGTTTTCCTCCTCAGCCACAGAACTGGGCTGCATGCTAGACGATCTAAACAAAGCCAGCCTCGAGGTTGGACTTGCGATGAACATGTCGAAGACCAAGTTAATGACAAACAGCACAAAACGTAGACTACACGTAGAGGGGGTTGAGATAGGATATGTCCATGAGTATGTGTATCTCGGCCAAATTGTCTCATTCCAGGCGCGACAAGAAAAAGAAGTTACTCGTCGCACCGAAAACGCCTGGAAGAGATATTGGTCGATGAAACAGCTAATGAAAGGCGAACTTCCTCTCTGCCTCAAACGCAAACTCATGGACATGTGCGTTCTCCCCATCCTCACATACGGTGCACAAACTTGGTCTTTGACGGCTCACCAAAAGTCCAGACTCGAGGTGTGTCAACGGGCTATGGAACGCAGCATACTGGGTGTTCGGTTAACAGACCGAATACGAAATTCAGTGCTGCGTTCCCAAACAAAAGTTTTCGACGTCGGCAAAAAGTCTGCCCAGCTCAAGTGGGATTGGGCCGGCCACGTCTGCCGCATGTCGGACGACTTGTGGGCTAAAACCGCAACCGAATGGGTGCCCAATGCAAGACGTCCGCGTGGCAGACCACCAAGGAGATGGCGGGACGAACTAGATGCGCATGATCCAGATTGGCCCAATACCGCCAAGGACAGAAAAATCTGGAAAGAGGGGAGGGAGGCCTTTGCCCTGCAGTGGGACAATATAGGCTAAAATAATAATAATAATAATAATAATAATAAAAAGTAATGTCACTTTTTTTGAAATACTAAACATAACAATCGCATGTGCAGCAGTTGCGATGTTTATGACTAGTTTTTTTTTAAACTACCCTCAAAATGGGATGAAAGGAATGTTAAAGTTTGTATGGGAACTTTTTAACGGGTAGTTTAATTTGCTTGAAACTCGGTACAAATATATTTCAGTACAAATAAAAACTATCTGTACAAAAAAAAATCAAAATTATCCATCAGAGGGAGTGCCAGAGGGTGTTCAAGTTGGTAATGGAACTTCTTAACGGGTGGTTCGATTTGCTTCAAACTTTGTATGTGTACTTTCATAAAGGTAAAAAGCATCTCTAAGAAAGGACTTTTGAAAATTTTACCCCTAACGGGAAGAAAACAGTTAAAAATGGTTGAATGAAAAATCGTATCATCAAGCATTTAACATGAAAAAAATTGGATTTCGAGATGAGGAAGCTCGCTTCGTTTGTTTAAATCGAAGCTTGCTTCACTTTCTTGGCTTGAATCTGACTTCGCTTGCATATTAGCTTCATAATCCTACCAATAATAAATATATTGCGAGAAAAGTGAATTTTGTCCGACAACAGAATAGGAACCGACAAGCACCCAGCTGTTTCTTAGAACACCATTAGACCATCCATCTTTTTCTTGGAGCACCGTTAGCAAAATCAAGTGACACATGTCATGTTGCTCTAAAAACTTTCCGCTCGCTTCGCGAGCAGAGGAAGCTCGCTTCGCTTGCTTAGGTCGGTGCTCGCTTCGCTCGCATATTAGCTTCATGAGTATTTTGCGAGCAAAGTAATTTACTGTTAGGAACCGATAAGCACCCAGCTTTTTCTTAGAGCACCGTTAGCAAAATCAAGTACCTATCACATGCTGCATTTGTCTACAAAATTTCGTAGCTTTATGAGTACCTACTTTGCGAGCAAAGTAATTTACTGTTAGGAACCGACAAGCACCCAGATTTTTCTTAGAGCACCGTTAGCAAAATCAAGTGTCACATGTTGCATTTGTCTTTAAAAGCTCGCTTCTCTTTCTTAACTCGATGCTTCGCTTGCAAAGGCTCAGGGCCAGACTTAACAGCTAGCTGGAATAGATTTATGACAGGATTGTTATTCACACGTGAAATTTTATGTGGCTTGCTCCAGGGTGAGCTCCTCCAGTAGCTTGGTGATAATTGCACCAGAAAGAAATGACCCGAAACGTGGTCCACGGTAAACTTCTTTAATAGAACCTATTTTAAAAGAACTTGCCGACTGATATTTGCCGACGCGCGAATGATATTTTTGTTCACTGTTAGTAATGTTCTCCCCTCCGATTACCTTACCGCCCCACCGTTTCTGTATTGTATTTACCAGACATAAACATCGTATGTGCGCTACTTGCGTTGTGTGTGTATAGAATAACGCAATAAAATAAAGATTTTATGCAACAGATAAAGAGCGTAGGAGATATTATTTCTAGAATATTGTTAAACTTTCTTAAATAAGTACAAGGTATAAACAACGTAAGTGGCTCATATAATCATTATGTTTTGTAAGTTGAGCCGACAGTTGAAGATACTACTAATCATAAACAACGTTAGTGATCGTGCGATACTTATGACTAGGAAATTGATTAAAATCTCTGAGCGTAGTGGACAATACGTTGTTTATGTTTAGAAATAAAGTGAAAATTGTGCACGTACGATGTTTATACTTATGTTTTTTTTTTATTTCTATCAAACATACAGAAAAATTGATAATTTTTCCAGATAGATCTCGCTTAGCTGATTACAAATATGCTAATAACTCATTTTCGCAAAAAATGTTACTTACGCTGTTTATCGTAAGAAGGGCAGAATAACAGAGTGAACTTAGATATAATATAAACGATATTGACAGCAATACATAATACATATTCAGTAGTAATGGTATACAGGGTGAATTTTTGAGATGGGGCAGTAAGGGCAGCTACCTTAACCGTTGTAGCTAGAGGAAAACGTTCTTAGGAGACCATCCCTAATTTTTGAAAATATTTCGACCTGCATTCACAGATTTTAAAAAAAATGTACAGTCAGCGAGAAAATGGGCCATTTACACAAAAACTTTTTTTGATGCCAATCGATCCTGTTTCATCTAAGGATAAAAAGGCTCTTTCCGACCAACTAAGGTTAGAGTACTAGAAAAGTCAGAAATCGCTAAAATGTATTTCTGAGACAAGACAGTAACGGCTACCTTAACCGTTGTAGCTACAGGAAAACGTTTTTAGGAGACTACCCTTAACTTTTGAAGATATTTCAACCTGCATTCACAGATTTTGAAAAAAATGTACAGTCAGCGAGAAAATGGGCAATTTACACAAAACAATTTTTTGATGCCAGTCGATCCTGTTTCATCTAAGGATTAAAAGGCTCCTTCGGACCAAGTGAGGTAAGAGTACTAGAAAAGTCATAAATTGCTAAAATGTATTTTTGAGACGGAGCAGTAAATAACCGTTGTAGCTACAGGAAAACGTTCTTAGGAGACTACCCTTACTTTTGAAGATATTTCGACAAAATGACGAAAAATTATGACAAATAACAAAATAATTTTGTACGAAATGTATAATCAAAGTTATTTGCGTTTTCTGACTTTTCTAGTACTCTTGCCTCAGTTGGTCCGATAGAGTCTTTTAATCCTTAGATGAAACAGGATCGACTGGCATCAAAAAAAGTTTTTATGTAAATTGCCCATTTTCTCGCTGACTGTACATTTTTTCAAAATCTGTGAATGCAGGTTGAAATATCTTCAAAAGTTAAGGGTAGTCTCCTAAAAACGTTTTCCTGTAGCTACAACGGTTAAGGTAGCCCTTACTGTCTTGTCTCAGAAATGCATTATACCTGGTCGCTGCATCCTCAAGATTTTATTATATTCACCATGTAGTCCACTCCTGCATGTACCGGGCCCCGAACACATTTTAGAGCATTTTTTCTTAAAAATGAAGCAAAATAAGCAATATAAAGACTAAAACTGCCTACCATCCGGTGGCGTTTACGTCGTTTCGTTCCGTCTGACAGCTTGTCATTCGCTTTTCGTGTTCGGGCGCCGCAACACGCTTACCTTCGTAATTATCACAATCAAAGGTGTAAAGAAGTGAAAAAGTGTAGTTTATCAGTGTTTCTCCGAAAATGGGGAAAAGAAAACACAGAGATATGGATCCGGAAGAAATTCGCAAAAAGATTCGACACTTGGAACGTTGTTTGGATCGTCGTACGGAACAAAGCGACGAAAGAGAATGTGAGTACCTACCTACCCACTTACTATCGTAAAGTGAATCTAAACTTTTTCATCTTCTTACTTAAATAAACAGTAGGTACCTATATCACGTTGGAATTAAATCGAAGTAGGTAAATCAATGATTTATCATAGCTAATCGTAGATTATTTTCTACCTACATTCATTTTATTTTAATTGTTATTTGTCAACGTTTTGTTGACTTTTTTAAAAATACTATGCTAGATGAGCTATAATGCCAAACAAGCTTTTTTCTACCCTATATAAATCCTAGGTACCTACCAACCTACAATTCATACGAAATTGTTCCTGATATTTATCACGTAAATTAGATACCTACCTACCTATCTTTTTATTTAGCCTAACGTTTCGACTGGATTGCACCAGCCGTTTTACCTACATTATGTACGTATTCATAACGCGTTCTCATCGCGAAAACAAAAAAAAAAAAAAAAAAATTGTTCCTATAAAATAAAATAAATAAATGCCTAAAGGTAATAAAACAAACCATGTTGAACCGTGATGCGATTACGGTCGGTTACTAATGCTATTTATCAATACATAGTATGCATACCTACACTCCAAAGGACACTGTTCATTATTGTAACAAACATGAAACAAAAACAAACCATGTTGAACCGTGATGCGATTACGGTCGGTTACTTTTAATGCTATTTACCAATGCATAGTATGCATACCTACACTTCAAAGGACACTGTTCATTATTGTAACAGACATGAAACAAAAACAAACCATGTTGAACCGTGATGCGATTACGGTCGGTTACCTAAGCTATTTATCAATGCACACCTACACCTCAAAGGACATTGTTCATTATTGTAACAAAGTAACATGAAACGAAAACAAACCAAGTTGAACCGTGATGCGATTACGGTCGTTACTGCCAATGTTATACCATAACATCATCATCATTATCACCTACAGAATGATAATGATACATGCCTTCCTTTTTACCTACTAATATTATTATGAATCGTGATGCGATTACGATCGAATACATAACTTTAATTATTGAACCGTGACGCGATTACGGTCTAAAAAAAAAAAAAAAAAAAAAATTGACTTTAGAGTGGTGATGCGATTACCACCCCCATCATCCTTGTAACATACACTTTGTGTTATTACAGGCAATGAATCTGAGCACTCATTTTCCTCCTACCAAGGAATACATTCCGTGATGTCTGTAACCTCAAAACCTGAAACCGAGAATCATGACATAATCATTGAAACCAACGATGAAGAGGTTGTCGTTCCACTGGAACAGTGTCCAGATCACACATCAGTGACCCAAACGAATCAAAATGGTGATGTTCCACCACAACCTCCGGCTTTAGCCGCAGAAATTTTGGACGCATTAGGAGAACCTAGAAAAAAGGCCGAGTCTTTTGCTCCCAAAATAAGAGATGAGATAGCTGAAAGATGGGGAAAAATCATAGTAGAGGGCCTCAACAAAGAATCCGTTAAAAAATTGGTGGATGACATTCACATACCAGAAAACTTTAAACTACTAAAAGCCCCAGAGCTAAATACAGAAATAGCTGCAGTACTAACTGAATCCACTAGACAAAGGGATAAACGACTAGAAAAAGCGCAGAACCATTTGGGAATGGGCATCGCGGCTATAACCAATTTGATGACAACACTCATTGACGGTAATATGGAGAAAACTGAGATTATTAAGAAGCTCTCCGAGGCCGGACAACTACTGATAGATTTACATTGCCGAAACACTTTAACGAGAAGAAAATTGATAACGTTTAGCCTCGATAAAAAGTTTTTGACCATGATTCAAGATGTCAAAAGGGACGCCTTTCTATTTGGCGACAAGCTAGGAGAAAAAATCAAAGCTAATCAATCTGCCCTAAGATCTGGCTTCCAAATCAAAAAGACACTTGAACCTCAACCATCGACATCGTCGTCTCGTCATACCCAACCACCCACGCGACAGGGAAACTGGCGAGGCCCACCCAAACCGCAAGCTCAGAGAGGCGGGAAAGGTGGGCTCAGGAATCAAGTCCTGTCTCAGAATTACAATCGTGCCACAACAACGAACGATCGGTACAACAGTCCTTCGAACAAGAAGAACTTCAGGAAAAATCAAAAGAATTAGAACAGGTAACACAATATGCGGGTAGATTAAAATACTTTTTAGCTGAATGGAAGGCAATCACGAACGATCCAATAATACTGGAATACGTTTCAGGATATAAAATTGAATTTTGTACCCCCGCTGTACAGAGTCATGATCCAATAGAGCCTTCTTTTTCGCCTAATGAGTTGCATCATATTAATATCGAAATAAGTAAATTGCTGCTATCCGGAGCAATTATAAAGTGTCAGGATGTTCCTGAACAGTTCATTTCAAACATCTTCCTTACTCCAAAAAAAGATGGCAGTTTTAGATTTATTTTGAACCTCAAAAACCTAAACAAATTCGTTAATACATATCATTTTAAGATGGAGGACATTAGAACCGCCTCAAAACTAGTATCAAAACACGATTTCATGGCTTGTCTCGACCTCAAAGATGCATATTTCCTTATACCAATTCACTCATCTAGTAGAAAGTACCTTAGATTTAGATTTCAAAGACAGGTCTATGAATTCCAGTGCCTTCCATTCGGGCTTAGCTCTGCTCCATTTATATTTACAAAGCTGATGAAGCCAGTAACAACATATTTAAGGAATCGAGGTCATTGTTTAGTCATATATCTAGATGATCTTCTTTGTATAAATAATAACTATGAAGGATGCTCAAATAATGTTAAGGAGGTTGTTAACTTGTTAACTAAACTAGGATTCCTAATAAATCATAAAAAAAGTGATCTACTTCCAAGTCAACAGAAAATATTCTTAGGTTTCGAAATAGATACCATGGACATGGCCCTCAAATTACCCTTAACAAAACGTCAAAAGATCTTAGCAATTATTAAGAATTTGTCTAAAAAACAGAGTATACGTATACGAGAGTTTGCAAAATTCTTAGGCCTATTAACCTCCGCTTGTCCAGCGATTGATTATGGTTGGATTTACACCAAACGGTTTGAAAGGGAAAAATTCCTTGCACTACAATCCTCGAACGATGATTATGATAAAATAATGAGGCTGAGTTCTGTTTTGAAACACGACTTTACTTGGTGGGAAAGCAATATTATGAATTCTATCAAACCATTTCGAAGTAATCGATATTCAATCGAAATATTCTCTGATTCATCCTTGACAGGATGGGGTATCGCTTGTAATGGAGAAACATCCAACGGGTTTTGGAGTCTCGCTGAATCTCACAACCATATAAACTTTTTAGAGTTACGAGCTGCTTTCATAGGACTTCAATGCTTTGCAAATAACTTGACAAATACAGAAATTCTATTGAGAATCGATAATACGACCGCCATCTCCTATATTAACAGAATGGGAGGAGTTCAATATGAACACCTGAACAATGAGGCGCGCCGTATATGGCAATGGTGCGAAAGACGACGCCTCTTTATCTTTGCGTCTTACATTAAGTCGAAAGAAAATACAGACGCGGATAGGGAATCAAGATGTAACAATATAGATACCGAATGGGATCTATCACTCGAAGCTTATAATAAAATTACAAATGCTCTAGGATCACCAAACATCGATTTATTTGCTTCCCGTCTTAACGCCAAATGTCCTAAATACGTATCTTGGAAAAGAGACCCCAATGCTTTCAATATTGATGCATTTACTTTGAACTGGGGAGATTATTTCTTCTATTGCTTCCCACCATTCTCACTTATATTAAAATGTCTGCGTAAGATTATAGATGATCAAGCTTCGGGAATAATTGTCGTTCCCTACTGGCCAAGTCAAGCATGGTACCCACTACTTTTGGAACTAAAATCTTCGGAAATGATTTATCTTTCTCCCAGATATGACTTGTTACATTCTCCTTTCAGGTCTCAACATCCGCTATGGCGAAGTCTTACCCTGGCGTCATGCCGCTTATCAGGGAAGCGTTTTCACGACAGTCACTGACAGTAAAAACCATTGACTTAATGATTGCTTCACTTTCCCAAAACACTTTGAAACAATATGATACAGCACTAAAAAAATTATGGAAATTTTGTCAGGATAATAAGGTTAATGATTGTCTATCAATTTCAAACCCAATAGCATTAAACTTCCTTACTGTTCAGTTTGAGCTAGGAGCTAATTATTCTACTATAAACACACTCCGCTCAGCTCTTTCTCTTATATTAGGCAAACGTTTTAGTTCAGACATAAATGTCAGTAGATTCCTCAAAGGGGTTTTCAGAACCCGACCATGTTTTCCCAGATACCAAAACACCTGGGATACCAATATGGTACTTGATTTTATTAGCCAATGGTACCCAAACGAACAACTTCCTTTGACCATAATAACAAAAAAATTGGTAACTTTGCTCGCATTGTCAACTGCACAACGAGTACAGACGTTATCCCTAATTACGTTAGCTAATATAAAAATAAAGGAGTCTAAAATTGAAATAGTTATAAACGAATTAGTCAAGACTTCAGCCCCCGGAAGAGTACAACCTCATTTAATTATCCCATACTTTCTCGCTAAGAGGGAGATATGTCCCGCAAGGACTCTGATAGCGTACTTAGAAACTACTAAACCACTCAGAGGTGAACCTAACGTAAGTAAGTTGATTTTGACCACCAAAAAACCTTTTCACAGCGCAACCGCTTCTACGATCAGCCGCTGGATCAAGCAAGTATTAAAAGAAAGCGGAATCGACACTAGTGTCTATTCTGCACACAGCGCTCGCCATGCAGCGACGTCAGCGGCAGATCGTAGAGGCGTTTCAATCGAAGCGATTAAAAAAGCCGCAGGTTGGTCAGGGAATTCCCTTGTCTTTGGTAAATTTTATAATAAACCTGTTAACCCTAACGATGATTCAGTCTTTGCAAATGCAATTCTCGATTGTAATGACGTTTAATAATGTTTGTATGATTTATCTAAGTATAAGATTGTTACATAGTTCCCTTTTTTGATTTCAGAATAAACGAACATGTAAACCTACATAAAAATACAATATTTTTATTTTTTCTCTATACTCTGAATAGCGATTTCCCTAAAGCTCTAAACATCTACATGGTGAATATAATAAAATCTTGAGGATGCAGCGACCAGGTATAATTGAAGGTTAAACAAACTTACCTAAAGTGAAGTTTGACCATAATTATACTGGTCGCTGCATCCGAAGAGATTTTCGCTCCCCCCCACCCGTATGTTTCTCTGATGGGAAACATACCTACCCTAACTTTAGGGAAATCGCACTCTGAAAAGAATGACAAGCTGTCAGACGGAACGAAACGACGTAAACGCCACCGGATGGTAGGCAGTTTTAGTCTTTATATTGCTTATTTTGCTTCATTTTTAAGAAAAAATGCTCTAAAATGTGTTCGGGGCCCGGTACATGCAGGAGTGGACTACATGGTGAATATAATAAAATCTCTTCGGATGCAGCGACCAGTATAATTATGGTCAAACTTCACTTTAGGTAAGTTTGTTTAACCTTCAATTTTAGCGATTTCTGACTTTTCTAGTACTCTAACCTCAGTTGGTCTAAAAGGGCCTTTTTATCCTTAGATGAAACAGGATCGATTGGCATCAAAAAAAGTTTTTGTGTAAATGGCCCATTTTCTCGCTGACTGTACATTTTTTTCAAAATCTGTGAATGCAGGTCGAAATATTTTCAAAAATTAAGGATGGTCTCCTAAGAACGTTTTCCTCCAGCTACAACGGTTAAGGTAGCTGCCCTTACTGCCCCGTCTCAAAAATTCACCCTGTATAATCTGTACCCATATTATAAATGTGAAAGTGTGTTTATTTGTTTGTTTCACTCCTGCTTTCACGTCAAAACAGAGCGACGGATTGACGTGATTTTTTGTGTGGAGATAGTTGGAGGGCTGGAGAGTAACATAAGCTACTTTTTATCTGGGTACCACGCGAGCGAAGCCGCGGGCTGCAGCAGTACAGTTATATAAATCTATAGCCTTAACCCTGATTTTTTCAATGAAAATAAAAAATACTAGATGATAAATAAAGTTCTCACATCCTTCATAACATGGTTAAACCATGCGTGCGAAGTGGCAAGAGTAAGCTGGGCTATTACAATACACTATTTACCGATTTTCCCTTATAATAATCCGTAATGGACTTGTCATGTTATGGTAATAAGAAACATGTAGATAGCGTCATACGTCATATTATAAAATACCACCTATGATCAGTAGGGAGTTCTTATCGTAAGTTTTGATTAATAGAAAGACGATCTGGGGCAGTTTGATAGGACGAAAGATAAGATTTGTGATTATGTGGAATGATTTGTCTTTTCAGGTACCTACCTAGGTACAATTGCGGATAAAGTAGCTTTAAAATCTATTTATATTATAGATACATCATCATTATCATCCCTTTGGCTTATATGAGTCTTGAATGGGGTTTAAGATTATGTTCAAATTCATTTCATAACCATGTTTGGTAAATCACTCAACTTAATTTCCATTCGAGCTTACAAAATGTCAAAGAACAATTATTGATACAAAATATATTAGATACGCCTAAAATCTTTGGAATTGTTTTCCAAATGTGATAGTCTTCCACGTCAATTGCAAGATTTTTTGTTTTTCTAACTTGTGAGCACACTCCTTCACATTTCCACGCGGTCGCTTTAATCTATCGCGAATCTCGATATTTATATAAATTGATTGCCTATCAAGGTATGTGAACTTCCAAATTTAAAGCAAAGCTTGGCACACATTATTAGTTTATTAGTTTTAATCAATGTCTCTTTATCTGACCAACAGTGTTAATGACCTTAAAACACGAAGATTTTATCAAAATGAACTATAGCCAATAAATAGGTCAGCTTTATTGTCTTAGGAGTTAAATTATGTGTTACTGTTATCACCTTGGAACATGGAATAGATAAGGTTGAGACGGTTTTAATGACACCATTGTGATAACTTGAATTTGAAAATAAACAATAGAAAAGATATGAAGAAATAAAAGATAAACTTTGCTTTGTTTCTTGAGTCTTAAGCGGGGAATTCACTAGACGGACATGCCCGCGGGCAAGTCTGCCGACAATGCAGACTTGCAATGTCCTATACCTACTAGCAAACATTGCACAAACCTATAGTAGCGAGGTCCAGCGGCATGTCTGCCGACTTGCCCGCGGGCATGTCCGTCTAGCTAGTGAATTCCCCGCTTTAGGGCGTCTTGCAACTCGATTCCTAATTTGTATTTAGCCAGCCTAAAAATAATGTCAACGCATGCAAAAAAAAAAATGTTTTGGATAGCTTTCAAAGGAACAAGAAACCGTGGAAAAATATTCAGTAAAATTATTAGTGAATACAAAATTCAATTACAAAGAACAAAAATCTAAAAAATATCTACAAAAAAAGATTACTTATAAATAAAACACGTCTATCTAAGTATATGCGAAATACTTAATTTACTTTTTCTAGATTCTAGATTCTATTAGCCCATGCTGTCCCATTGTTGGGCAAAGGCCTCCCCCCACATTCGCCAGTCACCACGATCTAGTGCCTTCGTTCGTCTGCCAGTCCCTCTCATAGGCGTCTAGCTCGTCCCGCCATCGCATTAGTGGTCTGCCGCGCTGCCGGGTCACTGTGTCAGGGCTCCACGTAGTGGTAATTTTGGCCCACAGGCAGGGGCGTATTTACCCTTAGGCCAAGAGGGCCATGGCCCGGGGCGGCAGGCTGAGAGGGGCGGCGTAAGCCACCCCTCGCTTTTAGCTTCATGCGCCTTTTTTTCCTTAAATGCCTGAAGAAATTAAAAAAAAGCCAACCTAATTAATAAAATCTAAAACTCAGGCAGAGAGCAAAAGGCGGCTTGCGCCGCCCCTCGCTCTCAGCTTCATGTCCCTTTCTTTTTGTCTTTCTATGCCTGAAGAAATTTAAGAAAAGCCTATCTAATTACCAACAATTAAAACTCATTCGGCAGAGAACGAAGGGCGGCTTGTGCCGCCCCTCGCTCTCAGTTTCATGCGCCTTTTTTTGTCCTTATTATCCCTGAATAAATTTAAGAAAAGCCTACTTAATTAACGACAGCTAAAACTCATTTGGCAGAGAGCGAAGGGCGGCTTGCGCCGCCATCGCTCTCAGCTTCATGCGCCTTTCTTTTTGTTTTTCTTATGTCTGTAGAAATTTAAGAAAAGCCTATCTGATTACCAACAATTAAAACTCATTTGGCAGAGAGCGAAGGGCGGCTTGCGACGCCCCTCCTTTTTTTTGTCCTTATAATGATGTCTGAAGAAATTTAAAAAAGCCTAGGTACCTAATTAACAACAACTAAAACCAACTGATGTGGTTGTAAGTTTGATAGACATCAATATTATGGTATTACTGACCGGCCATTTTCAGAGACTGACTTTGCGATTTTTAACCTGACAGGAAACTGTAGGTATTCTGTTAAACTCTAAGGGATAATCCGTTACAATAATAATGAGATTCTGGGAATAAATTTTCGAGGCGATTTTAGGCAGTCATTTCCTTGTATTCCTGAGTATTACCAGGCCTGTCTCACTTCTCACTTTAGGTATTTATCGGACGCGCGCCGCCTCGGGGGGCGCGCGACATAGGTTGCCACTTGCCGCTCGCTCGGCTTGTGGACTAGACGCATTGTGCGTAATTATCGTGATCTCGTATACATCGTTTTTTGTGATTTTTGCACGATAACTAAACGATCTAATCCGTATAAAAGATACTGCTGTGTCTACGGGTGTCTAAACAAAAGGAAAAGCAATGAATGGACATTAACATTCCACAAAATTCCGGAAGATATTGAAAGGTTGGTAGGTAGCTACTAAGCTTTTCTATAATTTGTTGTAAGTAGGTACCTATTTAAATAAATCATCAATAAATACCTAGGTAGGTACTTACTTTTACTCTGTAACTGTAGGTGCATAATGAAAACGAGATTTTATAGGTACCTATTCGATTCCTTTTTGATTGAATAGGTACCTGTTTACAAATAAACAAACATAATACACGTACAAAAACTACCTACCTACAAAACTGTAGGTAGGTACCTACAGTTTTGTTTATTTACATATGTACCTAAAAGTAACTTATCCATTAAGTAGGTACCTAACCTACTTAATATAATAATTGTAAGTGTTTAGAAGTTACATTACATTCATAGAGCCATGTTGGTCGAAGTGATTAGTACCTCAACTTTCGAGACGAAGGTCGTGGGTTCGAGTCCTGGCCGTGCATTAAATTGCAAATGTGATTGCAAACCTAACATTAAAAGGGTGATTATCAGATAACGGCTCCCGGTCTAGTTGTGTGATGATGATGATTGTGTGTGTCTGATCGATGTCTAGGTAGGTATGAAGGTATAGATATTTTGAAATGCAATTGTTTACAAAACGAACGAGATAATAATGTATCTACCTACTTCACCTACCTACGTACAATACGTAGTACCTACTTACTACTATTTATTCTGTGGTAACGGTAGATTAAATTATATTTAGGCCTACTTATTTTAGAACTTAAGTAGGTACTGTTTTTGTGACAGATAAAATAAATTAATTTATTTGTGTTGTCGCAAGCGAAAATTCGACAACCCTTACGAGTCGCGTCACACCGCGCCAGACAGTGACACAGTTACGCATTAGAGCAGGATGGGAATGTTTAGGCAAATATCTCGATAGGTAATAGGCCCATAGGCGAGTTGAATTGCACTTTATAGCTTCGCCGCGAGAGTCTCTATTTAAACAAATTTACTCGCGAAGTGACCCTTCTGTACGTAGTACTAGTATTCTGTGGTATTACATGTTTTTTTATGTTGCATTTGTCTTAAAAAAATCGGCTCGCTTCGCTCGCATATTAGCTTTATGAGTGTTTTGCGAGCAAAGTGAGTTGTGTCTGACCGCAGAATAGGAACCGACAAAAAGCCATTATTTTCTTTGAGCACGATAGTAAAATGAAGTGTCACATGTTGCATTTGTTAAAAAAAATTCGGCTCGCTTCGCTCGCATATTGAATAGCAACCGGCATGCAGCCAGCCTTTTCTTTGAGCACCATATGAAAAATAAAGTGTCGGTTGTTGAATTTGTCTTAAAAAAATTCGGCTCGCTTCGCTCGCATACTAGCTTCATGAGTTGTTTGCGAGCAATGTGAGTTGTGTCTGACCGTAGAATAGGAACCGACAAAAAGCCATCCTTTTCTTTGAGCACGATAGTAAAATCAAGTGTCACATGTTGCATTTGTTATAAAAAAATTCGGCTCGCTTCGCTCGCATATAGAATAGGAACTGACATGCAGGCATCCTTTTCTTTGAGCACCATAATAAAAAAGAAAATTCTTGCATTTGTCTTAAAAAAATCGGCTCGCTTCGCTCGCATACAAGCTTCATGAGTATTTTGCGAGCAGAGTGCAAACCAAGTTTCAAGCCCGAAACAAAATATTTGCAAATCATAAGTAGGTACAAACATTTGTCTCGCGACGGCGTTGCGCGTACGGTAATCATAACACGTACGAAGTCACGGATCACAGCTAGTAGGTATAGAACCTAAACTAACTATTGCCTTTTTTGTTTTTCTTCTGATTCTCTCTTTCCGCTAATTTATGGGGCGGCAAACCTTACTAGCCCAGGGCGCCGAATTTTAAAATACGCCCCTGCCCACAGGTCTCCCGGCATGCGGCAGACGTGCCCAGCCCAGTCCCATTTCAGTTTCGCGGCGCCATTCCATTCCATTTCAGCCGCGAATTTACTTTTATAGATATTTATTTGCAGATATCTACTATAGAAAACCACAAGAGATACAGGTAACTACGTAATAAACAGAGCACACGAAATACACGTAACACAAACATAATACAATTTGTTTCTATTTGTTACAAAACATACAAATACCTACACAATTTTAATTTACCTGCTTTAATGATGTAAGTGCTCATGCCCGTCACAAATACACGGCCTTTGTTGAATTACTTAGGGAAACAAAGACTTGAGTAATAATTGAGGCTTTTTACGTCTTTTATAATGAACTAGCGGCCGCCCACGAATTCGTCCGCGTGAATTTCGTCGTCTTATTTTATAAAAACAAAAAAATACCAAACTTCTCAGAATCACCCACTGAGCTACTCTGAGTACTGTTGAAAATTTATAATTATATTAGACAGACAGTTACAAAATAAATAAGCATTTTCAGCATTATTACCCATTTCCAATACAAGCAGAACGTAAATCCCTCTCAAGACTGATTATTTTGAGGAGCCGAAGATTGAAGATACTCTTAGCAAAATAAAGTAAGTGTATTTTAACAAAATAAATCCTTTTCTTCTCAGAACAGGATACTCAAAATGTTTGTATCGTAAGCTCCCCAAATTACTTGGCTATCTAGATGTAACGAGTACTGAACCTGTAGACAGTTATGTAACCGAGGATTGGCACGAAGTAGCTCGCGGCAATCCAATGTCGAGCTTCCAAATATAGACCTTTGGTACACCATCAGATACTGGTTCATGGTTTGTGTAAGGATTAAACTGTTTATGGGAGAATAAATTATTTTAAGGTGGATGCAATATTGTTTTTGCAGCGTTTTTCCGTCATGTTTTATCCCGCTGTCCCATAGCGGAACAGATAGAATATTATTTCGTTCGAATTTACTTCACTATCTCATATGTGGGTTGCATAGTATAGGCAGACACAATTTTGAGGGTAGATCAAAACCATTCTTTCTATTACTATTGGCTGTTTTGGTGTGACGCCTCTTTTGTCCTTCGAAACCTGAATATTCCCTGCCTGAAAATTTCCCTATTCCTGAAGACCTCTAGTGATCGTTTCATCCAAAGACTCACAATCTGTACCCATCATCATCAGTCTATGGACCTAAGAAGTGCGGTGAATTCTCAGTGCAAGCCAGTCGCGACTCTTGGACCCGCTAGATTGATGAGACGGTTAGTAGCACCATATAGGTACAGTACAGCCATTGAAACTCCCGTAGGTATACCCGCAAACACACGATGCTTTTAGCATAGGTTTTGCGACTGCATTGATACAGTGCCGCATGAAGTCGACATTTTGTGTTCAATCACTGCACTGTTCAAAACTCAAAACTGTGCACAATTCAAGCACTGGAGTCGATTGAGAGGCGCGCCAGGAAGCTTATAGGTGACGACTCCTTGGTTGAGGCTCAGCTACAAAGCCTTGAGCATCGCCGTAGAGTCGCTAGTTTATCGGATACATTTTGGATAGTGTTCCATATTTCAATAAAAGTATAATTTGGGTGTCTTCCAATCGACAGTCAATAGGTTCCTTCTAGGTAAGCGTGCGCCATCTCCGACCACACTGTTGCTTTACATCGGGTAGAGTGTGGTCAAACGCGAACATATATTCGTTTAAAAAAAAATCGCGTATCAATATTGTGCATTTTAGCCACTGTAATCGATGCCGCATCGTGTTTTGGCGACTAACTGCGATCAATTGTAGTAGGTAGGTACTAGTATTCAATTGCTATATCAATAAATAAGTAGAAATAATTAATTTCTGTTCTAAATACGTTTTCTTTATAATGTTATTTGTCTAGAGAACATACAAACTACTTTCAAACATGATAATAACTAATGTTTATCTCTGAAAGTTATATTACGGTTTGATTTCAATAAGGCAAGAGTACAAAAAGTATAGAGTGTATTTGTTAGTCCCTTGGAGTAAAAATAACTTTTACTGTCAGCTTACAACAAACCCCAAGTTATATTAACTTGGACTTAATAAACAGGCATCATCTTATTTTCGTCTTTCAACACGTGTGACTCTAAGCCAGTTTTAAATTAGTTTTTTATTGGTTCATCCTAATCGCTCAATAAATTTTGGTAGACAACGGCATAATTTTACCAAAAAAGCTAGAAATATTGTCACCACATTGTCATCACTTATTTAATTCTATAACGAGATCACAATAGTATTTATTTTCATAGTAATTGACATGCTATGCTAGAAGAACACATCGAATAAAATTTTATAGAAAACCAAAAATGTAACATCTAACACTGTATGTGGATAGTTTTAAATTGCATATTTTTACTTAAATGTTATAGTAAATTTAATATATTCATCAATTGATTATTCAAATTAAAATTAAAATGACCGATTGTACTGATAGTACTCTCACTGAATTAGTTTAGAATGGCAGCAATGACAAAAAACTCTTTGCATTTTATAATAATGATGATATTAAAACACTAGATTATTATTCTGGACATTGTAACTCCTGTGGAGTTATAGCGTCTACTGCTCATTGTGTATTAACATATTGTTGAGATGGAGTAAGCATATTCAGTGCCAAAACCAAACAAAATCGGTCTTAACTACGTTAAAAACATGAACAAAACGAGTGAAGCCGACTAAGTTAAAACGTTTTATCACGTGTTTTCTTTCACTGCTATATATAAATCTCATGTCAAAGCGCATACAAAATCTCCAAAACGAAAAATTCGCTGAAGCTCTGCCAGGATTTGAACTAACGACCTTGGTATCGAAAGAACAGGCACCTCGGCTAACGCGGCTTACCTACTCATTGATACAAGCAACGATAACGAATAAAAACTTATTCTTAGCAATTCAAAGAATAATCACGCTCGCGGTTCACGAAAATTTGTTCCGGAGTTCAATTCATCTGTCGAGGAATCTCCTTGCGACAAAACGCATAATAATCATTCTTTGTGCTTATTAATTCATATTACACGGCCACTCGCTCTTGACTAGCTGACAAAGGAAGATACGGTCGACCACAAAAGTCAATGGATCGAGCCGAACTGAACATAATAAATTACGACTCGAGATGAGTATACAGTTTGGTTACGTGACGTTTTTGTTATGAACCCCGCTTATTTGTGTGCCGGGACATATTTTATCTATGTTTGTGAATGAGTGAGCTTATACGGGAATCTATAGAGATATTGCATTATGTAAATACGTTTTGGAACTTGAAAAGCACCTGCCCAACAAAATGATATTGGAGAAAGTGTAGACCAAACGAACTCACTTAAAGAATTGAGCGTTCCCGTGCTTCGTACCTAACATTGTTGATCCTGGCTATAAAGTACTAGCCATGAAAGAGACCTTTAAAAGTTCCATGGCAAATACGTAGCTTTAATGACAGTCTATAAGCTTTGTCACTAAAAATGACTACATACAATCTTATATGGTTCATCAAAGTCTTGGTTTGCACGAATCGTCATAAGAACTATCTTCTACTCTCTTTGTATAGAGATAAATACAATCAAAAGAACTCATCAGAATATAACTTCGTGAACTTATCGAAACCATAGTAGGTGGTATAAGGAGTCATATAACAACATCAATAATTATTGAATGTTAAAAGTTAAGGGTTTTGTTAAAGTTCAAATTGTAGGCGTATTTTTGCTTAGGTAAATTATGGAAATGACTATTAAAGCATTAAAAATATAATGCTGACTAGAACATAATATAATTACTCTGACGTAGTGTAGTAATTCCATTGTGAACTCACTGATACTATGATCATCATCATCATCATCATCATCATCATCATCATCTCAGCCGTTGGATGTCCACTGTTGGACATAGGCCTCCCTCAAAAATTTCCATGTGTTGCGGTTGGAAGCGGCCTGCATCCACCGCCGAGGTTTTTACAAGGTCGTCTGTCCATCTTGTCGGTGGACGTCCAACACCACGCTTGCTGGTCCGTGGCCTCCACTCGAGAACTTTTCGGCCCCATCGGCCATCTGTTCTGCATGCTATATGGCCTGCCCATTAGTGCCCATTGCCATTCAACTTGCTAATCCGTTTGACTATGTCGGTGACCCGAGTTCTTCTACGTATCTCCTCATTTCTGATTCGATCCCGTAAAGAGAGGTACTATGATCAATCTGTGTCAATACAAAATACCATCTTGTATTCGTTATGCAAAATTACGTTTCGTTCGATAGTTCACATCAAAGACACGTATCGTTCAACCCTCGTCAGTGCCCTATATTCCCGATGTTTCCTGGTACGCGTTCATGAAATTATTATGAAGACGCACTTTGTAACGTAAATGTGCTACGTATTTTATTCAAAGGTGTCGTTACGTGCATTTCCTAATTTTCTTTGTTCTTGACGTGTATTAGAAATAAATTTCAGCTGCCCTTTGCTAATAAGTAAGTTAGTAACTTAATTGTTAGATTACTTACTAACTTACTTATTACTATTAGAAAGTAAGTTACCTAATTGTTAGGTTGCTTCATGAAAAAAATTGGCTCAAAACTGTATCAAAAGAGATTGAAGACGTTCTGTTCTTCAGACATACCTATTTTGAATATGTCTAAGGGTTAAATCATAGGTTAAAAAATGCCTTAAAATCACAGTCTGTTATTCATAATGGCCTAGCTAATTATAGAAAGCCTTCAATTCAAAATTTCAAACAGCTGCTAAATATGTTGCTATCTCTTTAAATTGTCTTTTGTTGTTTGTTGCTATCTCTTTAATTTGTCTTCAAAATTTAAATTAGGTACATAATCGATCGAGCGAGCGAAGCGAGCGAAGATCTTAGTGGTAAGTTGGGCGATTTTGCTTTGTATGTTTGTATGTTTGTATGTTTGTATGTTTCACGAATTGTTGTTCGAGCATAACTGTCGAACCGTTCATCCAATCTGCATGAAACTTGGTAGGTCAATAGGTTGTGGTAAGGAAATTTACGGTGGAGCATATGAGCTTAATCGATGAAGGGGTTGTGAAGATATTGGGTTCCCAAGGGGGTAAAAAATTATGAAAGTTACACAAATATATTGAGTGGGGTGTCATACGAAAGGGCTTATTTTGTACATTCCAAAATGGTTTTTATTTTTAATCTAGGATGCATAGTTTTTGAAATACGACCAAAGACCAAAAACTACGAAACCAGAGCTGCAAGAGCTCCCGTTTCATAGAGTTTCGATGTCTTCGTAGCTCATTGACTGGTCGGTCTTAAAAAGAGAGTGGCATCGTTGCGGTTTGGTTTGCAATGATTTTAGATGCTACTTGATTTATTTTCATGATAAAAAAAAATTTGATAAAAAATGAAAATAATTGGGATAAAAAAAGTTAAGTAAACAAATATATTGAGTGCGGTGTCAAATGAAAGGTCTTTATTTGTACATTCTAAAATAGTTATTATTTTTATTCTAGGACGTATACTTTTAAAAATACGACGAGAATTCATAAATATGAAATAAATGAAAAATTAGACACGACATTATGTATTGCATGCATGCTAGTATTTTTTACCATGAAGAGCTAGCGCAATAGGCATACCCGGCAGTAGTAGCACTTGAAATTATAGGGGTAGTCAGAAGAAAGTCCAAATGTTGGCCATCTACGGTGCGCGAGATCTCAGTTCGGGGCGAACTACTAGTAAATAAATAAAAATAAAAATCAGAAGGTCAGGACATGGGCTCACAAGGACCGTAAGGGCTCACAAGGTCGCAAGTCATTGAGTCACCAGAGAGGTCAGGGGCCTTATGAGTGACAAGAAAGCACTCTCCAAATTCTTGCTGAATTAAAAGGTGAATGATGAATGTGTTTCCAATCTCAAACAAAACGTTATACTTAGTAGCGATGGTTCTAAAAAACAATTATGATAATTAGTTCCGAAGATGGTTTCAACATGATTTTCATGAAACTTAAAACCAACTGAAAAATTAGACAAACTTTACGGTTTAGACCTAAAATGTTATCTTTATCTAAATTTTATCTAACTCCCACCAATAATTTTCTGTGTGTGTTACAAATATATATATGATTAGGTACCTACTTAAACAAAATAACTCAAACAACAACAAAATATTCGTAACATTACCTACATATTTTAAAACTGGTTTTGCCTAAATACCTTTTACTGAAGAAATAAGTGGCTCATTTGCTTATTTTAGAAATAATTCGGCCATAATTAAGATGCCCCGATTGAAAACTAATACGCGGTTGATTGCTCGATAACGATTCTAGCTTCCGAATAAAAATAGCTGAGAATCCGGTAGTTATGTGATTATTTGAAATCAACGGATCAATAAAAGTAACAAACTGAGATTTAATTAAGAACGGATCATCAAAACTTGACAGATGATTCTTTAAAATAGCGGTGACGTCATATCAAGGCCTTAAAGTTAAGTATAAGTACGTAGTACTTTTATTCTGTGGTATAAGCAAATATGAAAGTATTAGGTACACGTTTGAAATTTTGATACTTCTTAATTTCACCACCAAGATATATTGTCCGAAACGTCAGCAAGTCTTTTAAAAAGAAACTTATGAGTTGTGATTGCGAAAGTTTAAGAAAGACTACAGATCAAAATAATGTATGAACGAATGGAAAATAACTTAAGTTAAATTGTCAACAAACTAAATTTAATCGATAATGTTACATGTGATATTTGTAAAATAAAACAATAAGTCATTATTTTATCAGTATTATATAATGTATTTTTTTAATATATCGGCCAAAAAATGTTACCGATATATTGTATTTTTTTAATATACCTAAGTAAGTATATTGTATTATTTAATATAGGTAGGTACTCAATGTATTTTTAAAATATAATTTTTTTATATTTTAAGTCCGCCGCTATAAATATGTTGACGTTGACCTGTTTGTCCGCTTTTGTACCAGCACCGCTTTTATAAAAACCCCTTCTTTAACCGATTGATATTTACGAGGCCGCTAAAACAGAGAGCGGCTGTATATCAACCGATTCGTAATAAGAAAATTATGTAAAACGGAACCATTATAATTAATAATTTGGGTCAAAATAAGAAACACATTAAATTGGTTTTTAACGAGCGAAGACGCGATGTTTTCTTTTTAACATGACTTTACATTAAACTTTAAAGGTCATCGCTCACTGCGCAGTATCATAAGCGGGCCGAGCCATGACCGAGCCCGTCACGAAAATAGCACCTTACACACTAAGACCGTATCATACTAGGACCGTCGCATAACCGTTTTGCGAAGCGTAATCCCGAGCCTATACCACAGTAATAGACATTTTGTTGGTTTTATGCTAAACACACAATTATTCTGAAAGCCCATTTTAAAACTTATCACTCAATTTTTTTGTAAAATACTATCGTAAATATAGAGCGTTTACAAGCTAAACCACACTAAAATACATATTACACACATTTTGTCGGGTTTACTAGCAAAGTGCAATATTTCATCATATTTTGTGTAACTTTAAATGGGAGTTTTATCTACAAGGTTTAAAAAAACAGACTTTTAAGAAACCTTTTTAAAAACCCAATTATAATCCATAGTGATGGCATAATAATTATTGCGATCATGATGATGATGATGAAAAGTAGCTTATATCCTTCCTCAAAGCTCCTGAGATTAGCGTGTTCAAACAAATTAACAAATAAACTTTTCCGCTTTATTACTGGTTGGTTGGTACTCTACATTCAAGGTTTTATGAATAACTGGATATTTTTTTAATTTGTAAGCTTATCTTTTTTCTCGAAATCGTGTTTTTGCTGTTACTACACTTTGATTTCGGAGGGCAGTATGGGATTTTGACGTTTGATAAATGTCACATAACGTGCGGAACGCATTCAGTGATGCTAGATGGGGGGTTTTCAATTCAAATTTGGGGTATTTACCGACTCAGAAGGAAATCCTTTGGGAGAATTTTCGTAGGTAAAAATTATAAATTATATACCTACTTGATATTTAGGGGTGATATTTGATAGGTTTAGAATGTGTACATGTATATGTGTATAAATGGGGGTACTTGAAAGACTTTGTGAAGTGAGAAAAATAACTGAATTATTATCTAACCAATATTGGAGCGTTTCCTCTTGCTCCTACTCGATTCTCCTACTGCTCCTGCACGAGGACCAATATATCCTTATAAGTATATCCTCGTGCTCCTACTAATGGACAGTCAAGGTACAATACCCCAAAATAAAACTATCAAATAGGGGCACAGCCGCGAAGCCGTATTTTGATAAACTTCAAAACAAGATAACATCTTCATCATCAACAAAAAATAAAATCGTTATTCTTATAAATAAATACTTATGCTATGATCAAGATCTACATTTAAAGTGACAGCTGTCACCAAATGTACCAATATAATGTATAAAGTAGAATGCTGACTGACATTTAATGTACAAAGGATTTTGAACCTTATCACGACTACACAACGATCTATTATCATTTAATCTTGGTTATAAGGATTGTTGGTCTTGTTGAGATGCTTTCTTGGTAGCTTTGTCTCTTTCACACTCGTTGTTGGATTAGTAGTGTGCCCATGTCATTTAAATTTCAGGATATTTTTACCTTATCGCGCTCAACAAAATCAGCGCTTGATTTCGATCCATGGTTTCGATCCTTGAATTCGATCCTTGATTTTGATCCTTGATTTTGATTTCGATTTTGATTTCGATCCTTGATTTCGATCCTTGGTTTTGATCTTGGATTTCGATCCTGGATTTCGATCCTTGATTCTTGAATTTTGAACCTTGAATCTGAAATCTTGAACCTTGAATCTTTGAAGTGACAGCTGTCAAACTTCAAATGGCCATATCTCGGGACTCCCCGTTCTCAGTTCAAATGAAAGCTATGACCAAGATCTTCATTTGAAGTGACAGCTGTCAAACTTCAAACCGCCATATCTCGGAAACTACTCGTCCTAGACTCCCCGTTCCCAGTTCAAATGAAAGCTATGACCAAGATCTTCATTTGAAGTGACAGCTGTCAAACTTCAAACGGCCATATCTTGGAAACTACTCGTCCTAGACTCCCCGTTCAAAGTTCAAATGAAAGCTATGACCAAGATCTTCATTTGAAGTGACAGCTGTCAAACTTCAAACGGCCATATCTTGGAAACTACTCGTCCTAGACTCCTCATTCTCAGTTCAAATGAAAGCTATGACCAAGATCTACATTTGAAGTGACAGCTGTCAAACTTCAAACTGCCATATCTTGGAAACTACTCATCCTAGACTCCTCATTCTCAGTTCAAATGAAAGCTATGACCAAGATCTACATTTCAGATGACAGATGTCATTTTGACAGCTGTTATTGAAAATGTAGATCTTGGTCATAGCTTTCATTTGAGCTAAAAAGGAAGAGTCTAGGATGAGTAGGTTTCGAGATATGGCTGATTGAAGTTTGACAGCTGTCACTTTAAATGAAGATCTCTTCAATAGCTTTCGTTTGAACTGAGAATGGGGAGTCTAGGACGAATAGTTTCCGAGATATGGTGCTTTGAAGTTTGACAGCTGTCACTTCAAATGAAGATCTTGGTCATAGCTTTCATTTGAACTAAGAACGGAGAGTCTAGGACGAGTAGTTTCCGAGATATGGCCTTTTAAAGTTTGACAGCTGTCACTTTGAATGTAGATCTTGGTCATAGCTTTCATTTGAACTGAGAATGAGGAGTCTAGGACGAGTAGTTTCCGAGATGTGGCCGTTTAATGTTTGACAGCTGTCACTTTAAATGTAGATCTCTTCAATAGCTTTCACTTGAAGAGAACGGAGAGTCTGGGATAAGTGGTTTACGAGATATGGCCCATCTGTCATTTTAATATACACCTAATCTGTCTTTTTGACGTAATCTGTCATTTTGACATAATCTCTCATTTTGACATGATCTGTCATTTTGACATAATCACGGGCAGACTGCCCGCAACCACGGCTATTGTAACAGCCAAATCGTCGCGTCGTGATAAATAAGGTAAATTACGCGATAAAATCCCGTGTACATAAATCAACATCCAGTACCAACAATACGAACCAACTCGGGTCCAGCTAAAACACAGAAAGTTACGGGTTCGATTCCCACTGCGACGCAAGTGTTTGTATGATCTGCAAATATATGTATCGGGTCTGGGTGTTTTTCTATGTAATATTATGTATTTACAAAAAAAGGATAGGTACCTACAAGTAGTTTATCAGTCATATAGTTTCCATACAAGGTCTATTTACCTTGGAGCTAGATGATGCTGTGAAATATCCAGCATTATTTATTTATAGAAAAAGGCTGAAAAGCTGCCCCTAGGGGCTGACCTGGCTACGCTACTAATATGATGGTTACATGGATTGACAGATGGGCGGGGCTTGTCATTGATTGTCAGCAAAATAATCATGGCGGCCGGAGATTGACAAGACGGCCATGGCACGGGCAGGGCACGCGACGGTGTAGGAACGGTGTGGTGTGGGGCGTCGCATACATTTCAATACAAAGAATATCATTTTTGCCGGGACGGTGTTGCTACGATCATGCTATGCGACGGGGTAGAGACGTGATAATGTGGCAGCACCCTAATAGATTGTTGTTATCAGCCGAAGTATTAATTATGTATTTCTTACTTACTTTCTTTTTTTTATGAACTTGTTCTACATTATAATATTCCATTGTTTATAGTAGGTACCTATGTTCAAAAATTTTGCATAGTTAAAACCTAACTATGTTTCAACAAAGCCAGGCTAAGCTCCAATACAATATGTTGAAAGATGTAATATGTTATTTATAATATACCTACTTAATTATGTAAGTACATTATATTTCAAAAGCAGAGTAGCATAGGTACATTCAACTTTTACTATTATCAAACTGTTTCTTATAAAACCACGTAAAATATACCTACTGTTGTATCTATTGAAAATAAGTTATCGAAAGATAAAAACATAAAAAGCAATATTAATAAAATAAGGCAAATCTTCTTGTGATCCAATTCGTCACTTCCATACATTATTCCCAATAATTTGTCCCAGCTCCAATATAAATCATACTTGACACGTTATATTTCGAGAAATAACTCTTTAATTTCATGCTCGAGGCAGAATAAAAAGGGATCATAAAACTGCCGTTGCCGCCATCTTGGCACGGCAGCCGCGCGCGCGCATTATGTTTACATCCAGGTGTTTCGCTGACAAAACAATCGACTATCAAGCGAGAAAGGGGCGGAGAGCCCATTCATAACTTTTTACAAAAATAAAAGTGAGAATTCACAAAAACTCGAATTATTCGATCAGGTAATAATTCATAATTTAACTACTTATAGATGTGAAGAATGGGTGTTACTTTTTGTATTATTGATTACATTGTGTTCGATTCTTGATTTTGATATTTGGGACCACCTTTGCTGAACTTAATAAGTAGATACCTATTATATTTTTTTTTAAATATTTATTAGTAATTCACTAGTATTCAGAGCTTTACCCCACCAACCTAAATTTTATTCTACTAAAACAATTTAAATAATTCCCTGTAGAGCAACATCTTCAAGTATCCTACTAACTTAGATAGACCGTGACCACAAAGTACATGATATGCAGTAACTCATATCAAAGCCATAAGAAATGTAAATAAACCTTATAAGTACGTACCTACTAGGTGTAAAAATAAATTACTATTTTTGCTCTTGAACTAAGTACTTTGTTATTTTTTAATAAAGTATGTAACCTATAGTGAAATATTTCAGCCTGTAGTTGATATTTATCATCTATACCCCTTTTTGATATGAAGAAAAAATTAAGATCAGGTTTTGTTTAGAAATCAAGCTTCTAAGACTTTCAAATTAAAATTAAGAATATAGTTTTTTAAAATTTTGATGTTTGTTTTGATTCGACTTAAAATTTACACTTGACATTGTATGCGACTCCAAATCTTCTTTAAGAATATAATTTTTGTTAGTGCTATTTCTGTAAATTTCGTCACAAATTCTCAAGAAAAGAATTGGAATACTTCGTTTGAGTTCGACTATGCCACCGAGCGCTCTGAATAAATTATTTCCTCTCAACGCTAAGTGGTCAGTCCACAATGAGACATAATGGATGACATATCTCTTTGTATATTGAATGAACTCCTGGCTTGTCGGTTAATATTTGTAAACCTATAAACTGTCCTTTGATGTTCAGTATTCTGATCTATTACTGAGATTACTACCGACTACCGACTTAGCTACATTGAGAAAACGGATTCTGTTCTTAGATAATTTCATTTGATATATTTCGAGCAGGATTTACGTTAGATATTAATATAGTTTATTAATACGTCGTGCCTGTTTTGCTTCTTTATGTACGTGTTTCTGAGTTTTTGATGATAGATTCCATTTAAAAAATTGTTAAGAGACATTTTTGATACACGTTTGGTTAGGTACTTGATCTAAAGATGAAAGGCTCCCTAAATTCTAAAGTGCCTATTTTTTGTCAAATTCAACGAAAGATTCCAAATGGTCCAAATCAATTTTAAAGATTTTATACGAATATCAAGCTGAAGCTTCCACTCCCGAAATGTCATCGACAGCCCATGATTTATGATCCCAAAATTCTTCGGCGTATATCGGGACCATTCGTTTTTTCCAACCAGCGGTTACTTTGTGAACATTTAACGCTGATTAAACTGTAAAATTACAAACGCAACGTCTTTGTGACAGATGCGGCTCAGAATAATAACATTATACACACGAAGCTTACATTTTTTATGCAGTAGCCGTGTCGTGCGGCGTCCTTTGTAGAAGAATCCACTTAGAACACAATGCACACAATGGAGTCTTTGGCAAATTGTAAGACACACCTAATTATTTGCATTGAAGTGTACCGGTGCGTGGTGATCTTCGGTCCAGGGTAAAGGCCCTTGAGGCTTATGAAAACATGTAACAATAAGGGTGTATTGATAGGTGTACCGATACGCTGTTATTTTGAGGTCGAGCGAATTCGGGACTGGACATTTAGTTATTTGTGATCTGAATTCATATACCTAGGTATATGTAAGTGAATGGGTTCAAAAAACCTTGCCTGATTATCAATATTTAAGACGAAGAAATTATTATGACTGGAAATTTCTAAGAAATCTATGGTTTGAGCATCGTAAAATTTTCATATTCATACGAATGTTCGAAAATGGATAAGAAAAATTGCTTTACCAACCATACTTGAAATATGGGTGATGAAGTTGTTGAACTATCGTTATGAGCTGTGATTTAATTTTGGTAACCATATTTACCACCATATTAACCAGCTTTCTATACCACTTAGCAGCAACAAGTAACATACTTACATCAAATTGTTTCGTTATTAGGTTATTACCAACAAATTAGTGTGGCGAATCAATTAACGGAACTGCACGGTAGCTTACATTAATTAGATCTCTCGAAGCTCTCTGGTTCGCTTCACAAAAACAGCAGATGTAAGTACAAGCTGCAATATTAGCTGGTTGTGTTTTGTTTCGCTTTTTTACTTTTTGCTAGCTGAATAACACCATGTGTGTTCGACGGTACGCATACTGTAATACACATTGGTGAATTGTTTATATTATTTTATTGTTGTTTGTTTTTATCTTTCGTAGTTGATATTTATAGTTTGTGGGGATCATCGGGGATTAAAAACGCTATCTAACAAGAACTTGCTTACTGTTGAGAAGAAATAACCAAATTTAATACACTACGAGTATTAGAAACTACAAGCAAAATGTAACACTAATAGTACCTACATGCATTTGAGAATAATTGATTTTATAGTTGCCATATCATTTTGTATTATGATTTTGTATTTTAATCTGTTAGGAATGTTATTTTAAAACTTTGAAAATACAGTTTCAATCTCTACAAAATTTCATCAGTGGCGGCACATCCATGGTTTACAAAACAACACACTCTAAATTTTATATTTGTAGAATGTACAATTTAGTGCGTTTGTTGTAAGCCAGTATCTCTCTCATCTCGTGTTGTTTGATTCATAAATCTTTCGACATTGTGTATCGCCGGAGCTTCTTAATTATAACACTCGTCTATAGATATTGTATGAATGTAGAAGAGATTTATTTCTTGGCTCGATGTACTGACTTTTTGTTTCGTCGAACTGTTAATCACTGAATGATCTTCGTTAATGTGCTTTTGGTATCGACTATAGTCGATGTAATTATCACGAGGTTTTTTTTTGTATTTGTACTGGAATTAACTTGCTAAGGTTCATTTGCACGGGATTCTTTTAAAGCTTCATTTTAAAGTTATATAAATCAAATGTTTACAAAAACTATGTCTTTCTCGTCGTACCTTAACTCCATAAACTATATTTAGAATAGTTTCATCCAAGATCTAAGTAAAATGTTTATTTTCAAGTTTAAATAAAGATAACTGAGTTTGACATATTTTAATAAATAAGTATTTACTATAAATTATATTATCGTACCTACCTATTAACATAAATAAAATCATTTTATAAATAAGTTCAAAACTCCGAAATAAAATATTTATCATGGAAACTATGGATATCAAACCGGGTTTTATTTTTAAATCTGACCGAGCAATAAATTTGTTTCAAATTGATTACCAGTTAATTTATAAAGAAACAGACCGCCTATCTTTAATTACATTTACAACCAACAATCAAAATGTTTTGTATTGCACAACGCAAGTAATGTTTAAGCTGATAAACTTGTTATAAGTTATAAAATAAATATATCTAAGAAATTCTAGATGGTTATTCTTCTTTTTGATTAGGTGCTTTTATGTAAAAAAAAAAATGTTCGAAAATTTGATACTTATATTGTAACAATGTCTTTCAATTGATAGATCATGAGTTTTAACATCCAATCAGCATTGACGTATTAAACTATTATTTGATAAACAAAAAGCACTAACAATATCACAGTAGAGCCTATAATTTCGAATAGGAATATCATCAATTGTGTTCTCTATTAGAACACCGATTTGTACAATTACTAGCCATGACTAGGATATCCAGTTGTTCTTAGAAATGCGTTGAAAGATAAAAACGTAAACGAGAGTAGTCTATTTGTGTTTTACTGACCATTGTCAGTCGTGTCTATAACCATTATTATGCTCTTGAGAGTTGATATTACGAGTATAACCTCGCTAGCAAAATTAAGTAAACAAAACTGTGACAACAACGAAATCTAATTCATCATAGTTACTAACAAAACGGATAGTTGATTATGGGCCCTTAGATATGCTAATAACTGGATAATAGATTTGCATTTTATAATGACGCTTAATCGAGTGCTAAGTAACGGTGGCACTGACAATTTATGTTTGCAATCAAACTCAATTTTATAAGTAGAATTAATTATTGGTTCAATTCGTGGAAGTAGTTCTATCGTCCCATCAAAAATCCTGGAAGTCCTAAAACCGATATGGATGCACCTGGATGCAAGCTATAAACAGGGCTAAGGAAGTATAAACTTAAACGTCTTCCAAACGTCATAGCTCAAAGTTCCATAAATTACAGCGAAGCATGACAAAATGATATTAAATGTATGTGCGAGTGTGTGTGTGTGTAAGTCATTACCAAACGCATTTAGGAAGAGTCAGGAATCCTTCATATTAAGGACGCATTTTTTCATCGCCGTCCTGACATCAATCTGTTCCCAACTTGTGGCCTTGTTCAATAGAAAAAAGTATTTGACAGTATCTCAACTTGTCTTTTGTGTACTCTAGAAGTCTAGAATGTAGATATATTTTTATGTATTATCTTTATATTTTCTTCTACGAATATACGTTAGGTTAAGTCATAAAATATTTTTATGAATATGAATCATATAAAATTGTTATCAGACTTTTGTTTAGACAAAAATAACGATATATGTATTTATATTACGACGCTGTGCTAACATTTGGTTACAGTAGCTAACCTAAAGATTTTGTTCATTTAATATTTTTTTGTGGCTGAGGCTAGCGCAGGATCGAGGCGCATAGCAGACACGAAGGGAGGCCTATGCCCAGCAGTGGGTTCAAAATGGCTGATTATGATGATAATGAATCTTTTTTTAGACAATATAGCAGAAACTATGTTGCACTAAACAAAATTGACTAATATGATCATGAACATCATTAATTACCTAATACTTTTACTGTTTGTACAGTCATTAACTGTGCTTCGTCCTTGCTACTCTTTCGTCTCTTTACGACCAAAAGCAACAAATAGAGAATGCATTATCTATTTAGTCTTACGCGTGACAATAATTAATGACTGGATTTAAACGCTTCCTCACGCCCGTGACATTAACGTAAATAGAAAAGTCTCATCCCCTTTGATTCTGTCCCCATATTCACTAAGAAACAATGATATAAAATGATAAAACTACACTAAACTACATCTGTATATGTACTAACACGTCTCAGATGTCGCGACGATGAAGCAATGAAATCGCCGCGATGCCAATTTTGTCGTTGTATTTTCGCTCATCGCGGTCAACATTGTCATCGCATTTCTATTTTGGCTTCTTAGTGAATACGGGGCTATTATTTTTAGCTTTGCAGACTTGAGATTTGTGTATTAATTTGTTTGTCGTGTCGCTGTTTTCAAAGCTTTGATGTTATGTCTGGTGATTTTCAGCTTAACGACCAAAGAAAGCTGGACAGTGTAAAATTCCTTAAGTGATTCCAACGTTGTTTCGATAAGCTCTTTAAGATTAACTTATTGTTGCTTGGGTAAACAAATTCTATCATCGAATTGGGTTCAAACTCAGTTTCATAATTCTTTATTTTTTTTCTGGATAATGTCTTACAAAGACAAAAATGTTATTATTACCGTTATTGGTATTAAAATATATGAGTTTGTAGAGTCGTATTGTTGACATTTATTTTCTCTATAAATGATAATCTCTTTAAGAGACTAAACTTATTCACGCTTTAATATTTCGGTGTCTCATTCGACGACTCTGACGCCGACGTACTCTAAGCACAAGTTAAAAAAACAACTACCTACCTATTAGGAATAGCTATTTTTAAAATTTCAAATATTTTTTGTGTTTTTATTTCCAAAATCATGTCCTACATAAAACCAAATTTGATATAGGTAGGTATGGGTTTCTTCTTAGAATGTAAAAAAAATCATACTACACTCTGTTCAGAACTGTGGGTTTGTTGGTAAACAAAAAAAACTTACATAATAAGTATCAGGGTATTTATGACGTGAGTAAATTACTTTTTTATATAGCCCGATATTTCGACTGGATTGCACTAGCCGTGTGGTCGCGGGAAGACTCGTCTTCGATTCATATGTATTTATAATATTGTGTTCTGATCGCAAAAGTTTAAAAAATACAGTAAAATAGTTTATTACAGCTGGTAATAAACCAGTGCTACGGGTGCAGGCTGACATGTTTAGTGCCTCACTAATGCTAATAAAGTAAACAATTCATGAAGTACCTTATCCTCGCTAAGACACAATAGTGTAAGGAATTACGACCAGTTTCGAATCCATGTGAATTATTGCAATCAGGTGGCGAATCTTTTACACTGTTTATGTTAATTGTTAAACGAAATTAGCTCGTGTTTCGCATTGTTCTGTTGTTTTTACAAAAAGGGCATCTACCTTAATCGGCAATGAGTTTATTGTTGTTTCAGATGCTTTTCATTTCGCTGAACGAAAGTCTAAATATATAAATCGCTATGGAATAAGTAAAATAAAAACAAAGTTAAGTATTTATAAAAATAGAGCCATCAAAACTCATGTACGAAAGCTTGTTCAAAACCTTTTTTTCAATTGTCAATATTTTTAGTTTACGTAGGTGAAAACTCATATTTCTTTTCTTTCAATTGTTTATCTTAAATGTTATTAGTACCTCTGATGCATGATGCTACTGGTAAATAAGAATTAACTTTATAGTTTTCAGAAGCTCTTTAAGCCGTTTGAACGTAACAACCTCTCGGAATATTACATCGTAACAAATCATAAAAGTGTGCGAGCGCGAACAGTCTTCGCAGAACTGTTAATTAGTAAAACTTGACATCAAATGGCAACGGAGATCTATATCTTTGCGAGTCATGCATCAGATTTGTGAAATATCGTTTACCCACTTCATATGTATTCTAATTCTAATAGCCCATACTGTCCCATTGTTGGGCAAAGGCCTCCCCCCACTTTCGCCAGTCACCACGATCCAGTGCCTTCGTCTGCCAGTCCCTCTCATAGGCGTCTAGCTCGTCCCGCCATCGCATTCGTGGTCTGCCGCGCTGCCGAGTCACTGTGTCAGGGCTCCACGTAGTGGTAATTTTGGCCCACATGTCTCCCGGCATGTGGCAGACGTGCCCAGCCCAGTCCCATTTCAGTTTCGCGGCTTTCTCCCCTACGTCGGCGATTTTGGTCTTAAAGCGCAGTATGGTGTTTCGGACGCGGTCGGTCCTCTTAACTCCTAGGATACACTTCATATATGTATGTTTATCTAAATTCTTAAAGCGCTCGTGGCGTCTATGAGTGACCGCTAGAGCACGAATAGCTGAGTGCTTCCGAGGATTGGAGGGCACGTTACATTGTCGGTCCCGGCTTTAAAGTCCTGCCGAGACGGAGACATTTAGGGAGCCTAAATAATACGTCACTATAATGAGCTACTAGCTCATACGAACACATACCATTTAATCCATGAGATATTATGAGCCATCTAAATACTCGAAAAAAGCTGTATCTGATCATAATAATATCGCTTTCTAATGACATTACTAATTAAGTATATTATGGTGGCATATAAAACCATGATGTGGGTATTCAGACGTCCTAAAGACTCCGTCATAAGAACATTATAATGACCTTAATCAATTAAGACAACTTCGTTTTCATACTAACTAGACCAGTCCATTATTTTGATTTTGGTAGCTCCATGAATAATTTCGTTGGTTTCTCCGTGAATAAATTCAGTTGCAAACTAAAATTTTGTTGTATAAACCTGTTTTCTGTGATGTAAGATTTGCCAGGAATGTTACAAATTATCAAATAACACCATCTGTGTACTTTATGTTGTCATGACGATTGTGAGCTCCAGTTTTTTTGATATTCCTCAGTTGTGTATTTTACTTATTCATATTTATTTTGCTGTTCCTAAAGAGCCGTGTTGTGTGGTAAGAAGTTCAAAATATTAAATATGTGCCACGACTTTTGAGGCAAAGATCGCGGAAACGAATTCAAGTCAAGCATCAATACATAATATTGTTTCAGAAAGTTTTTTTGTATATTAACACGATCTTAACAATGAAGAACAACATCGTGAAAAAACATTTTTTGTTTATTGTGACGATAAAAAAATAAGGCTAGCTTACACAGCTATTCTGCAATTAAGACCAAAAAATGTATGTTTTTTATTGTTACAACGTGCATGAAAATCTTGAGGATGTGAAGAATTGTTCTAAATCTAGATCACGAACTGATTGCTCATCAGATAACGTGACTCGTGTACTATCATAAATAAGGATGTTGTTTAATTTTCCCATGATTGTCATGCGTATTTGCAAAAGTAGTAGGTACTTAAAAACAAACTTAGGCCTTTACATTTTTATTCAATGATTTATACATCGCCAGGATGCATCCATGCCTATAGTCGGATTGCTCATTATTCGCACTAAAATTGACGGTCAAAATGTGATTTTTCATATATTTTTAGTTCGTATAATGAGCAATTCGACAATACACTCAACGGGATGATAATAGTGCCTGAAACATTGTTCAGATGGAGTAGGCTTGCCCAGCACCTAAACCATCCTCACATCACGCGCTTCCTAGTTGTAAATAGTACAATTAAAATTATCAAGTACATATTTAATTACTAATTTTAATTGCATTATTTAAATTACATTTCTATCGGCCAATCAATAATATCAACAAATCAAAGAAACTCAGTAACAATAAACACTGAAAATTGACTCAAATTAGGATCGACATTCATGTATTCAACCCTAAGGGCTTCTACGCTCGCTAGGCATCCCTGGATAATTTGTTTTTGTCGTAAGCATAACCTTAAGGTCTATACAACTAAAACTCAACATTAGAGTCAACTTGATCTTTGTTGCTTTACAATAAGATCGCATATGGCATAACGGTGAGTTCCCAAAGTTTGTCCATACACGGATTAAATACATGTGTAATTCATTGAATGATTGTGTTAGGTATATTAAACTGTTTTATTTGGCTATACAACAAGTGGCTAAATTAAAAATTTTAAAAAACCGACTTCAATACAAGCTGTTATTGGGTAAGGCTAAGGGTGAGCTGATTAAAATGAGCCCAAACATGGATGTTCTACTGTTATTCACTGAGAAGTTCCATTGATCAGGTCCTGACTCCATCATCAGATCAGCCAGCCGTCACCATATTATTACATAGTAGTCGAAACTTGACCGACATGCTGACTTCCAAGTTTCAGCTCAGTCGGCCAATTTACTGAAGAGTTCTGTTGAACAGCTCCTGACTCCATCATCAGATCAGTTCAATGTTACCATAATATTGAATTGTCATCGATAACCTACAAAGCTTTTAAAAAATACCCTAATCGCTTCAAGTGTGCCTATAAAATTTGAAGAGTTACCTCGATTTCTCCAAGATCCCATCATCAGATCCTGACCTGATGACCAAAAGGACCAATTGAAAAGTGTACCCTTTCAAACAAAAAAATAATTTTTGAAATCAGTCGAGGCGTCTTCGAGTAATCGGTGAACATACATAAAAAAAAAAAAAAAAAAAAAGATTCCGATGAACTGAGAACCTCCTCCTTTTTTCGAAGTCGGTTAAAAATGTACAATAAAAATTTCGAATAAAGAAATGTAGATATAATTTAATATGGAGCAGAGAAGTGGAACATATAGATGTTCCAAGGAATTGTCTTTTCTTCCATACCATTAGATCCTCGGGACAAAACGCTCCAATTATTAAATTCTTGTTCATATTTCGTGAGGCACGGAATGTCTAAGACAATAGTGGAAAAGAAATAATATTAAAATAATTGAGTTATACATCGGCCATAGTTTTCTCAATCAATTAACAAAGCACTTCATTTAACAAAAACATAATTTTTGAATTATTAATGGCACGAGTTTCGATCGTTCGGAATACTACGCATTGTTATGTATTAATTTATTGATCTTTTTGGATGTCATAAATATTATTGGAATTGAATTAAGCCACTAAAAACCATTTGGATTGTAGTGCGCCCGGCATTGCTTTGTTTGTTTAAAATATTTTATGGAGATTAATTTACGATTTATGAGACTGTTTAGTTGGTTATTGGCTCCCTCACAAAAGTATTTTTTATCGGCCGATTATAAAGCACAGGTTAAAAAGGTAGTACCTACTGACCGCATCCTTTATATCTACCTTTATAGTCTCTAGTAATATACAGAAAAACTTCGTCATATTGCAATAATTGTTCTGCGTTAACGTTAAGTGCTAGTAAAAAAGTTACTTAAGTATATAAGGTTATGGTATATCAATCATCAGCCGGCACAAGTTGGATGCGTCAAGCTGAAGACAGGGCGCGATGGCGCTCATTAGAGGAAGCCTATGTCCAGCAGTGGACTGCTATAGGATGACGATGATGATGATATCAGTCATATGGTATAGCTCCCATAACACATCTTTTGGGGCTCTAGATAGGATTTTTTTAAGAACTTTTAGTTGCTGAACACATACATGATAATTGTAGTATAATTGTAGTAGTGAAGTTTCCTAAGAACAAAACTTTCTAACTACAAGAGAAAAGGTAGCTACCCTTCAGTGACCAAGAATTTGCCACATCCTGTATTAGTAGTACTAGGTAGGGATTGATGAAGTACCTGGGACCACCTTCTCATCACAAAATTAGAGAATTGTAAATATAATTCAGTTTTATGCTATATGTTTTATGCCAAATATATTCGCGAGGTCTACAGCTCTCAGAGCCACTAGTTATTATAATGTAACGATATTCGCAATACAACTTACTCCACCTCACATACATCCTCGTTTAGTATATTTTGCAATTTCCTCAGGCCTTTCCAATCTAGGCAAGTGATTGGATGAGAAATGAGTCTAGTACAATTCTCATAAAAATCCGAACCACCCTACCTCAATCATAAAAAAGGCCTGAAACACTTACTATTTCCACAACATTTTTTGCTGGCATTTGATGGATGATAAATTACCGAACTTCGGCTGAATGCAAATCACTGGAAGTGGGTCACCCTGTAGGTATTATTTTTCACAGTTCCACAGATTAAGTAATCGTCAGTACGGTATTTCAAACTACAAAAAGACCTCATCGTGAATGATTGATCGTTTATTGTGAAGTGACAAATTTACGATTCGAGGATGTAATAGAAAAAATTTACTATCTCAAGTGTCCTTTGTGAGTATAATAAGATTTTGTGAATGGAAGTTTTTTTGCAGTTCCGGTGATTGATAAATTAGTTTTAGTAACGTTTGAGGACTTCTTTTCACGCAACTGTTGTGTTTGATCGAAATGTTTGTTTTGGCTGTGGCTGGTGGTCTCAAATTTTTTCAACAAAATAAACACATCAATTTTAAATGCCTCAAAAATTCTGTTTTGTCCTCATACTTAAATTTTATTTTTCGCAACTTTAGAAATACCTACAAATTATTTATTTGAATGTATAGTACCTATATTATACACCGTTTATTTTTGGTCAGTTTAAAGCCGGCGCCTACGTAATCTATATCGATAACCTTACTCAAAAATAATAATAAAAATGAGATCTATTTTTTTGCAATTAATAATATCACGAAACATAGGCAGGATAAATCACGGAGATACGTGCTCTGTGCTCAGCTGTTGCTACGGCGTAGAGTCTACGCTATGTCGTAGTCATACATACATACCTAGGTCATTAGCTCTGCGCGCCTACGACACCTTACCAAGTGTTTTCCTCACTTTTGTTAATCTTTTCAACTATTTAGTTTCGTATGAAATACTTATCAAATTCAAAAATTAAACCAACGACACGAATACGATTAAGCAATACAAGCAGTGGGTGCTGGCTTTAAACTGACCCAGAATTAACGGTGTATATTCAAGCTCACAGAATTTAAATGAAATTGTAAATTTTTGAGTAAATTCTGAATTATCAATTTTTTAAACACAGACAAATAAATCGTTTACCATAATCATTATAGAATTTAAAACCGCACGACTCCCGCTTCCCGTGTACCAATCACGCCATTAGTCCGTTAAATTGTACGCTTTAGGTTGCAAAAAGGTTGGATTCTGCTTTCGATGTTTTACCGGAGCATAATCAGAATGAATCAAAATGATGTTGATCAGGGCTGGATTGGATTCTTATCTGTTAATCCAAGACAAAGGCAAACTTCACAGTGCTCTATACAATACAATATTATAATAAAGCGGAAGAATTTGTTTCTTTAAAAGCGCTAATCTCAGTAACATCCTGTCCGATTTGAAAAAATATTTCTGCATTCCTTCCTCGAGAGTTTAGCTATCAGCTAAACTCTCGAGGAAGGTTATAGGTTTTTCATCATCATCATCATCATCACTATAATTATACCATCACTCACTACGGGGGCAACGCCACGAGGGAGCTGATAGTCTTTTATAAAGGCCATTACTAATTGAGATTAGTTGACGTTCTTAATACGAGTATTTTAAATGCCATCGATGTACACTATATATTTTTAATAGCCTGTTCTAAGTTTCATCCAAATCGGTCCAGTTAAGGCGTGTTTGAACCTTCAGATTTATAATATCAGTAGGATTATTTATAGAACAGTAAGTTTTGTTTAACCTTAATCTGGCCCTGATGTTGATTTCCATGAAACTTTATTAATACAAGCTAATGCATACCCCGAGGCTTTCTGTGGCAATTTAAGAGAAAACGCAAATAAAAAATCTTTGGAATCTGAGTGATTTCACATTTTAATGCCACAAAAGATGTTTATGATAATTTGTATAATATATACGAAATCTAGTCTATAAAGATTTCAATAATTCGATGAACGGAAGACGGTTGTTTGGCCTCCAACTTTAGTCAATATTTTTTTTATACAATGGAAGAACAAACAATGTCGTATCAGAAACCATGAATATAACACTAAAATTCAGAGCAAATATTTTAGATTTACCAACAAACGTCTTGCTGTGAGAATCAAACTTGAACACTTGGCACTTGGCTGCCTTGATTTCCTTTGAACTTAAAAAAAACACTGGATTTTATATTTTTTTTATTTCCCGTCGTGATAGACTCTGCAACTTTACCGGACTTGATGAGTTGAGTTCGCGCTTAAGAAATGATAGAAGAAAGATAAAATAATTTCACGACTTATCCTCAAGATGCGGGAGACATTCTCTCAGATCTTTAGGTAAGATCTTTGAGGATAATCTAATTGGGTAGCCAGAGGCATATAAGATAAGATAAGATAAGATAACGTTTATTAATCCAAAAAGTGTCTACATGATGGACAATTTAAAGTTTACATTAAAATTTTGTAGAGAAATAGACTCACAACTTCACAAGTAGTTATGGATCTTTACCCTCCGCGCTAGTTTTAAACTGTGTTGCGGCAGGGTAATGCTTTCACACCCCATATATTTGGCACCTGCCCACATTTTGCAGAACTTAGCATTCCATATGTGACAGGTTGCAATTGCAAGCCCATCGTGGCGTTTTTTATGGGTTCTATAGAATACAGATCAAAAATATCTCCTAAAAATGAATACTCATCAACTAGCTCGTGAAGCTCTAATTCTCCCTACATTATGCTCTCGTCGCGCCAAAGCATCAATCACGTGTCAGTTTGAGACGTGCGTCAAGTATGAATAATGAGGATTTTTGAACGGGTTCTGCATAACTGAGCGGCTTTTCCTCAGTTTGAAGTGTAAATATCACCATACTTGACAATTTCCTACCGTAAAATGGAGCCGGAGTATGATAGAGTTGATCAAAAGAAGCTGGTTGAAAGTTTGGTTTTTTGATCTTTATCTTTATGTTTAGTTCAATCTTGTATCTAAAAGTGGAACCATTGTATTTGAATTGAAAGATAATGACACTTTTAAGACTAAAATCGAAGCAATTATTTGAAGACAATTATATGAATAGTAAAAATGTATTCATACTTTAATTACTTTTTGCAACGTTGTTGCTTCAGTGTTTTTAATAGAGTAACATATTGACTAAAAAAAACGAGTAACATAATATTGTTCTTATTATTATTGTTTTAAATTTGGGTTAGCTTCACTAAACTAGTTAGGGGCCAATAAAAATAGAAAAAACCCAAAACCCCAATTACAGAGTTCCCTTACGAGAACGGATTCACAAAATATGATGATGATGAGTTATGTAACGTAATCATCTGTAACATTTGACGCGGGCATTGCCCAGTTGGTAGCGTCAACAAAAAAAACAGCACCTATTTTCTAAGAATATTATAACTAACACAAAAAAAAATATCAACAAAGCAGTTGGTATTTAATATTCAATATAATAATACAGTTCAATAACTAAAAGCATAAGAAAACTTGCAAGATTCCAATGATATTAATTTATCCAGTTATGTGGCCCTAATTACAGTTGTAAAACTTATTTTGATAATTCAGTCTTCATGTTATACAATTATTTAAAACCTTTAACTTTTTCTTTTATTTTTTTAAATTTGAGATAATTGTAATAACCGGACACTAGATTTGAATACATACCGAATTCACATTTAGATTTTTGTTAAATTGGTTATTTCGTTTAAGACAAAAGTAAAGCGAAACTGAAATGCGAAATGTACCTACAAATTCTGAGATTACTCGTAGCGTGCAAATATTTCAAATCTTAAAACTATCTTTACCAAAATCATGCTGGGGTTTCAGTCGCATAATATTTATGTGGTGTTGCTTATTTGACTGACCGTACATGGTGTTGATGACGATTAAAATAATACAGCGCAACATCAGAACCGTTATTATTTCGTCCCGTACAAATCATGTGCATGAGCAGGTAGCGGCCCTGCTTTGATAACTTTTCTTCACTTCGAACTATCGAATGATTGAACGGTACCTATTAATCGCTTATTTATAGCAGTATTACCTTTAATAGCTAAAATATCAGTAGATTCTGTAAAAATGTTCTTGGTTTCTACGTTCTTTTTGAGTTTCTTCACAAGAAATCTAGGAGCTTAATTATGATTTCTAATGATCTATCGTTCTGAGAAATACTGTTGCAAATATGGTTTCTTTATTTTCTGAAATAAAATTAGCTCTTCAATCTAAGAAGATGCCTACTACGCTAGGGGATAGAGTGAATATTTTTTCTCTCTCTTCTGCGAGAAGACAAATAAGGTACATTATTACTTAGTCACAGTCTACAAGAAACCACGGATCAACAACCGTGAGCAATAATCATTACACTCGCATCAACCTTGAAAGATGGTTTATTGTTTCTTGTTGTCGACTTGTTACAGAATAAAAAACAAAGAGAATATCATCAAACTCGTATTATATAAGCTCACGCAACGCGGTCGGAAAGTTGGAAATCATTTGTCGAATCTTGAGTAAGTTAAAGTACACGTGTATTCTGGAGGTCAAGAAATTTGAGAAGAATTTAAGGAGAATTTGAGATGTAGATTCGGAATTACTTTCTAGTAAATTAGATTTGAGTTCTTCCTGGTTTTTAATTCCAGTTATTTTCAGTTTTTATTTATTTTAGTTTAGTAAGTATATATTGTTTAGAATATGTTTTCGACTGTACAATAATCGCGTAAACACGAAAACAACGTGAAAGTCTTTTATTTAATCGTTACAAATAGAAAGTCTTATTTGAGTAATTAAAGTATTTTCTATGAATCTATTAATATTCATATAAAATTTATAGAGAAAATAATTGACATAACTACTATAGTAAAATTGCCTAAAAAATAATAAAGCAAAGTAGATACTCAATTCAATAAAGTCGATAACATGACCTAAACAAATAAAATTATCTTAACAATCCCTTTACTTGTTTTAGTACCGCAGATTTGGACCACAATAAAGGGTCGTAAAAAAATATTTTTCTTTGTCGTAACTCCAATACAAATCCACTTTGTGAAAGCGAATAGGTGCCGGATAAAGTCTAAACCGAGTATATTTGGCAGTGAGAACGAGCTATAACTTTTAAGGACCAACCGTGAAAGTAACTTTTACGATTGTTAGAAATTAATATCTGAAAAATGGGCCCAAACCCTAATATCTTACCGATAAGGTTCCAATATTGAGGAAATATGTTTCAATACCTCTTTTTGATGTTTTTGTGGACCAATTTTCCTTGGTTCTTGATTAAATTTGGAGTTTAACTTAATTTTGTTTATGGGACTTGAGCAGATTATTTTAGCTTTAGCAATTTTAACTTGAATAATTCTTTTGTACTTCACCAATCATGGCATAGTTAATATGCCATTTTGCAAAATAGTTTTAAGATGGATTGACAGTTGACAACAGATTGTACAAGCCTCGTACAAAGGAGACTGTTTTTAAGTGGTCTATGAACCAATAGCCATACTGCTATGGTATTTCTGTAGGGATACCTCAACTACATCCTTGTGCAAGGGGGCATCAAAATCCAACCCGGCAGTTTTGAGAAAAATAATACTTTAGAATTCACATTTCTTGCAAAAATGTTTTATTTTAGAAACGTTTTGAACGGTTATTGTGGTTAGTGTCTGTCAAGTTCAGACTACAATGTAATAATATGGTGACAGCGACCTGATCTGATGATGGAGTCAGGAGCTGTTCAACAGAACTCCTCAATAAATAAGCCGATTGAGTTGAAACTCGGCTTGCCTGCTATGTTTCAACTACAATGTAATAATATGGTGACAACGAGCTGATCTGATCATGGAGTCAGGAGCTGTTCAACAGAACTCCTCAATAAATAAGCCGATTGAGTTGAAACTCGGCATGCCTGTCAAGTTTCAACTACAATGTAATAATATGGTGACAAATGTATCCTCACAAATATACCACTACAGTATCGCTATTGGTTCATAAACCACTTCCCATACAAAAAAAAACAGTCTCCTATGGGGTTTAACACCAAAAATAACCATAATGGCTTTATACAGCCGTAATAAGACCAACACTGACAAACGTTGCTATGGTCTGGTGGAACAGAACAGAACTCAACACTATAATTAATCTGTGAAGCCCCCAGGAAACTTCTGTGCTTCTGGGAGGAGCTAGGCGGGCTTCAGTTTTAATGAGCCAGGTCATCCCCACGCATAAAAAACACCTTTGAGTCTAAATGCGGCAAAGGGAGTCCACATACATACATCCATACATATGGGCACAGTTGTTGGTCGTTTCTCGTCCGTACCACCTAATAGATAACTACAGAAAAACAGCCGTCTAACATTGACTTTTATAAAAGCCTATACTTTCACTTATGGAAATAAACAAACTGCGCCGCGCGGTGTAGTGTTAAAAATAATAAACGGACAGGTAACACAATGTAAATTGTAGTCGCAACTTGACAGACATGCCGAGTTTCAACTCAATCGGCTTATTTATTGAGGAGTTCTGTTGAACAGCTCCTACAGATCATCCACTGCTCTCCATCATCAGATCAGTTCGTTGTCACCATATTATTACATTGTAGTTGAAACTTGACAGACATGCCGAGTTTCAACTCAATCGGCTTATTTATTGAGGAGTTCTGTTGAACAGCTCCTGACTCCATCATCAGGTCAGCTCGTTGTCACCATATTATTACATTGTAGTTAAAACTTGACCGACATGCCGAGTTTCAACTCAATCGGCTTATTTATTGAGGAGTTCTGTTGGACAGCTCCTGACTCCATGATCAGATCAGTTCGTTGTCACCATATTATAATATTGTAGTTAAAACTTGACAGACATGCCGAGTTTCAACTCAATCGGTTTATTTATTGAGGAGTTCTGTTGAAAAGCTCCTGACTCCATCATCAGATCAGCTCGTTGTTACCATATTATTACATTGTAGTTGAAACTTGACAGACATGCCGAGTTTCAACTCAATCGGCTTATTTATTGAGGAGTTCTGTTGAACAGCTCCTGACTTCATCATCAGATTAGCTCGTTGTTACCATATTATTACATTGTAGTTGAAACTTGATAGACATACCAAGTTTCAACTCAATCGGCTTATTTATTGAGGAGTTCTGTTGAATAGCTCCTGACTCTATCATCAGATCATGTCGCTGTCACCATATTATTACATTGTAGTCCGAACTTTACAGACACTAACCACAATAACCGTTCAAATCGTTTCTAAAATAAAAACTATTTTGCAAGAAATGTGAATTCTAAAGTATTATTTTTCTCAAAACTGCCGGGTTGGATTTTGATGCCCCCTTGCACAAGGATGTAGTTGAGGTATCCCCACAGAAATACCACTACAGTATCGCTATTGGTTCATAGACCACTCCCCATATAAAAAAAAACAGTCTCCTTTCCGTGTTCGACAATAATTGTGCAATTTTTTCAATTAATTTCTCAAGTCATTTGCGACGCAGTGGAACTTCCGTGCAGTACTATATACTGTTTATTCCATGGCATCACCCAGAAAGGTCGCCTAATTTGTCCGCCGGAATCCAACATTATTTTCTCCCGCCTTTTGTTTATGTTGCGATTACCGCAAGGGTTAAATGGCTCGGTTAAACGTCGACTTTTTCGTTCGTTCAACTCTGTTCAGGAGTGAACTTAAAAGGGTTGAGCCGGCCTTAATTGTAAACTGCTTGCGTTTCTCTTTTGTTTTCTGGGGATGTGACACAGATTAGTTGATACGTACTGCGGCGGTATTCAGACAGCAAAGATTACAGAAAAATAATCTTTGACAGCGAAAGAAAATGCTGATTAACATTTTAATCTCAGTGCAGATGGCGATATTTTTTCAGCGTCTAGTCTGTCTGGTCGATGTCTGTGTAAGTATCTACTCTACGAAGTATTTTGCTAAACGTTGAAATGCTTTTGTAGAATACTTTGTTTACACAATCTTACGCATTGGCAATTTAAGACAGTACCTACTACAGTACCACTTTACTACGGTTACACTTTTTTTACAGTGATGATAAACCAGTTGACTTTTCATTCAGTGTTAAATTATTTCAAGACGATTAATGTTCTAGATGACATCAAACCTATCGCAAAAAAAATTAAATATGACAACGACTGTATTCCTAAGGTCTGGTAGACAAATTTCTCTCAGATCTTTTAGGCATTTTAGCTACTTTGAATATGACTATGGGGGTAGTCAAAGATATGTCCAAATACATATTTGGTGCAAGCCCACATTTTGAAGACGTTAATATTCCATACGTGACGGTTGCAAGCCCATCGCCACTTAAATAAATCAACTATTTTCTTTCTTCTTGAGCATTATTTAACCAGTGTTCAAGTTTATATGTAAGGCCTTTTGTGTTAAAGTTGAAATTAAGTTCATTAATAAATAAATGAAAATACAAAATTTGTTACTTTTAAGAATCAGAATAGCTTCGTCCATAAAACTCGTTAGATTCCATCTAATTACGGATTACTCGATGGATCTGTTATCTGCAATCGTTTTCCCTACGCAGTAAAGTTCAGACTTAAGACTCGGTCTAAACTGTGTATGTAGTAGTTTTGAAATTAAATCATCTTTTGCTACTTTGACCTTTTGATTCTGGTCTTTTATAAAGCGACTAGGTACCGAAATAACAGATAGCCATCGTGACTCAGTGGAAATTGGTAAAACTAAGTTCCGAACTTAAGTTCAGTTAGTAGGTACCTATTGACACGAAAAATGATGCTAATTTTATGTTATAGTTTTTTATGGCTCATCCATTTTAAGATACATAAAGAGAGCAAAATTCCATGTTACTTTAATTACAGTTTATTTGATAGCTCTAGTTAAGAGATTAGTAAACGGTCGTCTTTGAAAGGCTCTCAGATCTAGTCTTTCAGATTTTAAATGGAGCAGACTTAACAAGCGCCTACACTATCCCATCCAGTTAGACGTGAGATTTAAAAGACATGGTCTGTCCCTTGATTGTCTATCTTTGAAAGCGACAAAAATCGGTCTCAAACTCTCAAATATGACAGTTCAGTGACCACGCAAGCTTTGCCACTCTCATCTCAACGAGACCAAACGCGACAAAAGACACATACGCGATCGTTTTGACAGTTTGAGACCAATTTGAGGTTTGAGACAAGTTAGATTAGCAATCAGCCTGCAGTACGTGTAAAGTAAACAAAGTTGTAGGTTTTCTCACAATTCTTACATCTCTTCGAGCACACTAATATAGGTACTGCAGTATTTCTTTCTGTAAAATACTGCAGTCAAATGATGTTGATCGCTTTTTCTGGAATGAAGACTTAAAGCTAGATTAATGTTCAACGCTTGGGCCTTCCATTGTGCCGTGCCAAGTTCCATACGATCTTACGCAAATCTCCTGGACTATTAAGCGTATAGATAAGCTCATTGCAGCCGATTTAGCTTCCACATTCGAGTAATCTTCTATGGCTTCTACACGTAAATCAACCACTGTTTATTTAGCTAAAAAAATAAATATGTACAATTGTAAGGTAAATAGTTCCGCCAGATAAACAGGCACGTAAAAAGGTAATTTTTAGACAGACTCTAAAAGCGATTTGTTTATTGGAGAAAACTGACTTGTTCATAGGTACGTGTGGAAACCTCTGTAGTGCATAAATGACGTCATTTGTTTGCATCGATATCGTCTTTGAAAAAGATGAGACTATTTTAAAGGGGATATCTTGATTAGGAGTTCAAATTTTTAAAGACTACGACGGGGCTGAAAATAAAAATTATATTGTTTGCAACGGAGACAACAATACCTATATACGTTGGTATATAATAATCTACCTATAGGTTTGGGTCCTGTGGGTTGTGTGGGTCAGTGCCATGACCTTCGTTCCAGATGATCGAATCCTGGCCAATTAGTGAATTTTTAATACGAAAAAAATTTAAACGCACCAATACAAGATCTAAATGGTAAAAAAAACCTCGTTCGTATTCTATCATTAAAAAAATATATTGGCGATGGACTTGCAATCTCGGATATCTACTGGCGAACTGATTTTTCCAATATTTCAACTCTGTTTTGCAAGCAATATCTAGGAAAAATACCGGCAAAACGTTGTTATATCCTATCCTTTTTTAGAACTTCTGTTAGGTATGTTGTACCGGAGAAATGAAAACATTTTTTAAATTGGCTGTCGGAACAGAACAATAACTATTCGTGGTAGATATATGAACTATAATTTAAAGAAGACCTTTAAAAATAAACAAAATATTTTTTCTAGCAGAGTGGAATTACTCAAGTAAAAATATACTTACTGGATTTAGGTATGGACAATATTTCAATTCATCCAGAGAATCTTCATCTTAGTAAGTCGCGTCTCACACATTGTCGCTATCTCAACCGATTATATTTTTAAGTGAGTACCTAGCTCACGAAAGTTTAGAAATAAAAACAATATAAAAGAAACATTTGTATATACCGTTAATATATATATTTGCCTATACATCTATATACCTATTTATATAATTATATTCATCGTACAAAACTTTTTCCCAAAGAACGATAGAGCTAAACAAAGAGTCGAGGTGTCGAGCCGATATCACAATCTCAGGCCTGACTATCAATTCAATCCGCTTATCCACAATCGGTCCTTTTAATTGTTGCACAGCGCATGTTGGGCCTTAATTAGTGAAAATACCAGACGCTTATCTCCGTACATCTTTGATTTTGAATGCAATTATTGTTCTTGTGATAAAGGACAGTTTTTGTAAGAGGGTGACAGTATTTGGGGAGTTTTATCTGATCATTGTGGTTTTATAGTTTGGAAATGCTTTGTGTTGAATTCGAACACGTTAAGTTCATAAGATTTATTTAAATTCTCACTGGTAGTAAATTCTCACTCCAGCTCAAGAGATAATTCAATCCATTCTGATCGGTCGTTGCGTTTTAATAGACTTGCTGAAAAAAAATAACCATACAACTGAAAAGCTTGTTCTAAAACTTGCAAAGATACATGCAAATTCTCTGATAGCTTTTATGTGGCTTATAAAAACTCTTTAGAAAAAATGAATTCTTTTATTTAAAATTTGGTAGGTACTAATTTCCCTTTGGTCTCATCGTCTGCGTCGCAAAACCAATAACAGAGCTCAAAACGTAACGCAAAGCTCATTCGAAATTCATAATTTAAATTCACATTCAAAACCGCTAATGGAAAATTGATTTTTCTTCCCCATACGTAGAAGGGAATACACATGAACAAAAATGAGATTTTAATCCCATCGTGCATACCGCATAAACCCATCCGAATTATCTAACGTGGTTGATCTTTAGTTGCTCACTGAAATGTGTTCTTTTATTCTGACTTGCGTAGGGTGAGATTCTGGGGCTTAAATTCTAATTAATTTTTTACTCTATGGACTTTAATAACAGCGGAGTTTTAATTGCTAAAATATTTCACAATCCTTCTGAAAGGGCAACTTGAGACGCGGAACGTGGAATACATTTTGTTTCGTTACGTACTTTTAAACGGATTACTTTGTTTACAATTGACTGGCCTCTCAGCTCAGTCGGCAGTCTCGGCGTTCTGCTTGTTGGTGGTGGGTTTGATAACAACCTGAAGATCAAAATATTTGCAGAATGTAATGTTTATTACACAAACGTTGAAGATATCAAGGGGGTTAGTCAGCCGCCCAAAGATACATTTGGAATTTGTCCAAATTCACTTATAAAGCCTGAAGCTATTTTAGTCTAGTCAATTATCGTATTCACGATTATTTTTGTTTATAGTTGGTCTTTTATACATTTTACACGCCTGTCCACAATGAAAGTGTTAATTCTATCAAACACCCACACACAGCTGTTGTATTGGAAAGCTTTAAGCGCCCCATAATTTGCAAATTAAATGTGTTTCCAAACATCGTATTACGCTTAAATACAACCGAACAAAGCCCTTCCATTTCATTTGACTATCTATTTAAGAGCGGGTTGTAACATTCAAACTCACTGAAGCCTAATGTCACAAAATGGTGGGCTCATCCACCAAACATGCGTGAATTGAGAAAAATATTGTAAAATGTAAAGATATCTTATTTCGAAATGCCGTTTGGACTGTTTGTTAAAGGTCATATAAAATGTATAAATAGTAGGTTTTTTGTCATTGATCTAGAGTAGGTACCTACCTAGTTCGTCCAAGGTACCTACATAGTTTTTAATTTTGATTTGACGGGAATTGAATTCACACCTACTACGAATATGTTTTAGAAAAGTACCTACCTACCTACCTACTTGCCCGCCATGCAATCAAGGTCATTGTATTACAAACGCCCGTAATTAAATATCTATAATGTAACGTAGCAAGTATTAATATATATTAATTTTAAAAAGTTTATTCATGTATTTTGATAGTAAGTATATTTTTCGATAAAAAAAACCTCTGATAAAATTTTTCGACGCTCTAAGTTGTCAAAAGAACCTTAAAGCAATCCTTAATAAAACGTTCATTTGAAGTCCCAATAAATAAGTAGGTACTGTAAATAAATTGAAAGAAAACAAATTCTTGTATATCAGAGCGGCGCAGATATAAAATTGACAACTCCTATACACTCAAACAAAAAGTTTCCGAAATATTCGCTTTGTGGGGCCAAACTTACTCCACGGAAAGTAAGCAAACTCTTTAAATTCAATACGGAAAGAAACCCCTTTTTTGCGCAAACAAAATATTATTCGGAACTCAAAATCTTATTCCAATGCCAATTGGAACCACGTCAGATACTTTGGAAGGGAGAAGTTTGTTCGGTTATAGCTCTACTCGAAATAACGACTGTTTGGGGTTCCCGGTTAGGGGGAATTCAAACCTACATTTTCCCTTATTCGTAGTTTCTAGCATCATCATCTCTATCCTGATTTCACATACTTATGAATATAGAAATAGATACCTCAAAAGGTTTGTCAGTTCTTCATGAATTTGTGTAGTACCTACCTACCTTGATAAATTGTAGATATTCTACCAAAACAAATCTTGTTCTAAAATATGAATATTTTTATACAAAGAATAGTTTTATTCATCATCATCCACATCAAGCTATCCCTAGTTTGTGCCATCCAGTACAGTTATTGTATATGTCGTCGACCCACCTCGCCACTTGTCGCCTGACACTTTTTTGTCCCATCTTCAATATTTTTTTAAAAGGTATAATGGTATTTGGTACTCGTATCTAAATTTTTTTAAATAAGTAAGTATTTCGTTTGTTTTGCAACACAAATAGCCTGGTGATACTCAATTGCCAGATTTTATGATAATTTACTCAAATAGTACAGTAACATCGGAAGCTGAATGCTTCTGTAAATGTGTTTATGCAAAATTCAGCATTCAACACTTTTTTGAATAAAACAGCAATGATAAAAAATAGGTACTTCAGAGACAAAGCAGTTCACTTTAATTTCATACGACACGGGTTGCCAAATGGGGTTATTTAATATTGGTCGGCTTGGCGAGTAGAGGCAATGTTTTCTTGAGAATTGATGACTGTTACATGATGGCCGTTATAATAAAGAACTAGCCAAGTGCGAGTTGAATTCACTCGAGAAGGGTTCGTACACTTCTTACCACCATACTAGGTATATATTAACACTGCCTATTTCTTAAGTAGGTACCTATTCAGTATTAAAAATAAAAAATGGTTTCCGTAAAACATCGGAAACAATCGTATAACATTACAAAAACGGTTGACAGAGTCATTTGTAATGAAAATAACTCATAATTTCAACTTTATCGCAAACAAATAAATTTTAATGTCATTTTTAAGAAAAGCAAATTAGTCGAAGGCGTAATTTACCGTTTAGCCGTATTTTTACCCAAAGAAATAAAATAAAAATGGTTCCTGAGTCGACTATTTTCCGACTATCGAATAACCCGAGCAATCTACTTCAAAAACCCTAGCTTAACTATTGGCAACGGCATCATGTTTGAAGGCTTCATGGGTATAACGGAAACATAAACGTACTATAATTTACCCGCAGTGTCCTTTTATTGGGGACTTCGGCGAAATGTTGGTATTATTCATGGTTTATTCGATATAGCGCTGGATTTTATCTAAATAAAGTACATCTATGTGCCAAAGCACTGAGATAATGTAGATAGCGAGTTTACGAGGATACTATGTTTCCTGTTACGTTTACCTCCTTTTGGCACTTATGGCGGGCAATGTGAATCTTAAATTATTCTTCTTATAGCCAAGCAAAGGATTATTATAAAACTTCATGGATTTTAGGTGCTGATGGAGCAACTTTAGCTGACGAAACTGTCAATGTTTTCATTAAAGTTTGAAAATTGCAGGAACGGAAATGCACCGTTTACCGTCACTTTTATAAATAAACTTGGTTATCACATCAGTCAGTGTGACTACTGACTACATCAAGACTGGCGTTGCAGTTGCCGGTTGCGGAAACCAACGACTTGTCACTACTAGTATTTCATCTATGTTGTTAGATACTACAAGAACTAATTGAGATTGAGTTGCTTACCCCTATTTCATAGTTGGATTGGTAAGAAGTTTTTTCTTTTATAAATCATTAATTTTACAATAATTCTAAATAAAACAAAGCAAAAATTATAATAAAATTATTAATCGAATATTCGGTAGCCGATTCAAGTGTTGGACTGACAGCGGTCAATCTTATCGTCTACTCACAAGTCCCGTACGGTGTATCACCAATCTATCGAGACCCTTATATTGTTTGCATTGTCTTAGTACGTTTGAAGGTAACAAAGGTCTCGGAGTTATGGTGGTTGTTTACGTGGGAGGTACATTTGGAGATCAAGATAGTTGCAACGGAAGCCAGGTGATGCATTGTGAAGTTCTCCTTCAATCGCTAGTCTTGAGATTAGATCGCGTTTGCTTAAACTGTTAGATTTGTTGACTTTAGATACTTGTGGGAAAGTCTTCAGCTGAAAGTAAATGGTTAACTGTTCATCGGTTTCTTTGATTTGCTTTATAAATAGAAAACAAGCTATTGGTTTATTAATTGGGTTTTCGTAAAATACCTACCAACTGTTTCCAATAAGGGGTATGGGCTAGAAATCATTATTTTTGGACCCTGACAATATCTTCAAAGGATGATGTGAAAATCTAAGAGTATTTTATTATTCTTACTAATGCAACCTGTGGGGTTACATTAGTAAGAATAATAAAATACGGTTGAAAGCCTATTTTAGTATAGTATTTCTGAAGATTGCTCTCCTACAAACCAAAACACAATTCATCTCTTAAATTATTGGTACATTGGTAGTGATTTTTATATTGCATTCCAAGGAAAATTGGCCTCTATGAAATTGGCCTCCATGAATATCATGAGACATGATACAAAAATCTTCCCAGTGTTCCACGACATGCGCCACTATCTGTTCACGAATTTCACGAGCCATAACTTGGTTATCATAAAATAAATATGAAATTATTCGAAATATGAAAGCTTCTTCACCTATTCGAACCCATCAACTTCTTCTTCTTCTTCTTTCGTGTCGTTGTTACAACCTATAGGGACTTTGACCAAAATGTAGCTACATCTACGGCATTATCCGAGCAGGACATGAGATGACCCGTCAACTTAAGTCTAAGTGCGAGGTAAACGCTACAAAATAAATCTATACATATTAGTAGAGGTCTACCAATTTATATCTCCACCAGCTAACATTTAACGATACTAACGACTATTGAAATTCATCTGGCGAGACTTCTAACAAGCCTGCCGTTAAAATAAATGGATTGAGTGATACAAACGTTAATCAAGATGTTATCTGTCGCTTCCTGCATTAACAGACAGACGAAAGGAAATATTGATTGCATTTATTGAAACAAAGTATTTTTTGTAAGTTTTTATATCTTTGGGATATGAGAATTGTGTGGCGTGGTGATGGCTCTGTTCTCTGGCTCTGTAGAAGGAAAGAGGCCGCAGCCTAACAAGATGTTCCGACCAGGTTTTGGAAGTCTCTCTCCATCCAGATTCACGATGCCATAGAAGCCGCAAGAGATCGGAGTGGCTGGAGAACAATCATTCGCGAAAATGTTTGAAATCCGTGGAGGAGATAATGCACTGAAGAGAACGATGCATGGAGGAGGAGGAGGCGTGGTGATGGCTGATGGAGTAAGATGTTGACTGAATGGTAGCTAAGAAAGAGACACCAAAACTTTGAATGCCTGGCATCGAGATGACCATGATGGTATGAACGAAGCCGTGGGCGTTGATGAATGAGACTAGCACAGGATCATGTTGGATGGCACAAAAAAGAAAGGCCTATGCCCAGTGGTAGGTGAAACCCTATGCATGATGATTATGATTATGATGACTGACTTTTTTTAAAAGGCAGGTTAAAAACTTCTGATTCTAACACTACTTATTTTCATCGTAATTTCAGTCAGGAGGCGTCTTGCACCACATTCTGGTAGTATCTCTAACTAAATTGTAAGTGTTTGAAATGTATTTGTTATAAGAATAGGATTCCCTGTGATGTGTCAATAAAAAAGTAGAAAACATAGTTTGAGATTTGTAGATCACAATAAACAACACACATGTGTATTGTAGGTATACATTAGTGTGTCCCGTTGCGAGATCTCTTTTCGTTTCAACCAAGCATTAGCCACGTCAGCGTCATAGAGATTGTCTTAAAAACGAAATATTCTCTGAATCTTCATCTTCATTATTATTGAAATAAATCGGTTCAGTTCGTTACAAATCGATGTTGCAATCACAAGTATGATTAACTTTATTTACCTGTCCGCCAACGCTTTTCATAAATACAATAATGTCGGACTCGCTCACAACTAAGTGATTGTATAGTTTATTAGGTGTGAAAGAAATACTTTAAAAATAAACTTTTTGGAAAAACCACTTTTTAAAATTAACCATCAGTTTGTACGTTCAAGATTCACTCCTTGGTCCAGTAAAGTTCTAACTTTTACATCCAAAAATTCATACAAACATTAAATCATATTTTAAGTAAATTCCGTTTTGAAATTCAAAATAGAGATAGGTAAATTGTTTTTGTATACATGTTAGGTAAACTGTTGGTCCCTTTCTATGAACAGTCATAGAGCGCCCAGTACAAAATGACGTGGGTGTTCATCCGTTTGTTAGAAACAAGTCGGTTCATCACCATTGGTTACAGTTCAGCCTTTAATTGAAAACGCTTTATGACACGTTCAAAGAGTTGAAACGAATGAGTTATAGACTAGGGCCATAACCTGTGGGTCGGTTTATAGGCTCAAATAGGCTCATGCATTGTTTGTACCTCAGGCGAAGATTCTAAAAAGATTAATAGCTTTGCAAATTGAATCCTGGTGGAAGAAAACATAAGGTTAAAATCATATATTATCCCATTCATTCTTATTTAAATTCATCGTTTTCTTCGGGTAAGTATAAATATTGGTATCTTGTTAATGCGCTTATTTTTCAATGATGCTAGGTTTGGATTCGAACCTACGACCTTTCGAATCAAAAGTAAAGGTAAGGTATCCCACTCGGTTAAGATGTTGGCAATGAGAAAATAATAAATAATGAAGCGATTCAATCTGTCGCCACTGTTCATACCTTTACTGACCTTCTCTTACTTGCTCCATTGATACGAGTTCAATTCATGGCATTGATTAATTGTTGGATTCTCGAACATTCATAGTTGTTACGAGTATTTTTAATTGTGATAAATAGATTCAGAAATTGATTATGCTTCGAACACAGCGCCGATTATTACTAGACACGTTTCATGACTTTTAAATTGTTTTCAATAAAATATTCATGTTTCAGAGAATGCGCTTTATTGCTGAATAGTTGAGATAGGTGAGACATTTATGAATATTTAAATATAAAACAATAATTTTATAACTGTTGGAGGATACATTTAGTAACAGAAACTAAACTACTACATATTTACATAAAAGTATAAAATACAAAAGGAACCATTTGAGCCACCTTAGGATCGTTGGAAACGATCTATAGGTAGCTCAACTGATCCAAGCCACTGCCAGACGGAAGTGTGCCCAAGACACTGGCAGCATTACCGCGCTGGATGGCAATGCTGATATGTTGAGCCAAAAAAGTGCCATATTTTATAATTATCAGTAACGTTTTAGTGATAGAAGTTCCCTTTCAAACTAACTTTATCCACTGTTGGGTTTATGCTTACAAATCAAAATAATTGAAATTACATAATAACTCTAAATTACTGTATTAGGTTAATTTTTTTAAATATACCATACATTATTTCAAACAGTTTAGGTAACATCTGACCTTTTAAATAAACTGACTAACAAAGTGCCTTACGATAAATCTTCTGTTTTAAACTTTGTCCCGTGCGAATATAAATAACCCTCTCTAGTGCGTTAAAATATACGCAGTTATTTGAGATAAGGGCGCGCTCACAAAGGCAACGCAACGTCTTCCTTAGGCCGTGTCACATTATCTAATAGGGAAGCAGTAACTCAGGTTAATACACGCGCGATTTGCAATGCAGAGGCCAGGTTTATCGGGACCTGTTTGAAATAAATTGTGGCCAAGGTTGATCGGACATGTGGGAATTATTATTTATTTGAATCAAAATACATTAATTAACAAAATGAAAGGGTTAAAATCACAAAAAGAAAAACGGTTTATAGGTTGTTTTTTTAGTTATTTTTAAATTCTTACTTTTCCTAATTCATAGGAATTCGATATTTGGCAACGATACTATAACGATACTACAGCCGAATTTATTCTAGTGTATTAGCAAAATTTAATACATTTATGTAGATTAGTTTCTGTAAATAAATAATGTCAACATAATTATGAATCGCTGAAATATTGCCAAACAATACAGCTAATTACATTTATTGTTTCTGAGCATTACATAGCTGTGCTACTGTTTATCTATTTATTGTCCTGCTCTTATTATCTTTCAACAAGCGGCGAAACTTATGCACCATGCGCTCCCTCTATCGATCCTTTTAAACACCATTTTCTTAGTACATTCCTTTACTCATCAGATACCACAAAACTTATTTATTTACCCAGCTTATATTTACGATGTTTCGCCTGTAATAGGTTGCTGTATCTCGTTTTTCTTGCCGGCCACATACATCATTTTGTGGTGAGATTCAACGATATTGAACGCGTATGGTACACGCAGCATTTGTTTTTTACTCTATCGATTCCCATCGAAAACGGGGTAAATTAGTGTGATCTACTAGGTACTCTCATGAACATTTGAGGTAGCCTAAGTCGCCGTCATGTCAATCTTGAAGCTTGAAGAGGAAATAAATACGAGTATAATGTACATCAACGCAAATAAAAAAAAAAGAAATCTTCACGAAGAAATCGATGAGTATTTTGTTTAGCCGCAATTGGCTTCCAAAAGAGTCAGCTTTTGTATTTTAAGAATGACAGCCAAAATATTTAGAACTTGAGCTAAGGGAACAACGTACCTCCTTTTCGCAACAGGGCGCATATTACCATAGGAAAGTAATTTAAACAAATTGCCTAAACGATTTTTGTTGAACGAAATGCCTGTTTGTTTAGATCTATGGGGAGGAATGTTGAGAAATGGGTCAGGGAGTGCGTGGGGTTTACTCTTTTTTAGCTTTGTATTAGCAAGTAAAGGTTAGATTGAATAGATTGTGGTATATCATTATTGGAAAGAAAGAAGATCAAATTAATATCATTATTGTAAAGAAAGAAGATCAAATTAACATTTGATATTGATCTTTTTTGAGACCAATATAAAGTTTTAAAAAACCTACCGATATCTACAAATAGTGCCTCGACTCGGCTCCAATCTCTGCTGTGCATCATTCTAGTATTTTTCCTTTTAGAAAATGTATATAGGTATAGATATGGGCCCATATAGATACCTCTTGGGTTCCATCCAACTGACGGAAGGCGGCGTCGGGGTCAGCCGAGAAAACGTAGGCGGGAGGATCTTGTCACCTTCGACGAAGGATGGTGGGACTTGACCAGCAGTGAGACGAAAGAGGTTGAGAAAAAAAATGTATATGCGCTTTGATACAGGTTTTGAACGGTAAAGTAAAACAACATGAGGAAACCCGAAGCTTAGTCAGCTCCTAGAAAAGACATGGTCAGTAAATATAAGTCCTATTAAGTTGAGAGGATGATTTAAATGCTGGGCAAAACGTTGAGACATTGTCCAATTCATCTAGTAAAAATATAATGTTTTATGCATACCCAACGAAATCCTTGATAATATCATGAATTGCTTTATATGATACATTGAAGCGATACCATAAGGTTGTTACATTAAAGGGCGTGATCTAATGGTGGCCGATAATATTGCTAAAATATAAAAAATGTACATAAAGATAAGTCCCAGTGCTATCCTTAAATTTCCCCAGTAAATTTTACTCGCATTTGCACAAAAACGGCTTTCGGATAATGTGCCCCCATTAGAGGTTCGGAAAAATGATTTTTTGTAAGCTTTTTGCTTCGTAAATTGCGTTTAACTTTGACTCGTTTTTTAGCTTAATTTGAAATACAGAACATAATTTCAGCGATGAAAATCGAAAGATAAAAATAACTGCTGGAACGTGCTTTTCACGCCCTCTCTGTGAATTTCATTCAATACATTATATTTATTTATTTCCATAATTCTACCGGAGCAGAATTTTTTTTTTCAAAAAGGTACAAAGCTTGCAACACTTTACTCTCAGCAACTTTCACTTTTATGGGTCAACACGGAATTATTAGAACAAAAGATCATAAAACATCAATATGAGGCCTGCGCAGGCGCAAACAAAGCCGACCAATAAAATGAAGTCTACGGACCGTCAAAGCTTAACGACCTTAAAAACTATTGTATAGTCTGCATCCTGCTACTGTAGTGTAAACTGTGGGATCATAATAATGTTTTGTTTCTGTTTGACGGGTGGCCGACATAAAATAACTATTTATAACGAAGAAAGTGTTTCGGATAACATTAGAGGTAATAAATATTAATATCGGGCCGAAAGTTTCGTTTATGGTAGTCGATCCCTGTTTTGTACGAAGTTCGGTAACCTTAGAAATTATTGTTCTAAAATGCACGGTTTTTAGGACAAGGGAAACAAAACAATAAATTTATTTTTTGATTGGGAATTATTTTGAAAGTCTGCTTTTCAATTATTTTTTTCTTTGGTTATACTTACCTGCAGAATATTTTTTTTTTAGGTTTTATAATTAGCATTTTATAAAATTAAGTATTAAGAGCTGTGTGGCTGATTCGAACCCAGTTGAAATAACGAACGCGACAAGAAATAAAATAATCAGGTTTATTATTAATTCAAAATTTAAATACTCATATAACAGTGTAACTAAATTCATGCTATGTCCGCCAAAGCACAGAACAGATAGGTACTAGCCAAAGAACAACAGACGCGTGATCACTTGATCAGAGAGCTGGCAGTGATTTAGATCAGTTTATGTGAATATGTATTACATTTTATTTCACTTTCAAAACTTTCGTGAGTTGTAAGTTGTGTTTGCGACCGCGAGGAGTAACCTTGCCGCAACTCCCTCCTTACCCAGATGAAGATTCTCCGGATGAATCGAAACATTGTCGGTATCTAAATCGACGATAATTTTACGTGAGTAATTCCCGTGTGTTAAATAATACATTTTATTTATTGTATTATTTTCCATAAATGAATATAAATTAGAAGGAAATTTTTATAATAAAGCCACCAAACACTAGCTCTCTTGAGTAACGTAAAGTAGGAGTTTCCGAAAAAAAACCCACTATATTTTATAGAGGATGTCAAGTTTTTTGCCGAACATCTTAAAAACATCCTCCAATTCAATTCAAAACAGCCTTCATTAGACCATAAAACAAAATGGGAACATAAAAAGGGCATTTTTATAAACCAGTCTCAGACAAAAGGTCATTCAAATTCCATGTTACCGTTGTTTTGCGTCTCTTGTATGTAAATTTTCTATTTTGTAACATTTTTACAACAGGTAGGTGTAAATGTTGATAGTAACTTTACACGTTGCATTTTTATTAGTTATTATATTTTTTCTCATTAGTAGTGATATTTTGTAGGCTAATTTATATAGGGTTATCATTATTCATTTTAAATTATACTATGCTGAGAAAAAAATACTTAAACCTACTCAATTATAATTTTGGATTGAAGATCAATTATTGTGCCATATTAGATTTATCTCAAGCTGTATACCTACCTATCCTTTCGCTAGTTGAAGGTCTATCATCATTTTAAATTGTTTTTTTTTTATATAGGTATTAAACAATATCCTTTCTCTTGCTAATCCCTCTTCCCTCGATCAAAATTATGAACATACAAACAACCAGCAACGCAACAAAACGCAACTAGTCGCGGGAACTATTTTGAAATTTTTAATTTCTACAATCCGAAATGACAGATTTAAGTCCACATCCACAACAAACTAACAAAAACAAGTCAAGCATCCCGTAAATTCGAGATTCAAAACCAACAGAATAAAAAACCCATTCAAAAAGCAACTTATTCAAACGCGGCTCACAACAATTCGTTCCTAAGAACTTTACCACACGAAGAGAACAATTCTCAATTTTCCGCCGCCTCTGCCTTTAAGCAAATCCGCACGAATACCTAATCCTTATACGGATGGTCTTTCAGAGGATCAAAGGGGAAACTCCTGGATATGCTCCTGACCCCTGTTTTTATATACATTGGATTTTTACGACAGTTTAAAATAATATAAATTCAAAACAGCTTCGTGCTAATGCTTGAAACTACTTATGCAATATGGGTAATGCTATATTTGAGTAGTAAAAACATTATTACAAAAATAATAAAATGTAATGGATACAATATCGCTGTCTCCGAGCCAAAATCAAAATCGAGGCCCAAAAATACAAGTTTTTTTTTAGTAAACGCATTTTGAAAGTTTGATGCCCTAAGGTAGTAGTTTTCCAAAAAGCGTCTTAACTATTTTATAGCGTATACCTACTTACATTATTATGCACTTTGAATCCAAATCGCATTCATGTACCAAAATCTGCAGTTAAACAACCACAGAATTGAGTGCAAAAAGGCATTTTACGCACTCTAAGATCTACTAGTTACTTATGATCATTTACAATACATAATTCAATTGATACTTATCAGAATCGCCTTTGCCAATCGCATCGTCTACCTCAAGAATCGCATTCAAAGTTCAATGGGTCATTTCCAGTTTCTCAACTCCTTGAGTCACGACACTATTTCCACGGTTGAATGTCATTCGGTACTTTCAGAGCCTGTAGAGGAGCCCTCCTTAATTACCATGCCTTACTGGACAAATAAAAAGTTATAGGATAAGAAGAAAATAGCTTGGTTAATCCATACTTACCGTTTTATGCCTTCAAGCCCAGTGTTTTTACTCGTTTTATGTAAGCCTATGCCCAGTGGGATGAGATGGGCTGCGCGTGATGATGATGATGATGTAAGTCTATTTCTTTGAATTCTATTCTGACGCTCTAGTCTAGATTGAACTGCAGTAGTCTAGATTCATCATCATCTCCTTGCCCCTTTCCAACTAGGTGGAGACGGCACAACATGTTCTCCTCTTCCATTCCCTCCTATCACTTATCATCTCAGTAAGTAGTCACTCCTTTCACACGCATGTCCTCTCTCACACAATCTATCCATCTTTTCTTTAGCCGTCCTCTACCTATGTATCATTCCACATTCATATCCAACACTTTCCTTGTAATATGACTTTCTTCCCTCCGCATAACATGTCCATACCACGCTAACCTAACTGCAGTAGTCTAGATTGTGGGAGTGATATCACCTTTTTTCACAAATAAATAATAGGATCATATTAATAACCTTGTTCAGGCTAGAAATGTCGGTAACAAAATATATTATTCTCTTCTTAAAGCACAAACAAAAAATCACTGTAAAATAAATTCATTTGTCGGTTATACTGTTTTTATCAGTAAAACATAACGCATTTTAAAAACTCAAGGTATTTTGATTGCGTAAACTTTAAAGTGTAGGCGTATATTTAATTGTTTATCTAATGGCAAAATAGTCATCTAGAGATAGGTATGTTACGTCGTAGAATTTAAAACATTTGATCACATCTGCCACTTTATGTTTGTAGTGACTCAGCTACTACCAATCAGCTGGTCGCTAGATCTTTTCGTGGGACTTTAAAACAAAACTTTTCTCGTTTTATTTTTATTGGATACTTGGGTCGATGAATTAAAGACAATTCTTTGACTGTCTAATGTTTTATGTTGAAACGTATTGTTTTGGGGTTGAAGTCGTTTATCAAACGTAATTGACTTAGCTTGTAATTGTGTTACATAAAACATAACGTTCATTAGAGAGACAGATGTATTTGAACGTTTTTGTTGTATGAAATATATTTGAAGTGTGGAAAAACAACGAAGACCGAGACATACCTACTATGAGATTTATTTATTAAGTTTTTATTTACTAATTAAGCTCTAAAAATTTCGTTACTATTTTGAAGTAAAGTAAATGACGTTTTTAAATGAAGCAACGGCTTCTCTGCATCAGATAAGTAAATAATGTTTTTATCCTAATACTCTAATAAACACAGTTTTTCTTTAAAATATATTTTTAGTGTCCTAGAAAATACATTAAACTCACTTTAAAAATTTAATATTGAATATTCAAATTTATATAATTTTAGATGAAGCGAGGATCATTGATCAATGATCAATGACTTCTGTAAATCATTCTGTAATGTGTTTTATAACAATAATTTTACGTAGCTGCCACATCCACAATAGATCTTAAATAAATATACTTTAGATAAAAATTAAAGCCTCTATACGCAATTTGTTCATAACATATGAGCTGTCATCTAAATCAAGTATAATAACAACCTCTAATATATTCATTGATTTATTTTAAACGATACTAAATAATTGCTGAGCATCGACACCATGTTTTGACCTATTGTTTAAGTTAACTTACACGTACAGAGTGTCTTTAAAACTAAAAATCTGTGCGATCTAAAAAAAAAATTGACAGGTTTTTTCGTTTGAACTTTAAATCAAATACAAGTGAAAGCTTTAGCGTGTGTTTATAGAATGTAAATTAACACTAGGTACTTAAAGGTTTGTTTCTACATAAACAGGCTCATTACTGAAATCCCAAGAACTTTAAATATCAACACAGATCTAATAGCATCCTGTATATTCGAAGGAAAAAGAGATTTATACTTATTTTTTGATACTAGAAAATAGCAATAGAAATCCTAATTAAAACAGTGATTATAAAGTTTACTTTATACCATTATAACCCTTTAGGGTTGCTATGAACAACCACACGTTAAACGCTTTGATTAACATGCCCAGAATTATTCAGACTTTTGGATGCTCGAAGATCACCCTGTAAAAACTGACGGTAAAAGAATATGATTTATAGATTACTGTAGGCGTCTAACGCGAATGGTATGTTCGTCGTCTGTATGATAATTAAATTTCATCCTCGGGCGTTCGTTACTTTTGTATTTATGAGTGGAGAAACTTTGTTTGACACAAGTCGCGGCCCAGGTGCTAAGTTCTAGTGGATACTTTTAACGCTTAGATTATCAGTTTTGAACATCTGTTAGAAGGTAAAGTTGTTTTTGCTTGAGAGAATTTCTATAGCATAGATAAAATAACTAGAACTTTTCATGTCGTTTTTTATTCTCTCACAGAGAAGAGATTGTTGAACTTTTGAAGAAGCTTTTGTAATTCAATGGAAGATTCCAAAAGCCAAAGTACGTAAAAGTAATATGAACGATTGGAATAGAAAGAACAAAAACATCACGATCTCATTAAAAATTACGACCTCGATGATGATCTCAATTTCTAAATAGGCAATAAATAACATTGAAACACAAAATCAGCTAAATCAAACGAGACCACACCCACTGAAACCACACTCGAACCTATAAACAATAATAAAAGATTTTAACGCGGTTTTGATTAGGCCCGCACCAATAATGGTGTTAACTGACACATAAATACCTTAACACGTTTTGTAGCTAATATAGAAACTAATATAGGAACTCGGGAAGATACTCGTATTTTTGATAAGTTACCGGATACGAAGCTATTAGTGGGGCGCAGTAAATTTCACAAATTAGTAGCGTGTGACAAAGTAAAATTAATGGATTTTTGTGTGCCTCGAGCGCTTTTTTAATTTTACTCGGTCTGTGTCCTAATGATGGCAGATGTCATCGTCAACTGAAAAATGAGATGAATTTTGTATTTTCGGTGCAAGCTTGAACTCGAACAGATTTTTTGTTAGCTCGAAACATGTTCTTATCCAATTTAAAGGATTCATCCAAACTTTTTGAGTACCTAAGTAAGAAAGTTCGTATGAGCTAGTGGCCGACTCTGGTGACGGAGTTTTTAGGCCGCCTAAAGGCCTCCGTCAAAGCTTAACGAATTAAAAGCCGGGACCGACAATTTTACGTGCCCTCCGAAGCAGAGAAGCGCTCAGCTCGTAATGCCACTTGCGGTCACCCATCCAAATTGTGACCGCGCACAACGTTGCTTAACTACAACGTTCAATCAAGAACGTCCCAGCAAGCTACGCCACGAGCGCTTCTCTTCAACTTTTTGAATCTCAAATAGAACGCTACAATTATGTACATAAAACTGGAATAGTTATAAAAACAAAAACCCATAACGAATTGAAAATGAGCCAATAGCCATGCGTTGTAACAAAAAACTGCTATAAAATTGTTAATTCCGAATCAAACAGCGAAACAAACTTTTGTGATCAAACGAGTTTCCGATGAAAATATCAGCCGTAGAATTTGTACGGAACCCATTAAACTGTATCCGTACCAACACCACAGAACAAATAATAGTAAGTACTACAGGAATACGCTTGAGGCCGCAAACTTTGATTAAAATTTCATAATATAGCTTATGCTGAACAAACTGCGAATTACACTGTATAAATAATGAAAGAAAACTATTTACCCGTCGGCGTGTGATAAAGAAAGCTCCTGAGGCTCATCTTGTTACCTTTGGTCTTATCATGTTACGTGTTCCGTCTCATCCTGTTACCAACTGCGTGTGAATCTTGTTTTGGCCGGTAAACTTTGTACTTCCAAAAATTCAGTCAAATATTACTATAGTTATTTTCAATACTTATACTAAAATTAAATGCGGCTGCACATTCGGCATACATTTCTAATTTTTACGAAAAAATGTTAACTCGACTAAAAATAGGTTTTAATTAAAAGGTTAGTTTATCGGAAATACATATATCTATACATATAATAAAAATGTAGTTTTAAATAAATATCCAACAAAGTACGGTTCCTACAAAAGCAAATTACGATACGCTGTTTGTCAAAAAGTTTAAAAGTACACTTCATTACTATAGGTTCTGTAATTTAGAATTCCTTTCGTCCCAAAATCAGGGTACGTTTTACGCAAGTTAACAAATCATGTTGGATTCCCCAGACTCTACCCCACTATAACTCATCAACTAAGGAACAGGAGATGGATGTTTTTTTATTACGTCATATTGAACTAACCCAATCGATGCTATATTGACTATTTCTTTGACAATTAATATTAATAATAATAGCAAACCTAGAACACTTTTTTAAAAATAATTGATTATTTGAAAATTCCTTTAGACTACTAAGTCTACGAGTGTCCGTCAATACAAGAACTAATAACACTGATGTACAGTAGGTACACTTGGCTGAGAGTCGTGCATTTTAGTTAGTTTCCTTTTTTTATATGAACCGAGTATAAAACAATAATTATAAATAATAATATTGAAAATTAAACATGACCGATATTAATATTAATATATGAAGCTTTTCTCTGTGGCGCAGTGGTTGAAACCATACCTGAGACAGACGAGGTTGCGGGTTTAATCCCTGCTGCGGGACAAATGTTTGTATGATCTGCTTTCTATGCATAGTATGTATGTGTTTACAAAAAAAAAGTATGTAAGTTGGTAATTTATCAGTCATGTGGTTCCCATAACACAACTCTGCTTACTTTAGAGCTACATTATGCTGTGTGAAATGTCCAGCATTATTTGTTTATTTATATAAACTATGTATGAACTTGGATGATGTGATAAAGCCAACACTGACTCTTGGTCTAGTATTATCTGCCTCGTCGTGGGCTTATACATCAAGTTTGATAGTCAATTATTGGCACTCGGTACTGGACTTGGGTTTATCTGAACCTTCAGTGCCTTGAGCACAATTCTGATGACAGAGGATATCTGTAAAACATTAACATTGCCATGGTTTTATTGAAATATTTGGTCAACAATCAAACTGGTGCTTTTATTGAAACTTAGACGTAGGCTAGTATAGCCACAATTCAGTATTCTCTTTGACAAGTTTAGAACACTTTGCTTTTTACTTTTATATTCTGAAAATCTATTTGATATATTCCGAGAGTATTATCTACCGATAAAGCTCTATCTGTAAAATACTCGTGTTCTCTCTAGAAAGTACTGTTACTATTATAAAACTAACTCTTTATTCTATATCTTTGTCAAGTAATTATATTTGATATTTGACTTTTATTATAAATTTTATTAAACTCAAAATAACGTACTTTACTTTAGTAACGAAGTAATATAACTTTAGTCCATGTCTAAGAACCATGTGATTTATTGAATTTTATCGATAATCAAATAGTAATAGTCAAGCAGGGTCTTTATTAACATTTTTGTCTTAATAGTCTTAAATGGTGAGATTTACTATCCATAGGACAGGTACTTAAATGTCAAGAGCAATGCGGGGATGGTCGAATGAACCCATAATGATAAACTCGTTATCATTTACTGCTCTTAAATTTTTCTCATGCCCCATTATTTAAAAAATTCTAAAGCGTACAAACAGAATTCTTTCAGAAAATTAACTAGTACAAGTCTATTGTATTACAAAACGCGTCCTAACAGCATTCTTCGAGACGATTCCAATTTGGGACATTGGAACACGTTCGGAGTTTTAACATTTTGACAACAAATTCTGTTGTAAGCCGGTTGTAAACGCACAAATAGGATGACGAAAATAGATTTGTGAACGTTTGGACTTCCAAACATTTTTTCGAGGGCACCGGTGCATGTGATTAAGGGATGGGACATTATCTCCGTTGCTTTGTCCCTACGGTTCTTACTGCGGTTTGTGGCTGGCATTTGTTACTGCGAATATAGCTCCTATTCTTTCAGCAATACGACTGTCCCAAACGAGTTTGTTATAAATGTATTGAGTTACGCAAACCCAATACCGTTGCTTACACGAAAGCTGATCTGCGTCGGTGACATCTCTAGAGTACGTAAAGGATTATCGAATGACAAAGTGGAGTTTTTGTGGAATTCAGTAAATATTCAATAGCATCCGCTTTTAAACTAGGCTGCTATTAAATTGCGCATGTGCCTTTGTCATGCCACATGACATTTTCCAGCAGATGGTTCTTTTGTGGCACCAGCATTACTTGAGTAAACCAATACTCTTACCCGCTTATTCGATGAGTATTTAAATTGTCATTTATTCTATTAATACGATAAGCAAACTTGACGATCGCATACAAAAAAGACAAAATAGTGTTGTTCATAGGTTAAAAAAGAAAAAGATTTTTTTATCTACGTTAGAATAATTTTACATAACAGTGATATTGTAGCAAAAAAATAATTAGGTAAGTTTTGATTGACTTAGTTAAAATTTCAACAAACTGGTTTTTTTGTCCTAGACGTTCAGTGTTATTTTATTGTTTTACAAGCTTTTATTCAACTTGGTACTGTATATAATTAAGTATGTACCATATGTTTTAGTGACATCTTGCAACTGTATTTTAAAGCGGTTATCTTTCAACTGATTAAGCTGAAATCTGGCACATTTATAGATTCTCGGTGACAATGCAATATTATGACAGGAGCTGATCTGATGATAGAATCAAGAGCTATTGAACGGATTTCCTCAGTAAATAACTTTAAAATACCCATGTCTATGTCATTTGAATCAACTCTCGATTACCTATTAAAAGCTTGTTGTAAAAAATATGTTTTAATAGAAAACTTGGTATCAAAATTTATATGCGCTTTAACACGAGCTCAGAGCCTTTAGCACGAGTATGCACAAAGTCTACTATTCGATCCGTGACTGTAGTTTAATCTCTCAAATGTATTGGGATTTTAGTTCAGTCAAGTTACCACTGGAGGCGCTGCACCGGAATCCCATACATTTGAGAGCCTTTACTACAGTCACGGATCGAATAGTAAACTTGTGCATACTGGCGATCGAGGCACTGAACGATGAAGGAAAACATCGTGTGGAAACTAGTACCTACCTACTTTCTAATAGTGTCGACGGGCTTGCAACCGTCACGTATAGAATGTTAACTTCTGCAAAATGTGGGTATGTACCAAATGTGTTTGAACACACCTCTGACTACCCTTGTAGACATCTTCAAAGGATCTTAAAATGCTTAAAGATCTGAAAGAATATGTCTACCGCACCTTGGGAATACAGTCGTGATCATATTATTACATTTATTTTACTTATTATCAAGTCCATCATCATCATCCGCAGCCCGATCTCTCCCACTGCTGGGAGAGATCGCTGGGAGAGAGGCCTCCCTTTGTTTTTGCCATTTTTTTCGACCCTGCGCTTACCTGATCCACTGCCGGCCCGCGACGCTAACAATATTGACTGGCCTCTTAGCTCAGTTGGTAGTAGATCTGCCTTCTGCGCTGTAGGTCGTGGGTTCGATTCCTACCCAGGACAAACATTTGTGTGATGAACATAGATTTTTGTTCTGCGTCTGGGTGTTATAAAGTATTGTAAGTATGTATTTACAAATATATAAGTATTCTATCAGTTATCTAGTTCCCATAGTACAAGCTTTGCTTAGTTTGGGGCTAGTTGACGTTGCGTCAAATGTCCAGCAATATTTATTTATTTATTTATATAATATCGTCGACCCATCATGCTGCCGGACGTCGTCCGATCTTATTATCAAGTAAACTTTTTATTATCGAATTAATTCCCAAAAGTGAGCCTGCGCAATCTATTTAGAAACATTGTTTGTTATCGTTCACAGTCGCCGGCACATAAACCGACTCTTCTCGGAATAGACTTTTGATACGATCTCTTAGAATTGGGAACGGTAATTTAAAATCTAAATTTGACGTTTGCCACATTAGTTAAAAGTGACCGTTCATTAATAATGAACTCTATTTTAATTGGGTTATTTGCATAACAAAAGCTAGCTTTTGTTATTTTCGGGTGCAATTAAGTTTTTAGTATTATAAGAGACCTGAGTCAATGATGATTATGTTTTTTACTAAGCTCAGTCATCTTCCTTGCAACAGTGATATTTTTTTTTGCTTTATCAAGAAACTTCTATGAATTAGTTTCAAACTTGAGATTGTTAAATATTTTGTCCTTATCTGTGAAGTGTGAACAAAACAGTTTTGCCAGCACTTGGAAATTTCTATTTTTTTTTCTTAAATATTCCACTTATTATATTAAAATATAAACTGCCTTACATAACATACCAGTTGAGTATGTGACCCTTTTAAACCATAAAACTAAGTTAATTACCAAACTACTGCTATTAGGAACCTTGTCTATTTAACCCAAAATGTTGGGTCAGCAATCGCCGTAATATTTGTTTTATCAACTTTAGTCCAAGTACTGTTACCGAAATGTTGGGTTACAGAAATGGGAAACCAGATGCCCCTATGATAATACCTATTCTAATAAGGGTATGATAATGGCATGAAAGGATTCTAAATTTGAATTTTAGAATAAAGTCCTTACAGTTAATTTTTTTTTTCAGTTTTGAACTGTTTAGGAATTTTTGCACTGAATACGAATTGGGACAACTAAAAATGACACAGTAACGGCATAATTTCAACAATATCCACATAACTTAAGCATAAATCCATTAACATTACTGGTGAGGGTGCGAACATCAAAAATAACTGATGTTGATTTCATTTTGATTTACCCTCAGGATGATAATAGCAGTTTCATGAGTTGATGTCTAGATGGCGTCACTAGTCACGCTCTGCGCCGGTTTTAGCCGGCTGTAGGCAGTTACGGGTGGATTTAAGTGGCCAATACTGGGTACAGGGTGGAAAATATGAGGATTTATTGCGATCCGCGTGTTAGTAATGGAAAAAGAATAGTGTGAAGAAGCCGAGGGCGGAAAATGATGAAGGTTCTATAGTGATTTATGTTTTTTATTGCAATCGGAGTTGTAACATCAAAAGTCAATCTTGTTTTATTATCTAGGTATAGTTCGCGTCATGTAAAAAGAAGTCAAGCTGCGCAGAAAGCAATTTATAAAAAGTAGGCAAATTAATACCATCGCGCACAAAAGTTTTTAATTACGAAATGTTTTCCATAGAAATAAAAAAAAAACAATAGGCCTAGTACTTTCATGTGCAAGTGTACCCATGTGCAAGTTTACCCCCTCCACTGTTCACTTCCAGCGTTCTTTTTACGTGATGCAAACTATACTTACAGAATATTTTCGTGTCACTAAAGCGTGATTTTATTACTTACCATATTTTTTTAAGAAAAAAAAACATAGGTAGGTAGATACTTATAAGTAACAGGTACTTATCTACAGTACGGCCAACGGATCTCGGCGTACGTGAAGTTAGCCGTTTCGATGCACAGTGCAACTTTTTCATACAAAATTTTCTACTGCGCAGCGAAAAGCCTGACTTCACGAACGCCTAGATCCGTCGGCTCAACTGTACCTAAATTAATCTTTGTACCTTGGTTCATATTTCTGTTTTTACTAAAGCGTGTTTTTTGATTTGTATGTAGCTAAGTTAATTTTTTTAACGTATATTAACTGAGTAGTATTTTTTAAAACGGTAAGCATTATTACGTACTTAACCTGCCCTCTTGTCACGCTATAACGTAGTACCGTTACAGAAAATAAAGCTAATTTAAGCTTCCAACCTCCTACAAGCACACAATTGTTTCCTTAATTTATTAAATTGGGTAAATAATTGTCTATTTCAGTCTTTTGATAAGGTCAAACAGAAATTTCCTTGTTAAGCAGATTGAAAACCAAATTAAATTTTCGACGCTTCCGGTGTATAACAAGGCAATCACGGATTTCCACTTTCCTAATATTTAAGCATTACTTACCAAAAACACTTAATACAAATTTAAATACTTACTTCATAGATTGGCGGAAGAGTACCTACTAGATATTTTGGAATTTTCAAAAAAGCTGAAGATGGACTTCCGAACAAAGTCACTCCTGAATCAATTAACGTAGTAACTTGTAGTAGTTTTCAAAACAGTTGATTGAAATACTTTAAAGGACATTCTAATCGATTATACTTTGATTTTCATTAAACTATATAATTAGCAGCAAAGTGTTGCAGTTAAACTTAAAGTAAAGCTCAGCATTACTCTCAGTGATCGATCACCGGTTAAATTGATGTAGAAGGAAACTTACCTCGTCTTTGCTTGGCTTAATCCAATCGTACGAGGCATTACCAAGATTATCAGTAGCGCTGGTGGAAGGATCAGTGTTTTGGAAACACGTTTCCCTAAGGAAATAGAGAAGCTTTACAGCTTTATCTGTAATATATATGATTTTACTAGCTTGGTATGTTGTGTCAAAGTATGCATAATATGAAAGACACCTACAGTAGGGCCAACGGATCTCGGCGTTCGTGAAGTTAGCCGTTTCGATGCGCAGTGCAACTTTTTCATATAAAATTTTCTACTGCGCATCGAAAAGCCTGACTTCACGAACGCCTAGATCCATCGGCCCAACTGTAACTTGAAATGTGTCATTTTTCTATTTTAAAAAGAGAGATTTCAAGAAAAATAATCCAAATTTTCGTATTGAATTTAGGATTAGGTCTATTTAATACTAAATGTGCGAGTAGATTTATGGACCTATGTATGGTTAGGTAGGTAATTTTTTCTCTAATTTACCAGTGCATGTCTGTATAGTTGTATCTAGCAAGGAGTTACGTCGATTTCTCTAATGTGGAACGTGCCTGAGTATAAAATCAGCTACGGCCAACTATTACTGCTTTCCTTTTAGTCGATGAACTTTCTCAAAGTGACTTTCAATTTCCAATATGTTTGCATATTGGCTGAAAATGTTAGAACCTACTTCAACTTGAACATGCTGATAGCTCTCGAAGTTTCCGAGTGCTTGTAACTATGTTAGAACTAGCGACGTGTTTTTCTTTCTGGCCTGGAAAAGTTTGTGAAAACAGTTTCAGTTTGAAATTACCTGAAAACCTAGGCTAGTGTTGTGTGAATAATTTAAAAACAAAATAAAAGTGTGTTCCTATGTTAAGTATAACAGAAAAAGGAAATAAAACAAAACAAAAATAAAATTTAAAATGTGTATTTCGTCTTTTCTTTTTGATAATATCTCCCTTCAATATATACATTTTATATACAGTTTTATAATATTTACAGTCTCTTTATTATGACAATAGTTATGTGGCGTATAAAATTAAAATAAATGCATCTGTACATAGATTTAACTTTGGCATGTTTATTTTATGCGATCCAAACGTAGTCACTGATTACGAGTATAATTTAAATGGTAATTTTCATAGTATACAACGGCTTAAAGTTACCTATCTATAAATTACGAGTACTATCGCAGAAATTAGGAAGTGAATCCGTAACATAAACATAAAACTAGCGACGAGAACTATACAAGTAAATGCAAGAAGAGTAGTTACTTAAATTACATAATAAGTTACTATAGAACAATTTTAAACTAATTATCACTTTTGTTGGACTAATACGCTTAAGCGTTGCAAGTATCAGTGTCTGGTTACCTGCGTTGGAGCATACGCTACGCCCATAGTTGGGCTTGTGGCGGCATGCGGTGGGTGTGGGGGTCGTGTGCGTGGACGCTGTGCCCCAGGGCCAGTCCGTCCCCCAGCAGAGGGGGCAGCTTGCCCGGCGGGGGGGGAGGGGGCGGCGCCGGCGCCCGCCCGGCCCCCACCGGCGACACCGACGCGTAAATATTCACTGTCGACCGGTGATACTGACACTTCCGCAAGTCCGGCATCGCGAACCGCAACTTTTGCCAAAACTGTCTGTCACCCCACTCTATACACGTATTCGCTTTCAAACACAACCTCAACTCCGGGTCCATGTCTCTATTCGGAATTTCACCTAGCAATATTATTATCAGTCTTCTTCGTCTCTCTTTTAGTACTTCGTGCAATGCAGTTTTGAATTCGAACCGGCACCATTCGTTGTTGATGAAGTTTTTAGATAGGACTATTATTGTCCGTTTGGATGACTCTACAGCTTCTATTATTGTGTCGGCGACGTATGCTGATGCGTTAAAATCGCGGTAATGTAGGCAGAGCCGGAAACTTGGATCGGCGGATTCTAGGCCGGGCGCTAGCATTTGAGCGACGAACGCCTCATCTTTCACGCTATAACTTATGTAGGCGTCGAATAATCGGTCTTTATCGGCCTCTTCTTCGAACGCCGTGCTTTTGTAGCACATTCTGAAGCCGCAGTGGTAATAAATCCACACCCGGAGCTCTCGCCTCCAATAAAACACACCGCATATTAGTACAGAGCTCACTACAAACACGCACAACGATATCAGTAAAAGTGGCAGATAATCGTTGATTACTTGGTTTTCAATTATCGACGAGCTCCCGCCGACGTGGCTCGTGCAAATAGTGGAATTGAAGTCGGACATGAGTGGTCCCACGGCGTTCGTTATGTTGTCGAACACACACGTGATTCTATTAGCGTCCTCCACTTTCCCTAGGTTGTTTTTAAACCAATTTCTGAATTTATGCATGTACTGACAGCCGCACGACCAAGGGTTTCGCGAGAGACTTATCTCTACCAAATATGGATTCATCGTGAATTGCCACACTGCAAAGCCGTAAATGTTATTTCCATCCAAGCGCAGAACCTCTAAATGCCTCAACTCCAGGAAGGTTCGATTATCGATATAGTGAATTTTATTGTCTTGTAGATGCAATTCTCGTAAATTCTCCAACGGCGACAATTCGAAACCGAGTAATTCTTTTATATTGTTCTTTTCTAAATGCAAAACCGTTAAGCGTTTTAGTCCACTAAATGTATTATTATACAAAGCGTCTATATTAGAATTGTTCGCGTACAATATTTTAAGATTTTTTCGTCCAATAAAAGCGTGACTTGTTAAACCACCAAAATTATTACCGTCTAAGTATAGTTCAGTAGCGTCCATAGGTATACTGTTAGGTATTTCGGCATACCCAGCCGCGGAACAGTCCACAATGTTCGCTGACCATGGCTGGTCATGATAACACGTACAGTTCGATGGGCACGTCATTTCACAATCACAAGCGTCAAAATCACAACAATGGCACAGAGTGAAACAGTGGGTTTTATATGTACACAAAAACTGAGATGATTCCGCCTCAATGAGCGGAATATAAGTTCTTTCACGATTGTAGAGGAGTTTGCAGTAAATGCTTTCCAAGTCCATCACTCGGGGATGTTGCCGCAGGTGATCCAGTTTGTTGATTCGTTGTAGCCATTCCATAGTACAATCGCACTGAAAAGGATTCCCTCCAATATAAAATTCAGGCAGTGGTCGCCCGGGATCGACTGGAGTTAGACGGAGAGCATTCAAATCCATACTAGTTATCTGATTTGCATACAAATCGACTCTCGTTAAATTGGTTTTTCCAACAAAAGTTTGGGCTTCAACTTGTGTAATTTGATTATCATTCAGGAACAGGAGCTCAACACTGCTCGGGATAGAATAGGCGGATATTTTCGTCATTTTATTAAAACTCGCATCTAGTGTTTGTAATCGGAGTTCTTTGTCAAGGCGGTAGCTATTTTCAAGCTCTTTGATGTTGTTGCTGTGTAGGTCCAACCATTGCAACGCCGGAGGGATGACAGTGTAATCAAACCATCCTATTTGATTGTCAGACACGTTCAGCCACAGCAGAGATGGTATGTTTACGAATAATCCTTGCACATCGGTGAGCTGGTTAGCATCTAGTCTAATGGCTTGTAGGTTGGTTAATGTTTCGAATGCATTTGAATCGATGCGTTTCAGTTTGTTTCGTGCCAAATTCAAAATTTGTAAAGATGGGAGATCCGAAAATACGTCCTTGCTTATATTCTCTATTTTATTCCCGATAAGACGTAAGCCGTAAACGTTATGCAAACCGACAAAGCCGGGCTCTTCGAGTGATGTTATCTGATTTTCTCCAAGATCAAGAGTTCTAAGTAATCGCATATTTCTGAGCGCTACGGGTACTTTCTTTAAGCGATTTCCATTTAAATTCAAATCCTGCAGCGAAGATGTATTTCTAAACGCTTCTGGGTGAAGTTCATCTAGATGGTTATTGTCTATTGAGAGCAGAGACAATACGTACAAGCCATTCAGGGCGTATGCGTCGATGTGGGATATTTTATTGTATGATAAAATCAGTGTGTGTAAGTTGTTCATGGGAGCGAATGTATCCGCGGCTATGTTTTCCAGCATATTATGTTGAACGTTGAGAATTTGCAGAGTGTACAAATCTTTAAAAATCTTCGGATCAAGTTTTGTTAATCTATTGTTCGACAAGTTTAAAAGCACCATTCTTATCAGACCAGTGAAAGTATTCTCATTTATCCAGGTGCTTGTTAGATGGTTGTTAGATAAGTCCAACGCTAACAGCTGATCTAAGTTAGCAAAAAGACTCGGTGAAAGCACACTTATAGAATTGTTTTGTAAGTATATTTCTTTTATCACTGGTCTGCTATCTTTGAATAGATCTTGTGGAAGAGCTACGATTTTGTTATTAGAAAGATCAATTATCTGTAGCTGTTTCAGTCCGGAAAGTGCTTTGTCAGCGACCATAGATATTTCGTTGTCATGAATGTGCAGTTCTTTAAGTCTGCGAAGAGCCATGAATCCATTTTCCGGCATTAGCACAAAGTGATTATTAGAAGCGTCCAACACTTCGATGTCGAGAGAGCAGGAAGCGTGCGAAATGGAAGTCACTGACGGCGCTGGTCCATCTTGTTCACTTATAAGAGCTTGGTGCATCGCACGCTCTCTGAACCCCAAATCACTTACGTCTTGAAGTCGATTCGAAGAAACGTTCAAATACACTAAATTGGTTAACGGGCAAAACAAGTTTTCTGGAAACGACCAAATGTTATTAAAGCTGAGATCCAACTTTTCCAACTGCCGAACTGCCGTAAAGCTCTCTGATGCTATCTCTAGACTCATGGCAGCCCATTCCGTGTTTTTCGTTCGGATCGTTAAATTTCGGAGATCTCTCAGCCCTGAGAGTACGCCAGGCGGCCATCTTCCAATTTTACAGTTATCTAAAACAAGCTCACGTAGTTTCATTAGATGTGCGAAACTTCGGTCATCTAGAGAGCTTTTGTACATCATTTCTTCATTGCACACTATCCTCAGTGATGTAGTGTGCTCTGATGGAATGACGCTAAAGTTTGTGGTGTCAAACTCACTGTTTATCGTTCGAAGTTTACAAGTGAGGGAAACTTCATGGGCATCGTTGGGCCCTCTTAGCCACCATTGACAGTCGTCGGGCGCTTCGTATTTTAGCGGTAGTGAGCTCTGATCGGCGACGTTTATTCCCACGACGAACCAAATTAAAATTTGGCTGAAGAGACGATTTCTTGAAGAAGACTGAAGTGCCATTATGGGGAAAATCAAATATCAGGGAAGAAAGAAAACAGGACACAAGAGGCTCAGTGTCATGTTTTTTCCGACGGTGTTCGTGTGTATCGTCCCCTTGCCGGATGTTGAGTATCCATCAATTTATAAACTCAATTTTGGGCGTTTAATAAAGTCCTTGTTACGTTTTCACACATAATTATTGAATTCACGTTCACAGTCCGATATTACTGTTTCAACGAAACATTAACAAAAATTCACGAAAAGTTCACTTTAACGAAATGTTCAGTTTTCACGTTAACAAATTTGTATTGCGACGAATGATTGTTGCTTTCAGTTGATTTTCATCACGATTCGTATTTTTGTATTTGTTACGAGTTGATGATAAGCGTGTTTCATAAATCGCGTAAGTTCCGTTCGAAGCGCCGAGTGACGCGACCGTTCACTGGCTCTGGTTCGGGTCGACTGGCTGAGAGTCGAGCATTGCAGTCGGTCGAGTATTGTATACGTTCAGTCGAGGGGTGAGACGCGGGGCGAGATGAGCCGAGCGGTGGCGAATGTTCACGACGACTTATTACAATAAATTATTTTTTTCCGGAGCTTCAAGCGATTGGCTATACATATCTCGATGCCGCAAAGTTTCAATGAAAGACAAGCATCAGCTGTTTTCGGGAGTTTCTTACTCTGAATTTATGTTTTACTTTAGAATATAATTTATTTTCTTAGTTACCGCTTATTATTTAAACCTTAATTATAAGTTCAACAAAAGGAATTGATCGAATAACTCATTGTGTGAGTTGGTGGTACCTGTAAGAAATTTGCGGTGACGACATCCGAGACCTTTCAAGTTACGGAATATTTTGCATGCCTTGAATTTATTGATCTTGACTCGAACCTTCTATGACTTCGCAGAAATGACTTTGAAGCCCCTTCATTTCGGAAATTGTGCGTCGAGTGTGTGAGCTTGCAAAATACTGTGTGAAAAAATTATGAGAGCTACTTTCTCCGTCCCGTGGGAAATAAGAATACTTGGATCCTATCTCCTTACAAAATACTAATTTATGCGTATACTAAAAAGTTATAGTGACATGTCGAGTTATGCTACGTAATTTTAGTCTTTAATTTATGTAGGTTTGTATTTGCAGTCTATGAGCTAACTAAGTAGTGAACTTTGACATTATAAATCATCTTTTCAATCTCTAGAGTATTATGATTTAAGTTTAGTTTAACTAAAAAACGCAAATCGGATTAGTATGAGAATTTTATATCTTAAAATCCATTTTAAATTCAATTAAACCAAAAAACGTTTCTTTATTTAACGCTACCACAAAGATTTCAAAGCATCTTAACTATTTTTACCTCACGTAATCGCGATTAAAAATCAACCCTTTCTGTTAACTTTAAAAAGTAATGGCACAAAAGTATTAAAAGCTTAAGGTAACAAAATTCTTGAATGCTTCAACAAAGGAGTTTTCTGTTAACGCTCCGTGGACCACACTGGCTGTCAGACGACGGAAGATATCATTTTAATCCTTTTAGTTAAGTTGACTATGAAAAGGCAGATGCCTAGCCGGCATCCGTGTTTTTCTTTGTCACTTTCTGACGCTTTACGCTTGGCCGGATATAAATTAATTGAAACTTTAGGTTGTGACTATGGTGGCAGTCAATGATAACAAAGTTGAAGAAACAAGATTAACGCTATGTCCAAGTGAAGACTTAAATGTTGTTATATAATTTTGACTAATTTTCGTTGAACAAATCGTAATTGATCTAATCCTTTCAGGAATGATTGGACCAAAAGTCATCTTACTCCAGAGTAACTTAACTAGCCAACATAATTCGAAATACAATTGTTTAGAAAGCGCAACCGAACATTATGTGCATACAAATTATCCTGGTTATAAGGTATTAAATTTACAATGTCAAAATATTCAAACAAACAGTAGTTTACTCTCGAGTAAAAACTTAATCCAGTTTGGTCGAATCCAGCTTCAATAGTCTGTCGACTATTGGTAGGTATATGGTTTAAATTTTACTTGCAGATTTCAAAACATATTTTTTGTCGTTGCAAAAATTCCAAACCAAGACAATTATAATCTGTTAGACTACTTATAACATTAGAAGTCTTCAATCTTTCACATTGTCGTAAAACTTTTACTCCTTCTTTTATTCCCCATCGTAATCGTAATGTAAGACAAACTCGATGACATAATTGCGACCGTAATTTCTTCAACATGTGGATGTTTTGTTATGATACAACATCAGAAGACATAAAGTTGCTAGAGTTGTCGAAAGTGTCTCTTTGATGGATGAGTCGTGATGGATTACGTAAATATACCTACCCTGGGTTCGATTCATGTGTAATATCAAAATTTCAACGGTCTTATGCATAAAAACTTAGAGCGTTCTTTTGTTTTTGGAGTGAGCTTGGCCGGCGCGCTAAGTTTTATGCATACTTATTAAAACAGTAAGTGTTTTTTTAGAGAAAAGAGCTATTTTCATGCACGTTATGATCATATTTTCGGAATTTTAGAATGTACTTATGTTAAAAAAATATCTATAGGTATGGTAGATTACCTGGGTATATTAGTAATTAAGGTCCTTAAATTCACGTTTTGCTTAGTTGCTTGTCAATGTGTGAAATGAACATTATTTAATTTACTCTTAAACGTAGGATATAAAGATATGAATCAAATGAGGTACTAAAAGTACCACAAAGATCCTACAAAAACAGCGCAAAGAAACTCTATACAGTCAAAAAAATCGAGGACATGCTGACATCCGACAATCCGCACTAAGCCGAAAGCCTCATTATTATTGCGTCTCCGTCAGGAAAAGGCATTGATTGGGACATCAGTTTTAATGATGTATCAATATTGAAACTGATTCTTACGATTGTATCGCCATTGTGCTATAATATTTATGACAATGAATATACAGACATTTTAAAAACAGAATTTTTGGCTGATCATAGACATGCATGTTATGCAGCTTCGTGCAATGCTGTTCGGCTGCGTTTATTATTTTCTATTATGTAGGTTGCCTGAAACAAAATAAACACTTAAATTATTTCAATGTCCTATCTATAAGTATAAACAAAATTCAAGTGATTTAGGTTAATAAAGGAGTCTGAAAGGGCAAACAAGCCTTTAACCCCAATTTCTGCATGTGTTCATTTGCCTCAAATACGCATAATTACCTATCATAACTTACAAGCACTTGTTGAAAGTCTAACCGCAAACTTTAGTCATTATCATCTCTTCAGAAACCCAATTAACTTATCATTTTCACTTGACAAACTCAAAACTGACTTGTTGGACACTTTAAGCCATGTCTAGACTGACGCGCCCAAACACACTACATGCGTTAGTTTGATAAAACAGTGTTCTTGATTTAGTAAAAAGTTGTATAAAAATGTCCAAAACGACGTAAGACAAATTAAAATAAAGTTTTATTTTTTCTGTAGTTGTATAGAAAGTATAAGCCTAAATAAAATTAATATTAAGGGACGAAGTAACATTTATAGAAATTGATATAAAATACTCGTTGAATGAAGGTTGAAAAGCTCTTTGTTCTATAAATCGCATTAGACTCAGGCCTTTTTTAGAATATCGTTTTTGAAGGAACCTTCATAAATACAGATAAATTGAAGAGAATCAAAAGAGCAGATTTGAAAAAAAGTGTCAAAGTAAACTTCCTTGAGGAAATAAGTAACCAAGGAGCGTGAATATTTCCTACTCAATTTTTTACGCTTCTGTGTTGACATTTTCGGTCACGAAGAATATCATATAAGCAATAAAACACAATGACCAAAACCTGAGAATAGTAAACATTCCATAGAAAAGAACGCCATAATTCATACCGTATAAAATCACGAAATATTAACCTTGACGCGTGAATCACCAAATTAATATCCTTGAAATCTAATCAAAGCAATTAAGCACAGTTCTATTGGTCCGCTAGATATAACTGTCCCTCTTTTTCTTATAGTTTCTTGTGCTATCTATCTCCTTCTTGATTATTTTTTAAGACGATATGTGACAGGGGTTGGATCGCAATATTTCACGTGACCCAAAACGCACCCATGCTCAGGTAGCAAACATTATCACTTGAGCGTTTGTTCGAATCTAAAAAACTTAAAAAAATAATAAGCTTGAAAAACATAGAGTCGACAACCATTGAATTTTTACAAACCACTATTTTTACTTTAGTTACTATTATTTCTAGTTAAATTATGATTTTAAATGTTTATGATTTTAAATAAATAAAATAAATAATGCAGGACATTGCACTGAACACAGCGTCATCTATCCCCAAAGTAAGCAGAACTTGTGTTATGGGAACTACATGACTGTGTTATGGGACTACTTAAATACTTTTTTTTGTAAATCCATACATTTACTTATTCAAAGAAAAACACCCAGACCCGAGACTAATACTTGTAGATTATACAAACATTTGTCCCGCGGCGGGGATCGAACCCGCAACCTCATGCGTCTTAGGCGCACCCTCACACCACAGAGGTCGTCAAATAATAAAGTTCTTGTTAGATTTTGTTAACATCTACTTATCATATATTTTTATTTCATTTTCAAATCTATCATAATGTTTGTGACAATACATATGCATTTTGTTATTAACACGAGCTCTAAACGGTTAAGGAAAACATCGTGAGAAAACCCAGTTAATTTTCTAATAGGGGCAATGGGCTTGCAACGTCCCACGTATGGAATGTGGGCATGTACCATGTTTTTCGTCACACCTCTGCTCTGACTACCTCCCCTGGATATCGTCAAGGATATTGAATGAATGTGTAATTTTATTTTGTTTAACCATGATTGAAAATTAACATTTTAAATACTTACTTACAATTTTATAATATTTTGTACTAGTTATTTTTAACAGCGAAAACCCCTGAATTTATATCCCTACTACTCTATTCATTTCAGAATTCTTAAGTCCAAAAAAGCTATGAAAAATAAGCAGTTGAAGGTGTAACATTGAAAAAACTAGCATCAAAAGTATATTCCGAAGATTAAAGAACGTGATTTCAAAGGGTCCTTTTTGCCATCTTTTGTGCCAATTATTAGCTGGGTTTTACTAAAAATTATACTGAGGGTGTGGGTGGGAACTGACGGGACATTTTTTCAAAATTTAAACAATCAGTTTAAGTTTAGCTCATCCCATAAGTCAAATTAGCTTTCTAAAATCTAAAATGAAAACCAGAATTTATTTAAATTATTTTTTACGCACTGGTTAACGGATTACATTTTTTCTTGTCGACTTTTATCATTTTTTATTCAATATTGTTTTTATTTCAAAGTATTTCTCGATATTATAATCTCTTTATCATAGTAAGCCAATTATTTAGCTTTCTATCTGAGTCAGTGCTAATAGGTTCACGTACCTTTTCAACAAGCCGCTATGGAAGTTAGGGTAGATACACATTGAAGATTGTGTTATTTCAATTAAACAATATTTTTCATATAATTATTTTGAACAAAGATAATACTTAGTTTTAAAACACAAAATAAATAAAGAGAAGATTTTTAATAAAACATTTTTAGGGTTTATAAAGGTTCATCAAAATGAAGACCAAAACTACCGGCCGATAATAAAGTCTACGTAGTTTAGTATTATTATCTGTTCTGTAGGAGATTTAGTTATTTTTGTCAACTTTGTCTTATTTGGTATCTTCGGGTAATTTTTATCGTCATTATTGTCGTTATCATCATCATGTTTACTTTTTATTAAAGTCAAAGCAGTCTAAGAGGGCTCTTACATAACTAAATAATGTTATTCAATGAAAATTGTGTTCTCAGAGATTTCCTATACTTCCGCTAGGATCATCCATTATTATATTCCTTTTGCCTTCATTGGATCATCACCTTTACCTCGCCGCATGGCTCCACAACCGTGCAGGCAAATTATACCACACTCAGCGGGACACGGCCTGCTTGCAGTATATCCAGAAATATCTCTCACCCATTTATCGTATGTCTATAGATTGAAAAACTCTTGTTCTTATTTTGTGTGGGTATAAGATGTGTCGATTTTTGTTATGGTATTGGAAATGTAGCAACTGTTTTGGTTTATCATTCCGTTTATCGTTAACAATTTTCAAATACTACTTACTTAGTGTTTTGTGGATAACATTTTTTTTCGGATAAACTTTTATGCCGTCACTGTGACCATTGCCGTTTTACCGGACGAGAAGGGATAAGGTTCCGAAAAATTCAAATCATACGAGAGTGAACACATTTTGTACAATCACTACATTGCATAAACTCTTTCAAATAAAATCATATAATTGGTTCTTCATACTAGGATTACAATTCGAACAAAAAAAAAAATACAAAATGACAAAGTGACAGTGTTAAAGGATCTTAGTTAATTTAAAAATGATTTTTTCTGCATCGTTCTGTTTCATCTAACACACAAAAGGCCCGGGACCGATCTCGCGAAACAGATTATCCGAATTTAAGATAAAGGAGGCAACACCAAAGGCCGACAAACATTGAATTAGCATTACAAGATTACAAAATTCGGGATAAGGAGCTTAAGTAAAAAGGATTTTTATGTAAAAGAAAATCAATTCAAGCACGTAACGCCGAAATTCTTGATTTATAACCATTTCGATTTTCATAAAGAAACGAGCTTAAGTATTTTGCTGCGAGAGTTTTTGCATCGTATGCTTGTAGCTTTATGGTAAGCGTCCACATGTCGGTATCGTACGCTTCGGACGCATCGCACGCAACGGATCGTAGTATTATTTGTATAGAAACTCATATAAGTGCGTCCACCTGTCCGCATCGTACGCATCGCATTTCACAGATAATCCGTTTGATGCGATCCGTCCGCTGCGTGCGATGCGGGCCTGTGGACGCTTACCATTAATCTCCATTTTATCTAGTTTATCGCAAATTTTATTTAAATTGACGTATTTTGAATCCTTCAGCAAGTAAAAAAAGTAGAATGGTTATTCTCATTTATAAGATAAGCCACATCAAAACATACTTATGAAATTATTCTTTTAAAAATTATAATGCTACGTTAATTTCTTCTACATGGTCTTTTATTCGAAAACTTTGTAGACTGAAACTTTCATATTGGAAATAATGTCCGTAAATCCTTCAGTATCTGCATATAATTAAAAAACTTCAGCGTTTAACTTTAATATTGTAGAAAATTAATAGTAAGTATCGAAGGTTTATGTCTAAATAAGTAATTTGATTCTGAACTTTTGAAGATTCAATCGAATTTTCGTTTCAAGATCGCTTGAATTTATAGACTAATGAAAACAATTTAATTATGCCATCAAATACCAAGTGAAATGGAGTTACTCAAAATGATCTTGAACTTAATTTCTTAGGATATTTTACAAACTTACTTAAAGTTACTTATGAAGTATGAATAGTTGGGCTTTCTGTGGTTTACGTACTTGAGTACTTTTTGTTTTGCCCCAGAAAAACTCCTATCTAAATAGCACTGCCATGAAACTACTTAGAACGAACTGGTGGGATTAGTACCGCGGTCGATTGCTTAGATGCATAGTGAATTTCTTATCTAGTAACGCAATTTAAGTAGCAGTTAAGTTCCAACAGAGAATTAAAAATATTGTGTAAAATTAAACCATAAGAATGCGTGGCATATTGTGCTGGACAACACTTTCTTATAACTTCATCAACAATTCGTGTTTACCTTTTTTTTAATAAATGTTTAAGCTGTAAGTCAGTATGACCGTTGATCGCTGCAGCTTCACCAGACTATGATTTTTGTATTGTTCTTTGAAGGCCAAATTGTAGATATTTGTGAATTGTAAAAATATCACCGATCACAAAAGTATCTTCTCTAGATTAGGTACCTACAACTAGCTTTACCACATTTAATGAAGATGTTGCAAAATTACGTTTATAATCATCAATAATATCAACAATGTTTATAAATTGTTAATATTTCTACAATTATACATATAGATAGATAGATAGATATAAATTTATTTTCAGCACACATGGTAAAGAACATATTTATAACTATTTTTAATAGATCTTAAATATGTAACTAATTTACTATTAGGATGTCTCGATTTTAATTCATAGTCTTAGTTTGAAAGATTAAAACTCACTATACGCGTTTTTGTTAATAATTATTTTTCGTAAAATGTTGCACCGGTTTCTTATCTGCGTTTTCAATAAAATCTGCATTTTGTATTTCTATTTGTATTTATTTATTTAAAACACACAGGGGCTTACAGAGCTTGTAGAGTTGGGCTTTTATGCCCGGGTGACACGAGGCTAGTTTTTCAAGCTAGGATAGCAAGCTAGTGTTTTACTAGCTTCGTGTAGACACAACTAGCTTCATTTCTAAGCTAGTACACGAAGCTAGAAGTACTAGCTTGCTAGCTTACTAACACTAGCTTGCTTGAAGCTTGAATAACTAGCCTCGTGTCACCCGGGCATTAAAGGTGAGACACTGAACTAGTAGCAGCATTGTTGATGTGACCGCACGCTCAATAGCAGTTATGTTTGCTCAACTGTACCTACCAGTTGTCAGTAATTACAGAACTCTCTATTTGCTGAGGAAGTCACTATTTGAGCATTATACGTTTGCCGAGAAACTTTAAGGATTTCTCGTTATTGAGGTTGAACAAAGACGGGAGGCTTATGACCCTATCGTATTTGAAAATTGTTGTGGTGTGCATTCTTAATTTTCAGTAAATATACTACAGATTCTGCACAAAAATGTAGCTACTATCCTAGTACCTAATAGTTAGAAAATTTTATAGTAGGTACCTATTACTTTTACAAAAGATTTCATAAGTATCTGATTTGATTACAGAAGATAATTTTATGGTTTCTTGGGGATACAGACTTAATTTTTTAACGATCACTACTCATAGCTAGAAATAAAAAAGTTACGATAAAAAGAATGGTTATAATATGTTATTTACTTTTTTTAAATATTATAAGTTAATATACTTAATATTTCGCTTGCAACCACCAGCAGAGCCTGTGCTATGTCAATGTATTTTTTAATAGTTTTTTAAATTTTTAATAATAGTCGTGAAAATCTTCTTGTCTATCGTATTTATCGTAAAAAACAAGTTCAACGTAAAGACATGAACAAATTACAAAAATTCCAGAACCACAAAAGAACTCAAGTACAAATATAGTGAGTAGTCAATATTGTACACAATGGTCACTTCAGATCAAACCGAATCGAATCTTTTGTCGAGACGGACAATCTGACCGTGAAAAGAACTCGACGATGGCTAAAACTGATTTGAACTTTTTACTATAGAAGAGGAGTATATACGAGTACCTATATTCAACAAGATTAGTGACAGTAAAATAGTTAGTTCTTGTTTCTGTTGTTTATAAATAAGAAATAGAGGGTCTTACTTATGAAAGATGTTTAAAGTTGAACCCTGGTTAAACAATGTCCTGTCTTTATTTGTGGATAGTGACGAATAGAGACAGGGAGTTGTTTAACCAGTGTTCAACTTTAAACATCTTTCATAAGTAAGGGGGAGAATTACTTGCCGTTATTACAACCAGTTTCCATCAATCAGTTACTTTAAAGGTGCTGCCACATTATCACGTCTCTACCCCGTCGCATAGCATGACCGTAGCAACACCGTCCCGGCAAAAATGATATTCTTTGTATTGAAATGTACCGGACGCCCCACACCACACCGTTCCCACACCGTCGCGTGTCCTGCCCTGCCATGGCCGTCTTGTCAATCTCCGGCCGCCATGATTATTTTGCTGACACGTAGGGTTGCAACACCTAATATTATATTTAATATAAGTCTAATATTATTTGAATCCTAAATAATATATTTTTGGGGAAAAAATATATTAGGCGAAGATCTTAGTGGCAACTTGGGCGATTTTATGTTGTTTGTTAGTAATGTGTTTCAAAAAATTTTCCGGGATAAAAAGTAGCCTATGTCCTATTTACGGTTATTTTCTATCTATATTTTAAATTTCAGCCAAATCGGTTCAAACACATCCAAACATCCATCTAACCACCCAAACATCAATCCATCCATCCAAACATTCAAACTATTAGTGTGATGTGATAGTGTGATGGCTTTGACCCTTTCTTCTGACTTACAAATTTTGCTCTTAGAGTTGCCGCAAAAAATAATACCCTAGCCTAGAGCTAAAATTAGCACATCGATGAGTGCAACTTCAAATATTTGTCTTAGCTTTGTTAGACTAAAGATAAATTTAGAATGCGTCCGGTCGCGGCGCTTATCGGCGCTGCTCGCTCCGAAACACGACAAAAATGCAGTTTTTTGGAGCTTTCTCATCCCTAATAACAACCAATCGAAAAAGTGAACGGAATTTATGTCATTAATTGAATGACCTATCCGATGGAGCAAACCAAAAACATAAATTACCTACACCAACTTCAAAAGCAAATGAAGATTTATCTTATTTTTAGTGATTTTCGTTGATTTATTATGAAGTAAATATGATGTTAAATAAAAATTAAAACTAAAATTAAACGGTATATTACAAGATAAAATGTTAGAGATGCATGTTGGCTTTTCAGTTACTTTCCACTTTATTTATCGAGGGTTTATACAGGGAAATACAGTGTTTGGCTCAGGGAACGCCCTTAAAGCAGACTCAACAAAACCATGGTAAGCTGTCATATTAATTATGTGAATGTAAACTTAAACTTGTAGGGGTAGTCAGACAGAAGCAAGGAAACTTTTATTTTTCAATCACATTTTTTATTAAGTAAAATCTACTATTTATTTGTAAGTTCCTACAAACTCCTTTATTCGAAAAAAAAGTGGCAACCCTACTGAGACGGTCGCATGCATGTCAGGTCGAGTTGACACTCGACTGACGTCCGCTGACAAATAACAATTTTAAAAATATAGGCTGAGTTCACATTGCATCTCTAAAATTGAAAATTGACAACCTTGTACGAGTTGATGTACGAGTAGAAAAATTTAAATTCCATATACAGGGTGGAAAAAATGAATGGGCCCCGGAGGGAAACTACTTTAAATCCTTAAGATACAATATTTTACTTAAAGGAAACATTCCTTTATTTTTAAAAAGAAACGAGTAGAAAAGAGTGTTGTCGAGACGTATTTAAAAATAAGTTTTTGAGAATAAAAAAGTTATTGTATTGTTCAGTTATTCAGTTATTTATTTAATACAGATTTAAATTATCATTGCAGATAAACATCCAATGCGATAATTTAGATAGGTACTTTTGGAAATTAACATCTACTATGAATACTTACATTGTACGGTCCGCACACCCTGGATAAAGGATAGTTCATAGTCTAATATCAGTAAAACTCTGAGATAAATTTTAACTGATATATTGTAAGAAAACTTATGATATTGATGACTTATGTTATGATACTTATACAAAATACTTAAAAAATACAGACGGACGGGCATAACGAAACTATTAGGGTTTCTTGTCAGGACAACGGAACCCTAAAAAGTAGTATTAGTTGATGAACTGAAATATTTTGTTTTTGAGTTTCCCAACTCGTTCTATCTAGTACATTTTTTTTTAGTATGTAAGAGACGGAGTGCAGACACGCCTTTATATTTTAATCCCCGCCCATCTGTCAATACACATATTAGTAGCGTAGCCAGGTCAGCCCCTAGGGGCCGCTTTTCGGCCGTTGAAAGGCTTAGGCGGCCTTTCGATGGGAGCGGCTCCTAAACGGCCTATATGCACCTAGTTACCTTTTCCTATTTTTATTAGGTAGGTACTTACCTAATCATAATTCAAAAAAACAAATTCGGATTGTAAGTACAGGTAAGTACATAGATAATGAGATACTGCGTTTAAAAAACCGGTCAAGTGCGAGTCGAACTCGTACGCCGAGGGTTCCGTACCTAGCCATGGTGCCAATTACCTAAGCTAGTCCGCTTAATTGTATGAGCGCCCATACAACTCGGAGGACAATTTTAATTGGCGTCAACTATGTATGGGAACACCCTTTAATTTTCAACTTTTTTAACTTTTTGGAATTTTTCCTTTATTTGTGCTATAAGACCTTGCTTTTTGCCAAATTTCGTTATTCTAGGTCAACGGGAACTACCATTTAAGTTTTCGACCCAAAACCTCTAGGGTACTTCCGGTTGACCTAGAATTGTCAATTTTGGTTACAAGCAAGGTCTTCCAGCACAAGTAAAGGAAAAATTCCGAAAAATAAAAAAAGTTGATAATTAAGGTAAGTTTTGGTACTCACAAATTTTCACGAAAACCTAAATTTGCCTATATCTTTTTATAGTGTTGACTCAGGACCTTGATTTTTATAGTCACAATACGGACTATAAACCTTAGTATTTGGTATAAATTTCAACTTGCTAGCTCTACCCGTTCCTGAGATAATCGATGGTGACACACGGACAGACAGACAGACGGACAAGAAAGTGATCTTATAAGGGTTCCTTTTTTTACCTTTTAAGGTACGGAACCCTAAAAAAATATAAAAAATTAAAAAATATTAATAAAAGGTAAAAAAAAAATTATGTCCACCCGTGCGAAGCCGGGACGGGCCGCTAGTACCTAATATTTTTCCCTACGAAAATCACCCCAAAGGATTTGTCCACCAATAATTCTTCCTTGACCCGATAAATACCTACCCCAAATTTGAATTGGAAAACCCCCCCATCTAGCATAACTTAATGCGTTCCGCACGTTATGTGACATTATCAAACGTCAAAATCCCATCGGGTACAATACTGCCCTCGCGAAATCAAAATGTAGTAACAGCAAAAACACGATTTCGAGAAAAATGATGAAGCTACAATCAATAAAAATATTCAGAAGAGGTTACATATTAATAAAACCTTGAATGTGGAGTGAAAGTACACATAATCTATAAGTACCAACCAATAATAAAGCGTAAAAGTTTGTTTGTTAATTTGTTTGAACATTGAACACGCTAATCTCAGGAGCTACCAGTCGGATTTGAAAATTTATTCCTGCATTTGATAGCTAAACTCTGTGAAGAAGGATATATGCTACTTTTTATCATCATCATCATCATGATCACCATATACCATCACTATGGGGGCAACGCTACGATGGCACTGCTAGTAAACTATATTTCTTAACGTTTTTACTTTATTTTTTCTTCAAAACATAACAGTTATAGCCATTTTGTAGTACTACCTAGTAGAGTGATATATCCCCTATTATTGCAATTAGTTTTCTTGTGAAATCCGTTCAAAACCCATTATTATTAACGCAGTAAATTTTCTTACTACTGCGTTTTCGATCATTTTTTCTGTCATTTTACTAACTAAAATGTGGTATTATTGTAAGAATACTACAGTTTAAATGTGAAATAATTAATAATTAATAATTTAACAGTAATTTCACGCACTCTGCTGTGCGACCAGATGGAATAGCGGTTGCAACACCCGGTTGAAATGCTCCTGCGTGTGTCCGGGTTCGGCTTCAAATCCTATAACGACTATGGATTTTTTTAATCAATTTATTTTTTTATTTTTTATTTCACAACGAACTATATGAAATATGTATTTTAGTGTGGTTTAGCTTGTAAACGCTCTATATTTACAAAAAAATTGAGTGATAAGTTTTAAAATGGGCTTTCAGAATAATTGTGTATTTAGCATAAAACCAACAAAATGTCTATTACTGTGGTATAGGCTCGGGTGGGCAGATTACGCTTCGCAAAACGGTTATGCGACGGTCCTAGTATGATACGGTCTTAGTGTGTAAGGTGCTATTTTCGCGACGGGCTCGGTTATGGCTCGGCCCGCTTATGATATGACGCAATGTGTCAACAGCCTAAAACTTATTCCATTTAAATAAAATCATATTTGCAGGTTTCAATTCACACTGAATTTTTACATTTATTTGCCTCACAGAAAATTTAGACCAATAAAGTCGTGCTTTTGAAATCTTCGATTCCTGTTGGGTGACCGACTTGTAATTTGCTGAGTGCTTCCGATATTCAGAGTTCCGACGCTTCATCGCAAAAGTCAATATTGGTTTAAAACTTGAATAACCTGCATTTATTGAATAACTATAGGAATTAATGAATAATTATTCCCATTAGTACCTAAATAATGTAATGTTTCAGACGATGGACGAAGATTATAATCCAGATTATAATGTAAAAGCTTAACTTTCATCTTATTGGTACAAAACGGTTGTAAAAGTGATCGAATACAAATATAGACACGTAGCGTGCAGTGTCAGACATCGACAGACAACGATAGACACCATCGGTCACGGCCTCTCTCAAACAAAAGACTGAGAGAGAAGAAAGAAGCACTGCACGGTCCCTTTACGATGCACTGTTATATTGACCGCCAGCTACCGTAAAGTTTCCGCACAGACACATACCTACAGACAAAATTCATTGTGCAAATTGCGAAACGTGGCCGAGCAGACACGCACAAACACAGTTGTCTGTGCGTGCCTGCGCGGCCACGTTCCGTTATATTTGAATTCTATTGAGCGAGCGCAGATCTATATGGAAACATAGGCGATTTTGCTTTGTATGTTTGTAGATTTGTATGTTTGTAAGTTTATATCAACTTCGAAAAATACGATTTGCTTTATAAATATAAACGGACCTTAGAAGGTTTATTTAGAAGCACTATAATGTACCTCATTTATTTCAAAAATATAGTTCCTACACAATGTCACTATCGAAGTCGAGATATCGGTATCGCAAGCTAATATCAATTTCATTTCCGCGCTGCTGCAGTAATTTTAAACAAGTCGCCTATCGCTTCCAAGTTTCCACCTAATGACATTTTCTCAGAAAAAATAAATAAACACAAGAATAATGAACAGCATATTTTATCTAGCTTCAATAATAAGCGACATTATATCCGTATATGAATATTCACATAACTCACCGAATGAATTTATGACATAGATACATATCAAATGAAATTCTTTAATTTCTCTAATTCGCGTCTAATCTTACATCGGTTCTCAACAAAAAAAGACGAATCTCGGTCGAGAAACAGGTCGAGATATAAGATTGTAAGTATACAAGAACAGTTAAATATAAATTGCTTTTTTTATTGTGTCCTCAAGGTTTTTGGACCTTCTATTGAGCAAGAAGAGCAAAATAATTAGCTTTTTTTAATTATTTCACTTATGATCTCTTTAAGTATAACGATAAGCATCATCTCAACATCCAAAATGCATTTAGGTCCCATACACTTGTTCTTTTTTGGTAAAATTACAGTGGATTTCTTGATTTCCAAAAGTAATTATAAAAAATATGTGTGTCGAGCAAAATACAATCTCGAACACTATCTTCATTTTTATTACTTTAAAGTTTAAACTTTAAAGTAATAAAAATGAAGATAGTTTAAACAATTCGAGAGCACTCGCTTGTTACAGCTTCACAATTTCGATTAGAAAATAGATTTGGCTTCAAATCTTAATTAAACACAAAGAAGACAAGTTATCTGGCTACCGATGAAAATATTTCATCAATCATGGTCCGGTTGATTGATAATGCATAGTGAATTACTGATAGATCGTGCTGCCGTGGTACGATCATCTCAATTTATTTACATGTGTTGTATCACTTGTTGATGTTGCCAACGGTAAAATGTAGTTTCGATTGTGAGTTATGAAATTGTTGTGGTTGGAAATTGGAGAAGGCAATTCACATAAAAACTACGTTAAGTATCACGCAGTCTATCTACGGTTGGTTAAAATATAATCATATTTCAATCGTTTTAGCTTAAAGAAAAGTATGAATAATATCATGGAATTTGAACTCTGTGTACAAAGTGAAGATGCATTACATTTACTGCTTGAACAGTGACATTCAAATGGGCGTTCAAACTGTTGAGTTAATAGCAGCAGAGATAGTTCAGTAGGATCTTGTAAATGTTGTAAAATACATGTTGTAATGTGATTATGTGTAGTAAATAATTTACTTCCACAAATAAAAAGAAAAAGGTTTCCCAGTTGCTAATTTTTTCTTAGAAGTTTTTTTCACTTTTCATTCGATCATTGTTTTCACTCATTCAATCATTCGTTCCATTCATTCAAGATATCTTTGGAACTTACCACATCCAAAACAATAATCTCCGACCACCTTCAATCAGATATACCTCGCGCTAACGAACCGTCTGATGTGATTGGAAATCATCGCATAGGAATGATGTCCTAGACGGAAGCCATTATAAATCATACGTCAACGGTAGTTCATACGTCAATACACAGATAAATGTGATTTACAAACATGAAGCATGTGTATGACGTTACCAGATACTAGCATGAAAAAGAGGTCGCTGCATACGTAACGGGATAAAACCTCGGACGGGACGGAGACGTGACATAACATCGTCCTTAACACAGAACACTAAAGTCCATAACGATGTTTTTTCACCTGCCGTCCCGTCCCGTCCCGTCCGATTTCTCGTTTCGTGTATTTTGTTACTATATTTTTATATGAAACGATGTCAAGAAATCGTCACGTTCCGTCCGGGACGAGAAAAATCACGTTACGTATGCAGCGACCTTAAGCTGCATAAAAAACGTGGTTGCTTATTAAAATAGCATGAAACGCTCGTGTTGTTATTTAGTCGTTTTGGATCGTCGAAGTTAAGTGAAGTTCTGCACGCAAAATGGATGAGTGACCGCTAGTGGCATTTTTTTCACATTCATTCACATAAGCGTTCCTGTGCTTTAGAAATAATACCGTCTCTAAAATTGTCTATAACGCCTTAAAACTTCAAATTCCAGTCATCAAAAATTAGCCACAACTTATGAACTTATATTCATTTCTTGTAATACTTTATGTACTTATGGCTAAAAAGTATGCGAAATTAGTCGAAGAAGGGAAAGCAAATTACATAAATCAATTTTCAATGATGATTTGCCGACTTTCCTTACACAAATGGTAGCGAATAATCATTGTCTAAGGTTGTAGCGTGCCCTTACGCCTCATTCCACACTCAGCATGATATAACGGACCCAGCACCGAAACTTGTGAGGTATTTTGATTGGGAGCTACGACCTTCTATTTATCTCTACTTCGTAATATTAAGGTATCATAATGTTGTTCACGCCCTTAATTTCGGTGTGTCAATTTTTACACATAGCTTTTAAGTCCGCTAAAACTTTCATATTTACGATGTGATAAATTCTCTTGTGAAATATGGGAGTTAGATTTGTTGCATAATAAGACGAAATAGTTAGCAGAAATAGGATGTATGTATGTATGTACCTATGGGGACTCCCTTTTTTGCAATTAGACTCAAAGGTGGTCTTTTTTGCGTGGGGATGACCTGGCTCACTAGATGTGAAGCCAGCCTAGCTCCTCCCAGAAGCACAGAAGATTCCTGGGGTCTTCGTAGGCCTCGAGGAGCGACCTCAGATTGTTGAGGATTTGCTGCCGTTGTACTGCTACGCCCACGCATTCCAGTACTACGTGGGTTGCTGATTCTTCTTCGGTTGACATCCTCTGCAGAGTGGGCTGTCCGTGATGCCGATGTTGTACATTTATGTTTGTTGAGGGGGCAATGTCCTGTCTGTGTCCCTATCATTATTTTGAGGTCTTTTCTATGGAGGTTCATCAGCAGAAATAGGATGTAATTATAATCATTATCGATCATTTTTCTTTTAATATATCGATGTTCTTTTTAAAAGCAGTAGGTAATACGATGACTACATCCTAATCATTATGGTCAAGTAACAAAGGCAAACTACGAGTAAAAACTATCTACAGAGAAGCAATAAAACTTTTTTACGGCACTAAAAGCATAAATACTCCTCCAACAATTACTTAATTAAAGATTAGGCGATAACCGGAGCAGGTGTAACCACCTAAAGTCCTGTTTATTTTAAAAAGTTGTGGCCGACATTTGCAGTTCGTCATAATGTTTTAGATGTCTTTTCTAACGGACTAAAATCCACTTTAACTTCAAAACAGTCCTAGATCTTTTAAATGTCTCTAAGAGGACTGCCAGGGATGTTTCCATTCTTCTTGCTTAACATTTTCTTTGCAACGATGATTTTTCCTCAATAGCAGAATTGAATGTCCGGACAAGTAGCACATTTATTATTTTCTACCTGTAGCCGTACCATGAGCTCTTAGAGCAATGTCAAAACAAGGTGAAAACCATTCCTGCCTTAGGCTTGTTTTGTCATTGTTTTGGTCCGAAAACAATCTTATTTTATTCCTGCCTTGGTCTTAACGCAGGATTGCAGCAGGACATGCGCATTACACTCTCTCGACGCTCTCTCGACGATGTCATCGAGCAAGACATGCGCAGTCCTGCATCTAGTCGATGTCATGTCACCAAAACATCCCTGCGTTAAGATTGTTTTGGTCCCAAGGCAGGATTAAAACAAGGTTGATTTAGGCCTGATTTAGGATGGAGTTATGCCTGCGTCAGTCTTACTTCAGTCTTATCTAAGTACGGACCAAAGTAATCTTACTTTGACATTGGACTCTAAGACTTGGCAGTACGACCCCTGTCATCTGTTTTTTTTTTACCCTTATTTCGCATACTTAATAAATGATTTGATTTGATTTGTTTTATTTATGTAGTTTTTATTTTTTTCTTATTAAAACGTGACGCAGAGTTCAATAACTATGTGACACTTTGCGATTATCTGCCTGATCCTTTGAAAAAAAAAAGTGACATCTTACAGTTTTTGATCTCATTACGGCCATAACAATGTTGACAATATTGACTTAAACACCAAACTCTAACCACGAACGATCACAGATCATGACCAACCGGGCGGACATCAATTCGTTACAAACTCCACCATTTAGTTACACCAGGCCTGTCTCACTTCTCACTTTAGGTATTTATCGGACGCGCGCCGCCTCGGGGGGCGCGCGACATAGGTTGCCACTTGCCGCTCGCTCGGCTTGCGGGCTAGACGCATTGTGCGTAATTATCGTGATCTCGTATACATCGTTTCTTGTGATTTTTGCACGATAACTAAGCGATCTAATCCGTATAAAAGATACTGCTGTGTCTACGGGTGTCTAAACAAAAGGAAAAGCAATGAATGGACATTAACATTCCACAAAATTCCGGAAGATATTGAAAGGTTGGTAGGTACCTACTCAGTTTTTCTATAATTTGTTGTAAGTACCTATTTAAATAAATCATCAATAAATACCTAGGTAGGTACTTACTTTTACTCTGTAACTGTAGGTGCATAATGAAAACGAGATTTTATAGGTACCTATTCGATTCCTTTTTGATTGAATAGGTACCTGTTTACAAATAAACAAACATAATACACCTACAAAACTACCTACCTACAAAACTGTAGGTAGGTACCTACAGTTTTGTTTATTTACATATGTAGGTACCTAAAAGTAACTTATCCATTAAGTAGGTACCTAACCTACTTAATATAATAATTGTAAGTGTTTAGAAGTTACATTACATTCATAGAGCCATGTTGGTCGAAGTGATTAGTACCTCAACTTTCGAGACGAAGGTCGTGGGTTCGAGTCCTGGCCGTGCATTAAATTGCAAATGTGATTGCAAACCTAACATTAAAAGGGTGATTATCGGATAACGGCTCCCGGTCTAGTTGTGTGATGATGATGATTGTGTGTGTCTGATCGATGTCTAGGTAGGTATGAAGGTATAGATATTTTGAAATGCAATTGTTTACAAAACGAACGAGATAATAATGTATCTACCTACTTCACCTACCTACGTACAATACGTAGTACCTACTTACTACTATTTATTCTGTGGTAACGGTAGATTAAATTATATTTAGGCCTACTTATTTTAGAACTTAAGTAGGTACTGTTTTTGTGACAGATAAAATAAATTAATTTATTTGTGTTGTCGCAAGCGAAAATTCGACAACCCTTACGGGTCGCGTCACACCGCGCCAGACAGTGACACAGTTACGCATTAGAGCAGGATGGGAATGTTTAGGCAAATATCTCGATAGGTAATAGGCCCATAGGCGAGTTGAATTGCACTTTATAGCTTCGCCGTGAGAGTCTCTATTTAAACAAATTTACTCGCGAAGTGACCCTTCTGTACGTAGTACTAGTATTCTGTGGTTACACCTCGTTGATCCAAGGACTCACAAACTCATTCCACACAATAAAAGGAGAAAAAATGATACAAATTAAACGATTGAACCTGTTCCTGGACCCCTAAAGAGCGGCGGTTAAGTGAACTAATTTATACTTGGCTGTATCATAAACAATACTGAAGAGGTTATAAAAAGTTCAATTGGATGTAAGAAAAAGTCAGCAGTGTTGTGTTTTTTGTGCGTTTTATCATCAATAAGCTTAGGTAGGTGAGTTTGGTCATTCACACCTTGGATGTCAGTAATACAGTTGATTATTAGAACGTAGGCGTAGACGTAAACATTCTAGAAGTAGTATTAGGACGTAGTGCTTGCTCTTTACTTCACTAGATGCAGGTGATTCTGAGGATGCCGATAAATAAAATAAATAAATAAATATTGCTGGACATTTCACACAGTTCCATTTAGCAAAGCTTGAAACTATGGGAACCAGATAACTGATATAATACTCAAATACTTTTTGTAAATATGTACATACATATTTTGTAAATATGTACATACCTATTTTATAATACTTTATAATAAGCAGACACAGAACAAGCATCTATGTTCATCACACAAATGTTTGTGGTGTTTGGTGGGAATCGAACTCACGACCTACAGCGCAGAAGGCAGAGCTACTACCAACTGAGCTAAGAGCCCAGTCAAAATAAAAATAAAACATTACAGATTGCACAATAACTTTACCAAAGACTTGTGTAATATATTTATCAAAGATTACCATTATTTCATTCTTATACTATGCCTAGAAAAGGCTTGTTTTGTTGTACTACAGGTCATTTTTAGAGTATTTCAATAAACTTTTCTTAAAACTGTTTTTGTAACGGATTAGTCAATTAAATTATTGAACAAATTGCATAGCTAATAGGTTTTAGTAGCATCTACACATTTTTTTCTACACGTAAAATATAGTTTCCTTAATTTGAATGCTAATGTGTGATAATTTAAATTAAAAATTTATCTCGATTTAACTTTTTGAGTATTAAAGATTTGAATTTCCAATGCTAAAGAGTTGTAGCTATTTAAAAACACGTACGCGCGAATATCTGACATGTTTATGCGACGCCCCGTTGTGTTCACACTTATCAAGGATACTATGTCGTTTTAGTTTTAAAAACACATTTCATTCGAATGAAACCTATAAATGCAATGCCATCTGACGTTTACTGCAATGAAGTGTCAGAATTTGCAGCTATTTACAAGTTATGTAGGCGGGGGGTCTTTTTGAAAAATAAGTTTTTAGGTTTCGATTATTTTGTGTTGGAAAATAGTAAGTTATATTGTTCTTTTGTCATTTCATTTTGTTTAACGCTGATGACGAAACTTGATGAATTCGATAGAAAAGATAATTATTTATTTTATAGGTACATTATTGCTCCAATAAAGTCCTTCGTCTATAACTGCAACCAGTAACTGAATGTAATATTTATTTACAGAAACTAAACTACTACATATTTACATAACATTATTAAATACAAAAAGAACCAGTTGAGCCACCTAAGGACCATTGGAAACGATCTATAGGTAGCTCAACTGATCCAAGCCACTGCCAGACGGAAGCGTGCCCAAGAAACTGGCAGCATTACCGCGCTGGATGGCAATGCTGATACGCTGAGCCAAAAAAGTGTCAGACTTGGGATCACGCGAATAACTGAATGTCTTTCCTTTTTACACGGCTGATTTTCTGATGGATATTTATTCTGATGGACAATATGCTTTATATCACTGTGACAGCTTTGCCGGACTACGGAAATGTCTTTCCAAAGCACGGAATTGCACTTGAATGCCACCTGCTGCTGATTTCGATTATTTTGGTTTTATGTTGCTGTACCTATATGCTGATGTTTGTATATGTTTTGTTTCTGTTTATATGGAATGATAACTAGGTATGTGTAAAATGTGTCTTTGAAAGTACCTTTGATTACTCTAGATTCTAGATATTTCCAATTGATAAATTGATAATTCTGATTATTATTCCAGAAAATTCACAAGTCCTGTAAATCTTGACTGTGCTTGATTCAGCCATGAGTTCGTTTACGTTTCACAATTTCTACCAAATATAACTTCGTTACCATTCGGTGAAAGCCAAAAGAAATCCAATAAACGATATCAGAACACAAAGTTCAAAGAAACTCCAATCTACCTCCAATAATTAAAACATTCGTATAACCAGCCGTACCCATTAAAATATTGATTGAAATTACGCAAGCTAACTGTTACTGTATAACAAGTATTTCCGTTGGCGCTTAAAAAGGTCCTATTCGATTCTAAATATTCTATTTCGGAAGCAATGGGGGTTCGGTCGTTTCAATCGGAGCGACAATTAATCAAAGTATAGCAATGTCATCTAGACGGTCGGCCGCTTCGTCAATTGGAAGGTTTTTTGCTTTTCGGACGATCTGGCAACATATTTTGTTCTTTTTGGAGGTGAGAATTTGAATTACGTGAATGTGTGAAATTTGGCATTTCAAAGTGAGAACGGACTAACGAGTGGCCACATTGCGTTTTCTGCAGTCCGTTTTTGTATCGATACAAACGCGCATCTCAAAAACGCAGTGTGACCACTCCCTAATAGTAGTCAGGCAATGAGTGTGACTGATTTAAATTAGTGAGGAAAAAGTATACAGCTATAGGTACCTACTAATAGCTGGTTGAACTGAGATAGTGGTTTAGACTCTAGATAAGCCTATTCCATCTCAACAATGTCTCAGGAACTATAATGTCCCGTTATGTGCAGGCAAAGATTGCTTCCTGACACTGTATTTATCATAAAAGGAAAGATGTACTTAGGTAAATATCTCAGTTTTTTTGACCTAGAAAAGTAACATCAAGTAAACAAATTGTGTTTTCTGTGATTACCGTTTTTAAATAAATGTCTGAAGAGTCTCTTTTATTTTGTACAAAAATCAAAGCTAAGAAATTAAAGCTTTTAAAGAAATCACGACGTGACCTTCAAGAACATTTCTCCCTGAATTTGAATTTCCAATTAGTCGACTAATTCGATTTCAGTAAAAAACTAAAAGCAAAAGCTATGGCTTTAATCGAATAATTTCGATTGAGAAACGAAAATTGGAGTACTTTATGGATCATAAAAAAGGAAGGAGCTTTAAAAAGGAATGATTAAAATAATGATCAAATTAAACCTTGCCAAATTGATAATAGTGATTACAAAGGCGGCGTCGAATATTTCGGGATCATTTGTTATAAAGTCAGATATCTAATTCTAAGAGTGAGACTAATCTTGTTATTTAGTTCATGGTGTGATGTGTAATTTTGATGAATTGTTACCTACTCGGTAGGTTATTGAATTATGAGAACCTTTCTTATTCCAAATATAGTTTGCGTCATGTAAAAAGAACGCTGGAAGAAAGTGGAGGGGTGTGTTTTGTCTCATGTTTGCGAATATGGAATCCAGGCGTTAACAAGAGACAAAATACACCCCCTCCACTTTCTGCCAGCGTTCTTTTTACGTGACGCCAACTATACCTAGGTACTAGTAAATAACAGATGCTATTATTTTCAAAATATTATTAGGTATAAGCATCGCGAAGAAACCAGTTAGCTTTTAAAAGCGTCGATGGGCTTGCAACTTGTCACGTTTGGAATGCTTACTTCTGCAAAATGTGGGCATGTACTGTACATACCTCTGACTATCCCCTTAGACAACTTCAAAGAATCTTAAATCCCTAACAATCTAAGTGATTCTACGCCGCCTTGAGAATAGAGTCGTGTGTTTCCATTATTAGGTAACACCATAAAAATACAGTTGTTATACCTACTTAAAACGCAAAGTATTTCCTCCAAAAAAAATCGTACGATAACTTAAAATGTTAAAAACAGGAAGTACCAAGGATACCAAGGTACAGTACCAAGGTACCTACCTAACTTTGTGTCCAGAAACTATTTTAGCAAAAGCAATAAAATCCCGAACAAAACAACATCAGTAGGGTGGTCTTGCCATTATGTAAAGTACACGAGCCACTGCGAATAAAGGCGTAGTGACTGTTTATTATGCTATGGTGTTGCATGCAGGGTCACTGACGTCACAGGGTGGAGAAGAAAGCTGAACCACCACCTGGAGCACCATTCTTCGTGATTATGTGCTAAAAAATTTGGATAATGCATTCACCAAAAATGAAAGACAACAACGTTTATTTGTAGCATCTGAAAAAGAATATACTTACCTAAGTAAAAAAAAAAACATTAGGTTTAAAAAGTATATTGGAAAAAAAGCTTTTTTTAAAAAAATAAGTCTATATTATTATTGAAAAACAATATTCTTGAAAAATTTGGGCATATGAGGTTTCATTGACCACACCCTAAACTTATTCCAAGGAGCTTGAATGTCTAAAAACCGTCTCAGTGAAACGGTTCACATTTTAATTTATTTAATGTTCTTGGGATGTGGCAAGAGTGCCTAGGTAAATTTAAACTACCGAAGATGAAGCTGGTGTAAGCTCCTTCATCGATGAAAAACCAGGACCACGATACTGCGAGGCTTGTTTTGTTGATCGCATGTTAAGAAGACAGTCTTCATTATTTTAAATATTTTTTGTGATTTTTTCTTCGGCTAGACCAATTTTGATGATTTTTGTACATCTAGGGTCATTTTTCAGGCAGAGGCGCGGTAGGATAAAGTTTTTTATATCTCATTTTTTTAGTTGCTCAGATAAAAAACAACTCAAATTTTCAAAGCGAGATCAACTACAACGACTACCGGGTTATCTAGTAGATATAAGTGATTGAGCTGTTCTCTATCACCGCTAACTCAGCACAGGGTCACCGGTAACCCGAGAAACAGCTAATCAAAGAAGCAAAACAGGAATTTATTGTGTGCGGTGTACCGTGCGTGCTTACTTTATTGTGCGTTACTGTGAAAGGGGCAATTACTTGTTTTTACACGGAGGAAGTCACTTTTTGCAAAGCGAATACCGAAATGCGGAAAATGTTTGCCGAACACTTTAGCGGTAAGTTGAAAGCTTATGTGCTAAAACCTTAGTATTAATAGTATATTCTTGAGTGTGTCTAGGTTTATGTGTAGTTATGTGAGCATTCTTGGTACAGTCAGCGTCATCAATCGGTATCCCCCTATTGATTTGAACGAAGACCCTTTTCATTTCAACCTTGGATTTCAGTCGGGTATTATAACAGCTATTGCATCGGCTCGTTTAGGAACTCGAGCGAAATAAGATATTCATAAGTAAGCAAGGAAGTTTTTACAAAAGTTGAGATCAACGGCTTGCAAACCGACCTCTTACTAGGGGGATACCAATTAATGACGCTTTCTGTACGTGTCAATATGTGTAGCATTAAATTTAGTGTATCGTATCGTTAAAATACTGTATCTTAAAATCGTAGAAGAGTTTCTTTGAACACGTTAATCTCTGGAACTACCAGACGGATTTGAAAAAATCTTGTTGCATTCGATAGCCTAATTCTTAAGGAAGGTTAATAAACACCGATTTTTTTAAACTAAAGCACAAAAAACACCTCTGGTTTCTTATAAAAGAACACATTTCACGTTGCAGTGCCATTAGATGCTGTACAGATGTCTAGATAGTAAAAATCCTTTGAGTCGTCGAGATAAAAGTACATTTTTAATTTGAAATGTTCCCGTTTCGTTGCTTGCAACGTTTAATATCCGGTTCAAAAATAATCAGGATGAACTAAAGGTTTTACTGCAAGTTTTGAAAAACTTTTATTTTATTAAAGCTTTATTTTTGAACTTCAATAATTTCTTAAATTTTCGTTACATTGATGTATAGTGCTTTATTATCTGAAGGTAACTAAAAAATAAGTGCCATGAAAATGATGACTACATTACTAAAATTTGTGATTATTATGTAGGTAGGTATTGGTGCATTTTCATATAATCTATAGTAACACACTCAGCTTCCAATATAATGAAGAAGTTTCTCTACAAAAGTACAAAAAAATTAAATGTGTGTCAGAATGTGTGTGTGTGATCGAAATTTTAGATCAAAGAAACTTTTTTTTTAGAAACTTTCATTATTCTTTATTTTTAATTAAAATCTCCAAGTTGAACTGCCTGTAGTACAATATGGCTTGCTAGAAAATGTAACCGTAAAAACGTAATGTTTACCTTTCATTTAAACTTTATTTTAGGTCTTTAAACCTTTTTGAACCCAAACTTTAAAGCCTAAAATTTTGTACGCCTTCCTAAACCCAAAACTACTCAAAAGCCTCAAAATTTGCAGGTAGGTCGTAACAGTAATCTGTTGAGGACAAACTATAATTATTACTCTGTACGTTCTTCCGTTTTAGTAGTAACCATGACATACCGTACCTAGGGCTTGGCCCAAACAGGATACCCAACTATTTCAAATAAGCAATTTTCCCTTGTAAAGTACTTGCTCGTGAGAGAGAAACCGCGATCGATTCTGTGCTCTCGTACGAATAAAAAACTAAATTACAGATGATTTGTTGAAATATCCTTATGGGAAGGTAACATTACGTGTGATATGGTTAAGGAGAATCGAGGCAGAATCGATGTGTTTACAGCCAAATCGGTTTTGCATCAATTTTCACCAGTTGCTTGAAAAATGCATTAACGGTGTACAAAGGTTACATATATTGAACGTATGTGTGAGAATCAGTACAGATTGAACCTTTATATTTTTCCAAAAAAATATCATGAAATTTCGAAACTTCGAAACGAAAATCAACAACATTCATAGGAACTATCATGCTAATAATGTAAAAAAACGCACTATTTTGGTTATAATTATGAAGTATCGCTCAGATTTATAACTATTTGATAAAATTATCTTAACAAAATACTTATATAAACCAACCTTTGTAAAAAGAGTCACGCATAGTTTAAATTCAGCCAAAATTTTACAAACGGATTCATTTTATTTATAAAATTTTCAAAAAACAGGCCCCAGTTTAACACTTGTACGCAATGGAATACATTACAGGCCGCCCGAACAATTACATACCATTGAAAACATCTGACACCACCAGTAGCTAGCTGATACCATGTTGGGACAATCTGTCCCTTCAATGGGCTGTGTGGGCCGGAACCCATAGGTATTTAGTTGAGAATTCAAGAGGGAAATATTGTAGGTATGTATGTATGTTTGTATGAGCTAGTTGGCTAACCTCTGGTGATTAAGTTTTGAGGCCACCTAAAAGTCTCCCTTATAAACTAATAGAATAAAGCGGAAGAGTTTGTTTGTTTGGTTGAATCTAAGGAAGTGCCAGTCCGAAAAATTCTCTGTGCATTTGATAGCTAAACTCTTGATGAAGGTTTCTACTTTTCATCATCATCAGGGCGGATTTTTTTAAATTTGTACCATTCTGAAAATGTTGTAAAAATTTTTTTTCTTCAAATATCTATTTCTGGGTATAATGATCTTATAGCAAGATATGTAAAGTTTCATGAAAACCCAAAAGTCATGTAATTTACTGAAGAAAACTTGATTTATTGGTATTTTAATACTGATACTGTGGTCAAAATTGTCCAATGAGTAACGAAATTGTTTTCTGGATAAGCAAAAAAATAAAAGACGTATAATCGTAAAAAGCCTTTTATTTGAATCCAATTTAAAATCACAATAGAATAATCAGTGCATATTCTTTGAATATTAACTAGAAATATTAAATATTTCAACTTTTATGTCAGGTGACTAACATTTGGTCAAATTTGTCTCAGTCTTTTTAGTGTTTCTTAGAATTTAGAACCCGTACAAAATCAAGTAAATTACACATAATACTATTTAATATTATCTCACCAAGGAACACAAAAGTTTGTTAAAAAACAGTGGGCTTAATATCTAAAATACGATTTCAAAAAACTTTTTCGAGAGGACAGTTAGTCAGTGGACCGTCGATGTTAGTCAGAGGACAAGTAAGGCTTGTGTTTACAATGGCAAGATATTCTGACTTTTACAACTATAGAGTGAGCGTTTTATTAATAAAATACGTCTATTTTGCATAGTGCTTTGAACTACCTCTCAACCGTGAAGTCACTGATGATGCCCGGGACTGCCCCACGGTACCACATTTATTTAACAATTATGACACATTTTTACTTAAATCTAAGATATATTCTATCTTATTTATGAGATCCGGTAACTTTTATAACAAAAACTTGAAAAAAAAAGACTTAAATACCACTTAATCGGTACTTATTAGATAATAGAATAGAATAGAAAAGAGTTTTATTTTTGCCACTACACGGTACATGCACACAAATCAAAAATGTTATAGTAGGTACAGTGACAAGAAAATAAGGCTACCCCTCAGCATTTGATCCAGCAGGTACATTTAGGTACATACATTGCAAGTTAAATACAAGCTTTTAATTTTAAAAACACAGTCAACTTGAGAACCTCCTCCTTTTTTAAGTCGGTTAAAAATACAAAAATTCCGCAATATGCACTTGACTTTACAGGTCAGATGACTAACAATTTGTTCGGATGACTAACGTTTTTGCAAATGTTCCTCAGCTGACAGTAACGAAACCGTGGCAAGGAAAATGTTTTTAACTTTTCTGCCGAATGTAATAACATAATCCTGTGGAACTGCTATTATTTCATGCAACCGGAAGTTAAACTATTCATTGCGAACTAGTAATATGCCAAAAAGTTGTTTCTTACCTTCAAAAAACAGCAGTTCATCAGCGGACCTCGGACAGCACTTCACCTACCTACACACTTCACTGACTCATAAAACAGTCTGATTACATCAATACATCAGAGTGGCAGTCAGAATACCAGCAAGAGTACCAGTTTATTCAAAAAAATACCACATTAGTAGGATTGCAATAATCCAAGTAGCTCAAAACCCGTTAGTCAGCCGGACATGTCCAAAAATGCCAAAAATCTGGACTGAGGTTTAAAGCTAAATATCTAATAATTTAATTAACTTACATGGTTTTGCTGTCTATTATTCGAAAAACAGTGAATTTATCATGATAATAGACTAGAAAATGTGTCTCAAAACTCGATCTATTGAGTTGTAATGACACGATGAAAGTTGCAAACTGACGAGGGGACATGGTAAAAATGCAGTAAAGTATTACTTATTTTGCTTTATTTTAATTAAAATTATATGGTACCCTATAAATGTTTACATTGAAAATGGATAAAAGATTGTTAATCTATCCGAAAAACACCATACCCGTACCACAAATCTATTAGAAGTATTAAAATAATGCACTGGAAGTCGATGGACACGCTGAAAATGCAATGTACAAATTTAAAAAAATCCGCCCATCACCATTATACTAACACTACGGGGGCAATGCCGCGAGGGCGCTGCTAGTGGCTGATAAAAAAAAAAGAAACGCATTTGGCGTAGCTTGCTTAGACATTCTGGATAGATTGATGACTGTGTCGATGGCGTTAGGCGACGCTCTGCGGGCCTATAAAGGTCGCTATTGCAGAATCGCAATATAGGAATTGCCATTGCCATCTTATTTCATTGACTTAGAGTGAAAAGAGACGGCGTTATAGTTCATTTCAAATTGTGATTCAGTTTTAGCGACCTTTTTAAGTCCGCTGAGCGGTCACTGGATGGATGATCGCTAGTGACATTGACAGTTGAGCGTTTCAGCAGGGTTAAAAAGACCGTTATAGCAGAATCACGATAATAATTGAACTATATACCGTCTCTTTTCATAGACAGAGAGTGCCAAGAACGGCATAATTATTGCAATTCCTATTGTGATTCTGCTAAAGCAGCCTTTTTAGTCGCGCTGTGCTTCGGAGAGGGTTCGATGAATTTTCGGTGTCGGCTTTTAAGTTGTTGAGCCATGACAAAAGTCTTCAATAGGCCTAAAAATTTTAAGTAAGCCTCTAGCAGAAGTTTGCTACGAACTTTTTCTTCTTTCGTATGAGCAAGTGGCCAACTCTGGTGAAGGAGTTTTTAGGCCGCCTAAAGGCCTCCGTCATGGCTTAGCGGCTTAAAAGCCGGGACCGACAATTAAACGTGCCCTCCGAAGTACGGAAGCGCTCAGCTCATAATACCACTTGCAGTCACCCATCCTAAGAGTGACGAAAGTCTTCAATAGGCCTAAACAGTTTAAGTAAGCCTCTAGCAGAAGTCTGCTACGAACTTCTTCTCTTCTTTTTTTCGTATGAGCAAGTGGCCAACTCTGGTGACGGAGTTTTTAGGCCGCCTAAAGGCTACGAACTTACTAATGTGATAAGAACCATTTTTACAGGATTTCCTACTTCAATTGACACCAAAATTACTCACATACTCACACTTGACCGCATTTGTCGTCGTGGATATCATCTATTACGTAATTTACTGGTTCTAATTGTCCAATTAGCTTTATTGCAGTTGACTGTCTGTTCAATTAATATTCGCTGTTGTAACTTTGGTTTCAAAGACGCATTAGCTCTGAAATGATAAAGAAATGATACCAAATGTATGCGATCCATATAAAGGTTTATCAGTTTTATTGATTTAATACTTTTTAATTATTATAAACTTTTAAGTAATGAAAATCTTAATGAGAGTAAGTATTATGTTTTTATGATGCACTGTAGTTTTAATTTTTGGAAATTAATCCCGATAGTGGAGTAAAAGTAGTAAGAACGTAAACATAGATTTATCGACGTATAGGCTTGTTCTTCTCAAGAACAACCCAAAAAGGCCTAAGATTTTACTGAGAGTAGGTACATTATGAACTAGACAATACAACTTTTACCAACACAAGTGCTCGTGGCGTATCTTGCTTTTGATTGATCGTTGAAGTTAAGTAGAGTTGGGCGCGGCCACTCTTAGGATGGGTGACCGCAAGTGAGCTGAGCGCTTCCGTGCTTCGGAGGGCACGTTAAATTGTCGGTCGCGGCTTTAAGTCGCTAAGCCATGACGGAGGCCTTTAGGCGGCCTAAAAACTCCGTCACCAGAGTTGGCTACTTACTCATACGAACTTACTTTTTAGGTAGGTACTAACACAAGCAACATAATTTTCATCATAATCATTGATTTCTTTTAAGAATTGACTAAAATAGAAAGTGAATTTCACAATAAAAATAATAATGATTGCCGAAATAACATGCAAATGTTTGGACGGTCCGTGATCATATTAGTTTTTATAAGACAAAATTACCATATCATTCTCTACTCAAAGATCAAAGCGAAATAACTCTTATTCATTTGGAATAAAATCTATTTTGCTACTTATAAAGTGATAAATGAAATGTGGTGGAATTCGAATAATAATGGTGGCTACAAATAGGCAGGTACTACTCAGTATAGGTACTGAAATGAGTCTCATTATAACACGAAATTTACCGATATGAAAACATTATGGGCAGTTGTGGCACAGTTTTCATCAGTAATTGTTTGATCTTTGATCTAAAATAGAAGGAATGTTGATGAAATTCTTCTTTGATACTCGATAATACCTACTATGAACAGATGACCTCATAAAACATTCTGTTGGAAGCTATTTAAGTTGCCTAACAAAATCAGTTAGGTACTTAGAAAATTCATACGACAAAAAGTAATGTCTCACTTATAAACTATTGATAAGATATTGATATTGGTATAGAATATAGATAAGTTTTAAATAATTCTTTAGGTTTTTCTTGTAAGTAGATATACACTGTCAACGCAATCGAAAGCTGAAAATTTTAGTAAACTTGCTACATTTAATACAAAACATTCATATGAATATTATTGCCGTTCCGTCAGTTCTGTGTAACAATCCTTTTGTTAACATCTTGCTTACGTTTTCGACTGACACTGACCTAAATCAGTCGTTTAATTTGTAGATCGCTTGCAACAGATCCTAAATAGCTTAGGTATAGTCTTGCAAAAACGGGTAGAAACGGCAACTAAAATTTAATTACAATGGAAACCCTTTCTTTACTAATTTCGTGAAAATTGTTTTTATTTTATTTTAAGTTGTGTAGTTTAAATTTAAATTTCAGAGTAAGTACTAGTGTACATCAATGTTCGTAAGATATGGACCAACGAGTCTGAAATAAATGACATTTATTTATTTATTTACTAATCTATGGTAAAGTACAGGTTTCTTGTCTATGGTACAGGTACTGAAGACATCAGTCAGAAGTAATAATTTCCTTATAAAAGAGAATTTATCTATTTCGCGTATTTAGCTTGCACAGTGGCGCCCCCATTTATTTTTTGGCAGACTACAATTGGTTGTATTTTTCGTTGATAGCTCGTAATTTTAAGTTTTCTCTCTTTATTTATGAATTCTGGTATGAGTGGTTCGTAAATTAAGAATCTGGCCGATGTTTTTTTTAAACACACCTACTTGTACGGATTACAAGTAAGTACCTAGTTCTTATTAATTTGACCCGGTAGATGCTTTTGTTGATACCTAGACTTTTTTTTTTTAAATCTACAGATCGTTGCATCATGTCTGTTTAACCGGTTTGCAAGTTCTTCTCATCTCTTATTTAACTTCGGTACTTTGTAAACAGCTCATTCTTACCTAACCAACTTTTTTTTATTACGTTATTTTTTATCAGAGCATTAGTACACTATTTATTATTTAACACACGAAAATTACTCAGTAATTTAGATACCGACAATGTTTCGATTCATCCGCAGAATCTTCATCTGGGTAAGGAGGGAGTCGCGGCAAGGTTACTCCTCGCGGTCGCGTCTGACACTTTTTGTTTTGAAAGTTTGAAGTTTTGAAATTGAAATAGTACACTATTTGTACTGAATTTCGAGGTATTCGCAGTAAACCAACTGCAGTCTCCATTAAACCCAACCAGCCTATAAGCACAGCCATAAGCCTATTGCACACGTGTTCCAGACGGTGTAACGTTCCATGGAGACAATAATTTAACGTCAAAGGCACTCGCATTCAGACCACAATTTAAGGCCAGTGCAATAAGGGAGGCAGTATTGTCTGCCAACTCTCGTGTTACACCATTCATGCTTTATGCACTCCTTGGACCGTTGTGCATCAACGCAAACCAATGGTTACAGCTTAGGGCTTTGGCAAACATGCCACTTTTAGCATTGGTGATCGGCGATTTAGTCGCTTTTTAGAAACAAAATTCAGCAACCCACATTCCACGCCGCACACTTTAAAACGCCAATCGCGGCGATCGGCGATCGCAGCAGTCGCTAAAACGCACGTATCCGATACTGCAATCAAACGCAGAGAGTCGCCAAAACGCGATGTAGCATCGATGCAGTCGCAAAATCGCCGATCGCCGATGCTAAAAATAGCAAATCTACTGATCTAAGAGCCAAGACACCACGCTAAAAAATTTAGTACAAAATGTCATAGTAGAATCGCACTGTGCGACTTATAATATTTTATCTGCGTTTTATAATGAGCGATGAAGTTGTGTTTCGATACATAGGTAGTTCAGATTTTATTTTGTTTGCTGTGAGTTACTGCTAGCACTAAAAACGCCTTTACTGAATATTAAACAAGGTGATGTTGAACAAGCCACTATGCACTATAGAATCAGGTTGTATTTTAAAAAAAATATTGTGTTTTCTTACGGGCTCTATAAGTACACAAGCAAAGATCAGGTATAAGGTCTTTGTACACAAGTAAAGTGAGTGAACTAAAACAGATTTAATTGATAGAAATTCCCAATAATGTAAACACAACTATAAGTATTGTAGTTCCAAACGGATGGCTATTTTGATGGTGCACAGAGTCCTAATCTAGTTTTAGCTTGGATAGTCTTTTAGATCTTTTGAGGGAGAATGTAGACCTACCGCGTGCCATGCGGGTCTTGATAATTATTTAAAAAATTATATTGATTTATATTATATTATACCTACTGAAGTTTCTTGCTATAACAAATATACTCGGAACAAGCAATAATTTAAGTTTGATTTGTTATAGGTATTTGTTTATCTGTTTGTAAGTAGGTACACTGGGGAGTATGTTGATCTCGCTAATATTATTTTAATTTCTTAGAAGTTTTGCAGAGTTGTTTTTAAAAGGTTTTAAGTACCTATATCTAGTAAACCCTCGATTGTTAAAATTAATCAATAATTTTACAACTTAGCTTATTTTATTTAGTTCATAGTCAACTAGCTTCCGCCCGCGGCGTTGCCCGCGTGGTACCTACAAATAACCTAAGTTCATCCTAAAAGTTTGTTTTACATGCCGGTGAAATAATTTTTAAATCGGATGAGTTACTATAAACAAACTTTATCTCTATAGAATATTAGTAAGTACTTATAGATTGATAGCTGACTTTTCCATATCAAAACCAAAGCTAAAACCAAAGATTAATGTCTATCGATAATCGATATTCGAATTCGCACCGAAGTTACTATTATTAAATCTGTGCATGCGCCGCAAACGAATTGAACAATCGATTTTAAATCGTTCACTTAATTACGTAATTAATGTTGGAATACGGACCCACTGTTTAATGCTTGCATTCACCACAGGCGTGCTGCAGAACACATAAATACCACAACACGAATCGGTATAGCCATAGCTTTGAAGAAAACGCTGGTTTACTCTATAAAAGCCATCAATATGAAAACACTAGTGAACGCTCGCGGCTTCGCCCGCGTGGACTACTTTTTTATCCCACGGGAACCATACATTTTTCCGAGATAAAAAGTAGCCTATGTGTTATTCCAGAACCTAAACCATCTACATTCCAAATTTCATCAAAATCGGTTTAGTAGGTACCTAGTCATAGAGATACGTGATAACAAACATTCACACACACACACATACACACACACACATACACACACACACACACACACACACACACACACACACACACACGGACTTTCGCCTTTATAATATTAGTAGGATTTCTATGGCTAGATAGAAAGAGAAGATGCAACTTCAATGGGCCGTGATAGTCGGAGCTTACCAACTGAGGTGCAAGGTAACAAGTTGGTCATGTATAGCTCTTTGGCCTAAGAATTGTGAATCGCACATCCTGGTCTCGTAATTCACTTGAAAACAACTTGTTTGTCGTTTACAATACACATACTCCCAAGAAACAAGGGCTATATTAACCTACGTGTTCAATAAACATAAAATTGGATAGACATTGCCAAATGTTTTGTATAAAAAGGAAGGTGAGAGAATTACTCTATGTCATCATAATTAAATGTTTTACTTTATATTTTTCCAGTAAATTAATTCCGAGTTGGCTTTGTAGTTTAAAATAAATAAAGCATAAAATAAAAGGTAATTATAATGAAGTATGTGAAACAGCGGTTCTTTATCAGCTACCTTGCGATTGAAGTACATTAAAATACAGTAGATACAGGTACATAGGCCGGAATAAAACAAATTAAGTAGCCATTAGCCATCCAAGGCTGTTAAGTTGCTATCGGCTTTTCTCAGAAATAATCTAATGAAAATTAAAGAAATTTGTTTGAGACTTACAACTTTATTTCCAGGGACAGTAAAAATCCGTTCAGACATTCAAGATCCGTTGATCTAAGGGTAGTCAGAGGTTTAATATCTCAATACATAATCAATAAATCATATTAGGCACTCGATAATTTCTTGCAAGATGTTAGCTTAGTGACAACTACCAAGTCATTTCTTGGTCTTTACGTAATTTTATTTCACTATTTCTTGTTCTCTCTCGTCTATTAGATATTTATTATGTCTATTTATTATGAACCTACCTATTTTTTTTTAATAAAAAATCATAACTACTGCCAACACGGTTCTGATTATTTGCAATTTTACTAATTTCGTTGTGCTGAAATTCATTAGGAGTTGAGATAAAAATTAAAGTTGAAGTTTTCATAACTTTGAGTAAGAAATTAAAAATAAAACTTTGCAGAAATAACGATAAAGTGTGCAAAGTCAATAAAATAGCAGCTTGCTTTAAGAAACGGATTAAAAAGTAGCGAAATGAAGCGGACATTTCAATTTAGCACATTCTTGTGCAACTATTGTCCTAGCAATAGGTACAATAGTTATAGTACGCGCTATATGCAATAGCATGTAAAAAAAAATTGAATAGTAAATGTAGGAGCCACAAAATTGATATCACGATGTTGCTATAGCAGAATCATATCCCAAAAATTGTATTAGTTAGTATAAGAGTTTTTCAGATTGTTTCTACAAATGAATAAAATATAGTTAGATAAATGCGAAAATATTTATTTATACCTATGTAATTGTTTTCTAATATTATTAACCATACCGAAAACAACTACGATGTCATAGTCACCACATTGGTCATTATTGTGCTGGTATATTTGAACATAATGCCTGGAATAGACAGCTACGTAGTATAACAAGCTTGTTTCGAATAGTAGCACGTGTATACATACGAAAAGAGCATGAGTACCTACCTATGACGTAAGCACGCTAGGTAGTAGCAAATAACCATGCTTTTTAGTAGCATTCCAGGCATTACTTCTCTCTGGATCTGAGCAGATTTCAATGGTTTTAGAGATTCACGAAAAAAACCTATTAACGTTTTTTTTAAAACTTCTACGACCGGTTAAGTTATAGTGAAAATGTCATGAAAATGTGAAAAAGTGATGAATGTTATGTCTTAGCCTGAGAGAAGAAGACTCAAAGTTCCTTAAGAAACATAAAAAACTTCTTCATGACCGAATAGCGGTCGCGTACTGTAAAAGAAAACAGTTCGGATACATTTCAGTAATTAAGATCGAACTTCTCTTCCAATAAGGTTTCAAACGTAAAATGTTTAGGTACCATCGCGTCGTAACTCTCGCAATTAAGTCGAATTAAAAATAAAGTTGAAAGAACCTCGAACAGGACCGTAGAGTTGCCAGTTTTATTTTTAATTTAGGGTTAAAATGTTCAACATTTTATTTTGTAATCGCTTAAATTGAGTTCATTTGTTTTTATACTTTTTTAATCGCGTAAAAATTTTTGTTTTCTTAATTCTAACTAGGTTGGAAGAGTTTGGGGGAGACCTTTGCCCAGCAGTGGGATGCGATAGGTTAGGGAAAAAAAAAAAAAAAAAAAAATTCTAACTAAAGTATTGCAATCTGTTGGCTAACTCTGGTAACGGAGTATTTAGATCATCTTAATATCTGATCATGAATGAAGTCATAAAGTGTTTCTAATGATGTCTCAAATCCATGCATTGTTTTTCCGTATATGACAGTCAATAAAACAGTTCCTTTATTTTTATGTTTCTTTCTTCTTCTTTTCACGCGTTCAATAGATCTCTGTCAGGTGAGCTTTTTCGATAATAACCCTTGCGTGCATCTTTTATACCAATGGTCAAAGTTAGTTTTGACTTAAAGACTTTTTACGCGATACCAACATCTCCACGTGCTATCAAAACAAGTTCAAGTCAAAGTGGTTGGCTAAAATAATGATTATGATTGATCATTTCTTATTATTGTTTTTTATTAGTTTCTTACCCCCATATCTTGACAGATGGTCTTCAAAGACTCACAGGCTTGTATTGGATTGATCTGGATACTAAAAGAAAAAAAATGTAGGTAAGTATCCCCAAAAGTGTGTCAAAAACAATATCTATAACTGGATACTAATTTATAAGCTCCACACACTCTTATTACATTAAGCGTCCTTACTCACAACTTTATATTTTTTAATCTTTCATTGTTATTCCAGAATCTATAGCAACCCTATTTCAGCAGCTGATTAAGCGCCATCTCGCGGCCCTCATCAATAACAACAGTTTAATTAAACACTTTTATTTGCGCTCGAATGGTCGCGACTTGGGTTTAATTTGTTTTTTTTTCTTAATAATTTTACTCTACATTGTTCTAAATAGGGTTGACGTTGAATGGAGTAAATGAGAGATCTGAATGGTGTAAGTCAAACAAAGAGTCATGGAAATTAAAGTGTTTTGTGATTTATGATGTGGGTTTATAGAATTTTAATTAAAAAACATGAACTTATAGCGTCTACGGGTTGAGGTGTTTTTGTACTTTTTATAAAAACAAAATTGAAGCACATTTACTCCACATAAAGTTCAAATTGGATAGGTATGCTAATACATCAAGTATTTTATATTTGTATTTTATAATAATTGAGTTTAGAATACATACATAATGTTTGTCATACTCATATTTCCATGATAATAGTTTAGTTTAGACACTTTTACCATTTACGCTGTTGTTTATGCGCATAAATTTAAACTCTAGGATGCGTCAAATTCAAAATAGTACTTGCTTGTCGTAGTTTCATTATATTTGTATCTCAAGCCGACATTAGACCTGAATTCAGTATGATAACTGCTTGGTTGTGCATCCTACTTTTACTGAGGCTTATCTAACTTCAGTCAGTTAAGCCTCGGTAATGGTAAGCGTCCACAGGCCCGCATCGCACGCAGCGGACGGATCGCATCAAGCGGATTATCTGTGTAATGCGATGCGTACGATGCGGACAGGTGGACGCACTTATATGAGTTTCTATACAAATAATACTACGATCCGTTGCGTGCGATGCGTCCGATGCGTACGATACCGACATGTGGACGCTTACCATAAAAGTATGATGCACAAAACGCAATTCTCAGGCCAAAGAGCGAGAGACAGAGTGCTAAGTTATGTATGAACTAGCATTTATTGCACTGAATTCAGCATTACACTATGCTGAATTCAGTGCAATAAATGCTATGTCAGCTTCACTTCTCAGTTACACCACAGAATACTAGTACTACGTACAGAAGGGTCACTTCGCGAGTAAATTTGTTTAAATAGAGACTCTCGCGGCGAAGCTATAAAGTGCAATTCAACTCGCCTATGGGCCTATTACCTATCGAGATATTTGCCTAAACATTCCCATCCTGCTCTAATGCGTAACTGTGTCACTGTCTGGCGCGGTGTGACGCGACTCGTAAGGGTTGTCGAATTTTCGCTTGCGACAACACAAATAATTTATTTTATCTGTCACAAAAACAGTACCTACCTACTTAAGTTTTAATGTTAGGTTTGCAATCACATTTGCAATTTAATGCACGGCCAGGACTCGAACCCACGACCTTCGTCTCGAAAGTTGAGGTACTAATCACTTCGACCAACATGGCTCTATGAATGTAATGTAACTTCTAAACACTTACAATTATTATATTAAATAGGTTAGGTACCTACTTAATGGATAAGTTACTTTTAGGTACATATGTAAATAAACAAAACTGTAGGTACCTACCTACCTACAGTTTTGTAGGTAGGTAGTTTTGTAGGTGTATTATGTTTGTTTATTTGTAAACAGGTACCTATTCAATCAAAAAGGAATCGAATAGGTACCTATAAAATCTCGTTTTCACTATGCACCTACAGTTACAGAGTAAAAGTAAGTACCTACCTAGGTATTTATTGATGATTTATTTAAATAGGTACTTACAACAAATTATAGAAAAGCTTAGTAGGTACCTACCAACCTTTCAATATCTTCCGGAATTTTGTGGAATGTTAATGTCCATTCATTGCTTTTCCTTTTGTTTAGACACCCGTAGACACAGCAGTATCTTTTATACGGATTAGATCGTTTAGTTATCGTGCAAAAATCACAAGAAACGATGTATACGAGATCACGATAATTACGCACAATGCGTCTAGTTCGCATCGCAAGCCGAGCGAGCGGCAAGTGGCAACCTATGTGGCGCGCCGCCCGAGGCGGCGCGCGTCCGATAAATACCTAAAGTGAGAAGTGAGACAGGCCTGGTTACACTAGCTTCTTCTTCTTCTATCGAGTCAATGTTTCAGTAGCCTCGGTAAAAGTAGCATGCACAAAACACAATTCTTGGACAAAGAGCGAGACGGAGCACTAATTTATGTATGAACTAGCATTTATTGCACTGAATTCAGTATGGTGTAATTTCAGCTTCACTTCTCAGTTACACTAGCTTCTTCTATCGAGTCAATGTTTCAGTAGCCTCGGTAAAAGTAGCATGCACAAAACGCAATTTTTAGGCCAAAGAGCGAGACGTAGCGCTAATTTATGTACCCATGAACAAGCATTTATTGCTCTGAATTCAGCATGGTGTAATGTCAGCTTTACTTCTCAGTTACACTAGCTTCTTCTTCTTCTACTTTCCTTCTACTTACTTCTACTTTCATTGTCAATGTTTCAACTTTACACTACCTAATCCAACATTTTTTTCGTGAGGAATATAAATTCCTTTTTAAACCAAAAACGGAAACATTCATACTCCTCTGACGTAATCATTAGTCTGATAATGTTCCTAATTAACTGTACATTTTACTACTATGATAGGAGTAGCAATAAAACTAAAACTTAATTAGTCGTGCACTAATCTTGTTTAAATATCGTTGTATTATCATAAAAAATACATTAATACTAACCTGATAAGTGCATAGGTAAGAGTAGATAACAGAATTAGTTCTCTTTCTCACAGTTGAAAGGTTGCAAACAAAGGCTGAGGCCCCATTAGTGCGTTGCGTTGCGTTGCGTCGGCAAAATGTATGAGTCAAACGTTGCAGCGTCGACGCTGCGTCGTTTTACTCATACATTTTGCCGACGCGACGCAACGCAACGCACTAATGGGGCCTCAGCCAAAGGTTGCATTCTAATTAAATTATATATTACTAGCTTCCGCCCTCGGCGTTGCCCGCGAGGTACATACATAACATATAGCCTATGTTCACCCTAAAAGTTCATTCTAAATACTGGTGAAAGAATTTTTGAAATCGGATAAGTAGTTTCTGAGATTACCTCCTACATACAAGCAAACTTTACCTCTTTATAATATTCATAGTATTATAGTATAATGATTATAGTAATATAGTACAAAGTATAGATCTACTATAGAGCCATACTGGCCGGGAAAGTGCCCCGAATTTCAGTCCGAAGATCGAGGGTTCAAATCCCAGCCGTGCATCAATGGATTTTTCGTTTTGAAAAAAATATATGCGCATTAACTCAAACTCTAACAGCGAAGGAAAACATCGTATGGAAACCCGCGGCTATGTCAGCCCTACGTATTGACCATGTCTTTCCTATGGAGATGGCTGGTAGCTGAGAGGATGGATTAGTTGCTACGCAAGCCTACTCCATCACAAAAATGTCCCAGGAATTAGTGTAGGCAAAGATTGCCTCCTGATACTGCATAAATCATCTAGGAAATATGTAAAAGACCTAAGTTGTTTTTACTCTAGTTGCTTAAAGCACTGATGTTTTTAAATTTACTTATACCTTTATGTACAAAAAAAGTGTTTTAAATTATTATCTTGCATTATTTTAATGAAACAGGGTAACGACTGTGGGCTTATGAAACATGTTTAAAGTTGAATACTGGTTAAATAAACAACGTCCTGTCTTTATTTTGTGGATAATGACAAATAGAGACAGGACGCTGTTTAACCAGTGTTTAACTTTAAACATCTTTCATAAGTAAGAGGGAGTATATCCAAAGCTCGGTAGACATTCTCTCAGATTTTTAGATCCATTAAAGACATCAAGGAACGTCAAATTCATATTCGAATAAAATTGTTGATATTAAATATTGAACGTTTCATTATTTTATAGATGAAACTTATTGAGGTCAAAGGCTATTTTGGTTTATCTCCGCAAATAAATTGGAAAATGGACTATTCGAGTAACCGCAATAAAAAAATAACGGAATATCACGTAACTAAAATAGAACTACCGAAAACCGCTGTATTTTCCGTAAATTAAAATCGCGTTCAATTTAAATGATCGTAAAATATAAGGTGCACTGCTCACTGGAGTTTTTTGCAAATAATGAAGACGTGAAGACGTTTAAATGGTCAATAGTTACATTTTTAGAACAGTTATTTAGTTATTAAGGACTGTCTGTTTTCCAAAAATATATAAAAAAATATAATAATATGCACGTAAGAAAAATCTTGTCAAAGCGAGGTATAGCTTCCACAACGAATTAAGACATCATCAAACTTTTGAAACTATCATGGTTATGTTTATAAACACTATAAACGGGATATTTACCATGATTTTTGGATTGTTGAGTGTCCCGATATTTCGCAGCGAAAAGCCTAACTTCACGAATGCCTAGATCCATTGTGTAACTGTAATTGTGGCCTTTAGTACTTTACATTATGTTGTAAACATGAAAAATGAGGTATAAACCAGTGAGTACCTCCCTTAATGTAAAAATCTAAAATCTAAAGGACACACGGCGTTTTCTGAAGCTCGTTTTTGGGCAGCGCGATACAAACGCGCGTTTTAACCTTAAAAACGCGAAACGGGAGTGGGCATACTCCATTTTTTTTTAAGTGCGCTTTTCAGCAGCGGGTTCGTATCGCGTTAGTATCGATGCAAACGCGCTTCAAAAAACGCAGTGTGCCCACTCCCTAAACTGCTATCAAAAGCTATTGTCGCCATATAATAACGCGTCAACATAGATATCGGATCTACGGTTATTTTATTGTTATTGACATAAATACAGATAAAAAAATTGAAAGCCTTTCTTTACAATGTCTTGGAGGTATAAAATTGATAAGACGAGAATAATAGTTGTCGTTACTATGGTAGGGTGGACGTTTGCTATAAAAATAAAACGTCTGTTCATGATATTACGGAGCTTAAATTTTTACGCTACAATTTAGACAAGATTTTATTCGATTTAAGTTTCGAAATAATATAAATATTGGTATATAGAGTATGACGATATGAAACATATTTACTTTTACCTTACTGCGTCAGAAAGAGGGTTATAGTTATAGTGTGTTTTCGAGTGTAAGTATATAAACGATATAAATAACGATATATAACGAGGAAACTATTCAATACATATTTTAAATTATAATTTCAACATCTGAAAAATATATATGTTTTCAAACTAATCACAATTTTTTTTGACGTGTGTACGTATTTCCACAAAATTTTAAACAGTTACCTCTAAAATGGGATGCAAAAGCACACTCAAAACATAGTCGCGAGTCGGCTCTTCTCACGTAATCATTTTATGAATGTTATGAGTTACACGTGTGAAGATATGTGCGCGAAGACACGCTATTTATACGAGTCTAGAATAACGTTGGATAATATGGATAAGACCAAGATAAAACACAAGAATTCTGCCCACAAAAACTACACCACGAGTACTTACTTAGCCACGTTTCCACTACGCAGCATTTGGTGCGCAATACGCGACGCTCAACATGTACGGCAACGTTGCACAACAGCGCGCGACGTTGCCAGCTGGCGCGCATGACATAGTAGTAGATGCGTAGACAGCAACGTTGTTAAACAAAAGATCCGCGCTTACTTTCAACATGTTGTGCAACATGTCGCGCGCCAAATGTTGCCTAGTGGAAACGCGGCTATATTTTATCATTCAATCATTCGTAGCAATTCCCTTGTTTTACAATACTCGACTTAATGAATTATTCACCTAAAGATCTGAAAGGACACTGCACCTTGGGAATACAGTCATAATCATTTTTCATTTTTTTTTTAAACAATTTTGGTATAATTCCCACACTTGGATAATCTTCATCCAAGTAAGAGAGGCCGAGATACGGTCAGTATTTTCGGTCAGAAGCATATCCATATTAGTCTAGCCAAATAAATTTACGTTCCCGCAAAATTCCAAACTTGTTTATAGCGGAGTTTTTAAAACTTACTAACAAACATTTACGTGAAATACTTTTCAGTGTGGCTTTGCAAGTTAAAACTTATTTACTTACACAAATTGTGTTCATGCGGATTTTGGCTACATTTACAAGCCTGGAAATACATTGTTTAAATAAACTTTAAATTAAACAATTCGATTACATTGCATTTCCTTTAGAAAATTTCGAAGATCTTTAGGCATTTTTAGATTCTCTGAAAATGTCTAAGGGGTAGTCAGAGGTATGTCCTAAAGATCTGAAAGAAATTTCGCACCGCACCTTGGGAATGCAGTCATCATCAATTCATAATACAAATTCTGAAAAAGTTAATTAGACTCTTTGGTCAATGGACTTCCCCATACCAAAACTTCGTTTAAGAGGATGTATCACCAAAAATAACTCTAGTATCTAAACTCTTTCAATTGCCTTATTACTTAACAGTATTTGTTGCAAACAAGTAGCTAAATTAAAAATAAAAAAAAACTGACTTTAATGTGATATACTTAAGCTGGGTAATTTTCTGCACTCTCGAAGTGCATTTCTGTTCTTAACTCTGAAGATCTTCCACAGGTCCTCACCAACGTTTTATGACACCAATCGAAAGTATATCCTTCCAAACAAAAAATAATTTTCTAAATCGGTCCTGCGACTTCGAGGTAATTGGTGGACATACGAAAAAAAATCCTATGAATTGGGAACCACCTTCTTATTTTGGAAGTCGGTTAAAAACAGGGGTATAGTTAGCTAACTCGTGATACTTTTATCACGAGTTAGTCAGCCTCACACGTATTGACCATGTCTGTCTTGTGGACATGGCCAGTTAAGCTGAGAGGATGGTGTAGGTGCCATCCATGCCATGTATAAGCCTACTCCATCTCAGTGTCCTAGGCAGTGTCCCGTTAAGTGTAGGCAAAGATTGCCTACACTTATAACTGTAGGCACTGTATAAATCATCTAGTAAAGATGTAAAGGCCTAAGTTTATAGATGCATCAATGACTAGGCACGTTGATGATAATGATAATATTTTAACTGCTCACACGTTTATATGATAGCTATTACGATAAAAGTAAGCCGTGCTATAAATTGTAATGTAGTTACTGTTATTCAAATCATAAAAGATTTATGTTTCGAAGAATGCCAAATTAGGCATCTTGTTGGTTCAAATTATGGACACATTATTATGCTCTACGCCTCAAACCTTAGTAGAAAATAATTGGGTTGTAAATTACACATTTTTAAGCATGTTTTCTTATTAATACTTCTATGTAGATATGTAATATTGGATTTATTCAACAAGTTACTCCCACACTTTAATAAAGAATCTATTTTAATAATGATATAACAAGGTCGTAAAATATACAGCTATAAATATCAAAAATAAGTTGAGTTAACACTTAAATCATGAAGTTTTATAGGTTTTACTATGTATGTTAAATGGTTGATTTGAGCCTTAAGGCATAGTAGCCAATATCGCTAATCTTAATCAAACGGTTTTCAATCGCCAACGCCAGGTACTGTCACCACTAAAGGTTTTAAATATAAATAAAAGCCATATATTAAATGTCACCAAAAATAAAGATTTAAAGAATAGGCTAGTTCTTTTTTAGAGTACTTAAGTCTCTTAAATAAAAATTAATTGTTTGATTAGACAAAAAAAATAGGTTCTCTACTAACCATATTTTTTGGGACTTATATAACTGCAAACTTTATTTTAAAAGTTTACTTCTTAAAAATAGGTGAAAACACTGTCATTTTAGTCTATAGATTATTATTGTGGTTTCGTTTATATTGGTGTAAGCTAAACGCGGAACATTTAACCAATATAGGCTGATCTTCTAAAATTGGCACGATTTATCGTTTTTAGCTTCAACAGCCTTTACTTTAGATGCTGACTGTACTGCCTTGACAGACCCGGCATGCACCATCATGGTATGCTGAAGCCATGATCCCATTAGAGCTACGTGCCCATTAGAGTTAGGCCGCGAGGCCACGCTTCTATTATAGGTGAGGCCGTGGTTGAACTGGTAAGGCATTTTATACGCAACGGCGATGTCTGTACAAAAGTGTCGTAACGCCCAGGCAAGCATTGCCTCGTACCTTTAGACCGCAGCCTTATAACCTCACTATTTTTTGGGACTAATGGAGCCTGAAAGAGCCTCACGGGTTCACTGATTTCGAAAATTGACACTGGAATCAATTGAGTCAACCAACCATCAACCATCAACCGAGAAAACCACTGAGCAAAATTGTATTTTAATTTTTTTTAATGTTAAAAGTAGGTAACCACCTTTTTCATAGTTAAGTACCTACTTAAATGAATTAAAAAGGTCAGTAGTTTCTTTAATAGTTTTTTTCTTGTAAGTAACCTAATTCCGATGCTGACTGTATTAACCATTAAGATAAAAAATAAACCAGTGATAGTTGAAAACTTTTCTCATATGAACTTGCACCAAGTATTATTTGAATGTTCGAATAAACGTACGTAGGCATAAGCTGGAGAAACTTTGAACCACAACTAAATTAAACATACGTACTTGTACGCAATTCATAATACGAACCCGTAACGGGTGCGAGATTCGAATAAAACCCCTACTATAGGAAACAACATCATCACGCTCAATTGAAGTAGGATCAAATTCAAGCAACATTTGTTTTAAAAAATGTGTAAAATCGGATTTATAAACAAGATGTGTAACAATTCATTTTTACCTTTAAATTGATGTTTATTATGTAATTTATTAAAACAGAAAAATTATGATAGTCATGTGGTTACTAATTCCCAAGATGCTGTGTGAAATGTTCAGCATTATTTATTTATCTATATATTTGTTATACAATAGTAGATACCTAATTAAAATTGTAAGTTAGGAAATCACACAAATCACAAATAGAATCTTAAGTAAAGTTACCGTCTCTATTTTTTTGAGTTTTACATTTTAAGTCAAAACTGATAACTTATCCTATCTATTTAAAAACATGATAAACAAAACATTTTAACACCATGATTTTTTTTAAAACGACCTTTTAATGCTTATTGAAATGATGTATTCTATTTAATTTATCAATATACCTATCTAATTTCATGCACTTATGTTTAAAATTATACTTGTGTTGTGATATTTCTGTAGCTCACGCAAAGCATTATTTTCCTCTCTAACTATAGATAGCTTTCTTAAAGTAAACTCATAGTAGTCACCACACGTGTAATATTATGTACACCATAATAATTCCTAACAAGGTACAGTACTTTCTCTTAATTGCCTTCTCACATACATATAGAAAAGTTAAGGAACTCATCATCATCATCATCCGCAGCCCGACTTCACCTACTACTGTTTATAGGCTTCCCTTTGCTTGTGCCAATCTTAGGTATGCACTTGGAAGCCCCAAAGACGCTGCTGGGGTGATGATGAGGGTGGGACGAATCAGGCGATTGCAAGGTTTGAAGAATGATGAGGGAGACCATTACCCAGCACAGGGACAATTTTGAATAAAAAAATAACGGCCTTGATACTTTCATCATCATCATCATCAGCCTAAAGCAGTCCACTGCTGGATATAGGCCTCCCCTAATGAGCGCCATCGCGCCTTGTCTTCAGCTTGACGCATCCAGCTTGTGCCGGCAGCCTTTTGCAGATCGTCACTCCACCTGGCAGGAGGGCGTCCTACACTACGTTTGCCGGTAGGATAGGCGGTAGCAGGAACTATTTTCATTCTTTGATTAATGACATTATAATTATAATCGTTTGAATTATCCAGATCATTTATCACTGCATCAAAACAACACTGACCATGAGTTTCATATAACGTCTTACTAGAACTATGTGAACGCCCATACACAACGCAGTAATTATCGACTGACCACATTAATGCAGTAATCCGCGGTACACTGTCTAATAAAGTTTTTTATGTAAGTCTTTAGCCAGGTGAATTAAGTCTAATAAACCTCTGTTCCTTCTCGTTTTGTCTATTTCTCTAGTTAAGTTTTATTATTTCTGTACTTACCTACTTTTTTGTGTGTGTCTGTGCTGTTAAAGTGTGTGTCAATAAAACTGTTATCTATCTATCTACCTATCTATTCTAATTATGAATTATCATACGTCATAAAGTTTCTTAGCTCACACTGATGTCTAATTATGAACTGTTTTGACAACGTTACCTACGTTCCTGCAACCAATAGTCTCACTTTTTCTGTCTCATTCTTTCTCATCACATTCATTTCTCTAATAAACTCTACGAGTTAGGATACACTGAGCTCTCCTTTTCCTATCATTTTTCAACTATTGGCCCTTATTAAATACATTCGTATACCTAGGTCAGCTAGTAGAAGTACTACTAGCTGACCTATACCTACACACACCTCATATTATCTTACTTTTGATTACCTACATACCGTCTCTTCAGCATAGTATAAGCAATCGATAGTCCATCTGCAATGAACGTACGAGTGATTTAAATTGTTTATTCAGATAGTAAGTAATCGCGTATGAGGACCTGCCTCATATGCATTTACTTCTGAAGCTCTTTCAGTTTTTATTAGATTTCGTAGGTATTTTTTAATTTTAAAAATGATTTTACTAGTGATCTTCAGCGGTTGTAGATTAACTGAGAGAATTACAACGTCGAAAGTGACATCTATGTACCTAGCGTTTTAGTTAGTTTAGTTGTGGAATTACTATAATGTTATTAATACGTCAATCACCAAACAAATGTTCCGTATAAGCGCTTAAACGCCGACGCCTCAGCAGACAGCGTACTCAATTGTAATGCCTTGATGAGTTCATCGGAACGAAAGCAACGAATTCCAAGCCATTAATTACCTTTTTTTCGGGTAATTTGTCAGTTAGAGTAATGCGAGTTTGGTTACGCGGGGTTACTTAATGTTAATTCTGATTTGTAATAAATTATATTATGGATGCAATCGAAAGACGCAAGAAGGATTAACAAAAAATATCCAAGACATTTCCGCACAGAACAGCGGAGCTAAAAAGGTCACTATTGCAGATTCGCAATATGAAGTGAATTGGAAATGAACTATATACCTAATGCCGTCTCTTTTCACTCTCAGTCAATGAAAAGAGATGGCAATAGTTTAATTCCTTTAGTGCAATTCTGGAATAGCGACCTTTTTAGCTCCACTAGCCTTTTAATTTACTAATTAACCGACTTCGAAAAAAGGAGGAGGTTCTCAGTTCGTCGGAATCTTTTTTTTTTTTTTTTTTTTTTTATGTATGTTCACCGATTACTCGAAGACGCCTCGACCGATTTCAAAAATTCTTTTTTTGTTTGAAAGGGTACACTTTCCAATTGGTCCTTTTGGTCATCAGGTCAGGATCTGATGATGGGATCTTGGAGAAATCGAGGTAACTCTTCAAATTTTATAGGCACACTTGAAGCGAATAGGGTATTTTTTAAAAGCTTTGTAGGTTATCGATGACAATTCAATATTATGGTAACATTGAACTGATCTGATGATGGAGTCAGGAGCTGTTCAACAGAACTCCTCAGTAAATTGGCCGATTGAGCTGAAACTTGGAACTCAGCATGTCGATCAAGTTTCGACTACAATGTAATAATATGGTGACGGCTGGCTGATCTGATGATGGAGTCAGGACCTGGTCAATGGAACTTCTCAGTGAATAACAGTAGAACATCCATGTTTGGGCTCATTTTAATCAGCTCACCCTTAGCCTTACCCAATAACAGCTTGTATTGAAGTCGGTTTTTTTAAATTTTTAATTTAGCCACTTGTTTATATGGATAGTCTACTGGTGCTGTTAAGGTGCCTCAAAATGTCAAGAAGTCATTAGCTTGCGACCAAAGCCTTTTTAATTTCGTTTCGTCAAGAAAGGTTCACTATCTATATACTGTACCCTGAGGTATGTTAACCACATCAATTCAATTTCCTTTAGTTTAGTATTTTGTTTTATACTTAGGGATTTGTTTTTGTGTTGTTCTTCTGAGTTTTAAAAAAAGAAAAAAAAAGTTTTAATTTACTCATAAATCAAAAATATCTTCGTTCACTTAATATTACCGCTAGGCTAGGCTATAAGATCCCCACAATCTCTGCTATTAGCACAAAGTAATTACATGTCTGATCGCAAGGCGGTCTGGATGCGCAAGCGTCGGTAACAAGACAGCATAATGATACGAAACGCCTTTTGTGTGTGTGTTTCGCCACCTGCCCAAACAGGATAGGGTGGGGATGATTTTATCGACTATCGAAAAAATCCTTGAGAAATCCCTTGAGGTTTCATCACATCCATCATTTATCAAATCACAGCAAAACGACAATGACAATAAAATAACTTGATTGTATTCTTAGTTTCCTAATGCCTTTGTAGCAAGACAATCGGAATTGCTCATATTATGGCGGCTCCTCACTTGGCGTATCGTGTTCGTGTATTTGCGTTATTTGTCCAAATACAGCAATGTGTAGACGGTCTATTTGATTGTATTTGCTTTATTTGCACGAATATGGCAAACAACGCAAATAGCAAATTTGCCCGTACAAGTCCATGTGTGGATGACGTATTTGACGGTATTTGAAATATTTGATTATTTGAAGGCAAACACAACAATATCGACTCACGAATACGCTAAGCCAAGTGAGGAGCCGCCATTACAGTCAAAGCGATAATCACTTCACATATAAGCTACAACTGATGGATATAGTAGGTATAAGCTTAACTTAGTTTACTACGGTTTCTTCAAAAACTCTTATGGCGATTTGCCTTGATATCAATGTCTTACTACATATTACTTAGTTTAGCCCAAAACCTTTGGTTAAGCCATAGCTCAAAAAACATTACGTGATTTCAATTAAATTAGGATGACTCATAGCAACGAATTACTCTACAGCTATGACGAATTGCTGAAATACTTATAAAAAGTAGGTAGATACATATTCAAACATACGATGTGCAGACAAATAATTTCATTTGTGACTAAAGCTGTTATGTATCTGATTGTAATTGTCGTCGATAAAACTGTTAATCATTATCACAACAGAAATAGATATACGCTATAACAATAAAAAACGATGACCAAGGATTAAGAGCAAAATTTATCGCATGGGAAGACATTAAGTACACTAAAACATATTAATATTTAAAAGGAAATAAAAGGGCAGCGTTGAATATACGGATTTACTTTTTTAAATCAAGCTATTTTGTAAAATCAGCTTCATTTATCGTTATTTACATAACTCTCTTTATTTCAAATTGAAACTTCTGTGCAATGCCATCGTCTGTAGCTTCTTTTAATTTTTCCATCCCAAAGTTGCCTAGAAGAAATCGCTCTCAGCGATAAAGCCGCCCATTGTACTAATTATGACTTTATTCAGTTGTTATATTTTATTTTTCTTGGTGTACAATAAAGTGTTCATTCATTCATTCATTCATTCAGAGCCTATAATACAAACAAAGTCGCAGTACCATCGAAGTTCATGTAGAGTTGAGATTTGCGCAAAAACTTATGATACAAAAAGTATCGATAAAAACTGTGAGGTCGACATCCTTATAATGAAGTCTTGTTAGCGGCTGTTAGTAATTCCGAAGACTTGTAAGGAAAACAAGACTCATTTTGTACATTGAAGGTGTGATTTTTGTAATTCGAGGAAGTGTTACATAATTATTTAAAGATTGAGATAGATATAATGATACCTTTGTCGGTAAGTAGTCGCTTAAAACGAATGACGGTCATTCATTGCAAATTGGTAAGATAAATTGTTTGAAATTGTTCAAGATATTTCACCTGTTTAAATTTTTTTATGTTCATATTAACAAAATTACACATCAACAGAGAAGTAATTTAAGATCAGTATATAAAACTCCAATAGGTCAGTCCTATAAGTAATTATTAAGGTGATTTTTTTTTCTATTAATAACTAGAACTAAATAACTTAACCAGGCCTCTATGAAGTGAATAAAAATACTGTAATCCTGTTATTTACGAAACCAGATAAGCATAAACAGTCAACCTTCTGACCAAACATAATTCAAAATGTAGCACAGCGTCAATAATAGTTACTTTGGTAACCAAAACGAGAGCTTTACCCCATACACCGTATCGCCTTTCTTTGTAAAGCGATTTATGGCTATTTCATGAGCTTTATTTACTTTTATAGACGCCCTGTAGAAGTCTAAACTATAAATTACCCAAGCCATGGTTAGACCGGACACACTAGCTTACGTATTTTCCCCTTATTATGGTTCGGATATAAATTAGAAAGATTTATATGCGACGTTGTTGTAAATAGTCCGATGTTTTGGTTGGTGTCACTTCATTTGTACGAAATATTAGGTTATTATCGTGTGAATTACGAAATTTTGTATCATGGAACCGAAAACTCGTTTTTCTTCAAGTAATCGGCCAATTTGTTTCATCAAAAAAATGTCAGCTCGTGTTATTTGGTAATTCTTGTTCCTTAATGGCTTGACCGATTTTGATGATTTTTAATAGACTCATGGTTTTGTTTAGATGGTTTAGCTATGCTTGAACTAGGTAGATGGCACTGTTGTTAAGGTCCAGACTGTCTTTTAAAAAAAAAATTAAACAATTCAATGCCTCAAATAAAAAAAATCTAAGGTCTGCCTCCTGGGTCCGCTAGTATTAATAAAAGATTGTCAACATAACATTTAGAATCAATCAAGCAAAATCATACAATTAAGAAAATATAGGTAGATCCTCGTAATACCAATTCATATACGTAATTTTAAAATAAAACAAATTCCAACAATTTTACAAAATTGTATTAACAAGTAAAAGATCGCGTCGGTCACCTGGCTAAACCGAAGCTGACTAAATCAAAATTTACAAAAGTTATATTTACAGTAATGTAGCTAAACAACCAGTGTTCACATTATTGACCAAAGATAAAAATAAAACTAGTAGTTCGCCCCGAACTGAGATCTCGCGCACCGTAGATGGCTTACATTTGGACTTTCTTCTGACTACCCCTATAATTTCAAGTGCTACTACTGATACTGCCGAGTATGCCTATTGCGCTAGCTCTTCATGGTAAAAAATACTGGCATGCATGCAATACATAATGTCGCGTCTAATTTTTCATTTAGGTATTTCATATTTATGAATTCTCGTCGTATTTCTAAAAGTATACGTCCTAGAATAAAAATAATAACTATTTTGGAATGTACAAATAAAGACCTTTCATTTGACAGCCCACTCAATATATTTGTTTACTTAACTTTTTTTACCCCAATTATTTTCTTAAATTCTTAAATTCTTTATTGTACACAAAACAATAACATATACAGAGACAATTAAATTAAAGGTAATGTACAAAGGCGAGCTTAACCCTGAAAGAGTTTTCTTACAGCAAACCTAGGGATAAAGAGAGAGGTTATTATAAAGTTATGGATAGAAATGTGTACATACATGAGAGAGAAGAGATTAACAATAATTTACAGAAAGGCAACTTTTACTAAACCTAACAATAATAATACTAAACTAATATCTATATACAAATATACTTACACCTACTTAAAATATGTAAAAACAAATAAAAAATAACTACTTACATACATAAAACATAATTATATACTTACTTACATTAAATACAAATATATATATGTATATATATAAAATATCATGGCACAATTAAAGTTACATGGAGAGATAGTGCTCTTTCAACTTCGTCTTGAAAATGTTAAGCGAAGGACTGGCTTGAATTGAGTGCGGCAGTGAGTTCCATAACATGGCTGCGCTAATCGTGAAAGAGTCAGTATAGCGTCTAGAGGTGTGTGAGTGAGTTTTTAGAAGAAGGGATTTAATAGATCTACAAGGAACACCACGAGGGACCAAAAATTCAAAGCGGTCACGAAGATAGGAAGGAGAGAGAGGGTTAAAGAGAACATAATAAAGAAAAGACAAGACATGCAATTCACGACGGCGACGTATAGGAAGCCACTTTAGCTTGGAACGAAACTCAGAGACGTGATCGAACTTGCGCAGTCCGAAAATGAAACGAATGCACAAGTTCTGAAGACGCTCCAGCTTGTTAAGCAGCTCCTCAGTGGCGTCAAGGAACACAACATCGGCATAGTCAAGAAACGGTAAGAGCAGAGATTGGGCAAGAATAATTTTTGTTTCGAATGGTAAGAACTTTTGAAGGCGCTTTAAAGACTGGAAAGTGAAATTGACTTTTCTGCTAATCTCGTTATTATTTTCATTCTTTATCAAAATTTTTTTATCATGAAAATAAATCAAGTAGCATCTAAAATCATTGCAAACCAAACCGCAACGATGCCACTCTCTTTTTAAGACCGACCAGTCAATGAGCTACGAAGTCATCGAAACTCTATGCAACGGGAGCTCTTGCAGCTCTGGTTTCGTAGTTTTTGGTCTTTGGTCGTATTTCAAAAACTATACATCCTAGATTAAAAATAAAAACCATTTTGGAATGTACAAAATAAGCCCTTTCGTATGACACCCCACTCAATTTATTTGAGTAACTTTCATAATTTTTTACCCCCTTGGGAACCCAATATCTTCACAACCCCTTCATCGATTAAGCTCATATGCTCCCCCGTAAATTTCCTTACCACAACCTATTGACCTACCAAGTTTCATGCAGATTGGATGAACGGTTCGACAGTTATGCGCGAACAACAATTCGTGAAACATACAAACATACAAACATACAAACATACAAACATACAAAGCAAAATCGCCCAACTTACCACTAAGATCTTCGCTCGCTTCGCTCGCTCGATCGATTAATTATGCTGGACATTTCACACAGCATAAAGTTAGACAGTCAGTCAGCCACAAAGTTAGCTATACTTGTATTATGGGAACTACATAAATGAATTATTAGGTGGGTTTACAAAAATATTATTTTTTCTCAAACACATTCATAAGAAATTATCCTTAGAAAAACAAAATGTTTGTCTAATCCGACTGATCGGACAGTGCGAGGACAAACTCAAACTATTGTTGCTATTGTTAAGTTTACATGTGCACAAGCGATAGATTATAGTTATATACGTATATAGTTACATACGTAGTTATATACGTAGTTATATACGATTCTATACGTATGTATAGGTAGAAACAAATAATAATTAAATGAAAATTGAAGTAGATGGTAATTCTAATAAATTAAATTATTTAAGTACATTGTAGACGAAGCCCATTAACAGTATTGCTCACAAATAGATCGTATTTTAAAAGCATTACAAGCCTTTGATGACCAATAAAATAGCCATAATCTTATCTTACGTACGTAGGTCTTCGTGAACTAAAAGTAAGAGAAAGAGTTTGTTAGTTTGTAGGTTTATTTTTGCTTTTCATCATCATCCACATTTGAACTTACTATGATTAAACCCGACTACTGGAACTACATTTGAAAACTGTGAAATTTTGACAAAATTTGTACATCGTATGTTAAACTTGCCTTTGACAAATTCCTTATCAACATTCCTAAGATTTTATGTAAGTAGGTAAGTACTTAAATATCATAGAGTAAAATTGATTGTTGTACAAATTCTTATGTTAATAAGTGGGATGCAAAAAATTGTAGTAGATAGACCCGAAAAATAAGGATTTATGATTATTTAAACGAAATTTTGAATAAATTACATCTTAAGTTTATTTATGTACTTACGAGTACATAAGTAGTTTGTTTTTGTTTTTACTCAAAAAAACATCATATTTATGCAGAATCATTATTTCTCTGTACACATAATGTACGTAGTCTTCTGGTACCGATTCTACTTAAAGAATATATAGTTTTTTTATTACATTCTATCAGCAGTCATCTCAACATTTACCCTTGAATGAATGAATGAATGAATGAATGAATGGATGAACACTTTATTCTACACAAAGAAAAGTAAAATATAACAACAGAATACAATCTTATTTAGTACAATGGGCGACCTTATCGCTGAGAGCGATTTCTTCCAGGCAACCGCACTACGTACTACGTTACTAACCTAACTAAGCCATCTTTTATCAGGTAGTAAGTATAATATCACTAAATAAAACACGTAAGTATATACAAACATGTACTTAAGTAGGTCAGTTTATTTGTAGTTGGGTGTAACCCGTGTCTAACCGCGGGGTAAAACTAGTGGACTCTAACGGCCTCAACACTGGATGTGAATTAATAGGCCAAACCGTAAGGGCCATTGTACAATTTATTGTTTTATAACTCATTCTGGCTATAAATTCTTTAATTGGAACTCCTTTACTACAGTTTGGCAGAACAGCTTGATCACTTCACATCTACAGTCTATCACATGACACTGACACTAATACAAATAATAACAAGGTCAAAACTAAAATTATAAAAACCCAATTCATTAAAAACGAAGTAACTTTTACAATCTTAGTAAATATGTCCATTTAGTGGCGTATATTTTGATCTCACCCTTTGCCTGACAGGTAGTGATTCCACTGTTCTCACGAAGCTACTTTACGCTCTACAGAACCCTAATTTACAAGGGCAAGCACGGACAGTATCAAGTTTTTTAATACACTCCATGTGGAATCCAAAGCAATTCGCTCTGACGCCGCCGCTAACAAGGCAGGCATCATATAATTTAGAAGGTATGGCTGCATTGTTAAAAGCAGCTGTCTTATTGCAAAGTAACAATTTTCACTTTTAAAATAACAATTCGTTGAAGGATAATCTTTTTAGAAGACAATTTATTACCTTATTTAAAACCGAAATTTGATGACCGTCATTTTTGAAGATAATCGATTGAATGTTATGATGTTGAACCTGAACCTTCATTAGAAGTTATTAGTTGAAGTTTTCTTAAAGTGCCGGCGCATTTTAAAAGAATACCAAAATATTTAACCGTTACAAAGATTACTGTTAATTAGACTTAAGACTGTTCAGTTTTAATTAAATGATATCGCTTCGGAAACGTTTATGAAGATCATCTTATTTCAATTTGAAAGATTTTATGGTGACTTAACTCGTTAAACATAAATGGTTCAAGATTCTATCGTGTATTTAATAAGAAGTCAGGTTTACTGTTTTATTTCCCATTGCCACTTTCTACTTTGTTTTATGTTTAGAATTATTATTGACAGTTACTGTTGAAATATTTTATAACTTTGTGTGAATCACTTTGTATCACGAGAGAGATACAAAGACATTGGGTAAACCAGACTATTATTGGCACCCCCCCCACAATGATTGACACTCTGGCATAAAAACCATTCATTTATGTTTGTTTAGAACGGATATTCTAAACATAAATGAATGCTACCACAAATAAATTAAATATTCTATCAAATAAATTAATGCCACTAGAAAAAAAAATGCTCGAAAATCTTATTTCTTGGGTTTTTATGCCAGTGCCAATCATTGTGGGGGGGGTGCCAATAATAGTCTGGTTTACCCTTCTTCAGTTGTGAAAGAGAACTACGATATTATCTGTAATTCTTAAGAAAAATGTATTAAGTGAAATACAAAGCTAACAAGTGGAATACTTGGATGAAAAGTTAAAAGTCAAAGCAAAAACAACAATACAATTTTAGTCATGGTGGTATGAGTTGGCGCGGCAGGCACACTCTGTAAAATATTCAGGCCAAAAGTCAGTCACGATCCTCGATGCTCCTCTGTCTACTAAATTCCTAGTGCTTGTGTGAATGCTAGGCGTAACCATCAAAGGAGACCTGAACTTTGAATCCGTGATGCAATAAATAAATTCAAAAAACATTCGTTTGGTACTATAAAACATTTATTGATAGTAGTCTTTGTTGTATAGCATAGTGTTAGAGCATTCTTCACAATTTTGTTGAAAAATGTCGCAAGCTTTTAAGACAAGGGATTTAAAGTAAACACAAATGAAAACAAAAGTCTTTTGTGTCATCAGGTTATACAAATTACGTTTCTTAAGTAATTACTACAATGCATTATACCAAAATTGTAAAGGTGAAAACGAATTTACGTCGCAAATGAGAGCAAAAGTATTCACATCCATGAATAAACCCCGCTTCTGTATAAAGGACCCTAAAAGCGAAACCAGTCATAATACAACAAAACAAATTGTAGGAAACAAAAACTTAACGCAACAATAGTGCCGCTATGAAACGCTCAGATAAAACAAGTGGACCGTAAAGTTACTGCTGTAAACATTGTTTATAAAACAATTCGGTAAACTGAGACAGGAACAAAAGTTTTCGCTGGAATTCCGCACCACCCTTTCGGCTTCCTTAAATTGTTATGGCGGTAATAAGCCCCAAGTGAACATGTGACTTTTATGGCCAACCAGTTCTCTAGAGTTTTTGGGAGAGCACATTTTGCCGCTGACACGATTACGGGTGCTGTAATTGCAGGCAGTAGAACAATGAAAGCGACGTTATTTGACATATTGTGCGAAGGACGAAGCAATTTGCCACTTTTTATTGTCCACGTTTTGGTGGCTTTGGGGAAGTTTTAGATAAAAACCTTTTGAATTGGAACGGCCTATATGACTCTCATAAACAAAGTGGCTTTATCTTTAATTTACTGTTCGTTTGTATTCGTATAACTTAAAAGTCGTTAATGAACAAAAACAAAGATTCTACAGTAACTTGTTCATTAATCAATCCTAAATTTAAAATTAAGTTCTTAGAACAGCAATTAATAGAACAAGACTAGCAACTCAAAAACCACTTGCCAATTTCCATCTTTGCAAATTCGTCTACGGATTCGTCGAATCGTCTTTAACCTGCTACTTAATTAATTACTTTCAATGAATCCTTCCCGAGACAAAGACATTTCAAATTATGATATGAAACGCTGAAAGCTAATTCCCATAATAAATCTGAGACTTGTAAATTACCATTTGCCTCAGTCGTAAAGCTTCTCACAACTTTTGCACTTCAAAAGGAATTCCATAGAGATAAATGAAACCTCATACCACTTATAAATTGCATGGAATACAAATTGGAACTGCGACAAAAGAAGAATAGAAGAAAGTTATGTAAAAAATACATTCAGGGAATATATTCATACGCCCACCATTATGCCCTTTTAGAAAGTGTTAATAAACCAAAAAATAAAAATACAGCTAGAAACCTTTTAAAATTCCTGTCCCTTCATGCTGATTTCATTACCGCCTCAAAGGAGAAGTATGAAAATTTCGTTTGGAGAAATTAAAAAGTTACCTGTTCTTTAGATTAGGCTACTAACAAGTTAAATTTTCTTCGTCTTGTCCGGCATTAGACGGAAGCGTGGCTTTTTGTGAAATATGCAAATTGAGTTTAAGATGTTAGGGATGATGGTTTCACAGAACATTTGGACAAGGAAAAGGTAGCCGTATTTTAAAAGTCTTCTAATTATACGAAACGCAGAAATTAAAACATAAATGAAGTAAAATGAGTATGTTGAAACTTCATGCATAAAAAATACTAAAAAGTCAAAGATCGATCCTCATTTACATGGTACACTTTAGCCATATAATGGGGGCATAATAAATCTAAAATCAACTGACTATGCTATATCAAAATGTATCTTTTTATATAGGCAAATAGGCGTATTCAATAGGGGCCGAGGCAAGCGAAGCATAACCTACACCGTTTTTATTTATAACGAGCCTTCTAACTATTATTATGGCGTCATCGTGTCAGTCCCACATCACATCTACATCCGCCCAATATCGCATATCCACAATCTGTTCAGTACCATTTATTTCGACAAAGACCTAAACCAAAAACAAACAGAACTAAGGTAGAACTCTATCTGATTGATGGAGGTTTAGGCAAGAAGGATTATAAATGAAGGGTAAATGATTTCTTGACAATTTAATGCCGATGTGTGGTATGAAAATCGGATTCGTTAATAACAATTACATAGGAATGGAGATAGTAATGAGATAATGGTTGAAAGACACCTGTTAGTGAAGAGTTTGTGTATTTAAGAGAATTAGTTAATGCGTTTTTAAGTAGATATCGCTGTCTTGATTGATGAATACTCTTTCAGAAGGACTATTGGGAACAAAAAGTTATTTAGATTTTGTTTATCTTAATAAAGATTAATGTTAGGGTTGCGGGAACACTTACATTCTATTTTTCTATTGTGGTTCATTGATCTAAATTATAATTCCATTTATCTTGTTAACACAAAATACCTTTTATCATTTCTATTACTTACTTAAACTTAATTCTCGAAAAATTAAGGATGTAAAAATGTTCTGATTTCATTTTGTGAGAACAAAATAGAAGCTTCTTTCTGAATGTGTTTTTGCATAACTTTAGGAATAGGTCCTTTGAATATGTTTATGGATAGTCAGAATAGTTAAAATGAGATTACGTCCCCCATTCCAGCCTATTTCTACCGTCAAACACAAAGCTAGGCTTTCATGTACATTAATATCCAGTACTTTTCAGCTTATCCACAGAAACTTCTTTATACTTGCCCTACTCCAAGAATAGTAACCGTGTTATCTTGCTCGCCAACGACGCGATTTGAATTCGAAGTAGGATCACTTTCAGTAAGTTCTTTAGTATAATATGCCATTATTCTGACCGGATTATTGTAATCCGTATCGTTTCGACTAAAGCCAGGCCCGGATATTCACATGTCTGTATATGTGTTGCGATGACTGTTACAATATTATAAAATACGAAATTTTGTAGCATTGTGTAGCATTCATAACATAGCATTCCCAATTTTTTAATAAACAAATAACTTCAATCGAAGAATAAATTGATATTGCAATACACGTACCTGTAGATAAAAAAAAAAAGATCTAAGTGAAATAGCTCAAATTTATTGAGTTTAGAGGAAATTGAGAAATCGTACTAGACACATAAGACAAAATATGTTCCTTTCTGATATAAATCAAAATTGTTATTTGTACTGTGTAGTAAAGTTACATATCAGTTTTGTAATGTTATAATTTTATTATTTTTTTATAACTATTAAACTGTGCCGCACCAAAGTCAAGGATGTAGGTATACGGATTACGAGGCTTGAGTGGAGATGGGCGGGGCACTTGGCCAGGCGGGACGACGACCGATGGACTAAAGCAGTTACCGAATGGTGGCCAAGAGATATGCGGCGGCCTCGAGGCAGACCAACTGCCCGATGGTCAGATGACATTGTGAGGGCGGTAGGAGAGCAATGGACCCGGCTGACACAAAACCTGCCAGGAGTGGCGTGATAGAGAAGCGGCCTTTACCCAGCAGTAGGTTTTGCAGGCTGCTTAGATAGATAGATTAAACTACTTCGTTTGCACTGACGCGTGGGTGTACAAGGACTATATTTTATGCAGTCTATATTTTTTGAGTCCCGATCTTGGAAACCGTTTCGGTTCCATTTCCCGTGTCGCGAGTTAAAGTGTGGTGATTCCGGGAATGTTATTGGATGCAGCTTGGATACACATTAGCTACCCATTGCTAGCTGTTATTGCCTAGCTTTGAATAACATTTTCCAGCATTTTCCAGTGTTTGAGTAATATTTTTATTTTCAGGCCTCAATTTTTCATCAACAACATCAGTTTTTTTATAGGCCGATTTTGCCTCGAGTTTCGATTCAAATGTCGTGGGTTTGAATCCCAGACGTGCATCAATGGATTGTTTGACTTAAAAAAATCATTGAAGTTCGACCCTATGGCCTAGGAATAAAGTCTATAAGTATCCCACGCTGCCAACACTACTCTAGGTTACAGAATGACAATAATTTATAAGACCCATATTATAATAATGTGAAAGTGTGTTTATTTGTTTGTTTATTTCTCCTGCTTTCACGTCAAAACAGAGCGACGAATTGACGTGAATTTTTGTGTGGAGATAGTTGGAGGGCTGGAGAGTAACATAGGCTACTTTTTTGATATAATTTTATTTTGGACAACTTAAAATATACAAAAATACATTTTTGGTCCATTTCAAGTACCTTAGAGACTAACATAAATATTAATAATCTACATTGAAGGATTTTGCTTCCGATTTATCAGATTTATCAGAAACCTTTTATTGTATTGGAATCTACCTTTGCGCAAGCTCTAAACCGAGCTTTAACATACAGCCTCCCACGTTGCAAAGGACCTATTATTAACTGGAAGAGTCCAACAGTCGATTTGTACAAATAGTTTGGCCAATTACTACCTCGTTTCTGTTTTCTAAATGGCTTAGATCCTAGACATTATTTTAAGGGGAATAATAAGTCGAGCCGCAGAATTATTTTTTGGCCGCGGAACCTACCTTCTGATTTTATAACTAAGCAACGGGAAAATAAGAAACCTTCTAATAAACTAACTCGTCTTTTTTACAGCATCAACTAAATTTTCCAAAAAAGGCGTCAAGTAAATAACAACAATTATTTTTACTTGACCTACTGATTTATACATCGCCATCAAATTTACTAACTCAGCCACGGATTTTACAACTAACCAACAGTTTAGGTAAGGTTAGGTTAGATTATGAAATAACTACGCGCGAAGTAAGCGAGCGTAGCGAGCGTGCCGCGGCAGTGGCCGCCGAAGCGACAGAAACCTAATTCATAAATACAATATATTATACTCCGGTATTTTCAACATTTTAAGCATTCTACCTTCCAAGTATCGTCTTTATAAACTTCGATCAATCGATCTTTATACATTTCAAACATTCTTGATTTTGAAATTCGCTATTTTAAGCTTTGGCATTACAATTAATGTTACACTATATTTTAAACATGCTGAGTTATAAAATTAGAAGTAGATAGACTTACTTTATTGGTGTCATATTTAAATATTTTAGGAGTTCCCGCTTGAATATGTGTTACAAATTTAGATCCTAAAAAACAAATTTAGATGCTAAAAAATAACTGCCATGCTGAGTTGTATTTACAGTGGCTTACATCGAGGATATTTAGTGGCTAAGATAGTATTTTTTAGAGGCACATTGATAGTGGCTGACTTAGTAATTCAGAGGTCAATGTAAATTTTTAGAGGCGAAAAATGCTATTAAATAGAAGGCGGTTTAATTAGCACCCTTATTTTAACACACGGGAATTATTCACGTGAAAATATCGTCGATTTAGATACAGATAATGTTTCGATTCATCCGGAGAATCTTCATCTGGGAGTTGCGGCAAGGTTACTCCTTGTGGTCGCGTCTCACAATGCGAGCAATATAACGAGGGTCGCGGAGATCCTTAGATCCTTTTTCAGCTTATAGCAGCAAACATCATCATCATCATCAGCCTATAGCAGTCCACTGCTGGACATAGGCCTCCCCTAATGAGCGCCATTGCGCCCTGTCTGCAGCTTGACATCCAATTTCCAACTTGTGCCGCAAACATGGTGTTGGTGAAAAGAATATGTTTTAAAAAAATCATATCGACTATAAAATCGTTAAGCCATAACGGAGGCCTTAAAACTTCGTCACCAGAGTTGGCCACTCGTACAAACTTATTTGAATCATCAAAATAATAATTTGAAAGAGTAAGTAAATTATAGAAACAAAATAAATCTAATAAAAGAGGTGAGGTAAGAACAAAATATTAATTATGGTTAATAGGTACCTATTTAAAAGGTAATTTTATTAGATACTAGCTGACGCCCACGGCTTCGCCCGCGTGGACTACTATTTGGTTTATCCCACGGGAACCATGCATTTTTTCGGGATAAAAAGTAGCCTATGTCCTAATGACCGGCATTATCTATCTATGTTTCAAATTTCAGCCAAACACACACACACACACGGACTTTCGCCTTTATAATTATAGTAGGACAGAAAGCGCCAAATTTGCTCAACCAAGTTAGTAGTGTGCAACAAAGTTATATTGAGATTTTTTTGTGTATTGCTATATCCAGAAAATATGGTAGATCGTTGTGCCATAAATCACAAAATCTATATTCCGTGCGCCAGACACCTGCGAAACTCGACATAACGAAACCCAATTAAATACATCTTGATTCAACTGATCATTACTGGTGAATTCAACAGCAAAAGTAGCTCAACAACTTATGAGCAACGAAATACTCTAAGCACTTCTGTTTATAAGCACCTTAATATAAGGTTCACTTCACTTTACGCTTCAAACTTAGAAACTAATAAGGTTGCATGTTTTTCATATCATATTTCTAAAACTGTTAAAACTTAAGTAGTAAAGTTACTTAGTGTGACGTAATTAACTTAAAAAAATAAAAATACTTATAAAGTCATGGTGAGGATTCACATTTCATTAAATTAACAAAAGTAACACACACAATGATATTTATTTCCATAATATTTATTTCCATCATCATCTTACCAAAAATTTATTTTGTCAAATATAATCGATATCGATGAACCAGTAAAAACCAGTAGGTATATTCAATTGTGTTTTTTATAACTTAACATAATACCAAAACTATATTCCGTTTTCATTGTTTGAAAAACGATTTTGATAGAAGCAGTGATACTGGTAGGACAAGTGATAGGAGAGAATGGAAAAAGAGGACCTGTGATTGTGATTTGGGCAGGGCAAATGATTTCGATGGGAATACAACATAACAGTTTGCAGGATCTAACAATGGTCACTAATCATTGTTCATATTCAACTGCTAAAAAACAAGTATACCGTCAGAGAATAAATAAATAAATATAAAATTAGTGAACCTTTTCACACAGCGCCATCTAGCCCCAAACTAAGCAAAGCTTGTACTATGGGAACCAGATAACTGATAGAATACCTCTATATTTTTTGTAATGATTCTTTCTTGTCATACTTAGGTCATTGAAAAGAGCTAGCAGCCGTTCGAGGTAAGGGTAGGAAAGCTAGAAATTCATTATTAAGAACAGGGTGAGGTTGTAGAGCTTTTTATTCCGACTGTACTACTCGTTAGAGCTCCTTAGGCGAGGTGTCATGATATGAGTCAGTCATACAGATGAAGAAAGGCATGTTTCTAGGAATATTTTAACGAGGTGAAATGCTCTGGATTCTTTGGATCTGCCAATTGTCAGAATGCTTTGTAAAACCGGTTCCGAATCAGAAAAATGAAAAAAGTATTATTGTTTTTATTGTTGAAAATGTGAAGGAAGTAATTTGACGAAGATATTCGTACATCGAAACAGGTACCTACCTACAGTAAAACCAAGAAAAGAATGCGTCTCGGAAAACATCGGAAGCAATCGTATGAAATTACAAAAACGATTAAAAAGTCATTGGAAATGAAAACTACTCATGATTTCAACTTATCGCAAACAAATAAATATCAATGTCATTTTTAAGAAAAGCAAATTACCGTGCGAGCTGCGCTGATAATGACGTGCACTTCTGTCGCATTAGCTTAATTTATTTTTGAATGTGTTGCAATTCACCAAAGTTGCTTCAAAAATCACGCGTTCTGTATATCTAATATTCCTACATATCAGTTGAGATCGTGAATTACGATATAATATTTAGGTATTTTTAACTACATCATTATAATAAATACCAACCTGATATAGATCTTCATAATCGTTTGAATATTATCATATTCAGGAGATTATGATTGTGTTGTATCCAACACAAGCACCACATAAATACAAATAGCAAACAAGATTAAATAATAACAGTAGAGCAATTACAGTAGATGCTGAAATTACACCAACTTGAAATTTAACTCGAGCATAAAACACTCAATTACGACATCACATCGTCACTATAAGAAACTACTGTTCATTAATTAAACGTTCACCCTCCTTATTATGAACACCTGTTCTTGAAAAGCATTTAATAATGACGTTGGCACAGCAAATTAGCTTTTACAGAAGAAATTATACGGTAAAAACATCAAAATTAAACTCATATAAATACAAAAAAAAACTAAGATTAAAGATTTAAGTCATGCAACTCAATATTTACAAAATTTAAAACTAATTATCATTTATTTTGAAAACTAAGATAATGCTGAGCTTGCGGAGCGAGATAATGCACAAAAAACACAATTTAAATCAATTAAGTCGGGTTTAGAGGAGAATTACGAAAACTCGCACACTTATGAAAAAAGTCATCTTTTATCTATCTACGAGGATTGTATGATAAAAGGTGATTTGTAAAATTTGTTAAATGTAAAAAAATACATCTTTTTTTAAAGGGATGAAGAGAAAAAGTGCTTCATAGAATAGAAACTAGCTGTCTTCAAACATTCAAAAGTCTGAAAATTAGAAATCAGTTACTAATGTTTCACGAGAAGTTACAATCCCATCGCTGCCTAAAAAATTGAGAGCAAGTACCTACAATACAATTCAATATTTTGTTTCATGAGTTGATCTACTGCAACATTACATTACTGTGACTTATGGCAACAGCTGGGAGCGGTTGCGGTGTTGGCAGAACGTTAGTTTTCCGCGGAAAGTATTAAAACTATATAAGCTAGGTCTTAATTAAAAAGCTAAATCGATTTTTCTAACAAAGCTAATGAAATTCTGAACTCTACTAAAGAATCTCTCAAGAATTTTGCTGCAAGCAAGCGTTGCTTATTTTTCTATTTGCAACGTCTGGTTATTTTCTGAAATGATTTCAAAACCAAGTTAGAGTTGCTGGTTAAAACTCCTTATTACTTACGTTTAATTTATACCAATGCAATAAGAATGATTCAAACATTGTAAGTAATATTATATCATTTAATCTTTTAGAAAATAAAATAAATTATAAAACCACTAAAAACATGTTTCGTAAAAAAAAATACAACATTATAAAATTCATCAGTTCATAATATTACATTATGCCTAATGAAAATTCGTTTTTTTTATAATTGTTTTTTTTTTTAAATAAATAATTGGACACTGGTGCTTGGGCAGTAATATTATTACCTCTGATTATTTTTTCTTACACACCAAAAGATAAACCTCACGCATACACGGTTAAATCCTTTACAAATTTTACAGCCTATAAAAATATAAAGCTTGATTATACAGTGGTACCGAAAAATACCAAGCTCCAATAATCACCGGATATATTTGTATCAAGTTTCACGTTTTGAGCGAAATCGTCCATGTAGGAGGTTAGAAAATTAAGTTTCATCTGATGGAGGTATGTAATCTGGGGCCATACCATAAACTCTTAGAGCAATGTTAAAACAAGCTTAAAACAGTCCTACTGCTTTAGAAATGACATTAGTTGTCATGTTTCAAGCTTGTTTTAACATTGATCTAAGTCTTAGAGCAATGAAGGTCTTAGTGTCTAAGAGTTCATGGTACGGCTACTGCATCTTGTTTTGCTAATCATATCGCTAGTGGTATTTACTTGAAAAGTAATAATAGCGAAAACTTGGTAAGCGTCCACAGGCCCGCATCGCACACAGCGGACGGATCGCATCAAGCGGATTATCTGTGTAATGCCATGCGTAAGATGCGGACAGGTGGACGCACTTATATGAGTTTCTATATAAATAATACTACGATCCGTTGCGTGCGATGCGTCCGAAGCGTACGATACCGACATGTGGACGCTTACCTTTAATTGGATTTCGGTATATTCAGCGTAGCGGATACCGCTTTTAAAGAAGTAGTAACAGTTTTGTTTGATGAGATTCATTTTACTTTATGAAAGCTATTTCCCAAACCATTTTTTGTGCATTTTGCCTAGTTTTTGCATATCTTTGAACAACATAGCTTTAAAAAAAACCAAAAATCATGGTAAATATCCCGCTTAACTTAAAAAAAAAACAGTTATTTAAAATTAAAAATTAAATTGAAAAATAAATTATTCAATCACTTTTTATACCTGGGGCCATACCATGAACTCTTAGAGCAATGTTAAAACAAGCTTAAAACAGTCCTACTGCTTTAGAAATGACATTCGTAGTCATATTTCAAGCTTGCTTTAACATTGTTCTACTATGCATATATGCTGTTGGATAAAGTTAGAAACTAGTGCCAAAGATTCTAAAGTAGGTAAACACCTAATTTAGTCTGGCGATCATTGCTTATTTATTAGGACCATTTATTTAATTGTTCACATTCACGATCAGGATACAATAGTCGTAAATAAAGTAATGGTTTATAGTAGAAAAGCTTAGACACTGTGTTTATGTTACGAATATATTGCTGAAGCAAGTGGATTTCTAAGGGTCTGCTTATCTGATTTACTTTTGTTTATGAAAGCATGGGTATAAAACAACTTCGCGCTATAAATGTTTGATGGATGGATGGATTTAAAAATAGAGTGGCCTTTTCACAGTTATTTTTCAATGAACATTAAATCCTTAGTACCATTTAAAGCATTTAGGAGAATGTGGCTCTCAGACGTCATTATGGAGGTGGCATACGAATAATGTCATGTTTAAAAGGTGAGTAATAATAGTTATTCGTACTTAGAATATTTTATTAGTTAATTTTTGTATCATTTCGAGTGTTTTTTAAAAAAATATAGATTACTACCGACGCAAATGGTAAAACTGCTGGAAGTGAATGTTACATTAAAACATCGAGAAATAATATGAGATTAACACTGGTCGATTTTCGCCGCACGGCAAAAATCGACCATTCTAAATGGAATTCGCCTAGGTCGTTGCAAGTGATTAAGTATTAAGTGATTTTTAGGGTTAACCCTAAAAAGCGAAGCGACCCAAAGAGTAAAGAGTAGGGTGGGTCACTCTTATATGGAGAATTTTTTTTTTTTTATTTCAGTTTCTAATGGTGATAGAAAGGTGCCATATTACGTCAATAATCCACCTGCAAAATATGACACGGATTGAAAATCATCTTCTGCCTCCGAATCGAAGTTAAACTTTTAAAAAATTACAAAAAAAAGGTCTTTGGAAAATCCTGCTGAAAACTATGAAAATATACTTGTGTATGGTTTATTTTGGAACAAACCACGATACAAGAAGTCATATTTGTATACTTAATTATAAATTACTCAGTTACTTATCTAAAAAATGCAGGTTAGGTCTTCAAAGAATAGCAAAATCCTTCTTTACTGTAAAATGTGCGCATATGTTTGCGTGACTTTAGCTGAACCGATTATAAGTCCTTTTCTCTCAAATTTGGTGTATAAAGTGTTGGATGCTTCCACCAAAGTCGTAATAGCTCTTTCCACACCTTACAATGACATGGCATGCGAAGCAGAGGCAGTTCGCCTTCGCCCACTTGTACAACAAAAGTTTGTAAGTTTTCGTCATTTTGCACCTTTGAATCGATGGTTCGGTAGCATTTAGTCACTAATAAATCAGATCAACTTATGAATATGCATTTAAAATTGTTCAGGAACTTGAGAAATCTTAGTTTTGTGCGAGAAATGAAACATTCTTTCAGAATTCGACGAGCGGTAAACTTTCTAATGTTTTTTTGTAGATTAGACAACATTGCTAGCAAAAAGTTATCAGGATGAGCAAAATACAGGCTAAATATGACAAAATCTTTTATTCCTTTGAATTCTATTGATTATTATCTTGATGTGGCAATTATCTTTTGCATGTATTGCGGTCTTTCATTGCAGGTAGCGTGGATCTTAATAGTGAACCAAAACTTTTAAATCTTTCGTTGCTAGAATCACCAGATTTATTGAAGGAGCTTCTGTGGATGAATAAATTTAAAAAAATGCAACTTATTTGTGTGAACCAACGAGCATGAGGCATTTTACCCGATGAAAATCACGAAAAACTCCATTGAAATACAGGCAAGAAGTATTTCTATTGTATTTTGGTGGTAGCATCATGGATGTTCCTTTTATCATTTTTTGAATTGATATTTCATCAATTGTGTTAATTTGTAGGTACATTGAGATCGTCAGGCCTCCTGCCCTCATTCAAATCTATGCTTTTTCTGCTAGAAATATCGAAAAGAGCTTTCCTGTTATTCTTGAAATCTGTAATGTTTTGGTGAAGTTTTAGGCAAGGACTTTAGTAGGTTTTTAGACTTCAAATGATGTACTTTAAGCATTTGTAACACCCTTTTATCTGAATTTATGATAATAAGTCCTTTTGTCTATTATTTTTAATTCAATCAATAAAAATTATGCAATATCTCAATGCAAGTTGGTTCTTTTTGTAAGTCATTTTCGAATTCCCATTGGCACCTCAATTCTTCATAATGTTTAAGAATACCGTTGTTACTTGGTAGTAAATTATCTTTATTATCGCTATTATCATCAATTAAAGAATGCTTAAAACACTTTTTAGACATTTCCATTGTTAAAAAGTAATCTTCGAACTTCAAACGTCACGTCACTTTTGCGACAAAAGCTCGAGATTGCAAACTCTCAAAATCTCACTTTTCCTAAGAAAATGGTAAATAATGTTAATTAATAAGTAAATATATAATACTATCTTATGTTTCAAGGCAAAACTGTAACCAAAAACTACCTGCATAGTACTTTTATCAGTTCATGAATTCAACACCAATTTCAAGATTTTTTGAATTTTCAAATTAAATTCGGAGGCAGTTAACATTATTATAAAGCAACCATATTTTGCACGTCTCATTTCAACCATATTTAGCCACTTTTTATCGCTATTAGAAGTTGAAAATCGAAAAAAAAAAATTTTGACCCACACTAGTAAAGAGTGATTAAAGTCGCAAGCCCTAAAGTAGAGTAGCATAGCCGACTTTGACCGCGCGGCGACGTGTAATGTGGTTAGATGTGTCGATTTTCGCCGTATAGCGAAAATCTACCGTCTAAATAGCAATTCAGCTAGGCCGCAATTCACCATAGTCAAACTAGGCAGCACGCGGTTGTTCAATAAAATCAACCGTGTAAACGTACAGTTGCAGACGCTCGCCCGCCGCATGAGGTGTGTTTTGAGCTGTGTTGTTTGAAAAAAATGAACTAGTCGCTAGCGATTTTAATGACCCGTGTAGATAGGGTTGCGATAACATTTTTACAAGCAATGCGATTAATGACTTGCCGCACGGCGAAAAACGACACGTGTAAATCCCCCGTTACTGAGAGAACATAGGTACTAAGAGTGTTGCTACTGCCGTGCCTATTGGCACTTCAAACTACTTTAAATTTATAGGACATGCATTAAACTCGTGCAAAGTAGCATTTAACAGAATATATTTGCTTTAAATCCGATATTCTAAGGCAGTGCTAATCGTGAACATAACGTGGTGTTTACATTAGCGGAATTTTTCGCGCGTTTGTCGGTTAGCGTCAAAGGATGCATCGGATGAATGAAACGTGTGTTGCATTACTAATCGTGTTTTGCATTAAAATCAATCAACTCATAGTTTGACACAACAATAGTTACATTACAGCTTTATCTTGAGAAAAAATGGAATAAGTTTATGGTAGGGTAATAATGTTTTTGAGGTCCTTCACTATTGGCCTCATGAAGTAAGCTCAGAGTATCTCAACGAGCTATGGAGAGGGCTATGCTCGGGGTTTCTCTACGGGATCGAATCAGAAATGAGGATATACGTAGAAGAACTCGGGTCACCGACATAGTCAAACGGATCAGCACGTTGAAGTGGCAATGGACAGACCATATAGCACGCAGAACAGATGGCCGATGGGGTTGAAAAGTTCTCGAGTAGAGGCCACGGATCGGTAAGCGTAGTGTAAGACGTCCACCGACAAGATGGACAGACGATCTTGTAAAAACTGCAGGTCGGCGGAGGATGTAGGCCGTTTCCAACCGCAACACATGGAAATTTTTGAGGGAGGTCTATGTCCAACAGTAGACGTCCAACGGCTGAGATGATGATGATAATTAACGTGAAATTGCACAACTGTGTAGGCTTCTTTCAAAGCCGACTCAAGGCGTCTGGTACCGGTCAAGTAAACGCCACGATTGTCGTGTCCAGATAAATAAAGAACCTGCATATTACCTTATACGTCTAAAAGAGCCTCCCGTCAGGCCTGAGACCAACCAATGGTTCCTGAAAAACGGTGACCGAAATAAATACATTGTCATTTTTCACAAGCTTTCCCTAGAAAGCAGTGATGAACGAGTGGCATAATAGTGCCTTGTATCATTTCAATGTAGCGGTCGTCGATATTAGTATGGTATGAGTAGCTGTAGCTGGAAAAGACGGACATAAACTCGAACAACTGATGGTTACTGGCAAAATCGAGGGCAAACGCCCGAGAGGTCGTAGTCCACTCAGATGGTTGGACCAAATCCGCTCTACGCTGAACACCAAACTTCATGATGCGCTTCACGATGCCAAAGACAGGAACAGGTGGCGCAAAATAATAAGGACAAGGATTACTCCATGTTCAGGATCACTACCCTCAACAATGAGGAAAACGATGAGGGAAGAGGAGGAGCTTGTAGCTAACTCTGGTAATAGAGTTTTTGAGGCCGCCTGATGGCCTGTGTCATGGCTTAATGACTTAAAGCCAGGACAGACAGTGAAATCTGTTTCTATTAGCTATCATCCATCAAAAATGTGACCGCTCAGAAAGTAGCTTAACATCAACGATCTATCAAGAATGTCTAAAGGTCGAAGCACACGGGACACACGCCACAGCCACAAACGCCGTCACCTGAAGCTAGAAACTACAAAGATGTGCCGACCACCCGGGCCAACCGTGTTCGCCGCACACGGTCCGTATAAAACTTGTATAAAATGTAAGAAAACTACAGGATAGGTCGGTGGCCAGTGAACGCATATAAACATGGAAGCATTCTTTGCGCTAGAAAATGACCCAACGAAAAGTGTGACACGGTAGGCGGGGCTTGAAAAGTGTGACACGGACGAGTTTAGTTGCAAAGTTGACATTGGCGGCGACGGTCAACTAAATTTCTAGTTTTTTTCATAAAAATGCCTTGTTGTGCTGTAAATTGGTGCGTAAGTAGATCCGATTTACACAACAAGAATAATGGTGTTAGTTTTCACATGTAAGTACATCGCTATTTATCATTTTTCCATAAAAATAATCCTGGTTTTTGTCTATAGGGATGGTGTTATGCCACCCAAACCAAGTACCTAATTTCTACCTAACTGATATTTTTTTATTATTTCATATTAGTACCTATACTGTAGATACTAATATTATAAAGCGGAGGAGTTTGTTTGTTTGTTTGTTTGAACGCGGTAATCTCAGGAACTACCAGTCCGATTTGAATACTTACATACTTACTTAGTTCGCCCCGAACTAAGATCTCGCGCACCGTAGATGGCTTATATTTGGACTTGCTTCTGACTACCCCTTTACTTTCAAGTGCTACTACTTAATAATCTGTGCTACTACTGCCGAGTATGTTTATTGCGCTAGCTCGTCATGGTAATGAATATTGGCATGCATGCAATACATAATGTTGTGTCTAAAATTTTACCCGACTACGGCGAAGCAAAAAAGAAGGGTTATGATTTTGACTTTGAAATTATGATTTTGAAAAAACAGTTCCAAATGGTCTTGGCTGAACATAGAAAACACCCAGACCCGAAACTAATATTTACAGATCTTATAAACCTTTGTCTCGCGGCAAGGATCAAACCCGCAACCTCCTGCGTCTCAGGTGGGCCTTCACCGCTGCACCACCGAGGTCTTCAAAGTGAGTGATATTTTGTAGATAATTTTATTGAATAAAACTTTTTGACTTTGACTGGATATAATTATAGATGTAACCTACCTTAGATAATAGTTTTGTAATTTGTACTAGTTACAAATAATTCAATGTTCTAAATTTTAGAACATTGAATTATTTTATTTGATTAGGAATACAAAGTAAATACTTACAAAGTTTTTACTTACTAAACAAACCTACGAGTAATAAGTGTGGGTACTTATTACTCGTACTACTTACCACTCCTTAAAACCTATTATAATTTCGAACCTTTGAACAACTGCTACCATAGAACTCATAGAAGTTCGTAATACTTATGAAATTGTTATCATAATTCACCATAATAATACGAATTAATTATTTGCATTGCATTTTATTACATAAAATCATCCCGGTTATCAGAGGCGTGGCAGGTAATGACAAGCGTTTGTCGGCAATTTTAACCCAAAAATCGAGGGAATAAAGTCGACTTTTAACTGTGCGTCCCGAGTCTTAGTAAATTATTGACCAATCAGCAAAGAAATTTTGACGGATTTGAAGTGTCAGGTCGGTTGCAATTTTGTACCATTTTGCAAGAATATTTGCCTCGAAAGAATGCTTCCATGTTTATATGCGTTCACTGTCGGTGGCGGCGTATTGTGATTGTAGTCGGTGTATGCGGCCAGGCTAAGCAAGCTATGCCACGAACGCTTCTAGTGGTCATCGACATAATCCGTACCCATATTATAAATGTGAAAGTGTGTTTATTTGTTTGTTTATTTGTCCTGCTTTCACGTCAAAACAGAGCGACGGATTGACGTGATTTTTTGTGTGGAGATAGTTGGAGGGCTGGAGAGTAACGTAGGCTCCTTTTTTCCGGGTACCATGCGAGCTAAGCCCCGGGCAGCAGCTAGTTAGTAATATACTGTTTCCTACATTTTAGGAAACATCGTACAATCTGCTGCCTATGAAACCGCACCTGTGGAAACGTCGATTATGCTAAGCAGGGCCTTTTTAACTAAACACCGCGCTTTGGTGTTCGATTCAAAGATTCCTTTGCGTTTTGTTTTTATTATTATTTCATGAAGATAAATGAAGACAGGTGATTGTTGAATGTAAATTTTATTTGATTACCGCGTTAATTTTTCATTAGGTATTATTTTCAAAAAAGTTTAGAAGATTTGTTGTAATTATTTCTATAACACTCAACGCGTAGAAAACTTCATTATTCGATTGTAGTAGTCTATATTACTAAAACTCGTGTATGTGCAGAAGAAACACAGCGTCTCCAATTCCTGCCCCTCCACCGCCGTCCATCCTTTATTTTATATTTTAATTCATCAAATAAAAAACATCGTTTTTTGAATCAGTGAAATAAGGTACCTACATTTTACGAAACAATCGGTTATTTAACTTTCAAAGTAAAAAAGACGTAAAAAGAATTACCTAGAAGAAGCACGCTCCATTTTGTAGGAGCTAATTATAGTGGTTATCAGAATCGATCCATTTACACGATTGTGCAATCGACTTCTCGATTACAAAACGACGTATTATACTCGTAGAACTTGGAGGCTACTTGAGAGCAAAATGTCGGACGCGACTTAAAACCGCGACTTATTTTGAAAGAAAAATACCAATATGCACTTGTGGCTCTGCTTGAGAAACCAAAATCTCCGGCGCAACAAAAACGTGCAACTTAATACTACACACAACGGAAATCATAATTTTGAAACGAGCTTTTAGCTTTAGTAAGAGCTGTTGTACTGTTAATATTAAGTGGTCTAAAAAGTGTAAATAGACAATAATTCTATTTAACATGAAGTAAAATCTACAGTAATATTTTAATGGGGTAAAGCTTATTTGTAAGTTGTAGGACGTAAAAAGTCCCTCCAACTCCTAAACTGATCTCAAAATGAACAAAAAACATGAACATGACGAATGTAAAATAGCATTATCTCGGAGTACCTTAGGGCATATTGGGGCAAGCAAAACTGCAGTAGAATCTAGTTTGCAATATAATTTGTTTATGTGTATGTATACCTTAAAGTTTAAGGTATACATACACATAAACAAATTTCGTCGGTTTAAGGCTTAAACCGACGAGCTTGTATGAAGAATGTGGTGGGTGAGAGTGAATAAAGCGAAATAAGTGTCTCAGGATCGTAGCAAATGTAGATCTGTGGTCTTTGCCTACCCCTTTGATGAGAAACAGGCGTGATTTAATGTATGTATCCTCTAAAAAGATATTTACAAATAATTTAAGATCTAAGAGATTGTATATCATATTGGGCAAAACTTCCAACAATTTATGGTCGCGACCTAAAATCCTTTTCACGTTACGATCGGCCGATTCTTTAATTACTTATTCCATTATCAAGATCGATACATCGCGTGTAATCTTTCTGATGTAATCGAATGCTAATGTAAGGTAAGTTTTATCTCATTTGGATTGGCAAGCTTCTGAGCTTTTAGCTTCTCGAATTTATTTTGAGGAAATGCAGCCTTCTTTTAATTTATGGAATTTAATGTTTTTTTTTCACAGCTTTTTTATCAGTACCTTTATTGCTTACATTTTCAGCGTCATCTTGAAGCTCAACATATTTACAATTCCGTTATGGTAATAAATCGAAAATAGTATTACTAGAAAATGTACCCATATTAACATTTACATGGGCATTGATCACGCTGTGTACTTTAATTCATGTTCCGACGTTTTGTCTCTATGCACTACAAGAATAGGTACGACTTTAATTAAAAAAACATTTTGGACCTAAATGATTAATTATAAAATATTATTTTCAAGTTCAGTTATGGCATCTAAAATGGTCTAATCATTAAATTACATTGGATCATTAGAGCCCTTAAGGTTTTACTAATCTGTCTGGGCTTTATTAATTGAAATGCGTAGTTCAGATTAATTAAATTTGAATAGGTATTTTATAAGACTTTTGTTAATCAATCATAATATTAAATTTCGAAAACAATTATCTCAAGTACTCACGTGGCTCTATTCACGTCTGACGCGAATATTTCAACATCAAGACCACATAACATTAAGTTTTAGATGTTCTTTGTGGGTTTATTACCTACTATTATATATACAAAATTCTTAATCAAAGGGACGAATTAACGGATGATGAATGTTGTCCAAATCATATTGTTGTCATTGTTCTACGTAATTTGTGATTTTTTTGTTGCAAACAGGTTTTTTCGTGCTTGCAAACGTAGGCTAGACTTCATTAAACATTTATCTAAATTGTAGTTTGTACTTTTAACCCTCATAATAATTAAAGATCAATTATTTTATTCAATCAGATCAATATAGATGAATTATAAATAACAGATTATTTTAAAGCAAATCAACAACTATTTTAACTACAAGTCCAAACTTGCCCATTCTCCTTTACGATATAAACAAACGAGTGAGTGAATAAAACAGAAGTCGCATTGAATAAGGCAACAGAGTTGTGCCAACGATATCCGGCACTTGTGCTGTCTCCCGGAGATTTAATGGGATTGTAACAAGAACGAATTGCAATAAACTAGATTCTCTTTAAACAATGTAGGGAAAATCAATCGTTAAACGGCTACCTACTGTTACAGATCTTGCAGTTTTATTGTGTCATCATGAAGCAGTTACGGACTTTGTTGTGACCAACGTATTGCCGTCTTCAAAGAATTTAATTTTTATATGGATGTTCAAAGTATTGTACATATTTCTTTATGGCTTTATGTTGAAGAGTTCTCAGAAGATATCAGAACGCCACTTGAGTATAAAATGGCTAAGAAAAAAGCCAGACTTGGTTAAAGTAACGTTTTGTCATACTAGACTGTTTTATAAATATATAGAAATTAAAACATTGACTGATACATAGAACATTAGAAAACAAAGAGGGAAATTGCAATATTCGTAAATGTTTTAAAATATTGATTTTAAAATTTTAAGGCGTTTTTAATTCGAGACGTTTTACTAGTAGGTCATTTTACTTTTATGTCAATAGGCGGGTCCACCCACACAGAGCGAGCAGCCTCGCGAGGCATTTGCCGCGCGAAGCAGATCGGTTAGTGTGGACGTGTGGCTCGGTCGCTCGGACGCTCGCCCGCGGTGGCGCGCGCCCGAGCCACACGTCCACACTAAGGGGCCTTTCACTCTTCAGCGTGTCGCCGGTCGCGTCCGCGAGTTGACCATTCACAGCACAGAGAAATTCGAAAATTCAAAATTCTCTGTGCTGTGAATGGTCAACTCGCGAACGCGACCGGCGACACGCTGAAGAGTGAAACAAGCCTTACCGAGCTGCTTCGCGAGGCTGCTCGCTCTGTGTGGACCCACCTATTCAACTACAAGGGCATTGCGCTAGATGTTCTTCTGATGCGGACCGTCTTTAAAGTTTCGTAATTGTTAAAAATATTTGTTTATAATACTAGAATCTTCCAGTGCATTTCTAAATAGGTTGACGACGTAAAAAATATTTTCAAGGTGTGGTTTCAACCAGGCTGTTTTTAAGCCGTCACTAAGCTAAGCGATACATTAAAAATCAGTTAGCATGCGTCAACTCAATACTACAACTGTCAATCTTCCAAAGATAAAGTTAGAGATATGCCCGTGGTTTTATGGCCGGATTATATCTTGTCAAAGGCGCCGGTACCACATTTGATTACATACGACGTTTATTTTAATGGAAACTGATTTCATTAATTACAAATATGGGGCTTTATCTTTATTATGTCAATGGGACCTAACGTTGTGCGGGCGGAGATGGTTTTTTATTTTTATTTTTATCCGTTTATGTTAAGGTTTTATTTTGCCTGTCGTTCAGCTTTTTATTGCTGTTATCACTATCGGAATCATCGTGGGCATTAATACAACTGTCATATTACTCTGGTTAACTGGTTTGTGGGGTTTGAGGATATAAATTACCATCAGTTTTTATATTGTCAGCGTTTATAAATAAGTTTCACACCTTGTATTTAATATCAGAACTTACAATGTAGTTTTTACCAATGTTAGTTTTGTTTTATGATTTTTCTGATTGTGATGGTGGATTTTAAACGAAATTGTATCCTCCGATTCTTTTTCTTTAATTTCACACTAAAACACTTTTCTTTAATTATTTTTATTAATAAATAATGACCAGCAACAAAGATATTCAATATAAATTAGGGAATATTTTTAATCGCCATCAGTTACTAAGAGACAATATTTTTTATTGTGCTTTCTCTAAAGATCTTATACTTATTATAATTGATGATCCTACCTATACTGGTATAGGTATAAGATGACTTCACTTATCCTCATCATCTAATCTTTAATCACTAAGATATCTTGCTGGGTCCATCAAAAGATCGATTCGGAATAAAAATAAAAACCACATAAAAATATTAGGTATTTCACACCATTAACAAACGTAAATGATCAATGATGTAACTAAATACATATTTAAAAACTGTACTTAACAGTACATATTTTTTGCATATCATCACACTTATCTTTCACAATCACGGTCTGCGTTTCTATGTAAGTAATTTGAATATTATTTCCTAGTATCCAGGTAAAGTAAAGGTCAATACAAAAGGATTCAACAGCCAAGAAATCAAATACGTCAGTAAATAACTACGATACTTAGCAAAGTTCCTGTGAAGTATCACAAAGTGCCTCAATACGCTATATATCATGCTAACCTTACCTTGCTTCTTGCCCTTTATTACTATGTATATTCTGTGTCATATCATATTGCTTATTCGAGGAGCTGGATGAGAACCTGCTTTAAAGTTTTAAATTGTCCTAGTACAAGACTTTAGAATTAAATATGTATAATAAGCATTTACATAATAATAGAATTAGAATTTGAAGCGCTCGAGGCGTAGCTTGCTTAGACGTTCTTGATTGATCGTTGAAGTTAAGCAGCGTTTTGCGCGGTCACAATTTGGATGGGTGATGGTGATCGCAAGTGGCATTACAAGCTGAGCGCTGCCGTGCTTCGAAGGGCTTGTTATATCGTTGGTCCTGGCTTTTAAGTCGTTAAACCATGACTGAGGCCTTTATGCAGCCTAAAAACTCGGTCGCCAAAGTTGGCCACTTGCTCATACTCTCATACTCAGACTAGTAACATTTACATTTTACCCAAGAAATTAAACTTAGAATCCTATCTTATGTGAGGCCAACATATACCTATACTTGTCATATCCAATTCTCGAAACAGGAAGCCAGTATTCAGTTCTGCGGTTAATATAAGACAGCTGGTTATCTGTGCTTAAAAAAGGTTATAAGAAAAAGAGAGTTTCAAGAATAAATAATGAGTTAGTTAATTGATTCAGGAGTTCAGATTAGCGTAGGGGTACTAATTATTTTGAAATTTTCAAAAAAAATATGAGTTATTTTTACTTAGTCATTAATAATTTATCTTTGACAACAGAAATTCATTAACCTTTAAAAAGTAATTCTTAGAATTCTTCATTCACATAATTTTTTTTTTCTTCTAAATACGTAAGTAGTTATAGCTTTTAGCATTTCTATCTAAGTTCTGATGATTCCCAATTATTAAAAAAAAACAGTCATTTTAGCATGGATTTCAAGAGTGTTTTTTTCTTGTCACTCTTAAGTCAATGAAAAGAGACGACAACAGATTTTGCAGCCCTGTGTTCTTTAAGAGGCATATTATTCTAATATGAATAAAGTTTCTTTTATATTTTATGCCAAGAAAAACAGCGCAACACTATGCAGTCGTTTCAGCTAAAGGAAGTCTACAAGTTTAGAAGTAATTTTTTTTTATACGTAAATAAACATAATAAACATAAACATTTATTTATTTTGTTACAAACAAGTCGCCGTCCCCGGAGAACAAAATGATAACTACAAAAACGTAACTTTTCAGGAGGAGCAAAAAACATGTTTTCGTTAATAACTTCACAAATACTGGACGTAGATGGATGATTGTTAGCTTTAAGCAATGCTGATTTTTTATGCATTCGGAATGTTTTAATGACACACGCGTAAGAAATGCCAAAATAGAGATATTTAAAAAATAAGAAGTTAGTCAAAATCAATCACCGTCTAAATTCTATAATGTCGATTATCATTTTATTCCTCGTATTTTCTAGGCAAACCTAATATTGTACCACTATTCTATCATGTTATTCGACGCTTTACCAGGGAGGAAGCTATTATGATAATGGTGTATTATACGAAACGCAAGGACGAGTTTTGACGAGAATAAAATGATAACATGCGGTTATCATTATCTAGACAAATATTTTTCACGAGAACATAATGATAATGATTGTTTGTCATATTAACAGGTATAAATACAATTTGATAAGATTATAGTACAACTTTATTCTTGTAACTTCAGTCATGGGTCAAATCGTGGAATAGTATTGTAATATTTTGTAACTTCGCGAATAACTGTATGAAAGTTACGAAAAATTTTGAGCAAATGTATTAGCACCCAAAGATTACAAATATGGCATAACACTAAAACTAAGATAATGGCAGTTATCATTTTGTTCCCCGGGGACGGCGAAGTGTTAGCAGTACTTAGGTACAAGAAACTTAACTAAAACATAAAATTAACTGCACAAATGTTGACCAAGCGTCAATCGTGAGCCTGCTTTTGCAGTCTTGACCAGATAAATGATCAAGCTGTTTGCTCTTAGCTGTTCCTGCTCTCATCAGTAGGGATTCTCCTCAATCTACCAAACTTCCTCTTTGCAACATGTTAACCGTTGAATTTCTAAACTCGAGATACGCTATAATCTCTAGAGAATTAATACGGAAATTGTTATTCTGATGCTTCATTTCAACTTTACCGATGCAGTCCTTTGGAGTAAGTTTTGTAATTAGACCGTGATGAGATGGATTTGAAGACACAGAGCCACAGAAAACAGATACTTGTGAGGTACTTTCAAAGAAAATAGAAGAAGATGATGTAGTTTAGTTAATATGACTTTCTTTTTAGATACCACTCAAATCTACACACACACCAAAGCAGGTAAAGTAAATTCGTATGACCTAGTGGTCAGCTCTGGTGACGGAGTTTTTAGGCTGCCTAAAGGCCTCCGTCATGGCTTAACGGCGTAAAAGGCGGGACTGACAATTTAACGTGCACTCCAAAGCATGAAGGACCTCATCCTCAGGCATGAATGACCGATTGAGGAGGAGGATATTTAAACAGTTGTCTTGATTATATTTTAAGAAATATTCATAGGTATGTTAAAACCAATATTTTATGGTTTATGCTTACAGAACCGCTATTTGAACTGAACTTCAGAGCTAATGAGCCTATTTACGAGCCCCACACTTCACATGTCCAATTAATATAATATTAGGTACCTGTATGGACTATTACCTACTCGCGTAAATTATAATATTCAAATTGTCTGGCTAAGCCATGATTCTTTGCGTAGAATATAAGTAGTAGGTATAGGGATTGTGTGAGAGAGGACATGCGTGTGAAAGGAGTGACTAATGAGATGACGAGTGATAGGAGGGAATGGAAGAGAAGAACATGTTGTGCCGACCCCACCTAGTGGGATAAGGGCAAGGAGATGATGATGATGATAAGTAGTGTAGGGAGTGGGCAAATATCTCCCTGTGAAAGCATGTCATATTTTTAGCTCCATTACTTTTGTCTCGTGTATTCGTCACCTCACTTGTATATTTTTAACCGATTTAAAAAAAAGTAAGCACGATTATTATTATCTATCTTTTTTTAAATTTTGAACTTTGGATAATAATCGAAAATTTATAAAAAATTGACCATATAAACTCTGTTTACAAGTTGAAAAGTTTTATGGACACGGGATTTTATCGCGTAATTTACCTTATCATCATAATATACCTTAAAATCCCGTGTCCATAAAACTTTTCAATATGAATAGTGATCGCGAAAGTTTAAAAAAGACTATCTGTTTACAAGGTCATAAAGGTCATTTTACACTGAAAGTCTAAAGTAACAGAGTCCTGAGAGAACGTGTGCTTGACTGAGGTCAGGAACGGTTATAACGTACGTGTAACTTATGAACCGCCTGCTTATAAATCAACTTAGCTTTGAGTAGATGAAAGTCTAAGTGATAAACTCCTGCGAATTGTTGCTTTGTACTGACATAAAAGGTTCAACGATTTGGTCTCGTGAAATGGGCCTTGATTTTCTTTAATTTAGAAACATCTATAGGCTCGTAACATAGATCAAAAGATTTTTTTATAAAAATATTCGCATTATGATAATACAACATTGTGTTCAAACCATTTTTTCTGTATCTGTTATCAGTTTAACAACAAACATGGCTAAACACCACTTTAGCTCCTACTGCTGTGTTTTATGCGATTTGACATGACTAATATTTTATTATCAAGGAAATAAGTGAAGTCAGATCACGACTAACCTTACGGCAGAGATTCTGTAAAATGTTAAAAAGGATTTGGCCGAATACTGCCCCAGAGAGCCGAATATCGAATTAGACTATGCGTCTGAACAATATTATTTAAATAAAATATCACAAAATTAACTGGTACATACAGAATACTTAGATATCTCGTGCCATGTGGGAATATAATTATGTTATTTTATTAGTAACTTTAGTCACTTCCGGTACTACAGTCCGTAATGCCTCTCCAGACTCACGGCGAGAAGTTTCACCGAGACTTCTCGAAGAACAAACAAATTATCCACACTCTCAATTTTCTCACTCGTGATCTGTTTGAAATCCTTTGTCTCGGCCAAAAATAGGTACCGACACCGAAGCGCGAGAACAAGAAGGCGACAAACTCCTCACATTCACGCTTCTCGGGTGTTGTCGGGGTTTCTTGCCGAGAGTCTGGAGGGGCTATTAGGTATCACAGAGAATATTTTTATCAGATAGACCTACCTTCTTTTTCGCGGTTGACATGACACTCAAATAGTAAACAAAACAGACGGACAAGAATTTGACAGATGTAAAAGGAATTTCGTTGAGTTTCAGTTGTGTGATTGTGTTGTGATGTGATTTATGAGGATTTATCACATTTTATTTAAAATTACAAAAAGTACTGACGCCTTGGGATATGCATACTGACTAAAATGGAAATGGGCTGGACATGTAGCCCGTCTACACGATGGAAGATGGACTAGGAGAGTTACGAATTGGGAGGGTCCAAGAGGTCGACGCTGCATAGGAAGGCCATACGCTCGCTGGGACGACGACATCAAGAAAACTGCTGGACCAAACTGGCTCCGAGTAGCACAAGACAGGGACAGATGGCTGGCTTTGGAGGAGGCCTTCACCTTAGGGGTTCTCTAGTATCTACTTAGATTATAAGCATTAGTGATAAGAAAAAAATGTTAATTAAGTATAGAGAAATAAAAGGCTTTTTATTTTATTTATTTATATCATATTTTATTTTAGGTGGTAAGTACAGAATCACTGCACATGAGTGTAGATAATTTTATTGATGAAATTCCCAATTTTTCCTAAGTACTTTTCTTTTTTACTTTAAATTGTAGGTACTATGAGCAGCTGTGTGCGTCAAGCTGCAACAGCCTCCTTCAGGCGATAGCCGACAGGCCTGACTTTCATCTTATTCAGTCTTGGGAGTCAAGGCATGCCATCTTGGCAACCTATACTTGCCATTGACTGTCCGGTTGTACCTACTTACCACTCAAATGTGCCACCGATTTTTGCCTACCTACTAATACTAACATAATATAAATGAATGATAATATTTTCACGTGAAAATTCCCGTGTGTTAAATAATATATGGATGAAAGTCTGAAATAAAGAATTTTTATTTTAATTTATTATTTTATTTATTTTCCATACCCTAGTTCACTTAAAATTCTGCCAGTCCATAATAATACTTACTAAATAATTATTGTTGGACATTACACACAGCGCCATCTATCCCCAAAGTAAGCAAAGCTTTTACTATACGAACCTAAAAAATATAGTTTCCTAGGTTCATCCGTTCATGCTGGGCGTCACAGCCTGCTGCTTTAAATTAAATTATCTTTTAAATCCCACTTTAAAAAGGAAGAAGATGAATGGAGTCTCACTATAAAATAAAAAAACAAACCCAAAAATCCCAATTTGATCATGACGCAAGCATTCTTTCCTGTGGGCATCTGTGGGGCAAAATTGTTCTAGGAATCGGCCATGTCCTTTCAAGGCCTTTGAAAATCCATTGGCACGACCGGGATTTGAATCCACGAACATCGAATCACAAGTAGAGGTACCATCCCTCTCGTCCAAAAAGGCCAATAACATTTCAGACAACCGTTAACATTCTAATCACCGCTATTGCCTTTAACATAAAGACTATAACTTGTTATCTACCGTCTTGCGAGACTCCCTAGCCTTCATTACAATTTTCGCCTAAAATTACGCAAGTAAAATTAGCACCCGTTGGCTTTTGTACTGCTGTAATAAGAACCGCAAAATTATTTGAAGTATTCAGATTATACTTAGTAGGTAAGTCAAGTCTTAAATACTTAATTTTTTTAAGTTAAAATGACCTCAGCCGTGAAGAAAATTAGTATCATTAGTTCTATTTGGGTCTGTCTGCACCAATCCCATGATCAAATTTGGTTTGCAGATCACGGCGATTTGTTTCCACTGATACTGTGATCGTCTATGTTAAAAACTCAAATGGTATTATTAATTAAAAAAACAATTCAACTACTTTAAAAATCAATGGTATTTATTTTAAGAATAAAATATACAAAATAGTCATAGTAATTCCGCCTCTTACTTAAGAATAAACAAAACAATTTCGCCTTTGGTGTAAGAATCAGGTGATCAATCCTTGCAGAATAAAACATCCAATGGCGTCGCCGGATAAAATACTGGCCAGCAATCTTATCTTCATTTATAGAGCAGTAAAATTACGGCTCGCACGAAACATAATGCTTCGATCTCATAGACCCGCATGCATACACTTACCCCATGCCATTATCTTTATAACTAGCAGCGCTCTCGCGGCGTTGCCCCCGTAGTGCTGGTTTATGGTGATGATGACGATGATGATGAAAAGTAGCCTTTAACCTTCCTCAAGAGTTTAGCAATCAAATGAAGAAATAATTTTTCAAATCCGACAGGTAACTACCAGAGATTAGCGCGTTCAAACAAACAAAGTCTTAAAATGTCATATTTCTAATAAAATTTTAAAGCTTTTCATAAGCAACTTAAGTTTAAAGTTACAATTTTTCTCTCCACGACACGTAAAAAAAGAGGAAAAACTATAGCATAATTATCCTTTGATGTCTTTTTTTGATTTTCACTCACACTTTCTACTCTTCAACTTACTCGTAACACAATACAATAAACAAGATGAGTACAGCAAAAGTCGAATCTCTCTCTCTGTGGGCGGCTCTTCATGTCTGAAGATCGTGATCACTGGTTGTCTTTGTGATAGTGTGGACAGCTTGGTTTGGCTTTCTTCTCTTGGAGCTGGTCCGTCCATCGAGTTGGGGATCTCCCGCGCGATCTCTTTCCCTCGACGTTCCCAACGATGACCAGCTTTTCGAGACTCTCATCGCCACGCCTCGCTATATGGCCAAAGTAAGAAAATATGCGGCGGTGACAAATTGTGGAAAGTCTATCTTTCATTTTTAGATGCGAAAAGTCGAATGCTTGCGTCAATATGAGATCGAAGCTAAGGGCCCGTTTATCATCCACTTGGTAGGTAGTTTAAGCGGCAATGTGTTGAAGATTGATATCCTCTGTTCTCGATCTTTCTTCAGGAATTTTATAGCAGTAAACTGCTTTGCTTTGGTCTAGACAGCGTGCTTTGAATATTTTTGTATGGAAACTTTCATCATTTTGTTGTAACCGGTTTGATTCAATCACTTTGGGTCAAAATGTACACACGCAAATTTTGACTAAATAAAAAAAAACACCTACAAAAAGGTGTCTCCATGTTGGTACACCTAATTCAGAAGAATCCAATAAAAGCTTATTTGTCAAAATCTATCCTGAAATTTGAACAGGAGCTACAACCAAAGGAGATACCCAACCAAAAACAACGAAAAAAAAAACAGTCTCAAAAACATTCACACTCTTTTTTCAGTTGGATAAAAATATAAAAGTTATAGGCAATTAATCATTCTCTAAACACTTCTCTAAAATATCATAATCTAAGAAAACTCACCTTTCTATATTTTTGCAAGTAACCCAGTAGTAGCAAATACCCCGTATTTCTAGCCTCCCAAGAAACGGTCATGTATAAACTGTGCATCAAAGTCAACAAAGCTTGTAACAAACATTTGGGAGCTGAATGAGGTTAAAAGCCAGCGAGAAGCGATGTTTTGTGAACATGTCGATCAAAGTGTCAATCTCCGGCTATAATAAGAACCTTTGTATCTTGTTGGGATATTGAATTAACTGTGTTGCTAGTTGGTTTTCAAACGAGTAAATAGTTCACTTTAGTTGTCTTGTTTCTAGGCCAAAACGCTGAACAGTAGCGATGGTTGGCAGTTATTATTAGTGACAGCAGTTTTTTCGTACGTGACACTTTAAAAATGGTGTGGTTCTCTTTTAACCCTCGTCAATTAAAAGGAGTGTGGGCAAAAATGTATGGGCACTTCACCCACGGCCGCCACAGCTCAGACTACTTTTGTTTAGAAGGTATCACATCCATGTATTTCTGTGCCAATGCGCATCAAATTCTGTCCCAGGGTTCTCTATTTATTTTAAGTCGAATAGGTTTAACTTACAGACAGGCTAAAATGGCCGATACCGTATTTTTGGTCATAAATGTATGGACCCACCACGGCCGCCACAGCTTGGAATACTTTTGTTTAAAAGGTATCACTGCCATGTTTATCTGTGCCAATGCGCATCAAATTCTGTCCGAGGGTTCTCTATTTATTTTAAGTCGATTATGTTCAACTTACAGAGGTGCTAAAATGGCCGTTACCGCAATTCCTTTTATGAATCACTAGCTGTTACCCGCGACTTCGTACGCGTTCGGGTACCTAATTTTTAACCGACTTCCAAAAAAATGGGAAGTTATCGAGTCGGCAAGTTGACTTGACACGTGACATGACACGTGTCACTTGATTTCGCTAACGGTTCAGAAAAAACATGGATGGTTGTCGGTTCCTAACAGTAAATTACTCATGAAGGTAATATGCGAGCGAAGCGAGCAGAGATTTTTTAGACAAATGCAACATGACATTTGTCACTTGATTTTATTAACGGTGCTCTAAGAAAAAGATGGGTGCTTATCGGTTCCTAGCAGTAAATTACTTTGCTCGCAAAATACTCATGAAGCTAATATGCAAGCGAAGCGAACATCGACGGAATTTTTTTAGAGCAACATGACATGTGTCACTTTATTTTGCTAACGGTTCTCTAAGAAAAACATGGATGGTTATCGGTTCCTAACAGTAAATTATTCATGAAGGTAATATGCGAGCGAAGCGAGCTCCTATTTAAGCGAGCGGATTTTTTTTAGAGCAACATGACATGTGTCACTTGGTTTTGCTAACGGTGCTCTAAGAAAGATCTGGGTGCTTATCAGTTCCTAACAGTAAATTACTTTGCTCGCAAAAAACTCATGAAGGTAATATGCGAGCGAAGTGAGCATCGACTTAAGCGAGCGAAGCGAGCTTCCCCTGCTCGCGAAGCGAGCGGAAATTTTTTAGAGCAACATGATATGTGTCACTTGATTTTGCTAACGGTGCTCTAAGAAAAAGATGGATGGTTCTCGGTTCCTAATAGTAAATTACTCATGAAGGTAATATGCGAGCGAAGCGAGCACCGACCTAAGCGAGCGAAGCGAGCTTCCCCTGCTCGCGAAGCGAGCGGAAATTCTTTAGAGCAACATGACATGTGTCACTTGATTTTGCTAACGGTGCCGGCGCTCTAAGAAAATGATGGATGGTTGTCGGTTCCTAACAGTAAATTACTCATGACGGTAATATGCGAGCGAAGCGAGCACCGACCTAAGCGAGCGAAGCGAGCTTCCCCTGCTCGCGAAGCGAGCGGAAATTCTTTAGAGCAACATGACATGTGTCACTTGATTTTGCTAACGGTGCCGGCGCTCTAAGAAAATGATGGATGGTTGTCGGTTCCTAACAGTAAATTACTCATGACGGTAATATGCGAGCGAAGCGAGCACCGACCTAAGCGAGCGAAGCAAGCTTCCCCTGTTCGCGAAGCGTGCGGAAATTTTTTAGAACAACATTATGTGTCACTTGATTTTGCTAACGGTGTTCTAAGAAAAAGATGGATGGTTCTCGGTTCCTAATAGTAAATTACTCATGAAGGTAATATGCGAGCGAAGCGAGCACCGACCTAAGCGAGCGAAGCGAGCTTCCCCTGCTCGCGAAGCGAGCGGAAATTCTTTAGAGCAACATGACATGTGTCACTTGATTTTGCTAACGGTGCCGGCGCTCTAAGAAAATGATGGATGGTTGTCGGTTCCTAACAGTAAATTACTCATGAAAGTAATATGCGAGCACCGACCTAAGCGAGCGAAGCGAGCTTCCCCTGCTCGTGAAGCGAGCAGAAATTTTTTAGAGCAACATGACCATGTGTCACTTGATTTTGCTAACGATGCCGGCGCTCTAAGAAAAAGATGGATGGTTGTCGGTTCCTAACAGTAAATTACTCATGACGGTAATATGCGAGCGAAGCGAGCACCGACCTAAGCGAGCGAAGCAAGCTTCCCCTGTTCGCGAAGCGTGCGGAATTTTTTTAGAGCAACATGACATGTGTCACTTGATTTTGCTAACGATGCCAGCGCTCTAAGAAAAAGATGGATGGTTGTCGGTTCCTAACAGTAAATTACTCATGAAGGTAATATGCGAGCGAAGCGAGCACCGACCTAAGCGAGCGAAGCGAGCTTCCCCTGCTCGCGAAGCGAGCGGAAATTTTTTAGAGCAACATGATATGTGTCACTTGATTTTGCTAACGGTGCTCTAAGAAAAAGATGGATGGTTCTCGGTTCCTAATAGTAAATTACTCATGAAGGTAATATGCGAGCCAAGCGAGCACCGACCTAAGCGAGCGAAGCGAGCTTCCCCTGCTCGCGAAGCGAGCGGAAATTTTTTAGAGCAACATGACCATGTGTCACTTGATTTTGCTAACGATGCCGGCGCTCTAAGAAAAAGATGGATGGTTGTCGGTTCCTAACAGTAAATTACTCATGACGGTAATATGCGAGCCAAGCGAGCACCGACCTAAGCGAGCGAAGCGAGCTTCCCCTGCTCGCGAAGCGAGCGGAAATTTTTTAGAGCAACATGACCATGTGTCACTTGATTTTGCTAACGATGCCGGCGCTCTAAGAAAAAGATGGATGGTTGTCGGTTCCTAACAGTAAATTACTCATGACGGTAATATGCGAGCGAAGCGAGTAGAGACCTAAGCGAGCGAAGCGAGCTTCCCCTGCTCGCGAAGCGAGCGGAAATTTTTTAGAGCAACATGATATGTGTCACTTGATTTTGCTAACGGTGCTCTAAGAAAAAGATGGATGGTTCTCGGTTCCTAACAGTAAATTACTCATGAAGGTAATATGCAAGCGAAGTGAGCTCCGATATTTTTTAGACAAATGCAACATGACGTTTGTCACTTGATTTTGTTAACGGTGCTCCAAGAAAAAGAGGGATGGTCTAATGGTGCTCTAAGAAACAGCTGGGTAATTGGCGGTTCCTATTCTGTTGTCAGACATAATTCACTTTTCTCGCAATATATTTTATTAGTGGTAGGATTATGCATTTGCCTGCATATTAGCTTAATATGCAGGCGAAGTCAGATTCAAGCCAAGAGAGTGAAGCGAACTTCGATTTAAACAAAAGAAGCGAGCTTCCTCATCTCGAAATCCAATTTATTTCATGTTAAATGCTTGATGATACGATTTTTCATTCAACCATTTTTAACCGTTTTCTTCCCGTTAGGGGTAAAATTTTCGAAAGTCCTTTCTTAGAGATGTTTTTTACCTTTTTATTAGTACACATACAAAGTTTGAAGCAAATCGAACCACCCGTTAAGAAGTTCCATTACCAACTTGAACACCCTCTGGCACTCCCTCTGATGCATAATTTTAATTTTTTTTTTCGACAAATATTTTTATTTGTACTGAAATATATTTGTACCGAGTTTCAAGTAAATTAAAGTACCCGTTAAAAAGTTCCCATACAAACTTTAACATTCCTTTCACCCCGTTTTGAGGGAAGTTTAAAAAAAAATTTTTCATAAACATTTTTTAAATGTTTTGAAGAACATAACTGCTAAGTTTCAAGTTTCTATGTTCAAAGAATAAGATTTTTCATACAAACAATTTTAGCCTTTTTCATCCCCTTAGAGGTCGAATTTTCAAAATTCCTTTCTTAGTGCACCTCTACACTATAAGAGGAAGGCACCCTGCAAATTTCATGCTTCTAGGACTTATAGTTTAGGCTGTGCGTTGATATGTCAGTCAGTCAGTAACGAAAGCCTTTTATATATTCTGATAATAATGATTCGTAATTATGTTTATGGGATCAGGATTACGCAGGATCACTGGATCAGAATCACATGATCAGGATCACGGGATCAGGATTACACAGGATTACTGGATCAGGATGACAGGATCAGGTTCACGGGATTAGGATCACGGGATCAAGATCAAGCAGGATCACGGGATCTGGATCACGGGATAAGGATCACGGAATCAGGATCATGGGATTAGGATTACGGAATCAGGATCACGAGATCTGGATCACGGAACCGTACCCAAGTGAGCTATCTGCCATACATTTCAATACGAACTGTTTGGCCACTTGGCCGGCGAATTACTTTCCTCATATTCGAAATGAAAAGCAGTGTTTACTTCGGGTGAAAGACCTATTTATGCCCTCGCTACGCTCGTGCGCCAAACCATCTCATGCCTGAATAGATTACTTTCAACCAACTTGTAACAATCTACTAATTGCTCCCTTGTCATAAAATCTAGTACTAGTACTACTCAGGTTAGGTACAAACATGGATTTATCTAGTGACCCCTGGGATAGATTTTAATGCGTCGATAATAAAAAATGCTTAATTTTGTTAGGTCTTTCGAGTCATATTAGTTACATTGCTGGCGGAGCTGGGTGAAGTTTGCCCACTATCGTTTATAATTCTTTTTTTAACGTGTAAGTTTACTCTTTCGCTGTATTATTTCAGATACTGTTTTATTTATTTGGAAACAAAAAGCCGTAGTTAGCCTAACGTATTTAGCTGCGTACCTTTTTTTGCAGCCCAAGTGACGCTGGCGTGTAAACGGTTCTAATAGGTACTCTATGTAGGTGCCACATTATTCGGTAAGTAAAGGCTAAGATTAAGATTTATCCTGCAAAAACGTGTAGTACAATTCATTAATATTACCCGGTCAATCAAAGCTAGCGGGGCGCATAGGAAAAAAAACGTGTTTCTTCTAAATAGCAGAAGTAATGCTAGTACCTAACCAATACTTCGGTAAAAAAATAATTTCTTGCAGGTAAGTAAAAGAGTAGTCTTCTGTACTAAATAATAAAAATTGCTTTAAAAAAAAACGTGGAATTTTAGTAACAGTCTTCTCATGAAGGTCATACTTTAAATTAAGTATCTTAGAAAAGGCAACTGGGAAGAGTTTAAAAGTTTGTTAAAATCCTTTAACTCCCAAATTCATTCTAGAATTGTAATTCACATCTCATCCCTAAGATAAGTGCTCAACTTCCAAAACAAGACTTTAAACTTTCCACATTACCACCAATATTGTCGTTTTCCCATCACCCGGGTCCATTACCGACCCTTCAGTTCTTGATAAGCATTTGTCGTGAGCGAATGCGCCTGTTAACACGTAACAAGGTGTGGAGTATGTTCACAAGTCATGATCATGTCTTAGCGAGTTATTCGCCGACCGATGACCCCTCAGAACAACTAAAAAGCCCATCACTTCACCCGCACACCTCCATAACCAACCATACCCTTTTGACATAACAGTGTTTTTCGAGTGATACGGAACTACTCAGTGTTGGTAATTTTAAAACAGACGTGTCGGCAAGCGATAATTTGTATGCCTCATTGTAGTATTATCTGTACGTGAGTTACGTATAACAAGTGTAAAGGAATACAGGTATGAACAAGGATATAAATGGGCTTGAATTATTGAGTTGAGGCGATTGTAATTATAGCTCTGGGCATGAGAATTTGTAGTTTTGGAAGTTTCGCTTCGGATTTAAAGACCAGTTGTTTGTTTTGAACGGATGAGCAGAGAAAATAATTTTAGAAAGAGTCGATTTATCGATACTTTGAGATGCCTCTGAATGTATCATTATTTTTGTGCTATAAATATTCTTCAGTTAATATTTTTAAAGCTTGAGTTCTTTGTTACAAATGAAACGGTTTATGACTATAATTATGAAGTTCTCTAAAGAGTGGCACATTTAGAAAATTTATTTTTATAAATAAATAATCGGAGATCTCGTTATCAAATTCAATCTCCTCAAATCCCAATTAGAACAAACATCAGAGAAATTGTCAAACGGTAGTGAGATGAAAAATTAAACTATTTTAGTAGCTTTTGTTTTTGTTGATGTATTAATCCTCCTTTTTTTCTTTTGACGACTTTGACGAGACTCACATTGTTCGACTGGCTCCACACTGGAACTTGACTATTTAGATTTTAAGCGGATGAATCACCGAAAAGAAAGCTAGGCCCCATACCGTGTTTGTTGCCCTGATTCTTCACGGTGTTGGTCGCAAAAGAACAGGAGTAGAATCACCTAGCTCTTAAGACGATTCAAAGTGGTCATAACGGTCCTACTGAATAAATGATATTTGATTTTGATTTTGATTTTGAGCTATATTTTTCTAAATTTCTCTACCAATATAAGAGTTCACCTACCCGCTGGTCAGACCAAATCAAAGCGATATCGGGACTCACTATACCTACTGCCCTGAGACAAGCCCAGGATAGAGCAATGTGGAGAAAACTTGTCAACGTTTCCGTCAAGGCGTTTCAGGACTGGCACGACCTTCAGCAATGAAGTTTACTACGAAGAAGATAAGAGTTATGCAATTCAAAAGTCTTGAATCGAATATCGCTTGTATTCGTTTCAAAATTTTTGAAGTGCATGCATGATCCAAATGTTGGCAATTTACAGTTGAATGGCAATTCTAACTCAATATAGTAATATTGAGTTAGAATTGCCATTCAACTTGTGGGGTAATCCCTACTACAGGAGTTTTAACACACCGCAGCACAGACAAAAATGTGGACTTTGCAGTATGAAATTGAGTTTTGCAACACTAATACTCGTTACAAAGTACTTTTAATCTATACTTATAATAAGAATGAAGTCTGAGTACAAACTTATAAGTTTTCAATTAAGTGAAGTCAGTTTTTGATCTATATAACCCTAGAGCACCAAAACACTTCGATAGCGCGTTCTAGAATGAAAAAAGTGCATAGTATGCTGTAATCTGTGACTTTATTTCTCTGTTCGCTGTTCGCGCTAATCTCAGAAATGGCTTAACTGAATTGGATGCAGTTTTCATTGATGTATTGTGGTAAGTCTGGACCTTTTATTAGTGTTAGTTTCATCAGAATCCGTTCACAAATAAAAAAGATATGTCCATTTAAAGAATGTACTGTGACTTTAGAAAAAAATAATATAAAAAAGGATGTATCTTTTTTATTTGTGAACGGATTTTGATGAAACTAACACTAAAAAATGAGCCAGGCTTACCACAATACAACAGTGAAAACTGCATAAAAATCGGTAAAGCCATTTCTGAGATTTACCCAGCAAAGTTCTGTTCTGAACTAAAGTCCCACAGTTACCCAGCATATCCAAGTTACAATGAACTTATTGCATGATTTTCAATATTATTAAAAAAACTCTTATCATAAGTAATTAAATACGACAACTTCACTCATTAAATTTAAAGTTTTTTCAAGAACAATTAGGACATAGAGACTTTAGAGACATCTATTGGAGCTAGCTGAAACCAGATTGTGATATCTGGTTCTCATAGGAGTTACAAGCTTTGTTTAGTTTAGGGCTAGATGGCGCTGTGTGTCTCCAAAAACAAATAAATAAAAAATTAAAAAACCCGGTGATCTGAAAAGTTGGAAATAATCTATACTTATCTTTATCTATACTCTATACTAATATAATAAAGCGGAAGAGTTTGTTTGATTGTTTGATCGCGCTAATCTGGAAGTACCAGGGCCTGAATTCTACTAGATGACAACCGCTTTGGTTTTGGTTCGATCTCTTAAATGTCAGCCATTTGGTGAAATAGTAGAATAGCTTTTCAAAAATTTGTTCTGCCAAAGTTCAAAACCTCACCACAACTGAGTCGTTTGTTATTAGTAGTCATGGAAACAGTCGCTTTAGTTGAGGTTTTGGTTGAGGTTGATAAAAAGTTCGGTACCAGAATCGACGCCCAGTTGGATTTGAAAAATTATTTCTGGTTTTGGATAGCTAATTTTTTGAGGAAGGTTTTAAGCTATTCATCATCACGAAAAGGCAAAAGCCGAGCAAAACGAAAGAAAGCCAGATAAACGCTTGGTTTTCCGTAATCAAAACTAGATGGCGGGACTAAAAATGACCATTTTCTGAATCGCGCTGATGAAAACACGCGGCAGTCACTTATTAGTCTACGCGTCATTCTTTAGTAAACCGACTTCAAAATAAAGGAGGTACTCGATTATTTATTACTCGAAGATGCCTGGACCGATTTGGAACATTATTTTTTTGATTGAAAGGTGGTGTCTTGGTCAGATCAGGTCAGGATCTGATAATGGAATCCTGGAGCTGTTCAACAGAACTCCTCAGTAAATAGGCCGATTGAGTTGAAACTCGGCAAACCTGTCAAGTTTCAACTACAATGTAATAATATGGTGACAGTGAGCTGATCTGAGGATGGAGTCAGGAGCTGTTCAACATAACTCCTCAGTAAATATGCCGATTGATTTGAAACTCGGAACTCAGCATATCTGTCAAGTTTCCAATATAATGTAATGATATGGTGACATCGAGCTGAAGGGGAAGGGGGAGAGGGGGAGGAGGAGATGGGGACGGGGACGGGGACGGGGATGGGGACGGGACGGGACGGGACGGGACGGGACGGGACGGGACGGGACGGGACGGGACGGGACGGGACGGGACGGGACGGGACGGGACGGGACGGGACGGGACGGGACGGGACGGGACGGGACGGGACGGGGATGGGGACGGGAATACATGACACACAAACTTATTTAATTTAAAATCCAAAAAAATCTGTTTATGTTCAGAATATAAAACCAAACACTTTTTTACTTCACGTCACGTGGCATTGCAACGCATGCCGGGTACAGCTAGTACTAAGAAATATATTTTGTAATTCAAACTTTACTTCAGATGAACAAAGTTTAAAATTAAACTTTTCAATGTCATGTTGAGAGTTAATAGGCGGAACTTCGCTTTTTATTACGTAACTTTTTGCTACGCCCACAAGTTTCTCTACTTTTTTCTCATCTGTGGGACACACAATACTATACCCCGTTACTTATGAAAGATGTTTAAAGTTGAACACTGGTTAAACAACGTCCTGTCTCTATTCGTCTCTATTCACAAATAAAGACAGGACGTTGTTTAACCAGTGTTCAACTTTAAACATCTTTCATGAATAAGATCCTTTGTGTATATAATATAATAAAATAGTGTATGGTTAAATAAAACATAGTTCAAGAAGTGGCTGTTAATAAATAGACAGCTAAATAACAAAACAGCACTGAAACAGGAATACAATTAGCAGACTCCTTCAGCGAGTGCCATTCAGTTCATAATGCCAAAGCGCGTCAGTGGCAAGTCGACAAAGCGTTCTAACGTTCTATTCAGAATGTAGCTAGGGTATAACAGCTGTTCAACTTTCTTTGCAACATCTTAAGGCTCAACCACACGCTGGCCCAGGCTCACCGAACGCGAGTGCCAACGTGTGGGCAGCACCACTCGCCTCGCCTTGCCATCGCTCGCCTAACTTACCGAGTGAACACGAGCGCCAACTTACATTGGTTTGCATAGACTCGCCAATCGTGTGGATGGTAGCACTCGCATTGCATCGACTCGCCTTCGCTCGCGCTGGCTTAAGGATTAGCTTTCAAAAGAAATGTCATCGTTGACTCCACCCAAACGCCCCTCTACCCTCTATCTATTCACGATATTTTGACATGTTAAAACTTTTGAAACTATCTTGGAATAATTATAATTTTAACATCTTGTTGAAGTAGCGAACATTGTCATGGAGACTTCATCAATTATTTTTTTTCGATGGAAGTGATACCTAGTTGTTACCTTCATAATTATTATTACTTATTATAGAATATCTGGGCGACCAAGCTCTGCTTGGGTGCAAATCGAGAAAAAAAGAAAAAGAAAAATGAGTTAAGTATGTATTTAAAAAAAGCTAGGTCTCGATCGATCTAGCTAGGTAGAGACCTAGCTAGATCGATTATTCGCCCCCGTAAACCGTAAACCTCTGTACCTACCGTAAATTTCATCGAAATCGTTAGAGCCGTTTTCGAGAACGTGAGTACAAATAAACAAACAAACAAATATTGCTCGTTTAATAGAATAAGATAATATTTCATAAGAAGATCATATAGTTGTCAGGGAGAGGTTCTGGGCGTGAAGTATGGATGGTCCGATATGTTCAAAGACACGAAATAACCAATGTAACGTGTAGTCAGAATGTCTATTTTATAATCACAATTACTTTCACAAGACTTAAACAGAGGATTGATTCGATTTTTGCCGATTAGAATTACTATCATCATTTAAAAAACAAAATGAACACGCGGTGAGTTCAACAGAAAGAGGCAAAGCGACCCACAGAACATTACTACTCTCGAGGAGCGACCACTCTGCTCCGGTACCAGAAGAACCAAAGTGTCATCCTGCTCGCCACCCACCCTCAGGGAAGCGAGCCCTCCAAAACGAAACTGACTTTAGGGCCCTCTGCCCAAGGAAGTTGTATACCTACGTAACTATATAACTTCCTTGCCTCTGCCTTCTTTGCGTCGACCACATCCAAGTGACAATGACGGTTGTCTACTTGACGTTTCCAACTTTGACACTAGCTAACAAACTATATTTGACTAAGAAAAAGGATTTACTAGAAGGCGCAAGAAAAGCAGACCCTGCAAAGTATCTTCATCTTTCACTAGCACTAACAAATTGTCATAGGACAGAAAGAGTCAATAATACGTTACTTTGTGTGTCTTAATTCGTAGAATGTCTCCATCTTGACAACTTAGTACTATTATTTCCGTGGCTCGCGTGAATACGTTGATATGTCGAGATGTCAATTTTTTTTTTATTGGCTTAAACGATATCTACGCCTATGAAGTATCTATAAAAAAATTGACAGCTCCCTAGCTAGACAAGTTTTCGAGTTATGGCCTTGCCAACTCCTCCATTTTTCGTATTTTAGTTGACATAACTACTTGTCAATTTTTCAAGCCACTAACACCCACATGTTTTTGTAGATATTTCGATTTATCAACCTACTCATTCGCCAAAATTATATTTGTTACATGATATCTCGACATATACATATGATATTTTTGATTAACTTTTAACAAATTAAAATGTCAGGTTATGGCTAACCAAAGTATTCCGTTTAAATTGTGATACATTGAGTTGTTCAGTTATGCCCGCGCGCTCTCGCGCTGGCATAACCGAACATGTCACTCGTATTGGTAAACAAAACGTCAGTTCAGAAATCTTTTTTTTTTAAGTATTGCTTTTATATGGAAAACTGATAGATTTTAATAGACGCGTTTTACCTACCAATAAAACGCATATTATTACTTACCTTATTCGAACCTTATTAATTTGAGATAGGCACTTCCGTTTCCCGCCTTGCATTTCCTTTTTCTAATGAATTTACCATTGACTTCCGGCTGCTTCCGGTACATACGTCACTTCCACCAGGCAGGGTGGCGTGCGATTTTATCGACGACATCTTTATTCCTCATTGCGAGTCGAAAATCACCAGGCAGAGATTAAAGTATAAGGTTCGAATAAGGTAAGTAATAATATGCGTTTTATTGGTAGGTAAAACGCGTCTATTATTGACTTGACCGTTATTCGAACCTTATTAATTTGAGACCTGTTTGTTATCGCCTGGTGGTGGAAGTGACGCCAATGTGAGAGGCATAATAACATGTAATAAAGAATATTGAATTTTAACTCAAAAGTAATAAACCTGAACTTTAGTTCGTAGTTTAGGTAGTATATACCTACCAGAAGCCTCAAAATAAAAGCTGAGCCAGAAGCAAAGTACTTTACAGCAAGGATATCAAAAGAAATTATTGTTACTTAATAAAAAATATTGAACTTTCCACCAATCAATATAGGTAGATGTAAATCAAATCGTTTCACATACTTAATTTACCAAAAAATTACTAGAACTTGCAGCTAGAACTGATTGCTTTACAAAAAGTATTAATTTTCCTTTAAAAGTATTTTTGGAAATTTCTAGGAAAAAAAGTAGCTTCTGTTTTCCACCCGTACGGGGACGAAGCGTGAATTTATGAAAGTACTAATACCTAATTATAATTGTGTGGAAGCATTTTTACATTTCTAAGGAAAATCTCTAACCAATAACTGTTATAGTTCAAAGTGGTGTAGCGATATACTTTCGTTTCTATCGCTTTTATATACTTAACTCTTATTTCAACTATTCTGCAGAAAAACGAGTAAACTATGACTTTTTAGCAGATATTCTGTAGTCGCAGAACAAAAGATGAAGCAAACAAAAATATTGGACCCAATTCTGTATGTTTGAAAAAGTGTCGAGCCCGATTGTACAAACTATCTTTGACCCGTAGGCAGGCCTGAGGGTGATCCGAATTTCACACTTTTACCTATATAATGTTCAGCATTCGTTTAACTTTCGACCAGAAAGCACAAGGAACAAGGTCACAAAACGGTAGGTATACCTAGGTATATCTATTTGCATTTGAACTCTAAATGAATAATTCTTAAATTGTAACGCAATGCTTATACGAGGGCATTGAACAAATTATTTATTATTGAAAATAGTAGGTAGTTTCTTAATAAATATCTCGTAGATCTTATCGCGGCTTTACATAGGGCCAAAGGCTTCATGTTGAAGCAAACAGATTTAAAACCGAATGTTTTGTTTGAGCTCATTTGACACGATGAATGAATGAATAATACATTAAGAAGCTAGACTTATATCTATACTTGCTTTGTTTTAATAGATCTAACATTTGGATTGAAGAATTGGTTTTGTAGGTACTTACACCAAAAAATGTACTTATTCTTTCAGTAATATCTTGCATTTGCAGATTCATGCAAGAAAATAATTTGCACTTAGATAAATCGTGAACCAAAGGAAAATTTCAACATAATGTAACCACCTTGTTACCTTTCAGATAAAGTGGATCAATATGATATTTTAAGATCAAATGAGCCATATAAGGAGCAGAGAAGAACGTTATTCTTACGGTAGATTCACCTGGCTGCCATTTCAGTACTTTAACTCATTTGTTCAGTTACACATTTGCGCAACCTGACGGAGACATAGACTGCACTTTTTCGAAGCAGCACGACAGCTTCGTCGATACGTCTAACTTAGCATAAACGTTGCAAGAAATCGGACAAAAATAATGAATTTAGAGAAATTGACGGATTGAAATTGACGAATTGAAAAGCAGCTGCTAGTAGTCGGTTGAGGTCAGCTCACCAATAAACACCATGCACAACTGTACTTACATTATTAGAAAGGATGGAGGGTACCCACATGTGAGAGGGGGCCACATTCGACCAAACGCGTCGCGAATAAATGCTCAGTAATAGTTTACACTGCAACGTAAACATTATTACTACTTATACTTATCTACTTACATACAGGCAAACAGTATTGATACCTACTTCATCTAGTAAATTCTTTGTGCATTTGGTCAACACGTGCCGATCTGAATGAATGAATCGAAACCTCGGCAGAGAACCGGCTAAGCTATTGGTCTGGTGCCTAACAATAAACTTGGATGCTACGTATGTATAGGGCCGAAAAACTTTGCATTTCTGTGGACTACACACAACTAACTTATAATGTTACTCTATTTCCGGACGGATTTCAAGAATGCATTACGTAAGCAGAGAACTAGAGACTATGCCACACAACGGAACAGTGAATTTTACAAGGTTTAGGAGTCCGACAAGGCTTTGGAATCCCTTTTGATAAATGTTCGCTCGTAGGATGTGTGAAAACATGTGTAAAGACCAACCTGCACACTCAGCACAAAGGGCATTGTGCATACCAAGTAGATACCTACTTTTAATTAATAATAAATTTAGTTCAAAACTCACTTCGGCAACAGCAGTCTTATTATTATCATTTCCCAGTCTAATCACATAGCAATTATCATGGTATATTATATGTAATGATCAGCAATCTACCCTTACGTGAGTAGATATAAAGGAATTCTATAAGTTACACTGAACTTAAAATATCCACACAAAATTTAAAATCTCCTAACGCTTTGATAATAAAGTTGATCATCGTAATAAAATAGTAAGCTACTGATAGTAACGCTTAGGTACAGTTGCATGCACCAAGAAACAACATACATTCAAGGCATGAAGGTACACTCAAAAAATTTAAAACCTCATTGTAGGAACCAATAAAAATATTTTAGATCTTCGACGGTTAATACTAATGATAATGAAATTAGTGGATGGTTAGATATTTGTTCTGTACCTAGGTACTTGAATACTTTCGTCTAAGTTTTAAAAAAGAATATGGAATGAATAAATCTTAGTGGCAGGTGACTGTACCTGAGACTAGACTGCAAGGTCATAGTCCCTCAGTTAAAGAAGGGATCAGAGCAATATTCATTGAAATTTACGGTCATCATTACGCAACTGGGTTCCGCAAAATTTAAAAAGGTCGACCCATTTAACAAGGTAGATTCTCTTCTCTTAACCAGCAAATTAAACGCCAGGAAACTTGGGAGCTGAGCGTACCATTGGATAACACCATTGTCGAACGTTAATTTCGAAGCATTTGGAAACTCGGTCTGTCGTTACTTTAAGAGTAAGATTCCTGCAGGGTATGCGATACCCACATAAGGTCTTGAGTAGGTATAAGACCCGGTGCTTGGGCGCAAAGCAGGCCTGTTCTAAATGTCATGTCAATACTTACGGGATTTATTTCTTCTTACTATCGATCGATGAGCGGTTAGGTCACATGCCTCAATCACAGCCCCTGTTTGGGTTGATTTTGTGAGTCGAGCTTGTCGACCGAACGACGTAAGGAGTGCCACATGAGGGCACAGTCGCGACAGATCAGCTTAACACCAGCCATTTAATTTATCAGCATTACAACACAAGAACCTATGTCGAAAACTCTGCGAGGGTTTCTTTTACTTTGCGTGCTCCTGCGCATAGACGCGAGGGCACAGTCGCTATAGACTAGTTTTGCAACAGTCATCTGATTCAAAGAGGCTATGTCGAAAACCCTGGGGTTTCTTTTAATTTAAGTAGGTACTCTTGCGAGTAGACGCGCGGGCATAGCCGCTATAGACTAGTTTTGCAACAGTCATGTGATTCAAAGAGGCTATGTCGAAAACCTTGGGGTTTCTTTTAGTTTAAGTACTCTTGCGAGTAGACGCGCGGGCACAGCCGCTATAGACTAGTTTTGCAACAGTCATGTGATTCAAGGAGGCTATGTCGAAAACCCTGGGGTTTCTTTTAATTTACGTAGGTACTCTTGCGAGTAGACGCGCGGGCACAGCCACTATAGACTAGTTTTGCAACAGTCATGCGTCTGTTAATTGACATGCTCCTGCGAGGAGACGCTCGTTTTTTAATAGTCTTAACCTGCGAGTAAGAGGTTAGTGGCCACTCGTTTGAGGCCGCACGCTTTCGGCTTCTTCCCAATGAAAAGCCAGCTCGTGCAAAAAGGTACCTGTGTTGCGAGTGTCGCCCTGACAAGTGAATCTATGGGATGTTTTATCTCGCATAACGTTACCATGCTCAAACTCATTCAAAATTAATTTTATCACAAAGGTGACAACCTTACTTTGAATTTTCGCTCAGGACCACACCCACAATAAAAGAATATTATTAAGAATCTGAATTAGCAAACACGATTGTACAAAGAACTTCAACTTGGTCGACTTTTTCAGAGCCAGGAACTTCTAATGCCCAGAGACACAACTCCTTTTACAAAAAAATGTTACGACCAGTTGAGTCATTTATCCAGCCTCATGTTCAACGAAATTTTATGTTCGCCATAATAGGTTAGGTTAGGTACTCACGTGATCTTTTTCGACATTTCGAACTTTATGGGACAGATAACAAAATATAAATAATTATACGTTAGCGGTGTTTATATTTGCCCCCCCCCCCTTTGTTTTACTCGCTGACCGCGTCGTTATAGAGAGCATATGGGAGAACTGTTCCTGTCACTGCACTATACATTATAATATAACTCACATATTTGCAGAAATTACCGCTTTATAATACTGGAAAGCTAAGAGCTTATACTAAGATCTTACGAAAATAAATTTACATACATACATACATACATAAAATCACGCCTCTTTCCCACAGGGGTAGACAGAGACCACGGATTTCCACTTGCTACGATCCTGACACACCTCTTTAAAATAAAATTATTTTTAAATAATCAAATTTAAAATCGAACGGTAAACCGTTAAATATCTAAAAATCATAAAAAAGCAAAAAGCCATTAAATCGTTTCATAATTGCATTATTGGAAATACAGGGTATATTTTATAACCTTTTGTATATCCAGACACTGCCCTTACAATAAATTAAACTGCCACGGTCAGATAATCTCGGTACAATACCGACTGGCCCGTGGCAGAAAAACATAATAGGCAAATATAGCAATTAATTATTATGATTTGAGATTATATTGTGGGTACTTGACATCCTACACATTGAAAGGTATTCGCAAATCCAGATAGTCTCGGTTCTATACCGACTGGCTCAAGCGAAAAACAATTCAACGAAGTAAGTATAACAAAATTACCCACAATTTTTTAAGAAGTGTTCACACAATCGGATAGTCTCGGAACAATTCCGACCGAATCATGCTAACAAATCTTTATAATAAACTCAAAACATAGCTATGATTTACGAATAGTTTTCTGCTTTTTTGAACAGGAATATTAATTTCTAAAAGAAAAGAAAATAATTACTTACAGTTTGGAACAAACTCACTCTTAACACTAGAAATATGCAATCTGTCTGCAATTTCCATAAAACGCAATATTAATTTTTTTAAATTATTCAAAATTCAAAAGAAAAAAATAACTTCTTCAAGACGTGGTTGCACCTGGCAAGACACGTCCGCACTCGGCGGGGAATAAAACGCCAATGAGGAATAAAGATGTCGTCGATAAAATCGCACGCCACCCTGCCTGGTGGAAGTGACGTATGTACCGGAAGCAGCCGGAAGTCAATGGTAAATTCATTAGAAAAAGGAAATGCAAGGCGGGAAACGGAAGTGCCTATCTCAAATTAATAAGGTTCGAATAACGGTCAAGTCAATAATTATTTGTTAAACTATAATGACATTGCTTGATTTTTACAAGCTTTTATTATTAACTTGCGATTTTTGTTCGGGTCTACTTTTGAAAATTAAATTTGACTGACTTCCCAGTATCTAATTAAGCTGAAATTTGGAATACCTATAGGTTCTTGGTGACAATGCAATATTATTTTAACAACGAGCTGATCTGATGATGGAGCCAGGAGCTGTTCAAAAGAACTCACTTTTTTTTTTAGTGAAATGTTGAAAGTTCAATTTGACCCACTTTCCAGTGTTTGATTGAGCTAAAATTTGGCACACTTATAGATTCTAGATAACAATGTAATATTATGTTAACAATAAGCTGATCTGATGCTGGAGTCAGGAGCTGTTCAACAAACCTCAATATTTGTTTGGATTAAATCTTGCAAATTCAATTTGACCCACTTCCCAGCATCTGATTGAGCTGAAATTTGGCACACTTATAGATTCTCGATGACGATGCAATACTATTGTAACAGCGACCTGATCTGATGATGGAGCCAGGAGCTGTTCAACAGAACTCACTTTTTTTTTAGTGAAATCTTGCAAGTTCAATTTGACCCACTTTCCAGTGTTTGATTGAGCTAAAATTTGGCACACTTATAGATTCTAGATAACAATGTATTATTATGTTAACAGTAAGCTGATCTGATGCTGGTGTCAGGAGCTGTTCAACAAAACTCAATATTGTGTTCGGGTCAAATCTTTCAAGTTTAATTTGACCCACTTCCCAGTGTCTGATTGAGCTGAAATTTGGCACACTTATGGATTCTTGGTGACAATGCAATATTATTGTAACAACGAGCTGATCTGATGATGGAGCCAGGACCTGTTCAACAAAACTCATATTTTTTTTAGTGAATTCTTGCAAGTTTAATTTGACCCACTTTCCAGTGTCTCATTGAGCTAAAATTTGACACACTTATAGACTCTAGATAAGAATGTAATATTATGATAACAACAAGCTGATCTGTTGCTGGAGTCAGGAGTTATTCAACAAAACTCCTCAGTAAATTTTTCGATTGAGGTGAAACTTTGCATTTTTTTCTAGTTCCGAATACATTGTAATAATATGGTGACAATGAGCAGATGTGCTGATAAAATCTGGTTGTATTCCATTCAAATTCTCAGTGATTAACAGTAGAGCATCCGTGTTTGGGCTCATTTAAAATCAGCTTACCCTTACTATGTTAAATCTCATTTCTAAACGGTATGAATGGTTCTGAGTAATAAGTAGGTACTTCAGCAACTCAAAAAACTGGTTTTATAGTCTCTATCTGTTTGCAATCCGATAATATAGCATTGTTTACCTACCAATATTCCATACATTAAAGGTGAATAAGTTGATATCTTTTGCGGCATAACTGGACATCTCGAGACGTAACCTAAATCTCATCAATTTTTTTGTTGACATGTCTTATATCATGGAAACTATGGGGAATTTTGGTTATTTATTGTCATCATTCGAAAGAGGGCATAAAATAACCATAGAAACAATTAACACAAATACTGTAAACTAATTTACCGAGAAACCAGAAGAGGTCAAACTTTCAAACGGCCGCCCTGAAAAGTTGGTGTTTTATACATGTCAACGTATTCACGCGTGCCACGGATTTATTCTGTGATATACTATACAAAAAACTAAGACACTATTCATTAATCTGTGAAGACACTATAGAATCTTGTTAATCAGCTGGTTAACAAACAACTAAGACATCCGCTACACGGACGGCGCGCTGATTTTTTAGCCGCACCCAAGTGGCTTTTGACCTCTCTTTTTAACATATATGTTATATTAAGTATTTAATTATATGTATTATATTCTTTATACCTAGATAAGTCTAATCACAAATAATTGCATGCTGTGTTCACTGTGTCACTGAAACTACGCCGACTTTGCTTTCTTAGGACTGTCATAATACGTTAAGTTTAGCGTAAATTACAATTTGTGAACCATAAACTTTCATAATATGACACCCCATTAAATTTATTTGTATAACTTTTATTTTTTTACCCCCTTGAGTACCTAATATCTTTACAACCCCTTCATCGATTAAGCCCATAAGCACTCGGGTCACTCGGCACTGGATATATGCACCAACCGGAGTTTAAAACACTAAATAACACGCTATAGTTACATACGAGTCGATAAAGTACAAAATTACAGTACTAAAATTAACTATGTAAATTAATTTTAGATTAAAAAATAAACTAAAAACCACGTCTTTATTTATTTATTTATTTAGAATGCGTTGTCATCGAGTTGTGAGCTACCCTGACAGTTTTAGCCAACCAGCTACACGGAAAGTGCTCGAAATTTTAGTCGCGCCAGATTTTCCACGGAACGACAGACATACAGACGAACAAGAAAGTGACTATATAGGTATAATAAGAACGTGGTAAAATAATAATGTCTTTGATCCTTGATAAGTGTGCACATTTTGATCCGACGTTTTGAAATGGATTAAAACTACGTTCTAAGATTCTGTTGACATAGATGCATACAAGTGAAGCTAAAAAAAAACGAAATTCGGGGTAATATCCCACTTGGCCAACACAGTCCTTGAACAAAAACCAAATTATATAGTTGAGGATGCGACTCCACTCCATTTTGTTCCGAATGACATTCGATTTCGACTAGTCCTACTATATAACAAATGAGAGAAGTTTGTGTGAATGTTTGTTTTACCACGTATCTCCGTAACTACTAAACTAATTTTGCCGATTTTTTGTTCTACTCGTAATCTATAGTGATCTTCGATCTTCTGTTCTATCTAACAAGAAGGTGAAAAAAGGAGGCAAGTTTCTAAGAAATAAATGTACCTAATTTCTTAAATAAAAATAAAATAATAAGTACTAAGTTATGAATTTTTAAAGGGGTTGCAATAAAGTTCTATTTCAAATAAATATTTTCTGGTTTGATTCACCAGAGTAATTAAATACCTACTTTATTTTTATTTTATTCAAAATTACCCTTAGGGAGGGACTGTGCATTATTACTAAGGTCGTAAAGTTAGTATTGTTTTTCCTAATCGAAAAAAAAACTAAATACTTCCTAACTTTATGACTTTTTGGTTTCATTTTCTGTTACCTGTACAAAGCCGGGGCGGGCAAATAGCTTGTCAAATGTCAAAATGTCAAAACGCGCGTGGATCCGACCTTGTGACCGCCCAGAAGCGGAATGAGCTGCGTTCGATTCTGTGTTTATTTATATAGCAACTCGGGACTCAATAAGGTTGATTTTCGGTTGATCCGTTTAACTCTCTGTGCTCAGAAGTAAAGCTCAAAACTAATTTTGCTTATTATGAGAAAAATAAGCAGTCTAGGTAAACGATAACTTAGAAGCAAATAAAAGACTAAATTTCCTTTCTGTGAGTATTTATTTTGTATATGTAGCTGAACTAACTTTCAAGAAAAATGCAAAAATCTTGAGAAAAGGTGTCATTTTCAAAACGTAAAAGTATCATGTAAATTTCTATTAATCGTGTTTCTGCCTTTAGAACTAAATAGAAAAAAGATTAAAAAATCACATAATTGGAGTTGTAACTTGATGAGATATTCCGTTTAGTTACAATTTGCAGGCAAACAATCATAACCGTTTTGGAGCTTGGCCTTAAGCTGGCCCAGCGTGTGGTTGAGCCTTTGGTGTTGTGGCAGACCGCCCGGTAGATGGATGAAGGTCCGTTTTCATCTACAGACATTGAGCGTGCCAGACACGTGCCGTAGCAGTCAAAATAATATTTTTTATATAGTTTGTATTGACGAATTTATATCTAACCTAACATCACCTGTGTCTGTGCGTGTCTGTGTGGCCTCAGATATACGGGCCTTACTCGGGCAGTATTTGCCAGTAAAGCTGTAGACGTCAGTTAGATAATATTAATATAAATAAATTGAAAAGTTTCTTAGTTTTATTTATTTCCCGTAAGGGATCAAAAACTTTAAATCAGTTGAAACGATCTTAGGATTAAAGCTAAGTATCACCGCAGCCTTAATTCAGCAGTAGCCAGGTCCAAAAGATAGAAGTTACAGTAACCAGGTTGTTCTATTGGAGCTGTGTCCAAACGTTCTATCTCTACTGTGCCTTTGTTGTGGAAAAGAGTATACACAGCACCGGTTTCTAGCGTTTCCTAGCAATTACTTCCTACTTCCTAGAAAATATAATATTTTTCGAGCTTTCATTCCCATCTCAAACTAAGTTCCAAGAAGCAACTCAGCAATCTGAGCTAACGAGAAAACTTCATAAAGATATATTTATTTTAAATGTTATTTTAAACATTTTAATAAAATAGTAAGTATAGTTATATTTATACGTAGGTATAGACAGCACATCTAGTACTAAACTAAGTGAGTGGGTACACTGCATTTTTTGCGGCGCGTTTGTATCGATACAAACGCGATGCGAACGCGCTGCTCAAAAACGTGCTTCAAAAAACGCAGTGTGCCTCTCTAGCCTCTCTAGCCTCTCTAGCTCTCTAGGCAAAGTTTGCGATGCATTTCATAAGGTTAAAATAGTAGGGCTATAGTAAAAATGTGCAATAAAAACGTTTTATTCAAAGGATTTTGATACTTTGATTAAAATGCTCTGAATAAAGTCAAATACTTTGCAAACCAGTGCTTAACATTACACCGCAACAAAGGCAATGTGTGACGTCGGTGTTGATGAAACATTTGCGGTTATACGTCAAATTGTTGACGCTTGTTGAGGCTACTGATTATGCCCAGGGCACTATCCAGTAGCCCCTTTTTGTGAGTAAAGTTGCATTCAAATGTTTGCTCTAAATTCCTCCTTTGACATTCACGCCAAAGCGTTAATATATTGAAATCGCTGCGTTCGACAGTTGTCTGAACGCTGGCGATGAACGAGTAACGAGTAGAACTAGAAACTATAGACGAGTTGACGAGCAGCGAGAAGCGAGTGTGTAGTTCTGTCGCTGGGCTATAAGCGAATGTGCGAGTGTGACGGGCGATTACTCACGCTCCTCGCTCGCGGCGACAGAAATGACCGCTACTTGGACTCTCGGCGAGTTCAGTTAGCATCGCTAAGCGAGTATTATCTTTGATAGCTCATATCACCCAGCGACAAACTAGTAAAGAGAGGCCTTGCCGGCAGTGTGAACAGACGTCGATCAACTAATAATATAAGCATCTCTTTTGTTTATATCTACAATAATCGCACCTCCAGTATTAAAGTGACACATTTCAAACAACACGATTTTTGGGAAACGCGAAAAAATGATTTTACAATCGCACAATTTTTTCTGATTTTCGCGTACTAAACAGCTGTATTGGGATTTTGGTTATTTTAATTCTAAACACGTAAGGTCCTACGGCAATCTCGGCTGATGCAATGCTGAATACGGCCGTTTTTTTGCGGGGGAGGCAGGCGTAACCGCCAAAATGAAAATGACGCAGCTATTGTTTTTCACACGTTCTAACCAGAAAATGGCAGTTTTTAAAACACTAGCGGGTAGAGTTTTTTTTTCTGAGTTTTTCTACATATTTAACTCATTTTCCCTATTTTTTGAAATGTGTCACTTTAATACTGGAGGTGATATATACCTACTTCATTCTTAAGACTAATGTAAATAGATATTTACTTAAATAATACAAAAGTGTGAGCATAATAAGGCAAAAGATGACCCATATTTAAAATACTTTACAGGGAGCGAAAATGAAAGAAAAATTCACTTCAAAGAAATATTACTTTCTCAATTTACTTCTCCACTATTAGCTACTCGTATTTGAATTCCAGCTGTATATTATTAAGTTCAATTGGCAATTTAGGAAAATATATTGTGCCTCTCTAGGAAATATTAACACATTAGACTTGAGATCTAGCTTAGCTGTAAAACACTATCTTACCTACTCAAGGTTTCATCAACTTGAATTTGCTGGCATGTCTGCAGTTAATTTAGCGACGCAGCACAAACCTTATGGTGAATTGTTAAATTTCCATTTCCACTCTACCGTCTGTTTTAGGTTTCCTGTAATGAGTTTCCGTGGCTGAATACAATTTTTATTTTCTTCGAAGTTGTTTGGTGAAACACAAACCGCTGAATATTGCTCGAAAGTGAAATAAATGCTGAATTAGCATAGGTAAAAACAATAAAATTATTTTTTTTACGAAAAACCCGTACATTGATGATGCATCTTACAAGTACTTCGACTTCAGATAATTTTGAAACATCTTTACTTTAATTTGAACTTTAACTTTAAAGTGTGATAATAATGCAAGCTGTGTATGTCTGTCGTACTTTTATACAAATTCCAAATCGTTGAAATGGCAGTAACAACATAACCAAAATAGAGTTGAAACAGGAGGTAAAGGTAACGACCTTTTCAGCCATTAATTAATCCTAATTGGGAAATAATGGACCAATGGAATGAGCATGTAACAAAACGTAGTCTCTAATTTGGTATTGGATTAGAGTGTGTTATTTTGTGATCGTAAATAGTGGTTGGTTTTCTGTATTGTCCTTCATCGAAACGCTCGTGGCATATCTTGGTATTTATTTCATAGCATATTGATGAAGTAAAATGCCTAATTATGGCTTCCATCACTAGGTAACTTAGACTGCGTCACACAACAGCGCGCGACTATATCTGATAAGTGATAACCAGAGATCGGAATAAGGTGTGTGAAAATACCTAAAGTTTTGTACTTTTCCGACAAACTAATTAATAACAACAAAAATTAATTTAGAACTGTATTAGCAGCTTGTGAATGTTTATAGTTCAGTGTTTCAAAGGTAAGGAACACGTAAAAAAAAACCGAAACTAAACCGGTAAAATCCAAAACCGGCTGAACTTAAGTGGTTGTAACAGCTCCATATTATGTCCCGCTGCAAACTTTAGGTATTTTCACACACCCAATTCCGATCCCTGGTGATAACACATAACATGATAAACAATAACGAAATAAACGATTTGCTAGATAATATCGTTGTTTGGTAAATACATGGCTTAAGAGTGCACTGTTGCCAAACATGCGCAAGAAAATTCAGCAATCCGTGAAGAAAAAATCTACAAAATAAAGGTAGCTAATTTTCCAGCTGCTCAGTGCTCTATTTTTGGCGTATTTTGCCTCGCGTAATGCTCAGCTCCTTTCAACATCTCTGTTAGCCAGCGCCGGTTAAAAAGTGGATAAAACTTTTACTGACCTTTGCAGCACCGCCTGCAGCAAGTACACTATATTGTGCGGAGAGGACATTTTAGCAATCATCATCGTCATCATCACCTCAGCCGTTGGACGTCCACTATTGGACATAGGCCTCCCTCAAAAATTTCTATATGTTGCGGTTGGAAGCGGCCTGCATCCACCACCGACCTGCAGTTTTTACAGTGCAGTTTTTACAGTCGTCTGTCCATCTTGTCGGTGGACGTCCAACGCTACGCTTGCCGGTCCGTGGCCTCCACTCGAGAACTTTTCGACCCCATCGGCCATCTGTTCTCCGTGCTATATGGCCTGCCCATTGCCACTTTAACGTGCTGATCCGTTTGACTATGTCGGTGAGCCGAGTTTTTCTACGTATCTCCTCATTTCTGATTCGATCCCGTAGAGAAACCCCGAGCATAGCCCTCTTCATAGCTCGAGTGACTCTGAGCTTAGCAATGCCCAGCAGCAATCGTGGTACTAAGAGAAGGAGCTTGAGTAGGTCTTAAAACTCCATCACCAGTCGAGTTAGGGATTAAAACGAGTCATTCAAAGTTAATGTGGGTTTTACGTCAGTCACATTCATGGTTGAAACTCTACCACACTATAATCACAGCAAAATAGCGAATGAATTAGTGGTTGTGAATTATTAACTTTGTGCGGTTACAACAAATTGATGGGGAAATTATTTTGCTTTTATAGGTCATGTGCGTTTGACAAACTTTAGGAACACTAAAATTGATTGAAAAGAAAAGATTAAACTCTAAACTAATCTATTAAATACTTAAAGTTTCAATGAAGATATTTATTTTAGTAAACTGTCACTTAGGTTTGTTATAAAGGCCAAATGCAAATATGTAGTCAAATATCTTTAACAAAAGCGTATCAGTAGGTACCTATTATCAATGCTATTCAGTTCCACGAATAGCTATTCCAACTAATGAGTTGACGTAAACTAGGTCGTTAGACATACCATCAAAACCAATCACGCGGCAACATCAGCAGCCCATAACACAAGCAGGTATGTTTTCGCATAACCGTAACATAAATAAAGGCATTTACATACTCCATTAGGTAATTAAACAATGCTGTGCCTAAACTAGCCAATAACATAAGCCTGTAATATTATGTTTGCATGTTGATGGAAAAATGTCGGACGCGACTGAATGCGACATACATACATATTTTAAAAGTAAAGTGTCAACAAATGTAAGGTCATTCTTACCTATTACAAAAGAAATATATGATAAAATGACCTCAAATTTTGAACACAGGCAAACTTTTCAGATTGAAAAGTAGGCTAACACAACTTTAGCTAGATAATAATGGGACTGAATTAAATATGTTTACTTAGAAAGGCTTTAGATTAGAGAATATTTTTACTGTCTCTATGTCATAGGAAAGTTAAGCCGCGTTCGCACAGGGACACAAGTCACAACTAAACTAAACTAACTCGCGACATTTGATGCGACGAGTATTGGAAACAAAATGTATCTAAAATCCAGAAACATTATTCATTAAATGGTTGTTTTTTAAAAGTAAAATAACCTTAAACTTTCACTTGAATCAGGTTGCAGTTACTCACAAAAAGCTAACAAAAAACTTATTAAATACTTTGACTACTAGACAAGTTCATAAACTATTTTACTCGTTTAGTAGTCGTATGATCGTAGCATGTTTTAGTCATAAAAAGCTTAGTGTTTGGAGTGTGTCGCGTCCGGCATGTTTTACTATAAGTAGATGCTTGTATCTACACCGTGTACATACAATTAACAGATTGGCAATTCCATTCGGTTAGAGCCGTCAGGGCGAAGTGCTTAATTGCAGCCGTACACGTAGAGACAATTAGTTAAGCACTGTGATTGGGCACTTTGGACAGGTGGACTATTGTGGCATTGATAAAAGTTTATTGACAATTGGATTCCACACGCTGAATAAATAACACTCAATAGTCGTAGATAGATTCTTCAAAGGATTTAGTATGATGAGCTCGAAGCGCCTGGTGTCCAAGGGTTCCAAAATACAAAGATTGACTATTTTTTCCCTCCGGACCCCCTAACTCTCCCCTCTCCTTGTGTAGACTTATGGAAGCCTTTTAGACATCCTAAGAACTCCGTCACCCGAGTTGGCCACTGACATTTTCAAACTTACTTTGAGTCAAACAAACGATGGATTGAATCCAGTTTCTAACTGCTGTACATTGAGATGATCTTAGATCTATTGTGATTTTCTATCTAAAACTTTCTCATCTGATCCAGGTCAGATCCAGATCAGATCAAAGGTGTAGTCAGAAGTATGTCCAAACACAGTTTTGGTACAACCCCACATTTTGCAGATTACCAATCCATACCTGACGAGTTCAAGCTAACTTGTTTCCACAGTATGTTCCTTTACCGTTTAGTGCTTCTGTTAATTTGCAAATAGCTAACGGGTTTCTACACGATGTTTTCCTTCACCATGCTCGTTTTCATTCTCAAATAACTTTTCGAAACGAAAAAACTATTGCATGGTATGGATTCGAACACACTCAGATCAAAACTCAAGGCATTTTGCTACTCGGTCAACATGGCTCTAATACAAAGTTGCTTTATAAATAATACTACCATGGTAAAGTGATGTACGATGGTACTTACAAGTGTCAACACTCCTGGGAAACGAATGGAACTGGCTGGAAAGCAATGGACTGTAGCCACTGGAGTCAGGTTACACGACCAAGGATAAGATGTGAGAAGTTTTGAAGGTGGTATAAGGTTTAGTCAGATCCATGAATATTGACCGTGTTTTTCTTGTATAAGACACCTGAACTAAAAGCAAGTAGTTGAAGGTAGGAAGTTATACTACATACTTTAAAGAAAAAAAAAACTTTCTGGACCTTCTAGTGACCCACCAAGCGGACCTCCTAGTGGATCTCCTTGTTGCCTACCACCTGCTGAACCACCAAGCGGACCTTCTAGCAAGATTACATTATGCCCAAAGATAATTGGACTTGGATTTTCAGCCACTCAACATGGCAATGCACGTCAAAATATACATACATGCCTTTATTTCAATAATAAATATCATTTCATAGGATAAATTCAGTGTTTAATTTTGCAAACCTATCGTCGCCGTAGAGAACTAATTGGTTTCCTTGTCTGTTTAAAGCTACATTACACATTGTACATAATTATAATTTTATCCAAATAAAAAAACCGCTGATGATGTTCGTTTGTGATTAAACTCATCACCTAACTATTCCTCATGCTCTTGAAGCCTCAAGAGATACTAAGCTGTTTTATCAAACTATACCGCTTAACGCGTTCAGTGTCCATAACGCACAAGTGCTCTGAGTGTTGGCTGTCCCGGCTTTGCAGCGCTCTCCTTCAGAGCAGGGACAGGCAATGTGTTACTTACTTACTTACTCCATTGGCTCAGGGACCCAAAGTGAGTCTTGGCCTCCGAAACGAGAATTAGCCACTTCCTTCTGTCCATTGCTGCCTCTAGCCAGTTGTCGGCTCCGAGGTCGCGCAGGTCAGCTTCTATTCTGTCGCTCCAGCGATACTTGGGACGACCAATCGGTCGACGGCCGTTCGGCAATGTGTTAACCTCAAATTTATTCAATGCTCCATAGACAATTCATAGCTCCACGATAAAAGACTCGCACGTAACTCTACCTGCGAGGCCAGTGGCGATCTTCAAACCGCTCCGGTGTCCACTGATCAACCTCACTGACTCTGGAATCCGATGACGTCATTAGATCACTGATAATGCCTCCGGGTTAGAAGCCTTTTTTTAACATACTCTTATGGTGTGTGGAATTGTGTCGGTCTCGTAAAATTATCTTGATGAGTAGTGATGCAGGAACAAAACTTGTAATAGGCTATGGTAATCGTTTTTTTCGGATTGATTTTTATATGCTCTATGGTCTCTTTAAGGGCAAAGGTAGAGGAAATGGTTCTTTTGGACTCATTAAAGAACAAAATGTTGTAATAAAATCTAAGATTAGCTTTCTAATAGCGTCAATGGGCCTAACCTGTCACATATGCTAACTTCTGCAAAATGTAGGCTTACTATACGAAATAGGTATATATTTGGACATACCTCTGACTACCCCTTTATATATCTTCAAAGGATCATAAAGATGCTTAAAAAAATATATGAGAGAATGTCTACCGTGCCTTGGGATACAGTCGTGATCATTATTTCATTATTTTTTTCAAAATCTAAGTTAATAATGTCAATATTTCAAATTAATTGCATCAACCAAGTCATTATAATGTCAGATTTCCAAACAGAATTAATATAATTGACTATTCAACCAATGAATTGGGTTAGGAAGCTAATAACAGTACGTGTTATATTACTACTACATTTACCAGCATCGAGGTAAATTATCGACTAATATTTAAGCTAATAACTTTCAACGATGCTTGCGTCAAGGAGAATATAATACTAACTATATTATGCCGAGATTTCATAGAAACATTAAACATTAAACATTGTAGGGATGATCTCGACGCCTTTGGGGAGACTTGGTGGGAAATCTCGAAGAACAGAGATGGTTGGAGAGATTTGGGGGAGACCTTTGCCCAGCAGTGGGACGACATAGGTTAAAATAAAAAAAAATAAAAAAATGCTTGACCGGTAAAATTTAACGTGTTTCAGAAGAACGAAACTGCTCATTGTGAATTTCACTAGAAGTCACCGATCGATTTTTCCGCAAAACATGGCCCAATAGGCCTGTGTCCTAATTTTGAAAAATGGTACTACAATGTTCAGAAGTTGCTTCTGATTGCTAAAAATAATATATTTCACAATAACTAATGAGATTTACAGAAAAATAAAACTTTTAAGTTTAATATTTAAAATTCACGCCAAAACGCTTCAATATGTCATGGCGTCTCCTGTGACGTCATCACTGTCACAGCCTTATGTAACCAATACGTACAAAGTGATGTTGGTGAACAATTTTCTAAATAAATTCATTTTAATTGTGAATTCCAAAGGATATAAGTGGTGTGTAGTGCCTAAGTGCGACAATAATTCGAAATAGACACCTGAAAAGTTGTATAAAAACGTTTCACGGAACAAAACTATCTGTAAAAAGTGGTTTAGGTACTCTTGCACGGCGGATCTAAAACAAAGAAATATATTATGTAGGTGCTTAGTAAGCCTGCTAAAGGAACAAAGTTATTAACATTATATTTTTTAACAACAAACAACAAATTTAGTTTCCAATATAGCTTATTTTCGAGATTAATACCTAAATAGAAGGTATGTATGAAAAAATCTTTATTGTGCTTTTAAATTGATTTTATGGAAAAAACTTTTCTTATTATCTATTATAAGTAATATGTCTATTTACGCGGAAGCCTTCACATTTCTGAATTCTGCCGAACAAAAATCATTGTTTGTTCCCAGAAACTCTCCCAACATTAGAACATCCACTTTAGGCAAATTAGACGAATTTGCCGTGGTAAATCCTGGTTCCACTATTGTATCTTCTGAAAAAACGACGGACGATAAAATAGAAATACCTAAATAAACACTAAGCACAAATTAAAACCAAAAAACGACTACCTACCAAAACTTGAAGAGTTATGCGATTTGTATGAATGAAGTTTGTTCTGTTCACTGACAGCAACACTCGTGACGTAATTCGCTCTGATTGGTGTTTCATCTATCATGGCGGATAGTCGTATTTTATGGTTTTATTTTATCAAAAATAAAATTAATCTCACTATAATTTCAATAATAAATATGTTTTACGGAATCTGTGAATCTTAGTTCATTAGATTAATGCATTAATTTAGTGATTACGCATTACAGGAAACAGGCCTATTTCTAAATGTATCAAGGACGACTAAGTAAGTAAGCTTATGCTGAAAATCACTGTGACTGCAGCTTCACCAGACTATGGCGAGAGCAGATTTAACTCCAGAAAAAGTTTGGTTGTGGCAATGCCCGCAAAGGTACCACTGGTACAACTGGTACACTGTTGCAGACTGCAGAACCTCAAGTGTCTGGTTTTACTGAATCGGCATTTTTACACCCTTGTACTCAGAGCTTTACTGATCGCGCTCCGATCATTACATGTGACGGAATCGTTTACTGCGTAGTTACGTTCATTGTAACATCGTAATAAACTTTCAAGTGTGATCTGTGTATGAACTTTTGCACTCCACTTAACTACTACCTACTTAATAAGATTTTTACTGTGCTGTTCAACTGGACGGTACAGCAGCAGCAGAAGACGTATCACCCAGTGACAGTTTTGTCTTCCATACGGCCCGGCGACGTGCCAGCGACGACGTGTCGCTAGCCACGTAAGGTATTTCACAGAAATACATAGAAACCAGTAGTGTCGCTGGCGACACGTCGTTTGCTGCTGCTATGAACTTGTACCTTTAAGTACGGTCCTCGGCTTGGGCTGTTTCTGTGACTTGGTCAACAGCAGGATAGACTAAGCGAAATTTGACCCACGCCTACAGTAGCTTCCTACTAACTCATATTTGCCAACTGCTTGTATTACAAAGGCAATCGAAACCAATGCACGATGTTAGGTATGTATAATCTCAATACCTAAACTAGAGCATGATTAGTCAATGATCCATGTTCTATAGACTGTAGTAATATCATTGTCCCTTTGAGGATATTAGGAGCTAACATGTGAATAGGCTCAATGTGATTCAATATCAATTTACAAGATGAATTTGAATTGAGTCTACATATCCATATTATAAGCATGATTCACTATATATTATTATGTAGGTACCAATTCTATCAGTTGTCTGGTTCTTATAGTAAAGTTTTGCTTCGTTTGGGGCGCTGCTGTGTGAAATGTCCATTTAAAAAAAAACGTGTCCACTAAGGTTTTCCATTTGCTCAAAGATAATGTAAGGTCTAGCAACCATAAAACTTTGACCATAGCATTAAATTGTAGAGGTCAGATATTTTTACCAAAAATCAAAGGTAGAGACAAAATTTTGTCCAAGTGGGAACTTCAGAATTCTCAAGTTTAATCGAGCAGACAAGTCTTTGAAAGACTAATTAACTTACTAACTTAATTCTGAAGTTCCTTTTTGGAAATTGTCCATTGCACTCAGTAAATATTCAGTTTCACCCTGTATTGGATAAGTGAAGTTTAATATCGATTTTGTTACTTACGATTGGAATATATATAGTAAGATTAGAGATAAGATAATGAAATCCTTGATAACCAGTGCTCACAAAGACCTACATATTATCCATTAGACTGAATTAATATTATTAATGCAGAAACGTTTCAATGGTAAAGTAAAGTTCAGTATTTTTATATTGAACTTAGGTTTGTTTTTCCTAAAAATAAAACAAAATGTTATTGATTTAATTTTCTATATTTCTAAATGAGATAAAGAGTATTAGATGGCAACATATGCCTACACTGTGAAGAACAATTTAGGCCGCGGTCACATTGATAAAGCGATTGTGTTGCGACGGCGATTTAAATACATAATATAAAAATCTTCGAGCATCGCGAGTTTTGTTTGATTTTTTTAAAGCAAACTATACCTAAGCTAAGGTTGGGCTATGATATCCAGATAAGTATCTTCTTAATTTTTTTATATTTTATCATAGCCAATTGAATAATAATTACGCTTCTTAGTTTTTAAAAAGTATTTTATTTTTCATTAATTTCTTCAATTATCAGGCCAACGCAACGATACAAAATGAAAATCTACTTTTATAGAATTCTAATTTTTTAAAGAAAATACCGTATTGTGTTATATATATTTTTTTATGGAGTTTTAATTAAAATTAAAAAAACTTAAATATATTTTAAAACTAGCTGTAAAATTGACTTTAAAAATGTACAAAGTACCAACTTAAAAATCATCAAATTAAAGATATGATCACCAACTTTAATGTCATTTTTTGTTAGAAATCATAAGTAGAAGTAGGTAGTATCATAAGTAGCATTACTTGCGCACACGATGACATTTATGTTTATTAAAAAAATACAAGATCGCGATGAGTGGAAGGTAACGGGGGAGGCCTTTACCCAGCAGTGGGACAGTTTAGGCTAGTTAAAAAAAAAAAAATACAATCTGTAGTAGAACGTGTTCCTACAGGAAAAAATGAACAATAAAATGCTCGGAAGTGTACGGCAGTTAAGTGAAGTGTTTTTTAATTACAGTTAATAAAATATGTGAAATGGGTAGTTAAAAGAGTGCAGTGCAAATAATGCATGGCAAAAACTTTGTGATTTTATATCTAGGTACCTACTTTTGAGGATTTTTTTATTATTATTTTATATATAAATTAAAACACGGAAGATCATCCTTTGGTACGAGTAGGTGTAGAAAATATCTTAGTCAAAACGTTTACGAAAACTTTTTCTTTAGGTCTTAAAAGTTTTGGTAAAATATATTGTGACAAGGCGTTTAGCTGAGTATTTTTTGATCAGAGTAGCTAAAATGGTCCATTCCTTTTTACTATCATTGTGAGTTGTTATTTGACAAAAGTAGTACCTACAGAATGTGAATCTCAGTAAATGAATTTCACATCGGTAAATTTAGCATCTTTGAGAAAATAACTTAATATCAGAATATATAAAAGGCTTTCGTTACTGACTGACTGACATATCAACGCACAGCCTAAACTATAAGTCCTAGAAGCATGAAATTTGCAGGTTGCGTTCCTCTTATAGTGTAGAGGTGCACTAAGAAAAGAATTTTGAAAATTCGACCTCTAAGGGGATGAAAAGGGCTAAAATTGTTTGTATGAAAAATCTTATTCTTTGAACATAGAAACTTGAAACTTAGCAGTTATGTTCTTCAAAACATTTAAAAAAAGTTTATGAAAAAAGTTTTTTAAAACTACCCTCAAAACGGGGTGAAAGGAATGTTAAAGTTTGTATGGGAACTTTTTAACGGGTACTTTAATTTACTTGAAACTCGGTACAAATATATTTCAGTACAAATAAAAAATATCTGTCGAAAAAAAAAAAAAAATTATGCATCAGAGGGAGTGCCAAATGGTGTTCAAGTTGGTAATGGAACTTCTTAACGGGTGGTTCGATTTGCTTCAAACTTTGTATGTGTACTTATAAAAAGGTAAAAAACATCTCTAAGAAAGGACTTTTGAAAATTTTACCCCTAACGGTAAGAAAACGGTTAAAAATGGTTGAATGAAAAATCGTATCATCAAGCATTTAACATGAAATAAATTGGATTTCGAGATGAGGAAGCTCGCTTCTTTTGTTTAAATCAAGTGACACATATCATGTTGCTCTAAAAAATTTCCGCTCGCTTCGCGAGCAGGGGAAACTCGCTTCGCTCGCTTAGGTCGGTGCTCGCTTCGCTCGCATATTACCGTCATGAGTAATTTACTGTTAGGAACCGACAACCATCCATCTTTTTCTTAGAGCGCCGGCATCGTTAGCAAAATCAAGTGACACATGTCATGTTCCTCTAAAAAATTTCCGCTCGCTTCGCGAGCAGGGGAAGCTCCCTTCGCTCGCTTAGGTCGGTGCTCGCTTCGCTCGCATATAACCGTCATGAGTAATTTACTGTTAGGAACCGACAACCATCCATCTTTTTCTTAGAGCGCCGGCATCGTTAGCAAAATCAAGTGACACATGTCATGTTGCTCTAAAAAATTTCCGCTCGCTTCGCGAGCAGGGGAAGCTCGCTTCGCTCGCTTAGGTCGGTGCTCGCTTCGCTCGCATATTACTTTCATGAGTAATTTACTGTTAGGAACCGACAACCATCCATCTTTTTCTTAGAGCGCCGGCACCGTTAGCAAAATCAAGTGACACATGTCATGTTGCTCTAAAAAATTTTCGCTCGCTTCGCGAGCAGGGGAAACTCGCTTCGCTCGCTTAGGTCGGTGCTCGCTTCGCTCGCTTCGCTCGCATATTACCGTCATGATTAATTTACTGTTAGGAACCGACAACCATCCATCTTTTTCTTAGAGCGCCGGCATCGTTAGCAAAATCAAGTGACACATGTCATGTTGCTCTAAAAAATTTCCGCTCGCTTCGCGAGCAGGGGAAGCTCCCTTCGCTCGCTTAGGTCGGTGCTCGCTTCGCTCGCATATAACCGTCATGAGTAATTTACTGTTAGGAACCGACAACCATCCATCTTTTTCTTAGAGCGCCGGCATCGTTAGCAAAATCAAGTGACACATGTCATGTTGCTCTAAAAAATTTCCGCTCGCTTCGCGAGCAGGGGAAGCTCGCTTCGCTCGCTTAGGTCGGTGCTCGCTTCGCTCGCATATTACTTTCATGAGTAATTTACTGTTAGGAACCGACAACCATCCATCTTTTTCTTAGAGCGCCGGCACCGTTAGCAAAATCAAGTGACACATATCATGTTGCTCTAAAAAATTTCCACTCGCTTCGCGAGCAGGGGAAGCTCGCTTCGCTCGCTTAAGTCGATGCTCGCTTCGCTCGCATATTACCTTCATGAGTAATTTACTATTAGGAACCGAGAACCATCCATCTTTTTCTTAGAGCACCGTTAGCAAAATCAAGTGACACATGTCATGTTGCTCTAAAAAATTTCCGCACGCTTCACGAACAGAGAAAGCTCGCTTCGCTCGCTTAGGTCGGTGCTCGCTTCGCTCGCATATTACTTTCATGAGTAATTTACTGTTAGGAACCGACAACCATCCATCTTTTTCTTAGAGCGCCGGCACCGTTAGCAAAATCAAGTGACACATGTCATGTTGCTCTAAAAAATTTCCGCTCGCTTCGCGAGCAGGGGAAGCTCGCTACGCTCGCTTAGGTCGGTGCTCGCTTCGCTCGCATATTACTTTCATGAGTAATTTACTGTTAGGAACCGACAACCATCCATCTTTTTCTTAGAGCGCCGGCACCGTTAGCAAAATCAAGTGACACATGTCATGTTGCTCTAAAAAAATTTCGCTCGCTTCGCGAGCAGGGGAAGCTCGCTTCGCTCGCTTAGGTCGGTGCTCGCTTTGCTCGCATATTACCGTCATGATTAATTTACTGTTAGGAACCGACAACCATCCATCTTTTTCTTAGAGCGCCGGCATCGTTAGCAAAATCAAGTGACACATGTCATGATGCTCTAAAAAATTTCCGCTTGCTTCGCGAGCAGGGGAAGCTCGCTTCGCTCGCTTAGGTCGGTGCTCGCTGCGCTCGCATATTACTTTCATGAGTAATTTACTGTTAGGAACCGACAACCAGCCATCTTTTTCTTAGAGCGCCGGCACCGTTAGCAAAATCAAGTGACACATCGTCGACGATACTGCAATAGCGCTGAACTACCATCTGCAATACCGCGAAACTGCAAAAAGTAGCGAAATTCAAATTTGCGTGCCACGCTGTCCTAGTCAGTCATTGGCGCAAGTTGGTGAAGACACCACATTGAATAAGCCATCAGAAGCTCTCTGGTTGTAGTTGGAGGTGAAGTAACTTATCAAAACGTAAACAAATTGTTGTGATTACTTTGCGCTCCGTAAAAAAACTGTTTATTTTCCATATTTTTGTGATTAAGAAGTACCTTCCGTTTGTGTTTCATATGAATAAATTGTTTTATACTGTAGTGATCACTATCACACAAATCACTAAGGTATCGGTGCTTCACTGGCTCACTACTACACTCAGATCCGAGCACACGCGCACGTCCAACCCGCACCGCGTCTACCGCTAGACTGACGATTGACGGCTCAGTGTTGCCCTCAACTGGTGTACATGAGACAATGTAATATATCTATTGTATAGATACAAAGTACAAACACTACATCCCTTCCTTTTTAACAAATTTTATTTTGTTTTAAATGTAATCAATACTCTAGATAATCATTTAATTATTATTTACTAAGTCAATCAATGATTTCTAATATAGCATTAAATTTTAATTTTATAGCTTTATTTATATCTTTATCTTTAATTTAATTTATCTGATCCTCATTTCCATTGGTCTCTTCTACCACTAATTTTCATTTTCACACCACATTCCTTCGTAGTCCCTGTCCAGTTCCTTCATTCCTTTCCTTTTTCATTTTGTAACTTATCCCGATCTCTAACTTCAGTGTCATTATCTGTCTCGTTTATATTTTTCAACATGGGTATTTAATGCCTGTTCACAATAAAAGGCATACTATCGCCTGATCCTGAACGTACCATCGGACACCTTAAAAGGTACGATAACACCTACACAAAAACAGATGAAGAAACCAGCGAACTACTGCTGGCGACTCACTTTCCTGGATGCCAAATAACGGCATCTCATAAATGGATGTTGCACTACGACAGAGCAGCAAGCAACCAAGACTGGAACGTAGCGTAGTATTATATGTTATAATATTATATGTGAATGACTATTCTAGTAAGCTGACATTATTATTATTTTTCTCTAAGCAATTATCTACTTATTTTATAATTATTATTGAATTGAATGTAAATTGAAATATTGCATGCCTAAAATTAAGGTAGAATACATTGATTCTAACCACACATTTTACACCTTCTCTACATGTATTCAGAGCAATAAACGATACTTTGACTTTGACTTTGTAGCCCCAAAACCTTGTCTCCAGAGAAAAGGTACTCTGGCAATCAACAGCTCTCTTCCCTTCAAATCACCGGTACTAGAAATCAGAGGTAACACCCTCCTACACAACCTACTTCACCCCAACCAGCATGCTTATAGCCCTGCAAATTGACAGAATCCGCTCTCCACAGCGTTGTCTCCCGGATTGGAGACGGACGATCAGCAAAACAATCGACACTAGGTGCCTTCATGGACACAGAAAGTGCTTTTGATAAAACGACATATACCAGTATAAACCTAGCACTGGAAAGATACGGGATCGCCCGACGCTAGCAGAATGGATAAACAACATACAGAGCGATTCAGCTAACAGTTAACAAGACGACCAGAGGAATTGTAGCAAGAGGCTGCCCCCAGGGCGGCGTCCTCTCACCCCTTCTCTGGAACATAGTAGTTGACGACTTATCCGCAAACTAAATGGTCGCGGGCTCGTCACCGGAGGCTATGCAGACGATCTCGCCATCCTAGCGACTGGATGCTTCGAGAGTACACTGTGTGACACGATGAAAACAGCCTTCAAAAATGGTGGAAACCTGGGGCACTAGCTACGGTATATCAGTCAACTCAACCAAAACAGAACTCATAATGTTTACACAAGAGAAACTTAGCAATCTAAGACCCCCCAAACTTCTTAATAGGTACTGAGCTCAAATTAACCAACGAAGTCAAGTATCTCGGAGTCATACTGGACAGAAGATTGCTTGGAATAAGCATCTTGACCACAAACTACAGAGAGCATGCACTTTCTTATAATGTAGCAGAATGCTTGGGAAATTGTGGGAGATAACACCAAATATAACCATATGGCTATACACAGCCATAGTAAGACCAACAGTGACATATGGTGCTATTATTCGGTGGAAAAGACTAAACTCAACACTGCAATTACCAAACTACAAAATACAGATACATGAAAACCAAAGACATCAGTCAGGAAACAACTAAGTCCAGATCTATACTGACGGATCGAAACAAACCAGGGAACCGGCGCCGGAGTATACTAAGCTCACACAGTTCCATTATCCAATGCGAATGTGTGGCCATAACCGCAACTGCCACTGCTGTCAAGCGGAGAGGGATAGAAGACTACGACCTACGAATACTTTCCGACAGTACAGCAACCCTCAGAGCACTGGAGAGCCAAACTTGCAACTTCTTCTCATATACGAATGTCACCTTGACCTTGAGAGTATCGCCGCAAAGAACAGGGTACCTAACTCTGCAATGGATCAAGGGACACAGTGGATCACTGGGAAACGACGCCGCAGATGACTAGTCAGAAAGGCTCAGAAACACAAATGGAAAGCCCAGCTCCAATCCTTTCTCTGCCATTCTCCCAGCTACGCACCTAGATACGGAAAATCACCTAAAACCTTCACAATGATCGGTGGACGGACTGCAGACAGTCCAGAGCAGCGATACCAGCAGCCACACCACGACTGACACGTCGCCTGATGAACCTACAAAGGAAATACCTCAAAATAATCACAGGACCCTGACAGGTCACTGTCCCCTCAACAAACACCTGTACAACATCGGTGCCACGGACAGTCCATACCTCCAATTTAATGAAAGTCACCTCCAATTTAATGAAAGTCAATACCTCCAATTTAATGAAAGTCACCTCCAATTTAATGAAAGTCAATACCTCCAATTTAATGAAAGTCACCTCCAATTTAATGAAAGTCAATACCTCCAATTTAATGAAAGTCACCTCCAATTTAATGAAAGTCTATACCTCCAATTTAATGAAAGTCACTTCCAATTTAATGAAAGTCCTTACCTCCAATTTAATGAAAGTCACCTCCAATTTAATGAAAGTCCTTACCTCCAATTTAATGAAAGTCACCTCCAATTTAATGAAAGTCCATACATCCAATTAAATAGACGTCTAGATACCTCCAATTCAATGAAAGTCACCTCCAATTTAATGAAAGTCCATACATATGGTACGCACCTACGTATAATACCTACCTCTTATTTAAAAGAAGTCTGCAGTCTCAAATTCAATTTGTAACATAACATAGGTACTTTCAATTTAATGGAAATCCAGTTTATTTTCAATTAAATGAAAATCAAGATTTTTATTTTGTTGTGGGTATCTGCATATTTTTAATTTACTTAATGAAAATCAAAGAGTTGGTTTATTTCAATTCTAATAAAAATCTATGATTATTCATTTTATTGATTGTAAGTAGGCACTATGACCCCAATAATAATAACAAATAATCAAAGTTGTCAAAAGGGCCTCTGTGTTTTGCTTCGGCCCCATGCATGCCTATCAAAGGTCCGGGACTCCATAGTCCCAAGATATTGAACCTTAACATAAGTACAAATAATAATAATAACAACATCAAACCTCATTATCAACCCCACATGATGTGCACTTGGCTTTGGCCTGTGTTCATCATTAATCAACCGACTCATATGAGTCGAGTCGATAAGAATCGAAAATCAATAATAATAATAATAATAAAGTTATTCCAAACCAGCTGTTAGTTATTCCAAAGCAGTTGTTTCAGCCCCAGGATATGCTGGAATTACCAAAGCAGATCTTTGTTCTACCTACTATAGAAAGCTGTACCTAATACTAAATACAGTAGGATAGTCAGAAAATTCTTACAAAATGACTCCTCTTCTGAAATGTTACAAACAAATAACAATGCCCAACCAACAACTAGTGCACACTTGGCCTAGGCCCGTGTGCCCTAGATAATTACCGGCTTTCTCTGAGTCGAGCTCATGTAGATCACAAAACATAATAATAATAATATCTAACCGAATGAAAGGCCTGTGCTGTTATGATTATTATTTGATGCCTATTAATTAATATTTATAGTACTTACCTAGGTATGCTCCGTTTAAACGATAACGTTAATAAACAGATATTAAATCTTAGGTACTAATAGGTACTTACATAAAATCTATCTATACTAATTATAAATAGAAAATAGAATAAATATAAATAATTCAATATCGTTACACCTCACACAGCGCCATCCAGCCCCAAAACAAGCAAAGCCTGCTCTACGGGAACCAGACAACCGATAGAACACTTATATACTTTTTGTAAATACACATTTATTACACTTTCCAACTCCCAGACACAGAACAAACATCCATGTTCATCACACAAATGCCCGTCCCGGATGGGAATCGAACCCACGACCCGCAGCACAGAAGGCAGAGCCACCACCAACTAGGCCAAGAGGCCAATCGAATAGAATAGAAAACACTCATGATTATTGAGTCTTCTTGCTTCCCGATATTTCAACGCAGTTGCATGCACCATAATCACGGGTAACCGAAGTCTTTGCGAGATAGAAGGTAGGTAGTTTAGTTATGTGCAGACAAAACGGTCTACCCTCCTTCTCAGTCAAAATACAATAACAAAACAACTCGATAAAGGGTTTTCAAAACAACCTTTATGTACCTACTCGTACCTAAGGAATCGTCCCTATCATTACGACTCCTTGTACCTAACGGCCTATAAAATATTAGTAGGTCGCTAACCTCCCTAGGAAAGTTTATAAAAATCTAGGTAGGTAGGTATGTCGTTCAATGCAATCACCCTGCACTTTATTCAATAAACAACAATGATTCATTTCACTTTCAAAACTTTCGTGAGTTGTACTAGACATTATTTAACACACATGCGTCTCACACGCAGTGTGAGACGCGACCGCGAGGAGTAACCTTGCCGCAACTCCCTCCTTACCCAGATGAAGATCCTCCGGATGAATCGAAACATTGTCGGTATCTAAATCGACGATAATTTTACGTGAGTAATTCCCGTGTGTTAAATAATGTCTAACAATGATTCATACTATACGACTAGATATTCCTATTTTATCTACACGGAATAATTTAACAGTAAGTAGCAATTTCTGTTCTTTTAATTTTGTTAAAAGATAAGGAAGGTACATAATCATCTAATGGTTTTTTTCTTATTTTTATTTCTCTTCATCCATACCAACTTGAACTTTTCAAGTAGAAAAGAGTGGAATGAAACGGATGACTCACTGGAATTATTTTGCGTAAAAAACATTCCTTATCGATCTAACTGTTAAATCGATCAGTTAGATTTTATCAGATTAATTTTACTAATATCTGGGCGACCGAGATCTGCTCGGATGCATAACGCCATCTAGTGGTTCGATTACGAACCACATTGCACTAGTAAACCTATTTGCGTGAAAATGCCAAGAAAACGGCTTTTCCCAGATATGAGACCTAGCTAGATTGATTTTTCGCCTCCGTAAACACCCTTACTGCAAATTTCATCGAAATCTTTAGAGCCGTTTTCGAGAACCTCAGTACATACAAACAAACTTCAAACATTAAACAAATATTGCTCGTTTAATAGAATAGGATTAAACTATTACGTTCGCCCAGTAAGAAATATAAATACGGTATAAAAATACCGAATATGGATTATATAAAATTCAACTATTTTTTATTGTCACCTTCCTTCCCTTTTAAACAAATAAATAAATTTATTTACTGACTTTTATACTCGTCGCCACTTGTAGTGATCACTATCACACAAATCACTAAGGTATCGGTGCTTCACTGGCTCACTACTACACTCAGATCCGAGCACACGCGCACGTCCAACCCGCACCGCGTCTACCGCTAGACTGACGATTGACGGCTCAGTGTTGCCCTCAACTGGTGTACATGAGACAATGTAATATATCTATTGTATAGATACAAAGTACAAACACTACATATACTTTTTATCATAGTTTCAATTACGCGTATCTGCCAGTATCTGCCCATATTGAGACCAGATATTGCTACAAAAAAAAACCGCGTAAGTGACATAAAACTCGAAAACTACAAGGAAAATCGCAAATTTTCTACCACTGACTGATGGCCTGGTACTCTAAAAACCCTATTATTTCATTAAGATGCGTTTATCATTCGAAATACTAAAATTAAAAAGTTTTTTTTATCTCCTGTAAAGTTGTCAACCTTGTAGTTACGCACTATTGCAAATAGTAGATCCGCGCTACTGCAGTATCGACGACGACATATCATGTTGCTCTAAAAAATTTCCGCTCGCTTCGCGAGCAGGGGAAGCTCGCTTCGCTCGCTTAAGTCGATGCTCGCTTCGCTCGCATATTACCTTCATGAGTAATTTACTATTAGGAACCGAGAACCATCCATCTTTTTCTTAGAGCACCGTTAGCAAAACCAAGTGACACATGTCATGTTGCTCTAAAAAATTTCCGCACGCTTCGCGAACAGAGAAAGCTCGCTTCGCTCGCTTAGGTCGGTGCTCGCTTCGCTCGCATATTACTTTCATGAGTAATTTACTGTTAGGAACCGACAACCATCCATCTTTTTCTTAGAGCGCTGGCACCGTTAGCAAAATCAAGTGACACATGTCATGTTGCTCTAAAAAATTTCCACTCGCTTCGCTCGCATATTACCTTCATGAGTAATGTACTATTAGGAACCGAGAACCATCCATCTTTTTCTTAGAGCACCGTTAGCAAAATCAAGTGACACATGTCATGTTGCTCTAAAAAATTTCCGCTCGCTTCGCGAGCAAGGGAAGCTCGCTTCGCTCGCTTATGACGATGCTCGCTTCACTCGCATGTTAGCTTCATGAGTATTATGCGAGCAAAGTAATTTACTGTTAGGAACCGATAAGCACCCATCTTTTTCTTAGAGCACCGTTAACAAAATCAAGTGACACAATATGACTGTTATGTTGCTCTACAAAATTTCCGCTCGCTTCGCGAGCATGGGGAAGCTCGCTTCGCTCGCTTAAGTCGATGCTCGCTTCGCTCGCATATTACCTTCATGAGTATTTTGCGAGCAAAGTAATTTACTGTTAGGAACTGATAAGCACCCAGATCTTTCTTAGAGCACCGTTAGCAAAACCAAGTGACACATGTCATGTTGCTCTAAAAAAAGTCCGCTCGCTTAAATAGGAGCTCGCTTCGCTCGCATATTACCTTCATGAATAATTTACTGTTAGGAACTGACAACCATCCATGTTTTTCTTAGAGAACCGTTAGCAAAATAAAGTGACACATGTCATGTTGCTCTAAAAAAATTCCGTCGAAGCTCGCTTCGCTTGCATATTAGCTTCATGAGTATTTTGCGAGCAAAGTAATTTACTGCTAGAAACCGATAAGCACCCATCTTTTTCTTAGAGCACCGTTAATAAAATCAAGTGACAAATGTCATGTTGCATTTGTCGAAAAAATTTCCGCTCGCTTCGCTCGCATATTACCTTCATGAGTAATTTACTGTTAGGAACCGACAACCATCCATGTTTTTCTGAACCGTTAGCGAAATCAAGTGACACGTGTCATGTCACGTGTCAAGTCAACTTGCCGACTCGATAACTTCCCATTTTTTGGAAGTCGGTTAAAAATTATGTACCCGAACGCGTACGAAGTCGCGGGTAACAGCTAGTCGTTGATAAAGCATCTTTACAAAATTAGTTAATTACGTTGATACGAAAAGATTTTACCAATTTTTTTCGATAGCGATGATCATAGGTCAAATCAACGATCCCTCCTCTACCTTAAAAGTTCAAACCCTGTATATTTATGCGGCTAGGGGTCCATTTTGTCCGTAGATTACACAAGTTTTCAAATTAGATCGAATTATACATCCAAAGTCGGATTCTTCTCAAGTTTGTTCACCCTGGAGTACCAATAAATTCAACAAGAACAAATAACTTGAACAAAATTGACTCCGACTTAATTGTTGAAAAGGGAATAAAATTTTAAACTTTGGACGTGGTGAACGTTATTTGTATAACAATGTGTTATCCTACTTTTAGACGCTGAAAATTATTTTATGAGCTAAATTAATTTTATAAAGAAATGAAGGTCAGCACGGTGTTGGCCTAGAGGCTATTTACCTAGACTTGATTAGAAGATTATAGGTTCAAAAAGCTGACCGTACGCGTACACCTATGCATTTTTAGTTTCAGAAAATACACAACAACATATAATACGAGTAATATATAAAATTGCATCTCTTTTAGCTCAAAATATGTCTGTAGGGCGTAAAGATATCAAAGTAATATAAGGCTTATAAGGTCAAACTATATTTACGTTATAATTATCGCTTATTTTCTCTTCGTGTATCGATATAAGGTGATGCTTCAATAAGCGGATCGTCTTATAAACCTGAATGACAAGCTTTGATAGTGATGTGCTTGTCCGCCTTCGATTATTGTCGATTTAAAGTTAGGGTGTTGTTTTTTATTTTGAAAATGACTTTGAATGATTTTCACTACTTATTATGAATACTGATATTTTCAGATGAGGAAAAAACTTTGTACCTACTCATTTTAAGCATATTGAGTGTACGAAGGAGTATGAGATTTGACATTGTAAAAGTTTATAGCACGAGTGCATAGTGAGTAACTATTGTGTGTTGTGAAAAGGCATAGAATCACTTTGATCTGTGGTGTAGTGTAAGTGGTTAAATATATTGGTTTTGAATTTGTAATGGTATCTTATATCTTTCCTGAAGTTTAACATTTTTCAAACAAACTCGCAAGGTTTAGGATAGCTTTATTTGGCCTGGGTTTCCTAAAAAATGTCACCATTCACACAATAATAATAAAATTCATCGATATCGATGTACTAAAAAATAACATCACTATAACACGCCCGCGGACGTACTTGCACAAATTACACACCGCATCCCTCAGTCTTCAGTTTACACCTATCGCTCGTTTTGCAAATTTATATGAATCATTATTGGCTTGAATTATGGAGGTTCTTCGTGAGCCGACAACATTTACTGGACGTGAGAAGCCTGCTTGGAGTGAGGTTATTACAATGTTGTGGGTATTCCTAAATATGTTTCTAACTATAGATGTTTTTATATTCTGTTTAATCAGCAACCAATGATATTAAATACCCTAGATATGTTACGTTCATAGTTGCCGACGTTTAAAATCTGTTCCCACTGGTATAAATAGATACCGATATAGTGCACACGATGTTGACAAGTTCCGCAAATGAATACTTAGTAGGTACATACACATTTATAACACAATAGCATTTTTATTGTTTCTGTAATTCACTACACGTGACCAACACATCTAGGTCATCGCCCTGCTTGACGCGGACTAAAGACAAGACGTCCCAATTAGGACGTTTTTGAGTCTTCATTTTGCGCGCGTTAGAAACATGTCTAAGTATTATTTTAAATGTCATTAACAGCAACTAAAACATGCTGTAGAAAAGCTCTTCTCCTCCACACTTCTTTGAGTGGTCTATTTACTGATTTCCTTCTGCAAGAGCCATATTAGATAGTAAGTACAGTTAGTTCTACACAAAACTTGTTTAACTTGAAGTTCAAATTCCATTCTGAATGAATAAAAATATAACCGAATGTAGGGCATTGTAGGGCTTACAACAGATTCAAGGGATAAGCTCCTAGCTTTTTTACTACTATTTACTGTCGCACTGGTACATTACATACCTTCATTATTAAAGCATTATTATTAGTAAAGCATTTTCATGTCTACTTAGCAATGATATTTCCTATATTATGTGCATTAATCCCAGCTCACATTAAGGGTAGTGCGGTTGCCATCTCATCGTAATGTGAGCTTCAACTCATTTATGGTGAGAGTGCCGACTGCTCGTCTTTCAACCTTTATGGATGCAGCGTTTTGGCCGAAGGGTGTTTTATACAGGCGGTTCCGTGGACGCCTGCGAGACACCCCGTTAGTGCGTACAGATAATACGTGACAATTTAGTGTAGTGTTATTTATAAAATATGTATTTTAGCTGTAAGGTATTTATTGCTATGGGCCGTAGACTAAGTAAAATAACATCTTGTAACTTATTCTAATGTTGCCTGAAATAAAGTTTATTATTATTATTATTATTATTTTGTATGTCAATTTGAACATCTCGGGACTATGGAGTCCCGGACCTTTGACAGGCATGCATGGGGCCGAAGCCAACACACAGAGGCCCTTTTGACAACTTTGATCTTTTATTATTATTATTATTATTAATTTTATTGTGGCTGTTTTAATAATTCATATGCTTTGCTTAGATGTATTTCTTCCCTTTTTTTGTACATAATCGACAATATTGATTTTATTTAGTACCTATGTAAGTATTTGTCGTAGAATATGGACCATGCTTTATTGTTCATTAGTTACTTCTAAACATTTTAGTTGCAAGGTCATTCAGACTAGAATTCGATTATTTTCTAGGATGGAAACATAGGCTTTCAGGGATAAGTAATGTTTCTACCATATTAGTTTTTTAATTTGAAGGTTCCCAGAAATAATAGTATGAAGTATACAGAAGTACCTATAATAATGTTTTTTTATGTGAAACTTTCTGATTAAAAGTTAGGAATGAAAAACTTCTTTGTAAATCAAATCATTGACTTTGTCACTTTTCGCCCGAGCTTTTCGCAGCTAATCTGCAAAGGTTTATATGTTGATCCCTCTACTCTGATGTAAATGATGAAAAATAATTTAATTTTTCTCGTCCTCTTTTCATTATTATCAAGCACTAGAGGAGACCCAAATAATGATACGGACAGCAAAATTGCATCAGGGCTCTCGCTTGATAATACCCCAAATGAAGATAATAATAAAACCCAAGGAAAGACCGCTACCACCATAACTGAAGATGAAATTGCTAATGAAGATGAACCAAAACAGGTGTACAATGGTAAAGTTGCAAATGTTACCGAGAAAAAGTTGAAGGAGGAGAAGATTGTGAGCGAAATACAGAGAAATTCAAGAAATGCTGAGAAAACTGATTACCCAGCTAAAAAAATGACTCATTCAGGAATGGAATGTGTTTCTTGTTATGGAAGTGGAACTAAAAGTTCAGATGAAAACTGCTTCACAGGTGATACTCGTACGTAAGTAATAACCGTAATGTCTTCACTATAATTATGCAAGTAGATAACCTTTTAATATCATCGACACCACGCCTGATTGATTATGATCATCTCCTTTTCTTTTTTAACTGCTTACGAATCTTAGCAGACTGTAAAACCTCTTCATTTTGAGGCCAAATCCAATAGACCGCCAAATATCGACCTTACATGGGTTCTTAAATTTATGATCCCAAAATTCCTTTCAGAGCCCAGAAATGCGCTGATGTCGAGCAATGTTTTACCGAACTCCACCCGCAATACATAAAGAGGGGCTGTACATTACCTTGGAGTATAAACAGAACATTTATATGCAAATGTCCACTGTGTAACGACAAACCTTCAGAAGATTTAACCTATTACGAATATAGAACGTTCAGCGATTGGGAGTATGATAATAAACGTCTCAAAGAACCCGTGGTGGGATTAGATCTGCTCTGTAAGGTTTGTGAGACGAGAGGAAGGAACGCCGCTTTCGATAAAAAATGCAAGCTTGGGAAAAAGTAAGTCGAAATTTTAAACACAAATTCAAATAAAGAGAAAAGCGAATTTAAAAATATTGCCTTGTTCTTTTACCAGTTTAACATTTGAATACAATTGTGACATGAATACTCTCGAAATATTTTGTTTAAACTTGATTTAAAACAGTGAGGATAGTGCAAATAACTGAAAAACATGTATTATATACATTAATTCTAGATGTTTGATGCACCGACACGAGTTAATTTATGCCTAGGTTATAGTACTTGAAACAGTTTCTAAGGAAACTTTTACAGTATCTAAACTTTTATCTCATATTAATCCATTACAAGAAAAATATGGTCGATACGTGTAAAGCTCACTAAACCTTTACCATTAGGAGCTTGTGCTAAATTTAAGAGCACCTTATAAAATGTCTCGCTAATTTTAAGAGATAGTTTTGTTTCTAGGGATAAATTAACCAACCGACATTATGACATTTCTTTCAGTGCTGATAACATGCAATGCGGACATAACGAATTGTGTTTCACCAACATAGATCCACAAATGGACTTTGTCTCCAGAGGATGCATTTCGAAACCAGCTTTCAACAGCCTTTACTATTTCTGCAATGAGTCTAAGTGCAACAACTTGGAATACCCTAACCCGCGTAAAAAACGAGCAGAATTAACCTTCAGGACTTTTCCATTAGTAAAAGTCACCTCTTCAAGCAACACGAGAACGGGAAAAAATGTTCTTGTTACAATCATTGTTAATCTTGCGTTATTATTTGAGTAAAACCATAAAACTTCTTTCATCTGCATGCATAAAATCTGTTAAAATTGACAGAAGAATTGATTGATCAAAATTTGACAGATTTGAAAAGAATTATATTTTTGTGTAAGTTGGAAGTTAGGACATTAAAATGACGACAAAGGAAGCAATTTTGGTTTTGTTTACACTCATATGTTCTGCTAAATGTGAGAGCAAAGAAGCGAGCAAAAGTAAGAATCCATTACCTTACTTTAGAAGACAAGTAGAAAGCTTACAAGAAGGTTCCACTTCAGGGCCAGCCACAGATGATTTGCGTAGCAATTTAGTTTCTTTTCTTGTAAAAAATGTTAGAAAAATATTTGATGAAGTAAATGAAAATGAAGCTGTTGGATTTTCCTCTTCTACACTTGGTTCTACTACACACACCCCCTACTTTATACCAACTAAGTCGATTTACAGAGAAGATACAACACTGACAATCGCTGTGCAACTGTATGAAAACTTATCTCTTACAACTTTGATAGATCACAATCTCATTGAGCCACTTACGGACAAGAATGCTATTGAAAAGACTCTGAAGAGCGAACTAATGCACCTCACTAAAGAATTGAAGACGTACGAGAAGACCGATCTAAATCTTCCGATGTTAGATGATAAAAAAGTCTTGACTTCTATAAGTTCATATGTTCTGGAAACAACTGATCAAATTGATCCAAACGATCCGAAACGAGTCTGTATTTTCTGCGATAACATATTGTCCGAAAACTGTAATGAACCTCAAAACAAGTTGTAAGTAATTTTTGTAACAATAAAATTCAAAGCCACGTTTACATGTTTTCTAGAATTACTCGCATTAGTAACTGGTATGGTGTTTACATGGAGCGAACATGCCACCGGTAACCTATCAATCTTTCGAAAAACGATACACCGAATTTTGAAATCCATAAAACGTTTGATAGAAACTCGAAATCCAGATGCTATGTTTTACATAATTTTATTACTCCGATAAAACGTTTCACAAAAGTCTCATTTGACAGAAACACTAATGCCAGATTATCAGTTCGTTTTTTTTTCATTTGACAACAATATCCTTATACCTTATTTTAAAAGACAGAAGTAACGCTTACCAGAAAATTTCCAGCCATATAAAACCTTTTCCATCTTACTCAATTATATTATTTACCTACGTAATTTGTGTTGTTTTTCATGTTGCGTCTGTCTTACCGTAAAACGAAACGTTTTTAGGTTATTATCGGTCTCAGAACCGAATCTGCCCACCCCGACTTCCACGTAGTCTTGTCTGTCCTACCCTAGAGTGTTTTTATGAATTCGGAGGCGCGAAGGGAGATGCAGCCCCCGCCCGCTGTGACAAAACGCGGAACCAGCACGAGCTGGAGCGGCTGAGGCTGGTCGCCGCCGAAGGTGGCGACCAAACAGCCGAAGCTGCGAAGGCTCGTGCTGATGCCGCATTTTGTTACGCAAGGGCGGAGGGGCTGCACTTCCCGGAGCGCCGGAGCCGTCACAAATTCGAAATATATGGAAGATTTAGGTTAAATTTTGATAAGCCAAAAGTGTTTGGTGAGGTTACTTAACCATCTAGCACGAAATTAGTTAGGAAATGTTAAAGGTAGGTAATAAAAAAAACTAACTAGGTACATTATTTATTAGATATCTACCTACAGTACTTCAAGCTACATAATGGACATCGGTCATTTAATTTTATGGTACCTAGTATTAATAACGCTCTGAATTATTACTAGATGGCGCTACTAGTAGGCGTTTAGAAAGATTGAATACATAATTTTGTAATAGGTCTTTCCTGAACCATGATTTTTCGGCATCACAAAATATATGGAAAACAAATTATATGGAAAACAAACATGCGGTAAAGTGAATTATCTGGATGTTAAAATTTCTGGAAAATGTTTAGATGGATTTTGTATTTCTGTCTTGTAAAAAAAAACAAATGAAAATCTGGCTTAAGAATTTATGGAATTCGAATTCCTGTATTATGAAAAAAAAGAAATCAAAAATCTGTCAAACGTTCCTATGGATTTCAAAAATCTGTCTTGTATTTTTCGTGACATCAATACGTAACCCATGCCACCACCCATTTTATCTTCTTAACCTAGTCATACACGATGATGCTACTTTAATACCTTTAATAGTTCTGAGTTCATTTATAGCGCGTTTGAATTTTTCCAAGAAATTCGTTGATATACCGCCAAGACGGCGTCAATTTTTTTAATAATAAATAGCGGGTGAAACCACCGGGCACAGCTAGTATTTAATATAATGTTTTAAGTATTGAATCAGCGAGGCTCAAAAGGCCCTTAGAGCAGAATCATAATAGGAATTGCGATATATGCCGTGCTTGTCACTCCCAGTCTATGAAAGGAGACGCGTATCGTTTAATTCGTATTGTGATTCTGCTGTATCTGCCTTTTTAACCGACTTCGGAAAAAGGAGGAGGTTCTCAGTTCGTCGGAATCTTTTTTTTTTTATGTATGTTCACCGATTACTCGAAGACGCCTCGACCGATTTCAAAAATTCTTTTTTTGTTTGAAAGGGTACACTTTTCAATTGGTCCTTTTGGTCATCAGGTCAGGATCTGATAATGGGATCTTGGAGAAATCGAGGTAACTCTTCAAATTTTATAGGCACACTTGAAGCGATTAGGGTATTTTTTAAAAGCTTTGTAGGTTATCGATGACAATTCAATATTATGGTAACATTGAACTGATCTGATGATGGAGTCAGGAGTTGTTCAACAGAACTCCTCAGTAAATTGGCCGATTGAGCTGAAACTTGGAACTCAGCATGTCGGTAATGTTTCGACTACAATGTAATAATATGGTGACGGCTGGCTGATCTGATGATGGAGTCAGGACCTGATCAATGGAACTTCTCAGTGAATAACAGTAGAACATCCATGTTCGGGCTCATTTTAATCAGCTCACCCTTAGCCTTACCCAATAACAGCTTGTATTGAAGTCGGTTTTTTTAAATTTTTAATTTATTAACCGCTAGGGTCTTCTTGAATCAATTTCACTAGTCATTACTTCTTTGCATTTCAGAATGCCGTCAGTAACGTGTGAGCGTGACGGTGATCTGTGTTATTCGCAGCACACGCCTTTTGGCGTAATCGATCGTGGATGCTTCAACGTAAATCACAACCTCACCACCTACGTGTGTTCCTGCAATCTCTGTAACTACATATCCATTTCTGAGATGCCATACATTTTCTCGAACAGGCAAGATTGGGTCGAAAATGTTGTTGAGCTCTCACGTACGAGAAATTTTAGAAAATCTGTGTTTAAAGATATGTCTTGCTTGCGATGCGAAGTAAATACGACCACTAAGACGGGGGATATGCTCGACAGCGCAAATTGTTTAGAAGGGAACATGTAAGTGTTTCTTTATTTTATTTTGCTTGTAAAAATAAGGCTCACGCGTGACTACCAGGATTTTTCTAATGAAAAGTCTTTTATAGTATTTTGCATGAGATTTGATATGTGATTGTTGAGGTTTTTCTTTGGTTTTTTGCCGTTTTTAGACTTTAAATTTGCCATTTATAGTCGAACATGTACCGAACATGTGAGTAATGACAACACAACTTGCAACAACAGTAATTTCAATAATAATAAATATTTTTAATGCTTTACTTACGCAGTTAAAACAGCTTATTAAAAGTAAAAATAAAATATACAGATTATTTTATTGAACCTATCGATTGGGATCAAATCTTTCCAGTAATATTATCTCTAAAGTACTAATAACTGAAGAATAGAGTGAGAAATCCACTTATTATTCCACTAAGCGGTTTTTGTAAGGGTAATTAATGAAGCTGGTTACATTTTTCAGTGGAAACTTACCAATTCAAAATTGCGATGAAAATGAGGTCTGTGCAGTGCAAGCAGTGAGAAGCGATGGGTACATCTGGCGTGGATGCGTTCGAGCTCCTCTATACAACTACTGGTTGGCCCTCTGCGATACAGACCTGTGTAACTATGATACCCTAGTATCTATTTATGACTTTGTTTCGTAGAATTCGCTTTTTGCTATCGATTTACACACCTTACAATATTTAGATACAATCGAACCTGTATTTACACATGTCTAGGCCCTCTGCGAAACTGCCTCTCTCTGTGTAACTATGATACCCTGGTATCTCGGGCTGATTGTCTAACTTGTCTTAAGCCTCAAATTGGTCTCAAACTGTCAAAACGATCACGTAGGTATTTTCTGTCGCGTTCGGTTTCGTTGGGATTTAAGTGATAGAGCTACTTGCGTGGTCACTAAAACTGTCATATTTGTCAATTTGAGACCAATTTTGGTCGCTATCAAAGATAGACAATCAGCCACCTACTTACGACTTTGTTTCGTTGAGTTTGCTCTTCATCGATTTACACAACATTATTTTGGATGCTTGTTGTGATATCGAGTATTACAAGTAGATAGATTGTATTGTATTTTAAACATTACGTTATATTGCGCGATAGAATACCATTATGTTATGCTACATAATCATACAATATTATGCAGAAGGCGACCATCGAGAGAGAATGGATTTTGAGTTAATGGCCACGATAATAGTAGATGGTCTCATTGACAATTTAATATCTTATGGTTGAAATTGACAAAGCAAAATTTTTTTCACATTATACAAAATTACTTACTGTAATCACATGGGAATTGAAAAGCTTTTTGCAGAAAATCTCTCAATTACAAAACGAGTAAATTGATTCATCTTCCATATTTAATTACTATTCTCATACATTATTTTGAAGTAAAATATAAAATAGCGAGATAAATTTTGTTTGTTGAACTTGTGAAACTATGTGAACGCTTTTAAAAACATACTCTTAAATTTATTCTTGTCCTTTAATAACATGAAATAACCTCTACGATAAAGATACTGTACTTCATATCAACTACGAATTTTGTTTTGTGTTTGCTCACATTGTTTACAGATATTTGTTGAATAAATATTATTTGAGTCTTCGATATTGAGCCGAATTATTTTATGAACTGTTTGACGTTTTGATAGACTTGTACATAAACTGTTTAAACATCTATAATTCAATACCGAAAAATACCGTTTATTGAATTTTCCAAAATTACTCAGAAACTAAATTAAAAAAAAAAAACTTTTATGCAGTGTAAAAGCCGACGTTACTAGCTAAAAAGTTCATAAAATAAATTGAAAATAACTTTGATCCTTATTGCACGGAAAAACTCTTTTAGTAACCTGTCATAATTTAATTGAGTTTCACGGCCGTGGTTACCCTTTGAAGGATTTCATCTGGCTGAAGCGGCTAGGCTCTGAAATTCTGAGTCATTGGTCTGGAACCGGCAGACGTATCGCCTAGTACGATTTTACATTTCGATGCATAGAATTTATCATTGATCGTGATTAATATTTATAGAATCTATGAAATGTACATAATCCATATACCAATATTATAAATGTGAAAGTGTGTTTATTTGTCCTGCTTTCATGTCAAAACAGAGCGACGGATTGACGTGATTTTTTGTGTGGAGATAGTTGGAGGGCTGGAGAGTAACATAGGCTACTTTTTATCTGGGTCCCACGCGAGCGAAGCCGTGGGCAGCAGCTAGTACCTATATATATTTGTACATACATTTGACTACCCCCTTAGACATATTCAAAGGATCTAAAAATGCCTAAAGATCAGAAAGAATGTTTACCGCACCTTGGAAATACAGTAGTGTTCATTATATCATTTCATACTATCAACGCTTTGAAGCTAAGCCTAATTTAATACGACACGACGTCCGCCAATAGTTTTATAGCTTACATCAAGTTTTTCTAATTATTTTTAGACTTATTCAATCATAATTTTGAAACATCATCATCATTATCATCAACCACATCCTGATTTCACTCACTGCTGGGTATTATAAACATAGGCCTCCGCTTTTTTGTGCTACGCCTCACTGTCCTTTGCTAGTCTCATCCAAGTCACTCGCTATGTCATCTGCCCCTCTTGCAGCCGGACGGCCGACATTTGACAATTGAGAATCTTTTTTTTGATCATTGGTCTAACCAAGATTGAGCACCCAAGATTGTTCTTAATAGTTAGAAGTTCACAGCTTGTTTCAAAAAGATGTATCATCTGCGTGCTGATTGTCTAACTTGTCTCAAACCTCAAATGGATCTAAACACGTCAAAACGATCGCGTAGGCATTTTTGTCGCATTCGGTCTTCTCGTTCTGACACTTTGAGACCAATTTGAAGTTTACGACAAGTTAGACAATCAGCCCGCTGGTTCTTGAAATAAACTATGTCTGTCAGATGTTATTCTATTCTATTTCCATAACCTAAGGTAATTATTATTTTAAAAGGCAAGAGCAAATCTCAAAACCTCTTATGGAAATAACGTATCATCGTAAAACAGTGTGAAATCTCTAGTGGATGCAGTTTTCTTTCATGCAGCAACCCCTTGGGGTAGCGAGAATATGCAGAGTAGCAAGATGTTCCTTTTAAATAATTTTGTAGTAAAAATGATGTAGGAGATACTTTTATAGTTTGCGAGGAAATTGAAGCGTCCATAAAATTATGGATTCATTGTTTTTATGCGTTTATTTATGTTTCAAACTTGCTATTTTATCTTCACCAGTCACATTTTTAAATATGCCTCCGTGAAGCAAATGTTTGTATGATCTGCATTTTGTCTCGGATCTGGGTGGTTTTTATATGTACTTAAGATAATGTATCTATTAACAAAAAAGTAGTCTACAAGTATCAGTCATGTAGTTCCCATAATACAAGCTTTGCTTACTTTAGGGCTAGATGATCCTGTGTGAAATGTTTTTCCAAAAGACTTTACTCAAAACATTGCGACAAAGAAAACTAAAGATCGCCAATTAAACTAACTTGAAAAACTTTTGAAATGTGCCATACCATTTACTGTTGCAAAAAAATGTCTTCAAAAAGTCTATATTCCATTACCTGGCTCGATGCCCGAATCGGAGTCATTGGCGAGGCGCCAGACGAAATGTTTAGTTAGTTTTAAGTTGAACCGTGACCTCATCAAAAGATGGAATGCTTTGGACAATTTTTAGGAGAACAAACTAAACTGCTGTGTTGATTTTAACTGAGGTCTTATAAAAGTTGATAGGAACTTATCATTGAACATAAATAAACCGTAAAGCTTTTTTTGTGCCAAAAAATAATCTAACGCAAACTGAGCTGGGATTTTTTATTGATGGTAGGTAAGTGTCGATTTGTCCGCCAATAGATCACAACGGTCTAAAAGATATCTATTCCCTTTGACTTGGAGAGACCAAGGTTGCAGTTCTCGGGAAAAACAGAAGCCGGCAGAAAATTCCAATTCTTAGCGGTGTGCATGATGAAAGTGGAGGAGAACCGCTTGGTATGAGTGGATCCTTGTCCTGGGATGGAATAGAGATGGTGGAATCAGGTCCTGGAGTTCTAGCTGAACCCCAAGTGAAACACTTAAACTCTATCTAAAAGTAAGAAATAAAATCGATAAACTACTAGAGCCTTCGAAAGCGTTGTGAACTGTGGCCAAACTGTGAACCTGGTTTGTTTTTCTATAAAGAAAAACATTATCATGCTAGGCAAAGTTTGAGATTTAGTGAGTCTTTGCATTTTCAAGAGTTTTCCTTGAATTAAATAAGAATGGAATGGTAAGCCAAAAGATTGACTGCTTCAAAAAGATTCGTGCAAATGAGATTTTGATTGGAACTGTAATCCACATTGACCGACAGATCCGACAGATGGAATTGGGTCTGGACTTTTAATCATTCATTCGCGGACGTAGCTGGTAATTTATTAATGATTTCCTTGCTCTGAAAATGGCAGGGTATTGTGTATTTTTAAAATGTATTAATTGCGCAGTCTACTGGCGGTATTTTGATTTAATATTGATGTGCCGGAATCGTGCATTAAAAAATCAGAGCTTTATGCTAATTTTATTCTGTTGACTCAATGCTTAAATTGGATTATAAGGCTGATCGTACACCTATCCGTGCCGAGTTCTCGAAGTACTGCCAGATTCGGTCGAATCGGACGATTCAACCGCGGGCGGTTTCATACGAGGTGTGCGAGGTTCCCTACGATCATACGCTTTTAAAGAATTCTAAAATGTTATTCGTTCTGCGCTTTCGGCGCGGATAGGTGTGCGACCACCTTAAGGACTATTTAGGTTCAAATAGTTATCTAAGTACCTAATCGTTACCAAATATTTTCATTAATTATAAATGGCATTAAAAATATATTTTATATCTATTATCTCAAAAATCTGTTTTTCATGAAACACAACGATTTATTTTACTTATATTTTTGAATGCTATACTTGGCATAACCCTTCGACTGTTATTTTTTTAACTAGCGCAAATAAATCTTAAGTTATGCGTTTAGTATTTGGCTTACGCGAATTTTTTTGTTTACCTCTTCACAATTTTCAGAACATTGCGTTTGTTCAACTCTTTTTATTTTGGCCACTGTGTAGGAATGCTGCATATTTTCGGGAGTTATATTTCCACGCCGTGAATACCGTAATGTAAAGTCGGAATGTCTTCATAATGACCGTATATATCTTTTTAATGAACTACTATTCCACTTTTACTACGAATACTGTCTCCCAGTAGCAGTTACCTAGATATATGGCAGGTCTTATAAATAGGTAACCGAATACTTTTAGGGGCAGATCTAAGTGAATTTTGCCATTAAAGTAGCTAGATGGCTTCAAAATAGCTGCACTAACCTAAGCACTCCCATAATATTTTTATTACTTCTGAAATGGGACAGAAAAGTTATTTAAAAGCCCTGGTTTTCTGAAACAGCGGTCTCCGCTAAACAAGAGGCATAATGATAAGATACGAATACGCCTACGCTCATGGTTCATTCGAATATAATGTAAAAGTAAGTACCGCATGGCTGCATCAATGTGTCACGGTGATAGAGTCACACTTACAAATTCCAGTCAAAATCATAACCCTCCTTTTTGCTTTGCCGTAGTCAGGTAAAAAGTGGGTATGTGTCAGACTTGCCTTAGACTTCTTTGGTAGTCAGGTATTATATATGTCAGAAGGTTTCAGTGGATGCCTATGGTGCGTGCTTCAGTCTTGTTTTTGTTGCGTCCCAATTTATTCAGTTGCAACTTTTGAACCACATACCTACATACCAATACCTTCACGAGATTTCACGTTGAAAGCATAAAATAAGAAATAGTATTTTTTCCTTCATCATTATTAATTTCAGGTGAAATTGATACGTGAAAATGATAGCTTACAAAATTACATGTCATAACGAATCTTAGTTCCAACACGGGCCCCGTTTTATTTCGTTCAAAAATAAACAAAAATGTTATAATCATATCTCAAATAACGCGATCATTGCTCGCCTTGCCTTTAATAACAGTGCTTGGTTTGAGGCGGATAAGACTGTAATAGGTGTGTAGGAAGATATGCAGTAGGTACTAGTGATGTGGTAAATTTTATCTTTATCATCCCCGTTCGAAATGTTCTAGTACATAAAAATATCGAAACGATTATTAGCAAGTTCGTAAAACATTAATGACTACTAAAACGGGTGACTTAAAGCAAGGTAAGCGATACGTGTATTGTGATGAAAAAAAAATATTATGTTCTATTCTATAGTTTAAATACTATATCGAAATCAAATATATGTATTTGTGAAGCGTAGTGTAGATCCTATTTCGACAATAGAGACCTATTGGTATTAATTACTAAGCACTTCCATATTTTGTAAGGTCGTTTAGCCATGACAAAAGCTTTCATTCTGCCTAAACACTTTGTCACCAAACCTACGTCAAAAACTCGTTAGCTCTAACTTGGCGTGAGATTTTGCTAAGGGTTGAAGCAAATATCTACGGATGGTTGTGTCAAATATCTCAAATAATATAACTTTTAAAACTATCATGGTTACGAACATAAATATATCAACGGGATAATTACCATCATTATTGAGTTTTCTTGCTTCCCAATATTTCGACGCAGTTGCATGCGCCATGATCACGGGTAACTGAAGTCTTTGCGAGGTAGAAGGTAGTTATGTGCAGACGAAACAGTCCACCCTCTTTTCTGGAAAGCAAGAAAACTTAATAACCATGGTAATTATCCCGTTGATAAAAATATTTATCTCAAATAATGTTACACTGATATTTTTGTGCAAAGTTATAAGGCCATTTCATAGTACCTTCTACATCTCTAATCTCCGTCGTTGGCATGCTAGCTAGAGATGCCTTAAGGCGCCCATTTCGATTCTTTCAACACGTACCTTACTGTATGTTTAGCGTTGCGTTTACTGGTACAACGCTTGGTACAACGCCATCAAAGGCATTTGAGCAAGGGCTTTTCGCAATCGTGTTGCGGTAAACGAGGTACTATTTAGCCAAAGGCGAGCGGGTGTTTTGTCTAGTGTTTTGGTTTGTACAAGAAAATTATAAGGGAGATTCGCTTTAGAAATTCAAATTCAAGATTGAAGATCTTTGAATATGTTATGTAACCGCCGACTTGACAAGGCTTGCTACAAGATAGCATTTATAATCTCTAGTAAACATTTGAATGCAAACGACGACCAAAAACAATATGCTAGCTACTTGCATGTTATCTTCTCAGATAGCCGTTGGTAACATTTATTCTATATCTCTCGGGCTAAATAAACGATGAATCTTTATCTGTGAGGATGCTTTACTTTTCCATAAAACGAAGTTGTTTAAATTTTTACAAGTAGAGGAAGGCCGAAGAAGAAGTGGTTGGATAGAATAGTGGTTGAAAGAGGATACGAATGTGAGAGGTTCAGGTAGAGATTCAGAGTTGACGAATTATAGAGGTGAGTGGAAGATAAAAACATGTTGTGCCGACCCTACTTAGCGTGGGATAAGGGCTGGAGAATGATGATGAAGTTGTTTAAATTTTTAAATGTGTATTTTCCTCTGATAATGTATTGAGCTTCAATTTCTTTAAAGTTTCTATCATCAATTTTAAACATAAGATAAATTATTAATATTAAGCTTAGTATAGTTTTCCGAAGTGACTTTAGTGTCGTAGACATACGATTCATATTGCTTCATCAAAATAACTAGGGGATGTCTCAGACCTATGTGGCGCAGTGGACGAAGGCCCCCTTGAAACACAGAAGGTTGCGGGTTCAATTCCCGCAACGAGGCAAATGTTTGTAGGTATGATTTGCAAATATTTGTCGCAGGTCTGGGTGTTTTTCATGTATTTACAAAAAAAAAAGTATTTAACTACGAGTAGTTTATCAGTTCCCTTTAAATCAGTGTTCCTTTTTGCAAACTTTTTGTGTTCAAGGTACATCTCGAATATCGGAAAATTTTGGAGGTAGGTAGGTACCTACACCATAAAAGAAAAATATTTTTTTTCATGCGAAACATTGAGCTTGTTCAGTTGAGCATATTATGCATGCAGTCCTGAGGGCCTAGCCAACCGGCCTTCGCTATGAAGCGATTCGATTTCTAACTTCGCTAACACTCGAACGTGAGGTTTTCATTGGTCGAACCAAGGTCGAACGTAAGGTCACGTGGTCTCCACCAATGTAACATCGGCGATAGCGAAGCGAATTGTAGAATAGAAAAGATTGATGCCACTTGGCTAGAGGCCCTGGAGTAGCTTCACTGGTAGGTAAACTTATTTTTCCGAGGCACACCGACTGATGACCACGGTACACCAGTTTGCCGCGGAACAACCTTTGCGGAACACTGCTTTATATGATGCTTTATTTAACCATTGGTGAACTAAAACAGTCAGTACATTTTTCAGACCGTGGGAGAAGATGAACTACTGCTACAAGATTGAAAGGAGAGGTTAAATTGTGGAATTTAGGCTGCATTTTACTAAACTGGATTAAGTTTTATCTGGAGATTAAACCACAGATCAAACTGCTGTTTGTTTCAATATTTTGACATTGTAAAGTTGACACCTTATAACCAGGATAATTTGAATGCACCTAATAATGTTCGGTTGCGCTTTCTAAATAATTGTATTTCGAATTCTGTCGGCTAACGGAATAACTACTCTGGGAGTAAGATGAAAGTTTGGTCGAATCCAGCCTTAGCATTATAGTGGGTGTGACTGGTTGATAAAGTAAGATAGATTTATTATCCACAAAACATTATTCATTTTAACATGTTGGCAGACATGTGGGTGGAAAATTACTATAATTATAAGCAAAAAAATCGTAAAAAATCGCTACCACCAAATAACTTGTCAATATATTTGCACAAAATAAAAGCGTCCATGTTTGTAAGGTTTTATTACGCAAACTGAACTAAATTAAAGCTTGATTGATTTATTTTGTATGCTGTCGTCAATTTGCAAACGTTTGTACTTCAATTATGAGAGTTATGAAGTTTCGAAAAGTGTAATTTATTGGGCTCTCTTTATTTGGTCGCACCATAGTACTTGGCAGTTTAAAAGTTGTACTGTGTTGAAATTCATGTCATGACGATGTTCTAGAAACGCATTTTTGATGAATATTAGTAATTACTACTTTAATTAAATACTAACTGAATATACTTGTATATCTTAAGGCGTTTAGTGCTTAAGAGCCAGCTATACGCCAGCTCGAATCTAAGTTTTGCCCCCACCTCACTGCCCGGCCGTGCAGCCACCCGCACCGCGCATTCGCAGCTATCTCGCTCGCACGAGTTCATCACGCGACAGGGGTCACGAAGGCTATTTTCTAGTATTCTGTGATTCTAGTGCAGTAAAACCAGAAAAAAAATGCGTTTACAAAAACCATTGACGAAAAGTCATTTGGTAATGAAAATTAGGTAGGTAGGTAGGTAGGTTTTCAACTTTATCGCAAACAAATACATACCTAGGGGAAGCAGGGTAACGGTGGTTAACGGGGAACAGAGGTTAATCGTAAACAACTCTGTCTGTGTTTATCACACACACACGCAAAATTGATAGAAGAGTGCCGCGCGATATACGGTTCGGTCAATCCAGTCCGCTCGCAGCTGTAACAGGAGGCGGCCACGTCATTGCGGTCTGAGCCAAAAGTGAGTACCTCAGTAAATATTTACGACTTTTTGAAATATGTTTTTAGACTGTATTTGCTTATTATTTCGAATTAAATACTGATAAATAGAAATTGGCAACTATCGTATTTTGTATGTATCATATCCGTTCTGATAAATATTTGCTAGAATTCCATATTTTTCTATAAATACAAATTAACGGCTGATGGGTAAGGGTGATTAATTTTGCATAGGGTAACAGTGGATCTGTGATTCACTCACTGTGATTGACTAAATATGTGATTTAAGAATAATAGTACTCATAGAAAAATGCATATCATGTTTGTTATGTACTTAGTAGATAGAATATTTTGAATTCTTGGGTAGGGATGACTTGGAATTTATTGACATTGAATTTTGAATTTTTAGTTTTGACATTGTTTATTAGGTTTTTGATTAAGTGAATGAAATGTTATTATCGACATTGTTAAGTAGGTTTAGATTTAGTAAATTAAATTTTTATATTTAAAATTATTTTTAGTAACTTTTATCCAATAATGTGATTTTTTAATGTGTTTTTATTTTATTTACTTTAATTATGTACTTTCAGACACAATTGTAAATTGTTATTGAAATAAATGAAATTAAATGAAAATGAAATAAGGCAACTCATACCTACTTCATAATAAAAAAATACATTTATTTTATCATGTTTTCACTGTACCCCATATATTCACTCTACCCCGGCCTATGATCCAAGTTACCCCGGGCCTGTGGAACAGTGAATCATTTCCCATTTTTTTTTAAAAAGCTTATAAATTTTTAACTAGAATAATTAGAGTTAAAATCACTTAGGAAAATTATTAACCAGATAATGTAGCTGTAGGATAAAACAATAAACAACCAGCTAGGTAAGATACAACCAGAAATATGAGGCATACAAACATTTGTGATCCACTGTTACCCTGCTTCCCCTACTTATTATCAATATCATTTTACTTTTTTTCATGAGTTGTATTGTAATAGTAATTATTTTTACATACGGGATATTTTTACGTAAGTAATTCCCGTGTGCTAAAATAATATCAATGTCTAGAGCTGCTGTCGCATTCTGTTTTGTGGAATCATACACTGCTGTCGTACGTACCTATTCGGAAAACACGAGAATAACCGAGATACAATCTAGAGCTTGAAGTGGTGACCTATTCATTCGCATAATGTTATTTGTCATAAAATCATACGACATACGTATCTAGTCATAAAATTTTGTAGTCATATTATTACATTCGCATAATTATTTCAAGGCATACCTTTCTGATGTCATAATATTTTTTAAACATAATGGTAATGAGCATAATGGTGACAACTCCTAAAACTTTTTGTCATACTACATTTTGATACTAATTTTGTTAGAAATAAACTTTTATGTCCTAAAATTTATTACACATAATGTTTAGTAGGTAGTCCTAATTTACTGTTTTATCATAAGTAGGCAAAATAGGTCAGGTATAAAAAGTGTTTCATACACCCACGCAGATAGGACTTGCTCACAGAAAAAATAAGTAGGTTTAGGTTTTTTTTATAGCACGCGTTTCACACACCACGCCGAAAGGACTTGCTTACAGAAAAAATAAGTAGGTTTTAGTTATTTTTTTTTTATAGCACGCGTTTCACACACCCACGCAGAAATGACTTGCTCACAGAAAAAAACAGTAGGTTTTGGTTATTTTGTATAACACGTGTTTCACACACTCACGCAGAAAGGACTTGCTCATAGAAAAAAAATAGTAGGTTTTGGTTATTTTTTTTTATAGCACGCGTTTCACACACCCACGCAGAAAGCACTTTCTCACAGAAAAAAATAGTAGGTTTTGGTAATTTTTTTTTAGCACGCGTTTTACACACCCACGCAGAAAGGACTTGCTCACAGAAAAAAAATAGTAGGTTTCAGTTATTTTTTTTATAGCACGCGTTTCACACACCCATGCAGAAAGGACTTGCTCACAGAAAAAAACAGTAGGTTTTGGTTATTTTGTATAACACGCGTTTCACACACTCACGCAGAAAGGACTTGCTCACAGAAATAAACTAGTAGGTTTTGGTTATTTTTTTTATAGCACGCGTTTCACACACCCACGCAGAAAGGACTTGCTCACAGAAAAAAATTACACACCCACGTTCAAAGGACTTGCTCTCAGAAAAAATAATCTGGCTAGGACAAATTTTATCCTAGCCGGGTAAGCTATGTGATTCTTGAATAAAACCGTAGTCTTCACATAATTATATCGTTGTATTGCTTGAATTCAAGCAGGAATAGATATACAGACAGTGCAGGAAGTAGCTTGGGACGCGACAGGAAACTAAAATATTTTATGATTTTCAATGAATATGACTTCAAAAATTACGACATTAAAAACTTTTGTTTATCGATACTATTATGACGCTTAATATTATGCGTAGGTACTAAATATATCTATAATAGTATGTCAAGTTATAAATTTTATAACTTGACATACAATTTAGTACCTACGCATAATATTAAGCGTCATAATAGTATCAAGCCATACTACTTCGATAAACAAAAGTTTTTAATGTCGTAATTTTTGAAGTCATATTCATTGAAATCATAAAATATTTATCCATATTTAATATGGATAAATATTTTAGGAGTATCAATGAATATAACTTAAAAAAGTATGACATTTATATTTTATTACTAGTTGAATTATTACAAGTGATGGTAGGAGTAGTGATGTTAATACTACAAATGCTTATGAATAACAAATATTAGGACGTGAAACGTTATGGCTTTTAAAACGATGACTTATTATATTATTTCAGTCATTCCAATCCGACCAACTGAACAGACTAATTAGTAGTGCAGAATGGAACTCGATGAAGATTAGGGTTGGGCCGAAATTCACTTTAGGACAATTACGTTGATTTTCCAAAATGTTGAATTCCGAAAATGTTTTATTATTTTGATGATAAAATACTTAGATCTACGGTTATGTAGGTAGGTAGGTACATCAGGCGATTAGGGATGGGCCCTGATGAATTTTTTTTATGACAAAAATGATGAATGACAAACCAAAATTGTTTTTTTACGATGAATACTTTGAAATGGTAATGAAAAAAGTGATAGACATTTTTGTTGTGTAAAATATGTGAAGTAATTTTATGCTAAGTAACTTTAATGTTGTTCGTGAAAAAAAAAAACAATTTGTTTGAACGAATCCGAGTTAGCTGAATAATAAACTAAATATAAACTGATCATCTTATTTGTAACGTCGTAAAGTCAGGTTCATTTGTATTTTTAGAACTACTTACATCCATGAGTTCCGTTGGTATTGGCATCCTGTAACAAAATATGCTTCACTTCATGGTTCTATGTTCATTCTCATAATTTTTTTAGTCATAGTTTTAAAAGTCATAACGTTTCACGTCCTAATATTTGTTATTCATAAGCATTTCTAATAATAACATCATTAGGTACTCCTACCATCACTTGTAATAATTCAACTAGTAATAAAATATAAATGTCATAATTTTTTAAGTTATATTCATTGATAATCCTAAAATATTTAGCCATATTTATAACTTGACATACAATTTAGTACGCATAATATTTATCGTCATAATAGTATCAAGCCATACTACTTCGATAAACAAAAGTTTTTAATGTCATAATTTTTGAAGTCATATTCATTGAAAATCATAAAATATTTTAGTGTCCTGTCGTGTCCCAAACTACTTCCTGCACTGTCTGTACGCCTATCCCTGCTTGAATTCAAGCAATACAACGATATAATGATATGAAGACTACGGTTTTATTCAAGAATCACATAGCTTACCCGGCTAGGATAAAATGTATCCTAGCCAGATTATTTTTTCTGAGAGCAAGCCCTTTCTACGTAGGTGTGTGATTTTTTTCTGTGAGCAAGTCCTTTCTGCGTGGCTGTGTGAAACGCGTGCTATAAAAAAAATAACCAAAACATACTAGTTTTTTCTGTGAGAAAGTGCTTTCTGCATGGGTGTGTGAAACGCGTGCTATAAAAAAAACATAACCGAAACCTTCTTAGTTTTTCTGTGAGAAAGTCCTATCTGCGTGGGTGCATGAAACACTTTTTATACCTGACCTATTTTGCCTACTTATGATAAAACAGTAAATTAGGACTACCTACCATCGAGATAATAACTAGAGAAGAAAGTACAAACCATAGACGTGTCACAAATGAGTCAGAACATGGCCGGGAGATTAGACACCGCACAGAAGCGACACAACTTTTTTACCTACTAATTATTACTCTGCCTTATCTAAATAAATTGACTAGGTCGTGGGTTTGATTCCCACCCAGGACAAACATTTGTAGGATGAATTATATTATTTTATAGTATTATAGGTACCTATGTATGCATTTCCAAATAATAAGTATTCTACCATTTTTTAGCCCTGAATAGCAGAATAACTATTAAAATATCAAAAAATTCACGGAAAAAAAATTATAGGTAGGTAGGTACTACTTACAGGAAACTTAGTTTTGAATAAATTAGGTTTGGGTTTGGTTAGTATCTTTAAGGTGATGATGATGAAAAATATCCTTTTTAAACTAAGTAAAATAAAAATCTACCATTACAATTTGATAATAAACTTTAGTAGGTACCTACTGATAGACAAACAGACAGACAAACGGCATAGGCAGAGTAGGTATTTTATGATCTTAACAATAATCAGTTAAGTATTTATACCTAATTGAGTTAAAATAACTAGGTGCATATATTATGAGTTCACCAACATTTATTACCTACCGTGTCCAATCTGTACAGTTCCATTTTCATATTCTATGATTTTCTAGAAATGGCGGCAAATTATGACAAAAATTAGTTTTGCTTGGTTTTAGTTGATGTTTTGTTTACTTACCGATGATAAGTTACGCCACTATCCTTTTTTTGTGTAGTGATGCGTTTTTGTAAGATTCTAAAATGCAAGACGGCATTTTTGAAAGTCATTTTTATACCTTTCGTCAACATTCAACACCATAAAGCCAGCGACCGATTGCGATGAACGTGAGCTAGTGAATGAATGAGCTGACGCTGATTGGCTTCAATTGTGGCGTCAACTGTGAGTTCGCCGGTGTCCGTTCTAGTTTACATATTTCTTCAAAGCTACCTACTAAACATTATGTGTAATAAATTTTAGGACATAAAAGTTTATTTCTAACAAAATTAGTATCAAAATGTAGTATGACAAAAAGTTTTAGGAGTTGTCACCATTATGCTCATTACCATTATGTTTAAAAAATATTATGACATCAGAAAGGTATGCCTTGAAATAATTATGCGAATGTAATAATATGACTACAAAATTTTATGACTAGATACGTATGTCGTATGATTTTATGACAAATAACATTATGCGAATGAATAGGTCACCGTATGAAACATTTTATAAACCTGACCTAATTTGCCCACTTATGATAAAACAGTAAATTAGGACTACTAAACATTATGTTCAATAAATATTAGGACATAAAGGTTTATTTCTAACAAAATTAGTATCAAAATGTAGTATGACAAAAAGTTTTAGGAGTTGTCACCATTATGCTCATTACCATTATGTTTGAAAAATATTAGGATATCAGACATGTATGCCTATAAATAATTATGCGAATGTAATAATATGATTACAAAATTGTATGACTAGATACGTATGTCGTGTGATTTTATGACAAATAACATTATGCGAATGAATAGGTCACCGTTCTTGATGTATTTCCAACGATCCCACTGGTGGGGTGGGCCAGGGGGTCGTTGGGATTTTTTTTTACACCAACCCCACTGAATTAGGTGGTGGGGTCGTTTGGAAAAAAATTCCCAACGACCCTACTGGTGGGGTGGGCCAGTGGGATCGTTGGGAATTATTTACCAACTCAATATTATGTGATCATGGCAACTTACTGGGATGACAACCCTAAAAAAAATAAATCAAATTATTTTAGCTAAATTGATAAACATACAATTCTACAGTTTTCATTTTCTTTGTTGCAGTCAGTATCGAGTAATATTTGTTTATTTCTGAAAATGAAAACTGTTAGGTAGGTAGTTGGGTAAGTACAATAATATGATTACGAAACAGGTAGGTACATATATCTAATTTACTTACATAGATAGGTAGGTACCTACCCATTAGGTACCTACACTACCTACTAGGTAGGTATACTCATGAAGGTAAATTACCAATTCATTTAGGTACCTACTACTTATAATCGTGTTTCATGTCAACAAAACATAATCATACCTACTCAGAATAAGTAAAAAGTAACTCAGGTACTTTTTTACTTTTACTCAGAATTGTAGAAAGGTGCAAACAAACTTTTTATGACTCTCAGGTAGGTACTTCCTTCATTAATTTATTCATGTAGGTATTTAGCATTTTCTTTTCTCCAATTCCGTCTTTTTATTTTCTTGTACTTATCATTCCCCATTTCTCTACACTTTTAATTTCTTAGGTACGTATCCGGTAGGTATGCGTGAGAGCAAGCGACACGGGCTCCCCGTTCGAATGGCGGAGCGCGACTGAATTCGTGCGGCGGACGCTGCTCACACGCAATATTTCAGAATTGAATTTCTAACAACGAAAATAAAAACATTATTTTAAATTCAGATCGTATGAACCATGTATTGTACTAAGTTGAGTTTATATACAAAGTTTAATTAGTATAAGCAAAGTATTCATTGACTTCTGCGATTTATTAGTAAAATTCAGAGGGAAGTTTGTGAATTTTTTCTATCGAGAAAATTTTAAGTAATCGTGTTTTCACATCGTATGAACCCCGGTGCATATCCTCAACTTTACTATATATTTTTTTCAATATTATTGGTTCAATACTTTTATTGATATACGGGATCAAAAGTGCGAGTTGGAGCAGTTTTGACGTAGGGTAAACTCTTAAAAATTCGACTTGAAGATGTATGTAGTTTAGTTGAGGTAGTTAAAAGTCGCTAGTAAGAAAAAAATATTATTAATAAAAACAATTATCATTATTTTATGCACATTATATAATACGAATTTGCCCTGACTAGCCTGGCATAGTAAGGCTAGGCTGTGGAATGTGGGTGGTTGGGTGGCTTTAGCGTGAAAATTTTGACGAAACTTTTTTGGTATAGATTAGCGGAGGAGTACCTACTAGATATTTTGGAATTTTCGAGTGTTATACTGCTATCTTTAAGCCTAAAATTGTTTTGTAGTTTTTGTTTTACATTACAATAATTTTTCTCACGCATTCCTAAAAGAAATGAGTAAATACTTTCTCGCTCAGAACATAAAATATTGTAGATAAAAGAAATATTCGAATGCTCCTATTTATAATGGGAACAAATAATCCCTACATGACAAAGAAATGCCGAAAGAAATTCCGATGGATATCAATAATAATTAAAGCAGCATTTAAGAAATCTCACTATATTATCCCGAATGCTATGTCAGCGATGACAGTAACATATTGCTGACATAAAATCCCGAGATTCGGGCTGATACGGCTAAAATAGTTGGTTTCCGCTCGAGAGGGCCCCGATCCTCACGGGTCCATAAAAATGTGGAAAAATTATTTAGATAACGCCTCCCTCTGATCTATCAATGTCGGACTTTAGCACCTCTTTTATTTCTGAGATAGTAGAAGAAATAAATAAATCTACATACGTCCTCAACATTACTTTTACTCAGAATTATTTATTTTACTTTATTTATCCACCCATGGTACATTATGGGTTGATGGATATAGTGACAAAGTGACTAAATTCAAAAATAAAAAAAAACGACTTTAATTGACGAAAAACGACTTTAATGTTATAAACTGAGCAATTTTTTGCACTCTCGAGGTGCATTTCTGTTCATAACTCCGAAGATCCTCGACAGATCTTCACCAAATTTTTGTGAAACCAATTGGAAAATAAATCCTTTCAAACAAAAAAGAATTTTTCAAATCGAACATAGGACCTCCTTTTTTAAGTCGGGTAAAAATAACCTACGCTGAGTTTGAAAGTACTTAGGTGTTAATTAATTGCCTGGAAGCTATAACGGTGCTATCGATCAATCATGAGCGAGCGGTAATCAAATCGTGCTTTTTATTTAGCTTCGTTATCGAGCAAAGGTCGACGGTCGTCTAGTGAAATCATCTGATTTATCTATCTTCGAATATAGTAGGTACGAATATTAAGTGAAATATCTATAATTTTGTAAAAAATGTAATGGGAAAAGTCGCCGGCAAGAGGCTTGTTGGTCGGAGGAAGAAATTTTGGTTGCGAAACTGATGTTCCGCAACCACTTTTACCACGTATAGGTATAGTATAGATGATGGTATGTGAAATATCTAGCATTATTTATTAAGCATTTATTTATTTTATTTGTTTATGCCTTGGCTTGCCTTTGTTTATGCCTCAAGGCTACTCCATCTCAACAATGTCCCAGGCGCTACAGTGTCCCGATGAGTGTAGGCAAAAATTGCCTCCTGACACTGTATAAATCATATAGTAAAGATGTAAAAGGCCTAAGTTTGTTTAATGCCTAATTAAGGTAAATGTGTTGTGTATGCTGATGAAGTTGTCTCGATAATGTGATTGCAAAATTTTGATAAAGACAATTGAAAAGGTGACTAATTAGGTACCAGTGAAGAAACAGTAGGTCACCTTTGGGTCAGTGGCTGATATTGTATTATTTCGGGTGTCCGAACTCATCAATCAGACTACAGTTAAAACTGCTTTGAAGTAAAGGTAGAGTCTGCATGAGGCCGATTTTATTTATTATTTTTATTGATTTTTAGGCCAAATACCCTCGCAGGCGTCCTTTACTTATAAGCCCCTACCAAAGTTTCATCACAATTTGATTGGTTTGTGAACTCAAAGAGAAATATGTATGGTGTACCAATACAACGGGAGCGATCAAGACATAGCTTACCTTTGATTTCTCGTTCATTGGGAAACTAAAACTAAATTAAATAAATGCATAGAAAACGTTAGAACATAAAAACATGAGGTAAGTAAATAAGTTTTTTACAGAAAAAATATATTTGTCACGGGTCTGGGTATTTTCTATGTATAAATGAATGTATGTATTTAAAAAAAATATGAATAAACAGTATGTGGTTCTCATAATACAAACTCTTCTTACTTTGGAGCTGCCGTGTGAAATGTCCAGCTTTAAAATTAATTCTTAAGAGGGCAGCGACGAACGAATTCTCCATACAAACGTACTACCGAAATCATTTAAAATTTGAGCGTATTTTCACCACTTTATGCACTTATTTAGATTAAGGAAGTATTAATCTAGGTTCCTGTTAAACTTTTGATCTAAAAAACTTACCTGAAACAAAATGTAACCAAATTGTATTTCTAACATTTTTACAGCAAAAATATCGTGTTTTCGTTGCATTTGTTCTGTATGATAAACAACAATGATTGTAATATCCTTTTAATAGGAACACAGCTTAGAGTGTCTAGTTACACCACTTTATGCACTTATTTAGATTAAGGAAGTATTAATCTAGGTTCCTGTTAAACTTTTGATCTAAAAAACTTACCTGAAACAAAATGTAACCAAATTGTATTTCTAACATTTTTACAGCAAAAATATCGTGTTTTCGTTGCATTTGTTCTGTATGATAAACAACAATGATTGTAATATCCTTTTAATAGGAACACAGCTTAGAGTGTCTAGTTACATATACTTGGCCATACAAAAAAAATTGCGAAATCATTAACTTTTCATTCATCATTTTTGGTATTACGGAATACATCGTAAATTCTTGTAAATTCTGAACTCGAGTATTGCCGTACGCGTTGCTCGGATGTCTTCAATGTGTGTGTATAGTCCCGGAGGCGGAGTTTCGACACTCACACTAACGCAAAATTGGTTTGCAACGACCACCGCTTTTTATAATTTTTAGCATTTTTAGCTCGCTCGATGTGTAGGTATGTAGGTATAGGTGTAGGTAGTATACACACTAACTAGATAGGTGTACCTAGCGTAGATTAGAATTGATTTTTACTTTGAACAATTATTTCAATTTTAAATGGTATGTAGGTAGGTAGGTTTTGTAGACCCTTTTATGAAAATTACTTTCTTTTTAACCGACTTCAAAAAAAGGAGGAGATTCTCAAGTCATAGGAATATTTTTTTATGTAGGTAGGTATGTTTCTCGAGTAGGTATCTACTTGAATAGGTGAGCCTGGACCGATTTGGAAAATTATTTTTTTGTTTGAAAGGGTACCAGATGGAGCTATGGTCATCAGATCAGGTCAGGAACTGATAATGGAGTCAGGAACTGTTCAACAGAACTCCTCAGTAAATAGGCTGATTGAGTTTAAACTCGGCATAATGTAAGCTGTCTTGTTCCGTTTCGTTCCGACTACAATGTCATGTAATATGTAATACCTATGCGTAGGTACCTATGGTGACTGCGAGCTGACCTGATGATGGAATCAGAAGCTGTTCAAAAAATGGTGCTGGTGATGATGATGACGAGTTTCAGCTCAATCGGCCTATTTAGATTTAGGTAGGTACTGATGTGTTCTGTTGAACAGCTCCTGACGCCATCATCAGATCCTGACCTGATCTGATGACCATGGCACCACCTGGGACCCTTTCAAACAAAAAAGAATTTTCCAAATCAAAAAAATTCCAAAAACATACTTACCTACCTACATAAAAAAATATTCCTATGAATTGAGAATCTCCTCCTGTTTTTGAAGTCGGTTAAAAATAAAGTAATTTTCGTAAGTACCTACTAAAGTTATGAAGTTGAAGTTATGAAAGAAGTTGAAGTTATGTTTTTAAACTTCAAAGTCTATAAATAGAACAGTAGTAGTTTTGTAATGACGTCACAAAATGACGGCGGGCCATTTGAATCTGCCAAGAGGGGCTTTTCCATCCTACTAATAATTTTACAGTGTGAAAGTTTGTGAGGATGTATGGATGTATAGATGTACCGCTATCTAGGGATGTTTGTATGTTTGTTACTCTTTCAAGCAAAAACTACTGATACACGCGCGGTCCGAGGGGGGGGGTCATGGGGGTCATGACCCCCCCCCCCCTCAAAATCCTTGAGAAACCTGTAACATCCAGCAAAAAGAGTACGCACTACCAAAACTAGTGAGCCCCCCCCCCCCAAGATCAAAGTCTGCGACCGCCAGTGCTACTGAACGGATTTTAATGAAACTTGGAATACATATAGGTAGGTACTTAAGTAGGTAGGTACCTATACGTACCATAATTTAGGACCTGGAATAAAACATAGGCTACTTTTTATCCGGGTAGGTATCACGCGAGCGAAGCCGCGGGCGGAACCTAGTATATTTTACATTTGTCTCTCTGATGTTGGCTGTTAGGTAGGTATTATGTTTTATCTCGCTTACATAGATACCTACCTACTCTACTGCCTATAACAGTGGCGGATTTCCAAATTTGCCGCCAGTAGGCTATTCAACTTTTGCCGCCCCTACACTCGATACCACATCACAATCATATTAATTACATTTTTTTTGTTAATGAAATTGTAACTTTTATGATTTGTGTAATATTATTTTTAACCGACTTCAAAAAGGAGGAGGCTCTCAAGTCGACTGTGTTTTTTTTTTATTTTAGGTACCTATATATTTTTTTTAGTTTTTTTTGTGTGTGTTACGCCATTTCTCCGTCAATTGTGGACCGATTTTGACAATTATTTTTTTTTTTGGTTACAAAGGATATACTCCAGAAGTGGAGGATCTGATGAGGGGATCCCATGGAAATCGAGGGGAACTCTCAAATTTTATGGTTATTTATTGTGTTTGTAGAACTATCGGGCTGAAATTTTGCACACTTATATATTCTCGGTGACAATGAAATATTATGGTATCAATCAAGCTTATCTGATGATGGAGTCAAGAGCTGTTCAACAGAACTCCTCAGTGAATAGGCCGATTGAGTCGAAACTCGGTATATCTATCAAGTTTCAATTACAATTCAATAATATGGTGACAACGAGCTGATTTGATGATGGAGTCAAGAGCTGCTCAACAGAACTCCTCAATAAATTGGCCGATTGAGTAAAAACACACCATATCTGTGAAGTTCCGACACAATGTAATATAATAATATGGTGACAGCGATCTGATCTGATGATGGAGTCAGGACCTGTTCCATCGAACTTTTTAGTAAAATAGAAATAGAAATAAGTTTTATTTTCGCCACTACGATACATACAACACAAATCAGAAATGCTACATTACAGTGACAAGAAAATAAGGTTACCCCTCAGCATTTGCTCCAGCAGCGCCATGGCTGTTAGAGCGCTGGTTTTCAGTATCTTAGTTTTTAGTAGTATAGTAGTAGTGACATGGATATCAAATGAAAGGGCTTGATGAGCGAAACACAATAAGTAGGTAAGATGACATCATTCTTAATAAAAAATAAACACTAAAATGAAAAAATAAAAAATAAAATACTTAACCGACTTTAAAACATACTTGCACTAAAAAGCAAAACATAAGAATATAAACAGATTTATTTACCTAATTACTAATTACGCGCACTCCGCACTTTAGGTACGAAGCTACAAGTACATTGGTGGGCCCGCCCGGGCGGGCCTTGGCAGGGTTCCCACTTGCCACTCGGCTCTAATACCTATCGCGTGACAACTCGACAACCCTTCCGCGTCACTCCGCGCCAGACAGTGACAACAGAGTTATGCGTTAGAAAGAGAGAATTTGTGTAGGCACGTGTCAGTGCATATTGCACTAGGCAAAGAACGCTTACGCGAGCTGAATTGAACTTTGTCGCATAATTCTGTGCTACAACGTAGGTATTTTATTCAAAGTTTTCGTCAGAATCTACGACTTTTTGCCTTCTTGAGAGAATCATTTTGAGACAGAGATTCGTAGAATACACATACATTTGTCTCACAGGCAGGCAAAGGGAATTAAATTTACAACCTTCTGTGTTTCAGGCGGTCCTTCGCCCTCAGCACCACAGAACATTGTTGTCATGATGAATAATAATGGATTCATAACATGTCGCATATTGTGGCTGTTTTCGGCCTCCCGTGATCGTTTCACTAGGTTTTAACAGTTCAAAATAGATGAGATTTTTCTGATCCTACCAAATACAGGGGGTCTAAAGTGGCCACTTTTGATGAAAAATCAGATGTTTCATAGATGCTTCATCTATGAAACATCTGACTTTTCATCAAATGCTTCATAAATGCTTCATATGCTTCATCTATGAAGCATCGATGCTTCATAGATGTTTCATAGATGTTTCATAAATGCTTCATATATGAAGCATCTATGAAGCATTTCACAAAACATCTTTTTTGACAGATCTATGTGCGAGGTTAAATTTATTTTTATAAATTAAATAGGTAGGTACCTACTTAGTTTTTTTACAGAAATGATTGCACTGCGCCACCCTGATGGACATATGGAAATATTTTTGAGGCACACGAATAAATAAAAAAGGTAAATTGTCGCGGGAGCGGGTCTGAGGTTTTTTTTTTCTTAAATTTGGCTTCGCATGGGTTTTGCATTCAGCCATCCGTTTTCAATTCAACCTATTTACTTTCTAAAAATAAATTTAACCTCGCACATAGATCTGTCAAAAAAGATGTTTGTGAAATGCTTCATAGATGTTTCATAGATGCTTCATCGATGCTTCATATATGAAGCATCTATAAAGCATCGATGAAGCATTGATGAAGCATCGATGCTTCATTTAAGAAGCATATATGAAGCATTTATGAAGCATTTGATGTTTCATCAGATGTTTCATAGATGAAGCATCTATGAAACATCTGATTTTTCATCAAAAGTGGCCACTTTAGACCCCCAGACAATTACCTCAGCACCAACAACAACAACCAGCACCAACAACAACAACCAGCACCGACAACTCGTTTGAAGTTGTTTGCACACCAGCTTAAGATGAGCCGTACATTCAACGGTTCCTGTGCATTCCGGGTGTCAAGGATTCCGGATGTTTGTAATTTCGGAACTACAAAACCGATGACCTTGAAATTTTTACGGAACAATATATAAAGTACTTACTTTCAAAAAAAGTAAAAACCGGTCAAGTGCGAGTCGAACTCGTACACCGAGGGTTCCGTACCTACCCATTATACCCATTAAGTTATTGAACAATTAGTAATTTTTTTGTACATATCCTAGTTCTGCGATAGCAGTGCCGCAAATGTTCTGCGCACACGAGCATAATATTGCAATAAATATTTTCTTTTATTTTCTTTCACACAATAGCACAATTTTATTTATTTACCTTATTTGAGGATGGTGCCAATTAAGCTAGTTCGCTTAATTGTATGAGCGCTCATACAACTCAGAAGACAATCTTAATTGGAGTCAACTATGTATGTATGTATGTATGGGAACACCCTTTAACTTTCAACTTTTTTAATTTTTTGGAATTTTTCCTTTATTTCTGCTATAAGGCCTTGCTTTTTGCCAAATTTCGTGATTCTAGGTCAACGGGAACTACCATTTAGGTTTTCGACCCAAAACCTCTAGGGTACTTCCGGTTGACCTAGAATTGTCAATTTTGGTTACAAGCAAGGCCTTACAGCACAAGTAAAGGAAAAATTCCGAAAAATAAAAAAAGTTGATAATTAAGGTAAGGACCTTGATTTTTATACTCACAATAGGGACTATAGACCTCAGTATATGGTATGAATTTCAACTTGCTAGCTCCACCCGTTCCTGAGATAATCGATGGTGACAGACGGACAGACAGATGGATAGACAGACAAACAGACAGACGGACAAGAAAGTGATCTTATAAGGGTTCCTTTTTTTACCTTTTAAGGTACGGAACCCTAAAAAGAATCAATGAAATCGGACTACGCGCTCATGAATTACAACCAGATACTTATTTTGACTTTCATCCCCTCTCCCTAGGGAACCGTGCTGAATTTCAGGATTAAAAGTATTTTATATTAGACCTCGTAGTATGCACTCAAATAATACCAGGTTTCATTTAAATCCAACCAGTAGTTTTTCGACGTAATGCGCGGCCATGATACGGACAGACAGACATGAATGAAAAAAATTACAGTTTTGGCTTCAGTATCGACAATAGAGAGCCCTCCAAAAAAAATTTCAAAATATCTTCAATGTACAGAATTTGACCTGTTACAGTTTTATTATAAACTAGCTGCTGCCCGCGGCTTCGCTCGAGTTGTACCCGGATAAAAAGTAGCCTATGTTACTCTCCAGCCCTCCAACTATCTCCACACAAAAAATCACGTCAATCCGTCGCTCCGTTTTGACGTGATTCAACTACAAATAAACAAACAAACAAACACACTTTCACATTTATAATAGGGGTACGGATACCTATTGATGTTTGATTGGTTGATGATTGATGATGATTGATTGATGATGTGAAATTTAATGATTAATGAAAATAAAAATTCTTCGGTACACATAGGGATTTTTCGTACATGACGACCTTACACGTGCTGATTACAGCTACGGAAACAAACATGATCAACAGGTAAACTGTTGGAAATTTTCGGGATACTACTGTAATTCGCGGGCCCATCTAAACGCACCGCCTTTATCGCTCGTTTCCAATCCAATTATGGAAAAAAGTTTTAAGCAAGAAAAGCTCTCACTCTAACAATTTTTAAAACATTACTTACATGTTGAATTGTTTGTGTGTACATAATAACATAGCATTATCAATAAATATAGGTAAATATTATTTTTCTGTAACACAAAAAAAATTGTTCCCTATTTGCCGCCCCTAAAATCTGCCGCCCTAGGCTCCAGCCTTCTCAGCCTATTGGTACCACCAATTGATTCGCCACGTCATAAGTACCTAAATATGCGTTATCCTTTGTTGCACTTATGGGGGCATCCATTAATTACGTCAGGCTTTTAGGGGGCGGGAGGGGGTTGAGCCAAATCGCACCTAATCCCATGTGGGATTAAAAATGAAAGGGAGGTCTCGGCAAATCTAGGTAGGTACCTGTTTAAGATTATTTTTTTTATTCTCACGTGAGATTAGGGGGTGGGGGAGGGGATCGAGCCAAATCTCAGGACATCTCACCAAGGGGGGAGGGGGTGCGGGGGTTGAAAAATTGCAAAAATCACCTTTAATTTTTATTTTTTAATTTTAATTAATGGACGCCCCCTAATTTCAGAGGGACAAACATCCGTTGTGACTTCAGTAGTTAGGTAGGTTAGGTAAGTACCTACTTACCTATAGACATTGGACAGAAAAAAACATAGGTAAGTACCTACTTAGGTACCTACTTCCCTTTGAAAATTTAGGTAATTGTGTACCTACTTATATAGGTAACAACCCACATATTCTGTCTAGCGTCATAATATCGATCTCATCCCTCCCTAAAAATCTTGAGAGTAAGATGGGTAGGTAATCGATCGAGCGAGCGAAGCGAGCGAAGATCTTAGTGGTAAGTTGGGCGATTTTGCTTTGTATGTTTGTATGTTTGTATGTTTGTATGTTTCACGAATTGTTGTTCGAGCATAACTGTCGAACCGTTCATCCAATCTGCATGAAACTTGGTAGGTCAATAGGTTGTGGTAAGGAAATTTACGGTGGAGCATATGAGCTTAATCGATGAAGGGGTTGTGAAGATATTGGGTTCCCAAGGGGGTAAAAAATTATGAAAGTTACACAAATATATTGAGTGGGGTGTCATACGAAAGGGCTTATTTTGTACATTCCAAAATGGTTTTTATTTTTAATCTAGGATGTATAGTTTTTGAAATACGACCAAAGACCAAAAACTACGAAACCAGAGCTGCAAGAGCTCCCGTTTCATAGAGTTTCGATGTCTTCGTAGCTCATTGACTGGTCGGTCTTAAAAAGAGAGTGGCATCGTTGCGGTTTGGTTTGCAATGATTTTAGATGCTACTTGATTTATTTTCATGATAAAAATTTTTTTGATAAAAAATGAAAATAATTGGGGTAAAAAAAGTTAAGTAAACAAATATATTGAGTGCGGTGTCAAATGAAAGGTCTTTATTTGTACATTCTAAAATAGTTATTATTTTTATTCTAGGACGTATACTTTTAAAAATACGACGAGAATTCATAAATATGAAATAAATGAAAAATTAGACAAGACATTATGTATTGCATGCATGCTAGTATTTTTTACCATGAAGAGCTAGCGCAATAGGCATACCCGGCAGTAGTAGCACTTGAAATTATAGGGGTAATCAGAAGAAAGTCCAAATGTTGGCCATCTACGGTGCGCGAGATCTCAGTTCGGGGCGAACTACTAGTTACCTAGATATTGTAGATAAATTTCCAAAAAAAGCATTTTTACCATACATTTATCTAACGATTCCATGAAATAAAATGAACATTATTCATTAGTGACTGACAATATAACATTTTTGGCCTCTCCAAAGATGCAAAAACTCATTATCAACAGGAATTGATCTCCATTCCGCAAGTACTTACCGCGCTGCAAGCGGAGCTCACAACCACTGAGCCAAACGTCCTGATGCATTTGTATTTGAAATTATTGAACAGTAGCTGCGCGTAATGCGTCCTGAATCGCGCAAAAAAGGGCGGGCCTCATGTCAGACTCATATCTGCCAATCACAGATTAGGTAGAGGTAATACTGCCAATCAGGGCTGTGATTGCTCATAGTAAACTGAGTAGTACACCTATACTATACTACATAGAGTTTTTGCGTGACAAGGACGAACAATTTAGATAGATACGTTGGAAGAGAAGTTCCGAGCTCGACTCACCGCAACCTTAAAAGGTTTTAGAATTTTTTTATTTGTTACTCGTCAGACAAACTGAACCTTAAGCCAATTGATAGAACAGTTGAGTAGACGGGTAATGTTCAACTTTGCGGCAATTTGATTCAATCAACGTGAAACTATTTAGGTTATTGTGAAGATGCCACTAGGCGAGTTTTCATTATTAACTTTCGTCTCGTTAACCGCTAAAGTTATGTTCAGTCATTGTTATTGTGTCCGTTTCATTGAGTCAAATTAGTTTAGGTACCCTATTATTAAATATACGACGAGTACTTACTTATAACAAATATTGACAACTTAGGGGGCGTCCATTAATTACCTGAGGTGATTTTGGCGATTTTGTGACCCCCCCCCCCCCCCCAGCACCCCATAATCTCACGTGAGATTGAAAATTGAACAGAAAAATTCTTTAATAGGTACCTACCTACTTAAATTCGTAAATGCATAAGTAGGTACCTATTCATTCTAATTCAGTCCACGGGAATTCCTGTGTGGCCTCAAGAGTGATTACTGGAACCAACATGTCCATGTGATTTCAAATAAAATCATCGGCGTTTCACGTTTCTTGCGGAAAAAAAAATTACGTGATATTTGCCGAGACCCCCCCTCTCCCCTATGTGAGATATGGTGAGATTTGGCTCGACCTCCTCCCCCCCCCCTAAAAGCCTCACGTAAGTAATGGACGCCCCCTTATCTTGAATGTCTGAAAAATGATCGAAGTGGGTTGAATCTGTTTTTGTGAACAAATAAATTCTTCCAAACATTCATCGTACATTTTTTCACAGACACTTTTTTACAACGGCACCACTAAAACATCAAAGCAGGCCTGTCGTTTTTAAAACTATTTATGTGCCAATTACTATCAGCGCCTTCCAAAATAATCGATGCTCCATTGTATGGAGACCATGCGATGCCACTTTAGGGCCAACTTACACTTGCACTGAATATTTCACTGCCACTGCTGACAGGGGAGTTATAAATGCATTGGAGATCTTCGCACTGACTTGTAAACTATAGGGTAGTCCGGGACTGAATCAAAAGACTAAGGAAAACTTGACGTAGTTGTTTTATTATTTTTTTTTAAATTTTACAAAAAGTAGAACATGCAATTGGCAGTTTAGCTTTTATAACGTTTTTAAATATATTTTGAAGAGAAAAAACTTACTCATTTTGGTTAGTTTTGCAGTCACATAAATGTATTTCACCATCATTATTTTCTTTGTTTTAGTCAGCATCACCAAATGTTACAACTACTGAGTACGGATATTGCTTTACAACTAATTAGTATTAATTCCACTATTTACAGTAAAAACACGGTCCGTACCCTGGACCCAATCAGTGCCAACCTTAGTTATTATTATTATTCGGGCTCTACAGTCAATATTGTGAAAAAATACTCCAACACTACGCATCAGATGCAATACGACCAAAACTCGAGACAATTATGTACGCCACCGCAAACTCCGCCGTTTTTATTACAGTGTGCGTGTCCCCTTAACTTTGTAGTGTTTTGCTAAAGCTTTTTCACACTGACAAATAAAATTAAATAAATGCTTGGAATATTTTTAGACAACGTTTTAATTTTAGTTTTGGAACTACATATAAAATTCTTATTTAGTACACCTTGGACACAGCACAAACATTAATTACCTAAGAAACATATTTGTAAAATATTGATAGTAATGATGGTGGTATCAGGAAAAAAACTAGACCCATAAGATGATTTGTCTCTTACTTATCTTTAAAAATAAACTACAACTCCCAAGCTTGAATTAAAATTAGAATCATTTTAATGCAACTTACAAAACATTACAAAAAAAAAAAAATTTGGTTTACATACTTTGTCCATCTTATGTGCCACGTAATGCTGAATGCAAGCTGCCTATGTTGCGGTGGCTTATTCCATTATGCTCCCGCTCTGGTCATCCTAGTGAGAATATAAAACTTTTTGTATGTATCAATGAACTCAAAAATTTTGTTTGATCCCACTGGGATCACGAAGTGGGATCATAACGGAATAAGCCGTTGCGGTCGACGTATAACTTTACGTTGTGGCTTACACTGTGTGCACAAGCCTTTACGAACCTTGTAACGTTCGGAGACTGATTTACAATCGTATGTTAACAATGTAAACTAGAATGGCGTTTATTTTTATTATCCGCGTTTATAGGCATTGTCGCTTTGGATAAAGACTATTGTCGTAAACCTGTGAAATATAGCTACTTCATCATAAATTATGTAAAGAAATCATCTTTATTGTACGTATAAAATGAGGGAGTTTTATTTGAGTAATCTTTGTGCTACTCTTTGGATAGCTACTTACTAATTAGTAGCTATTGTTTGGATTATAGGTTGGAAACTCCTGATTATTTCTAAAACGCTTCATTAATAAACCTGATCGGTTAATATATCAAAATTAAATTTTATTAAGATTTTGCCGAATGTAAGAGACCAGCAGAGCGATTCAGACCTCGGAATGTATTTCAAATTCGGAAAGTAACGTTTTTTCGCTTAAAAAAACATAAAAATTCGGAAGAAAATCATCGAATCGGATGCATTTTCGGATGTCTGAATTGCACTGCAGGTATCTTTCGCTTAAAATAAAATCCTAGATAATCCATAACATTTTTAAAATATTATTTTCTAAACTGAAAATTCCTCACCCAACCACATGCAATTTAATGTTGTGTTAAAGGGTTTGCCATCTCGTTTGGTCGTTCTTCAAGCACGCCAAGGAAATACACGATGTAGATAGGACTTTATTTTCTTGAACTTCAAGATTTTCATAATTGTTAATCTTTATTTCTTTCAGAAAAAAAGCATTTATGACTTAAACTTTCTATTATCTCATAGTTTTTAATTATTTTAGAAGAAAAAGAGAAATTGCTTGAGGCTCAACCGAAGGACGAGGGTCTAAGGTAAGCAGTTACGAGGTGTAGTAGTATTATAGCTACTCGAATTTTCTGATTTATTCGACGAAGGAAATTCTAAAAAAATAATCCTAAAAGAAAATGTAGGGTCAAACGTATGTAAATGTCGTTTGTTATTTATTAGCACGTGGCTTTGTTCTACCTGTAAACTTGTAGAAAACATAATCTTATGCTCGCGGAAAGAATGTAGCTTCTTAGTAGTAAAATAATTATCAGAATCGAATCAGTAGTTCCAGAACACATTACAAACTTTCACCTCGTTTTTAGTATAAATTATGTGTCATAGTTTATTCAATTGAAAATTAAAATGTTATACTTTGGTAGATGCAGTTCTACGTGGATTAAATTCCAACAGAATTCTCCCTCAAAATGTTCCCAGACGTTTCAAAACCACTATATGTCGTAGGTTTTTGCCATAAGCATTCCAGCCTCGTGTTAACAAATGCATTTTACAAGCTTCAGGCCACATTCTCTAATGTTTTCTATATTCCTAAATTTGGTTTTGAAATTAGGTTTAACCTCTGTGATGGAATTTTCTCGGTCTTTGTGTTTTTATAAGGAAATATTTGTGGGTGTTGGATCTTGTAAAACAATGGACGGTCCCCTGCTGAGTGGCTTTGATATCACATTGACTTGCAATTTGTGTAAAATAGATTTTTTGTTTGTGGATTCTTATTCATGGTACGAAATAAACTTGTCAGAAATTACAAGTAAACTGATTTGTAAACTACAGCTTTTGTTCGGCTATAACAATATTCTGAATTACTTAGGACTTTAGAGCTAGTGTCAAAGCGCATATAAATTTTACGGGATTCGAATCCACGACCTTCGGGTCACTTCTCTCGGGTAAGATGGCTCTTAATCACACTATTCATTTCACATCCTTTTTTTATATTCCTTTTATCTTTCAAGTTCTACTAGACTCAGTAAATCGAAAATTTTCCTATTTCTTTCCTTTGATTTAAAAAAGAAAACTCAGGTCTCTACATCTTTTTACCAGATGGTTTATACAGTGTTAGGAGGCATTTTTTGCCCACACTTAACGGGACACTGTTGTCCCAGGCACTTTCATTGTATCATCATCATCATCATCATCAGCTTTTGACGACCCACTGCTGGGCATAAGCCTCCTTCCCTACCCGCCAAAACGTTCTATTCTGGGCCTTTTACATCATTTTTCATTGTATACTCAATCTTAAAGCGCACATCCCAATTGCAACTTACATTAGTACCTACTCATACTTGTAACGAGAACTATAGTGTTTATACAAACCTACGAGTAAATAGGCTTATAAACACCACTAACAATGTCTGTTAAATTCATATGTCAATATCTATCTATCTATATAACTATCGGAAAAGAATGATCAACAAAATTATATTACTGGACGAAACATTTAAAAGCATACTAAAGTGCGATAAAGATTCTGCTCTCGTTGCTAAAGGTTAAAATCACACTAAATGCCACACTTTCACAACGTCCCAACTCCTGTTTGTTTTGTTTCTATTCGCGTCTATTGGGCGAGATTAATGGTAATCCTCGTGCTAAATCAATGGCCGTAAAAAACACCTGTCGACTGTTAATTCCAAGTTTCCGAGTATCAGAGATCCGATCAGAAAGTCCTTTGCTGGCTTTATTGGTTCTTACTCTGGAAGGATTGGGTCTAAGGACATTTGGTCCTTTATTTTCATTTGATTTTCTCAAGCTTAACCAATAAATCCTATACTATTAAACGAGCAAAATTTGTATATTTGTAAGTTTTTTCTTTGTAATCACGTTCACGAAAATGGCCCTAACGATTTCGATGGCGGTATGGGGGTTTACAGAGGCGAAGAATCGATATAGCTAAGTCTCATATCTAGCGAAATTAGTTTTTTCGGTGCATTTTCACGCAAAAAGATTTACCAGTGCAATGTATTTCGTAATTTCACGGTAGCCATTGTAGTTAAATTGGCAAAGCGTTTAGGGTATCCTAGCCTTCAACGCCGAAGGCTGCGAGTTCAATTCTCAGCCAATGATAGCTTTTTTCTTTTTTTTTCTTTAATTTCTCTATTGCACCCGAGACCTTGGTCGCCCAGATATTAAGTAGTAAATAGAGAAAAATGTAGTCTGCCTTGAATATAAACTGACAGATTTAATTTAATCTATGGTATAAACTGGAATAACTCTTTGGGCTAAGTCAAAAGAGTTTAGAAAAAACATTAGATAGTAACCTATATTTCTTATGTTTTGAGTTGCCGCCAACTAGTCGACAGTGCGTAATAATTAAACTAAATGAGTTAGACTGCGTAGTAAAAAATATGCTAAAGTTTGAGCAATGATTGTAAAGATGAACTCAGGTTGATTATGTTTTCGAACTCTTTCGTTCTTTTATTTTAACATGGGCTGTGAACCGTTAGATAAATTGTTTTAGCTAAACCATTGCACTACGCACGATATATTTGTCTGTCTGTTCCAACTGACAATTTTTCAGCGATCGCCGACTATCAGTGCAAAATAGCCAACCAACCGTGTAAATTCTCTTGCAGGAAACAGTTTGTTTATTGTTTAGATTTCACGGTACACTCACTGTGTGCTTGCCAAAAGTCGTTAACACTGCACAGGCACACTTCGTAAATATCAACCCTGAATATAATGGTGCCCCGAGGTAACTGTTTTTCAAAAACCAAGCCAATTTTTTAAAATAAATTGACCTTATAAAATTTTATGTTAATAACGCTGTAAAACCGCAAACTCAGTCTTTATGGAATACCAAGTCTTGGATTTGTTTTGCCTTCTGCGATGCGCCAAAAACTAAAACAACATGAAAATGAATAAAACATGACAAAGAATACTGAAAACATTTTTTTATTATTTGAATACCTCATTGACAATTTTTTTTAAATTGAACCTATCTCTTCCCACTGCTGGGAAAAGGTCTCCCCCAACTCCCTCCATCTATATCTATCCTTCGCCGTCTCCCACCATTGACTATAATCGTTTTGAATTCGTTTATTTTTATTTCTGCCTGTCTTTTCAAAACTTCTTTAATTATGGCATACTAAGCCGGGCCGCTGGTTCCGTCTGGGTGAAATTTTAAATTGAGTTGCATTTTAAAAACTTTAAAAGTTCCTATGTGATTTAATTTGAAGTTTTGCAAAGAGTGGAGAAGGAAAGATCGTTGTTGCAAGTTGTTGAGAATAGAAGAGAAAAGACGATTGGGCATCTTATACGACATGACAGCTTCATTAAGAACATCATTGAAGGAAAAGTGGAAGGAAGGAGAGGAAAAGGAAGACCGAGGATAGACTACATGAGCCAAGTGAAAGAGAAGTTTGCTGTCATGTCGTATAAGGAGGTCAAGGAAGCTGCCCTGGAAAGGGCTTCGTGGAGAAAGATGCATCAGTTATGCCAACAAGGGGTGATCCTTTAAATTGCAGAAGTGAAGAAGAGATTTAAACACTAAAAAATAACATTTCTATGTTAATCATTGTTTACAGCGATAACCTAGCTCATCGGCGCACCTTCGTAAATTGAAGATATGAAATTTCAAAGGCGCAGCTACTTACCTGTACCCATAACGATCAAATATTTACTGTTCCCAATACTAGCGTACCAGCATTGAACCTATGTAAACCCTTCATTTATGATGTCAATAATTATCCCCACAGAGATGCTCACTTGGTATTAATTATTTTAATACAGTGCCTTTGTTATAAGCAATCTACGATAGGACATTGCGGATCTTTAATCATCATAATACATTTATGTGGGGCGTAAATTAAATGTGCGGGTTACAAGATGTTGGAACTCCGCCCGGAGATAATACCGCCTTTAGATGAACAAATTCCAGTAAAACGATGCACTATAATTTGGGTAGCGCTATATTACAACTATTAACTTCATCATCCGCACTGCTATGGTCTGGAAGTCGCTGCCGGCTTCTGTTTCCCTCGATAACTATAACCTGGGACTCTTCAAGTCAAGAGTGAATAAGTGTCTTCTAGACCTTTGTGATCTATCGTCAGCCATATCATCGCTTACCATCAGGTGAGATTGTGGCTAAACAAAGGTCTATCTAGATTAAAAAAAAAATAACTGAATAGCATGGAAAGACTGGCCATCGCTAGAAAAATAGAATAACGAAGACCTTCGACGAGGAAACGAAGAGGGCGGTCGCAGCCCCATGCGCTGGACTGACCAAATCAGCACCACACTCAACACTCAGGTCCACAACGCGTTTTGCTTGCCGACTCATTCAGTGAGCGGCTGAGGGAGTGTACACATTGCGTTTTCTCAAGCGCGTTTTTGCTACGCGTTCCGAACGCGCGTTTGTATCGATACAAACGCGCGTTCGCAACGCGTAGCACATCGCGTTTGTAGTTTACTAGTTTGTATGCTAGTTTGTCCCTTATCAAAAGTGTCCAGAAGCTAACGTGTCCCTTCGCAAAAGTGTCCCGAAGCAAAAGTTTCTAGAAGAAAAAGTGTCCCTTAGCAAAAGTGTCCCCAAGCAAAAGTGTCCCTTAGCCAAAGTGTCCCTTAGCAAAAGTGTCCCGAAGCAAAAGTGCCCCCAAGCAAAAGTGTCCCGAAGCAAAAGTGTCCCGAAGTTAATGTGTCCCGAAGCAAAAGTATCCCTTAGCAATTGTCCCGAAGCAAAAGTGTCCCTTAGCAAAAGTGTCCCTTAGCAAAAGTGTCCCGAAGCAAAAGTGTCCCCAAGCAAAAGTGTCCCTTAGCAAAAGTGTCCCTTAGCAAAAGTGTCCCGAAGCAAAAGCGTCCCGCAGCAAAATTGTCCCGAAGCAAAAGTGTCCCGAAGCAAAAGTGTCCCCAAGCAAAAGTGCCCCCAAGCAAAAGTGTCCCGAAGCAAAAGTGTCCTGAAGTTAATGTGTCCCGAAGCAAAAGTATCCCGAAGCAAAAGTGTCCCGAAGCAAAAGTGTCCCGAAGTTAATGTGTCCCGAAGCAAAAGTATCCCTTAGCAATTGTCCCGAAGCAAAAGTGTCCCTTAGCAAAAGTGTCCCTTAGCAAAAGTGTCCCGAAGCAAAAGTGTCCCCAAGCAAAAGTGTCCCTTAGCAAAAGTGTCCCTTAGCAAAAGTGTCCCGAAGCAAAAGCGTCCCGCAGCAAAATTGTCCCGAAGCAAAAGTGTCCCGAAGCAAAAGTGTCCCCAAGCAAAAGTGCCCCCAAGCAAAAGTGTCCCGAAGCAAAAGTGTCCTGAAGTTAATGTGTCCCGAAGCAAAAGTATCCCGAAGCAAAAGTGTCCCGAAGCAAAATCGTCCCGAAGCAAAAGTGTCCCCAAGCAAAAGCGTCCCGAAGCAAGTGTCCCGAAGCAAAAGTGTCCCGAAGCAAAAGTGTCCCGAAGCAAAAGTGTCCCGAAGCAAAAGTGTCCCGAAGCAAAAGTGTCCCCAAGCAAACGTGTCCCTTAGCAAAAGTGTCCCTTAGCAAAAGTGTCCCGAAGCAAAAGTAAAAGTGTCCCGAAGCATGTGGCCCGAAACAAATGAAAAACTTAGAGCAAATAAGCAAACTAGCAAACAAACTAGCAGACAAACTAGCAGACAAACTAGCATACAAACTAGCATACAAAAAAGCAAACTACAAAATCAAACCCTGCTTAAACACGTTTGTATCCATAAAAACGCGAGGCGAACGCGCGTTTGTATCGATACAAACGCGCGTTCGAACCGCGTTTGTATCGATACAAACGCAAACCGGGAGTGTACACATTGCGTTTTCTGCAGCGCGCTTTTGAGCTGCGCGTTCGCATCGCGTTCGCAACGCGTTTGTATCGATACAAACGCGCTACAAAAAACGCAATGTGTACACTCCCTGATTCTCATTTCTTCTGAATTTTAAAATTTCATTTGACATTGAGTTAGATACTACCTATAATATAAATATTCTAGCATCCTTAAAACATGAAGCAGCACTATCATAAATTGATTCATGAAACAATGAATAAGCAAGCGATTGACTATTGATTTTCAGATTAATGTTTTACTTCAACGAAGGTTAGCATTAGTTATTAACTGGTCAATATAGAGCTAAGGGCCTATTCCCAACACTCAACTCGAGCCCGATCCTATGTCATTAAAGATTTAACTGTTTCGTAGAATTTGAACTATTTGAATACTATATCTCAATATCAGCAGTGATGGAAATCATGGCACATTTATCAGTCGTACACGACTGATCTGTACCTGGTTCCTAATTTGATCAAATTTTGTAGTTTTTTTTCACATATTTTTGAGAAAGATGACTAATAGTATCAAAACTCGATATCTATTTACACTTTCATGAATTAGACACGATTTTTATCAAATGCTTTATAGTAATGTGATAATACCGTTTTTAGGGTTCCGTATTTTAGCTAACGCCACTCTTACAAAAGAAGTGGAATATTTTGGAGTAGTTTATTAAGACTGAAAAAGCGTTGCGGTAGTGGAAATAGTTCTTGGTTCAGACAAGCAGCTAAACGAACCAGTAATTGGGGAGTAAACGTTGCAACGTTTTATTTAAAGTAAATTGCGATATTAAGAGCCTTATAAAACAGAAAATTTGGTCCGCGGCTTCACTCGCATTGTGTACATTCATACATAAAATACATTTATTCAAATAAATTGTTTTATGGTGTGCAAACTCATAATTCTATTTATTATTTCTATTTATTTATTGTCTCTGCATATTCACATCAAAACATTGTGTGTGTGCTAACATTTAGTATCAAACTTACAAATTAAATAAGTCCGCCCATACTTAGTATTTAAATTGATCAGACTATTTCTCAGCCGCAGAATATGCCAAAGTTTCCTCTCTTTCTTTTGCTTTTGTTATGAGTAGGATGCAACACTTTATCGTACTGTATCGTATTCTTGAACAGTTCAGAAACAAATATATTATTATGCGCATAAGACGAGCTCTACTCAATGAAGAAAAACATCGTGAGGAAACCAGCTTTCTAAAAGCAGCGATGAGCTTGCAACCTGTCACGTATAGAAAGTCAAAAGTCAAAAGTCAAATTCATTTATTCAATAAGGTCACTAGTGTACCACTTTGAAACGTCTTAAGAGCTACGTGATTCTACTCCTGTTCCTTCGCGACCAAGACTTCTAGATGGAATTCTAACATGTTCAAAATGTAGTTCAAAATGTAATTTGGACATACATCTGCTGTACCAAATATGAATTTGAACATACCTCTAACTACTCCCTTAGACATTCCAAAGAATCAAAAAAACTAAGATCTGAGAAAATGTCTCCCGGGCTTTTGGGATACAGTCAGTAGTCAAGTCGAGTATTTACTTTGTTCTTAGCTTTTCAATGCTTTGCAGAATCTTTGTTGCGGTTATATTAAAAGTTCCATCTTATAAAACTTCTCATAACCGCAATATCTGAAGCTTACTTTCAACTGTTTATTGATACAAAGCTCTACAAAGACCGTTCACTTAAGTTCGTTCAGTGAAGTATCATTCACTCTTAAGATTTTCAGGATAGCTCGAAATAATAATAGTTGAGAGGACTCTTAACATGCCTTTTATAACAAGTTGCGATAAGTTAAAATCTGCCTTTTGATGTCAGAGGGTTCTGCACATAAAAAAATAATTATTCTTAAGAAAAACCATTATTTATAAAAGAGGGGGAAAACATTAATAAGGGGCTTATGTCCAGCGGTGGACTGCGACCTATCTGTTTTGTGATCGCACAGAACGGTGCATAAAAACCTAAGTCCAGAATTCAAAGTACAGTTTATTATTTTAATATCTTTATTGGTATTTTCTATAACTTCATGAGTTAACGATTTATGAAGAGTGAATAAATACGTTACGCAACGAGAGCTTCAATATAAGCAGATGATGATGATGATTAATATTCCACCAGCATGAAAATTCCTAAACATTAATTTTGTTTCTCAAAACAGTTTTTTTGCGAGTTTTAGAGCTAATCTTCCTAGAGACCAATAATAAAAAAGCAAACATACTAAAACCAAGCTGTAAACATTATGCAAGTTTAAGAACCAGCTTTGTAACGGTCTGACTCATCCTTTAAAGCTTTAAACCAAAAAGCGTTGTTTTACGTTACCTAGTTTTAGTAGTCGCACACGGAACCCTAAAAAGCTTTTCAGAAAAATGAGCTGTAATGAAGGAGAAAACCGCTTTTAAGTCCAATGTTTCTTTTGCTCAATGCGTTTAAGGTAAGCGGTCTGAAGTTCTTTCAGAAAATTGTAGTAAGTGGTTTTGTGACGTCACAACTTTTTGCCACTCTTCGCGCTTTCTTGACGCAGGGTGTTGTGAGAGCTTAGCTTTATACTTTAATCTATGAATCAATGATGGAGTCTGGTGTGACCATTTTTTAACCAACTTCCAAAAAAAGAGGAGGCTCTCAATTTGTCTGCATCTTTTATGCCGACAAATTGAGAGCCTCCTTATCTTTTATTTTTTGTATGTTCACCGATTACTCAAAGACGCCTGAACCGATTTAGAAAATTATGAACAGAAATGCACCTCGAGAGTGCAAAAAAATTCTCAGCTTATAGGTATAACATTGAAGTCGGTTTTTTTTCAAAATTTTAATTTAGTCACTTGTCATACATTGGTGTGAAGAGTCGTGTGGACATTTGTTTGAGATTTGAAAGCAGATCTCTATTATCTTCTCAAATTCTTATTTTTAACGAAGTAAATTTGGAAAGCTTAAAATCTTGTCGTATTTATTAATCCGTATAATCTAAGACTAATGAAAGATCGTTTTCCGGGAAAACATTGTTGAACCCAAAACAAGTAATCCAACAGAGATTACCAACTCGCAAGTAACAGAAATAAATCATATTTCAACGGGAGTCAAGTCGAGTAGCGTTATCGACGAAAAACCATCACTTTGCCCACAAACTCTTGTCAATGTTTGTGTAAAGAGAGCTAGGTCATTCAAAAAATGTGTCACTTATCTTAAGTGTGAACTTACATGAGAAGCTGACTATGCCTAATGCCACAGTATGGTGGTACAGGCGCCGTTCAATGGAATGGTGCCTGAAAACAAACCCGACCAAGAACAGATCTGATTATGGCTACACAGTCAATCGCAGATGAAAAGGGAAGAAAAAAAATATCTTAAGTCAGCTGAAGAAGCGATTTTGATGATGACGAGCATCTTGAGGCGGCCTAAGAACTTCTTTATAACACTCCACTAGCTCATACTAGCAATCGTTCATAGTTCATCATAAAGGTTATAGCTGACCAGTCACCGCACCGCATCGTCTTTTTGGCGTTCACTTGTTCTTTCATTTTTGGCTTGCGATACGATCCGTAACACCCTAGTTAAGAGATCGGCCTCCTGATTGTCTATTTTTGAGAGCGACACAAGCGAAACTCTCAAAGATAATACGTGACGACGCAAGTAGCTCCGTCACTCTCATATCAATGAGACCGAACGCGACAAAAGATACTACGCGATCGTTTTGACAGTTTGAGACCAGTTTGAGGTTTGAGACAAGTTAGACAAATCAGCCTGCTGGTAGAAATACAAAAGCTTGGTATTTTATGGACACAATTGTACAACATTCCCATAGAGTGACTTAGCTTTATCTCAGCTCAACTATAGCCTAACTTTGGCTCTCGAGCGCACAAAGTTTAGTGTCTGTTTAGTTTAAGAGAGCCAGTTTGCGTCAGATGACTTTGGAAAGTACGTATTTCTGAGACGCTACTTAGAAGGTGAAAATAAAATTGTTTGAGTTATAGCAGCAAAGTTTTCTTAGCAGATGGTTTTGAGGCGAGATGTTTATGTGATAGGTGATCGGTGCCCATAGCTTATTAAAGTTACTCCTAACTGACTTTGTATCAGCATCGTTTGGACCAGTGTTTATACTAAGATCCTACTATTTATGTACACATTGTTTAACCTCATTGTGTACGCATAAAAAAAAATTGCGATCACTTTTAAAACTTGAAATATTTTTTGATTCCTAAACATAAGTAGTTTGAAAATCTTTTTATGAATGATTCTTCTTTTAAAAATGCATAATTTGTAATCAAAAAAACAATATTCCTTCGTTCCTTTGTACCTACTTAAAAAAACGAAGCCAATGGTTTTCAACATAATAAAAAATATGTAAGTAACTTTTTCAAACTGAATATGAATATGAGCTAGTTGGATGACTCAGGTGACGGAATTTTGAAAAAATTAATCACAAACTTGTTTATGTACTTTTTAAGTATCCACTCCCATAAAAAATGTTTTGAACCTATTCCATTAATATTCTAATACAATTTCCATTCTAATTTCAAAGCTTTGTAAACTGAATCTCGTACAACAAACTTCATTCTCTCAACATTAAGGAGCTTAGCTTCACTTATGCGTGTTCATAACATTAAAAAGTTTCTCAAAGTCCCTAAACATGTTTTATCACGGAAGTTAGGTTAGGAGTTTCCTTAGGCAAGAGCATAAGGAATTATTTAGATGCAGAAGTGAAACTCGGTTTTATATTGATTTTACAGCTGATCTCAGTTTCAACCTGTCACGTATGGAATGTTAACTTCTGGAAAATGGGGGAATGTACCAAATGTATTTGGACATACCTCTGACTACCCTCGTAGACATCTTCAAAGGATCTAAAAATGTCTAAAGATCTGAAGGAATATGTCTACTGCATCTTGGGAATACAGTCGTGATCATATTCATTCATTCTTTCTCAGTTTCTACTTATGTCTTCATTAAAACGCTTTGTAGTGTTATTTTGACGTTTGGTGGGTTTAAATATAAGTATACCCTGTGATTGAAATACTGGGAGGATCTTCTAATTTTATCAAAAGGGTACGAACATTTTTGTATGGAGCCTGGCATACCTACTGTCGGCCATTTTGAAAAAACCTCGATTTTGCTGCCAGTGATGAAACATGTGTCAATCGATAGGGGAAGTGATTACAAACAAAATATATTCAGTAATAAAATCTCGTAATCTTTATACTTTCAGTGATATTTGAGTTTGAAAATGTAAAAATTAAAACTTGAAAATGCTAATTATGCTGCCAATAATAACCGGTAGGTATTTGAATATGTCTACTGTGACTGGGGATAAAATCGTGAGCCAATTTCGTTTATTTTTTAAATATTTTTTTTTTATTTGAAATTATATTTTTGAACAAAGTTTATTTTATCATTTTGTGCTAAATAGGTAGAAAATGAATGATGATTTCAAACTGTGTTCAAAAAATACAGGGTGAATTTTTGAGACGGGGCAGTAAGGGCACCTACCTTATCCGTTGTAGCTACAGGAAAACGTTCTTAGAAGATTATCCTTAACTTATATATATTTTGACGAAATTCTGAAGATATTTTGACCTGCATTCACAGATTTTGAAAAAAATGTACAGTCAGCGAGAAAATGGCCAGTTTACACAAAAAACTTTTTTGATGCCAATCGATCCTGTTTCACATAAGGATTAAAAGGCTCTATCGGACCAACTGAGGTTAGAGTACTAGAGAAGTCAGAAAATGCTAAAATGTATTTTTGAGACGGGTTAGTAAGGGCTACCTTAACCGTTGTAGCTACAGGATAGTCTCGTAAGAACTATCCTGTAGCTACAACGGTTAACTTAAGCGAGTTAAGGATAGTCTCGTAAGAACGTTTTCCTGTAGCTACAACGGTTAAGGTAGCTGCCCTTACTGTTCCTATCTATCTACCTATGTACCTAGGTAGGTAACTTGTAAAGTAGGTAGGTAGGTACTTACCAAAATTGTTTTATTCCACGCTTTTGTATGTAATTCTATGTAGGTACCTACTAATTGTATTGTTTTATTCTGCTCTGTCCTCTGTCTTCTGTGTGTTGTCAATAAACTATATTCTATTCTATTCTATTCCTTCTCAAAAATGCATTTTAACAATTTCTGACTTTTCTAGTACTCTAACCTCAGTTGGTCAGATAGAGTCTTGTAATCCTTATTTGAAACAGGATCGTTTGGCATCAAAAAAGTTTTTGTGTAGATTACCCATTTTTTTCGGTGACTGTACATTTTTCCCAAAATCATTGAATGCAAGTCAAAATATCTTCAAAAGTTAAGGATAGTCTCTTGAGAACGTTTTCCTATAACTACAACGGTTAAGGTAGCCCTTACTACCCCGTCCCAAAAATACATTTTAGCGTTTTCTGACTTTTCTAGTACTCTAAACTCAGTTGGTCCGCTAGAGCCTTTTAATCCTTATGTGAAGTTAGCGGCCTTTACACGGTAGAGTTTTTACCACGGATCTGGACTGTACAGATATCTGTTCAGATAACCGCGGATAAAACTGTCAAAGGTTGGAATGGCGCGTGCTATTTCCCGCGGGCCAATCTCTGCGTGTAATGTAAGTGCTGCTATAGGATCGATTGGCATCAAAAAAAGTTTTTGTGTAAGCTGGCCATTTTCTCGCTGACTGTACATTTTTTAAAAAATCTGTGAATGCAGGTCGAAATATCTTCAAAAGTTAAGGATAGTCTCATAAGAACGTTTTCTTGTAGCTACAACGGTTAAGGTAGCTGCCCTTACTGCCCCGTCTCAAAAATTCACCCTGTATACTTAATTAAAAAAAAAAAATTTTTACGCAAAAATTAAACGAAATTGGCTCACGATTTTATCCCCAGTCACAGTAGACATATTCAAATACCTACCGGTTATTATTGGCAGCATAATTAGCATTTTCAAGTTTTAATTTTTACATTTTCAAACTCAAATATCTCGGAAAGTATAAAGATTACGAGATTTTAGTACTGAATACATTTTGTTTGTAATCACTTCCCCTATCGATTGACACATGTTTCATCACCTGCTGCAAGATCGAGGTTTTTTCAAAATGGCGGAAGAGTAAGTATGCCAAAATGTTCGTTCTTCTTTAAGTCCTAATCTTACACCTTTTACATACAATTGACACATTTAAAAAACGCCATAAAATTATAGAAACATAAAATACCTAAAATTACTTACGATTCGCCTACAGTTCTAAATAGTGACCTTTTTTGAGGCATCTGATGGACACTAATAATTTCATAGTGAGTGAGGTTGAACTTAACATGCTTAGTTGCGTTTCTATGTCTCATTTAATTTGTCGTTTCGTCACGTAAAGCTTGTGGTCGTCTGCGAACTCGTTAATGACGTAAAACAACTCTTGGCTAACAAAATGTGACTTTAAGGGCGTATGCACACGGCAGACTCCTTGGGGTTCCATAGCCAAGAACCAAGAGGTTTTATCAGAACATCTTAGGAACATTATGGTAACAGCTAGACTAGCTATGCCCCTAAGTTTTCTTAGCTCTTTATCAGTTGGAGTTGCTATAGCCACGTGGATAAAAATATTACTTTTAATAAAAAAATACTGCGTCTAAGCTTTTTCTTCCACGATGACAACTTTTCTGCGCGGTCATCATCATCATCCTCAGCACGATTTTACCCACTGCTGGGTATAGGCCTCTCTAAGTTTGTGCCATCCACCACGATCCTGTACTAGCCGCATCCACTGACACCCGGTCAATTAAAGCTAAAATTAAAAATATTTCCAACACAAATATCAGAAGCTGAATAAAGACTTTCAAATTAAAGTAACAGTCTGCTCTAAGACGTTTCATTACAAATGTACAGACGGACAGCCACTGACGTGGAAATAAGTTTTCCTCGAGTTCAGTCTCATGAATATTTATCTTGGGCTCTGCGGTCTAAAGTTTGAACGTTTCGCACTTGATCAAACTTTAATGTTGAGAGATCTTGAAATTGCAGAAAAGAAGTCAAATCAAATATTTTTAAGTAGCTATGACTTATTTGACTTAAGTTCCTATGTCCCCTCGATGGAGCAGAGGGCGTCCACGGTGACTCTCCATCTCGTTCTGTCTTGAGCTTCGCGCTTGATTTCACTCCAAGACTTCCCGATCTTCTTCGCCTCGTCTAGCACCGTGCACCACCAGGTTTGTTTGGGACGGCCACGTTTTCGCATTCCTTGGGGATTCCTATCTAAAACCTGTTTGGGTATATGGTTTGGACACCTTCGGAGCGTGTGGCCGATCCAGTTCCACTTGCGGCGCTTGATCTGCTAGTCGATCTGGGTTTCGTGGCAGCGCACATACAGGTCTTCATTAGAGATTTTCTCGGGCCAGTAAATCGAGAGAATACGGCGAAGACACCGGTTAACAAAAACCTGGAGCTTAAGCTTATGCGCTTTAAGTAGCTATAGTGTTATTTAAACGTTGTCTATAAAAGAGACTCCACATTGAAAAGCATAGTAAAACGACACACCCCATAGTAGATTAATGTTCATTCAATATGAGCTTGAGAGAACATTTTATCATTTTTTTGTATGAACAGTAACATAGCGCTAGAAATCTCAAACAACTCCAAACTAAAAAATTGAAGCGCTCGTGGCGTAGCTTGCTTAGACGTTCTTGATTGATCGTTGAAGTTAAGCAACGTTGGGCGCGGCCACTCTTAGGATAGGTGACCGCAAGAGGTATTACGAGCTTGAGCGCTTCCGCGCTTCGGAGGGCACGTTAAATTGTCGGTTTCGGCTTTTAAGTCGTTAAGCCATAACGGAGGCCTTTAGGCGGCCTAAAAACTCCGTCACCAGAGTTGGCCACTTACTCATACGGACTTCCTTATTTTTAACTGAAAAAGCGGTGCTATTAGAACTTCCTTCCTTTTTCTTGAAAGCGATCGATGTAAGCTGAAACAGGTGCAAATAATTTTTGATGTAAGAATTATGTATTCTTAGATAATTCGTTATGAGAAATCATTTTTGCGATCAATAGTAGGTAACTGGTGAATCAATTGTACTTTTTTTGTGAAAACTACGTTAGTACTTATAATTAGTAGGTACTCTTTAGAAAATATATAGAATATCTATTTTCATAACATAAATGCTTGTCCTAGATGGGAGCCGAAGCCACAACGAAAGCAGCTACACGAATAAACAACATGTCTTTCAGTCGCTTCATAAATATTTTCTTTGAAAACTACATTTAAGTTGTACTTAGATCAAACTTAAATTGCGTTACGTATAACTTTCTAGACATGAGCCTATTTATAATGCTCAAAGGAAAACTTGGAATAAACAGTTTGACATGTTCCATCTAAGTGCTCATGTATGTATTAGACGTTTTTTGACAGGCGTTTATAAGTGTTTTTTATCTTTACATATTACGACGAAAATTCGCATGAACTGGCGTTGATCTCGTAATCGCGTTCTATTAGGACGAGTCCCGATAGTAAAACGCTCTTTTTCGCGACGCCGCAACGCCACAACGCAAACTGCCAATTTCAGCGGCGCGGCGCCGCAACGCAGTTATGTATTTCGGCCCTAAAAGGCTTCTTTAGCCGGAATCTATATACTTAATTTTACTTGCCCTACAAAGCCCGGAAGCATTCAGCTGCAATAACACTAAAATTTGGAATAGGACGCTAATATTTGGCTTTATTATGCTGAATAGAGTTTTTACTGTTCTTATTAGGTAAGTATCATTTTTTTATTTTTCAAAAAAATAAATAAAATAAGTATTAATTTTTGAAATAAAACAAAACATTGAATTTTTAACTTTCAGAAAATTAAGAATTACAAGGAACACAGAGAAAGTTTTATTTCATCGTTATAGTTAAAAGAAGAGTGAAGAAATGTGAATTTGTCACGCATCAATATCAGCATTATCCGAAAGGGAAAACCTAAAGACAAAGAGCGCTCAACAAGGGGCCCGAATGTTTGGAATTAGAGGTAAACACATTAGGTAGCGTGTTTGTATAGGCGCCGTTACCGTCACGTTCAGTTAGTAAGCGAGTTTTCAGCGCTTGTATACCGGTAACTACACGTTCAAATACCACACATTCTCACATTGCGGCTACTATTGGATATTATTGTACTGTACGTCGACATTACGTTATTGGAAGTAGGAGTAAAGTCTGCTCTTTCCCTAGCTCACATGTAAGTAGTAAGGTTTGTTTTCGGACGCCGAAACTACACGAGCGTACACGCAGGATGACAAGTACAATACAATACTATAGTGCAGTATGCATTTAGTACTTGAAAGATCTAGATAAATCGTGTGAATTAATTTAGTACATAGTTAGATTCGTAAATGCAACCAAAATTCAGCCGGTCTCATTGTCATGACCACAAAAAGTATTTTGACTCATGGACTCATGGAATGTTAGAGTGAACTTCTTCCTAATCAGTCAACCAGGTAGGTATTAAAGATTTATTTTCAGGATACCAAAAGGCGAGTTTATTTACCTATTCCATGGCATTGATTTGATAGTTTTAGCACCACACTTACAGAAATAAATTAAAAAACCAGATTGCGCATGTCAATGCTGAAACACAAGCAACAAAACATGAAATAGGACAACTGCATCTAGGTTTTGCCTGGATTTTGTGTAAATACTATCCTACCCCAAACTTGTTTGATCCGAAGCAAAACAAACCTTCACTAATCAGAGGCAACTTCTGCATTATTATACTTTAAAAACGTTTTAGGTTTTATGATTTTTGTCGTTGTGTCTATTGAGCAAATGGTTTATTTGATTTAAGTTTGTGGAGTTATGTTCTGACATTGAAAAAAAAAAACTAAATTTGAGCCGAAATTACAAACATGGCTGTCTTTCGTGACCCCAAAAATAATGGTTCATACTATTTGATCATAACACAAGCCCTGCTTACTTTGGGGCTAGATGATGTTGTGTGAAATGTCCAACATTACGTATTTTATTTATTATTATTTTTTTCTGTGTCTCTAGAATCTTTCAAAATCATAATGATTACTACATTTGCAAGCCTACCATGTGGGAATGAGGCGTGATTTTATGTATGTATGTATTTGCAAGCTATAATAATCTACACAGTTTTTAACAAAAAAAAATTACGACGGCTAACAAACCGTGCATCAAAAAAGTCATTAATTGGCTCTGCGTTCACAAATTGTTCGCATAATACATTTGCAAGCCTACCATGTGGGAATGAGGCGTGATTTTATGTATGTATGTATTTGCAAGCTATAATAATCTACACAGTTTTTAACAAAAAAAAATTACGACGGCTAACAAACCGTGCATCAAAAAAGTCATTAATTGGCTCTGCGTTCACAAATTGTTCGCATAATCAGGCACTCATTTCGGACAAAATCGTGCGAATTAAGTTTGACATGTCGGTCGATAACGGACCACACGTTATTGTCTTTAATTAAAATTAAACCGCTTTATCAAAAGCCATTTTGGAATAAAGCCTTTCTAGACGCCGCACTTCAACCCCTCACAGTTGCCTCACAGTCTCAAAACAAAGACTAGTTAATACTCGTAGCTATGTAAAGCAAAAACGTAGTATTGTGATTTGTGACACTTCAGAAACTTGACACACAATGTGACCTCAATCAAAATTTACTTAATTTTTTGTTGTAATCAGAATTTTAGACAATAGTGCACAGATAATGTTTGAGACAACATAATTTTCCTACCTTTACTTCTTTTACGCATTTACTCCATAATAATTCACGAGTGCTTCAAAAGTGTAATGTTTAAAAAGGTCCTTACTTCCAACGAGATAAAGATTAATGTTCCCTTGTCAAATAATTTACTGTGCTGATAACAGAATCTCTTGGACCCTGGGAGCGTTTAAATGTGAATTACACTTGTATGCAGTTTAATGGCAAATTGCTGTATTGATAAAATTTCTGAGATAGCGATAAAATACCGAGATACACATTACACATAATTAAAAAACACAGATAGAACTTACGCATAAATACGAGTAAGTAATAATATTAAATTGAAAATGTCTGCACGTTTTCGAAACTTGGACAAAGTATACGTAATTTTGAAACAGTTGAAACTCTTTGAAATTATACTTGTTTATTAGATCTACGTGAGCTACAATATCTGTGACAGTATTCGCAAAATGCCTTATTTGGTGCTCTGCTTGGACTGAGAAATAAGGCTATGTTTTTCAAACAGACATTCTTATCTACAGCTCATTGATGTTACTATAACATCAATGTGCTGCATTATAACTACTTTATAAGTTGCTACTGGAAAAACGGCATAGGTAAGCATTTCTTCTGAGTCATTCTTTCAAGAACTGTTTTTGTATATTTTTTTATATTTTATGCTTTTTGAGAATTAAGTTGAAATAGACTAATCAGTAATATTTCATTGAAAATGAAAATCAGTAATAGACACTAACTATTATGAACAGGTTTTTTGGACATGTTTGCGTGATGTCTATAGCATGACTTGGTTCTATCTGTCTTACTTATAATCCATGGTTATTTAACTTGTATTTAATATCAAAGACGTGTTTTGTCGAAGTTCTTACACGTAACCGGAGTTTCCAGTTTAGAATTTGAAATTGCTTTCCTTTCCTTTGAATTTGTTCTGATGTTGCGTAAATTGTGAGTTTGATGGGACTTTGCAGTTGCATGTTTTCTATTTGTTCTGTCAAATTGATGTTGTTTGGTAAATATTACTCAAAGCTGCTTGGATTCTATTGTTTCATTGTGGTGCGTGTCCTGAATGATTTTACTGAATTCTCGTATTATTTCACTGTGCTTCTAAATAATTTTGTTGTTTATATACTTTTATGAACATAATTCTTGTCTGAAAAAAAAAAATCTACAATATAGAAATGTAGGAACAAAAGTTATAAACGTATACGATTCCAAAAAGTAGTAACCTTAATAAAATATTTCCTTGACTAGCGATCTGAATCACGTATGTTCTAATAACTATGAACTGATTAACTAAGAATAGGCTAAATTTTCGATTAGCTCTTTTAATCCTATTCAACATATTACTTTCATAGATTCTAGAAAATCTAAATATGTAAAAGTACTTATGTATTTCCATAATCTTATGTATTCCGTCACCAGAGTTGGCCACTTGCTCATACGAAAGAAGAAGAAGAAGATCTTATTTATACGAGTAGTATCATGCTTGTAATCCAGCCGCATGCCTGTAGAATTTCAAATGAAATTAAATGTTTATAAAAGATTCCCCAAGTTTATCGCTAGTGAATATTTATTACCGTGTAATTAGTTCGTGCCTTGAAGGTTTGCGCAACGGGAGTAAATAAATTAAACATTCCTTCAGAGCATACGGAGTATAGGTACATGAGCAAGTAGTTGGGAATTGTCGACTAATGTGAAGAGGAAATAGGGAAAGGTTATAATAATAATAATCTAAGTCCCACAGAAAATAGCAGCCAAAAATTCGAATAACCTTTGAGAGACAAAGAATCGTCGGCGTCGGATTGAAGCTCGGATTGAAAAATCAATGATCTTCAGTAGCCGCTCCAATAATTCTTATCTAGAAATGGAAATGAAACATAATATTCCGATTAGTGGGATCAGAATTCTCGTTTAAATTGAAAGGAACTGACTCGCTCGGGGCTATATCCTTCATTAACTCTTTCGATTTAATACCGAAAATCTTTTTCGCTTTATTCTTAAAAGCATTTCAATCCCTTTAGGCTAGCAAAAACTTACGGACACTTTGAAATTCTTTGAATTGTTTTAGTTAGGTACTTATATTTGAGCTTAGACGAAATAACATTTTGATATCCATTGTTTTAACTTTAAAACTAAAGCATTGACAATTTTTTGAAATAAGATCTGGATAATTAGTTAGTAACTCAAATAATGTTTTATTTTTCTATTATTATTATTAATGAAGAAATGTAGGTACTTTAAACATACGCAGGTACTTATAGGTACTTAAAATAAATTAAGTCTTTGAAAATTTACAATAAACTACATAACTTTGTAAGGTGTTTATAAACGAGGAGCTGTTAACCAGAATATATTTTTAAATAAATCGGCCTAAAGAGTTTAAAGTCACTAAACGGTTGTAAAAGGGTCTATAACAAAAGATTTAAATCTTGACAACTGTCGCGATCATTATCGCATTTATTACTCTTCACCCATATGGTGACAGTCTTTGGGTCACATTGAGTCGCCTTACTTTGTTTTAAAGATATTTTGAAAAATAAAATCAATAGTCCCGACAAAGCCGTTTCTTTTCTATGAACTTTACTTTTCATGTTTTAGAAAATGACAAATATCTAATCACAGTACCTATGCAATACTACAGACAGATTTTATTGAAACCTGTTTAAAAGTGCTCAACGCAATGTGACATCGAAAAATCAACCATCAGACTTTTTTTTCTGGTGTCCACATTATTAGTTACGGTGGCCGTTTGACTTCAATATAAAAAAAATTACAAATATCTAAACACTATAAGTAAAATATCATTAGAATATCCAAACTAGCCGTAGAACTATCATCACAACTGTTTAAAAAGTGCGCAACGCAACGTGACATCGAAAAAAACAACTATCGGATTTCTTTTGTTTTTTTCCGGTGGCCACATTATTAATTACGGTGACAGGTCAAGGCGGCCTCTTTGTTCTGGGACTTTTCGTCCCAATGCTCTTTATAGTTTTCTGTAATCACATTGCCACATGTTTTTGCGGTAGCGCGCGACTGTGTCACAGAAATGACTGATGTCCATGTGTCAGCTACTTTTTGGACAAAGATGAGTTGGAAAGGAAAAGATGTGCCATTTTAAAAGCAAGGGGCCTTACTTTTGAAAGATGTTTAAAGTTAAACACTGGTTAAACAACCAACGTCCTGTCTTTATTTGTGGATAGTGACAAACAGAGACAGGACGTTGTTTAACCAGTGTTCCACTTTAACATCTTTCATAAGTAAGGGGGAAGGTGCATATTATTAAGAAATATCAATGGGATATTTTTCTCCTGTTGGCAAAGCCGACAATGTTGAAATGATAGTGCAGGTAGCCAGAATTTTAGTGATCTATAAAATCCATTCAATTGGCAATTAAAGTGTTTTTAATCAAGTTTAAAATAATTTATCTGTTTAAAAAAAATGGTCATTACATTATTTTGAAAAATAGGCATGAAAACGAAAAATTATATTTTCAAATTTTGATTTTAGTGTGATTTTAGTGAAGTTTCGTGTAATAAATACAAATAGCACGCAGTTAGGTACCTATAATTTATAATATACCTAGGTATAATATAAAGTGAGACGCGACCGCGAGGAGTAACCTTACCGCAACTCCCTCATTACCCAGATGAAGATTCTCCGGATGAATCGAAACATTGTCGGTATCTAAATCGACGATATTTTGACGTGAGTTCCCGTGTGTTAAAACAATGTTACCTATAATGATTCTGTCAAGTACAATGTACATACGGAGTTCCATCTGCACGTTTATTCTATAGCATCACAAACAAACCGACAGATTTGGGAGGGCGCTATCAACCGTGCAAAATGCTTCACACGTTGCGGTTCCGTCACATGTGGATTGTGGAATGGGAAATAAAAACCCGCCAAGCTTTGTGGACGCCGATGGCATTGTCTATCTTTTTGCGATAATTTCCACTACTACGCTTGTAGCATTTTATTGGTAAGCATTACATTCTACAGTCAACTGGATGATTTATCTGACTTAAAAAAATAGGGTTGTTGGTTTGAGTAAGTTTGTGTATGAACTAGTGACAGCTATGCTCACAAAGTTTTATTTATTTAACACTTTCACACATGACACATTGTGCAATGAGGACTTAATGCTGAAGTTTTCAGGCCATTTAAAGTTCTTATGATTCTAATGGAATGTAATACGAATGTAATGACCTACTATAAAACTAGTGTCAGCTGAGGTGCTAACAGGAGTCTTCATAACCTGAAGTCCCAATAAAGTTGCCATGTTCACTCATCAGACATAATATGCCTTAGCGATATTATAACCGGATCGACAAAATGATTGTGATTTTTTATTAATAAGATGAGGTTCATAATAGAGTTCAAAATACAAGATTTGCTAAAAAAAAACCGTATCAAACCTAAATTTATAATTGTTGGAAACATTTTGTTTGCTCTTAGTCTCATTACATGTCTGTTGCACAACATTTAATCTAAGGGTATCTCAACCCCAATTGCTATTTTATTTCGCAGTATAAATTCAAACTCTTAATTAACAATTCATATCAAACGAAGTTGGAACTCAGAGCATGCTGAATACTTCGCTTTAACATTGTTACAGGATTTCAACTTGAAAGTTACTCGGCCAAGTTTAAATATACATGAAAATGTGAGCCATCTTGAGAAATGAAGGGTGTCTTCAATGTGACGGTGATACTCTGATCGAACAGCGAAGGAAAGACCAGAATCCATAATTAAAAATCTAAATTTTGACGATAAGGTAGGTACCTATATTCACTAATATTTGCAGACAGTTGGTAACGTGATTCTATCCAAAACGAAACGAAACAAGATCATGACTATATCCCTAAGGCGCGGTAGACAGACATTCTCTTGAATTTGGGGATAGTCAAGATATTTTCCAAATAAATATTTGACACTTGCTATTTTTTTTTAGAAATCAGCATTCCATACTATAGCATATCCATTTGCAAGTATTAATGCCATGAATATAAAAGAAACACGAGTTATTTTACCATAATCATAGTCAGGGCTATAATGCTATGTGGCTTGATATTGGGCTCCTTGTAAAATCAATTTGTACTGAAGCTGTTTTGAAGGCCATAAACAGGTTTAAAACTGATAAAGTTAGTAAAATAATCACTTCTATAATAAAATAATGTTATACTTCAAAATAAATATAACGATATGCGCCTGTTGCACGATACCATACCAAATCTTTGAAGAATGTACATTCTCACCTTTGAAAATTATGTATTTAATTTTAGGGATTTTAGTTCATTGTTACTTAGTAAGAAAGTGTGTCGTGTTCCGAACGGGTAACTAATTAATCCAATGAGCGACGCCTTTGCTCTAACGAGGATCGTCGGTCGTTTCGGCTCCTACCAGGGAAATTGTGTTTTCGAATCGATAAGGGTAAGCGTGAATTAAATTGGTTTAAAGTTACTTCGCCAAGAAACTGATGAAGTGGGTTGTGAGACTTTCAAATTGACAATCACTCTTGTATATATTTTACGAGCAAAGCCGGGGCGGGCAACTAGTATAACACTCACACTTAGGGATCTTTAAGATTTTATTGAATACGATTTGAAAAATGCACCAGACGAACAAACGATTGCCGTGTTGCCGTCGTCGTGTAGCTACGTAGCCGCCGTGTAGCCGTCGTGTAGCCGTGTAGCCGTGTAGCCGTCGTGTAGCCTTCATGTTGCCGTGTTGCGATTTAAGCCCGCAACACGGCTTATCTGTAACCCTGCTCTAAAAAAATTCAGTTACTGGCCAATCGACTTCACATTATGAAATGTGAAAAAGTCACTCTTGTATTTGTGTTTTATAGCTTTTTGTAAGTACCTACTTTTGGTAAGGACTCCATTATATTATGATTTTTGTTTATAATAATTTTATAAACAAAACATACTGCTCAATAACAATAACGATAAAGTAAAAACAAACAACTCCATCATATGATTTTTGTTTATATTGTATAATAATTTTATAATCGGTACCCATAATTATAAATGTGAAAGTGTGTTTATTTGTTTGTTTATTTGTCCTGCTTTTACGTCAAAACAGAGCGACGGATTGACGTGATTTTTTGCGTGGAGATAGTTGGAGGGCTGGAGAATAACATAGAATTTTTATCCGGGTACCACGTGAGCCGCGGGCAGCAGCTAGTAATTTTATAAACAAAACATACTGCTCAATAACAATAACGATAAAGAAAAAACAAACAATAAATGTGATTATATTTTTGTGATCATGATGTAACCCAATGTGTGATTTATTCGGCAAACCTATACCTACATGAAATCAAAACGATAACAGTTAGTTCACTTAGATATTGCCGTTATTTTTAGCTGAGAGATTTGTGAATATACAATTGGCTAAATTAAACATTGATGAGGTGTTATAAAGTATAATAAGTACCTATTAATTACAAAACTAATATAATTACTTATCTAATGTATTCTATCAGTTATCTGGTTCCCATAGTACCAAGCTTTGCTTAGTTTGGGGCTAAATGGCGCTGTGTGAAAATGTCCACCAATATTTTTATTTATTTATTTAACTAGGTACATTCGTTATTCATATAAATCGGTTCGGACATTTTGAAATCTGCATTTGTATAACATCCCTTATTTATTATGTTTGTTTATACACATTGTATTAGACACTGAACCAGCTACTTTGTTATGGTTGTAACAGACAAACAGTAAGAGATAACCTCACAATTGATATAGACGAGCTACCGTCAGTTTAAACAAATTGATTGATTACATCGGCTCGATACTCAGTGTTCTTTTAGCGTGATTTATAACATTTTGATTGACTCCTTTTACTCCTTTCCTGTGTTACTTGTAGTACCTTAGTACAAAGAAGCTTTTTAAGTAGTTACAAGACATAAAAAAAAAACTGAAAACTGAACACTTCCTAGATATTTGACAATTTTAGGACCAATAGAGTAATTTTCCTTTCAAACAAAAAAAAAATCAAAATCGGTCCACAATAAAAAACATACATGCAGACGAACAAAATAACCACCTCTTTTTTTGAAATTATCACTTAAAAAAAAATTAAGATGTTCCTAAAGATCCTTATATATCCCCAAAATCCTATAAATCTATAAGTAAAGGTACCTATAGCTAATCACAAGTCGTTCAATTCGCCCAAATTAGACTCACTTGGGCCTGCAAAGCTTCCATGCCGAGTTCCTATAATAGACATCGTTAGTTGCGATCGGCCCGGGCGCTACTTTTTCAAGTCATTGAGTCAATCGTTTATCACGGGCCTGTTGTGTTAACTTTACCATCGGCGAAACAATAAAACTGTGGAGACTTTAGTCGTTAAAATTTTGAGCAAATAATCCTTCGAGCACTGTTGCTTTACTTACATCAAGCAGGGTGTGGTCAAACCCAAACCTATTTTAGTAAAAAAAAAGGATATTTTTGCTGTTAAATGTTATGTAGGTAACTATAAAAGATTATATTATTTACCTAACTTTTATACACAATACTATTACTATGTTATTATTCAATGAAGTCAAAGTTATTTTTAATTACATTCGGGCTATTAAGAGTACCTACCTACAATAATTTTGATTAAAAAATATTTTCACAGGTATTTATTTCGTTGCTCAAAAAATACAGAGTGACTTGCTTAAGAATATTAGCTTAAAGCCGGTTCCAGATGCTTGTCTGCTCGCGTCATGTAAAAAGAACGCTGGAAGAAAGTGGAGGTTGTGTTTTGTCGAGATTTTGTCTCATATTTGCGCATTAGTTACCCATTCGCATGAGACAAACACCCCCTCCACCTTCTTCCAGCGTTCTTATTACATGACGCGATCTCTACCTTATTATTATAAAAAAACATCAAATTTTTCTTTTTTTTTTGTGAATATAAGTCAACGTATTTCTTGTTCTTGTTTGTAGGAGTCATCTTGGACGTCAGCCTCATTAGTTGAGGTAACTGGCCCAAATTTCAGCGAAGTCATTTGCCAAAATGTAACTTGGAAAAGATTAGTTTGCAAGTGCCACTCGCTAATTCATTGGTCGAAGAATTGGGAGCTCATCAATCTAATTTGTGGATGCCAATCAGACGTAATTTACTTGAAAAAGTTTGTTTACCGAAAAAAAAAGTTGATCGATTTGTTGGCGTAAGAAAAGAATATAAGTAATTCTTAGGGAATTTAGCCGCAACATGCCTTTAATTATTGTCTTTTAGATTTAAGCTTCGAAAAACTCAGCGAATTAAGCCAAAAACACAATAATGACTATACATTTTGTTGTAAATACTCACGAACTCAATGTTGGACATTATTTTTTAAACTCATTGTAAAATGGGGCTCAACGTTACTCAACCTTAAAGGCTTTGTTTGCAAAACTATCACTTTCATTTCTTCCATTTTCTGAGGAAAAAAATTAGTTCTTTGAGTGATAGACATTATTTCTTCCGTTTGACGAACATAAAGCCCTTATCACAACGTAATAAAGAACAAACTGGCCTATTACTTTGTTCGTATCTCTGCTTATTCAGGATAATTGATCTCTGATGCTGACGAGCATTTGCGATAAGCGAAATGTACGATTCATTCGATCATTAATACTTTATAGAGTTGTGCTTTTATCTTTAGTGCACTTCCATGAAGGATTGATGACAAGTTTTATGCTTCCAGTAAAAGTGACATTTTCCTAATGTATTTTTGCAAGGTGTTTTTATCAAAATTTACGATAATTTTAGTTCCCCCGATTAGAAAAAACCTAGTGTTTAAGTTTTTTTTAATGTATTTCAGAAAGTGCACCTAGACATGATTTGAACCCGCAACCTAGTTTAAGGTTATAGCTGACCAGTCGCCTCAGCACCGCATCGCCTTTTCGGCGTTCACTTGTTCCTTCTTGTATTGCGATGCGGTGACGTTACGAAGTTGATGTAGTAGACGTTGGTCCATAGAATTCCATACAAAGAATACCGAGGCGATGCGGTGAGGTTCGGATGCGAAGGTGACTGGTCAGCTATAACCTTTAACCGTAGTCATGCTCTAGTTCAATTGAGCTACTGCTGGAAAATAATTTTGGGGATACATTTTAAAAAAAGGTCCGAATACAATAAAACATTTCTAAAATTCTTTATGTTGTCTTTATTGCAGAAGACTTTAGGCGGCCTAAAACTTCCACCACCAGAGTAAGCCACTAACTCTTACGGACATACTTTTACATGTCTTTGTTGTTGTTGTAATTTGTTGTTTTCAGTCCACACTGTCCCACTACTGGAAAAAGGTCTCATCTCGATTTTAGCTTTTTCGGTCCATTGCCATTATCTGCCACTGATGTGTCACGCACTGTCTTTATTAGAACTTATTTACAAGTTACGCAAAAATAACAAACGAATAAAAAACTCAAAATTTTCTAAGAAAGTAATGAAAAGGGCGTATCCATTAGAATGGAAGCAAAAATGTTACCGAATTATATGATACTCTTAATTAATTAAATGAAGACTCTTCACTTCCCGTCCCTTGATCCTCGGGGGTTTCTTGAGAGTTTAAAATAGGATGTATCTGTGTTTTGTCAAAACTCACAGGTTGAATACATTGGATTGTAAGCCTGAATCTCATTAGAAGTAAAGCTCCTTACTTTTCATTCAGCGTCTTTAAATTTTACTTTCACACACAAATTATTCTTCTCATTAGAAATCAAACTTAATAACTACAAAAATAAGGTATACTTTGTATGTTTCAGTACTTTCAGTAGTCGGCAGTTGTAATAAATTTGTTCTAAATGTAATTTAGGAAGACATGGCTGTAGAAATGCGGATGAAATTTTATTTTAATCCAGGGAGAAATTAATTATTGTTTAATTAGAGGTCGACCTTGCGTTATTTATTGTTTTACGACGTTTCTTAAGAAAAGGTTCCTTTGTTACATCCGAGTGTTTTTGTTATATTAGCATTTTTGAAAATATGGCTTATGGCGCAAAATCTGGATTCATCATCATCATCATCTCAGCCGTTGGACGTCCACTGTTGGCCATAGGCCTCCCTCAAAAATTTCCATGTGTTGCGGTTGGAAGCGGCCTGCATCCACAATCTGAATTAATCCTTGTCCATTTCATTTTTACAAATGCATATTGAAAATTCTATGTCCAACTCTTTTGCATTTCATGTCCTTTGAAATACCTCTTCAGATGAAAGGAATTTCTATTTAAAATGCGAGGAAACAAATTGTAAATTTAACCTTACAAAAGTTATTCAAGCATGATTATATTCAGTTGCAACTGTTAGACCAACCAACATAAAATGAGATTACACTTTTCTCATAAAGATATGATACTTCCAAAATGTTATTGTTAGACCGATACTTATCTTTCCTAATTATATAAATGCGAATGTTACTCTCTCACGCCTTTACTACTTAACCAATCATCATGCAATTTTTGCATGCACATTGTCAGGGGTACACTAAGTAAAGTAAGTTCATATGAGCTAGTGGCCAACTCTGATGACGGGGTTTTTAGGCCGCCTAAAGGCCCCCGTCATGGCTTAACGATTTAAAAACCAGGACGGACAATTTAACGTGCCCTTTGAAGCACGGAAGCACTCACCTCGTAACCTGCGGTCACCCATCCAAATTGTGACCGCGCACAACATTGTTTAACTTCAACGATTAATTAAGTACGTCTCAGCAAGCTACGCCACGAGCAATTCAGGGTACACTGTAGATACAATATACTGTTTCGAAGATATTTACACTAAAGCGAGAAAAGCCGCTGGTAAAGGTTGGTTTTATTGAGTGAGTTTGAGTTTCTATGATGCCTGATAATCCCTGTCATGGCTTAAACACTGACTAACGATGCACATAAAGCTGTTTATTCCACTATCGGTCATAAATCGTTGTCGACTATGGAAAGCTGTACTAAGCTGACTGACACTGTACTGTACATCTTCCTGAACGAGCATTCAAATAATTCTATTTCGCTTTCTGTGCCTTGTCAGTGGCATCATCTGAAAAACATGTATTTTTAAATTTCAGATCTATATGTACTTTGTCAGTGAACATATTGAATTTCCTTTTAAACTTGTTGAAATTTTGCAACATCTAGCTGCCCCGATTGCGGGAAGTAGCGGATATTGAAGGGTAAACTTTGTAGCGAAGAACATGACTCGATGCCCAATGTACGATCATATTGCTAATGGATAAATACATTGAGTGTATTATAGCAATCTGTTTCAGATATAACATCAATGTCATCTCCACAAAAATAGATGGAATCAAACACAACTTTTAAACTACGTAGGTACCTACACTTGAGTCACATAAGGCGATACCTACGTATAATTTGAGAGCCGCCGACGCACATGATGTGTTTGATGCAGGCGTTGCTGTTGTGGGTGGCTGTGAAAGCGTTAACATTTTACGTCCTTCACGTTTCACCTCCTACTATTCTCTTAACAACTCAAGAATTTTGAAAATATAGTGAAGATTCGGACCTATTTCAACTATCACACCATAGTTTATAAAATATTCGTACCAATTTATCTCCGTAGCCTGAATATTATTTGAACGTTACTGTGACGTCACGTGCATCTGATTCGGGTTGCCCCAGTGCCATTAATCATTGAGACAGTGTACGCGTTGACCCGTCCACGATCCCGGTACGGAAATGGGCAACATTGTTTGCTGTTAATAAGAAAATTGCTGGTGAATTTAATTTGGGATATACTCTTCCTGGAACTTTTACAGGTGAAATGAAAATGTTTTAAAATCGAATAGTTGGTAAACCTGTTTGCAGTGTCTTGAGTTGTTGACATTATGAAGCAATTCAGATATTCTTTATCATGATCAGACGGAAGACCGAATTAGTTATTCTAGGTCTTAAACTATGTAAACTATATTACAACATTAAATGTTACCTCTATAGAGTCATTCGGGGCAAGTGGGCACACTTTCCACTTTGACACCTCACTGTGCTCAAGATCTAGTATTTAGAGCACCTAAAGTATTGTTTTTAGTTAGAAAAATTATCTGTCAATTAAAATAAATGAAATTTGTACTGTCATTTATTTCAGTTTTTGAAATAAATGCATTTTAAGACGAAAAATCGGAATGCGAACACTTGCCCCGACTTGCGGGTAAGTGGGCGCACCCTTACGGGGTAAGTGGTTGCATGTGGTGTAAGTGTTCGCGTTGCAAAATAAAAGTAAATCAAGCATTATTTATTCCGATTACAAGTATAAAATACACTTAGAAAACACATAAGAAAGAATCACTTTAAATATTATACCAGCATGTTGGCAAATGAAATAATCAATCATCATAAAATTTATATACCTAATAAAACGTTATGTTATGTACCTATATATTTAAACAAAATTTTAACTTTTATGTTTGCATAGATTTTACCTATTTAGAGATCAGTTAATCATAATTAGTATATCGAATTTGACATCAAGTTAAAAAAAACCTAGAACTTATCTTAAGTAAGTTGGCAAATGAAATAATTAATAATTATAAAATTTATAAACCTAAAAAAAATAATTATTTTTAATTATTTGCTTAGCGTAAAAGTGCGAACACTTACCCGCGCCCACTTACCCCAAACGGACAAATTACGAAAGAATGCACACAAAATCAGAAAATTATTCATTCAGCCAAGAACTTTCTTTTGCAAAACACGCTCAGATAAGTTCCAAATCTATAGCAAAAGCCTTACCACTATCGGCCTTAGAACGTATATGCTACACGCTTCGTAAAATAACCCAAAACTAACTTTAAATTGTCAAAATTGTAGTTCGCTCCTTACCAACTCGTACACGCACAGCGCGGTCAAACTATGTGTCGCAACTAGTTGTCTGCATAAACGTTGCCAACCTACCAAAACAAACATATAGTTTACCCCCCGTGCCCCGTTTCGGAGATAATGGCACTGCGCCCACTTACCCACTGCGATCACTTACCCCGAATGACTCTACAAACTGCATCTATATCGGTTTCTTATGCCGTTTTTAAGATTAGCGGACACAAATACACAGACAAACAGATGAACATTGATATGGGATTTGTTGCGTTAATAGACACCCCTAAAATAGTTTTTCTTAAATACATACATACATACATAAACTCACGCCTGTATCCCATCATAGGGGTAGGCAGAGACCACAGATCGCCACTTGCCACGATCCTGACACACTTCTTTCGCTTCGTTCACTCTCATCACATATTTCTCAAATATTTTCAAAAAACCGACATCGCTAAGTTACAGTTTTATTACAGGTACCTACCTACGTATTCTATAATTACTTTTTGTGATCAAGTCAAAATGGTAAGGATGATTTCTAAATACGCCTCATTACAAAAAGTGACATTGAAGGACACTAATGTCCCCAAGTCACACCCTTCTTCGATTTCCGTCGCACTTTTGCCTAATTATGTCGGAAGATAATACGAGACACCGGTTTTAAGTCAAATGACACTGCACCGGGCTTTTGGATCCAACAAACTGTAACTGAAACGGATATCACTATAACGAGACTAGACAATTTTTTTGGGATTTCTTTTTAGCTGTACTAATAAGCATGCACCTGTCAAGAATGGAAACATAATACCTATATGGATTCACTCAATCATACATTCAATGAGGCAATTTTTTAATTATATATATACCTACGCATACTACGCATGCAAAACTTCTATGGCTGGATTCGACCAAACTGGATTAAGTTTTTACTCAAGAGTAGACTACTGTTTGTTTGAATATTTATGCATTGTAAAGTTGACACCTTTTAACCAGGATAATTTGTATGCACTTAATAATGTTCGGTTGCGCTTTCTATACAATTGTATTTCGAATTGTGTAGGCTAACTAAAGTAACTATTCTGGAGTAAGATGACTTTTGGTCGAATCCAGCCTTAATGTATTTTGTCGATCTCAAACAATTATTATCAAAAACCTTACCTAAAAATTTTTGGGGATTATCCACCGTGAATTTTCACTCGTTTTTCGGGTTTACTTTCTCGTATGGAATACAAAAAGTTCAGTTAAGTACTTATAAATATGATGGTCAAAGCCTGTTTTATGACAGACTTTCTATCAACTCATCAACGTTACCGCCTAGTTATTTCAAGTCAATCGGTGTCCTTCGATTACATCCGTTTACTACAGACAGTATACTATTTTATGGAGTTTATAGTATCTTTAATCAATATATTGGTCAGCGGCAGATGTTCCTGACATTCGGACGGTCCGGAAACGGCGACCGGGCCGGATATTGGACAGTAAACTGCTTCTGTATCGGTTTGAATGTTCAGTTGAGCTTGATATGATTCAATACTTGATAGATATCTAGTAAATTACAATAAAAAAGCTTAGTAAAAGTACAATCAAATGGCCAGTGGCCATCTCATATAGTGATGGTGTGCTTATAAACCTGTAAAGCTTTTCGCCATGATTTAAAAACTTTACGCTGAGATCGATAATTTAATGAATAAAGATTGTTATAGCGACACTATAAAATAATGATAAAAATGTGAATTTATTAAAAAAAATCTAAAAGATTTTGTAAGATTTAAATCTTTTTACGAGTGTCAGTCAGTTCTTTAGCAAAAAGTTACTAAAGCTAGTACTTAATCTAACTATAACAGTGCTAAATAGTTGGATTAATTCTCAGACCCACAAATATAGGGATTGAGCTGAAAAAAGCCTGCAGTGAGACCACTCAGACAAGATAATTCTCTTGAGTCTCAATCTCCAAGCATATAACACATAAATATAGTTTTCTTTCAGTACTTTCTGCAGGCCACTTACTAATACAAACAAACTAACTAAGTGCTTTCTAAGAATCACCACTAGAATATTTACTTTTGCTGTTTTTGAATGTGACTTACACCAGAATACTGAAACGCTACTTAGTTTAAGAGGCGCTTATCATTGACATGTCATTAACTTTCATTTTTGTATTCGATTCTGAAGATCGTTTCAAATATAATTATGTATGTTTCAAATATTTAAGTAGCGTTTCAGTATTCTGAATACTGAAACGTTATAGTTTTATTCGCAGAAAATGTTAGTGGTGCATTTTAAATTGAGCTTTTACGAGATTAGAAATACCATAGCAAATCTAGCCGCACAAATAATTCAGAAACTAAACCTAAAATATACATAAAATCGGTATTTCCCGGCGGGTAAAGCCGTGGACGGCTGTCCGCCAGTTAACATGTCCCTGGAATACCGGCGCTATTCCTAGCTGATGCATTGAGGATTAAACTAAAGGTGACCATTATTATCACAGATTTTATACCTTCGCTTCCCAAGGTGCAGTAGGCATACTATTTCAGATCTTTATTATTATTTAAATTTAAGAGCTCAGCTCTTGTCGGTGCAACGATGCGATTCTCTCCATCTATCTCTTTCTAATGCATTTCTTTTAGTTCTTTATACGACATGACAGTGACCGTATTCTTAATCTGACTCATGTGATTAATTCTTAGTCTTTCTTTTCCTCTTCTTCTTTCTACTCTTCCTTCTATGTTGCTTCCTTCCTTATGAAGCTGTCATGTCGTATAAGACGACCAATCATTTTGCCTGTTCTGTGTTGTATGGTGTTCATGAAAAGATTTTTCTCCTCAACTCTTTTCAGACCTTTATTCATGTTTAAATCCTTTGAAGATGTCTAAGGGGGTAGTCAGAGGTTTGTCCAAATACATAATTTTTGGTACAAGCCCACATTTAGCAGAAACCCATCGACGCTGTTAGAAAGCTGTTTTCCACATGATGTTTTCCTTCACCGTTTATATCTCGAAACGACGCACTAACCCACTCGGGCAACACGACTCTTTGGTATCAATCAAGCTAAGAAGGTCAACGTATGGTCTGAACTTCCCGTTTTAGTCTTATTATCCCTAAATGCCATTTCTACGTTTCTTTATGTCCGTTTGTAACATCGATTCTAACAGGCAGATTTATTCTCAAATAACCTGGTTCTCATCCAAAGTTCTATAATTCACTTCCGATTGTAAATCATTTCTCGCAACGAAAGCCTGTCTAGGCTATTCTAGTTAGATTTATGCACTAATTTTGCTGTAACTCGTCGAGCCGGACACCGCTGGCCAAATCCGCTGTCGGTTTTGGGGACAGTGGCGTGTGGTTTGTGGTTAAGTGTAGCTTTGTTTAAATGTACGATCATCTAAACTAACTCGATTGTTCATAACCGATAGGTAATGATGAAACGACAGGAGTACTGTTTCTTCGCAGACACCTAAGGGTTTTTCAATGAATTATTAAAATTAGATAGTTCATTTAAAATTTCACTTTTAGCTTTATAAAGAACATTTAATTGAATCAAGTAACTTTAAAAGCTTGATTTTTTGAAAGCTTAGTATTTTTTCACTCATATAGGATCTGTTTTTGGTAGAAATATTTCGGTGACGCAGTATGTCTCAAACAGAATACTTACTCGTAATAAGCTTTTTATCATCAATGCTCTTATTTCACCACCTAGCATATAGAGAAGCGCTCGTGGCGTAGCTTGCTTGGACGTTCTTGATTGATCGTTGAAGTTAAGCAGCGTTGTGCGCGGTCACTTTTAGCATGGGTGACCGCGAGTGGTATTACGAACTGAGCGCTTCCGTGCTTCGGAGGGCACGTTAATTGTCGGTCTCGGCTTTTAAGTCGCTAAGCCATGACGGAGGCCTCTAGGCGGCCTGAAAACTCCGTTACCAGAGTTAGCCACTAGCTCATACGAAAGAAGAAGAAGACCACCTAGCATTATATAATTCTTAGTATAATATCCAAAGGATAAACGCCTACGAAATGTGTTTCACAAGTCTACAAAGTTCCTGTGACTTCCTAATCACGATCGATGGTAATAAGTTATTAAATAACTTTGCGAACTTTGCTAGATTAGGTTTCGATAAATATCGGGTGTGATATAACTACTGGAAGCTGAATTAGAGCAGTCGGTCATTTCGTGATTTAGTATTAAAAGAAAGTAATTTAATGAAAAAAAAAAATTAACATTTAAATTATTAATTCGTGTAGAAATTCTAGATCATCATCATTCATCCCAAAATTTGATGAGAGGAAAACATTTTTTTATGAATTTTCCAAATGTTACCCTGAAATAGAATGTGTGTGAAATACAATTTTTTTGTTAATTACAACCAGATTTATATTTTTTTCTTTGTACACTGAGAAAAACATGTTTAAAAATCAAAAGAAAAAATAAATATTTTCCAAAGTCAACATTTCGGGAGCATACTTTTACACCCAGTATTGTACAACCAAGAATCCATCCCATCCTATCGGCAAATATTAATAAATACGATAAGATTGTGTGGAAAATTTCAAATATTCAGAACTGCCGGATCGGGTACTTAATAAAGAATTCAAGATCTCGAATCCATAGTAGCTGTGGGTTCTTTAATAAAGGATAAGCTAAATAACTTGAGCATTGTTATCATCTCGATATTAAAAGGGGTTCCCTGTATGCAAGATATGAGGGTTATAATATAAATACTGTTGTATGTAATGTGGATATTTAAGATACTAGCTGCGACTTGTTGTTTCACTTGAATATGGATTCTAATACGAACCGATCATTATTTGGGATTTAAACCCTAACTTCGACAAAAAAGTATCTTAGTATCAATGAAAAAGATTAAAAAAAAAAAATTTAGTAAAATTACTGTTTTTAAACTGGCATTTCTCCAAGTGCTAGAAAACAGATGATATGATAAGACATAACAATACTCGCATTTTTTTCAAGACTGTCTCTAACAAGCTTATTTACGACATTTTGCCTTTAATGGTAGAACAGGAAGACCCATGGGCACAGTTTCAGTTGCGAACGTTTGTATTGCAGCTACGGGAGACATAAAAATTTAAGCGACAAACTTCAAGGTGTTTGAGATGGGGCTAACTTTTTTAATGTCCTTACGCGTTTTATAATTTATGTTTTTTGTTTAATTTTGTTCTCTTTTTTTGGGCTTCCTTCAAGATAAGACTCTTGAGGGTAGTTTGAGATAGGCTTTCCTTTTTGTTCGTAATTATGTGCTGTACTTTCATTAATTCTACAAGTTTTCGTAGACATTGAAACAATCTTATTTAAAAATTCATGGTCTGAATAAAAACCTTCACCAACTATAAATTTGATCTCTTGTATATTTTTAGTGCACTTTTATTTCATTGCATAAAACCTCTATCTTATCGACCGATGACAACGATAGAAGAAAATATTGATTTTAACAATAATAGTAATAGCTTTACAATTTTGCCTCTTTTGATAACTTACCTGAACCTCCGATAGCTAAATACCTGTCAAAACTTTTGATATCTGTAAGGCGCAGGTTTGATATCTGTAGAAGAGACGGGGCGCAGATATTTGTCTCTTCCGCGTCCCTTTCATATAAAATGTGACGGCGCCCCGTCTCTTCTGTTTGTTTTGCGGCGCGACGCTTCTATACATTTTCTATGAAAGTGACGCGGAAGAGACATATATGTCTGCGACGCGTCCTCGTCTTACGACTTTTCTGTATGTCCCGCGCCGGATAATCTTCAAAGGAAAGACAAATATGTTGCATTTTAATATTATGATTACTTCTTACCTTCTTACTTTTAAAGTTTAAACGAAGCCTTATTGTCAAAATTGAAATTCTATTCCTGAATTTATCATTCTAATTTTACTAGTATTTTCCTTATCTTCTCAGTCTAGGTTAAAATGAAATGGATCCGACGCCAAGGGGTCTTTACTTAGTGCCTCTTCATTAACATTGAGAGTTTACTCAAATTAAGGTACCAGGGCGAGATCCAATCGAATCTCTTTGAAGACGTTTGAGTGAAACGTTGTTATTTTTTAATTGTATTAAAGATAAATATTATCAAGATTATCAAACTACAATGGGACAGTATGGGCTAGTAGTACTAGTATAGTTATAGTAACAAACTACCATAAAATGAAGAAATGAGTAAATATGAAAATAAAAGCAAAACAAAATCATAACCCTCCTTTTTGGGTAAAAAGCGATCTCAAAATATTTTACGTAAGATCTCTGTTTTACTATGACAAAAACTATTTAAACGTGCAGGCAAATATTTAAAAAAATTAAGTACTTTACTTCTATAACTTTACCACTTTTTTAAACAAAAACCCTGTCACCTGTCGATAAAACAATCTAAAAACTAAACATTAGTTCAGCTTTAATTAAAGATTCACCAATCCTGCGGAGAAAATGAATTGATCAGAAGGCGCCTATCAAGAAAACTATTTGTTCCACTCTATCGCAGTAGGGCACTGGCACTTTCTATTAAAATTATCATATCAATAAATAAAGAACCTTGTTTTGATATTGTTGAAAGTATTAGTAGGGTGCTAACACTTTCTTAGAAACTGAGACAATGTTTAGAAATATACTTTCTGTAGTAGTCCAGTTCATTCACTTATACACTAGTATGTTTCATTCGCTGATGAATAATTTTAACGTGTTAGTAACATTTACGTAAAATAGTGAATTAAATATCCAGTCGAAATCATATTTGAGATGGTGTATGGACATTTTGTTTCACTCTGATGATTGATTTTAGCACCTTTAGCATCTCATCTCAGCCCTACAAAACCCTACCCACCGAGGTGCAAGGTCACCATAAAACTTTTTTTTTTATATTTTAATCGTAGGTAGGTACGACAAAAATCTTTATGCAACCATACCACTCTCAGTTTCCAATAAAAAAAAATTGTTTGTTCTTTGAATCTTGAGTCTTTATTTGAGTCAGTTTGACTATCAGAAATCATGGTCACTTCATCAAATTGCACCTGTTTCTATTTAGAAGTGGCCGCCACTAAAACTGAACCAAAAAAGGACAGGTGCCAAATCCTTGCCCGGCGGGGGTCCAAAAGACCTGTCGTGTCGACCCATAACCTTAATTGATAGGAATCGTTAACCTTTAAGCGCGGGGTTTGGTTTCCCGACATAAATACTTCTCGATTCTAATCAAGTTTTTTTCACTGATATTTTATCTCCTCGTTTTATTTTTCGGAGGCTCGAAGACGATAGATCGTTATTTTGTAATAAACAGTCCATTCTGTCATCTGATATTTTTGAGATAAGTGTTTCGATAGATTGAGGTTTTCTTGGCGCCGCCGTATCATCAACTATTCTTATTTTTTGCTAGGAGTAGTATTTTTCAACAAACTTTGCTATATTACCTACCATCAGAATATATAAAAGGCTTTCGTTACTGACTGACTGACATATCAACGCACAGCCTAAACTATAAGTCCTAGAAGCATGAAATTTGCAGGGTGCGTTCCTCTTATAGTGTAGAGGTGCACTAAGAAAGGAATTTTGAAAATTCGACCTCTAAGGGGATGAAAAGGGCTAAAATTGTTTGTATGAAAAATCTTATTCTTTGAACATAGAAACTTGAAACTTAGCAGTTATGTTCTTCAAAACATTTAAAAAAAGTTTATGAAATTTTTTTTTTAAACTACCCTCAAAACGGGGTGAAAGGAATGTTAAAGTTTGTATGGGAACTTTTTAACGGGTACTTTAATTTACTTGAAACTCGGTACAATATATTTCAGTACAAATAAAAAATATCTGTCGAAAAAAAAAAAAAAACAATATGCATCAGAGGGAGTGCCAGAGGGTGTTCAAGTTGGTAATGGAACTTCTTAACGGGTGGTTCGATTTGCTTCAAACTTTGTATGTGTACTTATCAAAAGGTAAAAACATCTCTAAGAAAGGACTTTTGAAAATTTTACCCCTAACGGTAAGAAAACGGTTAAAACTGGTTGAATGAAAAATCGTATCATCAAGCATTTAACATGAAATAAATTGGATTTCGAGATGAGGAAGCTCGCTTCTTTTGTTTAAATCGAAGCTCGCTTCACTCTCTTGGCTTGAATCTGACTTCGCCTGCATATTAAGCTAATATGCAGGCGAATGCATAATCCTACCACTAATAAATATATTGCGAGAAAAGTGAATTATGTCTGACAACAGAATAGGAACCGCCAATTACCCAGCTGTTTCTTAGAGCACCATTAGACCATCCCTCTTTTTCTTGGAGCACCGTTAACAAAATCAAGTGACAAACGTCATGTTGCATTTGTCTAAAAAATATCGGAGCTCGCTTTGCCTGCATATTACCTTCATGAGTAATTTACTGTTAGGAACCGAGAACCATCCATATTTTTCTTAGAGCACCGTTAGCAAAATCAAGTGACACATATCATGTTGCTCTAAAAAATTTCCGCTCGCTTCGCGAGCAGGGGAAGCTCGCTTCGCTCGCTTAGGTCGGTGCTCGCTTCGCTCGCATATTACCGTCATGAGTAATTTACTGTTAGGAACCGACAACCATCCATCTTTTTTTTAGAGCGCCGGCATCGTTAGCAAAATCAAGTGACACATGTCATGTTGCTCTAAAAAATTTCCGCCCGCTTCGCGGGCAGGGGAAGCTCGCTTCGCTCGCTTAGGTCGGTGCTCGCTTCGCTCACATATTACTTTCATGAGTAATTTACTGTTAGGAACCGACAACCATCCATCTTTTCTTAGAGCGCCGGCACCGTTAGCAAAATCAAGTGACACATGTCATGTTGCTCTAAAAAATTTCCGCTTAGGTCGGTGCTCGCTTCGCTCGCATATTACCGTCATGAGTAATTTACTGTTAGGAACCGACAACCATCCATCTTTTTCTTAGAGCGCCGGCACCGTTAGCAAAATCAAGTGACACATGTCATGTTGCTCTAAAAAATTTCCGCTCAGCAGGGGAAGCTCGCTTCGCTCGCTTAAATCGGTGCTCGCTTCGCTCGCATATTACCGTCATGAGTAATTTACTGTTAGGAACCGACAACCATCCATCTTTTTCTTAGAGCGCCGGCACCGTTAGCAAAATCAAGTGACACATGTCATGTTGCTCTAAAAAATTTCCGCTCGCTTCTCGAGCAGGGGAAGCTCGCTTCGCTCGGTTAGGTCGGTGCTCGCTTCGCTCGCATATTACTTTCATGAGTAATTTACTGTTAGGAACCGACAACCAGCCATCTTTTTCTTAGAGCGCCGGCACCGTTAGCAAAATCAAGTGACACATATCATGTTGCTCTAAAAAATTTCCGCTCGCTTCGCGAGCAGGGGAAGCTCGCTTCGCTCGCTTAAGTCGATGCTCGCTTCGCTCGCATATTACCTTCATGAGTAATTTACTATTAGGAACCGAGAACCATCCATCTTTTTCTTAGAGCACCGTTAGCAAAATCAAGTGACACATATCATGTTGCTCTAAAAAATTTCCGCACGCTTCGCGAACAGAGAAAGCTCGCTTCGCTCGCTTAGGTCGGTGCTCGCTTCGCTCGCATATTACCGTCATGAGTAATTTACTGTTAGGAACCGACAACCATCTAAAGTGACACTGTCATGTTGCTCTAAAAAATTTCCGCTCGCTTCGCTTGCATATTAGCTTCATGAGTATTTTGCGAACAAAGTAATTTACTGTTAGGAACCGATAAGCACCCATCTTTTTCTTAGAGCACCGTTAACAAAATCAAGTGACAAATGTCATGTTGCATTTGTTTAACGTATTTCCGCTTGCTTCGCGAGGACAGGAAGCTCGCTTTGCTCGCATATTACCTTCATGAGTAATTTACTGTTAGGAACCGACAACCTTCCCTCTTTTTCTTAGACCACCGTTAGCAAAATCAAGTGACACGTGTCATGTTGCTCTAAAAAATTTCTGCTCGCTTCGCGAGCAGCAGAAGCTCGCTTCGCTCGCTTAGGTCGGTGCTCGCTTCGCTCACATATTAGCTTCATGAGTATTTTGCGAGCAAAGTAATTTACTGTTAGAAACCGATAAGCATCCAGCTTTTTCTTAGAGCAACGTTAACAAAATAAAGTGACACATGTCATGTTGCTCTAAAAAATTTACGCTCGCTTCGCTCGCATATTAGCTTCAGGAGTATTTTGCGAGCAAAGTAATTTACTGTTGGGAACCGATAAGCACCCATCTTTTTCTTAGAGCACCGTTAACAAAATCAAGTGACAAATGTCATGTTGCATTTGTCTAAAAAAATTCCGCTTGCTTCGCGAGGACAGGAAGCTCGCTTCGCTTCGCAAAATAAAATGACCGAAACATGGTCTACGGTAAAGTTCTTTAATATAACCATAAAGAAATTGCCGACTCGATAACTTCCCCTTTTTTTGGAAGTCGGTTAAAAATTACCCGCACGCGTACGAAGTCGCGGGTAACAGCTAGTTACAAATAATGTCGTTACCATACTATGTCAGCTGACAGATTGAAAATGTATGAACTTATTCCAGGAATATAATAGTCTTTGTTTTACATCTCGACGTGTCAACGCAATGAAAGACCGTAGGGACAGATGTCGTAATGTAATTTTACGATACCGCTTACCATCTGGTAGGCCGTGAGCCAATTTTCAAACTACTTATTTTTAGCCGTGAACAAAGGGGTTATCTGCATAATTTTTATTAATACAATGTTGTTTGAAAACGTGGAAAAAGCTCACAACTTTAAGTAGGTACTTACTCGTAAGTTCAGTAGACTAGACCATTACCTTGCTGGATTCTCCCAGTGTAAAATTGTCAAAGATTGGTCAATGGTCAATAACGCGAATAGTAAAATATAATAGTTTGCACCCATCTATTATTATTATTACACAATAATCATTTTAATACTAAATCTTATTTACTGTATGCATTTCAAATTATAAATTTGCAATTTTATAAAAATAAAAATTATAAAAATATTTAACAAACACGTTTTTGTAGCAGATCGATCAAAAAGTGATTTTTTTTTCTTTGAATAAATCCTGGTCCTTATATAAGTTTTAATTTAGTCCAAGCAATGCTTTACACTGGGACAAAATTAGGTTCAAAGATTCCGCTAATATACAAGTGAAGCTAATAAAATTACTTACCTATAGTCGGATTGCTCATTATACGGACTAAAATTGAAGGAAAAAATGTCATTTTTCATATATTTTTAGTCCGTATAATGAGCAATACGACTATATATCAAGATGCATTATCTGACTATCAAGGTCGATGTCGCGGATACCAGTTAGCTAATACTTTTGACTCGCTCAATAAAAAACATTGAGCAAATAAGCCCTCCTAAACCAGAGTACGCAAGGGTTTCAAAGAACTGACATGCCCGAGGGCAACGGGATAAAGGCGTTCTCCATCAGTCTATTTATGTACCTACTCAGCCTTTTCTTGATCAATGAAATGTGGAGATTACTCGTCAGTTTGGTTGATGAGATTCTTCAAACAAAACGCTTTCATTGTTTTGTTTCTTTAATTTGATCCTAATTTTAACAAAACAAATATAGAAACAAAAGAAGAACAGAAGGAGAATCACCTAGACGTTACTAAACTTCCAAATGTTCCTATTGAAGACGCTGACTTTGAATCAATGAAAGCGTTTTTGTTGCATCTCATGAATACTTTCAAAAACGGTTTCTAATACCTAAATATTAAACATAAGTTTCCAAAAATTATGTTCTATGACTCACGGACTCTTCAAACCTAGACAAAAAAGTATCAAGTTTGTTTTCAAGTCGTTTCAACGGAGGTATTTAACAGTTTTCCGGTGCAATACATCAAATTACGTAACTGCACCTTGGGTTACCCAAACAGGAATTTAAATTATTCCAAACACCACCATCATTCAGGCACATGTGATCATGAATTACATTAATCGCTTAGATATTGATCAGTCGTGCCTTTAAATCAATTAAAATACGACTAAAATCCTCAAGGTGTAATCAATATCTCTGTCCTCAGCTTACCTGTAGCATCAATTTTACTGGACCCACATAAGTTTGTCATCGCAAAGTAATATATCGGGTGAGATATTATTTTTAAGATTTGGGCTAAAGATTAGCTTCTACACTAACCTTGTAAGTAAAAAAAAATACCTACCTAATTTTCGATGAAGAAAATATACCAGAAAATAAGATTGATTTGCGATAAATATTGACATCTTACCTTTACTTCAAAAGGTAGCTTTCATTATTATTTCTGTGTATAATTTTTAATGTAATAAAATATGCCTAATGTTTTCACCGTTAGCGTGTAATTTAAACACAGACATCCTAAAATACATAAAGTTTCGCATTTGTAATATTAAAATGAATAAGTTATTCAAAATCACTGAACCACAATATTTGAATAGGATAGATAGTAGGCGGTTAGTATTTACATGACACAGAATAATAATCATAGAACCCGCATATTCATGAGAAACATATGCTTCGCCAAGCATGTGTGAGAGTTGGACTTGAAATAATATCAGGGCTTCAATTAATAACATGGAAAAAATATTCTTCATTTTTACAGACTAAAAAATTACATGAGTAACTCAGAAACCCTCAGAAAATATAAGTTCCCATCTTTAATCTAACTTCTGGATGTACGTACATTATGGAACAATTCATTACCAATGGCACTTTATAAAACTTTCTACTCAGTGGCAAGTTTTAGCCATTTTTTAATGGTGTCAACACAGAATACATTATAGTAACAATTTGTAAAATTATCACTCCAAAAATTCACTGATCTGTTTAAATTTTTTTGGTTATTAGTCATGTGGAGACTTACCATATCAATGATTTGTATAGAATTATTACTATTTATCTCTCTAATGATTTTGAGAGATTTATTAATGACTTTGAGAATATCAAAGGATCAGGTCGGTTAGAAGCAAGTCCGAACATATGGCACACATGTCGCATTATACATATTGCAAACCAGTTATCCATACTCCATACAATATTCAAAAGCAAACAATGTTTGCCCATATGAGCGACTAGGGCGAAAGTGTCTTTGTTTGTTGCCCTGGATTCTTACGGTATTGGTCCCGAAGAAACAGAAGTAGTTACTTCGTTTTTTTAAATTATTTGATGAATGTATGTATTATGGGCTTAAAATGGAGTTGGGCAGGACACTTGGCAAGATTTGGTGATGGCAGGTGGAGTAAGGCCTTAACAGAATGGTGGCCTCGGGGATTTACTAGATCTCTTGGCAGACCACCTGCCAGATGGTTGGACGATATAGTTGCCGTACAGGGTAAGACCTGGATGCAAAAGGCCCTGAATAGAACGTTTTGGCGGGTAGGGAAGGAGGCTTATGCCCAGCAGTGGGTTATTAAAAGCTGATTATGATGATGATGTATGTTCGTATAAGCTAGTGGATAATTCTGGTAACAGAGTTTTCAGGCCGACTGAAGGCTTCATGGCTTAACGACTTAAAAGCCCTAGGTATCACGAATCTTGCAATAGCAAAGCAAAAGCAAAAATCGCACAATTTTTGCTTTCAAACTGCTAATTTGTATTACCTAACCACGATAGCAAAGCCATCGCGAGAAACAAATCTGTCAACAGTGCTGCCTCTACAGGAGGACTGACAATTTAACGTGCCTTCCGAAGCACCCAACCCATCCAGCTGCCGTATTCTTAATTCAGTTGACATCAATTTGATAAGCACTGTGCAGAGTGTGCAGGTGTGCAGTATATTGCTACTTTGACGTAACGTGACAATAACCATCATTTATGGAAAACAACAAATTACAAAGTGCATATCAAATTGATGTCAAGTAAGTAGCTTTTCACACGTTTTGGTTTCCTGGTGGCCGGTACTGGCTACCCGGTGGCGTTTGTATAAAAATTACGCCGGTACGTATGAAACCTACTGTACATGCCCATACACTTCGCCGCCGCCGGCTACCTGACAAACCGGGACGTATGAAAAGGCAATAGGGAATAGGGGTGCAGGTTGTGACTGTTCAGAAAATCACCTAACTTCAACGATCTATCAAGAACATCTAAGCAAGCTTCTCTACTAGTTTCCCAGCGTCCCTACTGAATGGTTTTTGACTCTAACTTTCACTTTGAGTGTCTCATTATTTTAATTTATTAAAGTGACACAAGCTTGAAGGTAGTCTCGGTCACCACTGCTAAATGGACTGAACAGGTGCATTAAACTTTTTATAAAGTCTACCCGATCGTAAATCGCCTTAAGTAACAAGGGTGAGCTTTAAGTTTTAGAGTACAATAAATAAAGAACGAACTCTTACAAAACTCAGACTTTTATGAAGCGGCATGTGGGAAAGAAATCTAAAAACCTGCCTCCTTTCAACCGATAGAGTTGGTTTTGTATGTAAGTACCTACTATTATTTATTCCGTGGTTTTACACACACACTCAATGTAGGTATACCTACCTACGTAAGTATTAAAAAAAAAGAACTACAATTTGCTGAATGAAGTTATTTTTATTCTTATTCGTCTAAAAGGCAATGCTGGAAGTGAAATAATAAAACTGAAATTTAAGAGACATGGATTACAGTGTGACTGTGAGCAGTTTTTACCCGGCTGTTACTATATATAAACTGTATTGAAAACCTATCAATAGAAAATCTAATCATAGTCCGACGAGTGGTTAGCCTATTGACAAACTCTACACCGTTATACATTTTATATTAGTATAGATTTTAGACATACCTACATACATTAATCTTCATCATTGGCCTAGCTCCATCCATTCTAGATGTCAGTCAGAAGAACATTTCAGGAACTTCCATACATTATGTAAATGCCTTTCCAAATTTTGCTGTTATAAGAACTTTATCGTCATTAATCTATGAAAAAAAAATCCAATCCTTTACGAATTTATTTTGTAGTACTTTACGGTCATTTAAAACTATATCAGACGACAGGTAAATACTTGTTAGTTTTATCATGTTGCAATCTCTCTTAAGCTTGTAATAAGTCCCCTCATACCATGTTACAAGTACCAACAATGGAAGTATGCCCCAAGCAGTGTCGGTCGTCCTTTAATGTCGTATAGCATGTAGATGTCTAGATAAAGAAACATGGCGCAGTAGCCGAAGGCTTCTGGTGACTTCGACGTGGATATGAAAATCGATTTGGTCGATTATCGTGATTGCATAAATTTATTGACTGAATCATGGAACCTGCATGTGTAGTGTAGTAAGAATAAATGACCCATGTATATGGATCAAACCGTAAAGTAATATAATATAACCAGCATAAGACTTAGTTAAAACTATGGTTCAAAGATTTTTTATATTAGTGTTTAGCAAGCCCATTGTTATTGCGCTTGCGTACATGCGATTTTGTTTTTTTGATTGCCAAAGAGCGACGTAATGGTGGATTCACGTTACACCGGGCCGGGCCCGTCCGGAACATTATGGTATACATTTTGTATGAAGTGATTCATGCCTGACCAGGCGCCGGGGCACGGCCCGGTGTAACGCCGACCTTCAAGCGGTCTAAAAACTCCGTCATCAGATTTTGCTATTTAAAAACACTAAATTTCTCTAAAAAAGTGAGAGAGTATCTATCATTGAATAATAAGATAAACTATCTAGTAAAAATATAAAAGCCTAAGTTATAAATAAATTGTCTCTTCGAGTTTCATTTTAAATACTTGAACGTTGCGATAAGAGAACGCCCAAGATCTACCTCACTGATTTTGATGGAGCATTTAATAAAATAATCGCTCGTTATGTTACATACTTTCACGTACGGCTAACAGTAATAGATTTGAGACTGACATTGATGGGTTGATAAGATCAAGCTCGATTCATTAGGCGTAATGATATGCTTCGTTAATCTAGGACAATCGACAATTCAGCTTGTGAAACCCTTTAGTACTGGATGTAGGGTTACTGTTATGTCGTCCGGTAATATTGAAAATTACCATTAAAATTAGTCATTGTTGATGTGCATCAATAAAAATAGCAATTACTAAGCTAAGGTTTGTTAACAGAGTAAGTCAAATGGGTACATTAAAAAAGCCGAAAACAGAAATGCCGATCCTTAAAATGCTGATGGTTGAAATAGCGAATTTCAATATAAATATAGAACGGTCGAAATCTTAGTTTGATAGAAGTTTGTAAGGTTAAAACCTGAAAAGTAGAATGCTCGAAATGTCAAAAGTTTAAATTGCAGAACGTTTTCGAAGTAGAATATTACTTATTTAGTAGGACCACGCGGATCATAGTCTAAAGAATTAGGAGAGTCTACTACGAGTCATAATTGGTATGTTGTTAGGAGGTCCTCTGATCCAAAAGAGACATTACTAAAGAGCTCAATTGATTTGACATTGATCTTGAGCTTTTAGCAAAGCACCACTTACGACAACCAATGTATCTTGATCCTTTGCATATCCTTTCATCACAAGAGCCGCTTGTAACATGAAGTCCTCTACAAAATGGTTGCGGTAATCGTGACCGACAGACAATTGTTTGGTTAAATTTTTATGTTCGGTACCGAGAACCGTCAAAAACGACGAGTCATATTAATCTTTACGAAATAATCAATTAAGTGGTGGGGGAAATCTGGATTAGATAGTATCGGTTCTGTCGGCACACGCATCGTGAGAGTCGTAACAAGATTCTTTTAACGCTAAACATTCTTGATACTTGAAGTAGAAAACTTGAGACAATAACTGGCTATGATACAAAAATGTAAGGATAGAAGAAGTTGAAAATAAATAAATAAATTGTGTGAACGACGATTATGACAATGTATTGTGCTAGAAAAATAAATATTGAGGGATTATTACAATGAACTTGATACAATACATTTTAGGTGTCGTTGTTAGCTTAATTTTTTGTTTGATTTTTTTTTATTATCTATTAATTACAAAGTTTTGCAGACATAGTCGTTATCCCTTATGTATTTACAGATTATGCAAACTTTATCCCTGCAGCGAGAATCTAACTTACTTCTCTTCCATTTCATCTCTTGCTATGCCACCAAGGCCGTCTTTATCAAAGAAATAACAACAACAATTTAATTTCTATTTATCAATGAAACAACCAAAATCATTTGGTTGATCTATAATGACAGCCAAAAGCGGTATGTTTTGGTACAGACTGGTCAAGTATTTGAAGTATTGTTAGTGATTTAATTGAAACAGCGGGAGCCAAAGCCATATACCAAGCTACAAAACAATGTTTTGTGTGAAAAAAATAATGTGGTACATTTTAATTGCCTCATAGAAGTTTAATTAGAACAGGTTCGGTATGATTAATGTTGGGGTATGGGATGTGTGATGACTTTGAAATATTATGCGTTGAATAGCTTTTGAAGCGTGATATTTTGTGGTTTCATTGCTTACTTTGTAAGCAACGAGTATTTCTATGTATAATCCTATGTATTTTCAAAAAAAGTAAATAAATAGTAGGTATATCAGTCATGTAGTTCCCATATCCTATTTATTCTACGCCTACTTTAGGGCTAGATGATGCTGTGTGAATTGCCCAGAATTATTTAAAAAAATACGGATTTAAAATATATTTTTTCTTGGAGTTGAAGCAACATTTCATAATCATTATCATTCAAAATCCGAAAATCATCAATTGTTGGGTAATAAATTCCTTCTTTTTTGTGACACTTCACAGTAATGTCCTAGACTCATCCAGGTGCAGATTAAATTTTCGTTAAAAGTCGATATTCAAATCGATATTAGATTATTCGTCAATACTATTGATCTAAAACGTTAGAACAATTTAAGTTTACACAAACTCCAAAGACGGTAGTCATTTTCTTAGGTCATCCAAAACTATTTAAAAGTAAAGATATTTTGCAACAGAATAAAAAAATACGTTATACTATACCTACTCATATTACCTGCATGTTCAAATTTATTTTCTGAAACTTTGTCCGTACTGTGGTCGTTAAATTAAAACAATAAAGTCTTTATACCCATACGTCGAACATGTTAGTTTTTGGGTCGACAAGACGCATATTGAGATAGTAAACTTTTATTACGGGAAACAATACGGTTTCGTTGCGTTGTTTTCTATAAATATACCATCCTGGTACTGTTTTTAAAAGCTTTTTTGTAGTTATTTATACACTGACTAGCTTATTATCAAAACACTTAATTTTTTTGCAATGTTGACGACCTCAGAGGGCGCAGTAGGCTAAGGCCCGACTGAAACACAGAAGGTTGTGGGTTCGACTCCCGTCCCGAGGCAAATGTTTGTATGATCTGCAAATATTTGTCTCGAGTCTAGGTGTCTTGCTATGTATAATTGTATGAATTTACAAAAAAGTTATTAGTCGATTTTTAAAATCCCAAAATATCTAGTACTCCTCCGCTAATCTATACCGAAAAAGTTTCGTCAAAATTTTCACGCTAAAGCCACCCAACCACCCACTTTCCACAACCTAGCCTTACTATGCCAGGCTAGTCAGGGAAAATCCGAGAGCAGCACCAGCTCGAAAACAAAAACATGATGGTCTTCGACACGTGTTTACTCCTACGTGTTTACGTTTCACCCCTCCACGGGGCATCCTCAGGAAATAATTGACTCCCTCTGTGCTGGCGCAGACGTCTTGTCACTTCGAGCGCTGAAAACAAATCTGAAGATGGACTTCCGCAAAGTCATGCCTGAATCAATTAACTAGTATATGAGTAGGTAGTATGTATGTATATGTATCTACAAAATGTATATAAGTCAAAAGTCAAAAGTCAAAAGTCAAATTCGTTTATTCAATAAGATCACAAGTGTACCACTTTGAAACGTCTTAAGAGCTAGGTGATTCTACTCCTGTTCCTTCGCGACCAAGACCGTGAAGAACCAGGGCAACAAACACGGTTTGGGGCCTAACACTCTTTTCGGTGACACACTTTTTGTTTGTAATTTTTTTTTTAATATATTTTTTTTATGTAAGCAATTATTACAAATGTTACAATTATTATTTGTTACAATATTTTTATGATTTAATAATAACGGAGTTGGAGCATATTCAGTCCCAGGCGTTTTTGTCATCCAAGTAATCTGATATTTTATAATACGCTTTTTTATAGAGATGACGTTTAATTGATTTCTTAAATTTGTTGATTGATAAGTTTTGCAATTCGCCTGGGACTTTGTTGTAGAAGCGTACACATTGCCCTATAAATGATTTACTAACTTTCTCAAGCCTAATTGTGGGAACAGCGAGTTTATCTTTGTTTCTGGTATTAACATTATGATTATCACTTTTTTTCTTAAATAGTTTAATATTTTTTCGAACATACATTAGATTTTCATAGATAAACTGACAAGGCATAGTCATTATAAATATTTCTTTAAACTTATTCCTAAGTGACTCCCTGGGACCCATACAATAAATTGCTCGAACAGCCCTCTTCTGCAGCACAAACACGGTGTTAATATCTGCAGCACTCCCCCACAACAGAATGCCATAAGACATGATGCTGTGAAAGTAGCTGAAGTAGACTAGCCTAGCAGTATCTACGTCCGTGTATAGACGTATTTTTTTGACTGCGTATGCTGCAGAACTAAGTCTCTTCGACAATCCATCTATGTGCGGACCCCATTGAAGCTTATTATCTAAGGTTATGCCTAAAAATGTAGTGGTGTCCACGAGATTTATTTGTTCGTCTTTTATTGTGACTTTGCATTTTACTTCTTTAACATTTGGTAAAATAAATCGTATACATTTAGTTTTTTTCTCGTTAAGTAATAAATTGTTCACATTGAACCATTCTACAACCATAGAGATAGCATTGTTTACTTCGTCAAGGTTAACCTGTTGTCTTTTCAACTTGAATAAAAGTGAAGTGTCATCTGCAAACAGTACAATCTCATGGTCATTTTTAACTATTTTCGGTAAATCATTTATATAAATTAAAAAGAGAAATGGACCTAGTATTGATCCCTGTGGCACACCCATTGTTACCAACGACCCCGGAGAACATTTTCCATTTACGTCAACTCTTTGTATTCTGTCACTTAAGTAAGAAGTGAGAAGGTTAAGAGCAACACCCTTAACACCATAGTGGTGGAGTTTCCTTATTAATGTTTCATGATGAACGCAATCAAATGCTTTTGATAGATCACAAAAAATACCAAGCGCATCATGAGATTTTTCCCAAGAATTAAAAATATGTGATATTAGCTCAACACCGGCATCAGTGGTTGAGCGACCTCTTGTGAACCCAAATTGTTTGTTGTCAAGTAGGTTATTTTGATTAAAATGTCTTTGAAGTTGTATGAGGATTAGCTTTTCGAATATTTTACTAAACGTTGGTAAGACTGATATAGGTCTAAAATTGCTGGGGTCAGAATGACTACCTGATTTGAAAAGGGGTGATATTTTACTATGTTTCATTAAATCCGGAAACATACCACTATCAATGCATTGGTTGAATATTAAAGCTAGGTCAGGTGCAATGATGTCAATCAATGGTTTTACAACGCTAACGGAAATCCCCCAGAGGTCTTTGGTTTTTTTGACATTGATTAATTTAAAGGCTTTTATGATATCTTGTTTATCCACATAATCGAAAGTGAATTGAATGTTACATTCTGGTAAATTATCTTTTAACAAGGACTCCGCGATTATGTGGGATGACTTCAAAGATTTAGTAGTAGAGACTGGAATGTCAGTGAAAAATGCTTCAAATGCTTTGGCTACCTCATCATCTTGGTTAATGATGGAATCACCAATTTTAAGATGGTATGTATTACAGTGATCTTTGACTTTTCCAGTCTCACTATTAATCACACTCCAAGTTGCCTTTATTTTATCTTGGCTGTTTTTTATTTTAGTATAGCAGTCTAACTAGTAGTATAACTAATAGTATAACAGTCATGTAGTTAGTTGACATTAAAGGCAACATCAACAAAAATCGTAAAAACCTGTAATTATGTCACAATGTGAGAATGAATTCCATTACTTTGTGATACTTTAGAAAAAGATTATTCCATAACGCTCTTAGTTAAAAGTCTAAATTACAATTTCAAAGCAAAACACAAATTTTACAAATGAAATCGTATGAAGTGCCTTAATTAGCCTCATGCATTGCAGCGTCCACGAAATCCCAGATGGTTCTCATAATAATACACTAATTCCAGTAAACTCGTCGACCAGAACCTATTTAAGCCATTACGAGTTACACAAATTAAATTGATATAAGCGTATTCAATTTTCGACCTTATTTCTATAGTAAGTACTTAAAGTCGGAAGCTGAAATTGTTTAAAGTTTGTCGCGTAGTTCGTAGTCATAAAACCTTCCAATTATTTCCGCTGTCTAGTTATCAGGTATCTGCATCAATCCGCTCGTATTACACTCGAATTTATGGGCGCACTTGGATGGTTAAACCACAGGACGCCACTAACCTATTCAACACACCAATCCAAATTATCCTTGAAATTTAATAAATAATTATTATGAAAACTAAGACTACAATCTTGAGACTAAAATTCAACAAGTTTTTTTAACGTCCGTTAAAAAAGCGTTGAATTGAATTATATTAATTTCAATGTAAGTATTTATTCGCATGTCAGCGCTTTTAAAACGCGACGCTTTTTTATCGATCTATGTTTAAATTTTAAGCGCTAGGTAGGTATTGAGGCATTGAATTGAATTTGAGTTTTCAATTCGCCAACGTTAAGGTTTAACGCAAAACTTTTTTAACTCTCGTACGAACGAGGCTTTATACATTTCAGGCGACTTCAATTTCTCGCCAAATAATTAACAACAGACGACGAAACAATACGTCTGTCTCGTATGGGCCTACAGGCTCTCAAAAAGGGCTATATATATGGCTGCTAAATATTTTAATTGATATCAGAATAATCTCTCTCTCTCTGTGGTCGGCTCTTCATGTCTGAAGATCGTGATCACTGGTTGTCTTCGTCATTTATATCTCACATTTTTAAACATAACTTAGGTAGTCGAAGTTTTGTATATCACTTATCCAAGTTACAAGTTTCTTCCCTTAGTTATACGGTCCCAGAAATCACTCCTTTTCGGTCATGACGAACTATAAATTGTGACAACAGAACGTCAACCGTATGCCCCTTGCTTTCAGAAGGACACTACCAGCTGATTTATTGTATTTCTCTTTGTTCTTTCCTTTTGTTTTTTACTTGGCCCGTTTATTCGAGACAATTCCTTTGTTCCGCCGCCGTTGTGCGGCTTTTAAGATATTAATTGTTGTGTATATGTCATCAGATATGTCGGCTTTTATGGTTCTTACATTTCAGACAAATTTAATTATTTTTGCTGAATTCAAACGTGTGTCTGAAATTCCAGTCGCTTAAGAACAAGAGCCAACAATTACCAATTTAATCGGATGTTACAAATAGCCAATCAAACTCGTCATCATTCCACGAATCTCGACAATCAGATAAATTTACTCAATGCGGCGTATCATCATAAAATCAGTCCAATATCCTTAACAAGGGAACATGCCAGCTAATTAAAACTTTCAATTAAATGACCGCGACCAGTACTAATAATAACTATACACACACAGAAGTGAAATTCCCTCCAACCATCTTGCAATGAATTTGTCGGGTATTTTTGAGTCCCAGAATTTTTAAGATATAAATAAGATAATGTTTTACTAACAGAAACTAAAATACTTTACATTTATAAAATACATAGGTAGCCAAAGTATAATATACATGTGAGCCAGATGATCAATTATTATTACTGAATATATTGTTGAAATAAATTAGCTAAATAAATGACCAGCTGAAATAGCAAATGTTTATGAAATCTTACTGCCCTCGAAATAGATAAATAACAATCACGTACTCGTACATTTAGTTTTATCAAACCCTTATTTTAACAACCTACCTATTATGTTCCACGTTTGGAACAAAGTTCCTCTTAAAACTTTCAATCGAGGTTGTGTTTTTAATAGTTTCAATCTTGTAATCATCATCTGCAGCTCGACTTTACACCCGAATAAGGCTTATTTTTTGTGCAAGCTTCTATGTTCAAATAGTAAAACATGACATTTGTTTGTAAAATCTTCGCCCCAACAGGACGTATTTGAGCGTTGGAGGTTCACTTCTAAACGATTATACCGTCATTTATTTTATGGCTATACAAACAATAAAGTTGTCTAGAGGGCAGTAAACTGTGATCATTAAGCACAAAACAAATCAGGATCCTTTGAGAATCTCTAACGAAGATAAATGTAGGTAACATAATGCTTGTCTATTTTCTGTTTTGTGTTATCAGTACTTCATCGAGAAGTATAACTTGCCAAGACGTTCTTGATCGATCGCTGAAGTTAAGCAACATTGTGCGCGGTTACAATTTGGATGGGTGACCGCAAGTGTCATTACGAGCTGATCGCTTCTGTGCTTCGGTGGGCATGTTAAGTTGTCGGTCCCGGCTTTTAAGTCTAAAATTCAAAATTCAAATATTATTTATTCAGTAGGACCTCTATGACCACTTTGAATCGTGTTAAGAGCTAGGTGATTCTACTCCTGTTCTTTCGCGACTAACACCATGAAGAATCAGGGCAACAAACACGGTATGCGGCCTTCTTTTAGCTTTCTTTTAGGTGATCCATCCGCTTAAATCTAAATAGTCAAGCCATGTCGTTAGGCCATGACGGGGCCGAGGAGAAGGAACAAGAGTAGAATCCTAGCTTTTAAGACGTTTCGAAGTGATACACTCTGTGATCCTATTGAATAAATGAATTTGACTTTGACTTTGACATTAGCCGGCCTAAAAACTCCGTCACCAGAGTTGGCCACTAGCTCATACAAACTTACTAAGACCAAATTGGCATCTTGGCAAAGTCAAAAATCTACTAGGGTTTCGTTGGATAGATACATTTTACAGATGGATACATTTCACACACAGACCTCATTCTTGCACGTAATTGTAACGTCCATGTAACAAGTTCCAAAACCATTGCCACTTTTTGGAGTATTAACTGGTTTCAAAACTCAAAAACGCGCTACAATAAACGAAGTGTGCCCGGAGTGGGCCAACTTATCCTATTCTATTAAACGAGCAATATTTGTTTGTTTGTTTGTCACCGAGAAAGTGGCCGAGCGGATTGGGTGTCCGCCTTTCAGCCGAAGGCTTCGAGTTCGAGGTCAGCCAGTGAAAGTTTATTTTTTTCTTTTTCTTTTTTAATTTTTCTCTATTTGCACCCGAGCATAGCTTGGTCGCCCAGATATTGCACATAAAATTAGTTTCTAGTTGAGGCCCTTCACATAACACAAAAATCACTTCACCGGGCATTTACCAAGGTCAGCTTATCAGAGATGAATATTTTAAAAACAATGAATACCCACATCACCTGACACTTAATGGACATCTTTATTGTGAGGTTAACAAGTTTAAAAATACCATCTCTGAAAAATAACTACACGTTCTCATATATTTTTAAACCTACATATTTATAAAAATCAGAATGTTTGTGTGAATAGTTTTATGAATGTCTATCTATATATATAAATTGTTCTAATTTTCGATGTAGGTACCTAAAGGAGAAAAACCTGTTTACTAGCTTTCGCCCGCGGCTTCGCTCGCGTGATACCCGGATAAAAAGCAGCCTATGTCCTGTTCCTGGTCATTATCTACCTATTTAAATATCAGGCAAATCGGTTTAGTGGTTGTTGAGTTATAGAGGAACAAACATACATCCCTAAACATCCAAACATTCGCATTTATAATATTAGCGTGATCTATATTCTGTAGGATAGTTTGTGAAATGTCTAATGTCTCTTCATCGTATATGTTTACTTATGTGAAGGAAATGAATGAGAAGGTAATTTGGAGTCTTTTGAAATGGGTAACAGGAACAATACATTGAGAAATACATTGACACAGGAACTTGTTCATTTACATCCCGAATTTTCAGCTATTACCAACCATGGTTATGGGCAGACTACCCGTCTGACTGCCAGATAAGATCATACTTAACTAAATATTGCCATAATTTCCCAATTGAGAAGTGTCTAATGGATTTTTAAAAATGAATTGAGATACTGAAAACTTAATAAAGGAACCATAAATGTGGCAAATAGTCAGAACAGAACAGGCTTTACTTGTGTTAAACTTGAGATGGCGTTACTAGTTAACGATATAAACCTTGTACCAAAGCTAGTTAAAAAGAAATTCCAGTCGTCATTTTAAGCATCAAAATACAAATTGGCGGTGTCTTAAAGATATATACTTGCCCTCGGCTAAATACCTTATTGGAGGTGTTAAACCAGACTCTGATAATATTTATAAACGGAGTACCTCATCACAGCTGCAGTTCCCTCTTTTTTGCTCTTTGCACGTCAAAGGAGTTCATTTCCCGTGACCATCCTAACCCATCTCTAATAGAAAACAATCGAGTTTCGAACTTAAACTTAGTGGGTCAAACTTTAGTTTTCTTTGAACGGTTTATGAGTTAGGTTGCTTTAGTCTGGGGTGCAGAAAGTGTGAATAATCATTGGGTACTTATTTGCAAGTGGCAGTGAGGCTATGCGAATGAGATTTCGCAGTTAGCTAGTTAGGTGTGAGGAGCATCTCAAAACTTGGCAATAACTGGAGGCATCTGTCATGACAACCGGCGATTTAAATATTACATGTTAGATTGCTTTTATTATGCCGGGATATGGTAGTAGCAAAGGAATTGCACTTTATTACTCTGATCTCATATTTTATTGAAGAAATGTGCGAATTATTACCGATTCCTTAAAATATGGGTAAGTAATTGGAAGTCCAGAGCAGGCACAATTTTATTTATGCAAATCCATGTACGAATTAGATTAACATTCTCTGTTTGAACTAATAAATAATTTCTATGCGACTATTTGAGCCCCGCATAATTAATACATACATACTTGCAGTAATTTAAAAGAAGTAAGTTTTTCCATAAAAATTGGTTTCATATCGGGTAACAAAAAAAAATCTGCAAGAAATGGCGACAAAAAGTAAAATTAAATAAATATGTTTACTTACATAATACTCTCAAACAGTCAGTTTGCCAGAAATCTCAGTGATCACATAAAATACATAATATGATAAAGTGACTGCAATATGTTGTAGTCAGATTATTGACAAGGGAAGTTTGGAACATAGCGGAAAACATGCATAGTTTTGTTTGAGCTATAATAAAGTACCAAAGTTCTTTCATTGATATAAAAACTGTCAAGAAAGTCTATAGCTCAACCAGCTGCTTTCCATAGTCAAACTTTGTTGATAGCTTTCCCTATAAATAAGTTTTCTGTTATCTCTGACATGCTCGTCACGTGTCTCAACACAGTTCCTTAGATAACATACGAAAGATACCACAATATTTTCCGGTTCCTAAAATAAAATAGAATGTATTGCCTCCACGCGACAAAAAGCATATAAAGTAGGTAAGTATTTTGCTAAATTACAAACCGTGCAAGAATGAAAATTCCGAGGATTTGGTAGGAATATGTTTTTTCCTTGTATCATGTTTACCTTTGATATAATGTTATTATCTTGTATATTTCATCATCGTGCTGAATTTACAAATGAGGAAATGTCACCATATTTATTACCATGAAAACCTGAGCATACGTCTCGATTTTTATTGTCTGACTATTTTTTTATTTGACTTATAGTTTTTTACACTTACTTACACCCTTAACTCTAGGCTGATACAATGTGGAATTAGAAAAAATGGATAAAATAGGCCAGTGTTTAAAGCTTGAGAGTACAGTGACAATAAATATAAATATTAAATAGGTTCGAGTAGTATTAGATACTGAGGAAAAGGATAGAATGATGATGATACTCTATCTTTAGGATATGCCATTATCATTAAGGTTCTAGTGTTGATGAAAAACCATTTAAATTCTTCAATTATGCACACCCTCTTTGTTGTTTAAGAAATTATATTAGAAAGTGTGATACTCTATTTTGAACATGTAATTTTTCGTGTTCTTAAAAGCAAGTGCTATTCGTCGTTTCCTGTTAATTGTGACGATTATCCTATTAAAGTTGCGTACCCATATATAACCAAGTGTTGAAAGCTTCTAACCGTGTTACGTGTTATCATAGTGACACATTTATCGTGATTCTGATTTACCAAGTGCCATTTTAAGTGTTATGAGACATGAAATGCTACATTCTCTTGTCTATCCGATCTATGTCTTATCTAATCTTCGGATTAGACCAACTTACTATTGCATTCTAAAAATATTCTAAAACAAAAATTCAAGAGAACACGGTTGAGAATCGAATGGACGAATGTGTTGGGTAAAGATTTTATCTCTGTTTTAGTAAATAATTTAATACTGTTGATTTTCATAAACATTCGATAGAAAACCCGTTTAGTTGGGGAATCTGCTGCTAAATTATCAAAATGTGACGTTTTATCAGTAAAGAACAGCAGTTTACACTTAAACAAGTGTCGGCGACTATCGGCCTTAGTTATGCGTATACGCACCTTATTAAATAAAGCTTTATCGAAAACAACGTGGTCAGACTACGTTCACTCGGCAAGTGAAGAAAGAATAGCATGGATTCAGATTCAGACTACACAGTAAAAATAAAATTGCAAACTCAGATGCAACGATTAATCAATCGAAATAAATGCTTTGCTGCAATATTTTTTTCAATTATAACTTTTGATACTTGTGATATTTTTTTAATTCGTTCCGCTTCAATTTCCGATTGTGAATCGCACAGCATAGTTTAAGATCTAAAATCAGAATCTTTCCATTTGTTTAGGATGCTTAGAAAATATAATAGTAGTGGTTCCCAACTAAGTGCTGTTTATGAAAAAAATGAATTTAATTTAAAGAATATTTGAAAGTCGTATCCACAATGAAAAATGGTTTAATGTTTATTCCCGTAAGTACCCTTTAAACTCTAAAGATTACTTTAATTTATTAAAGTGTGTACTTACGTATATTCAATGAAAATTTACTCTTTAAAATCAAGAAATGTAAATTAAATTTCAATTAAACCACGATACATTATTTAAATATTTTAAATCACTGATAATAATTCGAAAAATAGGTACAATACTTTATAAAGGATAGTGCTGTTTTATTTAAATTATAGATAACGTTTTAAATAGTTTGGTTTGTAATTGAGATTTATTTAGAGCGACGAGATTATTAGAATGCATTGTATAATATATTTTTCTAACTAACTTTGGCCTAAAAACTCCGTCACCAGAGTTGGCCACTTGCTCATACGAAAGAAGAAGTTACTAACTTTGTTACTTCAAGAGCCTTGTTGGCCGAGAGTTATACTACCTCGACTTTCGATCCGAAGGTTGTGAGTCTGAATCTGAATCCTGGCTTTGCATCAATGGATTTTTCATTTCCAAAAATTTATACACCGTTAATTTTTGGTCAGTTTAAAGCCGGCGCCTACGTAATCTATATCGATTACCTTACTCAAAAATAATAATAAATATGAGATCTATTTTTTTGCAATTAATAATATCACGAAACATGGCAGGATAAATCACGGAGATACGTGCTCTGTACTCAGCTGTTGCTATGGCGTAGAGTCTATGCTACGTCGTAGTCATACATACATATCTAGGTCATTAGCTCTGCGCGCCTACGACACCTTACCAAGTGTTTTCCTCACTTTTGTTGATCTTTTCAAGTATTTAGTTTCGTATGAAATACTTATCAAATTCAAAAATTTAACCAACGACACGAATACGATTAAGCAATACAAGCAGTGGGTGCTGGCTTTAAACTGACCCAGAATTAACAGTGTATGTGCATTAACACGATCTCTAAATGGTGAATGAAAACATAGTCAGCCCCACACGTATTGACCATGAATCTCCTGTGGATATGGCCGGTTAAGCTGAGAGGATGGTGTAGGTGCTGGGCAAGCCTACTCCATCTCAACAATGTCTCAGACACTACAGTGTCTCGTTAAGTGTAGGCAAAGATTGCCTCCTGACACTGTATAAATCATCTAGTAAAGATTGCCTCCTGATACTGTATAAATCATCTAGTAAAGACTTCAGTAAAGATGTGAAGGGCCTAAGTTTTTTTTAATTAGCATAATAGTTAATAAGTTATTCGTTTTACTTTTCTTTTTATTTTTATGTGCAATGTTGCAATCTGTTTTTGTTTACATGAGAATGACCAACTTTTTTTGTAAAGATACCAAAAAATCGAAACACAACCTGTGACCCCGATCCTGGTGACTATACCTACATCAAAGAGTGACCAAAAGAAAATCCCAAACCGATCCACAAAAACAAATATCAAACAAAACTACAGAAATCCTGACGAATTAGGCTATTTATGTAAGCATACATGAGATTTTGAATCATTATGACTGCCCAAGGCTGATCACTGACATAGTAACATTAAAGTTACCAGTAAAGCAATATTGAGCTTAGTTTATTTCTAAGTTTAAATTTTATTGGACACTGCAGTCTTCAATAAAGGTCCGAGAATGATTACATCGTAAAATTGACTACGCGATCAAAGAAAATTTATAATACAATTTTATGATGTATATCTACCACGTAGGCTTATACTATGGCCTTAACTTTTAGTATGTCTACTGTGGTAGTTTTTTAATAGCCACTATAAAATTAGAAAATTATAATTTAAACTTTGAAGCTTATTCTCAAAATTACATAAACGCAAAAATAAGTAACAATGTTTTTTATTCATAAAAAGTGTTAAGCTGAACGAATAATTAAAGTAATATTTTCGTTTAACTAAATAAGTGTATTTACATAATAAAAATAAATACCACTAATCAAATAATGCTTTCATTCATAATATTTATAGCTATGATTCGCTGTATTTTAATTCGCTTTTATTTCTCAGAAAACAATTACTACAACACCTAGGATCTAGAAAAAAATTTAGAGATCATGCAAACAGTTATTTTACCGAGAATTGAAGACACTTCTTGCGTCTAAGCCAAGGATAGGGTATATAATCTTTTACATACATTGGTACATACATAAATTCACGCCATCTACCGCAGGGGTACGCAGATATCTCAGATTTCCATTTACTACAATCCTGACACACATTTTTCGCCTCATCCACTCTCATTACATTCTCATACAAGCTCGCCAACTTAGGGAAGTTTTGACCAAACCCTTTTTCCAAAATGTCCCAAATTTGGTCCAAATAATGTTCGTCTAGCTAGGTCTTCTTATAAAAGCTGACTTATCTGTTATTGTAAGCTTAAAATTAATTTCTTTACATTAATGGATTACTGCATATTTTACAATGTTCCGTCCGTCATACAACTGTTAGCAACAATCAATCAAGCAGACGGGATAAACATCAGTTTTGATTTACCCGTCGTTAGAATAAACATTGCGCACACGCACAGGAATGTGTAATTAACGTCACGACTTCATATTTCTTAGTGTTGACGTTACCGTTTCAAAATAGAAGAAACAAATTGGTTCAATGCTTTATTATTGGGGTTCACGATTAGAAGAAAGTTACCTACTTGCCGTACTATAGGTACTATACTTTGCCAGAAATTTTGCAAGTTATTACGCATACCTAATATTTAGTTTGTCAAGTAAGTATTCTCATTTTTTGAGAAAGGCTAAAGTCTATTCAAGATTAAAATAAATGACGGAAACCGCCGGGCACAGATTATAACAAACAGGATTATTATTATCTAATTTCGTAATAATTTTGTCAAGTTTTAAAAGCGTTCTCAACTTCACCTGCTATTATAAATTTAAGGTGCAATATCGAATTTAATTTTGAAACTTTATAAGTCGTTTTGGTTTAACTGCATCTTAAATAAAGCTACAGCCAAACTGACACTGCGTGAGTAAGGTTAATTGTCATTGTGTTGCTAGATATAACAGCTTTTAAATGTCTGAATTGAGAGAAAGCATGAGGAGCTACTATAAGAGCATTTATTTTTTAATATATTTGAAATCCAAACTTTTTAAAGCTTTTCGTTGGTGAGCACAACCCATTTAAAAAAATATATTATTGACTCAACTTATAATAACTGTGATTGAGCGCTGCTCTTCTCATTTAGTTTTGTGTTCAAGTTCTGTTCCCACGCCATTTAAACTTGTGCAGAGGCATCGGTTATAACGTAGTTTTACGCCTGAGTTTTATAGTTAAGTGTTAAGTTTAATTATAATTTTATTGTGAGTCATTCTGTAATTTTATTGTAACATCTCAATTTTCATTTAACTGATATCAGCGAAATTATGGTATTCATTTTTTATTGTTCTATTAAAATCAGAAGGCTCTGAGTATTTATTCTCGACGCTTCATGTGAAATTGTGTCTTCATTAATAGGATGCAAAGCAGGTTTTTTTGATAAAACTATCAAACCAACTCTGCCAAATACTGTGCCCATTTTCCTTACAAATATTTTTATTATGACATACACTACACCATTACCAGAGATGGTTACTATAATAATAATATCATTCATGTACTTTTTAAAAAGAAAATGAGTGCTCAGTTTTCTGTAAGCTTACCATTTATCTTGACAGTCAAAGTTTTCTTTATTGATTTAAAAACATTTAAAATGGTGTATCTAAGGTGAGCATTCTGCTTTTAGCGTCGGGCGGCGATCGGTGATTTTGCGACTGCATTGACTGCGGTTTGGCGAAAAGCGTTGAGCATTGAGCGCGTCAAGCAATCACATTATGTATCACACTATCACATCCCATCACACTATCACACTAATCACACTATCACACTATCACACTAATTTTATAAATGCGAAAGTTTGGATGTTGAGATGTTTGGATGTTTGTATGTTTGGAAGTATGTTTGTTCCTCTATAGCTCGACAACCACTGAACCGATTTGCCTGAAATTTAAAACATAGATAGATAATGACCGGGAATAGGACATAGGCTACTTTTTATCCCGAAAAAATGCATGGTTCCCGTGGGATAAATTAAATAGTAGTCCACGTGGGCAAAGCCGCAGACGTCAGCTAGTGATAGTACAATTTTAAAACAAAGTTATGTCACAAAACAAACTAGTATGCTAATGGTGCTAGAATTCGTTGATACACTCTACCCTGTGCTTTTTCAAAACAATGCTTCTAAATATTTTAATTAGGATAACTCTGATGACCTCATGTTAGGGAACGTGAACAAACGACTCAATTTATTACGAAGATAGTAAGCACGTGCCTTTGAGAGCCAAACACGAGAATAGGGCCCGCGACGTTGGAGTAGTAAAACTAGCTATAAATTCCAACCAAAAGCAGTTTATGGTATGAACATTAATAGTAGATTACCCATCTAGGGCAGGAAAGTAAGAAATAGTCAAGTAATAGGAATGTAAGGCTTTTTTATTTCCTGCCCATGGTGAGTGTACTATTTTTCTCTGCAACGGTGGCGGAAAGCGGCAACTTCGTTTAGCGTAGCGGGACAAAAGTTGCCACTTTCCGCCCGGAGGGGAGAAAAAGTCTTTAACCCTATTTCACTTTCAAAAGTAGGTATCTAAATCGACGATATTTTTACCTGAGTAATTCCCTTGTGATAATACAATGGCTTTAGGATTAATATTGTAAATGTGATAGTTATTTTTAATGCTCAGTTATTTGGGTTACAAAAAAAAGAAAAAAGACTATATTCTCAGAATGCGGTAGACTTTCGCACAAATCTTCAAGATCCTTTAAATATATCTATTTATCTAGGGGGTGTCCAGAATCACATGGCAGTAAACCTGAAATTCAACTTATTTTGCTTGTTACAAAACTATACCTATTTTCTTTGGTAGCTGGCTTTTGTGAGATAAAATCTGTATTACCTACATATAAAATGAAGGTCTACTGACCTATAACCAAAGTTATTTATCTACAATAGCTAACGCTAAAGATAACAAATAAAATGTATGGGCCTCGTTATTCAATGACGATAAGTTAACGATAACTGTTTTGTTTCGTTTCATAACCTAATAATGACCAATGAGGTTGTGATGACGCTTTCAAACAAATTACCAATGAGGTTTAGTACATTACTGTCGTTTTGGAGAACTCGGTTGGAGAACGAAACAAAACTCAGCGGCAATGATACTTGAATGGTTGACGTTTTAAAATTGAATTGAGGCCCAGAACAAAGATTAATAGCGATTATGTAGGAATAGAAAGAGGTTCCATACGAAGCTCTTGTAATTTGGCTAAGGCCGCTGATTTGTCTATGATGCTAGTCTCTCCATAGTTTGGTGAGTATATCCTCTCACATTGGCATCATCAGACTAATGATGCACAAAAATATTTTCCGTGTCCCTCTCACTCCATCAATTAATCAGGATTCATTTTTGTTTCGAAACTTTTTATACGAGTTTTAAAAGCCTTTTTAGTTCTTTGTTAATACAAGTAAATTAGGGATGTATTTAAAAGGTATTTATTCGTTTGTAATGTTTGATTTATAGTCAAAAGTATACATTTTTTAAGAAAAAAAAAAATATTGTGAATAGTAAATTGACCGATTATCAATATTTTTATCAGATTGTGTCGATGTGTTTGTAATCTGTCACGTTTAGAAATCTACCTTCTGTAAAATATGGGCATGTGTCATATATGTAGTTGAACTGACCTTTGACTACCCACTTTAAACATCTCCCTTCCAATTTTTCTTACGGATCTTGAATACCTAAATGATCTAAGAAAACGTCGGTTAGGTACATAATTACAATAGTGTAAACTTTTTTCTAGTAACACTGAAATATTTTGTAAGTACAGTATGCACAGTATTAAAGTATAATAAGTATGTAAAAGCCGCTTTCATCAAATGATTATGTACTCTATTAAATATACTAATATATTATAGTAGGTATATTTAAAACCAGATCTTAGTAGTGATGCAAAATATAATTATTAAACTAATTAGTATTCTAATAAGCTGCGGGATTGCGACTTGTCAAGTTGTCACATTCAGTGCGATTACTTGCAAACTATGGGTATGTGTTGTGAGTATTTGCCTCTGACAGCCCCTCTAGATATCTTCAAAGTATCTTAAGTTATCTTAAGGTGCGTACAGACTGGTGAAATGAAACATGCACTAAAATAATTTCCCGCTCACATCGCTGCAATGTATCATTTGGTAACAAATTCGCATAGTTTGGAAGCCTTGCGCGCGCGAACTGTGCGTATGGCACGCTATATGATGCTTGAAAGGAAAAATGAAACATTTCACATTACGTTTCAGCAGTCTGTACGCACCATTACATTATTTTAACAATGTCCCAGAAAATGCTGTATCTTTCAAGTGTATAAGTACCTCCTGATGCTGTACAAGTCATCTACGATAAAATTAAAGGCTTGTAAAGGTAAAGTAAAGGCAATAAAATAGATTAAAAGTAATATTACCTACCGTAACTTGTCACGACCTTATTTCCAAACCATGTTCTAATCAGCTTTGGTTTTTATTAACTTTAAGGTTTATTGCTACATAAATAAACTCATTATTCGCTATCTAAATGTTCTGATTAATTAAATTAATGTTGAACATAAAAACCGTGGTAATAAAGTCTCCTAATATTCGGGCATATCTTATTGATTAATAGTCTTAAATGTTCATTCTTAAGTAGAGTAATTTTAATAAGCTATAGAATATAGAGCTTATAGTCGTATTGCTCATTATACGGACTAAAATTGAAGGAAAAAATGTCAATTTTCCTTCAATTTTGATTAGTTTTGATACGTTTTATGTCAAAATTGAAGAAAAAATGACATTTTTTCCTTAAGTAATAAGTAATTGAACGAAACAAAAGAGTATTTTTGGTTACCTATTACTACAATCTGTCTCCTGCTTTAGGATATTGAGCTGTATATTTATGTGATGGTATTTGAAGATAACTTTCTAGGTGTGTGACTCATATCACACCCTATAATATTTCACAGAAGGTTTTGAAAAATAAACAAACGAGTGTCAGTCATTTTTAGCTACGTATCTATTACCTGTAATAATACCATTTGTCTACTGAGTTATTTTATCATTCAACATTATTTTTTTTTCACTTGTAGGTAAGTATGATATTTTCTTTCTTGTTTCAATATTTAGTGTTGTGGATAGACGTGATAATATTCTACTAGCTGTGCCAGACAGTTTCACCCGGTATTTCATTTAGTCTTCCTTTTTTTTTTGTTTTCTCTAACCTTCGTTGGTATTTTTTTTAAATCCGGCTGCTATTTCCAAAGATTGACGTTTAAACAAAGGAACAAATTCTTTCGCTTTAGAATTAGGATAGATTCTAAGTTCGTTAAGTGCAACAAAATATTTGCTGCATATTTTGACATAGCTACGTGTTCATGTTCAATACGTCGTTCTTGGTGAGTCGAAGTTCATCAAGTTGGCTTCAAGTGAGGCGCTCTTTCACACTCAGCTTATTATTGCTCTTAGTTTTAATAGCCCTATGTTTCTCCTATGCCTGGTTATGGCAATCTTACCACGTTCTTAGGCTTATATTTCATCAATATCGATAATTCTTGGTCGTGAACGTAATTCAATAAATCTAATGATATTTGGAGATTTGAAGAGTAGTTTATTTGGCAACTGTAGTCATTTACATAATTAATTTTGAAAAGTATGCTCAGAATTTATTATTGGTTTTAAAACAATATCAATAATGTCTTGACTTTCTATTCAAATAACGTCGGTTCAATAAATTTTGGTATCAGTGATTTAAGAGGCATTAGACAAAATTTTCTGATTTACGTGATGTTTTGGGGCAGGATTTTTCAATGAAAACACTGTATTTATAAAAAAATTATGGCACAGCATGAAATATCATTTCAATTTTGTACTATTAAATGAGCTACTTTTGTATTTTTATTATTTCTTTTTGATTAATCGACCTCAAACCGGCGACTGTTTTGTGAATTTTTGCTGTAAGAGGTTTAGAAATCACCATATTTACGAATCATTTTGACGTCCAAATGGTATAAAAAAATTACGATGTTTTGCTGTGATAGTCAACCAAACTATTAAATGGATCACTTTTTACTACCTTTATTTAGTTTTTGAGTAAAAAAATCTTTAACTTAGTCCAAATTTCGAGAAAACGGCCAAAGAATTGCTTTTGATTTTGGCTACTTAGAACTGACTTAGAACTCTTGTTCGTAAAATTAACAAAACAGAAATAAACTTGAGTTCAAAATCAATCCTTTTCTGAAAAAAAAAATGCAAAAAGATTAAAAAATTGGCAATGAAGAATCTTTTAAAACAACCTAAAACGCGTCGTATCTACTACCCTATCTACTCGACGCAAGCAGACCGCGCCGAGCGCTTCTAGGGGGTGGACGTATCGCTTTGCATCCCGGAGCTCGCACTGAGTCGACTCGCAAAGCACGTCGCCGGCTACGAAGAATATAGCGAAATAGGAGCGTTTGATACATTGGTTGCTAAGTTATTAATAACCTATTTTTAAATATTTTCTGCGGGGCTAAAAAGGCCGTTAAAGCAGAATAATGATCTGAATTGTTGTGTAACTAATAATGTAATAATAGGGTGACAGCGAGCTGATCTGATGATGGAGTCAGGACCTGTTCCATGGAATTTTATGATGATATGGGTATCAAATGAAAGGGCTTGATGAGCGCAACACAATGCTGATCTCATGATGGAGTCAGGACCTGTTCCCTGGAACTTTTTAATGATATGGGTATCAAATGACAGAGCTTGATGAGCACAACACAATGCTGATCTGATGATGGAGTCAGGACCTGTTCCCTGGAACTTTTTAATGATATGGGTATCAAATGAAAGAGCTTGATGAGCGCAACACAATGCTGATCTGATGATGGAGTCAGGACCTGTTCCATGAAACTTTTTAATGATATGGGTATCAAATGAAAGGGTTTGATGAGCGAAACACAATGCTGATCTGATGATGGAGTCAGGACCTGCTCCATGGAACTTTTTAATAATATGGGTATCAAATGAAAGGGCTTGATGAGCGCAACACAATGCTGATCTGATGATGGAGTCAGGACCTGTTCCATGGAACTTTTTAATGATATGGGTATCAAATTAAAGGGCTTGACGAGCGCAACACAATGCTGATCTGATGATGGAGTCAGGACCTGTTCCCTAGAACTTTTTAATGATATGGGTATCAAATGAAAGGGCTTGATGACCGAAACACAATGCTGATCTGATGATGGAGTCAGGACCTGTTCCATCGAACTTTATAATGATATGGGTATCAAATGAAAGAGCTTGATGAACGCAACACAATGCTGATCTGATGATGGAGTCAGGACCTGTTCCATGGAACTTTTTAATGATATGGGTATCAAATGAAAGGGTTTGATGAGCGAAACACAATTCTGATCTGATGATGGAGTCAGGACCTGCTCCATGGAACTTTTTAATAATATGGGTATCAAATGAAAGGGCTTGATGAGCGCAACACAATGCTGATCTGATGATGGAGTCAGGACCTGTTCCATGGAACTTTTTAATGATATGGGTATCAAATGAAAGGGTTTGATGAGCGAAACACAATTCTGATCTGATGATGGAGTCAGGACCTGCTCCATGGAACTTTTTAATAATATGGGTATCAAATGAAAGGGCTTGATGAGCGCAACACAATGCTGATCTGATGATGGAGTCAGGACCTGTTCCATGGAACTTTTTAATGATATGGGTATCAAATTAAAGGGCTTGATGAGCGCAACACAATGCTGATCTGATGATGGAGTCAGGACCTGTTCCCTGGAACTTTTTAATGATATGGGTATCAAATGAAAGGGCTTGATGACCGAAACACAATGCTGATCTGATGATGGAGTCAGGACCTGTTCCATCGAACTTTATAATGATATGGGTATCAAATGAAAGAGCTTGATGAGCGCAACACAATGCTGATCTGATGATGGAGTCAGGACCTGTTCCATGGAACTTTTTAATGATATGGGTATCAAATGAAAGGGTTTGATGAGCGAAACACAATGCTGATCTGATGATGGAGTCAGGACCTGCTCCATGGAACATTTTAATAATATGGGTATCAAATGAAAGGGTTTGATGAGCGCAACACAATGCTGATCTGATGATGGAGTCAGGACCTGTTCCATGGAACTCTTTAATGATATGGGTATCAAATTAAAGGGCTTGATGAGCGCAACACAATGCTGATCTGATAATGGAGTCAGGACCTGTTCCATGGAATTTTTTAATGATATGGGTATTAAATGAAAGGGTTTGATGAGCGAAACACAATGCTGATCTGATGATGGAGTCAGGACCTGGTTCATGGAACTTTTTAATCATATGGGTATCAAATGAAAGGGCTTGATGAGCAAAACATAATGCTGATCTGATGATGGAGTTATGACCTGTTCCATGGAACTTTTAATGATAATATGGGCATCAAATGAAAGGGCTTGATGAACAAAACACAATGCTGATCTGATGATGGAGTCAGGACCTGTTCCCTGGAACTTTACAATGATATGGGTATCAAATGAAAGGGCTTGATGAGCGAAACACAAAGCTGGGTCGGGGTTTACTTTGACTTTGATTCTTGATTTTGACTTTCACTTTGATTCTTGATTCTTGATTTTCAATTTTAGTTTCTCTATTCTTGGATCTCGGATTCTTGATTTTCGATTTTCGAGTCTCAATTCTTGATTATCGGATCTTGGATATCGGGTTCTTGATTCTTGATTTTGATTCTTGATTTTCAATTTTCGATTATCGATTCTCGGATCTTGTATCTCGGATTCTTAATTCTTGATTTTCAATTTTTTAATTTTTGATTTGTGATTCTTGATTCTTGTTTCTCATTTCTCGATTCTCGGATCTCGGATTTTTATTTTGATTTTTATTTCTTGATTTTGATTTTAAAATTAAAATCAAGATTAAAAATGAAAAATCAAACATCAAAAATCGAAGTCAAAAGTAAATCCTAACCCAGCTTTGTGTTTCGCGCATAAAACCCTTTCATTTGATACCCATATCATTATAAAGTTCCATGGAACAGGTCCTGATTCCATCATCAGATCAGCATTGTGTTTTGCTCATTAAACCCTTTCATTTGATACCCATATCATTATAAAGTTCGATGGAACAGGTCCTGACTCCATCATTGGATCAGCATTGTGTTGCGCTCATCAAGTCCTTTCATTTGATACCCATATCATTAAAAAGTTCCATGAAGCAGGTCCTGACTCCATCATCAGATCAGAATTGTGTTTCGCTCATCAAACCCTTTCATTTGATACCCATATCATTAAAAAGTTCCATGGAACAGGTCCTGACTCCATCATCAGATCAGCATTGTGTTGCGCTCATCAAGCCCTTTCATTTGATACCCATATTATTAAAAAGTTCCATGGAGCAGGTCCTGACTCCATCATTAGATCAGCATTGTGTTGCGCTCATCAAGTCCTTTCATTTGATACCCATATCATTAAAAAGTTCCATGAAGCAGGTCCTGACTCCATCATCAGATCAGCATTGTGTGTGTTGCGCTCATCAAGCCCTTTCATTTGATACCCATATTATTAAAAAGTTCCATGGAGCAGGTCCTGACTCCATCATTAGATCAGCATTGTGTTGCGCTCATCAAGTCCTTTCATTTGATACCCATATCATTAAAAAGTTCCATGAAGCAGGTCCTGACTCCATCATCAGATCAGAATTGTGTTTCGCTCATCAAACCCTTTCATTTGATACCCATATCATTAAAAAATTCCATGGAACAGGTCCTGACTCCATCATCAGATCAGCATTGTGTTGCGCTCATCAAGCCCTTTCATTTGATACCCATATTATTAAAAAGTTCCATGGAGCAGGTCCTGACTCCATCATCAGATCAGAATTGTGTTTCGCTCATCAAACCCTTTCATTTGATACCCATATCATTAAAAGTTCCATGGAACAGGTCCTGACTCCATCATCAGATCAGCATTTGTTGCGTTCATCAAGCTCTTTCATTTGATACCCATATTATTAAAAAGTTCCATAGAGCAGGTCCTGACTCCATCATCAGATCAGCATTGTGTTTCGCTCATCAAACCCTTTCATTTGATACCCATATCATTAAAAAGTTCCATGGAACAGGTCCTGACTCCATCATCAGATCAGCATTGTGTTGCGCTCATCAAGCTCTTTCATTTGATACCCATATCATTAAAAAGTTCCAGGGAACAGGTCCTGACTCCATCATCAGATCAGCATTGTGTTGCGCTCATCAAGCTCTGTCATTTGATACCCATATCATTAAAAAGTTCCAGGGAACAGGTCCTGACTCCATCATCAGATCAGCATTGTGTTGCGCTCATCAAGCCCTTTCATTTGATACCCATATCATTAAAAAGTTCCATGGAACAGGTCCTGACTCCATCATCAGATCAGCATTGTGTTGCGCTCATCAAGCTCTTTCATTTGATACCCATATCATTATAAAGTTCGATGGAGCAGGTCCTGACTCCATCATCAGATCAGAATTGTGTTTCGCTCATCAAACCCTTTCATTTGATACCCATATCATTAAAAAGTTCCATGGAACAGGTCCTGACTCCATCATCAGATCAGCATTGTGTTGCGCTCATCAAGCTCTTTCATTTGATACCCATATCATTATAAAGTTCGATGGAGCAGGTCCTGACTCCATCATCAGATCAGAATTGTGTTTCGCTCATCAAACCCTTTCATTTGATACCCATATCATTAAAAAGTTCCATGGAACAGGTCCTGACTCCATCATCAGATCAGCATTGTGTTGCGCTCATCAAGCCCTTTCATTTGATACCCATATTATTAAAAAGTTCCATGGAGCAGGTCCTGACTCCATCATCAGATCAGAATTGTGTTTCGCTCATCAAACCCTTTCATTTGATACCCATATCATTAAAAAGTTCCATGGAACAGGTCCTGACTCCATCATCAGATCAGCATTGTGTTGCGCTCATCAAGCCCTTTCATTTGATACCCATATCATTAAAAAGTTCCATGGAGCAGGTCCTGGCTCCATCATCAGATCAGCATTGTGTTGCGCTCATCAAGCCCTGTCATTTGATACCCATATCATTAAAAAGTTCCATGGAACAGGTCCTGACTCCATCATCAGATGAGCTAGCTGTCACCATATTATTTCATTGTAGTCGGAACTTGACTGACATGCTGAGATCCAAGTTTCAACTCAATCGGACTATTTACTGAAGAGTTCTGTTGAAAAGCTCCTGACTCCATCAGATCAGCACAATATGGTTTATGGGACAAAAAAACAAACATTTATTTTTTTGTGTAACTAACCCGTCTTTGTTTTGTGTTATACCTATAGGTACCTACCTAAGTACCTACCCAAAAAGTATTTTTACTATTTCAAATAAATCAATCACATGAAAATTACCAAAACCGTTTAGTCTAAGAAACGGAGCGCTGTTCATTGGGTGTTAGAATTTAGCAACTTTTGTCCCTCCGAGCGCTGATTTTGTCGAGTGCGAAATTGTATACTGGCTCTTAAAAAAAAAAAAATACCGAATGTAGGTACTTACCGTAAAAAAACGGTTTTTATTGATGCATTAAGAAAACCTCAAAAAGGCGCACCAACCAAGATTTTATTTAAAAAATACTAAGTACCATTTCTTTAAATACATAAATCATATTCTAAGAAGAAATATTATTTGCTTATGGAATAATAATACAGTGTTATGAACGCACGCTCTGAGACTAATAACGCTATTAGTCACAACGAATTTTGTACCGCCTTGGTTCATAATTTAGGTATAATTTTGGTTTAGGTATATGAAGTTGCGTATGGTTAGGTATATGATGTAGAATCCACATCAATACTACGAATAGAGTCGTGATCATGATTCATTTTCGTTTTTATTAGGAACATCTATGAGCTCAAGAAGAAGTGTCCTAATACTAGTTTGGGGAACAGGGTGGAATCGTTCCCCAAAGGCAGAGTAGTCGTAAACAGTCTTGTTTATGAATAATTGACTACCTCATGCTAATTCAATTAAAAGTTTTCTAGGAAATGAAAAGTCAATATGAGCCTCGCAATTTACTGAGTTTTTCAGTTCCGGAACCCGTTTTTACAATACAAAGGCATTCTGTTCAGGCGCATTGAAAAGTTGCTAAACGAGCTAGCTATTTATTTCCATGCAATTACTGAGTTCAAGTTTCATTAGAAAAGCGAAAGTTCGGTAGCGTTTCAAGAGCTTGAGTAAAACTGCGTATTTCTCATTATGACGGGAAAAAATTTGTACATGCAATTTGTTTTTACAGTATATTGCAATGACATTCGTTTTAAACGACTTCAAAAAAAAAGGAGATTGTCAGTTCGTCGGAATCTTTTTTTTGTGGTGATAATCAGTTGACGATCTTCGGAGCTTTGAACAGAAATGCACCTCGAGAGTGTATACAATTGCTCAGCATTGCAACATAGAAGTCAGTTTTTTATTTTTTGAATTTAGCCACTCGCCGTCCCCGGAGAACAAAATGATAACTACAAAAACGTAACTTTTCAGGAGGAGCAAAAAACATGTTTTCGTTAATAACTTCACAAATACTGGACGTAGACAGATGATTGTTAGCTTTAAGCAATGCTGATTTTTTATGCATTTGGAATGTTTTAATGACACACGCGTAAGAAATGCCAAAATAGAGATATTTAAAAAATAAGAAGTTAGTCAAAATCAATCACCGTCTAAGTTCTATAATGTCGATTATCATTTTATTCCTCGTATTTTCTAGGCAAAACCTAATATTGTACCACTATTCTATCATGTTATTCGACGCTTTACCAGGGTGGAAGCGATTACGATAATAGTGTATTATACGAAATGCAAGGACGAGTTTTGACGAGAATAAAATGATAACATGCGGTTATCATTATCTAGACGAATATTTTTCACGAGAACATAATGATAATGATTGTTTGTCATATTAACATGTGTAAATACAATTTGATAAGATTATAGTACAACTTTATTCTTGTAACTTCAGGCATGGGTCGAATCGTAGAATAGTATTGTAATATTTTGTAACTTCGCGAATAACTGTATGAAAGTTACGAAAAAAATTGAGCAGATGTATTAGCACCCAAAGATTACAAATATGGCATAACACTAAAACTAAGATAATGGCAGTTATCATTTTGTTCCCCGGGGACGGCGATTGTATTGTTTTTAATGCTCTGGATACACGAGGCTAGTTTTTCAAGCCGGGTAGCAATAGCAAGCTTGCAGCTCTATGCCCATTTTTATGCATTTCTATGCCTATTTTCTAAGCTAATTTTGTTTATACAAAGCAAGAGCTGCTAGCTTTCCAGCTTACTATCACTATCTTGCTAGCCTGGCTTAAAAAACAAGCCTCGTATTTCCCAAACATAAAAGTACTTGCCTTTGTAATTTTATTAATCGGTGGAACGCCGAAAAGACAGCTAGGCCTCAAATATCTAGTATTTTTTTTTCTTCTTTTTTTTCTTAACAGCAGAAGTAAAACACCTTTTCTGTATAGGGAATGACTTGTTTATTGTTGACAAAATTGTATCTGACGACGCTAAGTTACATAAATTGTATATCTTAATTATTGCAATAATTTTAAATATTAGGGTACTAAGTGAGTAATATTTTATGATTGTTTAACATTTTAATTTTAGTATTAAGTATATAAACTTTGATTAAATACTGTATTTTTTATAAAAACAATAAGGTTATGCTGAAAACTAGTGCATGTTTAACATCAACGCAGATAATATAGCGTACACCTACGTACTGAAAAGCTCTTCTATTCATTAATAAATGCCAAAGAAAAATCTATTCTAACATGTAGACAATAGAATCATTTTCTTCAGAGCGTATCTTATTATTTAACTTGTTTCAAGTGGTAGTGGCGTAGTGCACTGAAAAGGCTTCAGACTCGTCTAGTTTTGCAGAAGTTATTACCGGCCATTTATGGAATATTGTGTAGTTAGTTTTCATTCCCTGCTTTTCTAAATTACCTTACTAGGAGAGCGTTGGGAGCAAACAATACCTGTTTGAATTATACTACGTAGTCATTATTTAACACACGTTTTTTTTTAATGTGAAATATACTAGGTAGATGAAGTTTCTCCGAATGAATCGAAACATTGTCGGTATATAAATCGACGATAATTTTACGTGAGTAATTCCCGTGTATTAAATAATGTATAGGTACCTACTACGTAGTGTTAACTTTGCTAGTACATTTTTATTGACAAGCAAAATAAATAAAAAACGCGGAACTGAGCTAAATTTTTTTACCACAAGCTTTAGCTTTGACTACAATATTTCAGATTTGTTTTGCTTTGAAAATGTTCATTCCTGGAAAAAAGCTGGTAAAATAAAAAATATCTAGAAACATGTCGATATTTTTAATACGTGGTATATTTTAATCCCGTGTATTAACCCCGTGTATTCGCCTGGATATTTCAAAGAAGGTGGATAGGTACAGTCAGTGACCAAAATCGAAGAACATTTTGAGCTTTACATTTTTATAAATCTACTGTACAGTTCGGCCGACGGATTTAGGCGTATGTGAAGTCAGGCTCTTCGCTGCGCAGTAGAAAATTTTGTATGAAAAAGTTGCACTGCGCATCGAAACGGCCAACTTCACGAACGCCGAGATCCGTTGGCCCTACTGTACCCGTGGAGTTGTAATTAAAATTTTAGCTAAGCCCTGCTCTGTTACTATTTAGAAACAAAAGTTACCAATTTTGCATTATGACGTGAAGAAAAAGTGACTTGAAAAACTCAAAATGTTCATCGATTTTTGTCGCTGACTGTACATTAGCTATAAGATGTGGCTGAAAACATGTTTATAGAGACACTTTTAATCTGCTGCTTTAAGTCATAGATTGTGCATGATACTACATGAGCCGAGCAAATGTTAGAAATATATTTGGCACGTAATGATAAATTAATAGCTTGTGACGTATAGTTTCTAATTTTAGTTTTTTTCTAAGGTGCCTAACCTACAAAAATAAAAAGGAATGATCAGATTGTGATGAAACCATGGAATCTTCTGAGGATGCCAGCGAGGATAACTGGCCCAAAAAGTCTACGTAAACTAAAAAAAATACGAAGATTGCTGGGTCAGCTAATTAATAACATAAAATGCTAATGTAAGTTTGTTTGTTATGTTTCTAATCGACCGATAACCGTGAAATATTGCATACACGTTGGACAGAAAATAACTTAGTGTACTTTAATCTAGAAAAAAGTAAGTCCCGAAAGACAGAGCGAGCGAAGCCGCTGGCATAAACTGGTAAGAAAAAAAAAACCAGTTAAAATTGCGTACTGGCAAAAATTTACAGATAATACAATTCTGTACCTTTAAAAGGTCAAACATATTACCCATTATGCCCACAATATAGCCCTTCCATATTTGTCACATGGTACCCGTATTGCTCGCGTGCCGTTCTTGACCTTTGTGCTATCTCAATCTGATACCGAGATAACCATTGTCCCCAACGGGACATACCTTATCTTGGTATACTAAGGTTCATAATGGCATATGAGATCGGACGGATAGGATAGAATCATCATACCACAAACAGGGCATAACACGTTGTGTTCGTGATTCTGTCTGTGGGTCACGTTGGTGTAGCTGTCAATGTTTCCCACGGACGTTTTGTGAAATAGTCTTTTTAAGCTTTCACGATCACAATACTTTTTAGTAACTAGTTGTGCTTTGCGGCTTAACACGTTCACTGTCCCAGAACAAAAGTCAAAAATATACCAGTACGTTCAAATGAAATTTCGTTGTAATCTAACAAATAGTGTCTAAGGGTATACAATTAAGATAAAATGAGTTCAAAAATATGTAGTTTTTCAAGAAAAACGTCAAAAAAACTTTATGACTCTAGAAGGAGTCATGGACGTCTAAACATAAAATTGTATGACTCTGTTTGGAGTCATGGACGTATGAACTGAATACGCTATGACTCCATGGACTCGTCGATATAAAATACGAAGATTATTATTGACTTTTTTTGGTTTATCTGTGGTATGAAGTGTCAGATGTCAAAATTGTTGACACAATTACGACACTGACATTTCTTATGGAGGGTATTTACGTCATCTGTGTTAAAATAACATTATGATTAGAAAAAATCAAATGAAACAAGTACTTACCTTCTTTCGTAACTTTTTTTGCGCGAAAATAATAAAAAAACAAAAAATAATAAAATTTATTACTCCAACAAGATCCCCGAGCACAAAGTCAATGCTCAACCCAAGTGGATGAACTACCCTCAGAAATTTTTACATAATCTCTCTCGTCAATTTATTCACTTTGACGCATACAGGGATGTTTTCATTATATTAAAATAGCGTTGTGCTGTCCATTTATAATATATTATCATTGATTTAAATGAATAATTAAACAAGAAATATCATTTTTTAATTTTAACCATATTTGGGAAACTGGCAACATTTTACGTAGGCTCTTTTGAATTTTATGTTGCCTAGTTATCTAACCATACGTCCATGATAATGTTTCTACTCTTATTTATACGTCCAGTGAAATATACAACATTTAGTCTAACCTGGTAGTATGACTCCAACCAGAGTCATGGACGTATGAATCTGGTACAAATGTGACTCCATTTGGAGTCATTGGACAGTGAACGTGTTAATCCGCCATTTAATTAAAAATAAATAGCCAGACACGTAGCAGTAACATGAGGATCGACAATCATCTTATGTTTTACTTACATACTCACTACTTACTATCCTGGCGCGTCGACCCCAAAGTGGGTCTTGGCCTCCGACACAATAGAACGCCACCGGCTTCTGTCCTGTGCTGCCTCCGTCCAGTCCGTAGACACATGCAGTAAGTGAAGGTCTTTCCCCACTTCATCTTTCCACTTGTATCTTATGTTTTAACGCATTAAAAATCAATTTATTGTAGTGTTTTTAAACACGCTACGAATCCAAAGTTTCTGACTCAAACTGTTATCAAAACTACATTATTTACATTTTCCCATAAAACATGATGTTTATCAATCTGATCCCATGATGTTCCCAGAGATGAAAGTTTGTCTCCAAGCCATTGGTCCCAAGAAAAGGTCTCCCAATCTTATGGGTCTTAAATATTACAATAAGCCATAAAAAGAAAATGTACGACTTTTAACTCTGACGTGAATACTCAATTCTGGGCCCCTATTGTGCAGTATCCTTGCAAATGTTACGAGCGCAATTTTGGTCAAGCAATTCCACTTCACTTCGACTTGTAGTTAAAAGTAACTCTTCTGGCAATGTGTTAAGATTCAATATAGTCGGGCTGGGAACAACAGATATTTTAAAGCTTTCTCTCATGAAATTAAAGAATTTCTATCAAAGTGGAGAGTGTATTCTTACATAAAAACTATCAAAGAATATTTTTGAATCATAAATTGTAAGTATAGGAAAAATACTGAATATTTTTTTTCACTTTTAACCAAATGACAAAATTTTAACTTTTAGGTACTTAACCATATATTTTGACCAAGAGGCCTAAATTTGCCGCTTTGATTTTTCATGAATTAGAAAAATATGTTAAACTTGAAATGATTGTAATTATTGTCGTATGGAAATTACGACAAGTGTCGTAATATGAAAAAGGCCATTTTAACCCCTACTTATACTGTACCTACCTTAATAGGCCAATCGTCCTTTTTTCATTGAATTATTAAAAACCTAAAGTCAGTGAGACTTTCGTACAAAAATACTGCCAGCATCAGAAGAAGGTGACTTTTACAAAATTAAGAAATGGTTTGTAGCCATTTTCAAACAAAAAAAAACATACTTAATTAAATATTTTTGAATTTCTTTCTATTATAAACTATCCACGGGATATACAGTAGGTAACTTCAAAAAAATTACATCTACTTCAGATGCTGACTGTACTTCTGTAACCATATTTCACAATACAGCATGAAATAAGTACGTTACGGTGCGATGTGGCGTACCGAAACCGCATCCATTGCAGTTTCTTCTTGAATTCTATATTGGACGTGCTACGGAAGTCTTCCGGTATGGTATGGATCATATTGGTCCCTATCATTGGAATAAGATGGAACTAGAACTTGAACAGAAAAGATTTGTATATGACTAAACTCGAATGGGAAGACACGAAACTAATTAGACAAAAATTCGTAATATTTTGGAGAACGGCGAGGTCAAAAGTACCCAAAACTATTGACCTGTAGCCGTACCATGAACTCTTATAGCAATGTTAAAACAAGCTTGCAATATGACAACGTATGTCATTTCTAAAGCAGTAGGACTGTTTTAAGCTTGTTTTAAGTTTAACATTGCTCTAAGAGTTCATGGTACGGCCCTTGGCTTTATATGAAAAATATAATGTGAACTACATTATGTGTGCTATATTATAACTACTTATATATATGAAAACAAAATATTTTTTTATTTTTGTTTATTTTTTTATTTATTGAAATAAATAAGTACTCGTAGTTATCAAATACAACTAAGTGAACTTTTTCTATTTTGTTATCTTAGTATTAGCACATAAATAAAATAAGGTAGAAAATGCCCAAACGAAGTTGAAGACAGCGAACGAATTGAAACCGCAAATGGTTCAACAAAGACATACAGATCAAAGAATCACTAATCGTAATGAAGATAAAAACAATACGATACAGTATCACGATAGAGTTGTACGAGCAATGGGTAGCGGACAGATACTGCCGACGCAGCCTTATTCAGTTAGACGTTGCGAAGTCCCTATCACACCAATACACTTCGAATCTAAAACGATCCTTGTTGGTACGCCGTTAGCTCCAATATTGCTTGAATATAAAGTTTTACATTGAACTACAGTTATGGAGTTTGATAGTACTTTTGTCAGATAGAAATGAGCTCTAACGTCCTCACTTGAAGTTTTATTATTGTGTGTATGTAACAAGTGTTCTCAGTTTAGTGTTGTCGAAGTGATGGTTTCAAATGTTTGTACTATTGTTTTCTGTGATCGTACATGGTATTCGTGACTTACATTCAGTATAAAACAATTCTCAATTCTCGGACAAAGGTACTGGTCAGAACAAAGGAACAATGACGTAGATGCCTTTGCCTCATTTAGAGTGGACGGACAGTGACTTGGCTTTGCATCTTGGATGCAAGGCAGGGTGCAAATTGCAATTGAGTTTAAAGGTCTTTGTGTTCTATTTCTTTTGACTGTTCAGTTTTATTAAATTTAAATTTGAAATGTTTTACATTTTCTAATTTCTTAGGCGTTTGATTCAATTACTATTTTAGATGACTTTATAGTCAAAACAAAGAGTAATTGTTTTGACTGTAAGGTCACCCAAAACGTCGAAGTAAATATAATGATTTCAAACGCGATTAAGCCCCGAGTATATTTAAAAAATGTGTTCAAGTCGCGAAAGTTTAAAATGAAACTTAAATAGTTTCTCAAACCAGAGAATTGAATTGACCAACAGATGCAAAAAATGTCAAAGCCACGTTAAAACTTTTGCACCTCAATCGGTGTCCCGTTGTGTTTTACATCGCTGACGAATATATTTGCACGGTATAAAAGCCCTGTGTCTTGTTAGCGGGCCACCCATGAATAATAGAAGCTTTATAATTGGGGCTGTAATGTTATTACTGAAGTTCCGGCAATAATGTCAAAAAAGACGGTAATAAGAACAAACATTTTCACAATAATAATCGTCACATGCTTAAGTTAGGAAAGCATCCAAATGAAATGTTATTTTCAAATCTAAATCACACTATCACACTAATTCACACTAATATTATAAATGCGAAAGTTTGGATGTTTGGATGGATGGATGTTTGGATGGATGTTTGGATGTATGTTTGTTCCTCTATAACTCGACAACCACGGAACCGATTTGTCTGAAATTTAAAACATAGATAGATAATGACCGGGAATAGGACATAGGCTACTTTTTATCCCGAAAAAATGCACGGTTCCCGTGGGATAAACAAAATAGTAGTCCACGCGGGCGAAGCCGCGGGCGTCAGCTATGACTCCCGCGAATAATGACCGGGAATAGGACAGAAGCTACTTTTTATCCCATAAATGGGTTCACATGGGATAGCAACGGGGTAAAACGTTCCTACGAAAAATACACTTTCACGCTAAATATATCGAACAGATTTGGATAATATTTTTAAAACACTAATATCACACTAATAATCATCACATCACACTAATATTATAAATGCGAAAGTTTGGATGTTTGGATGGATGTTTAGATGTTTGGATGTTTGGATGTTTGGATGTTTGGATGTATGTTTGTTCCTCTATAACTCGACAACCACTGAACCGATTTGGCTGAAATTTGAAACATAGATAGATAATGACCGGGAATAGGACATAGGCTACTTTTTATCCTGAAAAAATGCACAGTTCCCGTGGGATAAACAAAATAGTAGTCCACGCGGGCGAAGCCGCGGGCGTCAGCTATGACTCCCGCGAATAATGACCGGGAATAGGACATAAGCTACTTTTTATCCCATAAATGGGTTCCCATGAGATAGCAACGGGGTAAAACGTTCATACGAAAAATACACTTTCACGCTAAATATATCGAACAGATTTGGATAATATTCTTAAAACATTATTATCACACTAATAATATTATAAATGCGAAAGTTTGGATGTTTGGATCCATCTTTTTCTTAGAGAACCGTTAGCAAAACCAAAGTGTCACATGTTAAATTTGTCTAAAAAACTTCCGCTCGCTTCGCGAGCTGAGGAAGCTCGCTTCGCTCGCATATTACTTTTAGTATTTTACAAGCAAATTAATTTTCTGTTAGAAACCGACAGCCATCCATCTTTTTCTTAGAGCCCCGTTAGCAAAATCAAGTGTCACATGTTAAATTTGTCTAAAAAATTTGCGCTCGCTTCGCGAGATGGGAAAGATCGCTTCGCTCGCATATTACTTTGATGAGTATTTTACGAACAAAATAATTTACTGTTAGGAACCGACAACCATCCATCTTTTTCTTAGAGCACCGTTAGCAAAATAAAGTGTCACTGTTAAATTTGTCTAAAGAATTTCCGCTCGCTTCGCGAGCTGGGAAAGCTCGCTTCGCTCGCGTATTGCTTTGGTGAGTATTTTACGAACAAAATAATTTACTGTTAGGAGCCGACAACCATCCATCTTTTTCTTAGAGCACCGTTAGCAAAATAAAGTGTCACTGTTAAATTTGTCTAAAAAATTTCCGCTCGCTTCGCGAGCTGGGAAAGCTCGCTTCGCTCGCTCGCATGTTACTTTGATGAGTATTTTACGAACAAAATAATTTACTGTTAGGAACCGACAACCATCCATCTTTTTCTTAGAGCACCGTTAGCAAAATAAAGTGTCACTGTTAAATTTGTCTAAAAAATTTCCGCTCGCTTCGCGAGCTGGGAAAGCTCGCTTCGCTCGCATGTTACTTTGATGAGTATTTCACGAACAAATTAATTTACTGTTAGGAACCGACAACCATCAATTTTTTCTTAGAGCACCGTAAGCAAAACCAAACAAAACCGTTAGCAAAACCAAAGTGTCACATGTTAAATTTGTCTAAAATACTTCCGCTCGCTTCGCGAGCTGAGGAAGCTCGCTTCGCTCGCATATTACTTTTAGTATTTTACAAGCAAATTAATTTTCTGTTAGAAACCGACAGCCATCCATCTTTTTCTTAGAGCCCCGTTAGCAAAATCAAGTGTCACATGTTAAATTTGTCTAAAAAATTTGCGCTCGCTTCGCGAGATGGGAAAGATCGCTTCGCTCGCATATTACTTTGATGGGTATTTTACGAACAAAATAATTTACTGTTAGGAGCTGACAACCATCCATCTTTTTCTTAGAGCACCGTTAGCAAAATAAAGTGTCACTGTTAAATTTGTCTAAAAAATTTCCGCTCGCTTCGCGAGCTGGGAAAGCTCGCTTCGCTCGCTCACATGTTACTTTGATGAGTATTTTACGAACAAAATAATTTACTGTTAGGAACCGACAACCATCCATCTTTTTCTTAGAGCACCGTTAGCAAAATAGAGTGTCACTGTTAAATTTGTCTAAAAAATTTCCGCTCGCTTCGCGAGCTGGGTAAGCTCGCTTCGCTCGCATGTTACTTTGATGAGTATTTCACGAACAAATTAATTTACTGTTAGGAACCGACAACTATCCATTTTTTCTTAGAGCACCGTTAGCAAAACCAAACAAAACCGTTAGCAAAACCAAAGTGTCACATGTAAAATTTCTCTAAAAAAATTCCGCTCGCTTCGCGCGCTGGGAAAGCTCGCTTCGCTCGCATATTACTTTTAGTATTTTACGAGCAAATTAATTTACTGTTAGGAACCGACAACCATCCATCTTTTTCTTAGAGCACCGTTATCAAAATCAAGTATTGCATGTTGCATTTTTCTAAACAAAAATCAGCTCCCACCGCAAGTAACACCGCGGGGTACAGCTAGGCAGTAGGACATAGGCTACTTTTTATCCCGAAAAAATTCACGGTTTCCGTGGGATAAACAAAATAGTAGTCCACGCGGGCGAAGCCGCGGGTGTCAGCTAGTTACTTTATAATCGAAGTTCACAAGCTTGTTTTCAATAATTAAAATTAATCGTTGCAAAATTTTCTACACGATTCTAATTATGAATTGTGTAGTTTTGCTATCAATTTACAATCCTGCTGAACGTGTTTTAACAATCAATTCAATAAATGTATTAACCAAACCGTTTTTTTGTAAGATTTGGAAAGCCTATTCAATAAAGATTGATAAACTAGACAAACTATGGATTAGTAAGATATTACACCACATAGAAAGCGCCCACACATAACCATGAGATGACGGCATGAGCAATGGCATATAGGAATAAATTGACGCAGAAACTATAGCTTTAGTTCATTGGAATTAAAAGTCCGGACAACTTAGACGAATCAGAACATCACTATGCTCCCACTATGAATGCCAATCCGAACTTCGACTTGAGGTCTTGATTCTGCGATACCAATTCAAGTTTTGGGTTCAATGAAAACAGTACCAATGTCAACATCAGTCTGTGGTTATTTAATGCTCGACGTGAAAAGGAATTGTAGTCGATAATTTATTGGGATCAATTCAAACAGTTATGAATTTTGCAGTCTGAGAAATTGAAAGTCTTATTCGTTCATGTGTGTTATTTACTAACTTCTGCTAAATGTTTGCATATGAGTATTTAAACTAAATGAGTATTTGAACATACCTCTGACTAATACCTTCTATAGGTGGTAGTTCACGCCCGAGACCGAAACAGGAGACCTAGATGAGATCTCTCATTTCAAAGAGACCTAACATAATACTCGTAACAAGAAAAACTTAGGCCTTTACATCCTTACTAGATGATTTATACAGTGTCAGGGGCAATCTTTTCCTACACTTAACGGGACTCTGTCGTGCCTGGGTCATTGCTTCAGATGGAGTAGGCTTGCCCAGCACCTAAACCATCCTCTCAGCTTAACCGGCCATATCCACAGGAAAGACATAGTCAATACCTACGTGTGGGGCTGACTAAGCCGCGGGTTTCCTCACGATGTTTTCCTTCACAGTTTAAAGTTCGTTTAATGCGTATAAATTTTTCAAAACGAAAAATCTATTGATGCACGGGAAGGATTCGAACCCATGATTTTCGGATCGAAAGTCGAGGTACAAACGAACTCTGCCATATAAAAAAGAAGACACTTCAAACAAAATTATGATTATGGTTCGATATGGTACGAAAGACCCTTGATTTTTCACCCCTTTTTGCCATCGTAAAAGGTTTATTTGAGCAATTAATATCTTCAAAATAAACAAAATAAATTACCGAACGGACGTGTTAAATTGTGGATTTATGTTATGTGCGAAATAAATGAGAGCCGGCGTCCATACGTTGTGAAGATGACCGCATAAACTACGATACCCATTACAATGCAAATTTGCCGTCGCACTCACAATGGACTAGTTACCTGTCCAATTTTTGTACTTTTTATCCAGTTTTTGACAGTATGAAACGGGATCGATTTTTTTTATCCAATGTTTTTCATTACAAATGTTACAGCACAGGACAAAAACACGGTGTTTGTAGATTTTTCATGAAAAAAACTAAAGCTTGACTTCTTGCAATTACAATTCTGGTTTCCACGAAATGTGTTTGATTGGCGTGTATTTAATTTTATATGAAGAATATTTTTTTATTCCAACTGTTTGTAGGTACTCTGAGTACATATTAGTAAACGGCCTAAGGCATAGCTGAAAGGGATCATGAGGCAAAAAATATGAGTAGGTAGAGAAAAAAGTAAAAGAAATGAGATTTTTATTATTGTCTTATAGTACCTACAAGTATCAGGAGTGCGCTCGTAGCGTAAATTGCTTTTGATAGATAGGTAAGCAACGACGTCTAAACGGTCACAATTTGGATGGGTGACCGCAAACGGCATTAACAACTGAGCGTTTTCCTGCCTCGGAGAACACAGATTTCTTAAATATTATATAAACATTATATTTCTTTCATAATTATTTATTAAAAAGTCTAGAAAACCTCTTTTTTTTCTGTAGTGGGAGGACAGAACAAAAACTTCCCTTCCTTTCTTTTACCCTTGGTAATAAACGCCAGACCAGGTTCTCAGGAGAGTCATCATTGAGTGACCCCTAATTCTGCCCCTCTCACTTCGCCTCATAGTTTTTTGTTGGATTCATTTTATATATTTTTTTCTACTAAAGCTTGTTGAGCAATGAAAACGGTTTTTAATACTTTACGTTTTTAATACTTATCGATTTTCCGCCAACCTAGTTCACAAGAAGTTTATTATTATAGCTTGGGATCTCGCCTGAATAAGCCCGGATAGCGAAGCAATCGATTTAGAAATGGTAGTGACTTGAGCCGCGTTGGCCTAGTGTGATTGTTTCAACCTTGGATAGTATGATTTGGAGTTCAAATCCCGGTTCTTGATCAATGATTTTTTATTTTTGGAAAATTTTGTAGGCAAATTAACACGAGCTCTAAACGGAGAATGAGAACATTGTGTTCAAGGACCGGCATTTCGGTTTTCGGACTTTTCATATGTACCCGTTGGAACCAGTTACTATTGTAGAAATAGGCTGTGGGCTTGGAACACACGGGAATTTTACCTCTACATTCCCTAATGTACTTCTCCTGAATCTTAAACGCCTGTCAATCTGGGTGATCTATCCATATAATATGACTGTCAAACATGACGAAAACTGTTTTCTTCGCCTTTGATATAACTAAGAAAAATTCTAAGAAAATGGTTTTCCAAATTTTGTATTGTATTGTTCGTTGAAGTTGAAAAAGTCTTTGTACAGAATGCCTTATTTGGCCTCTCGCCAAAATAATTCTGTCAATGAAGATGACGTCCTATCAAAAGGACATGGGGCTGTTTGCGGCCAAGAAGCAATATTCTCGGTAACTAGACAAACTCGGCTCTCGAATACAGAATAGATATGAAATAGAGGTCCTGTGGTCTATTACGTGTAGTGATAGAAGCATGTATAATGTGGTACAATGTGGTTAACACCTACACCAAGTAGAGATCAATTTCGGACCATTTATCAGATGCTCTGTGATATGCCCAAGTTCGACAGAAGTGGAGGAGAATCATCGCCTTCCATTCATACAACCCTCAGTCATAAGGATAAGAGGTATTAATTCTTCTGATGACGTGTCAACACAAAGACGATTCACACATATTTTGAGCAGGTTCATAATCCTACATGCAGCATTATTCAGGTACAACTTTACTATACTGAAGATTTAACTTTTAAAAATACTAAAAATGAAGCTCATTAATTTACCATGCTTGAGCAGTGCGTTACTTTAGTTGCTATCAAGACACGTATCCAAGCAAATATTATAGTTATTTATGTTGTCTGAGTCGGCTTATGAATGCTAATTTTGGGTGAAAGATAACCCTATTTGGTTCTATCGCATCAGTCAGCAGTTCACAACTAATTTGCTTGGGCATTTCAATGACTTGCATAAGTAGGTAATTATTGAAATCGTGCAATGGCACAATTTTATTGATATTTTAATACTTTAGTCATAAACATCACGTCTAATTAACCAAACAACGTCCCATTGTTTTAGCAGCACAATAAATCACAGCAGAAAGTAATTTATTCTAAAAAATTGCAGAGAAGCCTGACAATAATGTGGCTTTGTATCATATCAGTGAACTAATTTTTAAAATCGAGAAACGAAATTTCACTAGGTACTTAATTTAAAATGAAAAATGTGGTCATCGATTTTCAAATTCACACTTTATGAATGCGAAAGTTTGATAATGACCGGGAATAGGATAGGCTATTTTTATCCCTGGAAAATGCACGGGATAAAAAATAGTAGACCACGCGGGCGAAGCCGTGGACGTGAGCTAGTTAGTTACATGTTACTTACTTCATAAATTCGTAACTTAAATCACTAATACCGTGTTCGATGGGTACAAAACGATTATAAACGATCCAGTTTCCCAGCCAGACCAATAAAATCAAAAACAGAAAGCACAATCAGAAGCCAATTGGCACAAGACCCGATTCAAAAACACAAGAAAACATAAACTCCAAGCCAATTCCAAACCCACTCCATAATCACAAACTTCCTTGCCACAATCTCCTGATAATATATTCAAAGTAATAAAGTCGGCTGTATTCTAAAGAAACACTAAGCTGAGCTGAAAGATATTTTTATTAAATTCCACTGGAGGCCGTTTCGTCCCATTCACTACCAATGCAAATGGCGACTGCGTTTGGAGACTACACACTGAGCGTAGAATTTTATATTAAAATTTCTGTAGAAGATAATTTGAAACAGGAAATAAATGAATAAAATCTAAGTACAAATTCATGATACGTACTGCCCATGAATGGAACTCCCTGCCGTCCTCCTTGCTTCCTGAAAACTACAATCTTGGCGCCTACAAGGCTAGAGTGAATAGATTTCTTATAGATCGTTGTGATCCATCCTCGGCCACACCGTCATCAGGCGAGTTGGTGGCCAAACATGAATCATTTTAGTTTTAAAAAAAGTCATTAATAGTGGTAAATATAAATAAACATTTCTTTCCTTTTTTGTGAAAAAGTAATATTGGTGTAAGAAAGAAGTCACTTAATTTTTTTTTATTTTTTTTGTAATCATCAAAATGAACTTTCAGTAATATTTCTAGCATTTGAAGGTTTTTATTTTTGTTCAAAGTCTGTTAAAAGCACTCGGTGTGTCTCTTCGAAACGTAGTTCTGCACTCACTACGACCGAGACAGATATTGCACCGCCCCTTTTATTTATTATACGTACGACAGCGATGTTATTAGACGTTTAAACAATGATTCCAGAGAATACAATACCTTTTAAGGCTTTGTTTTAATTTAAATCCTTTGGGTCTTAGTTTATGAAAGATGTTTAAAGTTGAACACTGGTTAAACAACATCCTGTCTTTATTTGTGGATAGTGACGAATAGAGACAAGACGTTGTTTAACCAGTGTTCAACTTTAAACATCTTTCTTAAGTAAGGGGCTTTTTGTTTTATTTACAACTGTAAGTTCTGGTTGTTTTAATAACACAAGTGGCTAAATAAAAAAAAAAATAACTGACTTCAACGTTTTACGTTTTCTAAATAGCATTAAAATGTTTTCAAAATATTATTGCATCGATGACTTGCACCGGTCATCCGAGCCAAATTCTATTATCCAAATAAACTTATTACCACCTGCTTTGTTCTGTAACAAAAGCTACTGATTTTCTGGCTAGTTGAACAAATATACATTTCAAGATGTCCAGGTATTGTTTAAAAAAACGGCAGATGTTGTCGTCCCCACAAGAGTGCGAACAAAAAGGTCGTCTGCCCATCTTTTGTTGAGTAAACTAAGCATTGAAGATGTTCCCCGAATTACAAAATGTTTAGCTATTTGTTAAAGTCCTATTAAGTTCTGTCACTTCAGTGCTACCTTTGCAAATTTATCACCTCAGAAATCCAAAGGAATTGCGACTTTATTTCTTTGAATCTACAGCTTGCACGTCTGAAGAAAATATTTGCACAATAGTAATTGTCGTCGACGCAATGTAGACGTTCCCAGTCTGAATGAGATGTCGATAAATTAAATTCGTTTCCGCTGTGTGAGTTTCAGAGTTGTCTCAATTTGTTCTCTGTTAAATACAAAGAAACGTCTTTGTGTCTTTTAAGTAATTCTCAGAGAGTTGTAATAATTAAATGACTCGACCATGATTCGCAAATCCGATTATATCATAGAATCAAAAATGTTACTTCGTTTTTTTGATATTTTTTTCCTTTTATTGCAAATTCCTGCAATGTCACTCAGAACTTGTTCAATAATGTACGTATTTTTCCATAAAATATCTGACAACTGACGAATTGACTTCGATAAAACACTAGCGCCCAAAGGACTGTCTGCCTAAAACAATAAAAATTACTTTCTTTTTTTTCTAAGTATTAAAAAAACATCAGTAGGCATTCGGTAGACAGCAACCGAACACTGAGTCAATAATGATAAAAGTATTTGCTCTGTGGAGACTACAAAGATCAGAGTAAACACTTTGATACGCCCACCAGCTCCCTGGCTCAAGTTGATACGCCAATAAATAGTTTTTTTGTGGCTCTCGAACTATGAATAAATTGTCTGTTGTTTGATGAGTGATTTTGAGGTTCGATTGTTCTTTTGTAATGTGTTTTTTACTAAGTGGAGAGCTCAGAAGCCTTTTGGGATTTAATCTTAGGTGGCATTTTAAAAATACTGTTTAACCATTAAAAAAATGTTTTTTTTTTGTTTGTGACATGAAAATTTTAAAATTTGTTCACTTCTGGACTTATTGTCTAACTTGTCTCAAACCTCAAATTGGTCTCAAACTGTCAAAACGATCGCGCAGGTGTCTTTTGTCGCGTTCGGTCTCGTCTAGATGAGAGTGATAGAGCTACTAGCGCGGTCACTGAACTGTCATATTTGACAGTTTGAGACTGATTTTGGTCGCTATCAAAGTCGCTATCAAATCATATCGCTATCGTATATACAATCAGGGGGCAATATAATTTTTAATTTACCACTAATGCACTAAAACGAAAGACCACTTACGCACTTACTCTGAAATGTCACTCTAACTCTATGTTTATACATATAGGTATAGATTTTTTTATCATTTAAGTACTACTACTGAGTATAAATTCAGTTTGAGTACGGTTATAGAATAGGCTCTTCAGCTAAATAAAATTGTACTCGCGCGGCACAAAATGCCAACGTTTCCCATTTCCCGAATCATTTAAAAAGTAAGTCTAACTGGTGAAATCGCCTGAAAGTAACATTGAGTACGATATCAAGATCCTGATTCGTTCTCCAATACTGTTGGCTGTCGAATTTCACGTACAATTTACGCCTAAAAGCTTCTGAGTCTCAGCTAATGTTTTCGCTAAGCGGTTCCTCCAAATTGTGAGACAAGAAGAAGCGTTTGTTTTTAGTGAGCGCCAATAAGAAGCCAAAATGTCTTTATATTTATCGCCATTTAAAATAAACGACAAAATTTAAATTGTGAAACATTTGTTATCTAGTTTAAATAAAATAGAATGCGTTTTTTAAACTCCTAACTTTAAATGAGTTTGAGTAGCAACGAAGTGATTATACTCGTACCAAGTATTTGCGAAAGATGCGTACCTACATTATGGACAAAAACCGTGATCCTCTTTCCGTTCGAAGATTGTCAGATCAAATTATAAGAGAAAATTCATAACTTTTTTTTTTTTTTATACTACTAAGGTAGCAGACAAGCATACGGCCCACCTGATGGTAAGCGGTTACCGTAGCCTATGGACGCCTGTGACACCAGAGGAGTCACACTCGCGCTGCTGACCCTTTTAAGAATTTCAAAACGCCCTTTTTGAAGAACCCCATACTGTAGTCACTGGGGAAAACTGTATCAAGAAAGCCCAAACATACGAGTACATTTCAATAACAGTCAGATGTCAATAGTCTTTTCAAAGTATTCTCTCTCGTTCATCAAAAAGAAAAAATACTACAAATCGCGATCATTCCCGCAAATCGTGTAAGCTACCATCAGCACATTTGGAAGTAAAACAAATTATCCGTCCCTTATTGACTTACACTGACTTTTGTGTGTGGATCGCTTACAGGAAGTATCACTTACACACAAATTAACGGATGGAAAATATTTGTGCAGAATTGCGTGATACGATGGGCTATTGTGTTTTTATTTACTGACTACCAGTTTTTTTAATACGAAGAACCAACAAAAGTAGGTGCGGTAATCGTAGTCTTTACTTGTAGGTAGTACCTTTAGGTAGTGAGAAAGTTGATTACTTAACTGTTAGATTTTAGATGACAATTGGATACGATAAAACTAAGGGAATATTATTTTGGTTGTAAATAAATAGGCAAAATAGCCATGAGCCACATCAGGCAGAGCTCTAATGAATAAACTGTGATTTACAAAGTTATTTAAGTTATTTAAGTTTGCAAAATTTTCTAATTTTTTTTTGTTGCTGATTCTATCTTTTCAGTAAATTGTATGTTGTGATGTGTAATGATGACAGATGATTTTTTTCTTTTATTTTTCAAATATGATTTTACATAAAGTGACAAAAGGAAATAAATAACGAACTTAAAACATTTTGTAACCAAACAACAAAGCATATTTCAAAGCACAAGTCGCTACCAATTTCTCAAAAGAGCCCATAAATATTTAAAAAAGGTCTGTACGCGAATTCCCGAATCCTATTCTCGTGTTGCTGCAGGAATCATATGAGTGTCAAGACTTTTGATTTACGATATCTCGCGCTGAGCGCACTCACTTTCATACCAACAAATCATACTGGATTCGAATAAAGCGAGATGTGATTCACGAGAAAGCTCAATAAAAACCGTCTTTATTACTCAAAAAGAAATTGATTTCACATTTTACTGCATATTAAAGTAACCTCTACATTTGATTGCCACTTATTCAAAAATTCGTTGGTAGCGCAATTGCCTGCCGACCCCCCGTTGTTACTAAAATAATGTATCAACGTAAACATTTATACGATTAATTGAAAATAACTTGAGGATTGCGTGAATGCATTTTGCTGAATAAAAATGATCGTTTTATTGAACGCGATGGGATATAAAATTATTGATAAATGGCCATTTTGTTAATCAAAATGAATTGGTATTAAAGGCGCCGAGGCTTACTGTGACTTAAAAAGTTAGGGTGTCATGATTTATTTTTAAGTTTACTTAAAAATATTTTCCCCGGCAATAACTCATTGATGATCCTTGATAGAATTTTGTAAGTAGGTGTCTACTAGCGATCATTATAAAAATTAACTAGTTATGCGATCTAAAAAGTATAAGTCCATATTGATATTAATTCAAGTAGCAAAAAAACCGACATTATACGCTTGCGTAGGCGCAAATTAATTTCTCGGTTATCGCAATGCTATCTAAATTGCTTGTCAAAATAACAATGGTAGTAAATGAATACACATACAGATTCAAATTAATTAGAGCAACTAATTTTGCCGATCCACTGACCAGGAATCAATCAAGCTTGAAGGTGATTCAACCTAAGCTTATTGGATTCTGAAGGCTTAATTTAGACTAGAGCCTCGTTTGTACCGGTAGTTTGTTTAGTCGTTTCGGCTTTGGTGCCTGAATTTTGCAGCTTTTACGTGAGGATGGTGCTACTTTGGTGTTGTGTAGAGGCTTAGAAGAGCCTTAAAACGCTGTAGTAGAAGATAAATTAGAACAAAATATTGAAATAAACAAAATTTTATTTTATTTATTTATTGAATCGATCTGAATGATTCAGTAATTCATTGCTTAATTGTCTCAGCTAAAATTGAATTGGTATAAGTTATTTTAAGCTGTCTTCAAGTTTACTGCAAAAGGATGAAAGCATTGGTTTCGAGAGAGATAACAATAATGTTATTAAATATATATTGGGTGTTAAGCAACCACATAAGTGTTTGCCAATGAATTTAGTCTTTGTAATCCATAAAAAACAACAGATCTTCTTGGTTATTTTATAACACATTAGTGACACAGCATAAACTAACCTTGAGAAGACCTCAAAATGCTTGATCTCGATAACAACCTGCCTGTCAAATCACTGTTCTCTAAAATAGATGCCAATAAGGTGCTAAATACATTAAAAGGTTGGGCGGTACCCGACTTTTTATAAGTACTTATACAACACCAATATCAGTTGTAATAAAAAAAAATTGACGGAAGAAACATAGTGGTAAGTATCAACTTTTTTGGAACTGCTTTGTTTTGGAATGAGAGGCAATTATAAAATAAAAAAAACGTCACAACACACTAGTAAACAAAAAAAAATTTAGTAAAGTTTGATAGGAATCCAATATAAAGTTTACTCAAACACACATAAAAAAAATAAGAAGTTGCAGTAGGTAAGGACTTGAATATAATCACTTTGTGGTGTCAAATAGGCCTCATTAGTATGTATTCTACCAGTCATGTGGTGCAGGGGCGTAGCTATAGCTTTGTTAAGGGGGGGGAGTCCAAAGGTTCCAAAATACAAAGATCTTTGGTAAGGGGGGGGTCCAAGGGTTCGAAAATACAAAAATTGGCTAGGTTTCCTCCGAACGTAATGGGCTAAGGGGGGGGTCCGGACCCCCTAAACCCCCTCCTTATATACGTCCCTTATGTGGTGTATCCTATCTAGCAAAAAGTCAGTGTATGCTTGATATATTATTTGCACGTGCCTCTGAATATATTCTTCTAGCTAGACATTTTCAAAGTATGTGTGTTCGTATGAGCTAGTAGCTAAAGGCTGGGCCGCATATTATTATGAGCAGCATTGAGACAAAAAACAACCCGCGGAACAGCTAAATTTTAGCGTTCGTTTAAAAAACCATAAAATAACTTAAAGGTAATGCAATTCAAATGATTGTTTTCACAATCCATCTCCACAAACAGCTGTTATTAAAACCTTCAGTTGTCCGTTCCCGGAATGCAATTTGCAATGATTTGTACCCATTAAGCTCCATCTAGACGAGAATTCCTTTCGCATTGCGCAATTGGTGGGGCGACAATTGCATAGCTTATTCTTTAAACAGTTGGTACTCTCATTTTGGATAGATCATACCTGGACAAAATGAAGAACGTGCTGGTATATTACTGAAATGGTTGATTAGAGGGCTAATGGTATTAAAAATATGTAACTATCTTCAAGGTGCATAGAGTATTCTCTCAGATATTTATAAATATTTGGCACATGCCTAAATTTTGTCTAAGTAAACATTCTAAGCGTCACAATTTGCAAAACCAAAGCCACTTCTATGAATACTAAAAGGATTTCCTACTACTTTTTCGCATTCAACTTTTTCTGATATAAAAAGCTATCGACGCATGGCTAGAAGTCGGACTTAAGTATGGAAGTTGAAAGTTTTTTTGTTTACAAAATATATTTAAAAATACATTTTAAGTCTGTATTACAAGGCAACAACGAGGCTGGCCGAGAAGGAGTTGGTGGGACGATCTTAATAAATAAATACTTAAATAAATTTTTATTTATTAACTCAGTGCTATGTGTTACAATATGTAAAATAATATTTATAATAATACTATAATACTAATTAAATACTTATAATGGAACGGTTTGAGATCGCCAAAGACAAGGATCAGTGGAGAATTTTGGGGGACCTTTGCCCTGCAGTGGGACATAAAAGTTTTACAAAAAATAACTTAGTGATTCAGTTATATAAAATGCGCTGTGGAATTTGTCTGATGCTGTTACGAATTGAGTTTAATTAGTACTGAAATTAATTCATGACAATTATCACTATGTATATGCTAAGTGTTGGTAATCGTTACTAATCATAGCAAAACAAAAAATAGTAGTAGAGAGACATGTTCAGACTATCAAAATTTAACTTACTTTGAAAATATCCTTGGAGGAAAACAAAGATGTAATTAAAAATTTTGAACATTACAACAGGAGTATTCTAAGTAGTAAGCGGAAATGGTGCTTATTCGAATTTTAACCAAATTGGTTTCTTGGCTGTACACTGTCAGAGGACATCCAAATAGAACCTAGAACATTCCTACTCTTTGCAACTGGTTTAAAAAGAGCCTTCTCCTACCTCAAAGGCCGGCAACGCACCTGCACTTTTAATTTAGGACTCCTTAAGTGCGTATGAGCAAGTGGTCAACTCTGATGACAGAGTTTTTAGGCCGCCTTAAAGGCCTCCGTCATGGTATAACGACTTAAAAGCCAGGACCAACAATTTAACGTGTCCTCCGAAGCTCGGAAGCGCTCAGCTCGTTATTCCGCTGCTTAACTTAAACGATCAATCAAGAACGTGCAAGCTAGCCTCGAGCGCTTCTACGCTCGCTAATTTAGGAACCTAAGACACTATTCCACTTGGTAGCTACGGCTCTAATAAGCCGGTAATTAATTTACCCCCTTATGAAAGATGTTTAAAGTTGAACACTGGTTAAACAACGTCCTGTCTCTGTTCGTCACTATCCACAAATAAAGACAGGACGTTGTTTAACCAGTGTTCAACTCTTTCATAAGTAAGAACCTTAAAGATTAAAAAACATTGTGTTGTTCATATTACGGTGTGGTAAAACGCCGTATAAATGTTTACACAGAACCATTTTCCATTTAAGGGGTTGAATTGATGGATTACGTTCATGACACTAATAGATTTCCCATGTGGGGTGCATTGACGTTGTTATTAAATACATGAGATGCAGTTTTTCTAATGATTTAACAGAGTTGTCGTCTGTAAGGCTACGTTTACAAAGAAAGCAGAGCTGGCCGCACCGCACGCGCAGTCACAGAGAAATCCGCAGTCGCCGCAGTCATCGCTTTGCTTCAGGTACTGCGGTGACTGTGGCACGAGTAGGTGTGCGAGGTTGCATAGAACTTTATATAAATCGAACGCGGGGACTGCGGCGTCTGCGGTGCGGCCTAGGTCTGCGTTCACCTCTAGTAAAGTATGCAGTTATTCATTTATGCTAATGGCAAACTGTAGTGACAAAGCTACTATGACCGAAACCGATTATTTACATTGATATTTTTTTAAAGCTTTTTCAACTATTACTACAGATTTTTTCTATGACTTTTTACGCTAAACGTGAAAATCATGAAGAAACTTTTTTGGTATAATAGATTGGCGGAGGACTAGATATTTTGGAATTATCCAAAATATCTGAAGATGGACTTCCGCAAAGTCACGCCTGAATCAAATTAACTAACTATTAATCCATTTATTAATTTGTTTTGACAGTAAGGATTTTAGTGTCCTTAAGAAAGAACTTCAATGCAGCAAAAGCTTCTGTAGAAATATGAGTGAAACAAGCAATGGAAAACTTAACGTGACTGAGTAAAAATACAAGGTTTTTTCCTCAGAATTTTGGGATATTTTGAATGCTATGATTGCACCACAATCTGAAAAAATACTTAAACCTTTTTCGTATGCTGTTTTTCTAAAAAATTCTGTAGATTAGCCCCGCTATTTATAATGGACTGACAAGCTTCCTAGAAATGTTAAATGCTGCTAAATCTGTTGTTATCTCTTTTGATTACTAAGAAAAAAAAAAACGTTCTGTAAAGCCGCGATAATTTGAGTTGAATATGAATAGCGGGGTAACTGTTTACCATCAAGCAAACTACATCCTTCTCTGACACCCTTTGAACAGGTAATTCTGATACCCTGGTTTCGGTGTAAATGCGTCCTATGGATTGTTTGACGCCATGACTTGGGGGGCTAATGGGGAAATTACTTGTATTTATCGTCACGCATTGTTGGACCGAGAAGTTTTTAAAAATATTTATTTCGTTTATCCGCAGGCAAAGTCGGTTACTTCTGACAGGATGACGACACGGTAATGAGGATTTTCTTGCGTTTTTTTAGTTTGCCAGGAAAATCAATTGTGTCTCGTTTGGATCCGCGTTCCGGCATATGAGAAGTTACGGCGCAAACACACGCTAGCCCAGGCTCACCGAGTGAATGCATTGCCTCTTTCTCGCTCTCGTCTTGCATCGATTCGCCTTCTCGCTTGCACTCGCCTAGGCTCGCCTAGGCTGGCCCAGCGTGTGTTTGTACCATTAAAAAGTATTGTCTAAATTAAAGTAAACTAGGACTTAAGGTTGTAGCTGACCAGTCGCCGCCGCACCCGAACCTCACTGAATCGCCTAGGTATTCTTTGTACCTATGGAATTCTACCAACGCTCATCAACTTCGTTAAGTCACCGGGTCGCCAACCGGATCATCGCAAGTCAAAAGTGAAGGAACATTTGAATGATGAAAAGGCAATGCGGTGCTGTGGTGACAGCTATAACCTTAAGTAAGGAAGTAATACGAGATTAATAGCTAGATTTGGATATGAATATCGTGAAGAATTGCACGTGCATCAAATGGTTTGTTAATAGCAGTGGTTTGTTATTGAAGCTAGTGCCGGTAAACCTTTTCTTCTCAGAATTTATTATTATGTGAATCCGATTTGACTATAAATTCTAACTTGATTGAAAAACTACTTTTATAGGAATTTTATAACATAACTAACTTGAAATCTTCTAGGAATAGTTTTTCTTATGTAGGTACTTTCAATCTCACTATATTATTATTTTTATATAAATACAGGTGAACTTGTGTTTATAATTCTCCTTATAAACGTCTTGATCAGTTTGATGTTTAATTTTTGATCAATTTGAATGGTTCTTCCATTATTTTTTTAATTATCTATGACACGACCACGTCTCGGTTCACCTACTGGGTTCACTCGTAGTTTAAATATTTTTCAAAACAATGCCCACATTCCAAAACAGAATGACTACATATCACAAACCGTGGGCTCGATCTATTCCGACACCTCTTAACAAGATCAAAAAAAAAACAAAAAGCCAAACTAATTGAAGACCAGTTGCAGTGAGTTGTTATAAGCATTCTAGTTCGCATTATGCCTAGTCGCTCTCAAACATAGAGCAAGAAATATGTTTATTGTAATGCACTAGAGACGTCTTTTTCTATTGCTTTAGAAGATCTCTAGATCTAAGCTAAGCTCTTAAGTTATTGTACCTATGTATATAAAGGGCTCTGCTATTTTAAAGAAGCTGAAAAAATATATATTTATTTATAGTCAAGTTCTGATTTTATTTAAATTTCATCGTAAAAACGTAGTTGTGACTTTTTTAATACATTTAATTAACATATGGTTTCGGTATATCGGTAGTAATAATATCGTCGATTTAGCGACGATATTTTTACGTGATAATTTCCTACGTGTTATTATTCTAGCTACTTCAACAAAAACTAGAAAATCTTAACAACTTCAGCTCTACCTCAGCGCAGTGCATTTCTTCCTTGCTCGCCTCTCAGATTTATCTCGGAGATCGATCCGCCTACAGCTGTCAAACGAAGAAAATAAATATGTTGTTACTAATGCGCGCCAGGCGGAATCAGATAGCCGCTAATCTCCATTACAATTAAAAAGTTTCTAGTTCAAGAACCACTTATAGGGATGGGAAAAATAGACTTTTAATTAATTAAAAAATTATCATTATTTGCAGGCAGAAATGAGGGACCACATCTTGATACACGTATTAGTAAGCGCAATTATCCATTGAATAACTTCAAACATCGTATTTTTAATTTCATTTCCCAACGAATTAATAATACTTTACTAAAAAAAAAAAATTTAAATTTAAGGTTCTTCAAAAAGGGCGTTTTGAAATTCTTAAAAGGGTCAGCAGCGCGAGTGTGACTCCTCTGGTGTCACAGGCGTCCATAGGCTACGGTAACCGCTTACCATCAGGTGGGCCGTATGCTTGTCTGCTACCTTAGTAGTATAAAAAAAAAAAAAAAAAATTAAGTACTTTTTTCTTTTATGCATTATTAAAAATAAAACATGAATGATTAACTTTGTCAATAGTAGTGCAGATTTTGAGCGCAATTCACTAAACTTAAAATATTTTTCAAAATAGATTATCTATTTTTAAATGTAGAACTCAGCCTTATAAAAGCGAACAAAAGGAATAAAAAGCAAACGTTTGGAAAATTTATTTTCAATTTCTCGCTTCATAAACGAGACAATAGACAAACAATAATGGAGAAAATTTGCATTCACTCCGAGCATTTTTCTACCATCTTCCGCCGGAGACAACGCAGCAGACTCGCTTCATTAAGCGCCAAATTATCAACACTCTATCTTCAACATGCAAGCCAAAATAACCATTAAGCACTGGAAACGAAAGGGAACACATTCTTGAACGAAAGTAAACTACCACCCAGAGCGGATAGAGCATATTTTCGAGTAAAACCGTTTGAAATGCAAAAGATTTTCGTTGAGAACTCCTGCAGATCATAACTCATGACCGTGGAAAAGTGATCGTACCTTTCAGGTTGTATTGAAATTTTTACTCAGTGCACTTGAAATAAGAATGATTTTTAACTGGAGTGTTTTAGAAAATTATTTCGTATGCTTCAAGTGGACCCTTTGCTTGTCACGTCCCTCTTTCAATGATTGTTTTTATGAAAAAAAGAAATGAAAAATGCAAAATCAGGGTGCATTTTTAAACAGCAATCGTGTTTTTCTTATAAGTTTTATTTTTTATTTTATTTTAGAGCTGTATTCTCCAATTCCATGCAAAAACTCTATCCAAAACCATTTCAATAAATATGCAGATATTTGTTCGACATATTGTGCGAACTAATTGCAACGTCCGTTTTGTTGAAACGTCACATAGATTGTGAGAGCCGTGTGATTTATTTTTAAATTTCGAATGAAAAGCTGTGACAGCAGTTGTGGGTATTATTTATTTGTGGATTTTGGTCTCTGTTAAAATAACTAGGTGAATCTTTTAAAATAGTTACTTTTTTATATTGAAAATGTTTAGTAGTTCATGCAAAAAATACCAAACAATATTCTGAAAGAGATAAAACGTTTGAATACATAAAAAGTCATATTTTCAAATTGAGCCATGCCGGTACATTTATCTCGTCGCTTTTTCGTGCCGATGAGTTGAACAGACGGAACAAAAGACTCAAACTGGCGTCAACTAAAACTAAAAATGTTGGAAGCGTTGCGTGTCGCCGGGAATCGCCTGCGGGTACGCGATTTTTTTAAAAAAATTCTCTGCCTTCAATTTTAACTTTTTTCTACGTTTTCCCGCCCGTAATACAATATTCATTGAAAGCGTGTCTGGTGTGGATTCCGAATTGAGAACGCTGTCCCATAGCGAAACGAAACGCAAATAGTATTATTCTGACACATTTTGACAAATTGAAGTGTGATAGAGGCTTTGGTATTGTTTCGTACGTTTTTATTCGGAACTCGATTTCAGTGTTTGAACAGTGTTCGTTAGTGATTGTCTGTGTTTGATTTGTGATTTATGTGTTGCGTGCGGCCGATGCGAATCGATTAGGTGTCTAGCTTTACATGGCAGTCTAAAGGTGTCTTTTGCTGCTGACCCAGTAGATGATGAGCAAACCAGTTAGCTTTCTAATAGCATCGACGGGCTTGTAATCTATCAAGTATGGAATATTAACTTCTGAAAAATGTGGGCATGCACAAAATAGTTGGACATTCCTCTGGAATTTCTCGAAGGGGGTTGAAAATCCTGATAGATGTAAGATGACGTGATCATGTAAGATAGATAGGGGTAGTCGGAGGATAGTCCAAATATACTTTAGACACATGCCCACTTTCGCAAGCAGTTAGTATTTCCACAATATTGCAAAACCACAGCCTATTACAATACCAACAATTCTACTCAGGGTGACTGAATCCTTCGCCACTAAGCTCGGGCATATTATTCCAAACCGAAAAAATAATATAAGCGTAGATAGAATTCGAACCCGCTATTTTCAAAGAGAAAATAGGGCACTATCTCAATCGGTCAATACTTTTGTTTGAAATGACTCTGTATTCAAACTCGAGCTAGTGCCTGGTATCAAATTCGTAAATTGTTGGTCACGTGCGTTCTTGATTTATCGATGAAGTCAAGCAACTGCGCGGCCATAATTTGGGTGACCGCAAGTGGCATTACGAGCTGAGCGCTTCCGTGCTTCGGAGGGCACGTTAAATTGTCGGTCCCGGCTTTTAAGTCGTTAAGCCATGACGGAGGCCTTTAGGCGGCCTAAAAACTCCATCATCAGAGCTGGCCACTTGCTCATACGAACTTACTTACTTAAGTACGTACAAAAATTACCTTTAATATTTAATATCCTTAAAGTGATTCTCGATGCTGCCATGTTTAGTTTAACCTTGCATGTGTGGGTAGTTTGACATAAGGACTTAATGCAATAAAAATATCATAAATTGGACATATTCAAACGAAATCAAATGATTCTAAATCCATATTTACTTGCATGAATAATGCATGACTGAAGCTGCTTACAAATGAAATGTTATTTTTGCAAATCAATGAACATATTTAGGGCCAATTGAGTTAGGCTTCAATTCTATCTAAAAGATTCTAAAACTGATTTTATTTATTCAACTCGAACTTTTTATTTGGATCGAAACGGAGATGGTGGGACGAACTCGTCCAATTCTTGAAGTGGACTACTACAGCCCTGAATCGTGATTGTTGAAGGAATGCGTAGAGGTCTTTGCCCAGCAGTGGGACAAAAAGGACTTGCAATATAATATTTTACTTGAGTTGCGCATTATAATGCTTTACATAATCAACAAATATTGTTCTACTCCATTCATCTATCAATTTATAAAATCTATTCTACGAGTACAAAATAATTATTAAAAATATTTTTATGATGTAGGTAAGTATGTAACTTACCTACATCATAAAAATATTTTTTATTGGGGCTTATGATGTAGTAGTTTTTGTTTGTAAGTACTTATATTTTATAACCAAAATTACTGCTCAAATATTAATACATCTTCAAAATATACCCTTACTGATAAAGTTTTCATTAATTCGTGTTTTACGACTAATGAACGTACTTCAAATGAGTTCAACGAACGGATTGATATAAAAAGGTTAAATCCCTTTGCAAATCATAACCCTCATTTTAACAGTTGGGTAAAAGCGGTACATTTGCCCGCGTAAATCAGACGGCAAACACTCTAATTACTCAAAAATCATATTTACTCACAAAGCTTGGGTCAGGTGAAGCTCATTAAAATTTTACGATGTGTGATAGAGCTAGCTCATTTTGAAAACAGTTGTAAAATTTTATTAAAAACAAAACTGTTCAATTTGTTTTATTTTAACAATGCGATAGAGTTTTTTTATCTATGTATTAGTTATTTTATTATTTTTAGATTCGATCCTACTAATATTATAAAGGCGAAAGTCCGTGTGTGTGTGTGTGTGTGTGTGTGTGTGTGAATGTTTGTTACCACGTATCTCCATAACTACTAAACCGATTTTGATGAAATTTGGAATGTAGATAGTTTAGGTCTTGGAATAACACATAGATTAATTTTTGTCCCGGAAAAATGTTCCCGTGGGATAAAAAATAGTAGTCCACGCGGGCGAAGTCGCGCGCGTTCACTAGAATCAGAATCAGAATCAGAAATATTTTATTGCAGAACTGTTGTACAAGGGTAGGTCTTAGTCTAAATAGGTACAGTTTTTTATAATTTTTTTTAAGTAAGTATCGTTTTTTATGTTGAACTACTGTTAAGTATATTTTTTTATTAATGAAATAGACAGTGGTAGTGAATTCATTTATCAGGTTATAGGCTACTTTTCATCATCATCATCATCATCACCATTACCATCACTACGGGGGCAACGCTGCGAGGGCGCTGCTAGTTATTAATAACTGAACTATCTGTCTCCTCTTGGCTGGGCACAGCACAAATTGCAAACCTGACTCTCCATCGTTAGCTTTTACGCATTACCAACTGGGAAGGGTAGATATAACGTTACGTGAAATGGAACGTGATCACATTTTACTTAATAAAAAATAAACACGCACAAATGGGACTTTAGATAAATAAGTGACTACAGTATGGGGTTCTTCAAAAAGGGCGTTTTGACATTTTAGAAGGGTCAGCAGCGCGAGTGTGACTCCTCTGGTGTCGCAGGCGTCCATAGGCTACGGTAACCGCTTACCATCAGGTGGGCCGTATGCTTGTCTGCTACCTTAGTAGTATAAAAAAATGAACTTCGAAAATAATAAAAAGAAAGAGAAAGTTGAAAAAAATCATTATCGCTAATATTGGTATATTACTCTTTGGTATACAATTGAAATTGAATGTACCTACCTACATACAAAAACAAACAAAAAAATATATCAAAAAAGCATTAAAAATAAAAATTACGTTATAATCAAAACCTAGAAGATTATTTAATCAGAATATATAAAAGGCTTTCGTTACTGACTGACTGACATATCAACGCACAGCCTAAACTATAAGCCCTAGAAACATGAAATTTGCAGGGTGCGTTCCTCTTATAGTGTAGAGGTGCACTAAGAAAGGAATTTTGAAAATTCGACCTCTAAGGGGATGAAAAGGGCTAAAAATGTTTGTATGAAAAATCTTATTCTTTGAACGTAGAAACTTGAAACTTAGCAGTTATGTTCTTCAAAACATTTAGAAAAAGTTTCTGAAAAAAAAATTTAAAACTACCTTCAAAACGGGGTGAAAGCAATGTTAAAGTTTGTATGGGAACTTTTTAACGGGTAGTTTAATTTGCTTGAAACTCGGTTCAAATATATTTCAGTACAAATAAAAAATATCTGTAGAAAAAAATTTCAAAATTATCCTTCAGAGGGAGTGCCAACAGTGTACAGGGTGTTCAAGTTAGTAATGGAACTTCCTAACGGGTGATTCGATTTGCTTCAAACTTTGTATGTGTTCTTATAAAAAGGTAAAAAGCATCCCTAAGAAAGAACTTTTGAAAATTTTACCCCTAACGGGAAGAAAATGGTTAAAAACGGTTGAATGAAAAATCGTATCATCAAGCATTTAACATGAAAAAAATTGGATTTCGAAATGAGGAAGCTCGCTTCGTTTGTTTAAATCGAAGCTCACTTCACTCGCTTGGCTAGAAGCTGACTTCGCTTGCATATGAGCTTCATAATCCTACCAATAATAAATATATTGCGAGAAAAGTGAATTATGTCTGACAACGGAATAGGAAACGACAAGCACCCAGCTGTTTCTTTTAGCACCGTTAGCAAAATCAAGTCTCACATGTTGCGTGTGTCAAAAAATAACCCGCTCGCTTCGCTCGCATATTACCTTCATGACTAATTTACTGTTAGGAACCGACAACCATCTTTCTTTTGCTTAGAGCACCGTTAGCAAAATCAAGTGACACGTGTCATGTTGCTCTAAAAAATTTCCGCTCGCTTCGCGAGCAGGGGAAGCTCGCTTCGCTCGCTTCTATCGATGCTCGCTTCGCTCGCATGTTAGCTTCATGAGTATTTTACGAGCAAAAAAGTAATTTAGTGTTAGGAACCGATAAGCACCCATCTTTTTCTTAGAGCACCGTTAACAAAATCAAGTGACACGTGTCATGTTGCTCTAAAAAATTTCCGCTCGCTTCGCGAGCAGGGGAAGCTCGCTTTGCTCGCTTCGATCGATGCTCGCTTTGCTCGCATATTAGCTTCATGAGTATTTTGCGAGCAAAAAAGTAATTTAGTGTTAGGAACCGATAAGCACCCATCTTTTTCTTAGAGCACCGTTAACAAAATCAAGTGACACGTGTCATGTTGCTCTCAAAAATTTCCGCTCGCTTTGCGAGCAGGGAAAGCTCGCTTCGCTCGCTTAGGTCGATGCTCGCTTCGCTCGCATATTAGCTTCATGAGTATTTTGCGACCAAAGTAATTTACTGTTAGGAACCGATAAGCATCCATCTTTTTCTTAGAGCACCATTAGCAAAATCAAGTGACACATGCCATGTTGCTCTAAAAAAATTCCGCTCGCTTCGCGTGCAGGAGAAGCTAGCTTCGCTCGCTTAGGTAGATGCTCGCTTCGCTCGCATATTAGCTTCATGAGTATTATGCGAGCAAAGTAATTTACTGTTAGGAACCGATAAGCATCCATCTTTTTCTTAGACTACCATTAGCAAAATCAAGTGACACATGTCATGTTGTTCTAAAAAATTTCCGCTCGCTTCGCGAGCAGGGGAAGCTCGCTGCGCTCGCTTAGATCGATGCTCGCTTCGCTCGCATATTATCTTCATGAGTAATTAACTGTTAGGAACCGACAACCATCCCTCTTTTGCTTAGAGCACCGTTAGCAAAATCAAGTGACACATATGTCATGTTGCTCTATAAAATTTCCGCTCGCTTCGCGAGCAAGGGAAGCTCGCTACGCTCGCTTCACTCGCATGTTAGCTTCATGAGCATTATGCGAGCAAAGTAATTTACTGTTAGGAACCGATAAGCACCCATCTTTTTCTTAGACCACCATTAGCAAAATCAAGTGACACATGTCATGTTGCTCTAAAAAATTTCCGCTCGCTTCGCGTGCAGGAGAAGCTAGCTTCGCTCGCTTAGGTAGATGCTCGCTTCGCTCGCATATTAGCTTCATGAGTATTTTGCGAGCAAAGTAATTTACTATTAGGAACCGATAAGCACCCATCTTTTTCTTAGAGCACCATTAGCAAAATCAAGTGACACATGCCCTGTTGCTCTAAAAAAATTCCGCTCGCTTCGCGAGCAGGGGAAGCTCGCTTCGCTCGCTTCGCTCGCATATTATCTTCATGAGTAATTTACTGTTAGGAACCGACAACCATCCCTCTTTTGCTTAGAGCACTGTTAGCAAAATCAAGTGACACATGTCATGTTGCTCTAAAAAATTTTCGCTCGCTTCGCGAGCAAGGGAAGCTCGCTGTGCTCGCTTCACTCGCATGTTAGCTTCATGAGTATTATGCGAGCAAAGTAATTTACTGTTAGGAACCGATAAGCATCCATCTTTTTCTTAGACTACCATTAGCAAAATCAAGTGACACATGTCATGTTGTTCTAAAAAATTTCCGCTCGCTTCGCGAGCAGGGGAAGCTCGCTGCGCTCGCTTAGATCGATGCTCGCTTCGCTCGCATATTATCTTCATGAGTAATTAACTGTTAGGAACCGACAACCATCCCTCTTTTGCTTAGAGCACCGTTAGCAAAATCAAGTGACACATATGTCATGTTGCTCTATAAAATTTCCGCTCGCTTCGCGAGCAAGGGAAGCTCGCTACGCTCGCTTCACTCGCATGTTAGCTTCATGAGCATTATGCGAGCAAAGTAATTTACTGTTAGGAACCGATAAGCACCCATCTTTTTCTTAGACCACCATTAGCAAAATCAAGTGACACATGTCATGTTGCTCTAAAAAATTTCCGCTCGCTTCGCGTGCAGGAGAAGCTAGCTTCGCTCGCTTAGGTAGATGCTCGCTTCGCTCGCATATTAGCTTCATGAGTATTTTGCGAGCAAAGTAATTTACTATTAGGAACCGATAAGCACCCATCTTTTTCTTAGAGCACCATTAGCAAAATCAAGTGACACATGTCATGTTGCTCTAAAAAAATTCCGCTCGCTTCGCGAGCAGGGGAAGCTCGCTTCACTCGCTTAGTTCGATGCTCGCTTCGCTCGCATGTTACCTTCATGAGTAATTTACTGTTAGGAACCGACAACCATCCCTCTTTTGCTTAGAGCACCGTTAGCAAAATCAAGTGACACATGTCATGTTGCTCTAAAAAATTTCCGCCGCTCACTTAGGTCGATGCTCGCTTCGCTCGCACATTAGTTTCATGAGTATTTTGCGAGCAAAGTAATTTACTGTTAGGAACCGACAAGCACCCAGATTATTCGTAGAGCACCGTTAGCAAATTCAAGTGTCACATATTGCATTTGTCTAAAAAAGCTCGGTTCGCTCGCTTAACTCGATGCTTCGCTTGCCTAAGCTCAGGGCCAGACTTAACAGCTAGCTGGAATAGATTTAAGATAGGATTGTTATTCACACGTGCAATTTTATGTGGCTTGCTCCAGGGTGAGCTCCTCCAGTAGCTTAGTGATACTTGCCCCAGAAAAAAATTACCCGAAACGTGGTCTACGGTAAAGTTCTTTAATAGAACCTATTTTAAAAGAAATTGTCGACTCGATAACTTCCCCTTTTTTTGGAAGTCAGTTAAAAATTACCCGAACGCGTACGAAGTCGCGGGTAACAGCTAGTATTTCATAGTATTTTAGATAACTGTATTAGTTTGCTTTAATTTCCAAAAACGTGACAACATGTAATTTTCAAACATCCCCTAATAAGTATGACAGCACTTTTTCTAACTTTCCCCCAAATATCAACTTTTTGATTAACTAACACACGTTAACAGCCATCAATAACATTTAACCAGCAGGTTAATCGTAAGTTAACACGCCATATCCCAGTTTAGGCGACAACTATTCGAGATATGCAAATCATTTTAAAATGTCCCTCTACAGCAGCGGTCTAGTTACTAGCGCCATAAGGATAAAGAATACTTTAGTTGTTGATAAAATTTTAATTTGATAATGTTATTTGTTTTACCTTCAAAGTTATGAGAGAACAGATGAACAAACATAGGTACTGGTCAAAATTATAGCCCTCCTTTTTGGTTCGCCGTACTCGTATAATTTTGTTTTGTTTTATTTTATGGTATTCGTAAACTGAGAGAACTTCGTAACTAAGACGAAACTGAGATATTTTTCGTAACTGAGAGGCCGAAACCCTAAACGATGGGTCAACCAGGTGTCCAGTACCTTGAAATGCCGGTGAATGCGGCACTCCAACAGGCAACCGGCCCAAACTGGAAAATACTACTGGCCATGCTACGTCGGCAGAGTCACGACCCTCGGTCATGAGGGTGTGTATGTATGGGGGACTCCCGCAATTGAACTCAAAGGTGGTCCATTTTGCGTGGGGATCACTAGATGTGGAGCCAGCCTAGCTCCTCCCAGAAGCGCAGAAGATTCCTGGGGTCTTCGCAGGCCTCGAGGAGCGACCTCGGATTGTTGAGGATTTGCTGCCGTTGTGCTGCTACGCCCACGCATTCCAGGACTACGTGGGCTGCTGATTCTCCTTTGGTTAGACATCCTCTGCAGAATAGGCTGTCCGTGATGCCGAGTGGGCTGTCAGTCATGAGGGACTGATTGCGGATGAAGAGGACGACTAGGTATTTGATCGTGCCAACAAACCCCCAATTTGCAAAGAATCTGAACAACGTAATCACATAACGACGACAACAAATAAAATCAATGAAATTCCATGAAATAATTTCGATCGCTTTGCTTTGTATAGTTTTTGGAAGGGTTCGGTCTGATATACACCTAGCGTTTTGTCCATTATTACGGGCATGTTGTTCAGTGTATATTTTAGTAGCACATGCCGTGACATACGACCATAATGTAGCCAAATATTTAGAACAACGTGTTTATTGTCCATTAGAATACCCGTCTTATCTATATGTAGATAATGGACGAATATAATATTACGTATATCGTTTACTACATAGGTTTTTCGGCTTATATCCGGTTTTTATGATATATTTATTAAGTTAGTTTTGTATTTTCAATAAAGTGTGTTTTAGCATCTTAAAACACTAAAACTTTTAAACTCATGGCCGTGTTTGTCCAATTTCAGGTTATTATATAATTTACCATAGCAACATCCACCATTTAGTTAGATGGATGAACAATGCTGCTGTGAATGCTTGCGGTCACCTATCCAAATTGTGACCGCTCAGAACGTCTCGCTTAACTTGAACGATCTATCAAGAACGTCTAAGCAAGCTACGCCACGAGTGCTTCGCGCTTCGTTTACCTAACGCGGTAATACACAGCATGTTTCGATACAGCAACCGAACACATTTAATTGTCCAAAACTGAGCAAGTCGCCTAAATGCACTAGATTATCGATGTATGTACAAAATGGTCGATCGCCAATGCTAAATTTATTTTATGGAAGGTACTTTATGAATGTATCTGTTTATTCCAATAGCCGGGAAAAATTAGACAATTCAAACTAAAGATCGATTTAAAACTTCAAACTATACGTTCCTCCATTCGATATTATTTCATCGATAAATTCAATGGTCGACAATAAGATAAGAGATGATATTCAAATTAAATACCTTTGACATTTCAAGATTACAAACATCGCCTCGACAATGTTGAGAAGTGGATGGCGATCTGAGGAAAGAAAAGTGTGGAATGAACTGCATGATTTTAAAAATATTTTCTTTAAATCTCATTTTAAACATTTAATCGATAAAGACCCAGGTACTCCGAAAACTGAAAACGATAATCGTGCCAATAATCGTAGTTCAGCTTATGTTGGTCAAATGTTCCGAATTTAGTTTCCTCCAACAAAAACTGAACTATGGCAATATAAATTATTATAACGTTGTGATTTGGGAGTAGCCCCCAGAAATATTAGCCGGAAAATGTCCCAGTTATTTTAATAACCAAATGTATAACATAAAAAAGTTCAGGTGTTCAGCGGAGCACTCGTAAATAGAAACATGTTATTTAATTTATTTGTCATAATGAAATTCATCATTTTGATGGTTTGAACAGGGTTGAGAAAAGTGGCGTGAAAATGAGAAGGCCTAGGTATATACTAAGCAGTGGGTGGATATGGGCTTATAGATAAGTAGGTATAATAGTATAGAGACTTGTGTGTATTATGACAACAGTAGGCTTGCAATGTATCATGCATGGTTTCCTAACTATTGCAAACCCCTTTCGACATTTTGAATGAAGAGGTGAGAAAATAAAATTCGACAAATTGAATATGCAGACTCCAAATACTTGTCTCGGGGCTGGGTGTTTTCTATGTATACTAAGTATGTATTATAAGAAGTGTATCAGTCATGTGGTTCCCATAACGCAAGCTCTGCTTACTTTGGGGTTCCATGATTCTTTGTGAAATGTCGAGCATTATTTATTTATTTAGGTAAATAAAACAATACAATACATATTCTAAAACAATTAGAATGGTCCAAGCATTTGTACTGAGTCCATATCTTCCTTTCGTCCTCTCATGAGTTATCACAGCAATGCACTTACGATCTCTCTGTCTCCAACGTTAGTGCTATCTTTATCCAATTTGTTACCCTTATCAAGAATTAAATGCGTTTTAGAGCCATCGCTCGGATGGTTTTTATTTTTTATTAATTATAAACCATATAAAGCGCCGCAAGAAATGGACAGGTGATATGTTTTTTTTATGATCCCTATTATCGGATGTTCATTTGTTACTCGATGAGTTTCCGACTTCGACGAATTTGGATGTTTGAAAAAGCTTTCGATTTATTTTATTAATTTTACTTTGTTTTTGAAAAATAAAACGATAAAACAAATTGTTAAGGTCAAACACCACAAACATGTTGATGGTTAAATATTTTTCATGATATTTTTTTAGTACGTTTTACTTTATTTTTGCATTTGTCAAGGCCTGTGAAGAATCTGATTTTAAATAAAATAAACTGGCATGAATTTGCCTGCAACATAGAAAATGCGGTGGCCTCGAGGCAGACCACCTGCCCGATGGTCAGACGACATTGTGAGGGCGGTAGGAGAGCAATGGATCCGGCCGGCACAAAACCGCCAGGAGTGGCGTGATAGAGAATAGGCCTTTACCCAGCAGTGGGTGTTACAGGCTGCTAAAATAGATAGATAGATAGAAAAATCAAACCTTTAAATCTAATCTAGGTGATTTAAACACCATCAAGAGGCCTATATTCAACAGGACGTTAAGATAGTCCAAATTGTTAAAGAGTGTAGCGAGCTTGATATTAACAAAGAATTCTAATAAAATTCCAATACAAAACTGCTTTACCATACAGTAGTCAAGTTTTTTATTGTTGCCAATGAAAATGTCAATCGTATAGAAAAACATCTCACGAATAAAAATATATTGCCATAAAATCCGTTGTCAGACTTCGAAAAGAAAGTCCACGGGTATAAATATTTAGAACTGTTATAGAAATGTTTACAGCCATGTTTATTATTATTTTATGGTTTAAATTAGTTTTTGCGTGGGCAAAAGTTCTGAACTAAATGCAAATAGATCAAAACCTCGTAAATTACTGAGGATGATAAAATACGACTACTGGATGGAAACTTGGATATTTTTATATCTGTATGCATGAATAAATTCAAAATAACTTCGGAGATTGAGTTTCATTGTTATCATTACCGTATCGCAGTATGCAGTCTTGCCCAGTTGTTTTTATAATTTTCCAGGTTCGAATCCTGGCAGGGTCACGGTGTTTTTTTGCATTTTTCTCAACATTTTTTTTTATCAATGTAAAAGTTGTTGTTATAAAACTGTCGTAATTATTAATCTAAAAAGGCTCTAAATATAAGGCAGTCTACCTTTAATACGCTTATGAGATCTTAAGCGGCTGCTAGATCTGTTGCTTTCTCGTTTCGTAATATACCTAAGTTACAAGAAGAAGAAACACTCTCCAGAGAATTGCTAAAATCACAGATGATTATGTAGGTATAACGGCGTTGCATCTTGCAGTCTACTAAGTACTGGATGTTTTAATAGAATCTTATTGGAACTAAGTAAGTGGTTATTATTACTTATGGTTCCCTAATTATTAAGTACCTATCACTCAGCCCAATCTTTAGGTCCTCTCATATAGATTGCTATAAAAATCAGTCTCAAAATTAGCGCTGTCTCCCATGGGAACTCGTGGGAGTAGCATTAGCTGAAACTGGTCCATTTTTGGCACCACTATAACAGTGGTGCCAAAATGGACCTGTTATTGTCTTTATTGTCTGTTTTCTGTTCACAACTCTCCTCGTGTATCTCTTACTGTTCTGTATTCTCTGTGAGTGTCAAAAAAAACTTTTTATCCATTTATCTATCCATGAAATTCTACTTTTTTATAACCTCAAACAACATTTCAAAGACAACAAAATACTTGTAAGGCAAACTTAACCATAGTAAGATTTATACCAGCAAATCTCTGGTCCCTTTTACTAAACGTGGTTACAATGTGCACACTAGTTATAATATTTAAACAATAACAATGAACAATAAGTACCTATTTAAAACTAGCGGACGCCCGCGGCTTCGCCCGCGTGGACTACTATTTTTTTATCCCACGGGAACCGTGCATTTTTCGGGATTAAAAGTAGCCTATGTCCTATTCCCGGTCATTATCTATCTACATTCCAAATTTCATCAAAATCGGTTTATTAGTTATGGAGATACGTGGTAACAAACATTCACACACACGGACTTTCGCTTTTATAATATTAGTAGGATATTGTGTTCTTAAATGGTAAGAAAAAATATTTTAAAAATGTTGTTATTAGTTCGTTTGAATTAAACACACGCAATATTTGATATTCAATATGTATTTCTAAAATTCTACGTAATTTTACCGTAAAATAATTAACCAAAATTAACCAAATATTTTTTGGTGGAATCCATAAAAACGCACCTTGTTATTTTAATTGTTTTTAATAACCTCACTTATGTTATATTGCATAAATATTCACCCTCTGTATTAGTCTAGGGAATTAAAACATTATTGTGAAAACTAATTTAATTGATGAGTGCATTTAATAACGATAAACAGTCCATCCTGCTATGTTTTTGATAAGCAGTCAAAAAAGCAAACAGTTTTTTATAACTTAAAATACACAAAGAAAAAGAAAATAAGTCGCTAAATAAAAAAATTAAAAAAACAGACTTCTATGTTAAAAGCTGAACAATTTTTTGCAAACTAGAGGAGTATTTCTGTTCATAACTCCGAAGATCCTCTACCGATCCTCACCAAATTTTTGTTGTACCTACCAATTGGAACATATACCTTTTTAAACAAAAAATATTTTTTAAAGACGTCTCCGAGTAATCGGTTACTTAACTTAAGTAAAGTGTAAGTAAAAATAAAAACACAAAAAAAAGATCCCGACGAATCGAGAACCTCCTTTTTTTGAAGTCGGTTAACAAAACCGAGCTCACGTCTGTCGTCCTGTTTCGATGCCTAAAAGTTTTGTGTTTCACACATTATCACAAAGACATTATTCTTAGATCTAAAAAAGTAGTCAGATACACGTCTCTGTATAATTCATATTGTAGCTCATACAAAATAAGCCACCAGGCAATCACAATCGTTTGAAAAATTTAATTAACAGTCAATACGTAGTTCTAATCCCACAATTAAATTCCCTATATTGAAAAATAAAACTAATATTTTTCAGATAGGTAATAGCGTATGTAGTAGGATTATTTAGAAAAAGTACGAATCCGAATAAATTCGTCTCATTTTTATTAGTCAGTAAAATAAAAAATGCAATGCCGATATGAAAAAAGATGGCATGAATTAATAATACACAAAATTAACAATGAAAAAGTACTAGATAAAAACGAAACCCATATGAAGAAAATCCGATAGCTAAAACGGCAATTGCCTAAAAAATACGACTCCACAAAAAACGTAAAACAAAGACGTCAAAAGGATATAGGACTATCATTATGTCAAGCCGAGTCACTTTACACCTTAATGGATTTCGGTTTCGCGCCAAATGACAGTTTCCACGTCGCTTAGCTTCACTTCCGTCGTAATCGATATCATTTCACCTAAAAATCAAGAGGTGACAGTTTGTAATACGAGCTTGGATCTTAGGAAACCTTCTATGTGGTCGGATTATTGGAAACTATTTTGCGGTCTAGCACGCACGAATGTACATCATCATCATTCTCCTGCCCTTATCCCACGCTAAGTGGGGTCGGCACAACATGTTTTTCTCTTCCACTCACCTATATCATTCGTCAACTCTGAATCCACTCCTCTCACATTCATATCCTCTTTCACACAATCCAACCACCTCTTCTTCGGCCTTCCTCTACTTGTGTACCCTGCCACACACATACTCATTACTTTTTTGTGACATGGTTTATAATGTTTAAAAAATTGGCTTTTATTTATTCTGAGCCCGTAGTACCTATCCCACTGCAAAAAAGACCTCCCTTCCCTCCACTTTTCTCTATTGTGAGCTAATGTGGTTCACTGGCGATTGGAATTAGTAACGAATAAAAGCTTGAGATCATGATTTGAGATGCATTAGGCTTTACTTAGCACCTAGACTGTCCTTTCAGGTTAATCGGCCTTATCCGCAGGGAAAACATGGTCAATATGGAACTGACTAAGTCACTGGTTTTCTCATGATGTTGTAACTTTGTCATTTTAGAATTCATGAAAAAACGCATTACAGTTCCCTAAACGAAGTCTTTTGATGAACTGCCGGGGTTTTACTCAGGACGTATGGATCAAAAATCGAGGTACTGTCCCAATCGGTCCACATGGCTCATTGTGGGAATATAAAAATCTGTGAATGGGTACTTTGCATGTACCTACCAAGAAATATTTCAAAAAAATAATGAATCCGTACCCATATTATAAATGTGAAAGTGTGTTTATTTGTTTGTTTATTTGTCCTGCTTTCACGTCAAAACAGAGCGACGGATTGACGTGATTTTTTGTGTTGAGATAGTTGGAGGGCTGGAGAGTAGCATAAGCTACTTTTTATCCAGGTACCAAGCGAGCGAAGCCGCGGGCAGCAGCTAGTATGTTTATACATCTCTGATAATATTCTTTACTAGCTAATAAGGTATCAGCATTCACTTACAAAAATATTACACAAAATTATTCAACCTACGCACAAAATTACACAATAAACAAAATAAAAGTCCAATCACCACCCATACAGTGACCAATTTTGGACATAATTGTTTTAAATTGTTACTTGATGGTCACCAGATAGTGTTTACTTGGAGCATACAAGGTTTTATTACATTCCATTGATTTTATATCAATTTAAAACATAATTTCTAATTTGTATTCTACATGGCACATGTACCGATCTTGAACACCAATATTAGAGGTATTTTTTCACTTAAGTGGGTATTTAGCATTCAAATTGTAAAAATTACAGACTTGAATGTTGTAACATCAATAATGCAGTTTCAAAGTAATACGACTCAAAGTTTAAAGGTTATAGAGACAAATGCAGGTAAAGACAATGTAAACCTGCAATAATAATAAACTATTGCATTAACTAGTAGTTCGCCCCGAACTGAGATCTCGCGCAACGTAGATGGCTTACATTTGGACTTTCTTCTGACTACCCCTATAATTTCAAGTGCTACTACTGCCGAGTATGCCTATTGCGCTAGCTCTTCATGGTAAAAATACTAGCATGCATGCAATACATAATGTCGTGCGTGTCTAATTTTTCATTTATTTCACATTTATGAATTCTCGTCGTATTTCTAAAAGTAGACGTCCTAGAATAAAAATAATAACTATTTTGGAATGTACAAATAAAGACCTTTCATTTGACACCCCACTCAATATATTTGTTTACTAAACTTTTTTTACCTTAATTATTTTCATTCTTTATCAAATTTTTTTATATGACGAAAATAAATCAAGTAGCATCTAAAATCATTGCAAACCAAACCGCAACGATGCCACTCTCTTTTTAAGACCGACCAGTCAATGAGCTACGAAGACATCGAAACTCTATGAAACGGGAGCTCTTGCAGCTCTGGTTTCGTAGTTTTTGTTCTTTGGTCGTATTTCAAAAACTATACATCCTAGATTAAAAATAAAAACCATTTTGGAATGTACAAAATAAGCCCTTTCGTTTGACACCCCACTCAATATATTTGTGTAACTTTAAAAAAAAATTACCCCCTTGGGAACCTAATATCTTCACAACCCCTTCATCGATTAAGCTCATATAGTCCACCGTAAATTTCCTTACTACAACCTATTGACCTACAGAGTTTCATGCAGATTGGATGAACGGTTCGACAGTTATGCGCGAACAACAATTCGTGAAACATACATACAAACATACAAAGCAAAATCGCCCAACTTACCACTAAGATCTTCGCTCGCTTCGCTCGCTCGATCGACTAACTAAGATATTATACTGCGACAGTTTAGTTTAGATGTTTTTCATTAGGTAGGTATGGTGAAAATAAGTCAAAAATAATGGTTAGTCAAACATACTTAAGTATGACAAATTAAAGTACTATGAAGTGATGTGTAAAATGTCTTGTATTATTTATTTATTGAAGTATATTGTGTAAAAACACGAATAGGAAGAATCGCGTTTGTGTAATCGATAGCACAAACCATATACTAATTTAAAATGAATTTTACTGAAAATACGGTCAATAGGTAACTTGTCGGTAACTTGTCGTATCGGTCAAACTCATAATCCAAATCTGTGCAGAAAATAATGTCTACTTTATTAATTTTTCGTTAGATTGTTTAGCTTTAAAATAAGTTTCATACGAATAAATCGCAGTCGTTCCACGAGCTATTATTATTTATGATGTCAAACCATAATGAACGAAAAATATAAAATGTATACTACTAGACGTGTCATGGTTTGTTATATCAAATAATAATAATTTAATTACAATGGGCGTATTTGTACCACAGGTGGAGTCCAAATAACCACACCTTTTATTCATTATTCGTAATAAATTATTCAAAAGCGTAACGATATTATGCGATGTGGGCAATGATAGAAACTAATTTGAATTAATTATATGCGATCCATTTTGGAAAGGAAACAACAGTTTTGTTAAAAACTATTTGGAAAACTCTTGTTACAATACAATACATACAATCTGTCTCATACATATAATCTTGTTACATACAATGTGTCTCATAATGGACTTGATAGTATCCTATAGTTCAAACGACTACAAAGTCTGTTGCCATCTCTTTTATTGACATGGGAACGACAAGAAAAATTATTCTCGAAATCCTTGCTAAATATTGACGGATTTTTTTGAGATTTGTTAATATAATTCTGTATTTTTGAAAGTTGTTATGTAATGTCTATTAAATTTGGTAAACGCAAAACAGATGTTTCCTTAGCTTTGATTTATAATGAAGAAAGAAATTGAGGACGTCCCGTTTAATTCTGTTTGATGATAATAAATCATAACAATTTGTGGATTCAACGAAGTGATAAATATTTTTATAATTCGTATTACTGGGTCACAGATTTGAATTTAGGTCAGTGTAGAAGTGTAGATTGAGCTAGTCGTTTTGGTATGTAGCTTCGAGTACATCGAAAGAAATAAACCCCTTGGTATCTTAGGTAATTGCCAGCGTTTCGTAAAGGCAAGCACTTTACCCAGACGATAACGGTTATTGGCTGGCATTAGGTACTTAGGTACTTGCTAGTCTGTTCCCTGAATTCTACTGATGCTCACTGAATACTAAGCCGGCTCGTATCTACTTACGTACTTAAGTTATGGTGTATCAAGTTTGTTTAACGTTGATTTTGTGAGAGAGAAATGCTTTGATCATTAGAAGAAGTTTGATCTAGGGAAAAGCTCAAAGGTTAAGCAGATAGTGTTTTTGACATGCAAGCCTAGTCAAGTAGAAATTCAAAGACAACTTGTATAAAATTATGTTTTTTTACTTTGCGGCCACTAATGTACAAGTATTTGATATTTTAGACAAAGTCAAAGTCAATAAGCATTTGTTTAATTAAATCAGTTTAGAAGTTGATTCTTTTTCTAAGATAAGACAAGATTCGTTTATTTGCCAGAATTTAAGAAACATTCATAATTTACAATGGTAAGTCCAGATAATTATATTCTACCTTTGAGAGCTACCTAGGTTTTTCGCGACCTAGACAAAATACATTATTTCAAGCCTTCACTTTTGGTGCTCTATCAACCCAAAAGAAATATAAAGCGAGGATCACTAAAAGTAACAACAAAAAAAATACATTACGTATTCTTGCGTATGTGGGAACATCCCTGTATCGAGAGTTGGAACCAGAAAAGAAGAGAAAAGAAGAGAGAAAAGAACACCGAAAACATAGAAAAGAAGACAAACAATGAGTATCATAGCATCATAATTATGTCATCAGGACGCACATCACAAAATTATTTACTGATACAGATTATGCAAACGCTTGCCCTACTGGAATGAAGCCCATGCTTCTTGGGTGCCAGGGGTTTCGTCTTGCAGAGAAAGCATCAGACAATCATAATCAAGTTTAATTTATGACTCAAACAACCAAATATCGTTTTAGGTCACCTCTTGTAAACATGACCTCGTTGCGTAGGCGTCTTCCAACGTGTATCTGTGGTGCCCACGTGGTCATAATTCTTTTGTTGAGATGTTTATGCATGAATGAATTAGTTTTTGTATGCAAAATCGTATTGGTAACCAGTTAAGAACTTACTGCTGTGACAATTACCATTGTTCGATTTGAAAATGTAAACCAATTATTTTTACCGTTAACAGACAAAGTAATACTATTGTATTTTCTTATTTTGTACTAGTAGTTCGCCCCGAACTGAGATCTCGCGCACCGTAGATGGCCAACATTTGGACTTTCTTCTGACTACCCCTATAATTTCAAGTGCTACTACTGCCGGGTATGCCTATTGCGCTAGCTCTTCATGGTAAAAAATACTCGCATGCATGCAATACATAATGTCGTGTCTAATTTTTCATTTATTTCATATTTATGAATTCTCGTCGTATTTTTAAAAGTATACGTCCTAGAATAAAAATAATAACTATTTTAGAATGTACAAATAAAGACCTTTCATTTGACACCGCACTCAATATATTTGTTTACTTAACTTTTTTTACCCCAATTATTTTCATTTTTTATCAAAAATATTTTTATCATGAAAATAAATCAAGTAGCATCTAAAATCATTGCAAACCAAACCGCAACGATGCCACTCTCTTTTTAAGACCGACCAGTCAATGAGCTACGAAGACATCGAAACTCTATGAAACGGGAGCTCTTGCAGCTCTGGTTTCGTAGTTTTTGGTCTTTCGTCGTATTTCAAAAACTATACATCCTAGATTAAAAATAAAAACCATTTTGGAATGTACAAAATAAGCCCTTTCGTTTGACACCCCACTCAATATATTTGTGTAACTTTCATAATTTTTTACCCCCTTGGGAACCCAATATCTTCACAACCCCTTCATCGATTAAGCTCATATGCTCCACCGTAAATTTCCTTACCACAACCTATTGACCTACCAAGTTTCATGCAGATTGGATGAACGGTTCGACAGTTATGCTCGAACAACAATTCGTGAAACATACAAACGTACAAACATACAAACATACAAACATACAAACATACAAAGCAAAATCGCCCAACTTACCACTAAGATCTTCGCTCGCTTCGCTCGCTCGATCGATTATCATTCATTAATTTTTTACGTTTTTATTGAGTCACTTTCTTGTTGTTCTGTCTGTCATTCCTGGATCTTGCAACTTAAATTTCAAGCACTTCCCTACTAGCCATTATTTTTTATAGTAAGCTCACAACTCGATGACAAAAATAAGAGCGTGATAATTTGGCTAGGGGGCTGACACGACAGAAGTTATCCTTTCCAAAAGAGTTAAAATAAGGAAAAAAACATTATCAAGATGTTATCCTCAAGGCCCCGTAAAGATTCTCTTAGAGATTCTCTCTTGTCTAAGGGGGTGGTCAAAGAGACGTCCAAATATATTTTTGGTACATGCTTACATTTTGTAGAAGTTAGAATTCCAAACGTAAAAGATTGCAAGCCCGTCACCACCTATTAGAAAGTAACTGGTTTCTCCGATTTGTTTTTCCTCACCGTTTGAGCTGTGTTCATATAATTTTTTCGAAACCAAAAATATAGTGATACACACGGCCGGAACTCATATCTTTGGATCGAAAGTCGAGGAACTAATCCAATCGGCCAACACGGTTCACAGCGCGACTAGTTCTAAAAAAGTATTTTATGAAATCCCTTAAAACAATGACAAGTAATGATCTAAAATTACCTAAACTTCATGAAACAATGACGTAAAAAACCTAACAGTATGAAATATTCCAGAGATAGTAATCAGTCTGCAATCTTCATTCCGCAGATTGATATCATGGACAAAAACATCAAACCATTTGAAATGACGATTTTGTGACATTTAAGGTTTAGATTCTTATCGAAAATTGGACTGCATTTAAGTAGTACTTGCATAAAAAACCAGAGATGGAATGAGTCACCATCGATTTGAAATAGAATAAGATATGAGAGCAATGTCCCATTTTCAACCAACATGAATAAAATAGACTCTATTTTGTAGATGTTAAAGTTGAGGTTAGATTTGAAGAACTGGATGTAGAAGTAAGTTGGTTCAGTTCCGAGGGTCGAGCGACCTTTTTCTCAGTGATCGGTATCAGACGCAGTCATCGATGTCTTGGAGCGACAATGCTATCGAATCTTTATACTATCGATATGGTAATGTAACATTCCTTACAGGTCAACTCGAACCATAAGTAACTTCAACAATGTCTTATAGGTCATTTTACTAACCTACGAGTACTTATACCTATTAACAATCATGTTTTTTTTTTCGTCATCCTGTTTCGTCCCACTGCTGGGAAAAGGTCTCTCCCAAACTCTTCCAACCGTCTCTATCTATCGCCAAGTCCTAATTATTTTAGTGTGTAAAAAGCCCTATCTGACCCAAAAGGGGTATGTTGGGATCCCTAGTAAAAAAAGTAGGTACCTACATTCAAAAAAAAAAATACTAAATTGATAAATACATGTCAATAAGCTTTTAAATATCAAAGTAGGTAACAACTTTTTATCATTACCCCAATTTCCTTTAAACCCAGCAAAGTTTTAAAATGTGGCAACCCCCTTACTTTTAATAACTTACATTAAATAAATAAATAAACTTTGACATTAATGATCCAGAAATATCTCAGGTTGTGTTGTCTCACCCTCAAAAATATTATAAAGGGTTTTAATTACGATAAGTCCTAGAAAACGAATATCTCAGTGACAGGTAAATGGTAGAAAAATTCAGACTCCTATTGGTCGGTGGGTTCCTATTGGCCTATGTCATGTATAGGTATTGATGCGACTTCAATTTTCGTTTCAACTGTACCTTTGTGTACTTATGTTGATGAGGTGGGCGAAACTCTATTGATATACGATAGTTGTTATTGTTAATATTATAGGGAGGACCCGGTTTTAAAAGGCAATTTATTTTCCGTATAGGACATAGATACTGCAACGTCATTTACGATGTTCTGTTGTCAATTGTACTTACCAACCAAATATAAATCTCTTTTATAATAATTTGACGGTTTGAAGGGTAATTTATCCAACTCATTTGAATTTCCAAAGACATTTCCGTGGCTCGCGTGAATACGTTGATATGTCGAGATGTCATTTTTTTTTTTATTGGCTTAAACGATATCTACGCCTATGAAGTATCTATAAAAAAATTGACAGCTCCCTAGCTAGACAAGTTTTCGAGTTATGGCCTTGCCAACTCCTCCATTTTTCGTATTTTAGTTGACATAACTACTTGTCAATTTTTCAAGCCACTAACACACACATGTTTTTGTAGATATTTCGATTTATCAACCTACTCATTCGCCAAAATTATATTTGTTACATGATATCTCGACATATACATATGATATTTTTGATTAACTTTTAACAAATTAAAATGTCAGGTAATGGCTAACCAAAGTATTCCGTTTAAATTGTGATATATATATATTGAGTTGTTCAGTTATGCCCGCGCGCTCTCGCGCTGGCATAACCGAACATGTCACTCGTATTGGTAAATAAAACGTCAGTTTAGAAATCTTTTTTTTAAGTATTGCTTTTACATGGAAAACTGATAGATTTTAATTATTTGTTAATGTGCCTCTAAAAAATACTATCTCAGCCACTAAATATCCTCGCTGTAAGCCACTGTAAATACAACTCAGCATGGCAGTTATTTTTTAGCATCTAAATTTGTTTTTTAGGATCTAAATTTGTAACACATATTCAAGCGGGAACTCCTAAAATATTGAAATATGACACCAATAAAGTAAGTCTATCTACTTCTAATTTTATAACTCAGCATGTTTAAAATATAGTTTAACATTAATTGTAATGCCAAAGCTTAAAATAGTTAATTTCAAAATCAAGAATGTTCGAAATGTATAAAGATCGATTGATCGAAGTTTATAAAGACGATACTTGGAAGGTAGAATGCTTAAAATGTCGAAAATACCGGAGTATAATATATTGTATTCTTTATGAACTAGATTTCTGTCGCTTCGGCGGCCGCAGCCGCGGCACGCTCGCTACGCTCGCTTACTTCGCGCGTAGTTATTTCGTAATCTAACCTAACCTAACCTAAACTGTTGGTTAGTTGTAAAATCCGTGGCTGAGTTAGTAAATTTGATGGCGATGTATAAATCAGTAGGTCAAGTAAAAATAATTGTTGTTATTTACTTGACGCTTACTTTGGAATATTTAGTTGATGCTGTAAAAAAGACGAGTAAGTTTATTAGAAGGTTTCTTATTTTCCCGTTGCTTAGTTATAAAATCAGAAGGTAGGTTCCGTGGCCAAAAAATAATTCTGCGGCTCGACTTATTATTCCCCTTTATTAATTTAGTTAGTTTTAAGTTTGCTTAGTCTGAGACTAGAGGCGCTATTCGAAATATTCATCAACATTTATTTATTCTCATCCCCATCCAATTAAGATTGTTTCAAAGTCTAGACTCATACTTAGATTTGATGAGAAATAATAGTCACCTTTCGTACAATCAATAAATTCTAATCAAAAGATCAAATGATAGTGGGCAAACTTCACCCAGCACCGCCAGCAATGTAATTAATATTACTCGAAAGACCTAACAAAACTAAGCATTTTTTATTATCGACGCATTAAAATCTATCCCGGGGGTCACTAGATAAATCCATGTTTGTACCTACCTAACCTGAGTAGTAGGTACTAGATTGTATGACAACGGGGCAAAATATAATTTGTTTCGACGAGAGTGCTATTTTGAATACAGAATGGAGCGAGGGATGCTAAAGTTGAAACCCGAGCGCAGCGAGGGATTCTAGATTAGAATCCTGAGCGCAGCGAGGGATTCAAAGGACGTCATCGGAAATAGGAGATTGTTACACATGGTTTGAAAGTAACCTACCTAGGCACAAGATGGTTTGGCGCACGAGCAAAGCGAGGGCGCTAATAGTTCGAGTGCCTAAACAGGTTATTCACATCTATCTTGTAAGAGCTATTAACACGCTGAGACGCTATGGCCGCATCGCCGGCCACGTGGCCAAACAGTTCGTATTGAAATGTATGACAGATAACTCACTTGGCTACGGTCTGGCGTCAGGATCCTGATCCTGTGATCCAGATCCCGTGACCCTGACTTCGTGATCCTATTCCCGTGATCCTGATCCTATAATCGTGATCCCGTGATCCTTATCCTGTAAACCTGATCCTACGTGATCCTAATCCCGTGATCCTGATCCCGTGATCCTGATCTTCATCTTATGGTAGGTAAATAGAAATGTCAAATATAGCTGACGAAGACGACATGGCTCAATAGAAATGTCAAATAGTAGCATGTGATTTATTTAATACTTTGTCAGCAGGGAAAATCGTTTCCCAGGGGGAATTGCTTCCCAGGGATGCAAAAGTACTGTTTTCATCCCTCTGTTCAGGTAACTTCAAGCGTACTTTCCGAACATGAGAAATGAAAAATAAATACTTAAGAGACTTTCTCATAAACCTCACATTATTTTAAAATAAAAAAACATCCCAATAAATCGAGACTTACATCGCTCTAATCATAATCATTTTAGCTTTTTTGTAAGTTAAACCTTTTCGACTTAAATAAATAGAGAATCCTCGGACAGAATTTGATGCGAATTGGCACAGAGAAACAAGGCTTTGATACCTTCTAAGCAAAAGTAGCTATATATAAGCTGTTGCGGTCGTGGGTCCATACATTTATGATTATGCCCAAAAATGCGGTAACAGCCATTTTAACCTCTCTTTAAGTTAAACCTATTCGACTCAAAATAAATAGAGAACCCCGGGACAGAATTTGATGCGCATTGGCACAGAGATACAAGGCTGTGATACCTTCAAAATAAAAGTAGTCCGAGCTGTGGCGGCCGTGGGTGAAGTGCCCATATATTTTTGCCCACACTCGTTTCTCTGTGCTATTAAACAAAAACTCTTTGGTACCCCTTACCACAATAATCCTCTATGCCCATAAAATTGGTATTTACCCAAATTAAAGGCTGGTCGTAATTGATACAAATGGTTGTTTGTAGTTAAATGTAATTGAACGAGACAAGTGCAATAGACCCCGAGTACTATTGTTCTCAGAAGATTATATAAATTATTTAATTGAATGAGAATTTAACCGGTTAAGAGACAAATTTATAGTTATTTTTAAAAATAGTAAATACCTTACCTAGTATATTTTTATTGATATTAACAAGAAACAAAAATAAGTGAACCTAAGACATTCTACTCTCAATTATTTCATCATTATCATCCACAGTCGAACTGGCTCTAAACTCAAATGTGAAAAGATTTATGACCTTTCTTTTGGATACAACGTTGTAGGTTTTTGTACCATTGAGGACAATTCTCTAAAGGTTTTAGAGATTTTTAGTTATTGCAAAATAAAAAGATACTTTTCACAGTAGGTACAGATTCTTATATAAAAATAAAAATAAATAAATCCAAAATTATTCGTATGTTGGTCTACAAAACAGTTTTCCGCCGCAGTTTATTTGCCAAAAAATAAAAAAATTGTTTAACTCAAATAAATTCCCTCTAACCCCTATTTCCAGTGTATAGGACAAAGGTACAAAAAAAATATTCATTTGAAAAACTAAAACAAATTCATTCCATCTCACCGATTTCCCGTGCATTGACTAGTGAAAATCTTTTTGAATAAACCGAATATATATCATCAACAATCCAGCTCGAATAAAATTTTGATTTCTAAAAATACATCCATTACTATTAAAGGTGTTACAACTACACTCTTCGTAGCATGACATAACCAATGAGATACGTAAATCTAAGGACTAACATTCACTCTTAGAAAGAATCAGGAATGATTTTTGCTACGCTGCTACATACTGTAGCTTTTTTATCTACTACTAAGTGACCAAAGCCACGTGCAGTAGCTTGTGAAATATATAATCCACAATCTAGCACTTTTGGCAAAACTCAACCAAACTGTGCAGTTGACACCAAAACCGGCATTAAATATTTAAAAAAAAATCCTATAAAAACAACGTTCAAAAACAGTCATTGTTTCGAGCTATTAAAAATGCAGTAAATTCTTTAAATAGCCCATCAGTTACGATAGCTGATCGATATTGAATTTTAACCTTAAAGCTCCCGCTGCGTAGCTTTACATAGAAATGATTGTATTGCGTTTAGTATGAAGTTTGTCACTTTGAATTACTATTAGTTGGTAATACGTGGTTGTAAAGTAACCATTGGTGGTTGTTTATTGGTTATGCTGCAATTTTTTCGGGTAATACCTTATCCGCCTACGTAAATACAACTTTTACTACTAATTTAATACTACTTTTGACTATTTCTTTAATTTACTTTTTTGTAATTTTATATCCGTGTAGCATGTTCAATTGTTCATACACCGCTACTGGATGTAAGTCTCATCAAAAACTCATCTCTTCGTTTGGACTAAGGCTTTCTTTATCCATATCTGTAGTTTCAGTGGGAGCCGTGTTGGCCTAGTGGAATAGTACCTCGACTTTCGATCCGAAGGTCGTGGGTAATCCTGGCCGTGCATCAATGGATTTTTCGTTTCGAAAAATTTATGTGCGCATTAACACGAGCTATAAACGGTGAATAAAAACATCGTGAGGAAACCCTTGGCTTAATCAGCCCCACACGTATTGAACATAATATATATTTCCTATGGATATGGCCGGTTAAGCTGAGAGGATGGTTTAGGTGCTGGGCAAGCCTACTCCATCTAAACATTGTCCCAGGCACTACAGGGTTCCGTAGTAAAAGATGTAAAGGCCTAAGTTTCAGTAGCTATTGTATATTTATATTTTTATTGTATATTGTTACTAGTGGCTAAATCTGGTGATGGAGTTTTTATTCCTGGCTTTACCACTTAGAAGCCGGGACTGACAATTTAACGTGCTCTCTAAAAAACTCTTTTAATTTATTGTATCGTTTCTTGCTGTTTAAGAATTACTTTAAGTCTATGAGACCGTTGATTAGTACTGACGGTTTTAGGTCACAAATTAATGAGAATAGAAACAAACTACTACCAATTTGTAGTTAGAGCAAAGTAATATAGTTGACATACAAAACAACATTAATATGCGAACGAAAACAGAACTCTATTTTCACAGTCCGTTGCTCTTTTCAAACTCAAATTCGTCATATTAATATCTACTCCAAATATATAAAACTTGTGAATCTGACTGACTGATAATCAAAATACACTCTAAATTGTCTTATAGGATTAATTTCGGAAAAGTGTTCTTTACTATTTTTCTCAAAATTCGTCTCGCGAGAGATGAAGTAGGTATGCATGAAACTGGTATAAAAGCAAGTAAGAAATTCTTAATGACTGAGAACAAAAATGATGCACAGTGCTCTGTAGACTTGGTAATTAGACCATGGGTTCTTATTAAGGTACTCAAGATGACCCAACTCTTTTACAAAATCTAAGAACAATATTCAGAGTAATGAACAGTCATGACTAGTCTGTTTTATCAACATCTTGAAAGCACACAAAAATAAATAACTGTTGAGTCCTGTTAGGTTTCAATAACTATTGCAAAACTGGTGATTGTACTAATAAAGAAAGTCATCATCATCTTCCTGCCCTTTTCCCACTTAGGGGGGGGGGTCGGCACAACTATTCTTCTTCCATTTCCCTCTTTTAGCCATCATCTCAGCGTAGATACTAATAGAGCATACTAATAAAGAAAGTGCTGGAACCAAAGACGCGAGTGTTCCACTAGTATTAGCATCAAACAGCACAAATATTATCATGCCCCTGTCACTACCCCTATTCACTATTCCACTATCATATTAGTTGTCTCTGGACGTTGCTGATTTACCGTTGCTTTCCAACTTTGCTAATAAATAAACCTTATTTGCTCCAATGTCAAACTCCATGTGCCACAAGTATGTCTCATCGGGCAAACGGTAGGTTTTTGTGTCCCTCTAACATAAATTTGTCCCTTTACTGGGACCTGAGTATGTAGGTTAAACTTGGCAATTTATCTCTTTTAATCGTAGCATAATGAAGTTTGTTTGACCTGAAATTCAGATTGTTCCAGATGTAATGACTTTTGTTGTTACTGTGATAGAATCAAATATGTTTGGTCCTCTTCCTTTTTTGTTTACCTCACTTTTGTTGGTGATATTTTGAATTTGTTTTCTTTTGTTAGCAGAGTTATTTATGGAGGGTAAGGAAATTATAAAGCTGTTATCAAATGTAATGGGATAGACCTTCAAGGATAGAACACATAAATTAAACATAAAATATCAAGAGATAAGCGATGTGGTTACCTTTATTCAAGCTGGATAACATTTTGTTTTACTTACATTTATTTTAGTTGCGCCCCATTCTGTTTTTTAGATGGTCCATTATTCACCCAGAAGTTGTCTGATAGAGACCGCTATTAACTATTATATCGCTGATTGTATATCATTGCGTAGACCGTTCAGACCTTTGCTGTGGCTACGGAGCTTTCTGCCATGACGGAGGCCTTCAGGCGCCCTAAAAACTCCGTCTCCACAGTTAGCCATTAGCCCATATGGACATATAAATTTATTTCTAGCAGACTGAAATTAATTATCTCTCTGCAATCCTAGAATAGATCTTTAATCTCGGCAGTAAATTTTCCATTCCAATTTCACAAATAATAAAACGACTATCATAAACCAGCGTTCTCTGGCATAAAGCAAAAGTAAACATAATAATATGTTGTTCAAAATGACTTCCGCAATATACGGAACAGTAATTCTTTTTTAGATGAACATACCCTTCGCTTGCCAAGTGCCAACTGTGCCAAACACTTGTGCCAGTTAGCCTACTTTTGACATAATCTCATTCAACGTTCTCATTATGGTTATTTGAACTTTAATCGTTATTACCATAAGGCATATTTTGTTTTACAGTTGTGGCCACCTGAATATGAACTGCTTCATTGGTATATTAGCAGATAACCAAACAGTCTGTGAGGTTGTTCAACTTTCAGCTCGGTCAATGTTTTTATAGTCGGAACTTGCCAATTCTAGTAAGTTTTTAAGCCATCTGAAGAACTCTTTCTGTTTAAATGCTAGTAAATCCTTACTCTGTCAAATATGCATCTTCCATCTTATCATGCCCATACTCTTTCTTTCCTCTTTGGATAGTTTGCGTTGATGCTCTCTGCATGTACCTACATAATTTAGAAAAATGATTTTTGTTTGTTGTTTGAATGATATTTCAACAGAGACTATATCCTTGTCTAATTCCTCTATTTCAGCTTTCAGGAACAACTACATATTTTTATTTAATTTAAATTATGTAAAATCCTATTATAAACAATTAAAATTTAGAATGAGTAAAGGCACGATTCATTTTATTTATACAACGAAAACACAACTTAAAATGAAACGAACGTGTTCTAAATCCAATTTACTATCCGTAGGTGTCACGTAAGGATGTGTGCAGACTTGATTTTTTTAATATTCTAAAATTAGGTTTATCTACATTATTTTAGTCCTGTAACTCAGTACTCCCAAGTATAAAGTACTTGGTCGTCCCAAGTATCGCTGGAGCGATAGAGTAGAAGCTGCGCGACCTCGGAGCCGACAACTGGCTGGAGGTAGCCATGGACAGAAGAAAGTGGCGAATCCTCGTATCGGAGGCCAAGACTCACTTTGGGTCCCTGAGCCAATGGAGTAAGTAAGTAAGTAACTCAGTACTCCAGTTCAGTGTTCAACTGGGCTGACTTGAATATGATCTATTTTGCCAGTCATTTCTTAATCATTTATTTCCTTTCGCTGAGTAATATATGGAAAAAGACTAGAAACTTGTATACACAAAAAATAAAAATAAAACACTTTAAGTACAAACTATTTTTCATTCTGCTTGTTGTTTTAGTGTCGAATATTGCAGTGACAGCATTGGAACGGCACTCAATGAACTGTTTCGACTAATGTATGGCTGCGCTGGATTAATAGGTAGACCTCCAATCTTGACTGGACTTGATCTTTTACTGGATCCAATGAATTGTTTTCTGAATCCAGTGCTGGATCTGTTACTGGAATAGTGGATTCCAGTAACAGATCCAGCACTGGATTTAACGATTGGGTAAAATAAACCAGGCGTAATCCTATTGTTGGTCCTGAAAAGACAGTTAAAGTCTCGCTTCCGAAGTTTTATCTTTATGTTTTGTCTGAAGTGTGACTGTATCTTTACTTTGGAAGCCGCTAGCGTTTTCGCAAATCTTGCGAGTTCAAAGTTTGTATCGCAGTTTCGGAGACGCTCCTTTATACAGTTAGTTAAGCTCGTATGTACTCGTAAGATATTCGAGTTAGTAAAACTTGAAATGGGTGCCATAGACTAGTCTAGATATATCTGTTTACTTAAAAGTATAGGTATTACGAGTAATTTGAAAAGTTTCTTGTGCTGTTCATTTACTAATGCTTTAAAATACATCGTGGATTATTTTTTTTGTTTTGTGGAATTAGTAAATATAAAGTGAGTAGGTGTGTATGTATATTTACGGGTTATTCCACACATATTTTCGGTCAATCTTCAGTTTTATATGACAAAAAGTATTAATTTATTACCAAATTGTATGATAAAAAGTATAAATTCTCGTTTTTCAAAATAAACAATGCTATGTCACTCCCAAAATAAATACAAAACTAACGACACCACATTTTCAAAATCAAGTCTTTATAACACTACCGATCTTGCACCAAAAATAGACACACGCACAATCGAAAAACAACCTCTTTGTTTACGCAATTGAGTAAAACTGTTCTACACGTCAAAACATTTTGATGTTTTCATATTTCCTACACAAACAAAAAGCTACTTCACATGCGAAGAGAAAACTTAATGAAAATCATAAGTTATTGCAAACTTAGCTGAAAACAAAGACTTGAAACAAAGAGTTCTAAACATAAAGACTGTAAGCGTCACCGTGCTTTTTCTTCTTTTCAAGTTGTCCGTCCAAAGGTTGCCTTAGAGATCGCTTATAGTGATAAGGTCGCCCATTGCGCTGCGTATCAATTATCTTTCTCTCTTTTCTTCCTAGTCGGGCACTCTTGGCAGAGTGGTCGTGGTTGAATTGATGTCGCACAACTCCTCGCCTTTTTCCAGGGCTGCCGCTCTTCTCGCGATACATCTCCATTTCTGGCGGTTAGTTGCATAGCGAGCACACTGTACTAAAGTGGATTGGGTTGTTTTCTTGATTAGGTCGGTCAATTATCTTTCTACCATCGCTAATCCTTTGTTCTGACGCCACACACACCACGTGATTTGTCGTTATTGAAATTTTCTTATTTATTTTTCTGTTTATCATTTATCTTTGGCGTTTGCGATTGTAGATTGTAGAAGAAGAATATGGCTAGGGTGGCTGAATCTTCCCTTCTCTTTCTTCCCTTTCTTCTTTTGATGCCAGTTGGCGTTATTCTCATTACTATGTCATTGTTTAGAGATAAACCTGTGGAGGCAGATCAACCGTTCCAGAGACAAACCCGAAGCTGACCACGTTCCTCAGACATGAGGGAAAGACGAGAGAGATGTCATTGTGTATCGAAGATACTTTATCTTTTGTCTATTGGATGATATTTAGCACAGTGAATGTGACAACGGCCCATTGAAGAAGATTATTTTTGTCTTTTATCAGTTAACAGTAAAACACAAATAAAACTCGCAAACAAACGTGTTTGTAGATCGTGACTAGGGCTGAACGCGTGCGAATCAAACCCAATAGGGGCTTATTGCAGATCTTAAAATGATAAACTGTGAAAACATAGTTTTGTAGTCTTTTTTTGAAACACTGTTGAATCAAAGCAAGTGATCGGGCGTTTTCGAACTAAACAACGTCCTTTTTGATTTAAATTTTCATAGTTTATAATATTTTTACTGTATTATTATATTTGAATATTGGAAACTTTTCTGCAGTGTGAACTTTATATTATTTAATGTTTAAGTATCATTGTTCTGTTTGTTACCCAAATAAATAAATTAATTAATCGTATACTCGGTTAGCTAGAGTGAGGCCATTGTGCCATCGCGAGATATTTTTGCAATGTATTTAATTTTTTTTTGATAAAACAATTATTTTGAAATAAATTGTTTAATTTATTTTTGTTCTCTGTATGATAAAGTTTTATTAAGTTTGCAAGAGGTAATCTAAGAAGCGAAGTGATTATATTTTGAAAATAAATTCATTTATAGAAAACTCCGCTTTTTCTGAGTAGGTATAGCTTTTATTTAATCCCAGAAAAATGTACAGTTTCTATTGTAGCGTTGGTAAACCCGTGAAGATAGCAAGTTAATAACCTATTGCAAAATACAAATAAGAATTTTATAAAAAACGGCTTTAGCTTTTTTAATGAGCTAGATACACAATCTAGCACTTGCCAGGAAAATCGGCAAATAAACACAAATGTGATGAAAGTTTTTTTACCCAATTTAGACCTGTCAGCGAAACAAAACAAAACTATTTCCAAACACACAAGAAAAACTACGAAGCAGTACAAGGTGCCCAAATCTACTACTAAAGGTACTAACTTTTTATAAATGGAAAGCGCTCGTGGTGTAGCTTATAGTCGTTTATGATATTATCTATATATACGGACTTACCTACTACTTTTTTACTTTTTTGCGAACTAGAATTTTAATACTCTTCTATTTTTTATCAGTTAACTGATATATCGCACTACGACTCTATAGCAGTTTTAAATAACATTATTCATTTTCAAATATATTTAAATCTATTTCTAGAACATAATGCATTGCTTTATATGTATTTCAGTAGCAGTTTTATTCCACCCTACATAATATATCCGAGTTGAGCGAATCAGAGAAAAGTTCCGTAACACAAATAATTGATTCGGCGCCCCGTCGTCAAGGAAGTCTCAGCTCTATTTAAGTTTCCTAAAAGGAAATTAAAGGAAATCAGGACTCACGGCTCCGAAGCCTTTATCGAACTTATCGGAATATTTCTTAGGGGACGTACTTGATAAAGCGTCAGCTTTCAGCTTTGTTTTATATGACGACCCTGTAAAATGTCATCGGTCCATGCCGCTATGACAGTAATCGAAATTTTACAGGTTTTATCTTGGGTTTTGGGATCTATCTACACAACTCCTATCTGTAACCACAACAAAACAACTTTAGTTCCTCATGTTTGTTATGAGTTCTGGAAGCTATATATGACCTGCCTTTTGCCCCTTTATTATTGACTGTAAAGCAGGCATGTAGATAATAAAAATATGTTAAATATAAAGAATATCAAGCAGCTCTCAAAACGACAGGAATTGGTAAACCAACCTTTAATTCTTTTTTATCATTATTCACATGGACGGATTGCGCAACATCTTAGCATGTCGACGGTGTTCTGATCGGCCATGAAACCGCTGGAGGGACGATCTCGATGCCTATGAGAGAGAGTGGTGGGAATTTTCGAAGGGCACATGTAGACAGATGTGAGGAGGAGACCTATACCCAGTAGTGAGACGAAATAGGTGAATGTAAACAAAACGCCAAACAAAAATGGTTGTTACAAAACCCGACCTATGCCACTTCAAAACAAATGTATTAGGGAACACACCATTATCTTTGTTTATCACAGTTATTATTTCAGACCACAATTCAATCTGCAACTTATCGATCAGCATCCTAACAAAGAAAAGATTATAGGTACTTACGGCTACAATAACACTGATAATTCCAATTTCGATGCAGCACCGAGGGTGTGGGCTTATTATCCTGTCACCCGCACTCGAAACGACACATTGCACAGATATGAAACAGTGATGGAAGAAAAGCTAGTTTATTACAATATCTTTCAAGTCATTATAGCATTCAAGTTATTATGGCAAATAAACTTATTTCTATTTCTACCTATTAATTTGTAGGAATTGTAAAAAAATCTCTGATTATCAACTTAAATAGATTCAACGGACTTACAAGTCGAACGCTGTATAAAATCATCTCTACATAATCGATGCGCTTAACAATTGAGTAATTCATATGTCTGACAGTTTTCTATGAATAGCTAAGGTTCATTGTCATACTAACTGATAGCGTACTGATCAGAAGCAAATTGATCTTAATAATAAACACCATAATATCGGTTAGTCTGTAGTTAACAGACTAGGGAGAAAAAGTTTGGTTCTTACTGAAAAACCCAGACCACTTAAAATTTCAAAACCTAGACCAGCTCCTTGATTGTCTATCTTTGATAGCGACCAAAATCGGTTTCAAACTGTCAAATATAATATTGCGATGACCATGCAAGTAGCTCTGTCACTCTTATCTCAAAGAGACCAAACGCGATAAAAGTCACAACGCGATCGTTTTGACAGTTTGAGACTAATTTAAAGCTTGAGACAAGAAAGAAAATCAGCCTGCGTACCTTATACTTACCATTACCTAACTCAAAATTTACATTCAGGACTTATCTATAGGTAGATAGTAATGGCTATTAGAACTTACCTTCTAAGAATGTAACCAGCCCAGTTGTCCACAACAACGTTTGCGATATCCGATATTATGTACGTAAACGATATGCATGTACAATGGTCTAAGAACTCTAAGATGTACGTGAATATTTTGTCACAGTTTGTACTAAAAATTATAAAGTAAACCAGCCGTTTCAAAAGTGTTGTTATGACTGAATAGAAAATATGAAACCAACTATGGGGTAAAGCAGTGTAAAGGGATTGTGTGCAATTTTAATGTCAGCGAGAGTATGAAGGTGCTATTGTCGCGAGTTTGAAAAAGTAATCCATTGTAATAACATGATTTCATACCTACTATAAATAAACCCACTTTAGTCCTCTTATAACTTAAAAGTAAGAGCAAAGTAAATTCTGAAGTACCTAATAACACAGAACAAAAGTAGTACGTACGGAAGGCTCACTTTAGTAATAAAACGATTTTAACTTATATTATTACCACTAAAAACTCTAAAAACGACTATTTTGGTTTACTATATTGGTATACTTAGTTCCAGCCACTTGAGCGTTTTTTTTTTTAAACAATAAACAAAAAATAATATTATATCTGGTAGTGTTCTTTATGAACTCTAAATTTTAAATTTTCTAAATTTTAAGATGAGACTCTTAATTTTGGTCATAATTATAATCCAAGTTTTGTTGACTGTACTACTAGGTAGCAGCCTATTCAAACAGTTCCATCCTTTCCAAAAGCTACACAAAGTCTCTAGACATAATTGCAGTGAGCCCCTAATTAATTAATCACCATTGTCTGCGTCTTGGGGGACATAATTGATATTTGAAAGGGCCTTTCTAAGAGGCAGAATATACTATGGAACATAAAAACAAGCCATAAGCAATAAATACTGAGGCTGAGACTCCACCAAAGTGGATACGAGAGGAGATGTGTTTAAATAACCAATAGAACTTCATTATTCACACATCTCGTGATGACATTGTCTGAACAACGAAATTCTATTGGTTGTTCAAACACATCTCCTCTCCTCTCCGCTTTATTAGAGTCTCAGCCCTAAGGCGTCCACAGTTTGCATGCGTTTTCTTCCGAATTTTAGACGTGCGTATACGTACGAACACCCACGAACGATCCCAACACTCCGTGTATAATGGGGCCTCGCACATTCTATCTGATTAGACGTGCGTGTACGTGCGTCGTATAGTTCCGTCGTCCGAAATCAATCCCAATTTGCTCTGATTTTCTAGGCGTTCAAACGTAAAATTCAATATGGATAAAGAAAAAAATATTAATTTGGTGTACGGATACAAAATATGTAAGAAATGTAATACAAACACAAGTTAAAATTGTTTTAATTCATACAAATGTAACGGAGAAAAACGCAACCGGTTTGCGAGGTCAATTCGACGTACGTATACGCACGTTGCAAAAATGGATCCAAACTGCAGGCGGCTAAGAGGCGGCCTAACTATCTAGTTATGAATTTTAGTTTACTAACTGTTTTGTTACATTGGACGGCGATCGGCAAACTGTCGCGTGCAATACTAACTAATAGTTTAAACTTAGGATCGTGGCGTAGCTTGCTTAGACGTTCTTGATAGATAGTAGAATTTAAGCGACGTTTTAGCGGCCACAATTTGGATGGGTGACCGAAATTAGCATTAACAGTTGAGCACTTCCGTACTTCAGAGAGCACATTTTTAATTTATTATTATATTCAGAGAGCACGTTAAATTGACGATCCCCGGCTTTTAAGTCATTCAGTCATTACGGAGGCCTATAAGCAGCCTAAAACTTTCGTCACCAGAGTTGGCCACTTGCTCATAAGAACTTACATAGTACAAATTGCTACTCTGTAGGTAGACCTCCTAGCGTTAATTTGAGTGATGGCTGACAGAGTGACGTATTTTTCCCTCCAAAATGTTGAAGAAAAAATCAGTGACACCGCGTTGTCACCGTTCAGTAGATGTCATTCGTAATTTGGACAGATTAATTTGGCAATTAACTAGATTTCTCAAAGAATGATTTTTCTTGAAATCTTTTGTTATTTTTTTAATACTTTCCAAACTCACGTTTATTTCTAGCGTTGTTGTTTTTCAGAGTTTTTCTTTTTAGAAAATTTTTCATGAAAAGTTTGTTTTCTGTCTGGGTGTTATTAGCTTAAACAAGAACAAATAGAAGTATTAAGTATATCACTTCAATTTTACTTAGTATGTAGCTACCTACGCAAACAAATCCATTATGCTATCTAGGTTTAGGCCTTTACATCTTTATAAGATAAAGCTTCTCCCCGCGGCGTTTCCCGCGAGGACCCTACATAATAGCATTTGTCCATCCTGAAAGCTTATTCTAAGTACTGGTGAAATAATTTTTGAAATCGGATTAGTCGTCTCAGTCTAAAAACTTCGTCACCGGAGTTAGCCGCTAGCTCATACGAACATAATATTAGAAATAGAAATAGAAATATTTATTGCAATTATGTTGTTACATTGGGTCTTAGGGAGTGTCCACATTGCGTTTTCTGAAGCGCGTTTTTGCTACGCGTTGCGAACGCGCGTTTGTATCGATACAAACGCGCGTTCGCATCGCGTTTGTATCGATACAAACGCAAACCGGGAGTGTACACATTGCGTTTTCTGCAGCGCGTTTTTGAGCTGCGCGTTCGCATCGCGTTCGCAACGCGTTTGTATCGATACAAACGCGCTACAAAAAACGCAATGTGGACACTCCCTTAATGTAAGTATTGTTAGTATCAAACATAAACCCTGTTAGGGCACAGCAATATATCACTAGGGGCGCTATATTATACTTAATTAAGTACTTAACTAATTTATTCTATTTTCTTAACTAAGAACATACCTATGACTTAAACCTATCTTATTTTTAACAATAATATTTCTTAGATATATATAAATACCTAAAATAAGTATAGCGAACAACGAAGTCTTCAGCCCTTCTTTTCGGCACGTGAGGTACCTACATACACTCTTTGCTTCTATCTCGATATAATTCTGTGGACAACACAGTCCTGTCAGTTATAGTTTAGTTCTGAAGTAAATCTTAGGTTAAATAAATATTTATACCTAGTAATTATAATATACCTGCCTAATACCTAATTGTCTATGAGTCTTGTAGGAATTCTTGCAATGAATAAAAACAGTTTTCAATCAAATAACTTTTTAAATTATTTTTGAATTTTTTTGTATTATTTTCATGTTTTATATTATTGGGAATGTTAATATTTACCTACATACAGTGATGACATACCGCTTTTCGTATCCGCATTAAATAATACGATAATTTTCGATGTGTCTGTACATTGGCCTGCTAATTAGAGATAGGTTTCACGGTCCGAAGCTCCATCGGCAACTGTTTGCGCAGACAGTCCTTGATTTATTAATTAGTATGATCGGCAATTTTACCCCTTGTCTCGTACAAACAAATTTAATTGATTTTTGCGATATTGGCTGGTGAAATTGGATGCTAAATAATACGGTAGCGATTTTTGGACAAAGGCTTATTCCTGTTGGTTGCACAGTACAGTCAACTCTAAAATGGTAGTGTAGGTTCTCCCGACAATTTTATTTAATTGTATAAAAATCAATTGCCGTGTGTTTGTCATGCAAAACCAGATTTGAATTCATATTATTTTGTTCTTTTCGCTTCAATACTGGCGTGTTTTAAGAAAAAAGAAAATTGAGAAAAAACCTATGGAACACCAGCAAGTAGAAAAAAAAATTGATAATTTTGTATTACTATTTCAGATTACTTTCAATAGATAGAGTTTAACAAAATAAAGACCGAGTGACCATTTCCATCCATAGACTTTTACGAGTGGATTATTTAAATTTTAGGTGTCTTATTATAGGTAGGTACCTACATCGAATGTGTTTTTAATGAACAAAATTTGTAAATATTATTAACCTTTTAACAATATTATTACTTTTACTAGTCTACCCCGTAGAGAACGTAATGGTTTCAAAATAAAGTTTCCGATAGTTTTACAATACACTATCATAATATAAAAGCGCAATAAAAAGTTGCATGAATAAACAACAGTAATAGACAAACAACATTTTTATTTTATGTTATTTTGATTTACGAAACCGTATTTTGTGTAGTTTCATTGTTTATGATGTGTGTGAAAACATCATTTCTGAAAACTGAAACATGCAACTGAGACAGTGATTCAAAAACAATGGCGAGACTTAGGCCTTACTTAAACTAGTTAAACAACGTTCTGTCTCTGTTTGTCTATATCTAACAAATAGAGATAGGACGTTGTTTATCCAGTGTTCAAGTTGAGAGGCTTTTGTAAGTAAGGCCTAAAATCGTTTTGTACCGGAGTCCAGTTTATGGTTGTTTAACTTTGTGTTAAATAGTCATGAACATTTAAATTTGGGCTACACAAAATATAGAGTTTGAAAAAAACGAAAACTGAACAATTTGCTAAATCTTGGCTTGATAATAATTGAACACAAATACCTACAAAAGAAAAATTGTATTGTTTGAAAATTGACTTTGACTTATTGTTGTTATTGTTGAAAAAATAGTTGAAATATTTTAGTTTTTTGATGGAAATTGACCTGAAAAAATTATCTAAAGCTCTAATTTGAGTTTTCGAGAGCGGTTTTCTTACAACCTGTATAAAGATTTCCGTAAATATCGGAAATCCAAAGTTATGCTTATAATATGTTAAATACCTACCTATTTTAAAATAGGCTCAAAATATGCAACAACAATGATAGATTGACAGCTGTCACTTGTCACATCATGGTGTCCGATCGGAACCTTGACATATCCATTTACGATCCAATCCTGTACTCTCATTGTGGTTTTAGTGGACTGTATACCTAATGGATTAGCCATTTATCTGATTAGTAACATCAATAAATAACTTGATAGTACGAGCGGGGTGAAAAGTCTTTACTTTTGATATACGTGTGTCAAGACATTGGTTAAACCAACTCGTAGTGCAATAAATTGTTGACCCAGTTACGTTAGGTTTAAGATATACTTAAATTTTTATTTAGTTGGTGTTTTTAAATTTTTAAGTGTGGTGTCACAGTGGTTTAAATTTAACATGGTTTTTACCTTTTTTAAATGAAATTTTCCGACATTTTTAATTATTTCTTCATTATTTTACGACTCAACCTTTGTCGGACGAACGCAACAGAACGGAGATTTACAATCAACGGTTTCACAACAATTTATTTAGTTTTTACAAAGGTTTTATTTCTTCTTAGGACTATTTTGTCTAGTCTTCGTAGGGTTATTCCACTTTTCCTTCTTAAAATATTTCTCAAGGACTTCTCCTTAGGAAAAATTTATGGAATTAGAACAGTGGTAAACACCCTTGTTTTATTTTATAGGGCTATACTCACACTTAAAGATCTTTAAGATTTTTAAAATGCATCCCAAAAATAATAATTGCCCCCAGAATGTTTAAGCCAGCAGGAGGAACCCCAACAGAATTTCACCTGTGACGTCGTTTGCTCATTGCCTAGTAGCTCAATTGGACCAGGGCATGGCTACGTCTGAGTTTAATTTTTGAATCTAAACTATGCGTTGATATAAATATTTCACATTTGTCTGTCTCTCGATCAATGAACAGCACGGAAGTATCTCTCAAATAAATCCCTGTTGCTCAGCGCTTTTCTCCCCAACCGTACAATTTATAGGGTCGAACCAAATCATTGATTCATTAAACTTTAGGGGGCGAAGCAAATAGTGTTCTGTTTATACCGCCGCTCTGTACACTAATTAACCTGGGCAAACATTCATAAACATTGTTTAGCTATGCAAATTTTGTAGTACAAACCAACATAGTAATAATTAATTGTATTCTGATTTCGTTCAAAACAGTAGGGGAATGCAGATGAGGTAAATCAGACCCAATCAATTACTTCTAACGTAGTTATAATCGATAAACCGGCTGCACGTACTAAAAAGTGTCACGTTCCGCCTCAGCCGAGCGTGCAAGCGAGAGCAAGGAACAAGGGATAGAGAGGCACGATCGGCCTAAGCGTTCGGCAATCCATAAAAGTAGGAAACTTTTCATCAATGTTTTCATAAGACGTTAACACGAAAAATTATCGTCCTTAAACCGACTTTACAGACAACCAGTTTTTATTTATTTCAAACCGAATAAATCAAGTTATTTTTACATTGATAGACTTTAAAACTGATTCACGGCTGAATCCTCAGGAACGGTTAGAAATATACAGAAATTATCAGGCATAAGGGGTAGATAGAGACACGTCATCATTTATGTACAGTCGCCTAAAGAAACGAGTTTGTAAAATCCAAAATTGGTCAAAAATACTATTTGTTCAAAGCGCTGGCGCAGATTATTTAGACGTTATTACAAAAGTAACTTGTAATAGTGTCGATGGGCTTGCAACCAGTCCCGTAGGAATGTTAACTTCAGCGAAATGTGGGCACTTACCAAATATGCCCTGATTGCCCTGATTCTTCACGGTGTTGGTCGCGAAAGAACAGGAGTAGAATCACCTAGCTCTTAAGACGTTTCAAAGTAGTCATAATGGTCCTACTGAATAAATGATATTTGATTTTGATTTTGATTTATGTCTTTGGTTTGGACATTCACCTGACTACCCCCTTAGACATCTTCAAAGAGATCTAAAATGCCTAAAGATCTGAAAGATATCTACCGCACCTGGGAATACAGTCGTGATTCATTTTTAATTTCATATATATATATTTTTTTAATTTCATATTCATCATTCATTTTTAATTTCATATTCATCACAATTAAACGGTATTTTTCCTTTACTTTGATTCTAATGTAAAGTAAGCGCTCGTGGCGTAGCTTGCTTACGTTCTTGATTGATCGTTGAAGTTAAGCAGCGTTGTGCGCGGTCACTTTTCAGATGGGTGACCGCAAGTGGTATTACGAGCTGAGCGCTTCCGTGTTTCGGAGGGCACGTTAACTATCGGTCCCGGCTTTTAAGTCGTTAAGCCATGATAGAGGCCTTTAGGCGGCCTAAAAACTCCGTCACCAGAGTTGGCCACTTGCTCATACGAAAGAAGAAGAATGTAAAGTTATCATGATTACAAGGAGAGAATAAAGTTCAAACTTCAAACTAACCATACGTCGGTGTTGCTCAACAACGAACTGACAAAATGTTAACTTGGCATGAATTATGAGCTACACTCATACCCGGGGGAAATTAAAGTGTCTTGCAGAACTTTAAGGCGCTCAGGTAGAGTAGCGTTTCCGTTGGGCTGCCTGTACAGACGATTTATGTAGCCCAATTATGAGCAACTTGTTGATTAAATCCAAGAAATCGCTTTCGAATCAAACATTTATTTTGTCAAGCTTTAACTTGCCAGAGAAGAAGAAAAGATGAAGTTTATGTTGTCAGGTCATGAATTGCCAGAGAAGAACAACCATAATTATCTGTTAGATATTTTTTCAATCTGCAAAATAGTAATCTATACTTACTTAGTACTTGTGTGTTATAAAAGGTTTGAAAATGTAAAAAAAAATATCAAAGAAATAAAGTAAATGGCCAAATTGTACCTAATCATAATCAAAATTAATATTCGGCCGAGTAATCCTGGCACTGGTTGTTATTAAAATAAAAAATTAAGCAATTAAAAGTCGGAAACGACAATTTAACGTGCCCTCCGAAGCACAGAGGCGCTTAGTTAATGCCACTTGCGGCCACCCATCCAATCTGTGACCGCTCAGAAATTTAGTTAACTTCAACGATCTATCAAGAACGTCTAAGCAAGCTACGCTACGAGCGCTTCAATAGACAATAAAAAGTTGATGTTATAGTTGCCGGTATAAGAACATCTTTACAAAGGCGTAATAAATTCAATTCGTTCTGTTTTTGAAATTGGCGTACGTTCAATTGTTTCTTCCGTTCCAAATTCAGACGTTTCTATTCAGAATGTTTGTAAAAGAACCCTATTTTGAGTAAAATATGTTAGAGAGTTTCCGTTGCAATAAGTATGTCATAAATTCGATTCGTTCTGAATTTGAACCTGCTACATTGTTCTCGTGCATTTTTATGTGAATAAAAATTAATAAACCTTAGAATTTATCTCTAAAAACAGTAAAGGTTTTCTCGAATATGTGGGCATTATAAGAACCTTTGTAGTCATCTAATGAAGTCGAAGTCCTTTCTAACGTCAGGCCTGTTACCTTTTTTTTTTTAATTATGATAACATGTTTGCAATTGACCACACCCTTCCCAATGTAAAGCAACAGTGCAGTCTAAGACGGAGCACGCTTATCTAGAAGGAACCTATTGACTCTCGAATTGAAGACACCCAAATTATACTTTTCCGGAAATACAGACCCCGGCAGCGTTCCACATTTTCGCTGTGCGTATGAAAAATATAGACTCAAAGCGCTTAGTACGAACACTTGAAATATCAACAAAAGTACAAATGGCGCCTTTCCGGGTATCAGGAGGTCCAATAGAAGAAAGGCCAAATACAAGTCTGACTTCGAGACTTGAAAGAAAACCCGAATTTTGACAAATCTTAAGCTAAAGGTAGACTTAAAGTCCAGTTTTGAAATTTGCAAATGGGCTAAGATCTTTCTATTTTCATTTCTAGAAATTGAATGCAACTAAGTCTAATCAAATATTTGAAGTCAATTTTGCTACAAGCTCCGCAAACAGGATGTTTGCACAAACTTTTAATATCCGGACTAGTGTCGTGTCGTCCTAAAACTTGTAATTCTATTTGCAAACTAACTCGTTTTTTACCGCTGGGAAGAGTTCACGAAAAAATCTTATAAGGCTGCAATCAGACGTGCCTTGAACAATTTATTTCCCAAGAGTGTCGGTACATATGTGCTGACTCTGTATCTAGACGCGCCCTATTTGTTCAGCTGATGAGCCTTAAGGCTAGCGTGTGTCACTCTCACCGTACCTGCAATGAAAATCAACCTTTAAAACTTACACAGTACGGTCCTGTATAAAAAAATAAAACTAATAAAGTATTTTTACTTACTTAATCCTTTTTTTACGTCAAAAAACAAAATTTCAAATAAGATAGTGCTTAGGTACCCAGTAGCTGCTTACGTTTGCGTGTGACTCGTTTAAAATAGAAATCTATTGATTTTTAATCGTATATCAGTCCTCTGATGAACATTTATCTGTTATCTTCTCTTCGCTTTTCTAATCCAGGTCTTCTAACTGTATTATCACAAATTATCTTCCCTCCAGTTTCTTATAAGTAAAGTGAGGTTCGTCAAAGTCCTCCTATATTGTTGTTTTGTTGGAGTGAAAATTATATGCGCATTGGCTACAGCTATTTAATCTGTGTTCTGGGCTAATCCACGAGGTAGGGGAAGTATGCGGGCAATTTTCAGATTGTATCCTTATGAAGTTTGGAAAGATGGTATTGCGAGTCTTTGTTTACGAAACTTTTATGAGAAGATTTTGTGCTTTAAACTTCTAAATTACCTTATTAAGATGTGTGTTTGTGTCATATTTGAAATGGTGTTTTGAGGTTTTTCATATACAGTCCAAAGTTATCGGATTTTGTCTTTTTATTTTTTCCCCGCTTAATTTAGAAATTAAGGTGAGTTAATGATATACCTCATCAATATTTTCAGTAAGTAAATACTATTACAAAAGTTGTGAGTAGCTCTTTGCGCTGTAGGTCGTGGGTACAATTCTCATCCAGGTTAAATAATGTTTTTTTTTGTGTCTCGATGCTATAAAGTAGGCATTGAATGTATTTTCTAAGAAAAAATATGTCAATTTTACCATACTATTATTTGCTATTTTATGGAACTACTGTGATATTATTTACTTGTTCATTTTTCAAATAACGGGGAAATAAGTAAAGGATGCACTCGAATTGTACTGGAAAACAACCTATTGTAAGCAGCTGCCATGAAAATTGAGCTGGTTTACTAAAATATAAAAGCGAGCAGTTGAAATTTCCTTTAGAGCTAGTCAAAAGCGCGCTTCAAATGTGTACGGATGTATTGTACGTTTTGGTTCGTAGAACGCGCGCTGCTAGTTAAACAGCGGCTAAAAAAAAATTAAACAGCGGCTCTTGCTGCGACGCAAAAAAGTGCAATTCAGCTTCCATAAGCGCTTAATGTCTAGCGTTATATTCACCTAAACATTGCCTCACTTTCTAACGCATAGCTCTCTCTAGTCTCTAGTCTCATCCCACAAATAATATTACCTTAGTTTTCACAAATGGCTGTTAAATCTGTTGCCGTCATTTTTCTTTGACATAAGAGTGACAAGAAAAAAACACTCTTCAAATCCTTCCTAAAATGTTAGTTTTTATGATTAACGAGGTTTTAATACTAAAAAATGCATAGTAACGGTAAATCTATAGCAATTTTCACGGTTTATAGTGTAATCGAATTTACCAAAATCCAGTTAAACTATTTATTGGTACCAATCTGAAAACGACAGTCTATTTCCACCTGTCCGTCGTACTGACCTAAATGTCCATGTTCCTTATCTCATTATGTCCAATGCAAAACGTTGACCCAGTCTTCTAATAACTTCCTATTCAGCGGTTCTAATTCGGACTGATCGATACTTAGATGATCAGATTATGCTAATGGAAATTCTATTATCATTAAGGTTTTATTTCCCTTCAATGATACTATAAAAAACGTGAAAATTGGATAATGACAGTATAACTTGGCCTTATAAAAAACGAAGACCAAAGATAGCCTTAAGCAATGTTAAAACTATATATAAACCCCCTTTTTAAACATCTTTCATAAGTAAGGCCCAAAGAGGCTTCCGAAAGAGCAGGATGGTGAATTCTTTTTTTTTTTTTTATCAAAAAGAGAGAATACGAGATACACGCGCGACTTTAAAACAAACAAAACGAAGAAATACAAAGCTTTGACAAATAAAATAAAATTTGCTCAGAAGGATTCTGATGTTCTTCAAATAATACATAAACTGTGTAGGTATAACACCTTTTAAAACTGTTCACCAATCGTGTTTTCAAAACGAAAAAATTAAAGCTTTCGAAATGTCGTTGGTACCTAAATCGTCAGTATGTTACAGAAACGGAGATAATCGAGAAACTACAATTTTTGCCTTGAATATAACTTTTACCCTCTAAAATTTTCATTATAAGTGTAGTAGTAGTACTAGTCCATAACTGTCCCATTGTTGGGCTAAGGCCCACATCCAGTAGTGTGGTCTGCCTCGCTGCGAATGTGTATTTATTATTATTACAAAAAAAAAAAACATTTGTGTATGTATATGTTACGGGCAATGTGATAAATCCGGTCATTATGAATAATGACCGGTCCGTATGCATAATGACCGTGTCAATTGGGCAATGTGATAAAAACTGCATGATTAATCACTTTGCCCGGTCATTATGAATAATGACCACTCTATCTTGGGAAATGTAATAAATTAGATGAATTCAGTGTTTTAATTGATTTACTACATTTCTGGCGCTTCGGCGGCCGCTACCGCGGCACGCTTCGCTCGCCTCGCGCGTAGTTTTTTTACTAACCTAACATAACCTAACCTACAGATTTTATTCCAATTTATCAGATTGCCCGGCTAGAGGTAGGGCACTATTCATACTGCCCGGTCTAAGTGATAAATTCAAGCCTTGATTTATTAAATGGACCACGGGCCGTCGGGCATTATGAATATGGACCGGTCAAAGTAATAAATTTATCAAATTGCCCGACGCTCTTGGTCATTATGCATAATGACCGGTCCATATGAATACTGCCCGATTAATCAAGTTGCCCGTAACATATACATTTGTATACATAATATGTAAATTTTAAATTTAATCCGTGAGCAATCTACAAATTTATTTACTTTGAATTCAAAAGTAAAGTAGTGTCGTGAAAATTATTCCATGTCGCAGTCTTCAAGCCTGCATCACTAAGTATTTATGTTACTAAGAACTTAGCACACGTTTTGACGCTTTAGAAGTACTGTATGTATTTAACTTTCAAAACTTTCGTGACTTGTACAAGACATTGATTTAACACACGCGAATTACTCAAGTAAAAATATCATCGATTTAAATACCGACAATGTTTCGATTCATCCGGAGAATCTTCATATGGATAAGAAGGCAGTTGCGGCAAGGTTACTCCTCGCGGTCGCGTCTCACTCTCCGAGCAATTAATTGTCAGTATCTAAATCGACGATATTTTTACATGAGTAATTCCCGTGTGTAAAACAAAAAACAATACTGTATGTATGTTTGTATAAGCTATGGTTAAGTATGGTGATGGAATTTTTACTGAGCCTGAAGGCCTTTGTGAAGGCTTATAGACTTAAAAGCTGGACCGACAATATTACGAACCATCTGAAGTACAGAAAAGTTCAGTTGTTAATTGTTAATGCCACCAGCACAAGCAGTACCTACCCAGGGAGAACTCCATTTAAAAGGAAAGTAAGTACAATGTATTCATAGAAAGGTAGGTATAGTAACTAGATCTGAGACTGGAATCTGCCTTGCTGTATTTTTATAGTACGAGCACTTTACTAGCATAGCTATTTGGCATCGACAGCTACAAACTCACTATCGAGTGAGTAAACGGTGAAGGAAAACTATCGAGTAGATAACATAAAAACTGGTGCCAAATCTTCTTTAAGAACCTCCAGCGAACATTTGAAGCACAAATGCATCTGGTATGAAATTTTAATCCGACTAGAGTGCCGAGTGCGGAGGGGATCCAATATTCAAATTAAAGAAACAACGTTGGCTACATTAATGTGATTAAGGTCCATTTTTGCCGAATAAACTCGGTAAAGTTGCCCGAAAAACTTTCCTGAAGTTATTCGTTCTCAGGTAAAGTTAGAGAGGGAAAATCTTGTTGCCTTTTGTATCGTAAAAGTTGGCCGCTTATCAATTTCTGTAAATGAAAGGATTTCGTGCTGAAAGAAATGTTATAATGAAGTTATTATCAGATTGGAGCTCGCATAATTCACATAATAATGTACCCTACATATTACGTGAGAAGCGAAATTTAGTTTTCACATTTTTCTGTTCACACTTTAATATGTTAAACGAAATAAGCTTTTTTTCTACAATTTAGTTTTTTACTTTATCAATAAAGTTGATTTTATATACGAACATGAAAAATAAATTAAAATGTATGTTGTTTTTTTTCACCGTTTTGTGAGTTTCACAGGGAAAACAGTTTTTTTAAAACAGTAGCTTTTTAAACTGAGCTTTCCAAGAAAAATGTTTTTCAATTATTGTTTACACTATGATATCAAAGTGGTAAAAATATAAAATATTTCGTTTAATTTTTTTTATAAAACTGAAAACATTGCTCAAAAAAATTTAAGTAAGTAATTTATATATTTTGTAATGCTTAGAAATACTAAAGGAAAAAACACGGAATTTGATCGCGTTATTTACCTTATTTACAACCCGACTTTTTTTTTAAATAAGTAAGTATTGTGATCTCAAAAATGTAGGTACTTATGTAAAACTATTTTTATATTCCATCAGTTATCTTGTTCCCAAAGTAGAAGTAATTTTATATAGTGTTGTGTGAAATATCCGAATTTATTTATTTTTGTTAAAAATATTTGAAACAGGTCCTATAATTTGCTAACGTGAGAACAACAATAACAAGTCCGAATCGTTATTGACATAGCTGACCGCAATGTTGCGTGTTTCACGGAAATTATTAGGTTAAATAAAATACAATTGGTTCAAAGTTGTATGTAGACATAAATTATGTACAAAGTCACGATATCGTTAACTGTTATGGCGAGTGAAATACAACTGCTGATTATGTGAAATGAGTTTATTATTTTCAATAAAAAATTAAGGGTTGGAACGTGAACGGCTAACCCAGTTTTTATAGAACAATTAAATGTCGTAAATTGTATGAAATTCTGTAAAATAATTCTTTACTCTGAAATGAACACGTTAAGTTTTTTTACACGAAACAAACAAAATCCTTATTTCTCTTGGTGTTGCGGCTGTCTTGCAAGAACCGTGGTCACTAGGATCTCTAGAAAACTAGCTTCCTCTTCTTCAAGTGCCTCTCCAACTAGTGAAGGTCGGCTATCAGCTGCTGGAATCTTTCTCGGTCTTTCGCCAGGCGGAACAGTTCGGATGCGCTGATCAAGTGGTCTTTCCCGTCCACTCCCGGATGTTGCGGAGCCACGACTTCTTTCTTCGACCAACTCGTCTTATGTCAGGAACCTTAGTAAAACTAGTTTAAACCAACTAGCAACTAGCTTAAGCTAGCTTAAAACTAGCTTAAAACTAGGGTACATAGAGTTTTGTTTAGCCACAATCTCACCTGATGGTAAGCGACGATGTGGCTGCAATGGATCACAAAGGTCTATAGCCGGATTCACACCGGACGATCCAAAATGGATCGGTGATCCCGCGATCCGCAATCCAAGATCGTGATGCGTGGAGCGTGGATCGTTCTAGGTCGATCCAACAGCAATCTTTTGCGATCCTGACTGGCCGACAACAAATGGATCGCACGCGGCGAGGAGCACGCGCTCTCCGCCGCGCACATGGATGGCGCGCGGCACGTCTACACTTTAGGCTCCGTGGAGCGCGCTCCATGCCGCGCGCAATCGGAGCGCTTTGGATCGTCCGGTGTGGATCCGGCTAAGATTCTTAGTCACTTTTGACTTAAAGAGACCCAGTTAATAATAAGTTATTGAATTTTGCAAATAATATTGATATTTACTTTTTCACACAGAAAGACCGGTCTCGTTAGTCTACAAATAAACTTTAAAAATATTTTAAGGTCATAGTTTGGTCCACGATAGAAGAAGAGTCTCGAACTCGCTGCCGGCTTCTGTTTTCCCCAAAAATTATAACCTGGGTCTCTTTAAGTCAAGAGTGAATAACTGTCTTCTAGACATTTGTGATCCATCGTCAACTTATCATCAGGTGAGATTGTGGCTAAACAAAGGTCTATCTACATTAAAAAAAAAAGAGTAGAACCAGTAGAGACGTGAGACAAAGAGAAGATTTTACTTGTCTTTAATATGTGTACAGTTTGCAAGCTGGAATGAGTAGACCCCAGAAGACCGTAGAAAGTCTTCTACGGTTTTCTGCGATAATCAACTGAAAGTTGTCGGAAGAAGGTTCAGTCTTCTATTGCGGCCCAGATTGCTTCCTTATTCCTTTCTATACTTCAAACTTCAAGTTTCAAGAGCCTTCATAAATAATTTCGTGAATGTTAGGATTCCTTTTAGTTCACAAGATGCTTCAATAATGCAAGTTGCTGTGAAACGTAGAGAAACTAAGCTATCACACTGTAGAAGGCTTGTAATATGAAATGAGCTTTGTAGTGCCGAAATAAAGTTCAGATTTGCTTTATCATAAAATGTATAAGAAACAATCGTTTTTAGATTTGATTAAATAATTGAGACGCTAGCGCTGTTCAACGTTTAATATTATCAAAATAATCTACAATTCTAAAGTATGGCTGTATGGCTACATGAAATGTACTGCGGGCCTAAAAAGGCCGATAAAGCAGATTCACAGTATGATTCATAGAGATTTTCGTATTAGAAATCTTAAAATTTACAATTCCTATAGTGATTCGTATCTTTTTGACAGTTATGTGGAGAAGATGACCGTACTTTGACGAAAATTGAACTTTGACAGGTCAATCAACAGATTGACCTGTCAAAGTTCAATTTTATTTTAATTGATTTAGAAGCTGCGCCTTCGCGGTGTTAACCGCGTAGTGATGAAGTGATGATTATGAAGATGAAAAGTAGCATTTAACCCGAATGCTAATTCCCGAGATTAATGCGCTTTGTTTTATTAGTATGTACAGAAGATTAGTATAGCTGAATTATAATTTATTACAACTCCGATATTTATTTTTGTAAAAATACTGGTTGCCTGTAAAGTCGGTTCACGGACGATAATTTTACGTCATAAGAAAACATTGATAAAAAATTGCGTACATTTATGAATTGCCGAACGCTTAGGAAGATTGTGCCTCTCTATCTCTGTGCCGCTTAGGCGGAACGTGACACTTTTTTGTGCGTGCAGCCGGCGTTCATCGATTTATAAGACGTTAACACGCCAAAAATATTAATGACTTTTGTTATTCCTTAGCATTGCAGTGAAGTTCTGCAACATTGGCGGATTATTTTATTCTGTGCCCGTGTGGCTCAGTCCGCTAAATGGCCGACTTCAGAATTTAGTGTTAAAACGTGCTTCGATATTCAAACGATGTGATAAAAAGGAACCGCAGAATTGCAATGCAAAATCGTTACATAGCACGTGCATTGCTAAAGATTGCAGTTTCATAGAACACAGAAAATACAGGGAAAAATAGGAATGTAGGTAGGTAAGTATAAAATTATATCATTAAATTTTGTCAGTAGAATTGGCCTATAGAATGGCTTTTTCAAACATGCGTTCTACCAAAGACCGAACTATAGCTAAAACGTCACCACAACAGAGTCATTGGTCATTATTAGAATAGGAAACAGACGTACAACTATAGTTTAGTTGACGCTTTGTTCATGGCTCATAATGGTTTGTTGGTAAAATTGGCATCCAGAGCAGCAAACACGGTTTGGGCCCAGCTTTCTTTTTGGTGATCCATCCTTAATAGCCAAGCGTCAAAGTGTGGACCCAATCGAACAAAGTGATGCTCGTCGAAGTAAGAAAATGTACTTGCAGAATTTATACAATCACAAGGGGCCTTTAAGGTGGCCGCACACCTATCCATGCCGAACGCGCCGAACAAATCGACGAATTTTTGAATTTTTTATATGAAATTGTACGAAACCTCGAACACCTGCTTGCGTCGAGTTGCCCGATTCGACCGAATCTGCCAGATTCTTCGAGGATTCGGCGCGAATAGGTGTGCGCTCAGCCTTATACAGCGTAACTGGCAGCGTACTTTAATATACAAAGACTTACTTCATTTATTATCTAGGTAAACAAGAATAATTTTCTGTAGCTTATTTGTGAGGCGTGGAGGGTAATAGTATTTACTAACATTTCAAACCCTCATGAAGGTCTCCCGAGGTCCATTTCGAAGCATTGTTTCTATTAATGGTATTGCTCGTGTATTTTGTTTTGTTATCGTTCAGGGAGCATGTATCGGTATTACGAAACTATTAGGCGTACTCTCAAATTTCCCACGAGAGAAAAAATATTGAGGGAATATTCTCTTTGAAGATCCATGTCAAAAATATTGTATTCGATTTTGTTTCATGAATTTCCCTGTAAGATATCCATTTTCCAGTAACAGTAGATTGCGATCATGAAATGAGAATATAAGCGTAACGGTTACGGTAATGACGTCATCCAAAACTTCAAGGTATGTATTTAAAAACGTGAGTACTTATTTAAGATTCTAAAGACAATAGTTATGATATTATTTAGTCAGTCAGATTCTTTCTCATCTAGAATATGGCTTCTGAGCCATAATCTGAGGAAAGCTTCAGCTGGTGTTTTATTAAACTTCTTATTTTTAATAACATTCATGTAAATTTTTCAGTAAAAAAAAATCACAACACACTTTTATTTATCTTAAGAGACTAGTAGTGCATTTGATTGTCAAATGACTTCATATTTGTATAACTCTCATGTTTGTATAACTCTCTTTTAATTTAATTTTATAGAAGCGTTTGCAAATTCATGCGTTTAGTTGAAATGATTTTCTCTGAGACACAAGAGTTAGAATTTGCAATGCTTGTTTGAAAATAATTTACCAACTGACGTGTTTAGCTCTGCATACGTCATTTTATTTTGCTTTGAGAACATTATATTTAAGTGAATTATCTTGTTTGAAGGATTTAGTTTTATGAGATTGAATAATTAAAGAAGTAGTTTCAATAATTCTACGCAATGCATAATAATGACTCCTTGAGAATCAAAAGAAACTGTTCCAGTAATTTGGCGCAAATAAAACTATCCTTGTACTTACCTAATATTTTAAATGATAACCTAAAACGATAAAATTAAACTATCAAACAATCGAAATCGAAATATACTTATCTTAGTATATTTCGATGGTAGTATTTCGATTGTATGTACATTTTGTACATGAAGATCAAATCAAATCAAATCAAATCAATTTATTGCGTATTACAGTTTAGTAGCAGGTGTTAGTGTTACAGTATCGGCGCGTCTTTGCGCATGCAATAGTCTTTACATTAAATATTACATTAGCTAAACTAAGTAGTACATTAATTTGATAGTGGTGAATTCTTATGTCATTTTATTATCATCTTATGTGAGTTATTAATTAAAAACAATAAATAAAACTATGATTGATCACATCACTTGTTTCAAATTACAAACAGTCCACTGGAAATGCAATAACACAAATGGCCAATAAACAGTAAAAACGGCATCTATCGAAAACTGCAACTAATAACAAAATGGCCAATCCATTAAAGTTAATGTATGATATTAAATGTATGTGTAGAGGGGATGTATTCGGCCTGCGGTATTCACCGGTGCATGAAGGAACAAAATCTGTGCATTTTGGTGTATAGGGTCGAAATACACTGTATCGAGCTCGTCAGCATTACAAAATGTCACATATTGTCAGGACTATCAATTATCTCGAAACATTTCGTTGAATCTAAATCATGGCAGAATTGTGACAGTCACAGTAGCCACAAATAAGTTCAAGTTGAATCTAAATCATAATTTCAAAGAACAGTGAGTCACAATCGCAATGGCAATTTTTTTTTTTTTTTCAGTTTATTAATTAAGGAACTTATGTAAGTTCATTATCATCATCAGCTTAAAAGAGCTCACGGCAGAGACTAACCATTACACTTCCAAAATGAGATATCTATAACAACCGATCACTTTGATCCATTAGAGTTTTTAATTTTATCATAGAATAAGTAAAACATGTCGACTCTTTGCTTTTCGAAAACCAAAATGTATTTAACTTTTTAAACTTTCGCGATTTGTTAACATGATGATAATTATTATTATAACGAGGACTTTTCTGGTTCTGAAGACGAATTGGGGGTAGTCGTGGATCCTACTCTCAATTCTCGGCGGTAGCTCCAGTACTTCAGTCATCCCGTGACCACGAACGCTGTAACGTGTTCGAAACGTCGGGAAACAAAATAAATAAAAGGTACGCGATAAAATCCCGTAATAATAATTATCATCAAAATGTATTTTTTGTTTAAAAAATTGATATTTCAACTAAGTTTATTTATTTAGTGTGCTTACGTTTTAATATTAATCCGATTATGATTACTTAAGCTGTAACAAATTACTTTAAAAAAACGAATTATGTTATGCTGAAGGGTGCTATCAAAACAATACCTTTATGTCAGTCTTACTTGCGTTACTAAAATGTGGCTTTGAAAAACTTTTTCAATATACCTTTTGGAAATTGGAGTGGATTTTTAAATTCAACCACCATTTCAACCATTCTGGTTCACGTGCGGGTTTTCGGCCTGTACTGTGTTTGAAAGGTTTTGTTGAAATTGAATCTTCCTCTTAAATTTAAGTAACCTACAAACTGCATAAATTTATATGGATTCAAATAAAGACGTATACTCTTTGTGAACTATTTAGGGCAAATAAAAATTTCTAAATTACAACAATTTAGCTACCAAAAAAAATTGTGTTTTCTGCATTATATCTGTTGGCAGACCTAATCTACTTTTTTTACTACGTTGACCATAGTAATTTAATCATACCTCACATGAAATACGAGTACCTACTATATTTTAAATTTTGCAGTTTCACACCTTTTTTTTTTTTATTAAGAAAGATATTTTCTATTTAGACGTGCTCCTGAATTCCTTCTGTATAATAAATCTTTTAATTTATTGGAGAAATAAAAACATCTTATAGATAAGTTTTTTTGTTGAAAATATATTTTTAAGTCACAAGCTTTTAGTTGGCAACCGCGAGCTGTTTCAAATAAGCCGAAACACGGGGATTTGAATCTTATTGAGGAGTTCCATTGAATAGCTTTAGTGACTCCATCATTAGATCAGCTCGCTTTTATCCATAATATTGCAGTTTTACTGAGAATTGTGCCTTTCAGGTTGATGGGTTGAAGATAACATAAAATTCAATTTTTTTTTAATTTCAATTTCATAGCAAGTTTAATAATAAAAAAATTTATAAGTTAAATAAAATAAAAGTTAAATAAAAGCTTCTAAACACGGAACTATTGTAAGTTACCAAAATACTAGGAGCCACGTTTTGTAATAGTTACCTACGATTTTTCTTCTTTTTGTTTTTTTTTTTTGTAAAAAATATTTTCTAAAATGTAGAATTGAGTCTCAAATCGAGTAGCATGGAGCTCAAACTTTTGTTTATAACCAGCGATACCTGCAGTTCATTAGACAAAGGAAAGTTCACGGTTGTGGAAAATTAGCTTGAGGAAGTTTTTGGAGTTTTGCTCTGTAGTTGTGATATTAAGGAAATTTACGAGTACTTACATTTTTTATTTCACTTTCAAAACTTTCGTGAGTTGTATTTGACGTTTAACACACGGGAATCACTCACGTAAAAGTAATCGTTGATTTAGGGCTCATGTTACATGCACGACATGCTACTTTTAGCATCGGCGATCAGCAATTTAGTCGCTTTTCAGAAGCAAAATGCAGCGACCAAAATTCCACACCGCACACTTGAAACGCAAAACGCGGCGATCGGCGATCGCAGCAGTTGTTAAAAGGCGATTCCGATACCGCTTCCGAACGCAGGAAGTTGATGCAGCACCGAAAACGCGCGATTTTGATACTGCGATCAAACAGCAGAGAATTTCTAAAACGCGATGCGTCGATGTAGTCGCAAAATCGTCGATTGCCGATGCTAAAAGCAGCATGTCTGCTATAGTGCTATAGCCCTTAGATTATTATCGATAATGTTTCGATTCATCTGAAGAATATTTACCTAGGTAAGAGGGAGGAACTCACAGTATGGTCACTCCTCGCGGCATTTTTACGTCTTTATTTGTGCTGTAATTTCAGTACAAAATTAAAAAAAAAAATGATAAGTAGTATTTTTTATTACAATCTTTTCATGTTTTTTCTAGTACCTAAGTACCTTTTTCGAGTAAGTACCTTGATTCAAACAAGAATTTTAATCAGAAAATATAAAGTTAGGTAATACATTTTTACCAATTAAATAAAGTCTATGGGTGTACTAGCACATAACCATAATGGATGGCACAAAATCAAGAAGGCATAACCCAGAAGTGGGTGAAATCGAGTATAATGATGATGATGAATTAAAGCCTGAGTTATGATGTTCAAAATGTATAAAGTACGTACTAAGCTAAAGCTATTATGATAACTCATGTTGATCTTACAGAAGTAGCACGAAGATTGAGAATTCCAATCCAACTTAAATGTCCAACTTTTCACTCGTCTAAAAGTTTTGATCAAACTCAACAGTATTTTGTGAAGCCAGACGGAAAATAATTTTATTATTCCCTTAAAGCTACGTTCTGTTGAATACTGTTTAATTTTAAAACTTATAAGAGCGGTCTCGCGAAACTAATAGGTCTTCCACACATGTCTTTAAACAAACATAATCAGTATTAGTGCTCAACAGATAACATGGTCTTATCAAGATTTTCGGGCCGACGTCATAGGGTTCTGTGGCTGAGTTGTTTAAAACTCTCAGGCTGTAGGAGGATCAGTTTGAAATTTTTCAAAATAATTTTAATTTTCGGTGAAATAAACATACAATTTACAAATCAACATCTTCAAAAGTTATGGCTAAATAAAAAAACTGAAATACGAAAACAAAATTATTGGCAAAATTTGAAACCTTCAAGCCGTCTGTTCGTTTTTCTAATTTTACTTCAGTTTTGAAAATCAAGCGTAGTCATTTAGATCCTCAGCTCAGGTTTTTGAAAGTGATGTTACTGATTGAATTTTGAATTAATTGAATTAAATTTGAACAAAAACTTAAAATTTACATTCAAAAAACGATGTGCTCTACATAAGTGAACACAATAATGTAAGAACTGTAAGATGTGTTCATTCGTTGCACCAGCTTTGAAATATACATTTCTGAGCTACGAAGAAGCTCGTCTAGGGCTTCCTAGACCATTGTCCTCAACCAAGCTATATTGACCACAAACTCTGATCTAAAAACCTAGCTGTTAAGTATAAAAAAACTGATCTTTCATCAAAATTTTCTAGTTGATGACTTACACTATTAAAAAAACTGTGACTGTCAACTACCCCGCAAGTGTGGCAGGATCACCGGGACATATTTCTCTAAAGCTAGACTTCATTCCTTGAAGTTCTTTAAGATGCAAATACTATTGGACTTAAGAAGTTTTAACTTGTATTCATAGACTCCCCACTTACTGATTGAGTTTTGAAAACCTTTTGATTATAATCTAAAGGTTTTCAAAACCTTTTTTGTAAGTACAGTAGCTTACATCTAGAGGCATTTCAATTTTAAAAAAAGAATGGGCAAGTAACTTAAAAAAATGTTTAACATAGGTAGATATTTAGTTTTTTGATTTTTCAATAATTTCTTAGAAATAGAGCAGTTGTTATAAAATTGTTGAACAAATAAAAAATTATTTAAAAAAACTTTGAAACTTTTTGTCATAAAATTTTGATTGTAAAACGAGATTAAGTGGCTAAAATGTGAAATTTTGATATCGTTATTGACTCAACAAGTCTCCTAAAAGCTTCAATGTTATCACAAAATTGTCGATCACTGATGCTGAAGTATCGTAGCTGTAATAAATAGAGCTTAAAATGCTTAAAAAATTATGAACTAAAAAGAAAATACTGTAAGAGGCTGTTTATAAACACAGTGAAAAATTACAAAGTTTTAACTACACAAATAAGTTCTTAATAACTAAAGCAATGCTATTTCCCTGGTTCCGGGGAAAACCAACAAAAAATGTCGTACAAAAGAAGCGAAGTCCAATTTAAGAGTAGACGGGAACTTATTATTCCTTATTCCGTTCTATTTTTCTCAACAAGAGAAACTAATCTAAAGAAAATTTTCGAGTCTCTGAGGAAAAATAAGCTTATAAGGCACTGCAGTTTGCTCGCACGAACGCCGCCTAGAAATACCGGCTTGCAACAAACTTTAAATTAAAGTTTTTTAAATGAAATAGGAATTTCACATTTCCATTCGCACATTTAAAATAGCTGGTTCATTTCTCGCTGAATGAAAACGCTCAAACGCTTAATACGGAAATTGGAAAATAAAGTATTTAACTTGATGTTTTTCAATATAATTTCAAAAGTTTCCAAAGCATTAACCTAAAAATTTCCAATTAACAGTCAAAAGCAAAAAATTAACAAAATTACCAGTCAAATTAAATTCATCACAAATGTCGAAGTTATGGTTTTAAATTTTTTATTTAATACTAGCGAACGCCCGCGGCTTCGCCCACGTGGACTAGGTACTATTACCCCACGGGAACCATACACTTTTCTGGGATAAAATTAGCCTATATGTTATTCCAGAATCTAAACTATCTACATCCCAAAATTCATCAAAATCGGTTTAGTAGTTATGGGCATACGTGGTAACAAACATTCACACCCACACACACACACACACGGACTTTCACCTTTATAATATTAGTAGTATTGGCACAGAGAAATGAACAGAGAAACAGCGGTCTAACATTGACTTTTATAATAGCCTATTCTTGTAGGGCTGTCACTTATGGAAATAAACTAACTGCGCCGCGCGGTGTCACTCGCGTAGTGACGGACGGATGTTATTTGCTCTGTAGGTATTCTGACAGACATGTCGAGTTTCAATTCAATCGGCTAATTTACGGAGGAGTTCTTTTGAACAGCTCCTGACTCCATCATCAAACCAGCTCGTTGTTACCATGTAGGTACCTAATTACAGTGTAGTCGGGACTTGACAGACATGTCGAGTTTTAACTCCATCGGGCTATTTACTGAGGAGTTCATGATCAGCTCGAAAATACCAAATTATTATAAGTTTAGGTATCCGAATTACATACAAATGCAAATTTTCAAATCGATACGACAATGAAAAGTACTTACCTACCTAGATTAAAATCGACTTTAAATATTAGTAAACAGGTACCATTACCTATTTATTAGGTAGATACTTACAGAAAATTACTTCAATAATATTTCAATAAAATGGTAGTACCTAGGTAGGTACGTAAACTTACCGGTCACGTTTTTTTGAGTAGGTAAGTAGGTAGGTATGTGAAAAATGATAACTTTTTATTTTTCTCTGCATGACTTTGCCTAGCTAGATGTAAGTACCTACTCACCTTACCTACTGGCTGAATGAAAAGCGAAAAAGACCGCGCCACAGATTCATTAATAGTTACTACGTAACCCGCGCGGCCGCCGCATACTCGTAGCATTCGCGGCCTCCGAGCGTCCCTTACCACATAGCCGCCGCACAGTGGACGAAATTCCGAGCCTGCCTTTCGTAGGATTTTTGAAAAATTAAATCCTTTTTTTTGATGTTTAAAGTATGTAGTTTGGTTGTAAATGTCATAAAATGTAATAATCTAGTAGTCCCGTGGTTTTATTTTGAATAAACACCGTAAAATATGAGTTTGTATATTTAAAATGTATGGAAATGGAATTGGTTTTCCCCATATCTTATTCTGGTCTTGCATTGTAAAGCTGAAACTTTCAGGTATTGTTGCCGAGCCCCTAAGGAAGCCATACAACCTTTGACCTTGATCCAGAGTTGTCCGATAAAAGAGATATGAATTAATTAAAAATGTACGTTTGGCCGAAATTGTTATATGAGGCAAAGTATCGTAACAATGAGATTAAAATTTTATTTTTGTCTAGTTTTGTTACCTGATGGATAATGAATGACTCTAAATAAATTTTGACCCTTACCAAAGACGTCCTTATTCATAACTAACGAGTTAATTGAAATTAAGTATTTTGAAAATATAGTCATGCTATTAATAGTTATAACAAAGCTGGAACTGTTAGGTATTGTTACTGAGCACATAAAGAAGCCATATAAACTTTGAACTTGAACCAGAGTGGTCCTGTTTAGGAGATATGAATTTATTTAAAATGCACGTTTGGCCGATATTTGTCCTAGGTACGAGGTAAAGTACCGCAAATAATGATATTGAAATTTTATTTTTGTCTAGTTTTGTTACCTGAGACTCTAAATAACTTTTGACCTTTACCAAAAACGTCCTTATTCAGAAAGCATGAATTTATTGAAAATAAGTATTTTGAAAATAATTAGTCATGTTAATAATAAGCTGGAACTGTCGGGTATTGTTACCGCGCCCATAAGGAAGCCATTATGACCTTTCAACTTGATCCAGATTGGTCAAGAGATATGAATTAATTAAAAATGCATGTTTGGCCGATATTTTTTCATAGGTACGAGGTAGTACTAGTACCGCAAATAATAAGATTAAATTTATAATTTTTGCCTAGTTTTGTTACCTGATGGATAAGGAATGACTCTAAATAACACTTGACCTTTACCAAAAACGTCCTTATTCAGAATGTATAAATATAAAATAAATATTTTAAAATATAGTCATATTAATAATAGTTTCAACAAAACCTGAACATTGCATTGAATCACTATGCAGTTGTCAATTACCTACCTACCTATTTTTATAGTATGTCTCGACAAGTGTTTCAACAGTAACATCAGTTGAGTTCGCTGTGCCCCATAGCGTATCTGTGTCAACGTCAACCACGAAATTCTCACCTCAGAAGGAGTTTGAAGACCTAAGTCCGCTTCAAAAAGAAGAAGAACTGAAAATCTTTTTGCCGAAAATGATTTTGATACGCTACCTTAATAGCTTATGCTCTGGTGAAGAAAGCTGGTGAAAATGAAAACCAAACGGACTTTGCTGAATTGGCAATAATTTGACCCTTATCAGCAAATGGGGATTTGACGGTGCATCTGGGCACAGTAACTACAAGCAAAAAATAGAAGGTGATGATTCCAGCATCTTCATGTGTTCATTTGTACCGTTAAAACTGGTGAGAGATGATACTGATGAAGTGATTTGGGATAATCCCAAAGCCTCTGCAATTTTTTACTGCCGGCCGATCAATTTAAAATTTGCTAAGGAAAATGATTTAAATATACCTAAAAGAAGAAATGGCGTCAATGGAGTCGGAAATTGCTGCTCTTCAGCCAACTGTAGTCGAAGATGCAAATGTGAGACATAAATTACATATGACAATGATAGACGGTAAAATTACTAGAGTTTTAAATTAGTTCATACGCACATAGTTAATAGTATCACAGAATAAATAATATTTGCCAGTAATAATAATAATAATAATAATAATAATACCTGAAAGTTCCAGCTTTACATTTAGAATAGAACTGTAACCTTATTCAAGGAGACTTATCATGAGAATTAGTAACCTATCTACATTAACAATAAGTAATTTCATATGAGCAAGTGGCCAACCCTGGTGACATTAACAATAAAATTCGCAGAACAAACGATATTTGATCTCAGGTAGTTAGGTAAATACCCATTTTATGACAAACAAAGAACCTAATTAGCATAAACAAAATATTTGGCCACATCTGTGGAAGCCTGTAGACTAGCCTAGTCACTGCCTGCCCTCAATGTCCATTGTTCTTCCACAGATGTGGCCAAATATTTTATTTTTGCTGATGAGGTTCTTTGTTTGTCAGAAAATGGGTACCTAGGTACCTACCTGAGAGCAGTTACCATTTATTCTGTGAATTTTATTATTTTTGTAGGCACGTTACCTACCTGCATTCAACCTAGGCAAACTATAAAAATAGGTAGGTAGGTAATTGACAACTGCATAGTGATTCAATGCAATGTTCAGGTTTTGTTGAAACTATTATTAATATGACTATATTTTAAAATATTTATATTATATTTATACATTCTGAATAAGGACGTTTTTGGTAAAGGTCAAGTGTTATTTAAGCGTATCACACACACAGCAGATAATATAAGTTATAGGTCGTAATGTAAATATTTTATATTTTTGCTATCACACACACAGCAGATAATATAAGTTATATCCCAACTACGTCATCAATCATCGAAGCCGTCTTGCGGGGTTCCTGTAAACTGTCCCCGATAATCCAGTACCGAATTTATCTGTAATTTGTACCCGCATTCCAAAATCCAGTAAACGATGACGAAAATGGCTACCTTTTCTCATTATTAAGGTGAAGTACAGTCAGGCAAATAAACGAATAAAATAGGTCAAATCTATATTTCACATGAAAATAACATAAGAAATCAACAACGATTTCTAATAAAATAGGCATGATCACACACAGAGGATACAGAACAGAAAAAGATACACAGAGCAAGTTATAAACATAAAAACACACAATAAAAAGGTTCACATACACGTGGTGCTAAAAAGGCACAGTCTCAGCTAATGCTGGATACTCCCATGAGGTCCCGTGACTACACGGACACCAACGGAAAAAAATAAAAGTATAAAGGTTACTGATGAATTATAGCAGAATATGTCAAAATGAGAGATAATGTCGAGTTGATAGATTATATCAAATTGACAGATTAAGTCAAGATGAGAGATTATGTCATTTTGAGAGATTTACATTATTTTATTGTCGGCCATATCTCTAATACTACTCATCCTAGACTCTTCTTTCTAAGCTCAAATGAAAGCTACGACCAAGATCTACATTTTCAATGACAGCACTCAAACTTCAAATGGCCATTTCTCGGAAACTACTCGTCCTAATAAATCACACTGTTTGCTCTTGTTAAAGCTGTCAAAATTTCATACGATATTTTCTAGTTGACTGTACCAATTTAAAATAACTTGAAGGTCATAGAAAACGGGTACCTATTATTTACATTAACTAATAAATTTGGTAGCCGTTTACAGCGGGTATAGATCTTCGGGTATGGATTACAGGAACCCGTCTTGCGAGTAGTTTTGACGTGGAGTTTTGTTCATATACAGAGTGTTCAGTTTTTGCAATTAAGCGCGTAGAAAACTTGCTATTGCTAGACATAATTGACAGCTACGAAATAATATAAAAATAATAATTACACACACATAATTCTTGACTGGCCTCTTAGCTCAGTTGGTAGTAGCTCTGCCTTCTGCGCTGTAGGTCGTGGGTTTGGTTCCCACGCAGGACAAACAGTTTTGAATATAGACGTTTGTCTGTGTCTGAGTGTTATAAAGTATTATAAGAATGTATTTACAAATATATAAGTAATCTATCTGGTTCCCATACTACAAGCTTGCCTTAGTTCGGGCTAGATGGCGCTGTGTCAAATTTCCAGCAATATTTATTTATTTAATTCTGAAGCAATAATGTTAATAAAAAAAAAATCCCCGCTTGTGAATCAGACGCATATGGGTAAAGGCATACAGGAATGCTTACTGACATTTAATGTACAAAGGATTTTGAACCATAACACGACTACACAACGATCTATTATAATTTAATCTTGGTTATAAGGATTTTTGGTCTTGTTGAAAGGCTTTCTTGGTAGCTTTGTCTCTTTCACACTTGTTGTTAGATTAGTAGTGTGCCCATGTCATTTAAATTTCAGGATATTTTTACCTTATCGCGCTCGACAAAATCAGCGCTTGATTTCGATCCATGGTTTCGATCCTTGAATTCGATCCTTGATTTCGATCCTTGATTTCAATCCTTGGTTGCGATCCTTAATTTTGATCCTTGATTTTGATTTCGATCCTTGATTTCGATCCTTGGTTTCGATCTTGGATTTCGATCCTGGAATTCGATCCTTGATTCTGGAACCTTGAATCTGAAATCTTGAATCTTGAATCTTTGAAGTGACAGCGGTCAAACTTCAAACCGCCACATCTCGGGAACTACTCGTCCTAGACTCCCCGTTCTCAGTTCAAATGAAAGCTATGACCAAGATCTTCATTTGAAGTGACAGCTGTCAAACTTCAAACGGCCATATCTTGAAAACTACTCGTCCTAGACTCCCCGTTCTCAGTTCAAATGAAAGCTATGACCAAGATCTTCATTTGAAGTGACAGCTGTCAAACTTCAAATGGCCATATCTTGGGAACTACTCGTCCTAGACTCCCCGTTCTCAGTTCAAATGAAAGCTATGACCAAGATCTACATTTCAGATGACAGATGTCATTTTGACAGCTGTTATTGAAAATGTAGATCTTGGTCATAGCTTTCATTTGAGCTAAAAAGGAAGAGTCTAGGATGAGTAGATTTCGAGATATAGCTGATTGAAGTTTGACAGCTGTCACTTTAAATGAAGATCTTGGTCATAGCTTTCATTTGAACTGAGAACGGGGAGTCTAGGACGAGTAGTTCCCGAGATATGGCCATTTGAAGCTTGACAGCTGTCACTTCAAATGAAGATCTTGGTCATAGCTTTCATTTGAACTGAGAACGGGGAGTCTAGGACGAGTAGTTACCGAGATATGGCAGTTTTAAATTTGACAGCTGTCACATCAAAGATTCAAGATTCAAGATTTCAGTTATCAGATTCAAGAATCAAGATTCAAGATTCAAGAATCGAGGATCGAAATCAAGGATCGAATTCAAGGATCGAAACCAAGGATCGAAATCAAAATCAAGGATCAAAATTGTATTCGTATTTTAATTGAAAAATCATGCCCTGAAACATCATGTAAATCAGAAAATGATGTAAAAGGCCCCTTAGGGACTAGGAATGTTTAGTTTATAAATTATGGTCACCCTTTAGAAAGAGACACACCGCCCAAGTTTTATCTCTCAAGCGGACCGCGTTTTCTGTCTCAGTTAACCTTCCAGTTACGTAGGTATATAACTTCCTTGGTAAAGGCATACGGCAAAAGCATGCCGATACGAATCACTATATGAATTGTCAATTTTGTGATTTCTAATAGAAAAATCACGCTAAGAATCATTATTATAATTCTGCTATAACGATCTTATTAGCCTCGCAGCTCTGGTTTAAGGAAGTAAAATATAAACTGATGAACTGCAGTTAAATTTTTTCTTGTGAGTTACGAGAACATCCTGTAGTTTATATTTTGATAGGTTGACAGATATATTTCTCAATCGGAATTTTATCTGTTGTAATATATATTATAGGCGCTGTGTGTGACGCTTTAGAGTCATTCCTTATCCATCAGGTAACAAAACTAGGCAAAAATTAAAAATTTAATCTTATTATTTGCGGTACTAGTACTACCTCGTACCTATGAAAAAATATCGGCCAAACATGCATTTTTAATTAATTCATATCTCTTGACCAATCTGGATCAAGTTGAAAGGTCATAATGGCTTTCTTATGGGCGCGGTAACAATACCCGACAGTTCCAGCTTATTATTAACATGACTAATTATTTTCAAAATACTTATTTTCAATAAATTCATGCTTTCTGAATAAGGACGTTTTTGGTAAAGGTCAAAAGTTATTTAGAGTCTCAGGTAACAAAACTAGACAAAAATAAAATTTCAATCTCATTATTTGCGGTACTTTACCTCGTACCTAGGACAAGTATCGGCCAAACGTGCATTTTAAATAAATTCATATCTCCTAAACAGGACCACTCTGGTTCAAGTTCAAAGTTTATATGGCTTCTTTATGTGCTCAGTAACAATACCTAACAGTTCCAGCTTTGTTATAACTATTAATAGCATGACTATATTTTCAAAATACTTAATTTTCAATAAACTCGTAAGTTATGAATAAGGACGTCTTTGGTAAGGGTCAAAATTTATTTAGAGTCATTCATTATCCATCAGGTAACAAAACTAGACAAAAATAAAATTTTAATCTCATTGTTACGATACTTTGCCTCGTATAACAATATCGGCCAAACGTACATTTTTAATTAAATCATATCTCTTTTATCGGACAACTCTGGATCAAGGTCAAAGGTTGTATGGCTTCCTTAGGGGCTCGGCAACAATACCTGAAAGTTTCAGCTTTACAATGCAAGACCAGAATAAGATATGGGGAAAACCAATTCCATTTCCATACATTTTAAATATACAAACTCATATTTTACGGTGTTTATTCAAAATAAAACCACGGGACTACTAGATTATTACATTTTATGACATTTACAACCAAACTGCATACTTTAAACATCAAAAAAAAGGATTTAATTTTTCAAAAATCCTACGAAAGGCAGGCTCGGAATTTCGTCCACTGTGCGCCGGTCGGCCGCCGGAGATTGCCGAGACTGGCCGAGAGCTCACGAAGCGGCCGCCCGCCGCTCGTAAGTGAGCCTGTCGGTGAACGCGCACGCACACAACGCTGCGCATGTAGTGAAGTACCTATTATCGCGCGTTGTTTGAGTTTGTCTCTCTGGTTACTCGGTGGTATTGGTGGGTTTCACACAGCGTTATCTAGCCCCTAAGCAAAGCTTATACTATGAAAACAAGATTATTGATACGTGGATGTTTTTTTTTTGTATTTAATATTTTCTATCAATCAGATACAGAACAAACATCGTTCATCTGACAAATGTCTATCCTGGGTGGAAGTCTAACCCACGACCTATAGCGCAGAAGGCAGAGCTACTACTAACTGAGCTGAGATGTTAGTCAACTGAGCTTAGAGACTAGTCAACTGAGCTGAGAGGCTAGTCAACTGAGCTGAGAGGCTAGTCAACTGTGCTGAGAGGCCAGTCAATGTTGTCTGATAGACAGATATCAAGTAGGTACTAGTGTTTTGTGACGTCATAACCCTGTTACCTATTTGATAAAACGTATTGCATAATGTTGTGTATTTTTCCTTTAGAAAGGCGATGACTACTAACTAATCCACAAATTAAGGAAAATATTTTGCCATCACTTCAATTTACCGATTTAATAATTTTTTTACGTGAATTTGAATTTCTACTAGTTCCTTAACAGTTAACTACTCGAACCAAATTGCATTGTTGCTCTAAAAACATATAGATAAGATTATTGTAGGCCATTACATAACATAATGACTTGCGAAACGAAAATGCGTATTCATCAAAAGGACACATTTTCACATTCTGATAGAATCTTCGCTCTAAATAAGTATTACGGAGTGATAAAGCACATCAAGCGATGATTTTGCAAAAACGGTCTATCCTTTAGGACGATTGATATCACCGTTAGCGCTTTATCGCAAGGCGTGGTACGAAACCTATTATCGAATAACTTGGAACGGTTTGTTGAAAAGGATACGAAAAACCAAGTTTAATAAGAGTACGTTGATTCTAAAAAATAAATGAAACAGTATTTCAAGAATAGTTAGTTAAACATTAAAGATAAGTACTTACTAAATTTTGTGACTATAGGGTGAGCTCTTTAAAATTAATCTCGGGATTTGAGGCATATCCACTTTATTCTTTCGCTGTTTGAAATCAGTGTGAGTACATAAATAACTCTACCTAATTCCGACCTCTGCTGATTACATAAACGAAATTTTATTTAAGCAACTTTTTTTAGACTAAGAGCTGATTTTTCAATACCTAGATAACTTTTATCTGAGGAAATAAATATGCGATTTGACAGATATTGTATTGAAAATATGTCATAACGCCATATTTATTCCTCAGATAAAAGTTATTTATCGATTGAAAAATCAGCCCTAAGAATAACATCAATTCTTTTGTAACAAAGATTGGTCAAGCTGAAAAAAAAAATAATGTTACGTAATTGAGAAAAAGGTATACTTACCTAATCTACATGAGACTTACTGTTTATCGCCAAAATACAAGATCATGAAAAGAATCGCATTATAACTTGTTAAATTATGGTATAAAGCACTAAATTATTTTTATTGCTTACAATTATCTAATTATGCATATTTTACTGAAATTTTGGTGCTCAGTTAAAGAATGCCGGCGAAGTTCTTTGAAGCTACGACCCAACTATAATCTGCCTCGTTCATGAACGAAATAAACCAAGATTTGTACAACCTGCCACCGCAAACAAAATAATACTAAAAGTTACCCTCTAAAAGTTGGGATTAAACACAAATTAAATTAAATAAACACCACGAAATCTCTGCGCAAACAAACACGAACGAAATCGAAGTGAAAAACTGAACCCAATGCTACTAGCTTAGATAATGTCAGTCTGACATTTTCTCATAACAGATAAGTTTCGTTTAGTTTTCGCATCCTTGAAAAGGTTTTGTTGTCAATCTTACACACATTTTTGAAAATCATTTAATTTTTTATACCCAGCTTTAAAAAATCACTAGTTTTTAGGATGAAAGTCTGACAATAAAATAATATTTATATTTTATGTTCTTCAACATGCACGGTTCTATAAAATATTGGGTCGACTTTCGCCATACTTCTTTGCTTAATGCTTTTATAACATTTAAGAGTCATGGCTAATTAGTTTTAAGTGCTTAATAAAATATTAAGAGAGCTCCAACAAGTTTTTTCTAAAAAATTCAATGCATAAATCGCTTTTTAAGTACATAAGTAACATGATTCATAAAGCAGAATATAAGAACATAATTTTTCACGACCTTCATGGCGAGACTGCTGGTCATCTAAAAAGCAAAGGGTTAAAAAAAAAGAGAGAAATAAAATGAACATTCTACAGCTTGGCACATTTTTAATTTCGATGGATTTAATCCCTACGAAGAGTTAATACCAATGGGTTCGTGAAACAAAAGTGTCACGTAGAGAATAGGTGCGATTTCTACAAATGAGCCCCTCAATATTCAAGACGCAATCGCCTTACCGTAACAACAGAACAAATTCGAAAGACGAAGTATCGGCTACCGACAGCCCTTAATGTAATTATCATAATGGCAACCAATAAAAGAGAGGTTCCGAATTCGTGACACAGCTTTAAAAAGTACTATCAAAGGTGCTCGAGGCGGAAAACGTCGTATCTTATTTAGCACCCCTAAAAGACCCCTATTGGGACCCTACATAATCTTATTACGAGCGAAAAAGCTTCAGATAAAAAGGACAGAAACAGATTTGCATGAAATGTCAAAGTTGATTACAAGTATTCGTCACTCGTTAAAATATGCAAATTCAAATAAATCATAATCGACACCCTGTATAAGGTGCTGCATTTCATTACACGTGAAGCTTTTAACACTAAACGAATTTCAGCTATTGGAATAATTTTAAATTAGATAAAATGAACAATGAATGAGCTACAATTAGACCAAACGATATCGAACTCGAGATTGTCGATGAAAGTAACATTGATAATAAAAAAGGTGCTATCGACACACATCATCGGCCTCGTACAGTTTCGCCCCAATATAATATTACACAATACGGGCAATTCTATTCACATCTATATCAGAGTTGCGATCAGGCGTGAAGTCTTTTATATTTGGAGGTCACGTGCTCCACCACCGTTCAGGAAACCGTCGGATGTGTTTGAGCGAAACTAATGCACTCAGAACCATGCGACATCGCAGCGAGGGCTATGAGAATGGGGGCGACATCGAAACAATGAGGAAACCCAACGGATTTTGGAGACAACGTATTATTTGCGGAAAAATCAATGGTGAAATACTTCCGATGGCAGTCGAAGCGGCGACAGGAAGACCGATCATTATTATTACTGTCCATGGCTGAATAGGAGCGTGCCAACCGGATTTTGGAAACCTTTTCGGAATGATGGCATTACAAAAGCTGTTATTTTCTCGTCAGAGCGCTACCGCCCTAATTCGATTGTTGAATGATGTGATTATTGTGTAACTATTTAGTTTTCTGTCAGAACCAAAACTTTCCTTAATGTTTTAAATGGAAGTATAGCAAGTTTATGTAACAAAATATAAATACAATATAAATGTTTAACCAAAGGGTAGGTCATTTTCATTGATATTTCTGAAAACAATTACAATACCTACACGAAAATTTATTTTCAATATTTAATTAAACCAACTCAAACTTGACCACAAATAAAATAAAACATAATTTGTAATATTTTTTTTTCTGATGAAATACCTACCCATTTCGCCCACTACCATTTCGTTAATAATTTCGGCAATACTTTCGTATTGTTTGTCTCTATCTATCGTAAGATGAAATAAAGCTGCAACGAAAGTGCAAGTCAATAGATTACCGTACATAGCACATTCATTGGTAATGTAGACCCAGCACTAAAAAATGTTGCTTCACCCCAGAGCGAAAACAGTCAATGAGTCCTCAGAAACTAAGAACCTATAAAGCTTCAAACAACACAGCGAGTTCAATACCAGCTAATCAAACACCCAGTTCCACTTTCATTTACTGACTCATCCTTCCTATAACTGAATTCCTCGAAACAGCTTTCTCCAGGGAAGTAAAGATCAGACCCCTCTTTTTATTATTGACGTGTCGCAAAATAAATTGGCACTAGGGGAAGAAAATCTTGTTTTATTTGACACATTAGGTGCATTCTGTTCCGGGGTCGATTTTATAAAGGTGAAGACAGGTGGATTTGCAAGGGGGCTTGATTTATGGTTTGTGGACCATCTGAAGTGATTTTTGTATGTATTTACCTTACTTTGAAGAATGAATAGCATATTTCCTGCATAATTAATTACCAAACACATACACGCAGCAATATACAGAAAGAGTGCTAATAGTCATTACTTAGATACTTTCAATTCAACTCAGTCCGAGACCAATTTGGAAATTAGCAATAATGGCTACCCCTGCAAAATGTATGGAGTCGAGATAACCACTGTAATTGTGGACTGGTCAATAGATACTATTACGTGTTGCGAAAGCCGTCGTTTTCTATGAATAACGAAAGGGGTGGCGATAGCAATATTCATGTAATTCCACTATTTAATTTTTTTTTTATGATAATATGTCAGTTTTATTAGATGTAAAAATGTATGATACTGTCAGTGTGAAAAAATGATACTTAAATGGTTTGTTCTCATCATAAATATATTTTTTATACGGATGACATCAGAATGACCAACAAAGAAGTAAAAGTTATTGATAACATTTAAAGCATTTTGATTTTTTAGATAAAAGAGAATTAATCAGGAAGCCTAAAAACACCATTACCAGAGTTAGCCACTAGCTCATACGAACAAACATACATACATGCAAAGGATTAATCATGGTTTTCAGGGTAAAGAACAGGAGTAGAGTCACCCAGATCTATTCTATGTAATCCCAGAGGTCTTACAGAATAGTTTAGTAATTGTTTTTGATTTTGACCATGATACATACATACATAACTTACATAAAATCACGCCTCTTTCCCACAGGGGTAGGCAGAGACTACGGATTTCCACTTGCTATGATCCTAACACACCTCTTTCACTTCATTCACTCTCATCACATTTTTCATACAAGCTCGCTAGTGTACTTTTGACCTGGCCTTTCTCCAAAACATCACCAATCTGATCCAGGTATGTAAATGATGATACGATATCATGATACGATTATTGTTATTGATTTCCTTAAATTTTTGCTATATATTTCTATGGCGAAACGTATTTGGCCTTCGAATCCCGTCCCCTCCTGAATGTTTGATAATGTCTGCAGATAGATTTGAGTGCACCCGCATAGTGAACTGAGTTAATTTCGTACATGTATCACGGCGTGATCACGGCATCAGATAAAATATCTACTGATTACTTTGTTGTGACAGATCCTATTGTGTAAAATATAAATGAGGTAGTAAATTTTAATAACTATTGGTTAAAGATGTTTAATATGGATGAGTGATAGTAAGAGTGACTCCAGAAAACTATAGATGAAGTCTTGGATATATAATTTAATTAGACAATTGATTTCAATTTGAATTATCTTGAATGCTAGGTGATCTTACTCAATGATATTTCACGACCAACTGTTTTATTATCATTATAGATAAACACAAGAGACTAAAATTATATATCAATCTCATTGTTAATAGTAATAGGTATGTATAAGAACATTATTTTCACCTATAACCTAGTTCGTTGGCACAGACATCTTTGTGAAGACAATAAACAAAAGACATCTACTAAACCGGTTCAGTGACCGGAGTAAAGACAAATCCTAAACCAACATCTCAATAGCTATGTCCAAATACCGCTGATAATGATAAAATACCCACCCGAAGGTTCATTGACCAGCCTTCCCTAAACCGACAAAACATCTTCCCGATCGCTGTACCCCACCCCACATGTTAAGACCCCATTACTAGATAAATATATGCAATTTATTACATTTACCAATTTACATACACTTTGTGACACGACGTTGAAGTTAAATGTTGTTAGAGTGGAATGCATGGGGTGGAACGATGAAAGGAGAGACAGTGCTTTATGAAGACTTTACTCAGAATCTAAATTGCCAGCCCGAGATTTTTACCTATTATATGTAACATTCACAATTCCACGTTACACAACAAATTGTGGATGTTACATATAAACAAAATAAAAGTATAAATGTTATTCCCAGAATAAGCAAAATAATATCTACTAATGAATGTGGAAAAAAGTATATATAAGAACTATTAAGTACGATCACCAACAAAAAAACGAGATTTTTACCTATTATATCGTTGTATTACGTTGTAAACAAATTGTGGACGTTACATAAACAAAATAAAAGTGGTATAAAATGTTATTCCCAGAATAAGCAAAATAATATCTACTAATGAATGTGGAAAAAGTATATATAAGAACTATTAAGTACGATCACCAACAAAAAAAGAATAACTTTTTTAATGCCATACATCGGGTACATATGAAAAGTCCGAAAACCGAAATGCCGATCCTTGAAATGCCGATGCTTAAAATAGCGAAATTCGATATGTAGAACGGTTGAAATGCAGAAAGCTTGAAAGATAGAAGTTTGTAAGGTCGAAAGCTAAAAGTCAGAATGCTCGAAATGCCGAAAGTTTCAATTGCCGAACGTTTACAAAGTAGAATGCTTAATAAGTATAAGTTCCAAATGCCGAATGACTAAAACATCGAAAATGATCGAAATAAGTACTTACATAAATTATTGTATTTTTAGTACTTTATTTCGTGGTAGTTTTTTACGGGTGCGAAAGTAGTTTAGGTGTAAAGTAGCTAGATGGAAACGTGATAGTGAAACGACTTAAATACTTACAAAATTATTGTATTCTTAACCGAACTTAAAAAAATAAGGAGGAGGTTCTCAATTCGTCGGATTTTTTTTTTTGTGTTTTTTGTGTACGTTCACCGGTTACTCGAAGACGCCTCGACCGATTTCAAAGATTCTTTTTTTGTTTGAAAGGGTACACTTTTCCAATGTTCTTTTTGATCATCAGGTCAGGATCTGATGATCGGATCTTGGAGAAATCGAGGTAACTCTTCATATTTTAAAGGCATACGCGATTCGGGAATTTTTTAAGAACTTGATAGGATATCAGTGACAATGCAAAATGATGGTAACATTAAGCTGACCTGATGATGGAGTCAGAAGCTGTTCAACAGAACTCCTCAGTAAATAAGCCGATTTAGTTAAAACTCGGCATATCTGTCAAGTTCCGACTACAATGTAATAATATGGTCATAACAAGCTGATCTGAGGATGACATCAGGAGCTGTTCAACAGAACTCTTCAGTAAATAGTCCGATCGAGTTGAAACTTGGAACTCAGCGTATCGGTGAAGTTCCGACTACAATGTAATAATATGGTGACAGCTGCTGATCTGATGGAGTCAGGACCTATTGTGTCAGAACTTCTCAGTGAAAAACAGTGGAAGATCCATTTTTGGGTCTCCCTCCCCCTCCCCTCTCCCTCCCCCTCCCCCTCCCCCTCCCCCTCCCCCTCTCCCTCACCCTCTCCCTCACCCTCTCCCTCCCCCTCTCCCTTCCCCTCTCCCTCCCCCTCTCCCTCCCCCTCTCCCTCCCCCTCTCCCTCCCCCTCCCCCTCCTCCCCCCTCTCCCTCCCCCTCTCCCTCCCCCTCTCCCTCCCCCTCTCCCTCCCCCTCTCCCTCCCCCTCTCCTTCCCCCTCTCCCTCCCCCTCTCCCTCCCCCTCTCCCTCCCCCTCTCCCTCCCCCTCTCCCTCCCCCTCTCCCTCCCCCTCTCCCTCCCCCTCTCCCTCCCCCTCTCCCTCCCCCTCTCCCTCCCCCTCTCCCTCCCCCTCTCCCTCCCCCTCTCCCTCCCCCTCTCCCTCCCCCTCTCCCTCCCCCCTCTCCCTCCCCCTCCCCTCAATCTAAATACAGGTGAAATAATTTTTTAAATCATATGAGTAGTTTTTGAAATAACCTCCTACATACGAGTACAATACAAACACACTTTACCTCTTAATAATAATAAGTAAAGACAAAAAAAATCTTACATCTACATAATTATTTCGAGCATTACTGGTTTCAAGCTTTTATATTTCAAACATTCTAAATTTTGAGCGTCGGCATTTTAAGCTTCTATGTTTTAAGCTTCGGTATTTTGGCTTTCGGCATTTCGAGCATTCTGATTTTTAAGCATTCTACATTTAAAGCTTCTACATTTTAAGCATTCTTCTTTACGAGCATTCGCTATTTCAAGCATCGGCATTTCAAGGATCGGCATTTCGGTTTTCGGACTTTTCATATGTACCCCATACATCACAGTTTGATTATAAAAATGGAAGTCAAAGCGTTTTTTTAAATTAGAACTCAGTCTTCAAACTTTGATCAAAAGGCAACTAAACCCTTGTCATTGTGTTACAAAAACCTAGTGTTCGTCATTTTTTGTTGTTCATAGATTTGCATTTAAATAGACCTCTTGCAAAAATAATACGCTAGATCATTCCTAATGGTTTTAAAAGATAAGTTAAAATTAGTTTTCTGGAGCTCAAACGGGTCTCGCTTACGAACGAACAGAAATTTTTAGAAATGCATTTAATTTGAAGAATTTCAGAGCCAAAGCCCATTAAAAGTTGTAAGAGCACCCCTAAAATTTAAAACTTTTACTTTTACTATTCGGAACATTTGTAACGAACAAAGTAGTTAGGGACTTTCGCCTCAGGCATCGGTAGGTACGTGTCGAACGAATGGTATTGTACGGTGATAAAAAATTATTCGATTGTAGAACAAGAGCCTGACTTTTAGGTGACGCCTGAGGCAAGAGGAACGGAGGGCTCTATATTAATGTTGCGCTGTAGAACAAAAAAGCCCTAAGGTTCAAATCACTATCAGAAAAGTATGATTTTAGAAATGTATTTGAAAATAATACTACCAGCCGTAGTACTTGGCCGACCGAAACTATTTTAAACTTAGGAATTTAGTAGTTAGTACCTACGTACTTTTTACTTGTAACATAAATTTTTTAAACGCTTTGACTTTAAATTGTATCTTAAGCGTTCGTGTCAAGAATTAAAGAAACTATGTAAGAGACATTATTGTCACAGATTGGTAAATTAAAACTTGCTAAATTCTAATCAAGAAATCTCAAGTACTAAAATGATAACTAATAAGGTGAGGGTCATATCAGTCGTGCAAGTTTTATCTATATCAGCTTTTCCATAGGATCGAGATAAACTTTGCCTTTTCTACGACAATAGAAACAATGCGGAAATATTTTATTATATCAAATTACAATAAAGTAAAATAACAAGTTAATATAACAATGATAGACTTAAATTTTAGTAGGTACCTACTTATGTGAATTGAACTTTTAGTTATTCTGTATGTGGGTAGTCATATTTTACATAAACTAATTGTATGCCTAGTAGATGTTGATACTATATTATAACTATATCATTTTATGTACGGATAATTCCACGGTAAATGATTTTTCTCAATATTTCGACACTTCAAAATTCTTACAATAATTATAAGAATCTGAGTCAAATCGGTGCTACAATCACAGTGTTATTGAAGCACAAACTCTGTTCATACTCTGCATTATTTTAAGGTCTACTTTAAACGTTTAATAGATATATAACTCTTTATTGTATCCAACTTAATACTATATAACAGAAATTACGACAAAGTGAAACTTATGGGCGGCCTTATCACTACTAACGTTAGTAGGTACCACTATAACAAAATCGCGGGCGATAGTTAGTATAAAATATTAATTAGCAACACAAAACTAAATTTTCATACTATTAAATTTTTTACATCTCGCCGTCCCCGGAGAACAAAATGATAACTGCCATTATCTTAGTTTTAGTGTTATTTTTTTCGTAACTTTCATACAGTTATTCGTGAAGTTACAAAATATTACAATACTATTCCACGATTCGACCCATGCCTGAAGTTACAAGAATAAAGTTGTACTATAATCTTATCAAATTGTATTTACACCTGTTAATATGACAAACAATCATTACCATTATGTTCTCGTGAAAAATATTCGTCTAGATAATGATAACCGCATGTTATCATTTTATTCTCGTCAAAACTCGTCCTTGCATTTCGTATAATACATTATTATCATAATCGCTTCCACCCTGGTAAAGCGTCGAATAACATGATAGAATAGTGGTACAATATTAGGTTTTGCCTAGAAAATACGAGGAATAAAATGATAATCGACATTATAGAACTTAGACGGTGATTGATTTTGACTAACTTCTTATTTTTTAAATATCTCTATTTTGGCATTTCTTACGCGTGTGTCATTAAAACATTCCGAATGCATAAAAAATCAGCATTGCTTAAAGCTAACAATCATCTGTCTATGTCCAGTATTTGTGAAGTTATTAACGAAAACATGTTTTTTGCTCCTCCTGAAAAGTTACGTTTTTGTAGTTATCATTTTGTTCTCCGGGGACGGCGCTATTTGAAGAACCATTAGTGTAAATCTGAAATACTTGTTTAATTCATGCTAAATTACTTTGCGTAGATTAAAACTGTCATCAGATTCCTTTGAAGCTATTAAAATATTTCACAGTATTAATTCTTGACTTCTAAATCTTGGGTTCATTTTTCAGAAAATCCTTATCCTTCATGTTGAATTTATTAAGGGTCACACTTTCGCCCTACCGTTTAGCTGTAAGTAACTGTTCCGAAAACGGAACGTTTAAATTCTGAGTGCAGAAATGTCGCCGTATTTTACCGGGACATTATTTCTGGTCCCACATAAAAAGTGAACTTCGCTGGATCTCTTATACAGCTTATGGTCGGTATATACTATGAAACTTTCGGGTCTCTTGCATCATAAGAAAACTCATAGGGTGAAGATACACAAGCTTCATAGTCATGGCAACACAGTCAATGCCCACGGCATCGCCGCGACGAATTGTGACGTGCTGAAAAATATGAGAAACTGCATACAAAAAATCACAGCTAACGTCTGCGTTGGGACTACTCGCAGAGGCATGCGAAGTCCAAATGTGAAATTCTGCCCGGATGGCGTGTGTAGCATTTCACACTTGTACTGCCAATCGCTATACCTACACTTCAACCACTTAACGAAGAGAGTCTGCAGTTAACATTTGATACTAAAAAACGGAAAGTATGTCCTGAAATAGTTCATTATGTTCCGTAATAAATTAGATGATAGCATGTCCAGCTAATTTATTGTTAAAAGGTGCATGAAATACTTGTTGTTCCATAGCTGAAACTTTTATTTTTGATCTTTAATTTAAGATTTGTTCTAGAATACGAAATTAACCTCTATCTGTTCTATCCTCTATTCCAATCTAAATATACCTTTACTCATAAGATACTCTGTTTTCAGAGAAGCTCACCCTTAGCATGGCCAAGTCTGTTTCTTATTTCCCCAATGTTCACCCAAAAATTGGAACTGATTGTTTTTATAGCCACTTAGTTAGGGTGCGATGGGGGTACGACGAAATTTTGAATCTATAGGTATGATTTACGTGCTATATAAGCAAAGGGGAACTTATCTACTCTCTATCTACTCTCTCTTATCTACTTATCTACTCTTTAAGACGTGCTTTAATTTGTATCAGTAATTTAACTTGGTAATGCAATTATTTGAACATAAACTAAAGTGCAGTGACAGACGCAAATAAATCAACGTTTTGAAGATAACGCTTACTATTTTCTTTTTTTTAGTTTATCAGTTTATTCATCTTATTTACATTAAAAATCCAGCCACGCAGCTTCTATCATCAATTCGTCTACAATTGAAATGCCTTTCTAAATGGCTGACTATTTTTCAGATCAATTGAATTTAAAACAATTCGCAAAGAACTTCAGTCAAATACTAAGATCTTTGAACCTTAAAAATTGCCGAAACATGGTGTCCTGAATTCTGAAGATTCTGCAGAGCGTAAGGAATCAGCATTTCAGAATGGTATGTTTAAATTCCGTGATTCAATTTTCCTTAGCACGTCGATCTGAAGAAGAAACAATTTCTTTGACAAAAAATTATTAATTTCCTCAAATTGTTTCTAGAAAATAAAAATCAGTTGATCCATTTACAGACACGAGCTAATCTTTCTTTAGATACTCGTAGTTCCAATCAAATAATGTAATTTTGTGGAAATTCGTAAGATATTAAAAATCAAGGACAAATAAGTTTAGTAGATAAACAAAATATTTTTTGTGCTATTTTTAGAAAAATTAAAGTAGGTAGGTACCTAAGTCATCATCATCATGGTGGTGACCTTGTGGTGATCCAATCTTGGATGTAGGGCCTCTTCCCTTTGCTTCCACTCTTGACGATCTTGTGCCCGACTCATCCAATCTCGGCCTCCGTGTCGTCGTATGTCGTCTGTCCAGCGCTGCGGTGGTCTGCCGCAGAAGTAGGTACGTATCTACAATAAAATTCCTTCCAATATGAATGTTTTGGTATAATCTATATTAATAAAAAAAAAATTGCCGCATGTTTTTAAAGACCATGAGATGCGAACTGCTCGACAGATTTGGTTATTTTTTTTAAATTGTGTTCGTAATTATCAGGGCAAGCTTTATGAAGAAAGCTATGAGAATTTTTGACCCAAACAGCTAGATGACAATAATTTAAGAAACTATCCTTTACTTTTTAAAAGTGAATTTCTGACCCTTTTTTGTCGTGTTCAATTTGGACCGCAATCCGTCGCACTCTCCCATCCCCTATCAAAGCATTCATAAAAAGGGGAATATTTATTCGTTATTTGTTGTCGGTTTGCATTAAAATAAAACGGTTATCTAGGCTCAGCACCCTCTCGTCTTATCTAAGATCAGGATTGCATAAAATTCACATTTCTCTTACGAACGACGTTCGACCGTCGGGGTCGGCGCATCTCATTTCGAATGTCTATTGTGTTTTGTACTTCTGTCATTTCATTACAGTTTATAGCTTGGTTGATTTGATGGGTAGTACATTTACTTAGTAGAGGTCAATACGTACCTACTGTAAATTTATCAATTTCTTGTGTAGGTATTACAATTATTTTGCCTGCTTTGACTCTAAAGAACACGGTGCTTTATTGTTTCAAAATTATATACTTACTTTGATATTATTTTTATTGGCTTGGCAAATATGTTTATTTATGTTATGGTGCGTGCATTCTTGAATATGTCCATTATGTCGACGGTTTTTTTGCGTATTTGCCTATAGCGTATGACTCCTTTGATGTGCGGCGAGAAACCGACAAGCGCACGGTAACGCGTATGTGGTAGTGGCCATATTTGTCAAATAGGCAAATAAGGCCAATTTTTTGTCAAATATACTATCCACACGTGGTGTTTGTTTGTCAAATATGCTAATACGCAAATACAAATAGCTATGTGAAGTGCCACCAGTATTTGAAAGTAAGCAAACATAAACATAGAAGTTCTATTTAAATCTCTGATCATCAGCTTATAACACAAATATCAAACAATAGCTACCAAGTTTGACAGTCTGAAGTTAAAATTGCCATCACTAACTAAAATACATTACAGCTTTCAAAGCCAACATAAACCTGAACCAATTCAACAATCCTACCAATAAACAACAAACGCAGGAAAAGGGCGAAAGCATGTCACACTCAAACGCCACGTGTGACCCTGCGGCGACGTCACTGTATTTGAAAATTAAAGTAAAATTGAACTGTTTTGGATGTGACATTGCTCCGGGCGGAATAATAGAATTTTGTGTGGCTGCATCAATACTGCTGAAAGGTCTATTGTCCAAGTCTATTGACTCTCACAGTGTACCAAATCTAAGCTCGATTCGCGTTTTTGCATCAAACCATTTAATAACTATCATGATACATTAAAATGACCTTTCTTCTACTTTTCCCTTACTACCTCTTACAATTCTACTTTCTTACCTATTTCTCTTATATTCTAAGAAGACCTAGCTAAAAAAAATTAGGCCTTACATAATGATGAAGATGTTTTAAAGTGTCAGGAGGTAATATTTGCCTACACTTAACGGGACAATGTAGTGCCAGGGACAATGTTAAGATGAAGTATGCTTGCCCAGCAAGCTCTTCCATCAAGACCTATAAAACACTACTGAAATTATATACTTGCGTGATATTGTTTGAATTACAATTCAGATTTACGTCAACCAGGATATTATGTTATATGCAGTAATTTTAATTAGATTTTAGAACAATATGACCTTAATTTCTCACACAGCAATAGCTTAGACATAACTGCATGGTTCTTAATTACCAAGATACACCGTTTCAGCAAGTTATAACCAAGTATAGCATTTGTAATAGTCCGGCAGTTTAACCCTGTTTTTCAAAAGAAGTACCCATCACTTTGCCGTCAGTAAAGCAGTGATGATGATGAAAGCAGTAATCTTCGATCTTGCATGTCAGACCGCGTGAGTTTCTAGATTTGTATAGGTACCTAAATTAAATAAATATAAATAAATGTTGCTGGACATTTCACACAGCATCATGTAGTCCCAAGCTAAGCAGAGCTTGTGTTATGGCAACCACATGACTGATATACTACTTATATACATTTTTTTTGTAAATACATACATAATATACATAGAAAACACCCAGACCCGAGACAAATATTTGCAGATCATACAAACATTTGTCCCGCGGCGGGGATTGAACCCGCAACCTCTTGCGTCACAGGCGGGCCTTCGCCCACTGCGCCACAGAGGTCGTCAAATTAGTTGAGAATTAGATGAATCAACTTCAAACTTCGACAGTCTTTTAAGAAAGTCTATACAAGCCACGCTACTTGAATTTTCATCTTCAGATTTAGGAAAGCCTAGCTCGTTTACTACTTTCTGTGCGACTGTACGACTAAGAAAATAAAGTTTACAGTAGTTTATTTTATTAGTAGTTTCAAGACTAGTACGTACACATTAATTATCTCTCATGCACCTTGACTTCACTTACTGTCTTATGAGATTTATAAGTCTTATCAAATCTACAAACTCGTAAAATGATGACGCAGCATCTTGCGTCGTCATTTTAAGAGTATGTAATGTAGATGTTTTGTTTGTGGATCCTTTAGTTTGTGTTAACCCTGATCATTAATATCTTCAAAAGACGGTCCATGCTTTCTTAGAAACCAAAACAGACCTTTACTAATTGGTCTATTGCTGTAAGTAATTGCCCACTGCGGGCCAGTTGGAGACATTACCATGAATAAGGTCTATGCAACTGGGGGCATAAGTTTGGGGCTTACCAGCATTGTGGTGAAGTGAAGATGACTACCTTGTAAGTTATGTACTGTTACTATTAACTACTAAAGATTATACTACGAACGGCAAATGTTCATGTTTGATAATGTCTAATCGTCTAATGGTTGTCATCGCGAGGATTTTGTGATATCGCACACGTTTTTACACTTATAAGAACAAAATTTTACACAACAAGAAAACATTATAGGAGGATTTCTTGATATCTATATTGTATTTTTATCATAATATTTATAAATAAACTTACTTTTAGAATAGATAATATGAAACGAAACGATCATGACGAACTCTATCCGGTAAAAGGTTTTTGAGAAAGGATATAGTAAAGACATAATAATGTATAGTTATTGCGGAAGTAGCTCAACATGAACGGATGGCATACACTAGACGGGGTCTAACCTAACAGTGAAATAGAATGATCATGAAAATGTTCACGTCAAAAAAGCTAGTATTGTGATGACGAGTGACAAATAAGAACATGTCGTACCAACCTAGTGTAGGTACCATGTTTTACACAGTATTTGAAAATGCAGGAAGGTCATCAAAGTAAGATAGAAAAAGGTAGAAGATAGTAATAGGAAAGTATTTTTGCTAACGTTGGTAGACATACGACGTCAAATAAACAAAACATACAGATGTACAAAACTCAAATTGCCGTGCATTGGGGGAGTCGGACTTAGGGTAGATAAGTTTCATTAACTTTTCCAATGAATACAGGCATTTGCCTCCAATTGGCGACATTGGTTCTAAACATTTGCCTTCAATTATCTGTGGTTTAAGCAGAATAATCTATTTATTTTACGTACAATTATTATTTTACATTATAACTTCACGTTTTATGTAGTTCTAATCTAATTTTATAAATAAAAAATCCGAACTTTGTGAGTTTATGGTGTTTGTGTCTTCAGAACCACAGAAAAATTACTTCACCGATTGAAAAGTAGGTAGGTACAATATTCCAGTCAAATAAAGACTACTACATATTATAATAATATAACCTGGCCTCGTTAATTAAAATTAACTTGAACTTCATATTTATTTTAAAGGGAAAGATTCTCTGATGTCGTTGAAAATAATGAGAATGGTAAAAATACAGGAACCAAATATTTACAATTTGTTAAGGAATAAGAACTTTACCCAAGTTTATAGAGAAATTAAAAAGATATTCTACTGTTTTTTTTTTATTCGTGCCGCTATTAATTTACATTTATAAAACAAAAATACAGAGCTTAGTAATGGCAAGGATCGATACAAGACTTGTAAATCAACTACAGGAGGAGCGTTTTTTACGCAAAAAACTAAGGCAAATTTTTTGCCTCGAAAATAAATTGTCTCCAAAAATGTTTTTCATCCCTGGCAGAGACACTTTAATCGCGACAAGTCAGGCCCGCTTACGTTACGGTCTCATAATTACATTTACTACGCATTGCATGTGTTACATCCAGAAATTATACAGGTTGTTGCCAAAATAAAACAAGTGATTCCAGTGCTAAAATAAAGTTAAAGCATTTTCTGAACTTGTCATTATAGTAAGTACCTACTTTTTTTTAAGAGTTCGTTTTTGTAACCTAAGCGAATAATATGCAAACGCTTTATTTTATAAAACAATTTACATGGTAACAAAACCATTCTAACAAAATTGTAGTCTGTGTTTTTAGTAACTGACTAGGTTTAAGGTTTTTTGGAACTACCATTAAGTAATTTTCAAATCAATCATCTATATACCTACATTTTATTTTAATAATGTTCTGTTCAAACTTAGAGTAACGCCAATGCACATAATAATGAGGCTGGAGCCTGTCCTGCGGCCCCCTTCCATCATCGGAGAGCACCGCACGGAGTAGCAGTGAAAGCGTTAAGACCAACGTTAAAAAAATATATCAGCCATCGAAGACCATAAGCCAAGTTGAAAGTCGAAAGCCAAAAAAGAAGATTGATTAAGAGGAAAAACAAAGAACACCCTATATAAAAGTTAAGTAAAGTCACCCCAGCCGTCCGGTCCAGACAAATTGTCGCACCCCTTGTTCGCATTATTACCGATATTTAATTGTTTGCGTAATTTATTTCTCTAAAAGCGTGCTTGTTCAGAATTAGAGACTCAGACGAGCAGAATTGAGAATGTACATTATTACAGTACTTTAAATAAACGAAACAAAACAGGATAAGGTACGATTGTATCCTCAAGGCATCCTAGATGCTCTAAGATCTTTAAATTCAAGATCATTTTTTTGAAGATTTCTAAAGGGGAAGGCAGATAAAGTCCCTATCCATATTGATACATGCTTTAATTTTGCAAAAAATTAGCATTATGTGCTAAAGGTTATAGCTGATTTGTCAACTTCGCACCCGAACCGCACCACATTGCCTTTAAGCGTTCACTCGTTGAAGACTGGTGATCCACTGGTGGACGCCGCGTGGTCAACGAGTTATCAACTATTTTCCCACTCGCGGCGATCCTCGCGTTGTCGGTTTGCAATGCGGCGATTCGGTGACGCTACGGAGTTGTGAACGCTACTTGGTTCACGGGTGGACGCTGTGTGGTCAACGAGTTGTCAACTATTGGCCCACTCGCCGTCCGCGCTTCGACACCTTGCAATGCGGCGTTTTATGATATTATGGAGTTGATGTAGTAAGCGTTGATCCATAGAATTACTTACAAATAATACTAAACCACACAGGGCGATGCGGTGAGGTTCGGGTGCGGAGTTGAAAAATAAGCTCTGACCTTTATACGTAGATAGTAGATTTAATCATCATCATCTTGCTGTCCTTGTCCCACATTACGTGGGACAATGTATTCTTCAATTTCCCTCTATCAGCCGTCACCTCAGCAATCATCCCTTTCTTCCTCAATCATCTTTCACTGCTTATCATCTTTTGTTTTTTAAATGTGTCCAAGTCTGAACTAAACCACGACAGTGAATTATAAAGTCACCAGGGGGAAGCGCTTGGAACTAAACGTTGCAATTTGCACATCACAATGAAAGCCCAACTATTGCATATTTCAGCTTTTAGTCACGCACAGCCATTGGTTTTAAACTATTTTGATTGAAAAATGTTTTCGACATTATTCCTACACCAACATTTTTAGATTTGAACAAAACAGATACAGTTTTCAGTACATTAGTTTTTAACTAGATATTGCTATCGATCTTTTTGTTCTTTGATCACATCAATACACGTATACGTTTTTGTTTATAAAATTACTTATTATTATTAATTTATCAAAATTAAAATGTTTGTGGATGAAGTTTTATTTACATTTGTAAAGAACTAAAGGTTTCACAAAGAAGAGTGTCAATATCAGACAGATCAAAGCATATGGTCAGTGACAGTTAATGCTACCAAACACCATAATGCAAGCTCATAAAGATAAACAAAGAGGCTAATTTCGTTAACAGGATTACTCATAATCTAAAGCTGTCCATCGCATGTCGATAACGCTGAGCAATATATCTTTCACAGTCCAAATTTATCTTGAGCTGGTACTGTCTGTGCATACTTAAATATTGATACCTTGAAACTTTCAAAAATGAAGAGTTTTGCTGAGCGGGTCTTAAAATGTTTACGGGACATTTGCAATGTGATTTGATCATTATATAATTAAGTCACAAGTCACTATCATCAAAACGCGCAACATAGTACCTAAATATTTTAATTAATTCTTTGAGCTGTTCTTGTTCTGTTCTTTGAGCGTTTACCACGACCCCCTGTAGTGCGCTCCGAAGGAAACGCAGATGGTACACACTGTGTGTCAGTGATACTATGAGTCATTGAGTTTCTGTATTTTTATGGTGCCTGAAACATGTGAAGTGCAAAAAAAAAACAAATTCAAAAGATATCCAAAAATTTACCAAAAAAAAGTCAAAACAAAAAAAAACGTTACGTAGTTTTAGGTTTCCTAGGGTTCAAACCCGCAGTCTCCGGAGTAGCAGACCAACGTTTTAAGCGTTAAGTTATTCAGACGCCAGCGGCAACGGCAGAATTAGGATAGGAACCGTATTATTACGCAGGCAAAACTTGGTTGAAAATATTGAGAATGTGGGTCACAAACAACAATGTGTTAGTAGTCCTCCCAAATGTCATATCTTTCGAAGATGAAACAGACGACGTGCTAGAAGTTTATGCAGTAGCTGTTTAAGAATACGCTACGTTATCTGTTCTGCCCAATAAGAATGCCCTTATCCTGACTGGCTTATCTTAATACGCTTCCGGAGATAGTAGGTTTGATGGTATCTTATGAATGAGCAATTACGCAAGAAAAATGGCTTTAAGATATTTGGCATATACCTACCTACATAGTATACCAACAGTAGAACGCAGAAATGTATTTCTTCTAGAAACTTTAGCGGCCTATCAAGAACAATACTACTGACTTAGGTTACTCTTTTTTTTCCGTTTGAGGTCATATATATATACGTATCTCTAAATACTTCTTCCCCCATTATATTTTCTATTACATATCTATTAAATCTACAAAATTACCAAACTATTTATCTATTACCAATTTATAAAGCGGAAGAGTTTTTTTAATAGACCTTAGTTTAGCCACAATCTCATCTGATGGTAAGCGACGATGTGGCTGACGGTGGATCACAAAGATCTAGAAGACACCTATTCACGCTTGACTTGAAGAGTTTGTTTGAACGCGTTAATCTGAGGAACTACCGGATTACAGGATACCAGAACTACCTACAGGATTTGAAAAAATATTTTTGCACTTGATAGTTTAACTCTTGAGAAAAGTACTACTTTACATCATCATCATCACCACCATATACCATAACTACGGGGGCAACGCCACGAGGGTACATTTAGTAAAATATAATATTGCTTTGGCACAATTATATTATGAGCTAGACTTCTTGTATCGCGTATGTAGGTCCGAGAAATATGTACGCGTAGTTGGAGTAGGCGTAAATAATTTATTGGAAAACTAGTATGATGTGAAAGTTGTTTGGGATTGCTATTTCGGTGTGAAAAGATATTTTCTTCACATTCTAGAAAATATTTATTGACCAAAAGATTTTCTAGAACATAATTGATGGACTATGGACTACATGATGCTGTGTGAAATGTCCAGCAATATTTATTATTTATTATTATTATTATAATTCTGTATAAAAATAAAATATCCCAGAGCTGACCATTTATATCCTGAAATATGTTTACAATGGTTCTACCAGATATATGTTTACAGTAGAACCATTTCCACGTGTACTCGAGTTCGTTCACCCCATTGCGTAAAATATGAAATGCACCCTCACTAAGACAAATTATTTCATTTCCCCCACTAAAGGGACGGAACGTGACATCGGAGGGCTATCAACTGTAACTGTATGACTTGATGTAATATGACGATTTGATGTAACGATTGTCATAATTTGTATGACTGACACTTATGTATAAGTACCTAACATAAAGCCCATCACACACACAGAAGATAATATATCTTATGAAATATAAATCTTAAGATCGCGCCCATACAAATTCTATGGAGGACCACACACAGCGAATATTAACTACAAAATATGTTTGGTGCGATCTGTCAAGATTTATATTTCAAAAGATATATTATCTGCTTTATGTATGGTACGCTTCAAAGTTAGATCAGCTATCATTCACATCCCGACTTCACCCACTGCTGAGTATATATCTCTTTTTGCTGTCGCTACGGTTCCCAGCTCTGTGCTAGCCTTATTCACTGCCGACTCACAACGTTAAGGCCGATCTGATCTGATCAACCATTGGAAAGCAGAGCGTCCGATGCGTCTTTTTAACCGACTTCAAAAAAAAGAGGAGGTTCTCAATTCGTCGGAATCCTGGTTTAAAAGGTATACTTTGCAATTGGTGCCACAAAAATTTGGTAAGGATCTGTTGAGGATCTTCAGAGTTATGAACAGAAATGCACCTCGTGAGTGCAAAAAACTGCTCAGCTTATAACATTGAAGTCGGGTTTTTTAATTTTATATTAAGGCACTTGTAACAATTCTCGTAAGTAAACATGTATTTTCATTTTATCAGCTATGCTCTGAAAAAAAAAAAACATCAATCTACTACAAGCAAACTACTCTTATGATGATAGCGTATCCAAAACTAAGAGACTAAAGAAGTAGCAGTTCATTGTGTTTAGAACAGCAGACTTAAAAAAGTCGCTATTGCAGAATCGCAATTTGAAATGAACTATAATGCCGTCTGTTTTCACTCTTAGTCAATGAAAAAAGATGGCAATAGTTCAATTCCTTTAATGCGATTCTGCAATAGCGACCTTTTTAAGCCCGCAGAAGTTATGCATAAAATAATAAATGCCTTCTTTTGATTTAAGAAACCATTAACTAAAGATGTATGATAATGATGTATTGTATCTAAATAACTGAAAATTACACAACTAAAATATAGAAAACGCTCCATTTGAAATAGTTGATTAACCAAAACTGAGTGATCACACATTAAAAACCTACATAAGAAGAAAATTTAAACAAACGAAAATGCTGGGTAATTATAACCATAATCTGACAGTTTTCAGAAAAACTAATTAACTAATAAGTACTAGAAAAACAAACAGACAAGCTTTTCTAGAAGTTTCGAGGAATTAAATCCTCTTGTTAATTAGGTATCAAATAAGTACCTACACATATAACATTTATGTTGTTCAATAAAAGGGTCTTTTGCACTAGGGAATTTTCATGCTTACATTTGGGGCTACAAAAAGATTAATCTAAAACATATATTTACATTGACTTAATTAAAACGCAACTACAGAGAAAGATATAAAATAGAAATGAGTACGTACAAAAGAAAAAATGTGTAGGTACAGTCACATTTTCATTTTGGTATTTTTCAATCTGAACTTACTGTTTTTTCCAGACTGACTGATCTATGAATATAACCAAATCAACTAGAAAGTCTAGTCTAGAATGCTGAAATATGTAACCTTAGGTTTTTCCATAACGTAAGCTAAGCATACCTAGCCAAAGTATGAGAATATCTGCTAAGTCTATTTGATCTTTAAACCGTAGGTAATAGCTAGTAATTTTATAAAACCTTTATTTACGAAATTCCAGTATGCGAGTGTTAATAATTTTTCTCCTCTTAAAAGGCTTGAAAGATTTTTCGTACTTATGGGTCCAACTGAATGGTTCTTACCTATAGTTGAACCCAGTAGCAATGTTGTCAAGAAGTAGTTTTTTATATTCCTATACGATTTTAGATATAATATGGGTGGCAGGATTACATTTGATTCTGCTTATCGTGTTCTTTAGTTTGATATGTATTCGTGTGAGGGAAAGTCTAGATTCTACTGATTCATAGTACAAGCTTTGCTTAGTTTGGGGCTAGATGGCGCTGTGTTAAATGTCCATATTTATTTATTTATTCATTTATATTCTACTTACTAAGCATTTATTCATTATCCGATTATATATAAACGACGCTGGCAACTAAAACTTAATGCCTTCCGAAACACGGTAAAAATGTTTTCCTGAAAGTTGTGCATTGTGTGATGTAATGAATTATACTCGCACTAAAATACTCCATCTCTTCATGTGCCAACATCCACTTCTGTTTTTTATTCTAAAAATTGTGCCCCCAACGTTCGCATAAAACACATGCAATAACTTACACTCCTAAATTAACATTGCTTCCAGTCAGCTAACAAGCGGGCATCGCAAAATTATTTCCTCTTGCAACAATTATGTTGAAAGCAGATTGACCTGCAGAGTAGTTTAACAAATTCAGCATACCGAAGTTTAAATAACTAACTTAGGCCTTCACATCTTTACTATATGATTTATACAGTGTCAGGAGGCAATCTTTTGCCTACACGGGACGGGACACTGTAGTGCCTGGGACTATGTTTTTTAAATGGAGTAGGCTTGCCCAGCACCTAAACCATTCTCTCAGCTTAACCGGCCAATGTCCACAGAAAAGACATGGTGAAATACGTGCGGGGCTGACTAAGCCGCGGGTTTCCTCACGATGTTTTCCTTCACCGTTTAGTGCTCGTGTTAATGCGCATATTAATTTTTCGAAACGAAAAATCCATTGATGTACGGCCAGGATTCGAAGTCGAGATACTAATCCCCTCGGCCAACACAGCTCTTTCGAAGTTTAAATACAATGCCTGAAATCAAGTGAAACTAAGTGAGTAAGTCAAACTAAGTGAAGGCTATATAAAAGCTTTTTTTCTCATCACTCTCATACCAAGGCAAAGATATAGTAACAGATTTACCAGCTGTTTGAGCTGTACGGTCTTTCAGTCAAAATCTTTGTACTACCAGTTGAACTACTCAGAAGTACCATTATTACTTCTTCATCCACCGCGAAAGTAACACTGGATATTCATAATCTTGTTTTAGTAGACCTGCTTTTTGTGTGAATGTGGATGCGCGCTCCACACTTTGTCACCATCATCGTGAAAACGTCCAGGGAAATTGTTCCCGCTCCAGACATAATTAGGACTGGCTAATGTTCGAGAAAAACAATTTCATAAAATTCTATAACTTCCTCGTTTATCAAGACTGTTAAAAAGAAATAGGCAGTGAATAAGTTCTATTTAAACGGATCACTCTGTCTTTCTTTAAAGTTTAATCAAAGTAGGTACCTAATCCAGATTTTTGATGGTGTTTTTTTGCAGTTTTTATCTAATGTACAGACTTGTGTAGCCTACTTTCAAAAATGAAACTGAAAAACCGTAAGTTTTCAAATCATTTTGAAGGAAAGAATATATTTCAAGTTTATTGAACTATTAAATCCTATCTTAATCTGAGGATTAAGTTCTACTTTTCCGTCAGAAATATATTCATCAAAGAGCCAATTTGTGTGGCAAATAAGGGGTTGTAGAGACGTGTTGTGTTCAAAATTCCATTCAACATGACGAAATATCAACAATTCGTGATGGGATGTACAGATTACATTGTCACCATGATCCCTATTAGCATTGGAATAAAATCTAAATTGGTTTAAATGTTCACACGTTTGGGAATGTAATACGATTTGTGGAAAAGCGGCGGTCAAAGCTATTGTCGGAAATTTTTATGGTCTAGTGATTTTATTACGAGTGAAATGATATGCGTGGTTTGCTTTCTGTGATTAATTTGGTTTGATGTCGCCTCATGGTCGCTAACATGTTTTATACCTACTGGGTTTTTGAATAAGGATGAATATAAATGGTGCGCTTCGTCTTTTAGTAAAAAGGTATGGTAAGTACCTGATTGTCCAAATGATTAGAAAACGAGCTTCAGCTGCGTAATTAGTATTATCTTCATCATCATTCACAGCCCAACTTCACCCACTGTTTGTCCCGTACCAGTTAGATACATCTCTTAGCTACAAGTAGGTGCTACCTACTATTGTTTTAAGCATGAACAAAAGGGTACAAAATAGTAGATGTATACTTAGATTGTGTACGAACAAAATTTCTATGATCCAAAACGTTTCTGTGCTCAACAATGAGCAGTGTTTCACTTAGTGTCTCTGTAGATGGCGCTAATCGGTGCTATAACCGACAAAATGAGCTTATCAAGATTTTAGACCGACGAATATGGATTCCGTGGCCGAGTTGGTTAAGGCACTCCGGCTTGAGGAGGATCGCTTGTTTCAATGCGGGTTTGAATGCCGTCAGAATCGACAATGTTGATAAGACTTTTAATTTTCAATGAACCTAACCTTTTAACTTTTAACCTAAGTGTGGATTATCATATCACTGATATTAAAATTAAATAAACTCATCTTGTAATATTCTATAGCAAAATGTAAGCGACAATTTGTTCTGTATAATTTTACTCCTCTGGGACATGCACAGAAGCACCGGAATAAAGTTTGACCGCGTCTTTTAGAATCTATTTCTTGTACCTAATTTAGTATTTTATTTTGTAGATTTTCTCTTTGTCGTTCCTGCTGCAGGAGCACAAAGTAATTATAAATTATTGAAATGGTATTTGAACTAAATCTAAAGCACAGCAGACAAAGATACAGTTTCATTTTATTACTCGCATAATTCCAGCTGTTTGCTAATACGTGAAGCTGTATGAATATTGAATAATTTAAAATAGAATCTCTTGTCACTATCACTATTATCAAAACAACTTAAAAAAAAACCTGCATTTTTGACATAGTGATATTTGACATAAAATATTTTGAATAATTAGTCCAGTCAGCTTAGCATAAAAATGGTCTAAACCTCGGAATGACAGATAATAAGCTGAATTTTCGTATGTAGCTTTATTTAGGCGTCCTAAAAGTTGTCTCAAAAGTCTCATAAAATCTCGTGTCTGCGTCTTAAGTTATTCAAGGTCAAAGGTAAAAAAAATAGTTTTTCGCGAATATCTCGGTTGCTATTGGTCCAATGATGTTAACATCTATTATAAAGTTGTAGAGCATACAATTTGCGACAAATTTTGTTTAAAACATTTTTTCATGCGCTCAACCGTTTTCGCGATAGAGGAGGGTGAGTGAGCAGCGCTCAACCATACGCGTAGGTACTGTAACGGAAAGTCAAACGTGAATATCTGTGAATACCTTGAATTTTGAATAATTTGTTTTATTTATCAGTTAATTATCGACCAAGCGAGCAAAGCGAGCTAAGATCTTACGATTTTGCTTTGTATGTTTGTATGTGTAATTTTTATGTTATAGCATAACTATCGAACCGTTAATCCAATCTGCATGAAACTTGGTAGATAACTAGGTTGTGCTATGGAAATTTGATATATGACATATGAGCGTAATCGATGGAGGGGTTGTAAAGATATTGGGATCTAAAGGGGGTGAAAAAGATAAAAGTTACACAGATATATTGAGTGGGGTGTCATATGAAAGGACTTAATTTGTACATTCCGAAATAGTTTTTATTTTTGTTCTAGGAAGTATAGTTTTTGAAATACACATACTGAACGCTTTGCGCTCACGGCCCTGTATCGCAAAAACGGATGAGCGCATGGAATTTTTTTTTCAATGAATTGGTCGCAAATTTTAAGCTCTACAACTTCATAATAGATGTTAACATCACTGGACCAATAGCAACCGAGATATTCGCGAAAAACTATTTATTTTACCTTTGACCTTGAATAACTTAAGACGCAGACACGAGATTTTATGAGACTTTTGAGACAACTTTTAGGGCGCCTAAATGAAGGTATATACGAAAATTCAGCTTATTATCTCTCATTCCGAGGTTAATTCCTAATTTGACTGGGCTAAATGTAAATACTTTCTTTTGATTATACTTACTGTTATTCGTACCCCAAATAAAATATACAATCTCAATGATAAAAGCTAAGAAAAACATCAGAATTTCAGCAGACGTGAAACTGATTGATCTTCAAATCTCGTCACATTATTGAAGTCTCGAACGATTGGCGTGATATTGCAAAATCGGTGACATTATGAAAAAGAAATGGTACCATCTTTCGCTGAAATGATACTTACAAATGAAACTCAGCCGTTGATTTATAACTCAATCTTAGCTACATAAAGTGGGACACACAAGTAAAAATTGCCAATTTTTCTTAATAAGAACTGGTGGAAATGGCAAATGCTTTAGGAAAAGGCCTGAATATTACGCTGTTTATTCACTGTGAGATGGTAAATTATATTTTGGTGAGAGGTAAGAATTACGGTGAAGATTTGTTCATGGCTAAATTTTACACGCGGCAAAACTCGTGTATCACACGGATTTAAAAAATCTACTGTTTTAAAATTTAACCATATTATAGATACGATACAATATATTTATAATACTCAAGTAGTACAAAATATATCTTGAGCCGTCGGCCGTAGTAAAATGATTACGAGAAACGCTTATTATTTTCTTAAAAAACATAATCTATAAAGAATAACACAAACAATAACATGTTTTATAGATTTTTTACTAAACTTAATGAAGGTTGGCTTCATATTCACCCTATTCCATTCCACCTTTGCCAGAATTCAGAAGCGGCATCAAATCCCCACAAGATTGAATCGGCAAACTTTTCTACTACTTCGTCAAAAAACTTATAACTCCGCTGGCCCGACTATTGAATTCACTCGTTATTTATTGTTAGCGATAAAATAATATTAATCTCGCGGGAATTTCGCTAGATTTTATTCTTATATTCGCGGAACTTTGAGAATAACCCCCAAATTGTGTGGCGTAAGAATAATATGGACACACCATTATACTCAAAACTGAAAGAACATGAGAGATTCAAACTTTTGAAAGTGGATGAAACGTGATCTCGATTGTAATGCCAAAGAAAATAAGGGACTCGATTTCACCAATCTCTCACGTTTTTTGCATCAATTATGAATACAACGTGTTATTTTATGGTAAGAGAATGGCCTATTGAGTTTCAAAAGGATTCGTAGAAAATAAAAAAATCTAGGTATCATAAAATTACACAGATATTCTACAGATTCTACTTGTTTTATTTTCTGGAATTTACAAAATGAAATTACACCATGAGACTTTCCCCAATATTCTACTATATTTAATGTTTAGGAGAGAAATATATAAGTAAATGATTTGATTCATAATAATTTGTCAATATATCACGGTTTAAGATATATTTTTTTTGTCATGTAAAGAGACTTCCGAGAAGGAGAACTATCTCTAGAATAAGCTCTAGGAAGCCTCTAAGAGCATTATAAATAACAGAATTTGAGTCTAAATCCATACTATGCTAGTGTATTCTTATCATGGCGAAGTAGTAATCAGCTGTGGAAGTTTCGTAGCGTAAGAGGGATTATTGAGGTATTTTCGATAACTCGGCGTAGGGCTGAGAGCAATAAATACAAAAAAGACAGTGAGGGGTGGTTTCGTAAGTAATCTGGGAATTTGTTATGGTTTAGAGAAAACTGTGAGAAATCCCAAGAGAGCGATGCAATTTTCTGGTGGGTGAGGTCCAATTAATTTGGGCGCGTGAGGGTATTTTATCATTTCTATAATTGCACTGTCTTGTTTGAAATGTCTTATTATTCAAGGGCAAAATAATGTAAAAAAATTAAACCTTTAACTTACTCGTACTAACCATTTAAAAAATACATTGTAGATCGCAAATAATGCTCTGATTTTTAAGGATGTTGTAAATATAGATGCAATAGTGTGAAATTAGCTTCAAAAATCCTTTGGTCCATTTTCATAACTGTTTTTATTAACTGGTTACGAAAATCTTGTATTAACTGCATAATATGCTTTTTTGTACCTACCTACTTATTTTTGCATATTTATGTTTTGTTTGGTATGCAAATAAATATTTTTGTATAGGTATGCATTTATCATATAGGACGACCTTACAATTTGGACAGATTTAAATTTTAGATTTTTTAGCAATATCAGAATATTATAAAAGGCTTTCGTTACTGACTGACTGACATATCAACGCACAGCCTAAACTATAAGTCCTAGAAGCATGAAATTTGCAGGGTGCGTTCCTCTTATAGTGTAGAGGTGCACTAAGAAAGGAATTTTGAAAATTCGACCTCTAAGGGGATGAAAAGGGCTAAAATTGTTTGTATGAAAAATCTTATTCTTTGAACATAGAAACTTGAAACTTAGCAGTTATGTTCTTCGAAACATTTAAAAAAAGTTTATGAAAAAAATTTTTTAAAACTACCCTCAAAACGGGGTTAAAGGAATGTTAAAGTTTGTATGGGAACTTTTTAACGGGTACTTTAATTTACTTGAAACTCGGTACAAATATATTTCAGTCCAAATAAAAAATATCTGTCGAAAAACAAATTAAAATTATGCATCAGAGGGAGTGCCAGAGGGTGTTCAAGTTGGTAATGGAACTTCTTAACGGGTGGTTCGATTTGCTTCAAACTTTGTATGTGTATTTATAAAAAGGTAAAAAACATCTCTAAGAAAGGACTTTTGAAAATTTTACCCCTAACGGGAAGAAAACGGTTAAAAATGGTTGAATGAAAAATCGTATCATCAAGCATTTAACATGAAATAAATTGGATTTCGAGATGAGGAAGCTCGCTTCTTTTGTTTAAATCGAAGCTCGCTTCACTCTCTTGGCTTGAATCTGACTTCGCCTGCATATTAAGCTAATATGCAGGCGAATGCATAATCCTACCACTAATAAATATATTGCGAGAAAAGTGGATTATGTCTGACAACAGAATAGGAACCGCCAATTACCCAGCTGTTTTTTAGAGCACCATTAGACCATCCCTCTTTTTCTTGGAGCACCGTTAACAAAATCAAGTGACAAACGTCATGTTGCATTTGTCTAAAAAATATCGGAGCTCGCTTCGCTTGCATATTACCTTCATGAGTAATTTACTGTTAGGAACCGAGAACCATCCATCTTTTTCTTAGAGCACCGTTAGCAAAATCAAGACACATAATATGTGTCTTGATATTTTTTAGAGCAACATGACATGTGTCACTTGGTTTTGCTAACGGTGCCGGCGCTCTAAGAAAAAGATGGATGGTTGTCGGTTCCTAACAGTAAATTACTCATGACGGTAATATGCGAGCGAAGCGAGCACCGACCTAAGCGAGCGAAGCGAGCTTCCCCTGCTCGCGAAGCGAGCGGCAATTTTTTAGAGCAACATGACATGTGTCACTTGATTTTGCTAACTAACGGTGCCGGCGCTCTAAGAAAAAGATGTATGGTTGTCGGTTCCTAACAGTAAATTACTCATGAAAGTAATATGCGAGCGAAGCGAGCACCGACCTAAGCGAGCTGAAATTTTTTAGAGCAACATGATATTATCATGTTGCTCTAAAAAATTTCAGCTCGCTTCGCGAGTAGGGGAAGCTCGCTTCGCTCGCTTAGGTCGGTGCTTGCTTCGCTCGCATATTACCGTCATGAGTAATTTACTGTTAGGAACCGACAACCATCCATCTTTTTCTTAGAGCGCCGGCACCGTTAGCAAAATCAAGTGACACATGTCATGTTGCTCTAAAAAATTTCCGCTCGCTTAGGTCGGTGCTCGCTTCGCTCGCATATTACTTTCATGAGTAATTTACTGTTAGGAACCGACAACCATACATCTTTTTCTTAGAGCGCCGGCACCGTTAGTTAGCAAAATCAAGTGACACATGTCATGTTGCTCTAAAAAATTGCCGCTCGCTTCGCGAGCAGGGGAAGCTCGCTTCGCTCGCTTAGGTCGGTGCTCGCTTCGCTCGCATATTACCGTCATGAGTAATTTACTGTTAGGAACCGACAACCATCCATCTTTTTCTTAGAGCGCCGGCACCGTTAGCAAAACCAAGTGACACATGTCATGTTGCTCTAAAAAATTTCCGCTCGCTTCGCGAGCAGGAGAAGCTCGCTTCGCTCGCTTAGGTCGATGCTCGCTTCGCTCGCATATTACTTTCATGAGTGATTTACTGTTAGGAACCGACAACCATACATCTTTTTCTTAGAGCGCCGGCACCGTTAGCAAAATCAAGTGACACATGTCATGTTGCTCTAACAAATTGCCGCTCGCTTCGCGAGCAGGGGAAGCTCGCTTCGCTCGCTTAGGTCGGTGCTCGCTTCGCTCGCATATTACTTTCATGAGTAATTTACTGTTAGGAACCGACAACCATACATCTTTTTCTTAGAGCGCCGGCACCGTTAGTTAGCAAAATCAAGTGACACATGTCATGTTGCTCTAAAAAATTGCCGCTCGCTTCGCGAGCAGGGGAAGCTCGCTTCGCGAGCAGGGGAAGTTCGCTTCGCTCGCTTAGGTCGGTGCTCGCTTCGCTCGCATATTACCGTCATGAGTAATTTACTGTTAGGAACCGACAACCATCCATCTTTTTCTTAGAGCGCCGGCACCGTTAGCAAAACCAAGTGACACATGTCATGTTGCTCTAAAAAATTTCCGCTCGCTTCGCGAGCAGGGGAAGCTCGCTTCGCTCGCTTAGGTCGATGCTCGCTTCGCTCGCATATTACTTTCATGAGTGATTTACTGTTAGGAACCGACAACCATACATCTTTTTCTTAGAGCGCCGGCACCGTTAGCAAAGTCAAGTGACACATGTCATGTTGCTCTAAAAAATTTTCGCTCGCTTCGCGAGCAGGGAAAGCTCGCTTCGCTCGCTTAGGTCGGTGCTTGCTTCGCTCGCATATTACCTTCATGAGTAATTTACTATTAGGAACCGAGAACCATCCATCTTTTTCTTAGAGCACCGTTAGCAAAATCAAGTGACACATGTCATGTTGCTCTAAAAAATTTCCGCACGCTTCGCGAACAGGTCGCGAATTAGGTCGGTGCTCGCTTCGCTCGCATATTACCGTCATGAGTAATTTACTGTTAGGAACCGACAACCATCCATCTTTTTCTTAGAGCGCCGGCACCGTTAGCAAAATCAAGTGACACATGTCATGTTGCTCTAAAAAAATTCTGCTCGCTTCACGAGCAGGGGAAGCTCGCTCCGCACGCTTAAGTCGATGCTCGCTTCGCTCGCATATTACCTTCATGAGTTTTTTGCGAGCAAAGTAATTTACTGTTAGGAACTGATAAGCATCCAGATCTTTCTTAGAGCACCGTTAGCAAAACCAAGTGACACATGTCATGTTGCTCTAAAAAAAGTCCGCTCGCTTAAAAAGGAGCTCGCTTCGCTCGCATATTACCTTCATGAATAATTTACTGTTAGGAACCGACAACCATCCATGTTTTTCTTAGAGAACCGTTAGCAAAATAAAGTGACACATGTCATGTTGCTCTAAAAAAATTCCGTCAATGCTCGCTTCGCTTGCATATTAGCTTCATGAGTATTTTGCGAGCAAAGTAATTTACTGCTAGGAACCGATAAGCACCCATCTTTTTCTTAGAGCACCGTTGATAAAATCAAGTGACAAATGTCATGTTGCATTTGTCTAAAAAATTTCTGCTCGCTTCGCTCGCATATTACTTTCATGAGTAATTTACTCTTAGGAACCGACAACCATCCATGTTTTTCTGAATCGTTAGCGAAATCAAGTGACACGTGTCATGTCACGTGTCAAGTCAACTTGCCGACTCGATAACTTCCCATTTTTTTGGAAGTCGGTTAAAAATTAGGTACCCGAACGCGTACGAAGTCGCGGGTAACAGCTAGTTCTTTATATTGGAAGAACAGTAATAGCTACTTTAGAGATAAAAAGCGTATTATGCCACATTGAAAATACTTATTTACACTAAAATATTTTCGTGACAACATGAAAGCAATAAAGTCTCAACGACCCCTTAGATGCGGTTTAGAAAAAACGCAATATCGCATGTATTCGTAGGGTACACAGTACGTAAAATCACCTATATCACTCCAAATCAACTTTCGCACCTTCGGCAGGACAAGGTCGTAACTGTCAAAAATTCCAAAAATGAGTTAAGTATGCCCAAGGGCCTAAAAAACGGCCTATTATCTGAAACGACAAAGATTCTTTCTTAGTTTGGCTTTATTTCGCTATAGGGTAATAGTGTCTTTGTCAAATTATTGCGATTTTTCGTCAATTTTGGCGTGACAACGCCGTAAAGGTTAATATAGGGCATATTTTTGTTTTTTGTTAAAGTTTTTGGAGGAACAAAGTCATATTTAGTACTATGTTGTAAATGCAGCCCTAACTACAAAGTTATTTAAGTTTTGGAGGACAAGGGCATAATAACCGCTTTTTTACAAAAAACCTTCTATAAAACAAATAAAAAATATTTCACTCATGTATGAAACATGCACCGATTCATAAAAGTATAAAGTATATTTTGTGCAAAGAACAATATCTTCAGAGCAGTTTATACAGAATGATAGGACGTTGAATGAATAAAAATATTTAAAATGGCTCTCCTGTAAAATCACAAAATGTGCAGTTGAGACCTTGTCTTGCCGAAGGTGCGTTATATTGTGAATCGGAATTTTACTAAAAAAAACATTTTTTTTTTAATTTTATAGTGTTAATCCACAATTAGATACTACCCGGCCGCGTTAACTTGAGACCTGGGTTTTTGACGTTTGTGCAAAATACAGTGCGCAAAATGCATCGCGCTATTAAAAAAAATGTTGAAAAACCGACTTCAATATTAAACTGAACAATTTTCTACACTCTCGAGGTGCATTTCTGTTCATAACTCCGAAGATCCTCCATAGAATCCTAATGAAATTTTTGTGGCACCAATCGGAAAGAACCTATACCTACCAGAAAAAGTTCAAACAAAAAAGATTTTCCCTAATCGGTCCAGGCGTCTTTGAGTAATCTGTGAAGATACATAAAAAAGCACAAAAAAAGATTCCGACGAATTGAGAACCTTCTCCTTTTTTTGAAGTCGGTTTAAAAACAAAACAATGACCATACCGTAAAAGAAAGCTTTTATTCTTCTGTGACAAAGGTAAGTGTACCCAGTGGATTTTGCAGTATTAAATTGGCTAAGGCAGGGCTGTCAACCCCTCTAAAAGTTTTAAGTCCACTCCGCATTAGTGCGAGATGCAAGTTTCATAGTAACTTGAGTAGTGAGAAGTTTGTTATTTATTTTAAACCGAGAAAAACGACGGTAGGGAAATTTATAGGAGTTTTAAGTAGGTAAATGTAAAAACTTTTAACATGGAATGAAAATTATTCCTGTATTTTTTTATAATTTACAAAAAACTTGGTTTATTTATACTAGTCGACTAGACATCAGGACCTATGCCTATTTATAAAGGTATATTTTTGAGATGGTAGGCTTGTCCAGCACCTATTGAGCTCAAACAGATTTATCCACAAGAAAGACATGGACTCATGGAGCTGACACGTGTTTCACGATGATTTTTACCGTACTTTTTAAATCAATTAAATATTTTAATTGTAAAAATAGTAATGGCTGCCCTTGAAAATAATGGAGAATTCTAATGAAAAATAAATCAACCAGTTGCATAATCGCTCTTGGCGTAGGTAGCTTGCTTAGACGTTCTAGATAAATCGTAAATCGTTGAACTAAAGCGACATTCTGAGCGGTCACAATTTTAATGGGTTACTGCTTCCGTGCTTCGGAGGATACTCGTATGTTAAATAATCGGCTTTTGAGCCGTTAAGCCATGACTGAGGCCATGGAGCTGCCTAAAAATTCCGTTAGCAGAGAAAGCCACTAGCTATAAAAACATTACATTACATCACTTTGCGAATTTTTTCTCTAGCTTCCATGCTGATCTGAAAACTACGGTGGATTTTCAGTTAAATTTTTTTTTATATTTTTGTACAACCCTAACTTTTATGTCACAGCACGTCACTTCGGCCAGATACCCATCCAACCGCAATGTCAGCTGACTTTCCCACTGGTATAGTAAATTTGAAACAGACTCTCAAAATTGAAACTGAACGATTTGAAAAACTTTGGACGAGGATTTGACCATCGAGACTCAGTGGTTTTCTAACTGTATTTGCATTCTTAACAGAGCAAATACTTTTTTAAGAATACATTTAAATGTTTAAATATTTTATTTATACGAACTAAATCGACTTGTATACCTACTTACTAATTATAAAAAAGCGGAAGAGTTTGTTTGTTTGAACGCGCTAATCTCAGGAACTACATTTGATAGCTAAACTCTTGAGGAAGAATATAGACTTATCATCATCATCACCATACCATCACTAGGTTGCCTGGAAGAGATCGCTTTAAGCGATAAGGCCGCCAATTGTTTTTACCTATGTTTAGATAATTTATACTTAAGGTTTCTTTGTGGTAAACAATAAAGTGTTATCTATCTATCTATCTACCACTACGCGGGCAACGCCACGAGGGCGCTGCTGGTCAAGCATAAAGCTAAAAGAATCATCAGGCGTCAATCGTTTGTTTATTTATTTTTCGTATAAATACAGTGAATTGTAACAGAGTTGTGATACCGGTTTATATCTACTGTGTTACTGGAGACTTTCTCCAGTTATTGCATTGCGCACAAAGCAACATAAACGCACCCTTAACAATAAAGGACATTCTATAGCAATAGTAAAAACAAGTTGCCGTATTTTAAACTCTATTGCAATTCATTAAAGTCCAGCTACAGAAACTTTTTGTCACAACCTTTGAGATGAAATTGCGAATAGCACCAAAATAATTTATGAGTAGTATAAAGTTAATAAGTAACTTCTGTAAAAACGGTACATTAACTTTGTTGATCTTCACTCAGTTATGAAATATTTTTGAGGGTCTTTCGTACATCAAAGAGGCGAATTTTTATTGGAAATTAGATTTTCTTATAGAAAAAAGTCAATATTAGAAAATATTAGCTCTAGAGTGAATCGTCTGGAAATAAAAAAAGAGTATATTACATCGGGTATAGACATCGTATAAAATAAAGCACTGCATTCAAACCGTTATTCAACGAATACTTATGTACATTGTACCGAGTACATGTACCGAGACATTTTGCCAAAATCTATTCAAAATATCAAACACAATTTTTTACATCATTAAAATTTTAGCACGATTTGGTTTGAGTATCATATTTATTTTTACTAACGGACGCCCGCGGCTTCACCCGCGTGGACTACTAACTTTTTCCCCATGAGAACTAAGCATTTTTCCGGAATAAAAAGTAGCCTGTGTATAAATAGTATCCTATTCCCGGTCTCTAACTACATTTTAAATTTCATCTATTACGAATATTCTTATTTTAATGATTGGATACTATTGAATATTTGATCAGTTGTACGTTAATAAGTTAAGTTATTTAAAAAAATACTTGAACAAATAAAGTGAAAAGGGAAGCATTTAGGTTAGTAATAATTCTTGCGAATTTAATGTATCTTTGTAATGAAATCAATAAGCGAGTATAAGCAAATACCATAATCCGTCACCAAAACTTCCTGACAACCATAATTTGATTACGTTCAAATATTTACGTGTTCTCGAACCCGAGTGCTGAGAAGCTTCCGAGGAACTCAAGATGTGTTCCTAATTTGCCTTTCAAATACTTTGAAACACAGAAGTATTCTGTAGAGGCGCTTTGACTGTGAAAATACTCAAAGAGGCTACTGTAACGTGCAAACTATCTCAAGAAGGCGAACTTGCAAGAATTCTGTCCGCGTAATCGCCGAAACAGAGTTCCCCTGGGACCGCGAAACCCTCCCTATCTCAACATTCTTACAGTTTAATGTATGCAAACGCATTTTGTTTCAAAGCCTAGCTCCCCAAGTGTTCGAGAGCCCTCGGGCCGCGTTCACCTCACCTAAACTTTTTACTCGTGTGTCACAACATGCTCTTTGATCTTCTCAAATGCGAATATAATGTTGAAACCGGTTAAGAACGCTCCCTTTCTTATCTAACAGTACACTCGCGTTTTTACTCGCTTTCCTATTCCTCACGGGTTTTGCGAACGAAATAGAACTGTTTTGTCTTTTCTATTTCTATTGAATGTAATAGAGATTGTTACGATATTCAAAATATCACTATTCTCTTTGTAGAGTTTCAAATTCTATGCTGTCTTTGTAACTAGATTCGATGTATCATATTAAGTCAAGTTAAGCTGCATGGACCCATCAATCTGCTAAATATAGCCTCCCCAATGATGAGGGATTATTGACGACAAAGTAAGTATCAACAGAACACCATGTGGTGTTTCGAAATAGATGCTCATGTCACACGTGGCATTCCAAAACAGATCGTTTCCTTTAAAAAAGTTAATTTGCCACTTTTTGTAGCTGTCTGGTTACAAAAAAGTGTCACTTTTTAGAAGTCGTTAAGAAGCATGTGCCCTCTGGTAATGAACGTTGGTGTAGAGCGTCAGTAATGTGACTCCTCTTTTCCTAACATGAGTGCTTTTTTGTTGAAATATTTGAAATTAACGAATAAATTAGAACAGAATGAGAGCCCACGCCAGACTGCAGACTTTTTATCGGCCGATAGTCGGTCTTTCTATTGATCGGACTCTCAATCATTATGAAGATTTCGTTGTAGTGTGCGCACTCGCGATTCAGTATCGGCCATGTACTAGCAACCCAACCCTACTATCGGTCGATAGAAAGTCTGCATCAGTCTAGCAAGGGCTCTAATATACGACACAGTCTCATGTTATGGCGGGTCTTTAGGCGTTTCACACCGCAAGCGGTTCGGACCGCGGTGTGAATCGCCCCAGAGCTCTTTTTGAATGTGTTCTTTCGCACCGCGGTGCGAATCGCCCCATAACTTTTTGTGATGGGTCGATTCGGACCGCTGCTGAGGGGGAACAAAACAGTTATCTTTTTAGATAGGTGAATTCGGACAAAGATACATAGTTTTACACACATTTCTTAAAGTACAACCAGGCATGAAATAATAGGACAAAAAAATCTACACTAATATAATATATAAAAGCCTATGCCGAAATTGGTGCCTTTTTTGTTTCGCGCGGCCATCAACCAAACATTAAAATATAAACTCTTAGGAGTATAACAAACAACATTTGTGAGAACAGTATACAGCTTCACTCAGCCAGGACCGAGTTATACAGGGTGAGTTTTTCAAGAGTGCCTCTAGGGCCAAATCTGAAACTATTAGCAATAGCGAAAAACACTCAAAGGAGTCTCTTCAGCGATTTTGATCAAAAGTAAAACTGCATCATTACATTTTAAAAATAATCATTTTCCTGGCCAGGAGTCGAACCTGTTGGTTACAAAAAAAAAACTTTTTGTATTGTTATACCATCCGATAGTGTAGATAATAAGGATCAATTTCTGAGGAGAAACTACATGCGTCAAACTAACGGAAAGTGTTGATTTTTAATAAACTGATTTAAACTCTTAATATTTCGTAGATTACCCATAACTTTTTTTTTATTAGTTTGCCGTATATAGCTTTTCTCAGAAATTGATCCTTATCATCTACACTATCGGATGGTATAATAATACAAAAAGTTTTTTTTTAACCAACAGGTTCGATTCCTGGCCAGGAAAATGATTATTTTTAAAATGTAATGATGCAGTTTTACTTCTAATCAAAATCGCTTATGACACTCCTTTGAGTGTTTTTCGCTATTGCTAATAGTCTCAGATTTGGCCATAGAGGTACTCTTTAAAAACTCACCCTGTATAACTCGGTCCTGGCTGAGTGAAGCTGTATACTGTGCTCACAATATTATTTGATATACTCCTAAGAGTTTATATTTTAATGTTTGGTTGATGGCCGCGCGAAATAAAAAAGGCACCAAACGCCCATACAAAATCGGCATGGTCCTTTCTGGGCGACCGAGCTCTGCTCGTTGGCAACCAACGAACGCCATCTAGTGGTTCAATTACGAACCACATTGCACTTTTTGCGTGAAAATGCATAGAAAATGGCTTTTCCCAGATATGAGACCTAGCTAGATCGATTTTTCACTCCCGTAAACACCCGTCCTGCAAATTTCATCGAAATCTCTAGAGCTGTTTTCGAGACAATTAGACAATTAGACAATTAGACAATTATTTATTTACAACTTATGACTAACATTACAGATAATTAAATCTAAGGCGTTAATCTAGTGAGATCAAAAACTAAAACTAAAACTCAGGACAAACAAACATCAATCAAACAAACAAATATTGCTCGTTTAATGGAATAGGATTAGAGAGATACCTAAGTTTTGTTTATACACTTATAGATATAGTAAATAGACACTTATAGATAATTTTGAACACAGCAATGCCTTTGGTCCATTTTCATAAATATTTGTCCTATCTAGCTACGAAAGAAGATTTTTTCTTCACTGATTAAATTTAATCCATGTAGGTAGGTACACAACTGTGTTTCATAACCAGCTACAAAAGCGGATTTTTTTTTCTTATTTTAGTAACCACGAAATAGACTGTTTTTTTTTTACTTTTTGGTAACTAGGTAGCTACGAAAATGAACGCTTTTTTTCTTCTTTTCATAACCGTTATCTAGCTTCTTTCGTATGAGCAAGTACTCAACTCTGGTGACGGATTTTTTAGGCCGCCTAAAGGCCTCCGTCATCTTGCCCCCACAGGGGGCCAACTTGCCCCCCCAAGGGGCAAATTGGCTAAACTTCTAAAATAGGTTTCTTTGACCCTACTGAACCAAAATAATATGCAAAAACATTCCAAAAAAGTCACTCTGGGAATTTATCTAAAAAATATGGGCTTTTGGTACACTGTGCTGTGGTCCGAATCGACCCATTTGAAAAGATACTTAGGCGATTCGCACCGCTGTCACCACCCTGGTGCGAAAGAACCCATTCAAAAAGAGCTCTGGGGCGATTCACACCGCGGTCCGAACCGCTTGCGGTGTGAAACGCCTAAAGACCCGTTATGGCTGTCTTCCATAGCAGGATCGTCGCTTATATTAGTTGTGATAATTTTCATTATTTGAAAAGTAAAAAGTATTGTGTATACTTTTAGAAGTTCATAATTATTTCACATAGACATTTAAATAAAATCACGTAACGTAGTCATAAATATAGTCAAAATATTTAGAAAATACTAAGATCGTTGCAAACATCTAACATTTTTCAGAAGTTGATAATTACAAAATGTATTTTGTAGTGATTCTGCTAAACTAAAGTAGGTATGTGAATATCTGAAATTTTAAAAGAACCACGGCTAATTAAAAATATAGAAGACTTTTCATTTCATTTTCAAAAGAATACTTGAATGGAGGCATATTTAAAACTTAATTAATTAAAATTCTTTACAGGTGGATACGCTGAGCTGGGAGCAGAAAATGGTTTAGAGGATCGTAGTAATTTACTCGTGACTCGAGATACGAGGTATTATGTTATTTTAATGAAAAAATCTTGTTAGTGTTACTTTTTATAAAACTTTACGACTTAATTAATTATATGAAAATAACACTAAACAGTAGAGTATGTATAGGCTTAGAATTATTTGCTAAAATTTGCGGTTTGTCGTATTTACTTTTACACCCGTTTTTATAGACAAGCTGCTTTTTACTTGCTGCTAAGCAATTTCTCAATGAAGTCATTACTTGAGGATATAATACTTCATTTTAAAATCTTATTCTATAGCCGAGTAATGTACTTATGTCAAAATCAAACGCTAAATGGTCGAGTTCTCAATGCTACAAGTAAAGAAAGTGGTGACTATTACTTGGCGAAGAATTCTAACACCCGTATTTATAGACAAGCAATTACTTGCTGCTAAGTTATTTCTCAATGAAGTCATTACTTGAGGATGTAATACTTCATTTTAAAATCTTATTCTATAGCCGAGTAATGTACTTATATCAAAATCAAACGCTAAATGGTCGAGTTCTCAATGCTACAAGTAAAGAAAGTGGTGACTTTTACTTGGCGAAGAATTCTAACTGTTGACAGTTCTAACTTCAAACTATAAAATAAAAATCATTACTAAAGTATTTACTTTTACTAAAAGTAATCACTTTTACTTGTTTATAAATACGGGTGTTAGTCAGGCAAAATTTTGTTTAAGTCATGTAGCCAAATTATACAATGTAGCAACGATTTGCTCAAAATAAACGGACATCAAAATACGCCAACAACCTTCCCATTCATCTTCGTTGGATTGATGGATGAGGTCGCCACTTCCCTAATAAATGTAAACAAAACATCTATTTTTTTTGTCCCAAAAGGTTACAAATGAAATAGCTCTCCTGATGATAAGTTTAATTGTTTTTGGTTGTCTTTGATCATTAGATTACTTTTAGAGAGTTTTTTTTTGTAACTTACAACTACTTTATCGTGATGATAAATTAGGTTCGTTTTCAGAAGAGCTACCGAGTTCTCCTACTTCTAAATGTAAATGATGAAAACTGATATTTCGTTGAAACAAATCTACTTTTAAAGAAATTACTACAGCTTGATGGTGATGTGGAAGGACGTAGGTTAGTATTAGAAGCAAATCACCATATTTCATAGACAAAACATACACAAAAATTGATATCTATGATACAAATACAGTAAAATAAAACCACCATGCAGAAACCAATGTACGAACGAACAAATAAATTATAAGCACCTACTAATGCTTCAAAAAAAGAAAATATGAAGTGACAAACGTTTTAGATAGGAGATAGGAGTAGGAAGATAACTAACATTCCAGGAAAACCGTAGAGCTAGCAAGGAGTTGTTTTTTGACACATTCTCCGTAAAAGTAATCGGAAACCTGGCCCGGAATTTCACGTGCGTAATAGACGAAATATTTTAACGAACACATTTTAAATGCTAATGTGTCAAAGAAATAAACAAAAGATCGCGTGGTCTTTTAGGAATTCTTAGTTCAATGTTGCTGAGTAACTGAACGACGGAAGTATTGTTAAAATTCCTTCTTAGGGTTGTTATTTAGTGAGGAGCTTCAGCGGATGAACTTACATTTTTTTTAAACGAAAACAGGTTAGCGTTTGACCACACTCTGCCTGATGTAAAGCAACAGCATGGTCTAAGATGGAGCACGTTTACCTAGAAGGAACCTGTACACTGCTGTTATTTGGAAGTGTATAAGCTAGTTTGCGGCCATCAATGGCCAAAGTGTTTAGACCGTACTATGCCTTCATCATATTAATATTTTTTTAACCGGGACAGACAATTTACGATGTTCTTCGAAACACGAAGTTGCTCAGTTCTCAGTACCGCTAGAAGTCACCTTTCTGCTCAACATGCCTCTACATAATATCACTTTAGCAAGGATATTAGACAAGCAAACCGCAAACCCTGTTTTTAACCGACTTCAAAAGAGGAAGACGTTCTCTGTTCGGCTGTATGTATTTTTTTTTCGTCGAAACATAATTACAACTGTCCCCAATACGAAATATAGTTAAATTCGGAGGGTAGTCAAAGGCAAGTCCAAATATACATTTGTCCCATATTTTGCAGAATGTAGCATTTTCTCTTATCACCATACTCTATACCGAATCATATCGATCGACAGGTAACCTTTATGACTCACACCGCATTAACAGAACCTCAATGCGGTCGGAACATGAGCTAATTGGACCAAATGCCCATTCAAGGTTCTCATTAAAATGTCAAAATGATAAAAAGTATTGATTCGCGAGATCACCCGGTTTCGCAAGGTGAATCATTGATCTTTGGGAATGTCGTGATTGAATTACAAGATCTCTTTGTTCTGTGACTATGACTATACTTTGAAATAATGATTAATAGAACTGCCGTGGCTCGCAAGTGCAGCATTTTCTGACGATCGTGAGTAAGCAGAGCTTGTGTTTTGTGGACCAATGACTGATATACTAATTAGTTACTTTTCTTTGTAAATACATACATTATTATACATAGAAAACACCCAGACCCGAGAAAAATATTTTCAGATCATACAAACATTTATCCCGCGGCGGGGATCAAACCCGCAACCTCTTTCGTCTCAGGCAAGCGTTCACCCACTGCACCACAGAAGTCAAAAGTAAAGTAAATTTAAGAATGACGCGTACTTTTTATTATTTTGTAAAAGGTATATTGAAGGTAGGTCCTGGTTGTATCAGAACTCAAATTACAATCTTCTATTACAGAAGTATTTTGGTTTGTTCGTAGAACTTTATAAGTCTAATATTGTTGCACAAACAAAATGTTTCGTTCCTGATAAGAAACAAACAATTGTTACGGGTGAACTCCCCTGGTTTATGAGTTTCCTTATTTTTGTTTATTCGTATGAGGTAATCAGTTATGATTGAATGAATTTACTCAGTAACTGGGAATAGTTCTTGGTCATAAAACAGACAGATAAAAAATATGAGGTTCTTTAGGAGCTGGACACAACATCAGAGGGGCATGAACATAGCTTGTAAAGTTAGATTTTATCTTGCTTGATCTCGATAGACGATGTGTATACACGCTTGGTCTTTTATATTATTACTAGCTGCTGCCCGCGGCTACGTTCGCGTGGTACCCGGATAAAAAGTAGCCTATGTTACTCTCCAGCCCTCCAACTATCTCCACACAAAAAAGCACGTCAATCCGTCGCTCTGTTTTGACGTGAAAGCAGGACAAATAAATAAACACACTTTCACATTTATAATATGATAGATAGATAGATAGATAACAGCTTTATTGACACACACTTTAACAGCACAGACACACACAAAAAGTAGGTACAAAAATATGGGTACTGATTATCAGAACAGCGAAAGAAGTGGTGAAAGAATGTCTACTGATGCTAGTATGCTAGTATATAGCATGCTAGTATTCTCAAAAGAATACTAGCATGCTAGTATTCTTTTGTCATCCATTTTTCTAATTTTAAGTAAAAATGGGAATTATTCTTTGTGATTATATTTACAAAACTAGGTAAGTACTCTAGTGATAGGTTAATCATATTTGTTTTGTAAAAGATGAATCAGATACCTTGGTTTGAGAGATGCTGTAGAGTTTGAGACAGTGTTTCGATCTAAATCAATCCTTTATTACCTACCAAAAATTAGAACTCTGTTATGAAAGTAGCTCCCGTAACTCAGAGAAAAGTAAGTAACCAAAATTATCTTTAGGTGAATAACTTATGTTAGTGTAATATTTTGAAATGGCCAGGCCAGAAATTAGCTTGAACATCAAGCTAAAATAAAACAACTACTATCTAGGCACCTTAAAACAACTCTCATTTTCTTGCCTAAGAAAATTAGAGCTCCTGAGCACCAAAAGAAAATTCCCTTACCTTGGATATTACCTTGAAAATTCCTCTAATAATAACAGTCGACAGTTAAATATAATATAACAAATGAGATAACACAAAATGAGTCCGTCTTCGTCTAGAAAAAGAAAACTTTGCATCTTGGAGGATAAAATTAAGTTTTGACCTTATTTTCAAAAGGATACAGCTTATTTTACAAGCAACTCTATTGTGCTGAGCAAAATTTGCATATCATAAATGTAATATTTAGCTCTCAACTTGCTAATTAGAAGCCGTCTTAAAGTAGCATCAGCAAAACAGAGGATAAAGAAAATGCAAATTGTATTTGGACTGGCCATTCTAGACTGAATTATGTCTTGTTGAATAAATTCAACACTGAAACATCTCAGTCTTTTAATTTTGGACTAGAGATAATAAGACAAACTTCTATGTTGATTTTATTTTGTTTTTTATTTGTTAAAACACTGCAGAGAAGAAAGTAAGTTATGTTTGAACAATTATTTCATTAAAAATATAAAAACAGTAAGTATTGTATTGTAGTTTGTTTGTTAAAGTTATTTATCTGCTTCACAGTTTTAACTTTTGCACCATTTCCCATTGCTTGTGTTACCTTTGTCTTTTATTCCAAATAAATATTTTTGAAATTTTGAAATTTTGAAAATCCCTTAGTTATTAGTGTGTATTAACAGTAAATGCAAATAAAATATGTGGAAGAAAAAATGTCAATTATTAAAGATAAGCACTGCTTAAACTAAATAGCGTTTCGGTATTCGGGTGTAAACTATACATAGGTACCTACACTATTAAATTTCTTAAATATCTACAAAAAAATATTTTCGCCGTGGTTTTAAACTAACCAAAACTTTATTTTTGTATTTGTTATAGTGTTAAACCACACTTAGGTATTTACATTTGAAAATGTAGATGGCGTTCATGGATGCTATAGTCGATAGATATAGTCCTATCATGATTTTCAACTCTGGCGACTAAAGGTTCCGAGGCCGAATCGGTAAAGGCACTCCTGCTAAAGGAGGATCGCTTGTATCATTGCGGGTTTGAATCCCGTCGGAATTCAAAATTCTTATAAGATTTTTCAGTTTCTAACCAAAACTTCACAAATTCTAAATTATTTTGCTATCGCTACTATATCAAGGTAAGGAAGCACCTTCCCTCCGCGTCCCTCTTTTAATTAGTTGCAGTTGTTATTATTAAGGCAGAACGTTGCCGTAAAAATTATTCAACACCTTATCGTCCTGTTTTATTTTGTTTAAGCAATATATTTTTGGCACCTACAAGCTTTATTCGAGAAAATAAAATTGTTGAACCAGGAATTCTTTTTACTTTACTTTAATTCATACTAGACTGTTACTTTACGGCAGGGTGTGGTCAAACACGAACTAACCTATTTAAGAAAAAAAAATGTATTTTATGGTTTAACAGTAGGTGCCTAATCTCACTAACGTTTTTGTTCCTCGCAAGGTAGACACGCCTTAAACTTGGTTAAGTATTTTTATATCAAAAAGTAGCTATCGATTATGTACATAAAATACACGTAGCTAAATGAAAAATAAAAAAAAAACGATTTTAACGATTTTCTGCACTCTCGATGTGAATTTCTGTTCATTGTTCATAAACCAAATTTTATGGCACCAATCGGAAAGAATATCCTTTCAAACAAATTATCTAAATCGGTCCAGGCGTCTTCGAGTACCTATTCAGCGAACAAACAAAAAAAAAATCAGACGAATTGAGCACCTCCCTTTTTTTGAAGTCAGCTAAAACTAAGAACAAAAAACGGTTCGTTCTTATAATTTATGATTTTCTTTACAAATTGGGACTTAGTATAATACCTAGTAATTTATGCCTATTCTGAAGGAGTAACATCATACCATACCATCACAAAGTACACTTCGCTATTTAAACCCATGATCTCAAGGTTGTCTGGAAGAGATCGCTTTTAGCGATTAGGCCGCTTGTCCTTGTATTTTTATTTTATATCTGTAATGTATTTTCTTTTTTGTGTACAATAAAGTGTTTCTATTCTATTCGCTATTTAAACCCACAGTCTCAAGGTTGTCTGGAAGAGATCGCTTTAAGCGATTAGGCCGCCCATTGTAATTGTTATTTTATTTTATATCTGTAATGTAGGTAAGTATTTTATTTTTTGTGTACAATAAAGTGTCTATTCTATTCTATTCTATTCTATTCTATGTCAACCTCAAGGAGGCATCTTAACAACTTGCACTAATCCTCATTGTGGCTACTGAACTATTAATTAATCAAGCCTTCCGAAGTTTGAGGCCCTTGCGGTCTCTCCTAATGTTGTTTACGTAGTAGCATGTGAATTAGCTAGGCAAAGACGGACTATTTTAAGCAAATATGGTTGCTAGTTTGTTAGGGGAGTTACTATAACAATCGATCGACCGATGGAAAATGAAAAACAAAATGAAAAGTCTTATCAAAAGTGATTCATATCAAAATATGAGCATAACAAGATTTTCGAACTTATAGTCGTCTCATTATACGAACTAAAAATATATGAAAAATGACATTTTGACCGTCAATTTTAGTGCGTTTAATTAGAAATACGCCTATAGGTACTTATGTTACCGGTTAAGTGAGCTTTCTGGTTTTTTTGGGGATGGTATGTCTGGCTAGACTGGGTTGCTGATATATCCTAGGGCTCCAGGAAGATCCGCCTATATTCTATATAGCCTCCAATTTTCCACTCATTTCTTCAATAATTAGGACCGCACCAAACCAGGTTTTAGGTCGCTCATTCTGCTAGCTCATTCTAGACTTACCTACATTAAAAAAATTGAATCAAGAAAATAAGTAAGTACAAAATGAAGATTATGATTTACCTAACAAAGTTCAAATCGATGCTGATGCTGATGCAAGAAGTGATTTAATAATAGGAATAGAAAATAATAGATAGAAGTAAATTCAACTTTATTATAATAATCCAATAAAGCAACCAGTAGTCAACAGCAAAACTAGATCTTTGAATTTTGAAATAAACGCCATCAATCTACACTTTCCAGCATTAATTTGAACAGTGGAGGTAATAATTACGTTTAAATTTCTTTATTATGGTACAATCTATTTCCGATAGATGGCGCTCAAAAAAGCTCGCCATCTATCGATTGAGCTATGAACTAAAATGCGAGCTTTTATGACGAGTCAGAAGCTTACTAGGTTGAGCTTCGTATAAATTAGTAAATGAAGCTGCTCACAGAGTGCGCTGTTAAACACATTTTTTGAACAGAGTAAGTAAGGAGCTTTTATGAAAAAATTCAGAAGCCCTGATACTTCGAGTGGCTAAACACAGAGGGCACTGTTATTTATTTTGTGAACTTAAAGTGAGCTTTTATTAAAAGTTCAGGTACTTACTTAGATGGAAGTAAAGTGCTGTTGTTAATTTTTTTTTTAGATTTCATTATAAAACAGGCTATTTAATAAATAATTTAGTAAGTCGCCATTGGATGATTGATACTGGCAAATAAAAAAAGACCTTTAAATCCAGCAGTAAGTACTCACAAGATTAGTAAATTATTATAAAAATTACCCAATTGCATTAGCAATAAAAAAATATTTAAAATTTTAATCATTTTGGTAACAAATCTTTAAATTAAGTTTAATCAAAATTAAAATAATAACATCTGGCTCATGAATCAATTCTCGATTGAAAGATCTATTGTGCTCTTTTGAGGCGCTATTCAGTAGGCCTACTCCCAGCACTAAAAACCATATGCTTATCTACATATATTATGCTAACTAGAGTAGTTCAGCTTAGGTTGGCGAAAGCCTAATTCGGAACATTCGACCAACATAAGCTGAACTACGATAATTGGCACGATATACCGTTTTCGTTTTTGGGAGTTAGGGCCCGGACCTTCTCGGAATGCATTCCAAATTCGGAAAGTGACGTTTCTTCGCTGAAAAAACGTCAATTTTCCGACTAAAATCATCGAATCGGATGCTTATTCGGAAGTCTGAACAGTGGGCTGGTATTGACTCTTGGAGATTCATTCGATAGCTGTTGGACTAAATTACATCTAGTACCTACCTATCTAGCTCACCAAAAGCTTTTTTTACCAATTGATTTTTTACCATGAATCCTTTGAAATGGTCGAAGATGGTTGAAAAAAGTGATAGACATCTACTTACACTGTGTAAAAAAAAAAATTAAAAAAAATTCTGCATGCTATAACTTTACTACCTACTTATTGTTCGTAAAAAAACAATTTGTAGGAAGAAATCCGAGTTAGCGACTTTACGTGTGAGTCAAAATAGCCCTGCAGATATTGATAATATGGATAGAAGTTTGAATGGTGTGCAAATAACTGATCGGGTGGTAAATACCGATCGAATGCCTTTCATCAACTCGGCACACAGTCTGTGACGGATCGGGTTTGCCCGTTTGCCGTGAAGTTGTTTTGTTTTGTTGAACGATTGTCCTTAATGTGTATAGAACGTTCTACCCTAGTCTCTACCCCTTTAGGGGAACGCAGTTAACGTTCCGCCAAAACGTCAGCGGCGATTCGTTTCGGTTACACAGAGATGTAATAATAATTCACAAATTATTTTTAATACCCAATGATCTTCTACATCAGCGGTTCTCAAACTCTTTTGGTGGCGGAACCTTTTTGAAAAGTGATTTTTTTGACGGAACCCTAAACTAAAAGAAAAAGTTAATCGGGCCACTGATGTATAGAAGTGGTGTATTTTTAATAGTTATTAATATTAATACTCATTATTACTAGTAGGTACTCTCGCGGAGCCCCCACAAAGGATTAGCGGAGCCCCAGGGCTCCGCGGAGCACACTTTGAGTATGGCTGTTCTTTATAAACTAAGGTAGTTGTTTGTCTAGGTACTCACATTCGTCTTAGTTCGAAAATAAAAAACATCATAAAAGATTGTTAACAATTATTACGTACGTTGACAGCGAGATATTTATTTGGACATACATATACATTTAAAGATACTTACTCTTTTAAATATTGCATCTCAGAAATCATTTCAATATCTTCAGTTGGAATTCGGATTGATTTATCTTTTTCGTTGTATTTTTACTTTAACGTTAACACTTGCAAAATACATTTATACAACGCATGTATGTAACGAAAATGTGCATTGTCTTAAATCTATCTCTGTATCGTCTGGCGTCCCTTTGTAATCTTATTACATTAGTTAAAGGGTGCAAGCTGTACTGCCTTACTATAGTTTACATCAATACCGTTTATAACGTGTATAGGAGGGAATCTCTTTGTGATGCTGTCAATATTAGGTGCCCGGAATTTGATTTGATTAGTATCCTATAATAACACTAATAGTGTTATAACACTTATAACTGACCAAGGGTTCTTGTCATCCATCATTTTTGTTGTCGTCGCCGATGTTTTTTATTTTGAAAATCATTGTACTTAGCTATTTTTCAATTCCGTCAATGAAAGACTCTGCTTGTGAATCGGAAATAAATGAATCGTCATGTCGGTGAACAGTCCGATGACGAATCGGTCATCGGCGAAAGGTTGTGGAATCATTAAATCATCAAAATCTTAAACAACATACTCGTAATACGAAATAGGTAACAGAACCCCGCGAAACAAAGACTTAAAGGTCATTCCTAAATAAACACTCAAACACTCACTCAAACTGTTAGGTAAGTAATAGCGATTGAGTCACCACTCAAAGCTGAAACGAAAGCCCCATACCAAAGTAAACAATAGAAACTAATAAAGACAGACCATCCTTCATTCTATAACTCAAACAAATTCCACCAGTAAAAAAATAACTCAGAAACCCTCAGGCCGCCACGTGACACTCCCATTATTTACAATAGAAAAATAATCAACCTGAAATATTATTTTTGGACTGCCACTCAGTAGCTCTCGTGATTTCGGCGAAATTTCAGAAAGACGATTGATGAGCTAACGCTTGTTATTTGAAAAAGCGGAGGGCCATTTTCGCCGTTGAAGAGGTATATATCATTGAGAACGTCAACAAAGTAGAAAATTAAAGTCAATAAGAGTCGGACTCGCAGTAATAAGCTGCCTCCCTCCCGACTGTTATGAAACGCCTTTATCTCGGGGTGAGAGCGGAAAGAATTGGCCAATTTGTCAACTGTTAAACCCGGCTACCTAAGTGCCATTTCATTGTCTCGCACCTTCATCTATTATAGATATTTTTTCACCTTGAGCGTTTTAATAAAATTTGAAGGGGTCTCCTAATTCTCGATTCGTTTGATTTTTTCGTTTGAGAAATGGTTTCATTATGGTTCATTGGCATTCGTAAGCTTTGCCATCGCGTCAATGTCAGTATCACAAAGGTTTTGAAACTCGAAGGTGCTTAACATTTCACATTACTCAAGACATGTCAGGTTTAGGAAGTTTATCCTGCTCTATGTTCATCACTTCCTACAAGGTGTGGTTGGTACTGAAGTTACTTTGTAGCTTTACTTAAGTTGTTCCTAACATAAGTTTGTTAGTTTTTAATGAGTAATCTCTGGAGCTACTGATCCGATTCTGAAAATTATTTTATTATGAAGCTACTTAGATTATTACCCTGCGTGCTATAGACTATTTATCCAGGTGCTACGTAAGTGACGCCGCGGGCAGAATCTAGTAGCCAATACATTTTGAATAAACAACTTTCCTTGGAACGTAAATTTTAATACTGAAAATAATCTGTAGCACTATTCAGACAGCTTTCTGGAAACCAACATTAACAAACACAAAATTATTGTTACCAACTACGTGAGTAAAAAGTTTAGTAACTTTCAACCAAACTGCAATGGCATTAGTTTAAAATATAGCATTTCCTAAATCACTGCATAAACTGTTTAAACAACATATTTATTAACATCAGATAAAGCTATCTACCGCAAAATGTTATTGCAATAAAGACAGCGAGACGTTTTACGTTTTCTTATTTTTTATCTTTTATTGCATTCGGGGAGAATCGTGTTTTAGGGAGTGTCCACATTGCGTTTTTTGCAGCGCGTTTGTATCGATACAAACGCGATTCGAACGCGATGCGAACGCGCAGCCCCCCGCGCAGCCCCTCCCGGTTCGCTTTTGTATGGAAAAATACGCGTTGCGAACGCGCGTTTGTATCGATACAAACGCGCAGCTCAAAAACGCGCTGCAGAAAACGCAATGTGGACACTCCCTTATATGTGGCGGCCGTGACTGATAGTTATAGCAGCTATGGAGAAATAGATATGAAAGAATTCGCACGTGCGATTAATGTTTTGTGTTGTTTACTTCAATGTGAGAAACCCTTGTTTGAAGTAGGTAGTGTTGAGAAGTTAAGGGCCTTACTTATGAAAGATGTTTAAAGTTAAACACTGGTTAAACAACGTCCTGCCTTTATTTGTGGATAGTGACAAACAGAGACAGGACGTTGTTTAATCAGTGTTCAACTTTAAACATGTTTCATAAGTAAGGGAGAATGTATATAAAGGAGAGAGAGCAATGTGTCTCTTTTAAAACCTTCCTTTGTTTTTATTTGACTATGCCTCTCAATATTGTGGGTCTTTAGTCGTTTCGCACCGCAAGCGGTTCGGACCGCGGTGTGAATCGCCCCAGAGCTCTTTTTGAATGTGTTCTTTCGCACCGCGGTGCGAATCGCCCCAGAACTTTTTGTGATGGGTCGATTCGGACCTGAGGGAAACAAAACAGTTTTCTTTTTATGTAAGCCATACACGCTACGGTCTACCGGAGAGGTCATTTATGCAGGTATGCCTGCGCAGGTCAACCGAACATTGGTAGGTAAGTACTAAGTACGTATTAGAGGTATCTCAATTTAATTTTGTTTTTCACTTACCACTTTTCTACTCATAAAATGATTAGAAAACTGGTAAGTGAAAAACATTAAAATTAAGGATTCCTATATTTTATTTGTTATAATAAATACAAATAAAATATATTTTATTATGAGTACAAAAGTGGTAAGTGAAATATAGGATTCCTATATTTTATTTGTACAAATAGGTATTTATATAATATAGGTACAAATAAAATATAGGAATATAATTTTGGCCTCATGGCCAAACTCGTGTCAAAATAGACAAAGCAAGTAGGTACAGTTATCTACTTGGTTAAAATACCTCTGCAATACTTATGATGTCCTGGTACCTACTTCAAACATTAATTTTTATCTATTGGTCATGAAGGATGAATTAATAATATATTCTAAATAATTTTGCAAAGATTTGGAAAATACGCTTAAACGGTTTTTTTAACAGTATTGTGTAACCATAGGAAATTGGTTTTGCACTGTTATTTCAAAAACATGATTTGTCCTTCATGACGACAACGGGTAAAATGTTTTGAAGTACCAGGACATCAGATGTATCGCAGAAGTGTTTTGATCTAAGCAAGTAAAAAAAACCTCTGTAACGTTTCTGGTGTCCTGGTCTTTTAAGTTAGATCCAAAACACAATTCACACATAACGGTAAAAATAACGAAAAAATGTAGTGAACAAAATTATCTGAGCTTTTCCAAGAAATGTCCAATGCTGGTTTCATTGTGCAAAAGTTTGAGTTGGAAATTTAAAACGAAATTGTCTTATTCAATTATATTCCTTTACCTACTCGTGGTGACGATACCGTAGTATGCTCTTTATCCTCTCTGCGGTGGTGAGTGTACCTACTTTGTCTATTTTGACAAGAGTTCGGCCATGAGGAAATGTTAGTCCTCGTAGCCAAATCAGTTAGGCGAAATAGTTTGTCCATGAGGAGAAAGCCTTAATTTTTGATATGAGTCCAAATCGGACATGCAAAATGAACATTGAGTCGTTTCGCCCTGTGGTCCGAATCGACCCATTTCAAAAGATACTTTAGGCGATTCGCACCGCTGTCACCACCGTGGTGCGAAAGAACCCATTCAAAAAGAGCTCTGGGGCGATTCACACAGCGGTCCGAACCGCTCGTGGTGCAAAACGACTAAAGACCCAATATTGCTTAGTTTGTGGTTTCGATTTTCTTGGAAAACAGATTTTATTTGTGGATAGTGTGTTTTTTTTTTCTCATTTTTACCCCCGACAAAAAAGAGGGGTGTTATAAGTTTGTAGTGTGTATCTGTGTGTCTATAACCTTCCCCAAGAAAAAAGCTATCAAATTAGAAATATTTTTTCTAATCCGACTGTTACTTTCAGAGATTAGTGCTTTCAAACAAACAAACAAACTCTTTCACTTTATTATATTGGCATTAGACGAAAGGATGTTGGGGGAGCTTCTTTAACTTTTTAAATTAATTTTATAAAATTATTTTATATATTATTATTTTATATAATTTTATATATATTATTATACCTAAGTATATAAAAAATATATATATTATTTTATAAAAAAGTATTTGGTTTTTTACTAAAAAAAATAAACTTTTTGGTCATATTTTTGGAGACGAATTTTATACGAATAAGTAAGTAGGTAGGTAAGTATATTAGGAAATAAATTTTAAGGCTCCCCAAAATTGTCATAAGAACCTGGAAAAAGTCTTAACAAAATTAATCCTTAGGGAGCTGTTCACTGTTGACAGACTTTATTAAGTATAGGAATCTATAAATATATACAAATAGCCCTCGGTTTTTAATAATGCTGGGGTAAGCCGAATATTAGTCTAATATCAGGGAGTGCAAACCAATGTTGCCCTTAGTAGTATCGTGGGGTATGGACGTTTTTTATGTCGTAAAATTTTCATAAAAAGGCATAATGTGGATATCCTTTCACTTGAACTTGACAAAACTTGTTTTAACTAAACAGAATTAAAGATGTTACCATAAACAGAATGATAAGAATGTGGAAAATTGAGATAGATTTTATTTATTTATTATATGCTTGGAATCACGATGAACTATTTGGTTTTTTGATAGTTGAGATTATTAAGTATATTGTATTCTTAGATATTTACCACTATTTTCATCTGATAAAGCATCTTATCATAAAATAGCTTAGCCACAAAAATATTTTTACTATCTTGTAATCGTTGGTTTAAGAACCAATTCTGGATTTTTCATTTTTTAATTGCTACTCAAAATTAACAAATTACCTACACAATATGCGTGGTTTCCAAAACTTTTACCTTCCTTTTTAAATTCCACTTTTAAAAGAAAACGATAGTCATTATCTCAAAATTTCTACAAAAAAATAAATATTTATCTTATCCACATCATTTTATCATTTTTTATAACCCCGAAAATGCACCCACGCCATAACACGGTTAATATTAAAATATTGCATTGAACCCATGCATTTTTTTATGCACGGGCAAAACATTGGCTTTCTTACCCCATTTAATCACCCCCACAAAAATAATACAAGTATTTGTACTCTTATTTTTGCCCGAGGGAGAGAATCTTCATTTAAATACTTTAGTGATATGAGCATGCACGAATGTGCCTACATTATTGATATCGTAAATATGTTCATAACTTATATTATATTAAATTGGGCTATAATAATATAAAATACAATAATTTTACTGATAGGTTTTCGTTAAATCATGTTTCAAAGTTCTTACTAGTAATTATTGTTTTATTTTATTTAAAAACTAGCTTCCTCCCACGGCTTCACCCGCGAGGAACCTACATAAAATATGTTTATCCCGAAAGTTTATTCTAAATATTGGTGAAATAATTTTGGAAATCGGTTAAGTAGTTTCGGAGATTACCTCCTACATAAAAACAAATTTTACCTCTTTAGTAAGTATACCTATGTAATTACATAGCAAAATAAAATTTTTGTCGAGATCAAGATTTTTTTTTCTTTATTTTACTAGAAAAATCTGCAAGTCTTCTGTCCGTAGTTGTAAAATTATGAGACTGTTAACGATATCCCATTTTTTTAACTTAGTTTCGAAATGATTTTAATTACTTGTAAATTGCTATGATTACTGAATTTTGCTTCTTTATATAATTTCTAGCTGCTGCCCGCGGCTTCGCTCGCGTGGTACCCGGAAAAAAAGTAGCCTATGTTACTCTCCAGCCCTCCAACTATCTCCACACAAAAAATAACGTCAATCCGTTGCTCTGTGAAAGCAAGACAAATAAACAAACAAATAAACACACTTTCACATTTATAATATGGGTACGGATACGGATTATGTAATCGTTTAACATAAAGCTTTCAATTGCAGTAAAAAAAAACATTATTACTTATTCAGTGCTTTTGAATTACTGTGTTGTTACCGGGTTATTTGTTTGAGAAACAGCTGTGGCCACAAAACAGGCGACGCCCGCATGGCAGATTGACCACTGTCCAAACAGCTGATAGTTTAATTTATTTATTGGGGCTGAACCAATTCGGACAAAATAAACCTTTTCACACAATTTCACTTTAACAACTGTCATTGCAGATAGGCTTCTTCAGTTCTTTCAAAATAATAAAATAAGCATGGTATACTCAGTTTAAAATAAATTCTTTTTTGTCGTAAGAAAACTAACCATATTATTCATAATAAGTCCGTTATATATAAATAACAAATATAAAATGTATAGGTAATTTATTGCGACAAAACTGAAAACTGTTGTACCTGGGACATTGCCCAGAACATAAAACATCTTCTCAGCTTATCGAAGGTCTATTTTATCGTCAGTTCGTGTAGGTACGGGTAAACTACGAGTTTCCTTACGATGTTTTCCTTCACCGTTTAGAACTCGTTTTATAGTGCGTACATTTTTATCCATTGGATCGAAAATTGAGGGATTTTTCCGACTCCGCTAACAGGCTCAGAATAATATTATATCTTTAGTGTAACTAATTATAATTTTGTGTCTATATTATTATTGAGAAAAAAGCTTTGATAACATCATTATTCAATTTGTTTGGAGGTTATTTTCTTTCTTTGGCAGTGTTGGTCAAAAATCTCGCTCGCTAAATTCTTCATAGACAGTCTAAAATAATAATAAATAATGCTGGACTTTTGACACATCATTTAGCCCTAAAGTAAGCAGAGCTTGTCTGAAAAGTCTAGATTGAAAAGTCTAATTAAAAAAATTCTAGATTCTTTCAAGATTATTTACCGTCAACGAGATTATTTCTGTATGAGATCAAGATGACGTGACGGTCTTCTGGTGGACAAGCGGCTATAGTAAATGTATGGTCGCTACATCGGCGCCGTCATCTCGTTCTCGTTGACGTGACGGTGACGGCGGCGGTGGACAAACGCTCTTAGAGTTCTCATGGTCTACCACGGCGTCCTGCGGGCTTAAAAAGGTCGCTATAGCAGACGGTGCAGATGAAAAGTGACGGCATATACTATATAGTTCAATTCCTAATGTCATTCTGCTATAGCGACCTTTTTAAGCCCGCTGCTTTTATTTCGTATCTACCTCTAGTTACCTCCTTTTTAATTTGGTAGGATTTTCTCTTAGGTTGGCGAATGTACATTCGCAACGAAGGATTTGATAAAACTTTTGCAAAGCAATGAAACACAAATAGGTAGATAGTTCATACAAAAAAAAAATGAAGTGTTTGAAGTTGAAGGCATTTTCTATAAATATACAGCCCAAGTCATTATCAAGTATAAAATCCGGAATTCCTTACTACAGCCATAATTTCCCCTAAAGAAATTCCAGAGGGAAACAATTAAACCATTCTGTTTATTTGTTTATCGTGGAGCAGAATTACATCCCGCGTTATAAAGTCAAACCCTGCCATTAGTTGATTGTCCCCTTTTCTCGTAACTATTGACATAGGTTAATTAAAATATCTGGTTTACTTACAACGGGGGTAAATACAGACATATTATATTGTATGACTTCGTTTAATTTGTGATTTTTAGATTAATCTGAGCCTAAAATTGAATGTTTCGTTATGATTATCCTTTCATCATTGCCATCTTCATTTTAAGACGGGATGTTTTCACTGTTTTTCGTTACACTAAACCTTCTTGTCTTGTAACCCTTAAAAACATGAATCTCATTAAGTATAAGAATTTGCCAAGGCTGGAACCATCAAATTTTTTAACAGAGTTGCTATTATGAAAAGTGGGGTACCTACTACTGACTAAAATAATTTGTCCAAAGCGCTTTAAAGCTTAAACTTAAGCATTTACATCTTTACTACATGATGTATATAGTGTCAGGAGGCAATCTTTGCCTACACTTATCGGGACACTGTAGTGCCCGGGACAATGCTGAGATGGAGTACACCGCACCTACAACATCCTCTCAGCTTAACCAGCCATATTCACAGGAAAGACATGATCAATACGTGTGCGGCTGACTAAGCCGCAGGTTTCCTCACGATGTTTTCCTTCACCGTTTAGAGCTCGTGTTAAAGCATTTACATTTGTTAAAAACTATTATAAAATCAAACTCTAATTAACTATAAGTAAGTCAGCTGTTCTGATAAAGCTACATATTTTATACTATTCTGGGTTTAATCTATTTTATGGCAAATTATTTTTACTACTGTTGACGGACAAAAACTTCCGAACAATACAAACGATACACCAAAAGTGTAACCCAACCATCTAAGTTTATATCGGCTTCAGACCAATAAATTTTTAATATTATTTTATTAGAAAAGTTTGTGAGACTATATAAAAAACACCTCGGGTAAATCCCGTTTAATCTAATACAAATCAAAACATTTCTGATTTTTCCACCCTCTATTTTCTCAAATCTACAAGTTTCCCTCATGTAGATAAAAGGGCACGATCGTATGACACATTATTCATATAGGAGGGCGTCTACTAAAGATATTGTGGAAAGGGCGCTAAGATTGCCAACTGCAATACATTGTCCCCAGCTCCTTGTTTTGACGTGATAGAACGGCTCTAGACATTCGCAGACGAATTTATGACTACCCTCACTTAAGAAATTTCACTCAAATTTGAATCTTAAAACAAACTCCATAAGAGTGATGAAGTTTTGAAAGATGGTAAAGCAAATGTTGCTATTGGTAGCGTAATAAATGTTGCGTATCGATGCGTTTGAAGATAAGTAATGAAGAACTTATAGATTGTGTTTGGAATACCAAATGTGGAGAGATAATTTTGGCGAGTAATTTTCGTCCGTATGTTAAAATTTTAAATTTTCTAGAAATATAATGCAAAATAAATTCAAAATAGACATGTGTTTGTGAATTTTCAAAAACACTAGCTGAATGTGGATGTATCTGAAGACAAGAACAAAACATTAACAATTTTGGACTAGTAGGTAGGTACTAAATAGTCCTATACAAATATTAATTTATCGATCTTGTATATTGCAATATAAATAAGATATTCACTGAAAGAAACAAATGTAAATTTACATTTTTATTCTCTCATGCGTGTAATAAAGTACTGCAAGACAAATCTTCAAGTCAAGACGTCTCATTTCCTGAAACTCACACAAATATGTTCAAAGGTGGATTCCTAATGGCGGTAAATAAGTAACAAATCTAATTTATTAGCGGCATTATATTGATGAAATGCACCTTTTCATACATACTTGTGGAGTATTTACATTGGCACAGTAAATCGTAGGTACAAGATTTTTTTTTATACTGGATAGATCTTTGTTTCGCCACAATCTCACCTGATGGTAGTAAGTGACGATGTGGATGACGATGGATCACAAAGGTCTAGAGGACACTTATTCACTCTTGACTTAAAGAGACCCAGGTTATAATTTTCGGCGAAAACAGAAGCCAGCAGCGAGATTTATATCATTAGGCAGATTTTATTTTCTAGTTTAAAAATAATGTTTTTTTTTCGGGAAGGTCCATAACTGGTTAATGCAGTAGCTTGTCTATTGTGCATGCAGGTGTAAGAACTAGACAATTGATTTGAATTGAGGATTTTTTCTTTTGACATCTCATGAGCTTGCCTTTATTCTAGACAAGTGTTTCATAGTTGGCTTACGAGTCAAGTAGCTTGCTCCAGTGACTAGCACAATGCAATTCAACCATTACTTATGCAACTCTCGAGTGAGGGGCTAGAATTGTGTTATTTTTATTTCTTCTTCCCCACAGTTACTGCTTAAAGTAATGCTTTGTGGTGTTTTCGTACCATTACCTGCGAGACAGACGCCATAAATATATTAATACCATACACATATTTCACGGTATAATACGTGCAGTGTTTGTTTTGTTCAGTTTCTTGGAAATTTTGATGTACAATTGATAGAACTATAACACTTTATTTCCGAATTTTTTGATCTAGAAAGACGCGTTGTTTAGATGTTATATTTTGTAACAATTCCCTGTTATTTCCAAGTTATAGAAGATAATAAAGTCATATGTTTTGTCAGTGACTAAACTTTAAAAAACGATACTAGAAACTATAGAAAGGTGTATACTTTTTTAGACCAGTTTTTACTGATTAAGTTAGCAATACAAAACACGAAAAAGTTATAATTTTATTTTTAAGTAATTGAACGAACACTAATTAACAAACTATAATTTGCCAGGTAAACATTTTCAGAGTCGGTACTTAGATATTTCCTACTCAAAAGCCAAAACTCGTAAAAGAAGTTATTAAAAATCAGTAGCGCTTGAAAAAACAAAGTAGAAAGTTAAACTAAGAAGTGATGAGGCAATAAAAACTGAAACTTGTAAAATTGATGGAGGGATAGTTAATTTAATTTTAAACTCTGTTCAAATTTAAAACTCGTAAATTTAAAATTTTCAAGTGATGTTTGACCTCATCGCTTACATCATTCTTAGTTGGTGGAGGCCATTGATTGAATTAAAACAGTGACGGTGAGCGATCACTTTGATTTGGGTTGGGAAAAAAAATGGCAGAGTATCGATATCGATAATTTGATAGTTTAGAAATGCTGACAAAAAAATGCTATACAATTTTTTTCACATTGATAGAATTTATGTATGAATGTAAGTGTGATAGAAGAAATGATGTTACGATGTTTTATTATTACTTTATTTCAATTTTATTTTAAGTTTAATATATTGCTTGCATTTGATATTTACAAGCAAAATATTACAGAGCATCAGATACATACCTTGTTACTCATTAGAAACCAGAGGCTTTCTAATACCTATTTGGTGTAGAAGGTAAACCTGTTGCCATACATTTATTAACGTACCTAAAGGCGACATCAACAACAAACTAAACTAAGCTGAAATAACGGAAGTAAGATCTTATCATACAGATATTATTGTTATTATCAGCTGTAATTGTCCCACTGCTGGGCAAAGGCCTCTCCCCATTCCCTCCACACATTGCGGTCTTCAGCAACAACCCTCCAGTCCGTCAAAAGTTGTTCATACAGATATAGTAAAGTATAATATAAAATTTAGAAAGTACCTATAGTATTTTAAACATAATATAGTATAAGCACATAAAGATATAGTAAGATAAGAGTATCATCATCTTGTCTTTCCTTACTTTATGTGGGATCAGAAAAACAAGTTCTCTTCTGTTTTTTATTTTTACTTAGTCGCAAAATATGGATTTGCCGGTATGAGATGAAGACGATTATAACGGTGATGATTTTTTAATCGATAATTTTAAGAATCAATAATAACTATCGTGTCTTTACAAGAACATCACTACTCAAGAATGAAACAACAGATTCATCCAGCACCGTGACGGATTCTTTTAAGATCGGGTTCACTGGAATATGACGGGACGCAGGCTAGGGTCATGGGATGGTGATGTAAGCTGATAAATCGGACTCTATTATACTGATTTAGATAGAAATATGGGATATTCCGAGTTTTTGCGTTTTGTTTTTCATCATTTTTCGAACTCTGTACTTTTGAAAAGGTATCATAAAATATTCAATTCAATTAACATTCATGAAACATTCAAACATCTTATTATTAGAGCATTAAATACGGTTTTTATTTTAACAAACTTGTAAAAAAATAACAAAGTATAAATCTATAAGATAAAGTTCTTATTTTACATAGTGAGAACTGTCGCCAAAGAAGTAAAAAATCATGGTTGTTATATCGATGAGATAAAAGACATGTTGATAACAAACTAGTGTTTGTAAAAGGTAGATAAAATGTACAAAAATCTATACCGTTTTCTGGGAATTGAAAAATAAATTCGTCTGAAACTAGTGAAGCTTGGAAAGAGGCCAAGTGCTGAAATTTTTCAGTAAATAACTTTATTTGATCCGATCACGATAGATTTCATGCTTCTAAATAAATAGAGCCTTAGCTTAGCCTCTCTTTATTTAATTTTAAAACTGTATTTGGCTAAGATCACTTATGTTGTCTGAATAAGTACTAGCGATATTGCACTTGATTTTTGTTCAATTGAACGGATAGACTAGTACATTTCACGAAAATTTTAAAAGTTATACCAAGGAATTAACTAATTCATCAATATACACTTTTCAAAAAAAAATAAATCAATTTTATTGGTCTATATTTTAAATAGCCGAATGACACTTTAAAATACTATTAAAACCATAAAATTTAATTTAAACTAGTTCAATGGTTATTCAAATATATTAGCAGTCAATAAATTTAAACCCGCATTTGGCTGTTATTTAAAGTGGGAATAAATCAATCGTTACAATTTGCTCGATGAGCCATCAATGTCTAAGTTGATTAGTTGACTATTGTTTTTTAATATTTTTTTCCTTATTTTCTTTACATTGCGAGTCGATGTCTATGTTGGTCGATTTTTCTACATATCAAAAACCTTTGAATTTATTTCAGAAGTATGCGTCATTATCGAAAGACGTGTGCAATTCTGAAAAGTGATAACTTGCCAACAAATAAAAAAGAATCGGATATTAAATCCGTTCAACCATACCCGGAATGAAAGCACACAAGATTAAGTTACTGAAAAACTTTACGCCGAAAACCTTCCCCCTTTGCCTGTATATAAAGTTGAAAATCCCATGATTTTCTCGTCGACCAGACGTATAAATCAGGATGGTGCGTTTAGCAAATCACTACTCACTGTTCAGTTTACGAATACCTAAAGATTGGTATCGGTATGTTGTGTTCCAACGCTGAAAATGATTTCATACGTGGAGATTGCCGTCAAAAGTTAAAATTTACGGACTGTGTTCACCCTTTTGCTTTTCTGTTAATATTAGTATAGATACACCTTAGGAGAAATATAAAATTTTTATTAGTGATTTTTGGCGATGGTCTATCCATCTATTCTAACCTACTATCCTTTTTACTTCATCGTGGTATTTATTTTTATTATTTTAGTACGCTAGTAAATGGACTAGGATATGTCTTAACCTTCGTTTCAGTTCATTTACGTGATTTTTGATATCATTGTTGGAGTTTGTTGAAGTTGGTTTGATCATATTTACTTCCCCATGAAGTTCGCTTTCAAAGTCTTTTTCATCATTATGATGTCTTAATTTGATAACCAGGTAATTAATTCTCTTTAGACAAGTTTTCGGTAAGGTTTACTAATCTTACTACTACACTGGCCTGCAAAACTAAGTATCACACTTTTAAAATTGCAATAACTTTTTATGTACACAAGATATACTCGTACTTTCAAAATAAAAAGGACTCGAAAAAGAGTTTAATTTGTATATGAAAACTTCATAGTCGATAACCTTCTTGCTATGAAATGTTTTTTATTTTAGATCTCTAATTTCTATAATTTAGAAAAAAACAATAATTTAAAAGTGTAGTACTTAGTTTTGCAGGCCAGTAGTTGCAACACTTGACCATGCTGAGTAGATACTCAGCATGGTTATGGCATACTTGCGGTATTGCAACTACTGCTGCGTATAAATATACCACCTTCTATTACGCCACTCTGTCCACTTTTTATATATTTGTAGTAATATAATAATAAAGAGGAGGCCTATACCCAACAGTGGGTGGAAATGGGCTGAGATGATGATGATGATGAATATAATAAAAATCCACATTATGTCAACCTTGATTTTGAATACTTTGCAAACGTTTTGCGTGGAAAACAAACAATTGACGCGGAATATACGAGGCGCGATGAGAGCCAAGCCGCTTATTGAGACGGCGAGGATGCTCAATTTAAATTCTCTTTTATATAGCCTGAGAGATTGTGAATTTTCTACGAACATTAACTTTGAATAGTTTGAAATAATTTTATTATTTAAATTTTTGTTTTGAATTTCATTATTATTTTTTTCATTTTATAATTAACTCTTTGGTAATCGCAACATCTTTTTTCTTTTTAGGCTTGTTGATATGAAAAAAAAAAAATAGAATTTAATAAGTAAGTAAAGAATTTATGAAAATTACGCAAACACAATACTTATTTCTCGCTTTCTAAACTGATTTTTGAAAAATATCAGTCAGCGCAAACATAATAATCAGCATCTTTTTTTGTTTTTTTAGATCCGTAGACACAAAATCACTAAGAACTAAGGAATAATTATGTAGTATTTGTAAAATATACTCTGTCTCTCAGTCTGTTTCACCGTATTTTTTACTTGGCACTTTAGCAGCTCTTTCATTTGGTTTTTCTATGTTGATGGCTAAATCGGATTGAGCGCTTTCCAAAGTCAATTTTTTCTTCACTCTTATAGTGACTGCGATAAAGGTAGCGACTTTCACTGTTCTTGTTGCATGTTTAGTGTGTAAAATATTTATGACTTCACTATGTAAAAAAATTGAGCTGTTATCAGATATAGTTGAGGTAGCAAGTGTGTTTTTTTTTTTCAAATATTTGGTCGCGTTGATGTATTTACGATTTGTATAGAAAAAGAGAAGCGCCATTGATAATAATTCTTAACAAATGAACGACAATACAAAATGTGAGAGAATGAGTACAGTTTTATACCATGTTTATCCATACGCCGTAGTAAAATCCGTTATAATTTTTTTGGCTATTACCCCATGATTATTTTATACTTGTAAGTATAAATTTTCAAATATATTCGGAGTATTTCAGGTATTATCTATTAAAAATATAGAAATGTGCATAAATGTAACAATGTATAAATACGTTTCAGGTTAAAATTCAAAGAAGTATCGCATGAAAAATAAAACAAGGTTTGTTTTACAAAACATCTAATGAAAGCAAAGCGTTCGGCACGATCAAATGACTGCATTTCAATCATTGCATATTAATCGGTTCGGCATTAAAAAGTAGTTATATTGGCAAATACAGGGTGTTCAAATAGAATACGAATTAGTATCTTTTCAGATGTTAATTCAAACTTATTTATAGTACCCATCTGTAAACTATCACTTTTCTACATTTATGATCTTTTTTTAATCTAAAACAATACTTTTCCACATTTCAAATAGTGACCTCTCCTAGTGCTGTTTATTTACAATCTATTTAAAATTTACAAAATAAATAATTCGGAGCATTATTATCATTAGAAAAAATTGTCTAAATTTCTGATCTTATTCATTTAGTTTTGGTTTTTTTTTCTTCTTTTTTTTTTGGTTCAATGTATTAATTTTATCAATGCATTTAAATACAAAAGATATTGGCTTATCTCTATAGTTTTATTATATAGTTTTCACACATGCTGTATAATTTATGGAATCTATACTCAGTCGAAATAACATTCATCATCACAAAACCAAAAACACCTAAGGTACTAACAAAATCACTATTCGCGACACACGCACATACCTTTACCCACTTTCCTGGCTTAGTTTTTGATGGCGATGCACTTTGGTATGCTGTTCCAACCTTTTATCTCCCCTAATTTATCTTAATTACAGATTTAATGCCGCAATTTAGATGCTGGATGTGGTCCTAACGAGACGCCTGGAATCGCCACTGTTGGCGTCAAATACCACACAGTGGTGAAGAAATGGGTGTTTAATCAAACAATGGCGTGACAACATACCTTTGGCCAATAATTCTATTGTTGTTGGACAAAAACTCTAAACGCTATGCTTAGTTTGGTGACGTAAAATACATCAATATATTACATATATGGAGTGATCCTTTGAATATTCATTCATAAAAAAACATGGTCACGACTGAATCTCTAAGGGAGTAGGCACACGATGTTTTCTGCAGCGCATTTTTGAGCTGCTCGTTTACATCACTTTTGTATGGATACAAACGCGCTGCAAAAAATGAATTGTGCCCACTCCCAATAAGGCAAGGTAGACTTTCTTTCAGGTCTTCAGGCATTCAAAGCTCTCTGAATTTACATCATGCAATTTCTTTTTAAATAACAGCATTATTCATAAAAAAAGTCAGTTAAGCAATGCTTTAGAGAATATTTTTTTTTGTCCCTCACTTTTCATTGAAAAGAAATGGCAACAGATTTAGTAGTTGCTTGAGTTCTAGTGAGTTTAGCAGTCCATTATTAATAACTAGGTATGATTTTACAAGCTGATGTCTGATGTCGGTAGTTTTAGGCCGCCATAAAGGTCTATTCACACAAATCAGTGAAGCCACAGTTACGGCACAGGACAGTTTTCATACATTCTTTGCCGATGTCGGCACTGACACTGAGAGCACTGTGTCGTCACTGACACTGACAATGAGGATGCGTTCATAGAGAATGTATGAAAGAATATTTCTCACTGTGCCGGAACTGTGCCGGTACTATATCGGAACTATGGCTTCACTGATATGTGTGAATCGACCTTTCATGTCTCTATCACGACAAATGTAAAACCAATACGGACAACTTTATGCATCTTTGAAGCATGGACGCGTGCAGTTGTTGCTCTACAAGCTGTCACCTTTGATGCTGTCACCAATTAATTACAGTGAAGGTGATTTAAATTCGTTGCTAATGAAAGAAAAAGTCTTGGTTTGCACTGGAAATTGGATTTTCAGTTCGTTTTGGAGTAATATTTGAAAATGCTTTCAGTATGCTGGGCTGCAGACTGGCGCCTTTAGCACCATTTTTTACTTTTATAAAAAAAATTTAATTAAAATGTCAAAAGCTGCCGTCGAAGTGAAGATTGTTGAAATCTATTAAATAATTCAAAATGATATTTGAGATTTTAGCTTAGAATTAATAATTAATGCCACAGAATTCAAACTGATGCTAAGGTTACAGAGTCATTTGTCTCCGCAAACGAAGCGATTTGAGCGTCTGCGAATGGGTAACGGATGTTGCATGAAGGCATGTGTCCAGGCTGACTTATTGGAATGCTCATTGAAGTCTATTAGTGAATTGAAACTGAAATTGATGCCCTGTCTTCCAATTTAAGCTTTAAAAGGATAGACTTAGGCTGAGCCCAAACGAGCGTAATTTTTTGAGTTGTGAGTCGCGAAAAATGAGTCGCGTAATTTACTTTCAACAAAAACAGACAACTCATTTTGCGTCGCCGTGTGGATCAAACAGGACTTTTTAGGAAAACAAATGCAGCAAAAATAATGCAACCGAAATACGCGACTCACAACTCAAACGCTCTACTACAACTACGCTCGTTTGGCCTCAGCCTTATGCTGAAGTTAAAGTAGAACAAATTTTATTATTGGATCGGGCTGCGGATGATGGTGATCGCAATGATGATGATGATGGTTCTAAATGTAAAATTTTAGATAAGTTCGGTTATTATTGAGCAATCGAAGTATGGTCATGCATATCATGTATGATTCGCGAAGAAAATTTGATATAAGAAAGTAAATTTTCAAAGTTTAACTCTTTTATAATCATTTCTAAATACCACTTCATTTGAAAACATCAAAAAAATCCACAAATTAAAATACAACATTGTTTAAAAATTATCAAGATTCTTCGAAACGTTTGATATTCTCTAAATTTCCAAACATAAATTTCACAATACATGCATTCCAGTGCATTGCGAAATTCGAATAAAATGAAGCATTTCATAAACTACGAAACAAAGCAATGCTCGATAGTTTGCGGTAAAGTTTCGGGCGAATGAATAATTCAGGGTGCGAATCGGCTGTTCGTCAGGATTCACCCCAGCTCGATGCATTTTGTAAATCTGATTTGTTATAAGAATATCGTATGCGCTCACGGCCAAGATTTTTCACTTCTTAGATTTGTCTGGAGGTGGAATGGTATCAGATATTCAGTAATTCAAAAATGTTTTCAAGATTTTGTTTACTTTGTGATTTTGCAAACAGGAATATAAACTTGGAAGTTAAGTACCTACTTAAATATTTATAAATTTGAAAAATGTTTGTTTTGTCATAGAGTCGAGAGACCTGTGAGATAATAAATATGAAAAAGATTAGATGAGTGTAAGGTCGTAGGTATTTAATATACCTAAATAAGTCTATGACTCATACATATTGTATGAAAGTATAAACCTTATTTTTTGATTTTTAAACACCTGACCTCTTTCATTTAATTGAAAATTAAATAATACCTAAGTGACATACTGGCCGAGGACTGGTAAAAGAAGCGTCGGACGCCCGGCAGCACGATGGGTCGACGACATTGTTAGCGTCACGGGCCGGCAGTGGATCAGGCAGGCGCAGGGCCGGGAAGAATGGCAAAAACAAAGGGAGGCCTATACCCAGCAGTGGGAGAGATCAGTCTGCGGATGATGATGATGATGAAGTGACATACAATTATAAAAACAATCTTTATTGTTTTGATGGATCTTTAATGCACAATGATCTGAGAAAATCAACTGTGGACTGAGAAGACAGTCTTTACCATGTTTCTTTTTGATGATTTGTATGATGATGAGATGATGACATGAATTTGTCTTCTGTAATCCATCTGTAGTCATCATTGGCAGCCCAAATAATAGCCCACTGCTAGGCATAAAATAAGCCTCCTCCTTCAAACGCCACTTTAGTCGGCTCTTTCAAATCTGACCTATTTGAGTCAACTTATTTCTAAAATTAACATCTGTATTTTCTCTATAAATAGAATTATTATCGCTACCCAAGAAAATGTTCTAATGAAATCATGAGATCCCAAAAAGCTTTTCCATAAACACACTTGAAAATGTTATTCCTTTACGTTTCAGTTTTCCATAAAACGTAATAGAAGGCATTACTCGATCCCCCATTTCTCTCCATTTTAATGAATAAGTAAACAAAATTAGTGGAGCTCCAATACTACTAATATAAAATATGTGAATGTTTGTGTGTTTACATTTTTAAATAAAATTTAAACATACATAAAACAAGACATTTAAAGTAACTATACGATGAATCGTATAGTTACTTTAATCGAAAAAAATGTACCTAATTTTATAAAGGTTTTAATTTTCTATTATCACTAACAAGCTTTATACTGTGAAGAAAAACTTCGCGAGGAAACTAGTTAGCTTTCCAATAGCGGCGATGGGCTAGCATGTTTATCGCATAATATGGAATGCTTACTTTTGCAAAATACGGACTTGTTCCAATTACCTAACATATTTGGACATACCTCTGCCTACCCCTTTAGCCCGCAAAAAATCACGAGTTCTCAGTATCAGTGGTGATCATTGAACATTTTTGGATCACAATTTTTTTTTATTATCTTCTTTTAACTTTTTTATCAACGGATAAAAAGCTCAACGGATCAGCATTGCCATCCTGTAATGCTGCCAGTGTCTTAGGCACGCTTCCGTCTGGCAGTGGCTTGGATCAGTTGAGCTACCTATAGATCGTTTCCAACGATCCTTAGGTGGCTCAACTGGTTCTTATTGTATTTTTTAATGTTATGTAAATATGTAGTAGTTTAGTTTCTGTAAATAAATTTACTAAGTATAACTTTATTATCTGGGTATCATGATCGAAACCGGGGCTAAAAGTTAGTATTAGAATAAGTGAAACGAGCAGACGGTCAAAGCTACGGGGCCGGCATATAAAGTATCCGTTCGAAGAAATTTTAACTTAACTTGCTCTTCGGAAGCTTTTACAACTCAATTCGGAAGAGTTTTTAGTGATAGATCTTTTTATTGAAATTAGCTTTGCTTTTTTAATGATGACCACGCTAAACCACTTGGATCAAAACGAACTGTCCCAATGTATTACTCTCGTAAAAACTTTTTAAAACAAAATAAAAATCAAACTTATTAAAAAACTCATTTCAAAGCCTTGGACACTCTATAAAACTGCTATTCTCACAAGTAGAAAATGGCAGTGTCACTGTTTGGGGAGTGTACACATTGCGTTTTTTGCCGCGCGTTTGTATCGATACAAACGCGATTCGAACGCGATGCGAACGCGCAGCCCCTCCCGGTTCGCTTTTGTGTGGAAAAATACGCGTTGCGAACGCGCGTTTGTATCGATACAAACGCGCAGTTCAAAAACGCGCTGCAGAAAACGCAATGTGTACACTCCCTTAAACATAACATCCAAGAATCAAACTAAGAATCTTTACCTCTTTAACTATTATAATAGTTTAGATTATTAAGACTATGATAGAATTCATTTTCATAACATTTTTACCCGAAGCAAAAAGGAGGGTTATGAGTTTGACCGGTATGTTTATTTCACCTAATCAAAATATTTTTTTTTTGTAAAAATTGCCCTACTGCAGGCTTCTTCTTAAAATTTTATCCAATACCAAAGTTTGCCCATTACAGGCCCTAAGCCACACTATACATTGTATTTGCTGGATCCAGTAAAACATAATCAGAGTCCCCATTACCACGTTTCCACTGGAAATGGAAAACCTTTACAATTTCCCCATTGCCGACCCATATACAGATATAAATAAATTGAAATAAAAATAATTCCTCGCTTAACCCTCACACTGCCTCAAGATATCTCGACTGCATCGTTGAAAGTAAATGCTGATATAATTCCTGGTTCTAGCTTAAAATAACTAAATAGTAAGCTAGATTGTAGATGGGAAACTCCTAAAAACAAAGAAGAACCGTCAATATTGTAACACTTCATACGTATCTGTATCCATACCTACCACCCATATCCATATTATGAAATTGAAGTTAAAAACAAAGTGTTTCATAGGATGTTTTTGTGACTTTCAATTATTACATAGGTTATATTTTAAAAATAAGCGATGTAAGTAAAATTCCTGACAGCCGAAGTTGTAATTGGCCAAGAAAACGGAAGGACGATCAAGAGATTGGTAGGAAAAGAAGGGCATAGATATAGGTTCGTGGCATAGATATAGTTACGAATGCGATGGCGGGACGCGCTAGAGGTCTACGAGAGGGACTGCCAGACGAAGTCACTGGATCGTAGTAACTGGCAAAAGTGGGGGGAAGCCTTTGTCCAACAATGGTACAGTATGGGCTAGTAGAATTAGAATTAGAATTAGATATAGGTTAGATGAAATAAAAATAAAGATGAATTTTGCTTCTATTTGCCTTTTTATTTAGTGAATGCTTATACTGCGTTTGGATTGCATTCAGGGACGTTAGGGGATGAAACGGCATGAAGCAGGATGAACTTTATGTTAACAGTAAGCAATAAAAATAGCCTTTATGACGATACGTGGAATGGTTACGTCTGTTTGCGTCGTTCGATGCGAATCTAGCGTAGCTTTATTGAAATAAATGATGTTATTCAGGTGTGTGAACGAGAATAAGAGCCAGAAGCATTTTAGTGTGCTGGTTCTCTTATCAAGGAAAGTAGTTTCAAAAAAATATAGCACTCTTGTAGGGGGGACGCACAGTAACACATAAGTAACCAACAAATAGAGGTGACCTTTACATAATAGTAATAAATAAGTCAAGAATTACAGCAACCTTAACTAGAATTACAGCGTATTCACGGAACATAAATGGGGGCACCATTTATGTTCCGCGAATAACTTTATTATAAAGGTTGTACAAAAAATGCAAGGTGGAAATATCAAAGTAGAAAATCTTTACAGTCTTTCTATGCATAATCCTATGTATAAAATTCCCGTAATTGTGATGTCACATTCAGTCCGTGTGTCACATTCGAGTGATGGAACTATTATTCAAATACAACAATCATTACCTAAATGTAGGTAGGTACTACTTATATAAAAAAAGTAACTTTGTGTTATATAGAGAACTATTTTAAGATTCTGGGCCCTAGCACGATTAGTTACGCGATTAGTCACCTAAAACACTATTCACATACCTAAGTTAAAATAATTCCATTATATTTAGTAACTAGGTATATAGCACGTCACTTGATTTCGATGATCTATCAAGAACTTTGTAGAACGTCTTAGCAAGTTACACTACGATCGATACTTAAAACAGATCATCTGTAAAAAAAATCGGGTTATAATCAAACAAACACAATTCTACAGAGCTTTTCCCGTCTCTATTAGACTCTTACAGACTGTAAACTTTTTTCAGCTTCAACTTTTTTAATCGGTCAATAATTTGATCGGGTTGGGCTGCAAATGCAAACATGGCCGATAACTTCATCGTTTTAAAGTAGGGCCAAATAGATCACATTTGACTCTTCATCTAAATTCAACAACGTAACCTTGTGACAGAAGGCAAACAATTTTTGGATTTTTCAAAGTTATTTCTGCACAATTGCTTAACAATTTTCAGTTCAAAATACATATTTATTGTAAGTAATAATGACAAAAAAAGGCAATAGGGCCAATTTAATAAATCACATTTGGCATATCTGTCGGTCCTAACAAAAAAAAAATCGTAAAATTGCCTACTTTTTTTTTTATGACAATAAATATGTTTATTTAACTGAAAAAACTTAACGTATGCCGTCCGTTACAAAGTTACGTTGTAGAATTTCGATGAAGTGTCAAATGAGATCTATTAAATTGTCTCTATAGTCGTATTGCTCATTATACTGACTAAAATCGGACTAAAATTGAAGGAACTTTTAGTCCGTATAATGAGCAATACGACTATGTATTTTTTTATCTTTATTTATTTATTTCCAAAAAATACAGAAAACTAACTTAGGTTCTGGGTAATAGTGTTTTTAAACTTAGATTAAGTTTGACTACACCTAACACCAGGTTCTCGAAATTATTACAACAAAATTTATCTCAAATGCAAGCAAAACACAGCAACGTAATTAAGTGGCGTAAGTAAATAGCATTGTATGCGCATTTGTACATCATTTATACATATTCAAACTATCGGCCGATTAAAAGTTTGCAGTCTGCGAAACTTAAACTGTATTACCAAAGGTATTCCACAGAACGGACTCGGAAATATTATCCCGATCTAGGTTAATCGGTAACGAACTAGTGGCTTTAGTTGCATTGGGATGAATCAGCAATGTGTAGTCGACCATTTTATTGGATTCTAGGGATAAATTATTTGTTTACTCCTTTTCTATCGTCATTACTTAGAAAACCCAAAAGTAGGCACATTACTAGGCCAATAAGAATTGACAAGTTTGTTTTTTATGCGCTGTTTATATTCTCTTATAAGCACTATGAGTACACTATGAATAAGAATCACATATTCATAATTTCTCTACGTGTTCCCATCTACGCTATTATTGACATTGTTTGTCGAATTGTATTAAAAGATACCTACAGCTTCTCTGTCTGGCAACACTCGCATTTTGCCTTAATTCATAGCTTAGAATTTTATATTAATTTAATTCAATTCTTATCATAATCGATACAATCCATAAATAGGTGGTAAACCAAAATCCTCAATTTTAAAATCATACACGTAAGTATATAATATAAAATTATCTAATAATTATTATAGTAATATAAAAAATATTATATTAGTTGTATATCATACAAGTAAGTAAGATATTTTTATTTTTAGCAAAAAACTTTGGCCTTTACATCTTTACTAGATGATTTATACAGTGTCAGGAGGCAATCTTTGCCTACACTTAACGGAACACTGTAGTGCCTTTTAAATTTTTTACAAACTTGAACTCTGGTTAAATAATACTCAAGATTCGCCCTGTCACTATCTAACAAATAAAAACCGGTCAAGTGCGAATCGAACTCGTACGCCGAGGGTTCCGTACCTAGCCATGGTGCCAATTAAGCTAGTCCGCTTAATTGTATGAGCGCCCATACAACTCGGAGGACAATTTTAATTGGCGTCAACTATGTATGTATGGGAACACCCTTTAATTTTCAACTTTTTTAACTTTTTGGAATTTTTCCTTTATTTGTGCTATAAGACCTTGCTTTTTGCCAAATTTCGTTATTCTAGGTCAACGGGAACTACCATTTAGGTTTTCGACCCAAAACCTCTAGGGTACTTCCGGTTGACCTAGAATTGTCAATTTTGGTTACAAGCAAGGTCTTCCAGCACAAGTAAAGGGAAAATTCCGAAAAATAAAAAAAGTTGATAATTAAGGTAAGTTTTGGTACTCACAAGTTTTCACGAAAACCTAAATTTGCCTATATCTTTTTATAGTGTTGACTCAGGACCTTGATTTTTATACTCACAATAGGGACTATAGACCTTAGTATATGGTATAAATTTCAATTTGCTAGCTATACCCGTTCCTGAGATAATCGATGGTGACACACGGACAGACGGACAGACGGACAGACGGACAGACGGACAGACAGACGGACAGACAGACAGACAGACAGACGGACAAGAAAGTGATCTTATAAGGGTTCCTTTTTTTACCTTTTAAGGTACGGAACCCTAAAAAGGATGGCAATTGTTAAAACGGTGTCTCTATTTTAACAGAATTTTATAAGTAGAGGGGTTTATGTTTAACTAACAAAGTTAAGAATGAAAAAAATAATAATTAGTTACAAAACCGAACCTTGAAATCCTTGACTTGGAAGCGTTAAGCTCAAAATTTAATTTGAAAATAGCCTGTATTTCCACCAACGGCAATTTCGAAAGCTCTTGTAAATCCTCGGTACTTGCAAGCAATTAAATTGATTGATTCAACACAACTTGTTAATCAAAATGGTTTGTTTGCCTCCGAGTGGTACTGGCGAGCCGAAAAGTGCATCGGAAAGTTTAATTTGTTCCCGTTGGGCTTTTAATTAATATTGTGTTTACATGTCCAAGGAAAGTTGCCTCTGTTGTTTTTTTGGTGTAAATTTTGCTTACCTTGTATATAAACGAAGTACCTTGTATATTTCCAAACACATTATTTATTCGAATTTTTGGAATATAAAGACGTGTTTTTGGGTTCATTCATCATTTCCTTGCCCTTTTCCTACAAGGTAGTTTCGGCACAACATGTTCTCTTCTTGTATTCCCTCTTATCTCTCGTCATCTCAGTATTCACTCCTTTCACAAGCATGTCTTTTCTCACACAATCCATCCATCTTTTTTTTAATTTTTTGGATTAATAATTGTCGTCTATATATTTGGCGGCACCAACTCTATAGGTACCCAATTGATCATAAACATTTTAAAACTTAATAGCGTGCTAAAATTTAAAACACCTATAAGGACAATAGAATGCGTTCAATAAATTAAAAGATAATAAAATAACGCCAAAGATCTCAAATGGAATATTAAATGTTACCTGCCCCAATTCCTCTATTTTACAACGTCAAGTATCATTGCCGCTGCGTTTATTTAGTTCTCCATAATAACAGTAATTTGAAAAACCTCACTGGTAATTTGTTTGAAAACGTCATCTCAACAGAGTAACCTAACCTATTAGATTAAGAAAAAAAAACGAAATAGTTGAAGTTTTACTTTCATTGTTAAATTTTTTAGTAAAATCGACATACTGCTAAATCTACACCAACACAGACGTAAGTCTACATTCCTAAGTATCTGTGATCATTATTCAGAAGTCAAATTTTCGTTATCTTTCTAATAAGCCATTTGTCTATTTGCTATTTTAGCGAGTAGTTTTAGCAATATCGATTATGGGCCATTCGATGTGATAAAGCACTGAATAGCAACATACCGCACGAAATTTATAGTTAACCTACAAAATACACATGGTGCAGCTTAGTGCGATAGATTCTCTGGATATGGTACATATTTGTTATTAATGTATTAGCACAGAAGTTAGGTACATGATTAAGAATTAAAAAAATATTCACTGTAAGGATACAGTCGTAAGCCTGTTTTATTTTCATATTGGACTTTACAAAAATTATTTAGTAGTCAGATGCATATAGAAGGTTTTAAAATAATATTAAATTATTTGTAAAAAAAAACTTATCAACTTACTAATTTGTTAAAATACAAGTACTTATATCAAATACGAGTACTCAGGCGAGTGGGACCACTCGCAATATAAACAAAAAAAAACTGAATTCAGTACAGAAGAGGAAACATCTGTAATCTTCAGTAATCTTCAAAGATCAGTTATTAAAGTACTTATAAATAAATTAGAACACACTAAAAATACTCAAGTAAAAAGTTGTTTATGTATTTATATACCTACCAATCGAGTGTTTTAATGTTTCGATTCAACCTGATAACCTCTATTTAATATGAGAAAGGGACTTATGGTCATTCATGACCACTCGTCACGGTCGCGTTTAAAGTCGTCCGCGAACCCACAAGTGTAGGACAGCATTCGCAAATGCATTCGCAACGTTTTTAGCACATTCGTCTTTTTTGAGCCGTTTCGGGTTTTTGACGCACATCAAATGACGCGAACTCGCTCCTTCGCGGTGTCACGGACATTCGCAAATTGACGAAGACAGTCCTATACTGAGGTCAAATATTCGTGACTAATAAAGCAGTTGCAACAGATCAATGATCCGTTGGCATCTTTTTGTGTGATCAGATGCAACCACAAACGGATCATATGATCAGATGGGAACTACCCGAAGTGAGGGACCCCGGTAACACTCAATTTTTACTTGGCTGACTGATAAGTCACAGTGAAAGTAAAACTTGTTTTTCACAAATTATTCAATCACTGGCAAAATTATTTTCATAATCTTTACATCCTTGCACCACAGGCGTGCATCCAAACCACTGCGACACGCTGCCGCCATTGCGTGCGTCCATTGGCGTTCAAATTAAATGCATAAAGATGCAATGTTTACATTCACCTACATACGGACAAAGGGCAGCGTCATCTGGCCGCGGTTAGGCCATGGCTTTATTAATGCTATTCTCTGTAACAGCTGAAATAAAGATAAGTAGTGAAGCGGTTTCCACAGAATAAAATTACTCGGAAAACCGATAATTTTCTGAGATAATACATAGTCTAAGTAAGGAATACTTAGTAGGTATTGTTTTATATTTGTAAAACAGTTTTTAGAATCGGATCATTTGTTCTTAATATTAGAATATCGCGGCGACCGAACTCTTCTCGGATGCAAATAGAGCAAAATTAAAAAAGAACAAAATAAAACTTAAAAAATACAAACTCCCGTTGGCTGAGATTAGAACTCGTGGCCTTCGGTTGAAAGGCGAACACCCGACGACTCAGCTTTAGTCTCAACAGATTACGTGAAATTACGAACTACATTGCATTGGTAAATCTTTTTGCGTGAAAATGCCGAGAAAACAAATTTTCTTAGATATGAGACCTAGCTGGATCGATTTTTCGCCCCCGTAAACTTCCGTACCGCAAATTTCATCGAAATCGTTAGAGCCGTTTTCGAGAACGTGAGTACAAACAAACAAACAAACAAATATTGCTCATTTAATAGAATAGGATAAACGAAACACAACATTATCTCCTTAAGCAAGTATATCGGCGATTTAAAATTAAACATTTGGAGTGTGGGCAAAAATGTATGGACACTTCACCCACGGCCGCCACAGCTCAGACTACTTTTGTTTAGAAGGTATCACATCCATGTATCTCTGTGCCAATGCGCATCAAATTCTGTCCCAGGGTTCTCTATTTATTTTAAGTCAACTAGGCTTAACTTACAGACAGGCTAAAATGGCCGTTACTGCATTGTTCGTCATAAATGTATGGACCCACTACGGCCGCCACAGCTTAGAATACTTTTGTTTAAAAGGTATCACTGCCATGTTTATCTGTGCCAATGCGCATCAAATTCTGTCCGAGGGTTCTCTATTTATTTTAAGTCGAATAGGTTTAACTTTCAGAGGTGCTAAAATGGCCGTTACCGCAATTCATTTTATGAATCATAATAATGATTCGTTATTATGTTTATGGGATCAGGATTACGCAGGATCACTGGATCAGAATCACAGGATCAGGATCACGGGATCAAGATTACACAGGATCACTGGATCAGGATGACAGGATCAGGTTCACGGGATTAGGATCACGGGATCAAGATCAAGCAGGATCACGGGATCTGAATCACGGGATAAGGATCATGGAATCAGGATCATGGGATTAGGATTACGGAATCAGGATCACGAGATCTGGATCACGGGATCGGGATCCTGACCGTACCCAAGTGAGTTATCTGCCATACATTTCAATACGAACTGTTTGGCTACTTGGCCGGCGAACTACTTTCCTCATATTCGTAATGAAAAGCAGTGTTTACTTCGGGTGAAAGACCTATTTATGCACTCGAACTATTGGTGCCCTCGCTACGCTCGTGCGCCAAACCATCTCATGCCTGAATAGGTTACTTTCAACCAACTTGTAACAATCTACTAATTGCTCCCTTGTCATAAAATCTAGTACTAGTACTACTCAGGTTAGGTACAAACATGGATTTATCTAGTGACCCCTGGGATAGATTTTAATGCGTCGATAATAAAAAATGCTTAATTTTGTTAGGTCTTTCGAGTCATATTAGTTACATTGCTGACGGAGCTGGGTGAAGTTTGCCCACTATCGTTTATATAATTTATTAATAGTGCTGGAGACTCATTAGCAAAGGCGAAATATGTCACAAACAATCTTAGGTAGGTATTTTACCTAAACTAATTTCTTTGCTGACATGATACAATTCGTTTGATAGCTAAAGCAGACCAAACAATTAATTATTTTAAGTAAAGAATTTGAATAAGTTTTTGAGAAATTAATTAATTTCTAAAAGTTTTAACATTCTTTTACTTACAATGTTCTTAAATTAATGAAATGAGAAAAATGGAAAGTTAAAGTCAATGATATTCTATATAAACTGAGGTAAATGCGTTATACCCCGCTCTGCGTGGCGAAAAAAAGTCAAGCTAATTAGCTTGAGTCAACTCAGTCGCACATCGTCTTGCTCCGTTGGTACACGCATTTATACGCAGCACGCACATAATTAATTTATCTCTTTCTGATAACGGGGTTTTAGAAATCTCTGCTATTTTAAAGTTTTCTTGATTGATATGAAACAAAGCTGCTTATATTCTACCTAAATAGCTATAACAAAATTTTGCCGCGTTTTTGAGCTAATGAAGTATAACGTCTTTATTGGTAAAATCTCATTGGTTAAAGTTAAATATTTAAAGAATCGCATGTAACTCTCGACATAGCATACTACAAAAAATATGCTACATACCTACTCGTACATCATATCCTACACACCATACCATACTTGGTTACTTAGTACCGTTGTTTTTAGTTCTAAAACACGCAAGTAATGAAGTGCCACAAACAAAGTAAAAATCGTGCATTGCAATGGGCGGAACCTACATTTATAAAAACTCGTGGGACATCACTCTTTTATTCCACTTTGTTAATTTATCCGGACCAATTACAGACTGAAGTGAGCCGCAATGCCATTGGGAATAACAATTCTACCTATTATTTCATTAGAAATGAAAGTGTGTTTAAAAAGTGTGGTTTAACACTATAAAAATTAAAACTTATAGAATTCTACCTATTATTTTCAATTTAATTGAAAATTAGAGCCTCGTTGGCCGATTGGTTTAGTGACTCGACTTTTGATCCGAAGGTCGTGGGTTCGAACCCAGCTTTGTGTTATTAGAGTTTTAATTAAAAAAAAAATCATTATACGAGCTCTAAACGGCGAAGGAAAACGTCGTCAGGAAACCTTTCTTATGGCGTCGATGGGCTTGCAACTTGTCACGTACGGAATCTTAAGTTTTGCATGGGCATGTACCAAATAGTATTTGGACATACCTTTGATAACCCCTTAGACAGACATCTTCAAAGGATTTAAAAATGTCTAAATGTCTGAAAGAACATGTCTACCGCACTTGGTAACATCAGTCGTGATATTTCATATCAATTTTTCCAGTTCATGTGTATTTTTGTGAAATTCATGTTTTGTTGTGATGCCAACTGTGTGTCTGGAGTTTTTCAGATGTAAAGGCTTTTAAGATTAGAAATTTAATTTATTATTGCAAAAGAATATCTAATTAGCTTCTCTACGAAGTTTGTCTTCACCATAAAAACCTCATATAAATGTACCTACATAAGTATGACTTTCCGAAACAAAAGTTCCCGATAAATAATTAGTCTCTAGTGACGGAGTTTTTAGGCCAAACTAAAATTACCGATGTAGAGTTGAGATTTAAAGATTCAAACTTACAACCTGCACATCAAAAATCGACAGTTTCAGTTATATTCAACCTAATATGTTTGATGACGATGATGATATTTTTCAAATATACGATACTTTTATATCACAAAGATAAATACAGCGAATAAAACATTGCCAATGAAAATATTGTGTTTTTAATTCCATCTACTTTCATATTGCTTTAGCAGGACTAACTATCGACAGCAATACTACTCCTCAAAGAACTCAAACTCCAGAACAAACTAACAAACAAAATACAATGCAACATAATCAAGGAACTATAAACAAACAAAACTAATTTTCGACTCCCATTCCGAAGTAAGGGTAAATACAAACCGAAGCGATGTTCGGGAATTTTCTAATTACATTTTCAAAGACACCTCGTTTGTAGAACATGTGACATCGGGAGTGAAAAAGGTCACGTATTATAGAAAATTGGAAACTGGACCGACGGAGCTGAGTGGGTTTACTGTTCTTTTTCTGGCTATTACGAAACTCATTTTCGTCTTGCCGATTTTAATGTAGAAAACAAAAGTTATAAAAGAGTAGTGATCATTACTTTTGATTGTAGAATTTAGCACAAGCATACTTTTTCCAAGGTAGGTACCAATTTCGAAAGTACTATGACTAGACCATCAAAACTTTTTTTTGTAAAATGATAATAGAGTCACAATTCGCCGTCCCCGGAGAACAAAATGATAACTACAAAAACGTAACTTTTCAGGAGGAGCAAAAAACATGTTTTCGTTAATAACTTCACAAATACTGGACGTAGACAGATGATTGTTAGCTTTAAGCACTGCTGATTTTTTATGCATTCGGAATGTTTTAATGACACACGCGTAAGAAATGCCAAAATAGAGATATTTAAAAAATAAGAAGTTAGTCAAAATCAATCACCGTCTAAGTTCTATAATGTCGATTATCATTTTATTCCTCGTATTTTCTAGGCAAAACCTAATATTGTACCACTATTCTATCATGTTATTCGACGCTTTACCAGGGTGGAAGCGATTATGATAATAGTGTATTATACGAAATGCAAGGACGAGAATAAAATGATAACATGCGGTTATCATTATCTAGACGAATATTTTTCACGAGAACATAATGATAATGATTGTTTGTCATATTAACAGGTGTAAATACAATTTGATAATATTATAGTACAACTTTATTCTTGTAACTTCAGGCATGGGTCGAATCGTGGAATAGTATTGTAATATTTTGTAACTTCGCGAATAACTGTATGAAAGTTACGAAAAAAATTGAGCAGATGTATTAGCACCCAAAGATTACAAATATGGCATAACTCTAAAACTAAGATAATGGCAGTTACCATTTTGTTCCCCGGGGACGGCGAATTGTGTTTCCAAGGAATAATCCGTTGATCTAAAGACAATTAAGATTATGGAGAACGTTGTAGGCAACATCGAAATGTCGAATGTAAATGTACGAGTATCATGTCGAAATGTAATTTTTTATTAGAATTTTTAAAATATCTATCTTTATTTATACAATCTCAAAAAAGGTTATTTTTGTGATGTGATGAAAATATAATGCTTCAATAGATAATTAGTAATTAATCATTGGTTCTCGATTTTCATAATAAAGCTAACAAAGCTTGAAAGCGGATATTAAAAATTAATTATCCGAGCCTTATTAAAAACTGTCATGAAAATCCATAACATAATTATCTTTATTTAATTAGAATAAGATAAAATATTAAGCTAACATTTTCATCTCCCTATTCTATTAAGACGCCCCCATCGATATTTTATTCACATGATGAGGCAATTTAATTAAAATTTCGCAACAAACTTTGTCACAGAAAATTTTCTTTGACTTAGTCCCCGATCTGTAACATCTGGGACAGGCCTATTACAAAATAATTAGCTTTAAGTAAGTTATGCACCCTTTTAAATGCATAGAATTTAGGCAAATAGAGCAAAGGGAAGCCACATGTTTTTACAAAATAAATTTCTTCTGGCACCACACTTGTCTAAAAGCTAGGGGGATGAGAAAATTATGACAATGTGCAGACGTGAGATGGCAATGGTTTTTATTACTGGAACTCAAAGTAATTGAATTGGTCGGAAATATTAAGTGTATTTGCTGTAACAAGTACGAATACAAAATACTTTACCAATGAAACTGAAGAATATTTTTCTAATTATAACTCTTTGTGTACAGATTTATGCTTAAACGTACCTACGTAAGGCTGGTTTTATTGTCACGCGTACCGTCGGCGCTGATAGGCGAGTGATCTTTATTACAATGAAATAAGGATACTGATTGTTTAGCAGAAATGGCTACGCTGATTGTTCTCGTCAGTGCTGAATAATCAGTATCCTTATTTCATTGTAATAAAGACCACTCGCCTATCAGCGCCGACGGTACGCGTGACAGTAAAACCAGCCTAACGTATCTCTATTGTTTAAAGTTTTTTGTTTACTGATAAAACTTGTTATAGAAAAATTGATCATGAATATTTTAAAGTTAATATTATATCAGCCGTTCTAAAACCAAAATCCTTGCCAATTTTTGTTTAAAACACGAATTACAGAAAAGCAAATCTCTGGTTTAAAAGTTCATTCTTAACGTTTGTATAGACTCTTAAACTAGTTCAAAATGCTTCGAAAAAGCAAAATTTCGACAAAGGATTTTCCAAAGTGATTGCAGCCAAAATAAAGACAGAACGTATGTTGCAGAGCGTGCATTTTTCCAGCAAAAACACTCAGCTTGCCACGTGCCGCAATTCTCAAATAGTTACAATTATTCGACGGAAACCGAAGGGCAAAAAGAGAATTTACCTATTCACTCGAACACAATCATGGCGAATAAAACGATTACTAGCTAGATATGCCTTTGCCACTTAAAATACAAATAAATTTAACAGAAGAAGAAAATCTTGGTACAATGTTTCCAATGGTCCACTTCCTTTGTACCAATGATCGGCATAATAGACTTTAATATTTTTGTTAGTAAAACGATAATTTACCAATATGCTCAACATATTATAATGCATACATATGACATACGAGTGTCATTCAAGGATCTTTGCAAATAATCTACAGATACAACAGACAGTTTAAATGGGCCATAGTTAAGTCTTTTATCTGTAATTTAGTCTGTAAGTACTGTTTGTTTTCCTATGAAATAAAAAATAAATATCACACCCAGATTTAGTATTACTTTATTTCTTGTTTTTTCAGTCGTCTGAAATATGTGTGTCATTAAAAGATAATCCGATCAGTTACATTGGCACCATAAACTTATAAGTACCTACTTACTTATTCTTTTAATCAAACTATCTGTTAAGCTGTATTTTGTATTAAAACTTATTTTCAAGTGAAACGGCCATGAAGTTGGAACTAATACATATTCTATATCCGTAGCCAGAGAAATGGCCATTACCGACAATAGTTGGAGCAATTTGATGGATCATTTGAGTTTATTTAGACATGATTTCAGATTGTTTTGTTGAACTGGGGCATTGAGGAATGTTGGACGAGGTAAGTATTGTTGGGAGAAATAATATCTTGGAGTCTTGAAATAAAAATAAAAAACCAAATTAAGCTCTAAGCCCATGGACGGCCTAAAGAGATCTAGAAATTATTATGTACAAAACTTAATAGGTAGGTACCTAATATTATAAAAACGAATATTGAGAATGCTTTGTAATGGTCAGAAAAAGAGATAAGTAAATAACTTTACATTTAAAAAACTTTATACCAACAAAGAAATGTTCCATTAAAGATCAAATAAATTTTCTTAACATCTACTCGTAGGTACCCATTTTACCAATAAAAAAAACAATTATTAGAGCATAACTTGAGAATGGCTGGGTGGGCGGATTTGGATATTTTTAAATGTTAGTTGCGGTCATAAAAAGTCTTGAGTTTAAAATTATTTTTCTGTTTCAACCTGAAAGCATGGTAATTTTGGTCGGGTCAATTAGTAAATGAATATTATTATGACATTCTTAGGTTTTTAGTTTAGATTTTTTTTAAATACCAATGAAAAATTATAGTTTACTGTGATAATAAAAACGGCGATGAAATAAAACTGGAGTTATAAATAATGATAAGGACAAACTACCTTAATAAAACTCAAGTAGGTACTAAGTGTAGTAAAAAAAACTGATTAGGGGGTTAGGAGACTAAAACAAAATAAAATCCGCCTTTTCGTTTTTTTATATTTGTATCCCCAGTGTCATTTGCGCCATCAAGACGATTCTAATGACGCATTTATCAAATCGGTTGAGCCGAGTTACGAGCGGATAGGAACGGACCATAGCATACATACAGGTCAACATAACCCTCCTTTGGGTTTCGCCGCAGTCGGGTAAAAATAGCACTTAATTACTCTAGTACGTATGCATAATGAGTGCATACTAAGCATAATTAAGGATCAACTAGGGCTTAAGTTTAGAATGCTGTTCATTCGTCATCACGTTTCATTCATTAGCGCGTTAAAATTCAGAACTGTGGTTTTCGCTTACTAAGTGAACATAATTCCTATTGTGTGGATTGAATTCCTATTTCCGTTGAACAAATTACATATTTATTCAGATAACTATCAATTTTATTCATCTTCTCGTATCAATCATTCAACTATGGTTATCATTATGGTTCAAACACATGCTGGGCCAGCCTAGGCGAGCCGAGGCGAGCCTGGGCGTAAGTAATTTCGTATGAGCAAGTGGCCAACTCTGGTGACGGAGTTTTTAGGCCGCCTAAAGGCCTCTTAAAAGCCGGGACCAACAATTAACGTGGCCTCCGAAGCACGGAAGTGCCCAACGCTGCTTAACTTCAACAATCAATCAATAACGTCCAAGCAAGCTACGCCACGAGCGCTTCGTGCCTGGGCGTATGCGAGCGAGAAGGTGAGAGCGAGAGAGAGGCAACGCTTTCACTCGGAGAGCCTGGGCCAGCGTGTGTTTGCGCCTTTAGAAGCGCTCGTTTGCTAGATTTTTGGAGTTAAGTGATGTTGTGAGCGGTAAAAATTTAGATATGTGACCGTTAGTGGCTGAACGACTGCGTGTTTCAGGCACTTTTAACACTTTCAGTGCCCGCGATTTTGCGAATTGACTGGGCAGGGAATCTGTTAATTGTCGATAATAAATAATAATTATTTCTAAATACTCTATGCTACTTATTTATATTCAAATTATTATTTATGGACATGATCTAGTACAATGTTGTAATGAGTATAGTTACGACTAGGTTTAGATTAGGTCAAATCCCAGAAGTGTGCTTAAATATGAATAATATTAGACTTACTGCTATAAATTGTAATATGGCTTATGAATACGAGAATATTTCTACGAGATTTGAGAATTTCGATGGATTTATCTAAACGTATACTGCCTAACTTTGCTTTATTATTTAATTACTTAAAAAAACTAATAGGCGAGAATAATTTTAAAGGTTTATGTTAACAGCAAATTAAATGAACTAAGCTCTTATGCTTCGTTTACTTCAAAAATTATTTCATATCTTCTATTTTGATTAAAAATATTATCCATACCCTTTTTCTTGTTAAATACGCCCAAATTATCACGCTTGATATCGTTTTCTAGCCGACCCTTCCAACAAACACAAAATTATGCTAAAGAAACATTGTAAACATAGCCTCACACACTAATATACTCAGTGCGCAGATTTGTGTATTTGAAATAAGAAAATTTTTAAACAATTTGTTAAAAAAAATCGTATCGAAGTAGTATATCGAAGCCCTATTTGTTCTAAGGCTTACTTAGATACTATTTGCTTTTCTATGTTACGGCAATTTTATACATACATTTCCTAAAACTGTGACAAATTATTTAACATCTGCGGTACTCTTTTTGAGAAAGTTTTTTTGTTGACTCATAAAAACACTATTACGTCTTCCTAACCTACTTGGATGACAAAAACGCCTGGGACTGAATATGTTCCAACTCCGTTATTATTAAATCATAAAAATATTGTAACAAATAATAATCATAACTATCATTGACGTGTCAAAGTGATCAAGAATATGCTCCAATTCAGTTATTATTATAATTATATACATAAAGAATACTTGTAAAAATTAGATAACATTTGTAATAATTGCTTACATAAAAAAAATATAAAAAAAAAATTACAAACAAAAAGTGTGTCACCGAAAAGAGTGTTAGGCCCCAAACAGTGTTTGTTGCCCTGGTTCTTCACGGTCTTGGTCGCGAAGGAACAGGAGTAGAATCACCTAGCTCTTAAGACGTTTCAAAGTGGTACACTTGTGATCTTATTGAATAAACGAATTTGACTTTTGACTTTTGACTTTTGACTTTCTAACCTTAGTCTTGATATCTCATGTTACAAGTAAGTAAGTTCGCTTAGGTAAGTCAACACTGGTAACGGAGTTTATAGGCCGCCTAAAGGCCTCCGTCAAGGCTTGACGACTTAAAAGCCGAGAAACAATGTAGAATTTTTTTTTTTTTTTTACCAAATATACAAAAAGAATAAGTACAAAATTTTACTTATTTATAATAGCACTTTAAACCACTAAGATTTGTCTCGTGCTATTGCGAGCCATTTTATACTTAACAATAGGTAATAGTACGTAGTATCTATTCTATGGTAGTAGGTAGCTTATTTTAAAAGATGGTAGCTCCTCATAGTTACAACAAATTAAGTGTCTCTTCGGTACTATGGTGACCTCAGAGACTGGTTTCTTTCTATTAATATACTTAGTTATGGTTGAGTTTGGTATGGTTGGAGATGAATTTAAAGTCTTTGGTTTGTGGATAAAATTGTAATAAATCACTAAGGTAAAAAGTCACTTAAACAGATAATACGTAAACTAGGATTTATTTAACTAAATGGTAAAAAGTAAGTAAGTACAAGACATACGATAGTACAAGTAAAACTGTGTTCAAAGCTAGTATAATTTAATCTAACATTTTAAAGGCAATCAACAGAGTAGAAATTTGAATATCGGCCCTATAATTACAATAGATTTACATACAGATATGGTTTGATAGCATTCTTGCTTGTTAATTTGCCTAAAACGATAGTCGGTATGGAATCTTGTATAGTTGATTGGTTGAGAGCATTTGAGTGCTGGAACGCCCAAGTCGTCTAGAATCCTTACGAAACGAATGTAGGTAATCATGTCACGACTTCTTTTCTCAAGGAGTGGTTGACATTCTCTCGGCTTTAGGAATCTAATATCCTTTGGATATATCAAAAAAACTTCTACAAAATGCCCACATTCTATAGAAGTTGATGATGAAGACGGCGATGGACTTACAACCTGTTTAGGTTGTAAGTCGATCGCCGTCATTAGAACACTAACAAGTTTCCTCACAATTGTCTTTTTAAACTTTCGCGATGAACACATTTTGAATAAAAAACTATCCGGGTTTATCAAGTAAATTACCTTTTTAACCGACTTCCAAAAAGGAGGAGGTTCTATGTTCGGCTGTATGTATGTTTTTTTATTTTATTTTTATTTCTGGATTGCACTAGCCGTGGTCGTGGGAAGACACAATGTTTTTCTTCTCCGTTTGAGCTTGTGTGGATTGAAAATACAAGTCTCCTACTCTTCTACTAGGTCAACGCAGCACAAAAGACGTTATAAATGTTCTACAACATATCTGTGATTGATCACTGTAAGATAAGAAAGTTATGGTGGACAGAACATTTTGGTTCTTGCAATATTAAGGATTAGAATAGTAGTTATTAGAAATAGTATTTTACATAATTATGTATTTTACAATACAATTATGCTGATTTTTCTCTCTTTCTTCTTGTTTACATCTAGGCAGAATATCTTGTTCTATAAATAATTCATGCGATCGCACGGTTACCCCATTGCAGATCCATGCCAATCTGACCCCTCATGCATGATCACAATATTCACATCAAAACCGAACGGTTATCGACATCAGAGATATGGAGCGCAACTGAATCACAGTCTGCAACATGGCTGCAGCTGTTACACTGTTTTACAGCAACTTGATATGGTGTAAGGATAGTATCTTGATAAGCGGCGATTTCCTGCTATTTATCACGTATGGAATACGGATCGTATGGAATACTTTTCAGCTTGTGTTAAATGTGTGTGTGTGTGTGTGTGTGTGTGTGTGTGTGTGTGTGTGTGTGTGTGTGTGTGTGTGTGTGTGTGTGTGTGTGTGTGTGGGTGAGTGTGGCTGTGGCTGTGTGTATGGGTGAGTGTGAGTGCGCACTTTGGGAATACGGTCGTGATCTTAATGTATTAAATTTTTTACCCGACTACAGCGAAGCAAAAAGGAGGGTTATGATTTTGAGATGGATAAAGATAGATGAAGGGGATTGGGGGAGACCTTTACCCAGCAGTGGAACGAGATAGGTTCTATAAAAAAATGGTATTCGACTGACAAGCACTCTTCATCATCATCATTATCATTGGCAGCTCAAATATTTAGCCCACTGCTGGGAAGTCTCCTCCCTCAAACGCCACTTTAATCGACCCTGTGCCGTTCTCATCCATGTTTTTACCTCTATGGCCTCAATATCGTCCACCCACCTGGCTGATGGTCTGCCCATGTTTCTGTTACTCTCTATTGGCCACCACTCAGTCACGGCCTGAGAAACACTTAGTCATCAATAAATTAAGGATATCGTACCCTGGGAGAGAGTAATGGGCAGATGACATTGATGATAATGTGCTGATAATGATATTTAATAGACTAGCTATCTAAATACAAACTGTGAGTGAACTGAGCAAACGGACCGTGAGATAAGCTTGAGACTGCATAAATCTGCATAAGGCAGTCTTCGTCGATAGCTCGTAATGTTCCGTTTGTTTGTTCAATGAGAGGCATTGTTGCCCGGGATCTTGAGGGCTTTGTAATTTATAACAAAAGCGGTTTGAGGGTCAGTTTGAGTATGGGCATCTAGTGTCTGCTTATTTATGGTACTTACGTATGCATGTGCAAAGCTTTCTTTTGATGTGCTGGAGTGTGCTTCTTTGAACAAAATTAAAAAAATATATTTTATAAGACGTCGAGGTTCGACCACGGAAACGTTGGCGTGACGATATCGATGTCTTTGAGAGTGACTGGTGGGAGACGGCGAGGGATAGAGATGTATGGAGGGAGTTGGGACATTTGCCTAGCAGTGGGACGAGTTAAATTAAATAAAAAAAAATTATAAGACATCATTTGGAGTTTTAAGTCAACGTTCAGTGAAAAAGTTTAATTTCCAAGGATGTGAACATCCATCATAGTTTTTTAATTTTTAGTTTAAACTTCTTTCAACATAAATGTGTTTAATTTCTAATAATAATCGTGTATCCTTAGAGCACATTGTATTGTTATGGAAGTTTTAGAAATACGGTAACCATATTTCGGCAATCGTGGACGCTCAAATAAGGGAGTGTACACATTGCGTTTTCTGCAGCGCGTTTTTGAGCTGCGCGTTTGTATCGAAACAAACGCGCGTTCGCAACGCGTTTTTTTCCATACAAAAGCGAACCGGGAGGGGGGCTGCGCGTTCGCATCGCGTTCGAATCGCGTTTGTATCGATACAAACGCGCTGCAAAAAACGCAATGTGTACACTCCCTAAGACCTCACATAAGAACAATTCTATTAATTATTATTCGAATAAATCATACAGCGTCACCCTAATCAGAAAAAATATTATCATTGCTAACACAAAATATTACCGCTGACAACAGCAGATACTTGCATTAAGTGATCGCGGGGTAAAAATTAACCCCAAGATTTCCCCCTTTATGAATGTGCAATGTTCATAAAGTCTTTCTATCCGGAGGTATAGCGTGAAATGGCCTCGAGGTCCCGTCACCCTAGTTTTTGTTCGCTAACATGATGAAATTGCATAGGGATTTCGTTTATTTTTAATCGCCACATGACGTAACTGGATTTTGGCGTGAATTCTTGGTAAAAATGTCACGGTGTCCTCGATATATTTAAGACTCTTTATTTGAAATTGTAATATTTGAATTTTAGTTATGAGATTATATTTACTGGGTCTTACTTATGAAAGATATTTAATGTTGAACATTGGTTAAACAACGTCCTGTCTTTATTTGTGGATAGTGACGAATAGAGACAGGACGTTGTTTAACCAGTGTTCAACTTTAAACATATTTTATAAGTAGGGGGACTATCTTTACAGATCGAGCTATTTTTGAGCATGTTTGCTTTGGACAGGCAGATTTCTCAATAATTGGAGAAAATTGTACACAAAGCGTTGTTCAAAATTGGCAAATTGTTCTTGATATTCATCAATTCCGGATCAAAGGCATTTTCGAGTACATTATGAAATAGAACTTCGTTACCCGTAACATGAGACTCATCTCAGCACACACGCTAATTGGGCCAAATATTAACGAGAGATTTGCAACTTCTCAGATAAAGGACTTAAAAGGGTTGAGAACTGGTAACTTCTACCCTAGTTATGAGTTCTAATTGAGGGCAACCGTTTGAGCAAGTTACGTAGTGTTCAGATCAGAACATGGCGTTTGTAGATTTGTATATTCAGGATCTAAATGAAAAAACCGGTCAAGTGCGAGTAGAACTCGTACGCCGAGGGTTCCGTACCTACCCATTATACCCATTATGTTATTGTAGCCCGCTTATTTGTATGAGCGCCCATACAACTCAGAGGACAATCTTAATTGGCGTCAACTATGTATGTATGGGAACACCCTTTAATTTTCAACTTTTTTAATTTTTTGGAATTTTTCCTTTATTTGTGCTATAAGACCTTGATTTTTGCCAAATTTCGTGATTCTAGGTCAACGGGAACTACCATTTAGGTTTTCAACCCAAAACCTCTAGGGTACTTCCGGTTGACCTAGAATTGTCAAATTTGGTTACAAGTTAGGTCTTACAGCACAAGTAAAGGAAAAATTCCGAAAAATAAAAAAAGTTGATAATTAAGGTAAGTTTTGGTACTTACAAGTTTTCACGAAAACCTAAATTTGCCTATATCTTTTTATAGTGTTGACTCAGGACCTTGATTTTTATACTCACAATAGGGACTATAGACCTCAGTATATGGTATAAATTTCAACTTGCTAGCTCCACCCGTTCCTGAGATAATCGATGGTGACACACGGACAGACGGACAGACAGACAGACAGACAGACAGACAGACAGACAGAAAGACAGACAGACAGACGGACAAGAAAGTGATCTTATAAGGGTTCCTTTTTTTACCTTTTAAGGTACGGAACCCTAAAAATGAAAGTTTATTAAAATTGTAGGAGTCAGTTTTAGAACAAAATAGGTATTTTTTTTTTGTCCTGTTGATATTTTGGAAAAAAACTGGTGGTCTGTAAAGTCGATACAAAAATTGCATACCTTTTATGAATTATGCTCTTATGCCGAACGCTTAGGGTGATCGTGCATCTCTCTTGAATCAGGTGGAAAGCGACACTTTTTCGTGCGTGCAGCCGGTGTTTATCGATGTATAAGACGTTAACACGTCAAAAACTATATAATTTTAATGCGTCTCATCAGATCACTTACTAACCAACTAATAAATTGGTTTACCAAGGCTGAGTTCTAGTCTAGTTAGAACAGATAAAATATTTCACGAGTTGCAGTTGTCTGATTATGTCCACGCAAATGTAAATTTCTACATAATACAATTACTACTAGCTTAAGGAATATTTTAAAGATTTGATAGAAAACTTTTTGATTTACAGGCCCACATAAAAGCTATTAATTCTAAAATAAACTAAAAAAATTGGCTAAACCCTAAACTGATTGTGAATTTTACAGTTTTCCAATCTTCATTGCAATCAGAACTCTAATTATCTCCCTTCAATATTAACCATATTTTGACCACCTGTCTAGTTCGGTTCATTGGCTGACCATAAAATATTCTTGAAGTGGTTCATTGATCGTTTTGCGATGAAACTTTAGTATAAGTACTCGGACTAATAGCTGGAACGTGACTCGAGTTAGGGGGCAATTTTGTGGGAAACTTTAAGAATATCATACACCAACAATGCGGATGGGATTATGCATCACCTGAACGTAAATCTATGAGTCATCTAGGAAGGCCTACTTAATAGAGCCTACTCAATAGGTAGAGACTACAAAGCCTAAGGCCTACTTAATAGGTAAAGAATACGTTTTTAAATTTTTCCTTGTGAAAATTGTCATTCAGAATCTTTTAATTAAATTCGTCTCGATTTTATTGCAATAGAAAAAAAACTTTTTTCTTTTCAATTGATTTTGGCTCGTTGTGAAACTTTACATTTTCTCCTACTAGAAAATATTGAACAGTGTTACTATTCTGACGGGACTAGAAAGTCAACTAATGGAATTTGCTTATATTTTCCTCAAGCCCTTATATATGAGCGTTTTGTAAATGCGTTTGTCATCTAAACATTTTACAAGCTTCATGTCATGAAGAAGAGTTTTTATTATTTCTTTCGCGCTTTACATCATAGGTGATCCTTTGTGCAAACACTTCTGACCACGTGATTTATCGTTTGATTGAACTTCAATTCCTATAAATTTCTGTTTTTAGGGTTCCGTACCTTAAAAGGTAAAAAAAGGAACCCTTATAAGATCACTTTCTTGTCCGTCTGTCCGTCTGTCCGTCTGTCCGTCTGTCCGTCTGTCCGTCTGTCCGTCTGTCCGTCCGTGTGTCACTATCGATTATCTCAGGAACGGGTAGAGCTAGCAAGTTGAAATTTATACCATATACTAAGGTTTATAGTCCCTATTGTGAGTATAAAAATCAAGGTCCTGAGTCAACACTATAAAAAGATATAGGCAAATTTAGGTTTTCGTGAAAACTTGTGAGTACCAAAACTTACCTTAATTATCAACTTTTTTTATTTTTCGGAATTTTTCCTTTACTTGTGCTGGAAGACCTTGCTTGTAACCAAAATTGACAATTCTAGGTCAACCGGAAGTACCCTAGAGGTTTTGGGTCGAAAACCTAAATGGTAGTTCCCGTTGACCTAGAATAACGAAATTTGGGAAAAAGCAAGATCTTATAGCACAAATAAAGGAAAAATTCTAAAAAGTTAAAAAAGTTGAAAATTAAAGGGTGTTCCCATACATAGTTGACGCCAATTATAATTGTCCTCCGAGTTGTATGGGCGCTCATACAATTAAGCGGACTAGCTTAATTGGCACCATGGCTAGGTACGGAACCCTCGGCGTACGAGTTCGACTCGCACTTGACCGGTTTTTATTTAGTTTTTTGTTAGTTTACAACAGCGATTGTAGATAAGTAAATCATGGCTAGGGGCTGGTATTTTATTTTATTAGACATTCTCTTTGAATTTCAGGCCTTTTAAATTAATTGAATTATGATCAAAAATGCATTTCCGAGATTTGTTCAATATTCTCCTAGGAATACGGTGTAAAAACCCTACTCGTTAAAAACAACAGCAGACTAGCTATAATTTTTAATACTCAAAGAGCCTCGCTAATCATATTTTCACTCGGTAATTATTATAATTGATCAGTAATTACATTGTCTGTTTTGCTCCTGCATACTATCATCCAATTTATTCCCCCTTACAAAGGTCTTATCTCGAGTGAGAGAAGCTTGTTTTAATGTCGTTAATTTAAGACCCGGGAGACGGTAACGATATCATTGTCTTGTAATAGGAGAGTAGTTACATTTATAATCATAAGTTCAGATAATTTTGACAAGGAATATCTCAAGGGAAGGAATAAATCCCAAACTTGTATGACTCAAAAACCTTAGTCGCTTTCAATTCAACGCAATCTATAATATTCTCGCTCGTTTATGTTTCTTGAATTTGTGTTAGTCGATCAAATGACATGTTCTTTATGCCCAATGTAATTTATATTAAGAACAATTCCACGTGTACGTTCCTGAGTCAGAGATCAAATAATTTGTTCCAAAATGTGTTCCGATAAGCCTATCGTAGAAGAACTACATTTTATCTCGCGATCATTGTACTAACGCCGGCATTATTGCCGGCAATAAAAGCTATTCGATTCCGACCACTATCAACGCAATCTACATCGTAAAAAAATAAAAAATTCCGTACACACTTTCGGGAAACTACTTTTTGTGACAGCGTTTGTAACCATAAAGACTCGCAGGGTGAACGACATCGGACAATGTTTTTTATCACTAATATGGAAATCTGATTGAGTTTACTGCGTAAAAGTAAACCTTTTATAGCGTTTTTGAATTCAGTTTTATTGACAATAAAAATTAAACGTATAGATAAGGAGCCATTGGTTACAATACTTTGATGGTTTTGTTAAATTAATTGACAGTTTTATTGATCAGTTATTTTTTAGCACTGCTTTTCGACGTTTCCGTTGTCAAGTTATTCAATGTCGAACAAGTAATGAATTGATTGTGTCAGAAACCAGTGCTAAAAGAACAATGTTAGTATTTTTTGGTTTCGTAGGCGTAAAATATTACTTAGATATTTTGATTACTTTTTTATTCGTATCTTATCATAACATAAAACAATATCATTGAAATCGTTATTGTAAAGTTAAGACTAACCAACCCAAACTTATAAAAAATACATAGGCTCTAATGAAGAAAGTTACAGAAGCTATGCTAGTTTTAAACCTATAAATACGATTCACCATACCTTTTAGTTTGTAGTTAGATGTCGGTTCAATACAAAACAATACGCAACACAACATAATTGTGTAATGTAGGTATACACAACACAATTCTAGTTACCTACAATGTTTCATTCACAAAATGAACTTATCAACTCCAAATTAGTTCAAACCCTGTTTTGCAATAGATAAACTCGTACCTACATTTAGCTTTAAAAGAGTTGGTTTCTTTAAAAACGGTTACCGCCATTTTTGACCGAGCGAGCGAAGCGTCTCTGCTTCAACTTGGACAAAAATGCTTTCGTTTGTCCGGACATCTGTCTGTATATTCTCTTCTACAGGTCGCATTTCTCAGCCAATTCTCGTGAAATTTTGTGAGCAGGTTCGATAATTTTATATAATTTTATTGCCGTCGGGATTTTTAATTGGGGGGTTCCTCCAAAAAGGGGGCTTAAGGCTATTTCCGCCTTATGGCATCCGATTTTAATGGTTTTTTTATTTTAAGTTAGTCTCATAAAAATTTGATGAGGATCTGATGAGGATTTTCAGCGTGATGAGCAGAATAGTTCCTCAAAATGAAGTAAACTGCTTACTTTTAGATTTCTTTACTAGGTAGGAATTGATGGAGCAACTGGGACCACTTTATCGTCACAAAACTAGAGAATTGTGAATATTTATTCAGTTTTAAATTTAAGCTATGCAAGGACAGACTCGTGAGGTCTACAGCTCACAGAGCCACTAGTAATACCTCTTAATTCTGTGGTAATACCTATATGCAATGCGTGGATTTTTTTACTACTGTGTGCTGTAAATATTAAGCATGGATTTTATCGATCCCGACGCATGCACTCACTTTGTTCAATTGCCACCCTAGTAGATTAGATTTAAGTTTGGTCGTCAAAAAATATAATGACCGCAGACGGTGTTTGTGGCTTTGATTTTTCGGTTTCAGTATGGTTTGCTGCTAGTCATTGAGAAAATTAAGTTATTTTTTTTCAGTCGTCATTTAACGTTCAAAGTATTTTAGGAGAATGGGCTTAACTAGGTTGTCGATACACTCGATAAGCCAGCTATGGGACAATAATCTGACTTTATCGTGGAAAGTGGCAAATTTGAATTGCAATGTGTATTCATTTGATTAAAAGTTGTTTTAGCGAAATACGACTGCGATTTTGTTTTGTTTGTGAAAAACTTTTTATTTGCTTCAAAACTGGAGTTTTTATTGTGAGGTTATGTTTAAAAAAATATGCAGATTATTCGTTTATTGTGTTCACTATTTAAATCTACCGCCAACTGTTTTAGTTTTGAATAAAATCGTAATAAATTGCGTTGTAAATATAAAAAAATGAGAACAAAAAAAAAACAGTACCTATTCAAATCAATAAAACTGTTTTTATAGATTTCAATAAAATATCAACTTTATTTTAAGGTTAGATAATCAATTTACTTCCAATTTACTTCTCGTCATCATAATCATCATCATCATCATCATCATCAGCCTATAGCAGTCCACTGCTGGACATAGGCCTCCCCTAATGAGCGCCATCGCGCCCTGTCTTCAGCTTGACGCATCCAACTTGTGTTAATTACTTCTTGTGCGTCATTCTATTCCCAGTTTGTAATTAATTTTGGATTCTAGTTCTAATTTCCTTCATGTCACACCTCAACCACGGTCTTGAAAACAGATGTTCAAATCACAAAGGGTGTTACTCGAAGATTACTGTCTGATCATGACTAATGACTAGATTCTACATGTCTCCCTTTACATGTTAATTGTCATACATTCAGAACTCTACAGTGTGTTGATTACAAAATAACATTAAAAAATTACTCTTATACGTAACATTTTAGAGTCAGTAATCGAATCTTCGTAAATTTCAAATGATTTTAGTAAGAATGGTAGATGATTCACACACGTTATGTTGTCATTTCCCAAGCGTAATTCAATTTTTCATCCTGGATAGTGTAAACAGAGGGGCTAGCATCAGTTTCAAAGGGCTTACTTGTGACATTTGACTCGATTTTATCATTATTGCACATGCAATAATGCTCGTTTTCGTTTAAGACACTACTGAAGTATGAAAGTAAAAACGTTTGAAGTCATTTTTTTTTTAGTAGAAACAGGATTGACATTTCAATCTTTTAGTCTTGATTGTGCAGTGCAAAAATACAAGTGATGTTAGAATTGAGATCGAGTCGAGTGTCTAGCTGATGTTGACAAATTGCCAGCGATTTCGTTGTAAATGTCAAAAAACCAACATTTGTGTTAGCACGATGCGTTATCGTACAAAATGTAAGGAATATAATTATGCTTGTTACTTTCTTATTTATTATGTGCCAATAGTGTCAACATTAATTGACATTGATAGTGATTTTTTATGGACCGAATTTTTGTATTGTTGTGTTAGTAGGTATTAGAATTTATTGGTTTTTTATATAAACTTTATTTTAATTTTAATTAGTGGGACTACTCTATTGTTTTAGGACTATCTTGTAAAAATAGATGTAAGTGGACATAAATAAATAAATAAATAAAATATCAAATAAAAAATTGGCCAGCGGCTGTAATTGGCTATTAATTCACACGAACGTCCTAAGTAGTGCGTAGCTTACCTAAAACAGTTTCATATTATTTGTGCTGTGGGTACTATCCAAAGTATTACGGAGGGGAAATTTCTATTTTCGAAAAGATTGTCTTTGTTCGTTCGGTGGGTGTTAAATAAAACGTGAACGTGAACGTGAACAAGTTAGCCGAAGCAGTCGAAGAAACTTTCTCTGTGCGACTGTCCGTGAATCGAAAACAAAACCGGACTTCACTAAAATAAAATAATTTTACGCGACGATTGAAAGTTTTGAAAGTTACGGATTTTGTACGGATATGTTTATTTTGAAACGAAATAGTGATATGTATTCGAAACAAGCTCATGTTATAACTTTATTTATTTTATCAGAATTTCTGATAGAAGTTTTCATTTTTGTATTGAACCTATTTTTTATGTTTCGTGTGACTAGTTGTGAGACCATTGCCGTTATAATATTATTGACCGAGCGAGCGAAGCGTCTCTGCTTCAGCTTGGACAAAAATGCTTTCGTTTGTCCGGATGTCCGAATGTCTGTCTGACGTCTGTCTGTATATTTTCCTCTACAGTAGCCGTACCATGACGTCTTAGTAAACAATTCAGTTCAGTTTAGGTTTTCCGTTTCAGTGACGGACAGCATTTTCTGTTTCAGTGAACTATCCAGGTACGTAGAATATGAAATCCTTGGTTTAGCTTCTGAATTTCGTCAGCGTCATAGCATAAGTCATGTGACAAATTAGCGTAGCAGTTCAGTTTAGGACCTAAACTGAATCGCATTTAAAGCTCATGGTATGGGCCCTGGTCGCATTTCTCAACCAATTCTCGTGAAATGTTGTGAGCAGGTTCATTAATTTTAAAGAATTGTATTGTCCTCGGGGATTTTCGATTGAGGGGTACTTCCTTTAAAAAGGGGCAAAAAGGGGGCTACAGGATATCTCCGCCTTATGAAATCCAATTTCGATGGTTCTTTTTTATTTGAAAGGTTGTAATTTTAAGTTCGTCTCATAAAAATTTGGTGAGGGTCTAATGAGGACCTTCAGTGTGATGAGCAGAATAGTTCCTTAAAATGAAGTAAATAGCTCACCTTTAGATTTCTACCAGTGGACCTTTTAATAGTAGGGGTTGATGGAGCACCTGGGACCACCTTCTCATCACGCAACTAGAAAATTGTGAACATTTAGTTTTAAGCTATGCAAAGACAGACTCGCGAGGTCTATAGCTCAAAGAGCCACTAGTATATTAGCATTCAATAGCTCATATACCACGTCCCTTCCATCCACAATCCAAAAATTTTAAATTGCTGTTTTCATAAGTATCTTGCATAATTTAAAACACAAACATGAGATAATCTCACCGTTAAAGGCTAATAATGTCAGTAACAAGGTGGTTATTGGCAGGGGCGTGGTAAGCCCACTCAATCGTTGGAGCGTACATAATTACCTAAACAAACTCATGGGAAAATAAATCATGGATGTTAAAATACTACTAATATTATATTAAAGTTTGTGGGTGTGTTTCGAGCTTTGGAAATACCAAGCATTTTTTTTTTTTATTTTATCTATCACTATCCGTAGCTCTTGGTCCACCGTTATAGGTAGGTACATATACCTCCAATTACCTATTAATATCCTTAAAAATAGAAAAGGTTTGAAAAACTAAGATTTTTCGGATGGGATAGTGGTCAACTCTAGTGAAAGAGTTTATAGTCCGCATGAAGATTGAAGGTGACTTTTCCGAAGCGCAGAAGCACGCTGTTAATATCCTATCACCACTCGCTCAGCCATTCATTGAACAAAATAAGCTATAGGTAATATAGCTAGATGCAAAATTACTTACAATCTTTGTAAGTATATAAAATAATTCAGAAACACCTACTTTTTTTACATGACAGCTTAGTCCAAACTAGGTAAAAATACTCTAAAAAATTAATAAGTAAAATTGAAGTTTTTGCACTTCGATGAGCCGCATTTGGGAAATTATATGATAAGATTTTACAAAGCTTCAAGACAAAAGATCTCTATTCAGTACGTAATACTAGTGATGACTAATAATGGAACTGTGAATTAATAATATGTATGACTTCGTCTTAGTTCTACATTCATCACTCATGTCAAGCTAAATGGGTAGACAACTTTGTCAAACCCTACACATAGATTAAATAAGTGCGCAATTCGATAAAGGAATTTAAAGTTGTTTCTCGTATTTTATTTGTTTTTTTTTTTGTACAAAAATATGATTAAATATACTGCAGTATAGCATGATAAAATCTTTTTGCATCGAACCCCACGAATAATTGCATTCAGCAATTTTTATGTTCATGCTAGTTATGGTAACTGATATGCTAAAAGGCAGTTATAGAATTTCAAATCTGCCCTATTAGTCATACAGTTTACAAATAAAACATTGGACCGTATATAACAGACGACGTTAAATGGAAATGTACTGCACGGAAATGCATTTGAATATTGTCTAGAATGTGATTTGTAAAAGAACCACACACATGTTTTGAATAAGGGAACAAATATTACTATTCTCATAAATATTGTAAAATTGAAGACGGAGATATAAAAAAGTTTTATGTTGTAAACGTTGTTTTAATTTTAATAGGCAAGTAACGGAATATTATGGATTTGTGTGTGGAGTGAAATTGAACATATCAAAATAATATTTATTTTTTACCATGAAGCGCTCATGGCGAAGCTTGCTAGATGCAACGATCTGAGCGGTTACAATTATGATGGGTGATCGCAAGTGGCACTAACATCTGAGCGCTTTCGTGCTTCGGAGGGAATGTTAAACTATTGATCCCGGCTTCGTCGTTAAGCAACGACGGAGGCCTTCAGGCGGCCTAAAACTCCGTTGCCAGAGTTAGCTCATAGTTATTCATAGATAAAAGTTTGGAAAAGCTAAGCAAAGTTTACAGCAAAATAGAAGCCTCAGTTTCCAATAAGAAATCATCTTTAAAACCCTCTAACTGGGTGGTCTAACGACACGATCTGTCTACAAATTGCCTGGCTTGTTTGTGCATACCCAAAGCCCACATAGCTCAATTACTGACTGGTCAATTATTACTTAAACCTTTCCCGTGGGTGAACGTTCAATCGACTTCATCACCGCATGATCGCACTTGAATCACAGTGGACCACAGAACCGGTCGTTGTGCTCACCAAAATTTCGGAAACCTTCATGCAGTCATACGGAGCTGAAGGCAACTGCGTATCTACTTAAAGATACCTGGAGATTCAACATTGTTATAAGGACTTGAACTATAATTACGTGTGTTTTGAATTACATTTTTTCTAAGCTATTGAATTATTTATTCGGTAAAATGATGGTCGTTAAGGAAAATAATCAGTTCCAAGATCCGGTTTGAGATCATGATAAAGATAGTTAGCAGCTATTTGATGATCTGCTTGCGATATATTTTTTGTTGATTCTTGGGAACCCAGTTATCCTATGATTCATGTTGAGTGTTGTAACGACGAATATGAATAAAAAGTGTATGAGAATGGGCTTTTTATGTACGAGCTGACTGATTTATGGCCGGAAATCTCTAAGTGGTTTCAATATTTTCATCATTAAAAATATTATGACTGAAAACTTTATTTAGTATTGCAAGTAAATCAAAGAAAAAACAAGTTTTGGTTTATATGCTAAAAATGTACTGGTGCAAAAGTTGGTAGTGTGAAAAATCTCTCGCCTGAAACCAAGTAAAAAGCGGATATCCAACTTGCATACGAAAGTTTGACTTCCTAAGAGCTGCAAAAAATTGTTAAGAGTTACTTCGACTAAGAGGTTTCCTCTACCATTTTGTAAGTGAAACACGTTTACTTCGTAAGCATGTGGTGTCCCAGAAAACTATTTTGCAAGTCTTTTATCTCATTTTTGCGAGAACAAACTTTAAGTAAAAAGTTCTTCCAACTTTTTCTATACAACAGGTGTTTGTACTAAAGTATGAGCAACATTTTAAAAAACCTTTTTCTGAAAAGTAATTCAGTTTACCTACTTGAAAAAGTTTTGAATAAAATTTCGCAAAAGTGCTGCGACTGAGGGGAGCGATTTCAACTTGATTAAAATTTTGTTTCAATATCTACATTAACAGCAACACTAAGAGTAAAATAGCAATTTGTATAGACTGTCGTTAAAGTGTTGTGAATGTGTCCCAGCTATAAATCAACGCTAATAAAAGGCTAGATGATACAAACAACTGCGAAACTCGATCTCAGTTTGTTTATAATTAATGCTCGATACACCCGCATGGGTATAATTCCACGGTTTATATGCACCCTTGATAATACGAGATGAAGTTTCTTCAGAGGCGCCGGGGCGGTCGACGGCGCGGGGCGTTGTGACGCCGTGGGGCGGAGTTTCCGACCGTCGTTCAGTCGGTGGGAAGCCGCCGTCCGAGCCACACGCTCACCACTCCCGCGAAACAACTCATGCCACGCGAGTCGCGATGTCGTACCAACCGCGTAAATATTTATGACGCGATCGAACAATTCGCTCTCTCATAAATGGCACTGCCGATCTCGATGCATCATCACAGCTCGCATATGAACGTAAAATGCCAATAAAAGTAACCGCGAAAAGACTCGACCGAACTTTTGATCGAATCATAGTGTACGTGTTGTTCTATTGCTATGCCGTCGAAGGCGCCGCGGCTGATATGCCGCACGAGTGCGCCTACCGCAGCTCCGAGACGGAAACGTCGGAAAATGCGGTTCTCTTCTGCAAAATCCGGACGATAAGCAACTTAGACCACCTGTTACAAAATATCAGTCGGACGCATTTTGACGACGTGATATCATTGCACGTCCAGTGTAGTGAAATTTTGTTCTTCGAGAGCATACTGACTGCTCAGACAGAGAAAACTCCTAAGCAGACAAACTTAGGAAAGATGCGAGACTTGGTGATTGACAAGTGTAAAATTCGTCAGATTCCAGCGCGTGCTTTTGAGAACTTCAAGGACCTGAAGCGTCTCCACGTGACGACTCATAACAGCGAGTGGTCTGCGATGACGATGGAGTTGAACGAACAAGCTTTTACAGGCCTGAACGAGTTGATTGAACTAAACCTGAGCTACAACAATATTTGGAGCACTAAAATTGAAACTTTCTGCCCCTTGTACAGTTTGAAAACTTTGAACTTGACTAACAATCACTTACAAAATATAAAGACTATTGGATTTGCTGAGTCCCTGCAAGAGCAAAACTTGAGTGTAAGAAGTTGTAACTTAGTTATAGAGACTCTAGATTTATCTTATAATGATTTGATTGTTGTAACTGATAACAGCTTGTCAAAATTGCGATCGTTGTCGAAGTTGTTTTTGCAAAACAACGCGATTTCTACCCTGGAAGATGGTGCCTTTGAAGGATTGCTCAGTTTACAGGTTTTGAATTTATCTAGTAACTTTATGAATACGCTCCCACCGGACCTCTTTTCAGATGCGAAGTTTTTGAAAGAGATAAACGTTAGCAACAACACAATAAACAATCTGCCTCCCGGGCTTTTCGAAGGCTTAGAGCAACTTCAAACTTTAGATATTTCATACAACGAACTTACTAGTCAGTGGATTAATAAGGGCACATTTATTGGCTTACTGCGAATGGTTATTCTTAATTTGTCGTACAATAGACTAACCAAAATAGATCGATACATGTTCCAAGATTTGTACAGTCTTCAAAAATTAAATCTAGAGCACAATGATATTTCTTCCATTGATGAACACTCTTTTGGAGAGCTGCGCAATTTGCATTCTCTATCACTTTCAGGTAATAACCTCGTTCATATTCACCCTCATTTATTCACCGACTTGCATGTATTGCACGAACTGTTTATCGATAACAATAAAATTAAGCACATCGACGACAATGCCTTTGATAATATGACAGCAATTGAAGACTTGGGGTTAAACGACAACTTTTTATCGTCGATACCTGGAGCGATTCGTAAACTTCGATCTCTAAGGTCGTTGGACATCGGCAACAACAATATTACCCACCTGAACAGGGAAAACTTCCGAGGCCTATCCGAACTTTTCGGTTTACGCTTAGTTGATAATAAAGTTCCCTATTTAAATGAAGATACTTTCGAACATTTACCGCAGTTGCAAGTACTAAATTTAGCCTCAAATAAAATAAAACACGTAGCACCGGGGTGCTTTAGAAAAAATACAAATTTGAAACTACTGCGTATGGATGGTAATGAAATTACAAAGTTTGACGGCATATTTAACACACTAAACAGTTTAGTCTGGCTGAACATGTCGGCTAACAAAATTACGTTTTTTGACTTCCGCACATTCCCCAGCAGCCTCGAATGGCTGGATTTGCACCAAAATTTTATCGAGAATTTTATCAACGACGATATGTATTCAAATATTAACATAAAACTTTTAGATCTCAGTTACAATAATATAAGTGAAATAGCCGTGACTTCAATACCTAAATCAGTCGAAAAGCTTTATTTGAACGACAACAAAATAGAAAACATTCAAGTCGGTTCTTTCTCTAAACTACAAAGGCTATCGACTGTGACGCTAAATAATAACAAACTCGTACAGCTTGACATGAACGCGTTCAGGTTAGATCAAATAGATGAAGATAGTGACTTACCCGAGTTCTTTATAAGCGGAAACCCGTTTGTTTGTGACTGTTCAATGGAATGGATTCAGCGCATTAATTATTTGAGCCACAGTCGACAATACCCGCGCGTGCTAGATTTAGATAAGGCTTTGTGTACGTTGGTCCACTCGCGTGCTAAAGGGAAAAAGATGATAATAGACATGTCACCTTCTGACTTTCTCTGTCCTTATGAGAGCCATTGTTTTGCGCTGTGCCATTGTTGTGACTTCGTCGCTTGTGACTGTGAAATGATTTGCCCTAATAACTGTAAATGTTACCACGATATAACTTGGAATGCAAATGTAGTTGACTGCTCCAACGCCGGCTATTCAGAAGTACCCGACCGTATTCCTATGGACGCTACTGAAATATACTTAGATGGAAACCACATTAGCCACTTGGGAAATCACGTTTTTATAGGCAAAAAGAAACTCCAAGTTTTATATCTGAACAATACAAAGTTAAAAGAAGTTAACAACCAAACTTTTAAAGGCGTTGATTCGCTAAGGGTATTGCATTTAGAAAATAACAAACTTGTGGAGTTGAAAGGCGATGAATTTTTACATTTGAATAATTTAAATGAATTGTATTTGGACCACAACGCTATAGTTCATGTTGCTAATAATACATTTTCATCCCTAAAATCATTATCAGTCCTCAGGATCGACGATAACAAGCTTGTCAATTTTTATCCCTGGAAGGTCCTGGCTGCGTCTTCCAAAAGTCTAGCTCATGTATCAATCGAAGGTAACCAATACTCTTGTGACTGTAAAAGTATAGCCGAATTAGATTCGTGGCTACGCAGGGACCCAGGAGATCCAGAAAAAATGCTTTGCACTGATTCTGAAGGAAAACCGACCAAAATAACTATAGCGTCGGTACTAAGTCATTGTAAGGAATACATGGGATCAGTAAGTGATCCGACCATTTCCAGAGATGAGATTGTGTCCAAATCAATTTTTCTCCCAGATAATTATTTTGCTGCTATCTGCGGAGTTATTATTATTGTCGTCGTAATCTGTTTAATAGGTGCTATATTTTATGCTTTCAGGTATGAAGTAAGTGATTGGTTCTATACAAAATATGGAGTACCTTTGTTCAAAGAACAGGCCTGTCCAAACGTTGATCATGTTTTAGAGGGAAACCCCAATCACATGTATGACTACTACGTGATATGTAATACCAAAGACACCAATTTCGTTTACCATAACATAATGTCCGAGATAGAGTTTAGAAAAATGACCTCTAAAAAGTTTTCAGCCAGTGAATCTACATTAAATATTCTAACCTTAGACAGCTTCTCGAAGTCGTCAAAACTTTCAAAACGCTTACTCATAGTGCTCACAACAAACTTCATCTGCAACGATCTCTACGATATTCACTTTAAAAATATTTTTTATAGCTATTTAAAGTCACTTAACCGAAGCGACATGAACAAGTTAATATTTATTAAGGTTGTAGATAACGAACAAATAAACGACGAACTATGTTTCGCGTTAGATAAATGCAAAAGTATATCGTGGAGTGACCCTCGATTTTGGGACAGATTCGTAGCTCTCCTGAATTCGACCGATACTATTATTACACTGAAGGGCTCAGAAAAAAGCGTTTTCAAAAAATCTTTACGCCCAACCCCGACTTTGAGATACACAACAATGCCTGTTACAAACGATAGTTGCTCAAAGCAGAATTTCGCAAATTCTTTGCAGTATTGTAGGAGGAGCGATGGAGAGTCGTCTCAAAATGAAAGCTCTCCGTCCTCGGACAACAACACATACGGTGAAGGGAACAATTCGAACAATAGCTACATGTCGATCGACAACAGGACTTGTCCTCGCTTTAATTATGACCTGAGGCTATCCCCGAGCAGCGGTCACGTATATTCTAGGGTAGAAGATATATCCCCCAACGCATCCCGTTCTTTAACCGGGAGTATGTCTAATAAGGGACGAACATACTTCGTTTGATCATTTATTTCTTTGTGTACTTACCTCGTCTTTATTTCTTCTAGCACTCAATATTGCTTGCACATTTTAAATTGGTATTATCTTATTGCTATATTTATAATCATGTAAATAAAGATGATAATGTATTACGATACTTTTTTGTCAATTTGTCACATACGTAATATAAGATATCAATGTGAATGTTATTGTATCTTGTACAAAGCTCGTGTGAAAATGTTGAGTCTGAACGTTGTAACATTTTTTTCAGATATTTAAATTATTATCTTAAATTATTCAAATTATATTGTCGTATTTTATTGTATACTGTGAATATTCACAATACAGTCACTGTAACGCAACACCAAATAGGCTAGGATGTACAATTATTGTAATCACAGATTTTTACTATGTTTTAATGATTTTGTCCTCAAAATTAATAGTCAAGAAATATATTAAAATTTTTGTTTTTCTAATTAAATTTGTTTTTTTTTTTCTTATTTTGTTTAATTGATACTTTTAATTTTTTTTTGTCTTGAATATAATTATTTTGTGCTTTGATGTAATTGGGTGTAATTCGAAAGCTGTTATAATGTAAATTCAATGTGTTAACATGTATTAGATATTGTGTATATACCTACATAGAAAGTATTTAAATTTATTTGCTCTGTTATAATTAATTGGCATAGATGTATTGCTTAAGTACCTATTTTAAAAGTAATTAAGCTAAATCGTGATATTAGATTTAACGATAAACTTGAAAAAAATTAATTTTTCGAATGTAATTATTAGTCATAACGAAAAATTATTGTTTTGTATAAAAATGTACAAAGAATATCTTGGAACGTAATAAATTATACGACGTTTTGATACTTACTGTTAGTCTTTCATTTATAAAATATCTTTGGATAACTAATTTAAAATAAATACTTATCGTTTTATCAAGGTTTTTTTATTCATTTTCTTTGATGTTTTAAGGAAGAAAATCTTTTTGAGACTCATAGGTATTCGTATTTTGTAATTGAAAGTAATTTTCCTTTATTTTAATTTTTCTCTTTTTGGAGAAGACGTAATAGCAGCACTTACACGCAGAGATCGGCCCGCGGGAAATAGCACGCGCCATTCCAACCTTTGCTAAAAACCTTACGTGTAGATGCGCGACAATCTGTACAGATATCTGTACAGATATCTGTGCGGTTCGGAACGCAGTCCAGATGCGTGGTAAAACTCTACCGTGTAAAGGCCGCTAATATCGTACCACGCGCCAGTCCAAAACTGTGACAGTAATTAACACGACAGTTTTATCCGCCGTTATCTGTACAGATATCTGTGCGGTTAATATCTGTGCATATATCTGTACCGTGTAAAGGCCGCTATTATGATCTGAGTTTAACATAGTTAAACTAAACATAGTTATACTTTGATATTAAAATGAAAAGAAAAAGCGTCAAGTGATTAATGATTCCAATAAAAAAGTACTAGTTAAAAGCAAAAAAGCTAATTGACTCAATTTATTAAAAAAAATTGCCATTGGAAATACAAATTTATAAAACCTATCAAAGTTTTAAAGTTTAAACAAATATGTTAGTGATATAGTTATACGAGTCAACTATTTAAATGAAGATCATTAATGGTAAGTACTTTTTAAATTATTGTTTTTTATACGTATAACAGTTATATAGACAAATTATTCAATTTCAATACAACCAAATAAATAGGTAAAGAAAAATAAGCACCATCATCCTAGCATTGACAAGTTGAATGTACTTGCATATCCTAATTGGTTGATAGTTATGTCAACACATAAAGCTGATAATTCAATGGAATTTTCTTTAGTTTATCAGGATTAAAATAGGCCCATGTTTTTTTTCCTTCCATACAAATAAATTCACCGTCACCAGAGTTGCCCAATAGGTCATACGAACTTACTTACAAATAAGACCTTTACATTTTTACTAGATTATTTACAAACGTTAGGATGCAATCTATGCTAACACTCAACGGGACGGTGTTGAGGTTAGGACATTATTTAAATTAAAAAAAGGAATTTATCGTTTCAAATATAGGAAGCGAGCTTTAAAAACTGAAAGAAGGCATCGTGAAGAAACCAGCTGCCATAGAGAGCCAAATTACAAGCGCTTCGTATCGAATATCTTTCTATCATCGCTAATCCTTTGTTCTGACACTTCTGACCACATGACTTATCGTCATTGAATAACAATTTCCATACATTTTCTCTGTTAGATACTGGTCACAGAAAGTGAAAGAAGTGAAGTCAGGGTGGGTTAGCTAAAACATAAAATAATTCTTAGAGGACTCATGTTGGATTAAAAAAATTGTTTATTATAATGAATGTTCCAATATGAATGAATCCTGTTAGGATTCATGTATATACTCACATTAATATATAAATAAAATAGAGCACTGAAAATTCAGGTCTAAAAGTTTTGAAGTGGTTGTCTTTTAAAGTATATTTCACATTTGCTTCCACCAATGACTTAGTTTTCATTGTATTTGTATTTGTAAAATCAGTGTCATCATTTAGTCAATAACTAACCTGATTTGTAATATAAACTTCCAGATTTGTTACATTATTATTAAGTACAAAACACACTGCCTCAACTTCCCTGAAAATGTACCAAAATATGTGTTCTCAACCAGAGTAAAGCACATTCGAGGTTCAGCTTTTATCGCCCCTAAACAAAGTCTAAACGTACATAAACGTTTAAAGTCACCATTACATTTGTGGCGGACATAAAATTATCAGGTTTACTGTTATTGTCGTCAGAAACAATCCACAAAGCAAGTAAGAACTCGCGGTTTCTGAGGCAAGGAATGTTTTGAAAATGGTGGTAATTTTTATAGCATGGAGTGTAGGATAATTAAAGTAAGAGTCATCTTTGAGAGCAAAAGGGGATAATAAAGATAGAAAGAGATGGAGACGCTAATTGAGTTGAGGTTTAATGATGTATTAAATGTAGAGATTATTTTAGGAGAGCTGTGTTAAGTTGGCCGTGTGGTATAGACTTTTGGTACAAAAGTTGTGGATTCGGATTGTGGCCATGCCGGATCAGTAAAATATACACTTTGACTCTAGCTCTAAACGGTGAAGGTAAACATCGTGATTAAACCCGCAGCTTAGTCAGCTTCACACTTATTGACGAACCGATGTCTTTGCCGTGGAAAAGGCCTTTAAAGCTATAAACTTAATCATCTAGAAAAGAGATGTAAAGGCCAAAATTGTATTTGAAGACCATGGTGGTGAGCAACCCTGCTTTTAGCATCAAAATGAAAAGAAGCAACAGATTTTCATCAGCATGATAAGTCGTTTGAGCTAAAAGAAGGTAAACAGTCTCGTGTTTTACCAGGCCTGTCTCACTTCTCAGTTTAGGTATTTATCGGACAACAAGTGGCAACCTATGTCGCGCGCCGCCTGAGGCGGCGCGCGACATAGGTTGCCACTTGCCGCTCGCTCGGCTTGCGGATTAGACGCATTGTGCGTAATTATCGTGATCTCGTATACATCGTTTCTTGTGATTTTTGCATGATAATTAAACGATCTAATCCGTATAAAAGATACTGCTGTGTCTACGGGTGTCTAAACAAAAGGAAAAGCAATGAATGGACATTAACATTCCACAAAATTCCGGAAGATATTGAAAGGTTGATAGGTACCTACTAAGCTTTTCTATAATTTGTTGTAAGTACCTATTTAAATAAATCATCAATAAATACCTAGGGTAGGTACTTACTTTTACTCTGTAACTGTAGGTGCATAATGAAAACGAGATTTTATAGGTACCTACCTATTCGATTCCTTTTTGATTGAATAGGTACCTGTTTACAAATAAACAAACATACCTAATACACCTACAAAACTACCTACCTACAAAACTGTAGGTAGGTAGGTACCTACAGTTTTGTTTATTTACATATGTACCTAAAAGTAACTTATCCATTAAGTAGGTAGGTACCTAACCTACTTAATATAATAATTGTAAGTGTTTAGAAGTTACATTACATTCATAGAGCCATGTTAGTCGAAGTGATTAGTACCTCAACTTTCGAGACGAAGGTCGTGGGTTCGAGTCCTGGCCGTGCATTAAATTGCAAATGTGATTGGAAACCTAACATTAAAAGGGTGATTATCGGATAACGGCTCCCGGTCTAGTTGTGTGATGATGATGATTGTGTGTGTCTGATCGATGTCTAGGTAGGTATGAAGGTATAGATATTTTGAAATGCAATTGTTTACAAAACGAACGAGATAATAATGTATCCACCTACTTCACCTACCTACGTACAATACGTAGTACCTACTTACTATTATTTATTATGTGGTAACGGTAGATTAAATTATATTTAGGCCTACTTATTTTAGAACTTAAGTAGGTACTGTTTTTGTGACAGATAAAATAAATTAATTTATTTGTGTTGTCGCAAGCGAAAATTCGACAACCCTTACGAGTCGCGTCACACCGCGCCAGACAGTGACACAGTTACGCATTAGAGCAGGATGGGAATGTTTAGGCAAATATCTCGATAGGTAATAGGCCCATAGGCGAGTTGAATTGCACTTTATAGCTTCGCCGCGAGAGTCTCTATTTAAACAAATTTACTCGCGAAGTGACCCTTCTGTACGTAGTACTAGTATTCTGTGGTTTTACTAGATCTTTTTTGGTCTAATAAATAAGTTTGAATTCATTCTATAAACCATCAAAGCAACATCTTAGTTTGGGGCGAATTACTAGCTATTTATTGGTATTATTAATGCTTGTTAGACGTAGTAATTAGAGATTTTTTAAAAGAGACTATGCGTATTGCAATCTTATTAGAAGTGAGTCAAAGAGTGGCAATGGAGACATTGCCTTAAATCTTGTTTGAACATTTAGGAGATACAACCCTGAATAATTGAATTCGTCTGAATAATATTAAATTAAATCTAAATTTTGTTTTCCATATTAGTCAATTTTATTCATATATCAAATATTATTTGTTTTGACTTCATAACCATGTCTATTCAATCCTTCGATCCTGTCAACCACGTCCATCATAAATTAATATTTGCATACGTTAATCAAAATATTATTGTGACACTGTGTACTGATGATACTATTGTTGCCAGTCTTTATTATGATAATAAGGTGACTGGTGTGAAAGGTCATTGTATATCCGTGTTTACTTAGTAGAATGCACTTCGACGTTCAATATAATTTATTACCTACTTCGATTTACGGTTTTCCGATGGATCTTTCGTTTCAAAAAATATGTAGGTACTTAAACTTGGGCCTTTACATCTTTACTAGATGATTTATACAGTGTCAGGAGGCAATCTTTGCCTACACTTATCGGGACACTGCCTGGGACATTTTTGAGATGGGCGCAGCACCTTGCGCAGCACCTGCACCATCCTCTCAGCTTAACCAGCCATATCCACAGGAAAGACATGGTCAATACGTGTGGGGCTGACTAAGCCGCGGGTTTCCTCACGATGTTATCCTTCACCGTTTAGAGCTCGTATTAATGCGCATATACATTTATCGAAACGAAAAATTCAATGATGCACGGCCAGGATTTGAACCCACGACCTTCAGATCGAAAGTCGAGGTACTATACCCCTCTGCCAATACGGCTCTAAGGTACTTAAAGCAGGATTAGTTGTTAAAGTTCATTGTAAGAATAAACTTATTTTTAAATCTTGGTGAAGTATCCCTACTGATAGGGATAGCTCAGTAGGGATACTTAGAAGGTCATAAAAGTTAAGATCATGATTATTGTAACATAGACATTTCATTCAATGTAAAAAAAAAAGTGTTACAAAGTGTAACAATTCGATACGAGAAGAAGAAAAAATTGAAAGTTTGTACGTAAAATATGAGCCAGAAAAATCAACTAGAATTTATAAACTTTACTGGCGTAGAGTACATAAACTGAAGTAGGTAGTTGTGTTTCAAAGAAAATAGTTCAGTATACGAGCCATAAAGCTCTCTATCTCCACATTATCTTGAATATTAAATTTACTTGCATACATTGCGGTCCTGAGATGGAAATTCTGACCGGCTTTGCGACCGGGTTTACAACCCTTTAGATTTATAACTATGTTATAAATCTAATGTGTTAGCATGCATATTTATTAAAAAAAAAATATTTTGTATGTTCGTATTACTCGTAAAGCTAGGGTCCAACTCTTGTGACGGAGGTTTTAGGAAAAAGTCCGACCGACAACTCAACCCTGCGAAACACGTGTGTGTTATGTGTTGTATATGTGTTTTGGTTGGTGTCATAGAACATGTTTGTATTTTTTCAAACCTTCCTAAAGTCGGAAGTTTAAACAGTAACATCCTATCATATCTTCCTCACAAAAGAACAAAGCCTAGTTAGCTTAATGCAAGGATCACAATGACAACATCCGTTTCCAACCAGAAAGACGGAGTCATGAATGGTACAGTTGATGTTAAAAACTAGTAACAAATGTACAGTCATCATCCTATGTCCTAAATTTATAGTGAAGTGGTCTTGAAAGACTATACGTAGATACAAGCGATGTGGATAATCGTCTAAAAAATATTTTAGATATTTTTTTCACTTTTTAAGAATTAAATAATATTTTTTTGATAATTAAATAATTAACTATATTAAATAGTAGGTACCTAGTATTTCATTAAACTTTCCAAGATATACTTCGCTTTTCAGGACTTTTATTTTACAAAACAAAGACTACAGACACTAGGTAACTGTCAGAACTGTTCTGAAGAAAGTCAAGCTAGTTTAAAAAAAATAGATGTTCGTTTCTGCAAAATGCCTCTGACTACCCCATAAATATCTTCAAATATTCTTAAATGCCTAAAAGATCTGAGAGAAAGACTTAAAACTTAGGGATATACTTGTTTTGTTTATCTACTATCTTGCTACTATCTTGTTTTGTTTTGTAGTACTAAATAAGTACAACGACAAAAGTTGAAAAAGATTTCGCGAAGCCTTTTTATAAAAACAAAACCATCCAAATTATAAGTATCGTGGATTCGAACAACTTCTGACGGTAACTGTACGCATGCATTGTTACAGTGCACTCTACTTAAACCATCAAATATTACGAAAGTATTGGATTTTACAAAGCTGCTTACTGAAAACACGATTTGAGATTTAAACTCTCCGAGTTGATTCATGGTGTGACAGCAATTATTTTGATGTGATATTAGGTACTCTAAGAGAAAATAACTATTTGTGATTATGATCTTGTACCTATGTCTAGAGACGGATGTTTATGCCACAACAATAAAGCAATATCATAGAAACATTAATTTTTCAACTGTAACCAATACCTACATAGTGCAAGCTGTTTCTGTACGACGCTATCAAAACTATTGAAGTTAGACAAATAAAAGTTGCTATTTCATTTATTAAGAAATAAGAAAACCTAAGGTACAGACCCAATATTATAATAACGTAGGGTAAGTACCTAGGTAAGTACCCACAAAACATTGATAATTCCAAACAAACTGTATTATCAGCTCTAAAGTAAATAGCTTCAACTTTGTTGGCTCTCGTATGAATACACACAGTAAACTTGCTTCTATGAAACTTTCCGATGCAAGTTATAACGATTCTGATGCAAAGGAGATGACATTTTTCGTTTAAACTATGAAACTAGTTGTGATAAAGAAAGCTTAGTTTTATAAGTAGGTACTTCAAATTGTACCTATTCGTTGCTTTTGAAAATTTTAATTTTTTATGTTTATTTTTCACATGTTTACTTCGCGTTAGAGGAGTTTGAATGCTTGTAGCTGAATGCAATGTTTTATCGAATTTGATCGAAAAAAAAGTCATCTTACTCCAAAGTAATTAGCCAACATAATTCAAAATACAATTGTTTAGAAAGCGCAACCGAACATTGTCTATTATGTGCATACAAATTATCCTGGTTATAAGGTGTCAACTTTACAATGTCAAAATATTCAAACAAACAGTAGTTTACTCTCGAGTAAAAAATTAATTTAGTTTGGTCGAATCCAGCCTAAGTAGGATTCAGGCATCTTAAAGTCTAAAAACGAAAGTTTGATCACATAAGATAATTATTTCCGGTCCGTGGCCTCCACTCGAGAACTTTTTGGCCCCATCGGCCATGTGTTCTGCGTGCTATATGGCCTGCCCATTGCCACTTCAACGTGCTAATCCGTTTGACTATGTCGGTGACTCGAGTACTTCTACGTATCTCCTCATTTCTGATTCGATTCCGTAGAGAAACCCTGAACATAGCCCTCCCCATAGCTCGTTGAGTGACTCTGAGCTTACTCATGAGGCCAACAGTAAAGGACCACGTCTCGGTTCCATATGTCATCACTGGTAACAAACATTGATTGAAGACTTTATTTCTTTGTCTACTGCTAGCTTAAACAGATCTTCTGCTTTCACTCACTTGTATTGCGAATACAAGATGGTCCCCACAAACAATAGGAGGTATATACTCAGCTGTGGGTGAGGTCGGGTGGTAATGCGGTGGGTAAAAGGTCAATAGTTTCAAACGGTAAGTGAGTTTCAAATAATTTTCTAATTCGATTTAGGCTGGATTTTACCAAACTGGATTAAGTTTTATCTGGAGACTAAACCACAGATTAAACTGCTGTTTGTTTGAATATTTTGACATTGTAAAGTTGACACCTTATAACCAGGATAATTTGAATGCACCTAATAATGTGCGGTTGCGCTTTCTGTACATACAATTGCATTTCGAATTCTGTCGGCTAACGGAATAACTACTGTGGGAGTAGGATGACAGTTTGGTCGAATCCAGCTTTAATACGAGTAGGTTAGCTATGACCTCGTTCAAAATTTTCAAACTCTCAAGAACTCTATTCGTCGTTGAAAAACTTAGCACTTTCGAAACTGCTTACACAAGTTATCAAAAGTTTCGCTATGTTGGCCCGTATACCATAAATTGAACTTGTTAATAGATTTGTGCGACAAAAAGTTGCCGCAAGCTGCACTTTTCCCAACTAATTTGCGTGCTATGTTTCGAGTATGTTGGGTAAGTGACCACAACGTTGTTTGTTTTAAGATCCGAAAGTAGTATGAGTGTTTGTGCTTTGTAATAATGTATATTAATACATACTTAAAAATGTATGTAGGTAATAAAATAATATTCTAAACAATTTTATCCCTTGTGTTGACGATTTTATAAAAAAGCACAACCTAAACATTCTAATTCAAATGCTTGAGAAACTCTTTAGGCAGTTAAAGGGTAACTTTTTTATCACAATAAAAATTACTTAAAAATGGAATTTTTGACAATATTTTTAAAACACTCAAACAAAATGTAACAACATTAACAGGGCATCGAAAAAATCAACTTTGGCAATCCATCTAAAATTCAACTATCCGTCCATTTTCTGTCAAACTGACGCCAACCCCGACGCTTCCAATTTGACACACCTAGGTATCAGCCTCATCTGCAAACATACTTTCACAACTAGTTATGCGAAATTGTATCTTATGTTATCATAATAAAGTGGATGGTATCTGCAAGTAAGATCCGACGATGTGCTATATACGGGCGTTCATTCACGAGATTCGTCCAGAGATTGTAGTCCATCAATCAAGCCGAATGTCAAAACTAATACTGAATCGGGTCCCGTGAGAGATTCCTATTCGTAATTATGCGTTTCGATGCATCGGACGTCATCCGATTAAAATTGGCAGCCTATAGGGGATCGTAGGGCCTAAAGTTTGTATCGTAAATGTCATGATACTTAACATGGTTATGTGATAAGATCAGACTGATCATTGTTACAATTCGGTTAATAGATTGATAGATTTAACGGGATTGATTTGGTGCGTGACTATTTAATAATCAATCACTATTGTACTTTGATTTTATAAGATAATATTTGTTGTTAGTACATGTTTTCCATTGTTTAGAATAAGGATATCTTATTAAATGATTACTTATTACATTTTAGAGAAAATACCTACCTAAAAATTATACAAAATTTAATAACTTAATAAGTCAACTCCTGAAATGTAAGTATATTAAGACCTTTGATTCTATTATCTATGCAGAAGCTAAACCGATTCATTCAGAAATATAACAACAGCAAAACTACTTTCATTCAGACTCCGTTGTTAAAAAAAAAAATAAGTACTGAAACCAAAAAAACAGGTAACTGATTTAATGCATTATAGATCTATGTAGTAAGAAATCACAACCAGAATAAAGTAAACTGAGTATGTGGTAACTTTACCACATACTCAGTTTACTTTATTCTGGTATTCTTCTGGTAGAAGGCATATTTTGATTTGAGGGTTTGAAATCAAGGTCCTGCCGTACAACAGTTCTGGTTTACAAAAGTTTAGAAATATGATTAAAATGGTTTACTTCTTACGAAAAATGAATATTTAGGTATTCTACTAGCTAGACCAACACACAAATAAAAACGAAAATGAATCGATCAGTTAGAAAAAAAAAAGAATAAATTGATGACGCACTTTTGAACAGGTGCAACATTTTACAATATCGAATGGAGCGTCACGGTTCACTACCCATATTGATCAAAGGTATCGAATTACAGGATACAAAAATCTATACCAACAATTTTGTGTATCAAAACAGGAAATAAATGCATGGGAGTATGTACCTTAAACTTTTAAAAATACAGGTTACTTTGGCTTTATTAAAGTCCGGAAGAAAAAGGTATCAAACCAAAGCAACGGATGTCAGTAAAAAAATTGTGGGGAATGACAAAGGATAGAATGCATTGTTATGTGTAAAATTTTATTGTTGTGCTTTTATTGAAATGACATAATAATATATATTGTGCAAAGATGTAAAAAAAATACATTCAAAAATCAAAAGTAACAAAAATTTGTACCGGCACTGATCGATTTTATTTCGTATCAATACCATCCTTTTTCTTTTGGCTTCAAAGCCTTGGTGGTTTTTATATGGTCGTTACCACCTTTTAATATAAATTCTGGATAAAAAATACTTCGCTATCGTGACAGGCGAGTGCCCGCTAAAGGTACTAAGTTCGATTTCTCGCCAATAACGACTCACGCTACGAGCGCTTCTAACACACTAAGCTAAGAATGCATGTAGTGATTATTTTCAATGCAAGAAGGCTTAAATTACGAATTTACCTAAGAGAAACTTCTAACACAATAATGTCTAGTAAAATTTTTGGTCTATTCCATTCTATTTACTATTTCTGAGCTGCGGTTTTAGCTACAATAGCTTTTTATACCTGCTATTCGTTTATGTACTTATTTTTTATTGCTTTGAACATACAAACTAAAACAACGTGTAAGTACCTACCCTCTTTATTAATCTTCCCAAATTGCAACTTCCTTACAAAACAAACTGACTTGTCGCACGTCATCAAATTGATGATCACCTTTCATTTCAACCTGCAAAGCCATCGGACGATCTCAATTTGAACCTCGTTCATAATAACCCCCTTGTCAGTGTAATTCGCTGTTAACGAGCTGAAACGTTATTTGTTCTTCTACCAAGACGCCGGTATCGTCTAGACATAAGGTAAATGTATGTAAGTAACCGACAATCATTGTAAGCCCAACGAGGTTAATCATAGCCCTTTGGATGAGTAAATTATCAATTCCGCCCCAAGGGTTTCGAGCTTGTTTTTTGGACGGCGTTAACAAGCCCCCCTATGAGTCGAAATGAACCACATTATAATCAACTTTACCACTCTATACATATGATACAAATTGCCAAAGTGTATGGTCAGATTTTTTTCTCAAAGGCATTATTATTTTGAGTATTTCTTGACCTTGAAAAAGTTTCTTTTGTTTTTTACAAGTTGCCGTGTTTACTTTGCTGATGCCTGAGCCTTTAGCACGAGTATGCACAAGTTTACTATTCGATCCGTGACTGTAGTATAGTCTCTCAAATGTATGGGATTCCGGTGCAGCGCCTCCAGTGGTAACTTGACTGAACTAAAATCCCAATACATTTGAGAGACTATACTACAGTCACGGATCGAATAGTAGACTTTGTGCATACTCGTGCTCGAGGCCCTGAGCCATTTTTTTCCAACACCTGCTTATGAATTTTGAGTCAAAGATTAGATTATATCAAAAACTACGACTTCCATGACAATAAAACATTCAGACCTGGAGCGAATTTCGATAATAATTATGCAGAAATAGTCCCATTTAACGCGGCTTAATCAGCCCCACATGTATTGACCATGTCTTTCCTGTGGATATGGCCGGTAAGCTGAGAGGATGGTGTAGGTGCTAGGCAAGTCTACTCCATCTCAACATTGTCCCAGGCACTACAGTGTCCCGATAAGTGTAGGCAAAAGATTGCCTCCTGACACTGTATAAATCATCTAGTAAAGATGTAAAGGCCTAACTAGTCCCATTTAATGATCAAACTCCCACTCACCCACTAAGCTAGTGAGATCGTCATTAGTCGTCAACTACCATCGTTCCATCATCGGTCCATTTTCATTTCAATTGTCGGTCCCGGCTTTTAAGTCGTTAAACCATGACGGAGGCCTTTAGGCGGCCTATAAACTCCGTCACCAGAGTTGGCCACTTGCTCATACGAAAGAAGAAGAAGATCGTTCCATCGCATGAAATAATACAATTTTCACTCACTTAAATAAAATCGTTCCATTGCAGTGAAAAAACATCACTTTACATATTATCTCTAAGTGGTAATTCCACTTGTCTTCATAGCTGTGATTGTTGACATTTTTAACGATACTATTATTTCGTGCAAGGCTGTAGAAAATTGCATGTTGCTAATAGGAATACTATTATAGTTAACAATATACAAAGAACCGAGTAAGTATTTCTGTGAAGAACAAACTTCTGAGTTGTCGTGTTGTAATTTAAGGTAGGTAAAGTAGATTAAATACGGCTTAATTTTATTTAGTACTGTTCAATCGAATAATATTCTTTGGCGCGTCTGACTCCTTAACAGAGACCCATATAGAGTCATTTTTATTAGATCTTTTCGAAACAAAGTAAAATTATTTTATCTTATAGAAAGGAGACAGTTTTCTTCAGTAGTTCATGAATGGCGATACTTGCATACTTGCATCTCACCGATGCGAGAATCCAAGCAATCCAAAACCAAATTCTCTGATAAGCCACCGCCCCTTATGCTTTTACATCTCTTACTAAATGATTTATACACTGTCAGGAGGCAATTTTTACCTACATTAAACGGGACACTGTAGTGCCTGGGACAATTTGTTTAGATGGATTAGGCTTGCCCAGCATCTATACCACCCTCTCAGCTTAACCGCCCATATACACAGGAAAGATATGGTCAATACGTGTGGGGCTGACTAAGCCCGTGGGTTTCCTCAGGATGTTTTCCTTCACCGTTTAGAGCTCGTGTTAATGCGCATATAAATCCATTGATGAACGGCCTGGTTTCGAACCCATTTATATGTACAAAATAGATTTGCATCAAGACTTTGAGCTTAAATCCTAAGTCTCTTTCATAAAACGCACCTCTAGGCTCTATTTATAGCTCAGTTCCCACCATCGAAATTATCTCGTCTCGTCCACTCCCGACTATCCTATTGTGTTCACTAAAACATTATCCTCACCCAACTGTACACTCGACAACAGAAGGAAATACATTGTGTACATTCGAAGTCCAAGAAACGTTCTTGGGGATTTGTATGAATAACATACAATAACACAGCTCTGCTTTCTTTGGGGCTACATGATGCTGTGTGATTGTTCTGAATTATTATTATTATTTACTTACGTTTTACATTACGTTTCTTGAAGCACTCGTGGTGTAGCTTACTTATAGACGTTCTTGATAGATAGTTGAAGTTAAGCAGTGTTGTGTGCGGTCACAATTCAGATGGGTGACCGCAGATGGCATTAAGAGCCGAGTGCTTCCGTGCTTTGGAGGGCACGTTATATTATCAGTCCCGGCTTTTAAGTCGTTGTCAGACGGAGGCTTTTTAGGCTAGGCGGCCTAAAACCTCCTTCACCAGAGTTGGCCACTTGCTCATACGAACTTCCTTGCTTTTATGGGTGACCGCAAGTAGCTTTAACAGCTGAGTCCATCAAGAAAAATAATGCCTTCTCAAAATTATATTGATACAGTACTATAAAATCAACATAGATGTAAAAAATCATAATAATGACTCAAGATTTGCACTACTGAAAACTGTACTTTCTGAATATTTTTTACCGTCCCACTTTGAGCTGCTCTCTTGATATGCCAAAAGCATTTCCAGGAATGTTCTATTAAAAGTATCTCAGAATTTGCAACAACCTTAGCACCGTTTCGCTGTGTGGAAGTTTAAAACGTAAAAATAACTTTAAGTAAGGCAAAACTTCGCAGCCTGTTATACGGGAGACGTTTGCACGAAGGGAAACATACTTTCCTAAAAACTGTTACATGATCTGTGGTATTGTTGGAAACTCGGTGGGTAATTGACCCCTTATGATTTACTCGTTATTAAACTTAATAGTAGTTTTCATAAGCTGTTTTACATAATTGGAGTAGGTTTGAATTCCTGCATGCAAGTTTTGCAGAATTGAAACATAAATACATACTTTTGTTGTTTGCGGTCTTATCGTTTTTTGAAATAGTTATTTAATGCGCTGAAAAATATAAAAAGTATCTAAACTACACATGACACCAGAGAACTAAGATTGTCGCATCGAGGAAAGTCCCAAGTAAGGAAGTTGTCGGTTAAACTTACGAGTCAAGTGCAGATGGGTTTAACCATCGCCGACTAGTATTAACCAGCTGACGTTTGGATTATTTGGTGATTTTTATTTGCCGACTAACATTGCTTAGGAAATATTTAATTGATTCACAGGCGTGACATTGCGGAAGCCCATCTTCAGATTTTTTTTAAATTTCGATCGCTCCCAGATTTGTCCTGAATAGCCTGGCATAGTAAGGCTAGGCTGTGGAAAGTGGGTGTTTGGATGGCTTTAGCGACATCCTGAAAAAACTTTTTTGGTATCTAGATTGGCAGAAAATATTAAGGAATTTCTAAAAAAATTAACAGGAAGATCACTTTGTAATAACCCAGTCTTCCAAAGGCATGTTGTATAAACCGATCGAATTATGTTAATTTTCATAAAACGATCTTACAGTTGTTTATTTATATAAGATCATTGACTCCAGTTTCAGTAATATCTTGAATGTCATTTTAGAATCGAGAGTTAATTAATTGGATGAAGTGGACCAATCAGAGAGCGGCGCCATTCACCACACCTACTGACGCCATCTTAGATGCGCGTGAGTTTATTACTTACATTAATTTTTTTGCTGAATTATTTAAAATTTCATATCTCATTAAATACCACATAACAATGTTAATTTGTTCGAAGTTTGTTTTAAAAGTATGCATTATGTTACTACTAACGAAAAACTTCAACTTGCATTTGTATTTTGATTAGAATGTTTTAGAACCTCGTTAGTAATGACGAAACTGATTTTTATTTATGCTAAAAATATACGGGAAAGAGGCGTGATTTTTTGTATGTACCTATGTATGTATGTAACTCTAATAATCGGTGACTGGAACGCTAAAGTGGGCAACACCACACAAGACGATCACATTAGGAATGTAGTTGGAAAGTTTGGTTTGGGTTCAAGAAACGACAGAGGAGCCAGAATGCTAGAGTTCTGCATCGACAAGAAATTAACGATAATGAATACCTGCTTCCAGCACCATAATCGGCGTCTCTACACATGGAAGTCACCTGGAGATCGTTATCGTAATCAAATCGATTATGTCATGATCAACACGCGCTGGAGGACCTCTATTACCAACGTGAAAACATTCCCCGGTGCAGACTGTGGGTCTGATCATTCCCTTCTTATCGCCAAATTTTCTTTGCGATTAAAGTCACTAAAAAAAGGTCCTCCTTGGAGACCGCGCACGTTAGCTCCACCGGAACAAATGGCGTTCAGAAGTGACATAAACAACGCACTCGCCTGTCAACCTCTACCTACGACCGCAGCTGCAAACGAACAGTGGCACCACTTAAAAGAGCTGATATGGAAGTCCGTAGAGAAGATCACCAGCCAACGACCACCACCCATACGCAGGCAATCTTGGCTTTCTACTGACACCTGGAACATAATTGAAGAGCGCAAAACACTCAAAACCCAAGGGCTGACAAGTCAAGAAGACCGCGACAAGTACTCAGAACTGAGCAGAGTGATTCAACTACACTGCCGTCACGATAAAAACCATTTTATTGACCATATCTGTCAAGAAATAGAAGACCATGCCCGTAAAATACAAAGTTCCGACCTTTTCAAAAAAGTGAAACTTCTCTCCAAGCAGTTCAAACCAAGAACGTGGGTAATTGAGAATGAACAGGGCATGCTGCTTCAGGATCTGGACTCAGTAGCAGAACGATGGCGGAAATACTGCGCGAAACTCTACGAAAACCCTCACGATCATGCGCCACCGCACATGTCCACCAAATGGCAAGATATGAATCTGGAACCCCCCATATTGCTATCTGAGGTCTCTGCCGCTATTTCATTACTCAAGGACAAAAAAGCACCCGGCCCGGATCAACTGCCAGCTGAGATCATAAAAGCAATGGGAGCACCAGGAGCGGAAGCCTTTCTCAAAATATGTGACAGTATCTGGCGTACTGGGCAGTGGCCCAACGAATGGGCTAAGTCTGTTATTCTACCTCTACACAAAAAAGGCTCAACTTCTAAATGTGACAACTACAGAACTCTAGCGCTAATATCTCACGCAAGCAAAGTGTTGCTCCATATAATAAATAACCGAATCCGTCACTATCTGGACTGGCAAATCCCGCAGGAGCAGGCAGGCTTCGTAAAAGGCAAAGGGACTCGCGAACAGATCTTAAACGTTCGCCAACTTATAGAGAAGTCATACGAATTCAACACTCCCACCATCTTGTGTTTCATAGACTACAGCAAAGCCTTCGACTGCGTCGTCTGGTCGGCCTTGTGGCGAGTATTAGAAGAATTCGGAGTACCTGAACACTTGATTGCTCTTATTCAATCGCTCTACTCATGCAATCAAGGCGTCGTTAAGGTAGAAAGAACTACATCTGACCCATTTTATTTCGAAAAAGGTGTAAGGCAAGGTTGCATTCTGTCCCCCATTCTATTTAACGCTTATGGAGAGTATATAATAAGAAAAACTTGTGAAGGCTGGGAGGGTGGTGTTACCATAGGTGGCACTAAAATCTCTAATCTCCGCTATGCAGACGACACCACACTGCTCGCTGCCAACGAAAACGAAATGGCACAGCTTTTAGACAGAATGGAAAGGATCAGCCTGGAACTGGGTCTCAAAATTAACCACTCCAAGACCAAATTAATGGTAATAGACCGAACCAGCCAACTACAGTTAACAGGTGCCCTACCTCTTGAAACGGTCGAGGATTTCATTTACTTGGGCTCTAACATCTGCAACACGGGATCCTGCGAGAAAGAAGTGAGAAGGCGAATAGGCATGGCCAAGAATGCAATGACCCAGCTGCACAAAATTTGGAAAGACCGCAACATCTCACGGAAGACTAAAATAAAACTTATTAATTCCCTGGTCTTCTCCATATTTAGCTACGGATCTGAGACGTGGACTCTAAAAAAGGCCGATCGGGACCGCATAGATGCCTTCGAGATGTGGTGCTGGAGGAAAATGCTTCAGATTCCCTGGACTGCATTTCGCACGAACGAGTCTATCCTACGTGAACTGAGAATCAAAACCAGGCTCTCTTCCATCTGCTTGCGCCGAGTACTGGAGTTTTTCGGTCACATAGCCAGGAAAGACGGACATAACCTCGAACAGCTGATGGTTACTGGCAAAATCGAAGGCAAACGCCCGAGAGGTCGTAGTCCACTTAGATGGTCGGACCAAATCCGCTCTACGCTGGACACCAAGCTGCATGACGCGCTCCACGAGGCCAAAGATAGGAACAGGTGGCGCCAAATTATAAAAACAAAGATGACTCCATGGTCAGGGGATCACGACCCTCAGTAATGAGGAAAACGATGCGAGGAGGAGGATGTATGTATGTAAAAATATACGGATAAAATAGAGTAAAACCGTAATATTTGAAACCTATTTAAAATCAAGGATCACGAGTAAAGACACAAACAGTAGCTAGTTTAAATAGATTTTGTACACGAAAGAACAAGAAACAAACATTTAGTTCAAACAATTTTGTGTTCGTAAATAATTTCAATGTTTATTTTTATTTCCATTTATTCATAAAACAAAAAATAATTGGATACAAACAGAAACCTTTGCCGTCGGCCTCATTACACAATATATAAATAAACAATTTCACATCCCTTTTGACGGTTCGCTGCGCAAACATTAACATTATAGACATCATTATTATATTCATTATTGGTCATTAAACAATAAACAATTTTAGAGGGTTCCAAAACAGAATATCAAAATTACTCCCCTTTTGTTTTGTGACTTGTTAAAAACAGGTGGTATGAAGTTCCTTCTTCTCTAATTTGAAAGTTAGTTAATGTTATAATACATTTATATACATAGTAAGTACTGTACTGTTGACATAAGATACATAAAGAGCGTAAATCAAAAGGGTAGAGTATAAAAAGTAACAAGATACAAAGAAAATAAATATTTTTTTACTAACTAGCAGACTAAGTATATCCCAAAGAATGGTAGGTACAAATCTGTCCATAATCTTCAGCCATTTCATGTTCTTTTAAGAAGAGAGAAGAATGAAGAGTGCATCTTATACAACACTGCGGCACTGAAATTCAAAACAATTCGTCAGCACTATACGGCACTATTTGTAAAGCTATTGTCTACAATACTAAGCATCGTGACCATGTACAAAACAGATGGTTGTTATTGTAAGATCTATGGCGATTCTTCGACAACACGCAAGTTCAGGAAAAGACGCCATGACCTACTTGATTCGGAACTTTGACACTACCTGAAGTATGCAAAGCTGTTTTATGTTGAAGGGAAATTCATGTCAACAGGAAATAAAAGAAAAGAATTGCTCTAGAATGTTCTATGAAGTGGCGGACGTTATATAGCGGTTTTAGTATGAGGTATTTGCATGTGTCACGTCCGCAAATAGGTAAAATGTTGATACTACGTGAGCCAAGCTACGGGCGGAATAATTATAATTTTTCTTATGCCTTATGTTTACTAGATATTTATATAGAGACAACAGGCTACGAAATTTGTTAAGATGGAGTAAGCTTGCCCAGCAATTAAAGAATCCTCTCAGCTAAATCATAAAGAAATGGTAAATCTACATGTACCTTATCAATGTTAGTTCAAAAATCATCAAAGCATAGGTACCTACTCATACTCAACAATGTTTTTTGTATTCTTAACTAAAAATGGAATATGACAACGTGACAAAGAAACATCCGAAAAAGCAAATCATGGTTCAATACCTAACTATCCACCACATTGTCAACGCAATCACACCTATTCACATCTTGACACGTCTAACCACATTTTGTATTGGTTTCAACATTACTGTCAAAGACCATAAAAGTCCAAGTGCCTAATTTAGAGCCGAATCATGTGTTCGGAACATGTATGGACTGTTTTGTGGGCGTAGTTGATTCTTAAGATAGTGTTGATTTTGTTGATAACTATTATATAGCTCCTAGACAGTAAAACATAATACTGTAAGGCATTTATTTGAACGTATAATAAAATATTGTTCATGAATAATTTAATGGTAACCTAATAGTCATATACAAAGCCCTGCAGGTCTAAAAGGCCACTGTTGCTGAATCTAAATAAGAATCATGCTATAATGCCGTCTCTTTTTAAAGACATGAGAGTGACTAGAAAAAAAAAAAACATAATTATGAATCATATTCATGCATATTATGATCATTCATATAATTCAGGATCATTCATAATGTGTGACGACACACGTGATGGAAATCTGGTGATCGCCAAAACCGGGGACCGGCAATAATAAACAAAACATAATGATGATAATTCGAATCATATTATGATTCTGCTATAACGGCCTTTTTAGCCCTGCTGAATATGACAGAAATGTTCTTAGACTATATTCTGTGGTCTCATGAAATTGTCTTGTTGCTTTGTTAGCATCCATTTATTTTATTATCTTATCTTATCTATTTCCGTATTCGTTTATGGTAATTTGATGACTTGCCAAGATGTTGTAAAGATAAGCAAGCTTAATGTTTTTGAGGTTATATCAAAAGAAGTTCAGACATCCTGTGATGGTAAAAACAATCAGAGAGATCAAAAACTACAAATTTCCTTCCGCGGAACCGATGTCTAAGCACAATGTAAATAAATATAAATAAATATTGCTGGACATTTCACACAGCGCCATCTAGCCCCAAAACTAAGCAAAGTTTGTACTATGGGAACCAGATAACTGATAAAACACATAATATATTTTTGTAAATAAATACCTGAGTACTTATTTTACTTTACAACACCCAGGCACAGAACAAACGTCTATATTCATCACACAAATGATTGTCCTGGGTGGGAATTGAACCTAAGACCTACAACGCTAAAACGCTTAAGCTACTCGTGGTAATACAATTTTTTCTGGGCATAACCAAAACAGCTAAAATATATGTATAGAAAACTGAGTCTAAAGGAAAACAAACTTTTGATTGGTTTTCAATGAATACAAATAAATACTTGAGACGTCATAATTTATTATCAGTTGAGATGAATTCATAAAATACATTACACAACACTTATTTTGAAAGTTTTTTCTAAATTAAAAACGTCAATGGCTGATGATGCTGTTTATTATCAACGCAATCAGTGTTCGTATTTTATCTACGTTATTTCAAATGACTGCATTCGTCGTTTACATGTCCCGGTTCTATTTTTATTGCTTGCTCTAATGGATTTTAGTAATATGATCCTTGATTTTGTTTCTCCTTTTTTACACGTGCCCTAAAACTCTAAAATGCAGTTTCACATAAACTTATCGAAGGGAGATAAATCTTTGTTTCTTTTTATTGCGTTAGATTCAATTGTTTTGTTTAGTGTTTCAATACTACTCATGCACATCCTTTTACCACTCAAAAGCTCTTTCACAGTATTTAGAACATTTCTGAGTAATTTCTTTTAAGAGTGTAATGAGATGGCTATATGAAAAAAATCATATAACCTGGCGTTGACGTTGCGAATGTTTCTATGCGCATTACTAAATACCAGTTCAACTAAAATATTTAACTAAAAAAACAGAAGCTTTACTAACAAAACCTTGCCTATAAAATAATATTCATCCGGTTGCACTAACTTAACAACAATAAAGTTTAAAGATTAAATAAAAATGCTTGGCGCCTCACCATTTTTAAATCCATACACTCAATCATCATAGTAATTACCTTTTTCACATTTCATTAATTCAAATATTACCATCGACACGTACCTTATTGTTAATGCAATGAGTAACTTCCTAATGCATTTTGGATTGAGTGATAAATGAGCATCCATACAAACTAACAAAAGTTCATACATTTACATAATTCAGTAGGCGTTTGTGTAATTGAGCATTGTCTGTACAATTGTAGGCGTTTTGACAAGCAAAATATAATTTTGAACTAGTTAGATGATACCAGTGGTTTTGTTACTGTATAAACAAGATGAATCTGGCGTTTGAAAAATTTAATAGTACTACTGTTATATTCTGTGATAGTACTTCTATCTAAGCAGCCAGTAACACCCACAGCTGGGTAAAGGCCTCTTCTCCATCACGCCACTCCTGGCAGTTTTGTGCCAGCTGGATCCATTGCTCTCCTTTCACCCTCACAATGTTGTCTGGTCATCGGGCAGGTGGTCTGCATCGAGGCCGCCGCGTATCTCTTGGCCACCATTCGGTAACAGCCTTTGTCCATCGGTCGTCGTCCCGTCTGGCCAAGTGCCCCACCCATCTCCTCTTAAGCCTCGCAATCGATAGTATAATTCGCGTCATGTAAAAATAATGCTGGAAGAAAGTGGAGGGGTGTGTTTTGTCTCATGTTTGCGCATGGGTTACCTATTCACAAACATACTATGAGTAAATAAATTTTTAAAAATTTAAAATAATATGGCGCAGCTCCTATAATTCTTTGATGTACCTACCTATTTAAAATTCTGGTGTGCCGTGTCCATATAATACTTTTAAAAGTTTGACCAGATAATTATGATAATTTGTATTCTTAGGGATAGCTCATAGGTTTAGTTTGACCCTATACTTCTAGTCCGCTAGTCCTATGTAAGTATATTTAATTTTATGACAAAATATAGCTTAGATTTTTTTTATAGTATCTTAGACTTACTATAATTTTTAATTTTTATAGTGTTAAACCACATTTAGCCAATAATACGAGCTTACCAAGATTTTTGACCCGACGAATATGGATTCCGGGATCGCTTGTATCAATGCGGGTTCGAATCCCGTCGGCATCGCAAATTTTGGTAAGACTTTTCATTTTCAATGAAGTAGGTACCTATCTAATTCATAGAACCGTGTTGGCCAGAGTGGGGTAGTGTCTCGGCTTCTATCGGTCGCTGGTTCGAGTACCGGTCCTGCATCAGTAGATTTTCTATTTACAAAAATTGAAAAAGACAAAAAGAAAAAAAGAAAGTTCATTTAAAGAAAATTGCAACATCTCTTAAAATACAATAAGATCGGATGTATTACATTTAATCTTCTTTGTAGCTTAATGTCTGGGACTTTTGTTTTACTTGACGTAAATGCGACTTAGGAATTCTTATTAACTTGTCCAAATAATGAGGCTGCAGTGGCGGATTTAACTCCACCCGAAATGAGATGAAAGTTGAATGAACTCTCAGCCTATAATCAATTCGGATTCATAGATTTGATCATTAAATGAAAAAATATATTTTTTTATTATCTAAGATATACACATAATATACACAGAAAAACACCCAGACCCGAGAAAATATTTGCAGAATATACAAAAACTAGCAGTGTCCCCGTAGTGATGGTATAGATATGGTGATGATGATGATGATGATGATGATGATGATGAAAAGTAACCTATAACCTTCAGAGTTTAACGATCGAATGCAGAAATATTGTTTTGAATCTGACTGGTAGTTCCTGAGAGTAGCGCGTTCAAACAAACAAACAAACTCTTCCGCTTTATTATTAAGTATAGAAGTAGGTACATATAGATAAGCATAAGTACCTATATACTTGCTTTGTGGTGGAGATCGAACCCGCAACTTTCTGTATTTCATGCTGGCCTTTGTCAATTCCACCTCAGAGTTGTAGATGTTTCCACAGCATGGTTAAAACTACCTCATAAAATTCGTACAGCTAAAAACTAAACAGCTAAAATCTAAAACCCTAAACAGCAGCTCCGGTCAAAAGTACCCACAATGCAATCTACAGCGATTGCGTTATCCATTTATTATTTACTCGTGCCATATCCGCTACAAGATTAAACGGCGACTTGTGCGAAGATTAAATCCCGGATTTTATTCCCATATTGCTATTTCCACCCCACGGTTGAGGAAAACTCGAGTATTCATTGCGGGTAGCCGAGCTTGTAAGGGTTGACGAACATTCTAGAATATTTGTTGCTCAAAATTCGCGATTTAGTTTTAGTATTTTGTTGAATAATTTCCAGGTTTGTAGGAACGTGTGTTGTCAAGATGAAAATGTCAGCGTCAGCTTTTAAGTAAGTGTTATTTTGCGTGAGTTAATTTGGGGTTTATTTGAGGAGGAACGAATTTGTAGTAAAAAATATGGTGATTTTACTTTGTACAGAAACAAATCTACTACGTAATGTAAGAAACTACATTAGAAATACCTAGTTCTGTTATCTAACGATCTACTGCCAGTCGGAAGCGTATCCAAGATGGCAGCATCTCAAAGTTAAATGGCCATGTGGATCCGAGGAGTTCTACATGTAATTATAATACCTATGTGCCGGTTCTTAGATTCTTGTATTAAAAATTGTCTTTGTAGCTAAACCTATTCTAAAAATATTGTTATAACTACATACAAATAAATAAAAATAAAGTAAAATAAATAAACAATTGACATAAAAACAAAAATCACCACACACCATGAAGAGAGCTAGAGGAAGGCACGAAATAGAGCTTTCTACATAAATATTTATTTCTTGAATGATTTTATTTTGATCTTCTATTAATTTATCTCGCTAGATTATATCTATATATATTTTTAAATTATTTAATTAATTAAACGGGACTTAAACGCGTACTGAAATCGTTTTATTTACCTCGACGTTTCGGCGACATTACAGTCGCCGTGGTCACGAGAAGACTCAAAAATTTAAAAATTTAAAATGTGTTCAAGTCGCGAAAGTTTAAAATATGTATATTTATGTGTAGTTTGTTTAACACACTTTCCTTCAATACAAAAGGCAAGCAAGTTTTTTGGTTGGACAGCCCTAAAAACTCAAACCAAGATTTATACTAAAGCTGTGGTTATTTATACCAGCTAGCCTATTTTTATTCCCGTGTGATATTTTTAATGAGGCAACTGAACAGTGCTGTTTAACCTTTAAACACATTAGACTAGGTACAGTAATTCGATACTACGAAGTTATGTTTGTTGTTGTGCATACATATAATATTATGTATGTTTAAACATTGTTTTAGTGTGTGTGGACTAAATGAGCCTACGCACACTACAATGACGTGTTGTATGAAAAACACAAACATGATCAAACGGTATTCGTGTTATAGAAATTAGAGTGAAAAAATCAACAAGAGATTTTCATCTTCTCTTTTGGTGTACCTACCTATATTTTTATGTTCAAATTAATAGCTCATAATGTTTTCACTGATTCAATGTTCAGGTTTTATTTGTCTTCGATCTGTGATCTGCCCTCTGATTGACCATCTTTGATAGCGACCAAAATCGGTCTTAAACTGACAAAAAAGACAGTTAAATAATCACGCACGTAGCTCTGTCACTCTCATCTCAACGAGACCAAACACGACAAAATATACCTACACGATCTTTTTGACAGTTTGAGACCAATTTGATGTTTGAGACAAGTTAGACAATCAGCCTGCTGATTTATTGCGAATAAAATTAATTAAATATTTTTTCTCATAAACGTCAGGAAGAATACCAATCAAAATCAGTAGGCAGATTATATTCTAGTTACTTAATACGCCAATCATAGTATCCGATTACATTTTTATAGATAAAAACTATTTACTAATGCGAGCTAAACCAATAACAGACAACATTTCCCAATCTCGTTCTCATATCCAAATAAACGAATAACTACAAAATAAGCAATTTTGAATAACAAGGAAGTATGAGTGTGGTCGTTGTCTAATTTAAATTCTAAAAAAGCGAAGGTTCTCACCGCCTCAGGTCCATCCCTTTATTTGTTTAGAAGTAATTGAACTAATGTTGGGTATGACATGATTTTAGATTGACTTTTGTCAGAGTAGGTTCATTTTGATTTTGAGCCGGTACAATGAGTCGGTTCATTTGAGCCGGTCATTTTCAATTGACTATTCATTATTTTGGCGGACTACTCACTCATTCTCATATGACAATCTGTCCGATCAGTTAGAATTCTTTCTTGGCATTGTCAAGCGAGGAGTGATTGAAGATTGAATGAAGCTTGAGGAAAGAGTAACGTCATTTTCTGATTTTGTCATATTGTGTACAGTCACATGACATTTGAAATGAAGCATGGCATTTCAAGAAGTTGAGCCGATCACACAAATTTGAATTTTGTACGGGACAAAAGAGCCGCGTCAGTCACGTCATACTCAACAATAAATTGAGCTAAAGACGGTTTTATAATTGGACCCCACATGGGATTTTTAATGCAAATGTTGAATAAAAATTTCGATAGACAACATAAAATACAATAGATAATGTAACTAAGTTTTAAAGGTCATTGAAAAACAACATATTCAGATCAGAATACCAAAGTTGAAAAACAACATTAAGGTAAAAGTACCATATGCCGGGATAGTACATTATGCCGTGGCATTTTGATTTTTGCCGCAAAATAAGAAAACAGTCTGGAAAATTATGATTTTAAACAATATCACATCAACTACGGTTTGAATACAACCAAAATAACACGATTTTAAAATAAAAATAATAGTTCTAATATCCATTTCGAGCTTCCAAACGCGCCAGTCGCGACTACATTGCTGTCTAGTACGACCCTGTTGTCAGTGAGCATAAGGTGACAGTGCGATTTTCTTAAGGATATAATGTGATACCGGTAAGTTTATTTGATAAAAAAATGTGAAATTATTAATTGGTAGTTATCAACAGAGGGTTTAATAGCTAATTCGGAGGATATGAAGCATTATTTTCAGAGAAATTAACTATTTTATGATTCCCGCAATTATGTTCATACAATCTGAGGCGGTGAACATAATTGCGGGAGTATCATGCAATAAGGGAAAGTAGGTCCCAAGTGTTTTTGTGTTTTATTTCTAGCTGGGGTTAAATTAATTGATTCCTTTAATGCAATTAAATTTAGTATTGACTGCAGATTATCGTGAGGTAATTACGGGATATGTTTTTCTTTAATTTTACCTCACAAAAAAGTAAAATTTAAACCATTTTTTTGACTCCCGTAATAAAGCACACGAGAGTTTTACTCATGTCCTTTATTCCGGTATACCCGGAGTGTATACTACTAGTAGTAAGTAAGGAGAGAAGAAGAAACATTTTCTATGTTTTCTTTTGCAAATAATAAAAAATAAGTGGGGGGAGGGGGTAACAGCGAGCTGATCTGATGATGGAGTCAGGAGCTGTAAAACAGAACTCCTCATTAAAAAAGGCCGATTGAGTTTAAACACGGCATAGGTATCTGGCAAGTTCCGACTAAGTACCTACAATATTTTATTATGGTGACAGCGAGCTGATCTGATGATGGAGTCAGGTCAGGACCTTCTCAGTGAATAACAGTAGAACATTCGCGTTTGGGCCCATTTGTATTAGCTCCCTCATTTTTGAATAAACGTTTGATATCTAACTAAATGTAGGTAGGTATAAGATTGTTTTAAAGTATTTTTATTTGAATAGGTAGGTACCTACCAATTATAATTATTTTAATCCATAAGTATATTGATAAAGACACCAAGGCACCATTTTTTTGCCTCAAAGTAGCTAAATAACGTATGCTTCGAAGATATCCCGGAATTACGTACAACGATTCCCGGGATTAGGTAAGGAGCCAAATTTTATCACGGAATTAGGGACAAACTAGAGGTTCCGCAAAATACCAATTATTTCTATAAATGAAAGGCTACGACGCAAAATAATGTTCTACACTTATCTTATAATATCAATCTACAGAATAAAACAGTTTTCAATCCTAGCACCTTCTTACTTCTTCTAAAAATCATCCTCAAAGTTGAAAATGCCTTAATATCCCGTAATATGGTACATTTACCTTAATTAGATGAGAATACCAAAATAAATATCTACACACAATGTTTTTCTGGGAGTTTGGATGATAGAAAAAATCTGTGAAAGCAATAATTTTAATTGTTTTAGTATTAATCCGCACTTAGGGAATCGGAAATTTCGATAAGATTTTAAATTTTCAATGATTTTAAACATTTCATCTGAGTTTCATTGTTAATAAAAATGTTGTAGGGATAAGGAAAAAAAAAGTTTTTTTTGTAGGCTCTACATAATCAAAACAGCGGGCATAAGCTAGTATTTTTAATATGACCACAAATTCTGGCTTACAAGATCAAAAACCATTTTAAAATAGCTCTGCTGACTAAGATACAAATTGTTGGTTTGGAATTGAAAGCTCTGAATACCCAAGTAACTCCACTCAACTCATTGCATCGAACTTGCTAGGCGCATCGCCACATCTTTCAGTCGAGTTTAAACTGGCTAAATATTTGATGAGGGTAACAGGATCAAATGAAATAGCAGGGTTGTAGGTACTTTACACAGTGGTATTTGAAAATAGCTGAGTTACAACTAGTTTCTATTTTACAAGCTTTTATTTACTTAACTTTTATTTTTTTTGTATCCACGATCGAAGGTATTTCCCCGAGCTTAAGTTTGTGATTATAATATTATTTTTATCAATCTTTATCGAACACAATCAAAGGCATCTTAAAATCTTAAATATCATCCTTTGTGATATTTTGAAACAACGATTTCAAAATTTGTAATTTTCAACCATATTTATGAGATTTAGAATAATTTACAATTTTCTGAATATAATTCAAAAACTAATTATCTTTTTTTAGTCTGGCAGGGCAGGACACGTCTTCCTCTCGGGTTCGCTAGATAAATATAAAAACTCCGTTATTAGAGATGGTCTAGGTGGGTATGCAGTTTTTTTTAATCTACACAGACCTTTGTTTAGCCACAATCTCACCTGATGGTACGTGACGATGTGGCTGACGATGGATCACAAAGTTCTAGAAGACACCTATTCACTCTTGACTTGAAGAGACCCAGGTTATAGTTTTCGGGGAAAACAGAAGCTGGCGGCGAGTTTCAGACCTTAGCCATGCGGATGATGAAGGTGGAGACGAAACGCGTGGTACGAGTGGATGGAGTTAGATGCAGACTGTGGCAGAATTTCAAAAGCAAAGTTGTTCAGCTACTCTGTATCGTCTACACAAGTAGGGATGGAGTTTCATATCCATCGAGTTAAACAAGGGTACTTGAAGTAGAATATATGATTACGCGATCAATAGTACGCCAATATCTCTGATCTTAACCTAAATAACTCAAGGGTTTCAAGTTGATACGTTTTAATGAGACAGTGTTAGCACTTGCAAAGTTAATATTAAATTACTAGCGAACGCCACCGGCTTCGCCCGCGTGGACTACTATTTTTTATTCCAAGTAACGTACGAACAGTACCTATATTATTCCGGGATAAATACTTTTTGTCCCGGAAAAATGTACGGTCGTTATGTGGGATAAAAAATAGTAGGATATGTGCTATTTTAGGCTAATCTAACTCTGTGCCAAATTTCATTTATCCAATAAAGATTACCAAAGAAAATGAGATTCAGGCTTCATACTTACATTTTAATACACGAAATTCATCGAAAAATCCCTGAATAAAATCTGTGAAATATTAATGAGATGATTCAAAAGTACTAAAGTAATAAGTAAGGCCAACTCTCTAGTGACTGTATTTAGGCCGCCTGAAGTTCTCCATCATGGCTTACCAACTGGTTAGAGCCCGGATCTACATATCTCGCTTTTTGCTTCAGAAGGCAAGATATTTTGTTGATTCGTTCAGTGTATAATGCCACTAGAGGTCGCCCATCTATTTTGTTACCTTACGGGAGCATCGCTTTACTATCTAAAGGCGCAAACACACGCTGGCCCATGCTCACCGAGTGAACGAGTGCCAACGTATGGGGAACACCACTCGCCTCGACTAGCCAATCTTGCCATAGCTCGCCTAGCTGGCAGAGTGAATACGAGTGCCAATTTACATTGGTTTGCATAGACTCGCCAAGCGTGTGGTAGCACTCGCCTTGCATCATCTCGCCTTCGCTCGCACTGGCTTAGGCTGGCCTAACGTGTGTTTTCACCATAACAAGAGGAACTAAGCGGTACATCGCAGGCGCTTTTAAATTTTATTACCTAAAAGGTGACGTCATCAATGTTTAATTTTTTAAACCTAAAAATGATAATCTAGTGTTATCATATCATGAATAAGTAAGGTATGAGTAAGTACCGCTCTAGTTTTTCGGTCAACAACATCGTATGATTCACTGAGAATGCCTTCAGATGGTACTTGTTACTTGGAAACTATTTCGGTTCGTTAAAATTTTTACAGGGTTTTGCTAATTGGACTCGAGGTCTATGGAAAAACAAGACAAAGTGTTGCGCTAAATGTACAATGTTATGTGAAGTAGCTACGAGAATTTTCACACGAAAATAGGGTAGGACAAATTCTCACCGAAAATAAGGTGCCTATTGTACTTACGAAATAATAGTTACGTTGCTAAAATTTTGGAAGGAGAAAAATAATCAAGAAAATGGTGTCTAGACAGATCTCTCGTGAGAATTCGTAATGTTTCTTTAGTAAGGGAATTCTAGGCCCCCAATACATCCAATAATTTATCTATCCTATTTTTACTTGACCATTCTGAGTAATTCAAATAAGTTCATACAATCATGATAATTCATTTTTTTACAACCTAAAAATAATTCAGTTCTGTATTTTGCTCAGACTTGACCCTTGAAAATACTATACTTACCTACTTTTAAAGGTTATTTCGAAAAAATAAAATAGCAAGTGGCAAGAAAAGAAGAGTTTGAGAAAATAAGAAATAAAATACTAAAAAACTTTTGAAATAACTGCACATTCCGATAAAACTGATACAGCAGAACGGAAGTTAACAGAATAAACCTTTTATACCAAGAAAAACTGTATTTTGCTTGAATTTCTTCGCACAAAATGGATCTTCCAAAGCGAACCGCTATCCAATATTAATATCGTGCCGTTTCAAAAAGTTTGAACTGAAAGCTAGTCTGCTATCAATATTCATAAGCTCAAGATGGTGTATCTGAAGCGTGCTATAAACAAAGCCGGCTCCAAGTGTAGTGAAGCAAAGTAACCGATCTTGGAGAGCTCATAATGTTGAAGTTTCTGAAATTGCAGTTTGCTAACACCGTTATATAGCAGAAAAGTACTGAAATAAGTTCGAGATTCGGAGGGCACGTTAAACTATTATCTCCGGCTTTTAAGCCATGACAGAGGCCTCCAAGTGGCCTAAAAACTTCATCATCAGAGTTAACCAATGACTCAGACAAGCAAAAAAAAATTAATGTTCTTAATACTATTATTACACATACCATTAAATTGGTTAGGTTACGAGCTTACGAGTATAATTAACCTAATTTATGAGAATCGATCATTAGGTGTAGTGATTGTAATGTTAAGATACCATTAGGACAGTTTAATATTAAGATAACAAGCATTATGAGAATAAAAAAATTAGGGTTACTGATGTTATGTCAATCAACAGGGAGCCGAATTGGAAGAATGTTGGCGGGAGAGGCAGACCAAATAAAAGATGGATGGACTGTGAGAATGATGGTTTTGAGTTTGAAAGTATTAAATGTTAGGATGGCAGCTGATAGTATAAAGTAAGTAGAAAGGAGAATTCCATAGTATCCCCCTCACATAAGAAGTAGAGTTAGGATGTCATAGTTTGACAAATTGAAAAAATCGTAAGTGAGTTTCTCGCTCAATTTGTGTCATCGGGCGATAATTGCTTTACGAGTCTCGAAAAACAAAAACTTCGAGTATGTCATACATACTTGAAGGTGAGTTTTATTTTTTGGTTACATCTAAACATACCTATGAATGCGACTATCGCCTACGAGACTAACAAGGCGATTATCGCCCCAAAAACTCTCTCCATCTAAATGTCCACTAAAGGCAGGGATGATAATGATGATTATGTAATGTACTTAAATGATTATGATGATTTGTTTTAATATAAAAAAATCCTCCATCCCTTTATTCATTAACATTTTATTATTAATTATCATTACTTTTAATGTAAACTGTATCCTCCGCGGAAGTAAAAAAGTTAATTACTTTATTTTCAGCTAATATCTCGTTTAATATTTTTAATTTTTTACCTCAATGTTATTAAACCAGCGGAAAGGAAAACGAAAGAAAACTAAGTGACTTGATGGACGCGAAAGAACAGGCGTAGAATCACCTAGCTCTCTGTGATACACTATGTGATCCTATTGAATAAATGAATTTGATTTTGACTTTGACTTTGGACTGATTGATAATAATATTTGGCAGTAGAGATGGTGGTAGCCGGTAGAAAAACCTAGACATGTCAAACGTGATATTTATAATACGACAATGAACAAGCTCTTAACTTCCTATAGTTAGCAGATGTTCAATATCCGTTGATTAAGTCTAAGAGGGCAGACAAAGGCACGTCCTTTATTGCAACACATCAAAATGTATAATGTCACTCTCCGTTTTCTTAAGACGTACAATCTTAAGCAACTCTGCCTTAAAAGCCAGCAAGCAGCATGCTCATAAATTTCAGTTTGCAACTTGCACCGCGTAACATTCGATCAATAAGTGTTTTGTATGGGTTCTATATTTGCAAGCTAATACGCGATATCGAAACTTTTATAGACCAAGTGTCAGCGGCAGAAACGCCTATTTTATAAAGTACCAGCATGAAATAAAACGAAACAAAACATGATCACGACTTTAACCCCCAAAGAGCGGTAAGCATTTACAATCTTTTAAGAGAAAGAGATTGATAAAAATCTGTAGTGATTTAAGAAAGTATGACAGAAAAATGTAGGGTTTGTTTATCTGTTCAGTAACAGCATATCATAATCTCAGCCTAGTCTACCTGATACTGACCTATAAGTGGTCAATACTTGGAGTTGATTAATCCACATGTTTATCACACTTTAAGAACGAAGAAAAAAGAAATGTTCAAAATATAATATTGTAATATTGTATCAAAATATTGTATTTGTTTTTCTATAAATACAATATTTGCGATATCTTAGGTAGGTATTTGTAAAAATGTAAGCCTGGATGGGTGGATGAAATTTAAAATGTCGTGGGCTGTCAGAGAATTAGGCTAGCACAGAGCCTGGGACCGTAGTGAGAGTAAAAAGAGGCCTATATCTCTTTACTTCTTCAAGTAAAAAATGCAGTTTTGATGATGACAAGCTTTTTATCAAAGTGAACAAAGTAATTTTTACTTGATGGAGTTTGTTGGTACTCAATGATGTAAGGATGCGAATAGTTATCACCACGTCTACAAAGCTTTCCAAGCCGATATTACTTACGTCACAAGCTTACCACATTCGATAACAGCTTATAAGCCAGCCTTTTGTTTCGTCTAATCATGTGCCTTTTACGGTTACTGCAAGGTTTGTGAAGCCTTGCTGACTTGTTTAAGTCAAGTGGGTTACAGTTGTTGAGTAAAGAAACTACTAGAAGTGGATTAAATGATTTATGAATAAAAATTAAGCCGTATTGGCTGAGTGGGTTATTGCCTTGATTATCGATCCGAAGGTCGTGGGTACGTCACAAGATTTTTTGTTTCGAAAATTTCGTATATGAGCATTGATAAGAGCTCTAAAATTCTAAATGAAGCGCTCGGCTGTTAACTCCACTAGCGGTCACTCATCCAAATTGTGACGACTCAGAAAGTCGGTGTCGCTTAACCTCAATTAATAACAAAACTTGAAAGATGTTGTAATTTTTCAAGTCATGTCTAATCGAATATGAAGTCTATGTTCAATATTGTTGCACCGGGCTACTGATCGGGTCACGTGTCTAAGGTTACGTGGGTAAATCAGATCATGGTTATTGCGGAAGCAAAAGTGTGTAAATTCGACAAAGTTTACTACTAGTGTATTTTATGCCTTGAGGTAGCCCGGTTTATTGTGAAAGTTATTGTGACACTGCGTGTTATCTCAAGAAACAAGATGTAGATTGTAGGAATATTGACATATTGAATTGACATATTGACTATATAGTAGTTTCCCTCATGTGTTAATGTCTACCGTGGAGTGTGGCCTAGCGACCAGTAATACAGGCAACAGCCTACCACTGGCACCAGTCTCTCATAAACGGGTTAGAAATTAGCCTAAGTAGGTAGGTACCACTTAAACTATGATTAAGCTTAGTTATAGATAGCTTAGATAAGCTTAAGTTTTTGTAACCGTTTTTGAGAGAAAATAAATAAATAAATAAATAAAAATAAAAAAATATTGACCATGGCCAGAATTGACATCCTGGCCATTGTCACTGTTATCTTAGCAATGAGGATTTAACTGCCTACAACTTGTCCTATCAGTTATGATGACAAACGAAATATTAAAAATATTTTAAAACACACTAAAGAGGAGGCAATAAAATGGACACAGTAAAGAGGAGGCCTATACCCAACAGTGAGTGGAGATGGGCTGAAATGAAAACTCACACTCACTAACTTTTTCGTGAATTTTTCAGATGTTATAGTTATTCTGATACTGGGCGGACACAAATCCAAAAAAATCAAAGATCATGAAAATCGGTCCAGTCGTTCGTGATTTATAAATAGTGTAATTAGCTCGACTTTGTTTTAAAATAACGTAAAATCGTACTTACCTTTTAAAAAATTGTCAAAGTATAGGGAAGTTCTACCCGGGCTTGATGTGTTGTATAATAACTTTATTACTTACCTACTTCAAAAGATTTAAAGGGATATAATTGGATTTACTCAAATCGTTTTTAAATTTTAATGTTCCTTTGAAATGAGGATGTCTTTTTACCAGTAAGTAATAGAATCCGTCTCTAATTTGTAACTATCTTTGAATCCATTAAAAATGTATCAGGCCAGTCAGAAAGTTTATAAGCGCGGGTGGCCCACAATTCGGTTTTGATTAATTTTGGACACAGTCTTTATAATACTGTACGTTCAATGATAAACAAAAAAAAAGTTTTATCTCTAAATTAGAAAAAAAAAGTATCTGATTATCTGATACATCTTGTATCTGATACATAGCACATAATATCGAAGGTTATAACCTTCGATATTATGTGCTATGTACAACTGTAGAAATTCATATTGACCTATTCTTTATCCCTCTGGTTTTTATCATGTTTTGTTTTAGAAAAATAAAATTGTGAAACCTTGAACACGATGAAAACTTTTAACTGAAATAACAGACTGACGACTCCATCCATAAATGCGTTAAAAATCATCTAAGATCTATATGCATTAATATAGTCTTTGAAAATGTCTAGGTTTAGTCAGAAGTTAAGACCACATACCTCTACTCATTTGAATACTTTTGAAAAACGTCATCCAGTGCGTTTTAAATTCTAGCTGCCCTCATTGAACTGTGTCAATGTAGGTGGGCCGTGAACTTTGTTGAAAATGACCCATAATTCCCTTGTTAGAACCCGTGGAGATAAACCTAACGTATTAATCTAGAGACATAAATACAATTAATGTAAGGCAATTTTGATAAAAAACTGGTTTAAGGAATCTCATAAATTACAGAGCTTTTGGAAAAAGGTATCTTACTGAACGAAAGAACTCTGATTTCGTTACGACCTATATTTGATACTGACTCCAATTTTACCAGATTATTGCAGGTCATCTTTCAAAATGTATTTTCTGTGACGTAGCATGCTAAGTCGTTCTTGATCAAAGAATTATAAACTTCTTGATAGATCCTCGAAATAAAGCAACGTTCAAGGAAGATAATATACATTTATTTTAATAGCTCTGCCCGTGTGGTGCCCAGGTGCAGAATATGCCACACGTGCTTGTGTGTCCATCATGCCCCAACACCTGTACAACGAATGACCTCATGACTGGTTCGAATAATGCCGTGGATGTAGCCACCTATTGGTCTAAATGGCTCTAAAAATTGTAGATACATCGACTCGATAGAAGAAGAAGAATAGCTATGCCCGGCGGTTTTACCCGCTATTTAATTAAGGCTTTTCCGTCAAAAGAAATGTCATCGTTGACTCCACCCAAACGCCCCTCTACCCTCTATCTATTCACGATATTTTGACATGTTAAAACTTTTGAAACTATCTTAGAATAATTATAATTTTAACATCTTGTTGAAGTAGCGAACATTGTCATGGAGACTTCATCAATTATTTTTTTTTCGATGGAAGTGATACCTAGTTGTTCCCTTCATAATTATTATTACTTATTATAGAATATCTGGGCGACCAAGCTCTGCTTGGGTGCGAATCGAGAAAAAAAGAAAAAGAAAAATGAGTTAAGTATGTATTTAAAAAAAGCTCTCGATCGATCTAGCTAGGTAGAGACCTAGCTAGATCGATTATTCGCCCCCGTAAACCGTAAACCTCTGTACCTACCGCACATCGAAATCGTTAGAGCCGTTTTCGAGAACGTGAGTACAAATAAACAAGCAAACAAATATTGCTCGTTTAATAGAATAAGATAATATTTCATAAGAAGATCATATAGTTGTCAGGGAGAGGTTCTGGGCGTGAAGTATGGATGGTCCGATATGTTCAAAGACACGAAATAACCAATGTAACGTGTAGTCAGAATGTCTATTTTATAATCACAATTACTTTCACAAGACTTAAACAGAGGATTGATTCGATTTTTGCCGATTAGAATTACTATCACCATTTAAAAAACAAAATGGAAACGTGGTGAGTTCAACAGAAAGAGGCAAAGCGACCCACAGAACATTACTACTCTCGAGGAGCGACCACTCTGCTCCGATACCAGAAGAACCAAAGTGTCATCCTGCTCGCCACCCACCCTCAGGGAAGCGAGCCCTCCAAAACGAAACTGACTTTAGGGCCCTCTGCCCAAGGAAGTTGTATACCTACGTAACTATATAACTTCCTTGCCTCTGCCTTCTTTGCGTCGACCACATCCAAGTGACAATGACGGTTGTCTACTTGACGTTTCCAACTTTGACACTAGCTAACAAACTATATTTGACTAAGAAAAAGGATTTACCTTGGGATTTACTTGAAGGCGCAAGAAAAGCAGACCCTGCAAAGTATCTTCATCTTTCACTAGCACTAACAAATTGTCATAGGACAGAAAGAGTCAATAATACGTTACTTTGTGTGTCTTAATTCGTAGAATGTCTCCATCTTGACAACTTAGTACTATTATTTATTCTGTGATATACTATACAAAAAACTAAGACACTATTCATTAATCTGTGAAGACACTATAGAATCTTGTTAATCAGCTGGTTAACAAACAACTAAGACATCCGCTACACGGACGGCGCGCTGATTTTTTAGCCGCACCCAAGTGGCTTTTGACCTCTCTTTTTAACATATATGTTATATTAAGTATTTAATTATATGTATTATATTCTTTATACCTAGATAAGTCTAATCACAAATAATTGCATGCTGTGTTCACTGTGTCACTGAAACTACGCCGACTTTGCTTTCTTAGGACTGTCATAATACGTTAAGTTTAGCGTAAATTACAATTTGTGAACCATAAACTTTCATAATATGACACCCCATTAAATTTATTTGTATAACTTTTATTTTTTTACCCCCTTGAGTACCTAATATCTTTACAACCCCTTCATCGATTAAGCCCATAAGCACTCGGGTCACTCGGCACTGGATATATGCACCAACCGGAGTTTAAAACACTAAATAACACGCTATAGTTACATACGAGTCGATAAAGTACAAAATTACAGTACTAAAATTAACTATGTAAATGAATTTTAGATTAAAAAATAAACTAAAAACCACGTCTTGATTTATTTATTTATTTAGAATGCATTGTCATCGAGTTGTGAGCTACCCTGACAGTTTTAGCCAACCAGCTACACGGAAAGTGCTCGAAATTTTAGTCGCGCCAGATTTTCCACGGAACGACAGACATACAGACGAACAAGAAAGTGACTATATAGGTATAATAAGAACGTGGTAAAATAATAATGTCTTTGATCCTTGATAAGTAATTTTGATCCGACGTTTTGAAATGGATTAAAACTACGTTCTAAGATTCTGTTGACATAGATGAATACAAGTGAAGCTAAAAAAAAACGAAATTCGGGGTAATATCCCACTTGGCCAACACAGTCCTTGAACAAAAACCAAATTATATAGTTGAGGATGCGACTCCACTCCATTTTGTTCCGAATGACATTCGATTTCGACTAGTCCTATTATATAACAAATGAGAGAAGTTTGTGTGAATGTTTGTTTTACCACGTATCTCCGTAACTACTAAACTAATTTTGCCGATTTTTTGTTCTACTCGTAATCTATAGTGATCTTCGATCTTCTGTTCTATCTAACAAGAAGGTGAAAAAAGGAGGCAAGTTTCTAAGAAATAAATGTACCTAATTTCTTAAATAAAAATAAAATAATAAGTACTAAGTTATGAATTTTTAAAGGGGTTGCAATAAAGTTCTATTTCAAATAAATATTTTCTGGTTTGATTCACCAGAGTAATTAAATACCTACTTTATTTTTATTTTATTCAAAATTACCCTTAGGGAGGGACTGTGCATTATTACTAAGGTCGTAAAGTTAGTATTGTTTTTCCTAATCGAAAAAAAACTAAATACTTCCTAACTTTATGACTTTTTGGTTTCATTTTCTGTTACCTGTACAAAGCCGGGGCGGGCAAATAGCTTGTCAAATGTCAAAATGTCAAAACGCGCGTGGATCCGACCTTGTGACCGCCCAGAAGCGGAATGAGCTGCGTTCGATTCTGTGTTTATTTATATAGCAACTCGGGACTCAATAAGGTTGATTTTCGGTTGATCCGTTTAACTCTCTGTGCTCAGAAGTAAAGCTCAAAACTAATTTTGCTTATTATGAGAAAAATAAGCAGTCTAGGTAAACGATAACTTAGAAGCAAATAAAAGACTAAATTTCCTTTCTGTGAGTATTTATTTTGTATATGTAGCTGAACTGGTTTTCAAGAAAAATGCAAAAATCTTGAGAAAAGGTGTCATTTTCAAAACGTAAAAGTATCATGTAAATTTCTATTAATCGTGTTTCTGCCTTTAGAACTAAATAGAAAAAAGATTGAAAAATCACATAATTGGAGTTGTAACTTGATGAGATATTCCGTTTAGTTACAATTTGCAGGCAAACAATCATAACCGTTTTGGAGCTTGGCCTTAACTAGAAAAAGCCTTTAAACTTCCTCAAGAAATAATCTATCAAATGCAGAAATATTTTTCAGAACTGATTGGTAGTTCTAGAGATGAGCGCGTTAAAACAAACAACCGCTTTATTTGATAAGTATAGATTCAAAGTTTCATCAAAGTCGGTTTAGTTGTTAGAACGTGATAGAACTTACACATTTATAAAATTAGTAGAATATGATTGCATTATTATTATGCGTCTAATGATTGCGTAATATGCAATTATAGTTCTACGCACTTGACAGTTTGCTAAGTTCATCGAAATATTTTAATATATTATGATATAAAATAATATGCAGTGATAATATCACTGCTTCAATATAATATCATAGGTAGGTATTGAAAAAGATAAATTGAACATATTTATAATGATCTGGTAGCATTTTGTGCTAAAGTACAGCCATTAACGCATTGAAAGTATCAAATGCTTAATTAAAATGAGGTATGACTTGTTAGGAGTTTCATTTCAAATTGAAAATTTTGAAAGGTAAACATTATTTGAAACAATAATATCTCACAAGATAAAATACACATAAAAAATATATGTGCCGAAGGTTTTTTATTTGAACATTTATGATAATGCCATTTAACAAAATCAGAGGAGCTAAAATGGCAATTCCTTTTCCCGATTCATATTATGAATTGTCACTTTGACAACTTTTAATCACGTTCATAAACTGAATAGTTCAGCGGCTATTTTAGCTATGATGCTGACCTTAGGACCTATGACGCTGTTAGGAGAAAAATAAAAGGCAATGCGTTTTTTTAAGAAATATAATAAACATACGAGTACATGCAAACGACGAATAATTTGCTATTATAAATCATTAAACGAAAGTTTATAAAGCTTTAAAAGTTTTGTAGAAGTTTAATCCGCAGATATTTATAGGCTTAAAAATACTACTAAAAATGTCTGTTAAATTCCTGTGTCAATAAATATCTATCTATCTTTCCAAAATTGAGGTTTACTTACTCACATTTCAAAACAAATTGGTCTGCTCATTTATCAAGTTCCACTGTTTTTTCAGAGCTCATTGGACCGTATTGAGAGCGTCTGGTCCGTAATGAACAATTCACACGTAGAACAAAGCAAACACTCGCATCTCTATTGAAATAACATTTATCCTGTCCACTCCTATCAGATTTCTTGTTATTGTTCTTCATTTCATTCCATTAACACGGAGACACTTTTGTTTTTTTGGGACGGCTTCTTAGGTTGGTGTGCTATTTACTTATCTTATCTGGATATTGATTATAGTTGGTGATTTGAGAAAAACAAAACAGATTATTGACTCTGACAACCTATGTGGCGTAGCGGGTGAAGGCCTGCTTGTAACAGAAGGTTGCGGGTTCGATTCCCGCCTCGTTAACGATCAGCAAATATTTGTCTCGCGTGTGCCTGTTTTCGTACTCTTATAATGTGTATTTACAAAAAAAAGCATAGGTATAAGCAGTATATCAGTCATAGGTAGATAGCCCTAAACCCAAGCTCTGATTACTTTGTGAAATGTCCAGCATTATTTATTTTTTATAATCTAGCAAACATACCTGAATAACATTTTTAAATTATTATTAACGGGATTTTCATTACGCGATTAAGTCCCGTTAATAATAATTTAAAAATGTGTTCAAGTCGCGAAAGTTTAAAATATGTATACCTGAATAACGTTTTTTAGCGAATAGCTGCTGAAAATATCATTAAGATTCTGAATGATAAATGTTTGGAGGACGACGGTTTCAAAGAACAAAGTTTTCAATTAATTACACCTTCTTGTTGCGGGTTACAAAATTATTTCCCATGCGTAGATTAAATAGATTCAATTAATCTTTCTATGAACATACGCCATATTATATTATTGCAATGATTTTTGCCTAAAAAAAGGTAAGACGGTTCAAAATAGTCGTGGTCTGATATGATTATTGACTTGGCTTTGAAAATTTTATATTCTTTGAATAATAAAATGTTTGTTATGTCTCAGAGAATGTATTTGTTGAGACAACAAAATCGTTAGCCAGTTTCATCTAAGCTTAGAAAGGTATTCAGTTAACTGGTCTACAACAGATTTTAGCGAACAAAAACAAAAAATGAAACTCACTTCAAAAACTAGGTCGGAGTCCGTTTGTTTGCACAAAAGTAAACATAGTCGGACAAAAATGCAAATCTATTTAGGTTAGTCGGTTTTCCAATGCGAAACGTTCCGACAGGAAATATGAAAGTGAATCATGAATCTGTAAAAGTGATGGAAATCTGTGATGTTTTTCAACATTCAATTGCTAGTATTCAAGTAGATTCTGCCTTGGTTACTAATAAACCAGAACTGAGACCTCAATCGAATAAATTAGAAAAAAATCTTAAGAATTCTATTCACTATCTAGTAAATCTCGTAATGACGAGAACCTATAACCCAACAATAAAATTAAATTGGAATTCGAATGCATTGTGTCACTGCATTGTAGTGTCCTATTGCTCAATTCCAGTGCTCTAGATATAAGGTTATGTTCTTTGTGAGAAAGTTTTAGAAAACAAAATTATAACGTACCTACTTTTTATTTTCTATTTACAAATGACTGCTGACTCAGTTGCCATCTCTTATGTATGATTGACGTGAGAGATAAGAAAAAAAAACATCTTTACTGACATGTGAATTTAACGTACATATTTTAAACTTTCGCGACTTGAACACATTTTAAAATTATTATTAACGGGACTTAATCGCGTAATTAAAATTACGTAATTACGCGATTAAGTCCCGTTAATAATAATTTTAAAATGGGTTGAATTTATCTTCCAAGATTTAACCCGAACAAGCAAATTTACAAAAATTGCAAGTTAACTAATACTTGTAAAAAAAAAAAAGGATTAAGGACTTTGAGATCTCAAATGCCTACCTACGAGTATTATTGAAAGACACTTTTTTCTGTCATAAAATGCTTATAAAGGTCAATTTTGCTTATCAGCTCCGCTTATCGCTAGTGGTTTCCTTTGGATGTGGCTTAAACAATGCCATTTGGAAACTAAGCTTTCGTTATCAAAGCAGTCTAGAGCTAGTCCGTCGCCTTTAATGAAATCGGTCATTATTTAGAGTGCCTCTACTAAACATATCATGTGTGGATAAGAAAGTGGATTTTCTTATAAGGGCTGTCACGGGTTTACTACTTATTTTTTTTTTTGAAGAAATGATAAAAATTATGTGGTCCCACGACACATAATTTACTGTCCATATATTTGGTATATACCTACCCACATTTCGCAGAAGTTAGCTTTCTATCATAAATAAATCATAAATAATTTATTGTTTGTGAACCTAGGTAAGTTACAGTGGTGATTAGATTTGTTGATTCCGTACGTGACAGGTTGCAAGCCCAACGCTGCTATTACAAAACTGACTGGTTTCCTCACGATGTTTTCCTTCACCGCGTATAGTTCGTATTAATGCGCATACATTTTTTTATCAAAACGAAAAATCCTCAAAAGACCTCCGGATTGAACGAAAAACTTACCCGTTAGTAGGTAAGTACTTCGTTCGATCCGGAGTAATTGAAAAAAAATAGAGTAAATAATTGGATAATATCTGTAAACGGAAATATGACAACCCTACTGATTAGATTCCAGGCTATGACAAATCTATGACTAACACTTCAAAGTACGAGAATAGATTAGAGCATTGTTTACCAGCAATCAGGATAATGTGCTCGTAAATATTTAGAACAATTATGTAAAGAGGGTGTTTGTTTTAAATTACTGGAACTGCTCCTTGATTGTCTATCTTTGATAGCGACCAGAATCGGTCTCACACTTTCAAATATGACAGTTCAGTGACCGCACCAGCTCTGTCACTCTCATCTCAACGAGACCGAATGCGACAAGAGATCGTTTTGACAGTTCGAGACCAATTTGAGGTTTGAGACAAGTTAGACAATCCGCTTGATATCAAAAAATAATATAGCCATCTGTAAAAACATGATGGCTTCATCTTTTATTGTGACGACCTTGAAATAGTACCTACCTACTAATTAAACTAGATTAACTTTTACGCTGTGTCCCCAGTAGGCAAACTTCATCTAGCATCTTCTATATATTTGAAATGGAGTGTCCACAGTTTGCTAGTTTTGCGCTCACTGTACGCAGTTTGCGTACAGCGCAAAGCTAGCAAACTGCGGACACTCCATTTCAAATATATGGAAGAGCGTACTAAACCGATACGCCGCAAACTCAGTCGGCCACTCACAGTTTGCCTACTGGGGACACAGCCTTAATTAAACTAGATTAACTTTTAGACACACTTTCTGTAGCTAGTGATGAGGCGTGTCTTTCAAAGTTCGGAATAAAAGTTTTGAACAAATGACAAGTTGCCTTACCAATGTCACTAATACCAACAGCTTAAGGGACCAGCGAACGTACTTACGTAACTAGGAACGTAATACCGAAATAATTTAAAATTTGAGCATATTTTTATCACTTTATGTTATTATTTGGATAAAGGCAGTATTTATCTAGGTTCCTGTTACACTTTTGTTCCAAAAAACTTACTATAGAACAAATTAAAGCAAAAATGCTATTTTTGGTGTAGTAACTATAAAGATTTCAATTCAATTTGCTTACATTCCTTTTTAGGTAAGTTTTTCGGAACAAAAGTTTAACAGGAACCTAGATAAATACCTACTCTCCTAATCTAACAACATAAACTGATAAAAATATGCTTAAATTTTAAATGATTTCGGTATAACGTTTTTATGGAAATTCGCCTGTCGCAGGCCTCTTAAGCTTCATAAATTACTTGACTTTATCACACTAATATTTGTAAGTTTTTGAGAGTATACGACTTTTATCTGTATAATGTATGTTTGTTAATTCATCACGCTCTATAGTGGAATGGATTTGACTGTTTGGAATACACATAGCTTGTATCCTGAATTAAATTAAGCCAACTTTTTTTCCATGGCTTTCCTAGAATTAGTATCCTACTTATATTATTAATCTGAAAATGTATGAACATCTTTGTATGTTTGTGTTTCGTTCACGTTTTAATCAAGCCTTCGGAAGAAACTTAAAAAATATTTATGATAACTTAAATGCTAAACAAAAAGTTGGTACAGCACGAGAAGCGAAGCCGCTGCCAGAAGCTAGTAAACAATATTTCGTGATATCATAAATATAGTCATAACAACCAACTAAAACAATACTTCATAAAAAATACTCTCTTAACTCTCACGCTATACCCGTCACTGTCACAGAATGAATAGTAGAGTGTTGTATTTTTGGCGGTATGTTATTGTAGCATCCCCGATGGCGTCCTCTTAATTTCCAGTAAATCGTTGGTACTCGCGATGGTCTGCATCTGAATAAACACAGTGGCTCTGGTTGGAGCGGTACAAACGAGCGACAAAACGCGCGACTCCTTGAAAAACTTGGCGACCTGCAGACAAAAATGGCATTTTTGTAGTTATAATCTCGTAGAGGCAGAGACCGTGCATCCTACTCGTTTTAAATACCATCAGTCTCCTAATGATGGTATTAAAATAATATATAAAATTAAAATTAAAAATTACATATAATAACGACTGTATCCCCAAGTGGTAGACATTCTTTTTTTGGCATTTTAGGATCCTTTGAAGATGTCTAAGGAGGTAGTCAGAGGTAAATCCAAATACATATTTAGTACATGCCTATTAGGGAGGGTCGTTTTTTTTTTTTCTTGATTTTTAAAAACGCTCAGCGTTAAAAAGGTGCCAAATGGTGTTGTTAATTGATATATAAAGTTTCATCCCATTATTTTAAGGTTTATTGCCTCCGGATTGTCATAGAGTTATTTAAAAAAGTAGATTTTTGATGTCGCTTCACAAATTTTTTTTAAAGTTATTTTACAGCAGATTTCATGCGTAATAGTTTTTAGTTATGACAAAAACATAAGTGTTTAGTGTAGTTTAAGTACAAAGGAGAAGGGAGGGACAGGGTGCGGTGGAAGTTGAGACAAGTGAAGCACAATTTATAGGTAAAACGCATGGGTGCCAGTCATTGGTTTTACGACATTAGAAAAATGAAATGCACTCGAAATAGTTGGTTATTACGTGATTCTAAAGATAGCATATTGCAAAATCACGAAGATGTAATGATGTTTTATGAGTGGACCCGACACAAGTTGAAATTTAAGAAAGAAACGAAAAAAAAATCCAACGTATAAAGAAATAGAGGCCGTTTTAGTTGCAAACCTGATTTAAATATGGTCAAAATCTTCTAACCCCTCAGTAGAACCAAAACAAATGAGGGATTATTACAAACTTAACATTTAAAATGCAAAAACCTTCTTTATTTTCACCAAAAAACACCTAAAAACAATGTCGAAGAGTCTCGGCTTGGAAGTAACGTTTTCTTTGATATTTCGGCTTGCATGTGTCGAGATTTATTCCTAAATGTATTAGCTCGTTTCCGTTAACGATCCAGTAATTAAAAAAAAACAGCTTTATCGCACACCCGGAAAACATTTTGCTTGCAATGTTGATTGATCCCCAGCCGCACGTTCGTGAATTAGTTGCATATCAAATTTTGAAAGAAAAGTCAAAAACAGCATCAAAATGCGTCTGTTTCAGTTAGTAAAGACAAACTTAACGCATCAACATTATTTCGGTCTTTTGAATTGGTGTAAAAGTGTCACTAAGCTATTGTTATTAAAATTTCTCCGATTATTAATTCTACAAAAAAAGTAAAGGGGAATTGGATTTATTTCACCTTCTGTGTCACAAAAAAGCAGTAGAAGGAGGAATTAAAGCTGTGACCGAAGTATCAGCTATTTTATGCAATAAAACAATGACAGAAAGATTCTTAAAACCCAGATAGACTCGAGAAAAGCGATACTGAAATTCGACAGCAAAAAGGATTTCACCACAGACTAAACCCTTCTCTTTAATAATTATTTTAGTATTGTTTTCCATAATATTTAAAGTAAAATTGTGTGCTCTCTAAAAAACCTTTAATTACCAATGATTTAAGACTTTTTTTAATGAATAGTGATTATTTAGTGTAACTTTGAATGTCGTGCTGTTAGGCCTGTTTTAACCATATTTGTTGAAACCCAACATGATTTCGGAGGCAGAAGATCAATTCCGATTGCAATGAAACTTCGTAATCTATTTACACTCATCAATTGGCACCGTTTTGTCACTGTGCCCGTATAAAAACTAAACTTTTTTTTTTCTCCATACAAGAGTGACCCACGCTAATGCCTATTGCCCACATTTTGCTGAAGTTAGCATTCCATACGTGACAAACCCATCGACGCTAAAAAATGTTAAAAATGTTTAGCTTAGTAATATAAAAAAATAAAAGTTAAAGTCGCTCGTCTACAACCGAACAAAACACTCGTCAGTGCATAATCTCATCGATATATCAAGAGCATTCTGCTGTCCTGATTCACTGTGAGATGGATATCGTCAACTTTAGGCGGGAAGTGGGTAATAACAGATTAATGCCTGCAGAATTTTGCATACTCCATAATACCTTCTGTAATGGGTGTATCACAATTACTCGTGAAAATTAAAACAACAACATTTGGGAAAATTATTTGTATTTTCTGAACGATTTTAGAGAAAAGTAAATGTTACTTTGCAAGATGTTCTTGGTATAAGAATGAAGAACTGTACCTTGATTCTAAATTTAAGTACCTATGATAATAGGTTGGAACCTATAATAATAAAGTCAAGTAGAAAATAATATATAATACTTGACTTTTGACTCAAGTAGGTAATAAGTTTTCTTTTATTATTTCATACCCCCAAAATAATTGAACCCCATATTCACTAACAACTGTTTTTTCTTCATTCTTATGTCATGTCAATGACAAAGATGAAAACAGTTTACGAAACATACTTCCTTCGACCGAAAACGAAAAAAACTTAGGCCTTTACATCTTTACTAGATGATTTATACAGTTTCAGGAGGCAAGACTACTAGGAGGACAGATTGGAATAAGCTATCTTTTTGCCTACACCTAACGAGACACTGTAGTGCGTAGGACAATGTTGAGATGGAGTAGGCTTGCCCAGCACCTACACCATCCTCTCAGCTTAACCAGCCATATCCACAGGAAAGACAATGGTCAATACGTGTAGGGCTGACTAAGCCGCGGGTTTCCTCACGATGTTTTCCTTCACCGTTTAGAGCTCGTGTTAATGCGCATATATGGCATATACGGCCAGGATTCGAACCCACAACCTTCGGATCGAAAGTCGAGGTACTATACCCCTCGGCCAACACGTCTCTTCGACCGAAAACGAAAACCTCTTTTAATAAAGGGATAACAAAAATCAAACGTTCGCTGAAATAATACAGCAATTGAATCGTACAATAAAAACCGAGAGCGACGTCAAAAAACAACATTCGAAGCAAAACAGAAAATGCAAAGTCAATTTCACGGAGAAATAACGTGTAAAAATAATTTTAATCAGAATATATAAAAGGCTTTCGTTACTGACTGACTGACATATCAACGCACAGCCTAAACTATAAGTCCTAGAAGCATGAAATTTGCAGGGTGCGTTCCTCTTATAGTGTAGAGGTGCACTAAGAAAGGAATTTTGAAAATTCGACCTCTAACGCCGGCTCCATACGTTGGGACCAACGTTGGTCCCAACGTTGGCGCCAAGATTTCGTGAACCATCCACACGTTGGCGATACACCAGTCTTGTTCCGTCAGAGCCAACGTGCAGACGTCCGATGTCTGCGCGTCCGATACAGAAATTGAAATTTCTCTAAGTGATTTTACATTACTGAACACCAATTTTATCACAATCACATCACGTCATGTCACTATCACACTTCACACAACACACTATAATAAAAATGCGAAAGTTTGGATGTTTGGATGTATGTTTGTTCCTCTATAACACGACAACCACATAACCGATATGGGTGAAATTTAAAATATAGATAGATAATAACCGGAAATAGGACATAGGCTACTTTTTATCCCAAAAAATTGCACGGTTCCCGTAACATAAAAAAAAAATAGTAGACTCCATCATCAGATCAGCTCGCTGTTACCATATTATTACATTGTAGTCAGAACTTGACAAATATGCCGAGTTTCAACTCAATCGGTCTATTTACTGAGGAGTTCTGTTGAACAGCTCTTGACTCCATCATCAGATCAGCTTGTTGATACCATAATATTTCATTGTCACCGAGAATCTATAAGTGTGCAAAATTTCAGCCCGATAGTCCTACAAACACAATAAATAAGGAATACGATGACATTCTCGCTCGTCAGTCGACACGTGCGCTCACGATGCGCGTCGAAACGGGACTGAACATAGCGCCAACGTGTGGACGGATCCCCAACGTTGGCGCGCCAACTTCCTTTGATAAAACCGACACGGCACGGCCAAGCCCCAACGTTGGCCCCAACGTTGGCGCCAAGCTATTTTGTCAGCACCACACGTTGGTGAGAGACGTTGGGGCCAACGTTGGCCCCAACGTGTGGATGCGGGGTAAGGGGATGAAAAGGGCTAAAATTGTTTGAATGAAAAATCTTATTCTTTGAACATAGAAACTTGAAACTTAGCAGTTATGTTCTTCAAAACATTTAAAAAAAGTTTATGAAAAACATTTTTTAAAACTACCCTCAAAACGGGGTGAAAGGAATGTTAAAGTTTGTATGAGAACTTTTTAACGGGTACTTTAATTTACTTGAAACTCGGTACAAATATATTTCAGTACAAATAAAAAATATCTGTCGAAAAAAAAAAATTAAAATTATGCATCAGTATGTTTTTTTGCACCCGAACCCGACCAATCTTCATTATTTAAGACTCCATCCAAAGGTTGCCTGGAAGAGATCGCTTCTTAGCGATAAGGCCGCCCATTGTACATTGTTTCTTAGTTTTATTATTGGTTGTATTTTGTAGTTTTAAGGTGTGCAATAAAGTATTTTCATTCATTCATTCATTCATCAGAGGGAGTGCCAGAGGGTGTTCAAGTTGGTAATGGAACTTCTTAACGGGTGGTTCGATTTGCTTCAAACTTTGTATGTGTACTTTCATAAAGGTAAAAAACATCTCTAAGAAAGGACTTTTGAAAATTTTACCCCTAACGTGAAGAAAACGGTTAAAAATGGTTGAATGAAAAATCGTATCATCAAGCATTTAACATGAAATAAATTGGATTTCGAGATGAGGAAGCTCGCTTCTTTTGTTTAAATCGAAGCTCGCTTCACTCTCTTGGCTTGAATCTGACTTCGCCTGCATATTAAGCTAATATGCAGGCGAATGCATAATCCTACCACTAATAAATATATTGCGAGAAAAGTGAATTATGTCTGACAACAGAATAGGAACCGCCAATTACCCAGCTCTTTCTTAGAGCACCATTAGACTATCCCTCTTTTTCTTGGAGCACCGTTAACAAAATCAAGTGACAAACGTCATGTTGCATTTGTCTAAAAAATATCGGAGCTCGCTTCGCTTGCATATTACCTTCATGAGTAATTTACTGTTAGGAACCGAGAACCATCCATCTTTTTCTTAGAGCACCGTTAGCAAAATCAAGTGACACATGTCATGTTGCTCTAAAAAATTTCCGCTCGCTTCGCTCGCATATTACTTTCATGAGTAATTTACTGTTAGGAACCGACAACCATCCATCTTTTTCTTAGAGCGCCGGCACCGTTAGCAAAATCAAGTGACACATGTCATGTTGCTCTAAAAAATTTCCGCACGCTTCGCGAGCAGGGGAAGCTCGCTTCGCTCGCTTAGGTCGGTGCTCGCTTCGCTTGCATATTACCGTCATGAGTAATTTACTGTTAGGAACCGACAACCATCCATATTTTTCTTAGAGCGCCGGCATCGTTAACAAAATCAAGTGACACATGTCATGTTGCTCTAAAAAATTTCTGCTCGCTTAACGAGGAGGGGAAGCTCGCTTCGCTCGCTTAGGTCGGTGCTCGCTTCGCTCACATATTACCTTCATGAGTAATTTACTGTTAGGAACCGACAACCATCCATCTTTTTCTTAGAGCGCCGGCATCGTTAGCAAAATCAAGTGACACATGTCATGTTGCTCTAAAAAATTTCTGCTCGCTTCGCGAGCAGGGGAAGCTCGCTTCGTTCGCTTAGGTCGATGCTCGCTTCGCTCGCATATTACTTTCATGAGTAATTTACTGTTAGGAACCGACAACCATCCATCTTTTTCTTAGAGCACCGTTAGCAGAATCAAGTGACACATGTCATGTTGCTCTAAAAAATTTCCGCTCGCTTCGCGAGCAAGGGAAGCTCGCTTCGCTCGCTTAAGTCGATGCTCGCTTCGCTCGCATGTTAGCTTCATGAGTATTATGCGAGCAAAGTAATTTACTGTTAGGAACCGATAACCACCCATCTTTTTCTTAGAGCACCGTTAACAAAATCAAGTGACACAATATGACTGTCATGTTGCTCTACAAAATTTCCGCTCGCATCGCGAGCAGGGGAAGCTCGCTTCGCTCGCTTAGGTCGGTGCTCGCTTCGCTTGCATATTACCGTCATGAGTAATTTACTGTTAGGAACCGACAACCATCCATATTTTTCTTAGAGCGCCGGCATCGTTAACAAAATCAAGTGACACATGTCATGTTGCTCTAAAAAATTTCTGCTCGCTTAACGAGGAGGGGAAGCTCGCTTCGCTCGCTTAGGTCGGTGCTCGCTTCGCTCACATATTACCTTCATGAGTAATTTACTGTTAGGAACCGACAACCATCCATCTTTTTCTTAGAGCGCCGGCATCGTTAGCGAAATCAAGTGACACATGTCATGTTGCTCTAAAAAATTTCTGCTCGCTTCGCGAGCAGGGGAAGCTCGCTTCGTTTGCTTAGGTCGATGCTCGCTTCGCTCGCATATTACTTTCATGAGTAATTTACTGTTAGGAACCGACAACCATCCATCTTTTTCTTAGAGCACCGTTAGCAGAATCAAGTGACACATGTCATGTTGCTCTAAAAAATTTCCGCTCGCTTCGCGAGCAAGGGAAGCGCGCTTCGCTCGCTTAAGGGCTCGGCGAACGTATCTACTTACCTAGGAACGTAGTACCAAAATAATTTAAAATTAGAGCATATTTTTATCACTTTACGTTATTATTTGGATAAAGGTAGTATTTATCTAGGTTCCTGTTAAACTTTTGTTTCAAAAAACTTACTATAGAACAAATGAAAAGAAAAAATGCCATTTTTGGTGTACCTACAAAGATTTAAATTCAATTGGCTTACATTTCTTTTTAGGTAAGTTTTTCGGAACAAAAGTTTAACAGGAACCTAGATAAATACCTACTCTCCTAATCTAACAACATAAACTGATATAAACATGCTTACATTTTAAATGATTTCGGTATTACGTTTTTATGGAAATTCGCCGGTCGCAGCCCTCTTAAGTCGATGCTCGCTTCGCTCGCATGTTAGCTTCATGAGTATTATGCGAGCAAAGTAATTTACTGTTAGGAACCGATAACCACCCATCTTTTTCTTAGAGCACCGTTAACAAAATCAAGTGACACAATATGACTGTCATGTTGCTCTACAAAATTTCCGCTCGCATCGCGAGCAGGGGAAGCTCGCTTCGCTCGCTTAAGTCGATGCTCGCTTCGCTCGCATATTACCTTCATGAGTATTTTGCGAGCAAAGTAATTTACTGTTAGGAACTGATAAGCACCCAGATCTTTCTTAGAGCACCGTTAGCAAAACCAAGTGACACATGTCATGTTGCTCTAAAAAAAAATCCGCTCGCTCGCTGCCTTCATGAATAATTTACTGTTAGGAACCGACAACCATCCATGTTTTTCTTAGAGAACCGATAGCAAAATAAAGTGACACATGTCATGTTGCTCTAAAAAAATTCCGTCGATGCTCGCTTCGCTTGCATATTAGCTTCATGAGTATTTTGCGAGCAAAGTAATTTATTACTAGGAACCGATAAGCACCCATCTTTTTCTTAGATCACCGTTAATAAAATCAAGTGACAAATGTCATGTTGCATTTGTATAAAAAAATTACCGCTCGCTTCGCTCGCATATTACCTTCATGAGTAATTTACTGTTAAGAACCGACAACCATCCATGTTTTTCTGAACCGTTAGCGAAATCAAGTGACACGTGTCATGTCACGTGTCAAGTCAACTTGCCGACTCGATAACTTCCCATTTTTTTGGAAGTCGGTTAAAAATTAGGTACCCAAACGCGTACGAAGTCGCGGGTAACAGCTAGTGTACCATAAAAGGGGACGAAACTTTTCTACAGCAACATCAGTATTCATAACTCAAGAGTGTATACAAAACAAAAATACAAGGAGTTGTTTATGAATTAAGTTTACTTTTCGAAAGCTATAATCATCTGGATGCGAATTTTATTACTCTAAACGGGATCCTTAAATGTAGAATGTAAACATTACCACGGAGGGCGCATGCAAAAGCAAACAAATTAACTTACACGTTTCGAAAGTAACCGTACCGTGTAGAACTTTATCGCACTAAGAAAATTGCCGCTTTCTTTTCAATTTGCAGCATATTTTAAGGAATTTAATAACACAAGGTGGTATCGTGCTTGGATGATACATTATTTGGTATGGACGAATTTCGTACAAATTTTAACGTAAACTTCCTCTTTGAATTTTGTTTTCAGTTTCGTATTGGACGATTTTATTAATTGCAGATGCGGTAGTTGGCACCAGTTCTTGTAGTTAATCTCTGGCTCTTGAAACTTAATTTGCTTTTATAATAGTACTAATAGTAATAGTAGGTACTTAATTATAAATGCGATAGTTTGTTAGGATATCTGGATGTATAGATATATGGATGTTAGTCACTCTTTCATGCAAAAAGTACAAAACGGATTTTGATGAAACTTGAAATAAATATAGTTTATAACCTGGAATAACACATAGGCTAGGCTACTTTTTGCCCAGGTAAGTATCACGCGAGCGAAGCTGCGGGCGGAAGCTGTCTGTCTGTCATTGGTTTAGTTAAAAAAAATTCTTCATGAAAAAAAATCGTTTAGTAGATACCTACATATACGAGCCTAGCATCTTGAGCATATTTTGACCAACTATTGAAGTAAAATAATCAGTTTCTTGGACTTGATTACCTTCACTTCCAAGCTTTCATGACTTGAGATTTCATCATCATCATCAAAAACTAGTGCTAAAGTTCCTGCTTTCACTCATCGTTATTCGTTTGTGGATTCATTACAGTACAATAGTTTCATTATTTCACGTTGTAGTTGGGTTTTCATAAATTCTGAAAAAGTAAATTTTACAATTACATTTTCTTTTATGAAGCGCTCGTGGTGTAGTTTGCTTGGACATTCTTGATTGATCGTTGAATTTAAGCAGCGTTGTGCGCGGTCACTCTTGGGATGAGTGACCGCAAGTGGTATTACGAGCTGAGCGCTTCCGTGCTTCGGAGGGCACGTCAAATGTCGGTCCCAGCTTTTAAGTCGTTAAGCCATGGCGGAGGCCTTTAGGCGGCCTAAAAACTCCGTCACCAGAGTTGGCCACTTGCTCACACGAACTTACTTATTTTTTTTTATATAATACTTAGCGTCATAATTACACAAAAATGATTCTTTTCCGATATTAGTTTATGAAAATGTCTACATTTTTTTTCCCGACAAAATAGAGGGATGTTACTTTGTTTTGTAATGAGTATCTGTATGTCTGTCTGTGGCATCATAGCTCTTGAACTAATGCGCTTTTTTTAAAAGCTTTTGAACTGTCCTCCTAATGACCTTTTCTTTTAGTTTGAAAACTGACATGATCAAGTTAGTTCCTGTACCCTAGCTATAAATTTATAAAGATCTGTTCAGGCGTTCATCATCAGCTCCTTTCTAGTTGATGAAATGATTTTTTAGGGGTTTTTTAATGAAATATTTGATTCAATAGCTTGTTAGATGTGAGTGGATGTTACATTATTTGATGGATAGGTGAACGATACGTGGTCCTATTTATAAATTGTAAGCTTTTATACAATAGTTATTTATTTAGTTATCTATATTAGAACATTACAACATGGACAGGACAATAATAATATTTTGGCTTAAAAATATATTTCTACTTTTTTATTTTAGAAAACAGATTTTTCTGTAACTTTGATCATCCTACTCATCTATTAATATTCCATCCTATTTCCGACCAAGACCAGAATAAAAACAGATACATATTTCTGAAGTCACCTAATTTGACTTTCATAATTAACTTTATTACAAAGTAAAGCAGACTTTGAATAATTATACCGAGAAAAGCTCGGCTCGCTCATCTCGTAAAACGAAGCATAAAACAGAACATTTAACATCTCCATCCATGTGTCAAGCTATTGCAAGACGTCAGTGATTATGCAGATGTTTTTATTATAACAAGATAGACTAAGGCCAAACGAGCGTAATTTTTTGAGTTGTGAATCGCGAAAAATGAGTTGCGTAATCTACTTTCAACAAAAACAGACAACTCATTTTGCGTCGCCGTGTGAATCAAACAGGACTTTTCTATGAAAACAAATGCAGCAGAAATTACGCGACCGAAATTACGCGACTCAAAACTCAAAAAAATACGCTTATGTGGCCTCAGCCTTATTAACGAAAGAGACGTGTTGGCCGAGGGGGATAGTACCTCGACTTTTGATCCGAAGGTAGTGGGTTCGGGTTGTGCACACAATTTGAAGAAATGTGCATTCTCTAGTTCGGAATTTATATTCGGTTAGATCTGTGTTCCGAATTTATTTTTAAAATAAAATACCTACATTTTTTTATTCTATGAGTACCTACACAAAGGTTCTTAAAAAAACGTTAATTTGTTTAGAGTTATAGGAATTTGGTTTTGTACATTATTTTGTTTCTATAAAAATATAGAAAGTTGGAGAAACTAACCACACAACGGCGACAAAGGTAGCAATGAGTACTTCAGTCTACCCGTGACCACGGCTGTTCTAAAAAAATCTACAGGTATTTATGCAATAATAGTCTGGCAAAAACGGGTAGAAACGGCCACTAAAATTTCATTACAATGGAAACCCTTTTTCTACTAATCTATGGCAAAGTACAGGTTTCTTGTCTATGGTACAGGTACCTACCAAAGACGTCAATCAGAAGTAATAATTTCCTTCTAAAAGAAAATTTATCTATTTCGCGTATTTAGCTTTCACAGTGGCGCCCCTATTTATGTCTATTATTTTTTGCCAGACTATACCTACATCTTAAAAGTTAAAACACAATTCATCGCCCCTCGTTAGTCACTAATCAGTCTTAATTTTTATGATCGCTGAATAAACTTGACTTCCTTATGCAAAAATATGGAGATCGAGGCATTAGCAATTTTTATTTAAATAAAAGATGACGTTTGCTGTTCGCCCTGTCCGTCAGCAAAATATTATCATACAAATCTTAGAAAAAAATAACCCGCACTGTGAAAAGCGCTTCAAAACTATAAACTGACTACGTACGCAAAGCATTGACTTCTTTACTCATTATTGTTTTCTAAAATTAAAAAAAGTTTATTGTCTTATATTGTAAAATTATTTTTGAGACCATGATAGACACACTTTCTCAAAAGACTAGGTAGGTTACTCTAGTAAAAAAATGAGACTAGATTCATACTGAAAGGATCGATGATATCAGTTTAAGATTGAGTTGTGTAGAAAAAATTAAGGTCTTTCTTTACAGTGTGACAAACTAGGACAACAATCAAACATGGTCATAGTAATCATAATAATGTATGTGAATTTCAATGAACGAGTATCGATGAGTTGTAAACTACCAAGGTTGAAATCGCTCAAACTAAGGAAAAATAAAGTCGTGCCTCTTCATAGTGCGACTTTACGAAGGACATACAAACGACCTTTTTCGGTGGAATACCCGAAAGTCGTTATTTTTATGCAAATGCACTGAATGTAATAAGATTCTTAATTAACACAAAAGTAGGGTTTACAAATTTTTACATTGTTTATATATTTTTGTAGTTACCGAAATTTTAGAGACATGAGACATTTATCAAATAATCGCTAGTAGAAACCGTGAGCTAGTTTCCACCAAAAATCATTTCTGGATGATTCATCTATTTTTCAGATTTTTATTTTGGAATAATTTTATGCACTTTGACCTGCGGAGCTAGAAAGGTCGCTATTGCAGTATCGCATTATTGGAATTGAACTATTGCCATTTCTTTTCATTGACTGAGAGTGAAAAGAGACGGCAATATAGATCATTTCAAATTGTGATTCAGTTTTCTTTTTAGGTCATCGCATCCACTGACGCCCCGCGACGTGAACTACTCGTATGTCGTCGACCCATCTTGCCACCCTTTGTTACACTAATTTGTGCCATTCTCAGCCACAACTGAACAGTGACCAAGAATAGTAGGTACATAGACCATCTAGTAATTTTTTCTTTTCTAATACTTTTTACAACATTTTTGTGCTCTGAATACGATAATTCAGGGTAAAACCGCAGGCGCAAGTTATTATTTAAAAGGGGAAAAGAACCATAATCGAGCTAAGCATGGCAATGAAAATTCATTACAACAATGTGCTCGTTATTACATCGTTTAGTTTACTTATATCAGTTTACTACAAAGGCCTAGACTTTCATAACATAAACACATTATCATAATGGTAAAATGTACGAAAAATATCTGCAAAAATGATCCTATATAGTACTACTAGCTGACGCCCGCGGCTTCACTCGCGTGGACTACTATTTTGTTTATTCTACGGGAACCATGCATTTTTTCGGGATAAAAAGTAGCCTATGTCCTATTCCCGGTCATTATCTATGTTTCAAATTTCAGCCAAATCGGTTTTGTAGTTATGGAGATACGTGGTAACAAACATTCTCACACACACACACACACACACACGGACTTTCACCTTTATAATATTTATTTATTGGCAAAACAATATTACATAGTAGGATAGGATAATTTGAATTATTTTTCTTCTAGAGCAAAACCAGTAGGTATACTTACTCGTACCTACTAAGTTAAAAGTAGACTCCTTTCGCTTGCTTTGCAAAATTGTGTCTGATGTATTACGCGGCACATTGCGGAACATAGCCTGAAAAACGATATCAAATATCTGAAAATGTCGTCTACATACGACATTTTTCAGTGAAAAGATAAACGAACGTCAAGGCACGAACAGAAGCTAGTTAATTACAACCTAGGCGAAGTCAAATGAAAAGCGTTGTATATCTATTAGAATAATAAATATTAATACAACGGCATTAATTTTATGAGGCCTAAGAGGTGGAAACAAACAGGCAAGTTAATATTTATAGCTCACAGAGCTTCCGAAGTGTAAACATAGCTTAAAATATAAAACGGCTTGTTCATTACTCCATTTTCATCCATACCTATCTGTTCTCAACGTGGGCGACGCGATTCGTGTCAGACACGGTAAGAAAAATTAAGAAAGGAAGAGGGGGGGAGGAGGGGGGGGGGGGCTCTAGAAAACAATATATTCTCAAAAAGGGCGGTGGGCAAAATAAGGTTGAGAAAATTATGATCTATACTAAACCAATTAATAAAGCGGAAGAGTTTGTTTGATTGTTTGAACGCGCTAATCTCAGGAACTACCAATCGGAATTGAATAATTATTTCTGCAGTTAATATCTAAACTCTTGAGGAAGGTTATAGACTTTGCATCATCATCATCATCACCATATACCATACCTACGGGGGTAACGCAGCGAGGGCGCCGGTGGGCGTAGCTATAGCTTTGTTAAGGGGGGGGGGGGTCCAAAGCTTCCTAAATACAAAGATCTTTGTTAAGGGAGGGGTCCAAGGGTTCCTAAATACAAAAAGTGACTAGGTTTCCCCCGAACTTAATGGGCTAAGGGGGGGTCCGGACCCCCTAGCCCCCCCCCCCCTAAACTAAAGCTTCCCGAAGACTCGCTAATGTAGAAGTAACATAGCCTATGACATATTATTTAAATATATCAGTTTTGAACTTGATCAAGTCTATCAAAGTTTACATAATATTTTGTTAAGAAATGTTAATAATTTGCACAGCCATTAATTTAGAAAAACTTTAAATTTTATCATTATTATGAATCTATAAGTGTTAAGGTTTATGTTATGTGTTTTACTAACAATAAAGAAAAAAAAAGATGTTGAAATAAATTACTTTCTTTTACTTTATAATAAAGTTTTAATAAAAAATTTCGTAGTAAGGTATAGACTGAAACAAGTGGGTGAGCTTTTCTCAAAGCCTGTATTTTACATATAGGCGTTGAATGAATAACATTATATGGAAGTTCTACGCTGTCCGTTTAGTGTTTAAATTGATTTATGCATTCAATATGAGAACAGTTCTAACTTTATTTCATCTAGGATACAGCTTGCCTTGTTGTAAGTTTTGATGGAAATAGAATAGAAGTAGGAAGTCGATATGCTGCCTTTGCACGACGTCCAAAATACAAACTAATTAGTCCAACTATTGCACTAAATAAAATAAATAAATAAAATAAAATACATTTAGTTCGAGCCTTACTCATAGCAGGTAAGGTACACGCAACACAAACAAAATATAGACATAAGTACTTAAAAACTAATTGAATTGCTGGCCAGGTGTCGCTCACAACAGTGCCTTATATAGGGGCAGTCCACCCTGGCCGTAATCATTGCCAGGACTATAGAAAATTAGCAATCGTTAGACATTTTGAACAATAGTCGTGCAAACCGTTTAGTTAGAGGATGTTGAATGTGATGCTATGTTTGTGTTTTGTGTGTGTGTGTGTAACATTAAATAGTCAAATGTTACAATTCTGATACAGTATGTTATATTCCTGCGGTGAATAAAATCACCAGAACTCTACGAGAAAATGACAGCACACTGCACACGCTTTTAAAGTAGATTGTTTTGAAGTCCATCAATAAAACATTTTCTTTGAGCTCTCAAAACAAACTGACACAATTTCTTGCAAACCGTTTTACACAATAATTAAACACAAACGTAACCCTAACCGTCCGAAAGATTAAAGGACAAGTAACACTGAACCACCAAATTAGATTTTCACGAATCAAAAACGAATTTGTAATACGATAGATCATCTCATTCTAAGAACTTACGAAATTTCTGATCTACATGTCACTTTAGACCATATCTGTTGCCGAATAAGGTTTATTTTAAAAGGGAGTTATTATAAAGATGTCGTTCATAGTCCATCCGGCCGGAAGATTGCTCTTTTGATATGATTAAAAGGGTGAAGACTGTTTTATGTGGCAATTAAAGACTTTGGAGCTCAAGTTTCTATTTCTTCGTTCAGATATTGCTTTGATAGAGTTTACCTGTACTAGGGACATCTTCTTGTTTACGAGTTTGAAGTTGTGCCAGATTTGATACAAAATAAATATAGGCAGACTTAATATTTTTAAACAAAAAGTCTGATTAAGAGTCTGACGGTAGATGACACTGTCGCGGCGTCATAACGCGGCAATACGTCGCCTGCTGCTGCTGCCTGGCAGCGGCTTCAAAGCCGGGTTTCCACTGTGAAAGGGTAATGAGCGGGAAATGGCTGAGCGGAACGGACTTTTTTTTACGTTTCCACAACTACCCTTTTAAACAAAAAAGAATTTCCAAATCGGTCCAGGCGTCTTCGAGTAATCGGTGAACATAAATAAAAACAAAAAAGATTCTGACGAATTGATAACCTCCTCTGTTTTTTGAAGTCGGTTAAAAAACATTATCAGTCTTATTCACTGTTACGGCTGTTTCACTATTTGGATCCACACAGTAAAATACCCGTAGTTTCCTTATACTTTCAAAACACGTCAATCACCAAAAGGAAAACTTTACTAAGAACAAGTACCTACTGTTTTGTCTGCAGTCGTATTTTGTTTCGGCGACAGGCGGAAACGGATATAGAGGGAGACAGAATAATAGCCGTCGGAAATGGTCAGACATGGCAAATTCTTACTTTTTTCTCTTACACTGGACATTGAAATATCAATACAATTGAATTAACTGCTTTGGACTCTAATGTGATGATGGTAGAGTTCAGAATAGCGATTGTAATCTCGAAAGCATAAAGTGCATGCGGTCAGGGATGTGATATTATCTTTGATAATTATTTGTAAGGATTCTATGGTTTCCTTTTGTTGTCTGAGCAGACTGTGGATCAGAGAAAATTTAATTTCTTTTAGGATGTGTGATAAAAATAAATGAAAGGTTGATTATATTGATATCTATAGCAGGCAGACAGAGATAAAAATATCTATCTTAATTTCAGCTTTCAGCGATAAGGTCGCCCATTGTTACACTTTTTTTTATTAAAACTTTTATTATTTTTGTATTTTTATGGTGTAAGTACAATACAGTAGTATTCTATTCTATTTTATTCTTAATTTAAATTTAATATTGATTAGCGTAGGAATGATAAAAAAATATTTGACATAGGTAATTATATTGCATCGGTTTTACTTTAAGTATATTTGCCTTTAATGAAGCAATTTCAATGTGCAAGAAATCGGAAACAAAACGGCACCTACCTAAGTTTAGCTAACAAAACGTTACCTAATTATGAAATGTTATGAGTAGGCACTTAAATAAATAAACATGAAAACGAGGAAAATATCGTAATTGTGAGTTAACAAGAAGTAATGTGTATTTTGACGTACCTACCGAATTACAATTTCCATTATTTGTCAAAGGGAAAATGAACTATGAAATTGGAAGCATTGATATTGTACAAAGAAAAATAAGGGCATATTTTATTTTGATTTCTTATCAAAATAACAAAACGCAAATACTAACTTCTGTATTATTTGCGTTTTGTTATTTTAGTAATACCAATTTGAAGACAAATTAGGTACTAAAGAGACGGAAAATATAATTTTTTTTACTAATTTATCGACAATTTTACGTGCCCGCCGAAGCACGAAAGTGCTCATCTGTTAATGCTACTTGCGGTCACCCATCCAAATCATGACCGCTAAGAACGTGAGTTGATGTTAATGGCACTATCTATTTCTAAAAGAGTTTATTTGTTAATTAATCGTTGAGTCAAAAGATTTTCAAAAATAACAATCAGATTTTGCATGAATTTGGTACCTATCTAGTTTTTTTTTCTAATTCTAAAACCGGGGCGTAAAGCACCCCACCCGAGTACTTACGTAAGTTTTTAGGCGCGAATAACTAAGGGTTAAGAACGTTATGGCAAGATACACCAACGAGTGCTTCGTTTATGTTTTAGTGTAAGTTTTAGTTCAACAATATCAAGGACTTTATATGTAAAGTCCTATAAAGTATATCAATATCAATTTGAAAACAAGAGTCAATTCTAGTACCGAACTTTTTATCAACCTCAAGCAAAGCCTCAACTAAACCTTAGATTTTCCACTGTTTCCTATTCTACTAATGACAAAAGATTCAGTTGTGGTGAGGTTTTAGCTAAGGTTTGGACTTTGGCAGAACAAATTTTTGAAAAGCTATTCTACTATTTACCAAATGGCTGACATTTATGAGATCGAACCAAATCGCAGCGGAATGATTGACGTTGTCATCTAGAAGAATTGGGGGGCTGTTATGCGTCCTGTTAAAAAAAAGGGCAGAACAATATTTTTCTTCGAATAGAAATGTGAAATAAAAACGTCTACCTCAAAGTTATTCTTCCGTAAGTGACGCTTACCATTGAGCTTATCATAATATTATTTAAACGGAGTGAGATAAGCCATTAGCGTTATTGAAATTTGTTTTATAAATTTTATTTTGGCTGTTGAAATCTTCTTTTATGAGTTTTTAAAATAACTTATTTACTATTTGTATGTCATGTGACATTATGACTGAATATGCTGGACTTTAATTGATATGTAGGTACCATACTTTATGACCATGTTCAGAATAAATAAATGAATTTGATCTTTTAACTTTAAAATGTTTTAGAATATGTTTACCAAACTGCTTCCGACTACCGCTATTATGTTTATAGAATCTTGAGGTACTATTTAAAATATGTGAAAAATCCGTTTTACTATCTACGTATGTTTGTATGGCTTAGTTATGCAATTTATGTATTTTTGGTATAAATTTGGACTTGCCGCTGACTAGCCTTTTAAATCTTAGTGTTGTTTTCTTGAGGACACAGTAGTGAATCTGGTTTTATTTAGAGTTTTGTAATATAACCCATTTAAAAATTGCACGTCGAGAATTTTGAATTCTAAAGGTACGTCATTTAAAAAAACACATTAAATTACCTGACTGACGTGAAAACACTTTATAAACAAACCTTACTAAATCGTATAATTAAGAACACCGCAAACAATGTCTTAATACTGTTAATCCTAAGCCCAATTTACAAAGTAAATATTCAAACATACTTAATTAGTATATTCAGTGTTGCAATGAAATATGTTGTTTAACTACAGGCAATGTATTGATTGGCCATTAAAATAATGGGCTCAAGTTTGAGAGCTACGCTTCAACGAATATGGCAAATATTGGGAAATAGCTAGGTCAGTCTGGAAGAAATCGCCTTTTGCGATAAGACCGACTTTTGAAACCTAGCATTAAATATATCAGTACCTAAATGTATTATTATTACAACTACCTACTTAATCTATTTTTGTTGCAATAAAGCTTTTTCATTCATTTCTTTTTTATTCATTCATTCAGTTTATTTTCTAACAAAAATCCTACTTTTTCCAGGTTAAAATATAGCCTTTATCTATTTAGAATAATGTTTCATTCTATATTGTACATAAAACTACATACAGAAAATACTTAACCAAATGACATGCACAAAGGCGTGCTTTTTCGAGATGCTTCTTTCAAAATGGTGAAATATTTTTATATAAGTAAATGCAAGGGTTTTGGAGATTACTCTCCATATGCACACAATCATTTCCTATTCAAAATAGTAAGTATAGCTATGTGTGTGTGACAATTTGTTGTGATAGTTTGGAATATTTATTTCCCCTTGTGTTATTTTTTTTACCCAGGCAATTCGAGAACAAAGCCGCGGGTGAAATATTAACCTCATTATTTATATTTTACTGTTAATTTAGCAATCTTGACAAGATTTTTCCTTGTTAGCTCTCCTAAAAAAATTAAGATAGAAAAAATAGCCGTTAACCTATATGAGGGTAATGTCAGGCTCAAAGTTAGAATTATTTTTGGCACAAATCTTGAAGTAGTATTTATTTTATAATAATATAATGCATAGAGATAATAATAATAATAATTGCTATGATAAACTAGCTGTCTATAATTTGCTCTGACTCTGTTCTGAGGGGGCATTCTTCATCAAGCATTATCGAGCAGCCAATATAAACAGACCGCTCCGTCCCCTTATAGCTCAAAATTTCAATATTTCCGAAAACCGTGACCACGTTATGGAGAGGTCAGATTATACTGGGTGTGTTGTTATTTGTTTAAGATCGGCATGCCTCGAAAATAACGTGAAAAACGATCAAAAAAGCGAAAACGAGTAATATCCGGTGGGTATTGTTTCGAATGTCTGAGTTTAGAAACAAAGCAGGTTGGCGAAAAATATATTGGTGCTGGGTATTGGTGAAATTAAGTCATCAATATTTGAACCACACTTTGTTTTATTTATGAATTTATTATAGACATATTTTAGTTATCCTGGTGACTCAAAGTCAACTGGCTTGCACCACAGTTCAATTTGTTACCCAACTGTCAAATTGGACCCAACTGTTAAATTGGCTTGCACAGTTCATTTGATAGAAGATTGTTTGTGCTTTTTGTTCTGTCTTTCGATTTTGTTATAAATAAACTATTGTTTGTACGTATTCTGGTATTATATTCTGGCTGTTTTCTGAATACAAAAAAAAAAAAATACGATTAAGTATATTGCTTAAGTTTAGACGAGCAGTAGGTATAGCCTGCTTCATTCGTAAGCTTAGTCAGCCGTGTCCGTCTGGTTAATCGAAATTAAGTGATCCATTACATGATACCGGTTTGTGTTACAAACGACCGTTTATTTATAGAATCGATTTATTTTATGCATTGTTTAAGTTATGACTTTGTTATAATATCCTAGCTTGTGAATGGTTACTGTACCATTGAGTCGGCATTTTATTTGATCGATTTTGATGGGAAACCATAAACTTATTTGGTTGGTATTTACATTTTTATTTTTAAAAAGATATTAATGTGGAAGGAGACAAAGGTCGAGCCAAAAAAAAGATGGATGGATTGTGTAAGAGAGGACATGCGTGCGAAAGGAGAGACTAATGAGATGACGAGTGATAGGAGGGAATAGAAGAGGTGCTGAAACCAGCTAGTGGGAAAAGGACAAGGAAACGATGGTTTGTTGTATTTTGTTTAACACGTTTGTTGCTCGCAACGCACTTGCTGTATCTAAGCATTCTGTCCTGCGGCCCTCTCCTTCAAAGAGAGGCCGAGACTAGGCAGATTTTAAAGTAGGTACATTAAAGGATTTGGCCGGATACTGCCCCAGAGCTGAATATCGAATTAGACTATGCGTCAGAATAATATTATTTAAATAAAATATAACAAAATTAACTGGTACATACAGAATACTTAGATATCTCGTGCCGTGTGGGAATATAATTATGTTATTTTATTAGTAACTTTAGTCACTTCCGGTACTACAGTCCGTAATGCCTCTCCAGACTCACGGCGAGAAGTTTCACCGAGACTTCTCGAAGAACAAACAAATTATCAACACTCTCAATTTTCTCACTCGTGATCTGTTTGAAATCCTTTGTCTCGGCCAAAAATAGGTACCGACACCGAAGCGCGAGAACAAGAAGGCGAGAAACTCCTCACATTCACGCTTCTCGGGTGTTGTCGGGGTTTCTTGCCGAGAGTCTGGAGGTATCACAGAGAATATTTTTATCAGATAGACCTACCTTCTTTTTCGCGGTTGACATGACACTCAAATAGTAAACAAAACAGACGGACAAGAATTTGACAGATGTAAAAGGAATTTCGTTGAGTTTCAGTTGTGTGATTGTGTTGTGATGTGATTTATGAGGATTTATCATATTTTATTTAAAATTACAAAAACTGACGCCTTGGGATATGCATACAGACTAAAATGGAAGTGGGCTAGACATGGCTGGACGTCTACAAGATGGAAGATGGACTAGGAGAGTGACAAATTGGGAGGGTTCAAGAGGTCGACGCTGCATAGGAAGACCATACGCTCGCTGGGACGAAGACATCAAGAAAACTGCTAGACCAAATGGCTCCGAGTAGCACAAGACAGGGACAGATGGCTGGCTTTGGAGGAGGCCTTCACCTTAGGGGTTCTCTAGTACCTACTTAGATTATAAGCATTAGTGATAAGAAAAAAATGTTAATTATAGAGAAATAAAAGGCTTTTTATTTTATTTATTTATATCATATTTTATTTTAGGTGGTAAGTACAGAATCACTGCACATGAGTGTAGATAATTTTATTGATGAAATTCCCAATTTTTCCTAAGTACTTTTCTTTTTTACTTTAAATTGTAGGTACTGGGAGCAGCTGTGTGCGTCAAGCTGCAACAGCCTCCTTCAGGCGATAGCCGACAGGCCTGACTTTCATCTTATTCAGTCTTGGGAGTCAAGGCATGCCATCTTGGCAACCTATACTTGCCATTGACTGTCCGGTTGTACCTACTTACCACTCAAATGTGCCACCGATTTTTGCCTACCTACTAATACTAACATAATATAAATGAATGATAATATTTTCACGTGAAAATTCCCGTGTGTTAAATAATATATGGATGAAAGTACTCCAGTCTGCCCGCGACCACGGCTATTGCAACATAGCCGAAACGTCGGGAAAAATAAGGTAAATTACGCGATAAAACCCCGTGTCCATAAAACTTTTCAATATATATGGATGAAAGTCTGAAATAAAGAATTTTTATTTTAATTTATTATTTTATTTATTTTCCATACCCTAGTTCACTTAGGTAAAATTCTGCCAGTCCATAATAATACTTACTAATGTATTTATATATCTTATTTACCTATAAACTTGAAGTTTATTTAATTACTTGACACTGGCTGAATGCACAACCGTGCGAAGCCAAAATAAAGAAAAAAAAAAAAAAAAAAAAAAAAACTTACTAAATAATTATTGTTGGACATTACACACAGCGCCATCTATCCCCAAAGTAAGCAAAGCTTTTACTATACGAACCTAAAAAATATAGTTTCCTAGGTTCATCCGTTCATGCTGGGCGTCACAGCCTGCTGCTTTAAATTAGATTATCTTTTAAATCCCACTTTAAAAAGGAAGAAGATGAATGGAGTCTCACTATAAAATAAAAAAACAAACCCAAAAATCCCAATTTGATCATGACGCAAGCATTCTTTCCTGTGGGCATCTGTGGGGCAAAATTGTTCTAGGAATCGGCCATGTCCTTTATTACTATTATCTGCAAAAAAATAATGTTTATCAGTAGGTATTGGTGTCTTCCAAAACATTAGGAATAAAAAGAGTTTGCAATTTTGTGTGACCTCGTCTTTAAAAATTACATACGTAAAAAATTGCCAGCTACTCATATTTCTTTCTTTTTTACTGTTATTTAGATTATACTATCATCCATAAACATTCCGGAATGCCCATCTTTTATGTCATCAATGAAAATAACTCTAAACCTTAATGTTAATCACCTATGTTTACATTTCACACTTTACGAGTAACCCTTTACCCTACTCTAAAAACTCTCTTTGAAGTCGTTCAAAATAACTCGAAGCAAAATTATTTAAACATTGATTTATTGTCAACGTATTTTGAGGTATGACCCGTATGCTCGCACTTAATCTTGATTTTGTCGGCTTATGGTTGTCGTACAGACAGTATTAGACAATTTATGGTCACCATACGATACCTTTCAGAGAATGTTGATTTGAAGTATGACAATTATTCTAGCTTTTACCGCTTGCTGGATAATGAATATAAGTATACTTTTACAAGCAATTAAACCACACTGACAAACATCACAAATACTTAAATAAAAAATCTTTCTTGTACACTTCATAGATAAACTTAACAATTTACAAATTTTAAGTATAATTGCAAAATTAGCAGTCCAAAATGTTGTCTTGAATAAAATAGCTTCTTAGAAAAAAATTACAAAATTTACAGAGTCAAAGTCAGTGATGCATGTGTCCCACAGTCAATGACTGAGTGAAGAGCTCCTTAATAAACATACAAATCTCAATAAAACTTACCAGAATTTTGAATTATTATTGTAAACAATATGGTATTTTTTTTACAAAAAATTTCAACTTCATTGGTTCATCTTCTCTTATTATTTATCCTCTCTGGAACTGTCCACTATAAGTAGATATATAAATCAAATATAGACACTGGTCTGAGACTGTTTAAGAAAACACATCCACTATCCATTACAAGAAAGGACGAAACATAGAAATAGAATTTATATTAAGAAAATTATTCCAAAGTAAAATGAAGCTTTGGAGAGAAGATACCTGTTAACTGTTAAGTAATAGCTTCCTACGCGTTTACCTCAGAATGTAATATTAATTATCTAACTTATTAATATAAACACGACGTAAACTGTCGCCCTAAAGGACTTTACACACCTAAGCCGCCGACAGTCAGCGATTGAACATCATCATCAACACATAATTACCTATGTCGACGACTTTAGTTGCGCATGTCACCGACATTAATATTCTTGTGTAATTTTGCAACCGATTGGCGGCCACCTATAGGCGTTTTTTTATAGGCCGTCAATCGGCTGTGTAGACTGTAGAGTCCTTAATAGATACTCGATTCTCCCAATAAATAGATTACAACAAAGATTTTGCGCATAATTAACAAAACTTCGAACTAGTTGCGGCTTTGATCGAATAGTCGACAAAATTAACAACGGTGCTCAAACTATCCCAAGCTTCTACCCTTTTAATCGTTGGAAAATCTCGTGGAATATTTTAATTAGGCCAAAAATACTTCAATAAAACCACACCGGCCTCAACAGTGACGTATTAAGGGAAGATAATTATAGTATAGGAACTTTAATTACCTTAAACCGCTCAGGCATATCGACCTATCATATTTGTTGTGATATTTATGTATAGAATGAATCAATGATTGGATAGATACAGCCTGGAGATATTGGGCACAGTGTGATTTAAATTTTGGATAAATTGTATTTTGGTTGTGGTAGTTACTTAAACCTTCATAAGCAAGAAGGCCTTAAATCGGCAGTGGGTCTAAAAATAATGACGAAGATGAATAAAAACTAAAACTGGCAATGCAAAGCGGTGCTGAATAGTTTTTTGTGATTCGTCAGTAATTTAACGAAATAATATTCAATGTTCGTTACTCAATTACGCCCGGTTGACAGGTACCGAATAAAACTTGAGTGTTGAGTAGAGATAGTATAGGTAAGTGATTTTACACAGTAATGGCAAAAAGATAAGCGGCGAAGAGCAGGTTTCAGCTCGTAGCATTTAGTATAGTTTAAGTGATCTTACATAGTACTGGCAAAAAGATAAGCGGCGAAGAGCTGGTTTCAGTTCATAGCATTTAGTAGAGGTAGTTTGTTATTAATTGTGTAAATGTGAGCTGCTCAAAAATGTATCTAATTATAGTCAAAATCGTTTATTCAGTTGGCCCCTGGAATATTTTAGAAAAGTCTTAAGAGATTCTAGAGCTGAGTGATTCTACTCCTGTTTCTTGGCGACCCAGTGAACCAGTGCAACAAACACTGTTCTAACGAACTTTATAAAATGTATCCTTGTTACATCCCTGGCTAGTACAAAAGTTGTAAATTCGTGGAGTGTTGGGCATGAAGATAATTATCAGCCCTTTTAAGAGATAAAATTTATACTTTGGTTCGCGGCTGTTGGCTACTGGTTTATTTGTCCGCTAATAAAAGTGATTGACATTTATTTGTTGAGCTCTGTTAATGAGGGTGACAAGTGAAAGCGGAAAAAAAAAATCGAAATTTGGAAAACAAAGTCGACTTTGACAACATTTTTATATTGTTTGTTTTGTCTAAGAGCGATGCCATACGGGCATTACCGATTCGTTGTGTCGCAGGTATATAGCTAATGCAGGTATATTTGTACTATTATTGACCGAGCAAGCGAAGCGAGCGAAGCGTCTCTGCTTCAGCTTGAACAAAATCGAAAAAGACGGGGATTTCTGATTGGGGGGGTTCTTCCTCCAAAAAGGGGCAAAAAGGGGGCTTTATTTCCACCTCATGACATCCGACTTCGATGGTTCTTTTTTTTATTTGAAAGGTTGTAACTTTAAGTGGCTCTCATAACACTTTGGTGAAGATCTGATGAGCATCTTCATCGTGATGAGCAGAATAACTCCTCATCATCATCATCATTGCATCATCATATGCAAACACAGACTCGCGAGGTCTACAGCTCACAGAGTCACTAGTTTATTATGACTTGTGATAGTAGTGCATTTATATAATACAAAGTTTATCGAAATCAATCTTACATATTCTATAACTTAGACCAATCAGTGTTGAAAAATACAAGTTCACTGTTACACCAACAGTCTTTGTGATTAAAAATAAACTGGACGAGATGTTCTAATCTGAGCATTAAATCATTAGTCTTTATGCTCATTTGAATTACATATTATGTGTATTTGTAAAACATTCGTTGTACTATCGGTACCTACATTAATGTACTGAAGTACTCAAGTATCAAGTACATTTCAGTCAAGTACCCTAAGTTATAATTATAAGTGAAAGCCGAAATAGCATAAACGTATAGGGATGAACGTAAACGTAAACGTATAGGAGGGATAAACGTAAACGTATAGGACTAAATGTTTCTGACTATCAACGCAACGGTGAGATCTCAGTTCGGGGCGAACTACTAGTTTATGTAGATAAACACATACTTACTGACATAAAATCACGCCTTTTTTCGTAGTATAGGGTGATTCTTAAATATCTGTTTCCCTTTCATTAGTATTACATTCTATGTACAAACTACTTATTACCAGTTTAATACGTTTAACCTTCTATAGTACAATTACTAATTTTCTTATTTAATTAGGATTTTTATAAGAAATAAGATATTTTTAAACTGATATAAGAAACTTCGGCCGTGCTTCCATAAAAACTTAATTAAAAATATAACACTGCGTAATTGAGTTTATAATAGAGACCTAAGTACTTAATTAACGCGTTTACTGTAAAAATAAGCGACGTTTTAATCTGGTCATAAAAGATGAACCTATGAAAAAAAAATTATGAGCTTTGAAACAAAGGACTAGTAGAAAGAAGTAGAACGTTGTGGCTTCATAGTTACAAAACTCCAAAAAATTATGTTTGGACATTTTTCCTTGTTTATTTTTAAATTTTACATTATAAGAACACTGGTGCCTCTATTAATAAACTCGGATTAACTTCTGTCAAAGTTGCGCCACGGATTAAACTATTACCATCCTTTTTTGTTAGACAGTGACAAATAAGGAAGGCAATAGTTAAATCCGTGGCGCAACTTTGACAGAAGTTAATCCGAGTTTATTAAAGGAGGCCTAGAAGTTTTGCACTAAGTATATTTTTATTTCAAAAAATTAATAAGGAAATAATTTTATACAATTTTTCGTTTTGGATAGGTACCTATTTCGTTTCAAAATATGTATATTATGTAAATTCACACGACATCTATTCATCTATTTATTGTTCCTTTATATCTTTCTTCAACGTCTTCACTGTTTGGATATGTATAGTACCTATAAAATTAAATTTATCCGTGAAAATTTTAATTAGCCGTCGCATATTGTAAACCCCTTTTGCTTGAGTGTAGGTAGAATACATGTGACATTATTACGACAATAGCTAATTCTAGTGAAACTTCGGCCAGGTTAAAACAATTACATCACTACCTTCAAAACTAGGCCTAACACTTCTTTATCAGGTCGCATGCGTGCGTTTCAACTTCATATAAACTTCACCTGGCCCTTCAGGCCAATTAACTTGATCTACGGCCTTCATTTACTATTTATAAACTAGCTTGGTATTTAAAACGAAAGTGTTGTTATTAATGAAGTGAAATTTACCGGTTAATCATAAAACACGCTATCGTTAAAAATCGGTTTTGTAAATAAGCTATTAGGCGTGCCTGTGAGAAAATAATAAAGGTTTGAAAATGTATTAACATTACTTTTATAGAAATGTTACTAACAAAGCAGTTTCTTTATTTACTTTTTTAAGGAAGAGTTACAAGGTACTTTTTCTTCTGTAATATCTATTTAGGCCTCTAAATACCCTTATTATTATAATTATTTTTTATGCTGCAGGAAGTGGGCTCGGGCATACGTTTTTCGTACGCGCGAATTTGAGCAACACATTTGTATCTATAAAAACGCGCGGATGAAAAACGCAGTATAATAGTAATATTCTTGTATAGTTCAAAGCTTATAATGCACACATCTTACATTATTCAAGGGCAAAAACCTCGAAGGACAAACCATCGATAATAACAGAACATATTGATTCAACCCATAATAAAATAACGTGAATATAGTGGCGCAAAAGTAAGCAAATAAAAGTGGTGACATTTAGCTGTCGCCAGTCTATTAAGGGCTCTCACCCAGTTGTTTATAAATGGGCAGAAAGCATGCGACCACAGGAAAAATGCCTCCGAGGTGGGCCTTGAATAAACAATGTTTTGCCGCTTGGATAAAACAAAAGATGTAGGTAATTGGGAAAAGAAAGAGAACATAATTTTCTTGTTTTTGCAAATTTAGTAAGAATAGTTAAGCGCTATTCAGACGGTTCCGAGATTTGAGTTCTCCGGGCTTTGTGAAAACTTGCTTAGTTTTTTATTTTGTTGTGTTTTTTTCATAATGTGCATGTGTGACTCTTTTGAAACGCTTGGCACCTAAAGTGCTTGATCAATTTTAACATTATGAATTGTCATAAAATTAGTCGTGATTGTTACACAGGCTGTATTTTTTTTCTCAAAGCATGTTCTCATCGCTTTGGCTAAAAAAATACTTTTTCTTAATTTATTTTAAGGTCAAAAAAATAGTACTTAGTAGAAATAAACGTGAAACCTGACTAAGTATTAGGTATTTTTTTAATTTTTTATTAATTAATTAGTACTTGATACGTCAATGGATTGCATCGACGCAACTCTGAATTCGGACTGCCCGGAATACAAAAGGCTTGGATCCCGATATAATGTAGTTGGCGCTTAAATCAAACAATGGTAAAAAAAATTACTACGTATGTAATGTATTTAAGCTAAGCCAATTTTGAAAAAGAAATAAGATTTAAACTCAAATGCGAAACTCTAATTGATTTTCCCAAAAACAATACAAGCAAATTATGGAACAATTATTTTCATTGACTTTCCATTGGCCAGCCAATAAATTAACAGTTCCTATTTCTACCCTCTTTCAGTCATAAATTTTAGAGCGAATTTGAACAATGGGAATGCCAATTAATTGCTTCTTTGTAAGCAGATTGCTTAATTAAGGAAACGTAATGAACAAGAAACGTTTAGCTTGTAACATGAAGCGAAATTAATTTAAATGATTAACGAGTTACGTAGTACTGGAGCGTTTTGAGTAAACTTTGAAGTTCACTTTTAAATACAAAAAAAAGTGGTTTTTTTTTCTCCTTTTTTGCCTTATCTACACATTTAAAATGATTTTATCCTTGTATTTAAAAAAAACTTACATTAACAGAAGTGAGAGCTCATCCCGTATTTAAATCCCTGGGGCATTTCTTTTTCCTTGTGCTTTTAGGTTAATGGTTTATAAATCATTAACAATGTGAGACATGCCCACAGGACGTGATCGGGATTTTAAAATTCCTTTGTTTTTGCCGAAATGCGTGGGGATTTCCACGAAAAAAAAATACAAATAAATCTTGGAGTTGATACACGATTCGCACTTTGTAAATCAAGTTAGCTGGTAGTGCTACGAATCGTCTTTTCTCCCAGGTGGGGAGAATATTAATGTGCTTGAAGAAATAAAGTTTTTCTTTGTTTTCTAAGAAATAAACAATATTTCATTTCACCAAAAAAACTCTTGGCTGTCACAAATTTTGAAAGTATTGATAAAGGTTTTTAACAGAAATATTTTTTTTGCTGCATTTTGATTTAAACTAAAAGGTAGTGAATACATTTGACAAATACGATTTACAAAAGTACGAGTAAGTAGGTAAACATTATTGCAAGGAATTAGAATACTGTTTTTTTTTTTCGTTTTCTCCATCGTAAAAGGAGCTTAATTAATTAAGCTACCTAATTAATAAGTTTCATAAGCAAAAAATCCATTGATTGGATTAAAAGTCGATATTTAAAACTATATTAAATAACATTCATGTAGGCGTCTTACTATTTCTAGAATGATCTGGAGGCCTTTGCTACAAATTTCTAAAATAAATATGATAAAACATATTTTTTCTGAGTATTTTATTATGATAGCCATCTATTATTGTTATATTTACAGAAGGAACAGGTATTTTCTTGTTTGTGATACAATATTTGTTTAGGTTAATCAAAAACGCAAGGGGTAAAATTTAGGATCCGTAAAAATACAAATATGAGGGTAATTTTGCTGCGTAATAAAAATGAAAACAAGATGGTGAAGAGTTATTGTAGGTTACGTTTATTTTATCTAAAATAAAATAAAAGAGAGAATAATGAATAGCTTCGGCCGTATTTTTTACCTTAAAATTAAAATGGACGAAAACGGAAAAAAACATTACCTAAACTAATAAAAACCTAAACCAAATAATCTTAACCATCATCATTATTTTCGTTAGATAAGTATTTAAATTTAAAAACGCTTTTCCTTATAATTTTTAAATGCATCCCAAAAATTGCATCCTAAAATAATCTTAAAAATTCCTAAGTGAACACTGTAAAAAAAGTATATAATTTTCTTCCCTTCCCTATCCCCCTACTTCAATTATCCATCAAAGTATTCAGAACCACGTTATAAACAAATTTCAGCAAAGACACTAAAAACCCTTTTGATTCCTACAAAATCACCGTTATAGCTAACAAAATAAGGACAATGCCCCGGAGCCAACAGGTGCGTAGGGTAGCTAAGCACATAAAGAAAAGCTTAAAAAAGGTTGAAATAAAGTCGGGAGTTTTTGGATCGTATAATATTGTAACGTTGCGTTTTGATTCGGCAAAGTTATGGTCTGAGTCATTAGACATTAGCGTATGATAGCATTTCTTTCACTAATGACTGAAAACCACGGTGACTGTCCGGAGCATCGATGTAAAAATTATTTCATCACGCGATCACAATTAAAACGATGACATTTAAAAAAAAAGTGTTTATACGACAACTGGCTGGAGGCAGCCATGGACAGAAGGAAGTGGCGAATTCTCGTATCGGAGGCCAAGACTCACTTTGGGTCCCTGAGCCAATGGAGTAAGTAAGTAAGTAAGTTTATAAATACCTACCGCAAAAAAAGGCAAGCGGTATCGAAAAGGGGAGGAAAAAATTAAGTTAACTATACCATATTGAGGAATAGCCCAATTGACATATATATAAATCAGCGCTGTCTCCCATGGGTCCTCATGGAAGTATCCAGTGTTAGCTGAGACTGGGCCTTTTTGGCACCACTGGTATGTGAACCTTTTTATTGTTTGTTTTAATGTTTATAATTTTTCAGTGTATTTTGTTTTGTTCTGTATCCTCTGTGTGTGTGTCAAATAAACGTTTATCTTATCTTATCTTATTTGTTTTGTGTTTTGTATACATTCAGCGACCAGTTAAGCTATAAAAAAAATCCATTATGAAACGAAACAGGATCCTGAGATCTCTAAGGCGCGATAGACATTCTTTCAGATTTTTAGGCGATTGAAATCTCTAAGAAAAAAGAAAAGAAAAAAGCTCTCTGAGAAAAGAGCTTATACTTTAAACCAACGCCCAAGTTGCAAAGGTACACAGTATCGCAACTGTTTGCGGCGCCTCCAGGCTATTGAAAATTAAAAATGGCTGCCTGATTTTTTATCTGCGCCACTGGGTTCAGCGCTATTGTGTTTTGGAAGAAAAATAGTTACAGAGCTTTGTTGCTTTTATTGGAAGTCAACTGTTAAATGCTCTAGATATGAACCAGAAATTTTAAACTGAGCTTTTTGTCCAAGCATTTTTAACTTGTGTCTGTGTTTTGACACGAAACAATTTAATTGCTTTTATTTTGAAACACTTCTACGCTGAAGTTGGTAGTTAGATCATATCTCCCCTGCAATAAACTTTTCGATATGAAAATTTCAAAATGTGCAATATTGTGGCTGTCACTACCTGCCCAGACATCTTTAAAGATTTTTGAATTTTTAAAGCGAGACTGAGAAAATATCTCTTGTGCCTTAAATTATATAGTCGTGTGCCTATTTTGTTTGGCACAGCACATAGGACCATATTATGTGGTGGCTACAATGGGAGGCTTACCTTAGCAGTGGGTACCTACATTGGCTATAGATGATGATGATAACGAAGTGCCTGTTTACCGAATTCCTTAAAATTTAAACACGCTTTACAATCAACCAATCTCCGTTTATAATAATAGAGTCGTCTAATCCGATCTACTTGTTTTCCCAAAATTCTCGAAACCAGATCAAAGCGAATATTTTAATGAGATAATTGCGTGTAGCTTGCCTAGCTTCCAATATCGCATAATGAAAATACGACAATAGGACAGGCACAAAACAAAATTACAGCCTCGCCAAAATCAGTCCAACGTTTAATTAAACGCTACACTGTGGCGTGGATTCAAAGGACAGCTATGGAATTTCATTCACAAAATTTACCTGTTTTCAAACAAGTATGACAACTATGTAAGTCATAGCAGCGATACATACCTAAGTAGGTAATGAAAGGTTTTAATGTTATTAAAATCATTGAAGTTACCTAAATCTTATAATAATCTTCTTTTTTGCAATTGTGGCAAATGGAAAAAATAGCCGCGCTTTATTTGGGTTTAAGGATTCCTTAAAAGGTTAATCATAAATGCAATTTTAATAATAATAAAAAACCGGTCAAGTGCGAGTCGAACTCGTACGCCGAGGGTTCCGTACCTAGCCATGGCGCCAATTAAGCTAGTCCGCTTAATTGTATGAGCGCCCATACAACTCGGAGGACAATTTTAATTGGCGTCAACTATGTATGTATGGGAACACCCTTTAATTTTCAACTTTTTTAACTTTTTGGAATTTTTCCTTTATTTGTGCTATAAGACCTTGCTTTTTGCCAAATTTCGTTATTCTAGGTCAACGGGAACTACCATTTAGGTTTTCGACCCAAAACCTCTAGGGTACTTCCGGTTGACCTAGAATTGTCAATTTTGGTTACAAGCAAGGCCTTACAGCACAAGTAAAGGAAAAATTCCGAAAAATAAAAAAAATTGATAATTAAGGTAAGTTTTGGTACTTACAAGTTTTCACGAAAACCTAAATTTGCCTATATCTTTTTATAGTGTTGATTCAGGACCTTGATTTTTATACTCACAATAGGGACTATAGACTTTATTATATGGTATAAATTTCAACTTGCTAGCTCCACCCGTTCCTGAGATAATCGATGGTGACACACGGACAGACGGACAGACAGACAGACAGACAGACAGACAGACAGACAGACACACAGACAGACGGACAAGAAAGTGATCTTATAAGGGTTCCTTTTTTTACCTTTTAAGGTACGAAACCCTAAAAAATATGAATTTCACTTTATAACCATAAAAAAACTTTGTAAAAGTCACAAAAACTTCGTAAAAAAATTGTTTAAATATGTAAGTAAAAAAAAAATTATAAGTGTTAAAAAAATTAGTGCCATGCCACCAAGGCACATGGTGTAAATACCTACTGGTTTCCCCTTGTCCTAAAGCCCTTTCCCCTTCGGAGGGCACAGCAGAGGCTTGAGGGAGAATGCCATATACACCGTGTTAGGTTGTAATTGTGACACAAGTCCTTGGTAGTAATTAAAGAAAGTAAGCCAGCTGCTTATTATATTAGCTACATCTGCGGTGTAATTGAGGATTAATTGCTTACTGGATTGAAACCCTTTGAATTTACATGACAATTTGGTGAAAATGTATGCCGCTAAATTTTATACGACATACTCCGATTGCCCGAAGCCACTGACATGTTCCAATTCAATATATTCAAATAAAACCAGCAAAACGAACATGAGAGAATCAGGTTATGTTAGTAAAATTGTATTTAAACTGATTCAACATAATGGTTATTGGTCAAGGATTAAATTAGCGGTATTGGTTTTATCTATATATTTTTGTAAAAATCAGCGGTCTTAATGTAATTTTCCAATTTAACAATCCCTTTAACATTTAACATGACTACTAGTTTGAAATAACTTCTCAACAGTATTCAAAACAGTTTCGAAGATCTACATTTCAACGTCATGCAATATGTAAGGGGTTATTTACCCCAAGAGGTTTGCAACTGACCCTCTAAAGGGAATCTTAGAATTGGGGGTCAAAATCACATAAACCCATTGTTAATTAACATAAATCTATGGCTTTGTATCACGTAGGGTACTTCAAGAAATCGAGTCAATAATTTAAGCTGCCTACTTGATACAGTTATTGGCTTGGCATCTCAGCTCCGTTGGTAGTATGGTAGTAGCTCTGCCTTCTACGCTGTAGGTCGTGGTTTTGATTAACACCAAGGATAAACATTTGTGTCATCATTATTATCACCATCCTTGCTGTTGGACGTCCACTGTTGGACATAGGCCTCAAAAATTTCCATGTTTTGCGGTTGGAAGCGGCCTGCAGTTTTTACAAGGCCTGTCCATCTGTCGGTGGACGTCCAATACTGCGCTTGCCGGTCTGTGGCCTCCACTCGAGAACATTGTGTGATGAACATAAATTTTTGTTCTGGTTCTGGCTGCCATGACGGAGTTCTTCAGGTGGCCTAAAAACTTCGTCACCAGAGTTGGCCATTCATACGAACATTGATAGTTACTTCTAAAAACAATAACCAAGCTCTAGTGATTTGCCAACAAAGTGAGCCTCGTCAAAATAGGTATAGGTGCTCATGACTGATAACCACACTGCTCATGGTAACCTATAATCTCTTCTTCAATACAAAACAGATTGAACTAACTTAAGCCATCCTTTGAATTTCAGAACATTAAACTAATACCGCGAGCAAATAAAGAGCTCCTCACGGGCAACATAAAATCAATTTCGTTTTGAAAACAGTTCTTGTACATTTAGGTAGTAATGACTTATATCGACTCCCAGTATTATAGACATAATTAAGTCACAATGAGATCAAATTGTTTAAGACCTACGGTTACACGTGTATTGAGATTTCCACAGATACCAATTATTTGGTGGGCTAATCATAATACGAGTAATACGATACGTTATACTCGTACATTTTTAGCTCTTTCATTCTATTCAATATTTTTTCATCAGTTTACTCATTCCAGGCATTTAGTAGGTGCCTCTATATGTAAGTTAAACATACTCTCAAGAATATAAAAGGCATATGAAAAGAGTGTTACATTCATTGTGAATAATGTTCTAAGTATTTTTGAGGGAGGCCTATGTCCAACAGTGGACGTCCAACGGCTGAGATGATGATGATGATGAATGTTCTATGTTCGGTTTGACATTCCATCCTACCAAAATTTTATAAAATCTGAATTTGGAGGAGGAATCTGAAGTTTAGATGTTTGAATGTTTGTGTTTCGGTCATGTCTTAATAAGTTGATAGGTTTATGAAACAGATCTTGGAATAGCAAAGGTTTAAAAAATTGGTATCACACGAGCAAAACCGTATTTGAAAGCTATTAAAAATAGTAGAGTTGAGAGTAACAAAATGTGTTGAGCAACTTTTTGTGGCCCGTGTACATAAACGCATAGATTAATCATAAGTTACTACGAGGCATCACGTTAATCTGACATGGAGGTATTTATCATTAATTTAGATGAAAACTCAAAGTACCTACCTACCTTGAAGATGTCTACGCGAAATGATCGCGCAGAATCTATTGAAACTTTGTTATTGCTATTAGACACATTAATTACAAAGGTTTTGAAGGTTCTATCTTATGCTACTAACATTGTATGAGTTTGTGAACATGTTTATACAGAAATCGAGGATTCGAGATGTCTTACGACCTAGTATGTTTGTGGCGCCATTCCCTTGATTGTCTATCTTTGATAGCGACCAAAATCAGTCTCAAACTCTCAAATTTGACAGTTCAGTGACCACGCAAGTAGCTATAACCCTCTCATCTCAACGAGATCGAATGTGATAAAAGATAGCTACGCTTGACAGCTTAGACCAATTTGAGGTTTAAGACAAGTTAGACAATCAGCCTGCTGAACAAAAATATACATCGTTATCACCTTGCTCTATCTAATCTGCCCGTAAGTGTGTCTCTAAAGTTCTCATCATATAATTATCCACACCTTAATTTTTACTATCTTTTTCGTATTTATTCTCAATTACTTTTCACTTTTTATTAATTTTACCACTTAATAAAAATATAACACCACTTTTGCCGAAATTTTGTCTTCAAAACCACAGTCAATATCCTTACCCCAATCGATTATCTTACTGCATCTGACAAAATTATCACTTGTCATAATTACACGAACTAACGCCCCTCACTTCATTCATAACGTTGACAACTTAAGTCCTGGTAGTCAGTATTCATAAGACACCTACCGTAGTCATTATTATGTAGGTACTCATAGCATAGATATTGAAAAGTATCGAGGCGGCAACGTCGCGTCTAGACTTTTTGCTCTTAGAATGTTAATGAAATGGAAGTAGAATCTGGATCTGTTTCTGTTAGCTAAATAGAACTGATTTGAATACTTTGAGAGCTATTGAAGTAAATATTTGAAGAGGGATCTTCATGAATTCTAAAACCTTTGGATTTTCGTGATGTAAACATGTTACACAAAAGGTTTGATTGGTAATCAAATAAATAAAACTAACTTAGCGATGTCTGTTTCTTGAAGATATCTGAGAAAAACTATTTTATTGCGCATCTATGAACGCTATAGAACCCATATCAATGTTTATCTGTTTGTTTGTCTGTGCGTTTGTGTTCGCTGTGCATTCGTGTCCGCTAATCTCAGAAACGGCTTTTAACCGACTTATTGTAGTTTTCATTGTTGTATTGTGGTAAACCGGGATTAACATTTAAGGTCTTCGCTCACTGCGCAGTATCATAAGCGGGCCGAGCCATGACCGGCCCGTCACGAAAATAGCACCTTACACACTAAGACCGTATCAAACTAGGACCGTCTCATAACCGTTTTGCGAAGCGTAATCCCGAGCCTATACCACAGTAATAGACATTTTGTTGGTTTTATGCTAAATACACTATTATTCTGAAAGCCCAGTTTAAAACTTATCACTCAATTTTTTTTGTAAAATACTATAGTAAATATAGAGCGTTTACAAGCTAAACCACACTAAAATACATATTGCACACATTTTGTCGGGTTTACTAGCAAAGTGCAATATTTCATCATATTTTGTGTAACTTTAAATGGGAGTTTTATCTACAAGGTTTAAAAAAACAGACTTTTAAGAAACCCTTTTAGAAACCCAATTATAATCCATAGTGATGGCATAATTATTATTGCGATCATGATGATGATGATGAAAAGTAGCTTATATCCTTCCTCAAAGCTCCTGAGATTAGCGTGTTCAAACAAATTAACAAACAAACTTTTCCGCTTTATTACTGGTTGGTTGGTATAGATTAAGTGTACTTTCACTCTACATTCAAGGTTTTATGAATAACCTCTTCTGGATATTTTTTAATTTGTAAGCTTATCTTTTTTTTCGAAATCGTGTTTTTGCTGTTACTACACTTTGATTTCGGAGGGCAGTATGGGATTTTGACGTTTGATAAATGTCACATAACGTGCGGAACGCATTCAGTGATGCTAGATGGGGGGTTTTTAATTCAAATTTGGGGTATTTATCGACTCAGGAGGAAAACCTTTGGGGGAATTTTCGTAGGTAAAAATTATAAATTATATACCTACTTGATATTTAGGGGTGATACTTGATAGGTTTTTAGAATGTGTACATGTACATGTGTATAAATGGGGGTACTTAAAAGACTTTGTGAAGTGAGAAAAATAACTGAATTATTATCTAACCAATATTGGAGCGTTTCCTCTTGCTCCTACTCGATTCTCCTACTGCTCCTGCACGAGGACCAATACATCCTTATGCTCCTACCAGTAGGAACATAAGGATAAGCATATCCTAGTGCTCCTATTGTGGATGGACAGTCAAGGTACAATACCCCGAAATAAAACTATCAAATAGGGGCACAGCCGCGAAGCCGTATTTTGATAAACTTTAAAACAAAATAACATCTTCATCATCAACAAAAAATAAAATCGTTATTGTTATAAATAAATACTTATGCTATGATCAAGATCTACATTTAAAGTGACAGCTGTCACCAAATGTACCAATATAGTGTTTATAGTTTACTGATGAATAATATCAGATGTTAAATTGACAGATTACGTCAAAATGACAGATTAGGACAGATTAAATTGACAGGTTGGCCATATCTCGAAAACCACTTATCTCAGACTCTCCGTCCTCAGTTTAAGTGAAAGCTATTGAAGAGATCTACATTTAAAGTGACAGTTGTCAAACTTTAAACAGCCAATAGCAGCATTTACACGCAGAGATCGGCCTGCGGATTTTCCCGCGGATCGATCTCTGCCATTCCAACCTTTGACAGTTTTATCCGCGGATATCCGTAAAGATATCTTTACAGATATCTGTACAGTCCAGATCCGTGCTAAAAACTCTACCGTTTAAAGGCCGCTAGTTTTATCCGCGGATATCTTTACAGATATCTGTACAGTCCACACAACGATCTATTATCATTTAATCTTGGTTATAAGGATTATTGGTCTTGTTGAGAGGCTTTCTTGGTAGCTTTGTCTCTTTTACACTCGTTGTTGGATTAGTAGTGTGCCCATGTCATTTAAATTTCAGGATATTTTTACTTTATCGCGCTCGACAAAATCAGCGCTTGATTTCGATCCATGGTTTCGATCCTTGAATTCGATCCTTGATTTTGATCCTTGATTTTGATTTCGATCCTTGATTTCGATCCTTGGTTTCGATCTTGGATTTCGATCCTTGATTCTTGAATTTTGAACCTTGAATCTGAAATTTTGAATCTTGAATCTTTGAAGTGACAGCTGTCAAACTTCAAATGACCATATCTCGGGAACTACTCGTCCTAGACTCCCCGTTCTCAGTTCAAATGAAAGCTATGACCAAGACCTTCATTTGAAGTGACAGCTGTCAAACTTCAAATGGCCATATCGCGGAAACTACTCGTCCTAGACTCCCCGTTCTCAGTTCAAATGAAAGCTATGACCAAGATCTTCATTTGAAGTGACAGCTGTCAAACTTCAAATGGCCATATCTCGGGAACTACTCGTCCTAGACTCCCCGTTCTCAGTTCAAATGAAATCTATGACCAAGATCTACATTTCAGATGACAGATGTCATTTTGACAGCTGTTATTGAAAATGTAGATCTTGGTCATAGCTTTCATTTGAACTGAGAACGGGGAGTCTAGGACGAGTAGTTCCCGAGATATGGCCATTTGAAGTTTGACAGCTGTCACTTCAAATGAAGATCTTGGTCATAGCTTTCATTTGAACTGGGAACGGGGAGTCTAGGACGAGTAGTTCCCGAGATATGGCGGTTTGAAGTTTGACAGCTGTCACTTCAAATAAAGATCTTGGTCATAGCTTTCATTTGAACTGAGAACGGGGAGTCTAGGACGAGTAGTTCCCGAGATATGGCCATTTGAAGTTTGACAGCTGTCACTTCAAATGAAGATCTTGGTCATAGCTTTCATTTGAACTGGGAATGGGGAGTCTAGGACGAGTAGTTCCCGAGATATGGCGGTTTGAAGTTTGACAGCTGTCACTTCAAATGAAGATCTTGGTCATAGCTTTCATTTGAACTGGGAACGGGGAGTCTAGGACGAGTAGTTTCCGAGATATGGTGCTTTGAAGTTTGACAGCTGTCACTTGAAATGAAGATCTTGGTCATAGCTTTCATTTGAACTGAGAACGGGGAGTCTAGGACGAGTAGTTCCCGAGATATGGCCATTTGAAGTTTGACAGCTGTCACTTCAAAGATTTAAGATTCAAAATTTGATAGGGCCTCCAGACTCTCTGCGAGAACCCCCGAGAACACCCGAGAAGCGTGAGTGTGAGGAGCTTCTCGCCTTCTCGTTCTCTGGCTCGCCTGTTCTCCGATCGGTGTCGGTATTTTTGGCCGAGACAAAGGATTTCAAACATCACGACGGAGAAAAATTGAGAGTGTGGATAGCTTGTTTGTTCTTCGAGAAGTCTCGGCGAGACTTCTCGCCGAGCTTTCTCTCGAGAGTCTGGAGGGGCTATCAGATTCAAGGTTCAAAATTCAAGAATCAAGAAAAAAACTTTGTTTTATACCGTTCCACGCGCCAGTCCAAAATCTGCGGTTATCTGTACAGATATCTTTAAAGATATCTTTACAGATATCTTTACAGTCCGGATCCGTGGGAAAATCTTTAGCGTTTAAAGGCCGCTAGTTTTATCCGCAGTTATCTTTAAAGATATCTTTACAGATATCTTTACAGTCCGGATCCGTGGGATAATCTCTATCGTGTAAATGCCGCTATTATCTCGGAAACTACTCATCCTAGACTCCTCATTCTCAGTTCAAATGAAAGCTATGACCAAGATCTACATTTAAAGTGACAGCTGTCAAATTTTAAACGGCCATATCTCGGAAACTACTCGTCCTAGACTCCTCATTCTCAGTTCAAATGAAAGCTATGACCAAGATCTACATTTAAAGTGACAGCTGTCAAAATGACATCTGTCATCTGAAATGTAGATCTTAGTCATAGCTTTCATTTAAACTAAGAACGGAGAGTCTAGGACGAGTAGTTTCCGAGATATGGCCTTTTAAAGTTTGACAGCTGTCACTTTAAATGTAGATCTTGGTCATAGCTTTCATTTGAACTAAGAACGGAGAGTCTAGGACGAGTAGTTTCCGAGATATGGCCTTTTAAAGTTTGACAGCTGTCACTTTAAATGTAGATCTTGGTCATAGCTTTCATTTGAACTGAGAATGAGGAGTCTAGGACGAGTAGTTTCCGAGATATGGCCGTTTAAAGTTTGACAGCTGTCACTTTAAATGTAGATCTTGGTCATAGCTTTCATTTGAACTGAGAATGAGGAGTCTAGGACGAGTAGTTTCCGAGATATGGCCGTTTAAAGTTTGACAGCTGTCACTTTAAATGTAGATCTCTTCAATAGCTTTCACTTGAAGAGAACGGAGAGTCTGGGATAAGTGGTTTACGAGATATGGCCCATCTGTAATTTTAATATACACCTAATCTGTCTTTTTGACGTAATCTGTCATTTTGACATAATCTCTCATTTTGACATGATCTGTCATTTTGACATAATCACGGGCAGACTGCCCGCAACCATGGCTATTGTAACAGCCAAAACTTCGCGTCGTGATAAATAAGGTAAATTACGCGATAAAATCCCGTGTACATAAATCAACATCCAGTACCAACAAAACGAACCAACTCGGTGGCGCAGTGTGCGAAGGTCCAGCTAAAACACAGAAAGTTGCGGTTTCGATTCCCACTGCGACGCAAGTGTTTGTATGATCTGCAAATATATGTATCGGGTCTGGGTGTTTTTCTATGTAATATTATGTATTTACAAAAAAAAGGATAGGTACCTACAAGTAGTTTATCAGTCATATAGTTTCCATACAAGGTCTATTTACCTTGGAGCTAGATGATGCTGTGAAATATCCAGCATTATTTATTTATAGAAAAAGGCTGAAAAGCTGCCCCTAGGGGCTGACCTGGCTACGCTACTAATATGATGGTTACATGGATTGACAGATGGGTGGGGCTTGTCATTGATTGTCAGCAAAATAATCATGGCGGCCGGAGATTGACAAGACGGCCATGGCACGGGCAGGGCACGCGACGGTGTAGGAACGGTGTGGTGTGGGGCGTCCGGTACATTTCAATACAAAGAATATCATTTTTTGCCGGGACGGTCTTGCTACGGTCATGCTATGCGACGGGGTAGAGACGTGATAATGTGACAACACCCTTAGCGTTAGTTTTATCAAAATCCATTCACAAATAAAAAAAATCATTTAAATTTAAAGGATTCCGTCTAAACACTCCGACTAGTTTTGCCTCAAGAACAGGTTACGATATAATTTGGCAACGAGTAGATTGCATCAGTCAGGAGGCAATCTTTGCCTACACTTATGCCATTGAGGAATCCTGCGGCTTAGTCAGCCCCCCACATATTGACTATGTCTTTCTTGTGGATATAGTCAGTTAAGAGATGATGGTTTGGGTGTTGGGCAAGCCTACTCCATCTCAAACAATGCCCCAGGCCCTACAGTGACTCGTGAAATGAACCTTTTAACATTCATTTTCTAAGATGCCACTTCTTTTCATTCTAAGGGCGTTTCAAACAAGGTGAACGATACGCTTGTGAATCCCGTCACATGTTTTGGATGCTGCCTAATGCAATTTGATTAGCTCATCAACGTTTGCAGTTTATTAACGGGTTTGAAGATTAGCGTGAGTAAACAACTTCATTTTAGTAGAAATTTCTCTTTGTTTATTTACTTAGACAGGTTTAATTTCCTATTTTGTTTTTCTTTGTGATTTGAATTTGTTTAAAATGGAATTTCAAATAAACTAGTTAGGTACTTTTTTTTTTGAAAGATATTTTAAATTTACTTACTATGTTTCTAGATTTTGCTTTATAATATAAAAAAAAAAATTCATTCTTAACTTCAATTAAAAATTCATTGATTTCGAATTTTCATTTAAAATTTCGATTCTTTGAATGTCTAAGGGGGTAGTTGAATGTTTAGTTAGCATTCCGTACGTCACAGGTTGAAATTCCGTCGCCGCTCATTTATAGAGACTATAGAAATTAATCCTTACCGCATTAGTCCAACTAATTAGTCAGGGCGTCTTCATCAGCATACCTTGAGGGTTGGTTTCTGCACCGTCAGGCTCCGAGCTTTGTTAGACGGAACGTTGGAACATAGGCGCAGCAACCGCATGAGGGTGGCAGAGAACTGAGAATATAATTGGATATGGTAGTTTTGGGATAGAGGAAAATGGAGTAAATAAAATGTTGAAGAAAAACTAAATGTTGACAGACTTCATAAAGTGGGACCACTAGCTCAAACATACTACTATAAACTAGACACAAACATACATAGTGAAATAAGGGCGGGAAGTTTATGGTTTTCTTGTCTATACCTTATTTATAAAAAGTTAAATGTTTTTTTATTTTATTTTTATTTTTATTTTATTCTTGATGGTTAATTTGTGGAAATATTGATCCCCTTCTGAAAACTCTTTTAATTTAGCTACATTATCCACCTCCTATAAGCAATTTATCTAGTTTCTACGTGACCGAATATATTTTTGTGAAGAGGGGTATTTTGATTAGATTTAAATATGACACTTTAAATCGAATAATATTTTGTTTTTGGTAAGACTTGCAGGTTGATATTTACTTCATGTTGTGTAGAAATTAATTATCTTACTAAGAATAATCAGTTACAGCATGTGCTTAAAATATCCTATTCCCAAAAACTTCTTGACTCGATGTAGAGAACCACCGTTGAAGAATGTCAGAATCCAAGCATCTTGAAGGCGAATAATTAGTTCTGGAGCTCTTAATAGCTGTACACCGAATAACAGACGATTTGCGGTTTCATAGTGAGTGCAAATGGAGGTGTAGTCTGAGATATATTCAATTCAACTAGAATATTTTGGTGCATTTGGTACCAAGCCACTTATACTCTCAACCTTATTTTAATTACACTTTTATAACTACTTAATTTATTATTTCAGATGACTATGATCAAAATTTATTTTTCGGCCCCTGTATTTTCGTAAACAATGGTTATTATTTTGTTTGCTATACACAATACTAAAATTATTATTATTGACCGAGTGAGCGAAGCGAGCTAAGCGAGCGAAGCGTCTCTGTTTCTGCTTGGACAAAAAAGCTATGCAAAAATAGACTCGCGAGATCTACAGCTCACAGAGCCACTAGTATTACTATTTAACAAGCTTTACTTAAAACTCTTCAAGTCCGAAAGATGATTATCTCTCTGAAAAACACATCAAAAACAGAAAAACCTCTTTGTAACGAAATTGCAATGAAATTACAAAGTGGGTCAAAATGTTACAGTCCAAAAAATGTCACTGTTGCAAACAATAAAAGTGCTAAAACGCCGCCAGCAAACTTGTTAGCAACCGGAGTTAACACGGTGTCGTGTTCATTCTGGCTTAATTAATTAATATTATATTAACAAACCACGTTCGTTGGCCCAACTCCTTGGTTTAATAATTTTGTTAAATATTTACACTTTATTAATAACTGAACAGCGAAAATGTAACAAACGTGGCTTGATAAAGTGTGTGAGAATTTCACGGGACTTTATGATTTGAGTTTTGATTTTCTAAAACGTTATTTTTCATTTTTCACTGACATAAATATATTTATGTTATAGTAGGTGACCTTTCATTATCCAGACACGGTTATGAAAAAAAAAATCAGTTAAAAATTCAAATTACTCCGATATAAACCTGGTAGACATTCATTTAGCTTCAAATCTAATGACTGATTAATTTACGTATTTTATATATTTCAATTGTATAATAACACTAGCTGTTACCCGCGACTTCGTACGCGTTCGGGTACCTAATTTTTAACCGACTTCCAAAAAAATGGGAAGTTATCGAGTCGGCAAGTTGACTTGACACGTGACATGACACGTGTCACTTGATTTCGCTAACGGTTCAGAAAAACATGGATGGTTGTCGGTTCCTAACAGTAAATTACTCATGAAGGTAATATGCGAGCGAAGCGAGCGGATTTTTTTTAGACAAATGCAACATGACATTTGTCACTTGATTTTATTAACGGTGCTCTAAGAAAAAGATGGGTGCTTATCGGTTAATAGCAGTAAATTACTTTGCTCGCAAAATACTCATGAAGCTAATATGCAAGCGAAGCGAGCATCGACGGAATTTTTTTAGAGCAACATGACATGTGTCACTTTATTTTGCTAACGGTTCTCTAAGAAAAACATGGATGGTTGTCAGTTCCTAACAGTAAATTATTCAAGAAGGTAATATGCGAGCGAAGCGAGCTCCTATTTAAGCGAGCGGATTTTTTTAGAGCAACATGACATGTGTCACTTGGTTTTGCTAACGGTGCTCTAAGAAAGATCTGGGTGCTTATCAGTTCCTAACAGTAAATTACTTTGCTCGCAAAATACTCATGAAGGTAATATGCGAGCGAAGCGAGCATCGACTTAAGCGAGAGAAGCGAGCGGAAATTTTGTAGTGAAACATGACAGTCATATTGTGTCACTTGATTTTGCTAACGGTGCTCTAAGAAAAAAATGGGTGCTTATCGGTTCCTAACAGTAAATTACTTTGCTCGCATAATACTCATGAAGCTAACATGCGAGCGAAGCGAGCGGAATTTTTTTAGAGCAACATGACATGTGTCACTTGATTTTGCTAACGATGCCGGCGCTCTAAGAAAAAGATGGATGGTTCTCGGTTCCTAATAGAAAATTACTCATGAAGGTAATATGCGAGCGAAGCGAGCACCGACCTAAGCGAGCGAAGCGAGCTTCCCCTGCTCGCGAAGCGAGTGGAAATTTTTTAGAGCAACATGACATGTGTCACTTGATTTTGCTAACGGTGCTCTAAGAAAAAGATGGATGGTTGTCGGTTCCTAACAGTAAATTACTCATGAAAGTAATATGCGAGCGAAGCGAGCACCGACCTTAGTGAGCGAAGCGAGCTTCCCCTGCTCGCGAAGCGAGCAGAAATTTTTTAGAGCAACATGACATGTGTCACTTGATTTTGCTAACGATGCCGGCGCTCTAAGAAAAAGATGGATGGTTGTCGGTTCGTAACAGTAAATTACTCATGACGGTAATATGCGAGTGAAGCGAGCACCGACCTAAGCGAGCGAAGCGAGCTTCCCCTGCTCGCGAAGCGAGTGGAAATTTTTTAGAGCAACATGACATGTGTCACTTGATTTTGCTAACGGTGCTCTAAGAAAAAGATGGATGGTTCTCGCTTCCTAATAGTAAATTACTCATGAAGGTAATATGCGAGCGAAGCGAGCACCGACCTAAGCGAGCGAAGCGAGCTTCCCCTGCTCGCGAAGCGAGCGGAATTTTTTTAGAGCAACATGATATGTGTCACTTGATTTTGCTAACGGTGCTCTAAGAAAAAGATGGATGGTTCTCGGTTCCTAACAGTAAATTACTCATGAAGGTAATATGCGAGCGAAGTGAGCACCGACCTAAGCGAGCGAAGCGAGCGGAAATTTTTTAGAGCAACATGATTTGTGTCACTTGATTTTGCTAACGGTGCTCTAAGAAAAAGATGGATGGTTCTCGGTTCCTAACAGTAAATTACTCATGTAGGTAATATGCGAGCGAAGCGAGCACCGACCTAAGCGAGCGAAGCGAGCTTCCCCTGATCGCGAAGCGAGCGGAAATTTTTTAGAGCAACATGATTTGTGTCACTTGATTTTGCTAACGGTGCTCTAAGAAAAAGATGGATGGTTCTCGGTTCCTAATAGTAAATTACTCATGTAGGTAATATGCGAGCGAAGCGAGCACCGACCTAAGCGAGCGAAGCGAGCTTCCCCTGCTCGCGAAGCGAGCGGAAATTTTTTAGAGCAACATGATATGTGTCACTTGATTTTGCTAACGGTGCTCTAAGAAAAAGATGGATGGTTCTCGGTTCCTAACAGTAAATTACTCATGAAGGTAATATGCGAGCGAAGCGAGCACCGACCTAAGCGAGCGAAGCGAGCTTCCCCTGCTCGCGAAGCGAGCGGAAATTTTTTAGAGCAACATGATTTGTGTCACTTGATTTTGCTAACGGTGCTCTAAGAAAAAGATGGATGGTTCTCGGTTCCTAACAGTAAATTACTCATGTAGGTAATATGCGAGCAAAGCGAGCACCGACCTAAGCGAGCGAAGCGAGCTTCCCCTGCTCGCGAAGCGAGCGGAAATTTTTTAGAGCAACATGATATGTGTCACTTGATTTTGCTAACGGTGCTCTAAGAAAAAGATGGATGGTTCTCGGTTCCTAACAGTAAATTACTCATGAAGGTAATATGCGAGCGAAGCGAGCACCGACCTAAGCGAGCGAAGCGAGCTTCCCCTGCTCGCGAAGCGAGCGGAAATTTTTTAGAGCAACATGATATGTGTCACTTGATTTTGCTAACGGTGCTCTAAGAAAAAGATGGATGGTTCTTGGTTCCTAACAGTAAATTACTCATGAAGGTAATATGCAAGCGAAGCGAGCCCCGATATTTTTTAGACAAATGCAACATGACGTTTGTCACTTGATTTTGTTAACGGTGCTCCAAAAAAAAGAGGGATGGTCTAATGGTGCTCTAAGAAACAGCTGGGTAATTGGCGGTTCCTATTCTGTTGTCAGACATAATTCACTTTTCTCGCAATATATTTATTAGTGGTAGGATTATGCATTCGCCTGCATATTAGCTTAATATGCAGGCGAAGTCAGATTCAAGCCAAGAGAGTGAAGCGAGCTTCGATTTAAACAAAAGAAGCGAGCTTCCTCATCTCGAAATCCAATTTATTTCATGTTAAATGCTTGATGATACGATTTTTCATTCAACCATTTTTAACCGTTTTCTTCCCGTTAGGGGTAAAATTTTCAAAAGTCCTTTCTTAGAGATGTTTTTTACCTTTTTATAAGTACACATACAAATTTTGAAGCAAATCGAACCACCCGTTAAGAAGTTCCATTACCAACTTGAACACCCTCTGGCACTCCCTCTGATGCATAATTTTAATTTTTTTTTCGACAGATATTTTTTATTTGTACTGAAATATATTTGTACCGAGTTTCAATCAAATTAAAGTACCCGTTAAAAAGTTCCCATACAAACTTTAACATTCCTTTCACCCCGTTTTGAGGGTAGTTTTAAAAAATGTTTTTCATAAACTTTTTTTAAATGTTTTGAAGAACATAACTGCTTAGTTTCAAGTTTCTATGTTGAAAGAATAAGATTTTTCATACAAACAATTTTAGCCCTTTTCATCCCCTTAGATGTCGAATTTTCAAAATTCCTTTCTTAGTGCACCTCTACACTATAAGAGAAACGCACCCTGCAAATTTCATGCTTCTAGGACTTATAGTTTAGGCTGTGCGTTGATATGTCAGTCAGTCAGTAACGAAAGCCTTTTATATATTCTGATTTAACCTAATCCAAAATCTGCTATCAAAGTCTGAATCACGAACAGACAATTGTCTTTTTACAGATAAAAGGGACAAATTCAGTTTTCCCGCTGATTTCAGGATACGGACCGATCCCGGTAATTGTGTCCGAACTTTGCAGCGAGGGCTTTTAATTAAAACTTATTCAATATTATGCCACATTTATGTAAAAAGCAGGTTGATTTTATTCAAGGTAGAGTTTAAAAACAAATGTTTTTCGCTATAAAGTTGAAGAGAGGTTACATTCAGGGTACTTATGAAATACAGGATACTTATGAAAGATGTTTAAAGTTGAACACTGGTTAAAACAACGTCCTGTCTTTATTTGTGTATAGTGACGAATAGAGACAGGACGTTGTTTAACCAGTGTTCAACTTTAAACATCTTTCATAAGTAAAGGGGTCATTGACCAAATAGTCGTGTCTCAATCATCGGTAAATCAATCAATCAATCAATGAAAAACATTTTTTTTTTTATTTCATATTGGATCTTTCACATCGTTGTGTCAAATTCTGAGATTATAATAACGAATATTCTGATATCTACCTGATTGTCTATCTTTAATAGCGATTAAAATCGGTCTCAAACTGTCAAATGTGACAGTTCAGTGACCACGCAAGTAGTTCTGTCACTCTCATCTCAACGAGACCGAACGCGACAAAAGACCTACGCGATGGTTTTGACAGTTTGAGACCTTTGAGGTTTGAGATAAGTTAGATAATTATCCCGCAGTTATTTCTTGATGGTGTAACTGAAGCTAGTCTGAAGAAGTTTAAGACTGGTGTAGTGAATTACTGTTTTCTACGCAAATTAAGTCCTACAGAGGATCGAGTTAGATGGACACTGGATAACTTGGATAAAGTTTTGTTGATTTTTTTATAGATCAACTGTTAAAAATATGCTTAAAGTAAATTGGCTGTAAGCTACTTCGAGGCAATATTTTTTGAACGTTTTAGCAATATTCTATATGGATTTTTATGGTTGAAATATTGTGCCATTAGGTTCCCGATATAAAACTCAGATCAGCATTTCGAAAAGCAATAATTCGAGATTTATTAAATTCACTAATAGAAAAATGGTTTAAAGTAATAAATTACGAAATAAAGTTTCATTTTAACACTAAATGGCACACACTGAATACAGGGTGTTATATTTTAGGACTCAGAAAATATTTTGTTTGAAAAATTTACGTCAAATAAACAGCTTACAATAAAAAAAAATCGTACTACTAACTAATTATTTTATCAATTTACTCAATAATTTTCGTATCGTCCTGTTAGCTTTGTTTACTAGATAAACAAAAACCTCGGCTGCTCGACTTAGGTATGAGGTCTTGCATTTAATTTTTAACAAAATAGAAAATAATCTGAGTTATTAGGAAACGTGTATTAGTTCTTATCTCTCTACAATTTTTATTATACACCCTGTACTTTACCAGTACTTGCAGTGCAAGTACTGATCAACTTCCATAGCGCTACGAGGCTATCCCATTTATTTTCTGGAAACGGCAAACGACCAATAAGTCTTGCTTCCCGGGATATTAACACTATCATAGGTTACTCTCCTGTTTTATGAAGACACATTAGACTCGACATTTCCATAGGAATGTAATATTGCTGTAAATTAAATTGTAGGTTATAGGGTCTGTTATTATTGTTTGTATCATAACAGAAGTTTGTAATTGTTTCATCATCATCATCATCTCAGCCGTTGGACGTCCACTGTTGGACATAGTCCTCCCTCAAAAATTTCCATGTGTTGCGGTTGGAAGCGGCCTGCATCCACCGCCGACCTACAGTTTTTACAAGGTCGTCTGTCCATCTTGTCGGTGGATGTCCAACACTACGCTGTAATTGTTTATGACTATCAAATGAAACATTTCCTGTCTTATTATTTTGTGCTAAATGTGGAATCAGGTTCACTCAAATGAAAGATCACTTGAATGAAATCTGGGGTTTTTATGACACTTTTCTTTCAGTTTATGTTCAGATGTGTCACTTTGAGCGAAAGATGCCGAATGAAGAACAGAAATGAATGAAAAGTGAACCATCTGATTCCACATTTTAAATCAGCCATTTTGGTCATTTTGAAACGTCCTGTATTTTTGTGAATACAACAAAAACTGTCAGCAAATCGGTATTTTTACCACCATGCAAAAGGATCGGTAATTTCTAGATTTTAGAGAAGGGCCAGGTCAATAGTTGATTCAACTAGGAAGTTTTCATGAAACATGCTAGAGAGCAAGTGAGGCGCAAGATCAAGATTGTAGCAAGTGGAAATCTATGCCTTTTGCCTTTGCGAAAGAGGTATGATTTTACGTAAATATGATCGATCTCAATCTGGAAATCATAGTGGTAATAGCTGAGTGATGACTGTATTTTTGCTAAGTAACTTTTTTAAACCGAGGAAGAAGAAGGTACCTGCCTTATATGAAAGACAAGTACCTACCTACCTAATTTTTCGGTTTGAACATTATTAACAGTTCGTTTCAAAGTCTTTGGTATAACGCTTTCTAACCGTTGAAAATATCGTGTGCAACGCAATTTTCCAAATTAAAGTCACAAACTTCCAAAAGATGATTTATCCAACAAATAAATACACGACCTTCGAAATGCCAAATATGTCCAATATGCCCAATGTGCCCAGTCCTACAGCCAAATGCCCAATAAGTCCAAGCACTCCAAATTAAATGCTCCATAGTTTACTGCGCCGCCTGTTCATTACTGCCAGCCAAATTTTATGAGTTGAATTCGTATTTATATTGTGTGAATCGCAAAAGTGTAGTAATACAAATACAAGATAACATTTTGTATCAACAATCCCGGTAGACATTTTCTCAGATCCTTAAATAATCAAGATTCTTCTTTCTAGAGGCTAGTCAGAGGCACAGTCTATTATTTTGCCCATGTCACAACTTCAACTTGCATTAGAAATTAGCATTCCAAGTGTGTCTGATTACAAGCCATTCCCACCCTATTAGAATTACTAAATGATTTCCTCTCATTGGTTTCTTACACTGTTTATAGCTAATATTAAAACAGTATTAAATTATACTTATTCGTAAACATAAAGTCCATTGACCTGATACTCAATTTTTTTTTTTGCATGATTCAAAGGTCACGTAATCAAGTATTACTACACCTTTTTGAAACAGTTTGTATAATTGACCGGATTAAGCGGAACAAAGTTACTTTCATTAATTGAGTTATAATGAACTTTTTGAGAATTTAGGACGAATTGATTTGTCATTTCAGCTTATTAATAAAGTTTCAAATTCTTCCATAATAATTGCTCTAAGTTGGTATTTTATTTTTCACTGAAAATTCTGTTCAAATTTTGTCTACGCTGCTCAAAAACCACGATGTGACCAAGCTCAAGTATGGCACGTTCAAATATAGCGTTCTCATTGTTGCCAAATTATGGTAGTTTTGGCAAGCACATTGAAACCGTTTCAGGTCATGAGGACTTGCAGTAGGCTTATTATCTACGTACAAAATACTAAAATACAAGATAATTGAGTCTGTCGGATGCCAAATGAGCTGTGAGCGTAGGTAGCCAACGAGTAGCAGCCCGACCCAGCGAGAAGGCGACGCGGTAGACCAAAACGGAGATAGCGGCAATTTTTGCCGGACTGGAGGGTTGTTGCTGAAGACTGCGATGTCTGGAGGGAGTGGGGGGAGGCCTTTGCCCAGCAGTGGGACATTTACGGTTGATGGTAATAAAAAATATTATTTTTTTTATTTGGCTTCCTTATTTTCACATCTGATAAAGTCGTAGTATGTATTTTGATGTACCTACATAGCGACCTCTGTGGCGCAGTGGGCGAGGGCCCGCTTGAGACGCATGAGTTTGCGGGTTCGATCCGCCTCGGGACAAATGTTTGTACGATCTGTAAATATTTGTTTTGGGTCTGGGTGTTTTCTATGTAAAATATGGATGTATTTACAAAAAAAGTATGCAAGTCGTATTTCAGTCATGTGGTTCCCATAACACAAGCTCTGCTTACTTTGGGGCTTCATGATGCTGTGTAAAATTTTCAACATTATTTGCATTATTTATTTATTTATTAGGATCTGTGACCGTACTTGTGTACCTTAGGGATACATTACATACTTAGTGATCATTATTTCATTTTAAAAATAGAATATTTTACACTTTTGTTATTTATGTAACTTTAAAACTTGATTGTGAATGATGATGAGTATCTTCCTAAGATTTTACGAAAGAGGTGTTTTTGTAAAATGTAACAAAACCTGCGAAGATTCATACGACCTCATAGCGCAAATAGGTATTTTTATTTTCATCCCTGCAAACAAAACGTTGGTAAACATGTTTGTCTTTGCTTATTTTTATCACCAATCAGGCATAACACTAAAACGGGATAAACGTTATTCGTCACGATGGTGGAAATGAATAGGTATATTTTTGTTTACGACTTTTCTGCCTGAGCTTTCATTTTTACTCGATAGCAAACCTCGGACACTCGACGAAATCTCTATGCAAAAGGGGCGTCTAACTACTTATTTACACAGACACTACACAATGTCATTTTTGTACACGCGCAATTGTGCGAATGAAGTAAGGTTGTCGCCGTATGAATAATTACTGTACACTGTGGTCTTGGTCCCGTCGTCGCGTCTGCGTGCGTGGCGCGTCCCTAGCTCAAAGTCAGCTCCTCGCCAGCTCAAATTCGCTCGAGCGTTTAGGAAGCCCCGACTGGTGGAGGAGGGGGGGGGGACAGTGGCCATTCTATACGTAGTATTATCATCTATTCTATGTCGATAGTATGTTTACGTTATTTTAAGTTTATATTTAAATAACAAGGTAATCGTGAGCTGATGCAAAAGAGCCTAAACAGGCATTTCTCAGTTATTTACTGAGGAGGGATTCAAACATCCAAACATTCGCATTTATAATATTAGTGTGATTTATTCCGTTGATTAGCTTTACTTCTGAGAATTCATCTCGTAGGCTCCCAACACAAAAAGGTTTTCCTATTGCTCTATTCGTTTCCTGCCAAAATAGCTACCTCCTTTCAACTACCCCAAACAAATAGGCTCCAACGTATATCAGTATCAGGAACAAAAGGTGAGCGGGTCTGCCTGAAGGATTTCGTCAATGATTATTGAAAAGTTTCGACGTAGAGGTTGGATAATAAAGCTGATGAGATAGCTAGTACAGTGTTTGTACTTGAACCTGAGTATTGGTTCAACCTTTGGTGACGGCAACGATATCCAGGTACAGTTGTTCTATCTCACGAAGTCCGTTTAGTCTTAGTTGTGTGTACATGTACGTTGTTTCTGTGTGCGTGGGCCGATTCTGAGCGCTCCCGAGCTTACGCACACAGGAATCACTTGCATGTGAACACACACATACACAATTAGGACCAAACGGACTTCGTGAGATAGAACAACTGTAACGCAACACATAAGTAATTTTGTTTCATAAAATCACATTTTGTAAATCTGTTAGGTAGTTGTTAAAATGACAATTTATATCCTGAATTAGACAAAGGAAATGTATAGTGGCCATTTTATGCCCACAGTTAATTATTTATGCATACTTACCAATTTCAGTCTAATGCATTATCAAAAATATTGATGAATAAATTATTGTTCCTGCCTTACAAGACTTGTTATGATACTACGAGTATAATGACCGGTCAGTATGCATAATGACCGTGTCAACAGGGCAATGTGATAAATACTGCATGATTAATCACTTTGCCTGGTCATTATGAATAATGACCACCCTATCTTGGGCAATGTAATAAATTAGATGAATTGAAGTGTTTTAATTGATTCTGGCGCATCGGCGGCCGCTACCGCGGCACGCTACGCTCGCCTCGCGCGTAGTTTTTTACTAACCTAACATAACCTAACCTACAGATTTTAATCCAATTTATCACATTGCCGGGCTAGAAGTAGGGCACTATTCATACTGCCCGGTCTAAGTGATAAATTCAAGCCTTGATTTATTAAATGGACCACGGGCCGTCGGGCATTATGAATATGGACCGGTCAAAGTAATAAATTTATCAAATTGCCCGACGCTCTTGGTCATTATACATAATGACCGGTCCATATGAATACTGCCCGATTAATCAAGTTGCCCGTGACATGCATTGAACTAGCTGAATACATCCCATGTAGCGGAACTGCTAGCAGATTTTGTTTGCTCACAAAGGCCTTTGGCGGACGTTCGACTGATGAAATATGAGATAGTGATGAAAAACCGTTGTTCCTGCCTTACAGGATTTGCTTTGTTGTAGGTGAGGCGGCTTTGTTTCCTTGGTATATTATTAAAAATTATTTTTATCCACAGGATACAACTTTCAGGTGAAATTCAATCACCTATGAGCCTCTGTATCGTTTGAAAAAATATGTTTAGTATGCTTGATTTTTATAAGTGTAGATTATTTACTTATTTATTATTACGTCTATCTAGATTCTAGATAGACGTAAAGCCTATGCTAATTATTTCACAATGTCCAAATCATCTAGACTAGATGATTTGGACATCGTCAGCAGGCCAACTAGTGTATCAACACTAAAAAGACGCCATATTGTTTTTTGTTACGATTTTATTTATGCTTGATTTTTTGGTCATCGAAATACCTGTAAATTAGGCAAAGCGTCCTAGAATATTTGTTTCCTATCATTGTTTATCAATGAAAACCAATGACAACTGAAATCAGTTACTAAATTAACAGTTTTTTAAGAGTTTCTTTATGTGACCCATGCACGTCAATGGATTTGTACTATTCCAAACCATTGTATTAAAACAAAAACTCGTATGTGATTAATTTAAGCTTACTGGTAGTGCTAGTCTGAAGTCTGAACACAATAATGAAGTGTCTCTGTGAGACTGTTTAGTGTTTAATCTACATATTCCGACTGCAATGACAAAGAAAGTACAAGGCTTAATATGCTGCGAATGAATTATGCAACGCAATCCAACGCAAACATATCTCGAGAGTAATAACACTTATACATCTACGTCCAAACTCCAGAAATAGTCTCAAGCTGGTGACTATGACTAATATCGCAGATTACTTGACAGTTACTAGTGTAAACAAATTGCGATAGCTGTGAATAATTCATCAAAGAAACAGGCGCTGACAAATGAAATCTAATGAATATGATATGAGGGGAGTACCGAGATTCGCAACGTGTAGGTAGAATTTTCTAGGATAGGACGGTTTTATTGGTAGTTTTCTTCGTGGCAATATTGTTTTAGCCAATAACTGTGAGAAAATTGAGGGATCTCTCGAACTTGATTTGAAAATTTTCGTCCACAAGAAAGCTGTGGTTTCTAGGATAGGACGGTTTTATTGGTAGTTTTCTTTGTGGCAATATTGTTTTCAGCCAATAACAGTGGGATCTCTAGAACTTGACTTGAAAATGTTCCTCTAGAAGAAATCTGTGGTTAGTTAGTTCGTATGAGCAAGTGGCCAACTCTGGTGACGGAGTTTTTAGGCCGCCTAAAGACCTCAGTCATGGCTTAGCGACTTAAAAGCTGGGACCGACGTGCCCTCCGAAGCACGGAAACGCTCAGCTCGTAAAGCCGTGGTAAAGTCGTCGTATCTTACACGTTTTATTTTTGTAGTTCCTGGTGTTTAGAAAAAATCTTATAAGCTAGTTTCCCTTAGCTAATTTAACTGAAAATTGGATACCTAGACAACGAAATAACGTTATGTAAGTTCGTAAAGCTAGTGGACAACCAACAATAACGTTGTTATAAAATCATTAACTTTGAATCATGACTGGCCTTTTAGCTCAGTTGGTAGTGCTGCCTTCTGCGTTGTAGGTAGTGGGTTCGATTTCCACGCAAGACAATCATTTGTGTGATAAATATTCTGGGTGCTATAAAGTAGGTATACCTAATCCAAAATTCCAAATATTATATTGCACATTTTCATTGCCCAAATTTTGCAGTGCCAGGCCCATCGCAGTTTTAATTTACTTTATTATTTTTCTTTTCCTAAAATTTTGCTCAAAGTACCGTTAGTAATAATGGAAGGTATAATTGTTATAAGTATTATGAGAGCAAATGACCGTATAAATTGCATTTGCCCACAATATTTCAAATTTTGATAAGACCTTTACCATGAGACATAAGAAAGCGAAAAATTTGTTTTACTTATTATCCATTGATATTATAATGTCAGAAAGTAATTTAAAATGCTTTCAACGAAAATTCTTAAAAACAAAAGAGTACTAAAAATACATCTAAATTTATGCTTAACCCATTCAAAATACCTAAATAATTAAAATTTTATATTATAAATACCTATAATAAATGTTTTTTTTATTTAAATTTTCTGTTATAGATTTTTCGGATAAATTAAAACATTTCTGGTATCTAGACCGACGATACTTATAATTTTAAATGGAGAATAGCGACATCTGTTATTGTTTCTTAAAAAAAATATTTTTGGGTTGGATATCAAACTGGACTTCTCGCTTATGCTTATGAATAAATTTTTGCCGTTCCTGACAGTGCCCCGAGGGCAAATGTCTTTATTGCGTTTCTCTCATGTTCTTGTTTTGATGTGAACAAACACGCATAATTATGTATGATTAACATGAATCCAGTTCTTGGACTTTAATGAAAATGACCGCAAATGAGGCAATTCCAGTTTTTACTGGTTAGTTTATTACTGGAATTCGCTAGTGGATTTTCTACGCTGTTTTATTTCATTATGATAAAAATTGTTTTAGGATATCCTTCCGGTACTGGTTATGAAGTAACTTTCTTTAGGCTGACTTTCTTTAAGTAAGTCAGCCTAAAACTTCCGTCACTAGAGCTGGCTAATAGTACCAGTCCTTACGTAGGACATAATATGTTTTGATTACCCTCCAATATACAAGCAAACATTGTTAATTGAAACAAAAACCCGAGAGCGGGTTTGAAAGAATCCAATTAGAATGGTGTGTTTAGTTGTGTCAAGTCTCAAGTCTGAGAGCCGTGTTGGCCGAGGGGATTAGTACCTCGACTTTCCATGCGAAGGTCGTGGGTTCGAATCCTGGCAGTGCATCAATGGATTTTTCGTTTCGAAAAAAATATAAGTATGCTCATTAACACGAGCTGTAAGCGGTTAAGGAAAACATCGTGAGAAAACCCGCGGCTTGGTCAACCTTACAGGTATTGACCATGGATGTATTGACTGTGGATGGCGGGTTAAGCTGAGGGAATGGTTTAGGTACTGGGCAAGCCTACTCCATCTCAACATTGTCCCAGGCACTTCAGTGTCCCGTTAAGTGTAGGCAAAGATTGCCTCCTGACACTGTATGAATCATTTAGTAAAAATGTAAAGACAAACGTTTTTAGTTGCAAACAAACAAAATCATTTAGATACACAGTAGCTCTAATTTAAAAAGCTTTTTGTTTATCCCAACTTGTTTTTGGAATTGAAATGTATTGTGATTACTTTATCCTAGATAATGTTTGTTCTGTTTATTAATTTACATAGAAAATGTGATCCAAATCTGAGCTTCCAGCTTTTGTCCTTTCTTGATTGACTGAACACAAAGAGAAGGTGGGTTGTATTTCCGATTATCTCAAAATGACTACGGACTATAATTATAACAGACTCCACCCGATTATTTATCGGTAGGTATTGTACTGATTGTGGGCGGTCGACGGATGTTTAGGACATAAAAAATATTTTCTCAGAAAGTAATTACTATTTAGAAATGTTTTTGTCCAACATAAGTCTTCTTCTAACTAGTTATCTATACTAATACATAAATAGAGAACGCGAATTTTGTCAGTTTTTTTATGGAGTGGTGTAGGTATTTCCAGAACCATTGCACTTATTGGAAGAATTCTTTCACTATTTGAATGACACATTATTCTAGATATAAGTACATAGGCTATACATTAACCCAGACAGTTGAAATGGGTTGCCAATAATTGAGCAATACTCAATTCTTATCGTAAGATGAAGAGTTTAAATTATTATGATGAAGTTAGTCTGGCTTTTAGAGTCACTTCATCATGAGAAGATACAGCCACATTGAAGGGATAACACAAATAAGGTTTCATAAATAAATAAATAGAAAGTATAAAGGTTCCATTGACCTCAATATCTCCAACGTAAAAGGTAACAGAGAAAATATTACACCGGGTAACGTGCCAAACTGAATCTTGTCCAATGTGTGAACAATATCAAAGATAATTCAATTTTCCGAACCCAAATAAGTTAGTATCCAAGAAAATCCATAATCCGCGAACGGTTAGTACAACAATAAGTATCGTGAACAAACAAGGGAACCCTCTACCCGTTGGAATATTGTCTTGTTTATTAGAAACGGACGCGCCCCGGCCTGAGGCGAGGATCCAATATAATAGAATACTTCAGAGTTATTTGCAGATACATGGGTACTTACCAGATTCGCCCGGGGCCGGTATTAACGTAACTATGTGACGACACGAATAAAGGCGTTCGGTAATCCAACGTGAATGTTTGAAGCCTCGAGGTTTAAAAACACTGGAATTGAATGGGTCTGCTACTTCTTTAGTTCTTTGAAGATTCGCAATGTGTTATCGAAAGATGTTTACTTAAGTTTGTTCTCTTTTATTTTGAATTAATCAATTGTTGTGTTTTTAGGGTTGCTTTTGTAACTTCTATTTCGAGAATTATTTACTTACTTGTAAGTACATCTTGTGAAGGTGCTGGCTAAATTAACTTCATTTCAACAATGTTTTAGGGTGACAAATCTACATCGAGCTATGCTGCGCTGTACTGCGCTGTGCTATGGTTGGTCAACTCGCTCGTCTAATATTTCAATGACGTTACAAACAAACCATGCTGTGCTGCGCTGTGTGAGGCTACGCTCTGTTTACGACGTTTTGTTTGACGAGCGAGTTGACCAACCATAGCACAGCGCAGTATAGCGCAGCATAGCTCGATGTTGATTTGTCACCCTTAGACATCGTTCACACGGCATTGTCCTGCACGTTTTTTTGCATTACACGTCTTAACGTATAAATAGTGACCATACAGCGTACATAGATCCATTCACACGACGATTGTACTGCAAAAAAACGTGTACCGCTTATACGTTTAAACGCATACTCAACGGACTTGTCAAGCAAATCGAATGAACTTTGACGTATTCGGTTCGCAGTGGCATATGGTATAGCTTTGTCTCCTTCACACGACACGATGTCATACGTTTTTTATCGAATAGCAATTTTCCATTCTTGAATTTTCCAGTCGAGTTAATAACTTTTCAAAACTTTCAATAGACATTCGAAAGTGATTTAAAAAACATTTTTTCATCGTTTCTGAGATTTTCAAATAATTTTTCAAATGTGATCGTACGCACAGATTTTTGATTAATAGGATGTACCCAAAACCTTCTGTTTTGTCGGCGCCGGCGGCGAGACCGTTTGGCGCCTTCGATACCAATATAAAAGTACCTACAACCAAGCGTGGACGTCCATCAGTGACGTCTACTCACTGTGTGGAAACTGCGGCTATTCGTTTTTACACGAATGAAAATTTACCATGTGAACACCCGGTTGACTATACGTTAAAAAAACGATTACAAAAAAACGTGCAGGACAATGCCGTGTGAACGAAGCCTTAGGGTGACAAATCTACATCGAGCTATGCTGCGCTGTACTGCGCTGTGCTATGGTTACGTCAAACAAAACGTCGTAAACAGAGCGTAGCCTCACACAGCGCAGCACAGCATGGTTTGTTTGTAACGTCATTGAAATATTAGACGAGCGAGTTGACCAAACATAGCACAGCGCAGTACAGCGCAGCATAGCTCGATGTAGATTTGTCACCCTTATGCTATACCCACATTACAGTAAGGCCGTTTGTCCACCGCCGCCGTCACCGGGACGTCAACGAGAACGATATTATTTCTGGTTGAGATCAAGATGACGTGACGGTCTTCTGGTGGACAGGCGGCTATAGTAAATGTATGGTCGCTACCTTGGCGTCGTCATCTCGTTTTCGTTGACGTCCCAGTGACGGCGGTAGTGGACAAACGGCTTAATTCATCTAAAATATACATTTAAAGCGAATTTAAGGTTTCTCTGAAAAACTAATATTATAGGAAGCATTTTTATATTGATACTACATCGAACTACAATGTAACGTGCCCTTCGAAGCACGTAAGCGCTCAACTGTTAATGTCACTTGCGGTCACCCATCCAAATTGTGACCGTTTTGAACATCGCTTAATATAATCATCACAATGATATTAAAGTCTCATTTGAATCATCTTTATCACCTTCAACACAAATCCATAAATTATGTTTTTTTCAAAAACAATGTAGGTATAGATAATCAACTCTCGAACAGTTTCCATCCAAAGACAGTTGTACACAAAACAACGTGTAGATTCAAACAAGCTCGGGGCGAAATAATAGACAACTTATACAGTGGATACCGTCTATTACAATGTAGTCGTGCTTTGCACACGAATGCCTAAATCCATAACAAAAACAACTAAACGTTTACGTAAACAAGTTAAGGATAAGTTAGTTTTAAGTTTAAGAAGTACCTACATCTATGTATCTATCTTATTAGAAACAGGATGTGTTTTTGTAATAAAATTGTATATTTTTAACTATGCGGATATATGTGAGAAAGAAGTGAACACTGAGATGACGAGTGATACAATAAAATGGAGAAAAGAAACATATTGTGCCACCTAGTGGGATATGGGCAGGGGGATGATGATGATGATGGTTTATTTATAACATTGCTTCAGTAGTTGTTTCTGAAATTATCAAACTCAAACGATCAGGCTGGACAAATTGTAGTGCACTTCTATGCTTCGGAGAGGAAGATAGGTATAGAATATAGATTTTGTATATCTTACCACAGTAAGCATAACCGCAGATTGAGAGAATACGAGTATTAATTACACAAAATGCAAAAACGTAAATCTTGCAAACACATATTTCATAGATTTTTAGCAGAACATAAATTCAGATATAATTATGTTATGTTAGTTCTGTTATGCACTAAACTTCACGAAAAAAACTCATCAGTTCCGAGAAAAAAAATCGTCGTCAGGAAAAGTTCTTTAAAGGATCTAAAAATGCCTAAAGATCTTGAAGACCTACTACCGCACCTTGGGAGTACCTACAGTCATGATCATTTTATGTTTTTAAATACATAAATTCGGATTTGTGTTTTATGGATTATGTATTATGATACATCTACGATTCGGATCGAGCCAGTTAATGTAACTTCGTAATAAGGGTTGGTCCGGCACAGCTTTGTACTGAGCGTTGCATAATTTTGTTATGCTTTCCCTACCGAGAAATTTCGCTTTGTGAACAAGCATATCACTCAAACCTGTTTATTACAGTAATGTGAGCTTTATTGCACGCAATGATGATTTAAAATGGCTTAGAGGATCTTTGTGAAAAGGGATGATTGGATTTTTGGGTGCCAACCATAAAAAAACATCCTGATAGTGCTCTTTCACTTGCAGTGAAATAATTTAACTTGAAATAAAATTTATATAAGGATATCACACTGTGAAATGTTAAAAGTTATTATTAACTAAAAGTGCCGCTTTTTTTCTTCAAACTTTATATTTGTAACTCTAGAAACATCACATGTTTTTAAAATCACATCCTTGCTACAAAAGCCACAAATTAAAGACCTTTTACACTTTCAATTTGTAGCAAAAATAAAACTTTTAAACTTCTTCACACTTATGAAGAGCACGTGGCGTGAACTTCGCAACACATGTCAACTAAAAAAAAATCAAGTATCTCGCAGAGTGTAGACAGATTATGCTTTGCTTTTTGTAAAAAAATATTTGAAATTTCTGTAACAAAATGGTTCTTCATTTGGTTTTTCATGCAAGGTCTTATTTATTTGTGGTAACGCTATATAAATTAGTTATTTTTAAAATACAACTTATTTAACTTTATTAAGGCAATCAAAAATTTCTGCAAAATTTGGTCAGGGCCAAATATAGATTTGAACATCTGATTACCCCCTTTGACATCTCCAAACGATCTAAAAATGCCTAAAGATCTAAAAGAATATGTCTACTGCAGCTTGGGGATACAGTCGTGATCTTACTTGTTTGTCTGTTTGTCTGTAATTCCGGTGGAATCTTGCAAAACAAATTTCGAGCACTTCCCGATTAGACATCCGGCTGAAACTTTCAGGGTAGCTGTGTGTAGCACAACTCGAGAAAAATGCATTTAATAAAAAAAAACATAACAAATCGTGGAATTCAGATCTTTTTAATCTACATTAATTTGCTTGTTTTTAAAAATGGAAATACTAAATATTATTTGTTACGCAACTAATTATGTATTTACAGTTTTTTAAGATAGAATACCTACAAAGTTTTTGAAAAACGTTTCTGGAATCAAAATTTCTAGTTAAAAAAAAAATGACGGACCTGGGTCAATCTTCAGAATCAGCGCACCTAGTTGATCGCTATGGTGCCCCTTAAATATCGCTATTATTGCTTTTCTGCCCCATCAGGGGCCAATATGAAAATATGCTTTTTTAGACACCTCCTTCTTCGAAATAAAAACACAGAAAAGCAATAATATCGATATTTAAAAAGCACCATAGCGATCAACCAAACACGCTGATTCTGAAGATTGACCCACCTACTAGAATTTGCCATAAACAAATATCGTTGCATCCCAAGTGTCTACTAAGGAGTATCACCTTTCTTTGCCTACGGACCACTTAAGCCGTTTTTGCGTGGCCCACAGATCATCAATGTAATTGATTTACGAGCACAAGTTTGGCTAGTGTCTGCAGTGATAGATTCAAGTGTTCCTTCCGCCTGTCTGTATTCGTAGAATCTCGGTTCTCTGATGAATATTGAGAAATGATAATTGGCAGTGACCGCAGCTTTCAAAGTTACGTTAACGGATCTGAAACTTTTAGAAGTAAACAGTAGCTATTTCATTGAAAATGAAAAGTTTTTTCAAAATTACCGATTCTGACGGGATTTAAACCCTCGAAAATTTTGATAAGACTTTGCCTTTGCGATGAAATCCTATTTTATTAAACGAGTAATATTTGTTTGTTTGTAGATAATCACGTTCTCGAAAACGGCTCTAACGATTTCGATGAAATTTGCGGTACGGGGGTTGATGGGGGCAAAAAATCGATCTAGCTAGGTCTCATATCTGAGGAAATTCGTTTTCTCGGTATTTTCAAGCAAAAATATTTACCAATGTAATTTCTCGTAAATTGTTGAGACTTAAGTGGCTGAGTGGTCGGGTGTCCGCCTTCCAACCGAAGGCCGCGAGTTCGAATCTCAACTAGAGGAAGTTATTTTTTATTCTTTTTTTTTTATTTATCTCTATTTGCACCCAAGCAGAGCTCGGTCGCCCAGATATTCAAAATAAAAAGGCAAAACAGAGCTTCCTCCTCAATTGTCAAAAAATAACCTACAGCGGTTTTGTGTTTCGTCGATTAAACTTAATGAACAAATCATACCTACTTATCAAGTTAACACACAAATCCTCATCACAACTCCACAAACTACAGCATTATCTTGCATATTTCATAATTAACATCTCCCGACATCCACTTATGATAGCATTGAGCTCCCAGGGGAGGGGGCAGGAAGCAGCGCCGGAACAACGATATTGTGTAATAATTACTTATGCCACACTGTTCTGTTTGGGAGTTTGGCATGTGGAGACAGCTTTTTATACATCCATAAACTTAGGCCTTTACATCTTTACTAGATAATTTATACAGTGTCAGGTGTCATCGGGACACTGTAGGGCCTGGGATATTGTTGAGATGGAGTAGGCTTGCCCAGCACCTACCTACCATCCTCTCAGCTTAACCGGCCATATCCACAGGAAAGACATGGTCAATACGTGTGGGGCTGGCTAAGCCGCGGGTTCCCTCACGATGTTTTCCTTCACCGTTTAGAGCTCGTGTTAATGCGCAAATAAATTTTTCAAAACGAAAAATCCATTGATGCACGGCCAGGATTCGAGCCCACGACCTTCGGATCAAAAGTCGAGGTACCATACCCCTCGGCCAACACGGCTCTTATCCATCCATACCCATATCATAAATGTGAAAGTGTGTTTGTTTGTTTGTTTGTTTGTCCTGCTTTCACGTCAAAACGGAGAGACGGATTGACGTAATTTTTTGTGTGGAGATGGAGGGCTGGAGAGTGACATAGACTACTTTTTATTCCGAAAAATGCATGTTTCCCTTGGGATAAAAACATAGTCTGGTGTTTTTGGTGGGTCTGGCTATTTTCTATGTATATTATGTATGTATTTACAAAAAAAAATGTATATAAGTAGTATATCAGTCATGTGGTTGCCATAACACAAGCTCTGCTTAGCTTGGAACTACATGATGCTGTGTGAAATGTCCAGCAATATTTATTTATTTATTTATTTATAGTACCTAGTTCACGCGGGCGAAGCCGCGGGCGTCCGCTACATTCATAAAATCACGCCTCTTTCCCACAGGGCAGGCAGAGACCACGGACTTCCACTTGCTACGATCCTGACACACCTCTTTTGCATCACTTTTTATATTTTTGCTAAAACATTTGAAAACTAGAAAATAATAATTGTCATTACTAGCTTTTGCGCGCGGTTTCGCTCATAATGATTTTTCTATCCCAGTTCAGTATTTTGTGTATGAACGAAAGGTACTCTTGAAAACATGTACTTCACTTCACTACACACAAAATTTCACTATGAAAGCTAATAAACAAACTTAATTTTACTCAATTATAATAATGGTTACAGCTCTATTTAAATTTGTAACAAGATAAACTATGATAACCTTTGAGTCATGTGTACAACCGATTAATGTATTTATTTCCACACTAGAGAACGAAAAAGCAAAACCACCTCGTACAAAATTTCCTATAGTTTATTTTTACGACCCTCTCCATACTTTCATATCCCGATATGAAATAGACAGACTATGAGAGAATTCTGTTTTAAGATGCGAAAAAGTTGCCATGGCCCAAAAAAAAACACGACCTTGTAAACAATACTAAAGTACCTACTTACTGTTCTTACGGCTTATTTTCACGTCGCTCTCCATACTTTCATGCTCTACTATGTCGATAGAGTATGGGCATTGGGCATTCTATTTTTAAGACGCTAAATTACCATGACGCAAATCCTATACATACCATCAAAAGCTAGTCTTTAAAACAAGACCTTGTAAATGTACTGATAATGAAATGTTTTTTGTGAAATTTTGTAAATAATTACCTACCTACATTGTTAATAGTTTTTATAAGTACTTATCCACAATACTTACATAAATATTTTTTTATTGTTTTTATTTTGATTGAATTTAATTGATAGTTTCTATTTAGTTTTACCTATTCTCGTGTTTTTTTATTATGTGTTACTATATTTCATAGCTATAATGATTAGGATTATTCTGTAATGCTAAAGCTGTGTATATTGTAAATAAATAAATGTTGTAAGAGTACAAAATTTCTAATGGTTTATTTTACGACCTTTTCCATACTTTCATGTCTGTGTCGATAGACTTGAGCATTCCGTTTTAAGACGCCTATAGTACGTGAGTGTTTCACACGTACTAATCTTATGCATTCAATGCAAGTGGTAAGTGCTAAATGCATTTGAGCAATTGATAGAGCTGTATGTAGGCATGCGTGAAATTTTGAATGGGCTGGTCTGAGTTGTGTAATTTGTTGACTTTACGTAAACTTTAATAGGCTTATAAATCCGTACCCATATTATAATTGTGAAAGTGTGTTTATTTGTTTGTTTATTTGTCCTGCTTTCACGTCAAAACAGAGCGACGGATTGGCGTGATTTTTTGTGTGGAGATAGTTAGAGGGCTGGAGATTAACATAGGCTACTTTTTATCCGAGTACCACGCGAGCGAAGCCGCGGGTAGCAGCTAGTGTATTTATAAGAACGGTAGACGACTAGGTACTCGATCTTCAGCCATTCAACGAACGAAATTTTAAGAAATCTAGAAGGATATTAAGATAAGATAAGATAACGTTTATTTGACACACACAGAGATTAAGAAACAGAAAAAGATACACTGAGAAACTTATAAACATTAAAACGGACAATAAAAAGGTTCACATACCAGTAGTGGTGCCAAAAAGGCCCAGTCTCAGCTAATGCTGGATACTCCCATGAGGTCCTATGGGAGGCATGCCTAAATATGTGTTTGTTACAAGTCATCTTTTTGCTGGTATCAAGTTGCTCGTATTTCTATAAAAACAGTAATAATAGTAACCTAAACCAGTAATAAAAGTTTTGTAATAATAATAATTAACGTTTGAACTATCGTTTTTAAGTAACCACACAGCAAACGAATCCGATAACAATAACCAAAGTGCACCCGCTCATTCAGTAGGGCGCTTAAAATCATAACACAAAAGAAATATACGGTTATTTTACACTAGTGCGGTAGATTATATCTTTTATACCCAAAATCAACAGGAAGTTTTTCAAATGGGGCATGTAACCTATACTTATTGATGCTGCGTTGTAAAGGGTGCATAAATTTAGTCAAAAGGGTTTGCGCAAACAATACGGCTGCGTAATTTTGTATTTTTTAGTAATTGTACGCGCATGCTATGTGGTCGGATGCCGGGTTCCAAAAAGTTTAATTCAATTTAAGCGTGGACACTGTAAACACTCTCTCTGTGGACCGGTCTGGTGTTTGGAGTAAGTTCCAAAGTAGATTAGTAACTGCGATTCGACGGAAAACAAATCCGCGAAAGCTTTTTGGAGTTGTGACGGTTTTCGCAATCGAAATTGAAAGCGAATTTTCTCGTTTTGTTGAAATAACATTTTACTTTTACTGCCAGTTTTACTCACATACCAAAAACATACGGTTAAACTCAATTCATCATCATCATCCTTTGAATAATTAGTCTTTTTATCCTTCCTTCCATTTTATTACATTAGTCGTCATTTCAGAACTTACTCTTTGTAATGTCTTCATGTCATCTTTCACAACATACTTCGATGCCCAATATACCTATTGTTAAAAAATGATAATGAAGTTGTTTTAATCTGATCGATTATGTTGCCTAATCTATCTCACAGCCTAATGAATAAAACAGATTTGTCACAGTCCCTAATACGAGATACCAATAAATCCCACACATGCAGATAGTTTTATCCACATCATGATTCATCCCGAGCCACATGTCGGGTATTACGTCCCAAATCCAACGGTCATAATACAGAACTACAGGATTAAGTAGGATCCTCCTGTCTCAATGATGCTGGTGGTCTATGGCCCTTGTTTTTTCGCGACATACCGTTAAGAGCGACATCTGTTATAATATTTTTTAAAATAAGAATTTATCGATGAAGGGCACAAGTTCCTCAGTAAATATATCAGTCAATGGGTCGTTTAGTTTCCTTGATGGTTATTTTACGGCTTTGGCTATGAAAATAGTTATGAGAAACTGACGTGTAAAAGTTCCCCCTTATGGGTTAACAGAGAAGTCATCTTATTTTCGAATAGTACTTCATTTTTACAAGCTCTCAAATGTTTAAGAAACTGTCTATTATGAACTAAGAGATACCTAAGGATTACGATGTTTTCTACGGTTAGGACTTGTTTTAAGCGCTTTAAAGATAATACAATGAAAAGTACTTTGATACACATCCAAGATTTGGAAACACCTTCAGATTGAAAGTTTAATCATAATTTGAATGTTCAACATTATTGGGTTTGAAACTTTTACTTCTACTTACTAATACTATTCAACGGGTCATTTGTGTCACCCCTTCTAACGGCTAATACGGCGCTCATGTTCATTCATGATTTAGGGTCCCGTATTGTGTTAACAGAGAAATTAGTAGAGCTTATGTACGGAACAGTTGGTTTACTCCCGGGGTATAGCGTCAAATAGAGTACGCTATTTTGTATAGCCATAAGTATTTATAGATCTCCATACTTGTTTTTATGTTTTACACGAAAGCAACAAATGCAATTGTCTCGACTACGCATATTGTGGAACAGTACTCCTATAAAACTGAAATATCATCTTCGAACTTTTCTTTTGTTTTGTAACACCATGAATTCTAATGAAATGATCTAGTGATCCTTTTATAATCTGTGGTTTATCGAAAGGTGTGACATAAGCACTCCATGGCTATTCACGCGCACGAAATGAAACTGGTTCTGTTATGATTTTGTGGGGATATTATCCCTTTGAGTGGCATCCCATTTTTTAAGTGATTTGGCACAGGTGCTGTGACAATATAGAGTGTGTATAAAATTTTATAAGGGTGTTGGGAGACTCGCAGAGTTGGATTTCACATAGACCAACTACTAGTCAAACAAATGTTAAGATTTTTGTTGTTGTAAATCTGGTGGGATGTTTTTCTTTCAATCGTTCGAGCTGCGAATCTCGACTGTGCTGTAAAATAAAGGATATTAGCACTATAAACAAAATGAAACGCTCGTGGTGCAACTTGCTCAGATGTTCTTGATTGATCGTTGAAGTTAAGCAGCGTTGTGCGCGGTCACAATTTGGATGGATGACTGCAAGTGACATTACGAGCTGAGCGCTTCCGTGCTTCGGTGGGCACGTTAAATTGTCGGTTCCGGCTTTTAAGTCGTTAAGCCATGAAGGAGGCCTTTAGGCGGTCTAAAACTCCTTCACCAGAGTTGGCCACTAGCTCATACGAACTTACTTTATATTATAAAATGAAACCCCAAAAAGTTTTAATTTTATACCTTTACCTACTCATAAATTTATGACCTAGAGATAATTATCTTAGTAAGTAAGTACTTAAATGAACAGACCTATGTCAATGACTATGGGGTGTCTATAAAGTCTGTCAAATTCTGCCAAACCAAATTTTAATTTAAGTAAGCACATTTTGTACTACCCGTACAACAATGGCTAGAACCAGACGCACATAAAACCAAGTAGACTACGCAGCACTTAGATGGTTATAGCATAATTAATATGCAAAACTGTTACATTACATTCAAATTGCTTGCTTAGCAGTGAGTTTACCGTCAATTTGCTAGAGCCCTGTCTACATGGGTGAGTTTTATTGGCGTGCATTCTCACGACGACTGTGAATGTATTAACGAAAACATACTCTAGCTTAATGAAAATAGAGTGGTCCGTTATAAGTAACTTGTCGTTTTATTATTTACTTACCTTTGTCTTAAATAGAAGCAAAAAAATATATAATCTTGACTACAACTACCATCGTGCTTTTAAGTCATTTTATGATTTGCTTGTCTTAAATAGAAGCAAAAAATTATAATCTTGACTACAACTACGATCGTAATATCGTGGCAGTAGACGACCTCTAATTTTTTAGGCATTCAAGAATAATGAATTTTCATTGATTTCTAGAATTTCCGTGTAAATATTTATTTTTTGATTACTTATTCGAATTTAAACGAAAAAATTTTGTAAACTGGAACTAATGTGAAGGAAACGAAATATAAATAACATAAATAAATGTAATAAATACCTGTTTTACAAACCCCCATAGGTAGATACTTGAAATAATTATAGAGAGTGAAAATTATCATTTTTATTTTTATTGACACTGCTACTACAGTCGATAATTTTTATAAATCTAATATTCCTCGTCACATGTAGGTACTCGTACTTCCGAATATTGCTTTCAAGTCAACGCTAATGCAAAACTGGACAAAAGCCTTTCTATATACGCCTCTTCACAAGACTTTCTCTAAGCAAAGCATTCTCTTAAGAGGAATTCAGCATGGATTATCTGTTAAATGCTCTCTCAAGTTTAAGGGTAGGTCAAGAGCTCTTCAACCGCCCGCCGGTCATCTAAAGCAAGCAATAATAGCAACCTAAATATTTTAGTGGCGTCCAGAGATTTTGCAGAATGTCTTTTGTGTCCGATACGAGTAGAAAGCAAGTGGGCAAAATAACTTGTGAAGAAGGCAAACTAATTAGTAGGTACTCTGATAAAGTTAAGCTCAATTTAATCAATAAATACAAGTCACTTCATGTAAAAAAAACGCTGGAAGAAAGTGGAGGGGTGTGTTTTGTCTCATCTATGCGAATAGGTAACCCATGCGCAAACATGAGACAAATGGTTTAAATAATTTTTAATTTAATATCACTTCTCTCAAGACTCAAAGAGTTTACTGGAAGAGAACTCTTCGTAGGGTTAAGCTCACTTCTGTACATGTCCTTACTTTATGTCGTTGTTCTATGTGTTTTATTTGTACAATAAAGAATTAAGAATTAAATAATTTTTGCTACCAAAATATTTTCTAAAAAGTAGTGTAAGTTTAATTCTGAACTAAGTAAAGAATAAATTCTGGTACATTTGTAATAAGTTAAAAATATTCTGAAAATAAGCGCTGCTACAAATGAATAAGAATTTAAAACCACCAAAAAATCTACAACACTTAAATAATGAAATTCTGCTCGTTAAAAGTAACCCGGCCGGTTCGTTTCGCTTAGCTGTAAAATCCAGTATTTCTAACAAAACCTTCAAAGCTAGTTGCAACTGCGGAATTTATGAAATCATAACATCAAACTTTTAGTGGTTTTAAAGTTCCATGTTGATAGCGAGGTAGACTAGGCATTTTACTTTAGACTTTACAATCAATCTGACAGGTAGCTTTAGACACTTTACTTTTCTTCACTAACATTTTGAAGAAGTTTAAGTAGTTTTTATCAACATTTTTAATAATAAAGAAGCAAGGTTAGTTTGAGAGTTTTGTGTTTTTATGTAGTAGGTAATCGCCGAAACTACTGAAGCGATTTAAAAAATCTTTAACAAGTAGAAAACCTGCAATTTTCGTAAGTGTCATAGGCTAAAAAGCCGGGACCAACAATTTAACGCTCCCTCCGAAGCACGGAAGCGCTCAGCTTATAATGCCACTTGACCATTACATCCAAATTGACTGAAGAGCCATGATTCCACTTTTGTTCAAAGTTTGTACTAAATAATTTTTTATACAAAAATTAAAGTTTAATGAACAAAACATGGTATTCCTGCATACATTTTTATGATTCATAAAATGTCACCTCAAAATCGGTAGCAGACGCCACGTCGAGATAGACCATAAAAAATGAAAAATACTATTATTACAGCAATAAAAATCTACAAAGGCAACACAATGATTCCACTTATTTATTACGAGATAAATAAACCACCTGTTAGGAACATTGTCCACTTAAGCAGCAGTAGTAATGTGACTTTTACGGTAGTTATTTTCTAATGCCTTTACATAAGGTCTTGTTTTACTAACTGTTATTCAAACAGTAGCTTACTAAGACTATGAGACAGATGTATCTATGTAAATGTGGATGGTGGTGCAGAGGTAGACCAAATAAAAGATGGATGGATTGTGTGAGGGATGAAAGCGTAAGAATGGTGTGAATGTGTTACTCAACATTAAATCAGTCAGTCGTAACGACGACTGATAGAGAGAAATTGAAAAAGATTTGACTGGTCTCAATTGGTTGTAGCTCTGCCTCTGCTGTAGGTTGTTGATTAGATTCCCATTTGGTACAAAAGTTTGTATTAAAATAGATGTTTATTCTGTGCAGAATAGTCATCAGGTTTCTCAGTGGCAGTTTTACTTAAATTAGTTGGTTCTTGTGTGAAATATTTACCAACTTTTGATCTCCATTAAAATTACATAATGCTAAACTGAAAAGTTTGATTGCAGCTAAAGCAGACATTTATGAAGCCACTTTGGTGGACACTATCCTTTAATAAACCAGATGAACCTTACATTCAAGAAAATATTGTTATGTTAATTTAATTGAACGTCGCAGTGACTCAAAAAACCTAAGCGGAAGAAAATATATTTCAAATTGCATTACAACTTTCATTTTATATGATTACATGAAGGTAATTTAAAAACTGTTAAATATTTATGGATTTATGAAATATGTGGGAATTTTAAATTTAAATCGGACCACCACATTGTATGCATAATGCAGCTAAAATAAAATATATTTTTATATCAAATCATCATTGAGAGGATCGCAATAATATATATATTTTTAAGACAAAACAGTTAAAATAAGGGATTTTTAGCTAAATATAAATAAAATAAATTAAGTATTTCTAATTCAAAAAGCCCTGATTCCTTAACTTATTTACTTTATTTTAAAATTGATTGAGCCTCTGACTACTCCTTAGACGTTTCCAATCCGGAGATCAGTACATACGTTTAAGGTTGAATCGGACGGTTCATTTTTGATTCATTTCTGTTCTTCATTCGGCATCTTCACTAGAAATGGCGGGTCTGAAAAAAATATTAAAGAATAATTTTTATTAAAACTTTTTTTTAACAAGAGTGAGAGATGCGAATGAACCTATCCAACATTGTTTTTTGGATCGACTCATTCGCATCTTTCACTCGCACTCCGAATGAACAAAGAATGAACCGTCTGAATACGAAAGAGAACGTTCACTCGGAGTTGGCCATCCAAGACGCACGACTTCATTCGATGACATATTAAAAGAATAGAACAGTCAATGTTCTTTTCTTTAGCATTCCGTCTAAGCCGTGTGAACATGGAATGAAAGAAAAGTTAATCATTCACTCCAGTGAACATTTAGCCTAGTGAACCATCTCATATCACCTTTACCACGATTTGCCAATCTGAGTGGTTGTTCATGTAAAATGAGACCTACCTATCTAACTGTCGTCGTTTGCGTGCATAAAAGATAACTTAATATATTCTATGTACTTCGTCCATTAGTTCTATGTATTGAAAAGCAAGATTCCCGTCTTCAATTCAAATGCCAAGCTAAACTCCAGTGACACGAAACGTTCAGTGAAGTAACTGGATACCTTTCCAACAAATCAGACGATTTGTGTGACATCCCCACGTGCTAGGACTGTAGTATTAAGTTCGGAAACCGAGGATAAGACTTAGACTTATTTTCAAAAAATTCTAGGTTTAGTTTTGGGACTAGACTAAGCTCTTATTTCACAATTTCCGAGTAAGGTTCCAGCTAAAACTAGCAGTCATTTAAAGGGAAGATTACTTCGCACACAGTTTTATCATCATTGAACAACTGTAATTTGTAGGAGATATTAGTTAATTTTACTAGACGAGTAACGTTAAATAGGAAGTGACTTATCAAAATTGTGTAAAAAATATTGATGCCTGAGCTAATGTTCCATTCTGAGTACTTTCTCTGAAAACGGGCTTGGATATAACAGACGACGATGTGCTTGCAATCTGTCATTAAGAATAATGATTTGCGAATTGACACGAGCTCCAAATGTCCCAGAAAAAACATATAACACGATTGGCCCACAGTTTACAAGTACTATATCTACTAGTATTCCATGTGAGCAGTTGGAAATCTATGCTATTTATGAGAAAACTAATTGTTTTCCTGATAAAGTATCTTCACAGTTCAGACTTCGTGACGATTTTTAACATTAATTCAAAATGGATTAATTAAATAATTCCCTTAAAACAATATTAACAGAATATCTATAAGAATAGAATAGAATAAAATAGAATAACATTTATTTTTAGCACACACAGAAAACCCACAATACAAAAGAAGAAGAAGCAAGGGCGGGAATAGACTAAAAGAAAAAACACAAGTACAAATAGGATAAAAAAATTTCAAAAAAAAAATATAACCGACTTCGTAAAATACATGCACTAAAAAGCGAAAAATAAGACTACAAACAGATTTATTTAATTTGTTATTTTTTGTTTGTTAAAATGTTGAGATCGGTGTGCATAAAATATAGTCATTGTTTTACTTAACACCGACTTCAACATTATACCAAACATAAAATAACAAATTAAATAAATCTGTTTGTAGTCTTATTTTTCGCTTTTTAGTGCATGTATTTTACGAAGTCGGTTATATTTTTTTTTTGAAATTTTTTTATTTTTCCATTTTTAGTGTTGTTTTTTTTTTCCTTGTTTCTGTTTTTTTTTTTTAATTTAGAAAGATGTTACTTTACTTATTGTGTTTCGCTCATCAAGCCCTTTCATTTGATACCCATATCGCTAAAAAATTCCATTGAACAGGTCCTGACTCCATCATCAGATCAGCTTTCTGTTACCATATTATTACATTGTAGTTGACACTTCACAGATATGCTGAGTTCCGAGTTTCAACTCAATCAGACTATTTATTGAGGAGTTCTGTTGAGCAACTCTTGACTCCATTATCAGATCAGCTCACTGACACCATATTATTACATTGTATTTGGAACTTGACAGATAATCCGAGTTTCAACTCAATCAGACTATTTACTGAGGAGTTCTGTTGAACAGCTTTTGACTCCATCATCAGATCAGCTTGCTGATACCATAATATTTCATTGTTCTCAAGAATCTATAAGTGCACAAAATTTCAGCCCGATAGTTCCACAAACACACAAAAAATTTGAGGGTTTCCCTCGATTTCCATGGGATCCCCTCATCAGATCCTGATTTGGTGAAGATGGGACCACCTCAAAAGTCAAAAGTCAAAAGTCAAATTCGTTTATTCAATAAGATCACAAGTGTACCACTTTGAAACGTCTTAAGAGCTAGGTGATTCTACTCCTGTTCCTTCGCGACCAAGACCGTGAAGAACCAGGGCAACAAACACGGTTTGGGGCCTAACACTCTTTTCGGTGACACACTTTTTGTTTGTAATTTTTTTTTTTATATATTTTTTTTATGTAAGCAATTATTACAAATGTTACAATTATTATTTGTTACAATATTTTTATGATTTAATAATAACGGAGTTGGAGCATATTCAGTCCCAGGCGTTTTTGTCATCCAAGTAATCTGATATTTTATAATACGCTTTTTTATAGAGATGACGTTTAATTGATTTCTTAAATTTGTTGATTGATAAGTTTTGCAATTCGCCTGGGACTTTGTTGTAGAAGCGTACACATTGCCCTATAAATGATTTACTAACTTTCTCAAGCCTAATTGTGGGAACAGCGAGTTTATCTTTGTTTCTGGTATTAACATTGTGATTATCACTTTTTTTCTTAAATAGTTTAATATTTTTTCGAACATACATTAGATTTTCATAGATAAACTGACAAGGCATAGTCATTATAAATATTTCTTTAAACTTATTCCTAAGTGACTCCCTGGGACCCATACAATAAATTGCTCGAACAGCCCTCTTCTGCAGCACAAACACGGTGTTAATATCTGCAGCACTCCCCCACAACAGAATGCCATAAGACATGATGCTGTGAAAGTAGCTGAAGTAGACTAGCCTAGCAGTATCTACGTCCGTGTATAGACGTATTTTTTTGACTGCGTATGCTGCAGAACTAAGTCTCTTCGACAATCCATCTATGTGCGGACCCCATTGAAGCTTATTATCTAAGGTTATGCCTAAAAATGTAGTGGTGTCCACGAGATTTATTTGTTCGTCTTTTATTGTGACTTTGCATTTTACTTCTTTAACATTTGGTAAAATAAATCGTATACATTTAGTTTTTTTCTCGTTAAGTAATAAATTGTTCACATTGAACCATTCTACAACCATAGAGATAGCATTGTTTACTTCGTCAAGGTTAACCTGTTGTCTTTTCAACTTGAATAAAAGTGAAGTGTCATCTGCAAACAGTACAATCTCATGGTCATTTTTAACTATTTTCGGTAAATCATTTATATAAATTAAAAAGAGAAATGGACCTAGTATTGATCCCTGTGGCACACCCATTGTTACCAACGACCCCGGAGAACATTTTCCATTTACGTCAACTCTTTGTATTCTGTCACTTAAGTAAGAAGTGAGAAGGTTAAGAGCAACACCCTTAACACCATAGTGGTGGAGTTTCCTTATTAATGTTTCATGATGAACGCAATCAAATGCTTTTGATAGATCACAAAAAATACCAAGCGCATCATGAGATTTTTCCCAAGAATTAAAAATATGTGATATTAGCTCAACACCGGCATCAGTGGTTGAGCGACCTCTTGTGAACCCAAATTGTTTGTTGTCAAGTAGGTTATTTTGATCAAAATGTCTTTGAAGTTGTATGAGGATTAGCTTTTCGAATATTTTACTAAACGTTGGTAAGACTGATATAGGTCTAAAATTGCTGGGGTCAGAATGACTACCTGATTTGAAAAGGGGTGATATTTTACTATGTTTCATTAAATCCGGAAACATACCACTATCAATGCATTGGTTGAATATTAAAGCTAGGTCAGGTGCAATGATGTCAATCAATGGTTTTACAACGCTAACGGAAATCCCCCAGAGGTCTTTGGTTTTTTTTACATTGATTAATTTAAAGGCTTTTATGATATCTTGTTTATCCACATAATCGAAAGTGAATTGAATGTTACATTCTGGTAAATTATCTTTTAACAAGGACTCCGCGATTATGTGGGATGACTTCAAAGATTTAGTAGTAGAGACTGGAATGTCAGTGAAAAATGCTTCAAATGCTTTGGCTACCTCATCATCTTGGTTAATGATGGAATCACCAATTTTAAGATGGTATGTATTACAGTGATCTTTGACTTTTCCAGTCTCACTATTAATCACACTCCAAGTTGCCTTTATTTTATCTTGGCTGTTTTTTATTTTATTACTTATAAACAATGATTTTGCTGTGCGGCAAACATTTTTAAAAACTTTTGAATATTTCTTAACTTTATCTTTAAACTCTTCACTAAAATTATATTGTTTTTCATCATAAAGTTCATATAAAGTTTGTCTGCTTTTATGAATTCCTGCTGTTGCCCACTCACAAAAAGTTAAACCTTCTGTAACCATGATCGATTTGGATGTATATATTGCATTAAATTGCTTGTTAAATTCATTAAAAAATGTATTGTATAAGGAATTTAGATTATCATTATTATAAATAAGGTTTGGTAAAGTATTTATGAGTTTTGATTTAAATTTCTCCAATCGATCAATGGTCATTGGTACATAAGTAATTTTTCTTCTTACATTTTGTCTTGGTTTTGTTTTAATTTTAATTAACTGACCGAGATGGTCTGATTGAACAAAACTTATGGTACTTTTATATATTACATTTACATTTGTAAAAATGTTGTCTATACAAGTGGCAGTAGTAGCTGTGATTCTTGTCGGTTCCATAAAAGATGGTTCTAGATTAAATGATTTAAATAAACTAATTAATCTGGTACTTGAGGAGTCTCTTTCTAACAGATTTACATTAAAATCGCCACATACTATAATTTGTTTCTTAGATTTACATATTTTATACAAAACTTCTTCCATAGCTTTTTCAAAAATATTAAATGTGGCAGAAGGCGGGCTATAAACGCTTACAACGATGAACTGCTCCAACTCTACGCATGCAATTTCAATGTGTCTTTGTACAGAGTGGTGGACAATATCTTTGCGTTCTTTAAATTTAATTTTCTTGTTTATTAAAATTAGTGAGCCACCTCGGATACAATTAACTCTGCAGAAAGCACTACCAACCTGGTGACCACTGAAATTAAACATAACCTCATGGCTTTGCAGCCAGTGTTCAGTAATACATACAATGTCTATATTATTCGAGGTCATGTATAAGTCCAGCTGTAATTCTTTACCACGTAAACCTTCGAAATTCTGGTGCACCAGATTAGTATGATTTACATTTGATTTTATTATTTTTTTCTTAGTTTGACTCTTTTTTGTATTATCACTATTATTTGACTTTTGAAAGCTAGAGGATTTTAAATTTGATTTTATTATTTTTGTATTAGTTTGACTGTTTTTTGTGTTGTTATTATTATCATTCATTTGAATGCTAGAGAATTTTCTCTCTGTTGTCTTAAAATTTAATTTAAATGACTTGGATAAAGTTCCAGAGTCATGTTTGGAATGTCATTTTGCTGCTCAATAGAAGCAGTTGTTTTAGTAGCCAAGTTTTTGGCTGTTATACTAAAATAATAAGATAGCGAAACAGCTACCTGTCGTTTGTCAAAATTCGATAGATAATAGCTACCTTTTGTCAAATAATATTTTTTACCAACAATATTGTTAGAGTCACTTACATGTATTAAATTATTATTGCATGATATTGTATGCAATGTCATATTTAACTTATATCTAATTTCATTTTCTGCTTGCGACAAGCTGTTACTGTAGGGGAATGTAAACATTACAATTTTATTTACTTGTAATGTGCAAAGAGTTTCAAAATATTTAATCAGTTCAGATTTGTTTACATTGGCCCTATTTCCAAGCCAGATTACTATATTTGAATTATTGTTGAATTTACATTTTGTTAATAAGCGCATAATATCATGCAGGTTTGATCCAGGCAAACAATTATTTATAACGGAGTGTCCCAATCTTGTATTTAATAGCTGGCCCATATTCATTCCTATTTCATCGCTGTACATAAATGTTTTTTGTACTTTTTCACATAATTTATGTGAACTGACACTGACACTCAGCGGGGAGGCTGACTTGGTAGCACTCACCGGCTCTGGAGTTTCAGAGCGCTGGCAATCACATGAGTGATTGGCCACAAAAGAGTCATAGCGCTCTTTGTTGTTATAAGACAATTTGAGTAGCTCATCCATGGCCAGTGAGTACTCTTTTATAGCTTCCTGAGACTTCTCATAGCGAGATGTGATTGATCTCAATGATGCTTCAACACCGGCTAGTTCAGTCTGAAGCCGCTGAATGTCAGATTCATACTCTAATTTTCTATTTTGCAGTTGCAGTGTACATACTTCTAATTTATCAAATAATTCTAGTTTTTGTATCTTATTTCTAATCTTGTGAACTGCACCTTTTTGATTTTTTAACAGTTTTTTAGTTTTATTTATGTATTTGTTTATGCTAACATATTTTTTAAGTTTTTTCTTGCTCAGTGTATTTCTAGTGCATGCTGTAGCAACCCTTACTGAGTCATTATTTGTCAAGTCAATTGTTACAGCCGGGGTAGCACAGCATGAACCAGGGATTTGGCCATGAACCCTATCAGCTGATATTAACTCATCAAATAAGTTTTGGGTTTTCAGTGTGGCAGAGCATTGGGCCGCCTCTTCCAGCTGTGTGATTTGTTGGTGGGCATCACACAACTCCTTCTCTAGGACAGATGTACGCTTCAGAGCCTGTTCATACTCTGTGCCACACTGGTCGAACCCATCAATTATTATTTGTAACCTATCCCGTTCTTCAATAGCACAAGAGAATTGAGAGTATAACATAGATAACTCATTTTTTAACTTCTTATTACTGTCTAATGTATCTAGTAAAATCTTTTCATTGTCCTCTCTCTCTAAAGTCAACTGGTTGCACAGATCCTTAGAAGTCTTTAATTCTTGTAAGGCCCTTTGGAGCTTGCACTCCTCCTGGCGAGACAAGGCTCTGCGAGTCATCATAGTGAAAGAAAAACGTGTATTCTTCAAACAAATACGAAGAATACCCCGAGTAACAACCAAGGAACTGCAAACACAAGTTGAGGTTATAAGTTTGGAATGTTTGTACTTACGTGATTGTATCTATACTTTTATCCAGTAAAACTTGTATTCCAATGTATTTAAATCACATCACAAGGCAGCAAACACTTCCAAACCGAGAAAACAAGGTTAACATTCAAATTTTCTAACCGAAAACGAGCAAGTTTATTTATGGCCAAATCACTTGAACAATAAGTTTTCACGAATAATTATCAATTGTACACTTTTGTAATTTAGCGATGAAATAGAAATAGGCTAATAATAACACGTAAAAATAATTAAAATCGTAAATAAAGAACGGGACAATTTTCAACAGCTGTTTGTCACAGGGTTGCCACAAGCCTCGGAAGTATACCCTTTGTAACGAAAAAAGAATTTTCAAAATCGGTCCACAATTGACGGAGAAATCAATGAACATACATAAAAAATAAAAATAAAATAAAAAAAATAAAAAAAAAGGTCAAAAAAAAAAAACATACATACAGCCGAACATAGAACCTCCTCCTTTTTGGAAGTCGGTTAAAAAACACAAACATTGGGTGTCATAAATGTTAGATCAAAGATCATTAGATCAAAGTTCATGGGTTAGCATGATGTGGCTAAATATGATCAGCTGGGAATATAGGTAGTCTCCCACATGGTCAAATACGGCTCATGCTTATAGCAGGATAGTAAGGTACTAAAATTCACTTGCATTAGTTTGGTTAAATCTATTCCTAACCGTCATGTGGGATTTACATCTCCCTACGACAAGCATTTAGATATAAACATCACGTCGGTAGCCGAGAAACTCGACACCGCACGTACCGGACTTCTAAACAAACACCAAATGTATCCGAAATAACATTATAAATCATTTTCCCTACATATTTTTTTCTGGCGCTTTTTCTGATGGAATTTGTTAGTTTCGTGACAATCTGTTCCGCTATTTGCTTAGCGTCAAGCAGATGGTCGAATAGCATTCATCATTTCAGAAATATTAATTTTTGTAGGAATTTTTGAAATGACAGTGAACTAATAGTGCTAGAACCTCATTAGTCTGGCCAAATTACTCTTGATTAGAAAATTCAAAAGTTACTAGAAATATTATTTTTTAAAAATAAATGAGTTTGCTTTGGAATGATATTTCTGAAGTTTAAACATTAAATTCGGTAATTGTAGTGTAGACCTTCTACGTAACAAAAAGAACTGAATTTATTAATAAGCGCTCATTTAATGGATGGGTCTCAAATGGGGTGATCATGCGGTATTCCATCCTGTTCAAAAGTATGCGGACATCACTGCCATTTATGTCAAAATTTTGAAGTTAAAAATTTGGGCAAATCAAAAAGATACGTACCTACCTGAAATATACTCGTATTTCGTTTCACTCTAGCGGATATTTTCAGCGGTAGCAAATAACGCTGATATTTGAATGACCATACATCAAACTCAATCGTCCAAATCGCTCAACAAGGTACAACATAAATTCTACTTAAGATCAAGAAACTAAAGCTTTAATTGCAAACGCTCGAATGCTATAACCACAAGCGCAAGTACCAGTATTATCCGTTAGAAAATAAAACAAAAAAAAATTGAACTAAAACAACACAAACGAAAACAAGCAACAAACCAACAAGTTCGATTTCCAGCGTCCGTATCATGTTCGCAATGCTATTAGACGCTGACATTTGCTCTTCGCCGTAGCCGGGCATTTGAGGAATCTCAAAATTACTCATTGGGTATTTCAGTCACGGCCTCCAGAACATACCGATCCATCGCTGATTTTTACTTCTTTCGATTCCAATTGCACTATTTCACCTGGTAATTTGTCTCAGTACTGTATGAATAGACTGGGTTGTGCAATGTAATTTTCTCTCAGCGTTTTTTTCGTAGGAAAATAGCCGTAGAATTTTTAACGCTAATTTTGTTGTTGTGATTTGTTGAGTAAATGTTAATTATCACTTTCGTAACGATGTGCCGAAAATTTCGTTTAAAATAGCTGAGAAATTGACGTGACTGTTCCGCTTATAATATTTTAGTTTCGGTATTTGAACATACTGAACACATAAATCGTAAAACTTTGATAAAAATGTGTTTTAGGAAGAATAAATTTGAGTTTTTTCTTTGATAGCTGAAGTTTGAATAGGCTAGCAAGGGAAAAGATCCACTTATCGACTAAAAGTAAAACATTACAAAGTCAATTTAATATTCTGTCTAGCTAGCTGGTACCCTTGAGATTTTGTAAAAGGCCTGCATGAAAAAACTTCCAACACTCATTTTTAGGAAAACTGAAGATCACTAAAGAAATAAGTTTGATTCGGATTGCAGACGTTTGCAGGATATCGTTTAAAATATCACAGACAACACTTAATTACTCGCAAGGATCTACTTGCATGTGGACATGTACATAAATTAAGTCTAATTTAGTTGTGAAAAAAGTGACGCAGACAGACAAAGAAATAACAGAAAGTAAATCTAGCAACAATGCAATAAGATTTGATAGATTACTATAGCATACAACTGTGTATAAAGACGGAGCTTACTCTCAGCACTCAACACAATTTCTATTTTGACTTTGCGTAGAATTTTTCTCAAATTCGTATGTTCTTTGATTTGAGAAATGGTTTGAAACTCTCGAATGCTAGCGCATCAGGCGGATCATTAAAATCCACCAATTTCGATCCCAATCAAGAGATGAAAATAAGACCTACATATTAATTATTATAATTGAAAAATCAGTTTATATCAGTTTAGTTCAGTTTATAGTTTTAGATCGATGTGATCCATCCTCGGCCACACCGTTGCTTAACATCAGGCGAGTTGGTGGCCAAACATAGATCTATTTTCTTTAAAAAAAGATCCCATTTGAATATTCACATATTCTCCTATATTTTTCTACTTAAGTATTCCATTTCAAAATTGGCCGCACACGAGCGGAAATTGTCCTTGTCGAAAGTTTCGGGAGCAATATCAGTAGTAAACTTAGTTTCCCTTATCCTTAAGATTCGTATAACTTTCTTAATACCTTGTGAGATTACTTCGCCGTATGCCATACTAGAGAATAAATCCGTATAATAATAAAACTAGTTGTGTACGACTGAATGCGGGTTCCGTAGACCATTTTGATAGTTATTTTGATAGTAAAGTGTGTATTAGCTGAAAAGCTGAAGATTGCTTCTGCTCGGTCAAAGTGGATGGATGACTGCTAGTGGCTTTACCGACAGAGCGCTTCGAAATGTAAAGGCATGTTAAATTGTCTGTCCTGGCTATAAAAAAGATAAACCATAAAGAAGGCCCTCTGGCTGCCTAAGAACTCCGTCACCAGAGTTATACAGTTACAAATGAACGAATAAGGTGAACAAAATAAGTAAGGTTTTTTTTTAACGAAAATAGGTTCGCGTTCAACCACACCCTGCCTGATGTAAAGCAACAGTGTCTAAGATGGAGCACGCTTACCTAAAAGGAACCTATTGACTCTCGATTTGAAGGCACCCAAATTATACTTTTCTGGAAATCCAGACCACGGCAAGGAGTTCCACATTTTCGCCGTGCGTATGAAAAATGTAGACTCAAAGGTTTTGTTATTTGCATACAATACCCCAAATAAAACGATACGCCCTTGTTGCATTAACTTCTAAGGCAATAGTAATATTTTGGGTTATTAATTCTGCTCGATAAACTAGTATTGGTAATCAAGAGTTTAGGGTGAATGACTTGTTCATTCTTTATGGGAAAGCAATAAGCTGTATAGTAAAGAAATTTTGCTAGAATCACGTGTCATTGAACCCGTGATGATTGGGACTGAAATGTAGACCAATGATGCTTTCAAGTCTACTTATAATTGAAGAATAGGTACGAATATCTGATAATGCTTTTTGATCCAACCAAGTTTATTTTTTACTTGGATCAAGCGGCCGAACAAAAAGGGTTTTAATAAAGGTTTTTATAAGGTGTCCAGTAGCGGTTAGAACTGTCACAGTAAATTATTTGCATACCCTAGCCGCAGGCATTCAAATACTTCCCATTCCATTGTCCTTCGAATAACTCACCAAAAGTTCTTTTCGGTGGGAAGTCGGCGTCAATTAAAATAGCGTGGACTCTTTTGGGGGTTTTTTAAGTGTCGAGTCTTTGAATCTTTCGGCGTGATAGGGACATTCTACAGGTGATACCTACCGGTGGTCGTGTCAACGAGACGAGACGCAAAAAATGTTTCATTTTGCTGATTTGAACCCTAAACTCTTCTGAATAAGGAAGTTTTTTTGAGTCAGGGTCGTTGACAAAAAGTCGGACTTTAAATAAAATATTTTACCAACAGATTTTTGGTTGGAACTTTATTTTATCGTTAAAAGTGTAAAAGTAGCGATAATTATCTTTTTTGTCGATGATAGAATAAAGCAGAGATGAACTTTGGTTTTATTTATCTTTTTCTCTAGTTCCGAAAAGGCTCATTAAATTTTGAATAATATCGTTTCCTCTTACCAATACGAATGTCAATGTTCACAATCTAGATAATTTCAGCATAAATATTGCGTACAAGTTTGAACATACTTACTCAGATGTCAAGATTCATGCTGATCATGAAGATTCATCTGACTGTAGATTTTGGTTACTTTGTTTCTCTTTTCAATTTAAGAAATTAGTTTTTTTATGTAGACACGAATCATCTTACTATGTAATATACCACCTGCCAACGTATCTTAAGTTATAGTAAAAGAAACGTTACAAAAACTCTGGATGCTTGATTTCCCATAGGAGCCGTAAGAGTATCTTGGAAGTTATTAATTTTCAAACATTCGCAAGCAAACATTGCCTAATTTCCGTTGTGTATATATGCTATTCCCTCGTATTAGTAGCATTTCCGTGAATTAAGTTTGGGTTTGTAGAAAAAAGAGTAGGAACAGCGCAGGTGTTAACGGTATAACGATTGCCAAAATAGCTTCACTAAAAAATTTGGTACACAATCATTTATATATTAGAAAAACTTATAGTTTGATTATTTATTTGAATGGATTATTTATTTCTTTCCAATAATCAGTTTTCAATAAATTATGATACAATTTTATAATCGCGCCGAGTATCAAACTATTAATATCATTTTTAAAATTTGTAGATAGTGGCTGGACCAGAGCTTAACCCTATACATGCTTCTAACAGACAGAAACAGCATGCATAGTAATGACAAGGAAAGAAACAAGTATTACAAAAGAACACTAATCAAACACGCTTTTAATTGGATCAGTCCAGGCACAAAACACGATTCATTACAAATTCACGCTGAATTATGAAGTAGCTAAAGGACTTTGCAGGGGTGCAATCTGCATGTACCTAAATGATACCTATATAGTCCTATATTAAGACGATATATTATTAATCTTTAATTTACTTTATTAGCGTTGCTCCCCTATTCACTGCATCCCTCACCCATGGGATTTGCAGAACGAAATTTAAATTTGAATGACCCCTCTACAATCACCTATTGCCGAAATTTTTGAACAAATTTGCATAGTCGAATTTGTTTACACGATACTGTGTGCTAAACGTAACCCTTTCACGAAGAACAATAGGTTAATTCAATGATTCAAATTGTAAATAGCTTTTCATTTTGACATCAACGCAATATCGTTTAAAAATTACATTTGACTTTTTGAATATCATCTTTGATATACTTAGGGCTGATTTTTCAATCAATATATAACTTTTATCTGAGGAATAAATATGGCGTTATGACATATTTTCAATACAATATCTGTCAAATCGCATATTTATTTCCTCAGATAAAAGTTATCTAGGTATTGAAAAATTAGCCCTTAATGGATTTTATTTGTAAGAATTATATTCAACAAAACAGTATCAGACATCCAATAAGTTACTTGTATTAAAAGTGCTGCAGTTTTTGAGAAAAAAAATAAACGGTCCACACTCGCGCATATTAGATTACTTATTGAAACTTGTTAGCTATAGTTAGTACAAAAAACTTCTAGTATAAAAATATCTAGAATCTGCCAAAATTAAAGCAGAAGAACCAAACTCATTGCATAATCCCAGTGTAATCACATAAACGCAAAGCAACTGCAGTATTTTTCGGTTGTTAGTTAGGCTTAACTACCACCCGAGGAATACTCAGCATCCGAATGCAAATAGACCGCAAGTAATGAGTCCTAACTGCATGCAATTTAAAAGACTAGAGACATAGTATACCTAGGTAGTATAATACGTACGTAAATAAATAAAAAAAAAAAAACATGGAATTAGTTTCATAGAAATTAAAAAACAAATTAAAGTAAAAATGAGAACGTTGAACTGCTGTAAAATTTAATATAAACTGTGTGAGTCTTAATCAATTTCAGACTAAATTAATTACTTATTCAAATAAAAAAAATAACTTCCAAAATAAAAAATGGATAAAACTAAATAAGATATGAAAAAAAAATAAGATAAAAAAACAATCAGATCAAAAAATAAAAAACATTGCATTGTTATGTACCTGCTCGTATGAGAGTTTGCTCTTAATGTGGCATGCTTGTTGCTTTTTATAGTAGGTACATACACAAATGCAGGAGATACGCACACAAATTTAGATACTCCTGGGTTCGTTGAAATATAGCAAATACTCTACTGATTTTTTTCTACCTTTCTATGCTTCTTCTAAGCTGTTTAATGCATCGCTCGAATAGACCTGTCAATTCTAGTACGTTCGGAGTTAGAGCTGGCTAATATAAATAGTTTGTGATGATGTTGTAGCCAAGATCGACACCATAATGTACTCACCAAAGCACGGAAAAGCTCTCTTAATACCACTAGCCATTCATCATAAGGAAAAATAAAAACATCACAAAGTCACGATTTTTTTTAATACTGTTACTTGAAAAACTGGTTTTCTGTATACTATGTTGGGCTACTCTTATCCTGGTGTAGATCAGACTGCCAAAAAGATAAACAAGAGCAAGGATTAAGAATGAATAGTCTAACATGCACTTAGCAGTTACAACCGGGATGTAGATTCGTTAGAATTTTTAAGCTTTCGGCCTTCTTTTGTTTCTGGCTGCAAAGTCCAGTTTTAGGCACAGGAATATGTTTTGAGAATTCTGTTTTACACACCTACATACAAAAGGCAATTGTTTGTAAATATTTGCAATGTGTTTATAATTTTTAACCGACTTCCAAAAAGGAGGAGGTTCTATGTTGGGCTGTATGTTTTTTTTGTACTTTTTTTATTTATTTTTTTATGTACCTATGTTCATCGATTTCTCCGTCAATTGTGGACCAATTTTGAAAATTCTTTTTTTTATAAATTTCGATATAGGTACTTTAACAATATTTATATTTCTCTATCATCACTAAGTCTTGTGCCAGGCATATTTTTTTTTCCATCCCACACTACACAGTATTTTTTCATAATCATTTATGCAACTTGTAACAATACAATGACATCTACTCATCTTGCAGACGAGAGTCCAACGATTCCATATCAATGTTTTGCCTTTCGGCCACCATAATAAAATCTTAGTAATTAAACTCGTTTTCCATCATTAACTTTGTTTCACACTGGAATAAAAGTTTTTAATTTAACTCAGTACAAAATGCGTCACGTTTTGTAAAAGAGTAACGAAAACCAAAATTTATCTGCAAAAAGCAGAAAGTTACTCAAAGTAATAAACAAAGCGCCACAAAACCTTTGATATTTAAAAAATATGTACCTATTCAATTAGAGAAAGAAGTCAGTCCGAGTTAAAAATTCAGTTCATCATGAGGGTTAAGAATTGTTGGTTGTAATCACCTTGCTAGGGGCGATTATGACAAACTTGGATCGACCCTGAGACGCCAATTGTAAAGAATTAAAGAAAATAGAGGATGCGCTAGAAAAATTTCCGCCCCTAGGCAAAGGTTTGTATTATTTGTATGATCTGCAAATATTTTTCTCGGGCCTGGGTGTTTTCTATGTATAAATGTATGGATTTACAAAAAAAAGTAAATCAGTAGTATATCAGTCATGTAGTTCCCATAACGCAAGCTCTGCTTACTTTGGGGCTAGATGATGCTGTGAGCCTGTGTGAAATGGCCAGCATTATTTATTTACTAGCGACCCGCCCCAGCTTCGCACGGGTCACATCATACATCACATTATAAACCTCTAAAATTATCAGTGTTTCTCTCTACTATCTATTAAAAAAAACCGCATCAAAATCCGTTGTGTAGTTTTAAAGATCTAAGTACACTTAGGGATAGACAGCGGGAAGCGACTTTATTTTATACTATGTTGTGATAGTGAAGTGATAGTGATTGTAATTACAAATGTGTCATATCTACTTCTTCTGCATCCACGACCATTCTTCAATGTAGGTACTCGTATTTACCGAAAAGTTTTCCATCGCAGCTAATTTATTTTCCAACTAAATCTTATGAATTCGAGCTCGCTGGCATTTTGCACGCAATCTTACTCCAACGTTGGATTCTTGATAAGAATATTGAATAATATTGTGATTTTGTTTACTTTACTTGTGGATTTAGTAAATTATTCTTGAAATGTTGCATTGTGATTTATTACATGCGCAAGTTCTTGATTTTTTTAATTTTTTGTATACAAGAATTATAAGAAAATATAATTATTGGTTTATAAATACTTAATAATTACTGTACACTGTGGTCTCGGTCTCGTCGTCTTGTCTACGCGCGGAGCGAGTCCCTAGCTCAAAGTCAGCCCCTCGCCAGCCCAAATTCGGTCGCGCGGTGAGGAAGCCCCGATTGGTCTAGGGAGGACAGTGGCCATTCTATACGTAGTATTATTATATATTCTATGCCTTAACCTTATTTTCTCAAGAGTCATTTTACATTTACATCAGTGAACGCATCAATGCAATTTACCTACTTGAAAGCAGCTCAGCATCGTCTTGTTTTGAGTAATCCGTGACAAGGGCACCCAAACGTTTGTGTGCAATATTTGGACTGCTAATTAGGCATAAATTGAACGAGGAACTAATTACCTTAACCATTCTACACAGAAATGTGCAGTAAAGAGATAGCAGTAGTAAAACTTATCTACAAAATTATGACAAAAGTATATTATTTGATTATGAAGGGAATAACAAAATAATTTTTAGTTTAAAGTTTAAATATTTGGCTTAAAAGTATAGATCCTCTGAAAACTTACCTGTGTTATAAACCCTGAAAATTGAACTAAAATGATGACAGTAACTGATCCTAATACAATTTTAAAACACAAATAAAATTAAAAATTTAAAGCTTTAGGTACCTGATTTTTCGTACACCCAACTTCTATCCATCAAATTTTCAAGAAAAAATATATATCTTGAGGAATGATTGTGGAACTTGATCACGGCTAAATTTTCAAGGCGCGGTAGTCTTTGTCTCAAATCTTTATGGTGCAAACACACGTTGGACCAGCCTAGGCGAACCTAGGCGAGCGCGAGCGAGAAGGCGAATCGATGCAAGGCGAGAGCGATAGATGCGAGCCTGGGCCAGCGTGTGTTTGCACCTTTAGGTATTCAAATTCGTTTTAAGATGTATAAGGAGACACGTTCAAGTGTGTATTTGGTACCTAGGTGTACATTTTGCAAAAGCAGAAATAAGCATTCTATAATTATGTGATCTAAAAAATCGTATGAAGATGGACTACTGTGTTGAATATAAAAAATGCACTGTACTGTGTATCAATTTATTACCGGTGAAAAATTCCGAAAACCCGACGGAGTTCACCGTTGTTCAAGCAGACCATTTAAATTAGTCGATAACTTGGGAATCGAATGAAAGGGGTTTACCAGAAGTGCTCCAATTAGTTTGCTGTTATTTTTCAATTTCGCTCAGTGAAAATGGGTCGGTGAAATCGATATTTAGTCTAACAACGGTAAATTCAAATTTTGTGAAGTGTTTCTTTTTGAAATTTTGTCCTACGGGTAGTGGTAATTGAAATGGTGATGACAAAAATAAATATGGTAGTAGGTATATCCATCATAGCACACCTTTATAATTTAATAGTTAATACTAGCGGACGCCCGCGGCTTCGCCCGCGTGGACCACTAATTTTTAAACCCAACGGAACCATTCATTGTTTTGCAATAAAAAGTAGCCTAAGTCCTATTCCCGGTCATTATCTACCAATATTTTAAATTTCAGTCCAATTGGTTTAGTGGTTGACGAGTTATAGAAGAACAAACATCCATCCATCCACCCGTCCAAACATCCAAACTTATAATAATAGTGTGATTAGTGTGATATTAGTTTGATAAGTTGCCCATCACTACAATGTGTATACAATGTGCTCATCACTACAACCTACATCATAGCTGTTGATATTTTAGTATTAAAGTACTAAAAAGTAAGTTAAAAATAAGGTTAAATACATTTTAGAAATTAACTTATTATTATGAGTCATTCTAAACCACAATTACCTACGTGCCAACGAATATTAATTCAATTTTGATCAAAGATAGTATTGAAGGTGAATTTCCCTTTTAATTATTTTATTTAAGGTTAGTTCACACTTATCAAATCACGCGTCCGGTAATGTACCACGCGATGAATAAATGCGATTATCTTGAGTAATTTAATAAAGCTTTACATTTTTACTTTGAAAAAATACTTTTTACTTAATATTTTAATAATTTACGTTAGCTCAATGAGTTCATAAAGTATTTTTGAGAAAAGTTAGGTTCCGTGACCAAAAAAAAAAATTTTATTTGGTAAATAAAATAAAAAACAAAAAAATCACGTCAATCCGTCTCTCTTTTTTGACGTTAAAGCAGGACAAATAAATAAACAAACAAACACACTTTCACATTTATAATATGGGTATATTGGAGGTATGGATTTTTAATATTGTTGTATAATATTATTGTACAACAATATTAAAATATAACTACTTTATTCATGGCTCATGGCTGGATGAACAATAAAGTAATGAACCAGGCGTCGGCGTCCTGTCGGCGACAGTTCTTATGACACCCTTATCTGTGGCCACACGCGATACCAACACAGCCTAGAAATACATAGCTAGCACAGTCCACCATTACCACACGATACGTTGATCGATCGTTGAAGTTAAGCGTCATTGTGCGCGGTCACAATTTGGATGGGTGACTGCAAGAGGCATTACGAGCTGATCACTTCCGGACTTCGGAGTGCAAAATTCAAAATTCAAATATATTATCATTTATTCAGTAGGACCGCTATGACTACTTGAACACTACAAGTGCACGTTAAATTGTCAGTCCCGGCTTTTAAGTCGTTAAGCCATGACGGAGGCCTTTAGGTGGCCCCATGTGGGGGTGGCCCATGGTGGCCCCAACTCCATCACCAGAGTTGGCCACTAAGCTCATACGAACTTACTTTCCACCTTAAAAAATCTAAATAAAATTTGACGGTATGAATTGTATTAGCAGTAAAAGCATGAACGTAAAGCTGCGTACAGATATCGTGTTCCCTGGGTACGCGTAGTCAGGTTACGCGTGTCCAGAACGCCAAGTCTGTACCTGTATGTACGCGTACACTGTACGCGTAGCTATAGCTATGGACTAGGCGTTTTGGACACGCATATACTGACTACGCCTACCCAGGGTACGCGATATCTGGACGCACCTTTATATGCGTGATAGAGGCTGAGTGATGGAACACAGTATTGTAAAATAGATGCACATAATTATCTCTTACGTATGTAAGGGAATGAAAGAGATAACCAGAATATAAGCTGAAAAATATAAAATGAATAGGATAAGCGGATGTGCGAAAGAGAAAAACATATAGCAATTGTGAAACAACGTCATGTCTTTCAATACGCTTTCATTATAGTTCATATAAGCTAGTTAATAACTCTTAAATAATAAAAAAAAATTTACTTAAGAATATAATTATAAGGAAAGGCATGACAAGTGATTGTTAACCAGCTGTTTATTCAAAGCTATGGCGGCTACGTGTTTATTTAGAACACTGCGACACTATAAATTGTATATTATTACACCTACGCAGGCTTGGAGTAACTTTAAAAACAATTTTTATAATATTGGCTTAGACATAAAATATTTTGAAAGGAACTTTTATGAAAATAGAACTTCTATAGTTTATGTGGAAATAAGTGAGAAGTGTATATAAAATTGGCTAGACATTCCCATTTCATTTTCAGATTTTGAACAATATATTATTTAAGTATAAATATTTATTTATTTATTTATTCTAAGACGTAAATACATCTTTCGTATTTTTATATCAAATAAAAGATCTTTTCATGGAGAGTATAGGAGATCTAAGCCAAATAAACTTATATTATGGAAATTGTAAAAACTCATACAGAGGAGAAAAAAAAACTAAAAAAAAACGTACCTGTTCGTTGGAAATAAAGTTTTTTGATAAAAATGCTATTACGAAAAACAAATTCTCACGTTTTATTTTCTTATCATTTAATTTTCAGTGGAAATTGTTTACTCGGCTTACTTTCGGGACTTATCAAAGTTTTGCGTTTCGTAAGCCTCGTTATCAGAACAATAACGTAAGCCTTGCATTCTTTGTGTTGATAAACTGTGTCACGCGTTTAGACCATCAATTATACACATTTATATACAGGTTGTACTAAAAACTGCAAAGAAAAACTTCATGAAAATCGTGGTTTTGTCAACTACGCTCTTATTGACTAAGTTTAGTTTATAAATTCCTTGGTTACAGGCCTTCTATAACTTGATCTGTTGCCATCTCTTTTTTTATTGACATGGGAGTGATAATTGATCTAACGTATGACACCCCATAAGAAGGTGTTATGTGAACTACATGACTGATATACTTACTACTTTTAAACTTTTTTTGAAAATACAGAAATATACACCCAGACCCAAGACAAATATTGCAGATCATCCAAACATATGGTGGGACTCGAACCTGCAACCTTCTGTGTTTCAGGTAGTAAAGTAGGAAGTATGCAAGTGACATTAACAGTTGAGCGCTTCCATGCATCGGAGGGCACGTTAAATTGTAGGTTGCGGATTGTAAATAATTAAGCCATAACGGAGGCCTTCAGGTGGCTAATAAACTCCGTCATCAGAGTTAGCCACTAGCTCATACGACCATACAGCTGAAAGACAAGGTCACCCGACCTATTTTTTAGGTATTGTTTATTTTGCATATGGTGTTTGGTAAAGTATTTTCTATACTCATCTTTTCTAAGTAGATATACCAGACCCGATGAGAAGTTTCTGAGTCTACTTACATACGTATGTAAATACAATAGTTAAAGTGTTTTGACTCGGACTTGGATGGACCGCAAAGAAGGAGCAGAGGGTAAAGTCGGGCTTCCAATGATGGTGGTGATGAAATTGTTTTTCTATATTTATTTTTGACACCCCCTACATTGTTTATGAAGTAAAATAACAATTAAACTGAAAAATTCAACTGAACTCGCATAAATCAACGGTTATTGCCCATTAGAATATCTACGCGCAAGCCGTCACGTAACTCAGCTCCTTGCTTATGCTTTCCGTTCGATAATATTACTATTACTAACTTTTACGGTTGACTTTGATCGCAGAAAACATCCAAACTCTTGAAAAATATCTAAGAACACTCGCAAATAAAGCTATCACGTAAACGCTGCAATACCAAAACAAAGTGAAATTCAAAATAAACTCCAGCGAAACTTTGAAATGAAAATTGAATTCTGGTCGCAAGTCCTAAATTAATTTCTCCATAGCGCAAACTTATCTGTCCGCTTATAGTGTCGTGCCTCAAGCAAATAATAATAAAGTTTGTCGCGACTGTTGCTCTGGACAACACAAACTGACAATATGCCCTACACTTCGGACTACAGAAAATTCAAGGCAATTTTGCAGCACGTTTGTACAGCAAGACACAACATAGAAACTGTGTCTGTACAAATATTAAAACTTTGAGGCCTCTCTCAACTTCTGTCAAAGTTGCACCAGGGATTTAACTATTGCCATCCTTTTTTTTAGACAGTGACAAATAAGGATGGCAATAGTTAAATCCTTGGTGCAACTTAGACACAAGTTGAGCGGAGTTTATTAATAGAGGCCTGAGTGTAATGAAGTTGCTTAGTCTTGATTGACCTTTCGTCAAATATGCCAAAAATGTTATGTTATTTCGCATCAAGGTAATGCGATTTTAGGACTCATGATCAGAAAAGAAAGTAACATCAGCCCATTGTACTATCAGTACAATCGAGCTGCCGGTGTTTGTAGCAAACACTTTTTTTACGTGAACCAAATTAATCATGATACGCCCGTTTTTTTCTAATCCGTTGCAATATATTATATATTGCAACTATATATATTATTATAACTATGTCATAATTTGTAGAAGAAGATGATTTAAAAAATTACGGCTGTAATTTTTTTTTCTACGTGTGCAGTTTTAGTGATGGCACTACTACAACTGTCCACAGTCATCTGTCAAGTCGATATCAAACTGTAGGATTTATAGTGACGCCAAAATTGGCAGTTACCTAGTGGTGTTTTTGTCTTGGGTCAATCTGTACGAGACTCGAGTAACCGTTTGCTTTTATTAGGTTAAATATTATGAGTGCAAGCAAAACTCGAAAATTATGTGACTTGTGAATAGAGACTCCTCCAGCAAATGTACTGAATTTATTTGACCATAAGTTATGAATAAGGGTTAACAAATTCCAGGTTTCATCTTTATCTAAATTGCAAATTATTTCAATCTGGTTTAAAACTGGTTCTAACTAAACAGCACTTTATTTAATCTATATATTTTGCGAATATTTTATTTAGGATAATAACTATCTATAGAATCAAAATACAAAATTAGAATGGTATTTTTGTAACGAACAACAATTATAAATAAAAGGAGCAAAGAAAACCAGGATGAAAATATTTCAGATTTTCGCTCATCAACAACGTATAACATACACACAATATTAAACCAAACAATAATATTTATATGTGGGATAAAATTCGGCGCCTGTATTATACTTTTTATAACGTGTATTTTACCGCATCAGAGACGGGATCTTCACTAACTACGGGCAGAGGTTTTATTCGAAAAGACAAATAATTTAAATACTATTATCAATGGGATAATTACCATGATTATTGAGTTTTCATGCTTCCCGATATTTCGACGCATTCGCATGCGCCATGATCACGGGTAACTGAAGTCTTTGCGAGTAGAATTTATTCATGTGCAGACGAAACGGTCTACCCTCTTTCTCAGTCTTTTACTACTACGAACACCCCTATTATGTTCGTAACCATGATAGTTTCAAAAGTGACAAAGAGTTTTCCGCACGATCTCATATACCTACTTACAAAATAGATATTGGAACCCTACCTACCTAGGTGGTGGTTCGTGTCCAAGACCGAGACAGGAGACCGAGATCAGAGCCAGGCTTTGTAGGGTTGCGCAAAAGTGACACGAGACAGAGAACAATCAATTTATGGTAAGCGTCCACAGGCCCGCATCGCACGCAGCGGACGGATCGCATCAAGCGGATTATCTGTGTAATGCGATGCGTATGATGCGGACAGGTGGACGCACTTATATGAGTTTCTATACAAATAATACTACGATCCGTTGCGTGCGATGCGTCCGAAGCGTACGATACCGACAAGTGGACGCTTACCTTTATATGACAACGGTCTCCTGTCTCGGTCTCTGGTCTCGGTCTCCTATTTCGGTCTCGGGCGCAAACCTCCACCTCGGGTTTAGTTCTATGAGTGTTTATTTAATTGATTGTTTCCAATTTTAATCATCATAATTTTAGTTGGTTTGCATTGCGCCCACTGGTGGGTCTCCGTCTCTTTGACGCCCATCTTTCCGGACTACATAAGCAATAGCTTCCGACCATTGGTGGTACTATAACCAACCTTAAATAACTTCTATATTTTGGTGCGAGTAAACAATCTTTACAAAAAAATACGTAGTATGAATAAGTTATTTATTGACAGCTGTGCCTCTTCATCATTATTTTAGCCTTTGTCAACCAACTGCTTGTGCTGCTGTATGTTAGGCCTCCTACATTCTTTGCCACTCCTTCCGGTGTTAGACCGATCCCATCCAGGTCTTCTTGGTGACCTTAACGATGTCATCTTCCATCTTCCCGTCTAGCAGGTGGTCTGCTAGTGCTAAATTTATTCTCCCTGGGATTACATTAGTTAGGGCCTTAGTTCATTTCATTCATTTTATCTCCGTGACTGTCCCGTCTCGTACCAACTAAAAGGCCTACGTATTTGAGCGTTATTGAGCTCGTAAATAGCCAAAAATGGAGCACCAATGGACCCTATAAAAACGGCACACTTTTAATTAAATGTAACGTAAACACGAAACCGCTACTGGCATAGTTTCCGCCTATTGCCATGGCTCTTTTACGAAAAATAAAAAATAAAGATTTGAAAAAAACTTTTACTAACTTATTTGTGTAAAGTGTTACAAAGCTATGCGAGGAAGCGCTGCGGTGACAACTGGTGGACCAGTCTTGTCCATTGTGTTGTCGGCGCAGTGATTCTTCTTTTAAAGGGTGCGAGTATGACTCCTCTGGTTTCACATGCGTCCATAAGCTACGCCAACCGCTTACCATCAGGTGGGCCGTATGCTTGTCTGCTACCTTAGTAGTTACTTTTGCTTACTTTAACGATCCTCTCTTTGTTCGACTGGCTCCTTGAAAGATTGACTATTTAGATTAAGAAATTTTATGGCAATATAGTATCCATATCTTTTTAAATATACGTTGCCTAAGAGTAAAAGTAAATTACCGAATTTCATATATTAGCAACTTTTATTTACCACGACCGTGTCTTTGCCATAGCAAATGCCGGAAACAGAACAGGTAATTTATGGGGGTAGCGAGGACGAGTTGACACGGCAGATTTGGCAATCCACCAAAATAAGCAAAAATGCAGAAAATAATTGTGCCAATGCAAATGTAGGAAGTAAAGCGGCAAACAAAACTTCCTGACAGTTTGAAAATGAAACACCGCGTTTGTTATTTAGTACAGCGCAAAACCCCGATAGGCTATCTACAACAGTATTCGTGAACTCTTTATCTATGAAAAGGTTTAGTTTATTTAGTCGTTATGAGATCAATTACGAAGTAATTTTGATGAGTTTGAGTTATAGTGTGACTGCGAAAGAATCTCGCCTCGGTCAAGAAGGCCTCGGTTCAGTTGAGCTACCTTTAGATCATTTAGAACAATCTGGCACAACTGGTTCTAATTGTATTTTGTAAAGTTATTGACCGAGCGACCGAAGCGAGCGAAACATCTCTGCTTCAGCTTGAACAAAAATTTTATTTGTCCGCCGGATGTCTACGGATGTCTGTCTGTTCTTTTCTACATTGTCACATATATCAACCAATTCTCGTGAAATTATGTGAGCAAGTTAGATAATTTTATAGATTTTTTTTTGAGCCAGTTCGATAATATTTTTTTTTTTCTTCATCGGGGATTTTTGATTGTGATTTTGTATTTCCAAAAAAGGGCAAAAAGGGGGCTACAAGGGGTTCTCTTTTTATTTGAAAGGTTGTATTTTTAAATTGGTCTCTTAGAACTTAGATGAAGATCTAATGATGATCTTCAGCGTCATGAGCAGAATAAATTTAATAAATTGCTCACTTTTAGACTCGCGAGGTCTACAGCTCACAGATCCACTGGTTTAGATATGTACCTAGTAGTTTTGTTTCTGTAAATATAAAAAAAAATGTCAATAATATAGAGAGTTATTTCCTGCCTAACTGAAAAACCTATGAAACTATGAACAGTTTCGAACTCACGGTCTAAAAACTAGAAACGAAACAACTTCGATAAAAAGTCACACGCAACCATTTAATACCATTTAGCGAAATACCATTGGACCCGCGTTTTCACGAAACATGTTTCATGTCACGATTTACGTCAAAACATTTGAACTGGTAAAATGGTAAAATGGTAAAAATACGAAGATATTCAAATTAGGCCTTCATTACACAGCGGGGGCCGCTAATGAATTGTTAGAAGTGTAATTTGAGCCCACTTGAGTTTTATAGGGACATTTATGATTCATTGTTACCTCATTTTCCGCGGTTATCCAAATGAATAATGAAAACCTGTTGTTTTACTGTAAAAATCATGTTTTTTTAGAATTCACTCATTCATTCATACTGTGAATATCAATAAACAGTAAATTACGTTTTGTAAGTTTCGGAAAGTGTCACAGAGTTTGCAAATACGGGGTGTATCAAAATCTTTGACTATCGAATCTAATACGAACATACATACATAATTTTACATTTATTCAACGAAAACGAAGAAGTATACTTCTATAGAAATAAATAAATAAATTAAATAATTCTTGGACATTTCACACAGAATCATGTAGCCCCAAAGTAAGCAGAGCTTGTGCTTTGGGAACCACATGACTGATACTACATGAACATACTTTTTCTTTTTTGTAAATACTTACTTAAAAACACCCAGATCCGGGACAAATATTTGCAGACCATACAAACATTTGTCCTGAGGCTGGGATCGAACCCAACCTCAAGCGTCTCAAGCGGGCCTTCACTCACTGCGTCACAGAGGTCATCAAAAGTCAATAAATAAGGCTTATGCTGATTTTAGAGGTAGATGAATACTAGAGATAACATAGAGACGCAAAAAGCTTCACAAGCATATGGAACTTTTAAAAGCCTTACATAATTTTGCATTTGCATAATAACAAAAGTATTTTAATGATCGTGTAAAAGTTTTTAAAACTCATATTCACAAGGTAACTGCGAACATAAAAGTACTAAGTAACATAGGCGTACTTTTGTCGTTAAAGTAAAAAATTGATAAGTAAAAAAGCTTTCTGCTTTTATCCTTGAGTTTTCATGTGAGCCTAAAGTTAGTACGGCTGATAAGCTCAGAAAAATAAATGTAAGAAGCCTTTTAAAAAGTTTTCAGTCACCTACTTAGGTTGGTTTGTAACCTGACTTACTATAGTAAAAGTAATATTATGTAGGTTTTTTATAGCCTTTTCTGGTGAATTCTAAAAAATATGAAATGAAATGTGATCACGACTGTATCTCCAAGGTACGGTAGACATTCTCTCAGATCTTTTTAGGCATTTTTTAAGATCTTTTGAAAATGTGTAAATGTAAATGTGTATTAGTCAAAGTTATGTCCAAATACATATTTGGTACAAGCCACATTTTGCAGAAGTTAGTACTCCATACGTCACAGGTTGCAAGCCCATCGGCGCTATTAGAAAGCTAACTGGTTTCCTCACGATGTTTTTCTTTACCGTTTAGAGCTCGAGTTAATGCGCATATATACGTGTCCAGGCTTCACTATACCACGAAGGTAGAGGAGATCGTGGAATATGTGAAGATGAAGACCAACACCGTGGTGAGGGTCGAGCAGTTGGAGTCGCGTCATAGAGATTTTAAATCTTTCGTGGTGCGTATTCCAACTGATAATCTTTCGACCTACACTAAGGAAGAATTCTGGCCGAAGAATGTGCTGTTCCGGCGTTTTCGAGGACGTTTACCGACAGCACACGTGTGTAACACGTCACCGACATTACGTGCTAGTAGATAAGTTTATATAAATTATGTATGTTAGACTCTAAGGTATATATTTTATATGGGCCGTAGTTTTAAGTATTTTACATCTGTTACTTGCTATTGTTGCCTGAAATAAATGATTTATTATTATTATTATATACATTTTTCAAAACGAAAAATCCATTGATGCACGGCCCGGATTCAAACCCACCACCTTCGGGTCGAAATTCGAGGCGCTATTGACTAACAAGACTTACTCTGGTAAATGTAATATTATATGGGTTTCTATATCCTATTCTGGTGAATTGTATTAAGCTTTTATAAGCGTTTGTAATGACTCTGATGTATGGACAAACTCAGTTGCTAATGAAAGGTAATTAGAATTTATTCACTTGGTAGCTATATTAATGAGTGCGAAATATCCGTTGTCGACTGAACGGCATTTAACTTCGGAAGACGTATAGCCTCTATCCATAGCTAGCGTTTTATGTACCTAGGTGGGTAGGTACTTATTAAAATAGGTACTTATCAAAATCGTTTCCTCACAAATTTTATTTAATTTTATGTATCTAGGTACCTACTAATTGTTGTTGTTTTTATGCTCTGTCCTCTGTCTTCTGTGTGTATAAACTATATTCTATTCTATTCTATTACCTTACTTCAAAGGTTATTACATTTTTTTTTAATATTTGTATGCTATGTACCTATGGTTTCATCCACGTACTATTTACAAGCCTTCCAGTGTTACTGGCGCACCCTCTATAGAGTAGGGCAGTACACTGTGCTTTTTTAATTCACAGTTGTCGATTTTGCAAGAAGTTTAACCCTATAACTTAACTTATAACTTACCCGATAACTTAGCAGTTATCCTGCAGATGGCGCTTATCGGTGCTATAATCGATTGTATGGTCTTTTCATGATTTTCAACTCTGACGTCAGAGGTTCCGTGGCCGAATTGGTAAAGGCACTCCGGCTAAAGGAGGATCGCTTGTATCATTGCGGGTTCGAATCCCGTCGGAATTGAAAATTTTGATAAGATTTTTCAGTTTAAAATTTAATATTGACTTTTTTTCTCTTGAAGGAAAGCATAATATCTTATCCACTGTGCTAATGTACCTCTTATGGCTTAAGCTATTAAACTACCTTACCAAATCATACATACCCAAAGCATACTATAGGGTATGTTTGGTCATGCAATGCAAACAGTGACTACGTGACGGTTATCAACGGTCACTTAGCATATCTGTGGTGCCACTCGCTTTTTGTACAGTCTAGCTAAGGCTGTATTGTTGTACTGTATAAATTAGTATTGAGTTTAATAATCGTAATTTTATTACTGTTTTTCTCTTTCAAATGCAATTTTACAACTAAAACAAAACTAGTGCGATAGTTTGACTGTAAAGTCAGTAGATATGTTGATAGGTAGCAATTATTTACATCAATCAATCAATTAGCTTACCTATCAATAAATGAATCCATCAAAATAAAAAATGGGTGCGAAAAAGAAGGAAACATGAAATCTAGAAAAAATATCTTAGAAATGATTATAAATTCAGGTAAACAAGTTTTGCATTTACTGTGTTTTTAGTACATTTAAGCCATGACAGAGGCCTTCAGGCGGCCTAAAAACTTCATCATCAGAGTTAGCCACTAGCTCATACGAACGTACAGACATGTATAGTTTTAAGAATGTTTGTTATAGGTACGGGCCAGACAGAAGAGACGTAAGACGAGGACGCGTCGCGGACAGGGCGCCAGCGAATAGCGTTGCGCCCGCGCCCCGTCTCTTCTGTATGTTTTGCGTCGCGACGCTTCTATACATTATGTATGAAAGGGACGCGGAAGAGAAAAATTTCCGCGCCCCGTCTGCGTCTTACGTCTTTTCTGTGTGTCCAGCACCTTAAATACATTATTGACTATGTTATTTAGGTTTATTGGACTTATTGGCTCAAATGGCTGCTAAATCTGTTGCCATCTCTTTTTATTGACATGCGAGTGACAAGAAAAAACATTACCTAATGCCTCGCTAAATTAATAGATGAATACAAATAACGAAATAAGTATCTACTTAATGTGTTAATAGTAAACAGGTAAAGCCCTAAACTGTCATGACTAAACTTCATAAAATGTTTACGCACTCACTAACTACTAAATTAAGACGTAAAAAATAATTGTTTTGCGGCAAAGAGGTGTTGACGCAGTAAAATGGTAATAAACCCTTTTAATTTCAAGTATATTACGTGACAAGGCCGTAAGTTTGACTGAGGGTATAAATCATCCACAATATAAAACATGCTTGCTGTTGCCTAAGCTAGGGTCATAAAAAAAGCTTTTGCAGATTCAGTCACAACAATATTATTTTGAAGCAAGTTATACCAGCGGGCTTAAAAAGGTTGCTATTGCAGAATCTCACTATAGGAATTGAACTATTGCCATCTTTTTTCATTGATTGCGAGTGAAAAAAAACGGCATTATAGTTCATTTCATATTGTGATTCAGCTTTAGCGACCTTTTTAAGTCTGCAGAGCTTTGTATCACTACATAGTAGAAAACAAAGTCGCTTCCCGCTGTCTGTCCCTATGTGTGCTTAGATCTTTAAAACTACGTAACGGATTTTGATGCGGTTTTTAATTACATATAAACCTTCCTCTTGAGAGTGATTCAAGAGGAAGGTTTATATGTATAATACATGCATAATATAGTAGAGAAACACTGATAATTTTAGAGGTTTCTAATGTGATGCGTGATGTGACCCGTGCGAAGCCGGGGCAGGTCGCTATAACTAGCGACCCGCCTCGGCTTCGCACGGGTAACTGTTTTAAATGTTTTAAGATGTAACCATCTTAAAACGTTTCGACAGACGCATGACGTGAAACGTGCACCTGTATTGAAGGCCCACTATAACTCCTTACAAAAAAAAGGAAACTTACAAGGAAATCAGTTTTAAATATTTAAAACTTGAAGCAAAACTTTTTGTTTTGTTGTAGGTACGTTTTTTTTGGTTGTGGTCACGTGGTTTGACCGCATAGTTCGATCAATCGGACTATGTGAACTTTTTTTTAATGTGAGGTAAAACTGTTATGACTAAATAACTTGGGATTTCAGTTTTCACGTTGCATAAAGTGGCATAGCGTTAATTTCTGAAAACACTAACTCTGTTTTAATCATTTTCATGTGTTTATCTCAACTTAGTCACGGTAAGCGGCTCAGTCAGCCCCACACGTATTGACCATGTCTTTCCTGTGGATGTGGCCGGTTAAGCTGAGAGGATGGTGTAGGTGCTGGGCAAGCCTACTCCATCTCAGCTTTGTCCCAGGCACTACAGTGTCCCGTTAAGTGTAGGCACAGATTGCCTCCTGACACTGTATAAATCATCTAGTAAAGATGTAAAGGCCTAATTTTTATCTCAACTTGGTCATACACCTCTAACAATATGATTGCCATCATCATCAGCCCTTCTCATCCCACTATTAAGCAAAGTGATTGTAAGCAACAAAAAAAACTCACAGTTTTCCTTTAAACACTGTGACGTTCCATCACACACTACAAAATGACGTGTGCTGAACCCTTTAGCTCACAAATGATTAGTCCAATTAAAACTAATTAGGTTAATGTGCGACTTTTGACCGAAACCTTTATTTTTCCTTCGTGCCGCCTACACCTTATCTCGCGGCATTAATCACATTTTCCACCCCCTTAAAAGCGCCCTTTATGCGCCAGAGAACTGGCTTTTATTCACAGTTTCCTACATTTTGTTCTGTTTGTTCGACAAACTGTTTTTATGGGTACGGTAAAACTAGAAAGTTTTACATGGGAGCTATAAAACGATTTCCATGTTGCGTAAAAATAATGTCTATAATATTGTAGAAATGGTTATATAAAATAACATTTACCAATACAAAAAATATGATCATGGCTGTATTAGTCCTAAGGCGCATTTTCAAATCAGAGTAAAAAATCGATTCAAAGTTAAGTTACTCAGACATGACTCATTCAAACAAAAGTCCTACACTCAACCGCAATTTAGGCGTACTTTTTCAAACGTATAAACCAACAAGATACGACATCAGTACCCACAAATCATTCTAACACCTGACCGCTATCGCGACATGAAAAATTACCGCCTCCAAAACGTCATAGTTTTCCGCTGGGGAGGGGCGGAGGTCATTAGAACAAATTGTTGACGACAACTGTTGCGAAATAATGAATGGTGTTTTGTAACGTTTTATTCGAAAATGGTCATAGGTAATTGTTGCTTGGAATGAGTTTTCAGGAATTACTAAAAATACAGACTCACGATTGTATTCTTAGATACGGTAAACATTTTCTGTAATATTGAAACACTTAGGACCCTTTGAAGTTTTATATGGGTATTTTTTTTATTATAGTTGTTTGGCCACAATCTCGCCTGGTGGTAAGCGACACTGAAACCGACGATAGACCACAAAGGTCTTAAAGACACATATTCAATCTTGACTTGAAGAGACGGGTTGTAGTTTTTGGGGAATGTAGAAGCTGGCAGCGAGTTCCAGACCTTAGCGGTGCGGCTGATAAAGGTGGAGGAGAACCATGTGCAAATGGATGGAATGTCCACAAGATAATTGGTACTGCACCGTGCATCTGCTTGTCCGGAATGAAATGGAGATGCTGAAATAAAGTCAAGGAGTTCGTTATTTAGAAACCAAACACGATTAGATTTACATTTTGCGTGCAGTTTTTATTCAAAGTGAAAGGTTGCCACGCTGCTTTTTAAAATATTAACTGGTTTCCTAACAATGTTTTCTTTCGTTCACTTTGTGTATGTGTTTTACATAGTAATTATTTTTAAAGCAAATAATAAAGGAAGTAAGATTAGTTTCTGTGAATAATTGTATCCTCAAAATCATTTACCATCGTCGTTCTAATGAAGACATATGACTGAGTGTATGAATTTTGAACTTTGCTTATTTTTCCGTGAATCCCAGTTTCAAATAGACAGATCTAAGCAAAATTCTACCAGAAACTCTTTTCCAAAAATCGAAACTCATAGTTAACGGAAGGCCACCATGTTTACTAATCAAAATCGTCCACTTTTTACCGCGTCGCAAAGTAAACAGGAAAACCAGTCGTTGATTTCGGTGAAAAGTCCACACGGGACATGATGTTACCAATATTTACGTGTAGTTCGGGTCTCGAGTACTATTAGGCAGGAACTTTTAAAGATGCTGAGCGATAAGCAAAGCGATAAGCGGAGCGATATAAGATTACCCCATCGAATTGTTCCGAGTATCTTTTTCGAAGTCTTAAAAATAAAGCATGTACTTACTCATCATAGATATCGAGTACTGGTTTCAAATTTTGCTTTGGCCATAAAAAGTAATAATTTTTTTTTTCTTAAAACTAGGAACCAGTTCTACTTAACTATAATTTCAAGTTATGTGGGTACCACTAAAGTATTTGTTCTTTTCAAATCCAAGCGAATTTCGCTGCAATAACGAATCACACTAATATTATAATTGCGAAAGTTTGGAGTTTTGGTTGGAATAGATCAATAGATGGATGGATGGATGTTCCTTCACAACTCGACAACCACTACACCGATTTGGCTGAAATTTATAATATAGATAGATACTAGCTAGGAAAAAGACATAGACTACTTTTTATTTGGGTAACAAGCGAGCGAAACCGCGGGTGGAAGCTAGTAGTGAATAATTTAGACGATGAAACATCTGAAATTATCATAAATTTGTTCACAAGTTTAGTGAACGATAAGTTAAGCGATCTTTACACTACACGCTACACAAAAAATCCCGAGGAACACTATTTCGTATAATTCGCGTCATATAAAAAGAACGCTGGAAGAAAGTGGCGGGGTTGTGTTTTGTCTCATGTTTGCGCATGGGTTACCTATCTAGCGTTCTTTTCACACGACGCGAACTATAACTACTTAAGTACTTATATTACTTTTGTGTATAGAACCAAAACCGTCATTGAATCTCGCTCTGCTTTAACAAAAGTGTACCCTAATATACGCCCTTTGATCCTACAAACTCTTTGACTGGACTTACGGTAGGTCCACCTTGGATGTTTGGACTGAAAAGTGCTTTCCCAAATTGAAGCTGGACTTATTTCACGGTGTGTGAATATAAATGACAAATTATCATGAATTTTTGAAGCTAACTGTAATAGAAGCCTTAGTTAGGCAGAATCACAATAGGAATTGCAATATATTCTTGTCATTCTCAGTCTATGAAAAATGACGGCATATAGTTCAACTAGCGGACGCCCGCGACTTCGCGCGCGTGTGCTACTACTTTTTTATCCCACGGGAAACATGCATTTTTTCAGGATAAAAAGTAGCCGATGTCACTCTCCAGCCCTCCAACTATCTCCACACAAATAATCACGTCTATCTGTCTCTTTGTTTTGACGTGAAAGCAGGACAAAGATAGAAACAAACAAAAAACACACTTTCACATTTATAATATGTATTTATTTTTCAGTTTTAAACCTTATTCAGTCTTTAATCTTCATAATAATGAAGTTTCTTATAAAGTTTCACCCTAAATGAACTCGTAACTTAGTTCCAATCTGCCTAAAAAAACTTATAAAGTAGTTTGACTTCAGTCGTTTCGTAGTCATAAACAAAGATACGTTAAACGACTAAAAATATTGCAAATTAATTTTCTTGCCTCCAAATTTTATTTCAGATCCTATCACATTGTAAATAGAGTTGAGAATCGTTATGTTTCAATGTAAAAAGTTTTTCATACCAAGCATCAGAAAGTTCGCCTATAAAGGGGAAAACTTTACAAATCTTCGGATTTCTTACGCTTGTAGGGACACACATAATATTTATCTGCCCCTCGACACATTTTCAAAGAAAGTCTGTCACTCAAAAGATTACTCAGCTAATGTTGCCTTTGAGAATTTATATTATTCAAATAGAAAGTTGGCTGTAATTTTCTTGTCATTTTAATTAGTTTTGTAGAGTAGGTATTTTTTAATTTTGTGAAATATTTTGTATTTAAAAAATTAAAATGAATTCGTGTAAAAAGCAAGACTTTTCTAACTATATGGGATCATCCATTACACCCATGCGAGTATTCTCTACTACTATCTATAAATATTATGGTACTTACTACTTACATATTATACATATTATTAAATCTGAATGCAATTCACATCCATTCACATAAAACCAGAAACCCACATGATACACTGGTAAACTTATAACCATCTCGCCGAGGTCAAAACAAACATGACTCAGCCCATAAGTGTGAGGCTTTAGAGCCGTCTCCTATAAATCGCCGGCCACAAAGTCACAGTCGCGAAATGAACTATAACACTTTTACGAGATACGTTGCGTGCTTGCACTAGTGACACAACAGCTATTAAAAATGCCGCCGACTGCGCTATCAGACATTTTATGCTCCCGTCATCTAAATTGAAAATCTAGTGTGTATTGTTGAAAATTAGTTGCTCTTTGTTGGTTTAGTGTGTTTTAATTGGATGTTGAACTCTTTAAGTAAGTAACTTAAAGTTCAGTTGAGATTGTGGTTAAATCTGGTCAAGGAGTTGTTAGGTCTCTTAAAATTTTTCAAAACGGCTAAACGGGCTTCAAGACTAAGGCCAATCAATGCGCCAATGTGCAGTCCAAAGCACGGAAGATCTTAGTTGTTAAGAGGCATTAGACAAAATTTTCTGATTTACGTGATGTTTTGGGGCAGGATTTTTCAATGAAAACACTGTATTTATAAAAAAATTATGGCACAGCATGAAATATCATTTCAATTTTGTACTATTAAATGAGCTACTTTTGTATTTTTATTATTTCTTTTTGATTAATCGACCTCAAACCGGCGACTGTTTTGTGAATTTTTGCTGTAAGAGGTTTAGAAATCACCATATTTACGAATCATTTTGACGTCCAAATGGTATAAAAAAATTACGATGTTTTGCTGTGATAGTCAACCAAACTATTAAATGGATCACTTTTTACTACCTTTATTTAGTTTTTGAGTAAAAAAATCTTTAACTTAGTCCAAATTTCGAGAAAACGGCCAAAGAATTGCTTTTGATTTTGGCTACTTAGAACTGACTTAGAACTCTTGTTCGTAAAATTAACAAAACAGAAATAAACTTGAGTTCAAAATCAATCCTTTTCTGAAAAAAAAAATGCAAAAAGATTAAAAAATTGGCAATGAAAAATCTTTTAAAACAACCTAAAACGCGTCGTATCTACTACCCTATCTACTCGACGCAAGCAGACCGCGCCGAGCGCTTCTAGGGGGTGGACGTATCGCTTTGCATCCCGGAGCTCGCACTGAGTCGACTCGCAAAGCACGTCGCCGGCTACGAAGAATATAGCGAAATAGGAGCGTTTGATACATTGGTTGCTAAGTTATTAATTACCTATTTTTAAATATTTTCTGCGGGGCTAAAAAGGCCGTTAAAGCAGAATAATGATCTGAATTGTTGTGTAACTAATAATGTAATAATAGGGTGACAGCGAGCTGATCTGATGATGGAGTCAGGACCTGTTCCATGGAATTTTATGATGATATGGGTATCAAATGAAAGGGCTTGATGAGCGCAACACAATGCTGATCTGATGATGGAGTCAGGACCTGTTCCCTGGAACTTTTTAATGATATGGGTATCAAATGACAGAGCTTGATGAGCGCAACACAATGCTGATCTGATGATGGAGTCAGGACCTGTTCCCTGGAACTTTTTAATGATATTGGTATCAAATGAAAGAGCTTGATGAGCGCAACACAATGCTGATCTGATGATGGAGTCAGGACCTGTTCCATGGAACTTTTTAATGATATGGGTATCAAATGAAAGGGTTTGATGAGCGAAACACAATGCTGATCTGATGATGGAGTCAGGACCTGCTCCATGGAACTTTTTAATAATATGGGTATCAAATGAAAGGGCTTGATGAGCGCAACACAATGCTGATCTGATGATGGAGTCAGGACCTGTTCCATGGAACTTTTTAATGATATGGGTATCAAATTAAAGGGCTTGACGAGCGTAACACAATGCTGATCTGATGATGGAGTCAGGACCTGTTCCCTAGAACTTTTTAATGATATGGGTATCAAATGAAAGGGCTTGATGACCGAAACACAATGCTGATCTGATGATGGAGTCAGGACCTGTTCCATCGAACTTTATAATGATATGGGTATCAAATGAAAGAGCTTGATGAACGCAACACAATGCTGATCTGATGATGGAGTCAGGACCTGTTCCATGGAACTTTTTAATGATATGGGTATCAAATGAAAGGGTTTGATGAGCGAAACACAATTCTGATCTGATGATGGAGTCAGGACCTGCTCCATGGAACTTTTTAATAATATGGGTATCAAATGAAAGGGCTTGATGAGCGCAACACAATGCTGATCTGATGATGGAGTCAGGACCTGTTCCATGGAACTTTTTAATGATATGGGTATCAAATTAAAGGGCTTGAGGAGCGCAACACAATGCTGATCTGATGATGGAGTCAGGACCTGTTCCCTGGAACTTTTTAATGATATGGGTATCAAATGAAAGGGCTTGATGAGCGAAACACAAAGCTGGGTCGGGGTTTACTTTGACTTTGATTCTTGATTTTGACTTTCACTTTGATTCTTGATTCTTGATTTTCAATTTTAGTTTCTCTATTCTCGGATCTCGGATTCTTGATTTTCGATTTTCGAGTCTCAATTCTTGATTATCGGATCTTGGATATCGGGTTCTTGATTCTTGATTTTGATTCTTGATTTTCAATTTTCGATTATCGATTCTCGGATCTTGTATCTCGGATTCTTAATTCTTGATTTTCAATTTTTTAATTTTTTATTTGTGATTCTTGATTCTTGTTTCTCATTTCTCGATTCTCGGATCTCGGATTTTTATTTTGATTTTTATTTCTTGATTTTGATTTTAAAATTAAAATCAAGATTAAAAATGAAAAATCAAACATCAAAAATCGAAGTCAAAAGTAAATCCTAACCCAGCTTTGTGTTTCGCGCATAAAACCCTTTCATTTGATACCCACATCATTATAAAGTTCCATGGAACAGGTCCTGATTCCATCATCAGATCAGCATTGTGTTTTGCTCATTAAACCCTTTCATTTGATACCCATATCATTATAAAGTTCGATGGAACAGGTCCTGACTCCATCATTAGATCAGCATTGTGTTGCGCTCATCAAGTCCTTTCATTTGATACCCATATCATTAAAAAGTTCCATGAAGCAGGTCCTGACTCCATCATCAGATCAGAATTGTGTTTCGCTCATCAAACCCTTTCATTTGATACCCATATCATTAAAAAGTTCCATGGAACAGGTCCTGACTCCATCATCAGATCAGCATTGTGTTGCGCTCATCAAGCCCTTTCATTTGATACCCATATTATTAAAAAGTTCCATGGAGCAGGTCCTGACTCCATCATTAGATCAGCATTGTGTTGCGCTCATCAAGTCCTTTCATTTGATACCCATATCATTAAAAAGTTCCATGAAGCAGGTCCTGACTCCATCATCAGATCAGAATTGTGTTTCGCTCATCAAACCCTTTCATTTGATACCCATATCATTAAAAAGTTCCATGGAACAGGTCCTGACTCCATCATCAGATCAGCATTGTGTTGCGTTCATCAAGCTCTTTCATTTGATACCCATATCATTATAAAGTTCGATGGAACAGGTCCTGACTCCATCATCAGATCAGCATTGTGTTTCGGTCATCAAGCCCTTTCATTTGATACCCATATCATTAAAAAGTTCTAGGGAACAGGTCCTGACTCCATCATCAGATCAGCATTGTGTTGCGCTCGTCAAGCCCTTTAATTTGATACCCATATCATTAAAAAGTTCCATGGAACAGGTCCTGACTCCATCATCAGATCAGCATTGTGTTGCGCTCATCAAGCCCTTTCATTTGATACCCATATTATTAAAAAGTTCCATGGAGCAGGTCCTGACTCCATCATCAGATCAGAATTGTGTTTCGCTCATCAAACCCTTTCATTTGATACCCATATCATTAAAAAGTTCCATGGAACAGGTCCTGACTCCATCATCAGATCAGCATTGTGTTGCGCTCATCAAGCCCTTTCATTTGATACCCATATTATTAAAAAGTTCCATGGAGCAGGTCCTGACTCCATCATCAGATCAGAATTGTGTTTCGCTCATCAAACCCTTTCATTTGATACCCATATCATTAAAAAGTTCCATGGAACAGGTCCTGACTCCATCATCAGATCAGCATTGTGTTGCGCTCATCAAGCCCTGTCATTTGATACCCATATCATTAAAAAGTTCCATGGAACAGGTCCTGACTCCATCATCAGATGAGCTAGCTGTCACCATATTATTTCATTGTAGTCGGAACTTGACTGACATGCTGAGATCCAAGTTTCAACTCAATCGGACTATTTACTGAAGAGTTCTGTTGAAAAGCTCCTGACTCCATCAGATCAGCACAATATGGTTTATGGGACAAAAAAACAAACATTTATTTTTTTGTAATTATTTGTATTCAAAGTGTAACTAACCCGACTTTGTTTTGTGTTATACCTATAGGTACCTACCTAAGTACCTACCCAAAAAGTATTTTTACTATCTCAAATAAATCAATCACATGAAAATTACCAAAACCGTTTAGTCTAAGAAACGGAGCGCTGTTCATTGGGTGTTAGAATTTAGCAACTTTTGTCCCTCCGAGCGCTGATTTTGTCGAGTGCGAAATTGTATAATGGCTCTTAATGCGTCTTGTACTCGTATTATATTTGTGACCGAGCAGAATTTTTCAAGTAGGTACTAAACAAGCTACGAGTATATCACGAGCGCTTCATTGAATTGTTAAGAGCCATTATACAATTTCGCACTCGACAAAATCAGCGCTCGGAGGGACAAAAGTTGCTAAATTCTAACACCCAATGAACAGCGCTCCGTTTCTTAGACTAAACGGTTTTGGTAATTTTCATGTGATTGATTTATTTGAGATAGTAAAAATACTTTTTGGGTAGGTACTTAGGTAGGTACCTATAGGTATAACACAAAACAAAGTCGGGTTAGTTACACTTTGAATACAAATAATTACAAAAAAATAAATGTTTGTTTTTTTGTCCCATAAACCATATTGTGCTGATCTGATGGAGTCAGGAGCTTTTCAACAGAACTCTTCAGTAAATAGTCCGATTGAGTTGAAACTTGGATCTCAGCATGTCAGTCAAGTTCCGACTACAATGAAATAATATGGTGACAGCTAGCTCATCTGATGATGGAGTCAGGACCTGTTCCATGGAACTTTTTAATGATATGGGTATCAAATGACAGGGCTTGATGAGCGCAACACAATGCTGATCTGATGATGGAGCCAGGACCTGCTCCATGGAACTTTTTAATGATATGGGTATCAAATGAAAGGGCTTGATGAGCGCAACACAATGCTGATCTGATGATGGAGTCAGGACCTGTTCCATGGAACTTTTTAATGATATGGGTATCAAATGAAAGGGTTTGATGAGCGAAACACAATTCTGATCTGATGATGGAGTCAGGACCTGCTCCATGGAACTTTTTAATAATATGGGTATCAAATGAAAGGGCTTGATGAGCGCAACACAATGCTGATCTGATGATGGAGTCAGGACCTGTTCAATGGAACTTTTTAATGATATGGGTATCAAATGAAAGGGTTTGATGAGCGAAACACAATTCTGATCTGATGATGGAGTCAGGACCTGCTCCATCGAACTTTATAATGATATGGGTATCAAATGAAAGAGCTTGATGAGCGCAACACAATGCTGATCTGATGATGGAGTCAGGACCTGTTCCATGGAACTTTTTAATGATATGGGTATCAAATGACAGGGCTTGATGAGCGCAACACAATGCTGATCTGATGATGGAGCCAGGACCTGCTCCATGGAACTTTTTAATGATATGGGTATCAAATGAAAGGGCTTGATGAGCGCAACACAATGCTGATCTGATGATGGAGTCAGGACCTGTTCCATGGAACTTTTTAATGATATGGGTATCAAATGAAAGGGTTTGATGAGCGAAACACAATTCTGATCTGATGATGGAGTCAGGACCTGCTCCATGGAACTTTTTAATAATATGGGTATCAAATGAAAGGGCTTGATGAGCGCAACACAATGCTGATCTGATGATGGAGTCAGGACCTGTTCAATGGAACTTTTTAATGATATGGGTATCAAATGAAAGGGTTTGATGAGCGAAACACAATTCTGATCTGATGATGGAGTCAGGACCTGCTCCATCGAACTTTATAATGATATGGGTATCAAATGAAAGAGCTTGATGAGCGCAACACAATGCTGATCTGATGATGGAGTCAGGACCTGTTCCATGGAACTTTTTAATGATATGGGTATCAAATGAAAGGGTTTGATGAGCGAAACACAATGCTGATCTGATGATGGAGTCAGGACCTGCTCCATGGAACATTTTAATAATATGGGTATCAAATGAAAGGGTTTGATGAGCGCAACACAATGCTGATCTGATGATGGAGTCAGGACCTGTTCCATGGAACTTTTTAATAATATGGGTATAAAATGAAAGGGCTTGATGAGCGCAACACAATGCTGATCTGATGATGGAGTCAGGACCTGTTCCATGGAACTTTTTAATGATATGGGTATCAAATGAAAGGGTTTGATGAGCGAAACACAATTCTGATCTGATGATGGAGTCAGGACCTGCTCCATCGAACTTTATAATGATATGGGTATCAAATGAAAGAGCTTGATGAGCGCAACACAATGCTGATCTGATGATGGAGTCAGGACCTGTTCCATGGAACTTTTTAATGATATGGGTATCAAATGAAAGGGTTTGATGAGTGAAACACAATTCTGATCTGATGATGGAGTCAGGACCTGCTCCATCGAACTTTATAATGATATGGGTATCAAATGAAAGAGCTTGATGAGCGCAACACAATGCTGATCTGATGATGGAGTCAGGACCTGTTCCATGGAACTTTTTAATGATATGGGTATCAAATGAAAGGGCTTGATGAGCGCAACACAATGCTGATCTGATGATGGAGTCAGGACCTGTTCCCTGGAACTTTTTAATGATATGGGTATCAAATGACAGAGCTTGATGAGCGCAACACAATGCTGATCTGATGATGGAGTCAGGACCTGTTCCCTGGAACTTTTTAATGATATGGGTATCAAATGAAAGAGCTTGATGAGCGCAACACAATGCTGATCTGATGATGGAGTCAGGACCTGTTCCATGGAACTTTTTAATGATATGGGTATCAAATGAAAGGGTTTGATGAGCGAAACACAATGCTGATCTGATGATGGAGTCAGGACCTGCTCCATGGAACTTTTTAATAATATGGGTATCAAATGAAAGGGCTTGATGAGCGCAACACAATGCTGATCTGATGATGGAGTCAGGACCTGTTCCATGGAACTTTTTAATGATATGGGTATCAAATTAAAGGGCTTGACGAGCGCAACACAATGCTGATCTGATGATGGAGTCAGGACCTGTTCCCTAGAACTTTTTAATGATATGGGTATCAAATGAAAGGGCTTGATGACCGAAACACAATGCTGATCTGATGATGGAGTCAGGACCTGTTCCATCGAACTTTATAATGATATGGGTATCAAATGAAAGAGCTTGATGAACGCAACACAATGCTGATCTGATGATGGAGTCAGGACCTGTTCCATGGAACTTTTTAATGATATGGGTATCAAATGAAAGGGTTTGATGAGCGAAACACAATTCTGATCTGATGATGGAGTCAGGACCTGCTCCATGGAACTTTTTAATAATATGGGTATCAAATGAAAGGGCTTGATGAGCGCAACACAATGCTGATCTGATGATGGAGTCAGGACCTGTTCCATGGAACTTTTTAATGATATGGGTATCAAATGAAAGGGTTTGATGAGCGAAACACAATTCTGATCTGATGATGGAGTCAGGACCTGCTTCATGGAACTTTTTAATGATATGGGTATCAAATGAAAGGACTTGATGAGCGCAACACAATGCTGATCTAATGATGGAGTCAGGACCTGCTCCATGGAACTTTTTAATAATATGGGTATCAAATGAAAGGACTTGATGAGCGCAACACAATGCTGATCTAATGATGGAGTCAGGACCTGTTCCATCGAACTTTATAATGATATGGGTATCAAATGAAAGGGTTTAATGAGAAAAACACAATGCTGATCTGATGATGGAATCAGGACCTGTTCCATGGAACTTTATAATGATATGGGTATCAAATGAAAGGGTTTTATGCGCGAAACACAAAGCTGGGTTAGGATTTACTTTTGACTTCGATTTTTGATGTTTGATTTTTCATTTTTAATCTTGATTTTAATTTTAAAATCAAAATCAAGAAATAAAAATCAAAATAAAAATCCAAGATCCGAGAATCGAGAAATGAGAAACAAGAATCAAGAATCACAAATCAAAAATTAAAAAATTGAAAATCAAGAATTAAGAATCCGAGATACAAGATCCGAGAATCGATAATCGAAAATTGAAAATCAAGAATCAAAATCAAGAATCAAGAACCCGATATCCAAGATCCGATAATCAAGAATTGAGACTCGAAAATCGAAAATCAAGAATCCGAGATCCGAGAATAGAGAAACTAAAATTGAAAATCAAGAATCAAGAATCAAAGTGAAAGTCAAAATCAAGAATCAAAGTCAAAGTAAACCCCGACCCAGCTTTGTGTTTCGCTCATCAAGCCCTTTCATTTGATACCCATATCATTGTAAAGTTCCAGGGAACAGGTCCTGACTCCATCATCAGATCAGCATTGTGTTTTGTTCATCAAGCCCTTTCATTTGATGCCCATATTATCATTAAAAGTTCCATGGAACAGGTCATAACTCCATCATTAGATCAGCATTATGTTTTGCTCATCAAGCCCTTTCATTTGATACCCATATGATTAAAAAGTTCCATGAACCAGGTCCTGACTCCATCATCAGATCAGCATTGTGTTTCGCTCATCAAACCCTTTCATTTAATACCCATATCATTAAAAAATTCCATGGAACAGGTCCTGACTCCATTATCAGATCAGCATTGTGTTGCGCTCATCAAGCCCTTTAATTTGATACCCATATCATTAAAGAGTTCCATGGAACAGGTCCTGACTCCATCATCAGATCAGCATTGTGTTGCGCTCATCAAACCCTTTCATTTGATACCCATATTATTAAAATGTTCCATGGAGCAGGTCCTGACTCCATCATCAGATCAGCATTGTGTTTCGCTCATCAAACCCTTTCATTTGATACCCATATCATTAAAAAGTTCCATGGAACAGGTCCTGACTCCATCATCAGATCAGCATTGTGTTGCGCTCATCAAGCTCTTTCATTTGATACCCATATCATTATAAAGTTTGATGGAACAGGTCCTGACTCCATCATCAGATCAGCATTGTGTTTCGGTCATCAAGCCCTTTAATTTGATACCCATATCATTAAAGAGTTCCATGGAACAGGTCCTGACTCCATCATCAGATCAGCATTGTGTTGCGCTCATCAAACCCTTTCATTTGATACCCATATTATTAAAATGTTCCATGGAGCAGGTCCTGACTCCATCATCAGATCAGCATTGTGTTTCGCTCATCAAACCCTTTCATTTGATACCCATATCATTAAAAAGTTCCATGGAACAGGTCCTGACTCCATCATCAGATCAGCATTGTGTTGCGCTCATCAAGCTCTTTCATTTGATACCCATATCATTATAAAGTTTGATGGAACAGGTCCTGACTCCATCATCAGATCAGCATTGTGTTTCGGTCATCAAGCCCTTTCATTTGATACCCATATCATTAAAAAGTTCTAGGGAACAGGTCCTGACTCCATCATCAGATCAGCATTGTGTTGCGCTCGTCAAGCCCTTTAATTTGATACCCATATCATTAAAAAGTTCCATGGAACAGGTCCTGACTCCATCATCAGATCAGCATTGTGTTGCGCTCATCAAGCCCTTTCATTTGATACCCATATTATTAAAAAGTTCCATGGAGCAGGTCCTGACTCCATCATCAGATCAGCATTGTGTTGCGCTCATCAAACCCTTTCATTTGATACCCATATTATTAAAATGTTCCATGGAGCAGGTCCTGACTCCATCATCAGATCAGCATTGTGTTTCGCTCATCAAACCCTTTCATTTGATACCCATATCATTAAAAAGTTCCATGGAACAGGTCCTGACTCCATCATCAGATCAGCATTGTGTTGCGCTCATCAAGCTCTTTCATTTGATACCCATATCATTATAAAGTTCGATGGAACAGGTCCTGACTCCATCATCAGATCAGCATTGTGTTTCGGTCATCAAGCCCTTTCATTTGATACCCATATCATTAAAAAGTTCCAGGGAACAGGTCCTGACTCCATCATCAGATCAGCATTGTGTTGCGCTCATCAAACCCTTTAATTTGATACCCATATCATTAAAAAGTTCCATGGAACAGGTCCTGACTCCATCATCAGATCAGCATTGTGTTGCGCTCATCAAGCCCTTTCATTTGATACCCATATTATTAAAAAGTTCCATGGAGCAGGTCCTGACTCCATCATCAGATCAGAATTGTGTTTCGCTCATCAAACCCTTTCATTTGATACCCATATCATTAAAAAGTTCCATGGAACAGGTCCTGACTCCATCATCAGATCAGCATTGTGTTGCGCTCATCAAGCCCTTTCATTTGATACCCATATTATTAAAAAGTTCCATGGAGCAGGTCCTGACTCCATCATCAGATCAGAATTGTGTTTCGCTCATCAAACCCTTTCATTTGATACCCATATCATTAAAAAGTTCCATGGAACAGGTCCTGACTCCATCATCAGATCAGCATTGTGTTGCGTTCATCAAGCTCTTTCATTTGATACCCATATCATTATAAAGTTCGATGGAACAGGTCCTGACTCCATCATCAGATCAGCATTGTGTTTCGGTCATCAAGCCCTTTCATTTGATACCCATATCATTAAAAAGTTCTAGGGAATAGGTCCTGACTCCATCATCAGATCAGCATTGTGTTGCGCTCGTCAAGCCCTTTAATTTGATACCCATATCATTAAAAAGTTCCATGGAACAGGTCCTGACTCCATCATCAGATCAGCATTGTGTTGCGCTCATCAAGCCCTTTCATTTGATACCCATATTATTAAAAAGTTCCATGGAGCAGGTCCTGACTCCATCATCAGATCAGCATTGTGTTTCGCTCATCAAACCCTTTCATTTGATACCCATATCATTAAAAAGTTCCATGGAACAGGTCCTGACTCCATCATCAGATCAGCATTGTGTTGCGCTCATCAAGCTCTTTCATTTGATACCCATATCATTAAAAAGTTCCAGGGAACAGGTCCTGACTCCATCATCAGATCAGCATTGTGTTGCGCTCATCAAGCTCTGTCATTTGATACCCATATCATTAAAAAGTTCCAGGGAACAGGTCCTGACTCCATCATCAGATCAGCATTGTGTTGCGCTCATCAAGCCCTTTCATTTGATACCCATATCATCATAAAATTCCATGGAACAGGTCCTGACTCCATCATCAGATCAGCTCGCTGTCACCCTATTATTACATTATTAGTTACACAACAATTCAGATCATTATTCTGCTTTAACGGCCTTTTTAGCCCCGCAGAAATTATTTAAAAATAGGTAATTAATAACTTAGCAACCAATGTATCAAACGCTCCTATTTCGCTATATTCTTCGTAGCCGGCGACGTGCTTTGCGAGTCGACTCAGTGCGAGCTCCGGGATGCAAAGCGATACGTCCACCCCCTAGAAGCGCTCGGCGCGGTCTGCTTGCGTCGAGTAGATAGGGTAGTAGATACGACGCGTTTTAGGTTGTTTTAAAAGATTTTTCATTGCCAATTTTTTAATCTTTTTGCATTTTTTTTTTCAGAAAAGGATTGATTTTGAACTCAAGTTTATTTCTGTTTTGTTAATTTTACGAACAAGAGTTCTAAGTCAGTTCTAAGTAGCCAAAATCAAAAGCAATTCTTTGGCCGTTTTCTCGAAATTTGGACTAAGTTAAAGATTTTTTTACTCAAAAACTAAATAAAGGTAGTAAAAAGTGATCCATTTAATAGTTTGGTTGACTATCACAGCAAAACATCGTAATTTTTTTATACCATTTGGACGTCAAAATGATTCGTAAATATGGTGATTTCTAAACCTCTTACAGCAAAAATTCACAAAACAGTCGCCGGTTTGAGGTCGATTAATCAAAAAGAAATAATAAAAATACAAAAGTAGCTCATTTAATAGTACAAAATTGAAATGATATTTCATGCTGTGCCATAATTTTTTTATAAATACAGTGTTTTCATTGAAAAATCCTGCCCCAAAACATCACGTAAATCAGAAAATTTTGTCTAATGCCTCTTAACTTGTGTTGATATATGAAGTGTGTTGTGGCCTAAAATAAAGTATCGTCCCTTCCCATATTTTATTTAAAAAATTGTTCATCCATGCCTAGGCAAGGAGCGAAGTCAAGAGCTAACCTATCTTAAATAAAAAATTCTGAGGTTTTAGGTTGTGACTTATTGGTTCAAAAGTAGGTTTGACAGTTCGAGTTGTACAGAAGATACTTATTAGAAGGATAGAAGGTATGAAGAAATATATTGTATTAAGTATGTGTCGACCCCATATAGTAGGAAAAGTGCAGGATGAAGAAAAAGTAAAGTACCTATGGATGAAAGCAGCGTAGCTTGTATGGCGCTAATTTACATTAATATTTAAATGAATTAAACAACACATCAGAAATAGACATTAGATTAAAAAATTAACGAATGCTGTGATTATTTGTATTATGATTAGATTAAATTGTTTGGGAAACAGACCAAATTTTACACTAAAATCCAATAACTTTAGATAAAATATTCTATAGCTTGCTAAACACATTATAATTCCCGAATTAAAAGAACAATCACCATAAAATATTCAATTAATTACCACTATAACCGCCATTCACGATTTCTAATAACGAAGTGACAAAAACGCAATCAAAATTCCAGTTTTAATGAAACAACTACATATTTTAATGGGCTGTTTAATATTTTTATAGAATTATCATAAAAAAGTATTTAATAAGATGGTAGAAAAGTCCATAGGTGAAAAACGCCTACGACTTAATAAATTCGTACGCCCGTTGCGTTCATGCTCATTTACATACAGATTGTGTAATAGTTTTTAAGTATGGAAGTTTCACTATGTCTTTGATTTCAAACAATTCATTTATTTTAGAACTTAAATTATCTAAATACACTATTATTATAATACATTATTATTGTTTCAACATAAAAAGTTCCAGATTTCGTAACCGCGCTACTTTCCTGAGTCTGTTGAATTTTAAATGAACAGGGTGTAGAGGAAATCATATAACAAATTTTTCTATCCTCTATCAATAAAATCTAAAATTCATACTAAAAATAAAGAGTCGTAAAGCTCTGAAACGATTGTACAAAAAATAAAAGTAGGTAATATCAAATTTAAACATTACCATAGGGATTATCATAGGGACATTGTTCAAAGTTAAACAGAAAATCAAGATCTCAAAATAGATGTAACCACGCTATTTTTATTTACTGGGCGAATAACTTTTATTCTACTTAGATGATTAGAATATAATAGAATAGAAAACATTTATTTGGTACAACACATCATGATTAGAGGATATTCATATTTGATCTAAGAAAGAAATCAGCCAATCATCACTTACTTATCATTGATCAAAATTATTTGAGCACACATGATTTGACTTAGGCTGTGTCCCTAGTAGGCAAACTGTGAGCGGCCGACTGAGTTTGCGGCGTATCGGTTTAGTACCTACGCTCTTCCATATTTGAAATGGAGTGACCACAGTTTGCTAGTTTGCAGCGTTACGCTGCAAACTGCGTACAGTGAGCGCAAAACTAGCAAACTGTGGACACTCAATTTCAAATATATGGAATAGTATACTAAACCGATACGCCGCAAACTCAGTCGGCCGCTCACAGTTTGCCTACTGGGGACACAGCCTTAGTACGGTGATACAGGCCCATAACATACAGAACAGTTTGTTCTTGTTTGAATGTTGTTTGACGATCATTTGGTAGGTAAGCAGAGGCTTAAACAGCCGTAACGGGAGTCTAAATGCATGCATTAGCAGTTACGCTGCATTTATGCGCTCATTGTGCGTAGCAGTATTGGTTTTAGTAAGTGTTGATGAAAAATTGCTTACAGAAAGTACTAACAGAAGTACTTAGTTACCTTGGCAACTTATTTGTATAGGTAATAATGGTTTCGGTGTTTCGAATGGTAAAATTAATACATATTTTCATATCTTCACAAATTATATTGAACATTTTATGGACACGGGGTTTTATCGCGTAATTTTACCTTATTTATTATATCGACGTTTCGGCTATGTTTCAACAGCCATGATCGCGGGCAGACTGGAGTATCTTTTCCAAGGTCCATATTCTTTGCAAATTACATGAGAACCAATTGAGCCATCTAAGGATAGTTGAAAATGATCTATAGATAGCTTAACTGATTAAAGTCACTGGAAGTCGGAAGCGTAATGAAGAGGCTTGCGAGATCCTGAATTTTATGTTTATTAAGACCTTGTGTGAGGAAAGGTAATAAAAACTTTACGTACACCAAAGAACTAACAAAAAACCCAAAAAAAGGTAAAATTAGACCAGAAAACCCATCTTACTAAAACGGCCACTAAAACAGTAACCCGAAAAAATTGCATTCAATTAAGAGCAACAACATCCTGTGTGGTAATAGGGAATAACTACTACTATATGACAGGGACGAATCTAGGAAAGAAAACAGGCTCTTCACGTTTACCCCAGGGACGATAGAAAATAGACATCCCCTTAGATCTTTAGACATTTAAGATATAGCACATTTTAAACTTTCGCTATCTGTTGATATAATTTAAACAAACTAACGGGACTTTATCGCGTGATTACCTTTGTTTATTGTTTCCCGACGTTTCGAGTGCGTTACAGCTTACAGCTCTCGTGGTCACGGGTAGACTGATGTACTGATTCCATTGATGTATTGACTCCAGTACATTAGTCTACCATGGTACTATACGAAAGGGACATTAGATCATCGATATTGCATGAATATAACAAACACACAGGAGTATTTGGCATAGACTGCCACAATGGTCAAAATGCCATTTCATGTACATATTATTGTCATCCTAGCTGAAACAACATGAATGCAAGCCAATGCCCCCTAGACAAAGTCCTAACTACATGCATACTGTACCTACTAACAGTATACTGTAGGCAAAAAAACGCCACAATTCGACATGTTGGCTGTTGGACGCAAACGACGCGTAAACATTGTGAATTAAACCCAGTCGGCTGGGTAATGTGCGCCCGTTATACGCGCACAGTTTTTGTACGAATTACGCAGTATGACTGCATTTACATAGAAAACTGTTTATCTAACTGTGTTCCTAGTCTCAACTAGAAACCTGCTTTTACTGGTTGCAGTAATATATTGTAAAGTAAAAAGAAAAAAAAAAAAGTAGGTAGGTAATCAGAATTCACATGGATTTTAAGATTTAAATTATAACGTGTGTTAGAAAAACAGCTTACACAGCTAACGCAAAGCAGTGCTGTGTTTTGTATTGACGTAAGTCTTAAAAACATTGGTTCTATTGAAATTCAAGAATATAAATGTATGCTACAAATATTAACTTATCAATCCTATTAAATTAGTAACCAACGAGCGGTATATTTAGTTGGAGATCATGAGATGATGATGATCATGAGATCACAAAATGCCAAGAGTTCACAACCGACAAAGAAAATAGTATAATTGCAACCAAATTCTAGTTATTGAATGTACATACTTAATGTATCTACCTCTTACCTCTCCTATTTTAATTTCTATTTTTGCATGCTGAGATGCAGATTCTAGGCTGTAGTATATATTTTCTACCTGACATCTGTTTTTTTACCCTTGATTCGCATAATTATTATTTGTATGGAATCCCTGATTGCGACAACACGCTTTCTACGTTAAAGCGCTTTATGGAAATATTGTTTTGCATTGTGGTCTCCATTTTTTATTTTTGGCTGTTATCTTAGGCCTCAAATATTGCAATGCTGCAACAGCCAAAATAGTGGCAATCACGGTCTATACAGTAAGAAAAATATTTTGCTGCCAAAGTGGAGTGGTTAAACATAAACATGTATTTACACATTATTTTCGGCGAATAGTGGAATTTTATAATGTTTAAGATCTTCAGAGGACCCAACTGTTATGTTTTGTAAAGCTGTAGTAGATTGGTTTCTGAAAATAAAATGAGCTTAGCTTATGACATCTTCTTTATACTTCTAATGGTGCCTCCCAGACTAGCAAAGGTGCAAAACTTTTTTTATTTTATTTTTGACTGCCATGTCAATATGGTGGGGCATATTGTCAGGCCTGTCTCACTTCTCACTTTAGGTATTTATCGGACGCGCGCCGCCTGAGGCGGCGCGCGACATAGGTTGCCACTTGCCGCTCGCTCGGCTCGCGGACTAGACGCATTGTGCGTAATTATCGTGATCTCGTATACATCGTTTCTTGTGATTTTTGCACGATGACTAAATGATCTAATCCGTATAAAAGATACTGCTGTGTCTACGGGTGTCTAAACAAAAGGAAAAGCAATGAATGGACATTAACATTCCACAAAATTCCGGAAGATATTGAAAGGGTGGTAGGTACCTACTAAGCTTTTCTATAATTTGTTGTAAGTACCTATTTAAATAAATCATCAATAAATACCTAGGTAGGTACCTACTTACTTTTACTCTGTAACTGTAGGTGCATAATGAAAACGAGATTTTATAGGTACCTATTCGATTCCTTTTTGATTGAATAGGTACCTGTTTACAAATAAACAAACATACTACACCTACAAAACTACCTACCTACAAAACTGTTGGTAGGTAGCTACCTACAGTTTTGTTTATTTACATATGTACCTAAAAGTAACTTATCCATTAAGTAGGTACCTAACCTACTTAATATAATAATTGTAAGTGTTTAGAAGTTACATTACATTCATAGAGCCATGTTGGTCGAAGTGATTAGTACCTCAACTTTCGAGACGAAGGTCGTGGGTTCGAGTCCTGGCCGTGCATTAAATTGCAAATGTGATTGCAAACCTAACATTAAAAGGGTGATTATCGGATAACGGCTCCCGGTCTAGTTGTGTGATGATGATGATTGTGTGTGTCTGATCGATGTCTAGGTAGGTATGAAGGTATAGATATTTTGAAATGCAATTGTTAACAAAACGAACGAGATAATAATGTATCTACCTACTTCACCTACCTACGTACAATACGTAGTACCTACTTACTATTATTTATTCTGTGGTAACGGTAGATTAAATTATATTTAGGCCTACTTATTTTAGAACTTAAGTAGGTACTGTTTTTGTGACAGATAAAATAAATTAATTTATTTGTGTTGTCGCAAGCGAAAATTCGACAACCCTTACGAGTCGCGTCACACCGCGCCAGACAGTGACACAGTTACGCATTAGAGCAGGATGGGAATGTTTAGGCAAATATCTCGATAGGTAATAGGCCCATAGGCGAGTTGAATTGCACTTTATAGCTTCGCCGCGAGAGTCTCTATTTAAACAAATTTACTCGCGAAGTGACCCTTCTGTACGTAGTACTAGTATTCTGTGATATTGTTCCCGATCTTTGGCGAGGCGAAATAGTTCAGTGCTCGCTATCCCGGTCCAGTCTCTGATGTTCCGCAACCAAGATTTCTTCATCCAACCAACACGCCTCTTGCCGGCGACTTTTCCCATCATAATCAGTTGAAGTAGGTCATATCTCTCGTGTCTAATGACATGTCCTAAATAACTAACTTTTTTTAGCTTGATGATGTGCAGAAGTAGAAAATACTTCCTATGGTTCACTTGTGTCCACCTGGATATACCAGTTAATATTTGCCCGTGGACTAAATAGGTGGATCGTGGGCAGGTACCGGTAAAATTAAATATAATTTTCATATATTTAAAACGTGTTATATTTTAGGTTTAAATGGTTTTCTTTACGATTAGTAAACAAGAAAAAACCCAGCTACTTCCAACCCTAGTATTATAAAGACATAACTAGACAACCTTAAGAACAATTTCTTTAGAAACAAGACACCTCAGTGAAGTCATGCTTACCCCCCGGCATTAGAGCAAGGGACTTTCGTCAATCAAAGGATTTGCCATACACTTGACGGTGACAACGTTCTAACATTACAAACTGGGGGCTTAGAACTTGACACGATAAAATTGTTCCGAAGTATTGGAGTTTGGGGTGCAAGAATATGTCACTGATTTCGCCAAAATCTTTGGTGCGTAAACTGGCTTTGACAATTCGTGATTTTGTAGAAAATTGTCTTCTTTTATATCTGGGAGGCGAATGTCTTTTATTTTATTTCAAGTCCATTAGATTCAATACTATTTATAGGTTTTGTACATTTCTTAACTTTGTACTATTCTAAACAATTGTGTGCTTTAAGTTCCATTTTTTCTTTGAAATTAATCACTTTTTCTACTACTAACTTCTTAGCACGCTAGTGAAAATCTAACCCATTACCATACCACAATGACATTGTTATTCGTAAAATTATTTAATGGCACAAATTCAAACAATCATGCAGATAAAGCACGACCGCAATAAACACCTCGATCAAGTCAAAGTTGACATTTTGATATCAAAAAGCTTAGCCAGTAATTAATTAAGATCACCCAAAGCTAGCGTGCGACGGTGCCCTTCAAATCCTATCCACAGCGTTCACGCCATCGATCGTGGGCGATAGGTAAAAAAAAGTAGAGTAGAATTCAGTAGTGCCTTAGTACCTACTGCTTTTTTAATATGTTACTCTTTTATTTTTGTATACTTACCTATCTAATACGTACCTCAAATTCATTCTTCTTTCCCATAGGTTTCCTGGTGGGCCACATGCACCGCGGCTCCAACAGCCTCCTGGAGGCGGTAGCGCAAGATGTGGGCTCCAGCATCATGAGACACTGGATGACGGTGCTCAGGCCCCTGACTTCTCTGGTGACTCAATCACCTGCGTCCTTGTGAGCCCATGTACTGAGCTTCTAATTTTATTTTAAGTTATTATGTACCTACTTATTTATTTTGTAATTTAAATCTTGTGTTTTTTGTTTTGCAAACTATGGATCAATTTTGTGTCTGAAATAAATGAATTTATTATTATTATTATTATGAGGGTGGGCAGAAGACAACTTATTTCAAATTGGTGCATCTTACATACCAAACCCTATACCCTTATCTCTATGCGGCCCGATTGTATCTAATTATTCCTAGTGCTCCAACATTATTGTTTGCACGATGTTTTACATCAAACGCTATTCTTAGGTTTCATTTAATTCTTTATATGGAATTCTATGAACCAACGCTCACTACATCAACTCCTTGATAGCTTGCGAAGCGGGGCGATCCGGTGATATAACGAAGTTGATCTACACCTCAGTGCGTATGAAATCTAATTGATCAACCAAAGATACTGTATCTACCAATACTATAATTCACGCCATCGATCGAGCGATAGCCAGTATTTTGTGCAGTTAATTATCCAGAGAGCTACCGGCTTAATCCGTAAAGTCACGTGACCGGCACGTGCGAGGGGCCTATTCTAGTACTTACAATAAATATTATGCGAATAAATTCGATGAATACCCCGCAAGTGGGTCTTGTTAAAAATAGAGGACGACTTAAAATAATCACGTAGAGTTTGATCAATTAAACCAACAAATATAAAGGGCTTTGTTAAAAGAAGCAATTATTTTTTTATTGATTTGAAAGAAATGCTTGGAAACTTATTAATTGTAAAACCGAAGAATTGTTACGTGTTCAAAATCTGGACAGTATCAAAAGTTTAATGTGCATCTGAATTCCTCCTAGACATCTTCAAAATAATTTATACTTATGCCATAAGATCTGGGCGATGTCTACTGTGCCTTTGAGACTTCGGCTTAAGGTCGTTCGTACTCGAGACCGAGACCAGAGACCGAGACAGGAGACCGTTGTCATATAAACTGACGGTTCTCTGTCTCGTGTCACTTTCGCGGGCCCCTACAAAGACTGTCTGAGAAAGGTTTCGGTCTCATAGCTCGGTCTCGGACGCAAACCGCCACCTTAAGTAGGCATATGAAAACAATGGACTGGAATGATGATGCTATATTCCAAACTGCGCTCTTCAAGCAATCTCATTTGTTTGTTGATAGCCTTAGAGTAGTCTTTTGATAGCTCATTACATATATAGCCTTGGGCTAAGACCCCACTAATATGCTTACCTTATTATAAATTACGGTGATTCGGAGCGATATGAAAGGGAACCCCTCAGGGTGATCTTATGTTACCTTTGAACAGTCCACTTTCTAAGGTCAATTGCATTACCCCATGAAAAGATTAAGAAGGGACGCGGAAAGGCAAAATAGACTTTGAAATTAAGAGGCATTATACGTAATTTTCTGATTTACGTGATGTTTCGGGGCAGGATTTTTCAATGAAAACACTGTATTTTTAAAAAAATTATGGCACAGCATGAAATATCATTTCAATTTTGTACTATTAAATGAGCTACTTTTGTATTTTTATTATTTCTTTTTGATTAATCGACCTCAAACCGGCGACTGTTTTGTGAATTTTTGCTGTAAGAGGTTTAGAAATCACCATATTTACGAATCATTTTGACGTCCAAATGGTATAAAAAAATTACGATGTTTTGCTGTGATAGTCAACCAAACTATTAAATGGATCACTTTTTACTACCTTTATTTAGTTTTTGAGTAAAAAAATCTTTAACTTAGTCCAAATTTCGAGAAAACGGCCAAAGAATTGCTTTTGATTTTGGCTACTTAGAACTGACTTAGAACTCTTGTTCGTAAAATTAACAAAACAGAAATAAACTTCAGTTCAAAATCAATCCTTTTCTGAAAAAAAAAATGCAAAAAGATTAAAAAATTGGCAATGAAAAATCTTTTAAAACAACCTAAAACGCGTCGTATCTACTACCCTATCTACTCGACGCAAGCAGACCGCGCCGAGCGCTTCTAGGGGGTGGACGTATCGCTTTGCATCCCGGAGCTCGCACTGAGTCGACTCGCAAAGCACGTCGCCGGCTACGAAGAATATAGCGCAATAGGAGCGTTTGATACATTGGTTGCTAAGTTATTAATTACCTATTTTTAAATATTTTCTGCGGGGCTAAAAAGGCCTTTAAAGCAGAATAATGATCTGAATTGTAGTGTAACTAATAATGTAATAATAGGGTGACAGCGAGCTGATCTGATGATGGAGTCAGGACCTGTTCCATGGAATTTTATGATGATATGGGTATCAAATGAAAGGGCTTGATGAGCGCAACACAATGCTGATCTGATGATGGAGTCAGGACCTGTTCCATGGAACTTTTTAATGATATGGGTATCAAATGAAAGGGCTTGATGACCGAAACACAATGCTGATCTGATGATGGAGTCAGGACCTGTTCCATCGAACTTTATAATGATATGGGTATCAAATGAAAGAGCTTGATGACCGAAACACAATGCTGATCTGATGATGGAGTCAGGACCTGTTCCGTGGAACTTTTTAATGATATGGGTATCAAATGAAAGGGCTTGATGAGCGAAACACAAAGCTGGGTCGGGGTTTACTTTGACTTTGATTCTTGATTTTGACTTTCACTTTGATTCTTGATTTTCAATTTTAGTTTCTCTATTCTCGGATCTCGGATTCTTGATTTTCGATTTTCGAGTCTCAATTCTTGATTATCGGATCTTGGATATCGGGTTCTTGATTCTTGATTTTGATTCTTGATTTTCAATTTTCGGTTACCGATTCTCGGATCTTGTATCTCGGATTCTTAATTCTTGATTTTCAATTTTTTAATTTTTGATTTTTGATTCTTGATTCTTGTTTCTCATTTCTCGATTCTCGGATCTCGGATTTTTATATTGATTTTTATTTCTTGATTTTGATTTTAAAATTAAAATCAAGATTAAAAATGAAAAATCGAAGTCAAAAGTAAATCCTAACCCAGCTTTGTGTTTCGCGCATAAAACCCTTTCATTTGATACCCATATCATTATAAAGTTCGATGGAACAGGTCCTGACTCCATCATCAGATCAGAATTGTGTTTCGCTCATCAAGCCCTTTCATTTGATACCCATATCATTAAAAAGTTCCATGGAACAGGTCCTGACTCCATCATCAGATCAGCATTGTGTTACGCTCATCAAGCCCTTTCATTTGATACCCATATTATTAAAAAGTTCCATGGAGCCGGTCCTGACTCTATCATCAGATCAGAATTGTGTTTCGCTCATCAAACCCTTTCATTTGATACCCATATCATTAAAAAGTTCCATGGAACAGGTCCTGACTCCATCATCAGATCAGCATTGTGTTGCGCTCATCAAGCCCTTTCATTTGATACCCATATCATTAAAAAGTTCCATGGAGCAGGTCCTGGCTCCATCATCAGATCAGCATTGTGTTTCGCTCATCAAACCCTTTCATTTGATACCCATATCATTAAAAAGTTCCATGGAACAGGTCCTGACTCCATCATCAGATCAGCATTGTGTTGCGCTCATCAAGCCCTGTCATTTGATACCCATATCATTAAAAAGTTCCATGGAACAGGTCCTGACTCCATCATCAGATGAGCTAGCTGTCACCATATTATTTCATTGTAGTCGGAACTTGACTGACATGCTGAGATCCAAGTTTCAACTCAATCGGACTATTTACTGAAGAGTTCTGTTGAAAAGCTCCTGACTCCATCAGATCAGCACAATTATGGTTTATGGGACAAAGAAACAAACATTTATTTTTTGTAATTATTTGTCTTCAAGGTGTAACTAACCCGACTTTGTTTTGTGTTATACCTATAGGTACCTACCTAAGTACCTACCCAAAAAGTATTTTTACCATCCTACTAATATTATAAAGGCGAAAGTCCGTGTGTGTGTGTGAATGTTTGTTGCCACGTATCTCCATAACTACTTAACCGATTTTGATGAAATTTAGAAGGTAGATAGATTAAGTTCTGGAATAGGACATAGGCTATTAAAATTTTGAAAAATAAACCCCTAAAGGGGTGAAAAAGGGTAAATACTTTTGTATGAAACTTTTTAACGCGTTATCCTATTTACTTGAAACTTTGTTCAGATATGTAAAATCAAAAATGATTGAATACGTGTTTCAGGATTTTTCAAAATAACTCATAGAAAGTGATAAAATGGGGTTTCAAACTTTGTACGGAAACTTTTTAATGAGTCATGCGATTAGCTTGAAATTTGGTTCGAATACTTTAAATACAAAAATAAATAAACACGTGTTTCAGGGTTTTTCAAAATAACTCTCAAAGAGTGGTAAAATGGGGTGTCAAAGATTGTACTATACAAAACCACCATACTATACCAACCTCCCATACAAAATCGGCATGGCCATTTGGTTCCAATACTTCATAAATATAAGTGTCACATGTTAAATTTGTCTAAAAAATTTCCGCTCGCTTCGCGAGCTGGGGAAGCTCGCTTCGCTCGCATGTTACTTTCATAAGTATTTTACGAGCAAATTAACTTAAAAAATTTCCGCTCGCTTCGCGAGCTGGGGAAGTTCGCTTCGCTCGCATGTTGCTTTCATAAGTATTTTACGAGCAAATTAACTAACTGTTATGAACCGACAACCATCCATCTTTTTCTTAGAGCACCGTTAGCAAAATCAAGTGTAACATGTTGTATTTGTCTAAAAAAAATTCCGCTCGCTTCGCTCGCGTATTAATTTCATGAGGATTTTTCAAAATAACTCTCAAAGAGTGGTAAAATGGGGTGTCAAAGATTGTACTATACAAAACCACCATACTATACCAACCTCCCATACAAAATCGGCAAGGCCATTTGGTTCCAATCCTACTAATATTATAAAGGCGAAAGTCCGTGTGTGTGTGTGAATGTTTGTTGCCACGTATCTCCATAACTACTTAACCGATTTTGATGAAATTTAGAAGGTAGATAGATTAAGTTCTGGAATAGGACATAAGCTATTAAAATTTTGAAAAATAAACCCCTAAAGGGGTGAAAAAGGGTAAATACTTTTGTATGAAACTTTTTAACGCGTTATCCTATTTACTTGAAACTTTGTTCAGATATGTAAAATCAAAAATGATTGAATACGTGTTTCAGGATTTTTCAAAATAACTCATAGAAAGTGATAAAATGGGGTTTCAAACTTTGTACGGAAACTTTTTAATGAGTCATGCGATTAGCTTGAAATTTGGTTCGAATACTTTAAATACAAAAATAAATAAACACGTGTTTCAGGGTTTTTCAAAATAACTCTCAAAGAGTGGTAAAATGGGGTGTCAAAGATTGTACTATACAAAACCACCATACTATACCAACCTCCCATACAAAATCGGCATGGCCATTTGGTTCCAATACTTCATAAATATAAGTGTCACATGTTAAATTTGTCTAAAAAATTTCCGCTCGCTTCGCGAGCTGGGGAAGCTCGCTTCGCTCGCATGTTACTTTCATAAGTATTTTACGAGCAAATTAACTTAAAAAATTTCCGCTCGCTTCGCGAGCTGGGGAAGTTCGCTTCGCTCGCATGTTGCTTTCATAAGTATTTTACGAGCAAATTAACTAACTGTTATGAACCGACAACCATCCATCTTTTTCTTAGAGCACCGTTAGCAAAATCAAGTGTAACATGTTGTATTTGTCTAAAAAAAATTCCGCTCGCATCGCTCGCGTATTAATTTCATGTGGATTTTTCAAAATAACTCTCAAAGAGTGGTAAAATGGGGTGTCAAAGATTGTACTATACAAAACCACCATACTATACCAACCTCCCATACAAAATCGGCAAGGCCATTTGGTTCCAATACTTCATAAATATAAGTGTCACGTGTTAAATTTGTCTAAAAAATTTTCGCTCGCTTCGCGAGCTGGGAAAGCTCGCTTCGCTCGCATGTTACTTTCATAAGTATTTTACGAGCAAATTAACTTACTGTTATGAACCGACAACCATCCATCTTTTTCTTAGAGCACCGTTAGCAAAATCAAGTGTAACATGTTGTATTTGTCAAAAAACAAATTCCGCTCGCATCGCTCGCGTATTAATTTCATGTGGATTTTTCAAAATAACTCTCAAAGAGTGGTAAAATGGGGTGTCAAAGATTGTACTATACAAAACCACCATACTATACCAACCTCCCATACAAAATCGGCAAGGCCATTTGGTTCCAATACTTCATAAATATAAGTGTCACGTGTTAAATTTGTCTAAAAAAATTCCGCTCGCTTCGCGAGCTGGGAAAGCTCGCTTCGCTCGCATGTTACTTTCATAAGTATTTTACGAGCAAATTAACTTACTGTTATGAACCGACAACCATCCATCTTTTTCTTAGAGCACCGTTAGCAAAATCAAGTGTAACATGTTGTATTTGTCTAAAAAAAAATCAGCTCCCACCGCGGGTAACACCGCGGGGCACAGCTAGTCCTACTAATATTATAAAGGCGAAAGTCCGTGTGTGTGTGTGAATGTTTGTTGCCACGTATCTCCATAACTACTTAACCGATTTTGATGAAATTTAGAAGGTAGATAGATTAAGTTCTGGAATAGGACATAGGCTATTAAAATTTTGAAAAATAAACCCCTAAAGGGGTGAAAAAGGGTAAATACTTTTGTATGAAACTTTTTAACGCGTTATCCTATTTACTTGAAACTTTGTTCAGATATGTAAAATCAAAAATGATTGAATACGTGTTTCAGGATTTTTCAAAATAACTCATAGAAAGTGATAAAATGGGGTTTCAAACTTTGTACGGAAACTTTTTAATGAGTCATGCGATTAGCTTGAAATTTGGTTCGAATACTTTAAATACAAAAATAAATAAACACGTGTTTCAGGGTTTTTCAAAATAACTCTCAAAGAGTGGTAAAATGGGGTGTCAAAGATTGTACTATACAAAACCACCATACTATACCAACCTCCCATACAAAATCGGCATGGCCATTTGGTTCCAATACTTCATAAATATAAGTGTCACATGTTAAATTTGTCTAAAAAATTTCCGCTCGCTTCGCGAGCTGGGGAAGCTCGCTTCGCTCGCATGTTACTTTCATAAGTATTTTACGAGCAAATTAACTTAAAAAATTTCCGCTCGCTTCGCGAGCTGGGGAAGTTCGCTTCGCTCGCATGTTGCTTTCATAAGTATTTTACGAGCAAATTAACTAACTGTTATGAACCGACAACCATCCATCTTTTTCTTAGAGCACCGTTAGCAAAATCAAGTGTAACATGTTGTATTTGTCTAAAAAAAATTCCGCTCGCTTCGCTCGCGTATTAATTTCATGAGGATTTTTCAAAATAACTCTCAAAGAGTGGTAAAATGGGGTGTCAAAGATTGTACTATACAAAACCACCATACTATACCAACCTCCCATACAAAATCGGCAAGGCCATTTGGTTCCAATCCTACTAATATTATAAAGGCGAAAGTCCGTGTGTGTGTGTGAATGTTTGTTGCCACGTATCTCCATAACTACTTAACCGATTTTGATGAAATTTAGAAGGTAGATAGATTAAGTTCTGGAATAGGACATAAGCTATTAAAATTTTGAAAAATAAACCCCTAAAGGGGTGAAAAAGGGTAAATACTTTTGTATGAAACTTTTTAACGCGTTATCCTATTTACTTGAAACTTTGTTCAGATATGTAAAATCAAAAATGATTGAATACGTGTTTCAGGATTTTTCAAAATAACTCATAGAAAGTGATAAAATGGGGTTTCAAACTTTGTACGGAAACTTTTTAATGAGTCATGCGATTAGCTTGAAATTTGGTTCGAATACTTTAAATACAAAAATAAATAAACACGTGTTTCAGGGTTTTTCAAAATAACTCTCAAAGAGTGGTAAAATGGGGTGTCAAAGATTGTACTATACAAAACCACCATACTATACCAACCTCCCATACAAAATCGGCATGGCCATTTGGTTCCAATACTTCATAAATATAAGTGTCACATGTTAAATTTGTCTAAAAAATTTCCGCTCGCTTCGCGAGCTGGGGAAGCTCGCTTCGCTCGCATGTTACTTTCATAAGTATTTTACGAGCAAATTAACTTAAAAAATTTCCGCTCGCTTCGCGAGCTGGGGAAGTTCGCTTCGCTCGCATGTTGCTTTCATAAGTATTTTACGAGCAAATTAACTAACTGTTATGAACCGACAACCATCCATCTTTTTCTTAGAGCACCGTTAGCAAAATCAAGTGTAACATGTTGTATTTGTCTAAAAAAAATTCCGCTCGCATCGCTCGCGTATTAATTTCATGTGGATTTTTCAAAATAACTCTCAAAGAGTGGTAAAATGGGGTGTCAAAGATTGTACTATACAAAACCACCATACTATACCAACCTCCCATACAAAATCGGCAAGGCCATTTGGTTCCAATACTTCATAAATATAAGTGTCACGTGTTAAATTTGTCTAAAAAATTTTCGCTCGCTTCGCGAGCTGGGAAAGCTCGCTTCGCTCGCATGTTACTTTCATAAGTATTTTACGAGCAAATTAACTTACTGTTATAAACCGACAACCATCCATCTTTTTCTTAGAGCACCGTTAGCAAAATCAAGTGTAACATGTTGTATTTGTCAAAAAACAAATTCCGCTCGCATCGCTCGCGTATTAATTTCATGTGGATTTTTCAAAATAACTCTCAAAGAGTGGTAAAATGGGGTGTCAAAGATTGTACTATACAAAACCACCATACTATACCAACCTCCCATACAAAATCGGCAAGGCCATTTGGTTCCAATACTTCATAAATATAAGTGTCACGTGTTAAATTTGTCTAAAAAAATTCCGCTCGCTTCGCGAGCTGGGAAAGCTCGCTTCGCTCGCATGTTACTTTCATAAGTATTTTACGAGCAAATTAACTTACTGTTATGAACCGACAACCATCCATCTTTTTCTTAGAGCACCGTTAGCAAAATCAAGTGTAACATGTTGTATTTGTCTAAAAAAAAATCAGCTCCCACCGCGGGTAACACCGCGGGGCACAGCTAGTCTCAAATAAATCAATCACATGAAAATTACCAAAACCGTTTAGTCTAAGAAACGGAGCGCTGTTTATCGGGTGTTAGAATTTAGCAACTTTTGTCCCTCCGAGCGCTGATTTTGTCGAGTGCGAAATTGTATAATGGCTCTTAAGTAATTTTGATTGAAGATAACAAATCTATTATGCAAATATTCTGTAGGCGCTCGTAAACGTTTTAAAAATAGGGGACGTAAACAAACAAAATATAAGCTTATAACTAGGTATGTCTAAAATATGCTTGTATTTACAGGTATTCAAAATTATTTACGTTTAAGAAATTAGTAATAGTAACTAAGTTCGTATGAGCAAATGGCTAACTCTGGTGACGGAGTTTTTAGGCCGCCTAAAGGCCTCCGTCATGGCTTAACGACTTAAAATCCGGGACCATGCCCTCCGAAGCACGGAAGCGCTCAGCTCATAATGCCACTTGCGGTAACCCATCCAAATTGTGACTACGCACAACGCTGCTTAACTTCGACAATCAATCAAAAAGGTATAAAAAAGAAAAAAAAAAGAATTATAGAGAATCAAGTATCTTAACTTTATAATGTTACACTATTGAGAGGTTACAGTTCTTTGAGGCTGTTATCATTTATAACGCTAGCTTAGTGCTTTCTCACAAAAACAGTAGACAAAACAAAAGCGACAGAAACGTAAAAGATTATTACCCAGAAGAATATACAGATGGAAAGGAGGAAACTTCCACAGTTTCTAAACTTCAACTGCGGTCAAGACAATCAAAGGTAGAAGCAGTAACGTCGCAATGTCCCTCTTTAACGTCTTTATTTCAACTTCGGCTACGTCGCGGCCAATTTCCTTACCGTTATTATTTTAATACGCAACTTTCAGTTCTTCTGTAACTGTTATGGTTTACAGTATGCGCCGTGTCTTTGGCACAAGGACGAACTCGGTGAGATGAGCGAGTTTAGCTGAGCCGAAAGAAGTGCAAATGACCGTGGCTAGATATGTTTGTAATAACTTTAGATTCATCATCATCATCTCCTTGCCCTTATCCCACTAGGTGGGGTCGGCACAACATGTTCTCCAACTGTTGTATTAACTTGTATTAACTTCAGATTATATGCAGTTATTTTACGTTGACTTGCCAAGCAATTTAGGTTCTATCTATAAATCTAATCAGCCCACATCCACCCATTGTTGAGTTTAAGCCTCCTCATTTTCATGCCACTTCTTTCGATCCTGCGCCAGTCGAATCCAATGCTTCCCCGCTACCTTCACTATGTCATCAGTCCATCTGGGTGGTGGTCTGCGTGGTGTCCTGTGACCCTCAATTTAGTTAGTAGAAACTATAATCAAATCTTTACTTGGATATGAGGGAACAAGCCGTAAAATTAAATAAAATACATCGTTATATTAAATAAATTTATTTAAAGTTGTGCTACCAACGCAACACGTTGAAAATAAGGATGACATCAAGTGCATCTTAAAGTGGTGCGTACTATGCTTTCTGCTAAAGTTCTACTCTGACAGTTACTGGAATGACGTTCATACTGCTTTCCCGGTTCCCTTAGCACAATAAAATACTAGTAGTTCGCCCCGAACTGAGATCTTGCGCACCGTTGTGTTGATAGCCTAGATTTGGACTTGTTTCTGACTACCCCTATACCTACGTTAAGTGCTCCTTCTAGTGTTTACCACACAATGATATCTAATGCACTACCTCAGTATGGTAAAGATTATAGGCATGCATGCAATACATTAAGTCGTGTCGTGTTTATATTCAATAGTTGACCCCGCGAACTTCGTACCGCGCCTCAGGGAAGGCCTCTTAGTTCGAGAAATTATTAAAATAGCAGTTCAATACAAAATGTATGAGAAAAACAATTCCCTCCCCCTCCCTCTCCGCCTCCCTCCCCTCCCCTCCCCCTCCCCTCCCCCTCCCCCCCACCCCTCCCCCCTCTCCCCCTTCCCCTCCCCTCCCCTCCCCCTCTCCCTCCCCTCCCCCTCTCCCTCTCCTCCCCCTCCCCCTCTCCTCCCCCTCCCCCTCCCCCTCTTCCTCCCCCTCCCCCTCCGTCTCCCTCTATAATTTTGGTACATGCCCAGCCCACTATTTGCAGAAGTTAGAATTTGCATACGTGACAGGTTGCAAGCCCATCGCCGCTATTAGAACGTTAACTGGTTTCCTCACGATGTTTTCTTTCACCGTTTAGAGCTCGTGTTAATGCGCATTTAAATTTTTCTAATCGAAAAATCCATTGTTGAGCACGGCCAGGGTTCGAACTTACGACCTTTGAATCGAAAATCGAGCACTCTTCCACTCGGCCAGCACGGCTTTTATTTTCAATCTCAAGGAAAAATATCAAGAAGCAACTAAAATCATTGCAAACCAAACCACAACGATGCCACACTCTATGTCTGTTAACCAGACCTCCGAATACATCGAAACTCTATGAAACGGGAGCTCTCTCCATACATCCGTTAATTGGTTTTCATCATTTTTCTTTTTCTCTGTATTTCAAAAACTATAGAACCTAGAAGAAAACTAAAAACCAATTTGGAATGTATAAATTGAGTACTTTCATATGACACCCCACTCAATATATTTGGGTAACTTTGAAAAAAAATTACCCCCTTGGGAACCCCATATCTTTACAACCCCTTCATCGATTACGCTCATACGCTCCACAGCAAATTTCCATAGCACAACCTATTGACCTATCAAGTTTCATACAGATTGGATAAGCGGTTCGATAGTTATGCGAGAACATAAAAATGAAACATACAAATATACAAACATACAAACATACAAACATACAAACATACAAACATACAAACATACAAAGCAAAATCGCCTAACTTGCCACTAAGATCTTCGCTCGCTTCGCTCGCTCGATCGATTAACAAACCCATACGAAATATAAAAGGTCCAAATTGCATCATACGTTTTTTTCATCTCCTGCATTATTGATGCAAATTGTTCTGTCATATATGGGTTCAAAGAAGTGCTTCGATTAGGTTAGAAACGAATGCTCGGTGTTCTGTTTGTGTTTGAGCTATCGAGCGTGGAAATGGTAAAGTTAAATGCTAGGAAATTGTAAAAGTAATATCTAGCAGAGTTTTGAAATGGTTTCCGTAATTGGTCAGTTTGTGAGGTTAGTGAAAATGTTGGATAGAGGATGCGTTTTCCGTAGTTATACTTAATAGTTTTCAACATAATTATATTTCAGACGAGCAGCGCCCTTGCGGCGTTGTCCCCGTAGTAATGGTATATGGTGATGATGATGATGAAAAGTAGCCTATAACCTTTCTCAAGAGTTTAACTATCAAATGCAGGAAGAAACTCTAAACCGGCGAGCTTGTATGAAAAATGTGATGAGAGTGATTGAGGCGAAAGTGGTGTGTCAGGATCGTAGCAAGTGGAAATCCGTGGTCTCTGCCTACCCCTGTGGGAAAGAGGCGTGATTTTATGTATGTATGTATGTATGCAGGAAGAATTTTTCAAATCGGACTGGTAGTTTTGGAGATTAGCGCGTTCAAACTCTTTCGCTTTAAATAATTAGAATAGAAATATATACGAGTATTATAGATAACCTCCAACTAATCATAATAACTATTTATTTCACAGAGAGTAACGATTGGTCTAAACAAATTGTATCTTGTGATAATTATCTCACTTTGGCGGTACCTTTTAGAATTAAATATCATCATTATTCTAGCATGTTTCAAATTTCAAGAAAGTGGATGCATATACTTTTTGTTCAGACTACCTATATGTGTAACATTTGTCTGGATTCGATTAGTCTATTTTCTAGGTCATAACTTTCCATGATAAGTTCAGCTCGCTGTCACCATAAATTGCATTGTCATCTAAAGTCATATCAAATTCAAGTAAATCGAACATTGGGAAGCGAATCCTGGTTGAAATATCATTTATTAATAATTTGTAATGGATTTAGCGAGCGATCCTCTATCTGCTATAGGGGCTATTCATGTTCAATTCTACAAATAACATGTAAACAGTACAACCATCTGAAAACAATTACCGTCTTAAATACTGATCGAGATTCCATTTCCACATTTAAAGCTGTTACAACCAGACTATTACGAGCTCATCTGGTAAATGCGCTCGCTTGAACATTGTCGATATTCTAAAACGTTCCAGTCAACCCAACTCTCCCAAGAATAGAAGAAAAATAAGTAATTCCTACTTTGATGATGACTTTTCAATGAGAAGAACTAAGTAAGATAATATAGAGATGGAAGATGGGACGAATTTTAATAGTTGCTAATGTATGATTCATTTTGAAGTAGCTATTGGCTAAACGATCTGATAGTAACTAAAGAACTCCATAATCGGCGACAAAGACCAACCGCAGGAATCAATAAGATCGCGTATCTAATATCAGTTTTTATTAATTTGTTGTTTCGAAATGGTTACGGTTCCAAGTCAACTCATCAAATTATACTTCATTGGTTTCTATCAGTTCACAAAATGGAGTTGTAGTATTTAGAAGTTGAAGGCCCAAATACATACAAAATGTCTGGAAATCCTAACTTTCCAAGCTTTTGGCGCTAAAATCTACAATAGCAATAACGTCATTGGACACCTTTAGTTAAAGCAAATACCTAATATTTTTTTCATTCCATCTATTCGAAAAGGACGACTTTGTTCGCCTTTAAGTGCGCCCAAAGTAGATGATTCCTCTTCAAGGAACTTTTAGCGGGCAGTAATGAGTTTTTAATCCTCTTTATAAGTTTAGCGGGCAGTAATGAGTTTTTAATCCCCTTTAAGTGCGCCGGAATTATCTTTGTCGCGCACTTTAATCTATTACCTGCTAAATCGCGGGAGAACTATATGAAAGCCGGTATGAGGGATTTAATACGATAGAAGAGGATGATGAGGAGGATGATGAGGAGGATGAAGAGGATGAAGAGGGTGATGAAGAGGATGAAGAGGGTGATGAAGAGGATGAAGAGGGTGATGAAGAGGATGAAGAGGGTGATGAAGAGGATGAAGAGGGTGATGAAGAGGATGATGAAGAGGATGAAGAGGGTGATGAAGAGGATGAAGAGGGTGATGAAGAGGATGAAGAGGGTGATGAAGAGGATGAAGAGGGTGATGAAGAGGATGATGAAGAGGATGATGAAGAGGATGAAGAAGAGGGTGATGAAGAGGATGATGAATAGGGTGATGAAGGTGATGAAGAGGATGAAAAGGATGATGAAGAGGGTGAAGAGGATGATAAAGAGGGTGATGAAGAGGAGGATGAAGAAGGTGAGGAAGAGGATGAAGAGGATGAAGATGATGAAGATGATGAAAATGAAGATTTTTTATTTTCTCATAGAGGGTAATGAAAAGTAGAGTGTATCATTCGGGCGCAAAATATATTTTGGGCTCGGGCGACGTACTTTGAATCCCTCGCTACGTTCAGGATTCTACTAAAGAATCCTTCACTTCACTCTGGATTCAAAAAAGCGCCCTCGCTGTCAAAATATTATTTTGCCCCCTTATAATACAATCTACTATTTATAAATAACATTTTATAACCCTAGGCCTAGAAGTATCATAAAGATCTGTGATCATCTTCCGAATCATATCCCTGAATCATCACGGAAGCGTATTATAAAGTAAAACTTTGAAATTATCTGAAGCATGTCTCTGAAAACATCGCAAGAGTATGAACGGCCCAACGTTTATATTCTAAACTCTATAAAACCACCGGGTTCTCTAGTAAATGCTGGCCGGTCCGACCACACACTGTCACGTGCGTTTACTTGATTGCTGGAGTGTGGGTTCGGGGTTGCTACGACGAACTTATATATTTATTGCGCTTTAAAAGAGCGAGCATAACGATTAAAAAATAATAATATTGATAGTTATCTGTGGTGGTCTAGCTTATGACGGTAAAAACTCAAAGTTCAAAAAAACTCAAAAGTTCAAAGAGTAACCGAATTTTATGAACTATGATTTTAAAGATTCGTATGATTATCTTGTTTATCAAGAGGATGTAAGTAAGTATATAAATGTTGAAATCAATATTGAACTTCTTCATCAGAATATATAAAAGGCTTTCGTTACTGACTGACTGACATATCAACGCACAGCCTAAACTATAAGTCCTAGAAGCATGAAATTTGCAGGGTGCGTTCCTCTTATAGTGTAGAGGTGCACTAAGAAAGGAATTTTGAAAATTCGACCTCTAAGGGGATGAAAAGGGCTAAAATTGTTTGTATGAAAAATCTTATTCTTTGAACATAGAAACTTGAAACTTAGCAGTTATGTTCTTCAAAACATTTAAAAAAAGTTTATGAAAAAAGTTTCTTAAAACTACCCTCAAAACGGGGTAAAAGGAATGTTAAAGTTTGTATGGGAACTTTTTAACGGGTACTTTAATTTACTTGAAACTCGGTACAAATATATTTCAGTACAAATAAAAAATATCTGTCGAAAAAAAAAAAAAAATTATGCATCAGAGGGAGTGCCAAAGGGTGTTCAAGTTGGTAATGGAACTTCTTAACGGGTGGTTCGATTTGCTTCAAACTTTGTATGTGTACTTATAAAAAGGTAAAAACATCTCTAAGAAAGGACTTTTGAAAATTTTACCCCTAACGGTAAGAAAACGGTTAAAAATGGTTGAATGAAAAATCGTATCATCAAGCATTTAACATGAAATAAATTGGATTTCGAGATGAGGAAGCTCGCTTCTTTTGTTTAAATCAAGTGACACATATCATGTTGCTCTAAAAAATTTCCGCTCGCTTCGCGAGCAGGGGAAGCTCGCTTCGCTCGCTTAAGTCGGTGCTCGCTTCGCTCGCATATTACCGTCATGAGTAATTTACTGTTAGCAAAATCAAGTGACACATGTCATGTTCCTCTAAAAAATTTCCGCTCGCTTCGCGAGCAGGGGAAGCTCGCTTCGCTCGCTTAGGTCGGTGCTCGCTTCGCTCGCATATAACCGTCATTAGTAATTTACTGTTAGGAACCGACAACCATCCATCTTTTTCTTAGAGCGCCGGCATCGTTAGCAAAATCAAGTGACACATGTCATGTTGCTCTAAAAAATTTCCGCTCGCTTCGCGAGCAGGGGAAGCTCGCTTCGCTCGCTTAGGTCGGTGCTCGCTTCGCTCGCATATTACTTTCATGAATAATTTACTATTAGGAACCGACAACCATCCATCTTTTTCTTAGAGCGCCGGCACCGTGGGTCTTTAGGCGTTTCGCACCACGAACGATTCGGACCGCGGTGTGAATCGCCCCAGAGCTATTTTTGAATGGGTTCTTTCGCACCAGGGTGGTGACAGCGGTGCGAATCGCCTAAAGTATCTTTTCAAATGGGTCGATTCGGACCACAGCACAGTGTACCAAAAGCCCATATTTTTTAGATAAATTCCCAGAGTGACTTTTTTGGAATGTTTTTGCATATTATTTTGGTTCAGTAGGGTCAAAGAAACCTATTTTAGAAGTTTAGCCAATTTGCCCCTCGGGGGGGCAAGTTGGCCCCCCTGTGGGGGCAAGATGACGGAGGCCTTTAGGCGGCCTAAAAAATCCGTCACCAGAGTTGAGTACTTGCTCATACGAAAGAAGCTAGATAACGGTTATGAAAAGAAGAAAAAAAGCGTTCATTTTCGTAGCTACCTAGTTACCAAAAAGTAAAAAAAAAAACAGTCTATTTCGTGGTTACTAAAATAAGAAAAAAAAAATCCGCTTTTGTAGCTGGTTATGAAACACAGTTGTGTACCTACCTACATGGATTAAATTTAATCAGTGAAGAAAAAATCTTCTTTCGTAGCTAGATAGGACAAATATTTATGAAAATGGACCAAAGTCATTGCTGTGTTCAAAATTATCTATAAGTGTCTATTTACTATATCTATAAGTGTATAAACAAAACTTAGGTATCTCTCTAATCCTATTCCATTAAACGAGCAATATTTGTTTGTTTGATTGATGTTTGTTTGTCCTGAGTTTTAGTTTTAGTTTTTGATCTCACTAGATTAACGCCTTAGATTTAATTATCTGTAATGTTAGTCATAAGTTGTAAATAAATAATTGTCTAATTGTCTAATTGTCTCGAAAACAGCTCTAGAGATTTCGATGAAATTTGCAGGACGGGTGTTTACGGGAGTGAAAAATCGATCTAGCTAGGTCTCATATCTGGGAAAAGCCATTTTCTATGCATTTTCACGCAAAAAGTGCAATGTGGTTCGTAATTGAAGCACTAGATGGCGTTCGTTGGTTGCCAACGAGCAGAGCTCGGTCGCCCAGAAAGAGCCATGCCGATTTTGTATGGGCGTTTGGTGCCTTTTTTATTTCGCGCGGCCATCAACCAAACATTAAAATATAAACTCTTAGGAGTATATCAAATAATATTGTGAGCACAGTATACAGCTTCACTCAGCCAGGACCGAGTTATACAGGGTGAGTTTTTAAAGAGTACCTCTATGGCCAAATCTGAAACTATTAGCAATAGCGAAAAACACTCAAAGGAGTGTCATAAGCGATTTTGATTAGAAGTAAAACTGCATCATTACATTTTAAAAATAATCATTTTCCTGGCCAGGAATCGAACCTGTTGGTTAAAAAAAAACTTTTTGTATTATTATACCATCCGATAGTGTAGATGATAAGGATCAATTTCTGAGAAAAGCTATATACGGCAAACTAATAAAAAACAAGTTATGGGTAATCTACGAAATATTAAGAGTTTAAATCAGTTTATTAAAAATCAACACTTTCCGTTAGTTTGACGCATGTAGTTTCTCCTCAGAAATTGATCCTTATTATCTACACTATCGGATGGTATAACAATACAAAAAGTTTTTTTTTTGTAACCAACAGGTTCGACTCCTGGCCAGGAAAATGATTATTTTTAAAATGTAATGATGCAGTTTTACTTTTGATCAAAATCGCTGAAGAGACTCCTTTGAGTGTTTTTCGCTATTGCTAATAGTTTCAGATTTGGCCCTAGAGGCACTCTTGAAAAACTCACCCTGTATAACTCGGTCCTGGCTGAGTGAAGCTGTATACTGTTCTCACAAATGTTGTTTGTTATACTCCTAAGAGTTTATATTTTAATGTTTGGTTGATGGCCGCGCGAAACAAAAAAGGCACCAATTTCGGCATAGGCTTTTATATATTATATTAGTGTAGATTTTTTTGTCCTATTATTTCATGCCTGGTTGTACTTTAAGAAATGTCTGGCGTCAGAGGTTCCGTGGCCGAATTGGTAAAGGCACTCCGGCTAAAGGAGGATCGCTTGTATCATTGCGGGTTCGAATCCCGTCGGAATTGAAAATTTTGATAAGATTTTTCAATTTAAAATGTAAATACCCAAGTGTGGATTAACACTATAACAAAATAAAATTTAAGAAATGTGTGTAAAACTATGTATCTTTGTCCGAATTCACCTATCTAAAAAGATAACTGTTTTGTTCCCCCTCAGCAGCGGTCCGAATCGACCCATCACAAAAAGTTCTGGGGCGATTCGCACCGCGGTGCGAAAGAACCCATTCAAAAACAGCTCTGGGGCTATTCACACCGCGGTCCGAACCGCTTGCGGTGTGAAACGACTAAAGACCCGGCACCGTTAGCAAAATCAAGTGACACATGTCATGTTGCTCTAAAAAATTTCCACTCGCTTCGCGAGGAGGGGAAGCTCGCTTCGCTCGCTTAAGTCGATGCTCGCTTCGCTCGCATATTACCTTCATGAGTAATTTACTATTAGGAACCGAGAACCATCCATCTTTTTCTTAGAGCACCGTTAGCAAAATCAAGTGACACATGTCATGTTGCTCTAAAAAATTTCCGCACGCTTCACGAACAGAGAAAGCTCGCTTCGCTCGCTTAGGTCGGTGCTCGCTTCGCCCGCATATTACTTTCATGAGTAATTTACTGTTAGGAACCGACAACCATCCATCTTTTTCTTAGAGCACCGTTAGCAAAATCAAGTGACACATGTCATGTTGCTCTAAAAAATTTCCGCACGCTTCACGAACAGAGAAAGCTCGCTTCGCTCGCTTAGGTCGGTGCTCGCTTCGCTCGCATATTACTTTCATGAGTAATTTACTGTTAGGAACCGACAACCATCCATCTTTTTCTTAGAGCGCCGGCACCGTTAGCAAAATCAAGTGACACATGTCATGTTGCTCTAAAAAATTTCCGCACGCTTCACGAACAGAGAAAGCTCGCTTCGCTCGCTTAGGTCGGTGCTCGCTTCGCTCGCATATTACTTTCATGAGTAATTTACTGTTAGGAACCGACAACCATCCATCTTTTTCTTAGAGCGCCGGCACCGTTAGCAAAATCAAGTGACACAATGTCATGTTGCTCTAAAAAATTTTCGCTCGCTTCGCGAGCAGGGGAAGCTCGCTTCGCTCGCTTAGGTCGGTGCTCGCTTCGCTCGCATATTACTTTCATGAGTAATTTACTGTTAGGAACCGACAACCATCCATCTTTTTCTTAGAGCGCTGGCACCGTTAGCAAAATCAAGTGACACATGTCATGTTGCTCTAAAAAATTTCCACTCGCTTCGCTCGCATATTACCTTCATGAGTAATGTACTATTAGGAACCGAGAACCATCCATCTTTTTCTTAGAGCACCGTTAGCAAAATCAAGTGACACATGTCATGTTGCTCTAAAAAATTTCCGCTCGCTTCGCGAGCAAGGGAAGCTCACTTCGCTCGCTTAAGACGATGCTCGCTTCGCTCGCATGTTAGCTTCATGAGTATTATGCGAGCAAAGTAATTTACTGTTAGGAACCGATAAGCACCCATCTTTTTCTTAGAGCACCGTTAACAAAATCAAGTGACACAATATGACTGTCATGTTGCTCTACAAAATTTCCGCTCGCTTCGCGAGCAGGGGAAGCTCGCTTCGCTCGCTTAGGTCGGTGCTCGCTTCGCTCGCATATAACCGTCATTAGTAATTTACTGTTAGGAACCGACAACCATCCATCTTTTTCTTAGAGCGCCGGCATCGTTAGCAAAATCAAGTGACACATGTCATGTTGCTCTAAAAAATTTCCGCTCGCTTCGCGAGCAGGGGAAGCTCGCTTCGCTCGCTTAGGTCGGTGCTCGCTTCGCTCGCATATTACTTTCATGAATAATTTACTATTAGGAACCGACAACCATCCATCTTTTTCTTAGAGCGCCGGCACCGTTAGCAAAATCAAGTGACACATGTCATGTTGCTCTAAAAAATTTTCACTCGCTTCGCGAGCAGGGGAAGCTCGCTTCGCTCGCTTGGGTCGGTGCCCGCTTCGCTCGCATATTACCGTCATGATTAATTTACTGTTAGGAACCGACAACCATCCATCTTTTTCTTAGAGCGCCGGCATCGTTAGCAAAATCAAGTGACACATGTCATGTTGCTCTAAAAAATTTCCGCTCGCTTCGCGAGCAGGGGAAGCTCGCTTCGCTCGCTTAGGTCGGTGCTCGCTTCGCTCGCATATTACTTTCATGAGTAATTTACTGTCAGGAACCGACAACCATCCATCTTTTTCTTAGAGCGCCGGCACCGTTAGCAAAATCAAGTGACACATATCATATTGCTCTAAAAAATTTCCACTCGCTTCGCGAGGAGGGGAAGCTCGCTTCGCTCGCTTAAGTCGATGCTCGCTTCGCTCGCATATTACCTTCATGAGTAATTTACTATTAGGAACCGAGAACCATCCATCTTTTTCTTAGAGCACCGTTAGCAAAATCAAGTGACACATGTCATGTTGCTCTAAAAAATTTCCGCACGCTTCACGAACAGAGAAAGCTCGCTTCGCTCGCTTAGGTCGGTGCTCGCTTCGCCCGCATATTACTTTCATGAGTAATTTACTGTTAGGAACCGACAACCATCCATCTTTTTCTTAGAGCACCGTTAGCAAAATCAAGTGACACATGTCATGTTGCTCTAAAAAATTTCCGCACGCTTCACGAACAGAGAAAGCTCGCTTCGCTCGCTTAGGTCGGTGCTCGCTTCGCTCGCATATTACTTTCATGAGTAATTTACTGTTAGGAACCGACAACCATCCATCTTTTTCTTAGAGCGCCGGCACCGTTAGCAAAATCAAGTGACACATGTCATGTTGCTCTAAAAAATTTCCGCACGCTTCACGAACAGAGAAAGCTCGCTTCGCTCGCTTAGGTCGGTGCTCGCTTCGCTCGCATATTACTTTCATGAGTAATTTACTGTTAGGAACCGACAACCATCCATCTTTTTCTTAGAGCGCCGGCACCGTTAGCAAAATCAAGTGACACAATGTCATGTTGCTCTAAAAAATTTTCGCTCGCTTCGCGAGCAGGGGAAGCTCGCTTCGCTCGCTTAGGTCGGTACTCGCTTCGCTCGCATATTACTTTCATGAGTAATTTACTGTTAGGAACCGACAACCATCCATCTTTTTCTTAGAGCGCTGGCACCGTTAGCAAAATCAAGTGACACATGTCATGTTGCTCTAAAAAATTTCCACTCGCTTCGCTCGCATATTACCTTCATGAGTAATGTACTATTAGGAACCGAGAACCATCCATCTTTTTCTTAGAGCACCGTTAGCAAAATCAAGTGACACATGTCATGTTGCTCTAAAAAATTTCCGCTCGCTTCGCGAGCAAGGGAAGCTCACTTCGCTCGCTTAAGACGATGCTCGCTTCGCTCGCATGTTAGCTTCATGAGTATTATGCGAGCAAAGTAATTTACTGTTAGGAACCGATAAGCACCCATCTTTTTCTTAGAGCACCGTTAACAAAATCAAGTGACACAATATGACTGTCATGTTGCTCTACAAAATTTCCGCTCGCTTCGCGAGCATGGGGAAGCTCGCTTCGCTCGCTTAAGTCGATGCTCGCTTCGCTCGCATATTACCTTCATGAGTATTTTGCGAGCAAAGTAATTTACTGTTAGGAACTGATAAGCACCCAGATCTTTCTTAGAGCACCGTTAGCAAAACCAAGTGACACATGTCATGTTGCTCTAAAAAAAGTCCGCTCGCTTAAATAGGAGCTCGCTTCGCTCGCATATTACCTTCATGAATAATTTACTGTTAGGAACCGACAACCATCCATGTTTTTCTTAGAGAACCGTTAGCAAAATAAAGTGACACATGTCATGTTGCTCTAAAAAAATTCCGTCGAAGCTCGCTTCGCTTGCATATTAGCTTCATGAGTATTTTGCGAGCAAAGTAATTTACTGCTAGAAACCGATAAGCACCCATCTTTTTCTTAGAGCACCGTTAATAAAATCAAGTGACAAATGTCATGTTGCATTTGTCGAAAAAATTTCCGCTCGCTTCGCTCGCATATTACCTTCATGAGTAATTTACTGTTAGGAACCGACAACCATCCATGTTTTTCTGAACCGTTAGCGAAATCAAGTGACACGTGTCATGTCACGTGTCAAGTCAACTTGCCGACTCGATAACTTCCCATTTTTTGGAAGTCGGTTAAAAATTATGTACCCGAACGCGTACGAAGTCGCGGGTAACAGCTAGTCTAGGCTAAACCATTAAATATACTACCTTCTACCTTCTGATCGAAAGTCAAGACACTATTCCACTTGACCGATATGGCTGTCAAAAGCGACTGAGCTTCAAAAAATCGTCGTAGCAAGCCCGCATAAAGTCGTTCAGTGCAGGCGAGGCGTTAAACGCAACATTTTCCCGACTTTCTGCAATTCGATAAGTTGGTAGGTAAGCTGTGCGATTGAACTTTGTGGATTGTCTCTTCAATAAAACTTTTATAATTTTTTAAGTTGTTAGCTCTACTTTATTATAACAAAACTTAAATTATAATTCTATGATAATCTGTAAGTATTTTTTATTATAATTTGAAAAAATCTTTAAAAATGTTTACCAGACAGTTTAATTAGTAAAATGAGTTTTATGATCAACACAATTATTAATATAGGTTCCAAGTACATATACCAGAGTTGATAACAAGCGAATAATTAACTCGTGCTTTTAGTTCTCCGTACTTTAGGACAAACATGTTCGTAGATAGAATATTAAACGAAGGTACAAATGAGTACTACAAATGTAGACAGAGGAACCGATAGACCGCTAGCTTGCATGCCGCCGAAAGAGACAGAAAAGTATAATTCAACGCATTTAGCACACGGTGCAGGCTGTTTCTTGCAGGAATGTCGCACGTTCCTTCATGTAGGAGTCATACTACGGGAATATGGTAAAATTTTGTTTAAGTTCTGTGGTGTAGCCGGTCACTCCGGCCAATGGCAAAACTTCAGTGCCCGGACTCGTATCGGTCGAATGGCTGTACATCAAAGAAAAATCCTGGACACAGAATAAATAATAGCATCTAGTCCATTTTCTGTTTCCAGCTTTAATTTACCCTACATCAAAGAGCACGGTGAAGTGTATATACACCGTTTATTTTTGGTCAGTTTAAAGCCGGCGCCTACGTAATCTATATCGATAACCTTACTCAAAAATAATAATAAAAATGAGATCTATTTTTTTGGAATTAATAATATCACGAAACATAGGCAGGATAAATCACGGAGATACGTGCTCTGTGCTCAGCTGTTGCTACGGCGTAGAGTCTATGCTACGTCGTAGTCATACATACATACCTAGGTCAATAGCTCTGCGCACCTACGACACCTTACCAAGTATTTTCCTCACTTTTGTTATCTTTTCAACTATTTAGTTTCGTATGAAATACTTATCAAATTCAAAAACTAAACCAACGACACGAATACGATTAAGCAATACAAGCAGTGGGTGCTGGCTTTAAACTGACCCAGAATTAACGGTGTAGAGCTAACAGTGAAATTGACAAAAAATATAATGCTTTGTCTCTTATATATCAGTGCCTCCAGTCAAAAAGGACATAAGTCGAGTTGTGCCCTTTTGTTTTTATTGCACTATCGTGATCTACGTATCCAGTTACATAACATATCAAAAATTCATAACTCTAGCTGCATCCTAACCTGGTTTTTTCAACTACATCAAGGGTATAACTCGACTGTCAGAAAGGAAACGTCTTTAGTTATCGACAAAATTTCCCAAATAAAAGGAAATAAGTAGCAGTAAGCCCAAAACATAATCGAACATGAAGGCATAATTTCAGTTAAAAAAATATTACAATGAAACAAAAAGGCATAACTCATGATAATCCAATGCATTAGATAAACAGAGTTAGAAATAAATGAAGTTGATCCATTCGTTATGCATGTTTCTAAGGGAATATCTCTATTTGTTGCTTTTGGTGATTATAAGCATGGATAATAATGAGACATAAATGTATCTTTTACGTAGTAAGTATTATAATAATCTGTGTATCGCTGGTATTGATTGATTTAATGTGATGAAGTAAATAAGTCTTAATTTTTGTTTTTTAATGTAATTGATCTCGTTCTGCCTTCCAGTATTACCCAATTGACGATTTTTGTTCAAGTTTTAGAAAAAGTTTTGATGACCACCACATGATACGAGATACTTATTTATTCTACCATAATATCGTGTGATGAGATTCCAAGACAATCGACATCCCGGAAACACTACAAAATACAAACACATGAAAACTAATCTTATCTTATCTTATCTTATCTTATCTATGACACTAGGCTCACGCAGTTCCATTTTCCAATCAGCTGCTACTGCTATCAAACGGAGAGGGATAGAAGACTACGGCATAGTATACGGCATAGTAGTCCCCGAGATAGTACAACAACCCTCAGAGCACTGGAGAGCCAAAAATGCAACGCCAAGCGCATATACGAATGTCACCTTTCCCTTGAAAGTATCGCCGCAAAGAACAGGGTAACTCTACAATGGATCAAAGGACACAGTGGATCACTGGGAAACGTCGCTGCAGATGAACTAGCCAGATGGGGCTCGGAAACACAAGTGGAATACCCAGCCCCATTCCTTCCTTTGACGTTCTCCCAGCTACGCAACTGGATACAAAACACACCCAAAACCTTCACAACGATCGATGGACACGGGTGACGGACTACAGACAGTCCAGAGCAGTGATAACAGCAGCCACACCACGACTGACACGTCGCCTGATGAACCTACAAAGAAAAGACATCAAAATAATCACAGGGACGCTGACAGGACACTGTACCCTCAATAAACAGCTGTACAACATCAGTGCCACGGACATTCCACTCTGCAGGGAATGTCTGACCGAAGAAGAATCAGCAGCCCACTTAGTCCTGGAATACTTGGGCGTAGCAGCACAACAGCAGCATATCCTCAACAACCCGAGGTCGCTCCTCGAAGCATGTGAAGACCCCAGGAAACTTCTGAGCTTCTGGGAAAAGCTAAGTTGGCTTTATAACTAGTGAGTCAGGTTATCCCCACGCATAAAGGATCTACCATAATTCAAGATTTTTATACAACTTACTGAATTCTGAATCAGAGAGAGCTGAAGACGACCCCAGTTTGTGCTTTATACCAGAAAATTAGGAAGTAAATTAAAATACCGAGGAATACCTTTACTATTTAGTTAGAATTTACTTACTGAAAACATTTGTTTTAATGTTGTTTTTTTTTTAAATAAATATTAAAAATATCATAATTATTGTTTAACTCTAGATTCTATTTACATAACTACAGCTCTCGACATCAGTAATTGATGGAAATAAGCCGTTATTGTCATAATAAGTATTCGTTACTAATGGATTATGTCTTAGTATTTCTTTGAATAGGAGTAAATCGACTAGTATTAATAAAGTTATTCCATTATTCAAAAGGCACAAGTCGTAATATTTCTTTTAGTACGAGTAAACTGACTAGAATAGTTAACGTTATTCCATTACATCTGCGTTAACAAAGGCACAATCCAAGTAAAACAAGAAAAAAATATAGAAATAGTAAACGAACGTGAAAGTGATTACCATTAAATGAAAGGGCTATTTTTTGTCTACAATTCTGTATCCATAGAACTTTTGATTTCACTTGCGAAATAGCAAAAAACATTAAAAGTTTGGTTTTTTGGCTCTCCTGAAAAGTGCCGAATTTGAGTTGTGCCCTTTTTGACTAGAGGCACTGATATAAAGGAATCTTGCATATTATTCTTTCTTTGTTTTGAGTTTTAGTGTTTACTATGTCCAGCAGTCTATAGTATTCTCTGTCTACAACTGTAAAGTACAGATACACCGATAGTATGCTATTTCCAACTCAAGTACTAACATGAGAGCAATCTAATGTAAATATTTAGGTTATTCACAAAGCGAAATTCTAGCAATGTATTATTCTGTGTTGTATTCAAAACGCACTGCCTTAGTTTCTTAGCAGCACTAATCTTACAAGACGCCTCCACTGTTTATCTTGCCTAGATCACAGAAGCTATAGTAGTTACTAACAGGAAATTCCCTCCTGAACACTGAACATAAAAAGTATTAAGAGTATGGAACCGATAAATCTTGCTGTGTTCATTTCAATAATATAGACTTTATACTATGTGTGAATATGGGTTGTTTTAGGTGAAAACTGCACAATTTGTGATACTTTTCTACCAAGAGAAAATATCAACAAGTAGAAGATCAATAAGTAATTAAGATTGAAAACTTAGACACTTTTGAGACGGGGTATTTAAAGAGAGCAATTTAGTTCAAATTTTCAACTCCTTTGGGCATTGTCCCAAGATTACTCTCACGCCCCAATTTGAATCAAATATCCTTGTAGTAAAGTCCAGAATACTTAAACTGAACACAAATGTGAGACAGGCTTGAGAGCTGAGAGTTGATAACAAGCGAATAATTAACTCGTGCTTTTAGTTCTCCGTACTTTAGGACAAACATGTTCGTAGATAGAATATTAAACGAAGGTACAAATGAGTACTACAAATGTAGACAGAGGAACCGATAGACCGCTAGCTTGCATGCCGCCGAAAGAGACAGAAAAGTATAATTCAACGCATTTAGCACACGGTGCAGGCTGTTTCTTGCAGGAATGTCGCACGTTCCTTCATGTAGGAGTCATACTACGGGAATATGGTAAAATTTTGTTTAAGTTCTGTGGTGTAGCCGGTCACTCCGGCCAATGGCAAAACTTCAGTGCCCGGACTCGTATCGGTCGAATGGCTGTACATCAAAGAAAAATCCTGGACACAGAATAAATAATAGCATCTAGTCCATTTTCTGTTTCCAGCTTTAATTTACCCTACATCAAAGAGCACGGTGAAGTGTATATACACCGTTTATTTTTGGTCAGTTTAAAGCCGGCGCCTACGTAATCTATATCGATAACCTTACTCAAAAATAATAATAAAAATGAGATCTATTTTTTTGGAATTAATAATATCACGAAACATAGGCAGGATAAATCACGGAGATACGTGCTCTGTGCTCAGCTGTTGCTACGGCGTAGAGTCTATGCTACGTCGTAGTCATACATACATACCTAGGTCAATAGCTCTGCGCACCTACGACACCTTACCAAGTATTTTCCTCACTTTTGTTATCTTTTCAACTATTTAGTTTCGTATGAAATACTTATCAAATTCAAAAACTAAACCAACGACACGAATACGATTAAGCAATACAAGCAGTGGGTGCTGGCTTTAAACTGACCCAGAATTAACGGTGTAGAGCTAACAGTGAAATTGACAAAAAATATAATGCTTTGTCTCTTATATATAAAGGAATCTTGCATATTATTCTTTCTTTGTTTTGAGTTTTAGTGTTTACTATGTCCAGCAGTCTATAGTATTCTCTGTCTATAACTGTAAAGTACAGATACACCGATAGTGTTGCTATTTCCAACTGAAGTACTAACATGAGAGCAATCTAACGTAAATATTTAGGTTATTCACAAAGCGAAATCCTAGCAATGTATTATTCTGTGTTGTATTCAAAACGCACTGCCTTAGTTTCTTAGCAGCACTAATCTTACAAGACGCCTCCTCTGTTTATCTTGCCTAGATCACAGAAGCTATAGTAGTTACTAACAGGAAATTCACTCCTGAACACTGAACATAAAATTGGGAGTATGGAACCGATAAATCTTGCTGTGTTCATTTCAATAATATAGACTTTATACTATATGTGAATATGGGTTGTTTTAGGTGAAAACTGCACAATTTGTGATACTTTTCTACCAGGAGAAAATATCAACAAGTAGTAGATCAATAAGTAATTAAGATTGAAAACTTAGACACTTTTGAGACGGGGTATTTAAAGAGAGCAATTTAGTTCAAATTTTCAACTCCTTTGGGCATTGTCCCAAGATTACTCTCACGCCCCAATTTGAATCAAATATCCTTGTAGTAAAGTCCAGAATACTTAAACTGAACACAAATGTGAGACAGGCTTCAAAATGTCTGGGTGCGCATAATCCTATTGCCTCCGAGTATTGCACCATTAAAATGCATTGCGTATTTAAAGATGATACCACACTAAGCCCACACGATGAACAGAATGAATCGGGAGCATCAAGAGTCTGAATGGAAGTGCAATAATGCAATACAAATAAAATAATTTCTCCTTTATGCACAATGATTTAATCTAGATACGAAGTTGCATTGTATATGAACCCATTCATTGTGAGCTTGCGTATTTTGGTTCTACTTGTAGCTTAGTCTTGATGTAACCCATACTTTCTAGAATTTATGCTACTGGGCCTCTATTAATAAACTCGACTCAACTTGTGTCTAAGTTGCACCACGGATTTAACTATTGCCATCCTTATTTGTCACTGACTAACAAAAAAGGATGGCAATAGTTAAATCCGTGGTGTAACTTTGACAGAAGTTGAGCGGAGTTTATTAATAGAGGTCTTGAAGTATTAATTATTTTATCACTTTATAAAACTACTAGCTGACGCCCGCGGCTTCGCCCGCGTGGACTACTATTTTTTTTATCCCGCGGGAACCGTGCAATTTTACGGGATAAAAAGTAGCCTATGTCCTATTCCCAGTTATTATCTATCTTCATTCCAAATTTCATCAAAATCGGTTTAGTAGTTATGGAGATACGTGGCAACAAACATTCACACACACACACGGACTTTCGCCTTTATAATATTAGTAGGAAGTAGGATAGGATTAGTAGGATTATAGTAGGATAGGATAGTAGGATTAGAATATTGCAGACAAATAACATCATTCTTCTCGATTGGTGTTTTGTTCCTGCGGTGAGTAAGGTTGCCAGAGCTCTGCGAGGAAGTGATGCGGTGACAACTGGTAGACCAGTTTTGACCATCGGCGCAGTGATTCCTCTTTTATGGTCAGCAGTGCGAGTGTGACTCCACTGGTGTCACAAGCGTCCATAGGCTACGATAACCACTTTTCATCAGGTAGGCCGTATGTCTTATCTGCTACTTCAGTAGTAAAAAAATATTAGGTTTCAAAAACTATCATCTCATATTAACTTTGAATAATGTAAAAAGTAGTCTTATAATATCTAATTGAATGTTTCGTTTCAGAAAACAGGAAACAGGCTCACGTCTGTATTCAAAACACATTAGCATTATTTCAGGCAATTTAAATAAATAAATAAAATAAATTCAGATCTTTTAAAGATGTTTTGTAATTTCATTAAATTTTTTTAATCATAACATACTGTGTTTATAATTTGTATTTCAACACGTCAGTAGCCATTACAAATGCATTGAGAAAAAAATCTGAATAGTTATTTTTTTGTATGACTGATGGGAGTAGCAATAGAACATCGTTGAAACAAAACATAAATAATGTAGTTCTATGATTGAGTGCGTCAGGAGATAATGCATGAACGCATCCAGTTCGACTCAAAATGGAAGTTTCATCAGCTAAGTTTGTGAAAATAAAATTACAGGATCATGAAAATAAATGAATGAAAATTAAATAATGTGAGTTTTTAATTTTTATATTGTTAGACCACAGTTAGGTTATGCTTATGTGTGTCAGGATCGTAGCAAATGGAAATAATATTTTGTTGCAATTCATTTGTAAAATGGCGTGCTTTGTTGCTTTTAAGTATACATTATCTTTAAAACAATTTGTCAGGAATCAAGAATCAAAGAACTTTATTTGTTAACTTGAGTACAAATTATTATTAATTTGACATTGTCATTTATTTAAATTATGGCCAAGACCCACTTTGGGGTCGACGCGCCAGGATAGTAAGTAGTAAGTATTTAAATTATGAATGTCAGAGTAGTTGTAGTAGGTTGTCGATTCTGAAATCTTTTCCGCAACACTCCACCTCTTTATTCTTGCGCTGTTTGTTCGTGTTTAAATTAATTTCGTGGTGTATGTGTCGCAGGCAACTGGTTGAATTAGCCATTCAATTAAATGCCTAGCCATTTCATTGAGCGCCGCCATTCAATTGAATGGCTGACCTTCGTTTAGGCGTAGTGTTGAACACAACGTTCCACACTACGGCTAAACGAAGGTCTGCCATTTAATTGAATGGCGGTGCTCAATGAAATGGCTAGGTGGTTCACTTGCACACAAAAAAAGTAAGTAGGTTTTGGTTTTTTTTTATAACACGCGTATCACACACCCACGCAAAAAAGGCTGCTCGAATGTAAATCCATTATTTTGTGGCATACGAATAAAACTGGGAACTTATTTTGTTTATTTTTCACGACAAAACAACACACAACATTCAAGAAACACCAGCTGTAGACGCCATCTTGTGAACAAAGCGAAAGTAGCGCCGCGGTGGCAGAAAAACATACTAATTCAATGAAATGCCGGCCTTTCAATCAGGCAGAGTGTTGAACGTTTCAAACGCTTCAATGATTCAACTATCCGCCTAGCCATTTAGTTGAGTGGCGGCACTCAATGAAATGGCTAGGCATTTAATTGAATGGCTAATTCAACCAGTTGGCTGCGACATATGCACAATGTATCTATCTTGAGTTGGTCTGTACGTACATAGCCATGCATCTAAGCGCGATAAACAAAACGATCTGCGTGTGGTAGCACCTTAAACAGTGGGCGTCAAATACAGTGAAGAATGACCAATTTGTTACTGCCAACTGTGCTCGAAATGATGAAGATTTTATTGTAAGAGCATAATGTGGCGTGTAGGTGTGCAGCAGTAAGTTGCAAGGCAACAAAGGCACCCACGCGTCCCTTGATTGTCTCGCTCGAGGATAACTTGAGATTTAAGGATGATTCATGCAAGACTGAACAGGACTGGACTGTCTCTGAGATACGCCTGAGTCTTGAATTCAGTCTCTGAGAATTGAATCTCGGAAGTGTGATCTACTGATATTGTCCTTGGTGGTTTCGTAATAAGAAAATTGTAGTTTCTGATACCTTTGACAAAGGGATTCCAGAATAGAACTTGCAGCCTTTGAGAATGTAAATATCTCATCATCGTCATATCACAGCAAGATTTCGCTCAGTGCTTTTTTGTGAATTTAGTGGTTTGGGTTGCTTTGTGCTAATCTGATACGGGAGAAAACCGTGTTTGAGACTCGGGGACAGCCGCATCGAGAATATACCTCACTTAACGACACACAAGTCTTATTAAAGAAGATCTTGAAAGATCTTCTTGATCCAGATGATGATGGAGCAACATGTATACACGAACCGTTCCTGGATCAAACTAGCATAAACCATTCTTGACGTAAAAGTCTACGAAAAGAAACATTTGTAAAAATAATATAGGATCTTTTTTTGGAGATAAGTAAGTAGGTACATCCTTAGGCGGCACAACGGGGAGTGAAACGCCAACACCTATTTCTCAGAATCACAAGCCTTGTTCAGGAGTTCTATTTTAAGAAGTATTTTTTCTGTTTGTTGTCACATCACACTAATATTATATGTGAAAATTTGGATAACTCGACAACCACTGAACTGATTTGGCTGAAATTTTAAATACTTATAGATAGATAGCGACCGGGAATAAGCTACTGTATGAGCTATTAGCAGCATACAATAATGTGACCTACAAAACGTTTAGGCTATGCGTAAGCGATTTGTCGTCGGTCAATGATCAACATTACTTCCACTTTTTACTTAACCTACTTTATAATTTTACATGTATTTTAACATTATTAAATCAGTTGCAAACTAGCACTCATTGGGTTTGGTTATTTTCTCCACCCTTTTACTTTACTTTACTTTACTTTACTTAACTTAGGGTAGAACCCCTTACATTCTTCGAGCCGGATCGGTTATCCAGGCTTCGCGAGGATTTTATCTACTACTCTACTTCTATCGAAGGACACTTATCTAACTTCAGCGAACTTTTGTGAACATTATAACGTACGTCATACGTTATCCTACTACGTAACTCGTAATTTACGTAGCAGTGTTGTGTGAACTTTTGTGATAGTGCGGGCTCTATTGGATTGCAAGGATTTGGATTCAACACCTTGAGGACCCGGACTACACTCCCTTACGTCGTCGGCCACAAGGATCAACTAAGTATCCCGACACCAAGTAAGGTCTTTTTACTTACCTTCTATTACTTACCTACTTCAACATGGAGGATCTGATGAAAACATTGGAGGGAATTCTCGCTGGCATTAAGCAAGTTGAGGTCAACTTCTCCAAGGACTCCGCTAGCCGTAAAACTCGTGAGTACATAGAGAAACGTTTGGATAGATTAGATAAACTTTGGGCGGATTTTAAGATAGTTAATGATAAGCTGACTGTTTACGAACATACTGATGACCCCTACTTTACGGAAGGTCAGTTCGCAAGGGCCAGGACTTACTATGAGTCCGTCAGACAGAAAATAGCATCCTTTCCAATGCACTTTGTAACTGAGAAAGCGCATGAGATCAACCCACCAAGTACGCCTACTGCGACACCTGGTCAGATGAAATTTAGCACCCCTGGCACGTCAGCACCACCACTGGTGCAGGTAACTTCACCGACTGCTGCGCCTAGACGCACAGAGCAAGCAGCCGAACTACTCAGCATGCAACGTACTAACTTCAGAGCTTTCGATCGCACAACTAGGAATATAAAGGTAGAGGAAATTAAGGTCAAGTGGGAGTTAGAAGATGAGCTGAAGAACATTCAGAATAAATGGAAGACCATCGACGAGCTGCACCTGCAAATCGACAATATTTTGCAAGGATTGGAACCCAGCTACGACGAGGAGTTTTTTCACTACGAGGACTTATACAGGACCATCAAAAGGGCCCTGAATGAAAAGTTAGCGTCGACAGCGCACCTACAGAACGCTACTCCAAAGCTTGACGTACCTGTGTTTAGCGGTATGTATACTAAGTGGCCTACATTCCTAGACTTATACTCTGAAAGTATCCATAACAACCACCTGCTAACCAACTGTCAAAAAATGCAGCACTTAAAGAGTAAGTTGAAAGGCGAACCAGAACGTTTAATACAACATCTACATGTTTCATCTGAGAATTACGAGACTGCCTGGGAGCTCCTAAACCACAGGTACAATAATCCGCAAGTACTCTTCACTAAGCATATTGAGCTATTTCTAAATCAGTCTGCTATGTCAAAACAAACGGCTAACGAAATTAAAAGAATTTACGACACCTCCATGGAAAATATACACGCCATAGAAAACTTAGGAATCGATATTTCAACCTGGGACCCTATACTGGTCCACCTAATAAGTAAGAAACTCGATCCAGAAACTTATAGCGACTATAAAGAAGCGCGAAAATCTCCACGAGACATACCGAAACTTAAAGAGCTATTAGATTTTTTGGAGAGTAAGTTTATAGCTCTGGAGCCCATAATTAAAAAGGAAAGAGATCCTGCCTCCTATCAGCCAAAGCTCTCATCTCATCAACAGCAGAGGACAGTCGACAATAAATATAATCCACGGTATCAAGGTCAAGGACGGTATCGTCAGAACTTTGGAAAATCAGAAGATCAAGAATACCGCTCCAATGCCTGTACTAATTCCTGTCCACATTGCAACGGTAACCACGCATTATACCGGTGCCTCACTTTTAGGAAACTGAAACCTGAAAACCTATTGAAGGCGTTCAAGAAAATAGGTGTATGCAGAAATTGTCTTACTAAGCACGACGTCGGAAAGTGTTACAATAATCGCACGTGTAGAATTTGCTCAGGCGACCATAATTCGCTATTGCATGACGCATTCACTTTACCAATAACATCGACTTTACACCCGACTTCGGCTGGAAATGACAGTGATGAAAAAATGCAACAGGAAAAACAGTCATCGTTGCCGCTGCCATCTACGTCTAGAGATCACAGAGTCAATCATGTCGCTAGTAAGGATGAAGAAATTTTACTACCTACTATGTCAATTAAAATAAAGTCAGTAGACGGCACCTTCACTACACTCACTGCACTACTGGACCAAGGATCTCAGATTTCGCTCATATCTGAAAGGGCAGTGCAACTTTTAGGACTTCCAAGAGAAAATTTCAATGCATCTGTATGGGGAATCGGAGATGGATCAAAGCAAGGCCGAGGAATCGTCTCGTTAGACATAGAATCAATTTACGGAAACTTCAACTTTACTACTCAAGCGCTGGTGATTCCACGAGTCATCAAAAACTTACCTAACTCTACTTTTAAAAGACAACATTGGGCACATCTGGACTTTATCCAGATGGCCGACCCTGACTACAACCTTTCGAAGCCCATTGATCTATTACTTGACGCTAGTGTCTACTCTAAAATTATTATGAACGGGCTCATTAAAGGCCCAGACAGGGCACCTATGGCTCAGCAAACTAAGATGGGCTGGATTCTATCAGGCAATGTGAAAACTTTCAACTGCAATGTAGTTATAAATAATATTGAAGAACTCTCCAAATACTGGGAATTGGAAGAGATTTCGGATAGCCCAACAGAATTAACTACTGAAGAAAAATACTGTGAAGAGCTTTATCAAAGGACAACTCGACGCCTGGAAGATGGTAGTTACGAAGTTGCGATACCGATGAAGCCATTCTTCGAAAAAAATCTGGGCACCTCTAAAAACAAAGCGATTGCCCAATTCTACAATTTAGAAAATAAAATGTCAGCTAACATTGAGTTCTCGGAAAGTTACAAAAAATTCATGTCCGACTACGAAAAACTGGGGCATATGAAACGCGTACAAAGCATAAACAATGTATCTTGCTATCTCCCTCATCACGGCGTTCTAAAAGCTGATTCGACAACTACTAAACTACGGACAGTTTTTAATGCGTCATCTAAAACTTCGACAGGGAAAAGCTTAAACGATTTGATGGAACGTGGGCCCAATCTACAAAAGGACCTGCAGAGCCTCATCCTTATCTGGCGCCATCATAAATACGTTATAACAGCTGATATTGAGAAGATGTTTCGGACCATTTATATAAGAGAACAAGACCAGCCTCTACACACTATTATCTGGAGACCCTCACCACAACAATCATTGGGCGAATTTACCCTATCCACCCTTACCTACGGGACCAAGTCCGCTCCTTACTTGGCCATGCGAACCCTAAAACAGATTGCTATTGATAACGAGAAGCTGCAGAAGTACCCGTTAGCAGTTAAAGCTCTGAAAAATTCGTTTTATATGGACGACCTCCTGGAGGGTGGCGATACTATAGAGGGAACCCGAGAATTACAACAGCAGGTACTGTGCGCCTTGGCTGAGGCTGGAATGAACATCAGGAAGTGGTCGAGCAACACGCCAGAACTCACTAAATATCTTCCCGAGGGAAGTGTTGATGAGCCACTTAACTTCAAATGCGGAGATACAAGAAAAACGCTCGGACTTAGCTGGAAGTCGGGCTCAGATACATTCACCTTTCAAAATAAATTCGCTGACGTGACAAATTCCGATAAACTCACTAAGCGGCAGTTACTTTCATTCATCTCGAAGATTTTCGACCCCCTGGGATGGTTATCCCCACTTACGGTGAGAGCCAAGCTTCTGTTCCAGAGAACATGGGTCGAAGCAAATGATGCCTGGGACGCTCAATTACCATGCGAGATAATCCAAGAATGGCATCAACTAAAAACAGATTTTCAAAACTTAGAAAAATTTCAAATACCGAGATACTTAGGTGATAAACAATATAAATACGAGATTCATGGTTTTTGCGACGCTTCAGAAAAAGCATACGCGTGCGCTATTTATATTGTAACAATTAATTATAAGGGCGAGTACACATCAAGATTGATAACTGCAAAGACTAAACTCGCACCTGTGAAAAATAAATTGTCTCTGCCACGACTAGAATTGTGTGGAGCTCTTCTACTATCTAGACTTATGGAAAAAGTCTTGGAAACTTTTACTGAAAAGGATGTCACTATGTATGCCTGGACGGACTCGATGATTGTGCTTGGATGGATTTACGGAGGAGTAAACAAATGGAAGGAATTTGTAGCAAATAGAATACTCTCCATTCTGAAGATCATTCCTGCATCGAGTTGGCATCATGTGCGCTCTGAAGACAATGCAGCTGACTGCGCCACAAGGGGAATGAGCGGCACGCAGCTGTTGGAGAATCTCTTGTGGTGGGAAGGCCCAAAATGGCTACATAACTTTGATCCTACATTGATTAAAAACAAAACTTATAAACCTCCTTCTGTTGAAGCAAAGAAGCTCGATGTGAACGTAGCCTTTTGTGAGAGTAAAAATGATAACATAATAATAAAGCTATTAAATAAATGTAACTCGATACAGCGCGTGGCAACAATGACCGGCTGGCTATTACGCTACATTAAATGGTTGCGCGGTAAACAATGCACATCTAAGCAAAATTACCTATCAGTACATGAAATGAGTCATTCTTATAATTTAATTATCAGAACTGTACAACAGTTTGAATTTTCTGATGAGATAGCGCAACTAAAAAGGAAGGAATGTTTAAAGAAAAATAGTAAACTCTTATGCTTGAACCCGATCTTGGATGAACAGACCGGATTACTAAAAGTTGGAGGTCGACTAAATAACTCATATCTTCAACAATCTTCTAAGCACCCTGTAATCTTGCCGAGCCATAACCGACTTACTGAACTTATGATCGATCAAGCGCACAAGATTACGCTTCACGGTGGACCCAGTCTTACTCTGACATATCTAAGAGAAAAGTGTTGGATATTATCTGGACTACGCACAGTTAAACATCAACTACGTAAGTGCGTGAAGTGTCGAAGACACGCGGGTCAAACCAGACCACAGATTATGGGAGATCTGCCTGAACCCAGAGTTACCCCTTCACGGCCGTTTACTCACACCGGAGTCGACTTCACAGGACACTTCGACATAAAGTCAAATAAGGGTCGTGGAGTGAAAACTACAAAGGGATATGTTTGCGTCTTTGTGTGTCTATCGACAAAGGCAGTCCACTTGGAGCTGGTGTCGGACCTTAGTACTCAGGGATTTTTAGGAGCCTTCCGACGATTCTGCTCACGCCGAGGTACTCCCAGCGACGTATACAGCGACAATGGTACCAATTTTGTCGGAGCAGACGGACTACTAAAGAAAGAGTACAAAGCCATTATTAACACTATCGACTCTACTTTCTTTAACAAAACTAAAGATCTGAATATCCAATGGCACTTTAACGCTCCAGCTAATCCTTCGGCTGGAGGCCTGTGGGAAGCCGCAGTCAAAAGAATGAAATATCACTTGAAGAGAGTTATTGGAACACAGAAACTTACCTACGAGGAGTTCACAACGGTAATCCATCAAATCGAAGCTTGCCTGAATTCTAGACCCCTAATCGCTCTTACGGAAAATCCAGACGACATGTACCTCACACCAGGACACTTTTTAATCGGAAATTCATTGTTATCGAGACCTATAACAGAGCCTGATCACATGAATCTCACAACTAGATGGCAAATGGTACAAGCTATGTGTAAAGATATATGGAGAAAGTGGTCATCTGATTATCTACAACAAATGCAAGCTCGATCCAAGTGGAGAACTCCGACGAAAAACTTAGAAATTGACGACATAGTTCTCGTCAAGGAAGAAAACTTACCCCCTGGCAAGTGGGCCATAGGAAGAGTGGTGGATGTCCATCCTGGAACGGACGGCCACGTAAGGGTAGTTTCCGTGAAGACTAAAAATGGAATAATAAAGAGGCCCTGTATAAAACTTTCAGTGTTACCTGTAAAAGATTATCCACAAGAGCATCCGAATTATCACACTACTGCGAATGATTCCAAGGCCAACGAGCACGAGCCTCGTATCGAAACACTTAGACCAAGGAGGGGAGCTAGGCAGAGCCGGGGATTTTGTCATTTCGTCACTATGACACTTCTTCTCTTCTCGGCAATACTTTCACCTGCTCAAAGCACACATAATGTCACGTCTCTTGACCAAAACCAAAGCATACCTATAGACAAACCTATTTACGAGTTGCCGATTACACACTCAAGCTGTGACATAAATATAAACAATCACACCGAATTATGTAATACTGATAAGTTACCTTGTAAGGAGCGGTGGATTAAATTACAATACAATAACAGGTGGTTGTTCTCATGTTGCGCTAAGTGCACCGTACGCATATTTTGCGCAGACGACATGGAAATAAAAACACTGTCCGGCAATGGAATCCTTGACATAGGTCAGGGTTGCCTTGTAAAAAGTAACAGCATCACTTTATACGGCCACAACAACTACTTGACCAAAATGAAAATAGAGGGAGGATTGCCAGTCATACCAGAATACTCTATTCTCAATGTTATCGTAAACTCTTCAACGATTCCAGTTTATGTTCCTGAAAATCACACGCACGAATGGACTCAACTGAAAACTCAAATAGAAAACTTAAAAGCCCAATCCAACGTTTCTCTAACTGTACACGACGTTCATCAATATACGGTGATGTACATCATACTAGCGATGTTTATCTTGGCGGTTCCGGTGATCATCATCATCATTCGGCGGTTAAAGGCGAGCGTAGCGGCTGGCCCCTTTACTGCAGCATTCAGGGCGGCCCCGGAAGAGGACCCCAAGGGTCCAAGGCAGCTACAAGCGTCTAGTGTCGAAATGTGCTCCTTAAGTGTTTCTAGTTTAGATAAAGCAACTTCTATTAGCCCAAAGGCGACTCCGCGAGCGCGTACCGTAAAACTAAACATACCCATCGCGGACAATTTAGACGCTATCGCGACCGCGAGTGAAGAGTGATTTACTTAGGTACCTACCTACTTGAATAAATGAAACTGGACATTCTTGGACAATATTTAAGACATTTTATACAAACTTTATTAGTGCATTTTACATTACTTATTTTATGCATTTTATGTGTTTTTACCTTTTTACGTTACCTTTTTAGTTAAAATTAATTTTATAACTTTCTTTGTTGAGTGGCCAGGATGTATGAGCTATTAGCAGCATACAATAATGTGACCTACAAAACGTTTAGGCTATGCGTAAGCGATTTGTCGTCGGTCAATGATCAACATTACTTCCACTTTTTACTTAACCTACTTTATAATTTTACATGTATTTTAACATTATTAACACGTTCAGTGCGGTACAGGACATATATGGGTTGTACGCGACTTTCTTCTGGTGCGGAAGGTAGAATTGTAGTTTTACCGCTGGTGCGGGGGCTATTTCTATACGAAATCCTTTATGTAAAAAAGAGTCAAGTATACTTTTCTGTAGCTTATTAAAAATATAAGCAAAATTTGCCATAAAATTGTACAGGACACATATGGGTAGTACGCACTTAAAAGCAATTTTCGTAATTCTGTGCGTTACCATACATATATGTCCTGTATCCGCAGACCCGGTGTCGCGTTGATTTTTACAGTAGTGCGGAGCAATCCCTATCTTATTAGCACGTCATTTGTCGATTATTACATTAACGCCAACATTAAGCGATCTCATAAAATGTTATCGATGGTCGCAATTTTATTGAGGATTGAAAATCATCAACATCCTAACCCAGTTATTAAAAAAATCAATTGCATCATGTATGTTCCCGCATTACTTGAGAACGGCTTGAATGATTTGACTGATTCCTTTTTTGTTTTGTTTGTAATTATACGGACAAGGTTTTTATAAATTAAAAATTTGTAAGTATGCGGTAGAGGTCTGCGCCGAACAAAATTGACCAAGGATGCACCAAAAATGAGTCCTGCATATACTTCCACCAGGACCATAAATCCATGCCGGGGTGTTTAACTTAGCTTGTAATTTAAGTAAATGAAGTTTTGTTCATATTCAGAGAAATAAATGCTCCTTATCGATATCGATTGTTCAAAATACGGTTAGAACATCACTAAACTTGTGTAAAGGACAAACGTTTTGACCCTATTTTCAGTGCGGTACAGGACAATTGTGGTAGGTATTTAGTTTTAGGTATAGCTTCTAAAGTATTCACCAGATCCCCGTCCTGGCTTACCATATGTTAGATAAGGTTATAATCTACCCAAATCATTAAAAAAACAACATTAAATTACGAAATTCATTAAATTATAGGCATTTAAAAAAAAACATAATACAGGACATATATGTCATGTACCGCACCAGGAGTAACTCTCGTACCTACCATAAATGTCCTGTATCGCACTGTCTGAAAGTCTTGCAAATACGGTCCCGCACCGAACGTGTTAAATCAGTTGCAAACTAGCACTCATTGGGTTTGGTTATTTTCTCCACCCTTTTACTTAACTTTACTTTACTTTACTTAACTTAGGGTAGAACCCCTTACAGCTACTTTTTATCCAGGTACCACGCGAGCGAAGCCACGGGCGAAAGCTAGTACCTAATATTTATATGTGCATAAGCATTAAGATCTCCGAATTGGCTTGTCAGTTTACCCACACTATGTGTATGTGAATAAACAGCAACATCGCTTTTTTGATCGATGTCTAACGTGTGAGCTCACTTTTCCCGATGATGTAATCAGTAGTCACTCAAAACTAACGGTACCTACATCTAACGATTTACAAAGATTAAAACGTCAACTGTTATAAACCGTTGGTTCACTGTATCGCCAAAGGACCACCACATTTTAGTTTGAATTAAAATTACATAAGAAACCTGAAGAATAACTTATTTTATGTAAAACATGTTTATTATTAGTAAAATAACGAGATGAAAGAGTACTTAATATTCATATTAGCCTTATCTACTTAAACTATTCTAACTTCCTTGCATCTTTTAATACAAACCGCTATTATGTAGATTCGCATCATTAAAATTCACTTAGTATCATAACCCCCTAATTCCATACATTATTTTGCTCGGAATAAGAGAATAGGTCGCATTGTAGTGGCAGTACTAAGAACGCAGTCTTAATCTCGCAAGCTCGCTCGCTACGCCCTAATGATATCTCGAGCCCCGCTTAAGAGCCCATACATAACACTATATGAGACGTTTTTAAAATTTAAACCAACGTTAAAGCTTTCTACCCTGCTTGCTGTAAATATTTATTCAAATTTGTAGGAGAGTCCACAATGCGAGTCTTCATGCCTTTGTGATATGGCCATATTAGCATACACGAGGTGTATTCAATGGACAAAGTAACCGGTATAAAATAAAATTTTACGGTTTACCCTTTTATTGGAAAGGGTCGTGTAAAAGCATAAAATGTCCGGTTGTTTCGTGACTAGAGTTATGGGAACTGAATCTTTACCAAATAAACGGTATGTTATGATTTTGAATGTTAGGGATTCTGTATTAGTCTATCTACGAGTATACCAAGCGGAAGAGTTTGTTTGTTTGAACGCGCTAAACTCAAGAGCTACACACATACAGTCGGATTTGAAAAAATATTTCTGCATTTGATAGCTAAACTTTTGAGGAAGGTTATAAACTACTTTTCATGATCATCATCATCACCATATACCATCACTACGGGGGTAACGCTGCGAGGGTGCTGCGAGTGAAAAATAAACTTACAGCTACACTATCTCAGAGGCGATGAAATAGGGTAATTTGTGTACCAAGACTAGTTCGTGTGTCCAAATGAGCGTCTTTATGTCAACTTAAGGCCTGAAATTGCGTGCCCTTCTAATCATCAAAGTTCTTCGTTATCAATGCCATAAGCGGTCACCCACCTAATTTTGTTACAGCGAAGAACGTCGCTTTACTTAGAAAATTTAACGACGAGAAAAGCTACACCCCGACTGATGATAATAAATATGAAACCTATCTAATAACTTAACTGGACAAGCTTTAGCTTGTTGGGCCTTCGCAATTTCGTATTCTACAAAATTGTTTGGAGGGTTATAACAAAATTCAAAATTAAAACAAATAGTTCATAGTTCAACAAAGAATTAATAACCCAAGTTTTGAGCTTCGATATAAACAGTACTTGGGCGATTTCAAATACTTTATTTTGTTCAACGGTGCTGGCGGGCTATTTCCCATTATTGAAACGAATTGTTTTCTGAAGTTTTAATATTAAAAGCCTTCGATGTTGGACTTTGTTCGAAGTTTTTTTGCTAATATTTTGAACTCAGGCCTGAAAGTTTTGCTGTTAATATCTTGAGTTATTTAAACACACAATAAACGTATTAATATAATTTATCTGTTTAATTTTATTTTTTTTGTTTTGTTGCATGTAGGGAGTCGGGGGAGACCTTTGCCCAGCAGTGGGACGAGATAGGTTGAATAAAAAATACATATTTCTTATAAATTTAAATTTAATTATCTGAAGAAGATACAAATTTAAATAGGCAGATTTCAAAAATGTACACTTATAAGAAGAATTTCTGTAAGGTATACATCAATAAACATTGTAAATGTAATTAGGAGCCACTCTGAATTAGTATTCAGTACATTCATCTAGCATTCAAAGCTATGAAAGGAAACGGCGAAGCTTTCATTGGAAAACATTTTCTTCGACTCGAATAAAAACTCTTCAAAGGTGTATTGTAATTTAAACGGATTTCATTGCAAGTGTTGCTTAAGCAACTTCTAAGAATTAAAAGAAATCAATAAACTTCAATAGAATACTACTTTTGAAAGATCTTTTGAATAACATGGTTTATTTTTTTTACGCTAACTAGTAGCCAATCCCTGTTTTGCCTACGTTCATATAATGTCGTATAGCAAGTGTTGCTTAACCAACTTCTAAGAATTAAAAGAAATCAATAAACTTCAATAGAAATTTACTACTTTTGAAAGATCTTTTGAATAACAACATGGTTTGTTTTTTAAGACAACTAGTGACCAATCCCTGCTTTGCCCACGTTCACATAATGTATTAGCTACAGTGGTTCTAAAGATTACTTTTTAAACAAACACAAAATAAGCATTATTTTATTGTAATAGTACCTACTTAAAGATTATAATGAAGCATAATTTAGTAACCAATCCAATTAGTTACTAGATTTTGGAATTTTGTACCTATTTCTGTTGAGAAATAGAAAATTCCAAAATCAATTTTAGTTATCAGTATGGAGCCCAATCAAAAATCCCAAAAATTGTAGCTTCAAACATAGGTTAAAATTTCTGGGAAAATATAAGAACCAATTTTCTCTTGGCCGCAGATTTAAAAACCTGCTAAACAGTTGCTATTGTCAGAACAGTTTTTGTTCCTTGGCTTTCCTTGGGTACTAAAATTAAACGTCAATCGCTCTGCCAGCCCCAGAGTGCTAGTTTGTTATTTCAATTATCGACAAAAACACATTTCGCTTGGTATTTTCTAAACCACGTTCTTTGCTGATCTTATTTTAATTTTGTCGCCGGTCGCCGTGAATAAAACTAAGCTGCGTGTGTTTTGTTGTAAATGTGTTTCGTTTGATGTAATAGTGTGAGGATGCTCTTGGCTAAATATATCAAACAATAAAAAATTATAAAACACTGGTACTGGTCTAGATTGAAAAAAATATTCCATTACTAGCTGACCCGGTGAACTTCGTACTGTCTTAATTTTTTTAACCGTCTTCAAAAAAAGAAGAGGTTCTCAAGTCGACTGTATGTTTTTTTATTTTATAAAATAGATTTTTTGGCAGTTACTCTCGCGGGCATCCTCAAAAGCTAAAAGTTTCATCACAATCTGATCAATGGTAACGGAAAAGAACACGTAGAGGACAAACATACAAACATTCATTTTTATTTAAATTTATATTACATTTGTCGCCTTCTACTGAACTTAATTTCTCAATGTTTTTTATCTGAAAAACCATGAGCGGGTAATACTGTTATACCAAAGTATTTTCAGGGACCTAACATTTCCAAGAAAGAATGTAATGAAAGAATTGCATTTCCAACGCAAGCCCACAAAATAACAAAATTATGAATCCGAATGTACTTTATAATAACTTCAAGAACTTACACGCAAGAAACGAGTTCGATTTCCGATTGGAAATCGTTTTGCACCATACGAAATACGAAAATTACTTTGGAGCGTATCGAGTTGTTTGTTGAGGATTACGTCAAATACAAATAGGTACTTGTGGGAATGTGGTTTTACACATTTATATTTGTACTGGTCGTACAATTTCAGTAAAGATTTTGTAAATAATTTGTTATTCTGAAACATAATGGCTCACATCGGTTCGAAAATCCTACTAATATACAAATCTGAAAGTGTGGAGTATGTTTGGATGTTTGTTTCTGTTACGCTACTAGGTGGACCGATTTGGATGAAACTTGAAATAGATGTTGCTGGTGGCCTGGAATAGCATTACCCATAGGGTATTCAGAAAGTTGGTACCACGCGAGCGAGGCTGCGGGGGAAACTAGTCAATTATAAGGATTAAAGTCGTAGCAAAATCAATGGTTGAAGACATCTTGTCTGACTGAGAAGAAGGAGCTATGTTCAGGTAAAAATAAATTATGAAGTTAAAGAGGAATTGCAAATTGAATGCAAATTGAATATGAAACACATTGTGATTCACGAATACGGCCTTTTAGCTCCGCTAATGATAATACTAGCAATCAATATCTTGGTGAAGCGTTGAAGCGCTGAAGTGGTGGCGTAGCTTGCTTAGACGTTCTTGATTGATCGTTGAAGTAAAGCAACTTTGTGCGCGGTCACAATTTGGATGGGTGACCGCAAGTGTTACGAGCTGAGCGCTTTCGTGCTTTGGAGGGCACGTTAAATTGTCGGTCCCGGCTTTTAAAGCCATGTCCGTCATGACTTTAGGTGGCCTAAAAACTCCGCCACCACAGTTGGCCAGTTGCCCTTACGAACTTACTTTTTTAATATCCTGGTATCCATTGCCTTTTGGTTATATTTACACGTCTTCATTCTCCATTTTTCTTTATCGACTATTGACATCTATGACTAGGGCTTGCTATCCGGATATCCGGATATCCGAATTATCCGGATATCCGCCAATTTTCAAATCCGGATAGTGACGACCACTATATCCGGATAATTCGGATAATACGGATAGTAAAATAAATAAAAAAATACGATTTGAATGTGGAATTAACTCATCAAAACAACAATTTATATGCCCTACGTAGATGTATCCAATCTATCCAATAGCGAAACACTGTTTAACCTTTGTTTTAAATGTTTTAATAACATTCAGCAGCATTCAGCAGCTGGTGGAGAAGTGTCACGAGTATAACAGGCCCCTTGTTATGGCCTTCGTCGATTACGAGAAGTCCTTCGACAGTGTCGAACATTGGGCCGTGTTCCACGCTCTACATCGCTGCCATATCGATTCGCGTTACGTGGATGTGCTCCGGGAGCTGTACTCGTCAGCTACTCTGCAAGTTCGAGTACATAGTCTAACGAATCCAGTACCGATTAAGCGGGGAGTGAGACAGGGAGATACCATATCACCCAAGCTTTTTACAGCCGTTTTAGAAGATGTGGTAAAAATGCTTGAATGGGAAAACCTTGGTATAAACATCAATGGTGTCTCTCTGTCGCACTTACGATTCGCGGATGATCTCGTTATTTTTGCGGAGAGCTTCGAAGATTTCCAAGTTATGCTACAACACCTGCACGATGCGTCTTAGAAAGTAGGGCTGAAGATGAATATGTCCAAGACGAAGGTAATGGAAAACCTCTCCGGCACCGTAGTTCCTGCTGTTACAGTTGGAAATGTGCGATTGGAGATGGTGGCAAAATACGTTTATCTTGGACATACTCTATCTTTTGGCAAAGAGCATCAGAAAAAGGAGATCGAAAGGCGAATACAGCTTGGGTGCATTTGGAAAATTCGATGACATTTTAAAATCCGTCAACGTACCACAGTGTTTGAAGACCCGTCTATTTAACCAGTGTGTTCTGCCCACCATGACTTACGGTGCCGAGACGTGGACCCTTACGCAGGAGGCTGTGTACAAAATGAGGGTTGCACAGAGGGCCATGGAGCGTGCCATGCTCGGCATCAAGCTTTTAGATCGAGTTCCCAATACCGAGATCCGAAGACGAACCAAAGTCAAAGATGTCGGTATACGGGTCATGGAACTCAAATGGAGTTGGGCGGGACACCTGGCAAGACGTGGTAATGACAGGTGGTGTATAGCGTTGACGGAATGGTGGCCGAGGACTGGCAAAAGAAGCGTCGGACGTCCGGCAGCACGATGGGCCGACGATATTGTTAGCGTCGCGGGCCGGCAGTGGATCAGGCAAGCGCAGAGCCGAGAAGAATGGCAAAAACAAAGGGAGGCCTGTACCCAGCAGTGGGAGAGATCAGGCTGCGGATGATGATGATGATGAATAACATTCATAAAGTTGCACGCTCGAATCGCGAATTCGCGATACTAACGTCTGGTGTATCACCCAACGAGCCCTTCGCATGCCCCACGTACACACCTTTTTTGTCTTTTGTTCATCGTAGCGCAACTAGTGTTTAGAGAGGACATGAGCTTAACGTTTGTTTGTTGCCCTGATTCTTCACGGTGTTGGTCGTGAAAGAACAGGAGTAGAATCACCTAGCTCTTAAGACGTTTCAAAGTGGTCATAACGGTCCTACTGAATAAATGATATTTGATTGATTGATTGATTGATTCCTGCTGGCGACTGATGCCACAAATTACCAAAAATAATAATATGTTCTCTCAAATAAAAACAAATCATAATATCCGTGAGCTAGATGAATACCATACCAACCCGCTTATAATACAGCGGCTTTTTTACAATGGACCACAACATCACGTGAAGCAGCTGATGGAGAAGTGAACATAGCCGGCCTCTTGTCATAGTTTTCATTGACTACGAGAATGCCTTCGACCATTGGGCCGTGTTCCACGCTCTCCTTCGCTGCAACGTCGGACGTCTCACAATAATTGTGTGAATGTACTCCGTGAGTTGTATTCAACTTTACGACTGCACGACTTAACCAACCTTGAGCCCATCAAGCGGGGAGTGCAACAGGGAGACATCATTTCGTCCAAACTTTTTACTGCTGTCATAGAGGATATCTTTAAAACGCTAAATTGGGAAAACTGCATCATTAACATCAATCAGACATGGACGCTCACGCAGGAGGCTTTGTACAGGATGAGAGTTGCACAGATAGCCAAAGCCATAGAGCGTGTCATCCTTGGCATCAAGTTTATAGAGTTATTCCCGTCCCAATAACGAGATTCGAAATCGAACAAAGGCCAAAGATGTTGAGAACCGCATAAACGGAACTAAAATGAAGTTGGGAGGTCATCTGGCAAGGCCTATAACTGAACGGCGCGGCTTCTAAGAACCGGGTACAGAAGCATCGGTCGCCCAGCAGCACGATGGGCTGGACGACATAGCATTCGTTGCAGGCTAGACTTGGATGAGGCGAGCGGCGTCGACGCCAGCGGACCATGAAGATTGGCATGGCACACGCGAATGAAGGGCTATACCTACTCAGCAGTGGGTGAAGTCGGGCTGTCGTGTTAACTTAGTTATTTGGTGTACGTATCCATTTTTTTTTAGTAGAAAAGGAGAAAATTTTAGATCTTGTTACGTACCTTGTTTAAAAATGATTCATATTTTAATAGTGATTGTTGGAATACCTCAAAACTACGTCGTATGGCGTATTTTGTAACTATTATCTTGGTTTGTATTCGTTTGAAAAAAAAATCAGTAATTATCCGAATTATCCGGAAAATCCGGATATCCGGATAGTAAAGTGCTCTACTATCCATATTATCCGGATACCAAAATGGGACGGATAATGCAAGCCCTATCTATGACCAACTATCTATGGCTAGTGCCTCGTCGCCTCCGCACCGCATCGCCTTTTGGGCGTTCACTTGTTCTTTCATTTTTTGGATTGCGATGCGGTGATTCGATGACGTTACGAAGTTGATGTAGTAAGCTTTGGTTTATAGAATTCTAAACAAAGAATACCGAGGCGATGCAGTTAGGTTTGGGTGCGGAGTTGACTGGTCAATTTCTGTAACTGCTTATATTGCTAAAAACTTTAAGATACATAGAATTCTATTAGTGTCAACTTCAAGACCTTTGTAGCTGAACAGAATGACAAAAGTTTATAACGCAGTCAGCTAGCCAATGGCCGTTCCGAACTCCCGATACGGTTTGACAATGCGAATGCAAATTATCCAGTCAGTGCTTGGACTAGCTGAAAATAAACAGCTAGAAATGTCAAGGTACCAACAACAGCACTTTGTGCTACCACGGAAGACCAGCGCTATGGTAGACTGTCTACTGTAGCTTATGCTGAGTGGAGGCCTTTTTGTTAACTTAGCTTAGTATAAATGTTCCTACCTTATAACTTGTGTGTTTAACAGTTAACAAATAAAGTTATTTGATTTGATTTGATTTAATCTTTGATCTAATGGTCTGTTGATCTTATGAACTACTGTTGTAATGAAACCGTTGCCATAATAAACAGTTGATTTAGTGGCGTTGATCTTGTGAATGTTGATCTAATTATCTTTGATCTAACGTATGATACCCTGAATTTAGTTTTATGGAAATTAGTTTCGGCAAACATTTAAATAAGATCAGTAAATTTTAGAGATAAAGTAAATGAAGAAGTCAAAAAGTATGTCTGCTAAAACTTCTTGCATCATATTTTTATTAATCAGGCAATTGTTGAACCAGTCCTTTTGATTTGTAGTTTGAAATCACAGACATGCATTAATAGATTTGATGACTGTAAAAACGTATATTTGCGCATTCAATCTATTAACGAAGAATAAACATAAGTATAACGAAGAAACCTGCAGTCAGTTTCATTTAATTTTACGTATGTGATTTCTGTCGCGGAAGCTGAGTAAGTTAGCAAGATGGTTTATAGGATGGATACTTAAAATCAATAAAATTATATGGGTGCTAATTAAACCGGCTTCTATTTAATAGCATTTTTGGCCTCTAAAATTTTACTTTGTCCTCTGAATTACTAAGTCAGCCACTATTAATGTGCATCTAAAAAATACTAACTTAGCAACTATTATTCCTCGATGTAAGCCACTATAAATACAACTCAGCGTGGTAGTTATTCTTTAGCATCTAAATTTGTAACATATATTCAAATAGTGAACTCCTAAAATATTTAAATATGACACCAATTCTATCTATCTATCGACTTCTAATTTTATAACTCAGTACCTTTAAAATTAAGTGTAACATGAATAATTTATAACTCGTCCTATATTGATCAGCCATCAAAATGTACCTAATATCAGCATCAAATAGTAAATTGTGGCCACTAAATATTAGGAACTACTGAGGGGAGACAAAATAAAAGACTTCATTTGAAAAAATCAATTTGTTTTATGGCATATTTACCATTATTTTACGTATAGTAATTAAAAGAAAGATAAATTATTATTGGATAATTAATGCAGCTCGCGCTTTGGTTGGCCTTCCGCGTTTCTTTATTCGTTTTCATCTTTAGACGTCATTACAAATTAAAACTTTCAAAGAAAACTTTAATTACTTAATTAAAAAACAAAATGCAATAAGAGGGCACTGACTACAGAAACATAACAAACAAATACCCGTGACAAATACCCGCATGAATCGAATGGCGCTCTCTGATTGGTGCAAATGGCCGGTCGCACCCGATTCACTCGCGCCAGACAGATCGTGCAGTGGCTATTTTCATCATAAAAGAATACATTGTATAATTTGTATAGCTAAATTATAATTTGTGATGTTTATGGTTGATGCTTGAACTACATTTTTTTGAGGAACATAAGTTGAAGCTTTAAAACGTTAAATGTTGGTGAGTTGTAAAATCCGTGGCTGAGTTAGTAAATTTGATGGCGAGGTGTAAATCAGTTGGTCAAGTTAAAATAATTGTTGTTCTTTACTTGACGCTTTCTAAGGAATATTTAGTTACTGTTGTAAAGAAGGCAAATTAGTTTATAAGAAGCTTACTAATTTTCCCGTTGCTTAGTTATAAAATCAGAAGTTAGGTTCTGTGGCCAAAAAAAAATTCTGCGGCTCGATTTATTATTCCCCAAATTATATCATTCTTATCTGTTACTTGTTTGCTACAGGCACCAAGCGTCTTATATCATATGGATATAAAAAAAAAATATAGTTGATCTTTCTGGCTTTCGCAAAATAGAACCAGTTGTAGCTTACAACACTGTGGCTGTACGGAAAGTTTAATAGTATCAGTTCCAGAAGTTCGCTCTAGCAACAATTATGCCATTGCATTGATGCTTACCACAATTCGGATAGTTTTTGAATGCAATTATCTAACTGACCCAAAATAATGTAAGAAAAATTTAATTTGTTGAGAAATAGAACGTAAATGGACGATAATGCTGAATATTGATCGTTGTCTTATATTTTACATACATACATACATCCATAAAATCACGCCTCTTTCCCACAGGGGTAGGCAGAGACCACGGACTTCCACTTGCTACGATCCTGACACACCTCTTTCGCCTCATTCACTCTCATCACATTTTTCATACAAGCTCGCCGGTTTAGGGTACTTATATAACATACTTATTACGTACTTATCTTATATTTTAGTATCTACTTAGATTAACATTGTGATGAATATAAATGATAGTCGGTTTTCAACGTGTATTTGTTACTCATGAGTTCAGTAGAAATAGGAGCTCCTACGATATTCCTAGTATTTAAGGAATAAAGCCTAGACACAAACAAGCTAGAGATCATCATAAAAGAATTTTCATGAAGATTTAGTTGATGAAAATTGAATTAAACTTACTGAAAATTTATGACAGGGTTTCACGATAGCTGAAATTGTTGCATAAATTCAATATGATTCATGAGAAAGGAAGATTTTATTATATTTATGATCTTTACAAAAGCGCGACGAGTTTCAATACCCTTGTGTTGGTCTATAATCTGAAACCCAATAAGTATTACAAAATAAGTTTTTAATTAATTTTCTTTTATGCTCAACTTTGTTTCCTACAGCCTGGAGCAGAAACTGAGACTGGACTGGACTGAAATACCTGAGCCGACATCTTTATAAATAACTTCTTTGCAGGTAACATTGTTAAGATTCATTAGAAATCTAGCAAGCAGCTAAACTATTGGTTATTTAAGGTAAAAAGTGAAATACAATGATATTATACCTACCTACCTTAAATATCATTGGTCATAGGTTTGGAGATAACCTAGAAATCTGGCTAGGAATTCAACTGTTGCTTAGATAAGGAAAGGTGACCATTAACTTATAATCACCGCTATGTACAGTCAGCGTCATCAATCGGTATCCCCCTATTGATTTTAACAAGGACCCTTTTCATTTCAACTTTGGATTTCAGTCGGATTTGCTAGTATAGGAACTCGAGTGAAATTAGATATCCATAAGTACGAGTATACTAGCAAATCCGACTGAAATCCAAAGTTGAAATGAAAAGGGTCCTTGTTAAAATCAATAGGGGGATACCGATTGATGACGCTGACTGTACATAGTAGCAATGCTAATTTATCAGATAAACAAACTGTCAGTAGATATAATCATATCAAACAGTGTTTTGCTTATAGGATACTAAGGGTGACTTGGAATTAGATTATATTATTGTATTTAGCTTCCAGTATCTTCTGTCTAGTGCCGCTCTTCTCCAAAAGGGTCCGGCTGTCTGTTTGATCTCGTCTTCCCACCTTTTAGTTGGTCGTCCCCTATCTCTTTTTCCATCTCTAGACAGAAGACACTGTAAGGAGCTAGAGGAGGCCTTTGCCTGCAGGCACTTTGAAATACGAGACTTTATTTAAGTAAACTAGAAATAAGTAAAGATTTTTTTTGTTTTTAAGTATTTTGGAAATAAAGGCTTATTATAATTGTATTTAGCGCATTTAACCCTTACAACAAAAACATTTTAGGCTAGCTTTAACAATTAAGAACGTTATGCATGCTGCCTCTAAACCCAATAGCGAGGTTATTGTTTTCATTTTAATATATTCATTTAATGGGGTGAATAACTTAGCAGCTGTGAAACCATTACGCAATCACCATAACGCACTTTTCCCGTCGATTTCATATCTGTACTGGGCTAATCATTGTGCATTACACAGTCGACTGATTAAGCAATTTCTCGGTTCAGTAATCGACGTAGGACAGTTGCAGACGCATTTCATTACAATACATTAGAACTGAGACACACAGTGCGGTGGATTGTCGAAAACCTCGCGGTTTTTAATAGTAGCGTTTAATAGGAGCGTCAACAATAGTAGGTATAAACCTAGTATAGTTTTCTTATCTGTGGTAGGTAAGTATAATGTTATCAAGACTATTCCTCAGGCGCAGTAGTCATTTTCTCAGATCTTTTCCTTTATGCATTTTAAGATGCTTTGATGATGTCTATGGGGTAGTCGGAGACATGCCTACATTTTGCAGACTTTCATACGTGACGGGATGCAAGCCCATCACATCTATAAGAAGGCTAACTAGATTCTTCTATTGATGCACGGCCAGGATTTGACCGGGATTTGATAAATTAATAGGTAATAAAAAATAGATTTAATTATTTTTATTGGATTTCATTTTAGAAGAATAAAGAACGAATTTTACAGTTTTAAGATTTTTATGACGCTGTACCTAACTAGGAAAATCAACCAATACGAAACGTAGTGTAACATTGGTTGTTTACCTATTCAAGATTTTTGTTGTTTTTCATTAGTTATGAAAATCAATATTTCTTTTTTTTTCCGTTTCTCCTATAAAGCAGTTTTTAGAGAACCTTATACCTGTAAAAGCAAATATTTTTTTAATAATCGCACCGCACCGTATGTCCCACACTTACCGGACGATATGTAATTTAGCACACAACCTCCTGCACGTTTTCGTATGGGACAGGTATTTATCGTTCCTGTCAAGTGGACAGACAAAAACAATTCGATGGTTTTACGCCTGTTGCCATTGCACGTGATTACCCTAGTTTAGCCTACTCGTAATGAATTGAAATGGTCTATGCTTAGCTCTGATTTGTAAGGTTGTCGATTCAAATGCGAGTCTATTTTGTTAGTGAGATGCCGCTTTTTTGCATTCCTAATATCTTAAAATTGAGACCATGACTGTGAAATCGTAATCGTTACTTTTTCTTTGACGTGAATATACAAAACGTATGTTTTAACCCCCAACGAAAGACGGGTGTTATATGTTTATAGTGTGTATCTGTATATCTATCTACTTATCTTGATTAATTTGATTCTGACAGTTAGCACAGTAGACATTAGCTTTCAATCTAATACTATTTCTACAATACACAAAATGACTGTAACATTATCTACAAAATTAAGAAAACATTTACATTGTTGTGTTCATAATTTAAATAATTAAGTTTTAATTTTGGAAAATCACAATCACTGTGAGACAGTCCGACGCATTCGTAATCAATTTCAACCAAATTGCAACTAATCACACAAATCCAATAAATCCCCTTCAGATATTAAACCGATGTCCGCAAACAATAGAAAATCGAATTATTGATATAAACCACGTCCATTTATCACTGTAACAAATCAACGATGTGTCCGGATAAAATATTATATTTTGACGTAGTGTCACAGAAAATATAGAAACGCTAATTCAGATTCCTATCCTCGTTTTCTTTGCAAGAAAGCACTGAATCCGCTACTCAGTTTTTAACTTTTACGTTAGTCAATGTTTTCTTGTTGTACTCCATTTTACTTTGTGGTTGTTTCAAATAAATATAGTGATGATGGTAATTAGAATGAATGACTATAATAATAATAATTATAATAATAGGTAAACTCTTTATTTCAGGCAACAGAACAGAATATACAAAGGATATAATGCCATAGGCCCATATTTATAAATACCTGACTGACTAACAAACTTACATGTAAAATTTTAAAACTATATAATGAGTATTTATTTCAAAGTATTCAAGTATTTACTTCACTGAAACTGTGTTGCAGCAGCAAAATAACAGATTCGAAATAACATTCCATTATTCTTTCTACATTATTCCGTGTCTAATTAAATCTCATAATTTTTTTAATTTTTTACTCACGATTGTATAGCAATTAAGTTGAACAGTGGAGTATAAAGCGGTATTAAGATCCTGAAAAATTCAAGAGTTCAAAGTTAAATACCTAATTTATGTATTTAGTATTAATGTTACAAAGGGTAAAAATGTAAAATGTTTTACCAAGTGACTCATGTTTTGCCTAGATAAATATATTTTATTTGACTCGAGGGGCGGACAGTGGGCTTTGCAACACTCCTAGAGTAATGTTATTTTAGACAGCGCACATTTAAAGGGTGTTACCTTGTACGATACTATCATATGAATGTACAGTTACCAAAATAAGCATTATTAACGCTCATTTACATGGTGCGAGTTTCTTATATCTAAGATACGAAAAACTAGCTCTATGACAATTCAGTGATAAGCTATTATCGTCCTTCCACGTATGATTTCAATGTTTAGTTTACATTGTCATTATTTTGACTTGATGACGATAATCGCTTCTTCGGGGCGCGAAACTCGCACCATGTAAATTAACCTTTAGACACGTATGTATTATTATTTATCTATTATATGCTTTAGATATAGTTTTTTTTTTCTGTATTTGTTCTATCAGTATTGGGGTTACGGGTACTTAGCAAACTGTTCTGTACAAAAACTTACTGTTCACGCTGCGTATGAACAATATACATAATGTAGCATTGTAAATACCTTTGATATTACCCTTCTGCGCTTACAACCATGAATTGTTTTCCTTCATTTCACTGACTGCGCGAAAATCGTCAGGGACCATTTACTAGCAAATTTACGGCTTATGAATCTCCCGTGAAGGGTTCTGGGAATTATTAAACGGTACACATTGAGCTGTGTTTGTGCAACATGTTGTTTTTATTTTTTTAGCGGCAACATTACACTTCATAATAAGATTTACAAGTGCAAGTAAAATAAACCATGTCACTAAAAGAGTGATGAGTATGAGTGTGACTGGGTACGCAAGTAGAAGAAGGCCGAAGAAGAAGTGGTTGGATTGTGTGAAAGAGGATGAATGTGAGAGGAGTGGATTCAGAGTTGACGAATGATCGAGGTGAGTGGAAGAGAAAATCTTGTGAAAAAGTTGTGCCGATCCCACTCGTGGGTTAATGTAAGGAGAATGATGATGAAGTGCAAGTAAAATCTGTTGCTTTAACCAAATCCAAACTCGAAACGGTCATGGCGTAGCTGGCTTAGACGTTCTAGATCGTTGAAGTTAAGCTACTTTCTGAGCGATGACGATTTGAATGGGTGACCAAGTGGCATTAACAGTTGAGCGCTTCCGTGCTTCGGTCATTAAGCCATCACAGGGGCCAGCTGACCCAAAAACTCCGTCACCAGAGTCAGCCACTCAGCTCATACGAACATGCTTAGGAAGTACCTACATACTAACTCCTTTATTATGAGATGTGATTTTGTGTACGTATGATAGTATAATCGAAACAGTGTCACGGTTTTTAATTCTTCTCTGTTGAAATAGCCCACATTCATGTACTTACTACTTTTTTATTTGCAAAAAATCCCCATTCACCATTCAGAAAATAGCCCTTACAAAAACACAGCTCTGAAATTCATGCATCTGAAAAATCACTCCGATTTGCACCAGCGGGTATAATTTAAAACTACCCCCCATTTATATCAGTAATACGTCCATTACCATTTCAGCAGATGTTGAATCCATGGAGGTCTTTTGAGCACAAACCGGCCGTGTTACTTGTTCAATGTTCATGCTTCGGCTTTCAGTGGATTGGAAACTTGAATTCGATCAGCCCACTGATGTTTACTACAGATTCGGCTTACCAAATATATTGTTGGGAAGTCAGCTGGTGAGTGAACGATGTTGAGTTAACGATACATAAATAAATAAATATTGCTGGACATTTCACACAGTGCCATCTAGCCCCAAACTAAGCAAAGCTTGTACTATGGGAACCAGATAACTGATAGAATACTTTTATACTTTTTTTTCTGTAAATACATACATAGAATACCTACTTTAAAACACCCAGACACAAAACAAACATCTATGTTCATCACAAAAATGTTTGAAATAAGTAATGAAGTAAGAACAAGCATTTGTGTGATTGTGTAAAACAAAGGTTTGTTCTCGGTCTAAGTTAGGTATTACGAAATAAAAAATAAATGTAGGTATGTTAATATCAGTTATCTGGTTCCCCTAGTACAAACTTCAAAATAGATTAGGTAAGTACCTACTTGTTTGAGATGTTCAAGTAAAAGTTATTAAAATATCTTCATTGCTTCGAGTTGGTTATTGTAGGTCTTATAAATATTTATTGCGACACAAGAAACCAGCTGAGGCTCCGATAAGATATTATCGATCGAGCGAGCGAAGCGAGCGAAGATCTTAGTGGCAAGTTAGGCGATTTTGCTTTGTATGTTTGTATGTTTGTATGTTTGTATGTTTGTATGTTTGTATGTTTCATTTTTATGTTCTCGCATAACTATCGAACCGCTTATCCAATCTGTATGAAACTTGATAGGTCAATAGGTTGTGCTATGAAAATTTGCTGTGGAGCGTATGAGCGTAATCGATGAAGGGGTTGTAAAGATATGGGGTTCCCAAGGGGGTAATTTTTTTTCAAAATTACCCAAATAAATTAAGTGGGGTGTCATATGAAAGTACTCAACTTATACATTCCAAAATGGTTTTTAGTTTTCTTCTAGGTTCTATAGTTTTTGAAATACAGTCAAAAAGAAAAATTATGAAAACCAATTAACGGAAGTATGGAGAGAGCTCCCGTTTCATAGAGTTTCGATGTATTCGTAGGTCTGGTTAACAGACAAGGAGTGTGGCATCGTTGTGGTTTGGTTTGCAATGATTTTAGTTGCTAAGTACTTGATATTTTTTCTTGAGATTGAAAATAAAAGCCGTGTTGGTCGATTGGAAGAGTGCTCGACTTTCGATTCATAGGTCGTAAGTTCGAACCCTGGCCGTGCTCATCAATGGATTTTTCGATTAGAAAAATTTTAATGCGCATTAAAACGAGCTCTAAACGGTGAAAGAAAACATCGTGGGGAAACCAGTTAACGTTCTAATAGCGGCGATGGGCTTGCAACCTGTCACGTATGCAAATGCTAACTCCTGCAAATAGTGGGCTGGGCATGTACCAAAATTATAGAGGGAGGGGAGGGTGTGTAGACACATTTTCTTTGCTTGGAATCCATATTGACACTCACTTAAACTTCAAAAAACATATCCAAATAGTTAAGTCAAAGTTATCGAGCTTCACGTATGCACTCCGAGAATTAAAAAAGTCAACTGATCTTTCCACAGCATTAACCGCTTACTACGCATATTTTTATAGTCACCTATCATACAGCATTGTGTTATTTGGAAATAGCACAGATGCACATGACCTATTTATTCTTCAAAAAAAGTGCGTCCGCATCATCAGAATATATAAAAGGCTTTCGTTACTGACTGACTGACATATCAACGCACAGCCTAAACTATAAGTCCTAGAAGCATGAAATTTGCAGGGTGCGTTCCTCTTATAGTGTAGAGGTGCACTAAGAAAGGAATTTTGAAAATTCGACCTCTAAGGGGATGAAAAGGGCTAAAATTGTTTGTATGAAAAATCGTATTCTTTCAACATAGAAACTTGAAACTAAGCAGTTATGTTCTTCAAAACATTTTAAAAAAGTTTATGAAATTTTTTTTTTAAACTACCCTCAAAACGGGCTGAAAGGAATGTTAAAGTTTGTATGGGAACTTTTTAAGGGGTACTTTAATTTACTTGAAACTCGGTACAAATATATTTCAGTGCAAATAAAAAATATCTGTCGAAAAAAAAATTAAAATTATGCATCAGAGGGAGTGCCAGAGGGTGTTCAAGTTGGTAATGGAACTTCTTAACGGGTGGTTCGATTTGCTTCAAACTTTGTATGTGTACTTATAAAAAGGTAAAAAACATCTCTAAGAAAGGACTTTTGAAAATTTTACCCCTAACGGGAAGAAAACGGTTAAAAATGGTTGAATGAAAAATCGTATCATCAAGCATTTAACATGAAATAAATTGGATTTCGAAATGAGGAAGCTCGCTTCTTTTGTTTAAATCGAAGCTCGCTTCACTCTCTTCGCTTGAATCTGACTTCGCCTGCATATTAAGCTAATATGCAGGCGAATGCATAATCCTACCACTAATAAATATATTGCAAGAAAAGTGAATTATGTCTGACAACAGAATAGGAACCGCCAATTACCCAGCTGTTTCTTAGAGCACCATTAGACCATCCCTCTTTTTCTTGGAGCACCGTTAACAAAATCAAGTGACAAACGTCATGTTGCATTTGTCTAAAAAATATCGGTGCTCGCTTCGCTCGCATATTACCTTCATGAGTAATTTACTGTTAGGAACCGAGAACCATCCATCTTTTTCTTAGAGCACCGTTAGCAAAATCAAGTGACACATATCATGTTGCTCTAAAAAATTTCCGCTTGCTTCGCGAGCAGAGGAAGCTCGCTTCGCTCGCTTAGGTCAGTGCTCGCTTCGCTCGCATATTACCTTCATGAGTAATTTACTATTAGGAACCGAGAACCATCCATCTTTTTCTTAGAGCGCCGGCATCGTTAGCAAAATCAAGTGACACATGTCATGTTGCTCTAAAAAACTTCCGCTCGCTTCGCGAGCAGGGGAAGCTCGCTTCGCTCGCTTAGGTCGGTGCTCGCTTCGCTCGCATATTACTTTCATGAGTAATTTACTGTTAGGAACCGACAACCAGCCATCTTTTTCTTAGAGCGCCGGCACCGTTAGCAAAATCAAGTGACACATGTCATGTTGCTCTAAAAAATTTCCGTTCGCTTCGCGAGCAGGGGAAGCTCGCTTCGCTCGTTTGAGTCGATGCTCGCTTCGCTCGCATATTACCTTCATGAGTAATTTACTATTAGGAACCGAGAACCATCCATCTTTTTTTTAGAGCACCGTTAGCAAAATCAAGTGACACATGTCATGTTGCTCTAAAAAATTTCCGCACGCTTCGCGAACAGGGAAAGCTCGCTTCGCTCGCTTAGGTCGGTGCTCGCTTCGCTCGCATATTACCGTCATGAGTAATTTACTGTTAGGAACCGACAACCATCCATCTTTTTCTTAGAGCGCCGGCATCGTTAGCAAAATCAAGTGACACATGTCATGTTGCTCTAAAAAATTTCTGCTCGCTTCACGAGCAGGGGAAGCTCGCTCCGCTTACTTAGGTTGGTGCTCGCTTTGCTCGCATAATACCTTCATGAGTAATTTACTATTAGGAACCGAGAACCATCCATCTTTTTCTTAGAGCACCGTTAGCAAAATCAAGTGACACATGTCATGTTGCTCTAAAAAATTTTCGCTCGCTTCGCGAGCAGGGGAAGCTCGCTTCGCTCGCTTAGGTCGGTGCTCGCTTCGCTCGCATATTACCTTCATGAGTAATTTTCTATTAGGGACCGAGAACCATCCATCTTTTTCTTAGAGCGCCGGCATCGTTAGCAAAATCAAGTGACACATGTCATGTTGCTCTAAAAAATTTCCACTCGCTTCGCGAGCAAGGGAAGCTCGCTTCGCTCGCTTAAGTCGATGCTCGCTTCGCTCGCATGTTAGCTTCATGAGTATTGTGCGAGCAAAGTAATTTACTGTTAGGAACCGATAAGCACCCATCTTTTTCTTAGAGCACCGTTAATAAAATCAAGTGACACAATATGACTGTCATGTTGCTCTACAAAATTTCCGAAAACATTTCAAATTTCCGAAAGAGGCCTTCCCTGAGGCGCGGTACGAAGTTCGCGGGGTCAACTATTGAATATAAACACGACACGACATGCATGCATGCCTATAATCTTTACTATACTGAGGTAGCGCATTTGATATCATTCTGTGGTAAACACTTGAAGGAGCACTTAACGTAGGTATAGGGGTAGTCAGAAACAAGTCCAAATCTAGGCTATCAATACAACGGTGCGCGAGATCTCAGTTCGGGGCGAACTACTAGTTAGTTAGATAAAAAAAAGTAGATTCAAGGAAAATTGGAGAGAAACCGCAGAAGATCGCGAAAACGGGTAACGAAAGTTACGGGGGAGGCCTTTGCCACGTAGTGGGACAGTTTGGGCTTATTAAAAAAACTTATGAAAGTTTTAAATCATTATAATCACTGTTGAAACTGATATTTGTCAACTTTCGAATGTTTTAATCCGTTTTAAAGTGTTATGTTTTTTTAAATTTGCATAGCTGTTTGTATTTTCTGTCATGTAAATAGAAAGAAAGTAAAGAACGACATACGAGTATGTGATGGTTATCATTAGTTTCTAGGTGTCTACACTTTCTAAAAGGACTTATAATATTAGCTCGATCATTTGTATACTGTCGCAAAAGTCAATAAACTAAAATATCGAATCGTTTGGTCTTGACTCAAGGGGCAGGTACGATTGTAAATGGGTGGATTTGTAACGGAAGTGGAAATGCCCACAGTGTCCACTTCGTTCATGTTTTTTTTATAAAACACGTCATTTTATTCTTTAAACAAGCCTTATTTCTTTAAAATCTAATCCGACTATGATTTTGCAAGTATCATAGACGTCAAATGAGTTTTATGAAGAAACAGTTGGTACCATTACAAAAATTGCAATTATTATAGGTCAGTATATCTATGTATAGTGTAGGTATGTTCTGTTAAGTAAATTTGTGAAAAAAAAACAGTGCCATAATAGTAAATAAACTTTGAATACCTATTCACGACACCGGGTTTGCAGTAAAAAAAAAGAACTATAGAAAAGAGCTGATCATCTTCAAAATACTGAACAGATTTTCATGGAACAGCTAAGAACACTCTCGACAAAGACACCATTCAGACAAAAAAATAATAATTAAAATCGGTTTATCCGTTCAACCCCTCTATTTTTCGTCGGGGTTTATAAATAAAAACAGTGCGACAAAACAGTATTAACAAAGAGCTAAGCGATTCATGAAAATTCTTAGGCGACTTTGTGGAAATCTAGGGCTACATTTGCATGCAGGTCATTCGTCATTTGGTATTCAAAACGCGCTTCAAAGCGAATCGAAATAGCGACTTCTGAAAGCAAAAACATTCCCGGCTAATGATGAAGTTACTCGATGAATTTTCAAGTGATGAATTTACTACCTTACGCGCAGCTAGTCCACTTAGGCTGGATTTTACCAAACTGGAATAAGCTTTATCTGGAGATTAAACCACAGATTAAACTGCTGTTTATTAGAATATTTTGACACTGTAAAGTTGACACCTTATAACCAGGATAATTTGAATGCAACTAATAATGTTCGGTTGCGTTTTCTAAACAATTGTATTTCGAATTCTGTCGGCTAACGGAATAACTACTCTGGGAGTAAGATGACAGTTTGGTCGAATGCAGCCTTACTGTGGTATAAATAACCGTGGAAGTGTAATGCCAAGAACCTAAGAGTAAGCAAAAACTCGAAATAAGTTCTTCGTTCTAGTTATAAATAACTAGCGGACGTCCGCGGCTTCGCCCGCGTGAACTACTATTTTTTTATCCCACGGGAACCATGCAATTTTTCGGGATAAAAAGTAACCTATGTCTTATTCCCAGTTATAATCTATCTACATTCCAAATTTCATCAAAATTGGTTTAGTAGTTATGGAGATACGTGGCAACAAACATTCACATACACACACACACGGACTTTTGCCTTTATAATATTAGTAGGATAGGATAGGATTAGAACGAAGAGGTGCGCAACTATTCTAACTTACGAGATTCTAGGGGTAATTTTTGTATGTGTCTGAGATATTCGCATAAATCAGATCGTTTACAAGTTTGTTCACAGAATTATTTAGGTAAGGATTTTCACTAAGGTCAACACTTGAACATTAGCAATGTTACTCAATCAGTTAAGAAAACTGGCTTTATAAGTTGTAAGATTGAACCAAACATGTTGACTAATTATTAGTCACCTATCACCTTTTACAGGTGATATGACAAATGCTTGTAAAAAGCAACGTCACTAAAACGACAATTTGTTCGTTAAAGTTCAATCCTCAAAGTCCAATATTCATTGTCACAAACAAGCATCGTTAAAACAACTTCATTCAAAGTTAGGGGCTTTCGATATGGGATTAACTCTTCCTAGTTTTTCCCGTGAAAGCTATTTAACTTTGCTGGCAACAGTTTTCTATCGGGAATTTGCAAGCGAATATGGGGAAATGTGGTAGAATAGATACCTCTAAGTATCTACTAAGGTGAAACGATTTTTAGTGCACAGTGATAAATATAAATAGATTATCGATTTTATACTTTCCCAGTCTAACTTAGCTCGGTAAACTGAGTTCACCTATCAATTTTTAAGTCTTTCCTATATTGCTTTAAGTCTATCCTTTTTTCGCGTAGATTTAAGGTTTGGGTAAAAATAATAAAAACAAAGAAGTTTATGCTTTTTGACAAAAGCTCTAAGTAAACGATAAAAGAAAACAATGAAAGTTTGTGTTTCCTGTGGAAAAGATTAATTAAGCTGAGAGTTGTGATCTTAACAATATTCCCGGAACAACAGAGTCCTGTTGAGTAAAAGGCCAATGAGATTTATTTTTACCAATATAGACGTTATACTCATAAGAAAAAGCTCTAAAACGCGGCGAAATTTTAGCTTTGTTAGCTTTGTTTAATTCAATCAAGGAAACTTAACCGGTTGTCTGTCGGAGCACAGATCTGAGAGACACAATTGATTTTCTATTGTGTCTGGAATCCCGACAGACTAAAGGTTAAAAATAACAGAGATTTTAATAACCCCGTTGCCACGTTGTCGGAAAGAGATAAATGATGTGCGTGCTATGTGCAAATGCGTGTAACAACGTAGCAAGACAAAGTGTGACTGACTTGACTCAAGCTAATTAGCCTGACTTTTGTTCGCCACGCAGAGCGGGGTACAACGAATCTACCTAAGTATAAAGAAGATCATTGAAATTACCCGATAAAGTACCTACCTCAGTTTTTAACCGACTTTGAAAAAAGGAGGAGGTTCTCAGTTCGTCGGAATCTTTTTTTTTTTTTTTTTTTTTTATGTATGTTCACCGATTACTCGAAGACGCCTTGACCGATTTCAAAAATTCTTTTTTTGTTTGAATGGGTACACTTTCCAATTGGTCCTTTTGGTCATCAGGTCAGGATCTGATGATGGGATCTTGGAGAAATCGAGGTAACTCTTCAAATTTTATAGGCACGCTTGAAGCGATTAGGGTATTTTTTAAAAGGTTATCAATGACAATGCAATATTATGGTAACATTGAGCTGATCTGATGATGGAGTCAGGAGCTGTTCAACAGAACTCCTCAGTAAATAAGCCGATTGAGTTGAAACTCGGCATGTCTGTCAAGTTTCAACTAGAATGTAATAATATGGTCACAACGAGCTGATCTGGGGATGGAGTCATTAGCTGTTCAACAGAACTCCTCAGTAAATAGTCTGATTGAGTTGAAACTTGGAACTCAGCATGTCGGTCAAGTTCCGACTATAATGTAATGATATGGTGACAGCTAGCTGATCTGATGATGGAGTCAGGACCTGTCCAATGGAACTTCTCAGGGAATAACAGTGGAACATCCATGTTTGGGCTAATTTTAATTAGCTCACCCTTAGCCTTACCCAATACAGTTTGTATTGAAGTCGGTTTTTTAAAATTTTTAATTTAGCCACTTGTGTTATAGCTAGAAAGTAAGTTCTGTGACGTAATAACCCACTTTTCAATAAACCTTCGAGGTGCCCATTAAAAACTGCATTTTACAGCGTTATGACAGCGGGCACTCCGATAGCCTTTCAACTATAAGTATCCATTACTAATCTAGCACAGTTTTATAAAGCCGTGATATCACCAACCACAGACCTACCAGAACTGGACAAAACTCGAAAAGACTTTTCGTAAGTAAGTAAGTAAGTTCGTATGAGTAAGTGGCCAACTCTGGTGACGGAGTTTTTAGGCCGCCTAAAGGCCTCCGTCATGGCTTAACGACTTAAAAGCCGGAACCGACAATTTAACGTGCCCTCCGAAGCACGGAAGCGCTCAGCTCGTAATACCACTTGCGGTCACCCATCCTAAGAGTGGCCGCGGCCAACGCTGCTTAACTTCAACGATCAATCAAGAACGTCTAAGCAAGCTACGCCACGAGCGCTGTTTTTTCGTAAAAACACAGTTAAATTATTTTTTTCAATAAATGTCCACAACTAAACTTTGTTAGGACACAGTTGATATTCTTTCCAATAGATTCTAGTAAAGCTGACATTTCTAGATTGAGATTTCTTAGTTCTTAATTATACTAGGTACTTAATGATTTCTTACTATCAGTTTTCCACTATTACTTTCAAATATAAAATTAAATAAAAACCAATAAATCTATTTCTTATTTGGCATACGCAAAGGGCCTAGAGGCCTAGACCTGGCAAAGGGTGAAGTCGGGCTGCGCATGATAATTATGATGATTCTATGTAAAACTGTAGTGTATCTATGTGTTGTAGTCTTATGCCCAAATACTGAAACGCTACTTAAATATCTGAAATGTACTTATGAACGAACGATAAACCATAAAAAAGAACGATAACGAACTATTTGAGACGTTCTAACTCTAATCGTATTCAAAAAGTCAACGATAAGCACTAGTTAAACTAAGTATCGTTTCAGTACTCGGGTATAGTGGCATAGTTGCTAAATTAGTATTTAGTACTAAGCTTTTACCATTTGGCTAGGCTGATCAAATTGGTACGTCGCCTCTCGTCGTGTTTGCTCTAAGCCACCGCTATAAATCTATCTGCAGGCAAGCGATAAAAAACTAGGACAGTTGCAAGTATATCCATTTCGTTATTGTGGCTAGCCTAGGCTATCTAGTTTATTCGGTGACACTAATGCTGATGAAGTACCTTCTTTCTGGAAGAATTAGATAAAATTACAATGACTTATAGCTTACTCTATTCTGGAAACATTTTTGTACGCTTTTTTCTCTGAATAGTCTTACGTTATTTTGCATTCTTCAATGATAAATAAAAAATGTTTATGCGCATTAGTAAGAATCCTAAACTGTGAATCAGCATAGGAAAATTAGTTAGGTTTCTAAAAGCGGTGATGGGCTTGCAACCTGTCACGTATCTAATGCTAACTTCTGATAAAGGTGGGCAAGTAGAGTGCGCCGCAAACTTTATGGCGGCTAAAGTGCGCGGCAGATTCGACTTTGCGCAGGTACAGTCAACGCAATAGAATGGAGTAAGCTTTATCTACATAGCCCGCCTAGCCCCGCCCCTCACCGCCTTCACCTCCCCGCAATTGCGTTGACTGTACCTGCGCAAAGTCGAATTTTCCGCGCACTTCAGCCACCATAAAGTTTGCGGCGCACTATACCAAGTATACAATTTTGATACCTCCTAAAAAATATCTACTTAACCTTGGGGATTAAGCGCAGAGCGCTTCCGTGCTTCGAAGGGCACGTTAATTGTCAGTCCAGGCTTTTAAGTCGTTAAGCCATGACGGAGGCTTTTAGGTGGCCTAAATTCTGTCACCAGAGTTGGCCACTTTCTAATACGAAGTTACTTACTTACTTACTTTTCCATTAATGGAACTGTCCAATAGTACAAGTAGTAATGATGTAAACGCGTTTTTTTTTTCATATCTGCAAATTAAAAATACAAAGCAGGTCTGAAAATTAAATTTTTGAGCAATGTGTATCATCAATCTATGTTTTAAAAACACAACTTTTCAAAGAGAGCATGACCGAACTGTCTTGTTTATTAAATAACAAAATTACCTTACTTCCTCTAATCTCACAAAATCAATCGGCGGCCTTTGATAACCGTGAACATCAATCGAACAGCTGACGATGAAATTATAACGATATTGAATTGCCCCAAAACCAATTCTCTCAATACTATTAGATCGCCTGTGACTTCATTTGTTTAAATTTTTCATCATACGTCTTATATTTCTCTAGATTTTGAATACCTCAAGATCCGAGTGGATGTACCTTTCTTGCGTCGTGAGCCTGGTTTACATTCTTTTGCATCTATCTAAATATCACAGAAACAAAAACTTGTGAACATTTTTGCATGTTTTCTTCAAGCATGCCTCAATAGGCTCGCACTATGGACAATGCAGTTTTACCATTTTAATAATGACACCTAACCGCTTTATTGTAAACCGAAGACTAAAGGTAGTCTAGGATCTAAATAAATTTAAAACATAGATTACATTAGTTAGAAAGCGTCATTAATTTATGACGCTGACTGTACACAGGGATGTGAAGTACTAAACCCTGATCATGCATAGTACAAGTTTTCAACATTTATAGTACATATTATACTAATTTACATGTTTGAGAATACACGGGCTGAAGTATGTCATATTAGTATGGTATACCATAGTGAGTGGTAGTAGTGAAATGTGTCAAATTAGTAGTAATTATGTAGATAGCGCTCATCGATGCTTTAATCGATATATTGGTCCTATCATGATTTTTATCTGGCGAAAAAGGTTCCGTGGCCGAGTTGGTGAAGGCACTCCGGCTAAAGGAGGATCGTTTGTATCATTGCGGGTTCGAATCCCGTCGGAATTGAAAATTTTAATAAGATTTTTCATTTTCAAATGTAAATGTGTCCTTCGTTATTGTAAAACAATATCTACCAAATGTACAACTGTCAGACAGTCAGTCACTCGTCTTCGTATTGTTGAAATAATTTTATAAGAAGATTGTTATTCCTTTTGGTACGGCTATGGTAGTATTCCACCCTAATTATCAATTCGTCGCGATACCGAGCCGCCTTTTGTGAATTGAATCAACGTTTTCTTTAACTTGTATAAATTTATGCTATTGTATACTGCATAAAAATGTAATTAATAAATATTAATACTTGTTTTATATGTTTGTCTCTTAGGCGCAGGCCAGATAGAAGAGACGGGGCGCAGACATTTGTCTCTTCTGCGTCCCTTTCATACAAAATGTGACGGCGCCCCGTCTCTTCTGTATGTTTTGCGGCGCGACGCTTCTATACATTTTCTATGAAAGGGACGCGGAAGAGACATAATATATTATGTTTGCGACGCGTCCTCGTCTTACGTCTTTTCTGTATGTCCCACGCCTTATGGTATTCTGGTATTCATCAAACTGACTTTAAAGTTTGGTTTTGACAAATGGGCTTCCCGTTTTTTAATAAACACAAAATTGCAATGACAATACAATTACACAGCTGCAGCTGTTGCAATTAGGGTACGCTAGATAGATTTTTAGACTCATTCGTCGTCGTAATTCTGATGTAAAAAAAAAAGAAAAATGATAACGACTGTATCCCCGAGGCGCGGTAGACATTCTTTAAGATCTTTTTGGACATCTTTAAAATCCTTTGAAGATGTCTAAGGAGGTAGTCAGAGGTATGTCCAAATACATTTGGTACACGCCCACATTTTGCAGATAATTCTGATGTTTTCCAATTTAATCCCTTGAACTAACCTTCTATTACATAAAGCCTCAAAATGTATATTTACCATGTAATCAACAAAAAATATTTCGAAAAAATTAAAAAAAAGCTGAAACTAAATAACCTTTCTGGTAAAACCAATATCAAACTTTCGCGCACAATAAACCAATTACAAAGAGCCACCATAATTGGCGAAGGCATGAAATTAAACATGACAAAACTGTTTCGGAACAACGAGAAATTACCCTCGACACCTTGCTTAGATCGCAATACTTGCAGATGAAAGATTATTGTTAAGAAAGACCATTCTAAAGAGGTTCAGCGGACCTACCATGGTTTTTTTGGTTTTTTGTTTGAACATAGTGAGTAAGTGACAAGAAGTAGTTCCTACTTCTGGTTTTACTTAAAAACAGTTGTAGGTTTTTAACTGTATCTCTTTGGTGTTGATAAGACCAAAATGGGCTGAATACTGTAAAATCTCAAAAAGATAATAAGATCATCATCTCTTCGGCCCATTTCCACCCATTGTTAGATAGTTCTCTTCTTTGTTACTCCTTTTGTTATTCACTTTGATCGTAATCTAATATAATAACAGAACAAAATTCAAAGAATCGAAGAATTCGAAGAATAATTTTTTAACTATTATCATTTTCACCAGTAACTATGTTTTTGTTACGTGAAAAAGTACAACAGTCGTATTTTGTTTTCTCGTCTTGTTTTATTCCAAACTCACGTCCTAATTATCACAAACGACACAGTACAGACAGACAAATCTACGGGAAACTCGCCAAAATTTATTTCCACTCCGATAAATGGCACCGCAATTGTTTTCGAAAGGCTTCTTTGAATCGGAAAGAAGTTTTGGTCTAATTAAATTTGTCCTACAGACGTGGTTTATGTCTGAAGTTCAAAGAAGTTTAGCTTTCAGGTAGTGGTTTCAAAATGGAATGGAATTGTTTTTTTTTATTGATGGCCTTCAGCAGTGCAATTCAGACTTTCGAAAATGCATCCGATTCGATGATTTTCTTCGGAATGAATCGAAAAATTGTCACTTTCCGAATTCGGAATACTTTCCGAGAAGGTCTAAATCGCACGGCTGATGGGGTTTTATTAATAAGTTGACGAAAGCAAGTTTTTTATCATTCATGGTTCTTAGATATTTTATCAAAATCGGTTCAGGCTTTTGAAGATCATCAGCTTTTTTCTAGTTTATGAAGGAATACGACGGGGGTTTTCATTAAATTTAAATGTAATTGTTAAGAAATTCGAAGTCAAGCGAAGATCTGTAAGGTCACGAATTTGATAGACGATCGCTAGTAGCAATAATAACTAAGGCTCTTACTTATAAAATATGTTTAAAGTTGAACACTGGTTAAACAACGTCCTGTCTTTACTTGTGGATAGTGACGAATAGAGACAGGACGTTGTTTAACCAGTGTTCGACCTTAAACATCTTTCATAAGTATAAGGGGGTAGGTTCTTTGGAGGACTTGTTATGCCTTCAGACGACCTAAAAAGTTTGAGAAGCCGTAAGTAATGAAAAACTACTCGTCGTCCAATAAAATTACATTTTAGTAGGCTGAAACTTGCATAGTTAGAGTTGGTTTATCGATAGTTCAATATAATTTTACAGTCTCTGTCGCATACTTTGCTAGTCTATTTTAACGACATAATATACCTAATGCATAGTTCACGTCGCGGGGCGTCAGTGGATGCGGCTAGCACAGGATCGTGGTGGATGGCACAAACTTAGGAAGGCCTATACCCAGCAGTGGGTAAAGTCGGGCTGTGGATGATGATGATGATACCTAATGCTGTTTTTTTGCTTGTAGTTATTGCAAAGAGCAACACTATGCTTTTCGATCGAGCGAGCGAAGCGAGCGAAGATCTTAGTGGCAAGTTAGGCGATTTTGCTTTGTATGTTTGTATGTTTGTATGTTTGTATGTTTGTATGTTTGTATGTTTGTATGTTTGTATGTTTGTATGTTTGTATGTTTCATTTTTATGTTCTCGCATAACTATCGAACCGCTTATCCAATCTGTATGAAACTTGATAGGTCAATAGGTTGTGCTATGGAAATTTGCTGTGGAGCGTATGAGCGTAATCGATGAAGGGGTTGTAAAGATATGGGGTTCCCAAGGGGGTAAATTTTTTTCAAAGTTACCCAAATATATTGAGTGGGGTGTCATATGAAAGTACTCAACTTATACATTCCAAAATGGTTTTTAGTTTTCTTCTAGGTTCTATAGTTTTTGAAATACAGTCAAAAAGAAAAATTATGAAAACCAATTAACGGAAGTATGGAGAGAGCTCCCGTTTCATAGAGTTTCGATGTATTCGTAGGTCTGGTTAACGGACAAGGAGTGTGGCATCGTTGTGGTTTGGTTTGCAATGATTTTAGTTGCTACTTGATATTTTTTCTTGAGATTGAAAATAAAAGCCGTGTTGGCCGATTGGAAGAGTGCTCGACTTTAGATTCATAGGTCGTAAGTTCGAACCCTGGCCGTGCTCATCAATGGATTTTTCGATTAGAAAAATTTAAATGCGCATTAACACGAGCTCTAAACGGTGAAAGAAAACATCGTGAGGAAACCAGTTAACGTTCTAATAGCGGCGAAGCGGCGATGGGCTTGCAACCTGTCACGTATGCAAATGCTAACTCCTGCAAATAGTGGGCTGGGCATGTACCAAAATTATAGAGGGAGGGGGAGGGGAGGGGGAGGGGGAGAGGAGGGGAGGGGAGGGGAAGGGAAGGGGAGGGGAAGGGAAGGGGAGGGGGAGGGGAGGGGAAGGGAGGGGGAAATAGGGGGAGGGGGGAGGGGGGAGGGGGAGGGGAGAGGATGGGAGGGGCGGGGAGGGGGGGAGGGAGGGGAGGGGGAGGGAATTGATTTTCTCATACATTTCGTATTGAACTGCTATTTTAATAATTTCTCGAACTAAGAGGCCTTCCCTGAGGCGCGGTACGAAGTTCGCGGGGTCAACTATTGAGTATAAACACGACACGACTTAATGTATTGCATGCATGCCTATAATCTTTACTATACTGAGGTAGCGCATTAGATGTCATTCTGTGGTAAACACTAGAAGGAGCACTTAACGTAGGTATAGGGGTAGTCAGAAACAAGTCCAAATCTAGGCTACCAATACAACGGTGCGCGAGATCTCAGTTCGGGGCGAACTACTAGTAATATTACATTTACTTCTTTAGACACAGAACAAAAATTACTTTCACAAATCATGCTTTTAAAAAATGCCAAAAAAAACTGTTCCTTTTTTGCTTCTCGAGAGAAATCGTTTAATTGGCATGGTATTCAATGTCAAACAACGTTCGCCAATTAGATATGACAGTATGACTGTCAGTGATACCTATTGACTTCTTCAGAGTGCATGTTAAATAAGCCCGGCTAAGAAATCACGCTCATAAATTACCTTTTTGCCTTCAGAGTAGGGCAGTAGCTTTTACAGAATCACTTCAATATGACGGTTACTACTTTTTAGGTATCCATCAGCTAAAGACCAAGACAAAGCATACGACCAAGGCTCATAATCGCATCAGACTCGCGCGAGTGACCGTTCTTACAATTAAACAAGTAGAATGCTTCGTCCGCATAAACTGGAAAACAGTTTTAAGTGAATTAATTCAAGCTTTTGTGCTGGTTTCCTTCGTGGTATTAAGCTCTAGTTGCGTCTTCGACTTGCGCTTACTAAGAGCATTATTAGCATTATTTCTAATGAGAATGGCTTTTGTATGAACAAAATTGGTCTCAGGATAGTATTCTACTCTTTGAGAAACTTGGCTTTTCTTTTTTAAGATTTGGGATACGAGTTTTTCTATGTTACTTCTTTTTATGCTTAGTGATTCACAACACAATATAATCATAAAAGATAAAATACATAATACTTAACAGGTATTTTTTTAATACCTAAACAAGTAGTTTTGCTTGCAGAAGCAATGATAATGATAAATACATGATTATCAAAAAGTATGATAGATGTAACAGTAGATGTTGATAATACACAAATTAAGTATCTCAAGCATAATTTAGATGTATTTATAATGCATGTGAAATTTATATGTCCTTCCGTTAATGAGCTTGCCTTAATTTGGTTTGCTTGGCCCAGATGTCGTAACGTTGCATTCCATAACAGTTCCAAAATGTATTCACGTCATTAGACGCGTCAGCTGTGTAAATTCGTAGAATTTCTGGACTAATGACTTCGAAATCCGTAAATATTTTCATGATCGTAGTGTACTAAGCAGATTTCAAAAAAGATTGAGTTAAAAAGACAAGGTTTGCTGTTTCAGGACAGACACTGATGACGTCATTATCAACTTTATACTTTATTTAATGCAGTATAATTGATCGAACAAACGTGAAACTGATTTTATAGTAACCTTTAGGAAAATCGGTTCAATTGTGATTAAGTTACAAATCAGAATATAATCAGTTACCAGCTTGTATCACTCAAGCTACCATTGTGTCTTGGAATATATTTAGTGTAGAAACATCTATTTTTTTGTTTACTAACCACCAAGTTACAAATATCTATCTAATGGTAACTGTGTAGTATTTTTCTAAGTAGTTGTTTCATCCGTAATTTATCCCAAAAAACTTAAGTGAGTTTTTAGTTGCAGTAGGTCCAAAATTGTAGTTGAATATAGAATAACCTAAAGCTTTCATTGGATGAATCTTTGTAGACACAATGAAAAATCGAAATAATAGGCGCAAAGCAAAGAACAATAAATCTAGAAACCCCTTTGTAAAACGCCCACCATTGATTTACCTAACCTTACCCTGATGGGAAATGCACCGCTCCAAACCAAACAAAGTGACCCTAAGCAAATAATATGAACACGAAAGTCTAATTCATTATTGTCCGGGAAACAATAAAAGCAGAAACAAAGGGATTACGGATAAATCTAAAAGGGATTTTTTCTAGGGGCTTATCTACTTTGCGTCGTTTTGGGAATAAATACCGGGAGTCTTGCAATGAAGATAGACTTAAGTCTGCCATTGTCTGTTTGATAAAAAAGGTAGGAAATAGGTCTGAACAGAATCCTTGCGTAATCTGTTCACGGTTAAACTAAACTTATTGTTGGACTGTAGGATAATACTGATTCAAAACATTGCAGATTTGGAGATTTACTTTAATTTAACATTCTTTAATAATTTCTCGTAATATCCTTTTTTCTTTGCGACGCAGACACAACAGTGAAATTAAAACAGATAAGCCTGTTGGCAAATAGAAAAGGCAAATATTACCATCACTTAAAAAAATACTTTTACTCAAATTACATGACATCAAGAATATTATCGATAAAAAATCTTACAAAACTTTTAATCAAAGAAATACAATAAATAGTAGCAGTTTTGAGTCAGCTAGTATCTTCAATACAAACCAATAAAGATGCGGTATTGTGTAAACACAGAACTATAGCTTAGATATAAACAAAGGTTGGCACTGCGGCGCCAGGGTATTAACTTACAATCCAGTAAGAGCAAATCGAATTCAGGAGTCGCGACAGAAATCTTGTTCTGAGCGATTATTTTATTCGCCGACTTAATGTTTTCAAACAGCGTTATCGCGGATGACAAATTGCTTTATTCGAACGCTTTGAAGGCAGTTTTGTACTTTGAAATGTGCTATAATTATTTTTAAAACGGAGAATTCATTGAGACAGCTAAAAGGAACACATTTTTTAAAGCTTAGGAATGTGATGGTGCTAATTTAGTTAAACGGGTCCATGCTAAAATTTCGTCATCATTTTCTCACAAAACATAGTGAAATAAGACACCATGCGAGCGAAAACCAGTTTCACAGCATTATCGTTCTAAAACTCACGGGTTGAACCAAAGTTAATCGTCCGAAGCGCCAGTGCGAATAATGGTGCGACAAATTTTCCGTTCCGTCGAGCATTTTACTCTGAATGCACCTACACAATCGATGGTATTGCCTGCAAAATTGTACGCTATTAAGTGACATTCTAAATATAGGGATCCACGCGATGACGACGATATAGCCGCTTGCACTCAACCCTTTGCGTGTTCCATCCGGTACCGAAACCGCTCTACCGCAACCCCATCTCTATTTTCAATTCTATAAACACCAAAATCCCTCAACCGTGCCGAAATGTACGTCGTTTTTAGAACAAAAAGAGTAACAACTGATGAAGTGTAACAGTTACACATCTGCCTTTCGACGATTGATTCGTAATGATGATTGCTACGTGCGGCATGAGACGTCTGCGGAAAGCAGAGCTGTGTTTTATCAATGTTTTGACGGTAATCATACGGCAACCGTAGCGGGAGGACGACTTATTACTGACAGCATAATTCAAGCGGCTGACATGCGTGAAGAACCTAGTGTTTATCTCTGGTATCGCGGAAAACACGTAATTGAGCTTGAATTTCGAATTTGCTTTATTCTTTTTTTAATGCATAACTGATTCGTTTCGTATCCAAACAAGACTTTCTTGAATCAGAAATTGATCTCATTCGTCTTATATGGAGAAAGTAATTACTTTCTCTTGAAATATCTTCTTTTTTATTGTGATATATTTTCATCGTTTTTTAAATTTGTTATTTTATTCATCATCAAACAGTATTTCAGTCCTAAGCTTCCAAAGTCACGTTTTAGCTTTTTCTCATATTGTATGATTTACAGCACCAGAAATATTATCCAACGCTGCTTCTATTTCCTCCCGACTAAAGTTTCCTCTAATTAAAAGCAAACGCACGGCTGAATCTGAACGTGGTTCCAATCATCTCATCAGGTTTACGACTGTCTGTCTGTTTGTCTCACATAAAGCGTGTTGAGTGCGGAGCCGCTGATTGATAACACATGCCTACAGGATATATGGAACAATGAATTCTTATGTTACTTTTATGAAATTTTAATGTTAACTTTCTCTTTAATTTTTTTGGAAGTATTAATTAATTTATTTATATTTTCATACGAGTAGTATGTTTTCACATAGGTCTGGTTAGTGTTAAAGTATAGCTCTATCTTCGACGATTGCAAATTACTGATTCAAAAAATTCGAAGCATCTAGCCGACAGAAACATACAAATATGAACAACAGCGTACAAATATGACCAAATCAGGTACCTACCCTAGTCAAATAGAATCACATCTCTATTTTCTAACAAAATAAACAACATTAACCTTAACATCAGGCAGGTGAAATGCTGCGCAGGAAAGCTTACCAAATATTTACAAGTGCTTCAAGTGGCTTAAAACAAATTCTCCAATAATCTCGCTTCGACTTTGTACTATTGTTTACATTAAATTTCGCTACTGCCTTCAGCTTGTATTTTTGTGGAACGCCACTCAAATCTTGTTTGATTTCGCCAAATATAAAGCGTTTGTAAACATTTACACAGACTTGTATCAGGTTACGATTTCTTTTGTTCAACCGTTTGGCTTCTACCAATTGAATAGCAACTTGTGTTTCAGATTTGTATTCCATTATTTATGTAAAGGCATTGTATTATTTAACCTTCTCAGTGGTTTGTCGCAGAGTTTATTTTGCATAGCAATAGTGTATTTACCTTTAGGACCATTAGGTACGTTGATTTCCCAAAATGTTGAATTCTATTGTTGAATTCCTAAAATGTTTTATTTTCATGATCCCGTAATGTTAAATTTCTACAAAGTTGAATTTGTTATACAATTTTTAATCAAAGCAATACATTTTTGACATTTATAATAAGTTTAGCTTTTACATTGGCTTGTTTTCAGGATTCTAAAATTAATTTCTCACAGTTGCTGCTAATGCAAAACATTATTCTTCAACAAGAAGTGAACAAATATCCTCTCACTTTTTTCCAACACCCTCATGATGATTTTGACAGTGCCTCGATGAATGTTTACATCGTCGCCAGAAAGTCATTAGTCGTCACTTACACGTACATCTGGCGGACGCTTACACAAAGAATACCCTACACTTCCAAAACTTAACTTTAATCTTAATGCACTGTAAACAAGGGTGCATTTCCAAAAAAAACTAGATTAAAATAAGATATATTGAGCAGTGTTTTGAGTATTGAAAATTACTAAATTTCTAAACCATAACACCACGGTTGACAACAAAAATTTATTAATCACAATCAAGGGAATAGATAAATCTGTTTTGCGTCTTTTGCTCAAAATATTTTAAGGTGTTTAAAAGTGTTGGCGTACTCTTCAGTTCGAAGACAATTAGTACCTACTGACACCTTTTGTCTTAAAAATGACTTTAAATTAAATAAGCAAACCCCTTCTAAGCTATTGCAATAATTTACTTCCAAAGCCAATTTGTCACCTAAAAACATTCGAAGAAATCTCAACACTGTCTGAGACAAAGGACCCGGTGGTGTATCAAACGTAATAAATAATTCTCGGTTGCGACAAATGAGGTCATGTGTTTCTCCTTTAAACTTTTTTTACTTCCCGCGGGATCATGTGTCTTCTATTTCCGTTAACGTATCGACTGAGCGATTTGCTTTAATTTTAGAATGTTTGCTGTTTAGTGTATTGCCTTGGGGAACATTAAATTCGGGTGCAGATGTCTTTATACATCTGGAATATTTTACTTTGACTTTTTTCTATACTGATTGAAATAATTTGTTCTCTCTGGTCGTTTATTGCTTGTGAAGCTAATGAATAGGATTGTTTATTATTTCGGCGTGTTTGTGATCTTGCTTAAGAGTAATATAGCAGACCGTGAGATAAGATTCTTGGATTTCTTGCGAAAGAATTCTGTTATCTTAGAAACCTTCATAACCCGATTTCTTAACGCTGTTATATGACCCAAATTTCTTCAAGCAGGCTGAATTGAAACGAGTCAAACACCCGTTTGCTATTGAAATCCTATAAACCTTGACATATTTTAGGGAAATATTAAAATATGTATTTCATAACAAATGAATAGCCACCAAGGTTTTGTAAACCGATGCTCTTGAACAAATATACATCTTAGACAATAATTTACGTTTTTTACGATGATCTTTTAACAAGCCATCCATTGACCAATCCTTTTGTAGTTCGACCTATTTAAATCACATAAAGTAGGTAATAGATATGACCTCAACCACTAAAACCCGCGAATTTTTTTCGCTAATTTGAACTGTATTTTCTCTGTGATAGAGATCTTATAAGTAAGTATAATAATGTTTGTAAGGATAATAAGTAGGTATGTCTGGGGTTAACTATAGGGTTGTCTTTAGTTCATGACATCATAATTGCCAAACAAAATTTACGGCGTAAATGTGTGGATTTTGCATTCGTTTTATAAAAACTTAATTATGTATAAGTAAGTTGATAATGTTTAAAATACATTTATAGCTCAAGAGACCATGTTGGCCGATTGGGTTACTGCTTCGGCTTTCGATCCAAAGGTCGTTGGTTCGAACTCGTTCGTGCATCAAAGAATTTTTCGTTTCAAAAAATTTATAAGCGCATTAGCACGAGCTCTAAATAGTGAAGGAAAACAACGACACGAAATCAGTTAGCTTCTTAATAGCGTCGATGGGCTTGCAACCGTGTTACGTTTAGAATGTTAACATCTGCATGGCATTCTTAATTATGAATTTGTACAGACCTCCGTCTAACCCCTTAGACATCTTCAAAAGATCTTAAAATGCCTAAAGATCTGAAAGAATATTTCTACCGCACGTTGGGAATACAGTCGTGACCATATTTCATGTTTCATTTTTGTAGTTCGTTTTACCTTCATATGGGGATTGGCGCGAACTAGCTCAAGATAGGAGTAGATGGCGTCTTCTTTTGTCGGAGGCCAAGACCCACTTCGGGTCACTGAGCCAGCGGAGTAAGTAAGTAAGTTTTACCTTCATACTTATTGTATACTTATTTCAGCGTACCTTCTAAAATAGAGCTTAGTTGTTATTTGGGAGAATGTTATAAAACTTTGCATATTTTCTCGGTTATCCGGCTTTTTCCTTTTCACTGGGCAACTCTAGCTCTTCAGAACAATCAAAGCTAACCTTGGATGTTTTACGATTTGCTTTCAGCTGTAATAAACATGTCGGCAACTATTGTAAGAGGGATTGCTCATAGATTTGGTACTTCTTCAATAGTACTTGTAAACGTACACATTTGTTTTCTTGAAAACGAGATGTTCACAACTGTGTACGGCCCAGGCGCGGTAGACAATTTAAAATTCCAAGATATAACTTGTTAAACTTTCGCGATTTGTTAACATAATGATAATTATTATTACGGGATTTTATCGCGTACCTTTTATTTATTTTGTAACGTCGGGAAACAAAATAAATAAAAGGTACGCGATAAAATCCCGTAATAATAAATATCATTATATTAAATTCCAAGATTTTTAAGCATTTCAGATCATTTGAAGAATGTCCAAATACATTATAGTACACGCTTTTAATATTTCATACGTGACATGTTGCAAGCCCGTCGCCGCTATTAGAAAGCTAATTGATTTCCTCAAGATATTTTCCGTTTACAGCTCGTTTTAATGCTCAATAATTGATGCAAGGCTGGGTCCGAACTCATAACCTTTATATCAAGAGTCGAGGCACTAACCTACTCCGCCAACACTGCTCGCTATTTTCTTAAACAAAACCTCAAATTATACGTGAACCGTTCCAAATGTGTACACACACTTTTATGAGGCAACCACTAACAATAACAACTAGAAACATTTTGAGAGAAATATTAGCGCTATAAATATATAATAAAGTGTTAGCGCTTAAACAAAATGAATAACGTCATGAAAACATCATATTTTTAGTGTGTAAACTCTAAAAATACCATTTGCTCACTCGGAACCATGGACGTATATAAGGGGGGGTTAGGGGGTCCGGACGCCCTAAACCTGAACTATGAACTCTTAGAGCAATGTCAAAATAAGATTGTTCTGATTCCGTACTTAGATATACGCAGGACTGTTTTCACCTTGTTTTGACATTGCTCTAAGAGTTGGTGGTACGCTACCAGGTTACTTGTTTTTTATTATTTACTCATTTATTTATTCCAAGATTTGTGAAAAGAGGTCTAAAATGCTTACACCTTTTCAGGATTTTGTTGTAAAATGAAACGTACTTCTATGTTATTAGGAGTCAAAGTGTGTTCCTATATTCATATTTGACTAAACTTCAACTGAATTTAACTTTTAAGGTCAGTAACGCCTTTGGCTAAATGTTATTCTTAGAATATCGTGAGAAACACTTATGACTCACATTGCGAACTAGTAATTAGAGACCTATATCAAAATGTACGTGTCAGCTTAATGAATGTGAAACTGACAAAGTAACTTCTACTTTAGGAACAGTGTCTAGGTTTAGTTTAGTGGACTTGTAGTTTTTCTGGTACTTATACGAATTTCTTGTGAGTTTCATAATCATACATTAACGGGATTTTATAAAATAAATGTAAGATACTTGCTTTTCTTTTTCTTCTCTATTTTAATTCTTAATTATCCTCGATATTTTATAATTCACCATGTAGATGTTCAGAGTTTTTGGGAAATCGTGTATTATAATAACCCCTTTGGGATAGAAAGGTTTAGTTAGATGAACAAACAAAACCTTGATTTACTGTAATAAAATTAACTACTATCTCCATGATTTGCATTGCAAAATCGGATTAATTTACTAGGCACAATATTTGTTAATTGTTTCATTAAAATCGTTAGAGCCGTTTTTGAGAACAGAATTACAAAAATATATTATAATTATATATTTAGGCCAATACAAATATTCTTCACTCAATAGTATAAGAAATAAAATAATAAATTTTCTTTTTCTTTTTTTTTTCTTCTCTGTCCAGCCCAAGTACTTGCTTTACTTTCTCTATTACTTTATGAGATGTAATAAAATAAAAGAGGTTTATTTACACTTAAGCGACATTGATATTGTATACGAGAACATTATCTTAATGCGGATCATTTGCGGAGTATTAAACATAAAAAGCATTGTCTTTCCAACCACACCTTTTTATCCAGATCAAAATATAACAAATAGAAATTACCAAAGCAATAAGGAAACTGGTAGTGTTATTGAATCGAGATCGCTATAGGAGTGGTAACACATTTCCCAGTAGGAGCCATATTTCTATCATATAACACTTGATATTGCGTAAGACTTTGTTCACATAAAAAGCTGTTTTTTATTGACACTTTCGCTCACTGTTTTAAATGTGGTCATCGTGTATAGTTCGCGTCATATAAAAATAACGCTGAAAGAAAGTGTAGGAGTGTGTTTTGTTTCATGTTTGCGAATATGTAACCCATGCGCAAACATGAGACATCACACCCCCTCCACTTTCTTCCAGCGTTCTTTTTACTTGACGCGACTTCTACCAAATGTATTTAAACATACTCCTGATTATGGTTATCTATTTAGACGTCTTCAGAGGATCTTAAATGCTTAACGAATATCTATTGCGCCTTGAGAAACAGAGTGATCGTGTTTTTGTTTACTATCTGTACCTATCTATCTATCCCCTTGTATATCTTCAAAAGATCTTTAACAAAGAAATATATTATTTTTTACATTTTGTTATGAATTGTGATTTTCAAAAGCCAAGCCACGCCCCCAATTTGTACTACCAGTTGAACTACTCAGTACTACTGATCCAGCGCCCCTATCACAATCGTCAAACACTGTTAGTAGTTCTAGGTCATAGATTCGAATCCCAGCATCAATTAAGTTTTCGATTCTGAAAATAATTCTTGTTTAAGATTTTAAACCACCTGCTTCTTCTTAGAGCTTGAAAGATCGCTGGTGGATTCTGAAACCTGCTTTCCGTCTATAAATATTCTCATACAATTTATCGTAAATTGTTATTATGATGTTCTAACAAAATAGTGTCATTGATATGTTATTGTTGATCATATTAAATGGGTGACAGTTTACTAATAATATTATTTCCTTCTAAATTTATTGTATAAACATGTTAAATAAGACATTGGGCTGTTAAACAGATTTTGTAGACCAATAAAATAATGTCATAAAATATGACTCACTGACCGGGATCACCAGTGAACGAATATAATGTGGAAGCATTTCTACTATCACTTATTTCCGCATCTTGGTACAAAATCTCGAATAAAATCACACATCTTAACTTTGTCACTAAGTAAGTAAGTAAGTTCATAAGAGCTAGTGGCCAACTCTAGTGACGGAGTTAGTTTAGGCCTAGGTTATTTATAGCAACCTTTAGAGCCGTGATGGTCGAGGGGTATAGTGCCTCGACTTTCGGTCCGAAGGTCGTGGGTTCGAATCCTGGCCGTGTATCAATGGATTTTGATTCGATTTGTAAAATGTATAATGCGCATTAACACTAGCTCTAAACGGTGAAGAAAAACATCGTGAGGAAGCCTGCGGCTTAGTCAGCCCCACACGTATTGACCATGTCTTTCCTGTGGATATGGCCAGTTAAGCTGAGAGGATGGTTTAGGTGCTAGGCAAGCCTACTCACTAGTATTCTATGCTACTCCATCCCAACATTGTCCCAGGTAGGTACTACAGTGTGTATGTACAGATGTAAAGGCCTAAGTTTAGAGCACTTGTATGACGTTCCTGTTCACATAACAAATATGGCCACCATCAACAAAGTTACGGAATGCTTTACGTACATACATCTATTACAGTGCACCTAATAACACAAGGCACATTATGTAGATATTGTTCGCAATATTAATTATTCCGGTCTCACGTGAACCACCTTGGCTTTCTAATTAGACTGTTTCTAAACCCCTACTACACTTCTTTCTCTCTTTATGGTCAGCTCTTCATGTCTGAAGATCGTGATCACTGGTTGTCTTCGTGATAGTGTGAACAGCTTGCCTCCAACGAGTTCTATTAGTGGCTAGGTGGACCACATCGTTGAACCTGGCTTTTTCTCCTGGAGATGCCCCCCTAGCCATATTACACTATCTATCGTCGCTGTAGAATAGAAACACTTCAAAATGTATAGGATTTGACGTTTCCAGTAGATGAGTCACGTGGTCAGAACGTCAATTCCTATACATTTTGAAGTGTTCTATTCTACAGCGACTATAGATCGTTCTACAGCGGCGATAGATCGTGTAATATGGCTAGGGCCCCTGGTCCGTCCATCGAGTTGGGGATCTCCAACGTGATCTCTTTCCCTTGACGTTCCCAATGATGACCAGCTTTTCGAGACTCTCATCGCCACGCCTCGCTATATGACCAAAGTAAGAGAGTATGCGGGGGTGACAAATTGTGGAAATTCTGTCTTTCACTTTTACATTCGTAAGATTAGCTATCCTCAGTAGGTATTCGTAGCATACACTCGTCGTACTACACTTCAATTGATAGCATAATGAAATGCTATTCTTAAACTTTTGCGATAATAATAATAACACCCATCACTCAATAACATAGTTCTGACCCCACACTAGGGATATCCTGTGTCGTGGATATCAGAAACTGCGAGTACCATGGTACCAAAACACCCAGTCCAGGAATAAATATTTGCAGAACATGCAAACATTTCTCTCGCAGTGAAAATCGAATCCGCACCTCTTGCGCCTCAGCTGGGTGCTTACCCGCCATACCACTGAGGTCAACCCGCCATGCCAATCACAACTTGTTATATTTTAGATAATACGTAAATTTTGATGATAAATAGAACTCGATAGCGACTTCAAAGCGACATTTAGTAAGGGCTATAAGTACTAATACCTAGTATTCTGTGCTAATACCGAAGTGAAGCTCTAGTTGTGGAAATTAACACTTATGTTGTTATGAAGTTTATTGTTATGTAACGAGTTGCGTTATTAGCAAATAATATGTTCGCGCTAACCAACCGTCAGTCAGTCAAATGGTGGAGTAGTTTATTCTACTTTTGTTGTCCGAAGGCCTCCAACATACAAGTTGGCACCAAAAATTTAACTTGTGTTATATTTGTGTGTGTGTGTGTGTGTGTGTGAATGTTTGTTACTATGTATCATAACTACTAGACCGATTTCGATGAAATTTGGAATATAGATACTTTAGGTTCTAGAATAACACATAGGCTACTTTTTATCCCGGAAAAAGGTTCCCGTGGGGTAAAATAGTACCTAGTCCACGCGGGCAAAGCCGCGGGCGTTCACAGAACAGAACAACAGAACAGAAGTGAGTAAACAATACTTACACCATAATAAGTAATTTGACAGTATTTATTCCCTCTACAGTTGTAGTGAAAAATAAATATCAAACTCAACCGCATTTTAAAATTCCTTGCAATTGCATTTTCATCTCCCATTGGTGCGGACTAGTGCATGACAGAGACGCAGTAAAGACACTACACTATAAAACGTCTTGTTACTACTGAAATGGCTGTTGAAATATAAAACAGTGTGTAAAACAAGTAGGAAAACTACACAGTTTTAGTCTGGGTACATACATGCGGTAGGCGTTTGAGATTAAATAAAATTTACTACGAGTATAAGCCTGTTTCAGTGGCTTATTTTTCCAAAATCTTCTATGATTGAGCAAGTTCTCAATGATAGAAGATTTTGGAAAAATACCAATAGACCATTTTGATAATCACTATTTGCAATTCCCTTAAAAAATATCTGCCAATCCACTTAAAAGATATTTAGTGCGGTTCATGAAACATGTTGATGCCCAGGGACCTTAAACAATTTTAAATATATTTCTTCTCCTAAATTATTAAGAGACTAGCCGTCGCATGCGGCTTCACCTGCGTGGGAACCCTTTATCGCAGAAATTTTAATTTTTCCTGGATAAAAAGTAGCCTATGTTCTTCTCCAAGGTACAATCTATCTCTATTCCAAAATTCAGGCGTGGAAAGGTAACATTCAAACAGACAGAGTTACTTTCGCTTTTATAATATTAGTATGGATAGTAACAGTTTTGGTGTAAAAGCTAATTTCTTCAAATTATTCAGATCAGGTTTTAATATTTACTTCATACTTTTTATAAGTCATTTCAGATAGAAAATCATTGGCTTTAATAATCCAGTCTTAGTCGAGGCCAGCCACTAGTCAATCATACATAAATATCAGTAAGTAGGTAGGGACCTAGCTTTACTACATTACTTCAAACAAAATGTTTGTGTATTATCAAAAGTACCAGAAACATTTTTCCTTTACCTAATACTTAGTCAGCAAATTTTATGACGATCAAGAACAAAATGATCCTTTATTATTTTAGGTACTAACCACCTTAGATATCTTCAAAGGATTTTAAATTTCCATAAAGATCTGAGGGATAGAGTCAAGATTCTAGTTTTGTATTTTGCGTTTAAAACTGATTCACTTCTTCGAGCTAATTCATCATATGTATTTGAGAAGAATCCGCACGTGTGTATTCAGCTTTTCAAACACTGGCAGCAATCGTGGCGAGAACAAAATGAAAATATAAAAACGGACATGCACCGTTTAAAGTCACAGGAGCCAACAAGATGATGAATATTGCAAGTGGCTTGCTCTGAGCCAAGGACTTGCCGGGGAACGAAACAAATGAAGCAATGTTTTAGAGCTTAGAAATTCTTGTGATCTTACTTTTTATGACAAAGCCGCTTGTATGCAGCAAACTAAATTACAATCAAAAAAATTGGAATGATTTTTTTTTCTTGTTTCATTTCTCTTCATAATTAATTTGATTAAATCATAAAATAGTAACTAAAACCATGTACCAGTTAGGTTAGGTTATATGGTTTTGGTTTAGATGCGGAAAAAAACTCTCTGAGCTAATTAGTTGTAAAACATTTTCAAATACTTACTACCTAATTATACTTGTTTTCAGATATCAATGAAACGCAGAAACTAGGAGCGGTTCTGGCTTCTGTGGAATCATTAAAAAAATTTATTAAATGAAAAAATCATTAAAATCAGTTACCTACCTATTAATTGTAAATGGAAAATTGAACCTTTAAACTTTACTCTGTCTCATGCTCATCTTTCAATATAGTAAGCTAGAAAAGCATGTGTTTGTGCGAAATAATATTTTCCGAGTTAAAATAAAACAACTTCCATCACAAAATAATATTCACGGAAACTAAAATGATATTCGCTAGGTTCAGAACAGAGTGAACAACAAATTACCCCACCCGTGAACAGTGTCGAAACTTTTAATGAATTGTAATTTATGAACACCGTTTCACAAAATTGACGCATTTTTATTTTGTTTCTGATTTTTCATAGTTCTCCCTACAAGCTTCAGTTGTGAATTTCGAAATAATTGATTCTGAGAAAGTAGTATCTCAGTCCGTAGGTTTATTGCTGAGTGCTATTTACAGAATATTGTTTAACGTTGGAATTGTGTAAGATGTGGTAAAAGTAGTAGGATGATTTGAAATTCAAAAAATTTGGTAATACAAAAATGACTCTCGTTTTACATGACCTTAAAAAGCATAAAATTGTGTAACTCGTACATGGCGCTGTTTAGGTCGTTTAGAAAATGCATATAATTCTTTTAATTTCTTATACTATATACGAAATTCTATACTTCCCCGCTTAGAGCTCGTGTTAAAATGCATATAATTTTATTTAAATTTCTAAAACTATCTGTGGATAAGCAGGGACACCATACTTTTAAGTAATTTTCATGAAAACTCACGCAGAGTTTTCATGAAAATTACTCTAAAGTAGGCGCCAGTATTTTTTTAAGTAGGTAGCTAAAATGTCACAGATTATTTGACAGTCACGAGTTCCGCAAAATGATATGGGACTTGTTCAGCCCCCCTAGCCATATTACAATCGCTCCGTATCTATTCTATTTCTATCAGCGCTGTCGCTCGATCTATTCTACAGTAAAAATCGCTCAGTTGCATCTTTGGATACATCTCAGTTGACAACAAGGAGAATTTATAGTAGAAATTGTTTATGGTTAGTGCTCTGCACTAATTTCGTTTTGACCATTTTTACCACAATTTTAGGTAAAAACTACACTAAACTGCTTAATAATATCGCATAATATACTTCTAGAATAAATAATGGCACTTACAAGGAGAATTTAACAGTTAATTTGTTAAATCATCTTCCATGAATTCAGATGTTGAATAATAACTTCTTTAATTAGAAACTTTTTATAGATCACTGTCGATTCTATTCCGCTGATCGCTGCAAATGCTAGCCATATTACACTTTTTGACAAGCGCTCGCGGAACGGAACGATCGTTGTGATAGCTCGCCGAGCTATCGCCAAACCCAATAGAAAGCGCTGTAACCATGGCAACAGCTACTGCTGCTCGGACTATGTGTCGTGTGATTTTTACTTTTTTCCATCTCACTTAGTTTTTTGACATCAATCAGTTTTCCATTCTACCGATAACTTAATAAAAATGGCCATGCCGATTTTGGAGGTTGGTGCCTTTTTTTTCGCGCGGGCATCAACCAAACATTAAAATATAAACTCTATAAGGCCTCTATCAATAAACTCGGATTAACTTATGTCAATGTTGCGCCACGGATTTAACTATTGCCATCCTTACTTGTCACTGTCTAAAAAAAAAAATGGCCTAAGGCCTCTATTAATAAACTCGGATTAACTTCTGTCAAAGTTGCACCACGGATTACTATTGCCATCCTTATTTGTCACTGTCTAACAAAAAAGGATGGCAATAGTTTAATGCGTGGTGCAACTTTGACATAAGTTAATCCGAGTTTATTAATAGAGGCCTAGACAGTGACAAATAAAGATGTCAATAGTAATCCGTGGTGCCACTTTGACAGAAGTTAGTCCGAGTTTATTAATAAGAGGCCTAAGGCCTCTATTGATAAACTCGGATTAACTTCTGTCAAAGTTGCACCACGGATTACTATTGACATCTTTATTTGTCACTGTCTAACAAAAAAGGATGGCAATAAGTAAGGCGTGGTGCAACTTGGACAGAAGTTAATCCGAGTTTATTAATAGAGGCCTTTGAGTTTATATTTTAATGTTTGGTTGATGGCCGATCGAAACAAATAAAGGCACCACTTTCCGGCATAGGCTTTTACATAGCAGCGCGGCAACCCGATAAGTATTAATTTCACTACGATAATTATAATTTACTATAATTAAATAAACATAATTATGACACATTGAGAGAGATTTACAATAATAACTTAGTAGAAATTAAAAATGACTTCTAATGTAAATATAAATCATCAAGGCCATAATTTACTTACATAGATACTTTTTATTCCAAAACTATCGATTCTCCCGCGTACACACACATTCACACAATTCACAAGACGTTTTGACGTTTAAGATCGCTGACCATAAACAATTTCTGTTCTATATCTATCGGCGCTGTAGATTGAGCTATCGGCACAAAATTGTAATATGGCTAGGAACTTATCTCGAGCTATTATCGCGATAGATGCAACGACAGCGATGATATTTGACGTTTCAAGTAGATGAGTCACGTGGTCAGAACGTCAAATCCTATACATTTTGAAGTGTTCTATTCTACAGCGACGATAGATCGTTCTACAGCGACGATAGATAGTGTAATATGGCTAGGGCCGCTGGATCCTTCGAGATAGTCATTTGTTTTGATGTTTCTGTTTATGGTAATCCCAACTATTAATTTGAACTTTATGTCCTGCCACACGCCGATGTTTATTGACAAGCTATTTTTGTTTGTTTACGAACAAAACCACTTCCCCATAGTAAAGGAAGGAATGCGAGGGATTATCAGAATATATTATCATTCGTCTGTTTATCAATCAGGATTCTTGGTCACTTTAAACCATTGCTAAAAGAAGAATAACCAAAAGAGGGCAAAAAATGTGATTCAGGACAAAACCACTGAAAAATCTTTCTGTAACTCAACATTATAATTATTAATAGCTGCTACCCGCGGCTTCGCTCGCGTGATACCCAGATAAAAAGTAGCATAAGTCACTCTACAGCCCCCCAACTATCTCCACACAAAAAATCAGCTGCTACTCGCGGCTTCGCTCGCGTGATACCCAGATAAAAAGTAGCATAAGTCACTCTACAGCCCTCCAACTATCTCCACACAAAAAATCACGTCAATCCGTCGCTCTGTTTTGACGTAAAACTGGACAAATAAACAAACAAATAAACACACTTTCACATTTATAATATGGGTATAGATGTTTACCCGCGCTTATAAAAGATGATAATAAAGTTGTTTTACTGTAAAATTAACAAAATCCGTTTTATATAATATCCTTTCAATTAAAATGAAACACACGAATAAATACAATAAGTTTCATGTCAAACGCATTAAGCTCTCCAAAAATCTAAAGTGATCTTAGATTTATTGCCACCAAGTAATTAATTGGCTACATTAAGATATTGGTCCCACTGTTACGTTACGTGACTTACGTGCCTTAAATATTAACGATACCATTAACTTCAGAATAAAATATAAACTTATTTACGTCTAGCACTTAATCCGGTAAAGTGAATTATTAATATTAAGTGTTAGAAGATTTATCAAGTAAAGCTGTGTATTCGTGAGGCGACTTTTCATTTTAATTAAAGTCGGTAAGTCGTATGACTGTTGAGTAGTTGTGAGGATGATCTTAAAAATGTAATCCTGATTTTAAAAAGAAAAATAAACAGGCTCTAGAATCTAGATTGTTATCCTAAGAATGCTCAGATCTTCAAACATAAAAGATTTTTTCAAGATGTCATCAGTTCTTTTAAAACATATTTAGTTCACGATCACTGCTATAAATAGTACTTATTTCAAAGGTTGTAAACTTGTTACATTACCTGGATGTTTGCAAGAGCATAGCAAAATAGCAACAGACTTCCATTTTTTTTTTTTAATTTTATAGTAATATCCACTTCGCTTTTATATCAATAAAAAACATCAGTTTCCTTTCACCATTTTTAATAAAAATTAAATGATAAATACCCCTAGGCCAACGCGAATTTAAATTATCATTCTATCGTGATGTTACGGATTTATAGAGCGATTACAAAAAAATAGGTTCCTAAAAAAGAAACGATTTTCGTTGTAGAAATTTAATTATTTTGAACTAAATTGTGACATGTCGTCGTAAATCGTAAATCGTCAGAATTAGTCTCTCTAAAACGTTTCGACAAAGCGGTCTACGAATCAACGAATAAAAACGTGCCTATACGATAAAACGGACCTGTAAAACGGACCGCTTTATGAACGTGCACTTGAGTGTATCTTCATGAGTAGAAGGCCGAAGATCTATCAAGTAAGTAATCTCGGACTGTGATTCATTTAAGTGATTCATGATACCACGGAGTCGGGTATTTGACAAAATGAGCCATTAGTTGCAACGAAACGTAGTGTAAACATGATCGTCTGTCAGTAAGCGTGTCGTTCTGGCCTTGATTCTTGATTCAAGTCGCACTAAAAGTATTATTTTGCACTAGCTGACGCCCGCGGCTTCGCCCGCGTGGACTACTATTTTGTTTATCCCACGGGAACCGTGCATTTTTTCGAGATAATAACCTATGTCCTATTCCCGGTCATTATCAATCTATGTTATAAATTTCAGCCAAATCGGTTCAGTAATTGTCGAGTTATATAGGAACAAACATACATCCAAACATGCAAACATCTAAACATCCAAACATCCAAACTTTCGCATTTATGATATTAGTGTGATAGTGTAATTTATATTAGATCTTTCTACCTTTACTTGAATACTATTCTTGTACTGGATCATTTTGTAGATTAAACAGCATAATGGAGAGTGTATTTCCAGGAGCAGTAGATTTATGCTCAAATCTTTACATTCAAGATCATTAAAAATGTCTATGGTTAGAGTCAAATCAAAAAAGAATGTTAGACACAGAATGTTAGGCACTTTTCACAGACAGGTTGAAAGTCCACTTCTTACAAAGTATACTAACTGCCTGTTTACACATTTTATAGTTACAAAACCATCAAATCTAAAGTAGAACAAAATAGTTAATAAGAGACAAAATGACCCAATAGATAGCAACTGTGATAGATAGCAATAATAGAGGGGTTATTTATTCTGATCCTAGGATTATCTCTACATTTCCCGACAGTAAGAACAAAGTTAGCAGAAAACCGTTAGATTTACACCAACAGCTGACGACTTTTTGTCAAGCTGTTAATGAAGATTTGTAACTGTCTGTTAGCTTTGGTGTGGTCTTAGCAACATTAAAGAGATTTTACAAAAGAAAAAACATAAATTTACAACTTCCTTTGAAGGTTTACGCTATTGAACTGCAAGTACTCCAGAAATAAATAAAAATCTTGAAACTTGACGTATTTACTAGATAAATTAAGACGAGAAAGATTAGCCGTGGCCGTAGGTATTCAAAAACATAGGAGTTTCAAATAATTATGAATCCTTACGTGAAACACAAATACAGTCATGGCATTCAAAGTTTTTTTTTTAACATCATTCGGTAAGTGATGTAAAAAACAGATAGCTAGATTATAAAATCCGAAAATAAATAAAAAGTCAGATACCATTTTAAAAAGTAAAAAGTTATTTTAGAGGCGTGTCTAGACACTATGACACATACCTACAGCAAGTAAGTAATTTCAGTTTCACATGAAAGTTTGCAAGTCCATCACCTTATCTTAGAATGCTTTATTATTCATTGTTTTATTTCGAAGTTAAGAGCTTATAATACGCATAACATTTCCTAAATGAAAATAAATAAATATTGCTGGACATTTGACACAGCAGCGCCATCTAGCCCCAAACTAAGCAAAGCTACTATCCTGTACTATGGGAACCAGATAACTGATAGAATACTTACCTATATATTTTGTAAATACATACTTATATTAAATTAAATCTATTGTTGGATTGAATGTTCGAGGCCCCACTCGGCCAACAAGACTATTAATCATTATTAAACAGGCAAATATCACAGAACTTCAAGATATTTAATTTTATAGAGACGTTCAAACGTTGAGTCCCGTCTAGACAGGCAAGACAAACGAATTAATATAAGGCCCCACAGCGCAGCAACTTAATGGGAAACTAACAAGCGTAAACTAAAACACATAAAACAATACGCAAAGGCCTCAAGGTCTAAAAGTACAAGCTTGATCGCCACCTGCTCTGTCCCAGGCATATCAAAGCAAAATTTCAATTTCCTTTTCACTAAAATCCATTTCAGTTTCGTTTGAAAAAGTTCCTTAAGTACTATTTTGTTTAGCGACCTATAACACTAGTTTTTCACTTCATCATCATCATCATTTAGCCCACTGCTGGGTATAAGCATCCTCCCTCAAACGCCATTCTAGTCGACCCTGTGCCGTTCTCATCCACGTCTTTCCCTTATGGCCTCAATATCGTCCACCCACCTGGCGGTTTTTCACTTGACATATTTTAATTTTATGTTCAACTTGATCAATGTTCTGTTCAATGTGATAAAATAAGAACTTCATGAGCTTATGGCTATCTCTTGTGACGCTTCAAGGCCTTCATCTTTGTGTAACGACTTCACAACTAGGACCAACTAATGAATTTGACACCCCCACGGTATATTGTTATGCCAATAAAGCAGTCATTCATTATTTTGAAGCAAGACGTCGCTTATTTTTGATGAACTATAAAAACAACAACGCGAAATCGTGAGTGCTCGTGGTATGAAACAGAAACTTTATATTTCTACTTTTTTCGAGAGTACTGACATCACCAATGTGAAGTTTTCCAAAGAAAACGATCACTTGGAACATGACTATTGTCAATCATATTTTTAGACCAATAACATAATATTAACAGTATTTTTCAGATTATCATCGAAACTGGTGCTTGAAGCACAAAAACTTCTTGCGTGCTCGTGACACATGTTTTGGGCGAAAAAATTAGAGACGGCCATGCCCATCTACGTAATTGAAGTGTCAAAAGTTATCTGATTTTACTTGCAAAACGGCGCGATATGAAATTTTTCGCGCAACCGAGATAGCTCGGAAAAAAGAGAATTCGATATGAGGAGTCTGCAATCAACATTCGACCTACATTCCAGTGGATATTATGCACATAGAAGTGAACTGAATATACGAGTTAGAACGGGGACGCACTGAGCATTGAGTCGCACTGATTAAGTAAGTAATTAATACTTTAATTTGCTATCCAGAGTACCTTTATTTTTAATTTTTACAATAGAATCATCTAAATTATTATTCATTTATTCATTCATTTCGTATTTATTTGGCAAAAAACTACATAAGTAAGCTTATTCTGTCAGTGTCAAGTTTGTTCCGAAAACTCTTGTTTTTTTCCGTTAAAGACCAGAACAAAATGACAGCTAGAGTGACATTTCTAAAATTACTATATTTTAGTGAAATTGGGGTGTTTGTGTGGGTATTTACTTAAGACCAAATTTATTTCTTACTAAAACTACCCGAAATGACGCAAAAAAGATACTTTTAGAAATGTCACTTTCATTCAATGTCATGCTATTTTGGTCTTTAGCGAGAACAAAATAAGAGCTTTCAGATGAATCGATAGTTTAGTTAGGGAGTGTACACATTGCGTTTTTTGCAGCGCGTTTGTATCGATACAAACGTGATTCGAACGCGATGCGAACGCGCAGCCCCCCTTCCGGTTCGCTTTTGTATGGAAAAAAACGCGTTGCGAACGCGCGTTTGTATCGATACAAACGCGCAGCTCAAAAACGCGCTGCAGAAAACGCAATGTGTACACTCCCTTAGTCAGCGCACAAAATAATCCTAAGCAATAATCAATCCTAGATCTACGGGGTTAAAAAGGCCGTTATAGCAGAATCAAAATAGAAATTGAACTATAATCTACCGTCTCTTTTCATAGACTGAGAGTGACAAGAACGGCATTTATATTGCAATTCCTATTATGATTCTGCTACAGCAGCCTTTTTAACCCCGCAGGTGATTTCAGGCAGCATAAAAGTTTCACAGTTTATTAGACTACCAATAACCAAAATGTTTATGTCGATATTGAACTTTTGTAGTTCTTACACAAAATATTATTTTTCAGGACAATAATAAAATCGTGTAATAGTTAACCTAAAAAAAAGTACCTACTCAACTGATGTCAACTGAGGAAAACTATTATTAAATATCCGACATTATTATCAGAAGTGACAAACTGTCTGCAACTTGTCACCAACTGCTGCAAAATCTTAGTCCCTTATGAAAGACTTATGAAAGATGTTTAAAGTTAAACACTGGTTAAAACACGTCCTGTCTCTTTTCGTCATTATCCACAAATAAAAACAGGACTTTGTTTAACCGGTGTTTAACTTTAAACATTTTTCATAAGTAAGACAAAGTGTGTTTTTATTTTAAAACTCGCAGTTCGTCACCAATAAGATCTCGTGTGCATTATTTTCCTTAAGTAAAAAATCAGCTGATGCAAGGATTCAAACTTGCAATCTTCGGGAGTACTAACTAGGTCAAAATGGCTTCTATAGTGTACCACAGAAAAATGAGGCTAATAACCATGTACATTCGAGGCTATTTACAACGAACCAAATTTCACGCTGAATAAATAAGTGATTAATAATTAATTGATCGTATGGAACTGCTTGAGCTAAATTCATAAGCGGGAAATTGAATTAGCACGATTTGTTTTGACCTCAGGACTTACATGACCTTTAATAAATAATGAAAACAGTTAGCATGAAAGACTCAACACTCAGTGATTTTTATAGTATTGTCATTTTACAGTCACAGCCCTCATAGAGGTTAGTTAGTTTAGAATTTTATCAAAACACTAGCTGACGCCCGCGGCTTCGCCCCGCGTGGACTACTATTTTGTTTATCCCACGGGAACCATGCATTTTTCGAGATAAAAAGTAGCTTATGTCCTATTTCCGGTTATTATCTATCTATGTTTCAAATTTCAGCCAAATCGGTTCAGTAGTTATGGAGATACGTGGTAACAAACATTCACACACACACACACACACACACACTCACACGGACTTTCGCCTTTATAATATTAGTAGGATTTGAAAATCGTATTGTATCGTAGTTTTAGCAGTTTGGCAGTTACTTTGATTTAAATGGTTGGAAGGTTTCATTTTGATTGTATAGGTACCTATTAAAAGTTTTAATAATTCTATCAACTTAAATTATTAAAAATAAATTATTATTTTTGTATGAGGAATGTGATGAGAGTGAATGAGGGAAAGAGGTGTGTAAGGATCATAGCAATTGGAAATCCGTGGTTTCTGCCTACCTCAGTGGGAAAGAGGCGTTATGGTAATGTATGTATGTACTTATTTTTGAAAAAATAATTTACAAATTTACGAAATAATAATTATTTATTGTCTCTAGCAAAAGTAACTTGACAATGCGATGTATTCACTCGATTGTTTTAAATAAATGAAAATTTAAAAATATTCAGTAGTAATAGCAAGTGTTTTCTTTCATGTCCAATTTTTTTGTAAACTTTTCCGAGTTGGCAGTCTAATTCAATAAAATACCTGTATAACGAGACGGTTAACATGATTTTAACCTAAATATTACGTCAGAACCAATAAAGCATGCTTTAATTGTTTGCTACTTAGTCCGCAGTTCACCTATGTTACTGTAATCAACGGTTATATTTACAGCTTTGCCTTGTATGGTTAAGCGTGCGTTTGTTTTATAGTTTTTTTTAAATGTTGCCCAAAACTGCCATTTTTTTAACTTAATTAGGCTTAAAAATTAATCTCTAGACTTAGATAATACATTTTTTTATCATCTGCTAGGATCAGACATTTAAAAACATCTGAAAATATTTAGGGGTAGTCAACAGTAAGTTCAATATTTGAACGTACGTACTTCTTTAATAGGCGCATTTTCACTTTCCACGTGACCGGAAGCAAGATTATCCTCACGATGTTTTTCTTCACCGTTAAGAACTTGTACACACACCGTAAACAAATCAACAATCTAAGCAAAAGCCTTGCAAGCTATTATACTATCTATACTTTCTGTCTATCTTTCTAATCAGCCCACATCCACCCACTGCTGAGTATAGGCCTCCTCATTTTCACGCCACTTGTCTCGGTCCTGAGCCAGTCTAATCCAATGCTTCCCCGCTTCCTTCACTATATCATCACTCCATCGGGCTGGTTAACTTTAACGATGATTAAATTTATCTATAGGTTTGGTTTGTTGGTGCAAACTAGCTTTAATTAACTAAAGTTTGGCCGCGTTTGCCTTGTTAGGGCATAGGTAACGACGTCATTACTTCGATTTGAATGTTTAGCAAAGGTTGGTTTGTTTTTAATTAACTCTTTGAAAATCAAGGGTAATTAGAAACTACTTGGTGTTTCGTAGAGAAAAAAAATGTTATAATCATAGAGATATTGTGGTAGAACAATGTTACTAAGCCAATAATACACGGAATTAAGGTGGTGATCATTTAGAACAGAAAAAAACATCCCCATTCCCCAACTTTTTCTCCTCAATATACGTTTTTTTTTACATTTAAGACCATTAGAAGATACCTAAGGGTAGTCTGAGGCACACCCAGAGCACCGCGAAGGTGGGGCAAGGAAAGGATTAAATAATTCTAATGAGACAGAGAAAAAATCCAGTTGAAATAAATATAATGATGAAACTGCAGATTAGCTTCTCTGTTTTCTGCAAAATAACCAGAGCTAGTTGACACCGTACCCAACACACTATTCGCATTGTGACAAAAGTCTAATGCAAGAAGAAATGAAATCAACATTATTAAACTGCAGATCTGTTCATATCTCTGAAAAAAATCAAAATATTCGTTTCATTCCCCCTCTTGGCGTAAGGATACTTTGTCAATATCATAAATAAGTCACGCAGTTATACCAATAGCCAGACATTTCACATTCCATCACCACGGGTTCAGGCCTATACAAGCTTTCAGGGGCGAAACCAAGAACTGTACCACTACGAGATTAGATATTTGGCTATAAAGATATTTTTAAAAGAAACTTTGAGTGAGAAATAATACGAAGATAAATCAGACTGCATTGGGATCGGACGAGCAACGAGTGGATGTTATCGAGACAGATTGGCAAAACTCATCAGAAAATGAGCGACGACAAAGATAGACAACAAAGTCGTCGGCATGAATCATGAAAATCTGACTATCTTGGAAAAGTATGGAGATCTTGACAAGGTAGATAGATAGGATCAGTAAGAATTCAAATAGGTACCTTAATTTTTACTGTGGTCACGTCTTCTCGTGTTTGTTTCGTATGTGTGGATTATTGTTTAAAAATAATGTAGACATGTTGTCGGCGCAGTGATTCCTCTTTTAAAGGGTCAACAGCGCGAGTGTGACTTCTCCGGTGTAGATTTAAGTTATCCTAAAATAATGACGGTAAAATGAAAACACAACAAAACATGATCTCAAAAGCACTATAGATTTTGAAGAATTTTTGACACTTTGATTAATGGATTAAAAGGTTTGATGATGGAAACACGCCAATCTTTTCTGGATTGGTTCGCTAGGAAAGGCTTTGTATGTTCCAAGGATCTTTCACCCTCATTGTACCTCGACTGAGCGCAGTAATAATGCACGGTAGCAAATATTAGCACAGAGCCAGACAGAACGGTGAAACGAAAAACTCCGTCTACCTTCAAACTGAGTTTTGATTGCGTTTTTATAATTATGAGACTTGAAGAGAAATGATATAAATTATTGGTTTTTCTAACTTTCAATAATTTGAGCCTTTGAAGGATTTTTCGTTACAATTACTTAACTTTGTTTTTATGTTTTAGGTTTCAGTTAGGTTGCAGCTAAATATGTCATTAAATTGGCAGTTGTCACGAATTTTCTTTTGCGATCTCCCAGTTGCTATCACTTCCGCCCCTGAATCGGTCTTCGAATTGGCAGTGCTCATGAATTTACTTTATCGACCACCCAGACATTGTCAAAAGTACTAAATAAAAATAAATAAAATAAAATAAAAAGTCAAAAGTACTACTACAGCTAAATTGGTCATCGGATTGGCAGAGGACTAGTATAGTATTATCTTTTCTGTGGTGAGGTCATGAGTTTTTATTTATTACCTTTCAGACTTAGTCAAAAACGTTTCTGGAGCTGAATCGGTCCCCCGATTCGCAGATGTCGCGAATATTCTTTCACTTGATATTATTGTTGGTACTTCTGCCATCTTCCAATTGGTAGCGATTACGAATATTTTTTACCACCAGCCAGATACTAATTTTTTGCTACGTTCTCTCATACATTCATACAAGTTTGGTACTCGTGACATTCCATCAAGGATCAATGGCATTAAAACCGAAACAAAAACGGTCCCGGCTCAGGCGTCCCGGTGTTTTAACGTTGGAAAAACCACCCCATTAATGAGACGTGGAAAAACGCTGGCAATGTTTAATCTGATGTCATCGCGGATGCAATCTCCGTTTTATTGTTTAGACTGCACAGCCTCTCTGAAAAGTAGAGAAGGGAATTACTCACATACAAAATAAAAATTTACTCAACTGAAATAATGATCACGACGGAGCTTTTTGGCGGGAATTTGAGAAGTCAAGTTTCATTTTTGTTTTATTTTCCAAAACTTGTGTTTCTTCGAATGTTAATGTGTAATAATGGTGAATTATTAACCGTTAAGTGTTCGTGAACGTGCAGAAGTGTGGGGAAGTGAAACAAAATTGTATAACATTGCTTTTCAAGTTCTCCCAAAAAGTCCGTGTTGATGTTTCAGTAAAGCCCCACATCTTTACTGAGGCACAAGGGGAGGGGTGGGATATTATATTAATGTATTGTAATATGTATTTAGTATTTATATATCTTATTTATCTATAAACTTGAAGTTTATTTAATTACTTGACACTGGCTGAATGCACGACCGTGCGAAGCCAAAATAAAGAAAAAAAAAAAAAATGATCACGACTGTATTCCGGTGCGGTACACATACTTTTAGATCCTATAAGTAATAGTCTTATAGTATTAGTGATAAACAAACATTATTTTACATGCCCACATTTTGCAAATAAGCATTCAATCATTTAACCGTATTGTGTTATACAAAACAAGCTGCGCCCTCGCGGCGTTACTCGTGTAATGATGGTTTACGGTGATGATGATGATGAAAAGTATCCTATAACCTTTCTCAAGAATGTAGAAAGTGTTGTTCAAATTCGACTACTAGTTCCAGAGATCAGTGCGTTCAAACAAACGAAAAAACATACTTTTCCACTTTATTAAATTAGTATAGATCAGTATAGATTTTATTGATATATGCATATCAACAACAAAGTGAGAATAGACAACAGTGTTTTTTCCTCACAACGTTTTTCTTTTATCGTTTCTAGGTCATAATCACATTTGCATAAAGAAAATAAATAAAGTACCTACCTATTATGCACTCGTACTCGACGAGTGCATATTTCTTATTATTTCATATTTCTTAGAATCGAAAAAGGTATTGAAAAAAAACCAAAACATTTATTATGACTAGACTACTTCTATGCTTTATATCTTATGCTCGGTTTTTAAATGATGAAACAGGGGTAGTGTTTATTTTTGCTTTAATTAATACGGTGTAAGGGATGCATGATGTATGCAGAGCTCTTGAATTCGCTGCTTTTCGTAAATTGTTGTGTAAATATGATTTTACTATTGATTACTTACGTTTCCTGTTCTGTGTGAGTTTTCAAGTTTCAATTTTTATACAAATTACATGAAATCTTAAGCCTTTACATCTTTACTGACTACGGGTTTCTTCAGGATGTTTTGCTTCACCGTTTTAAGCTCTTGATAGTGAGCTTATTAAAAACGAAAAATACATTCGTACAAGGCCGGAATTCAAACCTGCGACCTTTGGTCTAAAGTCAAGGTTTTATCCCACTCAGCCAATATAGATCTTATACAGCAAGCACTTTGTTTTTATGATGTGTCAGACAGTTCAAATTTTGACTCTAATAAAAACAAATTAGGTTTTTTTCTTATAATACCAGCAGATCACGTAGCCTTCTTTTCATATCCCAGGTTACACGGAAAATCAGCAGGCAGAAGCAATTTTTTCACATTTATTTAAGTCCCAACTTTGCAAGCGTCTCGCAATATAACGTAGCGTATTTTCCTCCAAAGGAAAGAAAAAACAAAAGAATTCCAAAACACATTATCGGAACACATTTTTCCCATCTGAGGAAACGCGATAACACGAAGAAAAGGATTTTATGTTCCAAGTTCTTGCAAGTCAGCGACATCCTACGTTTATTAGAGTCCCTTAATTACTTGAGAAGTTTGTTTTCTACCCTTAAATGGAATAACCTTGTTTGGTTTGAAGACTTTTTAGGATGTTAGGTCTTAATGCTCATTAAGTACGTTGGTGTAGATACACTTAGAACTGAAACTAAAATGGGAAGAGGAAATGTGGAAGACCATTTAAGAGGTAGGAACACGACTTTCGTGCTATCGCTGGGAAGCTATGGTCAAGGACTGCCAGAAATAGAAACGAAATGGAAGAAGTTGGAAGAGACCCATGCTAGGGTAAACGAAGGAAAAGGAAGAACTATTGTTAGAATAAGTTAGAAAAACAGTAATCTTCAGAATAAAGGCTTATATTTTTATCATCAATTCTACTAGTTCAATGATTTAACAAACAGTAACCCAAACACATAAGTACAAGTGAGCGATTACCCATTGTCTCGCTAGGTAGCTTACCAATGAATCAAATCTGCTTGATCGTAGACACAATCAATCAAAACTATTGTAATACAATGATACGTAAACAAATTGCTTATATCATAAATAGTTAGTGGATTGCTGTGGCCTTATTTTTATTGATTGTGTAAAATTCATTAGTAGATTGAAACACTTTGATCGTGTATTGAGGAAGTATAGAAATACTAAATGTACCAATAAACAAATCAAAATGATAGTGTAAATTTAGAGGTTTTTGCTTATATTGTTTTGCGTATTATTTTATACTATTAACCTACTTAAATTGAGCTACTGGGCAATCTGGTAAAACTAGCAGAATAAGGTACCTATTTTAAACTAATTTCAAATCTGATTCAATCTTCAAATGTTGTCATGTATTAACAACATTAAATAAAGCTGCTTCCATAATAAAGTTTCCTCCATCATAACTTTGGTGTTGACGTTTCCGAAGAACAAACGAATTTATAAAATCTATTTTCATAACTACATTCGGAATGTAACACTTACAGCTATGAGACCACTTAAATAGCCACCGCCCAATTTAACGAGTTCGTCTTTATTACAATTTTGGCTTTAGTCCAACTAGATAATGTTTCTGAGAAACTGTGGTCGTTATTTGCTGATCGTTTTATGGAATAAAATATCATAGTTATTAAAATTAGTGGAAATATAAATTAGTGATGTACGAGTAAGCAACATATTGAAAACAATACTACGAATAAATTGATTGCATGTATCAAAAATCTATCATCATAAACACGATTTTCAACTTGTCGCATTAATCTATACCGGGTGAGTTTTTTTTTTCAGGACCACTTCGAGGTCTGAAACTGTGAGACTTAGAAGTTACGGGCTCGAATTTGAAAAAAAAATAAGTTCTGCATTAAAAAAAGGATTTTTTAGTTTTTGTGAAAAATGAGTTATGAAAACCAAGCAACAAGCATACGGTCTGATGGTTAGCGGTTACCGTAGCCTGTGACACCGGAGCCAGTGACCTACCTAATATACTTCAATACCTAACCTGTGACGTACAAAGTTTAACGTATATGTATTACAAAATATTTTAACAGTCATCTGGTTCTTATAGCAAGCTTTTCGTAGTTTGGGGCTAGATGGCGTCGTGAGAATTGTCCATACATATTTATTTAAGTACATAGATTATGGACGTACTATAACGTACACTGATTTACAGAAAACCAGATTTGAACGAAGTGTATTCGGATGATTGATAGTGCTAGGTTAACACCTCGCTGCATTCTGCTTGATTGAGTGTGGGCTTTTTGTTATGTTTGATCAACTAACCGATGGTCTGACTGATTGGATGCCTTCAACGTTCGCTCTTAAACAAGACTCCATTGTGCTCTTGGCACTAGTTTCTTCCTTATATTAAACAAATCATAGTCAAGTCCAATGTGAAACTGGTATGTTATTAAGGTGAGTTGAGTATCTCTGTTATGTTTACTTTGTTACTTTACACAAAGATTGGATTTTTTGATGCATAATGTAAATAATTGATTACGACTGTATCTCAAGTGTGGTAGACATAATATTCTTGCAAAGTTTTAGGCATTTTTAAAGCCTTTGAAGTTGTTTAAGGTGGTAGTCAGAGTACGTCCAAATACATAATATTGGTAAGTGGGAATACAGTCGTGATCGTATTTCTTTTATTTCCTATTTTATTTTTATATTGGTGTAAATAACCAACCACAATTTTTAAGCCTGTCACTCACAGAAGTAATTCCGTAAAAGTTTTGTAAGTATTGGAAATCACACTCACGACAGTATGTATGACAGCCAATTAGCGGTCTCTATTTAAGTTTCACATCATAAAACTGTTAAATTTATTATCAGACACTTTTGCTTTCCAGAATCATACCTTTTATTTTTTAACCAGACCATAAATTAAAAGATACGAGAACTTATAATCTGTATGCACTAATATCAACGGATCTATTTTGATTATTTTCCGCATTCGTCTTTTAAAGTTTACTTCTTATCTCGTGAATTTTTTGCCATTTGATCAGATGCAGATCAGCTTATCAAGCCTAAACAATGGGCTTAAAGGTTTCCTTAAGTTTAAGGTCTCTTTTTAATTACGGTAATAGACAAACGCACGGCACACCTGATGGTAAGACGCTACCGTAGCATGGGCGTTTGCGACACCAGAAGAGTCACACTCGCGCTGCTGTCCCTTTAAAAATTAACGACATGTGATTACAAAAAATATATTCTTAAGCTCAGCTGCTTAATTGATATCAGGCAATAAGATTGGAATAGTTACAGGTGGCCTCGGAAGAATTACCTACAAGAGCATTATGTTTGTTATCTGTGTATTTCACTTTGAAACCAAAACAATTGACATTGGTACAATAATAGGAGTCCTCCGCCAATCCTTATAAAAACATTGCAAAATAAAATAGTACCAACAGATAAAAAATCAATACTAAATAATAGCTTCAGTTCGAAAAGTTAGCTTTTGGAAGCGAGCTTTGTTTGATTGATTGCAACACAAACACAGATTTTTTTATTCGATTCTATCGACGTTTCAATAGGCGGATCACTTTTGTTACGGAACGGGAGGATAGAATTTCGATTTTGATTTTTTGGGGTATTCATTGAATTGAATGTAAGATTGTGTGACACAAAAATGTATTACGCTGATAAAATAAAGTTAGGATCAAAAATCAGCAAAATTTAGTAAGCCTATTACTATACACAATCTGAAAATCGAATTTTCATCAATATGTAACCTAAATTTAAGTTATTAAATGCCCACCCACACTTATTTAGTAGTCAGCAGCCTACTTGATCTTTATCTTAATTACCGTTTCTATTATTGTTGTCTAAAAACGTTGTCTTACTTGATTGTTATTTTTAGTACTTAAGCTTCATAATTTCTTCTTGAAAACATTAGTAAAAAGCTCGTCTTGATAGCCTTTCAGTTTTAATAAAGTTGCTGAAGGCACAATATCTGTATTCATTTACAAGACACCATCTGCGTATTTCATCCATCTCAAAACATTTTTCCTAAAGAATGTGGAAGTTTGAAAAAATATTTTATAATGAAGTCTGCACCGAGACTTCGGTAATATGTAAAGTATAGAGAAACAAGGCTGTTCCGGGTAGAACGAGGGTTCTTTCAAAGTTTATAAATTGAAGCCTGTTCATCATTTATTTCTGTTAACCTTGAAACTTCTCGGTTCAAAATATCTTTAGGTAAAATTATCTTATAACTAAGTTTATACATAAGGTTTACTTTTCTCTCGAATTTAAATAAGATGACTTCAGCGTTTTTACTAAACAAAGCTTAAGTCAAACTCAATAGGCATTTATTTAGGTAGACCACTTAAATCACTTAAGAATTTATAAGCTAGGTAATCATAATATTATACACTTAACTCTCTCATGATCAAATACCGTGAAGAATTAGACAGTAAGCACGTCTTAAAAGTATTTATTTTCTTCTTATCTTCTTAAATTTATAAATTGAAGCCTTTTGGATCGTTGTTGTGTACTTATATTTAATAACATATTTATAATGAAAATAATAAAATATAAAAACGATATTGTCTACGCAAGGCTTACCAAACATTTTTAGTCACTCTTTGAAAAACTAAAATAAACTACTCTAGCAGTTTATATTGTGGTGAGCCTGCAGGGTTGATTTTATCCAACGATTTTATCGATTTCCACTATTTTAAATTTCTTATAAACCGTAGAATTTTAGTGCTGTTGACATTCCTTCTTAAGTGAGATCACTTTTGCATCATCGCCCGGGAATCTCAGCTGTACAATAGAGTGGGCAATTAAGAAATTTATTGTAGGAACGAATGTAGGGCAGCCATTACACTAATGACCTCTAATACCAACCTTCAATCTTAGCAAACGTAGAGCAACTGCAATTATGCGCTTTACTGTGTTTCTTTATTTGAATTTTTTATTCAGAGAGTAGGTACTTGTTTACTAATTTTAGAAATTTGAAGAAATTTATTTGTATCTGCTATCCAACTTTAATGGTCAGTATAAATCTGAAAGTTTGTATTTTTATGTTTAAATCACACCTTAATCAGTGGAAGGTTTTGGTTGAAACTTCGAATAGATGTATAGTCGTATTGCTCATTATACGGACTAAAAGTGAAGGAAAAAATGTCATTTTTCCTTCAATTTTGACATAAAACGTATCGAAACTAATCTAAATTGAAGGAAAAATGACATTTTTTCCTTCAATTTTAGTCCGTATGATGAGCAATACGACTATAGTACTTAGTGTCACTATGACACGTTGACACTAGATGTATACACTGAGTGTCAAGTGTAAAGTGTCGTCGTGTATCTGTTGCATACGTTGCATTTGCGTTGCATAATACACCATTTTTCAGTCTTTTGCAGTTCTGGTTGTCTTATCTCTTTTTTTTTTTTCGACCGTGCTGATATCGTCCGATCAATAATTTACGAAAAATAAACTGTTATAATGAAATGTAGTTGCTGGAAAGCGTACCATGTAGCATTATTGAAATTGATTCTGCGTCCCATCTAGAGTGCGTTCACATTGAAACTTGTATCTAGAGATGATTTGTTTAAAATGCTGCAACTGGCCCCGTGATGAATATCGCAACAGCATTCGAATAATGATCCTGCACTGCATTCAATGGTATTTTGCATACAATATGGTAGATGGATTTATATTAAAATATGGCTGTCACTGACTCTTCACAATAAATTATTCATCATAGTCAATTTTCGAGATAAACAGGCTGAGATTGAAGTAATAAGATTCATTCATCATCATCATCGATTGGCAAAGCGACGGTGGAATCGAAATGTGCTCGAGAGTATAGTGGCCCTTAAGTGCTGATTTGTCCCTTTAGTTACCCAACACTACTAACAAATAAGTGAAAAAAATATGAGTAGGTAACAAAAAATTTAAGGTACTTATCAAAAGAGACTAATACCCGAAAACTGAAACGTTACTTAAATGTGGTGTTTTGATGTTCTTACTACACAGACAGTTAATGTCAATTATAAGCACCACTTAAACTAAGTAGAGTTTCAGTATTCGGGTGTATATCAAGCTACTGATAAAGCTAAAAATTCAATAACAGAATAAAGAACAATAAAAGGTTTCACCTTTTCATTTCGGTATACGTTAGGGACATTCGCTTGATTGCTTATTAAAATGAATGCATATTGTGTATCTGCACCTTAAAAGCTCCATTCATAAATATTCAGATTACACATTATTGTTCTTCTTGTCTGTAATTAGATCGCTAAAGGAAGCTGCCTTATTAAGTAGCGACAAACTTGTTGATAAATTATCTATGCGGCGGGCTCTGTCTGAATACATGCACCTCATTAGGGTTACATTCATGTTTGATGGTCTTGAGAGAATACTATGATAATTGATTGCCTTTTTCTTTGCTTCTTTTTCAAGTTGTTTTGAAGTGTTCAGCTTCTCGTGATTGGTTATCTTGTGTGACGAGTTCCATACGTATGGCATGACTTATGAGCAGTGATCGGAATGAGGCGGGCTAAAATACCTAAAGTTCGAAAAATAACAGAGACAAATGGAGACGCCTTAAGACTAAATATTTTTCGACCCAATTATTTCCGTTTCCGGGACATTAATAAAGAACATCTAACATTAAGGTGAATCAATTTTTTACCTGAGTTAATAACAAAAACTAAAATGTAAATTATAAGGATAAAAAACATTTTTCCGTCGGTCAAATAGAAAAATTATTTGAATTAGTTCACAATATTATTAACATTAATTTTAAATGTACTTACTCACTGTGAAAATTGTGCCAACTTTCAATAAAATTCTTACTTACTACAAGAATAAAATTCTTGTAGTAAGGAAGTCTCCCCTTTTTTGCCTCTGTTCTTTAAACTTTAGGTATTTAAGCCCGCCTAATTCCGATCACTGCTTATGAGTGTGTAAATGTATAATTTATATTTCATTTCAGTACTGTCGTATATCGCAAGGAATTGTTCCTAATTTGTACAGGGCCCTTTTCAGGCAAAAAACAAAAGTTATTGTAGTATTTTGTCTCCACCTACCGCTACTTGACAATCTAATTTCAATGACTTTTTATTAAGCAAGAATAAAATAGTAATAATATAATTAAACGACCACACAAAATCAAAAGAAGGTCGACAAAATAACAACATACTGTTGTAAATCACATTTGCAATAGCCATATAACTTATCAATCACATCATGTCGTGTGCCGTAATCGTAAACAATACACTGCCAACATTTGCAGTCACTGGCCCGTGTTCAAAATTAGTAACTGTCAGTACAAACTTGAGTTGGTTGAATGTTCATGACCTTACAATTTGTATCTCCAACATAAATCAAGCTTGAACACACGATCAAACTGACATAGATATCTCGAGTAACTTCTTGAGACATAACGAATACAAACTTTTTTCCCGTAAGTGTTCCGAACGCAGCAATAAAATGTTTATGATTATAGCGTTCATGGAAATAAAATTGTGTGATCAGTGAAAGGAGTTATAGGCATGAACAGGAAGCGAGCTTGCATGAAAGTGCTCTTTGATATGGGCTCTCTGTAGTATTTTATTGCCTAATCAACTTTATTTGAAGAAATCATTGGATCATATTCATTTATTCCCCGCAATAGTAAGTTACACTTCAATCAAGTAAATGGTGTTAAAGAATTGCGGAGCTTATTTTATTACGATTCATGAAATGAACGATTTTATGAGCCTGCGTGTTTTTACGCGACCTACCTGCTCTGAATCAAGATGATTTTGAAACTTTTATGAGGTAGAGTAGCGTTTCAAATTTAATTCAAGAACTATTTAAGTTCATGTAACAGGTACGTTTTAGCACTCAATTTTGGTATAATCAACTACTATCCACATGTTATAGATAATCTAGATCTAGATAGATTATAGATTAATCGACATACTATTACCATGAAAGCATGAGAATAGTATTTTTGTACGTTTATTGCTATTGTGAACACTAATGTAAATGTAGGTATAATGTGAACAACAAAATGGCGAGAGTGAGCAATGATAGATGAGCCGCGACGTGCGTTCAAAACAAAGGGCAAAGTGTTGGCTGCAATCATGCAGGCTATTCAACAAATCACGCAAGTAGAAATGGCACAAAATGGATAGGCAAGGATATCTAGAGCCGCGGTACCATTTTTCACTTAAATAGTGGAAAAGTAGACATGCATACAAGCTGCAAGTTGCATTTCATGCATTTGCAGGTAATTTTGAATTGTAAACAAACACGTAACCTTTCAGAGTTCAAGTTAAGACGTTATCATTTAAGGAAATTAAAACTAAATTCTACAAGCTAGTAAGGTAAGTCCATGCGTTTCATGTTATATCAATTACCTATGTAAGTACTTCATTTTTTTTGAGTCTTGAAGAATGAAGTAGTATTGATTGAGGGTACTACTGTAAATGTGCTAATGTTGAACCAAAGTCCACGTTCAGGAAGATCCATTTATACTATTCCAGGAAAGCCGCACGGGCACGCGAGCAAAACTCATTCAGCCAATTAGGAGTAGGCAGTGTTGCAACCAATCATCGTTTGACACAAGTCGAATTGGAGTTTGATTGATACAAATCGAGGTCACCGACTGATTTATCAGTGCACTGTGTTTAATGGTCAGCAATTAACTTTCATTAGCAACAGTCGATGATATAGGGATAGTAGTGCTGTTAGAAATGGAGACGAATGTATTCGGGCGGAAAGCTGGGGCTTCACTGCCTAACTAAATAGTACAGGAAATTTCATTTACCACGCTTATTTTACGAAATTCCGGTGTGCGCGTCTTTGAAATTCATCTTTGCTCACGGCTTGACCTGATTGGTTCTATAGGTAGAGGTAGTGCTCTTAACAAGATCTACATTGTTTTTTAAATCTGCTAATGATACTTGTGGCACGACAATGTCTACCTTCTAAGTCTGCTAACTGATGGGATTTCCAAAAATGTAAAAAAAAAACTGCATGGTAGATACCTATATGAACACATAGAGCCTTCGTCAATGTTACAATATTTATGTAATTCACTATTTCTTGGAACACTCTTAACACCATGGGAGTTTCAGCTAAGGTTTTATAAACATGTATTCCTTACAAATATCTACAAATTGCTTACTATAGTCGGATTGCTCATTATACGCACTAAAATTGACGGTCGAAATGTCGTTTTTCATATATTTTTAGTTCGTCCAGTGAGCAATTCGACTATAGGTAGTCTTTACATTATAAAGGTCGAAGAGTCAAACAAAAGCGCAAAAACTGATAGACCACAGAAAATGGTAAACGAATCCATCAAAATGTCATGTTTTATTGTGCTCAGCAGATGCCAGAATATTATTTACATTGAATTGATGGGCATCCCAGAGGCTAACACTATCTGACCTTAACCTTCAAAGCGAAGGAAACAGTTAGGTCATTCCACATAGCAAAAACTAGGTTTCGTAGATACTAAAATCGAAACCGTGACTGATTGATGTAAAGGAGTTACCGTAGAAATTGAATGTATGCTTGGTAATATCATACACAAAAATATTGTTAAATATGTTTCAAATAATGTTTTACCTATTCCAGTTTATAAGTTCTATCAAAGAAGAATAAAAAAATATAAACCTTCGTATATAATCTCGTAATTCTTAAAATAATTGTTTAAAAAAGTTTGCTTTGGCTATGTTCCATTAAAAACGTGAGGTAAGGCAAACTACAAATTGCGTACAATAATTGGGCACTTTAGATCATTTTTTCTAAGTTATCGATACGTTACCATTTTCATAATACTTTTTATCCTGCCTCCTGAAGTTACTTCAGACACAAGTTTTTTCCGTATTAAACAATACATTAATTTGTTATTATTTTATTATAATGATAATTAATACCAAAATTAACAATACAGTTCATAAAAACATTGTCATAATCAGTAGTGTTTTGTATTTTATACTACTAATGGTACACCCATAAATGTAATGAGGAAGTAACCTTTTTGTCATCAGAATCATCAGTACCCCGATCGCGAGTATGCACAGAGTTTACTATTCGATCCGTGACTGTAGTATAGTCTTTTGAAACTATCATGGTTACGAACATAAATATTGTTATCAACAACAAAACTCAATAATCATGGTAATTATCCCGTTGATCTCAAATGTATGGGATCCGGTGCAGCGCCTCCAGTGGTAACTTGACTGAACTAAAATCCCCATACATTTGAGAGACTATACTACTACAGTCACGGATCGAATAGTAGACTCTGTGCATACTCGCGATCGGGGTACAGAAAGTGATTGTTAGTAAAACGCTAAGAAATAACATTGACCTAGCTGACACCAAGCCACATCTTGACGGCACTATGAAAGCAACTCCAATAAGCGAAAAATTTACTATCGTCAATCGTGAATCGCTATCTGTCTGTTTGAATACGAACCCATTAGTGGTCGGTGTAATGGAGACTGGACGTCTATAATTTGTTTACAAGGATTTATGGAGGTAAATGAAGGATGCTAGACTATTTGCAGCTATATTACCGAAGGATGAAACATAATTTTAAATCCAGAGTTTAGCACCAAGATAATTTTTTGTTTACTTATTTGTGTCCCTATACTGGTAAATTAAGGTTCTCTCCAGACAATGTAACTCAGAAGTATTAAAAAAAATTAAAGTGCTGAATATATTTGCTGGTTTTCAATGTTGTCTGATTACTTCTCTATTATTAAGAAGTAGTAAATAAATAAATAAATTCGAGTAGCACAACAGATCACTCAGTTCATTGCAATTTACTATTAAAAGGTATTGCATGTAAAGTCAATGTATTTATTACAATTTAGACATTGCATGTTATAGCTCTATTAAAAATATTCTCAATCATAATAAAACAGAAGGAGCAGGATACAATTGTTCATTACATTCGGTGGAATGTAACTCCTTCAATAGTATTCGGAAACATGACCTAAAACATTTCTTAAGATTCAATTAAAGTATCCTGTTGTTCTCTATAAAGGATATCCTTACTTTTGAAATTTTAAAAGTATGTACGGTACTTGGTTAATGAAGGTTGAATATTTTTGGGTTTCGTTCACTTTCATTGATCACCAAAACGGTATGATAACGGATTTGATCAAAGAATTTAATGTTATATTCACGTTATATTTTTGATGCGATGTAATTTTTAAATTCAACAACAAATACAAAATGGTTGCTGATGTTGTGAAAAAAAAAGTAAAAAATCTGGTTTTTATTATACTTATTTCATAAAATTTACATTGTTCATTTACCTATTAACTGCCAGAAGTTAATAAAAGAAATTACAATAGCTTAGAAAATTTAATCAATTTATCAAAACAATATTATTATGCATGATGATTATTAATTTAAACTTCAAAATTAACAAGTTAATTGCGACTAAATGGTTATAACTTGAAATATATCTGGCAATTAAAAAACGAGGACTAAACTAAACTTGACTAAGGTTAGAGTAGTAGTTGAAACTTGATAGGTAGTTACGTTGTGACCGATTTCGACCTCACTTGTTAACTACCAATTCCAATACTAACAATTCTCTGGCCTTTCAGACTACAATTCAGTTCTAGGCGAGGCTAATACGAAACCAATTACATACCAGGTACAAGACACAATAGACCGTTGTCGACATGTCCTGTATACAGTAACATGTCCCTATTACAGTGCATACGAGTATTTATGAGCCCGCCTCGACGCATAGGCAGATGCCACACATGTTTTGCCTTAATTCGAATAGATGATACGTAGGGATGGCACAAAGTCAGTCAATATGCATTGTTTTATTGTCACTGAGATTTTTTTTTAATTTGAAGCGCTTGTGATGAACCTTTTTTAATTGCTCTTGATATATCGAAGTTAAGCGACGATCTGCAACGTTTAAAATGCACAACTGTAATAGTATCTTTAACAACAACGCTTCTATAAAGTGATTGAATATCCAGGCAGCCCAAAAGTTATGTCACCAAAGTTGGTCCACAACACCCATTATGAGTTTCCTCTGTAAAATAGGAACTTACTATGATTTTTAAAGTCTTAAGCGCTAGGTATTGGGATCAAACTGTAGCATCAAAAGGATCAAGCTTGGCATCATGGAACAGCTTTGCGTATAATAGTTCAAACCTAACAAAATAAGAAAAAAAAAAATAAGTGGAAAAAGGTTAGATTTCGTTAAACCTAGTAAGGATTAAATACTTAAATACTGTAGTATATACATACATGTAGGTATTCCGTAAGCTTTAAGCGCAATACACACCAAAGCCGCCAACCCGGTGACTAATTGTGCTTTAAAACCTACATTAATAGGTTTGTAGATTCAAAACAGACAGAACAAACTGATAACTAATTTTTCAAGTTAACAAGTACTTTTTTATTGCCTACATAAAAAATAAAACCACATGGAACTATCACAATCAAATCAATCTCAAAAGATCTGAATCCAATCAACTCAAGGCTTATGCAATAACGTCGATTATGTCGTCGATTATACTTTCAATGTCAATTGTATTGATTCGTCTGTTAGATAAGGCTGTTTGAGCATTGTCCAATTGTCCGCTGGCAGTGACATTGACTTTCTAATAATTGAATTCATTTGTCAGTAAGACAATCTTATACGATTGAAAGTAAGGTAAAAAATCTAAATTAAGATACTTAAATTAAAAGAGATCTATCTATCATACTTAGCTTAGGACTGAGCAATGGTCTGTTATAGTTTCCTAGCACTTTGATGTACTTTATAATTGGTATTCTATTGCGAAATGAGGATATGTATTCACAATTGTATAATGAGTTATGTATCATAGTAATGGTGATGTGTTGATCAGAATAGAGTATATAAAAAAAAAAGATTTCTGTAAATATTATTTTGGTTGCTTTGACAACCCTACGGCTAAAATTCATATTACAGCTAACAAGAACAGTCTATTGGCGATATTGATATAAATTGATTATGGGTTGTCGCGACATTCATTATGCCCGATGCAAATAATCTTATCTAGTGCTTTCATAAATCTAATGATTCAAAGGTTTGTTCCCCTAAACATTTTGTTATGATTTATGAACCATGAAATAATCTGTCTGGGATCAGTTTTCAATTTATAAGTCTTCATCAGAGAACAAAATCTAGGAAACTTTAGGTACCTATAATATTGTTTTTGTTCATTTCTTACATAAAAAATTAAAACGTTTCAACCTTGTAGGATTCCTCCTACAAGGTTGAAAAGTTTCAAATTTAAAAACTCTTTCTCACTGTATATTCGAGCAGCCTGACTGGGGAAGTACCTCCGCCTTACATAATATCGCAGCCAAATAACATCATTCTTCTCGAATACTGTTGTGTTCCTTACCTACGTTATTAAGATTGCCAGAGCTATGCAAGGAAGCGCTGCGGTGACAAATGGTGGCCCAGTCTTGTCCATTGTGTTGTCGGCGCAGTGATTCCTCTTCTCACCTCTCTCGTCATCTCTCTCATCTTGTCTCATATCGCTCTCAATGGTCAACAGACGTTAAGGCAAATTGAAAGCGGTCGTTTTATAGAGCTGTATTGTCTATTTGATAAATACTAGTTTGAAATTACAAACAAACATCTAATTGAATTGTCAAGCTAAAGATTTTAAAATCATTTATCAATAAACATATTGGTCCTTGCCCTTAGATCTATTTCTAGAATTTGCAAAGAGTAAACTGATACATAAATTACAATTGATCAAGTTAAGTAACCACAGTGGATTAATAGCCAGTTGACCAGATACATTATCTGGTACCGACCTCAGCGAAACAAGTTTTCGCGTATAGAAACAGAACTATTTTGTAAAGAACTTTATGTTCCGTTGTAATGGTTCCATTATGCTGTAATTTCGACTTAAACATTTTCATGCATAGGCATGAAATAGTGGTCATAAGACCATTTTGAAATGTCTTAAGAGCTAAGTGATTCTACTCCTGTTCTTTCGCGATCAACACCGTGAAGAATCAGGGTAACAAACACGGGGCCTAGCTTTCCTTTCGGTGATCCATCCGCTTAAATCTAAATAGCCAAGCACCAGTGTGGAGCCAATCGAACAATGCAAGTCTCGTCAAAGTCATCAAAAGAAAAAAGAGGAAACCTCAACAAAACTTCGCCTGGCACTCAGTAGTACTACTGATCCAGTGCGTCAATATCATAGGTCAAACATAATTAGTAAAATATTAAGGTTACTGGACAGCGCTGCCCCGCTCTGCCAGGCGGAGCTATCGACATCCGAATGGTACTGTATACAAATCCCTACAAAGCGGTGCACATGTTTTTCCAATTTCTGTTTTTAGAGCGTTGTTTCTATAATACAAGAATGACAAAGACAAGCATTTTTTTTTACTAAGAAAATAAAATCGTATGAGTAATGTTGGTGACTATCGACTCCGGTGACAGAATACAGGTACGTTTTCCTTGAATTTCGTTTCTACATAATAGTCCTCACCAACGTGGCTATCTGTTGGCCATTAATCTATTGACTACGTTTTAGAAGCGTTCATCAATTACGGGTTGGGTCAAGGACCATTCGTCAGGGGTTGATACTGAAATTGGAAGTGGTTGGAGATATTTGTCTTATTTTAAGCAAAATTCTTCAAGTATGAGGCAGTATGAGGCGAGTGTAAATGGAACAGCTGGAAGGGAAAGATCTAGGTGAACATACCTGGATCAGATTGGTGATGTTTTGGAGAAAGGCCAGGTCAAAAGTACCCTAAACCGGCGAGCTTGTATGAAAAATGTGGTGAGAGTGAATGAGGCGAAAGAGGTGTGTCAGGATCGTAGCAAGTGGAAATCCGTGGTATCTGCCTACCCCTGTGGGAAAGAGGCGTGATTTTATGTATGTATGTAAGTAATTCTTGAAAGTGAATTTTTGAAAAGCCTTCAATCGGCCTAAAAAGTCTGTCATCTATTCAAACCAGGAATTTCAAAATTTTAATAACCTCAACAGGAATGTGTTAGCATCCTTTGAGTTACGATGTTTCGAAGATGCACAATGGCATTTTAAAAATAAATTATACCTACATTATTAAAAAGAACATTATTTTATTCAGAAGACTAAATAAGTAATTTATGAGGAATTCTTGGCTTGTCATCATTTGGTTATGTCCATGTTGGTAACGCCTCTTCATCATTAAGCACCGATGTTCGGGCGTTACTGTCTGATTGGAATTTTACTGATAACGACATAGGGTTTTGAGATCTTTAATATCCAAACATGTTTGTTTGAAGATTAGTTCTCCAAAACAATACCTATCATTGTTTGAATAAAGATAATTTTGTATTTTAATTCAAATATAAATTTACTAAACCATAAAAGCTTTTGTTCAAAGGAGTGATAACAACCTAATGAAAGAAACAAAATTGCAAAATATTTTAAACGAACTAAAAATAAAAAATGCGAAAGTTTAAAATGTGCTATTGCAAAATATTTGAATATGTGTCTTTCTTTATTGATATGTAGGTATTGATAAGTCGCCCATTGTTACACTTTTTTAATTAAGGCTTACTTTACTTTTGTATTTTTATGGTGTACGTACAGTATAGTAATAATCTATTCTATTCTATTCAATTTCAAGTGCAAATTTCTATACTAAAATATCCAAATGCGCTATTTACATGGAGCGAGTTTCTCGCCTCGAAGATGCAGTTATCGAAAGCGAAAATATTTCAGTGACAAGTGATTATCGACCATACACGTATTATAACATGTTTAGTTTACATTGTCTTATTTTTTTTCTTGCTTTCTCGAGTATCGTGGCGAAAAACTCTCTCAATGTAAATGGCGCTTTAGTTTCTTCATTATCCTAAGTGAGTAGGAAAATCTAAGTTTTGTAACAACATTACCTACTACTCGAAACGAAGTAAAAGGTTCGTAATCAGATCACCTTTTCCTTTACATTATCTACTCCTTTCTCTTCTAAGCCCTTTGCCACAATATTGGTTAAGAGACTGAAGGTAATGAACTTACTTATCCTAATAAGATGTTCTGTATTGACCTAAGTAAATAAGTAGAATTTCTACCTACTACTAGATGATGAGGCAAAGATAAGCAATTTAGCCGACATCGACATAGTGAAAACCTTTAGTATCCCTGTATTAAATTCGGCTACAGATCACGTAAAGCCTTTAAATAAAACTATGGCGTTTCAAAACCAACTAGACAATATATAGCTTTATTTTCCTTATGTTCTCTTCTATGTCAACTAGAAGTTCATAAAGTACAGTATTATTACGTTCGTATTTATTTACCAGATACTTACCTACTGACTACTTTAAATGTATTATGTTGGATTTACAAATATCTCCTAGAAAAGCCCTTTGCCCCTCAACGTTTTATACATACCTACATACTATAGGTACTAAATACACTAGTGGTTCGCCCCGAACTGAGATCTCGCGCACCGTAGATGGCTTACATTTGGACTTTCTTCTGACTACCCCTATAATTTCAAGTGCTACTACTGATACTGCCGAGTATGCCTATTGCGCTAGCTCTTCATGGTAAAAAATACTGGCATGCATGCAATACATAATGTCGTGTCTAATTTTTCATTTAGGTATTTCATATTTATGAATTCTCGTCGTATTTCTAAAAGTATACGTCCTAGAATAAAAATAATAACTATTTTGGAATGTACAAATAAAGACCTTTCATTTGACAGCCCACTCAATATATTTGTTTACTTAACTTTTTTTACCCCAATTATTTTCATTCTTTATCAAAAATTTTTTTATCATGAAAATAAATCAAGTAGCATCTGAAATCATTGCAAACCAAACCGCAACGATGCCACTCTCTTTTTAAGACCGACCAGTCAATGAGCTACGAAGTCATCGAAACTCTATGCAACGGGAGCTCTTGCAGCTCTGGTTTCGTAGTTTTTGGTCTTTGGTCGTATTTCAAAAACTATACATCCTAGATTAAAAATAAAAACCATTTTGGAATGTACAAAATAAGCCCTTTCGTATGACACCCCACTCAATTTATTTGTGTAGCTTTCATAATTTTTTACCCCCTTGGGAACCCAATATCTTCACAACCCCTTCATCGATTAAACTCATATGCTCCCCCGTAAATTTCCTTACCACAACCTATTGACCTACCAAGTTTCATGCAGATTGGATGAACGGTTCGACAGTTATGCGCGAACAACAATTCGTGAAACATACAAACATACAAACATACAAACATACAAACATACAAACATACAAACATACAAACATACAAAGCAAAATCGCCCAACTTACCACTAAGATCTTCGCTCGCTTCGCTCGCTCGATCGATTATGGTTACAACGCGAAACATAGCAGATCAGACTTCTTCATGAAAGTCAATTATACTCTCCACAGTTTTCAAAATGAATAAATATTGTGATAAAGTAGATGAGACTAAATAAGTAAATTATATTAATAATAAAATAGCCACTATTTATGGATTCAAATCTCTATATTAATTTAAGTCTCATACAAATCTCACATCTAATCACTAATTTGTCTTCGTTTGCATGGTCACTGCATTAGTCATATCCTTTTGTAAGGCTTTCTAAAGCTTTTCGTTTCATGAGCTGAGCGATAAAGAGAGCGGTTAACTTAGAGAATGTTGAAAATATTCGGGTTTCCATACAACATTTAACATAACTGAAAAATAATGCCGTATTTACAATTATTAACAAAAATATTAACCATTTTTCCATTAATCGATCGAGCGAGCGAAGCGAGCGAAGATCTTAGTGGTAAGTTGGGCGATTTTGCTTTGTATGTTTGTATGTTTGTATGTTTGTATGTTTGTATGTTTGTATGTTTGTATGTTTGTATGTTTCACGAATTGTTGTTCGAGCATAACTGTCGAACGGTTCATCCAATCTGCATGAAACTTGGTAGGTCAATAGGTTGTGGTAAGGAAATTTACGGTGGAGCATATGAGCTTAATCGATGAAGGGGTTGTGAAGATATTGGGTTCCCAAGGGGGTAAAAAATTATGAAAGTTACACAAATATATTGAGTGGGGTGTCATACGAAAGGGCTTATTTTGTACATTCCAAAATGGTTTTTATTTTTAATCTAGGATGTATAGTTTTTGAAATACGACCAAAGACCAAAAACTACGAAACCAGAGCTGCAAGAGCTCCCGTTTCATAGAGTTTCGATGTCTTCGTAGCTCATTGACTGGTCGGTCTTAAAAAGAGAGTGGCATCGTTGCGGTTTGGTTTGCAATGATTTTAGATGCTACTTGATTTATTTTCATGATAAAAAAAATTTTGATAAAAAATGAAAATAATTGGGGTAAAAAAAGTTAAGTAAACAAATATATTGAGTGCGGTGTCAAATGAAAGGTCTTTATTTGTACATTCTAAAATAGTTATTATTTTTATTCTAGGACGTATACTTTTAAAAATACGACGAGAATTCATAAATATGAAATAAATGAAAAATTAGACACGACATTATGTATTGCATGCATGCTAGTATTTTTTACCATGAAGAGCTAGCGCAATAGGCATACCCGGCAGTAGTAGCACTTGAAATTATAGGGGTAGTCAGAAGAAAGTCCAAATGTTGGCCATCTACGGTGCGCGAGATCTCAGTTCGGGGCGAACTACTAGTTTATACAGTGTCAGAAGGCAATCTTTGCCCAACCTTAACGGGACACTGTAGTGCCTGGGACATTGTTTGAGATGAAGTAGGCTTGCCCAGTACCTAAACCATCCAACTTAACTGGCCATATCCACAGGAAAGACATGATCGATACGTGTGGGGCTGACTAAGCCGCGGGTTTCTTCATGATTTTTTCCTACATTGTTTAGAGCTCGTGTTAATGCGCATACAATGTTTTCGCAACGAAAAATCCATTGATGCCCGGCCAGGATTCGAACCCACGACCTCCGGATCGAAAATCGGGGTACTAACCAACTCAGGCTTTAGTTTATCCCTCCGCTTGACGCCTTCGCTCTATTCCAAACCATGACCTTTCTCTCTCTTAGTATCTTTATTTTTTAGGGCACCCTGTCTCACCCACACGCACGCATTGTTTTGGTATCAGTCTGGATCTCTTCATGTTTGTCTAACAAGCGGTGTGTAGGTACGATTATTATTTCTATTTTGTACGGAGGCAGGTTAAATGCGTTGGATTTGTATGGACATGGTTACTTTAAAATGAACATCACATCTTAAGCTATGAATTTGCAACTCATTTTCATTAACTTGCATAATACAGAAAATGTTGAGCCGTTTATTCGTAAACGCTTCTTTACTTTTTTTATTTTTTTTTAAGCTTAACAGATCAACCAGCCAATCAAATCACTACCAGTCGGAAGTGAGCCCAAAACGCTGACTGCATAACCACGCTAAATTGTATTACTGCTCCGTTGAGCCAAATATCTGACATCGAGTCGCTTCGACCAGAAAACGCCGGTAGAGATTTTTGGATGATGTGATTGGCCATGAACAGGAGTGATTATTTTATCAAACAGAATAATTTAAGTAATGACATTTCGGTACATTTGTGCATATCATAAATGAGATACTCATTTAATAATTACTAGTCTGTTAGTTTTAGGCTGCTGGATAATTCAAATGACCTAATTAGAACTATAATAACGGACAACCATTTACCTACGTAATTAGTCATCTAATTGCTTCCATTGAACTAGTACTCCTATAAATCACCCTATTAACATGTTTCATTTAAATTATGTGTTGTAGGTATATCATTTTTCCATTAAAAAGTCTCATTAGAACTTGATAATCAGTTGAAGACTGTTATTTTCACTGTCTAGCCAATATAAAATCCTATAATTTAAGTCTCTAGTATTATCTTCAATTTCGTTTGAAATTTATTTTTAAAGCTTACCTGTCTACTGCCGGCGTACCACCAATTCTTAGAGCAATGTCAAAATAAGGTGAAAACAGTCCTGCATCGCGTCAATGACTTGACACTTGACACTCTACGAAGATACGTTACCAAAACATTCCTGCGTTAGGCTTACTTTAACCTTACCTTAGTCTTATCTTAGCACGGAATCAGAGTAATATTACTTTGACATTGCTCTAAGAGTTCATAGTAAGGCCCCTGTACTAAAAAAATTGGGTCTGTCCACTGATGCCGATAAATTGTAATATTCATCAGCTGACCAGTCGCCTCCTCACACGAATCTCACCGCATCACTTCGGTATTCTTTGTATGAAATTCTATGAACCAACGCTCACTATATCTACTTCGTAACGTCACCGGATCGCCGCTTCGCAATCCAAAAGTGAAGGAAGAAGAGAACGCTGAAAAGGCGATGCGATGCGGTCGCGATAGCTTTAAACCTTTAAGCCACGAAACGCCGCTGCTTAAGAAATTTAATAATTTATTTTTCACCGATGTAAGTGTTATAGTTGTTCTATTTCACGAAGTCCGTTTGGTCTTAATTGTGTGTGTGTTCATGCACGTTGTTTCTATGTGCGTAAGCTCGGGAGCGCTGAGAATCGGCCCACGCACACAGAAACAACAACGTGCATGTGCATCTACCCACACAATTAAGACTAAACGGACCTTGTGAGATAGAACAACTGTATCCACACTAAGAAAACTCGTAGACTAAACACGATTTAATAAGATTAGAATAATTGTACGCATCCTGCAAGATTGACTGCACCACTTAGGTGATGGACAAAAACTGTGGCCCACGTGATCCTTGTTGGACGTGAGATGCTGGTGATAAAGCTCCGTTAGAAGCTTTACATTTTTAGTCGCTAAAAAACTGAATCTCAGCAACTGCGTTAAAAAATGACCCCCTTGCTTATGAAAGATGTTTAAAGTTGAACACTGGTTAAACAACGTCCTGTCTTTATTCGTCACTATCCACAAATAAAGACAGGACGTTGTTTAACCAGTGTTCAACTTTAAACATATTTCATAAGTAAGGCCCTGATTTTCTAACTTGTCTCAAACCTCGAATTGGTCTCAAACTGTCAAAACGATCGCGTTAATATCTTTTGTCGCGTTCGGTCTCGTTGAGATGAGAGTGACAGAGCTACTTGTGTGGTCACTAAACTGTCATATTTGAGAGTTTGAGTGAGACTTATTTTGGTCGCTATCAAGGTGCAGGTGACCCCGTAAGTTCGAAAACAAAAACAAGCACTTTAAAACTTAAATTTAAGAGTAGCTCATAATAATAACTTCTTGTTTACTAACGAGAATCCTGAAATGAAAATGATCTCATTATAAGTTAGAACAAACGCCGACTGAGTCTCAGTATCGATACCTTATCTCAATTGAACTTAAAACTTCTAATAAATCACGTTTATCATCCGATGTCGATTTAATGACTCAAAGACCTATTAAAATTAAAATGAGCTTAACTCAGTAGTATGTTAATATTTGTTTACGTAACAGATAAGGTGACAGTGCAGTGTAATAAGCAGTAAGTAAACTGTTTTTACCCGACTGCGCAAAGCAAAGGAAGGGTAATGTGTTTATCAGTCTATGTTTGTTTACCCGACTGCGCAAAGCAAAGGAAGGGTAATGTGTTTATCAGTCTATGTTTGTATGTGGGTATGTATGGATGTTTCTATGTGGCACTATATAGGCCAAACGCGTGGACCGATTTTGATGATTCTAACGTCAATCGATTCGTCTCAACCTTGGAAGTGTCACTAAAGACATGACAGTAATCAAAATTCACCAGTGCCACAACCAGACGCCATATTGTCAAAATTAAAATAATCAAAATTGACGAATTATGTCAAGTGGGGTATATCGTTGAATAGGTATTTAAAAATCAACTTTAGGTTTCTTTTACCACTTTTCATTTTAAGCAATAGTTTAGGAAATATAACGGTTTAAAGTTGATTAATATTCACTCTCGCTACAGATGTTTCTATGTGGCACTCTAGAGGCCAAACGCGTAAACCGATTTGGCTGAAATTTAAAAAATAGATAGATAATGACCGGGAATAGGACATAGGCTACTTTTTATTCCGAAAAAATGCATAGTTCCCGTGGGATAAACAAAATAGTAGCCCACGCGGGCGAAGCCGCGGGCGTCAGCTAGTTAATCATAAAAATCATCATCACCTAATAAATCATAACTAAAAAGTTTGAAATAAAAAAATATTTAAAAAAACAAAAACCCGACTGCGTTAAAGTTAAAACTAAAAAGAAAAAAACAAGCCTGCAAAGAATTACTCACAGTCGGGACCCATAACATTATGAAGATTTGATTGGTAATAAAATAAATGGGTACCGACTGTGAGTTATTCTTTGCAGGCTTGTTTTTTTCTTTTTAGTTTTAACTTTAACGCAGTCGGGTTTTTGTTTTTTTAAATATTTTTTTTTATTGTGGTACTACTACTAGAAACTAATTTTGTAGTTTCACAAATTATTCTAAAGTACTAAAAGATACTCGGCTTGTTGTCATAATATATTTTTTTGCAAATTTTACATTTGATGCGTACAAAATCGGTAGGTATAGGCCACATTTACAATGTCGTCTATTAAAATAAAAGCTTGACTTAAAAAAAAATCCAACAAAAAACTTATTTTAGTTCTTTTAATAGTTTTTTTTTATACATTATTTAACACACGGGAATTACTCACGTAAAATTATCGTCGATTTAGATACCGACAATGTTTCGATTCATCCGGAGAATCTTCATCTGGGTAAGGAGGGAGTTGCGGCAAGGTTACTCCTCGCGGTCGCGTCTCACACTGCGAGCAATGTAACGCTCGGCGCGGGACGAGGGTCGCGGAGGGAGTAGTGGGGGGCGCGCTGTTGTAGTTGCCGGTGTCGTAAGGAGAGTCGGTGCTGGGTCTTCATCCTCACTATTCACTCACAGTTTTTTTTATGTTTTTTAAGCAAGCTTTTATTGGGTAGGTATGGTTAAAATTAACCCAAACACTATTCTACTGTTATTGACTGACAATTCGATTAAACATAAACAGGTCCTGACTCCATCTTCAGATCAGCTCGCTGTTACCAATTTATCTACTATAACATTGTAGTCGAAACTTGACCAAACTCAAAATTCAAAAATCTATTCAGTAGGACCACTATGATATTACATTGTAGTCGGAACTTGACAAAATTCGAAAATTCAAACATCATTTATTCAGTAGGACAATACCACTAGATATGATCACTTTGAATCGTCTTAAGAGCTAGATGATTCTTTTCCTGTTCTTACACGACAGTGAAGAATTAAGGCGGCAACAAACACGGTATGGGGCCTTGCTTTCTTTTTGGTGATCCAGATTTGCCGAGATTCAATTCAATCGGCTAATTTAGGTACTGAGGAGGTCTGTATTCTTGACTCCATCATCAGATCATCTCAATGTTACCATAAATTGCATTTTCCTGTTCTTACGCGACCAACACAGTGAAGAACTAACCCACTCAGCTGACTTGTCTCTTTTTCAATAGTACAGATTTTTTTGCAACAATGTAAATTTTAGGTAGGTACTTATCCTTATGTGCACGATGTTGACCTATTTAAGATGAATCACTGCATTGATTGCTCTCTGAGCAGATAACAGGTTCTCTACAGAGATTCAACGTCATGCATAATGCAGCCTACTAATGCGTCAGTTAATTACACGCCCTTAGGGTTGTTATTGATTGGCAATTTGTGTTTAGTGCATACCTCGTGTCACTTATGATACAAATACGAGCGAAACTAGGCTTAATTGTTTTGTATTTAGATGCCATATCACTCAAATAAGAAATATTTCTAAACAGAGAATGAAATATACAGAGGCCCTAGCCATATTACACTGTCTATCGTCGCTGCAGAATAGAACACTTCAAAATGTATAGGAATTGACCTTCTGACCACGTGTCTCATCACCTTGAAACGTCAATTCCTATACCAGTGGTTCTTAACCTATGGTCCGCGGACCACTGGTGGTCCCTGGAACCACTTAAAGTGGTCCGCGAAGCTATCCAAAAAAATTAAACAAGCGACAAAGGATCAAAGTTGAAAGAGAAAACTTACTGTTGGTGGTCCGCGGCAAGTCAGAAAGTTTATCAAATGGTCCCTCATCACTAAAAGGTTAAGAACCACTGTCCTATACATTTTGAATTATTCTATTCTGTCGCGACGGTAGATAGTGTGATATGGCTAGGGGGCTGTATTGCTGTATACATAATATATTAAGGTTCATGAGAAAGTGGGTTCTATATTGTCAAGAGTGAAAATTTCGCTTATGGTAACTGTTATGCTATTTTATGCGGGTGCCAATTCGTCTACCAATGGATTGGTTAATCGTATTACGGTAATTGATCAGGCCTAAGACAATTAGGTAATCCAATTAAAGGTTTACAAGTTTTATGGCTTTTAAGCCGTAAGTAACTATCATATTTTGAAAGGTTATTCAAAGATAATGGTCCAATTATGGTTGTTGAAAGTCTTCTACCGTGAGATTAAAAATTGAAACTAAAACTTTGATCGAAGTTTTTATTGAAGTTAAAGAAAAATTCAAACAAAGACTAAAGAAAAAGTCATTATTTATTAAAGATAGGATCCATCATTCGAATTGCCATAGCTGTAATATTAAATTTGAAGGAATCAAAATCACTTTCAAACAATTTATTCAAAAACTAAATTTGTAAAAAAATCTGCTCAGTAAAAACTCATAACCGAAAGGCCAAGTTAGACCAGACAATTTCTCGAGATACATTCTGTATACATCGGATAAAGTTTTTATTGTTAACAGGGAGAGCCACAGCCACGGAGAGATGATGATATCTCCACCTATGAATGATGACTTCGTGCTGAGCCCCTGGTACCAGCTAAAGATAGACATGAATGCCTAAGACATGCCACGAATATGGAAATCCGTCGCGCGGATACCCTTATAAGAATAAGTATTTGTGAAAGCGCAGGTTTTGAAAATTAGCTATTGTGCAAAAACCATTTTGGAATCTTACAACGACAATAAAGTTTTACTGGCGACAGTCATTGAAAACGATTAAATAGTGAAGTTAAATGTATGTATTGTAATTTTCTTTTATAGACTTTTGCCTTGTACGAGTACTTATATTTTTGACATGCATGGTTTTTTTTTATCAAATAATTGTTCTTTAACCGCATAATTTTATGTCAAAACCATTGAGTTTTTTGTTTACAAAAACTTAAAATATAAAAAAATAATATGTTTTTGTATTTCGCCTAACATACATCTAAAACGATAGCTATGTTTTTCCTAGAAGTAACTAACATTCCATCTAGTGTATTATAAAAACTTCGATCGCAAACTCTAACCCCTATAAAAAATATTTCAAGATTTAATTGTTACGGTTATTATTTAAAGTTCTTCGGTCTATGGTCGACCCATCTAAGGAAGATAAGGGGTCGACGTTTTTAGCACAAAGCATTTTCTGTTTCGGCCCTTTTCTTGCTGGTTATTTGATTCGAAACGTGCTCGAGAAGTACCTGTTTACTGAGACCACCTTTATCGAGACTCAGGCAATATTTTCTCGAGATTATCTATAAAGCCTTTAACGAAACATTCACTTGTAAGTGATGCGATGTCTTACTTCACAAATAAGAATCACACATTTACGTCTCACACGAGAGATAAAAGCTTTAGCATTGATATACACACAATACATGACACAAATGACAAGAACAAATAAAAAAATAAGCATGTGACTAGTTACAAGCTTGATTCATAATGTAAGATCGTAAAAGCAATAAAAATAATTCCTTTCAATGGTCCGTCTATTTGTGGTAGAACGAAGAGCTAAAATATAAAACAAAGTAATTGTTTGTAATACAAACCAAGGCCAAATATGGTGGACAAGATTTACAACAAGACAATTAGAACCCAGCAGAGTAGAGGCGACTTCATTTATTTGCGGTGTTGACAACCATAAAGCAACTAACCTTAAAAGTATTGTATTTAAGCATATTTATAGTGGCAATAACATAATTGCGGTAGAAGGTCCACCAAGACGATCTTGGACACGATTTTTATGGCGAGTCGTAATTTAAATTTTTTGCTGCCGAGTTCGAGAAATTCTCATTGTTGACTGTGTTGGGTTTCTAAAGCTATTGTTTTTGGGTAGGCATTTCATTTCTTTAAAGAATTAAAAATTGTAGGTACGTTTCGAGAGAAATGTTCAAAATTTGGTCACGGCCAGCGTAATTGTTTTCAATATTGTCATGCGGGAGTCAGTTTTGGTTACGAATTTTGCTCCCTATTTTCGATTGTCTTTTAGAACTCACGCTGTTCTTTTACAATCGCGGTTTAAAGCTTCCGTTCAAAATTGTTAAATTCTACAAAAGCGTTCGAATAATATTCTCTCAAAACGTTTGCCAGTTGGTAGATACGTAATTTAATTCAGCTAAAACACAATTAATCAATCGATTGAATAGTAATTGAGTCATTTCCGTCGTTACTATAATTTATCTATACAGTTGCCTAGTAGTTGACGTCCATTAGTATAGTTGCCTAGACTGTTCAATCGATTTTGTCATTGTAGTTACCAGGCATAATGCAAGGGCGTTGTCTCGTGCTGTTTCGATTCTCGTTTCATTATTTTTATCGATTTTTATCGAATGTCTTAATAAAAGCCCACACATGGTTTTCGTTGAAGTGTCCATTTAAACTCTGTAATTGATAGTTTGGCTCATAAATATTCTTCGATAATGGATCAGATATTTCTTTACAACTTTTTAACTTAAACTATCGCTATCTTGTAATGTCAACACTACGTTTTGGAAAGATCTCTGTGAGATGTATTTCGAGTCAGTTGTTACGAGATAAGTGGTAATATTGTGTTTGATGTCCTTATGTAAATATTGAGCCATCACATGGGCACGTGAGATATTTACTTCCAATATTGACTGATCAATAGTCGGACCCCGATAATGACCTTGGTTCTGAAGACCTCTTTCCGAGAAAGATTCGAACAAACTTCAGTATTATTTTGGACATGTGTCTCGATTTACAATGTCATAATGTTAAAGGAAGATAAGAAAACTCGAAATAAAACTGAGCGATTAATGTTTGAAAAGCCAAGTCGTGTATTCAAACTTTACTACAATAAAGTCCGTTCAACTTCACCCCATAAAATTACGCTTACATCTTACAATGTAGGATCTTTTCTTTCTTTATTTCTATGACCATGTACACACTACAGCTACAATCTTGTCACTAAGAAATTTCAAGATTGGTGTCTTTAGCCGTACGACTACCTATTGCCTTTGGGAGAGCCAGCATAGTTTATGACTTTCGTCGAAACATTTTAGTGAGTGTCTTGGTATGTAAGGTCATTCAAGATGGGTCTCCCACGGTAGAAGCAATTTGACACGCACGTGATAAGGCATCCGATGGCCTGCGATTAGGCTTTGCAGTGACTGCCGGCTTGAATGGACGTGTTTTTGTACTTAACTAGCTAAGTCTGTGTCTTTACAACTTTACAAAACAAAGGATGTGAATATTCATATTTTATATGCGCTTATCTTAAAAGTTTGAAGACTTTATCTTAAACCAAAGTGTTTGAAATAAAACAAAAATTCTACGGCATTGATTGATACAATTACAAAGCATTATTACCATAATAAGAAATTCTGATTTTTGTGTTCCGTAAACCAGACTTTCTTTCAACATTTAATTTTGCAATAAAAGCTTCAATATGAGATTAGCATTGTGAACATTTTAAAGAGTCATCTCTCCATTGTAACAGTTCCTGTTGAACATCTGGTCTTAAATCACTTTACAATGAACATGAAAATTGAAACACCGCAACTTTGTATTCTTTAATATACTCAACTCATGCTGTCAATCATTTATTTCGCATTGATGCAAATGTCCGCCCATTTTTAAATAATGTGCACACGAGATTACATTTAAAAAAATATTGTAGTAGGTTAGATAAGAAAAGAAATATTAGTTCAATGGGAAATAATGCTTTTTAAAGTGTAGTAAGTAATTAATGCTTCAACTTAAACAACAATCTAAATTATATGTTTTTTATAATACCTACTTAATATGTTTTTTTACTTTTCGAATATTTCAAAAAATTATCGTCCTAGTCCTAGAAGGTAGTTTTTTAACCTATTTATTGTAAGTAAGCATAGAAAAGTTTTTTTTATTATTTATTTGAAATTAATTTTCAAAGAAGTTATGTATTAATACTTATCTTCTTTGAAAATTAATTTCAAAATAGAAGATGTAAAAGCAGCATCAAAATCACGTTTATGCTACTGTTTCAGATGTCACCACGACCTCCTTTGAGATGTAACTTGAGGAGATGCATCCAACGAATCACGCAGGCCTAAGTCTTCTGCATTACCAATATTTCAAGTGTTCAAAAAACACGCGTGCCATCTGTTGTGAGGCGATGCAGCGCCGGCTCCCACCCGTCAGTAGGCCCACCCCGCCCCGCACACCCTGCCCCCACTCTTTATACCCATGCGGCTTTCGTTCGTTCAAACTTCGTAGGTCAGTTACCGCCCGACCACAGGGGAGCATGGCTGCGTCAAAAGTTTTACCGCGATCTCGCACTCTGTGTTTACATGCGCACTAAGTTCGTGTACACAACTTTCGTAAACAGACTTTGAAGTGATACAAAAGTTTTTTAAAGTACTCCGAGTGAAGTTATTAGTGACCAATGTACTGTTATACTGTGAAATCATGATTGAAAACTTTTACGGAATGATTTCGTTAAAAGTTTGGATGTGTTTGGTCGTGGTGGCCGGTGCGCGCGCAAGACCCGCGCCGCCCGCCCCCGCCGGCTGTCACTGGGACTATTCGGACGCAAAGTTGAGTGAATCAAACTTTCTCACGTGTAACATCAAAACCATCGGTTCGGTAGACTTCTTGTTTAAAAACATCACCACTGCGCAGGCGTACAGCATCAACAAGTTGAAGTTGACGTGTACCGACTTGCTTTTCTTCGAAAGCTCATTACACATGAATACCGGCAGCTTTTTGGGACAACTTCGAAAACTTGAAGAGCTGAGTATGGAGTATTGCAAAATACGTTACGTTCCTGCAACTGTATTGTCTCCGCTTCGTGATTTAACGAGTTTATCGCTGCGTTCTTACAACAATGACTGGCCTGCTATGACAATGGAGTTCCATGCTGAAAGTTTTAGAGGTTTGATGGAACTACGAACACTAGACCTAGGAGATAACAATATTTACATGCTGCCTTCGGAAGTTTTCTGCCCTCTATTCAGTCTTGAGTCATTGAACCTCACTAGTAACAGAATTCAAGATATATCAGAAATCGGCTTCTCTGACTGGGGCAAGGGGCCTATAGCTCCAGGTAAATCATGCAATACCGGCCTCAAACAGCTTGATTTATCGCACAACAATGTACTAAGACTGCCTGATAACGGACTTTCTAGTCTCAGATCTTTGGAAGTATTAAAAATTCAGAACAACTTAATTAGCGAGATAGGCGACCGAGCTTTCGTTGGATTGAATTCATTAAAAATTCTGAACTTGTCGGGCAATAAGTTAGTCGCTGTCCCTCCGGAACTATTTCAATCATCGCGAGTTATCAAAGAAATCTCATTAGCGAATAATTCGCTCTCTGTGTTAGCGCCTGGATTACTGGAAGGACTTGATCAACTTGAGAAATTGGATTTGTCAAAGAATCGCCTTACAAATGATTGGGTTAATAGAGACACTTTTGCAGGGCTCATCCGTCTCGTGATACTGAACTTATCTCACAACTCTCTCGCCCGCTTGGATCCCAAATCTTTTCAAGATTTGAACAACTTGCAAGTTTTGAATTTAGATTATAATGCAATCGAGACAATTAGCAACGGCGCTTTTGCTGAACTCAAGAATCTTCACCAACTTTCTATCTCAGATAATAAGATAAAATTGTTGAATGAACACGTCTTTTCTAATTTGTTTGTATTGAGTCAGCTGTATTTGGACAACAACCAGATTTCTATTATACATGAACGCTGTTTTGAGAATATCACGTACTTACAAGACCTCGGTATAAACGGAAACAGCTTGAACATGATTCCCGATGGCATTAAGAAGTTGAGGTTTTTAAAATCACTTGATATTGGAAAAAATAACATTACCAAAGTATCTAATACGTCTTTTGAGGGATTAGAAGAGCTCTACGGATTACGCCTTGTTGACAACAACATCATTGATATACCGAAAGACACATTCAGTACTTTACCATCTCTGCAAGTTCTTAATTTGGCCTCTAATAAGATTGAGAGCATTGAAAAGGATGCTTTTGTTTCAAACCCTACTTTGAAGGCCATTCGATTGGACGGTAACAAATTGAGTGACATTCGAGGAGTTTTTAACAAATTGACTACCCTAGGATGGCTCAATATTTCCGACAACAAACTCATCTACTTTGACTATGGTTATATGCCAGAAAGTCTAGAATGGTTGGATATTCACCATAACAATATCACAAAACTAGAAAACGAACATAATGCACAACAAAACATCAGAATGCTCGACGTTAGCTATAATGCATTGGAAGACGTCGATGAACGGTCGATACCTGATTCTATTGAAGTCCTTTTCTTGAATAACAACAAAATTCACACGATCCATCCAGGTACGTTTTTACAAAAAAGGAATATTGAAAAAATTGTCATGACAGACAATAAATTGCGGACCGTCGAACTGTCAGCGTTTACTTTGCCCCATATTCCGAAGCATAGAATGTTGCCAAAATTCTTCATTGGAAATAATCCGTTTGTATGCAACTGTCACATGATCTGGCTACAAAAGATAAATCTTTGGAATCACATGAGGCAATACCCGAGGTTTATGGATTTAGATTCTGTAACGTGCGAAGTTGTTAACAACAAATACGGCGGAAAAGCGAAGCTAATGGACGTACCTGAGACGCAATTCCTTTGCTCATACGAGACTCACTGCTCATCAAGCTGTTTTTGTTGCGACTTTGAAGCTTGCGATTGCAAAATGACTTGTCCGGAAGGTTGTTCTTGCTTCCATGATAGCAACTGGAACTCAAATGTGATTGACTGCTCTAATGTCGGTTACACTGAAGTACCTGAGAAAATACCAATGGATGCGACTGAACTTTATCTCGATGGTAATGACTTTGGAGTCCTTGGAAGTCACTTGTTTATTGGAAAAAAGAAACTTCACAAACTTTACCTAAACAATAGTAACATCGCGACTATGGAAAATGATACCCTGACCGGTTTACACGCTTTGAACGTACTTCATCTTGAAAATAACCATTTGACTGAGCTGTCTGGAGGAGAGTTCTCACAAACAAAACACTTGAGAGAGTTATATTTAAACGATAACCTCCTGACAAGTGTCGCAAACATGACTTTTGAAAACCTGTCATCATTAAGAGTCGCGCATCTTCAAGGCAATAAAATTTTCGATCTCGACAAAAAGTTGCCTCATATTCTGCACACGGAGAGCATTAACGTCCAAGGGAATGTGTTTACCTGTACCTGCGATAACGTGATGTTATTGCAAAACTGGTTGAAGAAGATCCACGAAGATCCCGCGGAAGTGAATTGTGCTAGTGAAAATGGACTCATGTCGAACTATACCGTATTTGATGCGATTGATAAGTGCCGTGATTCAAGTGTAACAGACAATACGATTCCCACTGAAAATCAGCCGTATCAGTACGATGAAGTGAGCACCATAAAACTAAACTTTGTTCCACTTTTAGCTGTCGTTTTGATAAGTGTTATTCTCATTCTTTTGTTTGGTGCCTTAGCGTTCTCTTTTAGACAAAACGTCCGATTATGGGCGCATTCTAAATATGGAGTGAGATTATTCAAAAGTGCTTCTATTCAAGAGAGTGAACTTGACAGAGATAGATTGTATGATGGATACGCTGTGTATAGTTTATTGGATGATGATTTTGTATCTAAAGTTGTAGCTCCTGAAATGGAACACTCTGGATATACGATGTGCTTTCATTACAGAGATTTGCAACACGCGCCTGATAATTATTTAACTGAGCAAATAACACATGCAGCGGAATCATCTAAAAGAATTCTTGTATTTGTCTCCTTTAACTTTTTACAAAATGAATGGTCAAAAGCTGCTTTTAAAGCTGCTATTAAACATGTAATAACTACCATTCACCCCTCAATTAGACGTCACAGGGTAGTTTTTATTCTTACCACAGATGTAAGTGCACTGAACTTAGATTTAGACTTTCAGGATTACTTGAAATCGTGCAACGTCCTATTGTGGGGTGAAAAAAAGTTTTGGGAGAAAATTAGGTTTGTGATGCCAGACATCTCTAACTTACATTGGAACAAAGACACACTGAATTACAATCATGGCGTCTGTCCAAATGGTAGGAGGCATCCTTCTAGATATACTGCTTCGCCCACTGCGCCGGAACATTGGTATAAATACGACGCCATCCCTCCTCAGACGCCCACAGCCGCTAATGTGGGCATAAATATTGAAGATGACACGTCTATGTTGACGAACACAACATTGACGAGTCAGATTCCAGATGGTGAAAACTTACATCATAGCTACATTTCTATCGACACTCAAAACTATGAGCAGCCTTACGGTGGTCGTGTGAGACCACCTCACACGTTGCGCAAACACCAACACCCTGTCCAACCTGGACATCATTCGCCTGCAATGCTCGATGAGCAAGGCTACTTACAACCTCGTTCATCTGTACACGACTGCTTGCCACAAACTCATTCAGCCGTGCACAGATGATAGCACAGCTAACCCCTTATCTTAAACTGATATTTCCTAATGGAACTCAACATTCCAAGCACATGTGTTGGCTATACTGTTTTTGGTAGGTCTTGCCTTCGTGTAATTTAAAAGGTGATAATTTACAAACGCGCTGATAGCTAGGCCAATGTTCCGTAGAAATGTAACATTTGTCATATTTTAAAGAGACTGTGTTGTTAAATTTATGCTAATGTTTATCTAGAATGAAGCCTTAATGTAGTTTGTTGTGTAAATAAACTTTGTATAATGTTTTGAGACTGATACTTTGTATTGTATAATAAGCCTTTTGCCAGTATCAGGCGAGTACAGTATGTATTTTCATATAGCTATTATTATCTCACTGTTACCAAATATTTTGTAGATAGACTTTGTAGCCTAGTATATTATTATGGTTATTGTATAGTTTGACTAGTCATTAGCTAGGAAGCTGATAATGTTGAAATTATTGTACATTGTATAAAATTATACTGCTAAGTCAATGATATCAAATAATTACACTTATCAATATAATGTAAGTTGTCCGAGTGCGTGTAACATTGTTATCATTGACTTGATAGATGTATACCTAATATTATTGAATGACTGTTACTGTAATAATAGGCAAAATATAAAAATAAAATCAACAATATAAAATATTATGTCATTTTATTCTTCATTTCACCTTATTGCAGCCTTTCTATTTTATTTAAATTATAGAAAATTAGGTAAATAAGTTCTGAGAATAGTCAATTTATTTTTAAATGCCTTACAATTTTGGCACATTGAAATCTAAAATCTCATAAAAATGTATTAAGAGACCTGCGACAGGCGAATTTCCATAAAAACGTAATACCGAAATCATTTAAAATTTAAGCATATTTTTATCAGTTTATGTTGTTAGATTAAGAGAGTAGGTATTTATTTAGGTTCCTGTTACACTTTTGTTCCGAAAAACTTACCTAAAAAGAAATGTAAGCAAATTGAATTAAAATCTTTGTAGGTACACCAAAAATGGCATGTTTTCTTTTAATTTGTTCTATAGTAAGTTTTTTGGAACAAAAGTGTAGCAGGAACCTAGATAAATACTGCCTTTATCCAGATAATAACATAAAGTGATAAAAGCATCCACAAATTTTAAATTATTTTGGTATTACGTTCTTAGGTACGTAGGTACGTTCGCCGGTCCCTTAATGACCACATTATTACCAGTTACAGTCTCCTTAACGAGTGTCACTTAAGTCATTAATGTACTCTTGTCATTTATTATAGTTTAAGTTTGTTTGAGGAACGAACGGTCCACCTTTTGTTTTTGCCGACACTAGTGTAAAAACAAAATGTTGAAACTGTTAAAACCCTTGTTTCTTTCCGAAAAAAGATCGAAAATATAATTTCGGCTTGCCAACAATCATCGAAAGACATAATGATGGTCCCTTTTCAGGTAGAAACGCACCCAAGTAATATTTCAACCGTCACGGATACGCTATAGTAGCTATTAAAGAGATTTACAATACATGGTATATTCATAGCTAGTTAGAGGTATATTTATGAGACCTTATGTCGGACACGGTCCGAAGGGCAGTTATTGATTTTTTTCGTAAATAGTTTTCTAAAGTGTTAGTTTCGAGGCATATGGTGGATGCTTTGAATGATCGCCGACCGACTGGCACATTTTTTCTTCAACATCGAGAGCCATGTGACACTATTTACATTTAATAAGTTTTGAAAATATTGACCAATGAGCTGATTTTGTTTATAAAAAGCTAAATCAGAACCATGAATCGCCAGCTGATACAACACTATAAATAAGACTGTTGATGTAAGTAAACTTTTTATTGGTATTTTCGATCGAGCGAGCGAAGCGAGCGAAGATCTTAGTGGCAAGTTAGGCGATTTTGCTTTGTATGTTTGTATGTTTGTATGTTTGTATGTTTGTATGTTTGTATATTTGTATGTTTCATTTTTATGTTCTCGCATAACTATCGAACCGCTTATCCAATCTGTATGAAACTTGATAGGTCAATAGGTTGTGCTATGGAAATTTGCTGTGGAGCGTATGAGCGTAATCGATGAAGGGGTTGTAAAGATATGGGGTTCCCAAGGGGGTAAATTTTTTTCAAAGGTACCCAAATATATTGAGTGGGGTGTCATATGAAAGTACTCAATTTATACATTCCAAAATGGTTTTTAGTTTTCTTCTAGGTTCTATAGTTTTTGAAATACAGAGAAAAATAAAAATGATGAAAACCAATTAACGGATGTATGGAAAGAGCTCCCGTTTCATAGAGTTTCGATGTATTCGTAGGTCTGGTTAACAGACAAGGAGTGTGGCATCGTTGTGGTTTGGTTTGCAATGATTTTAGTTGCTTCTTGATATTTTTTCTTGAGATTGAAAATAAAAGCCGTGTTGGCCGAGTGGAAGAGTGCTCGATTTTCGATTCATAGGTCGTAAGTTCGAACCCTGGCCGTGCTCATCAATAGATTTTTCGATTAGAAAAATTTAAATGCGCATTAACACAAGCTCTAAACGGTGAAAGAAAACATCGTGAGGAAACCAGTTAACGTTCTAATAGCGGCGATGGGCTTGCAACCTGTCACGTATGCAAATGCTAACTCCTGCAAATAGTGGGCTGGGCATGTACCAAAATTATAGAGGGAGACGGAGGGGGACGGGGAGGGGTAGGGGGAGGGGGTGGGGAAGGGGAGGGGCAGGGGGAGGGGGGAGGGGAGGGGAGGGAGAGAGACGGGGAGGGGGAGGGGAGGGGGAGGGGAGGGGAAGGGGTGGGGGAGGGATGGGGGAGGGGAGGGGGGAGGGATGGGGGAGGGGAGGGGGAGGGAGGGGGAGGGAATTGATTTTCTCATACATTTTGTATTGAATTGCTATTTTAATAATTTCTCGAACTAAGAGGCCTTCCCTGAGGCGCGGTACGAAGTTCGCGGGGTCAACTATTGAATATAAACACGACACGACTTAATTTATTGCATGCATGCCTATAATCTTTACCATACTGAGGTAGCGCATTAGATATCATTGTGTGGTAAACACTAGAAGGAGCACTTAACGTAGGTATAGGGGTAGTCAGAAACAAGTCCAAATCTAGGCTATCAACACAACGGTGCGCGAGATCTCAGTTCGGGGCGAACTACTAGTTATGAATTACCTATCTTTAATTTTCTGTGCTTCAGTACTAAAATATTTCTAAAATGCATATCACCATCATCGACATCATCATCAGTCCTTATCATCCCAATGCTGGGCAAAGGCCTCTCTTCGCTTTTGCCATTCGCCTCTTTAATGCGCCAATCTTACCCATGTATGACCTGCAGATTTTACTATGTCCTTTTTCCTTTTTCCGTCTCTAGGCCACCACTCGGTCAACATTTTGCGCCACCTGTCATCACCGCGCCTGACCACGTGTCCTGCGTGGCTCCATTTGAGCTATAGCTACAAGTGTAGGTATATAGCTCTGTTATTTTACGACTCAATCTAAATACTAGTTTTTATTAACATTTAGATCATGGACGTTATCCTTAAATAAGATCTATATTTCACAAAGGCACCCAATTTCATCTTCAATACGTTACCAAAACTATCTCTGGTTTCGATACCTGCTATCAATATCCGGGGATATCGGACCTATCTCTGGATTTCACGGTTAAACGCACCATTGCTCGCCTCTATCATCCCCAAACGTGTCCTCAAAACTAGATAAGAAATTGACCAGATATCAGAGTCCTTTCGATTGCCTTTCCTGCTTAATGGATTGTTATTTTATCTTGGATTTGTTCAATTTGTGTGAAATCAATGGGAATGGTTTTGACTGCGGCATTTCAAAGAGCCAACCATTGTTCGGTGAGCCTTTATCATTGCTAGGGCTTAGTAAATTTATTGTATCTTCAAAGGACAATGGGCAATTTGGACGTTTGGCGGCCAGTAATGAAATTAGTGCCAAATGAAAGTACTGTTAGTTAGCTATAACTTTTAGTATTGGCGTAACGTTGTAGGTCAATTAGGAAAAAAGATATTTAATAATAAGTAAAATGTAATTGTATAGAGCAATGTCGCATAATTCTTACGTTATTTGTGGGTGTAATACTTTACCCTAACTTCAACACGTCTTGTAACACCTGTTATTGTTACTAATTAATTATCTATACTATCTATACTAATATAATAAAGCGGAAGAGTTTGTTTGTTTGAACGCGCTAATCTGAGGAACTACCAGTCCAATTTGAAAAATTCTTTCTGCATTTGATAGCTAAACTCTTGTGGAAGATTATAAGCTACTTTTCTTCATCATCATCATCATCATCACCATATACCATCATGACGGGGGCAACGCCGCGAGGTCGCTGCTAGTTGTTACTAAAGCACCAAAGCCGCCGACGGCGGCTTTACCTGGCCGCTAGGTTAGTTTTGCAATACTAAGTCGGCGGCTTTGATGTGTATTGCGCTTACGACCATAAATAAAACAAAAGACCCTGGTTTGACTCGCTTCTCACGCGGACCAATCAGCTTCGAGTAAGAACCAATCAACCAGCGGTGGCGCGTGCGCTCCTACTGCGCAGTCCTTCGGTTACGCTTGTATTGGTGTGTACTGTGCGATTATTCATCTATTTATCTTGCGCTTCTTTAAACCCTTTGACCTCTGCTTGCATACTGGACTTTGTTTACTCCTAACCTGATCACTTGGCATACGTTTTTGGACTTGATTCAATGTGCAAACTTGATTTTGTTGAACATGATGGAAAATCGACCAGTGTGCAGTCGGACAGTGGTTAACAGAAGAAGATTCGAGATAACCCACGCATTTTTTGATAAAAATGCCACAAATGCTCAATATATTATTGAAGCTATTGCCCCACATCAGGTGAGTTTTTTATTTGTTTATAATTAATAATAATAATGCCTTTGAGGAGACTTGGTGGGAAATCTCGAAGAACAGAGATAGTTGGAGAGATACCATTGCCCAGCAGTGAGACAACATAGGTTAATTAAAAATGCCGCAATAAATAACTTATTTTTCCAGAGGCCATACCATGAACTCTTAGAGCAATGTTAAAACAAGCTTAAAACAGTCCTACTGCTTTAGAAATGACATTCGTTGTCATGTTTCAAGTTTGTTTTAACATTGCTCTAATAGTTCATGGTACGGCTACAGTTGTCACAGCGAAGTATGAGCTTTGAGTTTCTGTGAGTGCACATTTTAATGTTTGCATGCGCCTGCAAACATAAAAATGTGCACTTGATAATTAAAACCTTAGTGTTGCCCTTGGCATCAATTGTTATTATATGCTCTATGAAATGTCCAGCATTATTTATATATTTATTTTTTATTTATTTCACTTTCCTTTTCTTTTTTTACATTGGACATAGCCATAATATATTAAAAAAATAAATAATATTTTTAAAAACAAAAATGTATTTTATTCATTCCACAAGTGCACCAGAGTGATAAAACTTCTACACAGTAATTCTAGGACTAAACCACACCAATTAATAATAAAATCATTCGTGGCCGCGGAACGTCCACGCTCCATACAAATTTGCCCATTGTCCTTTGTGGAGTAGGGTTACTAACAACCCTACCCAACCCTAGGTTCTGAAATGCCTAATTCTAAAACTAAAGTCTATTCTTACCTAATGTAATTTCTTTTTTTTTTTTTAATATTTTCAACATTTTTTAGAATTTAAGGGTGTAAAATTTGATAAAAATGTTAATTAAACCAACAGGGGGTGCTCTGACGTTGGTTTCTAATCAATCATAACCCAAATCTTATTTCAAATTCCTACACAATTCATCATGTGACTTTAGAGGAATCTCCGAAACCATAACAAAAGCACCGATGACTAATCCCCAGGGTCAGATCAAATCAGATATTACAGTGACATTGATCGACGTTTGATATCCGAAAGGATGGTCAGATTGTATAAGCTGTTCGTCTCTACTTTATTTATATTAAGCGGCCAACAGTCACAGGCAATCTAAGGGTTCCATTTTGACTATTAGAAATCATAAGTGCATAAGAAATTCCATTATTTTAATCAATTTTAAACCTAAGTTAATTTGATATGTGATAAATTGATGTCAATTTGAAGTTTTTCCCGTCACATTTGACTGTAGCATGTATAAAAGCTGTTTCCGCTGCATTTGGGTCCTCTTACAAATAAAACGTAATGATTACTATCTACAATACTCGTCCGCTAGAGATACAGACAGAATTCGTTGGTCAACCTACCTCCCGCTGGTTAGACATGGCTCTTCACACTTGGAGTTGGTTCAAATCGGTGCAAAGGTCACGTCTCCTCACTCAAATCTCGAGCGGGAGCGTTTCGGCTGGAATTGGATCGTGACAACGGAGAGATACTTATCGTGATTTTCTGGCCAATTCTGATGCACATTGTTAGTGTAATCGGAGCATGGGAAGAGTCAGCAGTGTTGGCACTAACTAAATTATTGTAAGTCAAATAAGGCCTGGTTAGAACGATAATTGGGGTTACGCCCGGGTGTTTTGTTTGTCTATTAAATTTTGTCACATGATTGACGTCAAATACGTAGGGATTTAGGGATAAAGTTTGTTGTGTGGTATGTAAGCTTTAGCATAAATATGGGATAAATCATTTTAACGAACAGAGCAAGTCATCTTACACAAGTCTACTTACTATAAGCTGCGAAACATTGCTCCTAAGTATAACAGTTTCCTATGACAGTTTTCATTGTAAGTTAGAGCCGTGTTGGCCGAGGGGTATAGTACCTCGACTTTCGATCCTAAGGTCGTGGGTTTGAATCCTGGCCGTGCATCAATGGATTTTTCGTTTCGAAAAACCTGCGGCTTAGTCAGCTTTTACTAAGTTATCCAATTAATTATTATTTAATGTAGTTAAATGTGGGTCTCAACGTTAAAGTATCTCATTAGTTAATTCCTTTATCATAGGCCACCAGTCTCATTGAGAGCCGTGTTGGCCGAGAGGTATAGTACCTCGACTTTCGATCCGAAGGTCGAATCCTGGCCATGTGCGCATTAACACGAGCTTTAAACGGTGAAAGAAAACATCATGAGGAAACCCGTGGCTTAGTCGGCCCCACACGTAGGTATTGAGCATGTCTTTCCTGTGGCTATGGCCGAAGGATGGTATAGGTGCTGGGCAAGCCTACTCCATCTCAACATTGTCCCAGGCACTACAGTGTCTCGTTAAGTGTAGGCAAAGATTGCCTCCTGACACTGTATAAATCATCTATTAAAGATGTAAAGGCCTAAGTTTTTTTTTTCATTGTATGACAGTGTTTTTTAGGGTTCCGTACCTTAAAAGGTAAAAAAAGGAACCCTTATAAGATCACTTTCTTGTCCGTCTGTCTGTCTGTCTGTCTGTCTGTCTGTCTGTCCGTCTGTCTGTCTGTCCGTCTGTCTGTCCGTGTGTCACCATCGATTATCTCAGGAACGGATAAAGCTAGCAAGTTGAAATTTATACCATATACTAAGGTCTATAGTCCCTATTGTGAGTATAAAAATCAAGGTCCTGAGTCAACACTATAAAAAGATATAGGCAAATTTAGGTTTTCGTGAAAACTTGTAAGTACTAAAACTTACCTTAATTATCAACTTTTTTTATTTTTCGGAATTTTTCCTTTACTTGTGCTGTAAGGCCTTGCTTGTAACCAAAATTGACAATTCTAGGTCAACCGGAAGTACCCTAGAGGTTTTGGGTCGAAAACCTAAATGGTAGTTCCCGTTGACCTAGAATAACGAAATTTGGCAAAAAGCAAGGTCTTATAGCACAAATAAAGGAAAAATTCCAAAAAGTTAAAAAAGTTGAAAACTAGAGGGTGTTCCCATATATACATAGTTGACGCCAATAAAAATTGTCCTCCGAGTTGTATGGGCGCTCATACAATTAATACTAGCTTAATTGGCACCATTGGCACCACGTACGGAACCCTCGGCGTACGAGTTCGACTCGCACTTGACCGGTTTTTATTTACTAGTATTTAATCATTACATTTATTTACTGAAATTAATCTACTACATAAATTGGTCACTTGTTTATTTTACCCGCTATTTATGTAAGTGTATTATGCCTCTTGTATTAATTTTCTGGTTAAAAATATTGCTTATATTGGTGTAAATGTTTCAAGATTAAAATAATGGCTCTCATTTGAACAGGACTTCTTTTTGTGTTATCTATTCAAGAACCGTCTGTTTTTACAAACAGTAACTTCTTTGATTTTCATGATAGTTATCTCTTTATTACATTTTACTCTGAAAAGATAAAGTTCCTTGAAATGATGTTGAGTGATGCAGTCTTTGAATTATGACAGGTTGTTATGTATCTTTGTCGTTTACCGAAACTGCCCCCCTAGCCATATTACACTATCTATCGTCGCTGTAGAATAGAACACTTCAAAATGTATAGGAATTGACGTTTAAAGGTGATGAGTCACGTGGTCAGAACGTCAATTCCTATACATTTTGAAGTGTTCTATTCTACAGCGACGATAGATAGTGTAATATGGCTAGGGCCTCTGTTTCTTATTTTGTTCCTTATTTAGCACCTAAAGTGTGAACAAATTATTGGTCACACAAGCTGCTTACTTTGAGGCTAGATGATGCTGTTTGAAATATCCAGCATTACTATTTATTTTTAAATTTATGTTTCTTGACTTTGATAATGTTCCTTGACCCAAAAATATCTCGATTGAGGGAAAATAAATTGTATCCATGGGAAACTGAATCTGGATAAATCACATCGAGAATACTGTCACGATTTAGTAAAAAATGTGAGGATGGGAAATTCTGGTACGATTTTATTATACAGCGCTCAACTAAAACCCTGTCCAGTTTAGTTTGTCACATTTTTTATTACATAATCTTTGAATCAAAAATGTATAATAGTCTGTGTAAAGTAAATTGAGAAAATGGTTTGGTTTCTTTTTTATCAGATGTCTTACATTTTGTCTCATTTTATTTTCACATTATTAAAAATAATACTTGTATCATTTAATTTTGTAATTGCAAATTGCAATACAACATCTTTAGAAATAAATAACTTTTGACATTTTTTTTTACTTTACTTTTGACATTAAATTATTCTAGTCTACAATATAATTTCCTAATCAAATTATTCAGTGTCATTTTTTTGATAAGTTTTCAAATTGATTATGGTTTACAAAGAAGAGTAAGAAAGGGTACATTTTTAATACCTGCCAATCGACAAATAAACCACTCAAAGTAACGAATTTTGGAGAGTGTTTTTGATAAACGCTTTCGATGTCCCGGGTGGTGGGCATGACCGACTTGTGAATGAAAGTTTGTAAAATAAAACTATTTGTGCATTCCTAACCAGGCTTTTTTGATCGATGGATTGTAGATCGAGTTTTGAACTTTTGTGGTGACTCATAAACGGAATCTGTCTGCTTCAAACTTTTTGGTCATTGATTGAACTCATTGTGAATGAATGTGTGAAATTTACGAGTCTTTAATAATTAGTAGTAGGTAGTCTTTATTTCTATCTATCTTATAATGCTGGTATATTGGAATGGTGGGGCAAATTTTTAGGCCAAGGCAAATTTATAGGTTCTGCAAATTTTTTTCCCTGATTGAAATGTGTAATTTTATAAAATGCTTATTAATATTGCTCCTCGCCACAGTTTGAATGAATGAATGAATGAATGAACGAATGAACACTTTATTGCATGTAAGCAGGATACAAAACTTAGAATTTTAAACTTTATTTTTTTGTTTTTGCTACTAGCTCATAAGAATTAGTGAATACACAATCTTCATAAAATCTCAACGTTTAAAAAAGTTTAAACTGCCAATTACTTTCTATTACCATTTCATTGTAACATAAAGTGGACATCCATGGTATTTAATATACGTACTATCAATCGTTTAGTTCAATCAACTAAACTCCAGCAGTAAATTTAATAGCCAAATAGTTTCCCGTAATGGTTCTCTTAAATTTTGTTTCATAAAAGCGATGAGATACAACCGACAAGCTACGTAAATATTTTACAATCACAACTTTGAAGTTATACTTCAAAGTACCTATATTCTAAAATACCCATTCCATACTTTGAATTGACCTGAAGTCAAATTGTATGCTATAAAATAAATATCGTTTTACAAATGATTGTGAGATAATAAAATTTCAATTTGGAATGTTTATTTTCTTTTTATTTCGTTGTTATTTTGTGCATTTCAGAAGTTTAGAGGAATTGTGTTTCATTACTTTCTGTGTTGTTCAATTGGGTAAGTGCCTCGAATTTCGAATTAAACGAATTTACCTAGCTTTCTAACAGCAACGATGGGCTTGCAATCTGTCACGTATGAAATTTTAACTTCTGAGAAATGTTGTCAAGTATCAAAATTTGGATATACCTCTGACTACCTCATCAAAGGATCTAAAAATGCTTAAATACATACATCGCCTCACACCTGTTTTCCATCATAGGGGTAGGCAGAGACCACAGATCTACTTGCTACGATCCTGACACACTTCTTTCGCTTCATTCATTCTCATCACATTCTTCATGTAAGCTCGTCGCTTTAAGGTACTCTTGACCTGGCATTTTTTTTAATAATTAACGGTAAAATACATGTTATTGAGACTAAAATAAGTGTTAAGAAAATTTAAGCTTGTTCAAGACATGACTTGAGAACAATTTTAAGGTATAGAAGGGTCTGGAAATTATTTTATTAGTTTTCTTCGTTAAAATAATTTGTACTTAAATTAACTGTTGTAAAACTGGACATAACTGGCTAAACATGCATATGTTTATCAAGTTTTGTCCAGTTTTACAGCCGAAATTTTATGTTGATGACCAAAATATATCTTTATGATAATCCCAAAAAGGACTAAATTGGTAAAACGTTGAACTAAATTTTCTCATTAAGGGACCGGCGAACGTATCTACGTACCTAGGAACGTAATACCAAAATAATTTATAATTTGAGCATATTTGTATCACTTTATGTTATTATTTAGATAAAGGCAGTATTTATCTAGGTTCCTGTTACACTTTTGTTCCAAAAAAACTTACTATTGAACAAATGAAAAGAAAAAATGCCGTTTTTGGAGTACCTACCTACAAAGATTTCAATTCAATTTGCTTACATTTCTTTTTAGGTAAGTTTTTCGGAACAAAAGATTAACAGGAACCTAGATAAACACCTACTCTCCTAATCTAACAACATAAACTGATAAAAATATGCTTAAATTTTAAATGATTTCGGTATTACGTTTTTATGGAAATTCGCCGGTCGCAGGCCTCTTAAGGAACTTCATGATCGTTGTTTTGGAACGTATACAACATCACACTCTGTTAAGTGTGATTTGGTGTAGTGACAAATACCTAAAAAACTGAACTAGATACCGCGATCCAATCAAAACAATTTGATCAGAATGTAAGTAGAACATTCAACAGTTAAGCTCATTGTGAGAACACGTGCCAAGCCTCCATTGAATGCTGAAGACGAATTACGACATGACCTCTAAAAGCCATTCAGCCATGCTGACCGGTATTTGAATGTGTTTGCTTCGAATATTGGATAAGCTACACCTAGGAAATTTTACGGTACTCATGTGTGCTAGAAAACATACATGGAGTGTGTACTGGACTTTAAGTTTTTATTTAAAAGTGACCAATAAAACGATACATTTTGTGAAGAACTAAGAACATTACTTATACCTTGTTTAAGAAATAATCACAATACTTATGAACAAGTTGTGATAAATCTAAAGGCCCAAACACACGCTGGCCCAGGCTCGCCGAGTGAACGCGAGTGCCAACGTGTGGGCAGCACCACTCGCCTTGCCTTGCCATCGCTCGTCTAGCTGGCCGCGTGAACACGAACGCCAACTTACATTGGTTTGCATAGACTCGCCTTGCGTCGACTCGCCTTCGTTCGCGCTGGCTTAGGCTGGCCCAGCGTGTGGTTGAGCCTTAAAAAATGGCCCATGCCAAATACATTAGAGGTCCCCATCGTTGTTTAGGTATCCCATCATTGTTTAGGTATCAGAATGCTGTCAGACAGGTCTAGAACGTTCATTTTGTTATTCCAGCAACGTGACTTTGCTCCCTCGTCAGTTAAAGATAAATTGCTTGAAAGAACTCAAATTATTTTACCCAAATAAAGTCGTCGTCATCTTTTCAAACAAAACAAGGTGCCATTAGCGAGTAGCTCCGAATCAATGGTACTTTAAAAAAGCAATAGCTTGATTCCGCTGACTCACAGCCACCCTCGAATTGTTCACCAAACGTCAGGCCGCTCTGTCTTCGATGTTCTTTGTATGGGCAAATGATTTTGATGGTTTGAGATGTATTTTACAAAAAACAATTGAAAAGTTAATGATAAAAACTAAAAACATTAACAAGATACACACATATTAAAAAAAATGTATTTTGGATAAATTCCTGATTGGACAACATTGGTACCCAAACTAGGACTCCCTGTGTTATGGCATTCTGATACCCTCTGTTGGGTTATATGTTTTGTTCGAGCTTTAAAAAAACAAAATTCAGAAATTTTAGAAGTAAATTACATTTATTAATTACATTTTTGAGTACCACATTTTAGTAATTTTATATACTTAGATATTCTTGATGCACAGACGATAAAAAGAGAGTCTGGGGCAAACTTGGATGAGGCTAGCACAAGTCCGTGAGGAAAGGCAAAAATGCGGAGGCCTATATACCCAGCAGTGGGAAGTCAGGCTACGGATGATGATGATGATGATAATTGATGTCTCATTTTAAAAGGATTTTTTTCAGAAATTGTCGTTACATTTTACATCAAAATATTAAAAAGCTTAATCATAAGTAATAAGCAAACGTTGTTTTAATTATTTATTAAAGTTCTCTACATTTTTTTAGAAACCTACACAAATTGATGTCTTCAATTTGCTAAGTGTAGTAATTAAAATGTTAATTATACCCAAAACGAAAATAAGTACGACATAACTAATTTACCAACGTTTCTTTGAATAACAAATGAACGCCCAAGTTACTACTTATCTAAGTACTTAGAAAAAAAAACAAAAAGTAATGGCATCATTAAAACTTCAAAGCCTTGATTAGAACAAACAAAAATAACTAAAAAAACTGCCAACAAAGTCAGCAAACTTTCGTTAAAGAAGATTTATGTTTCCCTCCAATCACGAAAAGGTCAAAGTCAAATGAAATTTTAAACTAATTTGTGCAAGTATCAAGATTATTTCTTCCTTGTTGAAAGCTTATGAAGACTGACTGAGATGAATGGCTCAGATAATTGAAGTGCACATTAAAAATTAAAAAGTTTCGTAATGAATTTTCATTCATCAACAGGCACAAATTTTGTACTAAGATAACTTTGTATTATTTATTTCTCTTTCCTCACTTTTGAACAAACATTCAAACATGGACAAACATGTAATCGAAATAGATTGTATGCAGCATCTAGAGATTAAGCTAGCTTTTAACTAGAGCAAAGATAGGGCATTGTACAGATGGAGTAAGCTTACCTAAAGGCAGCGGTTTGCGCCAAGAGACAGGCTCTGCATGGACGCGCGAAAGAGCCAGGAAACAGAGACCCGTCAGTTTAAATGACAACAGTCTCCTGTCTCATCTTCAGGGACTGCGGCGACTACGGCGCGGCTAGGTGTTCGAGGTTGCATAGAACTTCATAATAAAGAAATCGAATGCGGGGACTGTGGAGACTGCGGTGCGGCCCATATCTGCGTTCACCCTTAATGATCAAAACTACGACCCCAAATTTAGATATAGGTAAGTACCTACATCACACTAGGCCAAAATAATTGCTCAATAATCTAGATACCTATTTAAATTTAAAATTTAAAATAGTCGACTCCAATATTTCAATTTGAAGCCGAGCAATTTTTTGCAATCTCGACGTTCAATTCTGTTCATCTCCGAAGATCCTCGACAGATCCTCGAAAGGGTACCTAATACCTATAGGTACCTACTACCCTTTCAAACAAAAAAAAAAAGAAATTTCCAAATCGGTCGAGTAGGTTATCAGAGAACATACCTACTTACATAAAAAAAAGGATTCCGACGAATTGAGAACCTGCTCCTTTTTTTGAAGTCGGTTAAAATTAGCAGTAATCTCTTAACATTCTCATTGGATCTTGGATGCTTGTTAGGTTGAATGAAGTAATTTGATGTTACTAAGCAATGGTTTCTCAACGGATCTTTTTGTACTACGATTTGATTACTTTCTGATACAAACAAAATTTATTTCAAGCGAAATTCAATCTAAAAGCGAGGGACTCAAATCCATTGCTTTCGGATCAAAAGTAAGTCAACTAGATCAAAGCAAAACTACACACAATTTCCAACTATTTTAGTTTTAACCCGAATGGTATAAACTAGGTCAAATAAGTGTGAATACCTTCGGTATTTTTATAGGCAGTAAAGGTTTTATTGCATTTAGCTAATAGTAGATTAACAAGAACAGTTATTGTAAGTAGGCGTTTTACTAATTGGCTCTTGGAGGAAATGGAGATTAGCGCCCTCTGGAATGAAAACTTGGGACTAATAGGCAAGGAATGGTTTCTACTTTGTGAGATTCGGGATTCAAAGTTCAAATTCAAAGTTCAAATTCGTTTATTTTCTCTCACAAAAACAGTAGGTACTTCAATGCTAGAGTAAATAGGTCTATCTTATAGTAGCTGCAGTCGGCTAGTAAGTAGGTACTGGTTCTTTGTGAGAGACTGGTGCTTGTTGTAGGTTCTGAAAGAACCTGTATTACAGGTCACCAGGTACTCCGAAAGTACTGGTAGCAAAAAATATTTCTTGTCAGAACACTAACTAGTTATCAAATCTGGAAACAGAAATGAATTTTGATCGTCAAAATTCATTTCGGTTTCCAGATTTGATCTCTATGGCGCAATGGGAGAAGACCCGCCTTACAAAATTAAAATTGGCTAAGTAAATAAAAAATAAAAACAAAATGATAATTATTATTACTTACGGGATTTTATCGCGTACTTTTTATTTAAAAACGAACGCTGCAACGTGTTCGAAACGTCGGGAAAGAAAATAAACAAAAGGTACGCGATAAAATCCCGTAATAATAATTATCATTATGTCAACAAATCGCGAAAGTTTAACAAGTAAAAAAAAACGACTTTAATACTGAGCAGTTTTCTGCACTCTCGAGGTGCATTTATTTCTATTAATAATTAACTCCTCTACATTTAGGTAATACGCAATACTTGAAAAAACCTGCAAAATCTCAGCTAACCAAACTGAAGAAAACCTCAAATACACACTCAATTACAACAGTAAAGATTGGTCATGGTCTAACTTCAAAGGACTTTTCTTTCAAAGGCGGTAAGTTAAAAGGCGCTAATGATGTCAGGTGTTTTATGCCCATTGTTGGTATTCAATAAACAAAGTGCTAAAAGAAAACCGAAGTTTATAGCCGTTGCGGATTTACACATGGTTTTATTGTTCATTTTTAGAGTTGAAACTTACAGTACACAAAGTGAATGTGATATAAAGATAGCACACTTTTTTCAGTTTTTATTTTATGCTCTTAGTTACGGTAGAAAGCCGTGTTGGCTGAGTGTAGTAGTACCTCGACTTTCGATCCAAAGATGTGGGTTCGAACCCCAGGGTGCATCAATGAACTTTTCATATAAAAATAAAAAAATATATGCGCGATAACACGCGCTCTAAAAACGGTGATGGAGAACATGATGAGGAACCCCACGGCATCGTCAGCCCCACACATATTAAAACAATATTTGCCTCCAGATTCTGTATAAAGCATCTATGACATAGATACAGATACATATTTAATTAGGTACTAAGTAGGTACTACATAGAATCTATGATTCTATGTAGTACTTAGTACCTAATTAAATATGTAAAGGCCTCTGTGACCGCTGCAGATTCACCGCCTATAATCTGTGGGACTCCGTACTCTTTGGCTTATTGACCATATTCCTGGTTGATTACAAAAGGTAAGGATTTTGATTCCCGCGGTGGAACAAAAGCGTCAACTCTCTTAGTTTTCAAGGGTTTTAAATTTTTGAAATTTTATGTATGAACATAATATTTGAGATTGGTTATTAAAACTCAATATTAGTTTTCTTGATAATTTTATTCAGAGCATCTGATCATTAAGAACCAATTCTGTTCTAACTGTAATAAAAAAATCATGTTATTGATCCTTTTTTGAATATTGTATTCAAAAAACTTTAACGATGTAAAAATGAAGTTATACTACCCTACCATACAGTAATTTATGGATGTATATCATTTAAAACGCCGTCATGCTCCCTAAAACGATTTCGTCCTTATTAAAAATGAAAAAACCCAACCGACTAAACCAACACAATAAAATACCTTTTTAATGGACATCTAGCTATAAATTGGCCTAATAATAGAAATATTTTTCTTTTAAATTGGATTCACAAAAAAGTGTTCACATTTTGAATTTTACGGCCTAACTCCCCTTTCGAAAAATTCTTGTCTTTGACCGGTGCGATGCGATCTGTAGGTTGTGTTAGAAAAAGGATAAACCTGCTCCCGCTGCCTAGCTGTCATATTTTTTACCCTACTACCATGAGGCCTATGGGACTCTAAATCTACCTTCAATGTATAATAAGCTTTAAGTCCAAAACATAACACTCAAAATATCTTTGTAAGCTCAAAATATTTTTGAATCTCAAACCAAATAAATTCACAACGATTGAAAACGATTGATTATAACAGAAATGTTCGCATTATTGCATATTTTCAGACACTTTCGTCTTTTAACTACAATAGAATGGAATATTCTCGTCATTTACTAGTTACTTACTAGTAACTCTGCATTTCTCTTTTCATAGCAGATTTTACTACTAGTTAATTTAACATATGTACCCAAGTGATATTTCAAAATCTAAAATGGATAGGTAGAAAGTAAGTTCGTTTGAGCTAGAGGCCAACTCTGGTGACGGAGTTTTTAGGCTACCTAAAGGCCTCCGTCTTGGCTTATATGGATAGGTGATTAGCAAGTTATATTGGAGCGCGGTGCGTATTGGCGTGTCGTCAGATCATTTTCAGATCAGTAAATCAATGACCAATGAGGTTAGGTTAGGTTAGTCTGTTGTGATGACGTATTCAAACAAATTACCAATGAGGTTTTGCAAATCAAATTACTGTCATTTTGGAGAACGAAACAAAACGCAGCGGCAATGATACTTGAATGGTTGACTTTGTAAAATAGAGGAATTGGGGCCCAAGTGTCCCGGTAAGTGTAGCAATAGATTTCCTTCTGACACTGTATAATTTAGAATATATAGATGTAAAGGCTCTTTTTTATACAGTTGCACTTCTGCATACGATAACTATTATTGCTTCTGTGTCGAATGTAGACATGAGGCACCCACGCTCTACTTTTTTATTTCGATTAATTCTGAAATGACAGATGAAGATGGCTGGACAAAATGTGTGCGTCACAAGCGCTTTAAAAATAAAAAAAAGATAGTATTAATGATATCTTCTTTTTAAATTTTGTCGTGACATAAAATATGAGTATCTAGTATTAGAATCAAATTTAGAAAATTAAGAATTAAACTGTTCATAATATATTTTTGGGCATTTCAGTACTTACTACTATTATAATGAAAAAATAAAATTCTAGTGTTAATCCACACTTAGTTACTTTTACTTTTTCATTTTCAATTTCAAAACTATTTTAAATCAATTTAAAATATACAAAACATTTTATTGTTGTCCTTTTTTTCTTAAAAAAAAAACGCTTTAAATTATCGTTGAAATAGGCCACATCACTGGCCTTCTTATTGAGAATTCTGTCAGGCAACCTATAATAGAACAAATATTTTTAATGTTAAATGATAAATGACATTATAAAAATCATATTTTGATATTACGAGTATAAAGAAAATAAGAAGAGTCAGTAGGTACTTATTGAGAGAAGTGCAAAGAAAGTATGCCTTCACACGTTATAAAAATCATTCACAACTTTACAACCAGTTGATTGCTCTACTTTAAGTCATGATCGGTTAATTAGCATGCTTCTAAAGATTTACTGTTAATCACTGGCCGAATTGAACGATTACCACTTTTATTGATTAACTGGACTTCACCACTTCAAGCTTTGACTTTGAGTGTCGGTGATTTAAAGACCTTACAAACGCCTCTCAACTTGAACACTGGTTAAACAATGCTCAAGGTTCGCACTGTCACTATTTGTCACTATCTAACAAAAAATGATCGCAATAGTTTAAACAGTGTTTTAATTTGACAGAAGTTGAAAGAAGTTTCTAAGTAGAGCGGTTACCGCTCTACTTATTTTTTTGTTGCCTTATTCTGATTATTTAAAAAGTAAATAAGCCCTTTTAAAGTAATGTGCTAAACTTTATATAATATGGTGAATAGGAATGAAGAAAAGGGTTACCTAAAAATTCCGCTGAATTCTGCGTGAACATTGGATTTTTTCTCAAAAATCAAAATTCAAAAGTATAACTTTCGTACAAAAATCCTAAACCTAATTTCGTTGACAATGTATTTTTGGGTGACTAAAATCCTATTGTTATTCAAAACTCTCATGTGAAATTGAATATTGTCGTGTTTTCACATGACACACGACAATTGGTACACACATTACACACTGAAAACAGTAAGTACCATTGATTCTACACCAACAAAAAACAATGAGATTTTTTTGTGTAATATAAAAAAAAAATGTCCCATTGTTGCGTTGCAGTAGTTGATGTTGTTTGTTTTTTAAGTATTTTTTAATAATATTACTCAAAAAAATAAAATAATCGGATCCTAATCACAGTAATAATTTAAATCACAAAAACACAAACAGAAACCTAAACTTTTGACAGCACTTAGTTTAGTTTCATATCTAAATTACATATTTTTACTTAACACTAGATTTATTCAAGAAAGATGTTAGAATTGTGGACACAATATGAGGATAGGTTAGCGACCCTATTAATTTAGATTACATTATGTTTCTGAAAGAATATATATTTTTTATAGGATTCTATATTTTTTTATAGAAGGGGCAAGCGAGCAAGCAGCTACCTGATGGTTACCACCACCCAAGGAAAACTGCAACATTAGAAGAGCGCAGGTGCGTTGCTGGCCTTTGATATAGGAGTAGGCTCTTTTTTATCGAATGCGAATACTAATGCTCAGCTTCTAGTGTAAAAACGCAAGTCTGCGTTCTGTGTGAATTCAGCTGTAGTCTCATGCACGGTTATTGTTTGGAGAGTGCTCACTTAATTCTTATTTCATGACTCGGTTTGACCTCAGACTGTGGAAGGTCGTGCACCGTATCAGATCTGAGGCCGTCTTGAGAAAGTCAGTTCAGGTTGTGTTTAATGTGTATTGTTGTCAGGAACAGTCTTAGACTTTGATCAGTAGTAGATCCAAGAACAGTAGGTCCTTACCTACTGTTATTTGGATAAAAGTCTAAGACTGTTGTCGAAGGTTGTTGATCAATAAAATTTGATCATACATAATACCTACATAAATGCCTAACACAAAATTACGCCTCTTTCCCACAGGGGTAGGCAAAGACCACGGATTTCCACTTGCTACAATCTTATTACGAGATGTATGTTTTTCACCTCATTCACTCTCTTCGCATTTGATCAATAATTGTAGCAATATGTTTTGCTTATGAAATGATGCGTCAGATGAAACAGGCCTATCGAAGATACAGTTCAAACTAAAAAAAAAAATGGATTGTCAGAATTAACCAGTTAATAGTTATTTAAACAAGCCAATTTTTGATGAAATTTCAACCAATTGAAATAATGTTACGATCATTATTATTTGTAGGCTATCAATGAAATTATGAAGGTACATAGCTTCATCATCATCATCCGCAACCTGACTTCACCCACTGCTGGGTATAGGCCTCCGCTTTTCTGTGCCACTCCTCACGGTCCCGTGCTAGCCTCATCCAATTTCGTCCCACATACATAGCTTATTTTTAAAAAATATGGCAAATAGTTTTTTTTTTATTCTGATAAAGTATGGCTACTAATGAGTTGATGTTACCAAACGTTCTACAAATTGTGTTCTTCTAAATGTTCCAGCTGATCGTCAATGTCATCATTTAGAAAATCTTTAGATTAATGATAGGCATCTTCAACATCTTTTAAGATTTTTTATTCACCCCAAGCAGATGCGGCATCCAAATACTTACATTTTTTATTATGAAAAACTTTGTTTACCAAACAAGGTGTTAATATAAAAGATAAGTATCAAAAATGGCGCCCTTTCTTTGAAATATCGATATTTTATAGTCATAGAGTAACGCAGGCAGCCCTCTAGTTCCTGATAAAGAACCTTTAGCGTACCAGATAACCACATCAAAAATTCTGTTCCAGAAAAAGTACTTCTCTAAATTCCACCCTAAAACCGTGATCCTAAGGTTGATTTTGTAGATTATAGAATGAGTGCAGGTGGGATTCGAAGGCATCGTGTGGAATAATCTTAACTATCACATCTTCAAATATTAAACTTTTACTTTTATGGTGCTTTAAAATGCAAGTCGTGTCATCTAACGGGCACCCAATAAACGCCAGTTTTTGTGATCTTTCTATGAATATAACTAAAATCTTTTGATGATATTTCTAAAGTGGGTTATTTGGTTCGAATAATGGCTTTAGAAGCAAAATATAAATTTTAAAATATTAGTATTGCTGCATAAAAAATCTGAGACATAGAAAATAGCTATAATAATGTGATGAAACGCTATAACACAAAGTAAACACTTCCTTTCTGGAGATTTAGAAGAAATAACATTCCGTTCGATATAAATATTACAAATCTAAGCGACATAAAAGTCATATCGAATTCAAATGGCGAACGAAAAAATATGACCAAGGTTATTAACACTAAATCATTCCTATTCTGTTTTGATTTACATACTATCGGAATATTTATACCTTTCGAAACAGTTCGTAGATAATTTACAACGAGACCACAGGAAGTTCTCGTCAAACATTACGACCCCGGTCTTTAAATTATGTCGTAAAATTATTATTTGTTGTAATATTGTTAAAATTACCGGTTTGGCAGCTAAAGATGCAGAAAAATTTCGAAAGCGTATTATTGCAAAATTATGTACAAACAATCATGAAAATATCATCTTGGTTGGCAACGTGGCAAGAGTGTTGCCAAATGAATGGGAGAGTACTGGAGAAGACCTACCTATTTGTGGAAACTTTTAACTGGCCTTCCGCATGTTATATGTGCCTTGCATGTATGATATTTATAAAATTATCCAACGTTGTACATAGCTGTAAGTTTTCCTAAAACAAATGAAATTAAATAAAATAAATAGAAGAGTTTATAAGAAAAGAGCCATTTTCTTCAAATCCGAAAAACATGACTATGAATCTTGTTGCATGGCAGTTTTTTTGTAATACCATAATTTCAATTTCTTTGTTGCATTAAATGATTGCAAGCTAATCTGATGATGGAGTCAGGACCTGCTCCATAGAACTTTTTATTGATATGGGTATCAAGCCTCGACATGAGTAGAATTAACTGATGAACCGTTTCAATAATAAAAAAAAACGAAAGTCAAATGCCGTATTTTTTATTTCGCTCAAAGCAACGCTTATGTTACAGCCAAACACAACGCCTGAAGCATATTGTCAATTAGAAGTAATAAAGCCAACACACGAACCTGTTCATTGTTATAATTTGAAACAATGTAAACAATGGCTGGGCTAAAATTGATAAAACTTAAAACAATAGCCCCTGATGTTTTGTCTAGACTGGGTTATTTTTGATCGTTCCGATTTTTGTGGAAACACTGTTAATTTTTTTTTTATTGTTTGAGCTATAAGTTCTAACTATGGAGTCAGGTTTGTAAAACATTATAATTTTTAATGTGATTTGGAGTAACATTTTGTAAATTGACGCTCATGGCTCACGTGGGACCAAAACTTACAAAACCTTTAGGTATCATGTTCCAGAAAACGATCTTCACCTATTCCAAGTTTCATCCAAATTGGTCCACTGGTATGATTGAAGCACAAACATACTCACAAACTATACATTTAAGAGTAATTTTACGATTTATAATATCAGAAGATATAAAAAAAAGGCCTGAGGCCTTTACATCTTTACTAGATGATTTATACAGTGCCAGGAGGCAATATTTGCCTACACTTATCGGGACAATGTAGTACCTGGGACATTGTTGAGATGGAGTAGGCTTGCCTAGCACCTACACCATCCTCTCAGCTTAACCGGCCATATCCACAGGAAAGACATGGTCAATACGTGTGGGGCTGGCTAAGCCGCGGGTTTCCTCACGATGTTTTCCTTCACCGTTTATAGCTCGTGTTAATGCGCATATAAATTTTTCGAAACGAAAAATCCATTGATTCACGGCCAGGATTCGAACCCACGACCTTAGGATCGAAAGTCGAGGTACTATACCTCTCGGCCAACACGGCTCTTCAGTAGATATAAACACCATAATAATAATAGAATACAGATCTGTAAAACTAAGTAAAATTTAATAAACAAATGATAACCTTTTAATATTTTGAAGAGTAACTATCATAAGTATTTACACAAACTGTTTTAAAACAAAGCTATATTTTATCTACACTATCTTGTAACTGTAAGTAATTGGCATAATATCATAGAATCATGTTTCATAACATTAAACAACACAGCTCTTGATCTCATTTGAGAACAAAACGTGTAATTTATTCAACTAGCCATGAACTTGGGCCGTGAACTTAGTGATGATGATTTTGAAATATCTTCTGCTATGGCATTATCAAAATTTATTTGTTGTTGAGATTCTTCATTGTTATTTTAGAATATTTGTTTACGGAAGTAACTTCTTCTTCTTCTTCTTCTTCTTCAGCCACCAAAATATTTGCCCACTGCAGTTCATATGCCTCTCCAATATTCCTCCACACTGCTCCATCACTGGTCTTCCTGGTCCAGTCTGTCCCGGCATATGCCTTTATGTCGTCGGACCATCGGGAAGTAGCTTATAGGTACTTAACTTTCTCTTCGTACTTCTTCGTTCTCTTCGTACTTCTTCGTACTTCCTTTGTTCGCGTTAGGACAGATTCCCTTTGCGCCAGATTAGCGCTAGTCTTAGAATACATGAACAAACTTGTATTCTGAGGCGTTGGGTAATGAAAGCCAAAAAATCTAGCGAATGGTGTCGATGAGAACACTGGTGAGAAAATGAAAACAGAATCACCAATACAATTTCTCAGATCCTTAGGCAAAGAAGATTCTTGACTCCTAACATCATAATGAACTCCTTAGAAGTAAAAGAAGGACATCCGAACAGAATTGTAAATGTATCGCTTGTGAGAACATGAAAACACAATCACTTCTAGAGAGGGAATAAAATGTCTCAGATCCTTATGCATAAAAGATTCTTGATTCCTATCATCACTTTTTAAGTACTGAGAAGTAGAAGAGAACATCCGAACGGAATTATAAATTTACCACTGATGAGAATATGAATACAGAATCACGTCTTGAGAGAGCACGATACAATTTCTCAAATTTTGATATAGGATCTTCTATGCTTAGGCATAGATCATACATCAAAATTTGAAATTTTTGATTCCTAGCATCGTTTTTAAATACTTTTACAGAGTAGAAAAAGAAAATCCGAACAGAATTGTAAATTTATCACTGGTGAGAAAATGAAATCAGAATCACATCTAGAGAGGGCACGATACAATTTCTCAGATCCTTAGGCAGAGAAGATTCTTGACTCCTAACATCATAAAGAACTCCTGAGAAGTAGAAAAAGACCATCCGAATTCTGTTCGGATGGTCTTCTTTCTTTGTAAATGTATCGCTTGTGAGAACATGAAAACAGTGCCTCTAGCCAAGTGGCATCAATCTTTTCTATTCTACAATTCGCTTGGCTATCGCCGATGTTTCATTGGTGGATTAGACCACGTGACCTTACGTTCGACCTTGGTTCGACCAATGAAAACCTCACGTTCGAGTGTTAGCGAAGTTTGAAATCGAATCGCTTCATAGCGAAGGCCGGTTGGCTAGGCCCTCAGAATCACTTCTAGAGCGGGCACAATAAAATATCTCAGATCCTTATGCATAAAAGTTTCTTGACTCCTATCATCACTTTTTAAGTACTCCTGAAAGAAGATCCGAACAGAATTGTAAATAATATCCTTGTTATATTGCAAACAAGTTTTTAAAAAATGAATTAGGACACGGTTGAATCCTATTTTAAGCAAATAAAAATTAAACAACCTTGAATTTCGAAAATAATGAATGTTAGTTAGAAACGTTTCAAATTGTAATTTGCCCCTAGCGTTCATTAAATCAAAGAGTGTAGTGTAAAACCCTCAGAATTAAGTCATTAATAATAGTTTAGTTTTTACGCGACTAACAAAATGAAGGGTTATGAAGGTTACAAGCAAAGGTCTAGAAAATCACGTTTCGAATGAGTGACCACCAACACTGTGGGCGCTTGTAAATCATTAGGGCACAGAACAAGAGGTTCAGTAGGAGAAGTCAAAAATAAACAAAGTAAAGTAAAATTAAACCAGGAACACTGACTGGTAAGTAACAAAAAAAAAAGAAAAGCTAAATCGGATGAGTTAAAATCAACCTGTAGCCTCATGTACCTCGATCATTTTGTGCTCTATTCAGAAAAAAAGAAATATCCTTTTTTCAGACTTTAATTAAATGAAAACAATTAAGTTGAACACGTATATACAAGAAAAAATCTATGTACAATTTTACTGTAATGTAATTAAAAGCTAGAGTTGAAAAAGTAAGTCTATATTAATCTTTAAAATAAGTATGTCTTATGAAAAAAGTATGCATGTGTCAGATATCTTACTACGTCAACTATTTTGCACTATGACTATACCATCTCACAAAGATGTTCAACTACTTTTTATGATATTAGATGCACTTTTTACTGAGGATAATTTAATAAACAATCACTTTAAATGAAATGAAGCAATCCAGGTTTTCTACAAATAAAGATTACATAGTAGGTTATGGCATAGGGTTTTTAGTATGTAGATATAATCTTGACTGTAAATACAGTATAAAATATGTGATTTCTTTTCCTGATTTTTTTAGATAATTGATTTGTGGAGGGAATGGGGGAGGTCTCTGACCCGCAGAGGAACACAAGGTATTTGATAAAAAATAACGATATTCATTGCTAGACTCAAAAATAAAAATTCTCGCAAAAGCAATAAAAAGGTACCTAATGCTTTTGAAGACAAAAGGTAACTTAGGCCTTTACTTCTTTACTACATGATTTATACAGAGTCAGGATGCAATCTTTGCCTACGCTTAACGGGACACTGTAGTGCCTGTGGGACATTGTTTGAGATGGAGTAGGCTTGCCCGGCACATATACCATCCTCTCAGCTTAACCAGCCATATCTACAGGAAAGACATGGGCCTGTATTCTACTAGATGACAACCGCTTTGGTTTTGGTTCGATCTCTTAAATGTCAGCCATTTGGTGAAATAGTAGAATAGCTTTTCAAAAATTTGTTCTGCCAAAGTTCAAAACCTCACCACAACTGAGTCGTTTGTTATTAGTAGTCATGGAAACAGTCGCTTTAGTTGAGGTTTTGGTTGAGGTTGATAAAAAGTTCGGTACCGGAATCGACGCCCTGGTCAATACTTATGGGGCATACTAAGCCGCGGGTTTCCACTCGATGTTTTCCTTCGCCGTGCTCGTGTTAATGCGCATATAAATTCTTCGGAACGAAAATTCCATTGATGCACGGCCAGAATTCAAACCCGCGACCTTCGGATCGAAGGTCGAATCGATCGAGTCAAGGTACTTTCACAAAAGGTACTTACCTAAATAATTATTAGGTGAAAATTGTGGAGTTTGTATTAGTTATATGTAGTTGTATGTAGTTAGATTATACAAACAGGAACAGAGACACATCTTAAGTATTTCATACAGAGTATAATTCGTCTCATAACATCTCCAACCCCTAACCAGGGTCGTGGCCTGATATCCCGATAGTCAAAAGCTTCAACAATTGAATAGCGTCCGTGAGAACAGTGCAATTGACATCACTTATAACCTCTTCGGCATTGTATCAAACAACGCAAAGTTCAAATTCGTCTGACAAGCTCTAGTAGAATATAGCCACTTTGGAGCAATGTGCTCAAACAAATAATAAACGGAGCATCTTATGTCTCGTCACGATGTGAAATCGGTATTGTTTCAATTCGATTTCTTGATATTGAAAGCATTTTCATAGCTTGAAATATTTTTTACGTACTATTTGCCTATAACTTATTTGGGGACTATACTTTAGAAATTGTCGTCTCAAGGCTTACTTAAGTACGTAATGCTTTAATGGTTATAGCGTTGTCTATTGACAGGCACAGTTTTACTAATAATAAATAAATAAATAAATAAATAAATATTGCTGGACATTTTACACAGCGCCATCTAGTCCCAAACTAAGCTAAGCTTGTACTATGGGAACCAGATAACTGATAGAATACTTATGTATTTGTAAATACATACTTATAATACTTTATAACACCCAGACACAGAACAAACATCTATGTTTTACTAATGTCGTCTTCTTGATGCAAAGCTATCCTAAACTACTAGTTCTTCTAATTTTATAATATTGCGTTACTCTACTTTGTAATGGTACTATACCTATATAGGTACGGCTATATACTATATGGACGTCGAATAGTATTGATGCACGTAATTTTTTACATGCCCCAGAAACATTGCTTACTTAGTCCGTTGGTGGCAATAACAAATGAGCGTTTCCGTGCTTCGATAGGCACGAATATCATTCCTGAATACAAAGTCGCTAAGCCATGATTTCTTAAAGTCACTAATGGTTACGAACTCATATGATGCAAAATCAGTTATGATAGTTACCACTCAATGATAATATAGACCGGTAGTGGTAGCAGTAATAGGTATAGCATTTTATCGCGAACAAACGATCACAAAAGCCACAGATGAACCGTTAGTTGCCTTGAACCTCAATGTCAGTGCGATTTGATACGACGCGTCACTCGGACAGTCATTTCCTTTGTCGTAATATTAAATTATCTCACAATAGTGCATTCGACCAATAATAACATTTGTATTGTAGCAGACGTTTGATTTGACTTGGCTTTAATTTTAATGATTTTCGACATATTATCCCTAACAGCAATTAAAGTATCCTACAGAAATGACAATAATAAAATTGGGAATTAAAATAAATTGTGAGGAAGGGTAGGTACGAAATATAAAAATATTGTTTGATAATAATTAAAGAATGAAGCTTATTGAAACAAACCTCAATAAAGATGACATCACACAAAAAACACTATCAATAAAACGTTCTGACTAATTTCGCGGAACACTTTAATGTACCGATACAACCGCAGATAATTTTTAAAGACATATCAATACGGTCTTTAAAACAGACATTCAAATGTCTGAATTATTGATGGACGTCGCAAATATAACCAAAGGCACAACGCAAGAGCTGCATTAAAAAATATTAATACCCGGACAGGGTGAATGCCGCTGGCTGGCCAAATAGCCGGGCTACAATATGCGGTAAAGTGTGCTCGGGACGCATGGTGATACAGGACGTCCCAACATCTTAAAATAGGGGGATTAAATTTTAAACCCTATAACCATTTTGTTCTACAACTTTTTAGATCGACTCTTGTCACTCTTCAAATAATGGTAAGATTAGGCACGATTTAAACCTTCTCAGAATGCATTTCAAATTCAGAAAATGACGTTTCTTAGCTGAAAAAACGTCAACATTCCGACTGAAATCATCAAATCGGATGCTAATTCGGAAGTCTGAATCAAGGAGCAGATCTTATGCAAACTAGGTTTATTAAACCAATTCTAAAACTATACTTGAAGAAACATTTAGAAGTTGACAAATATAGCTACGCTACTACCACTAAATTTCAAGCATGGCATGTCGATTGCCCTGTAGCTAAAATGGTATGGCGGTGGGGCGGTGGCAACGTAACGGATGAGTTACAGGGTTCAAATCCAGTCTAGGTGCAATATTTGCGATACATAATCAAAATCTGAGAAGAAAGTTGTTAAAGACTTAAAAACGTTCAAGAATAAAATGAAGACAAGACATCACTATTCAGTACACCCTGTACATCATTTTGTTGGTATGGTTTTTAAATAAAGTCTTTGAGTGGAATTTAATATTCGTATTGAGACCGCGGGGCCAAGTGGGAGTGGTTGCGCTGTTCGTGCTTCACCGGAAAGATTTATATTACATGCATTTTCGTATGCGAGTGATCTGAAATTGTCGAGCGTCTCACAAGCGGGCACCATTGTGACCCACGCCCATTCCTCTTAACGACTATTCAATACACTCTGAATGAACGATTGCTTGCCTTATAATTCGGACGATTTCGCTTGATAAGAAAAAAAGATTTGTAAAGTGATCCGGCTCGGTGTTTTAAGGTGGATTGTGTGCCGCGTTTATAATGTGAAACCTTGTGGGAATTTATTGTTAATTATAAAGGAAAAAATCGCGAATGTTCAGACTAATATTAAAAACTTTGTTTTTTTCATATTTTTTTCCTTACCTACATAGTGAATATTGAATAACTCAAGTAAAATAAAGTGCTGGGCCAATGGCCGAAGCTCTACTTTTTAATAAAGTCAACTCAGCAACCCTTTTATCTTAGCGGCAGTAAAAGTATTGAAAGCAGCTTATGTAAATACGACGTCAGAGAGTAAACAAAACAATAAATATTTGAATAGTAAAAAGCGATGATACGATAATTTCCATCTACCGTCAAAAAACTAGGCCAACCCCTTCCTTGTCGGATGTTTAGATCTTACACTTGACGGACAAAAAAGGGATAACCCATTGTGTTCCAAAAATAAGGTCAGATGTGAAAAGTTTCTGGTTGAATAATAAGGCATTTTAATATTTCATTAAGATTGACATGACTGATTATAACGAGACTGAGATAGGAGCTTAAAAAGGCCAGCTGTTTAGGGAATTTATAATTAAAAAACCTAACATTAGAAGCTTGCTCTCTGTAAACTACATTGCGTCTACAATAAATCTCAGAGACTCGGTTTTTAAAGTGCACGTCTTACAATGTCAGCATTCCAAGGGTAAAATTAAACTCCAACTATAGCAAGCTCATAAAAATATTCCCAACGGACCAAACCAAATTGGTAAGGATTGATTCTAGGCTTGGAGCAGAACTAAAACAATATGGCATAAACCCACTAATTAAATCCATGAACAAAGGAACAAAAAGTGCACTCATAAACCTTTTAGAACCCCCACGATGTGGCTCTAAGCCGGTCCGAATAGACGACTAAAAAAGCCTTACTAGAGGTAATATTGCATCGTGCGATCGACTTTAAGGGAATCTTCAAACGTGACTTAACAAAAAGCGCAACCCTTTAAAGGAAGTCATGGTTAAGCGTCTCATGCCGACACTCTTTCCATAAACTTAAGTATGGTCTTATGGTGGATGATACAGCTACCTCGTTTAAATCCTCTTTAGTGCGGCAACTCTTTGTTGATCAGTGAAGTGAAGGTAATCCGCTTTCGACTTTTAAACAATCGCTTCTTAGAAATTTGTTTGGATATAAAAATATTGTGGACATAATTTCCTTTATGCAACAAAAGAGGACACTGTTCTTGACAGTGTTTATTCTTTGGTTGTTCGATAAGCGGAAACTTTTTAATGTTAGTTGTAATTGCTGTTGTTTTGAAACAAAGATACGAAGCAAATATAACCTGCCGTCGTATTACCAAGTCTTAGAGCAATGTCAAAGTAAGATTACTTTCGTCCGTACTTAGATAAGACTGAAGTAAGACTGACGCAGGCATAAATCAGGCCTAAATCAACCTTGTTTTAATCCTGCCTTAGGACGGAAACAATCTTAACGCAGGGATGTTTTGGTGACATGACCAAGGAAGTTATATACCTACGTAACTGGAAGGTTAATTGAGACAGAAAACGCGGTCCGCTTGAGAGATACAACTTGGGCGGTGTGTCTCTTTCTAAAGGGTGACCATAATTTATAAACTAAACATCCCTAAAGTCCCTAAGGGGCCTTTTACATCATTTTCTGATTTACGTGATGTTTCAGAGCATGATTTTTCAATTAAAATACTGATACAATTTTGATCCTTGATTTTGATTTCGATCCTTGGTTTTGATCCTTGAATTCGATCCTTGATTTCGATCCTTGATTTCAATCCTTGGTTTCGATCCTTGATTTCGATCCTTTATTTCGATCCTAGATTCTTGAATCTTGAATCTTGATTTTTGAATCTGAAAACTGAAATCTTGAATCTTGAATCTTTGAAGTGACAGCTGTCAAACTTAAAACCGCCATATCTCGGGAACTACTCGTCCTAGACTCCCCGTTCTCAGTTCAAATGAAAGCTATGACCAAGATCTTCATTTGAAGTGACAGCTGTCAAACTTAAAATCGCCATATCTCGGGAACTACTCGTCCTAGACTCCCCGTTCTCAGTTCAAATGAAAGCTATGACCAAGATCTTCATTTGAAGTGACAGCTGTCAAACTTCAAATGGCCATATCTCGGAAACTACTCATCCTAGACTCTTCCTTTTTAGCTCAAATGAAAGCTATGACCAAGATCTACATTTTCAATAACAGCTGTCAAAATGACATCTGTCATCTGAAATGAAGATCTTGGTTATAGCTTTCATTTGAACTGAGAACGGGGAGTCTAGGACGAGTAGTTTCCGAGATACGGCTATTTGAAGTTTGACAGCTGTCACTTCAAATGAAGATCTTGGTCATAGCTTTAATTTGAACTGAGAACGAGGAGTCTAGGACGAGTAGTTCCAGAGATATGGCCATTTGAAGTTTGACAGCTGTCACTTCAAATGAAGATTTTGGCCATAGCTTTCATTTGAACTGAGAACGGGGAGTCTAGGACGAGTAGTTTCCAAGATATGGCCGTTTGAAGTTTGACAGCTGTCACTTCAAATGAAGATCTTGGTCATAGCTTTCATTTGAACTTTGAACGGGGAGTCTAGGACGAGTAGTTTCCAAGATATGGCCGTTTGAAGTTTGACAGCTGTCACTTCAAATGAAGATCTTGGTCATTGCTTTCATTTGAACTGAGAACGGGGAGTCTAGGACGAGTAGTTCCCGAGATATGTCCATTTGAAGTTTGACAGCTGTCACTTCAAAGATTCAAGATTCAAGATTTCAGATTCAAGAATCAAGGATCAAAATCCAGGATCGAAATCCAATATCGAAACCAAGGATCGAAATCAAGGATCGAAATCAAAATCAAGGATCAAAATCAAGGATTGAATTAAAGGATCGAAACCATGGATCGAAATCAAGCGCTGATTTTGTCGAGCGCGATAAGGTAAAAATATCCTGAAATTTAAATGACAAGGTCACACTACTAATCCAACAACGAGTGTGAAAGAGACAAAGCTACCAAGAAAGCCTCTCAACAAGACCAACAATCCTTATAACCAAGATTAAATTATACCTAATATATCGTTGTGTAGTCGTGATAAGGTTCAAAATCATTTGTACATTAAATGTCAGGTAGCATTCCTGTATGTATATAACTTCCTTGGACATGACATCGACTAGATGCAGGACTGCGCATGTCCTGCTCAGTGTCATCGAGCAAGACATGCGCAGAGAGAGCGGTCAAGACCAAGGCAGGAATAAAATAAGATTGTTTTCGGACGAAAACAATGTCAAATCAAGCTTAAGGCAGGAATGGATTTCACCTTATTTTGACATTGCTCTAAGAGCTCATAGTACGGTTACTGTACTTAAAGTTAAAAGTGTAATAATAACACAATAAAGAAAACTAGTTTTGCTTCTTAACATGTACCATATAAAAACGGGGCTGCTTAGTTGGTTTCGAAATCGACAGTCGATAATAAATTATGAGAATGAATTTCAATGAAATCGTTCTCCCGGTGGAGGCATTTATCATTTTCGCTATTAAAATGAACAACAATGTAAACCCTTAAGGATCCAAAAGACCCATCACAATAGCAAATGATACCTCGGAGCCCAAACGGCCTCAATTCTACTTAATTAACCCACAACTACTTATTAAAGGAATAATAATCTCCTGTTTATTTAAAAGTTATATTTTATGAGAAATTCTTACAATTTGATACAAAATAATTACTTACTTTGAGTTAGCTGTAGAAACTGGTGTGTGGTTTTAAGAAAAAAATAATAGTTCATTAATTTTGTTAACAAGATAAATTTTTAATAACGAAGCACTCTAAATCAAAAGCTGTAATTATTATTCATCATGAGTACAGAAACCTACCAATCTTATTAATTTAAATAAACAGTCGATGACAGGTACCTATGACCGCAAAAAGTAGTAAGTAAAAACCTGCCCCCCTAGCCATATTACAATCGCTCCGTATCTATTCTATTTCTATCAGCGCTGTCGCTCGATCTATTCTACAGTAAAAATCGCTCAGTTGCATCTTTGGATACATCTCAGTTGACAACAAGGAGAATTTATAGTAGAAATTGTTTATGGTTAGTGCTCTGCACTAATTTTGTTTTGACCATTTTTACCACAATTTTAGGTAAAAACTACACTAAACTGCTTAATAATATCGCATAATATACTTCTAGAATAAATAATGGCACTTACAAGGAGAATTTAACAGTTAATTTGTTAAATCATCTTCCATGAATTCAGATGTTGAATAATAACTTCTTTAATTAGAAACTTTTTATAGATCACTGTCGATTCTATTCCGCTGATCGCTGCAAATGCTAGCCATATTACACTTTTTGACAAGCGCTCGCGGAACGGAACGATCGTTGTGATAGCTCGCCGAGCTATCGCCAAACCCAATAGAAAGCGCTGTAACCATGGCAACAGCTACTGCTGCTCGGACTATGTGTCGTTTGATTTTTACTTTTTTCCATCTCACTTAGTTTTTTGACATCAATCAGTTTTCCATTCTACCAATAACTTAATAAAAATGGCCATGCCGATTTTGGAGGTTGGTGCCTTTTTTTTCGCGCGGGCATCAACCAAACATTAAAATATAAACTCTATAAGGCCTCTATTAATAAACTCGGATTAACTTCTGTCAAAGTTGCACCACGGATTACTATTGCCATCCTTATTTGTCACTGTCTAACAAAAAAGGATGGCAATAGTTTAATGCGTGGTGCAACTTTGACATAAGTTAATCCGAGTTTATTAATAGAGGCCTTAGGCCATCCTTTTTTGTTAGACAGTGACAAATAAAGATGTCAGTAGTAATCCATGGTGCAACTTTGACAGAAGTTAATCCGAGTTTATTAATAGAGGCCTAGACAGTGACAAATAAAGATGTCAATAGTAATCCGTGGTGCAACTTGGACAGAAGTTAATCCGAGTTTATTAATAGAGGCCTTTGAGTTTATATTTTAATGTTTGGTTGATGGCCGATCGAAACAAATAAAGGCACCACTTTCCGGCATAGGCTTTTACATAGCAGCGCGGCAACCCGATAAGTATTAATTTCACTACGATAATTAATATTTACTATAATTAAATAAACATATGACACATTGAGAGAGATTTACAATAATAACTTAGTAGAAATTAAAAATGTAAATAAAAATCATCAAGGCCATAATTTACTTACATAGATACTTTTTATTCCAAAACTATCGATTCTCCCGCGTACACACACATTCACACAATTCACAAGACGTTTTGACGTTTAAGATCGCTGACCATAAACAATTTCTGTTCTATATCTATCGGCGCTGTAGATTGAGCTATCGGCACAAAATTGTAATATGGCTAGGAACTTATCTCGAGCTATTATCGCGATAGATGCAACGACAGCGATGATATTTGACGTTTCAAGTAGATGAGTCACGTGGTCAGAACGTCAAATCCTATACATTTTGAAGTGTTCTATTCTACAGCGACGATAGATCGTTCTACAGCGACGATAGATAGTGTAATATGGCTAGGGCCGCTGGTATCTTCAACGTATGAAATACTTCGTTGCAATGAAATAAGGTAATGTATTACAGACAAGTTATAATGTCAGAGCTATATAGAGCAAGTAGTATTACTAAAAAGTAAGAACCCTTATTGTTAACACGATAACTGACTAAATATACTTCTTTATACCTTTTAACAGTCGGTCAAGGCAGGTGGAACCTTCAAACAGGTGAGAGCATTTTTTGAATCATGTGTAGGGCGAGGAATCTTCATCAGTTTAAGTTTGTTTTAGGTCCGTTACGGTGCTGTGTAAATAACGTAAATTGTTTCGCTTTAGGCTATTTTGAAATTTTAAATTTCGCTGACGTCACTTAGTGGTCCAATTTTTAGATGAGTTTTTTGGTTGTTTCTGTTTTTGTTGTGTTTTTTCCTATTTCGTTAATGTTGTTTATAATGGGGTGGTTATGTTCAAAGGTCGGGAAGATGAAAGCGATAATTATTTTATCGTTGGCCTGTTCCTTGTTTGTTTCTCTAATAGCCACTTTAATGGAAGTCCGCGGTCGGTTTATGCGGTTCTATGCATAAATTAGAAACGGTATCTCTTTCAGATCGGCTCTTTGCACTACTTTCGTGGTCCTTTTTTAAGTTTTCAAATTGATTTGTGCATCAAATTAACGTTTCAAACATTTTTTTTAACATGTTGATTAAAACATAAGTGTTACTTATTACTATTGACCAACTTTTTGAGGAATATGAAGAAATCTAATATCCTTGAAAACTCGTTCATAGATTATTTACATATAGCAATAGAAAAGCATTCGAAGACACCAATTTAAAGGCCATACTCAAATCTCCACTCTGTATTCGGTTTGAACACAGTGGAATCAGTGCGTTCAAATAGTAGTCCTTTAATTAGCTTCCCGAAATGTACATAGTTTGTACAGAGACAGCTAAACAAACACATTTGCATCCAGCGCTTCCTATAAACAATCCCTGTTAAAGTACCGTGACATGTTAAACTGTTTTGCATTCAAGTAGATGTCAGCGTTATTGTCCAGCATTGTACGCTATGGCAAAATTATATCTCGTCACTACTTTCTAATCAGCAGAGTCTTTTACCTTATCGCCTATGTAATAGAGTTTACTTCGCATTGAAGTTTGCCGTTGGTGTATGTATAGGATATGTTTGTTATAGGCCAGTTCGCGTTGTGCATCGATATTTTGTATGCACATTTAAATGCGGTCATCTATGCTAGTGTCTAGGCTCCCTGGACATTTTAATACGACTGAAATCCGGCGAAACGGAAAATTTTCAATAGAACCATACGGTGTATTGTTTTGAATAGCGCTTCCTGTAAAACAGTTATGCGTGTTTATTATAACTCGTTCTCGGAAGATGAATTACCGGATAAATGTTGATACTAGAGCGAAAGAGATAACTGTATCAATTGATGTAGCCTTGGTTTTATTGATGTTGATTTAATCAATTGGTGCTCGATACTAAAACGTTAGTTCTTCATTAATGGTGCTATACATTATGCACTGCTTAAATAAAGACCAGCCTAGGTGTCTTGCGGCTAAATTGATTGTCCAAATACATTAGTGTTTGTTTATTTGGAAATGTTTATTTGTTTACTGTACAGGGTTGAGAATCTCCTTTTAAGCATATGTCCCCGGACCGAATTAATATGCTTATCCATATAGTACCTAAGCACCAATTTCTGAAATGCTTCATTCAGTCAAAAAAAAAAGAAAAACTACCTACGTAACTTTACATAAAAAACCTAGGTAAGATTGACTAGTAAAGTTATTACTCCGAATATTCCGATTATGGTTCCTTTATCAATTATCTAGATTCAACAACATTTTTTGTTTAGACTAGATTGGTCGATTGTGAATGATAATCATGCCAGATAATTGACAAAACATTTAAAACAAAACGAAGACAATAATGTTATGATAAAACACCACATGAACAATGACAGTGGTCACAACAACTTTTACCTACTACAACTTGAACAATGAGCTAAATATAAACCCCCTTACTTATGAAAGATGTTTAAAGTTGAACACTGGTTAACCAACGTCCCGTCTCTATCAGTCACTATCCACAAATAAAGACAGGATGTCGTTTAACCAGTGTTCAACTTTGAACATTTTTCATAAGTAAGACCCAAAGTGATGAAATGAAAAATTTAGTTTCAAGAAATTACAATATCTACAGAATCTTGACTTAAGTCTGTTTTTGTTGCTGATTACTAATGTTATTTTTATTTTCCCTGGGTTATACTTTTATCATAGTGAAAGTAAAAAATATAGAATTTTTACCATAGGCCCACCAGTCTGTGGCCATGATAAAGGAATTAACTAATGAGATACTTTAACGTTGAGACCCACATTAAACCACATTATGTAAGTAATTGGATAACTTGGTATTAAAAAAACGAAGTTAGCATTTTATACATTCTTTCTACGCATTTAGATAATTAGAGCAATTATTTTTAAACTGAAAAATCTTATCAAAATTTTCAATTCCGACGGGATTCGAACCCGCAATGATACAAGTGATCCTCCTTTAGCCGGAGTGCCTTTACCAATTCGGCCACGGAACCTCTGACTGATTTTTCAGTTTAAAATGTAAATACCCAAGTGTGGATTAACACTATAACAAAATAAAAATTAGAGCAATTAACCTACCATACCTAACATTACCTAGACAAGTCAGTTCTATCACAAGTAATAAAATAAAATTTATTGATAATACATTAGTCGCGAAGGAACAGGAGTAGACTCATTTTATAACTAAAACACCCGTATACTGAAACGCTACTTAATTTAAGTGGAGCTTATCACCGACTGTCATTAACTATTATTTTTTTATTCGATTCTGAAGAGTAAGTATAACGAGTAAGTACGTCTCAGTTATTTAAGAAGCGGTTTAGTATTCAGGTATAAGACTATTCAATGTGATCCTAGGGTCCTACTTAAAAATCATTTACAGTAACAAGATACTCCACATTAGTTCACATACTCTTAAATTCAGCAACATTGTAGATATAGGTAACATAAATATAAATAAATATTGCTGGACATTTCACACAGCGCCATCTAGCCCCAAACTAAGCAAATCTTGAACTATGGGAACCAGATAACTGATAGAATACTTATATATTTTGTAAATACATACTTATAATACTTTATAACACCCAGACACAGAACAAACATCTATGTTCATCACACAAATGTTTGTCCTGGGTGGGAATCGAACCCACGACCTACAGCGCAGAAGTCAGAGCTACTACCAACTGAGCTAAGAGGTAGTCAAAAGGTAACATCTATTGATGCATTGCGTGCTTTCTTTATTAACTTAGTCGCAGCGGTTTCGAATCGATAAATGAGGCATAGGTAATTTGTTTTTATGGGCGGTGCAAAAACAAAGTGGATTGACCTGGTGCGGTTGCTTCTGCCGACTTATCGCGTGTGGTGTCTCGGGAGTGAGTGTGGATAGTGCGGAAGCGAGAGCGGAAAAATGATGATTCTAAGTGTCTCGGGAGTGAGTGTGGATAGTGCGGAAGCGAGAGCGTTAAGCAAAGAGGAAAGGATGATTCTAAACAAGGAGGAGATTCTTAATTCGTCGGATTTTTATTTTTTTGGGCTTTTTTTATGTACTTGTATGTTCACCGATTACCTACTCGAAGACGCCTGGATCGATTTGGAATTTTTTTTTGTTTTAAAGGGTTAAAGGGTTTCTTTTTACTTCTCGATTGGTGCCACAAAAATTTGGTGAGGATCTTCAGAGTTATGAACAGAAATTCACCTCGAGAGTGCAGAAAATTGCTCAGTTTATAACATTGAAGTCGGTTTTTTAAATTTTTGATTTAGTCACTTATGTTATTGTTTACTTTAGTAGGTACCTTTTTTCTCAATTTGTTAACAAAAAAAAAATTTGTAATTATAAAAACTATTAGTTTTCACCTATTAAATAAATATAAAGTCGGGTCCTTTATGTTTTGGTTTCTAATAATTAGTATGCACACATGTTTTATTATTGCTTATGCTTATTAGTTTACGATAAAATTCTAAAGAATTTAGCCATCATCACAGCGTCCGAAGCCTTAACTGGTCAGTCATGTGAACTGATGCACGCAGTCAGATGGACAAGTGAAGATTTACCCACCTACATAGTCGCATACGCGTGGGTAATAATTGCTTGCCTAGTTTAAAAATAAATCTGTGGGAAACTACATGTGTGAAATATTTTTATGCTCGTGGCGTAGCTTGCTTGGACGTTCTTGACTGATCGTTGAAGTTAAGCATCGTTGTGCGCGGTCACTCTTGGGATGGGTGACCGCAAGTGGTATTACGAGCTGAGCGCTTCCGTGCTTCAGAGGGCACGTTAAACGTCGGTCCCGGATTGTAAGTCGTTAAGCCATGACGGAGGCCTTTAGGCGGCCTAAAAACTCCGTCACCAGAATTGGCCACTTGCTCATACGAACTTACTTTACTTTGCGGGGGCCACAGGGCTATTGGGATATGGCAAATTATTCGCCGGATTTCTTACGGCCACAAGAAATCTGGCAAATAATTTGCCATATCAGTGTGGCCCCCGCATAACAAAAACTAGGAACCGACTTCAAAGCTCCGCTGTTCACGTGGCCATCTGTGGTCTCGTCAGTTTCACTTTACCAATTATAGTTCTTACTAAATGCAAATGATGTGACTGATTGCTAAAAATGCACAAATCTTACTTATATTAAAAGTTGTCTCATTTCATCATGGATCCCATTTCAAGAAATGGATTAGGATTAAAATGGCACCAAACTAAAAGAAGAAATATCCTTTCAAATAGAAAAATAAACCTCGGCCAGACGGATAGACAGACACACAGACAGACGGATATAACGAAATTATAAGCGTTCCTTGTCAGGACTACGGAACCCTAAAAAGTATAATGGCGGAGTTTAGATAAAAATATTAAAAAAAAAACGAATTGAGTACTTCGTCCTTTGTTGAAGTCGGTTGAATATAAATATCAAGATTTTATGTAGGTAGGTAGGTACGTAAATGATAATTGGATCGGATCAGTGTGTATACATTTAACAGTATAAAAATGTAAAATCTTGTGTTTTCCAGAAAATCCCATCAAAAAATTTGGTTAATTCACAAAGGCGTCAGAGGATTTGGGACATACTGGACTTGTGAACGTGACGAGACATTTTAAAAGCAAAATTAGTAACAAGCGCGAATATATTTACTACTCTACAATGTGATGAGAATACTAATGTCTAAGCTACAACTTGTGTAGTAATGAACCAGGACAATCCAGTGGGAGAGGATCTACTAAAAATCAATGGAAAGGAAAGGTCTAAAATCAAAAAAGAAACACAAAATAATAATAATCAATTTCTAGATGACGTTGTAGACGCTGTTATTAATTATCCTAATTAATCTCAATTTCGAAAATCAATTTAAACTAATTTTAAATTTGGTCAACGTCATGAGTCATGTCATGACGCCTTCGGGTGGTCTAAAAACAGCAAAGGCCACTTATACGAACTTATACGAACTTACTTTATAGTTTGTGTTTTAATGGACCGATTTAGATGAAACTTGGAATAGATGTAGATCATGGAATAGCAGCTTATTTAAAATTCGAGCGAAGCAGTGGGTGGGAGCTAGTTATCGATACATATCAAGGAAATATAATGTAAGAAAACATCAGAATAAAACTAGACAGTAAGTTTTGCTTGAGTACGAAAAACGTCTTGGTTGTTATTGCAGCTCGCTCCGCTTTAATGGCCACGGCTTTGAACGATGATAAATATGTTGAAAATACATGTCACAGGCAACTTATAGATATGCTTATATTAAACCAATTATATGTTAGCAAGATTCAAAACGAAGACGTTTCTTTGATCGCACTAAAATCAAAGCGTTCGCTAACAAGCGCTAAGACAGATTTATTACCTACGTCTAACAAAGAACGAAGTATATTCTTTAGGAATTCGATTAAAATATTCCGGTATGGCGCCTTGTCGGAATTCATAATTAATTTTATGAGTTTATTTTAGAACTGTCCAAAAGTGTGTTTTTTATCTAAGTTGGTTTTTTGAACCTCAGGCTACGTAGTTTTTAAAATATATATATAATAAGATATAAGTACCTATACCTATATTATTTACAGAAACTAAACTACTACATATTAAGGCCACTCAAGGCTAATCAACATGATTCTATTGAATACAAAGTCGACAGCATTATTTTAATGAAAACGACAAAATTGTAATTAATTTAATCTCACGACTGTTTAACCAAGGTACCTACTGCAGTTTATATTTTCTTAACACTTTTAACTAGACTTTAACTTAACTAACATTCTAGATTTTTTTTAAATATACAATTCCGCTGTTTTGCCAGCTACATACCATGTTGGCCATGTAGTCCTATGAATAGGGATGATTGAGCTTAGGACAGTTTAAATTCTCAACAATGCAATGTCCCAAGGACTATATTGCGCCCACAGTATATTTATATGAATAGAAACAGTCTGCATTTTTAGCCTAAACATTCCAAACAGGTTGCAAGTGCATCCTCGTCTTGAAATTTTGACCGAAAAAGTAAAACTCATTAGTAGGTACACAATGGTACAATGACAATCTGATACGCATACCAAGTTTCATAACAGGACAGTTCCCCATCATTTAGCAACCGCGGTCATTGCACGCGATGCTCATTGCTTTTTGATTGACTTTAGACAATGCTTGCGATAGAAAGCATGACTTTGTTGACCATGAAGCTGCCTCCAAACTGCTAGATATAAGCTATATTTTCATAGCTCAAACGAAACGACGATAACAAGCCATTTTGAATTTTTAGCAGTTCTTGTAAACTCTATAAGCTTGAGTAAAAATAAATTTAATACTTTCATACGGAAAAAATATCTCATATTGAAATAAAAAAGGAAGATTTAATTTAAAATTAGAAACAAAACAAAAAAAAAATGGATGTGATGGACAAATGAATGGATTTTTGTTATTAAAAAAAATGAAAAAATCTATTCATGTCTAAATGATTGCTAAATTCTTGTACGCTTTAATATAATATTATAGTAATCAGTTTGAATGCACCTGATTAAGTAAGAATCAATGGTTTGTACCATGAAAGAACATCAATGCTTCAATCAGAAGTTCATTAACACTTTCGCAATTGTTTTTACGCCTACTTAATTGTGACAAATGGTTACCGTTCCGTTGTCTTGTTTTATTTAAAAAAAGTAGCACCATTGATGATCACGAAAACGTGATATCAATGTTATGGTAGGTACAGTCAGTCTTATAAAGAAAAAAAATAGTCATAACGTAAGAAAAAACTGTAGTATTTTACTGATTTGTATATTATGTAGTGTGGTACCTAAACCTATGACAATGGTGCTGATTGTTGTGGAACTGAATTAAAAAGCTCTTGCTTTAGTCAAAATGGCTTCATTCTAGATACTTACCTAGTTTTAGTCAGCAAGAAAAGTTAGTTTTTACAAATTTTATTCACAAACACGCTAATTTTATATCACAACTAGTATTTAAGGAAATGTCATTCCATCTGTCATTTGCAAAATTAAGTTAAACGTTAGTATTTCACGTGTTTTAAGTTAGTGCCAATGAGAAAAAGAATTGACGGCATTCCCTAAATATAATATACCTCAAATATAAAGTGCAAATTTTATACAGTTTGAGACATGCGGTTCAAAAAACATGACAAATGTAAAAGTGTCAAGATCCTGCGATTTGACAAAGGCGGACCTTACAAAAATACCGCATGAATACTTTTTAATGCGCCAGTGATACGACCAACATATTGTAAAGTACAATAGATTTTTTGCGTGAGACTAAATCTTGAGAGCTATTGAGGAATTCCACATAAACTGCGTTTATATGAAGTCGTCCTTGGACAATAGGCGAACTGAGATATAAATGACAGCTGTTCCATCTATAGCCGACCATGAAGCTTGCACGAACTAACCAAACGTCCGTTTCAAATATAAAAACATTTAAAATGTTGAACAAGCCACACCTACCGTTACATCGCCAATTCAATGCCCCTTCTCGGACGATTGCAAATCGATTACAGGACAATAGTACTGAAGTGATTTTTAATAGTTTTGAACAGTAAATTTTGGTCATGGTCTATTGATCACACCTACTGACTTCAAAGATATCGCGAAAACCATATCATTTTAAATTTGGAATAAAATGTTCTTTAATTTTGAGATATATACAATATATATATACGTACAATAGCGTAGAATTTCATCCTTGAAAGTTTGAAGTATTTTCTTAGGACAAACTCCTAATCACCGATATTGTTGTGCAACCAGCTGTGCTCTATCGATCAACGTTGTGTCATTTGGATGTCCTTCAAAAACTTTTATTTTTTGTACAAAAACGTGGCGTACGAGAGATACGTACGGATCGATCGAGACAAGAAAACGTTGATCTTCAAGATTTTTAAAGATGATTTTTTTTAAACTACATACCTCCATATTGTTTTTTACCGTTCTATGCCTCTAGGTTGTATATATACATACATACATATTTAAAACTATGAAATCATTTTATGTATCTTGACGTTTAAAATGACATTAACTAAGTACCTACCTACCGTAGTCACGAGTACAATTGCTTAATTTATTTTAGTTAAATTTTTAAACAATTTAATGTTTACACCCAAGCTCACATCAAATTAAATAAGCAGAGAAAACTTCTGATTGTAAGTAATTTCGCAGGTTCAAATTTAATTTGCAAATTGTTACTTTCTTTTCTAAACAGTCAAGTCCTGATCATATTCTGTGTGCTTGATCAGCATGAAATCGAGAGGAAAATTTCAACTAAATGGTTACAAGCTAATAATATACCATCGGTGCTTTTGCGACAAAGATAAGCTTCACAAATCCTGATAATGATCAGCATTCAAGTAACAAAGCCAAATTGTCCGTAAATTTTTTCTTCTATTGTAAGCATACGATTGCGTTTTAGGTGCAATTTTGTCAAAGATACAGATATTATTCGACAATAGATAAATAGCGTATTGATATACGATACCTGGTGTTTTTCGGTGTTATTGTATTGTGCTGTATACGACACAATAGAGTTAGGATCCTCATTAACTGTCGCATATTCCAGACTGTTTATAAAGACTTTGTAACAATAGAACCACAATGAGATGATTTTGATATATTTTTACTAAATCATGAACATTATGGTAAACCAAATTTGATACTTTTAACATAGTTTTTATATTTTCAAAAACCAAAACATGAGATCCGTGAATCTGGAATTTCTTTTCGGAAATCTAGGTGTTGGTAATTTACTTTTTAACTCTTTGATAATTGATTTCCATTTAAAATATGTATGTTTCTTTTGCATATAAGTAACAAGATTGAAGACAAATTCTTTCAAAAACGGCGTATATTTCTGAGAATGGTCATCTGGCACAGTGGGCAGTCACTGTAGCTCGAAGCATAACTCATGGAGCTTTAAACAAAATAACAATACATATCCAGTAGTCCTTTCATTATTCCATTCCACCGAAGCTGTATTATTACCAAAAGTAATTGTCGAACTCCTGTTTCTACCATACCATTTGTTTTCCTTAGCGAAAACATAATAGGGTTACGGTTTAAGAATCTTTTGTTGGCATCTGTTGCTTACCTTTAATAATACTGGAACAGTAGCAAAATATTGTTTATTTTACACTTGAAAGAGCTTTTAAGAGGTGACATATGGACTGTTTCTTCTGAGTGCGTTTAATTTATGAGCCTGTCTACCTCTAAAGAATTGTTGGTTCAGAATTAGAAGTCTGTTAAAAAATTAGGTGATTGTTGAGTTAGAAATCCGGTTCTGGAAAAGCTATTGTGTTTGGTTTTTGTAACCACACACCGTCGCTAATTTATGTAAAGCTTTGATATCGGGTAAACTTTGTGATAAGACGATTAGAGTGCTTTTTGATGTAATCCAACATACGGGAATCAACAAGTTTTAGTCTTTTACCATCTTACTTGGAAGGGCTTTTTGAGAAGCTCATCATTTCATATTTTATGAGCTCTGAAGTGTGAATGCATGTAACAAAGATGCGTATGATTGGGAAATTCTGTTCACATCGCATAAACATAGTTACAATTGTTCACTTTAAAATAATCAGGTACATGGTACCTTCCCACATTTTTTTTAATGTAACTCAAAGGTACGTTCTTAGTGAACTCTTGTTTAGAAGTTTTAGACCATCAAAATACGACTAGGTATTTGTGTGATCAAAAAAATAGACACGCGATGGAGAGCTCATATACATTTTTGTCCAGGTTTAGAATTCATTAGTCACAATGGGTGTCTTCAGATGTCTAGCTAGACCTTAAACCTAATATGAAATGTACATGTACTTTTTAATGTCTTATTTGTAAATGTTCTCATGTGTACCTACCTACAATAAAGAATTACAGAATTACAGATGAAAGGTCTAAGAGCTAGGCTAACTTTTTTCCAAACGTTTGTCTTTCTAGCTCGATAGTTTTATTCTGAAACATTCTTATCACAAATGGTTTTCAATTCCTCACAGAGCACCGCCGCGTCTGATATAAGATACAACATTCTATATTGGATTACCTAAATAAATACCTACTCTGTGCAGGTGTTATTTCTGATGACGTTATGAAATGTTGTGAGAATAAAATTGTGTTTTAAGCAAAATCCATGTTTATTTCATAAGTGCTGAGAAATAATCGTAAACAAACTTTATTCTCAAGGTCGGCAGAAATCCACTCAGATTGTCGTTCCAAATTCTTTGAAGAATGTATTTGATCCTTGAAGATGTTCGTCTAAATGTAGGTATTTTTAAAAGTATTTATATCAATGTGATAGGTTTCAAGCCCATCAGCGCTTTTGGTGTTGACAAACTTGTTTTTGAATACAGGTTTGTAATTTTTTTCTACTTTTGCTCAGCGCAAAGAAATAAATAAAAACACATCGCCTCTTACTAGAATTATCACACATGACTATTCATTATGAGCATCGTCTATTCTTTCAGACAAATAAAGTATGCAAGTGACTACTTTACCTACCACAGGTACCCAGTGACTACAGTATGGGGTTCTTCAAAAAAGGCGTTTTGAAATTTTTAAAGGGTCAGCAGCGCGAGTGTGACTCATCTGGTGTCGCAGGCGTCTATACGCTACGGTAACCGCTTACCATCAAGTGGGCCGTATGCTTGTCTGCTACCTTAATAGTATAAAAGAAGTATTGTTTCATGGAGTAAGACCTACCTACACATTTTGTTTTATAAAAATAAATCAAATCTCTGTGAAAGACGTTATTTTTCTTATTTCTATTAAGATACATTTTGGTTTATTCTTTTGCTATTTTTATTCTTTTACAAAGTTTTGTAAAGAAAATTAATGATTAGTTACTCACAACCTAAAACGAATTTTGACTAACAACCTTTGATTATAGTACTTTATTATAAAAATCTTGTATATTTATTCAGAGTTTCATAATCACCTAATCATAACGAGTTGAAAAATACAAACTCATTAAAATTTGGAAGCTCGTTAAGTATGAATGAAATTAGAAAAGGTATCTTTATTGGACGCATTAGAATCGACAGCCTTTCAACGAGAAAGTTCGATGAAGCAATTATATAAATGACCTGCAATTAAAATCAATGGAGTGCCATGAGTAGAGTGGTCAGTCGTCATCGAACTATAACCGGCTAGTTGATTTTGTCCGGCTGAATTTCTATTATTTCGATTTGGCTGAAATTTGAAACATACGAGTAGATAGATAAATAATGACCGGGAATAGGACAAAAGCTACTTTTTATCCCGAAAAAATGCACGGTTCCCGTGGGATACCTACACAAAATAGTAGTCCAAAATAGTAGTAATTTATAGTTTAAACCCCAACTGTTAGTATGACCAACTAAGTATTATGTGGTATGACTGAGACTGACCATTGAAAAAGTACTTCTCAACATGGTTTTTCCGGCTTTTCTGTGTCCCATCTCTAAGTACAAACTGGTTTTATTACTGTGAGAAACAATAATTCTGATTATAAAATTGTTGGTTAATAAAAACATTGATAACAATAATGGGGCACTTAGCAAATAAGCGACTGTAAAGGCACTGATACACTATGACATGTGTGATTTTATTGGTTGTAAACCTTGATTTTAAGGTCATCTGTTTTATAGATTGTTTGATTGTCCAAGCGCGTCATGTTTTAGTTTTTGAGGTCAAGGAGTAAGTGCACGTATCTAACCAATTGTTATAGTAACAAAGAGATTATTTTGCATAGAAACTTATATTTTTAATTTGATATTAGATGAATAGTTGTAATTTCATGCACTTTAATATTTCCAGTTTTAACTTTCGTCCAAGTTTGATTTTTTTCAGCTAATATAATTTATTCTAACATAAAATAACAATTCAACATCAATCAATTTAATCTACATAACCTTTAGTTTAATAGCCAACTCAGAGTTTCACTATTTTTTTTTATGTTTCCCAAGATTCTTATACCAGTGTACAATAAGCTTTACAAGCTTGTTTGTTTTATTCCACAAAATTACACTGCAGCACACTGTTAGAGCCCGTGCCCACGAGACGGTTTTTCACCGGGTCTAAGCTCGGCGTCAATCCGGGCCGTCACAGTAATGTATGGGACACTATGGAGCCAAGCACACAACGCCGGCGATAGCGCCGGCTCCCCGGCAACCGGGCACGGCGCTCGCCCTTGAAAAAAACCGGGCCGTGTTAAAACCGTCTCGTGGGCATGAGCCCCCGGCCGGCGCTGGTAAAAAACCGGGCCGGGTTAAAACCGTCTCGTGGGCACACGCCCTTAAGCGGTTATACAATGCAGTAATGTTTATGATTGATAATGGTACACATGTACGATAGAGGTACAATAATGATAAAGATTATTTTAGCAGTTGTTTGATTGCTTGCTTATACATTGATTCTTTTTTTTTTATTTAGCCTGCTTTTTTATTACGACATCTGTAAGGATTGAATTAAGTATGTGGAACATGATGGTAAGTCGCGATGCCTACTTTGACGAGCCTCCTGTTTTAACGCCTTTATTATCACTAGTACCATTAGACACTACCATCGGTACTATTTCGATTTGAGAAGATGGATCACTCGAAAGAAAGTTAGCCTTCAATCTGTGTCAATTTTTTGTCCAGTAGCCGTACCATGAGCTCTTAGAGCAATGTTAAAACAAGCTTGAAACATGACAACGAATGCCATTTCTCAAGCAGTAGGACTGTTTTAAGGTTGTTTTAACATTGCTCTAAGAGTTCATGGTAGAAAAGGCCCCTGATTGTGTAAAAATAAAAGTTTATATATCGCCGTCCCCGGAGAACAAAATGATAATTACAAAAACGTAACTTTTCAGGAGGAGCAAAAAACATGTTTTCGTTAATAACTTCACAAATACTGGACGTAGACAGATGATTGTCAGCTTTAAACAATGCTGATTTTTTTTGCATTCGGAATGTTTTAATGACACACGCGTAAGAAATGCCAAAATAGAGATATTTAAAAAATAAGAAGTTAGTCAAAATCAATCGCCGTCTAAGTTCTATAATGTCGATTATCATTTTATTCCTCGTATTTTCTAGGCAAAACCTAATATTGTACCACTATTCTATCATGTTATTTGACGTTTTACCAGGGTGGAAGCGATTATGATAATAGTTTATTATACGAAATGCAAGGACGAGTTTTGACGAGAATAAAATGATAACATACGGTTATCATTATCTAGACGAATATTTTTCACGAGAACATAATGATAATGATTGTTTGTCATATTAACAGGTGTAAATACAATTTGATAAGATTTTAGTACAACTTTATTCTTGTAACTTCAGGCATGGGTCGAATCGTGGAATAGTATTGTAATATTTTGTAACTTCGCGAATAACTGTATGAAAGTTACGAAAAAAATTGAGCAGATGGATTAGCACCCAAAGATTACAAATATGGCATAACACTAAAACTAAGATAATGACAGTTATCATTTTGTTCCCCGGGGACGGCGATATAGTCGGTAGTGGGACACAAATGTCACTGTTTTTTTCCTGAGTAAATAATTTTAGCACCCCATTTCCATGATCAAGATAATCTTTCATTAAACCAACACACATTATTGACATTCAAATAGAATGAAGAATTGATTTTCGAAGCCCTATGTTCGAAAAGGGTGAATCAAGGAAATCATACAACGCGGTTGATCACTAAGTAGGTGCGTAATTAATTCAAATGGAATTTGTAATTCAAAACTCTTTAAATCCTTTGCAATTTCACTTAAGAATTAACCAATATATGTATTTATGGACCTACTTAAGTATTTTTTTTATAATACCAGTCAGCTTTGATGACTGAGTCTAAGACTTTTGTCATGAACGCAAACAACGGAACCCATTCCCACTAATTCTGAATTCCTTTCAGAGATTTATTAATGACTAGCTGTTACCCGCGACTTCGTACGCGTTCGGGTACCTAATTTTTAACCGACTTCCAAAAAAAATGGGAAGTTATCGAGTCGGCAAGTTGACTTGACATGTGTCACTTGATTTCGCTAACGGTTCAGAAAAACATGGATGGTTGTCGGTTCCTAACAGTAAATTACTCATGAAGGTAATATGCGAGCGAAGCGAGCGAAGCGAGCTTCCCCTGCTTGCGAAGCGAGCGGAAATTTTTTAGAGCAACATGTATGTTATGTATGTGTATGTATGGGGGACTCCCTTTTCCGCAATTGGACTCAGAGGTGGTCCTTTTTGCGTGGGGATGACCTGGCTCACTAGATATGGAGCCAGCCTAGCTCCTCCCAGAAGCGCAGAAGATTCCTGGGGTCCTCACAGGCCTCGAGGAGCGACCTCGGATTGCCGAGGATTTGCTGCCGTTGTGCTGCTACGCCCACGCATTCCAGGACTACGTGGGCTGCTGATTCTTCTTCGATTAGACATTCTCTGCAGAGTGGGCTGTCCGTGATACCGATGTTGTACAGATGTTTATTGAGGGGGCAGTGTCCCGTCAGGGTCCCTGTGATTGTCTTGAGGTCTTTCCTTTGTAGGTTCATCAGGCGACGTGTCAGTCGTGGTGAGGCCGCTGGTACCGCTGCTCTGGACTGTCTGCAGTCCGTCGCCCGTGTCCATCGATCGTTGTGAAGGTTTTGGGTGTGTTGTCGTATCCAGGTGCGCAGCTGTGAGAACGGCAGAGGAAGAAGTGGGTCTGGGCCCTCCACTTGTGTTTCCGAGCCCCTCCTGGCTAGTTCATCTGCGGCATCGTTTCCTAGTGATCCACTGTGTCCCTTGATCCATTGTAGAGTTACCCTGTTCTTTGCGGCGATACTCTCAAGGGCAAGGTGACATTCGTATATGAGCTTGGAGTTGCACTTATGGCTCTCCAGTGCTCTGAGAGTTGCTGTGCTGTCGGAGAGTATCCGTATACCGTAGTCTTCTATCCCCCTCCGTTGGACAGCAGTGGCAGCTGCGGTTGTGGCCACACACTCACATTGGAAAATGGAGCTGTGTGAGCCTAGTGTCATAGATATGTTGATGTTGAGATCCAGTGAGTGTACTCCGGCGCCTGTTCCTTGCTTGGTCTTTGATCCATCAGTGTAGATGCGGACTTCGCTATTTCCTGACTGGTCTCTTTGGTTTTCATGCGTTTGTATTCTGTAGTGTTTCCGTGATATTGATTTCCTGGGGATCTTATCACACGGGGCACATAATAGCGGTTCGTGTCTTAACGGTGCTCTAAGAAAAAGATGGATGGTTCTTGGTTCCTAACAGTAAATTACTCATGAAGGTAATATGCAAGCGAAGCGAGCCCCGATATTTTTTAGACAAATGCAACATGACGTTTGTCACTTGATTTTGTTAACGGTGCTCCAAGATAAAGAGGGATGGTCTAATGGTGCTCTAAGAAACAGCTGGGTAATTGGCGGTTCCTATTCTGTTGTCAGACATAATTCACTTTTCTCGCAATATATTTATTAGTGGTAGGATTATGCATTCGCCTGCATATTAGCTTAATATGCAGGCGAAGTCAGATTCAAGCCAAGAGAGTGAAGCGAGCTTCGATTTAAACAAAAGAAGCGAGCTTCCTCATCTCGAAATCCAATTTATTTCATGTTAAATGCTTGATGATACGATTTTTCATTCAACCATTTTTAACCGTTTTCTTCCCGTTAGGGGTAAAATTTTCAAAAGTCCTTTCTTAGAGATGTTTTTTACCTTTTTATAAGTACACATACAAAGTTTGAAGCAAATCGAACCACCCGTTAAGAAGTTCCATTACCAACTTGAACACCCTCTGGCACTCCCTCTGATGCATAATTTTAATTTTTTTTTCGACAGATATTTTTTATTTGTACTGAAATAAATTTGTACCGAGTTTCAAGTAAATTAAAGTACCCGTTAAAAAGTTCCCATACAAACTTTAACATTCCTTTCACCCCGTTTTGAGGGTAGTTTTAAAAAAAAAATTTCATAAACTTTTTTTAAATGTTTTGAAGAACATAACTGCTTAGTTTCAAGTTTCTATGTTGAAAGAATAAGATTTTTCATACAAACAATTTTAGCCCTTTTCATCCCCTTAGAGATCGAATTTTCAAAATTCCTTTCTTAGTGCACCTCTACACTATAAGAGGAACGCACCCTGCAAATTTCATGCTTCTAGGACTTATAGTTTAGGCTGTGCGTTGATATGTCAGTCAGTCAGTAACGAAAGCCTTTTATATATTCTGATTAAAATATGGAAATCAAATATATAAATATAATCAGCCCATATGCAATGCTGGTCATCGACATTTTCTTTACCAAAATAAATTCATTTGTAAAATCATTTTCTGCTTTTAAAATTGCTATGGCTTGTCTGCTTGGTGCCCTGAGTCCTTCTTGTGAACAATGAATGTCTGAATGAATGTCTTATCAAATTGAAAATTGTCAAGTAAACTTGTTACCATGTAGCATACTTGAAAATTCACTATGTTTCAATTATCTGAAGTTCCCCATAGATCAGACCAAAATGTTTAAAGAAAGAAAAATATCACAAACCAGAAACACAACAGTTAAAAGAGTAGTTCATCACAATACGCAGTATCCGTCCAAATTGTGGGTGTTTTTAATTAAGTAAATTGCTTTATCTACAGAGACAATGGAACCATGATGGGGAGAGTTTTATTAACACATACCATGATCCCTATCTGTGTATGTCATACGCAGAGGCGTATTTTAAGATTCAGCGCCCTAGGCCAGTAAGGTTTGCCGCCCCCTGCAAATATTTGTCTCGGGCTTGAAACTTGGTTTGCACTCTGCTCGCAAAATAGTCATGAAGCTTATAATAAGCGAGCGAAGCGAGCCGATTTTTTTTAAAGACAACAACAGACACTTGATTTTGCTCACGGTTCTCAAAGAAAAGGTTGGCTGCTTGTAGGTTCCTATTCTATATGCGAGCGAAGCGAGCCGAATATTTTTATGAAAAATTCAACATGTGACACTTGATTTTGCTTACGGTTCTCAAAGAAAAGGTTGGCTCCTTGTCGGTTCCTATTCTATATGCGAGCGAAGCGAGCCGAATTTTTTATGATAAATGTAACATGTGACACTTGATGTTGCTTACGGTTCTCAAAGAAAAGGTTGGCTGCTTGTCGGTTCCTATTCTATATGCGAGCGAAGCGAGCCGAATTTTTTTATGACAAACTAGCTGTGCCCCGCGGTGTTACCCGCGGTGGGAGCTGATTTTTTTTTAGACAAATACAACATGTTACACTTGATTTTGCTAACGGTGCTCTAAGAAAAAGATGGATGGTTATCGGTTCATAACAGTAAGTTAATTTGCTCGTAAAATACTTATGAAAGTAACATGCGAGCGAAGCGAGCTTCCCCAGCTCGCGAAGCGAGCGGAATTTTTTTAGACAAATTTAACATGTGACACTTATATTTATAACCAAAACCTAATCTATCTACCTTCTAAATTTCATCAAAATCGGTTCAGTAGTTATGGAGATACGTGGTAACAAACATTCACACACACACACACACACACGGACTTTCGCCTTTATAATATTAGTAGGATTGGAACCAAATGGCCATGCCGATTTTGTATGAGAGGTTGGTATAGTATGGTGGTTTTGTATAGTACAATCTTTGACACCACTTTTTGAGAGTTATTTTGAAAAACCCTGAAACACGTGTTTATTTATTTTTGTATTTAAAGTATTCGAACCAAATTTCAAGCTAATCGCATGACTCATTAAAAAGTTTCCGTACAAAGTTTGAAACCCCATTTTATCACTTTCTAAGAGTTATTTTGAAAAATCCTGAAACACGTATTCAATCATTTTTGATTTTACATATCTGAACAAAGTTTCAAGTAAATAGGATAACGCGTTAAAAAGTTTCATACAAAAGTATTTACCGTTTTTCACCCCTTTAGGGGTTGATTTTTCAAAATTTTAATAGCCTATGTCCTATTCCAGAACCTAATCTATCTACCTTCTAAATTTCATCAAAATCGGTTCAGTAGTTATGGAGATACGTGGTAACAAACATTCACACACACACACACACGGACTTTCGCCTTTATAATATTAGTAGGATAGTAGGATTGGAACCAAATGGCCATGCCGATTTTGTATGAGAGGTTGGTATAGTATGGTGGTTTTGTATAGTACAATCTTTGACACCACTTTTTGAGAGTTATTTTGAAAAACCCTGAAACACGTGTTTATTTATTTTTGTATTTAAAGTATTCGAACCAAATTTCAAGCTAATCGCATGACTCATTAAAAAGTTTCCGTACAAAGTTTGAAACCCCATTTTATCACTTTCTAAGAGTTATTTTGAAAAATCCTGAAACACGTATTCAATCATTTTTGATTTTACATATCTGAACAAAGTTTCAAGTAAATAGGATAACGCGTTAAAAAGTTTCATACAAAAGTATTTACCGTTTTTCACCCCTTTAGGGGTTGATTTTTCAAAATTTTAATAGCCTATGTCCTATTCCAAAACCTAATCTATCTACCTTCTAAATTTCATCAAAATCGGTTCAGTAGTTATGGAGATACGTGGTAACAAACATTCACACACACACACACACACACGGACTTTCGCCTTTATAATATTAGTAGGATTGGAACCAAATGGCCATGCCGATTTTGTATGAGAGGTTGGTATAGTATGGTGGTTTTGTATAGTACAATCTTTGACACCACTTTTTGAGAGTTATTTTGAAAAACCCTGAAACACGTGTTTATTTATTTTTGTATTTAAAGTATTCGAACCAAATTTCAAGCTAATCGCATGACTCATTAAAAAGTTTCCGTACAAAGTTTGAAACCCCATTTTATCACTTTCTAAGAGTTATTTTGAAAAATCCTGAAACACGTATTCAATCATTTTTGATTTTACATATCTGAACAAAGTTTCAAGTAAATAGGATAACGCGTTAAAAAGTTTCATACAAAAGTATTTACCCTTTTTCACCCCTTTAGGGGTTGATTTTTCAAAATTTTAATAGCCTATGTCCTATTCCAGAACCTAATCTATCTACCTTCTAAATTTCATCAAAATCGGTTCAGTAGTTATGGAGATACGTGGTAACAAACATTCACACACACACACACACGGACTTTCGCCTTTATAATATTAGTAGGATTTAAAGTATTCGAACCAAATTTCAAGCTAATCGCATGACTCATTAAAAAGTTTCCGTACAAAGTTTGAAACCCCATTTTATCACTTTCTAAGAGTTATTTTGAAAAATCCTGAAACACGTATTCAATCATTTTTGATTTTACATATCTGAACAAAGTTTCAAGTAAATAGGATAACGCGTTAAAAAGTTTCATACAAAAGTATTTACCGTTTTTCACCCCTTTAGGGGTTGATTTTTCAAAATTTTAATAGCCTATGTCCTATTCCAAAACCTAATCTATCTACCTTCTAAATTTCATCAAAATCGGTTCAGTAGTTATGGAGATACGTGGTAACAAACATTCACACACACACACACACACACGGACTTTCGCCTTTATAATATTAGTAGGATTGGAACCAAATGGCCATGCCGATTTTGTATGAGAGGTTGGTATAGTATGGTGGTTTTGTATAGTACAATCTTTGACACCACTTTTTGAGAGTTATTTTGAAAAACCCTGAAACACGTGTTTATTTATTTTTGTATTTAAAGTATTCGAACCAAATTTCAAGCTAATCGCATGACTCATTAAAAAGTTTCCGTACAAAGTTTGAAACCCCATTTTATCACTTTCTAAGAGTTATTTTGAAAAATCCTGAAACACGTATTCAATCATTTTTGATTTTACATATCTGAACAAAGTTTCAAGTAAATAGGATAACGCGTTAAAAAGTTTCATACAAAAGTATTTACCCTTTTTCACCCCTTTAGGGGTTGATTTTTCAAAATTTTAATAGCCTATGTCCTATTCCAGAACCTAATCTATCTACCTTCTAAATTTCATCAAAATCGGTTCAGTAGTTATGGAGATACGTGGTAACAAACATTCACACACACACACACACGGACTTTCGCCTTTATAATATTAGTAGGATAGTAGGATTGGAACCAAATGGCCATGCCGATTTTGTATGAGAGGTTGGTATAGTATGGTGGTTTTGTATAGTACAATCTTTGACACCACTTTTTGAGAGTTATTTTGAAAAACCCTGAAACACGTGTTTATTTATTTTTGTATTTAAAGTATTCGAACCAAATTTCAAGCTAATCGCATGACTCATTAAAAAGTTTCCGTACAAAGTTTGAAACCCCATTTTATCACTTTCTAAGAGTTATTTTGAAAAATCCTGAAACACGTATTCAATCATTTTTGATTTTACATATCTGAACAAAGTTTCAAGTAAATAGGATAACGCGTTAAAAAGTTTCATACAAAAGTATTTACCGTTTTTCACCCCTTTAGGGGTTGATTTTTCAAAATTTTAATAGCCTATGTCCTATTCCAAAACCTAATCTATCTACCTTCTAAATTTCATCAAAATCGGTTCAGTAGTTATGGAGATACGTGGTAACAAACATTCACACACACACACACACACACGGACTTTCGCCTTTATAATATTAGTAGGATTGGAACCAAATGGCCATGCCGATTTTGTATGAGAGGTTGGTATAGTATGGTGGTTTTGTATAGTACAATCTTTGACACCACTTTTTGAGAGTTATTTTGAAAAACCCTGAAACACGTGTTTATTTATTTTTGTATTTAAAGTATTCGAACCAAATTTCAAGCTAATCGCATGACTCATTAAAAAGTTTCCGTACAAAGTTTGAAACCCCATTTTATCACTTTCTAAGAGTTATTTTGAAAAATCCTGAAACACGTATTCAATCATTTTTGATTTTACATATCTGAACAAAGTTTCAAGTAAATAGGATAACGCGTTAAAAAGTTTCATACAAAAGTATTTACCGTTTTTCACCCCTTTAGGGGTTGATTTTTCAAAATTTTAATAGCCTATGTCCTATTCCAGAACCTAATCTATCTACCTTCTAAATTTCATCAAAATCGGTTCAGTAGTTATGGAGATACGTGGTAACAAACATTCACACACACACACACACGGACTTTCGCCTTTATAATATTAGTAGGATTGGAACCAAATGGCCATGCCGATTTTGTATGAGAGGTTGGTATAGTATGGTGGTTTTGTATAGTACAATCTTTGACACCACTTTTTGAGAGTTATTTTGAAAAACCCTGAAACACGTGTTTATTTATTTTTGTATTTAAAGTATTCGAACCAAATTTCAAGCTAATCGCATGACTCATTAAAAAGTTTCCGTACAAAGTTTGAAACCCCATTTTATCACTTTCTAAGAGTTATTTTGAAAAATCCTGAAACACGTATTCAATCATTTTTGATTTTACATATCTGAACAAAGTTTCAAGTAAATAGGATAACGCGTTAAAAAGTTTCATACAAAAGTATTTACCGTTTTTCACCCCTTTAGGGGTTGATTTTTCAAAATTTTAATAGCCTATGTCCTATTCCAAAACCTAATCTATCTACCTTCTAAATTTCATCAAAATCGGTTCAGTAGTTATGGAGATACGTGGTAACAAACATTCACACACACACACACACGGACTTTCGCCTTTATAATATTAGTAGGATTTAAAGTATTCGAACCAAATTTCAAGCTAATCGCATGACTCATTAAAAAGTTTCCGTACAAAGTTTGAAACCCCATTTTATCACTTTCTAAGAGTTATTTTGAAAAATCCTGAAACACGTATTCAATCATTTTTGATTTTACATATCTGAACAAAGTTTCAAGTAAATAGGATAACGCGTTAAAAAGTTTCATACAAAAGTATTTACCGTTTTTCACCCCTTTAGGGGTTGATTTTTCAAAATTTTAATAGCCTATGTCCTATTCCAGAACCTAATCTATCTACCTTCTAAATTTCATCAAAATCGGTTCAGTAGTTATGGAGATACGTGGTAACAAACATTCACACACACACACACACGGACTTTCGCCTTTATAATATTAGTAGGATTGGAACCAAATGGCCATGCCGATTTTGTATGAGAGGTTGGTATAGTATGGTGGTTTTGTATAGTACAATCTTTGACACCACTTTTTGAGAGTTATTTTGAAAAACCCTGAAACACGTGTTTATTTATTTTTGTATTTAAAGTATTCGAACCAAATTTCAAGCTAATCGCATGACTCATTAAAAAGTTTCCGTACAAAGTTTGAAACCCCATTTTATCACTTTCTAAGAGTTATTTTGAAAAATCCTGAAACACGTATTCAATCATTTTTGATTTTACATATCTGAACAAAGTTTCAAGTAAATAGGATAACGCGTTAAAAAGTTTCATACAAAAGTATTTACCCTTTTTCACCCCTTTAGGGGTTGATTTTTCAAAATTTTAATAGCCTATGTCCTATTCCAGAACCTAATCTATCTACCTTCTAAATTTCATCAAAATCGGTTCAGTAGTTATGGAGATACGTGGTAACAAACATTCACACACACACACACACGGACTTTCGCCTTTATAATATTAGTAGGATTTAAAGTATTCGAACCAAATTTCAAGCTAATCGCATGACTCATTAAAAAGTTTCCGTACAAAGTTTGAAACCCCATTTTATCACTTTCTAAGAGTTATTTTGAAAAATCCTGAAACACGTATTCAATCATTTTTGATTTTACATATCTGAACAAAGTTTCAAGTAAATAGGATAACGCGTTAAAAAGTTTCATACAAAAGTATTTACCGTTTTTCACCCCTTTAGGGGTTGATTTTTCAAAATTTTAATAGCCTATGTCCTATTCCAAAACCTAATCTATCTACCTTCTAAATTTCATCAAAATCGGTTCAGTAGTTATGGAGATACGTGGTAACAAACATTCACACACACACACACACACACGGACTTTCGCCTTTATAATATTAGTAGGATTGGAACCAAATGGCCATGCCGATTTTGTATGAGAGGTTGGTATAGTATGGTGGTTTTGTATAGTACAATCTTTGACACCACTTTTTGAGAGTTATTTTGAAAAACCCTGAAACACGTGTTTATTTATTTTTGTATTTAAAGTATTCGAACCAAATTTCAAGCTAATCGCATGACTCATTAAAAAGTTTCCGTACAAAGTTTGAAACCCCATTTTATCACTTTCTAAGAGTTATTTTGAAAAATCCTGAAACACGTATTCAATCATTTTTGATTTTACATATCTGAACAAAGTTTCAAGTAAATAGGATAACGCGTTAAAAAGTTTCATACAAAAGTATTTACCCTTTTTCACCCCTTTAGGGGTTGATTTTTCAAAATTTTAATAGCCTATGTCCTATTCCAGAACCTAATCTATCTACCTTCTAAATTTCATCAAAATCGGTTCAGTAGTTATGGAGATACGTGGTAACAAACATTCACACACACACACACACGGACTTTCGCCTTTATAATATTAGTAGGATAGTAGGATTGGAACCAAATGGCCATGCCGATTTTGTATGAGAGGTTGGTATAGTATGGTGGTTTTGTATAGTACAATCTTTGACACCACTTTTTGAGAGTTATTTTGAAAAACCCTGAAACACGTGTTTATTTATTTTTGTATTTAAAGTATTCGAACCAAATTTCAAGCTAATCGCATGACTCATTAAAAAGTTTCCGTACAAAGTTTGAAACCCCATTTTATCACTTTCTAAGAGTTATTTTGAAAAATCCTGAAACACGTATTCAATCATTTTTGATTTTACATATCTGAACAAAGTTTCAAGTAAATAGGATAACGCGTTAAAAAGTTTCATACAAAAGTATTTACCGTTTTTCACCCCTTTAGGGGTTGATTTTTCAAAATTTTAATAGCCTATGTCCTATTCCAAAACCTAATCTATCTACCTTCTAAATTTCATCAAAATCGGTTCAGTAGTTATGGAGATACGTGGTAACAAACATTCACACACACACACACACACACGGACTTTCGCCTTTATAATATTAGTAGGATTGGAACCAAATGGCCATGCCGATTTTGTATGAGAGGTTGGTATAGTATGGTGGTTTTGTATAGTACAATCTTTGACACCACTTTTTGAGAGTTATTTTGAAAAACCCTGAAACACGTGTTTATTTATTTTTGTATTTAAAGTATTCGAACCAAATTTCAAGCTAATCGCATGACTCATTAAAAAGTTTCCGTACAAAGTTTGAAACCCCATTTTATCACTTTCTAAGAGTTATTTTGAAAAATCCTGAAACACGTATTCAATCATTTTTGATTTTACATATCTGAACAAAGTTTCAAGTAAATAGGATAACGCGTTAAAAAGTTTCATACAAAAGTATTTACCGTTTTTCACCCCTTTAGGGGTTGATTTTTCAAAATTTTAATAGCCTATGTCCTATTCCAGAACCTAATCTATCTACCTTCTAAATTTCATCAAAATCGGTTCAGTAGTTATGGAGATACGTGGTAACAAACATTCACACACACACACACACGGACTTTCGCCTTTATAATATTAGTAGGATTGGAACCAAATGGCCATGCCGATTTTGTATGAGAGGTTGGTATAGTATGGTGGTTTTGTATAGTACAATCTTTGACACCACTTTTTGAGAGTTATTTTGAAAAACCCTGAAACACGTGTTTATTTATTTTTGTATTTAAAGTATTCGAACCAAATTTCAAGCTAATCGCATGACTCATTAAAAAGTTTCCGTACAAAGTTTGAAACCCCATTTTATCACTTTCTAAGAGTTATTTTGAAAAATCCTGAAACACGTATTCAATCATTTTTGATTTTACATATCTGAACAAAGTTTCAAGTAAATAGGATAACGCGTTAAAAAGTTTCATACAAAAGTATTTACCGTTTTTCACCCCTTTAGGGGTTGATTTTTCAAAATTTTAATAGCCTATGTCCTATTCCAAAACCTAATCTATCTACCTTCTAAATTTCATCAAAATCGGTTCAGTAGTTATGGAGATACGTGGTAACAAACATTCACACACACACACACACACACGGACTTTCGCCTTTATAATATTAGTAGGATTGGAACCAAATGGCCATGCCGATTTTGTATGAGAGGTTGGTATAGTATGGTGGTTTTGTATAGTACAATCTTTGACACCACTTTTTGAGAGTTATTTTGAAAAACCCTGAAACACGTGTTTATTTATTTTTGTATTTAAAGTATTCGAACCAAATTTCAAGCTAATCGCATGACTCATTAAAAAGTTTCCGTACAAAGTTTGAAACCCCATTTTATCACTTTCTAAGAGTTATTTTGAAAAATCCTGAAACACGTATTCAATCATTTTTGATTTTACATATCTGAACAAAGTTTCAAGTAAATAGGATAACGCGTTAAAAAGTTTCATACAAAAGTATTTACCGTTTTTCACCCCTTTAGGGGTTGATTTTTCAAAATTTTAATAGCCTATGTCCTATTCCAGAACCTAATCTATCTACCTTCTAAATTTCATCAAAATCGGTTCAGTAGTTATGGAGATACGTGGTAACAAACATTCACACACACACACACACGGACTTTCGCCTTTATAATATTTGCTGATTGTTGTGGAACTGAATTAAAAAGCTCTTGCTTTAGTCAAAATGGCTTCATTCTAGATACTTACCTAGTTTTAGTCAGCAAGAAAAGTTAGTTTTTACAAATTTTATTCACAAACACGCTAATTTTATATCACAACTAGTATTTAAGGAAATGTCATTCCATCTGTCATTTGCAAAATTAAGTTAAACGTTAGTATTTCACGTGTTTTAAGTTAGTGCCAATGAGAAAAAGAATTGACGGCATTCCCTAAATATAATATACCTCAAATATAAAGTGCAAATTTTATACAGTTTGAGACATGCGGTTCAAAAAACATGACAAATGTAAAAGTGTCAAGATCCTGCGATTTGACAAAGGCGGACCTTACAAAAATACCGCATGAATACTTTTTAATGCGCCAGTGATACGACCAACATATTGTAAAGTACAATAGATTTTTTGCGTGAGACTAAATCTTGAGAGCTATTGAGGAATTCCACATAAACTGCGTTTATATGAAGTCGTCCTTGGACAATAGGCGAACTGAGATATAAATGACAGCTGTTCCATCTATAGCCGACCATGAAGCTTGCACGAACTAACCAAACGTCCGTTTCAAATATAAAAACATTTAAAATGTTGAACAAGCCACACCTACCGTTACATCGCCAATTCAATGCCCCTTCTCGGACGATTGCAAATCGATTACAGGACAATAGTACTGAAGTGATTTTTAATAGTTTTGAACAGTAAATTTTGGTCATGGTCTATTGATCACACCTACTGACTTCAAAGATATCGCGAAAACCATATCATTTTAAATTTGGAATAAAATGTTCTTTAATTTTGAGATATATACAATATATATATACGTACAATAGCGTAGAATTTCATCCTTGAAAGTTTGAAGTATTTTCTTAGGACAAACTCCTAATCACCGATATTGTTGTGCAACCAGCTGTGCTCTATCGATCAACGTTGTGTCATTTGGATGTCCTTCAAAAACTTTTATTTTTTGTACAAAAACGTGGCGTACGAGAGATACGTACGGATCGATCGAGACAAGAAAACGTTGATCTTCAAGATTTTTAAAGATGATTTTTTTTAAACTACATACCTCCATATTGTTTTTTACCGTTCTATGCCTCTAGGTTGTATATATACATACATACATATTTAAAACTATGAAATCATTTTATGTATCTTGACGTTTAAAATGACATTAACTAAGTACCTACCTACCGTAGTCACGAGTACAATTGCTTAATTTATTTTAGTTAAATTTTTAAACAATTTAATGTTTACACCCAAGCTCACATCAAATTAAATAAGCAGAGAAAACTTCTGATTGTAAGTAATTTCGCAGGTTCAAATTTAATTTGCAAATTGTTACTTTCTTTTCTAAACAGTCAAGTCCTGATCATATTCTGTGTGCTTGATCAGCATGAAATCGAGAGGAAAATTTCAACTAAATGGTTACAAGCTAATAATATACCATCGGTGCTTTTGCGACAAAGATAAGCTTCACAAATCCTGATAATGATCAGCATTCAAGTAACAAAGCCAAATTGTCCGTAAATTTTTTCTTCTATTGTAAGCATACGATTGCGTTTTAGGTGCAATTTTGTCAAAGATACAGATATTATTCGACAATAGATAAATAGCGTATTGATATACGATACCTGGTGTTTTTCGGTGTTATTGTATTGTGCTGTATACGACACAATAGAGTTAGGATCCTCATTAACTGTCGCATATTCCAGACTGTTTATAAAGACTTTGTAACAATAGAACCACAATGAGATGATTTTGATATATTTTTACTAAATCATGAACATTATGGTAAACCAAATTTGATACTTTTAACATAGTTTTTATATTTTCAAAAACCAAAACATGAGATCCGTGAATCTGGAATTTCTTTTCGGAAATCTAGGTGTTGGTAATTTACTTTTTAACTCTTTGATAATTGATTTCCATTTAAAATATGTATGTTTCTTTTGCATATAAGTAACAAGATTGAAGACAAATTCTTTCAAAAACGGCGTATATTTCTGAGAATGGTCATCTGGCACAGTGGGCAGTCACTGTAGCTCGAAGCATAACTCATGGAGCTTTAAACAAAATAACAATACATATCCAGTAGTCCTTTCATTATTCCATTCCACCGAAGCTGTATTATTACCAAAAGTAATTGTCGAACTCCTGTTTCTACCATACCATTTGTTTTCCTTAGCGAAAACATAATAGGGTTACGGTTTAAGAATCTTTTGTTGGCATCTGTTGCTTACCTTTAATAATACTGGAACAGTAGCAAAATATTGTTTATTTTACACTTGAAAGAGCTTTTAAGAGGTGACATATGGACTGTTTCTTCTGAGTGCGTTTAATTTATGAGCCTGTCTACCTCTAAAGAATTGTTGGTTCAGAATTAGAAGTCTGTTAAAAAATTAGGTGATTGTTGAGTTAGAAATCCGGTTCTGGAAAAGCTATTGTGTTTGGTTTTTGTAACCACACACCGTCGCTAATTTATGTAAAGCTTTGATATCGGGTAAACTTTGTGATAAGACGATTAGAGTGCTTTTTGATGTAATCCAACATACGGGAATCAACAAGTTTTAGTCTTTTACCATCTTACTTGGAAGGGCTTTTTGAGAAGCTCATCATTTCATATTTTATGAGCTCTGAAGTGTGAATGCATGTAACAAAGATGCGTATGATTGGGAAATTCTGTTCACATCGCATAAACATAGTTACAATTGTTCACTTTAAAATAATCAGGTACATGGTACCTTCCCACATTTTTTTTAATGTAACTCAAAGGTACGTTCTTAGTGAACTCTTGTTTAGAAGTTTTAGACCATCAAAATACGACTAGGTATTTGTGTGATCAAAAAAATAGACACGCGATGGAGAGCTCATATACATTTTTGTCCAGGTTTAGAATTCATTAGTCACAATGGGTGTCTTCAGATGTCTAGCTAGACCTTAAACCTAATATGAAATGTACATGTACTTTTTAATGTCTTATTTGTAAATGTTCTCATGTGTACCTACCTACAATAAAGAATTACAGAATTACAGATGAAAGGTCTAAGAGCTAGGCTAACTTTTTTCCAAACGTTTGTCTTTCTAGCTCGATAGTTTTATTCTGAAACATTCTTATCACAAATGGTTTTCAATTCCTCACAGAGCACCGCCGCGTCTGATATAAGATACAACATTCTATATTGGATTACCTAAATAAATACCTACTCTGTGCAGGTGTTATTTCTGATGACGTTATGAAATGTTGTGAGAATAAAATTGTGTTTTAAGCAAAATCCATGTTTATTTCATAAGTGCTGAGAAATAATCGTAAACAAACTTTATTCTCAAGGTCGGCAGAAATCCACTCAGATTGTCGTTCCAAATTCTTTGAAGAATGTATTTGATCCTTGAAGATGTTCGTCTAAATGTAGGTATTTTTAAAAGTATTTATATCAATGTGATAGGTTTCAAGCCCATCAGCGCTTTTGGTGTTGACAAACTTGTTTTTGAATACAGGTTTGTAATTTTTTTCTACTTTTGCTCAGCGCAAAGAAATAAATAAAAACACATCGCCTCTTACTAGAATTATCACACATGACTATTCATTATGAGCATCGTCTATTCTTTCAGACAAATAAAGTATGCAAGTGACTACTTTACCTACCACAGGTACCCAGTGACTACAGTATGGGGTTCTTCAAAAAAGGCGTTTTGAAATTTTTAAAGGGTCAGCAGCGCGAGTGTGACTCATCTGGTGTCGCAGGCGTCTATACGCTACGGTAACCGCTTACCATCAAGTGGGCCGTATGCTTGTCTGCTACCTTAATAGTATAAAAGAAGTATTGTTTCATGGAGTAAGACCTACCTACACATTTTGTTTTATAAAAATAAATCAAATCTCTGTGAAAGACGTTATTTTTCTTATTTCTATTAAGATACATTTTGGTTTATTCTTTTGCTATTTTTATTCTTTTACAAAGTTTTGTAAAGAAAATTAATGATTAGTTACTCACAACCTAAAACGAATTTTGACTAACAACCTTTGATTATAGTACTTTATTATAAAAATCTTGTATATTTATTCAGAGTTTCATAATCACCTAATCATAACGAGTTGAAAAATACAAACTCATTAAAATTTGGAAGCTCGTTAAGTATGAATGAAATTAGAAAAGGTATCTTTATTGGACGCATTAGAATCGACAGCCTTTCAACGAGAAAGTTCGATGAAGCAATTATATAAATGACCTGCAATTAAAATCAATGGAGTGCCATGAGTAGAGTGGTCAGTCGTCATCGAACTATAACCGGCTAGTTGATTTTGTCCGGCTGAATTTCTATTATTTCGATTTGGCTGAAATTTGAAACATACGAGTAGATAGATAAATAATGACCGGGAATAGGACAAAAGCTACTTTTTATCCCGAAAAAATGCACGGTTCCCGTGGGATACCTACACAAAATAGTAGTCCAAAATAGTAGTAATTTATAGTTTAAACCCCAACTGTTAGTATGACCAACTAAGTATTATGTGGTATGACTGAGACTGACCATTGAAAAAGTACTTCTCAACATGGTTTTTCCGGCTTTTCTGTGTCCCATCTCTAAGTACAAACTGGTTTTATTACTGTGAGAAACAATAATTCTGATTATAAAATTGTTGGTTAATAAAAACATTGATAACAATAATGGGGCACTTAGCAAATAAGCGACTGTAAAGGCACTGATACACTATGACATGTGTGATTTTATTGGTTGTAAACCTTGATTTTAAGGTCATCTGTTTTATAGATTGTTTGATTGTCCAAGCGCGTCATGTTTTAGTTTTTGAGGTCAAGGAGTAAGTGCACGTATCTAACCAATTGTTATAGTAACAAAGAGATTATTTTGCATAGAAACTTATATTTTTAATTTGATATTAGATGAATAGTTGTAATTTCATGCACTTTAATATTTCCAGTTTTAACTTTCGTCCAAGTTTGATTTTTTTCAGCTAATATAATTTATTCTAACATAAAATAACAATTCAACATCAATCAATTTAATCTACATAACCTTTAGTTTAATAGCCAACTCAGAGTTTCACTATTTTTTTTTATGTTTCCCAAGATTCTTATACCAGTGTACAATAAGCTTTACAAGCTTGTTTGTTTTATTCCACAAAATTACACTGCAGCACACTGTTAGAGCCCGTGCCCACGAGACGGTTTTTCACCGGGTCTAAGCTCGGCGTCAATCCGGGCCGTCACAGTAATGTATGGGACACTATGGAGCCAAGCACACAACGCCGGCGATAGCGCCGGCTCCCCGGCAACCGGGCACGGCGCTCGCCCTTGAAAAAAACCGGGCCGTGTTAAAACCGTCTCGTGGGCATGAGCCCCCGGCCGGCGCTGGTAAAAAACCGGGCCGGGTTAAAACCGTCTCGTGGGCACACGCCCTTAAGCGGTTATACAATGCAGTAATGTTTATGATTGATAATGGTACACATGTACGATAGAGGTACAATAATGATAAAGATTATTTTAGCAGTTGTTTGATTGCTTGCTTATACATTGATTCTTTTTTTTTTATTTAGCCTGCTTTTTTATTACGACATCTGTAAGGATTGAATTAAGTATGTGGAACATGATGGTAAGTCGCGATGCCTACTTTGACGAGCCTCCTGTTTTAACGCCTTTATTATCACTAGTACCATTAGACACTACCATCGGTACTATTTCGATTTGAGAAGATGGATCACTCGAAAGAAAGTTAGCCTTCAATCTGTGTCAATTTTTTGTCCAGTAGCCGTACCATGAGCTCTTAGAGCAATGTTAAAACAAGCTTGAAACATGACAACGAATGCCATTTCTCAAGCAGTAGGACTGTTTTAAGGTTGTTTTAACATTGCTCTAAGAGTTCATGGTAGAAAAGGCCCCTGATTGTGTAAAAATAAAAGTTTATATATAGTCGGTAGTGGGACACAAATGTCACTGTTTTTTTCCTGAGTAAATAATTTTAGCACCCCATTTCCATGATCAAGATAATCTTTCATTAAACCAACACACATTATTGACATTCAAATAGAATGAAGAATTGATTTTCGAAGCCCTATGTTCGAAAAGGGTGAATCAAGGAAATCATACAACGCGGTTGATCACTAAGTAGGTGCGTAATTAATTCAAATGGAATTTGTAATTCAAAACTCTTTAAATCCTTTGCAATTTCACTTAAGAATTAACCAATATATGTATTTATGGACCTACTTAAGTATTTTTTTTATAATACCAGTCAGCTTTGATGACTGAGTCTAAGACTTTTGTCATGAACGCAAACAACGGAACCCATTCCCACTAATTCTGAATTCCTTTCAGAGATTTATTAATGACTAGCTGTTACCCGCGACTTCGTACGCGTTCGGGTACCTAATTTTTAACCGACTTCCAAAAAAAATGGGAAGTTATCGAGTCGGCAAGTTGACTTGACATGTGTCACTTGATTTCGCTAACGGTTCAGAAAAACATGGATGGTTGTCGGTTCCTAACAGTAAATTACTCATGAAGGTAATATGCGAGCGAAGCGAGCGAAGCGAGCTTCCCCTGCTTGCGAAGCGAGCGGAAATTTTTTAGAGCAACATGTATGTTATGTATGTGTATGTATGGGGGACTCCCTTTTCCGCAATTGGACTCAGAGGTGGTCCTTTTTGCGTGGGGATGACCTGGCTCACTAGATATGGAGCCAGCCTAGCTCCTCCCAGAAGCGCAGAAGATTCCTGGGGTCCTCACAGGCCTCGAGGAGCGACCTCGGATTGCCGAGGATTTGCTGCCGTTGTGCTGCTACGCCCACGCATTCCAGGACTACGTGGGCTGCTGATTCTTCTTCGATTAGACATTCTCTGCAGAGTGGGCTGTCCGTGATACCGATGTTGTACAGATGTTTATTGAGGGGGCAGTGTCCCGTCAGGGTCCCTGTGATTGTCTTGAGGTCTTTCCTTTGTAGGTTCATCAGGCGACGTGTCAGTCGTGGTGAGGCCGCTGGTACCGCTGCTCTGGACTGTCTGCAGTCCGTCGCCCGTGTCCATCGATCGTTGTGAAGGTTTTGGGTGTGTTGTCGTATCCAGGTGCGCAGCTGTGAGAACGGCAGAGGAAGAAGTGGGTCTGGGCCCTCCACTTGTGTTTCCGAGCCCCTCCTGGCTAGTTCATCTGCGGCATCGTTTCCTAGTGATCCACTGTGTCCCTTGATCCATTGTAGAGTTACCCTGTTCTTTGCGGCGATACTCTCAAGGGCAAGGTGACATTCGTATATGAGCTTGGAGTTGCACTTATGGCTCTCCAGTGCTCTGAGAGTTGCTGTGCTGTCGGAGAGTATCCGTATACCGTAGTCTTCTATCCCCCTCCGTTGGACAGCAGTGGCAGCTGCGGTTATGGCCACACACTCACATTGGAAAATGGAGCTGTGTGAGCCTAGTGTCATAGATATGTTGATGTTGAGATCCAGTGAGTGTACTCCGGCGCCTGTTCCTTGCTTGGTCTTTGATCCATCAGTGTAGATGCGGACTTCGCTATTTCCTGACTGGTCTCTTTGGTTTTCATGCGTTTGTATTCTGTAGTGTTTCCGTGATATTGATTTCCTGGGGATCTTATCACACGGGGCACATAATAGCGGTTCGTGTCTTAACGGTGCTCTAAGAAAAAGATGGATGGTTCTTGGTTCCTAACAGTAAATTACTCATGAAGGTAATATGCAAGCGAAGCGAGCCCCGATATTTTTTAGACAAATGCAACATGACGTTTGTCACTTGATTTTGTTAACGGTGCTCCAAGATAAAGAGGGATGGTCTAATGGTGCTCTAAGAAACAGCTGGGTAATTGGCGGTTCCTATTCTGTTGTCAGACATAATTCACTTTTCTCGCAATATATTTATTAGTGGTAGGATTATGCATTCGCCTGCATATTAGCTTAATATGCAGGCGAAGTCAGATTCAAGCCAAGAGAGTGAAGCGAGCTTCGATTTAAACAAAAGAAGCGAGCTTCCTCATCTCGAAATCCAATTTATTTCATGTTAAATGCTTGATGATACGATTTTTCATTCAACCATTTTTAACCGTTTTCTTCCCGTTAGGGGTAAAATTTTCAAAAGTCCTTTCTTAGAGATGTTTTTTACCTTTTTATAAGTACACATACAAAGTTTGAAGCAAATCGAACCACCCGTTAAGAAGTTCCATTACCAACTTGAACACCCTCTGGCACTCCCTCTGATGCATAATTTTAATTTTTTTTTCGACAGATATTTTTTATTTGTACTGAAATAAATTTGTACCGAGTTTCAAGTAAATTAAAGTACCCGTTAAAAAGTTCCCATACAAACTTTAACATTCCTTTCACCCCGTTTTGAGGGTAGTTTTAAAAAAAAAATTTCATAAACTTTTTTTAAATGTTTTGAAGAACATAACTGCTTAGTTTCAAGTTTCTATGTTGAAAGAATAAGATTTTTCATACAAACAATTTTAGCCCTTTTCATCCCCTTAGAGATCGAATTTTCAAAATTCCTTTCTTAGTGCACCTCTACACTATAAGAGGAACGCACCCTGCAAATTTCATGCTTCTAGGACTTATAGTTTAGGCTGTGCGTTGATATGTCAGTCAGTCAGTAACGAAAGCCTTTTATATATTCTGATTAAAATATGGAAATCAAATATATAAATATAATCAGCCCATATGCAATGCTGGTCATCGACATTTTCTTTACCAAAATAAATTCATTTGTAAAATCATTTTCTGCTTTTAAAATTGCTATGGCTTGTCTGCTTGGTGCCCTGAGTCCTTCTTGTGAACAATGAATGTCTGAATGAATGTCTTATCAAATTGAAAATTGTCAAGTAAACTTGTTACCATGTAGCATACTTGAAAATTCACTATGTTTCAATTATCTGAAGTTCCCCATAGATCAGACCAAAATGTTTAAAGAAAGAAAAATATCACAAACCAGAAACACAACAGTTAAAAGAGTAGTTCATCACAATACGCAGTATCCGTCCAAATTGTGGGTGTTTTTAATTAAGTAAATTGCTTTATCTACAGAGACAATGGAACCATGATGGGGAGAGTTTTATTAACACATACCATGATCCCTATCTGTGTATGTCATACGCAGAGGCGTATTTTAAGATTCAGCGCCCTAGGCCAGTAAGGTTTGCCGCCCCCTGCAAATATTTGTCTCGGGCTTGAAACTTGGTTTGCACTCTGCTCGCAAAATAGTCATGAAGCTTATAATAAGCGAGCGAAGCGAGCCGATTTTTTTTAAAGACAACAACAGACACTTGATTTTGCTCACGGTTCTCAAAGAAAAGGTTGGCTGCTTGTAGGTTCCTATTCTATATGCGAGCGAAGCGAGCCGAATATTTTTATGAAAAATTCAACATGTGACACTTGATTTTGCTTACGGTTCTCAAAGAAAAGGTTGGCTCCTTGTCGGTTCCTATTCTATATGCGAGCGAAGCGAGCCGAATTTTTTATGATAAATGTAACATGTGACACTTGATGTTGCTTACGGTTCTCAAAGAAAAGGTTGGCTGCTTGTCGGTTCCTATTCTATATGCGAGCGAAGCGAGCCGAATTTTTTTATGACAAACTAGCTGTGCCCCGCGGTGTTACCCGCGGTGGGAGCTGATTTTTTTTTAGACAAATACAACATGTTACACTTGATTTTGCTAACGGTGCTCTAAGAAAAAGATGGATGGTTATCGGTTCATAACAGTAAGTTAATTTGCTCGTAAAATACTTATGAAAGTAACATGCGAGCGAAGCGAGCTTCCCCAGCTCGCGAAGCGAGCGGAATTTTTTTAGACAAATTTAACATGTGACACTTATATTTATAACCAAAACCTAATCTATCTACCTTCTAAATTTCATCAAAATCGGTTCAGTAGTTATGGAGATACGTGGTAACAAACATTCACACACACACACACACACACGGACTTTCGCCTTTATAATATTAGTAGGATTGGAACCAAATGGCCATGCCGATTTTGTATGAGAGGTTGGTATAGTATGGTGGTTTTGTATAGTACAATCTTTGACACCACTTTTTGAGAGTTATTTTGAAAAACCCTGAAACACGTGTTTATTTATTTTTGTATTTAAAGTATTCGAACCAAATTTCAAGCTAATCGCATGACTCATTAAAAAGTTTCCGTACAAAGTTTGAAACCCCATTTTATCACTTTCTAAGAGTTATTTTGAAAAATCCTGAAACACGTATTCAATCATTTTTGATTTTACATATCTGAACAAAGTTTCAAGTAAATAGGATAACGCGTTAAAAAGTTTCATACAAAAGTATTTACCGTTTTTCACCCCTTTAGGGGTTGATTTTTCAAAATTTTAATAGCCTATGTCCTATTCCAGAACCTAATCTATCTACCTTCTAAATTTCATCAAAATCGGTTCAGTAGTTATGGAGATACGTGGTAACAAACATTCACACACACACACACACGGACTTTCGCCTTTATAATATTAGTAGGATAGTAGGATAGTAGGATTGGAACCAAATGGCCATGCCGATTTTGTATGAGAGGTTGGTATAGTATGGTGGTTTTGTATAGTACAATCTTTGACACCACTTTTTGAGAGTTATTTTGAAAAACCCTGAAACACGTGTTTATTTATTTTTGTATTTAAAGTATTCGAACCAAATTTCAAGCTAATCGCATGACTCATTAAAAAGTTTCCGTACAAAGTTTGAAACCCCATTTTATCACTTTCTAAGAGTTATTTTGAAAAATCCTGAAACACGTATTCAATCATTTTTGATTTTACATATCTGAACAAAGTTTCAAGTAAATAGGATAACGCGTTAAAAAGTTTCATACAAAAGTATTTACCGTTTTTCACCCCTTTAGGGGTTGATTTTTCAAAATTTTAATAGCCTATGTCCTATTCCAAAACCTAATCTATCTACCTTCTAAATTTCATCAAAATCGGTTCAGTAGTTATGGAGATACGTGGTAACAAACATTCACACACACACACACACACACGGACTTTCGCCTTTATAATATTAGTAGGATTGGAACCAAATGGCCATGCCGATTTTGTATGAGAGGTTGGTATAGTATGGTGGTTTTGTATAGTACAATCTTTGACACCACTTTTTGAGAGTTATTTTGAAAAACCCTGAAACACGTGTTTATTTATTTTTGTATTTAAAGTATTCGAACCAAATTTCAAGCTAATCGCATGACTCATTAAAAAGTTTCCGTACAAAGTTTGAAACCCCATTTTATCACTTTCTAAGAGTTATTTTGAAAAATCCTGAAACACGTATTCAATCATTTTTGATTTTACATATCTGAACAAAGTTTCAAGTAAATAGGATAACGCGTTAAAAAGTTTCATACAAAAGTATTTACCGTTTTTCACCCCTTTAGGGGTTGATTTTTCAAAATTTTAATAGCCTATGTCCTATTCCAGAACCTAATCTATCTACCTTCTAAATTTCATCAAAATCGGTTCAGTAGTTATGGAGATACGTGGTAACAAACATTCACACACACACACACACGGACTTTCGCCTTTATAATATTAGTAGGATAGTAGGATTGGAACCAAATGGCCATGCCGATTTTGTATGAGAGGTTGGTATAGTATGGTGGTTTTGTATAGTACAATCTTTGACACCACTTTTTGAGAGTTATTTTGAAAAACCCTGAAACACGTGTTTATTTATTTTTGTATTTAAAGTATTCGAACCAAATTTCAAGCTAATCGCATGACTCATTAAAAAGTTTCCGTACAAAGTTTGAAACCCCATTTTATCACTTTCTAAGAGTTATTTTGAAAAATCCTGAAACACGTATTCAATCATTTTTGATTTTACATATCTGAACAAAGTTTCAAGTAAATAGGATAACGCGTTAAAAAGTTTCATACAAAAGTATTTACCGTTTTTCACCCCTTTAGGGGTTGATTTTTCAAAATTTTAATAGCCTATGTCCTATTCCAAAACCTAATCTATCTACCTTCTAAATTTCATCAAAATCGGTTCAGTAGTTATGGAGATACGTGGTAACAAACATTCACACACACACACACACACACGGACTTTCGCCTTTATAATATTAGTAGGATTGGAACCAAATGGCCATGCCGATTTTGTATGAGAGGTTGGTATAGTATGGTGGTTTTGTATAGTACAATCTTTGACACCACTTTTTGAGAGTTATTTTGAAAAACCCTGAAACACGTGTTTATTTATTTTTGTATTTAAAGTATTCGAACCAAATTTCAAGCTAATCGCATGACTCATTAAAAAGTTTCCGTACAAAGTTTGAAACCCCATTTTATCACTTTCTAAGAGTTATTTTGAAAAATCCTGAAACACGTATTCAATCATTTTTGATTTTACATATCTGAACAAAGTTTCAAGTAAATAGGATAACGCGTTAAAAAGTTTCATACAAAAGTATTTACCGTTTTTCACCCCTTTAGGGGTTGATTTTTCAAAATTTTAATAGCCTATGTCCTATTCCAGAACCTAATCTATCTACCTTCTAAATTTCATCAAAATCGGTTCAGTAGTTATGGAGATACGTGGTAACAAACATTCACACACACACACACACGGACTTTCGCCTTTATAATATTAGTAGGATTGGAACCAAATGGCCATGCCGATTTTGTATGAGAGGTTGGTATAGTATGGTGGTTTTGTATAGTACAATCTTTGACACCACTTTTTGAGAGTTATTTTGAAAAACCCTGAAACACGTGTTTATTTATTTTTGTATTTAAAGTATTCGAACCAAATTTCAAGCTAATCGCATGACTCATTAAAAAGTTTCCGTACAAAGTTTGAAACCCCATTTTATCACTTTCTAAGAGTTATTTTGAAAAATCCTGAAACACGTATTCAATCATTTTTGATTTTACATATCTGAACAAAGTTTCAAGTAAATAGGATAACGCGTTAAAAAGTTTCATACAAAAGTATTTACCGTTTTTCACCCCTTTAGGGGTTGATTTTTCAAAATTTTAATAGCCTATGTCCTATTCCAAAACCTAATCTATCTACCTTCTAAATTTCATCAAAATCGGTTCAGTAGTTATGGAGATACGTGGTAACAAACATTCACACACACACACACACACACGGACTTTCGCCTTTATAATATTAGTAGGATTGGAACCAAATGGCCATGCCGATTTTGTATGAGAGGTTGGTATAGTATGGTGGTTTTGTATAGTACAATCTTTGACACCACTTTTTGAGAGTTATTTTGAAAAACCCTGAAACACGTGTTTATTTATTTTTGTATTTAAAGTATTCGAACCAAATTTCAAGCTAATCGCATGACTCATTAAAAAGTTTCCGTACAAAGTTTGAAACCCCATTTTATCACTTTCTAAGAGTTATTTTGAAAAATCCTGAAACACGTATTCAATCATTTTTGATTTTACATATCTGAACAAAGTTTCAAGTAAATAGGATAACGCGTTAAAAAGTTTCATACAAAAGTATTTACCGTTTTTCACCCCTTTAGGGGTTGATTTTTCAAAATTTTAATAGCCTATGTCCTATTCCAAAACCTAATCTATCTACCTTCTAAATTTCATCAAAATCGGTTCAGTAGTTATGGAGATACGTGGTAACAAACATTCACACACACACACACACACACGGACTTTCGCCTTTATAATATTAGTAGGATTGGAACCAAATGGCCATGCCGATTTTGTATGAGAGGTTGGTATAGTATGGTGGTTTTGTATAGTACAATCTTTGACACCACTTTTTGAGAGTTATTTTGAAAAACCCTGAAACACGTGTTTATTTATTTTTGTATTTAAAGTATTCGAACCAAATTTCAAGCTAATCGCATGACTCATTAAAAAGTTTCCGTACAAAGTTTGAAACCCCATTTTATCACTTTCTAAGAGTTATTTTGAAAAATCCTGAAACACGTATTCAATCATTTTTGATTTTACATATCTGAACAAAGTTTCAAGTAAATAGGATAACGCGTTAAAAAGTTTCATACAAAAGTATTTACCCTTTTTCACCCCTTTAGGGGTTGATTTTTCAAAATTTTAATAGCCTATGTCCTATTCCAGAACCTAATCTATCTACCTTCTAAATTTCATCAAAATCGGTTCAGTAGTTATGGAGATACGTGGTAACAAACATTCACACACACACACACACGGACTTTCGCCTTTATAATATTAGTAGGATTTAAAGTATTCGAACCAAATTTCAAGCTAATCGCATGACTCATTAAAAAGTTTCCGTACAAAGTTTGAAACCCCATTTTATCACTTTCTAAGAGTTATTTTGAAAAATCCTGAAACACGTATTCAATCATTTTTGATTTTACATATCTGAACAAAGTTTCAAGTAAATAGGATAACGCGTTAAAAAGTTTCATACAAAAGTATTTACCGTTTTTCACCCCTTTAGGGGTTGATTTTTCAAAATTTTAATAGCCTATGTCCTATTCCAAAACCTAATCTATCTACCTTCTAAATTTCATCAAAATCGGTTCAGTAGTTATGGAGATACGTGGTAACAAACATTCACACACACACACACACACACGGACTTTCGCCTTTATAATATTAGTAGGATTGGAACCAAATGGCCATGCCGATTTTGTATGAGAGGTTGGTATAGTATGGTGGTTTTGTATAGTACAATCTTTGACACCACTTTTTGAGAGTTATTTTGAAAAACCCTGAAACACGTGTTTATTTATTTTTGTATTTAAAGTATTCGAACCAAATTTCAAGCTAATCGCATGACTCATTAAAAAGTTTCCGTACAAAGTTTGAAACCCCATTTTATCACTTTCTAAGAGTTATTTTGAAAAATCCTGAAACACGTATTCAATCATTTTTGATTTTACATATCTGAACAAAGTTTCAAGTAAATAGGATAACGCGTTAAAAAGTTTCATACAAAAGTATTTACCCTTTTTCACCCCTTTAGGGGTTGATTTTTCAAAATTTTAATAGCCTATGTCCTATTCCAGAACCTAATCTATCTACCTTCTAAATTTCATCAAAATCGGTTCAGTAGTTATGGAGATACGTGGTAACAAACATTCACACACACACACACACGGACTTTCGCCTTTATAATATTAGTAGGATAGTAGGATTGGAACCAAATGGCCATGCCGATTTTGTATGAGAGGTTGGTATAGTATGGTGGTTTTGTATAGTACAATCTTTGACACCACTTTTTGAGAGTTATTTTGAAAAACCCTGAAACACGTGTTTATTTATTTTTGTATTTAAAGTATTCGAACCAAATTTCAAGCTAATCGCATGACTCATTAAAAAGTTTCCGTACAAAGTTTGAAACCCCATTTTATCACTTTCTAAGAGTTATTTTGAAAAATCCTGAAACACGTATTCAATCATTTTTGATTTTACATATCTGAACAAAGTTTCAAGTAAATAGGATAACGCGTTAAAAAGTTTCATACAAAAGTATTTACCGTTTTTCACCCCTTTAGGGGTTGATTTTTCAAAATTTTAATAGCCTATGTCCTATTCCAAAACCTAATCTATCTACCTTCTAAATTTCATCAAAATCGGTTCAGTAGTTATGGAGATACGTGGTAACAAACATTCACACACACACACACACACACGGACTTTCGCCTTTATAATATTAGTAGGATTGGAACCAAATGGCCATGCCGATTTTGTATGAGAGGTTGGTATAGTATGGTGGTTTTGTATAGTACAATCTTTGACACCACTTTTTGAGAGTTATTTTGAAAAACCCTGAAACACGTGTTTATTTATTTTTGTATTTAAAGTATTCGAACCAAATTTCAAGCTAATCGCATGACTCATTAAAAAGTTTCCGTACAAAGTTTGAAACCCCATTTTATCACTTTCTAAGAGTTATTTTGAAAAATCCTGAAACACGTATTCAATCATTTTTGATTTTACATATCTGAACAAAGTTTCAAGTAAATAGGATAACGCGTTAAAAAGTTTCATACAAAAGTATTTACCGTTTTTCACCCCTTTAGGGGTTGATTTTTCAAAATTTTAATAGCCTATGTCCTATTCCAGAACCTAATCTATCTACCTTCTAAATTTCATCAAAATCGGTTCAGTAGTTATGGAGATACGTGGTAACAAACATTCACACACACACACACACGGACTTTCGCCTTTATAATATTAGTAGGATTGGAACCAAATGGCCATGCCGATTTTGTATGAGAGGTTGGTATAGTATGGTGGTTTTGTATAGTACAATCTTTGACACCACTTTTTGAGAGTTATTTTGAAAAACCCTGAAACACGTGTTTATTTATTTTTGTATTTAAAGTATTCGAACCAAATTTCAAGCTAATCGCATGACTCATTAAAAAGTTTCCGTACAAAGTTTGAAACCCCATTTTATCACTTTCTAAGAGTTATTTTGAAAAATCCTGAAACACGTATTCAATCATTTTTGATTTTACATATCTGAACAAAGTTTCAAGTAAATAGGATAACGCGTTAAAAAGTTTCATACAAAAGTATTTACCGTTTTTCACCCCTTTAGGGGTTGATTTTTCAAAATTTTAATAGCCTATGTCCTATTCCAAAACCTAATCTATCTACCTTCTAAATTTCATCAAAATCGGTTCAGTAGTTATGGAGATACGTGGTAACAAACATTCACACACACACACACACACACGGACTTTCGCCTTTATAATATTAGTAGGATGCAACATGTGATACTTGATTTTGCTTACGGTTCTCAAAGAAAAGGTTGGTTGCTTGTCGGTTCCTATTCTGTATGCGAGCGAAGCGAGCCGAATTTTTTATGACAAATTCAACATGTGACACTTGATTTTGCTTACGGTTCTCAAAGAAAAGGTTGGCTGCTTGTCGGTTCCTATTCTATATGCGAGCGAAGCGAGCCGAATTTTTTTATGACAAATGTAACATGTGACACTTGATTTTGCTTACGTTTCTCAAAGAAAAGGTTGGCTGCTTGTCGGTTCCTATTCTATATGCGAGCGAAGCGAGCCGAATTTTTTTATGACAAATTCATGTGACACTTGATTTTGCTTACGGTTCTCAAAGAAAAGGTTGGCTGCTTGTCGGTTCCTATTCTATATGCGAGCGAAGCTAGCCGATTTTTTTATGACAAATGCAACATGTGACACTTGATTTTGCTTACGTGCTCAAAGAAAAGGCTGGCTATTTGTAGGTTCCTATTTCGCTTTCAGACATAACTCAATTTGCTCGTAAAACACTGATGAAGCTAATATGCGAGCGAAGCGAACCGAATTTTTTGAAGTAAAATGCAACATGTGACACCCAAAGAAATGTTTTCCTAAAATCTTCTTGATGATTTATTCCCAGAATACCAATTTATTGTAACGAATTATCCCTTCGAGCTTAAAAGAAAATCTACGTTTCCTGTTAAATGAAAATCTCTGGAAATGGCCAGTCAGATAATCTTGATATCTAAAACGTTACCACCAAATAAGTTTTTGTTTTTGTTCTTCGCTCTCAACCAAATAAGTTTTAGCTTTTGTTAATTAGGTACCTAGGCTTTTTTTTAATTTCTTCAGGCATATAAGGACTAAGAGAAAGGCGCATGAAACTGAAACGAGGGGCGACCCAAGCCGCCCCTCGCTTCGAGCCAAATAAGTTTTAGATTTTGTTAGTTAGGTAAAGTTTTTTTTACTTTCTTCAGGCGTTTAAGGACAAAAAGAAAGGCGCGTGAAACTGAAAGCACGGGGCGGCGCAAGCCCCCCTCTCTCTCAACCAAATAAGTTTTACCTGTTTTTAGTTCGGTAGGCTTTTTTTTAATTTCTTCTAGCATGTAAGGATAAAAAGAAAGGCTCATGAAGCTGAGAGCGAGGGGCGGCGCAAGCCGCCCAAACCAAATTTTAGTTTTTGTTAATTAGGTACCTAGTAAGCTTTTTTTAAAATCTCTTTTGGTATTATAAGGCCAAAGGCCAAAAAGAAAGGCGCAAGCTGAGAGCGCCGCCCCTCGTAGCCTGCCGCCCCGGGCCATGGCCCTCTTGGCCTAAGGGTAAATACGCCCCTGGTCATACGGGTGGCCGAGTTTACTTATCAAATTGAATTGATTTGTTTGATTTTCATCTGTGGGCTGGTCTAGTTTAAACTATGGTGAATACTGTGCGTCATAGAGATTGGTCAATCTCATAATAGTTTTATAGTCTTACTTTATCTCAAATGGCTTTTATTTTTATTGCCTCTATCTTCATCAACAGAGATAAATATGATAATCAAGCAATACAAGAAATTCATAAACTATTGTAGTACAAGTAAGAAAATTCTTCTCATCAACTGTAGGTACAATAAATTGAAAATATTTACACACAAATATTATCGAATTAAATACACTCACCCAATCAATGTTTACAATACACTTGTGTACATTAATCTTACAATTAAGGCCATGACTTATTGGAGTTTACTTCCAAACTGTTTGTTCTGACTTCATCGTGACCTGTTTTAAGGGATGATAAGCAACCCCTATTTCCTCTTTCTTTGTTCAAGTAATCTATAAATTTGAAGCTGTATTGTGACTTAACCACTGATTCATACCTACAGCTTTGGAATTTTTTTTTTAAATAAATACATTTAAAAAAACTCCCTTCGCTAAATCTAAAAACATTGTACCAGTAGGTTGTAACATAAATCTACGATATATAGACATGTACTTTACGAAAGTTTTGAACGGACAAAAATGAATAAAATATTTCGATAAAATTTGAAAATTTCTTTAAAAACTTGAAACTCAGATTTTTGTGAGCCCTTGCAATATGCTTACCATCATGTTTATCCCGTCCAATAACTTTGACTTACTGCCACCTGTTTCAATTACATTTATATTTATGAACCACTGACTTATTATGATAAAGTGCCCAATATTCTGAGATCAAATGCATAACTCTTAGAAAACTTTCTACTGTCTACAACAAAGCTTATTCAATGTATACAGTAAATAACTGACTTGGTATGTGGCTTTTATATTATTTATGTGTCGTTTATTGCTATCAAGCCCCTTAGATAAGTCACAATATAAGCGTTTATTCCTCAAAATGAAATAAAACAATTGCAAGTCAAAAATTATTGTTTTTAGGGTTCCGTACCTTAAAAGGTAAAAAAAGGAACCCTTATAAGATCACTTTCTTGTCCGTCTGTCCGTCTGTCCGTCTGTCCGTCTGTCCGTCTGTCTGTCCGTCTGTCCGTGTGTCACCATCGATTATCTCAGGAACGGGTAGAGCTAGCAAGTTGAAATTTATACCATATACTAAGGTCTATAGTCCCTACTGTGAGTATAAAAATCAAGGTCCTGAGTCAACACTATAAAAAGATATAGGCAAATTTAGGTTTTCGTGAAAACTTGTGAGTACCAAAACTTACCTTAATTATCAACTTTTTTTATTTTTCGGAATTTTTCCTTTACTTGTGCTGGAAGACCTTGCTTGTAACCAAAATTGACAATTCTAGGTCAACCGGAAGTACCCTAGAGGTTTTGGGTCGAAAACCTAAATGGTAGTTCCCGTTGACCTAGAATAACGAAATTTGGCAAAAAGCAAGGTCTTATAGCACAAATAAAGGAAAAATTCCAAAAAGTTAAAAAAGTTGAAAATTAAAGGGTGTTCCCATACATACATAGTTGACGCCAATTAAAATTGTCCTCCGAGTTGTATGGGCGCTCATACAATTAAGCGGACTAGCTTAATTGGCACCATGGCTAGGCACGGAACCCTCGGCGTACGAGTTCGACTCGCACTTGACCGGTTTTTTTTTTTTTGTAAGATTCATTACGATACATAAACGTGTGCTGAATGGATCGAAACAATCCTATTTTTTTTACAAAGAGCATATGACAGTCCAACTTTAATATACTAGTAGTTCGCCCCGAACTGAGATCTCGCGCACCGTTGTGTTGATAGCCTAGATTTGGACTTGTTTCTGACCACCCCTATACCTACGTTAAGTGCTCCTTCTAGTGTTTACCACACAATGATATCTAATGCGCTACCTCAGTATGGTAAAGATTATAGGCATGCATGCAATACATTAAGTCGTGTCGTGTTTATATTCAATAGTTGACCCCGCGAACTTCGTACCGCGTCTCAGGGAAGGCCTCTTAGTTCGAGAAATTATTAAAATAGCAGTTCAATACAAAATGTATGAGAAAATCAATTCCCTCCCCTCCCCTTCCCCCTCCCTTTCCCTCCTCTCCCTCTCCCCCCCCTCCCGCCCTCCCCTCCCCCCTCCCCTCCCCCTCCACCCCCTCCCCTCCCCCCCCTCCCTCCCCTCCCCTCCCCCTCCACCCCCCGCCCCTCCCTCCCCCTTCCCTCCCCCTCCCCCTACCCCTCCCTGGTTTCCCCACGATGTTTTCTTTCACCGTTTAGAACTCGTGTTAATGCGCATTTAAATTTTTCTAATTGAAAAACCCATTAATGAGCATGGCCAGGGTTCGAACTTACGACCTATGAATCGAAAGTCGAGCACTCTTCCACTCGGCCAACACGGCTTTTATTTTCAATCTCAAGAAAAAATAAATCTCAAGTAGCAACTAAAATCATTGCAAACCAAACCACAACGATGCCACACTCTTTGTCTGTTAACCAGACCTACGAATACATCGAAACTCTATGAAACGGGAGCTCTCTCCATACTTCCGTTAATTGGTTTCCATAATTTTTCTTTTTGACTGTATTTCAAAAACTATAGAACCTAGAAGAAAACTAAAAACCATTTTGGAATGTATAAATTGAGTACTTTCATATGACACCCCACTCAATATATTTGAGTAACTTTGAAAAAAATTTACCCCCTTGGGAACCCCATATCTTTACAACCCCTTCATCGATTACGCTCATATGCTCCACAGCAAATTTCCATAGCACAACCTATTGACCTATCAAGTTTCATACAGATTGGATAAGCGGTTCGACAGTTATGCGAGAACATAAAAATGAAACATACAAACATACAAACATACAAACATACAAAGCAAAATCGCCTAACTTGCCACTAAGATCTTCGCTCGCTTCGCTCGCTCGATCGAAAAAAATTACATAAAGTTTCTGAACCAACTATCTTCATTTCCATTGGTTGTCGAGTTCATCGACTTTCGTTACAGTCGCCGAAACGTTTACGCTCAAATTGTATCTTAACATATCTAGGGGTTGAAATATAAAGCTAATGTAATAATGTCAATTTACATAAATGTTCTATAACATTTACATTAAGAAGAAATGAATTGGGTATCAGTGAGCACGAAAGGCGTAAGTTCACGCTGGTGTAAAGAAGAGTTAAAGAACGCCTACGTAATGAATTGATTTGAATATTATAATGATAAGCCACTCGAATGACCTGTTTTAAATTATACCTTTTATGGCGATTATTAACCCCCGACGCAAAGAGAGGGCTGTTATAAGTTTGACCGATATGTGTGTCTGTCTATCTGTGGCACCGTAACTCTTAAAAAGGTGAACCAATTTGAATTGAATTGAATTAAATAAATATTGCTGGACACAGCGCCATCTAGCCCCAAAATAAGCAATGCTTGTACTATGGGAACCAAAAAACGTATAGAATACTTATATATTTGTAAATACATACTTATAATACTTTATAACTCCCAGACACAGAACAAACATCTATGTTCATCACACGAATGTTTGTCCTGGGTGGGAATCGAACCCACAACCTACAGCGCAGAAGGCAGAGCTACTACCAACTGAGCTAAGAGGCCAGTCAAGCTACGAGGATGGTCAATTTAAGTGTTTTTATTTGAAAACAGGTTTTTTAGTAATGGTTCATGATGGTAATTTATAGCTGACCCAGACTTTGTCCTCACAATAGCTCATACTAAAAATCTTATCAAAAGAACCGCTATCAGGTTTTTTTTTAATTCCTTAATTTCCAGGGTACATTTTACACGTAAAAACCATTTAAAAAGTTCATTATGAATTATAGTTGTAAAGTTTTTTTAAAATCTCTGAATATTAACGAGATGCAGAAAAATTTAACAGTAAAATGTTTATGTTACGACAAATATGTGGAATTTTATAGTAACAAGTATGAGTATTGTAATAGTTTTTATTATGGAATAAAATGTTTACAAAAAATACGTTTTATTCTCCTCATAAATATCGAACTACATACATAACAATACACAAATGTTGTCCCAATTTACAAATCCATAAAAATATTTAGAACGACATTTCCGATATCTCAATCTGTTGCATATTTTATTGGATATTAACTATAACTACTCGTATATTCAGAGCAGAGCTTAGGGCCGTGTTGGCCGAGGGGTATAGTACCTCGACTTTCGATCCGAAGGTCGTGGATTCGGATCCTGGCCGTGCATCAATGGATTTTTCGTTTCGGAAAATTTATATGCGCATTAACACGAGCTCTAAACGGTGAAGGAAAACATCGTGAGGAAACCCGTGGTTTAGTCAGCACCACACGTATTGACCATGTCTTTCCTGTGGATATGGCCGGTAAGCTGAGAGGATGGTTTAGGTGCTGGGCAAGCATACTCCATCTTAACATTGTCCCAGGCACTACAGTGTCCCGATATGTTTAGGCAAAGAAGATTGCCTCCTGACACTGTATAAATCATCTAGTAAAGATGTAAAGACCTAAGTTTATTCAGAGCTTAGGACGAAAGTCGCAAAAAGTAATATGATTAGTTTAATCTACCATTTATTTAAGCTTGGTTCTTGCTAAGTTTGCTGGGCGTAAAATGACCTGACCCCATTCAGTGCAATCTTATTCTTATGTGTTATCAATTTTAAATATAAAGTTCAGATTCAGTTATTGATGAATAGTCCCTCTAAGAGTCTAGCTAGTAGATACTCGGTTTTCTAGTTACATTAATTCAAGTTTACGATTTCAAAAAGGTCGAGATTGCAATATAAATAATAATATTTTTTAACTCCCGACCAAAAAAAAGGGTTGTTATAAGTTTATAGTGTACACCTATCTGTGTATCTGTGTAGGGGTGTTTCTGTGTGCCTGTCTTTGGCATCGAAGCTCCTGAACATATAAACCTTTCTTTTTTTGTTTGAACGATGTCTTTGTCGAGAGTGTTCTTAGAAATGTTTCATGATAATCTGTTTAGCCGTTTGAAGATCATCAGCTCTTTTCTAGTTTGGACAATGTTACTCAATGTAATTGCTACGTTGACTCATTTGAATGATAGCCAATTTAGACCAGCTTTGCTGAACTGGTTTCCCTCAGAAGGACTGACCCCTTAGTTTACAAAGGGATATATCGGAAGTTTTTCATTACATTTTTTAATTAATTGTTAACTCAATACAATTAAATGGACTGGCCAGTTAGTTTTTTCGAAAAAAGGCCAAGAACCATGACACAAAAATAAGAAGACATATTACAAATTCCTTCTCTATCGATGTGTGTCATAAGCCGGTTGGATATCACCGCTAAACAGGCGGAAGTTTCTGAATGAAGCTGTCTTTGACGTTAAACTTAACTATCTTCGACACATTCGGATAGCTCCTTGCATCTTATAGATTGAGTGTGTTTCCACGTCTTTATTTATCGTGTATTTTGGTCTCATTTTCGATCCGATTCATAAAAAAGTTAAACTAAACGAAGCTGGACCATGATTGTGTACTCAAAGGAAATTGTTCTTTCAAATTTTCAGACATTCATAGTTTTCAAAATAAATAAAATTAAAAAAGTATGTAAAGTACTTGATTCAGATGTACCTATTGAAATTTGAATCGCAAGGAGCCATCCAAAAATACAAACATTAAAAGTTTACACTGACCGTAGATAAATAATGTTTTTTGTAATGTGAAACATCATCGGGACATGATTTGAACGTTGCACATTTTGGGCCCCCCTGTCCAACAGAGATGACACATAATGTCATATGAAAGCTCTTGGAGTGTACTTTATTTCATTCTATGACAGCTAAGTTAAAATCGAGCGCGAACATGGTGTTTTGGTGCAAAAATGGCGCGATAATGGTGGTTTCTTGAACGAAACTAGAAAGCTGAAACTTGGAAGGTAGCTTTCTTTTCTAGTAAAACCACCTACTAAGGCATTTTATTTTCGAATTTCAACCCCTAAAGGGGTGAAAAGTATTGAAAACGTTTGTATGAAACTTTTTAACGCGTAGTATGATTTGCTTGAAACTCGGTTCGCATACTCGAAATGCAAAATAAATGGACACGTATTTCAGGATTATTCAAAACAACCCTTAAAAAAAATATTAAAAAAAAACAAAAACCCGACTGCGTTAAAATTAAAAAGAAAAAAACAAGCCTGCAAAGAATGACTCACAGTCGGGACCCATAACATTGGGAAGATTTGATTGGTAATAAAAAAATGGGTTTTTGTTTTTTTTAAATATTTTTTTTATTTTACACTTTTTAGTTATGATAAAGTTGATTTTAAAATACCTATTCAACGATACCCCACTTGATATGACGATTTTGATTTTTTTAATTTTTACAATATGGCGTCTGGTAGTGCATTGAATTAGCCATTCAATTAAATGCCTAGCCATTTCATTGAGTGCCGCCATTCAACTAAATGCCTAGGCGGATAGTTGAATCTTTGAAGCGTTTGAAACGTTCAACACTCTGCCTGATTGAAAGGCCGCCATCTCATTGAATTAGTATGTTTTTCTGCCACCGCGGCGCTACTTTCGCTTTGTTCACAAGATGGCGTCTACAGCTGGTGTTTCTTGAATGTTGTGTGTTGTTTTGTCGTGAAAAATAAACAAAATAAGTTCCCAGTGTGATTCGTATGCCACAAAATAATGGATTTACCTTCGACCAGCCTTTCTGCGTGGGTATGTGATACGCGTGCTATAAAAAAAAAACAAAGCCTACTTACTTTTTCTGTGTGCAAGTGAACCGCCTAGTCATTTAATTGAGTGCCGCCATTCAATTAAATGGCTGGCCTTCGTTTAGCCGTAGTGTGGAACGTTGTGTTCAACACTCCGCCTAAACGAAGGTCAGCAATTCAATTTAATGGCGGCGCTCAATGAAATGCCTAGGCATTTAATTGAATGGCTAATTCAACCAGTTGCCTGCGTCATATACACCGTTAATTCTGGGTCAGTTTAAAGCCAGCACCTACTGCTTTTATTACTTAATCGTATTCGTGTCGTTAGTTTAGTTTTTTTAATTTGAAAATTAATAAATATTAATTAATAATTATTTATGAATTATTTTTAATTTATAAATTCATATATTTCCTAAATGTTATAAAAAGAAGAAAACAAGCTTCCACTTTCGTAGCTAGTTACGAAAAATGAAAAAAAACCATCCATTTTCGTCACTGGTTACCAAAACATGAAAAAAAATCGTAGCTGGCTATGAAACATGGTTACGTAGGTACATGGAATTAATATTACTTTTTAATAACCAGTTACGAATCAGTAAAAAAAATCTTTCGTAACTAATTGTAAAAAATTGTTACGAAAAAGGACCAAAGGACCGGGTAACCAGTGCCGGGTAGCCAGTGGCGAAGTGTATGCAAATTACGCCGGTACTTGCCTGCCCTATCCTTAAAAAGTTCCAACACAAACTTCGACACCCCATTTCACCCCTTTTTAAGGGTTGTTTCGAAAAGTCCTGAAATATGTGTTCATTTATTTGTCATCAATAATATTCAAACCCAGATTCAAGCAAATCACACTACCTATTAAAAAGTACCTACCCATAAAAACTTTGACACCCCATTACACTCCTTTTTAAGGGTTGTTTTGAATAATCCTGAAATACGTGTCCATTTATTTTGCATTTCAAGTATACGAACCGAGTTTCAAGCAAGTCATACTACGCGTTAAAAAGTTTCATACAAACGTTTTCACTACTTTTCACCCCATTAGGGGTTGAAATTCGAAAATAAAATGCCTTAGTGGGTGGTTTTACTAGAAAAGAAAGCTACCTTCCAAGTTTCAGCTTTCTAGTTTCGTTCAAAGAAACCATCATTATCGCGCCATTTTTGCACCAAAACACCATGTTCGCGCTCGATTTGAACTTAGCTGTAATAGAATGAAATAAAATACACTCCAAGAGCTTTCATATGACATATGTGTCATCTCTGTTGGACGAAGCGGGTCCAGTGTTCAAGCAATGATGCCCATGGTTCTTTCAAAACCATTGTGTAAGTACCTACCTAAATCATTTTTTGTACATAACTGATAAACAGTTTTCTAATTTGCCTGATACGAAAATCCCATGCTTGACGCGACACGATAACGGCTTGTCATCGATAAAGGTAGTATCTGACATGATAACTCCGCACCCGCACTTTACACCACATCGCCTTGTGCGGTTAGGTAGGTATTATTTGTATGGAATTCTATGGACCAACGCTCACTACACCAACTTCATAAAGTCACCAGATCGCCGCATAGCAAGCTGTCAAGAAGTTGATGACTACATCAACATCTGGAATTCGAAACCAACGATCACTAGAGCGTTGGTTCATAGAATTCCATACAAAGAATACCTCAACCTCACAAGGCGATGCGGTACGGTGCGAGTGCGGATTTGACAAGTTAACTACAGCCTTAAGTCTGCTAATTTGATATTTTATCTTATCCTTTCAAGGTCGTAATAATTTAACCTGGTTTAATACCCGGGTTTGGATTTGAGAACCAGACCGAGGCAGGAGACCGAGTCAGGCTTTGTAGGGGCGCGCGAAAGTGACTTGAGACAAAGAACCGCCAGTTTATATGACAACGGTCTTCTGTCTCAGTCTCTAGTCACGGTCTTATGTCTCGGTCTCGGGCGCGAACTGCCACCTAGACTTTTAATGTTTATAGCTTTGATAGTTGCCGTTTGTACGATATTTTCTTGAATACGAATGTGCAATGGACCACCACAATAACCAGTACACGACAAGCGACAAGCAAGTCGATGGCTCTACATAAAATACGTGTGTAATTCAGCGATTAATTAAAACCCATACAACCATGACCGTTCGTAATTACAGTGAGATTTGTGTTACATTTAGTGCATAGGTTTTTATGACCTGGTTTTACGAGTGCCTTGTTTATGCGAGTTTAGTATGAAATTTTATTTCAATTTTAACGGTAAAAATAATTGGAAAAATTACTCACCGCAAGTCACAAAGCTCTTTTAAGCTGAAATACGAGAATAATGCAACCAATTTCTTTTTTATCGTTGTTGCTTGTTGATATTTAAATTAGTCGAGGCTTAAACATTTAAGATTAACATCATCATCATAGGCAGCTCAAATAATAGCCCACTGCTGGGTAAGCCTCCCTCAAACGCCACTCTAATCAGCCCTGTGCCGTCCTCATTCTTGTCTTTCCCTCTATGGCCTCGATATCCTCCACCCACCTGACTGAAGGTCTGCCCCAGCTTCTATAAAGATGGATCACTGAAAAGAAACCTTAGTCTTTAATTGTGTTTGTCGTCCTAACCCTTTGCAGCATTTGTAGCGAATATTGCCATCTCGTTTTATCGACGTCAGAAAGGAAAAAACAATCTCTAAAGCCTTGATAAACTAAATTATAAAGATGCTGTTGGACGGGCTAGTTTTTTGACAATTTCTTGCTGCATTTGTATAGCCGCCAAATTGTCGATTATATCGCTCAACACAGTGAAACAATTGCTGCAATCCTACAGTGTAGCCCGGCGATATTGCCAACATTTTTCATAATAGTCGCAAGTATTTAATGTCTAGCCGGCTAGATTGCAAATGATTTCAATGTATTATATAAATTGCAGAAGTTGCAAGTTGAAATAATACTGAGCTAATATTGGTCTATAAAATTCCCGAGATGAAATTTTTCTTGCCGTTTACAGGCCTCTTTAGTAATATAGTAGCATAAAAAATATAGTAGGCATGTGTGCCTGTGCAAGCTAATGCAGCATACTGCACACATTTGCCCTTAAAAGCTAATCACGTCTAGATTAATATCGATTACGCCAAAATGGCAATGTTAATATTATCGGAGCGTTAACATGCCCTGAATGGTTCAAATGCCGTAACGTACGAAATTAATTTCCATCCAATGCATGAGATTGTACAACACAAAGACAATGTTTGTGCAATAAGCGGTTATCATCAAAGGATAGTTTAGTAATTCTTCATTCCATTATAGATCACGTTAATATTCTCAAGCTAGACCGATCTTTCAAATTGTCACGGTATTTTTTACCAAATAGAAAAAATAAACTTATCATTTACGCTTTTACTAGACTTATAAACAGCTTCAGAAAGCAACGTATGGCTACACTCAACGGGACGCTGGTTGTGCCTGGGATATTGTTGATATGGATTAAGCTTGTTTGGCATCTCCATGCTTCAGCTTAATCATCCTTATCAATAGGAAAGACAGGATCAATACGTGTGGCTGACTTATGGGCGCTACTCACACACCTGCCGCAGGGGCAATCTAGGTGGCAATCTAGGTGCGTGGCGGTTGTCGCGATATCGGGAGTAGAGATATTCCCGATATCGCGACAACCGCCACGCACCTTGATTGCCACCTAGATTGCCCCTGCGGCAGGTGTGTGAGTAGCGCCCTTTAGTCGCGGGTTCTCTCACGATTATTTCTTTCTGCGCGGCGGCGTTTAGAACACGTACCAAAGGGCTTATAATTTTTTTAAACAAAAAATCGATTGATTACGTATTCAAACTCAAGACCTTTTGATCAAAAATCGCGGCACTATCCCACTCAGCCTACACAACTCAAACTGAACAAAGATATTTTAATAAGAAAATCTAGATCACAATACATTTTATCTGACATAATAACTAGTAGACTACCACACAAACCGGCTTAAAGCCATTCAGTGACTCATTCAATTTATAGGCTCAAACTGCTACCATTTTGTCTTTGCTTATTGTATGAATCACGTTGAGACAATTCGGTGAACACCACAGGTGTATATCCGGCTATACATATATTCGGTAGTCAAATCTTGGTGGTCTTTGTGTATCAGTCAACGCCTTCTGGTTTTAACCAGAACCAAATGGACGACCAGAGAAAATCTTTTGAAGAGAAGACAATGGTTACACTGATGTGACGAATGAGGGAGGTTGGTGGTATGTTTTGTGGGCAGTTCCTTTATACATCACTTTTACCACCAAGATTGTTTTTAATATTATTATTATTTATTATTTAACTTTATTATTATTTTTTACACATTTTATAGTGTACTAAAATTATTTAACTAGTGAAATCACAACAATCGGTGACGTTAAATTCTGAATATTCTTGATACGTTCTTGATTGATCGTTGAAGTTAAGCAGCGTTGTGCGCGGTCACAATTTGGATGGGTGACTGCAAGTGGTATTATGAGCTGAGCGCTTCCGTGCTTCGGGTCGTCGATCGCGGCTTTTAAGTCGTTAGGCCATCACGGAGGCCTTTAGACGCCCTAAAAACTCCGTCACCAGAGTTGGCCACATCCTCATACGAACTTACTAAAATACCTTCAAGTACCCGACAAAAGAAACAAACAGTTCTTATGACACCTCTAATGCAAACTAACATGCACGTCCAAGTATGCCCGCCATTCGCGCCGGTACCCCATAAATAAAAGAGATAAATGGTCGTCCAACAATGGACAAGTAAACCTGCTATTTCTTATAACACTCCAAAATAAGCTTTGTTCGGTGTCGCCGTAAAAAGTTGAAACGTCCACGTATTCAATGCATCTACAATAAAGGGAGTGGACATGAAATAGCAGGATAGCTAGTTTAGTCATGTCATCATCATCATCCGCAGCCCGATCTCTCCCACTGCTGCTCCCGCTTTTTGCCATTCTAAGTCATGTACAAATTTTGAATTGTTGGATACTAAACTGTTTAAAAAAAACCTGAAAGTGTAAAGCTAACGTTCTATACTGATGATGTTGAATAATTTTTTTTACAAGCACTATGGACGTAAACATGATAATTATTTTACGTTTGAATCTATCAGTAGGTACAAATAAATACAGAAAGTAATCGTCGATCCACGTATTTAAGTAGAAACTGCATAGAGAGACCCAAATGTATCTAAAGTTTAGTTTAATTAGTATTTTAAGTAAGTACCTAGGTATACCAAAATAATTCAATTACATTTATAAATGTTAAACAACAATTTTTTAAAAGGTCAAACTACTTATTTATATTCTAATAAACTGACATATGTAGTATCAAAGTGTTTAAAACTTTTTATTCCTGCCATAATTTCTAAGTAAGTAAATAGTTTTTTTATTCCTTTAAGAAACATAAAAATATATTTTTAAAACAGTTGAAGAAACATTGTTTTGTTTACAGTAATCGTTATTACTAAAGTGATCCAGCCGTTTCATTCTTACTCTATACAACAGCTCGACGACATCCACAAAAAATCACGAGCATTCAATACACTATTTATGGTCACATTAGGTATATTAAAATATCGTCACAATTTCGATATTGTTCGCATATCGAAATGCAATTTCGTACGAGTAGGTCACATTTGTTGCCCATCACAATATTTGGGTTAATGCTGTTTTCATTGGTTAAATTTCTGGTAACAAGCAAAATTTATGCGAACGACGGAACACTGAAAATTAATGAGGGACGAAGTACGGCTGGATTATTCTTGGCATCAGTTTCTAACGCTGTCATATTTGATCCATGTTTTGCCGAAATGTTCCTGATTCACAAATCATAGTATTGATATACCCTATAGTTGACAAATACTAAGATTTTTAACTAAATCCCATACTCATGGGTTTGTATGGATTATTGCAAGAAAAATAAGTTAAATTTTGGATCCTTTGGTACATTTAACTGATTTATGTATAAGGAAAAAATAACAAACTGAACTAAAACAAATAATTAAATAAATTATTATGTATTTACATTTAATATATAAAATAAATATGACATACGAATATGTAGTGTTAGTTTTATGTAAATTACTAGCGAACGCCCGCGGCTTCGCCCGCGTTGACTACTATTTTTTTATCCCACGGGAACCATACATTTTCTGGGATAAAAATTAGCCTATGTGTTATTTTAGAAGCTAAACTATTTACATTCCAAATTTCATCAACATCGGTTTAATAGTTATAGGGTTTTAGGCTTGTTTCACTCTTCAGCGTGTCGCCGGTCGCGTCCGCGAGCTGACCATTCACAGCACATTTCTCTGTGCTGTGAATGGTTAAAATTAATTTCTCTGTGCTGTGAATGGTCAACTCGCGGACGCGACCGGCGACACGCTGAAGAGTAAAACAAGCCTTAGTAGTTTCTAATTCTGATGTTGAAAAATCGGGCATCAGATGAATAAAACGTTTCTCAACTTGAATATCGTTTCAATGTGTACGTAGAGTCGGTGCTTTTCAAGTGGTGCCAGTCTGTATTTAGAACCCTTTCACAGATAACGATAAAAATGCAGTTCTATTTTATGTCTCCCCTCCATAGATTTTATCTTGGTTTTGAGTGGACTGAAAACATCCTTTTCAGGTTCATGGACTTTAAAAATTATTTATTACTTACTCTTTTAGGTGAAGAATAAACAAATAAACAATCTCTTATGACACAGTTTCTACTTGTATCTTCAACAGGCGATTGTTAGTTCTCAATTGTAACATCTATGAAAAAAGTGTTGCACATTTTTTTTTTCAAAACTTGCTAGATAAGTCTGCGATCAATCAATATTAAATATAGAAACTACTATGGTAGGTGAATATAAAAAAATGTGGCATTAGTTAGGTATAGCAACAGTGAGGCTTACGTACAGAGTGGTTGATGATAATGATCACGATAATAGATTTAACAAAACGTCACATTTCGTTACACAGCTTCATATGGTCACACCCAAATCTAGTTATTTCTGAAAGTTCTCTGAATTTCACGTTACATAATACCAATTGTTGACACACAAACCGTCCTTCGCTCATTAAAGCATTACCTTTCCAACCAATTAGCCTCCACGTAACAGCTTCAATAATTGAACCACACAACGGCCCAGACACCAGAAGATGGATAAGTCTCACCCTATTCACAAATTACATTAAAGCAATTCTGCCCACAATCTTAGCAATGACATTACTGCAGTGGAATCTCGCCTTCAATGTTTTGGGGTAAAACTATAAAGAACACTGAGAGCTAGTAACATTGGAGAAGGTAATTCACAAAAAAAATTACAAGGATTTTGAATTTGAGCTTCAAGAAATTTCGTATAAGGGTCAGGAACATTCAAGTTAAAGTTTACGTTCGTTAAAAATACGAATATACCAACTCACAAAAAATCATCAGGTTATATACCTATTTAGATCTGCATTATCATGTAAAATTACTTCAGAGGATATACATAAAAATGTGTGTGAGTACAATGTAGACCTAAAGGTAAATGGGCAATGACTATCCTATTGCAATCGTTTGAAACGTTAATAGACACTAAACAGTTTTATTGTCTTTTTTTTTCTTAAGGTGTTGACTATAACAGCGTATTTGTTTTACAATAAAAGAATATCTTCTTAGAATCATCATGTCGTTTAATATGTAAAGCTCTATAAAATACTGATGAATTTTAAAATTGAAAATAGCAATGATTTGTTATTATAATTTATTATTGATTTTGTAACACGTAAGTATGTGTTGATTGCAGGTTTAAACATAAAAAAAACATAAAAAGCTCTATGATCGTAAATTACAGAATCTCACGTCATCACACAGCTTTTTATGACAAACAGATAAATAAATTGCTAAACAAACGTATTTGAAAATCGATTTGTTTTAATTACTACCCATAATCATACATATAAACGGCAAGAAGCTGGCTTTAAAATTTTATGTTTTAACATAAAGAAAAGGTCAAACGAAACTAATAACTGTTATGTTAGTTTTGAAATATATTACGTACCCAAAACATTATGATGAAACTAATTAGTACCATATAGTTGCACCGGTAAATAAAATACGCTTTCGGAATATTTGAAACAAAACACAAAACATTTATTTTGTTTCAGAAGGTGCATTGTTTCCGTAACATAATTTAACATAGGTACCTACTTAGTTGATAGTCGATCAAAATAAAAAACCCTCCTGATGTATTGAGTATAAACCCATTTATATTTTAAACTTTTGCTACTTGAATACATTTTTAAATTATTATTAACGGGACTTAATTGCGTAATAAAAAATAATTTCATTAAATAAATAAATAAAAGAATAAAAAGTAAATAAAATAATTTCATTACGCGATTAAGTCCCGTTAATAATAATAATTTAAAAACGATTTATATTGTTACATAAAAAACATTGTCAAGTACTTTTCACTAATGTTTTAAATTGTCACCACATCCATGTTTCATACAGTGTCAAACAGCCCTAAAAGTATTTCGTCCACGCATCGGAACCTACCCCAGCGCATCCCCTTCAAACTTTGGGGGAATGCAATCATTCTCTTTGATTCCGTCCTATTCAATTAGAAGGCGTTTCTAACTGACTTTACGGAAAATAGATTTTATTTGGATAAGGATGGTATCGAAATCGAAATAAAAGATTTTGAGTTTATAGAAATTAGAGAGCTGAGATTCTTCTCTGAAAAAATTGAGAGGCCCTGTCATGCACAGATAACACAAGAGAGTTTGAAGTGGTTGTTACTTGTTTACAACAAGATTTTGTTCTGTAATCGATATTTTGTTTGTCAAAGCAAATAAAAAAACAGAGATTATTTACCTACCTACTTTACTTTATTTTAGTTTCGACCTTACAAACTTCTATCAATCGAGCTTTATACATTTCAACCGTTCTATATATTGAATTTAGCTATTTCAAGCATTCGCATTTCAAGGATCGGCATTTAGGTTTTCGGACTTTTCATAAAGATAAAGATAAAAAAAATCTTTATCTTTTAACTTTACCAAGCACAGGAGTATGTTAGTTTATTATGTCACTGCTATTAGTACCTCTCCGACTCTAAACATACTTAAGGAAGTACTAGTAACAGTAACTTAAAAAAAAAAAGATTGTCTTTCAACCCTTCGTCTTTACTTAGTATCATCAAAGTATTCTGAACAAACCATTTACTATTTGTATTATTAATAGGCATGGTATAACAAATTTCAATGAATAGCATATTTTTATCTTTCTATTCAAAGCTCCCCTTTTTATGCACATTACGAAACATTAGTTGAGTGTATTGCTTTCCTTCCGGTACTTGACAGTCATATCAAATCAAGAGTTTTGTAACAATAAATTGTTTTATCAGTAATGAACCATCCTTGCACACTTTTCTCACCGTGAGAAGTTATTATCTGAGACGACCAAATTGGGTCATAGTGGAATAACGAATGTGACTACAAAAACTACGAACACTTTTGTTGTAATGGCTATGATTTTTTTCTAAATAAAATAACAGTAGGTACTACTACTTTTAAAAGTACCAGATCCAGAGTTGAAGGTTTAAGTTACTTTTAGAAGATTTTTTTAAATCACTATGTGTGAATTGTTTACTTTTTATCATTTGATGAAATAAAAAGAGGTCAATAGTAGATTAATAATGAGTAGGTACCTATTGATGAATTTGTTGTTACTAACGCACCTATTGATTCCGTTACTGTTTAATATTTTTGTACTAAGTACTTAATTTTTTTATTATGACAACCGATTCCTTTTTCGAATAAGAATACATTTTGTGCCGACCCCACATAGTAGGATAAGGGCAGAAAGAAAACTTTCAAAATTTAAATATTAATAAATTATATTAATTACAGTAACTAAGTCAAATACATTTAGTCAAAATCAGCGAGTTCCACGATTTCACGGGCTCCGCAGTCTCCGTACTCAAGTTACACACTCAGTTTGTTCCGGGCTAATGAGACGACGTCGGCTTGCGCAAGCGCAGCGTTCGCGATGACAGCGAGCGCCGGCGAGCATTCGCCATGCTCCGGAACAAATCACATCCCAATACGGGATACGAACATGACTGTGTGATTTTATGGATGAAAAATGGTGCAATTATTTTTATTGTATTTGTTCATCATAATTTTTTTCATGTATGTTTAAGAGATGATAGTGATAAAAAGCACATTGCAACATTCAAATAAATACATCTTTTGTTTGTGCTTGTATCATCTGAAAGTTCCAATATCGTGTCTTCTGAATATATCGTAACTTTATCAATCTAACAAGAGTAACAATACATAAACACTTCAGTTGTTAAGACCATAAATTGAACTAATCAGAGTAAGCATTCAATTATGCTAATTAGTGAATGATTTAAAGCATTTTTGTGTAGGCAAATGTAAATCTAAACCAGAATTACTATACTAAACCTATTAGGCACACGATTAAGTTGTAATTCGAATCGAATTGTAATAATCTAAAGTGTGAATAACTAAACGAAAATGTCATTCAACGAAGCAAGGGAATATCGATTTAAAATGCAAATCCAAACAGCTGTTTATCAGTCCACTGATTGCATTAAGTCAGTTAGCATGCTTCAAGCTTAATTACTGCTTTGTGTGGGCGAATGAGATGTTAAGATTAGTGTGGTGCTGCGTACTAAAGGCTAATGGGTCAAAATCGATTTGACATAATTTACCTGACACTGGTAATATCATTAATATTACAAACAAAGGCCGGCCGTCCTCAAAGGAATTGGAAAATCAAAAACAATAGTCTAAGTTTTAAAGTACGAGTATTACCGCCCGAAAGCCAACATCTAAAGAGATCAAATATTCTTTCAATACAATCTAGTATTATTAATTTTAAAAGTAGAAAAAATAGTTATATTTTTTCACACATTGATTTACTAGATCGTTATGGTTCTAGACTCTAGAACCATAACTCTAGAATCTAGAGTATGGGAACCATCTAGTAGGTAGAGAGATGCTTCATTGTGATAACTTAATTTTACAAAAAGAAGCAATGACATAATGAATCGCATAAAAATAAACAGCATTTAAAAAAAATTTCGAAGACTTCTAGTAAATTTAGCCCCAACACTAGTTGCGCAGATCTACAACCGAATGACAGACTTACGACTTGTTCGAACAAAAACCGGTACTAATTAATTAAACGATAGTAAAAAGGGAATACTTGGCGCCTAATGGTAGCAATGACTGTTCTAAGATACATGAGGAATAAAGATATGAACGTAGCATACAACGTCGTTTTATGGTCGGTATAAAGTTGGTTCCTGTGACGTTTTGGCATTTTTCGTAATGAAACTACACTTAGATCAGCACTTGTTAGATATGCAGGGACTACCGTCTCACTCCAGTGCCACAGAACATACATAGTATCTCTACCTAATCTGTGCACAGAACGATCGAAGCAACTCCCGCCTACCCGCACACCTTGACAATTATTTATTCAGTGTTGCCAATACTTAGGCCTTTGCATCTTTACTAGATGATTTGTACAGTGTCAGGAGGCAAACTTTGCCTACACTTAACGAGACACCGTAGTGCCTGGGACATTGTTTGAGATGGAATAAGCTTACCCAGCACCTAAACCATCCTCTCAGCTTAATCAGCCATATCCACAGGAAAGACATGGTCAATACGTGTGGGGCTGACGAAGCCGCGTTGTTGCTAATAATAACATTATCAAAACACCACAGTTCCTGAGAAATCTATATCCATAACCTTACTCAAAAATTAAACGTTCTGATTGGTCGCTATTTGGATGGGTATACGCAAGTGGAAATAAACAGCTGAGCGCTTCCTTGCTTCAAAGCTCAGAGGGCGCGCTAAATTGTCGGTCCTGGCTCTTAGTCGTTAAGTCATGACGGAGGCTTTCTGGCGGCCAAAAAACTCCGTTATCAGAGCCACTAATACATAAAAAATAAGTAAAAACTTTATTGTAATATGTGAAAAATAGTCATTTTCATCTTCTTGCCCTGGTTACTATAGTAAAAAAGAATAAATAATAGGACTAGATAGAAGTTCGGTTAGGTACAATCTTCTTGGATGAACAATAACGTGCCATTTCACATTTTTAGGATCATTCACTTCTATAAATACTTACTAAAGTATAAAATGGAAAAAAACTAAATGACATACTTACTGAGAACACAAAAAGTAGATAAAAAACGTGGGCGCTGATTTTGAAGTGACCAAATAAGCACCATTTCTATTAGTGTTATCGAGATTGAATAATTTATGTTCAAGCCACATTCACACTTATAGAATTAAATCAACTAAAAGAACATAAAACACGACTAAATTTTTTTTTATTAAACATGAGGGTACTTCATTTTAATAAACGACTTTTGGAATATTTTTATCAATACAATTTTCAAGGGGAAAGTTTCATTACTCATCGAATGTCTATAAATTACTCTCACGCAAATTCGTCACACTATTTACATCTCTTATAGTCAATTTTTATAAATCTAACCATTTAGTTTTTTATTCGGCGCAATTGAAAAAGAAAGGGTGCCATTTTGTACGTCCCTGCTGAGAATAGAGTATCAAAAGAAATGAGTGATAAAATATTACTGAATCGAATCGATATAAGTTATTATACTTTTAGTATTAGAATTAAAGATAAATAATATTTTAAACATCAATATTTTTTCAAGTTACTAGCTATATCTAGGTACCAAATTTTTGAAGGTACTCAAGTATGTTTCGATAGAACTAAAAACATTCTCAAGTAGGTTTACTATTGATTTCATCAATAGACATCTAGATAGATAGATTTAAGTTTCAGGTTAGAGTCAAATCATTCAGCAACTTCGAAATTCTAACCACGGCTCGATGTGACCTCACACATGCTAAACAACAGACCGCTCGGCTATTTACTCTAACTTTTCGTTGCAAAGGGCGCTAAAAGGTTCGCAAATAGAGCCTCTAAGTAACGTGTCAACTAGACAAAGACGACTGTTTCCCTCCGATTGTGAGTCACGCATTGTATTGATTCCGATTTCGCAGGTCAGCTGGTTAGTAGATTGAATTGTTCGACTTCTAAGGGAATAAGAGGACCGAGGTCTATCACTAATACCTAAACTTGATTGTTTTTTTTTTATCACTATTGAATTTCCAAATCGTGGTTGACATTTTCTTAAATTTTTAGGCATCTAAGATCATTTGAAAAGATCTAAGGGGGTAGTCAGAAGCATGTCCAAATACATTTTGGTACATTTTGCAGATGTTTGCATTCCATACTTGACAGGTTGCAACTGTTGCAAGCCCATTGCTCCTATCAGACTACCTACTAAATCATTGAAAAAGGGTTTTGAAATGAGCTTGAATGCATAAAGATCTAGAGAGAAAGTCTAACGCGCGCTTGGAATACACTATACATTGTGATTCTGTTAATTTTTGTGTGTTAGAGTCTCAAAAATATGTTGGTAGTGCTGAATAAGAAATTTAAATATATTGTTGTTGGCAACTTTTATTTACTTTTGGCACAAGTAATTTACTAAGCTTGTTTGTTTTAATAAAAAGTAATTGCCTAATTTTCTTTTAAACTTAAATTTTTGAGTTGAGAAAATAATAAAAACTTTCTTCAAATAATGTTGCACTGTTGACCTTCTCAATGGCTTAGGGACTATACACATTGCGTTTTTTGCAGCGCGTTTGTCTCGATACAAACGCGCAGCTCAAAAACGCGCTGCAGAAAACGCAATGTGTACACTCCCTAAGTTCTCAAATTATAAAGCCGTAGAAAGAATTACCAGTTAACAGCCTGTTTATCTTTATAATTATTATCTTAGTAGCTTTTTTAGTGTGTTATTATTTCATTTGTGAAGGTTTAGAAATATAAATTGTGGTTCTAATCGAATCTTTACCTAATTTATTTTTTGTATTTACAGAAACATTGAGCATCATTCATAACTTTACGAAATCTACTAGAACCTACAGAGTAATCAAGGATCGTTGAAAACGATTTCTAGATAGCTTAACTGATCCAAGTCACTTCCAGTTGGAAGCGTGTCAAGCTAGATGGTAACCTCGCATCCACACGTTGGGGCCAACGTTGGCCCCAACGTGTGGATGCGAGGTAACGCTTATCAGATACCTAAGTACCTATTTTTATACTGACTTAATATTTGTAAGACGTAGCTGTAGGTACCACTCTAGATGGCAACGCTTATCAGATATTTTTATACTGACTTAATATTTGTATAGGTTATGTGAAAAACACACTGAATAATATTTAGTGTATATAGATATAGATGTACTTTTTAAACTTGTTTTATTGATTATTGATGACAAAATTGTTATGTTGGCTTGGAAACAAATCACACCGATTAGTGATCATGATCATGATACTTCTCATTTCCAATTATAATAATTTTAAATATTATAGCTACGCAATAAATATTAACATTAGTCCCACGCATACCACTAGTACATATACCTACGGTATCGTTTTTACCCTGTTAAGAAATATTTCATATTCACAGCAAGTCTTGTAAAACAAAAAGAACCTGAGGGATATGAGAGTTTAGTAAAAAAAATATTTGAGATCAAAAAATAAATTGAATTGACTTATGAGAACGACTGTATGTATATCCTAGGCGGGAAATAGAGGTACGTATGTCCAAATATGGGTACCTTTAGTATTTGCCAACATTTTGTAGAAGTTAACATTCCAAGTGGCAGATTATATAGTTCTGTGTTGCAAGCCCATCGCCGCGCCGCCGTAAGTGTTGACGAGCTAAAATGTTTTCTAAAATGTAAAATGAAGTAAAGTAATATTAGTGGACATCGCCATCTATTTCTTATTATTAGCTCAAACTAAGCAAAGCTTGTACTATGGGAACCAAATAACTGACACTTTAATACTCGTAAATAAAAACTCACGTAACTTTATAACACCCATCCATACACATAAAAACATCTATGTTCATCACGCAAATGTTTGCTCTGGGTGGGAATCGAACCCAAGACCTACAGCGCAGAAGACAGCTACCACAACCACCTGAGCCAGTCAAAAAAATTATCAAAAATGTGTGGTAATTGGTCCAGTGCTGCCAACTCTACCATCAGACTTGTAGCTAAATCTGCCCCGAAAAGTTGCTAGATAACCAGATTTTCCTCAAAAAGTAGCTAGATGTAACCAAGGGAAAAAAACTTGTTGTCTACGGTGTTGTCCACAATGTTGTCTTGGTAGGTTATAAAGATTTATTCAACCTAAATCTTACTTTTTTAGGTACAACTTTTTCAATTTTGTAGCTGACGACAGTCTAAAAGTAGCCAGATCTAGCTTTAAAGTAGCTAAGTTGGCATCACTGAATTGGTCCCTACAATAATGGTGAAATCCAAACATTGGTACAGATTTTTAAAGTCAGTCAAACCATAACTTGCGTGATATAGTAAACTATAGCCAATAAACTGAACACGACATTTTAATTAGGAACGTATATTGAAAGCTAATATTTTGTTGGATAGTTTGTTCGTGCGTCAGCTGTGCGAATGAGGGTGAAGTTGAACGCTGCAGGGAAGTTATTAAATACAAAATATACGATATTTCTTCGATAAATATTAAAACACATATTTGAAAAAAAAAATCAATAAAACTGCTTCTATTTTCTAATTAAAACAAATAGCATGAATTTCAGATATTTGCTGGTTGTGCTATAGCATGATACTTACTTGTAATTTCTGTTACAGACGACACAAAAGTCCTAGTGTGAAAAGAGGACTATGCTGTTTGTGACTGTAGGGACAGTGCTAATAAAACAAAAACGGGAAGTTAATATTGATGATGTGAAGACGAACGCAATGATATAGTCCCTAAATTTTCAGAATTTCAAAATGTGGTGTTATTGGTATTGGAAATGAATATAGTCTAGCTAAAAAATACTGTTATTACGGCAATGTTTCTCAAGCTTTTTATGGGCATAAACCTTGAATAAAACGTTATGAGGGATCAGAATTTGGATAGGTGACCGCTAGTGGCAATAAAAACGGAGCATGTGCCTCCGTGCTTCGGAGGGCACGTTAAATTGTCGGTCCCGGCTTTTAAGTCGTTAAAAGGACTTAAAAGGATAGGTGACCGCTGATCGCTAGTGACAATAATAACTAAGCGCTTCCGTGCTTCGGAGGGCACGTTAAATTGTCAGTTCCGGCTTTTGAGCCACGACGGAGTCCTTCAGCCTAGAAACTCCGTCACCAAAGTTAGGCACTAGCTCATACAAACATACTATTGCTCATACTTACTTAGCGGTAGAGCTGCTTCCATGTTTTATTTGACTGAATGAAAGTATGTATGTACAGTAGGGTCAACGGATCTAGGCATTCGTCAAGTTAGGATTTTCGCTGCACAGTACAAAATTTTGTATGAAAAAGTTGCACTGCGCATCGAAACGGCCAATTTCACGAATGCCGAGATCCGTTGGCCCAAGTGTAGATTCTGGACAATGTTGCAATGGCATGCTCAGTACTTATTCATTTTAACTGCTTCAATTGATAACGCTCTCCAAAGCTTGCACATAAAAAATATCTACGAGTAGTCGTCTCATTCCCAAATTCCTTCACTTTCAATCCCTGGATATAAACATAAGAACATCTAATACGAATGTTCGGCCAAAGATAGTAAAACGTCAGCAAAGTGAAATTCACAGGGAATTGCAGGGAATAATCGACTCTATGTGGAGTATTTTACTTGAATTGGACAACATCGTTGATATATAAGTAACAAGCAATTTATTCAAAAATAAAAAAACCCGGCTGAACTGAAAAGTTGGAAACAGCATTATCTTATCAATCACAAAACAAAATTAAATTACAATTTATTATTATGTAGGTACCTATCTAGGGTTCGATGCCGTGCGCATTTTGCTAAACGTTGTTGTCACAGTGGACACACAGATGGCTCTGTGAGTACCTAAATTAAATGCGTAAGTTATTTCTTAAATATGAGATATCTCCTAAATGGCTAAATCAATTTCGATGTAGTTTGTTCTAAACGTTGCGTGTGACTAAATAGAAAGTTTTAGTATGCGTTTTGGTTAGCAATTCTATTTAGGGCGAAAAATAGATTTTCAAAAATTTTGAGACTCGATTTTGTCTTCGAAGATGTCATGTTAGATTTTTAAAAAAATTATATTTGATATCAGTCCACCAACCTCTTGATTTTGACATGGATTTTGATATGATAGCGTGATTTTCATTTTGAAAATTCACACATTGTTGCATTTTTTAGCCGCACTATTTGATTTATCGAAATAAAAAGTATCCTAGAGCACAATCGAGATTGAGACGATTCTAACGATACCTCATTCATCAAAATCCATCCAGCCGTTTAGGAGAAACGTGGTAATAAAGAATATTACTTACATACGAACGAACGAACCCACATACATAGAAACGCGCGATCTACATAACCCGGGTGACTTGACAGTCAGCCGGGTAAAAAGTGGTATTTTCAAATACTTATGTATCTATTATTTCAACCATATAAACTATACGTTTGAATGTTTCTTTTCTAGTTCGTTCTGTAGTTGACTGTTGTAAAAAAAGCATGAGTTTTATATTAATGTAAAATCATGGCTAAAATTTAAGAGGTTGCATAAAATTAATTTTAATTTATTTCTGAAGCCTGATTTTTCACTAAATATACTTTCTGATTCTTGATTCTACCTTAAACATAAATTTTTTTATTAAATTTTTGTCGAACTGTCATATTTATCAAAGTTGTTGTTACGACTGAAACTTCGATTTTCTTTTTCTTTCTGTTTATAATACCTAGTAGAATTACTGAAATTACTTGAAAAATTAATTAGATATTGCCTTTATGTCTGAGTAAGTGAATATTTGAAAAACAAATTACCTACCTGCATTAGTATTGCCAGTCATCTTCAAAAAAAGCTTTGCTAAGTTGGTCAACATATTTTTTATTTCAATAAAAAAATATTTTAAAAAAACAAAAACCCGACTGCGTCAAAACTAAAAAGAGAAAAACAAGCCTGCAAAGAATTACTCACAGTCGGTACCCATTCATTTTATTACCAATCAAATCTTCCCAATGTTATGGGTCCCGACTGTGAGTAATTCTTTGCAGGCTTGTTTTTTTCTTTTTAGTTTTGACGCAGTCGGGTTTTTGTTTTTTTAAAATATTTTTTTATTTAACACTTTTTAGTTATGATAAAGTTGATTTTGAAATACCTATTCAACGATACCCCACTTGATATAGTGTAACGATTTTGGTTTTTTTAATTTTGACAATATGGCGTCTGGTTGTGGCACTGGTGAATTTTGTTTACTGTCATGTCTTTAGTAGCACTCCCAAGGTTGAGACGAATCGATTGACGTAAGAATTATCAAAATCGGTCCACGCGTTTGGCCTCTAGAGTGCCACATAGAAACATCCAAACAAACATACATAGACTGATAAACACATTACCCTTCCTTTGCTTTGCGCAGTCGGGTAAAAAGGGGTTTCACATCTATCCACAAATTTGATTTATTCAGTTAGAGTTCGGTACAATTCAAAGCAGCCAACGGGCATCGAGACGATGTCACTGATCGTATATTGTCACCTGAGATGGCTTTGATAGCGTATGATAATGTAGGGAAAGCACTAAGTGACAAGCGGAGCGGGAATGATTCTACTAAAGAAATATAAAAGTTTGTTTTTTTAGTCAATCATCCTAAAATAGTTGGAGTAGTAAAAGTATAGAAAAAGTAAAACTTGGAATCCCCCGTTTTTTAAATTGCAAAGTACATCATATTTTGTTTACGAATACTAATAAATATATATAAATTAAATAAATCAGAATATATAAAAGGCTTTCGTTACTGACTGACTGACATATCAACGCACAGCCTAAACTATAAGTCCTAGAAGCATGAAATTTGCAGGGTGCGTTCCTCTTATAGTGTAGAGGTGCACTAAGAAAGGAATTTTGAAAATTCGACCTCTAAGGGGATGAAAAGGGCTAAAATTGTTTGTATGAAAAATCTTATTCTTTGAACATAGAAACTTGAAACTTAGCAGTTATGTTCACCAAAACATTTAAAAAAAGTTTATGAAAATTTTTTTTTAAAACTACCCTCAAAACGGGGTGAAAGGAATGTTAAAGTTTGTATGGGAACTTTTTAACGGGTACTTTAATTTACTTGAAACTCGGTACAAATATATTTCAGTACAAATAAAAAATTTTTGTCGAAAAAAAAATTAAAATTATGCATCAGAGGGCGTACCAGAGGGTGTTCAAGTTGGTAATGGAACTTCTTAACGGGTGGTTCGATTTGCTTCAAACTTTGTATGTGTACTTATAAAAAGGTAAAAAACATCTCTAAGAAAGGACTTTTGAAAAATTTACCCCTAACGGGAAGAAAACGGTTAAAAATGGTTGAATGAAAAATCGTATCATCAAGCATTTAACATGAAATAAATTGGATTTCGAGATGAGGAAGCTCGCTTCTGTTGTTTAAATCGAAGCTCGCTTCACTCTCTTGGCTTGAATCTGACATGCAGGCGAATGCATAATCCTACAACTAATAAATATATTGCGAGAAAAGTGAATTATGTCTGACAACAGAATAGGAACCGCCAATTACCCAGCTGTTTCTTAGAGCACCATTAGACCATCCCTCTTTTTCTTGGAGCACCGTTAACAAAATCAATTGACAAACGTCATGTTGCATTTGTCTAAAAAATATCGGAGCTCGCTTCGCTTGCATATTACCTTCATGAGTAATTTACTGTTAGGAACTGAGAACCATCCATCTTTTTCTTAGAGCACCGTTAGCAAAATCAAGTGACACATATCATGTTGCTCTAAAAAATTTCCGCTCGCTTCGCGAGTAGGGGAAGCTCGCTTCGCTCGCTTAGGTCGGTGCTTGCTTCGCTCGCATATTACCGTCATGAGTAATTTACTGTTAGGAACCGACAACCATCCATCTTTTTCTTAGAGCGCCGGCATCGTTAGCAAAATCAAGTGACACATGTCATGTTGCTCTAAAAAATTTATGCTCGCTTCGCGAGCAGGGGAAGCTCGCTTCGCTCGCTTGGGTCGGTACTCGCTTCGCTCGCATATTACTTTCATGAGTAATTTACTGTTAGGAACCGACAACCATCCATCTTTTTCTTAGAGCGCCGGCACCGTTAGCAAAATCAAGTCACACATGTCATGTTGCTCTAAAAAATTTTCGCTCGCTTCGCGAGCAGGGAAAGCTCGCTACGCTCGCTTAGGTCGGTGCTCGCTTCGCTCGCATATTACCTTCATGAGTAATTTACTATAAGGAACCGAGAACCATCCATCTTTTTCTTAGAGCACCGTTAGCAAAATCAAGTGACACATATCATGTTGCTCTAAAAAAATTTCGCTCGCTTCGCTCGCTTAGGTCGGTGCTCGCTTCGCTCGCATATTACCGTCATGAGTAATTTACTGTTAGGAACCGACAACCATCCATCTTTTTCTTAGAGCGCCGGCATCGTTAGCAAAATCAAGTGACACATGTCATGTTGCTCTAAAAAATTTCTGCTCGCTTCACGAGCAGGGGAAGCTCGCTTCGCTCGCTTAGGTCGGTGCTCGCTTCGCTCGCATATTACTTTCATGAGTAATTTACTGTTAGGAACCGACAACCATCCATCTTTTTCTTAGAGCACCGTTAGCAAAATCAAGTGACACATGTCATGTTGCTCTAAAAAATTTCCGCACGCTTCGCGAACAGGGGAAGCTCGCTTCGCTCGCTTAAGTCGGTGCTCGCTTCGCTCGCATATTACCTTCATGAGTAATTTACTGTTAGGAACCGACAACCATCCATCTTTTTCTTAGAGCGCCGGCATCGTTAGCAAAATCAAGTGACACATGTCATGTTGCTCTAAAAAATTTCTGCTCGCTTCACGAGCAGGGGAAGCTCGCTTCGCTCGCTTAGGTCGGTGCTCGCTTCGCTCGCATATTACCTTCATGAGTAATTTACTATTAGGAACCGAGAACCATCCATCTTTTTCTTAGAGCACCGTTAGCAAAATCAAGTGACACATATCATGTTGCTCTAAAAAATTTCCGCTCGCTTCGCGAGCAAGGGAAGCTCGCTTCGCTCGCTTAAGTCGAAGCTCGCTTCGCTCGCATGTTAGCTTCATGAGTATTATGCGATTAAAGTAATTTACTGTTAAGAACCGATAAGCACCCATCTTTTTCTTAGAGCACCGTTAACAAAATCAAGTGACACAATATGACTGTCATGTTGCTCTACAAAATTTCCGCTCGCTTCGCGAGCAGGGGAAGCTCGCTTCGCTCGCTTAAGTCGATGCTCGCTTCGCACGCATATTACCTTCATGAGTTTTTTGCGAGCAAAGTAATTTACTGTTAGGAACTGATAAGCATCCAGATCTTTCTTAGAGCACCGTTAGCAAAACCAAGTGACACATGTCATGTTGCTCTAAAAAAAATCCGCTCGCTTAAATAGGAGCTCGCTTCGCTCGCATATTACCTTCATGAATAATTTACTGTTAGGAACCGACAACCATCCATGTTTTTCTTAGAAAACCGTTAGCAAAATAAAGTGACACATGTCATGTTGCTCTAAAAAAATTCCGTCGATGCTCGCTTCGCTTGCGTATTAGCTTCATAAGTATTTTGCGAGCAAAGTAATTTACTGCTAGGAACCGATAAGCACCCATCTTTTTCTTAGAGCACCGTTAATAAAATCAAGTGACAAATGTCATGTTGCATTTGTCTAAAAAATTTCTGCTCGCTTCGCTCGCATATTACCTTCATGAGTAATTTACTGTTAGGAACCGACAACCATCCATGTTTTTCTGAACCGTTAGCGAAATCAAGTGACACGTGTCATGTCACGTGTCAAGTCAACTTGCCGACTCGATAACTTCCCATTTTTTTGGAAGTCGGTTAAAAATTAGGTACCCGAACGCGTACGAAGTCGCTGGTAACAGCTAGTCTTGATATAAGTAAGTAAAAGCTTTTCAGTAGATTTGCTAATTTAAAAAAAAATGTGTAAAGCTATACACGCATTTTATCATTGAGGTCCATCACCCTCTTTGATGTAAAAAAGTTTCCGAATAGCTGAGTATATGAGGATCTGAAAGGACCTACAGTGTTTATAATGTCTACTCAATTAACGTATTTTTTAGTGAAATGATAAATTTCATGACCCTGGTAACACTGTTTTCATTTACACCTTTTCTTCTTCTAATTAATTATTTTTTGTACCACTACCCCTCAAATCTCTACCATAAAATCTCTGATAGAAGTTTGTAACAATGTGACGGAAACGGAAATGAGACAGATGTATTAAATGTTGCCTAAAGTGACTCAGTGATCTTTTAAAGGTATCTTGAGATCCTTATTAGGATTACAACTAAAAGAACAAACTATCAAAAGTAAAACGCTTTTATAATAACTAATACTGGATAAAGATGAATTTATAAAAATAGAAAATAAAAAAATATATAATTCAGGAATATTTAAAATATATTCTGATATATTTACATAAAAAACGTGGACTTGAATCCCGGCCAGCAACCATATATTTTTTATTTTAATTTTAGCACAATCTTGTTCATTTAGCTATATTCTAATCGATTCCATTTTTTTCTCTTACAATGTTTATCACAATATTAATATGAATTTATTCTAACATGTTCTGATTATTGCAAACGAATAAACAAAACAAGAAGTTGAAACTAGCAGAGAATCTCTAAGATTATTCCATATCAACGTCCGATACGCCAGCAACCATAATATCTTGATTTTAATTTTCAACATAAAATGATTCGAATAAGCCCTCTATCTAATCTGATGTCATTTATGGGATTAGGGCTAGATGGGACAGATAATGTAGATGGGTGGTTGAACAAGAATCCAGAGAAATCGTTCAATGATTTCTGTCTTTGTTTTTATGATAATTAGGAGTAACCGGTCAAGCAAGAATAAACTTCCGTTGTAGGTGTTTGTGAACACATTACGTGGGTTCCTGCAATCCTAAACATTGCATCTCTCCTTGTTATACCCAATAGAACTGATAGAGATGGACATATGTGAGAACTTAAAGGTAATTTTGACAAACAAGAAGATATTTCTCTCTTCATCATGGTGTGATTAAGAGAACACGATGTTGTTAATGTATAGAATAAACGTTGTAAGTACGATATGATTGGGGTTTATTAAGCTCGCCTACAGCTGATATGTTTATTTACGTATCGCTTTAGTATATACGTTGTAATTAGTAACAGAATACTAAGAATATCGTTTACGCACAACATTAAGATCTTAGAAATTGGTCAAGAATATTTTTCTTTTCTCTAATAAGTATTTTATAAGAAAAATTTAAATTTGAAACTACTTTATCGATATTGCCCATAATGTTATGAAATTACTAGCTGTTACCCGCGACTTCGTACGCGTTCGGGTACCTAATTTTTAACCGACTTCCAAAAAAATGGGAAGTTATCGAGTCGGCAAGTTGACTTGACACGTGACATGACACGTGTCACTTGATTTCGCTAACGGTTCAGAAAAACATGGATGGTTGTCGGTTCTTAACAGTAAATTACTCATGAAGGTAATATGCGAGCGAAGCGAGCGGTAATTTTTTTATACAAATGCAACATGACATTTGTCACTTGATTTTATTAACGGTGTTCTAAGAAAAAGATGGGTGCTTATCGGTTCCTAACAGTAAATTACTTTGCTCGCAAAATACTCATGAAGCTAATATGCAAGCGAAGCGAGCATCGACGGAATTTTTTTAGAGCAACATGACATGTGTCACTTTATTTTGCTATCGGTTCTCTAAGAAAAACATAGATGGTTGTCGGTTCCTAACAGTAAATTATTCATGAAGGTAATATGCGAGCGAAGCGAGCGGATTTTTTTTTAGAGCAACATGACATGTGTCACTTGGTTTTGCTAACGGTGCTCTAAGAAAGATCTGGGTACTTATCAGTTCCTAACAGTAAATTACTTTGCTCGCAAAATACTCATGAAGGTAATATGCGAGCGAAGCGAGCATCGACTTAAGCGAGCGAAGCGAGCTTCCCCTGCTCGCGATGCGAGCGGAAATTTTGTAGAGCAACATGACAGTCATATTGTGTCACTTGATTTTGTTAACGGTGCTCTAAGAAAAAGATGGGTGGTTATCGGTTCCTAACAGTAAATTACTTTGCTCGCATAATACTCATGAAGCTAACATGCGAGCGAACCGAGCATAGACTTAAGCGAGCGAAGCGAGCGGAAATTTTTTAGAGCAACATGACATGTGTCACTTGATTTTGCTAACGGTGCTCTAAGAAAAAGATGGATGGTTGTCGGTTCCTAACAGTAAATTACTCATGAAAGTAATATGCGAGCGAAGCGAGCATCGACCCAAGCGAGCGAAGCGAGCTTCCCCTGCTCGCGAAGCGAGCAGAAATTTTTTAGAGCAACATGACATGTGTCACTTGATTTTGCTAACGGTGCCGGCGCTCTAAGAAAAAGATGGATGGTTCTCGGTTCCTAATAGTAAATTACTCATGAAGGTAATATGCGAGCGAAGCGAGCACCGACCTAAGCGAACGAAGCGAGCTTCCCCTGCTCGTGAAGCGAGCAGAAATTTTTTAGAGCAACATGACATGTGTCACTTGATTTTGCTAACAATGCCGGCGCTCTAAGAAAAAGATGGATGGTTGTCGGTTCCTAACAGTAAATTACTCATGAAGGTAATATGTGAGCGAAGCGAGCACCGACCTAAGCGAGCGAAGCGAGCTTCCCCTGCTCGTGAAGCGAGCAGAAATTTTTTAGAGCAACATGACATGTGTCACTTAATTTTGCTAACGATGCCGGCGCTCTAAGAAAAAGATGGATGGTTGTCGGTTCCTAACAGTAAATTACTTATGACGGTAATATGCAAGCGAAGCGAGCACCGACCTAAGCGAGCGAAGCGAGCTTCCCCTGCTCGCGAAGCGTGCGGAAATTTTTTAGAGCAACATGACATGTGTCACTTGATTTTGCTAACGATGCCGGCGCTCTAAGAAAAAGATGGATGGTTGTCGGTTCCTAACAGTAAATTACTCATGAAGGTAATATGTGAGCGAAGCGAGCACCGACCTAAGCGAGCGAAGCGAGCTTCCCCTGCTCGTGAAGCGAGCAGAAATTTTTTAGAGCAACATGACATGTGTCACTTGATTTTGCTAACGGTGCCGGCGCTCTAAGAAAAAGATGGATGGTTCTCGGTTCCTAATAGTAAATTACTCATGAAGGTAATATGCGAGCGAAGCGAGCACCGACCTAAGCGAGCGAAGCGAGCTTTCCCTGCTCGCGAAGCGATCGGAAATTTTTTAGAGCAACATGATATGTGTCACTTGATTTTGCTAACGGTGCTCTAAGAAAAAGATGGATGGTTCTCGGTTCCTAACAGTAAATTACTCATGAAGGTAATATGCAAGCGAAGCGAGCTCCGATATTTTTTAGACAAATGCAACATGACGTTTGTCACTTGATTTTGTTAACGGTGCTCCAAGAAAAAGAGGGATAGTCTAATGGTGCTCTAAGAAAGAGCTGGGTAATTGGCGGTTCCTATTCTGTTGTCAGACATAATTCACTTTTCTCGCAATATATTTATTAGTGGTAGGATTATGCATTCGCCTGCATATTAGCTTAATATGCAGGCGAAGTCAGATTCAAGCCAAGAGAGTGAAGCGAGCTTCGATTTAAACAAAAGAAGCGAGCTTCCTCATCTCGAAATCCAATTTATTTCATGTTAAATGCTTGATGATACGATTTTTCATTCAACCATTTTTAACCGTTTTCTTCACGTTAGGGGTAAAATTTTCAAAAGTCCTTTCTTAGAGATGTTTTTTACCTTTTTTACCTTTACACATACAAAGTTTGAAGCAAATCGAACCACCCGTTAAGAAGTTCCATTACCAACTTGAACACCCTCTGGCACTCCCTCTGATGCATAATTTTAATTTTTTTTTCGACAGATATTTTTTATTTGTACTGAAATATATTTGTACCGAGTTTCAAGTAAATTAAAGTACCCGTTAAAAAGTTCCCATACAAACTTTAACATTCCTTTCACCCCGTTTTGAGGGTAGTTTTAAAAAATGTTTTTCATAAACTTTTTTTAAATGTTTTGAAGAACATAACTGCTAAGTTTCAAGTTTCTATGTTCAAAGAATAAGATTTTTCATACAAACAATTTTAGCCCTTTTCATCCCCTTAGAGGTCGAATTTTCAAAATTCCTTTCTTAGTGCACCTCTACACTATAAGAGGAACGCACCCTGCCAATTTCATGCCTCTAGGACTTATCGTCGGTTGCAGGTTCAATTGGCGTAACTGACAAAACACGACTTTTCACTAGAGCCGTTTAAAGTTTTTTTTCGTGATAAATTTAACATAACTTTTTTTGTGTGTGGCCTTTTTTTGATCTGCTTTGACAGAATAGCTTAAAATTCACTAAGCTTTCGGCCTAAATATGAAATTTGTTCATAAACTCTCTATTTTAGAAAATGAATGTCAGTTACACCAATTTTTTTTCAAACTTATGATAGTTACACCAATTTTTTTTTAAACTTATGACAGTTACACCAATTTGACCTCGAGACTTTTTAAAATATTTCAGTTCGAAATGGTGTATGGCTTCTAAAATAACAAGTTACGGCAATTCAGTTTGATGTAAGAGACGGTGTATTACTTTGTTGTTTGATGTTACTATAGTTAAAATGCTTAAGAATGTAAAGAAAAATAAAGAAATAATCACCTAATGTCAGTTACGCTAATTTTACTGTTATTTTAAATTTATTTGTATAGGGTAAGAAGATTCAATAAAAGTCAATAATCTTAATTTATTCTGTAAAAACCACTTCCAAATAGTATTTTTAATTAGCTTACTCTTCTAATAAGTTTTATTTAGCGCAGACTGCACTACAACACACAACCTTTTTTTTTAAAATGATTAAAAGAAAAAAAAATCAACTTAATCATTGCTAAACGAAATTCTATTTTTAGGTTTTACTCTTCTTCTACTGAGTTTTCTTGATCAGTTTGGTTAAGAGTGTCTTTTACATCTTTGGTAAAGGGTAGGTTTAAATAATCACTATGGTATCTGTTAGGAATAACACCGTCATCGCACAATTTTTTAAAATCTTTATACCTACTTCACTTGTGATATAGCCAGTCTGCTTTTCTAAAGGGGTTCCAATCCTTCAAAACTTTTCTAACCCTTGTTTCAAATTGCTCTTGTGGTTCATTGACAACCTTTTTTACTCTAGCCTTTCCTTTCCCTTTTCCTTTCCGCTTTAAATCTTCTTCATCAACCTTGATTTCATAAGTCGTTGCATTGGTTTTCATGGAATGTTTTGTTTTAATAGTTTTTATATCTTTTTTCTTAATTGTGGCAATCCTGACTTTCGACATCTGTAAATTGTTCGTGCTAGGAGGAAAACATACTTGCGTCACTGGATCCTAATCAATGAAATCTTTGTGCTCGAGGACAAATACCTTGTAGGGACGAGGATTTTTTCGTGCCGATTCCATGAAACTTGGCCATTGCGTAGGACTACATACAATCAATTTACGCACTTCGCATTCTATTATAGAGTGCATACTATCTACCGGCATGTAACTATGGCCTGGCAGCAGGTAATTAATTTGGATGATCATTTTAATTTTGTCTCCTACACATAGGGTTGCTACTTTTTTTTTACAATTAAAGTATATCACACTATCACACTAATCACACTATCACACTATCACACTATCACACTAATCACACTAATATTATAAATGCGAAAGTTTGGATGTTTGGATGGATGTTTGGATGTATGTTTGTTCCTCTATAACAAGACAACCACTGAACCAATTTGACTGAAATTTGAAACACAGATAGATAATGACCGAGAATAGGACATAGGCTACTTTTTATCCCGAAAAAATGCACGGTTCCCGTGGGATAAACAAAATAGTAGTACGTAGTAGCCGTACAATATTTTATTATAAAGTATGGGTGGCAACCCTACCTTCACATCTTAGAAGAAAGTACGATAGCAATAGTTTGAGCGTGCGCGGTATGTGTAATCCACTGCAATTTGGTCGGATAATAGTTTTCAAATTGAGGTAAGAAGCAAACTATTATTTCATTCCCACGTGCAAATTGGCGTAACTGACACCAAGCTTAAACCTAGTTTGAGTCAATTGACGCAACTGACCATTGGTGAAATAATGTTGATGACATTTTGGTGTATGCAATGTTAATTTTTTTTATTTGAATTATAATTGGTATAAGAGCACATATTATAACCTTAAATTTTTTGGGGCTACAGTTACACCAATTTGACTAGTGCAAATGGGTGACTTAATCAGTTACAGCATGATTTAGAAGGAAATCTGAAAAGTTCACAGCTGAAATTGTGATGTAACTGAAATTTTTTTAACGCTAGAATTTTTTTGAGTATACCATTCGATAGAGCAGAAAAAACTAAGAAAAACTGTATACTCAACTCATTTTACGTGTTTTGTCAGTTACGCCAATTGAACCTGCAACCGACGTTATAGTTTAGGCTGTGCGTTGATATGTCAGTCAGTCAGTAACGAAAGCCTTTTATATATTCTGATTCATAGATGATAGTTATCGATAAGTTGTTGCTTATATGGTTTGAAAAATAAAAGCACAATTTTTTTCATATTTTAGAAATAGAAGAGTATCGTGAAAAACTCCTATTACTACTACAAAGTGGACCTTCATTCTAATGTTGATGACCTTTCGATGAGATCTTTAATTAGTCTGGAGTAATTGTATGTAAATAGTCGTACGTTTTTTGTCTCACGCATAATTGCATTCGGACGCTTCATATATTTCTTGTTACAAGCACCAACACGTAAAGAGCATGTTAAATGGCCTGGAAAATCGGAGCAGAGCTTTCCAACCGCACTTCAAACATTGATGCTGACCGCAAGCCAATCACCAGTGACGGGGAACCAAACCGCTACTCTTGATGGGTGTCGTCTAGTTACAGAAGAAAAGGCTTTGTCTTTGCTTTTATAAAATAGAAGTTATGCTTATAATTTTTTAGATAGTCTAGTTGCTGTATCTTCTGGAATGGTAGACATTTTCGGTGACCTATAGGAGTTCAACATGTACCTATAGTGGAAGCTTGAAGCAGTTCCAATCAATACATTGGTATAATACTATATGCCCAACTAACGTTAGTCGTTGTGTTTGGAACAGTTTGAAACTTCATCTGGCAAGTAGTTTCAGATTTATACAAAATATGTGAACTCAATGATTTCTCAAATAGAAACTTTGTTTAAATAATGGTTTTATTTTAAATTTTAACCATTGTGTTTTGAGCCATTTGCAGTTATTTATTTTCTAAAAATATGCAATCAACGATCTAGGTACAGATTTGAGAGAATGTCTACCAATCTCTTAATCTATTCGTCGTTTTCGCCCTGGGTGTACCCCAGTCACGATCCTGTTTTTTTTGTTTTTTTTTTTCCTTTGCCTTCGAACTCAGTAGCCAAACGGCTTCGATTGACATGTCCCAAAAAGACCTTCACACGTGCATCTCAACTTATCAAACTCCATTTAGGATTATTACAAAAACAGGATTTGTGACCTCCATCCCATCCGGCCGCTAAGGCGCGTGTCTCCCAGTGGTTTCAAGTTTTTCTTATTGTCGGGTCTCAATGTGGTTTGCACCGGGTCCTATCTTGTTACTGGTTACTTTTGATACAAATTATTTCCCGTGCTTTGTGTCCTGATCGTTATTGGATAAGTAGGATCATTTCCGTCACCGACCTTCGTTTGGTTTTACTGAGTAAAGGAAATTTTATTAGAAAGATTGAGTAGCCTCAAGGTGGAGATTGTAGTAGCTCTAATATTAGTGATGTGGATTTTGGATTTGATACCCCATTCTTTTGTGTAATAAACACGAATTGCTCTGGTTCTAAGGAAACAATTTCTTTGTGTATGGATAAGTATACCGTGAACCTACTTGAGTATAATAACTACATAAACACCTAAGTACAACTTACATTATCAAATGACACCTAAGCCCATAAAAGTGGCATAAAGATTAATTGCATAAGTTGCAAAAATTGCAACGAAAACGCAGATTGTAAGAGCCCTTTAACAAGCATTCTCACACCTAATTCCCATTTGAATTGTCTACATTCGTAAAATCATTGCTCCGTGTCAGACATAAATAAGCTGTAATTATGTTGCTGTTAATTTTTAACAAGCAAGATATGATGTTTCCTGCCACAAATATAATTTCCGAGAATTCATCATCACGAATAATGCAACTACCATAAAATATTACTTAATGTGTGTGTAACCTGTTTTGCTGACGTTTGTTACAAATAATTTTTTTGACTAGCCTCTTAGCTTAGTTGGTAGTAGCTCTGCCTTCTGCGTTGTAGGTCGTGGGTTCGATTCCCACTCAGGACAATCATTTGTGTGATGAACATAGATGTTTGTTCTGCGTCTGGGTGTTATAAAGTATTTTATGTAGGTATGTATTTACAAAAGGTATATAAGTACTCTATCAGTTATCTGGTTCCCATAGTACAAGCTTTGCTTAGTTTGGGGCTAGATGGCGCTGTGTGAAATGTCCAGCGCCATCTACCGCCATCTAGTTAAAAAAAAAAAAAAAAAATAGTTTAATTAAAGTTTGTCTTGTGATATGGTGAAAACTACAAAGCAAATCGTTGGATTATGTATGACACATAATGTCACTGATTTAGACATACCTAACGATATTATCAATGAAGAAAAGAAAAAGGCTACAAATGCTTATGAGTATTTTATTGTTCTACGAAACACGGTAATGAACATTTTGTATTCCACCCAAACCCTCGCAAAACGTATGAATGGGCGAAAGTTGGGTGCGTCGCTCACGACTCACGTCTGATGAGTATCACTGAAACATGTTCACGATGTGGTGGTTAGAAACAATTGAGTCATCAGCCTTCAATAAGTTCGTATGAACTAGTGGCTGTCTATGTTGACGGAGTTTTTAGGTCGATTAAAGGCCTCCGTCATGGCTTAACGACTTAAAAGCCGGCGCTGAAAATTTAACGTGCTCTCGGAAGCGCTCGGTTATTATTACCACTAGCGGCAACCCATCCAAATTGTGACCTCTCAAAACCTCGCTAAACTTCAACGATCTATCAAGAACGTCGCAAGATCGACGCGAGCGCGAATAAATAAATAGGAAGAAGACTTATCTTGTTAAGTTGCATACTTTACCAATGATGTAAACATGTTCACAAAATGTGCTGGTTAGAAACTATTGATTTATAATCTTTGGTTTTCTGGACGGTGTCTTCAATGTAGTTTTTTCTCTGTTCGTCCATCAGCTGTCATCATTATCGTTGTTCATAACCTACTTTTTACGTGAGGTCTACATATTTTTTTTTTCTTTCTCTCCACTCTATCAGCCCTCATCTCAGCATTATATAGTCTTTTACACAGGAAAACACTTTCTACATTTTAAATATTCCTTTTTTTAACTGACTAATGTACTCGTTAAAAGAGGTTAGTCATGCGTCGATGTCCTGATAGTGCTTCATTCGGCAGTTCTTGTTAAAACCAGAACATACGCGTGCTTTGGTTATTGTCTCACATCATTGTACGTTTTGTTTTCATGATTCAGGCCACACTATCCGTTGTGGTGAGGACATTTTGCATACACATTTTAAAATATAGCACACATTGCTTTATTGCTGGTCCTTGGGCAAACCAGAATAGCAAGCGAAAATAAGAGGAAAGGTACGTATGTGGTATGTATGTGGTACGGTAATTGTACTACAGACAGTTATCTTAATTTCAGTCACATTTTGACAATACACTTTAGTAGAGCATGTTAGTAAAGTTGCCAAACCGCAACGTCCATGATCCACGACGGCGAATCTATTTAAATGTGGTACCTCAACGCATCGTGTGGCTTGATTCTAAGATTGTTACGAGTTAGTGTATCTGGTAACTCATTGATTTATTTCAATTCATTGGTATTCAGGGCTCAGATTCTGACGTTATCGAATGCGAAACAAGCATCTACCTAATAGTTAGATAACACTTCCACCGATTAGTCATTGTATTATCCTGGTCTCATACGGCCTACCAAAGATCTTACCATAGTCATTATCTCTCACTCAGATGAAATATGGCTCGTGATTCTCCACCTACAAGTATCATGAGGAAAAAATCTCGCGCGGTGATACTCACAGGCTACAACAATCGCACGTCGATAAAATCTCGCAAACTGTCATGTTCAAACCCCTTTTCTCAGTAGTGGCTTGCGAATCGGCATCACAAAAAATGCAACTGAATCACTAGGAATGATTTGCAAATTTATGGCTTTTAGCCTCTGAATGCAAAGTAGGCTGGTCAAAGATGATTCACACTTTTACGATCGCTTAAGGATCGATAAAGTTGTGCATAAGCCTAAGTGGTAGGATACCTTACAGAATCCTATCTGATAAATCATCAATTTTAATGAAAGTGACAAAATAATAGGAAGTACACTTTACAAATTATTTAACACCCAAGTTTTAGCCGTAAATTGTGTAGATCAAACATAAAGATATAGACACAAGTATTAAGGCTGTTGACTCAATTAGAATTAAATAGTATAAAAAGATGCGAAATTGGTAGATCTAATCTCATACGACAAAGTAGATGACATCCACATAGAGACAGTAATGACAAAACTTGGAAGCCTGGAAGACAAGATATATTATCCCCCTTCCCCCTCGACCGGCATACAGTAACGTTCTCAGTAAAAGTGCTCCTCATATAATATTCTAAAATCGCTATATAAAGTGACTATTTTAAAAGTTTTTTGCTATAACTATCTAAAATATTACAAGTAAAACCTCATTTAGTGTTTGTGAAAGTGTTTAGTTATTTTTTTCATAAAAGAAATAACTAATTTAAACCACAAAGCTGCGTAAGTCTCTGCACAATCACTCTCCAAGAATCATCCGCGCTAAAACGCGTAACCGACGCTATCCCCACGGCGCTTACGACGTTTTTCAGTTAGATACGATACTAACTGCGAAACACTACTGCGGACTACCTGCCTTTTGCCTACGCGACTGCTACTGACGGCTTTGGACTTTGACCGGCTGCAGTGATTCTCAATCTCAATTCCGTACGACAAAATGCCGCTAAACAGAACTCCACCACCTCAACAACGTTTATCGTCGCCAACAACGGAGACTTTAGCAACTCCAGCCATTCCTCATCTTCAACATAGCTCGTCAGAACCGAGCCTCATCACAGACTCTGTTCCTGAATATGGAACCCCAAGAGGTAGTACACCTCTACAGACGTTTCGAAGCAGCAAAAGGAAGCGTACTGATTTTGACGACGAAGTACTGATGACGTTTATGCACGAAATGAAACAGATGATGTCTGATTTTCAAACGCAACAAAACTCCAAATACGAGAAACTTCTTACGGTTGTAGAGGATTTTCGAACAGCCGTCGATTTTCTATCTCAAAAAAACGAGGCTCTTCAGGCTCAACTTAAGAAATTAGAAACAGAAAAGTCTGCAAATTTGGAATACATCAGTTCCCTAGAAGCGAAAGTTGATAACTTCGAGCGCAGCTCCAGATCGACGTGCCTCGAGATTAGAAACCTTCCTGTTTCTCAGCCGGAGACGAAGGCAACTCTGGTGCAAACTGTCATCCAAATTGGACAAGTCCTAAACGTACCGATGTCGACCACTGAAGTTAAGGATGTCTTCAGAATTAACACCAAAGAACCGTCTAACAAAACCATAATTGTGGATTTTACAAGTGTCCTATTGAAGGAGAAATTTGTCTCTAAGTTCAGGAAAGGCATTAAAGATAATGATAGGCTGACAACAGAAAAACTAAGGATTTCTGGACCGGTTAAACCGATTTTCATATCAGAAAATCTAACACCAAAGTTGAAGAAGCTATTCTTCCTTGCACGAGAGTTCGCGAAACTCAACGGTTTCAGATTTTGTTGGGTATCAAATGGAAAAATCTTTCTCCGGAAAAAAGAAGGCGGCTCTGTTTTAAGGGTTAACTGCGAATCGGACCTCGTGGTGGCGACCGTAGATAAATGACTACTCCACTCAGAACTTTTTCTCTTGTGTATTTGTTTTATTTTATATTTTTCATTAGGTAACATTAATGTGAAAATACACCGACACACACAACCTCACACATACACAAAAAAACACACCATCATACAACAATCTACATACTTCACATTCACACTCAAAAAAACACACTTCCACTCACTCCGGGTTAAATACTCTTTTTATCGGATTGAATCTACATATATAATAATGCATTGTAATAAGTTATATCAGCTGGTCCTCATATCCTACATTAGCCGATTCCCATGGTTTGTCTTTGATCATATGTTATTAACTCCCCTGTTTAACTTTACAACTAAATATGGATGATATGATTTCTATAAGCAATGATATTGAAAATACTAACATATCAGAAGCATTTACTTGCTCACCGGAAGACATCGGGCAGTATATCAAGAACGGTTCAGACTCTCTCAAAATATTTCATGTAAACATCCGGAGCATTAACTGTAATTTTAATAGTCTCGTTACTCTATTACAGCGACTAAATTTACAGCTTGATATCGTCATTTTGTCTGAGTGCTGGTTAAGTAAATGTCCCACTGTGCCCTCTCTTTCCGGTTTTAATTCTTTTTCGTCTGAATTCTGCTCACAAAATGAAGGCGTTGTTGCATATGTGCGAATCGGCTTAACATGGAACGTTCAATCGCTCACTTTTGTAGATGCGAATTGCCTTTTACTCAAGTTTGAGAATAAAATTGCTATAGTAGCCCTTTATCGTTCTCCATCATATAAAAACATCGACCGATTTCTGAGTTGTCTTGATGGTACTCTTGCTCAATTAAGTAACTTCCCAACTATAATAATTGCAGGCGATATGAATATTAACATTGAACCGAACTCCACCGATACCGACGCGGATGACTACCTAAATCTGGTAGCCTCCCATACTATGCTTCCAGCCCATGTATTGCCGACACGACTGCATAGATGCATTGACCACTTTATCCTGAAATCTCCCGTATCGGCTGTTTCACTTATCCTAGAGTCCCTGATAACTGACCATGCCCCAACTCTCCTTAGTGTTGCTCTGACTTTACCATCTAATAATATGTCAAAGTCGTTCACTTCTAAACTGAACCTCCCTGCAATCATTAATGAAATAGATAAAAGCGACTTCTCTTTTATACTCCTAATGTCAGATGCCAACTCGGCTGCCCATGCGCTTGTTGATATGCTTTCTTCGATTGTTCAAAAGCACACTCGTACTCATACATCTATCCCAAGCAAGCAACGCATAATCAAGCCATGGATTACTCCTGGCCTACTACGATGCATACGTCATAGAGATAAGCTCTATAAAAAATTCATTAAAGACAAAGAAAACTTGGTCCTAAAAATTACGTTTACGCGCTATCGCAACTATTGCAACAATTTATTAAAAAAAGTAAAACGTGATTATGAACGTAATGAGTTCTTGAAGGCCAGGAATAATCCTAAGGCAACATGGGAGCTTGTTAAGACAATTGCAAATTTAAATCGAAAACAATCATTCTCTAATGAGTTACTAAAACTAGATATAAACCCGGTAAAATCTTTAAACACAGTCAACCAATTCTTCGCTGGTATAGGCAGAAAGCTCGCTACTAACATAAACCCTAATCCCTTTATCATCCCTAATAATAATTTTCATGTTGGAACTCCTTCCCTACCAGATTCTAATTCTAACCCTCTTGACTCTATGGTTCTTTTGCCTACTGACTGTAATGAAATTGAAAATATAATATTGTCCCTCAAAGACAAAAGTTCCGTAGGTTGGGATGGCATACCTACTTCGGTAATAAAAGGGGCTAAAAATGCCCTCATTCCTTTATTGTCTCACATCTCGAACCTCTGTTTAAGCTCCGGAACTTTTCCATCGGTCTTTAAAAAAGCTATCGTACATCCGATACATAAAAATGGCGAAAGAAGTAACGTTGACAATTATAGGCCGATATCAGTTCTGAGCGTCCTGTCCAAGATACTAGAAAAGATTATAAATCGAAGGCTTGTTGATTTCTTAAACCACAAGGGTATTCTGGCACATAATCAATATGGATTTAGAAGCTTTAGAGCTACTGAAGACGCAGTCTTAGACCTCTCAACCACTGTTGCCAGAAACTTGGACCGAGGACAAAAAACTATAGGTATCTTCCTAGATCTCTCGAAGGCCTTTGACACTGTCTCTGTCCCCATACTTCTAAATAAATTAGAACGTATCGGTATAAGGGGCAGTGTCTTGGACTTATTCGAGAGCTATCTTTCGCATCGCAGTCAGTTAGTTAAGGTCCAGAGCACTTTCAGTGATGAGGAACCTGTAACTTTTGGCGTTCCTCAGGGTAGCGTTCTTGGCCCCACGCTTTTTCTTGTCTTCATTAATGACCTGTGTAAACTATCTCTTACAAATTGCTCTATATTCACTTATGCTGATGATACAGCACTCGTCATTAGTGGAAAAAGCTGGAATGAGGTGCAATCACTAGCAGAGTCTGCCCTGAAAAATGTTCTAACATGGCTATCTTTAAATCTGCTCACACTTAATATCAATAAAACTAAGTATATTACATTTGCTCCAATCAATAGATCTCAACCCTCTCCCTCCTTCTCTATCCGTGTCCATTCATGCCTCACTGAAAACACTGTGTGTTGCTGTCAGACTTTGGCACGCACACAGTCCATGAAATATCTTGGTGTCTACCTGGACAGTAGCCTTTCATGGTTTCCTCATATCCAACATACAGTTTCAAGAGTTCGCAAATTAATTTATGTTTTTAAGAACTTAAGAGGTGTTGCGGATCTTGACTGTCTTAAAACTGTTTACTTCTCTCTTGCACAATCGATTTTAACTTACTGCAACACTTCATGGGGCGGAGCTATTAAAACCCAAATGTTGAGAGTAGAGCGTGCGCAGAGAGCGGTGCTTAAAGTCATGCTGTCCAAGCCAAGACGTTTCTCGACTAGCATGATCTATTCTATTTGTGAAGTCTTGTCAGTAAGGAAATTATTTATATTATCATCCGTTTTACGTAAGCACTCCCAACTGTACTTTGATCCGAATCTTGTTATTGTTAAACGCCGAGCTGACAAAGTCTGCAAAACAGAGACACGTAGAACCGCTTTGGCTGGGCGTAACTTCTATTGTTTAAGTTCTACTTTATACAATAGAGTAAATAAAATCCTTGACATCTATCCCCTTCCCAAGCATCAATGTAAACTTAAATGCATAATTTGGCTTTTATCCCTTACCTACGAAGAAACAGAAGACTTATTGGTAACTCCCACATAAAATCTTAATACCCAATACACTATCACTTACACACACGCACCCTCACACCACACCCTTATCCACACACCACTCGCCCACCCACATACACACAACACACACACACACAACACACACATTAATACACACACACACACACACACACACACACATATACTTTTTGCAGAGTCTCACTTTTTCACTCAGCACACAAACAAACTCTTGTATCACTCACAGTTTTATTTTGCCTTACCTATATTTTTAATTTCACTGTATTCTGTTGTATGTATACCTACCTATTTAGAATCATTAGTATACCTACTCATGTAACTTTAGAAACTTAGGGCTCTTGCCTGCTGTTGGCACTATTATGCATGTTTGTTTGTCTATTGAATAAGTACCTTTACCTATCTATTGAATAAGCTCAATTAGTTTTGATCAGAACCATGTTTGTGTTAAGGATATGGGCGTTGAAGCTGCTACACAGTTATTAACTTTTGCAGTTTCATCGTACTTCTGTAAACTATGTTCCTACTTGTCTGTTCTGAATAAAATGATTTGATTTGATTTGATTACCTACCATTCCGTAAGAATACTGTCATAAAAAGCAGTTTCTGTTTAAAAGCTAAAGTTAATGTAGCAAAAACGTAGTAGTAAATTTTTTAAACAACAGTAGAAAGACATGCATTATATTCTATGTTTACAAACTTTTATACGTTCATTGTCCATCAAGTGTTGTCCAACCCATACCAAAACGTTTTGATCGAATTCATGCGTACGCTTATATTATCCGAATTTGCTGAAAAATATCTTAGACCCATGTTAACCATCTTGGCACTCGCTAAACTATCTTAAGATAATACTGATCCGTACCCTTTGAAAGGGTGAAGGCTAGAGTCAATATTTGCAGATATAAGACGTTATTTGGATGCGAGACACGATCCTCTGACCGAGACTTGTCCGTATCTTTTATGCAAATCTCACCACAGAAAGAATAGACTTTGTTCACAGAAAGTGTTGTGATGACCTATGACAGATAATATAATATAAACTTTATTTCAGGCAACTTAAGAATAGTACAGATGGTAAAAACTAATTCTATACACCTTAAACCTAAAAATACATATTAATAAAACTTAATCTAGGTCACACATGTCACCTGTGCATCGCGGAGCAGGTGTATCATGTGACAGGCGGCCCTTGAACTGCCGAAACTTCACCCCTTTCGGCCAGAAATCAGGGCTCATGAAGGTCTTCAATCTCTCCGTAGGTTTAGAGAATAGGTCTTAGACAACAACATCAAGCTGCATGGGGATCGATTGTCACAATTATGATGGATGATCGCAAGTAGCATTACGAGCTGAGCGCTTCCGTGCTTCGGAGGGCACGTTAAATTGTCGGTCCCGGTTTTTAAGTCGTTAAGCCATGACGAAGGCCTTAAGGCGGCCTAAAAACTCCGCCACCAGAGTTGGCCACTTGCTCATATATGAACTTACTTTTACTTACTTTGTAAATAAAAAACTCAGTTAAGGCTAAGATCTGACGTCAATCATAGATTACAAACAACAATTTACAGAAAATTATTTGTTTCCGCTGGAATTTTGTTTTTCAGTAGATTTTTAGGTTCTGATGATAAAATGATGCTGAAGAAAAAACAAATTTCATTCAACAAGTACTTGAAATGTTTAAACTTGCCTTCCAGTTCTATTAACCGAATAAACTCGGGATGCACTTCTAAAAAGACAAGGTATTTCATTAAAAGGAACAGTAAACAACAAACAGTTTTTGATTGTTTTTTCTTAGTTACTGCTAAAGTTCTATGATACTGTGCATCGTATCTGCGACTATTCAGAAAAAGGTTTATTTGAAGTCCTTTGAAAGTCTCAAAAGTGGGTGTATTAAATTTTTCATAACTGTCCAGTCCGCTTTAAATTGAATTTATTATGTGTACGTTGCTATTCAGTGCGATTGCGAATCTAGCGACATCTTAATAATGATAAAATGTATTTCTTAAAATAAGTACCTCAACGTTTTTAACGGACATTTTTCTGGGATTTATTTTTATTTCTCATGACAGATGCGGTCTTTCAGTAACAGAACTCCAGTGCAGTGACGAGGGAAGAAAAATTAATCTGCTCAACATGGTTCGTGATTTTGACTTCTTTTCATGACACTTATGAAAAACGGCTCACGACTTATAGATTCATTTGGATAAACTTATAAGATTCATTTAGATAATCTCATAAGATTCTTTCAAGATATTTATAGGGTCATCAGAACTACGCCCTAGTATATTAGCATTAAGACATAGACAGACATTTGTTAACCACTTGGCACACAATACAAATCACAAAGGCTTATTCCACTTTTCCCCCCTGATAAAAGTGGAATTTCAATTTACAACAGTGGAAAAATTTCCCTCAAGACATTTGTCCAATGCCCGGAACTATTACTAAAATATGTTTAATATAAGCACTTAAAGATGATAAATTCACATAAGAATGTACCTACTTATTTTTATAAACATGTGTAAGGGTTCGTGTGTAAGTTCCCTTATATTTGATTTTATGTTCTAATCTGTTGGTAGAACATATGTGCGAGGGCTGTCACTGTTTGGTGTGGTGTCGCCATTGCGTGGTACGACCAATCACTGTAGTTCGCGCTAAAGATTGATTGGTCGTGTGTTTTTGGCGGCGAATGAGAAAAGTTTTGGAGGCATTACGCTACGCGGTCAGCCATCAGCAGGACTTTCAATTCTAGTTTTCATGTTATCTTTCAAACAACAACCCAATGTTAAAGTTTATTTCCAATTTCAATACAGTACACGAACCCAGTATTGTTGTTTCTTTTAATGCTACAAGAAAAGCATTATACATGTTCAAACATAAAACACTACGATACAAAACCCAAGACAGACTTTGTCGATAAGCCTCATGCATAAAAATATCCTCACTTTTTCCTCAAATTGGCCATATTACAGCAAAGCACGACCGAGTTTGGTTACCTTCGTATCTTGTCATCGGCAAAAATTGCATAGAAAAGCTTTTTAAACTGAAAAATGAATTAGATTTCAAGCTTTCGATCTGGAGAAACCACATTTTTTCCTTGCGTCAGCGACTTTATACGAGAAATATTCGGATATCATTTTGTGAGGGTTGTTGAGCTTAGATAACCTCTGCTATAATAATCGTAGAAATTATATTGTAAACACTATAAACGGGATATTTACCATGATTTTTGGATTTTCGAGTCTCCCGATATTTCGGCACAGTTGCATGCGCCATGATCACGGTAAACCAGTCAGTTTACCGTGATCATGGCGCATGCAACTGTGCCGAAATATCGGGAGACTCGAAAATCCAAAAATCATGGTAAATATCCCGTTTATAGTGTTTACAATGTTAACAACCATGATAGTTTCAAAAGTAGAAATTATAATTACAAAAACTTCTTAAATTTTCCAGTTTATCATTTGTAGGGTTAGAATGATAGTTGTTGTTTCTTCAGCGGCTGTATTCTAAAATTTTAACTTAAAATTGAGACCAAAATCAAACAACGATTTTTTAAATTCTCTGTCGAGGTGAGATCTTTTCTTAGGACACAAAAAAATATTGCAGTTCACTCAAAAAATATATATTTAATCATAATATTCAACTTACTCATTAATTATGAACATGGTACTTATATTTCATTTATTTATCTGCTCAAATAGTTGATATTCATAGGAATATATTTTTTTAACCCAAACAAAGCTGAAATAAAAGCATTTTTTCCTAATATAGTAAAACTGCATTAATTACCAGCCTAATTACCCATTTGTCTTTCCATCGATGTAATCTGAACGCGTATCACATACAAACAAACTCGTGACAAGACAATTCTGAATTTTAGACAAAATCAACCCAAACTTTAGCGCGGTATGAAAACGCTAAGCAGTTTTATTTCATCAGAAACGCATTACCATTGGCGGGTACTGCGACATTATTATAATCTTCATCGTAATAATCGTGAATTGCTGCTAAGTTTTATATCAATATACATTTGATTTTATGTAATTTACTTACCTACTAGTCCAGAGGCCAAATTAATCACTTTACTAGCTTACACAAATTTCAAATCCCGTACAAAGGCGATCCCTTGACGGACCGATGAACGATGTCGCTTATTGCTCGTCACTTCGCTTATAAAACAGTTTTCGTGTAAAATTTTCTATAAAACGTTCAGCTAGGTAAGTCTTTTTGAACAGTAGCAATTTTTAAAACTAACAAATAGATTTTAAAAATTAAGCGTTTACGTGAAACGATTTCTGCTTGTTTAAGAGCCCATAATCTCTGATCTAAAAGGTCCTACATAACAGACCTTGCAAAATGGGCATTAAGTCCTACGCTCTACAGTAAGCTATTAAGATATAATCCATCTCACGTTTAAGAAGTAGCGGTGCGGCAATTATTTTTATTTTATTTGCTTTTATCATAACTAATTTTAAGTAAATACGAAAATAGCCTGTGAAACTTGATTCGTCGTAATTATTTACACCACACACATTTTATTTAATGTTTATTTTTTTGTTAGAAATAAGGTTGCGATGATTTTTTGACATGCCCTCCAAATCATGAAAGCGCTTAGTTGATAATACCATTAGCGGTCACCCATCTTTCCATTTTTTAAGTAAGTACCTGTATTGCTTATCTTTAAAAATATACTTCACTATACAAAGTTACTGAGGCTAAAGTTATGGCATAAGGCAACAAACAGAGATGTAATAGCTTATGGTTTACATAATCAAATCATTATGTTTTTTTTTTTATTTAGGTAGTAATTTACTATTTATGAAAATGACCTATTGAGATGCTATCGAAACTAACTCCAAATAAAATTAGTCAAATAGCTAATGTGAATAAAATTAGAATTAATGACGCGTTCACCTAGTACTGGAAACATTTAATTTCGACATTACATCATAAACATAACAATAGAACGATTGTTTATTACAAAATCACAACCGAAAATAATAAAGGAAATGCAACCTTATGCCGTGGAAAAAAGTCTACCTAAACAGTAAAATCAAAATGATAATTTTGTCAGTAAAGATGGAAATAGTCGAGTAAGCATAGCCACCGAGGGAAATAGTAATAGATCATTATATTATTAGCTTATCTTCTCACCCTTGACAATAACAATGGTTGTTGAAATTTTGATATCATTATTCGTGGCCTTTCTGAATTTTACTGCTGTTTGACATGCGATAGATTAAATTCAATTCTATGAGAACAACAGGTGAGGGCTGTGATAGAAACATAAAATAGTTGTAGATGAATTTGTGTATTGATCGATATTTTCTTATATGTTTTTCGTTGTTGGAAGAAAAAAGTTAACTACAAAAAATGAAAAGCTTTCGTTATTTTTGTGAACCTATGATTTGCCCGATGACCGTTTAAACTAGCTAAATACGAGTATAATAAGAAATCGTGGTGCAAGACGCCCTACAAGTAAGACTATTTTACTAAGAGAAGGATGACATTAAGGGACCGGCGAACGTATCTACGTACCTAGGAACGTAATACCAAAATAATTTAAAATTTGAGCATAGTTTTATCACTTTATATTATTATTTGGATAAAGGCAGTATTTATCTAGGTTCCTGTTACACTTTTGTTCCAAAAAACTTACTATAGAACAAATTAAAAGAAAAAATGCCACTTTTGGTGTACCTACAAAGATTTCAATTCATTTTGCTTAAATTTCTTTTTAGGTTAGTTTTTCGAAACAAAATTTTAACAGGAACCTAGATAAATACCTACTCTCTTAATAAACATAAACTGATAAAAATATGCTTAAATTTTAAATGATTTCGGTATTACGTTTTTATGGAAATACTCCTGTCACAGGCCTCTTAAGAATCCAATAATAAATTGAACAGTTCACGGTTACACACAGATTTCTCAAAAAGTGTCACCTACAAAACTTGGCACCTCAAAACTGACTCACTTTCTTACAACTAGCACCTATCCTCCAAAAACAATGACCCGAACTAGATGTTAGACAAACTGAACAGTTTGATAGTTTGCACTAATTTTGGAGGTTAAACCAATTTGTCCAACTTTCTAAGACAAGCAGATATTGGCTACATATAAGATCCTCTACAAACATGCCATGATAATTTGCATTTGGTTTCAATGTGTTTAAATTGAAACCAATTGCGCAAGAATGTTTTTTATAATCTACTAGTTGCTGCCCGCGGCTTCGCTCGCGTGGTACCCGGATAAAAAGTAGCCTATGTTACTCTCCAGCCCTCCTACTATCTGCACAAAAACAACCACATCCAGCCGTTGCTGTGTTTTGACGTGAAAGCAGGACAAATAAACAAACAAATAAACACCCTTTCACATTTATAATATGGGTACCTACGGATTCATTAGGACGTGAAGAAAAAACTTTAAACTCGGACTTTGTGCTCGTGTATGAAATTCGGCATTGATAGTAAAACTTCGTAATGGAGAAGATATTGAACATTGATAAAAATTACCTACGAGTTTAATTTACCTACAAATATATTTTATTCATAAAACATTCATTGTAATACGAGTATTAGTGGAATACAATCTTGACATTATAACAACACACGGGAATTCAATATCGTCGATTTAGATACTGACAAAGTTTCGATTCGTTCGGAGAAACTTCATCTGGGTAAGAGGGACTTGCGGTACGGTCCGGTAGCGTCTTACACTGAAAATGAAAAGGAAAGAAAATCTGCTCGGAATGAAATACGTATGGTTAAATCTGTCAATAGTTTAAAATTAAAGTATGATTTCACCAAAAATGAAGTCTTATTCGAACTCGCATTGGTGGTACCTTAACCAACTCGGCCATGGAATCCATATGCGTTGGGTCGGTTCGAATCCCGTCGGAATCAAAAATTTTGATAAGACTAATCATTTTAGATAAATCTGCCAAAGTCTAGTAGGTATACCAAGCTAGATTAAGGTCTCTGAACATCCATCACTTATCAATGGAACAACTAGCTGCTGCCCGCGGCTTCGCTCGCATCGTACCCGGATAAACAGAAGCCTATGTTACTCTCCAGCCCTCCAACTATCTCCACACAAAAAAATCACGTCAATCCGTCGCACTATTTTGACCTGAAAGCAGGACAAATAAACACACTTTCACATTTATAATATGGGTCGGATTTCGAGTTTCAAAAGGGGTTTTGTCTTCGAAATAATTACCAAAAGTATCAACTGTGCTAGCTAACTAGAGTAAAATATTCAAAAGACATAACCCAGTTTCGTCAACCTCAGTTAGCATATTTAACTCTAGCTAAGCCATTTTCGCTACGTGAATTATGTATCAACATTGTCAGCTTAGTTCGGCATATCATACTTAACCTCGTAAGTTAGTGCAACTTAGACATCTGTAGATGGTACTTGAGCATTTCCTTCTATGTATTCGTGAGAGTTGTAGGTAGTTGAATATTAAGGTCGGTCCAGCGAGTTGGTGACCAACCAGGGGCCATACCATGAACTCTTAGAGCAATGTTAAAACAAGCTTAAAACAGTCCTACTGCTTTAGAAATGACATTCGTTGTCATGTTTCAAGCTTGTTTTAACATTGCCTTAAGGGTTCATGGTACGGCTACAGGGCGTCGATTCCGGTACCGAACTTTTTATCAACCTCAACCAAAACCTCAACTAAAGCGACTGTTTCCATGACTACTAATAACAAACGACTCAGTTGTGGTGAGGTTTTGAACTTTGGCAGAACAAATTTTTGAAAAGCTATTCTACTATTTCACCAAATGGCTGACATTTAAGAGATCGAACCAAACCAAAGCGGTTGTCATCTAGTAGAATACAGGCCCTGGACTTAATCTAACTTGTAAAAGTCAAAGTTAAAAAATATTAATTCAGTAAGAGCTATGGGAAGCGGTCACATAGAAAAGTCGTGAGAACTAGGTGACTCTACTCCTGTTCATTCACGACCAATAAAGAACCAGGGCAACGAACACGGGTTAGGTCCTAGCTTTTGTTTCAGTGATTCATTCTCTTATTAAATAGTCAAGCTCCAGCTCCAATCAAACCAAGTGAACAAAGTGAAGTGAAGTACATACCTGACCCTAACACTTACAAACAAGTCACAACATCGTAAAACTCTCATTCAATATACACATAACGGGAACATTCCCTCACGTCATAATGACGTCACAAAATTACTGGCTATTGTGCAAAACTGCATTCGTATGGAATGCGTCTCATTTGTATGATAAGACAGTGCAGTCAGCGGCTCGCTGTCTGTAATATTGCAGACTCGTATTAGTGCCGAATGCAGGTTTAAAAGGTACGAATATGCCTGGCTAGGGATTGACATAGGTACTACAGTCTTGAAATTATAACGGCCAGTTTTAATATTCTGCTCGATTTACACAGGGTCAGTAGACAAGTCAGGTGGCGGGGGGCGCCAACTGACTTTAAAATATTCGTGTCCGAATATTCAAGTCAGCGTTGACTTCAAGCCACTGTACTGACTTCCAATCAGTTTACACAGGGTTTTTTCGGGTCAGCACTGACTTGCCTCGAATTTGTAGTCAGTTACTGACCCTGTGTAAATCAGCCATTCCTTCTGTGATTTTGCTTACTGTCTTTAAATATTTCACATTACTTCTATATTGAAAATGTTAACCGTCCACAAAATTGCCGAAAGCGAATAAAAAATAAAATTAAAAAGTGTCAAATATGAGACTTGATTGTGTCATTTTAGTATGTAACGGTCATATTTATACTGTCCTTGATTCTTAAATTTCAATTTCTTTTGGTAAAACGTATGATTTTTAAAATCCACTCACTGGACAATCATTATCGTCTCTTCAACAAAAATATACCTAGGTATTACACAAAGATTTACGAGTTTACTTTGTAATAACTTATTACGTAGATACCTATATTAATATTTTTACAGAGGAAAAGTTAGAAAGTAATTTCTGAAAACTCATTCGATTATTAACAATTTCAATAAATATTTTTTTATGTGGACATTTTATATTAACGTTGGCTAAATTGAGATACTTCAATATAGTCTTGTTCGTTATAATTATGCAAGACCAGTCCCAACACTAACCACTTCGACTGCGGCTGAATCACAAATGTATGAAATGACACCTATTAGTTCATAAGAATAGAACTCGTGACTCTGCTATTACGGCTTCGCTAATAACGCGTTTGGTGAAGAATATTAAACCTTTTGTTGTTTTTAATACTGAAACATCTAGTACGAAACTCCGGTTCTTCTTTTTCTAAACGGTTTGACCGATATCAATTATTTTTGTAAATGGGTTAATTGTTTGTCACTGGGGTATTATTTAGCTACAAATTAGATCCAGTAAGTAGCGCTATTGTCGAGGTACAGAACTTTTTATTTTGATAACTCAGTGGCACGGCAAGGTGGCGGTTCGCGCCCTAGACCTAGACCGGAGACCTGTCTAGTGTCACTTTCGCGCGCCCCTACAAAGCCTATTTCTGCGGGCTAATTGTTAACTTGTCTCAAACCTCAAATTGGTCTCAAACTGTCAAAACGATCGTGTAGGTATGCCACTTGCGTGGTCACCGAACTGTCTTATTTGAGAGTTTGAGACCGATTTTGGTCGCTATCAAAGATAGACAATCAGGGGCGGGTCTCGGTTTCTAGTCTTGGTCTCGGGCGCGAACAGTGTACTTACACAAAAAAGTCTAGGATATAAATAAAATAGCTACTTTAAAACATAAGACGATAAATCAAAAACCAAAAACAACAAATGGAAAAGTATATAGAATTTTACCATCATCATCATCATCAGCCCATAAAGTGAGCTGGTTACACAACATAAGCTCCCAAAATATAGTTTCTAGATATGATTATGAACCTTCTCCATCTGCAGACCACCCGCGACCATTACAATTTACAATGTCATTGGTCCAAAAACTATTATTTTGAGATCACACAATCGTAGGGACCACGAGAGTATTGATATACTCTCGTGGTACATACCTACTCGTCCCTGACAACATCAATTCTTTGATATTTACAGTCGAGTTTTGTGCTCAATTAGTACAAAGGAAGTTTTGTGTTCCCTTTCCCATCGGGGTACCACGTATTTCCACTTTCTACGATCTTGACACACCACTTCAAGCTCGCCGGTTTATGGTACTTTATGGTTTTACATACCTACTCCAAACAACTTTATGGTTTATTTCAAAATTTCACCAAATTGGTGTAAGTATATTTTAGGTCTTCCTTTTCCACTGTCCCATTCACACTCGCCGTAGAATGCTATTTCGACTTTCATCATCCTCTTTATATTACCAAACCAACTAACATGCCTTTCTGAATTCTCATCACTACTTCTTCTTTCACTCCATATCGAGAGTCACTTTAAATAAGGTCTATGATCATCGAAGCCTTGTTTACCAGGACATTGACGTTTTCGTAGCTCCACGATCGCACTAGGTGGCATTATTCGTAAGAGTGCATTGATGTTGTTGGCTGTAGCACTTTACACGTGCCCGTTACGCAGTTTGAGCCACAAATATAGAGTCGAGACACTTCACTTACTGCCTTGTTTGTGGGTACCGTTGGGATTGATTTGTGAACCGTGAAAATTGAGCTGTGTAGGTTTATAGTGGGATAGTACCTCGATCATAGGTTGAGCAATATAGATTTTTCGTTTCGGAAAATATATACAGACGAGCTCTAAACGGTGAAGAAAAAAGACAAAGATAAAGATAAACATAAAGATGAGGAAATCAGTTAGAATTATAATACGGCGGCGATGGGTTTGCAACCTGTTAAATGCTAAAAATGTATTTGGACTACCCCCTGTTGAATAATCTAACCTTCCATTTTAGTTGGTTAGTCAAAAAACTATATTTCATGTAATCCAAGTACTTAAATATTTTTTACAACAAATTCGCCTTTGTAAATATAAAAAAGTACTATGAATAAAAATTATATTATTAAAGAGTCTCAGTAAACTAAATAATGCAAGTACTCTCTACAACTTTTCCTTAAGGGTCCCAAAGGCAAACCTTTACGAGCACCTATGCAAAAATACCACATTCATAATAAAAGAGTGCAAAAAACCGTCACCAACCCATCGTTATCACCGTATGTATTATTAACATGACCCTTAAGACCTCTAAAGCCTTTTCATAAATTTCCAACAACACCTCGAAACGGCTCCATCATTCACGATAGGTACCTAAGCAATAAAATGGTCCTTGTACATACTATAGTGTTATAAATGTTATAATAAAGGGAGGACATCCTCATGGGCCACATCGATTCTGCTTAGCCATTAATAGTGTATTACTAGTAATCATTGGGGTGTTTCGGTGGTGGCTTTTGTTTATATCAGAAAATGATTTTTTTTTTAACGGAGCCTTTGTTTATTAATTCAACGATATAATTTGTACTTTATTTTAAAAATGTTAAGATTAATTTTACAATATAATTAAAAAAATATTACGAATGAAATTAGATTAAAACCACTTAGATGACGACATCTCATTTCCGTCTGATTAAAACATTTTCAATTTCAAAGCATCGCAAATCCCATCTACTTAACGGAAAGAGCATACATCTTTAATGATAAAACGTATCACTGTCGATGAAGGTACTTATCAACTTAGATGCTCAAAAATTTAAATTTAAAAGAGCCATACCAGGGGTTGTAAATTGCATCTTAAAAATACACAGGTTTAACGAGATTACTCAAAGAACAGCCCTTAGGGTGGCTTTGATATCAGTAACATCGAAGATCAAACAGTGGATAAAAGTAAATGAGAGTATACCTTTTGACTGGAGTATACTTGTTTGTCTACTGTAAATTTATTAAAACTCAGATAGGTAGTCGAAGTACGAGTATAGCAGAACAAGAGTGCGGAACATATTCCATTGAAACAGAAGCGACTTACTCTGGAGAGCATTAAAATTTATTTATTTATTTTGATTATTTGATTTTAGTAAAATTACTCTGAAATAAGAAGGAAATAAGGATTAGAAACCTAAAGGCGCGAACCGCCGCCTTAATAAAGTACCTACTAAAACTTACCTATTGATAACATCTTTGCGTTCCCAATTAATTTCGTTCATTTTCGTAATTTGCTGAGATAAATTTAAAAATTATATTTCCCGGAACATTCCAAATGGATTATTCTATTTAATTTGTTCAAATAAAATATTCTCAGAAGCTTATAGAAATCCAAATTAGCTGAATCATCGCAGCTAAGAGCTTTGTTTGAAGTTATTGGACTTCGTCACGCCTACCACAATGACGCTATAGAAAGGGCTCCACTTAGACAATTTGGAATAAATGGTTGAGTACTAAAGGAATTTTAATTGAATAATAAGAAAATAGTTATTGACGCTACAAACTTTGAAAGGATTACTTCAATTAGAAAGGACAAAGCAATAACAAAATCAAATTAAACAATAAAATATAAGAGAGATAGAAACAATCTATTTGTTTTTGTTATCCCAATCTATCTAATACCTGCAGGTGTACAAACGTTGAACATTTTTCAGATTTGTTAATAACTTTTTTTAGTCACCGACCGTAAAATAGATGTGGACGATCATTAATTATTACTGGAACAGCAGTTTGTTTTAGCTCGGTCACGGCCTACAAATTTATGTATGAGCAAAACCATTAAGGGATTGTCGCCCGGGGTCATTTTGTTTAATATTTAAAATGCCTTATTAAAAGTGGCGCTTCGGACGCTAAGGCTAACATTTCCGATCACTAATCTTCTGTGGTACAAGCTGTGTATCTATATTAATTTAGAAAAAAAATTACCAAAAAGGAATGGATTGGTATGAGATTGCAAGACATGGCTATAAAATATTGCTGGACATTTCTCACACAGCGCCATCTAGCCCCAAACTAAGCAAAGCTTGAACCAGATAACTGATAGAATATTTATTTACTTTTTTTTGTAAATACATACTTATAATACTTTATAACACCCAGACAAAGAACAAACAAACATCTATGTTCGTCACACAAATATTTGTTCTGGATGGGAATCGAACCAACCAATATAGGTAGGTACAGTAGTTAGAAATCTCAGTAGCTTCCTATGAGACTTATTTTATCATGACAATCATTGCTCACAATGTCACCTTCGGAACCAAAACACCTCAATCATTGACCTAGCAAAGTACTAAGTAAACCATAAAACAACATAGTAACAAGACTGAGATTTATGGATGAAAAGTCTTGTGTCCGCAAAAAAATTATCACAACAACATCTGTTTTTAACATGCTTGAGGCAGGTGAATGCATAAGGGCTTTTTGTTTTGCATATCATCTGGTCAATGAAAGCTCAAGTATTGTCACCTGTTTTGGCTGAACCATCTGACTAGCATCTTCAATGTCAAATTACTTAAAAAACAATCAAGGACAAAGAAAACAAGCAAAACGATGAGTCTTTGTTCATTAGTGATTTGTGTTCATTAGTGATGAGTCTTTGTTCGACTGTTGTTGAGAGATATGGAATTAGGTGCGAGATTTTTTTCTTGGTTTTCAGATTTGTGCAACTTTCTCATAGCTGAGTGACATGGGAAATATTAAGTATATTGAATGTCTCATTTATCCTTACTTTCACTACCACGAGTTACTCTATCTGGATCATAAATGTTATGAATGAATGATGCAATGCGTTGCGCTTTTGAAAAACTTTTGTGATTGTTTTTTTTTGCGATCTCGGTCACACGCCTACACGTGTGCAAAAGCCTTCAACAATAGGTAAGTACGTCTCAATCGACATTGAATGCTCTATGATAGTGAATTCGCGGAACCATGTTAGATTCTTGTGACCCAGTGACTTGTTTTTCACAATGTGCAACTAGCATGTTTCACTTTAGATCCGAACAGAATTTCGATTAATAAAATTATACTTTCATTGTCGTATTGTAAAGCTTGTGAAACATTTGTATTTTTAAAACGATTGATAGTTAAATTTTATAACGCGATAAATTGCAGTGTTAATGTATTCCTACAAGAAAGTAACACGTTGAAAAACATAAAAACCTCTGAACTGAACTATCAAACAAAGAGTATAGATTTACCAGAAGGCATCAATATAATATGATGTGATTTTTATATCTCCCTTATTTGTCTTCCCTCCCTAGCAAATGATCGTTTGCTTATAGTCAACCAATAAGCAGTAGGTAAAATAATACCTGAAGGGATCTGCAGAGCAATTCAGAGCTTCTCGAAATGTATTCCGAATTCGGAAAGCGACGATTCTTCGCTGAAAAAACATCAACTTTCCGAAGAAAATCATCGAATCGAATGCATTTTGTAAAGTCTGAATCGCACTGCTGAAATTAATTTTATGCGGGTAGGTACTTCAATAGGTACGATTGTAGAAAATGCTATGGCTTTTTCTCGGAGTGAAACTACTGTACCTGATAGTGCTATATCTTCTGTGCCAAAAGTATCAGGTAACGTGACAGACGCGACGAAGCCCGAAAGTGGGAAAGTATATGCAAACTGTTCCAGACGTGACTTCTTCGTACTTTCTACTGCAATAACGTTCTGGGGTGCACTTAAGTTGTCATTCGTGGGAACGTGAATTATGGGTATGATCTAGTGCCATCAGCAAAACAATGGGAAAGTTTCGTTTTGATATTTAGTAACAACTTATCAAACCATTCATCTATATTTTATAGTCTCGGTGTCGTAGTGGTCAGTGGTCAGTGTAGACGCAAAAGATGCAAGTTCGATTCTTGAGGTGACAAATGGCTGAATATTATTTAACACACGGGAGTTACTCACGTAAAAATATCGTCGATTTAGATACCGACAATGTTTCGATTCATCCGGAGAATCTTCATTGTCGGTATCTAAATCGACGATATTTTTACGTGAGTAACTCCCGTGCGTTAAATAATGTCTAGTACAACTCACGAAAGTTTTGAAAGTGAAATGGCTGAATGTTCTGTAGATATTTCGAGTGAAGTGGCAGCATGATACTCGAAGTTGCCATTCCTACGACACGGGGAATCATATAGTGGGATTAAGACTACGCGAATGTTGGGTGTTATTTCATGTAAATTCATTGCCTACAATAATTACATGATACCTCAGATTTTTATATTTAAGAGCTAATTATAATGAGCTAGTCATAATTTCAAACGACAAAAAGTACGTGCACTGTGAAACTTAGTTATGTTGTTTCTCTCATATTATTAGTTCCAACATTAGTTTTTCAGTTGCTTGAAACCTTAAACAACAAAACCTATATCCACAGAACTGTAGTTACACCCACTTGACAGTTTCTAGTTGAATCGAAACTTCAAATTAGTCAATTAAAATGAGCATGTGCCACATGAAGTGGTGATTAGCGAAGCAATTTTCCCATCTTCAACCCTAATCCTTTGCCTATTAATTTGAAATTGAGCATGCGTTGGACAATTGAAACGGAATAGGACATTGCTAACACGCTTTGTGGGCAATTAGAACCGTCCGATAGTGAGCATTGGATATTGACGAGGAAATCGAAATTTCTCAGTTGGAAGAGGCCGACCTACTAAGCCTGAGAAGATATTGTACCTTGCTCTCACTGACTGAAATATCACTTTTACAATATACGACAGGTATCTATTTAAAAGTAGTTTACAGAGTGTAGATACTCTAGTGTAGATAGAGTTGGCCACTTGCTCATACGAAAGAAGAAGAAGAAGTGTAGACAGAAGGTTTTTGAACAAGTTTGCCGATCGAAATAAATATTGATAATTTATAACTAAATAATATCAAATACAGTTGATTTATCTGTTTTGTATGATTTATGAATTGCATTTAAAAATTCGATAATTCTGGCAAATGCTAAAATACAATTTTTTTTTAAATTATTTTTTAATTTTGAAAAAAATAAATCGAAACTTAAACCATTTTATTAACATAAACCATTGAAGTTTTTGGTTAGAGTCCATACCATAAATATGAAAAGCAGACTTTAAAATTTCAGAAGCAAGTACGCATTCCAAAACTTACTACCTATTACACCCAAAACTGTATTCTCTCTTATCAATATAAGAGCATATCTCAATAGCTTGCATACCCTTTGTATCATTAGGGCGTACCTAATTTAAATGAACAAATTTAACTTCAATTATTTTGAAGTGAGGCGGGTCGATCCGTATCCTTTTCAGTACCCTTCCCCTCATTACAATCCACAATACTCAACGCTACGACCCTATGTCTCTTCTAAAGAATTTTATTGCAAAATCAACTTTACTGCAATGATTTTAGTTTGAAAATAGTTTTTAAGCTAGCAATTTCAAGCTACTGAAATTTAAGTGCAATATTTTTTTTTATTTACTTAAGTGTACAAAAGTGTTTCTTGATTGTTTATTTTTAGTGATGGTTGATTTATATGAAAAATATAATAACTTTTTCAATAACAGTTCAGGTACTTTCACTGCAAATTTGTTTCGGTATCGTTGTGTTTGCACAACAGATGTTAGTATCTGAGTTAATGTAATCACTGTGAATTCTTTGTGCATTATTACTATTAACGTATTCTGTAACATTACTCCACATTTCTACATCTAGATAAGCAGCACCCTTCTTTATTTTTCTGCTCTCTCCCTATTTGTAGGGGAAACGTTCATTTCATTTCGATTCAATTCGAAAACAAATTCATTTTTCGTATTCAATGGTAGAAACTAAAGATTGACCTGCTGATATGTTAACTGCGGGATGTACCTTTGTGAACTCTTTGGTGGAAATAATAATAGAGATGTGAAGTACAAAAGTAGTTCAATGATAATAAAAATAGTAAGATTTTTCTTTTAGATAACATTACGTTCCAGATGGATAAATTTTCGGTTTAAGTTGTTTAAATTGGTCTCTTGAACTTCTCTGAAGCGCACGTGGCGTAGCTTGATTATAAGTTCCTGATCGTTGAAGTTAAGCGAGATGTTCTCAGCGGTCATAATTTGGATGGGTGACCAGACCTGGTGCAAGTGACATTAAACGCTGAGCGCTTCCATGCTTCGGAGGGCCCGTTAAATTGTCAGTCCCGGCTTTTAAGTCGTTCTGGCAGCAAATATAAAGCTCATACAAAGTAACTTCTTGAACTTCTTTGTAAAAAAAATGATTTTAGTATCTTCCTATTTTTCTTTGTATTTTGTTAAACCTGCTTAAGACTTTCCGAGTTTCTTTTCAAACTATTAACCCATTTCTTTCCTTTCTTGCTCTATTTTCCCAGAAGCAACTGGAAGTCACTATAATGGCGTTGTTTGTTAGAACGACACACTTTTGCTTTTAGAACAACGATCGGCTCTATTCTCTAATACTTCAAAAATGTATCCAATATAATAATAGTGTTCTTAGAAATCTCATAAAAAGAATGAAACGACGCCCTATAGCAATTTCATTTTTCCGAAATGGTACCCAGTGAGGGCTCTCGTCAGCGATCTATTTTGCGAGTGTTTTGTATTATGAAATGACATACCCACTGAATTTGTTGTTACTTTTTACTTTGAACTCTATTAGTATAACGATAAAAGTGTTTTTGTGTAAATTTCGTCCTCTTGCACCACGTCAGTTCTCCCTAGTTGCACCCTAATCGAATTGCCACGCATGGTGCGTTCGTCTTGTGGCGCGTCCCCCTCGAACCTTGGACGTCGAAGGCCGAAAAATAAATATCCCCTGAAATCAAAAGGCAATGCTTTAATTGGACCCTTTTCCGGTCCACTTTACGGATTACCTAATTTGGCTATTGTTGGTGCAAATAAATTGCGCTTCCTGCATTAGCGAGCCGATCGTCTGATTTTTATCAACATTATATATATATAAAACTTTTTATTTGTTGCGTGATGTTTACGGTTCACAGTTCTAACAAATCAATGAAGTGTTATGAATACGTTTTGTACCTACTATGATACATCTATATTACCAATATCGATCAATAGTATGTCAGTGTTATTATTGTTTCTGTTCAAATTATTTATACGTATATTTCAGTGAACTGCCACCAAGTTATATCTTCTCTTGCAATATTATGATAAAACCAACAAACAACCCTACTTAAATCTCGTCATAAATCTTTCTTTGCATCCTCATTATCTTCTAGTTGGCTTTCCCATCTTCATATATCCTTATTTGTATGAGATAAAGTTCATTATCCCCATAAGTATCACAGTTTTGTAATCCAGAACTATCGTCTACTGTTTTTTATCTACAGTCTTATGCCCTTGGTATAAGGTTTATATTATAGTAGTATTGTGATTGGTAGGTAATCCAAAATTGAGCTTAGACGCGTGGCCTGGACTTGACAACGTGCGTCAGTCTTTTGATACGCTTGACTGGAACGAATTGTCTAGGCGGGGGAAGAATGGTATTTGTATGAGTATTGGCAGGGCTTTCTACCAAACCTAGGTACATAAAGAAATAAAGGCTCAACGGTAATAGTTTTACACATTATCAGAATGTGATATTATTGTTTTATACGAAAGAAAAAACACTTTCATTTCGAAAAATATTAAGTAATTGAACTTTACAAAAGTCCTACAATTTCCAATAAGACTTCTCCAGCAAATTTTATCAAAATATTTTTATAACTTTAATTTTTCGAATTGATCTAATATGGGCTGATTTTACAATCAATAAATAATTTTTATCTGAGGAATAAATATGGCGTTAACTTATGACATATTTTCGATACAATATCTGTCAAACCGCATATTTATTTCCTCAGATAAAAGTTATCTAGGTATTGAAAAATCAGCCCTAAATCAAATATCTCCAAATATATGGAGATGACCCTAACAAACTGAGGCAATGCATTGTACCATCACGACAAATGCAACATCCGGAAGAAATATGATTTCGGACCCCTTTTATATTTGGGCTCTGAAATCAGACTGTTTTGGACATTGTCACATGTCAATGCAATAAAACTTGTATGTTCAGGAATCTGTGAACCAATCAATGGAGCACAAAACATATTTATTTCATCAAAAATTTCTGAACTTTGATGTTTTCTAATTATTTTTAAGTATTTTAGATCATTCAACTAACACTTTCACATTATCTGAGTTAATTCAAACAATGACGAAGTTTATTTGTTAATTCCACTACAAGTATTATACCTGAAGCCAAATGCAGTTGCAGAATTTTCTTTATTATTTTTATGATATTTTTCCAAATTAATTTCCACTTTTCTTTTTATTTTGAACTTTCTGGAATTACTCACATTATTTTTTATGGATCAAGTAAATGTTATGCGGTAGGTAAAAACAAAATTATTATTGTACAGATATAAATCCTATTAGATATTTTTCTTATAAGCCAGTATTAGAATCAGGGGCTTATCAGAATCTAATTCACTTTATGTCAAAAACGCTACCATAAAATGGACTTATTCTCATTTTAATTTAATTTATTTCATAAACTTGATATATTTTGGAAGCTTAGAGTTCGTAGCCTGTTTCCTTGGCCTCAATATGCCGTAAATCGTGATTAGCGTCTGCTCCTTAATAAAACAACGAATGAATCCTGTTTTTTCTACAGTCTTGCTTGTAACTAAATAACAAGGCATTTTTGTAAGCACCTACTAAAATAGTAGGTACCTAGGTACTTAATTTTATAATAAATAATAAATAAAAAAGCCTTTTATTCAGAAATTTTACATTGTTTTAACTTAATCCTACAGATTAACTTACATCTGCCTCAGTATCTGCCTGTATGCCTCTTAGGACAAAGGCCTCCTCCAATTATATAGATAGACAGTATATATTATCCTTTATTACCTGGCTTATTCAATAGGTACATTATTTTACCAGCTAAAGTTTAATTTCAATCAAAAAATTACATAAAAATGTCGCAAATGGATTAAAAATCAGTCATAATCAGGAATTTAAAAAAAGCAGTCCTCATGCATCCCTCATAAAATATGTCTTGTATAAGAATGTCCGTTCCTTAAATAAATACCCATTGACAACGGTCGTCGCCAAATTATTGTACAAACATACAACCTTCTAACCTAATCCTACAGGACGCCCGTTTTCTAACGACGAAGAAAACTAAGGCTTAGAGAACGCCTTTTTCATAAAAATGCAGACGTAATTTTCCACGTCAATGCGCTAAAGAACGCAGTTTTTCTACTCCAGAGGTCTTAGCGGTTGGTTTTATTTTTTATGACGTCATCAACAGGAGGAAACGGGGGGAAATAGAGCCTGCGGTCACGGGTCTTTTTAAACTGATTGCTTACACCGCTTGGGTGGAAACTATTATAAGTACCTAGTCCTCATTTATTACTCACTAGCGGTCACCCATGACTTCGTCCGCGTAAATCCTTAAGACATATCGATACCGAATTTCAAGTGGATATCTCCTATAGTTCGTTTTTGATAATACCTACACAGGAACCTAAAATTTTCCTAGTATAAATAATATTCTACTTGTTAATCCAGGTAATAATCCATCTTTGTGCCTTTCATCGAAATCCGTTAAGCCGTTTTGCGTGATTGAGTAACAAACATCTAAACTTACAAACTTTCACATTTACAAATTATACTTATTATTTGCATAGAGATCGTAGATAATTTCTACCGCGCTATAGGGAAAGAGTCATGATTATGTTTTGTGTCGATTTCTTATGTATGTATGTATGTGTATGTAGGGTGAAGGAAACCATCGTGATGAAACCACGGCTAGACTGCCCCAAAGGCAGTTTTTCCTGAGGCCGATCAAGCAAAGAGGGTGGCTTAGATGCTAGGCACGCCTACTCTACTCTCTGGCAAGTACTTGTATGAGTATGAAAAGTAAGATTCCAGCTGTGGTGAAGTGTTGCAAATGTTAAATCAGTTTTATGTAAACTATCAAAATAAGCGAAGCACGAAAAGCTGATTTTACTTACTTGAGTACCTACATCAAGTCACTCCAAATAATAATCACTCTTAGCTTACATTCGTGAGATTTTACAACATTTTCGTATCAAGGTTAGCACCAGTTTTTGGTGACTTTCGTCATAAAATTGTCAATTTAGCAAAACTTGGAAATGTTTTTTTTTCTTGTCACTTTTTTGACAATGTAAGACAACAGATTAAGCAGCCTTCCGAGCTCTAGGAAGCTTCTAAGTCTATTTTGAATAGCAGCGATAGTGTCATACTATTGCGATCTATCTTAACGTCCCAAAAATAGTATAGTGTGACTATTATATTTGGGACCTAACGCAATTTTATATGGCCTATAAAAATGGAAGCACGAACCTAGTCACAACAAACTGCATTTCGTACTCGTGCTTTTCGATCCAATCTGTCGTGTTAAATCTATCGAGATCGAAACCTGATAGTCTCGATCGCTCAAATGACCAGTCTGATGGAATCTCGTAAACAGTAGCCGTTCAGATCATGTGACACAGGCCCCCGCTGAGACAATTTCACTTTTTCCCAACATTTCTCGGCTCGACACTTGCTGCCCTTTTGGCAGGGGTCCGGGAGTGTTTGAGATTGTGCGAATTTGAAATCTAATATTTACGCCTTCGTGTTTTGTTTGTTATTTTGCTTCGAGATTGTTTAAAAGAAAATCAATACCTTAGTCTTTTTTAAACTTTCGCGATCACTAATTGCGTTTGATCAGAAAATGTCAGCTGTGACAACTATTAACACCAGTTATGAGAATAAACATTAGATATTGTTATAAAATAAGAGCATGGTCTAGTTTAAAGCGAAAATTAAAAAAGGCGTCCTTAAGTACACTGACCTAAAACTGCATTCTTTCTACTACATTCTACAAAGATAAAAATCCCATGCTTCAACTTCATCTCAATTATAATGATATTTGCGGAACGAGATCGCAGCATCCGTTACACAATTTGCGATAATCACTGTACAAAGAAAGATTTACCCTTCGCAGTTGATTTCGAAACTCATTTGCGGTCTATGTTTTTGATCTCCACCGTTTCACTGCACCTAGATTGTAGGTTGACCATAATTTCTGTATGACGCCTGTCTCTTTGTACTATTTTCCCTAGTTTATTATACTAATTAAATAATTTAAAGTATGTTCATGACTCATATATTTTCAAACATTCATTTAAAACGCCTTGCGAACTTTCACTTTGAAGGTATTATACACTTTTCGTTCACTGGTAAATTATCGAAACAAAAACTTTTGGCAACATGATGCTTTACAATTTTTCTAAATTAACAGATTTAGCGCAGTCTTTCATACACTTTCGGCGATCACAACTCATATTTTAGACATACATTGCAGTCTTTCTGTTTGATCCGTCTTTTTCACAATTATTGAAACGTAGGAGCGTAAATGAACTCTCAAGAATTTATTAATAAAGTTTTCTTTGATGACAATTCATACAAATTCGATTACGATTTAATTCAAAAGTAGGGCTTAGTTTCACTGCGAGATAATCTAGCTTGTGAGTTGTCGGACTTCAACATTGCATTGTCAGTGCATAGTGCAGTATGTTGAGCTTGCAAGCTTGGCAGTGAATGCATTACCAGTCAGACTACTAGGCTGAGTGCCATCGACGTAAATGTTTGACTTGTGGTTGCGGTCTATAGAGGTTTGGCAGCAAACGCGTAGCAGACCATACGAGAAACGTTTTAAAGAATCTATCCTCTTTTCTAATCCAGTGTTGCCACCCGAGTCTCATTACAAGGCGCCCAAGCGCATAATTTTGCGGTCACCACCAAACGAGAAGAGCTGGGGACACGCGCCGGCCTTTGACTAACTGCTTTAAAATACAGTTTTTATTGGACTATTTTGTTAGTGAATGAATCTTCATTTTTGTATCTAGTTAGTAATAGCCGTAGTGTGCATGTGCCAAATAATGTATGTGGACGTGTCTCTGAGATTTTTTTTATGATTTGACAAGGTCTACCTTGTTTGATTTCTTCAAAAAAGAAAGAATGTATACCGTTCTTCGAAGAATGTAAATCATTTCTTGATCATGTTTATGTTTCTTAGAAAATGTTGTTTTTTTATAGTCTCGCTAGGAGTTCTCACAGATAGGCAAATACCTTTCTCTAGAAGCCTAGAAGAACCTTCCAGTTTTCTTTTATGTTTAAGTATTTATAGTAAAAAGATAAATGGATGTTTCATTCATACAAAATAATTTATTTAACCTTGTGAATATTTTCAAGGAAGTTTAAAAACAAACTTAAAATCGAAAAGTTTCGAAATATCAAAAACTATATAAAAGTTAGGTACATCGTCTGTCTGAGAGTATAACAGGCGTTTGACCCACAAGTCACTTTATTACACAAGCTCACAGTCATGCACTCAAAATGGATCGGTATGGAACATAATCTTTTGTACGTAACGCCTCTGACCGATTCTTCACGGTGCCGTCAAATCTATGAATTCAATTGTAGCCGATTTAGCTCATTGACGCTAAGCCAGTGAGACTCCACATTGAAACTTTATAGTTAGGTTTATTACTGAGAAATGAGACTATTAATTTTATAGTTCCTATGATTATGTTTACGATATACCGGTTCCGTTTAGGGTATTACACCATCACAGATTTGCCGTATCTCGATTGTCCAAAAAGTCAACATTTTATGCCACAGTAAACATTAATTAAGCAGTAAACCGAAACTATGAGATAGTATCTTTATATCTGTCATCGCTGATAAGAGTAGCTTTTAAAAAAATGTTGATAAGTCTACGGATATGTGATGCAACTCAGTTATAAGCAACATTAAAATGAATAACGACGGTGATTGATGTTTTGATGATGTCGATACAAAAATATTCTAAAACTGGTACAAGGACGTATAAATCATAACAAACTTCAGTAGTTGACACACTCACGCATGATACTGAATCAACATAATGCCATCCATTAGGTACTAAATGAACATCTTAAAAAGAAGTCGTGTGATGTTCAATAACTGTCAATTGATACACTAACGAGCAATATAATAGCGAATTCAAACCGTCAAGTATCATAGCTGTTTATAGATGATCTTACACAAGCAAGATAAATAAATAGGATTGAGAAATTTGGAATACTGTTTGTTATTTTACTCTGAATTGTGCCAAGGCTGTATAACAATAGTTGTTATTAAGGCACTTCAGAATAACGTCGAACGTATGGGTACGGTATCGTGTTTTACAAAATGCCGAGTTTTCAATAACATTTATTAAAATAATAATAAACTTCAGGCCACTAACGAAACTGTGTGTGAATTATAAAGAGGTGACGTAGCTTTATGATTGCAGATCTCTGGAACTGCAGACCTGATTCCGAAAGCTTATGTTTCTTTCTAAAAACTGATCAGTTTTTGTGGAAATCTTCATGCAGGTGAAAATACGGGACGCAGTTAGTGTTAACTAAGGCAAAAAGAACTTAAAAGGCTTAGCATAATGTAGAATAACCGACTAGACTAGGAGAATGTATCGGTGCTGGAAAATTTTACTCTACGTGACTTAGATTTTCTCGTGACCACCATTTCATGACCTAAATTCCATAGCGGTTATTTTTTTTAATTTCGTTTCTTTAAGTTTTAGTCCACTTGAAGACCTACTTCATGCTTTACGAATTACGACTTCATAGCTTAATAAGGTACCCGTATACTTAGATATTATATTGTATTTATAAGACATCATAGCTGTAACTGGCTTTTCCTGGTCGTTTGATCTTCTATTTTTTTGGTCGCAAATTATTGATTTAAAACAGAGTAAAGTAATATCTAACAAAGAGATAAAAGAAGAGAAAGAAAAAGATTTGCATACTTGTTACAGATGGAATGCTGATGAAGTAAGCAGTGCGAGAAAGGTTCAAACCATTTAACCTCAAGATTCTTGACAACAATCAGCGTGCGAAGTCAACTCTTGTTGGTCCTGTCACTCTTATTAAACATGAAACTCGAGCTGTATTCAATTACACCTACCTACATCACTGAGGTTAATGACCCGAAAACAAAGCACTTGATGTCATTTAAAATGATAAAGCACGTGATTTAAATAAGATGTGATGTCATAATACAAATGACGTTATAAATCATTGATTCAGTTTGAAATTTTAATGAAAATACTGTAAACATTTCGTCGGGAGATGGTGTTACAAAAATAAAGTGGTCATTTATACACGACAAAGATTCAGCTGAAATTATGTTGATTGGATATATTAACCCTGTTACTCATATTCAACTATAAATTTAGCATGAGAATGTCCTTTATCATTTTAATTTTATATAATAAAAAGAGAAAAGAAAGGGTTTTGCAGCCGTATAAAAACCAATGTCAAAAATGCATCGCACCTCTGGAATCTTAAGCAAAGCAAGAGTATTTCTGCTTATCCAACACAACATCTTCCTACTTATAGGAATACTATCTATATATTTGAAAATAACATACTTATAAACAGTTAACTCGTTCAGTGCCATGATGCACATGAATATCTAGAATCTTTTATAAAATAAGTAAGCTTCCTAACAAGCTGGCAACTTAATTTTGGAAAGGTTAAAGAAAAGGAAACTGTAGCTAAATATAGCTATTTGTCGCAACAAGGAACATTTTTAGACGCTCGGTCAGATATGATTTAATAGAGTGGCGAGCGCTTCGTTAACATTAATAAATTCAGAGGAATTACTAAGATTTTTCGAAAGTGAAATCAATCAAATGATAGAGTTTTCATGTAGGTATTGATATCAAATAACAGTTTTTAGGACACAAGTGAACACGCCTTAATATAATAAAAACAATATTCAATGTAAACTACATTCAAACCGTTTTTTATTACTATATTTATTTATTTCTTTCTTTAATTTACTTTAATTAATGTTTCGATTATTATTATTATTATAAGTCTATTGTCTCCCACTGCTGGGCAAAGACCTCCCCCCATTCCCTCCACACATCACGATCCTTAGCTGTTGTAGTCCACTCGGGCAAGAATTGATCGAGTTCATCCCGCATGCCATCTCCGTCTCGGTCTGCCGCGTCGCCTTCTCGCTGGGTCGGGGCGCCACTCGGTGGCTACCTTCGCCCACAGCTCACCTGGCATGCGGCAGACGTGACCAGCCCAATCCCACTTCAGCTTTCGATACTTTTTCAAAATTTTCTATTGTGAAGATAAGACCTAAGTACTAAGATTACAAATGCCTGAAGACCTGAAGGTAAGCTAGTTTACATTTTGTTCAGTTTGTGAGTAAATGTAAGGCCATCTGCATTCTGACTTTACCTACTTCTGGGAAGAGGTTTTTTTTTTAATTTTGCCCGTTCCCTGGCTCCGTCCAGATCATATCAACTGTCGATCCATGATGCTATTTAAATCGTCAACCCATCGTTCCGCAGGATCCCGGACGTGACTTTTGCTAGTTCTCGATCACAAAACTGTCATCATCATGATTCTATAAGTACCCTGTCTAACTCAACTTGAATCTAGTTTCAGTTTCCTGAAGTCACCGACTAAGTTAGAATTTAAAAACTCACAATTCAGTCACCGTACTAAAAACAACTCGATTTAGAACCATAGTAGTTCTTGCTCCTTCTTCACCAGACGCTTTTAACTTTCCTTCGGCACTTCGTTAGCCGTGTTTGTATTTATTTAGAACATGATAAGTTGGTGGCGACTGACTCCGAAACAGGATATGTGCCTACCAAGGATTCCTCCACATGGACTGCATTTTATAAAGATTGTCTTGATAGCTTGCTTAATCGTTTTTAATAGATTGTCCATATTCTGTGCGCTCAATATGTATGCTGACTGCTAGAGGTAATGAGGAATAGAGGCAATAGAGGCAATAGGGTTTCCGTACTTCGGAGGGCAAGTAAAATCAATCCATCCTATAAAGTAATTAAACAATAACCGAGGTCTCTAGGCGGCCTTAAAACTCAGTTACCAGAGTTGGCTATTGGCTTATCCGAACTTGCTTTTTAACTAACTGAATAGTTGCCTCTACTACCCTGTATCGTGTACGGATTGATGCATATCGTTCCTTTAAAGTTAGTCCGCATGAGTCAACTCTTTTAATGTAGTTTTAAAGCCATTTGAATGTCTCCATCATGGCTTTACAATTATAAAGACGTTACCAAAAATAACAGAAAACAAAAAGTGATAAACCAAAACATACTCTAAAGCTCTGTTCAATTGACAGACTTTTTAACACAAATAATTATTACTGTCTCACACAATTGAAAAATAAAAATACTCAGACAATATGCAAGAGCCCTAACACTATTCATCCAAGATTTCTTCGCCTCATCTAAGCACCATTTGATCTTCCAATACATTGCCTGTCTGTGTACAATTAATCAGTACTTGAGTTAGCTTGCAGCGAGTCATCTTTAAGTTGGTCATGAGTTTCTTCGGTAGCTGGGGAATAAATTGATTATTGAGAGACGTTTCCTTCTCTATACTCTCAACAGTATCACGTAAATTATATTGAAAACAGTATTTTCAGCATCAATTTTGTAAACTAAAGTAACTAGTAGTTCGCCCCGAACTGAGATCTCGCGCACCGTAGATGGCTTACATTTGGACTTTCTTCTGACTACTCCTATAATTTCAAGTGCTACTACTGATACTGCCGAGTATGCCTATTGCGCTAGCTCTTCATGGTAAAAAATACTGGCATGCATGCAATACATAATGTCGCGTCTAATTTTTCATTTAGGTATTTCATATTTATGAATTCTCGTCGTATTTCTAAAAGTACACGTCCTAGAATAAAAATAATAACTATTTTGGAATGTACAAATAAAGAACTTTCATTTGACAGCCCACTCAATATATTTGTTTACTTAACTTTTTTTACCCCAATTATTTTCATTCTTTATCAAAATTTTTTTTATCATGAAAATAAATCAAGTAGCATCTAAAATCATTGCAAACCAAACCGCAACGATGCCACTCTCTTTTTAAGACCGACCAGTCAATGAGCTACGAAGTCATCGAAACTCTATGCAACGGGAGCTCTTGCAGCTCTGGTTTCGTAGTTTTTGGTCTTTGGTCGTATTTCAAAAACTATACATCCTAGATTAAAAATAAAAACCATTTTGGAATGTACAAAATAAGCCCTTTCGTATGACACCCCACTCAATTTATTTGTGTAACTTTCATAATTTTTTACCCCCTTGGGAACCCAATATCTTCACAACCCCTTTATCGATTAAGCTCATGTGCTCCCCCGTAAATTTCCTTACCACAACCTATTGACCTACCAAGTTTCATGCAGATTGGATGAACGGTTCGACAGTTATGCTCGAACAACAATTCGTGAAACATACAAACATACAAACATACAAACATACAAACATACAAAGCAAAATCGCCCAACTTACCACTAAGATCTTCGCTCGCTTCGCTCGCTCGATCGACTAAGATCTTCGCTCGCTTCGCTCGCTCGATCGACAAGAAAGAAAAAATAACTGGCTTACAAAATTAGATGTTTGAAACACGTCAGAGGTTCTTATAACGTTGTCTCCGACAGACTGTGCGATCAAAAGTCAAAATCCCAAAATCAACACAGTGCATAAAAAAACATTGCTTGTGAGACTTAATAACTCAGTAGCTATTATCAAAATGATAAGTTATTTAAACCAAAGAATTTAATAGAAAATTTCGAATTCCTTTCATTGCTTTGGACATAAACATAAAACTTCGTTATTTTAAACGCGTTAAGTATAAACATTTGCAGGACCGTGACGGGCAAGTGTTGGAGAAATTGAATTTTGTAACTTGAGCTTTGGCTCGTAAAGCTTTATTATTATTGCCGTTTTCTTACGTTTGTTCGTTATTTTAATAATAAAGGGTCAGTGGAGAAAATCTTTGCGAGAAATATTGGTTACAGAATCACTTTGCTAACTTAGAGATGATTTTAGTTTAGACCAAGCTGGGACCGGGCCGAGTTCAACCCGATACACGGATTTCAAAGCTGCCTGTACATGCTGGGTACCTCAGCCAGCGTGAGCGATGGCGAGTCAATGCAAGGCGAGTGCTACCGTCCAGGCGCTTGGCGAGTCTATGCAAACCAATGAAAATTGGCGCTTGTATTCACTCGGCCAGCTAGGCGAGCGATGGCAAGGCAAGGCATAGTTGCTGCCCAACGTCGGCACTGGCATTCACTCGGCGTGTAGTAGCGATTCAATTTAACATTTTATAAGAAGCTTAATAAAAGTTTGTAAAAGCCTTTGAACCTTCTGATAACTGACTTTTGAAGGCCTCTGTCATGGCTAAAGGATAACCGGGATCGACAATTTAATGTGTCTTCTAAAGCATTAAAACGGTCAATAGGTATTGACCGTTTTAATGCTTTAGAACCGTACATTTTGTGATCAAACAAAACGTTCGTCGCTTAACCTTTTCAGTTTCTGTTCATAAAAAAACAGAATTTTCAGTATCTTCTCTTCATTATTCAGACCAAAACCAAAATCTGTGGGTGCAACAATGGTCGATAAACAACTAGGTACTTTACCTCGTTCATTATTTTGAAAATATACCTACTTATATAAACTTAAAATGTAAAAAAATTGTATTTGTATTTTGCACGACTCGTCTCCCGCTCGGTCAAGCGTGTACCATCCCTTACTCGCAAGTTTTCTTATTTCACTATACCAACTTTACTTATAAAATGTCTTGTGTTATTCACGATTGTTTCATTGTTTCAGTCTTCTTTGTTTCTGAACTTCTTTTCGTGTATGAGTAATTGTCGAAAGAGCGTCAACACTCCTAATTCATTAGGTTAATCAGTGTTTTCCACGCAACGGCCGCCCTCAACCAACTATGTACTTTTAATTACAAAAGCAAATGTCCAGAGCGGTCAATATAGACAAAAAGCTGGTGGTGATTTTATAACTTCATTTTTTAAATGAAGGTTATCATTATAGCTTTAAAGTTTCAAGCAATAATAGTAAAAAGTTGGAAATAATTAACAAATATCGATAAATTTAATTAATCACAATTATTTTAGTAAAAAGCAGCTAGTTTCGAAGTAGACGAATAACGTAGATAATTTATGATTTAATATTAGGAAATTGAACTTTCATCTGTTGCATCTCACACCACTGCAATCCTCAAAATCCATGACGTCGATTCTGTTATTCACTTTACAAAACTGGGGCCCTAGCCATATTACATTATATACCGTCGCGTCGCGATCGCTGTAGAACACTTCAAAATGTATAGGAATTGACGTTCTGACCACGTGACACCTTTAAACGTCAATTTCTATACATTTTGAAGTGATCTACAGCGATCGCGACGATAGATAGTGTAATATGCCCCCCTAGCCATATTACACTATCTATCGTTGCTGTAGAATAGAAACACTTCAAAATGTATAGGATTTGACATTTCAAGTAGATGAGTCACGTGGTCAGAATGTCAATTCCTATAGATTTTGAAGTGTTCTATTCTACAGCGACGATAGATCGTGTAATATGGCTAGGGCCCATGGCTAGGGGGGCTGAATCCTAATAACCTGTAAAATTATCACTGTTGTTGTCATTTCTATCCGTAAAAAGAGAACTGTCAATATACTGAGCTCTTAAGTGACCAAAAGTTATCGGTGTTTTTAAACTGCCTGAAGGTCTTCACCATGGCTTATCGACTTTATCTGGGACCAAAAATCGTCTCTCGTTGATTATGTAAAGTTAATGAAAAAATTACCCCTGTCTCTCGCTCTAACTTGTCCAGGATAGGGACAGTTCAAACAACACTGCCATTAGCCGCCAATCACGGTGGGTAATCGCGTTAATTTATGCAGTACGTCATTTCGTGACACGTTTGGACGTGCGTCGGTATACTGATGACCTCTTCACTGAAGAATAAATTTTCAGATCGTTCTGTAGATGAGTGTACTTGATGATAACGCTCGTTAGCGATTCTTTTTATAACTGTACCGAGTTTTTGAATTATTTGAGACAAGTTAATGAAATTATCATGGATCAAGTACTTAGTAAGTAGAAATTTAGAAAAAGAAGTGATTTAATGGCTTTTGACTCATGATCTTATGTGCCGAAATAATTTAGCAAATTAACTATAAAATAAATTAGTAGGTAGACCTTTCACACTGCGCTATTTAAATAAATAAATAATGCTGGACATTTTACACAGCATCATCTAGCCCCAAAGTAGTCAGAGCTTTGTTATGGGAACTACTTGACTGAAATACTACTGATATACTTACTTTTTTTTGTAAATATGTACATATTATACATAGAAACACATTAATTTTAAGATGGGAGGGCGATCTGCCCAAGGGCTGGCGCAGAGCGTGCCTAGACCGCACGGAATGGCAGAATCTGGAGGAGGCCTTTGTCGAAGGACAACCTGACCTGGGTTTCGATGTCAACGAAGCTCCTAATTAAGTTTAATAGCTAAGTATAATAATAGGTTTAGTTAGTAATTTAAGTTAAGTTAATTTAATTTAAGTCAAAATGTTAAGGTCAGAGAATAAAAGCTCTTTTTATTTTTATTTTATTTATTTATTAGTGACAAACAGTGACAGGGTGTATTTTGAGCATTGTTTAACAAGAAAGTTGAGAGGCGTTTATAAGTAAGGCCTGTAACATTTGAAATGAATTAATCAAGATCAAGTTTAATTTAAATAAAAATAAAAATAAATAAGCAAATAAATATTGCTGAACATTTGACACAGCGCCATCTAGCCCCAAACTAAGCAAAGCCCTTACTATGGGAACCAGAAAACTGATAGAATACTTATATATGTATTTGTAAATACATACTTATAATACCCAGACACAGAACAAACATCTATGTTCATCACACAAATGTTTGTCCTGGGCGGGAATCGAACCCAGGACAGCGCAGAAGGCAGAGCTACTACCAACTGAGCTATGAGGCCAGTCATAATTCATACGTGCCTTGCATCCTCCAGATTTATAAGAGAGATTATTATATTTCACTAAGTAGTCCACGCCTATGTACTGGACACCAAGCACAACTTCAGAGAATAAAAAGGAAATCAATTCTCCGAAGTACCGCCTCGGCGAGCTCCGCCGCGACCCTCATACGTAATAAATACCTACCCTGTATGAATAGATTTCTCGTATTTTATTACGATACTTACTGCTTTTTGAATCATACGCGTACGTTGGATCTTGCTATGATGCAATCATAGTCGTTAGATCAGAGCTACAGTACGATTATAAGTAGGAGTGTTTGTTTTTTCTAGTACCGTGACGTGATTACGGTCAAGATTTAGGCTGGGTTGCACCATATTGGCTGTTAAAGTTAAGGTTTATGTCAAATTTGACGATAACTTTAACGTTGACTTTAACATTGACTGCGGAATGGGTTGCACCATCGTATTTCTTGGCATAGCTAAAGTTATTAGGGTTACAAGTCAAATGAGATCTTATTTACCCCAAAATCAGTGTAAAAAACATTTTTAAATATGGCTATACTAGGCGAAAACTCAAATGACGCTGTCAATTGACAAATTTTGCTGTCAGTGTCATTGTCTGCGAGACAATGACACTGACAGCCGAGACTCAAAATATATTTTTTTCATACTAATGACTTTTTAGATCTCGTAATTTTTAATAGCCGTAACAGACGCACAGACCCAACCGCAGACACAGTGCTCTGTCTCATTTGTTAACATGAATTTTGTATATATCCTTCTTCTTCTTTTGTGCGAGTGAGAAGGAACAGAAAATACAAAATTCATGTGAACAAATGAGACAGAGTACTGTGTCTGCGGTTTGGTCTGTACGTGTGTAAGCACTATTACCGTAGGTATATTTTTTTGTCCGACTTTGTTTGAAAAAATCGATGATAAATGTGTCAGTGACGTAGTTAATTTATTTATTTCTCGAAAACTTAACAGTCCAATAGAAAAATGGTTTCCGCAACAAACCTTTGTTTTTGCTCATACTTTATATTAAGCTCGAGAAACTCGGATTTGATTCCAACAAAAATTGTTTTTTACGGTGAATCCTTTGAAATGGTAGAAGATCGTTGAAAAAGTGATAGACATGTTTGTTGTGTAAAATATGTAAAGTAATTTTGCATTAAATAACTTTAATGTTGTTCGTAAAAAATCAATTTGTTGGAACGAATTCGAGTTAGCGACTTTATATCCCAGCAGGTTTAGGCAAATAGGTAGGTACTTACACTTTTCTTTCCTAGACCTGTTATTACTTAATCATAATAGTATTACTTTCGTCTTCAGAACTACTAGATTCCTCTGTAAATTCTAGAAGCAGGGACATGTTGTTTGTTATTTTGAGCACAAACGCTTTATGAAGTATGAGGTTTTTATGATTTTGACGCATCTGGCAGCTATTTAACTTTAACAATAGCTTTAACCAGCGAAGATTGGGCGGTTACGGTTAGCAGTTAAGTTATGACGTCATTTAACAATTGTCAGATGGTGCAACGCATTTTTTGCCTAACCGGTACTTTAACATGTTTGTTATTGTTAAAGTAAGCTGGTGCAACCCACCCTTAATGTTTCGTCATAGAATTATAACCCCGTGATTCATTTTGAACTTAGAGGCTTTCTAGAGCTTAGATGGCTGCCGAATCTGCGGCAGTTTCTTTTCATTGACAGCGACAAAAAAAAAGAAGAGAAAACATTTTCGAAAGCCTTGCTAAGTTGTTTGTCTTTTATTATGAATAAGGGGATAATTTTCTTTTATCATTGTGGGTATGCTTAAGATGCTGGTCATTTACAACGATAGATGTTGAAAATTCGTACGGTCGGGTTGTTTTTACAACTACCCTCGACTTTTAAAATAACACTGATCCGATTTGTTTATTTTACGTGTTTGACGTGTCAATTATATACTTATGATTTTTATCACACGTAAGCCTCAATGCCATGATGCGATCATAGCCTGAGGACTAATCTTACTCCCTTACAATGCGATTGTACCTACCTGGTTGTGTTTGGTTTTTTCTATGACCGTGAAACGATTATGATCATTATTGAACGTTTATCATAAAATATAGATTTGTGTTATGAAGCTTGTTCGTGTCATTTGCAACAAGATAAAGATAATATGAGAATTCCATACAGACGAATTATTTTGGCGACTACCTTAAATTTCTGAATAACAGTAGAATGATGGTAAGACTTTTCATTTTGAATGAAACAATGGAATGATTTATTTAATCGTACGAGGTTGGTGATAAAGATTACGGTTAAGATTGTGTAATTTATCACATACTTTTTTAGAAACATACGTATGCCTTGGTACTATGATGCGATCATAGTCGTGCGCTGACAACGGCAATGCAATTTTATTCATGTTTTTGTTTTTCTAGTACCATGACTTGATTACGGTCAATATTAACCTTTTAACAAGAAATCTAGGTTGTGTCATATTACGTACATGTGTTAAATAAATACTTGTCATTTGCATCAAAAGGTACTTATTTGAGATTTTATACAGGATTATTATTGTGTCTTGGTACTATGACGCGATCATAGTCGTACGCTGACAATAACTGCAAAACGATTTTAGTCATGTTTTTTGTTTTTCTAGTACCGTGGCTTGATTACGGTCAATATTAACCTTTTAACAAGAAACATAGGTTTGTGTCATGTTGCGTGCATGCATTAAATACTTGTTTTTTGCAACAGAGTAGGTATATTGGAGATTTTATACAGAATTATTATTGCGCCTTGGTACTATGATGCGATCATAGTCGTGCGCTGACAATGACAAACTGCAAAACGATTTTATTAATGCTTACGTTTTTCTAATACCGTGATTACGTCATTATTAACCTTTTAACAAGAAATATAATTAAATACTTGTCATTGATAAAGGGTATTGGAGATTTTATACAGAATCATGATTGTATGACTACCCTCAACTTTTTAACTATTTATTTTTATCCTGCAATGTTGGTGGAGAAAATTGCCGTATGTCTTGAATACGTTATAATAATCGCGTGGCAATTTTACTACTTTTTATCACACGTGTGCCTTGGTACTATGATGCGATCATAGTCGTGCACTGATTACTACAATGCGATTGTAGTTGTGTTTGTTTTTTCCTAGTACCGGGACTTATTGGCAGTCGGCTTGATATAGCGTATGCGTGAAATGCTTGTCATTTGCAACAGAGGAGGTTGACAATTCATCATAGATATTGGTTATGAATATTACCGAAGTATTTTATTCCTAAATGCGCATACTTTCATGTTACGTGTAATTTATGAGATACTTACTACTTTTTAAACACACCGTGTGCCTTGGTACTATGATGCGATCATAGTCGTGCACTAAGTACTACGATGCGATTGTAGTCGGTTGTATGTGTGACATCCGTGGGTACAGGGATAAGAGTATCTGCTCCTCCCAATGGGGGAAGAGAGCTAGTTAGCGTAACGGATGCAGATACCCCTAGCTCGGCGCATCCTTATTTCGACTATGCAAGGTACATCGACCGTACCTTGATGCGCCACCCACGTCTGCCCCACTGCCTACTCCTCGGACAACGCACGATCCTGCTCCTTCATCTGGTCGGCCAGTTCAGGTGAATACTGCACCAGCAGCTAGCAACCTATCGATATCCTTGATGTTTGGGAGAATCCGAGGAGAAACATGTTTTAACCCTTAAATTCGAGAAGAGATCTCTAAACGTTGGGGGCGTTATCAGTGCGAAGGTTTGGTTATAGACCGACAAACAGCGCTTGGTCAAAGATGTATTTCAGGGATAAACATCTAGAAGTGGCCCAAAGCTATCCCGCCCGACCTGGAAATATCGACTTTGGCAGCTCACACGTCTTTTTTAGTCGAAGATGTCAAGAATGAGACGGATAACGTCAATCGATTATCGGAGAACCAATCAAATTCTTTTGGATTTGATTTATGCTTTGAGAATACAATCGACAGATGGATACTTATAGCGTGCACACTCGATAAGGAGTTTCAAGAAATAGTGCAGGACGTTAATGGAGATTCGCTGCCATTCGGGGAAGATCCCGCTGATAAAATGGAGGCTTAAATCGGCAGAACGATAGAAGGTTCAGGTGAAGAGATCTTATGTAGCTGAAGGGGCGAAATTGAAGTTAATCTATGACTTTTACCTGTAAATATGCAGGATACTGAAATCCTACTATGTATAGACAGTAGGTATGGTTGTCATTTCCTGCATCAATAGAATGCGCGGCATAGTTCAACCATTTGAATGGCATAATACGAGAAATTTGGAAATGGTGTGAATAGTTGGCATTTACCAATAAATTGTTTAATCTGTTTATTATTATTCTGTGACCCGCGAGGGGTCCCGAGAATGAGACTGCACAGCTATATCTTGTATAATTCTAGCCGAATTCTGTATCAGTATCGTCTTATATGCTAGAAGAGCCCACGTGAGTGGGTCACTATTAAGCTTCCATAGTTTACGTATTCCTTATGCTAAACTTATCGTTGTACACGCGTTTGCAGGACGGGTAGCTGAGACCCAGTCTAAGCGCGTGCATATTTCCATATCTCAATATAGAAAGTCAGTTATAAATATTCATTTCGTATATTATAATTATGTTGCATCGGAGAGAAATGTGGAAGCTGATGAAGGCTAGACATTGACGTTCAAACATTGATACAGATTAAGATCTAATTTTAAAAGAAATTCATTAATTCTTTAATGAAAGAAGCTGACCGTTCTTGCTTCCTGATTGAATGCCAAGTGTGATAGGTATATTTCTCGTGGAAGAGGGATCGATCTGTTTTCAGTAAAGACGCCTTTGCTTTAGACTGGAGCTTATAATTCTTTTACGCTTTTCAACCTTTCTCGTTAATTTTGAGGGGTCCGAGATCCCTTACCCTGATATCGTGTCTGTTACCTACCAGGTTGACCTTCGTCTAGAAACGATATTGTCTCAATTTCATTATTGTCAGAAGACTCCATCAGACAGTACAACGTGACTTTTGAGAGGTGGCGGTTTTTTATGCAATGGTAAAAACAGAGATCCGTTTACACAGAATGCTATTTTGTTATTTTTATATTTGTTTTGTTTTTTTGGTTTAACTATCATCTTATTATTGATACTGGGGCTAGTTATTCTAGCTTAAATACAGGCCGCTCAGCTCTGCCTTTAATTTTTTGGTGAGTACAAGGTTATTAATGAGGGGTTATCACTATCTTAAAGTACGAAAAGACTGCAATTCTACTCGCATTGTCATCTTAAGAAGGATTATCAAATAGATAAGCTGTTAATTATTCTAACATGGAAATTGTAATGTCTGACTCTAATCGCCCTAAGTCTCAACAATAATCCCTTCTTTCCCAAGCAGAATTGTAGTTTGCCCTGCGCGGGCACAGAGGCTCTCATCGTATTTGTCTAGAAGCTTCAGATTCCTTTCGCGGAAGGACAAACACCGAATAGCCTTTTCTGACAATTATGAAACTAATACTAATACAATCTTTTCCACTTTTAGTAGAAACTTACATGGATAAATAGATGTCATGGGCAATACCTAGTGGTGTGAACACAGATAGACACTACTGTGTATTTTATAATAGGTCATTAACCACCAACTGCAAAGGGAGCGGCTCCTTTGCTGAGGAAGTATACGATGGTGGTAACTAGTTGAAGCTCAGATTCCTATGCTTATTGTAAAATAAGTAACAAATCAAGAATTTTGTAATTTTTATTAGTTGCTTATTTACAAGTTCTTATAATTTTGCAATATGCTCTAAACATCCTACTTAGTGAAATATAATAATCTCTCTTATAAATCTGGAGGATGCAAGGCACGTATGAATTGATGGTTAAACAAACTTACCTAGTGAAGTTTGACCATAATTATACGTGCCTTGCATCCGAAGAGATTTATAAGCCCACCCTTACCCGATCGCTACTTGCAGTAGCTTCATGCCCAATATATTAATCATTGCAAAATTATTTCTCTAAAGATAATGAGGGTCGCGGCGGAGCTCGCCGAGGCGGTACTTCGGAGAATTGATTTCCTTTTTATTCTCTGAAGTTGTGCTTGGTGTCCAGTACATAGGCGTGGACTACTTAGTGAAATATAATAATCTCTCTTATAAATCTCTTCGGATGCAAGGCACGTATAATTATGGTCAAACTTCACTAGGTAAGTTTGTTTAACCATCAATAATTCATGCAGTTGTTGACTAATGTTTATCCCTCATCATACAACTAGTTACCTTCCTATATAATTGTAGGATACACTACTTCTACCATAAATCATGGCACATAATCAACAAAGGATCAACAAAGGTCCCAAACATGTAAGTGCCTTCAAGTTCCGTATAAGGAATGTAGACCCTGGGCCCTCAAACATATCAGATCACTGCACCGGATTCCTTTGAAACGTTACACTGATTTGAAGATCGAGAGGTCCAAGACTCTTCAGTCTAAATGAGAAAGCCTCTTATTACGGGTAAGAAATTGACCCTTTCGCTGAAAGCTACTTTCAGACCTACGTATACTTACCTATACAACATGTACACGTATACGTATACCTAACAAAGGTACAGTATGGGCCTTACTTATAAAAGATGTTTAAAGTTTAACACTGGTTAAACAACGTCCTGTCTTTATTTGTTTTGTGGATAGTAACAAACAGAGGCAGGACGTTGTTTAACCAATGTTCAACTTTAAACTTCTTTCATAAGTAAGGGGGTATGTATTTAACTTTAGAAGAACTGACTGTAAGAAATGTTCGAGCATGTTCAACATATTTTTACAAAAAAGTACCTACTATTACCGTCATGATGACAGAGGCCAAATAACAACTCTTTTTTTAATCCTAACATAATTTGCGAATACAGTCAGGATAGGGACTATGAAATTTTCGGCTTACTAATTAATTTTTAGTGGCACGGCATAATGCTGAGATGAGGTCTTTTTGTGCTGTAACGCACAATAACTACCTACTCTCTTTTTAATTTGATTCAGTTTCTCCTTTGTTTTTGTCCTTGTGATTTGTATTGTGTGCCAAGTGATGAATAAATGTAGGTATGTGAATGTACATGATCCTGATTTGTGTCTACTAAGAATTTTGGTTTTACGATGATTTCTTTATTCTTCTTAAGTTTTGCCGAAAACACTGATTAAATCATTACAAACTGGTTATTATCATAGAAACGGTCTATAAATTCCGACGAAACTGGAGCTTTATCTAAATACTTATACGAAAAAGCGGAATAATTAAGTAACTTCTAATTATTCTCTATCTGTGAGATAAGTAGATTGATTTATTATACGGCAACATTATAAAACACAGATAGTGTACGGATTTAACGATTGTTTAAAATGAAATGTTTGTTTCTACAATTTCAAAAGTCAGGATCTACGAGATGAACTTGTTTATTAACGATTAGTTTTAGTTCCTCCCTTTCGCTCGCAGATTTTCTTTTGGGTCACCATATTAGTTAAATAAGAATCTTAAATATTGATCCTGAATCTAAAATGAAATTCCATCAAGTGTCATCAAAACTGTATAGCAGTTTCAGTGTGATCTGCGTCACATCGTCATATCATACAGTAATATAAAGCGTGCACTTTGGTATATCGGCTATGGCTAGGTATGGTGATTCTTATATCGGCACTTATATCGTATACAGTGATTTTTGTTGATTTATTGAAAAAAACTATAACCACGACTGTTTTACCGTGGGACGACATTCTTTCAGATCTTTCAGGCATTCTAAATCTGAAGATGTCTAAAGACCCCCTTGACCATAGTCAGAATCTCGTCCAAAAACATATAACCACCAAGCTAACGCTTTATAACGTAAAACTTCGGTGTGCGTGTTTCAACATTCTCACCTTTCACTTAAATTCCTCTTTCATCATTAACAGTCTACCTGAAAAGGTACTGCAAACTTTTCAAGGTAAAAGACAGTACAAATTAACTTCTTCATTTGCTCTCAGCTTCTTAGCATTCAACAGTACTAGTAGCAGACCCAAGGTTGTAATATCTTAATGGGGTAAGTTCAAGTAAACAGGCGTCTAGAGGGCACTACTCTTCATTAAGAGCATGGAGCCACAGTTAAATTATTCTTTGGGTCACTTCGGTGCTATTTAAGTTAATTTAATCCGAACTTCGCTCACTTCTCACGTACTTGGGGAGTTTCGGACGTATTAATGTGCAACCGGTCTGTAAAGTATTGCGCTTTTTAATTTCATATTGGTCCGGGTGGGCTAATTAGAATTTTATTGTGTCTGCAATGGAAATTTTCCTGGCAAAAAAAGGAAACTGTTCTATGCTTATTTTTTTATTTTTCTCTGTTTTCTATTTGACAACGTGTGTGAGTGTAGTATCTATGCTGGGTGTTGACCATTTAAATTTTTAGCTCAAAATTAAAACATCAATTGTCTGAACTTTAAGGTTAACTATCTCGATAACCTCCCTTAATTCCTATCAAAGTCTATAAGGTGGAGTGCCGTAATTGCAACTAAAAAAAGTGGAGTCCTAACTTCATCGCTTGATAATTCTATATTTTGTATCAGAAATGTATTTTTTGAAAGATCTGTTCTATAGTAAATTTTATGTAGATTTATATCATTGTTATGAATAAAGTAAAGCGATATAGAATAAAATTCTATTGCATAAATTCATGACAGAGGGAGCAATAGTTGCAATTACCCGTTTTTGCGGGTAATTGCAACTACTTGTTTTTACTTCTTATTTTTCTATGGCGCTTACTACTGGAAAATACAGAACACATGCCTTGAATATCGTTCTTTCGATTTATATAGCTATGCCCTTGCTACTAATGTCAAATTTTGCGCGAAAACACTTTTCAGCAAAGAATCCGGTAATTGCAACTATTTTACCACAAATAGTGATGGGAACCTTATCGTGATTTTCATCGACTCGATGTTAATTTAATCACAGTAATCTTTTAGTTATGAAACAGCCTCTTTTACTCTTATCTTTAAAGTCTTCAATTATCTTTTACTAATTATGTTTTCTAACTTTATTTCAATCGCAATAAGTAATATTTTAGAAGTTAAACAGCCTTTTTATATTCGTTTCACATATTGAACGGCTTTGGAAAGGGCTCCGCTAGCGCCAACATAATGAAGGGACTCAATCACTCAAAATAATTGCTAAGAACTCATAGTATAGTATGGAAGTAGATAGTATCCCTTTCAATAAAATATTACGTATCGACATAGTCATCGTCATTGTTACATCACTGGGTTTTACAAACTTCATACAAAACCGGTCGTTAAATTGCAACTGTCAAAAAAGAAACAAAATAGTTACAATTACAAGACTATGCAGTTTTTGTCTGGCAAATGTAACTACATCCATAACTCTGAGTAGATTTATCGTAGAATACAACAAACACATAAAAAACAACTTACTGTGTCTTATAATCACTCTCACTGTGAACACACCGGCGAAAAACCACGAAAAACAATGTTTTTCAATAAATTACGAAGAGCGTCCGAGCGGCGTCACTTCCGAAAAATTGGCAGTTTTAAAAAAAGGCCTGTCATTTGCTTAGTTTTGGTCCTATCAACACCATCTATATTTTTAGACTGAGACTTTTAGAAGAAGTTCAATACCACATCTATCGATGTTCAAAAAAGTGATTCTAGAGGGAGTTATTGACTCCAGTTGCAATTACCGGAGAGTTGCAATTACGGCACTCCACCTTAAGTAGGTAAGTTCTAACATACAATTTTGATTTTTCATTTTTTATTTAAGGGCAAAAACGCGAGAATCTGTACATTGGCATTTTCGAGGTGTCCCCAGGTAAAATTGACTGCTACGCAGCTCTGTATAAGTTTTACAGGAGTTGTAACCACATTATCTGATTCATGGTGAAATTGGCATGCCATATTTATTAAAATGTAACGCTTAAAACAACATTATGATATAGAAAATTAAGTTTAAAAAATCGCAATTTTAGCCTGTAGTACTGTCCCCTAATCAAAATCCGACCTTGAGCAGCGTTTGGTTAAAAATAATTCCACTAGACTGGCAAACTTTTGGCTATACATTTGAAGTTTAGTGGGTTACCTAGGGTTCTAAATGTACAATTTGCTGCAAAAGCCAGAATTTCTACTAAATAAGTAATATTTAAGCCTGTCCCCGGGATTTGGGCCAACTGGACATGTCCGTTACCGCGTTTTCGAATGATTTTACAGTTTTTTTGTTCCAAGGGGTAGTTATTTTTTTACTTAAACAACAACATTGCAACGAGACAGACGTAAAAGTAAAGGGGATGTCTATAGTTTTTAAGTCAAAATATTCAAAATAATTGTTTGATTTTCGGCGTCAGTGAGAGGTTGCGTTTTTTCGGGCACTGTCCGGTGAGTATTCAATTTTTTTTTAATGTTTAAAACGTATTTCCAATGCATATTTTTATTTCAGAACTGAAATAAACTATCCAAGATTAACTTAGTGTGAAAAATCGTGTGATAAATATCAGCAAGTTGAGATAGTTCATATTTTTGTGAACAAGTACCTAAGTTCGTTACTTCCGATTCGATACCATAGAGCTGGTAATCACGTAAAGCAAGGTTTACATAGCGTACACTTTATTTTATCTATTATTATTTACCCATTATAACCCTACTGTGCGAAGGCAAAAGAAGGTATTGTTTTTAGCAGATATTGTACTGTGTGCATGTAGGTAGGTAAATTGTAAGCGAAATCTTTCATTGTATCTCATTCATATATTGATCTATCTACTAAACTGATTTTGATAATGAGTTATCAAGTTAAATAAAATGAGCAAAATTTGTTTTTTTTTTGGATACGTATCTACCTACTTAGTGTTTGATATTAAACGACTTTTTTTTTGAAAAGAGGTCAAAATATGAATTATTTTGGTAAACCTACGGCCACCATAGGTATCAAAATTATTCGTTTTAGACCTATGTTCCGAAGAAAAAGTGGTTAAATATCAGTAGGTACCACTGTTCAAAAATATTTTTTTTTGTGACGAAACAAATTATTAAGCTTAGTTACTTTACTTAGTTAAGACTAATTTTCACAAGTTCTAGTTTACTTCTAAAATTATTAATTTCAACGATTTCATAGCTAGTAAATAAAAATTCAAAAAGATTTAGAATTTAGCGCTATGTAAACCTAACCTTAGATGTCTGTCCCCCAAATCCAAGTTACAAAAATGTTAAGTTTGTATTAAAAAGTTTAAAATAAGTGTAGACATTGTTTAGCAAAATGATGTGGTTTCTCAAAATACTCAAAATTTAAATAGTTAATTAAGAAAATAGTCAATTTTGGGAATTTTATTAAAACTTTAAAGGCCATTTTAGAGCATAGGTAACGCACTGGAAAGGAAAAGTAGATAAAACTCGTATATTTCTAAGATAACAAACTGATTTTATATATTTAATAATTAAAAACATATCCTCTTTCTTTACTAAATAAATTAATAAAATAATTTTGAGTTTTACTATGACAAAAAACCAAAAACCAGCGGTAACGAATTGGATTAAAATTTCTCCCTACAGTACTAAACTTGCTAATTTCTCCTAAAATAACAATTTTACAAGAAAACTTTTTCGTTTTTAGATAGAATAATAATTATAGATAGCATATAAATAAACATTTCAATGAAATTCCACAAAAAAAAATCTAACCACAATTTTGAGAAAGTGTACAGATTTGCGCGTTTTTGCCCTTAAGTAAGTACCTATTGTGTTATTATTTAATTTGTATGAAAATCAAAGCTTTGTTATTGTTTCGTCATGGTAACATTATTTAATTAATTCAAAATTCTTTACAATCACGATCAGTATCATAAACCTACAAAATGATCAATAGCGAACAGATTATCTTTCATTCAAAAGTCAACTCCATTATAAGGTTCGTTCGTAGTTCCATGTGGTAGTCCGAAGTTAACTTGCAGTGCCTCTTGGGTGCAAGCGGTGCAGTAGCTTTTTCAGAGATGGCGCCACCTGTTAACAAATGAAACTTCTGATAAAATAAAATTAACTTCGGATCGATTTTTCTAGTAGTCGAATAACTTCTTACTTTTTGTTTTAGTCTAAAACAAAGTGATGTTAGTTTTATCTGCCAGTGTCAAGTTATACCAGAGTAAAGAGTAAAATAATACTTAAACGTTTCATTGTCAAATTTTCGTCATTATCCTGTAAAACAAATAGGGATGATAGTTTGATTGTATAATAACTGTCAAATCCCAAATTTAATGCAATAAAAATTATTTGTAAGTAAAGTACCTATGATGATGATGATGATGATGAAAGTACCTGTTCCCTGCAAAACTGTCTGTTGATAAAAAATTAACTAAGTAGATCCTAGCAACAGTTCTTGCAAAATTAAAATGTGTGAAAAAAGACATGTAAGTATATTCAGGGACATAAAGTATTGGGGTTAAAATAATTGCCTAGACCTTTTCGTCTTTATTGGATTTAATATTTCACAAAAGTATTTTTTTCTGTTTATTACTCTGCCAGTTTTATTGTCTAGGTATAAGTATATTTAATCTAACATTTTGATTTTTTTTTATTGCACAAAGAAAATATTCAAACGTTAAATTTCAAAACATTTTATGGTAGCATAACCTTTACCAAATTTGTCTTCTCTCGAACATGAAGTAACTAAGTACCATTTAACTTTTACGATCCTCTAAACGGAGTATTTTATTTTGACCCCTTTACCTCACATCACAAAGCAATCAAATTCCATAAAAATGAAATCTTAAATACAATACTGTGAAATTAAAGACTTTGTGTAGAATGAGGCCAACGTGTAAAATTTACACATTATTATACTTTTGTAGACATTCAAGGTGTACAAAAAATAGTTTGAACAAAATGTAAATTAGGTAAGTAAGTACTTAATTAATTTAATGAAGTGATCACAAAATGTGATCTTTGACTCCCCTAAACAAATAATCCAATTGATACTACCGCAAAGAATCCAAATAGGTAGGTAGGTACGTAAAGAAATCCCTGTTGTAATTATAAGTAAGTACTTAAAATTATTTAGGTACGAACACATTTATTGAAAAAAGCATTTGAAACTGAAAAGACAATTCTTTGTTAGAGAAAGTTCAATCATTTGAGCATGATAAAAAACCCTAAACAATATAAAGTAGCTTTATTCACTCTCATCTCCTCAACTAACCAAAATATTCATAAAATACATCTTTCAACGCCCGTAGATAATAAAACAAAATCATTCACTGTATTATTAAGGTTTCAATGTAGATTTATTGGGTTTGTTTCGTAATAAATATGTAAGCTTGTTAGTCTGTATGGGGTCTATAAAAATAATTGGTCGAACAAAAATGTTTGCCTCAGGTTATCAGACCACCCGCTAATCCGAAGAGCCTGCTAATAAGATTATTGAATTTACTTTAACTTTTTGCTTACAAAAATGCAAATTTGAATTAGGTAGGTATATAATGCGAGGAACGTAGCTACAGGATGTATAACAATGAGCAATATTGATGACGCGATGAAAAATTAGATAACATTTGTAATAATTGCTTACATAAAAAAATATATAAAAAAAATTACAAACAAAAAGTGTGTCACCGAAAAGAGTATTAGGCCCCAAACCGTGTTTGTTGCCCTGGTTCTTCACGGTCTTGGTCGCGAAGGAACAGGAGTAGAATCACCTAGCTCTTAAGACGTTTCAAAGTGGTACATTTGTGATCTTATTGAATAAACGAATTTGACTTTTGACTTTTGCTATTGACGGTAAAAATCAAGAAACGAAAGAAAGAACAGTTTGCATATAAGTAAATATATTTAAAGAAATCTTGTCTCAAAAATTAAAGGATCTTAATTTCTACCGTCCCTGCGGTCGTATTACCAAGTCTTAGAGCAACGTCAAAGTAAGATTACTTTCGTCCGTACTTAGATAAGACTGAAGTAAGACTGACGCAGGCATAAATCAGGCCTAAATCAACCTTGTTTTAATCCTGCCTTAGGACGGAAACAATCTTAACGCAGGGATGTTTTGGTGACATGACCAAGGAAGTTATATACCTACGTAACTGGAAGGTTAATTGAGACAGAAAACGCGGTCCGCTTGAGAGATAAAACTTGGGCGGTGTGTCTCTTTCTAAAGGGTGACCATAATTTATAAACTAAACATCCCTAAAGTCCCTAAGGGGCCTTTTACATCATTTTCTGATTTACGTGATGTTTCAGAGCATGATTTTTCAATTAAAATACTGATACAATTTTGATCCTTGATTTTGATTTCGACCCTTGGTTTCGATCCTTGAATTCGATCCTTGATTTCGATCCTTGATTTCAATCCTTGGTTTCGATCCTTGATTTCGATCCTTGATTTCAATCCTTGGTTTCGATCCTTGATTTCGATCCTTTATTTCGATCCTAGATTCTTGAATCTTGAATCTTGATTCTTGAATCTGAAAACTGAAATCTTGAATCTTGAATCTTTGAAGTGACAGCTGTCAAACTTAAAACCGCCATATCTCGGGAACTACTCGTCCTAGACTCCCCGTTCTCAGTTCAAATGAAAGCTATAACCAAGATCTTCATTTGAAGTGACAGCTGTCAAACTTAAAACCGCCATATCTCGGGAACTACTCGTCCTAGACTCCCCGTTCTCAGTTCAAATGAAAGCTATGACCAAGATCTTCATTTGAAGTGACAGCTGTCAAACTTAAAACCGCCATATCTCGGGAACTACTCGTCCTAGACTCCCCGTTCTCAGTTCAAATGAAAGCTATGACCAAGATCTTCTTTTTAAGTGACAGCTGTCAAAATGACATCTGTCATCTGAAATGTAGATCTTGGTCATAGCTTTCATTTGAACTGAGAACGGGGAGTCTAGGACGAGTAGTTTCCGAGATATGACCGTTTTAAGTTTGACAGCTGTCAGTTCAAAGCTTAAAACGGCCATATCTCGGAAACTACTCGTCCTAGACTCCCCGTTCTCAGTTCAAATGAAAGCTATGACCAAGATCTTCATTTGAAGTGACAGCTGTCAAACTTCAAATGGCCATATCTCGGAAACTACTCATCCTAGACTCTTCCTTTTTAGCTCAAATGAAAGCTATGACCAAGATCTACATTTTCAATAACAGCTGTCAAAATGACATCTGTCATCTGAAATGAAGATCTTGGTTATAGCTTTCATTTGAACTGAGAACGGGGAGTCTGGGACGAGTAGTTTCCAAGATATGGCCGTTTGAAGTTTGACAGCTGTCACTTCAAATGAAGATCTTGGTCATAGCTTTCATTTGAACTTTGAACGGGGAGTCTAGGACGAGTAGTTCCCGAGATATGTCCATTTGAAGTTTGACAGCTGTCACTTCAAAGATTCAAGATTCAAGATTTCAGATTCAAGATTCAAGAATCAAGGATCAAAATCCAGGATCGAAATCCAATATCGAAACCAAGGATCGAAATCAAGGATCGAAATCAAAATCAAGGATCAAAATCAAGGATTGAATTAAAGGATCGAAACCATGGATCGAAATCAAGCGCTGATTTTGTCGAGCGCGATAAGGTAAAAATATCCTGAAATTTAAATGACAAGGTCACACTACTAATCCAACAACGAGTGTGAAAGAGACAAAGCTACCAAGAAAGTCTCTCAACAAGACCAACAATCCTTATAACCAAGATTAAATTATACCTAATATATCGTTGTGTAGTCGTGATAAGGTTCAAAATCATTTGTACATTAAATGTCAGGTAGCATTCCAGTATGTATATAACTTCCTTGGACATGACATCGACTAGATGCAGGACTGCGCATGTCCTGCTCGGTGTCATCGAGCAAGACATGCGCAGAGAGAGCGGTCAAGACCAAGGCAGGAATAAAATAAGATTGTTTTCGGACGAAAACAATGTCAAATCAAGCTTAAGGCAGGAATGGATTTCACCTTATTTTGACATTGCTCTAAGAGCTCATAGTACGGTTACTGGATGTATATGCCTGGTAAGCCTGTTATAATTTTAAAACGGACAAATGGTTCGCTGAATTTAGTCAGAGTCTTAGCGTCGAATTGGCCACAAAAAGAGTAACAATAGACATGGGTCTCACCGCAAAACTATATTGATTTAGCCAGAAGTGTGACTAACAAGCGGGAGGCGCATATTTTGTGGTTTCGATATCGTTTTCTAGATCTATGGACATTAATCAGGATTGTTTTGACTTGTGGTGAGATCATAGACTCACCTACTTAGTAAATGTTAAAACTATAAGTTCAGTTACAATACAATTCGTTTTTGCTTGAAATCTGTGTTCACTGCCTACCACTACATGAAAAAGTCCCGATTTTAAGTATAAATGTACAATTACTCTATATTTTTTTACCTTTACACAATGATGTGCTTTAACAGATAAATTAGTGGCTCTAAAAAACCCACATAGTTACTCAGTTATATGTGTAATATAAAAGGTAGGTATACCTAGCTTAATAGATCCAAAGTGACCTCACAGAATTAAAAGGTGTTTCTTTTGACAGCAGCCTCACCGCAAAAGCTTATTGATTTAATCGGAATCGTGACTTGTTAATCCAAGGTGTGACGATGAGTAACATTTGTGGTCAAAACTGTCTCATGGTGGTCCTATAAACATTGAAATATCATAATGCATCGAAATTTCAAAAAACATTCAACTGAAACTTATTTTGAACTAGCTGCTGCCCGCGGCTTCGCTCGCGTGGTACCCGTATAAAAAGTAGCCTGTGTTACTCTCCAGCCCTCCAACTATCTCCACACAAAAAATCAGGTCAATCCGTCGCTCTGTTTTGACGTGAAAGCAGGACAAATAAACACACTTTCACATTTATAATATGGGTACGGATTCCTGACATATCTACTTCCAATGATTATTCTGTAACAAACTGATCCAGTTCAAACATTTATCGAAAATACGATCTGAATTCTCGCTTCTATGAAGTGTTTGAAGGTTGCCAGTTCAGATTTGAAGTGCAGACCCAATATTTGCGATGTTGGAGAGCTAATGAGCCGTGCTGGTTACTGTGTCAACCTGACAGCGTTTGTCAACAGAAGCATCTCCAACAGCTTCCAACCTCTTGTGGTTTGTGATTTGTCTGCTTTGCTTTTGATACTGTGCAAATATTTGCGAGCAGTTGGGAAGATGGCATGTTGTTCAGAATCTTTTCTTGACCTCGAAAGTTAAAACTTAGATGTGGATCAATTTCAATTTGTCTTGACACTCACAGAATTAACGGTAACTGCAATTAAATAAGGATAAAGCATTCGTTTCTGGTATTATTGACATTACAAAAACCTGTGCCTACACTGAACGGGACGTCTGGCGCGGGACATACAGAAAAGACGTAAGACGAGGACGCATCGCAGACAATGTCTCTTCCACGTCCCAGAAAATGTATAGAAGCGTCGCGCCGCAAAACATATAGAAGAGACGGGCGCCGGCGCCGTCACATTTTGTAAGAAAGGGACGCGGAAGAGACAAATGTCTGCGCCCCGTCTCTTCTATCTGGCCTGCGTCTTAGTGCTTGGGACAGAGTAGGCTTGTTGAGGTACAGTCTGCTTGGTCTCACGAACAGATAGTGATTTCAGAAATAAGATCTCTTTGTAACATTAGTGGAGATAAAATCGCTTCATTTATCTTCATTTGCTTTTTTCAAAGTCAAGAATTTCAAACCTTTCCCATTACGTAGAAATCTCAAACAAGCCAATTCAAATGTTCCCTAAAACAAATAATTCATTCTACTGTTATAAATGAATTTCCAGGAACCGTACTTAGCCACGTTCTCATGAAAAAGCAAAACTAGCGAAAGATTATCTAAATCTCAACGGTATTTAGCTTTTCTTAGTATCACCTTACGCTAGCCACTTAGTTAATAAATAACTCGCGAATAACATTAAGATAAGCATTTCAGAAAAAAAACACGACGCCGACAGACGTTATGAATCATTTTGGACTCATAATGACCTTCTGTGGGTTGAAATTAGTTGTGACTTTAACTTACTGTATAATGTGTATCTAAAGCTAGCACACTATGTATTAAAATGTACGTAGTAGAGTTCATTGTCACCATTAAAATTAGATAAAACTTACTTGAACTGCTGATAAGATTAATTAAACCTACTTATAGGACTCACGGATCAAGGAAAACCGTACCCATATTATAAATGTGAAAGTGTGTTTATTTGTTTGTTTTTCCTGCTTTCACGTCAAAACAGAGCGACGGATTGACGTGATTTTTTGTGTGGAGATAGTTGAAGGGCTGGAGAGTAACATAGGCTCCTTTTTATCCGATACAGTGCGAGCAACGCCGTGGGCAGCAGCTAGTAAATTATAATTGTATAGACTGAGGTTCAACAAGATCTAATAATCATACGTACTCACTGTAAAACTATCGATAGATATATTTTCCTTCGGACTTTCTAAGAATATACTATTAAAAGGTAAACTTTTATTCTCGAGGTAAAGAAGTGAACTCTCTGATCTTTCTAACTTCAAGACAGCGCTAATCGTATTTTATCTCGACACAGATTCCTTTCTACCAAAACTTGGTATATTTCATTTAAGTATATTTACAAGATAAGCGATATCTAAACTGCTGTATAATATGACTAACAAAGTTATGGTACATTTAATAAAGTCTTTATCGGTAACAAAACACTCCTTTTACCGTTTTTAAGTTCCCGTTTTATTATTTGGGCGGTAATTTGGTTTATCGTTGTATCTACAAAGGCTTTTTTGTTATAGTAATTTTAGGGTCGACCTTTAATGGTCTGTGTAGGCATATTTTTTGAACGATGATGATTCAAATTATGATTATGCTAACAAGTAAAAAAGTGCTTTCTCAGGCGTAAGTAGATCAAAACGTAATATACTATGGACCATTGTATCTACAAGAACAGTTTTATGTAGATTTTATTGTTCCATCTTCAAGTTTATATACAGGTTAAACAATAAGATACCTACACCATCCAATTTCTTAAAAGCACTTTTGATTTTCATAAAAATAATAGTTGTGTCTTCTGTTTAAATTTTAAGTTTCGAAAACAGTCGCAAGAACCTAAATATTCCAAATTGTTTTTAGATAGTTATTCGACTCCCGATTTTACTGCTCATTGTAATCCAATGATGCATATCCGAGTATTCTATTTGCATTTTACACGTGATTCAGCGACGTGTATTAAATAAGGTTTCGACGCGTTGCGACAGAGGTATCACATATTTACGACTTCTGCGGTCACTTTTATGTGACACTATTTTTATTGCTATTAACGCTCTTTTAGTATCATTGTGATTCATTTTTATTTCCACAAGCCCACGTTTGTTGTTGTAAACATTACTTAATGGACTCTTGTCATAGCATTCTTCGCAATAGTACAAAATCTGTCACTTGCAAAAAGTGAGCTTATTTATACCAAATTTATGTTAGGACTTGCCTCTAAGTATCCTTAGACATTTTCAAAGGTTCAATGTTTAAATACTGAGTTATACGAGTCCCTGGAAATACAGTAGTCAATCTGTTTTTTATTTATAGTTGGAGGGTATTTTTAAAAGATACCTACATTATTATTATTTTTTCCATTACAAGGTAAATAAAACAGAGGTTTCTGAACCAATAAACTTTCAATTTGATAGATAACGCACAGTAAATTTTGTAAGTCAGTTAATCCAGTGGGAAATTTCCGGAGATTGTATCACATTTAATTTTCCGTATCCCAAAAGGCCCAGGACTATAGAAAATTTCTAATACCTTAACAAATCGCTCACTGTAAATAGTGATCCCCGATAGCTTCCAATTCAATAGACTACTATCAATCATACTTGGGAAGGCTACATCAATATCAGAGAAACGCTTATTCACCAAGCCTTTCATGGGTAGTTTGAGCTAAACGCATAAGAGGGAAGTGTCAATCATTTTGGAGGTTCGGGTATTTTTCTATTAGATAGGTAGAAAGAGCTTTGTCACTTTTTTCATAACATCACTCTTGCAGAAAGAATCTCTAGTATCATGCTTTTCTACGAGCTACAAAGTCGATTTGGTGAACATTTTGTTTTGTTGGCACTTTCATAACAAGTTTTACTATTACCTTATATTATTACCGCTGGGGTAAACAAGTTCTCGAGTGGAGACTATGCCTCGGCAAACGTAGTGTAGGACGCCCTCCTGCCAGGTGGAGTGACGATTTGCGAAAAGCTGCTGGCACAAGTTGGATGCGTCAAGCTGAAGACAGGGCGCGATGGCGCTCATTAGGGGAGGCCTATGTCCAGCAGTGGATTGCTATAGGCTGGTGATGATGATGATTATTATTATAAGCTATTCCAGATCACGATTTACACCTATTACAGATATTATCCGAATCGGTACGCAGTCATTGCGTTTTCCTTGAAACTAAAGTTTCTACAATTGAGCAAAATAATCAAAAATCTTCTAATAAATACAAAAAACTTTAAATTAAAGTAATTAAACTTCTTGATTTCTATGACACATTATTTTGTTTGTTTTATTTTAATAGATTTAATTAGGATCAAATAGAAGGAAAAGTGCCTGATAAGCAAATTATATCAAGCTTAAAAAAAACAGTATTAAGAACTTCAACAAAGATTTATTAAAAAAAAAGAACAAACAATCCACCTAAAACTAGAACTTAACCAACACTTTTAACTGTAATCGAGAAATCAACTCAAAATAACCTAACTACGATATGACGCAAAAATACAAAGTTCCTAGCACCACTAGAGGTCCGTCTCGTTCGAAATTCCGGCAGAGAATGAGCGCGCGCCGCCTTGCTCGCTCTTTTTATACCCCGGATCACGTGATCTTGTTTACGCATTCGGAAGTTCTCTAACAACAGTTTATTTGATTCATTTAATGAAATGGCGATACACTTCTAAACCCGCTATGATCCTGATGACGCAAAAACATAAATGGGAATAATTAAGTAGGCTCCACCGATTCTTGCTCAAATTGCACTGCTTCTGTATAATGCAGTTTAATTAAGCAGCACAAAGCCGTTGCTAAAGGAACGCCCCAAACGTGGAATAATTCTTGAGGGGCTGAAATCAGTTTCATAGTCTGTGGTGATAGATAACAAACATCATAATACATTTCAGCACAACCAATTTGAACTCTAAAAGTAAAGAAATAGTGTAGTTACAGTAGCAGGGATAAGTGAGCAAGATTTTGTTGCATTGACATCACTCCCAAAGCATTTAATTTTCTTTTAATCCCATGTGCTTTATCTAGGGGGCTGCCGTGACGAATTCAAACGGATTGCATCGGTGTCGCAAATGAGGTAATTTTAGTACTCTAGAGATATACAGGATATAAAGGGGAGAGTGATGTGTAGCCACGTTATTGTTTGGGCTCACGCTTGACTGAACTGTGATTGGTATTGGTCTGAAATCATCCGATGCGGTCTTTGGGGATATGTTGTAAAATATTCATCTTTATATCCATATACGAGCACTTTACTGAATCCTTTCAGGTATATGAGTATTACTAATTGATAAATAGGTTAAAATTTGCATTTACTCTGTAGGAAAAAGATAGTATTGAATTTCATTTTTTAATAATAAATATTTTATAGCTTTAACGTCATCATAGGCTCAAAGCAATATTTTTATCATCATTATTGGCTAATAGTTAAGTATTTTTGAGCAATAATTCTATAATTATCATCAAATTATCTATAAACTATTCTATAAAAAGCAAAGTAAGTTCGTATGAACGTGACCAACTCTGGAATTCTATAATGATTAAATGGATTTAAGACCTATTCAAAATTAATAACTGTGATAGCAAAAGCCAATAAATCTAATCTACTAAAAGCAGTGAATGAAATTCAGTTTACCAATAATACAGATTACAGATCAACAATGTCTGTACTAAAACAACTGCAAGTATTGTACAAAACCATTTCAGTGAGTAGGATGTGCTCTCAAAGAACTTCTAAGATGAAGGCTTTACGATTTGCGAACAAAAGCCAAACAATCCATTGTCTATCGATTGTAGCCCCGAGTGCAGTTTGTCGTCAAAGGCCCTAAGTTGGTCTTTTCAGAGCCTTTACTATGTGTTACAAGTTATTACTTCGAAAAGTGAGGTTGTAAAAGCGGTCGCACGGTAGTTTCGATGTGTATGGCCTTTGATTTGATTGTTGACTACATTTTGAAGCATGGGCGTTTGGAATATGTATTTGTACCTACGTAAATATGACTCTTGTAGAAGGTTTCTTAAAAACATTACATTCTGTCCGATTGGAATGTGTGGAAGTAACTTACTAAAGTAACTATTTTCTTGTGGAAGTGGTTAGGTATAAGAAATAATAAAAATAATAAATAAATAATGCTGGACTTTTCACACAACGCCATCTAGCCCCAAACTAAGCAAAGTTTGTACTATGAACAGATATAAGCATTAAGATTTTTTTAAATGGGTCCCAAAAATTACACCCAGACGATTTTGAATAGCTTTACCGTAGCCATACGGGATATTTAAACTCGCATCACGGCTTTACCGTAGTCTTGTTCTAACTATTAGAGGTACGGTCTACCTACTGACCAATTGACGTCACATGTGAAATTTTGTGGGAGTAGGTACCAACATACTTCGCAGCTTACGCCGTAGTAAGCGCCATCTATAGAGACTCGTTACAGATATCTTTTATTCCACGTCAACATTCTTGAAGGTTATTACATTACGATTAATGGGTAGATTGCTGAATGATGATGAAAATCTAGTCTAAACCAAAACATTTGTGTAATTTTTTTTACTTCATAAGCAATTGTTCAACAAACCGTGAAAATGTTTGTTCTGTTTTGTATTGCGTCTACTGCTTTGTGAATACTAAAGTTCAGAGCAAAACTGAAATTATCTGGACACCTCAGCGCACCTCAATTTCCAGTGTGGTGTGCAAGTTTAAATTGATCCACAAATGAGACGAAATTTACCCGAAACTCGAACACCGTACAATTTGCGCTTCAAATTAACTCAAAGCTCAATAGACTCATCATGAGGAACCTCATTATGGGAAACTAGATTCTTATTAATAAGCTTTAGACTACAAAATGCGTTGAAAATAATGTTTATTTTTAGTACAACTCTGATTAAATTTACTAAGAACTGTGATATTTTTGCACATACTCGTAGAGTAAGTAAAATATTACGCTAGGTGCACTGAAATTATATAGTTCAGTGCATCTAGTAAAATTTTCAACAATTGAGTTTCGAAGCGACTAAACGGTAATCTGTCAAAAAATTAAAAATATCACACGTGGCAAACACAAAAAAACCATATATAGGTACAGTCGAACATAGAACCTCCTTTTTTGAAGTCAGTTAATTGAACGTCTAATAAAGCAAAGGTACGGTATAAAGATATTACGTAGGCTATCACTAAATCCACTAATCTCAATTTTCGAAACGGTCTTCTGATTAGTTTTCATCAGAAGTATTCAGAAGAAAGGAAAATTCTTGTTTCAAACACGGAACTAAAACCCGTAGTAGGGTTCCTGTCTCTATCTTGAACATCCCTTAAAGCCTACGTCTTTACTTTGTTTCAAGCTTAACATTACATTGTTTGTGCAACTGTTGACTTAACCCCACGTTAACTTGTTCTGCTTTCAACTTGATTCTGTTGATATAACATTTCAAACTTTGCTAGCGAGATTGTTTTTAGAAAATTCGGATTAGAATTGGAACATTATTCAACAGATTTTGTTGATAAATGATAAAAGTTATATGTGACATTGAATTTTTATTCACGTTTGTAATTTTTATGTTAGAGTGCCTACTTAACGATTCGAAAACTTTGCAGATTCAATCGTTTTGTGTTTGAATTGAGATCTGAAGTGTGAGTAATATTGTGATACGTAAAAAAGTCAAAATGGGACAGCTGCCCTAGCCAAATTACAAGCGCTTTCGTATCGAATCTCTTTCTATCATGGCTAATAGTTTGTTCTGACCACGTGACTCATCGTCATTTAATTATAATTCTCATACATTTACTCCGCTATCTATAGCGTTAGTATGATTAACTTGGCTAGGGGCTGCCTTACCAAGACTAGGCGAGACTATTCCAGATCATAGTTAGAATTCAAGTTCCTAGATTGATCTAAGGGGCAAAATCGCATGTAAAATCGCAGGGCAAAGGACTCAATTTGAGCATGTTTTACAAGAATGTATTTTTTGTTCTTGTTCAGTACTCCTGGTCTTTCGCGACCTTTGCGAGCTACGAGTAGGTGAGTAAGCTTCTTTTGAAGAATGTAATGTGTTTTTTCTACTCATATATCAATGAAATGTTATTATAATGGCATGGTCTACATCCAAAAGGAGTAAGTAATTGGCAAAATGATATTCCAGCCATTTCATCGGGTTTCGTCTATCCCTTTACAAAAAGATGAAAGACCCAATTTCGCAAACAAGATAATACTTGTCCTACATTTTGTTTTGTAATGCAGTGCGTGTCTTTTCCCTAATACAACCATTTTGCTTTACTGTTTATATTCTTACTCGTAAATTACATGCTAAAGTGTTTGTACTTGATGAATCGAAATCCAATGAAAAAAGGGATTGAAAATTGTGGTTTCCTAGGTCAATGAATGACGAGAATTTTTATGCCCTCGTTTGTAGCAAACTTTACAATAATTTCTTGATAAATAACTTGATGAATTTATCTAGAATAGCTAATTTATGTATGTAGGTCCCACATCATTATCATCTCAGCAGTTGGACGTCCACTGTTGGACATAGGCCTCCCTCAAAAATTTCCATGTGTTGCGGTTGGAAGCGGCCTGCATCCACCGCCGACCTGCAGTTTTTACAAGGTCGTCTGTCCATCTTGTCGGTGGACAGCCAACACTGCGTGCTATATGGCCTGCTCATTGCCACTTCAACGTGCTTATCCGTACCACATATTTAGAAGGTACCAAATTAATTAAGCCATTTCAGCATCCATGTATGTTATCTACAGATATCTGAACCGATCCATGTCACTGCCAGCCAAACGCGTGCCCAAGACATTGACTGAATATCCAAGCTGAATTATTTTGCTATAGTAATATTAATCATTAATAATTTTGAACATTGTTTCTTAAAATAAACAGTTTAATATCCCACTTATTTTGTCATTATAAACGCTCACTCAAATGACCAGAATCAAAACATGTTTCCCTGAACCAAAAATTCCTCATGGTCCGCTTCACTTCGCATAATTTTTTCAAATACATTGAAACGAAAATTGTGCATGAAGTTCACATAAAAATGTATGCAGCATAATTACTTGGTTATTTGAATGGAACGTCGACTTTGCGATTCAGCCGCAGGACTAACTTTGCATAAATATTTACGGTTCCGGTCCACTGGCTTAGATGATTGCATTAAATGTGCATACGAAATGCGTTGCCGACCAGAACGTAATCGATAGGCGGAATTTTACTACATAGCTTAATGTCTAGGCTTTGGGTCATTTTGTTTGGGGTCCCTTCAACACCCCGGACACTACGAAATCTCTATGCAAAAGAGGCGTCTAACTACCTATATTTACACTAGACAATGTCAGTTTTGTACACAGTAAGATTGTCACCGTATAAATAATGAACACTGTGGCTGTGGTCTTGGTCTCGTCGCCGCGTCTCGCCAGCTCAAACTCACAGTGTCCATTCTGTACGTAGTATTATTATCTGTTCTGTGCTTTAGGTCAATTTGTTTGGGGTCCCTACTTGAGTTCAAACTAGCTTCCGCCCGAGGCTGTACTCGCTTGGTACCAACATCTTAATCTATAATGATATTAAAGATTACGATCTAGATCCACATCCGTTTCACACAGGAAAACACCGATAAATATTTTGCGGTATTTTGACTTTTGCGGTCTCTAAGCAAATACTATCGTGGAAGCGCTCGTGTCGTAGCTTGCTTAGACATTATTGAAAGATCGTAAAAAGACGTTTTGAGCGGTCATACTTTGGATGGGTGACCGCAAGCGGCAGCTGAGCGGCGCTTCCTAGGGCACGTTAAATTGTCGGTATCGGCTTTTAAGTTGGTAAGCGGAGGCCTTCAGGCGTCCTGAAAACTCCGTCATCACATTCACTACGTTCATACAAACATGCATACATGCATACAGTCGTTAAGCATTTACATGTGGCTATGCATAAATCTTCACCCATTATTTTTAAGATACTCATGGTAGGTAAGTGCCGATAGAAAAGGCAAGTTTGTAAGTTCTGAGTTCGGGGTTAACTTTATCATATTCTACTGAAAAGTACATTGTATTTGCGTGAATGCTACATTGTTACAATTATGATGTGGTTTCAAACACTCGTGGCGACTATGCGAGTATCCTCAAAACCTTCCTTTCTGTTCACTCCTCTAACTCATTTCTAGAAAAATATCGCTCAAGAAGCAATTCAGACAGATATTTGTACCCTTTAGTCTCTACATCTTTTGCCCAACGTTTTGGCGATTTCATCCGATGCTTTATTTACAAAAAGGTTATCAGACACTGTAGCAAAGAAAAAATTAATTCATTGACTATACATCAGGCTAAATCTACCGTGAAAAATTGGTTGCTAACGCTGTCATATGATGACACCGAAAAACTATTGGAAAAATTAAAATAACAGCATTCCCTCATTCACGGACACATTTATGTATTTTCTGCTCTACTTATAAACTCCACTCAACTTCTGTCAAAATTGAAGCGCCTTCCACACCGCTGCCAACCTTTTTTTGTTAGTTACAAATTGTTTAACCGGTGTTCTGGGTGAGAGGCGTTTATAGATAATGCATTTTGTTCTGAAGTAGGTATTTTGGAAATTGTTCGCTTTTTTCTTCTTATTGTTTGGTTTATTTACTTATTAATAATTATAACTACCTAGCTAATTGAGGCCCTTTTTTGCCAATCGTATATTTGGTTCCCACGATACAGGCCCAGCCTAGTGTGGGAATCATTAGTAATTTAACTTTATGTAACCTCTCTACTTAGATGTTCGCCATAGTTAGTTTACTTAATCTTACAAAACTTTTGTTATTTAAGTAGTAAATAAATACATTTTTCATTTTTTTCATTTTTCACCTACAAGAATTTATGGTTTAGGGAGTGGACGCACTGCGTTTTTTGCAGTGCGTTTGTATCGATACAAACGCGATGTGGCCACTCCCTCAAGGTGGATGTGCAACGGTAGCCCGCGAAGTTCAATTTTTCTTGCGTTTTTTGCAATAAACTGGAAAATGCCTCGTTTTTAATCATAATACTATACTACTCGTACTACTGCCTACTTTGATAAAGACAGCCCGAAATGTTGAGGTTGTGTTTTCTCATTATTTTATGTTATTTTTTACCATTTTCTCTAAAAGATAATATAAGGTCAATGCGGGGAAGTCCGTCTGCGGGGCAAGACCGTACACTGAGCTTTTTGACGAAACTATGCACCCTACGCATGTTTTACCTATATTGGCAAATCAATCATCACCATCTGGTTTCAGCTAGCCACAATAGATGTCTCTATGTAGCAACAGTTCGCGAAAAAACGTTCACAAACTTTTCGTGTAATTTTAACTCGACTATCGAGATGGACGTGTGGTGACAAAAATAAAAATTTTAAATATAAAGAGTGAAGTTGTTGGATTTAATTATGCTAGGAGTTTTTTAATAATATTGCCCCCTCCTATTTCTCTTATCGAATTTTAAAAGAACGCCATATCTTCTGAGATAATCGCATCCAAAAATATCAACCTTCCAAAAGTTCAAGTTGGGAAGTCCGTCTACTTTACGCGGGGCAAGACCGGCATATGCCGGACTTGCCTCAAATCAGAAATCGTAAACCTTTTTATTCCAAATATATTGGATATGACCTCTTGATGACCTTTCGACCTCACATGACCCCTTGACCTGTCATGACCCCTTGACCGTGTCTTTTATTTCTTTAAAATTAGTAATAACTGTTAAACTACATAACCAGTCTTTACTTACTTATAATTTTTTTTCTGTCTTTAGCTATGTACCTAGTCCCTACTATTAGATAGGTATACACATAAAAATCACAAACCTAGTAAAATACTTTAAAATTGGCGATTGCTTGCTCTAGTAGATTGTTATTGTGCTGCTTAGATTTTTAAATTTACTAAATATTTTTTTTAATTTACTCGGGTACTCTACCTACCTACTTTAATAATTTCAAATAAGTTGAAATTAGAATACAGTGATTAACACAAAAAATCATAAGTATTCATATCCCACGGGAACCGTACATTTTTCTTACAATAATAACATTATTTTTATAGAAATAATGTTTCTTCAGAATGTTTAATAAGAAACATGATGGTTCTTAGTTTAAAAGTAAGTCCCTACCAAAGGATTGGATGCTTTGGTAGGGACTTACTTTCAAGAAAATGTTGCAAAATGTTCACCACCCCTGAATCCTAAAATGTGACGGACTTACCCCGTTTTACACATTTTTGACAATATCTTTGGATTGGGACCTTAGTTCGAATCGTTGAAGACATAAAATTCATTGTTAAGATGTAATACATGCTGTGAGTTACTTTAGACTCTTCTAAACATCTCCTGTCGCCTACAATAACTCCTAGACGGACTTCCCTCATTTAGCCGGGGAAGACCGTCTACTGCCCGAGTTTTAAAAAACCTCCGATTTTATTGTTAATTTTATATAGTTTTAAAGGTTTAATAGCTTTTTCTGATTCTTGGATAAATTTGCTAACGATGAATATCTTTATCTTTACAGAAAAATGCATAGTGACTGAGATATGATCAATCAAACTGAACTTTGAAAAAAGTATGCCGGTCTTCCCCGCATTGACCTTACATAAACATAAATTATCTATCTCGACACATAATAACACATTCACTGTTCAGTTCAATTGCCTTGTAACGTGACGTACACTACACACTATAGGTACCTACTGAAAAAACCGTTAAAAATAATTTGAAATTTCATCAGATTCTAGTATTAGAAACAATATAACTACTGATTTGAAATAATTATATGAATCGATTCAACAATAGAATCCAAATCTAATTTGACGAAATTGAACATTCGAATTTGCCTAATGAGCTTAGTGTTTGGTATTTGCAAAACATAATTTAGATTACTACTAACTAGTTATGATTCAATGGTTCTACATACGTATTATGTAGGTATTACTTTACATATATTATATTACTGTTATATGTTTTTGCTATTTAGAATTTTAGAGGAGCATTCGCTCTCGTACTAACCTTTGCCTAATTGGTCTTATAACACAAAAAAAAAAACTTTATTACATAATAGATAGTAAATAATTTTCAACATTCAATATTTTTTATCTCGACTATTCGTTAACATTGCCTTTCGAGATTCAACTGCAATTTTATTCTATACTGAAATAGTATTCGAAGCACTGATCATTTCGTCAAGGCGTTTAGCAGACGGCGCCAAGTGTCACCAAATGAAATATCACTCAATTAACGCCAACACTAGCCCTCTCAATTTCTTCCATCCTAATCTCAATGTGCTAAGGTTTATTATTCCTTAACTTGAGTTTTGGATAACTTTGGAGGTATATACACGTGGGCTTGCATGTTTGCAAGCGTAAATCAAATGGTCCATGAGAAGATGTGTAATCAACATTTCCTTTTTGACCCTCTCTTTGATCATCGGAGATTCGCAAATCGTTTGGGCTACAAAGGTCAAATTATTCGTTTCCTGTTAATTAAAATACTACGGTTGTATTAAAAGCCGGTTGCTCAGCTCATCTGTGGGAACGCCTACAACTTATTTGAATTTCTGATCCAAACCCCGTATCTCACGATTCGGCTGACTTTTTGATTATATTTCAATTTACTCTGACTGAACGAACTATTGCTAACTCGCTTAAACCTCATATGAGATTTTGAAGTATTTTGTTGCCAGCCGAATCAAATATTATTGATCAGGGGTAAGGATCTTTTAATTTTACTTTGACTTTTTCGTTTGGTCCGATTGCAATTTATGAGGAAGCTTTTATTTTAATTTGATTTAAATTGATTATGAAGTTAAACGAAAAAATATAGACGTATTCGTCATCCATCATTATCAGGTCATTATCATTATATAAAAATTCAGTTAGTACTACTAACTGAATTATTTAATTTACAGTTTTATAACTTAAAACAAAAAAGAATTTTGTGCATTAAACACGAGCTCTAAACGGTGAAGAAAAACATCGTACGGAAACCAGTTAGCTTTGTAACAACGGCGAATAACGTATGGAATACTAGCTTCTGCAAAATTTGGACATATATCAATTATGTATTATGGACATACCTCTGACTATCCCTTTAGATATCTTCAAAATGATCTTAAATGCCTAAAGATCTGAATGTCTACTGAGCCTTGGGGATCATTATTTACTTAATATTTTCTAATTAATTATTATTGTTAATATTTTCTTATTTATTCTTATAATATAGTCGCATTATTTTTACTAAAAGTCAATAAAAAAATCAAAATCAAGTTAAATTGAGCCTTTTGACTGCAAATCGGAACTTCGTAGAACAGGCCATCAAAACATGGCTTAGTGGAATAAAGGCCATAAATTAGGTACCCGGTAGGTGGATGACCTTTATAGGCAAAAGGATAGCGACCCCGAAAGCCTCCGCTAACGTATCCTTAGAATCATTTGGCCACGTGCCAGACGACATTGTTATCTACGCGTTGCGGTGACCGAAGTAGAATATACTGTAGAAAGCCGTTCTTGGTTTAGTATTTGTTGAAGATGCGTTATCAAAACCCAAATGACCTTATTATAAAAAGACTACAGATTTTCCTAGTTTCAGCCCGGCTAAAACTAGAGAAAAATAGAAATGATCTCCAGAAAACCTTGCACATAGCTAAGACAAAAAATGATCAATGTGCTTAGTACAATGTTGTTTTTTGTATGTAACATTTTGGTGTCATCTTTAAGGTGGTGGTTCGACCCGGAGACCGAGATAGGAAACCGAGACCAAAGATCGAGACAGAAGACGGTTATCATATAAAAAGACGGTTCTCTGTCAAAGCCTGTCTCTGGTCTCGGTCTCAGCGCGAACTGCCACCTTTAAATTCAGCCTGGCTTAGACCAAGAAAACCTTTAGTTTTATAATAAAAAGTAAAGAAATATAGTCAAGTGTCACGCGTCATCGTTATATCAACAAATTCAATATCACAACTTGCATAAAAGCTAGAAAAACTATAACATTGCAGAATACAATAGCAACAAACAAAAATCCTGAATCAGACTTCGATAGAAATCCATCTATTACCAGATTAGGAGACATCCGCCCTCGAAACCGCAGAACCATGTCAATCTCCGTCGAATAACCGTCATTTATCACGATTCCTGAACCTTCCCGAAACAATACACGTCAAGGCAATGTGAACGATGAACTCGGCTCGTAAGGCTCCTTAGTGACGATGCATTATGGTACTCGTATAAAACACGCGAAAGAATATCGAATCGAATAAATAAGTACTACAGTATTCTTTCTTTAAAATTCTCGTGACAAAAAATCGAAATCATCTTGATTGCTTCTAAAAGTTATCCTTTGTTTTTTTTTACAGTTTTGGAAAGGATTCTTCAAAACTGTTCAAAAAAACAAAATATGGTTTCATTGTTGCAAACAAAATAACAAGGCAAAACCGAACAAAAATTTGAAGCTTTATTAAAGAAAAAACGTTTTCTACCTTTACACTTTCTGAACCGAATAAATCATCTAGAATAAAGTAAGGAGGCTAGTTTTATAAAAATCTGACTGATGTAAAAATGTTAAAAGAGAGAAAAATATACATTGCAAGAAAACTTAACTGAATACGTACGACTGTAGAATAATATCGAAAAGACAATGAAAGCGATACTTCAACGCCTAGTGAATGAGAAGCTTATAAACTGTGTGGGTGACTAGGACACAATGTTGTCTTGTTCCACTCTGAAGGTAAATGTTATGCTGGAATTTATCGATTTTATAAATAGAACATGTTTTATGTTTCCTCGTGACGTCATAAGGACTAAATTAGGAGAGTTTGAAATAGAAACTGACGATGTGGCTGCATCAAGAGCAGTAATTAATTTATTTCTCGCCACAGATGCTATTGCAGTAAATTCTAATAACAAAGCAATCAGGAATATTAATTTTGATTAACTTAACAGCGTTGGGTGTTATCATGATTAGAAATTGGAACGTATTCATCTGTTGAATGACCTCATTGGTGGTAGCTCTCCCTTCAACACTGCGGGCCGTGGGATACCAAATAAAAGTAGGCATATTTTGTATGATTTTACAGTGAGGTTCTGTATTGTACCAACTTAACAATAAACAATGAATTTATGTTATATGTTTATTAAAAAGATAGAAGAATTATCCAACATAGAACGTCTTTCGAATCAAAGTTTTACAAAATATCAGACGTATACCTACCTATACTAGAAATATATTAGACAGCAAAATATGAAATCATTTTGAAACCGTGATTGACTTTAGTCCTGAGCTACAGTGCACACATGGCTCCAAAACCATTTAAAAAATGAACGGAAGGAAGCCGAACTCAACGGCCAAAAACCGAAGTTCACTCGTCATTCACGTCGACGCGTCCGTGTCGCGTGCCGGACGATTTACAGCAGTAATTAGTTATGTACCCGACGGACGACAAACGACGTCGCCTGATGAATGGTGCTAGCCGTATGGGTGCCAGACAATAAACGGCTAATACTTGGCTTTCGATCATTGGGGTGAAGTGAAATTAGTTAGTTGAGATTCGTCTGTTTCTGTGCGGGCGATTCGTCATACCAAAACTCTCGTCTCGTCATAACTATGCTTCTGTTACCCTTTTAATGTTTTTTTACCATTGTAAGTACTATAGATAAATAAATTACATCCAAATGAATAAGCTAGTAAGCAACTGCAGATAAATAGAAAAAAATAATATTGCACTTTCTTCTAGATGAACTTTGTATTGATTTGAAAAGAAATAGTAATGACTTGTAAAAGAATAGTAAAATTGTAAAACATTAAAGGCCCTATCTCAAATTTTACCTTGGTTTCTCAACCAAGCGGACAAGCCCCCTGATTGTCTATCTTTGATAGAGACTAAAATCGGTCTCGGTTTGAAACAAGTCAGACAATCAGCCAGTTGGTGTCATTTACGTACATTTTGTTGTTGGCGCGACTATTGGCGCCACCATGGTGTCCTTGTGAGATAAAGCCCTTAGTGACATTTATGATTTTAAAATAAAAGTGCGAAAAAGTGTTTCAGAAAAGCAGACACAAAAGCAGTAAATATCAATCCAGCAAACGCCTTCTAAGCTTAATCCGTGACCTAACAGTTTCCACAAATGCATAACCGTTTTAGGCTGGATTTTACCAAACTGGATTAAGTTTTATCTGGAGATGAAACCACAGATTCAATAACAGAAAAACAGTTCAAAAACAGTTTGGTAAAATCCAGCCTAAGGGTGCGTTTCCACTGAGGCGGAGCTGAGCGGAGCGGGGCAAAGCGGCGCATGAATTAACCAATAAAATTTCAAACGACGGAATCGAAACGCGGCAAAATGCACCCTGATTGGTCAATTTACACGCCGCTAAGCTCCGCTCCGCACAGCTCCGCGTCAATGGAAACGCAGCCTTAGACGGTTATAACAAACATTAACATTTAACTGACAGTTTAGTTTTCAACGCTTTATACCTTTTCACTCTCATGTTGAATAGGGAATGCTTCGTGCTATTACTATTGACAATCTGTCTTGTGGATTGCGACTAGCTACTATTTGTTATATGTGGGCATATGCAAAATGACTTACCTCGTAACTATCCCCTTCAAAGACAAATAGACATCATCAAATAATTTTGATCAAAGATTTTTTGCATAAATATCATAGTTTAGTATGTTTACACACTAAAAGATGCAGCAGTGTTTACCATAAGCCTGTTTACGTAGTAAAATATTTATTTAGTAATGTTGAAAGATTATGAAAGGTATCCTTCCTATAGTAATCTGTTATCGCAACCTTAGAGCGTTTGTCCACTGCCGCCGTCACCGTCACGTCAACGAGAACGAGATGACGGCGCTGAGGTAGCGACCATACATTTACTATAGCCGCTTGTCCACCAGAAGACCGTCACGTCATCTTGATCTCATACAGAAATAATCTCGTTGACGGTGACGGTTCGGTGACGGCGGCGGTGGACAAACGCTCTTACTCTTTCTCTCACTTCAGGAAGGCTAAATGTCCGTTATCGCAATTCCTTTTATGATTCGTATTAATATTTTTTTCTTGTCACTCTAATGTCTATCTATGAAAAGTAACGGCATATAGTGCAATTCATATTATGATTCTGCTTTAACGGCGTTTATAACCCCGCAGATAGTATTACGAACGTTAGATAATGGCAATGGACTATAAGGAGACTAGAGTTTGCTAGCCAATCCCAGCCACAGCCAGGCACACTATAATGTGTATCGATAGGACCCCTTGATCCCGTCATAGGCTTCAAAGACACGACTGCACTACATTGTGCACGATTTCGAATGTTTAGTACAGTTGGGCTTGTAATCCGGGATTATCTGACGTGTCATGTAGCCACTACACAGTTGGCTACTAATTGGAGTGGCCTGTACGTGGTCTAGTACTACATGGAACTAAACTTAGAGGAGTATATTGTGTTCTAATTAGAGTTGGACAAATGATCTTGCATAATCAGTTATGTAATATTGCATCATATTTAGGGCAAGCCAATTTACATTTTCTAAGAGTATCACAGAACTATATCGTTTTTTTTGCAGAGTATTATTTTGAATATTGCATTAAAAGACCTACTGATATTATTATTTACCAATTAGTAAAAAAAAGTTAAGCGACTGATTTTTCAATTGTTACGTATTTGAGATAAACTCAGAAAAAACATAATTTGAAAGAAAATATACCAAATGCTCAAAATCATTCTTTGGATTAACGGTCTGTATAATTGTAAATTAGCTTAGTCTTAAATTTAAACCAAAATTATCCATCGTAACAAAAAGTTGATTACGGTTTAAATATTAAATGAGTATAAATTGAAATTTGAAACCCATACGTTTGAATACAAGATTCCAAGTAGCCTGCAATACTGTTTTATTCATCGAATAATTTTCCTTTGAATCTCAGCCTTTAGAAGTTAACTGGAGCACTAGTTAATTTATAAACTAGAACTGAAACAGAATGTATTGTAACTTGCAAAGCTAAGCCTGGATTATGTAATACATATTCACTGAAATAGAAAATGTGTCGCTTGTTGTTTTTGTATAGTGATTGTGTCTTATTTAAAAGACAATACATACATAAAATCACGCCTGTTTTCCATCATATGGGTAGGCAGAGACCACGGATCTCCATTGTATGACAATCAGACTTAATTCTATGTGTCTCAATTTAATCATTTTTTACTTTTTGTTTTGTAATTTTTTTTGGGCAAATACCGAGGCAGATAAACGGTTAAACTGTAGTTTTTAGTTAATATTGTAAAATGTCGAAATAAAAGCCTTTTTTTTATTTGAATTTTTTATTTAAGTATTATTAATAAGTTAAGAGAACGATGTGAAATGAAAGGAGATAGTGGTGATACTTAAAAAAGACAAGTAAGGTTGATATCAGTTTAGATCTAGAGGCAGATATTTCTAAGAATAAAACACGAATAAAACACGACCAACTAACTCAGTACAATATGACTAAACGTTTCAAGCGTTTTAGATTTTTTCCTTCCGATAAATTAATAATAATAAATAAATAAATATTGCTGGACATTTGACACAGCGCCATCTAGCCTCAAATTAAGCAAAGCTTGTACTATGAGAACCAGATAACTGATAGAATACTTATATATTTGTAAATACATACCTATTAAACTTTATAACACCCAGACACAGAAAAACACCTATGTTCATCACACTAATGTTTGTCCCGGGTGGGAATCGAACCCACGACCTACAGCGCAGAAGGCAGAGCTACTACCAACTGAGCTAGGAAGCCAGTCAAATATAGTGTGTTATCAACTACCATTATGTAACCTGCCTTGTGTAACTTGTGAATTTATGTCATCACCCAAGTTTCCACGTTTGTAACTTTAATAGGGTCAAAGAACGGAAGTATTCGTATAATTGTAACTTGTTTCCATATGCAAATTGCAAATTTTTGCACGATACATAGTCAATGTAACACGTAAGGAATTCTAGTAATAATTCCTGTGGAAAGTCGAGGTAGTAAATTTTACTGACAATTCAACAAGGTGTTTCAGTAGTGCTAAATGGATGGTAGTAAATTAAATTAGATGGTAGTAAACAAAGAGTAAAGTCACCCATAAGTAAGATATACATTTAGGTAGATTTACCCATTTACACTTTTTTGCTCACAATCTGTAAACCCAGAAATACCTACATCTGTTCCAGACATTCAGGATCCTTTAAAGATCCGTGATCGTAGACTCATTTTGAAATGTTCACGATCGAATTTACTGTAAACAAAGATATCCCTAAATCCTTTTGTGTAACTAGTTTGAATGATAACTTCATCGACTGGCCTCTCAGTTTAGTTGCCTCTGCCTTCTGCGCTGTAGGTCGAGGGTTCGATTCCGCCCAGGACATAGATATCTTTTCTGTATCTGGATGTCATAAAGTATTATAAGTATGTATTTACAACAATATAATATCCACTCTGGCTTTAGGAGGATCGCTTGTATCAATGTGGGTTCGAAACCCGTCAGGATCGAAAAAATATTGATAAGACTTTTCATTTTAAGTGAAATATAACGTATTCTATCAGATAACTGGTTCCCATAGTTTGCTTAGTTTGGGGCTAGGTGGTGTTTTGCAAAATGACCACCAATAATATAAAACACCAATTCCAATTTTTTTTTTGTTTGTTTTGTACCAAAACTATCACCCCGACTTTACAAGCTTAATTCAAGCTAAGTTATGCTAAGTAGTCGTTTGACCTGAAAACAATGGTGATATCAGATCGCTTAGAGAGAAGCTTTTTGTTTTAATTTACGTTGGCTTTTTAAAGTGACGGAAACTAGGTGGTGTTTATAAACACAGCTTTTGTTTATATTTTAACTAAGTAGAAATAATATATTCAGAGAATAGTTCACGAAACAAACTTTTGTTTTTCTGGGTAATGACGGGTCTTTGTAGGGTTTGATCATAAGGCAAGAGTACCTAAACCAAAAAAGTGACAACCTTGACACATTCCAGACAAATCTACCGTAAGATTTGAAAGAGTATTCTATATGTGAGCGCTTACCTATCTGAGGAAAGTCTAAATAAAAAAAACCATTTTGAGTAGATTTTTTTAGTACTTCCTTATTATTAGTAAGACATTTCTGTTTAAAATATCTGTATAATTCTCGTAAAATAGTTCTAACACATAACTATTGATAACAGGAAGTTCCCCTTTTAATATTCCATCCAAATTATAACAATAAATCTACCCTTTGTAAATCACTTATTACTTTCCCATACAAAACAAAGCAATAAATTCATGAAATAGATTTTTATCAATACCAACAAATATCTGCGGGAGATTGCGATCTGAATAAACATTTGGGGGATGATTTTAGAATCTGAACATAGCTCTATTCTGTGGGAAGAACAAAGAAGGAAATCTAAATTGAATTGTTATCGCCTATCTAATCAGTGAAATTCAATTCAATTCGTGTTATGAATCATGGACTTAGCATAATTGGGATCGCAAACTTCATTGTTTAACCATTATTCAATGTGGGGAGCTTTTGAACATGAACTGAATCTATTTATCTGAATTTTCATTTCAATTGAACTTTAAACTATTTTTAAACCATAGGAATAGGCAATATGCGTCTGATTCAAAAGCGGGTTAAACGTATTTTTCTATGAACATTATGGCTTTAGAATTATGTGTGTGTAATTATTTTTTAATATTATTTCATTTTCGCTTAGAAATTAATAATTAAAAAGTGCAAAAATATAGTGGGAATTTCATAAGACTTGAAACGCAACGCTATTTGTCACGTATGCTGTGACGTCACACTCCTTCAAACTCGACAGAAAGTTTTTTTTTTCTACCTACAAGCGCGTGTAATTTTGGTGACTTGTGACGTCACGTCCGTTTCAAGTGCATGAAAATGATGATAAATTTTAAAAATTATTTTAGTTATAAAATTTTAGTTTTTCGGCGCTGGAATTTTTGTTACGGTTAATTGACGATATAACCTATCGTTTAAAACCATAAAAAAAATTGATGCATATTGCCTATTATTACAGTAAGGTTTTGTAGCTTGTTACTAGCAAATATATTTCGCAATTAATAGAGAGCCCGAGGCACTTTCAATCCTATGCATTTGACACAGTAAATAAATAAATTAAAGAAACAAAATAAATAAAAGGTACGCGATAAAATCCCGTAATAATAATTATCATTACATTTGACACAATGTCCAGTCCACTCGTTGAAAGTGATTCTTTGTTAGTAATCTAAACAAGTACCTACCTACCTAATTGAATTTGCATTAAGTCAAGTATTATAATAAGAAAGTAAAAAGTAAAGCCATGTTTGAAATATTGTACATACTGATGACGGCACCGTAAACTCTTGGTTTTATTTAAGTAAAACCGTAAATATTAGCGAAATATGAGCCTTTATGTACTTTTACTTTTACTTTATGAACTAAGTACTTAGCTAGTTCAATCCTGAAAAACGCAGCGCTAGCGCTAGGTCCCACACGTTACTCGGCCAAGATGGTACAATCTTTGTAAAAATAGTCAAATTTTGTATTGTAGCTCTTTTGAGTAAATCCAAATGTGTCGTTTACCCAAAATTTGTTTTTGCTGAAATACTTACCTATTTTGTTTGTTAAGAAATCTTTGATTACATTTGCAGAAAACTGCATGCAGAAAGCCAAATACACGTTGTATGAGTTACTAGCTGTTACCCGCGACTTCGTACGCGTGCGGGTAATTTTTAACCGACTTCCAAAAAAGGGGAAGTTATCGAGTCGGCAATTTCTTTATGGTTATTATAATTTTTCTAAAAGTAGTAGGTACCGGAGTCAAATTTAAAAAAGCTATGTGGGTGGTCAATTATTCTAAAAGCTTTTAAGTGGTATTGAGCTAGCTGTTTCCTCTTTGAAATGGGCCTAATAGCTACTTGTATAAAAAGTACCTAATTCACATGCGAAGCGCGACCCAAGGCTTTCATCCCTGCCCATTCAAACTTCTTATGCAAATTACGTAATGTTCTTTATGACATGAGATGGCGAACTTTACTTAAGGAGTAAATATTTATGTAGTTACATGTATTTTTTTAGGGACCTCTTGGAATAAAAGGGAATGTTTTGTTTTGGAAATGTAGGGGTAATGTCTGTTTGGATCGGTCAACAGAATACGGTTTTGATCGAAAAATATTTGGTTTATTTTTTCGATAAAATATTTTTTTGTTCAGGAAAAAAAACGACCTGTTTCAGTTACTAATAACTATAACTAATACTTATAAATGCCTCTCAATTTGATCACTGGTTAAACAATGCACGAAATGCACAAAGAACTTCCTGTCTCTATTTGTCACTATCCACAAATAAAGACAGGACGTTGTTTAACCAGTGGTCAACTTTAAACTATTTGTCACCAAAAAAGGATGGCAATAATTTAAACGGTGTTTCAATTTTGACAGAAGTTGATTGGAGTTTATAAGTAGAACGGTTTGAGTGTCAGTCGTCCACCGACTAGATGGATTGACGGCATAGTAAAATCCGCAGGTCGTATGTGGGTAAGATTGGCGCAGGCAATATAGATAGAAGGCGGATGGCAAAAGCGAAGAGAGACCTGTGCCCAGCAGTGGGACGAGAAGGTTGACGATGAAATTAACAAGCTCACGACTCTTCGAACTGTTTTTTTAAGATGCTACCAGATCTTTAGCCATATAAGTCAAAACAATCCAGTGAAGATGTTTAGGAGGTAGTTAGCGATGTTAAATGTATAATTCTGACCCAGTGAACGATTGCGTTCACTGTTTTGACCCATGTTCACTATTTGCTAATAGTCTACTACATTTTTTTTTAATACAAAATTAAAGATAATGGATCTTACTTATGAAAGATGTTTAAAGTCCTTTATCTGAATAAATAATTTGAATTGAATTGAATTGAACACTGGCTCTTTATTTGTGGATAGTGACGGATAGAGACAGGATGTTGTTTAACCAGTGTTCAACTTTAAGCATCTTGCATAAGTAAGGGGGATTAAGTATGGATAAAGCATTCAAATATTAGGCGTATTCATGAAGTTAACGTCAACCAAAACTTCATGGCACTAATTTCGGCTGGTAAGTGTATTCACACATTACCATGATTGGATCTAACCAGGTACCACTATTCATGAAAATTCGAGCAGTCCTTTGAGGCTTCAAAACGTTCCACTTCACAGCGACCATTTGGTAAACCGCAATTCCGTAATTATCGAGAGACACGTCAAATTGGAACTGACAAATTAATAGAGAGCATTCACCACTCTACTAATCACCACTTGAATGGCGGAATGGTGTGAAAATTTGAACATTCGAACGCTTACATTGGCTCCTGCCACTTCGTTTTGCCACACAAAATTACCTATCACAATTTACAAATAAATCAACATGATATCTTTGGTGACGGAGGTTGGTAGACACCTAAATTTCCATAAAATTTCTTTGAAATTTTATGGAAATTTATTTTAAAGAAATCCATAACTCTAGTGGGGTAGATCAAGCAATCATTGTGTACCTAATTAAAATTATAACTCTTGTTCGAATAAAGAATGTTATTGTGATTCAAAAAATTATAGGCATAGCGGCCATAATGTTAAAGTTTTCAAGATCATTCATAAAAAGTATATTTGAAGTTTATGACTACACATTTTAAACATTTACTTGAACACAATTTTGAATATATCTTCGGGGCTGTAATGAAATCATTTTATTTGCCTCGACGTTTCAGATGACAATCACCGAGGCAACGAATAGACTCTACTCGTGACTACGGTGACTGTAATGTCATCAATTTAAGAAGTCTATGGCTAAAAGGATGTGGTCATTCGTACGTTTAATTCACATGAGAGTGAAAATTCCGTGTGATAGTGAATGAACTGTGGTATACTCTGTGGTATGGATTATGCGGTAATGCGCCCGACGAGATGATAGGATGACGGCATGATTGATGTGGATTTATTTACGGTTCCTGTTTTGGAGGCTTTGTGGCGCTTCGTGAATATATGGATATTCATATTTTAGTAAGAAATTAAGATCATGCTTTGCTTTTTTGCTGAAAATGTAATAGATTAATATAAGGATGTGTGGACAAAGTAAAAATAAATTGGAAATCATTTCAGGCATTTATAGACTGGAAATCAATATCTAGCATAATTTCCTCTCTTTATTCAACAGAGCTCAAAATTGAGCACTGATATTTGCACGATACTAAAGGTGGCGGTTCGCGCCCGAGACCGAGACAGGAGACTGAGACCAGAGACCGAGATAGGAGATCGTTTTTATAATTATAAACTGACGGTTCTCTGTCTGGTGTCACTTTCGCGCGCCCCTACAAAACCTGTCTCTGGATTCGGCTCATTCTTCCGAGAGATTCGGCCTCCTGTTCAGTCTCGGGCGCGACCCACCACCTTTGGATACGACACAGGCGAAGAAATCAAGATGATACGAGTAATGTTTTGATTACTAATTAGCTTATTATTTATTGAGTACACAAATACAATACCTACATAATGTGTGTTTGTATGAGCTAGAGGCTAACTCTGATGACGGAGTTTTTAGACCGCCTGAAAGTCTCCGCCATGGCTTAACGACTTATGCCGGCCGACGAACGTCAGATTTTTGTTCGGTCGAACTGTCCGATCCGATTGTCTGAAGGCCTAGATTTGTTTTAACATGCAACACACGTCCGATCCGATAGTCGGATGCAAATGTATGGCGGGGACAGTCAGGTAGGAAGATCGGTCAGACAAAAAGTCTGACGTATGTGAGCCGGGACCTACAATTTAACATGCCCTCCGAAACACGGAAGTGTTCAGCTGTTAATGCCACTTGCCCATCCAAATTGTGACCGCTCTTAACTTTAATGACCTATGAAGAACTAAGCAAGTTACGCCACGAATGCTTCACAAATACAATAGATAGTGATCTCCACATTTCCTATGCGAGTCGTATATTCGCTTATTAATACGGGTCATAGTACAAAGTGCCAAGTTGGAATGCCTCCAAGTGGTCTCTGAATTTGGCAAGATATCTGATGGAGCAGATGTCATACACACCTGGTTAGGTTACCGATTGTTATACGTTCTGTGGTTTGTGTGTGAAACAGACTAAAAAATTCACAGAAATATAACTGCTTAACCCAGATTGTCAATTTATTTTGAGGACTGGACACAGTCAAATGCACTTACTAATAAGAACACAATGAGAGTTTTCAAACTTTTTAGGTTTTTTTTTTTAATATTTCTGGCCAAATTTGGGGAAAGAGTTTTTTGGCCGCCTAAGGCTCATGGCTTAAACTTAAAAACCCGGACCGACATTTAACGTGCCCTCCTAAGCACGGAGATCTTTGTAGATGGTTAGGGGTAGAGGAACGTCTGAACACATTTTGAACACGTTCATATTTTCAATTAACATACCACACGGATCAGCTTAAAAACCTATCGATTTTAGTCGTTTTCAGCATAATAATTTAATTTAATTTTAAATATAATAATACTAATAGAGTAAGTATTTTTTCAATATTCTTATGAAAAGTCAAATACAATGCCATTCATCATCATCATCATTGGCCTTTGAGCATCTATTGCAGATGATTTAGATGGCGTCAGTCAAGTTATTGAACAGTTTGATAAAGAACATTTTCTATCGTGGCTAAAGAGGCCTTTATAACAATGCCATTATAACTCTAAAAAGTACCTAAAAATATCCTATCACCCTCGCTAAGATTATTGATGACATTTTCATCCTCCACATCAGTAGAGCTAAGTATTTTTTGTCACTACCACTTTTCATCTGCCGTCTATTTTCAGACACCTTCAAAGATCCCATTCGATATGATTAAGCAGTCACTTAGCTAAGGGTAATGAATCTGAACGACTTCCACCATCATCTCTACTCTAAAGATGTTAGTATTATACTGAACATACCCTTAGAAGAATATAGAACGGTTATTTTAAATGCGGAGGTTGCTTTTACGGCAAAGAAATAGTTGTGAAAATGTGACGTAGGGCACATTTTTTTTTTACCAGAAGAGATTGCCAGATGGATCGGAGATAATGGTCATATATAATAGAGGACTAGAAATTTTTCTACCTAGGAATGCAACATTCAGTTTTTTTTTTAAGTAATTGAATTAACTTTGTCAGTCGGATACCATTCATGTATGATAATATTTGATATAAATTTAAATTTCTAGAAAAAGTGTGATCCAATTTCACTGAACTTTGTCCTAATAAGAGACTAATTTAGAGTGAACAAAAAACGACACAAGGATATAAGATTGTATGAACATTTCTAGCTCGCTTTATTTCTCACTCTTAGTTTTCTAATTTAAAAGCTAAGGAAACGGGACATAAGTTTACGTTAGAGCGCTATAAGGTGGTTAATTACCCGATTTCTAATATGTCGTAAAACATAAAATTAAAAGTTTTTTTCTGCATCTGACGTAACGTACATTCCCGACGATTTTCGGGAATATCGTTACAAAAATATCCTACTAAAAAAATCACTAGAAAAAGTGGAAATTTAGTGAGGGGAAATTAAAAAAATTGCCTTAAATAAAAAAATGGGAAAATGGGCAGACGACATCGACAAAGTCGCGGGCAAAAGATGGATTGGACTGGTGAAGTCGGGCTGTAGATGATGATGACGATGAGCTAATATTCTTCGATTTATTCTGATAAAAGAATTTCATACTAAGCAATACACGTTTCGTAACTTTTCTACCATTCCAATGCTATTGCAAAAGTGATAGCATGTTTAACTAAGGTTTAAGGTATTATTATAAAAACAATAATAGGTACCGTAAACCTTAGATAAACATGCATTTTTGTATGACTAAGGAAAGAGACATCAGCCTTTCAATCAGAGGTAACTTACATACAAAAAAATCATTTATATCAATGCATCTACATCGACCTCATTTACTACACTGAACCAAATAACTTTTAAAAGTTAACTAACTTCAGTTTCTTTTAATTTTATTTGTACAACGCTCTAGGGGCTCTCTGAATTCTGAGAAGAGAAGGCATTTTGCTGCCGGCTATCTATGCAAAGAAGGTGCTCTTTTGGCGTATTGCCACGAACTCAATTAAAAAACTAAGCCAAATGTAGATGTTTTAACTAGGACATGGATGTTTTTTGAAAATTTCATAAGATTATTATCAGCATCATGTCACTATGAAAGTCCTAGAGGCTATGATCCAATTCATATAGAATAGAATATATGGTCAAATTCCAGGGTTCATGGTTTTGTGCATTCACTACAATAAGTTTTTCGTGTGACTCATAATAAAACAAATTATTTTAACTGAGGTATGTATCTGGATTAAAATTGATACTTACGTCCGTGTTTTTCCTCTTTCTTTACTATCTGTGGAAACAAGGAATACCTAAGCCTTCGTGTTTTATGGAGTCCTTTTCTACAGAATAATAATCCGTTTATTTTCCGTAAGACTATAATGATAAAATTAATAAAATAAAATTAAAAAAAATAAAATGTGAAGACATCAATAATATAAAAGTTATTAAGGTGAGAAAGTTCTTATTTTTTTTATTTTGCAATCACTTTACATTTCTTTAATACAGTTTTGGATAAGCTAAAAAGGCTTTTACACAAAGTTGTTAAAAAGTTTAAGTTTCGAGTCTTTCTTTTTGCTGCTCGTCCCGCCATCTGCCAGAAAGTTTTAAAAATAAACTTGGCTCTTGGTATCGACAGAGGTCTCTGCTAGTTTATGTGGTTTGTGCGCAACTTACAATACCGTAAATAGGTATTTGTATTTTTAAACGTTTTAGGCTTACAATGTTTTTTTTATAAGTAAGCAAAATTATTGTTTGTTTATTTTGCAAAAAAAATTCACCTTATTCGTGAATTATTTTTTCAGAAGTTTACAGAAAGCTTCGTTTATTTAACAGTAAATTAACAAAAATTGTTTAAGTATAAACAAAGTGTCACACGATCACATTATTAATTTTTTTAGTGACAATAAAAACAACAAACATAATACTTAATTGAAATCTTAGTGATAGATTCTATCATGAAAATAGCTACCTACGTCAGTCGCTATTCATTGTTATTAAAAAACAAATCAGTAAGGAATTTAATTTTGATTTTAAATCTCTGTAACAGATTTCAAAGGAACTTGAAAAAGTGTCTTCTTAATCAATGATAATCAATACATCACGGGTTTTGTGGTCATGAGGCACAATCGGAGAATGCGATCGACAATCATTGATCTGAGTAACATCGTTTATAATTAAGTTATTATAAAATGAACTTTAATACACAGTTTTTAGACTCAATAAGGCAACAATGGTACAGAAATTTCAAGAGACACATCAAATGAAATTAGACCATCCCTCATTGACGATAAAATTCAAAATGGTTGGCGTAAGATTGCGTCAGATTTACTATATTGTTAATTCAGATTGTCACTTCAGAAAGTGCAAATCTTTTGCAGTTTTTAGCTACCTATATAAAAACGAATAATGATTTAATCGGGAACAACATTAACGAGTAAAGTAAGCTTATAAGGGGTTGGAGTTGGTAAATAAGTACAGTGAAGTCATTAATTTGTATTATCTGTATTTTTTATCGTAATAAAATGAAATTTGAGAGCATTAGTCACTTGAATTGGATTATGCCTTCTGAATCGAGATATATTGATTAAATAAATGAAATAAAGAACTTTTTTAAAGTTTTATTATATTCCGACTACCTAGCTATATCATTTTAAATCATATCTATAAATAGGAAAAACTATTAGAAAGCATACTAATTACATTTATATTATGTTTATAACTTTATTTTAGCATGCCTTGTTTCACTGCATGACAAATAATTGTAGTAATATTATGATGTTTTAAATAATTATATCAAAGATTCCTCCTCATAGAGGTCGTCATCGACTATTGTCTCATCATCATCATTATATTGCCCAGTTATAGTAACATCTTAATGGAAGATATGGTATAGTAGTATTTCCTAGTTTATTTCAGGCTGTTTACAATCGTATGAGAAATTTCCTGTAAAAGCAGAGCCAAAATGGAATCTCATTTGCGTGGTGTGCAACATTAAGCAACTATTAGTCCGATTTGCGGATTATGTAGGCAGGATTTTTGGAACAGTTCCAATGAGTGGGAAGATTGAGCGTAGGTTTGAATGTCTTTCATTATCTCTCGCTTTGTAATGAGTTGGAGTGTGCTTTGGGGTATAACTTTCTTTAGCTTTTATATTTTGTTCAGTAATGTTAGGAGATTCTGGTATAATGAGTATGATCATTATGAAGACTTTGTGGTATTTGAAATTTGAGAGTTTTGTTTAGTTTATTTATTATATCTAGGAGCAATCAACAACATTTGAACATTTCAATGTTTTAAATTTCAATTGCTTTAAAACCAGTAAAGTTTTAATCAGAATTTTGGACATTATTTATTTTTATTATTCTCTTAGCTGATAACTATTGAAAACCGTTACCTATTGAATTTTTATTAGTTCTCTGCGTCCTTGCAATAAAAAATTTTAAACTGTAATCAACCTTTGTTCCTGCCTGTTCACTATATCTCGCGATTAAATTTTATTATTAGCAGTACAAAAGGTTTTATATTTATTTCATATCCATTAAGTTTTATTACATACATGGCTTTCGCTACTTAAAATCTACTTAAGGATTTAAAAGATATCACTATCAAGAGATTTCCACTTACGAATACAGTTTGGAAATAAAATGTCTAGGTAAGCCACGGACACACAACGAAAGCCCGAACTAACAATAAGTTATGGAACTATTTGCCTCATGATTACATGCAAAGGGGCAATCCGAATGCGCCACGACTTAGCGACGCACCTGCAGCTATAACTGCTCTAATATTCCCTCACAGGAGGATCTGTTGGACACAGTGGAGGACCAACAGAATTGGTATTACGCCATCATCATCACTATCATCATTTTCAGCCTGTGTTAACCCGCTGTTGGGCCTCCTCCAATTCTTGCCACTCGGTTTTGGGTCGATCGCATCCAGGTCTTGTTGGCGGCCTTAACTATGTCGTCTACCCATCTAGCAGGTGGTCTGCCAGCACTGCGCTTATTCCCTACGCTATACATACATGGAATTTTGTAAGTATATCATTCAACGGACATAATATATCTTTGACTAAAAATTCATGAAACCAGATATTTTTTGGGAGCAAATCAACACCCAAAAATAATTAAAGACAATGCGCTAGTCTCAATAAAATTTCTATTAGTTCAAATAAGAGTCCTCGCAGACTGCAGACTTTCTATCCGCCGATAGTTTGGTCGGGCTCTTTATCACTATTCAGTGAGTGTGCACACTACAAAGATTCAGCATCGGCGATGTTTGCACTATAGCAGCCCAATCTGACCAAACTATCGGCCGACGAAAAATTTTGCTGTCTACGAGGGATCTAAATGTTCATGTAGTTAATATATTTTCTATAATTGCTATTGAAATATGCATATTGAAACGATGAACATAATGAACCATCATATTAATATTGCTATCATTAACCGCTATATACTTTGATCCGGTAATGATACACCATATTTGCAAAATTGCATAATTGCGAGTCATGGCTGACATGACAAAATCAAGTAGCTTTAACTGTCACACAATGGAAATTATTTGTCAGGCCAAGTCAGTAGTAGCCGCAGCAAAAAATAAAACGACGAAGCTTGCGTACACCAATAGCAGCATTTACACGCAGAGATCGGCCAGCGGGAAATAGCACGCGCCATTCCAACCTTTGCTAAAAACCTTACGTGTAGATGCGCGACGCTGACAGTTCGATCTGGAAAAGTTTTTAGCACAGTTTTTGTGACAGTTTTTTGCACGCATCACCGTTCATAATCGTACCACGCGCCAGTCCAAAACTGTGACAGTAATTAACACGACAGTTTTATCCACGGTTATCTGTACAGATATCTGTAAAGATATCTGTACAGTCCAGATGCGTGGTAAAAACTCTACCGTATAAAGGCCGCTATTGTCATTGCTTGTGCTACTACTAATAGGATGATTCTGTGACAATGTCCAGCGATGTCTAACATCGCCTGTACTCTCTAATTAACTAGGATTAGCTCTCTATCTCACAAGCTCCGTGAAATGAGATTGTTGTGTTCCTCCCTTGTCGGGTATGATGCTGAAAATCCTACCTACATTGAAGATTAGAATCTAAGCGGTGCTAATGAAGCTGGTGCAAAACTGTCGAAGTTTTCACAATTTATACGAAATAAGTTCGGATATGGTTGACATTCTTAAGTCATAAGTATAATATAACAGGCACTTCTTTTTTCCAATGTACCTAAACCCGAATATTTGATTGCAAATTCTAAATTAGTTTAGAATTTTTCATACCATTTGTCAACTCGATGGAAACATACCTGCCGTACCACGCTGTTTACAGTAATATGCATATTTTTTACGCCCATGCGATTTGAATTCTTTAGATTCTGAAATGCTATGTGACTCTACTTCTTATAATATTTATTGCTTTCTTTGCACCAAACAATTCTGTTTCTGGGTCTCTTCAAGTCAAGAGCTAATAAGTGTCTTCTTGACCTTTGTGATCCATCGTCAGCTACATCGTCACTCACTATCGGGTGAGATTGTGGCTAAACAAAGGTCTATCTAGATTTAAAAAAAAAATCACCGAAAACAATTGTTTTAAATCTTGACTATTCATAACAACTAGCTATAGTTTTACCATTACATTTACGACGTCACAAATACTATCACCAGCACTTTTACCATTTGTCTTCAATCCTAGATAAGGTAAAGCCAGTAAGCTGAACATAATTACTGTATTGTCTCAAGATGCTCGTAAACATCGAATGGCTCAACTACAGCAGCTTAGCCTGAATGGCCGACGATAAAATGTAAACTAGATAGATTATAAAATACTAGGTTGGGATAGAGCTAGTCATTTGCATGGTATTACGCGATGAACGGAGGAATGGTGCAATAAGAGCATTTAGAAACTTAGATCTAAGATAAGGATTAAAGGTATACTAAAGTACGTATAGAACCATTTTTAAGACCAACTTCTGAACTATTGTTTATTTATTTATTATATTCAAACAGGCAACATAGGTCAATAAGGGTTAGCTTAATATTCAGGGTTAGAACTTAACTAACAGTAAATATGGCTTCTGGGTGAACTTCCACAACAGGGGACATTCAAATTGTTCGCAATAACTCTCGACGTATGTTAAAAAAACTGTATTTAAAATGTATTTTCAAAGAAATAGTTTTAAGAAAATGCCATTATATTTTTCTTGTTGTGTACTAGAATGTCCAAGAAGCTAGATGATCGAACACTATTCTCAAATTGCAACACATTGCAATGATAAAGGAGATTGATAGAAAAAGTACAACCAAACTCAATATTATGATTTTAGAAACTTATGACTATGATGAAAAATGTTAGTCATGTTTAAAACATACAACAACTTGTAAACTGCTTCTATACTACAACAAAACGACTACTCAAATGAAGAGCAATTCAAAGTACTCTTCTTCAAACAATAGGGTCCGGCAAACTGTGCCTTACAGGCTGTAGATAAAACTGTAGTGGAAATAAGACATTAAAGTTAACTTATGGATCTTGAAAGCTATACAGTGAAATTATCCATAATTTACTTGAACCGAGTAAAAAATAAATATACCGCATTTGAGCGGACGATTACGAAGCCACGAGTTCCAGTGTCTTTAAGATGGATGCATTCAATATATGGTTTACATGAGTAACATTGGATTTTATTTGCAGGATAAAAGCTCTTATACGTTTTTGCTTGGGAAATCCATCAAACATACTTTAAGTTCGTGCTTCTTCTTCTTCTTCTTTCTTATGAGCAAGTGACCAACTCTGGTGATGGAGTTTTTAGGCCGCCTAAAGGCCTCCGTCATGGCCTAACGACTTAAAAGCCGAGACCGACAATTAACGTACCGTCCGAAGTACGTTCGAAGTTCGTGCTAATTATTTCTTATTTCTAGTTCTTCTACGTGATATAGTTTTTATGAAAAACGATGTATAAATTACATTAGTCAGATTAGGGAATGAAATGTAGGTACAGTACAAACTAAACAGGCTCGTAACTATACCTATTCAAAGTCATTAGAAATTCAGGATAAACTGAATTTTATATATTCTTATCGCGTAAGTACATTCCACTTCTACCAACGAATTTAATATACATTTATTTACAGAAACTAAACTACTACATATTAAATTGAAGTTTTTAGAAGGTAACTGAATGAAGTGTAGTGAGAAGCAAATCATAACACACATTGGCACAAGTCAATATTTTGGAACAATCTTCGTGACTTTGGGATTCAATCTCAAATCTAAAGTCGAGAGAGTCTCAGGCCAACACGACTGTATAGTTTTTCTAAAATCGTTCTGTAACCCAACCTGAACTAATCCAGAAGCTGTGAAGTTACACTACAGTGCTGCTTGGGATTCAAATATTGGCACGTTTCGAGTGACAGAAGGTTAGACTGGGGTTTGTTGATTAGAAGTTGGAATTCTAACTGGTGGTCGACCATGTAAACTGAGTCTGAAATAATAAGTCCCAGCACAATGATTAGTCCGTCATGTTGCTGGGGAGTGCAGCATTGTAATCAGGTTCGCTTGCACTACACCGATTGTGAAACTCCGCACTTCGGCTGTGTGTTTGGTGGTGGAACAAGCAAACTGGAAGTTATATAACTCAAATTCTTTTACTATGGTTACTGGCTGATAGTGATGAATAACGTTTGAAGATGAATTGAGATATGAAACCAAATGTAAGCAGATTTGGGATTGTTTTTAAAGACCCTCGTCATTGCAACGTGCATAATCTCTTAGACCAGAATGTGAATTGGACATCAAGTAAACAAGTTAATAAATAAGCAAGTGGCCAACTCTGGTCAACTAGATTTCATTTTAATGAACTCAAATCACATAAAAAGAGACATCTGGAAGAAATCGCTACCAGCAATAGGACCGCTGATGAAATGAAAACTAGCCTGTTAGATTTATGCAATTGTGTCCTCTCATTGTGTTTTTATTTATTTATTTTATTTATAATTTTTATACTAGCTTAATTATCAATAGTTATAATTAATACTAGCAGGACCATTAGTTTACCTGGATATATTCTGGGGAAAAAGATTAGATTTAACTAAATGAAATCTTATGTTTTCTTGAGTAGAGTATTCTCTTGCTATTGCAACTTCAATTACAACCTTCAATTGACTATAAAAACATTCAAGTTTAACGTCCATACCATACACGATTACTTTCATTCAAATGCTGTCTCCTAAATCGCTTCACCAACAGCTAAAACCTCACCTTAAAAGGCTAACAAAGGCTTTTTTGTAACCAGTGCACCTCGAAGCGGGACAGTCATTTACATAACTGCCTTATTTTATTTAAGAGCAATCCCTCTCTCACTTTGTACGACACGGATATCTTTATACAGTCCTTTGACTCTCTTTCCTGTCCTATTTGTGACGTTCTTTTTAGAATTCGTTTTGCTTATTAAATTTTTGCTTCGTAATTGTTATGGACATTTTCCTGTAAATTGCTTTTCAAATGTATATTTTCAGTGTTTCTAGTCTAATAGACAAACACTTGCCCTGTTATTTATAATCAGTTGTCAATTTAGTCAACAATTATATGACTCGCATTTTAATTAAAAAGGATGGCAACAGATTTAGCAGCTGTTCGACGTGAAGCCTACAAGTCCAATATAATATGAATAACTGGGTGATTCTATACATCCTTTTTTGTGTTGTATTGTATATTTGTATTCATTTCATTGGGCGTTTTTCCACTAGACCGGCACGGCACCGGCACCGGCACCGGCACCGGCACAGGTACCGGTACCGGCGCCGGCGACGCAAAAATATATGAAAATGTACTGCTCGTTTTTCCACTTGCCGGCGCCGGCACCGGCAAGGTTTCATACATTTTTGCATCCCCACCACCGGTGCCGGTGCCGGTGCCGGTGCCGTGCCGGCTAGTGGAAAAACGCCCATTTGCTGGCTCAACGAATCAGCATTGCCATCCGGCGCGATAGTGGTGCCAGTGTCTTGGGCACAAAAATATCAAACAATCCAAGTAAAATTTATATAAATACTTAAAATTAAGTTAAAAAACCTGTCCAATTACAAAAATAAATAAAATGAAATTAGTAGTAATGATATTTTTTTTAAATTGTTCTAATAAATGCTTCTAAATACAAATTCCGGTACACCAGTTTCTCCTTCACGTTTCCAATGTTCTGTTCATAATTAAATGCCGCTAAACCGATTTTATCTATACAATTTGGTATTAAGAAACAGGCAAATACTCAAAGGCTCATTTATCAGCGCAAATAGTTAATTTCCGAGACATGCCGAACATTGTGTCGTAGAACGCGTTTCCTTCATATTCTATCGGTTTCAACATTACCCTGCCCGACATCAATGTTGAGCAATATAGAGTTTACTTGGAATTGGATTTTGCAAAAATGATTTGCTGGTCAATAATTATAATGGTCTGCAGAAAGCTAGCTTGTTATTCATAATGGTTTTACAAAATAGTGACATGTTAGTCATAATTTAGTAGTTTATTGGATAACTACCAGGCTGAGCAAAGAATATTGGATTACCGAACGACTGGATATAATTGAGAGCCTTGCTAGCTGAGTCCACTTTCAATATGAAGGTAAGTTGAGCCCAATCAATGCATTTCTTTATGAATATTGTGAGTTCTTGATTCTTGATTTTTTGTCTCAAAAAATATATATACTCGTATATGCACATTGACTTAGTATCTAAATAATAAAGGAAAACATCTTGAAGCAAACTGTGTTTAATAAGCTGAGTTACAAATGTAGAACCTTAAACGTCTTCTGATCCGTCTCTGGGAATATAGTCATGAGCCTGAATATTATTATTACTTTTAAGTACTTCTATAATAGCTAAACTAGAGTTTATTTAACCTCAAATATCTTCTTATGTTTTATGCTCGAATACAATCTAGAACAGTGGTCGTCAAAGTGCGGCCCGCGGGCCGCATGCGGCCCGCGGACGATATTAGTGCGGCCCGCGGCCAAGCAAAAATTTAAGTAGATAATGATGCTATGCTAACACGTTAGAGAACATGTTGTGCCGACCCAACCTACTTGGAAAAGGGCAAGGAAATGATGATGATGAAAGGTGCTACCTACGTTGCTACAATAATAGTTATGATTGATTTAAAAATTTCAAGATAATGAAGCTCGCTTTGTTTGCTTGGTTTGGAGCTCTCTTTGTTCACGTTTTAGCTTCATGAGTAGGTATAATGCGAGCAAAGTGAGTTACGTCTGACCACAGAATAGGAACCGACAAGCAGCGAGCCTTTCTATGAGAACAAAATCAAGTGTCGCATGTTACATTTGTCTTAAAAAATTCGGCTCGCTTCACTCGCATTAAAGTCGTTAAGCCATGACGGAGGCCTATAGGCGGCTTAAAAACTCCGTCACCAGAGTTGGCCACTTGCTCATTCGAAAGAAGAAGAAGCTCGCATTTAACTTCATGAGTAGGGTATATTACGAGTAAAGTCTAACCACAGAATAAGAACCTATTAGCAGCGAGTTTTTTCTTTGATCACCGCAAACAAAATCTAGTGTCACATGTTGCGTTTGTCTTAAAAAATTCGGCTCGCTTCGCTCGCATTTAACTTTATGAGTAGGGTATATTACGAGTAAAGTCTAACCACAGAATAAGAACATTTTAGCAGCGATTTTTTTCTTTGATCACCGCAAACAAAATCTAGTGTCACATGTTGCATTTTTCTTAAAAAATTCGGCTCGCTTCGCTCGCAAATGCGCTCCCGATATACTCGCAATATACCTTACTTATGAAATTATTTAACTTCATAAGTAAGGTATATTGCGAGTAACGTGAGTAAAGCCACAGAATAAGAACCTATAGCAGCGAGTTTTTCTTTGGTTACCGCAAACAAAATCAAGTGTCACATATTGCGTTTGTGTTAAAAAATTCGGCTCGCTTCGCTCGCATTTAATTTAATGAGTAATTTACATTACGAGTTAAGTGAGTAAAGGCTAACCACAGAATAAGAAACTATAATCAGCGAGTTTTTTCTTTGATCACTGCAAACGAAATCTAGTGTCACATGTTGCATTTGTCTTAAAAATTTCGGCTCGCTTCGCTCGCATTTAACTCTATGAGTAAGGTATATTGCGAGCAAAGTGAGTTATAGCGAGCGCAGAATACGATAACCGACAAGCAGCGAGTCTTTGAGCACTGCAGACTTATGATGCTAAGTTTCAAGCTCGTTAGTAGGTACCTTTTAGGATTTTACCACATTTAGGAATTAGAAAAATCGTCAACTAAATAATTCAAGAATGTGCGGCCCGCAGTGATACCTCACATTGTCCTATGCGGCCCTTGACCAGAAAAGTGTGACGACCACTGATCTAGAACAAACACTTATGTCGTAAAAAAATATTATCTGTCTGTTTCTGGGTAGTATAAAGTATTTTAAGAATGTATTTACAAAAATATTAAATTTATTCCATCAGTTGTCTGGTACCCATAGTTTTATTAGAGACTAGATGGTGCTATGTGAAACAACCACTAATTATATTACAAAACCCATAACAATAATCTAAACAAGAGAATCTGCAAACGTGAAGAATTTGTAAGCCCAACAAGTTGTCACATCACAACAGTGTCAAGGATCAGCTCTCAATGTGGTCGTAACCACAGATGAAGTATAAAATCAACGTGTAAAAGATTCACTACAAAACGGTACTAAAATCTACTCTACACATGAAGACTTAAAGCAAACAAGCAATTTAGAAACTTATAAACAGCATGTGAAAGTTACATTCACGTTACAGAACCAGACAGTTACTAGATAGTACCTAGATGCCAAAGTTTGTTGGTATTTGAATGGTTTTTAATGACTGATTTTGAATTCAAAGTCAGTAGAGCTAAAGATGAGTTTGCATTGAAGGTTATTTATAGTGACCAAGGTCTGGCACAACCACTGCACCGAATCATTTGTAGCAGATGAAATGTAAATCCGCTCTCGTTACGCGACGCCGACTCTCGCCCCGTATTCATGAAGGTTTGGTGAAAGTCATGAGTTTGTAGAGATTTTCAAACAAAGGTAGGTTTTAGATAGATATATTTCATATTTTATAGTAGTTTTCATATTTCATCTAGGTATATATTCTGTAAAGGCGCGTCACATGCTTAGCTTCGAAGACGTATCAAGAAACCACGAGTGATTCCGTATAAGTTGTTTTAGGCGCTGAAAATGTGTGTTAATTGATGATTTTCTCGTAAGACTCCGTGAGAGAGCGGGACAGCGCGATAGAGACGTAACGACTTTACAACAAATTAAGCACTTTTATCTTATGTAATGAATGTCCAATATAGGTAAATTAGCTAAATAACTAATCAACATTAAAAACGTAGTAAATAAATACTTACCTAACAGCACAAGGCGATACGGTGCAATGCTGGTGCCGAGTCGATCTATACAGCTATTATAGCCTTAGGCTTCTCGACAAAATTAAATTCTCTCAGAAAATATTATGCTGTTCCTGAGATAATCCCAAGCCTTTCCATATAAAAATAATTGTTTTTAACCTCTCGTCACTTATCACTTACACCAATCACCTGATGAAAGGGCATGCGAACATTATCTTCAAATGTGTCAACGGCTCACGTTCTTTCTCGTTTACTGGTAACCAGTTGTCTATTGTGACTTTTTGACTTATTTATGCACCTGAGCGTACACTAATAGACCCCTTCAGGTCTTCCTCTTACATTGTTTGAATTTTCTCTTGGATATTTTGTTAGAACTCATGCCGATCGCTTGACTGATATTAGACTTTTTGTTTACGCTTATTTCAGTGGAAAAGGATATACCTAACTTGACTCATAAAGTTTCAAAATGAGAAATTACTATACGAATTGGGGAAATAGGAATAGGAACTTCGAATGTAGGTCATGTTCTTTAAATTGAGACAGGTGTGTTTGCTTTGTGTGATATTATAAATGCATACACATTAGATATTTGGAAAAGTGAAAGTCAATAATTTAAAATGGATAAATTCATATTTGGTAGTTAGGTACATGCTTCCACCTTCTTCCTCTTCTTTCGTATGAGCAAGTGGCCAATTTTGGTGACGGAGTTTTCAGGCCGCCTAGTGGCCTCCGTCATGGCTTAACGACTTAAAAGCCGGGACCAATAATTAACGTGCCCTCCGAAGCACGGAAGCGCTCAGCTCGTAATACCACTTGCGGTCACCCATCCTAAAAGTGACCGCGCACAACGCTGCTTAACTTCAACGATCAATCATGCTTCCATCAAAGGATATCGAATACCTAATATATCTGAGAGAATTTCTATCGCACCTTGGTACAGTAGAGACCATGATAAGTTTTGTTTTTGCTTCGAGTAAGTAGCTACCTTAGTATACTTAAGTCCTTTCTCATATTGTATTGTATTTTTCTTATGCCTATCATTTGTGTGTGTGCTAAATAAATGTTTCTATGTCTATGTCTATGTAGTAACATCGATAGCAAGTCGAACGAACAATTGAAATTCCGATCATGAAACATGTATTCAGGATTATAGGCCAAACAGCCCGGGGTCTATCAGAATTTACGCGTTCCATAAAGTCGGGCGATGCATCTCCTTTCCATGTAACCCGGCCGAGCCCAATTAAGTTCAACTCACGACCTCCAGGTAAGGCCGTAAAGTAAGCGATAGTGATAGGGACATTGTAAGGACACAATGCTGGCGAATATAAAACTGCAGATATAAGACATTCCGGTAAAGTACGAGTACATGGTGAAATTATTTGGTTTGTTTCTGGGGGTATACAAGTTCCAGAGCATATAATAAAGGTCTCAGCTAAAATAGAACCTACATGACATTAAAAATATTTAATTACAGGTTGTGCGTGTATTTACTTGTAGGAAAATGAAGTCATTGTTTCTTACATTTTTTTCTACTTAGTAATAAACAGAAAAACATGGAATTTTAACGCGTTATTTAAACGTTTTGACTGTATTAGAACAGCCGTGGTTGTCAGCAGACGAAAAGTCAACATTGGAACGTAAACAAGGTAAATCAGTTTAACATTTTTCTAATTTAGACATGAAATTAGAATGAATTATTAATGGTGACATTCTGGAGAAGGGCCAGGTCAAAAGTACCCTTAACCGACGAGCTTGTATGAGGAATGTGATGAGAGTGAATGAGGCGAAAGAGGTGTGTCAGGATCGCAGCAAGTGGAAATACGTGGTCTCTGCTTACCCCTGTGGGAAAAAAGCGTAATTTCATGTATGTACATGAAATTATACTATAATTCATTATTATGAAATCACCTAGTAAATTAGATACACTTATCTAATTTACTAGGTGATTTCATAATCATGAATTTTCTGCTTTCATTTAAGTGAATTCACTTGAAGAAGTGATTTCACTTTAATGAAATCAGCTAGTAAATTAGAATACTAATTGTTTCATGGGAAACCATGTCTCATTAGTTATTCTGATCGCTCGTTCCAAGGCCCCAACGACTCATGACTTCGTGCGAGAGAAAGCAGAAAGCGGGTCACTGCTAGATCACCAACTATTAGATTGTCATGCATGTTGGATGAGGTTATTAATTGTGACAGATTATTTCGCAAAGTTCTAGCAGTTAGAGCTGATGCATTGGCCCTAAAGGGTTAATGGAGCCTCGATGTTTACTTGCCTCTTTAAAATAACTATGTAGAGAGAAACAAGGTTGGGACTGTGAGACCATGCGCAAAATTGCCGTCAAATTTCAATGTATGATCAGGAGATTGGGAGATACTTTGATACTTTGGTTATGACAATGCTGTCTGCATTGTCATAACCAAAGTATCACAGCGGTTCACATGATCTAATTGAATGAATGCTTTTGAAATTGACTTTTTACTTATAAATGCAAACGTTTTGCTTTTAGTTCGCAACAGAGAGTAGATTATTAACAATAGACCGACTGAGCTTTTTGTTTAAGTACAACAAAAGCAAAGATTTGCTGCAAAAGCAGTTGCTACATTTTTTATGAAAAATGAGCAAGCAACTTTATTTTACTTTGGTTCGAAAAATCTATCTGTGTTAATCTTTTTTGTCTACTTCTAATAGTGTCAGTTAGAAACGCGACCAGCGGGTTTAAAAAGGTCGCTATTGCAGAATCGCATTAAAGGAATTGAACTATTGCCATCTTGTTTAATTGACTGAGAGTGAAAAGAGATGGCATTATAGTCAACTTCATATTGTGATCCAGTTTTAGCGACCTTTTTAAGCCCGCAGAGTGACCTGACCATACCACGAGTCTCTTCTCTACGAAAAAAGTGAAAAAGTGAATCGAAACATTATTGGTATCTAGATCGTCGTATTAAACGTAAAAAAATCTCACAAAAAAAGTGGCTCAAAAATTCATGAATTCTATTCGTATAAAGAGTCATCGTTCTCTAATGTTCCAAGATGAAACAGAGCGATAAGACATTCAGTAAACTTCTCAGCAAAAAGCAACCACGTAAAGCGTGGGATAGGTGCTCCCACATGGTAAATTGAATGCAGATTTGTTCAGTACTGGATTGAGACTTTCTAAAGTAGCCTAATGGGACCTGCCTTCTTCTCAAAGGTTATGGGTTCAAACATGTTGGCGTGCACTAATGAGTGAGATGACTTATTGCACTTTTGTTCAGTTACAGAGCATTGTACCTAAATTTCAGTGACAAAGACATAAATTTTAATAGAAAATCCATTACTTTTCTATGCCAATGCATAGACATTGCCTACTTCGTTTCATTTTACTTAACTTTCATATCTTTTATCGCCCGCGGCTTCGCCCGCTTGGACTAGGTACCTACTATTTTTTTATCCCACACGGGTACCATATATTTTTTTAGGGATAAACATTGCCTATATGTTATTCCAGATTCTAAACTATCTACTTTCCAAATTTCATTAAAATTGGCTTAGCGTTGACTTTGCCTCTAGAATCTTACAAACATTTTGCTGCTTCAAAATAAGTTTTGAATAAGTACCTAAATTTTTTTTTTCACCTTCAGTGCTAAAATATTAGTAAATATGCGTCAATGGCACTCAACGTGCTAATGCCTGGAGTATAACGCGTTGCAAGGCTATACGGTGTCCTCCGAACGAGGAGTAAGCACGAATAGATGAATGATAAGATGGATTTTGCACTGAAGACTTTGAAATAAGATAAATATTGTTTAAATAATCAGTAGGTAATTCATAATCGCTTGAAACACGATTCCCATTTTACTGTAGAATGAATACTAGGACTAATAGGACTAGAGAGATAAGATAGCTAAAAAAATGTTTCTATTTATTCAATTATTTTACTATGAATTCCGATGAAACTTTATTATTTTATTACGTTTCTTATCAAATTTCAATCGTCACAATCGTAAAACAACTTCCAAACGTACGAATTAACAATCAATAATTCAACACAACTTCAAAAGTATCCCATAATATTTTATCACCCAATAATTTTGTAAATTAAACATGAAAAACCCAGTTCAAAGCATCACCATCACTTATTACGCGGAGACAGAAAATGATGTGTTGTTAGTTATTCAATGCTCATTTAAAGCAATAAAAGTTTACGATTACGTCAATAGCAGCATTTACACGCAGAGATATCTGTGCGGATATCTGTAAAGATATCTGTACAGTCCAGATGCCGCGGGAAATAGCACGCGCCTTTCCAACCTTACAGTTTTATCCGCGGTTATCTGTAAAGATATCTGTATGGATATCTGTACAGATATCTGTACAGTCTAGATCCGTGGTAAAAACTCTACCGTGTAAAGACCGCTAATCAATGGTTGAGGAGGATTAGAATTAAACCAAGAGCACGTTTTTAAGAAGCAACTTTGATTTTTTTTTAATGTTTTCTTACTTTCAGGATTAGAAATCGTACCAACTGCCCGGAAACCCACTCCAACTTATGAAGAAACTCCAAAGAATTGAATGGTCTCGATCTGTTTTATATTTTCAATTAACTACAAACCGTTAAACACTACTTATTCATCACTACTAACCCCAGTTTATTTGCATACACTTCACACTTCGAACAGTTAAACGTGCAATTACGTGATTTGCGTAATAACACCTGTTATGGAAGTGTGAAGTCGGGTCAAAAGCTATACATATTGTTTCTTTAGCTATAATGTTTGCCATCTTGGTCTCTTAGGCTGGTTTTACTGTCACGCGTACCGTCGGCGCTGATAGGCGAGTGATCTTTATTACATTGAAGGATACCGATTGTTTCGCAAAAATGGCAACGCTGATTGCACTCGTGCTGAACAATCAGTAGGTATCCCTATTTCATTGTAATAAAGATCACTCGCCTATCAGCGCCGACGGTACGCGTGACACTAAAACCAGCCTTAGAAAGGAAATATTTTAATTAGTAGGTACTTTCATGACGATAAACATGATCAATTTGTATGAGCTAGTCACATGTCTTGCATCGGAGTTTCTAGGCCTCCTAAAAACCTTCAAAGTACAAGGCCTGTTTGTTTTTTGCACGTAGCAAATATTTTTATTTCAATGAACCGTAGGACCTAGAAAGGATCCTAGTCCTAACTCAAAGGCAACGTCCCTGCAGCTCTTCTGATGCTGTAGTTGTCCATTGGCGGCGATAATTACTTACCATCAAGTTGCCATCAGGTGAGCAGCTAGCTCGTTTGCCCTGTTGTATCTTTAATGGCATACAAATGTGATAGTTTGTTAGATGATTTGATGAATAAAATGAACAGTGATTCAAAGAAAAATGATAGCTTGATCAGTAGGGATACTTAATATTACTACGTACTTAAGGTTATAGCTGACCAGCCGCCGCACCCGAATCTCACCGCATCGCCGCGGTATTCTTTAGATGGAATTCTATCAATGAACCAACGCTGACTACATCAACTTCGTAACATCACTGGATCATCACATCGCAAGCCAAAAGTGAAGGACCCAAGTGAACCCCGAAAAGTCGATGCGGTGCGTTTAAACCATGCCATGATAATCGTAGTAACCTGTTTTTATATGCATAAAGTGAAGTTGGAGCAAGAATCGCATTCTTTTCCAAAGGTCGGGAGTTCAAGTCCGGTGGCGAGCGTGCCCAAAGGTCTCATTGTGAAGCCCCATAGACTACACTTAGAGAACAATGTGAGCCAACTAGTAAGTCTACAAATTCATCTATTATGAACTCAAGTACCATTTATTCAACATACTACGAATGTATTGTGTACCTACGATCACATTTACGTCTTAAAATTAAAAGAGAGCTGTGTTTTAAGAGGGTTAGTGGTTTAACTTGTGTTTAGAAAGTCGTGGATTCAAATCTCGGGTGTGCCTCAATGGACTTTTTAAATAGAGTGTAAAAAAAAAACCGATCCGTAAGGCATCAATATTCAATTCGATTCATGAGATAATTTCCGGAAAGTAAAAAAATGATGCCGAAGATTCCAGTATTGAACTTTGAGAACTTTGCATTTAAAAAATTATAAAAATAGGTGAAAAAATGAGAAAACACACCCTTGGCACGTGCGACGTCGGGCACAATCATTTAGTAGGAAACAGAGCTCTATGAGCGGAAACATAATAGACTGATGCAAACTCCCTACTCCATAGTTCAGTCACCACATCCTTTGAAGCGCATACGAAATGAGGTAGAAGGTTAAAGTTCGTCTCAATACAGGAGCAACTGACTCCTTTGTCCAGAACAAAAACCATTTTACAATAGGTACCTTGATAGCTTACCGATAGGTTACTTTGTATGAATGAATTAATTAATAATTGGAACTTTAATCTGCTTCAGACTTAAATAAAGTTTTGTAGAATAAACGAAGTGACTAAGTACCTACAGATATAATTATCAAGAGACTAAATTAAAAAAAAACCGAGTTCAATGTTCGAGCTGAGCAATTTTCTGCACCTTCGAGGTACATTTCTATTTATAACTCCGAAGATCCTCGACAAATCCTCACCAAATTTTTGTGGCACCAATAGGAAAGAATACCCTTCCAAATCGGTCCAGACGTCTTCGAGTAATCGGTGAACATACCGTAATAAAGAAGAAAAAGACTCCTCCTTTATTTCAAGTCAGTTAAAAATTGCACTGGAATTATGCTTTAGAGATGAAAACCAAAACATGTTTAGTAAATTGTAAAAAAACAACGATAGTTTATAAGTTAGATAACGCCAAAGTTCTGAGATGTCTATTTGACTTGAGAACCCAGTCCAGAAGATTATATTATCTTTAGTTCTTGTTCTTGTAAAAGAGCGTCTTTTCCAAAATGTATCGGATAAAAATGAACAGAAAGGTTGGAAATAAAATGGTTAATTTATTACTTTTAAACAACGACCTTGCCGTGCAACATTGTGGATAAGTTTAATATCAGCAAATAATTAACTTGAATAAAATTTAATGATAATTCTAGGTTGTTGAGTGCATGAAAAGCGGTAATTTTAATGTGGTTTTACGGTAAATGTGCTTAATTTTGTACCTACTGCATTTTGAATGGTTTAGCGCATACCACAGAACATTAATCTGAATTATTAAAATTGATTTTGATCGCTAATAATTTAATGAACTATTTCCAAAAACTGAATATTTGAATACGATCTCATCTACTATTTGGCAATGTTCATTGTTCACCAAGTAGGTACCATTTCAAGGAATTTTAACAAAGTAGCCCTTGTCTCTTTTAAACTCGCGTTAGATTTAACTAAACGTCGCGGGAAGATGATGGCGACCACGGCTGGTGCAATCTAGTCGAAACTTCCGGTTAAATAAATAGGTAATTTACGTGATAAATACACGAATAATGTATTTATAAAGTAGCCCTTGCACCGCATACACCAAACATTAAATACATTCTCTGAAAAGATGTTTAATCAGACATATGTATTTATGAAGTAGCCCTTGCACCGAATACACACCAATCATAAAATACATTCTCAGAAATGATATTTAATCAGAAAAAAAAATTACCAAATACATCCCAAAAACTTTACTTAGACATAAGTTTGAACACACAACCTCTGTCTAACTGTAATCATTTTTTTTTTTTTTCTAGAGACCGTTGTTTAGCCACAATCTCACCTGATGGTAAGCGACGATGTGGCTGACGATGGATCACAAAGGTCTAGAAGACACTTATTCACTCTTGACTTGAAGAGACCCAGGTTATAGTTTTCGGGGAAAACAGAAGCCCGCAGCGAGTTCCAGACCATAGCATTTTCTCTCGAACCTTCACTTAAAATCCTTTGAAGAAAAATTGTAGAACATCTTTTTAATTTTCTAATCTACTTTGTACGATGCAATTGCGTAAGCCACGTATTATCAAGCTCCTAACCTACCATCTTGTGGTCAAAGCCCATTACCCACCGCAAGTCCTCAGCAGTCTCGTTATAGCGACAATTTGTACAAAATTGTTTTTTTGTCCCTCAATCGTCGTTTTGGTGGTTAGAACTAAGCTTCTGTGCGTTATTGTGGTTTTTGTAGTGTAAACGAGATGACATTTTACTAGGAATAAATACCAAGTTTTTTATCAATAATATAATTTACTTAGATTATTATTAATTTTTAAATTTTAAAACCCAACAACACAAGAAACTTCTAATAAGCATTATTAACTAGAGGACGCCCGCGGCTTCGCCCGCGTGGACTACTATTTTTTTTATCCCACGGGAACCGTGCAATTTTTCGGGATAAAAAGTAGGCTATGTCCTATTCCCGGCTATTATCTATCTAGATTCCAAATTTCATCAAAATCGGTTTAGTAGTTATGAAGATACGTGGCAACAAACATTCAAACACACACACACGGACTTTCGCCTTTATAATATTAGTAGAACAGATGTAAAAACAAATCGTCAACATCGATCAAGCTGTTTAGGAGAAGTTACGAACACACGCAGACTGCAATTTTAAATAATTAAAATCAGAGACAATAAACATGAAAAGTCATCGAGGAAAAGATAAACTGAATAAAATTGCCTCTCAAGATGTTAGACATGAGGGAATAGGTAAACAGTTGTATTTCTAAACACATTGGTTCCGGTCCCACACCGCTGAGCTGTCACAGCATCGGGCTCACGATATTCATAGGTAACGTCATCAAAACTCACGATGCGATCTTCGTGGATCATACAACTTCAGGATAGTGCATCTTTTGGTATTTTTTTTTCCAAGAAAACAAACAGTCCTTAAAAATAATATACTTAACTAAATGTATGTTATTTATATTAGCTCGAGACTTTGTGCGAATGTAAATTTTTTTTAAACGTTTCTAAGTCACTTTTTTGTTTGTCTGTCTATCATTCAAGGTTCAATCTTGCAAACTCAAACGAGCACTTTACGATTAGCTATCTGGCTGAAACATTCAGGGTAGCTCACAACTCGATGACAATGCATTAAAAAAATGTTGTTTAGATTATTTTTTTAATCTGCGTTAGCCGTATCTTTATTTTACTTCTTGTGGGCATGATACGTTCTTTTCTATGAATCATGATGTTTGAAACAACCCTAGTTATTTGTCCCTAGAACCACTACATCACATTTTTAAACTAAAATTACCATCCAGTCGTACACCGTTCCTGAAATGTACAGCATTCATTGCGTCTTGACGCTGAAATATTGCGAATGGAATCGTCACGACAGGCTGTCCTCAGCTTTATTTATAAAGTGTTAACACACCGTTTGATGAGATGGGACCAGAATAATTCCCCAAGAACGTGGTAAAAGTGATGCGTGGCTCACGGTTATCTTGCATGATTTTATATCAAGTGTGTACCTACCAATTTTGCCTATTTTAAAACAAAACTTTGCCTTTAGCTCGTAATAATCACCAACCATTTGTATTGTATTTATTTTATTATGTGGTGTGCAATAAAGTATTTTCTATCTTTCTATCTATCTATCATTTCTTTCATCTGTCATTCCGTTTATAATCAGTTTGTGGTAAGGAAAAATTTTTTTTTTTTTTTGTAAATCAGGATTTGTAATCTTTAATTAAATAAACTGAAATTGTTTTAAATTATTAGTGAAATGTGATTGAAAGAGCTGTGTAAAAAGTTTTCTTTTAGGATCTTTATACTCTTCACCAAACCAAATATTGAAACGTTTCATTTGTTCTATCTTTTTTTCCAATTTACTTTCTATGTCATAAGGGATCTTCTTTTGAGTAAAAGATAAAAGAGACGAAATCGATCTATCTGGTAAAGATGATCAATGTTGGAACAGTTAAAAAAGCTTTTTAATGTGTAATCATTGTTTTAGTTTGAAACTAAGACAGTAAAGAGACTACTGATAGAAATTATATAGAATGAGTTTTTAACGGTACAATAAGTTCTAACAAAGTACTGAGTAAAATGTTTTAAATGACACCAATAAAACGTTCATAGTTATTTGAAAATATTTTATATTAAGTGCAAATAAAATGCTGCACCACAACTGTTCCCACTCATTCCAAACTTACATTAAATGACACAATTATTTTATAAGCACTTAGAATTCTTTATAATATTTCATTGAAACTGTTAAACATTTTATTGGACTGCAATTACTTTGTGTGAGTGTGCTATCTATACGGTAGCAATAGTTATCTTTTGGTACAACCAATAAAAAATACAGTGGTTCAGTAGGTACCTAAAGGTGAATATTTTTATGATGACCCTAGTCAAATTTAGTGTGTAATTTTATTTTCTGACACTCATCATCTTCATGTCTTCATCCCACTGGATAAGACTTTACTTAGTAAAGTTGAGTCTTCACAAAATCATTCCCTTCTCCATTTTCTTCTATCACATTATCCTCTATACATGGTCCGACACTTCTGGCTTTAAAAACTTTACAATCAAGTCAAGATTCAAAGTTTTCGTGGATCGCTTACCCCAAAATACCAACAAAATTGCTAGCTTGCATCAATTTGAGTATTCTAATCTTAAAACTTATATTAACTTTGTGGTTTGTATGAAGCCTAATAACATTTTCAGCGCAGGCGCATTTTAAACCATATTGTCGGTGTTCATCTTAAAATAACTCATTGCCATGCCATGTTTTTTACTACGTTGCAATGTAAATAGCTCTGGGATGCACTCGCCAGGTGCAATTGCCTGCAATTTGTGTCCGAAGGGCTGACTGGCAATTACTGTGTCCGACAGAGAAAAATTGATTTTTCAATGTTGGTTTTAAGGTGGTCCTTGATTATAGACATCCCTGATCACTGCAGCTTGACATGACCTAAAAAAGTTGGAATGATGGACCTACATCGAAACGGTTTTTGCGACTATTATTTAGGTATGCACGATCTCGGATTGAAAGGGTGACTCTTCATTTTTTCTGCTTTATTTTCATGGCATTAAGTATTGCTGTTTCACAATCATTATTGTACTAAGGTGCGTTCGGTTTTCAGCTGGTAGTCATTAAGTTTATTGCACTATTAAACTGACGTAGCTTATTAGCATCATCATGCACAGCCGGTTTTATTATACTGCTGGGCATTGGTTTTTCTTCTTTTTTGCCAGCCTCAAAAATCTTCAACTAATCTGATACATAGGCTGTAATTTTCACGACGACATCTTCAACTTGTCTAGACTAAACGTAACTATCATAGCTATTAAATGTTAATAAGCAATTGAGAATGACAACAATCTTAAGAATCTATAGAAAGTTCCATAGCACATTCGGGAGTGGCCACACTGCGTTTTCTGCAGCGCGTTTTTGAGCTGCACGTTTGTATCGATACAAACGCGCAGATAGCTCCCTTCCCACAGAATAAATAGGTATTGTATCCAAACAAACGCGATGCGAACACGCGTTATACAAACGCGCACCTCAAAAACGCGCTGCAGAAAACGCAATGTGGCCACTCCCTTTCAACAAAACTGTCATGTACCGCAAAACATACTCATTGAATTTGGATTACGATTTCTCACATTAAAATATTTTAGTACCTACCATTTAATAAGAAATTTATCCGCACAACAGCTCAATTATATTCGTCTTTACAAACTCTTGAATGAAAATAGCCTCCAGTGCATTTTGTATGAACTCAGTCCGAAGGCATTTTACATATAAGTAATTGGATATCTTTGCCGAGACAGGCGGTTGGTCGACAGATGGCTTGTTCAAATTAAATTAACAAGGGTAGACTTTGCCCGAATCACTTGGTCTTGTCTGCGTTGACCTCTGTAACGGTGATGCAAAAGTATGGTAATGGTGATATGCAAGAAAATGTTTTAAATGGAGAAGAAAAAATAAAACTTGACGAAGGACGATACATCCAGACATTTGGGAATTGTTTGTTAAATCTCCTTGTTAAATAATTATTCGGTACTTTAGGGTTTCCTCACGATGTTTTCCTTCACCGCTTAGAACTCGTGTTCATAAAATATTCGTTTTGAAAGAGTAAAATAAATTTTGCTTCCCAATCAAATAACTGAACGATAAATAGTAAGTACGATTGAAAACCAGGTGCACTTCCTAATAAATTCTATAACAGCCTTTCCAAAAACTCATAAAAATTCATTGGATATTTATACAAAATGGTAGTAAAAGATAGGCAGTGCCGAAAGTAAATTTATTGAATTAAACTATCGCATGTCGGGCTATAATAATGAAACCAATGGGTGCTTTAACTGGACCATAAAATTAATGCTGTTTAACTAAAAGTTTGCATAAGGATGAAACATAGTAACTGATGAGGTAAGCTTACTGCCTCAATAAATTATACGAAAAGTTCTACTTACACTTCTTCCAACAGATCTTGGCATTTGTGAAGTTAGCCGTTTCGATGCGCGGTGCAGCTTTTTCATACAATTTTTTTTACTGCACAGCGAAAAGCCTAACTTCACGAATGCCTAGATCAATTTTGACAACTGTACTGTTACCCACAAGTACTTATACCGTTTATTTTACCTTTTTCCCTCTTTCATTCAATCACCACATTGTTTACTTTTTGCATTCAACAATAACTGTTTTGTAGCAAATTATTATCTTAGCTTAACTTTATTAGGTAAATAAAATGTTGCCTAACTCGGTACCTACCTAAAAATTACACAATTAGAAAAAGGATACAAAAATAGAGTACTTACACTTACAGTTTTATTCATTCAATGACGTTATAACACCATCTTCTCTATCAGTGATCGCTCTAAACTAAGATTCACCAACATAAATTGAACCACGGTAATTCACATAATTATCGTTTGTCGCTTTCATGTCTTGAGTAGTCCTAAGTTCTTTGCCAGTGCGATGTTAATCCGTAGATTCCTTTACTACTTATAATTATTTATTATTATAAAACCACCAGCCAGACGGTGTGAGCATGGACTCGACTGGCTCAAGGTCTTGCGCAGCATTTCGTGAAAATGAGGTTCGTGAAAATAGGTAGGTACCAATGGGTTGATAAGATAGATAGAAAAATTAAGAATCACTTTAGCATAATGAAGATTTTGAAAATGACATTGTATAAGAACCGTTTGAGAAAGTACCAGAAATAAATAATGTAAATGCATAAACTATAAACATTCTGTTGATATCACCCGTTCTCAAAAGGACCGCAAGGAATATTACTATAATGACGTCATCCACAGGAAATGGACTAACCGCTGCCGCATTTCTTTAGAATGGTGTTCTAATTCCAGAGGCAACTTATAGCGCTCTTTTCGTTATGAAGTATTTATATTGGTTAGTAAAAATGTAACATAATGAACCGTGCATTCAATGGAGAACCTCAAAACTCCTTGATAATAACTGTGACAGAAAATAATTCAAAAGTAAACTTAGAAAATAAATACCTGAATGCATATGTTTTATAACCTTATACAAAAGAAAGTGAAGCGAGTACCAGATAAATTCCAAACTAACCTACCGTTTGGTATGGGCTGCCATGAAAACGAAACGAACGTGCCGATAAAAACAGGCCAAAGAAAATATTATTAGACTACTAGATAATAATTATGAGTAAGAAAGGAGTCAATATAGAGAAAACAAATAACATAATGAAGAGGAATAGGAGATGATGAGACATCGAAAACCTTGATGAGATATTCAATAAAGAACTAGAATCGAGTAATTTTTGTAAAAATAATTCTCAATATCCGGAAAAATGTTTTAGTAAGGTGCTGGGCAAACCAACTCCATCTCAATAATATTTCAAGCACTTGACATAAGATGCGCGAACCTAATGGATACCCCCTTCATAAGTACCACAAAGTTTGAAATACTCATTTCGCGATCGAAAATATAAAAAAACAACAATACTTAATAATAAAATGATACAAAAAGCGAGAATGATCCACGGTATATCGTCAACGATCAAATCCCCTACCGATTTATTTCATTGGCGACTCATTTGCACGAAGCGCTCGTATATTCTCGTTTGCGATCCTGTGACATTTTTATGATAGTGCTGTGAAGAGGATAAAAGCCTACATTTGATACGGGATTTCTTGTGGAGAGAATTTGTTACCTACGTATTTCGGTAGTCGACAAACACCTATAAAATATTTCCTAAGCGATAACAAGGAATATGTATTCCTTTATCCTTTATGAAATCTTTCTGTTTCATCAAGTTGGTCAAGAGACATCATTTCATGGATGTATTTTTAGACATTTCTCTGACCCTTTAATTTTAATTTTAAATCGTCCCTAGGGAAGTAGTGAACCTGTTTATATTTATAGAGAAAGTAGCTACCGAATCATAAAGCAAATTCTACTCAATCTTTCGTAAATTCTGCGTCGATTGAATTTATTGTTTTCACCTGGCATCTCTTCCGATTGTAAAATATGAACTGATCCATACTATCAACATAAGGACCTACAGGAACCCTGCAGGCACTACAAAGTGATTCAGTTCGTTCTTAACCCGACTACGAATATTATTTTATGATAACACATTCCCTGTACGTACAGTTTTCCATCTCACGAAGGCCGGTTAGTCTTAATTGTGTGTGTGTTTACATGCACGTTGTTTCTGTGTGCGTAAGCACGGGAGCGCTCAGAATCTGCCCACGCACACAGAAACAACGTGCATGTGCATCTACACACACAATTAAGACCAACCGGCCTTCGTGAGATGGAACAACTGTACCAGGTCTGCAAAGGTGAGACCCGCAGCTTCACAGCACGTGCGTCATGTGCACTGAATGCGTTAAAAGAGCTAACCACTTGTGTTGGTTAATTAGGAATGATAAATACCACTAGAGATGTGTTGCTAGCTTTCAACGACAGTGTGGAAATGTTGCCACACGGAAATTGTAAATTCACACGTTGTCGTGGAAGAAAAAGAGAACCAAACTGTTTTTTACTTTATTTAGAAACTGTCTTACTTAAAAAGTTAAAACAATACTTCACGGTGTTAAGGAAAAAGAAAGAAGAGAAAAAAAGACATGCATTTTAAAATACTACTTATTTGCGTCATTAATTACATGTTTCTAATTTCCTCGACGTTTTGTATTTTTTTCTTTGCATATCACATTTCTTTGCATACTTGAAGATTGTTAATTCAATTCAGTGTTAAACACTGGTTAAATAATGCTCAAGATTCAACCACAGATTAGTAACCCTGAAATTTTCTAACACTATCTAACAAAAAAGGATGACAATTGTATAAACAGTGTTTCAATTATAACTGAATTTTATAAGAAGACGGGTAAATGTTCAATTTAGTGCAAGCACTACAGAGGGTTGGGTTAAAAACAAACCCTTATGTCCTGTAACAAGAACCACCATAAATATTCCGGGTGTTGATTCATGTGATTATTAATCGTATTTTTAATGGTTTGCATATTTTTGTACCTTTTTGTAATATAAATACTGCACAAGTCATAAATGTAAAGCTATTATACTTTTACTAGAATCTATTTTATGAGAATTATAAACTTTTTGTTGTAATTTTAAACATAAACCCCCTTACTTATGAAAGATGTTTAAAGTTAAACACTGGTTAAACAACGTCCTGTCTCTTTTCGTCACTATGTACAAATAAAGACAGGTCGTTGTTTAACCAGTGTTTAACTTTAAACATCTTTCATAAGTAAGACCCAAAGGTATCAGAAATAAAAAATATCTACTTATGCATTAACTAAAATAAATGTGATAACATAATATTTTTATCGGTTTTATTAATTAAAATAGTCTGAAGCTCCGTAGTAGTCTCATTACCATTACATTAAAATACTAAGTACTAGTCAATTCAATTAAATTAAATTATTTTTTTTATTATTTATTTATAAGCCAGACGTTTCCCACTGCAGGGCAAAGGCCTCCCTTCCCTCTCTCCACCGATCCCTATCCTGTGCCTGCTGGGGCCAGTCCTCGCTATAGGAGTCAAGCTCATTCCGCCATCGCCGCCTGGGTCTACCACGTCGCCGTCGTTGTTGCGGAGCCCAATCTGTGGTTATTTTTTGCCCATTGATGTTGGGGCATACGGCTTATGTGTTTTGCCCAATCCCACTTAAGCTGGCCTGCTTTGTGAGCTACATCGGCTATTTTTGTTATAGAGCGCAGTATCGTGTTTCTTACGTGGTCTGTCAGTTTGACTCCCAGGATACTGCGTTCCATAGCTCGTTGGCATACCCAATCATGTATTTCAGACAAAATTAAATTCATTTATTTCAGACAAAATGATTTTTTGATTATTATTTTGATTGCTTTTACTGGAATCTACTTATTACAATGCGAGTTGAGAGGCCAGCCATCATTTTGTATAGTAAATTGTCATTGTACTTATACGAATAGTATTTACAGTTTCTATGATACCATCATGACAGCAAATTATTTTTTTATTTGTCATCGAGCCATCATAGGTCTTTAGAAAGTACAGTAGTAACAAGCAACACGTAAGACTCTTCAAACTTTTACAAGTTCAAGAGTTCAATTTCGGTCAAAGTGTACATAATTCATTATATGATTTCGGCTAGTCATTTATGAAATGAGTACTCAATAGCTCAACCGTTATTTGTCCATCAGAAACCCAACAAAACGATAATTGACTTAGGATCTTGGAGTGATGATGACGTGTGGGTGACTTCTTTGGTAATCTTCATTTCGAGTATGAACTAGGTCTGTTTGTATAATGGTAAATAGGTAGCTGAAAATAAACAAAACACTAATATATAGGCTTGCCTAAGATTTCAGATTTCCTAAATTATTTAAATGACGATAAAGAATTCCACAATTTATATTTCTTTTTTTTTTTCATTTTTACAATATTATAATTTTGTAAATGTTCTGTCATTCAAGTAAGTCATAGTTAAAAAGTAAGAGTATTTGTAAATATAAGCGCAAGTTATTTAATTACTTTATTTGTAAAATTAATCACTTTCATGTGATTGATTTAATTATTTAAACCAATATTGCCAAATATTTTTGGACATACTGGTCTGTAAATTGATTAATTCGATTTTTTTGTGCAACTTAAGCACCTTTCTAACTCAGTAGGTACACAACAACAATGTTGATGACCCATTTAAAATTGATTTACTTACTGTTCATACCACAGCCCGTGGTTCATACCTATACCAATTTTGCTAGATAGCTTGCTCCATGCTACTCTGAACTTAACCTGCAATTTCGCCAGTAGCTATGTTCGGATCATGATAGAGGGCTGCCAATCAGTGATGATAAATGGTCTCTTAACGAATATGTTGTAATCTTAATTGAACTTACTTGTTGGTTTGTAAGGACAAAAAGTATGGATATGTAAGAAAATAACTTCGTAAAAATCAAAAGAGAAACTTAAAATGTCAAAATTTAAGTAGAACTTTATTTTTATCTAAAGATCATCATCTTCATCATCAATAGTAATTTCATCAGTCACATTTTAGTACGGATATAAAACGAATGTTGCTAATCTGTATTATTTATGGGCTTAAGCAAAAAGTTTAAGTAAAAGTATTTTTCACCATTGGTTTTATAATCTTCATTATTTTTGTTCCCAGTTTCCGTTATCTGTGGAATTTGAGGTGGAAATTCACTGTGGTTAGGTTGCAGTTATGAGCTGATATTTTTTAATGGATTGATCATAAGATAGGTACTAAGAGAAAGAGACTACGGTTCTATAAGCGAAAGCATCGCCAGGCAGAATTATAAATAAAAAGAGTAATTAAATCAATAATTTAATCAGCTTTTCCCACGGTGCACGAATGGAGCCGAAAAATCCACAGCAATTTATTTGTTTCATCGCCCTTCTTTATCGAGGCATTTTACAAATAAGTGCTTTAAGCTTTAAGTCCTAGCTTAATAATATAGCAGCTGGCTTATTCTTATCGCTTACGCGGATCAGAGAAGTAAGAAGAATACATAGTCATAAGCCAAAGGAAAAGAAAATGTTAAGTATATTTTTATAAATTCTCGCAATGGATTCCCAAAGTTCCCGTATGCGTGAAACTCCTTAAACCACTGTTTTATCTGCTTATTGCAGTAAATTTTCAAAGAAGTGAGTTAATTTGATATATAAGACATCAAATTCTCGAGGACCTAAAAACTGGTACCGATAAATTAATATGCCATACTAAGTACGAAAGCGCTCAGCACAATCAGTATTTAGAGATTTAAGATGTGGGTGATTCTACTCATGTTTTTCGGGCCCACCTTGAAGAATCGTGACAATAAACATGACTGGGGACCTTCTCTTTGATAATCCATATAAATCTAATAGACAAAATATTCAAGATCTAGATTTCTACTCTCACGGTTAAACTCATGACAAATCAGGGCAAACAATTAAATTTGGGGTTTCACTTTCTATTTCAACGCAATGAAGAAACAGGGCAACAAACACAGTTTGGGTCTAGCTTTCTTCTCGGTGATCCATCCTTCCTGTAAATCCAGTTCATCCTAAGGTTGTCTGGAAGAAATCGCTCATAGCGATAAGACTGCCCATTGTACTTCGCTCCTAATGTTCTGTGTGTCTGTAATTTGTTCATGTGGTGTACAGTAAAGTGTTAATCTATCTATCTATCTATCTATCCATCCTCTTAAACCTATGGTAAACGTGGTGGTTACGGGTCAATCTTCAGAATTAACGCACCTGGTTGATCGCTATGGCGCCCCTTAAATATCGATATTATTGCTTTTCTGCCCCTTCAGGTGCCAATATGAAAATATGCTTATTTAGACACCTCCTCGAAATAAAAATACAGAAAAGCAATAATATCGATATTTAAAAAGCACCATAGCGATCAACCAAACACGCTGATTCTGAAGATTGACCCTTACACCAGTTGCTCTCCATTTGAGCTATGTAGCTCGAACAGGTTAGTCTTACATTATCCAGTTTCCAGTTAATCACAGGTTACTGCGATCGCTCAAAACAAACACACTGACAGTAATGATCGGCTGCAGTAGGTATTACAGTAACCACCGCACTCGCTTTTAATTCTTCCGCCATTATAGGCTTGTGCAATTAATTTTCAATTGGCAATGTACTTAAGTATTAGTTCATTGGTTTATCTACTAGCTCTGTCACGTTTTACGGATGGTGTAATTGGAAAAACGCTTTAGGTTAAAATGTGAAGAGTGAAACTACTATGCTATTTTTCAGTTGGATGATCTGGGGGTCTAAAGTGGCCACTTTTGATGAACCATCAGATATTTCTTAAATGCTTCATATATGCTTCATTTATGAAGCATATTTCAAAACACCTTTTTTGACTTACCCAATTCTGTCAAAAAAGGTGTTTTAAAATATGATTCATATTTGAAGCATTGATGAAGCATATATGAAGCACTAGCTGCTGCCCGCGGCTTCGCTCGCGTGGTACCCGGATGAAAAGTAGCCTATGTTACTCTCCAGCCCTCCAACTATCTCCGCACAAAAAATCACGTCAATCCGTCGCTCTGTTTTGACGTGAAAGCAGGACAAATAAACATACTTTCACATTTATAATATGGGTTTATGAAGGATTTATGTAGCATAATATGAATGATGTTTCATCAAAAGTAGCCACCCAGTTCGCCCCAAACTGAGATATCGCGCACAGTTCGTGACTTTGCTTGTAACTAGTACTTATACGTCGTTAGGCATTTTTCTTCCTAGGCATTTTGGAAATTAGATTTTCTGATCAGGAAGCGCTACTACTGCCAAGTTGTAGCTTCGCTCGCTCGATCAATTAATAAATGTAATATGATTACGACTTTAATCCTAAGGTGCGGTAGACAATATTCTTTCAGATCTTTAGGCATTTCTAGATCCTTTGAAGATGTCTAAATAGGCAGAGGTATGTCCAAATATTTGGTTCATTCCCAAATTTTTCAGAAGTTAACATTCCATACGTGACAGGTTTCAAGCCCATCAACGGTATTAGAAAGCTAACTAGTTCCCTCACGATGTTTTCCTTCACTGTTTTTAAATTTATTAAAGTCGTAATAATATTGCATTACTGTAGTACCTGCTAAATTCATTTACGCTTTGAAATTAGTAGCAATATCAATGTTAAAATAAAATTGAAATAGCAAATTGCTCACGATAGTAATCTTAATAAATCATCGACGAGGTGTTATGAACACTGAAGAAAAAGAATGAACGCTATAAATTATAAAATGCATTTAATATCAAATTAAACGTGAAATGAAAGGTAGCAAAGAGCACGATTACGCTATAGACAATACAAAATTTAAGTATGTTTCATATTTAATTAAATTAAATAAACAATACTTAGATTTAACTGCTGTTTAACTACGTACACTCCCTCTTACTTATGAAAGATGTTTAAAAGTTAAACACTGGTTAAACAACGTCCTGTCTCTATTCGTCACTATCCACAAATAAAGACAGGACGTTGTTTAACCAGTGTTCAACTTAAAACATCTTAAACAGCAGTTTAACTATGTACGTACAATTCCCCTTAGCTTTCATAAGTAAGACCCAATATGTATAGCACCCTGATTTCCCAGGTATACATATTAATAAGTAGTTCTCAAAAAAGTAGTACTTACCTTATAACATCTTCAAGAATCGGAGTTTTTAATTCATGCTGTATTTTTAAACATTGCACTGTAATTTCACAGACCACTTTTAAATCAGATTTTGACCACAGTTCAATATTATAAAATACTTGATACTTAATAAAGTTAAATCGTGTCATCAGACCTGAAAACCCGCCATTGGGCAATGCAATTAGCAGAAATGTTGCCAGAGTAGGAAACGAATTGCAGATAAATATTTCACACAATAAATTTTACAGACTCAATAAACTTTAAATGCGAATTAACAGCAAAACCGGCGTTTACAACGTAAAAGGATTTATTGTGATAAGTTATTAAATTTAAATTTCGATTTGTTACGACCATATTGTTTTTAAAGCAAGGTGCTCATCATCAACACTATAAAATAGCTAAGTTTACAAATACTTATGGCGTCTTGCACCACAATTCTTTAGTTTCTAGATAACCCCTACAATACATTAGTATTGTAGCAATACGCATACAAAAATTACGTTTAGGCTAGCTTAAATACAATTAAGAATGGGGTGCAAGATATAATTCTATCCTACTAATATTATGAAGGCGAAAGTCCGTGTGTGTGTGTGTGTGTGTGTGTGTGTGTGTGTGTGTGTGTGTGAATGTTTGTTACCACGTATCTCCATAACTACTGAACCGATTTTGATGAAATTTGAAACATAGATAGATAATAACCGGGAATCTCAAGATCTACTGGACTGATTTTTAAAAATGTTGGATTTGTCTCCCCCACGAATAGCAGTTTAAATATGAAAACATGGAAAAAAATGTCGCTAAAATGTTTTATGGCTAAAACTTTTTCTCCAGTCAGCTAGTTATTGATAAAATTCGTATCCTTTGCTTAGCTTAGCTGGTCAAATCTATTTAACATTGCATAAAATGCTTTGCTACCATTTCGCAAAGATATTGCACTGATTTATTTCATTCGATTCAGCCAACCGCCTATCAGCAACAAAACTAAATCTTCTAGCCGTAATTCCTTATTGATGCCCAATAAATTCATTTCCGTATTTGGACACAAGTGGACCATTCGAGTCGAATTATAATTGAATCGGAGTAAACCCACTGTGACACTAATACCGCCCCGTTGATTGATCTAGTGCTGAAATGAGAATTACAAATTTTAGATTAGGTATCGGAGAAAGATTGTATTTCAACTCTGTACTTTATAATTTTATTTTGTTATAGTGTTAATCCACACTTGGGTATTTACATTTTAAACTGAAAAATCTTATCAAAATTTTCAATTCCGACGGGATTCGAACCCGCAATGATACAAGCGATCCTCCTTTAGCCGGAGTGCCTTTACCAATTCGGCCACGGAACCTCTGACGCCAGAGTTGAAAATCATGATAAGACCATACTATCGATTATAGCATCTGTACTTTATGCAAGTGCCAGAGCAAGTGCCAACCATAAAGCCATTGGAGATGACGGCACTGAACTGAAGGCCAAATTCGAGCTAACCTAGAAATAGCAAAGGTCTTTGAATTTACTTTAGAACAGCATGATAACGTTTTTTGTAGTTTATTTCCCTTCCATTTATTTTATTCACAAATTAAAAAAAAATCTAAACATTTCATTCGTATTTGTTTTCGATATAGTGAATAAAATCTTTTTTAAGTGCATTTACGAATTCCGTAATAAGTGCTCATGTATTTTAAGGCTTAGCTTGTTAAAAACAAAAAATTGTAAGATAATAACTAACCAGCAGTCATTATTTAACACACGGTAATTACTCATGTAAAAATATCGTTGATTTAGATACCGACAATGTTTCGATTCATCCGGAGAATCTTCATCTGGGTAAGGTTTGGTTTGGTTTGGTTGGTAACTATCCAGCCCCCCTAGCCATATTACACTATCTATCGTCGCTGTAGAATAGAAACACTTCAAAATGTATAGGATTTGACGTTTCAAGTAGATGAGTCACGTGGTCAGAACGTCAATTCCTATACATTTTGAATTGATTTTGAAGTGTTCTATTCTACAGCGACGATAGATCGTGTAATATGGCTAGGGCCCCAGGTTTCTTACACGCTCCTTCTCAAACATTTTCTTTGGTACAATACACGATTTATCTACAGTCTCAATAAGCCATCGCAAAGCATCTCAATAACTAGGATAGATATCCCATGGAATTATCACATAAATCAACGCGTCCAATGATTAATACGATACCGAGCAGAGTCCAGTGCTTGTCGTTATAACGGTTGAATGTAATTAAATTGAAGCTTCCGTATACTGCCCTGTGGCAAAGAGAAGCTAGGGCTTGCAGAGAGTATCTGTAAACAGAAATAAAAATCTATGTAAAAAGATAGTACCTAATAATAATAAAAAATATTATATCACCCCTAGATGAAAACTCCGATAACTAAAAATGTGCCCAACTGGAGTTAGTTGCGTTTTCGAATTCCTTAACTGATTACCTATACGGTGATATAACTCACGTAACTAAACCTTCAAGAGTTTTGTTCAAATTACATAAATAAATTTACGTCTATATAATATAATATAATCTTTGTTTCCCTATTGTAAGATTTAAAATATCTACATTAAGAAAACCTAAATGGATCTCCAAAGGTTTGAAACTATGTAGTAAAAAGAATAGAACCCTCTTGTGGAAATATAGACGCAGCCGTAATAACATAGACAGAGAAATATTTAAGTCATACAATAAAAGGTACATTAAAATTATTAGATTAACACAAAAATCACAGAATGAGTACTATATTAAGAATGCGCCTAACAAATCAAAAGCGACATGGAATATTATAAATAGATATAATTGTAATCAACCGAGAGAAAATATACAGAAAATAAAACATAACGGTAATTTAATATCCAATCCGCTTGACATGGCAAATGCATTCAATAATTATTTCACTGACATTAAACATAGCCTAGCCCCTAATGCTCCAACATATCCATTTATTTACAATAAGTCTAATTCTATTTTTCTTTCTCCTACCTGCCCCTTTGACATTAAAAATATTATTAACAATTTAAGAAACACTAACAGTACTGGCTTCGATGACATCACTACGGCAATAGTTAAAGATGTAGCTTCGACTATATCACCAATTCTGAGCCATATTACAAATCTCTGTATTGAGCTGGGTATTTTTCCATCTGTGCTAAAACTGACCATTGTAAAGCCACTCTATAAAAAGGGGTCAAAAGCAGATATAAATAATTACAGGCCTGTTGCCCTGATTCCTATATTTTCTAAAGTACTTGAAAAGGTTATACATACGAAGCTTTACTACTTCTTCGAGAAGAATGAAATTCTTAGTGAAAATCAGTATGGTTTTAGGAAGAATCTGTCAATTAATAGAGCTATTTATGATTATCTTTACAAAGTAATGACAAATAGGGATGTAAAAAAGACAGCTATTGCGTTGTATATGGACATGACTAAAGCTTTTGACCACGTACATCATGACACACTGCTGCATAAACTGAATATCTATGGAGTCAGGGGTACAGCTAACCAATTAATTCGATCGTATCTCAGCAACAGAACGCAGATTACCAGGGTAAATAAAATTGACATAAAAACACATATTGACAAATGTTACGACTCTGATATTAGACCTGTGCGACATGGTGTTCCTCAGGGTAGCGTCTTGGGGCCCCTCTTGTTCTTGATATACATAAATGATCTGCCACAGGTAACTGTCCACCCCATGACACTATTTGCTGATGATAGTACTGTTCTATTTATTAATGACAAATTTCATAATTTTGAGCTTGACATAAATCATACACTGACATCTATTATTAATTGGTTGACATTGAATAATTTGAATATTAATTTAACAAAGACAGTCTTAATGAATTTCAAACAGAGGAATAATACCAATCTTGACATTAATATAAACTATGAAGGTATCAGAGTTAATGAAGTTAATAGTACTAAGTTCCTAGGACTAACAATTGACAATAAGCTAAATTGGAAGCTTCACGTGGACAATGTCTGCAATAAATTACACCAGTTTTCTTATGCCCTTTTTAAACTGAGTAGGGTAGCACATAAGTCAACTGTACTGACTGCCTACTACGGGCATGTTGAGTCGATCCTGCGTTACGGCATTATATTTTGGGGCAACTCCACAGAAAAACTAAGGGCCTTAAGGGCCCAAAAACGTTGTGTGAGAGCAATATGTAATTTACAAAGGAGAGAATCTTGCAGGGAACATTTTGTAACACTGAAAATACTAACTTTACCTGCGCTTTACATATTAGAGATTGCTATGTTTGTCAAAACCAATCAAGATCTTTTTAGAGGGTTTGCAGTTGGAAGACGCCTAGAAGGTAATCTACGTAATGTGTCATGCAGAACACAACTCATGCGCATGAGCATGTTTTGCATGGCCCCTATGATATTTAATAAGATTCCTATATCAGTTAGAAAATTGCCCACAAACACTTTTAAAAGAAACCTTAAGGCTATCCTAATCCAAAAAGCATATTATTCAATTGACGAATTTTTAAAAGATGGTAACATGTAAGGATCAATAACAATGCTAAATGTTTTTGCAAAATGTGTGATGTAATGTATGTAATGTAATGACTGTGTATTATGCGCTTTTCTATGAACTATTTTATTGTATTAGGATTATTATTATTGCCTTAATTAGATTTAGAATGACTTGTACCTATTAATGTTTGTATGCTGAAAAGCGGAATCTAGAGCCACTTTATACCACTGTTTGACATCTAATATTTTATGTACCTAGATTCACAAACAATAAATGAATTATGAAATTATGAATTATGAATTACGTTTTTCATAGTCTGCCATAGATTTTTAAATCAGTTTTTTGTCATTTCTGAAAAAGTAGGTTTTTTGAGTTACCGGGGTTTTCGTCTAAGGGTGCGTTTACTGGTGAACATTTCACACAGCGCCAGCAAGCCCCAAACGTCATCTATTTATTCAAGAGCTAAACTGTGTCCAGCGATAGAAAACCGCTTTTTAATTAAAAAAATACAGAACTATTTTTTAATCAAACTGGTAGTTCCAGAGATTAGCTCGTTCAAACAAACTCTTCTGCTTTGTTTTATAAATATAAATACAGATGAAGCTTACAAAAACAATTGAAAAGCGGTGATGTCTACAAAAGTCGCTTACAAAAATGTCGCAGATACCAATGCCCTCATCTGATAGAAAATGACAATTCCTAGCAATTAGACGAGAAATTATAATTTTTTTATGGGTAAATAAATTAAATTTCATCACACATTTGTGTGGGTGTGTGTGTGTGTGTGTGTGTGTGTGTGTGTGTGTGTGTGTGTGTGTGGGTGTCATGTGTGTCCGCGTGCATGTGTGCGGTGTTTATTTATTTACTATGTGACTCTTTTATTTAGATGTATTTTACAGGCAAGTCCTTTCTGTTATTTGACATATTGAACCCTATTTTTCTATGGCCAGTATAGGATTAGTACATGATGCAGCTGTAAGCGATGCTCGGAAAATCGTAAGACGATAACACCACACATACATTATCTTATGTCTTCATTAGAATTTGAGAGCAAGACCAATAAATGTTCAGTGAATATTAAACATGGCATAAATAACATTCGGAACCTTTTGCAGCATCTAATACATATTGCAAACTTGTACCGATTAAAATCAGTAAACGTATTTAAAAAATAATGAAATATTCATTCAAAAGATGTAATCGTAAACGTTGAGACTTTTCAACACTGATATAGATATATCAATGCGAGCTGCTCGGCTGCAAATAAATAAATAAACTGTCATTATAAAACATCTCATTTTACTTTACTTTTGACAAGAAGAAACTAATTCAGCCACGGAACCCTATGACGTCGTCGGTCCAAAAATCTTGATAAGATCATATTATTTTGGTTGACACTTAAATAAAATAAAAAACTATAAAATTTACTATAGCAACTTCTCTCGTCATTACTACTGAATGCAACTTCAGATAATGAGCAAGAGATCTCTTAGGCGCAGAACATACAGAAAAGACGTAAGACGAGGACGCGTCGCAGACTTATGTCTCTTTCGCGTCCCTTTCATAGAAAATGAATAGAAGCGTCGCGCCGCAAAACATACAGAAGAGACAGGGCGCCGTCACATTTTGTATGAAAGGGACGTGGAAGAGTCTGCGCCTCGTCTCTTCTATCTAGCCTGCGCCTTAGAGATACCTAAAGCAAGAGATCTTGTAACAGTAGATGGCGCTAATCAGTGCTTTACCGATAAATATTTTAGTAGGTAGGTATATAAACGAAGCCGCGGGCGGAAGCTAGTCAATAAACTTATTATAACAAGTCTGATTTCCCTACAGCCTCGCAACAATAGAATCTTATGTTATGCATACGATACTTTTGCTTTCAACTACGGTGGTCATTTGCAAAGCACGTTTCTCTTATTCCACGACGTTAATTTTAAAATTAGCATCAGTAAACAAATTGCTGCAAATTGTTTGCTTTCCCTTCCGACAAAAGAGACGATAATAGCAATATACTGAACAATCAAAATAAATCGTTATAGTACCCAATAAAATCGCATAAGATTTGACTTTTCTCACTCATTAAAATGCCTTTTGCTTTAGTTTATTTTATATTATGGTAATGTTTTGGTAGCGGACCACACAAAGATAAAATTGGTAGGACGGTAGCTCTTTCGTTTTGCATATTTTCTGCATTACTGAGCAAGGCTCCTTTGTCAATATTGTCTGCGCGAGTCATTGGGTAAATGACAATGTCTTCCAAAAAACAATATGCAAATTAGTTTTCGTCTCATAGCGCTTTTAATAACCCTTTGTGCATCATACTTCGGTACATAGTATAGTTAGTTTCAGTTTTATTATCACCCGTCAAGATTTTTAATGGCGCATGTAATAAATTTTACTGTACAAAGAAACAAACTTCCAATAATTCAGGTGCATCGCTCATCCTACTAATATTATAAAGGCGAAAATGTGTGTGTGTGTGTGTGTGTATGTATGTTTGTTACCACATATCTCTGTAACTACAAAACCGTTTTTTTATGAAATTTGGAATGTAGATAGTTTAGATTCTGGAATAACACATAGGCTACTTTTTATCCCGGAAAAATAAATGGTTCCCGTGGGATAAAAAAAGTAGTCCACGGAGGCGAAGCCGCGGGCGTTCACTAGTATCAAATAATGATGTGTCTTTCTGAGATGGCAAATAAATGTACTTATCTAAATATATACAAACACTTTCGCAAAGCAGCAGCGGAAAAACCAAGAATAGGCTATTCGAAATCCGTGTCAAGCACAGATTACCTAGGAGCATGTTTATTTTTTGCACGTAGCAAAATGTCACCGAAACTCCAGGGAAGATTAGGTAACTCGGTAGAAAGATTAGGTCTGTTCACCCAACAAGATTGTCAGACCATTCAGAGGCAACAAAAGCTTTTTAATATTAGCACACACCCCGAGGCAGGAACTTTATTTACATAAAAGCCACGTTGTTTGTACAGTGGTTACTGTAACAACAGCTCTGACATTTGGGAGTATAATGAAAGGAACTCTTCGTGTTACTCGTATTTAAACTGCATCTTAAGGGCTGAATTCGACCAAACTGGATTAAGTTTAGTCTCGAGAGTAAACTACTGTTTGTTTAAATATTTTGACATTGTAAAGTTGACACCTTATAACCAGGATAATTTGTATGGACATAATAATGTTCGGTTGCGATTTCTAAACGATTGTACCTATTTCGAATTATGTCGGCTAGCTAATAGACTCGAGTAAAAACATAATCCACTTCTGGTCGAATCCAGCCTTAGTTACAAAACCTCTTGGCTATATTAATGTCAATTTGAAATGGGTTTAACCTGTCAAGTATGTTGACAAAATGTGGACACGTACCAAATATTTATTAAACTGAAACTGAAGTCTTTGTCTGAAGATCCGAGTCCCAACCGAGACAGAAGTTGGGCCTTAGCACCATCCTGGAAACCTTGTCTCCATGGAACTGATAGTAATAGTTGTGTATTGGAGTGGTAGACAGAGATACCATCAGTGCTGAGTGTGTGAATATCCACGACACGAAGAGAATAGTGAGGATGAAGGCCCAGCACCGACTCTACTTACGATACTAGAACGACAGCAGCGCGCCCCCCATTTCTTCCTCCATGACTTCGTCCCACGCCGAGCTATACATTACCCGCCGCAGTGTGAGACGCGACCGCGAAGAGTAACCTTGCCGCAGCTCGCTCCTTCTTGAACCCAGATGAAGATTCTCCGGATGAATCGAAACATTATCGGTATCTGAAACGACGATATTTTTACGTGAGTAATTCCCGTGTGTTAATACAATGTCATAGATACAAGCGCTTCGTATCGAATCTCTTCCTATCATCGCTAATGACACTTCTTACCACGTGACTTATCGTCATTGAATTCGAGTTTACATACATTTTCTCTGTTATCTTTGGATTTAGCGAATAACTAACAAATAACTTGACTAAAGGCGATGATCCTGTTTCGTTTCCAAAAAAGAAAATATTTTTTGCATTAAATTAAAAGCTTCAGCATTAAGTCCTCCTTGCACAATTTGTTATGTATTTGTGTTAAATAAATAAATAAAACCTATAACTGTCAGAGCTCTACATGTCATAAACAGAGTATAAGAACAATCATGTATGAATATACCAAACTCGGGACACGAATATTGTTATGCTAACTGGCTTCGTTAGTTTGTTCCTGAGAATTGTATCGTTTTAAAAGGTACTTTCAGATTTATTCCGTGATCTGGTACTAATTTGCTCAGGTTTGAGTTTCGCATTGAGTCATTGTTATGCCATTGTTACCGTCAGGATATTCCATTGAATGTTTAGTTTGTAAGCTTTTAAAAGTAATTCGCTACAAAATCCTTTTCATATGATTGATAAAGTAAGTTCAATAGCGGCCTTTACATGGTAGAGTTTTTACCACGCATCTGGACTGCGTTCCGAACCGCGGGTAAATCTGTACAGATTTAACCGCGGATAAAACTGTCGTGCTAATTATTGTCACAGTTTAGACTGGCGCGTGGTTAGATTATGAACGATTATGATTATGATGCGTGCAAAAAACTGTCACAAAAACTGTGCTAAAAACTTTTCCAGATCGAAATGTCAGCGTCGCGCATCTACACGTAAGGTTTTTAGCGAAGGTTGGAATGGCGCGTGCTATTTCCCGCGGTCCGATCTCTACGTGTAAAGGCTGCTAATGAGTAAAGACAACCTCACTTAGATTTTACATCATTATTTCATTTTATAATTACCATGGTATTACCGTGTTGGTGTGTATTTAAATTAATATATATTTCATAAAGAATTATATAAATACATATGTATCCGGGTATTTACGTGATAAATACCCGGCTACATATTGTGTATTTAAATAATTATTTATGAAAAATTATTAATTTGAGTTCCACTCATTAAAAACACATTGTTTGCAGAAGAAAAAAAACACAACTAGCTTACACACTTAGGCACCTACTATCAAGAAAGTTTCGATACTAAACCACATCTCACACCAATCAGTCCATTAAGCCCGCGGTGTCGGCTAATTAGACATTATCTCGACTTATCTGTAAGCGCCTCAGGATGTGATTTCTTTGGTAAATATTTTCCTTGATGGCTGGCTTTACAGCGAGATAAGACCGGACTTTGTTTAAGAAATTAGTCAGTAGAGAACTGCTTTTTGAAAAATGGCTTCATCATCTGCAGTCCGACATAGAGTAGTCTAGTAATCAGTATAATTATGCATGATTTTGAGGCTGTCTGTCTGTCCTTTCACGCCACTACCTTTTCACGCCTAAACCGCTTAACAGATTACGATAAAATTTGGTATGGATTTAGATTGCATCCCAAGGAAGAACATAGGCTACTTTTTATTACTTTACTTACTTTTTAATGCGCGGGTAATAGCTAGCAAAATAACTTTTGAATCTTACAAGAAATATAGGCACCAATTATAACTAAACAATAATATTGATATCAATCATATTTTTTTATAAAACGCGTATCACTACTTTACGAATTCTGCTCTCTTTGCCTTAAAAATAAACTCAATATGCAATTATTTAAGTAGATCACTGTGAACACTGAATTGTCATAGAAACTAGGTAATTGTACTCCTATTCTTTAATAATTTTCGTATGCTTCAATAATCATAATACATGGTATTATGATTTTTGAAGTATATGAAAATTCTAAGAATCTCTCAGACCCCTTAAAAAACAAAGTCAGTTCTATCTTCTTCTACCTCTGTTACGTAAAACAGAAGAATGTCTTGACTTTGACTAACGAACGCAACGTGTGAAGGGATTACGCTTATTTGAGAACCACTGGTTCCGTGAACAAATCTGCTCAACTGTGACTTGAGCACCAGTAACTAAAAAACCTCTAACGGCCACTTTCAAAATTCTATGAAAGATTAATTTATTTTTTCTGATTAGGTATTTTGACACACACATACAAATACATCTTACCCCAGAAAGCAAAGCTCCAGATTGATAGATTAAACTGGACGTTAGTCTACGGGTCTGTCTCTTTTATCAGCGTCTGTACCTAGTAAAACAATAGTAGTTAATACATGAATGACACGAAAGGTCGAAAATAAAGTTTTGATCTGGAATAAAATATAATGTATATTATTTAGAACATAATTTAGACTAAGTTCTTAGTGTAAATATGTGTGTGTGCTGTGCAGTCTAAGTTCAAAATAATGTAGTGCATTAATTGGTATTGGATATTATTTTATGGCAATCAAGAGAGACAACGGAACAGACTCACTAGTTTCCTGGTGTCATCAGAAACCAGTGCTATGTTTCTTGAATTAATTCGTTTTACTAATATTTTTGTATTCAAATGAACAAGATCTTATCTCCAGGATTAACATTTATTAGAAACTAAGTTCATTAAAATAGTTCATTTCATTTAATTTAAATAACCTGCTATCTTATTGTTTCAAGGTGTTACTGATCAATAAAAAATACTCAGAACTTTAAAAAACTAAAATCATGCCTTATTAAAAAAATTAAAAATGTAGCCGATCGGCCAGAAAAGTGTTTTTATTATTTTTATTTCTTATTTTTTAATAAAACTATTGTATTGACAACGGTACGTTTTGAAATGGGTCATAATTATGTTCAAAGATTCTGTTACATCCGTACCCATATTATAAATGTGAAAGTGTGTTTGTTTGTTTGTGGCTTTGTCGAGGAATGACGGCAAAACGGAGCGACGGATTGACGTGATTTTTTGTATGGAGATAGTTGGAGGGCTGGATAGTAACATAGGCTACTTTTCATCCGGGTACCACGCGAGCGAAGCCGCGGGCAGCAGCTAGTTGTTACATAAAATCGAGTTACAAATATTACTCTACTTTTATCTTTTGTAAATGTGACCATTTCGTGTCGTCAAGATTTCTCCATACACAAAGAATGAAGAACAAACTTCCACATTAATTTTATCTCATCCTTAAACTGAGAGCAATTTGATGTTACAATTCTGAGGTGCTAATGTACTAAGACGGTATTATTAAATAACTTTGAAAGTTCTTAATTCATACGAGTACTTCACGTTACTTGCTTAAGCGAAAAGTTTTATTCATACTATGCGACAATGCGCGGAAGCGTGAGAGGTAGCGATCAGTGGTTTGCATCATTTATTTATTTATATAAAGCTCACACACATCATACTAAATCACTCTATAAAAAGAAAAAACACAAATATATAAATTCCCACAGTAGCTCAAAATAGGGATGACTGGAGGGAAGGAAGGGAGGCCTTTGCCCTGCAGTGGGACGTTACAGGCTCTTAATAATAATATAAATTCTGATACATATTACAATTACATCATTCAATATTATTTATTAACAGTTAAAGCTCTAGGATTCACCAGCCTGGACATTCTCATAGGAATTAATATTTTATTTTATTTTGGAAGAAACAAGGAATGGTGTCTTTCTATCAGTGAAATTATTTTCATGGTTCCAAAGAATACAAAAGTTTTTTTTATTAATTTATGTTTTCCCACTGCTGCGCAGAGGTCACCCTTAGTTGGTTCCATCCCTTTGTCTTTTACTGTGTCCCACTAAAACAATTATTATTATTAATAAGAAAGCATCTGAAATTATTTTTTGATAATACCTAATTAGAATCGATGTAGATGAGAACTGTAAAATAAAAAGTGTAAAAATGACTGCACAAAACAGATAATTTGTGGAAAACATAATTTAACCATCAACCCGCCCCGTTTTCGCACTATGGATCACAATTTAAAATATATATTTATATATTATATCTACAGGTATTTTAAAGATTACATCCCAACAATGTTTAAGTCTTTAAATTCGAAGCGAAAACGCAAGTTTACCTAAAATCCTATGCTAAAACGCGTTTACTAACACCATATCCGATTCCTTACCGAAAGTACCCTCAAATTGAGTCACGTGCTGTGTACACGCGAACACACTCCCGTTCCCGAATTTATGCAACTTCCTACGCCGTTGTGGAAACCCTTACAACCCCTTCAAACCGCTAAGGGGAGTATTCTGGGAAACTACGCTTAAAAAGAAAGAAATATATGTAAAGGAATATAAACACGCCTGTATCCCCAAGGCGTTGACGAAATTTTCTCAGATCTTTGGATTTAAATGTCCTTTGAAAATGTCTAAGAGGCGGGTAGGCGGAGGTATGTCCTAACATATAAATAAAAATAAACTTAGGTCTTTACATTACAGATTTGATGGCGAAATTTCGAACCACATTGCACGGGAATTTTTTTTTGCGTGAAAATGCCAAGAAAACGAATTTTCACAGAAATTAGACCTATCTAGATCGATTTTTCACCCCCGTAAACATATACATTGCAAAGAACCATGGGCATCATTGCTTGAACACTGGACCCGCTTCGTCCAACAGCGATGACACATATGTCATATGAAAGCTCTTGGAGTGTACTTTATTTCATTCTATCACAGCTAAGTTCAAATCAAGCGCGAACATGGTGTTTTGGTGCAAAAAAGGCGCGATAATGGTGGTTTCTTTGAACGAAACTAGAAAGCTGAAACTTGGAAGGTAGCTTTCTTTTCTAGTAAAACCACCCACTAATGCATTTTATTTTCGAATTTCAACCCCTAAAGGGGTTAAAAGTAGTGAAAGCGTTTGTATGAAACTTTTTAACGCGTAGTATGATTTGCTTGAAATTCGGTTCGCATACTCAAAATGCAAAATAAATGGACACGTATTTCAAGATTATTCAAAACAACCCTTAAAAAGGAGTGAAATGGAGTGTCAAAGTTTTTACGGGTCATTTTAATAGGAAGTGTGAGTTGCTTGAATCTGGGTTTGAATACTATTGATGACAAATAAATGAACACGTATTTCAGGACTTTTCGAAACAACCCTTAAAAGGGGGTGAAATGGGGTGTCGAAGTTTGTGTTGGAACTTTTTAAGGACAGGACAGGCAAGTACCGGCGTAATTTGCATACACTTCGCCACCGGCTACCCGGCACTGGTTACCCGGTCCTTTGGTCCATTTTCGTAACTATTTTTCACAACCAGTTACGAAAGAAGATTTTTTTTCACTGATTCTTAACTGGTTATTAAAAAGGAATATTTATTCCATGTTCGTAACCATGTTTCATAGCCAGCTACGAATTTTTTTTTTCATGTTTTGGTTTTGTAATTTTAACAGCTGTCATTGAAAATGTAGATCTCTTGAATAGCTTTCATTCGAACAAAGAACGGAGAGCCTAGGACGAATAGTTTCCAAGATATGGCCGTTTGAAGTTTGACAGCTGTCATTGAAAATATAGATCTTGGTTAGCTGGTATAGCTTTTAACTGAGTTTAGAAAGAAGAGTCTAGGATGAGTAGTATTTGAGATATGGCCATGTTTTGGTGACGAAAATGGATGTTTTTTTTTTCATTTTTCGTAACTAACTACGAAAATGGAAGCTTGTTTTCTTCTTTTTATAACATTTAGGACGATTGATATTATTATGTCGATGTTGAACTGTATCTATTAGTAGGTACTAAATGTACCAATATAGGTACTTATATTTTCATTAGAACATAGGACTATTTTGTTTATACTATATTCAAATGATTATAATGTGGAAACTTGTTATTAGCCTTAAGTATCTATATATCTTGTTATTAGCCTTAAGTATCTTTTAATCTATTGTCTAGCTGTAAGTTTTCCTAAAATTAAAAAAATAAAATATATAATGTACTACTTCCAGATAAATAATAGGCATTGGCTAATTTCATGTTTTCCGAATAATGGCCGATTATGTGATTGTTTCTGATATTTTCCGATGCCCATTATTTATCTGGAAGTACTGTATAAAGTTTACTGATGATTGATAGCAGATGTCAAATTGACAGATTATGTCAAAATGAGAGATTATGTCATTTTGAGACATTATCATTATTATTATTTTATTATCGGCCATATCTCAAATACTACTCATCCTAGACTATTCTTTCTAAACTCAGTTGAAAGCTATAACCAAGATCTATATTTACAATGACAGCTGTCAAACTTCAAACGGCCATATCTTAGAAACTACTCGTCATAGGCTCTCCGTTCTTAGTTCAAATGAAAGCTATTCAAGAGATCTACATTTTCAATGACAGCTGTTAAAATTACAAAACCTAAACATGAAAAAAAAAATTCGTACCTAGCTGGCTATGAAACATGGTTACGAACATGGAATAAATATTCCTTTTTAATAACCAGTTAAGAATCAGTGAAAAAAAATCTTATTTCGTAACTAGTTGTGAAAAATAGTTACGAAAATGGACCAAAGGACCGGGTAACCAGTGCCAGGTAGCCGGTGGCGAAGTGTATGCAAATTACGCCGGTACTTGCCTGTCCTGTCCTTAAAAAGTTCCAACACAAACTTCGACACCCCATTTCACCCCTTTTTAAGGGTTGTTTCGAAAAGTCCTGAAACACAATGTCCGTTTATTTTGCATTTAGAATATACAAACCGAGTCTCAAGCCAATCACACCGCCTTTTAAAAAGTTTCAATACAAACTCTGACACCCCATTTTACCCCTTTTTAAGGGTTGTTTCGAAAAATCCTGAAATACGTGTTCATTTATTTGTCATCAATAGTATTCAAACCCAGATTCAAGCAAATCACACTACCTATTAAAAAGTACCTACCCGTAAAAACTTTGACACCCCATTTCACTCCTTTTTAGGGTTGTTTTGAATAATCCTGAATTAGATGTCCATTTATTTTGCATTTCAAGTATGCGAACCGAGTTTAAAGCAAATCATACTACGCGTTAAAAAGTTTCATACAAACGTTTTCACTACTTTTCACCCCTTTAGGGGTTGAAATTCGAAAATCAAATACCTCAGTGGGTGGTTTTACTAGAAAAGAAAGCTACCTTCCAAGTTTCAGCTTTCTAGTTTCGTTCAAAGAAACCACCTTATCGCGCCATTTTTGCACCAAAACACCATTTTCGCGCTCGATTTCAACTTAGCTGTGATAGAATGAAATAAAGTACACTCCAAGAGCTTTCATATGACATATGTTTCATCACTGTTGGACGAAGGGGCCCAAAATGTCGCAACGTTCTTTCATCGAAATCGTTAGAGCCGTTTTCGAGAACGCGAATACAAACAAATAAATAAATATTGCTCGTTTAATAGTACCTATATAAAATTTAATTACAGTTTATTGTACGAATGGTCAAGGAAGAAACGAATTCTCATAACTCTCTCTCGTAACCTACTGCTAAGATATAGGCCCCTTTTTGTTTATCATTTTACTATAACATCTTTGGGAAACATGGTGGAATCGTTCCCCAAATGCAGAGTAGGTGGTTCCTCTGCAACGGGCCGGCCCATCTGGCCCACTTCCCCGTGGTCTTTCGACAGTCGGCTATTGTCTATTGGTGGCGAAAACTTTGCTTGCGAGTTCTAGACATTTGCGGTTGTGGCGCCATCTATGTTGAAGCTTAGTGACTAGTATGTCTATGTAGTTCATCTAGCGACAGGTAGATGTCGCTACACATCTAAATACTTTTTTCTTGTGAAAATAGTACAGAATACTGACGTTTCAGGATACCTATGCTTCCCCTACAAAGGACAGTATTATGCCGTAGCCAAGCAGATGGCGCTACGCACGAATGGTCGTTCCTGTGGCATTGCACTGCCCCATTCTTTCTTATTTACAAGGACTTTAGGACAATTCGTTAGGGTCTGCTTCTCCAATTGGGTAGATAAACAAAGTCGACTCGGTTTTGGAACAAAGGACGTTGTACTATATGTAAAGGTTTAGTTAAAGGTTTGATCAAAATCGGTTAAGTAATTATAGAGATACGTGGTAACAAACATTCATACACACGGACTTTTGCCTTTATAATATTATTAGGATAAGATATGCATGCACCTAAACAAAGAAAAATAGAAATGTTTTTCTTAAAAGTAATGTCGGAAGAATTTAGCAGTACTTACTTCTAACTTAAACAGTAAGTACTATAAGTTTAAATTGCAAATAATTGTTGGTTATTATAATGTATTAACTTCGTGTTTTGATTGCTTTCAAGATTCGATTTGAAATTTATACGTGCGAAAACATCTTAATCAATTTCGATTAGTTTCAGATTGTGTAATAATTTGCCATAAAAGTTTTAATGTGTAATTAAATCTCAGGTTTCAAGAGCTTTATGTCTAATTTCTGATTCTAATTTCCGAACGCTATCTTCTGAGATCTGAGCTATAGATCGGCCTGCTCGCGACTTTGCTCGTATTGTTCCAAAGCCACTAAGGAATACTACATCTTTTTATTCATGAAATACTTTTTGAAAACGGATGAGTAGTTTCGGAGATTTCTGCTTACATTTCACGAGAATTGGTTGAGAAATGCGACCTGTAGCGGAGAACAGACAGACAGACATCCGGCGGACAAACGAAAGCATTTTTCTCCAAGCTGAAGCATAGACGCTTCGCTTGCTTCGCTCGCTCGGTCAATAAGTTGGTTAACTTGGGTCATCATCATCATTTTATAACAATGAATGTGTGGTCCTATTGAGTTTCTACAAATGTGTTTAACTTTTTAGTTAAGTATAGTTTAGTTATACATAATTATATTTATAAATAAAATCTGTCGACAATTATGGGTTAAGTTCAAACAAACTTTTTACAAAGGAAATGTTCAAAATCATTATCAATAGAAAATCAATAAAGAAAATAAAGACGGTATTATTTACTTCAATAACTATGTTTTGTTAGTGAGGTGGTACTTATTGGTTGCGAAAGTAAACTGAGATTAGCCGGAAACTTCGTATGATGCGTGTTATTGCAAACAAGTCGTAATTTTCTCTCAAGTTTCAGATTCGGTATGCTAGCCGTACCTAACAAACCAAGATAGGCAACCTATGCTATAAAATAGTAGTAAAATATATATTGATATAAAAAAGTATATCTATCCATCTATTCAGCCTGTATGCACCCACTGCTGGGTATAGGCCTTCTCTCTACACCGCCATTCTCTGCGATGCCTTGCCAAACTCATCCATTGCTGCCCAGCCAGGTTTGCGATGTCATCGGACCAACGAGCGGGCGTCTCTCAAAAAAAAAAGTCAATAATATTAAATCAAAGGAATACTTCCAAGCATCCTCAGACAGTTTACCGACTACAGCTTGCCCAGCACTTAAACTATCCTCTCAGCTTAACCGGCCATATCCACAGGAAAAACATGATCAATACGTTCAATGCGATGTTTTCCTGCACCTTTATGTGCATATACATTTCTCCAAATGAAGAATTTTGATGTTTGAAAGGGTATACTTTCCGATTTGTGCCACAAAAATTTGGTAAGGATCTGTCGAGGATCTTCGGAATTATGGACAGAAATGCACCTCGAGAGTGCAGAAAATGGATCAGCTTATTTTATTTAATATCAGCTTGTTTTAAGTATTGTGTAATTTTTAATTTTTTATAGTGTTAAACCACACTTAGGTATTATTACATTTGAAAATGAAAAATCTTATCAAAATTTTCAATCACAACGGGATTCGAACCCGCAATGATATCTACAAGCGATCCTCTTTTAGCCGGAGTACTTTTACCAATTCGGCTACGGAATACTTAGTAGTCAGGGTTGAAAATCTTGATAGGACCATATCTATCGATGCTTTAATCGATAGATATGATCTTCGATTGCTTTCGATCCGATGCTTTAATCGATAGAAATTAAGTATTGTGATTGTGAAAGTTTAAGAAAGACCAAACTTCTATGTTTGATGGTACAGTCAACACAGTGGGCATCAATGATCTTGGGCTGCGATGTTTGCCACCCACGCTCAACCTGCGTCGATTTGTCAGATGTCGTCAGCTCACGCGTCTTGACTAATTGCTGTTATAAATCCGACTGCAATCAGCAACCGGTTGCAATGATGCACTGGGTGTTGCTTGAGGGTGGGCTTGAAGTGATGCTATGCTTAGAATAGTATTTTCAGACATTGAGCTTAACAGACAATTGTGGCAGACAAAATTAATATTTGTCTGTACAGTTTTTATGAACGTATTCATCTAAAAACAAATCTAATTGTGGAATTAATAAATAAAAAAATATTGTTGGACATTTCACACAGCGCCATCTAGCCCCAAACTAAGCAAAGCTTGTGCTATGGGAGGAACCAGATAACTGATAGAATACTTACATACTTTTTAGGGTTCCGTACCTTAAAAGGTAAAAAAAGAACCCTTATAAGATCACTTTCTTGTCCGTCTGTCTGTCTGTCTGTCTGTCCGTCTGTCTGTCCGTGTGTCACCATCGATTATCTCAGGAACGGGTAGAGCTAGCAAGTTGAAATTTATACCATATACTAAGGTCTATAGTTCCTATTGTGAGTATAAAAATCAAGGTCCTGAGTCAACACTATAAAAAGATATAGGCAAATTTAGGTTTTCGTGAAAACTTGTGAGTACCAAAACTTACCTTAATTATCAACTTTTTTTATTTTTCCGAATTTTTCCTTTACTTGTGCTGGAAGTCCTTGCTTGCAACCAAAATTGACAATTCTAGGTCAACCGGAAGTACCCTAGAGGTTTTGGGTCGAAAACCTAAATGGTAGTTCCCGTTGACCTAGAATAACAAAATTTGGCAAAAAGCAAGGTCTTATAGCACAAATAGAGGAAAAATTCCAAAAAGCTAAAAAAGTTGAAAATTAAAGGGTGTTCCCATACATACATAGTTGACGCCAATTAAAATTGTCCTCCGAGTTGTATGGGCGCTCATACAATTATTATTAAGCGGACTAGCTTAATTGGCACCATGGCTACGTACGGAACCCTCGGCGTACGAGTTCGACTCGCACTTGACCGGTTTTTATTTCTGTAAATACCTACCTACATACATAGAATATAAGTTTTTTAATTTTTATAGTGTTAAACCACACTTTGGTATTATTTCATTAGAAATGAAAAATCTTACCAAAATTTTCAATTCCAAAATTTTGGTAAGATTTTTCATTTCTAATGATACATAGAATACTTTATAACACCCAGACACAGAACAAACATCTATGTTAATCACACAAATGTTTATCCTGGGTGGGAATCGAACCCTCGACCCAGAAGGCAGAGCTACTACCAACTGAACTAAGAGGCCAGTCAAATGTATACTCGTAGTAAGGATATATTCCGCAATTACGTATTTTGATATTATCTAAGTAGATAAAGTTCACGAAGAAGATAAAATTTAAGAATTCAAGTACCTACTATAATATTTAAATCAATATTTTTTGCAATATAAGTCTCGGCCTATACCCACATGGTACAGCTTATTTCAATACAGTATCGTAGTTTAGTTTAGATGACTATTAATCAAGTGCAATTGATATATATTTATAATTACCTGTAGCAAATTAACAGTCACCATGATTAAATGAAGCATTATTCATCGACTATCATGCTAAGCTACATAATTGGTTTCTAAAAATGCGTTAATGGACGTTTAGCGTCCGTCTTCAATGGTCATCAATATGGACAAGGGTCGATGTTGGAGCGATTAATGCACTCATGCCCGATTACTGAAACGCTACTTAAATATTTGAGACATACTTATCTATTTGAGACGTTAGTAAAACTTAATGTCAATGATAAGCAACACTTAAACTAAGCAGCGTTTCAGTACTCGGGTGTATACTCAGAAAATGTAGAATCTTTATATGAAGCACTCTCATGGCGTAGCTAGTAGCGACGTTCTGAGCGGTCATAACATGGATGGATGACCGCTAGTGGCATTAGAAGCTGAGTGCTTCCGGGCTTCGAAGGGGAAGTTAAATTATCAGTCCTGCAGGCACGTTAAATTTGTCGGTCCCGGCTTTTAAGTCGTTAAGCCATGACGGAGGCCTTTAGGCGGCCTAAAAACTCCGTCACTAGAGTTGGCCACTTGCTCATACGAACTTACTTACTTACTTTAGTCCTGCAGGGTTAAAAAGACCGTGTGTTATCGTTCCATTTGCTTGTCATGTATTTGTTATGTAGTGGAAACTTTTTTTGGGTTATGTTTAACTTTATATTATTTAATGTTTAAGTGTCAGTATTCTGTTTGTTTCCCAAATAAATAAATAAAGCAAAATCACAATAGGAATTGAACTATAGGTCCGTCTCTTTTCATAGACTGAGAGTGACAAGAACGGCATATATTGCAATTCCTATCGCGATGCTAAAGCGACCATTGGCACCCCGCTGGCTTTTAAGTCATCAAGCCATGACGGAGGCCACCAGGCAGCCTAAAAACTCCGTCACCAGAGTCAGCCACTAACTCATACGAACATACACTCAACAACACGGCTCACTCTAAAGGCGCAAACACAGACTGGCCCAGGCTCGCTTGTGTGCAGTGAACGCCAGTGCCAACGTGTGGGAAGCACCACTCGCCCCGCTTTGCATCAAGTCGCCTTTTCTCGCACTGGCTTAGGCTTGTTTCACTCTTCAGCGTGTCGCCGGTCGCCATTCACAGTACAGAGAAACTAATTTTGACCATTAACAGCACAGAGAAATGTGCTGTGAATGGTCAACTCGCGGACGCGACCGGCGACACGCTGAAGAGTGAAACAAGCCTTAGGCTGGCCCAGCGTGTTTTTGCACCATAACATTAAAAACATCTTAGAACAAAATGTGTTGTATTTCGGACTTTATATGACGGTAAACCAAAGCTTCACAAACACACACTTGGTACTAAACGTGTGAAATTGGTTTTCAGTGTAATCAAAGAACTAATTTACATGATTATGGCCTTCTCTTGCCAGTAATTGGAATGTAATTGGTGTCAATTTGTTATTGCTATAGTGCGTTTGTGTGAAAGGCTATGTAGAAATTGTATGAGTTAATGTGTTTAGTTTATCTGTTCCGTACATAACATCTTCTTATTGGCAATATTATTCCTTTAAAAAAAATATAAAAAAATCCAAGCGCATGAAGTAGAATTTAACAAAATTTAGATTTTAATTCATACTTAAACTAAAATAAAAAATAAAAAAAATTAATTTTGTACCTTTTTTGTTTTTTGGAAGCTTTTGGTTGGCTAAAAAAAATTAAGCGATTCCCTGTGAACTACGTTATCTGCCGGCCAATGTAAATAGAAGGACCGCAGTGCTTCTGTCTCAGTCTTTTGTTTGAAACTGACGATGTCTGTAGACTAAATTATCTTCTTCTTAATGTGCCTCTCCAGTTATTGAAGGTCGGCGGTCATCCTCTTAAGCTCTTCCTTGTTTTGGGTTATTCGAAATAGGTCTTCAGCCTTTTCTATGCCTGTCCACCGCCTTATATCCGCAGCCAGGACAGTTTTTTTCTACTAACAGATTTTTTGCCTTCTATCTTCCCCATCATGATAATTTGCAGCAGTTGATAACGGTCACGTCGTAGAATATGACCGAGGTAGCCAACTTTTCTCTACTTGATGGTTCGTACAATGTTGTTTTTTTTTAATGTAGATATAAACAGTCCTTATTACACCACTGGTTCTATTCTCATCTCACTGATATCTCATTATCCCCAGATTAACCTTTTAAAACGAGCTCTTAAAGCTGTTGTCTTATGTGAGCCAACCGATGCTATGAGTTAAACACATTCCCTGCCCCGGCTCTTCGAAGGAAAGTGCACTCACGCAGCACAGTGCGTTAAAGAATTTGCTTGGTCGAAACAAAACATAAGTGAAAAAAGCAACTAGAATTTATAACGGATTTTATTAAGGGACCGGCTAACGTACCTACGTACCTAGGAACGTAATACCGAAATAATTTAAAATTTGAGCATATTTTTATCACTTTATGTTATTATTTGGATATAGGCAGTATTTATCTAGGTTCCTGTTACACTTTTGTCCCAAAAAACTTACTATAGAACAAATGAAGAGAAAAAATGCCATTTTTGGTGTAGCTACAAAGATTTCAATTCAATTTGCTTAGGTACATTTCTTTTTAGGTAAGTTTTTCGGAACAAAAGTTTAACAGAAACCTAGATAAATACCTACTCTCTTAATCTAACAACATAAACCGATAAAATTATGCTTAAATTTTAAATGATTTCGGGATTGGGTTTATATGGAAATTCGCCTGTCGCAGGCCTCTTAAGAACATAATCATAACTATTTTTTTTTGTGATAGTAAATAATGATTGTAACTTATTTACTCGTAACCTAATCTTTGTTCTTATTTATTAAAAAAAAAGGGCTAAATTAATTATTGTTAAAAATTGTTTTAACTTTTTACATACCTACACTACCTACCTTACTTGATAGATTGATACCTATGTAAGTTCGTAATGTAAGTTCCTGATATTAAAAATCAATTCTTAAATAATCATTTGAAACTTTCTAGAATACATTTTTTAAAACCTAGACTCTGCGTGTTTACTCGTGACCACGGGGACTTTTATTTCATTTGCAACGTTTAGATAACATAATTATTTCATAACATGAGTTCTATTTGTAGTAATATCGCCTCCCATAGCATGGCTTCTCATGCATTCTGATAGGACATTGGTTAAGATAATTTGATCAAAGTAGAGATTACACCGAACATACTACTTAACCTGAGGTTTGTTAAATTACTTATTTACTTAGGTTTTATGAAAACGTGAGCGAGATATAAAGCTTATGGAAAGTTTTTGTATTAGCTCAATTTAAAAACATTGTTTTTATATCTGTGAGTAACGCTTCATAGTAAAAAGTAAAATTGGCAATACGGAAAGTAATGTCAATCATACTAATATTATAAATTAGCTTCCGCCAGTGGCCCTAGGCTACTTTTTATTCGGATACCACGCAAATAAAAGTATAGTAAATAAAACAATAAAGTACTACTATGATTATTTACGTAAACGTTTTACCAGGCACTATAGTGGGATACAGTGTGCAATAAAGACCCTGTGTGGTCCGTGAAGGTATTATTAGGTATCGAGATTAGATTCTATTTATGATTTTGTATAGGTGTTTTCTATGTCTCGGCTCTCACGCTAGCCGCGTCGCGCGTAATACCTATAACACGCGACAAGTCGACAACCCTTCGTGCCAGACAGTGACAGAGTTATGCGTTGGAAAGAGAAGCAATATTTAGGTGAATATCTCGCTAGGTAGTAAGCGCTTAAGCGAGCTGAATTGCACTTTGATGCGTCGCAGCAAAAGTCGCTATTTAAATAAATGTTTTCGCGAAGTCAGGCTTCCGTACCTGCTTATTCTGTGCTTTGGGGCTACATGATGCTGTGTATGAAATGTCCAGCATTATTTTTTATTACTTATCTTTTTGTAAAGTAGGTTAGTTTAAAAAAGAATGTGCTAGGTATGTTATTAAAAACATGAAACAAATAAACTTAATGTTGTCATTGTCAGCCAACTCAACAACAAAAATAAAAACCAGTCAAGTGCGAGTCGAACTTGTACGCCGAGGGTTCCGTACCTAGCCATAGTGCCAATTAAGCTAGTCCGCTTAATTGTATGAGCGCCCATACAACTCGGAGGATAATTTTAATTGGCGTCAACTATGTATGTATGGGAACAACCTTTAATTTTCAACTTTTTCAAATTTTTCCTTTATTTGTGCTATAAGACCTTGCTTTTTGCCAAATTTCGTTATTCTAGGTCAACGGGAACTACCATTTAGGTTTTAGACCCAAAACCTCTAGGGTACTTCCGGTTGACCTAGAATTGTCAATTTTGGTTACAAGCAAGGTCTTCCAACACAAGTAAAGGAAAAATTCCGAAAAATAAAAAAAGTTGATAATTAAGGTAAGTTTTGGTACTCACAAGTTTTCACGAAAACCTAAATTTGTCTACATCTTTTTATAGTGTTGACTCAGGACCTTGATTTTTATACTCACAATACGGACTATAGACTTTAGTATATGGTATAAATTTCAACTTGCTATCTCTACCCGTTCCTGAGATAATCGATGGTGACACACGGACAGACGGACAGACAGACAGACAGACAGACAGACAGACAGACGGACAAGAAAGTGATCTTATAAGGGTTCCTTTTTTTACCTTTTAAGGTACGGAACCCTAAAAATACCTCATGTATAAAACAAACTACTTATAAAAAAAATATAATTTAACTAAATGACCAATAAAAGTGCCATAATGCATAAATTAATAATTTTATTCGCAAAAATAATCGAGTTGCATATTTTATTAAAAAATATTATGAAATTGTTATTATTACTTATCTAACTAGTTTAATTGACAGTTGAGGTAACTTTTTTTGATTAAACTTTTCGTGTGACTATGTCCGTCCATCCATGGTCCATACATTTATTTTTTACATATATTTTTATTACATAGGTATATTTTTTCAAATAGTAGGTAGTGTGTTATACACAAACAATCTTTCAAAATTTGCATTCTTTTTAAAATAGTTGTACCTAACTAAGGATAGTATATATTATGGAGGACTAGTGACTGCCCGCGGCTTCGCCCGAGTGGACTACTAATTTTTGCATCCCAAGGGAACTTTATTTTTCCGGCATAAAAATTCGCCTGTGTTATTCCAGAACCTAAACTATATACATTCCAAATTCCATCAAAATCGGTTTAGTAGTTATGGAGTTACGTGGTAACAAATATTCACACACACACACACATACACACACACACACACGGACTTTCACCTTTATAATTTTAGTAGGATTTCTTGAAGGGTTAAAAAACAGTGCCTCAGTACAATGCTAATTTCTAATCTAAAAGTAATTTGTTAAGTACCTAACTAGGTATATCGAATACTATTATTTTCTGAAAAGCTTATTCAAAGTTGCCTAAAAGGCGATAAAAATTATACTTCGTAAAAATATTGTAAAAGTATAATGACCGAAGGCATAAAAACTGGGCCTATAAATTAAACTATCTAAATATTGTTTTAGTTCATTATCGCCCGTCGTAAAGATAGCGGCCCGATTATAATTAAGATATAAATCTGTTTATCTAGACAATTAGTCGTTGATATTTGCCGTGTCCATGTTAATGTAGAGTAAGCTTTTATAGAACTGATCTTTATAGCCTCTAAATTATTAGAAGACATAAAAAATTGTTGAATTTGCTCGAGATTATTTTTAAAAGTAGGCCCTAGGCCGCATCCCCGTTAGGCGAACAGTGAGCGGTAGACTGTGTCCCCAGTAGGCAAACTGTTAGCGGCCGACTGAGTTTGCGGCGTATCGGTTTAGTACGCCCTTCCATGTATTTGAAATGGAATGTCACAGTTTGCTAGTTTTGCGCTCACTTTACGCAGTTTTCAGTAAGTGCACTCAGTCGGCCGCTAACAGTTTGCCTACTGGGGACACAGCCTTACTGTATGCTTCCAAACCCCTTCCCTGGCGACAGCCCAAGCCGAGGTCCGTACCTAAGTGGTGCCCTTGCGCATGTTGCCCCAACCTAACTTTATCCGGCGTAGAGCCTTCTGCTTTCGCCATAGTCCGGTAACGTTGCAAAGGTCGACACGAGACCAGTCAACATAAAAATCCGTCCGAAAAAACAAAAAACAAAATGTTTGCTTCCAGTTTGCCTCCCTATAATTTTTAATGGAGTGTCCACACAGCGCGTAATGTACGCGTTTGCAGCGTTTCGCTTGCAGACTCATTCAGTGAGCGGCTGAAACGAATTAATTTTTTTATGATTTTTAGAACTTCATTCGACATTGAGTTAGCGATACACAGTTCAGCCCCTCGATTCTACTAAAAAAAATTATCAACTAAAGAAAAACGTCAACTTATTCGTTTTGTTTCTTATTATACGACCATAGAGGTTAGGTTACTCTGTTGTGATGACGTTTTCAAACAAATTACCAATGAAGTTTTGAAAATTACTGTCATTTTGGATCACCGAAAAGAAAGCTAGGCCCCATACCGTGTTTGTTGCCCTGATTCTTCACGGTGTTGGTCGCGAAAGAACAGGAGTAGAATCACCTAGCTCTTAAGACGATTCAAAGTGGTCATAACGGTCCTACTGAATAAATGATATTTGATTTTGATTTTGATTTTTGAATGAAATAAAACGCAACAGCAATGATACTTGAATGGTTGACATTGTAAAATAGAGGAATTGGGGCCCAGAAACGTCAGCTAACAGTCAGCTCACTGTTCGCCTAATCGGGACGCGCCATAAGAATAATATCATCATCATCAAGTAAAGTTTAACCCTCTATTGCATGGGAAGCCAAAATTGGTTTTTAAACTTCCACAATTTTTTTCTCTACTTTCCGTTTATATAAAATTTATAAAACTCTACAAGCATTGTTTATTACTATGTTGGTTTTCAAAACGTAGTTTAATTGACTTATTTAAGTGTAATATTTACCAACTTATCTAACTTTTACTAACGCGTGCGCCGTTTGTTGCAATTAGTATAATTACGAGGAACATTGATGGTCTGCAAATAGGTCAATAAGGTTAGAAATCTCAAATTAAAAATATGAAATGTAATGGTCTAATGCTCCTTTTTCTTTAACCATCTTAGTTTTTTTTACAGCATCATTTTTTCTATAACATTTCCTTACTTTTCCGCGGAAGCCAATTTTGGCTTCGTATGCATTTACGGTATAAAAATGTCGTCCAAAAATGGCTTCGTATGCATTGACCGAATATTCTAATGGCTTTTCAGAATGGATCTTTTTTCGCTTTTATAGGGACATCTAAGTACAGCAATGTTATTCCTGGGGTTGATTTCATTGCTTCGATGACTCTGCACCTTACTCATATCTAGCCTCCACAAATCACCTATTATTATCCATAAATCTGATACAGACCCTTCTGAAGATGATCATTGAACCAAAATCAAAATAAGCAGAAAACAAAAACAAAAGTAAAAGAAAGAAATAAAAGATACATACAAGAAAAAATACCTCCATACGACGAGAAGAAAAGAAAGTTCACTGGTAGCCAGGATTTACGAGATTTCATAGAAATCTTTGACTTCTGCTGAATTTTATAAATTATTTTATCACCAATGTTTTGATGGATTTTATAACTGATCAGTCAAATTTGGAGACCATTCAGACCAATGTTAAAAAGACAACTAACATTACAAAGGCTAGGTCATGAAAAACAGTTCAAAATCAGGCTATCAGGATTTTCATTAGGTCATAATGAAGTATTTTATGTGCATAGGAAGCCAAAAGTGGCATTGCATTCATAGTCGTTAGTGCATACGAAGCCATTTTTGGCTTTGAAAATTATTTTCCATACTAATCAAAATAAATTTTTTTCTTCACTTTGTATTTCCTAATTAATCCAAATATAACAGCATAAAACAACAAAATATTTTTTTTCTGCCTCTCTTGATAATTCATGCAATAGAGGGTTAAATTAATTATGTAAGTTTAGAAAATCGTTGGAAGCAAATGGCCTATAAATCTTTATCTAATCAAGACTATTTCAATCAGATTTAGATGGCCGAAATGAAAACATTTAAACTTGACAAGTCAATATATTACGACCATAACAGACAATTAAATAAAAAAAATATTTGCAAAACAACATCTTATCTTGCTCCTGCCCACTACAAATGGTAATGATCTAATTAATACATGGCCTGTGATTACTTTACCAAAAACCAGATTAGATTTTGGATAGTTTTTCAATTTTATCGCCCATAAAACGTCTATCGAACGCTAAATAGAACATTTCTGGCGGTGAATTAATTTAAATAATCATTCGTTTTCAGCGCGGAGGTAAAACAAATAACATAGCGCTACTCTACTCTAAAAAAAATAAGAGCAGTAAAATTTCTAAATATTAAAAAACGGAAATGGGCAACTTGAATTTGAATATTCACTGACCTTGCTTTAGAATATATTCGAAATTTTGCACACGTTCAAGAGTACACAAGTATTCTATCAGTTATCTGGTTCGTTATTTTTTTTATAATAATTGCAACTGTGGTTACATTAAGCTACTTAACTGGAAGCAAGCAAGGCAATTATTTTTGAACTTGTAGATAGTTTTATTTAGATAATATTACTTTTTTGAATTAAATAACCTATTAATTATTTTTGGAAAATATGTTTTTTTTTATTTTTTTTTTTGTTTTTAGTATAGGGCCTGAAAATACCAGATAATACACAAAAATAATATGTACTTAAGTATAAAATACTATTTATATACATATTATTGTTATGAATTATCTCACTCACTACTGTGAGTCACAAAGACGCGCCACTGATGGTCATGCTAGTCTTGGATTTTTCGTGCAGTTCAAGTAGTGTTCATAGTATTATTTGCTTACTGTTCACACCCTGCTTAGGTAATCTATTCAATATTGTTCCTCGTGGGTTATTCCCGGATAGAGATAGATGTCTTTTGTCCGTTATTCACGTACAATCGTAAAGGCTTGTATATTCTAATTTAGTTATAGTTAAAGTGATTATGAATAAAAGTCTTAGTAGCTTGCTTAGTTTATGCACATCCAATCATAGACAAACGAGAATGTATTTTAAGATGATAGGACATTAAACTTTTTTTTGTATAAACAACTAAAATGTGATTGGCTTTTTCTTCCACATAAATAAACAAAGTTGACTCCGTTGAAAATATTGTACCGTCAAATACGCCAACATTGCCACCAAGGGTAATTTTGCCCGAAGATCAATTTTTAAGCAAATCTTTAAATTGCAAAAATATTTGAATAATATGTTAACATTTTTTGAATTTGATAGAAAATAGGTAATGTGTCTAGCAACACTGTCTATCTGGTGTGTCGCTAGCTTCACTCAGTAACTTGTTGGAACTCTTCGAGTACGGTGCGTATTTTCGCGGGCAAATTTTGGTGCAAATTCATAAGTGAATTGTGATTGATGGCGAAAACACAGGTTAGTTTTATTAATATTATGATATGTAAGAACATTTTAGGAATATTAATATGTTGTTATCGTTGCTGAATGTCTTTTCAAACAAGAGTTATAGCGGTGGGCAAAGTTATCCAGCAATGTAGCGATCTACTATTGACAACATTGCCCGCCATCAAAATAAGCTTAGGGTTGGCACTTCAGAAACTTGTTTTTTTTAAAGCTTTTAATTAACTTGCAATGTTTGTATGTTTGTAAGTTCCTATGTTTGTAAGTATGTTTGTCCGGGTCAATTCTTGCAAGCTTAATTTGACCTACTTCCCGGTGTCAAATTGAGCTGAATTTAGGTAAAATTATGAGTCTTCGGTGACAATGCAATAATAATAGTGACAGTTAGCTGAAAATGTCTAATAGTTTAGTAATTATTTTAATTTAGCTCCTAGCATCATTTGATCTCAATTAGTATTTCATTTTCATTTGGGTACCTATATAAATATGTTGATTAAAGTTTATTAAATAAATACCTGAATGAAAAATAACCAGTTTTTTTATACCTACAACAACTACGATCACAAGATCAGTTAACTAAGAAGTGCCAACCCTAGCACTTTTAATTTGTAAAATGCGGTTTGTATGAAAAAGACAAAAAATGTCAGGGTAACTTTGCCCAGCCACTTTGCTAGGAAACCTTCTATAGTATCGTTTTAAAACCTAAAGTAAACGCCATTATTGCCTAAATTCTTGTATTGGCTTTTTATTTCATCTCTCTAGAGGCTATATTTGCGTCAAAAATCAACGTGGGCAATGTTGGCTAAAAGTCCAGATAACTTTGCCCGCCATCAAAATGTATAAAATACTTAATTAAATATTGACGCATCATAAAATCTGATAAAGTAATACATGCACATAATCTTATAATAGCAGATGATAAAAGAAAATACTTACGTTCCCATATAAATTTTTTACAAAAATTGAAATTATTCGAAAAAAGCGGGCAATGTTGGCGTATTTTACGGTACGAGTATTTACCTACAGTGTGAGACGCGACCGCGAGGAGTAACCTTGCCGCAACTCCCTCCTTACCCAGATGAAGATTCTCCGGATGAATCGAAACATTGTCGGTATCTAAATCGACGATATTTTTACGTGAGTAATTCCCGTGTGTAAAATAATGTCTAGTACCTATAGTGCCTTAGTTAGTCTTAGTAGCTAGCCATACACGCTCGGATTTACCCGACAGATGTGTCTGACTGCTGTGCCTGGCGGGCAAAACTGCTAATGTGTGACAAGAACAGGCACAGGGCGTCGATTCTCGTACCGAACTTTTTATCAACCTCAACCAAAACCTCAACTAAAGCGACTGTTTCCATGACTACTAATAACAAACGACTCAGTTGTGGTGAGGTTTTGAACTTTGGCAGAACAAATTTTTGAAAAGCTATTCTACTATTTCACCAAATGGCTGACATTTAAGAGATCGAACCAAACCAAAGCGGTTGTCATCTAGTAGAATACAGGCCCAGATATGGCTGCCAGCGAGTATATCCGTACGTGTATGTTTGCCTAGGTACAACTATCGGACAGATCTATCGGCTAAATCCGGGCGTTTATGGCTAGCTAACACCTTTAATAAACTTCTCGATTGGGCACCATTCTACGTTCTATACATTTTGCTGGACAATACCATCAAACGCCTCACAAATTTAAGAAAATGTTGTAGGTACAATACATACCCGCTATAGTGCTTTCGACCCATTTTGGGGCCGCACATTTTCACGGCTCCAAGTGCGCCCGACCGAATTTTCGGCCGGCTGATTTTGCGCCACTAAAATCACGATTTCTATGGTATTAGGGCTTCCCCATACGTGGAAAGTGTCTTTATTTGTTGCTAACATTATTCTCCCACTACTGGTAACACTAAAAGTCATAGATAATAGATAATATTTCTACAATGTGTCAAAATACCGGAAGAGAAAAATACGAAAAAAACTTTATTTTTGAAAGAAGGTTCAAATAAGATTTTCAGCGATGACCTATACATGTTTTGCATTAATTAAATCTGACAGGTATTTAGGATACTTACTGAACCATTAAAACCCCGTTTTATAGTAAAAAATTTGAATTTGATCAACATTTTGAATGTTGCGGGTGAATTTTCTGTTTGAAGGTTGGCTATTGTGATTGATGTGTAGGACTGAAGTGGAGGAGGTTTGTTTTGTTCATTTTGTTGGCTAACTACATATTTCTACCAATCAGAAAGACTTCACACAAGTCTATAGGATGAAAAATAAACTAGTATTGAATTTTTATTTGCCGTGAGCGGCCATCACGCTCCCCGCGCGCGGAACAAAATGGCGTTCTTTGGCCTTTTGCAAATGCGAATTAGATAATTACTTTTAATGTCGATGTGTATATGTTTTGTGTTAAATAATAAAGGTGTGTAGTGTACTAAGTGTCTGTACCATGTTGACGCAGATATTTGCTACCAATTTTGAACAATTGTGAGTTTTTATTTTGCAAGGTGCCAAACATGTTTACGGAATGGAATCAACAATTTATTTGGTGGTGACAATGGAATCCCCTTGAGCAGGTAAGTAAGTAGTTAATAAGCTTGTTAAATTCCGATTCCAATGATACCACAAACAGGTTTAGTCCAGGAATAAAATCACTGGCAAAAAAAGTTAAACCGCTGATTACTGTAGTTGCGCGGGCGACGGTTAGGCTAGTAGGTTAGGGTAAGGCATCCGATGTCATAATCGGTCCGGGGGGGGAGCACCTCAACGGATATAATACCAAATACATAAATGCATAATCTTATTTTTTTTTTTTTTTTTAGTTTATTTAAGAGGACACACAATAATGAAAACAAAGGACGTGTACTTAATGATATCATTAAAATTCATAATGAAAGTGCAGGATATAAATGTACCTATAACCACAGAATAATAGTACAAACTATGACCCTTTCATTAAAATTGTCCAAATTAAAAACAAAACAATTAGTCATGACTCCAATATGCTCAAACCTTTACCCACGTTAGCGTATGGTCTAAAGAAGATAGATCACATTAGGTCGATTTATATCAATTCGTCGTGAACGTACCCTACTCAGTCCCCATCGTTTACCGTCTGATCTAAATGCTGTCAATCCGATGCCCTTATTTGCTTGTGGTAGCTTTTCTTGATACAGCTGGTTCTCTTCTATAATTCTTTATTGTACACACGAGAACATTTACAAATAAGACATTAAGAAGTACATGTACAAAGGCGAGCTTAACCCTAAAAGAGTTTTCTACCAGATCTGATCCTATCAATTTCTGTAACAAAATACCGTCTTATTTTGGTTATGACAAAATAATTATTATTTATTTACAGAAACTGAACTACTAAGTACATATTTACATAACATTATAAAATACAATAAGAACCAGTTGAGCCACATATGGATCATTGGAAACTATCTATAGGTAGCTCAACTGATCCAAGTCACTGCCAGTCGGAAGCGTGCCCAGACCGCGTTGGATGCTATGCTTATTCCGTTGAGCCAAATTAATAATTATTATTATTATAGAAAGAAAGACTATCGCACCAACTGTTTTGATTGAACTATGTGTAAGGCGTTGGGTATGGCATTCACGATGTGTGATGTACTTAGCTCATTAACTCTATTCTAACATTCTGCATCCTGTTTGATACCGAGCACTACATTGACAAATTCACCTATAGGATTAAAATCCGGTTGCTATATTCGATTCTTAAAGTCGATTCACACATAGCAGTTAAGTCACAGTTCCGGCAACGTGTTCGCTCAGTTCAGTAACCGTCTCTTTGTATATCATCATTATCACTGTGTCGTCACTGACACTGACAATAGGCATGAATCCTAATTTTCAAAATCTCTTCTATGATATTCAGAAGGATCTATTATGTCTAAAATATATCATATTTCTGTAGAAAATTAAGGTTTTTGTGCAATAAAAGTACATTTAAATTTAAATTTTCAAATTCACGCCAAAACGCTCGCCGGTGTCATGGCGTCTGTTTTTACGTCACGGATCGGTATATCAACCAGTGATGCCTACACAGTTACTATAGAAACAAAAGGATGTGTACCGAGACGAGACGCAATGACAGACGCCATGACACCGGCGAGCGTTTTGGCTATCATGGCGGATTGTTGTATTTTGTAGATTTATTTTAGCAAATAAATTAGTAATCTCGACATTAATAAGAGAATAAATACATTTTTCAAAATCTTTGAATCCTATTTCATTAGATCAGATAAATATTTTGGCGATACTTGATTACTGTCATCATGCCTATTGGGGATGCGTTCATAGAGAATGTATGAAAGAATATTTCGCGCTGTGCGGGTACTGTGCGGGTATTGTGTCGGTACTGTGGCTTCACTGATATGTGTGAATCGACCTTTACCTACTCTTACTCTCTGAAAAAAAAAACTAAGTATTTTTTAAGCTTATAAACAAAGTCAATTTTATAATCGGCTTATGGTCATTTGTTTGCTGAATATAGAAACCGGATGTAAGAATTTAGTTGAGGTCTTTATGTAGTAAGAATCTTGTTTATAAATTCATACAAAATAAGCTTCAATAATTCCTGTAATAGAACACATACATTACGAAACAATTGATTCTAATCTAAGTATTTTTTTCATTTTCAAAACTTTTGTGAGAAACAGAGTGAGACGCGACCGCGAGGAGTAACCTTGCCGCAACTCCTTCCTTACCCAGATGAAGATTCTCCGGATGAATCGAAACATTGTCGGTACCTATCTAAATCGACGATACTTTTACGTGAGTAACTCCCGTGTGTTAAATAATGTCATGACAACGAATGACAAACATAATTTTCCGACATCCGTAAAATAAGCGAGGTTTTTTTAATTTTGTACATAAAAGGAAAAGAGACATGAAGATTCACGAATACTTTTCTAAATGTCAGTCAACGTAAAAATCCTTCACTTTTTCTCCTAATCTACGTAGGTATAGTAGGCGATATGCAGAGTGCTATGTGTTGTCGGAAGGCCTCGGCGGGACTAGCACTTTGCCAAATGCCGGATTTTGTAGGCTTAATGTTACCTACACTATTTCTTGGGAAATTCTTCAAACATTTTTATCTGTAGGTACTTTTAACTTGCTTATTCGTTTTTGATATTGTAAAAGGCAAAAGATGTTAGGCATGACGGCAGCCTCATTCATGCGGCATACAAACACCGTCCCGTCTCTCGTCACCAATGTTGGCCGAACTGGCTTATACGAACTTACTCGTACATACTTTTTTCTACCACACAACAGACAAATGCATAAATTATAACTTTAGTGTGTCGGATTGAACAGATTAAAAACAGCAACTATAACATGGTACCACAGCACAAAAAAATACTCGGATCAAATGCTTAATCATCGAAACATTGTGTCCTGCCGCAAGAATGGAAACCACACCTACTGCGTCTAAGCCGAGCATTCACTTTCCAAAAAAAAAAGTTGTGTAGGACTGTAGGACCTATCAGATGCCAGTTTTGAGAAAATCGAAATCCACTGAGAATCTAGAAACTCTTATAATCACGCACGACGAAGGTATAAATAGCAAACATCGATTTCACTCACAAGGTGTATTCATTGTGATGGATTACCACCTTGTGTATTTTTTTCTATCTCTTATCATGAAAACCGAAATTTTGAGAGCCGTCGTGATCCAGAGGGATGACCAGAGGTAAGCGTTACGTAAGCGTTACGTAAGCGCGCTGAAACGTTTCAACGAATTTGAATGAAAAAAATAGGGACAGCTTATTTGTCAATATTATCTCATGGCGTGAAAACGCAACAAACATTCTTAAACTCAAACTACCGAATTTATTACATCAGACTGATATACAAAATAAAACAACATAAAAAGTGAACGATACCGAATCTATAAAAACCCTAGAAATACAATCCAAATAAACATCAGATTTCCAAATAAAGGCTAATCGACTAACAATAAGAACTCGAAGAATGGAAGATAAATCGATATTGAATAATCGTGTAAATTAGTGAATATTCTCTTTTATTCGCAGAAGTTTTCAAAAGGCTATAAATACCTTTGAGCTAAATATTCGGCTGGCGAAATACCTGGAATGGCTACCTCACAGAGTAAAAGAAAGTAACAAAACCAAAGCCCTTCAAGTGCGAACAATTTGTTATAGTATAGAATAGTCTACCTTGTTCCTCGAACATTTCAGTGCCTCCAGTCAAAAAGGACATAAGTCGAGTTGTGCCCTTTTGTTTTTATTGCACTATCGTGATCTACGTATCCAGTTACATAACATATCAAAAATTCATAACTCTAGCTGCATCCTAACCTGGTTTTTTCAACTACATCAAGGGTATAACTCGACTGTCAGAAAGGGAACGTCTTTAGTTATCGACAAAATTTCCCAACTAAAAGGAAATAAGTAGCAGTAAGCCCAAAACATCATGGAACATGAAGGCATAATTTCAGTTAAAAAAATATTACAATGAAACAAAAAGGCATAACTCATGATGTTCCAATGCATTAGATAAACAGAGTTAGAAATAAATGAAGTTGATCCATTTGTTATGCATGTTTCTAAGGGAATATCTCTACTTGTTGCTTTTGGTGATTATAAGCATGGATAATAATGAGACATAAATGTATCTTTTACGTAGTAAGTATTATAATAATCTGTGTATCGCTGGTATTGAATGATTTAATGTGATGAAGGTAATAAGTCTTAATTTTTGTTTTTTAATGTAATTGATCTCGTTCTGCTTTCCAGTATTACCAAATTGACGATTTTTGTTCAAGTTTTAGAAAAAGTTTTGGTGACCACCACATAATACGAGATACTTATTTATTCTACCATAATATCGTGTGATAAGATTCCAAGACAATCGACATCCCGGAAAAACTACAAAATACAAACACATGAAAACTAATCTTATCTTATCTTATCTATGACACTAGGCTCTCGCAGTTCCATTTTCCAATGCGAATGCGTGGCCATAATCGCAGCTGCCACTGCTATCAAACGGAGAGGGATAGAAGACTACGGCATAGGGATACTCCCCGAGATAGTACAACAACCCTCAGAGCACTGGAGAGCCAAAAATGCAACTCCAAGCTCAAATACGAATGTCACCTTGCCCTTGAAAGTATCGCCGCAAAGAACAGGGTAACTCTACAATGGATCAAGGGACACAGTGGATCATTGGGAAACGTAGCAGCAGATGAACTAGCCAGAAGGGGCTCGGAAACACAAGTGGAATACCCAGCCCCATTCCTTCCTCTGACGTTCTCCCAGCTACGCACCTGGATACAGAACACACCCAAAACCTTCACAACGATCTATGGACACGGGCGACGGACTACAGACAGTCCAGAGCAGCGATAACAGCAGCCACACCACGACTGACACGTCGCCTGATGAACCTACAAAGAAAAGACATCAAAATAATCACAGGGACGCTGACAGGACACTGTACCCTCAATAAACAGCTGTACAACATCGGTGCCACGGACATCCGACTCTGCATGGGATGTCTAACCGAAGAAGAATCAGCAGCCCACGTAGTCCTGGAATACCTGGGCGTAGCAGCACAACGGCAGCATATCCTCAACAACCCGAGGTCGCTCCTCGAAGCATGTGAAGACCCCAGGAAACTTCTGAGCTTCTGGGAGAAGCTAAGCTGGCTTTATAACTAGTGAGTCAGGATTCCCCACGCATAAAGGATCTACCATAATATCAAGATTTTTATACAACTTACTGAATTCTGAATCAGAGAGAGTTGAAGACGACCCCGGTTTGTGCTTTATACCAGAAAATGAGGAAGTAAATTAAAATACCGAGGAATACTTAGAATTTACTTACTGAAAACATTTGTTATATTGTTGATTTTTTTGAAATAAATATTTAAAAAATCATAATTATTGTTTAACTCTTGATTCTATTTACATAACTACAGCTCCCGACATCAGTAATTGATGGAAATAAGCCGTTATTGTCATCATAAGTATTCGTTACTAATGGATTATGTCTTAGTATTTCTTTGAATAGGAGTAAATCGACTAGTATTAATAAAGTTATTCCATTATTCAAAAGGCACAAGTCGTAATATTTCTTTTAGTACGAGTAAACTGACTAGAATAGTTAACGTTATTCCATTACATCTGCGTTAACAAAGGCACAATCCAAGTAAAACAAGAAAAAAATATAGAAATAGTAAACGAACGTGAAAGTGATTACCATTAAATGAAAGGGCTATTTTTTGTCTACAATTCTGTATCAATAGAAATTTTGATTTCACTTGCGAAATAGCAAAAAACATTAAAAGTTTGGTTTTTTGGCTCTCCTGAAAAGTACCGATTTTGAGTTGTGCCCTTTTTGACTGGAGGCACTGATTTTATTAAATAAAGATTCATCATCTATTTGACAAGTTTTACATGGGCTTCTTTCAAAGTATTGAAACACCATCGTCATATTGTACAATGGTTAAAATGTTTTATAACAAGAAAGTTTTTAGATAGACACGTAAATCAAAATAAAATATTAGAAATACCTACCTCGGTCTGTTGCTATACCCTAACAGGTTTCACGTGTGAAACTAACTACTTACCTACCATCTATAACAACTGTGTATAAAAGCTATGTGACAGCAATAAATGTAGTATAAATGTAGTGCGTATTGAATATTAACAAACTTTCGTTTTTTTTTTTAACGAAAATAGATTCGCGTTTGACCACACCCTGCCTGATTATCATCATCATGTCCCTGTTAGTATCCCAATTTTAGGTGAGGTCAGCCCAACAGGTACCTATAACGTAGAATTGACGTTTGTTGCATAAGTTCTTTGCAATAGTTTTCATTTAAATTTTTTGACCAACAACCAGTTTGCAACTTCAGATGCTTGATCTATAGCTTGTTATTTTTACCCTAAGGACTAACTTGTGACTACAAGGTGCGCTTGCGCAGATAAGTGAAATTACATGTTCCCTGTCAAATAGACTTTATTGGCGTTTTTCTTATACAATTTAAACTAAGCGTTTAAAAATGTCGTAACATAGAAGGTTACTTTCATTGTTTCACTTTCATTCATGTTCCGTTTAAAGTTATGTTTTTACGGCGTGTGAGTAAAATCTATGGCTTAAAAATTCTGTTTTATACTTATTTATTTTTTAATCTAGAGAGGAAATTTATTTCTTAGATGGCAGCCAGCGGCATCAAAAACTGCAGTTAATATAGCGACTGTGAAGTAATGTTGGGTATGACATGATTTTAGTCTGACTTTTGTCAGAGTAGGTTCATTTTGATTTTGAGCCGGTACCGTGAGCCGGTTCATTTGAGCCGGTCACTTTCAGTTGACTGTTCATTATTTTGACGAACTACTCACTCATTCTCATATGACAATCTGTCCGATCAGTTCAAAATTCTTTCTTGTCATTGTCAAGCGAGGTGTAATTGAAGATTGAATGAAGCTTGAGGAAAGAGTAACGTCATTTTCTGATTTTGTCATATTGTGGTACGGTCACATGACATTTGAATTGAAGCATGACATTTTTAGAAAATGAGCCGATTACACAAAATTGAATTTTGTACGGGACAAACAAGCCGCATCAGTCACGTCATAATATGAATGACGTGACTGACTGAAATAATATTCAACACTATATACTATATACTTCGATTATCGGACAGCGCGCACGCGCCTGTTGTCCACATTTTCGCTCTGACGTGCATAATCTCGTCTTTAAACCCTGAACTGAACCTACATCAAGTGTTATCTGTATTACCTAGACTAGACTGTGTTGTGTACCGCTGGCCAGCGTAGTGTTGTGTCTAGACTGCGAGCTTTAAGCCCTAACGCGGCATCGCCTACAGCTTCGTGGAGATCGCTGATCAAAGGTATGTGGCATGCTTGATGAATTTGGACTTTTCTTACTATTCACAGTAGTGTTGAATAATATTCAACACTACTGTGAAGCGAATATTGTATTGATTAAAAAAAATAGAAGCTCTAGATTTACAGAGCTTAGTACCACATTTTCTGCTCAATTAAAAGTAACTGTGATTGTAAAACTAAACCGTGGATATTTAAACGGGAATTATCATAAATGTGATCGTGCAACCTTTGAATTTGATTATTTTAGTCTAACATCTTAATGTAAATGCCATTGCACAATTCAAGTTAATGTTCTGCTCAGTCTTCTATCTTGTAGTCGTATCTATGTCACATTTGGACGTACAACACGATTCCTATTAGCGGGACTCATTTACAAAACGTTAGAAATATACAAACGACCTCACAAAATAAACTTGGTGCTTTTTGGCGTGTTACTCAAAGAACAAAATTTCTGCCTTTGAGCTAGACATTTTTATTTTTGGTAAAAACTTGCAATGATAGTTTCATGTATGAAGCTCTCGTGGCATAGCTTATAGTATAGATGTTCTTGATAGATCGTTAAAGTTAAACGAAGTTCTGCTTAGGATGTTACATTGTTGGTGCCGGCTTTTCAGTAGCTAAGCCATGATGAGGCCATTGGGTGGCCTAAAAACTCCGTCACCAGAGCTAGTACTTATAGTCGTATTGCTTATTATACGGACTAAAAACATATCAAAATTGAAGAAAAAATGTCATTTTTTCCTTCAATTTTAGTCCGTATAATGAGCAATCCGACTATAGTTCGTGTTTAAGTTCGTGAGTTATAAAAATAACGTATGAAGTTTTGAACAAGTTTCAATGTAACAATGATGACAAGCTACAAAGTTACTGATAGCTATCCATACGTTTCAACGCTCCCCTACAAATTCGTAACAGTTACCCCAAACTGGCATCTATTCTCATATTCTTCACGAAGCTTGTTTTACATTTGTGTCACGTAGACAGGAGCATCTGTCTCCGAGAGTCGCTTAAAACCGATATTGTTGGTGTAACCAAAGAATGCACTCCGCGGTTATGTCACAGTAAAGGTACAACAGTAACTGAAGTAATTTTTATGAAAACAGATCAAGATGGAGCCGTCAATGCCGCAGCCATGTTAGCCTTACTTTTTAGGGTTCCGTACCTTAAAAGGTAAAAAAAGGAACTCTTATAAGATCACTTTCTTGTCCGTCTGTCTGTCTGTCTGTCCGTCTGTCGGTCTGTCTGTCTGTCTGTCTGTCTGTCTGTCTGTCCGTCTGTCTGTCTGTCCGTGTGTCACAGGCAAATGTAGGTTTTCGTGAAAACTTGTAAGTACCAAAACTTACCTTAATTGTTAACTTTTTTTATTTTTCGGAATTTTTCCTTTACTTGTGCTGTAAGACCTTACTTGTAACCAAATTTGACAATTCTAGGTCAACCGGAAGTACCCTAGAGGTTTTGGGTTGAAAACCTAAACGGTAGTTCCCGTTGACCTAGAATCACGAAATTTGGCAAAAAGCAAGGTCTTATAGGAAAAATTCCAAAAAATTAAAAAAGTTGAAAATTAAAGGGTGTTCCCATACATACATAGTTGACGCCAATTAAGATTGTCCTCTGAGTTGTATGGGCGCTCATACAAATAAGCGGGCTACAATAACATAATGGGTATAATGGGTAGGTACGGAACCCTCGGCGTACGAGTTCTACTCGCACTTGACCGGTTTTTTTGTTAAAAGCACCTTTCTATTTTTTTACTTTACTAACAAAATAAAAACCTTAAAAGTAAGAAAGCAGCAAATAAAAAATATTATTATTTGAAAAATTATTTCTGTATTTGATAGCTTATTTTTTGAGGAAAGTTATAGGCTACTTTTCATCATCATCACCATATATATAAGTATTGAATAAATAAATAAATAAATAAATAAATATACCTACACTACGTAGGTAACGCTGCAAGGGAGCAGTTAGTAAAAGTAATTATAAACTCTATTTTAATAAAATATACGAATGGCTAGTGTTTCTAACATTGTTCACTGCATTCCTCACTCTGTTACCTACAGCATGAATTGAAACAGACAGCTGGGATACTGCTGCGTAGGAATAGGACACTTCTAGACACTTTCGCGTTCCTCGCTGGTATTGCTGGAGTCAAAGGTTTTATCGTTATAGGTATTACTTTTCAGTGCTCTTCTTTAAACTACGAAAACGAAGAGCTGAATACTAAAATGATGTTTTCCTTGAAAAAGAGTATAAGAAGACGATGTCTGAGTTACTAAACCGAATTCTGAATATATTTTCGGAAGGAAACATAATTTGAACTGCTTAATCAACGTAAGTAAATCTAATTATTCATCCTTAAACAATGGATATTGTGTGACATATCACAACCAAAACTTGTATATCGTGTACAAAACAAAATCTTACTACAATATTAAATGATACAATTTCTTTAACTGGGTTTTTTTCACATATGAAAATTTAATGGTGAACATAGTGAAGCTTTTACTACCTCCTGAGGTTTAAAAAAGTGACAAACAAACAGACTTGAGAGCATTTTTATCAGAGTTTAGTTTTGTCTAACAAGGTAACCCTAAATAGGTACAATGTAATTCAAACAACGCGTCCATTTGCGTTCTTCATCCACATCTCTTCCATTACATAGCAACGCCTTTAAATTGAAAAACTCGTAAAAACGTAACAATGTGCAACCACTTGCCCACGAAAAACAACAAACAGAACTCCTATTACCGATCATTAAGCTCTAAAAACGTTAATAGTTATCAAAGCCCACCCAAGTAGATGCTTTTTGACGATTTCTAAACGAGAGTTTTATGTAACACATCGTAAATTGCTATAGTTTCCTTCGCGTGCCCTAAGAGCAGGGCTAAACTTTTCCCAGAAGTTGCCACAGGTAAAGAACAATTCATCTAGTCATGTCCATTTGTCATCATCATCATCCGCTTATATAAGTCCAGCGCTGAACATGAAATGAAAAATGAAATATGATCACGGCTCTATGCCTAAGGCGCGGTAGACATTCTCTCAGATCTTTTTAGGTATATTAAGATCCATTGAAGAAGTCTAAGGGGGTAGTCAGAGGTATGTCCAAATACATGCGTGACAGCGCTGAACATAGGCCTCCCAATATACTTCATAGACGAACGGTGCACTGATTTTAGGATTATTACGGAATCAAAAATTCTGCAATCGTTATAGGTTCTTCCATTCCAGTGCAATTTTAACTTATTTTAGTTACCAAATAATGGTCAACACAAAGAAATTAGGTTTATACAATTTAGAATCTGGTTTCCTGTGACGAAGTTCCAATAAACTGTGTTTATGATCTAAACAAGTTTGATATCATCGAAAAGGTCACGCCTAGATAGATAGTCCAGAAGAAGACTGAAGTCGGTTAGAACTTGCGGGATAGAAATAATCATGAAGTAAAAAACTAAGTACATTTATGTGTTCATGATGTTTCTTCTTTCTCTTCCGAATCTCCTCAAATTCTCTCGATTAAATGTAAGGCAATGATGTTTCTTAATCTCTTCCGAATCTCCTCAAACTCCCTCGATTAAATGTGAGATAACCAGTCATTTCAAATCAGCTGGAGCCCAGCGCATAGCGTACAGCTCAAAGACATTTTTTTGTTAAAACAAAAGTATTAACAACGAGGGAACGACATGAATTTTTTCCCCGAACAGTAGGAATTTAAATTCCTCCGCCTACTTACGATCGCGTGTGGTCTAATTATGAATACGGCAGTGTTTGTTTAAGAATGATAAGTACAAGAAGCTCGATATTTCCTTGAGTCAACTACTTAAGAGCCATTATACAATTTCGCACTCGACAAAATCAGCGCTCGGAGGGACAAAAGTTGCTAAATTCTAACACCCAATGAACAGCGCTCCGTTTCTTAGACTAAACGGTTTTGGTAATTTTCATGTGATTGATTTATTTGAGATAGTAAAAATACTTTTTGGGTAGGTACTTAGGTAGGTACCTATAGGTATAACACAAAACAAAGTCGGGTTAGTTACACTTTGAATACAAATAATTACAAAAAAATAAATGTTTGTTTTTTTGTCCCATAAACCATATTGTGCTGATCTGATGGAGTCAGGAGCTTTTCAACAGAACTCTTCAGTAAATAGTCCGATTGAGTTGAAACTTGGATCTCAGCATGTCAGTCAAGTTCCGACTACAATGAAATAATATGGTGACAGCTAGCTCATCTGATGATGGAGTCAGGACCTGTTCCATGGAACTTTTTAATGATATGGGTATCAAATGACAGGGCTTGATGAGCGCAACACAATGCTGATCTGATGATGGAGCCAGGACCTGCTCCATGGAACTTTTTAATGATATGGGTATCAAATGAAAGGGCTTGATGAGCGAAACACAATTCTGATCTGATGATGGAGTCAGGACCTGCTCCATGGAACTTTTTAATAATATGGGTATCAAATGAAAGGGCTTGATGAGCGCAACACAATGCTGATCTGATGATGGAGTCAGGACCTGTTCCATGGAACTTTTTAATGATATGGGTATCAAATGAAAGGGTTTGATGAGCGAAACACAATTCTGATCTGATGATGGAGTCAGGACCTGCTCCATCGAACTTTATAATGATATGGGTATCAAATGAAAGGGTTTGATGAGCGAAACACAATTCTGATCTGATGATGGAGTCAGGACCTGCTCCATGGAACTTTTTAATAATATGGGTATCAAATGAAAGGGCTTGATGAGCGCAACACAATGCTGATCTGATGATGGAGTCAGGACCTGTTCCATGGAACTTTTTAATGATATGGGTATCAAATGAAAGGGTTTGATGAGCGAAACACAATTCTGATCTGATGATGGAGTCAGGACCTGCTCCATCGAACTTTATAATGATATGGGTATCAAATGAAAGAGCTTGATGAGCGCAACACAATGCTGATCTGATGATGGAGTCAGGACCTGTTCCATGGAACTTTTTAATGATATGGGTATCAAATGAAAGGGTTTGATGAGCGAAACACAATTCTGATCTGATGATGGAGTCAGGACCTGCTCCATCGAACTTTATAATGATATGGGTATCAAATGAAAGAGCTTGATGAGCGCAACACAATGCTGATCTGATGATGGAGTCAGGACCTGTTCCATGGAACTTTTTAATGATATGGGTATCAAATGAAAGGGCTTGATGAGCGCAACACAATGCTGATCTGATGATGGAGTCAGGACCTGTTCCATGGAACTTTTTAATGATATGGTTATCAAATGACAGAGCTTGATGAGCGCAACACAATGCTGATCTGATGATGGAGTCAGGACCTGTTCCCTGGAACTTTTTAATGATATGGGTATCAAATGAAAGAGCTTGATGAGCGCAACACAATGCTGATCTGATGATGGAGTCAGGACCTGTTCCATGGAACTTTTTAATGATATGGGTATCAAATGAAAGGGTTTGATGAGCGAAACACAATGCTGATCTGATGATGGAGTCAGGACCTGCTCCATGGAACTTTTTAATAATATGGGTATCAAATGAAAGGGCTTGATGAGCGCAACACAATGCTGATCTGATGATGGAGTCAGGACCTGTTCCCTAGAACTTTTTAATGATATGGGTATCAAATGAAAGGGCTTGATGACCGAAACACAATGCTGATCTGATGATGGAGTCAGGACCTGTTCCATCGAACTTTATAATGATATGGGTATCAAATGAAAGAGCTTGATGAACGCAACACAATGCTGATCTGATGATGGAGTCAGGACCTGTTTATGGAACTTTTTAATGATATGGGTATCAAATGAAAGGGTTTGATGAGCGAAACACAATTCTGATCTGATGATGGAGTCAGGACCTGCTCCATGGAACTTTTTAATAATATGGGTATCAAATGAAAGGGCTTGATGAGCGCAACACAATGCTGATCTGATGATGGAGTCAGGACCTGTTCCATGGAACTTTTTAATGATATGGGTATCAAATGAAAGGGTTTGATGAGCGAAACACAATTCTGATCTGATGATGGAGTCAGGACCTGCTTCATGGAACTTTTTAATGATATGGGTATCAAATGAAAGGACTTGATGAGCGCAATACAATGCTGATCTAATGATGGAGTCAGGACCTGCTCCATGGAACTTTTTAATAATATGGGTATCAAATGAAAGGGCTTGATGAGCGCAACACAATGCTGATCTGATGATGGAGTCAGGACCTGTTCCATGAAACTTTTTAATGATATGGGTATCAAATGAAAGGGTTTGATGAGCGAAACACAATTCTGATCTGATGATGGAGTCAGGACCTGCTTCATGGAACTTTTTAATGATATGGGTATCAAATGAAAGGGTTTAATGAGCAAAACACAATGCTGATCTGATGATGGAATCAGGACCTGTTCCATGGAACTTTATAATGATATGGGTATCAAATGAAAGGGTTTTATGCGCGAAACACAAAGCTGGGTTAGGATTTACTTTTGACTTCGATTTTTGATGTTTGATTTTTCATTTTTAATCTTGATTTTAATTTTAAAATCAAAATCAAGAAATAAAAATCAAAATAAAAATCCGAGATCCGAGAATCGAGAAATGAGAAACAAGAATCAAGAATCACAAATCAAAAATTAAAAAATTGAAAATCAAGAATTAAGAATCCGAGATACAAGATCCGAGAATCGATAATCGAAAATTGAAAATCAAGAATCAAAATCAAGAATCAAGAACCCGATATCCAAGATCCGATAATCAAGAATTGAGACTCGAAAATCGAAAATCAAGAATCCGAGATCCGAGAATAGAGAAACTAAAATTGAAAATCAAGAATCAAGAATCAAAGTGAAAGTCAAAATCAAGAATCAAAGTCAAAGTAAACCCCGACCCAGCTTTGTGTTTCGCTCATCAAGCCCTTTCATTTGATACCCATATCATTGTAAAGTTCCAGGGAACAGGTCCTGACTCCATCATCAGATCAGCATTGTGTTTTGTTCATCAAGCCCTTTCATTTGATGCCCATATTATCATTAAAAGTTCCATGGAACAGGTCATAACTCCATCATCAGATCAGCATTATGTTTTGCTCATCAAGCCCTTTCATTTGATACCCATATGATTAAAAAGTTCCATGAACCAGGTCCTGACTCCATCATCAGATCAGCATTGTGTTTCGCTCATCAAACCCTTTCATTTAATACCCATATCATTAAAAAATTCCATGGAACAGGTCCTGACTCCATTATCAGATCAGCATTGTGTTGCGCTCATCAAGCCCTTTAATTTGATACCCATATCATTAAAGAGTTCCATGGAACAGGTCCTGACTCCATCATCAGATCAGCATTGTGTTTCGCTCATCAAACCCTTTCATTTGATACCCATATCATTAAAAAGTTCCATGGAACAGGTCCTGACTCCATCATCAGATCAGCATTGTGTTGCGCTCATCAAGCCCTTTCATTTGATACCCATATTATTAAAAAGTTCCATGGAGCAGGTCCTGACTCCATCATCAGATCAGAATTGTGTTTCGCTCATCAAACCCTTTCATTTGATACCCATATCATTAAAAAGTTCCATGGAACAGGTCCTGACTCCATCATCAGATCAGCATTGTGTTGCGTTCATCAAGCTCTTTCATTTGATACCCATATCATTATAAAGTTCGATGGAACAGGTCCTGACTCCATCATCAGATCAGCATTGTGTTTCGGTCATCAAGCCCTTTCATTTGATACCCATATCATTAAAAAGTTCTAGGGAACAGGTCCTGACTCCATCATCAGATCAGCATTGTGTTGCGCTCGTCAAGCCCTTTAATTTGATACCCATATCATTAAAAAGTTCCATGGAACAGGTCCTGACTCCATCATCAGATCAGCATTGTGTTGCGCTCATCAAGCCCTTTCATTTGATACCCATATTATTAAAAAGTTCCATGGAGCAGGTCCTGACTCCATCATCAGATCAGCATTGTGTTTCGCTCATCAAACCCTTTCATTTGATACCCATATCATTAAAAAGTTCCATGGAACAGGTCCTGACTCCATCATCAGATCAGCATTGTGTTGCGTTCATCAAGCTCTTTCATTTGATACCCATATCATTAAAAAGTTCCAGAGAACAGGTCCTGACTCCATCATCAGATCAGCATTGTGTTGCGCTCATCAAGCTCTGTCATTTGATACCCATATCATTAAAAAGTTCCAGGGAACAGGTCCTGACTCCATCATCAGATCAGCATTGTGTTGCGCTCATCAAGCCCTTTCATTTGATACCCATATCATCATAAAATTCCATGGAACAGGTCCTGACTCCATCATCAGATCAGCTCGCTGTCACCCTATTATTACATTATTAGTTACACAACAATTCAGATCATTATTCTGCTTTAACGGCCTTTTTAGCCCCGCAGAAAATATTTAAAAATAGGTAATTAATAACTTAGCAACCAATGTATCAAACGCTCCTATTTCGCTATATTCTTCGTAGCCGGCGACGTGCTTTGCGAGTCGACTCAGTGCGAGCTCCGGGATGCAAAGCGATACGTCCACCCCCTAGAAGCGCTCGGCGCGGTCTGCTTGCGTCGAGTAGATAGGGTAGTAGATACGACGCGTTTTAGGTTGTTTTAAAAGATTTTTCATTGCCAATTTTTTAATCTTTTTGCATTTTTTTTTTCAGAAAAGGATTGATTTTGAACTCAAGTTTATTTCTGTTTTGTTAATTTTACGAACAAGAGTTCTAAGTCAGTTCTAAGTAGCCAAAATCAAAAGCAATTCTTTGGCCGTTTTCTCGAAATTTGGACTAAGTTAAAGATTTTTTTACTCAAAAACTAAATAAAGGTAGTAAAAAGTGATCCATTTAATAGTTTGGTTGACTATCACAGCAAAACATCGTAATTTTTTTATACCATTTGGACGTCCAAATGATTCGTAAATATGGTGATTTCTAAACCTCTTACAGCAAAAATTCACAAAACAGTCGCCGGTTTGAGGTCGATTAATCAAAAAGAAATAATAAAAATACAAAAGTAGCTCATTTAATAGTACAAAATTGAAATGATATTTCATGCTGTGCCATAATTTTTTTATAAATACAGTGTTTTCATTGAAAAATCCTGCCCCAAAACATCACGTAAATCAGAAAATTTTGTCTAATGCCTCTTAATATTATTATTGTCCTTAGTATCAAATTTGAAATAAAGCTTCATTAGAGTCCAATAAAAAAATCCATATTAAGTAAATGATCTTATCTTAGAACGCATAAAAGACATCATTACAGCTTAATACTTATCTTTAATAAGCCCTCCTGCCAGGTGGAGTGACGATCTGCGAAAGGCTGCCGGCACAAGTTGGATGCGTCAAGCTGAAGACAGGGCGCGATGGTGCTCATTAGGGGAGGCCTATGTCCAGCAGTGGACTGCTATAGGCTGATGATGGTGATGATGATGATGATGACTTATCTTTAACCTTTTCATACACTAGTGTAGGAATTAGTGTAGGAAAATGTAGCTCACTTTACGAATAAGTACAGTCAACAACAAAGTCGTAAAATTCAAAGTGTATTCACCTACAAAATTGCTGTTGCCTCATATTATATTATAGGTATCTATTGAATCTATTCTCGTACACAACATTAAAAAAAAACTAAAAATCGACTTCACTTTCTTGATATTTAATAATTTATGGGACCACCTGGAGATTTCCAAACAAAAAAAAAATTAAAACCGGTCCACAACTGTCAGAGAAATTCGTGAGTGAACACATTACAAAAACACACACACATTAAAAAAACATACCAACCCACATACAGTCGAACTCGGAATCTCCTCTTTTTTGAAGTTGGTTAAAAATATAAAACACTCAACGCTTGTAGCAACTAGCTCGCGCTAGCTAAGTAGGTAATACATAATACTTCTAGATTTTATTCACCACCGTCCGTTTATCGCAGTTCACTTTATACCTTTTTTCGTCTCTTGAAAAAACTTAGGCGGTTCCCGGCGAAAACGGAATACAGCGACGAAAAACTTTCAGAGTTGCTTAACCTATTTCTCAACTCCATTAGTTTGAATTTATTTACCATAACATGAATTTCTTAAGTTTTAAATTTTGAAAAGTTGAATACTTATAAAACAAACGGTGGAATGAAATCAAAAACAATCTACACGAATATATTTTTGACCAAAACATCTTCTTTTTTTTCTTCTTCAGCATATATTCGCCCACTGCAGGGCATTATGCCTCTCCAATATTTTTCCACACTGCTCTGTCACTGGTCTTCCTGGTCCAGTCTGTCCCAGCATATGCCTCTATATCGTCGGACCATCCGGCGGATGGTCTGCCAACGCTCCTCTTTCCGAGCCGTGGTCTCCACTCCATGATGAATTTGTCCAAAACATAATCTATCAAAAATACTGTAGGTACATTTTATCATTTAGGTACTTTTTTTGTTAACCTATTGTGTCCTACTACTTGGCAAAGGTATCCTCCATAATTTTCCGCTGATCCATGTCTTTGGCGATCTATGGTTCGTTGTAAACGATCTTTAAGTAGCTTTACTGATCCAATATCCTCTGCCAGTCGGAAGCGTGCCCAAGACAGTGGCAGCTTTACCGAGTTGTATGGCAATGTTGATCCGTTGAACCAAATCTGTGGCAGTTTCTTTTAATATAGATACACTATTCAAAATCAAATCAAAATCAAAATCAAATATCATTTATTCAGTAGGACCGTTATGACCACTTTGAAACGTCTTAAGAGCTAGGTGATTCTACTCCTGTTCTTTCGCGACCAACACCGTGAAGAACCAGGGCAACAAACACGGTATGGGGCCTAGCTTTCTTTTCGGTGATCCATCCGCTTAAAATCTATTGATATGCGAATTATTTTCGTGTTTTGTCATTGTTGTTTTACTTCACTTTATCCATGTGGTAGCGTCCTCTGTATTCCTTTATAAATACTCTTCAAAATTTTATCACAGAAAAATTTATCAGAGACATGCAGACCCATCTTAGTTTTATGATTTCATTGCTAATTCAATGTCTTTGTCGGAGCGAAAAATTTACGATTTTCGTAAATTAATTTGGCGTGCCAATTTAAATTTTATAGCGAAAACATAAAACGTCACAACCTATGTTTTGAAATTGTTTATTTATTTATTTTTTTAAGTCTTCCAATTAATACCTAAAAGTTTATAACAGCTCCTGCTTTTATTCTTTAAATCGACTAACGTTGTGTATTTTGCAAATGTGTTTTGTTTCTTAGTTTTGTTAAAAAATTGCCTAAGTTATTAATTTTAGTAAAAGTATAGGGTGAGATTTTTTAGGGCCATTACATTTAATTGTGATCTATTTTACTTTTAGCTATCTACGGTATGGTACAATTAAAACACGAAAATTCACCCACACAAACCGTTTTAATGTTAATGAGACAAAGAATCCGCGATTCAGCGTACTGGTACAGTCACCTGCAAAAGTTTTATAAGGGTACCTACTTAATTCATAAGTTCTTCAGTAGAAAAAGTAGATCGCTATAACATTGAAAATTATAGTTTTTTTAAGTATTTCGCAATTTTTACTATCACGGTTATGTTTTATTTATTTTAACTAGCACGGTCGCAAAAGCACAATAACGCTAATTACAAAATATTAACATCAATTATTTAGAATCAGTATGTTGCCAAGAAGATTCAGAAAATTTCCAATGTCTTTTGATTATTAAAATAACTGAGTTTTGATACAGTCAATTGCAATTCTTTAGCTAAATGACCGACCCCACTAAGTTCAAAATCAAATTCAAAATAATTTATTTGGGACCAAAAAGATGAGTTTTGAAACCTATTATCGGCGATTGTACCGACATGTCTGCTAGAAGAAACTTGTCTAAATTCCTGTACAAGTGTAAATTATTATAACATTAATTTTTATTTAGATTAATGTGAAAGATAGCTATTAAACTGACCACATAACACCCAATTAGTTACGAATTTGTTATTCAAATGCAATGTGAACGACACTAAGAATAAGGTAAGCGTCCTAAATCATAAAGTAAATAAGATTTTATGGGAATTAAAATAGATACTTATGATTTCTTGTTACGGTAGCTAAATGATGAAACTTCAACATATTTCATATCACTTATAAAATATTAAATTGATCCTCAAATAGCTGATGTCTGTACATAGATAACCAAAATTATATAAAATGTAAAAAAAAACACATTCAAACTTCAGATAGAAATCTTTTGGTTTGGGTCAAAATACTATGTTTACCTTCACATCAGCCTAACAAGATTTTTGTAGATGTGTTGTTTTTTGAGTGAGAATGTCGTGATGATACTCTTTTGTTCAGACATTGTTTTAAATTCCTTGACCTTTTTTTGAAGTTGTATCAAGGTGTTCAATAAAATCACAATGCTCAACATAATATCGAGAACAATGAGACATAAATACGCATTCATATCAACGCATAATGCTATCCCATAAGAAATGGGGGGTTTCTTTCCAATAATATACGACTGCGTAGATTTTATTTGCATAATTTTGCGCACGACCGGCGAAATATAACAATTTATTATTGTATAGACTCGTTTGAGAGGTTGTAATGAAAACAAAAGTTTAGTTTGAAATAAATTATAGGTGCAAATTCGATTTACAATAGAGAACTGCTCTAGAATATCTAAATCGCTTGTGTTTTTATTAAAATGAAATGCGTTTAATTCCTAAATTGTTTTCACTGATGCGAATGTCCAGGAGTAGGTATTGTGATAAAACTATCATGTGAAATTAGTATCTACTCTACCGTGCTTCGGAGGGCACGTTAATTGTCACTCCCGGCTTTTAAGTCGTTAAGCCATGACGGAGGCCTGTAGGTGGCCTAAAAACTCCGTCACCAGAGTTGGCCACTTGCTCATACGAACTTACTTACTTAGTACTCTAACATTATAATCAACCATCACCGACTTTTCTGTTTATAAGTCTGCGTAGCTTGTTTGCCAAGGCTAGATGGTAAGCTTAACAGCCTCAAAAACTACTACTAAAAAATCAGACAGAGATGGTGGTTCGCGCCCGAGACCGAGACAGGAGACCGAGACCAGCAGCGGGCTGATTGTCTAACTTTTCTCAAATTGGTCTCAAACTGTCAAAACGATCGCGTAGGTGTCTTTCGTCGCGTTCGGTCTTGTCGAGATGAGAGTGACAGAGCTACTTGGGTGGACACTGAAATGTCATAATTTGACAAATCGAGATCGATTTTGGTCGCTATAAAAGATAGACAAACAGGCTTTGTAAAGAAAGAAAGAAGAAAGAAAGAAATCGTTTATTTGACACACATTACAGAGAACACAAAACACTTTGTAGGGGCGCGCGAAAGTGACACGAGACAGAGAACCGTCAGTTATATGACAACGGTCTCCTATTGAAAATTATATGGACACGGGATTTTATCGCGTAGGTAATTTACAAAATGTAGGTACATATAATTTTCAATATGAATAGTGATCGCGAAAGGTTAAAAAAAACGGCCGCCTATTTCGGTCTCTGGTAGGTATAATAGTTCACCAAAAAATTACTTGGTATGAACTGAAAGAAACCCAGGAAAATTGATTATAAGTACCACATACCAGTAACAATAAACAACTTAGGCTGGTTTTACTGTCACGCGTACCGTCGGCGCTGATAGGCGAGTGATCTTTATTACAATGAAATAAAGATAGTGATTTTTCAGCACTGACGAGAGCAATCAGTATCCTTATTTCATTGTAATAAAGATCACTTGCCTATCAGCGCCGACGGTACGCGTGAGGCGTTGTCCTAATAGAACGCGAATGCGCGATCATCGTAAGTTCGCGCGAATTTTACTCGTACGAACGCGCGATCAAACATATTGAACTCTAATAGGTGTCCTAACTGACAATCGCACGACGCGGTCGCGCGACTCAAATGTTTGAAACTCTATTCGCGCGACCTTAGTTCGTACGAACGCGCGATCAAACATATGGAATTTGAATAGGTGTCCTAATTGAAATTCGTGCGAAAACGTCGCGTCGGCGTGGTAGAACGCCTATTCGCGTTCTATTAGGACACCCAGTTTTTGACGTCGCGCGAACACGCGTTGGTCGCATCGCTCGCATCGCGCATTCGCGTTCTATTAGGACAACGCCTGACAGTAAAACCAGCCTCAGTAACGTGACTTTTTCCGTCTTCCCGTCACAAACTTCTTCAATTATTAACATTACAGGTGCCTAGCATAAGGCACTTGTTACATGAATAATAAAAACAAAGTACACACCGTGAAAATGGCAAAGAAACTGCAGTTTCTTGTGTCACAATGGCGCATAGCGTTTTAAAAGCTACACTGTATCTTTATGCGTTGACAATGTGCATTGTGCCTTAGTAGCTGTCTTCGCGAGAATTTTAATATTCTCAAGTCTCCTAGATAGAAACACAGTACTTACAAATAATAATTCTTACGTGCGTAAATCTTACTTTAAAAAAAAAATTATAAATTAACCTTCGACAAGTAGGTACAGTCAGCAATAAAAATCTAAGAAAAATTTCAGTTTTTACAATTGAAATATCTTACTCAAATAGCCTACCTATTACTTACTTATAGTTTTTACAAGTTGAAAGACATAGGCTACTTTTTGTAGTGAAATACGTAGATGAATTCGCGGGCACCAGATAGTAACCAAAATTTTCAAAAATTCTCCTAAATCGACATTGATGCGTATTTGACTTTTAAATGAGAATGATAGAGTTTATTTTGCATTGCAAGCATAATAGAAGAGACTGTGATAGAAGCTTCATCTTAGCGAGACAGTTTGCACTACACGAAGTTCTTTAAAAATTCATACTGGTTATTCACCCGGCAGCTCGCTGGAATGGGACTAGCGCATTTTGTTTGCGTTATTCCATTCATCCGAGGTGGTTTCGTCCGTATTACGGGGAAATAGAGTTTACGATAGACTTTTTTTAAAGATAATGACCGGGAGTAGGATATAGGTTACTTTTTATCCCGAAAAAATGCACGGTTCCCGTGGGATAAAAAAATAGTAGTCTACGTGGGCGAAGCCGTGGGCGTCCACTAGTAGTTAATAAAATAATTTCATAACGCGATTAAGACCCGATAATAATTTAAAAACTAGCTAATTGACTGATTAAACTATCTACTGTAGCTTTACCTAGCATTCCATACAAGAGGTTATTGAAATCTGAAATCAGATGAGTAGATTCGAAGATTACCTACTAATTTTGTTTCAGGTTGTATATACATATAAAGGTAGGTGCAGCATAATATATTTTGTGTAATTTTGACTTTTGCTAATAGGTACCTACCTACCTTATGTCACAGAATGTGATCTTAGTTTAAGTCCTTTCTCGCATTGTATTTTTTTCTTATACCTATTAATTTGTGTGTCTGCTAAATAAATGTTTCTATGTCTATGTCTATGTCTACTACATCCAAACTTACAAACTTTAGGAACCTCATATATCAGTGTACACAAAGTCAGTATCATCATCCAAACGCGTGATACCAAAGGTTCCTTCGACAGTGACAACAATGCACAGCCAACAGCGTAGGAGGACAGGCACTATCAATTCTTCGTTGTGAGTCAGCTTTTTGAAACTAATTAATGATAAACAACGGTTGATGCGCACCCATCGCATGTCAGCCTGGAGGTCCCAGGATTTAGGGTTCTTTCAAAAAGTTGCAATCGTTCCTGCACCTAAAATCAACTGCTATTATCACATAGACATTGACAGAATTAACATTCATGTGACATTCCCATTTATTTATGTAATCGTATGACAAAATTGTAGGTAATTGACGAAAAAAATTAAAAGAAAATAACAAGATTAAAAAATCTTCCATCTAAATCTAAAAATTACTTAAACTAATACTAATTTACAAATCAACGTTCAGATTCCCAAGCCAGGATACTGCTTCATTATATTCAAATGAATATAAATTTTGATAAAATAACAATATTGTGTTATTTTGAAAAGTTTTGTGGGCGCTATTAATAACCGTGGCTGAGACTCCAGCAAAGCGGAGACGAGAGGAGAAGAATTTCGTTATTTTCATTCAAGGCATTTCGAGTTCTCCCAAAAAGTTCGTGTTAATGTTTTAGTAAAGCCCCACAATGACATTTTTACTGAGGCACGAGGGGAGGGGTGGGATATTATATTTTTGTATTGTAATAATATGTATTTGCATATCTAGTTTATCTATAAATATCTATAAACATGAAATATATTAATTACTTGACACTGGCTGAATGCACAAGCCGTGCGAAACCAAAATAAAGAAGAAAAAATGCAAAATAAACTCATTTAAAAGACACATCACATTCACATCTCGTGACACAAATGAGATGACAATAGTGTGAATAATGAAATTCTATTGGTAATTAAAACACATCTTCTCTTGTCTCCATTTTCGTGGAGCAGTTCGCTTAGGCTGAGAGCCTAAGTAATGTTTAACTTCAGCAGACTTCCTCAAACAAAACACATTGTAAAAAAAACTAACAAGAAACCATCACATTTTGCAAGCAACATGTGCGGAATCCACGCCACCATTATTAATTCTCACGCTATTTTATTTTAACAAACAAATTAAGTGCTCAAGGAAAATTAACTCTTCTTCGTGCAATGACGTGCAAGTGACGTGCCAGTGACGTGCCCAGCTATTACAGGTTCGGAGGTCAATGCACGGAACAATGCTCCTAGCACTTTCAGACAGATATAGGTCGACTTCAGATTGCATTTCTCAGTTGGGGCTTTTGAGTTTGGTATTTTCAGATGATTGCTATGCTATCTGGGTATAATAAATTAACCCCTTTATTTACATTCATCTGGCAACATTGTCTTCTTTTTTTCTTTTTAATCACTTAGGGTCTTACTTATGAAAGATGTATAAAATTGAACACCGGTTAAACAACGTCCTGTCTTTATTTGTGGATAGTGACGAATAGAGACAGGACGTTGTGTTCAACTTTAAACATATTTCTTATGTAAGGGGATTAGCAATTAAAAGATAAGTAGTTAGATATTTAGCTGTCAGACTAATAGACCAGGGCGTCGATTCCGGTACCGAACTTTTTATCAACCTCTTAATTAATCAAATTTTAATAGATGACAAACGCTTTGGTTTGGTTCGAACTCTTAAATGTCAGCCATTTGGTGAAATAGTAGAATAGCTTTTCAAAAATTTGTACTGCCAAAGTTCAAAACCTCACCACAACTGAGTCGTTTGTTATTAGTAGTCATGGAAACAGTCGCTTTAGTTGAGGTTGATAAAAAGTTCGGTACGAGAATCGACGCCCAGAAGAATTTTTCAATTTTACTACCTACTTTGAAATGCATTCAATGTAACTTTTTGACATCCAGGTTTTTTAGAGTAATTTGACCCTGCTGAGCACGATTTTGCCCTGTGTCAGATCAATTCGAACCCACGACCTCCATCGAAAGTCCCACTTGGCCAACACGGCTCTAAATTAAATGAGGTGCAATCTATTTAGTACACCATTTTCTTATCCATCAATATGCCTTTTTTAGTTCTCTACTAAAATATATTTCTTGTTAGATTCGTTAGCTCTGAAACATCATCGATATGAAATTTCAATCCACCCCAACCATTCAATAAACTTATCGAACGCTATTGAGAAAGTCACGAGATATACCTACATATTAAATTTAGATTCTTGTCCCGTTTTCATTAAACACATACCCTATGCGACCAGGCAAGAAAAACTGTAGAGAAGACTATGTTTTATAAATTTTTTTTGTTGTTTCCGAAATTATCAACAGCTGAAGTGTCAGCAAATAGAAATGAAATAAAATGTTAATCTTTAATAGAATGGTTCTAGATGAAAGAAAAATGAGAGGTGATAAGGAAGAAGCTTACCAACATAACGATGTAAATTATAAATAGGTACTGGTATTTATTATAAAAAAATATGTAATAATATACTAATGCAAGTGGCTATGAACTAGCATCCCCTAGTAGTTACGACTTCTTTCAGTCGATGTCTTTGCATGTTATCAACAATGTTGAGTTTAGGCTCAACTTAGGTTAGCCTCTGATTTACCCTAAACGTATTCGTCCCCAAAGTTCTTGAATGTCTAAAGTTCTGAAACGAAAAAAACGTGAACAGGCTTACGACTATCGCTCAAGGCAATTCCTAAGACGTCCTTATTTAAGAAAATCTAAATAGTAAAGTAAGTAAGTCCGTATGAACAAGTGGCCATCTCTGGTGACGGAGTAATCTAAATAGTGAAACCGTTTAGGTTCCGCTCAAATCTTCTACTAAGCTATTGAATTTTGAATTTTTTTGTCTTTTAATGTAACACGAACTAAAGTGTAAATTTAAGCCTCTCTACACCATTCTTAGTCCACCCATACAACATGGCAGTTTAATAAAAGGGCGGGTGCCCGTATACCCGACAGGCCACAGATAAGATCATAGACGTAAACACGAATAAAACGTAACAATTGGCCGATACCCTTTCATAGGATATTGTCCAGTAAGTAAGTAACCACTATATCAGCTTGGTTAATAATACCGTCAATATGCAACAGAAATCTATTTTTACTTAACCTAAGTGGTATAAAAGTTTCTTATTGGATTATAAATTGATAGAGAAAGAAGACGGTATTTCCAAGGCGATGGTTGTCTGATCATCGTTAAAACATGAGTACACGGTACCTACCTATAATAATTTAAGTAGCAAAGTGTACTTATTTCTGAGTTTTATAATATAGACCTCCGCGACTCATTTCTGGAGTCAGCTTGCTGATTAGACTTGTCATACTATAGGATAGAGTCGTACAGTTCAAATTAGAGGAATATTTAGTAAATCTCATACTCTATACGAGTATAAAGTAAAAAAAAAGCAATTTATTTTTCTAATAATGAATAGATATCTTTACCTGTCTACATAGCAAGGATTAGCATAATGTTTTTCACTTGCGTGTTAATGAAGAACATTGAGAATGAAAAGTTTTATTCGATTCGATTTTGACAGGATTCAAACCCGCATCGATACAAGCGATCCTCCCCAACTCGGCCACGGAATCATGGATTCCGTCGTTGTTCGTCGGGCCGAAAATCTTGATAAACTCATATTTTGTCGGTTCATTTTCAATGAAATACATAATAGATACCTACCTAAGTTTGGATCACTTAAAATTAAAAAAAATAAGACAACATGTTTAGCAGTCGCTTGAGATTCAGAAAGCCTACGTTCATTATTGTGACTTATGTGACTTGAATGATTACTAACGTGTGATTATGTTGGCGACGCCTTCTGAGAGTCCCATGGACAGCCTACAGGACTAATGTTTCAATACTAAAACAACTGAAGCTGGAGCACCAAAAGCGTCTGTCAACTACTTGCCTGCACAGAATTTTAAAATACTTTGGCCACATTGCCCGCAGAAGCACCGATAATATCGAGAGACTTATTGTGACAGGCAAGATAGAGCAAAAGACCGAGAGGACGCAGCCCCAAGCGCTGGTGTGACCAGGTATCGGAGCAACTTGAAATGCCGGTGAACAAAGCACTGCATCAAGCCACAGATCGCTCCAAATGGAGGTCAACCATTCACAAGATCATGGGAAGGGGTCACGATCCTCAACAATGAGGGACCGACTAAGGAGGAGGAGGAGGACGTTCATTATTGAATAATTGGTGAGTATTTAGCATCAAATCGTGGGTTCGAATCCTGGCCGTGCATCAATGGATTTTTCGTTTCGAAAAATTTATATGCGCATTAACACGAGCTCTAAACGGTGAAGGAAAACATTGTGAGGAAACCCGCGGCTTAGTCTGCCCCACACGTATTGACCATGTCTTTCTTGTGAATATGGCCGGTTAAGCTGAGAGGATGTGTAGGTGCTGGGCAAGCCTACTCAATCTCAACATTGTCCCAGGCACTGCAGTGCCCCGATAAGTGTAGGCAAAAATTGCCTCCTGACACTGTATAAATCATCTAGTAAAGATGTAAAGTAAATCTAGTAAAGGTGTAAGTTTTTTTTTAGCATCAAATTGTACGTAGTGCCTACGTCAACACTACTTCTTTTGTTAGAAGGTTTGAATAGCAACATGTAACTTATTGGACAAAGTTCTTCCCCCACCGATCCTCCAATTTAAGCCAAACCACTGTAATGGAAACGAACAAGTTTAATTGAATTCGGGCCGGAAGGGTGACAAGAATTCAAATTAAATGCAATTACGTTTTAGTGGTTGGACAATATTTGGAGAGTATCCTAAGCCTTTAAATTTGATGGGCTCGCAGATAATAGACATCTATACTTTTTAATAATACTAAAAAGTACTTTTCAAAAGTCAAATAGGTAACCCATGCACAAAATCCCCAAAACAAAACACACCACCTCCTTTTCTTCCAGCGTTCTTTTCACAAGCATGATACTTTTTAAATACTACAGCGAATGCGAATAAAAATAACCAACCTTGTACAAACCATCAAGCAGAGAAAAGTAGACTACCTCGGTCATATCTTATGACGTGACTGTTATCAACTGCTGTAAATTATCATGATGGGAAGATACAAGGCAAAAGGTCTGCTGGCAGTAGAACATTTTCCTGGCTGCACTAAATAAGGCACTGGACGGATATATAAAGGCTGCAGACCTATTTCGCATAGCCCACAACAGGGAAAAGCTTAAGAGGATGACCGCCGACCTCCAATCACTGGGGAGGCACTATAAGAAGAAGAATATAATATTGATACCGAAAACGAAATACACTGAAGATCAATAAAAGCACCCGAAAAATTCTCCAAAAAGCACTTTAGACTGAAAAAGAACCACTTATCGTTGTAAGAATACGCTTAAAATCTATGCGACATTTCATTATATTATTTTAAAGAACATACAATGTTAACTGCTTTGCATATTTCCTTTTTAAAATGCAAATACCGTCATACCTCATTAAAATAAAACTCAACATGCAACATTATAGAGACTTTACGTCGACGTGTATTACGTTCTTATTATCAGAGTCATTTATAAAACGCTTTTAGACGATGTTGGAGTTGACTCCATGCTGTGAGTACAATCAATTTATAGCGTTAGAGACTTGGAATGAACACTACTGGACGCGAAATTCATGTCGATAATTATAAATGGGAATATGCATTATACACGCAACGAGGTAGGTTAAGCACACACGCTTTTTAATTGTATATAAACTATTGATGCATAATTTAAGGCGATGATTGGACCATAAGTTAGGTATTGAAAAGTTTATAGTACAAAGTAATGGTTAAAATTCATTTAAATCATTCAGATAAATCAAAGAATGCAATTACATTGATTAGATTAACATGTCCTATACTGCCTAACAGCTTCCGTACTTCGGAAGGGACGTAAAATTGTCAGTCCTGGATTTTAAGTCGTTAAGCCATGATGGACGCCTTTAGGCGGCCTAAAAACTTTGTCACCAGAGTTGGCCACTTGCTCATACGAACTTACTTACTTACTGCCTAACAAATTCCCTGCCGAGACTCCGTCTCAAAGATCGAAATATCCACTGTAAAGAATCTAAGTTAGACTGATCAGTGGAGTTAAAATGGAAGCATTACATATATTTTTTTCTGATTCACATTATGGATTGGTATTACAACTTATTATAATTTCAAATTCATCAGTCAGGTTCATAAGGAAATGAATAACGGCTACTTTGCCCTAAATAATATTACAACAATGACTGGGAGAGTATTGAACAACATAATTTGTATGGACTTATAACGCCCATCCACTTTCTGCAATTAAAGCTGATAAATGTAATGGTGATGGTGTCCACTAAGTAATCATTCAGGGACCAATGATACAAATTGCCAGCTTCTCAGTGTGTCGCATGATGGTTTCTTCTTTATTACAAAGTAGTGGTATGTGTAGCATTTAGTTTATTGGCATTTTGAGTGTATTTGCCAGGCGGTAGGCCCTTTACGATGGTTTTAAAACCCTGCGCCTATTTTATGCTAAGTAATTTATTTACGTGAACCTTTTTTTATTATAAAGTTGTCAGCTGAACTCGCGACCATTCTCATCCCGTCATCGAATACGGTGCTCGTAATTTTGACAAAATATATATTAGTTTATTTATTGATCCTAATCTTTTATTTTTTGCACTTGATGAGTATTGATTCGCCCTGCACCTAAATTATCTTCTAAGCGAAATCTCAAATATTATGTGATGCCGATTAAGCCGCGGGCTTCCTCGTAATGTAGAAGTAAAGAAGATGGCAACAGAAATACAGCCGTTTGAGATATTAAGATAAGATTATATAGTACGTAATTCAAAAGTAAAGCCACAGGAGGAAAGCAATAAGCGATGTTCTAGTTTTTATTGCAATATTTTTTTGTAGTATTACTCATGCAAATTATTGGCGGATACAATTATCATTTATCGCCCACGCTTGTCATCGATGATTTTATTGGTCATCAATTAAATATAGTGTAGGTTCATAAAACTGAGGGGCTTCAAAAGTCAATTAGCAAGTTCGGAAACTCCAACTCATCGTAAATAAATAAAGGCCGTATCAGTTATTAATAATGAGGGACCTAGTTTAGCTTCAGATCAACAATCTCAATGGATTCACTAAAATAGTAGGTATTAAGCCGTCTGTACAAAAACTTCACGGTGGTTTTTCATATTACCCAATTGGAGGATGGCTGTATAAGATGAAAATTTGAAATCAATATAAATATAAATTCGTATTAAGCTATTAAAAGACTGAAGAAAAGAGACCGCACTACATAGCTAGGTATATAAGTGAATTCCAAAGTGAGTACTAAACTAAAAAAACTGAAAAAGTTGAGAAATTACTGTTGAAGAATGTGACTTATAATAGCTTTCTTAAATTTACCAGCGGATAGCGCAAAGACATCTATATGTTCAAAGTTGGAATTAAAGGAATTTACAAACTGATAGATAGGTGCGCGCACGCCGACGTTCGTATTGCAGGTGGTAGTAGAAAACAATCGATAAGCTCTTACCTCGCGTCTGTGCACAAAGGTACTCAAACTAATGAAATGGGGATACCACTTCTAAATTATTGCAAAAAAACATCCAGTTCGCTCTATTTTAAATCAAAACACACAAGTCACCTGTTCAACCCTTTATAATCATCTGACAGTTCAGACATCAGTGTTCAAGGTTCAAATTCCAATGACGTCAGCAATTGTTGGCCCTTCGAACCATCAGAGCCAATCACAATACAGCATGCGTCTTGACGTGACGTGACCTGTCAGACGTCGATTACGCGTCACTGCTGACGTTTGATTCGTGTAGGGATGTCACTAGGGAATATGTTAGGGCTGGCAAAATTAATAACCTTGATTTGTTATGGGTTTTTAATTACGTACCTGATATCATAGGTATATTCACCAGGCAACATTTTGCTAATGTGAATATTGACGAATCGAACATGGATTGGAATATTACTATTCAAGTATCAACTTGTTATTATAATTATAACCACCTCCTAAAATCTGACCGAGAAATATATTGACTAAAATATTTAGAAGTCCTACTGTCACAGCATTAGGTCATGTCGTGTCTACTTCGCGTTTTAACGCTAACTATTTTCAACTTCTTGGTAAATTCATCATCATCGTAATTTTCCTGCCCTTGTGCCACATTACTGCATAACCTCTTGTCTTATACAAAGACTTTTGTGATTCATTAAGATGTCTCGCTATTTTCATTGAACCTTCGAGAGCATTAGATACCACACGTTGTACTTTGCATATGACTTACATAATACACAGTATAGTCCACAACAGAAACTTAACGGTTTTTTAAATTATAACGGTAAAAAAACGTCAAATATGCTTTATCTAAGAATGGTGGCGCTGAAATAAATGCTAAGCAATTTCTTTGCCCGAATCATGGACGTATATAAGGGGGGGAGTTTAGGGGGTCCGGACCCCCCCCCTTAGTCCATTGAGTTCGGAGGAAACCTAGTCAATTTTTGTATTTTGGAACTTTGGACCCCCCCCCCCCCCCCCCCCCTCAACAAAGCTATAGCTACGCCCCTGGCCCGAATCATATTGAATTATCACAATAACAACAGTAGAATTCAAAGACTGAGACTGTCAGTCGAACCTTTAAATGCATTGCATATAATCAGACATAATAAGCCGCCTTGGGTAAATTGTGAATTAAATTTTGCAATAAATGAGTCATCAAACCCACCATTGTTAGAGTGATTGCGACATCTTATTAGAAATCGACACCGAATTCTGAACGCCCACACTCATTACTCGCAATTTAATAAACTCATCAAATAGCTATCAGCGATCGTTACATTGTTAATTTACATATGAATGAAGAAGGTTGCCTTAAGCAAATAAAGAATCACCTCGCCTTATCCGTGCAACAGCTGTAGGTTGCCAATCATAGCCCCGGAACAGCCACAAAGGAAACACCGCTTTTAAGTTTCACGGAATCACACAACCAAAAAACACTTTATCTCAAGTTCATAGAGATGATATTTCTGTGTGCAAGCAATTGCAACCCGAAGAAGTGCGATATGTTTATTTTGCAAAATCCAATTTTCTGCTGACACCTCATCTGTCAAAAGCTAACGTGGGTGTTACAAAAAGTGTCCAAGTTAAATGCAAGAGACGCAAGCACTTTAATATTAGTTGGGAGGTTATAACAATTTTGGGATAATATTTCCTGAATCTTGTTCTGAGTGAGTTAGATGGTGGACTTAATTTAGTTACCTATAAATACGTTTTGCACACTACTATTACTCCCTAAAGCATTTAAAACTGAAAGAGAACCTATGCATTACTTTTTTACAGAAACGATTTACGCCTTGTAAGTTCTAATTTTTTTTATTAATTTACTCACTCAAAAACATAATGGTAAGTATACTTTTTTCTAAGTACCTATAGGTATGTTTTTTTTTTTGGTACAATAATACTATTGTATTCTAAAAAACACACAAACAACGCAACGGGAACATGGATATAGTAGCCATCCATGGCCAATCTCAATTACCCTATGTCAATAGTAAACGTATCTACTCTCCCCTAGTTGAATCCACCTGGGATTGAACTGTTACACTATTAATAATGCCTGCAATCCCATCCGTCATGCGGTGTCACTTCGTGCCCTAAACGAGTCCAGATAATTTACCATCTCGTTTTCGCAATAAGTTATCTTTAAGCTAGGAGTAGCTTACGCTAAAAGAGGAATTAACTCGTAAAAACATCAAGTTTTTACGATGACTTAAGACGTCGATATTTTGCTGAGGAGTTCCTTCAACGTTTTATTAGACTATCTTTTTCAATCAATACCAATAAAAAATACCAATCACTAACGTTGTACTCACTTTTAGCCACTACTAAGTAGTAAAACTTAACTTATAACTTGACAAGCTCTGCTTACTTTGGGGCTACATAATGCTGAGTGAAATTTCCAGCATTATTTTTATTTTTATTCTTGTGCCCATTATTTACTTGCTGCATCTGCAATATCATCTGACCATCTGCTGTTCTTGTTACCCTATGACCCAAGTGACCACCACTCGATCACTGCCTTGTCCATCGACTGTCTTCCAAAAATAAAATATTCAGTGATTTCTGTAAGAGTTGGTGGTCTTTTAACTTTTGTTAAGGTGCGACAACAATAACTGCACTCATCCGTCATCCAGTGTCACATCGTCCATGTAAGGCCACAAAAGCGTACGCCCGCAATGTCTCGATAATCTTCCATCTCGCCTTGACATTAGCTTTATCACTGAGACCACCGACCGCCAGTAGCTTCGGAACTGATACACCTACACTCAAACGTGAGTCTGGATACTCTGATAAGAAAGCTAACAGACAATTTTGTTAGAAATATATTATTCTTAAAAATACGAGCAGAATTAGTTACAAAAACATTCATAACGAAATGAAAACACCAATCTTCTGCCCATTTAACAATTTAAAAGTAAAGTAGGATGAAGCAATCCCTCTACAAATAACAGAGGAAAAACGTGAGTCTCCTCTTAAGATAAAGACGTTATTATCATTAAAGAAGGTTCTCGCTTCAAACAGCTCGGTTTATGAGGCGCGTTCCGGCTCATAAACGCTGCAAATATACACAAGAAAAATACCCACAGACCGACGATCAGAACTTAAACGAGTAATTACAGTGCTTATCCAATTTGGCAGGGCAGAAAAACGCGACCCCCCTTGTACAGGAAATTTGTTTTAAATTTCGACAACAATGGGGAGATCGCGACTCGGATAATTGTACGCGTTCCGTGACGCCGACGACGTATAAATCCAACAGCAATAAGCGGTTAATAACAGGCTGCCTCAAAACGCAATGGAACTCCACTTCAGCAATCTGCAGAATCTCCAATTGGAAAATGCGTATTATACGCCACTTACACGTGAGGTCGAGTGCACGCAAATGAAGATAAATCCTTGCGAAGGCAGGCCCAATAAAAGCAACGGCGTTATCGAAACAAAACAACCGTCCACTATAAAGGAAAATGTGTCGTAAATATGACGACGACGTTCAAGATGTAAAAAGTTTTACCATGTCAATAAATCACGCAGATTATAAATCGGTTTTACAACCTGTAGGTGATCGGAAAGTTCAATAAATCATAAATGAAATAGGGGTTGTTCGTTCCCTAGACGGCCATTAAGATACCAGAAAATAATCTGTGAAGACGTTAGCCGTCGAGAATATTTTAGATAAAACTTTTAATTAACCGTGGATTAATACTGCCGCAATAAAACTAAACAGCTTCAATCAAAACAAATCAACAGTTATAATGACTGTCATTAATCATTATAAAAATTCTATATAGCCACCGCAAATAAAAACTAATATGCCTACAACCTCGGGTTCGGTTACATTATGGATATCACTTGCCGTTAGATGTGCAACTCAACATCAAATCATATTCTGGCATCGATAAATCGCCAAATTATTTAAATCTTGTGTGGTCTACACGGATTGGACAAATAATATATCTTCCTGCTACATGGTTTAGGCGGTTTAGTATTCTTCGGTAAAGGTAAATTTTATGCCATAATGCCGCTATTTGCATTCTAATTTCTTTGAATTTGTTTAGTTTTACGGTTTGATGTAAAGTTGAATTTATCACCAAACTTCTCACATAGGTAATTATTTTACATAAACAAAGTTATAATAAGTAGAGTACACTCATATACTTATTATGACTTTATTTTAGTTTATAAGGCTTAAAAGGACATGAGATCTCTTGGTATTTCACAGACACAAGGTGAAGTACTTTCACGTGTTGTGGACTACGTGACTTTCTTGAGTCATAGCATCTAAGTTAGCACTAGCATTTCATAATGGAAGCTTAATTAACGTTTGAACTTTAGTTCCAAATCGTTGGCTAGGGATGGTAGTCTGGTCTTCATTACGAATCGTATAAATAAATTATCCGTGACGCTCGCATACGACATTAATAACTGGTAGTACAATGCACATTATAATAACAATTGGGACAGGAAGCTTGTAAACCGATTATATTGATCGCTCGTCACTCAATATGACATGTACACAAACGATTTCTATCGATTTATGAATTAGATATCGTTCTGATTTTATCGAACGGGACTTCTGTGTGAATCGGTATCTGGTGCTAGATTAAACACGTGGGCAAAAACATGTTGCTTGATTGCTGAGAATCGGAGTCTTTGAAGATAAAGACATTATTTCTTCGAATAATATAATCACGAGACTAATGAGGATGTGAACGATTTATGGATGATTTACTTTATTGGTGAATCACCGAAAAAATAAACTCTCAATCAAAATAACCATTAGTCACTTGTTTCTATAGTGAATAATAACAATATTTTTTTTTAATGTTATAATAATTTGGCATTGGTAGAACTTAAACATCGATATCATCTCTCTGATTATTCATTACCTTGACTTACGGGATCAGACAGTTTCTCATACCATAGCACTTAAAGGTCAAGAGATCCGTCAATTCGCCAAACAATTTCCAACAATAAAACGAGACTAGCTTTCGTTTCGAAAAGCTGAGATAAATTGCAGCTCAGGCGGCTGCGATCGCGAAATAGAGATAAAACGCAAAACGACGGTAACAATAACCGATGCACTTCCTTTGACAATGCCTCAGGTAATTTATACCCTAGATCGAGATACGCATCACAGGATCGATCAATAACGTTAAAATGATAACGAAACTATCAAATTGAAACGTCAGCGTCGTATAATTAAGTGTACACAATTTATTATACGGTGGGAAGTGTAAGTAAAAATATTCATCAGTAATTTAGCTTGCAAGTCCGGTTCGGCACTCACACAGAAGCAACCTTCTTACTTTACTTAGCTTCTTATAATTTACAATGTAGTTTATGAGTGTTTTAATCCTTTGAATTAAATCAGCATTTTTATCAATCTGCAAATTTTCTAGCGTCTTTGAATTAATTTTCTTAAGTTTATTATATTCAAATCAAATAGCTTTAAAAGTTTGAACGGACTTCATCCTATAATTTAAATTCCCGGTGTGGCATCTTGGGACACAAACAATACAGTACAAACTTCCGAACATTTTGCCGTATTAACATTTTTATCATGTGTCAATGTTTTTGTTATCGTGCGCGTGTGTATATTTTCACCAGCTAAAATACTGCTGGCTATTTGCTGTGGATCATGTACGAGATAGCAAAGTGGCCAACAGTAATTATGATGTCGCGGCATGTCTAGTAGCGCGCTGGTGGTCTGCAACTCGCTCAAGGCAGAATTTTCCTTTCCGCTAGTAGCCTTAGCCACCCTAAAATTAATTGCATAAGAAATTGAACTTTTTTGCTTTAAGTTATGGTCTGATTTGCATCCGCTGTAAGGCTTTTGAGAAATATTGTCCAATACTGTACTTACCTAATGTAAAAAAATACTGTTGAATATTCTTGACTGTGATTAGAATAAAAGAAGCTAATTTTGTTTAAAATCTATACGAATATAATTAAGCGGAAGAGTCGGTTTGTTTGTTTGAACGTGCTAATCTCTGGAAGTAGGTACTTACCTGTTGGATTTGAAAAAATATTTCTGTATTTGATTGCTAATTTCTTGAAGAAGATTATAGGCTATTCAATTAGACTAAATTTAAGCATTTCTGATAATACAATTGTAAAAGTTCTAAAAATCAAATGAGCTCAAAGATTACTTTAAAACGACTTATCATCAGATCGCTTACATTATATCGTTGAAGTGAAACATCGGTTCATTTTTATGTATTTTATTCTGTGTTACCAATGCCTTGACGCTTCGAATAGGGAATTTACATTGAAACAAGATTGTTCAATGCGGAAGTGTATGTACTCTCTGGCTTGTTTACGTATAATAAAGAAGCTGATGGGGATTTTAATTATTCTAAGAAAGATAATCATGCATGGAAGGATTTGATGGAAAGATTTTTTGAACTAGACATAGTTGATATTCTGGCTAGCAAATTTTAAAGCACATAACGAAATCAATCATATCTGTAACCAAACTCTTAAATTCATTAAACATGCAGTTTATAATTATGAATTTTTAGGCTGCGTTTCCACCAGAGATGAGCGGTAATGCGTAGCGAGGGATGTGTTTTTAAAGAACCAATAGAATCGCTTCATTTACTTCGCCTCGGTCAGCACAGCTCTGGTGGAAACGGCTCAGCGGAGCTAGGTTTTTGCGCATACAAAACAAGCGAGGGATGTGTTGCGAGAAATGTGTTGCGAAGAATGTGTTAAGAGGAATGTGTTGCGAGGAATGTGTTAAGAGGAATGTGTTGTTGAATGACATGGTCACTACTCATTCATGCCGACACATTTCACAGCTTCACACATTAACACATCCTCGCACCACACATTAATGCGCATTTTCACAGCTCCGCTACACATCCTCGCACGACACATTTCCATCGCACATCTCTGGTGGAAACACCCACACATTTTCACAGCACAGCTAGACATCCTCGCACGACACATTTCCATCGCACATCTCTGGTGGAAACGCAGCCTAAATGTCCTTTTTTATAAATCTGTTAAACAAACTAAGAGGTAAGTCAAAACCAATTATTTTAAACATGTTCTACTCATTTGAAAGATGACGGAGAAGTCAAGAACTGATGCGTTAATTCTAAAAAATGAAAACTTTTTCTAAGAAAATTAATAAGCATCTTTGTAGCTTTCAAGTCAACTAAAGAAGTCATCTTGTTATTGTGATGCGGTCGACGATATATATTTGCATAATATGCCCTGCGGTTCTGTAGAGCTTTATTCGGGCGCGAGACTATGCTGGCCTTACTTATAAACTTGAAAACTGGTTAAATAATGCTCAAGATTCGCCCTATCACTATCTAACACTATCGTACAAAAGGATGGCAAATGTTTAAACGGTGTTTCAGTTTTAACATAATTTTATAAGCAGAGGGATGCATGTTCAAGTTTGATTCACTGAATTCATACGTTATATGACGGACCAAGTCATTTTCTAACTTTTTATTGAATTAAGAGAAGCAAACAATTCTAATTATTTAATCAGAGTTAACCACTAGCTGTTTGATTGCTACAGACGGTCTTTAATTCAATTTGTAATTACTTAGAACATTACACCTATTATATAACTTAAAATAATCAAAAACGTGTAAGCAACTACATCATGCGCATTTAATTTTGCGCTTCATTCCATGTGGTCCCACTGATTGGTCAACATTATGTCACTCTCATTTTTTGGCTGGTTTTAGATAAGATCTGTTCGGTTCACACCGATGTGACTCTACCGTCAAAGTTTCTTGAGAAACCGAAGCTTAAGTTTGTCTTGGACAACACAAATATCAAACACGAACACGCTTGTATCTACGGAATAGCAAATCACACTCTATTTGTACAAGAGTACTTCGAGGCCTGTGTCGTCAACGAGCTTAGTGAAAAGCAGGGCGATAAGCAAAGCGAGCTAGTGGAAGCTAGAAGTGTAACAATTATTGAATGTAATAATTTGGAGCAGTTGTTTTATAGGTAAATAAAATAACCATCTTAATGTGAGCACATTTTTTCATTATTATTGCGTAATTCATTGAAATTGTGGCCTAGAGACATAAAACTTTGAATTCAAACTGTATTTTCGAGTTCAAAAATGTTTTTACTAAAACATGACGTAATAAATAATATGAAATTAAATGTAAGTAAAAGTGATATTAAAAAAGAATGTTTTTAGAGTGATACTTTTTACGCTTCGCTTATGATTATAAGAGATCAAGACCAAAAGCGGTTTCATATTTTGTAAACAGAGTGAATGTTCAATAGCTGTAAATGACATTGGAATGCTAAATATATTAACCTTATTTACCTTGTAATAGAAAGGAATTCGATACAATACTAATGATTCCGTATCGTATTTCTACCTACTTTAGGATGGAAATATTTTTGAATGACAAGTACGACCCTTATTCTTATAAGATACAAATAAAACTACTTGCGTACGCATTACAGGCAGCTTTTATAGTATGTGGGTCCAAAGAAAAGCAAAGATATCGAGGTACCTTAGGACAGCCGACTGGTCGGCTAAAAAATCGGATTTTATTCATGGATGAAACTTTAACATCGGGTTTATGTTAAAATTCGTAGTGTAATGGAAACAATGCATTATGCATCGACTTCGCTTGACACAATGACATATGGAGTAACTTTTGTTTGACGTTAGGGGACGAGAATGTAAAAATATCAAACGAATACAAACACGAATAATTTTTCCATAGTTTTTCAAGTGACGTCGTAAATATTTTTTAAAGACGTATATATTTTTGCAATCCTTTAGTACGATAAAGAAGCCAATGTACGGGTTTAAGTGGACGCTGCGTTTGCGCATAATTGGGAGACCTTTTTGTGCACGAGTCGAATGCGAAATGATCCCGATATTAATTCCGCTTTTTGTTAAATCTCCCTGCGAACTCCATACTATTTTGTAATACAAAACCCGAAGAAAGCCAAGTTTGTTCGATTTCTTCAAATTGATCATCAAAAAATACAAAGGAGCACCGAAGAATGTTAAGGTGGTGCCAACAAACGATCACATATTTTACCATAATTTCAATGCATGGAATCTTTTACGCGTGAATTCTATCAGATGAAATTGTAGAAACAAACGGCTCTCGTAACATTTTTATTCCACAAAAGGTTTAAACATTTTTGTATCGATATTGTCTCCATAATCGCTTATGTCGCCATTACGGACGCCCCATAAACCTGATCGTTGCGTCTCTCAAAGCCCATTCATGGAGTAATTTGAGTTTGGGACGTTTCACGTTTCGTATAGCGGTTTAAAACTATCAAGTTGGTTATTCGAAGCTCATCGATGCGATGATGGTGAGATTTCGATGTACAAAAACAATGTGAGGTCGGATTAGGGCGTGTCCACGCGTGGGTCGAGCGTCGGTGGACATTGTCTTGGAGATCACGCCGATATTAAGCCCAAACATTGGGTTTGAGATGGTATCGTAATTATAATGTTCTTTTATTGGTATTTACACTGGCGTACTCGTATCGTATCGTAATGTGATCTAAGTTTCGAAATTCCTGGGATGAGCCACGTGAAAGCCGCTTGAAGATGTCATAACAGTTTAGGACGCGTATAAAAACAATTAGATAATATTGGATAATGTTTATAGCTTTATCAAAGTGAAATTAAAGCCTAAATTGGATACCGATAGATGGTGATAACATCAACGCAGCGTCATTTAAGAGTTTGGGTGATTAAAAAACCATAAAACAGCTTCAACACTAGCCGATGTTGTTGCGTTTTAACTTTTTAAATGGAAGTACACACTCGTAAATGCTTTGGCTATTGAAATATTTGGAAAACAAACAAGTAACAAGATTTACATTATACACCGTTTATTTTTGGTCAGTTTAAAGCCGGCGCCTACGTAATCTATATCGATAACCTTACTCAAAAATAATAATAAATATGAGATCTATTTTTTTGCAATTAATAATATCACGAAACATAGGCAGGATAAATCACGGAGATACGTGCTCTGTGCTCAGCTGTTGCTACGGCGTAGAGTCTACGCTACGTCGTAGTCATACATACATACCTAGGTCATTAGCTCTGCGCGCCTACGACACCTTACCAAGTGTTTTCCTCACTTTTGTTAATCTTTTCAACTATTTATTTTCGTATGAAATACTTATCAAATTCAAAAATTAAACCAACGACACGAATACGATTAAGCAATACAAGCAGTGGGTGCTGGCTTTAAACTGACCCAGAATTAACGGTGTATACTTTTCTCTCTCATTGGAATCAGTTCCGAAAAAGCGCTCGTGGCGTAGCTTACTTAGCCATTCTAGATAGATCGTTGAAGTTAAGCAACGTTCTGAGCAGTCAAAATTTGGAGTAGTGGCATTAATATCTGTATGAGTATGAGCGCTTCCTTGCTTTGGAGGGCACGTTAAATTGTCGTTCCCGGTTTTAAGTCGTTAAGCCATGACAGAGGCCTTAAACCAGGCTAAAAACTCCGTCACCAGAGTTAGCAACCAGCTCATACGAACATACATTGTTTCGCCTGCGGCAACATAACCGAAACGTCGGGAAATAAAAAGCTTAAAATTATACCTACATACGAGTACATAGATCAGAAAAAATCCTACCTATTTAACTGACTTTTATTGACTTATACACCTACTATGCACGTTATGTATTCTTCATCGTTCATTTTTCGTTCATAAGCACATTCTTTGTAGGCACAATCTTCTTCTTCGGGTTCCTCTCCTATTAGTACATTCATTCTAGATTTCAATGTATGGAAAATTTGGCAAATTTAATAATTAAGTTTTGATGCTGGTGTGTTATACCTATAGGTGAGTACATTAAAAAAAACAACTCTCCCCCCCTCTCAACCTTCGGCGTCACCCCTCCCCCCCTTGAAAAGTGTCCCGTTTTACAGATTTTCTCAATTTTCAAGAAAACTATACAAGCTAGGACAAAATGATTAAAGGCAAAATTAGTTCTTAATAAATTGCCTACAAATAAATACTAACATTTATTTTGATACGAGTTATAGTTTCCAAGCTATATAGCGTCAAAGTTTACCAAAAATCTGCGCCTAGCAAAAATGAACATTATACACAGGAAACAGTAATATTTATTATTTCTTACAATTAATGCGCTTGTATATTGCCACAATAAGTGGTTGCGATACTGCATCAGCATTCTACAGCAAAGGAAAGGTTCAGTCTGTTCTTCTTAGTAAAAAAATCGACTTGCAAGGTACGATAAACGTTTTCAATAACCCGGATGCCGCATACGAACAAGTAGAAGAAGCTCCGAAGATCCTCAACAGATCCTTTCCAAATTTTTAGGACACTAATCGGAAAGTATACCCTTTCAAATAAAAAAAGAATTTTTCAAATCGGTCCAAACGTCTTGGAGTAATCGCTGAACATACACAAAAAAAAGCACAAAAAAAAAAAAAATAATTAATGATTTTGATGAATTTTGAGAACCTCCTCCTTTTTTGAAGTCGGTTAAAAACTTTAAAAGATAAGCATGACGATACTGATTTATTTTAAAAAATAATTACAATATATAAACGCATTAATTGTAACAAATAACAAATATTGCTGTTTCCTGTGTATTTGCTAAGCGCAGATTTTTAATAAACTTTGACGCTCTATAGCTTGAAAACTATAACTCGTATCAAAATAAATGTTGGTATTTATTTGTAGGTAATTTATTAATAACTAATTTTGTCTTTGACCATTTTGTCATAGCTTGTATAGTTTTCCTGAAAATTGAGAAAATCCGTAAAACGGGACACTTTTCAAGGGGGGGAGGGGTGACGCTGAAGGTGGAGGGGGAGGGAGAGTTGTTTTTTTTAATGTACTCACCTATAGGTATAACACACCAGCATCAAAACTTAATTATTAATTTTGCCGCTAAAAAATCTAGAATGAATGTACTATATCGGGGATTGGACAACATCAAGGCTTTCTTAATTTTGGAAACTGCAGCTCTAAAAAGAGATATGGTACTGCAGCCAAACCAGTCCCTCAGGGTGTTTAACCAGGAATGTCGTCTCCTGCAAACTCTTCTTCTCTCTTTCACCTTTCCTTGGATAATCAGTTGCAGTATGTGGTATTTGTCGTTTTTCATAACGTGACCGAAGTACTCCAGTTTTCTACGTTTAATGATTCTGAAGAGCTCCACTTTCTTTTCGAGGCGTATAAGCACCTTCACGATCACGCCACGAGATTTTCAACATTCTCCGATATATCCACATCTCAAAGGCTTCCAACCTTTTAGTAGTGTATAGTCACAATACATGTGCATTTTATGACTGCAAACGTTTTAAGCCTTCGTTTTATCACAGCATCATTCTTCAATGTTATCTGCAAGAACCTTTCAGGGTCCTTTTGTTTTCATCTCAAAGGTATTGACGACATTATTATCGGCCAAATTTTACTGCGAAGTGTTTTGTTATATGCACTTGCCGTTAAACTGACCATTAAGAGTCAGATTAGCCGATATCACATCGTTTACTTTTATATCCAAATGCTTTTAACACTTACATGAATTGGTTTCAATGAAGAAAAGTCGGAAACAAAATAAGGACCACCTTGAAAAAAAAATAGAAATCATTAAAGCGCATTTCAGACTAGGTACGCTATAATAATGATAGCATATAACTTATAGTTCATAGCACCACATTCATGCGCGATATTGTAATGCTATGAGCTATACTATGCTATGTTCTATAAAGCGTAGTCTGAAATGCGCTTAACTGTCACTTTAAACCACATTTAGATAAGTACTTAAATATTATGTGGATCGGATCATAAATTATAATTGAACAGAATATATTTTTGTGCTCGAACATTGGATATTTAAGAATAGTATGTTGTGATCAAATCAGAAAAAGTTTGTATGAATTATTATATTGTAGGTACTTACTAATTAGATTGGTGTAGCAATCTTAAAATTTGGTACTAATTTTTTAGCTCGTAGACTAAATATCATCATCATCTCAGCCGTAGGACGTCCACTGTTGGATATTGGTCTCAAACTGTAGTCTCAAATATTGCCATGCACCTATTGCGGTTGAAAGCAACCTGCAGTTTTTACAAGGTCATCTGTTCGTCTTGTCGGTAACATCCAAGCTGCGCTTGCCGGTCCGTGGCCTCCACTCGAGATCTTTTCGGCACCATCGGCCATCTGTTCTGCATGCTATATGGCCTGCCCATTGCCACTTCAACGTGCAAATCCATTTGGTATATCGGTGACCCGAGTTCTTTTGCGTATTTCCTCATTTCTGATTAGATCCCGTAGAGAAACTACGAGAGTAAAATATTAATAGCTATATAAATAGCAGAATAATAGTAGTAGTAGGTATGTATAATGGCTGGGTAAAGCAAAATGATTTTAGTAGACAAGTCGTATATCAAAATAATGTCTTTCAGAGCTAGGTGTATGAGCCATTATTCGTTTTACGATGTTTCTTACTAATATTGTATTATCGTTTTATTAGCAACGTTCAATAAATCAAACATGTTTTTATGTAAAGACACAACATTAACCATATAAATGAACGTCGGTTCCCAAGTAGTGTTCTTGTTTACAACTAATCAAGTAACGGGCTACTAGAGATGTGTCGGTCGAGTAGGTTGGTGCCTTGACTTTTGATCCGAAGGTCGTGGGTTCGAACCTGGCCGTTTATCAATGGATTTTTCGTTTCGGAAAATTAGCACCGTGAAGGAAAACAGTGAGGAAACCAGTTAGCTTTCTAATAGCGTCGATGGGCTTGCAACCTGTCACGTATGGAATGTTAACTTTTGCAAAATATGGGCATGTACCATAAAATTTATTTGTACATACCTCTGACTACCCCCTTCGACATCTTCAAAGGGTCTAAACATACCTAAAGATCTGAAAGAATGTGTCTGTCGCACCGCGGAATACAGTCGTGATTATAATTAAATTTTTCATTTCATTTTTATTTTATTCTTAAAGCTTTGTCTAGGTCTGTAAGATACCCTGAATTCAATCACCTTGATAACTATTCCGATTGCTATTAAAAAGTTCCTAGGATGGGACTCTGCAATCACTATAACTAGTAAGTGTAGTACTATGATGTGATAAACGTAATAATAAAATTAGAACACAATAATACGTACCTAAATGAAATGTCTTCTCCTTGAATTAAATAGAGAATATACTCGTAATAAGTGGGAACTTGTTCCAATCTAAGAGATCCTGATCTCTATCAGCGTATATACTAATAAATGATATGATAACTTCCATCATAACCTTCAACGGAGGAATGAAACCTCTAAGAGAGATGCCACACGGGCGCTGCCGCCGCTGCGCTGCGTCGTCAACGCTCGACGCTCCATAGTTCTACATACAAATCTGCCCGGTATGCCACACGGTGCGCTGAAACGACGCGCTTTGACAGAACAAAAATTATAGCGCTGCGACGCGACGACGTAACGAAGCGGCAGCGCCCGTGTGGCATCGCTCTTATGCCCGGGTTACACGAGGCTAGTTTTTCAAGCTAGGATAGCAAGCTAGTGTTAGTAAGCTAGCAAGCTAGTACTTCTAGCTTCGTGTAGACACAACTAGCTTCATTTCTAAGCTAGTAAGCTTACTAGCTTACTAGCTTGAAAAACTAGCCTCGTGTAACCCGGGCATTAAGGTACAAGGCGACGTGTCGCCGCGACACTACTAGTTACTATGTATTTACTTATTTAAAAACTTTACATAGCGACACGTCGTCGTCTGCCGCTACGGGCCGAATGATAGACGACACAGTCGCTGTGATGACATACGCGGCGACACGTTACCGTTGTGCTGATCTGATGGAGTCAGGAGCTATTCTAAATCCTGTACCAGATTCATCGTCATAAATTATTTCGTATAATTATATAAGTTTCAGCGATGCGGTTGATTAAATGCTAGAGTCATAATAATCTAGATTATGTATAATTAAATTACGCAATAAAATTAATTAATCCTTATAACGTGTCACCACCTTTTATGGTCGTTATAAAATTTTATAAAATATTTATTTGAATCCGGTCACTCATCTAGCCATTGAGTTTTTTGGTTATAATGATTTGAAAATATTTTATTGCTAAATAAATAAATTAATAATGTTTGGTGTAGTGTAGTTAATTGTCTATTAATATAGTAATAACTATTAATATAAAACATTATTAGCGTCCCTCAAACCTCTACTGTGGTTTCTCGTTAATTGGTTAATGACAATGGAAAAGCAACCCAACTCTAAACTACTGAACAGCATTACTAATATAGATGTGTGAAAACCACTAACACTTTACCTAATCGTCCATAAAACACATTTCAACCGACGCATGCAAATCGCTACCCAAATCCTACCATTTGATCTATAAAATTAAAATATTAAAAGGGTTCTACCAAAATTCAAGTAGCCATTTAATCGCTCTCAGCTAATAGCGGATTCAGTAATTTGGCCATACGTCTTGTTATGGTCGTTTCGCAAGATTAAAACCCTTGGCACCCTTCATAAATCCTACCCTCAGAGTTAATATATTATTCAGGAGCACGTAAAAACGAAATCCCAGCCCTCCAGAAGCAGATTGTCAGTCGAAGGTACAACAGTTTGCTATTTACTGCAATTCCGTAGTAAACCTCAAATAAAGTGGTGTCTATGCATATTATAGTGACATGATCCGGGCAGGATGGTGTTTTATTTGCCCCAGGGGGTGCGTTTACGGCACCGATTTTATTGGGAGATGTGCCAATAGTAAAAACTCGATGTGGTCATTTGTGGCGAGCTGAGTTGCAAATATCAGCTTTACGTGAAAATGGGACGACTTTTTACAATAAATTTGGACTTTTCCCGCTCAACGTTTTGAATTTAGAGATGAATTTGGAAGAGTCCTTGATTTTTTTAATGATTTCGGATACGAGATATCCGTACCCATTATTATAAATGTGAAAGTGTGTTTATTTGTTTGTTTATTTGTCTTGCTTTCACGACAAAACAGAGCGACGGATTGACGTGATTTTTTGTGTGGAGATAGTTGGAAGGCTGGAGAGTAACATAGGCTACTTTTTATCCGGGTACCACGCGAGCGAAGCCGCGGGCAGCAGCTAGTTTAGAGAAAAATTTGGAGAAGTTATTGATGTTTTTGACGATGTCGGATATGAGATATTGTAATAAAACTCTTACCGCTAAAATCGTTTGCGTCTCGCATTTCTTATTGCAAACAAGAACTGTGCAATCATAGTAGGTATGCGATTGTTTTCAATCTTCATAAACTATTCACGGAAATTGTATCTAAACATAGATTTTACGAGGGCTCACAATCCGGCTACCAAGGACCGAACTGTTACAATAGTCATATTTTGCCATGAAATATGCAAAGCTGCGTCCAAGTAAAGCGCTAAGCACACTATAAAATTCAATCATGTTCGCGGGCGGTACAGCTTGTGTCCTACAATAATGTTTTATGGTGACGTTGCTCCCACGCCGGCGAAATCAACTAGTGTGCATTCCGCTTAAGATCGATGTGCTAACGCGGGATTGCGAACACAAAATTCGTACATAGTCATAAATAAGTCACTTCGGAAATAAGCCCTTGCGTGTATTCTCTCTAAATATTATCAAACCTAGAATTTACCTCAAGGAATCTGCGGCCCTAGCCATATTACACTATCTATCGTCGCTGTAGAATAGAAACACTTCAATATGTATAGGATTTGACGTTTCAAGTAGATGAGTCACGTGGTCAGAACGTCAATTCCTATACATTTTGAAGTGTTCTATTCTACAGCGACGATAGATCGTGTAATATGGCTAGGGCCGCAGATTCCTTGAGGTAAATTCTATCTTGCAATATAACTAAGCCTGAAAAGTCAAACTTCTCTCCGTTACGGTAAAGTTGTTTTATAATAGTTATCATCTAGTTCTATCAAAACAGTCTGAAAATTCATTAATAGACATTTTCACATAGCATCGTGGAGCCCCAAAGTATGCTGAGCTTGTGTTATGGGAACCACATGACTCATATACTACTTATATACTTTTTGTTTTTGTAAATACATACTTACATATTATATATGCAGATGATAGAAACATTTGTCCCGCGGCAGGGATCGAGCCCGCAACCTCCTGCGTCACAGGCGGGCCTCTACCCACTGCGCCACAGAGGTCGTCAATCATACCAATTCATCTCTTTCGTTTTTAGTGCTCTTCGTATTGATAATATCTATTTTGCTTACTTTATGATTGACAAGACGATAATATCGTTTTTTTTTAAACTTTGAGACATGTGTGTGAGTGTAAAAAATACAGAGGCAACCAACTTTCAAAAAATATTTGTTAATTAAACTCCTGCAGATTTCATAAGTAGTAGGAACTATTAAAGTAGGAAAATTTTTAACACACTCATTACATGTGGTTTGTCTACCTACAAATTGTTTCTACTACTCTAAGGGTAAACGCACATATGGGCCGCACCGCAGTCTCCGCAGTCCCCGCATTCGATTTCTTTATATGAAGTTCTATGCAACCTCGCACACCTAGCCGCGCCGCCGTCGCCGCAGTCCCTGAAGCAAAGCGATGACTGCGGAGACTGCGGGGACTGCGGTGCGGCTAAGTGTGCGTTCACCATAAAAATTAAGACGTTTTGAATATTGTTTTCCTTTTATAATTTTAAAGGAAGGTGTTAACGAACACCTGCACATCTTTAACATCAATTTCATTTATAACTAGCATATTGATGATTCTATTACACGGTTGTACTGTTACATAATTATGATTAAACCAACAAGTAAGTGTTGATCAAATATACCGATCCTTTATGAAGCAGCTGCTGATCCCACCTGCAACGAAACAAAATCCTTTGATTTAACTTTCTAATCAATACCTGATTAGCTTGTTTTGTAATTAAGAAAACCTGTAATAAAAACTAATTTATATGAACCAACCCCTTCATGAAGGGTGCATCTAATGCACCCTTCAGAATAATAAATTAATGTTGCGTTGCAACAGCTTCTTGCTACGAAATGTTATTTGGGGAGATTCATTTCAGAACCGTGTTTGTGTCGGTAAAATTTCGTCCTTCAAAGGACTTGGGTTTGATTCCATGCCGTACGTCATTGGAGTTTGCGTTTTGGAAAACATTACATGCAAATTTAACGATGTTCCTTATAAACTCAATAAGAATTACTTTTTTAAGTAGGTTTTACTTTGAATTTAAAATGTCACGAATGTTAGTTACTGCGAAATGTGAGCACATGCCACATGTATGTTTGGGCACAGGTATGCATTTTTTTAGATGGATTTTTCGGCATTATGAGATCTAGTATAATATATGTATATTAGACCTCAAACAAAATGCTTAAGATGGTTTGGGCATATAGAGAGGATGAATGAAAGTCGTTTAACTAAACAAGTGTATGAGGCGAGTGTGAATGAAACAGCTGGAAGGGGAAGACCTAGGCGAACATACCTGGATCAGATTGGTGATGTTTTGGAGAAAGGCCAGGTCAAAAGAACCCTAAACCGGCGAGCTTGTATGAAAAATGTGATGAGAGTGAATGTCAGGATTGTAGGAAGTGGAAATCCGTGGTCTCTGCCTACCCCTGTGGGAAAGAGGTGGATTTTATGTATGTGTACAAAATGCCTAAATATACGTCTAAAAAATCTAGAATACATTGATAGTCAAACTCTATTGGTCCGTTCCACTGGTTCGCTAAACTGGTTCCCTTACGTAGTTCATTAGCTAAACCTTTGATAATATCTTGCATCCCACCGAAGTTTCAAATGATGAATGAATCGAAGTGATTCTTATCTACTACCGTGTCGGTTACTGTATCATCTACGCTATTGTTAATATACTATTGTCATATTATATTTGTAATAGATTTGTATCGATATCATGGAAGAAACAACAGTTCCATCCAAGCCACAAAAATTCACTCAATAGAAACTGGTATTTTTTATAACCAGAAAGAATAATCTCTTGGATTTTCTCAAACAATATTACCTATTTAGAAAAAAAAATCAAACTGAAGAAACAAAATCCTATCACCAGTTGCAATTTTTTTTTCTTAGACTGTATAAAATCTTAATGAAGCAAATGTATGAAGAAGTGCCTCTATAAAACACAGTCATATAGGTCTTGAGAAGGACAATTGATACATTATTGTGATTCTTATCTCAATAGTAATAAGGTATATTTTACATAGAAAGCCGAATCAAAGTGACACAATCTATCATCACATGTGAACGTTTTCGATCACGTCTTGGTACGATAAGCCACTTTCTAATATTATTACCGGTGGTATCAATTTGCCGTGATGAGTAATTACAAAGTCAGTGCTTTTGACAAATGCGTTGTTAAATATGAACTGGAGAGAATTTGATTGGTTCCGGTGCAAGGAACGTGGATCTAAGAACGAAGCAAGAAATATTCAAGTTGTGTGTGTAGAGATTTCATCTAAGCAAGTTCGCTCTATCGTCTCACATAGTGGCGATAATGTAGTAGACCTTCACGGTATGGGTCGCAAAAGAACAGGCGTGGAATCACCTAGTTCTTAAGACGTTTCTAAGCGAAGTCGTGATATTGAATAAACTATCACTCAATGACTAAGGTAATAGAGAGCCTTTTGCCTTTATTATTATGTTTCAAGTTGCGAGTAAATAGATTTCTTCTAGAGTAATTCTAGTCCTTTTCCTTCGCGACTCATATCGTAAGCGACAAGGCAGTAAACTTTTACGGTGTTGGTTGCAAAATAACAGGAGTATTTATATTGCTCATCTAGTTTTAGTATACTTTGAAAAGTTACGTAACTGTAGTGGATTAGTTTCTGAAAATAAATCTGATTTATTGTCTTCGAGCAGCCAAATTCTATAATCGAAAGCAGTACACGGGTTCATAAAACAATAAATCCTAACGCCACAATCCCATTGTAAGATAAATCATTCGTGCGCGTTACTGGCGCCAATTACACGCATCGTGTGAAACTGTCTTAACAATTGTATTTCTATTTAGTGAAACGGTGATAACTCATTCATGCTTGCGCTTTCTAAGCTTTAAGTACGATAAGTTCCTGTACCGTTTGAATTGGACGGTTAACTAGGATGTCTTAACTAGAATGACTAACTAGAATGACTACAAATTAATGAGAAAGTAGTAAGGTACCACACACCATTTCGTCGTCATTATCATTCTCCTGCTCTTATATCACGTTATCTGGTTTCAACACAACATGTTTTCCTCTCCCACTCACCTCTATCATTCGTCAACTCTAAATGCACTTCTCTCACATTCATATCCTCTTTCACACAATCATTCCACTTCTTTTTCGGAAGCGCTCATGGCGTAGCTTGCTTAGACGTTCTTGATTTATCGTTAAAAGTTAAGCAGCGTTGTGCTCGGTCACAATTTGGATGGGTGACTGCAAGTGGGATTACGAGCTGAGCGCTTCCGTACTTCGGAGGACACACTAAATTGTCGGTCCGGCTCAGTCATTAAGAAAAAAAACGGATGTTTTGTGTAAAAGACTCTTATATAAAACATCAGTTTTTTCTTTGATCTACCACTTCATCTATATCTATACTATACTAATTATATAAAGCGGAAGAGTTTTTTTGTTTGAACGCGCTAATCTCAAGAACTACCGGTCCGATTTGAAAAAAAATTCTGCATTTGATAGTTAAACTCTTGAGGAAGGTTATAGGCTACTTTTCATCACCATCATCATCATCACCATGTACCATCACTACGGGGGCAACGCCGCGAGCGCGCTGCTAGTATAGGTATATAATAGAGGTAGACCAAAGTGTAGATGGATCCTTCCACATTCATATATTATCTAAAAATAATGCCTTCTCCAATTTTTTACACAACATCCAGCATCGCATACCTCAGAAGTGGGGCGTCCAAATCCCAGATCACGCGCTCGATGCAAGCACAATGGTGCCGCGACAACACACACGACTGATTTGATTGTACACTATTAGACTCGCTCTGTTCACGTGTGGACTATATTTTCGGGCAATCTTCAGAAATTGGTTTATCCACAGATCGGGCACCAAATTGTTACCTAGAAATGACTGGGCAAATATTTACCTAAGAAGACAACGACTTGAATTGTGGACGCTTGAAGCCCTGAAGCAATCTGTATTGAATTCTCTCAATGTAGGTTTGTTTTAGTTCCAACCCGCTTTCAGTTCTTCAGGATTTGGTCGATAGGAAGAATTAGTTATTCTAGAGATTGCATTCAACAAAATGACCGATTAAATGTAATTGCTTGTTAATTTGTTCGGAACTTCCTTTTCTCCATTATATTTCTTGTTTTCCACTACCTAGTGAAATTAAAATTAAAGAATTTTGTGTTTGCGATTTTGAGGTTTTTGTCTTCTTTTATTCAAAATGTATTTTAATTTCAAGTCGTAATTTTAAGTTTCAACATTCTTGTAAGTTTATAATGCTAAATTGTCTTCCATTTACAATGCTTGTCCCTAAACTGTCACTCATAATATCTTTATGCCCTCTGGTACAATCAATTTACGAAATAGTAGGTAGCAATTAAATCTGTCTAACGTTTGAATCTGAAAAAGTTTCAAATTCAATGTTTTCTTCAACTGCATTAATGATTTCGCTCGATTAATCAGCTTTCTCATTTTCCTAGTATAATAATTGTAACAAATTAAGGTGGTAAACAAAATAATTCACGTTACACACCCGTTTTAACGTGAACCCACCTTTAATCAATTAATTTGACATTCCGTCCAAGTGCAAAATGTCACAATTTCTATTTTGGGTCGATCTGAAGCGACTGGTTGAGTTACTGTGGATCAAAATTGTTTAAACACTAAATGCTCTCGTTTGAGGAACAATTGTTTTGGATTGCCTCTATCAAAGGCCTAATGGATTTAGATTGGGTAAGTACCTCACGATTTTTGAAACAATCTAAACATCGAAATGGCATATTGCTCCAAGAGATAACTGTCTGTCTGTCATCGTTTTGATTTGTGTGGTAACAGATAAGATGCATTAATGAAAGGCCATGGTGGCCAGATATATCTGTAGTAGCTTACAGCAATTTAGACTTATAGTCGTATTGCTAATTTTACGGACTAATATGGGACTAAAATTGAAGGAACAAATATAATTTTTCATATATTTTTAGTCCGTATAATGAGCAATACGACTATAGGCTTGTTTCACTCTTCCGCGTGTCGCCGGTCGTGTCCACGAGTTGACGACCATTCACAGCATTCTCTGTGCTGTGAATGGTCAAAATTAATTTATCTGTGCTGTAAATGGTCAACTCGCTGACGCGACCGGCGACACGCTGAAGAGTAAAACAAGCTTTATAAGGCCGCTTCATAAAGCTTGGTAAAACAACATAAAAAAATCAGTATAAGCAAAAAAAAATCATCACAATAAATTGTTTATTTAAAGTATATGCTCTGTTACTTCTGAAATTCTCAAATTTTCAATTTTCAAACTTCGGTCTTTATGGGTCGGTACTTTAGTTCTTGCCAACTACAAACCTACAAAACTATTAGTATATTAATCACAATCTTGTTTCTTTACTTGAAACACAATATTAAAGGTGCAGTTACAAGGCTTTGAAACTCGTTACAACATATAAATAAACGCAGCAGGTGGTGACCACGGAACGGTCACTTGGACACTTTCGACGTTATGCCCTGTCTATAGCAGGATTGTTATAGAAGCAATAAAATATTGAGTTCAAATAGATCTAGCAAAGTTCAGCGATCAAAAACTTTTTATTATAAAGTCGGGTGCCAAACAGGCAACGACGACGTCGCGGTAGACACAAAAAAAGATGGAGAGATCTGGATGCATTTGAATTCACGTGGCCGCAAAAGGCAATGTGCGTGATGCTTGGAGAGAGAAAAGGAGACATTTGGCCAGCAGTGGGAGAGCGTCATCATTCTCCTTCCCTTATCCCACGCTAAGTGGGGTCGGCACAACATGTTTTCCTTCCACTCCCCTCTATCATTTCGTCAACTCTGAATCTACTCCTCTCACATTCATATCCTCTTTCACACAATCCAACCACTTCTTCTTCGGCCTTCCTCTACTTGCGTACCCAGTCCGTCATGGCTGAACAACTTTAAAGCCCGGGCCGACAACTTCTTTTCTGATAGATTCTCATTCTATCATCATAATCTATCTGTTCACAAGTTCAAATTATTCACAAAAGCTACGTTAACAACTAGGTATCCATCTTAGCCCAAATGTAATGTAAACGCACATTGGAAGACTGACTAAAAGCGTGGCAGTGTAATCAAGTCTTTTGATATCGACAATCAAATAAGAGGATCGTCATCATTTGAAGATAACATTTGACCCTTTATCGATGTCAATCTACTTCCAACTTACACGGTATAGCATTAAATCATATTTTAACATAGTCATAACTGGTATCAAATCTTTTCTCAAGAACGGGGACAAATTAGTATTTCCTTTTGCTCACATTCACCGGAATTTATTTATCAGGGGCACAATCAAAAGGCACGTCAAATATTATCGTCGCAAGATGGATAGCTAATTCTTGCACTTCATCTGATTATGTTTCGATTTTGTAGGAACTGCTTGCCGCTATAATATGCACGTATTTTAACCTCGTAGCTTAACGACTTGCCAGGTTTGACTGACCATTTACTGGGCGTTTGAAGGAAGGAAGCAGTCAGCTGGTAATGCTGCTATTGGTTACTCGTATTATACGAGCGACTAAGCAACATAATACGAAGTCGAAGGTCTTGTGCCGCCATTGATATACCACCCCGGGCCCTTTCAATTTTATCGGTCAATAAGGTGGCGGACCGTCCTACAATATAATTCTGTGGTCCTACACTTTGTTTATCGATTTGAGAACTTTTATTCTAAAATGGTTATCGGTTTTCGAGCTATTTAAGCGATCCTTAGGTGAAATGAAATAATATTTATGGAAATGTTCATTGGTAAATGTGTTCATGAGTTGCCAAAAATCATTTAAATTATGTCTAAAGGAACCGTCAGCTGTACAACCATGCACAATCAAGTACTTACCTACAAACACAAAAATGCAAGGTCGTGTTGGCTGCGACATTACGGAGGCCAAATTATGCATAACCCTGTAGGAATGCCAAGATTAAGATGCGTGGGACAAAATACTCAATGTATTATTCTTTAATAAACGAACGATAGTAAATACGTACAGTCCGTAGGTCAATAATATAATTTAATAAAATAAAAATGATAGCATTTCATCAAGATTATCATAATCCACGCAGTGAGGAGTGCCTGTTTGGGGCCGCAGTGTGTTTCCACCAACGTGGTTAAAGAAATGTAAGTTGGCTGATGAGATGACGGAAAGAAGTAGAATGATTGTTTGTGAGAGAGGTACTACAGACGGGTAGGAGAGAGGAAGCAAGGCGCACCGCCAATCATTTATAGCGAAGTAAATTCTGATGATGATAGGAGATAGGTCATCAACATCAGATGTGAATAATGCTTAAGAGAGAGAGAGAGAGATAGGAGATATAAACCCTTTAATGACCATACAGTTTGTTTAGCTTCTAATTAAACACAAAAATTGCTAGAAGACAAGGTTGCAAAGAAATATAAAATTTGTAGTTCATTTCATGTTTTAAAATTTATTGGTTATGGTGCCAACTTGTAACTCAACAATGTCCCGTACACTATCGGGTTCCGTTAAGTCTATGAATGGGTCGCTTCCTGACGCTGTATAAATAATCTAGAAAAGATGTAAAGGCTTATTTTTTGTACTAGCTACCTACTCAAACTAAAAAGTAAACAATCATTCGTCACACAATGACGTAACTAAATTAACCCTTACAATACAAATAACCACAAAGAAAATGAAGTCAAAATACCAATGATGTGTCTCACAATGAATGTTATTTAAGTTCCAATATAAATCGACGTTAATGCTTGCCGTGATCGGAACATGCAAACAAATTTACCGAAATTGTTCTTTGAAGAACCGAAATTACGACCGGCTTTCAATGGATACTGCAAATTAGGTATCCTGTGGAAAATAAAATGCAACCGCAATGATATTTGTAGCAACTTTTCGGGACAATAATTGCATTTCGTTACAAAGTTTATGTTTTCACAATTGTATAAACTTTGTCCACAAAATTCATTGAAAAATTACATAATACAAAGATTCTGGCTTGAAAAAAAACACTTAGGCCTTTACATCTTTACTAGATGATTTATACAGTGTCAGGAAGCAATCTTTGCCTACACTTATCGGGACACCGGACAATGTTGAGATGGAGTAGGCTTGCCCAGCACCTACACCATCCTCTTAGCTTAACCGGCCATATCCACAGGAAAGACAATATGGTCAATACGTGTGGGGCTGAGTAAGCCGCGGGTTTCCTCACGATGTTTTCTTTCACCGTTTAGAGCTCGTGTTAATGCGCATATAAATTTTTCGAAACGAAAAATCCATTGATGCATGGCCAGGTTTCGAACCCACGACCTTCGGATCGAAAGTCGAGGTTGTGTCGAGGTGAACCCCTCGGCCATCACGGCTCTCTGGCTTAAAATACGACTTAAATAATACTGGGCAAAGAGCGAATAAACCATGCGAAAAGACTTTTTGTACAATTACTTATGTTTGATATTCCATCTTTACCTTTGTTTATTGTCCAATCACCTACTTGTTATTACAAAGATTCTCTGAAAAAACGTACGATGATTATAAAAAGTCTGGTATTTGTAACAAGTGATTCATATTCCTTTAAACATTGCGCCCGGGTACCAAACTGGTTTTCCGACTCGGTAAACCTATATTTTTTATAATACCATAAAATTCGAACTCAAAACCTCAAAACAGACCAATCTTCAACCAAATGCATCCAGGATAATAAAACTTCAGTATTCTTTTATAGTTTTTAAATGGCTACAATCATGGTGCGATGATGCCCTATTTGTTTAAACGCACCATAAAAATAAAATGTTTGATTTGATTTATGAAATCTGTTTTGTTTTTTCCTAAAAGAAAGTTTTTTATAACATAAATATTGAATTCGGAATTTGGTTGGTTTAGAAATAATCTGTCTACCTATAAATCACAAAGATCCTTGGATTGCGCCTTTCATTCTATGACTTTTACTTGATTTTGCAGTTTTTTAAATAAACATATCTCAACCCTAGATGAAAACCCCAGTAATTCGAAAAACCTACTTTTTCAGAAATGACAAAAAACTTATTAAGAAATCTATGACAGACTATGAAAAATGTGATATTATTTCATGAAGGTAACATTTTTCTAGCTTGTTCAATTAACTCATTTGTACCACGTATGAGTATTCAGTTTAGGAATTCGAAAACGCAACTACATTTGGGGCACATTTTGAGTTATTGGGGTTTTTACCTACGGGTGCGATATTAAACATGGCAAACGTCAAAACAGGTAAATGTCAGTAGTACCTACGTTATTTTGTTAGTTATATTTTAGAAACTTGTGCTCAACAAGTTTCGACTGTGACCAATAACATTATTAGGTATAAGTATCGGTATTAAGTACTTCTGAAGTTCTAATGGCTGAAATACACAGCTATACGTCACAGACGCTGAAAACGTGAATTTAAAACGATGCAATATAGAGAGAAATAATAAAATAGCACAGAGAAAAATAATAGAAAGATTTAAAGATAAGTTCAATAAAGTAATCGAATATATTTTCCGAATGGTAGTTTTAAAAGTATCTATTATTACTTCGTAAACTGAGTTTTGTTTTCATTTCTTATGAATTATTATCAACAGATGGCGCTGCTCTTTTTCTACACAAATTGCAGTTTCAAATACAAATCGCTATCAAATACTCTATTTAGGATTTCACAAGAAACTACGATATCGCAACAACGATCATGACGATAATCTTTCACGATGTCTTGTGGTGTTTTTGTGTTTAGTTCCTTAGACCTTGACGTATGTAAGATATCACTAGATCAGAAACTATAGTCTTTCTCAACAACTATGTTTACTCTCTTTGTCATTGCCCGAAGCATTCTCATAACTTCTATGTGTCCGCTACATGCCACCCATGTTAATTAATATCATATTCGCAATAGGCTAGGTTGTTATTATTTTTTTACAAACGACTTGGTGCTTTGGCTTGAGGCGATCGGAAGGCTTTTCTTGTTTTGTTTTTAAATTAATTGTTTGTATTTCTGAACCGTTTTTCTATCATGTTCTCTCCAGACTTAAAATTACTTCTACTGCTATTTGGTTAGAATCTTAATTAAGATGCAAAATAAGTTATAGCTTTTCGACTACGTCCAAATTCTTACAGGTAATATTTCTAATATCTTATTCCTTAATTATTATGAGCGACAATGGTACTTATTTAATTACCTATATCTTTTATCAGCTGACCTGGCGAACTTTATACCGTCTTAATTTTTAACAGGCGAGAACCAACATTCAAACACTTCTTTTTTATTTAGATAGATTTACGGACAAAAATTTACATAAATTTACAACATCGGTATACTTGAACCAGTTAATGCAACGATCCTTAGAGATCGTTACAAACGTTTTATCTTATTCAATAGTAGGTAAGTCAAAAAGAGTTATAAGGGCTATCTATAACTGTAGCGACGAAAAAGGAGTAAGCATTAAGACGCAATAAAACAAGTGACATTTAATTTTTGATGCATGTCTTACCACAAAAAACTGGCTACCGATGTCGTCATAAGATACTGTCAAGGGTTATGATGAGTTTATTCCCTTCCGGGCCCAAGGCACAACTACTATGCTCAACTGATTGTGCCGTGGGTACTTTTGATTCCCTTCTACACAACTGAGTTCCCTGCGACTCAACCCAGACCTTCTGCACAACTACTATGCCCACCTGGTTGAGTTGTAGGGAACTCTGAAACCACTTTGATACCCCATAGTACAACTACTTCAATTCTCTCAAGCCAGATTATACCAAGACAAACAGAATATGTCAAGAATGACAGAATATGTCAAAATGACAGATTATATCAAGAATGACAGAATATGTCAAAATGACAGATGATGTCAAAAATGATTATTATGTCAAGAATGACAGAACATGTCAAAATGACAGATTATGTCAAGAATGACAGAAAATGTCAAAATGACAGATGATGTCAAAAATGACAGATTATGTCAAGAATGACAGAATATGTCAAAATGCAGATATATAAATTGACAGATTACATTAAATTGACAGATTGGCCATATCTCAAAAACCAGTTATCCTAGACTCTCCGTTCTAAGTTCCAGTGAAAGCTATTGAATAGATCTTCATTTAAAGTGACAGCTGTCAAACTTCAAACGGCCATATCTCGGAAACTACACGACCTAGACTCCCCGTTCTCTGTTCAAATGAAAGCTATGACTAAGGTCTACATTTAAAGTGACAGCTGTCAAACTTCAAACGGCCATATCTCGGAAACTACTCGACCTAGACTCCCCGCTCTCGGTTCAAATGAAAGCTATGACTAAGGTCTACATTTAAAGTGACAGCTGTCAAACTTCAAACGGCCATATCTCGGAAACTACTTGACCTAGACTCCCCGCTCTCGGTTCAAATGAAAGCTGTGACCAAGATCTTCATTTAAAGTGACAGCTGTCAAACTTCAAACGGCTATATCTCGGAAACTACTCGTCCTAGAATCTCCGTTCTCGGTTCAAATGAAAGCTATGATGAAGATCTACATTTCAGATGACAGATGTCATTTTGACAGCTGTCACTTTAAATGTAGATCATGGTCATAGCTTTTATTTGAACTGAGAACGGGGAGTCTAGGACGAGTAGTTTGCGAGATATGGCCGTTTGAAGTTTGACAGCTGTCACTTTAAATGAAGATTTATCAATAGCTTTCACTGGAACTGAGAACGGAGAGTCTAGGATAAGTGGTTTTAAAGATAAATGGCCAATCTGTCAATTTAATATAATTTGTCAATTTATTGTAATCTGTAAATTTGACATAATCTGTCATTTTTGACTTAAAGTGTCATTTTTGACATGATTTGTCATTTTTGACAAAAAATTCATCTTTGACCTAAAGTGTCAATTTTGACATGATTTGTCATTTTTGACATCATCTGTCATTTTGACATATTTTGTCATTCTTGACATAATCTGTCATTTTTGACATCATCTGTCATTTTGACATATTCTGTCATTCTTGACATAATCTGTCATTTTTGACATTATCTGTCATTTTGACATATTTGCATATTTGCGTCTAATTTTTGTCAGTTGGGCCAAAGGTACATTTTTTTCCCAACGAATCAATCAGTTGTGTCTCAAAAGAACCCACGGCACAACCAGGGATTCGAGTTTTCGTCAGTTGGGTCATAGGTACATATTTTTTCCGGAACCGACCAACTAGTTGTGTAGAAGGGAATCAAAAGTACCCATGGCACAATCAGTTGAGCATAGTAGTTGTGCCTTGGGCCCGGAAGGGTTTATTCGATAGCTTGAGCTTTGAATCGTTGCCGAACACTTATTCGAATCGACGTATCAGACAAATGACAGTAGAAGAGTTGCTGACAGTAGCTTAAAGGTATTTGATGGGCAACCATTGGAGTAAAAAAATCAAACAAGTAAAAAACATCTTACAGTCCAAATGAAACGAGTATAAGGTATGATTTATCGTCAAAAATTTAATATAAAGAAATAATGGCTGTCCGACAGAATAATTTTATTAAATTGTTAATTTATCTCTTAGAGAATAGTTTTCTAATGATGTAGTAATCGAAATTGACGCTGCAAAATCTAAATAATTTGCTAAAATTTAATGTCTTTTTATTAACTTAATACCTACTCGTAAATATATAAACTTTTCAAAGGGCACCGTCTTAACCTAACTGAATAAAAAAATAAATAAAAACCGGTCAAGTGCGAGTCGAACTCGTACGCCGAGGGTTCCGTACCTAGCCATGGTGCCAATTAAGCTAGTCCGCTTAATTGTATGAGCGCCCATACAACTCGGAGCACAATTTTAATTGGCGTCAACTATGTATGTATGGGAACACCCTTTAATTTTCAACTTTTTAAACTTTTTGGAATTTTTCCTTTATTTGTGCTATAAGACCTTGCTTTTTGCCAAATTTCGTTATTCTAGGTCAACGGGAACTACCATTTACGTTTTCGACCCAAAACCTCTAGGGTACTTCCGGTTGACCTAGAATTGTCAATTTTGGTGAAAAGCAAGGTCTTTCAGCACAAGTAAAGGAAAAATTCCGAAAAATAAAAAAAGTTGATAATTAAGGTAAGTTTTGGTACTCACAAGTTTTCACGAAAACCTAAATTTGCCTATATCTTTTTATAGTGTTGACTCAAGACCTTGATTTTTATACTCACAATAGGGACTATAGACCTTAGTATATGGTATAAATTTCAACTTGCTAGCTCTACCCGTTCCTGAGATAATCGATGGTGACACACGGACAGACGGACAGACAGACGGACAGACGGACAGACGGACAGACGGACAAGAAAGTGATCTTATAAGGGTTCCTTTTTTACCTTTTAAGGTACGGAACCCTAACTAGTCCTTACAACGTTAATAACATTATTATGCAATATAATTAACTCTAACTACTTCACAAATAACCCGAGAAAGTGCAATTTTATTGATGGCAATAAAAAGCTCGTCATCAAAACTTTTATCACAGTGCTAGTATGCAGCTGAACCAATGCAAATTCTACTATGATAAAAACTCAAAATGCAAATTGTTATTTTCGTAACTTGTTTACCTGAAGATCTAGCTAGGAATGAAACCGACCGTGCCATGAGGATACAGTTGTAAATCTATTTTTTTTTTGTTTGTATTTTCCATAACTTGAACAATTACTAATATAACATAATAATCATTAAAAAAGAGCTGTGAGCAATATGAATAAAAGAAAAACATGGAATTTGCAAAATGGACTCTACTAACACCACAACTAGGAGAACAGAATCATGACATTAATTCAATTCTGTTTTTTTTTTGTGAACAATTTCAACATCACATTGTCATAAAGTTAATCAAAACTCTGTGGTTTTATAGAGTGAACCAGTTAGATATGAAAGACTGTACCGCAATGATACGGAGCAATAACGTAATTTGAGATTTACAGCACCGATTTTTATGTATCAGCTGATTATAAGTGGCATGAATATGGACACTTAATCCTCAAAAGACAAATGTCATTTCGATTTTTAAAATACCGTAGCAGTGGGGGGTTAAAAATAATTGAGGATCCAATCATCACTCGTTATTTATTGCAATAAAATTATGTTAGTAATTTATGGTATTTTTGTAATCATTTTTGACAATCTTTGTTTTATTGAGAGTTTGCACGCGTCCAACATTCTTAGAAACTAATATACCTAGATACATAAGCAGATAATTATTTCAGATACATGCGAAAGTCTATATGGGGCGAAATGTTGCACACGATCAAGACAATCATTACGGTCATGCGTATTTTGGTACTGCTCGTGGATTCGTCTGTGATCAAATTAATTGAAGTAAGCCTGTTTACAGATTATTAGACTATCAAATTGAATCTTTGCGCGACCGTAAAAACATTAGATGACCAAAGAATAGGCAAGTGGCATCGAGGAATGGCTTGTTAAATGGCCAGATATAGACACGACAGAAACTTTCAGGTGGTCTGAAATCTTTGTGATTACATTAATCTCTGTACAATCCGGCTCGAAGAACCATAAAGATGAAAGATTTCCCTTAAACTTCAGATAATGAGATAAAAGATGAAAATCGGTAGAGATAAAATGATAACTGATTTATTAATACTGATTAGTGAATACACTAGGTCGAACGCGTCGAATTGCTTAGGCTTAGGTAAGTATAATTTTATTATAAACATGCACTACATGCAATGGAGCTAAATGTACAATTTACATGAACAGTACAAGCTCACACAAACTTAATTAACATTTATGTAGTCTAACGAAATCATCTAGTAAAAGAGATAAAGGCCTAAGTGTAACGAATTAAATAACATTAATTCCCTTAACATCAAGATATCTACAATTTATTTCTAATTTCATTACAGTTATATAACCCGAAGGTACAATAGAAACTCACACAACTTTAATGTCCAAACAAAAATAATCATACACCGCTAAACACCATTATCATTCAAAATTAATCAAACGCAACAACTTAAAATTCAATTACGTACAACTTGATAGCCATTCTAACCGACAATCGCTAATAATAACTGCTCAAATATTCGGACGAATAACCATCGCCAAAGTTGATTATGATCGATGCTAGTATTTTGTTAACGGTAAACCACACAGTGAAATTGAAAACACTTAATGCACGCCCGTAGGTAAGTGGTACCATAAAATTGATGATTCAAATTACATACTTGATAAATAATTTAATGGATTTTGCGACTGATACCATCTTGGGGTAATTTAAAGAAATAACTCGGCTCATATATTGTGAAATGATGATTTGTGAGCAAAAAATGTAGACGCCAAGTAATGTAGAATAATAAGCCAGTGGCGGCTACCGGAAGCATTGATGAAATGCATTTTTTTGCTGTTAAACAATTTCGTAAGAAAATCAAGTAGATAGGTAATGAAGAATGGAAATAATATTGAGGTAGCCAATAGTTTTAATTTAAGTGTAAAATGTGCTACAAATATTAATGAACTAGTAAGAAGAAGAGTATAAAAAAAAAACAAAATTAAAATTAGCTAGGGGCGAATATTGGCTGAAAAGTTACCAAGAAACCATTTAAATAAAAATAAAACTTGAAAGTAAATATTGGAGAGTTATTGGCGCAACTTAACTTTTTAGTAGCCTGTAAAGTCCCACTGCAAAACAAAGGCCTCCTACCTTCTTACGATAACAGTATCCCACCAAAAACATTTTAAAGTAAAATGTTGTCAAGACGAGACCATATTATGGTTCGCACTGTCAAAAAGTTACCAGATCACAATATGTAGAGCCAAGCTTATACGCTCTACTACCAGCCCTATCTTCACAAACTCTACACCTTAGACAAAATTTGCAAAATCAGGAAATCATCACTAAGTCTACCATCATGAACTTATTAGAGCAGGGTCTGCACGGGACGCAAATACATTTTACTCTTTTGTGTATTCTGTAGGGCCCAATCAGTAAAACTAATACATATTGATACGTACTGATTGGGTACCTCAAACCAGATGGTGTCATGGCAGACTCCGAAAAAGATGACAGGATGATCTTGACAGTAAACCAGGTGACTTACCAGAAATCAAGGTCGCAAGTTGCACCCAATTTGGCTCAAGATCAAGAGATGTGGGAAAAAGAGAGAAAGATCTTTCCCTGCAGAACATCGATTCAGGCCCTGAATCAAAAAATTTAAACGATATTTCTTGCCAATTTTTGTAGTTCAGCTTATGGTGGAAACTGAATTCGGAACTATGTATGACCAACTTAAATTTGAACTACGCAAATGGACACCATTATCGTTTTTGGATTTGGGAATTTAAGGCAGGTTAAAAAAAGTTCAGTTACAACATCTTCTATATCATTCCTTATGTTCTAAAAAAGCAATAAAATGTTTAATTAATATCTTTCGCTATCAGAAAGTTCATTATAATCTCACATCATATCTCTCCGTTCTCGGTCTTGGACCTGTTTTATTTACATTATACTTGTATCAAAGCTAACGGTTGTGTAATTAATTCGCGCGTTAAAACGGTAGCAGTCATTCTGCCCTACGGTCTACTGTGACATGACAAGGAGATTAAGGGTCTGTTTAGACTCAGACTGCTAAGAAAGTAAATTGATTATGATTGTTTAAAATTGGTTTCCACGGCAAATTCAAGAGCAATTACGCCTTTAATAAAAACAATAAATAAATATCCAAGAGGGGGCTAATGAGCTAGTGGTTCATCTGATGGTAAGTGATTACCGCTGCCCACGGACAACTGCAACATCGGAAGAGCTGCAGAAGCATTGCTTGTCTTTGAGGAAGGAGTTGGCTCTTTTCTTGACGGCTTAGGAGCCTTCAAGAAAAGAGCCAACTCCGTCATTTTGTTCCGGAAATACCGCTAACAACAGCCGATTCCACACGGCAGTAGTGCGAGGCAGAAATTGGCGTGTGAACCGCACAGTTGCGTACTGCAAACAATCCACATTACGAGTATGAGAATGGTATATGTACTGCTGTCGCAGTGTCCGATGGCGGAAATCAGCGGTTGGAAATTATCCGAACAATTCCTCTGAGCACTCTCCTTCGTATCGGTAGAAGAAATAAGCTCAAAGCTAGTTTTCCAATTCAACTCCTAAGTTATTTCCGTTTTATGCAAAGGTTCTGGCTAGCTTCTGCCCGCGGTTTTGTTAGACTAGTACCAATATAGCCAATGATGTGCTTTCCGTGCTGTGTTATAGTTCAAAGTCACAAACAAACTTAACTTCTTTATAATACTTGAAGGGACACCATCATATCTCTGGATTTCAGGAGCATCAGGAGGCTTCATATTTACGTGTTGCCATGGTTACGTTGACATTAGGTAGGCGTGAGTTGTCGGGCGAAGAGAATAAAAGATCATATTCATATCTGTTACATTATTATTATCGTAGCTCTGTTATTGTTCATCGTAATATGGATCAGGATAGATGCAGGATAATCTTATTAACAATCCTTGATAGACACTCCGCCGAACACGTGATGCCCGTCCGCGATGAGAGCCGGTTCGATGTGTAATGATGACAATCGAATTGGTCTCCTCGCTCAGCACCAGCGCTCGTAGTTGTGTCAGAGTGACGTAACCTCCATGTAGTTCTTGTCACTCTAGTCAAGGAGGCTACACGGCCATACTGACATTCACGCGTCCTCGCGTGACTGCTTGTATCCAGTCCTCCTCTTTCAGTTGATCTGTAAAGACAGAAAGAAGCTGGTAGACATCTCAACCCGTTCGTCCATCCTGACACACAAAAGATCAATAGGACATCATGTAAACATCTAAACATTTAAACTTCTGAACATCTAAACATCTTAACATCTAAACATCTGAACATCTGAACATCTAAACATCTGTACTAAACATTTAAACAGCTAGACATCTGTACTAAACATCTGTACTAAACATTTAAACAGCTAGACATCTGGCTCTTTCAATATTACACCGACGTCCCACCGTCCAAGTCGCCATGTTTAATGACAACAAGGACCCACTAGATTGATCGAACGTCAGGCCTCTGATGTCTCATCGCCCATGCCACCATCTTCAATGACAACATGGACTAGAGCATCTACCAGAGCTCGTATCAACCAGCTTACGCAGTAACAGAACACGAAGTAACACGAAGAAACACGAAGTAACACGAAGAAACACGAAGTAACACGAAGAAACACGAAGTAACACGAAGTAACAACACGAAGTAACACGAAGAAACACGAAGTAACAACACGAAGTAACACGAAGTAACCCATAGTAACACGTTGTTCTCAACATATTCAAGTAGCCAGATGTGTAGCATTATTAGGGGATTAAAACATAAAGCTCAGCATAAGATCTGCTATCATAAACAAGAAACGGGCTCACCAGATTATGTAGTCAAGTTAGGTGCAGGTAGGTAGGTACTCTTGGTTCGTTGACGCTCGTAGACGTGGTATTCCTTAACCGCTGCTTCCTCTCCAATCCGGTTACGATGTCACAAGGAGTCAAGAGGTGTCACACCTTTCATCTGGATTTATCAGGAACTCTCAAAGCTAGGTTTCTCCTTTTATCTGTAGATGGGTCTTCCTGTAGCTTGCGACAAAGCTCGCTATGACGAAACTCGACGTTGGAGATCTCCCAAGTTGAAGAAGAGTTGAAGAGTAGTCAACGTGCCGGTAATCAGACGGCGCTCTAGGTACGTTTAATAACTCGACGTGACAGGAATCGGTTTAAAAGAGTCGGAATGATAGGAACCATTTGCAATCAGCTGCTCGACGTCCTGGTGAATAATCTCGATAGCTTCTTGATAGCAAAGACTTCATTATAAGCAATAGGTGCGGCGAAGGCGGCGACGAAGGCATTTCGTTGCTTGCCTATTCTCTTCAAAATCTAGCCCTTCCAATCCCACTTCTGATGAAGGGACACCATCATATCTCTGGATTTCAGGAGCATCAGGAGGCTTCATATTTACGTGTTGCCATGGTTACGTTGACATTAGGTAGGCGTGAGTTGTCGGGCGAAGAGAATAAAAGATCATATTCATATCTGTTACATTATTATTATCGTAGCTCTGTTATTGTTTATCGTAATATGGATCAGGATAGATGCAGGATAATCTTATTAACAATCCTTGATAGACACTCCGCCGAACACGTGATGCCCGTCCGCGATGAGAGCCGGTTCGATGTGTAATGATGACAATCGAATTGGTCTCCTCGCTCAGCACCAGCGCTCGTAGTTGTGTCAGAGTGACGTAACCTCCATGTAGTTCTTGTCACTCTAGTCAAGGAGGCTACATACTAATACAGACTTGGAGATTTCTCTAAACAAACAAAATGTTTTAGATAAATCTGAAAAAGCCTTTAATCATCTTAGAGTCTATAACCCAGATACACAAATAGTTACTATCAACTACGCCTTCGAGCTATTTGCCAGATATCAACGTGGAAACCTGTTAGCTTACAGTCAATTTAATGTTGTAAACCCATAGACTGAACAATAATGATGACTTTGTAAGAATCTATGTGTGGGAAAGCTTGTAATATTAGAAAAGTAACCATTGACGAGATTCTTGTGGTATGGTAATGTTATTACAGGTGCTATCAGATATAAGTTTGCGAGTCGATATATTTAATGATAATTCAAGTCAAAATGTTTTACAATTGTTTATCAAATGGTTCATCATACCTTTTTCTTTCAATGGTTAATGTGCAAAGTACACAATTCGTTCTTGTCACTCAAAACGGATATAAAACATTAGGAACAGAAGAGAGCAAACTTTGTGACTGAATGAACAATGTAAGTACATGGAAACCACTGCACTAATTCGGAAAATAACTTTACCATTTGGAAGGTACATTATTCCACATTAATTTAGGATTTTATTATCCCGGGTGAAGTCTAGGCGATCTGCTAGTGATAAATAATTTCATAAATTCAATCACCAAATGAAAAGTACATTACTCCAGATATACTTAGGGTTAACCCGGGTGAAGTCGATGCGAGTCACTAGTAGAATAAAATTTAGAACATCAACTAAGATCACATTCTTATTTATCATTTGGTTTAACAAAAAGAGAAATTCAGAAGTTCCATCCAAGGTCCTCTGAACTTTGAAGGTGAAGGTGATCTTTGACCGTGTTACTTTTTGATTTCAAACCAGCATAGCCACGATCTTCCCTCGGGATGCCATCTCGTCTGTCACGCTTCAACCGTCACATTTTAATTGATCTCAATGCTTGGAACAAATCGAGTCGCCACGGAAATGAGTTGATACGCCCCATTGACGCCGCGCAAGGGTTGGGCAATTGTTTCGTAATGAAAAGGTTTTGTGCAGTTATGGATTTTCTAACAGAAGCTATCTGTTGAATAAAGGCTTTGTTTCATGTTTGTAAATTAACTCGGGTGCCGAGTCGATAGGTTCTCAATTCGAATGTGAGTTTAGGTGTTATTTTGCTCAAAGTAGGATTAGTGACTCTTGGTAGGGTATTTCTAAACAGTAGAATAAACCGACAGAGCGCTAGAAATAGTTAAAAATAACCAAACTAAGTTACGATCTCATTTTATCTAATCTTAGAGTCGGAATCTGATTTTAGAGTATCAGGAGTAAGCACTACGTATGGTGACCATAAAAACATCGTTTCTTGTTATCTTATTACTTAAAAAAGTTGTCTACTTCTGCAGCTCGTATCATGGACGTAGGTAAAAGGATTATAGTGAAAAAAGGCTAAAAGTGCTAAAAGCGCTCGCATTGAAAACATAATTCAACGCTGACTACAGAATAAATCGACACACCTTTACATAAAACACACGGGAAGGGATTCATCGAATTATTGTATGGTCAGCGGTAAGCACTACGCTTTATTTTTCCAGTGTGAAGTAGCCGAAGGCATTTTAATGTGACAACTGAACACATAACAGCACTTAATTTTGTCCTAATGCGAGCACCCGGCTTTAAGAATCTTACCACAGTGAATCCATTGGCACAGTGAGGCATCTTTAATCACTAGATATCACATCATACTAATATTATAAATGCGAATGTTTGAATGTTTGGATGTAGGTATGTTGGTTCCTCTATAACTCGACAACCATTGAACCGATTGGGCTGAAATTTATAACATAGATAGATAATGACAGGGAATAGGACATAGGCGTTTTATCCCATAAATGAGTACCCATGGGATTCACGCGGGCGAAGTCGCGGGCGGAAGCTAATAATAACTTAATCTAATACCATATTTTTACCTTAAACTTTTGCTTCTACAAAAATTGCATGCCGATTTGTACATCGTCAGACCTATGGTCAGCTCTTTAAATGACGCAATGTTTGGAACATTAGAGATGATTTCATCATCAGTTTAATCAAAAATTTATCATCACAGCTTAATCGGTCTCTTCCTCATTTTCCAAAACAGCAAATCCACTGAAGTAAGACCGAGTTTTAAACTAACAACTTTCTTATCGAAAATCGTAAATACATCCTACTATGACTTGTTTAGCCCAAAAGTTTTCTTTGTTGCTTAACTTATTTGAAGTTTTGCCCAGCAGTGGGACACAAAAGCTAAAAATCTAAAAAAAAATTCGTCAATTTCTACAAAGATTTTCTTTAGGTGAGCATGAACCAAGTTTGGTGCAGCATTAAGCTAACTTCCACTATGCCCATTGGAACTTTATTTTTCTCCAGAGCTCCAGAGAATATCTGTGAACAGAATCACCGATGAGCCAGATAAGGCGAGTGTTTCTTTAAATATGCAAAGTGCAAACTTCGTCGTACCTTCGACAGGACACTGAATAATTTTACACGGTCTTAATGGTTGCGTGTCTTTAATTCGCGGTTTTGGTGTAACGCTGACAGGGCGTTCATGAAAAACGATTAAAAATGGATCAGATTGAGTCAATCGATAAGATTTTTAACACATGAGGTCGAAATCATCGAAGTTTCCGCCTGTTAATCAGTCTCATTAAGACCCAACCAACTTTGAATAAATTAAACGAGAATGATAGTCATACTTATAAGGTATCTGTCTAAACAACTACAAAAATAGATATAGAATTCCTACATCTCACATTATTTCAATTGAATATAAACACTTTGTCATGCACAACTAATAAAAGTTGGCACACTTTTTCTTGCAAACATTTTATTTATCCTCTAGCTAGTGACTCATCTATAAAATGAAATAATATATTGCTATTCTTCTCCTGTAGTATTCTTGACCTAAATATTTACAAATTGCATTTTTTTAATATTTCATACGAAGCTTAATTTTTTTGTCCTACTTATTCCCACATTATTTCAATTGAAATTCATCACATGATAAACTATTCCATATATTGCGGCGTCGGCAATAAAATCTATGGAATCGACAGATAATGAACTAGGATGTGAGTCTACGGTGTTCACCACATCGAGACATAATTTAGCGTCGAAGGACCAAGGCATTTTTCTTAAGACAATACAAGCCTCTTCACCGACGGAATATTCAGACTGCTTGAAGAATTCTCATTCTCGCACCCACTAATGAATAGCTATTCTTTGAGCATTTTAACTATGCACCTCGGAATGGAATTCGAGTGTACAGGTTTCTTAAAAGGTCCTTCGATATGCGTCGGCCTCTTTCCGCTTAGCTTAATTTATGGACTTGTTTACTTTTGTTTTATTTATATCAATTATACTCTGAATTAAAGTTTCGCAGGCTTATGGGAATGTTTATTTCTTATTCAAATAACGTGTCTAATTTGGACAATCGCTCAGACGTGGTATAGATTTGTTTTTATTGTTCCTCAATAGAAAACAATGTTAATAAGGCCATAGATTTTATGTTAGACACGGTCTATCATTCATTCGTTTAAAGCATGAATTATGTTTTATCTTCCTGATTTACATTCACGGTGTGTTGTTACGAATGTTCAGATTTTTAAAGAAAGTGCTACCTTGACTGTGACCGTGCTTAGAATAAATGAATAAATAATTATGTTTTTGAATGTAATTACTTCATATCGGTCGTGCCTTTGTCGTAGGTGGTAAAGTGTTAAAAGAACGTTTGACCTGAAGTCATCACTTCCTGTTACAAGTTTGAGTAACTTTATAATTATAATTCAAATCGACGGAACTTTTGAGAGAATTCCTTACTCCATTGGCTCAAGGACCCAAAGTGAGTCTTGGCCTTCGATACGAGAACTCGTAACTTCTGACCATTGCAGTCTCTTGCCAGTAGTCGGTTCCAAGGTCGCGCAGGTCAGCTTGAATTCTATCGCTCCAGCAAAACGGACGACCAGGCAGTCGACGGCCGATCGGTAGAACCCAAGTAGAGAATAACAGAAAAATATATTTCCTGGCCCATGAACACAACCGCAGGGGTAAACGAGTTCTCAAGTGAAAACCACGACTCGGCAAACGTAGTGTAGAACGCCCTCCTGCCAGGTGAAGTGACGATCTGGGAAAAGCTGCCGGCACAAGTTGGATGCGTCAAGCTGAAGACAGGGCGCGATGGCGCTCATTAGGGGAGGCCTATGTCCAGCAGTGGACTGCTATAGGCTGATGATGATGATGATGATGAACTGCACAGGCTATAGGAAACTTAGCAGTGGGTGTAATATTGCATTGTAATTGAATGTGGCTTTACCTACCCCTCTTAAATTATCTTCTCAGGATCTTAAGCGCGCCTTTTGGAAAAAGGTCATCATTTCATTTCCGTTTAATAAAACTATTTTTACAACTTAAATGAGAGTTTCATACCACTCACGACACCAAGAGAAAAAAATGGTTAATTTTCTGCAGCACTTAAAATCCTGTATAAAAATCTCTGTTTTACTTTTTAGTAGTATCTACTCCTATTTCATCCATTATTAAACAATGATGTATCAACAGTTACAATTTAAAAATGTAAACAATTTTCGCTACAAGAGTAACACGTTTGCTCATATTAACAGTTTATAAAAGGAAAATATTTACGTTAACAAAATTAACAGCTATTCCAATTAATTTACCGTGTATACTTAATTCGAAACAGGTACCCTCTAGGCTACCTATAACGATAACGCTTTCATAAACGTTCATTGTGGTCCTAAAAAAACATAATATTTAGATCATAAAATACAAAGTGCTTACGTAGTCGAGGTTTTTGTTTCAATTAATAGAGTTTGCTAGTATAGCTAATGTCAAATATCTAACTACAGTGAGAAAAATCGAAGAGAAATAGATATAAAATTAAAACTGGTCGTTAATAAATAACTATTAGTACCAAAGAAACACAGTCTAAAACTTTTACTTGATAGCTCGGGAGTAAAAAAAATAAAAAATGAAATCTGATCACGACTGTAGACTTTAGGTGTTTTTAGATTCTTTGAATGTCTAAGGGGGTTATCAGAGGTATGTCCAAACACATTTGGTAAGTACATTGCCAGGTTGCAAGACCATCGACGCTATTAGAAAGCTAACTAGTTTCCTCACGATGTTTTCCTTCACCGTTTAGAGCTCGTGATAAAACGCATTTAATTTTTTCGAAACGAAACATCCATTGATGCACGGCCGGTTTCGAACCCACGACCTTCGGATTGAAAGTCGAGGCACTAATCCACTCGGCCAACACTGCTCTCTCGGTAGTATTCTTACAATGAATAGTACCTATATTAATAAAACAGTGCCTCCAGTCAAAAAGGACATAAGCGCCTCTAGCCAAAAAAGACATAAGTCCTTTTCGACTTATGTCAAAAGTCAAAATGACATAAGTCCTTTTTGACTTATGTCAAAAAGGACTTATGTCCTTTTTGACTGGAGGCACTGAAAAATGATCAACAATGAGCTGTAAATCCTCAAGACTCACAATGTAATCTCCAAGAACTTGTCCATGATTTATTTAAGAAAATTCACATACGAATTTGTTAACGGTACCAATATCTATGGCTCGCGATCTTAGGTTAATTTAAAATTCTTATATTGACCCAACAATGTAAAGCCTACAGCGTAATATAAATTGTTTCACAAACAATGTGTTGCAAATTCGATTAAATATTAAAACGTCAGTTATGAAGGCTCTATAAGTCTGTATAAACTAAAATATGTCATTCAAGACAGTATGAAAACACTATACCACATAATTTTTTTAAGTAATTAACTTCACCAGAATTCTTCTCTGGATTGGAACAAACTTCTTCCTTGATCTGTATAGAAATAAGTCTATATCGTTATCCACATTGTAAACATTTTTTTTTTTGTAGTAACTTTAATATTAGAAAAAGTAGCCACAACAACAAATTAGTTTTAAAAAAGCAAATTAGGTTTATAGTTAAGTTATAAAAGTGCATAACTCAAATCCTTAGTTCAACAACTTCCGTTATTGATGAATCATAATTTCCATTCAGAAATACCTCTCCACAATCGTAATGTTTATCACGTCGCTCATATGCCGCTGCAAGACCGGATGCGACCATAACCCTTCCAGCCAGTTAACCGACGATTAAAACTTACAAATAAGCTATTCACTCGCAACAATTTATAAACAACGACCCATGCAAGTCCCTTTATATTCAGAGAACACCTCATTAAAGGTTTGTCATACAATTTACCTATCTGCTTGGGTCATACAATGGGATAAAAATGTATAAAGCGAGCCGCTCGGTTTCTGCTTTGCTTTAGTGACTGGCTGTCTGGTGTAAGGCTTTTATACACGGAGGCTAAGTGGAGTCCAGGAAGTCTAGCACCAGTTCGGTCCATTGTTTATATTTGACCAGCGCCCTCGCGGCGTTGCCCCCGCAGTGATGGTATATGGTGACGATGATGCTGATGAAAAGTAGCCTTTATCTTTTCTCAAGAATTTAACTATAAAGTGCAGAAAAAAAAAATTAAATCCAACTGGTAGTTCCTGAGATTAGCGCGTTCAATTCAAACCCTTCCGCTTTATATAATTAAGTATAGAGGATAGTAGCTAGGACCAAGCACAGCTAAGAAACAACCAGAACCCTGAAATACAATTTTTTTATAGAAGGAAATATGGCGACTAGACAAGAAGCAAATCAGGCTGCTATAGTGCGCCGCAAACTTTACGACGGCTGAAGCACGCTTAAAGTGCGCGGCAGATTCGACTTTGCGCAGCTTCAGCCGCCATAAAGTTTGCGGCGCATTATACATTTGGACTTAATACTGATTCTCCGGTGAACATGCCTCTTCACACAAGAGGAAACGCTTCGTTAAATAAAAAAACAACAAAGAGTCGCTTAGAATATCGAAGTAAAGTTTGAATGTTTGTGTTTCAATCACATCTAAAACAGTGGATCGATTTGGATAAAACTTGAAAAAGATGTAGATCGTGACCTGAAATAGCATATCATATAGGATATTAAAAAGGCTGCTACCATGCGAGCGAAGTCGGAAGCTAGTTATACAAAAACTCTTATATTCCTCAATGCTCTTACAGTAGGTACTTACTTACCATTAGATTAATAAATATTCTATTGGATGATTTTATTTTTCGATGCAGACGAGGTTTCGAAAACTGGTGCTACCCGCCCGATGGCCCTTGTTCAAGTTAATAAGCATGGCAGTTAATGTTTCGTATAGTTGATTCATTTGGTTTTGAATCGTTTGTGTCAAAATATGGTTTATTATAAGGAATATATTCTTGATAGGATCATATTTCACACATTCGTAGTAACTATCCAATATACAAATATTTTCTTGTGAATTGGAAATATTACAAATAATTTTTTTCTCAAGATCTGCAAATATTTTGGGGTCTGGGTGTTTTTCATATGTAGTTACGAAAAAAAAGTAGTGTATCAGTTACTTATGTAGTTCTCATAGCACAAGCTCCGCTTACTTTGATGCTAAATTATTCTGTGTGAAATGTCCTGCATTATTTATTTATTGTAAGTACTTCTCATGATTTTTATTTAAATTATGGATATCATAAAACTAAAGGAACACTTTATGGCCCATGTAAAAGTTTCACTACCCACTATATTGTAGAAAATAGTGTTTCTATGGGACACCGAGATTCTAAAAGGCTTTTGTAATAATCACTACAATGTTGTTACAATTATTAAAAAAAAGCGATATCTTCTCCTTCTTCTTTGGTATGAGCAAGTGGCCAACTCTGGAGTTTTTAGGCCTCCGTCATGGCTTATCTAATAAAACTTTTCATTGTAAAATAAAATTTAAATAAGTTGCATCTGAAATAATAGTATCGTCGAAAGCAAGCTTTATTCAAATAAAGTTTTCCACACTTGCCGATCAGTGGACGTATTTGTTAATTTATAGGTGAGCAAGCGACGTAGGATTCTCCGGCTTGTCGGCGGCGACTACTAAGCGATTGTGCCATCGCATCGCTGATACCTGTATGGCTGGCAGTTTGCTAAGGCCGAGACTCCACCAAAGCGGAGATGTGTGCGGTGTGCTGTGCGCTGTGTGAGAGGAGATGTTTTTCAGCTCGGGGGATTCCACCAAAGCGGAGATGTGTGCGGTGTGCTCACATCTCTCATCTCCACTGCGAGTCGTCCGCGCACAGCTCACATCTCCGCTTCCATCGCGCCATACAAATATTACACATCTCCGCACAGAGATCTCCACTGAAGCTGAGCGGAGAGGAGATGTGTCAATAACACAATTCTATTGGTTGTTTAAAAAACATCTACAGCACACCGCACACATCTCCGCTTTGGTGGAGTCCCGGCTTTATAGCCAGTAGCGATGTCAGCAAGGGCGGATTTAGGGGCAAGGGCGGGAGGCACGGGGGCACGTTCCCCCCCCCCCCCCCCCCAGACACCTTCTGAGGATATTCCATCGCAGTACATACCTATAGGCAAATCAAATTATCAGAGTTGTGGCTCTGTGAGCTGTAGATCTCCCGAGTCCGTCTTTGCTTTGCATCGCTTAAAATTAAAACAGAATAAATGTGGGATTTTGATTTAAACTTTTTTGCCCGTCGTCGGCCAGTTGTGCCCCTCCCAGAAAAAAATCCTGGATCCGCCCTTGGATTTAAATGAGCCTCTGAGGTAAGTTTTTGTACAATGGTTTTTAGCACTAGCTCATACAAACTTACTTACTTTTGAGGTCTTGGATCATTAGCATCATAATGTAGCCATTTGCTCGGCTGTGGCCACGTGGTTCGACCGAATCCCCACTCGTGGGGATTTCTTAGTGGGGATTATTGGAATAAACCCATAGCTCGATCAATCAGACTACACAAAAATCTGTAGGAACAAACTTGAAAGATTTTAGTCAGGGATTAATTTAATTGCCATGATGCTGCTACCGTGTACTTTCTCTACTCTCTTTACACACGAACACACACGTCCCTACAAACCACAGTCACATCCTCAGGGGTGGTAAACATTCCTTAAAATCTACAGACACGATTCACAATCTTTTTGTTTTTTTATCTCTGTGTTGTTAGAAGCAGTTCCAGTCAAAACTCTCCCGAAATGTAAGAAATACGTATTTTTTTATAGTGAGATACGAGTACCTACTTCTCGTTTTAGGTTCTAACAAATTCATGTATTCAACTTTTGCAGATATGATGCTAGTAACAATCATCATCATCATCATTTCAGCCGTCGGACGTCCACTGTTGGACATAGGCCTCTTTCAAAAATTTCCATGTGTTGCGGTTGGAAGAGGCCTGCATCCACCGCCGACCTGCAGTTTTAACAAGGTCGTCTGTCCATCTTGTCGTTGGACGTCCAACGACACTACGCTTGCTAGTAACAATGTTATTTCATAATCCTGCCCAATTCTGCGTCAGTGTTGAAACGACAGCATTATGAAACTCCATGAACGCATGAACGATCGCAAAATCAACCGATTTCCTAAATCATCCGAGTGCGGTCGCCTAAATCCGTCAGGCACCTAATTCGGAGTTATCGTCTCCGTAACAAAACTAAATCAATTTGTGATGCCATAACTTGAATTACGCCTTGTTATTTACCGTGGTGTACTAGCTTTCGCCTACTACTTCACACCATAGTCAATGTCGAATTTTGCTTTTTGTAGGTTCTTCTTTCGGATGAGCAGGTGGCCAACTCTGGTGACGGAGTTTTTAGGCCGCCTAAAGGCCTGCTTCATGGTTTAACGACTTAAAAAGCTGGGACCGACAACCTCCAAAGCACGGAAGCGCTTAGCTCGTAATACCACTTGCGGTCACCCATCCTAAAAGTGACCGCGCACAACGCTGCTTAACTTCAACGATCACTCAAGAACGTCCAAGCAAGCTACGCCACGAGCGCTTCATTATCTTCATTTTTTAGGTTAAGAAGCACAATAATATAAGTAAGCTTAGTTTCTGAAGCTATTGTTGAAATAATGAAAAATAGAGGAACATGTTAAAGGATAAAAGAAACATTCTTAAGAAGGACAAGGAAAATAATGATCGTCGCTCTGAAAACAAGGAGAGAGATTAACTTACGATTTGTTAACATTAGTTGTCCAAGGAAGCTATATTCTACGACAAATTCCTTGGTTCAGTCAAATAAATAATAATAGATTTAGTTTTATAGTGAAACCTCACACCAAGGGGTCTTTGAATGTTTTTAAAACACCTCGAAATGTATTAAAAATGCATTGAACCAATTTCATCTCGATATAACTACTTTCAACTTTACAATTTTTCAACGTTACATTCGCCAAATAGGTAATGACGATAAATAGTAGGTATTAAAATTAAACTAAGTCGACGATTGGCTAACATCCTGTCATGAAATACCTATTAGGTACTTACAAAAAGTGGCATAAGTCAGTTGTTCATTTTTGTATAGGTACCAACCCTCTAGACATCTGCTTCATGATCTTTTTACTCTTCTGGTGAACGCAGACCTGGGCCGCACCGCACGCGCCGCAGTCCCCGCATTCGAATTCTTTATATGAAGTTATATTCTATGCAACCTCGTACACCTACCCGCGCCGCAGTCGGTGCAATACCTGAAGCAGAATTCGAATGCGGCGACTGCAGTGCGTGCGGTGCGGGCCAGTTCTGCGTTCACCTTTCAAAAACAAATCCAACTATCAAGACGTATTATTCAATTGTTGAAAAAAAGTAACAAACACATTAAGCCCCAGAGTTCTTTCCGTAAACCCTACATGTATAACTAGAGAACTCGTTAATTGTGTCCAGTTTTCCCGTAGTGACGGGATTACAATCCCGACCTTCGTTAACGCGGGATTAAGCTCTTTGATACACCCCAAACAGCGCAGTTGGCTAATAAGTTACTGGAAATAGGGTTTTCCATTATGTTACTCTGCTACAATATTGTGACACAAAAACTTATTGGGTATCATTGATTAATTGATGGAACAAATTCTTAATGTTAGATCAATGCCAGTATAATAGAAGTGATATTACATGTCATACCTTTTTTGACTACATTACTTATCTAGCTGTAAGAATTTGGCCGGATCCTGCCCCAGAGCCGAATATCGAATTAGACTATGCGTCTGAATAATATTATTTAAATAAAATATCACAAAATTAACTGGTACATACAGAATACTTAGATATCTCGTGCCCTGTGGGAATATAATTATGTTATTTTATTAGTAACTTTAGTCACTTCCGGTACTACAGTCCGTAATGCCTCTCCAGACTCACGGCGAGAAGTTTCACCGAGACTTCTCGAGGAACAAACAAATTATCCACACTCTCAATTTTCTCATTCGTGATCTGTTTGAAATCCTTTGTCTCGGCCAAAAATAGGTACCGACACCGAAGCGCGAGAACAAGAAGGCGAGAAACTCCTCACATTCACGCTTCTCGGGTGTTGTCGGGGTTTCTTGCCGAGAGTCTGGAGGGGCTATTAGGTATCACAGAGAATATTTTTATCAGATAGACCTACCTTCTTTTTCGCGGTTGACATGACACTCAAATAGTAAACAAAACAGACGGACAAGAATTTGACAGATGTAAAAGGAATTTCGTTGAGTTTCAGTTGTGTGATTGTGTTGTGATGAGTGATTTATGAGGATTTATCATATTTTATTTAAAATTACAAAAAGTACTGACGCCTTGGGATATGCATACAGACTAAAATGGAAGTGGGCTGGACATGTAGCCCGTCTACAAGATGGAAGATGGACTAGGAGAGTGACAAATTGGGAGGGTCCAAGAGGTCGACGCTGCATAGGAAGACTATACGCTCGCTGGGACGACGACATCAAGAAAACTCCTGGACCAAACTGGCTCCAAGTAGCACAAGACAGGGTCAGATGGCTGGCTTTGGAGGAGGCCTTCACCTTAGGGGTTCTCTAGTACCTACTTAGATTATAAGCATTAGTGATAAGAAAAAAATGTTAATTATAGAGAAATAAAAGGCTTTTTATTTTATTTTTTTATATCATATTTTATTTTAGGCTGTAAGTACAGAATCACTGCACACGAGTGTAGATAATTTTATTGATGAAATTCCTAATTTTTCCTAAGTACTTTTCTTTTTTACTTGAAATTGTAGGTACTGGGAGCACTTGTGTGCGTCATTTATTTTCTATACCTACTTCACTTAAAATTCTGCTAGTCCTAATTATAATAATGAAAAAGTAAATGTTCACACAGCGCCATCTATCCCCAACGTAAGCAAAGCTTTTACTATATGAACCTTAAAAATATAGTTTCCTAGGTTCTCCGTTCATGCTGGGCGTCGTAGCCTGCTGCTTTATATTAGAATAACTTTTAAATCCCACTTTTTAGAGGAAGAAGATGAATGGACTCTCATTATAAAATAAAAAAACAAACCCAAAAATCCCAATTTGGTCATGACGCAAGCATTCTTTCCTGTTGGCATCTGTGGGGCAAATTTATTCAAGGAATCGGCCATCTCTTTTGGTAATTATATGACGGGATTTCTCAAAACAATGAGCTTTTTAAGCTTTTAATAGGTATTCGCGAACTGATTCAAATTAGCCTTCACAAAAGAGTATTTTACTTTTATTGCCTGGAAGTTCCGTCTAACGACGTCATCAACAGATCGCCGTCAACATAATTTTACATTGTAATCGGAACTTAAAATAATTAGGTAAGTATTGGGAAGTTTTGCACTCAATCAGACAGTATTCTGTAGTACAATCATTTTCGGATGGCAGGTTTGATGTTTGTCAATCCATGAAGTTTCGTAAAAATTAATGTCAACGTTTGAAGGACGAATTGCTGTTCTTTATCTCAATAGTGATTAATTGAATTTTGTCGATTAATTAAATTATTTCGCGTAATTGATGTTATCATTGAAATGTGTCAAAACTGCCTTAGTGTGTCTCGACTCTAACAAGTTTCATTGAAAACTCCCGACTCTATAGACAAATCATTTCACCATAATATAGGAGTCAGTAAGTGGTGCAAGATTGGACATGCATGCTGAATAAAAGCTTATAAAATATATTAGCAGTCATCCATATTTTTCGTGATGGACACTACACAAGTACTTGTTTGAACAATAGTGAACAATAGTGACCTTATTGTCCAACTTTACTATTCTCTACATCTGTCAACAAAAAGGCTGCAAGCAAAATGCAAACATTGTTTAACATGCAACAAAATTCATGGTTTACAATGTTTGAGTAACCACTTTCATAGTCTCATTCACGAGACTGTCCGTCTGTCCGTCCGCCCGTCACGATCTCGCTGTGACATTTAATTACTCGCCAAATTAGGCAACAGCTATGGAACTTTCTTCAGACAACTTAAATGGTGACAGATTAATTTGAGAATTCGAGGAGACGTGGAAATTGAGGCCGAAATGAGATTTTCGTGGAGTGATTTAGCTGTTTCGGTTTGTATTTACTTCTATACAAAAGTCCGTCATATGCAATCTTCATGAATCTCCACAGAATTAATTGTCTTTTTTTAAATAAATCTGAACCTATCTCATAGTGTCATATAATAGAGTTCAGTCCTATTACACATCGTTCGGTGAAAGCTAGAAATTATGTTCTTGTATAGGTCAACTACGAGAGTGATTATTTGGTAGGTCAATTGTTAGGACAACAATTGAGCCACAGTGAGGTGGTATTGCGGGTTCAAATCCTATGAAACCGGTTTTTATATATTGTATTTAAAATTCCTACTGGTCTTCTTAACATCATGTTGAAGTTTGATAAATATGCATGTGGATATCGTGGATAAAACAGAATATAGGTACCTAGGATCCATTTTAAGTACCTATATAAGTTTTTTTTAAGCCGTCTATACATTTTAGCGAGCCTAGGTCAACGCAAGTGAAAGCCAACGTGTAGACAGCATATTTGCCATCGCTCGGTGTCGCTCGCCTAGCTGGCCGAGTGAAAACAAGCGCATGGTTTGCATTGTTGAGTGTTTCTCTCGTACAGGACAGTTAATCAATGTAATTACATACTTTGATTCATCTGAATGATAGCCAATTTAGACCAGCTTGGCCAAACTGGTGTTTGAATTGTTTTGCATAGACTTGCCAAACGTGTAGACGGTAGCACTTGCCTTGCATCAATTTGCCTTCGCCCGCGTTGGTCTAGGCTTGCAAAACATGATTAGGCGGCTTTAGATTATCCACGTTTTCAGACTTGTGTCCTATAACCAAGGAAACAACTTTATAAAACTCTTAAGATCATAAATAATATTCATGGTATTACAAGCTTGATTGTATCTATGTCAAAACTATGGTAATCCAAACATATTGATGATATTTTGAAAAAAAAAAATATGACACAAATAGCTAGGCATTTTTTATCAGCATATTATATTACAAGCTTCTCTTATGAAATCTCAACAAAATGTTTCCATTTTGTAATCTGTCATCTGACACTTATCTAATTACATTCTACCTAAGCCATTAATTCCAAAATTAAGCTCTTCTCATACAAATGACGGTCGAGACCTCTATTAGAACACAGATATGACGGCTGACCACAAATGATTAGATTTAGAAGATTGTGATGAGTAAACTACTGCTCAAAATGATAGACAAACAGACATTTATTTACAGAAACTAAACTGCTAAGTACATATTTTCATAACATTATAAAATACAATAAGAACCAGTTGAGCCACCTAAGGATCATTGGAAACGATCTATAGGTAGGTCAACTGATCCAAGCCACTTCCAGTCGAAAGCGTGCCCAAAGATACTGGCAGCATGACCGCGCTGGATGGACTAATTTTATTATAAACTCGTAAAAAATATACCTATTGCCACAAAAAGAGATAACGCATACAAAAATTGCGTTTATGCTAGCTTAAACACAATTAAAAATGTGGTGCAAGGCGCCCTAAATGAATTTATAGCTCTAAATAGATTTAAACTAGACAACAAACCCTTCCCACTAATCCCGATGGCATTAAAGTGTGTAATCGCTTCAAAAATACGGTACCGAGTACAATGTCCGCGATTAATGATCCCTAAGGGTCCGGGAAGCCACGAAAACCTCTTATCTCGGCAAGTTCGCTGTTTGCTTTCTCTAATTGGCTAATTGGCATACGAGTAGATAGTACCGATCTCTTCCTAGTCCGAGCAGATAATGCGAGCCCTGTCGCCCTGATGAAATGCTACTCGATCAATATCACAACGGCATTGAAATACGCCTCGGCACTGTAATATATTAAGATGGTTTATTTTGCTGTTTTAAGATTCATTATGGTCTTTAGTTATTATTCTCATATAATTTAGTGTCTTGGTAGAGTATTAACACTCGAAGGATAAGGTAAACGAACACAAAATGTCTAGAAAGACAAATAACATTATTTAAGAACTGAAGGCCTTGATAAACTTAAACACTGGTTAAATAATGCTCAAGATTCGGCCTGTCACTATTTGACATTATCTAACAAAAAAGGATAACAATAGTTTAAACGGTGTTTCAATTTTAACAGAATTTTAGTATAGGGGTAAATGAAAAAACTTCACGAACATTGGTTTATCGTTGTTTTGTAAAGTTGAGGTCATTATGGCCATTAGAAATTGTAGGCGCAAAAACATCGCCGCGTGTGGCCACAGATCCGTTCTGATAAGACTTATAAGGTCGGCTGGTATGAGTACTTGTTGATTGGAAGGCAACAAGATATTAAATAACTGTTTTATTTTTTGTATGATGTAACTGTGAAATGCAACATACCACGAGGTAACTAACCAACTCCTTTTGAAGTCGGATAGAGTGCGTTTGGAGACAACTCGATAAAAGTTCTAAGATTTAAACCACGTGAAGATAGCCAGCCATTTCCGGCTGTAGCCACGTGGTTCGTTCGCATAGTTGGACTATACGAACTTTTTTTCCATTTGTTTCGATTTCCTCTAGAACTGTTAGAAGATACGTAATCTTTGTTCTAGAAGATACATAAACATGAATTTGAAGATACATAATCTTTACGTAGAACTATGAATTTATTTCTAAAATAAATTGCCAAAAACAAACTGATTGTACTACCATTGGCGACCTCTGTGGCGCAGTGGGTGAAGGCCCGCCTGTGACGCAGGAGGTTGCGGGTTCGATCCCCGCCGCGGGACAAATGTTTGTATGATCTGCAAATATTTGTCTCGGGTCTGGGTGTTTTCTATGTATATTATGTATGTATTTACAAAAAAAAATGTATTTAAGTAGTATATCAATCATGTGGTTCCCATAACACAAGCTCTGCTTAGCTTGGGGCTACATGATGCTGTGTGAAATGTCCAGCATTATTTATTTATTTATTATTGGCTTATTCTCCATTGGGCCTCCAAAACTACTTCAATACTTACATCAAGTTTTGAATGTGACTTGACAACACCATCAACTTATATTTAATACTGAAAAAATATTCATATGGATGTATACATGAATAGAATATTGAACTTCTTACTAGATTTACTTATTTAATAAGAACCCTGTTGGATATTTTATGGATCAAATCTTAGGGATATATCAGTTTTGTTGTGTTCTGTTCACACGAATCTTACAGGTATAGTTGATTTACCTTTGTTCGATCGAAATAACGTAGCAAAAACTATTTCTTGAATAATTCCTTTACAAATCTTCGTATCGCCGAAGCCGGCCCCTAACTGCGAATACATTTTTAAAGCTATGCGCACATAAAAGGGAATACAGAAGTGCTATTCGAAAGTGCGGAAATGCGTCCCATACATCAACCAGGGAAAATAGAAAAACAGAGGTAAGATAAAATGTGAGTACATCCACGTGAAATGTTGCTACAATTTCGAAAGAGACAAATAGCCCTTTGACAGAAACATATTTTATATGCACGTGTAGTGTAATGCTGTTGTTTATTTAGAGTTTATCGCGTTTGAGGAAATTATACGCTATCGCCATATATTGTAGGAGTGGGTGAGATATATCGTATACAGTTATCAAATCCATATATCGGTACAATATCAGGATATCGATATCGGCTTGTACTGAAACCATATATTTCGATATTCTCGATATGACGCGCATCCGCGCATCGCACCGATACGCCCGATACGATATTTTTACTTGATACTGATATTACGATATTTTCGATATGACGCACATCCGCGCATCACACCGATACGCCCCGATACGATATTTTTACTTGATACTGATATTACGATGATATTACGATATTACTGATTCAGTCGTATCGTTTCGTATCGTATCGCAGTCGAATAGATTTTTGAACTCATCATGAATGAAAGAGCGCGAGGGTGTAGTAAATGAAAGAGAACAAGCTAATCGTAAGTATCGTTCTAAATCTGAACCTTAAAATTATGTTATGTATGAGAGATGCAAATTCATCCTAACGTATTTGTACTTTATGTGCAGGGCAATAATGACTTTAATAAAACGCATTGTTTTTGTGCAGGTTGAACTTTGGCCTTGAACTAGAAAATTCGTTTGTTTTGTTTTTGAAAATTGACGATTTATTTTGAATCAATCAGTTGCATGTACCTAAACAATTGCGCAGTGCAAGCGTTTACTCGTCTGTTTTAATGAAAGGATATTAGGATAGTGTCTTGATAGTGTCGAACTGTGTAAATAATGTGTAAAAGACTTTTTAGGGAAACATTTCTGTAAATATTTTATTTTTGTAACTTTTATTCTGGAAATGTGTAAATAAAAATATTATAGCTGTGTTCATGTGCCTGACTATGGTGTGAGTGTTTGGATCTTTGGATAGTCGGATACCTACCTATCGTGCAGGTATTTAGTACCTACATCATTGTAGGTAGGTAGGTACGTACCTAAGTAGGTACATGAATGCCTAACATATTTAAATTGTGTTGTGAAGCAAGTTTGTGAGTATTAAAAAAAAAAAAAAAATTAAGTCACAAAAATAAACAGAAAGCCAGGAAAATGTATGAAGGAAAGTTCATTAATATCGATATTGTTTAAAAAACGCTGTATCGTAAACTACCAATCGTATACCTACACTTAGAGAAACGTCTTACAATTATCGAGAACCCTATACGTACGCCAATATATGGTTTCAGAAAATATATAGTTATGAAATCCGATATCGTTATTTAATATATGGTTTCGATATGATATTCTGTAAAAGGTATATTACCCATTAGGCTGTCCCGTCCGTGTATGAGAAAAAAAATTTTTGGAGCTATACTATCGCAATAGGTATCAAAATTTGCGTAATTTTATACAGATTACGGAAGAGATAAAAAAAATAGAATTGTGTATCATCTTGAGGGCTCTACCACCCTTTGAAGTTTTGTAAATTTTACGTTTTTACAGACTCAGGCCGTATGACTAAAATAATACAAAAACCAAGTTTAAAAGGTATTTTATTATTGAAATAATTGCAACAAAGCACACTAAAACAATATAAATAAAATAGAGCTTATAATAAAAGATAGAAACTTAGAATTTTAACTTATTTTTGGTCCAAAACTTAGCATTTTAGCTCGAGATTGCAACCTGGTTCTAATTAAGCCATCTCTAGAAGTAGCGTCAGTTACACTTTGTGAGGCCTCTGTTAACAGTTTAACACATCTTTCTACATATTGTGTGATAAGAAAAGTCAACATTTTCCAAGCTCTTATATTTTTTCATGATTTGAAGGACCTTAACTATACCAATTTACAAAGCGGAAGAGTTGGTTTGTTTAAACGCGCTAATCTCGGGAACTACCTGTCGAATTTGAAAAATTCTTTCTGCATTTGATAGCTTAATTCTTGAGAAAGGTTATAGGCTACTTTTCATCAGCATTATAATCACGATATACCATCAGTACGGCGGCAACGCCGCGAGGGCGCTGCTAGTTATAAATATGCCGAAGAACCGTCGGTGTTGTAACCTTACACCCAACCCTGGCAATAATTTTGGTGTAACCTCTATAAATTTTTAGTGGCTTAAATATTCTGCGTTCAATGTTCATTTCAGCTTCTCTAGCTTTTATTATTCTTCGCAATGTCAGCTCCCGAAAGTGGTCTCTATCATCAAACATCAAACTGATACTATAGATGTTCTGAGTGCACGAAAAAAGCATTATTTTCGATGGTAGAATCCACAACAGATCTCAGCTTCTCGTTTATAAATTGGGAGTACAAAATTAATAAAAAAAATAGTTTGGATCCGTCCTTAAAAGACGTATTATGCTTTATTAAGAACCAAATCGGAGCGTTTACTTTAACAACGTAGTTGCCAAGCAATTGCAATTTTACTGAAGGATTTAGTAATGTTTGAGCTTAAAATTAGTAGAAGTAAGCAATCTCAAGTGTTTTCCAGGATAACTGAGTTTTCCAGCTATGGATTACAGGAACCAATTGACACAGCTTGACAAATTTCATTGAGATATTTTTGATCCTAAGGTTCTTAGTTTATCGACCACATTTTTCGGTAAGTCAGCTGATATCTTCATAAACAATCGCATAAATATCTGAATTTGATGGATCCTCTTCATTATACTTCAATTTGAGTTCGGTCTTAAGAAAATAAAATTTATTTAATGAAGTCCTTTATAATTGGCGGCTGCCGATCGTAAAGTTCTTTGTATGGTCCCAATAAAGCACAAGTACGCCTAAAACTTATTATTTTAAAATCACAATATCCGCTTTTATATCTATAACAATCGGAACTGTACTTTAATAGCATAAAAATTGCTTTGGCTACAAAGAAAACACTCGTGAGTCAAGTCAAGGCAGTCTTTGAAATAAGTTGAAACAAGGGTATTTGCACGTTGAAAACTGACAAATTCGAAGTCGCTGGTAACGTGTTGTTACATGCAAATCAAAAATTCGTGTATGTATTACACATAAACAGAATAATACTTAAATATTTTTTAATATTTAGTTCAGGAGCCGAAATTAAAAATTGCGAAATACGAGGGCAGTATGATAAGTACTTGGCCTAAGTTAGATAAAACACTGCTAATATTAAAAATGTGTTATTTTTCGCTAACTTAACTTTTTTTAGTAATACTGTCAAATTCTGAACTTTCTAGATGGTTTAGTTTTTATATGACAGCCATTTAAACAAACCAACTTTTGTGATTTTACAAAAATGGTAAAAATCGAACACCGATTGGTGATAAACTACTTGTTTTTGAAATAGAAAAAGAGTGATATGAATAAAATTTAGTTTTCCAAAGTATACTTAGGACTCTGTTCCATCGTTAAAAACCATAAAATATTGGACAGCTGAATAAAAATGTGACCTTATAAGCATTATTGATGAAGACCGTCCTGGTCGTTCAAATTATGCCCCCGATCCAGAAATTAATTAAAAAATCTATGATTTAGTAATAACCGACCGGAGAGTAAAAGTGCGTTAGATTACTGAGTCTATGGACATCTTAATTAAATGGGAGTTAAATATTTTAACAACCCATTTAGACATTAAAATGCTTTCCGAAATATGGGTGCCGCGTTTGCTCACAATTGACAATAAACACAAATACGCACTTGCGTACCCGCCATAGCAAAATTTCATAAATTAAGGTACGAATTGCCTCTTTCTCTATTTTATTCGTAAGATTTAGTATCAAGCAACGATTTAATGTAAACAAACATCAAAAATTTACTTAATTTTTAATAAAATTGCTCTCACGATGAGTTTACTACTGAAAATAAGGCTCATTTTTAAGGGTTGGAGCAATCGAATTTTTAGAAAGGTTTTAAAAGGTAGAAAACAATGGGGCTTGGTATGTAGCCCTGAAAAATGATTATGTTGAAATATAAAATAATTCATAGATTAAAAAACCATTTTTTCTTGTCAAGGCCAAGAACTTATCAAACGACCCTCGTATTACCAAAAAATTACAATTTTTTGAAACTTTGAAGACCGGTAGAGCCCTCAAGATGTAGTGTTATTGTATTTTTTAAATTATTTTAGTAATCTACGATCAATTACGCAAGTTTTGAGTGGTATTGCGTTAAGGAAATCCAAAAAAAAATTTTTCGGGACACGCTATTACCCATGCCTAATATATTGTGCAATCCCTAGAGGTTTTTGAAGAACTGCCTTTGAGAACCCTCTGTTTTTATGTCAAACGGATTTATGATGCTCAATCTTTGAACTCTGAAAATTATATTCAGATGTGTATCATGATTTTGTAACATTCATTTTGACAAAACTATTCGTATCAAGTATTCATAACACATTTGCTTACAAGATACAACTTTTATAGGAACATTGTAGAGAGTTGGCAATACTTATCCAAAAAGCCACATAATAGACGCTATCAACTTTTGAAACAAAACGACAGCAACGGTCGTTCGTATTTGCTCCCTGTTTGGCGCGATTCCTTTGGCCGGTGTTTCCGTCTCGTCGGTCAAATTGTCCCGGACTGTTCACTCAGCCGTGCCCTCCCGACCAACTCGCTTTGAAGTCACTTCATTATGTCGATTCCGTGGCGAACCGACGACACCTGCGACGTGTTTGAGCTTTTGAGGGTGACGTCAAACAATGCTATTTTAGTGAAGTGAATTTCACTTTTTTTAATGACTCGATCTGTAGATATTTTGTTTACTTTCTTTGTCCTTCTCAGATTATTTTACTTAATCTAACAGCTTGTTGTATTCTGACAATCTAGGTTAACTAGCAAAAATCTTACAAGAATCGCTTTCCTTAATTCACTTGCCTATAACAGTTAAGCTAACATATTTTTGTGCATTTAATTACCTCAGTGGTAGACTTCTGGATAATGCCCTTAACTAAAATGGTGGAATACCTAAAAGTTAATAGAAGTTAGTTTTGTCCATTTAAGAACCTAGATACTACAGCGTCCTGTTAAGTATAGACATCGCTCGTGTTCATCCTATTTTTTATAAAAATCACTTTACAAGTTGTAGAGAGATTAAATGAGATAAGATGTGAGATTATTTCATTATAATTTAATTTCTACTCGTAGTAATAAAATAAAATTTAATCTTTGAATCTATAAAAAATCATTTATCACATTAGCTGACACCTGCTGACAATAAAGACTGTCCGATCAACTTATAAACTTCATTCAACTTCTGCCAAAATTGAAACACCGTTTAGGTAAACTATTGCCATCCTTTTTTTATAGTGACAAATAGTGACAGGGCAAATTTTTAGCATTGTTTAACAAGTGTTCAAGGCCAGTCGTTCTCAAATTATACACTTGCTAACAGAACAGAAAAACAATGATGAATTAATTTAATATGATAACTAAGATGTGCCCGGCGAAATAAGCTATCAAATTCAGAAATATTTTTAGAGATAAGAGCGTTCAAACAAACAAACTTTTCCGCTATAAATAAATCTTTATAATACCTAATTGTAATTCTTATCAATATATTCTAGCAACGTCTTGCAATGTGTTTATTAATAGAATACCGTCGATGTGTCACACGGTATCCAGGAACTTGCGGTGTCAGGCAGGAAGCGGAAACCCGCGGCGTACATGATACCGTTCGTCTGATTGTCCGTTGACTTTGTTTTTGTAGAAATTGTAAACTAGATCAAATACGTTATTAAACACACGGGAATTACTCACGTAACAATATCGTCGATTTAGATACCGACAATGCTTCGATTCATCCGGAACATCTTCATCTGGGTAAGGAGGGAGTTACGGCAAGGTTACTCCTCGCGGTCGCGTCTCACGCTGATCAAATAAACTAAAATAAATCTTAGTTTTTGTAACGTAGGATACTAGGAATTGTCGTGTAATTTGCTTATACATAATCCAGGTAACATAAAAATCAGTCTGGTAATGTAATAGGTAATGTATTGAGAACCAGTTTTTAAATAAAAATTGCGCATGAATTTATAATCACCACTTGAGAATGACTCAACCGATTTGGCTGTATTCGTAATTGTCAGGACAGGATTTGTATGTAATAGATAACGGTTGTGAAAAGAAGAAAAAAAGCGTCCATTTTCGTAGTTGCGTAGATGTAATAAAACACAAAAATACAACTTATTTTTGTTTTTTAATTTCGGATGCATGGAGTGCTTAATAATGGCATACCAATGAAATCGAAAAGTACTTTCGCCGACCTTGGTCCGAGGCTATCTAATAACAATTGTGTAACTGGTACAGACAATCAAACTGTAATTACTCAATACGTACCTACAAATACAGCGTGTACTTATTTATGAATGAATTATAAGGTGAAATTGACTTTATTATAACGTCTACCTACTTACTTACGACTTTTACTTCCATATACCGGAATTAATTACGGCTATGAAAACAAAATTATAAAATCAACATCATCTTGCTTGTTGAAGTCGGCACAACATGTATTCTTCTCTTAAAATATTTGTTTTATCTAGAGCTTTACGTAGTTTTTAACCTACTTCAAAAAAGGGGGAGGTGAGGTCGTTGCCATTGCAAACCTGTGTTGGTGATTGCCGAATGACCAGTGGCATAACTTTTCGGAGCAGCCTGTACAAGACTATTATCAACCTATCATTATTTTATTACATTACTGCAGACGCTTGGGGGCATGCACGAGCTGATCCCTTCGATTTTGCAATATCCTGCATCACTATGATATATCACATCAACTAATAACTGAACTCTGTAAACAAAGTGTTCAATATTTCTACGTTTTTGTTCTATATCCTTTGCAAGAGAATTGAGGTTCTTCGACTGAAATCTTTCTCACACAGTTTCTTCAACATTCCCGATATACTTCTAGGATAAAAAACTTTTTACCGCATTCATTTATATATTGTCTTTAATTTTGAATAAGGCTGAGGCCAAATGAGCGTATTTTTTTCTGAGTTGTTGAGTCGCGTAATTTCTGCTGCATTTGTTTTCATAGAAAAGTCCTGCTTAATTCACACGGCGACGCAAAATGAGTTGTCTGTTTTTGTTGAAAGTAGATTACGCTACTCATTTTTCGCGACTCACAACTCAAAAATTACGCTCGTTTGGCCTCAGCCCAAAGCAGCGTGTGTTTCATTCTTAAAATTAAAACTCAAGCATTCATTTAAAAGATTTTACAACATGGAAAAGTATACTTGGATTTGGATAAATCTTGTGAGACCACCGCGAGACAACAATATTCAAATAGAATAGCCGTTACATCGTATCGTTAAGGATACTATTACAAACATGTTAAGAAAAAGAACATGGCACTCTTAGAAATCGATCTTTGCAGTCGTAGTTCATTCGTTTCGTATGAGCATGAGTGGCTAACTCTTCTTCTTCTTCTTCTAGTGCCTCTCCATTACTGAAGGTTAGCTGTCATCCTGCCAAATTTTTCTTTGTCTAGTGCTAGCCTAAATAGATCTTCCGCTTTCTTAATTACTGTCCAATCTCTAATACTGCGAAGCCAAGATGTTCTTCGTCTTCCAACCCCTCTTTTGTCAGGTATTTTACCCATCATGATTAGCTGGAGCAGATTGTAGCGCTTGTGTCTAACTAGCTAACTAACTAGCTTAGTCGTTGCTAACTCTTATTAAGAGTTTTTAGGCCGCCTAAAGGCCTCCGTTATGGCTTTACGAATTAAAAGCCGGGACCGAAAATTCTACGTGTCCTTCGAAGCACAAAAGTGGTTGTTAATGCCGTCACCCATTCAAATTGTGACCGTTCAGAACATCGTTTCACTTCAAAGATCTATGAAGAACGTCTAATCTTCGACGAGCTCTTCTTATAGCGAGTCATGCTTTAAGTCAAATTAATGCTTGTATTTTGATTTCATCATCATGAATACCTACACATTTGATTAACATGAAGTATTTGGCGATATGTCTCGTATTTAATTCTGAGAGTCATCACAGTCGTGTGAATGGATTTTTCATTTCAGAAAAGTTTTGTACTCTAAGTGGTAAAGAAGAACATCTGAAAGAAATTCGCAACATTCACGCGTAACTTGTGTTTCCAGTGAGTAAGGCCGATTAAGCTTCCTAGGCAAGTAATTAACTGTACATTGCACCTAGCAAGTCCAACAAGAAGCTAGCGGCTACTAAAATAAAAAAATCACAGAAGAAATCCAAATGATCTCATGACATCGGCATCTTCAGTGAATTTTGTTTTATTAAGACTTTAGAATAATATACCTTACCTACAGACTACAATAATTATACCTTAACTACTAAGAATACATAGGGAAAATATAAATGTAAATTCTGCGTAGGTTGATAAAATTCGTGATGAATTTATGTTATTTTTTATCAGTACAATTCAAGTGAAGCCGCAGGCAGAAAGTAATTACGTGTTTGTTAACAACTTTTAACTGAATGTGGATTTGAATCGTGACTATAGAATGGAGCAACGCTTTCCAGGGTTGAAAAAGTTTTGGAACTAAAATTGAATGTTACATTTTAGCGAGCAAGGCTACCAACACTAAAAAGGAACATAGTAATGTTTGTTACTAGAACTGCGCCAACAACTGTAATTTTGAAAATGTAAAATGATATATCTATATAAATAAAGGTGAATGTTTGTACATTTGTCCTCTATGCATGTTTCTAAATCATTGATCAGATTGTGATGAAATTTAAATTTTTGTTTTATATTGCTGGACATTTCACACAGCGCCATCTAGCCCCAAACTAAGCAAAGCTTGTACTATGGGAACCAGATAACTGATAGAATATTTCTATAGGTACTTTTTGTAAATACATAAGTACTTATTATACTTTGTAAAGTGGGGTCTTCTGTGTAATGTGGTGTAATATAGGTACTGTTTTACCGTCGCATTGATGAATAGTAACAGTTATAAGCTGGTACAGATTTGAATCTTGAAAATGGGAAACGACCTTGCAACTGATTACGATGAAAAAGGTGAGATCATTTAGATTTCCACTTAAAGTATTTAAAATACCCTAACAACTATTTTGTCTATACATATAATATATTTTATAATTTTAACTTATAGTCACAGTTTCTTATTTAAATAAAGATGTATGTGTGTCTAGTAGTTGCTGCTGCTCACGAACCCAGCGGCGCCACAGAAAACTAGCGCTACAGAAGCTCTATGCTACTGTGGCACACGCTGAGTGGTGACCAATTTTATGTCTATTCGAATTTGTAATTAAGTATGCACAAAATAGATAAGTGTTTTTTTCTTATTTCTATTCTAAAGTATTAATTTACTTTGACTTAAAACAACTTAAAGTAACTAGAGAACAAGAAAGTTACCCTTCAACGTATCTATGTTACATACACACCTTCATCTCCTCCACCTTCATCATCCGCACTGCTAAGGTCTGGAACTCGCTGCTGGCTTCTGTTTTCCTGAAAACTATAACCTGGATCTCTTCAAGTCACGAGTGAATAAGTGTCTTCTAGACCTTTGTGATCCATCGTCAGCCACATCGTCGCTTACCGTCAGGTGAGATTGTGACTAAACAAAGGTTTATCTAGAATAAAAAAAATAGGAAACAATTATTAAACCTTTGCAATAATTTATTCAATGCAAGTTTTGTTGACTAAATTGCTTTCAAGCTTGGTGGTAGCTACAGAATGGAGTGTTTTCCCTGCGTCTATGCTGTTACATACACATAAAACGATCAATAAATCTATGCAATATTGTTTTTAATTGACCTCTAAGCTCAGTTGGTATTAGCTCTGCCTTCTACGCTGTAGGTCGTGGTTGTTATAATATTTACAGAACTATAAGTATTCTATCAGTTATCTGGTCCCCATAGTACAAGCTTTGCTTAGTTTGGGGCTAGATGGCGCTGTGTGAAATGTCCACCCATATTTATTGTTCACAATTTTTAAAGACTAAAATTGTTTTTAAGCTTAGTGGTGGGCACTATTAGTATCAAAGTTTATTTCAATTATTTACGGGTCAATATTTTCGCTAAATAATCACTAAATACTGCAATATCATGTTATCTTGGATCATTTGGTATGCCCTTAAGTGGATCCCACAGAGAGGCGGCGATCTTCTGCATGTCATCTTTTTTAGGTTTGATGCACATATAAAAATGCAATCGGAATTATTTTGAGTATGCATAAAAATATAATTTTCTGGTAATAAATGCTTGAAATTGAAAAAAGTCCTTTTCAAAGTCGGGTCATATACCTTAAATAATCTTTATCGAGTGCTTTTTAAAACAAGGGCCGGACTCAAGACGAAACATTTATTGGTCTTGTCCACGTGTACGCGCTGTCAAATAAATCAGGCAACTCAATAAAAAACGATTTTATACAGTTAACGAACGAATTTCAATAAGATTAAGAGAGAAGGCGATGCATTAAGCATTAAATTTATGCCTTTACAACGTTTGTTTTGCGTGTTGCCCGAAGAACATTTCAATTTCTCGTTTACGTCATTTGTGTATGCGTTTTAATATTCTATTTTATTATGATAGTGTATAAATAAACGGCTGATTATCGGATGAAATATGGACATTAACAGGTTTAGAGTTACGCGGTCGAAAGTTCGGAAACCATAATTCCAAAGGTTAGTGTGGGTGTTTTACTACTTTACCTACATTCTGGGACAGCTTCGGATATCGTTTGTCATAAGTTTTATTGACATAGTGGATTCTCTCGGTCACTTAACAGATGTTTACTAAAGCCAATAAGAAAATTCGAAAGCCATCGTCAAGGTGATGCGAAATGCAGACCACACGCACAAGCGTTGTGTTACATCAAATTAACACGTTTTAATGAATTTTATATAGGAATTTATTGAATGAACAATGAAACTTAAATTATGCTATAATAAATTCTGATAAGACATTGATACGATCAACAATTACTGTTCTCCTTCTATTATGCCAATAAAGGTAGAACTGCCATCGCCATAAATAATTGGCCATAGAGAAATTATAATTAAGATGTGTCGTTTTTGTAAAGTTCGAGGTAAAATAAGTCATCAGAACACAGGTGAAGAACTTTGGAATTTATTAAGAGTTTAAATCGAAGCTTCAAATCCATACAAAAACAGATTAGGTGAGTGACAAAACTGAAAGGACTAAAGTCAAGGATTAGAAACAATTTACGCCAAAACTGAACACAATGGTCCATCAAGCCGGTTTACAGGATTACCGCTCAAACAAAAGCTAACAAAAGGATTAAAAACATTTTCATCTCAATTTGGATACACGTTTAATTTAAAAACTGGCAAGTGTCACTCAAATCGTAACAAGGCACTGTTGAAAATATAATCCTCACGCCTGCATTGCAAATAAAGTTCGAAAAAAAAAAGGAAATCATCTTCCAACGTAGTGGACAATCATCTTTTGTGCACAAAGTCGCACTTAGAATTAACTCTCGAGTCGACTGTTCACCGTTTTCAAGAAAACGAACCTTGTACGTATAGTACAGGGTTGTCTTTTGAGAATTGGCTGTTAATTCAAAGCGAATGCGACATATTTATTTTACGAAATCCAATTTTCTGCCGACATCTCATCTGTCGACTTTAAGCGTTCGGGACTATGGGAATGTCTTCATGGTTTTATGCTTATTCCTTACATACCGTCTTTAGGTCGCTCGTGATTATAAAATTTAATGCATTGATCGTTTAGAATAAGACCTCTTAATATCGATTTTATTTGTTCATTTTTTTCAGCTTCGCCTAACAGATCCTTCTTCTTAAATGATTTCTACTTTATTTTATTTGTTTATGCGATATTTTGTAGTTATGTTTTAGCATGAGCTGAAGTTAAAACGTGTTATGTTACCATTACCACTAGGCCAACACAGCGCGAAACAGAATACTAAAACATAAAATTATATTTTAAGTTGGTATATACATTTTAGTAAATATAAAATACTATTTAAGAGAGTTGTTTATAAGTATCAAGCTCTACAAAGTTTCAATCGGTTTATTAATACCAGCTTATAAGTCAAACGGTCGATGACGTAGCGGTAGGTGTCACAATAAACGGTACTTTTATTTATGGTAGCATAAGTCACATAAAGTTAAGCTCCCGATACCATCTTAGATTCTTCTAGCGAAGCCCTCGGCTATTGGTTTTTAATAGATTTTAAATGTGGTTTTATCGCTTCATTTGTATGGGAGGAGATACCTAGTGCTTTCCAAAAACATAAGAAACTTTGGCTTAAAACAAGTGGCTAAATTACAAATAAAAAAAACCGACTTCAATGCTATTAAGGTGAGCAATTTTCTGCACCTCGTTCATAACTCCGAAGATCCTCGACAGATCCTCTTCAAATGTTTATGGCAACAATCGGAAAGTAAACCCTTTCAAACGTAAAAATATTTTTTAAATCGGTCCAGGTATTTTCGAGTAATCGGTGAACAGATAAAAAAAATTAACGAATTGAGAACCTCTTGTTTTTGAAGTCGGTTAAAAAGAGTGACATTTTTTGTTTTGCTTACTGACATTCAAAGGTTTTCTTTCGAGTGTCATACGACAAGTCAAAAATCATTTAGAATTTTAGATCAACTTTCACAAGATCAACGCCCCACTAGATCAACTGTTTAATTATTCGCTAAATATTTAATTTTTTGAAAAGCTTTGCTATATTTGTATTTATATGAATTAGGTTATAATTTAGAGTTACGAAATAGTTGAAATTCAAATTTGTAACTTAGTTATTAGTTGATATAATTTATAATATTAGGAAAAAACAAATAACAATTGAAATTTTAAGTCGTTGACCTTTATTCGATTATGTTTAAATAGTTTTGTTAGAAACCTTTTATTTGGTATGTTCTCGGTTACTCGATGACACAAATACCATTTCTAGTAATTATTACTGAATTACGGTAACATAAAACACATTAGTAGTACCTACTAGCTACCTTGAATAAAATATGAAAGCACGGGGTTATAGATAAGCAACTCCTTTGGAAACTTCAGAACACGACACCCGCGCTGTTTCAATGACTGCCTTTACGTAACAAGTAACAAGAGGTATCAATAATTTCTTCCTAGAGCTGGAGTTTCGTTTCTAGTGTGTTTCCTACATTTCTCGCTCTTAAACGTGGTTTAGGAATGAAAATACTTCACGTCAAACCCTCCTAACTCTAAAGTTAATGAGACTTTGTGATTGTGAATCAAATATTTTGAATTAATATTCAAATTAGTTTCTCGAAATTAACTTTGTCGGATGAAGGCGGCAAAAGTTTTTGTCTTTTGATAATAATTCTCTGAATTAAAATAAATGTTGCTTTTTATACTTTCTGATATTGAAGCGTGAATTTATTTGGCATCTACAGTAAATTTTATGTTCAAATTTACCGCTAAGAAAATATTTTTAGGACAAAACTTCATGATAAATTGTTTAAAGGTCATTCATAAAATTACTCAAAATCTCACACTTATAAAATGCGAAAGTTTGGATGTTTGTATGTTTAGATCTATGTTCTCGATAACTCTACAACCACTGAACCGATTTGCCTGAAATTTAAAACGTAGATAGATAATGACCGGGAATAGGACATAGGCTACTTTTTTTCCGGGTACCAAGTGAGTAAAGCCGCGGGCGGAAGCTAGTGAAAAATAAATCAACGATTCCATAAACTATTGTCCCATCATCTAATACTTAATTTTTTATCAAATTATCGCAATCAACAATAAATTAATCCTTTGCTTCGCGCCGGATTTGAATCACGTTAGGCCGTGTCTACATAACAGCCTTTTAGAGTAATCCGGCATTAAGTTTGTACGGCATTAAGAGGAGCAGACGTCAAAGAGACCGACCTAGAGATGAGTACATAGTAAATTGTAAATCAGTAGCACTACTTTAACGATGACAAGTTTATTAAAAAAACCATAATAAGTCCTCTTACCTACCAATCCAACTAGGTATTGGATTGGTAAGAGGACTTTGTTTAAATTTGGCTTGGAATTTTTAAACAATGTTCTAAAAAGTTTTTGACTATTTACATAAAATGCCATAAAATCATATTAATGTAAACAGACTTTCGACAATGCCTTTTAACCGCCTAGATTTAAACGCTTTTTGAGCTATAAGAAGCCTGTTAGTCCATTAAGACAGACCGTTAATTTTTAAAACCGTCTTTAAATTGTTTTAGTGTGACGTTTGCTATTAAAACATTACTTATGAACCCCCTTACATATGAAAGATGTTTAAAGTTGAACACTGGTTAAACAACGTCCTGTCTCTATTCGTCACTATCCACAAATAAAGACAGAACGTTGTTTAACCAGTGTTCAACTTTAAATATCTGAGTAAGAAAGACCCTGAATTGGCAATAACAATTTATTTAACTTAACAAGTTTTTAATTTTTTTTTCTTTACTTTTATGGCTACCTACTGTTTAGTTTAACACTATGTTGACATGAGATTATAAGCGACAATGCCTTATTGGTAGAAGCATCAGTACATTGCGGTTGTTCCAGAGATTTAGAGACATGATTGACAGAGTAATTCGTCGAGTTCGTACGATTCGGCCCGTGATGGTGTTTATGAATGAATTTGTAATTACAATCAAAAATAATTCACGCATGTCATAAATGGACTTTAGAACGAAAGCTATGACCGTGTATCTATAGTAAGTTAACCTTTCTAATTTCTCTTTCGTTTTTGTTAGTGATTGTTCACTAGTCATTATTTCAGACAAAATATTGTCTCTGGTTGAACTTCTAAATACAAGGCATTACTTATATGAGCATTGTTTTTTGGTACTTATAAGAGACTCGAGCCTAAATTATACAAGAACACTTGAAGGATGTCCGACATTTTTTTCACAATTTAAAAGTTTCATCATAGAAATACACATACTTACACACATCAAAAAAGTTTGCAAACACCGTTTCTTCGCGGAAAAAAACGTCAACTTAACGAAGAAAATCTTCGAATCGAATGCATTCCCAGAAGTTTGAATCGCAGATCAAATCTTCAGACATTCAAGATCTATAAAAGATGTTTTAGACAAAGTAAATTTCGTAAGCAGTTAGCATTTTATTAAACGTTTCCACCACTACCATACTGAAATCCGGCTATGGATTCCTAACCCTATCGAAATTAGAAAAACTCTCCCATACACACGATTTCAAATTGCATTGCCATATTATTATTATGTTTACTAAGGTAGGTATACATTTTGTTTCAGTTTCCAGATTCAAAACAAGTAGGAACACGTTCAAACCACCCGCGTTTCAAAATCTAATAAAATAGTTCCTTCCCTTCACGAAACTACTCTGTTTCCCCCACAAATTTAAAAGTTCTGAAGAAACAGATGACACGGGCGCGTAGACTGCATACCAATTGGTCGTAAAAATACGATGATGCATATTCTGGGACTGTATATTGGATAATCTTAGGCTCGAGTAACAAATGTTTGTGTCGTGCCTCGTCTCAAGCCGGGTCCAGATTTGTATCATTTGCGCGATCCGATGACCGTATCCGTACCAGCGTATCACGTATCAAGCCGCGTATCAAGTTGTGGACGCTTCGATTTGCTCCGTATCCGTATCTTCACAATAGTTTTTGATAATCGGACAAAAACCGACACGACTTGGTTCGGGCCGTATCATAACGGCGTATCAAGATCGCGTATCATCACCCGTCCACATATGCGATCATAATACGGATACGGTGATCGGATCGGGCAAATGATACAAATCTGGACCCGGCTTTATGCATTGAATTTTGACAGGTCTTTGTAGGAAATATCGTGATTCGTTCCTTACTTATAAATGCCTCTCAACTTTAAGCAATGCTCAAGATTCACTCTGTATCTATTTCACACTATCTAACAACAAGTTGCTAAATTAAAAATTAAAAAAAAAACAACTTCTATTTATAAGGTTTGCTTATAGCATCATAAATGTCTTACTATTTTATTTAAGGTCAACCCTATCACAGTGATCTTGTTTTGATTTTCATTATTGAAACGTCCACTAGTAATTTATCAAAGCATGACACCAACACGCGGTTTTTGTACTTTGCTACTCTACGCATTTCTCAAAGCACTTCCCAACATCCCGTAGGAAACACGTGATGGGAATCACGAGTGGCATTTAGAAGAATGAAGCGCGATGTAGGGATGCGAGTCGCATAATCTCTTATTTTGTTTTCTGTAAACATATTCAGTACCAATAGCATTAGTTTATACCTAAGGTGACCGTCCCGCTTTGGGCGGGATTGTCCCGCTTTTAGGCTGTCTATCCCGCTGTCCCCAGGGAGAGCAAAAATGTCCCGCTTTTGCAAATGAACCCTACTTAATCAAATTCATTGCACTCGAGAGTAATTCTATCTGTCTGTCTGTTACCTTTTTTCGTCTAAACCGCTAAACCGATTCAGATAAAAGTTGATAAAAACAGGCTAATTTCTATTGACAATGAAAAAAACTTTTAACGCGAAAATAAAAATTAAGGTCTGTTTTTATAATCCTTTTTAGTAGTCGCCATTCGTCACACGTCTTTAAATTGATCTATATTTCTTTTTAAATCAAGTGTAATTACGGTTGAGGTAGGTAAACGCACTTTAAATCTGTAAAACTGTGCTTGTATTAGAATTAGCCCGAGTCGATAATACCAGAAACTTATGCTCAAGGTACAAATGCTATCGATATTCCGCCGTCTAAAGGATTTCTCAGAATATTTTGTGTGACACCTTTGGAATACTTTTAGCATTGAATTGTTATTTTATCTGTCCCTATTAAAATTCGACCTTCGCAACTTAACAGTTAAAAAATGAGAATAAAAAAAATATTATGTTCTATGAATGCGAATTTATTGGTTTATATATTTGGTTGCCGCTTGGTTTATTTAACGTCAACATACAAGACATGAAAAAAAAATCTATAAAATGTGCACCAATGACATGCATGCTAACGTGACCATTTATTATTTTGTGTCAAAGCGGGACTCTTAGTGAATTTTGTAGGTACAGCGTTAGAAAGGTATTTTTGCAAAAGCGAGACATTTCGGCTCTTGCTAGGGGCAGCGGAACCGAAAGCCTCAAAGCGGGACAGTCCCGCCCAAAGCGGGACGTATAGTCACGTTATGCATGCATAGCATTTCTAAATTCATCGTGGTAATAATATTATGATGTCTAGATAATTTAAATTAAATTAATATGATAGTAATTATGATTTGATGTAGTTCGCAACCTGGAATAATGCATAAAACTACATTTATATTTTCGTGACATACACGATTTTATAATCCATAAATTAATGATTCCTATCTAATATAAATTAGGATAATTGCAACAATCGATTAAGTATTTAACTAGCTACCACGTCTATAAATTCGTAAGATCGTAAGTTGTGTAAGGGAGTGGGCACACTGCGCTTTTTGCAGCGCGTTTGTATCGATTCAAATTCGAGCGCGCTGCTCAAAAACACGCTTCAAAAAACGCAGTGTGCCCCACTCTCGACTCGCATTTGCATGGATACAAACGCGCTGAGAACGCACGTTTGTATCGATACAAACGCGATGCGAACGCGCTGCTCAAAAAAGCGCTTCTGAAAACGTCGTGTGCCCCGTCTCTAAGGCATAATTACGCGTATAATACAACAAATGGAAAGGCACTGGCACACGTACCGGCCATGTCTTTCCAGATTATTTATTGCCGTTTTATCTCCCAAGACCGTCCGCGATAAAATAAAAGAAACGTCAGAAGCCGGATCGCGATTATCGCTGGAAGATCACTGAATTGCCACCGCGCAATGTATTCACACCACCGCACCGCCAAAAACGCCATCCATCGCTCGCTCATCTCAAATCTAACTCCAGAATTCAGAAGAAAACACGTAATATACAGCGCGTAGTGGGAATTTATCGAAATTGTAAGGATGAGATAAACCAAACGGTTCCCAGTAAGGATTTTAAAAGCCTACTTTACAGCGGTAGTAGTGTAGTCAGTCATTGACTGGTAAGAAAGCCGGTGTGCCATTCAAGTTGGAAAAGACAGCCAGGATCATTGTTTAAGGACTCCTTAATTAGCACATGTAGAGCGAGATTATCAGCCCGCCGGCGACAACTGAATAATGACATTGCTATTTATATAGAGATAATTATTTTAAGCAGAATCGTCGGCAATTAAATGCTAATTTACTTTTAGATAAACATTGAAGGAAATTATAGGGGTAAATACGTGGATGTGAAGGTTTTAGGTAGCAAGTTTCGAACAGATATTGGAATGCCAGTGTACCATATGCGTTGGTTATAAATAGGAACCAAAATTTGTACATCTGGGCAGAAAATGCTGAACTTAAATTCGATAGATTGTATTATGAGTACGGACCTTTGTTTGCACCTCTGTAAGATTGTATATGAGTACCTAAGTACCTATGTAAGATTTAATGTGAGTATGATTGTTATTTACTCACACTGAAACGATGATACACTTGCATGTTTACGTTCCCACTAGTTTAGTAGCATATAACTTTCACCTTTCTTAGGTATCTACCTACTTAAGTAATAGAAACGCGGCTTTGCTTACAAAAACTTATTGATATTTCAAACAAATGTAATATATTACAGAAAGCTAAAGAAAAATATGTAAGCCGACGCAAAGAGGCATATCCTATGTAGCATCCTGCCAACAAAATTTACTCCGAAACTCGCGCATCGGCCAAATTGTCTGCTGCAGCCAAATAAGCCACCTGCTTGTGACAGAGCAAGCCAAATCTCAAGCGATTGTATCACTGAACTGCAGCCAAGATTTTAAATTAGCTAGAGCATGATTGTAATGCGAGTAAAGGCTATTTGCACTGCAAATATCTAGATCAACTGTTAGTAGATTTGAATGGACCAACGATTGAACGTGATGATAAAGAGGATTACGCATGTTTCCTCAAGGACAGTAGATATTCCCGGATCTTGAAATATTTAAGATCTTTTGGAGGGTAGTTAGTCACTTCTAAGGGAGTGGGCACACTACATTTTTTGTAGCGCGTTTGTATCGATACAAACGCGTAGCGAACGCAAGGCAATCGGCAAGCTGTGATAGATTGGGCACACTACAATACAAACGCGTTACGAACGCGCTTCTCAAAAACGCTCTACATCGATCTCTTCCAGGTAACCTTTGGATGGACAGGATTAAATTAACTGGTAATGACGGTGGCGTACATAATATTATAACGTCGTGTGCCCACTCCCTAAATGTATATTCTGATGTGAGATTCAAAATCCATTTTCGTCCCATAGCTAAAACGCACGGTGAAAATCAACCCATGTAAATCCCCCACGAGACATCATACTCACTTGTTGAAAGTTCCTATAGTTATTCAACAGGACATGTTAGCTAGTTTTAAGTAAGAAAGTACGTAACTAGAGACTCCACAATGTTTTCCTTTACCTTTTAGAACTCCTGTTAAAACATAAAAACCCAAATAAAATGTGTTTTCTCTTTTCTCAAACCATGACGTAGTCTAGTGTAGTGGATAAGAATCTACAACATAATACTTAGTTATTATTTACAAAAAAAAAAGTGTCCAAATATCCAGCATCCTAAAAACAATAGGTCTATCCATAAATCTATCCATATAAAAACAACTATGTTTGTCCTCTATGCATTCCTAAACCATTGATCAGATTGTTCTGAAACTTTGGTAGGGTCATCTGAGAACGCCCGCGAGGCGAAGGTTTCTAGCCCAAAGAATCTAGTTCTTATAAAAATAAATGTTTGTGTAGGTACTTACTTAATTTTTTACGAGGCGTTGTAACGCTTACCGGCTACAGCTAGTCTATTTATTGAAATAACATACTTACGTAGTATTTCTTTAGGTGCTTTCCCAGTGCGAGTTCAGTGCAAACTATTTCAGTAAGTTCGAAATAGGTACATTTTAAGTGCGAATAGTACAGCGAGTGCAAATAGTACGATCCGTACATTGGCGCTTAGTACACATAAAACGTAACTGCACTCATATTGCACTTTAGGTCGTCAAGGTTAACTATGATAATGAATATGACTTTTTAGAGCTAATTACACGGAGTGTGGAGAAGCATTGTGTATACCTACTTACAATCTAATTGAATGAGTATAAGTATAGAAATTCCAACATGTCCAACAGTGGACGTCCAACGGCTGAGATGATGATGATGATGATGAAGTATAGAAATATGATCACGACTGTATCTCCAAGGTGTGATAGACATTCCCTTTGATCTAATTAGGCATTCTACATCCTTTAGGGGCCTTTTTCGGGTAGTCAGAGGCTTGTCCAACTACATATTTGGTATATGCATACATTTTTCAGAAGTTACCATTCTATACACGACAGGTTGCAAGACCTTCGTCGCTATTAGAAAGCTGAAAACCTAGACAAAACAGTCTATTATCTCATAGACATCTTTGTAAACCTGTCTATGTCCTTAAATATAGTTTCAAACATTCCAAATACGCTATATCGTTTACGTACAGTAGCTTAGAACTAAACTTGAAATTCACGGGAGCATGCCTCTAAGATCACGTTTATGAAATATTAAATCTAGTTATATCTATGAGGGGATCTTTCGTCTGTTTACTGAGAAAGATTTTCTACAGGTGCGCCGGCGCAGGCACCCACACGGCTAGCTAGGGGACATAGAATAAACTATAGTAACCTTACAGACGTTGCACTTCGGTATTCTCTACAAACTGTGTGAAATGTCTAGCATTATTTATTTATTTATTTAAACTAAACTGTTAAAACAATCTAATGACACTTTGATTTAATACATCAATAACAATTATTGTCCAAATGAATTTAAATTCACAGTCCAAAAAAGTACCGTTTTTTCCCCGGTGTGTCTACAAACTGTTATTCACAGATAAACCATGTCTTGTTGCTTTGGCAATGCCTACTTACTGGAATTTATAGAAAAAAACAGTCGTTAAAGCCGATGAAAAAAAAAACTAAATTGATTTCTCAAAAATGTATGTATCAATCATAATAAATCAGTTGTTAAAATCAAAGGTATTGGTGAACATCAAATTACAAAATAGCATTACAAACACATTAAATCAAGGGTCAGTAACAGTGACTTCATCATCGTAATCATTGGTTTGATCAGGCACTTTTAGAAACCACAAAAACATACATTTGGGTTAAACCTATAGTCGGATTGCTCATTATACGGACTAAAATTGAAGGAAAAATGACATTTTTCCTTCAATTTTGGTATGTTTTTAGTCCGTATAATTAGCAATACGACTATAAATGAATTTCGGTAGAAAACAAAATTGTTATTGGTGTACTTCATACATCACATCATCGAAGAGGCATTCGTTTTAACGGTTAGTGCAAAGTTGAAAAATTGGCTTGCTTCGCTCGCTACAACTTTTAGACGACCGACGGCAGAAGAGGGGAAGACAATTTGAAAATGAAAAATCTCATCAAAATTTTCAATCCCGACGGGATTCGAACCCGCAATGAATAAAAAATTAGGGGAAGACAAATCGTTTGTGACATTATCGGTACTTCTTACAGTCTACCTCTAAAAGTGAACTTTACAATGAAACATAACTTTTAAGTCTAAGTCAACGTTGTATAAGTTTATATTTCTTTGAACGCTGATTACAGAGAAGCAAGCCTGCTTTTAGAACAATTATCATTCCATGGTTGCAAAACATGCCTCGTCACTATCTGTTGACCCATCATCACGACTTTACTATTTACATATAATGACTAACCAACAATAAACAAGTAGAATGTAATGCAGCATACTTTTATTGTCAAAATTCATAAAGTACCACGCTTAATAGCAGGACGTGTTGTGTTGATCGCTTTATCAGGAATTAAGGAGTGTTTTATTGTTTCTTTAAAAGTTTTTGTAGGTAATTTGGCCCACCCAATCGGTGATGTAGGTAACCTAAATTTTGATTCCACTTATTGATTCCTTGGATTTTGTTTATTTTTGGAACTAAATTGCACAAAATGGGATCAAGTTTTTGTTTTATTGGGAACGCCCCAAAAGGTCGGCCTTGTGCGACCTTCAACAAAAATACTACGATGTTTTTAAGGAATTGTGTTAATCCCAAGAAAACCAAACTAAAATATAAGTAGTAACCTAGATCACCGCTGAATTTATATGGTTAAATTTGACCCGCAGGTAGTTTTTACCAAAGATATAGTGTTTTTACAATCTTCAACCTTTTTGACATAGGTCAATTTATGTCAATGCACAATTCGTAGACAGTGCATATACACGACGACTAATTCATAATTTAATCACCGTGGAACCACCATTTTAAACCAGACTAGCTATGTTTTGACTACGACTAGCTATAAGCAACATTATTGTTTATCGCACGGTGAAAATGTGAAACTCCTTGCCGGGGTCTATATTTCCAGAGAAGTATAATTTGGATCTCTTTAAATCGAGAGTTAACAGGTTCCTTCTAGGTAAGCGTGCTCCATCTTAGACCACACTGTTGCTTTACATCAGGCAGGGTGCGGTCAAACGCGAACCTATATTCGTTAAAAAAATATAGCTTTGTATGACTAAGTAATCATTTTATTTACTTCATTCTAAGTTTATTTAAATTACATTTAAAAGTTTAGTTATATAAACTCGATTAACAATCATAGTTTAAAAATTTAGAAAATAAAAATATTGAAATACTTATACCTTACCTATTATGTGTTATATAAGTTTTAATAGATTTAAAGATACCTATTTGTATTTTCAAAACAGAGAAACTAACATAATAACCATGTACAAAATGTACATTACATTGCTAAATGGCTAAGGCATAGAAACAGATGTAGACTGATGGATCAGACATAACAAAATAGCACGTTAAGCTTTTAAAACATCATCAGATTTCGCTTGAATCCGCCAACCTCATACGATCTTACCCGAACCTAATAAACCCCATTGTTTATTGCCCGTTAAAAGTAAGGTTTAAACCATGTAAACCTCAACCAGCCTCAGTTAGTACCTAGTTACAAAACTCTTGCTCAGCTTGCAAAAATAAACTGTGTGATTTATTTGTTTTCCGGGACCGCAGCTTGTTATATCGAAGTGTATCGCGTATCTTCGGCATAGTGTGCTTAAGCACTTTTAATTTACGCTTAGGTTGACTCGGATTGGAGGTTCCACAGATAGGTTTATCCTTGGTTTATCCGTACCCATATTATAAATGTGAAAGTGTGTTTATTTGATTGTTTATTTGTCCTGCTTTTACGTCAAAACAGAGCGACGGATTGATGTGATTTTTTTGTGTGGAGATAGTTGGAGGGCTGGAGAGTAACATGAGGCTATTTTTTATCCGGGTACCACGCGAGCAAAGCCGCGGGCAGCAGCTAGTGTAGAGATAAATTTGGCCGATCCGATATCTCATTCGGAATCATAAAATACGTGTAGGTAAATAAAAATTCAAATTAAATATTGTACATTTTTAGTGTCTAAATTATGCCTAAGATTTTGTTTGACTGTACTGAAACTACTGAAAGAGCAATGAGATTATCCTAAGAAGATAAAATAAATATAACCGAATTTCAATCCCTACGAACATCTTGATGGATCGAATAGAGTTTTTATTTCGTATTGGAACCAACTATTGTTCCTCTAATTCATTTACAATTTTGAAGAAGAAATAAATAGCTACGAAAGTTACGTTATTGTCATTAACTGCACGGTCCAATGCTAGAGTATTCCTTTTGTAGATTCCTGTCTGTTTCACTTTGACCAAATAGGTCCATCATTCATAAATAATCACTCGTACAAACATTGCCAATGTGACCTCTTTATTGTGTAGAATTGTACTATTAAGCATAATGTGCTAGAGACAACGTGTTTTTGTATTGATACTGTATTAAGTAAAGTCGTAAAGACAAAACGGCTCGTAAAACTAAGGATTCTAACCGAACGATGGGTTTAAAGACGTTATAAAGTGGTGGCGTCAATATCTTCCCGATTAGTTTAAACAAGAAAGTGAAATGTACCTGGATTCAAAAATTAATCTAACACCAAGTTTTTAGAATGCGTTGTCATTTGGTTGTGGGCTACCCTGCAAGCTTCAGCAAGATAGCTAAAGCCGGGTTGACACGATCCAAGTCAACTAGGACCAAATCCAACTTGGATGACTCTGATTGGACGCCGTCGTCCGAGTGAGTCACGTGAGTCCGGCGGCGTCCAATCAGAGTCATCCAAGTTGGAATTGGTCCAAGTTGACTTGGATCGTGTCAACCCGGCTTAATCGGGAAGTTTTCTCTGTTTGCTAACCTCACATCCGATTTTATGATATAGCTGGGACAACAACTAGCAGAAAAAAAGCTATGGAACAAGCTCTATGTAAGTATGTAGATGGAACATTATAAAATTAATGAAAAACGTTTAAATATGGACTCATCACTAACCTACTATTAGCCTAAATTATAAACATTACCAAAGCGCCCTTATTTAAACTCTCATTACCGTAATAACCACGATACTTCCCAAGCTAATTAAAACAAGAGGAATACCTCAAAACGAAACCGCTAACAATGAAGTTAAAATAGAACACAAAGAACAAGTAAATTGAATTAAAACGATGGAATCTCGCCATCTTACCTAATTATCATTTTAATTCCTTATAACGAAGAGATTGCTACCGTATTTCCGAGAACGACAGAGAAAAATTTAAAGCAGGCTGTTTGTATTCGCTGTAGTCTACCTACTTATGCCATAAGATGTAAAATACTGGTCATAGAAGTCGTAACATAGAAGTGGCTTGGACCGCTTCGGTGGTCATTAATGAAGAAAAATTGGTGATCGAAATCAATAAGCCAACATTCGCTCAGCGCCATAAAGGGGATAACATAAATACGAGAATGTATTTTGGTCCGATACATCCGTCCAAATATTATGATGAGCTGCGTAGAGTTGTTTTTTAAATGACTTTGGAAAGACGGAGAAGTGTTGCTTTACCGTCTTGTTTGTAAAATCCGGTTGGATTTGTTTCAAAATAAATAATCTTATAGATTTTTTTTTTTTAAACTTCGATAAGTTCTAAAGTGAAGTCAAGTCTCTAAGGCTGGATTAAGTTTTATCTGGAGAGTAAACTGCTGTTTGTTTGAATATTTTGATATTGTAAAGTTGACACCTTATAACCAGGATAAATTTTACTGTATGCACATTATAATGTTCGGTTGCGCTTTCTAAACAATTGTAAGTATTACAAATTATGTCGGCTAACTAGAATAACTACTCTGGGAGTAAGATGACTTTTGGTCGAATCCAGCCTAAGCCAAAAGTCTTACAACCCGCCCCTTCAAATGCTAATTGATTGTGAAATAGGAATATTAAGCAAGTTTACTTAGGCATACCTCTGACTAACCCTTAGTCTTGAAATCTAGGATTCTTAATTTTTTTTAAAAACAACGTAAGGGGATTCAGTCATGAGCTTGTTTATACAAAAAAGGAAAATGATCACGACTCGACTGTATCCGCCGCGAAAGATATAGAATTTATTTGGACAACTTAGCACAGACGTACATTGAAACATTGAACTTACTCAAAATAAAGACACAAAGTAAAAGTAAGAATGGTAGAAGAGTTGTAGGTACAGTACAGAGTGAAAGAAATAATGCTCTCACATCTTTAGGCATCCTTTGAAGATGTCTAAGGTGCTATTCTCATAATGGTCATCGTTGGGAACGTCGAGGGAAAGAGATCGCGCGGGAGATCCACAACTCGATGAACGGACCAGCTCCAAGAGAAGAAAGCCAGGTTCTACGATGTGGTCCACCTAGTCACCAATAGAACTCGGAGGAAAGCTGTCCACACTAACACGAAGACAACCAGTGATCACGATCTTCAAACATGAAGAGCCGACCACAGAGAGAGAAGGTGCTATTCAGAAGTCCAAATAAATATTTGCCCACATTTTGCAAAAGTTAGCTTGTCTGTGAAATAAAAAAGAGAACATTTTTGGCCGGACTTGTGACATCCCGAATTCCATCTTAAAGCAATTCCTATTCAACAACGATTAGTTCACGATCTTCTGTTAATGCCGTTTGTAATACCATTTTGGTATTGAAATATGAGCCATAAAGAATATTCGTTTTGGTTTATAAATGAATAATTAAGCAAATATTTTCGTGGTACTTGAGAAGTTTTAAGCTTTACCTGTATGATTTTATATTGAGTTATTGATTTAAGCCTATCTTGCCAAACAAATAATATTATTAATATGAAACGAAACTATACATAATATTACATAACTATGACTTTATGTCCAAGATGCGGTAGACATACTGTCAGATCTTTTAGGCATTAAAGGTCCTTTGAATATGAAAAAAGGGGTAGTCCGGGGCACGTCCTAATAAATATTTGGTACATGCCCACACTGCAATTGGATATAGATTTAAGAATATGTAAAACAAAACAACTTAATTAAGGCCAAACTTCGCTCATCCAGTTCAACTTTTTTTATTTTAACTTTATCAAAAACAATAAACAGTTAAACTTTTTTCAAACCCATTTTATGTTTGAATTTCGAATAGAACTTTACGTATCTTCATCCTTTTAGTTCATTAACTCGAAAAATGTAGCATCGTTGCCGCTCGTTATCTTTTTTCTTCCCAAAAAAAACGGTTACTGGTTAATAACGGTTCGGGAAGAAATTACTCTTAAACACACGAAGTTTTCGTCATAACATGATACAAATTACGTCAAATCATGTGGATATTATTTTTTATTGGAGCACCATGTGGTAAATTGGAGTCCCACCGAAAATAAACAAGATAACGACTCGAATGTTTTTTTAGTTGTAAAAAATGGTAGCAACTTCCTAAAATGGGTGTCGCACGGCTCACATTATCGAATCTTCGTATTACTTACTCGAAAATTGGATCTGAGTCAAATTAAAAAGCAATAAGCATATTGCCTGTTATTATAATCAAATTAATTTGTAGCCTTCAAGGCTGTCCACTAATTTGCAAAATTTCTACCCAAACGAATGTGCTTGATTAAATTATAAATAAACTGGTTGATCAACAATAACAAATATTTTTTTATAATATCTTCTATTTGATTAACCATTATGTAACCATTTTAAATTGTGCTGGTGTACTCTACGTAAGTGATCAATTAAATAAATAAATAAATTAAAATATTTACATAATGTACTTATAAACGCTCCGAGTACAATACCTTATAAAATGTCAATTACTAAAAAGGTTTTAGACGACATAATTATTTTAAATTGTAAGTAAGTATCGATATATCACTGTTCTAAGTTCTAAAGACTGTAAAGTTTTTTAAGGAAAGTATAAGGAACTGCAACGTAAGGAAATAATTTCTATTAAATTAGGAATTTATAATCGAAACGCATAGCATTTTAAACAACTTTTTCCCTTGAAACACTCGAGCAAAGCTGAAGGAGGATACTAGCATCCATATACGACTTCAGTAGTCCATAATTATACCTGGATAATGGATGTGGTCCTTAATGGGATAAATATTTAACTGATGACCAAGGAAATGGGATACCGTTGAGATTCACTGATACAGTTGAACGATCCATCACCGAGATATTAGTCGATAGTGGAACATTTAGTAAGGTCAATAAAGGTGTTTATGAAGGCATAGCATTACCGATTGACTCTATGTTTATCTCAAATCTAAGTGTGTTCTAATCTGTATCTGTATCAGTCTTCATCACCACCTTAGTCTGCTACCACCAACTTCTCTTGGTATATCCCTTTTCACTTTTACCAATCTCATTGGTCTTGCTTTTTTCGGTGATTCATCCTCTTAAATCTATACTAATTAATAGTTTGTTTGTTTGTTTGAAAGCGCTAATCTCAGGAACTACCGGTCCGATTTGAAAAATTCTTTCTGCATTGGATAGCTTAACTCTTGAGAAAGGTTATAGGCTACATTTCATCGTCATCAGCATAACTATATACCATCACTACGGGTGCAGCGCCGCGAGGGCGCTGTTAGTCAATAATAAAAGTAAATAAGCCTTGAACGTAACATCTAGTTTTAGTACAAACACAGCGCTTCGTGCCTGCGCAGTTTATATCACAGTCACACAGACAAATACATTACCAGCAAATATATAAATTTCGAAATCAGCCCAGAACAATGATTCAGAGTAATTATCGACGACACTGAGTGGTTGCGTAACGGTAACCTATCACAATGGAACTGGTCACGAACCGGTGACCGCCTGGTAATGTGCGTTTGAATCATTTGTTTGTTGCTACTTTGTGTAAGCTCTGTAACGCATTATTGTTGATCACAAGACGACAAGACAAAGATGACAAAAGCCACTATTTGTCTACAACTTGCGTAACTATTAAGGGGACCTAAGATTCCATCATCAAAATAAAAAGCTCGTCATATTAAATAAAGATTTTGGTCGTTCTTAGCAACGCACCTATCGTTTTATGAATGTGGCGCGAACAAAACAAAGAGTAAGTACAAAATTAAATATCGCAAGAAATTCTAGGTGGATATAGGACTATTTTTTTCATGCATTATGCTTTTCGAAGACACTATTTCTAGTCATACAATGACAATAATTTAGACCACGTTTGCAATGCAAAACAATATTTCAACGATTAAAAAGTTTTCGTATACTTATCGGAAAAGCTTTTTTGTGTTTAAAAAATATTTACCTCTACTTATAAACTCCTCTCAACTTCTACCAAAAGTTAATCACCATTTATAATAATGCCATCCTTTTCTGTAAGATAGTGACAAATAGTAACAGGGCGAATCAGAGGCGATTACATAATTGTACATCCTCTAGTATGCTTTAATTGACCATGTCTTTCCTGTGGATATGGCCGGTTAAGTTGAGAAGATGGTTTAGGTGCTGGGCAAGCCTACTCCATCTCAAACATTGTCCCAGGCACTACAGTGTCCCGTGTAAGTAAAGTGTAAGTGTTGGCAAAGATTGCCTCCTGACTGTATAAATCATCTAGTAAAGATGTAAAGACCAGAATGACCAGAATGTTGTGTACTTTTTCTAGTCTACTTGACCACAGAATACACAAAGTACTTCAATGTTGTCTGTTCAAAAATAACTGACAAGTTCTGCGCCGCTAAGTTTGTGCAAACTGCAGCGGGGTGATAACACACCATCTCTAATCCCGCCGGCGACCGCGCTCGGTAAATCTATCCGGGACACCGGTATAACGATACTGGATCTTACTTAGTAATAGTAAAAATGGATCTTCGTAGCCGATCATCTACTCGTATGATCAAAGACTAGTATGTGAGTAAGCTACTTATACCAATTGGGTGCTATTTATTTCAGAGTAATGGGTTTATATCATTTATTTTTTATTATACACTTCTTCCAAAACAAACGTAGAATTAAATGTCATGGCAAATCATCTGCCAGTACAGCCAGTGCCAGTGAAGCACTCGTGGCGTAGCTTGCTTAGATGTTCTTGATTGATCGTTGAAGTTAAGCAGCGTTGTGCGCGGTCACAATTTGGATGGATGACCGCAAACGGCATTACGAGCTGAGCGCTTCCATCCTTCGGAGGGCACATTAAATTGACGGTCCCGGGTTTTAAGTCTTTAAGTCATGACGGAAGCCTTAGGCGGCCTAAAAACTCCGTCACCAGAGTTGAACACTAGCTCATACGATTTACAGCGAAATACAGAGTTAATGAGAAACATTGGTGGCTTGCTAAGTTCCTTAAGTTTATAAAAAACCCGCTTATAAGAACAGATATCAACTGGAATCATCATAAAATTACAAGCCTCTTCCATTATTTCGTACCACAGAATAATCCACGTTATTTGGCAAAATGAACAGCCGAGTTGCATAATCCACCCGATGCGTTTGTCGTTTGTCATCGTTCACGCACGAAATGAATGGTTACATTGCAAACTAACCGAGAACCGTTGCTTTGTTCAGGTGGAAGTTACGTGTAACAGACGTAATTATAAAACACGTCTCTATTTGTTTTCTCTTATGGTACCTATTGGAATCGTCAATTTAGATCCTATTTACTCTATTAATTGGGGTTACATAGACTCCAATTAAGAGAATACGTATAATGTATTTTATTCAAAGAATTATTATTGTCCATCAGAAGGTACTAGGTACTTTTTGACAATCTTTTTGGAAATTTAAGGATTCCATCCTACTTCTCATTTTTAATCGACTTCAAAAGAGGAGGAAGTTCTCAATTTGGCTATATGTTTTGTTCTGAAGTGAAGCGCATTCCAGCTAGACCATTATGTATCGTACGAAACAAATATTGTAATGACATACGGGAATTAGGTAAAAATATAGTCGATTTGAACACCGAAGTTGTTTCAATTCATCCGGAGGATATTATGTGGGTAAGAGGACTCGTGGTACGGTAACACTGCTTAGGTATAACGCTTAGCTCACGAGTTGCGTAAGTGAAATATTTTTCTGTTTTTATTGATGTGAGAATACCATGTTCATAACCAGTAAGTCTACTCTTGTAAACAAATTATTATCGTGGCAATTGTATATTACATTCTGTGTCATGGGCCAAATCTGGATCTAGACAGCAAGTCCAAATACACATTTGGCCCAAGCCACATTTGGCAAGTGCATTGACTACCTCCTTAGACATCGCATCATCATTACGTACCTACCAATTAAACCACAAACAAACAAACGCCCTCTCAACTTTTTATATATTTTCATTAAAATAATAATTGTAATTCACTTAAATTCCAGCGTGTTTTGACTTTTGTGAGCTTATTATGATAATTGGATGGTGTTTGCGGTTTGGGATTCGAACTTCATGATTTTTGATTAATTAGCATGATTTCATGGATCAACGTAGGTATTATGTAGGTAATATGTATTAGCTTTCCTACCAACACAGGTTAGGTTCCTGACTAATTAACTTAAGTTCCTATGTCCCCTCGATGGGGCGTCCACAGTGACTCTCCTTCTCGTCAGGTTTGTTTGGGATGACCACGTTACATTACCACGACCACCATGTACGCTTACGCTTTCCTTGGGGATTCCAATCCAAAGTCTGTTTAGGTATAATTATGATCAGGACACCTTCGACCGATCCAGTTCCACTTGCAGCGTTTGATCTGCTGGGTATCTACAGTTTCCAACAGTAATCTTATTAAAATCTAGCTCACTACACGCTATCTCAAAACCAAATTAAGCAAGCATTTTATACTACAATGAAAGTAGCTTTCATAATCAGTGAAGTTTCTTTTGGTACTTGGTTCCTCTAGCCTTTCAAAACAAGATTCTCAATACTAGACTACTAATACTAATACCTACTACTATTAGTAAGGTCGTATGAACTAGTGGCCAACTCTAGTGACGGAGTAATACTATCTACTATTGATGAGACACAAAGACCCAAAGTAGAACATGGCCTTCATCAGGTATCTCTGTTCTTCGCTGTCTTAGTCCAATCCACAGCACCAAGTCCTCAAAGATCTTACTATTGAGAAAGGTCTCTGGAGATCCAAGGTTTTGGTGCACCGTCGGACTTTAGATCCTCTGTAATTTATTTTCATTCCAATACCATTAGAACAGATGGTAAAACAGCAGGTGAATATTACCAATTTTAAATGTATCTAACGCCACAGACCATTATCGAATACGCAACACGTGTCAACATAACAAATAAAAAGTTCGCTCTAAATATCAAACAAAATTACTAACAACAAACTAGCAACGTCAATCACTTTGGCTAATGGTTAAGCGATGTTATCTATGGAGCATAACTGTTGACGACTGTACAAAAAAGCTCATTGAAATTATGAATTCGATGAAGTAACCAAGCTTCAACAAAAACTGGAAGAGATACGGATATTCGTGGCCGTGGGCAGTTTGTTGCAGACCGGCTTGACTTCACCTGGGTTCATCATCATCATCATCATCAGCAGTCCACTGCTGGACATAGGCCTCCCCTAATGAGCGCCATCGCGCCCTGTCTTCAGCTTGACGCATCCAACTTTTGCCGGCAGCCTTTCGCAGATCGTCACTCCACCTGGCAGGAGGGCGTCCTACACTACGTTTGCCGAGACGTGGTCTCCACTCGAGAACTCATTTACCCCAGCGGTTGTCAGTTCTTCGGCAGATATCACCTGGGTTGCCTAGAATAAAATACTTTTTAAATGGTAAAAGAAGTTTCGAAATCGGATAAGTAGATTCGCTGACTAACTCCACGAATCTTACAAACAATAGGTACATTACTAACTAGTAGGTAATATTATTAGACCAATATGGAAAGTTGTTAGAACCAATTTATCAAGTGTTTTACATACTTCTGTCCCAGTTTTTCCACACGTGAAAGACATTATTCTTTAACAAAAGTTTACCTGGGTATCTGCTGTTAATAAGTCACTGCAAGAATTTTCACTTAATATGGTTATTATCTGGTTAGAACAGATTTACTGAATGAAAAACAATAATTGCAGTCACCCGAATACAATCGTAATGTCGGTCCGCACCGTTTTGTAAATCAGAGCTGAACTATCCGAGATCCGTTAACTAGTTTGATATTAATCATAATTTGGGATGACGCGATCCGTTCAAGTGTTTTAGATGGGCGTCATTATCTGAAACACTTTAACTCTCCGATGTAAGTGCAAGATGATGGATAAGCACCGCTAAAATCGTTGGCGATAGATTGTGAACATAACTTCTATGATGGAAAACTCTGTTCCTTTAACGGTTAGGAAAAGATGGCGGTTTAAGACCACATTCGGCTGGTCAAAACTCGCTGTTGCGGTGCCCTACTAACTGGACGTAATATTTCATGTATGACAGATACCTACTGCCGTTTGGAGAACTCAGCAGTACCTTTCATTTATAAATTCTAGCTACTTGGAATACTGCGAATGAGTAAAGCCTACATTCATCATCATCATTCTCCTGTCATTATCCCACGCTAGGTGGGGTCGGCACAACATGTTTTTTCTTCCACTCGCCTATAACATTCGTCAACTCTGAATCCAATCTTCTTACATTCCTATCCTCTTTTAACACAATCACAAACAAACAACTTCTTATTTGGCCTTCTACTTGCGTACCCAACCGTACCCAAGCCATAATTAGGCAAAAACCTTTAGCTAACCCCTACTGTTTTGGTCGTCTTCTAGGCATTAACGGTAATGTAGTATCATTATAAAATGAGAAAGATGTGAAACGACTTTGTTTGAACCTAGATAAAGCTTGTGATATTTCTCTAACCCTCAAACAATATACTTACTAGTCAAAAGAATGTAATGGTCAAACATATCAACCTAACCACAGCATGTCACGTTGCAAATAGGATAATTGGCATTAAGTTTCCCACGCGTAGATCAAACAGGGTAGACTTATTGATAGCCTGTTGTAAGGCTGTGATGATTTATTGGTGTGATCGACCCATCGCAACTTTGGTCCGCTCTTGGTCATCTTGGGATAGAAAATAATGTTTGAACTCGTTGGTAACCCAGTGATAAGGGGCCTAAGACATCCTCCACTTACGTTACACTAATAATATTGTTGTTATTATTAGCCCAAACTGCCCCACCGCTGGGCAAAGGCTACTGATAGTCGTTGAAGGTGTCTCTTGTTTTGTCTTAGCTTTGCGGCTTTTTGAGTTACGTCGGTAACTTGTGTTTTGGAGCGAATAGTGACGCTCGCTTTACGCCGAGAATGCTTCGCATCATTGCCATTGATACACCACTAATATTATCAAGAGATAAAGAATACGAGATTGGTTGCAGGCAGAAGGTAATCTCTAAAACTACTCTAAATTTCAAAAATGTTTCATGTGTAGGAAGCTTTTTTTTGTGACGAATGTGAGCGAAGTCGCGTGCGTAAGTAAGTTAGAAGTCAATATTGTCATTCAAAAGATCGTAAATGTCTGGATATATGAACAAGTCTTTTGTAAGCATACTGTAAGACTAATCTCTAGTTTGTCAAATCTCTAGAATACAGTCGTGAGCTTTCCACAAGAACTTGACAAGATAAAAGTGAGAAAGGACAAAAAGTTCATTCACATCAAAAACTTCTGTTCAAAAACAAAAAAATAATTACCAACTATCAGATGTTCACACTGCTATCTTAACATTGTAGGAAACACTACATGCTTACTCCGATAAGATACAAAATAGTACAGCTATTCTTTTGAGCCTTATCGCTTCCTGTCGAACAGAGCCTATTGTCGTCAGATTAGTTAATGATTCATTACCTAAGTTCGGTAACTTGGGAGATAATGTCGGTCAATGACCCCGGGCTTGAGTTTCAGGGAACTTTATCGCTTTTGGATTGCACTGCGAACTGTTATAGAAAATTATGTTCCTTGTTGGAAAACGCATGTTGAAAGTTTATGTTTAAGAGTAAATCAACAAGCTTATGCACTTTATATGCTTTCTAAAGTAGCTAATATTTCAACAGTAGTCACTGCTTATCATGGGTACACAGCATCTATTCTAAGATATGGAGTTATGTTCTGGGGCAATTCAACTGGCAAGGAAACTGTTTTTAAAGCACAAAAGAAATGCGTCAGGGCTATTTGTAAATTAAAACAAATTGATAGCTGTAAATCTTACTTTTCACAATTGAATATTTTAACCTTACCTTGCATTTACATCTATGAGGTGGCACTTTTTGTTAAAAGCAATGGACATTTATTTAAACGTTTCAATACTATACGTCATTGCATGAAAATTTGTTGCCCACCAAATAAGAGTGCAATGTTAAACAACAGTGTTTTCTGCATGGCGTCGCGTATTTATAATCACTTACCTACTGATATTTTAGAAATTAATTCAACTGATATTTTTAAATTTAAGTTAAAGAAATTATTGTTACAAAAGGCTTATTATAATATTAATGAATATCTCTCAGACAAGTTTTCAGAATTTTAAATAAAATTAAATTTGATAAGTAAGTATCGTATTATGAAAAAGGAAAACTTGTTATTGTAATATTTATTATTTTGCTGTATTGTACATAGTTATGACATGATTTATTAATTTATTAAGAAGTGACTTCCATTTTTATTAAGTACCTACTATTTTTTTTTTGCATGCTGAGAAGCGGAATCAAGGCCTGTACCTACATTTTTTTAACTATCATCTGTTTACCTTTGATTCGCAATAAATATATTATGATTATGATTATGATTGTTTTAACTCTTTTAGCTTTTTGGAAGTTTGCTGACTTTTTCTTATTAGAGACAGCACGAAACTCATATACTTTATTGATATTGATTTTGTTCATTTTGTTGCCCTCAGAGCGTAATAAACAAAATTTGAAGAGGACAGAGTGACGATTTTCTATCAAACAAACTCTTTCGTTAAAAATCATGATGACGCTTTATTCAATCACTTCGCTTTCAGGTAAATAAAAATAAAACCAAAACCAGACCACAATAAGAACATTTGTCACTCAAATCTTCGGATATTTTAAACAAAAACAAACTCTTGAAACTGGTGACCAGTCCACAATACCAGTCACGACAAACATTTGAGCCAAGAGCACTACCGAAGCCACTTATAATAACAACGGGGTAGATTTAAGGAGACGTTCTGAACTGGCGACCCTGTTGCGGTGTCTGCGGTAAAGTCTTTACGCCTCGCTCATAATATATTTACGGCTAGTCTATTGAATCCTATGCTATATTTTTACAAATTTATCTTCTCTTTTCTGCATCAACTATTCTGAAAAGTTATTAAAAATATTGCCTTTAAAATATTAAAAATAGGCCTTTGCCTATTTTTAAATTTTAGCTTTGCCGGTCAAAACTGGTGACTGATGTATCCAAGTAGTTTTTTTGTATTTGCATCTCCGGTCATGCAACTTTTATGCTCAGCTAAACATAAATAACACAATAAGTACTACAAAAACAGACACTGAATAAATATCTATTTACTTATATCGCAAACATTTGTTGTGTTGCAAGAATCGAACCCCCTTTTGTGTCTCAACGGAACACTCACTCGAATCACCATCGAGATCATCAACGTAAGATGAAATTGTCGTCCAGAATCCACGACTTGCCAAGTCGTCATAATTCACGACTTTTCAAGTCATCGAAACTCACGACCACGTGCATTCAGAAGTGAGATTCAGACTTCCAAAAATGCATCCGATGCGATAACTTTCTTCGGAAAGTTGAGGGTTTTTAACGAAGAAACGTCATTTTCAAATTCGGAATACATTCCAAGAAGGTCTGAATCGCACTGCTGGTCGCGTATACCAAGACTCCTGTCTGTTAGTTGCCAGTCATCCAGACCCGTTGGGGTAGCTGGAGTGCCCATCGATCGGCATCTGAACAAATTTGGATGATTGCGCCCGCACTGTCAATCAAACTCTTCAATAGAGGCTAATGAATTTTATTAAAGTCCGGCATTTTTTCGGGGAATGTTATTGTTGCTTTTTAATTTGCGTCGTGAATAACCTTATGGGTTTGGGTGTGTTTTTGTGTAAGCATTTTTGTTTGGTTTGGAGCCGAAATAAAATTGAAGGTTTTCCACTTTTTTTATAAATTGAACGATAAAAATTAAAACGTAAACAGACTCACGAATGTATTTTTAGGTACGGTAGACAACTATTTTTAGTAGGTAGTTTATGTTTTGATAAACTCAAATATTGAATAAGCTTAGGTAATTAAAACTCTTCGTATAGTTAGCTCGCCTTTGTACCTACAACATGTCCTAAATGTATATGTTTCATTTGTATAATTAAGAATAAGATAATTTTCAATTTTTTTTTTTGTTGTAAACAAAAATATAAAGCTAACATTTTGTGCCCTCTCCTAATTAGTTTTGGAGTAGGGCATGAAGATTATGATGATGATTTGTTAAAAGCAAATAAGTACGAATAAAAGTAAACACCTACACCATTTTATTTTATTTAAAATCATAAAAGCCTTTGAAATAATACTTGGAACCTTTGAACGAGAGCCTCTAAACCAGTGGTTCTTAACCTTTTAGTGATGGGGGACCATTTGGTAAACATTTTTCTTGCCGCGGACCACCAACCGTAGGACCCGTTTTATAGGAGGGTGGGGGGAGGGGTGTATCTTTCAAGTTCTATATAGTGTTTTATTTCGTCAGGCAAATCAGAATGGAATTACATAATACTTTGCACTCTCGCAAAATATCTACTCATGAATATGCGAGCGAAGCGAGCCGATTTTTTTTAAGTCAAATTCAACGTAGCTCACTTTGGTCGCAAAATACTTATGAAGCTAGTATGCGAGCAAAGCGAGTGAGCTTCCAAAGCCAGCGACCGAAACGAGCTCCCTAATCCGCGAAGCTAAACAAATGCAACATTTACACTTTATTTTGCTTACGGTTTACAAAGAAAGGCTGGCTGCTTATCAGTTTCTATTCTGCGATCAGAAATAACTCAATTTGTTCGAAAAATACTCATGAAGTTAAAATCGAGCGAAGCGAGCCGAATTTTTTTAAGACAAATGCAATGCGTGCCTCTTTATTTTGCTTACGGTGCTCAAAGAAAAGGCTGGCTGCTTATCAGTTTCTATTCTGCGATCAGAAATAACTCAATTTGTTCGCAAAATACTCATGAAGCTAAAAGCGAGCGAAGCGAGCCGAATTTTTTTTAAGCAAAATTCAATGCGTGCCTCTTTATTTTGCTTACGGTGCTCAAAGAAAAGGCTGGCTGCTGGTCGATTCCTATTTTGCGGTCAGATATAGCTTACTTTGCTCGCAAAATACGCATGAAGCTAAAGCTAAATCAAATGCGAGCGAAGCGAGCCGAATTTTTTTAAAGACAAATGCAGCATGTGGCGATTTATTTTAAAAGGCTAGCTGCTGCCGATTCTAAATGAAATATCTACTCATGAATATGCGAGCGAAGCGAGCCGATTTTTTTTAGGTCAAATTCAACGTAGCTCATTTTGGTCGCAAAATACTTATGAAGCTAGTATGCGAGCAAAGCGAGTGAGCTTCCAAAGCCAACGACCGAAGCGAGCTCCCTAATCCGCGAAGTGAAACAAATGCAACATTTACACTTTATTTTGCTTACGGTTTACAAAGAAAGGCTGGCTGCTTATCAGTTTCTATTCTGCGATCAGAAATAACTCAATTTTTTCGCAAAATACTCATGAAGCTAAAAGCGAGCGAAGCGACCCGAATTTTTTTTAAGACAAATTCAATGCGTGCCTCTTTATTTTGCTTACGGTGCTCAAAGAAAAGGCTGGCTGCTGGTCGATTCCTATTTTGCGGTCAGATATAGCTTACTTTGCTCGCAAAATACGCATGAAGCTAAAGCTAAATCAAATGCGAGCGAAGCGAGCCGAATTTTTTTAAAGACAAATGCAGCATGTGGCGATTTATTTTAAAAGGCTAGCTGCTGCCGATTCTAAATGAAATATCTACTCATGAATATGCGAGCGAAGCGAGCCGATTTTTTTTAGGTCAAATTCAACGTAGCTCACTTTGGTCGCAAAATACTTATGAAGCTAGTATGCGAGCAAAGCGATTGAGCTTCCAAAGCCAGCGACCGAAGCGAGCTCCCTAATCCGCGAAGTGAAACAAATGCAACATTTACACTTTATTTTGCTTACGGTTTACAAAGAAAGGCTGGCTGCTTATCAGTTTCTATTCTGCGATCAGAAATAACTCAATTTGTTCGCAATATACTCATGAAGCTGAAAGCGAGCGAAGTGAGCTGAATTTTTTTAAGACAAATTCAATGCGTGCCTCTTTATTTTGCTTACGGTGCTCAAAGAAAAAGCTGGCTGCTGGTCGATTCCTATTTTGCGGTCAGACATAGCTTACTTTGCTCGCAAAATACGCATGAAGCTAAAGCTAAATCAAATGCGAGCGAAGGGAGCCGATTTTTTTAAATGCAAATGCAGCATGTGGCGATTTATTTTAAAAGGCTAGCTGCTGACGATTTCTAATCTGCTGACAGAAATAACATCATTCACTTTGTTCGCAAAATACGAGACGAGCCGATTTTTTTTAAGACAAATGCAACATCATGCACCTCCATGTCCCTCCCCATGGGACCGCACCTGCTCAACACACAGTCAGCCAATAATTTGATTCAAAACGTATCAAAAGCAGAAATGTTTTATCTTTTAACTTTGATCCGTTGTCACTTCCTTAATTTTTTCGGATAGCTTCGCGGACCACTTCGGGTGGCTCCAGGGACCACCTGTGGTCCGCGGACCACCGGTTAAGAACCACTGCTCTAAACGCTCTAACAGCTCAGAACACTATTTACTACTTATCTTCCGCTCAAACGATATTGTCCTCAAACAATAGTTCAATTGTTGCAGTCACTTTCTTTACAAATTAGGAAGTGTGTGTGAAATATTTCTCGCCTATACAAACTGATTATTGGATTCTTTTAGAAATTGTCAGGTGTTCAGTATGGAATTTTTAACATCTGAACGCAGGAGTGTAAAGAGTTTGTTCGTTACTCGTGAATGTTGAATGATTGAAACATTTATAAATTCCTCGTGGAGAAGGTTTGTAATATATTTTTCTATAGGGGATAAGATATTTTTATAATCTCTACAAACTATGGGCAAATTGTGGGTCCCTGATGTGTTGAGTGGTGTGTGATGATGGTCCCCCATATGAAGGAGGTTGTAGGTAGACTAAATACTCAGTGGTAGGTACTACTCCTCAGAATTGACCAGCTGCTCATTCGAACTAAATTCGACAGGCGGCGTAGCGTTGATTGTGTTGAAATTTAGTCACGTCCCAAAAGTGAATTTGGACTTGCCTCTGACATCATAAATATAGATATAAGATACCTACATATTTTGGGTCTTTAGTCGTTTCACACCGCAAGCGGTTCGGACCGCGGTGTGAATAGCCCCAGAGCTGTTTTTGAATTGGTTCTTTCGCACCGCGGTGCGAATCGCCCCAGAATTTTTTGTGATGGGTCGATTCGGACCGCTGCTGAGGGGGAACAAAACAGTTATCTTTTTAGATAGGTGAATTCGGACAAAGATACATAGTTTTACACACATTTCTTAAAGTACAACCAGGCACGAAATAATAGGACAAAAAAATCTACACTAATATAATATATAAATTTCTGGGCGACCGAGCTCTGCTCGTTGGCAACCAACGAACGCCAATGGTTCAATTACGAACCACATTGCACTTTTTGCGTGAAAATGGCTTTTCCCAGATATAAGACCTAGCTAGATCGATTTTTCGCTCCCGTAAACACCCGTCCTGCAAATTTCATCGAAATCTCTAGAGCTGTTTTCGAGACAATTAGACAGTTAGACAATTATTTATTTACAACTTATGACTAACATTACAGATAATTAAATCTTAGGCCTTAATCTTATTAATTTTCTTCTTTTCATAACCGTTATCTAGCTTCTTTCGTATGAGCAAGTGCTCAACTCTGGTGACGGATTTTTTAGGCCGCCTAAAGGCCTCCGTCATGGCTTAACGACTTAAAAGCCGGGACCGACATTTAACGTGCCCTCCGAAGCACGGAAGCGCTCAGCTCGTAATACCACTTGCGGTCACCCATCCTAAAAGTGACCGCGCACACCGTCGCTTAACTTCAACGATAAATCAAGAACGTCCAAGCAAGCTACGCTACGAGCGCTTCTCTAGCTATGAAAATGAATGGTTCTTTTCTTCTTTTCATAACATTGACTGTATTTTGGGGTAGGTACTGTCCCGTTCAGCTTGTGATCCTGATCGACTGATTGACTATTTGACTTAAATCCACCTGTTATAATAATTAGTAACCCTACTCAAATCAAAGCTATTGAAGCATTTAAATTAAAGTGACAGCTGTCAAACTTCAAACGGCCATATCTCGAATACTACTCATCCTATAGTCGTATTGCTCATTATACGGACTAAAATTGAAGGAAAAAATGTCATTTTTCCTTCAATTTTGATTAGTTTTGATAGGTTTTATGTCAAAATTGAAGGAAAAATGACATTTTTTCCTTCACTTTTAGTCCGTATAATGAGCAATACGACTATAGACTCTTTTTTATGAGCTCAAATGAAAGGCTATTGAAGAGATCTAGGACCCGAGATATAGGACTTTGAAAATTTTCAAAAAAAAAAAACCCGAAAAACCGAACCCATCTAAAGTGTTTTACATAATGATAAAAATAATCAAATAGCTTCGGGAACACGTTATTTATCTAACACTACGAAGAAGAAAGAATGAAGATGGAGTCCCCCAGCAAAGGCAAAACCCTCTAGGATGGGTTCGATTTTAGGGTTTTTTTTGAAAATTTTGAAAATAACGTGTTCTCGAAGCTATTTGATTATTTTTGTCAGCTAAGAATATGGGCTTTTGATACACTGTGCTGTGGTCCGAATCGACCCATTTCAAAAGATACTTTAGGCGATTCGCACCGCTGTCACCACCCTGGTGCGAAAGAACCCATTCAAAAATAGCTCTGGGGCGATTCACACCGCGGTCCGAACCGTTCGTGGTGCGAAACGACTAAAGACCCAATGTTTTGAAGAATAAAATCTTTCTTCACAATTTTGTTTATTCTGTCATTAGACAATAACGAGTTTTTATTCATTGATTCATCATTTTGAGATACAGTTCATCATCCTGTTCCGATTTTTCGTCGATTTTTCAGTCACCGATCAAAAACATGTTTTGGTGCGTTGTAAATTTATTTAGCACCTTTAACACGCTAGAGAAAGCTCACACTACAGCATAAAATCACGTTCTAAAACCGATACCGTCTTAGAACACACCTAAGAGCAGTGGTCCATATTTAATGACGTCATTACCTGCAGGAGACAGGATTCGCGTAGCGTCGCCCCGGGCGCCCGCTTTGTCACTAGCACTGAATATTAGCCTCACAAGTACTAGTATAGGCTCTAAAATTTGATATCTAACCTCTACAAAAACAGGAGTCTTCAACAATTTGCTGGAGTTTATTTTTTTGTAGTAAAAATATACATTTAATAAAGAAAAAATATGTTAAATGTCTGAAGTAATAAAACCACCTACTTCCCACTATCCAAACTTTTTTGGGTCAATGATTAGGCAACTATGTGAGTACTTAGTTTATGCAAATTTTTTTACCTACTTTTCATTATTATTATGTTTACCTTAAAAGCCTAGATTGAACTACCACTTACTTTAATCAAATAGTTTAAGCTAATTATAAGCGAACTGTAAAGTTCTTTTATGAGTATTAATGAAGTTCTTTAAACCGAAACTTTTTTGTTCAAAAGGGTTTCCTCACGATGTTATCCATCAACACAAAGAATTAATTTCACATTGTCCGAAATGAAAAATTCATTCGTAAGTTTCAGTTTCAGTAGTTTCAAGGTTTATTCTTAATTCTGTGTTTCAAGGTTAACTGCAGAGTAATTCTGTGCACTCACTTCCGCTGAATCCGCTGTAAGATTTCAAATTTATATTCGAAATTTGAATCTCACAAATTGAAAATCGAATTGTGAATCACAATACATTCTTGCGTATTTAGTGAGCTCGGTCACTTGATTAAATTCGAAGTGAGTTTACAGTATGACTCTGCTGGTCAGAAATGTTTCATGCGGGGTGATTTTAAACACTGGAGCTTTCTTTACCAGGTGTATACAATTTTAATCACTCGCCTAGCAATCTCGAGCTAATTTATAGAGGTTCTCATGGAGTCTTTTGTACAAAGAATTTCAGGATTTACTTGTATTATTCCACGTTCTAGTGTTCTTAGATTTTTTGCGTTTCTTTTACTTTTCTTTGCGTGGTCTAACCTAGGGTAAGCAATGGGTGAATAAAAACCTACGAAAATAATATTTTAAATATCATTGTTTCGGTTATTGACTAATGAATTTAACACAACAACATCACTATTATCTGACATTCTGTCTTCACCCCGTTCTAAAGTCAGTTGTTCTTTCTGAATTTTCCTGAAAATGGTTATTCATTGCGGAAAATAAGAAGTTAAACATAGCTTGCCGGGCCAAGTGAGTTTCTGTATATTTACTTCTTACTCATTTCCTTCGTAAAATTCTGGGAATTTGTCACTAGGTCACCTTTATCAGTATTTCAACACTTTTAATGGACAGAGCTGTAGAGGTAATGAGTAATTGTATTCACAATGTTACAGGGCGTGGGTTTTGTGATAACACACTAAAAATAGAGCGAATGTGTTCATTCATTCATTCATTGAAACAGAAATGTGCGGATTGGGTGTCTCACTTAACATTTCTACTGCTTAGGCAATGAAGGCTAGAAATAGGTACCTAACATAAGCAACTACCTACAAAGTGCATTCCGGCATCGCCTTCTTTGTATTCAATTAGCCTTGCATTTAGATTGCTGATGCCCGTCACGGTAACAGTGGTAACGAGTATGGTCACCTGTCAAAACGTCCAAATAATCAACAAACACCCCTCCTACTTCGATTCCTTTCACACAAACAACTAGCAGCTTTATACAAGAACACGCAATCCATTGACGATTTATCAGACCTTATTCTTAAAGTGATCAAAGAAAAGCAGCAATGAATACTGTTCATTAAATGTGTTCGAGAGATTTGGGCTTTTGTATTACCAATAGCGTTCGAATCGGGCTACATTGTTCAGTCTATTAAAGTCTTTCAGAGGTGGGTCATTTTGGACAAGTCGTGATCAGATTACGCAAGACATTTCGTATCGACGGACCATATGCAACAAGTATGCTAACAAGATTCTTTGTAGATAAGTGACAAACAAAACGAGAATGGAGATGAATTATTCCAGAGCTATCGACAAATTCGCATTGCTGTCTATTTCTAGACATCAGTCATCCATCACTATAAAGGCGTGTAGCCGTGTACCTACTCATTACCTTTGAAAATAGCCAATGACGTTATACCACTACTTTATACTAAACTCGTGAGTACGGTCTAGAGTCCAAAAACACATTAGTGCTTTCTTATGAAACTTTCATGTGAGTGGGACTTGTAAACTGTACAGGGTGGCAATTCTAGTACAAAACTTTTATGAACCACAACCAAAACCTCAACTAAACCTTAGATTTTCGACTGTTTCCTATTCTACTAATGACAAACGACTCAGTTGTGGTGAGGTTTTAGCTAAGGTTTGGACTTTGGCAGAACATATTTTTGAAAAGCGATTCTACTATTCACCAAATGGCTGACATTTAATTTTAAGAGATCGAAACAAACCCCATCGGAATGATTGACGTTGTCATCTAATAGAATTGCCCTGCTGGTCTAATGACGACGCGGCTTTAGATATTAAGGCTGTGTCCCCAGTAGGCAAACTGTGAGCGGCCGACTGAGTTTGCGGGGCGTATCGGTTTAGTTTACCATTCCATATATTTGAAATGGAGTGTCCACAGTTTGCTAGTTTTGCGCTCACTGTTCGCCGTTTGCAGCGTAACGCTGCAAACTAGCAAACTGTGGACACTCCATTTCAAATATGGAAGAGCGTACTAAACCGATACGCCGCAAACTCAGTCGGCCGCTCACAGTTTGCCTACTGGGGACACAGCCTAACTACTGATCTAATTCCTCTGCTACGACCGGTCGTATAACAATAAACTGGAAACGAAAGTTTACGCATTATTTTTCACGGCTTGTGTATTCCCACGTTAAATTAATCGGGCTTAATTAGTGGAAAAAACACAGTTTGTTGTTGATTTAAATGATGAATAGTGGTTTTGATGAGCATTTTGAACTGATAGCAGTTATAATGAAATGGTAATTAATTTAATGTAAAAGTTCACTTCTGCTGCTGCTGCTCACATTATGAAGGCTCAAAAGTACAAACTACAAAATACATTCTGATTCTGAAGTACCTAAAATCTATGCTGCAGTATCAGCCATTTGTGCAACATTTTCGTTATAACATGTTCCAAGGGCAGCGTTTCTCCTGCCACTGATATCTAACGCGTTCAGTCCCTATGACGCACAAGTGTCCTCCAGTTCTCTCCTTCATAAAGCATCGTGGAGATGAGGCAGGTTAAGCGACTTCTATGTTCAATGAGACAAATAGTTTATTTTTCAGATAGTGACCTAATATATTATAGATCCTCAGTTCATTGGTGTGACATGAAGCCGTTTTGACCCGAGCGAAGAACAGGGAGTAAACGCTTATCATCCTCTATGCTATACTAATGAGAAAAATCACTCTGTACCTTACAAAATGTGTGTTAATGGAAAAATGCAACAGAGAGAGAAAAGTACACTAAAGTGTAAGCGATGGCCTCTAGACCCAGCAATCGTACAAACACATCTCAACAAGTTATATCAATTGCCTAACATAAATACGTAATGTGTACATTCGAATGATCGCCGGCCCGACGGCTTGGCCGACAAAGATAGGTATCGGACATTACCGCAATCCAAAACATGGACCAAGTGAGAGAATAATATGCATAGCTTGCATACAATACAAGGATACTAATTGGCAGTATTATTTAGCGTAGGTATCACTGGCTTTTAGGGGAATCTTCAACTTGTAAGTAAATAAAAATACAAAAAGATTTGAAAAAAAAATGTGAACCCTGGGTACTTACATAAATAATCAACACAAATAATAATAAAATAACTTACTAAAATTGATAATACAGTATAGTTGTCATAATAACAATTTATAATTATAAATCAGACAAACGAATTCAAACGAATTGCGTAGAAACCGGTTTATTCCTGATTGAGACATGTACAAAAATGCGCGTTTTTTTTTAAATATTTTTAACTGATAAGTAATTAAGGAATTTCATCAAAGAATGTTTCTTTTTATATTCACATCTCATTGCTTTCACCAATTTTTACGATAAGATCGATGTTTCCTTTACTAAATTCACATTTAATTAATACAAAAATGAATAAAATACCATACTTTTCATTTTTTATACTGAAAACTGAGTTCTTAAGTATCAATAAAATATAAGTCCTATCATTTGAAACACGCTCTAGGAAATTTTCACTCTGAGGTCCAGCCCTTCGGATCTTAGAGCACACGAGCTGAATCGAGTAATCAAAGCGCCATGTCTATATCGATTCAACAACTACTACGGCTATCTTTTCGACGATCGATATTTGTTACATTCGATTGTACAACACTTTTTGCTGGTATCGAATTCATTAGTCTTACACGCCTCATCTTAACTTCAACCTTATGTCTTACAACACAAGGATGTGAAAAAGAATCGTATAGTGCTGAATAGTGTAGGGATAAGTTTGTAGATAATAAACATTTCAAATTGATTCACTGTCAAAATCGACGCAATCGATTCAATGTCCAGTGTTCGCGATATTGATTTCTTTTATTCGATTGACCTTTTACTTATCCTTCAGTTAACGACGACCACATATGGTAATAGCTTCGGGCAGACCGATGTCTCTGACTACAAAATGAACATGGTCCGTGAACATATTTTGGATTGGAAACAAAAAGTTTAGTTTTATAGGCGTGGTTGGGACTGATGAATTGATAGGCGACCGACCACCTACGAGTTGGTTTAAGAATAAAACCAAATAATAATTAATTTCTAGAATTATAATTTTAGTAAATTAAAGGTTAATGCCGGTTGAAGCAATAAATAAAATAAAAACATTCGTGCTAACAGCGAGAATGTCATGTGGTCGACTTTAAAATAGGTATACTTTATTGGTAACTAAAAATAATATATAAGTACTGCTATTATTAAAGTATTAATAAATTTCCAGCACCAAAGTTCCAGTAGTAATAACAGAGCGATAGTAAAAAGTCAAAACCAGTATTGAAAACCAGTGGGTGTATAAAAAGTGGCATATTTGACCACTCCGTAATGTGTGAAAAGGCTGTCGTATGATAATGATAGTTTTATTAATTGAGTTGATAGGACCATATCTTATCAAAGCTTGCAAGCAACGATCCATCTTGCTTCGACATGTACACGTTACGGACTTAGACGTATCTTTCTTTACAGGTGTGAGAGAGATCAGCAGAGCTATTTTAATTCACTCGATAACTCTGATTACTTCCGTCGAATTGTTTTTCTACGAATGCTTTGGTGGTAACGAGTACCGAGGTATAGTAGAACAGCACCTAGATCTGGATCCAATGCAAGATTAAAAATAGAATTCATACATAGATTTTTGTTCTAGAAAAATCATGAGCGCTGTACGGTGTAAGAAATCATCGCGAGGAAATCGGTTAGCAAATGCTACTGCAAAATAAGAGCATGTGTGAAATGATATGAACGTGCCTCTATCTAAAAAGTCTTCAAAGAATCTTCAAAGAAATGACTGACTATCTGAGGGAACGTCTACTAAGCGTCAATTCAATAGTTTTTAAAATTAGATGAAAAGCACGCAAAAAAAAACGCAACAGGATCCAGATTGTATTCCATGTGGCTTAGCGTCAATTCACACGTACCACTACCACACCACGTCGCAGCGACAAAATGTGGTCCAGCTGTGGTCACGTGTGAATAGTGTCGCAGCGACTTTTTGCAGTTGCGTTGTGGTACCGACAAAATGTCGATGTGGCAGGCGCCAGCTAGGCGCGCGCTGTTGATGACGTCATGTCGTCGCGATGTGGTTGCGATGTGGTTGCGATGTAGTCGTATTACACTATTCACACGTAACCACAGCTGGACCACATTTTGTCGCTGCGACGTGGTGTGGTAGCGGTACGTGTGAATTGACGCTAAGCCACATGGAATACAATCTGGATCCTGTTGCGTTTTTTTTTTTTGCGTGCTTTTCATCTAATTTTAAAAACTATCAGCAATTTATTAACCGACTTCAGAAAAAGGAGAAGAGGTTCTAAATTCTTTTGAATCTCTTTTTTGTGCTTTTTGTATGTATGTTCACCGTTACTCGAAGACGCCTGGACCGATTTAAAATGTTCAATTTTTGTTTGAAAGGGTAAACTTTCCGATTGGTGCCACAAAAAATTGGTGAGGATCGGTCGAGGATCTTCGGAGTTATGAACAGAAATGCACCTCGGTAGTGCAGAAAATAGCTAGGTTTTTAACATCGAAGTCGGATTTTTAAATTTTTTTATATAGCCACTTGTTTGCGGGTTAAAGATAAAAGCAAGCAGCGGAAGCTGTATAATGGAATATCAAAGAAGCACTTCGATTCGATACTGTTTATTTTAGGTTTTTATGATAATCAACGGCATAAATCAAACCATTAATCATTAGTCTGCGTAAGTATTGACTCTGTTTTTTTCTATTCCGCGGCATGGATAGCAAAAACTTTGAAGCGATGTTATTGAAAGATGGTACTGTCGCCCAAAAAAGTGATAATTCTTTTTGGGAGTTTTTAGGCCTCCTCGACGATTTATAGCCACGGAGGCCGAGACTGGATTAGTCGGGCACAAGACCGTCAAGAGTGGAAGAAAAGGGAAGAGGCCTAAATCCAAGATTGGATCACCACAAGGCCACCATGATGATGATGATGAAACGATTTATAGCCAGGATGGACGTGTATTTTACTAATGAATGATATACTCGTATGTATATCCAAACTCTAAGATAAGAGATATAGATGTCATAATTATTGTAATTTATTTTCTCTCAATGAGGCTACGGATATAACATGTTGAGAATCTAGATTCACCATCTTATTAGACCTGATCTCTTCGTCTAAAATGAAAATGTGTGTATGTAAATATAAGTTAATAATATAGCAGAACCCCGTCCTTTTCGATCTGTCCATCCAAAGATACTCCATAAATCAAGTCAGCGTCTCAAGACACATTGATCCAAGCAAACTAGTCAGACGTAATGTATCGCAGGGTTTATTAATATTCATAGGGAACCATTTGTTAATACACACATGGATGACAGCTCAATTTCACTTGCATTTAATTCTTGAGAACTCTGGTTTCTACTTATCACTCAACTCAAATGGTTACAGAATGACATGTGTTCCTTTAAGCACCAAATTTAAATAAATACTTACATGATTCGCCAAGCTTAACGAGGTCTTCGCATCACTTTCCTTCGACGAGTGTCGTGAAACGTGTATTTTTATTTATAAAATAGAAAAAAGCATAAATGGATTCTTATAAATGTAGGTACTTATAGCAAAATAAAGAGACAGAAGACAATTACCAAAAAAAACAAAAAATAATATTATCTACTACTTTTATAAGAATACTGTTTTAAAGCTACCACCTTCGCTCACTTCATATTCAGATAAACGTAGCATGTGTAAAGGCGTAACAGTAGGTACTATTCTAGGTTATGAACTAAGATTAATCCATGTTTAATTCAGTTGATTAAAAATACCCACGTCCTCACAAACTGTCTCATTTATTTTATGAACAGTGACACTATTTTGATAAATTCATTAAGATTAATAAATTAACCAATACCACTAATAGCCCCATGAACCTCGAGTAATTATAAAAAAAAATACAGCACACCTTAGGCTGTACGCACACAAAGCTAATTTCGTCTTTCGAGGGTAATAACGCTGGCGCTACAACCAGCACGTGTCAGTATAAAAACAATTTAATTTTAGAATACGATTTATTTATCTCTCTTACTTAATTTTCTTTGGTACCAAACTATAAAAGCATCCACTTCTGCTAAAATTATCTTAATCAAATTTTGAAGTATTTTAATATAGGTACTGAGAAAATGTTTGGATGTTTGTGATTTAATCACGCAACAACAGATTTAAAAGAAATTTGGTATTTTTTACCTAAGATAGTGCTAAGTGCTAAGTACTTATTATAAAACACAAATACTAAAATAGCCTAGAAAATATTTAAATCGAACAAACCTTAAAAAACTTTTTATATTAACAATCTATAAAGTCCACAAGAAAGAATTACAAAAAAAATAAACCTAATAGGAACAGTGCGTTGCAAATCGTACCGACAAAACGAAATCAATTTCTCATCACGTTTGAAGTTTCTGAGAATGTCAATTGTATTGATATCACAAAAAACATTAGATTCTGCTTATCAGAGCGGGAATTAATATTCATTTGTTGGTAGTCTGATTTGAAATATGTCCATAGGCATCTCTAAAAAAGTAATTTGGCAAAAATTTCACAAAATAACCCTGTTATTTTTAATGGAGTTGATTCCTAGAGCTACAAATTCTGTCGCCATCTCTTTTTGAAAGTTAGTGCCAATTCAGACGTACCACAACCACACGACACCGACAACCACACCACAATACGCGACATGGTCGGGCGTATATTTGTATTGAAAATGAATTTCCAATTCACACGTACCACATTTTGTCGTTGTTATCGACCACCTGTGTAATACGACCACATCGCAACCACATCGCAACCACATCGCGACGACATGACGTCATCAACAGCGCGCGCCTAGCTGGCGCCTGCCACATCGACATTTTGTCGGTACCACAACGCAACTGCAAAAAGTCGCTGCGACACTATTCACACGTAACCACAGCTGGACCACATTTTGTCGCTGCGACGTGGTGTGGTAGTCGCACGTGTGAATTGACGCTAATATAACAGACCTTGCTAAATTGAAAAATTACAGGTTATAATAAAATCTGGTTACATACGTCAAACAAGTCAATGAGAAAAACAGTATTGTTTTCCTAAACTTAGGACGTAAAATTTGCTTCCAGTTTGCCTCCCTAAAGTTTTTAATTAGTGTGTCCATACAGCACGTATTGTACGTGTATTCCCGATGTCCCCATGATTTTATCCCCATCAATGGGAACAGCGGGATGTCAAAAAATAACTTCCCGTTGTCCCCATTACGTTATATTTTCAATGGGGACAGTGACACGCTATTTTTGTCGTGGCACTGTCCCCATTGCCATTTGCGTGTACGCAGTTTGCGGTGTTTCGTTTGCCGACTCATTCAGTGAGCGACAAATTCGCATTTAGCGGGCTGATTGTCTAACTTGTCTCAAAACTCAAATTGATCTCAAACTGTCAAGACGATCGCGTAGGTATATTTGGTCGCGTTCAGTCTCGTTGAAATGAGAGTGACAGAGATACTTGCATGGTATATTTGACAGTTTGAGACCGATTTTGGTCGCTGTCAAAGATAGACAATCGGAGGCTAATTTTATATTGATATTGAGTTAGCGACCAATACGCCGCTCATACGCCACTCAGTAACGTCAGCTGATCAACTGAGCCTAATTCGGACGCACCCTTAATTGACACTATTGGTGTCTACTAAAAAGTTCAAATTAAACTTTTTACAACAAGGTTTTCTGATCCTTAAAAATTCGGAAGGGATAAGATTTTTTTTAAGCATATTTGAGAAATCTGTAACAAAAACGTGTAGTCATTCTGCTAGATACAAAATGTAGCTCTATTAATATTAAAGTTTTCATCTCGTAATCTACTTCGAATGTATCACCTCTTACATTCAAAGCAATTTCTTACTGGCTCATTTTTAATTGCTTTTTTTGGGCATAACAATCGGCGCAGGCGCAGGCCAGCGGGTGGCCACCGGCTTCTTTGCCGGTCATATTATTATAATTATTCCATTAACTTATGCCCACTGCAATTATTACGTAAAATTCCATCTCATTCCAACTCGTACCAATTCTCTCATTACTATTTGTACGAAACGTGATATGGAGAGTTTCTGAGTATGAAATTACTTACTTGGTACTTGTTAGGTACACATGCAGAATATAAAATATATTTTCCTTAATGTTTACCTGCCACGAAGTGAAATAACCTACATCTTTATAGAAAAAGTCTAGGAAGCATGAAACATACATAATCTGCTCACGGTCATACAAATACATTCATCAATAGGTTTTGATGACTTTAAGTTTAAATATTTCTAAAACCGCTAAAGATTTTACATTGACATGAGAGTGATAAGAAATATTAAACATTCTCTAAACCTCGTTAAACTAACTATAGATGGATAAAGGGTTAGAATATTATACAGATATCCGAATACGAAACTTCAGGTTTGTCAAAATCTATAAGCATTTAGTAAGACCACTAAAATCACTTGGAATAATAGCAAAGACCCAAACAGCACTAAACTAAATTTTCGATGAAGAACATTTGTCAAATGCTATAACTGTAGGCAGTGGCGGCCTTTGGGGGTGGCGAGCAGGGCACTCGCCCGGGGCCTCGCGCTTGTAGGGGCCTCGCGCAGCAAGCCGATTAGAGAAAATCTTAAAGAATCATTAGTAAATCTTTCCGCTAAAGATTTTGAAAGAAGAAAGAAAAAATTACAAATTCCATTGTGGGCTTTTCTGTATACTAGACTAGGTAACCCATAAAATAAGAACAATGCCTTTCTACATTATTTTGTTATTATCTCAAAAGGATTAGGCAGCTTTTTGTATGAAAACTCACAGTCGGCTATATTTTTTCGACATTTTCAACAATCTTCGTCATATTTACACAAAAACGTACCTACCTAACGAATTATACCTACACCTAAACCTTCCTCATGAATCACTTTGTCTGTCTATTGGTGAAAACCAAATGAAAATCCGTTCAGTAGTTTTTGAGTTTATCGCGCACAGACAAACACAGACAGACGCTGAGCTGGGGTCGAATTACTTGGTTTTTAGGGTTCCGTACCTTAAAAGGTAAAAAAAGCAACCCTTATAAGATCACTTTCTTGCCCGTTTGTCTGTCTGTCTGTCTGTCTGTCTGTCTGTCCGTCTGTCTGTCCGTCTGTCTGTCCGTCTGTCCGTGTGTCACCATCGATTATCTCAGGAACGGGTAGAGCTAGCAAGTTGAAATTTATACCATATACTAAAGTCTATAGTCCCTATTGTGAGTATAAAAATCAAGGTCCTGAGTTAACACTATAAAAAGATATAGGCAAATTTAGGTTTTCGTGAAAACTTGTGAGTACCAAAACTTACCTTAATTATCAACTTTTTTTAAATTTCGGAATTTTTCCTTTACTTGTGCTAGAAGACCTTGCTTGTAACCAAAATTGACAATTCTAGGTCAACCGGAAGTACCCTAGAGGTTTTGGGTCGAAAACCTAAATGGTAGTTCCCGTTGACCTAGAATAACGAAATTTAGCAAAAAGAAAGGTCTTATAGCACAAATAAAGGAAAAATTCCAAAAAGTTAAAAATTAAAGGGTGTTCCCATACATACATAGTTGACGCCAATTAAAATTGTCCTCCGAGTTGTATGGGCGCTCATACAATTAAGCGGACTAGCTTAATTGGCACCATGGCTAGGTACGGAACCCTCGGCGTACGAGTTCGACTCGCACTTGACCAGTTTTTAGGGTTCTGTACCTTAAAAGGTAAAAAAAGGAACCCTTATAAGATCACTTTCTTGTCCGTCTGTCCGTCTGTCTGTCTGTCCGTCTGTCCGTCTGTCCGTCTGTCCGTGTGTCACCATCGATTATCTCAGGAACGGGTGGAGCTAGCAAGTTGAAATTTATACCATATACTGAGGTCTATAGTCCCTATTGTGACTATAAAAATCAAGGTCCTGAGTCAACACTATAAAAAGATATAGGCAAATTTAGGTTTTCGTGAAAACTTGTAAGTACCAAAACTTACCTTAATTATCAACTTTTTTTATTTTGGGCGCTCATACAAATAAGCGGGCTACAATAACATAATGGGTATAATGGGTAGGTACGGAACCCTCGGCGTACGAGTTCTACTCGCACTTGACCGGTTTTTTTATAATATGTGCGCGGCTCCGACTTTTCTTCATCAACTTTTCAATACCTATAGGTAGGTAGGTACTTTGGTAGGGCCTCGCAATAACTAGGCAGGCTCGATCCCAGGGCCATGACCCCCCCTACCTAAATCTTTGACATACTTACCTCTAAGGGAGTGTACACATTGCGTTTTTTGCAGCGCGTTTGTATCGATACAAACGCGATTCGAACGCGATGCGAACGCGCAGCCCCCCGCGCAGCCCCTCCCGGTTCGCTTTTGTATGGAAAAAAACGCGTTGCGAACGCGCGTTTGTATCGATACAAACGCGCAGCTCAAAAACGCGCTGCAAAAAACGCAATGTGTACACTCCCTAACATAACATCCAGCATAATATCGCACCTCACAAGTAATATAGTTGCAACTCAAAAACAATGATTTTGAGATATCGCGTTTTGAAGTTTTAAAAAATCGTACCGTCTAAAATATTAACAGTAATGTCTTAACTTAAATGCAAATATATAGGTATATCGCTTGGCTATGAATATTTCCTATTCTAGTTAGTTTATAGTAAATAGCTTTCTTAAAATGAATATTATTTTAATAACACTCAGAGTTACAACTGTATTGCTTATCTATTCAGGTACTTTTTTGAAATATAACTATATTGCCTGTTTTAAAAACTAACTTTTGTGCGTTTCGACGGTTATAATTAACGTTTTAATGTACATTTTCCTAGTGTTTCAGAAGTTATAATGCGTTTTATGAAGGTATTTCTCGTAAATTAAATTCAAAAAATGTTATAACAAAATACTATGTATATTTAAAAATCAACAGTAGCTAAACAAAAAATAAGAAACCGAAGAGAAATAGTAAGTACTTTACCACAGTTTAGGTACCTAATTATCAAAAATGTAGAAGAGCAAAATACAACTACTAAACTAGCATCATCATCTCTGGCGTTGGACGTCCACTGTCGGACATAGGCCTCCTTCAAAGATTTCCATGTATTGTGGTTGGAGGCGGCCTGCATCTACTACTACCTGCAGTTCTGCAGATCTGCAGTTTTTACAAGGTCGTATGTATATTGTCGGTGGACGTCCAACGCTGCGCTTGCCGGTCCGTGGCCTCCTCCTGAGAACTTTTTGGCTCCATCAGCCATCTGTTCTGCGTGCAATATGGCCTGCCAATTGCCGCTTCAACGTGCCAATCCGTTTGGCTGTAACCCGAGTTCTACGTATCTCCTCATTTCTGATTCAATTCCGCAGTGAAACCCCAAGCACAGCCCTCTCCATTGCTCGTTGAGCTACTCTGAGGCCAATAGTGAAGAACCACGTATTGATTGAAGACTTTTGTCATAATGAATTGACGTATTTTGGATGAAAAGCTAAGTGGCGTTTTTAAACAAACACTTCAAAACTTCGATGTACCGATAGTCAATTCGGCATCGCTGGAGAGACTCGAGCTCCTCCCATGTTTCAATTGAATCGAAGGCTTTCTCATAGTTCACAAACGCGAAACAAAGCGTCAAGTTATATTCTTCGGTCTTCTGTATGACTTGCCGCAACGTGTGTGTGTTTGGGAGGCTGAAAGTCATCCTGCAAACCTGCGATCGAGACAATTCGTGATAATTCTTGAAAACTGCTTTTAAACAATGTTTATTAGCTGTTCTTGCTGTTGAGCCATGTTTATTAAACATGGTTCAACAGCAAGAACAGCAACACCACGCTCTTGTTCCATGTTTCTGCCATAATACCTTCGAGCAAGACGAGCTTTTGAAGGACTTTAATTACCGGTGATACACCCGCTTTCAAAAGCTCTTGAAGTTATTCCGTCTTCGCCCGGCGCCTTGTTGAGAACAACTTGTTGTTCTTAAGCTGCTTCAGGGCCACCCTGATCTTGTACGGGTATCAAGTTTATTGGAAAAAGGCCAGGTCAAGAGTACCATAAACCGACGAGCTTGCATGAAGAATGTGATGAGAGTGAATGAAGCCAAAGAAGTGTGTCAGGATCGTAGCAAGTGGAGATCTGTGGTCTCTGCCTACCCCTATGATGGGAAACAGGCGTGAGTTTATGTATGTATGTACCTAATTTATTTTGAAATAAACAATTAGCTGTCACTGCTTTATTGCATCGGTAATGTATGCTGAATTTCAGCTCAATCGGACACAAGAAAATGACAGACAGACACTGAAACAGGTGAAGCTAAATAAAAACTTTTAAAAATATGCACAGGCAATAGAGTTACATTTAGAAATAAGCAATACCTCGAAGAATTTATGTGATAATCTTAACAGGTCATATAGTGTTAACTCAAACAAAATTGCGGCAATATAGTTGTAAGTTGAAATGTTTTTCGTAAAAGTCTATTTAAAGGAAATTACTAACAAGCAATACAGTTACAACTCTTAATGTGAACCTCATGGCTTATTTTTATTGACAGGCAATACAGTTACAACTAGATAATACAACTATATTGATTACTTATATACTATGTTTTTGTATCCAAGCTAACACTCCAATGTTTTATTTTGAGATGTGACAGGCAAAACACGTCTGGCACGAGTGGTGACTTATTCAACAGGGATTCAACTTTAGATGTAACTATGCTACTTGACAAATTAATGAACGAGATGGATAGTCAATAAAGAGTTTTAGTGCTACCATTTAGCGATAAAAAGAGGTAAAAATGTAAGGGTCTCACCAGTCGATAGAGAAAAAAAAATTGTATTTAATGGCATACTTAGCTCAATATTGCAAAATTTTGAGTTGCAACTATATTACTTGTGAGGTGCGATATATTATAATGTGTTAAATGCTTAAATTCTAAATGTTTCATACAAACTTTTTTAGCCCTATTTCATCCCTTGCCATATTAATGTGTCAAGTCATTTGTTTTAAAATAAAAACCGGTCAAGTGCGAGTCGAATTCGTACGCCGAGGGTTCCGTACCTAGCCATGGTGCCAATTAAGCTAGTCCGCTTAATTGTATGAGCGCCCATACAACTCGGAGGACAATTTTAATTGGCGTCAACTATTTATGTATGGGAACACCCTTTAATCTTCAACTTTTTTAACTTTTTGGAATTTTTCCTTTATTTGTGCTATAAGACCTTGCTTTTTGCCAAATTTTGTTATTTTAGGTCAACGGGAACTACCATTTAGGTTTTCGACCCAAAACCTCTAGGGTACTTCCGGTTGACCTAGAATTGTCAATTTTGGTTACAAGCAAGGTCTTACAGCACAAGTAAAGGAAAAATTCCGAAAAATAAAAAAAGTTGATAATTAAGGTAAGTTTTGGTACTCACAAGTTTTTACGAAAACCTAAATATGCCTATATCTTTTTATAGTGTTGACTCAGGACCTTGATTTTTATACTCACAATAGGGACTATAGACCTTAGTATATGGTATAAATTTCAACTTGCTAGCTCTACCCGTTCCTGAGATAATCGATGGTGACACACGGACAGACGGAAAGACAGACGGACAGACAGACAGACGGACAAGAAAGTGATCTTATAAGGGTTCCTTTTTTACCTTTTAAGGTACGGAACCCTAAAAATCTGCTCGCTTCTCTCGCATTTTAGCTTCATGTGTATTTTGCGAACGAAGTGAGTTATGGCTGACCACAGAATAGAAACCGACAAGTAGCCAGCCTTTTTTTTGAGCACCGTAAGCAAAATACAGTGTCATTATGTTGCATTAATCTTTAAAAATTCGGCTCGCTTCGCTCGCATTTTAGCTTCGTGCGTATTCTGCGAATAGAGTGAGTGTGTTTATATCTGATCGCAGAATAGAAACCGACAAGCAGACAGCTTTTTCTTTAAGCACCGTAAGCAAAATCCAGTATCATTATGTTGCATTTATCTTTAAAAATTCAGCTCACTTCGCTCGCATTTTAGCTTCCTGCGTAGCTTCGTGCGTATTCTGCGAATAGAGTGTATTTATATCTGATCGCAGAATAGAAACCGACAAGCAGCCAGCCTTTTCTTTGCGCACCGTAAGCAAAATCAAGTGTCACATTTTACAATTTTATTTAAAATATTTGGCTCACTTCGCTCGCATTTTAATTCAAGGGTATTTTGCGAGTGTAGGGAGCTCGCTTTGCTCGCATATCAGCCTCATTATTGCTAGCAACGTGAGTTATGTTGCATTAATCGTAAAAAAAAATCGGCTCGATTCGCTCGCATATTAGCTTCATGAGTAGGTATTTCCTCCCCCTCCCTCAACATAATATTGTGTGACACCCCCCCCCCCCCCCCCCCCCTCCCCCCAAAAAGTCCGGATCGCGCGCCCGTCATCAGGGGCCTCGCAAAGATCTACCGCCCGGGGCCTCGCGATAGCTAAGGCCGCCCCTGACTGTAGGTAAAAAGATCTTGGTAAAAAACATTATCATCTGAGATCTTTATAGCTAATGTAAGACAAAGCACCCGCCGTTTGCATTATTGCAAGTTCTTGCGCAGCTGTAAATTAAAAGAGGACTCATAAATTCTCCTCAAGTCGTTGTCATGTAACCGATCATTAATAAAATTATTGGATGCCCTAAAAACTAAACAATGCAAAAACTCAACATAATTTTTTAACGATCTCATAAACAATGAAGTGATCGGGCTGCGCCATATGACGTCTTGCGAACTTCGCCAGCCGAAATCCAACAAGATTTATCGCGACAATTTTCGAACTGTTAATCGTAAGATGCACATTGCAGTTTTTCTCTGTAGGTTTTATATCAGTTAAATGTAAAGCGGCAATGTAAAGCGTGTATAACCAAATTGAAATTTAGCAGGCACGAACCATGCAACAAAGATTGTTCCTAAAGAAATTTCGTTATTTTTGTGATTCCTGCCGCGTGAGAGCAGAGATCACAAACATTTTCTTTAAAAGCCCACCATAAAACATGCTGCAATTAAAGGCAATTTACGACTATAACTGTAAGTAATTTCAAGATCGTTTACTGTCATTAGAGCACGAATTGGAGTTTATAGACCTTATTATTTATTTATAGACTTTCATTGATGGTTTCTTTCGACTCTTAAAGAGATACGAAAATTGATTTCTGAGCTTTGAAATAGCCTAGGGTATGATCATTAGAAATTGATCATTTGAAAAGTAAATAAGCATGTATAGGTTGTCTTTTTAGCTAATCAGTTAACTACAGCTTTTACCAACAGATAATAAAACAGTTTTGAATAACCTGAGCAGTCAGTTTGATACAGGTTTACAACCCCTGACTGCCTGCTGCTTTGAGTTTGTAGCAACATAAAAACAATGTTTGCGGTGAGCATCAATTTTTTTCCAAAACACAAAATTCCGAAATCCGTACTCGAGCGCAGGTAGCAATCGAATTTAAGGGCTGTTTGTATTTCCGAAAAAAAAAACGAACAATAGGCTAACGTTTTACCTGACGCTGATTTTAATAAGGTACAAGAAATATGACGACATATGGGACGAAAAAAATATATTGCTCTCAAGGAGTAATGCAAAGACAAAATCAGATAATTTGGAATTTGTCAGATTCCAAGATGATTTCTTGGTTTATTAATTCTGCAACATATATTTTTATTTTAATACAGACGCTGCTGGTTCTGTTGGTTTTTAGTGTGAATGAAATAAGAACTTTCAGATTTAGTGATAACTAAGTTAGTGTACAACAGAATTACCACCACTGTCTCATTATCAACAAACGTACCTTTACGTATACTTGGATGTATACCCTGAATGAAATGAATGAGTATTTAAGTAAAAACATTTATTTGCGCTCAACATCGTGGAAATCGCAACAAGTACAATTTTCCCAATAGCTTGATTTTGTAACATTTTTTATATTGGCGCTTAGTAATCGCTTTTCGACAAAGATATGCTGCAGCACTTTTTAACCGACTTCAAAAAAAAATAAGTTCTCAATTCGTCGTAATCTTTTTTTTTTGTACATTTATTTAATGTACATATATGATAAGGCTGCCCATTGTACATTGTTACTTCGTTTTGTAATTTTTGTATTTTGCTTATTCTAAGGTGTGCAATAAAGAATTTTCATTCATTCATTCATAGTTCACCAAACCCAATAGCCAGCGTGACTCACATTTATTCATTTTACGAACCATTTCTTTTTTCAATTTACAAGTGGAAACAAAACAGTTCATACCAAGTCTCATAGTTTCTACCTCCATACTCTCATACCCCTCATTTGTAGTATTTGGAGAAGGAACTATTCTTTACAAATACGATATCTATTCTATGTTTGGCCCCTTCGTGTGGAAAAGAAGTTTCTACGTCGGTAGGCTCTTTGAATCGGATTTAGTAATTAGAGGCATTAGAGGTTTACGCCGCCATGCTTTTAAATGCTTACATCCCCTTGTGACTTGTATGTTACCGGTTTGCGTCATACTTTGTTATTTTAGATAAGATTTACGTACGAAACATATTTTTAAACTAAATTTTGTCACGAAACATGAAATAATATCTCTAAAGTGCTTGTAGATAGCTCGTGACATTACTTATTTCATTTTGTTTTGTTATAAATAACTAGTTGACCAGCAGTGCGATTCAAAACTTCTCGGAATGTATTCAGAATTCAGAAAGGAATCAAATCAAAGATCATCAAATTCGGTCCAACCGTTCTTGAGTTAATATAAATAAATGATGTAAGTAACTGCGACTTTGTTTTAAATATTTTTAATTAATCAATTAGAACGAGAGCTGATTGTTAAAAAAAAATTAGGAATAGTAGGTAAGGATAAAACCGCGTATTGGTTATTTTGTATGTTACACATAGAAAGTATATCTAATTAATTGATTATTATATTTTTTCATGTTTCATATTACCCACGGGTAAATATAATTAATCCATGAAGATAAACATTCAAAAAGCCTTAAACATTATAGGCAACGTCTTCACATAAGTATGAATACAAAAGGTTGCCATTACCTTCATTAGCAGAACCCTCAACAGAATGATAATGATTCATTATATCTCGGCTCCTAATAATTATTAACTTTTTCTACATTTCCGTCCAAATTACACGCCCGCCTACGACACAGTTCAGCAAGAACAGAAGTACCTTCTAGTTCAAAATGAACTTTGATCTCTTCAGGCCTGAATTCAGAATCTGAACTCATGAGTTTCAGCTAAAGCATCTCTCTCTTTGTTTTAATTAAGTTAAAAAAAACTTTTTTTCGAAAATATGTCTATGAATAAGTCTTTTATCAATTTTTTTATAATTAAACAATAGCTTTATTTCGATAAAATATTACCTGAGTGTGGTTTAACACTTTAAAAAAATTTAAATCATGCACGGACTGAGAATTCGAAGTTTAGTCGGGAATTGTTCACAAAGTCTCAAATGTTCAGAACTAAAATTGTTATTTATCAAAACGTAGTGGTACTCGTATCAAAGATTAACAATAAAAAATCAATTAAATTTATTTCACATATCTTTAAAATAGCATTATATTATAGTAATTGTCTGCTTCATGGGAATGGGAATGGTTAAGTTAATCGATAACTATAACTAGCTTGGAGGTTCTGCCATCTGATATTGTAATTGGTAGAAACAAACCTCCAGGGTGGAGTTTTATGACTTTTTTACACACTGACAGAAATTTAATCCTGTCCTCTTTCATATAAAGACCATAACTTTTATTTTTTTACTACAATTTTATACAGTGATAATGCCTCTTGCATTTGTACGTTGCAATCATATAATGATAAAAACCATTTTTTTATTGAAACAAATATGATTATTTTCAAACAATTGTTAATTTTATTGCACAGTTTATCAGACAATTGTTAATTTTATTGCACAGTTTGATTATACTACTTTTTTAATAATAGTACCTAGTATAATAGCAATAACGTCAAGTAAAACATGAAAGTTTTAAGTGTAGGTAACCTTCTGATCTAATTACACTGTAGCAAAGTAAACCAACGACTTCTAACTCCACCGTGATTACGTGCCGTTACACGTATAATTACCAAATTTTTATTAATGTTTATAGAACAAGATTTAAATTAATCAAGGGATAACAACTTCATTTTGATTTGTTTATTTTTGCGGAACTCTGAATTGCACTGAATTGAAAATATTAATAAAATAAAGCGATTGCTTTTATTTTTTTATATGTTGTGTTAAACAAAGATACACACATCACATAGATAGTTACATAGTCGTTTTAGAAATAAAAACATTTTTCCAGATGTAACTAATTTCTATTGCACGTACAAACGTATTTATTAAATATTGGGACGTACCTCGGACTACTCTCTTGGACATCTTCAAGAAAATGAAAATGAAAGTAAAAAAATATTTATTTCAACAAAACACTTTCCCTTAGGTAAACTAAAGCTTAAATAATAAATAACAAAGGGTTTTGAATATCACTGTCTGATTATTGAGTATTGAGGATGTCTACTACCGTAAGCCTGTTTGAGAAGTTTCGGATTCTTAATATTTATAATCAGTGAAACTCACTTTAAGAGATGGTCGATACGTTTAGCTATTCCATCTCAAACAATATCCCAGGCACTAGAGCAGTGGTTCTTAACCTTTTAGTGATGAGGGACCATTTGATAAACTTTCTGACTTGCCGCGGACCACCAACAGTAAGTTTTCTCTTTCAACTTTGGTCCTTTGTCGCTTGTTTAATTTTTTTGGATAGCTTCGCGGACCACTTCAAATGGTTCCAGGGACCACCAGTGGTCCGCGGACCATAGGTTAAGAACCACTGCACTAGAGTGTCCCGTTAAGTGTAGGCAAAGATTGCCTCCTGACACTGTATGAATCATCTAGTAAGGATGTAAGTAAAGGCCTAATTTTTTTTTCCACTTTAAGAAATTTTGCAACTGCTGTTAGGAGATGAGCGCTTCTGAGCTTCTAAGGACACGTTAAATTGTCGGTCCCGACTTTTAAGTCTCTAAACCACGACGGAGGCCTTTAGGCTGCCTAAAAACTCCGTCACCAGAGTTGGCCACTAGCTCATACGAAGTTACTTAGCATAAATACAAGTAAGGTTTATACAATTTAAATTAATTTACAACAAACAAGATTAAGCTTATTACTGATAGCATTTAAAATCACTTAGGCTTGTCAACTACAAACCTACTAGATATACTTAATATCAAGTAAAAACATTGAAACATTCTGGAGACACTTTTAACATTCATCCAATTTCAATGGAGCTTGCGTGCCCGTAAAGGTTACAAAAATATTTGGCTGTCGAAGCACTGTAGACATAGCTAGTATCTCAATTGATTTTTTATATTTTGGTAGAAAACACAAATAAAAAATGTAAGGTAACAAAGGTGAGAATCATTTCTAAAATGCTCTTAATTGATTTACAAAATGATTCAAAATTTAAGATGAGTTACTATTGGAAATAACAACTGAGCGCTACAGCAAAATGTGGGCATGTACCAAATATGTATTTGGACATACCTCTGACTACCGTAAACAAAAGATGAATGAAGAATGTCTACCGCCTCTTACGACTGGTTTCAAGATTATATCTTTCTGTGCTTTTGTTTACTGTGGTTAAATATTTGACATGACTTCTATTCTAAAAATATCAAACATCTTACCGCAGTAAGCAAAACCAGAGATAGACAGAATATTAAAACTGGGCGTCGATTCTGGTACCGAACTTTTTATCAACCTCAACCAAAACCTCAACTAAAGCGACTGTTTCCATGACTACTAATAACAAACGACTCAGTTGTGGTGAGGTTTTGAACTTTGGCAGAACAAATTTTTGAAAAGCTATTCTACTATTTCACCAAATGGCTGACATTTAAGAGATCGAACTAAAACCAAAGCGGTTGTCATCTAGTAGAATTCAGGCCCTGATTGTTAGAGTTACTATCGTGCTCGTATGTTTCGTTCAGTCATCATCATCTATCAGACACCGTTTGTAAAGAAACCATTTGTATGTGAAAAGGTCTTTACATGCATTTACGTTATCGAAGTACCAAGTAGTCCTATTTGCTTTAAAACGATGCCTTTTACTGTCCATCTAGATATCTACATAATTTACGATCTAATTAAAAAGATAGTACATTAAACTGTGTGTGGTAAAGGAATGATTTTTACATATTTTGAGCGTCCTTTGAATAAGGAAGTTTGTAAACCAGTTAGATGAAACCGGTTTAGATCTTGCCACAGATGATAACTAAACACCCACTTTATAGGCCGCTTCAAAACATTGCCTGTTTATGAACTTTGAATGGGAATGACTTCGTTTGGGACTCATCTTGCGTGTTTTGGATGACGGTTCTGTTTTAGTCTTTCCGATAATATACATAGAAAGTGTGTATTTAGATTGTATATGTCGCTCCTACACGACGAAATTGCTTAATTTAAAGTGGAGATGAATTCAAGAATTTTCTTACGTTGAAATATTGATTTACAACTGTAGGTAAAATTTTATAGGCTGATGAAAAATGTAGGCGCCTGTTCTCATTTTCAGGAATTCCAAAACTTTAAATATCTTAGCAAAGCTTTATAAAGCTTTATTAGCTTTATATTTAGCAAAATGTCTGATTTTGTAAATTTTAATAATTAACTAGGTGCTTAGTTTTTAAACTTCGGAGGGTATTTGCCAATAAAATGTATGAAACTTGTTATGATATTGCCCTGTCTTGGAATATAAAAACCGGGACATATCATGATATTTATTTCTTTTAGATACTTAGGTACAATCATTTCATTATTTTTAGTTTGTAAAATGTTTGTTTTAAATGAGAATTTCGACCAGCTGGCCCCTTTATTATTAGAAATTTCAAAAATCAAGTTTAAAGTTTCCTTCACAAGTTTTGTTCGCTTTCAAAGCAAAGGGACACACGCTTGGCTAACCTTTGATGCAGATTTTCAACCTCAGTGAGTCTTTTCTTCGCTATCTATTCATCCAACCTCATTCTTTGAACACCAAAAAGTATTAAAATTACTTTAACTAAAAATTGTAGCGTTCTTCAATGCTTAAGGATTCGTGTGCTTGTTTATTTCTGAAGTTTATGCTTAAAGCTCAACAAAGTGGAAATACGAAGTCAAATACGTGGCTGCTGGCTACAGACAGTTTCCCGTAAAATATTTTTGAAGCATAGTAGAACTAGTGCTGTCTGGACATCACTAGCACAGCACAGGAGAGAGATGAATGGAAAGAGTGGGGAGAGGCCTTTGCCCAGCAGGCTATTGATGGCTGATAATAATAATAATAATAATTAGAACTAGAGAAGTAGGCACATCGTTACATGCTCGAGAACGTAAGGCGACGACGGGGTCGGTCCAGGATGCGTTAGCGGGACTATCATGACAGGTTTCAGAATGAGTGGTGGGAGATTGCCACAGACAGGGATCAGTGCAGAATTTCGGGAGATTTTCCCCAATATTAAGACACAATTGGTTAACAATAAAAGATTTCTGGTGAGGACTATGTTAGAAGTGAACTGTCAATAGCCTCATGATGATGTTGATTGTATAAAAACATAAATCCAAAACTCAGCAGGTGTCCCAAAACTGGCAAATCTATTGAGACTTCACCAAAACATCGGATTTGAGTAATGTTCCACTCCGGTCAGGAGTTAATAAACCTTGTCTTCATCACGTGTTCATTACTGTCACGGTTGGATGAACGCTTACACAACGCTTTTGCAATTTATCGGGTTTTATGCGATCAGAACTAGGGATGTGACAGGAAATTCGGACTCCACATGACGGACTGAGTTCCAATCCACCCGTTTCGCTCAAACCTGATCTCAAAAACCGACATCGACTGAGATAAGAGCATAATGCACTGTACTAGGCGAACTTACTCCATATCAATATTGTCCCACACTATCGCTCCTGACGCTGCTCTCCTCTGTGAAAATCTTATACTACAGTACCTAAATTAAAGCTTAAATAAGCTTAAATTACAGCTCTAAACGGTGAAGGAAAACATCGTGAGGAAACCCGCGGTTTAGTCAGCCCCACACGTATTGACCATGTCTTTCCTGTTGATATGGCTGGCTGGGCAAGCCTACTCCATCTCAAACAATGTCCCAGGCACTACAGTGTCCCGTTCCGTTAAGTTTAGTGTAGGCAAAGAATGCCTCCTGACACCTGTCCTGTAAAGAATGTAAAGGCCTAAGTTTGTATCGCCTCCTGACGCTGCTTTCATCTGTGAACATCTTATAATGCAGTAGGTACCTAAATTATAATCAAAAATAATTCATCGACTTATTTACATCCCGCCTTTACGGCTACGATATGGTAACGGGGGAAACCGCCCGCGAGCATAGGTAGGTATATTTAAAAATATTAATTGTGATCGCGAAAGTTTATAATGGCCATTGGATATGGACCAAAATGTTGCCTTCTCGAGCGAAGGAACGATGGCATGTGACTTTGAAAATATAAAAAATGTGTTTAAACAATTCGGTATAATTTCGTCGAAGCCCATCCCTACTCAAAACCACCGCGAAGCATTTTGAGATAATCAAATTTGATTCGGCGCACATTAATCACTTTAACACATTTGCGCTGTGTCGATTGCGATAACGTGCGTTTAAAGTCTGATTCACACTTACCCTCTGGTGCATTTCACTTGTTAATCTTTTCCTGTCATTAAAGTAGATATTCGTCATATTGTACTAACAAGTGGCTCAATAAAAAAATTAAAAAACCGACTTCAATGTGACCTGAGCAATTTTCTGCTTTCTCGAGGTACATTTCTCTTTATAACTCCGAAGATCCTCGAGAAATCCTCACCAAATTTTTGTGGCACCAATTGGAACCCTTTAAACAAAAAAAAATCCAAATCGGTCGAGGCGTCTCCGAGTAATCGGTGAACAAAAGAAAAAGCACAAAAAAAAGATTCCGACGAATTGAGCACCTCCTCCTTTTTTTGAAGTCGGTTAAAAATACAATGAATTTAGTAAGTAAAATAGACAATGAATTGTTTAAAAACTTTGTGAGAATAAGCTTTATGCATTTTTTTTTTTTTTTTTTTAATAAATATTGATATAAATTGATATAAATCAACATAAAAAGTTAAGGCCTGGAACATTTGCTAAGGCATATTGCCATAAGCAATGAGACTTTACCAAGTTTATATAGAAGAACCTCAGTTTATATAGATAGAAGATCATGGCCATAAGATTCTAATGTCACCTCACACGTTAAAATCCATCACGCCCAAGGAATATACTTTGAAGAAATAGAATTTATACATACACCCGAAAAACATAGCCCTCGTTTCTGGAGACACTCGGGCAATAAAGTCCCAACCTAAACTTTCAAACCCAAAATCATTAATTTATTCATTTGACATTCAAAATCAGACTATACTTGACTTTGATGGGCACTTGAAAGGATTTTTTGGGTTTCGAGAAACTTTCATAATATGAATCGGTCTTAATTCAAAAACGATTTATAAAACCGGACATCGTAAGCGAAATAATGATTAATTACAAAAGTGAATAATCAAAGTCATAAGCGATGTTGAACCCATTTCACAAAGATTAAATATTAATTACAATTGATGTAGCCTACGCAGGTCACGTAAGAACTAGAATTAATTTTGTAATCTATAGTGTCTTTTGATATAGTTCTTTATTGAGCTTGATATACTATTAAAAAAGTACAAAGCTCAAAAGTAAGTTGATTTTTTGAACATATGAAAAATAAATGCCACAGATCTAAGACTTCGGCGCATGCGCATCTACAATATCAATGTATAGAAAGTTCTAAAGTTAAATTTAAATGAAATTACATACCTTAAGGCACCTGAAAATGCATGACCACACTATGAAATATGATTACCTACCCAGCGAGAAAAAGATTCAGTTACCCTAATATACGATTCTAAGTAGCCATCACATTGGTACTTTACGTGCGTATACATTTCAACTTGCAATGATAAAAATAACATGAGAATAGTAAAGGTCTTGTCTTGCGTCATATATCGGCTTTCATAAGCGTGAATTTTGATTCTGATCATTGTGTAATATTCGGACCATAGAACCCATGGAGTCTCGAGACAAGATCTATGGAGGTGGCATTTGCCACCTACTTTATCTCACTATCACACTAATATTGAAAATGCGAAAGTTTGGATGGATTTTTGGATGTATGTTTGTTTCTCCATAGCTCGATAGCCACTGATCCCATTTGCCTGAAATTTAAAATATAGATAATGACTGGGAATAGGACATTTTCTACTTTTTATCTGGGTACCACGCGAGCGAAGCTGCAGGCGGAAGCTAGTTTAATAATAATTTTATTATTCAGTAAAAATAATAAATTATTGTGAACATTTCACCCTCAGCCTCAAACTGCTATGTCCACATTTTGCATTCCTAAGTGACAGTCATGTTGCAAGCTCTTCGCCGCCAATAATAAAAAGTCAAAATTTCAGAATAATTTTATGGAAATTTGCAAATTCTTAAACAGTACATAGGCTGATTGTCTAACTTGTCTCTGACCTCAAATTGGTGTCAAATTGTCAAAATGATCGCTTATGTATCTTTTGTTGTGTTTGGTCTCGTTGAAATGAGTGACAGAGCTACTTGCGTGGACACTGAACTATCAACAGTTTGATACCGATTTTGTTCGCTATCAAAGACAGACAATCAGGGGGCAGATGCCATATCCTATGTTTCTATAGCACCAAGTTTCAATCAAATAACCTTTGACTTGATATCGATGGACACACACCTTCTGTGTGAAGCTATTATTGCCAATGTGAGATTGTTGCCGAATAAAATGTGATTGTAATCAATGACAGCATTAGTATTGTTGACTTTAATTGCGCTGACATTTACATTGTAGAAACATGTCTGATAAAATGTGATTTTTTGTATGAACTGAATAAAGGATGAGTTTTCTGATTCTTTTTGTGTCTTCACTAAGAATTTGAAACATATATCTTCAGATGAATGACCCATAATTTCAAACGAATAATTAGGTACTGTCGTATTTTATGCTGTGTATAAAACATTTTAAGTAGGTCTGAAATATGAGAGATTTTAAGCGAAATCTGTAAAAATAACAGAATGTATTAAGCGCATTCCTTCAGAAAGGCTGCAGCAATCTGGCAATTTTTTTTTTGTGGGTTTGTAATTGTCAGGACAAAGCAAGAAAATCAAATGAAAGGAAATGTTTGAAAAATTTTACGGAAAAGTGAAAATTTTTGATTAAAAATCTCCAGTTAAAAATTTAGTGAGCGAATGAGACAGAAGACAGTGGGGAGATCTTCAGAAATATTTTTTTTTTTCATTAGTACACAGGTGCAAAACCGAGACGGGAATCTAGTATACAATAATTATAAAATAAAATGTTATTCAAACAGTGAGGCAAGAAATATAAGATCGTGAATCACATATCGTTTCGAATTTGCTTTGAATGATTTCATAGCGGAACCTCCTTGATATTTCAAAGTCACGACTGTTTTATTAAGCCAGCTACTGTATACGATTATTGGAAAGTCAGCTTTACTCGTAAATCTAAACTATCTAGTTCAAGCTTTTTTTAATCCTAAAATATATCGATTTTGTTGACAAGATTGGCATAAAATGTCATAAATTATGCTTAATTCCTCGCATTGTCGCTCTATTCTTGCAGTGAGTGGGAGCGTCTGACAGGTTTAACCAAGATTTAGATGTGGCGTGACCACATAATGTCAAAATATGCATACCTAATGCCTATCAATGCTCAAATCGAATAACTCTATTAACATATTATCGTTCTTGTGCTCATAAAAATTAATTGGTGCGTATTCACCACGGTGCAAATATAATTTAAAACCGATTTTGAATTATTGGCATCCGCTCTTGGGTTGGCTTCAAAACCTGTGTCTGTTCAGGTCATAGACCATTATCCATCAGCAATATCAGTAGCTTCCTTTTAACAGACAAACTTTCAATCTTTTAGTTATTATTGGATTACAATAATATATGACACACGGCTTCAATTTATCTTATCCAGCCAGTTTTTATCGCATTAATATTTTATTTTTAAAACCAAATTCGTTTTGCCCAATTTGGCCACCAACCGCCAAAAAACAACAATTAATAAATAAACGAAAAACACGGAGCAGTGTGTTTCAATTCATTGGGGGGGCGGGGTCGCTTACATTCAAGGGGTGGGTATCTTTCGAAATCATTAGTCGGGAATGCCTCGAAATGTGAGCTCTCCGTAATAATTTTCGGTGCCCTTCGTTCGACTGTGGGCGGATATGGCCTTTGTCTTTAGTCGAAAAACGACAAAAAATAATAACAAAATGTCAGTTGAAAGTATTTATTTGCCGTGTTCGATATTGACCGCATGTAATTTGGTCGGTATTGTTCGGGTCGTGTTGTCCACAATGATGTATTAACGATGAGTACTACATTTCCGTCGATAGATGTCGAAGAGCGATGAACAATCGTGGAGAATTAAAATAAAAACAAAGTACAATTCGTTGACATTTCGATAAATCCGCTTATTATGTTGGCAAAAAATTATCAGCATTTGAAACGTAGAGCAGATTTGTAAGTATAAAAAGTAATGGACTTTTCCGGATTATCAGAATCTCAGATATTTTATCAGCTAAGTGGAAAACTAACGTTGAAAGCAAATAAGGGAGCGACATGGATGTATACTCTCTATAACATTTTATACAATTTATACTTGCATATTCACATATAAACTGGTTTCTAAATTCGAGGCTTTTCTCCCACTTTTAAAATTCAAGGTTTAGAACTTTGTTACCAGCTATTTGTCTATGTAGGGCTTTCAAGAGCATTCATCAAGACAATTCCCTTTCTAAAACAATGCGATTCAAGAAAATTTTAGATATAAAGACTGATTTATGATCTTTTTACCACACGTCAATTACCCTCTTCAGTAATAAAGCTGGGATTATAATTAAAACATGCATGCTTAATGTGAACACCGTTTGCATGCAAGTTAATAACCTTTCTTTATTATTATGTGCTTTTGCTATTGAGTTTAATCTTCAATTTCATTGTTAAGCCTTAGTTCAGTCTCACTGAGGTAGCCATCTACCTACTATGTCTGCGCCAGAAGCGCGAGTGCAGCGCTGCAGCCGCTGTATTATGTAATGGACGACAGCCGCACGGCAGTTTCTAAATCACGCCGCAGCCGCAGTAAGAGCGCCTTCACATTAACTCTCAAGAAACGCAGCAGTAGCAGCGCGACTGTCAAGCGTCAGTGCTCAGAAGCTGCAGACTTCCATGCTGAAAAGACCAGCCGCACGACACGCGAACGGCGGCAGTGTGGCAGCCGCGTGCGGGGTCAGTCGGCTCCGAGCCACTGTTGCACACGAGTACATACAAGTGGCGTGGCTGTAGTTTTAATAAGAAGGCATATACTACTGTCGCGCTGCTGCCGCGCTGCTGCCGCACTGTTTGCGACCTGATGTGAAGACGTTCTAAGTATGAAGGTCTGCTGCTGCACCGCTGCTGTGGCGCGACAAACGTCTTTTGTGAAAGTGCTCTTAATGTTAGTGTGGAGCTAAGATATAATGTATTCTGATCGCGAAAGTTTAAAAAATACAAAAAATATACAGAGATCCATCGCCAGTACAAGTGAGGCTCTTTGAATAAGAGATTCGCCAGTAAAAGTAAGGCTCTTTGAAGAGATACATTGCGCTTACTTTGAACTTGCATGCATGTTACAAGTATAAAAGTTGGCTATGCCGCTATTCATAAAGTTATTAGGCTTGGAATGTCTTGTTTGTATAATAACACCATAATATCACTGCTGCTTTTATTACCGTTGTGTTCATAAAGCTATGCGCTCTGTTTTTAAGTGCATCGTTAGTGCCCTGTTTTGGATAAGATAAACTTAAATTTACTATTTTTGTTTACGTACTTTCTCTTTAATTGACTGGGTGCTTTGAAACTTTAAGGTATTTAAACTAGGTACTGTCAACTACAAAAATATCAAAAGTGTTCATTATTATTTGGTATTCTGCATTAGAATTTTATAGCAATTTACTTTGCAAGTTTGGTATGCAAAAATGCTGTGATCCTTTAGTGGATTTCATTAAATTTCAGAGCACAAACAATTACTGAAACGAATTTTCAGTAGAAAAAGCCATAACGCTCGAAATTTTGTTGTCTTCAAATTATGTAAATTAACATAAAATCTTAACAGTAAAGGACGTTAGCTCGATTTCAGATTTATTTGTTTGTTGCATGAGACAGGCAACAGCGATATCATTCGATGATAGATATTTTCGGAGCTGACTGTACTTTATCCTGATCGTAAAGCAAATGGAATCTAAGTGCGGAACCACTGTTTTACGAGCGGCCTGGCAGCCTTTATGGGCCAAGAGAACAAGGTAGCGAATAGATAATGTGTTGTGTAGTCTTCTTCTTCTTTCGTATGAGCAAGTGGCCAACTCTGGTGACGGAGTTTTTAGGCCGCCTAAAGGCCTCCATCATGGCTCACGTGTAGCTCACCTAGCTTCTGTTCTGTGTTTTTGACTACACTCCAAAACAAAATGGCCTAAGTATGAATAAATCAATGATATCCTCAATCAATAAGATCCAGTAGGCAACACCACAATTAGATGGCTTGTAAAAACCATCCCTACAACAGAACCATCCAGTTGAGCGGATGTTTCCAACTAATGATGACCAATCTACTCATCGACATTCCACTTACACGATTCAATCTCTACTTATTCAATTTACGCTTCTAATTATTCAGCGGCGCATTCTGGCGCTCCAGAACAAAGGTAAATATACTCAGAGGTAATAAGCGCAATTTACATGAGCACACGATTACATGAGCAATGGATGTCGAATGCAAACTGATGCTTAATGCTATTAGGATACTTGAGCGGAGAATTCTGTGGGTATGTTTATAACAAGAATAATTATGATGGAGCTATTGTTCTATGAAGTCTTGTTTAGCTCCGCTTATGTAATGTGTAAATGCGTTGTGAGGGTGATTTCAGAGTAGCGTTTCTTAGAATATATGCGCTTACACGCGAGTGCAACAAGACTGTCATCATAGCTGATGAAGCAGGTTTTGGTTCCGTAAACTTAATTCACCGGAGCTTATTGGCTTTTAAGAGAATTGTACTTCTGAGTTCAGAGTCAAATAATTATAGTTTAACTTTTATATAAAATCATCATTAGGGTTCCGTACCTCAAAAGGTAAAAAAAGGAACCCTTATATGATCACTTTCTTGTCCGTCTGTCTGTCTGTCTTTCTGTCCGTGTGTCACCGTCGATTTTTTTATTTATATTGTTTTTTATACAAACGTGCGAGTTTGAATGATGAGCACCAGTAGCAGAAGCTTAAGGTAGGAACATTATTAAATTGTTTCCTAATTAAATTATTAGAAAGATATGACCGGCAGACTTTCGCCTAGAGAGACTAAAGTTCTATGCTAAAAATATATGATGAATCTATACCTTCACACATTCCTACTCAGAGAATTTAGCTATACCTAGTGTTTGTGTTTGTAACAGAAGTGTTATACACGCCTACGCAGAGCCTCAACAATACCATGTACAGTCAAGCTCAAAACTGTCCAGACATATCTTTGGACTAAACGAGAAAACAAATTACTTTGGAAACCGTTAAGTTTTTGTACCTACACGGTATTTTAAATCACAATCACAATATTTTAAAAAATTCAAAGACTCTGAAAGACAGCTTTGCGCAGAGGTGTGACACAGCGGGTTAACAAAATAGGTTTCAGATTTTTTTCATGTAATTTTTTTTTTTTTAAATGCCATTACAGTAAAAACCAAATCGACACTGGAAAGAACTAGTAGCGTAGGTACTCGTATTACAAAAATTAATTACAAACTAAAAAAATCTTTTGTAAAAACTAAAAATAATCACTATGTAAGCACTAAGCACCTACCTAATGTAATTCTGATATAACTCTATAGGCTATTTCTGTAAATTTCGTCAATAATATACCTAACGAAAATAGCGCAAGGTTTCTGTAAATTTCGTCAATGATTATAACGAAAATATCGCAACCCTTCTTTTCGCATAATTCGTTTATTATGCGAAGAGCTCTGGATAGTGGTGCTTCTTGCAATAGGTAAGTTGGTTCTGGCTTCTGATTCCATTAAAAGTTTGGGGTTTTTATGTAATTTAAACAAACATGTTAGAAATTAAATATTCCAGGACCAAGAAAAACGAAAGTTTTAGGACTTTTCGATTCCATTTTACTTATTTTTGTTTTATCCAAAAGTTTGTGACAAATGTTCACGTTTAACACTTAATAGTCGCACGGTACGAAATGAGATTTTCGCAGGACTCGCGACAGATCGTCCAGTTATTTACGACCTCATAAACCTGCCTCGGATTGGAACATGCGATCACAAGAACGGACAGGCGATGGTGAACATGAGATTTAGAGGGACAATATTGGTTGGAGCACTCATGACAGTTCTGTAAAGGCAAGAAGTATGTCAGTGATCATATCCTTCATTTTGTAAAATCTTATTCGTTAATTCAATTTTAAAAATACCTACCGTTTTTACCTATTCAGGCAAAAACTAAAACTATACTTATTACGAGTACTTTTAAAACAATCATTACTTTTAAAACAGAATGAAATTATGGTGTATTTGAGAGCTTCAGTTTTAAAAACTCAAAACTCAAATATTTCTGTAACTAGTAGATTTTTGGATGAACATTGATTTTGGTTCTGTGTCTGCCTGTTATAAAGCATTATAATATGTAATTACAACAAATAGATGAGTATTTTATCAGTTATTTGGTTTCGATAGTACAGCTTTGACGACCTCTGTGGCGCAGCGGGTGAAGGCCCGCCTGTGACGCAGGAGGTTGCGTGTTCGATCCCCGCCGCGGGACAAATGTTTGTATGATCTGCAAATATTTGTCTCGGGTCTGGGTGTTTTCTATGTATATTATGTATGTATTTACAAAAAAAATGTATTTAAGTAGTATATCAGTCATGTAGTTCCCATAACACAAGCTCTGCTTAGCTTGGGGCTACATGATGCTGTGCGAAATGTCCAGCATTAAAAAAAAAAAAAAAAAAAGCTTTGCTTAGTTTGGGGCTAGATGAAATGTCCACAAATATAACTTGTTAAACTTTCGCGATTTGTTAACATAATAATAATAATAATAAAATCCCGTAAGTAATAATAATTATCATTATGTCCACAAATATTTATTTATTTATCGATCGAGCGAGCGAAGCGAGCGAAGATCTTAGTGGCAAGTTAGGCGATTTTGCTTTGTATGTTTGTATGTTTGTATATTTGTATGTTTGTATGTTTCATTTTTATGTTCTCGCATAACTATCGAACCGCTTATCCAATCTGTATGAAACTTGATAGGTCAATAGGTTGTGCTATGGAAATTTGCTGTGGAGCGTATGAGCGTAATCGATGAAGGGGTTGTAAAGATATGGGGTTCCCAAGGGGTTAAATTTTTTTCAAAGTTACCCAAATATATTGAGTGGGGTGTCATATGAAAGTACTCAATTTATACATTCCAAAATGGTTTTTAGTTTTCTTCTAGGTTCTATAGTTTTTGAAATACAGTTAAAAATAAAAATGATGAAAACCAATTAACGGAAGTATGGAGAGAGCTCCCGTTTCATAAAGTTTCGATGTATTTATAGGTCTGGTTATTTTACGAGAAAGAGTGTGGCATCGTTGTGGTTTGGTTTGCAATGATTTTAGTTGCTACATGATTTTCTTGATAAAGATTAAAAATAAAAGCCGTGTTGGCCGAGTGGAAGTGTTCGACTTTCGATTCATAGGTCGTAAGTTCGAACCCTGGCCGTGCTCATCAATGGATTTTTCGATTAGAATTTAAATGCACATTAACACGAACTCTAAACGGTGAAAGAAAACATCGTGAGGAAACCAGTTAACGTTCTAATAGCGGCGATGGGCTTGCAACCTGTCACGTATGCAAACGCTAACTCCTGCAAATAGTGGGCTGGGCATGTACCAAAATTATAGAGGGAGAGGAAGAGGGAGAGGGAGGGGCAAGGGGCGAGGGGGAGAGGGGGGAGGGGGTAGGGAGGGGGAGGGGGAAGGGAGGGGGAGCGGGAAGGGAGGGGGAGGGGGTAGGGAGGGGGAGGGGGGTAGGGAGGGGGAGGGGGGATGGAGGGGGAGGGGGGGGAGGAGGAGGGGCAGGGGGAGGGGAGGGGAAATTGATTTTCTAATACATTTTGTATTGAACTGCTATTTTAATAATTTCTCGAACTAAGAGGCCTTTCCTGAGGCGCGGTACGAAGTTCGCGGGGTCAACTATTGAATATAAACACGACACGACTTAATGTATTGCATGTATGCCTATAATCTTTATCATACTGAGGTAGCGCATTAGATATCATTGTGTGGTAAACACTAGAAAGAGCACTTAACGTAGGTATAGGGGTAGTCAGAAACAAGTCCAAATCTAGGCTATCAACACAACGGTGCGCGAGATCTCAGTTCGGGGCGAACTACTAGTTTATTTAGAGAAATATTGTGTGCCTAGCTATCTCTCCACCCCTTTAGTATTTTTCCTCCGACAATGCATCGAGTGACTTTAATACTATCTGTGTCAACGTCGACAATCCGATATAGGTCCGATGTAACAGAACGTTTATTACTACAGCCTTGGTTTATTTAAAAGACATTCTTGAAACAAAATTCGATTCCACTGTAACAATGTAAATTGTAGTTTCACTTTCGTAAGTTTCCTTGTGCTCAGATTTTAGTGATCGTTAATGGTTATACAGAAACTCATTTATTTTACAGTTATTCATAATAGAACCTTACTGAGCAGAAATCTACTTGGCTCGTCTTCTTTTCATTCATTTTGTGTATTGAAAGTTTAATAGGCAAAATATTTTGAAAATTCAACTCTTAAAGGTGAAAAAGATCAGAAATTGTTGTAAATAAACTATTTACAACAATTTCTTAAATATAGAATTAGAATTTTGGTAAAATTTGGAAAGTAACCAATAATTATTGATATTTTAAGTACCTACTTCAGGTACTTGCACTTTTGTAACAAAATATCACATCGTTCACAAAAAAATTACTAGGTACTATCTTTGAACCCCTAATGCAACGGAGTAGAAATTGACGACCCTGAAAGTTATAAGGCAGGTAAATAAAACCGCAAAATAAATTTACATTATATATTTACATTATAATGTTTATCATGAACCGACTAAGCAGGTGATCTCATATCATTGCTACAAAATACGGCAAATTTACTCATAACCCTTAAAAACAGAAGCATAATTAGAAACCAAATAATGAAGTCCGAATTTTACAACTCCAAATGAAAGCACCCCGCGGGGAGCTAAAACATTTTTCAAGAATAATCTGGACATTTTATTGCCATAATATTTATGGTCGTAAATATGAGCGGCGTACGAAATTAGGGCGCCTTCAGATATGCCGCAAAAGTGCCGCGCGGAGGCAGCGCGTCTGCCGCGCTGCTTTGTAAATGCATATAGATAAAAAACGCGCGATTGAAGCGCTACACCCGCGCTGCGGCTGCGGCTCAGACTAGTGACGTTGCGCACTTTGTTTTTGTTTTGTTTTTGTTGTTTCTTCGTCAGAGTCCATCATGAAGCTAAATGTACCTACTACCATTCTCAATCCTAGCGATGGCAGTAGCGCTGCAAACTCACTGCCTCCATGCGGCATTTTCCGGCAAATTTGAAGGCGCCCTTAGCAAATGCACGACTGTCTTTGAGCTTTACAATTTCGATACAATCACTCGGCCTCGCAATAAATCAATTTTACAGTATTTTTAATGATCACCCGTAATCGTAAAATATTATATTGTGACTGACGTGTACTTACACTGCACAATCGGCCTATATAATACTGTGCAATATATCAGCTAAACAGTGGTTTCGTTTAACAAAACTATTCAGTTCTATAATTGGAAAATATCTGTTACGAGTCTCTATAGATGGCTCATACGGCGCCGGCGGCGTAAGCTGTGAATTAACCACAAAAATGTTAGGCTGATTTTAGTCTCACGCTCACCGTCAGCGCTGATAGGCGAGTGATATTTATTACAATGAAATAAGGATACTGATTCTAAGTTCTAAGTATCCTTATTTCATTGTAATAAAGATCATGATCAGACGACCTCTGTGGCGCAGTGGGCGAAGGCCCGCCTGTGACGCAGGAGGTTGCGGGTTCGATCCCCGCCGCGGGACAAATGTTTGTATGATCTGCAAATATTTGTCTCGGGTCTGGGTGTTTTCTATGTATATTATGTATGTATTTACAAAAAAAAAATGTATATAAGTAGTATATCAGTCATGTGGTTCCCATAACACAAGCTCTGCTTAGCTTGGGGCTACATGATGCTGTGTGAAATGTCCAGCAATATTTATTTATTTATTATTATTTATCACTCGCCTATCAGCGCTGACGGTGAGCGTGAGACTAAAATCAGCCTTACCTGTAACGTTGATTGCCTAGAATGTTTAGTAATATTGTATTATATTAATTGGACAAAAGCATGGGCTGCGGATTAAAATCCCGTCTGGGTGCAATTTTTGGATGCATTTAAAAAAAATCGATTCAGTACCTACCTACTAACTTTCACCCACAGCGTTGCATTTTAAGCCTATTAATTTATAATACTATTCCAGGCCATGATCTAGACTTATTTATAGTTTATGCCAAATCACTTAGCTGGCTGGGGCGTGATTGAAACACAAATACCTCCTCACAAACTCTCAGATTTACAATATTAGTAGGATCATCAACAGCAGCATTCAATAGCTCGCAAAATAATCCTCTGTCACCACAAACTAGAGACGTAACATAAATCAGTTCAACAGTATAATGATTAGAGTCTAATCATTATACTGTTGAACTGATTTAAATTCAATTAAAAACAAGACGTTGTTTAACCAGTGTTTAACTTTAAACATCTTTCATAAGTAAGACCCATAAACACACGCCCTATTATTCTTTATGGGTCTTACTTATGAAAGATGTTTAAAGTCAAATACTGGTTAAACAATGTCTTGTTTTTATTTGTAGACAGTGACGAATAGAGACAGGACGTTGTTTAACCAGTGTTCAACTTTAAACATCCTTCATAAGTAAGGGGGTATACTTCTAGGCTCCCTAGAGCACAGACGGCCGCTAAATCTGATGTCATCTTTTTCCATTAACCTTAAAGAAAAAAAAACATTTTCAGTCCTTTCAAAATTGACAAATAAATTTAATAAATATGAACTGTCTTTACCATTTATAACAGTCGAATGAAACAAATACGACCACGGACGATGCAATTTTATCTGAAAACGAGAACACATTGGCAAGTTCTGACCCATTTCATCCATATCCGTTATTTCCCAAATTAAATAACGTTATAGTTTCCGATAACCGTTTCGTTTCGATTACGGACGTCAAATGTAAACAGGACAACTATTATTTTCAACGTTTAAAAGGGTTAAAAGAATGTCGCAAACACGAGTAATTTATTTAGGTACCCGTACGAAGCACTCGTGGTGTAGCTTGCTGACGTTCTTGATAGATCGGTGACGTTCAGACTAGTCACAATTTGGATGGATGACCGCTAGTGGCATTAACAGCGCTTCCTTGCTTCGGAGGGCACGGTCTTTTAAGTAATTAAACCATGACGGAAGCCTTCAGGCGGCTTAAAACTCTATGGTGACAGAGCTTTTAGGCCGCCTAAAGGCCTCATGATGAAGGTATTTGACTATTTTGACTCAATCGGTGATTTTGAACATTTTGACTGGACAATTCATGCGCCGCTAAAATCTTCCACAGTGCGCATGTACTTTATAGTCGTATTGCTCATTATACGGACTAAAAGTGAAGGAAAAAATGACATTTTTCCTTAAATTTTGATTAGTTTTGATACGTTTTATGTCAAAATTGAAGGAAAAATGACATTTTTTCCTTCACTTTTAGTCCGTATAATGAGCAATACGACTATAGCTACTAGCTGATACAAACATAGGTACGTAGTATAGATTAGTAAAACATTATGCAAAAATTTGCGTTTATTGAAAGCTAAATTACAGTCTATCGATGTTACTAGACAGGTTTAGAAGTAGCTGTCGGTCGGGGTCCGTAAAAAATCCTCAAATCATTGACCAATTTCCAATAAGCTCACAATTTGCTGCAGCATTTACATGTAAATCGACGTAAAGAAACAGTTTAGAAAATTACAGATCGAAGCTCATCGGCCTCATCAACTTATAGCCGATACCTCCCACATAAAAAGCTCTCACGAGCGTCGTAACCAATAAAGGCAAGTGTGAGTAGGCCTCGTCAGGAAAGAGTTCAGTACATTAGTTACCATTTTTCTTCTTACTTATTATTTAGTAACTAGGTTAGACGCAACCTAATTACTCTAACAATGATATACGTTACATAGATTCGATACGGAGGATCTCTTTGTCTCTAGCTTAATAGGTATTTAATTTTTCGTTCCCTTTACCCGTGATCTATCAATCACGCAATCTTTAACATATTTCATTTTTTTTTTTCAGATTGGAACACGTACCTAAAGAAGATATACACGAATCATGGGAACTCTAAAAACGATTATCTCAGTTAACTCAATGGTACAACATGCAAAGAATTAATATTTGTATAGAAGCGAGCAAAGGTCGTCCATGATAAGGTGGTCTATCTCGTTATAAAAAAACTGTCAGTTTTTGCTCTCCGCCATAGAAACACGAAGGCTTCGCGCGTTGCGACCATAGAAACGAATATATCGTAGTTCGCTCTTCAATCCAAATCTTCTTTATTAAAATTAAGTAAGTATAATTTTAGAACATTAAACATGAGCACCGTCTAAGACAATTTGTTTCGAAGATTTTTTTAAGCATGACAAACTTTAGTCACAACACTTTGCCATTAGTAACTATTTGTTGCTTGAATACTTAACTATGCACAATATTTAAATCTTATTCTTCTTTCAAAACTTTCGTGAGTTGTATTAGAAATTATTTAACACACGGGATTTACTCACGTGAAAATATCTTCGATTTAGATACCGACAATGTTTCGATTCATCCGGAGAATCTTCATCTGGGTAAGGAGGGAGTTGCGGCAAGGGTACGGTCGCGTCTCACACTACATCCAACATTGTCGGTATCTAAATCGAAGATATTTTCACGCGAGTAATTCCCGTGTGTTAAATAATGACTTATTCTTCTATTACAAAAGGATACTGTTAATTCGTTCCTAGATTCTATCCTTAGATTGATGACTCATATATCAAGCAGCTCTATATCATAAAACTCATTTACCAACCTCTGTGAGCATCGACGATCGCACAATAAAAGTGCCAGTGTGTTCTTACAAACAAGAATTTATGTTCGGCGTATGCAAATTGGACTGATGGCGATATTTTTTGTGCCACAATGACGGCTGTAATCTCGCCGTAGAACAATAAAGAGAAGTTATGGTGTTTGTTCTTGATCTAGGTATTGAAAGCAAACTTTATATCGTTAGGATTTAGTTATAATAATTATTAGTAAATCCTATTCTATTAAACGAGCAATATTTGTTTGTTTGTTTATTTGTACTCACGTTCTCGATAACGGCTCTAACGATTTCAATGAAATTTGCGGTAAGGGGTTTTAGGGGGCGAAGAATCGATTAGCTAGGTCTCATTTTCTCTATTTGCACCCGAGCAGAGCTCGGTCGCCCAGATATTAAGTACTATATATTTGCTTCGGCAGATTGTTTAAAAAATACTTGTGTAGGTACTTCACCATTGAAAAATGGTATGATGTGAAAGTAATTTTAAATTAATTCCGAAACCTACAAACGGGCGAAAAGAATCATTTCAATGTGAGCAATTTCACTCATTTCAGCGCCAACAAATTGCCTAGATGTAATTCAAAAATGCATTCTGGCCATGTCTTTGTTCAATCACTAAAAGGAGCTCGTTTAATGGATTTCTACCATTACTGAGCAAATAATCGTAGTGGACTCTTGGGATGAGGATACAGTGTGGCGATGGGAATGCGCAAAGTGGTTATAACGTTGTTTGTTGAAGATTGCTGCTACGATAGCTGCGGAGCTCTGCCAAAAACGCTCTTACGACATTTACCTATTTATATTATCTCGCCCTTACTTATGAAAGATGTTTAAAGTTGAACATTGCTTAAACAACGTTCTGTCTCTGTCACTATCCACAAATAAAGATGGACGTTGTTTAACCAGTGTTCAGCTTTAAACATCGTTCATTAGTAAGGCCCTCTATGTGTGGTTTTGATTTCTGTGGACACATATTTAACCACAACAAGCAAATCCACAAAAAGATAGGATATAGAAACTGGGAGTTTAATGTTGATAGATTGTGTGGAAGACAAAATGAGAGATAAAGAAGTTGGTGCTGAAATGACGGTGCAGAATTATTAGGATATGAGTGAATTATAATGTGGCATAAGAGCAGGACAAAGGACAGTTCAACCATGTTGGAAATTATAAAAATGGCTGGTCTGTTCCCAGCAGTAAGTGAATTCGAGTTAGTTGAAGTATATTTTTTGTCCTATTGGCATCAATGTTTCCAGCTAATATGATCGCGGATGCACCGAAGCGTAAAAAAATGTCCAAGCCCAAAGCCTGTGATTCATTTATTTACTTCATAACGCCATACTCTTAAAAGCCGAGTCTTATTTGCCAACTTAATTTAACTGGAAAAACAGCACAAATCTTTTAACACTCACTAATTAAGTTTTTTAAAGGGATATTCAAGGGGTTTTTTTGCAAATAATGTTTGTATATCTTTTGTAAAGACTTTTTTGGTTTCAGATAATCCGCTACCCGCCCCGCTCGTGTATGCACGGCAGCCGTGGAGGTGCGCGCCGGCGGCTCAGTCACGACGTGCCAGTCTCCCCGAACCGCCAATTTGTGGCGGCCCATGTTGGTTTTGTTGAAACCAGCATCTTCATACCTACATGGAACTTTTTTACACTTTTTGCCAACGATATACCCATAATGGACGTGAAAAAATGCTACACACATCCTATTGTTAACATTTGTTACTTATTCTGGGTGTAACCGATTCGCTTGTATGCTTTTTTGGACTCGTCAAATCTGACATCCTCGCCGACAAGCCCGACGCTTATTAACTACAAAATTACCAAAGATAATAATTAGGTAACAAACATTCACTCCATGCATCGTCAACTACGAAATTCCCAAAACACACAACTCGACCAGCTCAAGCTGACCTTTGACTGCACGTTGAGTTCGCCCGCGGTTATAATTTTATAGATAAGCAATGAAGGGCATCGAGGGTCGTGCAACGGTGGACGCACCTCGTAATGACGGCCCGTCAGTCCGGCCGTCACTCAGCGGCTCCGAAGAATGAGTTCATTTCCTTCGAACACGCGAGATACGATTTTTAATTAAGTTTTTGTTGGAAATTCATTAAAGGGCGCAGGCGCGGGTGGCTTTCAAAACTATGCACATACATAAAGTTACATTAATGAGTAAAGAGCATGAACATGATTTTGATGTCAAATTTTGAGGTTACAGCACCATTATTTGCCTGTCAGGTTTTTAAATTGAACATGTAGCGGAAAGACAATAATCTCGTCGATACGTGCTGCGGACGGGAATTTAAATTGTAAAACTGGAGTAACAAAGAGGGTACATATGAGCTGGAGAAATGTAAATGTCGACTTATTATACCTGCAGCTCCCGCTTGTCAAGCGAGCGGTCAACTTACTTTTTATTCAAGGAATAATAGTCAATGTGTCAGCACTCTGCTACTAACAATCCTGTTCATCACGTTGCATTCGATGCTGTGTGCTTATTCTCAGTTAAAACTCACATTTTCTCTGCAAGATTAAATAAAAAAAACTTAGGCCTATCTTTACTAGATGATTTGATACAGTGTCAGGAGGCAATCTTTGCCTACACTTAACGGGACACTGTAGTACCTGAGACATTGTTGAGATGGAGTAAGCTTGAAGATTAAATATCCTACGAAGATAATCTCAGGGGAAAAACTATAATAGACTAGACTTTTTAGTCCATTTGAAAAGTGGCCACATGAATTTTATAATTTGTTAACATTTCACTTGACAAACAAGTTGCAATAAGTGATGAAAAAATAATAAACTCAACAGTATTTGGCTCATAGTCACACCCCGGACACTCGACGAAATCTCTATGCAAAAGCGGCGTCTAACTTCCTATATTTGCACTACACGATGTCAGTTTTGTACACAGTAAGGTTGTTACCGTATGAATAATGTACACTGTGGTCTCCGACTCGTCGTCGGCGTCGCGTCTACGCGTTCCGTGCTCAAAGTCACCTCCTCGCCAGCTCAAACTCACAGTGTCCATTCTACACATAGTATTATTATCTGTTCTGTGTCATAGTACCAAATGCAACGTCTTAAATGAGAATCTACAAGGATGATTCGTGTCGTTCAACATATCTCATTTATAAAACCCAAGTCGTATGAGGACTCCTTTACATTTAAGAAACAACAATGGAAATAATTGACGAATACATCACCGAGCTTCTCCCGACTTTTAGTCAAATTCACTCAGAAATGTAGAGCATAATACTTCATGTTTATGTTGATATAGAATTATACATCTCAAAACAAATTCAGCTCTTATAATCCGTACCCATATTATAAATGTGAAAGTGTGTTTATTTGTTTGTTTATTTGTCCTGCTTTCACGTCAAAACAGAGTAACGGATTGACGTGATTTTTTGTGTGAAGATAGTTGGAGGGCTGGAGAGTAACATAGGCTACTTTTTATTTAGGTACCACGCGAGCGAATCCGCGGGCAGCAGCTAGTTATAATATATTATAATATATTTTTATAGATTTGAGATTTTATTTATTTTATTTTATTATGAACGACCAACAGTTGTGAGTTGATTTACAAGAATGTACTTACAGAAAAACCAGAGAAAGAACGCTTTTACAAAAACTATTGACGAAAAGTCATTTGGAAATGAAAATTAGGTACTCATAATTTCAACTTTATCACAAACAAATTCATCAAATTAGAGCTGCTGTCGTATTGTTTTGTGGAATCACACTGCCGTCGGACGTATTCGGAAAACACGAGAATAACCGAGATCCAATCTCGAGCTGAAGTACTGTAAACTTACGCAGAATGTTTTCAGGCTTTAAAATATAATGAGGCTCTGTATTGATCTAGAAATTTAAATTCTCCTTTGCAACATATTTTCTCAAAACGGTCGCATCGTCTAACTCAACTGGAAATAAGGGGAAGGGTGTCAAAAGCACCGATGACAACCATTCAAATTTATGCATCCAAAACATATATCTCAGTTATCTTTATGATATCTCGCTATATTTTCTTGGTCCATCAAGCCACCGAGTAGACTACAGAGAAACAGCCGTCTAACATCGACTTTTATAATAGCCTATTCTTTTAGGGCTGTCACATAATGGAAATAAACTACGCCGCGCGGTGTCACTCGCGAAGTGTTAAAAATAATAAACGGACAAGTGGTACTGTTGACGGACGGATGGTATTTGCTATAATAAATACGTTAGCTTAATTTAATTAAAATAAACACTTAAGTCGTATTTTTAGTTAAATTACTTATGGCTTAGTACTGTGATCAAGCTTTCAAAGATACCCTAAAATCGTATCAAAGTTTGTCAAAGATATCTGTGTAAATTTAGTCGGTAACAGTTGCAGCTGCGACGCTACATCGCCTGTCGTCGCGCGGCTTCCCACCCATTTGTAAAATAATCTTCAAAGTGAACCGATCAGGGCTGTGCCACTGTGAAGTAGCTTTATTCCAAAAGAGAATGCTATTCGCTCGATATTTTGGAAGATGATGATTTGTATGTCGAGCGTTTAGTTACAAGTGAACCGATCAGGGCTGTGCCACTGTGTAGTGTAGTAGCTTTATTCCAAAAGAGAATGCTATTCGCACAATATTTGGAATATCACGATTTGTATTTCAAGCGTTTAGTTGTAATACTGCGTGTCTACTCTTTAAATCTAAAAACGACAGATTATGTCGTGGACTATGCTAATGAAACGCTTTTTTTTTATTGTTGGATATTTCACACAGCGCCATCTAGCCCCAAACTAAGCAAAGCTTGTACTATCTGAATATTTTAATCAATTTAAAGTACCGGTCCAGCTACTTAAAGGTCACAGATGGCCACATCAACTCCACACCACCGCCTTGCCTTGTGCGGTTAGGTATTCTTTGTATGGCCACAGAATAATAGTATTACGGTATGGCATTATACCAACGCTCACTGCATCACCTCCGTACCGTCACCGTATGAAAAGAAATTAAAGACGATGCGGTGCGGTTCGGCTGCAAAAATAATTCTCGCAGCGAGCCGCCACTACGATGACATAAAATGAGAGCAAAAATATCTCACACGCTGAGTTCACACCTACCAAGTGCTCAACTTTATTGTCAAGTGGATATCAAACAGTGCAAATTGAGTTTCTTATTCCAATCACACAGGTTAAAACAATACATCTTCCAACTAAATTAACTTTACTTCCTAAAATAGCTTATGAAGTAGTTTTTTTAGTAAAGTACTTAATAACTTTACTCCCTAACTAAGCAATTTTAGAAAGTAATAATAATATATTTTGTCCAGTTCAGTCTATTACTTTTCTTTTTAATGCATCAATTTGGACTATCAAATCAAGTGAAACTTCTGTATAGCAATATAATTATTCTGTGGCCATCAAAGTGAATCTACTGCATAATATACTGCGGCAGACATTGAAGTGGACTTTCGGATTGTATTTTCTATTGAATCTGAAAGGTGTCGTTTTTACATGGAATGCGCGCTTATGATCTAAAATTGGAGCTTTGAGGCGATTGTTTTAGGTTGTTTCTTGCGCGTTGAGGCGGTATATAGCCAATAAACACAAAGCTATTTTTACCCGACTGCGCAAAGCAAAGGAAGGGTAATGTGTTTATCAGTCTATGTATGTATGTATGTTTGGATGTTTCTATGTGGCATTCTAGAGGCCAAACGCGTGGACCGATTTTGATGATTCTTACGTCAATCGATTCGTCTGAACCTTGGGAGTGTTGTTAAAGGCATGACAGTAATCAAAATTCACCAGTGCCACCACCAGACGCCTTAATGTCAAAATTAAAAAAATCAAAATCGTCACACCATGTCAAGTGGGGTATCGTTGAATAGGTATTTTAAAATCAACTTTATGTTTCTTTTACCATTTTTCATTTTAAGTAATAGTTTAAGAAAAATAACGGTTTAAAGTTGATTAATAATTATTCTCGCTATGGATGTTTCTATGTGGCACTCTAGAGGCCAAACGCGTGGACCGATTTTGATGATTCTAACGTCAATCGATTTGTCTCAACCTTGCGAGTGTCACTAAAGACATGAAAGTAATCAAAATTAACCAGTGTTACAACCAGACGCCATATTGTCAAAATTCAAATCAAAATCAAATCAAATCATTTTATTCAGAACAGACAAGTAGGAACATAGTTTACAGAAGTACGATGAAACTGCAAAAGTTAATAACTGTGTAGCAGCTTTGAATTGAAAAACTCAAAATTGACGAACTATGTCAAGTGGGGTATCGTTGAATAGGTATTTAAAAATCAATGTTAGGTTTCTTTTACTATTTTTCATTTTAAATAATAGCTTAGGAAATATAACGGTTTAAAATTCTGTTTGTGTGTATCTTGGCCGCGCATCACGTCTCGGTCGAACGAAACTACTGGACGGATTTAAATGAAACTTGGTATTATTTGAGTGCATACATACTATACTACTACGAGGTATAAATAGGATACTTTTGATTACTATACCTACTTACTTACTGAAATTCAAGACGGTTCCCTTGGGAGAGGAAATGAAAATCAAAATGAGTAGGTAGGTATCTGGTTGTAATTCATTAACACATAGTACGATTTTATTGATTCTTTTTACCCGACTGCGCAACGCAAAGGAAGGGTAATTTTGTTAGAAAGTAGGTATGTACCTACTTTAAAATGTTCTGTAAAAATTTCAAGGTCATCGGTTTTGTAGTTCAGAAGTTACAAACATCGCAACCCTCAGTATTATTTTTTATTTACATTAATTACCAAAAACACAACTAGATGTCGCTGCTAAATCTGAACCAATCCTAGATCGCGCTATCGTTGCGTTTTGAAAAGTTTACCTATTCTATCAATTTTTGAGGGCCATTATCGAAAGTTTTTGATATTATTGGATTGGATTGAATTATTGGCTGATGGGGAATTGGATTGGATGGATTTGATGAATAAAATTGAATAAATAATTAGGGCGATACGAAGTTACTTAGTTTAGTTGGTTTATTAATTTCTTGTTGGGTAGGTAATAGTTAATCAAGGTATTTTAAAATCAACTTTATCATAACTAAAAAGTGTTAAATAAAAAAATATTTTAAAAAAACAAAAACCCGACTGCGTCAAAACTAAAAAGAAAAAAACAAGCCTGCAAAGAATTACTCACAGTCGGGACCCATAACATTGGGAAGATTTGATTGGTAATAAAATGAATGGGTACCGACTGTGAGTAATTCTTTGCAGGCTTGTTTTTTTCTTTTTAGTTTTGACGCAGTCGGGTTTTTGTTTTTTTAAAATATTTTTTTATTAAAGCATTACGTACTCATTATAAGGGGCTTCAAATAAATTGAAACATGTAGGTACTGACTAAAGCGTTTACCGCTTTCAAATTTCAAGAACCTGATATTTTTAGACATAGTTTTTCAAGTAGAAAAATGTGAGTCCAAATAATGTCTTTGGACCTACCTCTGACTACCCCATAGTCACTACCGCGCATTTAGAGACGTGTCCATTATTTTTTTTTTTTTTTTTGTAAACCTAAATTTTATATTTAAAGATTTAGAGGGAAAATGCCGTAAGTTGTAACATTATCAGAACAAAAGACATCAACGAGACTCTCTACCTATAACATTTGTAGCACACACCTTCGTAGCACCTGACATTACATTTTTCTTTTATACTTACTTAACTACAGTCATCATCAGATGTTAATGATTTGTTCAGAATACTTATAGAATAAAACGAAGTTAATTTTTTTTTCATTAAGTCTATCATAAAAATTCACTTTTCAAAGTTTACTTATTTACAAAACAATTTCAAGTCCTTTTAACTATTTTAATATCAAAATAACCTGAATTAGTTGTTAAGTTCTGCTATTCTTATTTCATCTCATTCTTCATTCCACAAAGGTTGTCTGGAAGAGATCTTTTCTTAGAAATAAGACCTCCATTTTACAATTAAACTTAAGATATACTAGTGCTTAGGTTACTACATGAAGTGTAAAATACTATTTTTATTCAATCATTACATTAGTGATGAAATAGGATTCATTTAAAATCATAAAATTCACAATAACTTCTACGGTATGACGTTCCAATCTGTCGTTTTGCAAACATTTTATACTTTCAGATAAACTTATAGAGATATTTATGCGAATCGTAATGTATTCAGTCAATAAAATCGGTGTATTTATTTCTTCATTTTGTTAACGAGGCGTCTCCTTTAATAACATTCGGTCCCATAAACTTTTACATTTTACTACTCGACTCAATATCAATTTCATACCAATTAATGTTTTCTTCATAATAAAATAAACATATTATTGTGTTTAGCATATTTTATTTGTTTTCCTATTTCATTATTTTATGCCTATACTAAAATTTGAAATTATTAAAAAACAGGAATTCTTCGCGTAAAAACATCGTTAGTCGTACGGAAAATGTGTTTTGTCGATATTTCTAGTGCAACCCACATAAGTTTTGAGAGTGAGTAATGTATAGGTAAGTATTATGTTTTGTTGTAGATCATGGTCTAATCTAGTTAGAATCGCAACCGCGGGATGAAGCATTTTTTTAAAAAGAACATAAACATCCGAGTCGAAGAAACATCAATCGAGATTACAGAAAAAATAAAAACCGGTCAAGTGCGAGTCGAACTCGTACGCCGAGGGTTCCGTACCTAGCCATGGTGCCAATTAAGCTAGTCCGCTTAATTGTATGAGCGCCCATACAACTCGGAGGACAATTTTAATTGGCGTCAACTATGTATGTATGGGAACACCCTTTAATTTTCAACTTTTTTAACTTTTTGGAATTTTTCTTTTATTTGTGCTATAAGACCTTGCTTTTTGCCAAATTTCGTTATTCTAGGTCAACGGGAACTACCATTTAGGTTTTCGACCCAAAACCTCTAGGGTACTTCCGGTTGACCTAGAATTGTCAATTTTGGTTACAAGCAAGGTCTTCCAGCACAAGTAAAGGAAAAATTCCGAAAAATAAAAAAAGTTGAAAATTAAGGTAAGTTTTGGTACTCACAAGTTTTCACGAAAACCTAAATTTGCTTATATCTTTTTATAGTGTTGACTCAGGACCTTGATTTTTATAGTCACAATAGGGACTATAGACCTTAGTATATGGTATAATTTTCAACTTGCTAGCTCTACCCGTTCCTGAGATAATCGATGGTGACACACGGACAGACAGACGGACAGACGGACAGACGGACAGACGGACAGACGGACAGACGGACAAGAAAGTGATCTTATAAGGGTTCCTTTTTTTACCTTTTAAGGTACGGAACCCTAAAAAACCAAACTATCTAGAAATAAATGAAGAATCAGTGTTGCCAACCCGAATTTTTGAAAATTGGTAGATGAGGGGCCAAAAATTGGTAGAAGTTGGTAGAATGTAAAATGAAAAATAGGTAAGTACTTAGATCTACCACCCTAATTCAGAAGGTTTGTAATAACAAATATTTATTATTTAAATTTATACGTAGCGACTTTAATTTACAAGTTTTAAAGGTATAAGCTAGGTTGCCCGCTTTTAGATAAAAATATTTTATGGAACAATCTCTAGCTCGAGTGTCAATGCCACAGATGTAATTTTTTTTGGATGCAGTCTGTTTTTCTCGCAGGTCAAATTCAAATAGGTACCTAATAAACCTACCTAGGTACATTAATTTGGAGCAAGAAACTTAGCTTAATTAAAACCAGTAGGTACCTAATAAACACTGCAGATAAGCAGCTAACACTTTTTCAATTCGGCAAGTTGGTAGTTAAAGGCTAAATAATACCTACTACCAATTACCAATAGGACCGTATCGCACTGTCATTTCACATGAAAGAAACGTTCATCAATGTGGTTCCATAAGATTTAGAAAAGTAGGTAGATTCCAGGCTTGTGGTGGTAGATAGGTAGACTCGAGGCAAAGTAGGTAGATCTACCTACAAGTTGGTAGATATGGCAACGCTGTGAAGAATGCACTTTTTTGGCTCAACGTATTAGCATTGCCATCCAGCGCGGTAATGCTGCCAGTGTCTTGAGCACGCTTCCGACTGGCAGTGGCTTGGATCAGTTGAGCTACCTGTAGATCGTTTCAAACGATCCTTAGGTGGCTTAAATGGTTCTTTTTGTATTTTATAATGCTATGTAAATATGTAGTGGTTTAGTTTCTGTAAATAAAATTATATATTTGCATCTAGAAATAATAAAATAAAAGATTACAGGAAAAAATTGCACAGATTCATTCGATTTAAATAAATTCATCCCGCGAACTTGTGAGAAATAAAGTCCGGTATAATAACAGTAAAGTTTTGTTAATAAGAAACACGAGCGTATCAATAGAACTAAATACCGCTGTTTTGAAATATCCATAATCAAATAGAGCTATAAATTTTATTTACAATTTATTGTGTTACTGTTTAAAGTGGGAAATAAACATTAAACACCTTGAAATTTGATAGTTTCCATATTAATGTTGTCGTCTTGTTTTCTAAAAAGCTATAAAGTATTTGAGAAATTTGTTGATTTTGCTGTCGACAAAAACATGTTTTTGGTCATCCCGATGACGAGATCTCTTTATAAAGTCGCGACATTCAGAGACTCTATCTATAATACATTACCCTACTTATGCTCTACAAATGCTCGTGGCTTAGCTTGCAGACGTTCTTGACAGATCATTGAAGTTAAGCGAGACGCTCCTAGGCCTCAATTTCTCTATTTTACAACGTCAGTGAATCTCAAGCATAAAACACTTTAGCAGCATTTACACTCAGAGATATCTGTACAGTCCAGATGCCAGAGCATTTACACGCAGAGATATCTGTACAGATATTGTACAGTCCAGATGCCGCGGGAAATAGCACGCGCCATTCCAACCTTTGACAGTTTTATGCGCGGATATCTGTAAAGATATCTCTATAGATATCTGTACAGATATCTGTACAGTCCAGATCCGTGGTAAAAACTCTACCGTGTAAAGGCCGCTTTTGAATGTTCACGTCATGTAAAAAGAACGCTGGAAGAAAGTGGAGGGGTGTGTTCTGTCTCATGTTTGCGAATAAGTAACCCATGCGCAAACATGAAAAAAAAAACACACCCGCGCCACTTTCTTCCAGTATTCTTTTTACATGACGCGAATTATATTATTTAAAAAAAGTAAAAATAGCTCATTCTCGACACATACGAAATGTGATGTGACAGGTCCACCTCAAACTATTAGCTTATCCGTCACAAATATGACACCCAGTGGCAGTGACTGATACATACTTTTTGAATAAAACCATCATTGACATACACAACACACATCAAAAAAGTTTAGGACCGTTTGTGTGTTTCAAACTTGAAAACATTAAAAAAAAATCTGATCACGACTGTATCCCAAGGCGCTGAAGATATTGTCTCAAATCTTTTTAGACATCTTTAAGATCCTTTAAAGATGTCATAAGGAGGTAATCAGAGGTATGACCAAATACATATTTGGTACCACATTTTGCAGAAGTAAGCATTCCATACATGACAGGTTGAAAGCCCATCGACGCAATATTTTTTTAATACGTTGAAAACCATTGACTTCGTGTTTATTTATTTCAGATTATTTATTTTTAAACGAATAATATCCTTAAAGATTTTTTTTAAATATTTATAGTAGGTAAGTAATCAAAAAATATTTCAACTTTTAAAAATGATCGCAAACTTTTTTTGATGTGTGTAGTTGCTTCATTCAGCGAGTTTATTGATTGTGTAGGTAGCACTATATTTCCTTTCTAACGATTTTCGGTACTTCCTTGTGTACTATGTTGATTTTCATAAAAAAATGTGACAAACTGTTAACGGCAACGTAATAATGATAGAAACTCATTGGTTGAACTGAAAAGTGAAAGATTTTACTCACTATGAATGCTGCGTCATATTTAAATTTAGAACACCTACTACGATTGTAACTATTTTTCTTTTCAGCCAGTTAGATCTCCTAAATGTTTATTTTTAGTTTTGAATTTAGAATTTGTTAAGTTGGTATTTGTATTATAATCATCTGAAGCTGGGTGTTTCGCGCATCTACTGCGCTCTTCTTTCGCAAACAGGGAGCGTGCAATGTTCGTGAACGTACCCACTACCAAAAACAGTGGGCTGTCTAACTTGTCTCAAACCTCAAAACAATCGCTTAGGTATCTTTCGTCGTGTTCTGTCTCGTTGAGATGAGAGTGACAAAGCTACTTGCGTGGTCACTGAACTCTCATATTTGACAATTTGAGACTGATTTTGGTCCCTATCAAATATAGACAATTAGGGGGCAGTTCCAGGAGCGCAGAGCGCAGTAGGTGCGTGAACATAATGGTAACCCACCTTAACACATTCCTTTCTATTCATTTTAAGAACTCCCACACCAAGATGGTCTAACTTTACTTACTCCGAGTCGAGCTTTTATAAGCACGTTTTACCTATTTCAAGTGCATTTATAAGCGCATTCAAAGATAATATCGTGTACGGTAAATATTTTAGGACAGTGGTGTGAATGGAAGCCGTCCTGTTTTATTTCAGTGGAGGGTTGACCAGCTTTATAGCCGCAATTCACTGGTCTCTTCACCTTAGTGGGTGACCATCAATTGTATTAAAATACGACGATGAGTTTTTTTCCATTCGTTCCGATAATTTCATTTGGGTGGATATAAACTCGCTAATTGCTAAGTGTTTCTTAGACTCCTCGGAGACTGCAAACTTTTCTATCCGCCTATAGTTTTGTCGGGTTCATAATCAGCATGAAGATGTATGCAAGTGCGCATACATGCGATTCAGTGGGGCTACTCCCATAACTTAAAACGATATATCGTGCGAATTTTCATAGTTTAGCTTATGTTGTTGGAAATTTATTTACAGAAACTAAACTACTACATCAGAATATATAAAAGGCTTTCGTATTTACATAAAAGTATAAAATACAAAAAGAACCAGTTGAGCCACCTAAGGATCGTTGGAAACGATCTATAGGTAGCTCAACTGATCCAAGCCACTGCCAGACGGAAGCGTGCCCAAGACACTGGCAGCATTACCGCGCTGGATGGCAATGCTGACATGTTGAGCCAAAAAAGTGCCAGACTTGGGATCACGCGTCGCTTCGATAAGATGCCCTGAAAGAATTTTGAAAACGCGATGGGCCCCGGTACCCCGCGGACCCAGGGTCTCAACCCCAAAAGGTTCAAATATATAAACCCTATCAAGATTTACATATTTGCGCCTTTTGAGATCCTCAGCCGAATCTGCCGCAGCGCCAGGCCTAACTGATGTCCCCGGTAGATGTGAATGCGCAAGGGTATCGACGCAAGTAGCGTCCCACACCAAAGGCCTTCCCCTCTCCCAAGGGACAAGAGTCATACCGTCGGGGCGCTTGCCATCGTCACGCATCAGACCGCTCGGTTCTAGAACGGCTGGTACATTGGCGCCGACAAGCGCTCGACGGATGAGATCATTAAGACTGGCGTGTCGGCAGAACCGACCGGCGGCCCTGGTGCACGACAATCCGTGGTTTCCAAGCTGATCGACCGCAGTACTGCACCGACATTGGTGAGGGGCGCAACACGGCGCACCCAACCGTAGGCATACTGCAACACGGAAGCTAGCGGGATCCATTAGTGTTCCTAAATTATGTGAGGGAAGTGCTTGAAGCCACAAACCTGACTCCCATTTTGAAACGGCTAAGAGACGGACACGATCTGCGGAGCTTGAACACGTCTGTAGGAGACAATTCCGTGTCAACTCACACAGAGGCCCGTCCCATTGCCGAATTGGAAATTGAATTTGGAACATTCGACCAACATAGCTGAACTACGAAAATTGGCACGATATATCGTTTTTAGTGTTGGGAGGGCCCTTAGCCCAGTTGTATCTTATATGTTTGCACTAGCAGACCAACTCGACCAAGCTATCGGCCGATAGGAAAGTTTACAGTCTGCGAGGGATCTTAAACTTCCTCAATCACAACTCATTGAAATTATTAAATTTAAATAGGCATTACTTGATTAACTTTCGAGTAAATGTACAAGTTTGTAATATTGTAATCAAGTCCTCGTTTTACAAAACGAATGGTGCCCCTACTGTAGGAAACAATTCTCCCATTTAGCATGTGTATGCAAGCGACCTACCGGCTATTGAACAGACCCTCACGGAGGTTCGGTTTTTGTATGCAAAAACATTCCTAGATTATGATAAAGTTTAGTAACATACCTACGCCTATTGCTATAATAAAACTTCGCATATTCTGGTAACAGTCGTGTAAAGAGGAAAATAAACGCAGGAAATAGTATAGAAAATAGGGAAATAACAAAAGAGTGTAGGCACAAAATAGCGGCTGATTAATCTTTATAAATGGTGCTACCTGGTAAGTACTTCAATAACGTCTGGACTTATCTATTGGCTAATGCATATAATGTCAGTCCTAACAAAATAAATCGTAAAATTGCCTTTTTTTGTAATTATTACAATAAACGTTAAACAATTGTGCAGATCTCCCCTTGGAAAATCAAATAATATTGTGTGCCCTCGGTTACAAGGTTTCGTTGTTGAATTTCGATGAAGTGTCAAATGTGATCTACAGTCCGTTCACAGTTATTTTACCTCTAGCCGTCATGTTGGCCAACCTGGGCGTAGGAACAAACTTTACAAGATCATAGCAAATTTGTTCCTACGCCCAGGTTGGCCAACATGACGGCTAGAGGTAAAATAACTGTGAACGGACTGTATTGACGTGGCCCTACATTAGTATGAAGTCAAATTACCATGTACTTATATGTATATGCCTAGGTATATAATAATTATGTAGGCACGTTTCAATATTATTCAGGACTTAAATAAGTCATTTACTAATATACGACTTGCCTCTTATCTCAGTTGGTAGTAGCTCTACCTTCTGCACTATAGGTCGTGGGTTCGATTCTCACCCAGGACAAACATTTGTGTGATGAACATAGATGTTTTTTCTGTATCCAGACACAGAACACACCCAGGTGTTATAAAGTATTCTACGTAAGTACTTATGTACTTATTTACAAAAAAAAAGTATGTGAGTATTCTATCAGTTATCTGGTTCCCATAGTACAAGCTTTGCTTAGTTTGGGGCTAGATGGCGCTGTGTGAAATGTCCAGCAATATTTATTTATTTTTGTTGTTGATGACCACGTAAGTGAAACTGCAGAGTGCAGGATACATAGCAATTAGGTATTTTATATGAGTGGGTATAATTGATTGGTGAATGCTATCTTAACTTAGGGTTGCTATCCGTCCGGGTTTCCCCGGATTTGTCCTAGTTTAGAGGGCATCCGGGGAGCGTCCGGGCGGGGTTTCATTTTGTAGTCCGGTAGTCTTGGGCCGCCCGCGACACAAGCTTTTGTTACACTGACTGTTTTTTATTACACTGGCTATATTAAAAAGTAGGTGGTCCTGTACACTACATACCTACCTAAAATACACATTTAAATTTTATTTTATATTTAAGTATAGTTTTAGTTTAAAAATAAGTTGTGTTTTTATTTAAGTTCATTTTATGTAAGCAGGGTATGGGAAATAAAGCTTTTTATTTTTATTTTTTATTTATATTAAAAAAACCTGTAGGTAGATATGTCCGGGATTTGAGCTCTAAAATCCGGGGTTTTTCACGCGTCTTGTCCTGGTTGCCAAATTTTAGAGATTGCAACCCTATCTTAACTACGTAAAAGACTATCTGAATAGTGATTAAGTGAAATAAAGACTACTGGAACTACCTAACAAGAGTCAATTCTAACCGGCTAATAGGATTTCAAGTTTTAAGTATCATTTAACTAGTTATTTGCAGTTTAACCTGTTTTTACAGACGTATTAAATTATACTAAAGGGTTGTTGAGATAATTAATTTGAAGGAATAAAGTTGCAGTTGATTATAGCTTAGTAAGCAGTAGTATTATTTTCATAGCGGTTTTACGACCGGTGGATTGTTATACTAACTAGGAACATTTTATTTTAGTATTACGTAATAATGCAGTAGATATACATTTATTTAAGTATAGAAACTAAACTACTGCATATTTACATAACATTATAAAATGCAATAAGAACCAGTTGAGCCACCTAAGGATCGTTGGAAACGATCTATAGGTAGCTCAACTGATCCAAGCCACTGCCAGTCGGAAGCGTGCCCAAGACACTGGCTGCATTAGGTACTGAGATAAGTGGCAGTTAATAATGCAGTTACCAAAAGTAGTTTTTTTTAACTGTCTGTTTTTTTAATCGGGTTGTCTAACACCCGGAGTATCATCTAACCATTAATCGTTAAATTGTCGGTCCCGGCTTTTAAGTCGTTAGGCCACGACGGAGGCCTTTAGGCGGCCTAAAAACTCCGTCACCAGAGTTGGTCACTTGCTCAACCGAAAAATACTTACTTTTAATCAGTGGCGCAAGTTGAGCTACAAAACATATACAACTAAGGCTACGTTCAGATGACAAGCGTTCAACGCGCGTTTTGATAACGCGCGTTTACAACTACATACTTTTTATTCAGGCCGTACACATGCTAGCGCGCGTTTTAATAAAGCGCGCGTTGACGCTGCGCTAGCGCTCGACTGTTGTCAGCGCGCGTCAACGCGCGCTTTGAGAACATTGGTTTTCTATGTTTCCGTTCAGTTGAGCGCGCGCTTTCGACGCGGATATACACATTTTAGGGATCAATTCGTTCAGAAATTGTCTGAAATGGAAACGGAAGCTTTTAATACGGTATAAAATCACCGCTAAAACTGTTTCTACGTCCATCTCCGGCAAATGTAGAACTCTACTGAAGTCTGAAATCTATGGCGGCCGCGACAACGCGCGTTCAACGCCTGACAAGCGCGTGTCATGTGAACACTATACAAAAATTTAGCGCGCGTTCAGCGCGCGTTGAACGCTTGTCATCTGAACGTAGCCTAATACTTAGTTGTTTCTTTATTCTTTTCTAATTAATCAAAATGTTTTTTCTCGTGTTATGAAACTCATTTGTTAAATTAATAGGTAGGTACTCACCAAAGTTTTGAAAACATTTTTAGTTTTGCTACAGCTCTATTCGTGGTCTAGAATAATTTAGCAAACCACTAAAAGTGTAAATCTAACCTTATTCTTATCTAATCTATTCATAATGAATGACTATAATTATCGTGTCAGTCTTATGTCAATGAAACAGAATTAGCAGTCATCTGAACTCTAGGAGGCATCTAAGTTAATTATGAATAACAGGGTAAATTTTTAAAACAAGCTCAAGTATGGAAACAATATAAAACAAAGGTAAAAGCAGCGGCGTTTTCAAACGAAGCAACTTCGCGACTACCGTTCAAAACAAACAGCGCCAGCGTTTTATGAGAACGATAATTAAAACACGATCAATTTGGACTTGTATTCCGTAGTCGGCTTATATCAAAACTATACCAAACTATTAGCACAGGAAAAATTTACTCAGCAGCTGGATCATTGTATACATTTTTAAGATTAATCTCTTCACGGTGATGGATATTATGAACATTTAAACCTCCAAGTAAACGAATCGATAAAACCTTACTGAGCGTGACCTATACAATATACAATTAATCAAAAAACAGCGGAAGCAAATCGACTTAAAATCAACGCCAATCAAAATTGTAGTGAAAAATATACAACGCTCATAGGCGTATTTCACATAATACGCTATTTACGACTTTAGAACGATTTACGTAGTTTTCTTAAAAACTATTCGTCGGAGTGACCTTTCTATCTTCACTTTAAGCTATGTGTACAATAGCCGACCGAAACTAATTTCAATAATGAAAACAGTACACGTCGGTACTCCTGTTGTCCGAATGCATTTTTCTTCGAAGCACTGTCAATATTGACTCCTGTGGGCAGCACAATGCTTGTGTTTGTCGACGTTGCACTTCGGGTCCTGTGTAAACACACCCTTAGATATCCACCACTCTATTACAAGTCGTAATTCTAGTAAGATAAAGTCTATGTTATGTTGATGATGGTAGAGGCACAAAAAGTCTAACCTTTATGTCCATAGTAGCATTTCGAAGCTTAGGGCTATTTTGAGGTTGGATAAATTGAACAAAAGTAAGCTAGCTACAGTTGTGAAAGGTTAAAGAGAGAGGTAAGTTTAAAATTATAAAGATAAGAAGATATAGCAGTAAATCAAACAGATAACAACACAGAAGTAAAAGTTAGTATCAGTTGGGTAAAGGAAGAGTTTATTTAACGATAGTGTGAAAAATATTCTGGTTTTCAGAACATTTTGTCACCAGAGAGTTGACAGCTAATACACCCGTTTTTATTGGACAATGAACATAGAACATTGTTCAGAAGTTTCACAACCACAGTTGAGAATAGGAAGTCAGATAGTACCATAAAGCACCAATGTAAACCCACTTCGCACGTTTTACAGCTAACGTTTCTAACATTATTGTATGAAACTGCGCTTCAAATGACACTGAACTCTAGTTAAAAAAATATATATTATAAACAGAAGTAACACACACCCTTTTGAAGCTTAAATAGATTGTTTGTGAAGGATATGGCGTTGAAGCTGCTACACAGTTATTAACTTTTGCAGTTTCATCGTACTTCTGTAAACTATGTTCCTATTTGTCTGTTCTGAATAAAATGATTTGATTTGATTTAATTTGATTTTGACTGGACTATAGAAACGGCGCGATGTTTGCAGAAAGGGCTATTCAGATGATTGCATAATATGGCGACATGTCAGTTTTAGTTTTAGATAAATGTATTTTGCTGCCGGTCAAATTACAAGCGCTTCGAATCTCTTTCTATTATCGCTAATCGTTTGTTTAGACCACGTGACTTATCGTCATTGAATTATAATTCCCATACATTTTCTGATGTTATCTTTAGCGTTAGCGATTGTATATAATAACTTAGCTCCGTCAGCTGGCTCAATCTCGATCTCGATCAATAGTCTTCGAATTCTAAATTCAAATGTATTTTTATTTTATGCTTCCACAGACAATATTGCCTAAAACTTTTACACGGACCAATCAGTGCAGTGAAGTAACTTAACAGAAACTTACTATTTTAGTGCAGTACCTATAGCCCAAACTAATTCACAAAATACTTATAGATTTTTTGTGTCTTGCGGATGTCCCAAAATATGTACTTCTTGATATATCCATATACTTAATATGAATATATCAATGTATCAAAAAGCACGGTAAGTATATAATAGTTAGTTTAGTCACAGATAATATAATACTATACTAGGTTAAGTATAGAAGCTAGAACTTTGAAAGCTATAAAGTAATAACCGTTAGCAGATCATAATATGACTCACTGCTGTAAAGGGGCTGTTTGAGGGATACCCTAATATTTGCCAAACCATCAAAGCGTTGTGGTGTATTAAGTTACTAAGTACAATAAGCATTATTTTATAATCCTCTGGCCTATATTTTGAGTATGTAATAAATACATATTATGGCTGTAGATATGTACCTACCTACCATTCTTGTGCTGTTTTATTTAGTGCAATAATATATCCATGTTTAGAGAGTACTCAAGCCTTATACGTATAATTCAAATAGCTAATAATTAAGTGGATTTTAGTAAACTTATTACTATATCGATCTTTTTAACAAACAAAATCTAATTGGAAATACAAAAATACAGATAGTGGTACTAAGATCGTAAAACTTGCAACTACTTAAACTTAACAGATGTTTAATGCTTTTGTGTTCCTTAAAACTATTTAAGTTCTTGTTAGTTATTTTCTAAAAAGCGTTTAAAGCCATTCATTTTGTTTCGGCTTTACGTAGGTATCGGTGATATAGCATCCGGCTAAATCCTAAATTGCCTACAGACGATACAATCTGGAAATACTTTGCTAGCAATTTACGAGTTTGGTTCCCGTCAAAGCATTCTTTGAGAGTGCGGTCGAACCAGACAACGCATGCTTCAGCACAAAACATAATAAAAACAGTTTTGTACAAACTGTTTCCAGGCCCTATTGAATGAGCCACATCCGAATAAGATCCTGAAGAAACACGTTCGAATCTAAAATATAGTAGTAAAGCAATGCTGTTGCGTGCTGTAATATGAAGTTGAACCGTAAACGAAGAACTCATGGCATCCCGACCGACCACAATATTCTTATGACTTTCAAAACATGACCATTCCATTGGACGAGAGCTTAGTTTGTGAATATATTTAGCATTTTATTACGCTATTATTCTTATAAAGGTTTTTAAATGTTTAAACAATTCGGCGCGATACATTATTGCCCAAAAAGGAATAAAATTCAGCGCATTAAATACTAATAAAACATCTCTGGTGCGAGATTTTTGTTTATTTTAGTGCAGCACTGTGAGAAGACCTATAAAAGCTTGTCCACAATAGTGAGAAATGACAGGCCGTTAAGGTAGGTCTTCAGGCGGATGGGCGGGTCCAGGGTTTCTCCATTAATAGTTGGTTCTGCCTAGCTCCGGTCTTGGAGAAACTCGGGGCCGTCCTTACGCCGCAGCTTGTCCACAATAGTGAGAAATGACAGGCCGTTAAGGTAGGTCTTCAGGCGGATGGGCGGGTCCAGGGTTTCTCCATTAATAGTTGGTTCTGCCTAGCTCCGGTCTTGGAGAAACTCGGGGCCGTCCTTACGCCGCAGGGGTTCGCGGGTAAGGAGGCGTTTGGTCTTGGGGGAGAGCGCAACAGTCGTGATGATCCCCAAGGCAAGTCTGTGCTTACTTCCTTCACGAGGTGCCGCCTGTTATTGGTCTATTTCCTTCAGAAATAGACGCAACAGAAACCACAGGCGCTGACATCGTCCTTTCCAGGACGTGTTGGTGGGATAGGCTTGGGAGGAAGGGTTTTGTCGGGTTGTGGTCTTACTGGTCTATTTACTTAAATAGACTCAGTTAAGACCACAGGGGGGAGGGAAAGGGGGTTGGCTGGGCTTGTTTGGGGGGGTTGGGGGGGTCGGGGGCGGGTTTTTGGAATGGGGGGGTGATGGTTGTTGGGTCGGGCATGAGCCGTTGCTGGGGGGGGTTTAAAGAGGGAAAGCTCCCCCGAGTATGCCTGGCAGAAAGGGGGATGCTGTCTAGAGGAAGAAAACCTCGATAAAAAATTGACGCTGCGGGCAGGTATAGCGGAGGTGTCGCTGATAAACCCTTCCCGCAGCTGGCGTCTCGTTATCCCACACTGAGTATGGGCTGTAGTAGGGGCCCTGTTTACCGGGGCCCTAGTGGGACCGAGGGCCTAGGCTGGCGTTGCCCGGGCCGCGAGGAAGAAAACCTCAATAAAAATTGATGCTGCGGGCAGGTATTGCGGAGGTGTACGCTCGTAAACCCTTCCCGCAGCGGTGGTGTGGCCGCGGCGGTGGCACCGGGGGGTGTAACCGTCCGCGTATGGCCCCCATGAGGTGGGGCGCGTGCTGAGGTTCCGCGCGCCCCCCTCTCCTCTCACGGAGAGGCGTGGTGGGACGATTTTCGTCAACCGAGAGGGGGCCCTTCTCAGGGCCAACGCCGTCGGGGCCGTGGAAGAATGCGAAAGCGTACCCATAGCCTCGGCACTATGGCGTAAAGAGGGAACCCCCCAGACTTTTTAGTGGGTATGCCGCCACTCAGGCGGAGACTCCCACATAACCACTCCGCTCCCCCCGGGGCGGGTGGTATCCATAAAGGATTTTTACTGGGTTAAAAAAAAAAAAAAAAAAAAAAACGTCTTCAGGCGGATCAGTTATTTGTACGGGCATGATTTGCAGAGCTGTTTCCTCTATCAATGAGGGGTCAACCTGGCTTTGTTATTTGGAACTTGATATGCACACAAAAGCTCCGCTCTGACTGCGTACACATTTCATCGTCGAATGAACACAATCGGTATCTTCGGGCGAGGATCGTTGGTTTAATCCGACAGTGTCGCGTCGCCCCTCGGGAATCTTCTAATGGCGATTCAAACACGCCGCCTATAAACGCATTAACCGACTGTCGGATCACGCTCCGAGACCCCAATGCATTGTCACATACCTAAATCCCTCTATCGGATCGGATAAATACCTGGCCGGTACGCTGAGGCTTGATTTATTGCTGTAACTATCATAATATTTAAAAATATCGATAATAACGCGCCTATAAATATAATTCTAGGAGAATAGGTATAGTTTTGCCAGCTGTTCAATTCAACTTCATCAGTTTTGTTAACTATACAGAGGCACGCGACCATTTCACTTTATTTACCATAATTCAGTCCCAGTCCCTTAAAAACATTATCTAAAGGCCGTAAATATCGGCCATTATCGAGGACCCTTCAAAATTCCATGCGGTGCATTTGAAAGTACGCGAGAGAATGACGCGTCAACTCCATCCACTAAGAAAAATATTGAGACAACAGGCCGTGGAGTGCCCTCGCGACATAATGGCTTTTCATTGAATTCCACTTGCTTTCTTTTGTTTATATCCCTTAATGTTTCGATTGGAGCATGATGGAGAGCGCCGTGATTACTTTAATAACAATGACGTGGGGCACAAAGGACGAACTCTGAAATTATGTGCGGGGTCGGACGGCGCGGTTCTCATGCCCCTCACGTACAGCCTCGCTGCGACGGTTACCTGCTGCATGTGACATTCAAATATTATCAACACACAAAATAACGAGCGCTTCATAGAACCCATTAGGTTTATGGTCCGATAGCGCTGATAAGAGTAGCCAGCGGATCCTCAATGTGCCCATGTAATTGGACTAATCAATGAAATTGGCCCTCCTATCGGTTTTCGATTAGGCTAACAACATTGTGAGCAAAACAAAGGAACTTATTCATAAACCTTAGATAGTAGCAATAAACCACAAGTGCATTGAAACCTCTACAAGTCATAAAATCAGTAGGGGGTTGACGGTCAGGTATGCAAAAGACGCTCTTTGAATTAGGCATGGTAGCCTCGGAAACAAAACGCATTTCCTTTATTTTAATACTGAATAGCCGAGACCCCGAGCGAGCTATATGTATGCAAGCGGTAAAGGGACACGCTGTTTGATATGGTTATTACGTTCTTTGTGGAAGGATAAAAGCGGAGAGACTCGCTGGACCCGTTGTGAGATGTCTATACGATACGCTAAAATTTCTAAAAATCCCTCGTGTTTCGGCTTCCTTAGAAATGGAAATTCATCACAATCGAAACTTGTTGGGTGACAGGATATTTAAAAAGTTTAATCCGGTGTGACATGACTGGCTATGTATCAAAGGAGTCACCTATTCTGTTCGAAAATGATTCATCTGTATTTTAGGCGTTTTAAAGTTAAAACGTTGGAAGCTTCCCAGCATATCAGTGCCTCCAGTCAAAAAGGGCACAACTCAAATTCGGCACTTTTCAGGAGAGCCAAAAAACCAAACTTTTAATGTTTTTTGCTATTTCGCAAGTGAAATCTAAATTTCTATTGATACAGAATTGTAGACAAAAAATAGTCCTTTCATTTAATGGTAATCGCTTTCACGTTCTTTTACTATTTCTATATTTTTTTCTTGTTTTACTTGGATTGTGCCTTTGTTAACGCAGATGTAATGGAATAACGTTAACTATTCTAGTCAGTTTACTCGTACTAAAAGAAATATTACGACTTGTGCCTTTTGAATAATGGAATAACTTTATCAATACTAGTCGATTTACTCCTATTCAAAGAAATTCTAAGACATAATCCATTAGTAACGAATACTTATTATGACAATAACGGCTTATTTCCATAAATTACTGATGTCGAGAGCTGTAGTTATGTAAATAGAATCTAGAGGTAAACAATAATTATGATATTTTTAATATTTATTTCAAAAAAATCAATATTATGACAAATGTTTTAGTAAGTAAATTCTAAGTATTCCTCGGTATTTTAATTTACTTCCTCATTTTCTGGTATAAAGCACACACCGGGGTCGTCTTCAGCTCTCTCTAATTCAGAATTCAGTAAGTTGTATAAAAATCTTGAATTATGGAAGATCCTTTATGCGCGGGGATAACCTGACTCACTAGTTATAAAGCCAACTTAGCTTCTCCCAGAAGCTCAGAAGTTTCCTGGGGTCTTCACATGCTTCGAGGAGCGACCTCAGGTTGTTGAGGATATGCTGCCGTTGTGCTGCTACGCCCAGGTATTCCAGGACTACGTGGGCTGCTGATTCTTCTTCGGTTAGATATCCCCTGCAGAGTGGGATGTCTGTGGCACCGATGTTGTACAGCTGTTTATTGAGGGTACAGTGTCCTGTCAGCGTCCCTGTGATTATTTTGATGTCTTTTCTTTGTAGGTTCATCAGGCGACGTGTCAGTCGTGGTGTGGCTGCTGTTATCGCTGCTCTGGACTGTCTGTAGTCCGTCGCCCGTGTTCATCGATCGTTGTGAAGGTTTTGGGTGTGTTCTGTAACCAGGTGCGTAGCTGGGAGAACGTCAGAGGAAGGAATGGGGCTGGGTATTCCACTTGTGTTTTCGAGCCCCTTCTGGCTAGTTTACCTGCAGCGACGTTTCCCAGTGATCCACTGTGTCCCTTGATCCATTGTAGAGTTACCCTGTTCTTTGCGGCGATACTTTCAAGGGAAAGGTGACATTCGTATATGCGCTTGGAGTTGCATTTTTGGCTCTCCAGTGCTCTGAGTGTTGTTGTACTATCTCGGGGACTACTATGCCGTAGTCTTCTATACCTCTCCGTTTTGATAGCAGTGGCAGCTGATTGGAAAATGGAACTGCGTGAGCCTAGTGTCATAGGTAAGATAAGATAAGATAAGATAAGATTAGTTTTCATGTGTTTGTATTTTGTAGTGTTTCCGGGATGTCGATTGTCTTGGAATCTTATCACACGATATTATGGTAGAATAAGCATCTCGTATCATGTGGTGGTCATCAAAACTTTTTCTAAAACTTGAACAAAAATCGTCAATTTGGTAATACTGGAAGGCAGAACGAGATCAATTACATTAAAAAACAAAAATTAAGACTTATTTCCTTCATCACATTAAATCAATAAATACCAGCGATACACAGATTATTATAATACTTACTACGTAAAAGATACATTTATGTCTCATTATTATCCATGCTTATAATCACCAAAAGCAACAAATAGAGATATTCCCTTAGAAACATGCATAACAAATGGATCAACTTAATTTATTTCTAACTCTTTTTATCTAATGCATTGGAACATCATGAGTTATGCCGTTTTGTTTCATTGTAATATTTTTTTAACTGAAATTATGCCTTCATGTTCGATGATGTTTTGGGCTTACTGCTACTTATTTCCTTTTAGTTGGGAAATTTTGTCGATAACTAAAGACGTTCCCTTTCTGACAGTCAAGTTATACCCTTGATGTAGTTGAAAAAACCAGGTTAGGATGCAGCTAGATTTATGAATTTTTGATATGTTATGTAACTGGATACGTAGATCACGATAATGCAATAAAAACAAAAGGGCACAACTCGACTTATGTCCTTTTTGACTGGAGGCACTGATATTTCGTCCCGTGAATGAAATAGTTGGTACATAGTTGGAAACAATAGGAACCGGTTTTAGAATAGGACCCCGATGCCGAAAAGTGTAGGCTATCTATAATAATTATATGCTTGTGACCGTATTGATAGAGCCTGGCTGCTAAACGTTTATTTTATGGAAATTTTATTCAGAAGTAATGACAACTTCAGTATTTAGATAAGATTTAAATACTCAATCATTCTGTTGTGAAATCTTTATATTTATGCAGCTTAAATTGTGTTGGTTCATAATAATAGTATTTCTATATCACATTGAATTGAAACAAAGAATATTGTTTTAAACACATGTGGTATAAGTACAAACCACTTCTGAGTCACCAAACTAAATAATAAAATAAGTTAGTAAGTAGGTAAGTAGTAAGTATTTTGTGTAAGTCAATAGTAATATTTTTTTTAATTTGTAATTGAGTATAAGGTGCACAAAATATACGATTTTCTGTATCTATTAGTAGGTATAATAATAAAGTAAGTAACATAGTTTCTGTAAATAAATTCCTTATAGTAAAAACATTACTTAAATGTTTATCACAAACATTATTTTCAATACATTTTTATATCAGAAGGTTCAAGCTGTTGCTCTCACAATATTTATGGATCACGTTTTCCACTCGCACGCTTTATCTAGAGATTAAGGTTTCTGCTAATTGCTCGACGTTCATGTCCAGTTTCAATACAACCGTTTATCTTGCAAGTTCCGAAGTGAATAATCGTTTTGATTTTATCGGAGCTGATCATTTCATTCTGAGTAAGGATGTATTCAAATTAGACGCACCGAACCGCACTGAAGGATATTAAGGCTTTAAGAGAATATTTTTTTCAGTTACTGGTAATGACCGAAGAATAATAATCCGTACCCATATTATAAATGTGAAAGTGTGTTTATTTGTTTGTTTATTTGTCCTGCTTTCGCGTCAAAACCGAGCGACGGATTGACGTGATTTTTTGTGTGGAGATAGTTGGAGGGCTGGAGAGTAACACAGGCTACTTTTATCCGGTTTACCACGCGAGCGAAGCCGCGGGCAGCAGCTAGTATTTTTATAAAAAAGGATGAAAAGAGTAGAAAACAGAAAGAGTAAGTATAATGACTATGTCCTTATTTTTTACCTTCATTTATGGTAGGTATTTAGCACCTTAAGCTCTCGTGGCGTAGCTCGCTTAGACGCTCTTGATCGATCGTTAAAGTTAAGCAACGTTGTGCGCGGTCACAATTTGGATGGGTGACCGCAAGTGGCAATACGAGGTGAGCGCTTCCATGCTTCGGCTGCCACGTTAAATAGTCGGTCCCGGCATTTAAGTCGTTAAGCCATGACGGAGGCCGTCAGGTGGCCTAAAAACTCCGTCGCCAAAGTTAACCACTAAATATACTAATACGAACTTACTTACCACCTTAATAATCAATTCATGCTCTCATGAGTCTATAATGCAGGCTCAGCCAATTCATATTCCACCTATGAATAGAACCTTCAAAACATGCAAAATTTCTGAAACTCCTAATGCATAAATTTCAGCAGTACTTATGCCTAGAAACATGCTATAATATGCTTTAAAATTAAAATTAGAAAGGACCTCGTCCACTCGATCTTCAAACTGAAATAGCTTTACATAAAACGACAAAGAGAAACTCAACTCATTCACAAGCAAAGGAACTGCTACCTATGATGTAAGTTTTCAAAAGGCTCTGTGTACATAGCATACCTATGTAATGGGTGTTTGCTGTCTCCTCTCCATAGCGACGCATACTTTATGAGGCATGCTTTCCCGCGTCTTGCCTCCGAGCGATCGCGACACGATAATCACAAAACGGAGGATGTCTTGATAGTGCAAGATCTTCGAGAAATTCTGAAGAAATCAGGGGTTTTGTATTGAAATCTTACGATCCGAACAATACAATTCGATAATAATCGATTTGTTGGTTCTGCAGTTTATTCTGTTAAAAAACTTGTGACGAATTAATCATCAAAAATAGGTGGAGCAGAGCAAAGCCAAAGTTTATGTTTACTAAAATAATATGGAAGTACCTGCTCAATGATTCAGAGACATGATATGTCTCTGATAATATTATTATCATCACCTACTCTCTATTTCTTTTTTATATCTCTTTCTTACTCTCTCTCATTTTATATTTTTCTGGAAAATATCCCCTTCGTAATTAATTCCCACAATTTCGTCGGTAATAGCGAGCTTTATATTTGGTTATTTACAAAAAAGCAATCTGTTCATATATTGGTAGATTTACATGGCGTTTCGTAGTGAAGATCACAGCGGCGGAACATGTAGGTAATCGAGGGAACATGAGCATTTTATTCGTGAAGGACGAACGAAAGCTCACATTTTGCAAAAGTTTGCATAGCCTCTTATTACAATCACGTAAGGGTTACCTGCCCAAAATTTCAAAAACAGACAAATCAAGCTCTTACACTACACAGAGGATGTCCCGACATTTCTTTTCTTCAAAATATGAGGCAGTTTATAACTCGGACAGAACAGAACACCATGCTATTATATTGTTTGCGTAATTGCACTCCACCATTCAGCAACTTGAAATGCTAATGCATGCGAAACGCTTGAAATTAGTCATTGTGATAAAAGATCCGCGCTGACGGTCAAAGGAAGCCTTGTTTATGGCTGTACTGAAAGGATTAATGAGCTAATGCTCTCGGATTGGAATTTAAATTCGTAATAAAATGGATAATAGGAAATAGCTGTGATACACGTGCATCAATTAATTGTTCTTTACGGAAAGTTAGTACCTAATACGCATTAATACGAGCTCAGAGCGTTTATGGAAACCTTTGTAGGAAAAACCATTGGTTTCTGATAGGCAACTATGGGCTTTGGATGCTTCCTAAATGATAGGCTTGCTACCTCCCACGATATGTTGCAAGCCCATCACTTGAAAGTATTTACAGAAAAAGGTGGATCTTTGCCAAATATACATTTGGAAATGTCTCTGATTTCACAATTTAAATTAGAATGTTGTCTAAGTATCAAATTTAACGCTAAAAGAATCTAACTTATTTCAAGACACAGTCATAATTATATTACTTCGTTTCTGTTTTTTCGTATAAAAGTAAGATGTTTTTGATTGTAGTGTTTGCATAGTGTATCATGAACACCCAACAACTTAATACTGCCTTGAACATCCTTGAATCTTCAAAATGACATTGAAATGTCAATTTAAATTTAAATTTGAAATAGATTACAGAAGATTTCAAACTGGTGATGAAACATACCATTTATTTTTCCAATGTTAACTTGTTCCTGAATTTGAAACAATAGTGTTTTATCAAACTGAAATGAACATACATTTATGCAAACAATGTGCTTATTGTTATAACTTATCACGCATCTTATCGGTCATCGTATCGCAAAATATAACTTTGAACTCTGCACCTCATCCCGTCGACAAGAAGAATCGAATCGATGTGAATCTAATCTTCAAATCTGCGCTTGTTTTGTATGTATTCAGTTATTTATAGGGATAGTGTACAATAGAGCTGGCACCATATAGCCGGCAACGATCGAGACCTTGTCAATTCGCAATGTATCTTCGGCAAGCCGTGAGTCTATGGCCTTATCGAACGAATCTGAAACGCCACATTCTTGATCTCGCCTGATATGAGGCTCTGTGTAGACCGCAATTTGAATATTACGCCTATTTTATATGAATTGTATTGGGTTATCTTTTAATGCATCTACGGATACGATATGAGGAACAAGGGAACATTTCTATATAAGTAATAACCATAACTAGAAAGTTGAAGATCTCTGACTCATTTATACTTAAGCCATTAGTTTTACTGCTTGCAAATATTTCTGAATTCACTAAAATGTCTCTTTAATTGCCTTCTAAGTTTATTTAAGTAACGGTGCAGAGACACTGCCTTTTATTGCCACCCCGTTACTTGTCTATTTGGCGAAGGGTTTTAAAGAGTTGCAAAACAAAAACAATGGCCACAATAGAAAGACCCGTTTTAAAATTGCAAACCCTATATTTGTTTGGACTTTAAAAACCGTTATCATCCCGTAAACGGCTTACTTTATTGCCTCAAATAAACCTTTTTGCAAGGTCGTAGCGCAGTTTTTGGCAAACTTTCACCAATAAAACATCAAAGCTTCATTGACGCTTGAACTTTATAGAACTGTAAAATGTACGGATGTCAAAGAGTTTATTTTATTGCCGTATAATGAAACGTTTAGAGTACGAGTGGCATTCGTGTTGTACAAACTAACTTCATTAGTTGGGAGTTCCAAGTTGCTACAAGTTTAGGGCTTTGGACAACGCAACATGTTTACGATACGTTGCCCATAGTGTGGTACTTAGACCTACCACGTAATACAATATCTTATAGAGATAAACAATAGTATAACGAAAATAATTATTAGATAAAAATATAAAAAATGTCGTTAAAATATTACTCATAAAACATTTATTTCGCTCATTTAACAAATATGAGTACACATTGAAACAAATTTGTTTTTTTAGTACTTATTTTCTCAGATTTTAGAGATTTGTTGGCGTGAGATTGTGTCTCGACTTTCGATCCTGCATCAATGGATTTTTTGTTATAAACAAATTAAATACGCATTAACTCGAGCTCGAAACGTTGAAGAAAAACATGGTGAGGAAACCAGTTAGCTAATAGAGGCAACGGGCTTGCATCCCGTCACATATAGAATGCTTACTTCTGCAACATGTGAGAATGTTCCAAATATATAAGTCCAACCCATTAGACATCTTCAAAAGATACCCAAAGATCTGAGAGAAGTCATAATCTTAATGTTACTTGCTCAGTTATTTCAAAGTACTTAGGTACCTACCTACCTCAATTCCAAAATTCATTATTTTCTCATTGATTTAAACAACCGTTCAGTTCCCAGAGAGCCAGAAACTTGTTTTAGCCAAATCATTCGCAATAAAACAAATTTTCGGCCATACTCAATTACATGTTTACAATACCGCATACTTTCGGCAATCGGTTTGCGGCGCTCATTTGATAATTGCCATCAAAACCATCATCAACTTGATAATCACACACTTCACTTTACGACATCTGTTTTATTGCAGCTTCACTATAATCAACATACGTTTTGTATCTTTAAAAACTGACTCTTTCAATAAACAGTCTGGACGGGACGGGCCGACTCGGCTCCCTATAAAAATAATAAGTACAGATTAATTGGCCCGATTACCTTATCCCTGTTCAATTATAAGCCAATAGGTTCGAATTCAATTAGTTATTCATAAAAAGCTCATGATAAATGAATTCAAAACGATTATCTTAATTGCCTCAAGGTCTGTCTGCGCAAATAAAGTACAATAAAAATAGCGACAGTAATTGCCCAATGTATCGAGAGTAAAGCCTACACCGACAATTCATACATAGTGTTGGCCATACAGGCATAGTTTTATGCATGACAAAGAAATTTACTGTTGTAAGGTCGCAAAGGCGCTTACAAAGAGCTACATTGTTGTGGTCTTCGAACACACGTCCGATCGAGGCGCTTGACTGACAGGCAAATAAAAGTAGACAAAAAGACGTCGCCTGTGCCGTAGCCGCCTGCACCCAACAAACAGAGATCCGACAACACGCGGCCGCGACGCGAGCGACCGACGTCACAATCCAACTCTGGCAACTCTCACACTTTCATTATCAATTGTGAGAAACCAAAATTAGAACTTAGTCTGAATTACAATTTTTCATCTCGAAACAATGATAACAACACACAATGGAACAATACACGATGTCCGAGTGAAGGCAATACTTAGCTTACGATATTCGAGTTGAGCGAGTGTCCGGCGTGAGTTCCCAGGTGTGGAGGAAGTTTTCTATGGAGCGGCGGCGGCGCGGGGGGACGGCGGACCACCGGCGCTGCGCCCGCGCTCTCCGCCGCATAATTACTGTGTACAGACAGACACACACACCCGCGACCTCACATCGATAAAACATTAAATTTAATTTTACCTGCCTTGTAAATTTCACGGGTATTGATTGAGTTTTTGGTATATGGACTCGGCCGATTTAGCCACGTAAAATACACCGGTAGCCATATTCAAATCGGACGCGGTAGCGCTCAGATTTATGGCTGTCTCCCGCACCGATCACCATCGCATCGGTCCCAACGTTGATAAAACGCCAATAAAACGATAGAATATCAACTGTAAATTTTTATCTATCAAATCTCCATACGAATGCGACCTTTTGATCTCACACAGACATGGGTGCATTGTCAAAATGCGATAAGGTGGAAAAGCGATATATTTGCATTCCTTGCATGTTTGACTTGGCGATCGAAAATGGCTTCTATATTTGTTCAGTGAAATGTCAAAATGTGTCGTGAGAACGTCAGAAGAGCAGCGTATGATCGGCGCGGGCGCGTCGTGTCGGGCCGGTCACGCGAGCCGCTACACTTGTACTTGTGTACTTACACAGCCGCGCCAACAGCCCTCGCCACACGAACCATTCCAGCCGCGGGATATGCAAGCTGCCTCTTTCGCTGATGAATTTCCTTTTAGGACCTAGAGGGACGTTATCGAGTAATCGAGTATCTTTGCATAATCATGTGTGATGGTGATGAAATTATGGTAGCATATTGATTTGCGTCCCCAGTGATACAGACGTATCTCAATATTGAATAAAATACGCTTACAGCTTTTGTTTGAAATTAGCTTTTCATGACTCATTAATGACATTTAAGTTTATCATTGCATATTATTCAAAAGTAATAAGTATGTCTCGTAAATGGTAGTTAGCTATTAGTAGACAAAATTGTCCTGTCTATATTACAACTTAGCTTTAGTTAGCATACAAAACCTCAATAAGACGCAATACTCATAGCATAGGACCAACAATTACGAGAACAGTGAAGCGAGGTGAACAAACTCAACAGGAAGACTTGATGATAGAGGACCGTCGCACATAACTCTCTCGATAATCGATGATTCATAATTGAGACTTCGAAGAGTTCTAAATCATTAGATAACTATGAAACATGATCTCATAATTACCGGCGGGGTCGGTACAAAACCAACAAAGCAGACGGGAAGACTGTAATTCAACGGACCATCTGTGGAGGCGACCCAGTAATGGCCATCTAAATCACTGGACGTAATCGCAACAGTGATTTTAAACAGAGGTCACGAAGTACTTCTATCGAGTAATATTTATGAAGACAAAAAAGGCTCTGACTCTCTGGACGCCATTGATCACGCTGTTGCTGCTGCGAATGTAACTATCAGTATCATAAATGATACACAAAGTTTATTTCCAAAACGTCGATGCCCCTTCATGGCTTAGTTTCGTATCTTCAAAGGTGTCTAGAAAAACATTAAGGAGATAATCCTGACAATATTCGAACATAAATAGTGTAGTCGGGTCCGGCGCGCTCGGGAGACTCGGGATCACGAAGCTCCAACAAATGACTGCGTATCCTTATCAGGTAGCTCCGGAGCTTGCAGTGAAATATTTTTATAGCGTTTTAAGGCAGCGGCTTCCGCATCTTCTAAAAGATCTAGTTTCACAATCCTATTACTAAGACTTATATAGCTTTTCAATTCCTTTTCACAACCAGACAGAAGATCCATAAATATTTGTAAGATCTCGAATATAAATTCCGTTACGGTTTCATTTTTAATTGGAGTAGAGTAAGCGCTCCTTTTACATGCTCGATAAAAAATTGATTATGATCGCGCTCGTGTGTTTTGTCTATAAAGTCAATTTTGGTTCAGCATTCCGAAGCCACAATAAATCGAGGTTCATTACAGAAATCGCCGTAAAATACCTGAGCGATTCGACGAGCGATGAGCTGTGGCTTGTATGGGACGGCGGGGCTGTGTGCGTGCGAGGCACACCTCGCGGGATGTGCGGCCGCTTCGGGAACAGGTAGTGTTGTGTTGTGTATAAACAAATAACAAAATCGACTTGTCTTACAGAGCGCGCCAAGGTCGGCCCGCGCCGCGCTCGCTCGCCCCCGGCCGCCGGCGCCGAGTGCCGAGCCTCATCCACTCAAAGTTTTTAACTTTTTTTATCCAAAAGCCCTTATTTATTGTGATGCCCGAGTATTTGGGCGCACAGTTTGTATAAGCAATCAATTTTTATTCATTTAGACGGACCCCGTTCCCTTATACAAATAAATGGGTGAATTTATTAAAATATCTAGTGGCCGGTCGAGTTTTGAAGTGCGATGGGACAATAAATGTTTTTATTTGGAGATAATAATAAACACGTCAAATAGGCATCTGCGTTAAAAAGCATGCGCTCTGGAACATAAAGCTTGAGCTTAACGGTATGTCACAAGAAACGTAGAAAACGTGTCCATGAAATCGATATCTCAAACATTTGGTTCGATCGATTTCGTGATGAATGGTGGGTGATATTCAATCCCGATCGATTCGTGAATGGCGGGCGGAAGTGGGCCGACTTCGACGTCTGTCAAGCCGTATAAACCTCGGGAAGACCACGATTGTGCTGTGACAAATCGCGGCGTGCCTTCACTGCTTCTAATCGTTCTGCTTTGCGTCGACAATGATCCTCATTTAATTTAATTAACGCTTCAATGCGCTCGGCCATGTGAACGAACTTGGAGACTGTTTTTAATGATCTTCCTGTTTCTTTTTAATAGGTGCCACACTTTGTCACGTCTGGAGATAATCTCAGCGACGATCGCGCTGATGAACGTGAACAGGGGAATGTTTAACTTGCCATGGAGACCAAATTAAGATGCTATTATTTACTGAGTTATTCAGAAAACAACATCATAACTCACTCCTCAGCTTAAATAACCATAATAGAAAGTAGGCAAATGGAAAAGCAAACAGTTTTAGTTCTATTATATAGAACGAGACAGACAATGACATTGTGTTTTATTTTTTCGTCAAGTGTTCTAACCATGATACACAAAAAACATAATCTGACAACGAGCACTTCTATTAGAGACATAATAACTGTCGTACCGTCTCCAAAATTGCTTCTAATTCAAAATATCTTTCATCGAGAACCTCCCACTTGTCTTGTTATTAACAAAAACTAGTTACAGACAACAAGACAGTAGCAACCCAGTATTATAACATCTCAAAAAAACATGTAAATCGATCCGTAGCACGCAACAGTAGCATGCAACTGCAAGGAATATTTTAACTTTTTCAACATTCATTGTGGTGATGTAGAGTCGGGCTAAATGACTGTCTTTATGATAAAATTCCCATTTCTTATAATTTAAATACACAGTTACTTTACATGAGGTTGTATGTAAATTCTGGGATAAAGTTATGCATAGACTGTTTACGGCAAAGTCTCATAAAGGAACGGAACCGGCCGACGTGATAAGACTTGACTAATCATCAACCTACTTTCTTACTGAAATGCTTTATAAATAGGCCGTCATAATTTATGTTCCTAGAACAATAACTGTGCCATAACTGTGCCGTATTACAGAGCGCGGTAAAATAAAGCACATATCCCTTTCAAAACAATGAGCAAAAACATTACCAACGTCAATTACAGCATTGCTCTAGTATCGCTGTCTCAATCGTACATATTGTATCGTAAAGTATGGACCGCTTATGAGGACACAATTACAATCCTTTATACTCTCCGTAGGCCTTTTAGGGTTGTGCTAACCAGCTCTGAGGCAGTGTGTAGTCGGCAGACGTCGCGGACACAGGCGGCAATGTCGTGGCACCCAGGGGCACAGCATTATGTCCCCCATAGCGTATTGTTTGTCAGTCAGACGGATTTCACGGCGACAAATGGCCTCGGATCTCCAGGATAAACACACCACAATACCACTCGAAATAAATTAAAACGACATTAATACAGTTCCAATTCGTTATCCGTTTCTAAGTTACATTACATGCTCTTCGTATCTTGATTGCTTTGATAAGCGAATGTACGGAGCGTCAGCCTCTAATTGGCATCGTTGATCATGATTTAAAAAATGATTACGTATTGATTTTATGATTGCTTTGGAGGTTTGGAGGCAATAATTTGACAGTACAATAACTTACGTAACCATACGTTCGAAAGCAAAAATGACGTTCACCACACGATTGTAAAAGTGTATCGAATTGCAAAGCTCTCATCATTAAGGTTTGCGCGCATGTTACACTGTATCAGTGAAAACGTGCATAATCGTAATTACACCTATAAATATTAGACATGCATGTAGGTACCTATAACAGAGGCTATAGATTTAGCCGGAATGGTCCCTGTCCCGTCACCCTCCACTCATTATGCAATAAACCGTGACAATTTGCAAGCTAAAGGGCAAAGGAGTGCGTACGAAATTGCGTCCAATTTTCCTCTCACACAATTGTAGGATTAGAGCTAAATTTATATGTCTGGCTTTTTCAAATTAGAGCCAAGCGTCGGCTTAGTTCGGTCTGAGGACAGTGCAATTCCATTTCCAAGGCCATGGGTTCCTGCGGGCTTTACCTTAGTCAAGGTAGTCCAGGCGTTTAGCCACCCCTTTTTTGTTCGTAGGTATTTTATAAAGCTTGCTCTTTTATGGGAATTGTGATCCAAATGACAGCATTTGATTTACAAATAGACTGTTTAGTTAGAAATGTATTAATCAAGTTTATCTATTAAGTACATAATGTCGGACAAATGTGGTCTTTTATACACAAAGAACCCGTGTTCAGAAGCTATGGGACAAACAAATCCATCGCAGATCCTGAGATAGCAGCTTACATGCCTCTAAGAGGCTGATAACCTCTATCTGAACCATATAATTATCGGAGATACCACTGGCCGAGACAACTAATGCTCATCTAAACTGTAGTCCGTGTACGGTAATATAGGTCTTATGGCGCAGGTTATAGAAGTGAGTGCAAATGGAGTTGGTAGAGTGTAGTCCGTCAAGTCACCGTTGGCACGAAGCCTACGTCGCCGCCACGATTTGGTCTATAATTAAGAAATAAGTTAAGATACGGTTTTTAGCTGACTTTTTACAAAGCGTCTTGCGGGCCAAAGCAATTAACCCGCCTTGTAAATTGAATGTTTGCTTTATAGTGATTAGTAATTAACTTCGAAGTTTTTATAGAAGCTCACGACGGCATTGATCGTATTGACGCTCATTTGTTTTGTTTGTTGCCAGCACAAGTCAATTTTGTACGGTAAATATTAATTTAGGGCTTGGCTCTTTTTTTGTGTGGTTAGCCTCGACCAGATTCCAACGTTCGGCCGTATGACGAGCGCTAATTAAGTTTGAATATATCTCATCGATTTCTGGTCAATTCTCCATGAAACTGAATGTGAAATCTATTCTAGAAGCATGAATCAACGATATTCTGATGGCCGACATGTTTCGTTGTATTTTGTTTATGGTAAATTACAATGGTAAATTACATTCATTTTTTGATATTCCTATAAACAAAGTTGCCATAAACAAGCCTGCGGTCAGTCATAAGTTGAATAAAGAAACCCGACATCTTTACTCTATTCTATAGTACAGCACAATATGATAGACATCATAACTTATAAAAATATATAGTAGAATACCCTGAAGATATACGGTACTTATGATGACCAGTGCCCATCTTAAATAGTGAATTATCATTGATTGTTTAGATTAAATTGGTACCAGTGGCCAATTCCGGTCATTTGCAATTGCTACTGTCCGTGTCCAAAGGCATCTGTTGTCCTGCTCCTAATTGGTCCCGTTCCATCTCTGGGAACTGTTCTCCTAAGTAGTTTCCAGCTAGACTATTGTTCCATAGTTCTACGCGAAAGAAATTGTAGAAAAGAAAAGAAGGTCCAGCAACTAATGATATGCTAAAGAGAACGAGTCTATCAATCATCATCAAAGAATCTAGATCGAGAAAACCTTATAGAAAAAAAAAATGCAATGGAAACTTATTGCCTTACGCCATAATGATAAGTACTAGCAGCGCCCTCGCGGCGTTGCCCCCGTAGTGATGGTATAAATGTAATGATGATGATGATGAAAAGTAGCCTATAATCTTCCCCAAGAGTTTAGCTATCAAATGCAGAAATAATTTTTCAAATCGGACTGGTTGGTAGTTCTTGAGATTAGCGCGTTCAAACAAACAAACTTTTCCGCTTTATTATATTCTCTAGTTTCAATATTTTATCAATCTGTAGTTTTGTTTATTTTAGTATGGTTTTTAAAATGTTTTGTAAAGAAAATTACAAATACTAACCAACAGTAGGTAAGCCAGAACCACAAGACAGATAGATAGGTACAATTTTGAAAAAGGCCGTGATACACGTAGGTAGAACATCCGATGTCAAAGTTCACTGTAACGAAAAATAAAAACTTAGGCCTTTACATCTTTTACTAGATGATTTATACGGTATCAGGAGGCAATTTTTCCCTACACTTATCGCCAACACTGTAGTGCCTGGGACATTGTTGAGATGGAGTAGGCTTGCCCAACACCTACACCATCATCTCAGCTTAACGGGCCATATCCACAGGAAAGACCACGACCTTCGGATCGAAAGTCCAGGTACTATACCCCTCGGCCAACACAGCTCTGTAACGAAATATCAATGACAAAGTAAATTCCCATGTACCAAGTGTTTCAAGAACGCAGTACAAAACGCTGTCAACTGGCAAGACAGGTCTCCCTAATGCCCAGATAATTGCGAGGGAAGTGATTATTTTGCTATTCAAAGGTGTCCCCAACAAAGTATTTTTAAATCCATCATGAGTTTAAAGCATTAATTTAGAGAGAAAACAGGTTTTCAAAGCTTGTACTCCAAATCATCAATTCTGCTCAGTTTTTATGAATTGTTAAAAACACTCAAGTATTTTCTGAATTTAAATAGTCCTGACGTAATTTGACAAGTCAGGTTAACTTTGGTTAATCCGTTTTGAATTTGTACCTACTACACGTCGTTATTCACCATAACACGGTGACCAAGGTAAAAAGAGATAAAAAAATAAAGGTAATCTTATAGCTGATATACCTCGCCTACGGGATAGTAATGATCTGCGAAATAATAGATGATGACAAGATTCCAAAAGCTCAATGAAGCATTTTACACCGCTCCCTATTGAATTGCAAAAGTTTGTTAGGTTTTTATAAAATCGAACACATAGTGTCGATGCTATTAGGTACTTAATGGTACGATTAGATAAAACATAAGTACGTTTGAAAGACGTTCACGTTCACGTTCAAGATTTCAGACAGGTTCCGGTATGATTTGTGAATGTATCCTTCAAGTTTGATGTCGCACGGCAATTTTCCAGTGAGTGATTCCTGCCCACACGCATAGATTTTATAACCTAAAATAGCTAATAACTATCATCTGTTATAGTTGAGTAGGACGAGTGAGTGAAAATTATGATTAATATCTCTTTAGGTAACGGTTCCGAGTCGGCTATGGGAAGCGCTTTGCGATGAAAGGTAAATCTTGTGGTTCTGTCTATTGTTTTAAGATCTAGTACTTCATAGACTGAACAAACGGACTGCCAGGTTTTATCGGCATTTGTAAATTGGAGAAGATGTTTTTGAGTTTAAATACTGGAGTATAAGCTATGGGTCTTACTTATGAAAGATGTTTAAAGTTGAACACAGGTTAAAAAACGTCCTGTCTTTAGTGGATACTCACGAATAGAGACGGGACGTTGTTTAACCAGTGTTCAACTTTAAACATCTTTCATAAGTAAGGAGGTATATGTAGTATGTTCGTTTGCTAGTGGCTAACTGTGATGACGGAATTTCTTGGGCCTCCGTCATGGCTTAGTTACTAAAAAGCCGGGACCGACAATTTAACGTGCCTTCTGAAGCACGGAAGAACTCAGTTGTCAATGCCACTTGCGGTCACCCATCCAAATTGTGACCGCTCAGAACGTTGCTTAATTTCAACGATCTATCTAGAACATTTTAAGTATGCACCGCGACGAGCACTTCTTAGTTAGGATACGATTTTCATATCCTCATATTTAATACACCTAAACTCATATGTTTAATTCTTAACTGCGTACCGAGTGGTTACTTGAGGCACTATTTTAACCTGAGTAGTGTGCCACAAGGCACAACACGAAGTAAGTAAAAAAAACTTTGAGAACCAATTGCATTGTGACTGTTCTAATATGTGTAATTATTGTGTAACTCGTTCAACCTACTGTTAATTGTAAAATAAGTGCATCCGCTCAATTCTCCAGACATTGGAGACCTTTTCAAAACAGGCGCATGCCACATTGGATCTGGACAAGGCACGGGCGACTTTCAAATTTCGTACACAATGCATGGAAATAGAGTCGCAATGAACATACCGAATGTTATGACACGGACGCCCGTATGGCGCGCCATGTTGGTTCAAATAGCGACTTTATTTTCATGTATTTTGTACGACTTGAAAAACACCCGTTGTCTGGGGCCGCTCCAGATCAAATGTGGCTTGCTCTTTGGGGGGTGATCAGAGTCACACCTATAGGTACTATTATTTCTTCCACAACCCTGCAAGTTGTGCACATTTTTTTTATTTTGCAACTATTTACAATTCCAGGTTGCAAGCCCATCGCTGTTTATTAGAAATGCTAACTGGTCTCCTAACGATGTTTTCCTTCAGCAGTTAGAGCTCATGACAACGCGCATATAAATTTTTCAGAAGAGAAAATTCGTCGACTGGTGTGCAAACTCATAGCTCGAATGTCATAGCTCCGCTATCTCGGTTTTAACGCGAGCAGTGCCAATGACGCACGTGTAAATAGGTATTGCGTGCAGACGACCACGGGGCGGGGCGCTTCGAAGAGCACCGCGGTGGCTGTGCAGGAAATGTGTTATCGAGTATGAATATTTGGGCAAAGGCCTCCCCTTGATCCTTCCAAACATCACGATCCTGTGCCTTTTGGACCCACGCCATGTTAAAGGTATTCAGCTCGTTGCGCCATGTCTTTCTAGGTCTGCCGCGACGCCGTCTTGCTGTCTCAGGGCTCCACTGATGGTGATTTTAGCAAACAAAAACTTAGTTCATAAATGAAAAAGATTCATCAACGAAAGTTATTCCAAACATAATGTAAATAACTGTGCATTCCAGTTCCACAAGCAGAAAACTGTTCTCTAGTACTTACGGTACACAGATATTAAAGGGAGTTAATTAACCGACGAGACTTGACGAGTTTATGTGAATCTGGAATGTTACTCACACGTTGCAATTTCTTTGTTCGCGCATTAATGGGACTTACCGCATTCATAGGTTACTGAGTCACGGCTTATCTGTCTGCGAAGTGATTATCATTTTGACATCCTTTTGCGAACGATAAGGATTTAAAAATAAATACAATTTTGGTGGACACTGACACTGTAGGATTCAAATAAACCATAGATTTTTTCTTTTTTGAAAACACACATTCATCACATTTGGTGTGACTCCTGAAATAATATAGCTTTTATTATTGCCCGTTTGAAAGGTGTTAATTTCCTAGGTCATTAAACCTTTAATAATAAATGAAAATTAAAAATTAAAATAAAATATTTGGTTCACTGCTCATTCTGTTTTTCAAGAATATGCAAATTGATAAGAAAGATATAGTGATGATGAATGACAAAATCTGCTCCAAATTTTGCCTATGGACACCTTGATAGATATTCTACGATAAGATTGGTATGACTCGATCTTGCGATATGGAAAGTTGGTCAAATCTAAAGGGTTTTTTCTATGTAGAGAAGAAAATAGCAAAAGAACATGCTATTTGAGCTACGCGGTCGAACCACGTGGCCACAGGCATTTCCTTATCTACTTTCCATTTAATGGTCGAGGAATTCCCGCATCAGTTGATTCTTCGTTTTTTAAAAATGTTTAGTCGTATATAACTCCTCACTAAAGGTGAAGAAAAACATCGTAAGGAAACCATATTTATGTTATTCTTATAAGCAGCGATCGGATTCAAAATACAATACAAGTTGTATATCGTGAGAATTGCTAATTACTTGCTGAATGTGAACATGTGCCAATCGTGTACAGTAATATAATTTATCTAGACAAATTCAAAAGAGGCACTCAATGTCTGATCAAAGAGAATGTCTACAAAATATTACTGATATAATAGTGAGCCTGTTTAGGCTTTTTTACGCACAGACCCTTATTAAGAGGGGTCTGAATGGGACAGCTGGAAGGGCAAGACCTAGGCGAACATACTTGGACCAAATAGATGTCATTTTGGAGAAGGGCCACCAAAAGTACCCTAAGCCGGTGATCTTGCATGAAGAATGTAATGGAGAGTGAATGAGGCGAAAGAGGTGTGTCATCGTAGCTCGTAGAAACCCCTGGTCTCTGCCTATCCCTAAGAAAAAGATACTTACGTTATTTTATTATGTAGGTAGATTTTAGGCATTGCAAAAACCAACAACAGATTAAGAATTCAAAAGTACAATAATGATTTCTTTGCACCAGAACTAAAGAGCTAAGCTTTATAGTCGATGCAGAGTAGATAAACGCTAATCAAGCTTGTAAAACTCGAATTAACCTCGCTTGTCGGTACATTTATACAACTTGTAGGCAGGACTCCTGAGTTCGTGAGAGCAGCTAGGGCTATCAGAATTATTTCTAGATAGATGAACAGTGTTTGCTGTATGGCATAAGTGCCCCAATTTCTGACCCGAAGGTCGTGGATTTGGATCCCGGTGCGGCCATGCATTAAGAGATAACAATTCAAACAAAGGCCAAAACTAAAACGTTATGGTCATTAAAAAAATTTCAAAATCTGGGAGTATGTCTACCGCGCCTTAGAGGACAATTTCGTTATTTGACATTTTGAAAATCATACAAACAAAAGTGATACTATCAAACAGACAGTGAGAGCTAGTACCTTAGTACTTGATTCTACCCCTTTAGTGGACCTAAAAAAGTTTGGAAATTAGGTTTCTATTCAGTTATTAGCCAACACATTCGTGAATCAGAGTTGACCATGAACACCAAACGATTTAAATAAAAATAATATCGATAGACTATTTGCAAAATGTGTCATAAGCTCTACCACCAGTTACAGTCGTCTTTATTTCTGTAAAATTGTCCACAACTATAATAGCCCTAGCCAAAGGCCCAGAGCTTTACTGACAGCCCCTATTTAATAATAGTCTCCGCGGAAGATTATCTGTAGCGCGTCCGCCTTGAGCTTAGTAGTCCCGTCTGCCGTCATTATGCAATTGAAACTTAGTGAATTATTACGCACGATAATAATCTCCATAAATAAATAAATGGAGCGCAGAGGCTTGCTGGGCGGTGGCTCCTGAAGGATATCTTGCTTTGGCAAGAATTTGCTTACTTCTTGCTTCTTGACAGCGTGCTGGTAAAGAGCTATTAGGGGTTTGAGTGGTAGAGTTCTTTTAAGGGAAGAAACACACCTTTTGATCTTCCCAACTTGATTCGAATCGGCATTTCATGGATCGGCATTTCGGTTTTTGGACTTTTCATATGTATTCGAAGTGAGTATTTTTTGCTTCATATGACAGCTAATAAGTATAATAGGTAGAGGTCTAGTTGAGTGATGCAGTTTTGATAATTGGAACACTGTTCATTGGTGAGTGAACTAGTTTGTGTAGACTCGAGTTTCCACCGAAAATATTTAACGCGGTTAAAAGATTTTATCAAAAAAAAAAATATACGAGTGTCCATGCCCACCTTACAATATGGTTAATAAGTATAGGACAACTTTCCATTATGGGTTGAAGTCGATTGTCCAAGTAATGTATAATTTGCATTCCCTTTGTAAAGTTGCTAATAAAAGGGGAGAGCGGTGCTCATTTGCAAGAATCACCTGTCGTTCATAATACATGGACGATATAAGTAATGCTTGTTATATTTTTACCCAACGAACCGAAGTTTAATTAATCGATCGAGCGAGCGAAGCGAGCGAAGATCTTAGTGGTAAGTTGGGTGATTTTGCTTTGTATGTTTGTATGTTTGTATGTTTCACGAATTGTTGTTCGAGCATAACTGTCGAACCGTTCATCCAATTTGCATGAAACTTGGTAGGTCAATAGGTTGTAGTAAGGAAATTTACGGTGGAGCATATGAGCTTAATCGATGAAGGGGTTGTGAAGATATTGGGTTCCCAAGGGGGTAAAAAATTATGAAAGTTACACAAATATATTGAGTGGGGTGTCATACGAAAGGGCTTATTTTGTACATTCCAAAATGGTTTTTATTTTTAATCTAGGATGTATAGTTTTTGAAATACGACCAAAGACCAAAAACTGCAAAACCAGAGCTGCAAGAGCTCCTGTTTCATAGAGTTTCGATGTCTTCGTAGCTCATTGACTGGTCGGTCTTAAAAAGAGAGTGGCATCGTTGTGGTTTGGTTTGCAATGATTTTAGGTGCTACTTGATTTATTTTCATGATAAAAAAAAATTTGATAAAAAATGAAAATAATTGGGGTAAAAAAAGTTAAGTAAACAAATATATTGAGTGCGGTGTCAAATGAAAGGTCTTTATTTGTACATTCTAAAATAGTTATTATTTTTATTCTAGGACGTATACTTTTAAAAATACGACGAGAATTCATAAATATGAAATAAATGAAAAATTAGACACGTCATTATGTATTGCATGCATGCTAGTATTTTTTACCATGAAGAGCTAGCGCAATAGGCATACCCGGCAGTAGTAGCACTTGAAATTATAGGGGTAGTCAGAAGAAAGTCCAAATGTTGGCCATCTACGGTGCGCGAGATCTCAGTTCGGGGCGAACTACTAGTTATTTTGGGCTTATGTTATGATGTGCAATTGTGAGCTATGGATGTCAAGAAAATCTTTATCTATATTTTATATAATTTATTTTTCAGTGTTTCCACAAATCAGGTATTTATTGCAAAAATATATCAATATTTAGTTTAAAATCTAAACTCATATTTGGCTACAATTACTTTTGTAGGTATGCAGTTACTTTTAGGTAGCTACAACTAAATTATAATCAGTCGGGATTTTGTTTCTTGTAAATACTTGTTTCGATCAGGCTTATCACATTAAACACTATCAGCCAATTAACGAGTTCAATGACATTGTAATTCGATTATTTTGCATTCATTGCATCATGCTAATAAACATTGATGCGTCTTACCACCAGTTCCAACCAAGGTTTATCAATCCACTCATCTAAATATTCATGGTATTAATGGGTCACCTCCCATCCCTATAGGATACTCAGCCAATCAATTACTCTATATAGCCATGTCGTAGACGTTGGGGATACGAGACACAATCTAATTGAATTTATGCGGTATTGCGACAACCTAGAAATGGTTTATTGCTAATTGATCGAGTATAGGTTCCGCAATATGATATTAGAAAACATTGGGGTGCTACCACTAAATTTTTAGAAAAATGTTCAACTATTTTAATAATTGCAAAATTTTAAAAGATAAGTATTGCTTTTAAAATTTTGCATGCGCAGCGTACGGCCCGCATCGCTTGCTTCGCAATGTGTGGATCTTCTTCATATTCGTGGCGAGGCATGCGAGCACCTCAGTGCGAGTAACGCATTTTAAGCCGCGCACAGACATCGCGAGGCATGCGTCGCGAATGGTTCGTCGCGCATGCCTCGGGCTGTGTGGACGTGTGTGCTTACTGTAAGTGTAAGCATTTTTGAGTTGCGCTCTCATGCACACTGTGCGTGGATGTTTGCGTGCTCAACTTGAGCATGTGTCGTTCGGGACACATGCATAAATCTACCGTTGTATGCCTAAGGTATGCATGCGCGACGAACCATATTTACATATGCGGCATATTTACGCCTCGCGATGTCTGTACGCGGTTTTAAGGACGTCAAGCATTCACTATGCTTCGAGTAAAAAAATAAAACCAGCGAATGCTCGGCCTGAGCATTCGCTAGTTTTATTTTTTACTCGAGGCGAATTTACATCAAGGCGTGCGTTGCGATGCGTGCGCTGGGCATGCCTCGCAATGTCTGTCCGCCTTGACTAGTAAGGTGGTAGTAGCCCTCCAGCAAACGAGTATTGTTAAAATATTTCTTTGAATCGTGGGCTGCTTATGCATCATATATCTGCTGAAAGGGTCCACTGAGGACCTGCCAGACGAGATCAGTCGTGTTAGTTGACTGTCGTAAAGTACTCTGTTCTAAAGTATTGATGCCGTTGATGTTTTGACGGGTTCAGCTTTGAGACTGGGAACATGCTCCTACAAATTGACATTTGTATTTATCCGGAACAATAAAATGGTTTGTGACAAGGAGATATTCTTCAGAAGTTTTTTTATTGCATTGTAAACGCAAAATGTTTGGTGCAATACATTATTATTTGTATAAAATTTAGGTGTGTAGGTAGGTATCTAAAGTTTTGTAGAACAACTTTTTTTTTTTATCTTCGTCACCAAGCGTCAACTTTACGCAAATAAATTATTTCTTTCTTTACTTTTCTAAAGAATACTGAAGTTTGAAAAAACTATTCATGTTTTCAAAAATAGACTGCAAAAAATATTGCCAACACTAAAAATAAAACAGATGCACCGTCATCATTATTGGCAAGAATAGACGAACAACGTCCGAAAATAAATTACAAACAAAAACAACAAGCTACTCACTTAAAAAAAATAGTAATTTGTGACAACTTCAACTAACAAATAACACTAGACAAGTAGGTATGGACGTGCCTTCTCTACATAAAGGCGAAATAAAAACCAAAAGATCTACCAGAATCTAACTACGCGTCTGAAATTTTAAATTGAAATAGGATGTATGATGCAAGACCAAAACAATGTGGCTTAAAACACAGTGATTGAAACATTTATGCTCAACAAACATTTTACGTAGTAACTCATTCGTTTGCCGGTTTGGAGCCCGCGGCCACTAATGCTCCTTGCATCACGGCTGCTTCTGAAGAAATTGCTCATGTCTTAATCTCAAACTCTTCTTGACGAGTGAATGTGGCCAACTGACGGGAAATGCTATTTATTTTTGTTGCCAATAGGAACGTAACTCATACAAACTAACCAGCGAGTTTGAAGTAGGTATATTGTTGGACACAAAACCTTTTCAATATTCAGACCAAATTCTTCGGAAGTTGTGAACACATGTATTTTTTTTTACAGTCGCATTTGTAGTCGCAGTTTCGCACTGAAATTAGATTAGTTAGATGTATATGAGCTGCTGCCCGCGGCTTCGCTCGCTTGGTACCCGGATAAAAAGTAGCCTGTGTTACTCTCCAGTCCTCCAACTATCTCCACACAAAAAATCACGTCAATCCGTCGCTCTGTTTTGACGTGAAAGCAGGACAAATAAACAAACAAATAAACAAACAAATAAACACACTTTCACATTTATAATATGGGTACGGAGGTACGGAGGTACGGATTAGAAACTACGACTGTGAGTAGAACATCAACCGTCAGACCCAGAACAAATATTTGCAGATCATGCAAACCTGTCGAGAGGATCAAACTTGCACCTCATTCGACTAAACCAAGCACACAACCACCACATCACTGAGGCAAAAATATTGCAATGTATTAGACAGGTATCATTGTTTCAGAGGGAAGGTACGTAATCAGACGTAGTAACTCCCGCTGCGCTTCCACGGAAGCAGATGAAGGCTAATGAATTACACAACCAATATACCTACGCTTAGTCTCGCAACATTACAAAAGAAACATGTCCTCACTAAATAACGATGTCGTCTGCAGTGTAAAATTAAAAAGAACTGACGAGACATATCCGGGCAAATCGCCACGGACTTAAAGCGCAACCGATAAAAACATTACTCGCCGCTCTCAATAAATACACATTAATGTCCTGGGGCATTCTGGTTTACATTCCGTGCGGTTCCCAACGAGTTTTATAAAGCTCCGTTCGGCCGCACACGCAATTACAAGCGCCTCTTTGCGGTACAATCAATATTTATCCTCTTGCGAGACAATGCGATACACACGGCTACATTAACGGATCCGGCCCGCTCCCGGTGCTCGCAGTGCGTTCCTTGTAGTCATTTTAGGTACATTTAATGCTAAATCTGGCCGAACTGGCTAGTTTTTCTGCAATAGTTTAAAAAAAATAAGCTTTTCCTGGCACTTTTCTTTTTTATCCTTAGTAGTATCAATATCTGTAATCTGATTCGGACATATTGAAGATAAATTCAAAACATAAGATGCCTGTTATCAAATAAAAATCTACCAAAGTCAAATTAAAACATACAATTAAAGCATCTTTATGCAAAACACTGGCATCTGCAGGAATCCTCCCTGGTGAGAGGTAAGGTGCAGTGTTTGGCCCGCGGTTCCGTGTCCACGCATAAATAACCCGCCGCCCAATCCCACCTTAATGATATTGCGATGCATTATTTCAGACATTTGAAATCGCCCATTTTTAACATCGAACCCATTACAATATTATACTTATATCAGCGAAAGCATCTTATCAACCAAAAGCCCCAACTCCGTAAAACAAATTGCGGTGATTTTCAATTAATATCGATTAAGGCGGGTGTCCGTGACTGTTTATTACAAGAGTAAAATGTTGATTAATTGCACCGACATAAAGATAAAATAAAAGCAATCATAAAATAGCCGGTGAAATTTTATGGTCCGGAAAACAATGCGCCGGAGTCGAACAATCGAATTCGATGCGAAGGGATGTCGGAGTGAAAGCGCGGCCGCTGAAACAAGAAAAATCCGAGAACGCATCACTTCGATTCATTCTCAATCCAAAATAAACTCTATCGTAGTCAGTTTAGATTGAATACCACTCGAATATAAACAATGTTCATCGAAAACCCCCAACAGATTGTTTTTTTTTTTTTGCGCAGAATTGAAGCCTTTTACCTCAATTTTAAGCTTTAACATTGCTTGCCTTTTTGTTGCAGATTCGAAACATCGGTCGGTATCAGTAACGAAAGAGTGGAACATCTTCATGAGAATACTACGATATCTTCTGTGAAAAGCCTTGCAGGGTAACCAGTTATTACACTAATCGCTGCGATATAATTCCAGAGTCAACTTAAACACAGGTTCTTCGCGGATCGAAATGCAAACATGGCGGCCGCTTTGAAGAGCGCGGGAAAAGGCGCGTGCGCCTATGGAGATTACTTTTCGGGTAATCGGCTGGTTAATTTGTTTACCTATTGGCTTCCTTCTCCTTACTAATACTGAACATTGTAAACATATTCAGTTTTTTTAAGCTCACTCTCTTGCGCAAAGGAAAAATTATCATTTTCGTTTTCAAATACTAATGTTTATGTAATAGATCAACGTCCCAGGCAACACAGTGTCCCTTTAAGTGTAAGCATAAATTGCCTCCTGATGCTGTATAAGTCATCTAATAAAAGATGTCAAGGACTAAGTTAAATATGAGATTTTATGAAATGTAATGGGTCTTCTTAAATTCTGCCCAGAATTATGATCCATACAATATATTTCATAACCTCACAGTAGTGTTGATTAGTTCCAAAATTGCTTTAACTTTTTATTATTTCCTAAAAGAGAATATTAACAGTGAAATAGTTGTAAAATTCACGATCCATGTTATCGTCATGTCAAGGTTATCTCAGTGGGCGGGAAGCGAACAAAACGTTTGGATGATACTCTCGTTCCGACTGATAGGTTTTATCCCTTTAACGGCTAAAACATCTAAAAGACATTTTTATGTAGTACCTAAGTACTTACTACAATGTCACAACCGCGAAGTCACGGAAAGAGCATAAAACGGGGATCCAAGTAGATAAGGTCAGATATCCACTAAAATCTTTGAAGGAGAAAATATTACTTTCCCACATGTAAGTAAGTTCGTATGAGGTAGTGACCAGCTCCGGTGACGGAGTTTTTAGTCCTACGTCGTGGCTTAACGACTTGAAAGCCGGGCATGACCTCCGAAGCACGGAAGCGCTTGGCTGCTAATGCCACTTGCTCAGAACGTGGTTTCTCTTCAACGATCTATCAAGAACGTCTAAGCAAGCTAAACGAGCGCTCAAATAGTGCAATAAGGGCAGGGAGATGACGATGATGATCATACAAACATTTCGATAGACAAACCCACTACGCTTCACCGTAGTGGGTTAGTCTATCAGTTTTAATAGCGAATATGAAATCCGATAGGTGGTAAAGTAGTTTGACGAATGTCTTTAACTCTAAAGGCTCATCGAGTCCAATTTACGAGCAAACCTATAAATAACACATCTTATGTTCTATTCGTAGCACCTCATGGTATGACTTTTATCACCATGAAATCCAAATATTTATTGGCTCAGAACAAATTAAAATGTATAAATTACACAGGAACTTCTACAATCTACAGTTTTCGACAGATGACGACCAAATCCTCTACATTATTAGTATGAGACACTTGTCTCAGTCACCCGTAGTGAATTTTAATGAATCCAAGTCGTATAATTTTCTTAGTACGAGCCTACAACACGTTTATAATAATCTCATAGTATTTTACGATTAAATATTAATTGCATACAAAATTCTATTTCCCTCGATAAAACCCACTCAATTATCCATAGAATTATACTTCATTTGAATTTTTAAATTGATTTAAACAAGATAAGAGCTGGATTAAAATAATAAGATTACCTTATTACATTTAAAAGTAAAATTGCTTTTTACTGATTTATTTAAATATCTATTTTTGACAATTTGCATTTGTTATTCGGCATTATCGCGATGCTACTGTGATGTGAGATCTTAAGGCGTTAATTATGATTTTATTATTTAAATCTTGTTGTAAATTAAGGTCTGATTTAGGTTCTTTGAATGTTTCATCAATAACATCAAGACATAGGTAACAGTGACATCTACCTACAGCCCATCTTTGTGTAATGAAGTCGATGCAGACTTGTTGGAGAGTTCCTACTTTTAAAGTCAATCATCGGCTTAAAGCAAGCATGTACATTTTAACTTGAATCAAGCTCATTTGATTGTTCATAATAGGTATTGGCTGGAGACATTCAAGCTACTACATGGAATGCTTACAATTATAATTATATTTTTGATCATTGACTATACAATTGAGTCCTAAAGGGACTACTAAAAGCTATAGTTTGTATTGTAAAGTATTGCTTTTAGTACGAAATTAAGAAGATATAATGGCGATTGATGTTTTGACAAGAAGTTTGATATGTGACTGAAGTTGCTTGACCACAACAGTTTGTACTACGAGTGACAGATTCTATGCTTTCATCAACAGGGTTGATCGTCTCGAAAACTCTACGCTTTTTTCGTAACTCTAGAGTAGTAGATTCTCGTAACGTAGTTTAACGAACAAAGCTAAAAAAACAAGTAAAAATTACTTTGTTATGTAGGTATTAGCACTCTGTGGTATTAGGGAGATCTAAAATCAACTGGTGACTGATGATTGTGATTGGTCCATAGTAACTGCTCAGCTCAGGCGGCAAAACAATTTGTTACCAAAAGAAATATGTAAAAACCTACGCTGTAATTTGTGAGTTTTTATTTGTAGACACCATAAATGAAATATTTGATGGATTTGAAACCTGAGCCCTCCTACTAGTGAAGCAAATACCACAATCAACTAGACTCTTTTCGCACAGCATGTACTCCTTGTAAGTAGGTACAGTCATCCCATTAAATAAGATGTTAGATATTTATTTCCTTCTTAAATGAATCATATAAAACCAGTGTGAATCCGTGAATCACTTTTTATAAAAAATTAAATTAGTTCATGCAAAAGATTTAAAAAAAAATGTTTTTAGCCCTCACAATAAGGCGCATAAAAACCTACCTAATTATGACATTTGTGATATCAAGACAAATCTTATGACGTATCAGTATCAAAATCGGTTGAGCCGTTGATCAGTTGGTCATAGGAATGGATACATACAGGTCAAACACATATACCCACCTTTTGGGCTTCGCCAAAGTCGGGTAAAAAAGAGGAAATAATGAATGCTAGAGTTGATAGTACCAGTAAGTATATTAAATACTGCTATAGACACCTGTCCGTGAGGCCAACTGGTTCGATTAATAACGTATCATCTCCCAGACCTCCTGGCCTCCGATTAAAGATTAGACAATTAAAAATTTTCCTTTAAGGGTGGTTATAAACAGGTAAAATACGAGCAAAAGGCCGAAAACTACCAAAACAGCTAGGTCACTCAAAATCTGCTACAGAAAATTTGATATCAACTAGATGAGTAAAAGATATATGTAGTAAGTAAAAGATTAGTGATTAAACTCTTATTAAAGTATAATGAACTAGCCTAAAACTAGACGTTTCCCAGTCAACAATCGACAATTACTTTTCAGCTTACGTTATTGTTTTTAATGACAATTGTTATTAATTATCAATTAATTATTGTTACAGTTTTCTGAAGACTTCTCGTTCTGTTTTTGGGAGTAGGTACAGGGCTAAGTTTCAGATCAGCTTATTGCCCATATGAAAAATATTTTAAGTTAAAAATCAAATAGGTACTTATGCAATATGCTCTCAAACTTGCAAAACATGTAAAGACAAATAGAACATTTAAATCTTTTAGTAAATAATTAAACTGCGTCATGTTTAATAGTAAAGTGAACGATTGTTTTTAAAAGTAGTGATCTAGCAGACTTCCCTAACAGTTTGCGATTCTCTGGCACCCCCCACAAGGCGCAACCTCGCTACACTATACATAGTATTATATTATCTGTGACTATACTTAAAATTTATCACTAGGATATTAAATGTCATCCCACATTATAAATTGCCGTCCATAATAAGTTCAATCGGCACAATAAGTATGATATTTGATTTCGTTTGGAATAAAACTGCAATTAATATTCAATTACCTTTTTGGTGCACGATATTGATTCGACTTTATTGCCTTCATAATTGTCGTAACAATTAATACCGAGACTCTTTTGATTATTTCTCATAAAAAATCTCATCGCCGTATATTATTATAATTTTCGTATACAAAGTTCGTTATGGACAAATAAGATTGTAAAATGCAATCAAGTTGATTCGGCAGAAGCATTGTGGCTCGAAATTTTAATCAAAGTTTTATTTGTTAACGCAACATTAGATTGAACAAACGTAACGGAAGATAATAAATTGATTATTCGAAGTCAATAGAAAACAATAAAGAAAATAGTCACAGCAAGAGTTGGAGCAACATTTATTCATAGAAAACTGTGAGGTTCCAATGAAAATCAACGCCATCTGTCGAAAAGGACACGCACAAAAATATGAACTGAAACGGAAGCTGAAAGGTTCTAGCCCCATTCTTCAGGGTAAATTAAATTTCAGCGCTCACTGATAATTTTATATGATTTGTTCAAATTACTTACGGAATTATAGAAGCGTTTAAACAGATTGTGATAAGAGCTTTACGTTGCACAGTAAAAAGATTTACCATACAAAGATAAACAGATACTTACTTGTTTAACTAATGGAGCATGCTACTTGTATCTCCTACTTATAAACGTAAGAAACCATTCCTTAAGCAATACTGCCCTTCTTACGATAAACAGCGTAAGTAACATTTTTTGCGAAAATGAGTTATTAGCATATTTGTAATCAGCTAAGCGAGATCTATCTGGAAAAATTATCCATTTTTCTGTATGTTTGATAGAAATAAAAAAAAACATAAGTATAAACATCGTACGTGCACAATTTTCACTTTATTTCTAAACATAAACAACGTATTGTCCGCTACGCTCAGAGATTTTAATCAATCTCCTAGTCATAAGTATCGCACGATCACTTTACGTTGTTTATGATTAGCAGTACCTTCAACTGTCGGCTCAACTTACAAAACATAATGATTATATGAGCCACTTACGTTGTTTATACCTTGTACTTATTTAAGAAAGTTTAACAATATTCTAGAAATAAACATAGTACTATCTCCTACGCTCTTTATTTGTTGCATAAAATCTTTATTTTATTGCGTTATTCTATACACACACAACGCAAGTAGCGCACATACGATGTTTATGTCTGGTAAATACAATACAGAAACGGTGGGGCGGTGAGGTAATCGGAGGGGAGAACATTACAGTGAACAAAAATATCATTCGCGCGTCGGCAAATATCAGTCGGCAAGTTCTTTTAAAATAGGTTCTATTAAAGAAGTTTACCGTAGACCACGTTTCGGGTCATTTTTTTCTGGTGCAATTATCACCAAGCTACTGGAGGAGCTCACCCTGGAGCAAGCCACATAAAATTTCACGTGTGAATAACAATCCTGTCTTAAATCTATTCCAGCTAGCTGTTAAGTCTGGCCCTGAGCCTATGCAAGCGAAGCATCGAGTTAAGAAAGAGAAGCGAGCTTTTTTAGACAATTGCAACATGTGACACTTGATTTTGCTAACGGTGCTCTAAGAAAAATCTGGGTGCTTGTCGGTTCCTAACAGTAGGTAAATTACTTTGCTCGCAAAGTAGGTAGTACTCATAAAGCTACGAAATTTTGTAGACAAAAACAGCATGTGATAGGTACTTGATTTTGCTAACGGTGCTCTAAGAAAAAGTTGGGTGCTTATCGGTTCCTAACAGTAAATTACTTTGCTCGCATAATACTCATGAAGCTAATATGCGAGCGAAGCGAGCACCGACCTAAGCAAGCGAAGTTTTAGAGCAACATGACATGTGTCACTTGATTTTGCTAACGGTGCTCTAAGAAAAAGATGGATGGTTGTCGGTTCCTAACAGTAAATTACTCATGAAGGTAATATGTGAGCGAAGCGAGCTTTCCTAGCTCGCAAAGCGAGCGGAAATTTTTTAGAGCAACATGACATGTGTCACTTGATTTTGCTAACGGTGCTCTAAGAAAAAGAGGGATGGTTGTCGGTTCCTAACAGTAAATTACTCATGAAGGTAATATGCGAGCGAAGCGAGCTTCGAATTAAGTGAGCGCAGCGAGCTTCCCTAGCTTGCGAAGCGAGCGTAAATTTTTTAGACAAATGCAACATGACATTTGTCACTTGATTTTGTTAACGGTGCTCTAAGAAAAAGATGGGTGCTTATCGGTTCCTAACAGTAAATTACTTTGCTCGCAAAATACTCATGAAGCTAATATGCGAGCGAAGCGAGCACCCACCTAAGCGAGCGAAGCGAGCTTCCCTTGCTCGCGAAGCGAGCGGAAATTTTTTAGAGCAACATGACATGTGTCACTTGATTTTGCTAACGGTGCTCTAAGAAAAAGAGGGATGGTTGTCGGTTTCTAACAGTAAATTACTCATGAAGATAATATGTGAGCAAAACGAGCTTCGAATTAAGTGAGCGCAGCGAGCTTCCCTAGCTCGCGAAGCGAGCGTAAATTTTTTAGACAAATGCAACATGACATTTGTCACTTGATTTTGTTAACGGTGCTCCAAGAAAAAGATGGATGGTCTAATGGTGTTCTAAGAAACAGCTGGGTGCTTGTCGGTTCCTATTCTGTTGTCGGACAAAATTCACTTTTCTCGCAATATATTTATTATTGGTAGGATTATGAAGCTAATAAGCAAGCGAAGTCAGATTCAAGCCAAGAAAGTGAAGCGAGCTTCGATTTAAACAAACGAAGCGAGCTTCCTCATCTCGAAATCCAATTTTTTTCATGTTAAATGCTTGATGATACGATTTTTCATTCAACCATTTTTAACTGTTTTCTTCCCGTTAGGGGTAAAATTTTCAAAAGTCCTTTCTTAGAGATGTACACATTGTACACATACAAAGTTTGAAGCAAATCGAACCACCCGTTAAGAAGTTCCATTACCAACTTGAACACCCTCTGGCACTCCCTCTGATGGATAATTTTGTTTTTTTTTTGTACAGATAGTTTTTATTTGTACTGAAATATATTTGTACCGAGTTTCAAGCAAATTAAACTACCCGTTAAAAAGTTCCCATACAAACTTTAACATTTCTTTCATCCCGTTTTGAGGGTAGTTTAAAAAAAAAAATCATTTACCTAGTCATAAACATCGCAACTGCTGCACATGCGATGGTTATGTTTAGTATTTCAAAAAAAGTGACATTACTTTTACTAATCATAAGTAGTTTTTAAGTTATAATAACTCAGAAATAAAAGAGAAAACAGAAATATGTAAGTAATTATAAAATACACACTTTAACCTACAAGTAAAAGTAACAATTTTGAAAATAACATAATTAGTGTAGTCGTGACACCAAAAATAACATTAAAAACTTTAGACGCGATTTTCTCGAAATATGCTGCGCTGCACTTACGTTGTTTATCATAAGAAGGGCAGAATAGTTTCGCGTACCTACGTCTTTACTCGTTTAAATTAAACCTATAACTATTCCAGAGGGGCTAATAATTAGGGGCTAATAACTACCCTTTGCTGATTCACATTATGAATGAGCATTATCACAACTCAGGTTTAACTTGAGATTCATAAAAAAAAGCATAAGTAGTGTGTATTTTATTAATGTGGAAGGATACATAGGCAGAGGACGGCCAAAGAAAAGATGGATGGAATGTGTGAGAGAGGACATGCGTGTGAAAGGAGTGACTACTGAGATGACGAGTGATAGGATGGAATGGAAGAGGAGATGTTGTGCCGACCCCACCTAGTGGGAAAAGGGCAAGGAGATGATGATGATGATGATGTCTATTTTAGCCCCCTCAACACGATCCTGTTTCGAACTTCATCCAGAACGAATGAAATAATGTGATTTACAAATTAAACTTCCCCGACATAAATAATAGTTGACTTTGTAGAATGACGCACAAAAAAAGGATTATGATAATTTAGTATAGATTTTAGTCGCGCCTAACTACTATACTTTCGCGAATGTTTTCGATTCGATGAATATTGCCTTATTTTAATAAATATACCTGTCGTTATTATCAGTTCTGCTAATCATACTTTGTCTCTAAATTATGGTAATTTTATTGTGCAATACCCAGCCAGAGGCGTATCTAAACTTCCGTTTATTTACGCCAACAGAAGATCATTATTGTTCCCATCCGCTTTCTACCATAATAGGTACCTACAGCGTGTATCAAGTTATCTATGAATACTATTAGCCCAATACCACACGTAAGTTTAATAGAAATTATTATAATATTCTTCTAATTTAGACAGGCGCCACCTACTGCTTTCGACACACCTAAAATTTTGTTTGTTACATCTAATTAGTGGTCCCGCTGTGATATAAGCTATCGGGTCCCAAGGCCGTACTAAACGGTATAAGGTATTCAAATATATTCAACGAGAGCTAATTTATGCACTTGTAACTAGGGATGCGCCGATCCGATCCGATCTTTTAGAAGATCGGATCGCTTGCATACATCAAGCGATTTTTCGGATCGTATGAAAGCCATTCGATTTTTTAGCGGATCGATTGAACTACACCAGAGATCGGATCGGATCGAAAAGATCGAATGAATCAACTAAACGTATAGGTAAGATTGTTATTATCGGGGCTTTTCACAACTTGGACGGTGTATTAGGTAACTAGCAAAATAAAACACATCACTTTACCTGCAAGTTGCTAAGTCGTGTGAGTGAGTCTTCCTAGGGATGGATCCAAATCATCTATTATTTTTTTTTTAGAGTTTAAACATAAAAGATTAGCACTTAAAAGCATTAATCTGAAAGGTTGACATGTTTATTTGCAATGCAAGTTTGATTTGCATGTTAAAATTACATTTTAAAAATACTTTATTTGGTTTTATTTCATTCGATCTTTTGATACGATCTTTTGAAAATCGGATCGATACAATGCGATCCGATCCGCGGATCGGATCGAGGCATTACGATCCATTACGATCCTAAAAATCGGATCAAATGAAAAGATCGCACATCCCTACTTGTAACGTACGCTGTATGCAACGGGTACTCACAAATCGTCACAACACGCCAACTCACATTTTAGAGGCAAAGGAACTCAGACCTATTAGATAAGGTAGAGCTATCGCGTGTATTTGGCAAACCGTATCGGTGTTGCCTTTATGGGAATTTAACTGAGCTGAATTGAACTTAGTCGTGTTTATCACCTCATTTACTGAATCTATTAGAAAACATATTCTAAAATAAGTAGAAAGATTAAGGTGGTACGTCTGATAATTTATTTTTAGATATAGAGCTCTCCCAGACGCAAAAATGTAATAACTACAAATCTAATTGTAGATGATCTGATTGGTCAATGCTCAAGAATGTATTTAGGTAATCCTACTAATATTATAAAGGCGAAAGTCCGTGTGTGTGAATGTTTGTTACCATGTATCTCCATAACTACTTAACCGATTTTGATGAAATTTGGAATGTAGATAGATAATAACCGGGAATAGGATATAGGCTACTTTTTATCCCGAAAAATGGCACGGTTCCCGTGGGATAAAAAAATAGTTGTCCACGCGGGCGAAGCCGCGGGCGTCCGCTAGTAATTTCATAATAGTTTCGTCAGTAATTATTATTTCATCATATTTATTAAAACAAAGTGATTTATATTCGTTCTTAACTAATAAATAAAATTTTTGAAACTATCGTGGTTGCAAACATTGTAAACACTATAAACGGGACATTTACCATGATTTTTGGATTTTCGAGTCTCCCGATATTTCGGCACAGTTGCATACGCCATGATCACGGTAAACTGAAGTTTTTGCGAGTTTGTGGGTAATCACTGGCAGACGAAACGGTCTGATACTGATCTGACGACGGGTACCTACTAATGTTCGGCGTAGTAAAAGACTTAGAAAGAGGGTAGACCGTTTCGTCTGCCAGTGATTACCCACAAACTCGCAAAAACTTCAGTTTACCGTGATCATGGCGCATGCAACTGTGCCGAAATATCGGGAGACTCGAAAATCCAAAAATCATGGTAAATATCCCGTTTATAGTGTTTACAATAAATAAAATGAAATAAATCTGATATGGAACGAAGAAACAAACTAAACATAAGCATGACTATATCACCAAGACGCTGTAGACGTTCTCTCTGATCTTTAGACATTCAAGATTTTTTGAAGGTATCTTATAAGGTAATCAGAGACACGTCTAAACACGTAATTGGTACAAGCCCACATTTTGCAGAAGTTAGTATTTAATTACCTACAGGTTGCCGGTTGATTTAATAATGGTTACCTAGTTAGTTAGTTCGTATGAGCAAGTGGCCAACTCTCGTGACGGAGTTAATTTAATAATGGTAAGTTTAAGGTCGCTGCATACGTAACGGGATAAAACCTCGGACGGGCCGGAGACGTGACACATCGATCGTCCTTAACACAGAACACTAAGGTCCATAACGATGTTTTTTCACCTGCCGTCTCGTCCCGTCCCGTCCCGTCCCGTCCTGTTCGATTTCTCGTTACGTGTATTTTGTTACTATATTTTTATAAGAAACGATGTCAAAAAATCGTCACTTTCCGTCCAGGACGAGAAAAATCACGTTACGTATGCAGCGACCTTCATAAATTCTGATGTTGTTAGATCAAATCGAAAATTGACATGAGTGTTTTTGCAACTTGTACAATTGCAGTATTGAGTAGTACAGGTGGGTCCTCACGGCATCATATTTCGGACGATTGTTCACCGATCGATCCTTTCCGGTCGGAACCGTGCCCGCCCATCACCATTGTACAATCACTTAATTGGCCTCAGCTTGCCGCAGTCATTTAATATGTCTTAATGCCTGCCAAAAAATACAAAAACATCGCCCAAATCTCAAGAACATCCGCGCTTTCAATGGACCAAAGCTGTACGATAAAAGCTGGTACACTACAGCATTTAATTTTCAGGTTAGAAAAATAATCAACTTTAAAATTAATTAAAATACAGCACAGTGGAAGCTTTGTCTCTGCAATCAATCTTTTACTAAAAAACTATAAAGACTGTCCCCCCTAAGGGCGATAGACATGCGGTCAGATCTTCGATATTTTGCTTTCATTATGTCTTGTGTATATCTGCATGCTTATTATGTTTAAGTTATCGCCTTACACAAATATGAGTGGATAGTAGGATTAGAATAGTACCTTTAGTAGGATAGTAGATAATAGATTTGTGGAAGTCGATTTAATAAAATAAATTGATGGAATCAGGGTTTTTACTTTATGATTTCCTTATTTATTCTGTACTTAAAAAATATTTTAAACGCTATTTGAAAGTAAGTAAATGAATTAAAACCTTATGGAAAACAGAAAATTCAGAATACATCAATGATGTAGTATGAATTTTCTTTACATCATTGTAAGTAATATCTGTGCTAGCTGGCACCATTCCCGTCTGTACAAATTGTATGTAATGCGATATTTTCGTTACATATTTGTTGGCAGGGCGAGCCCCCAAACAGGAAATAATTTGGATGTAGCCACCGACAGATTCCTTTTGTCCAAAACCACTTTGCAATCGTTTGCCTTTTATTACACGATAGTGAAATATGAACACTTGTGTACGTAGTTATTATATTGACAGTACGATTTGTACCTATAAAGTGTTTGGTTTCAGTAGCGCACCTGGATGTTTCTTTGAATCATAGGTATAGTAGGTATAGGATGCATTTATGTTTGGACGAAGACAATTTCTTAGAACTACTTTCTAAGAGCTATGCTTTAGTTAGATACACTCGTTTGTCATGATGTCTTACCAAAGTAACATTGTGTTGTATTATTTTATTTCTGCCTTTATCCCATCCTCGTCGCCAGTGAGATATTGAAAGGAAACACAAGTTGCGGATCAAAAGCTGACTACTTTATTTCTAAAATGACGGTGGCACAATAAAACATTTTATTGTAATACCTACAACTACCCAACACTAATGACTTTAGAATTTTACACCTCGACAAGTTCACTCACTTAAAAAGACAAATCAGGAAGGAAATAGGGTTTTGTGACTCATCCCGCACTTATCTGACTTGTTATTTGAGGTAAGTAGCTAGCGATTAGGCAAAGCTATTTGCATTCCATCACGTCACCACTTCCACTAAACCAATACTCAAAGGTAGTAGGAGTTTTTGCCAGTTATTGGAGAACAAATACCTTTCCCGTATTTTTTCTCCCAAATTCAGGTGAATAAAATATTAAGTTTCTGTCATGATAACATTGGAAATAAACCTCTGTGACTTTTCGATTGATTCATCAAGACAGTAGTTATTAATTCAATGCACCTGTCACATACTAGGTGTAAACACATGGTCATGCTCAAGAAAGGGCCTCGAACTGCTGTTCTCAATCTTCTGATATGTGATTCATAAAGATCTCAAAGTATATTTACAGTAGTTCTACTTCACAAATTCCGTTAGACTATGTTTGATGAAAACTAAAGCTATAAAAGCTTAAAGAAAATGCACTCCCGTAAAAACTGCTACCACGACAACGCGGTCAATCTCATTGACTGGTAGCTTGGTAGAGCGGTGGCCACAGTAAGGGCTAGGGAGTTTTACTTAGGTGCTTACTTACTCCGTTGGCTCAAGGAACCAACGTGAGTCTTGGCATCCGATGCGAGAACTCGCTACTTTCTTCTGTCCATTGCATCTCTTGCCAGTTGTCGGTTACGAGATCACGCAGGTCATACGGTATTTTAGTTAAGTAAATATTTTTTTTAAATGAATTTAAAAATGTTTTTCTAAGAATACTAATACAATCACCTATATGCGTTCAATGTGTCAAAGCTTTCCGACATTGGGCATACTAAATCAACATGAAAGAAAATGCATAAAGTAGTGAACCTAAGTATTCAGTATCATAATGTCTATAAATGAACCGGCCACAGAAATCTCATTTGTAAGCATAAAACCACAAGTATTTGGTGTTTATTTAACGGTATCCAAGTATAGACAGGTAAGGTTACGACTAAGCACAATATTTTTTCAAAAAACACCAGTTTCCGTGCCGTCTGCGTTACAGCAGGGATTAGTGTAACATCTGTGTTAAGATACTAGGTAGCTGTTTGTATCTTATATTTCAAAGCAAAAAACAGAAATTTCAATAATAGAGCTACTGAATGCATGGCTCTCGGATAAAATTAGGGTAGGTATGGGCACACCCGGGACACTCGACGAAATCTTTATGCAAAAGCGGCGTCTAACTACGAAGTACTAGTATTCTGTGGTCTAACTACCTATATTTACAGTACACCGTGTCAGTTTTGTACACAGTAAGGTTGTCACCGTATGAATAATGTACACTGTGGTCTCGGTCTCGTCGTCGTCTGCGCGTGTGGCGCGTTCCGTGCTCTCAGTCAGCTCCTCGCCAGCTCAAACTCATAGTGTCCATTCTATACGTAGTATTATTTTCTGTTCTGTGGTATGGGGCTGAAATGCAAGGCATTATTTTACGCGACTTTTTGAGTACCTTTTTGACGGAAGAGAGTATGTATGAGCTACGTATCTTAAAAATATATTTGAAAATATTTTAGACCGTCTGAAGACTTCCGTCCTGGCTTAAAGACTGGCTTATTATAATGTGCTCTTCGAAGTACACGCTCATTAATGCCACTAAAAAGTTTCGTATGAGCTGGTCAACTCTGGTGACGGAGTTTTTAGGCCGCTTAAAGGCTACTTAGTCATGGCTTAACGACTTAAAAGCCGGGACCGACAGTTAGACGTACCCTCCGAAGCACGGAAGCGCTCAGCTGTTAATGCCACTAGATCACCCTTCCATTTTGTGATAACGCAGACCAGCTATATCAAGAACATATGGATTTTGCTGACTCTGTCTATTTTGTGGTTAGATAATATATTTGACATTACTTCTATAGTTACAAAAAAAAATTACAAATAATTACCTTACTACAGTAAGCAATACTTAGCAAAGATAGAATATTAAAAATGGCCGTTAGGCGAACACGAGCGCTTCAAGTAGATGAAGTGAGCTTCTGATCATGATGATGATAAAAACTACTATTGTTATAAATATAGCAACATCTGTGGCTATAACATAACAAGAGCCTAATAGATAACCGCGGATGCTTTTTATGCTTTTTATCTTTTTACATCCATTGTATTCGTACCAAATGTTTATAAGGGTAGCAGAGGGGTTGAATTTGACAATGTGTGATGAATATAGGTCGCACTTGTGACCAATTGTATGTAATTGAATTTTTTATTGGAGCAACAGGTTCACTGTAACTCATGTGTTATGAAGGATATGAAGGGCTAGCTAATTAAAATCACAGACCTAAGTAGTTTGCACTCAGTAGTAGAATTTTGGACCAAAATATGAATGACTTTTCGGTGAACATAAAAAATCGCAAAGTACCTATTTATTTTACTTTCTACTCTAAAAGTTCAATATCACCGTGGCCCTCTGTGAATTTCATGTTCATAAACTAAAGTTTCTAGTAAACCTTGGTCATCAGAAAAGCTTCAAGTGTAAAGATTTTTGTTATAATTGTCATTCGATTAAATTTTCAGCATTAAAAAATACTTGATCAGTAATTTATATAAAAGTGATAACTGAACTAAGTACTTATAGTAAGTTTTAGGATTATTAACTGCTTTTTATTAACTTTTTATTATAAACGGGGGAGGCCTTTACCCAGCAGTGGGACAGTTTAGGCTAGTTCAAAAACTGCTTTTTAGCGTTGGCAATCACCACTTGTTATGTTATAATCACATCACTTCACCCATTATCGCTTTAGACGACATTTTGACGACATATCAGTCTTAGAGAGCGGCACAAATTGTAACGTGCAGTTGATGTATGACAGCATAACAATTTTTTATGCACGCTCTAATACATTTCAGTACATTACAACGCGCTGTGGTATCAACCACGCTTGGGCGCCTCGTGATCTCTATTTTAAACTAGTTGATAAATGAGTACCTAGTAATTGTAACTACTGACGTCGGGGCAGGCCTCGAAGACGCTAGCGTGATGATCAAGATCATAGGTTCTCAACGTGGGCGATAACGCCCCCTTGTGGGCGTTTGGGACTTTCAGGGGGGGGGGGCAGTAGAAGACCCAGAGAAAATTTGGGGGCAATGAGATGGCTCATTAAGATATGGGGACGGGGGACTCTTGAAAAATATTATATTCGCAAAGTGGGCGGTGGGCAAAATAAGGTTAAGAAACTATGATCTAGATACATTCCGGGCTGACGGTGAGACGATACTGGCAATCGCAAGGCTTGGATGATGATGAGGAAGCTATTGGCCAGGAGTAAGTAACAGTTAAGTAAAAAAAAACGTGGTCTAGCTGTGGATGATTCATAAGAAACAGTAACTTCCCATGCTTACCAAAAATTCAGTAGATTACGCACTGCGGCGTAAATTCCACAAGTTTATTATTCGTCGCGGCACTCGATAACACTGGCGATGAGACGCCTGAACTTTCAATAGGCCGTTAATTATATAATTCAAATGCCGTGACCGAAATAAAAGGTGTAGGTACCTAGGCTGTGGAAATTCTTCCAAGCTTCCTGAAGAAATTCGCGCTTATTCGAAAGGGTTCATTCTTAATAGAATATTAACCAGTTAGTTCTGAGTAAAAACAGGCTGAAAGTTTTGAGAAAGAGTTCGATCAGACAAAATATAGAGCTAAGCTAATGAAATAGAAGTAATATAATAATCAATGTAACCGAGCGATCTCTATAGCAGGTAAAGCTCAACCCTCATCAGTCTATATTGATTGCTTCCATCGTCTACTTTAGTGGTATTACGTAAAAGTCCCTGCAATCACTTTCCATATTACGAAACCAGTAAATACGCATAATGCATTCAAATAAATTGATAAAAAATGTTATTTAAGCCCGCATCATGCAGAAGCAGTGAAACCAAGCCAAATATCTCTAGTAAGTATTGTTAGATGCATATTCCAAAAATATTTATTAAACATACGCTTAAATATTCCAGCGGGGCTAAAAAGGCCGTTATAGCGGAATCAATCTGAATTGCACTATATGCCGTCTCTTTTGTTAGACATAAGAGATAAGTATAAGGAACAAAAACATAATTCTATCATTGATTCAGCTCAAGGCCTTTTAGCCCCGCAGTGCTTTTGCAACTGAGACTTGAAGTTCAAATGCTTCGAAATCTTCTCGCCATTCAACTTATGAATTTAAAATGCCCACACTTCACATTCTGCTTAAAAAATACATTTCCAAATAATTACCGGCTAATAAGGTCAAAAGAATGCGACAAGAAGCCACGGAGTACCAAAAAGCTCCCGCTAATTACGTAATTCAAGCACCGTGACCGAAATAAAACGATAGAGCAAGGAGGCATTGTGGCGGTAGAGGCAAAGGGAGTCGGATCCTTGCGGCACAGGAAAGGGTTGGAGTTGCCAGTCTATAAAAATGACTAATAATTTGGTTCGAAAGTCAAAAGTGACAACCTCAGTGGACGAAGGCGCGCCTGAAACGCAGAATGTCACAGGTTTGATGCCCGCTACGAGGCAAATATTTGTCTCGGATCTGGGTGTTTTTCCATGTATACCCGTATTTACAACAAAAAAGAGTATTTATGAGTAATATCTTAGTCATATAGTTCCTTTAACACAAACTCCGCTAACTTTAGGCCTAGATGATGCTGTGTAAAATTTTAGGCTTTTAAGTGCCTAAGGGTTTAGGAGAACCAAAAGTAGATATCGTAAAAATCAGGGTTCGCCGATATATATCAACGGATATATATCATGATATATATCACGATATATATCAATTGATTTTTATCTTGATATATATCAAAGGATTTTTTCCTGTCTTCTGAACTAAAAATTTTGGAGATTAATGTTAACCCTGGCAACACGTAGCGAAACACTACAATTCCGAATAATTTAGATTATTTTTTAAGTGTTTTTCATAAGTGTTCATTAAAAAAATATTTTGAAAATGAAAAATCTTATCAAAATTTTCAATTCCGACGGGATTCTAACCCGCAATGATACATAAATGTAAATACCTAAGTGTGGTGTAACACTATAACAAATAAAAAAAATATAAAAAAATATTTCTCAAATAAACACTAATTCTTTTGATACCTTTATTAAGTTTTTTAAATAAAAATGTGGTAATTTGACACTTATCATATTTTACAAATTACTTTCACATTTTAATCCCCTTCCAAAATGAAATTTGCTTCTTTTTCTTAGCCTGGATATATATCCGATATATATCGGATAAATATCAAAAAATCGGATTTTTGATATTTATTATAAAAATCGGATTTTTTCGAACCCTGGTAAAAATATAACGTGTATTTGATTTGCCAACGCAGTAAATATTCTCTCTAATCTTCTATAGCATAAGTCTAAACATTTAAGATTCATGTAGTGTGCGTGTTCACGTGCTAATGTATTTATGACAGCATGCCAAAATACCTGAACAAACATTATTACCCAAATGGAGTGTGGAACTTTATGATCTAAAATTAACAATCTCATTACTACTTGCTAAATAAAGCTCGCACAAGTGGGTGCTAGTTTACTAATGAGCTAATTATTATAATGTTCTGTGATTCAGCTAACAATACATTGACAAGCTTTTTCCTTAATTAGGTAATTTACAAAAAAATCTTTTTTGTATCTTTGTATTTTGTATTTTGTAAAAATCTGTTTTGTGTTTATGTGTCGGAACACACGCTTATATACAAATATATTTTTTTTATAAGATTATTAAGTGCTTATTCACGTAGGTACGCGCGGGCGCGGGCGCGGGTGCGGGCGCGGGAAACGTTGCGAGCTCGTGTTCACATTAACCGCCAGGCGTTCGCGCGAGAGTGTGACGTATTGTCAGAGGTCGAATTATGAACGTCGCCAGTGAAACGCGCGCGCCGCCGCTAGTTTGACATGAACACACACAAACATCTTCACGCGTTGAAATTACCGCGAGCGCTCCGCGCGCGCCAGTCGCTAGCTTGCCCGCTAGTTAGACCGCACGTGCGTTTCGTACGTGAACACTTGGAATCACTACATATGTTTGATATTTCGTCACCGCGCCCGCCACCGCGCCCGCGAGTCAACGTGGTTGAACACTAAGATTTTTGTGTCATAGCAAAATATAATACTAATAGAGTTTTTTGTATAATTTAAAACCATTAACCCTCTCCAAACATCGCCTGTTCTTGCACATATTATCTGCCCCGGGTACTTTTAATGAACTAGGTATTGTCACAGATGAATTATATGTTACATCCCTATTGTGGTTGCCGCTTTCTAATCAGCATATTCAATTACAACCACATTTTTGACAAGTGCAACCCTACGTATATGCTCGTACGTATGCCAAGTTTTGGACCCTTTTTTGATCTGTTATTTTATTGATTGCATTTTTTGAAGTGCCAAATGTCATATTTTCTCACAAACTATATTTTATTGAAAACTAAAACACAGTCGAAATATTGATGTTTGGTGTTAATGCTGTATCGATATTCCATATGATAACCAATTTTTACATCTACGAATTCAAAATAAATAGCTAAGTATTCGCTAAACTAAGTTCTAGGTACCCACTTATCATAAAGTAGGTAAGTATTTACCATCATTGCGGTTTGGATCTTTATTTACATTATTAAGCCAAATTCATAGAACATTCATTACAAAACTAAATGTTTTCCTCATTCATTTCAAAAACAAACCATTGTTAAGTTAAATCTATCGTATGACTTCATACATTTACAGACTCAAGAGCATAAAACACTTTTATGTTTACAGGGATGGGATCCATACCTGATTTTGAAGAGAACCTACAATTCACATAAATTGTAAAAGAATGTAGAACACATCTGTTACCTACCAACTTAACTAACCTTAAATAGAAAGGTATTCGAAACGTAAAACAAATAAAACACGCATAATGAAGTACAGAGGAATCTGACCTCATTAGTCAAACAAATTCATTATTTTCTCAAAATAATATATTATCTCATGGCGGTCGTCTTAAGCACGTCCGGAAACGCAAATTTGTACTACCCCTTATCCCAAAAAGCACGCATAGTTAAGCACCTTTCTTGTTAAGCTGAGATAAGATTTTAAACCACAGATCTGTATGACTAATAGACCACATGTTTTCAATCTTATTTAAATACTCAACTTGAACTCTATGTCATCGGAATAAAGAACAGTAATTCGCAGGTGTTTTTTATAAGGGTTGCGGTAGAATCAGAAATAGAGTTAGGGGTTAAACGCGCACCCTTGATCAATGATCATAATTAAAATTAGAATTTTATCTTATCATCTAACCACCCAGGTGAAGTAACGGTTAATTAATAAAAAGCTTAGTAAAATAGTGATTATTGGATTATTTAAAAAATACCTACATTAATATTCAATCGACATATTTCAACATTACCGAAAAGAAAGTTGTTTTTTAACAGTTTGCGTGCTGACTGACTCATAAGACTAAGTATGCTGACACTAATAATATTCAGTAACCCCTCATTGCTTTCCTAGTAAATTATATTGCTTATTGCAAAGCTAGTTTTATAATTGAACAGAAAATAGCCAACCAGATGGCAAGCGGTCAGCTTTGAAAAAACCTACGTTCGCAATTTCCTCAGTTCTATTTTCGTAGCTGATATTTAAATGATAAATACTACATAATGGCTCAGAAATATTTTACTAATAACCAAAATATTTCTGCAAAAACTGATCTAACGACCTACTTCACCAACATATGCGTCGAATTCTTTACTCAGTGTCGCGGTATTCCCTGAGCGAATTTAAATTTGTAATTCCTTCCAATAACAGGGGAACATTTTATTAAAAAAAAGGCCTGACTCCACCCACCGACGGAAACAGCTGCAGGCCTAATTATTACAAACATGCCTCCTCAAGCAATGGCTTACAGACAACTATGTGGTCTGTTATTGTTAATCTTCGATAGAAAACTGTTATTAGACGACCACCTGGCTAGATAGGCAAATATTCCTATTTTTTTATACAATTAAGCAGATATATCTTTGATGTATCTTTATTTACCTTCTCATAATTTCAACAGTTCGTCTTTTTTTTACATTTATCCTAATAAGCTTTTAGGCTTCTGTGTGTTGTCAATAAACTATATTTTATTCTATTCTATTCTATTCTATAGGCCTCTATTAATAAACTCGGATTAACTTCTGTCAAAGTTGCGCCAAGGATTTAACTATTGCCAACCTTTTTTGTTAGACAGTGACAAATAAGGATGGCAATAGTCAAATCCGTGGCGCAACTTTGGCAGAAGTTAATCCGAGTTTATTAATAGAGGCCTTACAGCGATTGGCGACGGAAGGCCACCAATGCCTGCTTCTAAAAAGACACTAGTGTCTAGGACAATATTTAGATAGAGTAGAGTCGCTGAGTTAATCTTCTCAGCCTTGACAGCCGTATCTCTACAGAAAAGACATGGTCAAAATAATTATTTCAAATGAAAATCGCTTTACGATTCAATACATTGTTATTGTTATGTTGAGAAGTAGGAATGTTTTAAATGACGACTATCATTTCCCATTTTATACGTATTTGTTTAAATTAATAAAGTCATATAACAGTTTTATGATGATATCAAAACCTACGCGAAAGAGTCAAGTTGAAGCATTTCTTGGCGCGTTTCATTAGCTCAGTCAGATATTTACGGTTTTGGGTAGCTATGGGCGGTCACGATTACGATTATGAGGAAACGATACATTTAAAGTTGACCGTTAATGGTTACTATCTCCCCATACCCTCCTACATCTACAGCGTTACTTGGTTATTATAATTGTACGGCATAAAAACTGAAACAGCATCGTTAACTTTTATCTAGCCGTCATAATAAATCATAAAAAATAATCAGGTAGGTTCCCGCGGAAAAGAACGCATCACAATAAAGGTATTCTTCCATCCCTAATGGACTTGCGAATACTGATCTGACCTGTCGCTCATATTTTACTAAAGCCATTTCCGTAAGAGGTGCCATCTTCGCTTTCGTAATAAACCTGTCTGGGTACAGATAACATCACAATCTCAAATCCGAAACCTAAAAGGTCGTTTATAGGGACATAAACGTTTATAGAATCATAAAGCAGAACCAATCTATTGTTTCCTCTCGGCCTACGCGCCTAAGGGACATAACTAATCGAACGATTCCGCTTTTTGTCTCCTCTGAGGGACATAATCAATTGTCACATCTAGCTGGAATATTTCTCACCTAAACTCCATGTCTTCTGAACGGGTTTGGAGCTCGGGGACAATAAATGATCGGATATCGTATTGCGCTAGGAAAAAAGGTGATGAGTGGCCGGGGCCTGACACTCTTGGCGCTAACAGATAGACTTCGGCTAAAGGACGCAGGATCATTACTCCCATACTTTTACAACATCATCCCATACCTACAATAGACTACATCTTATCTCTCGGATACTGTTACATTGAGCAATTCAATTACGATACCTCACTATTTTTCTTGAAATAAAATTTCGATAATAAGTAGTTGATTAACATACAAAAAGCCATAGTATGACTGCGATGTTCGTAAATGGGCGTTTAGAACGTATCAAATTTTCACATTTAGAATACCATCTATCGTAATATCTCTAGTGATAGATGAGATAAGTTACACTAAGAAACATTATTATGATTTTCGTGTAAGAGAATTTTCTTGTTACTTTTAAAATCTTGTAGCTAGATTACATCTTATTAAGTACAAAAAACAAGACGCCCATTAGGATCATCTTAAAACTAAAAATACACATCTGTATATTAATGACACAGACAAAAAATATATCACTTAAAAACATATTATTAATGTCGTTGAGTCATAACAGATTTCTCTATTAGGACGTTTGCTCAGAATAAAGAAGAGACCGAATCGCAATCAGAAGTCAATTAAAGCTCTGTTTATTCATCATCAGTTTGCGTCGAATGATGATTTATAGTTTCACAGCGGGCCCTGGCCTGTCGCGGCGGCTTTTAAATTAAAATCTTAAACCCGCGAGCGTGATCTTATCCGACTCGATCGATTTAGATAAAATAAATATTTATACACTCGCCCGTAGATGGGCGAACAAAGCGCTCAGTAAATTGATTATGTCAATGAAAAACGCTTTTGACGTTCGCCCGTTCTATTCGATCACCTGTCTCGATTCACGATATGAATCTCAAGACACGCTCGGTGATTTGGTTGCGAGAATGAAAATTCCTAACGCTATATTCAGACAAATCTTGGGCTAAAGTGGCCACTTTTGGTGTTTCATAATATGTTTCATAATATCTAGGTATGCTTCATAAATGCTTTATTAATGCTTTATTTATGAAACACCTTTTTTTGACAGTTCTTTATAGAATCCATTTTACCCAAATCTATAGAGAACTGTCAAAAAAGGCGTTTTGTGATATGTTTTGTAAATGAAGCATTTATGAAGCATGATATCATGAAATATAATAAATATGAAACAGAAAATGAAACATATGTATGAAACACCAAAAGTGGCCACTTTAGGTCCCGCTTATCTTTGAAATTACTTACTTACATAGAAATCTTAGAATAAATAGACAAAGGCCTGTTTTCGTTTTTGAATATAGCTATTGCTTTTGTTTCTGTTTGATTCATATAAAAATATCTTCTGCTGAATTTTACCTCTACTAGTTCTAAGTATAAACATGTCTAAATTATAATGTTCTGATACAAATCTTCTAGGCCCCTATTAATAAACTCCGCTCAACCTCTGTTAAAGTTGCACCACGGATTTAACTATTGCCATCCTTATTTATCACTGTCTAACAAAAAAGGATGGCAATAGTTAAATCCGTGGTGTAACTTTGACAGAGATTTTATTCTTAGAGGCCCTAGACGTTAGCTTAGCGTCAGCTTTAATAACATATTATCATTCTTTAATACCATAGTGAATTTGATGAATACCTAACTAATTATAATTAAGTAATAAATGTAAACTGTAATATATAAAGTATAACTGTAATGTATAAGTAATAGTAATAATAAATAATTAACTAGCCTGTTATCTAACCTAGCAATTAATTGAATATAGGGATTATATTACAAGGATGAGCAACTCAAAACCAAAAATAAAGTAGATAAAATATTTAATTCATATTTTGCGTTTGGAAGCGTAATAAATACGAACATTTTCATATTCTAGCTAAAATTAAATCACAAATTATTTGAATACCTAAATGTACTTACAAAATATTCTATTTACAATTGACTAGGGTACATTTCAGTTCTTCAACACTATTGAAATAAAGTATACAATATTTACAGGAATATCATTACTACCATTCGTTGTTCGCACAATACATTTTACAATTAAGTACCTAACTTTATCACAAATCTTTAAGTAATCGTTACATGTTAGGACTTGAAAGAGGAAACTATACTATCGGCAATCAAAGAACATTCTACATCTAAACAATTGAATGAACTTTCTGATAACTATAGGTACACTTATAGGAATGTTTATTGAAGCTAAATGCAACAACAGGTTCTGTGACTATTTAACTTATTATACTGCCTAACAATTAAGAATAATGCCTTACATTACAACTAATAGATATGTAGAGATTGTTTTGCTTGTTCTTTTTGCCCACGTCATGCTGGTATAAGAGCATCAAAACAGATAAATATAGATTACAAAATTCGATAAGCTATTTACATCAGTATCTAACATACATAGATCACAATAATTCAAACAAAGTAAGTCTTTCGAGAATGTGGCGCGTTAGACATTGGTATCTGTTGCGCTGGCCTGAGGGGCCGTTCTTCACACTGGTGGTTGTCTATAGATACGTAGCTATGGTGATGAGGGAGGCGGTCGTCGCCACGGCCCTCGCTGCTGGCCACCGAGCACGTCTCGTCCTCAGTACTCCGAGCAGAGACCTCGGCGCTCGCACTCGTCGAGTGCATAGGACTTGACATCATCAGGATAGGAGGCGCCATCCCATACTTGTACCAAGGGTCGTGAGCCGTCGGAGGTGCGGTATACCTCAGATGACCGTGCCGCCCAAACACCTCCCTATTACTAACTTTCATATTATTCGCGTTATGAAGCGTCCGATTTGGCAATGTCACATCCACGTCGGGTAACCGAAAATTTAGCTTTTCCCAACAGTTTCTTTCACCCCACACGATCACTGTACACGTTTTCAGTAACACTTTCAAGTCCGGGTCTATATTGATGGCACTAAGGTCCGTCGTCACAAGAAATATGATTTTTTGACGTCTATGCCTAACGTTCACTGAATTTATCGCACTTTGCACGGCCGCCTTTGCCTCGGGCGAATACCACTCTTGTTGTAAAAATGTTATTGATAACACTATCACTAGTCTTTTTGAACTTTCCGATGCACTCACTAAACTATCACCTGACCGTCGTTCGATCAGTTGTAAGTCCCTATGTTGCAAGCACAGTGTACGTCCCATATTCTCTAACTCGGAGCTGACCGCTCGAGTCACGAAGTCCTCGTCCCGCGGATTGTACACAAAAAACGCGTCGAACCGTTTATTTTTATTGTCGTTCATATCCCTCGGCGTCGAACTGAAAATTCTTATGCCATATCTCGAATGCATCCATAGTTTGAAATCTTCTCTGTACATAAACATTAGAGCACACGATAGCAACAGAATAATGGCTATTATCAAAACAGCAGCGATATACGGAATGTAATTTTCTACGCCATCATTCGATTCGATGAATAAACGCTTCTGTGTCTCGGTGCCAGTTTCCTCGGTTGTGATCTCGGTTTTACATTCTCTGGCTACGACCGCGATTGTTTTGTTCATCGGCTGACCGTTAGCAAGATAACACATTATTGTCTCGGTATCTTTCGACTTTTTAATCAACCACTGATTGAGCTGAGGCACGTCCTTGCAGTCGCATATCCAGTTGTTTCCGTCGACAGAGACGCGCGTTCGGGGATCGCTGTCGCTAATGACTCTCCACGGCATGTAATCAACGTAACCGTTACTGTCCAAGTCGAGGTACTCCAGAGAAGGCAAGTAATTGAAGGTATCATTCTCGATTACCTTAATTTTGTTATTGCTCACGTAAAGCTCGATCAAGTTAGGCAATCTTGTGAATTGAGTGTTTCTCAACATTTCCAAGTTGTTGTTTTCTAAATGAAGAACTCTGAGCGACTCAATGCCGTTAAATGTTCTATTTTGTATTGTATTAATATTGCTGTTGTTGAGATGTAGAACTTGTAGTTTCTTTTTACCGATGAAGACGTGATTACTTAATTCTTTAAGATCGTTTCCATCCAGGTATATTTCGGTCGCGTCCATTGGTATCCGCTCCGGTACGTGATCGTAGCCGGCGTTCGAACAATCGACGACGTTAACGGTGGTCCAAGTCTGATCATGATAGCACGAACATCTATCTGGACAAGTCATCTTACAATCGCAGGCGTCAAAGTCACAACAATGGCATACCGTGAAACAATGTGAGTCGTACTCGCACAAAAATTCTGAAGACCTCACTTCGAGCAGTCGCATCTCCATTTTACGCGAATGTGTTAAAGTGCACCTTACACTTTCTAAATCCATAACTCTTGGGCGCTGTCTAAGGTCACTGTATTGGTTAATTGACTGCAGCCACTCCATTGTACAGTCGCATACAAAAGGATTCTCACTGATGTAAAATTCTGGTAAATCTTTGTCTTCTGGGGCCGATGGTATCGCAAAGGAGCCGAGCTCTAAAGTTTTTATCTTATTGGAGTAGAGCATAACTTTATTGAGATTATACTTTTGCACGAACGTGCCGGGGCTGATTTTGTCGATGTTATTATTGTTCAGAATAATCGTCTCTATGCGACTTGGAAATGAAGTTTTGTCCAAGCTTCGTATTTTGTTAAAGCTCACATCAAGCATTTTTATATTACAGGATTCTTTTATTCCATAGGTGTCTTCCAATTTCTCGACGTTATTTTCATGCATATCTAGCCATTCTAAGTTAGTAGGTATATGGCTGTAATCAAACCAAAGAAGTTCATTGTTTGATACATTCAACCAAACAAGAGGCTGTGTGTTGGTAAATATGCCTTTCAAGTCAACTAGTTTGTTGCCGTCTAATCCAATTGCTTTCAACTGCTGGTTTGAAGCGAAAGCACCGTCATCTATTTGATCTATGTTGTTTGAAGCTAAATTTAATATTTGTAGTGACGGGAGCGCTGCGAATGTATCCTTTGATATTTTTTCAATTTTGTTACCCACTAGACGTAAGCCATATAAATCATCCAATCCTTCGAAGTGGGTTGTTGTAACTTTTGTTATTCTATTCATGCCCAAATCTAGGGACGTCAAGAATCTTAACGTTTTTATTGCCTCGGGCACCTCTGAAAACTGGTTCCCGCTGAGACCCAAATCATGTAGTTTCGTTATATTTTCGAAAGAGCGTAAGTCGATTTTGGTTATTCTATTTCCGTCCAGAAATAACTGGTTCAATACGTAGAGGTTGGAGAAATGCCCGCTGTCCACTTCAATTATATTGTTATGAGCCAGTGATAGTGAGTGAAGGTTTTTCAAATTAGTGAATGCTCCATCAGCAATTCGTGCTATGTTGTTATATTCCAAACTTAAAAATTGTAAGTTATTCAGATCTTGAAATAGCAAAGAATCTATTTTGGTAATTCGGTTGTATGAAAGATTTAACACAATAAGACGGACCAATCCAGAAAAGGTGTCTCTGTTTACCCACTCACTAGTCAACTGATTCACTGATAAATCCAAAATTTGCAATTGATCTAATCCTTCCAAAAGCCCAGGAGCTAAAACGCTTAATGAGTTATTGTTCAAATAGATTTGTTTGATGTCTCTTGATGACTGAAACATCTCTGGAGGTAAAGCCGTCAATGCGTTGGTAGATAAGTTGAGTATTTGCAAATCACTCAGTCCGACAAAGGCACGATCGGCGACCTGCGATATTCTGTTGTTCTGAAGAAACAGCTTTTGAAGTGCACGTAAACTTGATAATCCATTGTCCGGTAGGTTGCTTATTTCATTGTAAGACATATCTAACGTTTCCATCACAGTGTTGCAAGATTTTCCGGGTGCAGTGGGTCCATTTCCCCAATCGGAAAATCCTAAATTTGAAATATCTTGCAATCTGTTTCGAGTCACATTCAACTCTTTTAAATTGTAGAGCAAACAAAATATTTCTGAAGGTAGCGTCCAAATATTGTTATCTCCCAAGTCCAGACTTCTCAGATCAGTAAGCCCGCGAAATGTGTCTCGATGAAACTCCATGGACATAGCAGACCAATCCGTGTTGTGAGTCCGAATAGATAAACTTCTAAGTCCACTAAGAGGCGAAAGCACTTCCGAAGGCACGTATCTAATCTTACAAGACTCTATTCTGAGTTCTTTGAGGTTATGAAACCGAGACAAAAGCTGAGTGCCTTCTTCTTTTCTTCTGCCGAGATCCAAAGAGCTTTCAAAGAAGAGGACATCTGTACAGTGGAGGTTCAGCACTGTGATGCGTTGAGCTTGCGAAGCGGTCAGGCCGGCCAACAGGTCGGTAGCGCCGGCCGCGGTGCGCAGGGAGCACGCGAGCTGCACGCTGGTGGTCTCACTGGAGTCAGACACACGCTGCAACTCGCACTCCTGCGGTGCCTCCGCCACCCGGCTCGTCAGCGATGCTCCGCCGGCACACAGCCACATCCAGCACCAGGCCGCATACCACACCGCGAATGATCCCAACGATAACATCTCGAACAACTTTTAAACTGTCACTTTAATTAAATCGTCACCGTTTGACTCACTGTTATCGCGCACATCGCTACGCTAGTCAGAAAGCGCTCGGAAAACTTCACGAATTTCCCGTCAAACTTGTTTCAAAGTACGACACATAACGGCTCGAGTTCGAGAGAAAGTGCAGCACAGCCGCCCGCGAAGACGTGTGAGAAGCGACTGAGTGCGGTGAGTTGAGCGACCGGCTGGCCGGCACGTTCCCCGCGCGTTGCTCCTCCCCCAACAGGGTCGTCCGATATCGACGTCTCTCTTCTTTCAAAAGTTCACAACGGCAACAAGTTGCTCGCCGCAAGATTGGCATGAACAGGAGCGCGCTTCGCGAGCTTTTATAAACATGGCGGTGCTTACTTTGTTTGTTTTGCCTAATCATAAAATTTCAATAGGTTTTCAGCGAAAAAGCGTGTGAACCGGTATGTTTATTAGTTGCAAGGTTGTATTTATGCTTACGATGAATGAGTCCTAGGTAGTAGTCACACAAGTTTTAATGTTTAAACATCTTTTTACACGTCTTACTTTTAGAACAAAAAGCTGTGCGTTCATGTCGGTGCGCTCTTCCCTAGATAGACTAAGTGCACATTTTAAATCGATTTTCCATTGTTCTGAAAGCAAATCTACCTGACGCATTAGTGATAAGGATAACCCGCTTATCTCGACTGACAGCTCACTCGCGTGATGAGATCATCGTGGGTTCCCAGACACGAGCATTATCTAGATTACCTGAGTACACTTAGCTGAAGTGCTTTGATGAATATTTACAAACTAATATCACTGCCGAAATTAATCATACACAGAATTCCTAAACTGTTTACCTATATAATCTTATCGACGTCGATCAGAAAATCGAACGTTTTATTAATAAAAAGAACTCAAGTTACTGCGTTCCAAAATTAAATTTAAATTGTCGCTTTTCAAGTCTCAAAATAAGCCATGAAGTTTTTATTCCAAGAAGTTTCATTGATGTTATAGGTGAACGCTTGTGAGCGTTATCTTCTCTTATTGCCACCAATTTTAAAAATAATGGTTAATTTTCAATTCGTTAAAATAAATGTGGTATCAAATTTAATTAGACACCTGTGAAGATTTTACGACTCAAATCAGACATATTGGATTTCATAGTTTTCGTCTTTACCTGCCTACAAACCTTTCTCTTGTCATTAAATCCACTAACTTCAAATTGTTTAATTATGAGAAACTCAAATAATGCTCCATCTTAAATTAGGTTCGTTCTAAGTATAACTTCATAGTTCGAGCTTTTAAAATTCTTTTAGATTAATTTGAGCTCGCATGCATTTTAAGATTTCTTTGTCATATCTCAGTGTACCCTATCACACTCATGCAAACTCTAAGATGTTACTAAATGAAAACTGATAGGTTACAAAACTATTACTTACTTAATTTATAAAGAATCATGTTTTTCTGGTGAGTAAGTACTTATTTTTTTTTTCACATAAAGACGCCTTGACCGATTTTGATAATACTTTTTTTTGTACTTATGTTGTAACCAAGTCCAATCATTTTGCTTGAATCTCCTTCTTGGTCGCAAGGAATAGTCAATCATTCGTTGAATAGGTACCTAATTAATTCGATAGTTAGTAGTAAAAAAAACAGTCAAGACAAAACCTGAGTACGGTGAACTTTTCTAAAGAGTATCTGTCAGAAACAAAGCCCATCGCATGTGCCAAAAATCCAAATATTTGCCTCCGTAATTTTTACTTGAAACTTTATTTTCTAAGAGACGATTCGAGTGCTCGTTCAAAGAGTGACTTGGCAACTACATGATTGCGTGGGCACTTTAAAGTTTAAATCCACGATTATTTTATTGGAATATGACCAGATTTTATCATTCAATCACTAACACAAAAGAATAATGCAGTGAACAAAGCTGGCGGGAGATGAAAGAGGGCTTTATTGGCATATTCAATGAAATAAAATGAATAAATGTCGGTAGAGTTCCGCAAAGTTAACTGATCGAAATAAGTGCATTCTCCATTGAGAATTGCAAGCCACAATTTGTAGTATTTTATTTACTTCGCGCTTTGAAGCGCTCGTGTCGTCGCTTGTTTTTGATAGATCATAATTGGATGGTCACAATTTGGATGGGTGACCGCAAGTGGCATTAATAGCTGATCGCTTCCTTGCTTAAATTGCACGTTAAATTGTCAGTCCTGGCTACGAAGTCGTTAAGCCATGACGGAGGGCTACAGGCGGCCTAAAACTCCGTCATCAGAGTTAGCCCTATATAGTTCATACGAATATACTGGGTACCTATATATCTATTTTAAATTAGCTACGAACAGTTGCTTTATAGCAGTATTAGCTGCGCCCTCGGGGATTTGCCCCCGTAGTGATGATATATGATGATGATGATGAAAGTAGCCTATAACCTTCCTCAAAAGGTAAACTATCAAATGCAGAAATATTTTTTCAAATCCGACTTGTTGTTCTTGAGATTAGCGCGTTCAAACAAACCAACACTTCCACTTTAAATAATTAGTATAGAAGTATAGATAGTATAGATCTACCATTGCTGATGCTCTATGAAGTTTAATTTAGTAGAGCAAGGATTTAGTGCTTGTTTCTACTACTTCTCAAAGTAAAGTTTTGATTAGTTACTTCCTGCATAATGTAACTTGGCTAATAAAGGTAATCAATAACTGATACCTACAAGTTACAGCTGGTTAGTGCTACTCAAGTACCTAGTGGTGTGAGAAGATCAGAAGAGGCCCCATACCGTGTTTGTTGCCCTGATTCTTCATAGTGTTGGTCGCAAAAGAACAGTAGAATCACCTAGCTCTTAAGACGATTCAAAGTGGTCATAGCGGTCCTACTACTAATAAATGATAGGTAATATTTGAATTTTGAATTTTGAGAAGCGCTCGTGGCGTAGCTTGCTTAGACATTCTTGATAAATTTTTCGCGGTGATCGCAAGTGGCATTATCAGCTGATAGCGTAGTGATGAATAAAACACTTTTAATCGAATATTAGATGTGATCTTCCAATAGGATTAAGCGCATAAACAACGTGAACTTCGCATAGATGTTTAAATGACGTTTTGATGGCCATTACGCATAATAGACTAGACACCATAACAGCCATAACTCTCTAGATTGTTCTTTGACATCAAAAGTTAGGTAGGCTTTATTCCAGTTATTTATGTTCATTCATTTACTGGTTAGAAGGCTGGTGAAGAAACACATACTTAGGTACTTAAATAAGTAAAATTAAATATGCACGGTGCAATGTGAAAATTTGATTTTTGTAATTTCATGATTAATTGGTTTATAAGTACATAGAACAAAGCAAGTAATTAATGATTTATTGACGGCAGCACTACAAAAACAAAAACAGTAATACATCATCCATACAGAATGCCCGTCACAGCCATCAATTTTTGAGTCAACAGTCTCATTGAAGTCCAAAAATAAATTAAAATAAACAATAATTTCATAACGTGTCCCATACCAAGTGCACTAACGTGCCGCCCACTCAGGAAGTTGTAAATCAGTCGTACAGGCTCGTCAATTCCGCTACGACCAGCACAACTAGACCTCCACGCTCCCCCTTGTCAGTAGCCAAGATAGTTCATGAGGTAAAACAATTAAAAAGCTAGAGCTCTACCTAAATTGGAAGGTGTGCCACTGAAAAATGTTAATCTAGTTTTACTGCAAGCGTATCCTGGGTTTTGTTGTTCGGGAAGCAATCTGAATGTTGTGGTGAACTTTACAAATAAATCATCACCACAACAGAGGCATGAATAGTGTCATTCAAAATGAAATGTGTTGATTTTGAAACATCAAGAACCGTTAGGAAGATGCTTGTGTCGTTTATTAGAACCATCTCATTTAGATCAGCTTGGTGATTCACATTTATTCAGATGCATTCGATTAGAAGATTTTTTTCGAAAAGTTTATGTTTATTTAGCGAAGAAACGTCCCTTTCCGAAGAAAATCAGAATAGGAAACCACGAAAGGAAATTTAACTCTTTTGTACGTACTGATTTATGATTATATACTTACTACACAATCATGTACCTATTCTGATGGTATTTTTTTGTACCTACCATAATATTCCAAAGCTTGCAATACACAAGCAATTTTTTCAATCATCGTCACCATGTATCCCTTTATGTAGAGTTTAACAGTTTTATTTATTTTTTCGAAATGATACTTATTCCTCGTTCTGAATTTGAATAATAAATTCGTTCCATCTTCTTTTAACCAAGTAAAACTGTACAATCATCCATCGAGATAATAACTAGAGAAGAAAGTACAAACCATAGACGTGTCACAAATGAGTCGGAACATGGGCGGGGCCTAATGAGAGATTAGACACCGCACAGAAGCGACACAGCTTTTTTACCTACTAATTATTACTCTGCCTTATCTAAATAAATTGACTAGGTCGTGGGTTTGATTCCCACCCAGGACAAACATTTGCAGGATGAATTAGTATATTATTTTATAGTATTTCCAAATAATAAGTATTCTACCATTTTTTAGCCCCGAATAGCAGAATAACTATTAAAATATCAAAAAATTCACGGAAAAAAAATTATAGGTAGGTAGGTACTACTTACAGGAAACTTAGTTTTGAATAAATTAGGTTTGGGTTTGGTTAGTATCTTTGAGGTGATGATGATGAAAATATCCTTTTTAAACTAAGTGAAATAAAAATCTACCATTGCAATTTGATTAAACTTTAGTACTGATAGACAAACAGACAGACAAACGGCATAGGCTGAGTAGGTATTTTATGATCTAAACAATAATCAGTTATATTATACCTAATTGAGTTAAAATAACTAGGTGCATATATTATGAGTTCACCAACATTTATTACCTACCGTGTCCAATCTGTACAGTTCGATTTTCATATTCTATGATTTTCTAGAAATGGCGGCAAATTATGACAAAAATTAGTTTTGCTTGGTTTTAGTTGATGTTTTGTTTACTTACCGATGATAAGTTACGCCACTATCCTTTTTTTGTGTAGTTGATGCGTTTTTGTAAGATTCTAAAATGCAAGACGGCATTTTTGAAAGTCATTTTTATACCTTTCGTCAACATTCAACACCATAAAGCCAGCGACCGATTGCGATGAACGTGAGCTAGTGAATGAATGAGCTGACGCTGATCGGCTTCAATTGTGGCGTCAACTGTGAGTTCGCCGGTGTCCGTTCTAGTTTACATATTTCTTCAAAGCAATCATCATATTTTATTGTAATTTTTAGGTTAGGTATTAACAGGCCCTGGCGTACACCTCTTTCCAGTTTTATTTCCTTGCCCTCTTTCTCAAGTTTTATTTTTGCTTTGCTGTTTTTATAAATGTTTCTGAGGATTCTTATATATTTGTTTCCGACTCCTTGGTTCTTCAGGGCTTGCCATATCGCCTCATGCTCCAGTGAATCGAAGGCTTTGCTGTAATCCACAAAGCAACTATGGAAGGATCCTGTTTCCCCAAAACTTTTTACAGCTGTCCTGGAGGGAATCTTTCGCCAGCTAGACTGGGAATCAAAAGGATTAACAATCAACGGAGAGCATCTGTCACATTTAAGATTCGCTGATGACTTGATAATTCTGTCGACATCAAGCAAAGAACTAGAAGAAATGCTAAATGACCTAGACAGAGTAAGTCGCAAAGCAGGTTTAGTAATGAACACACAAAAAACAAAAGCCATGACTAATGGCAACAAAGAATCTATTTGCGTAAACAACAACACAATAGACTACGTGGACGAATACCTCTATCTAGGACAAATCATATCACCAAGAGACGCTACTGAAAAAGAAATTGATCGGCGCATAGGGAATGCATGGAAACAATATTGGAGTCTGAGGGACATCATGAAAAATAAAGAAACAAACATGACTATCAAACGAAAACTTTTTAATACCTGTGTACTGCCTGTTCTAACATACGGTTGCCAAACCTGGGCAACAACAAAAGCCCACAACAAAAAGCTAGCAACATGTCAAAACGCCATGGAAAGAAGTATGATGGGAAAAAAACTGTCTGATAAAATTAGGATTACTACCATAAAAAACCACACTAAAACAAAAGATGCAACAGTAACCATCAGAAAATTAAAATGGAAATGGACAGGCCATACTATCAGAGGTAGCGAAAAGTGGTCAAAAACTATAATGTACTGGTTCACAAGAAACAAGAAAAGGAAGAGAGGTAGACCGTCAAGAAGATGGGTTGATGACATAAAGGCCACAGCCGGTGGCACATGGTCCAGGCTAGCAAAAGACCGAGAACTATGGTCACAATTGGAGGAGGCCTTTGTCCTAAGAGGCACACAGGCAGATACTGAGGCAGATGTTAGTTAAGCTGTAGGATTAAGTTAAAACAATGTAAAATGTCTGAATAAAAGGCTTATTTATTTATTTATTTATTTATTTATTTATTAACAGGCATTTTTCTCTGATCTTGCGCAATTTAGTAAAAAACAGAAAAATGACGACATATTTTATCTTACCCTCATCCAGGATGAAAAGATTAATGATGGGAGCTTTATTTTGACTCGGTGACAACAAATGAAATCGACATGTGATTGTGATAACCGCAACTAACCAAGTAGGATCGATTTCGACCAACTGTTCCCTCCATTATCTATCAATAAATAGGGTGCATTGTGCGAATCCGCAAAAAATGCACAAATCGATCTTCGCTGTCTGCCATTCTACCATTCACTGCAGTACCTATGCCTGCTGTTGCAAACCTCTATCACTGTCATTCTACTTTATTTCAAAAATAAGCTTAAAACACAAACACTCAAGATCCAACATGGCTTGAATATCAGCAAAAAATTAAATATGTGAGTATTCGTCGGCGCTTCCGATGACTTTATGTTTGGCATCTCCTCGCCCAGTACTAAAAAAATATAATCCCAAAATACTAAAAAAATAATTATCGCTTTAAGGGCATTAAGGGCATCAGAGTGATCTTAAATTATCAATGTAGGTACTATTCATTATTCTGTGTGTTCTCCCTAAAGACCCATACGTATTCGTAAACGTCAAAATATTTTGTATCAGTTGTGCTAATGGTTTGTTAGACCGCATTGTTGCCAAATGTGCATTTTTGCGGTGGTGACGGAAAAAATATCAATGCCGGATCGTTAGTCCTAACTATTCTCATTGAAAATTAGGTAGGTAGGACCTATAACCATCACATTTTACAAACAAAGTCATGAGGCATTAATTTAACTATAGAGTACCTACCTAGATAATTTATTCTCACTGAAAACACAGTAAGTAATACAAAATTATACTTGCCTAAATGTGCCAAAAAATATCTGAATGGACGTGCCCCTGGCTACCTTCTTTTCGGTATCTTGGATGTCTGACAATGATAAACAAATCTAAGAATCTATCTGTGGGGACATAGTCTGTCGTAATTTAGGCCGTAATCCTGTTTTCTTTCCATTTACTGAGGTAAAGGACACACTTTATGCGTCTTGTGTTAAAGGTATTCAAGCTTAGATATGTTGGTGGGAACTGAATCCGGAACATTTTATAAGACTGGGTGAAAGTTACGGAAAAACTAAAAATGCACTTTAATTCTAATTAAAATAACGCGTCTATTGATTGGTAATACATAGTTATTTAAAAAAAGACTTGCTCAGAAATTAAAAAAAAAACATTTCCTGAAAAAAGTGACATTTTGGAATGTGGTAGTTTTGCATTTTACCAGCGATATTTTCAGCAAGATATTTTTACTCAACAAAGTTAGTCAATAATCTAAGAATCTCTCTTGCATCTCATGAATGCAAGAATCTTTATAAATCATTGCATCTCAGCTTTTTACAAGAGAGAATTCCCAAGCTCCTTACAAAAATACATTTTTGCGAACTGCACGACAGAACTCAATCATTCTCCCCTGATTAAATTAATGTTTTTTAACGAGAAAACCATTGAATCTGCAAAAAAATGATGTGATTCAGATACTTGACGAAATCCGAGGAATGAATGTAATGCCATTATAATTAGCATTATTTGAGGAGGGTCCAGATTCCGGTTTACGGGATAAAAGATTTAGCAGTGACAATGGAGTTTTTTACTTTTAGGGTATCGTGCGCTGAAGTAATGCTAAACAACTGCATTTTTCGAGTAAACATTAAAGAGTACCTAGAGCAAAATACAATAATAAGCAGGTACTTACCTACTTAGTTAGATTTGTAGAAATAAATTGACAAAATCATAGTTTTGGCTTGTTCGACAAATATTCGTGTCATAGTTTATTTCGAACGTTGATATTTATCATACTTTGGTATGAGTAGGTATACAGTTTTTAATGAAAACTGATTGAGGAATAAAGATATCATTCATTTGAAGCACAAAAAGTGTTCTCAGACGTGGCCTAAAAACTCACCAGAGCTGGCCACTAGCTCATACAAACTTACTTATGTTGGTAAATAAAAAAACCCAGCTCTAAAGCCACACTCGCACTTTCTCGTTTTATTCGTTTTAATCCCATAACATCTGTGCTGCGTTGGAATCGGATGAATCCGAACAAACTGCATCGGTTTAATCGCGTTTGTTCCGCGTTAGTTATACACCAACGGTTTGTTTATGTGTTGACAAGAGGGATTTGTAAATATTTTGGCATCAACAAATTACGAGATTAGAAAACTAAACACATAAAAATAGCTAAGTATGTATGAAATAACATTATAAGACAGGGGAATGATAGATAAATTCGTATAAAGTCAAAACCAACCAAACTTTAAACATCAACTAGCATTGCTCTGCGGTGGTCGAATTCAGTCGAATTCACTTCAATTTAAAAATAAAAAAAAGAGTTCTAGTATGATTTTTTTTACCTTCAACTTTTAAAATGTAATTAAAGACAGTGCCTAAACATGAAATGTAATATTTTAGTCTATTTTATAGGACGGGTTAATCCGGTTACGTTTGTACGGGCTTTAGAAAAAAAGGGTAAAGGGCTTACCATTTAGCCTCCGAAATCTATGTGGTTGTTAACATACTACCATGATCGTACTCTTATATACTTACATTATATTTATTATATCACACTAATATTATAATTGCGAAAGTTTGGATGGATGGATGTACTTATGTTTGTTCGTCTATAACTCGACAAACTCTGGCTATACCGATTTGGCTGAAATTTAAAATATCTATAGGTAGATAATGACCGGGAATGGGACATAGACATACTTTTCATCCCATAAAATGAGATATAATGGGAAATATTCACTCCTTACCCTGACCCACCGACACTAACTTGAGCAGAATTTGTAGTAGGTACCTACCTACCTGTAAGTACCTACTTCGCAAGTGAACCCGCGTACAAGAGCTAGTAAAAAAGATGACGGTAGAGCCCCACGCCTGCACTAAATATGAATCTTAATGGTGACATTAATCACAAAAGAGCTCATGATTTATGTTGGCAACACTGCGTATCGGTTTACTGTTTAAAACCACACTTTTACAACATAACCGTTTCAGAGTTGGACAAAGCAGCTTTATTCTAATTTTATAGTTCACTACGCCCATGCTTATGAAACATTTTATGACGAGTAAAATTACACCGTCAACTGAGCATAGGCTTACGAAATGCTTAGACTTAGCCTTATTCGAAATCCGTCTCATTTTATTGAAGCTTTGTTTAATATTCTTGACTTAGTCACTACAATAATATAATGTCAACAAAACATAACATTGGAATTAACCTAAGTCCGTAGTATCAGTTATTTTCTGTGCCTTTAGAGTTTAGAGAGTAAGAAGATAAGTAAGTATCTTTACTTAAAGTATTTTGAATAAAATGGCATGCTTCCTCGTTATTCAGTTTATCATAATGTTATGATTATTTTTTTAATATCATCATCTCTACTAATATAATAAAGCGGAAGAGTTTAATTGTTTGTACGCGCTAATCTCAGAAACTACATGTCGGATTTGAAAAATTATTTCTGCATTTGATAGCTAAACTCTTGAGGAAGGTTATAGGCTACTTTTCATCATCATCATCATCACCATAAACCATCACTACGGGGTCAACGCCGCGAGGGCGCTGCTAGTCTATATGCTAGTCTATGGATTATTATGTCTGAATAAATATATTTTCAATTTAATTTCAATATATTATAAGTACCTTCTAACTGTAATTGGATTAAGAAATTAGCATGTTTTTGTTTCCTAGTTGTAAATAAACAAGAGGACTCACACCTTTCTAATGCAATCGAATTAGATGCGCAAGCGCAATCAACCAGTGCTAAGCTGCTAGCCCAGTTTAGTCCATCATCATCGTACAAATTAAAACTCAAATCGAAACGCATCCGTGTGTCAGTGACCGGTACTGAATGGGCCCTAATTTTTTTCAGTCCTTCGATTTGTGGGTTCTTGCTTTGTGGTGGGAAATTAATGATTTTAGGTCTGTGGCAGTGGGCCACAAAGGCTGCAGTGACAATGGTGCCCCGCTGTCCAAAGATATTGACGGAAGGCTGAGCTACCTACTTGCACTCTCGCTACCCTGCTAGCCATGTCACTGCATTTATGCCGAAAGCAGGTTTTGTTTGACAGGTCTAGACTGTGATACTATGTTAGCTGGTTTACTCATACAAAGTGATTTTTTTGTATAGTGAAATGTATTTTTTTAATGCCCGGGACCATGGCTGTTGTAACATAGCCGAAACGTCGGGATATATGATTGAGGTAAAATTACGCGATAAAATCCCGTGTTCATTTTCAATACCTACTGCTTTTCCATCAAACCATTATCACGAGAACTAATAAACAGTAGGTACGTAGGTAGTTCTAAAACTTTCACCATCATAGTAAATTTAAAAAATACTCGGTAATTTATCGTGTTATTTATTTACGTCCTGCCGTTTCTGCTATGCTACAACAATAGTTGCCCGGATAAAACCCTAAAGGCATGTGCATCGTGATGTAGGCAGTTTCAGCTTCCATAGTAAAATCCATCACTCGTCAGATACCAATTCATCATCATCATCCACCTTGCTTAAGACACTTTTCTCGGTTTCGTGCCGGCCTCATACCTACAGGTGCGGCCTGCGACACGTTAATTAAATCATCTCCAAGATATCCAGATACCATTTAGGTCCGCTAAGACCTAGCTAGTTCTTTCACATTAACGTTTTGACTAGTGAAGTGAAGCGTCGTGGCATAGCTTGCTTGGACGTTCTTGATTGTACGCGGTCACTTTTAGGATGGGTGACCGCAAGGGTATTACGAGCTGAGCGCTTCAGTGCTTTGGAGGGCACGTTAATTGTCGGTCCCGGCTTTTAAGTCGCTAAGCCATGACGGAGGCCTTTAGGCGGCCTTAAAACTCCATCACCAGAGTTGGTCACTTGCTCATACGAAAGAAGAAGAACTAGGAAGAACCAGTTGCATTAATTTTTCGTGCCCGCCTTACCTGTAAATGTTCCCTTTGTCCAACGGAATTTTTAACACGTCATGGACAAAATAGAAGCGCGGGGCCCGTGAGAATAAACACAATATTTTTTAATAAATGAATCAAATTTTTAATGGATTGATGTTGACCGCGTTCCATACCTATTTTAATTTGGCATTGTCGAGTTGAAATCAAAATAATTTTGGGATGAAGAATATTGGATGTCGGTATTTAGATGTCTCCAGATAAAAAAACAGTTTTACAGTAATTTCATCAAGTTGCTTTGTATGAAACATTTAATTAATTGCACCATTCCTCGATATTATTGCATAAATCATTTGTGTGTTGCCTGTTATTCATTCAATACTCTACTGTTAGCAACCGTTCAAACTCAAAACACCTTGACCCATTACTTTACTGCATGCATAGGTACCCAAAACATTAGGGTGGTCTCCATACAAAGTCTACTATTTAACCCAAATAAGGCGACAATGTGGTCATTGTGACACCCTAAACATTGTCCAACAATTTATAGCATTTCAATATTATTTCATTAGCAGCAGACTTTATAAATCTACTCGTATTACCACAGTATCAATACCATTGACGACATTCTATCGGTAATGACCAATAAATTTTAGGATTAACTTGTCCGTGGGCCGTGATTAGTGCCATCAATGAAATCAGAGGGAAAGTCCAAAATTAAATCGCTTAAGCCCAGTTAATGGTAGACGGACAATGGTATGGGTGTAATGATTAATTGTGGCAGTGATATAAAACTGTTATGCCTGTCGTAAACACAGCATTATTCAAGTTTGATTACAGCAAAATAGTGCCTAAAATAAATATAAGTTATGTTATTATAGAGTTGGTACTTATTTCAATTTTACAATAAAATTAGTTTACTTACATAAAATAAAAAAAGAAAATAAATTCTAATATCAGGCTAAGGGCACAGAATTTAATACCTGGGGAAGACCTATCCAGGCGAACATACTTGGACCAAATTGGTGACATTTTGGAGAAGCACCAGGTCAAAATTATCCTAAACCGGCGAGCTTGGTTGAACAGTAAAATTAAATGAAAGTGACTGAGGCATAAGAAGTGTCAGGATCGTAGCATGTGAAAAGCCGTGCTTTCTGCCTACCACTACGGGAAATAGGTGTGATTTTATGTATGTGGGCATATATGTGTCAGGCAAAGCATAATCTACATCTACACAATCTACTACATTATAGAAAAAATTACTCCGAGCTGACTTCGGGTTCTCTACGGGATCGAATCAGAAATAAGGAGATAAGTAGAAGAACTCGGGTCACCGACAATCTCACATAGCCAAACGGATTAGCACGTTGACGTGGCAATGGGCAGGCCATTATAGCACGCAGAATAGATGGCTGATGGGGCCGAAAAATTCTCAAGTGGAGGCTACGGACCGGTAAGCGCAGACCGACAAGATGGACAGACGACCTTGTGAAAACTGCAGGTTGGCGGTGGATGTATGCAGGCCGCTTCAAACCGCAACACATGGAAATTTTTGAGGGAGGCCTATGTCCAACAGTGGATGTCCGCAACTGCTGAGATGAAGATGATGACTTCGGGTCGTGTTTTCTTCGTAGTTGGAGTAAGCTAACTTAAATGACTCATAAGTCCTACTCTTATGTTATTTTACTAAGTGTTCCATAACTGAATCAACTGTGTTCACTTTTACTTTTTTATCGCCTTATCCCAGCGTGATTTTGCTATTTTAACGAAAGCAGGCGCTTTAACCTTTATTTTTTGTTTCCCGAAATCCGCGAGTATCAGCCCATAAACAATTCCCGCAATTCATTCCGGATTCCCGGTGCGTTGTACGGAGATATACTGAAATGACCAATCACATACGTGCCCCGATTGTAAAACTGCGACATTTTACCTCGGTTTTGTTGGTTTTGCTGCTCGATGATAATCAGAAGCATCTTTTGATCTGGCAGTATCTCCCCTACCAATAAAACTTACCTAAGTATCTAAAGATAGATGAAAGTTTTGTTTCTATTGGTGTGCGGTCAAATGAAATTAAGGGCTCGGCGAACGTATCTACTTACCTAGGAACGTAATACCAAAATAATTTAAAATTTGAGCATATTTTTATCACTTTACGTTATTATTTGGATAAAGGTAGTATTTATCTAGGTTCCTGTTAAACTTTTGTTTCAAAAAACTTACTATAGAACAAATGAAAAGAAAAAAATGCCATTTTTGGTGTACCTACAAAGATTTCAATTCAATTGGCTTACATTTCTTTTTAGGTAAGTTTTTCGGAACAAAAGTTTAACAGGAACCTAGATAAATACCTACTCTCCTAATTTAACAACATAAACTGATATAAACATGCTTACATTTTAAATGATTTCGGTATTACGTTTTTATGGAAATTCGCCGGTCGCAGCCCTCTTAAAAGAAAATACTTAGTTATACTTAGGTATATCTGGCATCCATAGATCTACCTACAGACTGAACATTATTCTATTCATAAACCAAGATTAAGCCTTCCCTTCCAGTAGGTACCTAAGTTATTATTCCTACGTCTTTCTTAAACTTTCACGATCACTATTCATATGTATTGAAAATTATAAAGACACGGGATTTTATCGCGTAATTTACCTTATTTATCCCGACGTTTCGGCTATGTTACAATAGCCGTGGTCGCGGGCAGAGATCAATAAGGTAAATTACTTACGCGATAAAACCCCGTGTCCATATAATTTGCAATATTATTCCTACGGTTTTACAATAGGCAAGTAATTCCCCATTAAGTTGATTCCGGTAGGAAGTCAATAGTATCTACAAAAATCTCCTAAATAAACGGATGCAAGTATCTAAGGCACTTATACGAATGGTAAATTCGCTATCCCATGTAACCATCTATCTACTTAATCCTGTTACCGAGCTTCCTCTTCGAGACCGTTAATTGGTTCATTATCATCCACTCTAGAAAGTTCTAAAACTAATTTATATGATTTGAAATCCGAGACATGACGTTTCATAGACCTATAGAATAGAAAAGGACTGCAGAAATTATAGCTCTCGTAAAAATCAACTTGATCTAGCATTACTTAGCACGTCAATGGAGTAATTATGGCTGAGTCAATGCTTTTTTATGTGCTATTAAATTTAACAACAATCGCCTTTTAGTGACGGTAAAAGTAGACAACTTTATGTAGGTACCTATGTAATGTCGTTAAGATTTAAAGTGTTTCTTCTGATGCGAGGAGGCACCTATTTTACATTACCATAAGTCACCGCGTATCACGTAGGTGGGTAGGTACGGAGATTTGTTCTCTTTTGAATTGCTGAAGAATGATAAAGGCTTCGTAATGTAGGTAATGACTTCCTTTTATTTTATTGCAATTAAGTATTGTTCTCATTATTAAACCTATAGGTACCTACTTAGAGTAGAGCTGATGGTTCTGCATTAGGTACTTACATCGACTCGTACTAGTAAAAAATGAAAGTTTTGTATGTGTAATTTTCTCTAGCTAAGTCTAGTACCTAGAGTAGGTAGCTAAGTAGTTACGTTTTACCTTAGTAGCTACGTAGGTACCTACCTACTCACTAGAGATGTAGGTAAGTACCTATGACTATTTTTTTGCTAAGGCCATTGGAAGAAGGTAACAATAATCTTTGAGTCCATTGAAGCACGTGATATAAAATCATAGCAAAATCTTCCCCAGGTGTGTTTGCAATACCTAACAATTTTTGACTTTACACCATCAACAAAGGATGCTGAGACCACACAAAGCTGATATTTACCGCCAAGGATCCAGCTCTATTGTCGTTGTCACAACAAGATCTGTTACAATAAATCTTATTAAAAGTTCGTCGCCACACAACGCCATTCATGTTTTTATACCTACTTACCTACCTCGAAAGGAATTAAGGGATGTGTTTTGCGGAGCACCATTGTGGTTTGCATCTGCCGAGTCTGCTTCTACCTGAGCTTTACTTCGATTGGAGCTTTATTATCTTTTTATATTGGCGTATTAGCTAATCTTAGATCGTATCGGAGGAATGATAGCAATCTATGAACTTTTAACTAGGTAGGTACCTACCTACCTACCAATGATGTTTTATACACCTACCTACCTACCTACTCTCTTGTTTGCAACTCGTAACTAATAGGTACCTACCTAGGTACCATGGTACCTACCTAATTATCGCGATAAATTCTTGAACCAAATAAGTAAGTAGGTACACAGGTAGGTAATAACCCGATAAATTCCCGTGTCAATGTAGGTATGTAATGTAGGTAAGTACCTACCTATTTCTAAGTAGGAATTTGACTTGTGTGATTACAAAAGTTTAGGTAAGTAGGTATACTTACCTACTTAACTGTTGGCAAAGCAGAGACAGTTTTGAAAAGAAAATAGTTACCTATTCCTACAGTGTGCAGTAATAAGTAGACACACCTATAGGTACTTATAATTAGGTAGGTACCTACCTACCTAACTAATTTATCTCCTCTGTAAGCTTAATTTAGGAAAAAATTATACCCACTTAAGAGGCAGTATACAAAATTTTCTGATTTACGTGATGTTTTGGGGCAGGATTTTTCAATGAAAACACTGTATTTATAAAAAAATTATGGCACAGCATGAAATATCATTTCAATTTTGTACTATTAAATGAGCTACTTTTGTATTTTTATTATTTCTTTTTGATTAATCGACCTCAAACCGGCGACTGTTTTGTGAATTTTTGCTGTAAGAGGTTTAGAAATCACCATATTTACGAATCATTTTGACGTCCAAATGGTATAAAAAAATTACGATGTTTTGCTGTGATAGTCAACCAAACTATTAAATGGATCACTTTTTACTACCTTTATTTAGTTTTTGAGTAAAAAAATCTTTAACTTAGTCCAAATTTCGAGAAAACGGCCAAAGAATTGCTTTTGATTTTGGCTACTTAGAACTGACTTAGAACTCTTGTTCGTAAAATTAACAAAACAGAAATAAACTTTAGTTCAAAATCAATCCTTTTCTGAAAAAAAAAATGCAAAAAGATTAAAAAATTGGCAATGAAAAATCTTTTAAAACAACCTAAAACGCGTCGTATCTACTACCCTATCTACTCGACGCAAGCAGACCGCGCCGAGCGCTTCTAGGGGGTGGACGTATCGCTTTGCATCCCGGAGCTCGCACTGAGTCGACTCGCAAAGCACGTCGCCGGCTACGAAGAATATAGCGAAATAGGAGCGTTTGATACATTGGTTGCTAAGTTATTAATTACCTATTTTTAAATATTTTCTGCGGGGCTAAAAAGGCCGTTAAAGCAGAATAATGATCTGAATTGTTGTGTAACTAATAATGTAATAATAGGGTGACAGCGAGCTGATCTGATGATGGAGTCAGGACCTGTTCCATGGAATTTTATGATGATATGGGTATCAAATGAAAGGGCTTGATGAGCGCAACACAATGCTGATCTGATGATGGAGTCAGGACCTGTTCCCTGGAACTTTTTAATGATATGGGTATCAAATGACAGAGCTTGATGAGCGCAACACAATGCTGCTCTGATGATGGAGTCAGGACCTGTTCCCTGGAACTTTTTAATGATATGGGTATCAAATGAAAGAGCTTGATGAGCGCAACACAGTGCTGATCTGATGATGGAGTCAGGACCTGTTCCATGGAACTTTTTAATGATATGGGTATCAAATGAAAGGGTTTGATGAGCGAAACACAATGCTGATCTGATGATGGAGTCAGGACCTGCTCCATGGAACTTTTTAATAATATGGGTATCAAATGAAAGGGCTTGATGAGCGCAACACAATGCTGATCTGATGATGGAGTCAGGACCTGTTCCATGGAACTTTTTAATGATATGGGTATCAAATTAAAGGGCTTGATGAGCGCAACACAATGCTGATCTGATGATGGAGTCAGGACCTGTTCCCTAGAACTTTTTAATGATATGGGTATCAAATGAAAGGGCTTGATGACCGAAACACAATGCTGATCTGATGATGGAGTCAGGACCTGTTCCATCGAACTTTATAATGATATGGGTATCAAATAAAAGAGCTTGATGAGCGCAACACAATGCTGATCTGATGATGGAGTCAGGACCTGTTCCATGGAACTTTTTAATGATATGGGTATCAAATGAAAGGGTTTGATGAGCGAAACACAATTCTGATCTGATGATGGAGTCAGGACCTGCTCCATGGAACTTTTTAATAATATGGGTATCAAATGAAAGGGCTTGATGAGCGCAACACAATGCTGATCTGATGATGGAGTCAGGACCTGTTCCATGGAACTTTTTAATGATATGGGTATCAAATGAAAGGGTTTGATGAGCGAAACACAATTCTGATCTGATGATGGAGTCAGGACCTGCTCCATGGAACTTTTTAATAATATGGGTATCAAATGAAAGGGCTTGATGAGCGCAACACAATGCTGATCTGATGATGGAGTCAGGACCTGTTCCATGGAACTTTTTAATGATATGGGTATCAAATTAAAGGGCTTGATGAGCGCAACACAATGCTGATCTGATGATGGAGTCAGGACCTGTTCCCTGGAACTTTTTAATGATATGGGTATCAAATGAAAGGGCTTGATGACCGAAACACAATGCTGATCTGATGATGGAGTCAGGACCTGTTCCATCGAACTTTATAATGATATGGGTATCAAATGAAAGAGCTTGATGAGCGCAACACAATGCTGATCTGATGATGGAGTCAGGACCTGTTCCATGGAACTTTTTAATGATATGGGTATCAAATGAAAGGGTTTGATGAGCGAAACACAATGCTGATCTGATGATGGAGTCAGGACCTGCTCCATGGAACATTTTAATAATATGGGTATCAAATGAAAGGGTTTGATGAGCGCAACACAATGCTGATCTGATGATGGAGTCAGGACCTGGTTCATGAAACTTTTTAATCATATGGGTATCAAATGAAAGGGCTTGAAGAGCAAAACATAATGCTGATCTGATGATGGAGTTATGACCTGTTCCATGGAACTTTTAATGATAATATGGGCATCAAATGAAAGGGCTTGATGAACAAAACACAATGCTGATCTGATGATGGAGTCAGGACCTGTTCCCTGGAACTTTACAATGATATGGGTATCAAATGAAAGGGCTTGATGAGCGAAACACAAAGCTGGGTCGGGGTTTACTTTGACTTTGATTCTTGATTTTGACTTTCACTTTGATTCTTGATTCTTGATTTTCAATTTTAGTTTCTCTATTCTCGGATCTCGGATTCTTGATTTTCGATTTTCGAGTCTCAATTCTTGATTATCGGATCTTGGATATCGGGTTCTTGATTCTTGATTTTGATTCTTGATTTTCAATTTTCGATTATCGATTCTCGGATCTTGTATCTCGGATTCTTAATTCTTGATTTTCAATTTTTTAATTTTTGATTTGTGATTCTTGATTCTTGTTTCTCATTTCTCGATTCTTGGATCTCGGATTTTTATTTTGATTTTTATTTCTTGATTTTGATTTTAAAATTAAAATCAAGATTAAAAATGAAAAATCAAACATCAAAAATCGAAGTCAAAAGTAAATCCTAACCCAGCTTTGTGTTTCGCGCATAAAACCCTTTCATTTGATACCCATATCATTATAAAGTTCCATGGAAACAGGTCCTGATTCCATCATCAGATCAGCATTGTGTTTTGCTCATTAAACCCTTTCATTTGATACCCATATCATTATAAAGTTCGATGGAACAGGTCCTGACTCCATCATTAGATCAGCATTGTGTTGCGCTCATCAAGTCCTTTCATTTGATACCCATATCATTAAAAAGTTCCATGAAGCAGGTCCTGACTCCATCATCAGATCAGAATTGTGTTTCGCTCATCAAACCCTTTCATTTGATACCCATATCATTAAAAAGTTCCATGGAACAGGTCCTGACTCCATCATCAGATCAGCATTGTGTTGCGCTCATCAAGCCCTTTCATTTGATACCCATATTATTAAAAAGTTCCATGGAGCAGGTCCTGACTCCATCATCAGATCAGAATTGTGTTTCGCTGATCAAACCCTTTCATTTGATACCCATATAATTAAAAAGTTCCATGGAACAGGTTCTGACTCCATCATCAGATCAGCATTGTGTTGCGCTCATCAAGCCCTTTCATTTGATACCCATATTATTAAAAAGTTCCATGGAGCAGGTCCTGACTCCATCATCAGATCAGAATTGTGTTTCGCTCATCAAACCCTTTCATTTGATACCCATATCATTAAAAAGTTCCATGGAACAGGTCCTGACTCCATCATCAGATCAGCATTGTGTTGCGCTCATCAAGCCCTTTCATTTGATACCCATATTATTAAAAAGTTCCATGGAGCAGGTCCTGACTCCATCATCAGATCAGAATTGTGTTTCGCTGATCAAACCCTTTCATTTGATACCCATATAATTAAAAAGTTCCATGGAACAGGTTCTGACTCCATCATCAGATCAGCATTGTGTTGCGCTCATCAAACCCTTTCATTTGATACCCATATCATTAAAAAGTTCCATGGAACAGGTCCTGACTCCATCATCAGATCAGCATTGTGTTGCGCTCATCAAGCCCTTTCATTTGATACCCATATCATTAAAAAGTTCCATGAAGCAGGTCCTGACTCCATCATCAGATCAGAATTGTGTTTCGCTCATCAAACCCTTTCATTTGATACCCATATCATTAAAAAGTTCCATGGAACAGGTCCTGACTCCATCATCAGATCAGAATTGTGTTGCGCTCATCAAGCCCTTTCATTTGATACCCATATTATTAAAAAGTTCCATGGAACAGGTCCTGACTCCATCATCAGATCAGCATTGTGTTGCGCTCATCAAGCCCTTTCATTTGATACCCATATTATTAAAAAGTTCCATGGAGCAGGTCCTGACTCCATCATCAGATCAGAATTGTGTTTCGCTCATCAAACCCTTTCATTTGATACCCATATCATTAAAAAGTTCCATGGAACAGGTCCTGACTCCATCATCAGATCAGCATTGTGTTGCGCTCATCAAGCCCTTTCATTTGATACCCATATTATTAAAAAGTTCCATGGAGCAGGTCCTGACTCCATCATCAGATCAGAATTGTGTTTCGCTCATCAAACCCTTTCATTTGATACCCATATCATTAAAAAGTTCCATGGAACAGGTCCTGACTCCATCATCAGATCAGCATTGTGTTGCGCTCATCAAACCCTTTCATTTGATACCCATATCATTAAAAAGTTCCATGGAACAGGTCCTGACTCCATCATCAGATCAGCATTGTGTTGCGCTCATCAAGCCCTTTCATTTGATACCCATATTATTAAAAAGTTCCATGGAGCAGGTCCTGACTCCATCATCAGATCAGAATTGTGTTTCGCTCATCAAACCCTTTCATTTGATACCCATATCATTAAAAAGTTCCATGGAACAGGTCCTGACTCCATCATCAGATCAGCATTGTGTTGCGCTCATCAAGCCCTTTCATTTGATACCCATATTATTAAAAAGTTCCATGGAGCAGGTCCTGACTCCATCATCAGATCAGAATTGTGTTTCGCTGATCAAACCCTTTCATTTGATACCCATATAATTAAAAAGTTCCATGGAACAGGTTCTGACTCCATCATCAGATCAGCATTGTGTTGCGCTCATCAAGCCCTTTCATTTGATACCCATATTATTAAAAAGTTCCATGGAGCAGGTCCTGACTCCATCATCAGATCAGAATTGTGTTTCGCTCATCAAACCCTTTCATTTGATACCCATATCATTAAAAAGTTCCATGGAACAGGTCCTGACTCCATCATCAGATCAGCATTGTGTTGCGCTCATCAAACCCTTTCATTTGATACCCATATCATTAAAAAGTTCCATGGAACAGGTCCTGACTCCATCATTAGATCAGCATTGTGTTGCGCTCATCAAGCCCTTTCATTTGATACCCATATCATTAAAAAGTTCCATGAAGCAGGTCCTGACTCCATCATCAGATCAGAATTGTGTTTCGCTCATCAAACCCTTTCATTTGATACCCATATCATTAAAAAGTTCCATGGAACAGGTCCTGACTCCATCATCAGATCAGAATTGTGTTGCGCTCATCAAGCCCTTTCATTTGATACCCATATTATTAAAAAGTTCCATGGAACAGGTCCTGACTCCATCATCAGATCAGCATTGTGTTGCGCTCATCAAGCCCTTTCATTTGATACCCATATTATTAAAAAGTTCCATGGAGCAGGTCCTGACTCCATCATCAGATCAGAATTGTGTTTCGCTCATCAAACCCTTTCATTTGATACCCATATCATTAAAAAGTTCCATGGAACAGGTCCTGACTCCATCATCAGATCAGCATTGTGTTGCGCTCATCAAGCCCTTTCATTTGATACCCATATTATTAAAAAGTTCCATGGAGCAGGTCCTGACTCCATCATCAGATCAGAATTGTGTTTCGCTCATCAAACCCTTTCATTTGATACCCATATCATTAAAAAGTTCCATGGAACAGGTCCTGACTCCATCATCAGATCAGCATTGTGTTGCGCTCATCAAGCCCTTTAATTTGATACCCATATTATTAAAAAGTTCCATGGAGCAGGTCCTGACTCCATCATCAGATCAGAATTGTGTTTCGCTCATCAAACCCTTTCATTTGATACCCATATCATTAAAAAGTTCCATGGAACAGGTCCTGACTCCATCATCAGATCAGCATTGTGTTGCGCTCATCAAGCCCTTTCATTTGATACCCATATTATTAAAAAGTTCCATGGAGCAGGTCCTGACTCCATCATCAGATCAGAATTGTGTTTCGCTCATCAAACCCTTTCATTTGATACCCATATCATTAAAAAGTTCCATGGAACAGGTCCTGACTCCATCATCAGATCAGCATTGTGTTGCGCTCATCAAACCCTTTCATTTGATACCCATATCATTAAAAAGTTCCATGGAACAGGTCCTGACTCCATCATCAGATCAGAATTGTGTTTCGCTCATCAAACCCTTTCATTTGATACCCATATCATTAAAAAGTTCCATGGAACAGGTCCTGACTCCATCATCAGATCAGCATTGTGTTGCGCTCATCAAACCCTTTCATTTGATACCCATATCATTAAAAAGTTCCATGGAACAGGTCCTGACTCCATCATCAGATCAGCATTGTGTTGCGCTCATCAAACCCTTTCATTTGATACCCATATCATTAAAAAGTTCCATGGAACAGGTCCTGACTCCATCATCAGATCAGCATTGTGTTGCGCTCATCAAGCCCTTTCATTTGATACCCATATCATTAAAAAGTTCCATGGAACAGGTCCTGACTCCATCATCGGATGAGCTAGCTGTCACCATATTATTTCATTGTAGTCGGAACTTGACTGACATGCTGAGATCCAAGTTTCAACTCAATCGGACTATTTACTGAAGAGTTCTGTTGAAAAGCTCCTGACTCCATCAGATCAGCACAATATGGTTTATGGGACAAAAAAACAAACATTTATTTTTTGTAATTATTTGTATTCAAAGTGTAACTAACCCGACTTTGTTTTGTGTTATACCTATAGGTACCTACCTAAGTAGGTACCTACCCAAAAAGTATTTTTACTATCTCAAATAAATCAATCACATGAAAATTACCAAAACCGTTTAGTCTAAGAAACGGAGCGCTGTTCATTGGGTGTTAGAATTTAGCAACTTTTGTCCCTCCGAGCGCTGATTTTGTCGAGTGCGAAATTGTATAATGGCTCTTAAGCGCATTATCACGAGCTCTAAACGGTGAAGGAAAACATCGTGAGGAATGTTTTATTTATAATCTGGGCGACCGAGCTCTGCTCGGGTGCATAACGCCATCTAGTGGTTCAATTACGAACCACATTGCACTGGTAAACCTTTTTGGGTGAAAATGCCAAGAAAACGTAGATAGGATTCATGCTAGAGCCAAGCAAGATTTCATGCAGCAAAAAACAAAAAGAAATGACATTGACAGTTTCAGAAAATAGACAGTTAGATGCGTTCCGTTGCGTAGGTGATAAACTGTAAAGTAAAACTCGTCGCTCTTTCTCTTTCTTACATTGGGATATTGTATGTATTTATCTCTTTCTTAAGGGTAACATTATACAAAAGTTTTGATAAACATCGTAACAAAATGGTTGCTGTTTCTTTTTGTTGTGAAGAATGGTGAAGTGAACTTGCATCGGACCAGTGTTGCCAATTTAGCGACTTTGTCGCTAGAAATAGCTACTTTTGGTCTAGTGTTAGCGCCTCAAAATCAGTTTTAGCGACAAAATATATTTAGCGACTTTTCTAGCGACTTTTGGACTTCAACTTGTAAATCAAAATAGTTTTAGGGCGAGTAATCGAAAGGTAGAAAAGACAAATAGTCAATTTAAAAAATAATTTAATACCTACCTAATTTTCACTAAAGAGAATTTATCTATTTCACGTATTTAGCTTGCACAGTGGCGCCCCCATTTATGTCTATTATTTTTTGCCAGACTATAATTAAGTTTACTTAGGTACCTAGTTCTTGTAAGATCTTGTATTTATAGGAAGGAAGTATCTATTTTTATTATTTTGACCGATACGACGAATAACTTTTACCTACATAAAAATAATATTTTAGCTTTTGTTACCTTCGTATTTGTACTGAACAAAAATATTCTGGCAAATAATGATTAAATAAAACATCAAGCTGATTAAAAGTTAAGTTTTTTGTACTCTTCACCAAATTAAAGTTATTTTAAACATCTCCCCTGACTTATAATCAGTTTTAGCGACTTTCTAGCTACTTTTCAAATTGAATCTAGCGATTACGATTTATTGAAGTTGGCAACACTGATTGGACAGGCTTTTGTTGTTGCATTTGCATTTCTTGTTCTTGCCGTCTCTTGCACTGTGTCGACTGTCGATTCGGTAGCGATCAAAATAAACCGAATGAATGCAGTGCCTATTTCAAAAACACTTTGTTTGCTTTGTCTGAAAACTGTGTAGCAAGGATTTGGTTGTCTATTTGCTGGTGTTCAACGCTGAATGGAGTTTTAAAATAACTAAGCACTTGCGTCTTCAGTTGCACCTGCTAAAGCTTGACATGTCTGCTAGCATCACAAAAGGGTAAGCTTTTTAGAACTGACTAAACTGACCTACGTAGGTACTTTTATTTCTAAGCTAATAAAAACTTTATTCTCTTTTGAGTTGGAAGCAAAATTCAAGTCAAGAGTTGTGTAGGTACATGGTAACAAAATAAAAGAGGATGCGTAAGACCTAAGTTTTCTCACTAAACAATAATGCTCTAAAAGTTTTCATGTTTTCTTTGCTTAACTAATAATTTTTCTGACTACTGCAATCTAAAACTTAAAAAATAAACATTATAATAGCTCTGTAGTACAGTTATCTAACAAATAGACTGGAAAAAGAGCACTGACAAATGATTTGAATGACCATTCTAGGATTTTTTTTTGTTATCATAAACTGAGAAGGTATATTGAAAGAAAGATGTTAATTATGTTGTGTTCAATGGTTGGTCACTCAGAGGATTCTTTAGTTTAAATAGAACATTGGTGTGTGCCATCGTTTTTGTTATAAATAGACTTAGAGCTTTTTATTTCAATTTCTGTGTCTATGAACTACCTAAAACATCATTGAGATACAGTACACACAACGGATCTAGGCATTCATGAAGTTAGCTGTTTCGATGCACAGTGTAGCTTTTTCATTAAACATTTTCTACTGCCCAGCAAAACGGCTAACTTCACGAATGTCTTTGTGCATACTGTACCTTAATTAATTACAATAGCTTTGAATATTGATGGTGATTTATTAAAACTGTCAAACTATCAACTGGCATGTTTTCTAACATGCCAGAGAGCCATGGAACAAACCATTCTAAACCTTAAACACAATGAAAACTATGCAGGCTCCCTTAGAAAGTTAAGCTAATGCTCAATGACATTAGAGATATGTCATGAGAGAACTGAACATTAAAGGCCAAGGATAGGAAAGTGTGAAGTGCGATGGAGGTGCCCTATAAGTACTTGAAGAAAGGTAATTTGGTAAAAGAAAGCCTCAATGAAATAAAAATTTTACTAGATTTATTAACCTCTCCTATGCTCCCAGACACAATAGAAAATCAATTGTGTCACTTTGACATGTCAATTAAAACAAAAGTGAATTAAAACAAGAATGAATAGAAAGAATATTTTACTTAATTACTTACCATGCAAAGTAGGTAAGCATATTCTTATGAAATTAAATATAGCTCTCCTCAAATCAAAAGAATCAAATATCCAAAAGTACTGTGTTTATCGATCGAGCGAGCGAAGCGAGCGAAGATCTTAGTGGCAAGTTAGGCGATTTTGCTTTGTATGTTTGTATGTTTGTATGTTTGTATGTTTCATTTTTATGTTCTCGCATAACTATCGAACCGCTAATCCAATCTGTATGAAACTTGATAGGTCAATAGGTAGTGCTATGGAAATTTGCTGTGGAGCGTATGAGCGTAATCGATGAAGGGGTTGTAAAGATATGGGGTTCCCAAGGGGGTAAATTTTTTTCAAAGTTACCCAAATATATTGAGTGAGGTGTCATACGAAAGGGCTTATTTTGTACATTCCAAAATGGTTTTTATTTTTAATCTAGGATGTATAGTTTTTGAAATACGACCAAAGAACAAAAACTACGAAACCAGAGCTGCAAGAGCTCCCGTTTCATAGAGTTTCGATGTCTTCGTAGCTCATTGACTGGTCGGTCTTAAAAAGAGAGTGGCATCGTTGCGGTTTGGTTTGCAATGATTTTAGATGCTACTTGATTTATTTTCATGATAAAAAAATTTTTGATAAAGAATGAAAATAATTGGGGTAAAAAAAGTTAAATAAACAAATATATTGAGTGGGGTGTCAAATGAAAGGTCTTATTTTGTACATTCCAAAATAGTTATTATTTTCATTCTAGGACGTATACTTTAGAAATACGACGAGAATTCATAAATATGAAATAAGTAAATGAAAAATTAGACACGACATTATTGTATTGCATGCATGCTAGTATTTTTTACCATGAAGAGCTAGCGCAATAGGCATACTCGGCAGTAGTAGCACTTGAAATTATAGGGGTAGTCAGAAGAAAGTCCAAATGTAAGCCATCTACGGTGCGCGAGATCTCAGTTCGGCGAACTACTAGTTATACCTAGTTTAAGTCAAAAGTATTTATTATCTGTGCAGTAAGGCCTATAGAATGCTGATATGCATGGTTGAGTACCTATTGAAAAGTGATGCACATTGGCACTTATCGCAACCTGTTAGAACATGTAACATGATTGTGTAAGTTATTCAGGCTATTCACTGAATGATTACACTGATAAACATAAGTACCTTGCAAAAGTTGGCAAAGTACGAAAGTCGGCACTCGGCGCCGGAATCTAATCATGTAGTTCCCATAACACAAGCTCTGCTTACAGGCTTCTTTGGGGCTAGATTATGCTGTGTGAAATGTCCAGCACATTTTATTTTTCTGACGTCACTGATCATTCTCCCTTAGAAAAAAGGGAGAGTGACATCAGAAATAACCATCATCACTGAAAAGTTGTGACTATTGCCATCACAGATGCCATAAATAAATAAAAAAAGAAGATGTTATCGTAATAGGAAAGAACGAAAGAACATTCACTATTATAGGAACCTACTAGGTATTCATTATCTCATGCTATTTTTGCTGGTCTGTAAACTGTGTTTTGTTATTGTGACTTAATTTTGAAAAAGTTAGGTACATTATGCTGTAAAACCAGTAGATTATGTAGGTTTCAAGTTAGTATGACTTAAAACGAAAAATCAATTGAAGGAATGGAATGGAACCCACAACCTTCCAAAATTATACCAATAGACCAACCCGGCTGAATAACTAAACAAAAAGTAGTGAAACTTTGATTAGAAGTAATTTCTTATCAATACACTTAACCAACTTCCTGTGACACTAATTGGTTAGGTACCTATTTCAAATAGATAAGGGTCGTCCTTGGCATATAATAACCCACTTTGCCTGGTATTTGCTTTCGTATGAGAAAAATGCTAATGAACTGTGTGGTCGAATGGCAATGGACGAGGCTAGCACAAAATCGTGGAGTAAATCTTATAAATGTATCATGGTAAATATACCTAGGTACCTACTGGTTACCTGACCTTACCTACCAAAGTGGATCCAACACACAATAGATTTTCCTTTTCCATCGAATCTTCTCAGTAGTATCCAAGTATAAACTTCTGTTTAGGCATTTTTACAAAAATATGTTGAAATGTATTCTGTGCCTCAAGCACTTTTTATCCCGGAAAAATGTATGGTTCCCGTGGGATAAAAAAATAGTCCACGCGGGCGAAGCCGCGAGCGTTCACTAGTAACAAATAAATCTTAAATTAATTTTACCGTATTATAACAATTTAATGAATTTTAGTTACCTATTTTCCTTATGATAAGCTTCCGTTCGCGAATTCAGTCCCATGGGCGCTGGACAAAGAACATCTCCTGTGAAACTGCAATAGTACGAGAGCCGACCGCAAAAAACCAACGTCACTTGATACTAAGATAAGCTCCATGGCACACGCTCAAAAAAGTGGTGCTAAGCTTGGATCAATTAGTCAAAAGGCTCCGATTTGGCCGGAAGCACAAAAAAAGGGGCTACTTCCGGTGAAAAAAAACGTGTCAATTTACGTCATTTGATACTAATGGCAGACTTATGGCAGCAGTTACTAATTTATATGCAGTGACAGATAAATCTAGTCTGCCAGTTCCTGTATGGCCGGAAGTACTTGGCAGACTGTCTCAAAGCTGACGATTCGGACCCCTAATTTACGTCATCTGATACTAAGTTGAAAATAGTGGCAGATGTTAGATATCAACCCTACGTTTCAGTATAAATTAGTCTGCCAAGGCTATTTTGGCCGGAACATCTTCAAAATGTCAATTTAGTGATGATACTAAGAAGAAAAATTTTCGATTTTTTTTGGTTTATCAATGTTTAGACATTAGAATGAAATAATATTATGTATTTATTCATGTTAATATTATTATTATAACCTACTAGAAGCTGCCCGTGGCTTCGCTCACGTGAAACCCGGATAAAAAGTAGCCTATGTCACTCTCTAGCCCTCCAACTATCTCCACACAAAAAATCACGTCAATCCGTCGCTCTGTTTTGACGTGAAAGCAGGACAAATAAACAAACAAATAAACACACTTTCACATTTATAATATGGGTAGTAGACATGTGCGCCGCGCTGAAAATTGTCGGCGGCGGCGCGCTGCAGTTTTTCGTCCGGTGGCGGCGCGGTGCCGGCGGCGTGGCTTTTTTTTTAAATAAAAATACACTAATAAAATCGATCTCTAACGTTTCACTACAACACAAATGACTAGGTACTTACGGATAATTATTATGTTAACAAATCGCGAAAGTTTAACAAGTTATAGGTACATACATAAAATCACGCCTCTTTCCCACAGGGGTAGGCAGAGACCACGAACTTCCACTTGCTACGATCCTGACACACCTCTTTCGCCTCATTCACTTATACTTATAGGTACTTACTGTTCAATAATACTCTAATCATAATCCATGATATCCAGACTAGATCTCTTACAACAACTTTACGATAAACTGGAATCGTCTGAAGGGCAGAGGCTCGTCTACAAGGTAGCACGTTTAAGGGTCAAAGCGGCATAGGCTTAGACATTTCTAGGATGAAAGGTCTAAGGGCACTGGATATTTCCAAGTGCCCCTGTGTAAAAGACCCCCGGGGAAATCTATTGAGTATGCGAGGACCTTGCGGTGAAAGAGAGATGGTTTTCGTACTTCCACGACCTGCTGAACAAGCAGCATAGATAGGTATCGCCATCGGACCTCCCTTTAAATCAAGGACTAGTATTGCCAAAAACGCCTGAAGAAGTAGAAAAAGCTCTTCGCCGCATGAAAAATCGGAAGCCGTCAGAATCGATCCCCATCGAGTCCCCATCGAGGCCTGGAAGGCAATGGGCCCTCGTGGTGTGGTGTGGGCATCTTAACAAATCTTTACAACCGCATGCAAGTAGATGTTTGTGATTGATTGATTGACATACTGCACACTGAAGGGATCCCTCGCCAGAGAAGACTAAGTGCTATCACTCCGGTTTTCAAAGGCAAGGGATCTATCAAGAGTGTGACAGCTACCGCGGTATAAAGATCATGTCCCACACCATGAAACTCTTTGAGCGGATAGGAGACTCTCGGATCCGACTAGAGTGTGCGGTCTCGGAGTGTCAATATGGTTTTCGCCTTGGCCACGGAACCATAGATCCAGTCTTTGCCCTACGGACCGTCATGGAGAAATACAGGACGAAGAATACACCTCTATATTTCCTGTTTTTGAACATGGAGAAGACCTTCAACTGTGTTCCTCGTGCGATGATCTAGTGGGCATTACGGTCCAAAGGTGTACCAGAGGTTTATATTGACACCATCCGAGACATGAACCTACCATGATTCCGATTCTGTGGTTAGGACCGCTGTTGGTGACACCAAACCCTTCCCCATCACTGTTGGAGTACACCAGGGAACCGTCCTTAGCCCATTCTTGTTCAGCGGGATATTAGACGTAGTGTCGGACAGTATCAGGGACAGACATGAGAGGCTTGGTTACTCATGTATGCTGACGATATCGCGCTGGCAGATGCGGACAGAGGACTTCTGGTAAGACGTGTGAATGCGTGAAAGGAATCGCTTGAGAACGGTGGTCTGAAACTCAACGTGGCGTGGCGAAGACCGAGTACTTGGCTTGCATTAAAGCAGATCCCACATCCGTACGCTTAGAAGAAGACATGGTCGAGCGCACGAATCAGTTAAAATATTCTATTCTGTATCTGTGACCCCAAGATGCCAGTTAAGTTGAAAGGATATGGCAGTGAAGCGTGGTCGGTACTTGAGCAGCACAAGCAAGAACTGCTGGTCACTGAGATGAATATGCCGCGCTGGATGTGTAGGGTTACGCGGAAGGACCGCGTCAGGAACTATCGCATTCGTGGCAGCCTCCATGTTCGTGATATAGCAGATAAATTGCAGGACTGCCGCCTACGTTGGCACGGACACGTCTTACGGAAACCGGCAAGCTACGTGGGGAACAAATGCTCAGCTATGTTGGCTCCGCCAGGCCCCGGTAGAAGGGGTGGACCCAAGAAGTGCTGGCTTGACTTCGTAGTGGATGACATGCGTGGCCTCGATGGAGACTCGATGGGGATCGATTCTGACGGCTTCCGATTTTTCATGCGGCGAAGAGCTTTTTCTACTTCTTCAGGCGTTTTTGGCAATACTAGTCCTTGATTTAAAGGGAGGTCCGGTGGCGATACCTCTCTATGCTGCTTGTTCAGCAGGTCGTGGAAGTACGAAAACCATCTCTCTTTCACCGCAAGGTCCTCGCATACTCAATAGATTTCCCCGGGGGTCTTTTACACAGGGGCACTTGGAAATATCCAGTGCCCTTAGACCTTTCATCCTAGAAATGTCTAAGCCTATGCCGCTTTGACCCTTAAACGTGCTACCTTGTAGACGAGCCTCTGCCCTTCAGACGATTCCAGCTTATCGTAAAGTTGTTGTAAGAGATCTAGTCTGGATATCATGGATTATGATTAGAGTATTATTGAACAGTAAGGCTTGTTTCACTCTTCAGCGTGTCACCGGTCGCGTCCGACGCGGTCGGTCGAGTTGACCTTTCACAGTTCGGCGTGCGCCAACGTTGAGCTGGACGTGTACAATCATGTAAACAAGTAATAAAAAAAAGTTATTCTTATTTCTGTGATAGCATTAAAACAAAAAACGCCGTGTCAGTCCAAAAGGAATATTATTCATGCATCCTATAACTTCAGCCCATCTAACGTAACGCTTTATTCGTATTCATAACTACGAGAAGATGCAAAAAAAAAATGTTTAGACAGGTACTTATGTAGGTACTTCTCTACTTCAGAATGAAGAAAAAGAAAATCTGTTCGCGTCCCTGTCAACATTTTCAAATAACTTTTTATTCATTTTTAAAGTACACACACATCATTATATTTTTATCACTCTAGATAGAAAAACAGAGTAACGAATTCTGATATACCTACCTAGTTATACGACAGTTAAGGTGTAGGTAGGTACTATAACATTAACTAATTCCATCCAACAACTCTGTTTTTATACAACAGGTTTTGTAAATCTCAAATAGCAGGCATTTTTTTTACTTCTAACAACAGTCGTCATGACTGCACGCAAAACGCACACGCGCACGTCCAACAGTGAAAGCTCACGTGGCAACACTGGCCCGCGCGCCAACCGGCATACGCGGGGCGCGCGGGCTCCGGTCAGCCTTTTGCTCCGGTCCGGCGTCTCGAAAAACGCGACCGACCGCGCGCGACAGAGTGAAAGCCGCCATTCACTCCCATGCTACTTGCGTCGGTCGCGCTCGCACGCGACCGACCGCACGCGACAGAGTGAAAGGGGCCTAAGTACCTATAAGTATAAGTGAATGAGGCGAAAGAGGTGTGTCAGGATCGTAGCAAGTGGAAGTTCGTGGTCTCTGCCTACCCCTGTGGGAAAGAGGCGTGATTTTATGTATGTACCTATAACTTGTTAAACTTTCGCGATTTGTTAACATAATAATTATCCGTAAGTACCTAGTCATTTGTGTTGTAGTGAAACGTTAGAGATCGATTTTATTAGTGTATTTTTATTAAAAAAAAAGCCACGCCGCCGGCGCCGCGCCGCTACCGGACGAAAAACTGCAGCGCGCCGCCGCCGACAATTTTCAGCGCGGCGCACATGTCTACTACCCATATTATAAATGTGAAAGTGTGTTTATTTGTTTGTTTATTTGTCCTGCTTTCACGTCAAAACAGAGCGACGGATTGACGTGATTTTTTGTGTGGAGATAGTTGGAGGGCTAGAGAGTGACATAGGCTACTTTTTATCCGGGTTTCACGTGAGCGAAGCCACGGGCAGCTTCTAGTAGGTTATAATAATAATATTAACATGAATAAATACATAATATTATTTCATTCTAATGTCTAAACATTGATAAACCAAAAAAAAATCGAAATTTTTTCTTCTTAGTATCATCACTAAATTGACATTTTGAAGATGTTCCGGCCAAAATAGCCTTGGCAGACTAATTAATACTGAAACGTAGGGTTGATATCTAACATCTGCCACTATTTTCAACTTAGTATCAGATGACGTAAATTAGGGGTCCGAATCGTCAGCTTTGAGACAGTCTGCCAAGTACTTCCGGCCATACAGGAACTGGCAGACTAGATTTATCTGTCACTGCATATAAATTAGTAACTGCTGCCATAAGTCTGCCATTAGTATCAAATGACGTAAATTGACACGTTTTTTTTCACCGGAAGTAGCCCCTTTTTTTGTGCTTCCGGCCAAATCGGAGCCTTTTGACTAATTGATCCAAGCTTAGCACCACTTTTTTGAGCGTGTGCCATGGAGCTTATCTTAGTATCAAGTGACGTTGGTTTTTTGCGGTCGGCTCTCCTACTACAACGGTCATCCTTAATACAGCAAAAAGGTCCGTTCAAAGAAAACCTATGCTGTTTCGTAAATAAAAGATGCAATACAATTTCAGAAGCAAACCATTTCTACACTTGACTTGAACATAACAGGATTTTGTATGAGTGGGCATGCCCTATACCTATACCATCTCTCGTGAGCTCCGCCTTGTACACAAGAAAGTCACGGTCAATACTTGATGATCTGACTAAGCTACTGGTTTTCAATCGGTCTTTCGCCGCTAGACTCGTATACACATAATGTGACTCTGTGTTTTCCGCAATCACCGGTCGCACTTAAATATTAGAGTTGCCTGTGAGATTACTGCCTTATATTTTGCTTCTATGTATAAATCGATTTATCGACCTTGGTAATGTACGGTCATTGACATGAGAAACTTATTTGTTCTTGAATTTAGGATGATGATTTGTATTACATGTTACGTAGGTGGTTCTAATCGCGAAGGTCGCAGCGAACCTCAGTACGATTTTTGATCTCTATTTGAATGGTAGTGTCTTTAGTTAGATGTATTGCACAGAACACTATTACTCAGATGTATTGTGTTTTAAATTACAGATTCTGTGTAGAAAATATTCTGAAGTGACTAGTGATTGACAAGAACATAAGTAGTGGCGCAAAAGTTACCGAATTAGTTACTTAAGTGATGTTTTCGGCGATTTCTTAGAATGAAAAAGTATAAAGGTACTGAGTGAAAGTCATAATATAAAATTGTTTTTAATTATGTTCAGGGTTTGGTTATCTGTGATTGTTTTAGGAGTATCAAATTCAGCTTAGCTTTTACTTAATTATTCACGAGTTAAAACAATTAAATTGTCTTGACCACAAGCAGTTAGCTTTCGAGACGAGATTATTACTACGGTTTGCGAAATATGAGACATGAATACCTAATGTGATTTTATATTGCATCACACCGTCTGCTAAACATAAATCTTCGTCGATACTGGTGCCGATAATATTGATTTTATCCAAAACTAAAGTTTAACTAAAATTTTCAATTGTCGGCATGGACCGCGACAATTTTCTCAATTTGTACCTATCGGAAACAATTTCAGTGTTAATGCTCAGTTTTTAATCTAGGATATACCTAAGTAATACAACAGAACACCATGATCATCTTTCGCTCACCCTCATGGAATGTGACGTTTGTTATAAAACTTCTAGGCATGCGTTTTGGGTTTTACGGTGCAACTGTGTTTGTGTTGTGTGGTGAATAAGTGACGCACACGGGCCAATGATACAGCTACAAAACGCCACCGATCCGTCGTCGTAGCGACCGATTCATCCATGTACGGTTCATATAAAATGTACGAGAATTGTAGTCCGGAGTTCGACAGCGGGCGATTTGTGGCTGCAACTATGGTCCGTGTACGGCAAATCTTTCTGTATCATTGTTCTAGAATTTATTATAAGTTTTAACTTTTTTTGTTACAGATGAACGTCCAACCAGGAAAATGGACTTTAAGAATCGATTGCAGCGGCAGTACCGTGCTATAGTCCAAGACTTGGACGTGAAATATATCCTCGATGAGCTCTATCAAAAGAACGTGCTGTCCAGTTCGGAGTTCAACCATATTCTCAATGTGGTATGTTATGTCTCCACGTATATGCTGACATACGACTTTTATGTATCTCTAGGGCGGCTGACATCTACCCTATACATATAATATACAGATTTTTAAGATCCTTTGAACAAAGCCATGCTGGAAGCAATTTTGTTAAAGAGGATGCTTACGTTCGCACATGAGAACATGCTTTAGACTTGCTTCTGATCACTCCTAGACTTAAACAATTTGAAATAGCTTGATTTGAGTTGATGTTTGTACAGTACGAACGATGGATCTAGGCATTCGTGAAGTTAGCCGTTTCTCTGCGCCGTAGAAAATTTTGTATGAAAAAGCTACACTGCGCATCGAAACGGCAAACTTCACGAATGTCTAGATCCTTGCGTACTGCACACTAGTGCGTTCAATACCAGCGACGCACATGTAGCTTGTCCTGCGGCCATTTCCTTGATTCGGAAAGCACCTTAGAGACGTTACAGTGAACGCACTAAGGGACCTATCAGACAGAGAGCAGTAACGCGGTCAAGCGTTCTGCGTTCACTTTTGAGCGTTCTACTGATCTGTTCTACTTGACCGCCGAGGTCAGAATGCCTCCTGTGTGAGTATATCTATGTAACGTAATATAATACAAAGAACGCAAAACTGACCGCTTGCCCGCGTGACCGCTCTCTGTCTGATAGATCCCTTACTGAGTAATCTCATGGGCCTGTTGGATCAGCCGGATCATATAACATCTTATTTTCAGACGAGCCGCGAGGAACAAGCCAGGTTCCTCCTCGATTATCTCATTCAGAGTGGAACTGAGGCCACATACGAATCGTTCGTCGACTGTCTCGCTAAGGACTACCGATGGCTGAACAAGACGCTGATAGAGGACCTCGAGCCGATAATGGATGATAGCTTTGAAGATAGCCTGAGTAAGGGCGATGTACCGAGGCTACCTGACCATCATGCTAGAAGGACTGTTATTGTGAGTACCTTTAAGCTTATTTTATAGATGGCTGACTTGAAAGTGCTCGTTATGTAGCAAGCTGAGCCGTTCTTGATTGATCATTCGGACGATTGATGTTTCGGACGAGACCTAAGCTTGACATGTGAAATTCTGTTAGTAGCAATCAAATAAACAATCCAGAATTTAAAAAAACATTCTTCCAAAATTAATCCTGTAACCTTGATAAATAGCTAAATATACGAGATTTGCAACAGAAGTCATTCTTACAGGAAAATAAAGTTGCCGAAAAACTCCGTCATTTAAAACGGCACGAGATCCTAGTACTACACGGCATGTCAGGATCTGGCAAGACCTGTGTCGCTATCAGCGCATTACGGGACAATCCTGAACTTATCACAAACGATTTCAATGGAGTGGTGTTGTGGCTCAACCTGGCCAACTGCAAGACTTACGACGACATCATTGCTCAACAGACGAAGTGAGTATACCTTAACTAATCTCTCTCTCCCTCTCTATTCCTCGATTCCTCATTGCTGAGGGTCGTGACTTTTAAGACTTGTGTTTCTATCAGTGTGCTAAAAGACAATCCTGAGCTGATTGATCATGACTTTCAACTATTCAAAACTTGTGTGACGGAATTGTTCCGTAAAGCTCAGCTGAGCTAAAATGGTCGCTAATGCAGATTCACAAATGATTTGCGTCGAGATGCTCGTATTAGAAATCACTAAGTTGACAATTCCGTACCGGCAATATCATGTTATTGTTTGACAGTTTTGTGGAGAATCGTAAAATAAAATGGCCACCTATGAATTGGAATTGCACTAAGTGTCAATCAAATATTATATAATCTTTATTATTGTTATTAAAACATACTAAATACTTACTTAAAAATCAAATACTTATTTACAGAGTATTAGTAGTAATAATACGATGCAATATTAAATGAAAACCAACCGGGTTATTTTTTTTCGTGTGGCAATTTAAGGCCTAGCATGTGATTCTGCTGTTGAATTGCATACAATTCAGCTAACATTTGACGTACATAGAGAGGAATTGCTTTAGCTGAATATCAATACGAATCTCCCGTGAATCAGATGATTGTGAATCTGCAGTAGCGACCATTTTAGCTCCGCAGATGGCGTTACGGAAAATTTCCAAACTGATCACGATCTCAACGGAGTTGTTATGTGGCTCAACTTGGCCAACTGCTTGCATACCTCTTGATGTATGGTATAAGACAACATCATTTCACAACAGGAGAAATTAGTATGACTAAACTATTCAAGACGTATGTGCCCTCAGTGCGTTATAGCCAACAGCTGATTATGGACGATCTCAAAGACGTCGTTCAATCTGGCTCTGATCACGAACGATTTCAACGGCTTTTAAGTCGTTAAGTCATGACGGAGGCCTTTAGGCGGCTTAAAAACTCCGTCACCAGAGTTGGCTACTTGCTCATACGAAAGAAGAAGAAGAAGGACGGCGTCTTGATATGGATCAACCTGGCCAACAAGACGTATGACGACATTATTACTCAACAGACGATATAAGAATAAGCATAGTATCTAATCGACTTGACTATCTTTGAACGGACTAACGGATCATCGACTCCCTGTCCTTATCTCACGTTATGTGTGGTTGGCAGAATTGGTTTTCTCTTCTACTCTTTTATTACTTACTCATATCGTCTTTACAGTTCATCCATCTTTTCCCACTCGATCTTATATTCATATGAGTAATTCATTGGGTAACTATTCAGTTACTCTTGGTTACCCAACCCTAGATTAAATAGAACTGTATTGCCTTTATCCTCAAATCATTTTATCATTCCAGTTTACTCCGAAAAGCATCATCAATGTACAACACATTCAACTCATACATGAATTCATCTATATCGATGTCAAGTATCGGTTCTAATGGTGACAATCCACTGTCCGCTCTAGATTGGACATGGAGCGGTCTTAAAGACAGACTGAAGACGCAGTTTCTAGAACAATCCTTGAAGGAATGCCTATTGGTTCTTGATGAAGTGAACGATAGGAAATGCTTGGAGGCTTTAGATATTGGTTGCAAGATATTGATCACAACTAGAGATAAGGAAGTTGTGGCGAATTATCGTCCGCAGATTGTTGAGGTAGGTAAAGAGTCATTATACTTTTATGACCTAGTACTTACATTAGAATGTTATGTGATTTCTTTGATATCCTAATCTTTACCAATATATAAAGCGGGTTTGTTTGAACGCTCTAATCTCAGGAACTACAGGTCGGATTTGAAAATAATTATTCTACATCTGATAGCTAGACCCTTGAGGAAGGTTATAGGCTTTTCAACAACATCATCATCACCATATACCATCACTACGGGGGTAACGCCGCGAGGGCGCTGCTAGTAAATAAGTAGATTGCATATTACTGTAAAGGAGGCAATCTACATGTACCTGTGTCTACGAGTATTTTATGATATGACGTGATATGGTACTATACACGCAAATATCCAAACAAAGAATTCTTTCACCGTTTTTAGCATGTGTTAATTTTTACATTCCACACCAATTTTTTAGATTTAATTGATAATTCGCTGAAAGAATAGGCCTTGTTTGTTGCAATGATTCTTCACAGTATTGGTCGAGAAAATTACTAGTGGATTCATCTAGTTATCCTAACAATTTAAAGTAATCTCAACAACATCTTCTACTTTTATATTATTGAGAATCTACTTACATCATTTAATCTTTTTAAAAGACTTCAAAAAAGGAGGAGGTTCTCAATTCTTTGGATTTTTTTGTTGTTTTTTTTTTAAGTATGTTCACCGATTACTCGCCTGGACCGATTTGGAAAATTCTTTTTGAAAGGATATACTTTCCAATTGGTGCCATAAACATTAGGTGAGGATCTGTCGAGGATCTTCAGAAATGCACCTCAAGAGTGCAGACAATTGCTCAGACATTGATGTCGGTTTTTTTACAGATAGAGAATCATCTCGAAAAGGATGAGTCCTTACAAATCTTCGCATCTTGTCTCGATGAGAATGTATCAAGACTGCCGCGACAAGCGAAGACAATTCACGAGTTGTGCAAGGGCAATCCTTTCCATATCGCACTGATAGGGGCGCAGTTGGCCGATGATAAGGAGAAACTCAAGTACCATAGGAGACACTGGGATTACTATGTGAAGAAGCTTGAGAAGAAGGAGTTTTCCTCGTAAGTTTTCATAGTAGTCAGTTGTAAAGAAGTATAAGTGCACTAACTTAAAAAGTTTGCCATGTTATAGCATACATAGTACCCTAATTAACTTAGAAAACAAGCCAAGGAAAAAAATCTCAGAACTTATATCAAGTTGTAATCAAGTATCGATCTGAAGTTTTTGAGGTTGTGAGTTTGTTCCTATTAAATGCATTTGAATTTAAGTTTGCCTTTTAAGAAAAAATAAGTTACTGAATTAAGTATTTTCTCTCTTTTGATCTACACGGAAAGAAAGAAAGAAAGAAAGAAAATACATTTATTCAACAAATACAATATACAACAAAGCAAAATAACAAAATGAGAAAAATAAGACAAACACAAAAAAAAGTACTTGTTGAAATGGTGACAACTCAGCTTATTGCCTAGATCTAGAGATCAGGCGCTGATTTTCAGTGTCACCTAGGAGGAGGGAGGGGGGGGGGGAGGTGTGGGAGGTACGGTGAGTAAGTGTAGTGTGTAGGTATGTATGAATGTTTGTGTGGCCCTCCTGCTAACACAAGTCTCATAAGAGTCAGGGCTTCACAGTAGAGCAGAGTTAGAATTAATAGTGGTATGAGAAAAAAAAAAATAAAATAAAAAGTGTATGTGAGATGTGAATGTAAGTGATAGGAGATAGTGTGTTGTGTATGACCGAGAGCATGGGAGATGTGTATGATGTTTGTTTTTAAACGACTTCAATAAAGAAGCAGGTTCTACTTTCGACTGTAGGTATGTATGTTCACCGATATCTCCGTCAATTGTGAACCGATTTGGATGGTTATTTATTGTTTGGAAGGAATGTAGTCCCATTAAAATTTGGTGAGGATCTGAAAAGAATCTTAGTTATGAACAGAAATGCACATCGAGAGTGCAACATCGAAGTTGGTTTTTTTTATTTTACCGCTAGTTACAGTAGGGCCAACGGATCTCGGCGTACGTGAAGTTCGCCGTTTCGATGCGCAGTGCAACTTTTTCATACAAAATTTTCTACTGCGCAGCGAAAAGCCTGACTTCACGAACGCCTAGATCCGTCGGCCCAACTGTATACCATTATTAACTACTAGGTTCTAATTTCTATCTCTATTTCTTTTGCAGATTGTTTACTCGACCAAACGAGAACCCCATGAAAGCCATAGAAGTCTGCATAAACGCTCTCAACGACAACATACTACAACTCTTCAAAAAACTCGCCATTCTACCCGACAACGTCAAAGTATCGACTAAAGTTCTCAGCAAATTATGGAACAGAGAGATACCCGAAGTCAACTCTATTATGAAACAGTTAAAGGCCAAATCATTGATCATAGAGACTTATGATCGCGAACAACGAAGTTATCTATACGAAGTACATGATCTCATTATGAACTATTTACGAACATGTCTAAAAAAAGACGAGAAGCGTAGAATACACGATGAGTTTCTAACAAGCTATAACTACACAAGCGACAACGCACCAGTGGATATTTTAGATGATGGATACATAGCTTTCTATGTTGGATATCATATTCTAAATACGTTCGATCAGCAAAAGCAGTGTCTGTTTAAAAAGCTGTTCTTGAATTTGAAGTTTTTGGGGAATAAAGTGAGGCTCACGGGACCAGCAGATGTTATTTTGGATTTGCAGAAGTATGAGAACAATATTGCTGAGGATGTAAGTTCTATTCATTTTCCTTTACGAAAGATTGATTCTTTATAAAAATGAACGACTTCCAACCTTACAAGTGGAGTACTAACAATTCTTGCAAAAAGTAGGCATGTACCAGATGTATACTTGGACTTTGACTTAATATAACCAAAATATCTCTAAACATAAACCTCTTGAAAAAATAGAATGCCTGCCTGCCTATAGATCTATTTATATTATTTGTATCTGTTTATAGTGCCTTGAGGGTACAATACAATAGTCCTATTTTGTTTAATTTTATCAACTAAGAAAGGCTTTTGCTTGTCTGCTACCTTAGTAGTAAAAAAATTTAGTATTTTTGATATTAACTCATCCAGTTTTACTTTTCTAGGATGTAGATAGAAGTCTGATCGCGAATATAAAGTCGTACCTCAGTACACATGGGACAGATCTCTACCGCTACCAATGTACGGATATAATACAAAGCATACTGCAACATGAATCGCAGGGAATCTTATTCGCGAGAGCTTCGGAGGTCGCTCAGACCAACAGTGACAAAAATGAACTCTATTTCAACTTTCTGTAAGTATTAAATCGAAAATACTGTATCATAGAAATAAAGTACATACAACATAAAAAACACAATAGGGTTTATTTACCAATTTTTTCGTTTTGTTTTTCATTTATTTCTTTTTACAATCAATTTTACACTAACTAACTAAACTGTTCTAAATAGAAAATTTTTAGAAACTGTTCTAAAAAAATCTGTTCTAAATAGAATTGGAAATACCTACTGCAAAGTAAATATTCAATACTATTAACTTCAAGTTCACCAGCCTACTTAGCATAAGCAGCACTTTAGAATACCATTGTCTGTGAATAAGAAGAATAACATTTTACAGTGCAAAGTAGTGTCACAGATTACTAATTACTAACAGATGCCTGACTCCGGGAAAACGTTTATTTAAATAGCGAATCTATCCTCAATACTACAAAGTACAATTCAGCTCGCACAAGCACTTCATGCCTACTCGTTTTTATACCTAAACTTGGCGCCTCATTCTAACTCTGTCTGTCGGCGTAACTCTGTCCCTGTCTTTTATCTGGCGTGGCACTCAGGGTTGCTTCTCGCGACATAATATTTATTAGGTATTGCTCTTTGTACGGAATTAGGAGTACCTACTATACCTAAGTTTGTGAATGTAGGTAGTCAGTGTTCCTAAAAAATGACGCTGAGCAAATCAAAACGTATTACCTACCTAGGTAGGTAGGTAGGTACCTATTAGCTTTCAATCTTTTTAGTAACTTTAGTACCTAGGTACCTACCCAAACAACACAAAAGTATTTCACTTTCAAAACTTTCGTGAGTTGTACTAGACATTATTTAACCCAGATGAAGATTGTCCGGAATCCGGATGAATCGAAACATTATCGGTATCTAAATCGACGAAATTTTTACGTGAGTAGGTAATTCCCGCGTGTCAAATAATGTCTAACACAAAAGTAGGTATTAAAAAACATACCTACTACATCTATAATAACCTATAATACGAGGTACCTAGGTAATAAGTTATAATAAATGATAAAAGTAGGTAAGTAAGTACTTCTTACCTTTCCATGTCATTGGGAAGAGAGAAAAACGAGAGATCCCGATTGCTGTCATTATTTCCACAGCCATAAATAAACTATACAGTAATTTTTTGGTTTCATTTTATATATATTTAAATACTTTCTTATAAATTTACTAATTTTAAATAAATATTCTAACTAATTATAAATATTCCGGCCGAGCCAGCCGAGCGCGGCGTGGCACGGGGCGCGGCGTGGCGCGGCGGCGCGTGCCACTCCACTGAGCTCGGCCCGCCCGGTGGGCTCGCCAATGTACTTGTAGCTTTGTACCTGACGCGCGGAGTGCGCCATCTGTTAGTAATTAGTAATCTGTGGTAGTGTTGGCCGAGTGGAATAGTACCTCAACATTGCTAATCGAAGGTCATGCTTAATGATTCATTTCAAATATTTATTTTGAAAAATTAGAGCTGAATTTACATTTTTCTATGAGTGGCTAACTCTGATTATGGAGTTTTTAAGCCGTCTGAAGCCTCTGTTATGGCTTAACGACATAAAAGCCGGGACCGACAATTTAACGTGCCCTCCGAAGTTTTGTCGGTTAATGCCACTAGAGCTAAACACACACAGGCTGCATTTTTGTCGTGTTTCGGAGCGAGCAGCTGTCGTAAGTGCAGCGGCCAAAAGCATTCTTAATTCATCTTTATTTTAACGAAGCTAAGACAAATATTTGAAGTTGTACTCATCGATGTGCTAAGTTTAGCTCGGGGATTGTTCAAATCTTTACTTTTCCGGTTGTCTTTTGAGCACAGGAACATAAAGCTTTATATTTTCTAGATTATTTGTTAAGATTTTTTATAAATTTTATGTTGTTTTAGTTTGATTTCTTATTATTAGGCACGAGCAGGACTCAGATGGTATAAAACATTCTACAATCGACGTGGACGAACAGATCACTTGCATCAGCTTTCTGGGGAACGATCTGCTAGTTGGCACTAGCGATGGCGTTGTCAAGGTAATTTAGACTTAGACTCCCTTACTTATGAAAGATGTTTAAAGTTGAAAACTGTTTAAACAACGTCCTGTCTGTCTCTGTCACTATCCACAAATAAAGACAGGACGTTGTTTAGCCAGTGTTCAACTTTAAACATCTTTCATAAGTAAGACCCAGACTATTTAACTTGCCTCTCTCTAAGCTTTAATTATCTTCGAACTTTTCATCAACATCGTTATGATTTCAACATTACGCCCTTCGTGTTTTCACGGGTAGTAGATCTGCCTTCAAAAGGTAGTAGGTTCGATTCCTAGGTCTCAAAATTGTGGTATATATAAACAAAGACACAGTAAAAGAAAATTCAGTATGAAAAACTGCACTGCGCATCGAAACGGCCTAACTTCACGAATGCCTAGATCCATCGTGCGTACTGTGTGTGTGCTTGGTGTTTTAAATAATTATAATGTACTACGAACTGTTCTTATAAAAACAGAGTAGAGAAATTAATCTATCAGTTAATCTGGTTATAATTTACAAACTTTACTTAGTTCAGGTTCAGGGCAAGACAACCCTGTGTGTCGCCTTAGAATTTAAAGAAAATCTATGTATCATAATATCATAACCTAAAACATATAAAAAAAAATCTAGGTTAAGGAAGACCCAACTCATGGTCAGTATCTGATTTGAGAATATTTTTACTTGATTTCTGTGTAATAATGTATGTTACGAAAGATTTGAAAATAACATAACCTGTTATCACATTTCAGTTCTTCGACATCCCAACAAACAAGCTCAAGAAACAGCTCTTTGAGAACGAAAGATGCGGCGGCGTGCCTGTTGAATGGATCGGAGTAGCATATTCCAAGAACCCGCCGATCGTCGCCGTTCTCTTCGCGAGTGGCGTCATCAAACTGTGGTTCATCGACGATATAGAACTCGATGTTGACGAGGATATTATTGAAGAAGGTATTATTCATCTGAAATTAAATAATTATAGTCTGGCAAAAACGGCTAGAAACGGCAACTAAAATTTCACTACAATGGAAACCCTTTCTCTACTAATCTATGGTAAAGCACAGGTTTCTTGTCTATGGTACAGGTACCGAAGACGTCAGTCAGAAGTAATAATTTCCTTCAAAGAGAATTTATCTATTTCGCGTATTTAGCTTGCACAGTGGCGTCCCCATTTATGTCTATTATTTTTTGCCAGACTATACCTTATTTTGAGCCAGACAACAGACTGAGTGGAGTTATAGCAGCCACTCACGATCAATTCTATCGTCCTTCCGATTGGATCCAATCGATCGTATCCAATCAGCAGCTCATACCACACGCTCAGTTCGAACTGTCCATTCGGCAGTTCATGCCGATCCACGTCCACACACGGTCAATTCGGCAGTATCAAACTGGCAGTATCCAATCGATTGGACGATAGAATTGATCGCGGGTGCCCACCATTAGTGTCTTGACTTTGGACAACACGTAGTATTTAATAAACCGACTTCAATGTTATACAAAGCTAAGCAATTTTCTGCACTCTCGAGGTGCATTTCTGTTCATAACTCCGAAGATCCTCACCAAATTTTTATGGTACCAATCGGAAAGTAAACCCTTTCAAACAAAAAAAGAATTTTCCAAATCGGTCCAGGAGTCTTCGAGTAATCTACATATAAAAAACATCATAACATACATAAAAAATGCACAAAAAAAGATTCCAAAGAATTGAGAACCACCACCTTTTTTGAAGTCTGTTAAAAATAAAATCGTTTATATTTTCATTATCATATCCCACATAAATAAAATTACCGATATTAATGTTTCAGAACCAGAAGAAACCTACAACAACAACGTGCCGGGCACATTAACAATAAAATCCAGGATGTCCCCAATCGTGAAATGCCACTGGACTATCAAAGAGGACCTGTTAGTAGCGCAAACTACAGATATGGTGATACTGTATCTACCAACGGGAGATGTTGTCAATGTTTTTGATAACTTTGAACGGAATGTCCGGCTTTTGTGCTCTGTACCTTGCAGTATTGATGATAGGTAAGGCTTTTAGAACAACACCTCGGACACTCGACGAAATCTATGCAACAGCGGCGTCTAACTAGCTAATTACGCAGACACTACACGATGTCATTTTTGTACATGTGTGCGTGATTTAAGGTTGTCACCGCATGAATAATTACTGTTCACTGTTGTCTCGATCTCGTCTATGCGTCTGCGCGCGTGGCGCGTCCTTAGCTCAAAGTCAGCCCCTCGCCAGCTCAAATTCGCTTGCGCGGTGAGGAAGCCCCGATTGGTGGGGGGGGGACAGTGGCCATTCTATACGTAGTATTATTATCTATTCTATGACAATGTGGAACTAGCATTGTCGATCACCGACAAAAGTCCCTTAAAAATTATAAGCTTAAAGATTCCTTCAAGCATTAGTATGGTTAGAAAGTGTAAAATTTCGTTTCATATTATGTTAAACGCACATGAACTTATATTCTTAGATACGTAGCAGTGGCTACAACAGGCAGCAGGAAAGGAGTTGAAATAGTGGATATGAAGACCAAAGAACGAAAAGTAACATTCGAAGATCCATCGCCTGATTCTGAACCAGTTTTGGACATTATAGCTGTGCTCGGTAAGTTCTAGGATATAGCTATATCGTCATCATTCACCGTGTTGGCCGAGGGGATAGTACCTTGACTTTCAACCCGAAGGTCGAGGGTTCGAATCCTGGCCGTACAACAATGGTCTTTTCGTTTCGAAAAATGTATAAGCGCATTAACACGAGCTCTAAACGGAGAAGGAAAACATGAGGAAACCCGCGGCTTAGTCAGCCCCACAAATAATTACCATGTCTTTCCTGAGTCATTTTACTTTTAGTTTTTATTACTATCCCGACGTTTTTGCTTTATTACAGTTTTAATTACATTTTTACTTATCCAATTTTGCCGCTAACTGCCATATTTTTAGTTCTAAGTACGATAGCGGCCTTTACACGGTAGAGTTTTTACCACGCATCTGGACTGCGTTCCGAACCGCGGGTAAATCTGTACAGATTAACCGTGGATAAAATCAAGAATCATTCAAGAATTGTAAAGGCAAACCTTTAAAAATGTGGAATTTAATTAATGAGTTGTCTAGTAATAAGAAGAGAGATAGCCATCCGCAAATTAAACTCAAAATCGAATCAGAACTTGTAGCCGACGAACAGAAAGTCTGTGAGTTAGCTAATAAAATTCCTTTAAAGTACCACAAGCACACGCTCTCACAAATAGATAATAAATGCAATAAAATTTCCACTTTCAGACTTACTACCGAAGATGAAATTGTAAAAATAATAGACAATTTAAAATCGAATACAAGCACAGGTATAGACGGCATAAGTACTAAAGTTTTGAAGTGTGTCAAAGGTATTATAAGTAACGATCTAAGCAAATGCATAAATAAATGTCTTGAAGAGGGCATATTTCCGGACTCGTTGAAAATTGCCAGAGTTAGCCCAATTTTTAAATCTGGAGATAAGTCAAATCCAGGTAATTATCGCCCTATCTCAGTTCTTCCGATACTGTCAAAAATTTTTGAGAAAGTACTCCACAAAAGACTTACTGAACATCTTGAATCAATAAATTTTCTCTACCCGGGTCAGTATGGTTTCCGAACTAAATCAAATACCCTTTCTGCTTCGGTCGACTTGATAACCAAGATAAGGAACAGTATTGACAGTAAACAAATAGCGCTAGGTGTATTTATAGATTTACAAAAGGCATTTGACACTGTAAGTCACTTGTTACTCCTAAATAAACTAAATAATATTGTTGGTCTCACAGGAAATGCACTGGAAATATTTCGATCATATCTCAATAATCGAATGCAAGTAGTAAAGATTGGGCAATATACAAGTAGCGAAAAACAGGTGACTTGTGGTGTCCCGCAAGGCTCGATACTGGGACCACTGTTGTTTTTAATATATGTAAATAACATCCAAGAAATAGGGTTACAGGGTCATATCACACTTTATGCTGACGATACTTGCCTATTCTATTTTGGAGCAACTATGAACACTATTACACAACAAGCACAAACTGACATAAATATTCTCCAAAACTGGTTTCTATGTAACCTACTCACAATAAATGAGTCTAAAACAAAAGTAATTATATTCGCAGCCAAAAACAAAAAGCTGGATGAATATCAGCCACTAACCATTAACGGTGTAACTCTTGAAATTACTGCTAAAGAAAAATATCTTGGTTTGATAGTCGATAATAGGCTTACATGGAAACCGCACATTGATAGATTGGTTGGTAAAATCCGTAGCTTAACCGGAGCTCTAAAGGGTATTATCCGGTGTTTACCAGTTAAGGTTCGTTATACAATCTACAATTCTCTTATTAAACCCCATTTAGACTATCTTATCGAAATCTGGGGATCTTCTCCCAAAAGTAACTTAACTAAACTGCAAACTGCTCAGAATCGAATAGTGAAGTTATTATTTAAGTACAGTTTCCGAACACCGACCAAAACAATATACAAAGAAACTAAACTACTAAATATTAAACAAAATTATATATATAACACATGCATTTTAATTCGAAAGATAGTAAACAAAGACATTCACTGCCATATCTCCTTTACAAAAAGAGCACAAATACAAAAAAGAATTACAAGACAAGCCAACCATCTAGTATTACGGAATCCTAGAACAAACTATGGTAAAAATAATATCATGTACGCGGGAGCGAAAATGTATAATAACCTGCCAAATAATGTTAAGGACTCAAAGTCTATGTTTGTTTTCAAAAAAGCACTTAAAAACTATATTTACACCAATACGTCACTAAGAATCCAGTAAATAAGTAGAAAGCTTCTGATTTATTTCCAAGTAAGTACATAAAACACTTACCAAATCATTATTATAATTTTATTTGAATACCTACTGATTTATTTCCAAGTAAGTACATAAAACACTTACCAAATCATTATTATAATTTTATTTGAATACCTACATATATGTTTATTATACATACCTAGGTACTATCATTAAATGGGACAGAACGAACAATAATAAATAAATAATACTTACCTATAAAACAAAATAAGAGCCAAAAATTCGCTCATACCTAAGTACCTACTTAATATTAAATCAATTCTATAAATAAAATTCTAAAATTTCTATAAATATTTAATGTACAATAACTAAATTACCTAAATTACTCTTTTATGTACCTATTGCATGTTAGGTGGGTAAGAGACAGACCTAACCGGGGATAAAATAAAACGTTAGCTCACACACTTTCTTGGTGCAAGTGGTACCACAAAAGTTCTGCTTCGGTTTAGCGTATTGTCTGCATGTTTTACAAAACTACCCTACTTTTTGATGCTAATTTATTTTAACGATGTTTCTGTGATAATGCAAATATAATTAATCTTTTATTAGCTTCAATATGTGCTCACTGTATTTAAGAAAACTGTAAATACTTTGTAGTATACTTAAGGTTTCTCAGTAAGTAATTTATTGTATAAATTTTATGAGAAATAAATAATCTTTAACCGTAACCGTATAAAACTGTCGTGTTAATTACTGTCACAGTTTTGGACTGGCGCGTGGTACGATTATTAACGGTGATGCGTGCAAAAAACTGTCACAAAAACTGTGCTAAAAACTTTGCCAGATCGAACTGTCAGCGTCGCGCATCTACACGTAAGATTTTTAGCAAAGGTTGGAATGGCGCGTGCTATTTCCCGCGGTCCGATCTCTGCGTGTAAATGCTGCTAATATCTTACAACAAATTTTTCATCTATTCTCAGGCAGCAACAAAATAATCACCCTCAAAAGTCGAGAGGTGACCCAGCACGAATACAAAATGAGCTCCAACACCACCTTCAAATCCAACAAGTTTAACACCAAAACCATTATCAAAAGTTACGATATTAAGAACAATCTGACGTTCTTGTCTATCGCCGTGAATAAGTCTGGCACGCTACTGTTCATCAGTACGGATGACAGTCGAGTGATCTGTTTGGATCTGAAGACCAATACGTATTTGTGTGATTTGGATAATAGGAGAGGGTAAGTTTAATTTACTAATCTATACTTCTATACCAATATATAAAGCGAAGAGTTTGTTTGATGATGATGATGAAAAGTAGCCTACCAACGTGCACTTGGGCCAACGGATCTCGGCATTCGTGAAGTTAGCCGTTTCGATGCGCAGTGCAACTTTTTCATACAAAATTTTCTACTGCGCAGCGAAAAGCCTAACTTCACGAATGCCTAGATCCGTTGGCCCTACTGTAGTAGTATAACCTTCCTAAAGAGTTTATCTATCACTTGCAGAAATATTTTTTCAAATTCGACTGGTAGTTCCAGAGATTAGCGCGTTCAAACAAACAAACTCTTCCGCTTTATTATATTAGTAGAGAAGTATAGATTACCAATAATCAAATCATTCATCGCTTATTTAGTTTTTTGATCTGTGTCATTTGTTTTACAACTGTGGAACTAATTGTATTTTGATAGCAATAACTTCGTAATATTTTGAAATATTTAAATTATTCCTTCATTGTTGATCATCTTATTTGAGAACCTCAGTTAAGTAATTGCAATATCTTTGCGTTTTGTTGCAACTTGTCTTTGCATTTCAGAAACGTAGTGACAATGGCAGTTAGCGAGATATTAATGTGGGATGAGTTCGTACCCAACTCCGATGTTCTGTTAACTGGTACTGAGACCATAGAGAAGTCTGCCAAAGTGTGGTATCTCGATGCCCTTTATATATCACAAGCTGCACATAAGAATGGGTAAGTTTCAAATATGTTGTTGTTTAAATTGGGCATTTAGCAGAGCACCAGACGTCGCGTTTATTTCGTCTCGAGCAGGATGGTTGAATTAATGTTTTCTCATGAGAAAGAGAGACAACGCGATAGTCGCGCGAGGTTTTTATAATAGAAAATCTGTTTTTTTAACTTTTCAGATCCTATTAATATTGTCATTGCTCTTCTTTAAAACTTAGTAGGTACTTACAATTACTTTTGCCGGCTATAAACAATGATTCTTGCTTACAGAAAAGTCCGCCTAACAACTAACTTCGACGTCAGTTTCCGCCAATCAGCGACGTCCCCCAGCCAATCATCGACCGACTCCAACGATATGTGCACAGAAAGCACCAATCAGACGCCGAAACGACACCAATCTTTCACCAATCACAACGAATCTAAGAAAGTACTGAAAAGTACTCGAAGTTTAGATATAAGAGCATTGAAACGGTTGAATTTGAAGGGTATTTGCAATATTAGTGAAGAGTCTGAGTATTGTCGTCCATTGTTGGCTGTGATTGATGACAATAATAATATTCAGGTGAGTTTTTTATATATTGGGTTTGTAAAACGAATTAGTTCACGACTAGGCCTTTACAAATCTACAATCGATATATCGGACAATTATCATAGTTCAGCTTATGTTGGTGTTAACAGCGCAAAGCATTTCACCACCATAAACTGAACTATTAAAATTGGCACGAAATATCAGCTTTAGTTTCAAGAGTTTCCCCAAAGTACGATTGGTATTCAAAACCCTGTGTAAACTATTTATAAAATATGCTTGGACATGCCTCTCACTACGCAAACTCCTTTAAAAGATGTTAAAAGCTAGTAAATCTGAGCGAACCTTTCCTGATGTTACAGTTTGAGCCTATTTATAAATATTTTAAGTTTAAAAATCTAATCGAAACTAGCTTCCGCCCGCGGAGCCTTTCGGGTCGTACTACTTTTCCAGGCCATGATCTAATCTTATTTCAAGTTTTATCAAAATGGGCCGTTGTTAAGACTTTTGAAACAAACATACAAAACAATCTTTCAGGTTTATAAAACTAATTAAAGGATAATCTTAATTTGTTCTAGGTAATGTGCGGCAGAAAACTCATCACAGAGATTGTCGAGAAATCCGACGACCTTATAACAACAGTGAGGATATCTCCGCTCAACCAATGCATCGTTTACGGCCTTCAATCAGGAAACGTCAAACGATATACACTACAGACAAAGGAAATCAGAACAATCATGGATATGTATAGTCCAGTGCAGTATATGAATTTTGTAGGGAATCTATTGTTGGTTGCCGGGGAGAATCGATGTGTTATGGCGTACAGATTGAATACAGAAGATAGTTGGATGCTGCAACGGGGTAATACTAATTTAGGCTCGCAGGAGATACTCAATGATATTCAAGGTAATATTTTAAACTTGATCGAAAAATAACTACAAAACGGTCAACGTTCTAGTAGGCAGTGGTGAAGGCGTTTGTAATTTTTTTCCGTCGTCAGGAATTTTTTTTTTTAATAAAAGTGGCTAAATTAAGAATTAAAAGAAACCGCTTATTCCATCCTGTCCTACTAGTAGTTCGATCGTCTAACTGTTTGGACAAAAATATTCCAAATTGTTAGACTGACTAATCGAACTTTTTTGACATGCAGATGTTATTCCAAATAGAACTACTGCTAGAGAAGTACAGTCAATGAGAATTTTTCTGCACTCTCGAGGTGCATTTCTGTTCATAATTCCGAAGATCCTCGACAGATCCTCACCCATTTTTTATGGCACTAATCGGAAAGTATACCCTGACAAACAAAAAAATCGGGTAGTTACGAGCTGCCATAAGTACATACATACAGGTCAAACACACAACCCTCCTTTTAGGCTTCGCCGTAGTCGGGTAAAGAAGAGCACATTTCGAATTTACTGGAGTTTTAAAAACTTGGAATGTTAATCAATTTTTTTTTGTGACAGTATCGTGAGGTTAGCTAAAGCTGATCTAAAGCTGATCTAAACTATGTAAGAGACATTGGTTTACTTACTTAAAATTGCAGGCTTTAAGAAAAAGAGCAGCCAAGCCGATTTGATGTCTCACTCTTCGAGCGACTTGAGCTTAGAGTCGAAAGACCGACTGTTTCCCAACGAGGCGCAAACCAAAGAGCTCTGGCAAGGTAACAAACACCGGTATTCACAAACAATACTTGCCACTTCTCTTAGCTATGCGAACGCAATGCGTTGAATAGAGCTCTCTGATTGGTTCGTTTGTGTTACGTACTTCAGTCCGATAGGTTGTTGGGACCCTGTGCGTCCGAGCGCACTATGAGACTTCTTAGTAATGTTTGTGAATACCGGTGTAAGACTTGATAGAAGGAAATTATTGATGAACAGCGGGGCTAAAAAGGCCATTTATAGCAGAATCATAATATAATTCGTACTATGTTCTGTCATTCTCATGTCTATGAAAAGAGTCATAATAGTGCAATTCAGATTATGATTCTACTGTAAATGCCTTTTTAGCCTCGCTGGACTAATACATGGCTTAGAATGCATCGCTTTTTGTTAACTTAAGAGTGAAAAGAATAAACATTTGTAGGCTAAAGTTTTAAAGATTTTTTTAGACGAGATTTGTTAGAGAACTTTCTCGAACATATCTCGTCTAAATTCTGTCTGTTGCTGGTATTGGTGTTCTGCTGCCATGGTCAAAAAAAGTCCGTACATTTTTTACTAAACAGTGGGTTTTTCGATGTTTTCCTTTAAAAGATGGTAATTATTATTCTACTAGCAGCGCCCTCGCGGCTTTGTGTTGGTTTATGGTGATGATGAAAAGTAGCCCTTAACCTTATAACCTTCCTCAAGAGTTTAGCTATCACATGCAGAAAGAATTTTTCAAATCCGACTAATAGTTTCTGAGATTAGCGCGTTCAAACAAACAAACAAACTCTTCCGCTTCATTATATTAGCATAGATTAGTATAGATAGAGTATAGATGTGTAAATTGCTTTGTTTATTCCATAGGTGGCGGATTAGTAGACTGCTTCGCTATAGAAAACGACCTTATAACCATAGAGAACAACGGCACTATCAAACTGTGGGTGGATCTGAAGCTATCGTGTATACTACTCGCGCGGCAGGTTAATGTTAGATGTGCGGCTTTCGAGAACAATGTGCTGGTTATATGTGATGGCAGGAAGATGGTGTTTCAGGTTTGTTTTACATCTACATGTACCTATATTTATACAGGGTGAATTTTTGAGATGGGGCAGTAAGGGCAGCTACCTTAACCGTTGTAGCTAGAGGAAAACGTTCTTAGGAGACTATCCTTAATTTTTGAAAATATTAGGACTTGCATTCACAGATTTTGAAAAAAATGTACAGTCAGCGAGAAAATGGGCACTTTACACAAAAACTTTTTTTGATGCCAATCGATCCTGTTTCATCTAAGGATTAAAAGGCTCTTTCAGACCAACTGGGGTTAGAGTACTAGAAAAGTCAGAAAACGCTAAAACGTATTTCTGATACAAGACAGTAAGGGCTACCTTAACCGTTGTAGGTAGAGAAAAACGTTCTTAGGAGACTGTCCTTAACTTTTGAAGATATTTCGACCTGTATCCACAGATTTTGAAAAAAATGTACAGTCAGCGAGAATTTACAGAATGGGCAATTTACAGGAAAACTTTTTTTGATGCCAATCGATCCTGTTTCATCTAAGGATTAAAAGACTCTATGGGACCAACTGAGCAAGAGTACCTACTACTACAAAAGTCAGAAAACGCAAAAAACCTTCATTATACATTTCGTACGAAATCATTTTGTCATTTGCCATCATTTTTCATCATTTTGTCGAAATATCTTCAAAAGTAAGGGTAGACTCCTTAGAACGTTTTCCTGTAGCTACAACGGTTAAGGTAGCTGCCCTTACTCCTCCGTCTCAAAAATACATTTTACCAATTTCTGACTTTTCTAGTACTCTTACCTGAGTTGGTCCGATAGAGCCTTTTAATCCTTAGATGAAACAGGAACGATTGGCATCAAAAAAAGTTTTTGTGTAAATTACCCATTTTCTCGCTGACTGTACATTTTTTTCAAAATCTGTGAATGCAAGTCTTAATACCTTCAAAAATTAAGGATAGTCTCCTAAGAACGTTTTCCTCTAGCTACAACGGTTAACGTATACCTTACTGTCTTGTATCAGAAATACATTTTAGCGTTTTCTGACTTTTCTAGTACTCTAACCCCAGTTGGTCTGAAAGAGCCTTTTAATCCTTAGATGAAACAGGATCGATTGGCATCAAAAAAGTTTTTGTGTAAAGGGCCCATTTTCTCGCTGACTGTACATTTTTTTCAAAATCTGTGAATGCAAGTCCTAATATTTTCAAAAATTAAGGATAGTCTCCTAAGAACGTTTTCCACTAGCTACAACGGTTAAGGTAGCTGCCCTTACTGCCCCATCTCAAAAATTCACCCTGTATAACAAAAAAAATAAGACAAAAAAATAAATCGAAAAAAAAAGTTTTCTTTAATGCATTGTCAACAAGTTGTGAGCCTGAAAGTATTAGCCGGAGCTAATCAGGAAGTGCTCGTAAGTTGAAAGATTCCACCCGGAACGACTGACATACAGACAGACAAACAAACAAACAAGTGACCTAAAACGTTTTAAAATGAAAAGATGTTCGTTGGTAAAAACATCACTTGAACGGCTGAACCGATTTATCGATCTTTTCTTTTATGTTCTTAATAGTCCGAATAAGGTTTTAAGGAAAAAACATGACCAAATACGAGTCGAGCACACGAGGAATTCCGTACCATCGTTAACACAGCATACTCATATTATAGATAGAACAAAAAACCACGTTTATTATATGGGGGAGACCCCTTTTATTATAACTTTATTTTATGTTTATTATTTTTTCTTATAGCGGCCAAAGTGTCTCTTGAAAATATTTCATACTATAACAGAATACCCTGTATCATATAGAGTTTTTAAGTCAGTCAGCGGCACGTCTTGCTTGTTATAATTAGGCTGATATTCTTGTTTTCTCTTCAGACATATCGACTAAAGATGGGGACAGATGTGGAGCAAAGCGAGCTGAATCTAATACAAGTGAAGCAAATCGACTATGAAATAACCTCGTGCGATCTCACGGCTGACGGCAACATTCTCGCTCTGGGGCTTAGCTCTGGCGACGTTGTGGTAAGTTGCACAAAAATATTATCTACACTTATATTATAAAGAGGTACTTAAAAGACTTTGTAATCTACTCTCTACTAATTCTATTAAAAAAAAAACATTTGAAAGGTAAATTATTCCTGATAGGTAATATTATAACCAGGTTACCAGAATATATAACAAAAAAGGGCGGGCTGCTAGTTCCATTAAAAGTATAGCTGCTATAACAAGTAGCAAATGTAGAGTCAACTGATGGGTTCTTAAAATTACTTTGCGAATTTCTTAAAAATAAATTGAAAATATCCTACCGGCTGCGCCAAACAAAAACTACAATAGGAACTATGCGTCTCTGAAATAAGTATTCTATTTGCATTCTGTATTTTCTTGTCTCCGATCCTGTACAAAAACTACTTGGCCATTTGTTTGCCACAAAACTACCTACATACTTGAAATTATAATGTTGTCGAAGTGTTTCTTCCAAATTAGTCAAAAATGTTCAGTAATCTTCACAAATTGTTCTCACAAAACTAATTTGTCCATACATTTTTTTTTCCACACAAATTACATGATCTTTTCCTCAGATATGGAACGTAAAAGCCCAGCGTCAGATAAGCATGCTCCGCCACCACAAAAGCAAGGTCCGTTCCTGTTCGTTCTCCGAGGTGCCTTCCCTACTGTACCGTTCGTTGGGACAGTTTGGGACGTCCGTTGAAGATGAACCGCCTTTAGTGCTGGTTACAATGGCGGCGGAGATTGTCTGGTGGGATGTGTCTTATGTTATGAGGATGCGGGCTGGAAGTCGAAGTGACCGGTTAGTACAATATTATTTTAAATGTACAGAATAAATAGGTAAAAAAGCCTGACTTCGCGAAAACGTTTTTTTAAATAGTGACTCTTGCTGCGACGCAACAAAGTGCAATTCAGCTCGCGCAAGCGCTCCTTACCTAGTTCAAATTCACCTACACAATTCCTCTTTCTAACGCATAACTCTGTCACTGTCTGGCGCGGAGTGACGCGGAAGGGTTGTCAAGTTATCGCGTGATAGATATAACGCGCGACACGGCAAGTGTGAACCCTGGCCGGGCGGGCCCGCCAATGTACTTGTAGCTTTGCACCTAAAGTGCGGAGTGCGCCTTCTGTACCTTAATATTTAATAATCTGGAAAAGATACATTTTTGTAGTAGATGTTTGTATGAACTGTAATTAGGACTATGTCCGTTGTAGCTAGTTTCACAATATATTTGAAACTAGCGTCTTATTATGATCACGACTGTATTTTCCAAGGTGCGGTAGACAGATTCTTTCAGATCTTTAGGCATTTTTAGATTGAAGATGTGTAAGAGGGTAGTCAGAGGTATGTCTAGTAGTCTAGTAGTAGAAAATTGTGAAAGTGAAATCACATTTATTTCCAGGCCCAATCTAAACGCTATGACGCCACTCGCGAGCCCCCACTCGGAAGTGGCCACAGACGGATCAAATTCGAACAGCGAGGCTCATCGCAAGTTCGTATTCTTGGAGAATAGGATCAAACTCGGCTGGAAGGATATATGGAACTCTAAGACGTATGTATTGCACATTTGACTTTTATTAGCTCAATGACGATAATATTAAAAAAATCCCAACGATCCCGCTGGGGTGGGCCAGTGAGGTCGTTGGGATTTTTTTTGAAACCCACTGAACTAAGAGGTGGGGTCAGTGGGACAAAAATTCCCAATAATATATCGCGATGATGCCTCTCGGAGGCAAACGCTAACAGCGGTGGCCATCGCAATTTCGTGTTCTTGGAGAAAGTCAAGCACGGATTGAATGATACTTATGATTATTTGAAATTGAACTTGATTTATTATTTCTGCTCGTTTGTATCCACTGTTAACAAGCCACTCTCTTTTTTTACATTCTACATTTTTTGTCATTCTTTCCGATCCCTTGCGAGTCTGTAATTTTCGGCTGACAATATGATCCGACCAATTAATTCCGGGTAGTAATTGAGGTAAGCCAGGTAATTGAGGTTAATTCCGGGCAGGTCTGCCTCTTGATCAAATAAAAAAAATGTTTACATGTAAGAAGAGAAAGATGTGAAACAATTAATTCCGAGAACCTCAGTATAACCATCATCATTGACTGCCTGACTTCGCCCACTGCTGAGCTTATTCGTTTGTTGCCATCCAAGTTGATCCTGTGCTAGTCTTGTCTATGGCCCATGATTTTGGTTAGTAAAATGTTTAATGTTAAGTAAGTAAGTTCGTATGAACAAGTGGCCAACTCTGGTGACGGAGTTATTTTGTGTCTACCGGACGAACTTTGGGCCAAAACTAGCACTGACTGGACCTCTGAGACAGTGAGACGGCGATAGACCACGCAAGCGATGGCGAGACGAGCTAAACACCTTCAGTGACTATCAGTGGCAGGCAATGGCGAAAAACCTGGAAAACTCGAGGGGAGGCCTTTGCCCAGCAGTGGGACAGTGTGGGCTGAATACAAAGAAACAAAATGTTCAATATGACTGGCCTCTAAGCTCAGTTGGTAGTAGCTCTGCCTTCTGCGCTGTAGGTCGTGGGTTCGATTTCCACCCAGAACAAACATTTGTGTGATGAACATAGATGTTTGTTCTGTGTCTGGGTGTTATAAAGTATTTTATGTATGTTTTTACAAAATATATAATTCTATCAGTTATCTGGTTCCCATAGTACAAGCTTTGTTTAGTTTGGGGCTAGATGGCGCTGTGTGAAATGTCCAGGAATATTTATTTATTTATTAAATAATATTTTCAGATACAAACAAGGATCGAAGCGTAAAGAAATCCTCGCATGCATCAAACTAACGGGTATGTACTCGAAGCGTCTTTGCCACGACCAGAAATTCACCTGTTTCGTCACAGTCGACAACCCGGGACATATCCATATAATGAACGTTATAAGGAAACAATGTACGTAGCACAGGCAATTACATAGAGTTTGTAATTACACAACCTATCCATGTTACAAACTCTGTGAATATGTGTCTCAAATAGTGTGTATTGTTCTGACATTATTCTATATTCTATGCATTTTAACCTTGTACAAACAAGATTTCGTCTCGTCCCGATATTTTGTTAGAAGCTCCTATACTTAGTTGTTTTTATACATCGATAATGGTGCTCAAGAAAATATCATGATTATCATTGAATACCTATTCTCTCTAAAAGGTAAGCATTACATGACACTTTTATACACAGTAAAAATAATACGATACAAAAATAGTTATCAATCTGAGATTAAATACCTACATATTATTACTACATACTATTATATTTCATAAACGAAATAACCACTGCCGAGTGCATTTATTATTTTACGTGATTTTTACATTAAAATTGTGTTTTATTTGTAGGTGCATAAGGTTTTATATGACAGCTATGTCTAAACACCATTATGTGCACAATTATACACATGAAAATAGATAAATCAGGTACGTGAATGTTAAAACTGTTAGTAACATAAATTAGGTTAATTCACTTAGAAAATTTGAACAACTATTTTTCTAGTATTTTTATTGGATGTCAAAACTAGGACATTTGGAAGTGTATGAGAACTTTGAGATTATTGTATCGAAATTGTAAAAAAATGATTTATTTTTGTTCAATCGTTTAGAAATACAGCTATTGCTTTAGTTTAAATTATGTGATAATAGTGATAGCTGTAATTTTGATAAATTAAAAATAATCAATACGAAAATATAATGTAAGATAATTTGAACTGATAGGAATATTAATATAAGGAGTAAGTATTGTTAATTTGAATAATATAAGAAGTATTGGTAATTTGAACAAATATTTTTAAGAAAATGTTTAATGAACAACGAATATTTTGCTCATTTTTGTGATTTCAGTTTCAAGAAAGACCTAACGAATGTTTTAAATATTTAACTAAGTAATTATTTTAATTAATTTTATATACCCACCATATAAAACGTGAAATGACCAGAATTTGGTTTATTTTATTCTGTAAGTTCATAGTTTTAATATTTTAATAAGTAAATAAATCTTTTTGGTTCTTACTGAATCAATAAGTTGATCTCTTTATTGGAAATCTCGAGATTTTCATGTTTAAATGGAAAATAGTTTAATTTGGTGCAGACATTATTGATTGGTCTGTGTGTGGATCTATGGGACTTTACTTTTACTAACAATCAAAGCCTCTATTAATAAACTCGGCTCAACTTCTCTCAAAGTTGCACCACGGATTAACTATTGCCATCCTTTTTTGTTAGACAGTGTCAAATAAGGATGGCAATAGTTAATCCGTGGTGCAACTTAGTCACAAGTTGAGCCGAGTTTATTAATCAAGGCCCAAGTGTATAATAAATCTTCTCTTTTATTTAAAGATATGCATTAAAACAAACAATTATTTTAACCATCTCAACTTTGTAATACCAGACAGTCACCCGAATACCTACTGAAACGCTACTTAGTTTAAGTGGTGCTTATCATTGACATTAACTGTCATTTTTGTATACGATTCTGACGAGTAAGAACGTCTCAAATAGATAAAAGTCCGTTTCAAATATTTAAGTAGCGTTTCAGTATTCGGGCAAGTGACATAATTTTAAACAGTCTAAATTTATTTTAACTGTATAAAGAACATGTGCCAAATATACACAGGATAACCCAGAATGTAACCATAAGCCGGCATAGTTCTGACAGTGCTATAAAAAAAATCGGTGTCCTATAATGCTATGCTACTCTGGTAGAGTGCACCGCAAACTTTATAGCGGCTGGAGTGCGCGCAGATTCGACTTTGCGCAGGTACAGTCAACGCGATTGCGGGGAGGTGAAGGCGGTGAGTGGCAGGGCTAGTCGTGCTATATAGATAAATAAATAAATAAAGCCTTTATTCTACTACTGTTTTCACAAAATTTCTTACTTACTAGACTAAACTAAATAACTAACTAAACATGCATCTATGATTTTAAAGTTACTTTTACTTATATTATTGTTCTTAAAATAGTGTTTTAGCTTATAGCTAAAACACTATTTTAAAAACTAAAACAACTAAAAGCTAAAACACTGTTTTAGCTTTTAGCTATATAGATAACGTTTACTCTATTCTATTGCATTGACTGTACATGCGCAAAGTCGAATCGGCCGCCCACTTCAGCCGCCATAAAGTTTGCGGCGCACTATACCAGGCATTTCAATGAAAGTCTCGCCTGTTGCCGGCTTATCTGACCACCCTGTATATGGACGTGCTTCTGACTAGCCCCCTAGTCAATCTTCAAAAAATCTTGAATGTTGAAGATATGAGAGACTGTTTGCCATCTTTGAGTAAACGACAGTCGAAACATTATCCACTTTATTAAACTTATGCATGTTTATTTCATTATTACTAAACACAGATGATTTAAAAGTTACTAAACATTTTGAATTAAGTATTATTTTATTTCATAACTGTGTAAATAGAGTCTTGTTACAATAAATGTCGTTATCCAGTGCCATTTTTTCAAGACACATTGTACCAGGATTTGTGTTTTTCAACCTTTATCTGTATTACTTAATTTGGTTTGATAACTTGGTCTGTACATAGAAATAAAGATGGTGCTAGTTAATAAAAATAAGTTTCCTGTTAATTAATTAGAGTGGAGGCTTCACTCGAAATCTGGCTTAGAATTTTAAGATTTTCTATGTAATAATGATGTTACACTTTTTTGTACAATTTTATAATAACTAAAGTTACTGTTGTCTCAAAATATTGTACTTTAAATATCTTAATGCTCAAACTGCATTTGTATTTTATTTTAGTAAAATATTTTTCATGGAATTTGGTGGATTTTGCAGTATTCCATTAAATATTATTTTAATAATATCATTTGTTGAGAATAATGCAATACTTAATCAGAATTAGTGAAGGTCTGTAATGTGTACGTAATTTTTATTTTTTTGATCAATTCTATAATATACAATCTTTATACCTACATAATTGCAGTTTCATTTTGATTTATTTTTCTTTGAAGTTTGGCCATCCTCTGAGCCAAACACTGTTTATTTTCCCTCAGTCCCCGTCAACTCACTTGGTAGTGGTAAATTGAAATTTCCCGCCCGTAGAAGTTAACAAATTTCACCATCGGAGCTAGTTGGTAGTTTTACCCTTGAAACTATTAGCAATATCGGAAAACACTCGGAGGAGTCTCGTAACAGATTTTGATAAAAAGTCAAACTGCATCATTAGATTTCAAAAATAATTATTTTCCTGACCAGATCACACAAATGTTTGTCCTGGGTGGGAATCGAACCCACGACCTACAGCGCAGAAGTTCTATAAGCTCGAAGGCGCAGAAGGCAGAGCTACTACCAACTGAGCTAAGAGGCCAGTCAACCTGTTGAACCTGTTGTTTTTTTTTATATCTAGGTATAGGCTAATATTTAATTAATTAATTATTAATTTTTTATTTTTATTATAGGCTAATAGCTAAAAGGTCATCAAATAAAACAAAAATTTCATACAAATAAGTAATATTTTTTCAGATTCAGAATCAATGTCACTATCATTAATTGGAATGATAAATGTATTTGTGGCATTCTACAAGAGGTGGTTAGGCCGAGACAGAACATGTTTTCTTCTTTTAAAACATGCGCAACACAATCACCCCAATTTTGTTGTGTAGGTATAATTTGATTTCTTCATGAAATTATTTTTTACGTCTTGTAAAATCAAGCAGATTGTCCATAATCTTCCTTACAATTAGCTTATTCAGGGTTCTTGAACATGTTTTCCATAAACAATCTACGGAAAGCTCTACTAAATAGTATTGGCGTTGGATTTCGGCCACCTTGCTGTCGAACTGAACCAAAAAAGTTTTTCAAAATGTTTAGGTTCAGTCTGCGAGTTAACATAAATTTGTGCCCGTCAGATCTTAAATCTCCCCATAGATTCATAATGCTTGCCAAACTAATTTTAAACCCTTTTAAACATATGAAAGAGTCCATAACGTCTTTTTCGTTTTCAGTGTTGTGAATAGTAATGTCATTCAAAAACTTTATGAATTTGTTTAGTGTCTCAATTTGGTGTGACAAACCAGCAAATGCTTTTTTGTATTTATTAGGATCCCTGACAGCCGATGAGTTTAAAATGTCAAACGTGTTATTAATCAGCTCAATTAACTTCACTGTCCCAATGGCTTCATTATTTAGCTGTCCCATTTCAATAGAACAGCTTAAGCCTGCTGCGACAGAGTTGCTAAAAACTTGAGTAGCGTATTTTACCTTCATTTTTTCGATTTTATTTGGGTTTAAGTGAGATTGAGTTAATTTCGGCGCTAAACGATATGTTCTTGTATTATCGTGGGCATACAATATTTTTATGTCGCTCCATGTTGCAAAAGCCCTATCTCCATGATCATCCTGATATTCAATGTTATATTGCAATAAAATATTTCGTAACGATTTTACAAGGTGTGGGACATCAAATATGTAATATATTTTGTGACTATTAACGAAAAAGTATGGGTTTTCAACTGTTACATTCCTGGAAGTTGCAAGATTCAAAAAGTTTGAACCGTGGTCAGAAACAAAAGCTACTACTTTGAAGCCAATACTGAACATTTCCGAAATCACATTGTCTAGCCATGTATTCAGTTCAGGGTAGTTTTTGCTCTGAGCTAAAAAAGAATAGCCAAGAGGCTGTTTCCAGTTCTGAAAAATGCCTCGAGCCATAACTACAAATGCTTGAGTTGCATTTTCTGTGGTTTGGATCCCATCTATCTCATGAAAACCAACAAATTTATCTACTTTATTTTGATGAAACAGGTTCGGCGTCAAAGACATTTCATCAGCACAGATGACACAGTATTTTTCTGATTCATTTAAATGCTCAAGTTTTGATTTAAGACAATTTATTACATCTGGGGAAATTTTGGTGCCTGTATTTATGTTGATTCTACGAAGGGTTCGTTCACTAGGAAGGCACATCATTTTGCCTAACACCCTGTAGGCCATAGGTCCAGCAAAATATATACTTAAAGCAAATTGCTTAAATTCTTTGGTATATCTGTTACCAGAACTATTTGGATTTAGCTTTTTTTGCAAGCCAATGAGACTTTGTAGCTGGGGTGGTAAAGAAGCATCTTCATTTGATTTAGCTGTTGTTAATAAATCCAGTTCTTTTTCTAAAATTTTTCGCCTTTTAGCTTCATTTCGATATGCATTCAACAGCTTCCTTGTGCGGGGAATTTTAGATATTAAGTCTGCTGTAGTTTGGGTACATTGTGATGTGTGAGCAGTTGATGAGTTGATATCACCACCGGTTTGAACCTCTTTATCACAAGCACTAATTTCGGTGCTTGATTCCATTTTAATTGTTTGTGTAGATTTTGTTAATAGTGAACCATCTTCTTCTGGCACTGGCAAATTAAGTGTCGGTACAGCATTACATTTTAATCTTGTGTTAACACGATATGACTCTTCAAAATGCAAATCACATATGATGTAAGATATGTTAAGTTCTTTTTCGCTTTTTTTCATCAGATCCTCGCGAGTACTCGCTTTTACCCACTGCTTGCATCTAAAAAAGCATTGAATATTAGATATGTAAATCCCCACAAACTTTCGCCTAAGTAATTATAATATTAGCAGGAAGGACGATAGGATGATTAATTGTCAATTGATACTAAATCAAAAGTAAAATACCTAGGTACTACAAAATTTCAATTTACAAATAATGGTTGGACGGAGTATACGATAATACCCAGAATAACTTACTTACCTCGTTTTATCCTTAGGGAATCTATAAAAACTCCTATTCTTGTCACGTTTTGTTGACATGCAGCCGTAAATAGCACAAGAAAACCCCATTGTTTACTGAAATTTAACAAAACAACAGTAATAATTTTCACCGCTAGCTCGTCGCGTCAAATCGTCTGTCAGTGCTGCCATGCCAACTCTAAAAAATCCAAGTTGCTAGATTCAATCTGAAAAGTCGCTAAAAAGTTATTCTAACCAGCAGCAGGCGGGGGGGGGGGGTGTGTTCTGTAAAAATAACAATAATTTGTTGATAGTAAAAAACCCAAACGAGAATTCTCTTAGGCCGGCGCTTACGCACGTTTTCCGTATACGTTTTCCGAATTCGGAATGCACGCATTCAATACAAATTGTTCTACATGCCGCACACGTTCCTTTTTTTTCCGAACGGAAAAAACTTGACGTTCATTTCGAAAACAAATCGTGCTTAGGCCGGCCGCATACGCACGTTTTCCGTAGGTATACGTTTTCCGAATTTGGAATGCACGCATTCAATACAAATTGTTCTACATGCCGCACACGTTCTTATTTTTTCCGAACGGAAAAAAACTTGACGTTCATTTCGAAAACAAACCGTGCGTACAGGTCATACGAACTAAAATTGAACGTCTGCGTAAAAAAAACGAATTCGGAAAACGTATACGGAAAACGTGCGTATGCGGCCGGCCTTAGGTAGAGAAAGGGTTTCCAAAGTACTGAAATTTTAGTTGCCGTGTCTACCCGTTTTTGCCGGACTTTACGTACCATAGAAAGAAAAGTAACTAATTTACAAAATAAAAAATAGTTACAACCAAGCACTTTCGTGGTGTGAGTGGGTTGCCGGTTGAAGTCGAAAAGTCGCCAGATAAGTCGCTTAAACCGATTTTAAGTCGCTAACACCATAGCAAAAGTCGCTATTTCTAGCGACAAATTTGCTAAATTGGCAACACTGCGAGTCGTCCCGTCTTGTCTCTAGTATGCGTACAAACAGTGCTGCCAATTTAGTGAATTTGTCGCCAGAAATAGCATTTTTTGCTGTAGTTTTAGCGACCTATCCAGTGACTTTTGGACTTCAATCTGCAAATCAAAACTGTTTTATGGCAAATAATGAAAAGGTGGCAAAGACAAAAAGTCAACTTGAAAAAATTGTTAGAGATGTAGGTATGTACCTATAGTCTGGTAGAAACGGCAACTAAAATTACATTACAATGGAAACCCTTTCTCTACTTATCTTTTTAAGGCAAATAATGAAAAGGTGGCAAAGACAAAAAGTCAACTTGAAAAAATTGTTAGAGATGTATAGTCCGGCAAACACGGGTAGACATGGCAACTAAAATTTCAGTACTTTGGAAACCCCAAAGAAATTGTATACATAGTAGAATGCTGACTGACATTTAATGTACAAAAGATTTTGAACCTTATCACGACCACACAACGATCTATTATCATTTAATCTTGGTTATAAGGATTGTTGGTCTTGTTGAGAGGCTTTCTTGGGTGCTTTGTCTCTTTCACACAGTAGCAAAAAGAAAGAGACACACCGCCCAAGTTTTATTTCTCAAGCGGACCTTGTTTTCTGTCTCAGTCAGCGTTCCAGGTACGTAGTATAGAAATTCCTTGGGAAACCCTTTCTCTACTAATCTATGGTAAAGTAAGGGTTTCTTGTAGAAATTCCTTGGTTAAAGTACAGGTTTAGGTTTCTTGGAAATGGTACAGGTACCGAAGACGTCAGTCAGAAGTAATAACAATAATTACGCAAGTTTGCATAATGTGCGTAATTAAAAGAGCAAATAAAGTAATTAAAACAAGTACATTGTTCCCGCTTTTGCCGTAGGACTTGAGCACTGACGCAGACTCTAGGAATTATTTTCTAGAGACTTTTCAGATTTAATCTAGCGACTACGATTTATTGGAGCTGGCTACACTGAGTACAAGTACAAATTTTTAAAATAACGAAATTTTCGAACGGACAGGAGACAGACAGACTGGCTGGCTGCTTTGCTTGTTGTGTTGATAATTTGTGATAATTTCAGTAAAGATCTGTTTATTTTCATGTGTTTGTGAGAGTTTTTCAAACAGAATTTATTCTGTTTACCTACTTAGGTTATTTGTGCATTTTTGTGCCAGCAAAATAGGTAGGTAGTGTCTTGGTGAAAAAGTATGGCACAATTCAACTATTTAAATGAAATAAACAGTTTGGCTACAATGGATGGACCCTTGTCTCGGGGTCCTCTGCAGCGTTGGTCGAAGAAGAGCAACAATGAGAACTTAAATCCTTCGTTGAGTGCATCATTCAAGAACCAATCAAATGTAAACTTGAGCGCGTGCAATCAGTCGATGCAAAAATTGTCTGTATCTGCCAATCAAAGCTGCAACAACAGCATACTATCTATAAACAGCAATAAGACTCCTACTCGCAATGATAATAAGAAAGGGAAGAAAACTCCGTCGAAAAACAAGTCTCCAGGTAAATAAACTTCTTAAAACTTATCAACTTATCATAGACTTCATGGTATTTTCCATATTCGAAAATCTCGCTAGCAAGAGGTTTGTTCACTTAATATACATATGACAAATAATTCAGATACCAAAACATAATTTATGGATGTAATAAATTGAATGATTGTTTTCCCCAGGCCGCTCCACAACACCGACTCCCAACAAAGCCTCAAAGACACCAAACAAAGCTGACAGGTTCATTCCATCGCGGAGTAATTCTAATTATGACTTGTGCCATTACATGGTAAGTTTACACTAATTAATCATTTTAAATCCAAGGCAGCTGCCTTATCTATACTAATATTATAAAAGAGGTAAAAGTTTGTTTATATGTAGGAGGTAATCTTCGAAACTACTCATCCGATTAAAAAAATTCTTTCACTAGTACAGTTGGGCCGACGGATCTCGGCGATCGTGAAGTTAGGCTTTTCGCTGCGCAGTAGAACATTTTGTATGAAAAAGTTGCACTGTGCATCGAAACGGCCAACTTCACGTACGCCGAGATCCGTTGGCCATACTGTATTTAGAATGAACTTTCACGATTAACATAGGCTTTATGTAATGTAGGTACCTCGCAGCAACGCCGCGGGTGGAAGCTATATTGTCGGAAACCTAAAACAATCATATTCATCATTATTATTTATCATTATTATGTTATTGTAGTAAAATGCAATATATATTTTAAAAAAACTGTCTGACCTGGCAAATCCAGCGATCTTTGCAGTGCCTAATTTTGAATTTATATAAATTACTAGTGAACGCCCGCGGCTTCGCCCGCGTGGACTACTTTTTTATCCCACGGGAACCATACATATTCCGGGATAAAAAGTACCCTATGTGTTATTCCAGAACCTAAACTATCTACCTACATTCCAAATTTCATCAAAATCGGTTAAGTAGTTATTGAGATACGTGGTAACAAACATTCAAACACACATGGACTTGCGCCTTTATAATATTAGTAAGATTTGGGCCAGTTTAGGAATGCGCAGAGACAAAACATACAAACATTAATTTTTATTTAAAGAGATTATCTTGCACTGTAATTTTAAACAGGATGTATCAATTGGAACCACAGTTTCACTACTACTTTTTTCTCTGTACTTAAACAGTATTTTCTTATCACAGATGAGCCGTGACAAAAGTGAGGAAGATAAAACAGAAGAGCAGGCTCCGTCGGCAGCTGGTGAAGCTATTGGTCGAGCCCTGGCCGATACTGAACCTGGAAGGCTGCTGCAGTATACCTGCAAAGCACCTGCCGCTCCTGAAGGCTATCAGAACAGGCTTCGAGTTGTGTATTCTCAGGTGTTTTTTTTTTCTGGTATTATTAAAGAGATAAGGGAACCAAGTTCAGCTGATTTCAATCTGAAGATTGTGATTAGAAAAATTAATTAGGTACTTCAAAAACCCAAAAAAATTAACTACCAAGTTTCATGCAGATTGGATGAACGGTTCGACAGGTATGCGAGGACAAGAATTTGTGACACATTTAAACATACAAAGCAAAATCGCCCAACTTGCCACTAAGGTCTTTGCTCGCTTCGCTCGCTCGATCGATAAAAACTGCCACAAGCTGTAATGGTGAAGGAAAACATCATGAGGAAACCATTCAGTATTTCTAATATACATTGTAATGTTTCAGGCCAAAGTTCCATCATCAGTAAAGAACACCTCAAGATACATACCACAAGCTCCTGATAGGATTTTGGATGCCCCTGACATTTTAGATGACTATTGTAAGTACCTACATCCTGCTATGTACATAATTGATGTTAACTCACATCACAAAGAACAACTAAACACAAAAACAAAGATGCGTTTTCACCAAATAACTTAAATATTCCAGATTTGAACCTAGTCGACTGGAGCGCATCAAACATCCTAGCAGTTGCTTTAGGCAACGCAGTGTACTTATGGAACGCTGGTACAGGGCAGATAGAACAGTTGCTCTCATTGGAGGGCTCGGAGACGGTCAGCTCGGTGTCGTGGATGCAAGGTGGAGGCTCGCATTTAGCTGTAGGAACCTCATCAGCGACCGTTGAACTGTGGGATTGTGAGCGGATTAAAAGATTAAGGGTATGTATCGCTTAGTTGAAAAGGGGGCTGCATCAATTGGCCTTGGATGGAATCAGGGGGCCTTCCGCGCCAGACAGCGACAGAGTTATGCGTTAGAAAGAAGAGGCAATGTTTAGTTAGATTAATATAGCACTAGACACTAAGTGCCTATGCGCTCGTGGCGTAGCTTGCTTAGACGTTCTTTATTGATCGTTGAAGTTAAGCAGCATTATGCGCGGTCACTTTTAGGATGGGTGACTGCAAGTGGTATTACGAGCTGAGCGCTTCCGTGCTTCGAAGGGCACGTTAACTGTCGGTCCCGGCTTTTTAAGTAGTTTCCATCCCTGATGGAATAACAGGATTTAGCGCGTTCAGTTCAGTTTTTTTCTATTTTATTTATCAATCTATCTATTCAGTGGCGGGCGGAGTGTTTTCCTTCGGGAGACAGAACACCGCAGAGTCGGGGCAGGAATTGTGTTAATCATCATCATCATTGTGAACTAACTTAACCTGTTTAAGGGGTCATGTCGACGTTAGCGCCTGTTGCAAATGAGCATTTGCGTTCACAATTCTAAGTTGTTGACGCGGTTTATTCATCTATCTTAGTCTGAGGAGTCTTAACATTACAGGTAATGGACGGACACACTGGGCGAGTCGGATCGCTAGCGTGGAACATGTACATCGTATCGAGCGGCGCAAGAGACGGCAACATCATACACCATGATGTCAGACAGAGAGAGCATGCTGTGGCCACAATCCACGGGCACACACAGGAGGTTAGTTGACTAGAAACTTTCGTGCATGGGTATTAGTCAACTTTGTCTTGAATAGCTGTACCTATGTATCACACTATCACATCACACTAATATTATAACAACTTGACAACTGGTTGCGAAATAACGAACTGTACAATTTGAACAATACGAAACAATCAAGTGTAATCGTAAACTTAGGACTTTTCAACACTGTGACATAGACACATCAGCGCGAGCTGCTCGTCTATAAACAAATAATAATAAATGCAAAAGTATGGATGTTTGGATGGATGGATGTATGTTTGTTCCTCTATAACTCGACAGCCACAGAACCGATTTGGCTGAAATTTTGAATATGAATAGATAATGATCGGGAATATGATGGAGACTTTTTATTCGGGTACCATGCTAACGAAGCCGCGGGCGGAAGCTAGTAGTGTATAATACTGCCGTCCGCTAGCTAAAACGCCGTTAAGTGACAAAACCATTTTTTGAGATATCGCCAAAAAACACTCCTCTTCTTTACTATCTTGCTTCGCGTTTGCCGGTTTCTTAGTATCTCTAATTCGAAAACTATGAACGATAAGAATCCAGTTCCAAAACCGATCGATAGAGAATTTTGAGCTTTATAACATGGCATTTAAAGTGAAATTTGATCAAATGTCACTTAACGGCGGATGGCAGAATAATGTAGTTTACACAGAAATGGGGATTTATTTTCAGATCTGCGGCCTTAAGTGGTCGCCAGATGGCAAATATCTTGCTTCGGGCGGCAACGATAACCTGCTCAACATCTGGCCGATCGCGCAAGGCCAGCATTACTCGCAGACACAGTACATCTACTCCTTCAAGTAAGTATGCTCTTAACAGTGAAGGAAAACATCGGAAGGAAACTAGTAAGCACTAATGAAATGAAAAATTAAATGAAATGTTTATTGGTTTACAATAATAGCGGCGATGAGCTTGCAACCTGTCACGTATGGAGCACTCGTTTTGGCTAGCTAGTACCTATAGATGATTTATACAGTGTCAGGAGGCAATCTTTGCCTACAGTTATTGGGACACTGTAGTGCCTGGGACATTGTTGAGATGTAGTAGGCTTGCCCAGCACCTTGGTCCAGCAGTTGGTCGCGAAAGAACAGGAGTAGAATCACCTAGCTCTTAAGACGTTTCAAAGTGGTCATAACGGTCCTACTGAATAAATGATATTTGATTTTGATTTTTTGAACCTACATCATCCTCTCAGCTTAACCGGCCATATCCACAGGAAAGACATGGTCAATACATGTGGGGCTGACTAAGCCGCGGGTTTCCTCACCATGTTTTCCTTCACCGTTTAGAGCTCGTATTAATGCACATATAAATTTTTCGAAACGAAAAATCCATTGATGCAAGGCCAGGATTCGAACCCAAGACCTTCGGATTGAAAGCCGAGGTACTAAAACCCTCGGCCAACACGGCTATAAGTATAGATATTGGCTAGAGTATAGTAAAGATTTAAAGGGCTAAGTTTATTTCCAGCCAACACCTAGCTGCGGTGAAAGGTCTCGCGTGGTGTCCGTGGAGCGGCGGCATCCTAGCGTCGGGCGGCGGGACGGCCGACCGCACTATACGCATATGGAACGTCAACACCGGCGCCAATCTCAACACAGTCGATACCAAGTCACAGGTTAATATACCTCACCATTGGAAAGACAAGGTGACTAGCGAAATTTCCAAAAATGAGTTAAATAATGCAAAAGTGCTTTTAAAAGTTTTTGATTTTTAAAAATTTCGCTAGTTCGGTCCTTGTCTTTCTGGGGGGACCGTGGCCATTCTATACACGCGGCTTCGCTCGCGTGGTACCCGGATAAAAAATCTGTTATCGCTAGTCTATAGTATACTCGCGAGAACCTTTAATTGGCTTCATATAGCTAATTCGCTGTTATTTCCTAGTGTAAGAAAGCTGTTGGATCTCCAATAAATAAATAAATAAAAGTAGCCCTCCAGCCCTCCAACTATCTCCACACAAATCACGTCAATCCATCGCTCTGTTTTGACGTGAAAGCAGGATAAGTAAACAAACAAATAAACATTTGGGGAACAGGGTGGAATCGTTCCCCAAAGGCAGAGTAGGTGGTTCCTCTGCAACGAGCCGGCCCATCTGGCCCACTTGCCCGTGGTCTTTCGACCAACAGTTGATGTTAATTTGTCGGTAATATGTCTAGCGCCGGTGAAAACTTCGCTTGCGAGTTCTAGACATTTTAATGTTGAGTGGCGCTATCTGCAGTGTGTAGCATGTTTCTGTAGTTCATCTAGCGACAGGTAGATGTCGCTACACTTTCACATAATTTATAATATGGGTACGGATTCATTTGCTTACTCTTCACTTTATCAAATTGTCCCAGGTATGCTCAATAGTATGGAGCACGCACTACAAGGAGCTAATCTCGGGGCACGGCTACGCGAACAACCAGCTCGTGATATGGAAGTATCCGCTGATGTCCCGCGTGGCCGAACTGACGGGGCATATGGCTCGAGTGTTACATCTCGCGCTGTCGCCAGATGGCACCACTGTGCTCTCCGCGGGCGCCGACGAAACATTGCGGTAAGATTTACTGAACCGAATAGCTATGTTAAACTGTAGGTAAGATTTACTAAACCAAATAGTTATGTAAAGCTGTAGCTCTACTCCCAATCCCAAAACTAAAAACGATATTATCGTACTAATTTTCGTAGTTTAGATTATGTTGGTCAAATGTTCCGAATTCAGTTACTACCAACATAAGCTGAACTGCGGTAATTGGCACGATATATCGTTTTCGATTTGGGAGTGGCCCTGGTGCTTTGTCGGAATTTGACGAAGCTTTATATTCGTCACTTGTCTAACATTTACTTATACCAATAATAAAGCGAGTTTGTTTGAACGCGCTAATCTCTAGAACTAACCAACGAACCAGTCAGATTTGAATAAAATCTTTGACAGCTTAGGCTACTTTTCATCATCATCACCATAAACCATCACTACGCGGATAACGCGAGGGCGCAGTTAGTCCTTTCTAATACACCAAATAACAATAAATTACTTCCCAAAGACTTGTATTATCAATACTTTTGTTCCAGACTGTGGAAGTGTTTCATGTTGGACCCCTCAAAGAAGAAAGAACCCACAGATTCCAAGGCAGCCAAGTCACTACTCAACATGAATTCCTTGATCAGATAACTGTTGAGTAAAAACATGAAATTTGACTGAATATTGTGATGTTCAATTAGTTTTAATTTTATGAATGTTTGTTCATTGTTAGATATTGTATTATCTAGTTGTTCTTTAGTGTGTGACTGTGATTTTTGTATGAATGTTTAAATTCACATGACAAGCATTTAATTGCATATTTGACTGTACATGGTGCATCTAGTTATGAATGTTAAGATTTAGAATCGCTAGACATAGAGGGTCTTACTTATGAAAGATGAACACTGATTAAACAACGTCCTGTCTTTATTTGTGGATAGTGACGAATAGAGACAGGACGTTGTTTAACCAGTATTCAACTTTAAACATCTTTCATAAGTAAGGGGGAGATTGTGTAGAAAGGTTCAATCAATTAGTAAGGACCTCTTTTACCTTTGGTAAATATGATGCTATATTTAGTTTTGTTAGTCGTATGTATTTTACAACAGGAAATGTGTACTCTCTTCTAGTTGTAAAACTCAGTATGATAAAAAACAAATCGTAGGTTCATAAAAAATCAGGTCAATATTTTTACCTTTGTAAAAAATATTTAAACTGTTTTAGGAAGAATTAATTTCTAAACTGAACCTATCAATTTTGTAATACAAGTTTTAGTGATTGTGTGTTATTTATAAATTGTATTTTTAAAATCTTTATTTTCGACTAGCAGAGAGAAGTTGAGGTCGTAAAATGTGGGATAGTAAACTTTGAACTAGACTTTCCCCTCTCAATACAGACAATCAATAAGGTATTCAGATTTCAAAAACTATTTTCAAGTAAGTTCCCAGTCCGACAATAAAATCTATGTAAAGCCATTTTGAAACAATCAAAGTACAAGTACTTCCAAATAAATAATGGGTTTTGTAAAACATCGGAAACAATCGCATAAAATTACAAAAACTAGACAAAAAGTGATTTGGAAATAAAAATTACTCACAATTTCAACTTCGCAAACAAATAAATATCAATGTTATTTTTAAGAAAAGCAAATTCGTTGCAAGACGGGCGAGCTGCGCAGGTAACAACTGACGCGCACTTCTGTCACATTCTGTTTTGCCATTTACACTACCTAGAATCCTAGATACTGTCGATGTCGGTCATATTCGGAAAACATGAAATTAGCCGATGCTCATTATTTATCTTGAAGAATTGTACAATATGGCAAAGTGCTTTTGATTTGATGACTATTTAGATTTTATGTTATACCGACGATAGCAACTCTGTACAATCAGACTTTAATCGTGTCAACACAGCTTTAGAAAAGTTCACAACAAGTGCCGTATTGATTGTCGTGCATTGTATTTCGACATCTTTCTTCTTCTATCTACAATCTCTAATTTCTTTAGTACATAATTTAATTACTAAGTTAACATTTCATTACCTCGGCTTCCTTGTTTTAAGTATTTTGTAGTATGATAAACTATTTGTACTAACGATTTTGAGCACCGATTGACATAACTTTTTGTAGTTTTACAATAAGAAATAAAGAATTTGAAACAAATATTTCTTTCAATCTTTTAGCGTTAGCTTAGGAATAAATACTTTTGGGTAGGTACTTACAAAGAAAATTTTAAAATTCAAGAGGTTTTTTCGTTCAAGTACCAAAATTAAAGCAATTTGGTTTATAATCATACTAAAATTCGCAGAAAACTATGCTAATCTAACTAAACTGAAATAACCTGTGTTCGTTGAAACAAAAACAACAGAAGCACATATCTGACGGTAATTCAGAATAGCTGAAGACACTTGCAAAACTAAATTAAAAATTAAGTAGAAGTAAATTAAACGCCAATTTAAATTCATAAAAAATGTTTATTATGTTTCTAATTTGTAAACATTGCAACAATGTGGAATGCAAGATACTAAAAGAACGAAATAAATCTTAAATAAGTATAATTCTTAAGTAAAATGTGATGTATAAATCGAAATTAAGTGGAAGCTACTTATTGACTAGAACTAAGATGAAGAGTGCAGGGACCAAAGATCAATAAATTGAATCTATCTCACTCTTGTTCATAATAATGAGCGAGTTAAAACATGGTACCCCAACAGAATAGTTAAACACATGGTATAAATAAATGCATGAAAGGAACAAAGAAAGCTGCAATTAGTCTTCTATAAATTCATTAACAACCAATCGTCTTAATTCTAATTCATTGTACAGCATTTAATGTACTTTAAACTAGCTACAGTCATTTCAGTTTACTCTCAAACACCTAATACAAATACGGGTTTAGGATTCCATTCATAGCTTTACATACATTACACGCTCAAGATTTGAATACAACCATTCAACAATAACATTCCCTATTTTAATAATTTACAAAAACTACTATTCGAACGAACACATTCTAGTTTTTTGTCACACTCAACATGTAATCTCAACATGTAACTATGACATAACATTTTCCACTTCGTTAAGCTCGGAATTTATTCGTTATACTCGTGTTAATTCAGTAGAAAATCGCTTGTATACCTACCTACTCTACATGGCTCAAAATTATTGTGCTTACACGAAACAAAAAATAACATTAATATAAAAAATAGTGGAATTGTTGAGATTCTTTTAAAATTACTGTAAAACTTCACTTTATTACTAAAATATTTCAAACACTCATAAAATCAACTAACGTAAATAAAACTGGTAAAACTAAGTTCTATTTTCGATTAAAACTTAGATTACTTCTAAAATTATTGCTAAGATTTTTGTAAAGATAAAACCTATTTGGGGCTATAAATCCAAATTCCTTGGCGACACTACCTAAAAATTATTGTTTTAGTGCCATTTACTAAATAAATCAAACCATTTTGAATCCTGAACGTGCAATCGCGCATCTTTTGTATAATTTGAGTAAGTGATGATTACATAATATAAAACCTTTCAATGCGTGCAAATTGTTGAATTTTTTTATTGAAGGCACGAGAGTGCATCCGCAAGAGTATTTAGATAGAGTCGCCCCATAAGGTAGTTTCACATCTGACGAAAGATTTGTCGCGTCGCGTAACACCACAATATTATTTTATTGTGGTCTAAGTTAGGCCACCGACTCATCTCCCACTGTGTGAATCTACCCTACAACTTTCTCAAGCCGCTTCGGCACTATCAAACTACGCTATGACATTTTTGATGACATTGATGGATTGAAGTGGCAACACTAAAACTGTCAAATAAAAAAAAATTGTGTTTTGAACATGAACAGTGTTGCAACCACCAGATATACAAATCATATAAACTTTGTCAAAACGTACTCAGGGTACCGAGTGCAAGTTTTTTTTTATATTTGACGTATAGTCTGGCAACAATGAAAAGAAACGGCAACTTTTGTACTTTGGAAACCCTTTTTCTACTAATCTATGGTAAAGTTCAGTTTCTTGTCTATGGTAGGTACAGGTACCGAAGACGTCAGTCAGAAGTAATAATTTCCTTTTGTGAATTTATCTATTTCGCGTATTTAGCTTGCACAGTGGCGCCCCTATTTATTTCTTGCCAGACTATAATCTCAGATTCGTATTGTTTTTCATTATTATAGCCATACAAATTGTAGTTTCCGTCAACGCGATCGAATATGTAAATAAATAGCACCCAGTACCCAGATCATGCCTTCGCAGCTTCAACTGCTAAATCATATCACAGAGGCGAGACTTCGCGCATGCGCAGTACCATCGCTATCCAACATGGCCGACATAGCCACCGTATTTGAAATAGGCTCTACATCCCTTACCAAATGTTCATGGCTGGTCGTTAGAGCACTGTTGTACTTAAAACTCCTGCGTAAACTTGAGCGTATCGACTTAACCGAGTCGCTCTTTCTAACGAAGGATCGCCTGAGGTAATCTCTGGTTAGGGATAGCGAGTTTCTTGATGTGGATGATTGGGGTTGCGCGGAGTCGGTTTCGTCTGTGATTGTGATGGTTGGGGTGAAAACGCCGCTGTAGTTGGGTGGATTTGTATCAGATTGTTGTTCGCGGTCGACGGTCTCGCTGAGTGTGATGGGCATTTGTGATGTATCGTCGGTTTGTAGCTCCGATCGGGCTGTTGTGATTCTGGAAGTAAAAATCACCGTATTAGGAGGGGTTACCACAACCTTCTCATTGGCAATAAAATACAATAGCAGTCCTGTTATAGGAAGAAACTGATGCAACCATGAGGATCACCTACTGCCAGTTTTCAGAGTTCTAAAGTTGCGTTGCAGTGGTGTTTTTAAGGAGATAAAACTGATGTAGTCTTGAAACTTACCCTAAACTAAACCGTAAATAACAAACCTACTATGTTCAAATTTTTTGGTTTGTTTTAGGAGACTGGCGCAGCCTTGCGGATCATACTACACTATCTATAGTGAACTTGATCAATGTTGCTCTGTTGCCATGATTTCTTTTAGAAGGCAGAACTGGCGTACCTTTAGTGATTTCAAACATACCTTCTCAATGTTCTGAAACTCCGTCGCAGTGTATTCAACAAGCGGGCCCCGGTGGCGGTGGAGTACGACGGCGGAGGCGTGTACTTGGGCGGGGGGTCGGGCGCGGGGGCGGGCGGGGCGGGGGGCGGGCGGGGCTCCTCGGGGGGGTCCAGGCGTGGTCGGTATAGGTTCTGTATACGCTAGAAATATAGACGAGCAAATAAATCAAAAATTTAATGAAAACCTCCGACATAATCCCTTCATCAACAAGAAAAGAACTGATGGTCTTCAAATGTCATAACAAATCTTGATAAATTATAGCTAGAGTCGGATTCAGCACTGAAGTCCGATAGACGCAGCGCTGCTATCGCAGAACTAGGTTATGTAAAATTTACTAATTGTCCAAATAAGGCTTGAACAATAATAATTAAGTATGTTAGTTTGTACGTTCGTTAGCTCTACACACCAGAACAACTGAACGACTTTGACTAAAAGAGCATAATAAAGTAAATAAAACAATTAGTTCCTGCTTTTTCCGTAGGACTTGAGTGCTGAACCCTACTCTAATAACCATCTCGATCACGTCAGTTTCCAAACAAAAGAAACCATTTTCATCCATTTTCTTTAATAAACAGAATAATTGCCACGTAACTTTCGACCACTTTTACAAGTAAAAGTTTCTTATAAATCTTACCATTTCCTCCACACACTCACTAGCAGCATAATCCTTGTGGCATAAACATAAACAGACTTTACTGTACTTATACTAATACTTACTATACCAGAATTGTTTTTGTTCAACTTCAACAAGTTCAACGTTGGTCTCGATTCTTTTGTGCACTTCCTAAATCTGATTATAAAAAAGTTTCTAGCTCTTTCTTAGGCTTGTTTCACTCTTCAGCGTGTCGCCGGTCGCGTTCGCGAGTTGACCATTCACAGCACAGAGAATTTTGAATTTTCAAATTTCTCTGTGCTGTGAATGGTCAACTCGCGGACGCGACCGGCGACACGCTGAAGAGTGAAAGGCCCCTTATAGATTGAACAGACAAGGACAGCGGATAACTGTCAAATTAATTTAACTATTGTTGATACCGTCCTAGTTTTCTTAAGCTATTGTTTGCAACTGCTTTTCAGCTTATTTAAAATACTTACGTCCAAAATATCAGGCGGTCCTTTATTCATGTACCGCCAAGTTTGCGTGAAGGCTGTTAATGGGACGACTAATAAAGCTCCCTGTTGTAAAAACACTGCCACTTGACGAGCCCATACCGGCCAGTATCTGAAAAACAATATAAAATTGACTGTGGTATTTTTATTTTATGATTTCTTAGATGCACGTTTTTAGAAATCTCAATTTAACGATTACACGGAGATTATTGATAGATAGATAGATATTTTATTCATCAACACAATACATTTGTCTGTTAAATAGTGTCTTAAAGCCTATGTTAGGTTTGACTAGACATAGGGTTCTTTTAACACATAATCTGTATTGTAAGGATAGGAGCAGACACGTAAAGGCACGACACACATTGTAAAGGCGCGTATACACGCTGGCCCAGGCTCGCCTTGCCTCTCTCTCGCTCTCGCCTTGCATCGATTCGCCTTCTCGCCCAGCGTGTATACGCGGCATAATAAAACATTCGGAAAAGAATTTATGTACAAACACTGAAAATGTATATCAATGATACAAGCTTAGAAGGACAATAATATCTTACCCAATAGGTTTTTTCCACGTGTAAAGCTGTCTCTGTAGCCCCGTCCGGAAATCCATAACGCATATGGCCTGCAAAGAAAAAAATTAAGATAAATACTATATTAAAAACTGAAGAACAAGCATAATATTTGTTATATAGTTACAACTTAGTAGTGTTATTACTTAGACATATAGGGGTAGTCAGAAGCAACTCTAAATATTATAGACCATCTCTCTAGACGTAAACGGAGCGAGTGCACGCTCCGCTGGCTCTGCTAGAAAGGGCACGCCCCGCTGGCTCTGTAAGAGAGGGCACGCCCTGCTGGTTCCGTTAGAGAGAGCACGCCCCGCTGGCCCTGCTAGAGGGCACGTCCCGCTAGACCTGCTAAAGAGGGCGGACGTCCCGCTGGCCTTGTAAGAGAGGGCACGTCCCGCTAGACCTGCTAAAGAGGGCGGACGTCCCGCTGGCCTTGTAAGAGAGGGCACGTCCCGCTAGACCTGCTAAAGAGGGCGGACGTCCCGCTGGCCTTGTAAGAGAGGGCACGTCCCGCTAGACCTGCTAAAGAGGGCGGACGTCCCGCTGGCCTTGTAAGAGAGGGCACGTCCCGCTAGACCTGCTAAAGAGGGCGGACGTCCCGCTGGCCTTGTAAGAGAGGGCACGTCCCGCTAGACCTGCTAAAGAGGGCGGACGTCCCGCTGGCCTTGTAAGAGAGGGCACGTCCCGCTAGACCTGCTAAAGAGGGCGGACGTCCCGCTGGCCTTGTAAGAGAGGGCACGCCCCGCTGGTCCTGCTAGAGATAATGCACTGCCCGCTGGCTTGGACAGAGCGGGCACGCTCCACTGGTCCTGATAGAGAGTGGGTACGCCCCGCTAGCCCTGCTAGAGAGGGTGAGAGCACGCGCCGCTGGCTCTGCTACATAGAGAGAGACGGCACGTCCCGCTGGCTCTGCTAGAGAGCACGCCCCGCTGGCCCTGCTAGAGAGGGCACGTCCCGCTGGCTTTGCTAGAGGGAGAGGGCACGATCCGCTAGAGAGAGACACTCACACACAGCAGCACCGGCACCAGCACGCTCCACGTGAGGCTGAGCAAAGCTGGCAGGACGCGGCGGGAAGTAAACAACGCGCCCGCCACCGCGTCCGGGGAGTACGGTCGTCCGCGGACTATGAACACTCCGCACGCCAACACCACGTGGAGGACGCATTGCCACCACGCGCCGACCCACACGTAGTCTACGAAGTGGACTATTTTGATGCCAGCCTGGAAACGAAATTCGAAGGTTAGGAACGAAAATATAAAGACTTCATTAATTGAAAAGTCTTATCAAAATTTGCGATTCCGACGGGACTCGAACCCGCACTGGTACACGCGATCCTCCTAAGAGCTTGTACACAAAACTGGGATGCGACGTCGCATCGCAGAAATCTACAGTATATACGGATACAGAGTAGTAGTTTTCTGGAGTTGCGATATTCGCATCGCGCCGATTCGCAGTTTTGTGTTCAAGCCCTTATGCCGGAGGCCGGAGTGCCTTTACCAACTCGGCCACGGAATCCGTATTCGTCAGGTCGAAATCTTGATAAGCTCATATTTATCGGTTAAAGCACCGATTACTAATGCCTAATTAATGTGGTTTAACACTATAAAAATATATATAAATATATATATACACCGTTAATTCTGGGTCAGTTTAAAGCCAGCACCCACTGCTTGTATTGCTTAATCGTATTCGTGTCGTTGGTTTAGTTTTTGAATTTGATAAGTATTTCATACGAAACGAAATAGTTGAAAAGATTAACAAAAGTGAGGAAAACACTTGGTAAGGTGTCGTAGGCGCGCAGAGCTAATGACCTAGGTATGTATGTATGACTACGACGTAGCATAGACTCTACGCCGTAGCAACAGCTGAGCACAGAGCACGTATCTCCGTGATTTATCCTGCCTATGTTTCGTGATATTATTAATTGCAAAAAAATAGATCTCATATTTATTATTATTTTTGAGTAAGGTTATCGATATAGATTACGTAGGCGCCGGCTTTAAACTGACCAAAAATAACAAAAAGACTTACCGCCTCCTAAGGCGGTAAGTCGTAGGAGCCAAAAAATTACGATATTGTGTATTATCGTGTGTCATACGGACATAAAATAATAATAAAGTTTAATCCTGTTTTGGTCCACCGTAAAATGTTGCGATATTTCTGGCCATGCCTTTTTATTGACAAGAAAAAAAAAAACAATCTAATTCATGAATAACAAGGAAAGATTAAGGGCCCGCGAGCCAAAATTTGAGAGCAAAACAGTTTGTATGTCATTCATCATACTACAAAAGAATAGATAGATAGAAAATACTTTATTGCACACCACATAATAAAAGAAAAACAATACAACAGATTAAACTAACTTAAATATGATAGGTATACAATCGGCGAATAAAAATAAATAGAATAGTACATGTTCTGCTGACTCCACGTATTAAAAGACAACGGAAGAAAGTTGGCTAAATATATTAAGTACTGGGACAAGGAAATAAATCGACTTACATCAGTACTAAGCAGCAGTCCTACAGCCAATCCAAAAACACAGCTGAAGAATGTGATACTGCTCTCCCAAACTCGCAATGCAGACGCGTTGATAGCGAGTATGCCGGTGATGACACAATGCCAGATAGCAAGCTGCTGCGCTATCCCAAACATTATTAATATGAAGTAGAAGATTACCGCCCATACTGGAGATAGCTGGAAGTAAAGACAGCAGAATAAATAAATAAATAATGCTGGACATTTCACACAGCATCATGTAGCCCCAAGCTAAGCAGAGCTTGTGTTATGAGCAGCAGAAACTTAGATCTCTATTCAGATCTCTATACAAGTGGCTTAATTAAAAAATCGACTTCAATGTTATAAGCTGAGCAATTTTCTGCACTCTCGAGGTGCATTTATGTTCATAACTCCGAAGATCACAGATCCTCACTAAATTTTTGTGGCACCAATCAGAAATCCTTTCAAACAAAAAAACAATTTTCGAAATCGGTCCAGGCGTCTTCGAGTAATCGGTGAACATACTTAAAACAATACACAAAAAAAAAGATTCAGACGACTTGAGAACATCTTTTTTTTTTAAGTCGGTTAAAATTGGTATGGTTTTGTCATGAAGAGATTTTTATTGATCTCATTTTAGGTTATTTAAAAAAAAACTTAAAACCATTTTTTTTGATAACTTTTTCTGAATTTATACAACTTTTTTGCTGTTACATTTGAATTTGTAGTTATTGATAAATGTTATACAAAGGGTTTGGCATCAGCAGAAACTCAGACATCTTTCAAATACGGAGTGCGAAGCAAAAAAAAATACAGTTAAAATGAAAGCCGGACCCGCAGTTAAACAGTCATTTATTTATTTAATTTATTTATATTTATTTGTGGTCTCTGCCTACCCTTATGATGGGATGCAGGCGTGAGTTTATGTATGTATGTATGTATGTATATTTAAAAAAACCAATAGCTAAATATACAAGATAGCAGCTAGAATAGTTAACAGAGAGCCAATTATAGGTTTTCACTGATGGAAAAACACATAAAGTCAGTTTTGTTTTGCTTTATCTAATCTATCTCAAGGCATCACTTAAACAAGTCATAAAAAAGTAATATGGGTTAAACGTCTTATTTCTTAATGGGTTTACAACCAAAATACAAGGGCACGATTAGGCGTTGTAAAAATTGCCTCATCATGATAGATTTATGTAAAGTGATATTCAACGCAGCTACCAAATGTAGAGTATCAGATATCTGTATTTATACCGGTAGTAGCTTCATATTTTTCACTACTTACTAGAAAATTGTCGACCCATCCTAAAGTCTATACTATGCTATGACGGATATGTTCATCAGACTTAAAACTCCATTACTGGAATTTCTAGATCAAACTTACTTGAAAAAATATGTTTTAGGGTTTTATCAAGTAACTAAATACGATTTGTGATCGCGGAAGTCTAAGAAACACAAGTGTAGTTGCATAGCAACTTCAGATAATCCTAGATTACGGAAGAGAAAATACTTCAGTATTTTAATGACCTACCTTACTTTATAGAAACCTTACCTACAAGGTTAGAACTAAAATAAAACTATCGGATATACGTTAAGTTTTGAAATTGGATTCGCTTTGACACGGTCTATTTTTATGATGATTGTTATGTTCGATTATGTAGCGCAAATGTAATAGTATTATGCTGGTCATTCAAATTCGCACGAACACTGAATCAACAATGTAGAACGAGATTCAGAAGTCCTTAGGCCAAGTTTTTTCTATATGAAAATGGAAGTTAGAAAGTTACAGCTTTAAATGAAAATTTTGAACTAAGACAATAAACAATTATTGCTGGACATTTCACACATCATGTAGCCAAAAGCTAAGCAGAGCTTGTGTTATGGGAACTACATGACATGTTTTTTTTAATATATTGAAAACACCAGAGACAAATATTTAACTATTATAGCGGTTGCCACCCGCTGAGTGTCCGCGCGACGTTGCCGCTGCGAAGCACACTGACTCCGACCAGACTGGCGTAGTGTCCTGTGTATAGCTACACTACTCACCACGTTGGGGGGTAGTACGGCGAGCGTGGCCGGCACCAGCTGCGTCGCCAGCTGAAGCGGCTGCCACCCGCTGAGTGTCCGCGCGACGTTGCCGCTGCGAAGCACGCTGACTCCGACCAGACTGGCGTAGTGTCCTGTGTATAGCTACACTACTCACCACGTTGGGGGGTAGTACGGCGAGCGTGGCCGGCACCAGCTGCGTCGCCAGCTGAAGCGGCTGCCACCCGCTGAGTGTCCGCGCGACGTTGCCGCTGCGAAGCACACTCCGACCAGACTGGCGTAGTGTCCTGTGTATAGCTACGCTACTCACCACGTTGGGGGGTAGTACGGCGAGCGTGGCCGGCACCAGCTGCGTCGCCAGCTGAAGCGGCTGCCACCCGCTGAGTGTCCGCGCGACGTTGCCGCTGCGAAGCACGCTGACTCTGACCAGACTTGCGTAGTGTCCTGTGTATAGCTACACTACTCACCACGTTGGGCGGTAGTACGGCGAGCGTGGCCGGCACCAGCTGCGTCGCCAGCTGAAGCGGCTGCCACCCGCTGAGTGTCCGCGCGACGTTGCCGCTGCGAAGCACACTCACTCCGACCAGACTGCCGTAATGTCCTGTGTATCGCACCGCGGTTGATGCGAGATTACCGGGTAACGGCTCCGATGATGGCCAGAGGAATTGGGATGATTTTATTGTTTCTAGAATAAAAAAAAATCATTTTGGTAATTGATTCTTCCACAGAGATATAAAAGATTGCAGGCTTTAGTCAAGTGGAAAACTACAGGCTTGTATAAATAAGATTTTAGTAGGCAAGCTTATTAAAATTAGCGTAAAAAAATAGGGTGATGACTACTGTATTCTTAGATATCTTAGGGTTTGTTCGTTTGTTCACGCTAATCTCAGGAATTACCATTAGAATTTGAAAAAATCTTTCTGCATGTGATAGGTAAACTCTTGGGGAAGGTTATAGGCTACTTTTCATCATCATCACCATACACTATCACTAGGCAACGCCGCAAGCGCGCTGCTAGTGGTAGATAATATCTATGATCTTAAGGCACTAAATATCCTTTAAAGAAGTCTAGGGTATTATTCATTGATGCGTTGGTCTGAACTCGCAAACTTTGAGTCAGCGTTGAGAGAACATCACAAGGCCCAGCTTTACCCTAAGATGGTTATTTTATGTTAGGAAAAGTTACGCATATTTATTTTACATGCCAATATAACGATAGAATGAATTATGCATAAGATTTGACACCCATGTAATAAATAAATGCTGATGTTATAAAATGACGCTATAATTTCCCGACATGTTAGATCATGCGTGGCTTGCAGTTCATTGACTAGCTTTCGACAAGGTCATAATCAAAAACAAGACTAATGTTGGGTATGACATGATTTTAGATTGACTTTTGTCAGAGTAGGTTGTCATTTTCATTTTGAGCCGGTACCGTGAGCCGGCTTGTTTGAGCCGGTCATTTTTAATTGACTGTTCATTATTTTGGCGGACTACTCACTCATTCTCATATGACAATCAGTCCGATCAGTTCTGAATTCTTTTTTGTCATTGTCAAGCGAGGCGTGATTGAAGATTGAATGAAGCTTGAGGCTTTCCTCATTAGTAACGTCATTTTCTGATTTTGTCATATTGTGTACGGTCATATGACATTTGCATTAAAGCATGACATTTTTAGAAGTTGAGCCGATCACACAAAGTTGAATTTTGTACGGGACAAAAGAGCCGCGTCAGTCACGTCATACTCAATACTAAACAAGACAGCTCTGAACGGATATAGGTACGGTACATCAAATATTCATAGCTTGTCGGTCTACGGAATAAAAAATACAGACAGTGTCTTACGAAAAATATGATTCTAGGAATTCTAAAATCGATGTTGTCTATGTTGCTTTATAATTAAATGATTGAAAATCCACTTCGTTTTTAATAGGATTCTTGTTTGAAGTCTATTTTATGTGCAATTTATTGCATTGCATTTAATTATCAAAGTATAAAACATACATCAAAGAAGTGTGTAGGTAAAACCAATATCATGGGCAAGTTAATATCACAATCTATAACATAAGTTTTTGACTAAGCTGTAATTGGATAAAAAGAAGCTGTTATAATTATAATATAATGGAGAGGAGTGGCTAGATTAAAAAAAACGACTTCAATGTTCAATGTATAGGCTGAGCAATTTTCTGCACTCTCGGGGTGCATTTCTGTTTATAACTCCGAAGATCCTCGACAGATCCTTACCAAATTTTTATGGCACCAATCGGAAAGTATACCCTTTCAAACAAAAAAATAATTTTCCAAATCGGTTTATGCGACTTCGAGTCCTCCTCCTTTTTTTTGAAGTCGGTTAAAAGAGGTGATAGTCTGTGCAACTAACAAGGCAAAATAAAATCACGCTGCTTTCCTGTAGATGTCAGCAAAGACTACAGAGTTTCACTTGCTACGATCCTGACACACATTTCGTTTCATTCACAACCAAAACATTGTTATATAGTGACTAGTGAGTAGTCTTGAACACGGTACACCCTTTGCGGAACACTGGTTTAAACTATATTCAAAATATTGTCTTACCAAAGCTTCCAGGTATGTACGTATACCCATAATTCTTGAGTATCTGCACGCAAGTATTAGCCAAGAACGATCCCAGCAGTAGTACAGCGAATGTGAAGATAACCACACAGCAGCTTTCTTTCTGGAGCATTTTACTGGTTCTGTTCTTGACGTCCTTGTGTGAGGTCAGTTGCATGACACACGCGCCTAGCAGACCCCAGGTTAGGAAGGTCTCTTGGGCTGCGGCGGCCCATGACTGAAAACAAATCATAATCAAAAAATATCTTCATAAGTAAAGTAAGTTCGTATGAGCAAGTGGCCAACTCTGGTGACGGAGTTTTTAGGCCGCCTAAAGGCCTCCGTCATGACTTAACGACTTAAAAGCCGGGACCGACATTTAACGTGCCCTTCGAAGCACGGAAGCGCTTAAAAATATCTTCACAAATTTTAGCAGCCACAGATGTGAAAATGTGGATACTTTTTGTGGGACAACTAAGAAAACTGTTATTGTTGTGTTGCCAATTTTCGGAATAAATACGCAGCCTTCATAGATTTACGTGTGTTTACAAAAAGCGTCTACGTTTGGATGAGTCCTAAGCTATTATTGGAAGAATTTTGTCATGAACATTATTGACACCTTAAAAATGCATTATTCCGATAAAAACTCATCAGTTTAGCAAGCACACCAATCTATTTATCTATCTAAGCAGCCTGTAACACCCACTGCTGGGTAAAGGCCTCTTCTCTATCACGCCACTCCATACCAAACTTACTCTATTTTATACGAAAAACGTTTGTTTCATACTGAGCCTTTTAGCGTTTTTCACTGGCAAGAAAATGATAATAATTTCAACAGTGAGACCATCGCTTTACAAGATTACTAGGCTTTATTACTAAGGCCAATGCAATTTATCAAAGGTTTACTACACTTTAACTTTTAGCTTGGTAAATGACCGTAATCAATACTACAGTACACATTAACAAGGTTACTTACATTGCTATTGATAAAAAACTCGCTCCATTGCGTCTCAGAGAAGATATTCGTCACAGTATCGTAAGGGATAAGCGTCAGTAATTTGGTACATAGAATCAGAGTACCACATATAGGTATGAATATAAGCATGTACACCGCCTGAAAGAAAATTAAACATTACACGGTTTGTTTGTTACGGTAGAGTGGTCGATTTTAAGTATAGGGCAGGACAAATATAGTTCTCTATTGTGAGTTGCATTGACCAAGAAATGAGAAGATAAAATCGATAATTATTTATTCATAAACATTTATAACAACTCTTTAAATGTTGAACTACATACAAACAGATAACGGAATCAGTTATTGCTCAGAATAAAATAAAAAAAGGGGATCTCACGTGAGCGAAGCGAGCTACTAGTAAATACCTACCTTGCCGTAAGATCTCAGCCCTTTGCTAAGCGAGACGAAAACAATCATCCAGACCACGGCCAAATTGAACGCCACTTGAAACTTTATCGTTCCGAAAGTGCCGGTCGGTTCTAAACTTCGCTGTAAGACTTCACCGTGGAAGTACTGAGGTAATGTCTCTTCGATTTTGTACGTGCCATTCCGCACGCCGGTATCTGTAGGCGGAAATTGATTTGCGTTTCATTGTTCGATTGCATAATAGTCCGTTTATTATTTTAGTTGTTGAACAGACATTTTGAATACTGATGGTGTATTAGAACTTCCGATCCAAGAATAGTCGGATTTTAACCCTGGTTGTCTGTCATAAAATACGTAGAACAATTTTCGTCGAAAATGATAAAAGAGTTTGAAAAGAGTAGGTACCTATGTATGTAATGTACAGTTGGGCCGACGGATCTAGGCGTTCGTGAAGTCAGGCTTTTCGCTGCGCAGTAGAAAATTTTGTATGAAAAAGTTGCACTGCGCATCGAAACGGCTAACTTCACGAACGCCGAGATCCGTTGGCCCTACTGTAAATGTATGTTCGTACGAGATGGTGGCTACGTACTATTAAGAGGGGTTAAAAAGGCCGTTATAGCAGAATCACATAGGAATTGAACTAGGTATATGCCGTCTCTTGTCATAGACTTGTAATTCCTAATATGATTCTGCTTTAGCGGCCTTTTTAGCCCCGCTGTGCTCATAGTAAAAGCACAGAACAAATAATTTATTCTGTGGTAAAACATAAAGAATAATGCACTCTACATCAAGTAGGCAGAGAGGTGATGCCTAGTGACCAAAATAAGTGACTCTGTCAAACCATAAGATTACATCATAAAAAGTACAGTCAGACGACCTTCACGGAACTTCCTGCATTGATTCGTTGCCTTTGCCGGTATTGTAAACTGTTAGATCATTCAAATAATTTAGTTAGACAATAGGTATGCATTGCAGTATCGTAAATTGGTACAAAACGGTCAAGGATTACTTTGAAGTGCCTAGTTGTATCGTGGTCGTTTGATACGTTAGAGAAGTAGACATAAATTCGATTACATAATCCTATAGGCCTCTATTAATAAACTCGGATTAACTTCAGTCAAAGTTGTGCCACGGATTTAACTATTGCCATCCTTATTTGTCACTGTCTAACAAAAAAGGATGGCAATAATTAAATCCTTGGCGCAACTTTGACAAAGTTTATTAATAGAGGTCATAATGAAAATCTTAAACTCTTCCCGCATTCCTTTTTTTTACTGTAACAATAATTATTGTATCTTGTTTGGTGTTATCGTAGTTGGTTACAGCGCGAGCGAAGCCGCAGGCGGAAGTTCTAATGCTATAAATCTGTTGGTTTTAGGAGTGTGTTTAGATGTGTGTGTTTGTGTTTCAATCACGCCTTAACTAGTAGACCAATATGGGTGAAACTTGGAATAGATGTAATGGAATAGCATATAGGCTATTGAAATGTTTGTGACACACAAGCGAAGCCACGGGTGGATGCTAGTGTTGAATAAATATCTATTGAATTTGACTTTGAGCCGTGTTAATAGTTGATGTGAGAATAAAACTGTATGTTATCTATACTCTTTACTAATATAATAAAGTGGAAGAGTTTGTTTGTTTGAACGCGCTAATCTCGGGAACTATCAGTTGGATTTGAAAAATTATTTCTGCACGTGATAGTTAAACTCATGAGGAATGTTATTGGCTACTTTTCATCATCATCATCATCACCATAAACCATCACTACGGGGGCAACGCCGCGGGGGCGCAGCTAGTTATAACTAAAAATTAAACTTACCTTCAATATTATACTCGTGCGGCATCGCCCACTTGTACTTATCATTGGACGTTATAAATGAATCTCTGAAGTACACAAATATCCACGACAGGCCGATGATACTATAGCTTCCTATAACAGCTTGAGTGATGAGCATAGATACTCCAACTCCTTGGAATATGGGTGATATCCTCCACATGTCCAGTGGTCCCGCTTCTAGTACTTGGCCAAGGCAGAGATAGAGAGTGAAGAGTGGGATCCCGATCAATAGTGAGAGGATGAAGAACTGGATTATGAAGCTTGCTGAAACAAAAGTAAAGATTGGTGGATATTTCACACAGAGTCACAGAATAGGTACAGAAGCCCGACTTCGCGAAAACGTTTATTTAAATAGCGGCTCTTGCTGCGACGCAACAAAGTTCAATTCAGCTCGCGTAAGCGCTCATTGCCAGTTAGATTGCTAGTTAGAGATAAGTTCCGTGTTATGGCACATACCCACATTACTAGGTATCCTAAACCATCACTCTACTAACTAGTTTCCGCACGATGTTTTCGTTCACAGTTTAGAACTCATATTTACGCAGATAACACATTTTTCGAAACCAGAAATTAATAACTAAACGCTCGTGGCGTATTATAGACGTTCTTAAATGATCGTTGAAGTTAAGCAACTTTGTGCGCGGTCACAATTTGGATGGGTGACAGCAAGTGGCATTACGAGCTGTATCGGTCCCGGCTTTTAAGTCGTTAAACCACGACGGAGGCCTTTAGGCGGCCTAAAAACTCCATCACCAGAGTTGGCCACCAGCTCAGACGAACAAACGGCCGGAAACCAATAATGATTTGAAATTACGACCGAAAGTCGAGTCACTTTCAATCAATTTGATAGAACAATTACATTTTAATCGCAAATAAAAAGGTGCCGTGTTGGCTCAGAGGGATGTTCTCTCGACCTTCGATTCGAAGGTTGCATTATGTATAAAATTTCTTAAGTTTGCAATTTATATGCGCTTTACTTTACTGTGAAGGAAAAATGATGAAACCAATTAGTATTTTAACAAGGCGATGGACTGGCAATGGATGTTTGCAATTTATGCCAAATATGCCAATCGTGTGTTTGCACGTGCCTATGTCTACCTACACTAATAGACATCTTAGGATCTTGAATTCTTGAGTGCCCAAGTATTCAAGAATCTAGAAGAAGCTATCAAGAAGCTCTACCGTGCTTTTGGAATGCAGTCTTTTGTTGAATCTTGTTTACTTTTTTAACGACTTCAAAAAAGGAGGTTCTCAATTAGACTGTATGTTTTTTATTTTTATTATTTTTTTCTTTTTAAATCCCGAAGAAAAAAGACTGTATGTTTTTTATTTTTATTATTTTTTTCTTTTTAAATCCCGAAGAAAAAAAGGGGTACCTATTATAAATTTGAAGTGTGTATCTGTGTCGGTCTGCGTGGTACCATAGCTCATGAACGGATGAACCGATTTTGACTATTTTAAATGTGTCTTCATCGACGGTGTTCTTACGTTCTTAGCTGTTTTATGAAAATCTGCTCAGTCGTTTGAAGATCATCAGATCTTTTATAGTCGATGAAGAGATATTTTGAGGGTTTTTCATTAAATTTTTAATTTATTTCTTTGTGTTTCATCCAATGATTCAATCGCACCTTGGCCAATAGACCAGCACCAATTTACTTGTTAAACACTTGTTACGTACTATTATTTATTCTGTGCTGTTACTTAATCTTGAAAATCTAGTATCGGTGTACACGCTCTTTTCTTAGTACATTGTAACATGTACGAAATCTAGGTTATTGCGTAATGTTCAATAACATTATGCTAATATCATTCAACAAGTGCAGACACAAACTAAATTTGATTTAGTGTTACACATTTTTAAATTCTTGTCTGGGAAATGTTGCCTGAATTTCGGATATTATTTTAGTTATTTACTGTTATGAATAATCAGCGTTATTTACATAGAAATAACTTTTCATAACTGAATTAGGCTATTTTACATGAAATAGATTATTAAAAAAGAATTTATAAAAAGCTATACAACAGCAAAGTGGGGCTAAAATAGTCGCTAATTCCTTTGTCTGGTTCAGATTATGATTTGTCAGTTTACAGACTAAAAATAACTATACTTAGAACACTTTTTATGAACTGCATTTTACATTTTAGCCGGTCGTTCGATATCACGCGAAGCCAACATCATTATTACAGTACTTACCTCCGAAATGGACGCTGAACATGGCAAAGCGAGAAATGTTGAATATTCCCACCGTGCAGCTGAGGCAAGCTAGCATCGCGCTCATGCGGTGTGGCCAAACACCGAAAGGGGGCTCGTCAGTCTCTTCGTTTCTGAAAACAAACATCAATACACTCTGGCTCTTTTTGACTGGCGTGACAAATTGCGATGGAATTCATTTCATATCATTTGGTGAAGAATAATTCATACACTAATATTATAAAAGTGAATGTTTGGACATTTATTGCTCAATCATAATTGTAACAGGTGAACTAATTTCAATGTGATTTGCTACCTTTATAGGTAAGTACCTAAATGAGAGATAGAATATTTTTTATACCAACAAAACTCTTTGTTACGTTTGTAGTTCATTACAGATTATGAACATTAACAGGAAGGAAGCAAAACTGCGGTCTTTAACAATTATCAGCATAACGCACCAAACAATTTGTAATGGAAATCTCCATTTACGTCCGGGTGCCCAGCAGAACAATATCGAAAATTATAAAACAATGAATCACCGCGGCCTCAAATCCAAAACCGCAATTGTAAAATCGGCGAAATAACAAGATTGGTCACGGACGTAATTACCTGTCTTCACTGGTTGTAACTGGCGGCGCGATGGCTAGAGATTCGTTCGAAGAGCTCGATGTACTGCTTCTAGCAGTACTCCTCGACGTATTCCGACCAGTCCAGTCCCCTGTTGTAATATCACTTTCTCCAGGAGACGGTAAAGATAATGTCCTATTCATTAACAAGGTCCTACGACCCAAGATCAAAGGCCCAGAACTCCCATCACTACTCAAATTTGCAGCTGTCACTTGCAACTGTATTGGAGCACTCGTCGGTCGCATATTCACATGATCGAGGAAAAGAATCACAGGGAGTGTTAGAGGCTCGTAAGATTCCGTTGTTTCTATCGCTGGTAAAACAATAGGGTCCAATCGTCTCATTGAGTTGCGTAAGGTATCATTGGTGCTGGCTCTCTCCAATGACGTCACTAGAGCGTGTCTATTGCTTACAGAGAGATCTGAAAAGCTTTTTGAACGGCCGAGGAAGGATGGTCGTTCAACACTCTCTGCTGAAACTGTCGTATCTTCTATTGGAGTTGCATTGGAACATGTGACCACTTCTGTGTTGTCGTCGATGGAGCTAGGTCCTTCGGATTGTAAAGATTGCTCTTGAGATTCTCCGATGCACTCCTTAATTTTACATACGAGATCTTCATCGTCACTATCGAAAGTCTTCGCTCCATCGTCAAGGCATGCAAGGAGAGACTTGTCTAATACCTCGTCTAAATCGTTCAGAATATCCATGAACTGGCATAGCGCCGTAGCTTGAAACTCTTCATCGTTTGTGATGTCGCTTGAAGCTTGTGATGAGAAGTTGGAGTCTGATTTGTAGCATTCCGGTATAGTCTTCTGTAGATCCTCCCTCAGGTCACCATCCGATAGTCGGTCCGAGTCTTCGCGGTCACTGAAGCTGCCGGAAGCGTCGCTATCGTTTCCTGGTACATTTTGCGTTTGTTCGTACCGACCTTCATCTAAGTTGACCACTTCCATTTTTATCGCATGGCCTAAGTCATATCCCGCTCGCTTCGGCGCTAACCCTGCAACAAGTTCTATATTAATCACTAATCACTTATCTTCACTTTAAAATATTTAAGTTATTTAAATTATGTACATTTTGAGGCAACAGATCTCCACAGTTGGAGCATGGTGTGCAATGATGTGGATTGCGTCTCGCGTTAGTGTTTACATACAAATTAACTTGCTAATTAGACTAATTAGTGAACATTGCGCGTCGGAGAAGGCTAAGCGTTGGCACACTAATGCCAAGTGGCTGTACAGTCGCATAGGCGGCACGAGTCTTTGTAAACGTGAATCATTGTGGATTAGTTTCATGATAACGCTGTCCCATTTACGAGGCTTTGATGTTTTAAGAAGAATTACTAATTAATGACGATCAAAAACATAAAGGCGAAAATGTAACAACACAACTAAATATTGACCGTATACAATACACTGTCGTTTTCAAAGTAACAAAATAATTGACGTAGGTTTCCAAGTTTCGAACAAAATTCTAAAATACCTACATTTAAGTGGGTCAACTACATGGAATAATTCAGCCACTATTACGCATCGGAAACGTTTCTCTAGTTGTAAAGAGTCATTAATAGTTCACGAAACGTACAGTTATCCTGATTTTTCCTAATGACTTGTAGAAAATTATTCCACTACTAGTATGAACAATCACCGCCACTTACTAGTTTATCAACAATGATTTTGACGAAACAGCAATTAGAAGGAAGCTCAAGTCTTGCAATCATTTATCAAAGATGATTAACTTGTACAGATAAGACAGACATTAGACAAATAAACTTGCATACTGCTAGTGCCGCATAGCGCATTTCGCAAGAACAGATAAGATATAACTTGTTTAATAAAGAAAGTAATTTGCATTCATTAATTTTAAATGTAGGAACTATAACATATCTCAAGACGATGTTATAATTTGCATTTACTTGCAAGTAGGTAACAACATTGAGTGTTCACATTCACATTCACTGTTTTAAACTTGAACATTGCAGTATTGTTTTTATAATTTACGTAAACATTGCTGAAATTCTTTTTACAAATTAAATTTTAGTGTAATTAAGGTAAACAAAGACAATGTTCACCTCCACCTATGTAGTGGTTAAGCGTACCACACACACACAGCAGATAATATTTCTTTTGAAATATAAATCTTGACAGATCGCACCAAATATATTTTGTAATTTATGTTCGCTGTGTGTGGTCCTCCATAGAATTTGTATGGGCGCGAACGCAAAATTTATATTTAGATTTATTATTTATGCTGTGTGTGATGGGCTTTATTGTTATCACTGTCATTCGAAAATTATTTTACTTGGATATAGAAAGTTTTACTGTTCTTGATAAACTTTATCTTAAAAAATTGTTGGTTCCTGCGAATATTTTTTCTATAAGTACATAGATGAAAACCATAGAAGAGCTAATATTTATTTATTACACACTAGCTGACCCGGCGAACTTCGTATCCCCTTAATTTTTTATTTTATTTTAATACAGATTTTTTGGGCCAGAAACCCTCGCGGGCCTCCTAGGAAGACCCTACTGAAGTTTCATCACAATCTGATCAATGGTTTAGGAACGCATAGAGGACAAACATACAAATTTTCATTTTTATTAGAAGACAGAACAAAAAATAATAAATTACTAACAAAAATGTACATAATGTATTACTTATTATAGGCCTCCAAGACAGTCATAATAATCCAAATTATATTTCGTTCTAACATGTGGCGGTGGCGACATAAACAATGGTTACTTAAACTAGCAATTTTCAAGTTGGTGAACAATGGATATTGCAGAATACAGAACAGAATAGTACAATAGGTGCAAAATTATTACTGAAATGGAAACTTTATTAATTACTTAGGGGAAAAAAAAGGAAATGAATTTACTGTTATAATTATTATTGTTCTTTTCTTTACTATAATTTAAAATCAGTAAGCAGGTCCTTACATAAAAGGTTGAATGAAATTGATAAGTAGAGTAGATTTGATTTTAATTTATTTTTATCCGACTTCAAAAATATATACAACTTTCATCGAAATCCATACCTACCCATATTATAAATGTGAAAGTGTGTTTGTTTGTTTGTCCTGCTTTCACGTCAAAACGGAGAGACGGATTGACGTGATTTATTGTGTGGAGATGGTTGGAGGGCTGGAGAGTGACATAGGTTACTTTTTATTCTGAAAAAATGCATGTTTCCCGTGGGATAAAAAAGTAGTAGTCCACGCGGGCGAAGCCGCGGGCGACCGCTTGTATTTTAATAACATAACTCAATGTGTATATTATGCTATTATGTTTAACATTTATCACATTAATATGAATAAATAGATTTTATGTAAGTATTTACGTTATGCATATTTATGCACATAAATACTGATACTGATAGTAACTGGTTGTATAAAAAGGCATTTACTCAACTTTAGTATATTTCATAGTTACTGTAGCAACTTGTACTACAGGAGTAGAATCACCTAGTTCTTAAGACGTTTCAAAGTGGTACACTAGTGATCTTACTGATTTAATGAATTAGACTATTGACTATTGTAAACTGTAAGTATCTACAAAATTTAATTAGTCTAAGTATATCATGTTAACAATACTACTAATATTAAAAAAACCTGAAAGTTTGTGAGTATGTTTGGATGCTTGCGTGTTTTTGTTTCAATCACACCATAACCAAAACAAATAGATGGCCTATCATGGCCTGGAATATGATATTGGCTACCATTTAAAACAGTGGTTCTTAACCTATGGTCCGCGGACCACTAGTGGTCCCTGGAACCACTAGAAGTTGTCCGCGAAGCTATCCAAAAAAATTTAACAAGCGACAAATGATCAAAGTTGAAAGAGAAAACTTACTGTTGGTGGTCCGCAGCAAGTCAGAAAGTTTATAAAATGGTTCCTCATCACTAAAAGGTTAAAAACCACTGATTTAAAATAATGGTATCACGCGAGCAAAGCTGCGGGCTGAAGTTGTTTCATAAAACAATACCTATCAAAGCTATTCTAGTTACTTTGCCATTAGATTAAAAACTATGGTAAAACTTTTATCACACAATACATTTACTATCAGAATTATAATGTTTATATATTACTAGTTGATGGTATCATAATAATAATATGGTTCATTAGTATTATAATTTCATGATTTTCAAATATTGAGGTGGATCCCATTTTCACAATTTATCAGGGTTAAAAATATTATCAGGGTTAATTTCTGACATAGATTTTATCCACACAACAATTGAAAATTTTACAATAAGCTACAATTTATTATGACCATGGCCTCTATCTTGTCTGTATGGCCTTGGAAATTAAAGATTTATAACAGAAACAGTACCTATTCTGTGACTAAACATCTGATGCCATAAAATATTTTGTTTTATGGCAATTAGGTGGCAATATAAATTAATGCTTTACATTTCACACAGCATCAAATAGCCCCAAAGTAAGAGAGCTTGTGTAACGGAACTACATGACTGATATTTACTACTTTTATACTTTTTTTTGTAAATCTATACTAGTCTATAAGAGTTTGTTAATCTTGTTTGAATGCACTATTCTCAGGAACTACAGGTCGCATTTGAAAAATTATTTCTGCATGCGAAAGCTAAACTCTTGAGGAAGGTTATGGGCTACTTTTCATCATCGTCATCATCACCATATACCATCTCAACGGGGGCAACGCCGCGGAGCGCTGCTTGTACATAATATACTTATACTAGAAAAAATACTCCGACCTTAGACAAATATTTGCAGATACCAAACATTTGCCTCCTTCAAACTTTTGTGTTTCAAGCGGGGTTTCACCCACTGCACCACTGAGGTTGTCTATGCAATGGATGGGTAAGGCCAATTAGAGACGCATTTTATTTCCAACTAGCTTCCGCTCATGGCTTTGCTTGAGTGATACCCACCCAGGTACAAAGTAGGTTTCATTCCGTTCAGTAGTTTTTGTATGAAAGAGTAACAAACATCCATACACCCTCACAAACTTTCGCTTTTATATTAGTTAGTAGGACTAGTAGGATGTGTTTATGTATTGTAAATGTGAAATTTGTAGGTAGGTACTACCTTCCTTCTTATTTTCATTATTTTTACTCTTTCAATACTCTGGTCTAATAACATGCTATGTACTTACCTAAGTCAATAACCAGGTTCTGGTCACATCTACAACTTTAGAGGGGACTACAAAACCTTTGGCAAGCATAACAGACTAGGTAGGTACCTAACTCTTCATCATATTTTTTAAGTACTTACTATTTTTTGGGTTGGAAAAGTTAAAAACATCTGGATAGCTACATAGGAGCTAAATACAGCAACAAAGAACAGAATAAGGGCAAAAAGATGAACAAAACTAATCTACTAACCTGGTTTCCTTGCTTTTTTGTGGACGCTACTCCCTCGGTTGACAGTAGTAATAACATCATTCAGTGCAACAAACAATTTAATTACTTCACTTTCACTGTTAGTGTTAATCGCTACTTATTTATATCATGTTTTATTAAAATAATTACAAAATTAAAAATTCACTTCAGTCAGACGTGCGTGCGTGAGCGTAGCGTAGCCAAGCCAGTGTTGCCAACTCCAATAAATAAATCCTAGTCGCTAGATTCAATCTGAAAAGTAGCCAGAAAGTCGCTAATTAGCGACTTTCTGGCTACTTTTCTACAACACTGTTTCTAAGGTTTAGTGGTGACTAGACTGGATTAGAACAGCGAGTGTTTAATTTTTTTGAATTTTTAGCTGGTTCGATTTCTGGGTGAAGCTAGCTAATTTTAGAAAATCTTTGAATGCAGAGGAAACGTTCCTTCATTTTAAAATAAAAGAATAAGTAAAATACAATAATGTATCTTAAGGATTTAAAAAGAAATGGACGTAAATAATAGGATGAATGCGGGATGGATGAAGTGGCGACAGGTCTCAGGGACGCTATGTGACCCGCGAATGCATGGACGTATATAAGGGGGGGGTTTAGGGGGTCCGGACCCCCCCCCCTTAGCCCATAAAGTTCGGAGGAAACCTAGTCAATTTTTGTATTTTGGAACCCTTGGACCCCCCCTTAACAAAGATCTTTGTATATTGGAACCTTTGGACCCCCCCCCCCCCCTTAACAAAGCTATAGCTACGCCCCTGCTCTTAGACTTAAGGGAAAAATGTATAGGTAAGTCAGTTATCAGACCTGTCGCGATGTATGGATCAGAGTGTTGGGCAATGAAGAAGACTGATGAAAGGAGAGTGCATGCTACTGAGATGCGGATGTTGAGATGGATGTGTGGGGTGACACGTTTGGATAAAGTAAGGAACGTGTATGTTAGAGGAAGTTTGAAAGTGGCGCCTATTATTGAAAAGGTGAGGAGTGCTAGGTTAGCTTGGTATGGACACGTTATGAGGAGGGATGAAATCCATGTCACAAAAAAAGTGATGAGTATGAGTGTGTCAGGGTACCTACACAACTAGAGGAAGGCCGAAGAAGAGGTGGTTGGATTGTGTGAAAGAGGATATGAATGTGAGAGGAGTGGATTCAGAGTTGACGAATGATAGAGGTGAGTGGAAGAGAAAAACATGTTGTGCCGACCCCACTTAGCGTGGGATAAGGGCAGGAGAATGATGTATCTTAAGGATTTAAAGTAGTTTCCCTCCAGGGCCCATTAATTTTTTCCACCCTTTAGGGATTCTGTCACAATCGCAAAACTGATTTTAAGTCGCTAACACTCGAGCAAAAGTTGCTATTTCTAGCGACAAATTCGCTAAATTAGCAACACTGAGCCTAGCCTAGCCACAGAGTGCATAAATATGAAGATAGTAGTCGGTCCTTTTCGTTCGTTCATTCAACTCACCCACACACCCACACCCCCACCCAACCCAAAAAAAAAATACTTTCTCCCTCCCTTTTCCTCTCTCTATTCAATAGGGAACTCCCACAATTTTTTTTTATGATTTTATACGATAGGTTATATCGTCAAATAACCGTAACAAAAATTCCAGCGCCGAAAAACTAAAATTTTATAACAAAAATAATTTTTAAAATTTATCAACATTTTCATGCACTTGAAACGGACGTGACGTCACAAGTCACCAAAATTACACGCGCTTGTAGGTAGAAAAAAAAACTTTCTGTCGAGTTTGAAGGAGTGTGACGTCACAGCATACGTGAAAAATAGCGTTGCGTTTCAAGTCTTATGAAATTCCTACTATATTTTTGCACTTTTTAATTATTAATTTCCAAGCGAAAATGAAATAATATTAAAAAATAATTACACACACATAATTCTAAAGCCATAATGTTCATAGAAAAATACGTTTAACCCGCTTTTGAATCAGACGCATATTGCCTATTGTTGAAATAGGGTTGCCTCTCCTCTATAAACTAATTGTGGAGCAGCCCTGCAGCTCCAGTTCGAAATTTATGTAGTAAAGGATGGAGGGACCATGTCTCCCAGCAGCAAATGAAGTATCCAGGGGGTTTGTAAAAGTCTTCAAACGATTGTAGAACTTATTAGAAAATTTGTAAAACCTCTAGAAAAAAAGTTATAGCACATTTTGTATGGTCCCTCAGTTCTCTCATTGAGTTTTCCAGATCTCGGAAAGTATATTGAAACTGAAGATAACGTGACTACAGACCTTTTGTAAAAAGTTTCCCACGATTATTTAACTGAAAACCAGGTCACGAAGTCATTTCTACAAAAAGATATAACGTAAAAACTGTGGTCCCTCAATCCTTCAAAGCATTTTTGTAAATATCTCTTATTTAAATCAAAATAACCAGCTCTCTACCATTGTAAAAGTTTGTAAAAGTGCTATAGACATTTGTAAAAATAATAAGAAGCAATAATACTGTCACGATTCCGAGATAGACGCGGTTTTGTATGGTCCCTCAATCCTCACTTTAAACAATTGGGAATAACTTTTTGTAAAAAGGAGTAATAGAAAAATAAACCTGCTCACCTTTTAGTAAATTTTTTTTACAAACGGATAGCAAAGTTACATTTGGGATCAACGATATATTTGCTGAGTTATTCAATAAAAACTAATCCTATGATAGTAGTGTGACCACACATTTAAACAATTAAGGAAAAGTACAATGTACGGTACAGTGCTACTTTTATTAATAGAAACGGAACTAAAATTTCATTCATTCATTCATTGCACGGCAACCCTTTATTTCTACTTATCTATGGTAAAAAATGTTTCTGAAGACGTCAGTGAGTAGTAAAAACTTGTTGTTTTTAGTGAATTCTTCAATTTGGCGTATTTGTTGTGGATAAAAGTGTAATAGACATGAACAAAACATTGAAGATACTACGTACAGTGCTACTTTTATTAATAGACATAAATGGGGGCGCCACTGTGCAAGCTATATGGTAACCCCAAAATATGCAGCTAAACGATTTTGATACTTGATCATTTAATTTATTTTTTACGCGGATTTTTTATTTCTCATAATGAGGAAGACTCACGATTTTAGTTGAGTATGCAGATTTGTAGATACAAAAAAAACAAAAAATACTGTGTTTTTGGTTTTTTAATCGGATCAAAAATGACCGAGTTACAGAGATTTTAGTGCACTAATCTAAAAAACGCTCGCGAGAAGGCCGCGACTGGCTGTGACGTCACCAGGCGCCCGCGGCTCGCTCCACTAGTACAAAATCCCTAGTTATTTTCAAACTAATTTCCGCCCGCGGCATCGCTCGCGTGGCACCTGGATAAAAAGTAGCCTATGTCCTATTCCCGCTCATTACCTATCTATATTTTAAATTTCAGCCAAATCGGTTCAGTAGTTGTCGAGTTATAGAGGAACAAACATACATCCAAACATCCAAACTTTCGAGGTCATTCACGTTTTTTGTTAAGTAAGTACTTATGCAGATTTGTAGATTTAAAAAAGTTATAAATGATTTCATTTTTATTTTTAAATATGATTACGACTGTATTCCCAAGGCACAGTAGACATATTCTATCCACAGAAGTAGGAATAAACCAGAATACGCGATCCGCTTCTTTTTCACGCACGGCACTGAGTCCAAAATCGTGGCGAACGCCCCGCACCCACCCTACTTCCCACCCGCGTAATGTTGCTAGTTCGGGAGTAATTTCCCACTTTTTGGGGTAAACTTGCAACATCATAGATAAGATATATCTTATCCTAACACTAATCTATACCAATAAATATAGCGGAAGAGTTTGATTGTTTGTTTGATTGATGAGTGTGTCGGTTAAAAATAAAAACTTATCATTTTTCACAGAGTAATTGGTGAACATACTTACCTACATAAAAAAAACACAAAAACATTTCGACAAACTAAGAACCTCCTTTTTTTGAAGTCGGTTAAAAATAAAAACTTATCATTTTTCACAGAGTAATCGGTGAACATACTTACCTACATAAAAAAAAAGCACAAAAAAACATTTCGACAAACTAAGAACCTCCTTTTTTTGAAGTCGGTAAAAAAATAACTTATCATTTTTCACAGAGTAATCGGTGAACATACTTACCTACATAAAAAAAGCACAAAAAAACATTTCAACAAACTAAGAACCTCCTTTTTTTTGAAGTCGGTTCAAAATAAAAACTTATCATTTTTCACAGAGTAATCGGTGAACATAAAAAAAAGCACAAAAAAACATTTTAACAAACTAAGAACCTCCTTTTTTTTGAAGTCGGTTAAAAATAAAAACTTATCATTTTTCACAGAGTAATCGGTGAACAAACTTACCTACATAAAAAAAAGCAAAAAAAAAACATTTCGACAAACTAAGAACCTCCTTTTTTTTGAAGTCGGTTAAAAATAAAAACTTATCATTTTTCACAGAGTAATCGGTGAACATACTTACCTACGTAAAAAAAAGCACAAAAAACATTTCGACAAACTAAGAACCTCCTTTTTTTTGAAGTCGGTTAAAAATAAAAACTTATCATTTTTCACACAGGTACTTACTCACCCAAAAGTTCGTTTAGTTCCTGAGATTAGTGCGTTCAAACAAACAAACCCTTCCGCTTTATATAATTAGTGTAAATATAGATTAGGTACCTATTGAAGTAATTTTCTGTACGTACTAAGTATGTATTAATCTGTATTTATTAATATTTGAAATCGATTTTAACCTACTTCCCATTGTCGCATCGATTTGAAAATTTGCATTTGTATGTAATTCGGTTAAAATTACAATAATTTGGTATTGTGGAGCTGATCTGATGATGGAGTCAGGAGCTGTTCAACAGAACTCCTCAATAAATAGGCCGATTGAGTTGAAAGTCAGGAGTAAGCCATTAGTACCTAATTACAAAAATACGATTTACTACCTTACATGTTTATTTTAACTAAATAAGGCTAACGTAAGTATTTATTTTAGCAAATACCTACCATCCGTCCATCAGCAGTAGGTACCACTGTCTGTCGCGGTGGCGAGTGACACCGCGCGGCGCTCGATTAAACAAACAAACAACTTTTCCACTTTATATTTGGGTACCTACCTACCTATAGATTAGTACCCTAAAGAGATTATTAAAAATTGGTAAAACACTTCGACAAAAATTGGCAACACTAACAAAATGGACTCGCCCGTTTCTAAGACAATTGCAATAAGTAAAATAAATTCAATTATCAAGTGAAATGATAGCTGAAAGTGTTACTTACACATGAAATGTGATCCCCTCCTGTTTCTTCTTAAGTCCAGAGGCATTGTTACACGTAGGAACAACACAACTCGGCATAATTATCTTGAAATATGCACTTGACACGCACGTCACGACGGTACGTGGCCCGCAAAGCGACTGACCAATACTATGCCGATTCGGCCTAGTTTTTGCGGTGTGAGTTGAGAAGCGAACAGCTGTTCTGGTTTATTCCTACTTCTGTGATTCTATCAGATCTTTTAGGAATTTTTAGATCCGTTGAAAAAGTCTAAGCGGGTAGTCAGAGGTAGAGAAGCAGTGTTGGCCGAGTGCGCTAGTGCCTCGACTTTCAATCCGAAGGTTGTGGGTTGAAACCCAGCCGTGCATCAATGGATTTTTCGTTTCGAAAAATGTATAAGTAGGTACCTAAGTAGGTATGCGCTTTAACACGAGCTCTAAACGGTGAAGGAAAATGTTGTGAAAGTGTGATAGTGTGATTTTAAAACCAAGTTTAGGTAGGTAGGTATGTGATTATTTTGACTCGTACATACAAATTATTAATTTTAGGTATAACGATTAAAAGTAGGTATGTATTAAAAATACCTATTCACTAAAAAGTTTAAAGGCGAAAATTATTTTTAAGTAGGTACCTACCTAGGTAAGTAGTAAGTAGGTAGGTACCTACTTAAAAATAATTTATGTAGGTAATAATTTAAGTAGGTAGGTAAATAATTTAGGTAGGTAAAGTTAATATTAGTGTGATTCGACTCCTGATTGTTAGTTTTGTTTGTTATTGTTTTCGGTAAGTACCGGTACCTACCTAAAATACCTATTCAGTAAAAAGTTTAAAGGCGAAAATTATTTTTAAGTAGGTACCTACCTACCTACTTACTACTTACCTAGGTAGGTACCTACTTACAAATAATTTTCGACTTTAAACTTTTGTACTGAATAGGTATTTTAGGTATTTTAGGTAAGTACCGGTACTTACCGAAAACAATAACAAACAAAACTAACAATCAGGAGTCGAATCACACTAATATTAACTTTACCTACCTAAATTTTTACCTACCTACTTAAATTATTACCTACATAAATTATTTTTAAGTAGGTACCTACCTACTTACTACTTACCTAGGTAGGTACCTACTTAAAAATAATTTTCGCCTTTAAACTTTTTAGTGAATAGGTATTTTTTTATACATACTTTTAATCGTAATACCTAATTAATAATTTGTATGTTCGAGTCAAAATAATCACATACATTACCTACCTACCTAAACTTGGTTTTCAAATCACACTATCACACTTTCTCATCACACTAATCATACTATCACACTAATCACACTAATATTATAAATGCGAAAGTTTGGATATTTGGATGGATGATGTTTGTTCCTCTATAACTCAACAACCACTAAACCAATTTGGTTGAAATTTTAAATATAGATAGGTAATGACCAGGAATAGGACATAGGCTACTTTTTATCTGGGTACTACGCGAATAAAGCCGCGGGCGGAAGCTAGTTAATATTAAAAATGCAAAAGTTTGGATATTTGGATTTATGTTTGTTCCTCTATAACTCGACAACCACTGAACTGATTTGGCTGAAATTTAAAACATAGATAGTTCTTGACCTGAAATAGGACATAGGCTACTTTTTATCCAGGTGCCGCGCGAGCGAAGCCGCGGGCGGAAGCTAGTTTGAAATTAACTAGCGATTTTGTACTAGTAGACCGAGCCGCGGGCGCCTGGTGACGTCAGACGCAGCGCGAAGCTCCGAGCGCGCGTTTTGAAATGGTCGAAAAGAAAACTTGAATAACTTCGTCATTTATTGATGGATTTTAATTATTTAAAAAACAGAATGCTAAAGAGTATACGCCCTCATACTTAGAAACCCAATATTTCGTTTAGTGATTGATCCCCATTGATACCTACCTAAAACAAGTTAAATGCGTACAACCTACCTGTGTGTAACAGCTTTATGTTACACCTTTTGACTATTATAATATAAAACAATTTTTGTAAAAAAAAATATTTATTTTGTATTACTAGCGACCCGCCCCGGCTTCGCAGGGGTCACATCACATTAGAAACCTCTAAAATTATCAGTGTTTCTCTATAGTCGGATAGTCGTATTGCTCATTATAAGGACTAAAAGCATATCAAAATTGAAGGAAAAATTTCATTTTTTCCTTCAATTTTAGTCCTTATAATGAGCAATCCGACTATAGGTTAAATATATATATTTATTTATTTATTTTCTCTCAAAAAAATAGGTTGGCTCTAAAGGTAGTTTTTGGACGACTGGGTCTGTTTCCCGGGCGAAGAGAACTTTCCGCCAACCTAGTTATAAATGTTTTAATTTATAAGATTGTTTTTCTTATTCTGTACGCTAACATCATCATTTCATCTTATTTTAATAATAATTATATTAATTAATTTACTAATTTTTAGACAATATATACACTACACCGTTGTAATAAATGAATGCATGAAATTTTAGTTCCCTTTCTATTAATAAAAGTAGCACTGTAATAATCTAATCTACGATGAATCTGCTACAGGAAATAGTTATAATCTTCATTTTGCTGTTGATGACAACAGAGTAAGTATCTACCTACCTATCTACCTCTTCTCTCTCTCAACAACAAAATGGTAGGTAGGCCATCGAGCTTCACTCCTTACACCCCGGCTTCATCTCCTGGGTCTTAGGACGTAGTCTATGAAGGCTGCGCTGGCGCTGCCCGACGGGGCGGTCGCAATTGTCCAGCGTACGCCGGCTTTAGCCGTAGGCACGATGACGCGACGCCGACACGGTTCAAGCCGACGCCGACGCCAAAGCCACTAGTCGCAGCCGCATTAGCCAGCGGCACGCCGCTCTAGCTGGTGAATACCGTGCCCAACTCCTAACCGGGGCGGGGGCGGCGAGGGCGGCTGCGGTGGGCAAGCGAGCACGAGCAGGCAAAAATTGTCTGTGAGGTAAACGGCCACCACGGCCAGTCGATGCGTGAACAGCAAGCGGTTTGGGGTTATTCCCGCTCGTCCCAACGCTTCATCCCCATTTTCCCGCTCGCCCCACTTCTAATTTCGATGGGGACGAACGAGAATTTGACTTCCCGTTGGTCCCCACTGTTATAATGTTTTTATTTTTACTAAAACCAGCAAGTACATAAATACATAGGTAAGTAGATACATGGTACTATGGGAACAAATTAACTGATAGAATACACAGATATTTTCGATCTTAGTGGCAAGTTAGGCGATTTTGCTTTGTATGTTTGTATATTTGTATGTTTCATTTTTATGTTCTCGCATAACTATCGAACCGCTTATCCAATCTGTATGAAACTTGATAGGTCGATAAGTTGTGCTATGGAAATTTGCTGTGGAGCGTATGAGCGTAATCGATGAAGGGGTTGTAAAGATATGGGGTTCCCAAGGGGGTAAATTTTTTTCAAAGTTACCCAAATATATTGAGTGGGGTGTCATATGAAAGTAATCAATATAAACTTGACCGTTATTAGAAGCTTTTATAGTATGAGAGTGGCAACACTAGTTTCCCGTTGATGAGCGTTGAATTCTTTCATCTCTTTCTACCCTATACAGCTATCTCTCTCGCACACTGTTATCGCCAGGCGCCCAGAGGTGAGCTGGAAGCTCCTAGCATTTTGCTCCTCATTGGCTTGAAATTTCCCGTTGAGTTCACTTGTGCTCCAAAAATCCTTTCGACATTTGGTTATTTCCCAAGATTTATTTTAGATTTAGCCTTTTTTCTAAATCTACGAAAAGTTTTTAAAATATTCAAGAAATATTTTTGAGATACCATACCTACTTAATATCAGTGATTTTTGCCCAGGTGAGTTGCACAAGTATCTAATGCGTAAATAATTTACCTAAACGGTGTTACCGTTCGTTATTTTAATGGGTTTCAACAAACATGTTGATTCCAGTATAAAGAAAAATTTCTACCCTCAATATATTTTTTTTTTGTGATTTTGGTTTCAATTTCTTTTTAGCATTGTGTTAAAGTGTTAAAACTTTAAAATGAATGAAGAAAAAGAAAATAATCCAGTAGAGGCTGCTCCTAATACTAAGCAACAAGATATAACCACGCCGGCGCCGCAGCGGCGCAAGCGTCGGCGACGGCGTCGCACGCCGTCGTCGGGTAGTAGCAGCAGTAGCAAAAGCTCAGACTCGCAGTCTTCATCCACTTCTAGCTCCTCTGAATCTTCGCAAGATTCAAGAAAAAAGAAAAAGAAAACGCAACGTAAGCGTTCCAAAAAACAAAAGAAACGCGATCGCCGTCGCATTGAAAAATTGTCAAATGATGTAGGGGTTTTGCGAAAAACCATTGCTGAGTTTGAAAATTCTCGTGCCTATGCTGATGACGAGTGTATGTCTGATGTTAGCCGCAATCTTTATGATGATGTTTACTGTGCCTCGCAGGCACAGCCATCTCCTAGTGCTGAGGATCAAGGCACGTTGCCCGATTTAGCTTTCGAGTTTGAAACTAAGCTCAAAGACCCCGCAGTACCACAGACTCCCGATGAGTACTTAAAACTGTTAGAGGTTATTCAGAGGTTCGGCAAAACTACGTGGTCCGATGTCAGATATTCTGAGACTCAAAAATTGTACAATCATTCTCCGGGATTTACCGAGCTCGAAACAAACGAAGAGGTAAAGGCGTATGACAATATACGCCACTTGGCTTATTCCGATAAATCGTATGGGGCTATCACTTTCGGCATTTTAAAACAAAAAGAAGTACTTCTTAATAGCTTGCGAAACTTAATTACTTGGTCTAGGAGCCCTGATGCCTCACTGTCTAACCTCGATGAAAAAATTGATGAAATTTTTCTAAAAGGCGACTTTCACAAAGTTTCCTCGGATTTGCTTCAAATGGCTTGTGGGCACAGAGCTGAAACTATAGAGATGAGAAGGGATGGTATTCTGAAGTTCGTTAAAGACCCATTAGTTAAAGTTGCGGTAAGTAAAATACCCCCTTCGAATTCGCATATTTTCAACCCTGAGGCTCTTACATTGGCATTGGAAAAAGCAGGCGGAGTCAGGAAGGCTTTTTGGCCAGTAACCCAGCCTAGCTCAGGGAATGCTTCGCGAGCAAAACCCAACAAAGCTGCACGGAACCCCTCGCAGGGGCAAGGCCGTTCGAGCGCACCAGCACATGGTCATTCCCGCTCTTACGATTATGATTATGATTATGAATCGCATTACCATCATAATAACCAGCCTTCGAGAGGCTATTTTCAGTCACAGTACCATTCGAAAAGACAGAATAAGGGGGGACATGAACAGCGTAACTATAACCCCAATAATAGGGGATCTTCCTTTCGATCTCGCGGATCGAGAGCGTTCAGGCAGTCACAAAGAGGACAAAAACGCCGTAGTTCACCCTCGAGCTACAAAGACAGTAAAAGGCGAAAACAATGACTCGCAACAATTTCTGGCCGGGCGGTTGGCACAACATGTCAGTCGCTGGAGAGCAATGGGAGCTCCAAAATTCATATTGCGAATAATAACAGGGTACCGCATACCCTTTCTACGAAAGCCACCATTATTGGTACCAAATCTAAAAAGCGATCGTCATCGCACCTTAGAATCAGAAGAAATGTCATTGGTCATAAGTCAAATGAAACAACAAGGCGTGTTGGCACTAGCACCGCTCAATCCGAGTTTTGTCTCCTCCATGTTTCTAATCCCGAAAAACGACGGTTCTTATCGTCCAATATTCAACTTGAAACTCCTAAACAAGTATGTTTTGACAGATCGTTTTCGATTAATAAACATGTTTCGAGTCCCGGATTTTCTTCAAAGCCAAGATTGGACATGCAAGGTCGACTTGTCGCAGGCTTATTTCAATCTACCGGTAGCCCAGTCTCACAGGCGATTTCTGCGTCTTCTATACAAAGACGAAATACTGGAAATGACATGTCTACCATTTGGGCTAAGTACGGCACCGAAAGTCTTCGCTTGCCTTACGAATTGGATAGCACAAATCCTTCGAGAAAGAGGTGTGAGAGTAATTGTATACTTAGACGATTTCCTTCTTGCGCATCAAAATCCAAGAACGATAACCAGGCACGTACGTCTGCTACTGGAAATACTAGAGTACCTCGGCTTTCAAGTAAATTACAACAAATCGGTATTATTACCGCAAAAACGAATCGTATACCTGGGAATTGTCTGGCACACTTGGACAAATCAGAAAAAACTCCCAGAAGAAAAAGCTGCTGTCATAGTAAAAAAGGCCTCTCAGGTTATACAAACACGCAAAACATCCCTGAAAGAGCTGCAAAGTATAATCGGATTGTTAAATTTTGCCAGCTTTGCGATTCCTCGGGGCAGATTACATCATCGGTGTGCACTCAGCTTCCTAAACACCTTGCCCAAAGACGACGTCTCGACTCAATACGATGTCCCTCACGCAGTTCTAGAAGAAATGCATTGGTGGATTCGAAATTGCCATCTGTCTTCTCTGATTCACGTACCGCCCCCAACACATTTTTTGACCACGGATGCGTCAGATATTGCATGGGGCGCTCAAATAAACAACCAAGCCATGTCCGGCCTCTGGAATATAGAAGAGCAGTCGCTTCACTGCAATCTAAAAGAGCTATTGGCCATCTCAAAAGTCCTAGAGACCCAAGCAGCACACATGTCAGGAGGGTCAGTCTTAATTCAATCGGACAATCGGTCTGCAGTAGCCTATCTCCGAAACGAGGGCGGAACCAAATCTCAATCTCTCATGGACCTAACATATCGAATTTTAAAAATCCTCGACCAGTATCAGATTCAATTCAAAATATATCACATTCCCGGGAGGTTCAACAACCATGCAGATTGCTTATCGAGACACCGAAAAGCCCCGGAATGGCATTTAGTTCCGAGTTGCACGGAAATGGTTTTTGCGAAGATGGGAACTCCCGTGATCGATTTGTTTGCTTCCAAAACAGCCCGAGTTCTAGCGAACTATGTATCCCTAGACCTCAACGATCAGGAAGCGATGTTTCACGATGCATTCAGCGTGACGTGGGACTTTCATCTGGCATGGATCTTCCCACCACCGTTTCTCATACCCCGAGTGTTGATGCATCTCAATCAAGCTACAGGATTGTATCTGATTGTGGTGCCGCGGTGGGAGAAAGTATTTTGGCGAGCCGACCTGAAAGCACGAGCCATAGCTCCCCCATTCACCCTGACCAATCTGAAACGATTTCTAGTCGACACAACGACGGGACTACCACCTCCCAAAGTCCAGGACATGATCCTAGAAATCTGGAAATGTGGGGGTGGAATGAATGTATAAAGTCATGGGATGCCAACCAAGTTTCGTTACTAAAAGCCTCATGGAGACCTTCCACGTGGCGAACGTATAAGTCGCCTTGGAGGCGTTGGGTTTCATGGGCTAAGCAGCATAATATAAATCCATTTAATCCTGAAGGTACAGAACTAGCTCAATTCCTTGCTGATCTTCATCTGAAATATAAATTATCATATAATACTATTCTTCTTCACAAATCAGTCGTTTCCACGCTCTGTAATGCAGATTCATCTGTTAAATTAAGTGAGCATATCCTTGTCAGGCAAATATTAAAATCCATATCCTTGAAATGCCCAAAAGCTCTAAAAGCTCCCGTCTGGGATATAAATATCCTTACAAATTTTATGTCTAAATATTCAATAGAACCTACTGATATTTTCCAAACTGTCAGACATACAGCAGCCTTATTAAGTCTTTGTTCAGGTCGTAGGATTCATGACTTGACCCTGTTACTTGTAGATGATGAACATTGTAGCATTGAAGAGGATTTTATTATTTTATGGCCACAGTTCGGGTCAAAGACTGACTGTAGAGAATATAGACAATCGGGATGGAAACTTTTAGTTAACGAACATAATAATAATTTGAACCCTGTTTTTTGGATAAAAAATACCATAAAGATTCTTAAAGAAAGACGTGAAAACTCTGGGTCGTCTAATTTATTTATAACCTTACGGGGTAACCCAGCACCGGCTTCCCGTACAATAATAGCAGGATGGTTCAAGTCCTTGTTGAAGGCAGCAGGTATCACAGCGACCCCAGGCAGTGTGCGATCTGCTGTAGCATCCAGAAACTGGATAGATAACTTTCCTCTGGATGATATATTAGCTAGAGGTAATTGGAAATCTGTTAAAACTTTTCAAAACTTCTACCGTCGCGAAGTGATGGTTAGTTCAGGAAATAAAAATACTACCTCCGTATTGTTCAATCCAGTTCATTGATTGTAATATTTGAAGTTGAACCTGCATCATAGAATTTTACGTTTTTTAAATAATTGATTACAGAGTGGAAATTTACATACCTACCTATTAGGTACTTTATAATCCTCACGATGATTTAAATAAACATGGTCATTACCTACTCATTAGTCATAGAGACAATGTAACCATTGCTAAATGTATACCTTAAATGTATTATGCGAGAATCACATATTTTATTTATTTTTTGTTTATTTTGCTATAAGAGTGTGTTATTTTCATGGAAACATGTTCAAATGTCAGTTTTACCTTGTTAGTAATTCTTAATTGTGGTAAGGATATACGACACCTGACACTAAACACTCAGTGTAATCACTCACATCGAGTGTCTACGTGTGTCCACACCACAGCCGCGACACTTAGTTGCTAAAGTAATTGTTTCTGCAAATTGCTACTGTGTGGGCCATAATGGACACTAGTATCGACATAATTTGTGTCAGGTATCAGTACCTATTGTCGTGTATACTCACCATGTACATTACATGGTACAATGCCTAAGTATTGTACCTACTTTATACATGATTGTGTGTTCTAATCTATGATAGCTAATGTATTCTACTTGAAGTGTTGGCTGTTAGATAAATACTTTGGTCCTGTACAGTATTTTGTGTCTATCTTTCTGGTGTACCTATGATGTCAAGTTTTGTCAATTAGAATATATTTATTGTTACTGAATTACACTGTTTAATTACTTATTTTATGTTGCTATCTCTCCCTTTTCTACTTCCTATCAAACATCTTACAGTCATATCACATTGGCGTTCAATCACCAGGCGATAACAAACAGGTCTCATACTATAAAAGCTTCTAATAACGGTCAAGTTTATATTAGACGCGTTTTACCTGAAATAAAACGCATAATATATACTTACCTTATTAGAAGCTTTGCTTTCTATTTCTGCCTGGTGGTATTCGACACAATGAGGAGCAAAATGCTAGGAGCTTCCAGCTCACCTCTGGGCGCCTGGCGATAACAGTGTGCGAGAGAGATAGCTGTATAGGGTAGAAAGAGATGAAAGAATTCAACGCTCATCAACGGGAAACTAGTGTTGCCACTCTCATACTATAAAAGCTTCTAATAAGGTAAGTATATATTATGCGTTTTATTTCAGGTAAAACGCGTCTAATTTATACATTCCAAAATGGTTTTTAGTTTTCTTCTAGGTTCTATAGTTTTTGAAATACAGGGAAAAACAAAAATGATGAAAACCAATTAACGGAAGTATGGAGAGAGCTCCCGTTTCATAGAGTTTCGATGTATTCGTAGGTCTGGTTAACAGACAAAGAGTGTGGCATCGTTGTGGTTTGGTTTGCAATGATTTTAGTTGCTACTTGATATTCTTTCTTGAGATTGAAAATAAAAGCCGTGTTGGCCGAGTGGAAGAGTGCTCGACTTTCGATTCATAGGTCGTAAGTTCGAACCCTGGCCGTGCTCATCAATGGATTTTTTGATTAGAAAAATTTAAATGCGCATTAACACGAGCTCTAAACGGTGAAAGAAAACATTGTTTCGTTCTAATAGCGGCGATGGGCTTTCAACCTGTCACGTATGCAAATGCTAACTCCTGCAAATAGTGGGCTGGGCATGTACCAAAATTATAGAGAGAGAGAGAGGGGGAGGGAGAGGGGGAAGGGAGGGGAGGGGGGTGGGGAGGGGGAGGGGATGGGGAAGGGAGGGGGAGGGGAGAGGGAGGGGAGGGGGAGGGAATTGATTTTCTCATACATTTTGTATTGAACTGCTACTTTAATAATTTCTCGAACTAAGAGGCCTTCCCTGAGGCGCGGTACGAAGTTCGCGGGGTCAACTATTGAATATAAACACGACACGACAATGTATTGCATGCATGCCTTTAATCTGTACCATAGGTACTGAGGTAGCGCATTAGACATCATTGTGTGCTAAACACTAGAAGGAGCACTTAACGTAGGTATAGGGGTAGTCAGAAACAAGCCCAAATCTAGGCTATCAACACAACAAAAGTCTAAATTATATTTTATAATAACCAGACACGGAACAAACATCTACCTATGTTTTTTATACATTTGTCCTGGGTGGGAATTGAACCCACGAACTACAGTGTAGAAGGCAGATTAGGCCATTACTGAGCTGAGAGGCCAGTCATTATTATTAGGTATTATTATTATTACGCTCCACAGTCAGCGTGGCTTCAATTCAATGGGACTCAGATAGAAGCTCTTTCTCCCCTTGAGTAGGTAGGTAGTACCTACTACTAGCACAGAATACTAGTAGGTACAGTACGTAGGTAGTACGTACTCAAAGAACGGGCCTATACCTTACTATTATCTACGTAGGTAGGTATATCTATTCTATTCTAGTTATGATCAGCGGGGCTAAAAAGGCTGCTATAGCAGCATCACAACAGGAATTGTAGACCCCAGATAAAAAGACGAACTTGTCAAGCAACAAAGATTTTGAGATACCTATCGCATTTTTAAGTTTGGAATCGCATTCACAGATTACCTACTTACGAAAAAAATGTGACAAGTTCGTCTTTTTCCCTAGAGTCTTCAATTTCCCTAGTCTTCAACTTTCTTGATCATAACACCTATCTACCTATATCTTCTATATCTACACCTGCCTCTGTTTTATACCATTTTATGAAGCGCAAGAGTTTGTTTGTTTGTTTGAACGCGCATCTCAGGAACTATAGTCTGGCAAAAACGGGTAGAAACGGCAACTAAAATTTCATTACAATGGAAACCCTTTCTCTACTAATCTATGATAAAGTACAGCCTCCCTAGCCATATTACACTATCTATCGTCGCTGTAGAATAGAAACACTTCAAAATGTATAGGATTTGACGTTTCAAGTAGATGAGTCACGTGGTCAGAACGTCAATTCCTATACATTTTGAAGTGTTCTATTCTACAGCGACGATAGATCGTTCTACAGCGACGATAGATCGTGTAATATGGCTAGGGCCCCAGGTTTCTTGTCTTTGATACAGGTACCTACCGAAGTAAGTGAGAAGTAATAATTTCCTTTTAGAAGAGAATTTATCTATTTCGCGTATTTAGCTTGCACAGTGGCGCCCCCATTTATGTCTTTTATTTTTTGCCCGACTATAGAGTAAGTATAGGTACTAGAACAAATAATCTGTTGTCAACCTACCTCCCTACTACCACAGAGAAGTCATTTCTCATTTCTCTAGTTCATTTCTCTGTGCTACTACAGAACAGATAATAATACCTACTACCTACGTACCTACGACTACATCCATGGTTTAAATCCACTAGGTACTCGGTCAAGGCTTTAAGGCCCGTACACACGCTGGCCTAGGCTCTCCGAGTGAACGCGAGTGCCAACGTGTGTGTGGGCAGCACCACTCACCTCGCCTTGCCATCGCTCGCCTAGCTGGCCGAGTGAACACGAGCGCCAACTTACATTGATTTGCGTTGCGTCGACTTGCCAAGCGTGTGGATGGTACCACTCGCCTTGCGTCGATTCGCCTTCACTCGCGCTGGCTTAGGCTGGCCCAGCGTGTATTCGCAGCATTACAAAGTAGGTACTTACCTACTTACCTACCTTCCTAGTAAAACAAAAACATTGTAGATACGTACATACCATGGACCAAGTATAGGTACATGGACTGCTGGACGCACACATTCACTTACACAAAACAAAGAAGGGTAAATATATCTACGTACCTATAAGTACAAGATTCTTGTGATAAAAAGAGACAGAGCATAATATCTTTTGTCCCTCACTCATCGTGTAGGTAGAGAACAATGAATGATCTTTTCAAAAGGTCATTGGTAAAAAAATCTATGTTCTATAGTTCTGTACTAAATGGACCTTATGTGTACCTACTACGAAACATGGATCCACTTGATTTTTTGTCCCTATCGGCGGCAAGCTAACTGGTGATCCATATTGTTTAGTAGGTCATTGGTACATATTTACGTACCTACCGTACATTTTCCTTAATTGTTTAAATGTGTGGTCACACTACTATCATAGGATTAGTTTTTATTGAATAACTCAGCAAATATATCGTTGATCCCAAATGTAACTTTGCTATCCGTTTGTAAAAAAAATTTACTAAAAGGTGAGCAGGTTTATTTTTCTATTACTCCTTTTTACAAAAAGTTATTCCCAATTGTTTAAAGTGAGGATTGAGGGACCATACAAAACCGCGTCTATCTCGGAATCGTGACAGTATTATTGCTTCTTATTATTTTTACAAATGTCTATAGCACTTTTACAAACTTTTACAATGGTAGAGAGCTGGTTATTTTGATTTAAATAAGAGATATTTACAAAAATGCTTTGAAGGATTGAGGGACCACAGTTTTTACGTTATATCTTTTTGTAGAAATGACTTCGTGACCTGGTTTTCAGTTAAATAATCGTGGGAAACTTTTTACAAAAGGTCTGTAGTCACGTTATCTTCAGTTTCAATATACTTTCCGAGATCTGGAAAACTCAATGAGAGAACTGAGGGACCATACAAAATGTGCTATAACTTTTTTTCTAGAGGTTTTACAAATTTTCTAATAAGTTCTACAATCGTTTGAAGACTTTTACAAACCCCCTGGATACTTCATTTGCTGCTGGGAGACGTGGTCCCTCCATCCTTTACTACATCGAAATTTTAGAATTTGATGGTAACATAAATTGACAGAGACAATAATATACTATTGTGACTTTGACTGCTCGCTCAACATTTCGACACATCGCAAAGTGAGCGAATGAAAGATTTCGTATTTGATTGTTTTTAAACAAGGGTCAAAGTTCTTCCCAACTTTAGCTCGTATGATCACCAAAATTGCCTTAGTAATTTCAACTCTATTCCAAACGAATAGGAGCCTATTTAAATGTAATCTTGGCATTATCAGATAAGTTTTATGTAAATGTTTCTTTTGTAATTTAAACGCGATAAGTTGCATCAATTTGTAATCAGTTTTAAAACTTGCCTCCCCTGGTGAATACTCCGATAGTTTTCTAAAGAATAAATGATGATAATCTTAAAAGGAAGCAGAATAATTAACATGAAAATGATGGCAGCAAATAAGGTTCGACTTTCTAAACTTTATATTTTTTCATCAGTCGTCGTTCATCAGCTGTCCACTAAGGTGGTTCCGTGCATGTGACAGTGTTTTCCGAAATATTTTTTTAGACTAAGCAGATAGACGATAATACAATTGTACGATAATTTCCTACAGCTTTTCAAAGCGATGGCGGCGTATTCTACCAAAGTTTCTCTCAACGAAGTGGTTATCGTTTCGGCAGTAAGGACTCCTATCGGATCCTTCAGGGGAAGCCTCGCCAGTCTTTCGGCATCAGAACTTGGCGCTGTGGCAGTCAAGGGAGCCATAGAACGCGCCGGCATTCCTAAGGAAGAAATAAAAGAGGTTAAACACACTTAACTTTCTCTACCAATTTTACAGTTATCTGAACTCATAAAGTAGTTTGATCAGGTTTAAAAAATTCTTGTTTGAATTGTGTTCTACTCACCAATAAAATCAGAATCACTAGTCTTTTTTTATCTTGGTTTTGACAAGATTAATTAAATTGTTATCAAAATTATTTCTTTAGAAACACCCAGACAAGTACCTACCTGCACCCAGATAAAGATAAAAGAAAAACTTTAATTTGATTAATTACTTACTAAAATTTGTATTTCCCTAAAAATTACTTTTAAACTAATGCTGGTTCTTTTTTGTAGGTTTACATTGGAAATGTATGTTCAGCGGGTATGGGACAAGCACCAGCAAGACAAGCAGTTATCTTCGCTGGACTGCCAAAAAGCACTATTTGCACTACAGTGAACAAAGTATGCTCCTCAGGAATGAAATCTATTATGCTAGCTGCCCAGGGTCTGCAGACAGGCGATCAAGATGTTATCTTAGCTGGAGGGATGGAATCTATGTCAAATGTACCTTTTTATCTTAAGAGAGGAGACACAACTTACGGTGGCATGCAACTCACAGATGGTATTGTATTCGACGGCCTGACTGATGTCTACAACAAATTCCACATGGGCAACTGTGCTGAAAACACAGCGAAGAAATTAGAAATCTCAAGGAAGCAACAAGATGACTATGCCATCTCCAGCTACCAAAGAAGCGCTGCGGCATATGAAGCTAAAGCTTTTGGCGATGAATTAATCCCAGTACCTGTTCCCCAGAAGAGAGGCGCACCTCCGTTAATGTTCTCAGAAGATGAGGAATACAAAAAGGTAAACTTTGAAAAGTTCAATAAGTTGTCTACAGTCTTCCAGAAAGAAAATGGCACAGTCACTGCAGGTAATGCATCAACTTTGAATGACGGTGCTGCTGCTTTAGTTCTGATGACAGCCGATGCTGCTCAGAGACTGAATGTGAAGCCGATTGCAAGAGTTGTGGGCTTTGCTGATGGCGAATGTGACCCTATAGACTTCCCAATTGCACCGGCTGTTGCTATCCCTAAACTACTGCAGAAGACTGGAGTTAACAAAGATGATGTTGCTCTATGGGAGATCAATGAGGCTTTCAGCGTTGTTGCAGTGGCAAATCAGAAGGTACTGAACATTGATCCGGCTAAGATCAATGTACATGGTGGAGCTGTCAGTCTTGGCCATCCTATCGGCATGTCTGGTGCCCGTATTGTGGTACATTTATGCCATGCTCTAAAAAAAGGCGAAAAGGGCGTAGCTTCTATCTGCAACGGAGGAGGTGGCGCCTCATCCATCATGATTGAGAAACTGTAAGTTCATCATCAAATGTGTTTACTGTGCCTTTTCTAATGTATTCTGTAAGCTGTTAAACAGTGAGTCGAACAGTAGCTTTAAGCATGAAGTTTTTTGTTTAAAATGTTTATTAATTTATATTTAACCTACAACTTAGTGATAAGTTTGTATTTTTATAGTCTGACAAGACAATGATTTTTTTTTGTCTGATAGCTGAAGCTTTTTTACATTTTATTTTTCAAAATAAATTTGAATATCTCTGTCTAGCAGAGAATTATCATGATATTGACCCCTGGCAATGGCTTGATGTAATCAAATGTTTTGATTGTTTATTTGTGGTGTGGATAATATACCTAATAAATCAATTACTATTTTTATATTTTCTTTTTAATAGGTACCTACCCTTTTATGTCCTTATTTTCAGAACACACAATGTGGAGGGTCCACCACTCATAACATTCTATACAAAAGACCCTTGTGGTCTCTGTGATATTGTTATGGAAGAACTGGAGCCATACAAAGATAGAATAATCATTGAAAAAGTTGATATCACTGAAAAAGAAAACCTAAGGTGGTTGAGATTGTATAGACATGACATTCCTGTCCTGTTTTTAAATGGGCAATTTTTATGTATGCATAGGTTAAACAAAGATCTACTGGATAAAAGGCTTCATACAATAGAGATGGAAAAGAACTGAATAAATATGTACACAACAGTGATGTTGATCAGGAATAGATTTGCGTACCTAAGCGCGTATCAGGCATAAATATCTAAGAACCTATACAAAAGTGCTCATAAATATTGTAACAGTAACCACCACAGAACACTAATAACCACAAGCAAGTGTAGTGTTTATACTACAGATCAGGTTTCAAAGAATAACTAGTCATCTTATATTATTGTGTCTGTACATGAAAAGCCACTTGTGTTGGAACTTGTTTAGTTACTTTAAAACTAAAACAGGTTATTTTGTAAACCAGTAGTTTGCTAAAGTATAGGTACTTCTCACAATGGAGGCAATCGTGTTAGCCCTTTCGATGCACAGTGCAGCTTTTTCAGACAAAACTTTCCACTGTGCAGCGAAACGGAACGAATGCCTAGATCCATTGTGAGAAGAGTACGAGAAGATCTCATCTATCACTAAAATAAAACAAAAGTTGATATAAAATTTGTACAGATTTTATTAGATGCTGAATATAATTTGAAAAGTTTTATTTTTACCTCTCTTGGTAATAAAATAACGTTTTGAGTATTTACAAAACTTCTATCTACGTAGTAGGTATTTGTAAGTACATAATGAAAAATTTTAATCTACTAAATACAAAGGAAATACCTCAACTGGTTTAGTTAGACAAATCTTTCTTTTGTACAGTTTGTGTAGAGAGAAGTACCTACTAAAATCCGTCTATGCAGCTTAACTATGAAAAAGACACTGCTGCTGTAACGATTATTGTAGGAATAATCTAACACTGCATCTCTCTCATTACTACTCAAGTCTTTTCATAAGAATTAATACTGTGCTACTTACATACAAGTAGGTAATCTTTTTAGAGCTCAATTCAAGATGTTATCTGGGCGAACGACCTCTGCTCGGGTAAAAATACAGAAAAATTTAAATTTACCCGAAAACGAACAAAAAAAAACTGAGGTTCGTTCTAGCAGCCTTCGGCATTGCAGGCCGTTATTCTGACTAACCGCTTAGCCGCTTGACGACAGCAGCGGCAGCGAAATTACAAACCACATTGCACGCGTAAATTAAACATAACGTTTTTTACGTGAAAATGCCGAGAAAACTAATTTCCCCAGATATGAGACCTAGCAAGATCGATTCTTCGCCCCCGTAAATCCCCGTAGGTACCGCAAATTTCATCGAAATCGTTAGAGCCATTTTCGAGAACGTGAATATTGCTCCTTTAAAAGTATAGGACTACACTATTGCTGTCTCATTCTCTCATAGTGCATGTGAAGATATAAACTTTTATTGACTTACAGTTGCCTAATATAGATTAAGAATAATGATTTGACTTCATCATTGAGGCCTATAAACCAAAACTGTGGTTATACGTAAATGTATAACATTCACATTTTCTGTAGAAGTCTGACGCATGATTGTATGCATTTTTGGAATAGGAGTTTTAAAATCTAGACACAATGTACAGCTAATCCAGCTTTGCTGCCGGAAAATAGAAGTGGAAAATCTATCAAGAAAAAAATCCCACTGTAGCAATCACCACAAATAATACTTTGCAGTTATATTATTAGTAGCATTGGAAGTTCTTTTAATATAAAAGCTAAGTTAGTATCATTATGGTTTCTATCAAGTATAATCCTCATTTTAAAGTCACACCAAAACTGATTATACTTTTCCACTATAGACATAATGACTGTCTATACTCAGTAAAACTTGGTCTATGGTTAGGATGCTATCGTCCTTGCTATATTACTCATTGAAGTCAGAAGAGTAAAAGTTTGAATAATTTTCCATACTAAATCAGTTTCCACTTTATTTCGCACTATAACTAATCTACATCATTTGTTTTCACTGCTTCAGTCAGTACCCCCACTTTCCAATATGTTTCTAAGTCAAAGAATCCGTGATTTACTTACTATAGATAGTGTAACCTAATAAGACGGAGTAAAACCTGCACTAAAGAGGTGCACAATTTACATAAATATTGCAAACTTTTAGAAGTAGCGCATGAAAATTACATTATAAATATAACTAGCTAGCAATATACTTAGTACGAATAGTGTACTCTCATTCACTATCTCTATGAAATATCTAAAAATAAGCCTGTATCGTCAACCCTCGAGAAAACCAACTAATAAGATTCTTATAAAAGTAAACCTAACGAGGCGACAGAACAGGCGATACATTTTCTGCACATTCACAACCACATTATAGATTCTGTAATAATATTTATTTCGTTGTAAACATAAGAGATTTTTTCCAAACATAAAAAGATAACTTCAAAGACCATTACAATGGAGTCAACGCACCCTGTACTTAGGCCATAATTGTAAAACAAACTACATCCGCCTTCATGGCACTTACCAAACGTCTAAACTAACTAGACACAATAGTGTTTTTGACACAGCCCATGGAAGGACACGAAAACTTAACTATGATATCGGTCACTCGCGTCATGCAAATTACCTAGAGATAAGAATCGGCGCAGTCATCCGTCGGGATCGCCTCAAATCCTCAGCCGTAAAGCGTAAGCGTCGAATCGCAAATCGAGTTGCGTGAAGATAGTGCTTATTTTACAAGAAGAAAGCCGTGCACGCTCGATAGGAACTTGTCGAAGTTATCTTGGAAGCGGATTCTGTGGGGGCGGTGTCTATCGAAGAGAACTCCATTGGTTAGCACAGCGAATGCGCTTTCTAGTTTCGGTACGTTGGCGGGGTCGTTGGCCGCGAACGCTTCGATCATCTGCCTAGCTAGTCCTTCTAATAATGCTGGTTTGAGGCAGGTTAATGCGTATATAGCGGCCCCGGCAGCTGGAATGCAATCTGAAGGCATTTCCATCTTGATGATCAGCATTAGAAGTATCTCAGCTAAGGAGAGTAAAGGCATCGCGTAAGGACTGTTGACGTTGAGTTTGTCAGCCAGTCCGGCGATCGTGTTGCAGCATACGCTTGATACATCGCTGGAGACTGACGTTAGACCCACTCGTAATGCTGAGACGACCATGTTGAAGTCTTCTAGCGGTAAGCCCGTGAGCTGAAAGTATGAAAACAGTTGTATTTATAATGAACTAGCGGCGCCCTCGCGGCGTTGTCCCTGTAGTGATGGTGATGATGATGATGAAAATTAGCCTATAACTTGTGCGAGCTGAATTGAACTTTGTTGCATCGTAGCAAGAGTCGCTATTTATATAAATGTTTTAGGTCAGGTTTCTGTACTTGTACTATTATCGATTCGTTGTTTTTACTCCAAAACAACCCTTAACAGTTTCATTGTACCTGTACACTACACTAAAAAATATAGTTGTAGCTTGTAGGAACCAGCAACGCAATTAAAAAAAAAGTGACTTCCAAAAATGCATCTGATTTGATAATTTTCTTCAGAGAGTTGAGAGAGAGTTTACAGCGAAGAAACGTCACTTTCCGAATTCGGAATACATTCCGAGAAGGTATAAACCTCACTGCAGTAAGAGAAAATTGTATTCTGATGACCAAATCTTTCACCTTAAAATAGAGCTCCCAAAAGATGAATGTAATACCTGATCGGCTCCTTCAAGTGTCCGCAACATCTTGTACGCCTGATGCGCAAGAGACGGCATAGCGAGTAACGACGGTGTGATGAGCGGGAATAGAACCCGCAACCCTCGGGCAACTGTCTCGCCTCCCGCCGCGTCTTGGGAACACCGCGCCACTTTGCAGATTATCTCCATTATCAAACAGATGTCCTGGAAGATTAAATGTTTTGGTAAACATCACACTAATCACACTAATAATTCTACTAATATTATAAAGGCGAAAGTCTGTGTGTGTGAATGTTTGTTACCACGTATCACTATAACTACTAAACCGATTTTGATAAAATTTTGAATGTAGATAGATTATGTTCTGGAATAACACATATACGTTTTACCTCGGAAAAATGTAAGTAAGTATAGGTCCCGTGGGATAAATACTTAGTAGTCCACGCGGACAAAGCCGCGGGCGTTCACTAGTAATATTATGAATGCTAAAGTTCGGATATGTGTTTGTTTCTCTATAACTCGACAACCACTGAACCGATTTGGCTGAAATTTCAAACAAATAGATAATGACCGGGAATAGGACATAGATGACGAAAAAATGCACTGTTCCCGTGGGATAAACAAAATAGTAGTCCACGCGGGCGAAGCCGTGGGCAGCAGCTAGTAAATTATAATAAGTATCGATTCGTAGACCATAACTTTTTTTGGAGGTAAAGCATTGAACTTACATCATAAGATTCTTCTTCTGCATCTTGTGGGATATGTGTTAACTTTCCGGAGTTCCATCGCTGATACACCTCGAACGTCGTGTTGCAAATATTGAGGAACCTGGACGAAAGAAAAAAAAAAGTGTTAGACTTGCCAAAGGGCGCGAGGAATAGAAATCGTGAGTTTAATAAATGAATATCCCCTTGGACGAGTAAATATGTTTATTCGCCTAAGGCTGGATTTTACCAAACTGGATTAAGTTTTATCTGGAGATTAAACCACAGATTAAACTGCTGTTTGTTTGAATATATTGACATTGTAAAGTTGACACCTTATAACCAGGATAATTTGAATGCACCTAATAATGTTCGGTTGCGCTTTCTAAACCATTGTATTTCGAATTCTGTCGGCTAACGGAATAACTACTCTGGGAGTAAGATGACAGTTTGGTCGAATCCAGCCTATTACGGTTTAACAAGCGGTTAAAAAAACGTGCCGTGAACAAAGGACAACGGCAGCAAATCCTCAACAATCCGAGGTCGCTCCTCGAGGCCTGCGAAGACCCCAGGAATCTTCTGCGCTTCTGGGAGAAGCTAGGCTGGCTCCATATCTAGTGAGCCAGGTCATCCCGACGCAAAAAGGACCACCTTTGAGTCCAATTGCGGAAAAGGGAGTCCCCATACATACAAGAATACAAAAAAAGGACAAAGGCATAGCTAGTAATGAGTTCTTACTTGTCCTTGTTCTGAGGTAGTATGGAGACGATCATCTTCCTAGCGCTGGTTGAGAGTAGTTCTAATGCGGGCTGCACCACGCGCGGGTAGTTGTGATACTTGAATATAATGCCGGGGACCTTGTCTATCGCGTCCACTAACATCGCGAACTGTTGGTCCATTGATTCCACCTGGAATATAGGAATGTTTATTTTTTGCTGTTTCATATCCAATATCCAAGCAAGGCCTCAAGTTAAGCTGTCATTTGATGCGTACGGCGTTACCGGATTTTAGGCAGAATAACACTAACTAGTAGCACAGAATAGGTACAGAAGGCGCACTCCGCACTTTTGGTACGAAGCTACAAGTACATTGGCGGGCCCACCCAGCCGGGCCTTGGCAGGTAGGGTTCCCACTTGCTGCTCGGCTCGCACGCTAGTAGCGTCGCGTAACACGCTTAAAGACGACACCCCTTCCGCGTCACTCCGCGCGACAGTGACAGAGTTATGCGTCATAAAGAGAGGCTATGTTTAGGTGCATATTGCGTTAAGCACAAACCGCTTAAGCGAGCTGAATTGCACTTTGTTGCGTCGCAGCAAGAGTCGCTATTTAAATAAATGTTTTCGCGAAGTCAGGCTTCTGTACCTATTTATTCTGTGCAAGTAGCAGGCTGATTGTCTAACTTGTCTGAAACCTCAATTTGGTTTCAAACTGTCAAAACGATCTTACCTTGCTTATGCATGTTTTTTAGATGATTTATTACTGACCTCTGTGAAGCCATCATTGAATCCGATGAAGCACTCAAGAATTGTAGCTAACATATTCCGAACAGGTTCTGTGTCCATATCCATATTCCTCACTGTGTTGAGCTTGTTTTGGATCGCCATTGTGCTTTCCACGAGCCGAGTTTTCAATAAACCTACAGAAATTAAGATATACAAAATGAATGACAGTAACAGTGTCTGAAAGAAATTGTCTTTGTTTTAAGGCTATAAATAAATAATGCTGGACGTTTCACACAGCATCATGTAGCCTCAAAATAAGCAGAGCTTGTGTTATGGAAACCACGTGACTGATATACTACTTATACTTTTTTTTGTAAATACATGTACACACTACATTTACTTTTTTGTATTATCTTGTATTTTATTGTTCTAGAGAAAGTTTAAAGGTTTTGACAGAAGAGGTAAGTTACGAAACTACTCATCTTTAACATTTACCTTGAGCTTCGGCGGAAACAAGAGCGAACGCTTTGTAAATAGGCCGTTTCAGTTCCCCAGAGAGATTGTTGCCGGATATCTCCCATTCCACAAGCGCTCGGAATTCTTCGCACTGAGATAGCGTGTCCTTCCTGTAACAAAGTTTAGAATCTTAGATCATCACCAGAAAACTTGAGCAAAAGACAATAAATTACATTATATAGGTACTAGCTTCTTAGAATAGAAGCTGACCTGCGAGACATCGGAGCCGACAACTGGCTAGAGGCAGCGATGGATAGAAGAAAGTGGCCATATTGAATCGGTGCCAATCATATTGAATCTCAGTTTTCTGTGATTGGTCTATTCCTGCTATCAGCTGATTGATCTGACAGTGCAATGTTAGTAAACGTTGTACATCCAAAATGGCTAGAGTACAGCTAGTACATACCAGTAAGCCAATAGTAGCAGTAGCCTCAGAGCATGCGACGCGGCTGTCGGCTGCGAATGCAAGTGACGCAGGCAAGTGCAAACTCTAGCCGCGAGACGACAACACGCCCACGATACTCCAGGAGACGAGACACCAAACGCACTTTCCATTACACGGGATATCTGGGTAAAAAAAAAAAACAAAAGATTATGCTTTGGCCTAAAATGTTACAGAAGCTACAAGAATAAGCCTATCGGTGCTGCAATAGCTGCTTACAATCGATCTATAGATTTTCGAATTATGACTCTCAAGTGGGAGTAATCCAAGGTAAAGTTGTCGATTAAATCTATACATTAGTGACTAATGTATAGATTGTTTACTTATATCTTATTTTATTTTTTAATTTTAGATCAGATTTTTTTAATCAGATTTTTTTAACAATAAAGGTCCTAAAATAGGTCCTTGTGTTACTCCAATGATATCTGACTAATCAATTCATTATTCAAATATCATTGGAGTTACACAAGGATCTGTTTTGGGAACTTTATTTACAACGCACATAGCGTTGCAATCAAAACTAGAGAATGAGCATTGGGGAATCGTCCTCTCTCTATGTGATTCATATTAATATTGTAAAGCAGAACATACCTCATTATACTCAGACGCCTCTATCCTCAGGTAAGAATGCGCCCAAATCTTTAGTACCCAGGATATTGTAGCGGACAGTTCCGGACTGAACACGCTGCCCAAACCAGCGTTCAAAGCTAGGCATTCCCATGTGCTGATACGGAATATTTGACCTACAATCCTGTTGAGCAAGAATTCAATAATCATCTACTGATAATAATAACAAAATTGTTATGTGTATCATACACATAACGAAGTCGCGAGCAGTGTGTATAGTGTACACATACACAGTCAGAATAAAAAAATATATTCACTAAGGGTCAATTTATACTAGCGCAGAGTCGAAGCGCATCGAAGCGTCTATCCAAAACTGAACATAACAAATTCAACCTTAACTCCACAGCGTAACGCTCACATTACTTCTGAGATTTGAAAAAGACGCGCGCATTCTTCGGAATTCGCGCGTCTGCGCGTGACCAACGCTGATTGGTGCGCGCGCATTCTCGCGAAGTAATGTGAGCGTTACGCGGTGGAGTTAAGGTTGAATTTGTTATGTTCAGTTTTGGATAAGACGCTTCGATGCGCTTCGACTCTGCGCTAGTATAAATTGACCCTAAGGGAGTGGACACACTGCGTTTTTTGCAGCGCGTTTGTATCGATACAAACGCGATTCGAACACGATGCGAACGCGCTGCTCCCCTCCCGATTCGCTTTTGTATGGAAATAAACGCGTTGCGAACGCGCGTTTGTATCGATACAAACGCGATTCGAACGCGCAGCTCAAAAACGCGCTGCAGAAAACGCAATGTGGCCACTCCCAAGATTATGTACTCCCACTCCAAGATTATGTAGGTAGATCAATTTGACACGACTTGAGCTAGGATATTCTACTCCTCGTTCTTTCACGACCAACAAGTTTTGGGGCCTAACTTTCTTTCCATCCATCCATAATGTACCCATGTGAATTTACTTCTGCCCACTACCTACTTTATTTGCATTCTAGACTAAACATACTGCTTAAACCATGGCTTAACTATTCTTTATGTTGTGAAACTACAATCCTGTTAAGAGGTATTATCATGCATTATTTTACATACTAGATTCTGCCTGCGACTTCGCGTGGTACTTAGATAAATAAATATTCATCATCAAGTTTCATTCAAATCCAACATGGCGTTACTGAAAGGAATATACTCGCAATCTTTAAAAATGTTTATAATAAGATATTTCATACAAAGAAAACACAATGTTGAGAGATATAATTATGTATGAGTTACTTTTACATGACAAAAGCTGCTTTGAAAGCCAAGAGGTAATGACCAAAATATCACAATTGTATTCTAAGTCACAAGTGACCTACCGATAAGATCTGGAACTGTTTGGAAGTCATCAGATAATGAATAAAATAAAGATATATTGTTCAGTGTTTTAGTTAAAAAAAAGTTAGGCCTTTACATTTTTACTAGATGATTTATAGTGTCAGGAGCAATATTTTAGAGGAACAAACATACATCCAAACATCCGAACATCCAAACTTTCGCATTTATAATATTAGTGTGATAGTGTGATGCGTTAGTTTGGATGTTTGGATGTATGTTTCTCGACAACCACTGAACCGATTTGGCTGAAATTTAAAATATAGATAGATAATGACCGGGAATATGACATAGGCTACTTAACCGGGTACCACGCGAGCGAAGCCGCGGGCGGCAGCTAGTAATAGATAAAACAAAAAGACAAATAATGACACTTACTTGATAATAGAATCGACATTTTCAGGATTACTACTGGTTTCTGTCAAGTATGCGAGTGAATGCTCCACATTAGCGTTCTCATTGACGCTGTACTGCATCAGTTCTGTTGGTATCATTCTTAGAGTATCGTCTTCTGTCGCATCGATCGCTAGGAAATGACCTAAAGGAAATATAAATATAGTCAGAAATATAGTCGAGACATTTTAATATAGTATAGTAAAATATACTGGTAAATATGGTATAGATTTTATACTATCTTTACCAATATAAAATAAATATTTTTGTTCGTTTGAACGCGCTAATCTCAAAAACTTCCAGTCGGATTTGAAAAATTCTTTCTGCATGTGATAGCTAAACTCTTGAGCTAAACTCTACTTTTCATCATCATCATCATCACCATATACCGACACTACGGAGGCAACGACGCGAGGGCGCTGCTAGTAATCAATATTAGCGCGTTCAAACAGAACGCGCTAATCTCAGGAACTACCAGTCGGATTTGAAAAATTATTTGTGCATGTGATAGCTAAACTCTTGAGGAAGGTTATAGGCTACTTTTTATCATCATCATCATCATCACCTTAAACCATCACCACGGGGGCAACGCCACGAGGGCGCTGCTAGTATACCAATATAACGTTTTTTTGTTTGTTTGAACGCGCTAAACTTTGAAACTACCAGTCAGATTTGAAATGTTCTTTCTGCATTTGATAGCCTTATTCTTGAGGAAGGTTATAGCAATAAAGATATCAATATAAGAACCTTACCAGTGATCATCAATATCCAGTGTAGATCTTCAAACAATGACGTCAGTTCTAAGCCACTGCCCAACTGAAGCTTTCCCATATGCATCTGCTGTAATTGACTTTCTAACCTGTGGACAAAAACAATTTGATTTTGCAATTTGCTTGAGAATGTGATATTTTGGGTACATTTTCAGAATGAAAATTCCTTTAGTCCCAAAACTGAACGAATTCTCGATTTCGAATTTGAATTTGAACCTTCGGGTTAAAAAAAATGGGATTAAAAAACACTGCGTGGTTAAAAAGGCCGTTATGCACAATAGGAATTGAACTAAGTATATGCCATCACTTTTCATTGACTGAGAGTGACAAGAACGGCATATATTGCGATTCTGCTATAACCCTGCTGATCTAAATTGTGAAAACTAGAAAAAATACATTGTTCAATTCAAATAAGAGGTCTTCCTATAAAGTTTGTATAATACCGGTCACATCACATACATTCGGAAATACACAAACCGTATGTGGTTGCGCTTCATAGTTTATAATTCTTATATTTTATTCCATCACCTTATGGCGATCGAGAGGCATTGGTTTAATAGTCTTAGTTTATTAAATAAGTGCCGCATATTGTTGTTTGGTGAAACTCGCGCGGAGAAACGCCGTAGTCGGCAGTTTTGCGCTGATGGACATTGGCTGTTGGCTCCGCTCGATGAGTCTCGTTTCGCCCGTGGAATAGTGCGCACGCGCCTGTTGCATTTGTCCACATTTTCGCTCTGACGTGCATCATCTCGTCTTTAAACCCTGAACTGAACCTACATCAAGTGTTATCTGGATTACCTAGACTAGACTGTGTTGTGTACCGCTGGCCAGCGTAGTGTCGTGTCTAGACTGCGAGCTTTAAGCCCTAACGCGGCATCGCTTCCATCTACGTGGAGATCGCTGATCAAAGGTATGTGGCATGCTTGATGAATTTGGACTTTAAATCATTGCCTTAAAGTTAGCATCGCTGAATCAGTTCCCGCGCGTATGATTTTTATTTCCTAGCAATTTTTATTCTAGAGGTTATACGCACCATTTTGGTCATTTTGACCCGGATAAATTCATTTTGGTCATTTTGACCCGGTTAAATTCATTTTGGTCCTTTGAGTACGAAGAAATTATTTTTGGGCCTATTTACGGCCTATTTTTTACGTTCTAAAAGTCTAACTTTAAGCAAAAAGCTCGGGAAATTTCCATATACAATTGCATATCATCACACAACTCTCACCTCTATTGCGTAGAGAATAAGGTTCATACTACCTTGCATTCAATAGTTCTACCGGCAAATTGATTTTTAATTTAAATCTTTAATTTCGCTAATTAAAACACTGTAATATACATATAATTGAATATCAACGTTGATACATATCGCTAAATAAGTTCATTTCATAAATCAGTTTATTTTCGGCGTAATTACATACTTTTTTGTTCGTGTATGAAAAATTGTGGGTATTTGTATGACTTTGAGTTGCCCTTCGAAACTTGTGGAATATTCCATTTCTTTGTTTTCGTACGGCTAATTATTTACGCATTAGAAACTTTTATATTTTTTTCGAATCGAGATTTGCTGACTGAATGATATCGATTGTATGTTAGATACACTTTGTACTGTGGGTTTGTTAGGTACATGCCTACAATATTCGTATTGCACGAGTAGGTATTTTTTTATAATATCGAGACTCCATCGCATCGCATTTGTTAATTATTGCAATTAATCATCTTACATCGCATTTGTTTAATTAGTGCAATTAAACATCTTATCATCGCGTCGCTTGTTATTTTATTTTGTAAGGAGACTTGATCTTTTGATAGGAACCTTCAGGTAAAATAACAGATTTGTATAAACTTTACGCGTTTGTGCCTCATAGGATACAGCCGTATAATTATACATATCACCCGTACCTAACTTGGTAATCGTAACACTAACTAGATAAGTTATTTCGAAAGGTCGTTTACTCATTTACTTGTTAGGAATTTTATTGTTTTGTACGAAGGGATTTCGTTATAAAAACAATCGCATCGCATAGGTACGTAATAAGTGTCTATACTTATTTGTAGTTTTCGCATTTAACTTTTAAAAAAAACATCTGTACTATAGGTATTTGAGTAAGTTAATCTCATAAAAAAACAGCCGTAGTGCAGAATCGTTATCGCATCGCATTCAACATACACGCTAATTACTTATCGGCTTGTGTTGAAAGGTTGTAGGTATATCCAAGCATAAATATATGAAATAGGTAGCTACGTTCTTAAGGTATTAGGCGTGTTTACTATTTTTATTGCATTGGACTTGTTATCGGCAATCTGTTATATTTTGTTCGCTTAAAATTTTTAAACCTTACAATTTATTATTGTTAGGGTTCGCGCGTACGGATAAGTGGTTCCGTACTATTATTTACTATTTATAAAATCGTTCGCCGAGTTATTGATTTGATTTGCCCCCCTAATTTCACTCACGCATTTTAGGGTTCCGTAGAAATAATTTAAGGGTTCAGTTGATTAAATTAAAATTTTGTTTTTTTTGTCAGGTTTTAACTTCTGTTCACAATGAGTGACAAGGTGAAACTCAAATTATTAGAAATTAAACGCGACTCGTATTTCGCACGGGTTCAAAGTATTTTTGATACAACAAAATCTTTAACAAGCGAAAGATTACGTAAAACTTTTATTGCTCAGGCTAAACAAATGGATAATTTACGTAGCGAATTCAATGAAATTATGGACGAGATTAATATGTTAAAATTGACATTAGATCCAAAGTGTGAAGTAAGCTATAGTGCCTTAAATTCATTTGATGAGTTGGTCTGCGAGATAAAAAGTACTTTGGCTTCATTAACGGAATCACATGATTCCAAGGAACCCGCTGCTTCGATTAGCACGAAATCGAGCCCTAATCCTTTTCACATAAAGGTACCTAAAATCGAGTTGCCTACCTTTGACGGTGATATTCAGAGCTTTCCGTTCTTTTACGAGACGTTCAAAAGTATTATACATACTAACGCCGATTTATCAGATTCTGATCGCATTCATTATCTGCTGAGTTGTTTAAAGGGAAAGGCTAGGAATGTGGCAGTAGGTATTGTACCTTCCGGTGATAATTACCGCCTGGTCTGGGATGCGCTTATCGCAAAGTACCTGGATACTCGCGCGCTCGCTACTAATTATCTAAATCAGCTGTTCTCATTGAAATCGTTCGGTTCGACGCCCGCTAACATTGAAAAGGGTTTCGATAAATTAACTGCTACGGTTGCGGGACTCAAACAATTGAAAATAGATAACTTGGATGATTTTATATTTATTCATTTGGGTCTTAAGTTAATAGACTCAGATATCGCAAAACATTTTGAAATGTCGCTTCGTAATCAACAGGAGTTAGATTATGATTATTTCGTAAAGTTTGTTCGTGAACAAGTCAAAATCTTGTTTCGCATCTCTTCTGCGGCAACTAAGCCCGCCCCCGCAGGTAGCTCCAACACCTCATCCAAGGTATCGCAGGTGTTTGTAGCTACTGAATCTAAATGTTCGCTTTGTCATTCCACGCATAAAAACTTGTTTACGTGCAATACGTTTCAAAAGTTGAGCGTGAATGATAGATTTAAGTTTGTAAAAGACAATAACAGATGTGGTAACTGCCTAAGTAGCCAACATACCGTATCTAAGTGTCTATCGAAGTCCACATGTAAGAAATGCAACGGTAAGCATCATTCCTTATTGCATTTTGAGCAATCGACGCAAGCCCCTGCGCTTGCCCCTGCGCTTGCCCCCACGGTCGCCCCCGCCTCAACTTCTGCGGCCGACCCTGCTATTCCGGATCGTGTGGCGTTGTGTACCCATTCTTCTGCACAAGCCCAGGCCACCCGGAGTACCGAAGTGCTAGCTACGGCCAAGGTTTTAGTGGCAGGTAGGAAGGGTAATGACATGGTGGTTAGATGTCTTTTGGACCCTGGTTCTCAAAAGAATTATATCACGTCGCGTTGCTGCCGTATGCTCGGTCTAACTATACATGCGGACTCGATAGATACCGTTCGTGGTATTGGTGGCACGTCGCAGCCCGTTCGCGGCTCGGTGAACCTTACGTTCAGCTCACGGCTTCGCTCGCAGCCTAGGTATGAAATTGACGCTTTAGTTTTGGATCAAATAACCGGCCAGCTTCCTCTGTGTGCTATAAATATTGCCGAATTGAATCACATTGATCCTAAATTACTTGCGGATGACACCTGGGGTGTGCCAGGTAATATTGACATGTTACTTGGGGTCAAATTGTTCGCTAAGTTATTGCGACCAGGTCACGTGACCAGCGTACCCGGCTGCCCCGACGCATTGGAGACTGTGCTCGGCTACATACTTCTAGGAGAAGCACCTATTATCGAACCTCCAACTGACACGCTGTCTTTCTTTGCGAGTTCGTTCGATAACTTCGATCTTCGTAAGTTTTGGGAGATTGAAGATGTTACGGCTTCGTCCATTGGGAGTGTGGATGATAAACACTGTGAACAGTTTTATTGTACCACAACTACCCGCGCTCCAAATGGCAAGTATGTTGCAGCTTTACCACTGAAAACAGACGCTTCAGCGTTAGGAAATTCTTTTGACATAGCTCGCAAAAGGTTTTTTAGCCTCGAACGTAAACTTAAATCGCTTCCTAACGTCAAACTCCTTTACGATGACGTCATGCGGGATTATCTACAGAACAATTACATTTCTTTGGTGCAGAATATCGTACCTGAAAGTGTGTTGCCCAAACGAAATTGTAAGGAGCGAGAAATGGAATACTATATTCCTCACCATGCTGTTATTCGAGAGGATAAAGTGACCACTAAGTTGCGCGTGGTCCTAGATGCCAGTGCATGTACAGACAATGGTACCTCGCTCAATGATATCCTGTACGCAGGTCCAGTCCTTCAGGCTGACCTTTTCGATCGAGCGAGCGAAGCGAGCGAAGATTTTAGTGGTAAGTTGGGCGATTTTGCTTTGTATGTTTGTATGTTTGTATGTTTGTATGTTTCACGAATTGTTGTTCGAGCATAACTGTCGAACCGTTCATCCAATCTGCATGAAACTTGGTAGGTCAATAGGTTGTGGTAAGGAAATTTACGGTGGAGCATATGAGCTTAATCGAAGAAGGGGTTGTGAAGATATTGGGTTCCCAAGGGGGTAAAAAATTATGAAAGTTACACAAATATATTGAGTGGGGTGTCATACGAAAGGGCTTATTTTGTACATTCCAAAATGGTTTTTATTTTTAATCTAGGATGTATAGTTTTTGAAATACGACCAAAGACCAAAAACTACGAAACCAGAGCTGCAAGAGCTCCCGTTTCATAGAGTTTCGATGTCTTCGTAGCTCATTGACTGGTCGGTCTTAAAAAGAGAGTGGCATCGTTGCGGTTTGGTTTGCAATGATTTTAGAAGCTACTTGATTTATTTTCATGATAAAAAAAATTTTGATAAAAAATGAAAATAATTGGGGTAAAAAAAGTTAAGTAAACAAATATATTGAGTGTGGTGTCAAATGAAAGGTCTTTATTTGTACATTCTAAAATAGTTATTATTTTTATTCTAGGACGTATATTTTTAAAAATACGACGAGAATTCATAAATATGAAATAAATGAAAAATTAGACACGACATTATGTATTGCATGCATGCTAATATTTTTTACCATGAAGAGCTAGCGCAATAGGCATACCCGGCAGTAGTAGCACTTGAAATTATAGGGGTAGTCAGAAGAAAGTCCAAATGTTGGCCATCTACGGTGCGCGAGATCTCAGTTCGGGGCGAACTACTAGTTAATATCTTGTTAAATTTTAGGCTTTTCAGTGTCGCTATTTCCGCAGATGTCAAATCTATGTACCTACGTATAGGTATACGCCCGCAAGATCGTTCGCTTCAACGTATCTTATATCGGTTTCATGAAGAAGAAGAACTTCAAATCTTTCAGTTTTCCGTGCTTCCATTTGGATTGAAGTGTAGTCCTTTTATAGCTATTCGCACTATCCAACAGCTATGTCTGGATGAAGGAACGCAGTTACCTCTCGCCAGGGACATTTTGCAGCGAGATATTTACATGGACGATATAGTCAGCTCTATACCTAGCACTGCGCTGGCTATAGACTCGGCTCGTGAACTGATAAAAATATTCTCTCTCGGTGATTTTCAGCTGACGAAGTGGTCTAGCAACAGTGTCGATGTTCTTCAGACTATCCCAGAGTCATTACGACTTTCACAGAGCATGGACCTAAGTAAAGATCCAACACAGAAAATACTGGGACTTCGTTGGTTTCCTGATGAGGATTGTTTCGCTTTCCAGGTCAATCCTAATGATCGCCCTTGCACGAAACGGAATATTCTTTCTTCCATCGCACGTCTTTTCGACGTTCTAGGCCTCGTGGCACCGATAATTTTATACGCCAAACTTCTTATCAAAGAGCTTTGGCTTGTCAAACTTGGATGGGATGACGTCCCACCACCTCGCATTGTTCGTCTGTGGGAACAATTTCAAGCTGAATTGCCACTTATCTCTGAATTGAGATTTTTGCGACATGTCGGCGTCATAGAACGCTGTAGGCTCTCACTCGTCGGTTTCGCCGACGCTAGTGAAAAAGCTTACGGTGGTTCGGTCTACGCCCACGTTGTCAAACCCGACGGTAGTATCGTCGTTTCGCTAGTGTGTGCGAAATCTAAAGTCGCACCACTGAAAGTCGTTTCTCTAGCTCGTCTCGAGCTATGCGCCGCACTCCTCTTATCAACTGTGATAAAGCGAGTATATAACCTTTTCGCAGCTCGGCACGCCATTGAGGTAGTCGTAGCTTTTTCGGATTCAACTGTAACTTTGAGTTGGATTCATTCCGCACCGCATCGATGGCACACCTTCGTAGCCAATCGCATCGCTAAGATTCATGAGAATCTTTCGGCAGATCACTTCTTTCATGTGAAAGGGTCTGAAAATCCCAGTGATTGCCTCTCTCGCGGCTTAACGCCTGCCCAATTAGTCCATCATCCGCTATGGTTAAATGGTCCGCCATGGCTTAAGCTTCCCCGCTCTGAATGGCCGATAAAACCATTCGTTTCAGGTGAGTCGCAAGAGCTTCCCGAAATGAAGCCCGTGGCTCTTCCTGTGCTCTCGCACGAATGCTCGGACGGAAGTCCTCCTTCCGACGACATTCTATATGCTCGTTCTACCAGGTTCTCTTCCTGGATGAAATATTTAAAAACGATTTGCTTCGTTTATAAGTTCATCGGTCAGCAAATTCTTAGTTTTGATGAGCTTAACACTATGCTCACTCAAGTAGAAGCTTTATTAAACTCACGGCCTCTGTATGCGGTCAGCTCGGATCCGTCAGAGCCTGCTTCATTATCGCCGGCGCACTTTTTGCATACGAAACCCCTTTTATTTCTTCCCGCTCGCGAAGTCAATGAAACGCGTTTAAACCTTATTTCGCGATATGAATTGATGGATAAACTGGTCCAATCTTTTTGGAAGCGGTGGCGCCAAGAGTACTTGCACACCCTACAATCCAAACAGAAATGGAACACCCCTGCCAATCCAGTACGGGTCGGTATGGTTGTCGTCTCCATGCAGGACAATGTCATGCCTCTGCATTGGCCGTTAGGAGTAATTACAGAAATATTTCCAGATAAAAACGGAGTTTGTAGAGTCGCATCCGTAAAGACTAAGAGCGGGATCTTTCAGAGTCGCCCGGTAGTAAAGTTGTGCCCTTTGCCAACTCAATAAGTTTTGTTTAACATTAAGATTAAGTCTTATCGTGCACCAATGTGCAGTATTAGATTTAGTTACCGCGTAGAATAGTTAGTTAAGTATTCTTGTTTGTAATATAGAGTCGCAACTTTAGAGTTCTTATAACTTTTGGTAGAGTTGTGATGATATGCAATTTTATTTACCTTTCCTTGTGTTTCGAAAGTAGGAACTTTCAAGCCGGGGAAAATGGTTGCGCTTCATAGTTTATAATTCTTATATTTTATTCCATCACCTTATGGCGATCGAGAGGCATTGGTTTAATAGTCTTAGTTTATTAAATAAGTGCCGCATATTGTTGTTTGGTGAAACTCGCGCGGAGAAACGCCGTAGTCGGCAGTTTTGCGCTGATGGACATTGGCTGTTGGCTCCGCTCGATGAGTCTCGTTTCGCCCGTGGAATAGTGCGCACGCGCCTGTTGCATTTGTCCACATTTTCACTCTGACGTGCATCATCTCGTCTTTAAACCCTGAACTGAACCTACATCAAGTGTTATCTGGATTACCTAGACTAGACTGTGTTGTGTACCGCTGGCCAGCGTAGTGTCGTGTCTAGACTGCGAGCTTTAAGCCCTAACGCGGCATCGCTTCCATCTACGTGGAGATCGCTGATCAAAGGTATGTGGCATGCTTGATGAATTTGGACTTTAAATCATTGCCTTAAAGTTAGCATCGCTGAATCAGTTCCCGCGCGTATGATTTTTATTTCCTAGCAATTTTTATTCTAGAGGTTATACGCACCAGTATGTATGACGATACTCATAAATGCAGCATTTTTTTTGTAAAACATTCGTGAATTCAATTTAGGATAGGTTAGTGCTACAGATAATACGTGATAATTTAATGTAGTGTTATTTATAAAATATGTATGTTAGTTGTAAGGTATTTATTGCTATGGGCCGTAGACTAAGTAAAATAACATCTTGTAACTTATTCTAATGTTGCCTGAAATAAAGTTTATTATTATTATTATAAAACAAGGGAGTGGCCACACTGCGTTTTCTGCAGCGCGTTTTTGAGCTGCGCGTTTGTATCGAATTTCCATACAAAAAAATTGTTTCCATACAAAAGCCAACCAGGAGGGGGACAGCGCGTTCGAATCGCGTTAGTATCGATACAAACGCGCTGCAAAAAACGCAGTGTGCCCACTCCCTAACTCACCTTTTGCTCCTATCTTGCAACAAACTAAACAAAACGTGTGAGCAGTGTGCAGGCGCCTTGCGGGCTATAGCACCTATAGTCATCAGATTGCAACTGTGCAACTGGCGTTCGTCTTCTTCAATATCGTCCCTTATGTCTTCGTCTGGGCAATCTCCACGCCTACAATAAAATATGTGGGGACTTCCTTATAAAAGATGTTTAAAGTTGAACATTGGTTAAACAACGTCCTGTCTTTATTTGTGGATAGTGACAAACAGAGACGGGACGTTGTTTAACCAGTGTTCAACTTTAAACATCTTTCATAAGTAAGGGGGGTGATGAATAAAGTAAGTAAGCTCGTATGAGCTAGTGGCCAACTCTGGTGATGGAGTTTTTAAACCGCCTAAAGGCCTCCGTCATGGCTTAACGACATAAAAGCCGGGACCGATAATTTAACGTGCCCTCCGAAGCACGGAAATACCATTATGTAAATCGTCCGTAAAACCAAGCGTTGAAAGCTAAAGTAAGTTCGTATGAGCTAGTGGCCCACTCTGCTGACGGAGTTTTTAGGCCGCCTAAAGGCCTCCGTCATGGCTTAACGACTTTAAAGCCGGGACCGACAATGTGCCCTCCGAAGCACGGAAGCGCTCAGATGTTAATGCCACTTGAGGTCACCCATGTTTAAAGCCGTGTGAGAAATATTTATTTTTATCATTAGGCCTGATAATGCTTACTGCAGGGCAGAGGCTTCCCTTTCCTCTCTCAATTTGGTATTCGATCACCGCTTGGGCCTTCCACAGGGATTATATTGTTATTAATATTATTATTACAAGTCTTTCTTTTTTTTTGTGTCCCACTGCTGGGCAAAGACCTTCCCCCACACATCACGGTCGGTTATATTATGAAAAAGAGAAGTTGATTGAAGCTAAAATAAAACTACAACCCACCTATTCAGTCAGTAGGTAACTAGGTACTGTAAAGAGAATTTCACTCTGACCTTCAAAACATTGCTGTATAAAATTTCTTATGCAACATTGATGTCACATACCTCGTACCATCGGGCGGGGCGAGTCGACTTTGTAGATACGTATTGAAAACTTCTATACAAGGGTTCATCAGTGTCTCATTGGAGTAACCACCGATATCATTGACTAGGGAGCTCCATGTGTGAAGGAACTTCGTTAAAGCCTCTCTCCACACACTCTCATCATCTGTCTGAAATTAAATTAAGAACATTACCTATAGTAAAATAGGTATCTACCTACTTAGTTATGAAAAATAATTTACATAATTATATCTTTTATTTTGATACCAAATGTTTCTGAGTAATAGAAAGGCCTTTACATTGCGTTGCGAGCTCTTTTTATGGAGATAAATTGAAATAACTATCGGTAGGTAAATAAATTGGCGTTGAAGATTTGGAGGCTAAAGACCTCTAAGTACTTATACACAAAAGCGATCAGTTTTTATTAATACATTACAGGTCATCTAACCAACCCACCAATATTAAAAATCTGAAAGAAATCTGCATGTAAAACCATATTTCCTGGCATTAACAAATTTTTCTTGATTTAGCAGTTGTTTTTGTACAATAAAACATTATTTATCTCATATTTCAAGTTTGTAAGTAGTAACCAGCTTGTCACCTAATTAGCTGATCGCGCATCCTTACAATTAATTGATGTTAAACCTTTAAGTTACTTACAATTTCCTCAATAACAGCACCTCGGATGCAATGACACGTCAGCGTTGTCAGTGTTTGAAGAAAAGCCGGCGGCCCCGCGGCAATCGCAGCGGGCCTGAAGAATTGATTCAGCCGCCTATAAATATCAGCTATTCCCAACAATTCTCTATCATACGGCTCATTGATATAAGACATTGCATTCATAAAACCGCTCACATAGTAATCATAATACCGCTTCTTTAGATCATCAGGGTACCCGCTCAAACTAGCCAGTTGCGTCAAACATGTCAATGAATAGTTCAATAGCTCTGGATTCGATCTCACATATAAATGTATCTCGAAGAAGAGGGAAAGCAGTTCCGGCTGCATTATTGTGTCCATCCAATTCATTCCGAGGCGCAGTGCAGGTGCCGAGTCACTTTCGTGTATAGCCTCAAATGCACCAATCAGGCGTTTGGAAAGCAAAGGTGATACATGACTCCAACATAAAACAGCTTCAACTATTGTCAAGAGCTGTTTTGTTAACAAAGCTTGTTCTCCGTCAGGTTGATGACCGGACCTTACAATCTGCTGTAGTATACTGACAGAGAATCTGAATATCCTTTTCAGATCGGATGCCTCAAAAGATTTCTTCAATCTAAAGTGCACATCCCACATTAATCCGACATCTGCCGACTTCACTGTGATGGCATATTCTTGCATTATTGCCAGAATGAGTGAACATGCAAGTTTTTGCTGGTTGATTGGTGAACTTAGTATTATCTTTTCCAGTTCACCAATCAGTGCTTTTCTTTCTCTGCCGCTGTCATCTATGCTGCCTCTTTTAATTATTATAGCTATGGTCTGTTAGAAATAAAAAAGAAAAGGTTATAATAACATAAAACAGTCCTTTAATCACAAGAGCTAAAGGTAAATTGTATTATGGTTACATTACATTGTCTTTAATCATACATTTTTGTACAAAAAGAAGTATATTTAACTACTTTCCTATAGTAAAATTAGCCTACTTCATCTCAAACAATGTCCCATGCACTACAATGTCTCATTAAGTTTAGGTAAAGATTGCCACCTCCTGACACTGTATAAATCATCTATAGTAAAGATGTAAAGGTTTATATTAAAATTAGGTTAATTTTCTTTATACCTACATACTATACACATACCTGTAGTAGTTTTTCTCTCAAAAACGGTGGAGCATCTTTTCTCAATAGATAGTTTAGGAGATATTCTCTCAATGATGAAATGTCTGTTTCAGAAAGCAAATTCCATTCTCTAATAAGTCCTGCTTTCAGTAAACTAGCTGCTTCAAATAACACATATTCTGATGTGGATTTCTCTAGAAGTTCCCTGCACATCTCATATGGATTTTTCGAAGCACGGAACTCAAGGAAAACACTCTCCGCCTGATGCCTTTGTTCTGATGTCACCATATTAGGTGGAGCCTAAAATATTACATTTTAATCAATAAATATACCTTTTGTAGCTAAACCAATTCTGATTTGATTGTTTGGAAGTGGCCTAAGTGAAAAATAAATTGTAAGGAATTATTTTAAGCTTTTAATACAAGTCATGACTTTGATATTCTGAAATTATTAATTATATTAAATTGTAAACCAAATGCGACAACTAGGCAAAAATTTAATTTGTGTGGCATGTAAAAGCATGCACACAAATAAAAATAAATACATGGTAAAACAGATTCAGATACTACTACTTTGTGAGTGTGCAATTTTATAAAATAATCGCAACAAATAAACTATTTTTAAAAATAAATAAACAATGAAATTCATAAACCAATTTTACCATCAGCATTTGGGCCGCAGTCTCCAGTGTTTGTATGGTTGAATTATCCATTTCACCTTTTGTTGTATCAATAATCTAATTTTGAAAAACGTTTGGTAGGTATTGGTTTCCTGATATTTATTGAAAAGTATATTCATGAAATGATGACATTATTATACAGAGTCAGAACCAAATGAATTAAATTTTAATGTTCTTTCCTTTTTCGATAATTTTTCACATTTCAACAAACTGAAACTTCAACATTTTACTTTTTTTCAACAACCATTTCAAAGAATGAGTGAATGAATAAATAAATTGAGAAACAGATAAAAAATAAAAAAATGAAACCACAGATCATGAATCTATTATACCTAGTGTCACAAAGTCATAAGTTGTCAATGTAACAGTCAGATTAACCTTCAAGGCGTCAAATGTCAACTCAAAAAGTCATCACAAATTCTCTCTCATGAATTTATTTTTAGTTTCCTTCCATTTTTCGTGTTTGTGTTTGTGTAAAATTCACGAGTTTAAGTGCAAATCAAGATGAGTGTCTTACGACAGAGCCCATCGTTCAACTCGTCCGTAGCTTCATCACAGTACGAAGGTATTGAAAATGTTGAATCCACTCGAATAAAGAATTTTGTGAAAGAAACATTGAAATCACGGATTTTTTTGGGTCGTTACATAGAGAGAAGACTAATTAACCCACAAATTGGTTACCGTGATATCGTTGTCGTTAGTGCAGCTGAAACCGAGTTGAAAAAAGATCTGTTAGAAGCACAACACAAGCTAAGTTCTGTATGTTCTAAATTGAGCTGGATTGGTATCACTGACACCGACTTCATTGGATGCAGTCCGTCTGGTGGCGTATGTATTTGCACAGAAATCGACAACCAACCTTTTGGAGTATTTTGGTTCCAAATCAAAACTATAAAATTCAGAGAAGATGAAGTTATTGTGATTCTGAGATGTCTGAGACATATCACAGATGCTTTTTTAGAAGTTGAGCCAATATTAACTGGTGGAACGAAAAAACTTAAAGAAATCTCAGAGAACAAAGTTACCACAGATGTGTCTTTGAACGAGACCTATAATGACATTGCGCTAAGCCTAAAAGGTGCTTTATCTATAAGTAATGTCAAAGAATTTTTTACATTCTTATTTGCATTTATCATTGCAATATTCACAGGCAGCACAGCCTTTGTTAATTTTCTTGGTAACTTCATACTTGCTCTTATAAGAGAAATGTCCATTTTAGTTAAAAACTCAACACCTATGTTTTTGGGGGTACTGGATTTCTTCAGTAAGATAGTAGGAGGATTTTACATTTTGCTTGCAATGATGTTCAGACAAAAGGCTCCTATGCCAATGAACAAACGAAGTATTACTCCATATAGGAGTTCATCCAGACACAATACTTACAGTTATGATGATGGACAGTTTGACTAAAGAAAGAAATTGATAAGAAAGCTAAAATGTCTGGGTTGGGTTGCAAAGCTTGCTTTAAAGTTTATTTTGGATCTCAAAGTTTTAAGGGGATTATAGCATGTAATAAGTATTTATTTTAATTGTGAGGAGATTTTGTGGCATTTGATCATTGGCTTTGATTTATCTACTTTGATTTTCCAAATGATGTAGCTTGTTCCACTATTTTAGTTAGTTTAACTTTATACCTGAATAAATGGGCATCTAACAAATTTATAAATTCTGTAGCCTAAACATTCCTTGAAGAAGCATTTTACTTATACAAAATAAGTTAACACTGAAGTACCTACCTCCTTACTCAAAGTTTATATCATAGTTGTGTAAGATCCAAAAGTTAGATGGATATTAAAAAAAAACTTGTTAAATAAAATAACAAGATGCAGTTAATATATTTAATTTATTGCTTAGCTATGGGGCCTGTTTTGTGATTAATTATAATTTTTGTATGTTAAAAATGTTTACATAATTGTAGGTACATTTTATACTAATTTTATTGAGAATTAAATGTTGTGACTTTATCAATGTTTATTCTTCAATGGGGACCACTATGATAGGATTTCTGGACTCTGCAAACAAATAAGAAATTGGTAAATGCACAAACTCTCAAAATTTTGAAACAAAATAAGTGATACCTATGTTACCTTTAGAAAACTTTCTTGATCTGTTCAATGTGTTTGCTGGGGGTGCCCACTGATCTGCAACTGAACATTTAAAAACTTCTACAAATTATTGAAAGTGTTTAACATCACCAAGATTCAACATAGATCCAATATTGGTTCCAATATAGCAATAGTATGGTTGAAAACTGGGAAAACAGATCAATTATCTTGGACCAAAAATGCAAGTAGGTAGGTACATCAATGGATGCAAAATAGGACAGGTACCTTTTCTTTTTGAAGGCTGTCTGAATTTATTTGGCGCCATTCCCAATCCCAATTTGGATTTATTGATTTTCTTTGTGTTATTTTTCTTAGGGGGGATTTGGTTGGTTTCATTTTTCATTAATATAGGCTGAAAATTATTAAAAGTTTTTTCAATTTTTACGTAACTTAAAATAGAGGAATCTTTCGATTTGACAGTTATTTTTTGTACATACCGCAAAACTTATTCTTCGTTCGTTTAATGATGATGATAGAAAAATCTAGTCTTTTACAATTATATTCTTAAAAAAATATGCTATCACAGAATTCACTTACTTCTGTACAAGTATTGGCCATCACAACAGATTTAGGCAATTTATTTGGTTTTATCATACTTTTTGAAACTAGATTATTCAAAATATTGGTTATGATAATATTCATTTCACTGTTATCGTACTCCACAAGTAAGTTTTTGAATAAACATAACAATGCTGGTAAAAATGTTGATAGCTCCTGCTTTCCATTGTCGTTGTTGCTCAAACTGTTTAGTAAGTCTAAATGTGTGAATACCTCGTCTAATGTCATATACTCCCGGTATTGAACCAGTGCGCTGACTGTTTTATTTCCAAACCCTGAAATTAACGCCAAAATTAACACGATCACGACTCCTCAAGACGCGGTAGACATTCTCTTATACCTATCTTTAAATATAAATCATCATATTTATCATATCTTATCTTTACATTGTAAGATCCTTTGAATATGTCTCAGGAGGTACCTTACCTAGTCAGAGGCACTCCAAAAACCTACGTAATTTGGTACTCCTCATTTCTCATTAGTTACCCTCATTTAGCAGAAGCTATTAGCATGCCATACGTGGCTGGTTGCAAGCTCGTCGCCGCTATTAAAAAGCTAAATGGTTTCCCTACCTTTTTTTTCATCGTTTAGTGCTCTTCTTCTCTTCTCCGTTTAGCTCGTGTTAATTTAAATTTTCCAAAACGAAAAATCCCTTGATTGAAGATGCATAACCGGGATTCAAATCCAAGACTTTCGGATCGAAAACCGAGGCACTTTCCGACCTCGACCAACATGGCTCTTTACCTAGGTAGGTACTTGGTAGGTAATAGGAATATTAGCTGGTTTCTTCAAAATGTTTCCCTCCACCGTTTAGAGCTCTTAAGTTTTCAGAATAAAATAATGATGAATAAGCAAATTCAGCACCTACCTAAGTTATTTTCCATAGTAACGCCCCAAATCTAGTCAGTATAAACTGGTATGATCTTTGGTCGTTTTACACTATAATTAGTAAGGACTTCAGCTTTGTATGTTGGAGTCTCAGTGACGCTTCTATGATATTTGTAAGGACTCTCGTAATTTTTCTTACTAAACTTCTCATTACCTTCATCTACAGGCTTGCAGTAGTAACTAACATTTATATGTTGGGCTAATGGAGGATGCATCAAATTTAATGTAGCATTCAAAGACTCTAAAGTATCAAATTCAAGCTTGGAGGCCTTCTTTCTTATCACTTTTTTCAAATCATTTGTAATTTTAGAACTGTATTTAAGATATCTTCGACCTTCTTCTAATTGGGCTAATTTGTATAAAAATCCTGCTGTTAATGCCTGAAATAAATAGGAATACTTAATTTTAACCAACTAGGTATGACATGCATTAATTGGTACTTAAGTACTTTGTACCTACATGAGTTTAAGTCCTACTTCAATACTATGAGTATGTAGGTATTCATTAATGATAAACTAGGAATATGACAAGTCATTTGGAGTTCCTACCTGTGTGTGAGCATCGCCGTAGTTTTCATATTTACATGGCCATGATATACAAATAATAACTATGGAATGATCTTCGAAAATATTGCACATGTCTGCGTGGGAGCATCCCTGGGTGATTTCAACTTTTTCTGTGTGCGTCGAGTCTGATAAACCCTGTAAATTTTTTTAAATTATTTTAACGGACTACGTTTCTCAAAAGTCCTTATAAGTGCGTTTGTATCTAAGAGTAAAAAAAAATGAGGTTTTCTTTTCTGCGAAATTCAGCGGGACTTATCTCTTGAAAAACGCTATTCAATAGCTCAAATAGCTAAACTATCTAAACTAAAGTACTTAGGCTACTTTTTATGATCACGAGTACCGTTACGGGGCAGTGGTCCAACTGCCGAGGGCGCAGATTTGTAATGACGGAGCCACATTAGCTCATAACATAGGTACTATACTTAGTACCTACTACAACCAGGTAAATGTATTACCACAGATGTATTACTTGCCTCATTCAAGAACATCAATGCGTTTTTTCCATACTCTCCACCCATGTATAGAAACTTTTTCAAAATACGCATGTTTTTTATAATCTCCCCTGTGTTACTCGTAAAATATTTTGTGTCTTCATTGAAATGGATTATAAAATCGTTATATTCCTTTTGGTTCAAGCAGTGGCATTTTCTTGTTAACCTTTTGTAAATAGAACAGTCATCGTCTTCTTCCTAAAATTTGAATTTTAATACTTAGATGATAATGATTTTGTAAGTCTAAGCTGTGGTCTAAGTAAGGTACTAAGTTTAAGTTTGTCTGAATTTAGAGTCCTTGAGTTCAAGAGAGTTATAAAAACAAATAGGTAGGTACCTTGGTAATTAAAGTTTGAGAATAGGTAGGTAGGTACCCTAGTACCCTACTTTTGATGTTCGTAGACGAGTAGGTACCTACCTACACCTACACTCGTGACAAGTGCTTACCTCGACATAAATTGCGTCCAAAGTCTTTGCTTGATTTTCAAGTTTCCTCAACGCATCAGTACCAATAATATCGGTTACTGAAGGAAACTAAAAATAAAAAAATGGGATGAAGGACACAATATACCTACAGAAAGTTACTAGGTATGTAGGTGAGGGTCTCTGTAGGGCTGTTGGTACATGACTAGGTACATCCTCATCAGCATATAGCAGTCCACTGCTGGACATAGCCCTCCCCCAATGAGCGCCATCGCGCCCTGTCTTCAGCTTGACGCATCCAACTTGTGCCGGCAGCCTTTCGCAGATCGTCACTCCACCTGGCAGGAGGGCGTCCTACACTACGTTTGCCGAGACGTGGTCTCCACTCGAGAACTCGTTTACCCCAGCGGTTGTCAGTTCTTCGGCAGATATGGCCGGCCCACTGCCACTTCAGCTTGCTAATTCTCTCACTAGGTGCATGTAAGTACCTACCTAAATGTATAATGCATGTAAGTACCTACCTAAATGTATAAGTAGTAGGAAGTAGTATTATTTTAATAGAGAGTAGGTAGGTGTAGGTACCTAATTTGAATGGTGCAAATGATACACTAGCAGTGATATCTGCACCCAATCACCTAATAAAACGTGTAAGTAATGCATCTAATTAAAATTTAGACTCACCTTTTACTTGTGGTAGGTACCTAGGTACCTACATACAAGAAAAAAATAAGAAAATAAAATCATACTGCATTGGCATTCGGTATAGGTTGTAAAAGTTCCGTCAGGCGATTCTCGCAAGAATTAAAGTTCTTTGAATGTGTTTTGCATTGTATTTCCTCGAGTAAACAAATTAGTTTTCTTGTGCTATCCTTCAATTTCATCAAGGTTTCCTGAAAATAATTAATTAGTTGACCATGGGGCTTGTTTCACCAACTTATTCTACGTTAGGGTGCCCCACACAGCATTATTACTTACCACTTTGACGTGCGCGTAAGGTTCTGCTGCACTTTGTATGTGTTTTGGTTCTGTATTGATTAAGTTAGAATATTCTAACTTTTTTGATTTTGCTGAAAATGCAGGCTTAGCCATTCTTTGCCCACTAGCAAAGCTTGAATCTGGATTCTTCGACAAGCTACCAAAATTGAAAGGATAACCAAAATCGTAGTTTAGATAGCTGTCAGCGGCGCTTGGACCTGCGTTTCCATGAGCCACTAGTGCAGTACTGGATGAAGAGTTGACGGAGTAGATGTTTTCATCGTACTCCTCATTATCCATGAGGAAAATGTTGCAGCTGGAGAGCTTGTTGAATATTTCAAAAACTAAGGGTACCTATGCTAGTAATTAAACGATCAAGTAAATTAACATGATAATGACACAAAAAGACTACACAAGGTTCATGCACAGGTTTTTCGTAAGTTTTGAAGATATGAAAATAGTCTAGCTCCTTTTTAGTTTGGCCATTTTTGAATTTTCGAGCCAAACAAAACAGTACGTCTGTACCAAGTACCAACCAAACAAACCAATAAAAAATTGTAATGTCAAAGTTTTCAAAGACGGTTCATTTTTTTTTATGCTGGCAACTACAAAATAAAAGTAGTATTTTTTTTTATAACTAACAATGGAAATGAACACTAACCATTCACTCATTACGTCTACTAATAAATTAATTTGTCTATGGGCTAGGCCTGCCTGTCTGTCTTGGCTGTCACTGTCACTGTCATCAGTCAAGTTGGAAGTCAGGCAGGGGTTGAGTCCTTTCCTTTCGTTTTATTTGTTTTATTTTTATTTATTTTATTTTGGTTCCGATTACTTTTCCTGTGGTTTCAGTTTCAGTATGAATAAATAATGAATACTTACAGAGGAAAAGTACCTTGTGATAGTCCCTGCGATTCAGACAATGATTGGACTGATTCTACCGGAGATTCTAAATACTCCGACTCAGAAAGGTGTACACGAAATGATGATTATTTCCTATGAAATTCAGATAAAAGTGGTCTAAATCTTACATACATACTTTTCTTTTCCAGTTCAGTGCCAGAATGGGATTCCGATGTGGGTGAAGATGGAGAACTTGTTTATATTAAAGTTAAATCGTCTGTAGGAAGTACATCAAACATTCAAACTTCTTTGTTGGAAAACTGCGAAACTTTTAAACTTCGGAATAATTTTAAAAGGTCTTCGACGCGGAGATCTACTCGAGGTACCTACCTTGATTTCCAACAAAATTATTTAGGAAAAAGATACCTACCTACTTATTATTTTTTTCAAAACTTTAAACTGACTCCACATAACGCATGTAATACACAGACCGTATTTTGAAAACTACTGAACCGATTTTGATTGAACTTGCACTTTTCCATTTCAATTAATTTGTTTGCAAATTGAAGTAAATGTAAGCTATAAAAATAATTATCACAATCCGATTAATAGTTTTGGGGAAATATGTGGACCAAATATACATACACTAGCAGCACCCTTGCGGCGTTGCCCCCATAGTGAAGATATATGGTTAAGATGATGATGATGAAAAGTAGCCTTCCTCGAGAGTTTAGCTATCAAATGAAATGCAGATAGAATTTTTCAAATCCAGCTGGTAGTTCTTGAGATTAGTGTGTTCAAAAAAACAAACTCTTTTGCTTTATATATTTGTATAGATACATCTATAATTACATTTCTTTGTTTGGAAGCCCTATTATATTATCAAATAATGTGAATCTATTACAGTTCTAAAAACATTTTGTATAAATGCATGTGTTGAATTGATAATCCCTTATTTGAAGTTGTTTAAAAATTAACAGTTACTGTATTTTACAGGCAGAATCTTCAAAGTACTAAAAGGACACAAATCAAAAAGCTTAGATGCTGGCAAGACAAAAAACAACCAAGAATCTGGGTCTAGCAATGCAGGTTCTACAAGAAATCAAAGTTTTGATGAAACTTCTCATATAGTCATTCATGTAATCCCCTCAATTACCTCCAATATTACATTATTATTATACATGCTTATTATTGTAATACCTATTATTTTGTTGTAAACTGTATATGAGTAATTCTCAAATAAATTGTACTTTCCAGAAAAAAAGTTTGTCGCAATTTTTACATTTAAAAAATAAATATATTTTCTTATTTATTTTTGAAATGCTATATTTCATCTATCAGAAGACATTCTTATTATTTCGTAACAGATAGTGCATTAGCTAAATTCTATAGAATAAACGCCCAGTGTTAAGTTTAATAAAACCTTGATTTCGTTGTCAATACAAAAATCATCATGTCGCTCTATGCCTTTACAGGTTCAGACTTAATTAAAATTTTTTTTTTGTAGATATGGATTTATTTATATATCTTTAACTCAACGGAATAAAGTTCTATTTTATTATCTTTACTAATAGGGACTATGTCTCCTAAATTTCTAATACAAATTAATAGTTATTTGCTTGTCGCAAGTTTCTTACAATTTAGTAACAAACAACTTTGTAACGTTATTTTACAATGATTTCACAAGATTATTGAACGCAACTTTTGCCATTCAGTTGGCAGCTTTGACTCGATTCTGATTGGTGAATAACGAAACTGTCATGGCGTATTTAGACGTGAGGGACCGCCTTGTTGTGTGATGTCGCAGCTTCAAACTTCACTAACAATTTCGTTATTCTGGCAAGAAAACTTGATATTTTGCAGGTAAGTTGTTTCAAAATGGATATCTAATTTAAATTTGTGTAGTTCTTACATTTATCTAGTGATTTATTTATGTTTTCGTGCTTCAGATTATGTTGTTGTCATGAAAAACAGTTTTGAGGGTATTTTTTTCGTACAACTTAGTTACATTTCGTTACGTAACGAAATTGTTCTCTAAAGCTACATGCACATTAGAATAACGACAATAACAAAGAGGGTTATGGCTTGTGTTTGTATTTGTTGTATTATATAAATAGACTGATTCCGATAATAATTCACAGTGTAAATGTAGCTTAATTATTACATTTTCGTAACTTATTTACAATTTCGTTACAACAACTTCGATACAACATATTCGTTACGTACAATTTAGTTGAGAATTACTCATATATTGTATGGTACACATAATTAAAACATAAATTATTAATTTGTTAGGAAGTGACTCTTATTTCATTTCTAATTTTGCATGCTGAAAAGCAGATTCAAGGCTGTACCATATTTTCTACCTGTCATCTGTTTTTTAACCCTAGTTTCGCATACTTTATAAATGATTTGATTTGATTTTAGTAGTAAACAAAGAAGATGTTTAAAAGGTCATATTTTATTAAATAACCTTTTTATTTTTTAATTCTCAGGTCAGCAGGAACATGATATTTCCAAGTGAGAAGAACTGCCAAATAGAAAAACTGTTTGGCATAAGTCTTACAACACATTCCGATAACAAAACCCTTGTGATAAATGACTTCCTGATTGAAGCCAGGACTATTTACACACCTAAAGTGAAAACAGGATACTATTTACAAAAAATCAATGGAATAGAAGTAAATGCCTACAACTTGAACAGCGTTGTTCAAAGAGTTATTGAAGACCATAATAATCCAAGACTAACATTCCAAGCTCCAAATAAAGACTATGCTATAGATTTGGAAAGATTATTATCATGTAAAAGTACACCAGAAAATGCTCTTACACAAGCAGTGAAAGATTCACAATGCTCTGTGTTATACATTTGTTGTAATGATATGGATAACACAACTGATGATACTGGAGTTTTATATTGCTACCCGAGACCTTATAACCAGAACTTTCTCTATAATACTCGAGGGGCATATGTTACCATAAACCATTTAGCCCCAAAGTCACTGGGCACTAGTGAACCAAAATCTTCATCTATTATCCACAGTGATAAACTAATAAATGTGATATACACACAGCATTACACGGATTTGCTTTTGATAGCACTTCCCAACACTAAAATAGATCTTATATTTGCAAAAAAAGTTGTAGAGGATATTGTTCGTGTATTGGATTTCTTGTATGGATCTTTGAAATCATGTTTCACAAAAGCAAATAATGTAGATAAGTTGGATGTACTATTCTCAAGGATTTTTGTAAATTTACTCCAAGCAAAAGGGTTTGAGAGGAGTTTTGAAGATGTGTTGGCTGCTCATTCTGTTTGCTTGCCTTTGGAAGTGAAAGTACAAGTGGATGATGCAATCACAGAACTGGAAGCTGCAGATTATCGTGAATGGGTATGTTATTCATCTTACTTCTGAAATGTGAAAGTTTAGTTTGGATGTTTGTTACTCAATCACGCCAGAACTGTTGAATGGATAAGGATGAATCCTAAGCCCATATTTTACAAACCCAAGCCACATCTTGCTGGAAGAGTTACCTAATTATGCTAAATAGAATGATTTCATGATTTTTATGGTCTAGGACAGTGTTCCGCAAAGGGTGTGCCGTGGTCATTAGTTGGTATGCTTCGGAAAAATAAGGTTACCCTACTTTACCCTATATCAGTTAAGCTACTCTAAATTTGGTCCGCAATGCTCAACTAAACAAGCTCATGCTTCGCATAAAAAAAATGATTTTTCATATTAGGGTGTACCTCCAACATTTTTCGATTTCCTAGATGAACCTTGAATTGAACACAAAAAGTTTGCGGAACACTGGTCTAGGAGACTATTGAAATCTAGATTTTATATTTTTACTAGCTGCTGCCCGCGGCTTCGCTCGTGTGGTACCTGGATAAAAAGTAGCCTATGTTACTCTCCAGCCCTCCAACTATCTCCACACAAAAAACCACGTCAATCCGTTGCTCTGTTTTGACGTTAAAGCAGGACAAATAAACACACTTTCATATTTATATAATATGGGTATGGATGTCATAACTTGTCATTATTAATTTTCAGACAGATGATGTGGAAAACTTCCAAAGGTTATACACAGTTATTGGATCATGCCTATACTACTCTGGGCATCTACTAAGCTCACATTTACAAGATGAAGATTTAAAGGAAATCAATGCATATTTGAAGCTAAATGGAGTTTTGAAATTGAGCACCGTAAAAGAGTTAGAAAAGCTGATTATATGGAAAGAGGTGTTTATAAATGAGTATAGAAGGCAGAGCAAAAATGATGCAAATGAGTATAGGTATGGTTGTTTAATTTTGTAATTAACAAGTAATCATGGGGAAAGTCAATCAAAATTTTTTCGTACTTTTGTATGGAACGCCTTTTTTGACAATATATCGAATTCTGATCTCAGTAGGCTGATTGTCTAACTTGTTTCAAAGTTCAAAGTGGTCTCAAACTGCCAAAACGATCGCGGAGGTATATTTCTTCGCGATCGGTCTCGTTGAGATGAGAGTGACAGAGATACTTGCGAGATCACTGAACTGTCATATTTGAGAGTTCAAGTCCGATTTTGGTCGCTATCAAAGATAATTAAGGGACTGCTCAACTGTAGTAGTTTATAATTTTAAGTATTAAAAATGTGTTGATACTAAAAATTATTATAAACTGCTTTTGATCTATATATTCATTGCATTTTGTATTCAGAATACCAGATGGGCGATGGTTTCTTCTCATCATTGGTAAAGGCCATTTTGTACTAGCCACTTTAATGGAAGCTGGTGGATGTACTGAAATCGTAAGTCATAAATAAATTGCCATCTAGCCCTAATCCAAGCAATGCTACTGTACCATGAACTGTTAGGCGCAGTCCTAATTGGCCATCGATCGCGCGATCAAACAATCGCGCGATGGTCATTACCATTAGCGTCGAGATTGCGCTATTATTTAGACTTTAGAGTGTACTAATTGAAGCTCGTATGTCATTTCGCAATCTCATTGCAAATGTCCATCGCGCGATCGATGGCAAATTACGACGGCGCCTTAGAATATTTAAAATAAATTTTTCTATTTTTTTATTAATATGTAAGAATACATAATTATAATGCTTCAGTCTGACTCAGAACAGATATTAGTGCTCATGTAACAGTTACACTGTTTATTGTCTCACTAACCTCACTCTTAGTTAACTTTTTAGTGAATTCTTTTTTGTGATACCTTACTGGTTACAAAAATCCTTGGTATTTGTACAGAGCTTTGTATATTAGCTGCTTTTATTTTCTCAACTAGAAGTTAATTATTTATTTATTCATATCTTTCCTAGAGTCGATGGTGCATTGGTGATGGTTCACAATTAATATGAAAATCTTTAAACAAGGTAATCTATCTTCTTATCTTACTAACCATAGAAGAGTTACTTAAAACTATCTGTAGTATTGGGGCTTAGGTTAAGCTTTGAATAAAACCTTGATACTGTTGGCCAATCTGCAGGGCTATTTTGATTCACACGTAATGTCGCTAAAGCCTTGACCAAACCAAAGCGTTCAGCTAACGTCCGCGGTGGCGATCAGTTGTTGTCCAATCAGAGGACGCATCGTGACACCGATGACAACCACTGATACGGACACGGATCGCCACCGCGGACGTTAGCTGAACGCTTTGGTTTGGTCAAGGCTTAACTCGGATTTCTTCCTACAAAAATTTATTTTTAACGATGAATAGGTACTTTAAAATGGAGATGGTTGAAAAAAGTGATAGACATTTATATTGTGTAAAATAAGTAATTCTGCATTCTGGAACTGTAATATTGTTCGTAAAAAATACTGACAAATTGAGAACCTCCTCCTTTTTTAAAGTCGGTAAAAAAGACACCCAATTGCCACATACATAGTCATGATTCCCTAGATTTCTTGAGAGAAAATCTAAATTCCCCAGGCTATCGGTCCGACCCCACCCTCTCCGTTCTACGTAGAGGAATGCGAGAGTTGCCTCGATCTGTTATACGAGGTGGGGCTAGACAAGCATTTGGCAGCGTTGTTCGCTTCTAACTCTCAGCCGCAAGTCGAGATAATGCCTGAGTTTCTTACGAAGTACGGGAGGAAGATGAAGGAGATTAACTGTGAGTATTGTTTATGATATAGAATGCTTTATTTTTCTTTCGACCTTCCCTTAACTTCTGGACGAAGAATGTGCCGTTCCGGCGTTTTCTAGGACGTTTACCGATTAGAGCACATGAGTGTAACACGTCACCGACATTACGTGCTAGTATTATGTAGGTACTATGCATGTTATACTATAAGGTATATATTTTATATGGGCCGTAGTTTTACTTAAGTATTTTACATCTTTTACTTGCTATTGTTGCCTGAAATAAATGATTTATTATTATTATTATTATAACAATCAAGATCCGTGTTGGCCGAGGGGGATAGTACCTCCACTTTTGATCCGAAGGTCGTGGGTTCGAATCCTGGATGCAAAGGCCCAAGTGTGAACCCTACCTGCCAAGACCCGGCCGGGCGGGCCCGCCAATGTACTTGTAGCTTTGCCCCTAAAGCGCGGAGTGCGCCTTCTGTACCTATTCTGTGCTGGTAGATTATGGAGATCTTTGACCAGCATTGAGACAATATGGGCTAAAATAATAATAATTAGACATTTTCGTTTATTTCAGCTTTAAAACCGGACAGCACATTAAAATCATCCACCTTCAAACTATCAAAAGGAACCGACACCAAACGCCGTCACAACTCTTCAGAACAGATAAACAGCAGCGCCCCTAGCGACAACTCTCCGAACTACGGCAGCCATCACAGTTTGTACAACCCGTGGTATAACGCAGCTCAGAAGTACAGGCATTCTAGTCTGGACGTCAGCTATTCGGAGGATTCTAATAGCTTGAAGAGTAATAGGTATATGAGTTACTTACACCTTTCAACTAATATTGTCTCATGCAAAGCTCGAGGGGAGACCTTTGCACAGCAGTTGGACAGTATAGGTTAAATACAATACAATGCTTGTTTAAAAAAAATCCAAAAAAACTGAAATACTCACATTATTGGATAAAGCTGAGGCGTGATTGGTTGATGGCATTAGGGGTGAAACATTACTACTTTTATTAAAATTCTGTATTTTTTCAGTGAACTAGGCGAAGATCGAATTCAAGGTAGAAGGGCAGACAGAGAAAGAAATCGGCGGGATTCCTCTGGATCCGATTCAGATTGGGATAGACAGGTAAGACAGTATCCGTTTTTAATTTAAACAAGTTTTTAAGTAATTTTTAAGAATGCTTATTTAACTAATGAGTAAAGATGATTGCTGTACTTATAGATGTTTTCCAAAAGGATAAATAGAAATCATGGGATCATTTTGATCCTGATAATTATCCTTATACAATACACTTTCATCAAATTTCTATTTATGCTCAGTTTATATCACACTATCACACTAATTATGCGAAAGTTTTGATGTTTGGATGGATGGATGTATGTTTGTTCCTCTATAACTAGACAACCACTGAACCGATTTGGCTGAAATTTGACAATGACCGGGAATAGAAAATAGGCTACTTTTTATCCGGGTACCACGCGAGCGAAGCTAGTTTGTAATAAAACATAACAAACTAGAACCAGACAAGTAGGTACCTCGCCGTACGCATACTTGAGCATACTAATAAACGAAAAATATTATTTTCAGGATAGCAGAGCGAGTGGAAGCATTGATATGTCGGACATAAGGAAATCGTTACTAAATGAAATTAGCCATGTAACAGTACAAAGGTACATGTGCAGTATCTACACTACATACAAAATAATAAATTCTACAATTTTCTTGCAAATGTGCAAAAATATAATTTCACATAAAACTAAGTACTAAAATCTAATTTCACAAAATTTTCAGTGCAAACGTAATGCATTTTTTTTAGTTCAAATTACCATTCACTTCAAATTTTTTTGCAATAAACTTTACCGATCCTATGAACCTCGTATTTAGTTGCTTAAATTTTTAGAAATAAATATTCCGTTTTTTGTGCAAGTAACTGAATTGATATAGGTATTATTATTTTGTAACATAATAACTGAACTAATATATTTTCTTACAGAATAACAGCAGGCGACGATAACGTTCTATTCCACTTCGTTCAACTAGAGACCGAGAAGGGTGTTCTAATCGCGCCAGTGTCTAATATCGAGACGCAAGCGAACAACCCTCTGTATTCATACATTGTGCAGACTTTTAGAATTGCCTGCAAAAGAATTCATGATATACTGCAGCATAGTATTAGGTAAGACAAGTTAATATTAGCATTCACGATTTAGTAACGGTGTCATATCAGTCTAAAATATCTCACAGTATTTTTAATTTGTGTACAGATTCAAAAGAAACCAGACGACGTCCAATCCGCTGAACAAAATCTTGGTAGCTGTCAAGGAACATGGAATGCTATTCCAAGCGCCTCCTGAAATTCTGCATCAGTGCGTTAGTAAGAAACATGCAGAGCCCTTCCAGTTCTGGGTTGTTGGGTAAGCTTTATAAAGAGAAAAGATTTACTTACTGCATAATATTATGTGGTTTTGCTTGCATGAGTCGTGTTGACCGAGGGGATTGGTACTTTCGATCCAAAGGTCGTGGGTTCTAATCTAATCCTGGCCGCGCATCACGGGATTTTTCCTTTCGAAAAATGTAGATGCGCATAAACACTAGCTCTAAACGGTAAAGGAAAACATCGTGAGGAAATCAGCGGCATAGTCGGCCCCATACGTATTGAACCATGTATTTCCTGTGGATATGGCTGGTTAAGTTGAGAGGATGGTTTCCAGCCTACTCCATCTCAAACAATGTCCCAGGCACTACAGTGTCCTGCTAAGTGTAGGCCAGGATTGCCTCCTGACACTATGTAAATCATCTAGTAATGATGTAAAGGCCTATGTTTTAGCATGCTTAGTTCTTGGTAGATCTTCGAAGTTTTACATATTATTTGCAACCTTTTAAATGGTCAAATGGATGAAAGACCGCTAGTGGCACTAACAATTGAGCGCTTTCCTGCGCAAACTTCTGTGATTCAGGCTGGTTTTCGCCCACTGCTCCACAGAGGTCGTCAAAAAAAAAAAAAAATTGTTGTTTTGTTTCAGGCGAGTCTTCAGTGAGCCTGAACCCAAAGAGCTGTATGTTTGCTACCACGAATCTGTGCCACAAGATCTTACCGAAATAGCGTATTTGCTGTCATATTTAGATTATTAGGTAGTTTATTATAGTGAAACCACAGAATTATATCAAGATAGAAGCAAAGAGTGTATGTACCTCGCGTGCCAAAAAGGAGGGCTGATGACTTCTTTGCTCGCCGCGAAGTTCATTCGAAATTCATTCCATTATTGCGGCTTTGATTTGACGCGCCAGACTTGGCGAACCAGCAATGTAATCCAAACTGTCAACTGCGTTTGTCTAAGTACCTACGCAAATTTTACACGGTCTGTTTCCATACAAACCAACTAACTTTTCTATCTCGATATAGTTCTGAGAGTGAAAGAGTGATTTTGTGTCAGTATTAAACATGTATTTTGCATAAGGGACACATAAAGTCCGTCAATAGGCAATATGCGTCTGATTCAAAAGCGGGTTAAATGTATTTTATTATGAACATTGTTGCTTTAGAGGTATGTGTGTGTAATTATTTTTTAATATTAAACCATTTTCGATTAGAAAATAAATTTTAAAAATTGCAAAAAATAGTAGGAATTTCAAAATACTTGAAAAGGATGTGAAAGGATGTGACGTCACGAGTTCATAAGAAAAGTCAAGGACGAGTCAGATATGACGATCCAAGATAAGTTTTTTTTTAATTTTCACAATTCCTATACTCGAACTTATTGTTGTCACAGATTACTATTGTACTTAGTATCAATTTGACGTCACACGTCAAAGTTCACAAATTGTTACTACAACAGTAATCTGTGACAACAATAATAATCGTGTTTCAGATGCGTGAAAATGTTGGTAAATTTCAAAAATTATTTTTGTTATAAAATTTTAGTATTTCGGCGCTGGAATTTTTATGACGGTTATTTGACGATATAACCTATCGTATAAAATCATAAAAAAAAATTGTGGGAGTTCCCTATTGTAATAGGTACAGTATGCACGATGGATCTAGGCATTCGTAAAGTTAGCCGTTTCAATGCGTAGTTTTCATACAAAATTTTCTACTGCGCAGCGAAACGGCTAACTTCACTAATGCCTAGATCCATCGTGCTTTCCTGTACTGTACGACTGTGAGAAAACAAAAATAAACATTTTCTATTGTATCTAACTTGTTTTTTTGTTAATTTTAAATGTAGTACGTAAGTACATAATATAAAAACAGCTCACTGATGTTAGGGTAGGTAGGTATCATTAGTTTTATTACTATGAAGAAAACGCCATAATAATAAACGGCCTGTTTGAGAGTGGTACCTCTAAATAGCACAGAACACTATTATCCTACGGATAAATAGTCATGATTGTGATCTACCTATTTAGTTAGGCACTCACGCTTCGAGCAGGTGAGTACGGAACATTATCGATCGAGCGAGCGAAGCGAGCGAAGATCTTAGTGGCAAGTTAGGCGATTTTGCTTTGTATGTTTGTATGTTTGTATGTTTCATTTTTATGTTCTCGCATAACTATCGAACCGCTTATCCAATCTGTATGAAACTTGATAGGTCAATAGGTTGTGCTATGGAAATTTGCTGTGGAGCGTATGAGCGTAATCGATGAAGGGGTTGTAAAGATATGGGGTTCCCAAGGGGGTAATTTTTTTTCAAAGTTACTTAAATATATTGAGTGGGGTGTCATATGAAAGTACTCAATTTATACATTCCAAAATGGTTTTTAGTTTTCTTCTAGGTTCTATAGTTTTTGAAATACAGAGAAAAAGAAAAATGATGAAAACCAATTAACGGATGTATGGAGAGAGCTCCCGTTTCATAGAGTTTCGATGTATTCGGGGGTCTGGTTAACATACAAAGAGTGTGGCATCGTTGTGGTTTGCAATGATTTTAGTTGCTTCTTGATATTTTTCCTTGAGATTGAAAATAAAAGCCGTGTTGGCCGAGTGGAAGAGTGCTCGATTTTCGATTCATAGGTCGTAAGTTCGAACCCTGGCCGAAATGGATTTTTCGATTAGAAAAATTTAAATGCGCATTAACACGAGCTCTAAACGGTGAAAGAAAACATCGTGAGGAAACCAGTTAACGTTCTAATAGCGGCGATGGGCTTGCAACCTGTCACGTATGCAAATGCTAACTCCTGCAAATAGTGGGCTGGGCATGTACCAAAATTATAGAGGGAGACGGAGACGGAGACGGAGGGGGAGGGGGAGGGGGAGGGGGAGGGGGAGGGGAGGGGACGGAGAGGGAGGGGTGGGGGGGAGAGGGCGGGTCGGGGGAGGGGAGGGGAGGGAGGCGGAGAGGGAGGGGGAAGGGGAGGGAATTGATTTTCTCATACATTTTGTATTGAACTGCTATTTTAATAATTTCTCGAACTAAGAGGCCTTCCCTGAGGCGCGGTACGAAGTTAGCGGGGTCAACTATTGAATATAAACACGACACGACTTAATGTACCGTAAAATACGCCAACATTGCCCACTTTTTTCAAATAATTTCAATTTTTGTAAAAATTGTCTATGGGAACGTAAGTATTTTCTTTTATCATCTGCTATTATAAGATTATGTGCATGTATTACTTTATCAGATTTTATGATGCGTCAATATTTCATTAAGTATTTTATACATTTTGATGGCGGGCAAAGTTATCTGGACTTTTAGCCAACATTGCCCACGTTGATTTTTGACGCAAATATAGCCTCTAGAGAGATGAAATAAAAAGCCAATACAAGAATTTAGGCAATAATGGCGTTTACTTTAGGTATTAAAACGATACTATAGAAGGTTTCCTAGCAAAGTGGCTGGGCAAAGTTACCCTGACATTTTTTGTCATTTTCATACAAACCGCATTTCACAAATTAAAAGTGCTAGGGTTGGCACTTCTTAGTTAACTGTCTTGTGATCGTAGTTGTTGTAGGTATAAAAAAACTGGTTATTTTTCATTCAGGTATTTATTTAATAAACTTTAATCAACATATTTATATAGGTACCCAAATGAAAATGAAATACTAATTGAGATCAAATGATGTTAGGAGCTAAATTAAAATAATTACTAAACTATTAGACATTTTCAGCTAACTGTCACTATTATTATTGCATTGTCACCGAAGACTCATAATTTTACCTAAATTCAGCTCAATTTGACACCGGGAAGTAGGTCAAATTAAGCTTGCAAGAATTGACCCGGACAAACATACTTACAAACATAGGAACTTACAAACATACAAACATTGCAAGTTAATTAAAAGCTTTAAAAAAAACAAGTTTATGAAGTGCCAACCCTAAGCTTATTTTGATGGCGGGCAATGTTGTCAATAGTAGATCGCTACATTGCTGGATAACTTTGCCCACCGCTATAACTCTTGTTTGAAAAGACATTCAGCAACGATAATAACATATTAATACTCCTAAAATGTTCTTACATATCATAATATTAATAAAACTAATCTGTGTTTTCGCCATCACTCACAATTCACTTATGAATTTGCACCAAAATTTGCCCGCGAAAATACGCACCGTACTCGAAGAGTTCCAACAAGTTACTGAGTGAAGCTAGCGACACACCAGATAGACAGTGTTGCTAGACACATAACCTATTTTCTATCAAAGTCAAAAAATGTTAACATATTATTCAAATATTTTTGCAATTTAAAGATTTGCTTAAAAATTGATCTTCGGGCAAAATTACCCTTGGTGGCAATGTTGGCGTATTTTACGGTATTGCTTGCATGCATGCCTATAATCTTTACCATACGGAGGTAGTGCATTAGATATCATTGTGTGGTAAACACTAGAAGGAGCACTTAACGTAGGTATAGGGGTAGTCAGAAACAAGTCCAAATCTAGGCTATCAACACAACGGTGCGCGAGATCTTAGTTCGGGGCGAACTACTAGTTATCACGGAGTAAATATTGTTCTGTAACTCACACCCATGACTTGCCCATGACTCATCTTGGTGGGTCCGTGGGTCCATCGAACGAATCGAGTAAAATCGAAAAAAATTAAAACCGCCCGCTCCGCGATCGGTCCATCGAACGAATCGAATAAAACCTGTTTTAATTTAAACATAGCCGTAATTCCCGCTGAAAAAAGCCGGAAGTGTGAGACTTGTGTAGTGTTGATAATGATAACAAACAAATTCATAAATCAGGTACAATTAAAATGCTTAATGTTACAGAATTAACTATTATAGTTTTAAAATATAAACTGATATTTTCGAGAAATTCAAGCCGATTTTCAGCAAATTGAGTTAATTAATTCGTTGTTTTGACCGTCTGTACAGGAAGACATACATAGACATAGACAAGCGACCTTCCTTCAGTCTTCAATAAAATACTAGAAGCTACATAATTAATCCAATAATATTCATTATTCCATTTTAAAATGTGTTATAATCACCTCAAGTGATTTATCTTTACCATGGCCAACCGTTCGCTGGATAAAATAAAAATAAAAGACATTTCCGCGCGTCATTCGATTCGGAGGATGAAGTTGTCGAGTCTTGCGCAAGGTTGCCAATTTTGGGAATTTATCGCTAGAAATGACGACTTTTGCTCATGGCTTAGCGACCAAAAATAAGTATTGACGTCAAAATTATTTGACTTTCGGAGTAGGTTCTTATTACAACTGTTGCAAAACTGGGCTAGAAATGGATATAATTTTTTTTTAAATAATAAAAATGTAATTGAAAGTGGCCCTCATAAAGAAAGATGTTTATAGTTGAACACTGGTTGAACAACGTCCTGTCTCTGTCACTAACCACAAATAAAGACAGGACGTTTTTTAACCAGTGTTTCACTTTAAACATCTTTCATAAGTAAGGCCCTATAAGTTTAAACCGCATAATTGCATTTTTGGTAAATGAATTCTAAACAATATGTGATTGTTACAATTTAGTGATTAAGAAACGTTACTTACATAAAGTTACATTGTTTTTAATTAGCAACTAATCGATCGAGCGAGCGAAGCGAGCGAAGATCTTAGTGGTAAGTTGGGCGATTTTGCTTTGTATGTTTGTATGTATGTTTCACGAATTGTTGTTCGCGCATAACTGTCGAACCGTTCATCCAATCTGCATGAAACTTGGTAGGTCAATAGGTTGTAGTAAGGAAATTTACGGTGGAGCATATGAGCTTAATCGATGAAGGGGTTGTGAAGATATTAGGTTCCCAAGGGGGTAATTTTTTTTTAAAGTTACACAAATATATTGAGTGGGGTGTCAAACGAAAGGGCTTATTTTGTACATTCCAAAATGGTTTTTATTTTTAATCTAGGATGTATAGTTTTTAAAATACGACCAAAGAACAAAAACTACAAAACCAGAGCTGCAAGAGCTCCCGTTTCATAGAGTTTCGATGTCTTCGTAGCTCATTGACTGGTCGGTCTTAAAAAGAGAGTGGCATCGTTGCGGTTTGGTTTGCAATGATTTTAGATGCTACTTGATTTATTTTCGTGATAAAAAAAATTTTGATAAAGAATGAAAATAATTGGGGTAAAAAAAGTTAAGTAAACAAATATATTGAGCGGGGTGTCAAATGAAAGGTCTTTATTTGTACATTCCAAAATAGTTATTATTTTTATTCTAGGACGTATACTTTTAGAAATACGACGAGAATTCATAAAAAATATGAAGTAAATGAAAAATTAGACGCGACATTATGTATTGCATGCATGCAAGTATTTTTTACCATGAAGAGCTAGCGCAATAGGCATACTCGGCAATAGTAGCACTTGAAATTATAGGGGTAGTCAGAAGAAAGTCCAAATGTAAGCCATCTACGGTGCGCGAGATCTCAGTTCGGGGCGAACTACTAGTTATTGTTATTCAGAGAATCTACTCCCCTTCCCCCTCACCTTGCTGGTAGAATGATTGCTGGTGTTGACAACTTTCTGGCGACTTGATTTGATATTAAGTTGAATGAATCTAGCGACTTAGATTTATAGGAGTTGGCAATACTGGTCTAGCAAAGCAAAGCGAATACGTGAAAACGACGATGGCAAATTTGGCAAAATAAAATCAAATTCGATGTTGATTGGTGGTGATGTTGCGTGTGACAATGAATTGAAATAAATAAAGTGAATGATCTACAAATCTTAGAAAACGGAAATAATAACTGCTCCGATGAGTCAAGGTGTTTTCAGTGTGTGCAAATATTATTACTATGATCACAAAAATGCAACCTCAACAAGCTAATGTTGCGGTTCCGCAATCTGTCACGACACAGCCGCAGTCCCAGCAAATTGTCGGTGTTCCCGCTAATGCGGTGATCCTCAAAATGTCTGATATTCAGCAGATATCCACAGTCGGTTAGTTTTTTCTAAATGTATTACGTATTTACCTGATGAATAAAACCAACCTGAAAAAAAATCCACATCAGGAATTTTCTATTGGAAGATTACTCGTAGTTCATTGATGCATCAGTGATCCATTGCAGTTTTGGGATGTTCAATCACGAAATGCTATTGCTGCAAGTAAAATTTACAATCGTTTTAAGCTTTTAACATTTACCCAGACTTGATGCTATAGGTTAGGTGTCATGGTATTTTCAGAAATAGATTTAAGACTCACAGGGAGTTTCACATTTTTTACTTGACCAAATAGGTACCATCTGGTACTGTATAAATTATTATGATTGAAAGATAAAAAAGTAAGTTCGTATAAGCAAGTGGTCAAATCTGGTAACGGAGTTTTTAGGCCGCCTAAAGGCCTCCATCATGGCTTAACGACTTAAAAGCTGGGACCGACAATTTAACATGCCCTCCCAAGCATGGAAGCACTCAGCTCGTAATATTACTTGTCACCCATCCAAATTGTGATGCACAATGCTGCTTCACTTCAACGATCAATCAAGAACGTCTAAGCAAGCTACGCCACGAGCGCTTCATCTACGCCACGAGCGCTTTAATTGAAAGATTAAATCCTTTGTTGCTGATATGTGATGTTATAAAAATATAATATTTGTTACCAGGGCTTCTAGAGCTAGCTCATCGAGAATACCAAGCTGGGGATTATGAGAGTGCAGAGCTACATTGCATGCAGCTGTGGAGACAGGATGGCACTAACACGGGTGTGCTTCTGTTGCTGTCTTCTATTCACTTCCAATGCCGACGGCTGGACAAATCTGCTCAGTTCTCTACATTGGCCATCAAGCAAAATCCATTACTGGCAGAAGCTTACAGGTAAACTTAATAAATTGAATGAAGAATTGTGGGAATGTACCAAATGTGTTTGGACATACCTCTGACTACCCCCTCGGACATCTTCAAAGGATCTAATAATGCCTAAAGATCTGAAAGAATATGTCTACTACACCTTGGGAATACAGTCGTAATCATATTTTTTTTTCAAGAGTTTACTCTTAATTTTAGTATCATTCTATTCTGAATATGTTGAAAGAAGTCTGTTTGTCTGATGATGGTCATGACATGATGGTCTTCGAATTGGAATTCAACATCTTATGGATCTCAGCAGGCTGATTGTCTAACTTGTCTCACCTGAAATTGGTCACAAACTGTCAAAACCTTCATGTAGGTATCTTATGTCGCATTTGGTCTCGTTGAGATGAGAGTGACAGAGCTACTTGTGTGGTCACTGAACTGTCATATTTTACAGTTTGATACCGATTTTGGTAGACAAAGATAGACAATCAGGGGGCTGGTGTCTTTGAGCACACAGTTATTTACCAAGACTTATTTTTAATTCGAAATTTGTCCTAATAGCAACCTCGGCAATGTCTACAAAGAGCGAGGGCAGCTCCAAGAGGCACTGGAGAACTACAGACATGCTGTCCGTCTAAAGCCCGACTTCATTGATGGGTACATCAACTTGGCCGCAGCTCTTGTGGCTGCCGGAGACATGGAGCAAGCAGTCCAGGCATATGTCACAGCTTTGCAGTATAACCCTGTGAGTACCTATTATGTCTATATAAAACCTCATCTTTGATTAGGGATCTCCTCCATGTTGTGTCCATTCATAATTTTGTGCAAGCTAAATCTGGCTGCTATAACAGTTAAATATTCTTTGTAAACTTTTTGGCTCCAATTTTTATAAGCAACCACACACAACAAATATGGCATCATACGCGGAAGGTCAAATACCTACTCATAAAGTCAAACACTTTTTAAAAGTTAACTTTTTTAACTTGTCAAAACTTACTCCTTCAATTTGACGGGTCTTTAGGCGTTTCACACCGCAAGCGGTTCGGACCGCGGTGTGAATCGCCCCAGAGCTCTTTTTGAATGGGTTCTTTCGCACCACGGTGGTGACAGCGGTGCGAATCGCCTAAAGTATCTTTTGAAATGGGTCGATTCGGACCACAGGATTTGGACTCATATCAAAAATTAAGGCTTTCTCCTCATGGACAAACTATTCCTTACGGTTGGTTTGGACTGAATGTCAAAATGTACTGATCTACATATTTCGCCTACCTAACTGATTTGGCTACGAGGACTAACATTTCCTTATGGCCGAACTCGTGTCAAAATAGACAAAGTAGGTACACTCACCACCGCAGAGAGGATACAAAGAACATACTACGGTATCGTCACCACGAGTAGGTAAAGGAATATAATTGAAAAAGACAATTTCGTTTTAAATTGCCAACTCGAATTTTGCACAATGAAACCAGCATTGGACATTTCTTGGAAAAGCTCAGATAATTTTGTTCACTACATTTGTTATTTTTTACCTAATTTTATTTAATTTTGTACATAGTACCTACCTACCTATATCTTTTTGGCAATAGCAATTATGCACTATGTGTGTTGTGTTTTGGATCTAACTTAAAAGACCAGGACACCAGAAACGTTACAGAGGTTTTTTTTACTTGCTTAAATCAAAACACTTCTGCGATACATCTGATGTCCTGGTACTTCAAAACATTTTACCCGTTGTCGTCATGAAGGACAAAATCATGTTTTTGAAATAACGTTGCAAAACCAATTTCCACAATACTGTTAAAAAAACCGTTCCAGCGATTTTCGACCTTATTGAAATTTTAGGTTTCGATTATTTTCCAAGTCTTTGCCAAATTATTTAGAATATTATATTATTAATTCATCCTTCATGACCAATGGATAAAAATTAATGTTTGAAGTAGGTACCAGGGGGTCTAAAGTGGCCACTTTTGATGAAAAATCAGATGTTTCATAGATGCTTCATCTATAGCCGGGTACCCACCTAGCGCACAGGCTCGCGCGGCAGCCTCGCGAGCCAAATGCTCGGCTGATGTGGACGTGCCTCGGGCGGCCTCGGGCGCGCGTTCGCTCGCCCGAGCACGGCTCGGCCCCGAGCCATCTGTTGTCGGTAAACTTGACGCGCTCTTGCTTGCTAGATGTTTCAGATGCTTCATCGATGCTTCATATAAGAAGCATCGATGAAGCATCTGAAACATCTATGAAGCATTTCACAAAACATCTTTTTTGACAGATCTATGTGCGAGGTTAAATTTATTTTTAGAAAGTAAATAGGTTGAATGTAAAACCGATGGCTGAATGCAAAACCCGTGCGAAGCCAAATTTAAGAAAAAAAACCTCAGACCCGCTCCCGCGACAATTCACCTTTTTAGGGTTCCGTACCTTAAAAGGTAAAAAAAGGAACCCTTATAAGATCACTTTCTTGTCCGTCTGTCTGTCTGTCTGTCTGTCTGTCTGTCTGTCTGTCTGTCTGTCTGTCTGTCTGTCTGTCTGTCCGTCTGTCCGTGTGTCACCATCGATTATTTCAGGAACGGGTAGAGCTAGCAAGTTGAAATTTATACCATATACTAAGGTCTATAGTCCCTATTGTGAGTATAAAAATCAAGGTCCTGAGTCAACACTATAAAAAGATATAGGCAAATTTAGGTTTTCGTGAAAACTTGTGAGTACCAAAACTTACCTTAATTATCAACTTTTTTTATTTTTCGGAATTTTTCCTTTACTTGTGCTGGAAGACCTTGCTTGTAACCAAAATTGACAATTCTAGGTCAACCGGAAGTACCCTAGAGGTTTTGGGTCGAAAACCTAAATGGTAGTTCCCGTTGACCTAGAATAACGAAATTTGGCAAAAAGCAAGGTCTTATGGCACAAATAAAGGAAAAATTACAAAAAGTTAAAAAAGTTGAAAATTAAAAGGTGTTCCCATACATACATAGTTGACGCCAATTAAAATTGTCCTCCGAGTTGTATGGGCGCTCATACAATTAAGCGGACTAGCTTAATTGGCACCATGGCTAGGTACCTACGGAACCCTCGGCGTACGAGTTCGACTCGCACTTGACCGGTTTTTTATTTTATTTTATTTATTTATTCGTGTGCCTCAAAAATATTTCGTCCATCAGGGTGGCGCAGTGCAATCATTTCTATAAAAAAACTAAGTAGGTACCTACCTATTTACTTTCTAAAAATAAATTTAGCCATTTGATGAAATAGTAGAATAGCTTTTCAAAAATTTGTTCTGCCAAAGTTCAAACCTTAGCTAAAACCTCACCACAACTGAGTCGTTTGTTATTAGTAGTCATGGAAACAGTCGCTTTAGTTGAGGTTTTGGTTGAGGTTGATAAAAAGTTCGGTACCAGAATTGACGCCCTTATTTTTCATCAAAAGTGGCCACCCACTTTTGTACTCATAAAATATATTTTATTTGTATATATTATTATATACAAATAAAATATAGGAATCCTTAATTTAAATGTTTTTCACTTACCAGTTTTCTACTCATTTTACGAGTAGAAAAGTGGTAAGTGAAAAACAAAATTAAATTGAGATACCTATAATACGTACCTACTTAGTAAGTGAAAAACGATTAAATTAAGGATTACTATATTTTATTTGTATAAAATATAATATATACAAATAAAATATAGGAATCCTTAATTTTAATGTTTTTCTCATACCAGTTTTCTACTCATAAAATGAGTAGAAAAGTGGTAAGTGAAAAACAAAATTAAATTGAGATACTTGTATAAAATATAATTTATACAAATAAAATATAGGAATCCTCAATTTTAATGTTTTTCTCATACCAGTTTTCTACTCATTATATGTGTAGAAAAGGGTAAGTGAAAAACAAAAAATTGAGATACCTATTACGTACTTACTAATTATTTGGAAAAATAAAATACAATTTAGACGAAATCACAAATTGGGTACCTTTATTTCTCGTGGCACTACCGCTTGGTACCTTAACTTAAAAGATACAGACTAAACTCTTAATTTTTCCAAGCAATGGCCGACTGTTATATCACCTGCCAATAACTCTTGTATGATGTTATGAATTCTTCGGTTTAATTGAATGGTTTCCGCTTTTCTTTTTGAAATTTGTACGTGACCTGGTCTATTTAATATTCCAGAGTAGAAGTTGGCATCTTTTTGTATTCCCTGAAGAAATTGTGCTATATTAGGTTTATCTGGAATTATCTTTCTTATTTTTCCATTCCATGACTCTACCATATTATTGGTTCTGTCACTTTGATTGAATGTGTTCCATGTTTTTGATAGTATACCATGTTCTAGCCACGTTTTAACAAAATAATCGTTAAACTTAGTAACTGCGATATTGTTGGGACTTTCTTCCATTACGTACAGCCACCCTTCATCCAACAAGTCCGGAGGTAAATGTGATAATGCTGTGCATAATTTAACATGGATTACACCCAGTTTTAATTTAGTTACTCCCAATTGCTTAGCTTTTCGCCATAGACTGCGGCTATAGTGAAAATAGCACCCAACTATTTTCACTTTTGGAAATAAATCTTTTATCGCCAAAATCGCAGGCACTTCAAAGTCCATTGAAATTTGCGTAGGCTTCCATTCTTTTATTTGGCTTTTTATAATTTGGAATAAAATTCCATACGTAGACCGTTTTTTATCCGGCAGCAATGCATACAGGACAGGAACCACATTAACATATTCTTCGTTACTGCCGATGTCGGCATGGATCGTGTAAACTTGGCAAAAGCACTTCGGGCAAATTTTGAATGTTCCGTCGACAAGAAATCTTGTTGATTCTTTCAGATATTTAATCATACCATTGTTTGCAAAAATAATGATTCGCTTCTTTTTGTCTTTGTATTCGGCAAACAATAATTTTTCATATTTTTTTGGTACTTCGAGATCACAGGCTTTATGGAAGTTGAGTTTTTTAGTACCTTGTGACTTGTTTCTGAGTTTGTAAAGTTTTTTCTTGAAATTATCAAATTGAGGTAATGGAGTCAATAAATTTATTCCCTTTTCGACAAGATTTTGTACAGCATCCCCGAAAATTTGCGTTACTGGCTTATTAATATTCTTTTGCAGTGTTTCAGTACATAAATGCATCTGTTGGTCTATTTCCATCTCTGCTTCGTCTCTAGGTGGATGGTTATGGGCAGTCTCGTGCAGTATTATAAATGGATTTAATTTCACTTTGAGTGTTGCATTACACTTACTAGAGTCTTTTTTTGTACATCTCCATAAATCAGAGGAGTCTTTGTTTGTCCTCTTTAACACATAGGTATATCCAGCACGACATAGCATTTGGCCCCCTCTCTTGGTCTTTTGAAATTCCACAGTGCTTGGTTGACTTGGAAGGCTATGTGAAGTTGATGGCTGACTATCCATTTTTACAGGAGAGAACAGCGACCTAATGAAAAAACTTGTAGGTCTTTATAATGATGATTCCGCGACTTGATTGATCGAAGGTAAGAGTATTCGCTGGTATTTATAATTTTTATCATACACTAGCAGACGCCCGCGGCTTCGCCTGCATGTTGGTATATGTACTAATATTTTTGTATTCCACGGGAACCGTGCATTTTTTCGGGATAAAAAGTAGCCTGTGTCCTATTCCCGATCATTATTTATCTATATATAATTTGAATTTCAGCCAAATCGGTTCAGAGGTTGTCGAGTTATAGAGGAACAAACATACATCCTTCCATCCAAACATCCAAACTTTCGCATTTATATTATTAGTGTGATAAATGAAAATAAAAGAAAATATATAAATTTGAATATTTGAATTTTTAAGGGAGTTCTGTGACACTGTCTGCGCAACAGAAATAAGAAGAAAAAATAACGTCAAATCGAGAGTTATATCAAAAAGGTTTATAAGTTCTTGCTTTTCAGTTATATTTTTTATACTTCCTTATCAAAAAGTTTATATGTAATTCGCTTTGTTCAATTTAATATTTCCTGGTAGGTACTTAGCTCCTTTTCCTTCTTTAATAGGGTCAAATATAAGTTCTCGAACATAGCAGAAGAATAAAACTTCGAAGATGCTGCAGGCGGCAGTTTTTGCCGGATAGGCGTCCGTCTTCCACCCTTCTATCCGGAGTTACTACTACATGCATCGCTCACTATGGATTACTGGTAGACTACTTGAATCTTTCAAGTCCTTTCTTATTCCTACTTTAATCCTTATATTTGTGCATTTGTGTATTTTTACTGTGTCTCTTTTTTTAGTGAATTTAGTTTAGGCTTCCAAGATTTTTCATCCTAGAAAATCACGGAATACTAGGTTAGGTAGTGATAGATTATTTAGCAGTAGGCTTAGTGCTATCGACGAGCATAGAAATTTAGAAGATTCAGGCATGGCTCAACCTAACTCCATGGACATCATCTACAAGTCCCTCAGACTTGTGCCCGATTTTGACGGGAATCCGCACATTCTCACTCGATTTATTAATCTCTGTGATCAACTTGTGTTAGCTCACGTCACGAACGAACCGGGAAGAGAATTAGAAAACTTAGCACTTTTAAACGGAATTTTGAATAAAGTATCGGGATCCGCAGCTAGGTTGATTAACTCAAACGGGATACCCAATACTTGGCAAGGTATTAGGAGCGCTTTGATTAACAACTTCGCAGACCATCGTGACGAGACCGCTCTTTACAGTGATCTATCTTTAGAGACCCAAGGGTCTAGTACTCCGCAAGAGTTTTACGAACGGTGCCAAAATTTATTCAGCACCATAATGACGTATGTTTCGCTTCACGAAACACTAGGCACGACCGTAGAAGCTAAGCGTGTCCTTTATCAAAAGTTGACCCTTCAGGCCTATCTACGAGGTCTCAAGGACCCATTAGGTTCCAGGATACGCTGTATGCGACCTGAATCGATGGAAAAGGCCCTCGAATTTGTTCAAGAGGAGCTTAACACTCTTTACATGCAAGAGCGTAGTGGCGGTTCATCTAGTAGAAAGGATTGGCATCAACCCTTTTCTAACGCAGCCAAGTTCAATCTCCCGCTTAATAACTTTGCCCCTAAAATGACTAACGGACATTACGGACAAATGAGACAGCCCATCTTTAGCTTGTCTGGTCACTCAAGGCCGAACCCCATGCAGGCTCAGCCTAATCAAGGTTGGAGACCTACCCCTATGTCTCAGCAACCACCTCGTGGTCCTACGCGAACACAACAGATGTTCCGCGCCCCTCCACAGAATTATAACGCACAAAGTAATACTTTTAGGATGCCGTTTAGACCTCAACCACAGCAATCGTTTAACTTTGGCAATGCCCCGCGTCCTAGCCCTATGAGTGGTGTAAGTAACTTTGTTGAAAGACGTTTACCTATGACTGGACATGATTGGCGTAAGCACGGTAACCCGCCTCCGTCTAAATATTTCAAGACTCGCGAAGTAAATTTCAATGAGTTTGACGGTTATGTCAATGACTATTACTATGACGACTATGATAACGAATATTATAACGACTATTATTCGTACGACCAATACCCTGACTACTACCCTTGTGACCAGTACTCTTACCAAGAGCCACCCGTAGTAGAGGAAGTTCCAACCACCGATGAAAATTTTCAGAAGGATTCGAAATCAGAAAAGCCAAAATAGAAGTCAATTTTCATATTCAAAGGCAACTAGGTTACATTCAAATAGCTAATCCACCTCTGAAATTTTTGATCGATACAGGAGCTAATCAGTCTTTTATTAGCCCCGATGCCGTAGACAAATACTTCCGTCACATCCCTTTGAACTACGATCCTTTCGAAGTGACCAATGTGCACGCGACTAGTAAGAACGACTATTCGATCACGTTACCTAGTTTCCAAGAATTTAATGACCCGAATGACATGACTCTATACGTCTACAAGTTTCATAACTTTTTCGACGGACTTTTAGGCTTTGATTTACTTGACGTATGGGACTCTAACATCGATCTGAAAAATAAATTACTGAAGACCCGTAATACTCAGATCCCCATTCAGATGTATGACTCTAGGAATGTTAACTTATATGAAGAGATCATTCCAGCTAACTCGACAAAGATAGTTAGATTGCCGGTTAATACACGGGACGGTGAAGTCTTTGTAGAAAATCAGACAATTTGTAACTGCCTTATTTCAGACTGCATAACAACGGTTCATAACAATAGAGGCTGGGTAGAGATTACTAACCCAACATCTAATGACGTAATCTTTTCTATGGATCGTCCTGTTGAAGCTGAAATATTTAATCTTGAATGTGACAGTACTGAAATTTTATCAGACCGCGCAAAAGATGTTTTATCTCGTCTTAGGACAGATCATCTTAATCCTGAAGAACTCGCTAATTTACAGCGCTTGTGTGCTAATTACGCGGACGTGTTTTATCTTGAGGGTGAACCACTTACATTCACCAACAAGATCAAACATAAAATTAGAACAACTGACGAAATTCCAGTACATACTAAGAGTTATCGCTATCCTTACATTCACAGACAAGAGGTCAGAGATCAGATTAATAAAATGCTTGATCAGAATATTATAAGACCTTCAGAATCCGCCTGGAGCTCTCCAATTTGGATTGTACCCAAAAAGGCAGATGCTTCCGGTAAAGTCAAATGGCGTCTTGTCGTGGATTTCAGGAAAGTAAATGAGAAAACGATTGATGATAAATACCCAATTCCGAACATAACTGACGTACTAGACAAACTCGGTAAATGCCAATACTTTACAACTCTTGATTTGGCAAGTGGATTTTACCAAGTAGAGATGGACCCGTCAGATATTCATAAGACAGGATTTAACGTAGAGAACGGACACTATGAGTTTCTCAGAATGCCCATGGGATTGAAGAATTCTCCATCAACCTTCCAACGAGTGATGGATAATGTCCTGAGAGGCCTGCAAAATGAAATCTGCCTGGTTTATCTAGATGACATCATTGTTTTCAGTACTTCCCTTCAGGAACATATCGTTAATTTGGACAAAGTCTTTAGTAGATTGAGGGAATCCAACTTCAAGATTCAAATGGATAAGTCTGAATTTTTGAAGCTGGAAACTGAATTTCTAGGACATGTCATTTGCCAAGACGGTGTTAAACCGAACCCTAACAAAATTAAAGCCATAGAAAATTATCCCCTTCCAAAAACTACTACAGAAATCAAACGTTTTCTCGGATTGCTCGGATACTATAGGAAGTTCATCCCTGACTTCGCTCGTATCACCAAACCATTGACTCAATGCTTAAAGAAAGGTTCCAAAATTAAATTAGACCAAAACTACACGAACTGTTTTAGCCATTGCAAAACTCTTTTGACCAACGACCCGATCTTACAGTACCCAGACTTTACGCGAGAATTTATTCTAACTACAGACGCATCTAACGTAGCTATTGGTGCCGTCCTATCTCAAGGTACTAAAACATCTAATAAACCAATCGCATACGCATCGCGTACTCTCAATAGTAGCGAATTAAATTATAGCACCATTGAGAAAGAACTTTTGGCAATTGTTTGGGCAACTAAGTATTTTAGACCGTATTTATATGGCCGAAAATTCTTAATACTTACCGATCATAGACCCTTGCAATGGGTAGTCAATTTAAAAGATCCTAGCTCACGACTTACAAGATGGCGTTTGAAACTGAGTGAGTACGACTACAGAGTCGAATACTTACAAGGCAAGTTTAACACTAACGCTGATGCTCTATCGCGAATCGAAGTTAATAACGAAGAGCTTTTGTCGATCGCAGTTAATCCATCTGAAACTGATCCCGCGTTGGATGAATCTAGAACTATTACGGCTACAGAAACTGCAGCTGGTTCTAGAACAGCCACCGTTCATACTGACAATGAAAACCCCATCTTAGAAGTCCCAATTACAGATGACCCTTTGAACCGATTTACAAAACAGTTAATATTCAACGTTGTAGGTGACATTAAGGGACGACCGACAATAACTAAACCTTTTGAGACCCACACTCGAACGACTGTCCAACTATCTGAATCTAATTTAGAGGAAGATGTTATTAACGCAATTAAAGAATACGTTAACCCTAAAATCAAGACTGGACTTCTGATTAAACCCTATTTTGCTATGTACGAAATTATACCCATTATACAGAGAACATTTAAAAATTCGGCAATGAATCTGACACTGACTAAACGTGAATTGGAGAACGTTAGGGAATATTTGAAACAGCAAGAAATCATCAGTAAATATCATGATGGTAAGACCAATCATCGTGGCATTAACGAATGTTACTTAGCGTTATCTAATAAGTACTATTGGCCTAGAATGAGAGAGCAGATTACTAAATTCATCAATGAGTGTACCATATGTGGTCAAGCCAAATATGATCGCACTCCAATCAAACAACAGTTTAAAGTAGTACCACCAGCTAGCAAGCCCTTTGAACTAGTCCATCTAGATCTCTTGACTATTCAGTGTGAAAAATTCTTAACCATCGTAGACGCATTTTCTAAATACGCTCAAGCGTATCATCTCAGAGATGGCACTGCTGTAAGTGTAGTACAAGCTTTATTGAATTTTTGTACTCATCATGGTGTACCTTTCACTTTAGTAACTGATAACGGTACCGAATTCACAAATCAGTTAGTTGCAGAATTTGTAAAGATGCATAAAATTCAACATCATAGAGTTGCTCCTCACTCACCTAATGAGAATGGTATAGTTGAGAGATTCCACTCAACAATACTTGAACATCTTCGTATTCTTAAATTAGGTCAGAAAACCGAATCTGTAATCAATTTAATGCCATATGCCCTTCTGGCTTATAACAGCAGCATTCATAGTTTTACTCGATGCAAGCCAATAGAAGTTATTACTGGACACTATGACCCACGCGATCCTTTTGATGTAGATCTCTCTGCTCATTTAATTCAACAGTACATGACTAATCATAAAGACAAGATGATTAAAGCTTATAACACGATTCATGACATGTGTACCGAGACTCGTAAAGACCTGACTGACAACCGAAATAAGGAACGGGAACCAGAAGCTGAATACTCTCCTGAGCAACAGATTTTCGTGAAAAATCCGTTCGCCTCCCGACAGAAATTAGCCCCTCGTTACACTCATGACGTCGTAATGGCAGACCTCCCTATTCATATTTATACTAAGAAAAAGCGAGGTCCGATTGCCAAATCTAGGCTTAAGGCCCGATACCCTGACAATGCACCAAAAGGCACTTGCAAGATCCAAAAGTTTAAGAGTTTGGCTGAATTGTATTACATAAAAACAAAAAGGTAGTAGCTCAATAGATGTGCCAACAATAACACCGCGAGATAATTGCAAAATAATTACTTATTTCCGAGAAGAAAATAGATAAACTCTCTCAAAAATCCCGAAATCGACCTTTTTTTGTTCCAATTTTTGAAAATCCCCATTGGAGTTTATAAAAATCTTTATTGTTCACGATAGACACAAAAGTATGAACAAGAGCAATACCGCGCTAGATTTTGATTAAATCTCATCGTAAAGTTGAAATCTACGTCTGAACACTATTTATTTTTCGACGCAAAGCGTGCGCCTGCGTCCATACATTTTACTATGGAGTAGGTACGGACCGAACGTCGCTTTCTGCGCTGTATAAATGGAACGTTGACGTGCGAAAAATGGCAGTGTCGTCGTGGATACCGAGGTGGGAGGACGTCCATTTTCCATCCGCTCACGGACGCACGCACATTTTAGGGTGGGGTGTGACTGTCTCCGCAATAATTATCATTATCATCACTTTGTATGACGTATTTTTAGTTATAGGAAATACTTACCTATTTTTAACCGACATCGGAAAAAGGAGAACGTTCGTCGGAATCTTTTTTTTTGTTTTTTTTTATGTAGGTACATGCTTCTCTCCTTCCATGTTTCTCTTCTTTTCTCCTTCCATGATTACCTACTTACCTACCTTTGATTAATTATATGTCTAGACGGACTCTCTCGCTTCAATCGCAACAAGAACAACAGGCCAGGTTTGAAACGCTAGTGTGCGTATTACGCACACAAGTATGCGAATCTTCTATTGTCTATACAGGTGCGCTGCGTTACCTGTCAACATTGTCATCCATTTTTAGTGATACCAGCTCTTGAAAATTTCCCATAAAAGTAGGGGAAAATATGTTATGATATCGAAATGTCTCTAAAATTTGTTTCAAATTTTTTGAGGTCAATACTGGTTTTTGTTTACTTAATTTTTCTTGTAAGTATTCGATCCTTGGTTTCGATCCTGGATTTCGATCCTTGATTTCGATCCTTGATTTCAATCCTTGATTCTTGAATCTGGAATTTGAAATCTTGAATCTTTGAAGTGACAGCTGTCAAACTTCAAACCGCCATATCTCATGAATTACTCGTCCTAGACTCCCCGTTCTCAGTTCAAATGAAAGCTATGACCAAAATCTTCATTTGAACTGACAGCTGTCAAACTTAAAACGGCCATATCTCGGAAACTACTCGTCCTAGACTCCCCGTTCTCAGTTCAAATGAAAGCTATGACCAAGATCTTCTTTTTAAGTGACAGCTGTCAAAATGACATCTGTCATCTGAAATGTAGATCTTGGTCATAGCTTTCATTTGAACTGAGAACGGGGAGTCTAGGACGAGTAGTTTCCGAGATATGACCGTTTTAAGTTTGACAGCTGTCAGTTCAAAGCTTAAACGGCCATATCTCGGAAACTACTTGTCCAAGACTCCCCGTTCTCAGTTCAAATGAAAGCTATGACCAAGATCTTCTTTTTAAGTGACAGCTGTCAAAATGACATCTGTCATCTGAAATGTAGATCTTGGTCATAGCTTTCATTTGAACTGAGAACGGTGAGTCTAGGACGAGTAGTTTCCGAGATATGACCGTTTTAAGTTTGACAGCTGTCAGTTCCAAGTTTAAAACAGCCATATCTCGGAAACTACTCGTCCTAGACTCCCCGTTCTCAGTTCAAATGAAAGCTATGACCAAGATCTTCTTTTTAAGTGACAGCTGTTAAAATGACATCTGTCATCTGAAATATAGATCTTGGTCATAGCTTTCATTTGAACTGAGAACGGTGAGTCTAGGACGAGTAGTTTCCGAGATATGACCGTTTTAAGTTTGACAGCTGTCAGTTCAAAGTTTAAAACAGCCATATCTCGGAAACTACTCGTCCTAGACTCCCCGTTCTCAGTTCAAATGAAAGCTATGACCAAGATCTTCTTTTTAAGTGACAGCTGTTAAAATGACATCTGTCATCTGAAATGTAGATCTTGGTCATAGCTTTCATTTGAACTGAGAACGGGGAGTCTAGGACGAGTAGTTTCCGAGATATGGCCGTTTTAAGTTTGACAGCTGTCAGTTCAAATAAAGATCTTGGTCAAAGCTTTCATTTGAACTGAGAACGGGGAGTCTAGGACGAGTAATTCATGAGATATGGCGGTTTGAAGTTTGACAGCTGTCACTTCAAAGATTCAAGATTCAAGAATCAAGGATCGAAATCAAGGATCGAAATCCAGAATCGTAACCAAGGATCGAAATCAAGGATCGAAACCAAGGATCGAAATCAATAAGGTAAAAATATCCTGTCAATGACTTGGGCACACTACTAATCCAACAACGAGTGTGAAAGAGACAAAGCTACCAAGAAAGCCTCTCAACAAGACCAACAATCCTTATAACCAAGATTAAATTATAATAGATCGTTGTGTAGTCGTGTTAAGGTTCAAAGTCCCTTTTACATTAAAGTCGACTTAACCATCCTGTTTGTATATAAAATCCTTGGATTCAACACTTTTTTTTATTTGCTCACGCTTTCACATGGGTAAAATCAAAGAATAATTATGGCAACCCTCTTAGGGAGTGTACACATTGCGTTTTTTGCAGCGCGTTTGTATCGATACAAACGCGATTCGAACGCGATGCGAACGCGCAGCCCCCCGCGCAGCCCCTCCCGGTTCGCTTTTGTATGGAAAAAAAACGCGTTGCGAACGCGCGTTTGTATCGATACAAACGCGCAGCTCAAAAACGCGCGGCAGAAAACGCAATGTGTACACTCCCTTAGAACATGTTAGGATACAAGCAATTTATTCAAAAATAAAAAAACCCGACTGAACTGAAAAGTTGGAAACAGCATTATCTTATCAATCACAAAACAAAATTAAATTACAATTTTATTATTATGTAGGTATCTAGGGTTCGATGCCGTGCGCATTTTCCTAAACGTTGTTGTCACAGTTGACACACAGATGGCTCTGCGAGCAGGTAGGTACCTAAATTAAATGCGTAAGTTATTTCTTAAATATGAGATATCTCCTAAATGGCTGAACCAATTTCGATACAGTTTGTTCTAAACGTTGCGTGTGACTAAATAGAAAATTTTAGTATGCGTTTTGGCTAGCAATTCTATTTAGGGCGAAAAATAGATTTTCAAAAATTTTGAGACTCGATTAAATCTTCGAAGATGTCATGTTAGATTTAAAAAAAAAAAATATTTGATATCAGTCTACCAACCTCTTGATTTTGACATGAATTTTGATATGATAGCGTGATTTTCATTTTGAAAATTCACACATTGTTGCATTTTTTAGCCGCACTATTTGATTTATCGAAATAAAAAGTATCCTAGAGCACAATCGAGATGGAGACAATTCTAACGATACCTCATTCATCAAAATCCATCCAGCCGTTTAGGAGAAACGTGGTAATAAAGAATATTACTTACATACGAACGAACCCACATACATAGAAACGCGCGATCTACATAACCCGGGTGACTTGACAGTCAGCCGGGTAAAAATTACAAAGTTTTATTTTCTTGTTTTCATAACTTATAGTTATTATAGTTTAGGTACTTACCGATGCTATGTAACTTCCTCATTTATTTTTAGTCATCCTTTGTAATTCCTGCACACTTTAATGGCACAAATCACCATTTTTGTTTGCCGCCAAATTCATGTTTACAGTACAACGACCTTAGCGCGACTGAATGAGCGAAACGAACAAGTCAACCAACAGTTGGTTGACTTTTTTTTGGCGTTTTGACGCTCGAAATCGGGGTCTTGATATTTAGTTCGTCCAAGTTACCTACATACTTCTTATCTCACTATATTATAAACCTTCCATCATCATTATGACAATGCACAAAGTAATGAAACCAATCGGAAGTTGCTAGTGTGCTCTAGAACCGAATCTGACACGATAACTCAAGTAGGTACCTACGGCTCGACCGATTTTTATGTTTACCTACAAGTAGGTAGGTACATAAATTAAATAATATTTATAGCGTTTAATAAATCAAAATTGATTGAATGTACAGATATCGGATGTACCTACAGCTTCAATTTATAATACCTACCTAATAGCACTAATAGTTCGGTTCGAATATAGACTCAATTCGAACCGTGCAACCGACTTGGATAGCGTCAACCCGGTTTACACTATGGCTCCACCCTTAGGCAACAAACACTCACCATGACATTTACGCCGGCCGGTATACATTGCGCATTTTCTAGGACATGCTTACAAATGCTACAGCGATGACGCGCAATGAGAAACAAACAAACGAATAAACGTTAGTGTGCATGCGTACTACGCTACGAGTTGCAGATGTGTGAGTGTAAAATTTCAAAGTGTGCGTAGAATGAGAAGTTCCCACGCTCACAATGTAGGGGCTTAAGCGTCTCCCTAAAAGTGCTCAATTGTTACAGGACCCTTCTAATAATTCATCTACTCCTGACCCCAGTCCTAATGCAGGAGATAAAACTTGAAAGTCTTGATGACGGCCCTGGTATTTTACCCTTTAAATTAGGCTCAGCTAAACTTGTTTCTCACTATCATACTTTTCTACAAAATGTCAATCTCCAAGATTTGCGAAGTAAAGTCAATTCTATAGATAATCAAATTGATAATTTTAGCCCTCAGCTAAATAATAAAACTTATTCATTATTTGAACCTCACTTAGACTATTTAAAAAGTAAACTTGCAAGTGTTTTAGATCAATTAGAGACATTCGAGGTAAATCGTGTAAAAAGAGGACTCGTAGATGGTCTCGGATCTGTAGTTAAAAGCATTACAGGTAATCTCGACTACACAGACGCTTTGCATTATAATCAGGCTATTAAATCTTTACAGAATGATGAAAATAAATTAGTTACCGAATTTAACAATCATGTCAGTTTAACTAAAAATTGGACTTTGCAATATTCAAAGATTTTAGACGATATTGTAGATAACCAGAATAAGATCGAAATTTTAGTGAACAAGATTAAGCAAGTAGCAGACGTTTCTAGGGACTACGATCTAGTGAAATACGCGCATTTAGATCAAGCCCTTAGGATTTTAACAGACAACGTAGATTCTATCTCTCAAGAACTACTTAAATTGCAGAATATCCTTGCATTTATTAGAGCTTCCGCGACGCATCATTCGGTCTTAAATTTGTATACCATTCGCGATATTATTCGTAAATTGGGAATACTATATGGCAGTGAAAAAGTAGTAGATTTAGATATTAGAGAATATTTCGATATAATTAAGTTAGGTTCATATTATGTAGGTAATGAAATAGTTATAGTATATAAATTTCCAATCGTGCTTCCATCTACGTATGATATGTATAAATTATCAATCCTTCCCAACAAAAATCACGAGATCCTCATTCCTCCTCTCCCATACCTAGCTATCCATGAGAAAGATTTCAAGTACATTGCGGCTGAATGCCCGAAGACCAGTAAATGGTACATCTGCGAGGAGAAGAAAAATCTGCAAACTCAATCATCAGATGACTGCATCCAACATCTCATCTCTACGCAACAACGGAACAAGATGTGCAGCCCTACTACCATCTCACTAGCAAAACCAGCCTATGAAGAACTCGACGAGAAACATTACAGCATCAGTTTCCCCGTCTCTACTAAGGTTCATCTCTCCTGTGGTCAAGATCTCTACAAAACGCTTCAAGGCAGCTATCTCGCCATCATCCCTAAGAAATGTTACTTAGAAACACCGGAATTCACCATTTCTAATACCAACGATCGTCTAAAAGGACAAGCTATGAAGATCATGGATCTACCTAAGAGCGACTTCGTTACTTCATCTCCAGCACTAATTCCAGCACTCAAACTGAACTCTATCAACTTGGACCATCTTCACTCTACCAATAAGAAAATCTCGCTACAATCACCGTTGAATCTCGACGAGGACATCGACTACAGTTTATATCATACTACAATCCCCTTGTACTTCATCGTAATATCAAGTGCATGTGCACTGATTAGCGCATGGCTATACAGAAAGTATAGATTCAATCGGAACGAGAATTTAAAAGTTTTAGAAGAGAGCCAAGCTGAACTACAAGTATACGCTATTCCAGCAAAAAGGAGAGTCGATCCTGATCAACCCCCAGCTCAATTCAAGCAAAGCTTCAATACTCGCTGATCTTCGGGGGGAGGTGTTACGCACGGCTCACGTATGGATATCGCTGATCCAAGCTCGACCGGTATATTCATACAGTGGCCCGCACGAGGTGCGTCGTCAGCGGAACGTGGCCCGTTGACGTCAATTGCACGAAACAAGGAATTTTACCTAGTAATAGAAGGCATTCTCTGTTCAACCATCGAACGAGGTTCACTTAAGATAATTAATTATAATACTTTAATTTTACAATAAATTTAGTTTGAAAATAGTTTAACTTTTTTAAAAGCTACCCCGGGCAGCGGCCTAGGTATTAGGTACACCTGTGGTCTTGACACTAGGGTCAGTCATGAGTAGAAACAAAACACGTTAAACCTTGAAGCGGAAACGAGAAGGTTTGAAATTTTTGTGACAGAATTTCTCCGTTCGTAATTTCCGTGTGGTATTAATGTTAGAACATTGAAATAAAGTAATTATTCGGTTCTCTAATGTTTGGTTTCAAGTCACATTAATTGTAATATCTATTGCTTAGTAACTGAAGGTTTTAATTTCAAGTATGAGTACTTTGAATATCAATTCAATCATGCTGTCAATTCAGTTTACATTTCCAATGTTTCAAGGTTCGCTTATACGCAATTTTCATTCTTAATACCTTATAGCAAATCTTAAAATCAACTGTGCATAATTAAAATCATAATATTTCAGGTATTATCTATCTATCTATACTATGCCAACATATAAAGCGGAGAAGTTTTGTTCTTTGTTTATTTGTTTGAACGCGCTAATCGCAGGAACTAGCGGTCAGATTTGAAAAATTCTTTCTGCATTTGATAGCTGAATTCTTGAAGAAGGAAGGCCTTTTCATCATCACCACCATATACCATCACAATGCGGGCAACGCCGCGAGGGCGCAGTTAGTTAATTATATAGCTATTTACTTGTATGACCTTGATCGTGAATATTATCTATAGACTAGTCTGTGTAATACTAATAATTTCCTTGTTTCGCAATCACCTATTGTTTATAGGTTTTATTGTCGTTGTTTTGTAACTCGGTAATATTCCATACAGTTACTTGTCACACTTTTAACAATAGATGTTACTATGATCCAAAAAAAATAGTACTTGAACTCATTGCTTTTTATAACGACAATAAAACGGATAAGGCTGTTGTATTAACAAAGACTAAGATAAAAATGAGCAAAACTTGTGTCGTTTTTTGCAAGTATTAGGTATGATAATATTTAGACGACCTCTATGGCACTGAGTGAGAATATCTAGCTGGAACAAAAGACATGTCGGTTCGATCCCCAATGTGACATGAAAACAAAAAACTCAATAGACCTGCTTATCATAACATAATCTGCTAGAGCAATTTTTTTATTTTAACATCGTATAAGTGAAAGCATTCGTCTTAACTGTAGTAGTTTCATGTAATAGTTTGTTCTAATAATTGTTTTGGGCCGTCTCGCGTCGCGTCGTAAATAAAAGATCTCGCTAGAGACATTTTTAAAGATTGAATGTTTTGTCTGGATATGAAAGTGGATGGATATACGAGTAGAGGTCGACCAAAGAAAAGATGGATGGATTGTGTGAAAGTTGACATGAGTAAGAAAGGGGTGAATGTTGAGATGACGGCTGATAGAGGGAAATGGAAGGAGAATACATGTTGTGCCAACCCCACGTAAGTGGGAAAAAGCAGGAAGATGATGAATGTTTTGTCTGGACATCTGATAAATTCTGATGCCAGTCTCGACTTTGTTGATTGCGAATTCTTTCAGTATCTATAAAAGTAACTGTTTTTATAGAGCAGGGGTGGCCAACTTATTATTTTAGGTAGATAGCCTACGTTAAATGGTACTACTAAGAAAACCACGCAATAAGTTTAATATGTTAACAATTTTAAAAAGTTTATTTGCGAGACGTAATTTCGAGTGCGCGATAACTTATCGCGCGGTAAAAATTAACATACCTACACAATAATATGGATCCTAGTTGCAATCTTAATACCGCGTTTACACGCTCGCGAGCAAACATACATTAATCATAGTGAGCGCGAAGAAGCTATGTCACTCTCATCTCAAGGAGACCAAACGCGACAGAAGGTAATGTGCCCGTTGAATGACCATAAAAAATTACAGACAGTCCAGCACCCCTATTTTGTAACACACGGTAAGTCGCTAACTCGGATTCGTTAAAACAAATTGTTTTTTTACGTTTAGTGCAAAATTACTTCACATATTTTACACAACAAACATGTCTATCACTTTTTTCAACCATCTTCTACCATTTCAAAGTATTCATCGTAAAAAAACAATTTTTGTTTGAACGAATCCGAGTTAGCGACTTACCGTGTGTTACAAAATAGGGGTGCTGATCGTATGTTTTCCAGCCCAAGAACCAAAACAAAAGAAACCTGATTCATTGGTTTGATTATTTTACTGAATGGAGTCATGTTGTTTCAGGATCTTTACTGCGTAAGAAGCGACCTGGGCAATTTGCTCAAGGCTCTCGGACGACTGGATGAGGCGAAGGTAAACAATACATCCACTTCGAAATACGTTCGCTCCGAAGTAAACAGGATTCTATGTAACTCCCTATTATCTACTGTCAAATTAGCGTACTCTCCTATTTGCGATGCGTAGATTGCAATTGCGTAAATGCTGATTCATTGATACAGTATTTTAATCTAGTTTTTAATCAAGGTCAAGTGACAAGTCGCCATTGGATGTTAGGGAAACATGTCTCAATGCAGTTCAGTGTTTACCGATTTCCAATTTCGAAGCAATGTCAACGAATACTTGATCAATGAAATCAGATGAAAAGCGTCAGCGATTCTCTGCTTTGGTTACGCGACAAAACATCACTTTGTTGATGATTTGCTATAATTTTTGGTGCTCGATAACACGTGATGATGATGTAACTAGCGCCAGTAATATTAGCTTGGACCAAGGCCATGACCACAAATAATTTTGAATCTTACGAACTTATCTTTGCTCCTAATAACTGAAGACGCGACAATTAATCTTCATAAAAGTCATGTTATCTGAATTTTATTACGACTGCATCGCTGATGTGAGTCATGAATTTCATATCGAAGCGAAATGAAATTGGTTCACATATTTATTTGCTTTCGCTCGTTCGATCATCGGAGCCATATTGCTACAACACATCGATCGTATTCAACTCGGCTGTTTATACAATAGCGTCAGCCAGAACCAATGCTGATTTCAATATAATGTAATGTTTTGAGTTCGCGTAAACAATGCAGATCAATGGTTTCAACTTTCTAGAGTTACTAACACTCATGACCATAAAACATTGAGGTTGAAACTATAATATAAACTGTGAGAACAAGGTTAGAAAACATACATAAAATATTTCCGCTCGTAATTTTCCAATGTTGTTGAACACAGTTGAAGTTGTGGAATATTTGACGGATATAAAGTCCGTTGGGTATTACGCGACAGCACAGCGTAAATGTTAATACAAATTTTCTCTACAACATTATTTAAATATTTATTTTGCTATAAACTTGATGAAACTATTACAAAAACTTGTGTATATTCCACGTTTGATAAATTAAAATGTTGTACGGAAGATTTTGAAATACGAGTGTATGCTAATTAACATTACATAAAATAAACACTAACAAAATACAAAACATCCTGTTTGCTTCACCTATTATCTATTTTGATCTGTGCTTGTAGTGATTTCTTAATTTGTAAATGAGGATCAAAATAATGCTGTAGTGTGTTCATTTTAGTGGGATGAAGTAGAGAGTTTATTTTGTAACATATTTTTGTCATACTTTACGTGCCTGTCCAGATACTCGGCTCGGTGACGGCTCGAGTTGGCAATGATCCTCTCATGATAATTTGATTTGCAAAATGTAAAAAACATTCGGGAAAACTAGTTTGACACAAAATCAACTAATTCTGTTATATTTTCACAAGGTATTGTCTGGTAAGACAAGTGTAGGTGTGACCGGTGGTGTATCTAGCTGAATAACGGTTGGTACCGCGCTAAGCCGCCGCGGTGACGCCGACCCTGTCGCAGGTAAAGTGGACAAGGTTTGCCAGAACAGAACTATACGGACAGGTTTATCGGATACTGCTCTTCACTTATCTCATTGTCGTTATCATCTTCTCATCGGCTAGGAAGTGGAAGCGATCCATTCGCCGGCCTTCGATCTAAAATGTTGTCTGTTTATGGTGCCGTTGTTGCACAGCTGTCGTCCGTTTACATTTCCTAGTGATGTGTGGCAGTTGGCGTAGTCTCGTGTCTCTAGGGTGCATTTGGCGTAATACAGTTTGCTCGCGTGATTGGAGTTTGGCGATCCGTCGTTCCGATCCCCAGGCATCACTCTAGCCGGAGGTGTAATTACATGCAATTGGCGTAACGAACATTTCAGGCACTCATCTCTCAGAAGCTTACATTCCATCTCAGTTTTTTAACATGTTATTTTTTGGTGTGTTTAGGCATGTTATTTGAAGGCCATCGAAACGAGGCCGGACTTTGCAGTGGCATGGAGTAACTTGGGATGCGTTTTTAACGCACAAAGTGAAATCTGGTTGGCAATTCACCATTTCGAGAAAGCAGTTGCTTTAGACCCTAATTTCTTGGACGCATACATCAACTTGGGAAACGTTCTTAAAGAAGCCAGAATATTTGACAGGTAATTGATTGATTTTTTTATACTAATATAAACTCCATTAGAAAACAATGAATTCACAAATCAATTTGCTCTCAAAGATTGTAGAAGGTGTTGTCAAGCAATTAATGCACACTTGCTAATTGCAACTCGTTTTCAGGGCCGTGGCTGCGTATCTACGTGCTCTAAACCTATCTCCCAACAACGCTGTGGTCCACGGTAACCTAGCCTGCGTGTACTACGAACAAGGACTCATTGACTTGGCCGTCGACACTTACCGACGTGCCATAGAACTACAACCGAACTTCCCAGACGCGTATTGTAACCTAGCGAACGCCTTGAAAGAGAAAGGGCAAGTCGCCGATGCAGAGGAATGTTACAATACGGCACTAAGGCTTTGCCCCTCCCACGCAGACTCCCTCAACAATCTAGCGAATATAAAACGCGAGCAGGGCTACATAGAAGAAGCGACGCGATTGTACCTAAAAGCCCTCGAAGTTTTCCCGGAATTCGCCGCGGCTCACAGTAACTTGGCCTCCGTATTACAACAGCAAGGCAAGCTCAATGAAGCGCTCATGCATTACAAGGAGGCGATACGCATCCAGCCGACGTTCGCTGATGCGTACAGCAATATGGGCAACACGCTTAAGGAGATGCAAGATGTTGCCGGGGCTTTACAATGCTACACAAGAGCTATTCAAATCAACCCAGCGTTCGCCGACGCTCACAGCAACTTAGCCAGCATCCATAAAGATTCAGGAAACATTCCCGAAGCTATCCAATCTTACAGAACGGCATTGAAGCTAAAACCTGACTTCCCTGATGCGTACTGCAACTTAGCTCATTGCCTCCAAATTGTCTGTGACTGGACGGATTACGAAGCTCGCATGAAGAAGCTTGTCAGTATCGTGGCTGAGCAACTCGAGAAGAATAGACTGCCGTCGGTCCATCCCCATCATTCCATGTTGTATCCGTTGTCTCACGACTTCAGAAAGGCCATAGCTGCCCGTCACGCCAACCTTTGCTTGGAGAAGGTGCAAGTTCTTCACAAGCCGCCATACAAATTCCCTCGGGACTTGCAAGGTCGCCTACGTATCGGTTATGTGAGCAGTGACTTTGGAAACCATCCTACATCGCACTTGATGCAATCCGTACCCGGTTTACACGACCGGTCGAAGGTAGAGATCTTCTGTTACGCTCTCAGCCCCGACGACGGAACCACCTTCCGATCCAAGATCGCTCGAGAGGCCGAACACTTCATAGATCTATCGCAGCTCCCGTGTAACGGCAAAGCCGCCGATAAAATATACGGAGACGGCATTCATATCCTCGTCAACATGAACGGTTACACCAAAGGGGCGAGGAATGAGATATTCGCGCTGCGACCGGCGCCCGTCCAAGTTATGTGGCTCGGATACCCAGGAACCAGCGGTGCTAGCTACATGGATTACTTAGTAACGGACGCAGTGACATCTCCATTGGAACTGGCGACCCAATACAGCGAGAAACTCGCCTACATGCCGCAGACATACTTCGTCGGTGATCACAAACAGATGTTCCCGCATTTGTCGGAGCGTCTCATCTTGAGCGATAAGATAAAATCACACAACAGTTTGGGCGGGCTAGCGGATAACGTGGCTGTCATCAACGCTACTGACCTGTCGCCTCTGGTCGAGAACACTGATATCAAGGAGATCAAAGAAATTGTGAGGGCCGCTCGACCGATGGAGATATCTTTGAAAGTCGCTGAACTGCCGACCACTACACCCATTGAGACTATGATTGCATCAGGTCAAGTACAGGTAAATATCTGAGATTATCAAGTCTCTCTAAATCACAAAATGCGCCGCGTTTACCGCGTACAAATGTTATCATCGTGAATAAGTAACGTATCACATTAGAAAAAAAAATAAAAAGTAGATGGATAGATAGATAATGCTTTATTGTACAGAAAAAAAAATCACAAGACACGACTAAATAGCTTACAAATTAGTACAACAAAAGTAATGTTGCAATTACAAGGGAGAAAAGACATCGATACTGTTTTGCTATCAGTCACAAATAAAAACAATGTCATAATTTTAGACATCAATTTAATACCAATGATTCTACAGTTTTTGACTGGTGAAATAATTATCCTGTTTTTTCCAGACTTCAGTAAACGGAGTTATTCTACAAAACGGATTAGCGACCACGCAGACGAACAACAAAGCCGCGACTGGAGAGGAAGTTCCCCAGTCCATAGTGATCACGACACGGCAACAATACGGCCTGCCAGACGAAGCTGTGGTTTATTGCAACTTCAATCAGCTGTACAAAATAGACCCACTGACGTTGCACATGTGGGTTTATATCTTGAAACACGTGCCGAACAGTGTGCTGTGGCTGCTGAGATTTCCGGCTGTCGGAGAACCCAATCTGCAGGCGACGGCACAACAACTTGGTAAGACAATGCAGGAATATAAGGTCGGATTTCACCGTTCGCTGCCGAACAAGTAAACGAAACTAAGTTCAGCCTAATAGAGTTGCCAATATGACGCTGATAGCTCTTGAACTCGGTTTAAACCGATCGCGATCAATTGCGAACAGTTGTTGATCTAGGCTAGGCCCTAGATTAGGCAAATTCGCTGCCAACCCTAGATTCTAGGGTTCTAGCGAATGGTGAAATCCGTTCTAACTAAATCCTTAAAATCTTTGATCAACCGCGCGGAAATGTCATCATGGAAGAGTGTGACTTACGAAAAAACAATGCCAGGATTTTGAGGCTTTACGGCATTTCTAATAAAATAGCAACGCTTCAAAGTACCTTGTATGCCTGAAAATAATTATATGGCAATGCATTACTTTATAATTTGGTCAATATTATAAATATGTTGGCAAGGCGACGCCGACCGACGCTACCATCGCACTAACTTTAATTTAAATACTTACAAGGATAGTTTACGTTATGCAAAAGCAATGATGGGCCTGTTTTGACCTTTCGGTTGATCCTAGTCCATCTAAATTCCATTTTCGTAGCTCTATTTTCAATATTATGATCGATTTTTGTGTCCAATGCGATGATGTCTGATGTTTGATGTCCTGAAAAAATCTTACCTATTATTTACTTGTCTAATACAGGTCTACCACCCGGCCGTATTATTTTCTCGAACGTGGCGGCGAAGGAAGAGCACGTTAGGCGCGGTCAGTTAGCTGACGTCTGCCTTGACACACCTCTCTGCAACGGACATACGACCAGCATGGACATACTGTGGACGGGCACGCCTGTCGTCACTCTGCCTGGAGAGACCTTAGCTTCACGGTAACTTTAATTTATCTAGCCTTGTAGCACAGAACAGATAATAATACTACGTATAGAATGGACACTGTGAGTTTGAGATGGCGAGGAGCTGACTTTGAGCACGGAACGCGCCACACACGCAGACGCGACATCGAGACCGAGACTACAGTGTACATTATTCATACGGTGACAACCTTACTGTGTACAAAACTGACATTGTGTAGTGCAAATATAGGTAGTTAGACGCCGCTTTTGCATAGAGATTTCAGTAGCAAAGAGCCGTGTTAGTAATGCCGCGAGTTTCGATTCGAAGGTTGTGGGTTACAATCCTGACCGCATGTCGCCGCAAGGGATTTTTCGTTTTCGTCTATTTGTATGCACTTTGAGTCTTTGACTCAAGCTCTAAACGGTAAAAGACGTGTGGACTAAGCTGCTAGTTTTCTCATGATAAACATCATAATATCATCAGGCTGTAGTCCGCCCACACGTATTGACGATGTCTTTCTTTCCTGTGAATAAGACTAATAAAGCAAAGAGGATGATTTAGATACATATTTTAAACTTTCGCGACTTGAACACATTTTTAAAATTATTATGATCGGGACTTAATCGCGTAATGAAATTGTTTTATTTATCGTGACCACGGCGACTGTAATGTCGCCGAAACGTCGAGGTAAATAAAACAATTTCATTACGCGATTAAGTCCCGATCATAATAATTTTAAAAAGATGATTTAGATGTTGGGAAAAAATGTAACAGGCGTCTAAATGCATCAATTTTTTACCATCAGGTAGGCTGTACACTTTTTTTCCTCATAATATAAAAAAACATCCACTATGCAATGAAACAATAGCTAGCCATTTTGAACCACATTAGATAGAAGAAATGGGAGTATATTCGTCATGTTGTGGGTATGGTGAATAAAGAGTTGTAAAAATATAGTTCTAATAAACAATAATGCTTTCAGAGTGGCAGCTTCACAACTCAACACACTTGGTTGTCCAGAGCTCATTGCCAGGACGAGGCAAGAGTACCAGGACATAGCTGTAAGACTAGGCACTGATAAAGAATAGTGAGTACTTTATACTTTGTAATACTATCTTAAAAAAAAACGACACAAATATTGATAGCAGTGTTGTACAGTTTTGAATACTTTTCATCAATATTATTATCAACGGGATAATTACCGTGATTATTGAGTTTTCTTGCTCTTCGATATTTCGACGCAGTTGCATGCTCCATGATCACGGGATAACTGAAGTCTTTGCGAGTTAGAAGGTGCAGACGAAAATAAAGTAAGTAAGTTCGTATGAGCAAGTGGCCAACTCTGGTGACGAAAATAATCATTAACGTGTTGATAATAATGATATTAATAACCATGATAGTTTCAATAAAAGTTATATCAATACTTTTCAATCATCAAGTAGGTTTTTAATGTGTTATCCTTCGTATCCTTTGAAGATATGTCACTAATTTACTAAAAAAAATCTGGCTAAATTAAAAACCCTTGTTTCAGCTTAAAAGCAATCCGTGCGAAGGTATGGGCGTCGCGTACCGAGAGCCCACTATTCGACTGCAAGGCATACGCCACAGGTCTTGAGATGCTTTACAACAAGATGTGGGCTAAGCACGCGAGAAGCGATAGGCCCGACCACTTACAAGCACTCGACAAGTAAAGAATTATGCTGTCTAGCTTGCAAAAACGTTCTCTCGGTATAACGTGGTTGTTAGAGAGTGCAAAGACAATTTGGTTTACAAAATAAATTTCAATTCAAGTTATAACATCAGAACTTCAGAAGCCACGAAATAAAACCAGTGTAACAACAAACTTTCTGCAATTAAATCATAAGAAACAATAAGACAGACAAGGTGTTAGCAGAAAAGCCAGTATAGTGAAAATGTGAGCTGAAAGTTAATAGTGCGTAAAATTGATTATTTTTATCAACATTTATTTAACCGTGGATATAGACAAAGAAATTGCAGATAAAGGACTGTGTGATAGTGATAAGTGTAATGAAAGTTTTTTTGTGTAAACTGTTTGACTATTCATAAAGTCGAGCTAAGAAATCTGATTATATGTAATGGCTAAAGAAGCTTTTTCAATGATGGTATTTTAATGGTCTTTTATTCATAGTCTACGAAAGTAGCTGGTTTACTAACTCGACTTTAATAAACACATTACCCTTTGCGTCGCGTTGTCGGGTAAAAATAGGGAAGTATGAAATTGAAATGAATTTCGCTCAAAAGAGATGGCTCCTGGTTGGATATAAATAAGTTTTTTGATTTTAAGCTCTTTGTCTCAATTCAGTAGTTCCAGATTCAGTTGTCTTCTAGTCACACTAACTTTCCTAGCTATGTTCTATAGATATTATTGCTGTGTAGCTGTTATGAACAAACGTGTGGTTCTAGAGACGCTATATTAGAATTATACAACTTTTAAAGTTGGTATAAAATATTTTCATATTACGTGGTCATCTTACGAAAAGTATTGGTATCCTAACTAGCCTAACTCAAGCTAAGGAATTGCAAATTACCCCAGTGACCGTAACACATAGTTTTATATCTTGTAATGTTTTGTTTGGTATTATGTATGTAGCAAAACTGACTTGTGTCTGAAACTTGCTGCTCCTGTTTATTTCTTTACCAAAGTTTAATATTACAATCTAATTGTAACTAACTGAACACATTCAACCATGTTTATTGTAATGCTTGAATATCCAACATGGAGATAATTTAGTTCAATTATTCTAGTTTAAGTTTCTGCTGACTTTAGTGAATGTACTGTAGTTTTAAGTAATTATTTGTGATAGTAATATAAATTTGGCTATGCTTAACTGGCAGTTACGGTATACCCAGCGATTCTCATAGTTCGAAGCATCGAATTTATAATTAAATCATGAAATACATACATACTTGGAAGTATAGATTTTGTAAATATTGTTTTAGGGCAGAAAGGAATGATTTAGATAGACGACCTTCACGCGAGTATTATGGTAGGTTAAAGTTTTGATTTATTTTCTTAATTATACAAATTTTGATGTAGCTGGTTGAAGACATCTGAATATTGTTGTTAGAATATAGTCATATTGAAAGAAAACATTGTAACAACGAATACCCACTGAAAAAATAAATCAAGATCACAATGGTGTATTTAGTGATGTGTAACAAAAAATGAATCAGTTATGTTCATTTGAATTGTCGTGTTCTTTCTTTATTGGCTTATTTTATAACCATTAGAGGAAGCCCTCCTTTTTCTGGCACTATCACTTTGCACCCTATGAATCTACTTATTTTTTTATTATGATATTTGGTAGACATTGAAATGGATCTGATACAATGTTTTCATTTCAAAGTTGAGATATACGATTTTTAATAAGTTTTGTCGCTAACGGCCATCCCAGTTATTTTAACCCTTTATAAGGCATAAGCATCCAGGGGCGGAAAAAGAAAAGTAATTATGGTTTTACATTAGTGTTATTGTACTTTTCCAGAAAATGAAAAAAAAAATTGGAAAAATTAAAAAAAACATCGTGGGAAATCAGTTCCCTTTGCCCGTGTGGGTGATCAATGTGGAGCAGGGTGTCTTGGGCACCAAGTCTGATTGATGTGTCTACATCAATCAGAGTTGGTGCCGTAAGTAAAACTGATTGCTTGTGAAACGTACTAAAGCATGGTAATATGCAAACAGCAATTCCACACTTTGAACACGTAATTTTTGACCTCTTGTCTTTTTCTTTAGTGCTGCACATTCTGCAGCGTTTATAGCTCGGCAATTCTACAGGCATATGGTCCCCAACGTTGGTGTAGCGAATTTCTTTTGGCGGTTCTCCAATAAACAAGTTTTTTTTCTGCAGACGTAGTTTACCAGACCAGAACGTCCTGAGTATCTGTTTCTAGAGGACTAGTCAGTGGATTCTTGAACAGAAAACTACGTTCTGGTCTGGGAAACTAAGTCTGCAGAAAAAAAACCTGTATAACGTGGTATAACGGAGAACCGCTAAAAGAAATTCGCTACACCAACGTTGGGAACCATATGCCTGTAGAATTGCCGAGCTATAAACGCTGCAGAATGTGCAGCACTAAAGAAAAAGACAAGAGGTCAAAAATTATGTGTTCAAAGTGTGGAATTGCTGTTTGCATATTACCATGCTTTAGTACGTTTCACAAGCAATAAGTTTTACTTACAGCACCAACTCTGATTGAAGCAGATTGATGTAGACACATCAATCAGACTTGGTGCCCAAGACACCCTGCTCCACATCGATCACCCACACGGGCAAAGGGAACTGATTTCCCACCACAACCAACCCTTGTAGTTAAATTCTACAAACTTATAAATTGAAAATATACCTGAATTTATATTGAATAAACATTAGTCTTTACAAATAATAGCATTTTACTGTTTTTGAATCGCAGAAAATGAAGATTCATAAAGTTTTATCGTCTTGAACAAAAATGGACCTGTTTTTCACTTTGAGAACGTAAAAACAAGAGAAATAAATATGGTGGCCTGTCATCAACAACTGATAAAAATATCGAATTATGTGTCACTTGAAATATTGTCATACGTAAAAAACCCTTTCTTTGAATGTCAGCTCAAAATCGTACAAAAAAGTTGGTGGGAAAAATATTCCCTATGCCTTATAAAGGGTTAAGACATTTTCATTGTAAATAATCATGAATAAGTTTAAACATTGTCTCAAATAAAAATGAAGTGAAAACTGTTTTTCCCTCGTAAAACCTTGCAATGTGATTCCGTCATCTTATTAAAGGTCGCGTGACGTAAAAAGAACGCTGGAAGACAGTGGAGAGCATAATGGCTTCCGCAGACGGGGGAATTTTGTTTGCGGACTTTTTTGTCTATTATAATATAATAGATCGCTTACAACTGTATCGAGTAACGCAAACAAGGGATTAAAAGTACAGCGTAAAAGTACCGGCTTTTTTATTCGCGGAGCGTACTCCGCGGAGAAAAGTCCGTCGTCTGCGGAACCCATAAAAGTAGGAACGACGACGACGACGATTCTTTATCAATGGTGGATGGTGGTAAATTGCTTACTGCGCATCTTGACAGCCAACGCTCTTTTTACATGACGCGAATTATACCTATAGTCGTATTGCTCATTATACGGACTAAATTTGAAGGAAAAAATGTCATTTTTACTTCAATTTTGATTAGTTTTTATACGATTTATGTCAAAATTGAAGGAAAATGACATTTTTTCCTTCAAATTTAGTCCGTATAATGAGCAATACGACTATACATGGTAGCGTAAACAGATAAAAAAAATAAATTGGCATATAAAATGTCATACGATTAATTTAAAAATTCAAAAGAACAAAATGTTTATCGCGTTCGATAAGTACCGCGAAGCCGCGTACAAGCGCTTTCGTTCTTCGAAAGACACGTTAAATAGGTAATAGTTTTCTGTGCGTTAAATTGTCGGTGTCAATAAGCCGTGACGGAAGCCTTGAGGCGGCCTAAAAACTCCATCACTAGAGTTAGCCACAAGTTCATCGAAGCGTACGTATAGTCGTATTGCTCATTATACGGACTAAAAGTGAAGGAAAAAATGTCATTTTCCTTCAATTTTGACATAAAACGTATCAAAACTAATCAAAATTGAAGGAAAAATTACATTTTTTCCTTCAATTTTAGTCCGTATAATGAGCAATACGACTATAGGTACTATTTATACTACTTTGTTTATATTATTTCACAATGGCATAAGTATATACTTACTTACTTAAAAAAATAAATTTTATGTTTCTGGTTTCAGCTTTTTAAAATGTTTGACTATGGATGCGAGTTCCTACAGGCACACGGGTTGTTGTGATCGAGATAAAGTCAAAGTCTCACCTATGACCCTGCCTGATGATGATGATGCCATTGTGGAGGCGGTCATGGGATTTATACGGTAAGGCATTATTTTTTTTGCTGACTTCGCGTCATTCGGTGTAATGTCGATTTTTAATACGACATCTCTACTTACTACCTACCTACGTTTTATACCTAGGTACACCATTTGTGTGAGTCAAAATTTAGAGAACAAAATCGTGGTGAAACTGAATTCACAGAAAACACAATTTTTGCTTATCCATTGTGTATTTATTCATGTGAATTTGTTTCGAATAATCTAAAGGTTGAAAATAAGGGCGCGTCAACGTTTGGTTCTACAGTGGCCAAGCGTTTCCATTCCAAAATTCCAATAGTAATATTTCATTTTGAATTGGATGGAGAAATAGACAATCGACGGAGGCCCGATAAATATCTGTCCTACCTAAGTTTTGTCCCCTCGTATATTGCGTGGGTACTAAACTCAAGACAATTACTCAAAGGGGACCGCGAAAACGTCTAACCGAATCTATTAAAGTTTACGTGAGTCGGTTACGGAGGCAGCTAGATTATGTTTTCGGTTACCTACTGTGCAACGGTTTTGCGAGTGATCGATTAGTGCTGGAGTCGAGTCCAGAACCAAACTACCTATCTAGTCTCCAGAGTTTCTAAACTAATATCGTCAACAAAGGATCCAAGTTTACGCGAACAAACAGCTGCTTGTCGGACTCAGGTAGTAAACGTCGCGTCGTGCTCATTTTCAAAGGATTTGAATAAAACCGTCATTAACATGTTTACTTCGTGAGTGAACGGACAGTATATTTGATTAGGAGTTCCTTGTTGAATCAACTAATAGCATTAATGGGAACAGAGTCACGTAACGGTTTCCGTTTTATACAGAAGTCAGAATAGGAGGGTTGGTTATTATGCGGCAAGAGAACGGTGGCGGATTCCCTCGGCGGGCGCGCGGGTAACGGAGCGGCGCACATTCATGGCATTTCATTGTACGGCAGTCGCGGCCTCGCCGCCGCGGGGGGATCTCGCGCCATGCCTCCGCCGCGCACGCTCGCCCGCCCGCTCTCCGCTCGCCTCATTGTTGTCGAAACGTTTCCGCACCGTGCCCGCGTCCGCGACACCTGAATATGACCGCGCGCGACCCACGGACCCGACTCTCATTCATCGGAACCGTGAACAAGTGACGAAAATGACATGGACACAGTGCCTAAAATGTTAGTCGACGCGATACTGTTCTGTTTAGTGATGGGCGCGGCGCTGACGGAAGCGCCCGGCGATGCAGATGCATGTTTCCGCGTGTCGGACGGTGGCATGGAGTGCAACGTCCGCGCGCTGGCGGCCGAGCGCGAGGTGGCGGCGGTCGGAGAGGGCGTGCGGCGGCTGGCCGTGCGCTGCGGCGCGCCCTCGGAGAGCACGCTGCGCGACCACCACTTCGGCCGGCTGCAGGGCCTCGCCGAGATCGCCATCGACAACTGCAAGCTGCTACGCCTGCCCGGTAACGTGTTCGAAGGCCTCCGCGGTCTTAAGGCGCTCCGCATCCGCTCCATGAACGACGAGTGGGGTCCGGCGCGCGAGCTGGACCTTTCGCTCGGCGCCTTCAACGGCCTCCGCGAGCTGCACACCCTCGACCTCGCCTACAACAACATCAGGAAGATCCCCTCGGACCTCTTCTGCGCCCTGGAGAACATCATATCCTTGAACCTGACGCGCAACAGGATCAAGTTCGTGGACGAGCTGGGCTTCGGACATAAGTGCGGCTCGACGCTGCAGACGATCGACTTGAGCTACAACGACATCATGTCGCTGCCGGCCGACTCCGAGATCCTGCACCTGCGGAGGCTGACGCAGCTGTTTCTCCAAAACAATAAGATAAGCGAACTACCAGCGGACGTTTTCAGCGATCTGCTATCCCTGAAGCTCGTTAACCTCTCCGATAACGGTATTACTTATTTACCTGATGGCTTATTTCATAATTCTAGGGAAATCCGCGAGATTTATATGCAAAATAATGAGCTGGAAACTTTGCCCAAGAGAATATTTAATCGGTTGGAACAATTGCTCGTTTTAGATCTTTCGGCGAATAAATTGAGGAGCGACCACATAGAAGATGAAACGTTCGGTGGTCTAATAAGATTAATCGTGCTCGACCTGTCCCACAACGCGGTCACACGCATCGCGCGGAACATGTTCAAAGACCTCTTCTTTCTACAGATACTCAGCCTAAACAACAATACCATAGGGTTCATAGAGGACAACGCTTTTTCACCCTTGTTCAATTTACATACGTTGAATTTAGGGCAGAACAAGCTACACGCGATCGAGGATCATGTTTTTAATGGACTATTTATATTGAATAAGCTTAATTTAAATAACAATATGCTGGCATACGTTAGTGAGAATGCTTTTAAAAATTGTTCAGATTTAAAGGAATTAGATTTAAGTTCTAATAAGTTAACGAAAGTACCGGAGGCCATTTTGCAGTTACCGTTTTTAAAATCGTTAGACATGGGAGAAAATCTGTTGACGGAAATAGCGAATAACTCGTTTCAGAATCTATCGCAGTTGACCGGGTTACGTTTAATCGACAATCAAATTGGAAACCTTACCGCGGGCATGTTCTGGGGCTTGCCTAACCTGCAAGTGCTCAATTTGGCGAAAAATAAAATACAGTCTATTGAGACCGAAACCTTTCAAAGAAACACGCAATTGGAAGCCGTTCGTTTGGACGGAAACTTCATTTCTGATATTAATGGAGTGTTTGTGGCGCTGACGAAATTGTTATGGCTGAATTTATCGGAAAATCACTTAGTGTGGTTCGACTTTGCTTTTATACCGGGAAGTCTGAAATGGCTCGACATTCACGCAAACTTTGTTGAGATCCTCGGCAACTACTATAAAATACAAAACGAGTTGCAAGTTAAGACGTTAGACGCGAGCCATAACCGCTTAGTGGCTATATCGCCTATGTCTATTCCCAACAGTGTGGAGCTACTGTTTATAAATAATAACTTAATAACATCCATAGAGACGGACACGTTCTTAGACAAGAGAAACTTGACTCGAGTCGATATGTATGCCAATGAGATAGAGAGTTTGGACATAAATAGTTTGCGTGTTTCAAGAGTGTCCGAGGAGAGAGCCTTACCCGAGTTTTACATTAGCGGCAATCCCTTCAGATGCGATTGCACAATGAAATGGCTTCTTCTAATCAACTCGCTCACTTCCAAAGAATACCCTCGGGTGATGGACTTGGAGAATGTCATTTGTAAAGAATCTTACGTGCGCGGCGCTAAGTACCTTCCAGTTAGCTCTCTGCACATAAAAGACTTTTTGTGCAAGTACGAAAACTATTGTCCGGATGGATGTCATTGTTGTGATTTCAATATCTGTGACTGCAAAACTGTTTGCCCCAGAAACTGTTCGTGTTATCACGACTCTACCAAGAGTACCAGTGTTATCGATTGTTCTGTAAAACAACTAAATTTTATACCTCATAGTTTTCCTATAGATGCAACTCATATTTATTTAGACGGAAATGCTTATAGCGAGTTGAACGAAACTGTTTTCGAGCCAATGCGTAACGCTATTGTTATCTATTTGAACGCTAGTAACATCATAAATATTAACAATAACACGTTAAGTCGTCTCACTGATCTCAGAATATTACATTTAGATAATAACAAACTAAAACAATTACGGGGTCCCGAGTTTTCTAAGTTAAGCAACTTGAAGGAATTGTATCTTCAAAGCAATTTAATTGAGTACATTTCAAATGAAACTTTTTCTCTTCTGGGAGCCTTAGAAGTTTTGCGCTTGGATGGAAACAGACTCGTGAATTACGGTCTTTGGCATTTAGACAATAATAAGAAGCTACAATCATTAATGATCGGAAGTAACCAGTGGTCGTGCGACTGTAAATATCTACAAGGGTTTCTGACGTACATATCGCAAAACGTAGAGAAAGTAATCGATGTACACAACTTGTGGTGCCTAAATGAGGACATGAACCCGGCGAAGAAGCCATTGAATTTAAATGTGACAGTTTGCAGCGAAATAAGCGACACCTCAGTGATAAGCGCGCTCTTCGTCTCCCACAATCTGCCATTATTGGCCTCGGCTCTCACTGGGTTCATGCTCATTTTATTAATATTAGCTTTAGTATTCACATTTAGATACGCTTGTAGAATGTGGCTGTATTCGAATTGCGGAATTAAACTCTCTCCTCTTGCGGGCGCCTTTAAGGATTCCGATAAGCTTTACGACGCTTATATCTGTTATAGTCCTAAGGACGAAGATTTTGTCATAGAGTCGTTGGCGCGGGAATTGGAGACCGGTTATCCGTCGTACCATCTCTGCCTCCATTACCGCGACGTGCCTCAGTTTGAGGCGACGTACGCCCAGTTCCCCGACTTGGTGGTCGAAGCCACGGAGGCCTCGAGGCGTATCATAGTAGTCTTGAGCAAGAATTTTATCACGACCGAATGGTCACAGGTAGAGTTCCGACAAGCGCTACAGAAAGCACTCAGAAAGAATCCCAATAAATTAATAATAGTCGCCGTAGGGCACATCCCACGAGATCCGGAATTGAAGTCATATTTCAAAACGGGTTTCGAGATAACGTATAAAGAGAAAAGGTTTTGGGAGAGGTTACGCTACGCTATGCCGTCGACGAAGCGGCACGGACATAAGTTGAAGCGACTTAATTACGGGCGGAATTCGAATACTTACACTATGGATGCATCTGTGTTGAACAGTACGTGCCAGACGCTGTGCGGCAAGTCCGCTAACTCGGCCGAGCGTTCGCCCTGCGATCGGCCGCTCTCCGAGCACATCTACTCCACCATAGACTCGGACTACTCTTCCAACGGCTACCAGGCCCGCCAACCGCACTCTGTGGTCTTTCAGCACACTGTGCAGACCTACCTCGTATGAACACAAAGCTTCTCACTAACTAACCCTAACGATCTCTCGATAATTGACGTGTACTCTAGATTTAGCCGTAGGTGAGCTAACATTGTTGTTATAGGCGAAATTCGTCCGATGTAAATATTGTAGACCTTTGTAATTGTAACCTTTCATTGTAACTTTTGTACAATAATGATACCAAATTTTCGCATTTGAGAATGTTTGCTTCTTCATAGTGTCTATTTATAACTTTTTTAAATGAGATGTTTTAAGTATTAATTGGAAAGACTGTAATATATTGTGTAGTTGTAATTAAAGTGGCTGATGTTTGTATAGATATGTAATTAAAGAAGTTTATAAACGATGCAAATAAAAGTATTTTTCATTCCATCTATTCGAAAAGGACGACTTTGTTCGCCTTTAAGTGCGCCCAAAGTAGATGATTCCTCTTCAAGGAACTTTTAGCGGGCAGTAATGAGTTTTTAATCCTCTTTATAAATTTAGCGGGCAGTAATGAGTTTTTAATCCCCTTTAAGTGCGCCGGAATTATCTTTGCCGCGCACTTTAGAGGTACAACTACTTTCCACATTCATTCATCTCGAATCTACCAAGATGAATGAGGGAGGACTCTTAGCACTATAGCATACTATAGCATAGCATAGCATACTATAGCATAGCATACTATAGCATAGCATAGCATACCATAGCGTACCATGGCGTACCATGGCGTACCATGGCGTACCATGGCGTACCATGGCGTACCATGGCGTACCATGGCGTACCATGGCGTACCATGGCGTACCATGGCGTACCATGGCGTACCATGGCGTAGCATAGCGTAGCATGGCGTAGCATAGCGTAGCATGGCGTAGCATAGCGTAGCATGGCGTAGCATAGCATAGCATAGCATCAAAAATTGTAATTTCAACTTCATAAAATCCTGTGCGTTTTCGTCAGCGCGATCTAGAAAACGGTCTTTTTTACTACCGCCATCTAGTTTGTTTTCGTGGAACTATTGAGCAATTCTAGCGGAAGAGTTTTTTTGTTTGAACGCGCTAAATTTCAGGAACTACCAGTCGGATTTGAAAAATTATTTCTGTATTTGATAGCTAAACTCTTGAGGAAGGTTATAGGCTACTTTTCATCATCATCATCACCATAAACCATCACTACTCGGCGCTGCTAGTATCAGATAAAAAGTCTAAATAAAAAAAATTAATCCCCGATTACTCTTCTCAAGTGGAACTTCGTCGATTTAACACGTTCTTTTCTCTTCCCTTTTATTTTCTCATAGATTGTAATGAAAAGTAGAGTGTATCACTCGGGCGCAAAATATATTTTTGGCTCGGGCGACGTACTTTAAATCCCTCGCTACGTTCAGGATTCTACTAAAGAATCCCTCGCTACGCTCGGGATTCTACTCTAGAATCCTTCACTTCGCTCTGGATTCAAAAAAGCGCCCTCGCCGTCAAAATATTATTTTGCCCCCTTATAATACAATCTACTATTTATTTTCCAAACAAAACGTGAGGTTGTAAAATGTATATTGCCATTAAAATGCATGTTGTTCTATTTTCAATTTCGTTTTTACGAGGCTAGGTGGAGACGCAGCAGCTGGTACATACACAGAATACACAGAATAAACATGAATGAAAGCCCCGACATCTAGGTACGAACTCGAGTGAGCTCTCACCATCTGCTGGTTATAATATAAGCCACTCGCATGCATTCGCTTTGAATGAAATGTTCATTTCCATTAGAGTTTTTCAATTTTCTCTGTATAGGCGTTAGCTGATGTGCCAATAGGAAAGTTATTGATCGACAGCTGTATAGACGATCCAATTGAATGGAGTAAAAGTTTTGTTATTCAATATAAATTTCAGTGTCCTTTGTGGGGATGCAGAGGTCTTTCAACTCCTGATTGCGAATCCGATGTTCAAAGACATTTCGTTGAATAGAAGAAAATTACTTGCTATCTTCAGTACCTACCTATATAAGAAAATTAGTAACTGGAGGAACAGTTACATTTTAGATAGCTTTATACTAGAGAGATTTTTAAGTAAATTAACCTACTGCCTCTTTGAGTACGAAACATTAAACCTACCTACATCGTAACAATTTTTATCTTTATCATTGTTCATTTTTGTTTTCAAGAGTGTGAATGAAAGTGTCGCAAAAAATGCATTTATCTTGCCGCAGAGAAATGGTATCAACGGTAGCCTACATTTCATGATTGTGATTTGCATAGAAAATGTGTAGCGACCCTGACACACTAGGGTGCTATTCTCTAACATAAAGGTAGAGTTATTCTACCATCGAGTTGCATTGTCGTTCCAAACATAGCCGTGGCCTTAATTTCATCTATTTGTCTACCTAGGGCGTGTAGCCACTTATCTGTGAATTGCCATCATGTTTCAGCTTCGTTTGTGGGTGGTAGGAAGTTAGCCTAGTTATCTAACTAGGCTATGACATGACAAGGGAATTTAGTTTACAGAAACACTAAAGCATGGCTAAAGTGATCTTGGTACAACATGACATGAAATATTTGATGCCGGTCTATAAAAACTTTATGAGTGATAGCGGTTTCAGTGCACTAACCACTGCCGTCTTAGTAGGAAAGTTCTATAACGGTATTATGTAGGCACTTACTTCTTTCGTGATCCAAGTAATTTTCTTCACTATGTTTGGTGAGATAGTCGTTTTCTTTCGACATAGCGTTTCTACCGCATAAGGTATCAACTTGGCAGCTAGAGAATCTAAGCGATCATTCGTATGGTAGCAGAATGTTAATTGTGGAAAAACCTCGAATGATACTATCTACTTTAACCACTTAGAAAGGCTACGGATACCTTCATTGTTAGTAAACCAGGATATCTAGCTTTTCTTGTACCTCATTTGTAACTTTTGTAATTACCTATGTAAGTAACTATAAACAGCGGTAACTTTTGCGTTGGAAGTTGAAACTATTTCCAACTTTAAGCACAGTTAAGTTTGTATTTATTTATCTTAGCCTGGCATAGAGCGCTAACTGTTTTGCGAAACGTAATAAGTACCTTGTGTGGTAGGCTCCTAGATAGATTTTGAAAAGGTAATTTGACTAAAGGAAGAATACGTAGGTACTAGCAGCGCCTTCGCGGCGTTGCCCCCGTAGTGATGGTAGGTATATGGTAATGATGATGATGATAAGATACTTCTTATCATCATCATCAATCACCTTCCTCAAGACTATAGCTAAGCTATCAAATGCAGATATAATTTTTCAAATCTGACTGGTAGTTCCTGAGATTAGCGCGTTCAAACAAACTCTTCCGCTTTATACGTCGTAGATATATTAAGTTTATGATCCATTTCCATCTAATATTACAATACACTATTTTCTTGCTTCGAAAAATTACTCTGAGATGTGGTTCGCATCTCTACCTATTTTCTTTTCGTCCTTTTTCTCGGTGACCGAGTGATAAATGCGCATTTAAGTCTTGACATCACTGCACTTAGTAGGTCCACAGACACACAGACCTATAAATTCACGGAGATAGATTAAATAGTCCGACAGCAAAAAGCAGAACAATGCAATAAAACTTTGCAAGTGGAGTACCTTTATGCGGGCGTTCGCTTGGCTGGCATTAGTACCTGCTTGCTTAGGCATGCATTCTACTTGCGTTACTTCAATGCACTTATTACGTAGTGTTCTTCTTCTCTCAGTGCCTCTTCTCCATTATTGAAGGTCGGCAGTCAGCTTCTTAATATTTTCTTTGTCCAGCGTGAGTCTGAAGAATTATTATTGTTCCACCGTCTTTATGCCTGTCCACTCCCTGATGTTACGGAGCCATAGTCTATAGTGACCACCCACGATCAATTCTATGTGTCCTTCCGATTGGATCCAATCAATCGTATCCAATCGGCAGCTCACCATATACGTTCAATTCGAACTGTCCATTCGGCAGTTCATGCCGATCCACGTCCACACACGGTCCATTCGGCTTGATCAAACTGGTAGTATCCCATCGATTGGACGATAGAATTGATCATGGGTTTAATTTTTCGTATTTTGCTAGGTATCGCACCGCTGAATTTTGAATCCGCGATCCTACGGAATTAAACTCAAAGCAATTTATTAGGCCAAATCCTTAGTTGGTTTACTGGAGCACGAACTTATATAATTTATTTTTTAGTTTGATTTGACTTTGTCTTATATACGTGTTGCCTGTAAATATAACAAGCGTCACGTATATGTAGGTAGGGTGAGTGGGGGCAAGATCGAAAACGGGGTAAGACAAAAAGTAGTCAATAACTCCCGATTGAGTAATCTTTTTACAGTGCTGGTAACATTGTCAAGACCACAATTTTGTCACGTCTCATTCCTCAGTCAACATTTGCTGCTTAGATCCAGGGGTTGTGTAAAAAGTGCAATTTTCTGACACAGTGACTTTTACGCAAAGTGCTCAAGTCCTTTCATCTTACCCCGTGTCCAGTAACTTGAGCTACAAGATAAGTACGAGTGTTTTATTGATATATCTACTCATTATTTTTAATTCTTACTTGTGTTATTACGTCTAAATATGGCTACTTCTCGTAGTTAAGGATTTATTTCAACTTTTAGTCTTTCCCCATCTCAATTTTGCGGGGTAAGACGAACATATACAAGTACCAATCTTACATCATTTTCAAAACTCATAGTAAGAGTCAGATGTTCTCAAACTTTTCCTGAACAGATATTGGATGTATGAAATAGGTATGTAGGTACCATCTTATGTTTCAAAGAGGTGCGAACATTTATGTACGGAGCCAGGCATACCTACTGTCCGCCATTTAAAAAAACCTAGTTTTGGCAGCCAGAGATGAAACATAATGTGTCAATCGATAGAGGAAGTGATTACAATACAAACAAAAAGTATTGAATCTCGTAAGTGATAATTATAATTTCTGAGATATTTGGGTTAAGGTGTAGAAAACGCACCACTATGAAAAAAATACTAAGAAATTGTTTCACAAAAAACAACGCCATATCATACTTCGGGAGAGGGGGGATGCGGGAGTATTAGGGTGGGGGAACGACGACGGGTGAACTTGAGGTCATTGACCGTTGACCCCGGGGTCATTGACCTTTGACCTCGAGTGGAAAAGTTTGAGAACCTTTACTTCAATCTTCCCCCGGTGGGGTAAGATTGATATATTCTAAACATGAAAATCTGCTATAACTTTGTTAAAAACAGGAATTTTGGGACAAGAGATAGTTTAGAGTTTTCAGGACAAAAAATGCCATCGACTAGGGGCCATCAACAACGTCCTAATAATCATTTATTGTCTGATTTCACGATTTTAGAAAAACGTTCGATCTTACCCCGCCACCTTTTCATCTTCCCCCAACTTTTTTTTTGTGATAAAATATTTTAACTTATTTTTTTCTATTTTTGGAACAGATCTATCAGGCAATTATTGATGTAACATAAAAGTAGACTCTTTCCTCTTTAAGGAAAACTAATTAATTTTTAGCATAAGTTAATATATTTTCTTCTACAAGGGATCAAACACAACACTGCTCATCTCATCAAAAAACCGTTCGATCTTGCCCCCACTCACCCTAGTGATATTGCAACAACCTCCAAATCCAACCTTGTACCTAACCTAAAAAATCTATTCACGGTACACTGCGCCCATTATAGTCCATTTACGATAAATACTTTTATTTACATATTGTAGTTATATTGAATTAAACAAGCCCGGATGTTGGCCGCTTCCCCGAATTACATCAACATTACCAATCCAAGATAGATTAGGAGACCGTGTTGGTTTTCTTATATCATAGTGTGCCAGGCCAGATGTCAAAAGAAAGTAGAGCGAATATAGAGCTTAAAATATTTAGTGACAGTGACAGGTCGACAGTGACAAAGAAAAACCTACATGCTAGAGCTCCTAACCAAAATCAGACTACTTGCTTAGCTAGCTCTAGTAAATAAAATCCGTATGAATCGAGGTATCTTATGCGCTGTATAAGATCTAAGACTCCCTACTTGTATTACCTAACTACTCGTTCGACTTCTTTCACTGTTCATAAAAATGTCACACGTAAAACTATGTAAATTTCTCCGTTACGAAGTTCAGTGGGCATAGTTATAACACAAACGTATTTATATTATTACCTAGTGATTAGAATGATAGCTTTCATCTTTATTTATTTTTCTGTGTGAAAATGGCCATTTTTGTTTGCAGTTGCCAGTTTTCTTCTGAGTACCCAGGTAAATAAGTTTATGAGCTAGTTAGGCCTACTCTGGTGACGAAAGTTTTAATTTACCTATAGTGACTGAAGGTCTTGTCGAAAAATAGGCATCAACTCTCGAACTACAAAAGCATTAGGTACGTAGCTGTACCACAGTAATCTGTGGCTGTACTGAGGAACCTGCAACTCATTGTCGAATTTTTGAGTTTAAAATACCGTAGCGTGGTAAAGAAGAGAAATTGAAATGTCGTTAACCTATTTTTAAACTGGGTAAGATTTATAGTAGGTACCTAGGTAGTTAGGTAAGTACTAATTATTTTAATAGATTTTGATATGTTATAATCACTACTTAGGTACCTACTCAAATATGAGAGAGATACTAAATGATTTAACTAGATGCCTACCTATGTAATGAGGTCTATGTTTAGTTTATATGTAGATATACAGGGTGTGACAAATTTTTGGGCACTTAAGGGTACCTACCTTTTCTTTTGTAGTTGGAAAGTTTTGTTCTAAGGAAACTGGATTTATTTTGAAGAGAAAAATTATTGCATTTTTATATTTTTTAAAGAAAAATACAGTTAGCCTACATAAATTAAGTACCTACCTACATACTAATGTAAAAAAAACAAGTTTTTCTTAATCGACTCTATTTCCCAACAGGAACAATTTTCCCAAAGTAACTTAACTAACAAATGAAATCGTAAGTTTTTGCAATAATAAAAAAAAAAACACATTCCATACGTTCTATTTTCTATGAAATTATGAGTTTTAATCATTACAGTACCACTTACCTATTTGATAGTTCTTAATTAAATTCATAACTGCTTTGGCAAGTTTCAGTAGCTCAAGTGTCTACTAGGTACCTACAACTCGTGAAGTTACGAAAGTCAAATAGTAAACAACCAATAAATTGATTACCTAATTTCGATCAATGTAGTTGGCTCTTTAGGCTGACTAAGAATTATTTTTAGCACATTGTGGTCTGTGATATCATGACAATTAGAACAACCAGATGTCTGATGGCAATTGGTTTGAATTAAAAACAATATTGTTTATCATTGTTTATTGTGGTCTTTACGAATATAAATAAACGCGAAACTTTTTGATAATTAATGTTTGTTACCTGACCTGTTCACACAACAAGTATCTACTGAACGGATTTTGATGAAACTTTACAGAACATCAGAATAGCACGTAGGCTTAAAACAGAGTAAAGGGGTAAAATAACCCCCTAGACATGATCAAAAGATTTTAAAAGTGTATGTAAATATCTGAGCAGAAGGCTCTGCCCAGGATCGACATCCGTTCTTGGGGAGTTGTGAGCTTTTTAGGTCATTTTAAAGAGCTTAGGTAGGTACTCATTATGAAGTAGACTGAAAACTTGTTTTTCATACTCTGACTAGCCCCTCAGCTTAGTTGCTAGTAGGTGAGTAGCTCTTTCTTCTGCGCTGTAGGTAGGTCGATTCCCACCCAGGACAACATTTGTGTAGATACCTAATGAACATAGATGTAAAAATTTCTAAGAAAGTACATTTATTTATAAATTTTTATCGCTGTTTGTCCTGCATTTTGTATTTATTTACAACAATTTGTAGGTATTCTATTAGTAATCTGGTTCCCATAGCTTTGCTTAGTTTAGGGTTAGGTGGCGTTTTGTGAATGTCACCCCAAATTTTTATTTATTGTTTAGATTAGAGAAACATTTTCTGTCATATCACCGAAATCATTAATAACTCAGGAGAACCCTTAAATGCCTACGTGGGTTATTTCTAGAGACTCATTAGTAACGCTTTGTTCCAAAAATAATCTAAGTATCCATAATTTATTTTTATGACCTCTCATCATTATTATCGATAACTTCAATTTTAAGTGTTATAAATCGATTTATTCATGTGACAAATTGGCCCCCCGCGCTTTCGTTATTAACTTTGGGGTGCTAAAGCAATGAAGCCAATAAACGTTCATCACTTACTTGATTTCTCGCTTGCTTGACAAACTCCCCTCCAACGCAGATTGGTCTTCTATGAATTCTGTAGGTCTAGGTCTATTACCATACCATGGACTAAAATAGGGACTAAGAATCTGAAAAATTGTGATTAGGTATATCCTATCCTTCCTACTAATATTATAAAGGCGAAAGTCCGTGTGTGTGTGTGTGTGTGTGAATGTTTGTTGCCACGTATCTCCATAACTACTAAACCGATTTTTATGAAATTTGGAATGTAGATAGATAATAACCGGGAATAGGACATAGGTTACTTTTTATCCCGAAAAATTGCACGGTTCCCGTGGGATAAACAAAATAGTAGTCCACGCGGGCGAAGCCGCGGGCGTCCCCTAGTTGAGTAGGTATAAAAATTGTGATAAGTATCTATTCTTAGATTTCTCAATCACGCCCTAAGCATAGGTAGACCGATATTATGTGAATGTAACTCGGAATAGGTATAAGTACCTTTATGTGGCCTGGAAAAGCTTATTTAAGCTAGGCTTTATGTTATACAGGGTGGAATTTTGTAAACTTACTTAGACTAGTCTCAATGCACAACCTAAGATCAATAATAAATTATTATTTATCTTAGGTTGTGCATTGAGACTAGTCTAAGTGGGTTTTTGATTCTTTTGAACTACTTAGTGGAATCATCATTTTAATTTTTTTTCTATTTTCTTCTTTCCGTCCCTGTTACTCACCAAGGTAGAGTCTTTACAAAAGTAGGTGAAGCAGAAACGCTCAAGCTCGATGTAACTTTACATAATCCAGCGTCAACTTGTAATCTCATAAACGAATTGTCGCCAAGTTAAAATTTTGAGCGCGGCTCCACCGGGGGTCCATTAAATTTATTGCTTGTAAAACGAGGAGCTAATTTAGAGTTACGTTTTATTGTGTTAGCTAACTAGTTTAGCAAGCGGGCGCCATGGGTGTGCAAACGCAACATTTGGGCCACCTAAAATAAACCTTGTGACCTGGTGATAAGGAAGGACATTTTTATGCGAAAGGTGATTTTATTAGCCATATGTAATGTGTAGTAAAACAGTGGGGCGTTTGTTTTTACTGCTGGTGCACCATAAATGGGGTGGATATTGTACTGTTTCATTTTACACTAGCTAGTTGCTACACATAATATCTGCTCAATGTTAAAGAAAGATACTGTTTTCTGAAACTAACCAGGAATTAGATAGGTACTCCATTCCACATTTCTGTCCGCTGATCTATCTCTTTCTGCCTAACATTGAATTGATTGGTACTTTTTGTGGTTTCAGTGTCTATCGAACTAATCAATCACACTAAAAACGTGACAACTCGTACGAACCACTTTTCTCCATAAACGAGTAGGTACCTAATAAGAAAAGAAGCGAAGACTATGGGAGAAAGAAACGTGTCAAGTTCAAGAGCCTAGCGAAAATGTTTTATCAAGGAAACAAAAGGTAAAATATGCAGGTTATTATTACAGGCGAATCTTTCACGGTGAATGAACATCGAACAAAGGCCTCCAATATTGTCGTAGCTCATTTTTCTTGCTTATGCGATTTTTTGGTTCACACACGGATGCTTCCCAATAAATGATGATGTATGGGGTACTTAGAAGTTGTACCCACATACTTTGACGAGGAAAATGGAAAATTGGTAGGTATTTTTTCAAGGCCATATGCCTTCGTAACGGTACCAGAAATTTACAGTATGATGATCACTTTGAGTTTAATCTTCATTATTTTAATCATAATAACAATAGCTACTCAACAGTGTGAAAGACGATTGAGGAAAAATGGAATGAATGTTGATATGACGGCTGAAAAAGCAGAGTGGAAAAAGAAAACATGTGCCTACCATACATAAAAGTGAGATAGGGGAGATGATGATGATGAAATTAATAGCTTATTCGTCACGTAGTAGATCAAGAACTTACTTAAAGATATACCTGAGGCATAGTCATAGATATAGACATAGACAGACGTTTATTCACTACTTGGCACACAATATAAATCTCAAAACATATAGGTAAGTACTTGACACAAAGAAAACAAAATAATACAATACAAATGAGAGAGAGAGAGATTTGTACTGTGCGTCACAGAAGGAGGCGTAGAAGGAGAGATCTAATCTACAATATTAATGTTAAAACATTTACTTAGGTATATTTTGTATTTAGAACATACAATATGACAAACAAAATGTTATTCAATCAGTGTATAAAAACTCATTGAAACGTCTGTTTATTCAAAGCCCATCACATTTTGATACTCCGAACTGAAAGGTTTTTCGAATTTTTTGCACGTCTGGGACGCGTGTTTGACAATTGCAAATATTACCAAATGCTACCGACGCATATAAAATTAGGCGTATTTGCTAAGAATGTATTTTATTACCCTTCATACTGCTTTGAATGAATATATTGACGAGGTTGTCGACCTAAAGGTGACTTAAACTTGATCCTCTTACCTATTTACTAATGTGTTACCTAGTTGATTAGTATAAACCTAGTAGGTATTGAAATCCTTGTCCTATCCACTTATTACAAGATAGGGCGTCCTTGAACGTAGGTATCTCTTGCTCCCTTATAATAACCAGTTCCTAGTATAGCATAATACTTAGAATGCGTAGTATGTCCTCGTGGGATATATTATTTAGAAACGTGAAGGTTTCTTAGATTGAATAGGCAAAGTTTTTATTTTTAAGTATACGCAAGCTCTTATTTTCGCACGATTCCACTGGGTTTTTGGGACAGACATAACATAATAATCTCAATTGAAGTTTCTGTTGTTTTCGAACCTATGTATGGTGTTGGTCGAGAAAGAACAGAAGTAGAATTAGGTACCCTAGGTCCTACAGAATAAATGATTTTTTAATTTGAATTTATTAATTAGCTAAATTACTATTTTTCAGGGTTCGCCGATATATATCAGTGGATATATATCTTGATATATATCATGATATATATCATGATATATATCAATTGATTTTTATCTTGATATATATCAATGGATTTTTTCTTGTCTTCTGAACTAAATATTTTGGAGATTAATGTTAACCCTGGCAACACGTAGCGAAAAACTACAATTCCGAATAATTTAGATTGTTTTTTTAGAAGTTTTTTTAAATGATCATTAAAAAATTATTTTGAAAATGAAAAATCTTATGAAAATTTTCATTTCCGACGGGATCCGAACCCGCAATGATACATAAATGTAAATACCTAAGTGTGGTTTAACACTAGGTATAACAAATAAAAAATTATAAAAAATTCTTTCTCAAATAAACACTAATTTTTTTGATACATTTAATAAGTTTTTTAAATATAAAATGTGGTAATTTGACACTTATTATTATTTTACAAATAACTTTCACATTTTAAAGTGTTTAATCCCCTTAGAGAATTAAATTCGTTTCTTTTTCTTAGCCTGGATATATATCCGATATATATCGGATAAATATCAAAAAATCGGATTTTTGATATTTATTATAAAAATCGGATTTTTTAGAACCCTGCTATTTTTTAACTTCATTCTCTTCAGTGGGAGAACAACAACAAGTTATTTTAATGAAACTCGTATGATATTTATCTCTCGCCATAAAACTTTTTAAACACTCAACATACATTTTACAACATTTTTTATTTCCATAGATGGCACATAAAACCTCCGCGCTACAAGGTGGGCTCATCTACAAAGAGTGCAATTATCTTCTACGACCTAGGTCCTACATAATAATCATTTATTTTTACGCCCCTCGGAATATGTTAGAGCCGTTTAGCTAGCGATGGGTCTGGGAAAAATTACTTGTATGATACTACTGGTATTGTGGAAGCGTTGAAACATGTGTTCAGACGGTTGGCCAAATGTTATGAGAATATTTCAACAAAGTAAATGGTTACAAGGATTTGCCCGGTCGTCGTAAAAATAAAATTCACATGTTATTTTCTAAATTCTGAGGAAATAGATTCCGAAAGAAAACTAAGAATACTTATCTATGCCACTAATTGAAATACCTAACCAGGACTGACATAACTTCACTATGCTACCTAAGTACCTACTAATTTATAAGTACAGGGTACCACCCTGTATATAATATTTGTAAAAGTAAGCCGCAACAGGGAATACCTAAGGCTTACTTCTGACGGCGCAAAAATAAAATCAACGTTCTCTACTGTATGCTACGGACGCTACGGTACTCTGATACCAAATTTAAAAGAACCGACTTCAATGTTATGAGCGATTTTCTGCACTCTTGAGGTGCATTTCTGTTCATAACTCCGAAGATCCTCAACAGATCCTAATAAAAATTTTGTGGCAGTAATCGGAAATTATACCCTTTCAAAACAAAACAAAAAAAAAGAATTTTCCAAATCGGGCCAGGCGTCTTCTAGTAATCGGTGATATCGTGGATACATAAAAAGCACAAAAAAAAAAGATTTCGACGAATTGAGAACCTCCTCCTTTTTTTGAATCGGTTAAAAAGGCTTTGCCAAAGTCAAATTTGTCTCGACCGTTGAATTGCAAACTGCAAATAAAATGAACAGAAATTACCAACATTACATAGTGCAATAACAATTTCAACCGCAATACCTATTCAACTTTTAACTTTATTGTGGTCATTTCAAAGCTCATTTGAGCTAGTTGTAAACATGTGTCGTATAATTTGGCACGTGCCATGGTGAATGATTATTCACGCGGAACGTTTTGTTAGGCGAGCGGCGTGCTTCCGATCCGAACTGCCGATATTGTATGAGCACTAGAATCATAATCAATGCCCTGTGTGACATGAATATAGCCATTGTAACGCGGAATCGATAATAACAGTATCGAATGACGCATTGTATTAAAAATAACCATCGATTTACCACTTCAGGAAACTTTGAGACCTCCTACGTAGACGTAAAAACAAGTTACACTCCACGGTCCATTTTCATGGTTGAGATATGAACTTAGTTTGGTCACGTGTAGGTATTCAAAAATATTGTATTTTTTGTGGCAATTTTTTCAATATCAAGCGATAATTTTAAAATGCCTTCTCAATCTAGGGAAACTGTGAACGGGCTTACGAGTCTTTATTTATTTATTTTATTGATTTATTTCTTACACAATTACAAATTACAAAATCCACAGCGCTTAAAAATCGTAACGTAGGTAATATCTTTGTTACGATCAAGAAAATTAATCAATTTGAAGCGACAACGAGTAGAACCTTTAGATTTTCGAACGGAAGGAAGCTTTTGAAATTCCTATCATGAAATGTTGCAATAACAGAAAACAACGATGAGTGAGCAAAACTATTGGAAAGAGAAATAAAACATCAAAACACGGCGCTTCCGCACAAACCAGTTCCAAGTTGATAGAGACAGTAGCTGCCAAGTGCATTACAAGTTACAACTATCAACTGGCACTGACAAATGGCAATCGTAAACGACGTACGAGAGGAAATCTCATCAAATACACTGGGGGTTCAGCCCCGACACTCGAAGTGCTTAACAAATTTAAAAGATTAATAACATTCACGCGTCACGTTCAGTTTGTGTGCTTGGAGTGAATTCAAAGCTTTAGTTACAAATAAACTTTCAGATTTTTATAGCTTCAATTTATATCAGTATATCGGTATTATTAGTGCATAATACGCTGGGTGTTATGTTCAGAGCAAATGATGTAACAATCACATCACACAATCTGAAATTGCATGAAAATAAATATATTAAAGTGGAAAGTAAAGGTTACCTACTTCAAACTATTAAATCAGAATATTAAAGCTTTGTAGAAAGTGTACTATTTCTGTAAACTTGTTGGTCTTTTATCTGGGGCTTGTAATACCAGCACAAGTGTTTGTCCATGCAGAGTTCAAGGCGTGGTTTCCTCCGCCCACGCCAGACGCGCTCGGATAATTATTACCGGCGTTAATAACCCGATACCTATCACTGACATGCTACTGACTAACTCCCACATAATTGCTGATGCTACTGATCACGATATGATCGATAGCATTTTTTGTTGAGTCGAAAACGGGGCGATTATGGAAGAGGTTTTTGAATTGTAAGTATTGCAAGTCGTTCGATGCGGCTGCCAGAACAGCAGAGTCATTCTGTAGACTCACTTCGAATTCACTCAAGTGTCCAAGCTCACTAAATACACAAGAATGCATTGTGAGATTCAAATTACTAAATGCAAGGGCTGAATGAATAAATGCAAGAGATGAATTTTACAAATAAGAAAAGGTTTCATATTCTACTAGGTATACCTACGTACTACTACGTTTACAGTAAAATATCTCAAAGATAATCGGCGGTCTTGTGTTTGTTGAAGAAATGAAAGCAAAAAAGGATCAAACATAACTTTAAATTCTCAACTTACGGGAAAATATTAAAAGGTTACTTCTATCTATCTGTCTTAATAGGCAATGAGCAGATAAAATGATGCAGAATAAAAAGAGAAAGCGGAACTTGCCATCAGGTTCTGGCCAGACCCAAAGTAAAACGGATGACTATTTTACTATTTTTACTCAGCAGTCGAACTGTAGGAACAACATTATTTTTTGTTACCACCAACACTGATTCATTTAAAAATAACTAGATGAGACACAAACCGAGATCGATTGCAAAAACTATCTGATCCAAAAACACAGTTTGGTTATTGTTTTGTTAATCTCTCTAATTTTGCTACCCAGGATTGATGTTTCATTTAGGGCTGAAGTTTTCCAATGAATTGTCCATGGTTTGAAATCCAAATATAAAACTATCTATGGGATCCTGATTTCCCTGAAGCCCCTGAAGCTTTTTCATTCAGAATTCTGAATATCATAACAACAACTTCAAATTCACAATCAATAGGGCCACCCGTATAAATACAATTTTATTCGCTCAGGCTGGTTGGCGTTCGGCCAAGCGAGGAGTGGTCATTCCTCGCAGCTAATGGCCCAAGCTGTACTAAATTATGACACTTCGTTTGTGATAACTGTAAACATTTCTGATGGACACTAAATGTTGGGACGAGTCAAAATAAGTCGTAAGCTTGAATGGAAGTTTGGTTTTATTGGTGGCAGTTTATGTTAACAAGGGTATGTGGGTCATGTTGATGTGGAGATGAAAGCTATATTATTAAATCCTAATAAAATATAATTAGGGCAAATAAAAATATAATATCGGGGCGACAAAGCTATGCTCGGGTGCAAATAGAGAAAAATTAAAAAAGAAAAAGCAAAAAAAAACTTTTACTGGATGAGATTCGAACTCGAAGACAGACTGACAGACAGACAGACATGAATGAAAAAAGTTACAGTTTTGGCTTCAGTATTGATTAAAGAGTGCCCTCCAAAAAAAATTTTTCAAAATATCTTCAATGTACAGAATTTGACCTGTTACAGTTATTATAAGTACCTACCTATTGATGATTGATTGATAACACAAGAACATCGTAATCTGCATTACTAAAATATTTCTACTTAATTCTAATATTTTTAATACTAGGTAAGTACTTATTTTTTTTATTTCTAATATTTTTTACATTTACCTATTCGGTAAGTCCGAAAGTCATATACATCACAAAATTTATAACAGGATATAAAATATTTGATGTGATGAGAATGAATGAGGCGAAAGAGGTGTGTCAGGATCGTAGCAAGTGGAAGTCCGTGGTCTCTGCCTACCCCTGTGGGAAAGAGGCGTGATTTTATGTATGTATGTATAAAAATATCAGCCTCTTGAAAATGGTTGCATTTTTGACGCTCGCCTTCCCGACTACAAAATCTGCGTAAGCTCTAGCTCTAATCGTATACATTGGGATGGGAGTAGAAGTAGGATCATTGAACTTATATCGGCATTTACCACCTTATATCCTTGACATTTCGGAACAGAAAGGTTTGCGAAACGAGCGTATCCATAGGAACTATCCGTTAATTAGTGCCTGAGTGGCTATAAAACTGGAAGTGCTTGCAGATTGGGCGTTATATCAGCGTGAACGAGTAATTGTATGAGATTGGCAAAGTTATTATTTAACCGTCAGTATGGCTCTTCTTGTATGTACCTACCTATACCTACTTACTATACTTACTAGGTAGGTAGGTACTGTCTAACTTACAGTTCTGTATCAGTCCATTTAGTTTCAATAATGTTTTTTTAAATGCGTTCACATATTAAGTAAGTATACCTACCTTAACATTATTTTAGTTTGAGTAAGTATTAGAGTTAGGTTTCTGTACTTTCACTCACTAAATATACCTATACTATCAGTCAGATACATTAACGAATCAGTGTAGATAGATATTTGAAAAGGCAATATCGAGTTTTACAATAAGTATAAAATTACAAATGGTTGGTCAAAGTCTATAAATAAATGTTTATTATAGTATTTTTTTAATCAAACGCCCATTCTGCATAGACATGAAAGCCTAATAACCGTAAAAGGTTCAAAAGCACAGATTAACTAACAGTATCTCGAAAAGCTCAAATATCGCAATAGCAACTTTATGCTTCACTGATCGGTATAATTAACCAAAACTCATAATTACTCTTATTGATCAGCTCATAGGCCCCTTTAGCATGGAACGCAGTAGACACGATGTCTATTGCGTTCCATGTTTCCATATTCGATAAGTACTAGGTTAACACATAATTATATTGGGTAGAGTCGACATAACTCATTTTTTTTTCTCCTTTTTACCCGACTGCCCGCAGAAAGGAGGGTTATGATTTTTTTGAGTGTAGGTATGTATTGTATGTTTATTTCTTTGAGCTAACGCTCCATAGCCTAAACGGCTCAATGTATTTTATACCTACAGTATAGGAGGTGGGGTAAAATTTTGTTAAACCCGCAGACGAGATTTTTTGTCTCAATTAATATTTTTTGCTTGTTTCCCTTTACTCTTTATTTGTGCACACTCATATCCCCATTTAACAACCTATCAACAAGAGTATCCAACAGAAAAAATACTGAGCTAATCAACATTTCAGCTGATATGATGATGCTATGTAGGATTTAGGATCTGGCAATATACGCTTTGTTTTGTTTACCCCTTTTTCATTTATTTCTATGATCTCTATGAGTAAGATTCAAAATAGTTCGCAATGCAGTTTATATTTGTTGATATTGAAAATATTTAAATTATTGTTTGTGACGTTCATGTAAACAATAATGATCGTCTCTTCTTATAATTTAAGGGGTAGCCCCTTGTCGGCATAACTGATGCTTCTATCTCCACGAAGCTCTTAGCAGGGCAGCCTTCTTGACTTCCCTATACGACATGACAGCAACCTTCTCTTTCACTTGGCTCATGTAGCCTATCCTCGGTCTTCCTCTTCCTCTCCTTCCTTCCACTTTTCCTTCAATGATGTTCTTAATGAAGCTGTCATGTCGTATAAGATGGCCAGTCATCTTCCCTCTTCTATTCTCGACAACTTGCAACAACGATCTTTCCTCCTCTACTCTTTGCAAAACTACAATGTTGGTGACTCTTTCCGTCCAGACGTCCGTCTGGCTGGACGGAAAGAGCGTATAGGTATCTCTAATAAGTACCTATAATAAAAGATGTAAGTATGCAAGTGCGCACACTACAAAGATTCAGTATGCCGATATGAATGTTATGATCATGTTTGCACTAGCATAAGCCAATAAAACTATCAGCCGAAAGAAAAGTTTGCAGTGTGCAAGGGTTCTTAATCTTTACGTTGCTAAAAATATTGCTAAAGAGATTAAAATAAAATTCAACTCTATTCTTCAAACGATTGTCTAGAAACTCTATAACGATCATGCTAAAGAGACTGAGCGTAATTAGACGGGAATTTTTCGAGATCGTTCTCCTAACGATGTTCCGATGGTCGTATTCTACAACACTCAGTTATAATTTCTAGATGTTTATCGAAAAATAATGGCAGAGGGTATTTATGGAGTCAAAATGTAGATTTGTTCGTCCATTTCTGAACATATTACTTGAATCGAAAGGCCTAAATGAGATATGAGAGTTGGTCCTTGTTATAGGTTATAGGTAACAAGGACCAACTTTCATATTTTCATATAGTATAGTTAATAGATATATAGAATAGATGTAGTTAGATATAGTTAAGCAATAAAGGAAAATATTTGAGAAAGTGAACAGAGCGAGATTTAAAAAAATTCGAGGAACCTAATATATAAGTTGGCACTAAGTAATTTGAATATTATGATGTAATTTCTGAAGATCGATTTCATTATTCCGAGAAGGCTCACATTACCAATCTTTGAGTCATCGATCGGTAAAGCTCATAATTTACAACTTAGTGACAACCGAGACGACCCAATAATACAGGATTCAATTTCATCCTCAATCGGTCCGAACAAACATACACAGCAAAACAAGTTAAAAGTAGCTTCTAAAAACGAGGACCTAGGTGTTTAAATGTTTTAACTGCAAAGTGAGAGAACTTATTGATTGCCCGATAGTTTTAACCCAGCAGTTGCACGAACTTCTCAATTTACGGAGCTAATATCAACGCAATGAAATCGAACGTATCGAGTCTGTCGGAAAATTGTGCGTGTACGATTGGATAGCACTGGGTTGCAAGTTTTTCCTCATATTCTACAAGTAATACATTATTCTGCTGTATACCTACGCACTAAAACGACATCAAAGGAATATTTGATGGAGCTGGATATAACGAGAAAAAAAAATGCTTTACCTACCGATTACTAAGGAGTAATCGATCGAGCGAGCGAAGCGAGCGAAGATCTTAGTGGCAAGTTAGGCGATTTTGCTTTGTATGTTTGTATGTTTGTATGTTTGTATGTTTCATTTTTATGTTCTCGCATAACTATCGAACCGCTTATCCAATCTGTATGAAACTTGATAGGTCAATAGGTAGTGCTATGGAAATTTGCTGTGGAGCGTATGAACGTAATCGATGAAGGGGTTGTAAAGATATGGGGTTCCCAAGGGGGTAAATTTTTTTCAAAGTTACCCAAATATATTGAGTGGGGTGTCATACGAAAGGGCTTATTTTGTACATTCCAAAATGATTTTTATTTTTAATCTAGGATGTATAGTTTTTGAAATACGACCAAAGAACAAAAACTACGAAACCAGAGCTGCAAGAGCTCCCGTTTCATAGAGTTTCGATGTCTTCGTAGCTCATTGACTGGTCGGTCTTAAAAAGAGAGTGGCATCGTCGCGGTTTGGTTTGCAATGATTTTAGATGCTACTTGATTTATTTTCATGATAAAAAAAATTTTGATAAAGAATGAAAATAATTGGGGTAAAAAAAGTTAAATAAACAAATATATTGAGTGGGGTGTCAAATGAAAGGTCTTAATTTGTACATTCCAAAATAGTTATTATTTTGATTCTAGGACGTATACTTTTAGAAATACGACGAGAATTCATAAATATGAAATAAATGAAAAATTAGACACGACATTATGTATTGCATGCATGCTAATATTTTTTACCATGAAGAGCTAGCGCAATAGGCATACTCGGCAGTAGTAGCACTTGAAATTATAGGGGTAGTCAGAAGAAAGTCCAAATGTAAGCCATCTACGGTGCGCGAGATCTCAGTTCGGGGCGAACTACTAGTTACTTAGGTGTAATCGGTAATTTAGACTTAGCATTTTCATCATTATTAGCATCATGTAGAAATTCATGAGCCTTCTTAAAATGTCGTGTGTTATTTGAACAGGAAAAAAAATCGGCATACATTTAAATATATAATTTAAAATCAAAACTTAAATTCAAAAACTCAGCTCAATATTTTGCCCAAAATTTAGTTTCTAATGGATTGAATAAAATCAGAGATCATTGTGGGACTTGTTATGGTACCTTCAACCTTATTTATGCGTAGCGGATCTTTGTTAAAATCATTTTTAGATCGCAGAGAGCAAACTGTTGAAATAACAATAAACAATAATAAAATAAGATCTAGTTCTAAATGTGTCAAGATAGGAGTCCCTCAAGGATCTTCGCTCGGAAACACCCTTTTCTTGCTTTTTCTAAATGACATAGCTAATGTTAAAATCAAAGGACATAATCATTCAGTACCTACGCAGATGATACTACGATAATCACTGCTGCTAACACAACCGAAGAGCTGCTAGCTAACATAGGCGAGGTTATTGAAAAACTGGGAAGTTGGTTTGATATGAATGAGCTTAAATTAAATGAGTAAAAAACTAATGTCATAATTTTTAACACCTCATCTGCTAAACAACCAGTTATACAAGTGCCCCTACAAAGTCCCAAAGTAATATACACTAGTAACCTTACAAAAATGCTCGGATTTGAATTAGATCCTGCACTAACTTGGAAGCAACATATAGACTCTACGTGTAAGAAAATGGCTAAAGGCATTTATGCTCTGAAACAACTACTTCCAATAACCTCACAAAAGAATCAAAAATATATCTATTACGCATACATACATTCAATCATGTCTTACGGCATACTCTTGTGGGGTAATTCGACAGACACGGAGCGAGTCCTAAAAGTGCAGAAACGGGCTATTAGAACCCTTGTAGGGGCAAAATATAAAGATTCATGTAGAACACACTTTAAGACGCAGAAAATACTGACCTCTGCATCCTTATATATTCTAGAATGTCTCAAATATGTTAGACAAAACTTTAACGATTTTAAAATAATTGAAAATAATAATGGACGCAGTAACAGACATAAAATTTTGTTGTTTAGAATCAATAAAACACAGGCTTACGTTCTCCGAAAAACTGCCCCAAGTAATAGGTCCTAAACTATTTAATAAGCTACCCTTAAGAATTAGGCTTTTGAAGTGTGACACCTCTTATTATAATTCAATTAAAATGTTATTACTGGATAAGACAATTTACAGTGTAAGTGAGTATTTGAGTAATGATTATGAAAAGTTTGATGTTTAACTATTAACTGTTGATCCTAACACTAAAATAGATACTTACCTAAACATAATGCAACCACTGATGTCAATATTTTAGTTGTTCATTTAAGTTACGCCTCTATACAGCGTATATCCTATACTTTCATTATTTAATTGATTTTGTATTAATTTACGAAAATGACGAGAAACTGATGTCTCAGTTAACAATATTATTATTTTAATAATGTTCTGTTAACATGTGTTCTTCAGATTTAATAAATACATTTCATTTCATTTTCATTTCATTTCATAGGTAGAGCCATTAATAAAATAGCCTTATCGGACAACAAAGCGAGACGCAATTTGATCTAACACCAGATAACAAATAGGTTACAGCCACAACAAAGAATATTACACCTGACTTTAGTTTTCTTCGCGGGGTAGGTATCTACATCTAGATAAAACTTCTCAAGTAGGTCAGTAGGTATGCTTCACCCAAAACGAACCAGTGCGGGGTGATTGAGCCTTACATTATAAACTTATAGGTATTAGTAATTTCAGTTCGTATAGATACCTACCTACCTAGTTAAAGTGATAATATAGGTACTTACCTACTTAATTATAGGTATTAATACGGTTGGATGTTTGTTTCAATCAATCCTCAATCGCTGCATCGAGATGAAACTTGATCGTGACCAAATGACAAAGGCATAATATGCGCAAGCGATTAATATTATGCGCATGCGAAGCCAAAGGCATCGTGTTTGTAAAAATTCGAGAATACCATTCACAATTGATGAGGGTCATACATTATTCCAAAACTGAGTGAGAATTTTTACACAAAATATTTTGATTTATGCCGCCGCAATCGCCCGAGGTATCAGTTATTTAGTGTCAAAACCTTTCGTTTTGTGTAATATATTCGAGCACGAACTCGAATGAAGGTGCTATAAAGAAGCCATACAATGGGTTTTAAATCTCTTGCGGGTCAGCGAGCCAAGTAACGCCATAGGCAATGCCGCTCCCATGCTTGTCAGTTATCAGTCGATAGCCACACCTTGTCAAGATGTGATCGCATCGATTATTGTCTTTGAAGAACAATATTGATAGTGTTACACAATTGGAATCAAGTTGCCAGAAATACTTGTCTAAATCCAAATATATATTACCTACTGGTCCAGAAATCCTACTTCTACACGCTGAAACAACTGTACTAGATCTAACATTTGGAATTATAGAATAATTTCTATAACGAAGCCTTATAAATACCTAAATATAGGCTGCGTTTCCACCAGAGATGTGCGATGGAAATGTGTCGTGCGAGGATGTCTAGCTGTGCTGTGAAAATGTGTGGGTGTTTCCACCAGAGATGTGCGATGGAAATGTGTCGTGCGAGGATGTGTAGCGGAGCTGTGAAAATGCGCATTAATGTGTGGTGCGAGGATGTGTTGCGAAGCTGTGAAATGTGTCGACATGAATGAGTAGTGTGACCATGTCATTCAACAACACATTCCTCGCAACACATTCCTCGCAACACATTTCACGCAACACATCCCTCGCTTGTTTTGTATGCGCAAAAACCTAGCTCCGCTGAGCCGTTTCCACCAGAGCTGTGCTGACCGAGGCGAGGTAAATGAAGCGATTCTATTGGTTCTTTACAAACACATTCCTCGCTACGCATTTTCGCACATCTCTGGTGGAAACGCAGCCTAAAAACAGCGAATAACACCACAGGGCTCAACTAGTTCTTTGTAATATGATTAACAATTTTCAGCGATTTCAAATTGATTAGCACTGATTTTGGCAGCAATTATACTCAACATACCACATTAGGTATGCCTGATAATGTACCTACTGATTAATTTGTAATCGTTGAAAATTGTTAATCATATTCTGTAATAGCTGATAGGTAAGGCTGTGTAATCAAGCTTAAATTTCGTAACTGTAAGTCAGGCGAGATGAATATTTGATTTTATACTAAAATGATGCAAACACACTTTTTTATATTCCTACTATTAGAGTATTATATTAGAGTGTTGAAAGAACTTCGCAATTACTAAAAACAAAAGTATCTCCTAAACCGGCGAGCTTGTGTAATTAATGAGAGTGAATGCGGCGAAAGATGTGTGTCAGGATCTAGTCATGATCATAGCAAGGGAAAGTCTGCGCTCTCAGCCTACCTACCCATACGAAATTAACGACGAAAGAAAGAGGCCTGATATATAATAACTAAAACAAAACTCTATATTCAATTCGGTCAAGTAATTGGTTTCAAGTTCGGAACTTACAAGTTCAAAACAGAAATAGATCAAACAGAACCTCACAAACTATTATTATTGTATTCTATACAATCTATAGATCGATATCAGTAACCGCTGTCGAAACGAGCGACATCTATTATCCACTTGAATCGCGCCCACGCTGAATAATAAATCGGAATTTGTCTCATCTAATTGGTGTGCTCTTGTCTAAAGGGCTTGGCTGCAGGCGAATTGCATGGCTCTCCACACGATGGTGCTTGAGTTGGCACGGCCGAGTGGCCTATAGTAGGGCATGAATACCGGGATCCCGTAATACCGAAATACCGGGATCCCGGAAGATTTGTCCGGTATTTCAATACCGGTATTGAAGTAATCAATACCGGACAATACCGGTATTGAGGAAATCAATATCAAATAATTCCGTACGTTATTCCGTATGGTTAACGGATCCCGGAATTCGGTCTTTTGTCGTGCGCAGTAGAGCATTTTCTTGCTAAATTGTATACTTACTGTGCATCGAAACAGCTAACTTTACGAATGCCTAGATACGCTAATCGTATTGTACGTCTATGTTTACTTTAATTACTATCATAAGAATTACTAGCATCCATGTGCCTGCGACTGCGCCTACCTGGGTAAAAAGTAGCCTATGTGTTATTCCAGATCATAAACTACGTCGCGGCCGGCAAGTGGTATTACGGTGGGTTTACACGCTCACGTGCAAACAGAAATTCATCGAGACAGAAATATGATTAGATCAAGCACGGTGTAGCTCTGTCACTTTCATCTCGAGGAGACCGGACGCAACATAAAATAATGTGCTCGTTGTCTGTTTGCACGCGAGCGTGTGAACGCGCCGTAAAAATGGTTCACTGGCCAGCTCTAACGCTCTCACTCTTACAGTTGGGCCGCCGGATCACGGCGTACGTGAAGTCAGGCTCTGCGCTGCGCAGTAGAAAATTTTGTATGAAAAAGTTGCACTGCGCATCGAAACGGCTAACTTCACGCACGCCGAGATCCGTTGGCCGTACTGTACTCTACCCCCGCTTCCGCGCCGCATACTATCGCATCAGTCGGTTCGCAAATGTTGTGTCTGTGAGTGTGATTACTTTTGTGAAATTGTGACGCTGGATTAGCTGCTGAATCGCCCCAATAATAGTATCTCCAGTAATAAGTAGTACCTACTTAGATAATGTGATTACCTTAAAGACTTCCTAATCCAAAAAGTTCCTAATGCATCCTGCATCGTTTGGTAGTATCTACATTTAGGTAAAGTTAAGTAAGTAGACTAAGTTTATTGATTGATCTCTTTTGTTATGTGAATATAGATACTATATTTTATACATGTTCATAGAAATACAAATTATTTTGATTTTATTCCTACAGTTTTTCTTCGTATCATGTCTTTGACCAATAAATCTTGCTAAAATTAGCTTAAATTACATTCAATATTTTTGTTTTTTAGGAAAAACTAGAATTTCAAATAAAAATGCCAATACCGGTATTAATACCGGTATTCCGGTATTGGGCTCCAATACCGAACTCAATACCGGTATTGAGATTTGTCCCGGTATTGCATGCCCTAGCCTATAGCCTTTATTAAACTGAACGATATAATGACTTGAATACTAAAATGGACAAATTATTTCCGTTTCCTCATGTATCTTCTTCAACCATGAGTTATTTTGTTTTGATCTAGTACCTCTTTTGTTTTGTTTCTTGACTACTGAATTACTTGATTTGTTCCATGTTCGCCCCGCAGAGTTTTGACCCATTAAGAACATTTTGGCTGAACTGAACTTTTTGTTTATGACGAAAGAAATTGCACTGTTTTTTTTAAAGTAGGTCATACTCCATTCGGCTACATTTAGGGCGTACCTACCTACATGTCAGGAAATCACGACATGAGCAGTAGTGTTAGTGTGTATTTTTGAATCCACAAACATTACCTACAGGCTTGAATAAAACTTATTGTACACTGTGACATGAAATACATAGGCTTTTCAACTTCAGTAGCAAGTAATCTGAATGTAGAATGTGTATGAAATGTTGGGTGAGCTGGTTGAACTATGTTGGTTGTGGTGTTGGAAAAGAAATCATTCCGATTCAGGGTTTTTGTGCTGTTTTACTAAACACAACTGTTTAAAAGTTTCTTATTGGGTTTTAAAAGTGCTAAATTCAGGACCTATCAAATGGACGCATCTTGATAGTTGAGGCCAATGATTTTGCTAAGATTTTGAGTGATAAAAACGACTGTAGATAGGTAAGTAAGTAGGTAGGTACTTATTTTACGAGCCTAGGAGACTGCAAGACCTCACTCAAAGCTCACATTAAAACAAAATACTGTCTTGTCTAGATAACTGAACACTAGATTGCCCAAGTTATTTTTCTATTAGTGGAGATGTATTTTCGGATGCGAACAATTCTTGCGGTCGGCGAACCGAGCAATGGCTTTTTAATCGACTCTGTCTGTCTAAAAAAGTTACGGTTTTCCTTCGGGAGCTGCAAATGATTTTTTAAAATCACTCGATAAACATAAACTTTTATCTACTCGTATATGTAGGATACACAATGGTCAATTTATTTAAATTATAGGATTCATTTAGCAATAAGTGTCATCTGTATCGTAAGTATGTAAGTAAATTGAATGTTGTTGATAATGAATAATAATAAAATTAATAATAATATTTATATATTTATTTATATTTAATGATACCTATATCATGTAACGTTGGTATTGTGGGGTTTGAAATAAGTTTTTTCCAATTTTATTTAAGAGGCCTGCGACCGGCGAATTTCTATAAAAACGTAATACCGAAATCATTTAAAATTTAAGCATATTTTTATCAGTTTATGTTGTTAGATTAAGAGAGAAGGTATTTATCTAGGTTCCTGTTACACTTTTGTTCCGAAAAACTTACCTAAAAAGAAATGTAAGCAAATTGAATTGAAATCTTTGTAGGTACACCAAAAATGGCATTTTTTTCTTTTCATTTGTTCTGTAGTAAGTTTTTTGGAACAAAAGTGTAACAGGAACCTAGATAAATACTGCCTGTATCCAAATAATAACATAAAATGATAAAAATATGCTCAAATTTTAAATTATTTTGGTATTACGTTCCTAGGTAAGTAGGTACGTTCGCCGGCCCCTTAAGGCTGATTTTTCAATACCTAGATAACTTTTATCTGAGGAAATAAATATGCGATTTGACAGATATTGTATTGAAAATATGTCATAACGCCATATTTATTCCTCAGATAAAAGTTATTTATCGATTGAAATAGTCTTCTAAGCGGTTGCTTCGTCTGACTCATATTATGAATATGACAAAATATCTAAAAAAATATAGAATTGATGTAATCTGATTTATTAAATAAAAGTAAAAGAAGATTTTTTAATTAAGATCACACCAGTATAATATTTATAGGCCTGAATCCTCGGGGTAAAATGATTGTCCGACAACGATCAATCTCACAGTTTTCGAGGTTTGTTGGTACCTATGGCATGCAAATAAAATAATACATTTATATCTGTGGCACACTAGGGATTAAGGAAATGGTGCCTGAGTTAGACTTTTAGGCCTCTATTAATAAACTCGTATTAACTTCTGTTAAGTTGATCCTTTTTTGTTAGACAGTGACAAATAAGGATGGCAATAGTTTAATCCGTGGTGCAGTGACAAATAAGGATGGCAATAGTTAAATCCGTGGTGCAACTTTGACAGAAGTTGAGCGGAGTTTATTAATAGAGACCTTAGTGCAAACCGAAAGCCATAATTCTGTTTTGTGGGTGTTCTAACTGGGACCATTACGTTGTTCTCTTCGAAGCAAGGAAACGTCCGGTCGATCGTCAGTAAGTTCATTCTTTTTATGAGCGTCTGTGCGAAACCTTGCCGTATGAAACACTAGGCAAAGTTTCACCATAAAAATATTTATCATCATCGGTAGGTACCATTATAGTAATTAATAAGTAATGCTTTTGCTAGATCACATTCCAAATTTATTCCGATTGACAAATCTCAGTTCGTGAGTAGGTACTTAGCAATGTTAAAAAATGATCACTTTCTTGTACACTACGAAGATAAAAACAAAAAAAAAAAATAGATTAAGAAATTCAAACAGTACCTACATATTCAATAAGCCTAAATAAAATTGAATCGATTGACTTACCTACTCACAAACTTTCAAGACTTACAATAAGTGAGAAACTGGATTCTTTAGTTCTAAAATAGCTGTATTTACTGAAGATCAAAATAAATCTCCGGCTCACGTCGGCATCAAAGTCCTTCATAAGCAAACAGATAAGGGCTATATCATTGAAGCGGCGGCAGGTGCGGTCGACTTTATTTACGACCCTTCAGAAATACGTTCCCTTTTATAGGATTTGCTCTACGCTACGTCAATATTCTAGGCCTGGCTTTATATTTTGTCTACAAATATGTTTTTTTATATATTTTTGCTTGTTACTCTCAGTTGTTTCAATTCGCTGTTACTGTTTTTAAAAGTATTTTTAGTAGTCTTCGAAGCACTCTTGTAGTAGAAAGTTTTTCGGTGGCCTAAAAACTTCAGCATCAGATTTAGCTTCCTGTTCATACGAACTTACTTTAGTAATCTATCCTTGTGTACTTTGAACCATGTTGTAAACAACATTCTGGTGGTACTGTACTGACCTAAGTGGATTTTTTCGGAACATTATTTTGAGAAGGAAGCGCCGGGGTCTCCACGGTCCGGTGCTTTTGTTTACCCGGAAGGTGTTCTGGGTTCGGAATAGGAAGTTTGGTTAGATGAACGGTTGTTTTGTTGCTTGTTATATTTAGCACGTTTTTATTTTGTTCATTAATAAAATGCCTTTGTAGTAATATCATAAGAAGGGTATCTAGAGCCACTGAAAATTAATATACCTAATAGTGGATTTGGATGAAGTAAGTTGAACTTTACAAGCTGCGTGTTAGTTTTCAGAAGCGTACTTACTTGAAAACTAAACTACTTAATCATAAATGAATTTAATGTGTTATAACTTGTATTGATATACAATTCCGCGATAAAAACATACCTAATCATCTGTCGAAACAAATGATAAACTCGTTTTCGTCGGTGGTTTAAAATTCAGAAATTGATTCAGCCGAGTCATTCTGTAAACTCACTTCGAATTCATTTAAGGCCCGATACCCTGACAATGCACCAAAAGGCACTTGCAAGATCCAAAAGTTTAAGAGTTTGGCTGAATTGTATTACATAAAAACAAAAAGGTAGTAGCTCAATAGATGTGCCAACAATAACACCGCGAGATAATTGCAAAATAATTACTTATTTCCGAGAAGAAAATAGATAAACTCTCTCAAAAATCCCGAAAACGACCTTTTTTTGTTTCAATTTTTGAAAATCCCCATTGGAGTTTATAAAAATCTTTATTGTTCACGATAGACACAAAAGTATGAACAAGAGCAATACCGCGCTAGATTTTGATTAAATCTCATCGTAAAGTTGAAATCTACGTCTGAACACTATTTATTTTTCGACGCAAAGCGTGCGCCTGCGTCCATACATTTTACTATGGAGTAGGTACGGACCGAACGTCGCTTTCTGCGCTGTATAAATGGAACGTTGACGTGCGAAAAATGGCAGTGTCGTCGCGGATACCGAGGTGGGAGGACGTCCGTTTTCCATCCGCTCACGGACGCACGCACATTTTAGGGTGGGGTGTGACTGTCTCCGCAATAATTATCATTATCATCACTTTGTATGACGTATTTTTAGTTATAGGAAATACTTACCTATTTTTAACCGACATCGGAAAAAGGAGAACGTTCGTCGGAATCTTTTTTTTTGTTTTTTTTTATGTAGGTACATGCTTCTCTCCTTCCATGTTTCTCTTCTTTTCTCCTTCCATGATTACCTACTTACCTACCTTTGATTAATTATATGTCTAGACGGACTCTCTCGCTTCAATCGCAACAAGAACAACAGGCCAGGTTTGAAACGCTAGTGTGCGTATTACGCACACAAGTATGCGAATCTTCTATTGTCTATACAGGTGCGCTGCGTCACCTGTCAACATTGTCATCCATTTTTAGTGATACCAGCTCTTGAAAATTTCCCATAAAAGTAGGGGAAAATATGTTATGATATCGAAATGTCTCTAAAATTTGTTTCAAATTTTTTGAGGTCAATACTGGTTTTTTTTTACTTAATTTTTCTTGTAAGTATTCGATCCTTGATTTCAATCCTTGATTCTTGAATCTGGAATTTGAAATCTTGAATCTTTGAAGTGACAGCTGTCAAACTTCAAACCGCCATATCTCATGAATTACTCGTCCTAGACTCCCCGTTCTCAGTTCAAATGAAAGCTATGACCAAAATCTTCATTTGAACTGACAGCTGTCAAACTTAAAACGGCCATATCTCGGAAACTACTCGTCCTAGACTCCCCGTTCTCAGTTCAAATGAAAGCTATGACCAAGATCTTCTTTTTAAGTGACAGCTGTCAAAATGACATCTGTCATCTGAAATGTAGATCTTGGTCATAGCTTTCATTTGAACTGAGAACGGGGAGTCTAGGACGAGTAGTTTCCGAGATATGACCGTTTTAAGTTTGACAGCTGTCAGTTCAAAGCTTAAACGGCCATATCTCGGAAACTACTTGTCCTAGACTCCCCGTTCTCAGTTCAAATGAAAGCTATGACCAAGATCTTCTTTTTAAGTGACAGCTGTCAAAATGACATCTGTCATCTGAAATGTAGATCTTGGTCATAGCTTTCATTTGAACTGAGAACGGTGAGTCTAGGACGAGTAGTTTCCGAGATATGACCGTTTTAAGTTTGACAGCTGTCAGTTCAAAGTTTAAAACAGCCATATCTCGGAAACTACTCGTCCTAGACTCCCCGTTCTCAGTTCAAATGAAAGCTATGACCAAGATCTTCTTTTTAAGTGACAGCTGTTAAAATGACATCTGTCATCTGAAATGTAGATCTTGGTCATAGCTTTCATTTGAACTGAGAACGGTGAGTCTAGGACGAGTAGTTTCCGAGATATGACCGTTTTAAGTTTGACAGCTGTCAGTTCAAAGTTTAAAACAGCCATATCTCGGAAACTACTCGTCCTAGACTCCCCGTTCTCAGTTCAAATGAAAGCTATGACCAAGATCTTCTTTTTAAGTGACAGCTGTCAAAATGACATCTGTCATCTGAAATGTAGATCTTGGTCATAGCTTTCATTTGAACTGAGAACGGGGAGTCTAGGACGAGTAATTCATGAGATATGGCGGTTTGAAGTTTGACAGCTGTCACTTCAAAGATTCAAGATTCAAAGATTCAAGATTCAAGAATCAAGGATCGAAATCAAGGATCGAAATCCAGAATCGTAACCAAGGATCGAAATCAAGGATCGAAACCAAGGATCGAAATCAATAAGGTAAAAATATCCTGTCAATGACTTGGGCACACTACTAATCCAACAACGAGTGTGAAAGAGACAAAGCTACCAAGAAAGCCTCTCAACAAGACCAACAATCCTTATAACCCAGATTAAATTATAATAGATCGTTGTGTAGTCGTGTTAAGGTTCAAAGTCCCTTTTACATTAAAGTCGACTTAACCAACCATCCTGTTTGTATATAAAATCCTTGGATTCAACACTTTTTTTTATTTGCTCACGCTTTCACATGGGTAAAATCAAAGAATAATTATGGCAACCCTCTTAGGGAGTGTACACATTGCGTTTTTTGCAGCGCGTTTGTATCGATACAAACGCGATTCGAACGCGATGCGAACGCGCAGCCCCTGCGCAGCCCCTCCCGGTTCGCTTTTGTATGGAAAAAAAACGCGTTTCGAACGCGCGTTTGTATCGATACAAACGCGCAGCTCAAAAACGCGCGGCAGAAAACGCAATGTGTACACTCCCTTAGAACATGTTAGGATACAAGCAATTTATTCAAAAATAAAAAAACCCGACTGAACTGAAAAGTTGGAAACAGTTTAATTTTGTTTTGTGATTGATAAGATAATGCTTATCAATCACAAAACAAAATTAAACAAAATTAAATTACAATTTTATTATTATGTAGGTATCTAGGGTTCGATGCCGTGCGCATTTTCCTAAACGTTGTTGTCACAGTTGACACACAGATGGCTCTGCGAGCAGGTAGGTACCTAAATTAAATGCGTAAGTTATTTCTTAAATATGAGATATCTCGTCCCATAGTGGAGGAAAGTCGAAGACAGCTTGTGTCTGAAGTCGAAGGTGTACTAGCCAGAGTTTCCGATTGGGGAAGACTCAACCTGGTTAATTTCAACCCTACCAAGACACAAGTTTGCGCGTTCACCGCTAAAAAAACCCCATTTACTGTGGCCCCACAATTCCAGAACACGCCCTTATCCATCTCCAAAAGCATTGGGATCCTGGGTGTTGACATCTCCAGTGACGTTCAGTTTCGTTGTCATCTGGAGGACAAGGCTAAGCTGGCATCTAAAAAGCTCGGTGTGCTCAATAAATCGAAGCGGTACTTCAGTGCGGGGATGAGACTGCTTCTCTATAAGTCGCAGGTCCGGCCCCATATGGAGTACTGTAGTCATCTATGGGCGGGAGCACCCAGATACCAGCTCGGGCCTTTTGACTCGGTACAAAGACGAGCTGTGAGAATTGTTGACGATCCCAAGGTCTCAGGCGGTCTTGAATCTTTAAGCCTCAGGAGAGACTTTTCCTCTCTATGTGTATTCTACCGCCTGTATAATGGGTTGTGTTCTGAAGAGCTATTTGAAATGGTGCCTGTAGCTCCATTCTACCATCGTAATGCTCGCCATCGGCAGGGGATCCATCCTCATACCCTGAAGCCATTGTGGTCACGTACGGTGCGGTTCCTGAGGAATTTCCTCCCGCGAACAATTGGGTTGTGGAATGATCTACCTGCCGCGGTTTTCCCCAATGACTACAGTATGGGGTTCTTCAAAAAGGGCGTTTTGAAATTTTTAAAGGGTCAGCAGCGCGAGTGTGACTCCTCTGGTGTCGCAGGCGTCCATAGGCTACGGTGACCGCTTACCATCAGGTGGGCCGTATGCTTGTCTGCTACCTTAGTAGTATAAAAAAAAAAAAAAAAAAAAATATCTCCTAAATGGCTGAACCAATTTCGATGCAGTTTGTTCTAAACGTTGCGTGTGACTAAATAGAAAATTTTAGTATGCGTTTTGGCTAACAATTCTATTTAGGGCGAAAAATAGATTTTCAAAAATTTTGAGACTCGATTTAATCTTCGAAGATGTCATGTTAGATTTAAAAAAAAAATATATTTGATATCAGTCTACCAACCTCTTGATTTTGACATGAATTTTGATATGATAGCGTGATTTTCATTTTGAAAATTCACACATTGTTGCATTTTTTAGCCGCACTATTTGATTTATCGAAATAAAAAGTATCCTAGAGCACAATCGAGATGGAGACGATTCTAACGATACCTCATTCATCAAAATCCATCCAGCCGTTTAGGAGAAACGTGGTAATAAAGAATATTACTTACATACGAACGAACCCACATACATAGAAACGCGCGATCTACATAACCCGGGTGACTTGACAGTCAGCCGGGTAAAAATTACAAAGTTTTATTTTCTTGTTTTCATAACTTATAGTTATTTATAGTTTACTTACTGATGCTATGTAACTTCCTCATTTATTTTTAGTCATCCTTTGTAATTCCTGCACACTTTAATGGCACAAATCACCATTTTTGTTTGCCGCCAAATTCATGTTTACAGTACAACGACCTTAGCGCGACTGAATGAGCATTGAGGCAATGAGGTTGACGAACAAGTCAACCAACAGTTGGTTGACTTTTTTTTGGCGTTTTGACGCTCGAAATCGGGGTCTTGATATTTAGTTCGTCCAAGTTACCTACATACTTCTTATCTCACTATATTATAAACCTTCCATCATCATTATGACAATGCACAAAGTAATGAAACCAATCGGAAGTTGCTAGTGTGCTCTAGAACCGAATCTGACACGATAACTCAAGTAGGTACCTACGGCTCGACCGATTTTTACGTTTACCTACAAGTAGGTAGGTACATAAATTAAATAATATTTATAGCGTTTAATAAATCAAAATTGATTGAATGTACAGATATCGGATGTACCTACAGCTTCAATTTATAATACCTACCTAATAGTTCGGTTCGAATATAGACTCAATTCGAACCGTGCAACCGACTTGGATAGCGTCAACCCGGTTTACACTATGGCTCCACCCTTAGGCAACAAACACTCACCATGACATTTACGCCGGCCGGTATACATTGCGCATTTTCTAGAACATGCTTACAAATGCTACAGCGATGACGCGCAATGAGAAACAAACAAACGAATAAACGTTAGTGTGCATGCGTACTACGCTACGAGTTGCAGATGTGTGAGTGTAAAATTTCAAAGTGTGCGTAGAATGAGAAGTTCCCACGCTCACAATGTAGGGGCTTAAGTGACCGAGCTCACTAAATACACAAAAATGTATTGTGAGATTCAGAATATGAAATTTGAAATTTCACAGGGTATTCAGCTCTTTGACGTTCGAAGTGAGTTTACAGAATGACTCTGCTGATCGAATCGAAATAAAACATTCCTACAACATACTCGTAGTTATCTCGAGATAGATATTCCTTAGAGCCTGTCCAGAAGGAGGGCGTTTCACGCGCGTAAACTATTGCCATCCTCTTTTGTTAAACAGTCAAAAATAAGGATGGCAATAGTTTACGCGCGTAAAACGCCTCCATCTGGACAGGCTCTTAGGGTAACAAAACTGCTCTTTCATGTTTCAAATTTTGCTTCAACACTGAAATATTTCAGTTACACAGAATTAAATGTCTCCATCATTACTTAGCCACACGGCACTCAGCGTCTCCATAAAGGCACGTACAGAATATTAAGATAACATAATGAGGCTGATAACAGCTATTACTTAGGGATGCCACACGTCATCTTACAGGTGGACTTTTCAGGAGCATTGTCAGTGTGGTGTGTCGCAACCCTATAGCAGTGTTGTATGAGGGTATTGAAAACATCATCAGTGGAAGATGCAAGCGGACACCGGCCGTCAATCTAGTGAACATAGTGACTGTCATTCTACGTTGAGGTAAATAAAATCCCGGTATTAATTTAAAAAACTTTAATTCTGCAACTCAATGTATAGCAATGGTCATCATAACTATTTATATAAGTTAATTTAATGAAGGCATTCCTTACCATTTTCGATGATTTTTTCAGCTAACGGTCCCCCCTAGCCCATATTCTAACACTATAGAAAACAGAAAAATGTATAGGAATTGAAGTCCAATGAGGATAAGTCAGATTTACAATTGATTTAACACTTGAATAAATTCACGTATGTCTACAATTACTCAGTCTATTTATAGAAATGCTGATATCCCGACCTTTTTTGTATCTGGCAACCCTAATTACGTTGTAGGTGGCAGACCGCAGTGTCGTGCCGCTTCGAATTACAAAAACGAAGGCAACACGACCTCCTTAATTAGTAGTCGACATTCTGTACTCGGCTTAACAACAAAGAGTAGAATTTCTAGGGTGTCTACAACATGCGTAAATTGCATAAGAGTGTGGGAATTGTATGTTTGCCGCTTGAAAACCAGCCTAGGTAGTTTTCCTTTTACCTGTTCAATTTATGTATTAGGGAGTGGGCACACTCTGTTTTCGTAGCGCGTTTGTATCGATACAAACGCGTAGCGAACGCAAGGCAGTCGGCAAGCTGTGAATACTTCGTTTTTCGCGTTTGTATGAATACAAAAGCGCTGCGATGGCGCTGCTCAAAAACGCGCTACGAGAAACGAAGTGTGCCCACTCCGTAGAGTAGATACCTATTAAACTTGATCTAGGTCACTCGAATTTTACGAGAAAATCTTGTCCTATGTTACGTCAGGACATTCCCATAAAAGTGTTTTGGTATTCTATGACGAAGGGCTAACAATTGTCTATTCACCCGTTTCATAGCCTATTTAAAATTCTACAATTAGGTACATCAGATGTCGGTCTCCCCTCTAAAAAACTACATCAATTGTGTAGGACCCCACAGTGACCTGTGACCCCATTTGTCACTGTACCGTACAGTTTGTCAGTAAATGACTATACTTAGGAATGTTTTTTTGCTTCTTCCACCTGTATCTCTAGCCTATTTTGAACTCCACAATCATGAACATCAAATACCGGTGCCCTATTCGTCTAAAAACAATACCGCATGAATCCTAATTTTCAAAATCTCTTCTATGATATTCAGAAGGATCTATTATGTCTAAAATATATCATATTTCTGTAGAAAATTAAGGTTTTTGTGCAATAAAAGTACATTTAAATATAAATTTTCAAATTCACGCCAAAACGCTCGCCGGTGTCATGGCGTCTGTTTTTACGTCACGAATCGGTATATCAACCAGTGATGCCTACATAGTTACTATAGAAACAAAAGGATGTTTACCGAGACGAGACGCAATGACAGACGCCATGACACCGGCGAGCGTTTTGGCTATCATGGCGGATTGTTGTATTTTGTAGATTTATTTTAGCAAATAAATTAGTAATCTCGACATTAATAAGAGAATAAATACATTTTTCAAAATCTTTGAATCCTATTTCATTAGATCAGATAAATATTTTGGCGATACTTGATTACTGTCATCATGCCTGTCACCGGAGTCTGTAAATAACTATGGGAATGTTTCAACCATTTTCTTCAAACACTTTAAGAGCGTTTATGGGACATTAACATTGTTGCAATGTTAGGAAATGAGCAAAGAAAATAGTCTACGGGAATAAATTTGAGCACTTTGCTTACCTACATTCATCTCTACCTCTATTACAATGTTGAAGAAATTCGTATATATTTCGGTACCTAATTTAGGATTAACTTTACAACTGTTTTATCAAAATATTTAAGTAAATTGACGTCTAGAATATTTTGTTTATTCGTTAGGTTAGGAGGACCAGGGCGTCAATTCTGGTACCGAACTTTTTATCAACCTCAAGCAAAACCTCAACTAAACCTACTGTTTCCATGACTACTAATAACAAACGACTCAGTTGTGGTGAGGTTTTAGCTAAGGTTTGAACTTTGGCAGTACAAATTTTTGAAAAGCTATTCTACTATTTCACCAAATGGCTGACATTTAAGAGATCGAACCAAAACGCAGCGGTTGTCATCTAGTAGAATTGCCCAGCTGGCTATTGATGGTCGATATTTTTCAGTCTCATTCTGGCACCTTTCTTAAGATACCTATTATCTATACGTTACTATTATCCCTAATACCAAGATACCTATTATCTATATGTCTATACGTTAGTACACAATTTACAGTAAAAGAGTAAGTTACGCAAAAAGCAGACGTATAAGTATAATTATTCTATTATATTCAAAATTTATTAACGAGTCAAAAAATTGGATAACAATTTCACAAGACTGGTTTAAAAAATATGGTAAGTAGGCAAAAGTAATAACGAGATCATTTAATTTCCAAGTATAATTTCAATAATTCGTAAACGCCGACAATTTGTAACTCAGATTAGGCGGAGCTGGGAGAATTCTCAGTATTCACTGATTCGGCCCACGCAGATACAGTTACAAATTAACGCCATCTTCCTTCTAGCTGGTACTTTTAAAGAGACAGTGGAGAAATTGGTATCTCGAGATAAAACTAAAATTGCAACTGTGATCCAAACCATGATGAGATGTGATGTAAACAAAGATACTGCGTATACAAAGAACGCAGACATGGGCCGCACCGCAGTAGCAGCAGTCCCCGCATTCGATTTCTTTATAAGTATGAAGATCGTATTTCTTCAAAGGTATGAAGTTCTATGCAACGTCGCACACCTACCCGCGCCGCACTCGCCGCAGTATCTGAAGCAAAGCGATGACTGCGGCGACTGCGTTCACCATAAGAAACTATTTTTTCTGGAATTGTATTAGGTACAGTCAGCGTCATCAATCGGTATCCCCCTATTGATTTGAACAAAGACTCTTTTCATTTCAACCTTGGATTTCAGTCGGGTAATTTATCAGCTATTTTTGTTTAGGAACTCGAGCGAAATTAGATATCCATAAGTAAGCAAGGATGTAAAAGTTTTTACAAAAGTTGAGATCAACTGCTTGCAAACCGACCTCTTACTAGGGGGATACCAATTAATGACGCTTTCTGTACCTTGTTCCTGAAAGCTTTGACTATTTTTTATGACAATATTTTAAGACTGTGTCTAAGACTAAAAAGCCGGACCAGCACATGACCTCACGCCGAACTTCAGTTGACTTCATTGATCTATTAAGAATGCCCAAGAAAGCTTCATCTTATGGAAGTATATTTCGTCCTGAATGTACTCGTAATAAATAAAATGTGTGTCTATCAAGTTTTCCGACAATGCAACGGCCATCTTCTTTGAATCTCTCACTTGGAGCGACGCGTCGCCATAGTTGCAACTCTCTTTGTAAGGCGTTTACCATTTGCTACCGATACCTTCATGACATGACAGTTTAATTTTTTTTTTTTTTTTTTTTTTTTAATTAAGAACATAATTGAAGGAAAAGTGGAAGGAAGGAGAGGAAGAGGAAGACCGGGGATAGACTACATGAGCCAAGTGAAGGAGAAGCTTGCTGTCATGTCGTATAAGAAGGTCAAGGAAGCTGCCCTGGAAAGAGCTTCGTGGAGAAAGACGCATCAGTTATGCCGACAAGGAGCAATCCCTTAAATTGCAGAAGAAGACCGATCCGTTCATTTGACCATGATCATCAAAGAAAATCCTATTTGCTGTGCCCAGTTTTGCAAGCGATGATTTCAGTGCCCCGTTTCGGTACTAAAAAGTGTTCATGTTTAGTCTTAGTGGAGTTATTTTGAGTTTGCCGGATTAGGTGGCGAGTTGTTCACTAGCTCTTTGCCTATCTCTCGGCCACTTATGTGTCACGGGAGATTCCAGTGGACGTGCCTCATCGTGATGCTAATTTACACTGACACTGCTAATTGGAGATAACGCTTTGAAGCTTTTGTTCTTTAGATAGGAGTTTTGTTCTTTATGTAGGCGTTTCTTTGTTTATGTTGGTTTTATTCTGTGTCAATTAGGCTTTGGATTTATTGTTTCAGAATGGTTTTAGTAAACTGATTTGTAGTCCATTTTGCAAATAGCCTTTGAGTCTGATTGTACAATGACAATCAGACACAAAGGCTATCTAAATTTAAAGTTTTGACAAAAAAAGAAAATTTGGAAAACTCTTAGAATTATGGCCTCTAAAAATTTTAGATAAAATCTATAGGTACTTAAAAGATTGATCAAACTGAAACTTTTGTTACTGATAAAATAGTTAAGTGATTTTCGTTTAACATTATCATCAATAATAATCAAAAACATTATCATTAGCAGCTTGTAGTAACACACTGCTAATAGGCCTCTTTGTTGTCTCAAATTTTCAACATCATGTTTGCTTAAAAGTAAAAGAACAAAATTAACCTCGTCTACCCGTTTTTGTTACAAAAACGAATGCCCTAATTTAGTATCTAATTCCGAATGTAAGCAGAGCACTCTCCATAATACATTTTATTTGCGAAGAAAGAAAGGCAGTCCATAATAAAGGTCCAAGCTTCGCGCCTCTGACCCATCGGCCTTATTAAGGGTCGACGATGCCATCTTATCCTCCATCTTGGTGTTATTGCTACTGCGGCTCTTGAGATTACGAGGAGCGGGAATTTCGCATTTTATTCCCATTTTTGTGAGGGTGCCTGGTATCTTTTAATTGAAATCAACCACATTGCATTACATTTTGATCAGTTACCCAAAATAAAAACGAATGATCAATTGGTTTGATATAAAGCGGCCGTGGTTTACGCAGATTTGTTAAAATACGAAGATTCCTAACCTGCTAGAATATTCTATCTTATAGTATGGTATAAAACGAAGTACATGATATGAAAGACGTGTGTTTCCTTAACACACCAACAAAATAAATAAATCTATATAGTACTGTAAGAGTTGGTACTCTATGGTAAAATGGTTATTTATAAACGAAAAAACCTGTCAAGAAAATATCATCTTCGCTTTCATAGCTAAGTTCTTCCGTTATATTATGCCAGCGAAACTTAAGGAACTGTATCCCAAACTTAAGCACACTTAAGCACATTCAGTGCGTTCTACCATCTCTTGAATAATAACGTAGGTACCTCTTTGAAGAACTGTATCATTCGCAGCGAGCGACCCAAGCTGCAAGGAATAGGCCCACTGAGAGCGGATGCTATTAATTGTTACCCATTAGAGGAGACGGGAACTTGTAGAACTTACTGACAAAACTTTCTGTCTCGTCTGTTTTAGACAACAAGGATGGTTGGTCTACTATATTATTCTTATAATCTGAAAATTCTGTCAGAAATGTTGCTGGACAATTCATGAAAATATTAGGCGTAGGTAGTAACTGAGTTCATACAGCTGCGACCAAATCTGATGATTGATTTTAGCAGCCTAAATTTCTACGTAATGGCCTTAAAACTTTATAATTTATGATAGGCAGGTTATGATAGTCGTTTTGAAAGTATTGTTAATCTTCATAACGGCTGTTGAAATGTATTTATTGATTCATAGATCTTAAATAAGGTAAACCACAGCATCAATATGTTGCGGTTTAGGTACCTAATTTAAGATCTAGCCGATCATAGTGAACTGAAGAATATCATATTCACAAAATTTCTTCATAATGAGGTTATTGAAGTAACTGAGGTCGGTAATAAATCTCAAGGAATATAATGGACACCATTAAGATACCCCATTTGAGTCCTTTCAAGTCAGATTAATGTGAGGTCACCGGATGATGGCTCATCAGTCCACAGTAAAAAATTCACAGCATTCTTAATCACTGCAACGCAATTTTGCACGCACAACTGGGACTTGACCTTTAGAGGTCTCGAACCATTCATAACTATGATTCAGCGTTACCCAAGGTATTGGATACGACCGCTTTTTGGAAACGGTTTGACTTGATCACGTTTAACGGGATCAGCAAAACTCATTTTGATTAACCAACAAAGCGACATCTCTTGCCTAACATCTAGCTAGATGAATTCAATATTAACATAGTCATCGTATTGAAATGTTTCAAGTTCGTAGAAAGTTTATAGATTATTATTTACGGCCTAGCTAGATTAAAGTCTCATTTCGACTTTCTCTTATAACCTTTGTTCATCAATTCACCTAAAACTACAACATATGAGCTCTATATAAAACAAAGATTAGATAAATAATAATGCCGATTGATTATTGTAACACACACACAAAACCTAGAGTTCTATAAGTAGGTATTATAAAACAAAGATCATGAAAATCAAGTGCCGAGCAACATCTAGAGTTTTGTATGACACAAAAATGTTGAATGTAAATGAAATGCCGATTGAGTATCTACCATCACAACACCTAAGACTACATCACAACATCTAGGTATATGAAACAAATACTATGAAAATCAAATGCCAATTCCACAGGAACATGGCAGCGAAACGAGATCTAGGTCATTGCATTGCTCGCTTTCGTCAGTGTGATTGATAGCAGCACAAGTGGCAGCGAATAGACATGAGTCAGGTGTGTGGGAGTTCTAACCTGGGTTGATGAGTGGGTAAGTGCTTTCCATTAGGTTATATCTTTTCAATTGCTCAGTCAATGGTATAAATAAATTGTTGCTTCATCTTGCAAATGCGGACTATATTATGTCGTTGCGACAGACGCGAGCTTTAATTTTTAAATTTAAATTTAAATTTTATTTGAATGTCTTTCGTAAATTGCAGGTATTAAGCATTAATCGAAGGCAACAAAATGTGGATCTGAGCAGATTCATGCATACCTACAACATTGTAGGTAACTACACATTTCTAAAAAGATTTCTGCATGAACATAAGTAGTTTACGAATTTGTTAGGTTAACTTTATGGACTACTTTGGTAGTTGACATCAATTATAAGTATTTGACTACATGCATCTTTGTTACCTACAATGATTTATTCGATGAATCGGAGACTTTGAATTCGACTTAAACCAATCCTTCAATCTATCTGCAGTTGCAAATGTCAACTTAGCGATCGATAAGAACGGTGCTTGCACTGCTGATTCTGACTTTCTTTAAGAGAACTTTTTATTGTAAAATAAAAAAAAGGACTATTGACTTGGACATATATCTTTCAACTATGTAAAAACTAACCCATTCCATTTCTAAAAATATACCTATCTATTACATTTGCATATTTCAATCCAGCAAAACTACACAGTACTCCAACAAATGAGTATGGAGAGTGGATACTCATCGGCAATACATTTCGGTTTGATTGATTTACATATATTCGTGCAACACACACGTTCAACCACTTCCCTAATATCCAATAACCATTTTCTTCCGAACCGTTTTCATAGCAAACAATAAAACTAAGAACTGTTGGTATTGACAATCGCTATGGCACATGTTGTCGTCTCCCAGTTTAACACTACACTAACGTTCACTTCGTTTTTTCAAAAAGCTAATCTGTTTTCAAACATACCAGGACCACAACTGTACCTATTAACATGACAAGGTAGACATTCTCCTATACCTATCATAAGGAAATTAATTATTGTTTGAAGACATCTAAATTGGTAGTCAGAGGCACATCCAAATATATACTTGGCAAGTACAGTACAAGTGGTTTACTCGCGATGTGGTATTTCGCTGTATATAGCTAGTATAAATTATCCTTGGACGAATTCGTCCTAGAAATTATCCGAAAAGAAAAATCCATTGGTGCACGGCCTGGGTTCGCAAAAACACCTTAGGATCAAATGTCGAGTCACTATTATACTTGGTCAAAATGGCTTAGGTATGTTAATCATTTTTGAATTAATAATAATGAATAGCGAACAAATTTTACCTATTTGTTGTGTGACGCTTTATCTTTTCAAATCAAAGACTTTTAAATGAAGTCACGTAAACAAGACAACAACATAAAGATTGGAAAATATCTGAAAACCTTTCACGACGTTGGTAGTGCCAAAGCAGCAGTCTGTATTTGTACTGTACATTTCAGAAAACAATTTTGCTGTCTTATTCTAAACTACGGAATAAAACAGAGACGGAAAGGGGATTATTATAGGGCGAATTACCTACATTTGTTTATGATTAAGTTAAAACAGGGAAAGGCGCCACTGATCGCGTGACAGTTCTATACCGTACCATGCATCCCTTACTCTAATTCCTTCCACCGATGCTGATATTATCACCTTTATTTGCGTGTTGTTAAGGTTGAAGATAGAATGATGCTGTGTTTGGATAAGTTGGTGGTTTCGTCACGTTATCATTATCAAGGTAATGAGTCATTGTGGAAAGTGGGCTTATTAATATGACTCATGAGGTTTTGTTCGCGAGGGTTGCTCATAGATTGCTGTGACCGATATACCTTTGTGCCTTTGCATCTAATCTAGATGATTTACCCATTCACATGCCTACAACAACGGTAAACGGATTATATCTTGACGAGTTAGTGCCTTTATTATTGAGTAGGGGACGGCATAAAATCTTTCTGTGTACGGTACCAGTTTACTTTTGACTACTACTTTTGGGTCCAATTCCACAAAAATGTGAGAGGAAGCTGAACAGTGCGCGACGAAGTAAGCCACCGAAGTTCATTTAAAACTATTTATTAAGACTGAGTTATTGAACCAATATTTAATTTCAAGCAATATTAAATCCCACGTCCTATTTACTCGTACCTACGCCTTTTTTGGGTCTAGCTTACTTGAGTGACATTCTAAAACGTACTGCATTCTCAAATATTCAACGACAAGAATGCTTGCTCATGCTCTATCAAGAAGTTGAAGTGGTAGCTAGGTAATTTTGAGAACACTTCTGACTCTATTCTTCTGAGCAAAATTATATGCTGAGGCAAGTAGAATAATATAATCGAAGTATTTTTTTTTAATTTGACTCATAATGATGTTTCCTTCAGGAAATGTCGTGAATTCAGGAAATGAGGAAGTGTCGTTCACGACATAATGGTAGACGAATCTGAAACCTTAGAACCTACTGTTATTAAACTGTCTAGAAATATTAGTATTTTTATTTTGCATTTAGTTAAACTCTTCAAACCTCAGTCTCTTCTTCTCGGGCTATTCAGTCGTTTGTCGGATTCAACTGACATTTACCATACTGACCTTATGACAATTGGGGTAGGAGCCAGCCTCATTAGTCCTCATCCGCGTGCTCGGAGATCCAAACCTACGACCTCTGATCCAGGGTCTAGCTTCCACGGCTCCTTCGACTATCAAAACACAATTGGATTAAGTAGATAAGCAAGGCTTATTGAGAAGGTTGTAAAATAAATACCATTTAACCCTTTCGGACTTGGGTACAGATTAGGGTACTTAATGCGACCGTATTTGCTTTGGGTTAAACCTTTTAAGATTTAACGACCTTAAATAGATTTGGACCTTCGGAATGCTTCAAGAGTTCGACGGCTGTGAATTAATGAACCGGATATTTTATTTTACTATTTTTTACTCTGATGCATGAACCAGGCATTTGCTCATCAAACTCCGTTCTCTAACTTCTCTAAGTCAGTGATGGATACAAACTCTTTTTAACAATTCTTCTTCTTCATAACAGTTACTTATTGTTAATTTAGCGAGACTTTAGAGAATGTGTTTTTCTTGTCTCTCTCGAGTTGAAGAATGTTTTTATTGCTTTTGACGTGCGGAATTCAAAGAACCCTATTACATTGTTTCCATCACATTTTGAGCTTGTGTAGGTCGCAGCGCAGTGGCTCCGGTGCCATGGGATTTGAACCCAAGATCAAGACTAGCTCATAGATTAATTGGTTCACGAATCCGGGCATGTTCTTAGACTTTGGATGTAACTATAATTTCTCCTTTAAATTTGATTTAAGGACATTGGATCAAAACATATTATTTTGTGTGACTCGACTTTTGGTTTGAACATTCAGACCCAAGAGGGGTTTGAATCCTGGCTGTGCATCATTGAGTTTTAAGTTTCGTTGAAATATATAGGTATGTATTTGTACAGTGAAGAAAAACATCATGAGGAAACCAGAGGCTTAGTCGATCATGTCTATACTATCGATTTTTATCTCGAGCTAGACTGTACTTCTAAACATATTATACTACAGAATCCCGTTAAATTTATGCATAGGATGCCTGACATTGTATAAATCATCTAGAATAGATGAGAAAGCCTGAAGGCAGTAGCTGTAGGTCTCTGTAGGTACATGACTAGTCGATGAGAAACCAAGAGTCTGCAGTGGATTAATACTGGCCTAAGTAAGTTCGTATGAGCTAGTGGCCAACTCTGGTAATGGAGTTTTTAGGCCGGCTAAAGGCCTCCGTCATGGCTTGATGACTTAAAAGCCGAGACCGATAATTTAACGTACTCTCCGAAGCACGGAAGCGCTCAGCTCGTAATGCCACTTGCGGTCACTTATCCAAATTGTGACCTCGTATAACGTTGTTTAACTTCAACGATCAATCACGAACGACTCAGCAAGCTATGCCACCAGCGCTTCAGACCTGCGATGATGATCATATATGATGACATGACATTTATGACATTGGACTCGTAGTAGTATTCGTTCAAACAAAAATTGTTTTTTACGATAAATACTTTGTAATGATAGAAGATGTTTAAAAAAAGTGATAGACATGTTTGTTGTATAAAATCATCATCATCATCATCATCCACAGCCCGACTTTACCCACTGCTGGGTATAGGCCTCCCTAAGTTTGTGCCATCCACCACGATCCTGTGCTAGCCGCATACACTGTATAAAATAATGTGAAGTAATTTTGCACTAAATAACTTTAATGTTGTTCGTAAAAAATCAATTTGTTTTAACGAATTCGAGTTAGCGACTTACCATTTGTTACAAAATAGGGGTGCTGGTCGGTATTAACATCGGAAATATTTTTAGTACATTGCCTACAAAAACAAAAGGAGTTGTCACAGTGGTTAGCTTTCTCTCCGTGCCGTCCGTATTGTTCCCACTAATTACCCAACGCTCTAACGAACCCAACCCAACAAAATGCGGTTAATCATAACAGTACAGCGTAAATTGACCGTGAAAGCCTTACTTAAGCCATAAACCATGATAACCGATGCGATTTATAGTCAGTGCCTTATACAGCTGGGTACAGATTGATACGTTTCTACTATTGAGATTGAATGGATGTTGGAAGAAATAACCGGCGTAGGATGTGGCAAGTATATTTGAGTGAGTGGTTTAAGCAGCTGGTAGCCTCCATCGACTTATTTGAAATACCTTTATGAAAGAAGCCAAAACTTAGGGCTAAGGGACTGACTTACTTACGTGAAACGTTGCATTAGCTGCCTGAAAGTTTTCAACACTACTGCCCCAACGTACCACCGACGATATCCCCAGTGGTACGCCACCGCAACTCTGCACTACTCCCTCAGAAATGATATAAAGATTCAAACTTCTGAAAGTTTGATTGTTTGAATGACTTAGCTTTCATTGCTTTATGGTCTCGACTATTAAATATAGGTACTTTTCCGGGGTCATTAAACCAGTGTTCTGCCCACGCGGATGAAGCTATGTCAATATGCATAGCAACGCTTGCATTTGGACAGATAACCAACCTACGTACAGGTACTGTCAACTCCAAAACTACTTGTCTTTAACATCACCTGATCCGGACTTCCAGACTATGATATATATTTTGTAATTTGGAGATAATATGATAAGTTTCTTCTAATATTAAGAATGTACTCCTACCGTCCGTGAAAAAGCTTTGAGAAAAAGAAATATTGCTCTAGTTGTAACTAGCTTTCTTTAAACCGGGTCGGGAAGAAATTTCAGCTTTCCTAGAATTCAACCATCTACCTAAACCTAACTGAAATGTATACCTACTATAGAGATCCTATTTACAATAGATGTAAAGGCCAAAACTTTTTTACTTGAAGTTGATTGTACAGTACTTGGACCTAAGAGAACATGGGTTTCTCTTTGCCACGAGCAAATCGTTCAATTACAGCAACACACTTTCGGAAGACAAATAGAGCTTACGAGTACTTACTATGGCATTTTGATTACTGCCAGCCCGCGGTACTTTAATTCGAAAGCAGTGAATCCAAGTGGTATCAACTTACCTACTGTAACTTAGCCTTTTCGTCTGTACTGGAAGATTTACCATAGGTAGTACATGTTCAAGAGGTAACTAATAGACCTACACTAAACTGGCCGCTATTGTGCCTGAGACATTCGTTGATAAGGAGTACCGAGACCAGAGACAGGCTTTGTAGGGGCGCGCGAAAGAGACAGGAGACAGAGAACCATCAGTTTAAATCACAACGGTCTCCTGTCTCTCTCTGAGCTCGGTCTTCGGTCTCGGTCTCCGGCGTAAACTGCCAGCTTAATATTGCTGCTCTATGTATCATAAAAAGTGGCACCTGCTTTGCGATATTAATTTAACAAAATGAAGAGTAAATGTAGAGTCCAGTTTAAATGAAAATAAATCGCAACTGTGCAAACAATTTTCCTCTTTAAAAGAATATAAAGGGTCAGCTGTACAATTAGCAAATGGAATTAGGGCGGCTGCAAAAATAATGTATGAACACCGGCCTAGTTGGCCAGCGCCTAAACGACATTTAAACCGACAGCATATTTACCCAATCCCATACCGTCTTTACTTCAAGGACATAAGGCTCAATTTCCAGTACTTAGTGAAATAAAGTGTGATTGTTATGTCTGAGGTTACAGGCCTGTCTACTAATTAATTAGGATTAGGGTTCCGCGGACGCAGATAAAACTCTGCGGGTCGCCATGACGTCGCCAACCGCTTTTGCCCTTAAATCATCGCTGTACTTACATTTTGCCTAATCCTTACAGAACACATTTGTGTAGAAAACAGGCTACTCACTCACGTAAAAAAAGAGTAAGAATCCAAGAGCTCTGCGAGGAAGCGCTGCGGTGACAGCTGGTGGACCAGTCTTGTATATTGTGTTGTTAGTGCAGTGATTCCTTTTAAAGGTTCAGCAGCGGGAGTGTGACTCTGTATCGCAGTTACGGTAACAGCTTACCATCAGGTGGGCCGTATGCTTGTCTGCTATCTTAGAAGTATAGAAAAAACACCAAACACAAAATTACTAAGTTATGATCCTACTGGGAGTTTAATTAAGGTTATTTATGTTTAGTTTTGTTATTATAATTTAGTGTTTTTCTGTTGTTACACTGTCATGGTAACAAAAATAAGTAGGAAATGAGTAATAGGTATAGCTTAGCTGTTTGAGTGAGAGAAATCTCATCTCACTGCCTTCTGCAAGAAAAAAATGAGAGTCATCATTCAGTCAGTAATCATTAACATTGAGTGGTCACGTCGTGCAGAGTCTGCAGTTTACACAAGGCTAAATAATTGAACGATACCTCGGTCAAACACGCTGAAGAACCAGGGCAATAAGCTCTGTTTGGGGCCTAGCTTTGGTAGATTTGGCCTTTAGGTTACCTGCTTTCTATCAAAACGCGCTTCCAGTCCAATTGCGGTTGTGCTCTACATTTCAGATAAGATTGAAGATGAATGTTTTTAAAGTTAAACTTTGGGAGATAGAGTTAGGGCTTGTTATGTAGGTGAGTCTCACTACGTGCTTGAAGGTTTCGTAATGTAATTTGAAAGTAGCTTCTGGAGTTTGGTCGGTTTCAACTAATATGAAATCTACAATTTCAGTACCTAGCTCTAAGATGCACTAGAAGAGAGTTCATCATATTCAGCTACTAAAACTAATATTTTCATTTTATTTTATACCAACTTGACTTATATTAGCTCAATCGCGATGTGGTGGTTTTGGTAATAATACTATCCTAGTCGTATACATGTTATGTACCATGTAAATATTATACCTAATGTAATTTGCTAACATGAGTTAGAATAATAATTACTTATAGTTTTTTACTGAGAACTATTACGATGTCACGGAATCCTTTAGGCGGCCTAAACACTCCGTCACTAGAGTTGGCCACTTGCTCATAAGAACTTACTTAGGTACTTACTGATCGGCTCCACTGAAAACCAGCGCTCCAACAGCCATGGTGCTGCTGGAGCAAACGTTGAGGGGTAGCCTTATTTTCTTGTCACTCGTATTGTAGGTAACTATTTTCTTGTTTGTGTTTGGAAAATAAAACTTTTTTCTATTCTATTCTACGTTCATTTCACGTTCACCGACTTTATTAAACAAAGCCGAGCAAAGGCAGCTTTGTAAAAAATCCCTGTAAACCCATACAAAATACCGGCGAAGCACTGATAAAAGTTTTGAGGGGATCACAATAGCCCCGAGTCTAAAAAGCTCTCACAAAAATAAGTAAATGTTTTTCTCGACGTAAATAAACGCATCTTTTCCCTATACAAAAGGTTCAAACACCGATTTGGTGGGCCCTTCAGACATAAAAATATGATTATTTTAAATAATATTTACATGTTATGAACGTTTTATTTGACGCAGCATTATAAAACGTTTATATCGCTTCCACTTTCATGTGGCATGTGTCAAATGCTTTTGACTAACTCTAACTAAAATGCTATTGCAAAAAAGGATGACTTGATTGAGATTGAGATTATGTGTATCTTTATCTTTATCTCTATGTGTATCTTCATTGAGGAGTTAATACAAGTGAACTTCTTAGCGAGTGAACTGCTTAGACATTCTTGATAGGAGTATATCGATGAAGTTAAGTGACTTTCTGAGCGGTCACAATTCGGATGACTATTTCATTAACAAATGAGTGCTTCCGTGCTTTGGAGGGGACGTTTAATTGTCGGTCCCGGCTTTTAAACCGTTATACTATGACGAAGACCTTAAGTATTTACAGAAACTAAACTACTACATATTTACATAACATTCTAAAGTACAATAAGAACCAGTCGAACCACATAAGGATCATTGGAAACGATCTATAGGTAGCTCAACTGATCCAAGCCACTGCCCATCGGAATCGTGCCCAAGACATTGGCTTAAGACCTTAAGTTAAGTTAAGTTAAATTAAGTTAGTTAGAGTTAGCCTACTAGCTCATACGAACATACCTACAATACATAGGTACATGCTAATGAAAGACGAACCCAACTTCCATAAATCTATTCACACAGCCAAGACATGGAAGATGACGGAATGTAGACTTGGCAAACGACTGACGCCGACGCGACGTCACAAATGAGTCGACGTCGTAAACTTTAACGTCGCACCCGACGCATGCAGATAGTGCCAATGGCGAGGGAAGTACCCATAAACGGAATTGATGAACCACCCTGCTGGTGGACGGATTCAGGATGAATATCGTTTAAAACCAATACCATAAATAAAATCATGTGAATCTACCCAGGGAGGTAAAGATCAATAAATGAATTTTTCGTATTGGAAAATTGAAAAAAAGTAGTTATTTTTAGTCCATTAGGCGTGTTTTGATTCTCTTTGACCCAAGTATACTTAAACCTCCCAAGATTTTTTCTGCTATGTTTTAATGATTAGTTTCAGCAGCTGTCTTGCTGAAGATCTCTTTTATTAATCAGATTCTATTGCTGATGATAAGTAGGGCACAGATTGTTTTACCTTATTTAACCCTTAATTACTCGCGTGGGGTGTTTTACAACCCAGCGACTGTTTGATCATCTCTAATTGTTAGAGTTTTGAATTTAGAGCGCTAATTTTTTTTCTACCTTCCTAAAACAAGCTGAACTTTGTTATTTAGTCACAAAAAACACTCTGTGGCGTAAGGTTGTGGCAGGAGAGTGTGATCGGGGTGTAAAGCACCCCAGGCGAGTGTTTACGTAGTGCAAATTTTACGTGAATTTGTTGGTGGTAATTTTTACTATACGTTATTTTCGTTCATTTAGTTTACGAAAACATCCAATTTAGCCTACTACAAGCCTAGGCCAAATGTGTGCCAGCCAACTATAATGTTGGTCGGTGTACGAAAAGCTGGCATGGTGATATTTTTTTCACCAGTTCAGTGTTAGTGGCATCAATGCGTATGTAATATACAAATCCAAAGTAGATCAAAATATAGCCCCAATGATATTTTTAAAGCATCAGCTTGCAGTCAATTTAGTGAAACCTCATCAGATCTCGAAGGCTGACATACAAACTCTGCCACACCCCTTGCAGAAATGTCTGCAAAATGAAGACCTTGGAGAAGCTTCTGGAAGTGCCCGGGCGCCATCCTATAAGCGATGCCATATTTGTCCATGACCAAAGGACCGAAAAACCAAAACATTATGTTATAAATGTTATTCCAAGTATTAAAAAAAAAACATGTTATTCCAACATGTCAGAAATGCAATGAAGAAAATTGGTTCCTATAATAAGTTGATTTAAGAAAATGTTTATGGCACTATCTATTTTTAAAAGAGTTTATCTGTTAATTAATAGTTAAGCCAATAGATTATCATAAATAAAAGTCTGATTTTGCATGTATTTGGTAGTTTTTTTCTAATTCTAAAACCGGGGCGTAAAGCACCCCACGCGAGCACTTACGTGAGGTTTTAGGCGCGAGTAACTAAGGGTTAAATACCTACAATTCGGATTTTTAAGATAGCGGAAACGGAATGCAAATGAAAAACACATTGTGATCTACGGTAGAGAATATCTCAGCTTTTCAGGCCTTCAAACCTTCAAAGGATTTTGACAGTAGTTCGTTCTGAGTCCGTACCAGTTTCTTCGTGTGGTAATGTCGCTCTGATGTGGTGTGTACTCGCCTTTAAATTGCGTGAGAAATAACTCCGGCAAATGTTTTTTGAGGCCGTGGCCTGATGGCGGTTTATAGGCGAATGGATTTTGCTACATGATTTAGGTGGATTTTGTAGTCTTCCCTTTTTGTTTCCCTTTTGGGCATGATGAGAGAGATGAAGAAAATAGAAACTTTCGTCTCCCTGTGATCGAATGCATCTTTCGATTATAAGTGGGTCTCTCAGCAACATTAGTGAATTAATAAAAAATAATAAATACCTAGAATGACCGAGACCATCAATGTATCGTGCCCTCTAAAGCAAGCCGTCAATCCCACTAGCAATGTTCCACTAATTTTAAATATCTATTGCATACGTGGCTTAACTTGATAAACGACGAGCAAAACAGAATCTTCTAACCGAAGAAATACAGCAATATCAGCAGTAATTTGGCGCACATAGCTCACCTATCTTCCCATTGTGTTAATTAAAGTTACGGCTAAACAGAGCGTGTTCTTCGTAATTTATTCATAGTTATTTAGGTACTTATCATGTTCGCTCGGGGAGGATTCGGCTTGTTCCGTGCTTTAGCTATAAACCATTGAAACAGTAGAACAACTCGGTATCTAAATGTGCGCGAAGTATCGTCAGATTCCTTTAAAAAGTAAATCATGACTGAATGATGAACCAAAACAAGGATGAATGATAAATAAAAAGTGATGAAGAAAATTAAAAAGGTTGAAGAGAGAGAGAGAAGAAGAAGAAGAATAAAGAGAGAAGGATTTTGTGAAAGTCGACATGAGTAAGAAGATATTGACGGCTGGTAGAGGGAAATGAAGAATACATATTGTGCCGACCCCACGAAGGTAGGAAACGGGCAAGAAGATAATGATGATGATGATGATGAGGATGATGGTAGACTTAGATCTACAGACATTTAAGATTCTCGAAAGATGTCTAGTTAGTCAGATGTATGTACTTGAGATGTACGATGATGACAGATGTACTTGTTTAGTATCTACGTCTAAATTATACAGTTGGCATGGGCACTTTACTTTTTGCAAGTACCTAGTTCGTTTTCGTCTAGGCTCTTGAATGTGGGCAATAATCTTCAAACTGAAAAAATGTTGTAGGTAGGTTACCACGTTACCACGTCATCAGCTGTCATGGTATTTCCGGACCTATGAGTCATATCTCAAAGACCTGCAAGAAGAGAGTGTACTTTTACCTCAAAGGGCGGCAACGCCCCTGCACCTCTTCTGATGTTGTAGTTGTTCGTGGGCGGTGGTAATCTACCATCATGTGAACAGCTTGATCGTTTGCCCCCCTCTTCCATAAAAAAACATCATCTTACGCAGAAGTAAATTATAGCCATTTTCGTAGAGATAGATAGATAGATGATTCACCTGTGATCATACCATTCTCGCTAAACTTATCATTTAAATAAATTGAGAATAACCGCGTTAGTGTGCGTGACTCTACGTCACATAATAGCTACGAGGATGCCTGAAGCTGTATTACTGTATTAGACTACACTCTGTAGATACTACTACGATATACGGAGTTGCATGAGCTCAAACCTTTGTAATATAATAACATGTACGAAACTAAATGGTGTAAGTTAGGACGCTTTCAGACGGTAGATAGCACGAAATTAGACATTGTTGTTCCTTTGTATAATGCAAGAGTTTTATGAAAGTCTGTATCTATTGTATTTCAGATCATAAAGAAGAACATAGCACTGCAATTTCTAATCTTTTGTTTGTGATAAGTTTACCTTACAAAAAACAAAAGACAGTCCTTAAGTTCTTAATAAAGGACTGAATATTATCGTAATGAAAAAACATAAAATTAAGTAGGTACCAATTAATTTTTTATTCAACTTGTAACATTATACTTAACATGACCTAGTTTATGCCTACGGAGAAAACATTTTTACTACAGAGAGATTTTTACTAAAAAATCTCTTCAATCATGTCATCAATCATAAAAGATAATAAATAAAAGATAGGCTTATTGTCTGGTTAGGGCTCTTTGGCATTTGGAATTTTTTTACCATTCAGAACAGCAAAACATACTCTGAAATCGAACAATGTTTACCTAAAAGCATTAGCCCAGCAATATCCTGTACTTACAATATCCGTTGCAGACCTTACACAACCCCGTCAGTCGAACCAGCTGGACCCAATCATCCACAGCTTACGTAACTGTTACTACACAAAATCCATAGTATAATACACAGTTAGTACGACAGAATACTAAGCAGGTGGCATCCGTGCCTGCTTGCTATAACCTGCTTTAGAGATTTGCATAGATATTAGCCTGCGCGGGCTTACCGGCATTTCACATGGAATATATTACACATGGTCATCAATTGGAAGGTCAATTAATTTGTTTTATATTTATGAAGAATAAATTAGTTAAGAATAGGAACTAGTTACGCACGATGATGCCAATGTATGGAAGGTCGGATACTGCTTGCACGGAAATTTTTGCTTGTATAGCTAGCAGCGCCCTCACGGCGTTGCCCTCGTAGTGAAGGTATATGGCTATATGGTGATGATTATGATGATGATGAAAAGTAGCCTATAACCTTCCTCAAAAAAGTTAAGCTATCAAATGCATAAATAATTTTTAAAATCCGACTATTAGTTCCTGAGATTAGCGCGCTCAGACAAAAAGACAAACAAACTCTTCCGCTTTATATAATTGGTATAATCCTATACCTATCATAATCGAGTTCTCTGTTTATTTTCCTTTATATCATAACAACTTCAGCTAATCTATTTCAACAATATTAGCACAAAAATATAAAAACTGATCTCTTTTACACAAAAACATTAATGTCTCTTACAAGCACGATTTCACTTTTCGTGTTAAGCAAAAAACCCACCCCTTGGAGAGGGATGCCCTTGAATCGCGTTGACCCAGTTTTAAAGGACGCAGAATGGGCCCTCCTTTCATTACAGCGTCTAAAGGTTTATGCTCGCAACTTATCCATACTTTACACAGAAAATAGCTTATTATAAATGTTGAACATTTTTACGAGACATAAAAAGTATGCAATGGCTTGAAGCTGGATGAAGCAAGACCGAAGTCTGATTTTGTGTGCTCTTCTCTTTTCAGACGGACAAAAGCCAAATTCGAATGAATTATAGTCAACTAGCTACTGTCCGCGGCTTCGCTCGCATGGTACCCGGATAAAAAGTAGCCTATGTTACTTTCCAGCCCTCCAACTATCTCCACGCAAAAAATCACGTCAATCCGTCGCTCTGTTTTGACGTGAAAGCAGGACAAATAAACAAACAAATAAACACACTTTCACATTTATAATATGGGTACGGATTTCAGGGCTGAAGTTTAGTTCTAAACTTTATAGTCAATTTCAGAGGTCTATATGCAGTGGAAGGCAGTGTTACAATAGAATGGGATGACGTCATTGTCTTGTAAACGACACCTAAACTGAATTAAAATCGCACGTAAAAAAGAATTACTTGTAAACCTTATGCATGGTTTAGTGGAGGTTAACATAGGGACGTATAACTACACTTACATTATTTTACAAAATTCAACCTCAACTCTCAACTCTAGAAAAATTTGTTCTAAGAACCATAATGTTACAAGCTTTTATATTTAATTCTCTTTAAGTAAATACTTAAAATGTAAAACCAAATGCGTTGTGAAAGTTCACATAGTCCATTTCGGGGCATCCAAATTTTAAAATCTACTTCAATATTTCGCAAATTAGTTTTCAGTTTGGATTGGATTATAAAAAGTTTCGGGAAAAGTTGGAAATTTGGCTCAGACAGTTCAATCCCATGATTCTAGACCACACAATTCACCTTAAGTTCAAACAGTGTAGGTTATTCACCCATTGCTCTATTTTGAAACTTTTGAAAGTTCAATGTTTTTCAATTTTAGCGTCTGCGAATAACTTCAAATGTTAGCCGAATCGTTTTGAGTCGAATCAGAGGGTCAACAGGGGTGATTTAGACGGATCTAGACAACAAAGACGTAAAGGCGATCGATCTAGGCTAGAACAATAGTGAGAGATTTTTAAAATTCATTTATTCATAACTTTGCTAAAAAATACCATCACCAGAGTTTACCACTTGCTCATAGGTACAAGCTTACTTTATTCTTATACCTTGAATCAACAGTAGCATTCATATTCATTATTATGTGAACGACTTTGATTTGGGGGTCGGGGGGGGGGGGGGGGGGTGTCACGTTTTTTGCTAGTAGGTACCTACGTCCCACCTAGTTTTTGTAGGATGTTAGAGGTTTGTCAAGGATTTTGGGGGAAGGGGGGAGGGTCATGACCCCCATGATCCTCCCCCTCGGACCGCGCATGAGAGGCCTTCAAAAATTTGTGCAACGATTCACATAAAAAAAGTTTAATGTTTTCATAGCCTTGATAAAGTCGGAACAAAATTAAGTAAAACATTAACCTATTTAGGGATTAGATTGAGGACATAAACACGAACTACGAAGGTTGTGAAGGCTAAGTTCGTTCACGATAACCAGTTGTTAATCATTGATCACGTAGAATAATAATTCAGAAGAGGATTATGAAAAAAAGTATTGTATTCCTTCGTTATTAGCTTCCTTGCCTCGAAGCTAACTGATTAAACCTAAAGACTAATCAAGTTATTTATAATGAAGCTTATAGACTGCTAAATCTTTTAAATTACATGACAATTAATAATCTACAAAGCCTTGAAAACTACAAAACCCACAAAACCTTATTTCTTATCATAAACAAATCAGTTCTATGAGATAATGAAACCACATCCAAATAAATAAAATCAAATTCTCAAAATCTTTGCCTTTTAGGCATAAGCTTTAAAGCATAAAGTTAATAAGTTTGTCCATAAGAACTGCTAATTATTAAACACTGAGATATAATATAACATGTTGCGAATAGAAAACCAAGGGTTAACCACTCGTTTAACGAATGGTGAACAATAGTTTTATAAGGTGAGGAATGTTTTCGAGGCACGCGGAACTGAGTACTATTTGGTATGGTTACAAAAATATGTAAGCGCACACAAATACTCACATTCCCAGCAATATTGGAGACTGGAACGCCTTGGATGATGGACGACTTAAAAAAAATTACCCTCTTGTAGAAGATCGTCAATAGAACGTCATAGAACAGTTCATCATACCGATATCATAAAGCAGAGAGAGGTATGTTAATGTTTGGATGTTAATATGTTTGTGTTACGATCACAAACACACAATCATTACGTTGCGTACGAAACCAACAAAAAAATATAAACATTGATAAACATTTTACAGTGTCATCTAGTCCTAAACTAAGCAAAGCATGTTATATGGAAACCAGATAATTGATTTATATAAATATTTTTTTATAAATAAAGCATGAGTTCTTCATGCTTTTTATAAAAGTTTAACTTATTTAACAAATATGGATATTCCAAACAGCGATACATTTGGGAGAAGCCATTTCCCTACAAAAAGCTAATAAGAATAAGAAGCTTAATCACCCCAAACAACCACGCACTCCAAATAAAGCCCACACCATTATTTTGCTTGAACTTATGGTACTTATATACAGTACGAAAGTGACACAGTGTCCCATAGAATAGAAAACTGCCTCATAAACAAAATTTACGGGGCACTTATAAGGTAAGCTGTTGATGAAAATGGGCATTCAAGGTTCTATTGGATTAGAACCCACGCCGATAAATTTTGTAATTGCTCCTGGACAATCAACTCTCATTATTACGAGCATTGAGATAGAAATATCAATCTAACCGAAATTGTAAAGCCCTAGACCTCAAGTCATTTCGTAAATTAGACCTTAGTACATAGAGTAGTGACGAGTGCTAAATTGATTTGCTACGCGATCGTGACCTTTTAGTATTTTGGTCACTATCTCGAGAGATTGGATTCGGTTTTTGACTAATACCTACACTTAGAATATTAAGTACTTACTCAAAATGTTATTTTACTCATGTTTTTGGTATTTACTGAATGAATGATTGAAATGCGCCTCTAACCAACTTATTATTTTGCAGATTTGTATATTTAACAAAAACAGGAAAGCAAATAATTGATCTTTACTATTTTTATTTAGTTATTTTAACGCTCCGTTATCCACATGGCTGCGCCAGTGTCAAGGCCACAAACTTTGGTGGAAAGAGAACGATACATGCTATATTCTTGTCTTAAAATGGACCAAGCACTACTTCATCTTTTTAAGTGTGGGCATAGGTTCTGACGCTGTATTTTTCTAGTCTTCCACGGTTCCTCTTTGTGCTTTTTATCAGTTCATACCTGTTTACTTATCTGGCGTATTACTCTGAGAGGCACGTACCGTATAGGTATGCCACTTATCAACGCCCACTCACGGCCTGCCGTAAATCAATACGATTGAATGGTTCAATGCAAAGCGTTTGACGTTCATTGAGTGTACGCCTTACTTTTGTACTGTAAAAGTTAAAACTAGTACTACCATCAAGTAAAAAAAATTACATCTAAGTATGTTAATATACCCTCTGAGGTACCTTCGGAGCAACACCTTCAGCAAGTATGCCTATTGTTAATTTGGAAAGAGTGCTATTGAAAATATCTTCATTAAACTATAATATGGCTACTCCCTCATGTTTTTGATCATGCCCACTTCGACATTAGATGACTAGGGTAAGGCCAAAGATGTGTTTCCTCATTCAATCTATTTTATTTCCTTTTTAGATGTTGTATAACTTTTTATTCATAGGTTTTTATCACAAACTAGCTGTACCCGGCATGCATTACAATGCCACGTAAAGTAAGATAATTGTTTGGTTGTATTTTCCACTAGCAGCGCGCCCTCGCGGCGTTGCCCCCATGTGGTGTAATGGTAATGATGATGATGATCAAAGTAATCTATAATCTTCCTCGAGAGTTCAACTATCAAATGCAGAAATAAATTTTCAAATCGGACAGGTACCTAGTTCCTGAAATTAGCGCGATCAAACAAACTCTTCCTCTTTATATTTTTGGGTCGGAAACCCTCGGCGTCGTGGGCCTCCTCAGAATAGAAGACCCTACCAAAGTTTCATCACTATCTGATCAATGGTTTAGGAACGCATAGAGGACAAATATACCTATAAACATTACCTACTTATTTTTTATTATATAGGTAGATAGATTGTTCGTAAGCTATTGTTGAGCTACTGATTTCTATCATAGAGGATACTTATAGAGAAACAGCCGTGACCCTGTTATGTTGAATTTTTATTGGTTCCCATATTTATCAGTTCAATGGAAGCGCATGAATTTCAACGCCAACATAAATATATCGAAGCAACATTTAAATGTAAATCAAATATTATTTATGCGTTTATCGGGAAATTTTCCAAACAATACATGGAAAGTCGGATAAAACTGTGATTTATTTTACCCAACGTATATCAGAAGAAACGAGTCGGTACTTCGCGTTGATCAAAATTGAGTCTTATGCTAGAGAAATAAGCACACATTTTCCTTATAATGCATATCGTGCAGTAGGTACGTTTTCTCTTTAGTGTAATGTATGATCATTGATCAGTCAATCCCGACCTTTGCTAAGTAGGTACAAGTATAAATAGTAAAGGTGCCTTTATATCGATCAAAAAACTTCATGTAATAAGTTTCTATATTTAGCTCTTTCATTACTTAGGTCGTCTGTAAAGTTGGGAGAGATGGAAAAATTTCTTTGATTAGACTGTACGTAAAACGAAGTAGGAAAATAAAGCTTACCTTGTGTGTTTTGGTTGTTTGTTTGTTTGTTTTGTTCCTTCCTGGTGTGGGTCGCGAAGGAACAGGAGTAGAATCATCTAGCTCATAAGTCTACATGTAGCAACCGCGTTGTATATAGCATGCATGCTAATGTAAGTAAGTTTTTAGTTTCTTTCTATCATCCCATTGGCGGAGAAAGAAGTAGCCAAAATATTTCTGTGTTCTCTCCAATGTGTATACGTCCTAATTCCCCTGCAGTTGCGTGCCCCCTACCTATTTCTCAAATCATAACTTGCGTACTTGAATAAGAAGTTCGTTAGCGGTGCATGTAAACATGACTTTATTTCGGTATCGCTTCGTAATAAATTTTAATTACCTGTTCTGAAAGAGGTTATGAATCTTGTCAAAATGTTTACATGCCTTTATGTGCTTTAGGTCCGCCATTTTGTGTGGATTTACACTTTAATTTATTAGGTAGGTAAGTACTTAAATGCCAATGGTGTTGCTTGTTCTTCATAGATAGTTGAAGTTAAGCGACCTTCTTCGCGGTCACAAAATGGATGGTGACAGCTAGTGATCATGATTGACAGACAACTAAGCGCTTCCTAAATTACTACCTACTCACATGAGTCATGAGTGCATGTTAAATTTTCAGTTCCTGGCCATGTAAAAAAAAAACTAACTAGGATGGCGCAGTGACCCAAAGTGAGTCTTGGCCTCCGACACTAAGAGCCTCCACTTCGATCTGTCCTGCGCCACCTCCTCCCAGGCTTCCACTTGGAGCTCGCGCAAGTCCTTTTCGACTTCATCTTTCCAGCGGTACTTGGGACGGCCGACCGGGCGTCGTCGTCCTGGCCATGTACTGCCGCCATAATGTAGAAAGGCCGTAACTTCCTTACTCCTTACTTGGAGTTCCTCTAAGGAAGTAACAGCCTTTCTACAATGTCGGCAGTGTAGTGGTTAAGTCATCACAGTGGCCTTTAGACGGCTGAAATACTCTGTCACCAGAGTTGAGAGCCACTCTCAACTCTTACACACTCACAACTCTTATTTAAACGAATTTACTTTAATTTATTTCATTCCGTGAAAGGACCAAGGGTTGAAATGGAATTGTATTTGAAATTTCTTGAAGATTAAACTAATTTCGATTACCTCTTCTTCATCCACACCCAGAATTCACATTCAGCTGTATTTAGCCCACCCATTAGTGCCGAAACCGATAAGATCAAAATACAGTCCTGTAGAGGTGGTCCTAGGGTCTAAGAGTTTCAATTATTCGGTCCTAAATGATTTTGCAAATTATTATTTTGGAAGATGTCGAAATACTGTTTCAAATATCCGTACCTTCGTACCCATATTATTAATGTGAAAGTGTGTTTATTTGTTCGTTTATTTGTTCTGCTTTCACGTCAAAACAGAGCGATGGATTGACGTGAGTTTTTGTGTGGAGGTAGTTGGAGGGCTGGAGAGTAACATAGGCTACTTTCTATCCGGGTACCACGCAAGCGAAGCCGCGGGCAGCAGCTAAATAAAGAGAAGAGTGCCATAAATCTCTATTCTCGCTTGTTTTTTGTTTTTTGTTTTTCCCCAAATTGACCTTGCATGCTTCTTTCTCGATAGATAGTTTTCAATAGTTTGCTGATATCTGTAAATCTATGGATCCATTTAGAATTGCCCTTTTTCATAAAAACCCTTGATTGAATTGATGCACGTCTACATATTATATTACAAGTAGATAATACTTAGTTAGAGTGAGGAGTCAAAGACAAGACTTTACAGGTCAAAGACAAACATTTTCTTTGTGTAATTACCTTAAACTAAGAAACAGCCTGTAAAACCTTTATTTTTTGGAAATAAACATTATTATCATTATTATTATCATGTTGAGTTAATAAGGTCAATAACGGTTACAGACAAAGTATTATTGGTTTGATTCAATATCGCATTTATTAAATAGTTATATTGTTATTCCATTTTATTACCTTTTATTAGCTTAGTTTCAAATAAAGATCGTTGTTTTCATTAAGAATAGAACGTGTATTTTTTGATATTTTAGTATTTTGATCTGGCGAATAAACAAAGTAAATTGGATTCTTTCTCTACAACTTAATTTAAAGACGAGAAAAATAATGATTTCAACTAGTATTTGTGAATCTAAGAAATAAAACAAAGTCGTCTTAATCTAATTTACCAAAAAAACAAATGTCTACTTGGAGAATCTATTGTAAAACCTGTGAGAAAATGCTATCCACACAGTAAAACATCAGATGATGTACTCAGGGGGTAATCTAAGTGGGTACGCTGGCTGAATGCCTGGGAATTTGTTGAAATTGAGTAGGCTTGCCCAGCACCTACACCATCCTCTCAGCTTAACCGGCCGTATCCACAGGAAAGACATTATCAATATGAGTGAGGTTAACTAGGCCGTGGGTTTCGTATACCAAGGTACTGGGGCCATACCATGAACTCTTAATTTCAATTTCAATTTCAATTTCAATTTCAATTTCAATTTCTTTATTTGTGATACACAGGTGGTTACATGGTAGATGTTTATAAATATTTAAAGTGCACTGTGATCTGCCACTAGGCGTACAAATCTTGTAAGTAGGTCAATTCAAATAAAAATAGATTTTCTAACTAAATTTAATAATAATTATTGTGAAATGAAAATAATGTGTTAATAATGTCAAAATGTGAATAATGTAGGTATGTGATGGTAATAAATAATTAAAAAGTCATCTAATTTTAGTCCTTGCTGTCAAAAAATTCAACAATTGTGTAGAAAGTTTTATCTATTAAATAAGAGAATAGCTTAGTCTTGAAAGTGATAAAGTCGTTACATTTCTTAATGTCATTCGGTAGGTTGTTGTAGATTTTAGGTGCAGTTACAAAAACACTATTGCCAAAAAGTGCTGTTTTTACGTTAGTCCTGAGCAGCAAGTCATCCCGACGTCGATCTCTTAAGTTATGAGGGAATAGGTGTGGGTTGCGTCTTATGAACAGAACAGTTTCGTAAATATATAGTGATGTCAGAGTGAGTAATTTTAGTTTTTTAAAATATGGTCGGCAGCTATCTGTCCTTTTCAACCCACAGATTGCTCGAATGCAACTCTTTTGAGCAATAAACAGTTTTTCTATTTTTACAGCATTCCCCCAAAAAATTATTCCATACCTTAATCTTGAGACAACATTCCCATGGTATGCTGCTATTACCGCTTTTTGGTTGACTACTTTTCTTAGCATACGCAATGAATAAGCAGACTGGACCACTTTACCACATACACATCCTAAATGTGTTTGCCATTTCATATTGTTGTCAATGTAGAGTCCAAGGAATTTCGTCGTCATTGCTTTACATACCTCTTGGCCCTTATACCTAACCATAGAAATAATTTCTTCCGGCTCTGGTGTTTGTCTAAAGTTCATTAGCTTCGTTTTTGATAAGTTTATGTGTAGGTTATTCTCTTCCAGCCATTTTATGATTGACTCCAGACACGTTTCAATCTCATTTAGATTGTGACAGACTACGGTACAATCATCTGCAAATAAGATCATTGGGTTTTTTGTTGCCATTGTTATATCATTAATATATACCAAAAATAAAAGCAGCCCGAGAACGCTTCCTTGAGGAACTCCTTTGGCCACAGTTCTTTCGGTAGAGCTAAAATATTTCTCGAGTTTTGTCTTGGTGCAAATTTTTGTTATTATTGTGATCTGAGATCTGTTTTCTAAATAAGACTTAAGTAAATCCAAAGCAACTCCTCGCACACCATATGCTTCGAGTTTATTTAATAAAATACTGTGCTCTACATAGTCAAATGCCTTTGTCATATCTAAGTACATCGCATAAACTGGTTTCCGCTTGTCCATCTTAAAATATATCATTTCTAAAAACTCATATATGGCAGAGTCGATCGTTTTGTTTTTTCGAAACCCTTTTTGCTCTTTTATAAGTATATTCTTTGATTCAAAGTAATCATTTAAGTTTTTATAGATAATCTTCTCTACTATTTTGGAAAAAACCGGAATCAAAGCTACCGGTCTATAGTTTTGAATGTCAAGCCTACTTTCTTTTTTGTAGATTGGTTTTATTATAGTTGTTTTTAATTTTGAAGGGTAAACTCCTTGCTCTATGCATAGATTAATTATATGGCTTAAAGCAGGTGATATAAGGTGGCTTACATATTTTATTACTTTTGTGGTTATGCCGTCAAATCCAGTACTATTTGTATTTTTCAGTCCTTTTATTACACTAAAAACCTCGTCTGGGTCTGTTGGGCTCAGAAACATTGATTTAGAAGAATTGTTTTTACAAGTATGTCTATATTTGTTATCCATTGCGGCAGAATTGCAGGACGGTAGGTCTACGTAGAAATCGTTAAACGTTTGTGCGATTTGCGTTGGATTTGCTATTAGTTTATCATTAAAATTTAATTGACCAATGTTTTCATTAGGAAAGTTCTGCTTATTCTTTTTTATTATGTCCCAAGTGGCTCTTGATTTATTTTCTGATTTAAATATATGATAATCATTTTGAGCTTTTTGTGTCAATTTAATTATTTTATTGTATCTTCTTGAATAGGCTTTAAATTTTTCCTTGTCATTAACATCCTTTGACACTCTGTATTTCCAAAGTAAAAATCTCTTTTGCTTACTACAAGTTTTAATACCCTTCGAGATCCATTTTGGGGTTTGTTTAGAATACATCTTTTTTCGAACCGTGGGAAAACACAGATCGTAAATTAATTTAAATATGTCATGAAAAACTGTAAATGCGTGATCGCCATTTTCAGATTCGTAGATATCGCTGAAAGATAGTTGTGCAATACAGTTCCGAAATTTTAAAAGATTTTCTTTACAGAAATCTCGTTTTATTGAAAACCAGTGGTCAAATACACATATTCTTTTTACGGGGCAGCTCATTAACTGGCCTTTGTGATCAGAAACGGCGAGTTCCAGAACTTCTGTGCTTGCTCCTCGTATATTATGTAGTATGTTATCTAAGCACGTGCCACTGCTTGGGCGTGTAATTTCATTAACAGATATCTTTAGGTTATGCTCTAATATTATTCTTTGAAAGTCATTAGATCTCTTAGGCCTCTATTAATAAACTCCACTCAACTTCTTTCAAAATTGCACCACGGATTTAACTATTGGTATCCTTTTTCGTTAGACAGTGACAAATAAGGATGGCAAGAATTAAATCCGTGATGCAACTTAGACACAAGTTGAGCGGAGTTTATTAATAGAGGCCTTAGAGCAATGTTAAAACAAGCTTAAAACAGTCCTACTGTTTTAGAAATGACATTCGTTGTCATGTTTCAAGCTTGTTTTGAACATTGCTCTAAGAGTTCCTGGTACGGCTACAGCACTGCGAAAACGTGGAACTCTTATTGCAGGGGTCTATGTTTCCAGAAAAGTATGATGTGTTTTCAAATCGATAGTCAATAGGTTACTTCTAGGTAAGCGTGTTTCATCTTAGACCACACTGTTTCTTTACTTCTGCCAGAGTGTGGTCAAACGCAAATCTATTTTAATTAAAAAAACTACAAGGCATTAAAATAATAACTTAGAACTTTGTAAATTTCTCTATGTCTTAAAACATTACATTTTTATATCCATCCATGTTAATAATTATTGTTTTAATTTCCAGCCATTTATTCAGCGAAAGAAAGCAACACCGTCTCAATAGGTTATGTGCTTGCGAAAACTGTTCAAGTTCTGTGAAAATTTCCATGCGGGTCAAGTCAAGGGCACCAGTTATCTAATGAAACTGCAAAGTTGCAATAGGTACTATGTTTTATTCAATGGTTTAACTAGAGGGTGACCCGAGGGTGTAGTGAACCGTTCAATTCATCGCGGCATTTTACGAGTGGGCACCCTGAAGATTACAAAATGAAATCAGCATAAAACCTTAGAACCATTGATGTAAATCACTGGATGCGCCCCTAGCTTACCAAGCGCACCATTGTGGAGCTGAAACTTAACATGAAATATATAATTCTGCCTTTCATTGCACGTTCACTGCATGCGTGGATGAAAACGTGGTAGAAAATACGTCATTGTAAACATCAAACAGTTCAAATAGTAATTGAAAAAAGTTCGTTCGCCACAGTCCGTGGGCGGATGACGTCACGTCAGCAAAGATTACAGTAATTACAGCGGGTAATCAGCGTTAATCACCCGGGGACAGGTGACGTATGAAAAACGAACTCCTTTGTTAGTTGAATAATTGTTTAAACTGTCTCATTAAAATGTCGTACATGACGGGCATAGAGTATTGTGCCGCGCGGGAGACAGAGGGTCTTACTTATGAAAGATGTTTAAAGTTGAACACTGGTTAAACAACGTCCTGTCTTTATTTATAGTGACGAAAAGAGACAGGACGTTGTTTAACCAGTGTTCAACTTTAAACATCTTTATTCGGTAAGATTTATCCTAAAAAACGTACAATGCCACTTAAACAGGTTCTAAGGAGTGCAATAAGTCTAATCACACTATGCTGAAGATATGCGACCGAACTTCAACGTGATTGCGCCAGAAATACTACCTATTTCAATTACTAGAAATTTGTCCGTGATTTCTTCACATTTTGGCGTACAACCGAACTTCGGTCGGGACTCGGGCTTTAGTTTGACAGCAACGTATTCTATATAGCAACACGCATCACACAAGTATATGTGTATGTGACTATACAAGTATCTGTATGTGACTACGTCTTGAATAAAGATTACTATTCAGTAGATTAGACTTTTAGGGCTGGATTCGACCAAACTGTCATCTTATTCCCAGAGTAGGTATTCCGTTAGCCGACGGAATTCGCAATACAATTGTTTAGAAGCGCAACCGAACATTATTAAGTGCATTCAAATTATCCTGGTTATAAGGCGTCAATTTTATAATGTCAAAATATTCAAACTAACAGCAGTTTAATCTGTGGTTTAATCTCCAGATAAAACTTAATCCAGTTTGGTAAAATCCAGCCTTACACAACAAAAACCCAATCCGAAAGAAATCACGCTGCGTCCCATCTATCCAGCTACTCTTTGAGACTTCGGAAGGGGTTTTAATTACGGTTTTTTGTTTAAACTCATTTATATGGCCGCTGTCTATTCCCTCATTTGTATGCCGTTGTCTTGCTGTACAAATGGCTTTCACGAACAGTTTACGAAAAACATTCTCAAACGCTTCGTTTCAATAAAAAAAAAAGCTTTGGTCATGTACTGAAAAACTCTATCAGGGAATAACTGTTGCAGGTCTAATCGAACGTGGCTCTGACTTATATTTATCAAAGGATATTATTCCTATGTCTGAAAATCTGAGTGGAGGTTTACCGTCTCTGAGAATTCAGTTGAGAGCCTGTGTGTGTAAGAGTGTTGGTGTGTGTGTGTATGTGACGTGTATGTACGTTTGGGTGCGTGTGTTTTTTTTATCAAACGCAGGATCACGTCTGTATTGAATGGTAGATCTTCTCTCATATTTTATTTCTCAACACAACAAACTGTGCACGTGCCATAATGGTAGGTATGCCATACTTTTTCGCTCTATTTATTTCCAAACTAACCTATTACTGTTCCACTCGATGCAATTCTAAAGCGGTCGATGCACTTGCGTGAGATATATTTGAATCGGCGGTGCAATTAACGTCAGCGTCATTACACGTTCGATACAGGCTAATTATACACCTGCGAGCCAATGGACCTGCCACCGCCAGCTTTAAGTTTATTTACATCTACTGCGCTCGTGTAGAATTGACCTACGATCAGATTAACAGAATTTTGATTGAATGGAACATTGCGATACACGAAGCTTGTTCTAGGGATAGTTGAATTAACTGTACATAATAGGGATGACAAAGAAAAGCTTTTCATTTTCATTTTCATCATTCAGCCTGTATATTGCTAGACATAGTCATCTCCTATTGATTGTACGCCACTAAGCACGATCCTCTGATTCTCTCATCCATTTCCTACCAGACTCTATGCGTAGATCGTCGCTCCACCTTGCCTGAGGACGGCCTATACTCTCTTCTTATTCAGCCACTCTTAGCAGAGTTGTCGTGATTGAGTTGATGGCACACAGAGGCTTCTCTTCGTCGTCTTTTTCCAGGGCTTTCTTCTGGGCCTTTCTAAACTCACGCACGTTTACCTCAAAATAGTATAAATATTTGTAAGAATAACCATACTGAAACATGACATGTCACCAAAATAAATTAAGAACAATCCTTTGATAGGTTTTGAACCGTAAACTTTGTCAGGCTTGAGAGATACATATATCTTGGTCTTGAGGTCTTGTGTTAGCTTCATAGATTTGGCACATGACTATGTCTACTATCATTATGATTTATGCCTGTTTACGTTCATACAAATTTCGCTTATATCGCAAAAAAACATATTTTTCGAACACAACACATAATTTTATTCTCTTCTCCACTTAGCCGGTGATAAATCATGGGTGCTTACGCAAAATGTCTCCAGGGATAAACAAAGCTCTTGTCAGATTATCTGCATGATAACTTGTGTATGAATACTTTCATGTTTTTTGGCTTGTCGCCAAGCTGGCTCAAAAATATCCTTATATTTTTGACTCAGACCGCTAATTTAACTAACCTAAGTAGGTAGATACTCAGAGATTAATGTTGACCACAAAGCTTCTTCGAGGCCATGTTGGTCTAGCAGCTAGACCAACATGGCCTCGAAGAAGCTAGACTCTAGCTAGAGGAGAAATTTTGGTTCGTTGGCTGTTTATGTAAAAAAAAAACAAACAAAATAGGATTGCCTGTATGTTGGTATGCCCGATGTTTTCCTTCGTCATTTAGAGATCGTGCCAAAGTGCATAATATACATTTTCCAAAACAAAAACCTATTGAAACTCGGCCTCAATTTATACCCTCACATCGCTTTACATCTTTGGGAGAATAACAGCTTACAAAGTTCAGTAACAGTTTGAACGACAAGACGAACAGCTAAGGGCGTATTTTAGAACAGAGGGCTTCGCCAACTGGCATTCGCTATGAAGCGATTCGATTTCTATAATTCGCTAAGGGCTGGATTACACCGGGGCAACACTGTGCGGCATTGCGGCATGCCACAAGGCCGCATGCTACAGAATAAAAAATGTCGCACATTGTGGCAAGAACCGTGCGACATGGCAACACCTTGCGTCTTGTGGCAGACTGACCCAAGCACGATATTGCCTCGGCGTAAAATAGACTGCCGCGTGCCACTAATGCCGCAACTGCTTTCTATTTGTAGCATGTCACAAGATGTCACATGTCACAATATGTAGCATGCGGCACTGTCGCACGTTGTTGCTTTGGTGTAATTCAGCCTTAACACTCGAACGTGACGTTTCATTGGTCGAACGTAAGGTCACGTGGTCTTCGTTTCATTTATCCACCAATGAAACATCGGCGATAGTAAGCGAAGCGGAGCGAATTGTAGAAATAGAATCGATTGATGCCACTTGGCTAGAGGCCCAGAGGCTGCTTCTCGGAAATGAACTCCACTCACGGCTATTCATGTAAAGCTTAGTTCTAAAACACGGACCTCATTATTAACTAAGTTGGATGTATCGCAACGGCTACAGGATCTGTTGGTGCCAAGTCTTTTCTATGACTTTTTAATTCATAAAAGGAGGTTTTTAATACGTCGGAATCTTGTTTTTTAGGTGTGTTCCCCGATTACTCGAAGAAGCCTGGACCGATTTGGGAAAATCTTTTTTCGTTTGAAAGGGTATGCTCCCATGTGGTGCCATACATTTGGCAAAGATGTGTCAAGGATCTTCCGAGTTTTGAACAGAAATGCACCTCGAGAGTGCAGAAAATTCCTTAGCTTAGCTTAGCTTAGCGGTCGGTTTTTTTTTATTTTAATTTAGCCACTTGTTCATTATCATGATCAACACGTTTTATTTTCAAGTGCATTGTAAGTACATCATGCTCGCTCGTATCTAAAATCTCTAAAATCCTGACAAAGCGACAAATACCTACTTCATTTTATCAATTTAACTTTTACTCTATAACAAAAAGTCATAAATCCCACTTTATCGTCATTGCAAACAATATCTTATTGCCTGTCAGATAGAGCTGCAAATCCTAGTTTATTTAGATATGGGAATAATAGTCAAATGTTCGCTATCAAGGATGCCTGATATCGTAATATCTGCTAATGAGATCGTGTTTTGAAACAACTTTGTCAATTGCAGAAAGGAAACCGAGATCGTATCTCCGTTTACATTCATGCATCTTGTTATTACATTGTCATAATGATAGACACATTAATTACAAGTGTCAAAATAATAAAAATTAAAAAAAAACCGATTAAAGATTAAAAAAAAAACCGAAAAAAACCGATTCAATGTCCACAATTTTCTACATTCTCCAGTTGCATTTCTGTTGATAACTCCGTAGATCCTTAACAGATCCTCACCAAATTTTTGTGGCAAACAAAAAAATAATTTTCCAAATCCTGGACGACGAAAAATTCCGACGAATTATGAACCTTCTCCTTTTTCTGGTTAAAAATTAAAACAAATAGGTGCCAATTATTTTCCAGCTACGAAGATAACCGGTGTTCTTTTGAATATGTGGGATCATTCATCATATTTTTCGCATCGTCCCCAGCACAAAGACCGTCAAATCAAATTGAGTTTCATTAATAAACTGAAATGCTTGTTCATTTCATGTATATTCAACACAATTTCCAAGAACCAAGTGTAATATCAACAAAGTACCCGTCCAAAGTACCATCAAGTTCAATAGATACTAAGATGTCGAGCCGGACGTGTAAATTAAGGGCCAGATAAACCATCGACTGGAGTTTATGGGAATCCTTTGTAGTTTGATCAGCTTAGTTTCAAGTTTGAAACGGTGCAGGTGTCGCCCAGGGCGCCGGAACTAAAGCGATTCCAACTTAGACACAGTTTGTTAGCTCTTCAATCAGTATAATCAGTAGGGTTGCAATCTTTTTTTTTCTTTATTGTAGACTAGGGAACGCTCGCGGCTTCGCCCGCGTGGACTACTGTTTTTATCCCACGGGAACCATACATTTTTCCGCTATGTGTTATTCCAGAACCTAAACTATCTACATTCCAAATTTCATTAAAATCGGTTTAGTAGTTATGGAGATACGTGGTAACAAACATTCACACACACACACACACACATACACCCGGACTTTCGCCTTTATAATATTAGAAGATAGGATAGACCTTTGTTTACTCACAATCTCACCTGATGGTAAGCGACAATGTGGCTGAAGATGGATCACAAAGGTCTAGAAGACACCTATTCACTCTTGACTTGAAGGCCAGGTAAAAGTTTAAAGAAGGAAGAGCCAGGTTAAAGTTTTCGGGGAAAACAGAAGCCGACAGCAAGTTCCAGTCGATCATTATAAACAAAGTCATCCAATTCAAAATTACATTTTAAACAAGATCAAACTGTTATTGAAATTATTGTTATTTACTAGTTTCCACCTTCAATTATTTTTGTGGCTGAAACTTCAAGCTGCAGATAAAAAAAATACTTTCTTCTTTCCAACCACACCTATGAACTGACGTGACGTCCTAAGAATGAATTAATTTCATTTGTGTACTGTTGTAGGTACTCTATTGAACTACTGTTTGTCTTGTACTAAACTGTGCCTGTTTTAAACTGTTTCCCTATAAATATACTTGAGATAATAAGCTGTTTTCAGAAACGTGACTCTCGCTTTAAGATATTTAGACTGAACTGAAATTGTGTAGGCTTGTTTATTAGTTATTCTTGTCTGAATTAAGTTATTTCACGACCTTCATAACTATTCAACTTGAGAGACTAAGTGTCAATTCACACGTACCACAACCACACCACGTCGCAGCGACAAAATGTGGTCCAGCTGTGGTTACGTGTGAATAGTGTCGCAGCGACTTTTTGCAGTTGCGTTGTGGTACCGACAAAATGTCGATGTGGCAGGCGCCAGCTAGGCGCACACTGTTGATGACGTCATGTCGTCGCGATGTGGTTGCGATGTGGTCGTATTACACAGGTGGTCGATAACAACGGCAAAATGTGGTACGTGTAAATTGTAAATTCATTTTCAATACAAAGGATTTGGCCGAATACTGCCCCAGAGCCGAATATCGAATTAGACTATGCGTCTGAATAATATTATTTAAATAAAATATCACAAAATTAACTGGTACAAACAGAATACTTAGATATCTCGTGCCCTGTAGGAATATAATTATGTTATTTTATTAGTAACTTTAGTCACTTCCGGTACTACAGTCCGTAATGCCTCTCCAGACTCACGGCGAGAAGTTTCACCGAGACTTCTCGAAGAACAAACAAATTATCCACACTCTCAATTTTCTCACTCGTGATCTGTTTGAAATCCTTTGTCTCGGCCAAAAATAGGTACCAACACCGAAGCGCGAGAACAAGAAGGCGAGAAACTCCTCACATTCACGCTTCTCGGGTGTTGTCGGGGTTTCTTGCCGAGAGTCTGGAGGGGCTATTAGGTATCACAGAGAATATTTTTATCAGATAGACCTACCTTCTTTTTCGCGGTTGACATGACACTCAAATAGTAAACAAAACAGACGGACAAGAATTTGACAGATGTAAAAGGAATTTCGTTGTGTTTCAGTTGTGTGATTGTGTTGTGATGTGATTTATGAGGATTTATCATATTTTATTTAAAATTACAAAAGTACTGACGCCTTGGGATATGCATACTACAGACTAAAATGGAAGTGGGCTGGACATGTAGCCCGTCTACAAGATGGAAGATGAACTAGAAGAGTGACAAATTGGGAGGGTCCAAGAGGTCGACGCTGCATAGGAAGACCATACGCTCGCTGGGACGACGACATCAAGAAAACTGCTGGACCGAGTAGCACACCGAGTAGCACAAGACAGGGACAGATGGCTGGCTTTGGAGGAGGCCTTCACCTTAGGGGTTCTCTAGTACCTACTTAGATTATAAGCATTAGTGATAAGAAAAAAATATTAATTATAGAGAAATAAAAGGCTTTTTATTTTATTTATTTATATCATATTTTATTTTAGGTAGTAAGTACAGAATCACTGCACACGAGTGTAGATAATTTTATTGATGAAATTCCCAATTTTTCCTAAGTACTTTTCTTTTTTACTTGAAATTGTAGGTACTGGGAGCACCTGTGTGTGTCATTTATTTTCTATACCTACTTCACTTAAAATTCTGCTAGTCCTAATTATAATAATGAAAAAGTAAATGTTCACACAGCGCCATCTATCCCCAACGTAAGCAAAGCTTTTACTATAGGAACCTTAAAAATATAGTTTCCTAGGTTCTCCGTTCATACTGGGCGTCATAGCCTGCTGCTTTATAATAGAATAACTTTTAAATCCCACTATTTAGAGGAAGAATATGAATGGAGTCTCATTATAAAATAAAAAAACAAACCCAAAAATCTCAATTTGGTCATGACGCAAGCATTATTTCCTGTTGGCATCTGTGGGGCAAATTTATTCGAGGAATCGGCCATCTCTTTTACGCCCGACCACGTCGCGTGGTTGTGGTGTGGTTTTCGGTATCGTGTGGTTGTGGTACGTGTGAATTGACACTAAGAATAAACGATGATTAATGATGTAGCTGACAAATCAAAATATACATATATGCATAAACTCACGTCTGTATCCCATCATAGGGGTAGGCAGAGACCACAGATCGCCACTTGCTACGATCCTGACACACTTCTTTCGCTTCATTCACTCTCATCACATTCTTCATGCTAGCGGTTTAGGGTACTCTGGCCTTTTTCCAATAATTCGCCAATTTGGTCTAGGAATGTGCGCCTAGGTCTTCCCCTTCCGACGCCGACGGTCCCATTCACACTCGCCTTATGGACCTGTTTCGTCAATCTACTTTCATTCATCCTCTCAACATGACAGAACCATCTTAGCATACCCTTCTCAATTCTCAATCATAATATACCTATAGATAGGTAATGACCGGGAATATGACATGGGCTACTTCTTATCCGTGTACCACGCGAGCGAAGCCACAGGCGGAAGCTAGTTTAGAATAAATATATTCAAATATTCTGCGGAAAACCTTTATTTAACCGAAGTACTTTCAAAATATCCATTTGTTTACGGCTGCTAAGAAATTCTAATATCTACACAATATTGAGAACCTGTCATTCAAAGCCTAATGACGTCATTATGACGTCGTGTTTTGACATCATAATGCCTCCTTTGGTACTCCCAAATTGAAAACATCAGAGCGTTTTGGTAAAAATGTTCACTCGCGGTCCATTTACAAAATAACAAAGGAAAGAATACATTCACTGAGGAAAAATACTATGCAAAATTAACAAAAACATGGATACTGTTTTAAAAGAGTGTGGGCAAAAATATATGGGCACTTCACCCACGGCCGCCACAGCTCAGACTATTTTTATTTTGAAGGTATCACAGCCTTGTATCTCTGTGCCAATGCGCATCAAATTCTGTCCCGGGGGTCTCTATTTATTTTGAGTCGAATAGGTTTAACTTAAAGAGAGGTTAAAATGACTGTTACCGCATTTTTGGGCATAAATGTATGGACCCACGGCCGCCACAGCTTATACTACTTTTGCTTAGAAGGTATCACAGCCTTGTATCTCTGTGCCAATGCGCATCAAATTCTGTCCGGGTACATATGAAAAGTCCGAAAACCGGAGAGGGGGAGGGAGAGGGGGAGGGAGAGGGGGAGGGAGAGGGGGAGGGAGAGGGGGAGGGAGAGGGGGAGGGAGAGGGGGAGGGAGAGGGGGAGGGAGAGGGGGAGGGAGAGGAGGAGGGAGAGGGAGAGAGGGAGGGGGAGGGGGAGGGGGAGAGAGACCCAAAAATGGATCTTTCACTGTTATTCACTGAGAAGTTCTGACACAATAGGTCCTGACTCCATCAGATCAGCAGCTGTCACCATATTATTACATTGTAGTCGGAACTTCACCGATACGCTGAGTTCCAAGTTTCAACTCGATCCCACTATTTACTGAAGAGTTCTGTTGAACAGCTCCTGATGTCATCCTCAGATCAGCTTGTTATGACCATATTATTACATTGTAGTCGGAACTTGACAGATATGCCGAGTTTTAACTAAATTGGCTTATTTACTGAGGAGTTCTGTTGAACAGCTTCTGACTCCATCATCAGGTCAGCTTAATGTTACCATCATATTGCATTGTCACTGATATCCTATCAAGTTCTTAAAAAATTCCCGAATCGTGTATGCTTTTAAAATATGAAGAGTTACCTCGATTTCTCCAAGATCCCATCATCAGATCCTGACCTGATGATTGAAAGGAACATTGGAAAAGTGTACCCTTTCAAACAAAAAAATAATCTTTGAAATCGGTCGAGGCGTCTTCGAGTAACCGGTGAACGTACACAAAAAACACAAAAAAAAAATCTGACGAATTGAGAACCTCCTCCTTATTTTTTTAAGTTCGGTTAAGAATACAATAATTTTGTAAGTATTTAAATCGTTTCACTATTACGTTTCCATCTAGCCACTTTACACCTAAACTACTTTCGCACCCGTAAAAACTACCACGAAATAAAGTACTAAAAATACAATAATTTATGTAAGTACTTATTTCGATCATTTTCGATGTTTTAGTCATTCGGCATTTGGAACTTATACTTATTAAGCATTCTACTTTGTAAACGTTCGGCAATTGAAACTTTCGGCATTTCGAGCATTCTGACTTTTAGCTTTCGACCTTACAAACTTCTATCTTTCAAGCTTTCTGCATTTCAACCGTTCTACATATCGAATTTCGCTATTTTAAGCATCGGCATTTCAAGGATCGGCATTTCGGTTTTCGGACTTTTCATATGTACCCTTCTGTCCGAGGGTTCTCTATTTATTTTAAGTCGAAAAGGTTTAACTTACAAAAAAGCTAAAATGATTATGATTAGAGCGATGAAAGTCTCGATTTATTGGGATGTTTTTTTATTTCAAAATAATGAGTGAGGTTTATCAGAAAGTCTCTTAAGTATTTATTTTTCATTTCTCATGTTCGGAAAGTACGCTTGAAGTTACCTGAACAGAGGGATGAAAACAGTACTTTTGCGTCGCTGGGAAGCAATTCTCCCTGGGAAACGATTTTCCCTACTGACAAAGTATTAAATAAATCACATTCTACTATTTGACATTTCTACGAGCCATGTCGTCTTTGTCAGCTATATTTGACATTTTTATTTACCATAAGATGAAGATCAAGATCACAGAATCAGGATCACGGGATTAGGATCACGTAAGATCAGGCTTCCAGGATAAGGATCACGGGATCAGGATTATGCAGGATCATTGGATCCGGATCACGGGATTAGGATCACGTAGGATCAGGATTATAGGATCAGGATCACGGGAATAGGATCACGGAATCAGGATCACGCAGGATCACTGGATTAGGATCACGGGATTATTATTACGGGATTAGGATCACGAAGTCAGGATCACGGGATCTGGATCACAGGATCAGGATTCTGACGCCAGACCGTAGCCAAGTGAGTTATCTGTCATACATTTCAATACGAACTGCTTGGCCACGTGGCCGGCGATGCGGCCATAGCGTCTCAGTGTGGTAATAGCTCTTACAAGATAGATGTGAATAACCTGTTTAGGCACTCGAACTATTAGCGCCCTCACTTCGCTCGTGCGCCAACCCATCTCGTGCCTAGGTAGGTTACTTTCAACCCATGTGTAACAATCTCCTATTTCCGATGACGTCCTTTGAATCCCTCGTTGCGCTCAGGATTCTAATCTAGAATCCCTCGCTGCGCTCGGGTTTCAACTCTAGCATCCCTCGCTCCATTCTGTATTCAAAATAGCACTCTCGTCGAAAAAATGATATTTTGCCCCGTTGTCATATAATCTAGTACCTACTACTCAGGTTAGGTAGGTACAAACATGGATTTATCTAGTGACCCCCGGGATGGATTTTAATGCGTCGATAATAAAAAATGCTTAGTTTTGTTAGGTCTTTCGAGTAATACTAATTACATTGCTGGCGGAGCTGGGTGAAGTTTGCCCACTATCATTTAATCATGAAAATGTTTAACATTGTTAGTGATGTTATTCTCATTTATCGACTAGTCGACTGTTCGTCGAAGAATGTTTTTGGTTTTTAAAAAGTAACGAAAGGAACATGATCACTGCTGTATCGCCAAGGCGCGGTAGACAGTCTCTCATATCTATTTTTAGACATATTAGATCTGTCCCCTGTGGATGGGGTAGTCAGAGGTATGACCAAATACATATTTGGTACATGCACACATTTTGCAGAAGTTAACATTCCATACGTGACAGGGTGCAAGCCTAATAGAAAGCTAACTGGTTTCCCGACGATGTTTTCCTTTACCGTCTCCAGCTAGAGCTCGTGTTGCATATAAATAGTATTCTGTGCTATTACATTTCAATTACCTTTTTTTTTACCAGCCGCTTGCCTTAGAAATCCCCTTTAGTTAGATACATTCATTCAGAAAAGTGGTTTGGTAATCATAGATGGTTTGAATTTTCAAATAACTTTGCAATAAAACTTGCATATTGGGTATTTGAAAACGCGTTTTGACAATTAAAACTACCTACCATTTTCTTTTTGAAGTCGATACTACTAGTTTTATTGGTGACTGTACATGTGTTTAATAGGACGAAACTTTGCTGTTACTATATTGATCAGATCTGATCTATTAATTAGAGTTCATAGCCGACAAAGACTGAAGATGATAGTCTAATGAGGAAGTGAGCTAATTACACGCGTCAGTGGTATACGAGCTTAATTTCTAATTTGAATTTTATTGCAGACATAGCCGCGAGAGATTAGGTGCGTTTGTGAAGACAAAGTCAAAAAACCGGTCAAGTGCGAGTCGAACTCGTACGCCGAGGGTTCCGTACCTAGCCATGGTGCCAATTAAGCTAGTATTAATTGTATGAGCGCCCATACAACTCGGAGGACAATTTTAATTGGCGTCAACTATGTATGTATGGGAACACCCTTTAATTTTCAACTTTTTGGAATTTTTTCTTTATTTGTGCTATAGGACCTTGCTTTTTGCCAAATTTCGTTATTCTAGGTCAACGGGAACTACCATTTAGGTTTTCGACCCAAAACCTCTAGGGTACTTCCGGTTGACCTAGAATTGTCAATTTTGGTTACAAGCAAGGTCTTCCAGCACAAGTAAAGGAAAAATTCCGAAAAATAAAAAAAGTTGATAATTAAGGTAAGTTTTGGTACTCACAAGTTTTCACGAAAACCTAAATTTGCCTATATCTTTTTATAGTGTTGACTCAGGACCTTGATTTTTATAGTCACAATAGGGACTATAGACCTTAGTATTTGGTATACATTTCAACTTGCTAGCTCTACCCGTTCCTGAGATAATCGATGGTGACACACGGACGGACAGACAGACAGACAGACAGACGGACAAGAAAGTGATCTTATAAGGGTTCCTTTTTTTACCTTTTAAGGTACGGAACCCTAAAAATTAATTATTCAATAGAATCACAATACAATGACTGGCCTATTAGCTCAGTTGGTAGCTCTGCCTACTGCGCTGTAGGTCGTGGGTTCGATTCCCATACAGAAAAAAAAAATTGTGTGATTAACATAGAAGTTTGGTCTGTGTTTCGGTGTTATAAAGTATGATAAGTATGTATTTACAAATATATATCTAAGTATTATATCAGTTATCTGGTTTCCATAGTACAAGCTTTGCTTAGTTTGGGGCTAGATGGCGCTGTGTGAAATGTCCAGCAATATTTATTTAATTTTTTTTAGTTTTAATGTGCTTAACTTTAAAACGTTTTAAGAGCTATAATTTTTAATTTTTATAGTGTTAAACCACACTTTGGTATTTCATTTCTAAAGTTTTAAGAGCTAGCTTAGATTCTACATTTTTTGTGATAAAAGGTAGAGTATTAAAATCTGTTTAGTGATTTAGGCGTGAAACCTAACAAAAAAATGACGGACAGAGTCACTTTCGCATTTAATAATGTTAGGTATAATATAAGTAGTATGTTTGTCTGGCTCCTAAAGTAGAAAGGCTTTTATAATTTGAAAAATGAAGTACCGTAAAATACGCCAACATTGCCCACTTTTTTCGAATAATTTCAATTTTTGTAAAAATTTTCTATGAGAACATAAGTATTTTCTTTTATCATCTGCTATTATAAGATTATGTGCATGTATTACTTTATCAGATTTTATGATGCGTCAATATTTAATTAAGTATTTTATACATTTTGATGGCGGGCAAAGTTATCTGGACTTTTAGCCAACATTGCCCACGTTGATTTTTGACGCAAATATAGCCTCTAGAGAGATGAAATAAAAAGCCAATACAAGAATTTAAGCAATAATGGCGTTTACTTTAGGAATTAAAACGATACCATAGAAGGTTTCCTAGCAAAGTGGCTGGGCAAAGTTACCCTGACATTTTTTGTCTTTTTCATACAAACCGCATTTCACCAATTAAAAGTGCTAGGGTTGGCACTTCTTAGTTAACTGATCTTGTGATCGTAGTTGTTGTAGTTATAAAAAAACTGGTTATTTTTCATTCAGGTAAGTATTTATTTAATAAACTTTAATCAACATATTTATGTAGGTATCCAAATGAAAATGAAATGCTAATTGAGATCAAAATTAAATGATGTTAGGAGCTAAATTAAAATAATTACTTACTTATCTATCAGACATTTTACGTTTATCATTAAAGATAATCACATTTCTCTGGAGAGTTAAAGCAAAGAAAAACATTGCAATACAAACATTGCAAGTTAATTAAAAGCTTAAATTACGAGGGAACAGATGAACATTCATACATACATACATACCGGTCAAAATCATAACCCTCCTTTTTGCTTCGCCGTAGTCGGGTAAAAAAAAACAAGTTTCTGAAGTGCCAACCCTAAGCTTATTTTGATGGCGGGCAATGTTGTCAATAGTAGATCGCTACATTGCTGGATAACTTTGCCCACCGTTATAACTCTTGTTTGAAAAGACATTCAGCAACGATAATAACATATTAATACTCCTAAAGTGTTCTTACATATCATAATATTAATAAAACTAACATGTGTTTTCGCCATCACTCACAATTCACTTATGAATTTGCACCAAAATTTGCCCGCGAAAATACGCACCGTACTCGACGAGTTCCAAAAAGTTACTGAGTGAAGCTAGCGACACACCCGATAGACAGTGATGGTAGACACATAACCTATTTTCTACCAAAGTCAAAAAATGTTACAATATTATTCAAATATTTTTGCAATCTAAAGATTTGCTTATAAATTGATCTTCGGGCAAAATTACCCTTGGTGGCAATGTTGGCGTATTTTACGGTATCCATTTTGATGAAATCTGACGGTCACAAAAGTGTTATGATTGTGATGTAATTCTCAAATAAGTGTGCCGAAAAACAAATACCTACAAACCAACTGCAAAAAACAATTGAATAAACGCGCTCTGTCATTGTGACTAAAAACAGCAAAAACGTACAAAGGGTTGCGTTTAAAAATATTTAGTTTGCATATTGTGTGGGGGATAGTGATATACGTACTTATCCTTATTTCGTTGGACATAAGCGGTCCTATTACATGCAATTTATACAGGATGTTGTGGAGATTAGTTAAAAGTGCCGACGCGTTGAGTAAGTTCCGGGCAATTTCATTTAGAACTGTTCTGGTACGTGTTCGTATGAACTGGTGGCTATAACTCTAGCGACGGAGTTTTTTACGCTTGAAGATCTTCGTCATGGCTTAACGATTTAAAAGACGAGACCGAGGGTTTCTGGCGACGGAGTTTTTTACGCTTGAAGATCTTTGTCATGGCTTAACGATTTAAAAACCGAGAGTTTAATTGTTCTGGTAACTTTTAACTAGGTAGGTATAAATAGCTAGACTTAAATAAATTACTTTTGAAAGCACGACTAAAATACCCATTATGTAGAATTTTAACGCTTTACGGGAAACTTAAGGGCTCGGCGAACGTATCTACTTACCTAGGAACGTAATACCAAAATAATTTAAAATTTGAGCATATTTTTATCACTTTACATTATTATTTGGATAAAGGTAGTATTTATCTAGGTTCCTGTTAAACTTTTGTTTTAAAAAACTTACTATAGAACAAATGAAAAGAAAAAATGCCATTTTTGGTGTACCTACAAAGATTTCAATTCAATTGGCTTACATTTCTTTTTAGGTAAGTTTTTCGGAACAAAAGTTTAACAGGAACCTAGATAAATACCTACTCTCCTAATCTAACAACATAAACTGATATAAACATGCTTACATTTTAAATGATTTCGGTATTACGTTTTTATGGAAATTCGCCGGTCGCAGCCCTCTTAAGCTCCCAACTTTTCACGCTCTTTAAACGATAAATGAGATTTCAAGGCAACCATGCCTCGGATAAGAAGTTGCTTATGCGTCATTCTAGGTCATAAACTATGTATATTCCAATTTTCATTTAAATTCATTCAGTAGAGAGTAACAAAGATCCATTTCACAAACTTTCTCATTAATAATATTAGTAGGATGTGTATTTTTTTATGCTTGTTTCTCGATACGGCTGAACGGATTTACCAACATGAAACTTGTAATAGATGTTGTGTAGATAATGGACTGAAATAGCAAATATATTAGACTAGGTATTCAGAATGTTGGTACCTGAATGAAGCCGCGAACGGATGCTAGTAATCTAATAAACTTTTTTTCAGTACCAAAGAATAGGAAAAATATCAGAATGACAAATGTTCAACCTTGATGCTTAAAAATCTTCTCAAGGTAAGTTTAACAATATTTTATCCCTTACAATTTGTATTTTTGGAGCTAGCCTCTAGCTTTGTATTGTCTGCACTCTTACAGAGGAGAGAAAAATGTCCGGTCTTATTAAACTTCAAAACAGAAGAATTGTGACCCTTCAAATCCGCACTATTAGGTAAAAGTTGTGCCGTTCTCAAGTTCTTTTGTTGTTTTCAGAACTGTTACCACAGATTTAATAGTAAGTACCTACTTAACTGTGTTTGCCTCTTTCACTTTCTCTACCTTGATCATGATGAAGTTGAAGAGCAGCACAAGATTGAATGATTTGATAATAACCTTTGGTAGGTACTAATTATATTTATGAAAACAACCCAGTTTACAGTAGTACCTAATAAAATTCATGGCCAGACTCGCACTTGGCTGGTTTTTCAAATAAAAAATCCAAACTAAGACAAAAAAGCATGACCTAGATTCTAGTGTTAACCTCCTGACGATGAAAATGGATGTTGGAAATCCAACACTTTACAAACATTTTATTACTTAGGCTAAGTTTAGAATTTTAGATGAACGCGCGGCGACGCGCGGTTTAAGATTGTAACAAATCAATGTTATAATTTAAATGTTGTTGTGTACGTACATGGCTGCGCTTCAACCGCGCGTCACCGTGACCCGCGGACATGTAGGTACACAACAACATTGATTTGTTACAATCTTAAACCGCGCGCTGAACCAACCGCGCGTCGCCGCGCGTTCTTCTGAACTTAGCCTTATTTGCTAGTGAAACATCCCACGTTATTAAAACTTGGACAGTATTTACAATTGTTTTCACTGAAAGCTCTAGTAGGTACACTTTTTTGGGGGTCGTAAGGATATCTTCGCAATATAGTTCAAGATTCTGGAAAATGGAAGCGTGCCAGTTCAGTTTTATGATACTTTTACTTCTTGAACGATGAATGAAGTAGGTACCTATCCGTAGAAAGTTTCCAAAATTATTACTACACAGACATTAACCTAGTCTGAATCTAGTGTAGGTTATTTGCTTTTATTTGATAGTATCAACTAGTACAGGAGTATAGTTCTATCTTGCTGCGAGTAGGCCTTTATTAACATTTTTATGTTATTTCACCAAAAAATGAAAAACTCGTAATTTAAAAGTCGGAAAAAGCTATGTGTTTTTGTATGAAACTTTTGTTGGACATGCCAGAAATTATATTGCGAGTCTATTATTTTTTTATAAAACCAGGTTTGGGTAAAAAGCATAGGCCTAGGTACTGAACTAAGCTGTTTTCTCATTCGAATTCTAGAACACACCCTATAACATAGAGGCACCGCAAAAGCGATTATAAATTAATGGGATTAATGCACGCATGCCTTCGCTACGATACGACATTCGATTTGTTCTTTTTCTGAAGCAACCGTGCGAATGGGACCTTTTTATTGGAACCACGGTTTTGCATACTCTTTTAAAAGTGCTCTGATTTTGTGTGGTACTTACCTACGTGCGGGGTGTGTTTTGTATGCCTGTATTATCTGAATGGGTTTATCCTTATAGCTTTTACGTTTTTTTAAAGGTAAAAATCATCTATAAGCAATCAGAAAGCTATTGGTCAATCACAGAGAAAAACTGCTAATAAAAAAATAAAAAAAAGACTGCCTGTCCAGTGTCCACGACCATGGCTGTTAAAACAATGTCGGAGGATCATCAAATTAGATAAACTCTCGTGATACCTACTAACTAAATATAGATAGATACCTAGTAGTTTTATGCCACAGAAAAAAGTTTAGATTATAAAAAAAGTGTAAAACAATGAAAAAAAAAAAACAAAGAAACCAAATGATTGGCAATGTAGCTACAAAATGTTCTCTTTTACAAAAGCAATCAAAATTAATTTCCCACTGCATATTGTACTGTACCTGCAAAACGTTTGAAAAACATAATTATCTCGTTAGCAGATTGGCTACTTCATTTGTCTAGTCAACTAAAGCTATGAAAAAATGAGAATATGACCCATTAACCCCGTATCCTGTTACGTTTACGAGTAAAAAGCCCATCAAAAAGCAGACCTCGTAAAACTACAAAAATTGCTCACATTAGCTGACGACGCAGGGTATAAAACTGCAGAACACAGAAACACAGAATATACTTTTCCTATCAGTAATCGTACGAATTAAAGTTGCTCAGAGCCCGACCCCGAGACACTGTAGACATTCTCTGAGATCTTTAGGCATATAGGATCCTATGAAGATAGATAGATAGATAGATAGAGAAAATGTCAACCACGTTTTGAAGATACTGTAGCGACCTCTACCTGTCGCTAGATGAACTACATAGACATGCTACGCACTACGAGCTTCAGCGAAGATGCCGCCACTCAATATCAGAATGTCTAGATCGCGCAAGTGCACTACTCATCGCCGATCGGGTTATATACAACCAACCGACATCAACTGTCGGTCGAAAGACCACGGGCAAGTGGGCCAGATGGGCCGGCCCGTTGCAGAGGAACCACCCATTCTGCCTTTGGGGAACGATTCCACCCTGTTCCCCAAAATACAGTTTGTTTTGTTTTGTTTTTAGCCTACACTGTCCCATTGCTGGGCGAAGGCCTCCCCTCGAGTTTTCCAGGTAGTTCGGTCTAACGCCATTGCCTGCCACTGATAGTCGCTGAAGGTGTCTAGCACGTCTCGCTATCGCTTGCGTGGTCTAACGCGCCGTCAAGTCAATAATAATAAAAATCAAGAAGATACACTTAATGGGATAGTAAATATATGTACTTAGGAAAATGTTTTTAGCATTTTTAAGCATGCAACATCATTTGGTATGTCTATTTGTTGAGACTAGACACACTATGTATGACTACAGTATGGGGTTCTTCAAAAAGGGGGTTTTGAAATTTTTAAAGGGTCAGCAGCGCGAGTGTGACTCCTCTGGTGTCACAGGCGTCAATAGGCTACGGTAACCGCTTACCATCAGGTGGGCCGTATGCTTGTCTGCTACCTTAGTGGTATAAAAAAAAAACTAGCATAGACACTAGTCAAGTATATTTACTGCTTTGAAGTCTGCCATTCCGTGCGGGCAAATGCGATGCCCGAGGGTAACATAAACCGCGTTGCTTACTCAAAGTGGAAGTGTCCGCCATCCTCGAGTTAACTATCACTAGTAAAGTTATTGAGACGAGATCCAATATTGGTCAAACAATCGTTTGAAGTTTGAAGTGGCTTTGTCAGGGTTATCGAATCCTATTTACTAGAAGCAATTGGATGGATATGTATCTGAGTTGATATTATCGCCATCGAGTTAGTAAAAATCTGAACTTGGTGCTAAGTATATTACGATTTCCAAGAAGAGAAAGAAATAAGAGAGAGAAGAGAGTCAGAAATAGAGATTCGCAAAAGTGAAATGTATTGGAACGTAGGAAGTTTAATATCAGCGGTTTTCACTTTTACCTATTGGTACGTTTCACTTTTGTAACTCTCTCTTTCTTCTCATCTGGAAGGTGCTCAATTGAGAGGAAAGAGAGAGTAAAATCACCACCATCTTGAGTTTACACAATAATATCAAACAATTCACTATCTACCTACATGTTTCATATGTAAACGCGTATTGCAAACGTCCTCAATGATTGATAGTTTCCGTTTCCGCGTTGTAATTTGGGCCGTTCAAACAGATCCTGCCTGTTTACAATTGGGTTAGAACCAGCTGAAATTATGAACTGAATTGCATTCAAAGCGGTACACGTGTGATCTTATTGAATAAACGAATTTGACTTTTGACTTTTGACTTTTGCAGTTTCAATGTGTAACAAAGTTTATCGCTCCACTGACGGCTTTATAGACATAGAAACATTTATTTAGCACATACACAAACAATAAGTACAAGAAAAAAACATTGCGGAAATGGACTTACACTAAGGTATGTTCTGTGACATAGGATATTACATCACATCATAGCGCACATAACTTTGCTCAGGGATCAGTGAGATCACTTTCTTGTCATCACGTTCAGATTTTTGGAAATCTGATGAGAAAAATTGCGTGTCTCTTTAGACCCCTCGCAAACTGTAAACTTTTCTATCGGCCGACAGTTTGGTCGGATTGGGCTGCTAGTGCAAACATGGCCGACACTGGGCCCTAGCCATATTACACGATCTATCGTCGCTGTAGAACGATCTATCGTCGCTGTAGAATAGAACACTTCAAAATGTATAGGAATTGACGATCTGACCACGTGACTCATCTACTTGAAACGTCAAATCCTATACATTTTGAAGTGTTTCTATTCTACAGCGACGATAGATAGTGTAATATGGCTAGGGGGGCTGAATCGTTGTAGTGTGCCCGACAAAACTATTGACCGACAGAAAAGTTTGTAGTCTCCGGGGGCATTCTGTCAACGCAACGCAACATTCTGTCAAGGCGTATCGTCACCTTGCTGAGTTCTCAAAGTTTTTAGTACCGGGATTAACATTTTAAGAACCATATTTTCTGAATTTCCATGAAATCAGGATTGCATCTTCAAGGCGTGGTATATTATCACTCAGATCTTGAATCATCATCATCATCATCTCCTTGCCCTTATCCCACTAGGTGGGGTCGGCACAACATGTTCTCCTCTTCCATTCCCTCCTATAACTCGTCATCTCAGTAGTCACTCCGCACACACGCATGTCCTCTCTCACACAATCCATCCATCTTTTCTTTGGCCGTCCTCTACCTATGTATCCTTCCACAGATTATCTTTATAATCCTTTATCTTATTCAGATATTATGTCCAAATACCTACATATTTGGTACATGCCCACATTTTGCAGAACTTAGCATTCCATATGATAGGTTGTAAGTTCATCACAGCTATTTGCAAGCCGATCACCCTATTCTAGGTTTAGCCTCGAAGCACTAGCATAAATCAAAGATTTTGTTCCTATTACGTCGAGAACTCATCGTTAATTTGTTTGAGTAATACGTGCAATATCTCGTAGCATGAATTCATCTGAGCCCCGGTTATAGCCGCTATAAACTAACGCCGAAAACTCATAACTCATAGTGAACATTCACGTGCTCTAATAAATAGTATCTACAATTCATACTTAGCCTTATCCAAGTACCTGGACAATTTGTACGTAGAGCCTTGTTGGCCTAGTAAATACCAATAGCTCGATTTTCGATACGAAGGTTCGAAACCCGGCATCAATAGATTTTTCGTCGAAAATACGGTGAAGATGAGGTGATACATAAGAGAGACAACGATAGGCAAAAAATATTATAAATAAATTAAAGTAATTCTAACTTCTGCGAAACATGGGCTGTGATGTAGCTTTACTTGTAAATGCCTCGAGCGTTTGCCATTTCTACGTAACTGAAGTTTAGTATCTACTGTATATACCTATACTTGAGAATATACATTTATCTACAGAAACTATATAAATAAATAGCTTTACCAAAATACATTAGAACCAGTTGAGCCATTTAAAGATTTATACTAATCCAAGATACTGCCTGTCGGAAGCGTGCTCAAGATACTGGCAGTATTTTTACGTTGAATGACAATGCTGAATTTTTTATCAAACACAAAGCTGAATGATGAATTTAATTAATTATAACTTTAAATATAATCACTGGCAGTGCCCTGAATAAGGCGAGCTAAATTGCACATAGTTTTATTGTTATTTAATTATCTGAGGCTAGTCAGACGTGAAAGACCCAGAGATGGAAATGACGTCACGAGCTAGATGTCCGTTTAAGCTCTTTCACTACAAATGCATTAACTGGCTTTGTATAAAAATGAAAGAGAGCTTCCATTGTTATTGCCCTAGAGTGAGACAGTAATAGCTGAAGTATGAATTGAATTATGAATGAATTGTGGTCTTCGTCATCTTTATCGACGGGCGTCAAAAGCCGGTTGCCGTTTCTAAGGAAACCTTTGGATTAAACGTTTGTCGCCTTATAAATTTCATTACTTTGAAGTCTTAGAATTCTTCAAAATTCAGAGATCAAATGTTAGATATTTCGAGTTCGAGATAAGTTTTTTGGATTTGCGTCGTAGGTATTCTCGAGAATTATTTAAATTCCATTTCATTTCGCATTTTGGATGTCTGGAATTTATAAAATAGCAAGAATTAAGCAATAATTTAATAAAACATAATAATCCTCCCTTTTTCTGACTATTTTGATGTTTCTAAACTCGACGATGAATAAATTGGTCATTAGGCTATTGCTTTCACTGTTAAATCTATAAATTTAAATGATGAAACAAGGTTCAAGATTACTGCGTAACAGTACATACAGTACATACAATAAATGAATTGCGTAACACACATAATTTTCTGCAGATTCTCATCTTAGACATGGCTAATATTGCTTTGACATTGAATTGAGAGGAAGAAAGAAAAGGGGATTTTCATTGAAAGAAAACCAGATAAGTACATTGAGGTTTTGTTCGGAAAAATTGGTTCCTGTAGAAATCTCCAAGTGATTGAAACAGTGTACACTATCGCAGGCTCTATACTAGAAGGATGACTTTATGATATTACAATATACTTACTTATACACTGTGTAATAATATAAATCAAGTTATTACACAAATTGCATGTAATAGAGCGATAACAGCCCTCAGACCACTAAGTAAATTGACGACTCAATACACAATATCATCTTTCTTATTGATGTAAGTTCAATAACAATAAGAAACGCCTTCATAAAAGCCATTATACCCTGTCGAACTATAAATCCGATGAAGAATAACGTCCACATGTGACTGGTATGTCATCCTTTGAACAATAAAGAGCATTGATAAAGGAGTAAAAACAATTACTTAAGTATGTTACAGTTAATATATTATTATGACGTTTGGTTTATTAAGATGAATGTTTGAATGAAGAAGAATCTATTATTTGGGTAGCAGTGTGTGATGTAGTGTTAAAACTTTTAGGCGTTCAAAAGTGGTTTTGTCCAAGTGTGATAAATCAAAATTGCTTTTAATCTCTAGGCCTAGAAGGTAAAACGTTTTGAGCAGAAGTATTTAAAGGTCAAAAGGCAAATCTATGTAGATACTTATTAAGATTCGACTTTTCTAATTATATGAAGTAACGAGGTCAGATAACATTTTTAGTAAGGCCTGGAGAGGAGATCCTAAATTCCTAACATATCTAATTTGATATTTTATCCAAATACCCTTTCTCTTTGAAAACTAAACAAAGTTTTCTTCAATATCTTTTTATTACAATTTTTCAATAACTTTAAAGGGCATACCATCCAATACACCACACGCGATCAATGCCCTCAAGCAAATATTGGTCATTGCCAATTTTGTTGCTAATTTAATTTGCATAACAAAAGCCACCCAGAAATAATTATTTCCTTCTAAAAAAAGTTACAATGACGCCAAGGTCTGGAACAATTGAGTCGAAGGGCATTATCGGTGTGTTTATTTTTGTTTTCGCTCATTTACAAACAATGCGAGCCTACGGGCGGAGATCCCATCGGCGATTATCTGTGGAACTTACACTAGTGGTTCAGTCTGGATTTGCATGACCGCGATTTGCTACACTAAGAAACAAACGTTTAGTTCTGTAAGACGCAAACTTCTTTCTGTAGTTATATGAAATTATTTAATTTAAATAACACGCAGGAATTACCTACTCACTTTAGATCGTTTTGATTAATTCGAAAAATCTTAAATAGGTAATTGAATAATTGCAAATTATAATAACGTGGGAATTTCGTAACAAGTATCGTCGATTTAGATAACGAGACTGTTTCGATTCATTCGATGAATCTTAGCTAAGGGTTTATCCTAAAATATTAAAGAGAAATATTTAATTTATTGTATCTGTATCAAATTCCAAACAGAACTCTACTTTCTATGTTCAGAGCTTGACTTGGCGCTATCCCTTTTCTGACTTGAGCGTATCATTGGTAGTTAGGTATCTTCTCATTATACTGAAACGCTACAGTACACTCATGGTAAGCGTCCACAGGCCCGCATCGCACGCAGCGAACGGATCGCATCAAGCGGATTATCTGTGTAATGCGATGCGTACGATGCGGACAGGTGGACGCACTTATATGAGTTTCTATACAAATAATACTACGATCCGTTGCGTGCGATGCGTCCGAAGCGTACGATACCGACTTGTGGACGCTTACCTTTAAGGCTGTAAGTAGTTCTTTTGACAGATAGAGTTGACTTTGAGTTGACAAGGACTAATCGACCTTATCATTAGGACATAGTCGTGAATGATATGCTTTCGTAAGCATTATTTTTCCACAACGAATAATCTATAGATTTTTAGTCAGGATGTGAAATCACGACTCGCACTCGACACGTATCTGAAAGACACAATTCCACTTAACTAACAAGAATATAATATATCGAAAAAAGTGTAGTTTTTGCAATAAAACAACTTCTTCTAACAGACAAACACTCGAATTATTACTAAGCAGGTTAGTCGGCAAAACAGAGCATAATGAACGTATTGACGCGTTAGTTTAGAAAGCGATCCTGATTTCGGATAAGAAGGTACAAAACAAAGGCTAATTTGACGATTCCTTATCGGGGAACCGACAATCTCTTCTTAATTTCCGATCTCGAAGAAAGTAAGGTGAAAGTGAAATGAACAGTAGCTAAAAAACTTCGTGTCTCCGATGAAGATAGAATCGCTTGTTCTATTGATAAAGTTGCTTACTAATTGTGATTTCAAGTGATTATGTGTACTTACAGATTATACTCAGCTTCAATAATACTTAACTAAAAGGACTGAACAACACTGGATGAGAAAACAGATCAACAATTCGTTTCAACCTACAAAAGTAATCGAGACGATAGAGTAATTATCGCAAGAATTCCCCGCAATTTACTTCAATTTACTGAAGAATGCAATTGAATGCAGGAAGGTCATAAACTCCTGAACAAATCACTGGAATGTGATTCTGAGGACGGACTTCTGTATCGTAAAATGCTGAACAAATACACCATTTATTGGCGTTTATCGATCAAGTGCTGTGAACGTTGACCGCGCTCGATCAGCCGTGGATTGCTCGAACGGCGTGACTTTACGCTTGATGGTATAAAGGGAAGGGGCGGGTACCCCTGAGATAGTAAACAATTCTGGTGATGGAGTTTTTGGGCCACCTGAGTGTCATAGTCTCCTAATAGGACAATTAAACGTGCCAAAGCACGGAAACACCAAATCTGGTGGAGTTTTAAGGCAGCCTAATTGTCTTTGTCTTCATGAAACAGGATCCGACGGACAGGAAAAATTCAAAAATTCAAAATTCAAATAGGGTAAACGACCCTAATTTTGGCCCCCCACCATTTATTATCACCCCTTTGATTTATCCTATTTATTAAGAAACAACCGAATCTCACAGTGCTTCAACTTATCGAAATCGATGAAAACAATCATTAGCTACAATATTGACAAACCAAATGACGAAAAATAAACATAGGGGCGTCGGTACAACAACATTAATAAAATGTCTCGATTTGAGCATTGAGAATCTATGTTTTTGTTAAGGTAAGAGCTTTCTTAATTTTATTGAATTTAAGTTTATCAGGGGGTTTTACTTTGCTATAGTTTTGAAATCATTTTAACACATATTATTCGAGCTTCCTGAGCACTAATTTTTAAGAATTGCATTGTTTTTGTTATTTTATTGCGGTGCCAACATTTGGTACAGCAAAATTAGTTGATTTCCATTTTATTGGCAGTGAGGTCAATAATTGGTACTTCTGAGATTTCTATGAGTAGACCAATTATCGACACTAGGCCAATGTTTGAGCATAAGTCTGCTAATAATTGGTCTAACTAATGAATCAAACAAGAAAAAGAGGAATTTCAACAATATCAGCCAAACAACAGAAATTATGAAGGAAACAACAAAAGAGTAAACAAGTGTAACGAAACTTGTGTTAGGTACCTAAAAAGTTAGATACTGTGGAAATAACCTTAACTCACAAAAAGAAGACTGTAATCCGAATGAAAAACAAGACGAAAAGAAGAAAATGATAGTGACTATGTTAATGTTATAACAGACAATTAATGAAACCAAGCAAAACAAAGTACTGCATCTCAGCTGCACTATAGCTAAAATAGAGAATTTTTAGACTGAGTTTGCTGACAAGAATGAAGAAAAATAATAAATAAGTCTTTACGAATGTATTTTAAGCTCTCTTTAAGCGATTTTTTTCAATTTACTTAACAGTTAGAAGGGCCAATAAATTGGTCCAACTTATGCCAGTAATTAGTCAAAGTATGCCCATAATTGGTAAAATCATGTTTTTAAATAAACCGCAAAAAAATAAATACAAAACTATGTTTAAGTACGTTTCCCATGTATTAAAAACATCAATTAACTTTCATTCTATCATTTTGACAACTTTTTTTTGTTCGCCACTTATAACAAAGACAGTTATCATAATTTAAGTACATCAAGATCCTTAAAGGGCCAATAATTGGGGGTTTTACCCTATCATTTATTCAGTAGGACCGTTATGACCACTTTGAAACTTCTTAAGAGCTAGGTGTAGAATCTCCTGTTCTTTCGCGACCAACAATTAGAATTTAGTAAGCCTGAAGTTCGGAAGCATTTTGTCAATCTATCAATAACTATTTAAGCTACAACACGAGCACTTCAAGTATGTCCCAATTCTATCTATGTAAAAAAAGTCTATACATAAAAAAACTTTTGTGCCTAATAAAATACTAACCTATTTTCATACGTAGCTTCATTACAAATCACCGTAATAAGGGATCGGTAGTAAAGCCAAGGTATAAGAATATTACTCCCATTATGTAATGTTGGAAATTGTAGATCGTGGGCGCCCGTATTTCGTTCGGTAGTGTGGTGTATTATTTAACATAAAATATTTCGAACGTTACTGTTTTACGGCAAGTTAAAACAATCCCAACAAACCAGATTTTATTTGGAAAAATATTGTTGTAGCAAGCAGTTTATCTTTTTTTCTATGGAACTTTTAAGGTGGAAGGAAGATGGGGAAGCCCCATAATGAGATAGTGCAAGAAAGTAATAATATCCGTACCCATATTATAAATGTGAAAGTGTGTTTATTTGTCCTGCTTTCACGTCAAAACAAAGCAACGGATTGACGTGATTTTTTGTGTGGAGATAGTTGGAGAGCTGAAGAGTAGCATAGGCTACTTTTTATCCGGGTAGTTAGTAATAAATACTTAGCTAGCTTCGAATAAAATCAGATCCATCACCCATAACAGCTTTCTAGACTTTCCTTAAATTGCTTCTTACAAAGAAATACAAAATACCAGTATTATTTATTGTGTTTTGTAAGAACAATGCTCCCCCAGTGAAGTCCTAAGTTCGTCCATTACAAGTTACTCAGGCACCATAGGAATCACTTTGCGGTTGGCTGGCTATTGTTTTGTACAAAAACTTTAGGTAAACTAATTTATCGTAATTGGGAAAAATCCAAGAGAAAATATTTTTGCCGTATCTCAGTTAATGAGATTAATCTAACTTTCTCTACGCTTGGTTTGTGTAATACTGTTTTTGCTACTTTTTCGTATTGTGGGCAAAGACTAGAAAGCTCAATTCAGCCGCATAATCACTTATTCTGCCTTATTTATACAGCGTCAAGAGTCAACCTTTGCCTCCCCTAGTCACCTAGGACAAGGATTAGCTTCTTACAACCCATTAACATCTTCATCTGCATGAAAATCTGTGTCAATCGTTACTGGAACAATTGTATCATCCAAGAACTCCATAATGGGAACTTTGGTCAAGGTTCAAACACATAGCTCCCTTAGACCATTCACACTCTAGACACGAACCTAGTCTATCCTTCTTCCTTCATATCTATATCTATCCTATCTGACGCCAAGACGAGCCAAGCGAAGCGCAAGAGCACTACCTACCCTTTCTCGAAGCGCTTCGTCATTTTTTTAACCCTCATGACTTGGGTTTGGATTATATCAGATATCTTACTTTCTATTTTCTTTTTAAACGCGAAAGTTTGATTAATAGATGGATGTTTGTTACTCTTACACGTAAATACGTAAAGACTTCATTGTTATGAAGTAACAGGATATATAAGGTTCTTGAGTAACAGTATCATAAATATAACGAAACAAAACTCCTTGTTTACAATTTCTTCTACTGTATAGAATAGGTTTCAATACAATCTGTAGATTTTATTGCGATGATTCGGATAACATACTTCGGCGCTAAAACGGTTTTACGAACAAACTTTCTCCAGTATTTGCCCTTTAGGGTGCGTTTCGTAAACATGGAGCTGGTCCCCTATAACCCGTGGTTCCCTATTAGTTTCTGTTATTGATATTGTTCGTCTCGGTCCATTGGCGACGCTGAGTGGGCCATTGCTTCAACTGAATTGCTGACACATTTCGTTAGGCTATTCCAAACTGGCTATTATTTAATGATGGAGGGAATTGTTTGTCAGTTGGAAGATTTATTGTGGGAGGTTTTAAGCGGCCAAGATGGCGACAAGATTGGACGTTTAAGACAAATTATCCTTAATTACAAGTTGAATTGTTTTAAATCATGACTACCGAACTATTTATGCGTATCGAAGATTCTTTGTGGATGTTTGTGGATAGTTTTAGGTAAGTTCAAACACAGTGTAGACCTACGTGGATAACTCCAGGTACGAGGTATCTGGACCTATCGTAAATTCATAATAGACTTATTGGCTTCATATAGCTCTGACGTTTAAAGATGCTATTAAGATTGCTAAATCTGTTTGCTATTTCTTTTTACCCACATAAGTATGACATGAAAAAACTAAGCCTTCCAAAATTCTGGTTATAATAATGATAAGAGTAAGTGTTTACATTAGGTAAAAGTAAGTTCGTATGAGTAAGTGGCTAACTCTGGTGTCGGAGTTTTTAGGCCGCCTAAAGGCCTCCATCATGGTTTAACGACTTAAAAGCCATAAAGACTTACATTAGGTGAATAGTAAACAGTAAATGTAGGTACTATATGCAGGTATAACAAGCAAACCATATATTTTATCCATGTTGCCGTATTTCATTGCGATGTGGATGCATTATTGAAATTAAAGCCGTCCGCTGTGGACATTACGCGAATGGGGAGCTGGAATTAAATGGAACTAATGAAAAATTGCAATTAGGGCATTGCACTGTGCATGGGCGTAGCTATAGCTTTGTTAAGGGGGGGTCCAAAGGTTCTAAAATACAAAGATCTTTGTTAAGGGGGGAAAGGGGAGTCCAAGGGTTCCAAAATACAAAAATTGACTAGGTTTTCTTCGAACTTAATGGACTAAGGGGGGGGTCCGGACCCCCTAAACCCCCCTCCCCTTATATACGTCCATGGCACTGTGTTTCAGTATTTGTAGGAGTTGGGACGTATAAAGAAAAACAATTTTTGAAACTTTCATGACACGTCATGATTTTGACAGTGGATATGGCAAAAATAAACCAAGAGAAAATGCATGAGAAGAGAGACACCTAACAATGGGTGAAAACAGGTTATAGAGATGATGATAGTAGCTTCAAGCTTCAGAATGGACATCGGTTATTGTCATGTTTTCCGAATATGTCCGACAGCCAGCAGTGTATGATTCCACAAAACAGAATGCGACAGAAGTGCACTGCACATAGTTAGCAGCGCAGCTCGCACGGCTTGCAACTTATTTGCTTTTCTTAAAAGTGACAATGATATTTTTTCTTTGCGATAATGTTGAAATAATGAGTAATTTTCATTTCCAAATGACTTTTCGTCAATCGTTTTTGTAATTTTATGCGATTGTTTCCGATGTTTCCCGAAATGCATTCTTTTCCTGGTTTTACTATATTATTTAGTGTTTAGTTTGTGTAGTATTACCTATGTTTATTTTAGAATAAATAAGCGAAGAGCGCTAAAGGAATTTCGGGCGTGGCAACAAATGAATATTACCCAACTCAGTAATTCTAGTATTTTTAATACCCAACCCGGGTATAGTTTTGCCTCAAAGTAATATTGGGTTGTGTGAAACCTAGAAATATATTATTATACTTTCAGATTCTGAAACCATGTGTGCCATCTTGGCAACCCCCCAATGTCTCATCAGTCATTCATATTACATGTTGGAAATACAATGTCACACATAAGCTCATATAATATTGTAGTAAACTGACTGTTATGTTTAGGCATCGGTAAATATGACTGCAAGCAATGATCTTCTATATAAACTGAGGTAGATGCGTTGTACTCCGCTCTACGTGGCGAACAAAAGTCAAGCTAATTAGCTTGAGTCAACACAGTCGCACTCTATCTTGCTCCGATGTTACACGCATTTACACGCAGCACGCACATAATTAATCTCTTTCTGACAAGGGGGTTTTATATATCTCTGCTATCTTTAAATTTTCTTGCTTGAAATTAAACAAACCTGCGGATATTCTACCTAAGTAGCTATAACATAATTTCGCCACGTTTTAGAGCTTTTTACAATGAGTACAACGTCTCTATTTGTCAAATCTCATTGACTGCAAGTACAAAAGTTACGAACTTCACATGAAAAGTATACCCTGACTGAAACCCGTTAACATAAGCCCTAAAACTTATTTCCCTTACCCACAACAAGTTGGTAACATAAATGAGACTAGATATCAGTATTTATGTAACAAGTTCAATAATCCAAGGCCTTGGGAGCGACAAATGTGGATAAAAAAGTTTAAATGAAAGCATTTGGTTGTGTGCGAGGTGAATTTGTAATCTTGTAATTGAGAGAACATTATCAATGGAAGTAGAAAACTGAATAAGAAAAACTACGTACGTATTTAGATAGTATATCACTATCACTACATAGTATAAAACAAAGTTGCTTCCCGCTGTCTGTCCTTATGTGCGCTTAGATCTTTAAAACTACGCAACGGATTTTGATGCGGTTTTTTTTAGTAGATAGAGTGATTCAAGAGGAAGGTTTATAATAATAATATGAATACATGCATAATATAGTAGAGAAACACTGATAAATTTAAGAGGTTTGTAATGTGATGTGTGATGTGACCCGTGCGAAGCCAGGGCGGGTCGCTAGTTCTAGGATTATTCTAGGCTCTAAGAGAAAACTACGAATAACTTCATTTACCTACTCGAAATTATGTAGCAAGAAAATACACCGTTAATTCTGGGTCAGTTTAAAGCCAGCACCCACTGCTTGTATTGCTTAATCGTATTCGTGTCGTTGGTTTAGTTTTTGAATTTGATAAGTATTTCATACGAAACTAAATAGTTGAAAAGATTAACAAAAGTGAGTAAAACACTTGTTATGGTGTCGTAGGCGCGCAGAACTAATGACCTAGGTATGTATGTATGACTACGACGTAGCATAGACTCTATGCCGTAGCAACAGCTGAGCACAGAGCACGTATCTCCGTGATTTATCCTGCCTATGTTTCGTGATAATATTAATTGCAAAAAAATAGATCTCATATTTATTATTATTTTTGAGTAAGGTTATCGATATAGATTACGTAGGCGCCGGCTTTAAACTGACCAAAAATAAACGGTGTATATTTTTTTGAAATATATTTTATATGAAATTCAAAAGCATAAGATGTTTATTAAATTGAAATTTTATAATAATGTCACGAAACTAATTTCAAAATGCTCAAAGAGCAAAACAAGTTTAACCTTTATTCCACTGCTGCAGGCTTGCGTGTTGTCAAGAGGATACTTTAAGGCGCTACCCTGCGCTAAACACTGCCCCCCTTACTTATGAAAGATGTTTAAAGTTGAACACTGGTTAAAAAACGTCCTGTCTCTGTTTGTCACTATCCACAAATAAAGACAGGACGTTGTTTAACCAGTGATTAACTTTAAACATCTTTCGTAAGTAAGGCTCTGCATTTAATTTCCAGCTCCGCTTCAGTAGAAACGCACCCTTAGTGCCTTTTCATACATCCCGCTTGCCGGGTAGCCTGTCGGCGGCGAAGTGTATGGGGCTTGTACGGTAGCTTTCACACGTATCGGCGTAATTTGCCAATCGCCGCCGCCGGGTAGCCGGCACTGTCTACCCGGAAACCGGAACGTGAGAAAAGGCAATAAGGGAAGAAATCCCCGCTTTATAAATTGCCTCGCTATCTAAATCTGAGAGATAAGTGCCTCTGAACTTTCCAATTTCGCAACACATCAATAACAGTGACGGCGGACGGATAACAAATCAAAAATACTCTATGGGGCATGAGACTGATGGCTGTGTAGGTATGTTTGATTTGTAACATGACAATGTTGGAAACGTACTGCTGAATTTACCTTTAGCTAGTGGCGAGTTCGTTCACCCACATATTGCTGGTGTTTCTAATCAAGTTACTCCTTTTTCATTGTATTAGACTGACGAACTTACTTTCTATTAGGTAGGTACCTACCTACTTAATTAAAAAATCTGAAAATTTCTGAGTTTTTCTATTTATATGGTTTGATCCTTGCCGAGAAAACTGATGAATCTTTCTCCACGAAGTTCTCTCCTTGACCTATTTATACGACATGAACAGCGAATGTGTTTAAAATCTTTATATAACAAATCCCAAAAACTATAACAAATCGGAATTTAAACACGCAAAACCTCAGTTAAAACCGTATGGGTGCAATTTTGTTATGCATTTAAAAAACTTAGAGATATTTTATGGTTAAGAAACTTTTGTTGGTTTGTAAAGCGCCACATCAAACGTATCTGATTTGTTGGCCAAAAAAACCACATCAACAAGCAATCGAAGCGACAATCCCAGCAAGATAAGGGTCCCTGAAGCGAGGTGTCATATCTCTAGCACCAATCGATACATTTTCCTTCGCAGGCGGCACCCATCTTATCTTGTTTTGAAGGGCCGTCGGGAAAATGGTTGAAAGAAAACACCGTGTTTTCTTTTTTGGGCGATTAGGAATTTGCTAAAGGAAAATGAAGTATTAGGCGTTAGTTCTTTTTGAATATTCAAATATGAAAATCCTTTTCGTAGGTAGGTACGATTTCAACACAATAAATCCAAGAGACGCAGGTAGTATCCCTAACATAATCTAGAAAATATAACTGATGTGCTGATGTGAAAATAGTTCATAGCCTATGGATTTAGAACATTTAATTTTGGGTTTTTTCGATAATCTATTTCACCAGTATAGTAACCAATATAGTCGATCGAGCGAGCGAAGCGAGCGAAGATCTTAGTGGTAAGTTGGGCGATTTTGCTTTGTATGTTTGTATGTTTGTATGTTTGTATGTTTCACGAATTGTTGTTCGCGCATAACTGTCGAACCGTTCATCCAATCTGCATGAAACTTGGTAGGTCAATAGGTTGTAGTAAGGAAATTTCCGGTGGAGCATATGAGCTTAATCGATGAAGGGGTTGTGAAGATATTAGGTTCCCAAGGGGGTAATTTTTTTTTAAAGTTACACAAATCTATTGAGTGGGGTGTCAAACGAAAGGGCTTATTTTGTACATTCCAAAATGGTTTTTATTTTTAATCTAGGATGTATAGTTTTTGAAATACGACCAAAGAACAAAAACTACGAAACCAGAGCTGCAAGAGCTCCCGTTTCATAGAGTTTCGATGTCTTCGTAGCTCATTGACTGGTCGGTCTTAAAAAGAGAGTGGCATCGTTGCGGTTTGGTTTGCAATGATTTTAGATGCTACTTGATTTATTTTCATGATAAAAAAATTTTTTGATAAAGAATGAAAATAATTGGGGTAAAAAAAGTTAAGTAAATAAATATATTGAGTGGGGTGTCAAATGAAAGGTCTTTATTTGTACATTCCAAAATAGTTATTATTTTTATTCTAGGACGTATACTTTAGAAATACGACGAGAATTAATACTTTAGAAATACGACGAGAATTAATAAATATGAAATAAATGAAAAATTAGACACGACATTATTATTGCATGCATGTTAGTATTTTTTACCATGAAAAGCTAGCGCAATAGGCATACTCGGCAGTAGTAGCACTTGAAATTATAGGGGTAGTCAGAAGAAAGTCCAAATGTAAGCCATCTACGGTGCGCGAGATCTCAGTTCGGGGCGAACTACTAGTTACATATAGTCACCAATCTAAATTAACTCTAACCACAGCTCTAACCCCAGTATAGTTACCAATCTAAATTAGATTGGTAAATCATAATTTTACTTTACATTTATCTACTACTACTTACTTACTTTAGTATAGCAAATTTTGTGTCCCAGCAATATCAAATAGCTTTAGCAGAGCTTACATTGTGAAAAAGGAGCTATCGATAGCATGTAACAATCAAGTGGGATTTCGGACGATATACCGAGTCGAGTCGAGTCGAGGGCAGCGGAATGCCTTAAATTTCCACTTGCGCCAGTCAGTTCAGTCGAGAGAATGAATATTTATGGGTCCAACTGTAAAGTAGTAAATTGTGGAGGTGCTTTATTATGTGATTCATTATTTGGCACTGCAATTACGTACTTACAAATTAATGAAAACGTTTGCTGTTGGTGAGAGTTGGTTCTTTTCAATAGTTTAATTCTTTAGAATTATTTATCAAGCCTTTATCAAGCCACTGCCAGACGGCACGCTTCCGTCTGGCAGTGGCTTGGATCAGTTGAGCTACCTATAGATCGTTTCCAACGATCCTTAGGTGGCTCAACTGGTTCTTTTTGTATTTTATACTTTTATGTAAATGTGTAGTAGTTTAGATTCTTTATTATTTCGAGTTGGTTACATTGAAGGTGTGTTTAAATGTATTTACAAAAAAAATACAAGTAGTATGTGATTCCCATAACACAAGCTCTGCTTACTTTGAGGCTAGATGATACTGTGTGAAATATCCAGCATTACTTATTAATTTTAGATGAACAAATGCCTTTTTATTGATGAAAGTGTTTAAAGTTATCTTTGATAGCATTTTTATTTTAAACAATTCATATCCAAAATGTGTTATGAATCTGCATACCCAGTGTCAGTTCAGTTCATATTGTCCGTTTTAATTGGCAAGCGTTGGCTGAACTGGACAAATGTGCTTAGCGGGTTGTATTTTTTTTTAATTCCATGAAAATTTGCTGGATTTTCAGAAACTTGGCCAATCAACTTCAGTAATTTCGAAGTAGATAACAATATTGTTACTTTTGGAACAGAATCTTATACTTAACGGTATCAAATCTTTGGTTGGTCTTGGTTCTGCTTTTTTAGTGTTTTTTTTATTTTCTGTCCTGTGATTCAAGCAAGCCTCATTACAATGAATTTTGCCATTACCGCTGAAAGCTTTGTAAAATAATTGTAAAATTACATCTATTCACTCTAAATTCAATCACTGTAGGTACCTTCTGTTTCCTAAACTTTCGGTTAAACCGTAATACAATGCCACTGAACTAAGCCGAGTAACGTCTAACAAAGTCCAGCAGTAGCGAATCAACAATATTGTATCCACAAGTTAGGGGTATATCGAAACTCTCAAGAACTTAAAGCCCATTATCGCATGGCAAGTTACTAACAAGCATGGAGTCCATTGTGAATGCACGATAATTGAAGCCAGAGATAATGCAGTTGACCTGTAACTTCACGTAGAACTTTACAGAACTGGAAGCAGTTTTGATGACGTAACTCGGTAAAGAGCCAGTTTACTATGACGAAGCTCTAGGACAGAAGTTGGACTAAGTATCTAGTGGATCGTGGTTCAGTCCTCAGTGTATATAGAAGATCATTGGGTTCAGTGAATGTTTTCTTCTTGTCACTCATGTCAATAAAAAGTGCTAGGACTCGATTTATAATTGTAACTTTTTTGTTCATAACTCAAAGCTGTTTGTACCTATACAACATCATACTACAAGGCAAAATGTCATTTTTAGGATTTAGAACCATAAAAAAAAATTGAAACCTTTATAAGATCATCCGTTTCTGTCCGGTTTAGTCTTCTCGAATAAATACGTACTTACTGATGGACATTTCAAACAGCATAATATGTAGCCCCAAAGAAAGCAGAGCTTGTGTTAAGGGAACCACATCACTGATATACGACTTACACATACTTTTTAGGGTTTCGTACCGTAAAAGGTAAAAAAGGAACCCTTATAAGATCACTTTCTTGTCCGTCTGTCTGTCTGTCTGTCCGTCTGTCTGTCCGTCTGTCCGTATGTCACCATCGATTATCTCAGGAACGGGTGGAGCTAGCAAATTCAAATTTATACCATATCGCAGAACTAGGATAGGTATGTAAAAAAATATTACCTACTAATTATCCAATAACCTAATGGATATAATGGGTAGGTACGGAACCCTCGGCGTACGAGTTCGACTCGCACTTGACCGGTTTTTTTTTGTATATCCATACATATTATACATAGAACCCAGACCCAAGACAAATATTTGCAGATCATACAAAAAATTGTCCCGCCTCGAGGATCAAACCCGTAACCTACTGCGTCCTAGGCGGGCCTTCACCCACTGTGCCACAGAGGTCGTCAAACCTGCATGTACCTTTATTTTTGGTAACTGTTATTATAACAAAATTCTGGATGTTACATCTCTACGTAAGCTCTAATTTAAATCTCATAACTGAACAATTATGGAACTCAATAAAAGTCCCGTTTCCGCCCACCGTAATAGCATCGGGTAATTATGAAAATGACCATAAGCTTTGTTACTCTATGGTATTACCTGACTTAAATACAGTAAATTATAATAAAAGCCGTATATAGCCGTGCATAAGCGTATGCAGTCAAGGTACGGCAAGGGTGGATTTAGGGGGGGGGGGGGGGGCACAGGGGCACGTGCCAGTCATCTACTGTGGAGATTCCATCATAGTACCTATATACTTATATGCCAAACAAATTATCAGAGTTGTTAAAATATACTAGTGGGTCTGTGAGCTTGAGCTTTAGACCTCGCGAGTCTGTCTTTACTTTGCATAGCTTAGAACAGAATAAATGTGTGATTTTATTTGAATCTGACTTTTTTGCCCGTCGTCGCGTCGGCCCCTTGTGCCCAGAAAAAAATCCTGGATCCGCCCTTGAAGTACGGTATATTACAGTTTTGATTAAGTATCCTCTATTCATATACCTGTCAATTTAATAAGGTAGAGAATAGCGGCATTTACACGATAGAGATTATCCCACGGATCCGGACTGTAAAGATATCTGTAAAGATATCTGTAAAGATATCTTTAAAGATAACTGCGGATAAAACTAGCGGCCTTTAAACGCTAAAGATTTTCCCACGGATCCGGACTGTAAAGATATCTGTAAAGATATCTTTAAAGATATCTGTACAGATAACCGCAGATTTTGGACTGGCGCGTGGAACGGTATAAAACAAAGTTTTTTTCTTGATTCTTGAATTTTGAACCTGGAATCTGATAGCCCCTCCAGACTCTCGAGAGAAAGCTCGGCGAGAAGTCTCGCCGAGACTTCTCGAAGAACAAACAAGCTATCCACACTCTCAATTTTTCTCCGTCGTGATGTTTGAAATCCTTTGTCTCGGCCAAAAATACCGACACCGATCGGAGAACAGGCGAGCCAGAGAACGAGAAGGCGAGAAGCTCCTCACACTCACGCTTCTCGGGTGTTCTCGGGGGTTCTCGCAGAGAGTCTGGAGGCCCTATCAAATTTTGAATCTTGAATCTTTGAAGTGACAGCTGTCAAACTTCAAATGGCCATATCTCGGGAACTACTCGTCCTAGACTCCCCGTTCTCAGTTCAAATGAAAGCTATGACCAAGATCTTCATTTCAAGTGACAGCTGTCAAACTTCAAAGCACCATATCTTGGAAACTACTCGTCCTAGACTCCCCGTTCCCAGTTCAAATGAAAGCTATGACCAAGATCTTAATTTGAAGTGACAGCTGTCAAACTTCAAACCGCCATATCTCGGGAACTACTCGTCCTAGACTCCCCGTTCCCAGTTCAAATGAAAGCTATGACCAAGATCTTCATTTGAAGTGACAGCATTTTCAATAACAGCTGTCAAAATGACATCTGTCATCTGAAATGTAGATCTTGGTCATAGATTTAATTTGAACTGAGAACGGGGAGTCTAGGACGAGTAGTTCCCGAGATATGGCCATTTGAAGTTTGACAGCTGTCACTTCAAATGAAGATCTTGGTCATAGCTTTCATTTGAACTGGGAACGGGGAGTCTAGGACGAGTAGTTCCCGAGATATGGCCATTTGAAGTTTGACAGCTGTCACTTTAAATGAAGATCTTGGTCATAGCTTTCATTTGAACTGAGAACGGGGAGTCTAGGACGAGTAGTTCCCGCGATATGGCCATTTGAAGTTTGACAGCTGTCACTTCAAATGAAGATCTTGGTCATAGCTTTCATTTGAACTGAGAACGGGGAGTCTAGGACGAGTAGTTCCCGCGATATGGCCATTTGAAGTTTGACAGCTGTCACTTCAAATGAAGATCTTGGTCATAGCTTTCATTTGAACTGAGAACGGGGAGTCTAGGACGAGTAGTTCCCGCGATATGGCCATTTGAAGTTTGACAGCTGTCACTTCAAATGAAGATCTTGGTCATAGCTTTCATTTGAACTGAGAACGGGGAGTCTAGGACGAGTAGTTCCCGAGATATGGCCATTTGAAGTTTGACAGCTGTCACTTCAAATGAAGATCTTGGTCATAGCTTTCATTTGAACTGAGAACGGGGAGTCTAGGACGAGTAGTTCCCGAGATATGGTCATTTGAAGTTTGACAGCTGTCACTTCAAAGATTCAAGATTCAAAATTTCAGATTCAAGGTTCAAAATTCAAGAATCAAGGATCGAAATCCAAGATCGAAACCAAGGATCGAAATCAAAATCAAGGATCAAAATCAAGGATCGAATTCAAGGATCGAAACCATGGATCGAAATCAAGCGCTGATTTTGTCGAGCGCGATAAAGTAAAAATATCCTGAAATTTAAATGACATGGGCACACTACTAATCCAACAACGAGTGTGAAAGAGACAAAGCTACCAAGAAAGCCTCTCAACAAGACCAACAATCCTTATAACCAAGATTAAATGATAATAGATCGTTGTGTGGACTGTACAGATATCTGTAAAGATATCCGCGGATAAAACTAGCGGCCTTTAAACGGTAGAGTTTTTAGCACGGATCTGGACTGTACAGATATCTGTAAAGATATCTTTACGGATATCCGCGGATAAAACTGTCAAAGGTTGGAATGGCAGAGATCGATCCGCAGGAAAATCCGCAGGCCGATCTCTGCGTGTAAATGCTGCTATTGTTCTTGTCACTCTCATTTTAATGCCAAGATGGCCTAAGATTTAGCTGGCATTTGATTTACAGGAACCCAGTAAGTTATGTGAAAACCTAACCTAAGCCTGCAAGGGCTATTAGAGTGTTTTTGAAGTAACATCAATGTTTTTTTGTTGTAAAGCTCTTGGTATTATAAAAAAAACTAGTCTGTAAAGTCGGTTTACGGACGTTCGGACGATAATTTTACGATTATTTTTTTTAGTATTTTATTTTTTTAGCCTCTGTCACCAATAAATTTTTCCTGCAAAGCATAGAAAAGAAAAGCAAAATTCCAGCAAAACATAATATAGTATTAAAAAAAGTATATAGGTACCTACTCAATGTATTTATGTTGCTAAAGAAAGGCATCCTCGTCTACATACGAATGGTCTATTAGTGACGTCATCTCATTTTTGTTCCACTACTAAAGCAAATAAGATAAATGAGCTTTTCAATTGATTGGATACAATACAACCTACCTATTATTTGGTTAAATAGTTATAAAGTGTTTTTTTGTGAATAAAATCTAGAGCTTCCAAGAATGAACTAATTTATTCTGTTTGATATTTTATTGCGTATTATAAAATCTGAAGTGTTTATTCATGTTAATCTAGTTCTAAGAATTTGTTGGTGCAGTTTTTTGTACGTAGGTAATGTTTTTTCCTTTGTTATAATTTGTTATAATCACCTTTAATGGAATCCATGTTCTTTAAAATTAAAGATTGATGATCACAATTTGAATGTGGTGTTTCAGTTTTAAAACATGCAATACAAAAATAGTCACTTCCAAAATTAAAGTTGATAAGTGCAAACTGCATAGTGGGTACAGCTACGAAAAAAAGTAGTTTTGTCGTAACACTTTAGCAACATCAGGGTGCCGATTCTACTACCAAACTTTTTATCAACCACAAGCAAAAGGTCAACTAAACCTTAGATTTTCGTCTGTTTCCTATTCTACGAATGAGCAACGACTCTGTTGTGGTGACATTTTAGCTATGGTTTGGATTTTGGCAGAACAAATTTTTGAAAAAGCCAATCTACTGTTCACCAAATGGCTGACATTTAAGAGAACGAAACAAATCGCAGCGGAATGGTTGACGTTGTCATTTAGTAGAATTGGCCACCAGTCTGAGTTACAAACAACTTTTCACTTAGGCAGTGCAGAGAATTCACAGCTAAAGCTTTATGGTAAAACTTTTGATTGCCATTGTAAAAATAGAAGTAGTGTCATCGCTACAGGCTTTCGATAAGCAGCCAACACAGTTGTCATTCGTAATGGCGGCTCCTCACTTGGCGTATCGTGTTCGTGTATTTGCATTATTTGTCCAAATACAGCAATGTGTAGACGGTCTATTTGATTGTATTTGCTTTATTTGCACGAATATGGCAAACAGCGCAAATAGCAAATTTGCCCGTACAAGTCCATGTGTGGATGACGTATTTGACGGTATTTGAAATATTTGATTATTTGAAGGCAAACACAACAATTTCGACTCACGAATACGCTAAGCCAAGTGAGGAGCAGCCATAAAAAAAACTGATGTTGCTTAGTATCAGGGGGTCTAAAGTGGCCACTTTTGATGAAAAATCAGATGTTTCATAGATGCTTCATCTATGAAACATCTATGAAACATCTAATTTTTCATCAAATGCTTCATAAATGCTTCATATATGCTTCATATATGAAGCATCGATGCTTCATCAATGCTTCATAGATGCTTCATATATGAAGCATCTATGAAACATCTATGAAGCATTTCACAAAACATCTTTTTTGACAGATCTATGTGCGAGGTTTTTTCTTTTTTTTTCTTCTTTATTTTGGCTTCGCACGGGTTTTGCATTCAGCCATCCGTTTTCTATTCAACCTATATTTACTTTCTAAAAGTAAATTTAACCTCGCACATGGCTTTTTGGCGGGAATTTGAGAAGTCATGATTTCGTTTTGTTTTATTTTCCAAAACTTGTGTTTCTTCGAATGTTAATGTGTAATGATGGTGGATTATTAACCGTTATGTGTTCGTGAATGTGCATAAGTGTGGGCAAGTGAAACAGCTTTTTGACTTCTAGCAAAAAGTCCGTGTTGATGTTTCAGTAAAGCCACACCATCTTTACTGAGGCCAAGGGGAGGGGTGGAATATTATATTTATGTATATTTTGTAGGTATTTGTATATCTTATTTATCTATAAACTTGAAGAATATTAATTACTTGACACTGGCTGAATGCACAAGCCGTGCGAAGCCAAAATAAAGTAGAAGAAAAAAAGAAAAAACCTCGCACATAGATCTGTCAAAAAAGATGTTTTGTGAGATGCTTCATAGATGTTTCATATATGCTTCATATATGAAGCATCGATGCTTCATCGATGCTTCATATATGAAGCATATATGAAGCATTTATGAAGCATTTGATGAAAAATCAGATGTTTCATAGATGAAGCATCTATGAAACATCTGATTTTTCATCAAAAGTGGCCACTTTAGACCCCCAGATCTTTTAAGATGTGAATCAAACGAGCGACGCACGTAATGAATCTCGTATGTTTTCTATTGCAAGCTTCAATTCATACATGTATAAAAGGCGGGCCCTAGACGATCAATTTTATTGCGCAATACACAATATTATTTACCTTTTAGGGTTTATATTGAAGATCGTTTTGGTTCAAATTGTGCTTCAATCATATTGTACAATTGAACTATTGTACAATAATATTGTAGGTCTAGAGCCCGCCTTATAACGTGATAGTTTACTGAATTTTGACAGTAGCTAGCTTATGTCGATAAAATGTCCTCTGCACCTCTCGAAAAAAGCTATGTGAAAGCTACGACAGTTGTCACGATATTTCGTTGCTTGTATTTGGAATTTATTCGACTATTGTTTTAATTATAAAACACTTAACAATCGATGTATTATGTATATTCCGATAATTAAAAAAAAAACATGATTGTTCATCTTCTTAAATTCCACTATGTGTCAATCCTGTGGTCAGTTGTTTTTAACCTTACTCAGAATGGCATATATTTTGCACATTTTACTAAATAATGTAGAAGTGTTGGAAATACATTTAAAACATAAGTACACTGGAAAATTGCTATGTTGTTGTATGTAATGTGCACATATACAAAGACATAAAGTCTGTCTGATGGCCCATAAAATATCACGAAGTAACTTTTGTGACTCTAGGAAGACTATCTGCAGTAATGTCAGTTGTGGAGAACCATTGAGAATCTGTAATTCGGAAACATATATTTTTCGGAAATATATACTTACTTATCTCTTTATTCGTCGTATTTATTTAAGGTTATTGAAGGTTTACCAAGGTTATTAAAAAAAAAAACATAATTAAGCATCTAAATGATCTAAGTAATTATTTAATTAAATCTGGTCCGTCTCTGAGAATAAAATATAAAGATACACAAAAAAAAAGGTTTAAACTTCGACATACAAATAATTAAAAAACTTCAATGAAAAGCTAATGGTTTTAAAAATTAATGTAGTAGATAAAAAGGCTATATACTAAAACGAATGCAATTCCTTTTTACTGAAGGTACAAGCCATTTTTATGGCTAAAGCAGGTGAAATTTAAACGGGTTACTAACCTCTTTTATACCTGGTTAAAGTAATGTTCTGGTTATCCATAATATTTGAAACTAGCAACACATGGCATATTGCGGCCTGTGGTCTGGAAGAAAGTTTACGAGAACGGAAATAAACAATTATAATTTGAAAGTCAAGAATAAAAGTTTTATGAGATTAAACACCGGTATGAAGGTAGCCATGGAAGTTATAATTACGCGGTTTGCAGCTTCCAAACAAATTTCATAGCACAAGTTTCTGGCATTTTTGAAACGTTACTGGAATGTAGCAATTTACACAAGCAATCTTCAAAAATGTTGTTGAAAAAAACGAGTGTGCTTTAGACAGTGTTCCGCAAACTTTTTGTGGTAGTTTAAATTTTGGAGGTAGGTACACCATAAATGAAAAATCATTTTTTTATGCAAAACATGAGCTTGTTTAGTTGAGTATATGCGGTCCAAATTTGGAGTAGGTCTGAGATAGGTAACCTTATTTTTCCGAGGCACACCAACTAATGACCACGGTACACCAGTGTGCCGCGGCACACCCTTTGCGGAACACAGATCTACTAAAATATGCAGTTAGGCTTGTTTCACTCTTCAGCGTGTCACCGGTCGCGTCCGCGAGTTGACCAATCACAGCACAGATAAATTAATTTTGACCATTCACAGCACAGAGAAATGTGCTGTGAATGGTCAACTCTCGGACGCGACCGGCGACACGCTGAAGAGTGAAACAAGCCTTAGTGTTGATTCCCCAAGCTTCCAAAACATCGAGTTTATATTCATTTTATGTGACCAGAGTGAGCTAATGACGTCGGTTACAGTAGCTAGATCGTTTACAAACAGTTATTTAAGTAATTTAAGATCATCAGCAATTTTATTGCTGAGGTTAAGCTTTAATTGAAGCATGTTTAACTTTATTGCTTGTGATTGAACGTGATTATTTAATATCTTTATTTAGCTTTCATCGTTAGTTCAACGTCGTGGTTTCGAGTCCCGGTCGGGTATCTACCTACTCGTAGGTATATCTATACCACAGTTTCCCAACCTTATATTGCCCACCGCCCACTTTGAGAATATATTTTTTTCAAGAGCCCCATTTCTAAATGCGCACCATCTCAATGCCCCCTATTTTTCTCTGAGTCTCCTACTGCCCCCCTGAAAGTCTCAAACGCACAACGTATTATGCTACTTTTAATCTGGGTAGGTACCATGCGAGCGAAGCCACTGGCGGAAGTTATAATGTGTATAATTGTAAAAAAATACAGTTTTGTTGGTTGAACCTTTATTTCCCTTATAGTTTTAAAGCAGGATTGCTATAAATCAGTGACCAAGCAGCAGATTCTGAAGACAACGGATTGATATACAAAATCAAAAAAAGTTTCCGATCAATTTGAAAAAAAAAAACAATTAATTGAATGTTTTAAAAATAATATGAATATGATAAAGTTTCAAACTGATCGCAAACTTTTTTGATGTTTGTAGATCGATTTTGTCTTTTACAGTCTTCTCAAAGTTGAATCGTTCACTCATCGAAAACCAACACTCTCTGAATTAAAACACCTTAACCGTTGATTTCTTCTATCGGTACTTGAATAATAATGTCCCTAAAGACATCAACCATTGATGAGCAGACCTCTTTGATAACATTCTTTCCTACCGTACTGACGAGTTCTTTCCCTGAGCTGTGGATGAGATTGTTCATTTGTTCAGCTAAAACAATAAGGAAAAAGATTAGTCAAGAAAACTTAAACATACAGATTTTTGAAAATTTCAAAATATCTAGTAAGTACAGGAGTAAAGGAACCCTATGACGTGTCGGCCCGAAAACCTTGATCAGGATCATATTTATTGGTTGAGTATCTACCGATTTAGCGCCATCTACAGTCATATAGCTGTGTAATATACTGCAGTCCGATATCTAAAACGCCGTTAAGTGACAAAACCATTTTTTGAGATATCGCAAAAAAACTGCGCCCCTTCTTTACTATCTTGCTTCGCGCTTGCAGCTTTTTTAGGATCTCTAATTCAAAAACTATAAACGATAGGAACCCAGTTCCAAGACCGATAGAAAGAGAATTTTGAGCTTTATAACATGGCATTTAAAAGTGTTTGACCAAATGTTACTTAACGGCGTCCGATATCTAAAAGATATCGGACGGCAGTATAAGTGTACAATCGACCTATTTTACCCCAGTATTGCTGAATGATTGGCTGAATAAATGATTCCCGTTGGCCATGATGAGTCTGTTAACGTTCGTTTTTTATTTACCTCTTTTTTTGTCTCCGTCATACAAGTTATCCAAATCTATGTGGACATCTCCAATAGTGTCGTACGTGAAATCAAATTTGTGGATTTTGTAATGTTTTTTACCATCCTTTCCATCAACCAATTTCAAGAAAGCGGTCAACGCGAGCTTGATTTTGTCTGAAATAAAAATAAAAAATCAAATATTAATAAAAACAAAACAGTAGCCATTCTTTCAGATTATTTCATCGAAAATGAAAATTCTGATCAAAATTTTCGATTCCAACGGGATTCGAACCCGCATTGTATCGTGGCGGATGCCTATAACCAGCAGTGGCTGAACTCGGACTGTCGATAAACATGATGATGATGATGGATAATGATGCTACGTATTTTTTAAATTCTTACCCGTCTCAAATTTAAAAAGTCCGTTTCCGAAAATTGGGATATTTAGGAGTTCTCCGTCCACCTTGTAGTTACCGATTGCTGAGACGGGGCATACGACTTCTACAAATATCTTCAATTCTTCGTCACGCCTGAAACAATAAATGCTTTACAAAACCGTTCATCTAAATATTAATATTCCAAGATGGGCTTGTCACGTATTGAATGCTAACTTCGAAATGTGGGCATGTACCAAATATGTATTTGGACAGACCAGACCTCTTCACAGGATCATAAAATGCCTAAAAAGATCTGAGAGAATGTCTACCGCACCTTGGGGATACAGTCGTGATTATATTGAATTATTTTTTCAAAGTCGAAGGGTTACTAGCGATACAACTCTAAATATTCTGATTGTACAGTTGTACACTTCAAATTTTTTTTTACATTTTTAAACATAAGTAATACCTTACTTACTTATGTTTAAAATGTAAAAAAAAAATTAAACATAAGTAAGTTAGGTTAGGTACTAAACATTACATTATTCACTTGTAAATTGATCAGTGCTTTGTCATGTCAATACGCAATCATTTGCGCTACACTGACGTTATTATAATAGAAAAGCCGTAACTTACTCAAAGTAAGTAAGTACTAAGTAAGTAAGTACAAAGTAAGTAAGTAAGTACGGCCTTTCTACATTGGCGGCAGTAGGTACAGAAAACCAGTAAGTATTAATTAGAATTGGTTCGTAAAAGGAAGTAACTTTTACAGAAAATTCGATTTTCTAGAATTTCTAAGACCCATTTTACTTCGTGTGAGTGATGTTTAAAATGTGACTAACAATAATATTTACGCGTAGAATTCTACAGTAAGTATCTTAATAAAAAAGATCACAAATTTTCCATCTACCGGTAAAATTAGTTAACTAGTCATATTTTAAGACACATAATATAGCTCACACCACATTAGGTCTTGAAAATTCTTACTTACTTATCTCAATTTCTGCAAAAGATAGCCTTAAAATATATAATACTTAATTAATATTTAAATACTAAAACATTTTTTTTCGTCTTGATAGTGTATTTTTTTAAATTTTTTATAGCGTTAAACCACACTTTTGGTATGATAACATTTGAAAATGAAAAATCTTATCAAAATTTTCAATTCCGACGGGATTCGAACCCGCAATGAAAAAGGAGCTAAAGGAGGATCGCTTGTATTATTGCTGGTTCAAATCCCGTCGGAATTGAAAATTTTGATAAGATTTTTCATTGATAGTGTAATTTAATGAACCTACTATGAAAATCGATTAACTCACTTCACTTCTTTTAGTTCACATTCCCTTGCTCCTTTAATCGAAAGATCTTTGAATCCGATTTTTAATTCCCCAATATCTCCGTTAAGGGTAGGAATCTCCAAGGGATCGATAGATTTGATTTTCAATACATTTTCCTTGTCGAAAAGGTGTGTCTTAACCTTTTGAGCGGAGGTCATAATGCAGGCGTTGTCACCGATTGGACACGGATCAAGGAAACTTACTGGAACATAACGGTTTCAATTGATTTCATATAAATAAAAAACAAAACCGTCACCATTTAAGACTTAAGCGTGTTCTAGACGGTTTGAAACCACAGCTTCTACCAAGGTGACCTTGGCAGAAGAGCACGCCTTTCTACCAATGGCGTTATCGAAATTTACTGTCTAGCAATAGCATCTTAGATGTCATGTGAAATTTGGCGTGATACCACAAACTACACGGTTTTAAACATCTGTTTCAAACCGTCGTTTCAAACCGTCTAGAACACGCTTTGGCAAACCATCTATTTATAAGTTTTACCATAGACAGAACATAAAAATAATTTACAGATAGTGAACGTTTATGTTCTCTCTGTGATAAACAATGAGCATAATTTTGACTTTCAAAGAAAAAGAAGCGCTCGTGACTGTGTTTGCTAGATCGTTGAAGTTCTGAGCTTTGAGTTTCTGGTGATCACAAACACAATTTAGATAGGTGACAAGTATTATTTAACACATAACATAAATGTAGGTATGTATGTATGTACATATACTCGTAAAATATAGTACAATAGTACAAACTTTGCTTAGTTTGGGGCTAGATGGTGAAATGTCCACAAATATAATTATTTATTAATTTATGTATAGTATTAACAACCAAAAAGGTGTTGAACTTCATCAGAGAGACAAAGAGCTGACTCTTAAATTGACTGCAAGCCACGCTAAAGGTCGCTTCACACTATCAGTGAAGTCACAGTTCCGGCAACGTGTTCGCTTAGTTCAGTATCCATCTCTGTGTATCACTGTGTCGTCACTGACACTGACAAATGGGTATGCGTTCATAGAGAATGTATAAATAGTAGATTGTTGCACGAGGGTTGAAAGTAACCTATTGCGGCACGAGATGGTTTGGCGCCTGAGCGTAGCGAGGGCGCTAATAGTTCGAGTGCCGTAATAGGTATTTCACCCGAGGTAAACACTCTGCTTTTCATTTCGAATATTAGGAAAGTAAATAAAAACCTGATTAGCTCATTTTATAAAAATCTCTGCTCTCGATCGACAAAACAGATAAAAATCGAATTGGTGCTTTAAAATAAATACTGGCTGGTAGCTTGCCACTGAAAAAAAAAAAAACAAAAAAGGCGCCCACCTTTTTTTTTAACCAGGATTTCTTGTCATTGAAGATGGTAAATATTTCAAGCTCAAAATCTTGTTTAAATAATAATATTTTAGTGAAAAGGAATTATTAATAACAATACTCATGTAATAAATTGTTGAAAATATTTTTTACAGCAATTCTCAATAAAAAGGTAAAATAGAAATGTCAAATATTACTTTTGCTGTGTAAAAAGTTTCAACACGACTCAATAGAAATGTCAAAATAGAATGATTTTTTTTTTAATTTGACAGCAGGGAAAATTGCTTCCCAGGACGGAAAAGTACTACTTTCATCCCTCTGTTCAGGTAACTTCAAGCGTACTTTCCGTGTATGAGAAATGAAATAGTAGATTGTATTATATGGGGGGAAAATAATATTTTTACGGCGAGGGCGCTTTTTTGAATCCAGAGCGAAGTGAAGGATTCTAGAGTAGAATCCCGAGCGTAGCGAGGGATTCTTTAGTAGAATCCTGAACGAAGCGAGGGATTTAAAGTACGTCGCCCGAGCTAAAAATATATTTTGCGCCCGAGTGATACACTCTACTTTTCATTACAATCTATGAGAAAATAGAAGGGAGGAGAAAGGAATGTGTTAAATCAACGAAGTTCCACTTGAGAAGAGTAATCGGGGATTAAATTTTTTTTATTCAGACGGTGGCCGCGCGCCGGCTGAATGGTGGGCGGTATGTTTATCCGATACTAGCAGCGCCCTCGCGGCGTTGCCCCCGTAGTGATGGTTTATGGTGATGATGATGATGATGATGAAAAGTAGCCTATAACCTTCCTCAAGAGTTTAGCTATCAAATACAGAAATAATTTTTCAAATCCGACTGGTAGTTCCTGAGATTTCATTTCATTTCATTTATTTATTTATTTCTCTCACAAACAATATAAATATAAATAAATAGCTAAATAAATATACAGAATAATGAATATTAAAAACGTTGTAGGTAGCTATTATAAAAACCTGTTTTGTGAGATTAGCGCGTTCAAACAAAAAATCTCTTCCGCTAGAATTGCTCAATAGTTCCACGAAAACAAACTAGATGGCGCCAGTAGACCATCGTTCTAGATCGCGCTGACGAAAACGCACAGGATTTTATCAGGCTGGAATTACAATTATGTATGGATAGAAAACTGCAGAGTAATAAATCTCTAAATGTGATTACAACTGTGGTGTTTTTGGAAGAGTCCTCCCTCATTCATCTTGGTAGATTTGAGATGAATGTGGAAAGTAGTTGTACCTCAACTCAAAAGTGCGCGGCAAAGATAATTCATAGATAATTCCGGCGCACTTAAAGGGGATTAAAAACTCATTACTGCCCGCTAAACTTATAAAGAGGATTAAAAACTCATTACTGCCCGCTAAAAGTTCCTTGAAGAGGAATCATCTACTTTGGGCGCACTTAAAGGCGAACAAAGTCGTCCTTTTCGAATAGATGGAATGAAAAGAATATTTCGCACTGTATTTCCTATATCCTATCATAAATCCAATAATAAATACCTGTGACTTCACTGATAAGTGTGAGTTTAGCTTTACTCCTTCAGAGAGTACCGCAATGGCAGTGAAAGCACAATACAATAAACGCCTGATTAGAATAGGTAAAGCCTTCACTACTATGATCTCAACCCTGCACTAGAATAGCATGTAGCGCTCGTGGCGTAGCTTTGTAAGATAGAGAAATTTATATATTTAGGACCAAAACAAAAAAGATTATAGGTACACATAATATAGATAAGTACATAACGAAAATACAGTTTTGATCTTGTTTGGAACATGATTTATGAATGCACAGCAAAACAAAATAATAGTAGCAAACAAAAGGCAAACACAAATTATGTTTGAGGATCTAATTATAAATAAAAACAAAGAAAATTATGTGAATTAAGTAATCTACCACGAGCATGTATGTAGTTTCAAAAAAGTACTTAAGTATTTGTTCAAAACTACCGATTTATTTTTAAACAATTCTATCCGGAATACTAATAAACTTACTGACTTTTCCATTTGTACCGAAAACCAACAAACTCAACCCCAAAAAGAACATTGCACTGTTAAAATACATTATTGCAAACGATCACTAATTGCTTGAAGAACTAGGAGCACCTAAGTCTTGTCTACGTCTGAGCTATGTTCTTTAGATTTTGGATTTATACCGGTCGTGCCAAGGACATTGTCAGTTTTTTATTTTTATCATTACCGAGGCATGACTGGTTCTCAAAATAGAGGATTTCCTCTGATATTCAGAGTATTCGTGTCCTTATTTTAAATTCGTGTCCTTATTATAAATTCGTGTCCTTACTGCAAAACGCCAATGTTTTGAATGAGGTCCTAAGTTTACTTTTTCAAAAATGAAATATAACTTTTGAAACTATCATGGTTACGAACATAAATATTGTTATCAACGGGATAATTACCATGATTATTGAGTTTTGTTGTTTCCCGATATTTCGATATTTCGAGTTACCCGTGATCATGGCGCATGCAACTGCGTCGAAATATCGGGAAACAACAAAACTCAATAATCATGGTAATTATCCCGTTGATAACAATATTTAAAAATGAAATAGTTTATAATTTTCAGATGGAATGGTAACTTACGCAAAATGAGTCGTGTTAAATTTGTATTTGGAAGTGCTCTAACTACCCTTTAACATAGGCCTTTACATCTTTTACTAGATGATTTACAGTGTCGTGAGGCAATTTTTCATTCCTACCATCTCGTTTTTTCCATTCCATCCAAAAGTTGTCTGGAAGAGATCGCTTCTTAGTGATAAGACCGCCCATTGTACAATGTATTGCTAAGGTTTACTAGCTCATAAGTTTATTTTTGTAATTGTGTACAATAAAGTATTTTCATTCATTCATTCATTCTTTGTCTACACTTAATTGTTTGTTTTTCTGTCTTTCCTGTGGATATATGGCCGGTTAAGACGAGAGGATGGTTTAGGTGCTGGACAAGCCTACTCCATCCCAAACATCTGTAGAGGATCTTGGATATCTGAAAAAGTTCTGTAAGTTTGTCTACTACGTTTTATAGAATACAGTCGTGACCATGGTTTTTTTTTTAATTTTAAAATCAATTTCCATTTTTTTTATCTAAGTGATGAGATTATTGAAAAGCTCTCGTGTTGTAGTATAATCGTTCTCGATATATTGAAATCCAATGAGGGTAAGCGCCACCAAGTTCATCTGTGGCTTAACAAAACTTACGTTTCCTTGCTTTGGAAGACACAGAAACTCAGGGGATAGGCACTCAGGCAAATTTCAATTTTAATGTGCTAAATTCATGTGCTAAATTCAAATTCAAATTCTAAAATATTTATTTGGAACATGTAATGTAACATAGGAAACAGTCATAAATGGGAACGTTGAACTGCTGCGAAAGTTAAACAAAACTGTGTTGCAGAGTCAGCGCCCTCCTCCGGCAAACAAGCATCTAAGCAGTAAATATGCATCAGACATGCCATTACCACTTTTGATATCTTTTAATTTTGTGATATACACCCGTAGGTACCTACTGTGTTATTCATAATGAACTTATAAGCTTACTAGCGCTCAAGCGGCTGCTAACTCTCTTGCCATCTCTTTTCAATAAAATGTGAGTGACAAGTAAAAAGCTCTTCAAAGCCTTATTAAAATTATAATTAGCGTAAAGTCTATAGCATGAAGTTCTGACAAGATCTTTTAAGAGCCGCGTGTTATTTATTTTTAGTCACAAAGTAGAAAAACTAGTATTTTTAAATTCAGTAACAGAAAGTGGTACGGAACCTGATGATCCGGTTTTTACTCTTACTTAGTATGAGCACCTTGATTGTTTAGTCTATAAAAAATTTAGTGCATCACCTCTACAATATCTTACAATAACTCACTCATTTATAAGTGACAAATCCGACAAAATTATACACCTGTTTCATGGATAACTGGAGTTCACGTTTAACCAGCCGTTTTAATGTGAATTAAAATATGGCCGGTTAAGCTGAGAGGATGGTGTAGGTGCTGGGCAAGCCTACTCCATCTCAACAATGTCCCAGGCACTACAGTGTCCCGATAAGTGTAGGCAAAGATTGCCTCCTGACAATGTATAAATCATCTAGTAGAGATGTAAAAGGCCTACGTTTACGTCACACGTTTATAGCAAGAGATTACCTATACCTATACCTATAAATATGTAACAGGTAATATCACCTATAATTTATTCTTATTTTAGCACAGGGCTTCTTTTGCTTAGGTATTGTAATTATCTATATAAAATTAAGTTGGAACTCGTTATAAGGATCTCATAATTATTAAAGTAATCAAAAGCCATGCTATTTGGCCATTGTTTTAAATCTTTCTAAAGTAAAGGTCGTGGGTTCGAACCCGGCCGTGCATCAATGAATTTTTCGTTTCGAAAAATATATATGCGCATTAACACGAGCTCTAAACGGTGAAGGAAATCATCGTGAGGAAACCAGTTAGCTTTCTAATAGCGTCGATGGGCTTGCAACCTGTCACGTATGGAATGCTAACTTCTGCAAAATGTGGGCATGTACCAAATACCCATGTATTTGGTTGGACATACCTCCGACTACCCCCTTAGACATCTTCAAAGGATCTAAAAGATGCCTAAAAAGATCTGAGAGAATGTCTATCGCGCAGTGGCGGATTATCCCTAAGGCAAACTAGGCAATTGCCTAGGGGCGCGAGGTTACAGAGGGGCGCGCAAGGAAGTTTTTAAGCTAAAAAAAATTATAAGCAGGTACTTAGTTGGGTAATTAAAAAGCGCTACTTCTATAGCGCTTCCGCAGCGCGTCCCGTCTTCTTGATTATTTCTACGTCTCCAGATTTAAATAGGACAGAATTGCGATGTTGGGGTGCGGGGCGCCCCAGTGGCGGTGGCAGCCGGCAGCGGCGCGGAGGGCGCGGGGCGGTTGTAGCCGTATGACAGGGATAATAGTCGCGAGCATAGGTACGATCTGGCGCTTTTTCGGATCGTTCGAAAGCCATTCGTTTTTCCAGCGGATCAAGTGTCAAATGTTGCATTTGTCTTAAAAAAATTCTGCTCGCTACGCTCGCATTTACTTTCATAAGTAGGTATATTGCGAGTAAAGTGAGTTATGTTTGACTACAGCATGAGAACCGAAAGTGTCTAAAGTGTCTGTCCTAAAGTGAGTATGTCTGACTGACCACAGAATAAGAACCGACAAGCAGCGATCCTTTCACAATTCACGATCAGTGACACAATGTTGCATTTGTCTTAAAAAAAATCTGCTGGCTTCGCTCGCATTTATCTTCATAAGTAAATGTTGGGAGTAAAGTGAGTTATGTTTGACTACAGCATGAGAATCAACATGCAGCGAGCCTTTTCTTTGATCACCGCAAACAAAATGAAGAGTCACATGTTGCATTTGTGTTAAAAAAAATCTGCTCGCTTCTCTCGCATTTAACTTCATAAGTAGGTATATTGCGAGTAAAGTGAGTTATATCTGACTGATTACAGAATAAGAACCGTCAAGCAGCGAGCTTTTTCTATGAACACTGCAAACAAAATCAAGTGTCACATGTTATATTTGCGTTAAAAAAATTCGGCTCGCTTCGCTCGTATTTTTACTTTATAAGTAGGTATGTTGCGAGTAAAGTGAGTTATGTCTGACCGCACCCCAGAATAGTAACAGACAAGCAGCGAGTCTTTGAGCACCGCAAACTTATTCTATGTTTCAAATTCGTTAGTACCAGGAAGAAGATTTTAGCCCATTTACGAATTTCTAAAAATCGTCAACTAAACAATTCAAGAACGTGATAGTAGTCAGAGTTACCCCTTTGGGTAGTCAGAGGCTTGTCCAAATACGGTATTTGATGGTTTGTTACCAGAGGGGCGCCTATGAGGAGCTTGCCTAGGGCGCTCTCGAAGGTTAATCCGCCCCTGCTATCGCGCCTGGGGATACCGTCGTGATCATAATTAAGTATATTTTATATTAAAGTTAATTGTTTTAAATCCGTAAAAAACACGCTTAGGTACTTATTATACTACTTTTGTTTTGGATGTGACCAAAACAATCGATTGTGTAACTAGATCGCAGCCACAGAACAGATAATAATAGTACGTATAGAATCGACACTGTTAGTTTGAGCTGGCGAGGAGCTGACTTTGAGCACGGAACGCGCCACACGCGCAGACGCGACGACGACGAGACCGAGACCACAATGTACATTTTTCATACGGTGACAAGACAACCTTGTAAAACTAAATTGTGTAGTACATAGGTAGTTAGACGCCACTTTTGCATAGAGATTTCGTCGAGTGTCCGGGGTGTTTTGCAGCCAGAGTTTTCTAAATGAAATCATCAACCGTTCTCACCATCCTTATATAACATCGATCATCGGTCGTACGATTGGTGTGTTCGATTTAGATTGATTATTCAGTTTTAATATCTTTAGCTGAGTTTGAGTAGCTGTTAATTTAAATTGAATAATTGCTGGCGCGTTCATTCTACCGTGAAAGACAATGTTTAGATGTCCTATAAAAAATACATAAAGTATTATTTTGTGTGTGAAATTAATTAGCTTTACGTAATAAAGTAAATGGGAAATAATTAATAAAACTTCCATTGTGTTTTTTAATAATAATAATGTTTTGAGTTATTGTAGAAGTTGAATGTTTATTATTTTTTACAAACAAGGAATTTAATTAAATATGGCTCATAGATTATCTTGATGAGGTAATTTCAAGTTTAAAAAAGTATTAAAACCATTAATTTTTTTAGTTTTCTAGAGTCTTGAGAAAATAGTTGAGCTAACTAAGGCTTATATTCTTCTACAATATCAAGTATTCATCTACGCCGCTCTACTTATGAACTTCTCTCTATTTCTGCCAAAATTGAAACACCGTTTAAAATAATACCATTAGATAGTGACAGGGTGTATCTTGAGTGTTGTTTAACCAGTGATCAAGTTGAGAGGCGTTTAATGTAAGGCCAGCTAACATGACTGTTTTGAATCCATGCTTCGAAAACCCGAAAACGGCCATCCAAAATGTTCAATTGCCTTTTTATTATTTGATTTGTAAAAACTGTCTAACCCACTTACAAAGTTCGACTTCGACCCTTTGAGGCAGAAGTTCTATAATGAAAGTTGACGGCTACCGTTCGATAGCGATGGAAGTGATAAATGCTGTGACACAGTAGATAACTGAAAGGTCGGCCCAGTGTCTTACGGGTTAGGTTTTCGAGTATAAATCATTGAACTTTGAAAACAGTTGAGAACAGATAAAGGAAAATTGTAAGACCAAAATCAATATTGGTAGACAAAAAGTGTCTTATTGAATAAGACATTTTTAAAAGCAACGATTTTCGAATTAAAGGCTTGTCTATTTAGTTGAAAACGTTGGCACATTATCCTACTTATCTTTTTTGGCAAACGCATCACTTTGTCTAATCTAACTCGCAATAAAACTACTTATGAGACGCTCTTACTCTTAAGAGTCATTTTCGGATTGTTATTTTTTTGTAGAATTCTAAGGACAAGTCTAAACATACATTTGACACATGCATTTGTAAGGTATGATTGTATGAAGTAAATTAGATTTTACATTACAATCAAGATAGGTAGCATTATAGTGATTTCCTTCACTGTTTAGAACAATCTAACCATAGATAATCATAGACAACATAGATAATCACAACATAGACAATTTATGTAATTTTAGTATGCTGGCGAATTGTCGTCCTTCCTGTTACCAAGATTGAGAATAGCGGCTGTGTCTCTCAACTGTAAATTAAAATAAAAGTTTACTAAAGTCCCCCCGCATATTTGATTCCATACATTCACTAATGTGTTCCTATGACTCACTAAACAAAATGTTATCAGAAAGACAATGCAATTTATGTTACGTATTATGGTTTTAGAAAAAGTTTCATGTTATTGATCGTAACTAAAAACGTCATTGGACAAAAAAGTAAGGTGCTTATGCAAAGATCACGGGTCAAATTTAGCGCATTGTCTAAAGACATTTTAAATAAAATAAGTCATTTTAAATCTCAATGTGACACTAACGCCCTAGTCGTACTTAGTTATAGTATATTGACTTCACTTTTATAGTTTTTACCGTCATAATTTTAAGTAATTTAATTTTTAATAACATTGGTCACTGAACACTGATTTTTTAAATACTAAGGGTTATGAAAGATGTTTTAAGTTGAACAATGGTTAAACAACGTCCTGTCTTTATTTGTGGATAGTGAGAAAAAGAGACAGGACGTCGTTTAATCATTGTTCAACTTTAAACATCTTTCATAAGTAATGAGGTAAGCTATTTTTTATAACATTCTAATTATCTTACTTTCTTTGAAACATTGGAGTTATCATTTTACATAAGAACGACAAGAAATTAAGCTTTAGCTGTACTGATTTTTTGAAGAGAAAGTAAATATAGAACGTAAGGTAAGCTTCGCTAGCACTTTGGGTAGTTAACTATAAATAGGGTTGCCATCTCTAAAATTTGGCAACCAGGACAAGACGCGTGAAAACCCCGGATTTTAGAGCCCAGAACCCGGACATGTCGGTTCGTCGTCGGTTGATCGCCGCGTGCGGGTGCGGGCACAGTGCGTGTGTCGCGGGCGGCCCAAGACTTTAACATTATTAAACCCGGACACAAATGAAACCCCGCGCGGACGCTCCCCGGATGTCCTCTAAACTAGGACAAATCCGGGGAAACCCGGACAGATGGCAACCCTAACTATAAACATAGGGTGCGCAATGCATCAGGGTATTTCATACAAAATTCATCAGAGTGAGTGAGTACCCGAGCCAAGTTTGCTTGACATGGCCTCCCACCTTTGACTTACGAGTATGTTCCGTTCACGGACACAGTACCACCCTTATTAATAAAAGTTTTCTGTTAAAAAATAATTTTGAAATAACAAGCTTTTATAAGGTAATAGCTAACTTTAAATAATAATAGTGAAATAGTGAGAATGTTTATTTGACACACACAAAAACAAAAGTAAACAGTACCTACACTAAAAAGTCATGTTGCTTTGTGGTGCCAAACAGGCCCAAATGAGCCACGGGTATTTTACAGTTATTCACTGAGAAGATCTGTTGAACAGCTCCTGACTCCATCATCAGCTTACTGTCCAAGGACGTATATAAGGGGGGGGGGGGGGGGGGGGGGTTTAGGGGGTCCGGACCCGCCCCCTTAGCCCATTAAGTTCGGAGGAAACCTAGTCAATTTTTGTATTTTGGAACCCTTGGACCCCCCCCCTTAACAAAGATCTTTGTATTTTGGAACTTTTGGACCCCCCCCTTAACAAAGCTATAGCTACGCCCCTGTTACTGTCAACATAATAATATTGCATTGTTACCGAGAATTAAGCGTGCCAAATTTCAGCTAATCGGTTGAGACTGAGGATAATGGAAGAGTCCACTTGAACAAACATACATGGCAAGTTAAATAAATTCTCGTAAAAAAACTTTAACTTTAAAAATAGTAAGACAGGAATTAAAAATAACTTACCAACTACAACGTTTTAATTTAATTAGTTTTAATTTAAAACAATAAAACAGTTTTTTTTTCACATATCAAGGTTTTGGAAAATTTGCTACGAAACTATTCCATGATTACTTAATTTATTTTTACGTGGTAATTTAGGAAACATTGGTTCTCATGATAGAACAAACAAACATTGTTAACAATTTTGTATTAACATAAATTAATTTGTTATTTTATTTTAATCCATCTATGTGATGTCCATGTGATGTGAATAGTGCAGTTTTTAGGAAACATACATGTGGCAACGACGCCATAATAACAGAAATATTATTATGTAATTGGAAAAACTTGAAATTTACTTTAAAATATAAATATTTTTAGTAACAAACCAAGATCACGTTGCTGTTTGCGGAAATCAGAAAGTAAGATAGTAGTAAAGTAACACACGGCCTCTTCAAAATTATAAAAATAAGTCAAAATAATACCAAATTTAAAAAATTAGGATAATTACTAGGAAACTATAAATTTTAGAGCGAATAGCGGCTCTCACACAGTCTTATAATAATGTAAGCAAAAGTAAATCAACCTTTTCATATGCAACATTGTAATTCTCAAAGTGGCTCTATCCCAGAACCTGGTCAGGTTTTATAAATAGGGGAAGAGGCATGAAGGACATGGTATATTAATATAGTTTCCATTATGAGCTTCATAGAACGTAGAGCGTTTACTTGTTTATGACTAGCAAGATAGTTGGAGGGCTGGAGAGTGACATAGGCTACTTTTTATCCCGAAAAAATGCATGTTTCCCGTGAGATAAAAAAGTAGTAGTGCACGCGGGCGAAGCCGCGGGCGTCCGCTAATTATTAATAAGTGTATTGAAAAAAAAGGTAGTCTTAAAGTATACCATGACATTAAAATTGATCGTCCGATTGTTTATATCAAAGACGTAGGTCTAGTGGTCCTTTGAAGATACAAAAATGAGCTTCTAATCAACGCAATCAAAAAAGGTAAAAAATACATGGCCATTTATGTAACATTGACAAGTTATGAAAGGTAAGAACCACACCACAAGTATAGGAAAAAATACCAACCTATGAAATAACTTTTTTTCAATTACCATAAAATTCTTTAATCAGACTAGACTATTTCGCAGATTTTTATCGTAAATGTGCTCGAAACACATGTATTTTGTAGGTTTATCTATTTTGAATAGAAACGTGCCACTTCATGAATTTTGTAGCGCATTCTCTATCTAGTCTTTATTTAACTATTGATGCTTTGTGATACTCGGGTCTTAGAGGAATAATCACAAAGATCGTTCTACGTATGAACCAAAGACAAACAAAGAATAGTCTTTAAAAGTAATATTAGTAAAAGTTATTTTAGGTTGGCAGCGCAAGAACCACTGCTGTGTACCTACTACCACGGTTGTGCTACCACGGAAGACCTGCGGACTTAAAATGGTCGCTAAAACTGAATCACAATATGAAATAAACTATAATGCCGTCTCTTTTCACTCTTAGCCAATGAAAAGAGATGGCAATAGTTCAATTCCTATATTGCGTTTCTGCAATAGCGACCTTTATAGCCCCGCTGGTACCGATTGACCGATTGACATTGCGAAATGTTTTATCTTTTTCAAAAATGCTCATATCGTTAAAACTCCCTAGATCTTAGAAACCTTGATTGGATTGATTGAATAGTTTGATAATTGATTAAAATAACCATGTGCCTGATACTTTGAAAAAAGTTGAAGTTCTGTGACAATGAGGTTATAGAATAAAATATGTCAAAAACTACCTAAGACAGACGTCTTTTGTAGTAGTCTATTCCATTTTAAATTAAACATCGGCCTAGGAAATCTTCCCTCCGAGTTTGGAACACAAACAATCCCATAAAAATGAATGTGAGCACGAGCGCGTGTTTGCACGGATTTTTCTGTTATTGTCTATAAAAACAAGTGCATGTTTTGATGTACAACTGTTCCTGGAACGCACAGATGCTCAATATTCATGGATATTTGTGTTTCTTGAAGCTTTTTTGAATGGCAGAGGTATTCGTTTGCCGCACGCTTTTATGTGGTCTAACAAAACCTAGATTGTGTGAAATTTTGATACAAGTAAGTTAATATTTTGTTGAAAAATTTCAAGAAGTAGGTACAAGCTTTTAGTGTTAAGAGGCATTAGACAAAATTTTCTGATTTACGTGATGTTTTGGGGCAGGATTTTTCAATGAAAACACTGTATTTATAAAAAAATTATGGCACAGCATGAAATATCATTTCAATTTTGTACTATTAAATGAGCTACTTTTGTATTTTTATTATTTCTTTTTGATTAATCGACCTCAAACCGGCGACTGTTTTGTGAATTTTTGCTGTAAGAGGTTTAGAAATCACCATATTTACGAATCATTTTGACGTCCAAATGGTATAAAAAAATTACGATGTTTTGCTGTGATAGTCAACCAAACTATTAAATGGATCACTTTTTACTACCTTTATTTAGTTTTTGAGTAAAAAAATCTTTAACTTAGTCCAAATTTCGAGAAAACGGCCAAAGAATTGCTTTTGATTTTGGCTACTTAGAACTGACTTAGAACTCTTGTTCGTAAAATTAACAAAACAGAAATAAACTTGAGTTCAAAATCAATCCTTTTCTGAAAAAAAAAATGCAAAAAGATTAAAAAATTGGCAATGAAAAATCTTTTAAAACAACCTAAAACGCGTCGTATCTACTACCCTATCTACTCGACGCAAGCAGACCGCGCCGAGCGCTTCTAGGGGGTGGACGTATCGCTTTGCATCCCGGAGCTCGCACTGAGTCGACTCGCAAAGCACGTCGGCGGCTACGAAGAATATAGCGAAATAGGAGCGTTTGATACATTGGTTGCTAAGTTATTAATTACCTATTTTTAAATATTTTCTGCGGGGCTAAAAAGGCCGTTAAAGCAGAATAATGATCTGAATTGTTGTGTAACTAATAATGTAATAATAGGGTGACAGCGAGCTGATCTGATGATGGAGTCAGGACCTGTTCCATGGAATTTTATGATGATATGGGTATCAAATGAAAGGGCTTGATGAGCGCAACACAATGCTGATCTGATGATGGAGTCAGGACCTGTTCCCTGGAACTTTTTAATGATATGGGTATCAAATGACAGAGCTTGATGAGCGCAACACAATGCTGATCTGATGATGGAGTCAGGACCTGTTCCCTGGAACTTTTTAATGATATGGGTATCAAATGAAAGAGCTTGATGAGCGCAACACAATGCTGATCTGATGATGGAGTCAGGACCTGTTCCATGGAACTTTTTAATGATATGGGTATCAAATGAAAGGGTTTGATGAGCGAAACACAATGCTGATCTGATGATGGAGTCAGGACCTGCTCCATGGAACTTTTTAATAATATGGGTATCAAATGAAAGGGCTTGATGAGCGCAACACAATGCTGATCTGATGATGGAGTCAGGACCTGTTCCATGGAACTTTTTAATGATATGGGTATCAAATTAAAGGGCTTGACGAGCGCAACACAATGCTGATCTGATGATGGAGTCAGGACCTGTTCCCTAGAACTTTTTAATGATATGGGTATCAAATGAAAGAGCTTGATGAGCGCAACACAATGCTGATCTGATGATGGAGTCAGGACCTGTTCCATGGAACTTTTTAATGATATGGGTATCAAATGAAAGGGTTTGATGAGCGAAACACAATGCTGATCTGATGATGGAGTCAGGACCTGCTCCATGGAACTTTTTAATAATATGGGTATCAAATGAAAGGGTTTGATGAGCGAAACACAATGCTGATCTGATGATGGAGTCAGGACCTGTTCCATGGAACTTTTTAATGATATGGGTATCAAATTAAAGGGCTTGACGAGCGCAACACAATGCTGATCTGATGATGGAGTCAGGACCTGTTCCCTGGAACTTTTTAATGATATGGGTATCAAATGAAAGAGCTTGATGAGCGCAACACAATGCTGATCTGATGATGGAGTCAGGACCTGTTCCATGGAACTTTTTAATGATATGGGTATCAAATGAAAGGGTTTGATGAGCGAAACACAATGCTGATCTGATGATGGAGTCAGGACCTGCTCCATGGAACTTTTTAATAATATGGGTATCAAATGAAAGGGCTTGATGAGCGCAACACAATGCTGATCTGATGATGGAGTCAGGACCTGTTCCATGGAACTTTTTAATGATATGGGTATCAAATTAAAGGGCTTGACGAGCGCAACACAATGCTGATCTGATGATGGAGTCAGGACCTGTTCCCTAGAACTTTTTAATGATATGGGTATCAAATGAAAGGGCTTGATGACCGAAACACAATGCTGATCTGATGATGGAGTCAGGACCTGTTCCATCGAACTTTATAATGATATGGGTATCAAATGAAAGAGCTTGATGAACGCAACACAATGCTGATCTGATGATGGAGTCAGGACCTGTTCCATGGAACTTTTTAATGATATGGGTATCAAATGAAAGGGTTTGATGAGCGAAACACAATTCTGATCTGATGATGGAGTCAGGACCTGCTCCATGGAACTTTTTAATAATATGGGTATCAAATGAAAGGGCTTGATGAGCGCAACACAATGCTGATCTGATGATGGAGTCAGGACCTGTTCCATGGAACTTTTTAATGATATGGGTATCAAATGAAAGGGTTTGATGAGCGAAACACAATGCTGATCTGATGATGGAGTCAGGACCTGGTTCATGGAACTTTTTAATCATATGGGTATCAAATGAAAGGGCTTGATGAGCAAAACATAATGCTGATCTGATGATGGAGTTATGACCTGTTCCATGGAACTTTTAATGATAATATGGGCATCAAATGAAAGGGCTTGATGAACAAAACACAATGCTGATCTGATGATGGAGTCAGGACCTGTTCCCTGGAACTTTACAATGATATGGGTATCAAATGAAAGGGCTTGATGAGCGAAACACAAAGCTGGGTCGGGGTTTACTTTGACTTTGATTCTTGATTTTGACTTTCACTTTGATTCTTGATTTTCAATTTTAGTTTCTCTATTCTCGGATCTCGGATTCTTGATTTTCGATTTTCGAGTCTCAATTCTTGATTATCGGATCTTGGATATTGGGTTCTTGATTCTTGATTTTGATTCTTGATTTTCAATTTTCGATTATTGATTCTCGGATCTTGTATCTCGGATTCTTAATTCTTGATTTTCAATTTTTTAATTTTTGATTTGTGATTCTTGATTCTCATTTCTCGATTCTCGGATCTCGGATTTTTATTTTGATTTTTATTTCTTGATTTTGATTTTAAAATTAAAATCAAGATTAAAAATGAAAAATCAAACATCAAAAATCGAAGTCAAAAGTAAATCCTAACCCAGCTTTGTGTTTCGCGCATAAAACCCTTTCATTTGATACCCATATCATTATAAAGTTCCATGGAACAGGTCCTGATTCCATCATCAGATCAGCATTGTGTTTTGCTCATTAAACCCTTTCATTTGATACCCATGTAACAGTTTTATATGGTTACATCGCCATCTATTGGCGCATTGCAAAACTAAAACCTTGACTTGTTTGTGCGCAAGAGTTCATCAGCTAACGAGTACCAAACTTTTCACCTAGATGGCGGTGCGCTTAGTTGTACATCTCTCAATAACTTTGACCTTTTGTTACTAAATATTTAAATTACAAAATTATTAGCTGAATTTAGATAATTCATTTGCGATTTTTGGTGCATTTTAAAAATCAAAATTAACTTAGTAAATAAATACCAAAGACTAGATTTTTTTTTGTTTGTTATTATTTTTTTGTTTTACGGATGTCAACGTCTTGTCAATATGGCTGTCAACGAAGAGGTTAGTGTTGGACAGAGGTCGGTGAACTTGGTATCGAAGATTCTGTTTGAAAGTTTTGGAAAGTCAAAAGTTGTTTTTTTTTACAGGCGAAATCGTATTTTGTTGCAAATTTTCTATAATAGGTGAGTTTCAGGCGATCGTTGTCTTTTTCATGTGTGCTACGCCTCCCAACATAAGGGGTTTTTGAAATAATAACTAGGTAGACCCAAAAGGTCAAGGGTCACATCGAACCAAGCTACGTCTTGGATGTTGGAAAGGCAACGCGCCTCACTAGAGAGATCCAAAGCTTCCTTTTCCAAGCTGGGGAACTACGGAGCGGTCCTCATATGAAGATTCTGATAATTTTTGCTGTTTTTGACTCGGTCTGGTGGATAGATCCTCTTCTATTTTGAAGAATATAAAGCTAAGGATTAATTGCGAGAGAGATATTGGTGAGTATAGGCAAGGGAGCTCCAGTTTCAAAGGGGTCGAGAGTTTGGAATTCGACGCCATGTCGCCTGTTTGTTTAACGTTTTTGTATCTTTGTTTTAGAACATTTGGTGATAGAGAAATATTTTGAAGAAACCTAATTTCCATTGGACAATTGTTGCGGAGTATATTTTGAGGAGATCGGAAACGATTGCAGCATTAGTTTATCCGGGTGAGTGCCACGTGTCTGTAATCCGCAATTATCTCCATCATCATGTTGTATTTTCACTTGAATATGGCGGACAAGTGTGGTGCACAAATGAGGGCATGCTTGCATTTAGTAATTTAATATATAACATTTCAGGTTGGAGCTCGGTCCTTGGGCAGGGTTGACATCTTACATCCAGCACATCCCGGTCTGCGAGTGGTGAGCCGAGAGGTCGACTCCTATCATCCAGGGCCGCATTTTAACGATCATGTCCTCGGCCACGGCATCCCACTCCAATTAATCGCATCAGGTGACCTTATTCCAATATTTTGGCTCCGTTCTATTGAAATTTATTTATTCCTTCGGTACTGCTCCATCAAAATTTTACAGCGTATTTAATATAGGGAGAGTTTTGTGCATAAGACAAGGTTAGTAGGTATTTTGGTCATTGTCTAAATTTAATTGTCATTCTACACATAGATCTATGGTGTTAGGGTTTAATTATAGTTCAGGTTTGAAACCTGGTTGTTGTTTATTTGGGTAGTGTTGTACTTAAATAATACAGTTAAGTTAGTAGGTAAATAGAATCGTGTTCAATATTTCTCTCACAATTTTTATTTATTTTGGTGCAAGCTTTGTTGCACACCGTGGCTGCCCTCTTCTGGGGTTATTGTTATACCTGTGTTTAGTTGCTTCTAAAGTCATTAGAATTGTATAGATTTTCTTGTTTGGGTAATAGGCTATCCCACAGATAGGTAGGTTCCTTACTAACATAGTTCTAGTTTCGGTTTTTGCATGATTAGCTTATAAGTAGGTAGGGCTTAACTAACCAGGGTCCTCAGGCGTGGGGAGGACGTGCAGGGTCCTCAGGCGTGGGGAGGACGTGCTGTGGGAAGTGCATAAAAATTTTCTTTTGTCATTATTTGAACTTAACTTAAATTCCTTATTTGTCATGTTTAGACTCACTTTGTTTGCTTCACAAAATTAAAATTAGAATCATAATCTTACTGCTAGAAAATAAAACAACGTGCTTATTGCATACCTCGCTTCATTTAATAAACAGGTTATATTGTAACAACATCTGTATCGTTTCATTCTACTTTATCATTGTGTTTAGGACATTCGAGCTTTTGTCCTCATAGGTATCCAAAGTATAAAGCTCGTGGCGCCCATACCATACTTCCTGTAACTTCTAGCATAATTTAAGAACCCAGACTAGCCAGGCATACCATCTTTGAAAAACCAGACAGATCACTTTTATAGGTTACAATTGGCGCCTCAACTAGAGGGCTCAGGAAGATTTGGTTGTTTTGTTTAGTTTAGTATATTGTTTTGAAACCTTGTATTGGAAACCTTGTATTGAAACCTTGTATTGGAGACCTTGTCTTTTGCACAACTCTCATTTAGTCTCAGTATTGTTTACAGCTAGTATTATAATGTAGCATATTATTATGTAGTAGTGTTGGAAATTGTAAGTAGTAACTTTGATTTAGCCGTAGTATAGTTATACGGATAAAGTTTTTTTTTATTTAAGAGGAATTTGTTAGTATTAAACACAGTATTGCAAAGCTGTGTTCGTGAACATAAGTTTATTATGTAGGGACGTACTGCACTCTACTCTCTCTATTTATTCTCGCTTAAAATGAGTACTAATTTAGATGTTTGATTGTATTTTTTTTTTGGTCAAAGAAAAATTTGTCTTTGAAGTTTTGGAATTTGAACTGGTTTTGAAATTTAAAATGTTTTTTTTAAATAAATAGCCCTGATTTAAATGTGGCGGAACATCTTAGGTTGATGGTTCGAGATGGTTTGTTGTTGGTTTGTTTGGTTTTGGTTTTTGTTGGTTATGTGCAATTTTGTTTTGTTGTTCAGTTCGGACATGGTATTGTAAAGCCGTGTGTATAGGTTTGAGCTTAGATTGTTTTGAATTTTTTTTGGTTGTTTTGTACACAGTATTGTAAAGCTGTGTACTCACACATAAATAGGTTGTCGGGTTCTCTGTCTTCGGTCCTTTGTGAGCTCTGAAGAATCACATATTGTCAAAGTGTGATTCTGCATATAAGGAGAAGAGGAGGAGAATCAGCGCCGTCGTTTGATGGTGTTGGACATGGCACCTGATAGATTTTCATTTGTTAGTCTTTGTTTGTTTTTTTTTTTGTTTTGGCTATTAGGTTTTTCAAACAAAGGAGCGGTGGAAGTAACTCCTTCAAATAAATAAGCCTATGCTAGGGCGGTTGTTGGGAACCCTTTTACAAAGCCTTATTCCAACATTCTCACCTAAATTTTGTTTATGTTTATTGTTCGTTTGGCACTTGGGTAGGTACTTCAAACAAAGGAGCGGTGGAAGTAACTCCTTCAAATAAATAAGCCTATGCTAGGGCGGTTGTTGGAAACCCTTTTACAAAGCCTTATTCCAAAATTCTTGTCTAAATTTTATTTGTTTTGTGGATTTGTTGGTTTTGTTTTCGTTTGCTTTTATGTTGGAATGATGAATCGTAGGATAGCAAGTCACTGACAATTTTAGTAGCTTACCCCATAGAAGACATGTAAAACTCTTTTTTCTTTTTTTTTATATTTTTTTTCTTTTGTCCTTAGCAAAGCGGTAATGTAACAGTTTTATATGGTTACATCGCCATCTATTGGCGCATTGCAAAACTAAAACCTTGACTTGTTTGTGCGCAAGAGTTCATCAGCTAACGAGTACCAAACTTTTCACCTAGATGGCGGTGCGCTTAGTTGTACATCTCTCAATAACTTTGACCTTTTGTTACTAAATATTTAAATTACAAAATTATTAGCTGAATTTAGATAATTCATTTGCGATTTTTGGTGCATTTTAAAAATCAAAATTAACTTAGTAAATAAATACCAAAGACTAGATTTTTTTTTGTTTGTTATTATTTTTTTGTTTTACGGATGTCAACGTCTTGTCAATATGGCTGTCAACGAAGAGGTTAGTGTTGGACAGAGGTCGGTGAACTTGGTATCGAAGATTCTGTTTGAAAGTTTTGGAAAGTCAAAAGTTGTTTTTTTTTACAGGCGAAATCGTATTTTGTTGCAAATTTTCTATAATAGGTGAGTTTCAGGCGATCGTTGTCTTTTTCATGTGTGCTACGCCTCCCAACATAAGGGGTTTTTGAAATAATAACTAGGTAGACCCAAAAGGTCAAGGGTCACATCGAACCAAGCTACGTCTTGGATGTTGGAAAGGCAACGCGCCTCACTAGAGAGATCCAAAGCTTCCTTTTCCAAGCTGGGGAACTACGGAGCGGTCCTCATATGAAGATTCTGATAATTTTTGCTGTTTTTGACTCGGTCTGGTGGATAGATCCTCTTCTATTTTGAAGAATATAAAGCTAAGGATTAATTGCGAGAGAGATATTGGTGAGTATAGGCAAGGGAGCTCCAGTTTCAAAGGGGTCGAGAGTTTGGAATTCGACGCCATGTCGCCTGTTTGTTTAACGTTTTTGTATCTTTGTTTTAGAACATTTGGTGATAGAGAAATATTTTGAAGAAACCTAATTTCCATTGGACAATTGTTGCGGAGTATATTTTGAGGAGATCGGAAACGATTGCAGCATTAGTTTATCCGGGTGAGTGCCACGTGTCTGTAATCCGCAATTATCTCCATCATCATGTTGTATTTTCACTTGAATATGGCGGACAAGTGTGGTGCACAAATGAGGGCATGCTTGCATTTAGTAATTTAATATATAACATTTCAGGTTGGAGCTCGGTCCTTGGGCAGGGTTGACATCTTACATCCAGCACATCCCGGTCTGCGAGTGGTGAGCCGAGAGGTCGACTCCTATCATCCAGGGCCGCATTTTAACGATCATGTCCTCGGCCACGGCATCCCACTCCAATTAATCGCATCAGGTGACCTTATTCCAATATTTTGGCTCCGTTCTATTGAAATTTATTTATTCCTTCGGTACTGCTCCATCAAAATTTTACAGCGTATTTAATATAGGGAGAGTTTTGTGCATAAGACAAGGTTAGTAGGTATTTTGGTCATTGTCTAAATTTAATTGTCATTCTACACATAGATCTATGGTGTTAGGGTTTAATTATAGTTCAGGTTTGAAACCTGGTTGTTGTTTATTTGGGTAGTGTTGTACTTAAATAATACAGTTAAGTTAGTAGGTAAATAGAATCGTGTTCAATATTTCTCTCACAATTTTTATTTATTTTGGTGCAAGCTTTGTTGCACACCGTGGCTGCCCTCTTCTGGGGTTATTGTTATACCTGTGTTTAGTTGCTTCTAAAGTCATTAGAATTGTATAGATTTTCTTGTTTGGGTAATAGGCTATCCCACAGATAGGTAGGTTCCTTACTAACATAGTTCTAGTTTCGGTTTTTGCATGATTAGCTTATAAGTAGGTAGGGCTTAACTAACCAGGGTCCTCAGGCGTGGGGAGGACGTGCAGGGTCCTCAGGCGTGGGGAGGACGTGCTGTGGGAAGTGCATAAAAATTTTCTTTTGTCATTATTTGAACTTAACTTAAATTCCTTATTTGTCATGTTTAGACTCACTTTGTTTGCTTCACAAAATTAAAATTAGAATCATAATCTTACTGCTAGAAAATAAAACAACGTGCTTATTGCATACCTCGCTTCATTTAATAAACAGGTTATATTGTAACAACATCTGTATCGTTTCATTCTACTTTATCATTGTGTTTAGGACATTCGAGCTTTTGTCCTCATAGGTATCCAAAGTATAAAGCTCGTGGCGCCCATACCATACTTCCTGTAACTTCTAGCATAATTTAAGAACCCAGACTAGCCAGGCATACCATCTTTGAAAAACCAGACAGATCACTTTTATAGGTTACACCCATATCAATATAAAGTTCGATGGAACAGGTCCTGACTCCATCATCAGATCAGCATTGTGTTGCGCTCATTAAGCTCTTTCATTTGATACCCATATCATTATAAAGTTCGATGGAGCAGGTCCTGACTCCATCATCAGATCAGCATTGTGTTTCGCTCATCAAACCCTTTCATTTGATACCCATATCATTAAAAAGTTCCATGGAACAGGTCCTGACTCCATCATCAGATCAGAATTGTGTTTCGCTCATCAAACCCTTTCATTTGATACCCATATCATTAAAAAGTTCCATGGAACAGGTCCTGACTCCATCATCAGATCAGCATTGTGTTGCGCTCATCAAGCCCTTTCATTTGATACCCATATCATTAAAAAGTTCCATGGAGCAGGTCCTGGCTCCATCATCAGATCAGCATTGTGTTGCGCTCATCAAGCCCTGTCATTTGATACCCATATCATTAAAAAGTTCCATGGAACAGGTCCTGACTCCATCATCAGATGAGCTAGCTGTCATCATATTATTTCATTGTAGTCGGAACTTGACTGACATGCTGAGATCCAAGTTTCAACTCAATCGGACTATTTACTGAAGAGTTCTGTTGAAAAGCTCCTGACTCCATCAGATCAGCACAATATGGTTTATGGGACAAAAAAACAAACATTTATTTTTTTGTAATTATTTGTATTCAAAGTGTAACTAACCCGACTTTGTTTTGTGTTATACCTATAGGTACCTACCTAAGTACCTACCCAAAAAGTATTTTTACTATCTCAAATAAATCAATCACATGAAAATTACCAAAACCGTTTAGTCTAAGAAACGGAGCGCTGTTCATTGGGTGTTAGAATTTAGCAACTTTTGTCCCTCCGAGCGCTGATTTTGTCGAGTGCGAAATCGTATAATGGCTCTTAACTGAAACGAAAGTGAACTGAAAATAAAAAAAGTGGTTTATTGCAGAGTTTCCATAGCCACCTTCCGGCTCCATTATCAGTTCAGTTTCATGTTATAATAATATTGCATTCTACAGAACCTAGCCTGAGTACAATAGGTACTAACCAGATAAATAATGCGTTTCGTAAAACATCAGAAACAGTCGTACTTATAAAATTACAAAAACGAATGACAAAAAGTAATTTGGAAATGCAAATGACTCACAATTTCAACTTTATCGCAAACAAATAACTATCAATGTCATTTAAAAAAAAACAAATTAGTTGCAAGCCGTGCGAGCTGCGCAGCTAAACGACGTGCACTTCTGTCACATTCTGTTTTGTTGAATCACACAGACCTTATACTCGTATCAATACTGCCTAGCCTAGATGCTGTCGGTCGTATTCGGAAAACACGAAATTAACCTTGCGCTTATTTATCGTGAAGTACAGTAAGTCGCTTTGTTTGTTACTCAAATCATCAACAGCGGCCAGTCATTAGTAAAAACTATTACACAAGATATGACTTAAACTGCTCCTTATTGTCCAATTCTAAAAACACAGTGTTATCAACTTTGTAAGTTTTTGTTCTTCAGAAATAAGCTGTTTTGCCTTGTCAGCTGAGAGCTCTATCTTGGCTGTTATTATGATAAGCACTTACTTAAGAGTAACAACACTGCTAACGTGAGGAGCTCTAATAAAGTGAGCTCATATAATTCTGTGAGAGTTGCTACATAGGGAGAGAAAACAGTTCGTTCACTCAGGGTACTTCTTACTTATGAAAGATGTTTAATGTTGAACACTGCTGGTTAAACAACGTCCTGTCTTTATTTGTGGATAGTGACGAATAGAGACAGGACGTTGTTTAACCAGTGTTCAACTTTAAACTTCTTTCATAAATAAGGGGGTCAGTTTCTTACTACGTAGTCGTCTAGAATCTCGAAATTTTGTATTAAAAAATATCTTAGTAAAGTCTCGTGTTACGCCCGTTGTTTAGCAAGCTATGCCAGCAACACTTGGCAGTAAATTGGCATAAATGCCAATACACGGAGGTACTTCAATACTTATTTTGATTAGAAGTGGCTAAATTAAGAATTTTAAAAACCGACTTAAATGTTTTAGACTGAGCAATTTTTTACACTCTCGAGGTGCATTTCTGTTCATCCTCAACCACCTCACCAAATTTTTCTGGCACCAATCGGGAAGTATGTATACCCTATCAAACAAAATAATTTTCCAAATCGGTCCAAGTGTGTTCGAGTAATCGGTGAACACACATAAAAAAAAGATTCCAACGAATTAAGAACCTCCTCCTTTTTTCGGTTAAAATCACTTTAAAATACCAACTTTCTTTCATATTTTCTAATACTGATTCCATACGATGTAGGTAGTCCTTAGAGAGCCAGCTATACAAAATAAGCTGCCAACACAACTTCCACAAAATAATAAGGCCTTATTGAAAAACTTTTGATTTATACGCCGTTTACTTTGATGTATGGGAAATGTTAAATGATAAAAGTTAAATCTACTTACAACTTTGGAGAGCAAAATATTATTATTTTAATGTGTCAGTCGTTCTTGCCTTCTTATTTTACGCTCAGTTCGTTATTTTTCTGAAGATTTCCTGATTCTTTTAAAACAAAAGAGGCAGATTCTTAAATAATTGCGGACGTATTTTGTAATGCACAATCACAAACAAATTTTTTTTTTTTCATAAAGTTGTACTTTACATAGCGGAAATAGAGATGAAATTACATAATCTTTAAAGCTTAAAAAAACATGATGCGTCGCTTTAGCTTTGACTATGCGTCAAAATGAGTTGAGCCTAAGAATTTATGTTTGCGATTTCATCATAGCTCAAAAACTAAGCGAATTCGCACGAAACTTAGAGCAGAATTAGTGACTGGCCTAACAAGTATATCGCGTTTTAAGCCGTGGGCGAGAGCTAGTTGTAGTAATATTTTCAGCTTCTTAAAATGGTAAAGTTTACCTGTTTTCATAATGTTCTCTGAATTTCGCTGAAAATATCTTCACTCCCGCGAAAAATGTGTAACAATAGCTCGGGGAATTTCTCCTAAAAAGTTTGCCCTTGAAATAAATCACAGAGAAATAGCTTCTAGTACATTCGTAGGCTAGTCTCCTGTTTTTTATGATTTACGAGAAAGGGTGTGACAGGAGCAGCTATAAGTCGTACATTATTTAGATACCCTATCGATATGAACTTAGGGTTGCTAAAGTGTTTGAAAAAACCCCTCGTAACAATGAGATTTTACCAATAGAGACGTTATACTCATTAGAAAAAGCTCTAAAACGCGGCGAATTTTTGTTATAGGTAGCTACTTTAGTAGAATATAACCAGATTTGTTTATTATCAATCAAGAAAACTAAAAAAAACACAGATTTATAAAACCCCGTGGTCAGAAAGAGATAAATTATGTGCGTGCTGCGTGTAAATGCGTGTAACAAGAACAACGGAGCAAGACAAAGGGCGACTGAGTTGACTCAAGCTAATTAGCTTGACTTTTGTTCGCCATGCAGAACGGGGTACAACGCATCTACCTCAGTTTGTATAGAAGATCATTGTCTCGTAAGGTCTCCTGAGTGTTGTAAAGGGTATGTGCATTTTCTATTATGCACACGCCCTTACAACTCTTTCAAAGATGCCTAGGTATTTTCTTAAAACTATAACTACGCTAAACAAACACAGCGAATGTAATTATACAATTTACTTTGTTAAAATTAATAAAAACTTCTTGAATAAAATTAGCTCAAATTGAAAGAACCTTGACTGTAAACTATTATTTAAAACTATTTTTGGGGTTCCGAATAAAAATGTTGAAAATGTGATCACCCTTTTGATAAGACTTAGAAAAAAAAACAAGAAAAAAATCTCGTTTCAAAGGATAGTTAATAGGCATTTTCTAGGGACGAAGCTCGCTCCATCGCCGACTTTATCCATGCCCAGGCAAGGAGCGAAGTCAAGAGCTAACCTATCTTAAATAAAAAAATAAAAAAAACTTTGTTCTTGAGTCACAGTCGCTTAAAAGTTTTACTAGGAATTTATTTATTGCATTGGTTTTATGGTATGCATATTCTAGTTCAGATTTATGTTGGTTTCTATGTATGTCGCTCTATGTCATTGAAAAAATAGCAAAATATGAAATCTCTTGTTTCACTCGACTTTTGACGCAAAAAATCTGATTTAAGAAGCTTAGGTACAGAACCTTTAGTGCGTAAATTGACTCTTACTTGACCGGTTTATTATTAGGTATAGAAGATAACTTAAAACGATGTGTAAAAAACGAACTATTGTATAATTATTCCGGTAAAAGATTCCGTAGAAAATACTCCCAGAAAGATATGCATAAAATATTTATCGACTTAGGAAGTTTGTGTCTGCATACACTTTGTAAAGTAACTCAAAAATATGTGCTTGTGGGTTCTGAGCTATAGCTTTTAAAAAGCGGTGAACGTCAACTTACTTTTTTCTCATAGCTTTACATCAATGTACTTTCAGATAAATAAATGCGTTAAAAACTTCGTCACCAGAGTTGGCCACTTGCTCATACAAACTGTAAGTTTGTATGAGCAAGTTTTACTTGTTTACAAGGTACAAGTTTTACAAACTTACAGTTTGTATGAGCAATTACCTTACCTTTTTAATAATTACCATAATAATAATAATTTATTTTTTTACCTTTTTTTAATAATGCGTTTCGGAAGCTATCAGAATAAATCGTATAACATTACAAAAACGATTGACAAAAACTAGTTTGGTCACAATTTCAATTTTATCGCAACCAAACTATTATGTTACATAGTATTTTAAGATTCTATAGGTATGCCTACAATTAAAGAATCACAACATCAACAAGACATTATTTCAGTTGGAGTCTGCATACGTAACGAGATAAAAGCTCGGACGGGACGGAGACATGTCATAACATCGTCCTTAACACAGAACACTAAGGTCCATAACGATGTTTTTTCACCTGCCGATGCCGTCCCGTCTCGTCCCATCCGATTTCTCGTTACGTGTATTTTGTTACTATATTTTTATATGAAACGATGTCAAGAAATCGTCCCGTTCCGTCCGGGACGAGAAAAATCACGTTACGTATGCAGCGACCTAGTTGCCTGAATCATGTTAAACAGACTGTTAAAGCCTTTGTTCTCATGAAGCTTATTATTTCATTTAACTACAGTTAAAATTATTGGTAGCTTTTTTCAACCCTTCCGAATATTTATTTCTCAACTATTGAATGTGATAAAGTAGGTAAGTTCATATGAGCAAGTGGCCAACTCTGGTGACGGAGTTTTTAGGCCGCCTAAAGGCCTCCGTCATGGCTTAAATATGATAATCTTTATCTACCAACGGGTACTGAGATAACGTTGAATAATAAAGGTGTTTATTTATTGCTATTCCGTCCTAAGACAGCCGAAATATTTTAGCAATCCAAGACACTAGCAACGTGGCTATGAATATGATACGTAACATCCGACATTCTGCTCACGAATATAGAGAAATCTATGCGTTGGACGTGACGTGTCGGCACCAGCAAATATCAGCTAAACTTATGGCCGACATTGTCCACACAAGATGGTGTTAAAATAAAATATAATGATAAAATAGAAAATATAATGGGACAGAAAACAGTATTTGAAAAACAGTATTTGTAATCTCATTGTTGAAGTAGAAGACCTAAGCGAACATACCTGGATCAGATTGGTGACATTTTAGAGAAAGGCCAGGTCAAAAGTACCCTAAACCGGCGAGCTTGTATGAAAAATGTGATGAGAGTGAATGAGGCGAAAGAGGTGTGTCAGGATCGTAGCAAGTAGAAGTCCGTGGTCTCTGCCTACCCCTGTGGGAAAGAGTGATTTTATGTATGTAGGTATGTATGTTGAAGTAGGGATTTTACTGATTGGCATCCCAACAAAAATATCCAATATAATATTGCACATTCATTTTTATACTTCGACACATCGTTCAAAGTTAAAATTTCTAGCGCACTATTCTTTACACCCTACGTCATTATTCTAAAGTGCACTCCATATTTCCGCTCAAGAAGGCATTATAATTATTCGCGTAGTTTCACTAATGTTTAACTAAGGGGTGTCATCAAAGGAACCAGCCCTCCTAGCCATATTACAATATCTATCGTCGCTGTAGAATAGAACACTTCAAAATGTAAAGGATTAGACGTTTCAAGTAGATGAGTCACGTGGTCAGAACGTCAATTCCTATACATTTTGAAGTGTTCTATTCTACAGCTACGATAGATCGTTCTACAGCAACGATAGATCGTGTAATATGGCTATAGGGGGGCTGATTCAATGGCTTTTGGAGAAACCATTTACCATTCTAGGTGGCTTGACTAAGGACTCGCAACGCAATCCTTCCTTACTATTTATTACTTGCGAAAAGTGGGCACAGCTAGATTTATCTTAGGAAGTGCCTTTGGCTATTCTCCTAAACATCCAATGAATTTATGAAGATCTGAGCGTATTTATAACTTTACTAGGAATCCGATTGTGAACCTATTTGTTTTTTCTTCGAATTTGTTTAAACCTTTTGGTGCCATAGTTGTATGGCATGGATCTTTCCTTCAATCTTTACTAGATGATTTATACAGAGTGTTAGGAGGCAATCTTTGCTCGCACGAGACACTGAAGTTCCTGGGAGAATGTTGAGGTAGGCTTGCCCAGCACCTAAACCTTAGCTTAACCGGCCATATATATGAATTAATAGGCCATATTAGGAAAGACATGATCAATACGTGTGGGGCTAAGCCGCGGGTTTCCTTACGATATTTTTTTCACCGAGCTATTTTTCGAAAGGAAAAATCCATTGATGCACGGCCAGCATTCGAACCCACGACCTCCGGATAGTAAGTCAAGGTAATATTCCCCTCGGCCAACACGGCTCTTCTCCTTCCATCAGATTTCAGTATTATTTCAAAATCTATAGCCTTCATAGATAACATAGCACCTTTTGTCCAGTTTCTATCAATCACTGGACGGCTTTTGTGTCATGTTCAGTGAAGCATGCTCCATTGTACATTCATCAATTGGTAGGAACTGAATGGATCATTGTACTGTTTTAGAGATCTTTCACGCTTGAATCAGATCTGTTATATCAATATACTGCATATCCATATGCATTCGAAAATTAGGTCAAATCTTATAGAATCTGAAAATGTTTTATACGAATCAGAGTGGTGAGTGAAAGTGGTAAAACCGTGGTTTCTGATGGACATCTAGTATGAGATCAGAACTACGTATCTAAGCGAAGTAAATGTAATATGGCTAAACTATATTTCTTGAAAGTTTTTTAAATTTTGTCCTCATTCACAAAAATCTACCGCTGTAGTTATATAAAAAGTACAAAGCTCCCAATATATTTTTAAGCAATAATTTCTTTTGAATTAAAAAAAATATATATTTACTGCATACAGAATGAACAGATTTGTATTAATAGAAGCAAAATACAGATTACTTATTCAAACAAACTGCAGATTTATAATTTTCCCATTAAAATGTTAAGCCTTCTCTAAAAATACTAACCTAGTTCAAGAAAGGCTTGGCGTTCGCTCTCCAAGTTAAATTAGGATTTATTCGGTTGTTTGTGAGTTAAAGGATTAACCCCATATCTCGAAGAGCAGGCTGGAATTAACTGCAGTTTATCTCAGAACATACTGTAGTTTTTGTTTAGTTAAATCATTTGCTTTGATTCATCAATTGCTAGAACATGCTTTATCTGTACTAAAATTTTACAAAGGTAATGTTTACGTAAAATATGGTTAAGTTGGTGATTTAAAAATAACTTTCTGTCTTATAATTCGGTCGGATTTTATGTCAAAATGTAAGGGAGGTAAAGGCATGTACAAAGCTTTATTGATTTTTTATATAATTTCTAACGCATTTGCGTCATTAAGTAGGTTTGCCTGATTTGAAGTTCGTCATTGGTAATTTATTATTTTTACTTTTCATGTCCTGTTAATAAAGACATCCGGAAAAATCTTCAACTAAGACAACTCATACATAAACACAATTAAAAGCCATACATTTTGCCTCGACTTGACTCATCTCAAGTCAAGTATCAAAGGCTTGCCGTCTAATTCTGCTCTTGTCTTAATTTGGCTGCATTTAGCTTGAAGCAACTCAGGAGCTCCCTTAGGATACTGCAGTTGAGACAAGCATCAATCAGAATAACTGAATACCGGTGTGCCTTGCATCTAAATACTTAACTTTATCACGTTCAGATGAAACTTATCCGGGAGTAGGGATGGGATAAATATTTTAATCAATACACGTTGAATAACTTACTGTAAAACTACAACCTGGGTCTCTTCAAGTCAAGAGTGAGTGTCTTCTAGACCTTTTTGATCCATTGTCAGCCATATCGTCGCTTACCATGAGGTGAGATTGTGTCTAAACAAAGGTCTATCTAGATTAAAAAAAAAAAAGCTGTCTACCAATTCTTTTTTGCGTCGAATTTGTTGAGTTTTCTGACAGTCGCCATAGACCCGTTTTAGGTAGAAACAGAAGCAGATGAAATCCTGTTAAGAATGGGATAAAGCTCAGCTGAACCTTTATGTAATCAAGCGAATCTTTTAGTTTTCCTAGATCTATTTTGTCTGTAATATTATCTTGACCTGACTCTCTACAGAAACACAAAATTAAATGTGAATGTAAAACTGTAGGGGCTAGCCAGATACACTAGAAGATGGTAGGTATAATTTGCGACTTAAAAGAAAGACCATTTTGGTTCATGGCTCTATCTTAATACCTGCTAAGCTAAGAAGTTAATTCATTTTCCTTCTTTTTAAATCATCTGGGATAGTTTTTAGAGGAACCTCATGAAAACCCACTCAAACAACTTAAGTATAGTCCGACACAAAATAATAGAAATAAATGGGGGCGCCACTGTGCAAGCTAAATACGCGAAATAGATAAATTCTCTTTTAGAAGTAAATTATTACTTCTGACTGACGTCTTCGGCACCTGTACCATAGACAAGAAACCTGTACTTTACCATAGATTAGTAGAGAAAGGGTTTCCAAAGTACTGAAATTTTAGTTGCCGTGTCTACCCGTTTTTGCCGGACTATTAGACTATAGGTAACATAATACACAAACTCAATGAATAAGCTATTATTTTGGTCACTTACCCACCCGACCACAGAGCACCTGGCTAGTCTAGCCGCTGCTCCGTCCCTAGTCGGAGTCAGCAATGGAATATTCATGTCGCGACAGACTTCGCAGTTCTGAACTGCACCGCTGTTTTAATTACACAGTCTGACTCACATCCAGGGTGGAGTCAGGCTTAGGAATCAAGATCGTTTCTACGCCTTCGAGATTGTTCTTTATTTTTTACTACCTGCCCTGCCCTCCAACTATCTCCACACAAGAAATCACGTCAATCCGTCGCTCTATTTTGAAGTGAAAGCAGGACAAATAAACACACTTTCACATTTAAAATATGGGTACGGATTCTTTATTGTACACAAAAATACATACAGAAAAAACTTAACCAAATGACATGTACAAAGGCGAGCTTAACCCTAATAAGAGATTGTTCGACATTATAATGACGCATGGAAGCGATCAAAGAAATCGAAAGAAGGAAAGATAGACTGTGTGTTTACATCTCAAAAGAACGATTATAAAGAAAAAAGAAAGTGGAGCTCTGGAGTACTTCGGTCACGTTATGAGAAACGACCAATACCACTGTAACTGATTATCCAAGGAAAGGTGGAAGGGAGAAGAGAAGTTTCCTGGTTAAAAAACCTGCGGGACTGCTTTGGCCTCTCTCTTTAGAGCCGTAGTTTCCAAAATAAGATAGCCATGATATTGTCTAATCTCCGATAGGACCCCTCCTATAGGAGATTAGACAGCCCGAAGAAGAAGTGCTAATATTTTTGTGACAATGCTGAAATCTCTATGTGGGATAACTGCGGGCAGCAACTACCTATTAGATTGATGTAATACTTTCTGAATATAACTTATTATTTATAATTTGTCCACCGCCTAACAAGAACTGATTTATTGGTAAGAAACATTGGCCTTTACTTATAAACTTGAACACTGGTTAAACAATGCTCAAGATTCGCCCTGTCACTATTTGTCACTATCTAACAAAAAAGGATGGCAATAGTTTAAACGGTGTTTCAATTTTAACAGAATTTATAGGAGGGGTTGTACAAGAAAATGATATGTCCTCAATCCTGACTTCAACTCTGTTCTACCCGGCAGAAAGTTCCACCTAATCACCTGCTACTAAGTTTAATTGTAGACACTTGTTCGACTGACTCGTGGATTTCAGTTGGTTCGATTTGCACTGATTCGCGAATTCGAGTGTGATTAATCGATCGAGCGAGCGAAGCGAGCGAAGATCTTAGTGGTAAGTTGGGCGATTTTGCTTTGTATGTTTGTATGTTTGTATGTTTGTATGTTTGTATGTTTGTATGTTTCACGAATTGTTGTTCACGCATAACTGTCGAACCGTTCATCCAATCTGCATGAAACTTGGTAGGTCAATAGGTTGTGGTAAGGAAATTTACGGGGGAGCATATGAGCTTAATCGATGAAGGGGTTGTGAAGATATTGGGTTCCCAAGGGGGTAAAAAATTATGAAAGTTACACAAATAAATTGAGTGGGGTGTCATACGAAAGGGCTTATTTTGTACATTCCAAAATGGTTTTTATTTTTAATCTAGGATGTATAGTTTTTGAAATACGACCAAAGACCAAAAACTACGAAACCAGAGCTGCAAGAGCTCCCGTTGCATAGAGTTTCGATGACTTCGTAGCTCATTGACTGGTCGGTCTTAAAAAGAGAGTGGCATCGTTGCGGTTTGGTTTGCAATGATTTTAGATGCTACTTGATTTATTTTCATGATAAAAAAAATTTTGATAAAGAATGAAAATAATTGGGGTAAAAAAAGTTAAGTAAACAAATATATTGAGTGGGCTGTCAAATGAAAGGTCTTTATTTGTACATTCCAAAATAGTTATTATTTTTATTCTAGGACGTATACTTTTAGAAATACGACGAGAATTCATAAATATGAAATACCTAAATGAAAAATTAAACGCGACATTATGTATTGCATGCATGCCAGTATTTTTTACCATGAAGAGCTAGCGCAATAGGCATACTCGGCAGTATCAGTAGTAGCACTTGAAATTATAGGGGTAGTCAGAAGAAAGTCCAAATGTAAGCCATCTACGGTGCGCGAGATCTCAGTTCGGGGCGAACTACTAGTTTAAAATGTCTCATTACACGTCTTTTGTTTCCAATGTAGGTACTTACCGCTCTACTTATAAACTCTTCTCAACTTGTCAAAATTGAAACACCGCCACAGTTTAAATCTATCGCCATCCTTTTTTACCCGACTGCGCAAAGCAAAGGAAGGGTAATGTGTTTATCAGTCTATGTATGTTTGTTTGGATGTTTCTATGTGGCACTCTAGAGGCCAAACGCGTGGACCGATTTTGATAATTCTTACGTCAATCGATTCGTCTCAACCTTAGGAGTGCTACTAAAGACATGACAGTAAACAAAATTCACCAGTGCCACAACCAGACGCCATATTGTCAAAATTAAAAAAACCAAAATCGTCACACTATATCAAGTGGGGTATCGTTGAATAGGTATTTCAAAATCAACTTTAGGTTTCTTTTACCATTTTTCATTTTAAGTAATAGTTTAGGAAAAATAACGGTTTAAAGTTGATTAATAATAATTCTCGCTATGGATGTTTCTATGTGGCACTCTAGAGGCCAAACGCGTGGACCGATTTTGATGATTCTTACGTCAATCGATTTGTCTCAACCTTGGGAGTGTCACTAAAGATATGACAGTAATCAAAATTCACCAGGGCTACAACCAGACGCCATATTGTCAAAATTAAAAGAATCAAAATCGTCACACTATATCAAGTGGGGTATCGTTGAATAGGTATTTTAAAATCAACTTTATCATAACTAAAAAGTGTTAAATAAAAAATATTTTAAAAAACAAAAACCCGACTGCGTCAAAACTAAAAAGAAAAAAACAAGCCTGCAAAGAATTACTCACAGTCGGGACCCATAACATTGGGAAGATTTGATTGGTAATATAAAAAATTTTCAAAAAAAAAATATAACCGACTTCATAAAATACTTGCACTAAAAAGCGAAAAATAAGACTACAAACAGATTTATTTAATTTGTTATTTTATTTGTTATAATGTTGAAATCGGTGTGCATAAAATAGAGTCATTGTTTTACTTAACACCGACTTCAACATTATAACAAACATAAAATAACAAATTAAATAAATCTGTTTGTAGTCTTATTTTTCGCTTTTTAGTGCAAGTATTTTATGAAGTCGGTTATATTTTTTTTTTGAAAATTTTTTATTTTTCCATTTTTAGTGTTGTGTTTTTTTATTCCTTGTTTCTGTTTTTTTTTTTTTAATTTAGAAAGATGTTACTTTACTTATTGTGTTTTGCTCATCAAGCCCTTTCATTTGATACCCATATCACTAAAAAAATCCATGGAACAGGTCCTGACTCCATCATCAGATCAGCTCGCTGTTACCATATTATTACATTGTAGTTGTCACTTCACAGATATGCTGAGTTCCGAGTTTCAACTCAATCGGCTTATTTATTGAGGAGTTCTGTTGAGCAGCTCTTGACTCCATCATCAGATCAGCTCACTGACACCATATTATTACATTGTATTTGGAACTTGACAGATAAGCCGAGTTTCAACTCAATCGGCTTATTTACTGAGGAGTTCTGTTGAACAGCTTTTGACTCCATTATCAGATCAGCTTGCTGATACCATAATATTTCATTGTTCTCAAGAATCTATAAGTGCACAAAATTTCAGCCCGATAGTTCCACAAACACAAAAAAAATTTGAGGGTTTCCCTCGATTTCCATGGGATCCCCTCATCAGATCCTGATTTGGTGAAGATGGGACCACCTCGGAAGTATACCCTTTGTAACAAAAAAATAATTTTCAAAATCGGTCCACAATTGACGGAGAAATCGATGAACATACATAAAAAAAAAAAAAAAAAAAAAAAAAAAACATACATACAGCCGAACATAGAACCTCCTCCTTTTTGGAAGTCGGTTAAAAATGAATGGGTACCGACTGTGAGTAATTCTTTGCAGGCTTGTTTTTACCCGACTGCGCAAAGCAAAGGAAGGGTAATGTGTTTATCAGTCTATGTATGTATGTATGTTTGGATGTTTCTATGTGGCATTCTAGAGGCCAAACGCGTGGACCGATTTTGATGATTCTTACGTCAATCGATTCGTCTGAACCTTGGGAGTGTTGTTAAAGGCATGACAGTAATCAAAATTCACCAGTGCCACCACCAGACGCCTTAATGTCAAAATTAAAAAAATCAAAATCGTCACACCATGTCAAGTGGGGTATCGTTGAATAGGTATTTTAAAATCAACTTTATGTTTCTTTTACCATTTTTCATTTTAAGTAATAGTTTAGGAAAAATAACGGTTTAAAGTTGATTAATAATTATTCTCGCTATGGATGTTTCTATGTGGCACTCTAGAGGCCAAACGCGTGGACCGATTTTGATGATTCTAACGTCAATCGATTTGTCTCAACCTTGCGAGTGTCACTAAAGACATGAAAGTAATCAAAATTAACCAGTGTTACAACCAGACGCCATATTGTCAAAATTGAAAAACTCAAAATTGACGAACTATGTCAAGTGGGGTATCGTTGAATAGGTATTTAAAAATCAATGTTAGGTTTCTTTTACTATTTTTCATTTTAAATAATAGCTTAGGAAATATAACGGTTTAAAATTCTGTTTGTGTGTATCTTGGCCGCGCATCACGTCTCGGTCGAACGAAACTACTGGACGGATTTAAATGAAACTTGGTATTATTTGAGTGCATACCTACATACTATACTACTACGAGGTATAAATAGGATACTTTTGATTACTATACCTACTTACTTACTGAAATTCAAGACGGTTCCCTTGGGAGAGGAAATGAAAATCAAAATGAGTAGGTAGGTATCTGGTTGTAATTCATTAACACATAGTACGATTTTATTGATTCTTTTTACCCGACTGCGCAACGCAAAGGAAGGGTAATTTTGTTAGAAAGTAGGTATGTACCTACTTTAAAATGTTCTGTAAAAATTTCAAGGTCATCGGTTTTGTAGTTCAGAAGTTACAAACATCGCAACCCTCAGTATTATTTTTTATTTACATTAATTACCAAAAACACAACTAGATGTCGCTGTTAAATCTGAACCAATCCTAGATCGCGCTATCGTTGCGTTTTGAAAAGTTTACCTATTCTATCAATTTTTGAGGGCCATTATCGAAAGTTTTTGATATTATTGGATTGGACTGAATTATTGGCTGATGGGGAATTGGATTGGATGGATTTGATGAATAAAATTGAATAAATAATTAGGGCGATACGAAGTTACTTAGCAGTGTTGCCAACCCGAATTGTTGAAAATTGGTAGATGAGGGGCTAAAAATTGGTAGAAGTTGGTAGAATGTAAAATGAAAAATAGGTAGATCTACCACCTTAATTCGGAAGATTTTTCAAGAATAAAAAACTAATAATTAAGGACTTATTTTAAGTTTATACGTAGGTAGGTACTTTTATTTCGAATGTATGAGCTAGGCTGCCCGCTTTTTGGTAAAAATCTTTAAAGTATGGAACAATCCCTAGCTAGTGTTTAATGCCCTAGGTATGTAAATTTTTTCTTGCATGCAGTCTGTCTCTGGCAGGTCAAATTCAAAACATCACATTCAAAAATCTAGTACCTACTTGCCTACATTATTTGGGAACAAATGACATAGAAAACAGACATGAATGGTATCCATTAAGATTTAAACACTGTACCTAGTATTTCAAGTTTTAATTCAAAACACAACACACGCAACTAAAGAAAACTCTGCAACAGGGAAAAGCTTCTTTCTCCTTCTTTTTATTGATGACAACCCTCTGACTGAGCAGGTTGCAGGCTATTACTAATTTACTACTAACTACCAATAGGACCATACCGCACGCACTGCCATTTCACATGAAAGAAACGTTCATCAATGATGTTCCGTAAGATTCAGAAAAGTAGGTAGATTCAAGGCTTGTGGTGGTAGATAGGTAGACTCGAGGCAAAGTAGGTAGATCTACCTACAAGTTGGTAGATATGGCAACGCTGTTACTTAGTTTAGTTGGTTTATTAATTTCTTGTTGGGTAGGTAATAGTTAATCAAGGTATTTTAAAATCAACTTTATCATAACTAAAAAGTGTTAAATAAAAAAATATTTTAAAAAACAAAAACCCGACTGCGTCAAAACTAAAAAGAAAAAAACAAGCCTGCAAAGAATTACTCACAGTCGGGACCCATAACATTGGGAAGATTTGATTGGTAATATAAAAAATTTTCAAAAAAAAAATATAACCGACTTCATAAAATACTTGCACTAAAAAGCGAAAAATAAGACTACAAACAGATTTATTTAATTTGTTATTTTATTTGTTATAATGTTGAAATCGGTGTGCATAAAATAGAGTCATTGTTTTACTTAACACCGACTTCAACATTATAACAAACATAAAATAACAAATTAAATAAATCTGTTTGTAGTCTTATTTTTCGCTTTTTAGTGCAAGTATTTTATGAAGTCGGTTATATTTTTTTTTTGAAAATTTTTTATTTTTCCATTTTTAGTGTTGTGTTTTTTTATTCCTTGTTTCTGTTTTTTTTTTTTTAATTTAGAAAGATGTTACTTTACTTATTGTGTTTTGCTCATCAAGCCCTTTCATTTGATACCCATATCACTAAAAAAATCCATGGAACAGGTCCTGACTCCATCATCAGATCAGCTCGCTGTTACCATATTATTACATTGTAGTTGTCACTTCACAGATATGCTGAGTTCCGAGTTTCAACTCAATCGGCTTATTTATTGAGGAGTTCTGTTGAGCAGCTCTTGACTCCATCATCAGATCAGCTCACTGACACCATATTATTACATTGTATTTGGAACTTGACAGATAAGCCGAGTTTCAACTCAATCGGCTTATTTACTGAGGAGTTCTGTTGAACAGCTTTTGACTCCATTATCAGATCAGCTTGCTGATACCATAATATTTCATTGTTCTCAAGAATCTATAAGTGCACAAAATTTCAGCCCGATAGTTCCACAAACACAAAAAAAATTTGAGGGTTTCCCTCGATTTCCATGGGATCCCCTCATCAGATCCTGATTTGGTGAAGATGGGACCACCTCGGAAGTATACCCTTTGTAACAAAAAAATAATTTTCAAAATCGGTCCACAATTGACGGAGAAATCGATGAACATACATAAAAAAAAAAAAAAAAAAAAAAAAAACATACATACAGCCGAACATAGAACCTCCTCCTTTTTGGAAGTCGGTTAAAAATGAATGGGTACCGACTGTGAGTAATTCTTTGCAGGCTTGTTTTTACCCGACTGCGCAAAGCAAAGGAAGGGTAATGTGTTTATCAGTCTATGTATGTATGTATGTTTGGATGTTTCTATGTGGCATTCTAGAGGCCAAACGCGTGGACCGATTTTGATGATTCTTACGTCAATCGATTCGTCTGAACCTTGGGAGTGTTGTTAAAGGCATGACAGTAATCAAAATTCACCAGTGCCACCACCAGACGCCTTAATGTCAAAATTAAAAAAATCAAAATCGTCACACCATGTCAAGTGGGGTATCGTTGAATAGGTATTTTAAAATCAACTTTATGTTTCTTTTACCATTTTTCATTTTAAGTAATAGTTTAGGAAAAATAACGGTTTAAAGTTGATTAATAATTATTCTCGCTATGGATGTTTCTATGTGGCACTCTAGAGGCCAAACGCGTGGACCGATTTTGATGATTCTAACGTCAATCGATTTGTCTCAACCTTGCGAGTGTCACTAAAGACATGAAAGTAATCAAAATTAACCAGTGTTACAACCAGACGCCATATTGTCAAAATTGAAAAACTCAAAATTGACGAACTATGTCAAGTGGGGTATCGTTGAATAGGTATTTAAAAATCAATGTTAGGTTTCTTTTACTATTTTTCATTTTAAATAATAGCTTAGGAAATATAACGGTTTAAAATTCTGTTTGTGTGTATCTTGGCCGCGCATCACGTCTCGGTCGAACGAAACTACTGGACGGATTTAAATGAAACTTGGTATTATTTGAGTGCATACCTACATACTATACTACTACGAGGTATAAATAGGATACTTTTGATTACTATACCTACTTACTTACTGAAATTCAAGACGGTTCCCTTGGGAGAGGAAATGAAAATCAAAATGAGTAGGTAGGTATCTGGTTGTAATTCATTAACACATAGTACGATTTTATTGATTCTTTTTACCCGACTGCGCAACGCAAAGGAAGGGTAATTTTGTTAGAAAGTAGGTATGTACCTACTTTAAAATGTTCTGTAAAAATTTCAAGGTCATCGGTTTTGTAGTTCAGAAGTTACAAACATCGCAACCCTCAGTATTATTTTTTATTTACATTAATTACCAAAAACACAACTAGATGTCGCTGTTAAATCTGAACCAATCCTAGATCGCGCTATCGTTGCGTTTTGAAAAGTTTACCTATTCTATCAATTTTTGAGGGCCATTATCGAAAGTTTTTGATATTATTGGATTGGACTGAATTATTGGCTGATGGGGAATTGGATTGGATGGATTTGATGAATAAAATTGAATAAATAATTAGGGCGATACGAAGTTACTTAGCAGTGTTGCCAACCCGAATTGTTGAAAATTGGTAGATGAGGGGCTAAAAATTGGTAGAAGTTGGTAGAATGTAAAATGAAAAATAGGTAGATCTACCACCTTAATTCGGAAGATTTTTCAAGAATAAAAAACTAATAATTAAGGACTTATTTTAAGTTTATACGTAGGTAGGTACTTTTATTTCGAATGTATGAGCTAGGCTGCCCGCTTTTTGGTAAAAATCTTTAAAGTATGGAACAATCCCTAGCTAGTGTTTAATGCCCTAGGTATGTAAATTTTTTCTTGCATGCAGTCTGTCTCTGGCAGGTCAAATTCAAAACATCACATTCAAAAATCTAGTACCTACTTGCCTACATTATTTGGGAACAAATGACATAGAAAACAGACATGAATGGTATCCATTAAGATTTAAACACTGTACCTAGTATTTCAAGTTTTAATTCAAAACACAACACACGCAACTAAAGAAAACTCTGCAACAGGGAAAAGCTTCTTTCTCCTTCTTTTTATTGATGACAACCCTCTGACTGAGCAGGTTGCAGGCTATTACTAATTTACTACTAACTACCAATAGGACCATACCGCACGCACTGCCATTTCACATGAAAGAAACGTTCATCAATGATGTTCCGTAAGATTCAGAAAAGTAGGTAGATTCAAGGCTTGTGGTGGTAGATAGGTAGACTCGAGGCAAAGTAGGTAGATCTACCTACAAGTTGGTAGATATGGCAACGCTGTTACTTAGTTTAGTTGGTTTATTAATTTCTTGTTGGGTAGGTAATAGTTAATCAAGGTATTTTAAAATCAACTTTATCATAACTAAAAAGTGTTAAATAAAAAAATATTTAAAAAAAACAAAAACCCGACTGCGTCAAAACTAAAAAGAAAAAAACAAGCCTGCAAAGAATTACTCACAGTCGGGACCCATAACATTGGGAAGATTTGATTGGTAATAAAATGAATGGGTACCGACTGTGAGTAATTCTTTGCAGGCTTGTTTTTTTCTTTTTAGTTTTGACGCAGTCGGGTTTTTGTTTTTTTAAAATATTTTTTTATTTTCTTTTTAGTTTTGACGCAGTCGGGTTTTTGTTTTTTAAAATATTTTTTAACCGAATGAACGCGATGCGAACGCGCGGCTCAAAAACGCGCTGCAGAAAACGCAATGTGGCCACTCCCTTAGGCATTCAATATATTTTAAAGATTTTTAGGGAAGTAGTTACATGTATGTTTAAATACATAGTATTCAGCGTGCTCATGACACGGGTTGCAGGCTCTTAACTCTACGCCTAATAATGCACATTTACGTTTTTACATTACTAAAATCCTTAGACCCGAATTTGAACACAAAATTTCAGATTGAAGGGAACTTACTGCTCGTAGTAAATTGATCTGCAAAAACTTATTAGATCAACTAAAACTGACCACTCAAGAATTAAAAGAGATTATAAAGAAACCGGATTTGAGTCGGAAAAACGGAAAAAGTATTTCAAAGTTTTTCTTTCAAATAATCTAGTGCATTCACAGTCGAGAAATGAGGAATAGCTGAGAGGCACTCGTTTATGCGCGGATTGTGCGATGTATTTTCTCATGGGGCTGGAAAAGTCATTGAATTTTGTTGACAGACTTCACTGTTAGATACAAACTGACTGCATGTTTGAAGTCTTTTTATCCCACATAGAACTGACACAGTAGAGAGTTTAATCACGTTACTTCTCTTATGTAACGGTGATGCTTTTGAGACGTGTCAAGTTAATTACTTGTGAAAATGTGTACTTGTGGCAAAAGTGTAATACTTGCATCTGATTGTTTCCCTAGACCTCGTGAAGTAACAATAAATGCTTGTCAAAGTTATATGTTGTACCTGGGGAACAGTCGTGAGACTTATTACGTCTTGTTTAGCTCATACACAAATTTGGTTGTTTTTAAATAGCTAAACATTGTGTTCGTATGGAGTCCATTTGTACGTCCCAATGTCAGTGTCAGCATTTAAATTGGTCTGATTCTTCTGTTTTATGTTTAAAATCAATACTTAGAAGCTTAGAAGCCCATACAACAAAGTTCGGATGTTTTATAAGCTAGCTAAATGAGCTCAGTGACTGCACAAATGAAGTCCATCTGCATCTGACAGTGAAGTTTATTTGTAAAATTAAATAATCCCTCTGCTAGTTGCGCATTCCACTGGAGGAGTTTAATTGCGTGACACTCAAGTATGTGGGAGCGTAGCTGTTACATTTCTCTACGGCTCATAAAAAGGTGAATTCACTTCTTTCTGGAAATTCTTTTAGAAATGTATGTTGATGACGTCCTGTGTAATGTTATTTTCCACGTTTTTAAAGCGGGACTGTTGTGTTGCTTTAATTTTTTTGGAAGAAAACTGCGATGTAACATACCAGCGCAACCTCTTATGGCGGCTCCTCACTTGGCTTAGCGTATTCGTGAGTCGATATTGTTGTGTTTGCCTCAAATAATCAAATATTTCAAATACCGTCAAATACGTCACCCACACATGGACTTGTACGGGCAAATCACTCAAATATGCCACAATATTTGCTTATTCATAAAGCAATTTGAACGCACAGAGATGGACGTGTGGCAGCAGCTTATTACATTTACCTGAATGCGGCTTACCAACACCTGTTGTATCTACAGAAGTACAAAATTAAAAATAGACGATTGCTGACAAGGCGTTGGTGGATGTTGACAATTCACAAAAAACGAACAAAGTAAGTACCTACATACCAATTAATCAAATTAGAAGTATTTCTGCGAGGTATTTCTGGGGTCCCAAATACAAGGATGCATTTGATATAATTCCAGAAATCGCAATACGGTTTCATTTGTCCAATCCATTACGTAGTTAACGTTCACACACACGTCTGAACAGGATCGCCGCGCGCGCGCTACTGAACGAACCAAGTGTGGACAGTCGACGCAAATATTTGCCTTATTTTATTCCTTTGATGGCGGCTCCTCACTTGGCTTAGCGTATTCGTGAGTCGATATTGTTGTGTTTGCCTTCAAATAATCAAATATTTCAAATACCGTCAAATACGTCATCCACACATGGACTTGTACAGGCAAATTTGCTATTTGCGTTGTTTGCCATATTCGTGCAAATAAAGCAAATACAATCAAATAGATCGTCTACACATTGCTGTATTTGGACAAATAATGCAAATACACGAACACGATACGCCAAGTGAGGAGCCGCCATGATGTGTAATCAAAAACCGACAAGTTGACGGAAACGCATATTTGCTATTTGCGTTGTTTGCCATATTCGTGTAAATAAAGCAAATACAATCAAATAGACCGTCTACACATTGCTGTATTTGGACAAATAATGCAAATACACGAACACGATACGCCAAGTGAGGAGCCGCCATTAGATAAGTTAATAAAATAAATCAGTTTTCTGGAGTACTCTTACAATTAACCTAAAAAAAACTGGCTTGCATCCGCTGCTTAGAAATATTTTTTTTAAACCAATTATGAATTTCTGAGCTTAGGTACAAACAATCTCAACAATCTTTACACTTTCGAAATTGCAAGTTTTAGGTACTTTAAATGTAAAGTGATAATTTTGGTTTCCAAATACCAACAATAATTATAATAAGCTAAAGTGGTATGTTGAATATTGGATATTGATTTAATCTTTTAAAAATACGGTGAACTCCGTGCTTTAACAAAATAAACAGCTAATCATCTTTACAACACTTTCTTAATCACATCAACATCAATTACATCACAAGATAGAGAACAGAGAAACAATCTAACTCGTTCAACTCCGAACAAATAAAACAGGGGGCTTCAGAAGACATTTTATACTCTCCTTTGATGTAGAGACCTTTTTGTTGACCGCAATAAATGCCTCGCTAAAGATATAAAAGTTAGATGCCTTTGTGCTTCAACTCGGTCAAGTGACTTCAAATGTAATGAAAATCTTTAGGTACGCTAGGGAAATTTATTTCCTACTCACCTGTCCCGGGTTTCCTTTGAACATTTTATCAGCGATTGAATTGGTCTGTTTTCTTATTGTTGTGTGTTTACAATCAATCTTTAGCTCGCGGCCCACAAAGGTTTGTATAAAGCAGATTCACAGACATTGAATACCCATGAGTTTGTAGGTAATCTTTTTTTATTATTTATTTATTTATTTATTTATTATAATAAATCTCAAAAGTAAAGGCATTCATGTATCAAAAATTCATTCCATTCGCAAATATTTATATCATTCCAGATGTGCTCGGGGTAAGATCATTGAAGTTTAGTGACATTTTGAGCGGTCACAATATGGATGGGTGACCGCAAGTGGCATTAACAGTGAACGCTTCCGTGCTTCGAAGGGCAAAAATTGTCGATCCCGTCTTTTATGTCGTTTAGCCAGGACGGAGGCCTTCATGCGGCCTAAAAACCCCGTCACCAGAGTTGGCCACTTGCTCATACGAAACTTACTTTTATTCCAGTCGCAACAGACTTCATTTTGTTTTTACCCGACTACGGCGAAGCAAAAAGGAGGGTAATGATTTTGACCGGTATGTATGTATTTACTTACATAACATTAGGTGAAAAATTAAATTTCTTACTCAGAACATAACGAGCAACCACATACTAATTGTACAGTTTCACATCGAAGTTTTTAGATATTAGAATGCGTTTAAGAATTCAGACAAAGTTACTTTTGGAATAAGAATATGAGAATCTATAAAAAAAATTGCCAAATGGATATTACAATAAAGAGTGCTCAAACAGATTGGTTTTCATCAATTTCGGACGATAGTTCATGCATTACAAGTAGGTGATCTAAACAGATGAATTATGATATCTCGGCAAGTAGCTATCTATAGTGAGCTCATCAAATTGTTCGGAATACATTTGAAAGATAGCCTTAAATGGACACGAAGCTAAATATAAATTAATACGTAGAAAAAAAAATATCTAAGTACTTATAAAATTTTATGTTACTAAAATCTCAGAACAGAGAAATGAATGAAGCATGTAAAATAAAGTAATAAAATGTTAATTGCGTTGTTCCACCTAGTTTTTAAGTACCTAGTGTTTTAAATTTTGAATCATGTTCATATTTTAAGTTTGATTTTCAGAACTTGCCATTAACCAACAAATTCCCAAGAACCTTAAGCCAGGTCCAGATTTGTTTTATTTTCCCGATCCGATCACCGTATCCGTATCAGCGTATCACGTATCAAGCCCCGTATCAAATTGTGGACGCCTCGATTTGCTCCGCATCCGTAACACAATAGTCTTTGATGATCGGACAAAAACCAATACATGGGTCGGGCCGTATCATAACGGCGTATCGAGATCGCGTATCATGATACGCGTATCATGACCCGTCCACATATGCGATCATGATACGCGTCGGCGACACGGATACGGTGATCGGATCGGGCAAATGATACAAATCTGGACCCGGCTTTATAAAACTTCTTTCTTCCATTATCAAATTCACACCACATTTATATTCATTTTGACATACACGAATGATACGCTAAACCGCAAATCCTCAAAGGGATTTCAAGGGTTGCTTTTAAAAGGCAAAACACATGACCCAACTATATGAATCATATCAGTATGAATTCGTGACCGCAGAGAATTTTGCTTAAATCACGCGGTCAACGTCAACAAAGAGGAGTTTACGATTTGTGGCGTGTTGAAGGGAAACAAGCTTTGTTTGGTAACCGCGGCTTGCGATTTTGCTTATGCAGACACCTTTTAAATCTGTACGGTCTCATGGATATAAATCACAAGATGCACTCGTGGCGTAGTTAGTCACGTATGGAATGCTAACTTTATCAAAACGTGGGCATGTCCCAGTAAGTATTTTCTCATGCCTCTGTGACCCCCATAATACCTATACATCTAAAAATAATCTAAAAAATAATAATTTAAAATGTCTAAAATATCTGTAAATATCAGCGCGAAGCACTCGTGGCGTACCTAGCTTGCTTAGACGTTCTTGATTGATCGTTGAAGTTAAGCAGCGTTGTGCACGGTCACTCTTATGATGGGTGACCGCAAGTGGGATTACGAGCTGAGTGCTTCCGTGCTTCAGAGGGCACGTTAATTGTCGGCCCCGGCTTTTAAGTCGTTAAGCCATGACGGAGGCCTTTAGGCGGCCTAAAAACTCCGTCACCAGAATTGGCCACTTGCTCATATGAAAGAAGAAGAAGAAGTGCCTTGGGGATACAGTCGTGAGCATGTTTTTGATATGAATTAAATTCGTTTTTGTAAATAAAAATACCTACCAGCAGGCAAGTTGTAAGCATGCGTCTTTAGCTGAAATTACATTATGGAATGTTTGAAAACCAATAACGTTACCTGCTTTCAGCAACAAATTTGAATAAACCTCTACCCCTAGAAAAGGCCACGGGAAACCTACTTCCATAAACATGATAGCTGATTGAACAACGTAACTACTTTAAATTTACATACTCTACAATACCGAAACCTAGTTGTATCCTATTTATTCCAGGAAACGAAAAGGGTTTTATTTTGGGTTCCCGGGTTACTTTATTGTATTCTACAAATAGTAAGCACGTTTGAAACCTTGCGGTTTGCATTTTACCTTTCGGTTTGTGAGGCTAGAATTAGTTTTCCAACTTGTGTTATTTGAGTTCGGAATGTTGTGTGTATTTGAATATTTGTATTTTCTTCTTCGGTTGCTATTGGAATGTATTTGAGTTTTGTAAACTGTTTTTGCTTTCGGCTTTCAAACTTGTATCATGAATTTATGAAATTGTTAGGTGGTCTGTTTGAATCACAGAAAACAGAAAGAGGTGTTTGAATGTAGTTACTGATATATTTAGACACCTTGTTTTATGTTCATCTTTTGATTCCTATGTGTAGATAGTTTCTGCTAGTGCTGTTGGGAAGTTGATGTACCTACTTATATTTTAGTTTTTAAAATATACCAGCTTTGAAAGAAATGAACAAGCTATAACAGATTTTTATCGAACTAAGTTACGCAAAACTGAAGCTGTTAATTTACTTTTGTTTGTAACCGTACTGATCGTCTAATTTTTGTTGCAGTTGTACTGGCATGCTTTACTGTAGGTTTATTTTTGTATTGCAACGCAATTTAATATTTCCTGTGGTCTGTGCAATTTCTTAGATTTGTTTTGGTTCAATTTTTATTTATTTTGAGCAAAACTGCGCCAGTCATCTGTATGACTATCTAGGTCGTCCCGCCATCTTTTCCGGCATCTGCCACGACGCCGCCTTATTTGGGGGGCCATAAGTTATTTTCGCCCAAAAATCAGCTGGCAAAAGGGCACAAAGATGATGATATTATTACCCTGTTGAATGGCAAGAGAGACTCGTTCTTGCAAGTTTCACAAAATGACTAAAACGTTGCTTAGTTTTAATTTAAGTTGTGGGAACAACAGAGCTATGAGACGCGGCAGAAATCAGCTGAGCTGCTCTTCGGTGATAAAACGCTTAGTCGGGAGCTAGCGCGAACTTCAGGCCTGTGGAGGAACGCTTTGCATCTGGTATTGTTTGGTGCAAGCTATAACCGGGAATGTTTGAAAAATCTGATGTAGGTATGTATGGGAGTGTGAAGGAACACTCTTTACCTCTTCTAGAAATAGTTGTATTCTAAAAATAACTAAACAAAATACGATTACAACTGTAACTCCAAGACATGGTAGACATACAGCTGGTCAATTCTACTAACTTACAACGTCTACCATTCCACTGCGTTTTGTTTCGTTCTCCAAAATGTCAGTCATTTGGTTGAAATAGTAAATCAGTAGTAAGTCAGCACCCAGATCTAGGTATTCAACATCCTTTAATTAGAACCGGGAAAGTGTTAAACTGATGGTTAACTGATGGTTATTATGTATGTATGTGAAAGAACACTCTTGAACAATAATGAATGGCTGCATTCTTTGTTAGAACTTGGGATAGACAGATCATGGTCTGAAATAGTAAGTAGGGTACATTAGCTGTTGTTGGTAGCACATGTGCGAATTTAAAAAAAAAATATAGGTATATCGTTTATGCTAGTGATCAAATCTAGTAGCTGGTGGGACACGGCAAAAAATCGAAATAAAAGGAGGCAACAAGGATAGTTGCTTCATTCTCTTTCTATCTCTTGCCGTGTCCCATGTCCCACCCGCCTTCTTGAAAGGTGTCAAGGTCATACCACCAACCAACGCTTAAATAATGTTTTTTTTAAACTAATACTCCTCAAATCTTCCAAAGCGAATCGCTTGAGTCTGTGTTAGAACCCAAGACCTAGCCGACAGCTCTTTACGAGTAACAGCTTTGTTGGCTCGTTACGTCTATCGTGCAGCAAGCGAATAAAGTTTTCTTTGACGTATTTTGCATTGAGTAAGTATACCACATTTCAAGATATTTAAAATCAAAGTATTTCATTTCGTGTAAAGTCTTTTGTTACCTAGCCTTTGTTTCTTTGTATTTAAATTTGTAAGTTTGTTCACCCGAAATATCGAAGAATTTAATTTTAACTCTAACTCCTTTGTGTATTGAAGATTCAAGAATAATTATTTCGTTCAATACCAAGTAAGATGATTACTTCGCTGGCAATAGGGAACCTGCATTATTTTTATTTTTGCTTTCATTTGAATGAATTTTATGTAGAATAGACCACGAGTTTAAAAAAAAATTAAAATACTTCAATTTAATGTAAAAAATTGCGGTTTCAAACTGACCGTTTAAATTTTCGCGCGCAAACGGATGTACAGTTACGATGACGTCACTCCTGTCGAGAAGAACGTTAAAAAGGACCTAAAACTATAAAACTAATTTTATTGATAATAAACCCTATAGCCATCGGAACATGGTTCTAAACTTAATAAAATAATAATAAATTAAAATGAAAGTCTACCTGTCAAGAGATGGCGTTTTGCGAAATATTTTTATTCAGCTACTTGTCGCGAGATGGCGTTAGTTGGTGTTAGTCTTTATCTACAAGACATAAGATTGATAATACAATGGCTATTATTCATGGTCCACTAAACAGCTATTCGCTTAGGGATGTGCCACAAGACGAATGTATCGAAATCTACTATTACCTACCAATTGATGTGTAACGATCGGTAGCACGTCAGGTTATATTTGTGGTGGTCGAAATGAAAAGCTTTTCTTATCTTTCTTTCCTTATTTACACAATCAAAGTTCACAATCAAAGTAAATTATTTACACAAACAAATAAAATAAAAAAAAATCGTAAATTGTATCACTGTTTAAAATAATGGTTCTTTTTCTTATTGTGTTTTCTTTTTATGGTGTAGGTAAGTACAATAAAGTTATATTATATTCTAAATATTTGAAAAATATTAGAGCGAGTGAGCGAGCGAAGCGAGCAAAGATCTTAGTGGTTAGTTAGGCGATTTTGTTCATTAATTTATTGATTATCATCACACTAATATAAAATGCAAAAGTTTGGATGGATGGATGTTTGGATGTATTTTTTTTCCACTTGACAACCCCTGAACCGATTTGGCTGAAATTTAAAATATAGAATAGATAAAGACCGGGAAAAATGACAAATTATATAAAAAATGACAGATCATGTCAAAAATGACACTAGATGTTATTACTTATGAGAAAAAATGTCAAAAATGACAGATTAAATAAAAAATGACACTAATTGTCAAAATTGACAGATTAAAAACAACAGATGTTTTTTTGCCATTTTTGACATAATCTGTCATATTTTACATCTAGTGTCATTTTCTACATATTTTTTTAGTATGTGTTCAAAAGGCCTTATCTCGGAAACTTCCGTTCTTAGTTCAAATGAAAGCTATGACCAAGATCTACTTTTTAAGTGACAGCTGTCAAAATGACATCTGTCATCTGAAATGTAGATCTTGGTCATAGCTTTCATTTGAACTGAGAACGGGGAGTCTAGGACGAGTAGTTTCCGAGATATGACCGTTTTAAGTTTGACAGCTGTCAGTTCAAAGCTTAAAACGGCCATATCTCGGAAACTACTCGTCCTAGACTCACCGTTCTTATTTCAAATGAAAGCTATGACCAAGATCTACATTTTAGATGATAGATGTCATTTTGACAGCTGTCATTGAAAATGTAGATCTAGGTCATAGCTTTCATTTGAGCTTAGAAAGAAGAATCGAGGATGAGTAGTTTTCGAGATATGGCCGTTTGAAGTTTGACAGCTGTCACTTTAAATGAAGATCTCTTCAATAGCTTTCACTTGAACTGATTATGATGAAAAATCTTAGGCATTATATGAAATAAATGCATTTATATCAGGCATATTAATTTTTAGACATTCATGTGTTAGCGATTATTTATTATTTATGAATTTTAGGAGTTATTTTTGCACATTTTTGCACCTTTCCATAAACCACGTATCGTAACAGTTGTTTAAAAATGGAAAGTAGGTAGATAAATCCGTGGTTTATGGAAAAGGTAGTTAAAAGTAATTTTAATATTTATTATAAATATTTAAAATAATTATAAGACAATATTCTCTATTTAAATAAATTGTTTGCGGTTATTCTGGAAGTAGTTGAGCGTCCATATCCGGTGGATCGCCGCCATCTTGTTGTTTACTACTTGCTATAAAAGAGACGGTGGCGATACTGAGGGATCTTTCGCTGCTCAACTACGGCCGAGACCACAAGTGACAAAATAAGAGTAAGTACCTACATAAAGTATTTATTATTAAAGATTAAAGAAGATTAGGTTAGATTAATTAGATTAGAATGTTTTAATGTTGCCATGCCGTATTTAAGTAAAACTAATCATTCTGTAAATATTGTCTTGCTTATCCAGCATAATGATTAAATATGGTAAAAGTATAATAAAACTGTCTTTTTTGAAAACAATGAGTTTAATCTTAACATTAACGTAACATTAGTTAAGGTTAGCTTACATGTCAGAATGCGGGATATGTAACATACGCTTCACATAAGTGGCCGCATTTTTTTAGTTTATTAGTCCATCCTGTTAGCAAGATAACACTTTGAAATTTTATTTTACTGGGTCAGGGCTACCCCCTGATAGCATTTAATCACTGCGGGTATTATTCTATGGAAATTGTTAACGTATACCCAGGTTTTTGTGTAATTTACTTTTAAATTATTATCACCGGGTAAATATTGTGCTGGATGCTTTAAAGAAAATAACATGATCGATTATAATTATTAATTGGCACTTATCAATTATATAATGAATAGGCACCTAGTAGGCACATAATAAAATAGTAAAAATCAAATTGAATGTTTCTGTTTTAAGAACTTTAATCTGCCGAGATTCTTTTTCTAATAATTACAGAAGAGGCACCTGAGCAGGGAGACAAATTTACTCTCATCCCAACCTATGGAGACGGATGAGGGTACAGCAGAGAGGGACAACGTGCAGTGTGGCCGTACCGCGAGTTCCCTGGCTAACTACTCCCCGAGCAGTCAGGACCATTGCTGCTAGCGCAGCCGTGGGAGCCGTCTCTCGCGCCATCGGGCGAGCCACCGCTCGTGCAGCCGTGTGAGCCGTCGCTTGCGCAGCCGTGTGAGCCGCCGCTCGCGGAGCCGTGGGAGCCGTCTCTCGCGCCGTCGGGCGAGCCACCGCTCGTGCAGCCGTGTGAGCCGTCGCTTGCGCAGCCGTGTGAGCCGCTGCTCGCGCAGCCGTGGGAGCCGTCTCTCGCGCCGTCGGGCGAGCCACCGCTCGTGCAGCCATGTGAGCCACCGCTCGTGCAGCCGTGTGAGCCGCCGCTCGCGGAGCCGTGGGAGCCGTCGCTCGTGCAGCCGTGTGAGCCATCGCTCGCGCAGCCATGGGAGCCGTCGCTCGAGCAGCCGTGTGAGCCGTCGCTCGCGCAGCCATGTGAGCCGCCGCTCGCGGAGCCGTGGGAGCCGTCGCTCGCGCAGCCGTGTGAGCCATCGCTCGCGCAGCCATGGGAGCCGCCGCTCGCGCAAACGTGGGAGCCGTCGCTCGCGCAGCCGTGGGAGCCATCGCTCGCGCAGCCGTGTGAGCCGTCACTCGTGCAACCGTAGGAGCCTTCGCTCGCGCAGCCGTGTGAGCCGCCGCTCGCGCAACCGTGTGAGCCGTCGCTCGCGCAGCCGTGTGGGCCGTCGCTCGCGCATCCGTGTGGGCCGCCGCTCGCGCAGCCGTGTGAGCCGCCACTCGCGCAACCGTGGGAGACTTCGCTCGTGCAGCCGTGTGAGCCACCGCTCGCGCAGCCGTGTGAGCCGCCGCTCGCGCAACCGTGGGAGACTTCGCTCGTGCAGCCGTGTGAGCCACCGCTCGCGCAGCCGTGTGAGCCGCCGCTCGCGCAACCGTGGGAGCCATCGCTCGTGCAGCCATGCGGGCCGTCGTTCGCGCCGTCGGGTGAGCCATCGCTCGTGCAGCCCTGCGAGCCATCGTTTGCGCTATCGGGCGAGGCAAAGGTGCTCTGCAAGTTTCATTAACATAAGTACACATGGCTTGGTGAGCAAAAGTGCTCTGCAAGCATCATTAACGTAAGTACACATGGCTTGCTGAGCAAAAGTGCTCTGCAAGCATCATTAACGTAAGTAAACATGGCTTTCTGGGCAAAAATGCTCTGCAAGCATCATTAACATAAGTACACATGGCTTGCTGAGCAAAAGTGCTCTGCAAGCATCATTAACGTAAGTAAACATGGCTTTCTGGGCAAAAATGCTCTGCAAGCATCATTAACATAAGTACACATGGCTTGCTGAGCAAAAGTGCTCTGCAAGCATCATTAACATAATTACACATGGCTTGCTGAGCAAAAGTGCTCTGCAAGCATCATTAACATAGACACAAGCATTATTAACATAGACATTTACACTTAAATCTTATCTGACAAAGGTGTCTTCTAAACATAATTACCAGCATATGAATGAACTTAATGATTTATTGCTTTGTAATTAGTTTCTTTTTAAATTGGCTTTTTTTGAACTTACCGAAATAATAATATTGTGGTAATTACGTACAATTTAGATGTGAGGTCACAATCTAGTGGCGGATGGCCGAATCTGTTAGCGATTATTTATTATTTATGAATTTTAGGAGTTATTTTTGCACATTTTTGCACCTTTCCATAAACCACGTATCGTAACAGTTGTTTAAAAATGGAAAGTAGGTAGATAAATCCGTGGTTTATGGAAAAGGTAGTTAAAAGTAATTTTAATATTTATTATAAATATTTAAAATAATTATAAGACAATATTCTCTATTTAAATAAATTGTTTGCGGTTATTCTGGAAGTAGTTGAGCGTCCATATCCGGTGGATCGCCGCCATCTTGTTGTTTACTACTTGCTATAAAAGAGACGGTGGCGATACTGAGGGATCTTTCGCTGCTCAACTACGGCCGAGACCACAAGTGACAAAATAAGAGTAAGTACCTACATAAAGTATTTATTATTAAAGATTAAAGAAGATTAGGTTAGATTAATTAGATTAGAATGTTTTAATGTTGCCATGCCGTATTTAAGTAAAACTAATCATTCTGTAAATATTGTCTTGCTTATCCAGCATAATGATTAAATATGGTAAAAGTATAATAAAACTGTCTTTTTTGAAAACAATGAGTTTAATCTTAACATTAACGTAACATTAGTTAAGGTTAGCTTACACATGTTAGGCACTTTGCTACAAAGGCAAATTGCGTTTTAGACACTGTACTGTACAACTCGGGTAAACTGAGTTTAAAATAAATTGCCATTCAGGCATATTGCGTCTTATGTGTTTCAAATCTTAGGCGAAAAATTATGAGAATAATGCATTTAACTTATCATCAGGCATATTACTTTTTAGATATTCATGTCAGGCATATTGCTACAAAGGCAAATTGCATTTTAGATGAATCGCGAACGACCCTTGTTTCTGACTAAATATATATGTTTCAGGCTTTTTGTGTTGCTTATGTTTATGATTAGTAATCATAACCATTAAAGTTATCGATAGCACATTCATCAGTATAAAGGGTCACATCCCTAATTGAGAAGATTTTTACGTCACTCATGTTACTCGACGCTGATTGGTGTATTGAAATACGTTCCGTTTCACGTACTTATAATTCGTAATAATTGTTAAAAATCAATACTAACTAAAATAAAAACGTTGCACTGGGTCTTCTTTTATGTTTTTTTTGCATTTAAGACTCAAAATATTGAAAATGTTTGGGGTGGTACCAAACAGTAAGAAAAGCTGGGGTAAAATTGCTAAGGGATGCTAGCTGGGGTGGAGACTCTAAAGAGAGTTAAAAAATAACCGAACTCGCCGAGTGTTTGACGTACTCTGATTTATTGCTTTCATCACAAATTCGAACAATATTGTAACTAGGGCAATGCTAGCTATGCTAAAAGTAAAATATTATTTCTACAAGTTTAAGCTGATTGTACATGTGTGAGTTAGCTCGTACATCTTGCCAACCAGAAAAAGAAGGAAAGGCAAGCCCAAATTAAAATTGAGATTATTTAAAAGCTAGGTAGATAAAGTAATAGAAATGTAAAAAATGACTAAGTACTTGAAAGCTTATAAATTGAATTAACTTAAGATAGTAAAAGTGTTCGTGTCCATGTCACTTATAGTTATCACTCAATTGTCCGTGTCCGTAGAGAAGCTAGTTGACCCCGGTGGGCTCTACTATTTCACCGAAAGAGTCACAAGGAATGGGAATCGACACTGAACGTGGGGGCTTAGGAGGCGCGCTGCCTCTATTTACGTTTAAATTGACCATGCTCACTGATTCACGTAATTCACCACACTCGCGTGATATGTATCGCTCATCGGACGAATGCGCGCCGCCGACGCGGGCGCGTGTGCGGGCGCCTGCAGCTGCGCTCACCGGGGCCTCTCCCCCGGGAGAAGCTGCTAGCACCACGCAACGTCTCCTTGCTTGAAGACATGCTGCTACGATTCCTATTGTCACCAGTACGGCGACCATACCGTAAATAATGGAAAATTGATGGATATCGTGAACGCTAAGGTCGGGAGCCGACTGCTGTTTCAGGTTGTTGATCTCGTCCATGACCTGACGATATTTTTGCTCGTGGTCTTCTGGAGTGAAGTTGTAGCTGGCTCCAGATGTCTTAATGACGCTATTCAAAATTGATACTTCTGGGGCTTCGATAGAAGGCTGTATATTTACCTTTCGTAGGAAGTTGTTGTGAGAGTGAATAGTAAACAAATTACTTTTGATAGTACAACCATGACCTATCTCAAGAATACCGGTGCCCGATAAAGTACTCATTGTCACATCAGCTGAGCAAAAAGTGCGAATATTGCATTTATTGCAACACGAGTATAGCCAAGAATTCAGTCGGTGCAATTTGACCCATCTGTCTACACACGTTGTATGCTCGTAAATACAGGGCGATGTTAATTTGCCTGCATTTATCAATGTTAGATTACATATGCTTTGTTGTAGATTTAAGTCATATGTAGGTTTATCTAAGCTACATAGAATTTTTTCTTCAGATGCATGAAGACAAGCTTGTAGATCATAGTCTGTTAGAAATAAAACTGCGTCTTTTCGCAAGTTGAATGCTAGATATGGGTAGGTAGGTACGGTAAGGTAAGAGTTTCCATCTCTATTTTGTGGGATGCTAATTATTTTATCAAGCTCGTAGATTTCATTGCTGACTAGTGGGACCTTAATTTCGACGATTAGGTATTTTTTATAAACCTTTGCTGCGACCTTTAATAGCTTATAAACGTCTCGTATACTTCCCGCCTCTAGGGGTACTTTCAAATCACCCTGTAGCTGGGCAGAAATAAAGTTGATTTGTTCTTCTAATTGCTCGCTAGTAATCAGGTGCGCATCGATGCGGCCGTGGCTGATGTCCGTCACAGTGTCTACGAGTGAAGTTTGCATGCGTCTCAGGTTCCCAAGGACGATGTTGGCCGCTAAAGCTGATGACGTAATGTAAAGACCTTTGTCGACTTCAGATCTTATTTGATTTATATCTTCCGATAAGCTGCGAAGATGCTCGTTGACTACAGAAGACAATTTGTGCATAGTTTGCTCATTGCGTTGTATAATATTTAATTCTGCTTCGATGATTACAGTTTGATTTTTAATAAGAGTTTTCAGATGGTTTTCGTTATAGGTAATTTTTTCTATGTCCTTAGCGTATTGCTGCGCAAAATTGTCGTCTAGTACTCCAAATAGATAGTTAGCTAGGTTTCCTACACCGTTTACTATGCCTCTTCTCTGTCGTTTGTTGCTAGGGCTCTGTAGAAGTCTGTTGTAGTGCTCAATTTCACTTAATTCGTGTGCAAGTTGATTAATAATTTGCTGGTATTGAGAGCTGTGTTTCATTGTCATACCCTTTAGATGTCTTACGTAAATCTCCATGTCATTGATAGCTTGCCAGTATCCAGTCAGATTGTAGTACACCACTAGCTTCCATTCATCTCTAATATATTGTAGGTTCGATATTTTGTCGAAATATAGAGTTTTCGAGTCGTTTAGCGCTGTATTATCGATGTGTGGGACATTCTGCTGTGTAGTTGGAGAAACCATGATTGTAAATAGTAAAAGAACTAAAGTAAGACAGTTTTTTAAAGTTATTCGCTTATTCCCAGGAACCCTTCCGTCCGAGCTTGTATGTTGTGGAGGCTGCTGGGCTATATGCTGCGCTGAGCTATTGTCATCGTCCTTTCCCGTTTCAATGGGTAGTAAAACAAGCTTCGTTACTGGTCGCTTAATGATTTTATTTTCGGTCATTTTGTTTAAAAAGTCTCGATTTATTGTAGCTAAGATTTGCTTATTATGTAGTTCGAACGCTTTATTTAATTCAGTCGTAGATAACACATTTGCATGGTCAGTGTTTTTGCGACGTAATGTTGTTGTAAACGTAATACCCATGCCACTACCTTGGCGGCACGCGTAATTGAGTTGTTATTTTTTAATAATTCATTTATGAATGATGAGCTTGGCTGAAGTAAAGCTGAGGTTACACTAACCTTTTTTGTTTCATGTGTCGGTGATTCGCAAGTTTTGTTTTTGCTGTTGCTCGGTTTGAAGCTAGCTAACCACGCTGGGCCGTTCCACCAAAGTGAGGTTTTCTGAAGTTTAGCTATAGTTAATCCTCTGGTGGCACAGTCAGCGTCATTTTTCTCAGAACGGACATGATTCCAATTCGATGCTGGTATGATCTCTGTAATCTGTTGAACTCGATTCGCGACAAACTGTTTCCAACGAGATAAGTCGCCGTGTAGCCACCCCAGAACTACAGTGGAGTCTGTCCATGCGTAAACATCAACATTTTTATTCACTAAAGTAGCTTTTACGATTTGTATGAGCTGAGCTAGGACGAGTCGTGTTGTGCACTCGCCCTTATCATCGTGTACTATTAGGTACACGGCGCAGGCATAAGCCTTCTCCGATGCGTCGCTATAGCTGTGTAGTTGAAATGCCTTCTGTGTGTCGCCGAAATATCTAGAAATATTAAAGAGGCTAACATTTTGAAGATCATTCCTTCGCTGTGCCCATTCGTTTTGGGCTTGTTCCGGGATACACTGAAGATGCTGATCGCTTTCTCTGATCAAAATCTGTCGAAACATTTTCTCTATGTCCGCAGTTATGACATATTTGTATTCTCTCCTGTTTAAGATAAGAGTTTGTAAGTCGTGCTGTAACTTCGGACCACATTCCATGACGTCATTAGGGCTAAAACCGGAGCTTGTTTTAGATGAAGCGTTAAATACATCACGCATGCTGGAAGTAGTAGGCTCTGGCTTTAGGATTCCATGATGAGGCATGAGGTATGTGGCTTGTTCACTCTGCTTCGCTGGGCGCATGTTACCAAGTAGTTGGTACTCATGGATGAACTGCTTATAGCTAGTAGAGTACGCTTCATTTTTTCCCATTTTGTTTTCTGGCTGGATAAATTGTGCTGTCGCTTTTGCTTTAGAAGATCCTAATTTTTCTTCATAGTTTGGCTTCATTGGTAGGGCTACCTCGTACCTACCGTCGTCAAGGCGCTTCGTAGTAGATGTATCAGACGTCACGACGTCACGGTCAGACGATATGTTAGGCATTTCTTCCATTTCCCCGTATTTCGCTGAATTATTGACAACAATGCTGCAGTTGAACGTCTTGACATTCCCAGATAAAATCCAGCCTAGTATCGTTTGCTGAGCTATGGGTGCGTTTTGAGAACCCTTGACAAGGCCGCTCATGATAATATCTGAGTACACGCTGGCGTCTAGCAATATGTCGATAGGCTTAGACACATTGTATTCAGGATCTGCTAGCTTCAGATGTTGGAGGTGAGACCATGATTGCTTTGAAAATGAAGCATTGGGAAGGTCGCTAATAACTCGAGGGATGATGCATGCTTCAGTATTAAAACTGTAGTTTTCGTAGATAGACTTGCATTCCAGAGAAATAAGATGTTTGCTTTGATTATGAACGATACCAACGCCAGACACTGATGCGCTAAATTTCTGACGTGGCAATCCTAACAGCTGTGCGGCATTCTCCGATATAAGGGTAATCTGAGAGCCCTGGTCGAGTAATGCCCTTAGAGTGACGTAATTACCATCGATCGCTTTAATTTTTAATAAAACAGTAGCTAATAAAACTTCGTTGTCAGCAGAAACGTGACTTGCTGTATGTGTCTTGTTGCTGAGGGGTATAGTCGATATAGGCGATGTTGTAGTTAGAGGCGATTTTTGCTCCACAGTAGATCTAGCGTGCAGTGACCCGGCGGCTATACATGCGTCATGTAATTTCGTATGATGTTCACCATTGCATTCTTTGCACCTTTTAATTGAAGTACATTTATTGTTGGAATGTTTGAATAGACAGTTTTTACATAACTGAAGATTGGTCACTGTCCTTAATTTTGTGTCCGGTGGCATGTTCGTGAACTGTAGGCATCGGTAGAGCTCGTGATCAAAATTACATAGAGGGCACTTACACGTGGATATAGAAGCTGCTTGATATCTCGATGAATACTTATTAGTATAATGGGTTGACTTGTAGCTTGGCTGTGCTGGATACGATGGAGCTGGCTTAGCTGGAGAATGAGTGTTGTCTTTCTCTTTCTTTTGAGTAGGTTCTAGAGCGATAAACTTACCCTCGAGAAAGCCCATAAGCTCATTTAGAGTAGGCAACTCTCTAGGAGATTTGCGCGCTTCTTTGTAGGCGATGTAGGTTTCGCTGTCTAGCTTTTTCGCTATGAGATGAACAAGTATCGGATCCCAAGAGTTAGTATCTACACCTAAGTTGTGAATGGCGTGAATACACTCGGTAGTGGTGTCGTAGAGACGTTTTAATTCGTATGACGTCTGCTTGCTGATGCTGGGCTGATTCAGGAAGGTATCAATGTGGGTAGTAAATAACACTTGCGGATTGTTGTAGCGATGTGTCAATATCTCCCAAGCTATGTCGTAATTTTCAGCCGAGATGTTTAAATGCTGAATAAGACGCTCTGCTTCTCCCTTTAATTTACCTTTTAGGTGTTGCATTTTCTGTGCTTTAGATAGAAAATTGTTGTTATGTATCGACTCGGAGAACAAGTCGAAAAATGTAGGCCAGAGAGTGAACTTTCCTGAAAAGGTAGGTATTTCAAGTAAAGGAGTCGATTTTTGAAGATGCGTTGTAGCTGATAATTTTTGATTAAGCGCCTTTTTGGTTAACTTAAATGATGTTTCCTGCCTGATAAATTCATCCTGGTAGATCTCATCTTCGCCTTCAAGAATGTTATCTATTTCAAGATGAAGCTTGTCGATATCGTTCCATCTAGATTGGATGCTGCGGAGCTCGTCTTCTAACTCCCACTTCTCGCTAATCTCGCTTACTTTGATGCTCGATATTAGTCGCTTAAACGCTCGAAAGTTAGTCCTTTGCGAGGACAAAAGCTTGTCAACCTTGTTAGTAGAACCAGTCTCGGTTTCAGTACCTGTACCTCTACCCGAACTGGATGCTTTCTGCTCCCTAAAAGGCTCATAAGCTGCTATTTTAGCTCGCGTATCACGATAGTATTTATTCATACGATCATAAATTGATTCCTGAAAGTACCTTTGAGATTTCGTCGGCAACGATTCAAGAGTAGTATTGTTACTATCGAACTCTCCCCAGAAGTTATCTAAAGCGTCTAACCTTATCTTCAGATACTCCGAGGTCTTTCGATGAGCTGAATCCTTATCGAAGTTAGTCCCGATGCGCTGAAGCTCGGTGACAATTTCCGCTTGACGGTTGAAGATTGCTTCGTAGTTCGTCGAGCATGTAAAATATGATGAGCAAGTAAAATATGAACGATCTTACTTGAATGCTGCTGCTAGGCAAGTCTCCCGACTCACGCAAAGAAGAGCTGAAGCTGCTGGGTGAGTCTCCTGACCCACGGAGGAAGAGCTGATGCTGCTGAGTGAGTCTCCTGACCCACGGAGGATGAGCTGATGCTGCTGAGTGAGTCTCCTGACCCACGGAGGATGAGCTGATGCTGCTGTGTGAGTCTCCTGACCCACGGAGGAAGAGCTGATGCTGCTGAGTGAGTCTCCTGACCCACGGAGGATGAGCTGATGCTGCTGAGTGAGTCTCCTGACCCACGGAGGATGAGCTGATGCTGCTGAGTGAGTCTCCTGACCCACGGAGGATGAGCTGATGCTGCTGAGTGAGTCTCCTGACCCACGGAGGATGAGCTGATGCTGCTGTGTGAGTCTCCTGACTCACGGAGGAAGAGCTGATGCTGCTGAGTGAGTCTCCTGACTCACTTGAACGTCACGTAATCGCACAGATACGAATACGAAAGTCAAAAAAGTTAGCTAAAACCCGATAGCTCACGGGTTTTCGACACGTGAACGGATTTCGTCACTGCACTGGGTCAATGTCCGCGGAATCGAAGGGATTAACACTCCCGTAAGATCCCGCTTTTACGAAAGCTCGAAGGACCAAATGTTTGGGGTGGTACCAAACAGTAAGAAAAGCTGGGGTAAAATTGCTAAGGGATGCTAGCTGGGGTGGAGACTCTAAAGAGAGTTAAAAAATAACCGAACTCGCCGAGTGTTTGACGTACTCTGATTTATTGCTTTCATCACAAATTCGAACAATATTGTAACTAGGGCAATGCTAGCTATGCTAAAAGTAAAATATTATTTCTACAAGTTTAAGCTGATTGTACATGTGTGAGTTAGCTCGTACAGAAAAATATTACGATTGCGTGTTCCCTATTGTAAACCGATTAATAAGTAGGCTTGATTCTCATTCAAGCCTAGCTACTAATGGATATTTCTTAAAATAAGAGCTTAGGTAGCTTAGATTGTCTCTCTAAATCCGCCTTAATGTCCAAATCCTGATAAGTCACCATCTTTTTTTCAAAATATACCAATTCATACTCAATACTCATTCACATAAGCTTTAGGTAAACTGTATAGGAAAAGTTTACAAAACAGGCGTCAAGAAAAGAAATGAAATGTCATTAGAGGCGATAGAACGCAATGCAAAAGTGAATGCAAAAGTGAGCACATTCAGTACAAATCCGACCCTTTAGGGAGTGTCCACATTGCGTTTTTTGCAGCGCGTTTGTATCGATACAAACGCGATTCGAACGCGATGCGAACGCGCAGCCCCCCGCGCAGCCCCTCCCGGTTCGCTTTTGTATGGAAAAATACGCGTTGCGAACGCGCGTTTGTATCGATACAAACGCGCAGCTCAAAAACGCGCTGCAGAAAACGCAATGTGGACACTCCCTTAAAGAACATTCCTCTTAGTCATACTGAATATTCTGAATACCTAATGATCATAGTCAAGTGATCGTGATTCAGTTTACTACTCGAAATAAACTTATATCTAACAATTCAATCTCCAACAATTACAGCAATAATACTCAGCTTTAGAATCTCGAGTAAAATTGTATTTATATTAAACCTTATTAAATCGTAAACACGGGAAGTTATACCGTCTTTTTATTCTATTCGTTTGAAATTACGTTGTTCTAGAACAATTTTCAGTGGAATTACTAAAACAATTAAAACTTGCGTCGTGCGACTTGGTGCGGTATTCGTGGTATGCCGGATGCCTCACCGAGTATTTGTTGGATGTGAACTGACCCTGTTGACCTCTTAAGAGTTCTTTGAAAACTGTTTTAATGCCCGACGAAAAAGAGGGTTGTTATTTCATAAAACTCTATATCCATACCCATATTATGAATGTGAAAGTATGTTTATTTGTTTGTTTATTTGTCCTGATTTCACGTTGAAACAGAGCGACGGATTGACGTGATTTTTTGTGTAGAGATATATGGAGGGCTGGGGAGTAACATAGGCTACTTTTTATCCGGGTACCACGCGAGTGAAGCCGCGGGCAGCAGCTATTATCAACTTGAAAGTTTATGCCATTCCTTTGTCTGATACACAACTGTTAAACTAAAACAGTTTAATATAACAGTTTAGTTTAACTTATGGTTATTTTTGACTGCTATCAATCAGTTAGTAATCATTCCACTTATTGTACCAGATGCAGCATTGTTTTCACGCTTATTTAACAGAGCACCAATCAGTGAACTCACTGATATGGATCAAATATTGGACAGATTACAATTACGATGGGCGAAGGCATAAATCCAATAGTACATATATAAATGTGGAATTAAATCACGAGAAGGCTTAAACCGAGCAACATAATTGACACCAATATTTATTTCTTCGTATTATGAAAATGAAAATGAAAATGAAAATGAAAATGATCACGACTGTATCCCAAGGCACGGTAGACATTCTCTAAGATCTTTGTTAGGCCTTTAAAGATCCTTTGAAGATGTCTAAGGGGGTAGTCAGAGGTATGTCCAAATACATATTTGGTACATGCCTACATTTTGCAGAAGTTAGCATTACATACGTGACAGGTTGCAAGCCCATCGACGCTATTAGAAAGCTTCGTATTACTTTTATTTTAATTGTATCTAATTTTCTGCGGAATGCTGAAGTTAAACTGGAACGAAGAAAAAGCTTTTTTTCATACTCTGAATGTTGTAAGCAACTTTTCTTTCCAACAAAAGATTTTAAGTTCATTTCACGTTACGTCATTTTTCATTTCAAATTTAATCGTCCTGAAATCCACTTGCGCCCCAACAATACTTTGTACTTGCTATATTGAAGTGTCATAATATTCTACAATTCCATTTGTCAAGCCCCTTTCTACACTTTCTGGTACTTTCACCCCTTTGGCATTTCGGTATCCAATTATCTTCTTCGTAACGACAAATGAGACAGGCTCATTGGATTTGTTCGTGGCTACTTTGGTCAAAGATGAAACTAGAAATAGTTCTGAACCTTTGATTATATACCTGTCTTCTAAACATATTTTGTGTAGGTAGATATAATAAGGTTCACTCAGAGGTATCTTTCTTTCGGTTTTATCTGTAACATAGATTATACGAGTATATCAGCAGAATTTCAATGAATACTCAGAATCAGATTTATTGAATTCAATGTCATAAACCAATGCATAAAATTGCTTAAATGTGCCTTCTAAATGATTTGGTAGGCAATTATTATTTTATGATTCAGTCTTCTCTGTCGATCAATCTGTGTTTATAAAACCTAATCAAGTAATCGACACGTCTTCGATACTTCAATGAAGCCCATCCTACTATTGACATTTTCACGTTCTGTTAGAGTCCAGTTTGTGTCAAAGAGTACAGTGCATTCACAGATGCGCCACTGTCAGCTCTGATTACACTATTGGAGGAATCTAATTTGTGTGCAAGTAAGGGACTATGGATATCGGATCAGCTGAGGTCTGCCTCTCTTGTCAGAGATAATGGATTTGAGGATGCTTTCTGAATATATTTGTTTGAAGGGATTCGCCGAGATGAGTATTTAATTAGGCACCTACGCTGTCTGTGGCAACGCGGAAGGAATACTGATTTGAAATGAAAGCTCGGCTGGAATAAAAGTTTGTTTATACCTGCATATTGAGGCATTGAGAAAATTGAATAAAACCCAATATGGCTACATCTCTGATTGCTTTTATTTCACGGAGATGAGTATTTGTTTGTTCATCTTCCTTTCTGATGAAACATTGGCGAGTTGTAGCATGTTTCTGTCTAAAAATATGCATTATAGCTTTGTGCACACTATGCCGACCGCACAGCCGGTGGGTGTTTGCCGCTAGTAAATATTCTGCATATACTGCTGCTGTATTTGTCTAGCTAGGACGATGTATGTCGCGACTTTCAGCCCGAAGGTTGCGAGTTTGAATCCCAAATCAATTCATTGTGTTTCAAAAAAATTGTAAACTCATAAAATATGTTCCACTTATATTATACTAGCTGCTGCCCGCGGCTTCGCTCGCGTGGTACCCGGATAAAAAGAAGCTTATGTTACTCTCCAGCCCTCCAACTATCTCCACACAAAAAATCACGTCAATCCGTCACTCTGTTTTGACTTGAAAGCAGGACAAATAAACACACTTTCACATTTATAATATAGAAATGGATATAACATTTATAATATGGGAACCAAATGGGAACGGATAATGCGAGTATAATGTTTTCCGCATGTTTAATTTTTACACGAGATCTTAACATAGTTAATGTGTATCCTACATCGTGAGGAAACCGGTTCGTATTCGAATAAAAGACAACAGTCTCCCAGCTTGTGACATGCTGTCTTTTCGCAAAACATTTAGACAATCTTCTTTAGACTGGCCTGACATCCTCTAAACATCTTCAAAACATCATCTTGAGTGCCTGAAAGTCACAGAAAATGTCTACCGTTTCTATGCTCTACCAAAATCTGCGGTCCTCCAAAGCATTAGACCACAAAATCGGAGACGATACGGAGACAGACAAAAGTGTAGGCTCAGTAAAAGGTCACCATTGGCACCTCTTGGATGCAGAACCCTGAAGATGTAGGCTTTATAGACAACAATAATAAGTACTGGAGGACATGTAGATAGGATGAATGAAAGTCGTTTAACTAAACAAATGTATGAGGCGAGTGTGAATGGAACATACCTGGACCAGATTGGTGATGTTTTGGAGAAAGGCCAGGTCAAAAGTACCCTAAACTGGCGAGCTTGTATGAAAAATGTGATGAGGGTGAATGAGGCGAAAGAGGTGTGTCAGGATTGTAGCAAGTGGAAATCCGTGGTCTCTGCCTATCCCTGTGGGAAAGAGGCGTGATTTTATGTATGCAATAATAAGTAATTTAATTTGTATAAGCTTTTGCCTCTGGTTATTGTATGCAGTTACATTATATACCACAATGACAGGTCTAATCGTTACGATCGGTTTCATCCTTTGTAATAGGCATAAATAGTGAAACAAAGAGTAACACATCAGAGTCCTGTCGTAAATAATGCATTTACGGTTCAAAACCAGTAATTAGGGATGCAAATTCACATTGAATGGTCCTTTTGATGGCAATAATTTATTCAATTTCATTATCTGATGCATCTTTGTAATATTCTGTTAATGTCTTGTATGTAAATGAACAAATTGATTGTTCGTAACCATATTTGTGAAATTCAACTGAAGTTTCGAGAAAAAGGAAACCTCAAGGCTTGTGTAACGAAATACATACATACATAAAACCACATCTCTTTCCCGTACGGGAAGGCAAATACCACAGATTTCCACGACCACGATTCTGACACACATTTTCCGCCTTATTTACTTTTACAACATTCTTCATACAATTTCAGTTTAGGATATTTTTGATCACCCTTCGGAAAAATGACAATTTTAATGATAATTATTATTACGGGATTTTATCGCGTACCTTTTATTTATTTTGTTTCCCGACGTTTCGAACACGTTGCAGCGTTCGTGGTCACGGGATGACTGAAGTACTGGAGCTACCGCCGAGAATTGAGAGTAGGATCCACGACTACCCCCAATTCGTCTTCAGAACCAGAAAAGTCCTCGTTCACACTACGACACACAACACTGACGGTGTCAGGCTGACGTACAGTCGGACCACCCCGAACACACTTATTAATTATAGGATTCCACGCAGACGAGAGACGATAACCACCATCACGATTAAAATTTCGGTGTTTTTTGATCTCGATCACCTCTCGAACTATCCTCTTATAATAATGGCGTTCTTTGGATAGAACTTTTGGGTCATGTAGTTCTATCCAGGCAAGTGAATAGGCAAAAATAGGCAAGTGAATAAGTCAGCGATTGCGGAACATCTGCTCGATTCAGGCCCTAACCACTGGATAGAACTACATGACCCAAAAGTTCTATCCAAAGAACGCCATTATTATAAGAGGATAGTTCGAGAGGTGATCGAGATCAAAAAACACCGAAATTTTAATCGTGATGGTGGTTATCGTCTCTCGTCTGCGTGGAATCCTATAATTAATAAGTGTGTTCGGGGTGGTCCGACTGTACGTCAGCCTGACACCGTCAGTGTTGTGTGTCGTAGTGTGAACGAGGACTTTTCTGGTTCTGAAGACGAATTGGGGGTAGTCGTGGATCCTACTCTCAATTCTCGGCGGTAGCTCCAGTACTTCAGTCATCCCGTGACCACGAACGCTGCAACGTGTTCGAAACGTCGGGAAACAAAATAAATAAAAGGTACGCGATAAAATCCCGTAATAATAATTATCATTATGTTAACAAATCGCGAAAGTTTAACAAGTTATATGACAATTTTAGTTCCAAGCATGTTCGCTTAGATCTTGCATAGTCTTTCTTCTCCAGCTGTCCCATACACACTCACCCAATAAACTTGTTTCGATAAACCACTTTCATTATTATTCTTTCTATAAGCCTCCTACTTATAAGCCGAAACCATCGTATCACGAAGTTATTCTTAATTATTGTGTACCTACTCTTTCAAGGTGGATCATTTGGTATCAAGTACGTTTTCAGCTTCAATATAGCCACAGTTTTGGGTTACACAGGACTCGGCTTAGCGGATTACAAAGTCATGGATATAATTGGTTCGTAGTTTTGTTTCTGAAAACAGTCTGGCTTTTTGTGGACAGTCTGCGGTTCGTTTAAATCATCAGCTCGGCCTGGGTCTAATAAATTTATTGGCTGTGAAGCGAGATGTCTAATTTCGACTCGAAACCATTTCGTTTTGTACGAGAGATTTAGTGTTTCGCTGCGGGTGGCATGATCAACACCAATTGTTATTTTGTTTAAAATAATTAAATTTAAGCTTTTTTATGCATAGTGTTTGCGTGTTGCGAAAATAAAAAAATGTTTTTTAAAATGACTGAGCAACTTGGTTTTCTATCGCAAATTTTTAAAATATTGCTACAACATCAAAAGAAAAAAAAATTATATTTTTTTATCAATGAAACCCTTTTTGCAATGTCATTTGCTTACCATTTGATTTCAAATACTAAGTGTTAGCGTTAAAACGTGTTAAGTAAATAATTACAAATATTTTTGAATAATTGTATGATTATACAATTTGGTTAGTGAATGATTGGTTACCGCAGTTTTAATGGATCTTCAAGTAAAGTCTTGACGAATTACTTCCTAACCTTACTCTGCAACTAAAAGCAACCAATGACATCCACAATAATGCCCGGGTTACACGAGGCTAGTTTTTCAAGCTAGGATAGCAAGCTAGTGTTAGTAAGCTAGCAAGCTAGTACTTCTAGCTTCGTGTACTAGCTTAGAAATGAAGCTAGTTTTGTCTACACGAAGCTAGAAGTACTAGCTTGCTAGCTTACTAACACTAGCTTGCTATCCTAGCTTGAAAAACTAGCCTCGTGTAACCCGGGCATAAAAGCTGGTTAATGCTACTCAGCGATGATGAAAGCCGTGATATAGTTGAATATCACTCAAAATTCAACAACGCAGCTAAAATCGTTATGACTCCAAAAAGGTAAATTGCTTGGTAAATTAAATAATATTTTATGATCGTGAAATTTTAAGGAAAGATTAAAAGTTGCAAAGCTTATCTGATTCCATCTGTACATAAAATAAATGTAATGCAAATTATAAGGCTATACAAATACGCGGTGTCGCGGACAGGAAAGCGTTCTATCAAGGCGTAATCATACCGCCGATCAGAAATAAAGCATTTGCGATCCTGGCATATCAGGTTATACCCGTTCTGCATAGGACCAGTTCCTTTATCAGATATCTGACGATGTTGGCTATCGGAAATGCGGTGGCCAGGGTTTGACGGCCGTAGTTTGACTAAAAAGGAACTGGAAAAATTGAGGGCTCCACTAATACACGTTCGGTAGCCTGATATCTTACGATTCAATTATATTGATACCTGTGATTATTACAATCACCTAATTAGAATTAATATCTAGCCAAAACCAGCAAATAGCATCTGATCGAGAAGGATTTGTAGCATCTGTGCATCAATAACATTTATGTTGACATAAAACTCTTCTTTTGTTACTCATTTTAATCTATGTCAATCTGTATATTTGCCTCGTATTTGTATCGTATTTCTGGGACACATTTACTTAGTGTGTTGTTATTTTGAAAGATTGATCGAACATACAAGATAATTGAACTTAGCATAATTCTTATTGTACATTCTAATCGAAAAGATCGCCCATTTTGGCCAAGTGACACTCTGGTAGTTCTCTAAATCCATGACTTTATTTTTGTCTGAATCCAACTGTTAGGCCGTTCGTCCACCGCCGCCGTTACTATTATTTCTGGCTGAAGATCATGATGACGTGACGGTCTTCCGGTGGACAGGCGGCTATAGTAAAGGTATGGTCGCTACCTCGGAGTCGTCATCTCGTTCTCGTTGCGGTGGACAAACGGCCTTATAGCTTGCCACTTTACCGCTGCCAAATGACGCTCGACGTTTTTTTTAAGAAACTATAGTTAACATACTCTGCACAAGTTTTTGAAGAATATTAATATTGTACTTTAGAATATTTTTATGTAAAAAATACCTATCGATGTCTTAACTTTTTAAACAATACTGTCCTTCGGTGCTTATGGAAAACTATTAAGTTAAAAGTAATTACGGAATTCCGATATTCTAATAAGGTTACTTAGCTTAGATATTCTTTAAATTTTTCATGAACACGTTTTCAAAATGGCCTCCTTTATTTAAACACAAGCAGCGAAACTCAAAGGCACTTCAACGACCTCATTTGGTCCAATTTTTTCGCGAAGCATGCTACACTGCATACAAATTTAAGCCTTAAGTAACATTTAAATGCATAGCCCGAAGGAAATGGTAATTAAGCTTAAAATTGCTTAAATATACAGAAAGATGAACGAAGCCCCATTTACTGTACTGAAAATATGATTTAAAGTATATTACAGAAAGTAATTAAAAGCTAACTCAACGTTGAAACTCTTGCATGAAAAGCGGTTGAATTGATAGAAGCTTTGAAATATTAGTGCTATTAAATTGACTTGGCTTACTTTATATGCGGGTAATTGAATTCTTCTTTTCAGGGTAAATCTTTAAAGACTACTTCGTGCAATTGCAGACTTTGAAATGTCATAGAAGTTTCTGAATGGAACAAATTCAAAAAACAGTCTATGGATGGCCAAATAGAAATGGTGAAAAAAAATTATGAGCTAAGAATGAGAGAAACATTATAACCCACACTTTTTTTATGCTATGTAGGCTACAAACATAGAAAAAACTTAGGCCTTTAAATTTTTACTAGATGATTAACAGGTACAGTGACAGAGACAATCTCCTGTTAAGTGTTGTAAATCTACACTTAACGGGACTGCCTGGGACATTGCTTTCAGCTTATCCGGCCATTTCCACAGGAAAGACATTGTTAAGGAGTGGACACACTGCGTTTTTTGCAGCGCGTTTGTGTCGATACAAACGCGATTCGAACGCAATGCGAACGCGTTGCCCCCCTCCCGGTGAGCTTTTGTATGAAAAAAAACGCGTTGCGAACGCGCGCTTGTATCGATACAAACGCGTAGCTCCAAAACGTGCTGCAGAAAACGCAATGTGTCCACTCCCTAATACGTTAATCATAATAGGTGATCAGTTTTTATGTCACCTGAAAGTATGATAATGGTTCCTGAAAAAACAGAAATGCTCGGTTGCTAATGCCACTAGCGGTCAACCATCTATTATATATTGGACTGACTGTTTGATGTTGTTATTTATTCAAAGTTGTTTTTTTTTTATTAGAACTAGAAATCTCAACATTTTTCTCATAAATAGAAATTAGATGGGTTCTAGGCAACAGTTTGTTTATTTACAGTTGTTTAGCTAACGAGGAAAAATCCGGTAATTAGATTTCACGAAAGGGCAGTGCCTCTGGGACTTAAGATTTGAAATTCTAGGTTCTTGAGGTTGAACGTGATATAAAATACTCTCAATTTTTTCTACATAAACCTAAAGGAAAGTAGGTCATTAGTTTTATGTTATAGGTAGAACTATCTTTAGTAGTAGGTACCTAAGGTATGCCCATTATAACTTTTTGTATATTTTTGTATAACCTTGCAGTGTAAAAAAAAAACAAAGAAGTTTTTTGAGACTTCTTCTTCTTTTTTCGTATGAGCAAGTGGCCAACTCTGGTGACGGAGTTTTTAGGCCGCCTGAAGGCCTCCATCATGGCATAACGACTTAAAAGCCGGGACCGACAGTTAACGTGCCCTCCGAAGCACGGAAGCGCTCAGCTCGTAATACCACTTGCGGTCACCCATCCTAAAAGTGACCACGCACAACCAGGGGCGTAGCTATAGCTTTGTTAAGGGGGGGGTCCAAAGGTTCCAAAATACAAAGATCATTGTAAAGGGGGGGGTCCAAGGGTTCCAAAATACAAAAATTGACTAGGTTTCCTCTGAACTCAATGGGCTAAGGGGGGGGGTCCGGACCCCCTAAACCCCCCCCTTATATACGTCCATGCGCACAACGCTACTTAACTTCAACGATCAATCAAGAACGTCCAAGCAAGCTACGCCACGAGCGCTTATTATCTAGGATACCATTGTGCTGTCAAAATATTCTATAGAGATGGAAAATAATGAAAAAATATAAATTCGTCCAGTCTATCAACTATAAATATTCTTGTTTACTCACCAAAGAATTACATTTTAATGAAAACACGTGCCCCAGATTTTATATTCTTACAAAAATTACTGTGTCCCTTCCACTCACCAAGAGATGGCGCTACCAGTGATGTTTTTAACAAACTTTGAGTGAGAATCGAAACGAACCAGCAGATCCCAACTTTCTTAGAATATAACACATGGAATGTATTATAAGTTAATTATTTATAAGTAGGTACCTACTTATAAGTTAAATTAAAGGGGGAACATTAATAAGAATACTAGTAGTTCGCCCCGAACTGAGATCTCGCGCACCGTAGATGGCTTACATTTGGACTTTCTTCTGACTACCCCTATAATTTCAAGTGCTACTACTGCCGAGTATGCCTATTGCGCTAGCTCTTCATGGTAAAAAATACTAGCATGCATGCAATACAATAATGTCGTGTCTAATTTTTCATTTACTTATTTCATATTTATGAATTCTCGTCGTATTTCTAAAGTATACGTCCTAGAATGAAAATAATAACTATTTTGGAATGTACAAATTAAGACCTTTCATTTGACACCCCACTCAATATATTTGTTTATTTAACTTTTTTTACCCCAATTATTTTCATTCTTTATCAAAAAATTTTTTATCATGAAAATAAATCAAGTAGCATCTAAAATCATTGCAAACCAAACCGCAACGATGCCACTCTCTTTTTAAGACCGACCAGTCAATGAGCTACGAAGACATCGAAACTCTATGAAACGGGAGCTCTTGCAGCTCTGGTTTCGTAGTTTTTGTTTTGGTCGTATTTCAAAAACTATACATCCTAGATTAAAAATAAAAACCATTTTGGAATGTACAAAATAAGCCCTTTCGTATGACACCCCATTCAATATATTTGGGTAACTTTGAAAGCAATTTACCCCCTTGGGAACCCCATATCTTTACAACCCCTTCATCGATTACGCTCATACGCTCCACAGCAAATTTCCATAGCACTACCTATTGACCTATCAAGTTTCATACAGATTGGATTAGCGGTTCGATAGTTATGCGAGAACATAAAAATGAAACATACAAACATACAAACATACAAACATACAAACATACAAAGCAAAATCGCCTAACTTGCCACTAAGATCTTCGCTCGCTTCGCTCGCTCGATCGATAATTCGCCGATAGGTACCTACCTAGTAATCTACTAGGTAGTAGGTAGGTAAAATAGCTAATAAGATACGAGCAATTATTTTTTCACTGAAGTAGGTTCGTATAGGCTAGTAACTCACGGAATATTAACATTCAATAAATATAGGTAGAATGAGTTGTACCTATAGTCGTATTGCTCATTATACGGACTAAAAATATATAACAAGTGGCTAAATTAAAAATTTTAAAAAACCGACTTCAATACAAACTGTATTGGGTAAGGCTAAGGGTGAGCTAATTAAAATTAGCCCAAACATGGATGTTCCACTGTTATTCCCTGAGAAGTTCCATTGGACAGGTCCTGACTCCATCATCAGATCAGCTAGCTGTCACCATATTATTACATTATAGTCGGAACTTGACCGACATGCTGAGTTCCAAGTTTCAACTCAATCAGACTATTTACTGAGGAGTTCTGTTGAACAGCTCCTGACTCCATCCCCAGATCAGCTCGTTGTGACCATATTATTACATTCTAGTTGAAACTTGACAGACGTGCCGAGTTTCAACTCAATCGGCCTATTTACTGAGGAGTTCTGTTGAACAGCTCCTGACTCCATCATCAGATCAGCTCAATGTTACCATAATATTGCATTGTCACCGATAACCTTTTAAAAAATACCCTAATCACTTCAAGTGTGCCTATAAAATTTGAAGAGTTACCTCGATTTCTCCAAGATCCCATCATCAGATCCTGACCTGATGACCAAAAGGACCAATTGGAAAGTGTACCCTTTCAAACAAAAAAAGAATTTTTGAAATCGGTCAAGGCGTCTTCGAGTAATCGGTGAACATACATAAAAAAAAAGCACAAAAAAAAAAAAAAGATTCCGACGAACTGAGAACCTCCTCCTTTTTTCGAAGTCGGTTAAAAAATGACATTTTTTCCTTCAATTTTAGTCCGATTTTAGTCCGTATAATGAGCAATACGACTATAGACTCATTCTGTCATAGAGACGACGAGCGGGACCGAAAATTAAATTATTACTTGTTACGATCTGATTTACCAGATTTGTAAATAACTTTACAGAAATGTAAAACATAAATTATCTTCTATTTATTATCTTGAATCATGAATTTTACCACAGAATACTAGAGTACTACGTACAGAAGGGTCACTTCGCGAGTAAATTTGTTTAAATAGAGACTCTCGCGGCGAAGCTATAAAGTGCAATTCAACTCGCCTATTGGCCTATTACCTATCGAGATATTTGCCTAAACATTCCCATCCTGCTCTAATGCGTAACTGTGTCACTGTCTGGCGCGGTGTGACGCAACTCGTAAGGGTTGTCGAATTTTCGCTTGCGACAACACAAATAAATTAATTTATTTTATTTGTCACAAAAACAGTACCTACCTACTTAAGTTCTAAAATAAGTAGGCCTAAATATAATTTAATCTACCGTTACCACGGAATAAATAGTAGTAAGTAGGTACTACGTATTGTACGTAGGTAGGTGAAGTAGGTAGTTACATTATTATCTCGTTCGTTTTGTAAACAATTGCATTTCAAAATATCTATGTATATGAATATAAAAATAGTAGGTATGAAGATACCTACCTAGACATCGATCAGACACACACAATCATCATCACTCAACTAGACCGGGAGCCGTTATCCGATAATCACCCTTTTAATGTTAGGTTTGCAATCACATAATTATGCAATTTAAAGCACGGCCAGGACTCGAACCCACGACCTTCGTCTCAAAAGTTGAGGTACTAATCACTTCGACCAACATGGCTCTATGAATGTAATGTACCTAATGTAACTTCTAAACACTTACAATTATTATATTAAGTAGGTACCTACCTACTACATATATAGGATAAGTACCTATCTACATATATTAATTCAATCGGCAAAATTATTACTATTCAGCCATCCTAATTTCTCGACGCGGCGCCATTTGTAGTCTAAGAGCTGGCAGCTTATTTATGCTAAGTTAATTATTAGGGAATATGCATATGGTTTAAAATTCTATGCCGATTTTTGGGAGGTTGGTGCCTTTTTTTTAAACCACATATTAAAATATAAGAACAAACAATAGGTAGGTATTTGTGAGAACAGTTTACATCAGCGGGGTTAAAAATAAAAAGGCCGTTACTGCAGAATCACAATAGGAATTGAACTACCTAAATACTGCTAAATACCTAAATACCATTTCATTTCATTTCATTTCTAAAGCGTTTACTTTTAGGTACCTAGGTAAATAAACAAAACTGTAGGTACCTACCTACCTACAGTTTTGTAGGTAGGTAGTTTTGTAGGTGTATTATGTTTGTTTATTTGTAAACAGGTAGGTATTCAATCAAAAAGGAATCGAATAGGTACCTATAAAATCTCGTTTTCATTATGCACCTACAGTTACAGAGTAAAAGTAAGTACCTACCTAGGTATTTATTGATGATTTATTTAAATAGGTACTTACAACAAATTATAGAAAAGCTTAGTAGGTACCAACCTTTCAATATCTTCCGGAATTTTGTAGAATGTTAATGTCCATTCATTGCTTTTCCTTTTGTTTAGACACCCGTAGACACAGCAGTATCTTTTATAAGGACTAGATCGTTTAGACATCGTGCATAAATCACAAGAAACGATGTATACGAGATCACGATAATTACGCACAACGCGTCTAGTCCGCAAGCCGAGCGAGCGGCAAGTGGCAACCTATGTCGCGCGCCCCCCGAGGCGGCGCGCGTCCGATAAATACCTAAAGTGAGAAGTGAGCCAGGCCTGATTTTACTCAAGTTAAAGTTTTTATTTTACCTATTCCAAACAAAGTCTTCCTCTAAAAATGACCAACAAAAAAGTGCAATTAAAATTCTTTGTGACATCTTACCATCCAAAGATAAAGCGCGATTATGAAACACCGCTGACTTTTATTTTCATTCATATTTTATTACTTCATCGCTACCTGATCGTAGGGCTACCATGATCACTATCCGGTTACCAACATCACATAGTAGCTTGGTTTCAGTAGTGCAACTCATCGATAGGACTACAATACAATGGATTTTTTTAATCTATCTCATCATTGACTTGTAAAATAAGTGTTTATTCAGTTTTATGCAGACGAAATAATACAACATTTAATATTAAATTTATTTTCGAAATTTTGAAAAACGTTGACACAATGTACCTACGCTATGACAAATGTACTTGGATGATGTTATAATCGTGCAGTCTTTAGATTTCGTCGTATTTTTATAAAACTTGGTGTAAGATCAATAAATCGTCCTCATAAATTGATGACATGAAAGTGCTGTTTCAAAACTAACTGAAAAAATCAATAATAATAAAGTAATGGTCACAAATACCTATAGTCTACTTTGTACACACCAGCAGTGCGATTCAGTCTTCCGAAAATGCATTCGATTCGATGATTTTCTTCGGAAACTTTCCGAATTCAGAATACATTCTGAGAAGGTCTGAATCGCACTGCTGGTAAGTATAGCTGTGACAAACAAAGCATTATAATTTGATTCTTGACATTTTTATGTAAATTGCAGATAGGGTACTGTCTTAATCTACACTATACAATTGCAGGGTTGCCATGATCACTATTCGATTACTAAAACAGTCACGGTGACAACAAAAAGTGCCGACAAAGCGGCAGAGGACAGCGCGCGACGGCAGCGCGGCGCAATCCGGGCGCTTTTTACAACCCATGGGACATACTGTCGATAAAGATAAAGACCATGTTGTGTCACAAAAGCTATTTTGTTTATACTAGACAAACAAATGAATCTAACAAATAATCGAACTCACAGAACGCAAAATGTTGAAAAAGATATAGACCATGTTGTATCACAAAAGCTATTTTGTTTAGACTAGACAAACAAATTAATCTAACAAATAATCGAACTCACAGAACACAAAATGTCTAATCTAAATGCTAGGTCTTTGTTGAATAAATGGTCTGGGATAAATCACCAAAGGCACTGCTCATCTAGGAAATCATAGCTTTTGGTACTATTGTGTTACCATTAAAACTAAATGTATTCGTCAAACAAGAACTTAAACGGGTAAACTGTAAGGGTCTCTATTGAAAAGGTTTTAAATGTAATATGGAGATGATTGTTTTATTTGTAGAAATCAAGATCTTAGTAAAAACTTTGCATGAAATAATGTACAGAAGAATCAGATGTTTCAAATTGAATGATTTTTGTATAACAAGAATATCACGTGGTTTTGATTCACAACTTAGCACTGTATAAGATGAGTGCTTGCTATGTATCTTTTATGACACTGTGTCACCCTTTAAAGAGACGCCTTGTCTTAAAACACACCTGCTTAGAATCTTGATATCGAATTCCCAGACTTTGAAAACCAGACGTGAAGACCTCTTATTTCCCGCAAAACTCTTATTTCTCGCCACAAAATTCGAACGATCGAATACTCGATACGGTTCTAGCTAAACTGGTCTTTTATCATGTTAAAAAATGATGGCAGACATAAATGGCATCCCCTAATTTTTTTAGTTCTAAATCTGATGTTTAAGCAATGTGTTACATGAATTTGTATTTGTGTTTTGTATGCTTGTAATGTTTTGGGACTCATTTTCATTTTAAGCGACCGTTCCTTAATTCAAAGAAAGTGGTAATGGTTGACTTTACTGCCTTTTAAAAATGACTGTCAGATTTATGGAGCGTCCTGTCTAGACATGGTTTTTTACAAGCCTTTAAATGTCAACTTTGCTTTATTGACTGTAAATGAATATACGATAAGAAAACCTTAGAAGTTTTTGGTTTGTGAAATATTATTTTCACATAAGTATTGATATAAAATGTTTTTTTACAGTCTCTGTAAAAAAAATCTTATCAATTTACCAAACAACAAATACCAGAGTTCACCTAGCTTATGTTTACAAAGTTGAATACGTTAAATCAATGAACCGAGCAACCATTGCTCCATTAGTCTCAGAAACAAAGGGGTGACAAGGTGTTCCGAGCCGAACCCAAACACAATAATGATAAAATTGTCACGGTGACCGCCAGGCAGGTGTTGTGGCGTCTGATATTGATGCTGGTTGCTTCCAGGCGAGAGGTTTAGGGAATAGATGGGTATTAGATAAGATACAACTAACATTTTGTTTGTTGCCCTGGTTCTTCACGGTCTTGGTCGCGAAAGAACAGGAGTAGAATCACCTAGCTCTTAAGACAATTCAAAGTGGTACACTAGTGATCTTATTGAATAAATGAATTTGACTATTGACTATTTTGATTATAAATAGCGGTAGTGTTAACATTGTAAGGAAACAGAAGCTAGAAGAAAGTTTACTAAACTTGTTTATACAATCTAGTTTCTTTTATAAAGGTATTTTTTATTTGATAAACAAAAAGTTGATGAAATAGTAAGTCAAAACGTAAATATCTTTAGAGAATGAAACTATGAAACTAGTTTGACAGAATTGGACGAGTCGGAAAAGAAGTAAAAAGTGTTATAAGAGCGGTCAATTTTGATGTTTTGGTATACCTAAAGAGGTACGATATTAAAAGATTTTATTATTAAAAACCCTCTGTCCAACCTATCTTTGATGAAGTGTACTGAAAAACACCTGCTTCTTACTGTGGCGACAAAACGCCGAGAGTTTTTTCTTCTTATCCTCTAAAAAGGTGAAAGCAAAGCAAATCTTATCTTTGGCGGATAGCGTAAAGGATATTTAGGGATATTTGTCTAAGGTGTTAATTAGGGTAATACGACTGTCCTTTTGTTTAGATTCAAAAGGTGCGCAGCGTATCACGGTGATAGTCTTATTATTTTTATCTTTTTAAAATGAAAGGTTTGTATGATAAGCTTCTAAGACCTTGGTAGGTATGAAGACATTTTATCGAGGTTCTGGGATTTTAGAAGGGTTCTAAGGCGTCTTGGGGCAGCACTTTATAGGATAAATCTGAAGGTCAGTAGTGAATTGTAGGGTCAGGGGCGAGCTCAGTTGATAAGGCTTGAAACAATAATGTAGAAAAATTGAATTTCTTTCTACGATGTAATTTGGAAGCATGGATGACATGACAAGTCAAAAAATCAACGATGGGGATCAATGCCTGTAATTTTAAACCTCACATTTCATCATCATCATCCACAGCCCGATTTTACCCACTGCTGGGCATAGGCCCCCCTAAGTTTGTGCCATCCACCACGATCCTGTGCTAGCCGCATCCACTGACGCCCCACGACGTGAACTATGAATAACCTCACATTTATTTGTGATCAATTCTTTGTGATTTAAAAGTTATTCGTAATTTTTATGAAAAATCGAAGTAGAGGTTATTGTCAGTACCTACCTATTGTTAGTTTTGAATAATGACCATGAAGTTATGAAGTGCAAAAAGATGCCTAAAGAAATTCTACCTGCAAACGATATTGGTTATGATGACTGTTTGCAAACCTTAGACCAAGAAACTGAGTTGCCAACATATCTTGATCAGAGTTCACTCTTTTTGAGTTTTCATGTTTGAATTTATTGAGCTAGAAAAGTTTGACCGTTACATCTGCGAAATTCAGAATTTTCTAATAGAAACGTTAGCTTTCAAACAAATCTAATCGCAAGTTTTAAAGTCCAAGTTTTCAGGTAAACATTCTGGTAACCTAGTTACAGGAGCTTCCATTCATGAATTTAAAACACATGAAACTCTAAGCGAAGGCATACATCATACTTATCTTGAGAAATACGTGATATTTTGACTGAGAGACGACATTAAACCTGGGATAAAACATCAGACGCGACCAAAATTCAAAATAATTCGTTTTAAGTACATTTCTTTGCGTAATAAGTATATTATAATTGTGAAATAGTAAAAAAATAGAAGCATTATAAAGACATACTTTAAAAATCAAAAGAAAACATTACTTTTACTTTTTTTTTTGTAACAAGTTAAAGTCGACCTTTTGCATAACAGAAATATCTGTCAAGCCAGTTTTGTGGTTTAAGTGATAGATAAAATATACGATTAAAAGTCGCATCTCAAAAAATAGTAAGTATAGCTTGAGAATGATTCTAAAGAAACAAGCTTGGATGACTTTAGTAAAAATAGACATACGACCAAAAGTCGCGTCTCAAAAAATGTTTCAGCTGAAGGATGAACGTAAAACTGCGATAATATCGAGTTGAAGCGCTGCCGTGATTTAAAGGGGTACTATTCTAAGGAGCCATAAAGATTATCACTGCTGGCTAATGGGACCTCAAATTAATTATTGAGATGTAGGTTTGTGCTATAATTTCAGTGGTGTGCACGGTGTGATAAGCCAAATTGATGCTTAAGTGTACCCTTTATTACGTGTATAAGGATTGAGTAGGCTCGTATTTAGATACTTGCGAAGATATAAAGCTGGACTGAGGACTGAGTAGGTATGTGTTTCGATCGGTTTATCTATGTATTAAATTTTTTTTTGTGAAATGAAATGTTTATGTTTTTGAATGACACAGCAGTGCAAAAAAATTAAAAAAAACGACTTCAATGTTACTAAGCCGAGCAATTTCCTGCACTCTCGAGGTGCATTTCTGTTCGTAACTCGGAAGATCCTTGACAAATCTTGACCAAATTTTTATGGCATAAATCGGAAACCCTTTTAAACAAAAAAATAATTTTCTAAATCGGTTCAGGCGTCTTCGAGTAATCGGTGGACATACATAAAAAAAAGATTCCGACAAATTGAGAACCTCCTCCGGTTAAGTATAACATTACTATTTTCTTCTGAAGTCTTGAATACTTAAGTACAAAACATTATTCATAAAAGTAGGTCTGAATGGAAATTGTGTGCTGCCTTTTAAATAATGTACATTTACCTAAATGATAGGCATCTGTCAGAACAACAACGAAAACAGAAATTCAGGACTGCCTTGAAATTTCCGTTGAAATCCATTTTTCATTGTCAAGTCAGCGGGTTTCACACCAAAATTGATTAAAGCTCGACATTTTAAACAATAAATAAGACGTGCCATGTCCCAGTACTATTGTCCTTAGTTAAAAGTTGGACACTTCTAGCTGTAAGTTCGTGACCTAGTCGTTCATTTTGATTACAGAGTTTTTATGCCATCTGAAGGCACGCGCAGGCGGGGCGTCTAACTTCCTATTTACACAGACGCTACACAATGTCATTTTTGTACACGCACAATTGTGTGCGTGAAGTTAGGTTGTCACTATATGAATAACTAGGTACTGTACACTATGGTCTCGGTCTCGTCGTCGGGTCTGCGCGCGTGGCGCGTCCCTAGCTCAAAGTCAGTTCCTCGCCAGCTCAGCTCGCGCGGTGAGGAAGCCCGGTGAGGGGTGGCCGTTCTATACGTAGTATTACTATCTATTCTATGCTGAAAGCCTCCATCATGGCTTAAGAACTTTATTTGCCAGATTGATATAACGTGCCATCTGAAAATGAAAGCGTATAGTTGCTAATGCCAAAAGCCACCCATACATTTTGTGACTGTGCATAATAGTGGCCGCTCACCTATCCATTCCGCGTCAAACGCGCCGAATTCTCGTAGTACTGTCAGATTCGGCGGGCAGGTGTGCGAGGTCTCATACGATTTCATATTAAGAATTATAAAATTCGATTCGTTCGGCACGTTCGGCGCGGATAGGTGTGCGGTCACCTTTATCATCAGTTAGCTTCGATATGTCACGGGCAACTTGATTAATTGGGCAGTATTCATATGGACCGGTCATTATGCATAATGACCAAGAGCGTCGGGCAATTTGATTTTATTACCTACTTTGACCGGTCCATATTCATAAAACCCGACGGTCCGTGGTCCATTTAATAAATCAAGGCTTGAATTTATCACGTAGACCGGGCAGTATGAATAGTGCCCTACTACTAGCCGGGCAATGTGATAAATTGGATTAAAATCTGTAGGTTAGGTTATGTTAGGTTAGTAAAAAAACTACGCGCGAGGCGAGCGTAGCGTGCCGCGGCAGCGGCCGCCGAAGCGCCAAAAATGTAGTAAATCAATTAAAACACTGCAATTCATCTAATTTATTACATTGCCCAAGATAGGGTGGTCATTATTCATAATGACCGGTCAAAGTGATTAATCAAGCACTTTTTATCACATTGCCCAATTGACACGGTCATTATGCATACGGACCGGTCATTATTCATAATGACCGGATTTATCAAATTGCCCGTAACAGATATATCAATAACGACTAAGCCACGCCATGTGCACTTTATATCCTTTCATTTATAATCTAAAGATCGTTTAAATTTCCCCAACGTGGTGTTAATTTGGTGATTAATTCTTGTTGATATTAGGGTTGTACTTTATAATCGAATTAAAAATATTTGTGTGGAAATATAGGGAATGGTGAAATTATAAATGCATTTATAATTTTCAGAAACGAAAAATTAATTGCAGCATGGGCCGGGATTCGAAACCACGACCATAAGGTTAGAAGTTGAGGAATTAATTAATACTAATAAGTAATAACATTTAAGATTGCCCAAAATAGAGTAATTATTTGGTTTTCCCAACCCTAATATTTAAACACCTACGTTTAATGATGGAGTTTTATGATTCACCCCTAATTTGATTACGCATAACATTATTCCTGTTGAGATTCACCTAAAATTTATGGATCTATTAAAACACCATAAACTTAAAACAGTACCTTTCTTCAATATTGAGGTAACGAAAGTTATATTAAATAAATTGAATAGTTATTAAAAACTTTTATTACTCCTCAGATACGTTTATAGGTGAAGTTTATTATAGATCTGATGTATTAAAATGTTGTTTTGTTTATAAATTATAATTATTCTGCCCGAACATTAAATAAATGAAATGTTTGACGATTTAATTTTATACAACGACATTTTTAATGGAAACTAGCTGTGCCCGCGGCGTCTCTCGCCCGTGTAAAATTATATCACTCGGCTGATTTTAGTCTCACGCTCACCGTCAGCGCTGATAGGCGAGTGATCTTTATTACAATGAAATAAGGATACTGATTGTTTAGCAGAAATGGCTACGCTGATTGCTCTCGTCAGTGCTGGACAAACAGTATCCTTATTTCATTGTAATAAAGATCACTCGCCTATCATCGCTGACGGTGAGCGTGAGACTAAAATCAGCCTATGTGTTTTATATATCAAGTGGCTAAATTAAAATTTTTAAAGGACCGACTTCACTGTTATTAATTAGCTGAGTAAGGCTGAGCAATTTTCTGCACTCTAGGTGCACTTTCTGTTCATATCATAACTCCGAAGATCCTCGACAGATTCTCACCAAATTTTTATGGCACCACTGGCGGTACCGTACCTAAATCTTTTTAAAAAGAAATTTCATCATTCATTTCATCAGTCTAGGCGTTTTCGATCAATCCGGGAAAAGTGATGAATTAAGAACCTCCTCCTTTTTAAAGTCGGTTAAAAAATACGTGAATTTTCTTTAATAACTTTTTTACATTTAAGACGCAGTTTTCTTTGTTTCGGAGATTGCCTCCTACATACAAACAAACAAACAAGCAAACTTTCTCTCTTTATAATATTAGTGTAGATTTATTCAGTTTTTTTCCTTATTAGGAACTATAAAACATCTTCGAATACATTTGTAAACCCATTAAAATGAATCTAATATTATTTTTGTTCTTATAAGCTATTAATAAACATCTATAAATGAGAGCATTCATAATAGAGGAAATTCTTCGCAACTCATTCGGTTATAATATAACCGAAAACAAGTTATTATATTTGTGTTTGTACTCTGGGAATCAGATAACTGATATAATACTTTTAACATTTTTTAACACCTTATTGTATCTTGACACGGAACTATTTATCACTGTTATCACACAAATTTAAAAGTTATGGAAATCGAACCCACAATCTACAAAGCAAAAGTCAAACCTACTACCACCTGACCTAATGAATCCAATCAACTCTTTCAACTCTTTGGCTCACTCTACTCTATATCAGTGTTCCGCAAACTTTTTGTGTTCAAGTACTAGTATAGTATTATATTATCTGTGGTTCAAGGTACGTACCTACATCTAGGAAATCGGAAAATTTTGGAGGTAAGTACACCATAAATTAAATATCAATTTTTTATGCATGAATCATGAGCTTGTTTTTTTTGGAGTAGCTTAACTGAGATAGATAACCTTATTTTTCCGTGGCACACCAACTTATGACCACGGTACACCAGTGTGCCGCGGCACACCCTTTGCGGAACACTGCTCTATATAAAATTCAAGTAACCCCTCCACTTGTAAAATTATGTTAAAATTGAAACACCGTTTAAACAATTGCCATCCTTTTTTGTTAGATACTGTTAGATAGTGACATGGCGAATCTTGAGCATTATTTAACCAGTGTTTAAGTTTATGAGTAAGGCCTTTAATGTTTTTCTTCACAAAGCATGCTTAAAAAGATTTTCGAGGGACATGCCCACTGCAACATTGTGTTTTTAAAGCATTCAGAGATATGTCACTAAACTAGGCAACTAGTCACAGCTCAAAGTAAACTACTAGGTCACATCAGATCGTGACAGTTTAAAAAGTATGAATATGCTAACAGATAAATGTTATTAAAAACATTTCAGCCCCTTGATTGTCTATCTTTGATAGCGATCAAAATCGGTCTCAAATTCTTAAATATAATAATAATAATAATAATAAATCATTTATTTCAGGCAACAATAGCAAGTAACAGATGTAAAATACTTAAAACTACGGCCCATATAAAATATATACCTTAGAGTCTAACATACAAAATAAATAATGACAGTAGACCACGCAAGTAGCTGTCACTCTCATCTCGACGAGACCGAACGCGACAAGAGATACCTACGCGATCGTTTTGACAGTTTGAGACCAATTTGAGGTTTGAGACAAGTTCGACAATCAGCCTGCTGTAAACATATTCATAATTTTTGTCCAGTGTGGCGAGATTGGCGATTGACGATGATGATGAATTGTGAGGACATTGAAAAAGAGAAACACCAGCAAAACAAAAAAAATGATAGATAAATAAATTTTAACAGTAGCAGACACACAAAATTTCAACCATGACGTCGATTGTCCGGTAGCTAAAATGAACCGTGGCCGTGTATATTCCGAGGTTGTGCGTTCAAATCTCGTCTGGGTGCAAATTTTTGTCTACTCCATCAGACTGTTTCAAGGCTCGCACGTAATTCAGCCGCAACAGGCCGCAGAGCAATGTTTTTCTATGAATAACGGCCCGGTGCGGCCCGCCTGGTAGTGAGATAGTTCATTAAAATGTACGAAATTGATTTTTGTTATGCGATGCGGTGCGGTGGGGCCCGTTATAATGTGCGCAAGTCTTTAAACGTAGTAACAAGTGGAGTTAAATAAAAGCTTGTAAGAATAAACCCCATTACTTATGAAAGATGTTGAAAGTTGAACACTGGTTAAACAACGTCCTGTCTCTGTTTGTCACTATCCACAAATAAAGACAGGACGTTGTTTAACCAGTGTTTAACTTTAAACGCCTTTCATAAGTAAGGCCCAAAGTGTTCACCAACTGTTCTCGAATTTGTTAGCAATGCAAGTAACGGGTGCTATTGCAGTTGGCAGCAATTTGCGAGAAGCGGCAAACGCGCTGTCACTTGACATCGCATCGCGTGCGGCACCGCCAATTACTAACAAATAGTAACGTTGGACAAATGCTAGCGTTTTCAAACTGCAATTCTGTTGGGAGCTGGTAAAGAATAATGATGGCAAAATATAGTAAGCAAAAAGGATTTTCCAATTGCTTTTCGTGGTGAGACTATGAGTCATTATACTTATTCAGCAGTTAAGGTGTTTATGCCATGTCAAACTTATACTTTTGCTCTATCACCTAGACTTATAGAATAAATTTTAAGTTGAGCCATAAGAATGCTTCAAGTTCTTATGAATAATAGCGTTAGTTTTAAGAAAGATAGATCATCATCATCATTTATAGAAATAAGAACTTATTTCGGATTTGTAGGAAGATCAGAACGACGTTTTAGATTTTAAATATTATTTATGTTCTAAAATCTCCAATATTTCCTTTTGAAGTTGACCAATTAAATGTTCATGAAAACGAAAGTAAGAGCTCGCAAAAACAATTAAAATTTTAAGTGAATCTCGTCTTTTTCAAAACTCTTCTAGTCCATAAAAGTTCTATAAGAACAAAACGCGATCGGCGCACTAAAAGAATGAAGTATGTACTTGAAAAAGATAATTCCAAAAGGACCTCCTGATAAAAAGATAATTGAAATGAAACCCAGGTGAAATCGCTTTGCGAGCGTAGCACGGTTTATGCCTGCACAATTAGAGAGATTCCTAGGCGTCAGTCTGTGGGAGAGTTATTCCATCATTTAACAAGTCACTGCGACTTTATTACTCTTCCTGTTCGCTGGTACTTGACATTTTTACAAAGTAATTTTAATCGCGATAGTTTGCGCTTATTTATGACTGTCATGAAATTGTTATAATAATAGTGGAGATTCCTGCTTGTGGTTTGATTATAGTCTTTTTTATCTGTTTATCTCTTTGTGTTGTCGTATTTAAAGATCTACATTTTTACAGTAATTAATTACTCATACAATTAAAACATAGGCCTTTACATCTTTATTAGGTGATTTATACAGTGTCAGGAGGCGATCTTTGCATACACTTAACGGAACACTGTAGTGCCTGGGACATTGTTTGAGATGGAGTAGGCTTGCCCAGCTGCTAAACCATCCTCTCAGCTTAACCGGCTTTATTCACAGGAATGACATAGTCAATACGTGTGGGATTGACTAAGACCCGGGTTTCCTCACGATGTTTTCCTTCTCCGTTTGGAGCTCGTGTTAATGCGCATATAAATTTTTCGAAACGAAAATCCTTTGATGCACGGCCAGAATTCGAGCCCACGACCTTCGGACGATGATGAGTAGAATAGTAATTATATTTAGTTGTTTACTGAGAACTACTGCGATGTCACTGATCGGCGCCATTGAAAACCAGCGCTAAAAACAGTCATGGTGCTGCTGGAGCAAATGCTGAGGGGTATCTTTATTTTCTTGTCACTAGTATTGTAGGTGACTATTTCATGTTTGTGTTTGGAAAATAAAACTTTTTTCGAAACTTAATTAAACGAAAGTCGGACCAACTCGGCCAACACGGCTCTTGAAAGATGATAAAATTGTGTATATGTAATAATGATCTAAAGGGATCGCATCTGTTGCAGATGCTGTCTCATACCTATTGGTAAGTCACTGTTTACTCATTCGCTTTGTGATTTAACAGTCGTAAAGCAAAAGGATATAAATCATAAACGTTCCGTGTTAATTCGAAGCGAAATCCGAAGAATGCCGAAGGTACTTCGAACATAAAAACTTCATTTTCATAATGCGCGGGGCGGAAGCTATAAAGCGGAATTGTTTCGCCTTTCCGTTGCTCTGTTTTTACGTAACAATTTTAAGTTTTTCGGTATTTTGTTGAAAAAATCAAGATTCTATTAAAATTTTAAATATATAAGTTTGTACGTTTGTTCATTTGTGTTTCAATCAGCAGTGAACCGATTTGGATGAAACTTTAGTTAGGCTAAACCGTGGCCAGGAATATAGGCTATTTTAAATGTTGGTATGGTATTACGCGTGGGAGCAGAATCTAGTATGCTTACACAGTATAGGGATTTGCTACGTTTTGAAAAAATCAAGATAATTCTCAAAAATTCTGCGATCATGATTTCTAAAATAATCCTGCCTGGCCTTGCAACATTTTTTTGCTGCTACTAACAATTATAATAATAAGTGTATGTTTGAACTTAACTAAGTAATTTGACTACCCCTTTTACATTTTCATCAGATCGATCTGAGGAGAACATTTACTGTTTCTTAAGGTAACCACAAGCTCAAGTACTTTATTATGAACCGAATCAAATTAATATAAGATTCGAAAGCAACATTGCTTACTTCTAGAAATCAAAAAGCACATTAAAACTCACAATTCCGCATTATTATCCACTCCCGTTGTCAGGACACGGCCATATTTCCTACGGGAGTTTAATTCCATCGTCCGTCCCACCCACCTGACTCCAAGTAATATCGAGGAAGTAAATCATTCGGGACCTGACCTTTGGTAAAAAAAAACTGCCGTGAACTGCATACCGTCTTGTAAGGTAAAAAGTTGGAAAGTAGATAGAACTTTGGAAGAACGAGGTTTCTTTTGCGTAATGAAAACTTGTGCATTATGACACAGTAAGTTTACGATTTGAATGCACAGGACTTTGTGATAATATAAATAATATGAATACTAAAGTAGGTGATATTAATGACATTTTTTTTATTTTACTCTGTGATTCATTACAGCTTCTGATGTAAACCGCTGAATCTGTTGTCATCTTTTTTATTGATGTGTATAAAACCACCTCAAAAGCCTTGTTAAATTGGAAGCGAATAATGGGTTACCTAGATTATAAAAATAGTAATTAGGTAAATCTAATCGAGCGAGCTAACCTGTACCACTCTTTTGTCAAATAATTATTTACACTACCTTCTCAATTTAGACAACGTAATAGAAACTGATGCATAGTCAAGTAAAAAATGCTGAAATGTTTAATTGATTTTCAGCGATTAGCTAAGAAAAGTTCTTTGAATTTCCGACTTGGCACTGCATGAGATCTCAGAACTTTTTTGTGCGGTAGAAAGATAGGAGCAGCGAGACTTGGCAACAATTTTACATTGAATATACTTTTGTTATGATTCAATTATTTCTTCAGAACAGTTTCTAAATATCTAAATATAGATGGAGAAGGCCTTTTCGCCGCTGGAAGAGTACACAGTACATTATCTTTTATAGGAACAATAATTTTTTTGAGTAATTTTCTAATAATCTGATCTTTATGACTCTTGACCTCTATTTCTGAAACTAGGCTTTACTCTGCTGGGAGACTAATATATCTCTATTTTACCATCTATGATGATCTTCACGTGTTGGCCGAGGGGGAAAGTACCTCGACTTTCAATCCGAAGGTTGTGGGTTCGAATCCTGGATGCATAAATAGATTTTTCATTGTGAAAAATTTCTAAGCGAAGGAAAACATCGTGAGGAAATCCGCGGCTTAGTCAGCCCCACACGTGTTGACCATGTCTTTCCCGTGGATATAGCCGGTTAAGCTGAGAGGATGGTTTAGGTGCTGGGTAAGCCTACCCCATCTCAAACAATGTTCCATTCACTGCAGTGTCCTATTAACTGTAGGCAAAGATTGCGTCCTGACACTGTTTAAATCATCTAGTAAAGATGTAAAGGCCTAACTATAATCTTCAAAGATTTCAAAAAATCTTATATTTCTAGAAACATTTTCTCATCGCCAATCCATAACCATATACTTACTTCAGAGTATCAAATTACTTGGTATCCTTAATAGCAATACACATTACGGGAAAATCATCTTTGCTACAGCATTAATTACAGAGTCAAGCCATCTTTTCCTTTATCAAGGTACTCAAACCGTGGTTCAAGGCAACCCAAATCCTTCACTTTATCTTCCCTTGTCATTTATAACTGTAATGCCGGTTGTGGGGTTCCGTATGTGGGGTTCATTCCGAGGGTCTTTAATGACGGGAAGGTAGTGCATATTGTTGCTGATGATAAATGAGAAGATTCTTCGTGGCTTGAATTATGTGGTGCTATTAACTTGGTAACGTGACTCATTGCGATTTGTCGTGAATGAAATCATAATGTTGAATTTAATGCTGGTTTAAGGAACCTTTTTATATCACACTAGCGGTTCGCCCCAGCTTCGCATGGGTTTAATTTATAAATTACCCGTGCGAAGTCGGGGCGCAAACTATGTTCATCACGAATAATGTAGAATTGTAATGGTGAAATAATTTTTCAAATCGGTTCAGTAGTTTCGGAGCCTATTCAATACAAACAAACAATCAAATCTTTCCTCTTTATAATATTAGTAGGTATAGATATAGATTACAGTAGCGCAACGTAACAATAATAATTAATAAAAAATTTAAAGCACAAACCCCAACATTTAACAACATTATTATCTCGTCATAACCTAGAAAAGAGCTGAAGATCTTCAAACGTCTGAACTGATTTTGATAAAACATGTCTATGAACAATCGCTAAAAAACCTGCTTCCACATATAAAAAATCATCATTCAAAATCGGTTTACCCCTTTTAAGAGCTACGGTCACAGAATACTAGTACTACGTACAGAAGGGTCACTTCGCGAGTAAATTTGTTTAAATAGAGACTCTCGCGGCGAAGCTATAAAGTGCAATTCAACTCGCCTATGGGCCTATTACCTATCGAGATATTTGCCTAAACATTCCCATCCTGCTCTAATGCGTAACTGTGTCACTGTCTGGCGCGGTGTGACGCGACTCGTAAGGGTTGTCGAATTTTCGCTTGCGACAACACAAATAAATTAATTTATTTTATCTGTCACAAAAACAGTACCTACTTAAGTTCTAAAATAAGTAGGCCTAAATATAATTTAATCTACCGTTACCACAGAATAAATAGTAGTAAGTAGGTACTACGTATTGTACGTAGGTAGGTGAAGTAGGTAGATACATTATTATCTCGTTCGTTTTGTAAACAATTGCATTTCAAAATATCTATACCTTCATACCTACCTAGACATCGATCAGACACACACAATCATCATCATCACACAACTAGACCGGGAGCCGTTATCCGATAATCACCCTTTTAATGTTAGGTTTGCAATTTAATGCACGGCCAGGACTCGAACCCACGACCTTCGTCTCGAAAGTTGAGGTACTAATCACTTCGACCAACATGGCTCTATGAATGTAATGTAACTTCTAAACACTTACAATTATTATATTAAGTAGGTTAGGTACCTACTTAATGGATAAGTTACTTTTAGGTACATAATGTAAATAAACAAAACTGTAGGTACCTACCTACCTACAGTTTTGTAGGTAGGTAGTTTTGTAGGTGTATTATGTTTGTTTATTTGTAAACAGGTACCTATTCAATCAAAAAGGAATCGAATAGGTACCTATAAAATCTCGTTTTCATTATGCACCTACAGTTACAGAGTAAAAGTAAGTACCTACCTAGGTATTTATTGATGATTTATTTAAATAGGTACTTACAACAAATTATAGAAAAGCTTAGTAGGTACCTACCAACCTTTCAATATCTTCCGGAATTTTGTGGAATGTTAATGTCCATTCATTGCTTTTCCTTTTGTTTAGACACCCGTAGACACAGCAGTATCTTTTATACGGATTAGATCGTTTAGTTATCGTGCAAAAATCACAAGAAACGATGTATACGAGATCACGATAATTACGCACAATTCGTCTAGTCCGCAAGCCGAGCGAGCGGCAAGTGGCAACCTATGTCGCGCGCCCCCCGAGGCGGCGCGCGTCCGATAAATACCTAAAGTGAGAAGTGAGACAGGCCTGCTACGGTGCCACAGACAGACACAGACAAATAAGAATCAAGAATCAAAGAACTTTATTTGGCAATACTTTGGAAATATAAACAGACAGACACACACATAAAATATAGCGGTCAAGCTGACTCCCATAACACCCTTCTTTTTGAGTCGGGGGTTGAAAACAATAAGAAACGAACTACTAAAACATAACTTACGTAGTAATTTTTATAGAAACTAAGATAAATAACGAATTGTAAGATAATGTCATGGAACCCTCCATAAACTACAAGGTTTCGATATCATTTTGGTTTCGATTTCATATAAATTACCTTAGCTTATAAATATTTGAAATCTGAAATTAATATTTACAGTAACCTTTTAAACTTACTATGAACTTTTATTATTTTTAAATCGTTATAAGGACCCTGATCCGATCCAATTTTGTGAATACTTATGTACCTATTTAAAACTGGATCTGTTTTTACAAATGCAATCACTTAAGTTTAAACTAGATTGGCTCGACTGGCCTCTTAGCTCTAGGTCGTGGGTTCGATTCTCATCCAGGATTTGTGTTTGTGTGATGAACATAGATGTTTGTTCTGTGTCTGGGTGTTATAAAGTATTATAAGTAGGTACTTATGTATTTACAAAAAAAGTATATAAGTATTCTATCAGTTATCTGGTTCTCATATTATTATTATAAGCTTTGCTTAGTTAGGGGCTAGATGGTGCTTGGAGATTGTAAATCTTCAAGCGGCAGTAAAAGTACTAAAACCTTTTTAACAATAAGAAGCTATCTTGTGACTAATTAATGAAAACAGCAATTGCAATCGCAGACACTCATATTGAAGACAAATGACTAATCATGGGTGGCTGTCTGTGTTGTACTTATTTATTTTGTCCATAAGTTACTATCAAAGTGCGACTCTGTAGAAGTTGATATTTACGTTCATCTCTGTGAGCCTATCACACTTCAGAATCCATACCCATATTATAAATGCGATAGGGTGTTTGTTTGTTTGTCCTGCTTTCACGTCAAAACGGAGAGACGGATTGACGTGTTTTTTTGTGTGGAGATAGTTGAAGGGCTGGACAGTGACATAGGCTACTTGTTATCCCGAAAAAATGCATGTTTCCTGTGGGATAAAAAAGTAGTAGTCCACGCGGGCGAAGCCGCGGGCGTCCGCTAGTAATTATATAAAGTAAATTCGTAGGAGCATGTAGTGGGTAACTCTGGTGACGGAGCCTGAAGGCCTCCGTCATGGCTTAACGACTTAAAAGGCGGGACCGACAATTTAACGTGCCCTCCGAAGCATGGAAGAGCTTAACTGTTAATGCAACTCTTAGTGAATTTGGATTGGTGATTCCCATTAAAATTGTGGCCGCTGAAATATCAGAACCTACGATTGAAATATCATAAGTTCATGTCAACAATCACGAAATTCATCCATTCACAGTAACATTCATACATCATACCCACCGAACGCATTAAAATATTTCCATGACACGTTATTAATACAAGGATTGTTTCTCTGAAATCCGATTTGGCTAAAATAGATTTCGTTGGCACGAGTTCGGCCATTAAATCGAATTAATTACACAGAATGTGGTTTATTTGGCTAAAAAGGAAACGAGATAAATTAAATGAGGCTTGGTGTATTTTGGGTTAAGATAATGCTTTCTGGAGCACCGTATCTAGTATGTGGGGGAAGCGAGTACACAACAAACTTTGAAGCAAGTAGAGAATTGTTTGCACTGATTATTTACTTGCGCTATACGCAGAAGCCTTCTATAATTATGTTATCTTAAATTGCTTGTTGTTGTCATGGCTAAAATAAACTGCTCTAAGCTAAATGAATGCAAAATGAAATTATATCTTGTTGCTTTGTTTTTTATTTATTCTTTTTTGAGGTAGCTAATCCTATTTTGGTCCATTATCAGACAACCTAATCGTATTACTCTAAAAATCTCTAAAAATAAGTTGCGATCGATGGGCTTACAACCTGTCTTGTATGGAATGGAATCTTTTGCTAAATTTAGACGTGCTTACTACAACCCCCTTGGACATCAAGGGCCATGCGAAAATCTGGGAGAACATCTATCTTACCTTGAGTGTACAGCTATGGTCTTTTCTCGTTTTATTGTTTTCAGTCGATTTATACTAAGCAAGCGTGCAGGCTCACGTATGCAGTAAGTACTTGAGCGGAGAAAATGCTATGTCTTGTTGTGCTTGGAAGGTCGGCTACGTTTCTGTCATCAATATCCACCAGCAAGTTACGAGTATCATCGTTCATTGCTGCATGCGACACAGCACGTGCTAATGTCAGACATTTTGTCTCAGGGTTTTCATAATTCGGGCTCCATTTTACGACACTACCTTGGTTTTCTGTCTGTCTATGTCTTTTCCCAAGATACTAAATACCGTTGAATTCTGTGGTGCTGTCTGATTTTTTTTTGTTACCTATAACATAAACAACCTTTCAACTGTATACTTACATAAACAGATGCTGTGTGTCTGTACTGTACTTTAGTGGGTAGGTACTCGTTCTGTAGATGTTCCTTATCTTCAGACCCGATCCTTTAAAGATCTCCAAATGGGATAGTCATAGGCCTGTTACTGACATAAGTCTACATTTGGCAAGTATCGGATCAGCTACATTAATGTGAGCTGGATCAATTTATTAATCTTTAGGTCGTTTGCAGATTTCCTTATCTAATTTTATAAGTTTTCTTTATTCTATTCTCATCATACTTGTTTACTTTGTTTAACAATGTAATAATCTGTTTTATTTATTATTTATTCTGTGTTATCTAGAAAAAATATCCTCCTCCTTGCATCGTTTTCCTCAGTACTGTGGGTCATAAGCTCCTCCAAGGATCACATTGTCCCGAATGGTTGTTTTCCAGCTATTCCAATTTCTTGAGGCTTGTATGACATAATGGATCTGGATGGATAGAGACTTCCGAACGTCGGACCATCGCGTTGGGTTGCGGCAGTGCAGCTTCTTCCCCTCTTTTCTTCCACAGAGCCAGAGAATATTAGTTTTTCTAAGTTATTTAAAAAAAAATAATACAAAAACATTTATTTTGTTTCAGAAGGTACATTGTTTCCCTAACATAATTTAACATAGTTTATACAATTTCCAGTCTTCCTTGCATATATCCAAAGAATTTATAGAACTCTCCGGAGGCATATGGTCGAGAGCCTGGTGGTTACTCCGATCTCTTTGAGTATTGATACCTTGGTCCGAGGCTCTGTCAACTCAACTTATACCTAGCATTTTCCGCCAGCACCACAAAAGAAAAATATTAAAAGTAAATTGATTTTGACCACACACCAAGCAACATTTTTGTACTGCAATAACTTTCTACATGCATGAATACCTATATCGTTCAATCTTATTTGTGTCACCCAAAGCAAATTGAATTAGCTATAGACTCAACCATGGAAATACTGAATAGATCGCCAAACACGTCTACTTCTAAAGAAACATGATACAGCAATTTTGTACTTTTTTGCTCATTTAAAAAGAATTAAATTCTGATGCGGTACTTACTTATATTGATCAGCTAAACTATCTCACAGAGGAAAAGCACGCATAGAATTTTAGTTTTTAAGTCTTTGTACTAGAGTCGAATGTTGTTTAAAAGTTTAAAAAGTACTATCGTATTCATAGCATCACAATCGAACTGAACAATTAATGTTGATTTCGATACCGCTATTTGATTTGTATCTCGATCTGGCCATAGTCTAGAGAAGAGTAGCTGGTGATTTAATGATGGAAAGGTTTTTCATAAAAGTGAAGGAAGCTTTCATAGGCTCACAGAACTTTTAGATGTTTTTCTTCATTATTTTAGGCATGTGATGAAAAATGATGCAAATGTTAATGATGCTTATTAAATAATTGTATTCCGGTCCACATGGAGCCCGAGTTTGGGGTTGTATAAGAATAAACTATATAAAATGCTACTACTTAATCTACATAATTATTCTAATTGCATTTTTAACACAATTTTTCTGATAGTTTGATACGAATATTTTTGGATCATTTTTTATGGCCCGCTGTGTTTCATCCCGAAAAATTATGTGTTCCAACAGGATTTTCGCCCCCGAAGAAATCGCACTTTAAACATACGATCATCATCATCATCATCAGCCTATAGCAGTCCACTGCTGAACATAGGCCTCCCCTAATGAGCGCCATCGCGCCCTGTCTTCAGCTTGATGCATCTAACTTGTGCCGGCAGCCTTTCACAGATCGTCACTCCACCTGGCAGGAGGGCGTCCTACACTACGTTTGCCGAGACGTGGTCTCCACTCGAGAACTCGTTTACCCCAGCAGTTGTCAGTTCTTCGGCAGATATGGTCGGCGCACTGCCACTTCAGCTTGTTAATTCTCTGAGCTATGTCAACGACTTTGGTTTTCTAACATACGATACTGTAATGTAATAGAATGAACCAGCTACCTCACAGGTCTAATGTTATCTAAATGTTCCAAGCCGTATGGGAAATGCGCCAATTAAACAGCTATAGCAATCAGAGTAAATGCTGCGGAAGGATCGAGTTCGCTGAAACAATAAAGCTAGATTAAGTTTCTAGGTATCATGGGTGTATTTTAAAAGAGCTCTTTCGACTGGGAATTTACTTCAGTGAATTTGCTTGAAACAGAAACATCAATTGTACCTAACATAAATATTATTATCAACGGGATAATTACCATGATTATTGAGTTTTCTTGCTTCCCGATATTTCGACGCAGTTGCATGCGCCATGATCATGGGTAACTGAAGTCTCATCCCGTTGATAATAATATTTATGTTCGTAACCATGATAGTTTCAAAAGTCATATTATTGTAGGTACCCAAGTTTGCAAGATTGAAATTTATGTCGAATCGTAATTTTCTTGTTCGTTTAAAATTAAATGATTCTTTCTAGAAAAGCAAGAAATCAATCATCATCATCATTATCCACACCCACTGCTTACCAAATGACATAGGTAGTGGCGATGATTCTAACTGATTAAATTAAAATAACACTAAACAGATAGTTTTAAGTTCGTCCACGTTGAAGACATAAACAGAATGAAAGCGAATTTTTTGAAAGTAGGTTACCTTGATTTGCGTTTCTCAAAAATCGATGAACATTTTGAGTTTTTTAGGTCTTTTTCTTCACACTATGTGTAAAAATGGTAACTTGTTTAAAATTAGTAAGAGAGCGGGGCATCTAATATTAACTAAAATTTTGATTATAACTCTACGGGTTTAGTAGAAATATCAAAATTTAAAACTGAAACGTACAGAAATGCTTCCCAGCATCCCCTAAATCGTTTTGGAGCCAGGCTTATAACAGGAGAATTCGTCCGTTTATGTAACAGTCTGCTGTGTGGCCTAAATGGTGCAATGTAGGACAGCGGACTGAAAGCTATTTGGGTGTAAAATTGCCTCTTACGTTCTAAAATTGTAAATTTACTTTCCTGGTTGAATTTCCGACAGGTTATTGCTAAGAAGTTTTTGCCTGGAGGTGAATAACAAACTGGAAAAAAATTATAACGCTGTGTGGAAATTATTGTCACAGTAGCTGAAAATTCATGAATTCATGAAGGACCCGCGAGAAGCTGAAAGAGCGCTTTCACATAATACGCGCTTGAGTGAATTACGACAACTGTTATTATTTAAAATTAAGAATGTTAATCGGGAATAGCGACTTTTAATCCCCAGCCACAAATCTTGCATCTTTCTGTGACTTTACCATTTAGTGAAGTTTTTGCAATCTTCACTTCAGGAAGCACTATCATTCAAATCTAACAAAGTACATAATAAATAACACTATAAAACACTAACCTTGTAATCTTTCAAAAGAGATGTTTTATATACAAACTACAAAGACATTATTAACAATATTCAATTCAATATGTTTATTGCTACATGATTTACATAATGCTAACACGGTTCTACAACATAAACATGTAGTTCGCTTTCTCCTGACCCATGCTAGTTTATTGGTAGCACATTTGAGGCTTCAAACAAACAATTCACAGCAATCATTCGGATTGTACGCTACATTTATAAATCATTGTCTGTTAGACACAAAGTAGAATAAACACACAGGGCCTAGCCAACCGGCATTCGCTATGAAGCGATTCGATTTCTATAATTCGCTAACACTCGAACGTGACGTTTCATTGGTTGAACGTAAGGTCACGTGATCTTCATTTCATTTATCCACCAATTAAACATCGGCGATAATAAGCGAAGCGAAGCGAATTGTAGAAATAGAATCGATTGATGCCATTTGGCTAGAGGCCCTGGAGTAGGTTTTAAACGTTACGCTTTGAAAACAATCAAAATAATAATATTTCGACCCGATTAAGACAACTATGACACGTTAATCAAGATTATTCAAGTAGCTCTCAATTTCTCATAATCTTAGATATCTTTAATATCATCTATCTTTAATATTTAATTGCGTTTATAAAATAGTTTTAATTGATTCAGGTGTGACTTTGCGAAAGTCCATCTTCAGATTTTTTGAAAAACCTACGTTTATAAAAAAAAATTTGTCATAGTCTCGTAAACGAAACTTGATAATAATCGTTGTATTATCGAGTTTCGTTTACGAGACTACTTGATTTTGTTCATACATGTTTGCTGGCTCTAAGTCCAGTCTACTCTGCTCTGTATCGTTGACCCGGCAGTAATCGCAGGTTGTTATGTGATGTATGAGTGTGACCTTACTATATTGCTTACGGAGGCGAACATACGTGTTGAGGTCAAGAACGCGTGTCAGGTTTTGTTTGTTATTGTAAGGGCCCTTAGCATCAGTTTTTGACGCTTTAAGAGTCACACGTCAAATATTTCCTAAGAAGAGTGTCGAAGATGATCTTCAAGTATTGTTCACGGGTAATTGAGAATATTCTGTTCAGGGCACTTTGAGCTCAACCAGATGTTGACCTACGATTCAACTGATAAGCGGAACTGATACGTCCTAGACAGAAAACAAATCACTTTAGAATCAAAGTAGAACTTGTACTTGGAGATTAAACTGCTAAAGCCAATTTAAAAAACGGATCTAAAACTGGTAAGTTGATAGAAGTCAAGATGTGGCTTCCCAAAAAAGTAAAAGTGAATGGAGTCATTATTACTAGTCATTATTATAAAAAATAAATTAAAAAAGTATAATTCAAAGACTTAGCATTTTTTAAAACATGAAGCATAAACAAGTAATAAAAATTCAGAATCTAATAAGGAACATTCACTTGGACAACTTCAAAGGATCTTAAATGATAAAAAAATGTAAGATATTGTCTACCGCGCTTCGGTGATAGTACAGTCATGATCATGTTTCGTTTTCGTATTGTAGAAACACAAATCTCATACCTACTCATAGTCTTTTAATTTTAGGATCCATCGGGGAACAGTTTTAGCTACCATTTTATACATGAATCTCTTAGTCTTAATTTTAGAATCGATCAAGGAACAGCTCTCGTTCCTTTATACATAAACCTCCTATCCATGAATAGCTGAGTCCTCGTCAGGACTAGCACGCGACCTGTCGCTGTTTACTTATCGTGATTTGCGGCCGCAATGAATTATTAACAGCTGGGCCGGTGCCACAGAGCGTGTGCCACAAATATTTGATCATGTTTGGCGGAAAACAAAGGAAATAGACTCCAAATTGGTACAAATGAAGCAGACAATCTTAAATATAACATCTGAACTGTGAATTGGAACATGGTATAGTGTTTACCTAATTTTTTTTAAATTTCCTACCTGATACCATGATCTCAGATCTCATCAAACAAAGATGCTCCACAAAAAGTAAAAATGTAAAAGTAATATTTTAGGTATACAGGTACTTTTAAAAGTAAATAAATTCCTAAGACCGCTTTGGGAACGTAGATCGTAAAGTCTTCTAGACTTTTATGTTCATGCTGCCGAACTATGTAATACCAACGCCGAATGTTTTATCAAAGTATAGGTCAAATTTGAAAAAAAAAATCGTTTTTCTTAACTGGTTTTGAAAAATAGTTACGAAAAGGGACCAAAGGGCTCCATACTTGCGAACATACCGGGAGCTATTGCAGAGGCAAGGAGCGCAGTTGTAGATGCGCGAACATAATGGATAACCAGCCCCCCTAGCCATATTACACTATCTATCGTCGCTGTAGAATAGAAACACTTCAAAATGTATAGGATTTGACGTTTCAAGTAGACGAGTCACGTGGTCAGAACGTCAGTTCCATTTTGAAGTGTTCTATTCTACAGCGACGATAGATCGTGTAATATGCCCCCCTAGCCATATTACACTATCTATCGTCGCGATAGAATAGAAACACTTCAAAATGTATAGGATTTGACGTTTCAAGTAGATGAGTCACGTGGTCAGAACGTCAATTCCTATACATTTTGAAGTGTTCTATTCTACAGCGACGATAGATCGTTCTACAGCGACGATAGATCGTGTAATATGGCTAGGGCCCATGGATAGAACACTTCAAAATGTATAGGAATTGACGTTCTGACCACGTGACTTATCTACTTGAAACGTCAAATCCTATACATTTTGAAGTGTTTCTATTCTACAGCGACGAGAGATAGTGGGTGAGTCTCCAAAACAAAAATTGTTGATGTCCGAGTGGAGAATCCTACCTTACAGTAATAATTTTTAACAGGAGTTTTTTTTGTTAGATAGTTTGGCCTGTTAGCTACCTTGGGCACTCAGAATTATTGATCTGACGTTATTGTAAATGTATTTAAAAAAATCAGAAACCTCGAAAACTTGATTGCTGTGGGCTGTCCTGACTCCAGTTTGATTCAGAAAATAGTACGTAACTTTTTTGTGTTCATACATTACGATATGTTGTTTATTTATTCTACAAACCGAAAGGTTTATTTGACTTGAATTAAATTAAAAGTTAACAATAAATGAATAGTTTCAGTTTAATTCGAAAAATAAGTTATGTCCACGCGTTTTTGTTGATCGCTGTGGATTGACATGAATCCATGTCTACATCCCTAGCTGAACTCTTTAACCAATCGGTTTTCGCCATGTACGCTGTCATCAGGTATGCTCTGTCTACTGAGGGGGACAGGCATGTACTGCATTGCCATGGTGCTGAGATATAGAGATAAACAGTTGATTACTTTGTCTTTGGATTTGTAAATGTTTGATTGCTATGCTACCTTTTTCTCATTTGTTATTCACTTTGTTTAGGTTTCAATTCAATAATTAGAAGGGTTTTAGGGATGTATTTACCATGTAAAAATTATAGCTTTCTACTGTTTCGCATCTCTGCAGAATCATTGAATAAGTTACTTTTTTTGATTGTTTTGGTATTGATCGCTGTGGTCAAAAAGACCATATCGATCAAAATTTTGCAATTTATGAGAAAAAGGAAGCGTTTTAACAGTTTTTATTTACTTTCACCTGTCTCAGTATCTGTCTATTTGTATGTCTGTGCCTCTTCTACTTATATATTTTCTATTTGGGTGTTTACGATTTACGAGTATAAGGGTAGATTATACACAAATTATCGGAGGGATATGCGTCTAATTGCGGATTAGTCCTTTTTTGAACATCAAGAGGTTAGTGATACTCCTTAAAATTATTTATAAATACTGTTTTAGCATCAATTTTGATCGCTCTGGTCTTGAAATTTTCACACCTAAATATTTCAAAAACTGTTTGATAAAATTAGGGGCCAATATGAAAATAAGCTTATTTAGACACCTCCTTTTCGAAATAAAAATACAGAACAGTAATAATATCGCTATTCAAAAAGCACCATAGCGATCAACCAAATACGCCAATTCTGGAGATCGACCCTAGTGTAATATGACTAGGGGGGCTGGTTATTATAGTCTTATTCGTAATGGACTAATGAGCTTGTTATAGTTAAAACTGCCCCTAAATCTGTTGCAAGAAAAAAACATTCTCTAAAGCCGTACTAATTTGACAGTTGAAAATGAATAATGCCGTTATTGGTTAGTATGCATATTATGCTGATTGTACATTGCTGACCCATTTTGAATCTAAGTAGGCTTAACATTTTGAATTCATTAGATTCAAATTTACGGTATTACAAATTCTTTTTATTCGTTAAAGTATTTTCATTGAAAAGTCTCTTTATGAATTTGCAAAAACATTTTGAGAGTCAATTACACTGGCTTCCAGCATTGTACATTGCTGACCCATTTTGAATCTAAGTAGGCTTAACATTTTGAATTGATTAGATTCAAATTGACGGCATTACAAATTATTTTTATTCGTTAAAGTATTTTAATTGAAAAGTCACTTTATGAATTGCAAAAACATTTTGAGAGTCAATTACACTGCTAATTGTCTTCATTTCATGTTGTGAAATGTAAGGAAATATTTGCACCTTGGCTTTCCATCGTAAAACATCTAATCGGTGGCTTCCGTTCACGCATGGTAACAAAGACCCTAAGAAATGTTTCGTTTTTCATTACAGAAATATTGTGGACAAGAGTAGGAGATGTAAGCGTTTTTATAAAAAAATGTACACATTTCAAATTAATAAACTGGATTTTGACTCTTCTGTTGTGTCATTTTCGCTTTACTAATTTAGGTAAAGAAAAATTAAGATGATCTCAAAGTGCCTTCCAATTTCTAATCTGTTTCCATGCTTCGGAGGTCACGTTAAATTGTCGGTCCCGGCTTTTAAGTCGTTAAGCCATGACGGAGGCCTTACTTTGTCATCAAAGTTAGTCACTGACTCATAAGAACATGCATTTCTTTTGTGCCTACTCTCCCGCCATTTCATGATATTCACTTTATAACCCTATTTCTCATACAACTCAAGACCTAAGTGTTCGTTGTCGCTGATAATTTGGACCCTAACCTAAAGCTTTCTTATTACAGTACAAAGTATTCTTTTACGGTCTTTAATTTACTCACGCGGTTTTGCAAAGTTATTTATCAAGCTATTTTATTCAATTTAAGATTCTTATTTCAATGTGAATAATATTACTTCTATTGTCTAGACTTCTAGATGATATTAAAAATACTGAGCTTTTCAAAGGGTTTTATGAGAAACAAAATGTCAAAGAATATCTGACTCTGTTATTTCACTCTGATAGTCATATTTTTAAAAGATGTTAAATTTGTTGTTTTTTTATCATTGATATTGGGAAAAAAAAAAAAAACATGCTATACAGATGCTTAGATAAATATGGAAAGTGTGGTATTTCTTTTCTCAAGAACCAGTAGCTCATGATAAACTTTGTGGTATTCTGCCTGGACCCTGTTATGCGGAGCCCATTAAAACTTGAAATAGATAAAACCTTTTTTCTACAAACCTCTCAGCCATTCATGAGTCGGCACTTTTTTTACTCCTCTAATGTAATTTATTGGGTTCAAATGGTAACTGGTCTGATCGTAGATAAAGCTAATTGGACCTAAGTGATGATGTAGAAATTGCTTCGGAGAAACTGGTCAATTATGCATAAGATGTTTATTTAATCTTAGGAGTGGAAAATAATCTAATTCGAAACAGTTTTATCAATTTTGAAAATGGAACACTTTTTCAATAAGAATGTTCACAAGGCGGTAAATACTTTGTAGATGATTCTTTTCTATTAAATAAAGGAGGGGTTCTATGTAATTTTAAAAAGGCCATTGTCTTACATAAACGTAATACAAGGAACATTGTTATGGTACCTACAATCTACACATTTATTATTGTTCTCAAAAAATTTAAAATGTGTGCCAACGAAATAAATTTAAAATATTACTGGCACGCCATTCTTTTGCCTCATTTAACTAAAGCAAACCTACCTCTAGCTCTTTACGGCCACTTCCTTTATTACGAACTTTCAAAATTTAGCGTTATCAGACCACAGGCCGTAAAATTATAATGACTTTTGGAAATTAAATTTGGTTATCTTTTTGCAATTTTACGGAAGTACGATACTATCTCTCTTAGACCCTTTAAGATCATTCTAGCGTTTTATTCTGAGTCATAAGTGGTTGTATTAGGGGTGGTTTTGAAGGGTGGTTTCGGCTCCCTTATCAAACGAGCCTGGGATCATTTGTTGTCGTTTTACAAGGGAACGTTGAAATCACGCGAATGGCTTCGGCACGTGCGACAGAGCAGTATCGGTGATGTTTGTCGTTCACAATGCTATAGATTGTGGTGGGTTCCCAGTGCTGGAGGGTTTAGATTATTTTTGAGCGAGATTCTAAAAATAAACGTACCAAAAAGTACATTTATCTTCTCTCGAATCTTAAACAGAGCCTATTTCCTAGGCTATCGGTATATTATCACACAATAATGATAACAAAGTGTGATATTTTGGATTATTTTTCTGTCCAAGTTACCTGAGACATTCAGAAAACTTCCTGCCTTCTGGGAGTATGTCTTGTATTTTATATTAAAAAAAAAATAGTTTTGTAGAAAAATAAATAGGTAGGTAAGTAAGTATCTGTTATGATGAGATAACATTGTTTTTTTATCTTTGAATGACGAGAACACTAACAGATGCATGGGATATTGAAGGAAGCAACTATTATACATCTTTATTGCTTTTGATGGTGTTTTTTTTATTTATCTTTAGCCAAATTGTGCACTCTTGTCAGATGGTATCAGAATACAATTTTGAAACATTGAACTCGAGATTTAATTCCTTATCCGCTTAAACTCTGACCAGACAACTAACTGTTCAAGAGATTTCCATTGATATTGTAGCTACCCCTAGGGAATAAATCAGTTTGATATTGATTGGTTGTTAGTAACGCCCCGGTTAATTCGGTTTTCTTCCTCATTTGGGCCAATTTTGGGGTTCATGCTACATTAATGTGCGTTATATAGTTTATTGCAATTTTTTCGATTTTATTGATAAGAATATCAATAAAATCGAAAAAAATCTCACATAAAATCGAAACGCGACTGCATCTATAAATATCCGTTAGAAAATCGATTTGCAGTCGCGTCGTGTCCAAGGTACAGACTCAAAACTTACGGCGAAAGCCAAATGTTTTATAAGTAAACATTCATCGATCATTTCTTAATTAAATTAAAAAAAAATATATATTGATTGCCAATGCCTCGAGTTCGCATTCATAGTCTGTTATTATCATTATTTGTTTCTCATGCATTTTCATAATTTTTTCGTTATTTTCTCCGTCACCTATAACAGCTTGATGATTGCGACTAAATATTTTAACGATATTTTTAATCAAAAATATAGAAAACACAGCCGATTCTCTAGTATTTCAACAAAAACATTTATTCAAATTAATCAAGTTGTTCAAATGCCAAGAGTTTTTTTTTGATCGGAAACAATCGCTCTATTCTATTCCAAAATAAACCAACTGCAACCAGATGCATCTAGAGTGTTGACGTTTTTATTTGTAACATGCGTGTGAAGCCAGTTATTGTGCCGCTGTAGTTTATTGTACCAACGCAGTGTTTAGTGCTGTTGACAGTTTCATTACGAGATAGCACATTTTGGGGTAATTAGAATCACTGTGAGTAGGGTTACTATTGGTGTATAGAAGTAGCGTGTGGACAAATAAGCGGAATTCCGCGATGTTGCAGTATATGGTTCAGATTATTATAGTTCAGAGCGCTTCATATCTAAGCTGACTATCCGCTCAATGTTGAACTTAGATCAATATGTTCCTGAAGTTTAAATTGAATTCATTTGATGATTCAACGAAACTAAATATAAAATCGGGGTGGAATTATGAGCTATTGCAGAATTAAAAAGGTTCAAAATTGATGAAAATCCGCTAAGACTTGTTAAGAGGGAAATTCATAACGTTCAATGTTACTGAAGTTACTTTGATTTAATTTGGTGATACAACTAGATTAGATATTAAAAAGTTTAGAGCCTTATCGATCGTGGTGTCAGTTTAGAGAACTACTATTATCTAGGCATTTTAAGTTTCAAAAAAAATAATCTCAATATTAATTTACATCCTTGTTAGATCCGACAAGAGTCCGGACAAGTTTATGATATATCGCGAAGTCAAAAATGTCTCAGTAAATAAGAACGTATGGTAACCATAACTGTGAGAATATTACTACCATAAATTACAGCTAAGATCTTTACTCAATTGAAGACATTCTGAGTAGTAAAATATCAAGATTATTCTTAATTACCTATGTTTCCTTAGTTTAAGACATAAATAAGTTATGGAGTATATCTACTGACTTTCTTACAAACTTTGGAACTATAGTCGTATTGCTCATTATACGGACTAAAAATATATGAAAAATGACATTTTTTCCTTCAATTTTAGTCCAATTTTAGTCCGTATAATGAGCAATACGACTATACAAATATTGGTATTAAATAAATTAAGTAAATAAATAGAGTATTGGTATTAAGTAAATAGAGTTCTTAGTGTTTAATAAAATAAGATGCTTGAATCAAATAACAATTTTTTCTCACAGCAATATTTTATTGGTTTCAGTTTTATTTAAAAAAGTAAATAAATAGAATTACAAAAAAAGAGTTCGATAAAGTCAGGCTGTGTCGCGCAGCTCTTAGTTGAGAATAACTAAGAAACCGGCAAATCGATTCTGACGATAGAACTCACAAGCTTACTTTATTAGGAACATTACTCTACCAATTCGGACTTGGGTACTTTGCTGAAGAAGTTGTTGACGTTTTGGATGATTTCGCCGCAAACTGCCTTTATGATCGGTGGGCCGAGTTCAGCGACGATCTCGTTGGGGTTGCCAGCAATCAGTTCACGAGCGGCACGGCCTAGAAACATATATGGACGTTTTTATGTAGGTAGGTGCATAAGTTTTATGTGTTTATTACTAGCAGTGCCCTCGCGGCGTTGCTCCCGTAGTGATAGTATATGATGATGATGAAAAGTAGTCTATAACCTTCTTCAAGAGTTAAGCTATCAAATGCAGAAAAAATTTTCATATCGGACTGGTAGTTCTTGAGATTAGCGCGTTCAAACAAAATAACTCTTCCGCTTTATATAATTAGTATATATATAGATTTAGATAGTATAGATATAGATATAGTTTTAAAATCTACTCCCAATAAAGCAAATCACTGGACTCGCTCCTATAAAAGAGCTCACATGTTTGAAAAGTTAGATTATTTATATAGATTCTCAGGAGGCAGTCTTTCCAATAATGAACGAGATACTGAAATGCCAGGGGCAAAAAAGAAAGTTTGAATTGGCACAGTTTTATATCTTCTGCAGCCTAATCGGCATTTTCACAATACCATATATATTTTGTGAAAATTATGGAATATTAAATATTGATTTGACCAAAGTATGGGTTACCCTGCTCTAATTCGTAAATGCTTCGTTAAAAATTTTGCCATAAGGCCAACGCTATTGTACAGGTGACAAGAGAGAAACTGAAAACTGACCTAGAACTTCATTTCCATTGAACAGGTTGTCGAGCTCCACTGTAGCCGTGTCCTTTAGGACGTAGCTGTGCTTCCACTTCCCGATTTTCCAGTGAGCTTCGCCGTCAGCGCCGGTCACGTCATTGACATTAGCTTCAACTGAGATCTGGACTTTTCCTGTAAAGCAGACAATGTGACGAATGTTCAAATGTTACACATATTTCGAGGATCATAAAAGTTATTATGAACCTGCTAGTCTAGAACCATAATAGAACTCGTTGGAGGCAAGCTGTCCACACTATCACGAAGACGACCAGTAATCACGATCTTCAGACATGAAGAGCCGACCACAGAGAAAGAGAGAGAGAGTCAAGAACCAACTACACACTTTTATTAGCTGGCTTAATGGATCGCTTTGATTTCAGAGAATTAACATTTTGATAATTAGTTACTGTGATTTAGCTTATTCTGGTAAAACGTTATGAACTCAGGCTTCACCGATATAAGCTGAACCACTAAACGCATTAAACGATCATCGTTTGATGCAATCAAGAGTACCTAGGTTAAAGTATTCGACATTATATCGAACGAAAAATACCAAGTTTTGCCTACGCCAATAGTCAGTAAAAAGTGAGTGAAATAGAAAATGCAAAATCAAGCATCATAATCAAAATTTTGACTACCATACAGGTTCCTTCTAAAATACGAGTTATTATTTGTAACGAGATATTGTAAAACTGTTGCGTAGTTTACGCAAAACTTATATATACCTACAACTGGGCACCAACAAAACTACTGCTGTCTCGTTGCTGGACAATATAGCTGGTTTTATAATGCCCACAACATTATTTTAATTATCACTGCTACGGTGAACAAAGGTGGTAACTGAATGATGGCCCCGGGAAGCTCAACGACCAAGAGGCAGACCACCCGCCCGATAGTCGAACGATATCGTAAACGTGGTTGGGAATCAGTGGATGAGACTCGGGAGGATCGGAAAGAATGACGTGATAAAGAGGAGGCCTATACCCAACAGTGGGTGGAGATGGGCTGAAATGATGATGATGATGATGATCACTACTATTATTACCTATTAGCCTGTACTGTCCTGAGCCTACCACATATTCGTTTTTAGGGTTCTGTAGTCCTGACAAGGAACCCTTATAGTTTAGTTATGTCCGTCTCTCTGTCTGTCTGTCCGTCTGTCCGAGGTTTTGCTAAGAGACCGTTAGTGCTAGAAAGCTGTAATGTTGTAGGAGTGTGTGTGTATATCAGTTACGCCGACAAAGTGGTAAAATACAATTTTAGAAAATATTTTTTTTAGGGTAGCTTCTTTAGTTTTTCTTATGAAGTGAGGATGATTTTTTTTTTGGTCGGCTAACCCATCGTTTGGGGTATCGTACTAGCTGTATTCTACTTTAAAAGTAAATAAATTAACACTTACTGAGAACAACATGGGCATTTCCATTCCCTACAATTTTGAGCACAAGCAGGTTGCCATCAATATCGTAGAGTCCATTAGCTTCGACAGTGCAGAGCAGTTTCACCAACAGCTTTGACTGATCCTCGCTGAACCTGCAAATAGTATAATTATGAAAACCAGTTTTTCCAAGGATTTAAAAAAGTTGGGTAAATTTTGTGATCAAGCAGAAAGTAGCTCAACTTCGTTGATCTATCAAGAACACAAGCACTTTAAATCATAATAAACCTATGGTACTAAGTGTAAAGGGAATGTAGTGAAATGTAGTAGAGTGACTGAAGATACTCCGAGTGAATCGAAACATGTACCTACGTCTTATGTAAAACTCACGGAAGTCTCGCAACCGAGCCAAGCAGCGGGCGGAAACAAGCGTCAAAAAGTAGACTTACTAGGAAATAAGCTTTAAAACGAGCAGATAATGGGAATCTTCGATAATAGGCACGCATAAACTAACTTGTTTAACCAGATTGGCGTAACCTTGAAAAAAGTATAGGAAAATAAAAACGCAAAACTAGAATCGGTAGGTACCTATTAACTATTCTTAACACAGATAATGCGTGTAGTAAAAATACTTTCAAAATAAATAAATTATTTTGGTTTGATTTATCTTCTCATCGCAGTAGGAAAAATTCTAAGCAAACAAATCTAAATGTTTTAACAAATCTATTATAATTTCTTTATTTCTTGGCAATGCAATGCTCCGGGGTTGCAAAGCCTCGTCGCAAATGGAATTTCAGGTTACGAGAACTGGCGAAGGGGTCTTTCGGTCTGACTCCTGGCTTATAATAGAGTATTAATTTACTTACTGAAGTTTCTTCGCGATTTCTTCACTGACTAAGTCCAGTCGCGACGATGTCCTTCAAATTAAGCTTCAGGTTATTAGAACTGGCGTCGATGCTCTTCATTGTGAAGGGATCTTTCGGTCTGACTCTAGCTTATAATAGAGTATTAATTTACTTACTGAAGTTTCTTCGCGATGCACTGACTAAGTCCAGTCGCGACGATGTCCTTCAATTTAAGCTTCAGATTATTAGAACTGGCGTCGATGCTCTTCATCGTAAAGGGGTCTATCGGCTTGACTCCGAGCTCGGGGATGCCACCAGCAAATTTAACGATAGCAGCCTGAGCGGATGCTTTTATGCATTTTCCGTCAGTCATTGGACATTTTTTGATGAAAGGCGCTGAAAATGTAAGAAAAAAGATAACAAAAGTAATATCGTGATATATCGCACCTCCAGAATAGAAGTGACTTAATTAAAAAATCAGGATTTTTGGGAAATGCGATAAATGGCCGTTTTCCGCGGGAGAGACTACCAAAAAAAAACAATATTCTATTTTTTTTTATTTCTTGGGAAAACTAACGGTACTTACAAACTAAATTACAGATATAAAAACCTTAACTATGGATCATTTAAACGTTTCCGCATTATATTATCGATTATATATATGAGCTTGATTGTTTCACAAAAAGAAGAAAAAAAATGAAAATACATCAAAGCAAAAAAATGTAATAAAAATGAAAAACCAACAAAACAGCTAGGTAGACTTTAAGGGAGACTCATCGAACCAGCACTTGGTAAGATTTTTTTTTTTATTTTATGTGCCTAGTAACAAAAATATATAGTTTGGGGATGTCAACCAAGCTCTTATTTTTTTCTTGAAGATATCCTTGAAGTTATGTCTAAATGAAAGTAGGTACGAGTACCAAACGCTTCTTCTAGTTATTAGTGTAGGTATAATCGAGGTCAATGACACCGTATTTGCAAGTATTACCCTCGTTGAAATCTTAGAGGTTTTTTTCTTCTTTACAATGTCATAAATATGTTTTACAAAAAATAATTTAGTTAGTCAGTGTAAAATAAATAATTCGGTATTTTAAACTTGTTTAGAAATAATCGCAGGGTCTTACCTAGTTCCGCATGAAATGAAAAAAAAAAAACTGTTAGTTTCGAAATTCTTCAGTTTTATCTCACTTAAATATTTTTTATACCTAAACGTTTCCGCATTATATTATCGATTCTCTATGAGCTTGATTGTAGAAAAAAAAGAAGAAAAAACATGAAAATACATCTAAGCAAAAAACTATAACAAGTGGCTAAATTAAAAATTAAAAAAAACCGACTTCAGTACAAACTGTTATTGGGTAACGCTAAGGATGAGCTGAATAAAATGAGCCCAAACATGGATGTTCCACTGTTATACTGTTATTCACTGAGAAGTTCCATTGAACAGGTCCTGACTCCATCATCAGATCAGCTAGCTGTCACCATATTATTACATTGCAGTCGGAACTTAACCGACATGCTGAGTTCCAAGTTTCAACTCAATCAGACTATTTACTGAGGAGTTCTGTTGAACAGCTCCTGACTCCATCCTCAGATCAGCTCGGTGTGACCATATTATTACATTGTAGTTGTAACTTGACAGACGTGCCGAGTTTCAACTCGATCGGCCTATTTATTGAGGAGTTCTGTTGAACAGGTCCTGACTCCATCATCAGATCCTGACCTGATGACCAAAAGGACCAATAGGAAAGTGTACCCTTTCAAACAAAAAAAGATTTTTTGAAATCGGTTGAGGCGTCTTCGAGTAATCGGTGAACATACATAAAAAAAAAAAAAAAAAAAAGATTCCGACAAACTGAGAACCTCCTCCTTTTTTCGAAGTCGGTTAAAAATGAAAAACCAACAAAACAGCTAGGTAGACTCTAAGGGAGACTCATCGAACCAGCACTTGGTAAGAATTTTTATTTTATTTTATGTGCCTAGTACCAAAAAGATATAGTTTGGGGATGTCAACCAAGCTGTTATTTTTTCTTGAAGATATCCTTGAAATCATGTCTGAATGAAAGTAGGTACGAGTACCAAACGCTTCTTCTAGGTATTAGTGTAGGTATAATCGAGGTCAATGACACCGTATTTGCAAGTATTACCTCGTTGAAATCTTAGCGTTTTTTTTTTCTTTTTTACAGCGTCATAAATATGTTTTAGAAAAAATAATTTCATTAGTCAGTGTAAAATAAATAATTCGGTATTTTAAACTTGTTTAGAAATAATCGCAGGGTTTTACCTAGTTCCGTATAAAATAAAATAAAACTGTCAGTTTCGTAATTCTTCAGATTTATAAATATTTTTTATAAATAATCGACGAAAACTATAAACGTATAGATTAAACGTAGAAAACGTATAGATTAGACTTAAAAAAAAAAAAAAAATTAACAAGGAAAAAAATCGGTAAGTAAGTACTTAATCCTAAATTAGATGTCGGTAGAAGAATACATTTTATAATATTTCTGAATTAGCATACCTGATGCTGGATAGATAGGCTGAAAACAAGCCAGGAAGCAGGCAACTAAAAGTAAGTTTAACGACATTTTTCAAAAATAAAACTAAAAACCGGCGCACAACTGATCTAGTCTGCTCTTCCTGAGCTAATAGAAACTTCCTTTAGTGATTTACATTTTATAAGTAATGGATTTTGCCCACAACATTTTTTTATACCCGAAATACCCGTTTCCTGCATTTACATTTATGATTATTTCATTAACTTGTTCGTGGTATCTTGACTTGGAAGCTTTTGTGTTTTTATCTGACGCAACGGAAATTGTTTGCGTAGTAAGTGATCTTTGCAGTTTTATTGAATGGAAAGATAGGTAAAATTTACATGCAAACAAGATTCAAATCAATAAATATCTTAATCATCTTTCACTTGGTACGATGTCATGTGTGCAGACGTGGAGACGGCAGATGGACCAAATTCGTCATGGAGTGGAGACCACGGCTCGGAAAGAGGAGCGTTGGCAGACCATACGCCCGATGGTCCGACGACATAAAGGCATATGCCGGGACAGACTGGACCAGGAAGACCAGTAACAGAGCAGTGTGGAAGAATATTGGAGAGGCATATGCCCTGCAGTGGGCGAATATATGCCGAAGAAGAAGAAGAAGAAGACTTGGTACTATCTTGTGTCTTCATCGAGACTGTTCAAGAAAGTCTGCTCAGCCGTTTCAAGATCATCAGCTCTTTTTAAGTTGATGAAGGGATCATATTTTTTTATATAAAGAAACATCTATTGTATGTCAGCTTATTCTGTGCTAGTGTCAAGTAAGTTTATAATAAACAGTAGAATGTAATAATTTTAAAATTTCAAAAATTTTATGATCATGACCTTGATCCTGTCAGTCTTCAGATGACTTGATGAAAATGATGACTCCATCGGTGATCTTGCTTTGCATCAATTAAGGGATGAAGTTATAATAATATGTCAAAAATTTCTCAAAGAAGACATAAAAGAAGACATTCTGTCAGACTTTCAGGTATTTAAGATCATTTGAAGTTGTCTAGGGAGATACATCGCAATAAATATATACTAGCACTTGCTATTGGTATGCACCACATACTACTACAAAAAAATCTAAACTCTAAAACTCCTAAAATTATTTGTCTCTTTCCTAAAACCAGTTCCAAAAACTAACTTGTCAGCGGTCTATGTAAAAGGTATTAAGTTTAGTTGAAAATAGCATGATGGATGTTACCAAGAGGACACTGACTTTAATCTACACTAACATACATTATTTATAACTGTAAAAACAAAAACTTCGTACATAATATTACTTTTAATACTTATGAGATAAAAAAACATACAGAATAGTTTTATGGTTTGGAAGACGGTTTGTTTGTTTGTCTGTTTATTTATTATGAAAAATCTTTAAAACAATTGATCAAATCTTGACGGCCTCTGTGGCGCAGTGGGTGAAGGCCCGACGCAGGTGGTTGCGGGTTCGATCCCCGTCACGGGACAAATGTTTGTATGATCTGCAAATATTTGTCTCGAGTCTGGGTGTTTTCTATGTATGTAATTTACAAAAAAAATGAAGTATGCAGTATTATCAGTCATGACGTAAATCCCATAACACAAGCTTTGCTTACTTTGGGGCTAAATAATGCTGTATGAAATATGCAGCATTATTTATTTGTTGTCTTTTAAAGCCTAACTAACCTATATTCTTTACAAAAGGTACCTATTAATTAGACACATATAAAATACAAAATCAGGAAACAAAAATTTTTTTGTAATTTTATAGCATAATTTCGAGAAGCCCAATTACTTTTAATTTATTCAAAAGTTGTTTGAAGTATCTAAAAAGTATATGAAACAGGTTTGACACTTAATTACAATCAAAGATTAATGTGACGCAAAAAATGTACAAGATCTCGAGTAATACCTACCTAATTAAATAAGAAAGAAATATTGAAATTACTTCTAATCACATTTAGAAAATAGATAGATTGAGTTAGCCTCATACTTATTGAAGAAGAAAGAAAAAGGAAGGAAGTAATCGGTTAATTTATGTCTAAAAATATTCCATGTTTCTATCATCATCATCATTAAAGACATTTCATACAAGTGGCTAAATTATTTTTTAAAAAACCGTCTTCAATACAAACTGTTATTGGGTACCTAAGGCTAAGGGTGAGCTGATTAAAATGAGCCCAAACATGGATGTTCCACTGATATTCACTGAGAAGTTCCATTGCACCTCCTCCATTTTTTGAAGTCGGTTATAAAAGGGTCACTTAGAAATATATAACTTTATCAATTTTTCAATGGATGGAAAATTTTTATATGGTTTTATTTTATTATCCCACAATGATTCATGATCCCTATCTTTTATTCGTTTGGTTGCAGTACCACATCTCTTTTTAGAGCCGCAGTTTCCAAAATCAAAATAGCCATGATGTTGTCCAATCTCCGATAGGAGGAGAACCCAAAGAAGAAGAAGATCTTTTATTCGGTGTTACAGAGGCTAACCAAAACAACATTATTAAGGGCTCATTACATCAACCCCGCACCAGATCACTGCCTCGCCTTACTGCGTTCACTCGTGGTCGACAGATGGTCTTACGGGTGACCTCACGTGTTTAGTGAGTTTACAGCACGTGGTCTACAAAAGGTAATGCCGATTCCGCGTGCCTCACCCGGGACTAGGGTTACCAGATGAAAAAATCAAAAGACCGGAGAAAAGGCCGGATTTCCATGGAAAAGTCCTGAGATTTTATACAGTTTTAGAATTTTCTCTCAAAAACAATTTGTTCAATTGTTACCAAAAGAAGATTACCTACTTTTAGTTTATTTAACTTTTAATTAAATAGATCTTTAAAATGCACCTAACTTTTATTTTATTGAAAATCCTGAGATATCACGAGATTTGCAAAATCCGGCCGCAATCCTGAGAAAAGTCGAAAAATCCTGAATACTCAGGACAAATCCTGAGATATGGTAACCCTACCCGGGACCCGCGCGTTGGTAACGCAAGGAAAGCTTGCGAGCAGCGAGTGGTCAACGAGTGACTCACACGCCGACCTCGCGTGAACGGCTTGCGAGCGAGGCGATCGCTCATTCTGTAAACTCACTTCGAACGTCGAAGAGCTGAATCCGCTGTGAGATTTCAAATTTCGTATTCGAAATTTGAATCTTACTACAAACACTTACAATACATTCTTGCGTATTTAGTGAGCTCGGTCACTTGAGTGAATTCGAAGTGAGTCTAGTACAGAATGACTCTTCTGAATCCGCTGTGAGATTTCAAATTTCGTATTCGAAATTTCGTATTCGAAATTTGAATCTTACTACAAACACTTACAATAGGTACATTCTTACATATTTAGTAAGCTCGGTCACTTGAGTGAATTCGAAGTGAGTCTAGTACAGAATGACTCTGCTGGTGACTCTACGGAGTTAATGTAGTGAGCGTTGGTCCATAGAAATCCATCTGAAGAATACTAACTGCACAAGGCGAGGCGGTGCGGTTCGGGTGCAGGGTTAATGCAATGCGCTATAACCTTTATCCACTGACTAGTTTCTGCCAGATTCAGTTAGTGGTCTGGTAGATGGAGATAGGTGTGAAATCTGCTAGAAAATAGTAAACACTCTACTATTTGTGAGCATGTGCCAAATTTTTTTAGGGCTGATTTTTTAATACCTAGATAACTTTTATCTGAGGAAATAAATATACGATTTGACAGATATTGTACTTTTTGAAAATATGTCATAACGCCATATTTATTCCTCAGATAAAAGTTATTTATCGATTGAAAAATCAGCCCTTGGTCGATAAAATAATTCTAATGATTGAACTATCACAGGATTTTTATTTCTCTGAATCAGAATTTTGCGATCTTTTTAAATCTTAATGACTTGATATGCTTACAATAGCTGTTATCTTTTCTTAATATAATGTTAAAGACAAAACAAAACAAAGGATGTATTTATCTAAACAGTACGGAAGTATAAAAGCAAGTTTTATCATTGCAATGTCATCAAGGACATTATGAACTTTTATGCATCGATTTGTATAAATTATAATAGCTTTATTTCTTACCTAACTTTGAGAATGAAAACCTGCCTTTAAAAAAAATCTTATAGTAACCTATCACATTGATGGAACTGAATGATGATCTGCTTAAAACTATTCATGAAGTACTAACATGAGTTTTAATTTGTGTAAATTGTAAGCACGTATTTTTTTACAATAAAATGCATAGGGTTAAATTATTTTCCTTAGATTTATTTTTTAATAGCTGCTGCCCACGGCTTCGCTCGCGTGGTACCCGGATAAAAAGTAGCCTATGTTACTCTCCAGCCTTCCAACTATCTCCACACAAAAAATCACGTCAATCCGTTGCTCTGTTTTGACGTGAAAGCAGGACAAACAAACAAACAAACACACTTTCACATTTTATAATATGGGTCTGGATGTATTATTGTCTACAATATCTAAGTCCCTTCGTTTTCTTGAATTCCGTCTGTTACTGATAGATAATAATAGTTACAAGTGTGACTATAAGGTTCCGTTTTTCCTTTTCCGAACCGTAGAAGCCATTTCCTACTCATTAAAATTAACTTCTATATCGAAGAATAAAAATATTCACTGGATTTAATATCATCTACATATTGAATAGGTATGACATGTGTTGAGGAAAATTTTTCTATTTAATCCTTTACTACTTCCTGCAAGAACTATAAAATGTACAATCACCGATAGACGTTGATAACTTTTTGAATTATCATGTATAAGACGTCAGAATAAATTACCGCATGACGTCATACAAAATACGAATGTTAAATAGTTATAGCATCATAGAACTCAAATGTAGTTGATCGAAACTGTAGATAAAAACAATTAATTAAGATTCAGTTTATCTATTAAAACTTATTGTTTGTTTGAAAAAATAATAGAAAAGCGATAATCACAATGTAAATATGAGAAACAAATATAAACTCGCTGTTCCCACAATTAGGCTTGATAGCTATAGATAAATGAGCTTCTATAACAAAGTCCCAGGCCAAATGCAAAACTTATCAATTAACAACGCCATTTCCCAAATGCTGTCATTTAAATCATCGGAAGTTCAGAGATTGGAAGTTATCGGTCATGCAGCTTTCTACTCAGTTACCCTGTTGTAAATTTATTTTTTCTTTTATTTTTTGAAATTCTCAATCATCAGTATTCACAGTTTTAACTTTTGCAGCTGTCAACGTTCCCCATTGTTTGTATTAGGTACCTTTGTTTTTTGTTCGAAATAAATATTTTGAATTATAAATCCTCTAAGTTGGGTCGGCCCAAACCGGTTTTTTCTTATTCTTAACATACGCCATACTAGTCATTTTTAATTATTTTATCGAGTGTACAGTTTTTGTAACTAAAATCAGGTTTAGTCTAGTCGTAATTTAAGTTTCTATCTCATGTTTAAGTTAAGTCAAGGCTAATAGGATTACTTTTTTATCTTTAGATATTTTGGTTATATGTATTTGGTATACTGGATGTTATGCTCGGATAATGGTATATTACATGTCCTAAGGAAGAAGATTAAGCACGAAATTTAATGTTTCATAATCGACCCGTAATAGGTAACAAATTTTGCGGTGTGATCATGAAAATTCTAGTAATTTTTTTTTGAATTTAAATTGATCGTTGAAGAGCTAATTAAGAGGGCTGCGACCGGCGAATTTCCATAAAAACGTAATACCGAAATCATTTAAAATGTAAGCATGTTTAAATCAGTTTATGTTGTTAGATTAGGAGAGTAGGTATTTATCTAGGTTCCTGTTAAACTTTTGTTCCGAAAAACTTACCTAAAAAGAAATGTAAGCCAATTGAATTGAAATCTTTGTAGGTACACCAAAAATGGCATTTTTTCTTTTCATTTGTTCTATAGTAAGTTTTTTGAAACAAAAGTTTAACAGGGACCTAGATAAATACTACCTTTATTCAAACAATATAACGTAAAGTGATAAAAATATGCTCAAATTTTAAATTATTTTGGTATTACGTTCCTAGGTAAGTAGATACGTTCGCCGAGCCCTTAAATGAATATCAAAATACCAGGAAAACTTGGATTAAAACAACAAATGATTTCGATACTAAATTGACAATAAATCAATCATTGTAATTCCAACAAAACAATTTTTAAACACTTCCAATACTAATAATACAATGTTTTTTAAAAATCAGTTCACATCAGTTTACAATACTCAAGTCCTCGAGGGGTACGGCTCTGAATAAGTGGTTGACGTTCTTAGCAACTCTCCCGATGACGTATTTGATGAAACTGGCTCCAATTTCTTTAATCACATCGTTGCCGTTTTTGTCAATCAACTCACGTGCTGCGCGACCTAGGGACATCAAAACATCATGTTAATTGAAATGTTAAAGGGGTTTGTATGCTAAATGAAAATGAACAAAAATGTAAAGACCTTTCGTTACACTACCGAAAGTTACGAATGAAAAATATCAGGATAAATAAGTTTTTTGGTTTAATATTTATATATTTTTTATACTAATAAGGAAGCAGACAAGTATACGGCCCACCTGATGGTAAGTGGTTACCGTAGCCTATGGATGCCAGCCAGTGACACTAGAGCAGTCACATTCGCGCTGCTAACCCTTTAAAAATATCAGAACGCCCTTTTTGAAGAACTCCATACTGTATTCACTAGGAAAAACCGCGGCAGGTAGATCATTTCACAACCCAATTGTTCGGGAAATTCTTCTGGAACCGCACCGCACCGACCACATTGGCTTTAAGGTGTGACGATGGACCCCTTACCAATGGCGAGCATTAAGATGTTAGAAGGGAGCTAAAGGCACCATTTCAAATAGATTTTCATAACACAACCCATTATACTTACAAGCGGTAGAATACACACCGCCTGAGACCTCGGGTTTGTCAACAATTCTCAGAGCTAGTCTTTGTACTGAGTTAAAAGGTACGAGCTGGTATCCAGGTGCTTCTGCCCATAGATGATAACAGTACTCCATGTGGGGCTGGACCTGCGACTTATAGAGAAGCAGTCTCATCCCCGCACTGAAGTACCGCTTTGATCTATTGAGCACACAGAGCTTTTTGGATGCCAGCTTGGCCTTGTCAGACGACATTGAAACTGAACGTCACTGGAGATGTCGACATCCAGGATCCCAATGCTCTTGGAGATGAATAAGAACGTGTTCTGGCCCCATAAGGGGCACAGTTTATAATAATACTTATTTCGAAAATTACTTATTTTCCGTTAGATTCCAAAACAGATCCTAAATTGTATGGGTAAAAAATGGTTTACCTAAAACTTCATTTCCCTTGAAAAGGTTTTCAAACACCACATTTGATTTTCCTTTCAGATCAAAAGTGTGCTGGTAGGACTTTACACCCCAATGAGTCTTGCCGTCTTCACCAATCTTTGTCAAGAGTTGAATATCGAGGTTGAAGAGGGCATCAACTGGAAAAAAAATATAAGATATAGGCTAGAGAAAACAAATAATTTACTACTTGATCATTATTGTTGGATGTTCGTATGAGCTAGTGACTAGCTCTGGTGACGGAGTTTTTTAAGCCCCCAGAAGATGCGGTTAATGCCATTTGCATAGTTACCTATCCTTTAATACAGTGTTCCGCAATTTTTTTGTGTTTAAGGTACATCTAGGAAATCGGAAAATTTTGGAGGCACACCATACATGAAAAATCATTTTTTTAAGCGAAACATGAGCTTGTTTAGTTGAGCTTATTCAGTCCAAATTCAGATTAGCTTGACTGAGATAGGTAACCTTATTTTTCCGAGGCACACCAACTAATGACCACGGTACACCGGTGTGCCGTGGTACATCCTTTGCGGAACACTGCTTTAATTATTATGTAGATAGTTAAAGTTAAGTAACGTTAAGAGCCTCAGAGTCTAAGGCCGTTTGTCCACCGCCGCCGTCACCGGGACGCCAACGAGAACGAGATGACGGCGCCGCGACCATACATTTACTATAGCCGCCTGTCCACCAGAAGACCGTCACGTCATCTTGATCTCAGCCAGAAATAATATCGTTCTCGTTGACGTCCCGGTAACGGCGGCGGTGGACAAACGGCCTAAGCAAGCTAATATACTTACCGAGGTCAACATGAATCTTTCCCTCGCCTTCGATAGGAACCACTAGAACTTGCCCTTTTAGAATATAATCTCCATCTAAAACGGCAGAGCACTGCATTTTGAGTGTTAATTTCATTCCGTTATCAGCAATTCTGAAATGAAACAAACGAATCAATTTATGAGCGTAGATGAGCAGCAAAATTCTAATTTAGGCAAACCATAGTTGCGTGGGATAAATAAGAAAGAAAAATTTTCATTCTTTATGCGATAAATAGGTATCATAAAACCTAGACGGTAAGTAATAAGAAAAAAAAGTACTTTAGTAGTTTACAGTTTTTAACAACCTGTTAGAAATTCTGTGCATGTTATTGTTTTTGCTGTAGGTATGTAGTGTATTAAATGGATTTTGATATAATTAAAGAATTTATAGTAATATACTCGTAATACTTACTTTAAAAATCAGATGAAACATAATAACTAAAAGGCCTTGAAATACATTAGTTTTGAACAACTGCGTGGAAATGTTGTCCTTTAAAAAAAGAAAAATGTTGTTTTTATGCAATATTATGGTAACAGCGAACTGATCTGATGATGGAGTCAGGAGCTGTTCAACAGATTTCCTTAGTAAATAGGCCGATTGAGTCGAAACTCGGCATATCTGTTATGTTCTGACTACAATGTAGGTATTATTTGTTTACAGCGAATTGATCCGACAACGGAGTCAGAACCTGTTAAATGAAACTTCTTAGTAAATTACAGTAGAACATCCTTGTTTGGGCTCATTTTAATTAACTCACTCTTGCCCAATAAAAGCTTGTGTTGAAAAACATTTTTTCAGCAGAAAACTTATTCCTATGATTTTAATCATAAGGTACTTACGCTACTTTCTTGATATCACAGTTATTTAAACCTAGAACAGTAACGTCATTCAACAGGAACAGTAGGTTTCCTTCACTGGCATTGACATGCTTAATCTTAAGAGGATCGAAGGTTTCTACTCCATATTCTGGCAGTCCAGCCGCGAAAATACTCAAATACATTCTACTCGACTCCTTGATACATTTTGAATCCTCTGGTTTGCATATCGTTAGACCTTTTGCTATAAAATAAAAACTTATTAATTTTTTTTTTACAGAAATGTAATAAATGGAGTTATACTACTTATAACAAGTTTATTATCTCTGTAGGTGCCTACTTTGTAACATTTTAAAAAATATTAATTTTAGCTTTTGTCTATATGAGGCTACACCAACAGCTTTTTATTGGTTATTTAGAGAAATGGTTTAAATGTGTCAGTTAAAAGTTGTACCTACAGCTTCTTTGGCAAAATATTTTATTTAGAAGCCTTTATTTTGGTCGGACGGGTTTTATATACACATTGTATATTAATTTAAGACTTGTTTAGTATACACAACACAGTCACAATTAATAGTCAGTTCAAATATGTAAATATATTCTGTTGGCGAATAAGATTAATAAAGCAAGTTTGTAAGAAGCTTTTATACATATCTAAAGAAACTTACGCGGGGAAGAATCTGCAATACACATTACTAATACTAAACAAGCCCAAAACAAATGTTGTTTACACATTTTGACTGGTAAATTAACTCATATAGGTAGGTACGTTAGCAGGCTATGATGCAAAGCAAATTGATTTCATATTTCGTTACCGCATATATTTATAGTTCCTTTTCTATGAACACTTACCTTGAAAACATTTGTTTTTGTTTGAATACATACAAAAACATCCATCTAGTGCTAAAACTCCATGTATTATAAACGGTGTGAAAAAGTCATGCAAAAAATGACCATCCTCATGATTTGCAAATATTGAAACTTAAGAAAGACGCTGCTGTGAGTAAAATAATAAAATCACTAGCTAGCTGTCGGCCGACTGGGGCAGTGGCTTGACTCACGATCCGAAGGTCGTAGGTTTGAATCTCGGCTGTGCATCAATTTTTCGTCTCGCAAATTTTGAAACACATTTAAAAAAATGAAGAAAAATATTAGCCAGGCACTACAGCATTCCCTTAATCCAAAAGCTTGGCATACATTCTCACAAATCATTTGGGATTTCCTTAAGAAAAGGGCCTAAGGAGGAAGTCACACCATAGTTAAGTTTTCCCTTTATGGGAATCGCAGTACAATGCTGATGCAAAACGGCTTAATTAAAAGTAATTATTATGTTTCACCACAGGGGTTGACTTATTCTTTATCATTCGGTGTCGACCTTTTCATTAGGTAAACCGGTCACAAACATATCTATAATTATTATAATAATAATAATAATAATAATAAGCCTTTTATTTCCAATAAACTTATAAAACACAATTTCAATTATTTCCATTATTATAGCATGCATTACAATTTCTTATTTGTTTCGACACAATTTATAACATTATTACTAGATTAATAGAATTTTATATATAATACAATGTTTAAAAAATAGGTATCACACTTTCTATATATTAAAATTATTCACTGTTTTTGGATGTCCATTTTCGGACGAAGGCCTCCTCCATCTCTCTCCACTGTGTCCTGTCCTGTGCTTGCCGTGTCCAAGTGATGCCAGCGACGGCGGTGATGTCGTCTACCCAGCGGCGGCGAGGGCGCCCGGGTGGGCGGCGCTCACCTCGCGGGTACCAATGTAGCATCCTCTCGCTCCATCTATTATCGGTTGTTCGAGCCGTGTGTCCAGCCCAACGCCATTTAAGGCGGCAGACCATTTTAGCTGCATCAATGATTTTTGTTTCTTTCCGGATCTCGGTACATCTAACTCTGTCTCTTAGCTTTATCCCTAACATGCTCCTTTCTGCAGATCTTTGAAAAGTTTGGATTTTGTGGATGACCTCTTTGGTGATTGGCCATGTTTGACATCCATATATTAGTGTAGGTGTAATGACAGAGTCCATAGCCTTTTGTTTTAGGTGTATTTTCATTTTAGATTTGAAAATATGTTTTAGTGACCAGTATGCATTCCAGGCTTTTTTGATTCGCCGTTCTATTTCCTCTATATAATGGTTTTCGAATGAAATATTCTGACCCAGGTATATGTATTGGTCTACGTAGTTGATTATTTTGCCGTTAATACAGGTTGTTTCTTTAGGTCCGTTCGTCATGATGCAAGTTTTTTCTGGGTTCATTACTAATCCACATTCTCTACTTTGAGCGTCGAGAGATTCCAACATATATTGGATATCGCTGTGTCTCTCCGAAATTATGACAATGTCATCTGCAAACCGTAAGTGATTTAGAAGCTCGCCATTCACATTGATTCCGAGACCCGTCCACTGTAGTTTTCGGAATATATGTTCGAGTAGGGAGTTAAAAAGGTTTGGCGAAATCGGGTCCCCCTGTCTTACTCCTCTTTCCAGTTTGAACGGGTGTCCCTTCTTTTCTAGTCTTACAGCAGCTTTACTCCTTCTGTATATTTCAATTAGTATTTTTATATAGTTATATTGTATTCCTTGCTCTGCCAAGGCCTTCCAAAGTGCATTGTGGTGGATTGTGTCAAATGCCTTAGAGTAGTCCACATAGGCTATATACAGTGTTTTTCCATATTCTAAGTACTTCTCCATGACCTGTCGTAAAGCGAAAATGTGATCAATAGTTGAGTATTTACTTCTGAAGCCAGCTTGTTCTCGTGGTTGCTCGAATTCTAACTCTTTCTTCAGTCTATTAGTTATAACGTTTGTGAATAGTTTGTACGTAGATTGTAGTAAGCTGATCGGTCTATAGTTATTTATGTTCAGTGGGTCGCCTTTTTTGTAGAGCAGTGTTATTATAGACGATTGCCACTGTTCAGGTATGATTTTCTGACTAATAATTTCGTTAAATAGGGTTGTTAGCATTGGTGTCAGTGGTTCTACTAACGCTTTTAAGACATCATTTGTGATGTTATCGTCACCCGGACTTTTCATTGATTTTAAGTGCAATATCGCATACTCTATTTCACACCTCATAAGTTGTGGTATTTCTTCTGTAAAGCTAGTTTGATCCACCGAGAAGTCACAGGGTTGTTCCTCTGTCTGTTCCTCCTTGCTGTAGAGCTTCTTATAAAAATCTGTTGTTATTTTCAAGATGTCTGTTCTGTTAGTCGTGTTTAATCCAGTATTATTGTTTAGTGTTTGTATCCATGGTTTTGTGTTGTTTAGTCGTTTATTACCGCGTTTTACGGATCGCCTTCTACTGAGTTCTTCCTCAAATATTTTTAGTTTGTACTGTTCTTTATTTCTTTTTATGTGTTTTCGAATTCGTTTATATAACTGTTTCAGTTTCTCTTTTTCCGTTTTTGTTTTCGTTGTTTTTTCCATCAGGTGTTTTCTTTCTTCGATCATAGCCGCAATCTTTTCAGTAATTATGTGGTCGATTGATTTTTTCTTTTTGTGGCTCGGTAGTTTATTGATACTGTTTTTAATTTTGTTTATTATGTCATCATAGGATTTTTGTATATTTTGCGATGTTATCGATTCTGTTGGTATGCTTGAAAAAATGTTTTGAAGTGAATGGTTTTCTTGTCTCGTCAGGATAGGTAGTTGCTTTTGAAATGGTTTCCTATTTTTTCGTTTGGTGTCCATTGACATTGTAGCGCGTATCATGCGATGATACGCGCGATAATTATTATAGCAAGACCAATTACGATATAATTTTACATAAGTAGTAATAATCTTCATGCGACCACAAACGGAGCTACGAGTATAATACTCGTATATTATCGTCACCAAAAATGTGGAAATATATAGCAAGACATATTAATCTACACCGACCACCGACCTAATGAGGGCGAAAATATATATTTTAGTATAGCTAGCGTCTGTGGTGGCTTACTATGATAAAATTTTCATCGATTATTGCATATTTTGCATAAAACCTCGTGATGATGCATATTTTCGCAATATTTGCAATTTTTCCAGGTACAATAGAAATAATGGTACAATAGTATTTCAAGTATGATAATGATAACAATTATTGGAGAAATTATACACACATTTTGAAACCTTTGTGTCAATAGATAGTTTTATTAAAGAGGCGGGTGAAGTTTTTCCAGAAACAAGAAGTGCTAACTTAATGTTTTTGTTATTAGTGGAAAAATACCATTCCGCATCCACATGTGAAACGGTTTTTTCAACTTAACATAGTTCCCTACAAAATATTGAATAATTTTTAGTTTTATAGATAAAAAATGTACAAATTACTATTTTCTTTTTATTTAATGTTGCATAATTTGACACTTCTCATGCATATTTTAGGCGTTTTTCATGCATATTTGCATGTATATGGACTTTTTATGTTGCATAGGTACTTATATTATAATCTGGTCTCTAGTTATGACGATGCAAAAGCCAGTTCAGTTTTTTGCAAATTTTCTTTCGTCCTATCTCCTACAAAGTCCTTTGTTTGGTTCAATTCATTCATATGCCGAATGATCTGAGAAAATAACTAACGTGGGCTAGGCAATACTATTATTATCATGTTCTGTTTTGTTTATAACAACTTCTTGATTTTCCAGCTTGGGCTCAAACTTCTCGAATAACAATGTCATGATAAACGCAAAACAGTAATTGGGCAAGCTTATTTGATGATAAAATCAGGAATTGTATCAAGAATTCATGGATGATTTAGGTGCTGGGCCTATTTCATATAAATTATGCTGGATATTTCACACAGCATCAGCATCATCCCAAAGTAAGCAGATCTTGTGCTAAGGGAACTAAATGACTTAGTACTGCTTTTATACTTCTTGTTTGTAAATACATACATATTATACAAAGAAAAACACCCAGACCTGAGACAAATATTTGTAGATTATACAAACATTTGCCTTGCGCAGAAATCAAACCCGCAGCCTTCTGTGTTTAAGGCGGGCTTTTGTCCACTGCGCTACAGAAGTCAGCGATTATCCATGGGTTTGATCGTCCTGCGTAGGTAAGTGTGTAAAACATCTAGACTTGTAATTTCTTGGTATTATAATTGAGTAAATAAAACTGTAATTTCTTTCAACTATTTATTAATAGAAATAGATCACCTTGAACAAATCCTGAGATATTCTAATCTATTATACCATCAATCGGAATATTATCCAAAAACTTGTTAGCTGATAGCACCACGTTATTGAGATTTGCCATGAAGACGGGTTTCTGCAGAAATTGTGTGGTGAAATCCGGATTTTCTTTTATGAATTTGTGAGTTGCTGCAGCTGAAACAACACATTTCATTTTAAGAACTTTCACACGTAAGGAAGACGAAAATTACCCACATAAAATATGTACACATTGTAAAGATCATTGCGGAAGGTGGATGGAAGAAAATGTAGCTTCAGTTTAGTTTCTTACCATCAAAACTTTTGAAACTATCATGGTTGTTAACATTGTAAACACTATAAACGGGATATTTACCATGATTTTTGGATTTTCGAGTCTCCCGATATTTCGGTATTATTATGAGCTGAGACTCAAAAATCCAAAAATCATGGTAAATATCCCGTTTATAGTGTTTACAATTCTTACCATCATTATAAATCTTAAAAATATCTGAAGACTACTTCGATATCAAAGGGAATTGTGATTCCAATTCAAGTGATCGCATAATTCGCATATCACCTGATGAGTCCTGTCAATGAGGCCTCTCCGGATGAATTGAAACATTATCGGTATCTTAATCGAGAATTTATTTAGGTACAGGGGCAATACCATGAACTTTTAGAGCAATGTTAAAGCAAGTTTAAAACAGTCCTACTGCTTTAGAAATGACATTCGTTGTCATGTTTCGAGCTTGTTTTAACATTGCTCTAAGAGTTCATGGTACGGCTACAGATCTACTTGAATTCTAGTGTGTGTGAAGGCCTTATACAAGAAAAAAAGAGCCGTGTTGGTAGTACCTCGACTTTCGATCCGAAGGTCGTAGGTTCGAATCCCGGCCGAATCAATGGATTTTTCGTTTCGAAAAATTTATATGCGCATTAACACGAGCTCTAAACGGCGAAGGAAAACATCGTGAGGAAACCCGCAACTTAGCCAGCCCCACACGTATTGACCAAGTCTTTCCTGTGGATATTGGCCGGTTAAGCTGAGAGGATGGTGTAGGTGCTGGGCAAGCCTACTCCATCTCAACAATGTCCCAGGCACTACAGTGTCCCGATGAGTGTAGGCAAAGATTGCCTACTGACTCTGTATAAATCATCTAGTACAGATGTAGAGGCCTAAGTTTTTTTTTTATACAAGACAATGCTGAATGGCATGAACAAGAGATATATGACAGTGGGTGATATAAAACTGTGAGTAGTCTCTGTTACTTACATAAATCCTTGTTTCCATTGAATAAGTTTTGGAGTTGCAAATCTAAGTCTCCTTTCAACTGCGCGTCAACATCGAAATCAACAACATTAATATATCTAATACCATCTCTGATAATAGATTTTAGATTGGCTCGCACGTAAACAACATAGTCAGCTGAAAAAAGGATTATTTTACTAAAAAAAGTTTAAAATTCAAAATAATATGAACTTCATCATCATCATTCTCCTACCCTTATCCCATGCTAAGTGGGGTCGATAACTCAAAGACACCTGGACCGATATGGAAAATTCTTTTTTGTGTGAAAGTTTCTGATTGGTGCCATAAAAATTTGGTGTGGATTTGTCGAGGATCTTCAGAGTTATGAACAGAAATGCACCTCGAGAGTGCAGAAAATTGCTCAACTGTACAGTCAAAAGCACTTTTTAATTATAAAAATCAGTCAAAACTACTTTTGACGTAGCACATCCCGGATAGACTAAATCCCTTTTGTGTGCGTGAAATCAAAGGTTGTCACCGTAGGTACCTATGCTTATCGTATGAACCTACACTACCCAAGAAGCTTTTGACAATAATGAAGTGTTAACTGTCAAAAACAACCGTCTTGGTCTCGTCATGTGCGTGTGGCGCATCCCGGGCTCAAGTCAGTTCCTCGACAGCTCAGTCAGAATCGGTGGCGAGGTGAGGAAGCCTCGATTGGTAGTGGGGGGGGGGGGGGGGACAGAGTAGTATTATGGTAACTTACTAGCAAATAAGCTATATCCTCCATTTCCTTGAAAAGGCACCTGGTGTATGGTACCATCAGCTTCATAATGTCCATTCATTTCAAACTTAGGGCAAAACATTTCAAGGTTTACTGAAGATTTATCCGAGGCTATGCTGAAAGTAAAAAATAATATTGATTTGCCGATATTTTTAAGTGAAAACCTACTTATATGTAATTTCAAATATTTAAAATCATAATTTGCTACATAAAACGAGCAAAAAAGAAGAAAATACAAAGTGGAATAACAAAATTCTAAGGTCATAAGCGGCTTCTGTCCACTCGTTGTTGATAGGTCCACGGGTAGACGCAACGTTGTCACCGTCGCGTGAAAAAAAAATTGGAAATGAAGTATGAGGAAAGGAAGGAAATCGTTCTCGCGTGAATCACTCGCGGGCCACCCTTGCGTTGGCAATGCGCAGTCAATGCAAGGCAAGCATGCAAGCAATGAGTTGCCACGGAGTGGTCCACACGCCATCCGCGTATGGACAACTTGTGAGCGAGGCGATCCGGTGTCATTACGAAATTGATGTAGAGAGCGTATGTCCATAGAACTGGGTTATTCCTGTTTGTCACTGCATCCTCTTGTTTTCTTGTTTTTTTTTTTTTTGTGTGTGTCTGTGCTGAAATGTGTGTCAATAAAGAATTTATCTATCTATCTATCTATCCTATCCCCAAGAGGAGACCAACAGGAATCGAAATTCCTGCCTGTCCTCGATTTTAAATTCGGAGACAACAGAAATCCAGGATTCCACAAAATTCCATAAAAAAATTACTAACCGCATCGTGGCGAGACGGTGCTGGTCCTGTACCGGGTAGCTCTAATGAGCCTTTTTATGATATTTTATGACCTACTCAAGATCCACAATCAAAATATAATCAAGGAATAGACTAGTAGTTCGCCCCGAACTGAGATCTCGCGCACCGTAGATGGCTTACATTTGGACTTTCTTCTGACTACCCCTATAATTTCAAGTGCTACTACTGCCGAGTATGCCTATTGCGCTAGCTCTTCATGTTAAAAAATACTAGCATGCATGCAATACATAGTGTCGTGTCTAATTTTTCATTCATTTCATATTTATGAATTCTCGTCGTATTTCTAAAAGTATACGTCCTAGAATAAAAATAATAACTATTTTGGAATGTACAAATAAAGACCTTTCATTTGACACCCCACTCAATATATTTGTTTACTTAACTTTTTTTACCCCAATTATTTTCATTTTACTTATATCAAAATTTTTTTTATCACGAAAATAAATCAAGTAGCATCTAAAATCATTGCAAACCAAACCGCAACGATGCCACTCTCTTTTTAAGACCGACCAGTCAATGAGCTACGAAGACATCGAAACTCTATGAAACGGGAGCTCTTGCAGCTCTGGTTTCGTAGTTTTTGTTCTTTGGTCGTGTTTCAAAAACTATACATCCTAGATTAAAAATAAAAACCATTTTGGAATGTACAAAATAAGCCCTTTCGTTTGACACCCCACTCAATATATTTGTGTAACTTTAAAAAAAAATTACCCCCTTGGGAACCTAATATCTTCACAACCCCTTCATCGATTAAGCTCATATGCTCCACCGTAAATTTCCTTACTACAACCTATTGACCTACCAAGTTTTATGCAGATTGGATGAACGGTTCGACAGTTATGCGCGAACAACAATTCGTGAAACATACAAACATACAAACATACAAACATACAAAGCAAAATCGCCCAACTTACCACTAAGATCTTCGCTCGATCGATTACGAGTAATTCTACAATAAAGAATTACAACTAACAATAAATCTGAAACCGAAAACTATATAGAAACTTTCTAATCAAAAATAAGCAAATCAAAATTACCTCATATTTCTAATTTCACAGCTTTTAAATCCCTTAGTGGTAGTATCGGTCAGGGTGAATTTTAGGGTTGGGAGATCACCGACAATTTTTTCTTGATAAAGGGGGTCGATTTGTACATCAGACGACCCTTCCGAAGCCGATGCATAGAAGAGTTGTCCTAAGGTTGTAAGGCATTTACTATCGTCGCGACGACATGGCTCTGCTGGTTCTGAAGTAAAAAGTATGATATCTATGTATAAATAAAATGTATAAGTAAAATATTAACACAATATTCAGTAATGCTCATTGTCGCCCCAGAGCAGGGTGGCCTGAGACGGAGCAAAGGAACCAGTAGGGATATATTAGTAGGGAGGGATACTTGGAATAGGTCACTTTTTTGGGATAAAACATAGCCTGTTTTGGGAGCTGTGAAGACTTATCAGCAGTGATCGGAATGAGGCGGGCTAAAATACCTAAAGTTCGAAAAATAACAGAGACAAATGGAGACGCCTTAGGACTATATATTTTTCGACCCAATTATTTCCGTTTCCGGGACATTAATAAAGAACATCTAACATTAAGGTGAATCAATTTTTTTACCTGAGTTAATAACAAAAACTAAAATGTAAGTTATAAGGATAAAAAACTTTTTTCCGTCGGTCAAATAGAAAAATTATTTGAATTAGTTCACAATATTATTAACATTAATTTTAAATGTACTTACTCACTGTGAAAATTGTGCCAACTTTCAATAAAATTCCTACTTACTACAAGAATAAAATTCTTGTAGTAAGGAAGTCTCCCCTTTTTTGCCTCTGTTCTTTGAACTTTAGGTATTTAAGCCCGCCTAATTCCGATCACTGCTTATCAGAGACGTTAGTTTAGGCGCTGGGCATGCCTACTTTATTTAATTAACATCCTAGCGAAACTGTGTCTCGCTAAGTGTAAGGAAAGGTCTCAATACGCCTGTAAGTAAGTAAGTTTGTATGAGCAAGTGGCCAACTCTGATGAAGGAGTTTTTAGCCGAAAGGCCGGCATGGCTTAATATGCCCGTTAAAATCATCTAGTAAAGATTTTTATATTCACAGAATTATTTTTGGAATCAGATATCATTGGTTCTAGACCAAGAGGTTCAGAACTAAGAACTAAAAAGTAAAACCAAACTTGGTAAAACTTACTTGAGAAACTCAAAACACCATTTAGAACAGCGAAACAGCACAACAAAATTCTATACATTTTTGATAAGTAGTGTCCACACTAACATCAAGCTAGTAAGTAATCCCAAAAATGTCTCAGTTTGTTATATTTATGTAGATTATACCAGGAAAATAACAATAAAAAATATTACCCGGTCTGGTTCGTGTATTTTTGTACCAATGGCACCAACATCTTTTTGGTTAACCCAACATACAAAACAAAGCATCCTATAATTAGTAATCAATTTTGCCCAAGGTTGTATTTATCATATGTTTATATTTTGTTGCACCTAATGCAGTCTTTGTTACCGACAATGTTACCTGCCTACATTTTTGGGTCGGCTTATTGTATTTAATTAAATATATTTCATGTAGCATGTAGCTAAGGGTCAACGGTTTCAAAATAAACCAAAACACAAAAATTAATTATTACTTATTGAAAAAAGTACAAATTCAAACGAATCACGTCTGTTTCCAGGGTGGTAAAAGTTCTCTAAGATTTTACAAAACCTGAAATGAACAAATTTTATTTATTTATTAGATCTTTGTACTTACAAAATCAATTGAATATGTCGAGGCACGTCCAATTATATTTCCAATATTACTTGCGTAGGTCGCTAGGTCTGTGGTGATGACGATGATGAAAGAAAGTAGCTTATAACCTTCCTCAAGAATTAAGCTATCAAAATGTAGAAATATCTGATTATTCAAATCCGACTGCTAGTTCCTGAGATTAGCGCGTTCATACAAACAAACAAAAAAAAAAACTTCCTGTTTATTTTATTAAAACCTACTGTTAGAACTAGTTCCAAAATCTTAAAGAAAAATGTCATTTGGCCAAGTTCGTGTTGCACATAGGTATGTTGCAAGTCTTTCGCTACTGTATCTCAATTATCATAACAAAATCTTTCATTTATGAGTGAATCATATAAAAATCTTTCATCTATGAGTAAAGAAAGCTCTAGTATCAAAATAATTGATTGCTGTAATATTAGAAAGAAAAGTCGAAAATATGAATAAGGCAATGCGGATCCAAATACAATATTTGTGTTTGAACAACCCAGTCAATATGTAAAGAGAACTTCGTTCAGTTCTATTTGATTAGGTGAAGTACTTATAGTGATTGGAAATAAATAATGCTATCTTTGATATTTTCGTCTCATACTAAATTCAAGGTTTGAATTGCCGAAATTACCTACACTGTCTACTTGTAAATACTTGGTCTTTCTAGAATCTAGAAAGATCAAGTATCTACAAGTACTGATGATCTCTAAGTAATAAGTAATCTAATTCTAGATTATTCAAACAGTATCAGATGTTAACCTATTCCGATACTTATTGAAAATTATATGGACACGGGATTTTATCGCGTTAATTTTTTTTAGAAATTACGCGATAAAATCCCGTGTCCATATAATTTTCAATATGAATAGTGATCGCGAAAGTTTAAAAAAGTTATTCCTATAATTACTAACGGAAGGTTATAATGCCCAGGATATTTTTGTGATGCTTATAGACAAGCCTACTGGCTTGTCTATAATCTAAATACCTTCTAAGTTTATTCGACTCTATTCATAGGAAATACATGTTCAATAATATAACTAATCAATCTACAGGTTTCCTTTCTTTGTTTTTATTTTTTATATTTCAAGATTGTGTTTTATAAAAAAAAATTAGATAAGTACAAAAAGTGTATCACCGAAAAGAAAGTTAGGCCCCAAACCGTGTTTGTTGCCCTGGTTCTTCACGGTCTTGGTCGCAAAGGAACAGGAGTAGAATCACCTAGCTCTTAAGACGTTTCAAAGTGGTAGGTACACTATGTGATCCTATTGAATAAATGAATTTGACTTTGACTTTGTGCTTATTTTTTTGAAAGTACCTACCTAATCACGACCGAGAGCTCCACTTTTTTTAAATCAAAAGTAGTCCATCACTAGACTACCACTAGACCTTCGATCTGACCAATACGTATCAGTAAATCTATACTTACTTATATTATATTCTTATATAAAAAGCGGAAGAGTTTGTTTGTTTGAGCACGCTAATCTCAAGAACTACCGGATTTGAACAATTCTTTCTGCATTTGATAGGTCTTCTTGAAGAAGGTTAAAGGCTATTTATTTTAATACAAGGCCATACAGAATAGCACAAACACGAAAACAAACACCAGTCGATAAAGTTAAGGGAGTGTCCACATTGCGTTTTCTGCAGCGCGTTTTTGAGCTGCGCGTTTGTATCGATACAAACGCGCGTTCGCAACGCGTATTTTTCCATACAAAAGCGAACCGGGACTGCGCGGGGGGCTGCGCGTTCGCATCGCGTTCGAATCGCGTTTGTATCGATACAAACGCGCTGCAAAAAACGCAATGTGGACACTCCCTAATAGCTGTTAATTATGCAAATAATTTTTTTGTTGCTAATAGCTGCTTTGCAATTTCTTTAGTTAGATGAATCAGATTCTTAAGTTGGAATCTATTTTCGCTTAGTAACCATTATGACCTCACCGATTTTATAAGTTTTAATTAGTTTGAGGTGAGCTTAGTGGTGAAAGCCATGTTGGCCGAGTAGGTTGGCCTGACTATCAACCCGAGGGTTGTGGGTTCGAATCTCGACCGTGCATCAATGGATTTTTATTTCGAAAAATTTATACCGTGCTCGACCCTGATTCAGACTTCCGAATTAGCACCCGATTCGATGATTTCAGTCGGAAAGTTGACGTTCTTTCAGCGAAGAAACGTCATTATCCGAATTTGGAATGCATTCCGAGAAGGTCTAAATCGCGCCTCTGGTGTGGAATTATTTCTATGTTTGAGATCGTTGGGTGTTATTTGTTAAAATCTCTCGTTTCATCGCCTCTATTTTCTAAAAAATAAACTGTCTTTCGACAATGCAAACTCATTTGTATAATGTTGCTCATCATGAAAATTGAAAAGAAGTCTTATCACCAGCCACCGGCTGAAAGATTGAATATAAAATTAGGCAAAGTTTTCTGAGATAAACCTATACCTAAACCGGCATTCGGTTCTTCGAGATAAAAGGAAAGTTCCACCAAAATGGATCGAGTTTTATCAGATTCTGGTTAGAATTTGTTAGACGAAACACATTACGGTATCTTTTACATGGAGTTTCTTTTACGAGATGGTTTTTAATTAAATTAGCGCAAGATAAGACTAGCTTTGAGTCGAAGCCTGCAACGTAAAAGTTTAGTGATTTGATGCTGATTGAATGTAGCTTAGGGATCCTACAAACTTTGAGGCTCTTTACATGAGCTAGTTCATACTTATATTTTGTAACCTATATATTCTTATTGCTGGACAAATTTCTGCTTCTCTTTAGGTCTTTTGTACTCTACTAGCCATAGAATACAAAATAAAATACAAAAATATTTAGGAATTTCGTTAACCTAACATACAATATTAACATGGTTTATGTGACCCCCTTTTAAGTAAAAAATACTTGTGCTAGAGGATTACGCTCTTCCATAACGTTAGAAGTCGATTATAATAGCCTAAATTACTAAGAATAGAATAATTTATTTTCTGAGATATCAGTATAATTTATTGAGATTCTGTATAATTTGTTGACATATCAGAGGTACCAAGAAAATGCCGTAGGTGGGCTACGTCGTTTTCTTGGTACCTACCCAATTAACCTGACCATAAATGTAAAAAAAAAATGCAAATAAGTACAATTACTTCTGCAGGAAAATAAATAAGATGATTAACTCTGTAAATTATGTAAGTATGTACAATCTTATAACCTGACGCACATCAAAACTAATAAACGTGTGATTGAGTCCTTATGTAAATACGAGTATTAAACGAATACTTCCTAAATCATACAAGTATATTTTATTTAAAACAAATTTCCTTGTAAACGATACCAACTCAATCAGCGCCATCTATCAAAAAGAGTTGGAACTAGCTCAGATAAAGCCTCCTTGCCGTAGAGGGACAAAACTTAGCTACGAAAGCTGGAACCAAACCAACTTGGAAACCTAATTCAATGAGAACGAAATACTCCCTCGAGAACAAAGATACCACAGCATAGGTACAGGTAAATGCTAATTATAAGCTACGAGCACCTATATCGAGAAGTTTTGAAATTAAATTAAATAGTTTCGTAGGTTTTCGTGAATATTTAGAAATAAAAGATAAGAAATTATAATTGTACTCGCTTAGGTAGGTACATTATATTAATTTACATAATAATGTACCTGAGTAAAATAGTATCTAACACTCATAGTACCTACCTATAACAGTAGGTATCTATTATATATAACATCATCCATATAAAAGTCACATACATATATGGGCCTGACCTCTGATTAGGATTCCCTGTATCATGATGGGTGTGTATTAAAAACTACGAGTACGGGAGAGAATACCTATTTCACCACGACACCCAGATCCTAAACAAATCTTTTGCAAATTATGCAAACATTTGTAACTACCACTGTGAGGGAACCGAACTGGCACTGTCATTAGATGGAACTTGATTTTATGAGTCCTATTGTAGGAATACTTACCTATTTTGGTTATCTTATAATATAACACAGTGCGAATTTTCTACCATGTTCAATAAAATAACTGTGTAGATTTTTTTCACTAATAATAAATAAGTAGGTATTAGAAACTGAAGCCTGATTAATGAATTTTGAGGATTTTACCTTAAATTTTGATGGATTTGGTCTCTTATAAAAAAAACTTTTAAAATGTTGAGGAATAATAGTAGGTATCCGTTTTAAAAAATCAATTACGATTTCTGTAAGTATAAATAATACGTGATAATAATAATATAATAATAAATAATAAATAATACGTGATAATTTAGTGTAGTGTTATTTATAAAATATGTATGTTAGTTGTAAGGTATTTATGTATTGCTATGGGCCGTAGACTAAGTAAAATAACATCTTGTAACTTATTCTAATGTTGCCTGAAATAAAGTTTATTATTTATTATTATTATTATTATTATTATAAAACTCTATCACTATCTTTATCAACTATCAATCACTCAAATTTTCGGACACTTAAATAATTTATTAGATTAATTTTAAGACATTGTCTAATGGGCTAGTCAGAGGCACATTCAAATTTGTCTACACAATTTGGACATTTACGGATTTTAGGTATAAAATCTTTAAAAGCGTTAACAATAAATTGCGAATCCTATTAACACTAAAGGAATGCAAAAATATAAATAAATAAAAAATAGTGTAAGAAAGCTGTTGGATCTCCAACAAATAAAAAAAAAAAAAAAATTCACAGACTTGACTACTTGCTATACCTACCTACTATCAGTAAGTATATTGATTTACATTTCTATATTCAATTGATTCAATGGTCGATCAAACATGTACCATTTCGTTTCGCAGCTTTCTATCAATTGGCGTATAGAATCTTTAAAAGCCTTTTACAATAAATTGCGAATCCCATTAAATGTGTCGACAAAAACTTATGCTCGTTGCGAGATGATGTGTGGGCCTGCGTGTGCGCCTGTCATTGTTTGGTAATCCCTTTGGGCCGATTGCGCAAAAAATGTGGGAACAGTAATGTGGTGGTTTAGAGATGTTTTAGAAGTATCGATATATTTTTCTAAGGGCTGATTTTTCAATACCTAGATAACTTTTATCTGAGGAAATAAATATGCGATTTGACAAATATTGTTTTGAAAATATTATGTCATAACGCCATATTTATTCCTCAGATAAAAGTTATTTATCGATTGAAAAATCAGCCCTAAGTCGATGAGGGTTGACGAAGAATGTCCTGCTTGATGCGTGCGCATAATACGCATAATATGGAGTAGGTTCTTGTACTTGTACTACAGTGGATCTGCAGTGCCTTCCTTCGGAGTGTACTGTAGTTGCTCGGCAGTGAACTCATTATATGCTAGCGCGTTCAATTGCTGTGGACCTGTGGGTGGACATGCTTAGAGGGCACCCTAAAGGAAGATTGTCAGTGAACAGACAAATCAGTTGTCGTTTAGGAAGTGGGTGTTCGATATCCACATTTTGTAATTTGTTTGTCATAGAACAGAAATTGTATTTAGATAGTAGTACCTACTCAATAAGTATCTCGTTGTAATTTGTCAGTATTACAGTCTCAGAAGTACACATAACAGTATGACTATGAAGTTCTAGTACAAAAATGAAGATTGCAACTTAATTGATCAGTCACCATTTTTCGAACCTTTTGTGTAAGGTCAGAGAGCTTTGAAAGAAAATTTCTTCCAATCGATATCGATGAATCGACATATGTTTCATTTGAATGTCCCATCACTATCAACCCCCAAAACGATATGCTTCGTTTCTGACAGAATAATGCCGCTACCTCGCCCATGGAGGGCCCACATCGACAATGGCATAGCAAATAACCATTATTATGGATGCAAGGGCCAGGTCTATCAATACGATAGGCCACGAAGGCGATTATTGGTCGAACCGTCGGTATTGGATACTAAATTTTGCAGGTAAATTCGCTAGAATAATGGTTGTATAGGAGTACATTAATTAATAATCATTGCTTTCGGATAGTCGTACTATCATATGAGATACTGAATCTACTACATATACCCTAGAACCCTAGATATATTTGTTATTTTGTACTTGTTTCTGGTTAGTTTAACAATACCTATCATAAACCGTTGGACAGAATTGTTCATTAGATAGAAGTGTCAGCTACTAAGAATATTGTAGATATCTCTAAATATGTATTGCGTGCCCCAAAGGCTTTACTTTTATAAATAAGTTTGATTGGAAGATATTGTACTTTTGTAAGACTTTCAGGCTTTTGGTAAACTATCAGAAATCGATGTTCTAAACTTTGTTTTTTTTTTTATAATAATTATTTTTAATACACATAATTGAAATGAATGTTACTTACATTGCAAGACGATACTAAATAAAAAAATCTAACCTATGAGAAACATTTGTCTCTACCTGACTTAAAAATATCAATGGTTTAGTCCCATAGGGCTGCAAAAAACATTGCGTAAAATAAAGAACCATCATTTTCCCGTCATGGATCACACAAAAGATTTTTTGTTCAATTGTGCGATGATCAAAACAGAATATAAATAAAGTACGCCTACTTTTGCACGACATTGGACCGGATACGGCCTTTCAATTTTATCAAAATACCAAAAGAAACAAAGGAGTCGAAATTAAAAAGAAAGGATGATGGGAATTTGGATTATTTTATACAGAAATATTACGTAAACGATTACAATGTCTATGAATGTGGAGTATTTTAAGGATATACTCGATTTAATACGGATTATACAATAATTGTTATCAAAATTGAAGCAGACATAGTGTAGATTCTTTAGTCGTGTTTGATAAGTCTTCGAGTTTAGCGATGTTCTGCGGTAGGTATAATAGATAGGTGACCGTTAGTAGTATTAACATCTGAGTGTGCTTTCTGGGCTAAAAAACCATTAAATACTATCAAATTCACATGCGGAACATTTTATAAGTCGTATTGATCATTATACGGACTAAAAATATATGAAAAATGTAATTTTTTCCTTCAATTTTAGTCCGTATAATAAGCAATCCGACTATAGAGACATTCCATTCTATACATTATATTCTATTCTATTCTTCCAGAGGGCACAGCGATGGCTTTGCATGGAATGTATTAAGCCATAAAATAGGACGTCAGTCATCCAAAAACTTCACCTACAGAACTGGCTACTCTAGGCACAAAATATTAAACAATAATTATCTGTAAACCTGCCTCTAAGGCTAGGTATGTAAAACGGTATTCAATCCCAGAGATATTTATAATGATGTTTTCATAGTATTCAATATAATAAAAAAAATCTCCATTTTCGTTATATCCCATTCTCCATAAGGTTCCTGACCAGTCGCCACCGCACCGCATCATCTTTTCGGCGTTCACTTTGTTCCTTCACTTTTGGCTTGCGATGCGGCGGGCGTTGCGGTGACGTTACGAAGTTGATGTAGTGAGCGTTGGTCCATAGAATTCCATACAAAGAATACCGACGCGATGCGGTGAGGTTCGGGTGCGGCGGTGACTGGTTAGGACCTTTATATCTTTATATTGTATCTTTATATCCTAAAAGGTTGCAAGCTGTACCTTTTAAGCTGTTATATTTTCGGGTATTTCAGCGATATCAATCTACATTCCATCTATTATGTAAGCACCTTCGCCAACTAACCTCAGACGTCACCGCCGATACTATCAGTATCTTACAGACAATTGAAAGCCGACGATGCGCTTGCAAAATTATAATAGCGAGTCAAAACACGTGCTCCGAGATCACCGATAAACTTGATAATTCATTCAAAAAAGCATTTTCAACCTCAAAAGTGAGTTTATCGGCTTTCAATCTGGAATCTGTTCGGCACACATTCTACCTTTGTGGCTTATCGTTGGCTTAATCGCAGTATGAAAAGGACCCAAGCCGCAAGTTTTTTTTAAACTAAAGTAAACTTCCTTCACGTGTTTACTTTGGCTAAGAGTTTGAACCCGCTGTACATTCTCGTCAAGACTTGGTCTTTGGATGTTTATCGATAGAGACCCAGATGTCTCGTAATATAGATTTGTGAGCTTTGCTATGGAACGCACTAGGTACTTTTTCCGAAGGAGGTGCATTTGAACGTTTAAGCAAATGATACAATTGCTGTTCAATACTAATTTATCTTATTACGCCCTCCAACATTTCAGCAAATTCTAAAATGTAGACATTATTAGACATTAGATCTCCTAATATTCTTAAGAAATCATCTAAGCTTAATTATTTGATATATGTTTACAAAAAGCAGTTCCGTAGGTAATAAAATTTAATGACAGAGACATGTTATTGCACACGTTTCTTATCTTAACTAAAGTCTCGACAAGAATGCAGAGCGGGTCGTAGATATTCGACAGTGACAAGGAATTGAAATCTTGGTATTGTTCAAGCAATTCTGCGGATTTGTTGACAAATGGTTTGATGTTTTGTTTGGATTGTTATTTTAGTTCTAACAAGAAGAAGCGAATAACAGCTTATGTAAATAATAAAATAAGACGGTGATGAGATAGACTTGTAAATTGGGCTCTGGTGCAGCTGGCTGCATTATGTAGGTAATAATTGTGTTTATTCTAAATGGCCGGTTAAGCTGAGAGGATAGTGTAAGTGCTGGGCAAGCCTACTCCATCTCAACTTTGTCCCAAGCACTACAGTGTCCCGTTAAGTGTAGGCAAAGATTGCCTTCTGACACAGTATTAATCATATAGTAAAGATGTAAAGGCGTAAGTAGTCTAACTGGATATTGTGGTTCTAGTAGTTTCTGAAATCCATGACACAAGAAATATATCTGTTAGGTGCAATTGATTTATTATTATTTTTAAGCCTCGTATAATGTGACTTGCATTTTCATCCGAGTAAGTTCAATAAAAATGGTTTATCGAGTACCTACCTATGACTACATACCCTCTACTCACCAGTACTGTTCTATATACCTACTCGGTTGCAAACCAAGTTTCAATCATTATCATCACTATACTTTTTTTGTTGTTTAGTGCCGTGTTAATCCTACTACTATTATTTAAATAGGTACGAAAGTTTGAAAGAAATAGGAGAACGGAATCGGATGAAGTTTGGAATATACAAAGTTTATAATCTGGAATAACACATCATCTGGAAGCTAGTGTGCATATACATTTTCAAAACCAGGGCCAGGGTCCGAAATCAGTCTTCAGATCGAAAGTCGAATAACTATTCCACTTGACCAACACAACCCTCATCAAATAATACAAATATGTAGTTCGTAAACTGAAACAACGGGATTTTTTGATGATTCATAATGATATCGCAGCATCAAAAGATTCAAGGTAAAGGAGCTTACATCCACAATAGACAATTAAGGCCATGTCGAAAGTACCCTAATCCCTTCTATCAAAAGCATTTAGATAATCAAGAGCGTTGGTATGTAATGTCGTGACGTTTCATGGAATTTTGAGCATCGACCATAATCTTTTGATCTGTGATGTACCACACACGGTGTCCTTTGCCTAATTTATCTTAACATCATGGTTTTGAGGTGGTAGGTTCATTGTCTTTTTTTGTGAACCCTTTTAAATATTTTGTTTCTGACTATTTATTTAGATTGGAATGCACAAGATGTTTAATCCTTTTGGTATAGTTCGCGTCATGTAAAAAGAACGCTGGCTGACAAAATGCGCAGTAAGCAATTAAAAATAGTAGGCAAATTAATACCATCGCGCACAAAAGTTTTTAATTACGAAATGAATTTCTATAGAAAAAACAAACAATAAAAAAAACAACAGGCCTAGTACTTTCGTGTGCAAGTGTACCCATGCGCAAACTTACCCTCTCTACAGTCTTCCAGCGTTCTTTTTACGTGACGCGAACTATATCAAATACTTAGTGACAATAAGTTGATTTTTTTTATTAACCGACTTCCAAAAAGGAGGAGGTTCTACGTTCGGCTGTATGTATGTTTTTTTTGTAAATACATTACTTATTATTATATTTTATAACACCCAGACACAGTCATCACATCTATGTCCATCACACAAATGTTTGTCCTGGGTGGGAATCGAACCCACGACCTACAGCGCAGAAGGCAGAGCTACTACCAACTGAGCTAAGAGGCCAGTCAGATTTACTACTTAGGATAAGATACAAAAAATGTAATGATGATTTGTCTGTCTTCCTTTGCTATCTAGTGTACAGTTGTAACGAATTATTCTTCCCTAATAGATTCTCTAACATACTTTATTATCAAATGCATCTCTCATCTATTTTCTTTTGTAGCCACTACGATCCGTGAACCAAAGCAAATTAATGATTTTGTTGTTCAAAGATGACATTTTCGTTTCCGGATATTGTGGGAGAAAATAAGGTTCTGTTGAAAAGAGACATGGAACTGTTATTGTATGAACATCCTTGCGTTTGACAGAGTATTTGTAGAGAAAACCAAAAAGATGTACAAAATACATTAAAAGGATGACAAAATATCTCTTTTGAAATCGTTATTGTATGAGATCTGGAAGACAGTTTAGTAACAAGTTACCGTTAAGCCCCAGGCAATGTTTCCAGTATAGGAAAAATGTCTTCCATCAAGATAGTAAATAATCTATCGTATATATTTTTACTATTTATTGTATTTTACATTGACATTTTGTAATTAGCGTAATTGGTGCTTCTGTAACCGTGCTAGTTTTTAATCACACTAATATTATAAATGCGAAAGTTTGGATGTTTGGATGTTTAGATGTTTAGATGTTTGGATGTTTGGATGTATGTTTGTTCCTCTATATCACATCACACTATCACACTAATCACATCACACTAATCACATCACATCACACTAATATTATAAATCACACTATCACACTATCACACTAATATTATAAATGCGAAAGTTTGGATGTTTGGATGTTTAGATGTTTAGATGTTTGGATGTTTGGATGTATGTTTGTTCCTCTATAACTCGACAATCACTGAACCGATTTGGCTGAAATTTGAAACATAGATAGATAATGACCGGGAATAGGACATAGGCTACTTTTTATCCCGAAAAAATGCACGGTTCCCGTGGGATAAACAAAATAGTAGTCCACGCGGGCGAAGCCGCGGGCGTCAGCTAGTAATCACACTAATATTATAAATGCGAAAGTTTGGATGTTTGGATGTTTGGATGTTTAGATGTTTAGATGTTTAGATGTTTGGATGTTTGGATGTTTGGATGTTTGGATGTATGTTTGTTCCTCTATAACTCGACAACCACTGAACCGATTTGGCTGAAATTTGAAACATAGATAGATAATGACCGGGAATAGGACATAGGCTACTTTTTATCCCGAAAAAATGCACGGTTCCCGTGGGATAAAAGAAATAGTAGTCCACGTGGGCAAAGCCGCGGGCGTCAGCTATGACTCCCGCGAATAATGACCGGGAATAGGACATAAGGTACTTTTTATCCCATAAATGGGTTCCCATGGGATAGCAACGGGGTAAAACGTTCCTACGAAAAACATACTTTCACGCTAAATATATCGAACAGATTTGGATAATATTTTTAAAACACTAATATCACACTAATAATATAATATTATAAATGCGAAAGTTTGGATGTTCGGATCCATCTTTTTCTTAGAGAACCGTTAGCAAAACCAAAGTGTCACATGTTTTTGTCTAAAAAAATTCCGTTACTTTGCTGAGTATTTTACGAACAAATTAATTTACTGTTAGGAACCGACAACCATCCACCTTTTTCTTAGAGCCCCGTTAGCAAAATCAAGTCTCACATATTAAATTTGTCTAAAAAATTTCCGCTCGCTTCGCGAGCTGGGAAAGCTCAATTCACTCGCATATTACTTTTACTATTTTACGAACAAATTAATTTACTGTTAGGAACCGACAACCATCCATCTTTTTCTTAGAGCCCCGTTAGCAAAATCAAGTGTCACATGTTGAATTGTATTTGTCTAAAAAATTTCCGCTCGCTTCGCGAGCTGAGGTAGCTCGCTTCGCTCGCATGATACTTTTCCTTTTTCACAAACAAATTAATTTACTGTTAGGAACCGACAACCATCCATCTTTTTCTTAGAGCCCCGTTAGCAAAATCAAGTCTCACATGTTAAATTTGTCTAAAAAATTTCCGCTCGCTTCGCGAGCTGGGGAAGCTCGCTTCGCTCGCATGATACTTTTACTTTTTCACAAACAAATTAATTTACTGTTAGGAACCGACAACCATCCACCTTTTTCTTAGAGCCCCGTTAGCAAAATCAAGTCTCACATATTAAATTTGTCTAAAAAACTTCCGCTCGCTTCGCGAGCTGGGAAAGCTCACTTCGCTCGCATATTACTTTTACTATTTTACGAACAAATTAATTTACTGTTAGGAACCGACAACCATCCATCTTTTTCTTAGAGCCCCGTTAGCAAAATCAAGTGTCACATGTTGAATTGTATTTGTCTAAAAAATTTCCGCTCGCTTCGCGAGCTGAGGTAGCTCGCTTCGCTCGCATGATACTTTTCCTTTTTCACAAACAAATTAATTTACTGTTAGGAACCGACAACCATCCATCTTTTTCTTAGAGCCCCGTTAGCAAAATCAAGTCTCACATGTTAAATTTGTCTAAAAAATTTCCGCTCGCTTCGCGAGCTGGGGAAGCTCGCTTTGCTCGCATGATACTTTTACTATTTTACAATCAAATTAATTTACTGTTAGGAACCGACAACCATCCACCTTTTTCTTAGAGCCCCGTTAGCAAAATCAAGTCTCACATGTTAAATTTGTCTAAAAAATTTCCGCTCGCTTCGCGAGCTGGGGAAGCTCGCTTCGCTCGCATGATACTTTTACTTTTTCACAAACAAATTAATTTACTGTTAGGAACCGACAACCATCCATCTTTTTCTTAGAGCCCCGTTAGCAAAATCAAGTCTCACATATTAAATTTGTCTAAAAAACTTCCGCTCGCTTCGCGAGCTGGGAAAGCTCACTTCGCTCGCATATTACTTTTACTATTTTACGAACAAATTAATTTACTGTTAGGAACCGACAACCATCCATCTTTTTCTTAGAGCCCCGTTAGCAAAATCAAGTGTCACATGTTGAATTGTATTTGTCTAAAAAATTTCCGCTCGCTTCGCGAGCTGAGGTAGCTCGCTTCGCTCGCATGATACTTTTCCTTTTTCACAAACAAATTAATTTACTGTTAGGAACCGACAACCATCCATCTTTTTCTTAGAGCCCCGTTAGCAAAATCAAGTCTCACATGTTAAATTTGTCTAAAAAATTTCCGCTCGCTTCGCGAGCTGGGGAAGCTCGCTTCGCTTGCATGATACTTTTACTTTTTCACAAACAAATTAATTTACTTTTAAGAACCGACAACCATCCATCTTTTTCTTAGAGCCCCGTTAGCAAAATCAAGTGTCACATGTTAAATTTGTCTAAAAAAATTCCGTTACTTTGCTGAGTATTTTACGAACAAATTAATTTACTGTTAGGAACCGACAACCATCCACCTTTTTCTTAGAGCCCCGTTAGCAAAATCAAGTCTCACATATTAAATTTGTCTAAAAAATTGCCGCTCGCTTCGCGAGCTGGGAAAGCTCGCTTCGCTCGCATATTACTTTCATGAGTATTTTACTAGCAAATTAATTTACTTCGACAACCATCCATCTTTTTCTTAGAGCACCGTTATCAAGATCAAGTAATTATCGCATGTTGCATTTCTCTAAAAAATAATCAGCTCCCACCGCGGGTAACACCGCGGGGCACAGCTAGGCAGTAGGACATAGGCTACTTTTTATCCCGAAAAAAATCACGGTTCCCGTGAGATAAACAAAATAGTAGTCCACGCGGGCGAAGCCGCGGGTGTCAGCTAGTAAATAAATAAATAAAATAAATCGTGTACCTAAACAAGTGGCATTAAAAGATTTAACAATGACATTACCATGTGCGATACTGCGCTTACTTAAACTGATAAGCGTACCACACACGAGTAAGTTTCTAAGTACTAGTATAGCCCATCACACGCATAGCAGATAATATATCTTTTGAAATATAAATTTTGACAGATTGCACCAAATATATTTTGTAATTTATATTCGCTGTGTGTGGTCCTCCATATAATTTGTATGGGCGCGATCTCAAAATATATATTTCATAAGACATATTATCTGCTATGTGTGTGATGGGCTATACTAGTACTTAGAAACTTACTCGGAGAATATGAAACAGCCCTAAGTTTTCTAAATAATGTAATTTTTATTTTACTTAATTCTCAATAATAATTGTTCGAATCAAGCAGGCAAGCAACTTTCCAACGATTCTCTTAATATCTTTTTTTCGTCTAAGCATTAACTACTACACTTTTGTGCACTCTGTAATAAACAGTTCTGGAAGCCTATTGTGGCTGGTATTATATAGAATGTCCCTTAATCTGCCTAAAACAATTCTAAGCGGATTGTTATGCTCAGTTATTGTTCGTTGCTCAATCGCCGGTTCAGAAGATTCTTCTATCTAATGTAGTGTTTAAGATTATTTGTATATTTGTAGAATAATCACATCAACTACAAAAACAAGATAAATAGTTTTACATCTTGCCCTAATTTAATGTAGGTACGTATGTCATTTCGAAAAATAAATTCGAAAAACTTATACTTATGCCCATTAACACGAGCTCTAAACGGTGAAGGAAAACATCGTGAGGAAACCTAGAATATGGAATAGCTTTCTAAAAGCGTCAATGGGTTTGCAACCTGTCACGTATGAAATGCTAACTTCTGCAAAATGTGGGCATGTATCAAATTGTATTTGGATATACCTCTGACTACCCCCTTAAACATCTTCAAAGGATCTTAAAGATCTAAGAGAATGTCTACCGCGCCTGAGGAGCCAGTCGTGATCACACACTATAACAAATCTATAACTTGGGTCTCTTCAAGTCAAGAGTGAATGAGTGTCTTCTAGACCTTTGTGAACCATCGTCAGCCACATCGTCGCTTACTATCTAGAATAAAAAAAAAAAAACATTTCATTTTTCCTTTTTTTTTTTATTACGTCATTGTCGTTACCCTGGTTTCGTACGTGTGCACGAATATGACTCAAATAAAATAAAATATAAAATCGTTTTATATTATCATCTTCCTGCCCTTGTCCTTGACTTGGGTTCGACACGACATGTTTTCTTCTTTTATTCCCCTCTCATCTCAGCAGCTCACCCCTTTCTTATTCATGCCATCTTTCACACAAGATAAGATCAAAATTTGCATAATATGTTTGCGTACATAATCGTAACTGATTTCTCATACTTACATCTCATAATTAACCTACTCAGTAGTAAGATATACCAGTAATCTAAAATCACCATAGCTGACTGAATGTATATGACCCTTATTCGGTAAGAATGTTAATTTACCTTAAAAGTTAACAACGAGGTTATACGTGATACCACAATTTTACTATGTCTATAATACTATCAGAACAGGTAAGTGGCAGTAAACAGGGTAATTTCACGTATTTACTTCCATACTTGAGCTAAAACGATGGTATAAAACTCGCGTGCCCGATCTAGAGTAAAGATTTCATACTAGAACTTTCGACCAATAAAAACCAAATTATTTGTTTGTACGTCGTGGTTTTTACATCGAAATTAGACGAAAGACTAAGGTCGTGGACGTAGGTATAAGGATAAACCAGTTGAAGTGAAGATGGGCAGGACATTTGACAAGGCAAGTCGGGAAGACGGTAGATGGACGAAGGTAGTGACCGAGTGGTGGCCACAGGGTCACAGAACACCAGACAGACCACCGGCATGGACTGATGATATAGTGAAGGTAGCGGGGAAGCATTGGATTCGACACTCAGGACCGAGAGAAGTGACGTGAAAATGAGGAGGCCTATACTCAGCAGTGGGTGGATATGGGCTGATTAGATAGATAGATAGATTTATGCAGGTTTGAAACATGGAATAAAAACATATATTTTTTTAAATTATCACAAACAATAAAACTAAGTTAGTTACGCAGGATAAGTAGGAACAACATGGTTCGTGATAGTTTTATACTTTTTTTTTTATTAACGATTTACAATTTTGTAAAAAAGAACAATGAAATCTTAGCAATTAAAAACCAGGTGGGTTTGTACTATTGCTAGTATTATCTACAACGAACAATGGTAATAGATAGGAAGGTTTATGTTATTACTTATTATTAAGGGTTAGAAGGTAAGTAATTGAATAGGTATATAAAAATTAATAAAATCTTAATATAAAAGTAATCCATTTGGAACCAGTCTTACTTAGGTGTATCAAATACGAAACTACAATGCAAAATGCCTTTTTTATCATGACTTGAATAATTGAATATAATAACCATCAAATATTACAATAACAAATTATTTTCTTGCATAGGTATGTTATTACAAACAAAAATTACCTACTTGTTAAATGTACTTACAGTCAATGAGATTTTACCAATAGAGACGTTATACTCATTAAAAAAAAACTCTCAAACGTGGCGATATTTTGTTATTCTACTCGGTAGAATACAAGCAACTTTGTTTACTACCAATCAACAAAACTAAAAAATAGCAGAGTTATAAAAAACCTCGTTGTCAGAAAGAGATAAATTATGTGTGTGCTGCGTGTAATGCGTGTAACATCGGAGCAAGACAAAGTGCGAATAAGTTGACTCAAGCTAATTAGCTTGACTTTTGTTCGCCACGCAGAGCGGGGTAAGTAAGTAAGTTCGTATGAGTAAGTGGCCAACTCTGGTGACGGAGTTTTTAGGCCGCCTAAAGGCCTCCGTCATGGCTTAACGACTTAAAAACCGGGACCGACTACGTGCCCTCCGAAGCACGGAAGCACTCAGCTCGTAATACCACTTGCGGTCACCCATCCTAAGAGTGGCCGCGTCCAACGCTGCTTAACTTCAACGATCACTCAAGAACGTCTAAGCAAGCTACGCCACAAGAGCGGGGTACAGTACAATGCATCCACCTCAGTTTATATAGAAGATCATTGCTTACAGTATTGTTTTCACTCGCTGTGATGACGCAACTCACGCTCTGGCAAACAATAATTATTATCTCAGAAAAATATATAATGTTTCTTCAACAGCCACATAAATTAACCCCTGGGGACTAGTTACTTTAATTATCGTTCTGAAATAAAAACGTTTATAACATTAACCCAAGCCAGAGTAATCGCGTTAATATTACGAACGACACAATTTTGAACCCGACTTGTACATAACAAATTGGGAGTAGAAATTGTGTAGAATGTTCGATTAGCTCTACCACAGCTGTACTTCGTTTATCTTGATCAACCTCTTTAGTCACAAGTTTTTCATATTATAAAACCAGGATGATTTGTAACATAAATGAGATGATGAAAAAAAAATAAGAAAAACGTTATTCTTTTTAACCGACTTCGAAAAAAGGAGGAGGTTCTCAGTTCGTCGGAATCTTTTTTTTTTTTTTTTTTTTTTTTTTTTTTTTTTTTTTGTGCTTTTTTTTTTTATGTATGTTCACCGATTACTCGAAGACGCCTTGACCTATTTCAAAAATTCTTTTTTTGTTTGAAAGGGTACACTTTCCAATTGGTCCTTTTGGTCATCAGGTCAGGATCTGATGATGGGATCTTGGAGAAATCGAGGTAACTTTTAAAATTTTATAGGCTCACTTGAAGTGATTAGGGTATTTTTTAAAAGGTTATCGGTGACAATGCAATATTATGGTAACATTGAGCTGATCTGATGATGGAGTCAGGAGCTGTTCAACAGAACTCCTCAGTAAATAGGCCGATTGAGTTGAAACTCGGCACGTCTGTCAAGTTTTAACTAGAATGTAATAATATGGTCACAACGAGCTGATCTGGGTATGGAGTCAGGAGCTGTTCAACAGAACTCCTCAGTAAATAGTCTGATTGAGTTGAAACTTGGAACTCAGCATGTCGGTCAAGTTCCGACTATAATGTAATAATATGGTGACAGCTAGCTGATCTGATGATGGAGTCAGGACCTGTCCAATGGAACTTCTCAGAGAATAACAGTGGAACATCCATGTTTGGGCTAATTTTAATTAGCTCACCCTTAGCCTTACCCAATACAGTTTGTATTGAAGTCGGTTTTTTTAAATTTTTATATTTGAAATATTTGCCAACTCCATAGTTTATCATTTAGTTTGGTTCCTGGATAATCGAGTCGTCTGTAGAGTCTATAAACTTCAACAATCGCATTATAAATTGAAACGGAAGCGGCAATAAAGGTATTTGTTTACGGTCTAATCGTGTTTATAATGAATATTTTAATGAGACTCAAGTAAAAACCGCTTTATTGCGTTTTATGGATACATTCTATGTGCATTACGACCTGAATAAAACCCTTGCATGTTTGAAGTACGTGCCTTGCGACTATTTCGTCGACTTTTATTTCATTCGAGTTGCATAATGTCACCAAATACGTTTTTTCATCATATCATAGTACTAAGCAATCTAAGCATGTCTTTCAAGTAGTGAAACCTGGATTTTATTATTTTATGTTTTTTGAATGAATTTCGAAAACGGAAATAGAATTTCAAAATATCTAATTTCAGATTGTCACGCATGTAGGTACTCAAGATTTTTTGAAATATAGAGTCAGAGGTTATACTCATGTAATTTGTCATTTATTAATTTTAATCATCATTTACAAAAAGAAGATTACCTATAATTGTATCTAACTAAAAATATTTGTTCAAAGTATTTTTTTTTATATTATTTTGGATCTTAGAACAACTTAACAAGCATTGAATGATCGTTATTTTTTGCTTGAAACAAGCCTTGTTTAATTCTATTTAAAACTACCTTAATCACTTCTTGTATCAGTTATCCGTACACGGATTTCTATGCACAATTGCTATCATAAACGAGCATTATTGTCGATTAACCATTAATTGTAGACCTTTCGTTCCTGTCCCGCCTTAACTTTTAAAGGTTAAAATAGTTGGAATGGATGGCGGTACCGGGGTCTGGCTAAGTTGGTCAAATTGGTACACGGAGCACGTTTGACAATTAATTCGAGGCCGGAGCTATAAAGGTAAATAATACAGTAGAATGACTAGGATATTAAGAAAATAAGATGGTTCATCCGTAATATAAGGAGGAATGCCCAGTAATTAAATCCAGCTACTAATCTCGCTCCTTCTACGATCACACATTCATTTTGAGGCATTTTGTTAATTTGAAGACATGCTCTCCGTAGGCTGCTCTTTTGTTGTGTTTCTTCATAGTATTTAAATAATTATTCCGATGTTTTTTTTACAAAATTCTATGATCTTGGTGCAGTACAAAACCACAGTCAATATAAACAAATTAAAATTGAATTTTCTTAGCATAGTGATATTATTTTGTATTTAACATATACGAGACGGTGTTGGCCGAGTGGTTAAGTGCCTCGACTTTCGATCCGAAGGTCTCAGGTTCGAACTGGGGATACATCATGATCATTTTCATTATTTAGCTTTTTTACCTTGTAATACAAAAATCTTCCCAGTAATGTCATAGGGTTTTTACAGGGAGTCTATTTATACTGTTTGGAAATTTATTTATTCTGTGGCGGTCCGGTTCATTAGGGTACATAGACTGCATGATATTGAGTAAATTAATTAAATAGGCGTGTGTAGTTTGTACAATATTGCTACTTTCAACTTGGACTTAATTATCGCCCCTTTTAACTGCTGATTGTATTTGAAAAGTTCCGACATAGTTTAGTTGGACTAATGAAAACATTTTGGTAAAAGTTTTAGACGTTTCGATTTCATCCAAATCAGTTTAGCTCATAGTTTCTCAACCTTATTTTGCCCACCGCCCACTTTGAGAATTCATCTTTTTCAAGAGCCCCCCTCCCCATATCTTAATGCGCCATCTCAATGCCCCCTAATTTTCTCTGTGTCTTCTACTGCCCTACTGAAAGCCTCAAACGCCCACAAGGGGGCGTTATCGCACACGTTGAGAACCTATGGTTTAGCTGTTCCATAACAGCTAACCTAAAATCAAACCATCTTAATTGAACTGAAAACAACTAAATTAGTTGTAGTAGTACCTATGTAAATTAGTTGTATTAATTTACACAAAATATTGATGTTAGGTACCTATATTCAGATATCCAGAACAATCAGAGGACGACGAGAGACGTTAAGGTGACATAGATTTAAATACAAAATATAAATTTGAGCGATTGCCTGATAATTTTATAAGCTGGATACCTTCGTTTCCCATCAAGATGATCCGTCTATGTTCCGGCCATGGGTTTGAAAGCGCGACCCAAATATTGTCACAATGGACTTGAAAGCCTGAGGGACAATGAGCTCGAATAATTAATGACTGAGAGCACGAAATGTCGCTGTCTTGCGCCGACGATGAAGTGATGGTGGAATATAGAAATGTGTGGAGTAGAATCTTTACTCTACAGATGGTAAAATTTGAGACTGTTAATTTTTACTTGTTTTTAGATGCAGCTTTCATCAACATCTACACTAATATTGTAAAGAGGACAGATTTTTTTGTTTTTTGTTTGTAACGAATAGGCTCTAATGAAACTACTGGACCGATTTCAAAAATTCTTTCACCAATTAGAAAGCTACATTATCAGGGAATAACATAAGCTATAATCTAGAATAAACCCGTGCGAAGCCGGAGTGGATCGCTAGTCGATTATAAATACATACCTATCCGGGTATTTATCACGTATAAATTGTCGGTGTTAACGCTGTGGCATGAGTCGCGCGCGATTGGTAGACACTGTGATCATAGAAGTCATATGCTCTTATGATTAGTGTGAGTGTGAGGTCATGGTCGGCCGAGAAAATATTGGCGGAACGATCTCAACGCCTTTGAGGAGACTTGGTGGGAAATCTGGAAGAACAAAGATGGTTGGGGAGGTATGGGTATACCTTTGCCCAGCAGTGGGACGACATAGGTTATTAAAAAAACATTGATTGAGCATCGTCAAATAAGAAATGACCTAGGATCGAAAACAAAGGAAGGGGAAGCATTGGATTTGCAGTGAAAAATCTGAATTTTCAATAAAACAAATATAAAAATACTCCATACCATTGTCTGTTCTCGACGCCAACCCACCGAGCGGCTCATATCGTTAGATTAAGATAAAACTAAAACAATAATCCTTTTCATTCCTTCAGTCTTTATTTCAACTATGAATAGGTCTATACGTCTACATATTTGTCAAATAAAAAAGCGTGTGGGATGCTTTTTACTCCCATCTTTTGTGGCATTCGTTATTAAACCTTAGAAACCTCATAAGAGATATTGAAACTCTCATTAGTTCATGAACGCATTTAGACCAAAACCAGTTTATTATATCATTTGCCTAGGAAAAGCTCAGAATTGAAGCAAACTTTTTCTAAAACGCTTATCATTAAAAAAAAAAGATTGGCAACGATAATTGCCTTACCAAGGTGGGATTTGACTGCTAAAGAATACAATGTTGATAGAATAAACTCCTTCAATCTTGGTCCAATACAATCGATCGAAATTGAATTTAAATTCTCGAATCGAATCCACAAATATGTGAAATGGCATTCGTGAACATTTTTAGGTCGCAACGGAACAGGAGTAGAATCACCAAGCTCTTAAGACAATTCAAGTGATATGCATGTGATCTAGTTGAATAAATGCTCTTGACGCTTTCTTTGGCCTACCAGGGCCCCAGGTACCTACCCTGTGGGTGCTGCATCCTTTATCTTTTATGTACCTACCTATTTTGTTAACTTATTTGTTAGTACCTACCTATCTTAGTGTTCGTTTTCCATAGTACCTCCGTCTGTGTGTGTTGTTGCCAAATAAATGTTTATCTATCTATCTATCTATCTAATTCTACAAATTTACAACGTCAACCATTCCGATATCATACCGCTGCGTTTTGTTTCGTTCCCCAAAATGACAGTAATTTGTTTGAAAACGTCATCACAACGTAACCTAACCTCATCGGTCATTCGTAGATTATGAAACAAAACGAAATCTAAGGTAGTTGAGGTTTTGCTTTGGTTGATAAAAATGGGAAAGAGGCGTGATTTTATGTATGTATGTATGTATGATAAAAATTTTGTAAGAAAAATCGGCCTCCAGAAAACTTCGATCGCATGTCAAAACTAAAAGGGCCAAAGACATGCTCACCATCAAGGGACAAGCTAGCTTAATGAAAAACATAGACTGAATTCCCACAACACACAAAACCGCCAGCTGACGAGGAAACCATCCGAGCTGCCTATTGCTCCGCGAACTTTAAAGTATTCTACGCCCTTTTGATTCTCTATTTACCGCGCGTTGCGGCTTCTTAATAAAGCAAAGGTGTTTAATTGGCTGACAAACTGCTTGCGAAGTAATTACGTCTTGGCTGGCAACTGCTCGTACAACGCGTCAATCCAATCAAGAGATGGGCTGAGATGTCGATGATTTGTATCTGCAGATGCCAAGTGCAATGAAATGACAATTTTTCATGATGACTGATAAATTATTTTATCGATTCAGCTACGTTTTATTAGCCAATTCACAATAAATATTAAATTGTTTTATACAGTTCAGCTATTCTTCTATTTGCAAGAAATAAAAAATCCAAAGCAAACCCAATCTATTTTTTTTCTGCATTGCTATTTATTATTTTAAAGTCTAGTTTTGCGCATTTTAAAATTACTTTCATTCTATGAAATCTTTGAAACTATTAACAGTTTTCAACAATAGTTAATTTTTGTTCATAAACAGGAAAAAAACATGTAATTTTTTTTTAATACTTTTTCAGCCCATTTATGTCGTAGGTAATACTTGACAAAGATTTAGAAATTAATTTATATTCCAATCATTAACTATAGAAACAGTGCTCAAATGAGGTTTACTAAAAAGTAAGTGACAAGAAAAAAGCTATCTAAGTACTTTTATCGATAATTTATTTTATCGATACTTTCCCACCATTGTTCAGGTAAATTTTGCCAACACTTCAAGTGTCAAAGAACAGCTTCATACAACGCTGCGGTTAGCTGCTATTACAGACCGTAAGCAATCAGCTTCAACGAAGTGATGTGATGAGTTAGACCTTAGAGCTTCCAAGTTTTACAGGTATAATGTCGGTGTAACAAACTCTTACATACTATACTATACATCTTTAACTGTACGTAGGTACTTTATATCGCCTTCGATCTGAAGGTCGTGGGTTCGAATCTCGGCCGACCATCAATAAATTTTTATTTCGAAAAATTTATATGCGAATTGACACGAGCCCTAAATTATTTTTAATTAATTATAGCTTCCGAACAGCGGCGATGAACTCGCAACCTGTCACGTATAAAATGTTAGGTTCCGCAAAATTTGGGCATGTTTATATTTTGTATATGTGACCCTGACTATCCCTAGACATCCTCAAATAAAATCACTTACCTACCTATCTTTTTTTGGATCACTTTCATAAAAGGAGGTAACTCTTGGTATAAGATTTTCAACCACATTTTAATAAAAACATTCATTAGATGAGTCCTGAATACAAGCATTAAAACTGATACTTATATTTTTACTAGCTGACACCCGCGGCTTCGCCCGCGTGGACTACTATTTTGTTTATCTCACGGGAACCGTGATTTTTTTCGGGATAAAAAGTAGCCTATGTCCTACTGCCTAGCTGTGCCCCGCGGTGTTACCCGCGGTGGGAGCTGATTATTTTTTAGAGAAATGCAACATGCGATAATTACTTGATCTTGATAACGGTGCTCTAAGAAAAAGATGGATGGTTGTCGAAGTAAATTAATTTGCTAGTAAAATACTCATGAAAGTAATATGCGAGCGAAGCGAGCTTTCCCAGCTCGCGAAGCGAGCGGCAATTTTTTAGACAAATTTAATATGTGAGACTTGATTTTGCTAACGGGGCTCTAAGAAAAAGGTGGATGGTTGTCGGTTCCTAACAGTAAATTAATTTGTTCGTAAAATACTCAGCAAAGTAACGGAATTTTTTTAGACAAATTTAACATGTGACACTTGATTTTGCTAACGGGGCTCTAAGAAAAAGATGGATGGTTGTCGGTTCTTAAAAGTAAATTAATTTGTTTGTGAAAAAGTAAAAGTATCATGCAAGCGAAGCGAGCTTCCCCAGCTCGCGAAGCGAGCGGAAATTTTTTAGACAAATTTAACATGTGAGACTTGATTTTGCTAACGGGGCTCTAAGAAAAAGATGGATGGTTGTCGGTTCCTAACAGTAAATTAATTTGTTTGTGAAAAAGGAAAAGTATCATGCGAGCGAAGCGAGCTACCTCAGCTCGCGAAGCGAGCGGAAATTTTTTAGACAAATACAATTCAACATGTGACACTTGATTTTGCTAACGGGGCTCTAAGAAAAAGATGGATGGTTGTCGGTTCCTAACAGTAAATTAATTTGTTCGTAAAATAGTAAAAGTAATATGCGAGCGAAGTGAGCTTTCCCAGCTCGCGAAGCGAGCGGAAGTTTTTTAGACAAATTTAATATGTGAGACTTGATTTTGCTAACGGGGCTCTAAGAAAAAGATGGATGGTTGTCGGTTCCTAACAGTAAATTAATTTGTTTGTGAAAAAGTAAAAGTATCATGCGAGCGAAGCGAGCTTCCCCAGCTCGCGAAGCGAGCGGAAATTTTTTAGACAAATTTAACATGTGAGACTTGATTTTGCTAACGGGGCTCTAAGAAAAAGGTGGATGGTTGTCGGTTCCTAACAGTAAATTAATTTGATTGTAAAATAGTAAAAGTATCATGCGAGCAAAGCGAGCTTCCCCAGCTCGCGAAGCGAGCGGAAATTTTTTAGACAAATTTAACATGTGAGACTTGATTTTGCTAACGGGGCTCTAAGAAAAAGATGGATGGTTGTCGGTTCCTAACAGTAAATTAATTTGTTTGTGAAAAAGGAAAAGTATCATGCGAGCGAAGCGAGCTACCTCAGCTCGCGAAGCGAGCGGAAATTTTTTAGACAAATACAATTCAACATGTGACACTTGATTTTGCTAACGGGGCTCTAAGAAAAAGATGGATGGTTGTCGGTTCCTAACAGTAAATTAATTTGTTCGTAAAATAGTAAAAGTAATATGCGAGCGAAGTGAGCTTTCCCAGCTCGCGAAGCGAGCGGAAGTTTTTTAGACAAATTTAATATGTGAGACTTGATTTTGCTAACGGGGCTCTAAGAAAAAGGTGGATGGTTGTCGGTTCCTAACAGTAAATTAATTTGTTTGTGAAAAAGTAAAAGTATCATGCGAGCGAAGCGAGCTTCCCCAGCTCGCGAAGCGAGCGGAAATTTTTTAGACAAATTTAACATGTGAGACTTGATTTTGCTAACGGGGCTCTAAGAAAAAGATGGATGGTTGTCGGTTCCTAACAGTAAATTAATTTGTTTGTGAAAAAGGAAAAGTATCATGCGAGCGAAGCGAGCTACCTCAGCTCGCGAAGCGAGCGGAAATTTTTTAGACAAATACAATTCAACATGTGACACTTGATTTTGCTAACGGGGCTCTAAGAAAAAGATGGATGGTTGTCGGTTCCTAACAGTAAATTAATTTGTTCGTAAAATAGTAAAAGTAATATGCGAGTGAATTGAGCTTTCCCAGCTCGCGAAGCGAGCGGAAATTTTTTAGACAAATTTAATATGTGAGACTTGATTTTGCTAACGGGGCTCTAAGAAAAAGGTGGATGGTTGTCGGTTCCTAACAGTAAATTAATTTGTTCGTAAAATACTCAGCAAAGTAACGGAATTTTTTTAGACAAAAACATGTGACACTTTGGTTTTGCTAACGGTTCTCTAAGAAAAAGATGGATCCGAACATCCAAACTTTCGCATTTATAATATTACTAGCTGACACCCGCGGCTTCGCCCGCGTGGACTACTATTTTGTTTATCTCACGGGAACCGTGATTTTTTTCGGGATAAAAAGTAGCCTATGTCCTACTGCCTAGCTGTGCCCCGCGGTGTTACCCGCGGTGGGAGCTGATTATTTTTTAGAGAAATGCAACATGCGATAATTACTTGATCTTGATAACGGTGCTCTAAGAAAAAGATGGATGGTTGTCGAAGTAAATTAATTTGCTAGTAAAATACTCATGAAAGTAATATGCGAGCGAAGCGAGCTTTCCCAGCTCGCGAAGCGAGCGGCAATTTTTTAGACAAATTTAATATGTGAGACTTGATTTTGCTAACGGGGCTCTAAGAAAAAGGTGGATGGTTGTCGGTTCCTAACAGTAAATTAATTTGTTCGTAAAATACTCAGCAAAGTAACGGAATTTTTTTAGACAAATTTAACATGTGACACTTGATTTTGCTAACGGGGCTCTAAGAAAAAGATGGATGGTTGTCGGTTCTTAAAAGTAAATTAATTTGTTTGTGAAAAAGTAAAAGTATCATGCAAGCGAAGCGAGCTTCCCCAGCTCGCGAAGCGAGCGGAAATTTTTTAGACAAATTTAACATGTGAGACTTGATTTTGCTAACGGGGCTCTAAGAAAAAGATGGATGGTTGTCGGTTCCTAACAGTAAATTAATTTGTTTGTGAAAAAGGAAAAGTATCATGCGAGCGAAGCGAGCTACCTCAGCTCGCGAAGCGAGCGGAAATTTTTTAGACAAATACAATTCAACATGTGACACTTGATTTTGCTAACGGGGCTCTAAGAAAAAGATGGATGGTTGTCGGTTCCTAACAGTAAATTAATTTGTTCGTAAAATAGTAAAAGTAATATGCGAGCGAAGTGAGCTTTCCCAGCTCGCGAAGCGAGCGGAAGTTTTTTAGACAAATTTAATATGTGAGACTTGATTTTGCTAACGGGGCTCTAAGAAAAAGATGGATGGTTGTCGGTTCCTAACAGTAAATTAATTTGTTTGTGAAAAAGTAAAAGTATCATGCGAGCGAAGCGAGCTTCCCCAGCTCGCGAAGCGAGCGGAAATTTTTTAGACAAATTTAACATGTGAGACTTGATTTTGCTAACGGGGCTCTAAGAAAAAGGTGGATGGTTGTCGGTTCCTAACAGTAAATTAATTTGATTGTAAAATAGTAAAAGTATCATGCGAGCAAAGCGAGCTTCCCCAGCTCGCGAAGCGAGCGGAAATTTTTTAGACAAATTTAACATGTGAGACTTGATTTTGCTAACGGGGCTCTAAGAAAAAGATGGATGGTTGTCGGTTCCTAACAGTAAATTAATTTGTTTGTGAAAAAGGAAAAGTATCATGCGAGCGAAGCGAGCTACCTCAGCTCGCGAAGCGAGCGGAAATTTTTTAGACAAATACAATTCAACATGTGACACTTGATTTTGCTAACGGGGCTCTAAGAAAAAGATGGATGGTTGTCGGTTCCTAACAGTAAATTAATTTGTTCGTAAAATAGTAAAAGTAATATGCGAGCGAAGTGAGCTTTCCCAGCTCGCGAAGCGAGCGGAAGTTTTTTAGACAAATTTAATATGTGAGACTTGATTTTGCTAACGGGGCTCTAAGAAAAAGGTGGATGGTTGTCGGTTCCTAACAGTAAATTAATTTGTTTGTGAAAAAGTAAAAGTATCATGCGAGCGAAGCGAGCTTCCCCAGCTCGCGAAGCGAGCGGAAATTTTTTAGACAAATTTAACATGTGAGACTTGATTTTGCTAACGGGGCTCTAAGAAAAAGATGGATGGTTGTCGGTTCCTAACAGTAAATTAATTTGTTTGTGAAAAAGGAAAAGTATCATGCGAGCGAAGCGAGCTACCTCAGCTCGCGAAGCGAGCGGAAATTTTTTAGACAAATACAATTCAACATGTGACACTTGATTTTGCTAACGGGGCTCTAAGAAAAAGATGGATGGTTGTCGGTTCCTAACAGTAAATTAATTTGTTCGTAAAATAGTAAAAGTAATATGCGAGTGAATTGAGCTTTCCCAGCTCGCGAAGCGAGCGGAAATTTTTTAGACAAATTTAATATGTGAGACTTGATTTTGCTAACGGGGCTCTAAGAAAAAGGTGGATGGTTGTCGGTTCCTAACAGTAAATTAATTTGTTCGTAAAATACTCAGCAAAGTAACGGAATTTTTTTAGACAAAAACATGTGACACTTTGGTTTTGCTAACGGTTCTCTAAGAAAAAGATGGATCCGAACATCCAAACTTTCGCATTTATAATATTATATTATATTATTAGTGTGATATTAGTGTTTTAAAAATATTATCCAAATCTGTTCGATATATTTAGCGTGAAAGTATGTTTTTCGTAGGAACGTTTTACCCCGTTGCTATCCCATGGGAACCCATTTATGGGATAAAAAGTACCTTATGTCCTATTCCCGGTCATTATTCGCGGGAGTCATAGCTGACGCCCGCGGCTTTGCCCACGTGGACTACTATTTCTTTTATCCCACGGGAACCGTGCATTTTTTCGGGATAAAAAGTAGCCTATGTCCTATTCCCGGTCATTATCTATCTATGTTTTAAATTTCAGCCAAATCGGTTCAGTGGTTGTCGAGTTATAGAGGAACAAACATACATCCAAACATCCAAACATCCAAACATCCAAACATCTAAACATCTAAACATCTAAACATCCAAACATCCAAACATCCAAACTTTCGCATTTATAATATTAGTGTGATATTATTAGTGTGATATTAGTGTTTTAAAAATATTATCCAAATCTGTTCGATATATTTAGCGTGAAAGTATGTTTTTCGTAGGAACGTTTTACCCCGTTGCTATCCCATGGGAACCCATTTATGGGATAAAAAGTACCTTATGTCCTATTCCCGGTCATTATTCGCGGGAGTCATAGCTGACGCCCGCGGCTTTGCCCACGTGGACTACTATTTCTTTTATCCCACGGGAACCGTGCATTTTTTCGGGATAAAAAGTAGCCTATGTCCTATTCCCGGTCATTATCTATCTATGTTTTAAATTTCAGCCAAATCGGTTCAGTGGTTGTCGAGTTATAGAGGAACAAACATACATCCAAACATCCAAACATCCAAACATCCAAACATCTAAACATCTAAACATCTAAACATCCAAACATCCAAACATCCAAACTTTCGCATTTATAATATTAGTGTGATATTATTAGTGTGATATTAGTGTTTTAAAAATATTATCCAAATCTGTTCGATATATTTAGCGTGAAAGTATGTTTTTCGTAGGAACGTTTTACCCCGTTGCTATCCCATGGGAACCCATTTATGGGATAAAAAGTACCTTATGTCCTATTCCCGGTCATTATTCGCGGGAGTCATAGCTGACGCCCGCGGCTTTGCCCACGTGGACTACTATTTCTTTTATCCCACGGGAACCGTGCATTTTTTCGGGATAAAAAGTAGCCTATGTCCTATTCCCGGTCATTATCTATCTATGTTTCAAATTTCAGCCAAATCGGTTCAGTGGTTGTCGAGTTATAGAGGAACAAACATACATCCAAACATCCAAACATCCAAACATCCAAACATCTAAACATCTAAACATCTAAACATCCAAACATCCAAACATCCAAACTTTCGCATTTATAATATTAGTGTGATATTATTAGTGTGATATTAGTGTTTTAAAAATATTATCCAAATCTGTTCGATATATTTAGCGTGAAAGTATGTTTTTCGTAGGAACGTTTTACCCCGTTGCTATCCCATGGGAACCCATTTATGGGATAAAAAGTACCTTATGTCCTATTCCCGGTCATTATTCGCGGGAGTCATAGCTGACGCCCGCGGCTTTGCCCACGTGGACTACTATTTCTTTTATCCCACGGGAACCGTGCATTTTTTCGGGATAAAAAGTAGCCTATGTCCTATTCCCGGTCATTATCTATCTATGTTTTAAATTTCAGCCAAATCGGTTCAGTGGTTGTCGAGTTATAGAGGAACAAACATACATCCAAACATCCAAACATCCAAACATCCAAACATCTAAACATCTAAACATCTAAACATCCAAACATCCAAACATCCAAACTTTCGCATCACACTAATATTATAAATGCGAAAGTTTGGATGTTTGGATGTTTGGATGTTTAGATGTTTAGATGTTTAGATGTTTGGATGTTTGGATGTTTGGATGTTTGGATGTATGTTTGTTCCTCTATAACTCGACAACCACTGAACCGATTTGGCTGAAATTTAAAACATAGATAGATAATGACCGGGAATAGGACATAGGCTACTTTTTATCCCGAAAAAATGCACGGTTCCCGTGGGATAAAAGAAATAGTAGTCCACGTGGGCAAAGCCGCGGGCGTCAGCTATGACTCCCGCGAATAATGACCGGGAATAGGACATAAGGTACTTTTTATCCCATAAATGGGTTCCCATGGGATAGCAACGGGGTAAAACGTTCCTACGAAAAACATACTTTCACGCTAAATATATCGAACAGATTTGGATAATATTTTTAAAACACTAATATCACACTAATAATATCACACTAATATTATAAATGCGAAAGTTTGGATGTTTGGATGTTTGGATGTTTAGATGTTTAGATGTTTAGATGTTTGGATGTTTGGATGTTTGGATGTTTGGATGTATGTTTGTTCCTCTATAACTCGACAACCACTGAACCGATTTGGCTGAAATTTAAAACATAGATAGATAATGACCGGGAATAGGACATAGGCTACTTTTTATCCCGAAAAAATGCACGGTTCCCGTGGGATAAAAGAAATAGTAGTCCACGTGGGCAAAGCCGCGGGCGTCAGCTATGACTCCCGCGAATAATGACCGGGAATAGGACATAAGGTACTTTTTATCCCATAAATGGGTTCCCATGGGATAGCAACGGGGTAAAACGTTCCTACGAAAAACATACTTTCACGCTAAATATATCGAACAGATTTGGATAATATTTTTAAAACACTAATATCACACTAATAATATAATATAATATTATAAATGCGAAAGTTTGGATGTTCGGATCCATCTTTTTCTTAGAGAACCGTTAGCAAAACCAAAGTGTCACATGTTTTTGTCTAAAAAAATTCCGTTACTTTGCTGAGTATTTTACGAACAAATTAATTTACTGTTAGGAACCGACAACCATCCACCTTTTTCTTAGAGCCCCGTTAGCAAAATCAAGTCTCACATATTAAATTTGTCTAAAAAATTTCCGCTCGCTTCGCGAGCTGGGAAAGCTCAATTCACTCGCATATTACTTTTACTATTTTACGAACAAATTAATTTACTGTTAGGAACCGACAACCATCCATCTTTTTCTTAGAGCCCCGTTAGCAAAATCAAGTGTCACATGTTGAATTGTATTTGTCTAAAAAATTTCCGCTCGCTTCGCGAGCTGAGGTAGCTCGCTTCGCTCGCATGATACTTTTCCTTTTTCACAAACAAATTAATTTACTGTTAGGAACCGACAACCATCCATCTTTTTCTTAGAGCCCCGTTAGCAAAATCAAGTCTCACATGTTAAATTTGTCTAAAAAATTTCCGCTCGCTTCGCGAGCTGGGGAAGCTCGCTTCGCTCGCATGATACTTTTACTTTTTCACAAACAAATTAATTTACTGTTAGGAACCGACAACCATCCACCTTTTTCTTAGAGCCCCGTTAGCAAAATCAAGTCTCACATATTAAATTTGTCTAAAAAACTTCCGCTCGCTTCGCGAGCTGGGAAAGCTCACTTCGCTCGCATATTACTTTTACTATTTTACGAACAAATTAATTTACTGTTAGGAACCGACAACCATCCATCTTTTTCTTAGAGCCCCGTTAGCAAAATCAAGTGTCACATGTTGAATTGTATTTGTCTAAAAAATTTCCGCTCGCTTCGCGAGCTGAGGTAGCTCGCTTCGCTCGCATGATACTTTTCCTTTTTCACAAACAAATTAATTTACTGTTAGGAACCGACAACCATCCATCTTTTTCTTAGAGCCCCGTTAGCAAAATCAAGTCTCACATGTTAAATTTGTCTAAAAAATTTCCGCTCGCTTCGCGAGCTGGGGAAGCTCGCTTTGCTCGCATGATACTTTTACTATTTTACAATCAAATTAATTTACTGTTAGGAACCGACAACCATCCACCTTTTTCTTAGAGCCCCGTTAGCAAAATCAAGTCTCACATGTTAAATTTGTCTAAAAAATTTCCGCTCGCTTCGCGAGCTGGGGAAGCTCGCTTCGCTCGCATGATACTTTTACTTTTTCACAAACAAATTAATTTACTGTTAGGAACCGACAACCATCCATCTTTTTCTTAGAGCCCCGTTAGCAAAATCAAGTCTCACATATTAAATTTGTCTAAAAAACTTCCGCTCGCTTCGCGAGCTGGGAAAGCTCACTTCGCTCGCATATTACTTTTACTATTTTACGAACAAATTAATTTACTGTTAGGAACCGACAACCATCCATCTTTTTCTTAGAGCCCCGTTAGCAAAATCAAGTGTCACATGTTGAATTGTATTTGTCTAAAAAATTTCCGCTCGCTTCGCGAGCTGAGGTAGCTCGCTTCGCTCGCATGATACTTTTCCTTTTTCACAAACAAATTAATTTACTGTTAGGAACCGACAACCATCCATCTTTTTCTTAGAGCCCCGTTAGCAAAATCAAGTCTCACATGTTAAATTTGTCTAAAAAATTTCCGCTCGCTTCGCGAGCTGGGGAAGCTCGCTTCGCTTGCATGATACTTTTACTTTTTCACAAACAAATTAATTTACTTTTAAGAACCGACAACCATCCATCTTTTTCTTAGAGCCCCGTTAGCAAAATCAAGTGTCACATGTTAAATTTGTCTAAAAAAATTCCGTTACTTTGCTGAGTATTTTACGAACAAATTAATTTACTGTTAGGAACCGACAACCATCCACCTTTTTCTTAGAGCCCCGTTAGCAAAATCAAGTCTCACATATTAAATTTGTCTAAAAAATTGCCGCTCGCTTCGCGAGCTGGGAAAGCTCGCTTCGCTCGCATATTACTTTCATGAGTATTTTACTAGCAAATTAATTTACTTCGACAACCATCCATCTTTTTCTTAGAGCACCGTTATCAAGATCAAGTAATTATCGCATGTTGCATTTCTCTAAAAAATAATCAGCTCCCACCGCGGGTAACACCGCGGGGCACAGCTAGGCAGTAGGACATAGGCTACTTTTTATCCCGAAAAAAATCACGGTTCCCGTGAGATAAACAAAATAGTAGTCCACGCGGGCGAAGCCGCGGGTGTCAGCTAGTTTATAATATTAGTGTGATTTTTATCTATCAAAACACAAAAAACCTTTCCATGCTCAGCGATCTAGACCACAGACCTACAAGCTGTTCCAGTTACTTTTTAGACTCGCGACGTTTCATTTTAGGCCTGATTTTAATTGCCCAGAAAATTATCTTGTCACGTTTTGAGCTTGGTGAAAAGTTAATTTGAACAATTTTCGTTAATGTTCAGAACTGTTTTAGTAATTGTCCTAGTTGATTGGGTCTGGCATGTTTTAAATACATGCCTAGTAAAACGGATAAAGTGGTCATAGTATTTTTCTTCTAATAATGGATACTTATATAATTATTTTTCCCTTCAAAATAAACCTAAAGTTTCGTAAGAACAAAACTTTCTAAGTAACTACAAAAAAAAGGTAGCTTAAGCTCCCTATCTTACTAGGACCATGGTTGCGCCACCACAAACAAAATGTACCTGGTGCCCCGGTGTCCATAATACATGGTTGGGAAATAAGCACTGCGAATCAGACCTTCTCGGAATGTATTCCGAATTCGGAAAGTGACACTTCACTGAAAAAAACCGGTCAAGTGCGAGTCGAACTCGTACGCCGAGGGTTCCGTACCTAGCCATGGTGCCAATTAAGCTAGTCCGCTTAATTGTATGAGCGCCCATACAACTCGGAGGACAATTTTAATTGGCGTCAACTATGTATGTATGGGAACACCCTTTAATTTTCAATTTTTTTACCTTTTTGGAATTTTTCCTTTATTTGTGCTATAAGACCTTGCTTTTTGCCAAATTTCGTTATTCTAGGTCAACGGGAACTACCATTTAGGTTTTCGACCCAAAACCTCTAGGGTACTTCCGGTTGACCTAGAATTGTCAATTTTGGTTACAAGCAAGGTCTTACAGCACAAGTAAAGGAAAAATTCCGAAAAATAAAAAAAGTTGATAATTAAGGTAAGTTTTGGTACTCACAAGTTTTCACGAAAACCTAAATTTGCCTATATCTTTTTATAGTGTTGACTCAGGACCTTGATTTTTATACTCACAATAGGGACTATAGACTTTAGTATATGGTATAAATTTCAACTTGCTAGCTTTACCCGTTCCTGAGATAATCGATGGTGACACACGGACAGACGGACAGACGGACAAGAAAGTGATCTTATAAGGGTTCCTTTTTTTACCTTTTAAGGTACGGAACCCTAAAAAACGTCAAAGTTCCGAAGAAAATCATCGAATCGGATGCATTTACGGAAGCGACAAAAGCTGGTGCAATCCAGTCGAAACGTCGAGCTAAATAAAAAGGTAAGATAATACCCGGATACATAAGTATTTATAATTCAGATTCAGTATTTTAGTATGCCCGGCTTTATACACCGAAAACAAAGTCATTCCTTGTCAGTATTTAATCAAGACGGGCAGAGAGACAATGTTATTTAACACATGCGCGCTTCGTAACCTTTACCTAAATGCCGAATTACATAGGACTTTAATCTGTACTGGCATATAAGGATTTGGCATACGCTGCGGTAGAAAGCCGTGTCGTAAAGATGTAGAGCAGGGGTGCCCAGACTTATAGTGTCGGCGATCGACCAGAAAATATTTTGAAAGCAAAAGATCGACTAAACTACATACTATGTAGGTAGGTAGGTACTGAACAATTTAATAAATGTATAATTAATGTAATTTTTTTAAATTTCGTTTTACTGCACTTTTAAATTGAATATAGGCAAATCAAAATGAAGGAATCGTAACTTTCGAATCACAATTTTTGTCTTGATGATGATGGATAGCACTATTATCCGCGTACCTAATTTTCATAATGATGATATTGCTGGCGATCGACTCGAAAAGCTTCGCGATCGACCGGTCGATCGCGATCGACTGTTTGGGCACCCTTGATGTAGAGAGATACGTAAAATAACTTACTATGTCTTCTGTGTCTTGTTCTTTATTTGTAGTGTATATATAGTATAATAAACAGGGGAAAAAATAAGGTGGATAACATAAAATACTATGGTAAAGTCATTTTGAATTTAGGCCCATGGCTGATTAAAACCTAAACCCGGATAAAACTTTGCTATACATGTAAAATGAGCGCAAATTGACAATTTCATTTTAGCAAAAATTTACAGACAATGTGTGCGGTCAAATTCTTCTTATTAAAATGTAAATCAATGGAATTGATCATCGATCGTAACTTCACACCCTTTTGTCAGGTTTCCATAAATAATCGAATTTCGAATGACCGAAATTGACTATAGCAACAACGTTTATTCATTAAAAATTGTATGCCTCTTATTGACACACAATGAATTGTGAAACTATGTGAATTTGAGAACTGATAACCGTTTATCAAATATAGAAACCGGGCATAAGTCGTCCCGCATTGTTTGTCTTACCCTTATCCCCCTCAAAGTTTATCCGAGGTGTTTGAGCGTGATATGAGAATAACCGGGACAGGTCATGTACCGACGGATATTGCTGAATTAACGGTTTAATTAAACTCGTGCGTCTGGCGAATGAGAGTTGCCCATATTCGCAAATGAACCGCGCCGAACCCGCAAGAAAAACGCGACATTTTTCGTAAAATTTGAGTAATCTACACACAAGATATGAGTGGGATTTGAGTAATTTACACACAAGATATGAGTGGGATATGAGATTCCCATAAGCATTAAAACTCATTTTGCAAAATCCGGGGTTGGTGGCCTTCTGCATAATACCACTCATATTATAATATGAAGACACAACACCAAAAAGCTGCAAGTGAATATTGAATATTCTTAAGAAATTAGAAGAGATTTTTTTTCTTCTTCAGAATCTCAAGACAGATAATTAGGATAATTGGTTAGTAAATCATGTTAGTTAGGTACTTATAACGATATAAATGTAGAGAAGAAGAGGTAAGAATAGTCTTTTTTAAACTTTCGCGATTACTATTCATATTGAAAATTATATTAGTAAATGCAGTGCACGTCGTAATGTGACTTTCCGGTGTCAAGATACGGTCAGTGTAGTGTGTTGCGGTGTAAATGCAGCCGATCCGGAATCTGAAGATCAGTGAGGGTAGTTTTGGATACTACCGCCGATTCACAATGGTCCTTGAAAACATACTCCAGTCTGCCCGCGACCACGGCTATTGCAACATAGCCGAAACGTCGGGATAAATAAGGTAAATTACGCGATAAAATCCCGTGTCCATAAAACTTTTCAATATGAAGAGGTAAGAAGAACTCTATAAACATTTTTGATAATTATGTTTCGGAATATAGTGCGACAGTAAAATAATAAAAGAAAACGAAACAGAATCACTATTGTATCTCTAATTTTAAAGTAGTTGGCATTTTATGACCAGTAGCTAGTGTTGAATATGACGTGACTGACGCGGCTCGTTTGTCCCGTACAAAATTCAACTTTGTGTGATCGGCTCATTTTCTAAAAATGTCATGCTTCAATTCATGTCATGTGACCGTACACAATATGACAAAATCAGCTGATTTTGTCATGCTGATGACAAAATTGGCGTTACTCTTTCCTCAAACTTCATTCAATCTTCAATCACACCTCGCTTGACAATGACAAGAAATAATTTTGAACTGATCGGACAGATTGTCATATGAGAATGAGTGAGTAGTTCGCCAAAATAATGAACAGTCAACTGAAAATGACCGGCTCAAACGAACCGGCTCACGGTACCGGCTCAAAATGAAAATGAGCCTACTCTGACAAAAGTCAATCTAAAATCATGTCATACCCAACGCTACCAGTAGCATTGTAATTCAACAATCCAGAGTCAAGTATTTTACTCATAGCGATACTCGTGCGATCTCGTTGCGCTCACGTGTGACTTCTTAAAGAATAAGGGGTTGCTGTGTTCGTGTCACTTTAATGAGTTCAGAATTCGTAGAAACTAGAAAACCAGTTAGGTTAAAATATTTTGCAATTTTCTTAGTACTGAAGTGAGTTGTAGGTACTACTAATACTAACATTCCATATAAGATGAAATCTATGGTTTCTAAGTGACTTAAGTTAGAACGTTTTTTGAAATTATTTTTTTTGTTTTGACATTGTGGACATTTTCAATTGTGCATAAATAAAACAAAACATAAATTAATTCATGATAAACTAAGTTCAGTATACATTTGCTCAGAACTAGAATCTAATTATTGCATAGTTAAATAACAAAATACCCTCTATAATCTTTTACACTAAATGAGCGCGTAACTCTATCCTTAACTTTTCTAGAATAGACTTATTTTAACAGGAATACAAGTGAATCGAATACCTGAGTAATTAATGACTCACACTCTGCATTAAAATGAGCCATAGCAGGGCTATTCCAGCTATTATATTTTATAGCTGAGATAGCATCAAATACAATCATTGGCCATTTAAATTTATTCGTTCATTGCTACTGATGCCATGTATGAAAGAGTTTAATGTCTAATTAATATTACAATTGATATGTATGATATTAGGTCAAAGAAATCGAGGTCATCCGATGGCAGGTGTGGTCGACGACATAGTTAAGGTCGCAGGGAATGTTTGGATGCAAGATGCACATGGGCTATATCTTGCAAAAGGATGATATTGACTGAGAAAATGATCATACAAATGCATCATGGAGTGGAGATCACGGCTCGGAAAGAGGAGCGCTGGCAGACCATCCGCCCGATGGTGCGACGACATAAAGGCATATGCCGGGACAGACTGGATCAGGAAGACTAGTGATAGAGCAGTGTGGAAGAATATTGGAGAGGCATATGCCCTGCAGTGGGCGAATATATGCTGAAGAAGAAGAATGATGATATTGTTGGATGTTAGGTCCTTTTGAGTTGGTGGTAGGTAGCAACTTTGGTTACTGCAACTGTAGGTTACGTCCTGTCACGAGACGTGTAGGTATTGCCTTTTGCCCTAGTAGAGTTTTAGATTTTCTAAACGTCGATATTAGAAAAATATATATTTCCCTATGTAAATTATACGCCTCAAAAAACGGCCTGCTTAACAGTCGGGTAAAACGTATTTAATAGATTTTATAACTAACAAAGTCTAGTTTAAATGGTGTGTACCTGCAACACATGATAACGGAAACTATGGTTCACCTTAGATTTTATTGTCGTCGTAAAAAGGATTTAATTTTAGGGTATTAGAATGGCCGGTCTGAGATATGTTAATTTTATTTGTCAAAGGGGTGATTATAAATGGGATTTTAATGCGTGGTAAATTAGTTTTATGAATCAACTTTTTAATTATTTTTTATGACTAGAATTCAAAATTGAGGTTTCACTCTAAGGTATGTTGTTCACTCGGACGAAAGAACGTTGTTCATGTTCAAGACAGTCAAAATATTTACCGGTTTGATTAAAATCAGGTGCTAACTTTTAATTTTAAACCTATAATAAAAAAATTTGTATAGTAATGATGCCAGTCACTTTATTATAAACGAAAAATAGTCATATCAGTAATTCTGAGCAATTATAATACTACACTTTGATAGGAGGAAGCTAGAAAGACATTATTAGTCGCTATGTATAATAAAAGAGTGGTTTTAAATGCGATTTTTCTTGAGCAGAAAAAAAACACCAATAGTAGCTCTTCATTTTCGTGGTTCCTCTCAACACGGTTAGTTTTTTTAAGTGTCACTGAGTTTCCTCGCAATACCTCCAATGCAAAGGTATCCTTTGTTTCTGATAATTCTAGTTTATTGACCTCATCATTAACCAAAAACCTATGATTTACTTGTACACCAATGTGAATCTAGCCTTAGTAGTTCTTTCAGGAAACTAATCTGAGATTCCCCCATATTTCTCTTGATACAAAATAGAACAGATTCAATGATAAGAAATATTCCTACAATTCTTTTACCGGGAAGTCAGAGTTCGAAATAAGGGCTGGCACCTTTATTGCGAAAGGGATCATAACAGTAATTCACATACCCTTGATATACGACGTCACATTGCTTAGCCGTGTGCTTCGCAGGGTGTGGTGGGACCATTCGAGAGTTTATTGTAAAGTCAAGACGGAATAGTTTGACTATCTTCTTCTTAAATATTATTATCAACGGGATAATTACCATGATTGAGTTTTCTTGCTTCCCGATATTTCGACGCAGTTGCATGCGCCATGATCACGCGTAACTGCGTTGAAATATCGGGAAGCAAGAAAACTCAATAATCATGGTAATAATTCCGTTGATAATAATATTTATGTTCGTAACCATGATAGTTTCAAAAGTTATATCTTCTTCTTGCGGTGGCTCTCCACTACTGGAGTTTAGCCGTTAGCTCATTGTCATTAGCTCGGTCTTGCACCAAGCGAAAGAGGTCTTCGATGCTGGCGATATTTGTCCACTCTCTGATGTTCCACAACCACTACTTTTTGCGTCTACCCGTCACTTTGCCCATCATAATTAATTGGAGCAGTTGGTACCTTTCGTGTCTAAGTTTGGCTATACCGCCTGGAAAAATAGTAGAGGCATGAAAAGTTATTATATCACTTACCCTAAAAAGCCATAGGTATAGGATACTCCCGTTAACTGAATATATTCTCTTTTAGAACCTTAGTATTTTCAGTGTGTGCAAAATAAATGAATGAATAAAATGAAAATTCTCGTCACCAGAGTTGGCCACTTGCTCATACGAACTTACTTACTTAGGAAGTCTTTTTCTGATAAATTTTCATGCTGATTGGCCTCTGCGGCCTAAGTCTGCGTTACCGGACTTTGGCGGGCACAGAAAGTGCCAACATTGAGAAGATTTGGGTTTGGGGCAACATGCGCAAGAGCACCTATGCTCGGACTGCTGAAGAGAGAATTTAAAATGAAAGTCTGTTTCTCTAAATCTCTATTTGTAGGGCAAGCTCCTTGCTAACATTCTGACCACTAATCCTCAGAGTATTGGCTTGTTAGTGCCGTAGAGGGCGCTAGTGTTCTTTTTTGGTGTTTATGAAAACCTTTGGGGAGGGTAAATAGTAAAGTTTATGGCAAATGTCAAAATAGAAGGAGAATTGGTAAGCAATTGTCGCCATACAAAGGTAACAACAAAGGAAATAAAAACCACAAGATATTGTTTAGATTTTGAATCAGAAATACCAAGTTCTACAAACTAATAGAAAAAAAAAGTACTTAGTCTTGTCACTCCCAAAGAGATTGAAACAAGATCTAGAGACGTTTATGCATAAAAAACTGTATTTTAGTGAATGGTCAAATTTGATTTTGAATATGAATCCAAATCTGTAAAAAAGAGGAAATCTGCCTTTTTTTAAACTCAAAAATCTTGAATGCTAAGCCTTTTGGATAACGTTTCCAAAATAGGTGTATAATTACTGTATAATCACGAATGTAGTAAGCTGCAGTTGTGTTGAACCCATTTTGTGTTAGAAACACGAATAGGATGAATCGCGTTTGCGTTAAAATAACGGCTGTGTGGAATCACGAATATAGTAAACTGCAGTTGTGTAGAACCCATTTTGTGTCGAAACACGGACAGAAAGAATCGCGTTTGTGTAAACGACAGCACCGAATTTTACAAAGATGACAGTGAATTTTAATTATTTTTAAGAATATCGGAATATTATAAAACTAACCAGACAATAATCGTAATTCATAGCAGAAATTAAAAGCAAATTAATAATAATACCGTGGAAAATGAAACGTTTCGTAGTTTCCAATAATCGAACGCCAGATGTCAACAAAGATGGCAAACTTGGAAAGAGTTGGGAAGTAATATCGTCCTTCTGCGAGAGCTGAGTCAATAAACAAAGGGGCGTTTGATACACTTGTAAACTAATAACTCCGCCATTCTTGACATTCGTAACCCTATGGCTTTCAAAACTTCTAGAATTGCACATACGCACTTATAGTCGTATTTTTAATTATACGCACTAAAATTGAAGGGGAAAATGTCATTTTTCATATATTTTTAGTTCGTATAATGAGCAATCCGACTATAGAAGGTTTTACATGTTAGGATTAAATAATCAGTAGACATTAGAGACTAGCTAGACTATCACCAGCAGGTTGATTGTCTAACTTGTCTCAAACATCAAATTGGTCTCAAAATGCCATATTGATCGCGTAGTATCTTTTGTCGTGTTCGGTCTCGTTGAGATGAGAGTGACAGAGCTACTTGATGAGAGTGACAGAGACTGCGTAGTCATCGAACTTATTTGAGAGTTTGACACCGATTTTGGTAGCTCTTAAAGAAAGACAATCAAGGGGCTGGTCATGGTTCACTTCAAACTACCCTATACGCTCGTCTACTACACCTTTAATGTGAGTAGTGTGAGTGGATAATGATGATGAACCATGTGTGTTTAACAATATCAGTTTTCATGAACTTGAGTTTTCAAATGTCTAATTTTTATATCAATTTTATTGCTATCGATTCGAGTTTTTTGGTAGGCATAGCCGAATGAAATGATGCTTTGAAAAATAGAGATCCAGATGATCGTCAGCTTCGATTATTAAATCTCTAAACCTTAGGTTTAAAATTCTTTCAAAAGCAAAGCAAAACATACGCTGGTTGAATTTTCTGGTATGTTTTTTCTTAACCCTACTGTACCTCAACCCTACGCTTCATCCAATATTAATAAACAATAGACTTGTGACAAATAAGCTACTGTTGGAAACAATCAGATGGTCGAACTAGGGAGGGGAGAATTGATTGAATTTTTCGACGCCCTAAGGCTAGCACCAGTTTGTACATTTTTTAATTCGGATCAGCTAGTGTATACGTGGCAAGCTTATAACAATAAAATCCACCATTTTTTTTTTTTTCAGAATTTGATGTGACCCAGTGAGTGACACTCGCGCGCTATCAAGCCGAATCTAATGACGTATAATTTATCAAAATCTATTGAGTTGAGCAGTAGTTACGAGCGGACATAGGAACGAACATACAATACGTATACCTTCAGACCAAACATTAAACCCTCTTTTTGGGCTTCGCCGCATTCAGGTAAAAATAGTTGGTTTTTTAATTAGAATGCAGAAGTCGATATTGGAAAAAAAAAACACAATAAACAAATCTTTAACAAGTGGATACCAACTGTTATTACCTGGCATGTCATGAGCTATGTTGGTACGCTTGGGAAACCACGAAAATCAGTGGCATAATCCAGTCACGTTACTTGCAGTAATTTATTTCTCAGGTGGTGACTAAACTCACAACAACTCAAAATCTTGCTGAACTAAATATTTAGCTACAACTACGGTACTTAGCTGCAAGCAATAATGATAGAGTTTTGCAATCAAACCGCTAAGGATTTAGAGGTTTTCTTACTTGTGCTAACACCACATCGCTCCCGGTTTTGTAACGTGATCTGAGCGCTGAAATTGACTTTATTTGATAACCGTAAGGTTTTGGATAAGAATATTATTGAGGCGATAAGTTTTATTTACTTATCTCCATAGAAGAATGTTCTCTCTCTATAGATCATCGAATTTAAGTGACGTTCTATAGAGTCACAAAATGGGTAGTAACCTCTAGTGACATTACCTAATAGATAAGCGTTTCTGTGCTTCGGATGACACGCATTGCACGTTCAACCGGTCGCTAAGCCATAATGGAGGTCTTCGAGTGGCTTAAGAACTCCCTCATTGACTTTTTAGCCAAGACTGATAGTGTGCCATCTAATACAACGTTTTTAGAGGTCACCTATTCACTCGTTGACTTCTTCTTATCGTGTCGATGCCACACGGTTAAATTAATTTTGAATAATAGGTTGCCACCTCAACTGCACTTTCTGTGGCACCGTTGAGGTCTTTCCTTGTGCAGGTGTTTAGGCACAAAGGGCACTCCAACAGGTGCGGCATGGATTACGCTGAAGCTCCGCAGTCACAATGTGCTTGGCTAGGGTCCCTAAATCCCCTTTGATTTGTTGACTGAAAGTAGCTTAGTAGATCTTTAAAGAAAACATAAGGTAACCTACCTATCACAAGTCTTTACAAAAAACAAACTGCCAAAATTACTTTTGAGTTTTGTCATATCAGGCTAAATGAACAAACTCAAAACTAATCAATTAAGCAACGAGAGGAAATATTTCAAAACTTCTCACCGCTCTAATTAATGGGGGAATTAGTTTGTAACTTCCGAGAAAACTAATAAATTGTCCTTTGCTTAATTATCCACTTCAAAGCCTTCTAACAAACCTCGGTTTTATGAGGAGTAGGCTAACCATATTATTTGTACTCACTTGTCAATTTAGCAAAGCTTTAAAGAATTTATTTCTCTTATCACTGTTCGTTCATCATCATCATCATCATCATCATCAATACTTCTCATCCCACTGCTTGGCAAAGGCCCCTCTCTTCGCTTTTGCCATTCGCCTCTATCCTGCGCCAATCTTACACATGTACTTACCTACAACCTGCGGATTTTGCTATGTCGTCGATCCATCTTGTCGGCGGACGGCCATTCACTTTTAAGTCGTTGAAAAGAGATGCTTGAGCTGAAGGATGTTAGATGAATATGAATAACATGGTTTGAAGTCAACTCCTTACTAAAAATGTGTGAGAAGTGACCGCGAAGGGTAACCCATCCACTGATTTTTGGAGTACACATTCAAATTAATGAAATCTTACCGTGAGATTTCTGCAAAATATCGTGTGGTAAAAAGGTAAAGAATCGAAATTGATGGCAAAAACGATTGAAGGGCTAGCAAATTCAGTTTTGGATAGAACTCTAATATCTGCTGTTTTCACTACATACCTAATACCTACCTACTTTCGTTACGCTTATCGTAAACATACACAGCTAATATACCTACTAAACGACTGAGTTTTCTCAATCGATAGTTTTTTAACGATTGAGTGAACATCTAAAGGAAGACATTTGTTTTTTACTTTCTTTCTTAAACAAACAATGGGTCGTCCCGGTAGGTGCGACGGAGTGAGATAATTATTTACAATCCGACACGCAACCAAAACCCTGTCACAAAAACGGTTACGTGAAATCTCATTTCCTACAAAATTGTAATAAAAAACAAACAAAAGGCACCCCTATGCTCTCGATAACTCTTTTAATAATCAGATTATAAGCCTACTTTAAATTCTGCGGTTGCAAGTGTTCGTTTAATGACAAAGCGCTGGCGCTGGTTGAATTTAAAATTCGAAATGTCAAGACGGATTCGAACGATAATGATATTTAACTAGAAGAATGCTCTTGACTTCGTTCGTGTCAAGTTAGTTTCTTCACAGTTACATTTCTGAACTTCCTTTGTTATACCTAACTACTTGAACTTCAACTGTGGTACAAAAAATATGCAAAATAACTACTAACAAACTCGAAATAACTAATACCAAAACAACAAGTAAGAAGAGTGTGTTCTAGCTAATGTTATTCCATGGGTCGACCTTAGTGTAAGTCTGCTATAACCTTCTTTACACAAACTCAAAAACAATCCGATTTAGGAGGTTATCCCAGACCATCTTAGTATCATTCTATTCTTATCGTTTAAATGTCACGTAGATGAATCCACAAACCAACACAATCATTCTTAAAAAGCAGTCCAATTTGAACGATTCAAGTCCAATCTTTAAGCCTTCCATATAAGCCTAAGGCGTAAATTAAGTCTCACAAGATTTCACATGTGACGTCAATGGCCCAGTAGCTCAGTTGGTCCAGACTCCGGAGCATTAGTAAAGGCAGGACGCGGGTTCAAAACTCGTTTAATATTTGAGATGCATTTTAAAAATCTTCTGGATCCCTAGAGCTTATTAAAATAAAAACAAAAATATCTATGCCTTCCATACAAACAAACAACCTTTCAAACTAAATTTTAATATGCCAAACGTATTCGAACGATAATATTTAAAAATAATTATTTTTAAAAAGGTATAGTATTCGGTGCGTTTGCGTGATCGCCTCGCGTGTCTCATGCTTGGCTCAAATTAAAACCTTTACTGATAAGACACCATGCACCTCACGACGAGACTGTCGCGAGGCGTCTGTTTTAATTACGCACCCTACACTCAGTCCCTTTACCAACTGTATTTAGCATATTGTTGAAAATTCCCATGTTTTTTCGTTTCTCTATAGATTGGTCAAGTTTGTTTCGGACGTTGTTCATACTAAGCTTGAAATATTGTTTCTTGCAATTTTCATTGAGATCATTTAAGTGACCAACTGTATTTAGCATAGTGATGAAAGTTCCTATATTTTTTGTTTCATGTTCAGGTTCAAAGGGGATTGGGACGGACGTCCTGCGTACTAAGCTGGAAGGAATTAATTTTTTCGGACTCTACACCTAGGGCGTCTTGCACCACGATTCTTAATAGGTACTCGAATTAACTTGCATTGTCACTTTTTCGTAATTTACCTCTTTTGCTGTTATTTCTTCCACCCATGTTTCAATTTGAAGACTTCAAGGAAATATTTCTTATATTATGTAGATGCATTTGTTAATAATGTTCATAATGTTTATGCTCTGCATGGTGCTCTCCTTCATTTTGTCGTGTCATTTCTGTTCATATACCTATTTTTTTAACGCGTTACGTGCCCGCGACGTTCATGTGCTCCGGGAGCAAGTTGTCTTGTGGTGCTCTCCTTTGTAGAGCAAAGGCAGAGTAGGGAATGTGTTATACAAACCAAACGAGTTTGTGATAACAAAATATAAATCTACTCTACGGCAACAGATATTCAGATAATTCAATTTCGGAATCGATTGTTTTATTGAATTTCAATAAAATGGAGAGGAATTTCTGAGCAAACAACATCCGACAGTATAAAATTAATGGTATCGATTACCAGGCGTCGGTTTTAAGATCGCGTGCGACTGATGCGAGCCCCGACACTCTGTGCCTGGGAGCTGTCGTTGTCAATTTTAATTGGGACAGTTCTTTTGCTCGTTTTGCGATGGTACTGATTGTCCCATCCTATTTATGTGAGGTCACGGATATTATTGTAAAATATTTTTGATTTGTCCGCAAAAGTTACAACAATGTTTTGCAAAATAGGCGAATTGCTACAACTATTTTATCAGGCCCATTGTCAACTATCAAAAAGAGAATTCTATTTTTTTTTTTGTAAAAAAATCGATTAAATATATTTGTGATTGTATAACAAAGTTTGACACGGGTACTAGAAGGTTGGTTAGTTAGTCCTGAAGAAACCCCCAGCTTAGTACCACACGTATTGACTATGTCTTTAAGTAAGGCTGATTAATCTGAGAAGAGGCTTGATATGCTGGGTAAGCCTGCCATATCTCAACAATGTCCCAGGCACTATAGTGTTGGCACAAATTGCCTCCCTACGCTGTAAACATCATTCATTAAAAGGCCTATATAACTACAGTTACAAATTATTTTTAGTGACTTTACTGTAACCTATTAATTAAAATTAAAATCTTAATGAAAAGCACTCGATATATCCCTTCATCAACTAGAAAGGAGCTGATGATCTCCAAACGCCAGAACAAATTTTCATAAATTATAGATAAGAACCATTTAGATCACATCAGTTTTCAAACTAAAAGAACCGCATCAAAATCCGTCTATCGGTTCAAGAGCTATGATCCCAGAGACAAACACACATATACACAGATACACACAACGAACTTATAACACCCTCTTTTTCTTCGAAGGTTAGTAAAAAAGCTTAGTTGAAACAATGGCAATCTTTAACAGCAAAGCTTTAACGACTCGTCAATTTCAAAAGAAAAAAATTAAACAGACAGAATATCAGCAAATTCAATTCAGAAAATAGAATTGAAGCCATTTGAAACAAAAAACCTAGAACCTCAGCCAAAATCCTTAGTTGTATTACAAAGGCAATTGCAAAAGACACTGCGCTCCGAAAGAAAACTGAAATTTACAACTATGAAAGTCGATAAAGTCGATTGTATGAATCCCTGGAGTCGATCTGCCGCGCCACGCTTAACGAAATGAATGTTGCAATGTCAGCAACTTTTGAAACTGAAATGTGTTATTATAAAAACCATTCGAAATTGGAATGTCTCTGAATTCATGCTGATACTAATATAAAATATTTTATATAAATTCATAAGATCATCGCCTTTTTCCATATACATAAAAACATAACGTTGCTATAGTAAGCCTATAATTTTAGTCAGTGGAAAAGAGTTTTTGCTTGTTAACTATAACAATAAACAAATAGTGTTTAAGGTATTATAAGACATTTAAAACAGATTTCACATTGATTAAAACTAAAACTATTTTATTTCTTCATAAAATTTCATATACAAAATAAAAAAGTATACATTGAAATCCTTTGACTGAACGACTATTACCAATATTTTCCCTTAAACAAATTCTAGATTTACTTTACTAAATTATAAATTGCACTTCGCTTATGTTATGGATCCAAACGTGTGACCTATATCTAATATTCGATCCCACGAGCAAGATCAAGAGTAACAAAACGTAATCTAAATAAATCCCCGTAACGATGTTCAGTTCCCGAAAGGCCATTCAAGGAGCGTACAAAGTATATCTAACACTAAGTACCTATAAGATAACAGTCTCATTTAGACAATAGGATGCTTCAGGACGCTCGGTTTCCAAGTAGGTGTAAAGCAGGTTACCAGTTTTTGCCGGTTGAGGCGCTCGTGATATTGCTTGCTACAAACAGTTACCTGTTTCATTATTCTACTTGTGATAATACTTACTGCGGTAAGATATTTGATGTTTCTTCTATGTTAAGCAAAACCACAGATAGATAGAGTATTGAAACTGACCATTAGTTGTTCTTAAGAGATTGTCGAAGTACAGTAAGGCTCTGATTGGTCATAGTAGGCACATTAAGGATTAGCTTTCAAAAGAAATGTCATCGTTGACTCCCCCCAAACGCCCCTCTACCCTCTATCTATTCACGATATTTTGACATGTTAAAACTTTTGAAACTATCTTGAAATAATTATAATTTTAACATCTTGTTGAAGTAGCGAACATTGTCATGGAGACTTCCTCAATTTTTTTTTTTCGATGGTAGTGATACCTAGTTGTTACCTTCATAATTATTATTACTTATTATAGAATATCTGGGCGACCAAGCTCTGCTTGGGTGCAAATCGAGAAAAAAAGAAAAAGAAAAATGAGTTAAGTATGTATTTAAAAAAAGCTAGGTCTCGATCGATCTAGCTAGGTAGAGACCTAGCTAGATCGATTCTTCGCCCCCGTAAACCGTAAACCTCTGTACCGCAAATTTTATCGAAATCGTTAGAGCCGTTTTCGAGAACGTGAGTACAAATAAACAAACAAACAAATATTGCTCGTTTAATAGAATAAGATAATATTTCATAAGAAGATCATATACTTGTCGGGGAGAGGGTTCTGGGCGTGAAGTATGGATGATCCGATATGTTCAAAGACACGAAATAACCAATGTAACGTGTAGTCAGGATGTCTATTTTGTAATCACAATTACTTTCACAAGACTTAAACAGAGGATTGATTCGATTTTTGCCGATTAGAATTACTATCACCATTTAAAAAACAAAATGGAAACGCGGTGAGTTCAACAGAAAGAGACAAAGCTACCCACAGAACATTATTACTATCGAGGAGCGACCGCTCCGCTCCGATGCCAGAACCAAAGTGGCCACGCCGCCCGCCACCCGCTCGAGGAAAGCGAACTGTCCAACAACAAATCTGACTTTAGCGCCCTCTGCCTACTTTGTGTCGACCACACCCAAGTGACAATGACAGTTGTCTATTTGACGTTTCCATTATTAGTCTACAGATGGCGTTGTTAACAGGATGTAGTGCAGAACGAAGTATCAAATCAATTAACATTCCCTTTTCTAGCTCCAACTCCGACATAATATGTATTATATTCTTTATACCTAGATAAGTCTAATCACAAATAATTGTATGCTGTGTTCACTGTGTGAACTACAAACTACAAACTACGCCGACTTTGCTTTCTTAGGACTGTCATAATACGTTAAGTTTAGCGTAAATTACAATTTGTGAACCATAAACTTTCATATGACACCCCATTAAATTTATTTGTATAACTTTTATTTTTTTACCCCCTTGAGTACCTAATATCTTTACAACCCCTTCATTGATTAAGCCCATAAGCACTCGGGTCACTCGACACTGGATATATGCACCAACCGGAGTTTAAAACACTAAAAAACACGCTATAGTTACATACGAGTCGATAAAGTACAAAATTACAGTACTAAAATTAACTATGTAAATTAATTTTAGATTAAAAAATAAACTAAAAACCACGTCTTTATTTATTTATTTAGAATGCGTTGTCATCGAGTTGTGAGCTACCCTGACAGTTTTAGCCGGCCAGCTACACGGAAAGTGCTCGAAATTTTAGTCGCGCGAGATTTCCCCCGGAACGACAGACAGATAGACAGACGAACAAGAAAGTGACTATATAAGTATAATAAAAACGTGGTAAAATAATAATGTCATTGATCCTTGATAAGTGTGCACATTTTGATCCGACGTTTTGAAATGGATTAAAACTACGTTCTAAGATTCTGTTGACATAGATGAATACAAGTGAAGCTAAAAAAAACTAAATTCGGGGTAATATCCCACTTGGCCAAGACAGTCCTTGAACAAAAGCCAAATTATATAGTTGAGGATGCGACTCCACTCCATTTTGTTCCGAATGACATTCGATTTCGACTAGTCCTATTATATAACAAATGAGAGAAGTTTGTGTGAATGTTTGTTTTACCACGTATCTCCGTAACTTTTTTAGGACCATGGGGCTCAGAAGCGTGGCTCCTTTACAGGGAAATATCCAAGAGGTTGGTGGATGTGACCAATGTCCAAAGGGCTGGTGCTTACCTCGGACAGAGGATAAGTCTAGCAATCCAACGAGGTAACGCTGCCAGCCTTTTGGGCACTTTACCTGCGGTCGGTGATCTGAACTCTGTCTTCTATCTTTAGTCACTTAAAGATAGAAAACAGAGTTCCTTTTATTTAGTTGTAAGTTAGTTAAGGAGTGTATTAATATGTTTTTGAATGTGTTTCTTTGTTCCATAAATAAATTAATTACCTTTTCTCCGTAACTACTAAACTAATTTTGCCGATTTTTTGTTCTACTCGTAATCTATAGTGATCTTCGATCTTCTGTTCTATCTAACAAGAAGGTGAAAAAAGGAGGCAAGTTTCTAAGAAATAAATGTACCTAATTTCTTAAATAACAATAAAATAATAAGTACTAAGTTATGAATTTTTAAAGGGGTTGCAATAAAGTTCTATTTTAAATAAATATTTTCTGGTTTGATTCACCAGAGTAATTAAATACCTACTTTATTTTTATTTTATCCAAAATTACCCTTAGGGAGGGACTGTGCATTATTCCTAAGGTCGTAAAGTTAGTATTGTTTTTCCTAATCGAAAAAAAAACTAAATATTTACTAACTTTATGACTTTTTGGTTTCATTTTCTGTTACCTGTACAAAGCCGGGGCGGGCAAATAGCTTGTCAAATGTCAAAATGTCAAAACGCGCGTGGATCCGACCTTGTGACCGCCCAGAAGCGGAATGAGCTGCGTTCGATTCTGTGTTTATTTATATAGCAACTCGGGACTCAATAAGGTTGATTTTCGGTTGATCCGTTTAACTCTCTGTGCTCAGAAGTAAAGCTCAAAACTAATTTTGCTTATTATGAGAAAAATAAGCAGTCTAGGTAAACGATAACTTAGAAGCAAATAAAAGACTAAATTTCCTTTCTGTGAGTATTTATTTTGTATATGTAGCTGAACTGGTTTTCAAGAAAAATGCAAAAATCTTGAGAAAAGGTGTCATTTTCAAAACGTAAAAGTATCATGTAAATTTCTATTAATCGTGTTTCTGCCTTTAGAACTAAATAGAAAAAAGATTAAAAAATCACATAATTGGAGTTGTAACTTGATGAGATATTCCGTTTAGTTACAATTTGCAGGCAAACAATCATAACCGTTTTGGAGCTTGGCCTTAAATTGGCCGTCCAGGTTTTATGGGGGCCTTTAGGCGTTTAAAACTCCAATAATAGCTTATTATTTGCCTGTGAAGGAAAATATAGTAAAGCAATGGCTTATTCAGCTCCATACTACATTGTTTTATAGATAAAACTAGGTTTTAGGTGAAGAGCCTACAAGCCTACTCTATCCAAACATTATCCGTCACTGGGCAGCAATGTCGATAACGTTGCTTTCTGTTGCAATGTTAATCATCTAGAACAGTTACTGTTGTAATGTTATACCTGTGTTTTTTTTTTGTAGAATAATGAATTTCTAGTCGTGAAATGCACACAAATGCTGCTTCAAAGTAAAGCTACCATCCATTTGTAGGTTAGTTTTTTTTTAGTAAAAACCAGTACCAACCTGTTTTATGCAAAAATGCACCGTAACGACGCCTCAAGCCGCTCAGAGACTTAGCTCCAGCAATGAATGGTTCAATTTGCCTCTAAGTAATCGAGCGGCGAATGGACCGAGCGCCATGAAATTAGATCATCATGCAGCCATATTCAAATGCTTCTTACCGTGCTTATGATGGAGACTTTGTCAGATCGGGAATAAGATGGCTTGATTGTAATGTTATTGAAGAAAGAGACAAAAGTAAGCTGTATCGTCTTGACACATTTTAAACTGTTGTATCATGAATATTATAATCGTCAGCAGCCCAATGTTACTCCAAAGTTTAACAAAGTGTCTTAGGAAGATGTGCTTTCAATTCAGTATTCAGAGACTTTTTTCTGAGTATTTGAGAATTGTCAAAAATTGTAGGTGATTTTATCAAATTATAAGTTCAAGTATAAGACTCACAACAGTATGTCTAAGTCGCATCATGGAATACTTTGGCCACATCGCGAGGCGGAACCCGGATAGCATGGAGAGACTGACCATCACTGGAAAGATAGAAGGACGAAGGCCGAGAGGTCGCAGTCCCATGCGCTGGACTGACCAAATCCGCACCACACTCGACATACAGCTCCACGACGCTATCCATATCGCATCGGATCGGACGAAATGGAAAAATCTAGTGTCGGAGAAAATCTTAATGAAAGGTCACAACCCTTAGAAATGAGGAAACGAGGAATAGGGAGAGAAGTTCAAGTAAAAGTCAAGTTCAGACGAGCCCAATAGTATCGATTGTCCGGACTTTTTATCAAGTTTTGCCTCGTTCACAATGAATCATGACATCTGACAGGGTCATCATCTTTTTACCTCTTTCCTACACTATGTGGGGATGGTCTAGCATGTTTTTGTCTTCCATTCTCTTCTATCACTCGTCATCTTAATCATCTTTTTCATTTAATTCTTCATTAAGACAATCTTAGTCATTTCTGTTCTTGATAATGGTGTACTTACTCTTAAAAATAATAATATGAATTTAATTTATGAAAATAACTTCAACCCGGAATAGACTTACCGCAATCAAACAGAGCCTTCATAACTGGCTTTTCTACAGTTCATTATATTTTATAGAGAACGTCTAATATCACGCCATCCTAAACATAACAATCAGGTCTATTTCACTCTATATTTCTTGACACGGTAAATTGAGCTTTATTTCATTAATTTAAGGTACAATCTGTAAAGGTACAAGCTACTCATATATTATTTTTTATTCCAGTAATGTATTTCACATGTCCTGTAATTTTTATCTTTATTTATTCGTTTGCTTATTTAAGTCAAATGCCCACCGAAGAACCGAAGCCCGGACAAAATAAGAATACACGTTGCGTTACTGCATTGAAATACAACAGACTCTGACGATCACAAAACCCTTGAATCGTGTCTGTTTAAAAAGTAACAACTCATATGAAAACTTGTAGGCTAATAAAGCAGAGTGAAATTGTCACTATAATAAAATCCCGTTTCCTTTCAATATGAGTCGGCAGAGACGAAATATTCCTATCTTTCTCTAATCCTGACAGTGGCTCTGTATCAGGAACTATAATTATTCTGTGAGATAATTAGGAGTTGCTCTCCAAAGCTCATAAAGTTATATGGATGTAAACAAACTACCGCGCAGTTGTTTACAAGTAAAGGTAATTATAAAATTCCAATAGAATTCTTCCTAATTGGGAGGTTCCATCATAAAAGTGATAAAAATGTTTCACACTATAAACAAATATTAATAGCACCGGAAAATTGAGATGCCATAGTGTCAATAACGAAAATAAACATTTATTGGTTTGACTTCTGCTGGCGTCTGTGAAATTTTATTATTTTATTGATATGATTTTTGAGAATCTATCAATAGATAAGAGATTTACTAACGCGGGAGATATAAAAAAGGTATTTTTGCGGTAATTGGATGATCATAAATTATTTAGAGGTCTAATTAGTATTTTTTTTCAATAATACATTTGTATAATACATACAGCTTTGACTATAATAAATACCTGTAATAATCAAAGACATATTGACTTAGTTATTGAAATGAAAAAGGGAAGAAGAAGAAGTTAATATTCTCCGGATGAACATAGAAACAAAATCTTCGATATTTGAACTCAATATACTCGTGTGCTATTATACTCGTAATAATGAATATTTACACCCCACAAAGTTATAAGAATGAAATACCAGAGGTTATTTCAAGTTCAGTATCGAAAAGCAAGCAAAAGAGCGCCCCAATTAATCTAAATCGCAGTTCTATGTGTTGAAACGAAAGCGGAAGACATAAATCATAGCAGGAACTGTATCGCCGTATGACATCTTGGATGTCGCAGGGCTGTCATGCATTGGCTTTCCTGGATATGCCCTAGTTTTGGGACGTCCGGTCAAATCTAGAACGCGTTTGTGAAGACTGGTTCCGGAAAACGATTTTTTAAAGTGGGAAATATGAGAAGATACTTCTTGAGCAACTTTATCGTTGAAAACTGATATTTTAGGTTTATAGTTTAACGTTACTTTCTTGATTTAATAGAATAACAACTGCATAAGCAGGTTTGGGAGGTATTCATTTATGAACCATGCGTAAAGATTATAAAAGTTGGTGACAATAGTTCTTGTTACGAAATTTCATAATTGTACCTACCTATGTAATAATGTATGTACTATGTATGTAATATTATGTTAATTTACAAATTGTTTCAGACAGTTTCTGCAAAAAAAGTATCCAAATGACATTTCTGGTTCACAATAGCTCCGATGAATGGTTCAAATGATTTTATCAGTGACAGCCCTGTACTAAATAATGCAGGGAATGCGTCATTAGGGTTCGCCCTTCACCTTACCTACAGCAGCGCGTGTCAGTCAAAACTGTCTCTCACCGCCTTTTCGGGAGTAAAAATACGCATGACGTTCATTAGTGCAATGTCATCAAGGGCTTAAAAGTTGAAACGATGTGGCCAGATGGGGTAGAGCTTTTTAAATATTACTAGACAATGCCCTGATGATTACGTCAAAAGTTGGTAATGCATGACATTAGTTAAGATGATTGAAAGACTCAATGAATCGAAAGAAAAATTTAATAAATCTGGATAATTAACATAAATGGTTTAAATAATTTAAGATACTTATTGGTAAAAGTTCAGAAAAGTCACATTGGCCTATTGGTCTATCAAATAAGTGATCTAAAATATCTGAGGTCTGAGTGTAAGACTGAATATTTTTATACCTACTTATAAAAATATTCAGTATTTTTTTAGCAAAGGAAAATTTAAATTGCTCATGTTAATTTGTATGGAGCTTATCAGTTATTAGGTAACACCAAATTTTAACCTACGTTAACATTTTCTAATTTAGTACAATGTATGTAAATAAGTACAAATACTATTCAAACTGATTTTATAGAGTGAAAAAGTTTTTTGAACTTTAGGTACCAAGTTCAAAAAGTAAAAGTAAGTAAGTTATGTTATTTTAGTACCTACTTACAAAAAATGTTTTACAAAGGCTCGAAAAAGATGTTATAAAAGATTCCCTCATTTTGTCCTTACTAATTGACCACCTTCTTTCAACAAATTAAGCCGGTTGTACATTGCGTGACGCGCGTGATCCAAGCACGTGTCGCAAACGTGACTTTCGGCCGTGACAGTGGAGATACGCCCTTATCTGATACACTGGGCTAAATCTGGGCAAAGGGTTTATGAAAGGTTAGTTTGTGCGTGGCCATTACCGCTTCCTAATTAGAGCAGAGTTTATGATAGTAATAATGATAATGACAATTATGAGTAAATATAATAGTTTGAGAAATAAACCCTTCTAATAATTTCTAATTATAAAGTTTTTTGTTTGGATCCTAATGTTTCGTAGGCATTTCAATATCTACAGACATTGAGCGTAACAGATACGTAGCGTGGCAGACAAAATCATATTCTTCAAGGTATAGGTCCAGTTTGTATCTATGAACGTAATCAACTTACGTAACGTAGCCGTACAGATACGGACAGACACAGTATTCAGATAAAGAATTTTGTCAGTGCGGCTACGTTATGCTAGCTGCCGGTCAATGTGAATAGACAATCGTAACAGCTTCTTCTCTCACAGTCTTTTGAGAATTTCAGCGGCCGCGATCGACGATGTCTGTAATTGTCTGTCGTTGTCTGGCACACTACGTATCTGTTACGCTCAATGCCTGTAAATATAAACAGTCCTTTGCTGGTACGCTTTGTCTTTGAGACTTGGATTAATAGACACGTGTTTATTCCTTACAATATGAAGTATCTTATTTAAATATGGATTTCAACAGTACTAAAATTATAATTTATTAAGTATTACAGAACAGAAAGTATTATGCACACGCGAACCGAATCTAACTACCGAGCCGTATAAATTACCTAGGGGCTAGCACTTGTTTTAAAACTTTGAATCAGTAGCGAGTCCTCTAGTCTAGAATCTTCCAACAAATTGAAAATAGAACAAAACCATGAGATCACAACTGTATCCTCAAAGAAAAATAGATTTTTTTCAGCTTTTTAGACATTTATAATAATTTAAAGATGTCCAAGGGGTAGTCAGAGGTTTGTCCAAAAATATATTTGGTACATATATTGCTGAAGTTAACATTCTATACATGACAGGTTGTAAGCACATCACCTCCTAATGGAGCTCCTGTTAGCTGTCATTAGACAGCTAAGTAAACTAACTAACTAACTAAATAGTCGCCTCCAATACAAAATCATAATCATAACAAACTTATAAAATCAGACTAGAAAATAAATAACTAGCAGCGCCCTCGCGGCGTTGCCCCCGTAGTAATGGTATATAGTGATGATGATGATGAAAAGTAACCTATAACCTTCCTCAAGAGTTTAGCTATCAAATGCAGTAACAATATTTCAAATCCGACTGGTATTGAGATTAGCGCGTTCAAACAAACAATCAAACAAACTCTTCCGCTCAATATTTCTTTTTAAATCAAATAATGTAACTCGTGCTAGGGATTCAGACCACCGCCGTAATATAGCGTGTCTTCTATCTCACTGGACAGGCTAGATTAATTAAATTCATTCTAGCCACATTCAAGATCCAGATATTGCTGACATCGGATGAAATGTTTCGATTCCGTCAGCTGACGGTGGGTCGATTTTCATGTCTGCGAAATAGTCTGACACTTTTTTGGCTCAACGGATCGGTGTCAATTCTAGTACCAAACTTTTTATCAACCTCAAGCAAAACTTCAAATAAACCTCAGACTTTCGACTGTTTCCTATTCTACTAATGACAAACGACTCAGTTGGCTGTGGTGAGGTTTTAGCTAAGGTTTGGACTTTGGCAGAACAAATTTTTGAAAAGCTGTTCTACTATTCACCAAATGGCTGACATTTAAGAGATCGAAACAAACCACAGCGGAATGATTGACGTTGTCATCTAGTAGAATTGCCCAGCAGCATTGCCATCTAGCGCGGTAATGCTGCCAGTGTCTTGGGCACGCTTCCGTCTGGCAGTGGCGTGGATCAGTTGAGCTACCTATCGATCTTTCCCAACGATCGTTATGTGGCTCAACTGGTTCTTTTGTATTTTATAATGTTATGTAAATAGTAGTAGTTTAGTTTCACAAGTTCATGTGCGTATGGCACCCAACGTTTAACCAGCAAAAATTTGATAAGAATTGGTCTGTGAAATTATATTTATTTAACAAAACCAGCATTACCAAAAGTCGGTTAATTAAATAAGGAGTACTCATCACGTACAACGTCGGAGGTCGATGGGGCTCATGATAGTACGCAGTGAGGAGCGAGTGTATGGAAAACTTTCACGTGACTTTAAGATAGAGGCGAATACGAACGTAATAAAATACCAGACAGAATCAGCGGTGCTAAAAAGGCCGCTATAGCAGAATCTGAATTATATCGTCTCCTTTCTTAGACATGATAGTAACAAGAACAAATCGTAACACGAATCCTATTAGGTATGTTTCTGCTATAACGTCCTTTTTTGCCCAGTAGATCTTCCCAAGCATGTGAAATTCTCTCATCATTTCATCAATTTGGTAGATACAAAATATGCTTCGACGATGTCTAAAGCGGTAGTCAGAGGAAATTTTATATTCATATTTGGCACATTGACGAAATCATGCTAAGAAAATCTTTTTCTGGTCACTTCATTTTACTGCACTAATGTTTTTGCTAATTTAAACTGCATGAGATATTTTGCGATAAAAATATTTCGTTTGAGTAATTTCTTTATAGTTATCTTTCACGCAAATTTTTGTTTGGTTTACCTCTATACGATACTATACTATTATAGCAATCCACATTCATATCTAAAACTCTCCTAGTTATATGACATTATTTTCTCCCCTAAAGTGCTAATACCATGCCAACCTATTGCTCTTCATCATTCACTAGAGCCACTTTATCTTACATCGATTTTATTAATCTGTGACATCCCAGTGTATGGCCTCCCTTCCTTCCACTTTTCTTTTTTGATCTAATCTAGCACACTGTGACGAGTATACATCACCTATAAAACTTAGGCCTTTTCATCTTTACTAGATAATTTATACAGTGTCAGGGGGCAATCTTTGCCTACACCTAACGGGACACTGTAGTGCCTGGCCCAGGCACATCACCCATATAGCATAAATATTCTATACTCTGTGGACATAGCAGACGCGTGCTTCGTACGTGACTGCGATCACCATGATCACGTCACGAACGGAGATTCGGCGGTTAACTGTCACTTTTTGGTGCTGCTCGTACAAATATTTTGAAAACTTTGAAATCGTTACGCAAGGGATACGCGGTCTGTGGTGAATGATGTGTATCTGATTTGTTTTGGTTAAACAAAGTTCGTATGGGGCTTAATCTGTTGACGGAGTTTTAGACCATCTTCGAAAAAAGATGTCATGCTTTTTTGCTTAGTGAGGACCCACAATTTAATTTGCCCTCTAAAGCGCTGTTACTACCCAATCTACCCAAACATTTTGAGACCATCATTTAACTTTGAAGATCTATCAAGCAACTAAAAAAGCTTTATTACGAGCATTTGATTCGTTTGATTTATTTTTTAAATAAAATGCATTTAATTAATTGCTTATTCTACGCTTAGTACAAAAAATTAAAGTTGACAGTCATACCTATGAACACTGAATATTAACAGTCCTATAAGACAAAATTGTCTATGAATACTAAGCTAACAAAGCAATCATAAAAAAAAAACATTTTTATAATTATTTTGGACCGAGAGCAAGAACAGACAGCAATTTAAAAAAAAGCAAACTTAGTTGGTAGGTAGGTACCTTATAAAATCATCTTTGTGCAAAAAATAAGAAATGAACCCTATTCTCTTCCCATTTCAAAAAATTCGAAAACCAATTTAAACTCACAATAGGGAAGTGTTCTGTCGATGCAAATTGACAAATTATCTATCTTCAGGGGAAGAAAAAAAAATGATTCAATTAATCAAACAGTCACACCGTGACTTGCAGATCTTGAGAATTGACGGCATTATTAGTCTTCCCTTGTGTTCTTCAAGCCATAAAAGTTGCCAACAAGACGAGAATTTGGCTAAATCTAGCCATTTGGAATGCTGACGAATCATTATATAAGAAGTTTTTTAGATTAGAGTAATTAATATTTACTGTATGTTATACCATTTATGTTTGATTGACCTCTGTGGCGCAGTGGGTGAAGGCTCGCCTGAGACACAGGAGGTTGCGGATTCGATACCAAATGTTTGTTTGATCTGTAAATATTTGTCTCGGGTTTCTATGTTTAAATGTATGTATTTACAAAAAATTATAAAAGTAGTAGGTATCATGCCGTAACCATAACACAACCTCTGCTTACTTTGGGGCTAGATGATGGTGTGTAAAGTGTCTAAATTTGTTTATTTATATTTATTTATACCCGAGATTAAAAGACTAGAACCTTAGATACTCATCTCAATAAACTTAAAAAAAATATATTCTTAGATACTTAGGTACCTTACTTGTCACTTTTACAAAGCTATTATTTAAGTCTTAATAAAAAGCCACATAACACTTTAAAAGCTGGAATTACCAAACCCATGTAACAAGTCATTGAAGGGCGTATTTCAATTTCGTCTAATGCAAATTTAATACGCTCCCTTCCCTCTAGGGTCCAAAATCGACTTGCTTTGTTTTCCCCTTATCTTTAAACTTTCAAAGTGGATAACAATATATCAAGTTTAATTTGTCAAAACAGAGCAAATAGAAAAGGGTTTATTAATAAACAAATTGTTTATTTAAAAACTCTTTTCTTTTTAAAGCTTTATGTATTTAGGTAGGTATGTTAGTTATTGACTCTTTTATTTTATTAGGTAATTAAATAATGAGAAAGTATTGATTGATGTTCATCCTGAAAGTCCATTCTACATTGGAGAAAGAATTTTTGAAATCGGATGAGCAGTTTCGGAAATTACCTCATACATACAAACAAACAAACAAACTTTACCTCTTTATAATTTTAGTGTAGATACATACATACCGAAACGTGATGATGATGATTTAAAAGTGAGTGAGGACACGAACGAAAAATCTTAGCAAATCAAGGCTATAGAAACTTCACAAAAGGTTAAATACTTTTCCGAATCGGTTCAATCCGAACTTTACAGCGAACAAACAAAGAATGCAATTTGCTCAACGGTAGTGTAGCTTAATTACTATTCCTTGGGGTGCTTCTACCCTAGGTAGTGCTAAACTGAGGCGATTAATCTTGATTAATTAAAGTTTTTCAATAGGGAATTAGAATAAACTGGGTGTTTATTCAATTATATTTTAAAACGGAATCATATGTTTATTCAGTTCAATTATATTATTGAATGCAATTACGTAGGTATAAATTTTTTCACACACATGAAATTTTTAAAAAGCTCATGAAAGATTCATTACGAAGTATAAAGTTTAGAAAGAAATTATGTAATTGAATTCGGAATATGCTTTACCACACTGTGTGTTAGGTATAATTAAAACACATTATTTCGATTATTTAAGGCACATGAGATTTTACTGTTGCGATAGTGCAATAAAAGAAGAATAGATTTATGAAACACAATACGCTAAAACCATGCCTGTAACGCGTTAATATGGCAGAGGCTTAAGTTTCATTTCAGTCCAAAATTTCGATTGACTTTATGTTTATTTTTTTGCAAAATTATGTTTATCTACTTTATTATTTAAATGTAGGTTTCATATGAATAGTTTTAATGAAAATTCAGAACTACATCATCACGAAGAATTCACCTAAGCGCTCATAAATGTAGAACATCAAACGGCATCAAGTGTGAAAGAATGTTTTTCCAATAATGAAATACCCATATCTCGAGGAACGTGTGTTTACGTGCCAGAATTTACGGTGTTGGTTCCGTACGTACGTGTGGACTGAGGAACTCTTTTATTGATATACTTATTCAGATTATTCAGCTTTTATTGATATATTCAGGTGAAGCGTGAAGTTTAGTTCTTGATAGGATTGTTAAAAAACTATAAAAATCTAGATTTTTGAGGAATTTAAATAGTTGGTCAAAGAAAATATATAAACGGGCTCACGAATTTATCTACAAAAATACCGGATACAGAAATCTGCTCAGATATTCAGACTTAGATATAGATATAGATTTTGAAGAAGCCTTTGAAAAACTTTATGGGGGTAGAAAAGTCCATTACATAGGTAATAGGTAGTACGCAGTAGTACGTAGTAGTAAGTAGGTACATCAGGTAGGCACATAATAAATTAGAAGTTTTACATCTCCGTTATCAGTAAATGTAAAATTGAGCTCTTAATTTTCAGATTAAGTATAAAACAAAAATACAACCTACTAGGTCGACACGGCTCACTGTTTTCTCTAAAACATATTGAAATAATGAGACAATTACGTGGCATGTCGTCTCTAACAAGTAAATCAAATCGAATGCTCGCTTGTTTGTAAATAAAGCCTAATTTATTTGTTTCATTAGCAAACAAAGAGGCAAACAAACCACTTAAACAATGGACAAAGAATGCGAACGTCCAAATATGCTGATTAATTTCAAGCAAGCCCAACCTAATACTTGGTATTGAACGAGACAACGCATCGTTTATTCGTTATGATGACACCATAATGCAGTTTAAATTTTGGTATTGTTTGACTGAGTCAGTAGGAAGGCTAGATTTATCGGGTGTATGTTTGAATGTATTAAAAAGTAAAGCCTATCTTGCTTTGAAGTAAGATCGTTGAGATAAAACTAATTTTCTGTTTTGATCAAAATAAGAAATATTTTTGGTTGTATTACACAAAACATCATCATCCTCCTGCTTTTATCACACGCTAAGTGGGGTCGGCACAACATGTTTTTCTCTTTCACTCACCTCTATCACTTGTCAACTCAGAATCCACTCCTCTCATATTCATATCTTCTTTCACACAATCCAACCACTCCTTCTTCGGCCTTCTTCTACTTGTGTACCCTGTCATACTCATACTCATCACTTTTTTTGTGACATGGTTTTCATCCCTCCTCATAACGTGTCCATACCAAGCTAACCTAGCACTCCTCACCTTTACAATAGTAGACGCCACTTTCAAACTTCCTCTAACATTCATTCCTTACTTTATCCAAACGTGTCACCCCACACATCCATCTCAACATCCGCATCTCAGCAGCATGCACTCTCCTTTCATCAGTCTTCTTTAGTGCCCAACACTCTGATCCACATTGTATTACACAAAAACAGTGGAAGGTATTATTGCTCCCACATTTATGCATAATAAGTTGTGAAAGAATGCAATTTCGGAAAATCTGCGTGCGAACAATTCTACCGATTCCGAGCTGACCGACTTCACACCATGTTACCAGGATTAATGAGTACGTGGAATTCCTTTGAATGTTATCTGCGTAGCACCTGATAAGAACTATTGTATGGATCTTATGCTTAACCATTGCGTATTCTAAGTAATACATTAGGTAGTAGCTAGAGGCGCCTTTCGTTTGTAGGTAGATAGATAGATAGATAGCCATTTATTCGGTAACACACACAGGTAGGTGGTAGTTTCTTAAGTGAGTTCGTATAAATAATGGCCAAATCTGGTGTCGGAGTTTTAAATCGCCTGAAGGCCTCCAATAAGCCTTTTACAGCCTTAAAATGCTAAGGTAAATCAATCACTAAAGGTAGACGCGTGCTCAGGCACGAGTTTTTTTACCAGAGAGAACTACAATAACTTCCAATTTTTAAGAGCTTAAGGACGTAAGAAAGCTAAAAATATGTTTTAGCACGTCAGATTTCTCATTATCTTAAAGTCGATACAATTCCATTGTGTGGCAACTTTCCCACTGACTCACCAAAGTCATGATTTCAAAACAATTCTTTTCCGAAAAGTGTTAATTTGGGGATAGATAAGGTTTACCTGAACTCACAGACTAAAGCATAGTTAGTATAAACCCTGTCACAGATTAGGGTAGCAGATTTGACACAGGTTTTGTGATAGTTATTAGGTAAGTTAAAAGGGTTGGGTCTTAGGCGTAATACCGGATGTTCCTAATGGTGGCTTACGTAAAATTGTAAGTCATGATAATTTCTTTTTATCTTAAAAATAATTAATGTGTATATTTTAAGGGATGGTTTACATAATTCTTACACTATCACTGGTGCAAAACGGTATTATGACTGCTTAAATCTGAGTGTGATTTTGGCTCTTGATGACGCTGACGGTAGGTTACTAGCGAAAGCTTTCACTTCCACCGATAGTAGGTAATTCCTTCTGAATGAAAAAGGGCTCTGATGGACTAAGCTTTTGTTTCTTTCATAAAAATCTTCTAGTTAAATTACCTACTTAAACTGGTAAGTAATAATTCATTGTGTTTCGAGCATTACTGTCAAAAAAATTTAAGTAAGTAAGTACTTATAACATAATGGTTGGCAAAAAAAGTAACTGGGAGAGCCACAATCAAATAGACCGCATTGGTTCAAATAATATAATACCTACTAGAGAAGAGTGGAAGAAAGGAAGTGAGGATTTTACTCTGAGACATTGCCATACCCTAAAAGGGTTCGTGAAACTATCTACTCCCTGTAACAACTACGTATAAAACCATGTGACAGCAATAAAATGTATTGAGTAGTATTGTATTGTGACGTCACGAGTTCGTACACAAAACATAAGAGATAGAGGCTTTGAAATATACCTAGAAGTTCAAAAATAGTAGGTACCTATAGCTTGCTAGCTAGGTGCTTTACTTATAAACTTCTGTAAAATTGAATCACCGTTTAAATTTAAACTACCTATTGCCATTGTTAGATCTCGTTCTTTCTGTTCTGCAGAGTCATTCTGTAGACTCACTTCGAATTCACTCAAGTGACAGAGCTCACTAAATACACAAGAATGTATTGTGAGATTCCAATTTCGAATACGAAATTTGAAATCTCACAGCGGATTCAGCTCTTCGACGTTCGAAGTGAGATTACAGAATGTCTCTGCTGCGTGTTAGTTAGTGACAGATAGTGACAGGGCGAATCTTGAGCATTCTAGAAGGCATTCTAGGCATGAGGAATCTATTTCCATTGACCTACAATCTGACAAAGCACCTGCCGTGCGACACAGAAATGGAGTCCAAAACACGACTTTCCCATTTTCCGCGCCCCAAAAATACACCCCACAACACACAGACAACTGAGCGATAAAAACATTAAGACACGATAAAACATTCAACTGAATTTTGAATTTTCGCTTTATAGTCTGTTATGAGCGTAAAAATTTGAAAGTGCCTTTCTTAATAGCTTTTACGATGTCGTCATGATTTACGCTAATGATTTGTGAGAATGAGGAATAATGTTTAAAAAGGCCTGTTAAAATGTTGATAGGTAAGGTGTAAGGTATTAAAATAATTTATTGGTGGTAGCACAGAAAAGAGAATCGCTCGCTTACGCAAGTAGAAGTAGCATGTTGACTTATTACTAAGAGAACCAGTGTCGCCAAACTCATACACGTAAAAAAAAACACACTTAGAAATAAAAGTTACAATTCGAAAGAGAACGTTAAAAAGGACCTAAAACCATAAAACTAATTTTATAGATAATAAACCATAACGTCATAGGAACATGGTTCTAAACTTAATAAAATAATAATAAAATAATATGATTGTCTACTTGTCACGAGATGGCGATTTTTATTCTGGATTTTCCTTAATTAGTCTCTAACAAGTAGTAATAAGATTGATAATGCAATGGCTGTTACTAGGTTGACCAAAAAACTAAGCTACTTGACGCGAGATGGCGTTATCGCTGTTAATTCTGTTAATAGTCTTTACTAACAAGATTTAAGATTGATATTACAATGGCTAAATACTTGACAACATAGCTACTCGCTTAGTGTTGTGCCAATGCCAATGAGGATACAAGATGAATGTATCGAAATCGATTATTATTTACCAAATGATGTGTAACGATCGGTAGCACGTCAGGTTATATTTGTGGTGGCCGAAATAAAAAGCTTTTCTTATCTTTCTTTCCTAATTTACACAATCAAAGGTTTAAAACTCGTAAATTGTATCACTGTTTAAAATAATGGTTCTTTTTCTTGTGTTTTCTTTTTATGGTGTAGGTATAGGTACAGTACTCGTACAATAAAGTTATACTTATTCTATGTATTCTAAATACTTGGAAAATATTAGTGATCGAGCGAGCGAAGTGAGCGAAGATCTTAGTGTAAGTTAGGCGATTTTGTTCCTTAATTTTATCAAGTTTATTGATTATCATCACACTAATATTATAAATGCAAAAGTTTGGATGTTTGGATGGATGGATGTTTGGATATATTTTTGTTCCGCTCGACAACCAGTGAACCGATTTGGCTGAAATTTAAAATATAGAATAGATAGATAAAGACCGGGGATAGGACATAGGCTTCTTTCTATCCAGGTATCACCCGAGCGAAGCCGCGGGCGGAAGCAACTTTTTTTTACGTAGCTAAGCATCAGTTTCGGTAAAAACTAGTAGGTAGTTTGCCCCGAAATAAGATATAGCGCACGGCGCGCACCCTTGCGTTGAGAGCCTAGATTTGATCTTGTTTCTGTCAAAAATGACAGATAATGTCAAACATAACAGATCATGTCAAAAATGACACTAGATGTACTTATGACAGATAATGTCAAAAATGACAGATTAGGTAAAAAATTACAAATTTAAAAATTACAAATTTTGAATTCAATTCAATTACTTTTAAGACATGTTAGGTATTAGATGAACCGCGAACGATCCTTGTTTCTGACTAAATAGGGGCATATTTCAAGCTTTTTGTGTTGCATATTATAATCTGATTTCTAATCATAACCATTAAAGTTATCGATAGCACATTCATCAGTATATAGGGTCACATCCCTAATTGAGTAGCGAAAGTTGAGGTTTAAGAGAAACGCGACCTTAAGTAGTGTGAATCACAGGCTAGTTTTGTTTGACGGTTTTGCATTTTAAACAAACCAAACAAAACCGTTTAAAAACAATTAAATAATATTAAAAGGTTATATGATATGCCCCCTGTTATTAATGTTTTTGTTCGGCTATCGTTTTTGCACTCCAAAACAGCGCAATACGGCATTTTTATATTTTTTTGTGATTTTTTCGAGTAACGTTTCCTCTGACAGACTTCAAACACGACTAAAGTATGCGGAGCTTGAAGTGCGCGCAATGCGCTTACTTGGTGCTACGCGGGCCCCGCCTACTTACTATTTCTAGTCTTATTCTCAATTCTGTGGGTGGTAGCGTGCCCATTCGTATGCGAACAAGATACAGTTGATTCGTACTAGCGCCATCTAGCGGTGAATAGCGCGCTTATTTTAAGTTAAATGTAGAGCAGAACTGTGAGTAGCTTTTAAACTATTTCTTAAACTTAAATCATCCGTTTAAAAAAAAACCTTGAAACATTGATAGTAAGGTAAAAAAAAAGTGGGTAAGTATTATAATAGCAAGTAGATACCTACCTACCTAATCACTATGGCCTATTATTAGAATAAGCTTCTGAATTCGTCTGATCATAAAAACTCATTAAAATTGAATCGAAATCTAATTTTTTTTTTGAATAACTTAATACCTTGTTGAATGAACTAAATTACCTACAAGTTGCATATAATTTTAATAAGAAAATCTATAAAATTAAATTTACTCCCAGTTAGAATTCTGTAATACTAATTTAAAACCAGGTTTTTTGTATAAATATCAAAGATCTGAAAGAGTAACCACCTAATAATTGATACTGCGTAATAAAATGCAATCTCCTTAATAATCTTGCAAGTAACAAAGCACAAAAGTTGAAGAGCGCTATCTCACGCGAGATGTCGTTAGCAGTATCGCCGGACAAGTTTGGAGCTTACGCAGGGGGTTCGCGGGCGCGGAGAGGGAGGAGGGGCTAAGTTGCGCGTCCCCACTGCCACTTCCACGACTCGAGCGTTCCGCTTGTCAGTCGCAACGCAACCGCGCAGCGGAGAGGTCGTGTTACACCCCGCGCCGGTCTCTGAAACTCGCAATAAATATTTAATAACACAAACTGATCAAGAATAACAAGCACGTATTTATAAGTGAAAACTTCGATCAACATTAATCTCCAAGGACTATTATCGCACAAATCGCCATGGACCACAGTGTAGTGAAATGTTAGGAAGTTTTTCTTCAGCCCTAGTTTATACCACGGACTTTGTTTCGGAAATGGTGATATCGACCCACGGGGTGTGTTTATGAGACGTTCTGTAGTGAAATGACAAATCTGTGATAATGTACGCATACGTGACCGTGTTTTGTGCGTTGGTGCATGTCGGGTGGTCCATGCAGCCTTACGGCTCGGACAAGTGCGTGCGGGTCGCAGACCGGGGCTCGGAAAGCAGTACCCTCTGCAGGATCCGCACTCTGGACGGTGATGGCACCAGTATATCCACAGTGACTTCAGACATTAGCAAATTAGCCATCGAGTGCAACCATCTACTTCTCTTCGAAAGCTCTCTAAGAGCTAACTACTTCAGCGGTCATTCAAAACTCAGCGAACTATCAATCAACAACTGCAAATTCCTTCAACTACCGGATAATACATTCCAAGACCTGAAGAAATTGAAACGGCTAAAAGTTCGTTCAAAGAACTTTGAATGGAGCCCTACGAAGAATTTAGAACTGTCTTTGAACACATTCACTGGATTGTCGGAACTACAGTCATTGGATCTCGCTCAAAATAACATCAAGTTTGTTCCTTCCGGCGTATTCTGCTCGCTTGAAAGTTTGAATACACTGAATTTGACTCAGAATAGAATACGGACCGTTGGTCAACTTGGATTCGGTCCAGGATGCGGTTCGGGCTTACATAGCTTAGATCTCAGCCACAACGAGATCAAAAGCTTGCAAGAGGAATCCGAGCTAATGAGACTGAGAAGTTTGCAACATTTATACTTGCAGCATAATAATATCAGTGACATATCAAGTGAAGCTTTCAATGGACTCGTCTCGATGAGAGTTTTGAACATATCACACAATCATTTACATACACTGCCTGAAGGGCTTTTTGCAAACGCTAGAGAACTCAGAGAAATCTACTTAAACGATAACACTCTTTTTGAGTTAGCGCGAGGCATATTTCACCGATTAGAGCAGTTGATTGTGCTAGACTTATCAAGCAATCAACTTACCAGCAATCATATCGACGATGGAACGTTCTTGGGACTGATTCGACTTATCGTTTTGAACCTATCAAATAACGCACTTACAAGACTTGATGGAAAAACTTTCAAAGATCTTTTCTTCCTTCAAATATTGAACTTGAAAAACAACTCTATCGGCTACATTGAAGATAATGCATTCCTGCCATTGTACAATCTGCATACATTGAACCTAGCTGAAAATCGAATCCATACGATTGATGAAAATTTGTTCAATGGTTTGTTTGTTCTGAGCAAGTTGACACTCAATAACAATTTGCTTGTGAACATCGACCCCAAGGCATTTAAAAACTGTTCAGATTTGAAAGAATTGGATTTGAGCTCAAATCAATTATTAGACGTACCAGAAGCTTTGTGGGAATTACCTTTCTTGAAGACCCTTGACTTGGGAGAGAATCAAATAACAACCTTTCGAAATGGATCCTTCAAGAATCTTAACCAATTAACAGGATTGCGGCTGATTGACAACCAGATTGGAAACCTATCCGTCGGGATGTTTTGGGACTTACCAAGCTTACAAGTACTCAACATCGCTAAGAATAAGATTCAGTCAATCGAACGCGGGACCTTCACCCGGAATTCTCAACTGGAAGCTATAAGACTCGACGGCAACTTCCTGTCGGATATCAACGGTGTTTTCTCGACGCTCGCGAGCCTTTTGTGGCTCAACCTATCGGAAAATCATCTAGTGTGGTTTGATTACGCATTTGTGCCTAGTAATTTAAAGTGGTTGGACATTCATAGCAACTTTATTGAACACTTAGGCAATTACTACAAGCTGCAAAACGAAATTAGGATAAAGACTTTGGATGCGAGTCACAATCGTATTGTGGAAATATCGCCCATGGCGATACCGAATAGTGTAGAACTATTGTTTATTAACAATAACTTTTTGAACAATATCCATGTGAACACGTTTTTCGATAAAAAGAATCTGACGCGAGTGGACATGTACGCGAATGAACTAGTGCATTTAGAATTGAACAGTTTGCGTTTATTGACAGTGCCGGACAATAAAACGTTGCCGGATTTCTATATCGGTGGCAACCCGTTTCAATGTGATTGTACTATGGAGTGGTTACCTATCATCAACAATATGACCGCTATGAGACAATACCCGCGTGTGATGGACTTGGAAAATGTATTGTGTAAAATGACAAACACTCGAAGCGGAACTCATGTGCCCTTAACCAACCTAAAGACAACGGACTTTCTTTGTAAGTACGAGACACATTGTTTTGCCATCTGCCATTGTTGTGACTACGACGCGTGTGACTGTGAGATGACCTGCCCACAAAATTGTACTTGCTACCATGACCCTTTATGGAACACAAATGTAGTCGACTGCTCAGGACAATCGTCAATGGAAATACCACACAAGATACCCATGGACGCGACGGAGGTATTTTTAGACGGCAACAACATACGCGAGCTTCAGAATCATGTTTTCATTGGGCGACAGAAGATGAGATCTCTCTACGTAAACAATAGCAACGTCGATAACATTCAAAACAGAACGTTTGCCGGACTAAACGCTTTAGAAATTCTTCATCTCGGCAACAACAAGCTCAAAGAACTCAAAGGTTACGAATTCTTACAACTAAGTAACTTGAGAGAACTCTTTCTACAAAATAATCTGATCAGCCACATTGCAAACATATCATTTCTTTCTTTAAAATCTCTGGAAGTTTTGCGTCTCGATGGAAACAGGCTCGTAGATTTTGGTGTGTGGACTTTTAATAACAATCCCAATTTAAAAGCTTTGTCACTCGGAAACAACTTGTGGTCCTGTAAATGTCGCTATCTCCAAGAATTAACTGCATACCTGGCCGAAAACGCGCAAAAAATCATCGACATAACCGACGTATGGTGTTGGAATGGCGAGGCGAAGCCGCCGCAGAAAAAAGAGCTCAACTTAAACGGTACAGCCTGCAGCGATTATTATGCTGATAATTCAGTCATCGGAAACATGTTGGTGTCGAACTATGTTCCCATGATGGTCTCCACTCTCACCGGTTTTATGTTAATTTTATTGGCCCTTGTCGTACTATTTCTTTTTAGAGACTCGCTCAGAGTATGGCTTTATACGAACTGTGGAATAAGATTATTTTCATTTTCTGGCGCATTTGAGGAGAGTCAAAAGCTTTATGATGCTTACGTGTGCTACAGTCCAAAAGATGAGGAATCGGTCGTGCAGTCGTTAGCGAACGAGCTAGAAAACGGGAATCCATCGTACCATCTCTGCCTTCATTATAGAGACATTCCACACCACGGCGCTCAGTACATGCAATGCGCCCCACCGGCTGTCGAGACCGCGGAAGCATCGAAACGAATAATCATCGTGCTAACGAGAAATTTCATGCAGACGGAATGGTCCCGTTACGAATTCCGACAAGGGTTACACGAAGCCCTCAAAGGGTGCATTTATAAACTTATTCTAATAGAAGAAGGCGCAGTAGTGGGAGACGCCATGTGTGACCCCGATTTGCGACCTTACCTCAAAACGGGTTCGCGATTACGATGGGGTCAGAAGAGATTCTGGGAACGTCTCAGATACATGATGCCGGATTCTTCGCTTCCTAATCACAAGTCGCGGAGTCATAGTTATAGAAAAAGTATAAACACTTACACGTTAGATTCGTCAATGCCGAATGGTGCGACTCGAACTCTTCCATTCCCGAACAAGTCGCCTGTGATGAGTGGTGTTATTCAGGGAGTAAGTGCTCCTCCAGAGTACGCAACTGAAGTGAGACAGTCTCCATCAGCTGTGAGACAAACACAGGGTGTTGTGTATGGGCCAGATGGAAGGCCTATTTCAGATCATATTTACTCTTCTATAGACTCTGACTACTCGTCCTTAGAGCATGGCATGGCTCCCGGTAGACGGCGAGACATGCGACAGTGGCCTCCCCCACCTCCACTTGTAGACACGGGCAACTCCGTGCAAGCCTACCTAGTCTAGAGGGCCTATCGCCCACCTTCCAGTCAAATTGTAAATATGTAGAATACTGTAGATGCTAATTAGTGCGCTGTACATATTGTAAAATATTAGACTCTAAGTGCTATACCAAATCTATGTAAGTGATTATTGCCTGATCGTTATCCTGTGTATAAAGTAAAATTTAAAGACTGCTGTAGTATATGATTAATGTAAATAGCGAAAAACAAGTGATCATACTATATTATCAGTAATATGTCGTTATTTATACAATAAAAGAGAAAATAAAAGTGATGAAGATTTATAAATGCACATTTCATTGAACTATCCTTAAACACAAAAATATTGTTCAATTTAGGTAGGCCTAATTATGCCTATAATTTATCTCATAATATAAACAACAACTTACACAATAGAGAATAGAAATAAGTACACAAAACATTTTGTAATAATGAAGCTTTATTAAGTGTTAAAGCAGTAAATTCGATACAAATGAAGTGAAAATGTTGACTTCATGAAGCTCACTCACATTCATAACAAAATAATGAATAGCTCAAACATATTTCAATCATGAAAGTGCAAAAGCAAACATATTTACATATTCATGAAAGCAATAATGAAAATGAACCACAATCTGCAACAAAATGTTATTATGAATAACAAATTTTATGTAACAATGTTTTGCAATAATTTTTAATGTTGGCATTATTTAAAAAGTGATCAAAGAGAAGATTACAACATTTGGAACATGGTAAGTATTGAAAACTCAGTGGAGAAGAGTAAGTACCTTTTTCTTAATTTTATTTAATAAGAGTAGGTATGTGTTTAGGTACATTATATTATAGGTATTTGGTTTTAGATTTTCATAGTGACCTTGAGACTAATTCGCTCGTCATTCTATTATAAGTGTTACCTTTCTTCACATCTAATATTAATTTATTACTATGAACAAAACTGTCAAATGACCAACAAACAAACAAACAACAAACATATACTCGTAGGTTTGATATACCTACACGTAGGTAATGTTAGAAGCGAAAAGATCACAATAAGTTCAATAAGTTATTTCGATAATAGAGACGTTGAAATATAATAATGTATGAAATCTCAAATTAATATGAATATCAGTTAAACTGGCAGCTTACCCATAAAACTCAAACAAGTCCTTTAGTGAAGTGAGGATGGTGTTATGCAGTAATGCTCTATCATTCGCCAAAATCGGAAATTCACTTTGGCTTGCTTCCAATGTTGTTCCTTCGAGTATAACATTAGTTGCTACAGTTATTTTGTCGCTAGCGAGTATATCGTGAATATTCAAATGTTTATCCTTATTAAGTCTTTAGTCCATCGCAAACAAAAAAAAAACATTATCTTAATGGGGTTAGTAATTAGCGAGTATTCCTAATTATTTGATTATTTTTGTATAATTCTGAAATAAAAGACAGAAATCTGCGTTGCGAAGTAGGTATAGACAGTTTTTTGATCTCTATTTTTTTTAATCGATTATTCACATTAACATTTACACAAGTACTTAATATCGTCTCACTAACTTAACCTACGTGTAACTGTAAATATTTATATAATTTTCAATTATTCGTTTTCCTTCAGAAAGCGAAACTATCATTGACACTTTTATTTAGGACCTAACAACAATTTTATCTACCTACAGAGAAAAGTACTTGTATAAAGAAACAAGTAATTTGTCACATTTTGGGAAGTATGGTGCTCTTATCTCAAAGAATTAGAGTTTATTTTACACTGATGACGACTTACAGTGCTATACTTGTTCGTTGCGAATAATACTGTCCAAGATTCATCTCCATTACGTGTGATTCACTGTTATTGTTGTGTTCGAGCTTATTTTAGGGGCTTGGCTTGGCTCGAAGTTTAAAAGTAGTTATGTAACTTCATTGTCTCCTAGGGGTTATGCAATTCTAGATTCTTAAATACCTACAGAAAACATTTTAGTCAAATAATGGCAAATACATTTTCTTGGTAGTTAAAAAAAAGCGAAACGTTATAATAGTCAAACTAGAAGTAGGTAGGTAGGTACTTTGTTTGCAAGTAAAAAATTTTGGGCCCAATCTATCTATTTTACCAAAGTAATTATGACTAGCAGTTCCCTCGCGGCGTTGCCCCATAGTGATGGTTTATGATGATGATGAAAAGTGGCCTATAACCTTCTTCAAGAGTTTAGCTATCACATGCAGGAATAATTTTTCAAATCCGACTGGTAGGTAGTTCCTGAGATTATCGCGTTCAAACAAACAAACAATCAAACAAACTCTTCCGCTTTATTATATTAGTATAAGACTATAGATTAGTATTGATATAGATTACCCGTAAGCTGATGATGGTGCGTAGCAGAGACGAAAAGAGATGTGAGCGGAGCGTTCATCTTAACATCCAATGCTCGCCGCCGCAGCTCAGTTCCACACTAGCCAGCATACATCTCCGCTCTAGCCAGGATATATCATGCCCTAGCCAGGACACATCACGTCCTAGCCAGCACACATCACGCTCTAGCCAGCACACATCTTCGTTCCAGTCTAGCCAGTACGCATCTCCGGAGAGCTTTAGTGGATACACTCTAATGGAAAACGTCTCTTCTCGTCTCCGCTTCTGACATATCCGCACGTCCCCACTTTGGTGGAGTTGGGCATTAAGGGTATATTATTTTAAAAACCTTTTAGTACTTTAAGAGTATGTTCATAATGCCAAATTTCTTAGACACTGTCAATGTATTGTGTTTTAAATGTATTCTTGATAATCTCTGTTCTATAGAAAAAAAGTATCAGGATTTTAAGCCACTCTAAGAGCTTCACCATTACCGAGTTAACCAAGTCTTTTTTTTCCTGGTAGATCTGCAATCAGTTTTCCTACTATAATTTACAAGTATAATTTATAGTACCTACAAGATTTTTTTCTAATGTCTTGTGTTCCATTCCTGAACACGACTGTTTTCAGTAGCTAGTTTAAGCGTTTAAATATAGTTAACAATCTTAAAAATATCCCTGAACATTAGGTTAACACTATAAAAACATCTTGCTGTAGAAATACGTTTTCTTCTGTGTTGGTAAGTAGGTAATATAGCACATTTAATTGCTCTATACCGTTCCGCTACACGCCTGACATTTCACAGGGCTGGCGGCTTGAGACAGAGTAGTTTAGCTCTAAAGTTGTAAAAACTGTTGCAATCTACGGATGTTGTACTGTTAGTACAGAAATGTTGACTTGATTCGCGAGATTTACGGTAAACATAATTACTAAGAAAAATATCGATAAAGTTAAGATAAAATAATTACAAGCGGCTTGACCACATTGACCTAGAAAATAGCTTTGATTCAAATTTCATGATTTGTACATACTAGGTATGTGACATCTGTTGTTTCAAGTACCTACTATTAGTAGGTATCTTTAAGCTCAGAACTTTTTTAGAAACAGATTTACGTAGGTATTTTAAAATATCATCGAGACAGTCGCGTATTTGGAACCGCGAATGCCATACATTCGCGGTTCCAAATAAATTACAATCACCGACAGATACGTCGAGGAAATAAAATTATTTCATGATATTAGTCAAGATAATATAAAAAATTTGTTCAAGTAGCGAAAGTGTTCAATAATTCAAATTGTAAAGTTAGCTTTATTTCTAGTGTCTGAGACACAAATCCGTACCCGTATTATAAATGTGAAAGTGTGTTTATTTGTTTGTTTATTTGTCCTGCTTTCACGTCAAAACAGAGCGACGGATTGACGTGATTTTTTGTGTGGAGATAGTTGGAGGGCTGGAGTGTAACATAGGTTACTTTTTATCCGGGTACCACGCGAGCGAAGCCGCGGGCAGCACCTAGTAGTCACATTATCTTCAATACCACTAGAACTGAGAAGACAGATTTTATGAAGCATCAACACAAAAAGCTATAAAGTACCAAGTACCTACTATTAGTTACCATTCCTTTTAGTTGTTTATGGGTAACACTACTAAGCCAGTTGTCTGTAATGAGCTTGCTCATACGGATAGTAGTTGATTAAACCAATTACACCTAATTTGTGCCAATAAAGTCGTCCTAATGAAACTGGCTCGGTTTTACTAAAACAAGTTTATGTAAGACAGTCTTAAAGATATTTTAGATATTATTTTCTTGGAGCACATACAGTCGCAGTAAGCCGATGGGCTTACTGCGACTCTATGTGTGTGCTATAATATGTGCTCCAAGTGTGCTCTCACATCACAGTAATATTATAAATGCGAAAGTTTGGATGTTTGGATGTATATTTGTTCCTCTATAACTCGACAACCACTAAACCGATTTGGCTGAAACTTAAAATATAGATAGATAATGACCGAGAATAGGATAAAAGCTTTTTATTTGGACCCAACCTGACTTTTTATCCGGGTACCACGCCAGCCAGGCAGCGAGTGGAAGCTACCTAGTTATATTATAATCCTTTTTAATTTAATGAGCAAAATATTGGCCTTATAAGCAAATCTGTTACCAACTTTTTTCATTGACATAAAATGGAAAGTGACAACAGCAAAGCTTTCTTAAGAACCTTGACATTGATTTTATTTTGTTTGTTAGGATTATTTTCTGTTCATTCTTGAAATGTAATTCTGCGTAACATCATTTACAGAATGTAGCAAATATTTTTGAACTAAAAAACAGAGCTTGGGGTTACAAGTGCTCAACTTGTGTCCAAATTAGGCTGTAGTTTGTAAACTTGACAGAATTTCGTCATTTCCGCTTAAATTTGTCTTACCTAAGCAGTCGCCCAAAAAGCTACAATTAATCAAGTCCAAAAAAACCCATAGCATCTATCAACAATTGTTTTTTACCGGACGAGACATCCGTTCAGAAGCGTGACCGGCGTAACCTCTTTAGTCCAACTTAGGATTATGTCACTTCGAATTACTTATCACTGCAAAACGTACTTTATCGCTGTGCATTAAGGTTTTCTGTGACAGAATTATAGAATCGTGACTGGGGTTTTGAGTTAAATAGATTTGTCTCTCTGAATTTTGCAATCACACAATCAATTTAATGTTTTGCGAGTTTATTAGATTAAGGCTGGATTCTACCCAACTGTCATCTTACTCCCAGAGTACCTAGTTATTCCGTTTTCTCTTTCTTGCTCCATCAGGACTCATTTCTCTTTCACCCTGATCAACATCTTTCTGTGGTTTGTTTATGGAAATCATTCCATTGTACCAAAACACGGTAACGTCGGTCGTCTGTAGCTAAGAACATCTTCGTTCAAGTCATCTTTCAAAAAAACCAAAACGAAATCAAAATCGATTTGGGAATAACCGTTTGGGAATCGGGAGTTACGATGCCACGACAGACAACACTCTTCCACGTTAAAAATAGTCCAAAATTGAAACTCTATTAATTAAACCGAAGCGTTACTACTTACAAATAAATTTAGTGCTACCACCACCATGATCCATGGCTAATTTTTGTTTATTTATCTTTTTTAACTTATTTTGTCTTCAAACGAAGTCTTGTTATAACAAAGCCGGCTGTTCGTAATGTGAATTTGATAAATCATTATTGAAGTGTCACTTCTGTACATACTGATACATCCCCTGTGTCAGGCGGCTTGAACAGCTCAGTCGAGGCAAAGTTGAAGCCAGCTGAATGTGTAATGCCCTATTAGCTCATAAACCTTGTGACTGGACTGACAATGCGGTTATAACGTTGTAAAGCACAATTTTGGAAGAAAGTTCAATGGCTTTGAGTTGGGCGATATGAAGTTCGGATTCTAAGATCACTTTTTTGAATTCTTTACTGCAGTCGTATAACGGGTATGTATTGTTCCTTTTTAGTTTTATGTCCGTTTTATTACCGTTTGGTTCATAATATTTGACGAATGACCACTATTAGTAAGAAAAAAACTAAATTACTAGTAGCTCTGTCTGTCTTTTTGTTTATTTTTTCTGGTAGTAGTACTTTGGAAATTATTATTATTTAAAATTATTATTATTATTGTAAATTTTTATTAGTCCTTAACTAAGAAAAAAAAAACTATTTTTTGAAAAATAAACAAAGATAGGTACGATAGTTACAGATATATCTATGTACTTACATATTTTTAAGTAGTAACCTACTTTGTAAGTTATGAAAATTATGGAATGATAAGGGGGTAAAATAAATACCTAAGTTATATTAAAAGTAACGCAGTTTAAAATTTTAGTTTAAAATATAAAAAAAAATTAAGAAAAATACCTTAGGTACTGACAGATCTCAGTTCCAGGCCAACTAAAATATTTTGATTATAAAAAAACTACAGATTAAAATGATAACAAAAGTTATTCAGAACATAGGTACTAATGACAACTAAAGAAGCAGCTGTCTTTCTTAGATTTAGCTGATACGATCTTAAAGTCGATAAAAACCATTACTTTTGCTAAAATACTTCTCCCAGGAAGGTTCAGATTAAAATACAGAACACTCACTTGTAACCCAAATTGATTTTAAAATAGAGTCGTTAAGACGAGCAGTCGAAATAAAATCAATGTCTTTGGTAATAAAATGTCGTTTATATCGCAACAAGCCATTTTTGTTCCTATCACGAACGCATTAGCTACTTTGATCTTTAATGACCCGAGTTACAGTTTAAAATGATAAAGTGATGTTATAGCAATTCTAATTCCAATACAGTTAGCTTGCTGCATAAAACAGGTTTGTAATCGAGATATTTCAGCCTTTGAGAATTACCGTGCAAATTGTTCTATAGAAGCTAATATTATTCAAAATTTAATTCCATTAATCTATTATTATTGCAAATTTGGTAGGTAATCAATTTCGTTTTATTGTTTCTGTGTAATATGTTTGAAATTTGCATATTAGCGGCAATCTTTTGCGAATTCGACATACCTACCTCGTAAAGGAATATTCAAATTTTAATTCATAACTGTAAATCAAAAAGTCTTAAATATTTACAGTTTACAAATACATTAAGAGGCTGTAGATGTTTAGAATGAATAAGATTTTTTATTGCAATAATATTATTATTACTAGTAGTCCGCCCCGAACTGAGATCTCGCGCACCGTTGTGTTGATAGCCTAGATTTGGACTTGATTCTGACTACCCCTATACCTACGTTAAGTACTCCTTCTAGTATTTACCACACAATGCACTACCTCAGTATGGTAAAGATTATAGGCATGCATGCAATACATTAAGTCGTGTCGTGTTTATATTCAATAGTTGACCCCGCGAACTTCGTACCGCGCCTCAGGGAATAGCCTTTTAGTTCGAGAAATTATTAAAATAGTAGTTCAATACAAAATGTATGAGAAAATCAATTCCCTCCCCCTCCCCCTCCCTCTCCCTCTCAATACAAACATACAAACATACAAAGCAAAATCGCCTTACTTGCCAATAAGATCTTCGCTCGCTTCGCTCGCTCGATCGATTATTATTAGCTTCATTACTATCGCTGCTGGGCAAAGGCTTCTCTTCCTTTCCTCAACTCCTTTCTTTCCAACAAATTATTTCTGACAATCGGTTGTTCATTTCATACCATCGAAATTACGATGGTATACCTCGTTTACTGGTCGTTTACTGGTCTATAATACGAGTACCTACGTTTATCAAGAAGTTCTGGTAAGCATGTGAAATTATATTATGTTGAAATCATTTGCTGTGAAAATTTAATTTAATTTCTAATTAATTTTTATTGTGAAATGCATACCGAATAAAACTGTTGATTTTCTGAGGAGAAAACTTGTCTTCATTATTGGTCTGTAAGTAGATCTTTTTATTTAAAAAGTATGTACTATCGTAACCGGGCTTATAGCCAACTCTGATGACGATCTTATCGTCTTCATCGACAATTTAACGTGCCCCTGAAGCTCGAAAAATGCTGTCACTCATTTATTTTTGACCGTGAAGAATGTATCCATCAAGGACTCAGCAAGTTATACGCGACTGTTTCAATTTATGCATACACATTTTATGCATGGAAGCTGTGTTAGTGGGTGATGGAAAGGAAATTGCTGAACGCAAGCCAATACCAATTTGAATACACAAATAGCATACTGATTACCGATTCCAGATTTGAGCCTATTATGCCAGTTGTGTAGTCATTACTATTTTAAAATGAGTAAGCTCAAAATAGTTTTCCAATTATCAATTAGAAAAGAAACAGTGATAATATAATTGAGATATTATTGTTTATTTTATCCAAATTTAAAAGTAAAAAAGATAAACAAAAATGTTGGTTATTTACGCACTTCAACATAAGCTAGAAATTCACTTTTTCATTAAACGTGGATAGTTGGAATTTCAAAACTTCACAACCGCTGTTTCGAGAGACATAAGCCTAATTTAAGGTAGGTACTAGTGGTGAAATCAAGTAATTTAGTCAAAATAACCTTTAATAAGATTCAAGGCTCTTGATTTCAACAAACCAAAAGCAACCAAACCAACTGTAGTGACAAAACATGAGCATTTGGTCACATATTTTATTGTATATGTGAAATGGCTAACTATAGGCCGGTGTTAGGTAATTATGTTATACTGTTCATTAATATTCACCATGACAGCAATTCAAATGTTTGCTTTAAATTACCATTGCAAAGCTTGAATACTGCAGTAAATAAAATATGAGGCGGCGTGAAAGAGCTTGATATCGAATTAAATTTTAATACCTAGACATCTGCCCACCTCAGGTGAATTGACTAGAAACGTGGAATATTGATGTGATGTACTGTAGATCCAGAAGAATTCAATTGGGATGGGTGGCATTTGGTAAGGTAGATGATATTTAAAATCACCTACTATACCACAGTGTCTGAAGACCCACCTCTACAACCAATGTGTCCTGCCTACTATGACCTACGGTGCCGAAACATGGACGCTCATAAAGGAGACTGTGCACAGGATCAGCGTAGCACAGAGTGCCATGGAGCGCGCCATGCTCGACATCACACTTCTAGATCTAGTCCCCAATACTGAAATTCGCAAGCGGACTAAAGTAGCTACACGACGTTAGCAAACGAATATTGGGGCTCAAGAGGAGTTGGGCAGGACACGTGGTCAGGCGTGGTGATGACCGGTGGAGTAAAGTGCTTACCGAGTGGTGGCCTAAAGAGGGGTACAGGAGTGTAGGTCCACCGGCAAGATGGGTTGACGACACAGTTAAAACCGCAGGTGATGGGCTTGATTGGCGCGAGATGGGGGCGAATGGCAGAAACGAAGAGAGACCTATACCCAGCAGTGGGATGAGAAAGACTGCTGATGATGATGACTATAGATTCGCCAATAAAAGAGTTGATCGCTGACTGTTCACACTACCTGCGTAAACCATTTTTCGACGAATTTGCCTCAACAAGATCTTTAAAAAACTCCCTTGATGAGAAGATGAAAGATGTAATTCATTGTAGGTAATCTAGTTATTTATATTTTTTTATATATGTAGAACTTTTTTACATTTCGTTAATTATTAAAAAAGAGATGTTCGTCTAAATTCCATTTTCAATTGAAATAATAGTTCTTTGAATGCATTTTAGAGAAACTCTACACAGTTTGTAAAATTTTGATACAACAACCTCTTGACTCTTTAGAACTAAACAAGTATACATTTACTTATTTACTTTATTATAGTATTATTATGTGCATAAATATTGTAACGTAGGTGGGCAACCAGCTGTGTTACGTTTGTTTACTAAAATCTTGAGTTCAAGTGCTAAAGCTACACTTTTATTGAGCAGTTACAAATTTTGACAGGTGTGACTGTAACGTTGTAAATACTACTGAACCCACTTGATAAATATTGAGAACTAGCTGCTGCCCGCGGCTTCGCTCACGTGGTACCCGGATAAGCCGCCTATGTTACTCTCCAACCCTCCAACTATCTCCACACAAAAAATCACGTCAATCCGTCGCTCTGTTTTGACGTGAAAGCAGGACAAATAAACAAAAAAATAAACACACTTTCACATTTATAATATGGGTGGGTACGGATGTAATAGTTGTTTATTTAGCTCGCAGAAAAAAAATTGATTTTAATATTGAAAAAGAAAGAATATTATTTCAAAAACTAAAAATCGGCGTCATATAACTTGAAACTATTTAATCGACTTAGATGAAACTGGCACTTAAAATTATTAAATATTTATTAAATAATTAAAAAATAAAGAAATTTTAAAAATTTAGATATTTAATTGCTTTTATTTAAAAGAAATTCAATTTCTGGTAAATAAGTAGAGAGGTAGACACCTATTTAAAGATATAAATCAAATAAATATTCAAATGGTCATTATAAGACCACCAGTAACTTAAATGCGAATATTGTGCAATCCCAACAAAATTTCTATAAGTACTAATTACTAATTAAAAGTCTCTTTTTTTAAGTCGGTCAAAAAGAAAATAAAATACAGCTTAAACTAGCACGCAATATAAATTCAGTTCCCACAAACGAAGACATTGTTATCAAATTTATTGTTGAAAACCGTTTGAGTTCAATTTACTATATCACACATGTCTGTCACTTGGCCATTTGCACTTTAGAATTAGCTATAAAACTCCCATTCACAGCATCTAAAATTTTTAAGCTTTCACTTTGCGGTTTGAAATTTTAAACCACGATTTAAAGAAGTTATGTGATACGCTCCACTAGAATAGTCGTAATGTCATTTACTTTCTCTGTACGAAACATTTACCACACTTTCCATAGAAAACTTGATAAATGTGAGTAATTTGCTTTAACGCATCATTATATTAATCATTTCGTTACTTTTCCCTCAAAAATTTATTTCTTCATTTTCTAGAGTAGGTACATAGGAATAATAGTTTTTCTCGCGATATAATTCAATAATTTTATAAAATTACAATATGCATGCAAGTTAAAAAAAAATAATCATGAGGAAACCAGTTAGCTTTCTAGTAGCGTCGATGGGCTTCCAACCTGTCACTTCTGCGAAATGTGGGAATGTACCAAATGTGTTTGGACATACCCCTTAGACATCTTCAAAGGGTTTAAAAATGCCTAAAGATCTGAAAATATGTCACCTCACCTTGGTAATACCTTGGTAATAAAAAACGTAATATTATTACGTTTTTTTATAAGATAAATGAATTACATAAATAATGATTTTTGTAATTTTCGAGTTATAATGCTAAAATGCAACAAGAGCCGTGAATCAAATTCAGTCAGTGTTTGTACAAAACAATACAAAACTAGGTTTCAACGGCAATCTCATTAAAGTGATTGAGTATTGGTCCATTGACTTATGGATTATGACTCTTACAAATTATGCAACAAGGCTTTAAATCATCTAAGGCATTAAATCAGCACGCTGGTCTATTACCACGTCAACAGCGAAGTGAAACAATTGACCATAAAATCCTCTGTACGTGTCCCTCACAAAAAGAGAAAGCCCCGACGACGGGTCCATTCTAATGTCCCGTTTCTAAGAACATTATGTCTTATTTTAAGAGATACGACAAAAATAAAATGGCTCGCCGTGAAAGAATAAGGCAAAATGGCCCATAAACGCTGGAACGGACTAAAGACAAAAGCCACGCTACTGGTGCAGAAATATTTTGGTTGTAAAACGTCTCTAAGTTTATTACGACATTGTTACATTTTTTCTTGTTTAGTAACTTTTGACAGCGGCACAATTGTAATTTTAGCTTCTGTTTTATAACGAGGATTGAACAAAGGACGGAGACGTTTTTGGTCTCCTGTTGGGAGACAATTGTCTTCCAATAATGCAATGTTTGTAGGTCGCTGCATTAAGGTCTTTTATTTGTGTCATTACTTGCATCTTATTCTCTGTCCTGTCAGTTTTACGACTCACTTTAAGCAAAGTACAAGCGAAATATGTAATAATTGATCAAAAGCGATTGAGTTCTCAACGCGATGGCAAATTATAACGTAAGACAATAAAATGTTGAAACAAATTCAAAATTTTATCGCCGAAACATAAAAGCCAAGTGGTATTTAAATACTGAGAACTGTATTTAGCTCGGTGACTTGAAAGATAGCGACGCCGATTGAAGAAAAACCAAAAGGGTTAATTAAAGCGTTTTTTTGCAGGCGCATAAGATATGCAGAGTCAGTAGACCAGAACAAAAGTCGATGTTCACGAGTACATAGTTTTATTACGCGGTTGTGACGTCGTATTCCTATATTTTACAACGTCAACCATTCAAGTATCATCGCCGTTGCGTTTTGTTTCGTTCTCCAAAATTACAGTAATTTGCAAAATCTCATTGGTAATTTATTTGAAAACGTCATCACAACGGAGTAACGTAACCTCATTGGTCATTAGAAGATTATGAAACAAAACGAAATAGTTGACGTTTTGGTTGAGAAAAAGTTGTTTAGTAGAATCGAGGGGCTGTTCAAATACTTTCCCTATACAATAAGTAGCAGTCGGTAGACATAAAATAAAATTTAATTTACCCATTGTGATGTCGGGTTACGGAGTAGCAAAAATATAAATACCAACACGTACAGTAGCACGTTTTATGAGGATATTGTAAAAAGTTATAAAATAATCAAAGGCATGACGAACGATTATCTTTTATTTTCTGTTTTATTTAGATCCTGTGTATTTAAGATTATAATTTTTATTGCCGAAACGTCATTAAACATTTCTAAACTCCCACAATTTTAAATTCTGACGAGACTATGTCCATTATTTTTAATGTTCTCCTACACTGTTTAATTTAATCTTTAAACGATGTTTAATCTCTCTTAAATTACAAGTAATGGTGTCTAATCTTGGAATCTATTGGATTTACGACTCCAACTTATATAGCAGTGACAGAGTTTTAGGTCTTTTCCTATCATCTAATAAGGAAACTCCCATAGCTAGTAATTAGCATAGTTTATTTTTATTTTTATATAACAAACTATATTGCAAATGTAGAGGTTTCACACTTTTCAACAGTATAAACTAAGTTCATTTAAATTTTCTAAATCACATTGTGTTTGATAAGTAAGATAACACACTAGTGATAAGGGGTCAATAAACACAATCTGATTATTACTTCATATTGAAACCTTCCATATTACTAATAGGGTATACCTTCCGTACCACACCACACTTTTTATTAGCATTTGTAGTTCAGACTTAAACTTATGTTTAGTTACAGAAACTAAACTAAGTACCTACTACATATTTACATAACATTATAAAATACAATAAGAACCAGTTGAGCCACCTAGGGTTCGTTGGAAACGATCTATAGGTAGCTCAACTGATCCAAGCCACTGCCAGTCGGAAACGTGCCCAAGACACTGGCAACATCACCGCGCTGGATGGCAATGCTGATCCGTTGAGCCAAAAAAGTGCCAGACTTAGGATCACGCGTGTCGCTTCGATTAGACGCTTTGGGTCTTACTTACGAAAGATGTTTAAAGTTAAACGCTGGTTAACAACGTCCTGTCTTTATTTATGGATAGTGACGAATAGAGACAGGACGTTGTTTAACCTGCGTTTAACTTTAAACATCTGTCATAAGTAAGGGGGTTTGATGTTAGACTGTCGTGCCAAGGGTGCATTTCCTTAAAAAAACCTAATTAAATCTTCATGGATCGGATAGACTTTTTTTCCGTATTTAAGACATAATGAAGGAAAATTCACACAAAATTGCGAAGTCCTGTGGGTATTCTATATTAATAGCATTCCGGGAGCAGATAGCAAGAACCGAGTAACACGTGTTTGTCTATTCACGGGTAGTTTATTTGAAAAGTTTCGACAATTGCGTCCCGGTTTTGTCGTAAATCATTGAAGTACTCTTGTTGCTACCGAACTTGGGCTGTTCGTTTTATGATTCTTTTGTTTAAAACTTTTATTGGCTCGGCCCGTTCAAAAAACTTATTTATTCAGGATACTGAGAGGATAGCCTTGAAACTTGGGCTACTTTACGGCGACCGTCCCATTTGCTCTTTTACGTATTTTTTTTAGTGTTTACTGATTGTTGTTTTGTATAGGTTACCGATAAGCTTCTAAGCGCTTAAAAAGTTTCCAGTTTTATGTTGTTTCAAAATCGGCCTTAGTTTGTTTTGTTTTTCTTTAAAAAAAAATGTATCACTGCAAACAGATTTTTATTAATGCTACTGCAATGTTAAACGTATCGTTATTTATTTTATGATTATTTGTTAAACTAAAAAAATATCTGAGAAACAACCACAGATTTCATGTTGCTAATAAAAATTCACACGCTGTTGAAATGCATAATATCGATCGATAAAACCCAAGAAAATTTGTAGGAAACTTTAAAATATCGTCAACAGTGCGAAAAGGACGGGATTTTAAAACTTTAGTATATTCCTAGTGTGTACTTTACGTTTGTTAATGTTACAACCAGTAATATTCGCCTAGTACCTTTGGTATGAGCCGTAGAAACATAATACTTGTACATTCTGTACAACGTTATTGGGTGTAATAAGGCAACACCCGATAGCTGAAACATTCGGAAAATGGTTGAAAAATAAAAGACTAAAAAACACAAAATTTACACAGAATCGTTACTTTTATGTCTTCGTTAAATTAATCCATGAGTTAACAATTATATTGACACTTTTTCTGCAGTAAGTAAAAAAAGATAATTAAAATTCAAATATAATTTATTCAGTAGGACCGCTATGAACACTTTGAAACGTCTTAAGAGCTAGGTGATTCTACTCCTGTTCTTTCGCGACCAACACCGTGAAGAATCAGGGCAACAAACACGGTATGGGTCGATATGGAAACATGGTCTTGAGCTCCCATTTGAGGATGACATGATGACTATCATGATATTGGAGTTTAGTCATGTTTCACCCTGTATATTTTTGTCTTTCTTTAATAATTTCATTCTTGTAATCCTTAAAAACAGCAAGACTTCTGTTTAATTTCTCCCTAGGGTTTATATGATTAGTTTTATTGATTTAATTTTACTTTAAACTTCTTTTTTTATATTAACGACTTGAGTAATAATTTTTGATATCTTACTTATAGTTTTACAGACAACGCTATCTTATTACAGATAGTTATTTCAATTTAACTTAACGTAAATATTCTCATGACTATAACCTTAGCTGTGGTAGACATCTCAGATCAAGTGTCTAGCTAGGGGATAGTCAGAGGAAAAGAAAGTTAGGCTTTAAACCGTGTTGTCCTGGTTCTTTACGATATTGGTCGCGTAGGAACAGAAGTAAAATATGAATGAATGAAACAATCGTATAATTGTCACAAACAGAAAAGTTAAATAATTCTTATCTACTTAGGTAAACGTAAGTGGCATTAGGAGCGGAGCGCTTCTTTGGTTCAGAGGGCACGTTAAATTGTCAGTCCCGGCTTTTAAGTCGTTCAGCCATGACGGAGGCATTTAGGCGGCCTAAAAACTCCGCCACCAGAGTTGGCCACTAGCTCATACGAACTTAGGTACTTTAGCCTGACAATTGCACTTCATTCACTTGACTTGTCTTGGATAGCTAAGGTAAATGTAAATACAGAGAAACTAATGAAAGTGTTCTTAGTCAAAGATAAATAAATAAAAAAAAAAATCATCAAAGTATCACGCGAGCCAAGCCACGTGCCGTGTTAGTTTAATAATTTTGGATATCCGAAAGCCGTGAGCCGTGACGAAATGGATACCTTCATCAGTTTGAGAAAATTGACGAATCGAATACAAAATTCGACATGCTTTATAGCTTTCGAGTATTTATCGATATTAAAGGAATGAACGAAGATTGTTTCATTAGGTAGTTACCTTGTTGTTTGTTTACATTAGATGTGACCTTGTAACCTAATACTTTGAAAGGATGGTACAAAATCAAATCGATGAAGATATTATAGCTTTCCTTTTAATTTTCAGAGTAGAAAGTCTTATACCTTCTACAGTCAAGTCAAGGTTCCATTCAAAATTATTAATTTCGACTGTAAAATAAATTAAAACAACAAACATTTTACTTGCGGCGGAAAACCATAATTCCTTTACAAAAAAAATGTGATTCCATTTTAATAATCTTTATTAAAAGTATCTACATAAAGTATTATATTTATATATGTCACACCTCAAAACTTTTAGGTACCGTAAAACCACGATGCAAGACGGTTTTCTTTAAAGAGCGTAATGAGTTTTAAAAGTTATTAAGGCAAATCACAAACGCGATGCGGTGTACGATCGTATAGAGATTCAAACTAGTTTAGTGAAAGATTCTTTCGGTTTCGGCCTAGATATTCGGTTATTCGGTAAGATTTAGCCGAATACTAATTAGTCCAATATTGCAAACAAATGTTTATAAGTTAATGAATGCATTTGTGAATACATCGACCAATCGAATAGTATTCAGTAAAATAAAGTCCGATCCCTGCCAGGGGAAAACTCAGTGGGGATTCTTGGAACAGGTCAAAACTAAGGAAAATGTTATTGCCCATACCCAGCATGCTGTGGAAAGAAGTAAAAGTTGCTGCAAAAGGTATAATAATATACTCGTAATATTACATGTAGAGTCAATACGAGAAGAAGACAAACAAATTTTAAAAGTGCGAGTCAGTTAAACATTTGAAACTTAATTGATAAAAATACACTTGAATTATAAAATCTCTTATTTATTATCGTAATTTTATGATAAGGTCGCCTTGATTTCTCTAATTATCACGGTTTGTGCTACTTGCACACTTTATGCTAACTTAAATATTTTTTACTATCGCTTACCTTGTGAGAATTTGGTTTTACTCTCAATTACTAGCCGTTCGGCCAAACCTTAGCCGAAAGCTTCGGTTTCGGCCATAGTTTGACCATCCCGCCTCTACCCATAAGGTGTGCTAGTAATAAGTTCTACTGATGGTCTGTGGGCGTCGATCCTCGGATCTGCTACCAGAAATGGCTTCTGTTCAACCGATTAGTGCCATGATTTATAGGCAGTTATTTCAGTTCGTAGTACAGAGATAGTTACTGCGAATTTGTATATAGAATTCGCAGATTGAATCTGGGAGCACAATTGAAGACGGAAAAGCAGAAAATTTTATTACACTTGAGTATAAAATATTTGATTTATTGTAGAATTTATATTTTCCTTACATAAATATAGGAATATGAATTTTATATATATTTTTAGCGGCTACGGGTTTATATGTAGCCTGTCGCGTTTGGAATGCTTACCTACTTCAGCAAAACGTGGGAATGTATCAAAAATGTATTTATTTTTTTATCAAACAAAATCCACAGCTCACAGTTATATAATTTATTAAATGATATTGAGAATGATTTGGATATTTTTTATTGATATGATTGTTAGGTCATACTTCTGACTATCCCCTATACATTTTAATTAAAGGTTCTTAAATTCCTAAAGATCTGAGAGAGTATGTATTCTTATCTCATAGATATTCTTCCTTAAAACCTGCAAGAAGATTTTTTAAAAATTTTAGACTAAATGTTTGGTCAGTATTTGTGTCAGTAGTATATGCATCGTGGAAAGTGTTTTCCTTATGACATAATAGTATTCCATTATGGCAAAAATAATTTAATGGCTTGGTGTTATGGTGTAACTGTCAGCCTCTGAGCTCTTTTTCTTAGGAACACTGCCGCATTGCTGCTGAGTAGGTAATATTTACAAACGCGTTAATATTAAAGTATAAAAAATTCCAGGAAAAAAGCACCCACAATGCATATTTCCGGCCACTACGTCTTGTTGAACCGTTTGGTATTTTAATAAATACTGAGTGAAACATCTGACCCAATACAAATTATGATCGAAACCTAGTAATAATCTAGTAGATAGGCTTTTCTAAATAAATCATTATCAGCCTCTTATCTCTCTTCGTAATGTCTGAAGTTTAAAATAAACAGAGGCCCTAGCCATATTACACGATCTATCGTCGCTGTAGAACGATCTATCGTCGCTGTAGAATAGAACACTTCAAAATGTATAGGAATTGACGTTCTGACCACGTGACTCATCTACTTGAAACGTCAAATCCTATACATTGTGAAGTGTTTCTATTCTACAGCGACGATAGATAGTGTAATATGGCTAGGAGGGCCTGGATTCCTTTAATTGTTATTATATTTTGCTACGAATAGGTAGTTTCATACAATGCTTAGTTTTATAACACAAAGTAACCTGTTCAATTGTCAACAAATTGTAAACAACTTCAACTAACATTGTAGTAGGGAAATTTTCATCAGTTACTACTTTCTTATCATGTCCAAATATTAGAACACGCTTCTATCACCGTCGATCACTCAAACTTTCAAACAACAAAAAAACTTTATCGAACATTTAAACGGAGCGGCCCACAATGGTCCCGAATTTGGTGCTCCATACACATAGAAACCAAAACTCGATTTTTCAATTTTTTTTTATTGGGGATTGTTCTAGTACACAATTCTTATTCAAATATGTAGGTACAGTCACCATAGCAAGCTTCATGACGGAATAAAAAAATATTTAGTTTTTTTTTGTATGGAGGAAAACACTTAAATTGGATTATCTCTCGACTCTTAGAAACTCAAAGGCTGCCGCTTATAGGGGAGGTACACCCACATGAGGTCTTCCTCATAAGCCACCAATCTCGCATGGCTGGGCACGGTTTTGGCGCCCAGAGCAAACTGATTATTCAAAAATTTGTCAACTACACTAGAACTAGAATTTCGTAAATGTTTGCATGGTAGATTGTTCTAATTCACTATTTTTATCTAACTATGTAGGTACAGTCAGCATAGTAAGCTTTACGTAAGAAAAAAAAAATATTTCATCTTTTTTTGTGTATGGACGAAAACACTTAATTCGGATTATCTCTCGACTCTTAGAAACTCAAAGGCTGCCGCTTATACAGGGTATACACACACATGAGGCCGTTCTTATAAGCTATCAATCTCGCACGGCTAGGCACGGTTTTGGCGTCCAGAGCCAAATAACTTATTGTTTGAAAATTTTACAACTATACTGAAACCAGGATTTCAAAAAAGTTTGCATGGGGGATTGCTTCAATACACTATTCTTATTCAAATATGTAGGTACAGTCACAATAGCAAGCTTCATGACGGAATAAAAAAATATTTAGTTTTTTTTTGTATGGAGGAAAACACTTAAATTGGATTATCTCTCGACTCTTAGAAACTCAAGGGCTGCCGCTTAAAAAGGGTGTACACCCACATGAGGCCGTCCTCTTATGCGACCAATCTTGCACGGCTGGGCACGGTTTTGGCGCCCAGAGCAAACTAATTATTCAAAAATTTGTAAACTCCACCAGAACTAGAATTTCGTAAATGTTTGCATGGTAGATTGTCTAATTCACTATTTTTATCTAACTATGTAGGCACAGTCACCATAGTAAGCTTTACGTAAGAAAAGAAAAATATTTCATCTTTTTTTGTGTATGGACGAAAACACTTAATTCGGATTATCTCTCGACTCTTAGAAACTCAAAGGCTGCCGCTTATACAGGGTATACACACACATGAGGCCGTTCTTATAAGCTATCAATCTTGCACGGCTAGGCACGGTTTTGGCGTCCAGAGCCAAATAACTTATTGTTTGAAAATTTTACAACTATACTGAAACCAAGATTTCAAAAAAGTTTGCATGGGGGATTGCTTCAATACACTATTCTTATTCAAATATGTAGGTACAGTCACCATTGTAAGCTTCATAACGGAATAAAAAAATATTTAGTTTTTTTTTGTATGCCGGGAAACACTTAAATTGGATTATCTCTCAACTCTTAGAAACTCAAGAGATGCCGCTTATACAGGCTGTACACCCACACGAGGCCTTTCTCATGAGCCACCAATCTCACACGGCTGGGCACGGTTTTGGCGCCCAAAGCAAACTGATTTTTCGAAAATTTGTCAACTACACCAAAACTAGAATTTCGTAAATGTTTGCATGGTGGATTGCTCTAATACACTATTTTTATCTAAATATGTAGGTACAATCACCATAGTAAGCTTTACGTAAGAAAAAAAAATATTTTGTATTTTTTTTACTTGGATGAAAACGTATAACTTGGATTATCTCTTGACTCGTAGAAACTCAAAGGCTGCCGCTTATACAGGGTATGCACACACATGAGGCCGTTCTCATAAGCTACCAATCTTGCACGGCTAGGCACGGTTTTGGCGCCCAGGGCCAAATAACTTATTGTTCGAAAATTTTACAACTATACTGAAACCAGGATTTCAAAAAAGTTTGCATGGGGGATTGCTTCAATACACTATTCTTATTCAAATATGTAGGTACAGTCACCATTGTAAGCTTCATAACGGAATAAAAAAATATTTAGTTTTTTTTTTGTATAGAGGAAAACACTTAAATTGGATTATCTCTCGACTCTTAGAAACTCAAGAGCTGCCGCTTATACAGGGTGTACACTCACATGAGGCCGTCCTTACAAGTCACCAATCTCGCACGGCTGGGCATGGTTTTGGCGCCCCGAGCCAAATGAGTATTTGAAAATATGTAAACTACACCGAAAGTAAATTTTAAAGCTTGCTGTCGTGACTGTACCTACATATTTAGAAAAGGATAGTGTATCAGAGCAATCCCCCATGCAAACATATATAAAGTTTTGGTTTTTTGTGAAGTTTATAAATTTTTGAATAATCATTTTGCTCTGGGCGCCAAAACCGTGCCCAGCCGTGCGAGATTGGTGGCTTGTAAGAACGGCCTCATGTGGGTGTACACCCTGTATAAGCGGCAGCTCTTGAGTTTCTAAGAGTCGAGAGATAATCCAATTGGAGTGTTTTCCTCTATTAAAAAAAAACTAAATATTTTTTTATTCCGTTATGAAGCTTACAATGGTGACTGTACCTACATATTTGAATAAGAATAGTGTATTGAAGCAATCCCCCATGCAAACTTTTTTGAAATCCTGGTTTAAGGATAGTTGTAAAATTTTCGAACAATAAGTTATTTGGCCCTGAGCGCCAAAACCGTGCCTAGCCATGCAAGATTGGTAGCTTATAAAAACGGCCTCATGTGTGTATATACCCTGTATAAGCGGCAGCCTTTGAGTTTCTAAGAGTCGAGAGATAATCCGACTTATGTGTTTTCGTCCATACACAAAAAAAGATTAAATATTTTTTTTTTCTTACGTAAAGCTTACTATGGTGACTGTACCTACATAGTTAGATAAAAATTGTGAATTATAACAATCTACCAAGCAAACATTTACGAAATTCTAGTTCTAGTGTAGTTGACAAATTTTTGAATAATCAGTTTGCTCTGGGCGCCAAAACCGTGCCCAGCCATGCGAGATTGGTGGCTTATGAGGAAGACCTCATGTGGGTGTACCTTCCCTATAAGCGGCAGCCTTTGAGTTTCTAAGAGTCGAGAGATAATCCAATTTAAGTGTTTTCCTCCATACAAAAAAAAACTAAATATTTTTTTATTCCGTCATGAAGCTTGCTATGGTGACTGTACCTACATATTTGAATAAGAATTGTGTACTAGAACAATCCCCAATAAAAAAAAATTGAAAAATCGAGTTTTGGTTTCTATGTGTATGGAGCACCAAATTCGGGACCATTGTGCGGCCGGCCGAAATGGATATTTAATGTGAAAATATTAAACTCTTTTTATTTCTAAGTTCTGGTTATGACTGACTTAATTACTGGTTTACAATGATTTATTATATAATGTCGGAATAATTTTTAAGTCGGCTCAATGACGTATGACTGCGCTCTCCGTAGAACAGGTTGAGTTGCCCCTAGCGTTACGAGGATAGACTAAGGAACAGATGCACCTGGCCTATTAGCTCTGTTGGTAGTAGCTCTGCCCTCTGCGCTGTAGGTCATGGGTTCGATTCCCATCCAGGACAAACATTTGTGTGATGAACATAGATGTTTGTTCTGTGAAGTATTATAAGTATGTTTTTACAAATATAAAAGTATTGTATCAGTTATCTGGTTCCCATAGTACAGGCTTTGCTTAGTTTAGGGCTGGATGCCGCTGTGTGAAATGTCCAGCAATACCTATCAAGCAACTTCTTCTTCAAGTGCCTCTCCAACTAGTGAAGGTCGGCTATCAGCTGCTGAAATCTTTCTCTGTCTTTTGCCAGGCGGAATTCGGATGCGCTGGTCCCGTCCGCTCCCGGATGTAACGGAGCCACAACTTCTTTCTTCGACCAACTCGTCTTTTGCCAGGAACCTTGCCCATAATAATTAATTGCAGAATCTGATATCTATCATGCCTAAGCACGTGACCAAGCAACGTATCAAGCAACATATCTTTGATTGTAGAAAAAAATTACAACTTGCTTACGAGTATCAGCTTGAGACTCCACTGAAGAAGAGAGAAAATGTGTTTAAACAACCAATATAATTTCATTATTCACACATCTCGTGACACAGACGAGGTCACTTCAACTATAACAAAACGCCTTGCCCTGTAATATTTTTTCACGTTTTTATATCTTCATACAAGGTTCTTGGAATGAGGCAGGAACTAAATGCTAATAAATTACTAAAATATATGCAAAAAACCTCAATTATGGAGTAGCTAGTGTGGAACGTGGCTACACAAAGACCTATCTTCACATCTGATCTATGGCGTTGCAGTGCGTTCGCTGCGCCTGCGCTCCGGTTATAAATAATACCATAATGACAAGGAATTACTATGTTCCGCCACCAGCCTGTTCTAGTACTAGAGTTCATTATAGTATTCAAGGTCCTTTTCTGTTTACCGTTGCATAATTTGATACATTCTAAGGCATACATAGTTTCACGCTTATAAGCCGTTGTTAAACCCTTACCCTATAATTATATTTTTTTCTTGTCACTCGCGTGTCCATAAAAAGAGACAACGACAGATTTAGCAGCCACTTAGCAAATTGTAAACCAATCAGAACGTCATTTAACTTCTACGATCTACTTATCAAAAACATCTAAACAACGAGCGCTTTTGCAGAGACTTTCAAATTATGGGTCCTAACCTAACTAACCCACGAAGAATACCTTTAGGCAGCCTAAAACTTCCTCGGTATTCTGGTGTTACGATACCGTTGCAAAAGATGAGTTTATGAATGTGAGAGGAGTGGAGTTGACGAATGATAGGGGTGATTGGGAGAGGAAAACTGTACTAACCCCAGCGTGGGATAAGGGCAGGAGAATGATGATGATGAAAACAGGATATGATAGGACCATGATATAATGATACCAATTCACCTAAGGCACACATAACCCTTTAGAAAAACTGCTATGCTATTATCGAATGCGGTTTTCCTGCACCAATTAGAATGCAATATCATATTACTCGCATGATGAAGTAAAGTAAAAGATAACAAAAACAGAATGACAGAAACATGAATTAATAAGGCAAAATGCTCGGTTAAGGTATCCAAAAATAATGAGCAAAATAGCAGCATACTGCTGCTCTAACATATCTATAAATAAAAATCATTTGACGCATGCATCCTCATCACCTGAGAACGGCTCGGCTTATTTGGCTGATTACTTTGTTGTGTCTGTAATTATTGTTGGGACAAGTTTTTTATGACAGACCCCATAGATTTTTGCTTATCTTCGACTATCTATCAAACAACTAAGCATGTTGCGTCTCAAGCGCATTTAGCTTCTGATAAACATGTTGTGTTGTTGGATCACTATGTTGCTCGTTTTTATATTTGAATCACACGGGTCATTGGTCATTACTCGGCACATTTGCAATAAATCAGTGCGTTCATTCAATTGTTGCATAATACAATTTGCATTGAATATTCATTATGACCGAGTTTCAGACAATCCAGTCAATCGATCGGATGAATGAATATTAATTCTCACCACAGTATGTCGCATGCCTTTGTTATTATTCATTAAAGAACAGTTTTCTTTTGTATAAAAGGCTCCTTTGCCTATGCAGGCCTAATAATATAAGTTTTAGTTCATAATTTAATCAGGTTAATGATTTGCAGCTTGCTTAAACCATCTAATCAATTCAATATACGTTTATTCAGTAGAACTACTATGATTACTAGCAAATGTCTTTAAACAACAAACCTGTAAATGTATCTGTAGTTGGAAGTGCAAGCTTTAGGTACTAATCTGTTTCTTAAACTGTGTGCGTAGTTCAATTGTTTGACTCAGCTCATGCATCTGTGCAACAAACAGCACATTCCTGTTGCACACAAACCAATTGTCCGTTTCCCGAAGCTCCTGTGACGTCACGGCTCGGGTTACCGCACAAGTGGCGATTATTTATTGAGAGGCTTAAAACAATGCTCTCTAAGGAGCACGAGTCGTTAATTACAAACAAACATGCGCGCTGTTTATGAGTACATAAAGTCGATTTGGATTGAAAGCGGGTTACATGCTTACCGGCGCACAGCATCAAATCACTTCGCAGTCTATCGTAAGTTTTCGATGATAATCGATTTTGTGTAAAACGTCGATGAGACCGATTTTCATTTAAAGAGATATATATAAAGATAACGTTATTAGTATCAGACGAAGTTTAAATGTACGCTTTTACCACATTATTAACCCTTACACTTTCAGACATCTTTAATTGATCCATAGTATTGGATACAGGCTCAAGATGGCTGCATTACCACATTGAGTCAAAACTGTAACAGCTGACAACAAAGAACAAAGAGATACCTGTTTTCTACGTACGGTTTGTAAAAGAGCTGTTTGTGTTACATTGAGCTAAACTCACTGAGTTGTGGTTATTGCTTCAAATAAGGATTATTAAAACGTGTCACGCAATTTCAGAGGTTTCCGGGTCAATGCGATGTAGGCTTATGGAAAACAAAGGTTCAAAGAACGATTGGTGAAAATATAGAACAGAGAACTTTCTCCCCAGACGTAAGTGATTGCTTAACCTTTGATGTTATAAATGACAAAGTCTACTATTTTGAGCCTGCTTCGTCACACTGCAGAACAAAGGACTACTTCCCTTTTTTCATTATCATTTTAGAGTAGTGCCAGTCCTGACTGAAAGACTGTCGTGATCGTCTTGTCATTTTTGGGGTCTGCCGCGACAGGGCACGTCGTGTGACCAAAGAGTTGTCATCCAGATCCATATGGGCTGCCGATTCTTCATTGTGTTTGACCATTTTTTGAATCAACTTTAGATTATGTAAAAGTTTAGATGTTTAGTTTCTGATTACACCCCAATGGCTAAACAGATTTGATTTAAATCAACTTAGAATAAATTAGGTATACTTACTTCTTTACTTCTGAGTACCTACTACACAAAAAATGCCGCTGATGCTTCTTTGTATGGTTGGTTCTTCACTGGCCACGAAGGAACAATAGTACATTCACTTAGCTTTAATTACAAAACGATTGCCTACTATTCTACTCTGTTGTTAGTGTGAGCCATTATAACAACTTTAGTAAAATTACATACCTACTTATTATTTTGAATGTTATCTAACAAGGATATAAAATTGATGAAAAATAGAAAATTATGTAGATTGATGCCTAGTTGGGATTCAAATTCACAAACTACAGATTAGAAGTTGAGAGTACATCACACTGAACTATCAAAGTTCTTAAGGTTTTTATTTTATTTCCTCAGTTTCTTCTCTAGAACACACTAAAATATACAAGTTAATCTGATACTTCCTAGAGCGTTTATTCGTTTCAAAACGTCGAACTGAGAGTTCTATTCTAAAACCACATTTTCTAGAGCACTTGATAAAAGTCTACATAAAACCAGCGTGTCGCATCCGGCTTTCTTTGCAGCCCTACTATGAAACTTATACATACTCTCTAAAAGACAAATGATAGACAAAGTACTTCAAAGAAATGTCATACATACTGTACTCTCTGCTATAAAAGGTGAAAACGTAAGCGTAAATTATCTATCTAGGTATATGTGTCTGACAAATAAGTAACATTAGACTTATCATCTCTTCATCTCTCCTTATTTGGACACAATTCAAGTTCACCTTTCGTATGAGATAAACTTTCCGGAGCCTGGTAAAAACAACACGATCGAATCTAACGATCTAAGAATGTACTTACTCTGAAGCTCCGATATTCCATTGTCAATAGAAGTCACTCCCTATTTGTTTACTTCAATACCTCGTAGCTAATAATAATTGTTCTAGTCAATAATGACAAATTACACGACGAGTTAGCAAAACTGAAGTTGTTTGTAAAGAAGACCATGTTTGCAACGAAAAGTACTTTACTACCATAAACAGTAGAATCCAATTACAAAACCACTAGTCAAATCAGTTCGAACCAAAGAATTTCAATAGATCCAAACTCCTAGTAGGGGCAATGAATACCTTTGCCTCGCCGAAATGGCTTTGTTTTACTGCCAAACATTCGTTTAACCTTTACAGTGTTTGCAACACGATCGCTTACAGATTACGGGTGGTTTATAGACTCCGGCGTTTGTGATTGAAAACACCTACACGGTGCTTCTGTTTCAAATTAGTTCAAAGGTCGTGTTGTCATTTTACGGAGGTGTTTCGGATCTCTTTGAACTTGTCTCTTTTTTTCCCTTGAACTTGTGAAAAGAACGATAAAGCTATTAAAAAACGTGGTACAGCAGTTTCTAGCTCGGTTCTAGCTTCGGTTTTAGCAGCCATAGATACCATTCAATAGTAGTATCTTTTTAGAATGTAAGCTAGGAATCATCTGACTGAAGCAATCTTGTGCCATACGATCTCATTGTTTGTTAAAACAAAATAAAGAATGCAAAGGCTGCATTGTAAATCAACGACTGGAATTTAAATTAAAACATAGACATGAAACATCCACCCCATTATTTGGATTTTCTGGTTTCTTTTTTGGTTTTTACACTTTTAATCGTCTTCTTGCACTTGATGTATTTTTCTTATCAAAACATCTTTCGTATTTTACATGCCAGCAACTAAAAAAAACCTGCTGAACCTGAAGCAAGAAATAAAGGTGTAAGAAAGTATTGAAAGTTGAGATGATGGCTGGAGTAGAGTAGAAGAGAAATAAGGACAGGGAGACGATGACGATGAACTTTATACAAAATCTGTTGCAACTCGTGAGAACTAAATAAACCAAAAACCCATCAAGTAGAAATAAGTACAGCAACGAAATTTTAATCACATAATAAAATCTCTATCAGATCGAAAACAGTTCGCAAACAAAGAGGCGGACGTTATCGATATCATTTTTATCGGAGACTTCGTGACAGTAACGAGCTATTTCTCATTCTAACTTAAGCCACAGCTAACGAAAGAAAAGCTGGTAGGTACTAGAGAGCATACAAGGGAAAATTAGACTTTAAAGTTAATTCTCAATATCTGAAAAATTAAGATCATGAAACTTGGAACTCAAGGATTTCCCATAAAATTATTATAATTTGACATTTTGGTAGGTACACAAGTGGTCCTTGATGCCTGAATTATTATAGAATTTTTAGACATTTTTACAAAACGATTTCATCTTTTCTTCAAATACTGCTGAATTATAAAGGTGCGTACGGATAGCGCGTACCCTGGGTACGCGTACCCAGGGTACGCGCTATCCGTACGCACCCTAGGGAATTTATTTTAGATGCTTGTTGCAGTTTTATTGCTCATATATCAAGTACCTACTACTGTAAATCAGGTGACTTGTTCTAAATAACATTTTGAATACGATTGTAATCGGAAACTTAAAATTGATCTAGCTCAAAGTATTTTAATCTTCACAAATACTCCTACACAATCACCCACAAGAGAAAGATAAGAGATCCATAAAGTTAGCTGCTTAGTGTTCATTCTTAAGCAGATGTAAACGTACTGTCTCACGACTATATCCCAAAGTACAATAGACATTCTTCATTTAGACACTCAAGGGTGTAGTCAGAAGCAAGCCGAAACACACGATTGGCACAAGCATACATGTACAAATTCTCCTGTATCACTTATATTAATGTAGAATACTTTCTGGTTTCCCAAATAACTGAATGTTTTCATACATACATACCTACTACATATTTAGAAATAATAAAAAATGTATTGCGAAGATTTGTATTAGGTATGCGCCATGATGTCATTTTCCAGCTAAAATAAAATTTAAAATTATATCCGATTCATAAACGGATTTGCATGTTGGCTGTTTTAGTCAATCTATTGCATGGCCGGGAGTCAAAATCATAATTTGTAACGAAACTTCAGAGAACTAACATCCCTGAGACAAAAAGGCTCTCATTCCTTGCATAAATTGAAAGAATTCCTTGTGCCTTAGAGGTAGGTAGTTATACTATTATCTAGACAGAAAAGGACTCATTGAGCTGAGAGAATTCCTGGTAGTTGTTTACCAGTTTTTATAGTAAGCTAGCAGCTAGCAGAACATGCATACAAAAAGTTATGAATTCATGGATTTCTCATTCAACTTTGAACGATTTGAAGCGCTCATGGTGAAACTTCTTGACAGATCATCAGAATTAAAAGGCTTTATCTGTCACAAAACAGATGGGACCACTAGTGGAATAAACAGCTGAATGCTTCCGTGCTTCTGATGGCATGCTCAGCGGTATGTTTTGTCGCGTTCGGTCTCGTTGAGATGAGAGTGACAGAGCTACTCACGTGGCCACTGAACTGTCATATTTGACAATTTGAGACCAATTTTGGTCGCTATCAAAGATAAACAATCAGCAGTTGTCGAACATGGCTATAAAGTCGTAAAGCTTTGATTGTACTTCCAGGTGACCTAAAAGGTCCGTCAATAAATTTGTTTACTAGTTCGATCTACGAACTTTTTTATCTTCGATTGTGGTTGGAGACAGACATCACTCCACTTTTGTTCCTAATCGTGCGAAGATGGGGCAAAATCCCAAGTGAAGTTAGGATTGGAATAGAGTCATGTGTAAGGATTAGACCCTTGTATGTTTGTCACCGCGTGGAGGACGTTAGGCAAGCGGGTAAAATTCAAAATTGTGTAATGATAAACAGCTAAGTAGTAAGTAAGATCCGGTAAGTGTTTAACTGGTTATATTATGTCGGAACGCAGATCTGGGCGAGACACAATTGATTTTCTATTGTGTCTGGAATCCCGACGAACTAATGGTTAAATTGTATTATACATTTACCCGGACTGTGTACTTGGTACTTTCTCAGGACATTGTTGAGATGGAAAAGGCCTGTCTAGCCCCTACACCGTCCTCTCAGCTTAATCAGCTTGATCTACAGGAAAGACATGGAAACATGGGATCTTCGAGATCCGGTTCGCCACAAACGTGCCGCGGGTTTCCCCACGATGTTTACCTTCAACGTTTAGAGCTTATGTCAAAGTGTTTGTAATTTTTTTAAACGAAAACTTCTTTGGTGCCCGTCAAGATTGCTTCTTTGGTACCCACGGGTAACTGCACTCGGCGAACACGGCTCAAAGATCTACCTACCTAAATTATATTTATCGTAAAAAAATCGTCAAGCTACGAGTAAGTAAGTATGTAATTCCTAGTGTTTTTTTTAAGTCACAAAAGTTTTTATAGTGTAGTAGTATAAATTATCTTTACAACTTATGTTTACTTTTGAGTATGTAGGTACTCTTGAAAGTACAGTTACAATTGCACTATGTCCAAATGGCCATACATCTATCTTCCAATCCATCAAATGCGACAGCTGACATCTAAAAGGACTATCAGCCAACAAACACTAGTGCTAGCAGAAGTAAAACTTGCGTGCTCTATTTTTATTGGCTACGTACACCAATCCATCTTTAACAACTAACTTCTAAACATTTTATCGACAAGTGGCTAAATTGAAAATTAAAAAAAAACTGACTTCAATGTTATAAGTTGAGCAATCTTCTGCGAATCTGCTGATGCATTTCTGGTTATAACTCCGAAGATCTTCGACAGATCCTTAACAAATTTTTGTGGCATCAATCAAAAGGATACCCAAACAAAAAAAAAATCCAGATCTCCTTTTTTTTGAAAGTAGGTATAGCTTGGTATAGCCATCAAAATGTTTGTATAATCTTTCGGTTATACCAATAATTTGTATCATTTAAAAGACTCGTCCATTTTTATATTTACAAATATTACCTTGACGTACTTCAGATTGAAATTCGAGACACCATTCCACTTGGCTAATACGGCGTTAGTTTGCTCCACTAAATAAATTAATAGGCTGGTTTTATAGTTAGCTAACAGCTCGAACATGTTCAACCCAGTGCTAGCACTCCTTTCGAACCAGTTTCAGTGTCGCCATTGTGGGTGCGATCCGTTATGATGTGGATCTTAGCAATTTGCGGGAACTCGAGTAAAGTCGAACAAGATTGTCGCGCGGAGAATAATAATGCTGAAACTTTAAATGAAAATGACTCACTGATTGACTAACAACACACAGCTTAGAAGAAATGTACAAAATGTTGCTGAGGTAAGAGTGAATTTGATATGGCAACTTTTAGATTGACGCTTCGATGCGCTTCGACTCTGCGCTGATCTGAATTGACCCTAAGCAGATGTTTTGGTAAAGTAGAGACGAAAATATTCTCTAAAGTTTAATTTTTAATATTCTCGTAAATTTCAAAGTGCTTTTAATAGTTCTCTAGACATCTTAAACGGGTATAGCATGTTTGAAGATCGGAGTGAGTACTTACAACCTGGATGTGTGCATCATTTTTATTCTATTTTATTCCAAAGATGAAAATAGGCCCAGTTAGCGTCAATTCACACGAACGACTACCACACCACGTCGCAGCGACAAAATGTGGTCCAGCTGTGGTTACGTGTGAATAGTGTCGCAGCGACTTTTTGCAGTTGCGTTGTGGTACCGACAAAATGTCGATGTGGCAGGCGCCAGCTAGGCGCGCGCTGTTGATGACGTCATGTCGTCGCGATGTGGTTGCGATGTGGTTGCTATGTGATCGTATTACACAGGTGGTCGATAACAACGACAAAATGTGGTACGTGTGAATTGGAAATTCATTTTCAATACAAATATACGCCCGACCACGTCGCGTCGTTGTGGTGTGGTTGTCGGTGTCGTGTGGTTGTGGTACGTCTGAATTGGCACTTAGCTGTGATGATATTTTAGAAAATATCACTGTTAATTACCTAATGACCAAGAAAAGAGTCTCAAAACGCACCGGCAGCTCTTCTGTATTGCCGTTGCCCGTGGGCAGCCACCAGGTGAGCCACATGCCCGTTTGCCCCCCTCTTCCATCTATATCTACAAAAATATAATAAAGCGGAAGACTTTGTTTGATTATTTTGTTTGTTTGTTTCTTTGTTTGTTTTAACGCGCTAATCTCAGGAACTTCCAGTCCGATTTGAAAAACTATTTTTGCATTTTATATCATTTAACTCATGAAGAAGGTTATAGACTACTTTTATCATCATAATCACCATATACCATAATTACGGGAGCAACGCCGCGAGGGCGCTGCTAGTAAAATGGCAATCGCAAAAACAAACAATGAGTTAAACAGGAAAAGAGCAGAAATACGGAAACATTACACTTGACAGTATTCCTGCTTTGAAGTGGTCCTAGAAGTCCACCGTTGTAAGGAAATGGCGCTATGTTTTATGAATATTGAGTTGGCTAACAAACAGTGAGCCGACAGTCCTATGAGAATTATAAGTGGACTCCTCAATTAATATTCGTAGTGTATGATTGTACTATCTACAATCCTAGTGAAGTTTTGTGAGTAGGATAATATTAATAGGCTCGACTTTCGATTCGAAGGTCATTGATTCCAATTCTAGATGTTTATCAATTTATTTAGTCAATTTTTTTAAATAAATAAATAATGCTGGACATTTTCCACATCATCATGTAGTAAGCAGAGCTTATGCTTTGGGACCCACATGATACTACTTACATAAGGACTTGTTTAATTTGAAACTTTGCCACAAACATGGTTAAATCAAATAATCTACGAATGTTGTGCAAAATGGTTGCATTACATTTTATAAAAATATCATAACTGTTCATGTAAGTACCACCTGTTTCTTACTCAAATGTACATATAACATGCACTAGTGTGGTCATTGATCGCATGCCACATTGAATGGAAATAGTAAGGTGACACCATTCTTTGTTGCCAAATGTGAAGGAATGCGATAGTATAAGCACCTAACCTTAGAACCTTGTCTCAGTACCCTGATTTTGTAACTGCTGCATTGTTCAAGCAAATTGTCGTGATGGTATTGTGAAAAGGTTTTATATCGGTATTTTATGAACAGTGTAATCGATACTGGTAAATGTTTTGCGTGGATATGTCAGCCCACCCATAATGATGGGCAGAAATTTTGATTGCCTTTCGACAGCATTTTTAAAGAAGCAATCGTACTGTTAATGTTTATTGGTTCCGTCTTTTGTTAACCAGACTTATAAAGTTATTTTAAAGGTTATGTACCTATCATGACTGTATTCATTGATGAATTATGATTTAAGATCTTTGTCCAAAATAAATTATAGAAACCAAAACATGTTGGTTGCTCTGATTATGCATGGTTATTGGTCGCGAAAGAGCAGGAGTAGAACCACCTAGCTCTTAAGACGACCCAATAATGTAGAATAATTAAGTAGTAAATGCCTTTTGACTTTTGTTTTCACATTAGTTAACAAAAACGTATTAAAAAAAATATAGTAAAATATGATGATAATTATTATTACGGGATTTTAGGTACGCGATAAAATCCCGTAATAATAATTATCATTATGTTAACAAATCGCGAAAGTTTAACAAGTTATAGTAAAATATGGTCACGACATAATTCTCCTTCATTATCATCATCATCATCATCATCATCCAAAGCCCGATTTTACCCACTGCTAGGTTACCAGCAGGTTACCTACCCAGGAGTAAACTACCCAGGAGTAACCCAGGAGTTACTTAGGGAGGCTTAATGACCTCCCTAAGTTTGAGCCATCCGCCACAATCCTGTTCCAGTCGTATCCATTGACGCCCCGCGACGTTCTTCTTAGTTTTCAATAATAGACATCCACATAATATCGTAGTGATTAAAAACGTCTAGGGGATAGTCAGCGTAAACGGCAGCACTACTTATAAAGGCCGATCTTCACAAATTAATTTATGGAAGTGGATTCCACTTCTTTGTTGACTTGAATGATCCCCCAAGACCTGAAGCTATCAGTCCAGCTTATCAATTCACCAGTAGCCTTTATATAATCTCACGTAAAGTACCAATCGCTACATCTAGCAAAGTACTTAATAATTACCTGCGACACTTATCAAAGATCACTAAGGTACAGAATAGACTAATCAATATCCCTAGGGGCTTAAACTATTTCAGCTGATTGCAAACATAGACTAGGCGAGCAATTTCGCTTAAGCCATGATTTCTTAGAAAGCTGAACACTCAGTTTACGGTCATAATAAAGCATGAATACGACTTTACTATCTTGTCTTTAGAAAATAGTTTTCCTCTACACACAGTTTTCCTTCCGGGTTTTTGAAGAGTGTAGTTTTCTGCTCCTGCTATGAAATCCTTAAGTCTTGGTAACAAAGTCAGTTTGGGTATTATCTTTTCATCATGATGTTTTCCTTTATACCGAAACTACCGAAATTATTTAAACGAAATTCGGAATACCTAAACATAGTTTAGGACCTGGAATAACACACAGGCTACTTTTCATCCGGGTAGGTAGATATGACGCGAGCGAAGACGCGGACGGTAGCTAGTAAACAATAACCGGTATCGTGCTAATACTTGTAGTTTTTCTAAATTGAGGTTTTACATTCAAATTGTTTTTTTTTATGATTCTACTTATCTCAATATAACATAGCTTTTCAATATACAGGTGTATCTTCAGTCTCTTTTTAAAGTCCCTGACTTTATTCATAATGGGCGATTCAGTTTAATGCCTTCATTGGGCACCTGCGCCGGCGGTCTAAATAGGTATTAAACCCTGTTTTAAAGCCTAGAGAAAGATCTCACGGATATTACATAGTCATTGATCGGTAAACTGATTAACCAAGGAATGTATTAAATAAATATACAACAGTTAACTATGAAAAATATTTCTTTTTTTACTAACTATATTAACAGATTACATTCCCAAAGTTTGGTAGAAGTTATCTGAGATCTTTCAGGGATACAGAGTCAAAGTGTGATCAAATTATAAACTAGGTATATCGTTAACGTACCTACATTCGATATTTTGTAAAATTTGTTAGTAGGTATTTTAGGCGAGACAGTTTGACCTTTTTATAAATTAAAATGAAATGAAATATGATCACGACTGTATCCCCAAAGTACGGTAGACATCTCAAATCTTTGGGCATTTAAGATTTTTGTAAGAACATTTTTAAACGGCCCAGAATCCCTACCTCATATACTTACCAACTTTGTATCTAAAGACGAAGAACATACATTCTACTAGATAAGACTTAACTCTATGCTATAAATAGGTATGTACTCTAAAAGCTCCAAATAAAGAGTTCAGGTTCATGACGTCACGAGTGTGCGTTCGGTAGCTGCGCTTGGGTGGCGCGCGCGCACGCGAGTGTTGCGCGAAGCGAGTTGGGACCGCCCTCTGACGTGAACGCAGGCCAAAGACTATGTTATTCTAAACAGATGTGGCTAGAAGTTCGAATAATATTCAGAGATTTAAATTATCTTTGAGTAGGTATACGTAGCAATCAGTGGTTGCGACGGATGCATTAATGAAGGGATAATAATATGGCTTATGACTGTGTGATACTGACCCAGCAATAGGTTGATATGGGTTGAAGTAAATAAATAGATGCTTAGAATCATTGTTTTAGATAACAGCTTGTTTTTTTAATAATTAAACAGGTATACGAAACTAAAACTAAATAAAAAATAAGCAATATTATAACACAACATGACTTTACTTATTCAATAACATCCAAAATTAAAAGATTATGCCGCGTACCTTACATCACCTTATCTGAAAAAGAAAATATCTATTTCAATGTTTTATTTTAATTACATACTATTTTAAAGAAAATAATAAATTAAACTTTTGCTAGAAATCTCAATCCATAACTAGCAAATGACTGATGGCAGAATTTTTGTGGCTAAGCTCAAGATAATAAGGTTAAGTTCAGATGAACGCGGGGCGACGCGCGGTTGGCTCGGCGCGCGGTTTAAGATTGTAACAAATCAATGTTGTTGTGTACATGACCGCGCGTTCATCTGAACTTAGCCTAAGAGGCTGAAGAATCTGTGGGTATTTTTTTACAGATCTATCTGTACGCAACAACTCACTGGCCTTGGCCAGTGTCCCCTCCATTGCTCGCGCGCACCAAAGCCTCATCTCCATAATGACTCCAAGCTCATTGGTGACTATTAACCTCATGATAATTCATGAGTACACCAGGACTGTTTAATTAATACATATCATGTGGGCCGTCAGATAAACGTAATGAAAGTTGATGGGGTACCAACGTTTTTACCAATCTTTTTAGTTTCTGAGTGCAATGTGGTAGAACTGAATCGGCTTAATGAAGTTGTAGCTCGGTCATGGTAGAGCTTTCGCATGTAGTTTTATCTCTCTGATAAATTCTAGCCATATTTCGTATTGACGATTATTTTTATCGGGTTGAAGGCGATGTGAGAGTAAAAAATAGTGCATGGTTTCTTTGGAGTTATACTCAGAGATATTTCATTAACCGACTTCAAAAAAGGAGGAGGATCTCAATTTGTCGGAATGGTTTTTTTGTGCTTTTTATGTTTGTTCACCGATTACTAAAAGACACCTAAACCGATCTGGAAAATTATTTTGTTTGAAAGGGTAAGTATAATGTTCCGTTAGTGCTATAAAAATTTGGTGAGGATCTGTTGGGGATCTTTGGAGTTATGAACGTTTATTTGGAGTTTGGAGTTAGTCAGTTTATTAAAACTTTTAATTTACCCACTTGACTTGTTTAATTTCTGAAGCTTTTTGGTTAAAGCACGTTAAACCAAACATACTAAATGTTAAAATGAGGAATGAATAGTATTCATATTTATTGATATAGACAATTTTGTAGGTTAGAAAGAAAAATATATATAAAAGAAGTGTGTCAGGATCGTAACAAGTGGAAATCTGTGGTCTCTGCCTACCCCTATGATGGGAAACAGGCGTGATTGTATGTATGTATGTATATAGAATGATCCATGTGTTTTTACGTCCACGACACAACCCCTGTGTCTGCTGCATCAATGATCATAAATATACAAATTAATAAGTTAAACATGTTTCTTTCATTAAAAACACTGTGTAATATTCTACATTTAAAGTTATGACACAAAATAATGTTGCTAGCTATAATGTTAGTCGACTAGAATACATATTTGCTTATCCACTGAATTTAGAATTGGTTTACACTACCTAAATTTAAATGAACCACGATACCATAACGCTACTATCTTCCCTATGAAAAACACATTCTCCTAGAAACATTCTATGACGAGACATCAAAAAAAGGTTATTAGATCAACAGGAAATATTAGTGAAGAATTTATTACCTCTAAACACTACAGTCACAGGTAAAAGGACCTCTATGGGCGTTTCGTGTTTTAATAAAGAATTTGGGCTAATAACGGTTCAAATTAGGCGCGAAGATTTTTTGTTTGTTTAAACATGTTCAAACATTCAACAATAGTAAAGTTGTTTATATAAAGTTTTGGTGGATTTGTGTGAAGTGTGGATGAAAACCAAAAGATGCGTGATGAAGATTTTTGTATTTTTTTTTTCTTTGTGTGTATCTTTGAATTGCCTCTCTGACCAATTTCATAGACGTATTTTAACGCCGCTTAATGTTGTATTGTCCTAAAAATATTTCTAGTAAAATGGAATTTAGCACTCAAAGGCTTTTTCTTTACTCTTAACTCGAATTTGTAGTCAACTCTCATGTTTAATACTCTGTACTCTATTATTAAGTCACCTTAAAACCATGGCTTAGCGGCTAGCTTCTGAGATAGAGCTGAGATAAGATGAGAATATCAACAACTAAGTACCTAAGTCATTAGGTAATTTTATTTTTTATAGTGTTAAACCACACTTTGGTATTATTATCCCGTCGGAATTGAAAATTTTGATAAGATTTTTCATTTTCAAAGTCATTAGTTGTAAGTAAGTACTAATCAAAACCATACTATCATTTAACATGTCACAATCATGTGTATAACTGGAACCCACTTTTGCATGTTCTCCAAACAAGCCCTAGTTGATTGATACCTAATGCTACTAATAGTCAATTATTTGTATGATGAGCAGGACGATTCACAACTACTCGGAATGTATTCCAAATTCGGAAGGTGACGTTTTTTAGAAGATGTAAATTTTCCGAAGAAAATCATCGAATCGGATACATTCCGAGAAGTTTGAATGGCACTGCAGAACTCTGTTTAAATATTGCTTGATATAAGAACCTCTAAGGACGACAAAGCAAGTCAACCATCCGTTTACCGAACGCGCAGTTTGCTTAGCAGTGCAATCTAAACGCGCAAACACATGTTGGCCCAGGCTCGCATTGCTTCTCTAATAGCTCTCGCCTTGCTGGCCTAGGCTGGCCCAACATCTGTTTGAGCCTTAAGAACTACTAAGGAAGCCACACTACGTGACCAGACATTAACATGTACCAAGTAAACAGTCTCATTACAAACGCAACTGTTTCTTTATGCAACACAAACAGTTTACCTCGCAAAAGTTATATTTGTCTGAAGAAGTCACGCGTCAAAACAAGGTTTCCCTTGCATTGCAGTCAAACACTGTGGGCCGCCGTCCCTTTGTCGGCACAAAACGGCACAGGTTGTAATTTGATAAAGTCGGAACGCCTACAAGACCTTTTCTTTGAGGGTAAGCCCACGCAACCTTCAATCTAGGCGTAGATGTCGGAAATTTTTGATATGACTGTACTATTTAAAGATAGAAGCAAGTATTGTTATAAAAATGCTATAAACTGTTCAGTCAGATTCGATTTTGAGCCCGTAGCAATTACAATTCTAACGGAATTCCATAATAAGTGACAAATATATTTATGTACTAGCTGCTGCCCGCGGCTTCGCTCGCGTGGTTCCCGGATAAAAAGTAGCCTATGTTACTCTCCAGCCCTCCAACTATCTCCACACAAAAAATCACGTCTATTCATCGCTCTGTTTTGACGTGAAAGCAGGACAAATAAACAAACAAATAAACACACTTTCACATTTAAAATATGGGTATGGATTTCAAAATTACATAGGTAGTAATAATGTGCAATTAATTTGATAAATGACACAATGCTAGAAAGCTATGTAGTTTTGCTTCTATTGCTTCAGCTTTTCATTCTGGTCATCTGAAATTCACGTTCATTAGTTTCATTGAATTGACACAATAACTACTGCTACATTGTACCAGCATTATCCTATCCTATGCTAATACTTGTTTTGTATTCGCGTTCTCGAAAACGGCTCGAACGATTTCGATGAATAATGAAAACTCTATAAACAAGTCAGTGGATGAGATCGCGAGGGATCGGAAAGAATGGCGTGATAAAGAGGAGGCCTATACCCAACAGTGGGTGGAGATGGGCTGAAATGATGATTCAGTCATCCCGTGACCACGAACGTTGCAACGTGTTCGAAACGTCGGGAAACAAAATAAATAAAAGGTACGCGATAAAATCCCGTAATAATAATTATTCATTATGAAATGATGATGATGAAACAAGTCAGTTCAAGCAGGCTTTAGCGAAGGCACAGCCACTACCAACTGAGCTGCGAGATCAAAAATACCTTATCCATGTACATTATGCCTTTATTCTCCTAGTTTCCTGCCCCTAGACGGGCCGGATCAAAATTATACAGGTTTAATTAAATCGACATTAATCCAAGACTATTCGGCAGAGTAGCACTGCTGTCATTATGTCGTTAAGTGAACTTTTGAGAACGACATTACTGAAATTTGTTCGGAATTTCGGGATTAGACGCTCGTTTTTGTTGTGGACTCTGGGTGGGACAGCGGGAATGAAAAGAAAAAGCTGAATTGACTTGCCTTTTCTTTGGAGTTTTTGGAATGTGTAGTTACTGTCTTAGCAGATTGCTTTTTGTATAGGTAGGTACTTATTTTATGGGCGTGGTGATGTTGCTTCGACTTTCGTTTTATAGGTCGTGGTTTGAATCCCACTGTGCATCAAATGACTTTTAATCTAGTAACAACCCCATTATAATAATTCATCTGTCAATTTAGCGAGGCTTTACATTTTTTTCTTGTCACTCTAATGTCTTTAAAAAAAGATAGAAGGCCTTTTATCTCTATAAAGCCAAGTCCAATATGAATTACATGATTAGGCGTTTTTTATTTAGATAAAATCTGATATTTTGAAAGTGAGTGATCAATTTTACCTAAATATCAACAATGAGGCACATACTGAGGATAGTAAAACAAGATAAAATTTTAAAAGCCATTTGCAGTAACTTTAAACAACATACAAAAAATGTGTTTGCTTTTACTGTACAAAACGGTTATTGAAGATACAGTTATATGAAAAAGATAGCGTTCTTGCACACAGTAATGTGATTCTAAAACTAGTAAGCCACTTATTTTGACATGTTCCCATTTAGCCACTCACCTTTACAAGGCGACATAATCCTTTAGCGTAAGTTCACAAAAATATAACGACCAAATTATATTAAAATCATAAAACCATTCCGTCGGCTTAAGCCGACCTTTGTCAAAATCCAGTTTGCGGTTCAAAAGCCCTTTCAAAGGATATTAAAATATAATTTATAATACTAATAATTCAACACTAATCCTCAATGCAGCGTTTTTAGTAAGGGAACTATCAAAAACGAAACCTTCATTGCTTCGTAGTTCAAAATATAATGATCTTTATTTCAATAAGTTTAGATTCAAATCAGCCTGTATTCGCATCGAAACTCTTCTTGTGACGTCAAATCTTTTCTGCTGAATCTCATAACAGTTGTATTGAATTTGGGAGGAACTGTTTGTACTGAAATTTAACATAACAATAAACTGAATTAATTTCCGACAGTTTGTACTCAAGACCCTTGCCACAGAGCAAACGAAATAGCATGACCATAAACTCGCTTCATAGAGTTTAAAAGAGATTATATTGAGAGATTCTTGTACAATGTATGAGCTAGCTGTTTGTTTTGTACACTGTGGTCCTTATCTACATAATATTTCTCACAGGCAAACACTAAAACGCTTTTAATCGTTAAAACAACAAAACCAGATAACCGTGTTTGGTGAAAACAAAAAATCATCAGTTTTGAGAAGCACAATCATTAGCTAATCACTCTGGCAGGTAAAGAGTGAGATTATTGGAACTGACCAGAAATTAGGATCATTATTTTAATTATAGAGCAAACACACTTTCGAGCCAATTTCGTCATCACTTTTTGTTAACTTTTTTCTATTAGTTAATAATGGTTCTGTTGTGACTAACTTTTTGGAATCAGATAAAAGTAAACTTTAAATATATCTAAAAAAACGTAGGTAGGTACACTTAGTTGTTGGTATCTGACAAGAAAACACTGAAAAACCTTTGAACTCTCTCAAAGCAAATTGGTTTTTTGACACCTGACACGAGTTGAGCACAAAATCCTCAGTTTTTACCGCCCTTAGAATAAATTGTACAAAAAAGAGCAAACAACGTTTTGGAGGCTGGTTGTCACCTGACAAGAGAGGAGACAAAATCCACTGTCCATGATAAGCGAGGGGCCGCCTGCGTTGTATAGGATTATCTACCCCAGGACACCACAGGACTTCTCGTAATCTCCTCCCGACAGCTTTCACTCATAGCAACCGGCATCATACGCGGGATTACACTGTCATTGATGTGGAAACTGATACAAATCTTACTGGATCACCTATACCTAATCACCTGAGCTTTTTTGAGGCTTTTGCCTGTCCAGTGTTTGTATTGCCAAGGAAAAGTCAGCCAAAATAATTGTATTAAACTCGGAGTTTGCGTGTCCTTTAAAATAATGTCAGAAATTTTGTTTTTATAAATCCTCTCCATCCGCTGCCTTTGATCTTGCAATGAAATTACCATCAAATTTGCAACTAAAATTAACATCAAATTGAGGATCTCTGATCCAAAGTGATTTCTCAAGAGAAATAAAATGTCTTCTCTTACTTAGCAATAAAGAAAACATTTACCTGTTTTTTATTTATCGCAAGTCAAGGCGGGTTTCCTGGCTCTCAATCAAAATAAATGTTATGAAATCCGCTCATAACTCGTACTTTAAAATATGAGGTGCAAATACGAACACCTTATTTAGTCATGTCGGAAACAAACCAGTTACCAGTAGCCTGAGAAACTCCTAGTCGCTCCAAGGAAGTAAATCATAAAGATTCATTCTGAACATATCTAAGCGCGGTTGCAGGAATACTGCGCGGTCTTACAAGTTGAAGCACCGTAGTGGCCGGCAGCTCGGAGATTACAAATCTCTCATCTCACGCATCATTTACTAGTGCAAGCGAGATGCGAGATAATGTGATTAGTCAAACGATACTTGATAGCTCCACTGCAGCCAGCTCTCGACTGCACAAAAACCAGGCGACGTCCATGGTACGCACGCACTCATAGCTCTGATTACACAACAAACGCACACACACGCCTTTCATGGGATTAACGTCAGACAACCCGTTTCCTGTTACCTGCTCTGGAGCAAAAACCATCTCAGTAATTCAGAATTAATTTCACATTCGGAACCAGAATGGTTAAAATCACACACAGCGGTTCCGAACAAACTGAAGATTAGATTGGGAGTGGACCCGCTCAACCGTTTTGAAGTCTCTATTTTCTAACGCCGAAAATGTCTGTAACAAATCCGTGCGGCGGACGCAATCTACGGGACTTAAAACAAACAATTACTTTGGTTTATTTGAAAAGGAGAGCAAAAAGCAGAGCAATCAAATCGGTGCAGCTACCGTGCGGCAAAAAACTTCGACTTGGGATGCGCTCGGCGGCACTAACGGAGAGCCGATGGCCGACGTAATCAAGTAGCAATGCTAGATTGTTTTTACTTTTCTATCAATGACGTCGATGGAATAACTTCATAAACCCGTCGGAGCGGTAACGAAGGGGCCATTCATGCATAAATGTTGAGTAGAAAGTATGGCTATTGTAAAATAACAAACGAACGTAAATACGTTCCGAATTCAAATAAACTTGTGATGAACCTTGAATCGTTTCTCAATTTGATTGATAAAACTTTTCACTGGTATCCCACAAAGAGAAGAAGTACATCAATCAAGAAAACTCAAAACCCAAATCCCGAGACCTACAATTCAGAATCGTGATCGAAGACCATGCATCATCTGGTAACGCGTAACAAATTCTAGGCAAGGTGACACACTTTCGGCGAATCAGCCCGCCCGGTACGGGTACCGTGGCGAAATCACTACGGATTTTCATAAATAACGCATAAGATCTTTGAACAATAAATAATATGATTCGATTCGCCCGAACCAGCTGCGCTAAGGAGCGCGTTGAATCGCACGATTTGATACGCGCCTCCATCAACTTTGCCTTTGTCAAAAGCAAGCTAATAAAGTTTAGCAGATGTGATTTTCTAAACAAGACACTAACAAATGGAAGCTCGAAGCGCGATAGCTCGGGAGAAAATGAACGGCGATCTTCCGGGGCAATTTTCTCTTTCATGATATGATTAATGTACTTATCAAGAAGATTACTTGTTTATATTTTACAACACGCTACATTTTAAGTCGAGCAAATGGATAACAGGATATTGTGACGTCAACAATTCCCGTGTGCTGATACCCTTGAATTAATTTGGAAATGTGAACATCGATGCTCATGTTAGCGTGTTGGGAATTTTAGTAACACAAATAGGCAAAAAGTTGAAAGCATTTTTTTGCGCTATCGCAACACGATCGATAGGGAAAATTTAAAGGATGCCAGGATCAGATTCATGCTGTGGATTCCTAAACAGCTATGAACAAAGAAGCGTTCCTGCATCATTATGGCCTATTGTAACGAATTTGAAATTTTTCAAAGGCGAATTCGTCAAACGTAAAACAATTCGATACGCGTTCGAATTTGTTGTGAGGGCATCAATTCAATTTCTTTAAACGTCCAAACCGCTCACGTGAATTGGGTCGCGTAAACGGGACCGCCCTTTTGGGACCAAAACGTTATTTTTTTCACACAGATTGCGCGTTCTTTGATCTCCAGAATGTGTACGTTAAGCGTTTCCTTCGCTTTGTGTCAGCGTTGTGTGTGTCTCGTTCAACGCGCGGCTACGACACCCAGCGGGATGTAAAAATCAAAAACAACCAATTCGCAATGATTCTTTTCAAGGATGATTTTTATGTTGAATAAAAAATTACAACACGTAAAATTGGGTCCAAAAAGTTATATTTCTCTTCTGAATATTACATTAACGGTTCTTTGGAACCTGAAATACTTGTCCTTTTAGCTTGAAGTTCTAACAAAATTTCCAATTAAGGTCTGTTCCGAAAGTGTTCAGAAGTTTTCGCCGCGAGCTGAGAGCAAAGGTGTCAAGAACTTGGAATTTCATTCTTGACACAGTTCTCTGTTATGAACATTACTTCATCCATACTGAGAGAGTTTAGCACGTCGTAAACTGTAGGATCCATTACGTGGGGGCGCTCGAGATTATTCCAGACTTACTTTATGGGGTGCCTACCGTTGAATATGGTGCAATATTTTTCAATAGGATCTTCCTTTGGTTGATATAAATGAGGAATATGAAGACTTTCTAAGCACAATATCGAAGGAAGTTTCTTTTGGGACGTAACCTCAAAAGGATGTTTTTAATCGTATTTCTAATTATACGCACTAAAATTGACGGTCAAAATGTCATTTTTCATACATTTTTAGTTCGTAAAATGAGCAATTTGACTTATAGTTCAGCTTTATTTTTACTATGCTACAGCCCGTACCTAATTACCTAGTAGTGAATCAGTAAACAAATGTCTTTTTAAAATGCACATAAGCTATCTCATTTTTAAATAGGTACTTACATCTTCAACTCAGTCAACTCACTATTGAGTAAAGACCTGAAGATTTTCTATTTCACTAAATCCATTTAGCCATATTTGTTGTGTATTCCATAGCCATTACTTGATATGCTTAAGACGAAGAGCCAAGAACTGATAGCTCTAAGCTTAAACACACTAAAAAAATGTATGATAATGTACTATAACAAACATAACCTTCATATAACGTTTGCCTAGTTGGTCTGTTTTTACGGCACAAAAGCTACTGTAATATCTAAAAGCCCGTAAAAGATTTTTACAACATTTTGTAACATTTTGGGAAAATTTCTGGAATTTTACAGACCTACAAACTTTCTTTTGGAAAGCAAGTTGGCAGGTAAAATTGTGAGATTTAGTTTGCGAGTTTCGTGCGAAGAGCTCGTTCAGCTGGCTGTTAGATAGTTACGAGTGCGAAGCTAGACTAGGTCGTGTTGAAGTGTGGCACCTCATAAACTCTAGGACTTGTTAGGTTTGTGTTCAATTATTCAGGGGCATTCCGGATTTCCAACTTTCAAGGGAAAAATATGAACTCTGTTAAGTAACTGTGTCAGTGAAGTAAAACTCCCACATTGGAACATCATTGTAACGTGTTCCTACAAAGAGAAGATATCTGATTATTGGTATAAAAATTATGCCAAGATAAAAAGACAGAACGATACGTGTAACTTCTGTATTTTTGGTCAATAAAACAAATGGATGAATATTACATTGCAATAAATGTTATTTATATTATTATATATATGTTACGGGCAATGTGATAAATCCGGTCATTATGAATAATGACCGGTCCGTATGCATAATGACCGGGTCAATTGGGCAATGTGATAAAAACTGCATGATTAATCACTTTGCCCGGTCATTATGAATAATGACCACTCTATCTTGGGCAATGTAATAAATTAGATGAATTGCGGTGTTTTAATTGAATTACTACATTTCTGGCGCTTCGGCGGCCGCTACCGCGGCACGCTTCGCTCGCCTCGCGCGTAGTTTTTTTACTAACCTAACATAACCTAACCTACAGATTTTAATCCAATTTATCACATTGCCCGGCTAGAAGTAGGGCACTATTCATACTGCCCGGTCTAAGTGATAAATTCAAGCCTTGATTTATTAAATGGACCACGGGCCGTCGGGCATTATGAATATGGACCGGTCAAAGTAATAAATTTATCAAACTGCCCGACGCTCTTGGTCATTATGCATAATGACCGGTCCATATGAATACTGCCCGATTAATCAAGTTGCCCGTAACATATACATATGGAGCCCTGGAAACTGAGCGATAAAATGTTCGGAGCCTTTTTATGTATATTCGTATCAAGTATATTTGCAAGAATAACACTTGCAAGTACTTCGAACCAGTGAATGCATTGATTTTCTATGTAAACTGAGGTAGATGCGTTGTACTCCGCTCTGCGTGGCGAACAAAAGTCAAGCTAATTAGCTTGAGTCAACTCAGTCGCACTTTGTCTTGCTCCGTTGTTACACGCATTTACACACGGAACGCTTTTGAAATTTATCTCTTTCTGACAACCAACGGGGTTTTACTAGTCTCTGCTATTTTTTTAGTTTTCTTGATTGAAATTAAACAAAATTGCTTATAATCTACCTACCTAAGTAGCTAAACAAAATTTCGCCGCGTTTTAGAGCTTTTTCTAATGACTAAACGTCTCCATTGGTAAAATCTCATTGAGTGAATGCCAGTGTTATGATTATCAACCTCCTTTTTATGACACAGTTTCTGAACTGTCATAATTTTTAGACTACCTGGTCTAAGCCTAGTTTTATATGTTTGGGTTATCGCCAGCCTCGAGTCATATATTACCTACTTTATGATATCGTATTTCTGATGATATTTTCTAAGTACGTCTTTACAACATTACCAAAGTATGTAATAACAAGATGTTGGTCGTAAATAATTACAGAAACATCATATCTTACAATTATAATAAAAGGTATGGATATAAAAAGTTTCCTTGGTGGGTCCGACACGTTCCCGTGGGGTCTAATAGAACAGAGAGTACAATATATTTTATTTTTGAGTAGTGAATGGACTCAGGGACCAAAATACGCACCTTTGTGTGTGAGGTCCCGACTCCGGCCTTTCGGCTCAGGTGACACTGCACCGCGACTAATTTGGCTTAGATTCAACAAAAAATCTATAATTACGCCGAAAGCGAAACGTTTAGACGAAACAATTCTATTGTAACTTGTCACACATGCTGCGCGCCAATTCTTCCCTCTGCGGGGTTAAGATTTTCAAAAGATGCACCGTTACAAATGTCAGAAGTGTGGAAATTAATGGCGACAGGCTTTTATTTGTTTCTTTTGTTTGGAACAAAGTTGCTTTGTCTATTTCGGACTTAAATAATAGAAGTGTTTAGCGTTAGAGCTTTTGTTGTTTTTCGAAAAAAAAAACTGCCTGACTGTGATGAATAGATCGCGTGGAGCGGATGACGAAACATTGAAGCATGATTTTTCTCGCGCATTAGTCAAATTTGAGTTGACGAAAAAACCGGATAAGTGACCATTTTAACAAGAAAAAATTAAGTTACTTTCTTTAGAAATTTAGTAAGTAGGGATGTGTCATTGTGATACTAATATTATAAAGAGTTTTGAGAGTAGGTATGTGTATGTGGAGGATAACTTTAGAACTGATACAACATTTTTTACAGAATTTTTCTCCATTTAAAAGAAACTATACCTAAGAATGCTAAGTAGGTACATATGAACTTAAGTGAAGACAGGGCAGGTCGCTAGTTTTATCAAATCTTATCTTAATACCGTAGATTCCGTAATCAGAGTAAATAAAACTGAAATATTTTTCATTACAAATCTAAAACAGACAACGAAATAAGATCACGTAGGTAGACAACACAATAACAATCTGAATTTACATAGAAACTTAATAATGGACTACACAAACGTTCCAATTATATGCCTGATTGTGAATGAGGTTTACCTACCCAATATGCAGATCGTTCAGTAATTGTAAAGTAATTGCAATAATCTATATCTACTAATTATTATGAAGCGGAAGAGTTTTTTGTTTGAACGCGCTAATCTCAGGAACTACCAGTCCGATTTGAAAAATTCGTTCTGCATTTGATAGCTAAACTCTTGAGGAAGGCTATAGACTACATTTTTATCATCATCATCATCATCACATACTACCACTACGGGGGCACCGCCGCGAAAAGCGAATTCACGTAGCTAAATCCTCGTTGGATTGATCGTCATACTTGAACAAGAACTCACTTTCATTACAAATTTATAAAATTTTGCTCAAAATGTGCATGTACTCAAATAAATTCGCAAGTAGAACAATATAATATTGAAAAAATACAGTTTTTGCTTGACTTTATGAGCCACAGATTCTATCGAAAATAATATACCTACTTAGATTAGAACTGTGTCATCGATCCTCAAAGAAAACATCCTCACACACATCACGTAATCGTACCTAAATATCGAAGAACTATAATTAAACCTCTCTTTTTTAAAATATGTCAATTTCTTAAAACCAATCGAATTGTATTAGAGCAATTAACGAGTTCTGATTCTAAAAGTGACGTTTCTCCGCTGTAAAAACGTCAACTTTCCGAAGAAAATCTTCGAATCGGATGCAGTCCGGGAAGTGCGAATCGAACTGCTGATAACTGATAAAATACCAACATAAGTATAAAATGTTCTTGTAAATTCATCCTCGAAATATTATAACATTCAGATATAGGATAAACATTTTTTTCACCAAAAGTTTTGTTCTAGTGAGACATGCATTGGTTATTATTATGTATGCGAGAAAGTGTATTCTCTGAATGAAGTAGAACAGTTTGTAACAAGAAATAAATAAAATAAATTTATAAATAAATATTGCTGGACATTTCACTCAGCACCATCTAGCCCCAAACTAAGCAAAGCTTGTACTATGGGAACCAAATAACTGATAGAATACTTAGATACTTTTTTTTGTAAATAGATAGGTACTTATAATACTTTATAACACCCAGACATAGAAGAAACATCTATGTTCATCACACAAATGTTTGTTCTGGATGGGAATCGAACCCACGACCTACAGCGCAGAAGACAGAGCTACTACCAACTGAGCTAAGAGGCCAGGAAATAGTTGTAGTAAATAAAAAGATTTGTGCAAAAATTTACCATGGTTTTATTTATACTCTGAATAGGGAATAATTATTCTTATTTTACAACCAGTTTTTAAATTAACACGGCTTTATGAGTAATACAAGCAGAAACACAATAGATGAGTTATTAATGTATTAATAAAATAAGTCGATGACAGTTCTACAAAATTTAAATTTAATGATAAATACCACAAATGATTAAAATTCAAAATAAATTTTGTTCCGAAAAGATTAACAATCGAAAAGCTATTTAATGACTAATCAAAGGATTAAATATAAAACCGATTGCGGTGGTGACCGCTCTAAATCATCTTCCCGTGGAATAAAAGTAAAATATAGAGCGTGCAAGGCCTTGTTATGAGATGATTATAGAAGAGATGTAGATGATACACAGCTTAAAATATGTTTAAAATTATGATGAAAAATCATAGTCAATTCAAATCAGTTAAAAAAAAATTAAAATTAAAAATTTATTTTAACTATCAATCAATATCTTGTTTTAGTATTAAGTGTGCAATCTGTTCATACTCATACCTAAGGAAGGGACTGGTTTTCTATCGATGTTTTACCGTTCATACCTATAATCGGTAAGTAATCATTTCTGTTTTTAGTTTTTAACTTTGTTGAACTTTTTGTGTTAGTATTAAGTTGGATACAATAGTTATCTATCATCTTTCATTTATATCTCTAGTTCTTTATCCGAGTGCTGTATTATGTTTTTTCTCTTACTTAAAATTGAACCTTATACACATTCTTAAAGCTCTATAAATTATACTAACGTCTCCATAAACTTAGACCTATCTAAATTAGAATTTGACATGAGAGCGAAAAATGCCATCTCTAATCTCCAAACTATAAATCTCTCATGCAGATTTTACTGTATTTTTATATATTTAAGATTCAAAGTTCCAAGAAATATTTAAAGAATTGGAAACAATCGGATCCAGGCGATAGTCTGACCTTTTCTAAACGTTAACAGGAAATCACGGTATTAGCATAATGCATTCGGGTGTTCAAAGAAAAATGGCGGACGCTTCCAGAATACTTTATCGCCGGATGAGCTGTGGCGCCAAAACGGATAGTAAAAACTATAGTTTGAAGAAAAAGAGCGAAGAGGAACGTAGCTGTATTGTCTAGGCATGACGACGTCCAGTAAGCACCTACTTCCGTTCACCTTGTTCAAGATTAGTGTAACTTTTTCACATGCATACGTAACAATAAGAAACAAAGAAAAATTTCCCAAGACAACTGTTGCAAAAAATTCTCACTTCTTATCTCGGTAATCTTTACTTTTGAGCTGATTTCTATTTTTCATGCCTACTGCGTAAGAAAGATAAAAGATAGTGTGGAAAGCGCAAACCCATTCTTGCTTTGCGCAATAAACAAAATCTTTCGAAATTGAAATCATAAATGTAACAAAATGCAAAAAGATTATTCCGATACCGGGAATCGAACCCGAGCCTCCTGGGTGAGAGCCAGGTATCCTAGCCACTAGACCATATCGGATGTTTCGTTCCCATCAAAACTTTATCATACATCATTCACACTTTGTCTCTGGGCTTCTAACCAGCAGTAACGAGACGCCAACTTTTTGGCTGTCATGCATCGTACCTATCCGTCAAAGCTCGGAGCAGGTGACAGTTCAATAACGGACACCGATCGTTACGCACGCGCAACTTCGCGGATAAGCTGCAAAGCTTTTCGAATCTAACGGACTTCGCCTGTGATCTTCATCTCATATCTCTTGTGTGTTTGTGAACCCTAACTCTCCAGCATCAGCTTATGGACAATCGAAAGGTGGAAGTTCAACGAGTGTCAGCTTGCAGTCCGAGGTACGTACTTTGCATATATCGTTACTGTTGGCTGCCTAGATCAAAGTGTGAACCTCTCATTTTATATCGTGTGACTCGTCAGACCTCTCATCCAGGTCTTCCCAGGGTAGCAGAAAGCCATCACTTAATTTCGGCGTGGTGCGAATGCTACATCTATTTGGTGCCGAAACCAGGGACCTTCCATTTTGAAACGTAAATCGCCATCTTTTCTTGTGGTATTTCTGGTTGAAAACGTAGCTTAGAATATCTCATCAATCTATTGTTTTAAACTTAAAACTATAGGTGCACATCGCATTCTAAGTTATTCCATCTCCATAGAATTACCTACCATCGAATCAATCAATTTATCGAACGTTCATAAGCTATCATCATCGAACAGGGATTTCACAAAATCGTAGTGTATTTATCTAAGTATCCATTCGTATTCATACCTACTTTTATCGTAAATTATTGTGAGATCAAATTGTGCAATCATTTCTTTCTCGGTGCATAATTTATTTCGGTCACAATATAATCAAATCGTATCTTGATACTTAGTTATTTACACCAATCATCCATTGCAACATAATCGTAATCTTACAACAAAAATATAAAATCGTAAAATATTTCAAGAATATTTCATACAAATATTTCTTTTCATATTCACTAAAACGTGAGGGTAGGTCGAAACCACGCTGAGCGGCCGAACGGCCAAACGTAGGCACTGTGAATATTTTCGTTATCGAGTGAATGAACAGATTACAAAACAGTTAGTACGAGTACCGCACAGTATCGGGAAATAATTCTGGTTCTACACAAACGAAATTCACTTTCTAGGTGGGAATCGTTATCTATTTCGAATTGTAATTAATTTCAATTCCATTATCCTAGCGAAAAATAACTAGAAGTGTAAGTAGGTATTTATTTTGTGCCGGAACTAATCATAAATTATCTACTTTTTTATAAACTTGTTATTTTATCTATACAAAACTTATATTCTTTGCTTTTTTACGTATCGACCTACGTGCATATTACACAATGTCACTTCTAAAGAAACATAGATCAGGTACTTTGAAGAAGTCTAAGTCAAAATCAATCGACATTGAGTACACTACTGAGGATTTACCATCCTTGCGTAGAAAACGAACAATCGCTTATAAACGTCTGACTAAGGCTTTAGAAGTAGGAATTTTAGCTGCAAATGACCCTTCTCAGCGAGACTTGTATTTATCATATCACCAGGAAGTAAAAAATATTGCAGCTACTTTTGAGGATGCGCATTTTACAATTCAGGAGATTCTTAACGATCCTGAAAATGAGGATAACGAAATGCAGGAACGTTTTGACGAAATGTACTACAAAGTGTTATCGATTAATCGTTCTTTTTCTAAAAGTGATTCGACTCATTCACACTTCGAGAATCATTCTCACGGTACTCGCAGCGCTTCATCGAACATTCGGTTACCTAAAATCACGCTTCCGACTTTTAGCGGTGACGTTAAAAAATGGCCGGAATATTTCGACACTTTCAACGCGTTGATACATAACTCAACTTCTCTAACCGACACTGAGAAATATCATTATCTGTTCTCATCTCTCAGCGGCGATGCGTTGACGGTAATCAAACCGTTCCCGATGACTCACGAGCACTATCACGATGCGTATCAAGCACTCACCACGCGCTTTACGAACAAACGCGATCTAGCTTTCACGTGTTGGCGAGATATTTTGAATGTCGACTTTAAAATGAATGACGCTCACGAATTCAGAAAATCACTTGACTTGTTTGAAGAAAACTTAAGCATTTTAAAAACAGTTAACCTGCCGGTTGGTCAATGGGATTTTATTCTAGTGTATCATATTTTATCGAAACTTGACTCGAAATTTCGTCGGGATTTTGAAGAAGATCATTCAGATATCGAGCTGCCTACCTACTTACAATTAAAAGCTTTTCTTCAATCTAAGTGCGAGGCTTCATTACGCGATACACATTTTATCAAATCGAACAAGTTAAACGAACTTCCCCAGAGAAGTTCATCTGCGCATCCGCAACCAAAGCGTACTACTACGGCACACACTCTTGTAGCAGCGACAAGTCAAAAGCAAACCGGAAGTGATACAGCTACCGCCGCGACCGATCGAAATCAAACCGGAAGTGCTACGACTTCCGTTCCGTATACGAGTAAATGTTCCTTTTGTAGTGATTTTCATTCCATTGCGGCATGTTCGGAGTTTCTTAAGAAATCGTACGATGAACGAATGCAGATCGCTACTGAGAAGAACTGGTGCTTCAACTGTTTGAAGCCGTCTCATCGATTGAAGGATTGTAAATCGATCTTCTCGTGTCGCACATGCAAACGGAAACATCACACCTTACTCCATCGCGATAACTCTATCGAATCAGCTCAAACCGTATCGTCGTTGGTTTCAAGGTCACCCATGCATACAACCGTTTTGCTGGCGACCGCAATGGTACAAGTTAAAGATGCTTTCGATGAAATGCAATCATTTCGTGCTTTATTCGACACCGGAAGTCAAAGCAACTTCATCTCCGAATCCGCGGTTAAACGTTTAAGTTTGCCTCTTACTCCAGCTAACATAAACGTAAGGGGACTCGGCGAAGCACCGGCATCTATTCTCGGTGACGTAGCGTGTGCAGTAGGTACGAATGATAAAATCATTTTTGATTTGGACCTGCATGTAATTTCAAAAATATGTGGCGATCAACCAATCGAAAAACTCAACACCTCTGGATGGTCACATATTCAATCGTTGCCACTTGCAGACCCCGGATTCGATATTCCGGGATCAATCGATCTATTGCTCGCCGCCGATGTTTTTACCGATTCACTTCTCAATGAACAAATCAAAGGAAATGTTAATCAACCCACCGCTTTCAACTCCGTCTTTGGATGGCTCCTGTTAGGCAAAACTCGTTCAGCTTCTTGCACCTTAGTACATACATCGTTAAATGTTGAAAACGAGTTGAATTCTCTGGTTCAAGATCGTCAGGAACTAGACTCCGTATCGAAAACGTCCCTCTTGACTCCAAATGAAGCTCTCTGTGAACAGAAGTTTTCATCCAGTCAACTTCGTGATTCGCCTGGACACGATGTGGTCCGCGTACCCTTCAAACATTATTCAGAGCCCGTATTCGTTGGCTCTCATGAGGTTGCATTGCAACAAGTCCACACCATCGAACGTGACTCCGATTCACCAAGCGAATACGCAGACTTCATGTCAGACTATATCGAAACCAGTCACACTGGCTCTGTGTCTCTCGATGATTGCGAATCCTCAGTTTTGAAGGTTCTCGGTCTTCGGTGGAATCCATCATTGAATACATTCCTATTCGAAATAAAACCATCTAATCGATTATGTATCAAACGTTCAATTCTCAGCAAACTGGCTAGAGTCTTCGACCTGTTAGGCTTCTCATCCCCCATCACAATACAAATCAAATCATACATCCAAGAGCTTTGGATCCTCGGTATTGGTTGGGACCAAACGCCGCCTGATGAGGTTATCAATACATGGACTATGTACACGGATCAGTTACCCCTATTGTCCCTAATTCGAGTCCCGCGCAAGGTAGTGATCGAGGTAACCGATGAGACCGTAAAAGACGACCCTCCAAACATCGAAACCTTACTGAATCGTTTCTCTTCGTTATCGAAACTTGTTAATGTACTCCCTCACATTTATCACTTCATTAACAATGCTCGAAATCCATATCAATCAAATCGTAAGCAGTTTCTTAACCAGGTAGAACGTCATCACGCTCTCATGCAAATCGTAAAACACGTACAAAGTCAGGCTTTTTCGAAGGAAATCTCGAATTTAAAGTCAAACAAAATGCTATCTAAACCATTTCGAAAGCTAAATCCGGTTCTGGACGATCAAGGAGTGATCAGGGTGGGCGGCAGGATTTTTCGGTCAGTATTAGAGTACGAACACAAGCACCCTGCCTTCTTCTCGTCTGATCATCTATCAACGATCAACTTCACTCATCGTAACTACTTGCATCCAGGTCTAAACACTATACATTTTTCGCTTCTGCAACTTCAGGTTGGAGATGATGGAATAGCTTGGAATGCAAACAATCAAATTATCAATCGACCTTTAGTGAAACTGTGTCCTTTGCTATTGAAGGACTAGTTTTAATCGTTTCAAATGGTAGTTTATCAAATCTTAGTTAAATAAATCGTAGTATAAGCTAGTCTTAATGAATCAGGTTATCGTATAACTCTCTAAATCGTATCTTTTTATTTTAAGTATCGTTTCTGATTAGGTCTTCTAGGCTTTAACCAGAAAATACCATAGGCATTTTGGTGGGCGGGATGTTTCGTTCCCATCAAAACTTTATCATACATCATTCACACTTTGTCTCTGGGCTTCTAACCAGCAGTAACGAGACGCCAACTTTTTGGCTGTCATGCATCGTACCTATCCGTCAAAGCTCGGAGCAGGTGACAGTTCAATAACGGACACCGATCGTTACGCACGCGCAACTTCGCGGATAAGCTGCAAAGCTTTTCGAATCTAACGGACTTCGCCTGTGATCTTCATCTCATATCTCTTGTGTGTTTGTGAACCCTAACTCTCCAGCATCAGCTTATGGACAATCGAAAGGTGGAAGTTCAACGAGTGTCAGCTTGCAGTCCGAGGTACGTACTTTGCATATATCGTTACTGTTGGCTGCCTAGATCAAAGTGTGAACCTCTCATTTTATATCGTGTGACTCGTCAGACCTCTCATCCAGGTCTTCCCAGGGTAGCAGAAAGCCATCACTTAATTTCGGCGTGGTGCGAATGCTACATCTATAGTACAAAAATACTGATCAGTCACTGCTTATCTGAGTTATTGTTTTTATATCAACCTTCACATCGAAAAGTGTTCAACTGAAAACTTATCTCCGGCCTCATTGCCTTGAATAAAGAGCACTCATTACGAGCAGAGCATTGTGCAAGGTGCATTCGACCACCCACATAAACCCACTTGTATGCGCCATTGTATTGACTTACCGCTTGTAATACGGTGTACTGTGGGAATGCCACGGAAGCCAGCTTTGTGATTAGATTAGTGTGAATGAATGATTTTGTTTGACATTTTGATGGGTTCGTGATGTGAATTGGAGTTATGTTTCTTTTGTGTGGGCTGTTGGCCGAATTTTAACGAAATTTCTAGATTTTCAAATAATTTTTCAGATAACCTAATTTACTTAGCATTTCATCTCAAGTATCTTTTTTTTTTTATCTTTCAAGGAAGTTTAAGTTCTGTTAGTGTAATAAGTACCAAAGATAATCATATAATATATTTATAAGATGTAATTATCTTTAAGATACTTATTGAACTCATTCGATGTAAGTAACTAATTATTTACAATATTAAACAATTTTGTAAGTACTAATATCTAAACAAAGACCGATACTAATCAGGTTAGAAGCAAGTGATTATTATTTATTAGCTGCTAAATCAGTCATAACCAGTAAACGATCCGTTCGTACTTGACTCCAGACCACCCGTCAATCAATTGAAGATCAGTGTAACATAAAGCATATGCCTCATGCGTGAATAACCACATTATTGTCCACTACCAAAGATTCTACGAGTATCTTTCGAGAAGAGTGCGAGATGCGATCTTGAAAGTGACCGTACGGCGTATCCCTCTCTTACCAAGAAGAGTGTTCTCCGAATTTAACTGTTAGCAGTCACACATAGCAAGCAAATAACATGAAGTCAAATAATAATTGAATTGCATCAGTTATTAATGTTTGTGTGAGTGGTGGCTAACTCTGGTGACGGAGATTTGAGGCCGCCCGAAGGTCAGGGCTTACAGAAATAAATTGAAGTATATTCTATTTTAGGCAGTACTATTTCGATGTCTTAGCAATTTTATTATTTGTGTTTTACAGAGTACGCTAAGCAAAGTGAGGCAACTTGTCACACCAAAGTAAGGAAGTTGACATGTTGTCATTTATGCTGTAGACTTTACAGCATAAATATCTACTACAGGACTACAGGACAAACGCTCTTACTCTCTACACCGCCGCCGTCACCGAACCGTCACCGAGAACGAGATTATTTCTGGCTGAGATCAAGATGACGTGACGTGACGGTCTTCTGGTGGACAGGCGGCTATAGTAAATGTATGGTCGCTACCTCGGCGCCGTCATCTCGTTCTCGTTGACGTCCCGATGACGGCGGCGGTGGACAAACGGCCTTAGGCTGATTTTAGTCTCACGCTCACCGTCAGCGCTGATAGGCGAGTGATCTTTATTACAATGAAATAAGGATACTGATTGTCCAGCACTGACGAGAGCAATCAGCGTAGCCATTTCTGCTAAAGAATCAGTATCCTTATTTCATTGTAATAAAGATCATTCGCTTATCAGCGCTGACGGTGAGCGTGAGACTAAAATCAGCCTAAAAATCGTATCTGCCTATTATTTTGAGTCAAATCATTGCCATTTTCCATAGTAGGGACTAAGCATTAGGCGTCCTATAATGTTCGACCTATTTATCAAAGTCGAATTAGTAGGTGACATCAGGGCGAAACATATGGCGTGTAGCGATTTAGCGCTCTGTCTGTAATCCATGGTATTATTATGTCAAAATTGGTGTTAAGTAAATTACATTCCGATACATTAGCGCCTAATGCTGTTTTGGGTACCTATAATTTTGAGAAACCAGATGGTGAAGTTGAATTCAATAAGATGATGAGGTGAATTTATGGCGTCTTTTTAGAAAGGATCAAACGATGTCGATATAAGGCTAAGACTCCACTAAGGGAGTGTACACATTGCGTTTTCTGCAACGCGTTTTTGAGCTGCGCGTTTGTATCGATACAAACGCGCGTTCGCAACGCGTTTTTTTCCATACAAAAGCGAACCGGGAGGGGGGCTGCGCGTTCGCATCGCGTTCGAATCGCGTTTGTATCGATACAAACGCGCTGCAAAAAACGCAATGTGTAGGTACACTCCCTAAAGCGTAGACGAGACGAGAGAGGTGTTTAAAACAACCAATACAAATTCGTTATTCACATATCTCGTGACACGGACGAGATGACATGGTGTGAATAACGAAATTCTATTGGTTATTTTGAATGTAATCTCGTCTCGTCTACGTTTTGGTAGAGTCTCAGCCTAACAGTTGCTAAAATAGCAAAAAGCCACACGGACCAAAATAAACAGAACTTGCATTTGACCAGACTGTCGAACATTTTCTCATCTACTTTAAACCGAAAAACAGTACGTTTCTATAATAAAAAAAAAACATTTATCAATTGCATTTTTAAATGATGAATATTATCCGGATTATTCGAAGCATACTGTATTTTTGACGATACGTGATTAATTCTGGAGTGTTAATATTAAAATCATTTATCAGTTGAAAAGTCTCATGAGCGTGAGTAATATGTAGGTACATTTGCCAAAACAAAGATAAAAACAAACAGTATAATAACCTCATTCGGACACCGATACGTTGTCACGGCGCTCTCATGTTCCAACAGCAAAATGATTTAGTAAAAAACGTACAAAACAAATTTATGTCTCTTCTGGGACCGTCCTCGGTGTCTATTACAAGATATCCTTTCTTGATTTATTATCGTGGATTCTGACGCGATTCTCGGGTCTGTTTTAAATAATGTTTGTGAGGTCCAATAATGAAGGACAATCGAATGTTTTATGTACGGCTTTTTTTATTTGTTTATAGATGGCGCATTCCAGTTTTTATTGGATGATAGCGAACATGTTTGTGTCAGACAAAGTGAAAGAAAATAAAATGTTTTAGTCTGAGAACGTTGTTAGTTTCACTGGAATTTAAGTTGTTAATTAAATTAGCATCATCTGTACCTATAGTTAAAACGAAATCACGTCTAGCTATCTTTGCAATTTACTTTAGCTTTCCCGGAGACAGGCAATGAAACTTAATAATAAACATGTAATAACATTATAATATCTATTTATAGGTACTGATATTGCATAGCTCAAGCAAGAACAAGAGAACAAAATTCAAAATAAGTAATTTGAAAATATGTAAAAGAAAACGATAATTTTAACTGTTTTAGTATGTGAGCATTCCTTATCTACACTTTATGATCAATGTTTCGGTTAAACAAGTTCATTGACAGGCATATAACGTTAAGATTTTTCATTGATTGAAACATTAACTTAGATGACAGCGACACAAAGCAGATTCCTTCAAAAGTGACCTTATCCATAGGCACTCAAAACAAAAGACTTATAAATAGGCGTAAGAACACTCTACGTCCGACCCATTTATCATTCTCTTCATTCAAAGCGGCATAGACTCTCGACTTTGGCAAGAACAGGCAAGACTCTTAACTTAAAGAGTATTGTTGGAAAACAATGGATCATGGATTAGTGACAAGATACTCGCTCAATTACATTAACATGCTTTGATCATGCAGAGTTTTTTAGAGTCTACATATTTGGAACGAGCAGGACAATTTTCAAGAAACACACGATCAACCTGCACCCTAAAATAAAAGGGGGTGGAGGGCCTTTGCCCTGCAGTAGCCCTGTTTTAGATTTTGACTTTCTACAATATTTCCGTGACGGTGGCTGTTGCAACGCAATTAAAATGGTCACGTCGGAATAGGATAAAATTTTCAAATAAGTACAAGGTCTATCTACTATCCTGATCATCCTGGTGTCCCTGAAGATCTTTGTCATAATAGACTGTACCTATATTATATTGCTACAATAGATCATCATTTTGTAATGAGCTTATGGCTGCGTTATGATCTTTCTTTCTCATCGTATGATGTTCAAACAGTTTCAGTTTTGCTTAAGTTTTGTTTAACTCAGTCTAATCTCAGCAAAACATGTGAGCATATAAAGCGAGGCATATTTTATGGATGACCTGCACAATTGAGAACTTCCGTACTAGATGATTATTGAGAAACCTGCTTGCCTTTTAGTAAGTTCTCTACTTCCTCAATTCGCAGTTTTGCTCGATCACATTTATTGCTTGCCGACAAAGTCCCATAACTTCACTCCGGTTTATATTCCCTTAGCGGTTCATTAGAGAATGCATTCGACTTCTATCTAATCTGCTGAGGATTTCTCTGATACGTCTTAAATGTTGAATGCCTTTCTTTGTTTTCTTTCAAATAATTTATTATGATGAGATTTTGCTTGAAATTCCCGATATCGCCTCGATCTTGTCATCCATTAGAAACTGTTTATCTTGATAATTTGTTCGAGATAAAATCAAAACTAGAAGATTGAAAAAAGCTGTGGAACCGACAAAATGGAAGTCCAAGAGGTTTAATGTCTTTATAAGTACTGTCTGACGCAGAGTTAATGAAATGGGTCTTTTATTGATCTACCTGCAAGGTGACACGAATACCGCCGCTTCAACCCTGCATTATGTTTTTCTTTAATTTATTTTCTATCCCTCTCACACTCGACTTTAAAACTTAGGAATGAAAAGGATAGAATGATATACTCTAAAATCGTGCATTAGTCAAGCCCATTTCATTTGAGACGACCCCCATCATTTGATAAGCCGAGGAGACATTTTAGCATTAATCCATTATGATTCGAGAAATATTTCAATTATTTTCGAATAAATTTTTTTCAAACGTCTGGTTCTTTGTTATTACTAGTTTTGATGGAATCGGAGTGTTACTTTTATACAGAATTTAAATGAGTCTACTTTTGAAGTAATTTATGTATTTTTTTGTTAATCCGATTCAATTTAATATGAATAAACCTAAATTTGTCTAAACCCTGTTACCCATGGAGTTTTTCTTTGTTGTTGAACTTCTTATATATTTTTTTAATCTAGATATACCTTTGTTTAGCCACAATCTCACCTGATGGTAAGCGACGATGGATCACAAAGGTCTAGAAGACACTTATTCACTCTTGACTTGAAAAGACCCAGGTTTTAGGGGAAAAGAGAAGCCGGCAGCGAGTTCCAGACCTTAGCAGTGCGGATGATGAAGGTGGAGACGAATCGCGTGGTACGAAATATGATGATAAACCTATGCGTGTATAGGTACTTGTAACGAGAAATCTTGTGTGTTAAATTAAATTTTAGTTGAGTTAAATCTAATGGGCCATTTATTTGGTTGAAAATGGTACTTATCTTATTATTCTGCTACTGTAAAATGGTTTATTATAATGTTTATTAGTAGGTATTTTAAGAAAATGTCTCTTTCAATTGAACCAATGATGCCTTGAAACTCTCAATTCCAATAAATATGACATTTATTTGACGAGACCAACCCACGGCGGCTGTCGTGGCAAAGCGTGGCAATTATCACGTCCCAACGGCATTTCCATAATTTTATAACAATTTATATCGGGATCAACAAGCTGCCCGCATGCCACACAATTGATGCAATCATCACTCAATGAGATTTCGGGGTGTTTTACCACAGATAACACATTAGTTGCAGCGAGAAATTCTTCATTACATTCATAACGAAATCCCTAACTCTTCTCTAGCAGTCTGGTCCCTTACGGTTGGTTTGGACTGAATGTCAAAATGTACTGATCTGCATAATGTATTTATTCCAAAAAGAACTTTTCCCAAAATGACTGATTTTCTCTATGCCTTCATTTTGAAATGTCGGAAATCCGTAAAGTCTGACACAAAAGGTACATTCAGCTACATTACAACGATCATACGTTTCCTCTTACTCCTACTTGGTTCTCCTACTGGTAGGAGCACGAGGACCAATATGTCCTTATGCTCCTACCGTGACCTTAGTGCAATTAAGTACAAAATAAAAAAAAAATTATACAATCAAAATTTCTGTATAAATAAATAAATAAATAAATAATAAATAGTAGCAGCTGTCAAATTGACAAATCATGTCAAAATGACAGATTATGTCAAATTGACATTTAAAGTGACAGCTGTCAAACTTAAAACCGCCATATCTCGGGAACTACTCGTCCTAGACTCCCCGTTCTCAGTTCAAATGAAAGCTATGGCCAAGATCTTCATTTGAAGTGACAGCTGTCAAACTTCAAACGGCCATATCTCGGGAACTACTCGTCCTAGACTCCCCGTTCCCAGTTCAAATGAAAGCTATGGCCAAGATCTTCATTTGAAGTGACAGCTGTCAAACTTCAAACGGCCATATCTCGGGAACTACTCGTCCTAGACTCTTCCTTTTTAGCTCAAATGAAAGCTATGACTAATATCTACATTTAAAGTGACAGCTGCCAAAATGACATCTGTCATCTGAAATGTAGATCTTGGTCATAGCTTTCATTTGAACTGAGAACGGGGAGTCTAGGACGAGTAGTTTCCGAGATATGGCCGTTTGAAGTTTGACAGCTGTCACTTCAAATGAAGATCTTGGCCATAGCTTTCATTTGAACTGGGAACAGGGAGTCTAGGACGAGTAGTTTCCAAGATATGGCCGTTTGAAGTTTGACAGCTGTCACTTCAAATGAAGATCTTGGCCATAGCTTTCATTTGAACTGGGAACGGGGAGTCTAGGACGAGTAGTTCCCGAGATATGGCCGTTTGAAGTTTGACAGCTGTCACTTCAAATATTCAAGACTTTAGTTTTCAGATTCAAGATTCAAGAATCAAGGATCGAAATCAAGGATCGAAACCGAGGATCGAAATCAAGGATCGAAATCAAGGATCGAATTCAAGGATCGAATCCAAGGATCAAAATCAAGGATCAAAATTGCATCAGTATTTTAATTGAAAAATCATGCCCTGAAATCACGTGTCATGTAAATCAGAAAATGATGTAAAAGACCCCCTATGGACTAGGAATGTTTAGTTTATAAATTATGGTCACCCTTTAGAAAGAGACACACCGCCCAAGTTTTATCTCTCAAGCGGACCGCGTTTTCCATTTTTGCCTATTGTCTATAGAATGTTATTTTATTTTATTACTTATTTTAAAAATAAAGAGAGTGACTAATGCCGACTGTACATACATTTGACAGTTTCATTTCCGACATTTTATAATGAAGACCTATAGAAAATCAGTCATTTTGGGAAAAGTTCTTTTTGGAATAAATACATTATGCAGATCAGTACATTTTGACATTCAGTCCAAACCAACCGTAAGGGTCTGGTCGACGGAGACGAAAACGTACAACAGTAAATTCACATAAAAAACCTCACCTACATTTTGTGACCAAGTTGATATTCCAACGATAACAACTAAAACGAATGAGCAAGTTTCACGAGTGCTACTACTAAATCCAATCAGATTAATAGAATTAAACTGATATTGCAAAATTAAGTAGTGCCTGTCTAGGTCTGTATATTATAATAGCTTTAAATTTCAATGGGATAAAGTTCATATTGGAAGGAAGTAACATTGAAGTGACACAAGACTACAGCGGAGTTGTAATTGCATCAGCCACAACCAAATTATTATGGCAACAATTTAAAGATAATTCCGTGCGGGTGAATAATGGCGATTGAGATGTGTGTCAACTAAGCAGGTTTTTATTGCCATTTGATTATGTTATTGAAATTTAGTGTGATTTATATATTTTTCCGCCACAAATATTCACAGTTATCATCGAATGTCCATAAAACAATCACCACCAAAAACGAGATAAAAAACTATAGGTACTTTATTCAGTAATACAAAAGCAATATTTTATTCCTTTTTATCACCACTGATTTGTTTTCGTCTGCCACGCTCATATCCTTGATAAATAAGCTTTTATTCCTGTGTACTGATAAGTAATCTTCAGCGGGCGACAGATACATAAATCAAAAGCTGTGAATGGGTCGAGCCCTACTTGTTCGATAAAGCGGTTTTTCAGTCCCCATAATGGTGTTACACGACAAATAGGGAGACGAATAGAATAACGACTGTTTGGCTACTTTATTATAACTCCGCCGCATTATGTTCGCCTGGTACTTCATGCAACAAACCAGATAATGGACGCTTGAAATTCTTCATTATCTTATCCAATGTTGTTATGAGCTTCGGTAGCTGGTTCTGAGGTAGTCAAAATGTTTTCACAAGTACGTGTGGAATTTAGTACATTTATTTTAATTAAAACACTTACACGGTACATTTTATGAAACTCTGCGCTGGCGGCAATTAACTTACTCCTGTTTGTTGTTTTAGTTTAATTCAGCGAGCGAAATGGAACGTCTTACAAATGGTTTTGTGCAATCAAGACGTAAGACGTCGAACCTACGGGTGTGGTTAGCCAAAACCAGACTAGGGGAGCGCCGACGACATTTATTTGTAGCCACAAAATGTACGTAACTGTCTCATAAGATTTATTCCCAAACATGCGGTAATCTCCTCTCCCGTGGGCGGAGACGCATTTGTTCAACCGAGAACCGTGATATACTTGCCCTTGTATATTTTCGGTTGAAGCATCCTTGATAAGACCGGCCGGACCCCCATATTGGACGATAAAAGAAAATATGTTAATTTAGTCGATACGAAAGAACCAATATGACCCACTAAGTGATTGGGTTCCCGATGCGTTGGCGTGTTTTGAATTTGAACCGTGTCGGCTTCAAAGATCACTTCAATGTTTACAAATTGCTAGATGGGGGGAAAAAATTCAATACGATTGAGATATCCGTTCTGATCAGATTCGATTTAAATAAGATCACGATAGAATTTTTATTTTACCGGAGGTTTCATTATGCCGCGGTGCTTTGGAAACAATAAAGTCGAATTCGTTTCGGGTAATATTAAATATTTTATGTAACAAGAACGATCATAAAACGCAAAGAAAGTAGGTCGAATTAACCGTGAAATAAATCCACTTAGTGATGCAAAATATTGCCGAAATGGATGCCTTTCTCACAATATGGCGCCACTAGAGATTTCCATCTTTCATGAAATATTAAGGATTACGACGAGGTCGTTTCATAAAATCTAATTTTAATTAAAAAATAAGCAAACGGTAATTAATTTTGTCGGTCGTCTCTCTCGGATACAATGGTGTACAAATTAAACGTTTCAGAAACGCTCTCGGATAAAATTCAACTTTTAACATTTCCGCCTTTCGTATTTATTTTTTTCCATTAGAATAATATAAAAGGGAGAAATTAATTCTTCCTTTACCAGTGAAATTTCCTTTCTTTCCTGAATTATTGCTTTGATATAATTCGAGTCTTGAATAAATTTTCACGATATAAAAAAAGGAGATGTTAATTGCGTTCCTGTCTCCGAATTCTCCGATAAATTAATTTGGGGTTTAATAAAGTTGGAATGGCTCAATTTCCGAGCGCTCCCAGCGTTGTTATTTTATTTGTCAGCATATCGTTCTAAAATAATTAGAATGGGAATTTATTGATGTCATCGGCATCGGCGGGCTGTGATCGCTCTGCGTATCCGCATTGTTTTAAATGTTTAAATAAAACTGATTTATCTCACGCTATTTCTTTGCTGATTTAAATATTTAGGTGCTTACTTCGACTTTTTTAACTTTTATTATTTCTGGAAGTGTCCTTTAAAACCGTCTTTAGACTACATTCGTGCTTTATCGTCCCAAGAAAATAGAGGACTAACAAACTACGTCCGGTTATCTTTGTTAATAAATAAGCAAGACCTTCTAAAATGAAATGGATCAACAAACTATGTGGGCTGGTCCTCTATCATACGATTATCGAAAATGACATTATTAGGATCTCATTGCTGTAATGTACCACCTACGACGACGCCCAAAACATCCCGTGAATATTTTATACAATCGATAAGTGTGACGTATTTGTGCGGTCAAGCCGAAATAACACTTACAGAAATAGCTTTAGATTATTATCTATTTGAGTATTATTAGAATAATGGACATCGCTGATCGCAACCATGGTTTGATTGAATAAATTTAACATACTTGAATTGAAAATTTGATAGATTTTAAAAATTAAATACATTTCATTTCAGCTCATAAAGCATTTCAATATCACCTATTAATATTAAATTCATACTTACAACATTGTCAAAAGTCAAAAGTCAAATTCATTTATTCAATAAGATCACTAGTGTACCACTTTGAATCGTCTTAAGAGCTAGGTGATTCTACTCCTGCTATTGATTCTACGAGTATGTGTTCTTAGATACAATTTGGTGAGTTGTAATGTTAAACTCTCCCCCTTCTTCCATGTTCCTTCATCAATTTCTTTTCTTCGCCCACCGGCCTTTTACGAAGGTATCGATATCGTCTCTATCAAAATATTTAAATTAGAGTTGAAGTTATGAATCAGCTTACAATTCTTAATTTGGTTCTATAACACTTGTATCATAATCCTATTCTATTAAACGAGCAATATTTGTTTGATGTTTGAAGTTTGTTTGTATGTACTGAGGTTCTCGAAAACGGCTCTAATGATTTCGATGAAATTTGCAGTATGGGTATTTACGGGGGCGAAAAATCGATCTATTGTCTCATATCTGGGAAAAGCCATTTTCTCGGCATTTTCACGGAAAAAGATTTATAAGTACAATGTGGTTCGTAATTGAACCACTAGATGGCGTTATGCACCCAAGCAGAGCTCGGTCGCACAGATATTTCAATTAATAAGACAAATAAAAACGTTCATCAGCCTCACATTTTTTTAAATTTCATTATATCGAAGGAGTAATATTAAATAACATAACTTTTTCTTCAGTAACGAAGTAGTTTAAAGCTTTGTCCAATGGTACTGTTTAACTGTGGTTGAACTCAGATAGCTCTAGATTGTTCTTTAAACTTTAAAAGCAAAGTTTTATCTCAACATCCTTGTTCTCCGGAACTACTGAATTAGATAGCAATCTTTCAAACGACAAACGTAAGCAGTGGGCCTTACTTCTCAGGAGATATAATTACCTACTTACCTTTAATTTATTTCAGAAAGTTGAGATAGAGGTCTAGAAATTATAATTAGTTATATGAATAAATAAAATATATTGCTGGACATTTCACTCAACGCCATCTAGCCCTAAACTAAGCAAAGCTTGTACTATGGGAACCAGATAACTGATAGAATACTTATATACCTTTTTTAAAAACATACATAGAATACTTTATAATACCCAGACACAGAACAAACATCTAGGTTCATCACAAAAATGTTTGTCCTGAGGGAAAATCGAACCCACGACCTGTAGGTATTGTAAATTTATTAACAGCGCAGAAGGTAGAGCTACTACCAACTGAGCCAAGAGGCCAGTCATCAGTTTTGCATATTGTTTTTTTTTATAAAATTCCTCTTCCTCATCGTTCTCCTTACTGCTGAGGGTCGTGACCTCCTCCAAGGATCATTATTATTGCGAATGATTGTTCTCCGGCCAATCCGATCTCTTGCGGCTTCTATGGCATCGTGGATCTGGATGGAGAGAGACTTCCGAACCTGTTCGGACCATCGTGTTGGGCTGCGGCCTCTTCCCCTCTTTCCTTCCACAGAGCCAAAAAATAAAGTCAATGGGAAACTTTAATTAACTGAGGTGTATCAATGACGGTTCTAACAAATTGTTGGTATGTGCACCACTATTTCGGTCGGTAAGAATGTTGGTGAGTTGTTTGCCTCTACTAACTTTTTTGTTTAGCTTGTTTTAGTATTTTCAATAAGTTTAGTATCATCAAAATTAGATAAATTTCAAGTGAATGACATCTAAACCTATTTAACATAGATCGTTTTGTCTTAATCTTATCCCAAATTTTTAGATTACTTGAAAATGTAATCTTTGATTGATTTATTTTTTCACAAAATAGGCGTAGTAATTGATCTTAACAATTGACTAGGTACTTACCTATTACAATAATAAAAGTACAAATGAACAAGATCTGCAAGTAAAATAAACTATTTTTGCAAAATTATGTTCTTCGGCTGATAATGATGATGTTTTAAGATAACTTGAAATGAAACCTCGTATTTACATTTTCAATGAAATAGGAGACAAATTCCAAGCAATCCTACTATATGCACGATATTTTCTGCTTTAACCATCTGTTAGTATTTGCATTACCGCTTCATTTTTGCATCGCGTTCAGTTAGCGGATTTTGTCAGACTACACAAGTTAGTATTCATAAATACAAGGGCATTAAGCACAGTATACTACAGTAAAGCAAATTTCTGAGAAACCCAAGGTAGATGACAATTTCTAACTTTTGTCATCATCATCATCCTTCTTTTGCAAGCTTTTTTCATAGCTCGCTCTATCACATTCTTACTCCATATCGTCTTTCACACAGTTATTCCAGCTTTTCTTAATATCAAACAATTATTCTCGTTTTAATAATTGACTTGCCTTTCAGCTCAGTAATACCTCTGCCTTCTGCGGTGTAGATCGTGGGTTTGATTCCCACCCAGGACTAATATTTGTGTGTTGAACATCGATGTTTGTTTTCTGTATGGCTGATAAGTACTGTTTTTTTTTTGTAAGGTCTAAATAAAGCTTTTATTATTGTTATCGTTATCATTACCTATTATCATTTAGAAAAGACAAAATATTAAAAATGTTTTTTCTGCACTGCATATAGAACGCGTTAATACATACAAATTATTTCAGCTCAGCATACGACTTAAATATAGTCATTTGATCTAGTAGTTACCATCATAATTATTTGCGATTTCATAAACACAATGTAGATCGATAATAAACAAGCATCATCACCTTACAAAAGTTTAATCGAGTCCAATAATATATCGATGCTATACTGTTTTTTAATGTACGTTGGTTAGCAGGAGCCTTAACCCTTCGCTTAAGGCTGGCCACAAGAGGATTACTACTATCATTCATTCCTACCGTCCGGCTCGGGGCGAAATCGGAAGATGTAAATATATTTTTACGAGGCATAAGCGGTTTTTCGTTACTGAGACCATTCGATTACTTAAGAATATCCTGCGTTTGCTACTAGGTTTTTATACAATGCTTTATGTGACTTATATTAACAATCGAAAAAAGTTGATGAACCCTCTGAGAATAAACAATAACCTTATTGTCGGCTGTGTTATCGGTCAATTAAGCAAGAAGAGAACTTTTTTCTTGTAAATGAAAAATAAAACAACAGATTTAACAACCAATAGGTAAAGTAAAATTTAACATCACAAAATAATACATATCTATGGAATTTTCAGTTTTATAAATTCGTAAAAGTTTTGCCTATGCTGGTCAGTTATTCATTCATACTTTTAAAACTAGTAGGTACTATTAACTTTTACCTTTTACTTTTTTTAAACTAGACAATAACATGGTGTCTATAATCTAACAAATTATATTTATACCTACATGTTTTTATCAGCTTAAATAATATAAACAATATATTATATTGTTTTCGCAATTTCTTTGTTCTTAATAAAATTACTCACATTTTTATGAAACTCCTTTCACTAAGTGAAACGAGTTCGTTATTTTCCTTGGGTAGCCTTAAGGGCTTTATTGATTAGGTACGTATGGGCTATGCTCCTTTTTATATTGGTTTATGTGTAGTAAAAGGGTATAGGGACTTTACTTACCCACTTATCCTATGATTGCCCGTCATGTTTTGTAGAAAGAAAAGTTGAATTTACGTTTGACACAAAATTCTTATTTGATCAAAGTTATAACTTTCTTAAAGGTATATATTTTATAACTCTATCACTTGAGTCAACAATTATAATATAATTGTTGACTCAAGGAATATCAGAGTTGACCACTTGCTCATATGAACTGACTTACTTTTAAGGAATATTATACCCAATGAGAACAAAATGATATTTGTGACGATATATAAAGATAATATCGTCACAAAAAATGAAAGCAAAATCTCAAATAAAAAGTTGTCTCTAATCTAGATTAAGCGTTCATTGGGCGCAACAAGTATTTCAATAACACCATTGTCTTTCTGCAAAAGCTCCGTGTGGCCGTAAGCATGAACAAAACTGTGATTGACAAATAATTTATGATGTTTATCTCTAAGAAACTAACACAAAAGCCAGCCGTAACGTTTTATTCGGGAAAGAGCTGTAAACAATTGTTACTTTGACAGGCATCACGAAATTACATAAAGGATTACCATGTGCAACTCTACTTTTGTTCAAAATCTACGCTAATTCGAACCCTAACGCCCGGGCATAAGAATATAATAGGAATCTCAGTGACGTCCGTGTGCCTTGTTTCTTTAGCTGTACCTTGCCACTTCTGAATAAACATTCTGTATGCTTTTAAATATTCAATCTGTTGGAAGAATTCGCAACTGAAGTCTTGTGTAAACAACCCTTTAGAATTGGGTTTGATTGACACTTATTCAACTCAATGGATTTGTAAAATAAATACCAAATTACCAAGCTTATTCGAAGTTATTATTTCAAATCTTAAAGTGACTGGGTAAAGCAGTGGAGTGAAAAGTGCATTGTCATTTTTAGATCGCCGTGAAATGGTCCGCTACAATAACTGCAGCTAGAAAAGCAAGAAGATACTGACCGAACAAATAAACTGACATATTTCTCAAATAAGAAATTCTACCAACGATGAAAGGAATAACATTTTATATAGAAAGAAAATTAATTTACGATATTATCAGGTGCTCAATAGCACTAACTCTATTAAGCGAGAACTTACGCCGGTTTCTAAATCCAATAAAAACTATTCCTGGTTCCAAGTTTAGAATCAGTTAATACTAGAGTCAAAGCAAATACTCTAAAGGAATGCTATTTTACCAGTCAGCTACATAAACATGATAACTTGAAACAACTTCCACAGCTGACTTTAATCTTCAACTTTGGAAAAATACAACGCAACATTTTCAATTCTAACTGTCACGTACTCGATAGACCCTTTAGTAAAACGATTTTCATTTCCTCAAACAAGACTTTGTAACTTATTGCTCGTCATTTAGGTTCAAAATGGTTTGAAGGTTTACATTATACAGTGCATTATGCTAAAGTATGTTTTTCTTATGTTTGTCTTTGAAGGAGATTACAAACATACGCGCACATGGCAAGCAAGCTCTTCAATCGAAGCCCCTTTTGACATTATAACTATTTGTCTTGAAAATAGCTTGTGACTTTCTATAGTTTCTACGTTTCAAGATGAGTTATTGTGCTGTCGTTGGAACACAGGTTTCTGACTACGAGTGGTGACACTTTTCATGTACCCTCAGACTGGAAATGTATTTTTAAAATACAAAGCAAGACTGCACAAGGATGAGTTTATTCATTGCATTTTCTGATATGCCAATTGGCTTCCTTATGACTTGATATTAACAGAATCTAGTCAAAGTAATTATGTTAAAATGTAGAAAGATTAAAATTGTCTTTTTGAGTAAATTGTAATTTATATTTCCTGTATTATTGTTGAGTAGGTACTTCATTTTCAATTGTCTAAATATATGGTTTGTCTCTATCAAGCCGCGGTTTTCGACTTTATGAAGAGTGATGTTCACTGGTTTATCAAGCTGTTCAGATACTACTTCCGACTTTTAAATAGCTTTTCTGGTTTTTTTGCATTCTTATTTCCCTGATTATGAGTTTCTTCATGTTACTGAAATTCCTGCGAGTGATATGTGCAAAAAAGGTGCAGAATTCGAAGCATATACATATTTTTTTTCACCTAATACATTAATTCGTTTGCAAATAATGAATCTTTAAGTTATTTTTAGCCAAATTGCTCTACGAATTAAAAGCATCATATTTATTTAAATTCCAGCTTTTAGAACCGGTATATCCAGACAATCAATATTAATAACTAAGACGTGAATACGTGTGATATCCGGGCGACAAATTGAAATCGTCTACATTAATATCGAACAAATCAAAACTTCCGTTACAACTACATTAATATTAGAACATAATATACGAAGCTCTAATAAAAATGCATTTCGAAATGAACGGTTGTAAATTTCGCGCCTTAGGGCCCGACTGTAAACTCATGGCCGCTTATTAAAACGACTACACTATGTCATTATTCTTGAAACAAAAAAAGGAGTGAATCGTAACAGTCGAGCAACATATCATCGGGGAACTGGCACTTAAACGCGTAGTTTCTATCATAAATCAAAGATATTAAACTGGATGGCGGAACCTCTTTCCAGTTCACAGTATAAATCATGAAGGCGTAAGAAGACCTCTGGATGCCATGGCTGCCACCAATAGGGTCTTTGCGAACGTGTCTACTAAATCACGTGCGATAAAAAAGTACAAAATATCTGCCGTGATAAAGTAACGCGCGCTTTTAGAATATTACGTTCTGACTTGTCGCTGTGTTGCAACATCGTTTTTATTACGGTTGTCGCTTTTTAGCCCTTTTTCTTGGTATTGAATTGTACATTAAATGGTGACCAAACTCTGCTGAAATTTTGAAGGTTACTTAAGTACCATTAAAGTTGATGTCTAATACCTACAGTCTACTAAAATGAAATTTTATTAATATACTTGTTTATTAATACGTTAACAATTTTGTACTAGTGTTCTGATCAGATATCAAACACATCGCTATTGCAGGTATATAGAAAACACTCAAAGATAACATTAATATGTAGGTACTTACAATACAAGGCTCTAGAAAAAAAGAACAACAATCATATTCATGATGACAATGTATCACAAAAAGTGCAAAAACATGGATGCAATTAACTTATGCAACCAAATTACCAAGAATTTGTTCAACAGGTTCAATTCAGATCACCAGCGAGAAGAATGTAGGAGCTTCAACAATAAACTTTCACTACGCACGAGTTTGGTCAAATCGTTTATTGCAACTGAAATACGAGTAGAATCACTCTCGGTTTCGTCTCTCAACAGTTCTAAATTGTTTTCTTTGTAGAAAACCAGATATATTACAGATAATAGCTTTCACTTATAAATTTTGATAGCTCTGACTGCTTTTCAAACTTACCTACTTACCATTGGATGTTTCATTGGCACTATCTATTCCCTAATACTACAAAGAGATGAACTAAAGGATATTCTCAATCTCTAATTTTTAGAATAAATGAACAGTATAACGTGGTTTCTTCCTCATACAAATCATAGCTATTTAGACATTGTCTACTTTTTGATTTTGTTTACAATGACAAATATATTTATACAATTTGACTGACGGGTTTAAATTTTTAAACCTAGCTCATTTGTAAGATACGAGTATCTTTTTTCTATTTCAAAAGATTTCTCAAGCAATAAAGTATTTGGCGCCATTTCAATGTCGTGATTACGAGAATCTGATTCTCTAGATCTGTAAGCACGTCACGCATTGGTTTTTGAAGTTTCAGGGTGGCAATTCTAGTACAAAACTTTTTATGAACCACAAGCAAAACCTTAACTAAACCTTAGATTTTCGACTGTAATGACAAACGACTCAGTTGTGGTTACGTTTTAGCTAAGGTTTGGACTTTGGCAGAACACATTTTTAAAAAACCATTCTGCTATTCACCAAATGGCTGACATTTAAGAGATCGAATCAAAACGCAGCGGAATGATTGACGTTGTCATCTAGTAGAATTGACACCCAGACCTCTTTCAGATCAAAAATAGTTACCAACTCCAAAATTTTTAATGACATTTCACTTGCGATCCTCCAAAATGAATATCTGGGTATTGTTTAGTCGGAATTTTAAACTCAATTAAACTAGTTCACATGGTACGCAGCCAAAAGTTACAAAGCACAGTATTTAGGTTAATATAGCCTTTCTTAAACTTAGGCACAGTTCAAATTTAGTAAATAACATGGGAATTTTAATAACAATAATTCATCATTTCCTTTCAGATTATTCATAACATTGAGTGAGAAAATGAAAATAATGTCGTTTCAATACAAATCAATAAGATTCTAGATCAGTATTTGACTTACAATAGAGTTAGACTTACAATACATACTTACAATAGTCACTTACCATCAGGTGAGATTGTGGCTACACAAAGGTCTATCTATATTTAAAAAAAAAGACATTTGAATCAATACTGACCCTCCAAAAATCCTTTCACTACTCAAATTCAATCTATTTGTAGTTCCGTCAAGAGTCGCTTTTTGAAGTTTTGTAACCAAGGTTTCCTTGTTGGGATCGTGACAAGATGGAGTAAAGATACGGTACGTTGTTGGCGATAATTTCTGTTGTAAGTGTAGTACACAAAAGGCATTGTTGTTTTGTGGACTTTATGTAATGTCCGTTTAGTAAGCATGAGGCCAAGTCTTTATCAAGGGAATCAAACTTAATACTTTTTATCTTGTTAGAAAGCAGAAGCTAGAAGACGACCAAACAACAAAGTCTATTATGCTACAGATTTATATTAGATCTACCTCTATATTAGATCTTTATATTATTGAAAATAAATTCATCAAGTAACTATAGTACTTTAAGAATATCTTTAGATTTTATTTATCTTACCACTGAAGTGCATTTATTTTAAAAGTGTTTTAACAAATTAGAGGGTATGATTATCACAATTCTGAAAACGTGATAAAGAGCGTTAGCCTAGCTTAGCCATCCTGACAAAGCGTTACGTCTATCATTGTTCCAAAATATCTTCACAAAAGACTCATATCCGCTATTGCTAATCCCAAACAGCTTGGATTAGTCTTTCTCTCCAAACGAAAACGTTTTCGTTTTTTACCAGCGCTGTTTCCTATTACCGACAGCCTTTTGTGTAGGATGATTACTTACGTGATAAACTAACGTTTAGTTTCAATATTCTATCTATCTGTAATTTTGCTTACTGTAGTAAGATAATTGACAATACTCCTATACTAAAAAACATGTCAAATATCTTACTTTAGTAAGCAAAACCACAGATAGATAGAAAATTGAAATTGGGCGTTAAAGTGAAATTGAAAAGTGTTTGTCAACTTTTGTTTATGAATGACTCCAAAGAAACGACAACAAAGTGTACATTGACCCAAAGTATAACTTTATTGTTATCTATAGATCTATGGCTAGAAGTAAAATATACTTACCTTGTTGTCGTTTCATTTGAGAGTCTTACCATAACAAAAGATATTACTCGGTTAATCGAGTCCATTTATGAATTCTGTAAGATAAACCATTACATTACCTATTTATTCAAAAGCTTAGTATAGCATCATTGCTGTGTTTATTTATATTGGTGACAAAAAGTTATTTTTTAATTTTTTGAACAATACATAATGTTCAGTATAACATATTTGTTATAAACAATTAATCACAAGAGAACATAAGTAGGTTCATATTGACGACGACAAAACTAGAGCATCTGTACCATGCTTGAAATAACATTTTCAGATAAATTAGTTTCACTTGTCTCGAACGCATCTTGTTCATTAGCGTTAAAATAAATTCATTAATAAGCGTTGGAGACAACTCAACGCACGAATCTATAAATCAAATTGTAAGGGAGTGTCGCAGACAAAGGATAGCTTGACGGAATGATGATTCTAGATATACACACGGACAATTAAAAGAGTAAACAATCTAGATCTATGGAAGTTTAATTTTCAGTTACAGAAACAGTTACCTAAAACCTGATTTATAAGATGTTGAACCATAAGGAAGAAAATTACAAACAATAATACAAATTTTACATAAAAATCTAAGCAAAAAGATTACGCCTTCAATTCCTGCAGCGGAACAATTGCTTGCAGATATTTGTTTCGGGTCTAACTAGTACTTGTACTAGTACTAAAACCTACTAAGTTTAAGCAAATAAAAGTGTTGCAAAATGTACAATGTACTTTTCTCTTTTTGTTTTTCCTTTTATCACTAGCGTTTTCGTTCCACAGGATTGAACAAGCTCATCTATTTGCTTGCTGATTTCAAATCCTTAATATTGTGTCACTCCCATTTCACTCCGAGATGCGGTTCCCACAAAGATCTTTCTTCACATTCGATGTGGCACGCACATTAATCTAGGTAACGGTCGGTAACACCATGTACTGACGCCCTCACATACTATTGTTGCATTCTTGACAACTTTATAGTTTTGTCTGTGACTTATTTATTGTACCTGTGGGCTAATATTAATAGCTTTATTGTAAATCATAAGCGAAAACTATTAGCGGACTTGGACAAGTATCTATTGTTCTGGGGTTATTGATTTGTTCATGAGTTCTTTTATTACTTTTATTACGATTATTTGGACAGTGTTTGCGTGCATCACAGTGATTGATATTAAGCAGTTTACGTAAAAGATTGGTTATGATAAACTTACAAAAAAGCTTTGGCGTTGTTTTAGTTTGAGACACTTTTTTAACCTGGCCCTCTGGTAGGTAAAGGTTTTCACCTTGTTATATGCTTTTTGACGCTTGCTACATGAATCAGCATTTTAGAAAAGTAAGCTTTAAGAAAACTCACGGTAAATCACAAAAGATTTTCCACACATTCTCCGCAAAATCATATCACCTCCTTTGAAACATCCTTTGACGTCATCTTACACACACATCCAAAGAAAATCACCTTTAACCCTAAACCGAATCAAAGGTCGTTAAGGAAGGCAATGTACCGGCGCCTTCCGACCGATTTATCTGTGTTAGCGCTCCCGCGCCATCTATCGCACGTTAAAAATGACAGCTCCATGTTTTTTCTCGCGACACATTGAATATCGGGGTCTCGTTTACATATTTTTCAATTTATGAACGTGATCGAACGGCACGGCAGTAAATAAAGCTTTAAAAGATTTGTGGAGCGACGTGCAAGTCTAGGTAGGCTCAGTTACCGTCATGCGAGAGCACGAAATATTGGCGAGGATATTTTATAAGCTGCAATACGTTTAAAATTTTAACGTATTAATGACCTACCAGTTTTATTAAATACTGGAAATCGGGTCAAAATTAACACTGTCTTAGAAAAAATCAATACTGATGACACTTTCATGACATCAGCATATACGCTTATTTAATTATCTATATGATTTTCGCTAGTCTCAGATGTAATGAGCGTACAAATCATCAACCAAGATCTAAATTTATACTATCGCATACCAAAACGAACAAAATAAATATTCTACATGAGTAAACCAAAAGTTACAATGTATAGACAAGTCGCTTCATCAATTTTGAACACATCTCTCCGAGGGCTCATTCAAAAGACTGGAAGCTTTTTACTAATGCTTTCAGAGCCTTAATTAACATCCTCTCGTGAATGGTCGAGTGTGCTTAATTCAAGAGATAGCCGTGTGCCTATATAAGTTGTTTCAACTGGATTTCAGCATGCAGAACATTTTAACTTTATTTTAGGATTTCAAATTTTCATCTGTCGGTTTTAAAATCTAGAAAAATAATGATTCTTATCAAAAAGTGTTCTAGATTATACTCCAGATCATAGAGAATTATCGTGCAGCTGGACTTTATCAGCTAGATCGTCTGCCTTATGGTCAAAATTTGACTGTTTTTTTCTATTATGTTCTAAATTGTTTAAATTAAGTATTTTATTTTGGCCGTACACGTATCATAAAAAAATCAAGTTTCTTTATTCCACAACAGCTCTATTACTTTAATTTGAAGATATTAAGTCTGGTAAACAAGATTACTCCGTAACAGAATGTGAATTTTCATGGAACAGAGCTTGCTAGACTGTATTCGCGTCGGAACACAGTTGGAACGTGTGAGAGAATGCCAGGCAAATTCAATTCTTGGCGTAGAACCCATCCACCCGGTGAAGATTTAGCGTTCATTTCAGTCGGCGTAAGTTATTTGCTCATGAACATCTGGAGCGACCAATTTTAGAAATTGTTACCCACCTCAATATATGAAATTGGAAACTTTATTCCCTTACGCTATGCTGATTGAGCCGTTTGAGTTGGGGTTCCATGAAGTGCTGATTTAGCGTTTATGTTTTGCAATTGAATTGACTGACCTACTTACTATTATTACAATTTATCGTCTGAGCCTTTTAATACAAACAGAAACCGATAAGTAAGTAAAGTGAATAAGATGTCTTATCAGAATACAAATTTCTCCTAAAATCACAACCATTTGGAAGATTAGTACCATTGAGCAACAAGTTCATCACTTTCTGTATTTGATGTTGACTTCCTTTCCCGTGATGAAGTCGCGCGTAAATTATTTCCAAGCTTTGACGTTCGTTATTTACGAAGCTTTGCTACGTCTCAGCTCGCACATAAATTCCTATAAAATGAGACATAAATAGTCCGCAATTCCACCAATAAAATGCGTACATCAAAGAGTTCCAGGAAAATCCATTGAATATAGTTGCTGAGCGTCCTAAGGCTTATATTCCTGTGGGCCTTCGTTTCTAGATTAATTAAAAAATGAATGGCTGCCCTAATAGTCATATTGTGATAAGTTGAATAGCTCTTAATGAATTCCCGTTCAGCAAAGTGGGTCGCAAATCTCGCAAAGTCTAATTGGTGGAAAGTCGAGATCAGTGACCGCAGTTTCAGGACGCTCTGCGCCAATTTTAGGTTTATTGTTTCGATAATTACTTGAGGGAAATTCACGATCGGTTCAACCGACTTCACTCGAAACTTTATCCGACTCCGCAATATTGGCTATCGATTTCCCGTTTTTGTTAGTTTAAAGTTTTAGATGAAATTGATTCAGAATTAATTCGCTCCCAAAAAAAATTGCTCTTTTAAATTGTTTGAATACCAAAATAAGAAACCAGGGGTTTCAAAAAGTGAATCAAATTGTATTGTGCTTTAAATGGCGCAGCAAACAGTTAATAAGACGATGTAGTGCAACATGATTCCTTGTGTGGACATCGTTAAATATTGTTCAAAGTAGTCTTTTAAATCCGATGCCGGTAAATTTTATAGCCTCTCTAGTAAATTTATGAAATCTCCAAATAAATTAATAACCACACAACATACCAAACAGTAGAATTACCTACACAGGCATGTATCAAGTTTTACAAATGGATATTTGAGAAAGATACGATACATTATTCAGTAGACAGATTAGCCATGCTCGAGATAACGCACATATATCAAAAACAATAAATTGCAATGCGTCCTTTCTGAAATATAGCGATAATCAATTTAGATGGAAATTTAGTTTTATCTCATCTGAATACTTTATAAGAAAAATCATGAACTTTGACCTCTATGTCTTGATCAGACAGGAAACATATTGAGACGAGAAGAAAGCCGACTCAGACCGTGTTTACTAATTTAAGCAAGTGATACGTGAACACTGAAACGCTACTTAGTTTAAGTGATGCTTATCATTGACTTTAACTTAAATTTTTAGATACGATTCTGAAGAGTTAAGAACGTTTCAAATAGGTACTTTGTAGACAAATTGTAAGGTAACGTTTCAAATAGTCAGTTCACAGAAAAATCACCCTTAAGGTGGTAAGGCGCTGGCTTAGTCGATAGTACGTATCAAATATTTAAGTAGCGTTTCAGTGTTCGGGCATAAGTATCTTGTATTTAAGCACAGATTATGTAAAACACAATCCATTGATGCACGGCCAGGATTCGAACTCACGACTTTCGGATCGAAAGTCGAGGTGCCTACTATCGTACTCCTCAGCTAACACGGCTCTTAGAATAGTCCAACAAGTACATGAAAGTATCATGATCATTTTGAAACTGTTTTATGTGTAAATGCGGTATAAACAGTACAAAAAAATTGAAATACTTGGGTTAATCTGTAGAAAAGTTTATCGTTACGTTGACTAATGTGTTCATACGTTCTAACTATCTGAGATTACTGCTACACCATTTAGGAACTGCCGCTCTATCACAAATTTATACATTAAGACGATAAATCGTGTCCACTTAATATCAGCCTGTGATCATTCATTAGGCATTATTTAGGACTATGGTTCTCAAACTTTCATTATAATATTATTTATGTCTGTTATTTGTTTTTTCACAAACTTTATTGAATACATTCAACTTAAGTTACCAAAAGTTTTGGTTGACGTAAGTAAATGTTGAGCTTTTATTATAACAATCAGACGACTTCACTCGAAACAACACAAGTAGCTGTTTGTGTTGAATTTGATGCTTTTTCTCCAGATCTAAAGTTTATTTTTCTAAAACAGGCATACCATGCCTAGCGTATCAGAAGATCAAATTTGAAGCAGGATAAACAACATTATTTTAAGCAAATAGATCCATGGATTAAGGCAGGTACTAACTTTTGTTCAGAAACACAGTATATTTTCATCGACATCCCAGTAGATTTACTTCGGCCGAGAGATTAAGAACACCCACATGTTTTATCAATAATCCATTATGCGTACAGCAAACAATGAGGAGTGTTTATCAGACGCGATATCAGCCACAGACTAAAGGGTACAGCTTGAATACTGTTTTTTTTTATAATTTTCCTGTAACAATAATAATGTCCTAGGCACTAAAGCGTCCCAAAGTCAATCAATCAATCAATCAAAAACATTCATTTACAACTAAGTAAAAACACAAAAGTTACGATTAAGTACATAGGTCAAAAATAATTGTTGATTTAGTTGCAAAAAGGCTCCAACTCAGCGTTTGCGTACAACCTGCGCGGCTGGTCTTCCGTTGGTGCCTTTATTGGGACCAACTTAATAACATAGTGTAAGCATAGATTGCATGCTGACACTGTAAAATAATTTGCGAAGTGCAAAGCTGATAGAAACTAAAACTATTGTAGTCTCCACTCCATACCTACAGTTTCTACCTTCTTCGCACTTCGCAGATGATTTTTACAGTGGTTTTAGTTTATATACATTTATAGTCCCGAATGAAGCATATTTATTTGCGAATACAATAAACAATGGGCTATTTAGCTTTCCTAGATGAGTAGAAAATGATTAAAGATTATCAATTTGATGAATTGACCAAGTGGTTCTCCGAAGCCTGTGGCTATCGAGGTCCACATGATGAATCGACTCCGAAGCACATTAGAAAATGTCAATAAATAAAAAGTCAATATCTTTGTACCCATCTGAGTGTTGGAAACCCAAGACTAGTCGTATATACTGTACGTCAAGAAGAAAAGACTGTAATTTCTCATTTAGTAGGCTCATGGAAAATTAATTGACTTTTTTGGTTTCTCAATCGTTTGTGAAAGACTTTGGAAATTGGTATAAATTGGGGCTTAGCCTCAAATGGAGATCGTTATTGATTGTGTGAATACATTTATGTGTTTAAAATTAGATAGCCTCACTTTGCTTCAAACAATTTTTTGAAGAAGGAAGTTTTTTTTTCTTCTTGGCATTTTACTTTTGCCTAAAGTCTACTACTAAATCGTTACTTACCACTACTACTAAAACAATAAGAAAGACTAACTTCCTAATATGAGACGTAAAATTACTGAAGAAGTTGGCAATAGTGCAAGCCTAGTTTGTGACAATTGAAATAACAACGAAGTTATAATACGAGATATTATGGCTTTGGCGTGGTAAAAGAATCAACACAATCAAATCTGCTCAGTGTCTCTTGCATGCTAGTTGGAAATGATCTAATAAGCCTTCACCACCAATCAGAGCTACGTACTCAGTCACTAATATTGGTCCAGCGGTTGCAATGTGAACGTCATGTCATGATCATTGTGTACGAACATTGCAGTGCGGTTTGACAGCACATCGGTTCTTTCTTAGTTACTCGCATTGTTTCAAAGATTATCACACTAATATTATAAATGCGGAAGTTTGGACGTTTGGATGTCTGTTTGTTCCTCTATAACTCCACAACTACTACAACAACCAATTTGGCTGAAATTTAAAATATAGACAGATAATGACCGGGAATAGGACGTAGGCTACATTTTATCTTGGTATCACGTGGGCGGAAGCTAGTAGTCTTATAATAATGATTTCAAGTAGTGATAATTACAGAGATTATTTTTCTTTCACAGAGTGTAAGGAAATGAAGGCTTATTTTACTATTTATTTTCAACATTAATTAATTAAAACAGGATGTCTCACCGCTTTTAAAGACAGCCGATACGGACCATTGGATTCAATGGGACTATAATGGACTGAGTTGCGCATAAGCTTAGCGAAACGCGGTAGGGCAATGAATTCTAACTTGAAAGTCTAAGGTGCTGTATTATAATTTGTTACGTATGTAAATATCTACCTCTTGGGTTCCAACAACGGAAGGCGGCGACGACGTCGGTCGGAGTCGGCCGAGAAAACGTTGGAGGGAAAGGCGCGGGCGGGACATACAGAAAATACGTAAGACGAGGACGCGTCGCAAATGTATAGAAGCGTCGCGCCGCAAAACATACAAAAGAGACGGGGCGCCGTCACATTTTGTATGAAAGGGGCGCGGAAGAGACAAAATATGTCTGCGCCCCGTCTCTTCTATCTGGCCTGCGCCAAAGGCGTCGAGACGTCGGAGACGTCGGCGAAGGATAGGGATGGTTGGAAGAGTTTGGGGGAGACCTTTGCCCAGCAGTGGGACGAAACAGGTTGAGTAGAAAAAAAAGTATGTAAATTACGCATAGTAAACCATTATGTCAACTGGCAATTCCAGCTCACAATCTCCATCTGTATCAAGCTTCATCTGAATACGTTCAGCCGCGCACAACACGTAATTTTTCAAGTGTTTTTTTTATTCCAGTCTAATAAGGACACGGTTCTTGTAATTTAGGCAGACCGTGGGAGTTTCATGCTTGGATTTCGACTTCACAGTATTTATGAGTGCTAGCAAGTTTACACTGCAAATGGAATGGTGAACCAAGATACAAGACGCTTGTACACACATCCTTTTCACGCTCAGCTTATCGCTTACGCTCATGTATAAGTCGAGGTCTTAAGTAACTAATGAACCATAGCTTCTCAAGTAAACATTAAAAAACAATCAATATTTTTTACCGAGCATTATCATCCGTTTGGATATTTTAGTTCCATAATAGAAATTTAAATAGCAATTAGTATAGCATTTCATTTATTTTATTTTTAATTTATTAATATTACCTATTACCTATAACCGCGAGGATCCGTAATTGGCTTTTCAAAAGGTTTATGTTTTAAAATTAAGCTGTTACCCCGTAACTAAATAATTATTTTATCTTCTAAATAGTTATTGTCTGTGATATAAATACTAAAATAATTAAAAGCGAAAGTAACTCTGTCTGTCTGTCTGTATCTTACCTTTTCACGTTTAAACCACTGAACCAATTTTGATGAATTTTGATAAAGAGATAGATCGGACCTTGGACAAGGACATGGCTACTTTTTATTCCGAAAAAGAACCAATTTCCACGATAAAGGGTTCCCACGCGGGTGAAGCCGCGGGCGACATCTAGTTTTTTATAATTTATAAGTCATTTGCATACTAAACAACAAACAAAACTGCCTATGACTACCCTGATCATTGACATCTGAGCATACTTCATTGCCACGTATGTATGTTCGTTCTAGCTGGTGGCTAAGTCTGGTGACGGAGTTTTTAGGCCGCCTTGAGGCCACCTATTGGACGCTAAAACTCTATTACCAGAAAAAAATAACACTCTATATTCTTCTAAATTTTTATAACATTCTATAGTTCTACTAATCTGCTTTTCTGTACCTATTATTAGAAATCATTAAATTAGCAGTCCATTGTAGATAGATAAGGGGAGTTAAATACGAGTAGGTACAATAAAATATCAATCACTAGCTGCTGCCCGCGGCTTCGCTCGCGTGGTACCCGAATAAAAAGTAGCCTATGTTACCCTAAGTAAAAAATCATGTCAATCCGTCGCTCTGCTTTGACGTAAAAGTAGGACAAATAAACAAACAAATAAACCCACTTTCACATTTATAATATGGGTACGGATTAGAACGAGTGACGCCAAAGGTGAGTCACCAATATACGCGTAGGAAGATCATCAAAATCCATTCCAATAGTCCAATCTGAAAACTATTATATTATGAACTCAGTAATCTAAACCTAACTTGCACTTACGAGAATCACAATCATAACCATCGGTTATTGTAGGCGTTTAGTACAGAAAAGTGTCTCGATTCGAGTTTATAATGCCTTAGTTGGAGCAGTTAAGGACAAGAGCACGTAAGCAACATAATAGATGACTATATCCTTATCAATAAAAATCTACCCGAGATATATGCCATAGCAGTTTTAAAACAGTATCGCAATTGTTTACGAGTTGTTGTATTTACTAAGGTAAAACCGGCTCACTTTATTGAATCCAGGCCCAGTGGCTTTCTGACTGCATTCTATAACTTTTAAAGATTTATGAGAAAGATCATTGGTACAACTAATCATAAAATGGCAAAAAAATTAAAGAACTTACGTACATTAAATCACGCCTTTTTCCACGGACAGAGACGACGAATTTCCACTTGCTAGAATGTAAAGTAAGTAATGATTAGGACTATAAGAGAGAACATTTTGATTTATAATATTTCATTTAAATTTTAATTCAATACACAGTTATTGTTCATATTGTCATCAATGTTTGTATTTTTTTTTTTTTATTAAAAGAAGGCCTTAACAAATTAAAGAGGAATTGACAATATGTTTGGTAAATTGTATACGAGCAGTTGGTAAGTTCGTTTATTTAATCTAAATTCTAAGGAAACGGGTGATTCAAGTTTAATCGAATTTATAGTAAAGTTACAAAATAATAGTTAGAGAATAGAAAACAACAAAACCAGATCTAGCTATGCGCTACTGGAACAACTTGTGATACAACCTACCGGTTACCATACCACATCGTTAAGATTTTATCCCTTTCCTCGACTAATCTGTACTAGCTACGAGACTCTACAATGGACTGGTAGGGAGGCAGGGTTGAATAATGGGACAATTTTTTTACTATTTATAAGAAACCTCAGGAGACGTAATGTCGTGTCTCGTATGACGGATCGATCCCTTTGCCAGGAAAAGATTGTCACAAAAATACGGGTGCTTGAATCATTTCTCAAGCGTTTTATTAGAATTGTCATATTGTGAGTTTTCTATTGAATCTCAGTGCAGATATTGTCTTTTTGTTGTTTGAAGATGTATTTTTGTTTATAGAAGGTTTTGTTATTTGGTATATTTCTTGTATTTTGAATTGATATAGAATATTCTCCAATTTAGGTGTGAGTTAAACGATAGTTGTCTTTCTGTACTGCTCATTTCAATGTTGTGCTTGCTGTATATAATTAGTATTAATAATTGAACAATAAAGGCAGCAAAAAATTGTTCGTCTTAAGGATTTTGGGTAATTTTGGAATTCGTTTGTCCACTGTTTTAAATATTAAGCAGAACTACCTATAAATTTATTTTGAGCATAATACTCAATCACATTGGTGTCATTTTTACAATATTATACAAGAAAATATTTAGTTTCAAAAGCTTTTAATCACCTCAAATATTACTGTCACAATCCAATGCTTACTCAAACATTTAACTTCATTATTTAACCATTAATTCTAAAACTGTGTCGATGTCTATTGTATGGAAGCGATAATCTTGATTTAAAAACGCCGGTTCATTGAAAAGGCACGACAAACATACCTTGTTTGTGTACCACACACGGTCCGAAATACCTCTAATACTTTCAAACGTCGAAATGGCCTATGATATGGCTCCAGCTAATTTAAGTAGCATTGTGAACCCCACAAGAGGCACCTTTGAATAAGATTATCACTGGAGTAAAACCCGTTGGGAGTCATCGGTCATAAATCATAACTCATAAAATGAGACTGACAATACCCTTTCTAGAAACGCTTCCTACACACTGTGTCAAACAAAATGTACTCAAAAACGGACGAAATAAGGTGGTAAATTGATTAAAATATTTGATGTGATATGTGACAAACTAGAAAAGCTGATAGTTAAAATGACAAGCGAACTTAATACTCCGTTTGATCGAACCAATTGTTGGTATTGTGTACTATCGTAGAATTCGAGAAATCAAAAAAGAACTGAGCCTAATAAGTGGAGAGAACACGGGGTTACAGGATAAACATCAATCATAAGACGTCATTTCATTTTCGGCTAATTCAGCAATTTTAGATGCGTGGATGATCAATGGGAAATCGTATGTAATGAGGCTCGTTCGTTTCTGCTTGTGTCATTGCTTTTTGCGCTCGTGTACACGCATCTTTAGGTGTTTATGTGTTCGTTTAGAATGACAGGCGTCTTTCCATATTCAATATTTTGATTACCACCATTTTGTTGAGTTAAAATTTAAAATCTAGGCAATTAGCTTCATCAATCGTGTGTAGGCATCAATCAAAATGTTTTTATGATGAGAGATGGCGGTTGGATTAATAAATTGGCAGTTTACGTCAGATAAATACTATTCATGCAAAGTCGTAGGTTTTGTGTTACTTAATTGAATTCTTATATTCTAAATTGTTTGGAGATAAAATTGATTGAAAGTAGCTCTGGTTGACCTCGAGATGTCGTTTTACCGCAAGTTTGACGATAGTTCGATCTCCAAGATTTTTTATCTTACATTTATATCCCAGTTGAATTGGGGTCCACGTACGTTATTGCGGCTTGGGGAATTAGATCCGTATTAAAATCCAGACCATCCTATTGAGACCTCGCGGAAGGGAACCGACTCTGATAAGGCAGATCGGCGATAGGGCCCCTTTTTCTTTGCGCGACACCTTTTGTCATGACAAAGGGCTGTTTTGCCTCTCCCGTGGCATGTGAATGGGCTTGCAATAACACGTCCTGTGAGCTCACATCCCGCAAGATCGGCCTCTGATATACTCCTCTGTCTAAAGATTTATTAATCTCTCTACACAGGAACAATGAACGCTTTCGGTAGGCACCTGGCTGCTTTTTTCTCGTCACTCAAGTACGCTTGAGTCGTGTATTCAGTTTTTGCTGGAGCTCGAGTGAGGTAAGTGGGAATTGGAGAGCGATTGTGGCTTCTTTGAGTATACGCCTTGTTTGAAAGCATAACCGGTACTTTCGTTGCATCATTGTCTACGATTGTTTTGTTTGAACATATTCGGAATTTTACCTGTAACATCTATGCATTTTGTGATCGAGATTTCAAATATCTAGTATATACTTAACTATCATTGACATGGCGAGAGTGACGAGTCAGTTGATTAACTTTTTATCTTGATCTTTGTATTGGTACTTGACAGAAGTATTTTATCATTTTGTCATCATCTTTTAATGATTCATGTCGTGTAAAATTTTGAACAGCTCAAATACAATTCAATGAACATTGTTCTGAAGTGGCGCTTTGACTATAATTTATTCGAAATCTATTACAATTTTTGAACTAATTATACCTGCTGTAACCAGAATCACAGATTACTAATTACTCTAGTACTCTGTACTCTAGTACTAGTAATCTGTGCCAGAATGAACCCCAGATTCCCTAGAAGGACATTATATTCTGAAGTGGCGCTTTGACCACAATATATTCAAAGTCTACTACAACTTTTGAACCAATAAAATAAAACCATGTAACTAGAATAAACCCCAGAAGGACATTATTAAATCGAAAGAAATAAAAAAATATCTTGGACCACATAGACAGATATAGTCGTAGATACTAAAATATTGTGACGGCATCCCGCTGTGGTGCATTTGCCAAAATGTGGGTACGTTATCAAGATGCCATCTCGTTCTATCAGATTGTATGCAGCTGGTATTATTGTTCACTTCATTAAACGCACATTTCGTGTCTATACCGAGTTTTAAAGTACAAACATTGCAGTTTATCATTTTTATAACAGAAGGCAATTTTATTAGTCTCCATTGTGTTGTACTGTTGCCATTAAAACTCTTATTGTGTTTTAGTTTATGAAATATCGCTGCTCTTTTCAACATTTTGTTCTTATTTTCGTTAGTACTTTTTAAAATTATTATCTTTACATCAATTGCATGCGCTTTCATATTTTAAGTTAACACCATAAACACATCAAGCAAAACAAAAAGGGTTTGCTTTAAACGTGTAAGAATTTCTGCCTAGAGCCAGCGGTGTCGAGATAAAAAACATTATTTATTAATGCTGTCTCTTAGCACGCGATCTAGACAAATTAAACGCGTAACTTGACCGGGGACACGTTGGGAATAACTTTTTCGTTGATATAATGTTTGAAGAATGTCCTATCTTCAGCCACTCTTAAAACGAGTGGTTTAAAATCCCTCAACATTTTTGTTTAAACATTTGAAAAAGTGAAAACAAAGTAAATTAGTTTTGCTATAGAGTCGCTATTATAATCCAGCGCAATTTCACCTTTTTCAATACAAGCATAGTTATTTTTACTAACTGTAGTTTATTAGGTACTGGAAGCTATTGAGCTTAACGTACGTTAGACATTGGTTAGATGGTAAAAACCTATGCTTAAATAATAAGAAATAATATAAACCCTTTAACGGACGGTTAAAGGTTGATGAAAGTTAGGAATCAAATTAATATGCGTTACCGGTAAAGAAATGTGATAGTTTGTTAGACTTGAGATAGTGAACTATGAGATTAACTAAATAAATTAGTCTGGAGTAGTTTTGGGGTCGGAATTAATGTTGTTACTAGCTAACGTTGAAAATATTTGCTCAGACTGTTATTTTTCTTTACGTTACAGATTCAGAGTAACAAACCCGACAAAAGTGGTCACATTATTATCCACTAGATTTTTAAGGATTGTGAACTATTGATACTAGTATTCTTTGCTATTACTGATTCACTATATTTTACCAATTTAAAAAAAATACATGATTATTTTTACTTGCTGTCTTTGAACCTAAGTAGGTATATCTAGATTCTAACAAAATCTAAAATTGCTGTCCAATTTATTTAACTCGAAATACTAACAATAGTGTTTTTGAACAAAAACACTCAATAATAACGTTTTGCAAACAAAAACTATAAATTATGTACCACAAAACTTCCCTGTTTTGATCACTCCTCTTGTTCCCATATTGTACAAAGGGGACGTATAACTTTGAAATGCTCTCGAAAAAACTTGGGTTTCTCGAAAAACCTCAATCTTTTGTGTAATATTAAACCGCCTTACCTAAATTTATTGTCGTAGAATGATATGATGTCTTTATGTCGTGGTTCTATTGTGTGACACTTATCTGATCGTCTCCCGGTTTTGTAATGGTTTCGATGTGATTCTAATATTTTCTATTTTAATCTGTGAACGGACGTAATGGTTGTGCTTTTATTTTTTCTGTTGTTCTCAATGTCTTTATGGGTATTATATCATTTGAATGGTGGTTTTCGATTCCCGAAAACACTTTGAATGTCTTAGTTTTTTTGAGTTATTTTTATTGCTGTTTTGATATTTTCTATTGGATTTTAGTTGGTGTCATCACATTTTTGATTATGCGTACTCAATTATCGTTTCTTTCTGAAAAAGCTAACAAAATTCTGTGTTTAAAACTTTACCCTATCTACCAGCTTGACTAAACTTTTGAGTTCATTGTTTTAAAATGGATTATAGCCGCTTCATCGTTTGCGGTCACTGGCAAATCTCTCGATTAGTATTCTGCGGTCGGGCTGCTGTCATCGGTTTATCGGTCTCGTGTTTCCAATACGAATATCATATTTTATAAGCTACTTTTGTTTACTTCTTTGCGGCTACTAAAACATTGACGCTTTGATACACTTATCTCATTAATACAATTATATTTATTCAGTACAGTATTATAGTAGTTTAAATGTTTATTTTTAGTAACTGATGTGACAAGTAGCATACGAACTAAGCACTTCCGTGCTTCGGAGGGCACATTAAGTTGTCGATCTCGGCTTGAAAGAGTCCTTTAAGCGGCCTAAAAAACTCCGTCACCAGAGTCGGCCACTTACTCATACGAATTAACTTACTTTACTGATATTTGTATTGTAGTTTATATTTTTTAATACGTCTTCTTTTCTCGATTTAAAATGAAACGAATTTGTAATTTGAATAAAAATTTAGACATAATACCTATACTTGCCAATTGATTTCTTTCAGTCCAACTTATCTAACCTATTTTATGCAAAGTTCGGTCCATGTCCAATCGTGCAATTAAGCCTAGGCTTTTAAGCCTGATTGAAGTAACTGGAAACCAGTCTAGATTCTATTATCACAGAGCTTTTGAATTGCCTTTGAAGCGAGTTAATCTTTTTTACGTCTTAGTCTAAAGATCCAAAGGCGAGATTACCTTATAATGGAAGCAAAAGAAGAAGGTAAGTTATTTAAATAGGATCAGAATTGCATAAAAGTTAATTTCTTGTTGAAATGTGGTCGAATTAGCAATCAACCTAATGCTATATGTTTTATATAGGTTATTTATTTTATTCACCTCGTTTGAAGACTTTTCTTGTCATCGTATTAACTGAGAAGATGGTCCAAGGCTATGGTCATACTTAAATAATTAAACCACTTAAGCTTTCCATGTTAAACTAATGAATACTGTTTTAACTTCAAGATCTTTTGCCTTTTATGATAGGTTTAACACGAAATCAGAATACAGTGGGCATTATCATAACCTTACATTTGCTAATGCTATGTTTCAACATACCTTAGCTTTGTCTAGTCATGACAAAACAACTCATAATTTTCCTTTGTCGAAAAATAAACGCGCTATTTTAAACTCTATGGCGCAAGTAATAGGAAAGAGAGACGTTGGATTTGGTGGGTTCAAATGGTGCAGTCAAAACGAATGTATTTGAATAACGTAAACCTGTCTTAGAAGATGACTAGGCATAGTACTGAATCGGGATGGTGAGCCGTATTGTTGATGAAGCTGATGTTGTTATTGATAGGACTGTTTTGTTTCTTTTTTTTCTCCTTTGAATTTGATAGAGAATAGAGATAAAAAGATATTGCTTTTTACTTAAAATTCGTAATAATCTTCTAAGTAATTGGTATGTGCTAGTGGCTATCTCTGGTAATAGAGTGTATAATCTACAATAGTTGAAAAACAATATTTAAAAAAAAAAGTGATAAATGTGTGTGATCCTACTAACTACTAATATTATAAAGGCAAAAGTCCGTGTGTGTGTGTGTTTGTGTGTGAATGTTTGTTACCACGTATCTCCATAACTACTTAACTGATTTTGATGAAATTTAGAATGTAGATAGTTTAGGTTCTGGAACAACACAGGCTTCTTTTTATCTGGTAAAAATATATGGTTCCCGTGGGATAAAAAAAGTAGTCCACGCGGGCGAAGCCGCGGGCGTTCAATAGTCGTTTATAAAATTTAATAAAAGAATATGCGTTACCTACCAATATGCGTTACATACAATTATAGAGTCCTTCCTTTCTTTTGCACAACAATAAAATGTTACGACTTCATCCGACCATATCCACACATTTCGAACTAGCAATGGACTGCGCTCCCAGGAGCGCAAGTTACAAATTATTCCACCCACATACGTAAGTGCACCTGAATCAATCAAAACACACGTTCGTTCCGCCTTTTATTCGTATTTTATGCACGTTAGTGTTATTGAATGAACAGTGAAAATGTTAATAAACAATTTGTATGGCAAACGTTTTCACGCCCATCAGGCGGGTACTTGTTTTGTTGTGTGGTTTCTGAGGAGACTTTTGATAAATCTAGTGAAACGATTTATAGTCGTATTGCTCATTATACGGACTAAAAGTGAAGGAAAAAATGTCATTTTTCCTTCAATTTTGATTAGTTTTGATACGATTTATGTCAAAATTGAAGGAAAAATGACATTTTTTCCTTCACTTTTAGTCCGTATAATGAGCAATACGACTATAGATCACTGCTTATGTTTTTAACCATTGGTCTAACAATACAACCAGTCACTCTTTGATACGTTTCTATAACACGAATCTGATGACAATAAAAATCTTCAACAACATTTCCGTATTGTTGTTTGTTATTTATACAATTTTATTATATTATATTGTAAAGTTTTTTAAATAATTATGTTTTTTGTAATTTTAATGTTTGTTCATCAACATGTTTGAATTGGAGGTACATCATTGTTAAATTTTGAGAACAAAAAGATTTCTGCATAAAAAATTATGTGTATCTAATTATCAACAGTGAATAAAAGTATAGAAAAGCTGCATATATGCATATACGTTGAATATAATAAACCTCTGATAGAAACTAGCAACTCTTTGACCATTAGATACCGTTCTTACAAGACCAAGTTCTAATTTATGGTAACCGCCTTGCCATCAATAATTCAGAGATCAAGTCTTGTCATACGCTTGTTCATAAGTCGTTACACTAGATTGCGGGACAATCATAAATGCAGCCATGAAATAAATATTACAGGGTATAGATGCAAAACTAAAGATCAGTTGGAATGAGTTGTACAAATGACCGCTCGTCAATACTCTCGACGATATTGTAAGCGGCGGGGAAGCATTGGATTTGACCGGTACAAGATCAGAAAAAATTGCGCGAGAATTGGATGCTCTTGTGAAAAGCGTAATTTCTTGATTATCATAATACCTAGTGAGACTAAACGGTTGCTGCTTTCAAATTTTTTTCTTGCATTGCTGAATATAGATGCATGTGATTGTGATGGTGACCACATATCATCAAATTATGAGTAAGGTGTTATGTTGATTAATGAAATGTAATATAGAATGATGGACGTCATGCAGTAAAATAAGGAGATGTTATATACACCTAATGTAGTGGAGTGTAGCTGAATAGCACAGAACTGTTTGATAGGACAAACGTAGGCCAATGCCCAGCAGGCATTGGCCTACGTTTGTTCTATGGTTCAAATTGGACTGTGCATGAATATGATTAGAACTTGACTATGTGAAATATCGCTCGATTAGATGTTATTTTCGCAATGTGATCACTATGTTCCAGCATTACAGTTTTGACTCCTCAATCTGTTTCAGTTTCACTTCTCTGCACTTTACTATCACTCATTCTTAGAGGTGTATACTTTATGCGATCCAGTTTCGCAATAATAATCCTTAATATGAGAATGTCAATGAACTATATAGTACAAAATAGAGCTTATAAACTGCCTTCGGGGTTCTAATTTGGGGTTTTGATTATTCTCGACTTAATATTCAGGGCCCTAAAATGTTATTCGTAATTGAAGTTTCAAAAAGCTTCATTCTAGCTATGTACTTATGATAACTTATCTAGTGCTTTTTTGAACCCTATGAATAATAAAAACTGCAGTCTATAGATCTTTTCTAGATTCTTCATACTTTATAGGGTGACCTACACCTAAGTAGATGTTATACAACGCTTAGATGATGTCATCTTAGTCATCTAAGCAATTCTCATATTTATAATTTATCTTCTGTACTTATGCGTGGGTCACTGTGTTATGATGAATGCCTAACGACATGTACTAGGTACCTAAAAATATAAAGCCTTTGGTACTGCTAGAACAGTAACTGATATGCGTAGCGTATTTTACAAGAAAACATTTTTAGTCTAAGGAAACAAGACGTCAATTTTTTTTTCAACGTTCGGGTGTGTTAAAAAATTATAATTCAAGTTAAAAAATAAAAGTTACTCATTATTCTGATGTAAAATTCTAACTATGAACAAAAAATTAAAAGATCAGAGAACATTTTAGGGTTGACAGAAGGAACTGTCTTGACATTTCTTGACGGGGGTTTGACATCCTATTTTTGTTGACATTAACACCCTAATGAAAATTCATTTGATATTCTATGGTTCAAAGTTTAAGCGTGAGCATTAGGGCCTAGTAAAACGTTATTTGTTTCCACTGTGGGGACCAAAAATCGAGTTATGTATTCTGTGTATGTATTCTGATCAAATTTAAGCGAATGTAGCTATTACTTTGAGAAATTCGCAGCTTAGTCAGCTCCACACGTATTGACCATGTCTTTCCTGAGGATATTCTGATTAAGCTTGAGAAGATGGTTTAAGTTCTGGACAAGCTACCATCTCAAACAATGTCACAGGCACTGCAAAATCCCGTTGAGTGTTGATAATAAGTCCTGATGCTAAATCATTATATTATAGTTCCAGAGATTAGCGTGTTCAATCAACAAAAAACGCAAACTCTTTCGCTTTATAATATTAGTATAGATTTAAGTTGACAAACTTAAGATTCCACATTTCCATGCTTATTAACGAAGTGTTTACTAAAAATGTTGACTCGTTTCCCTTTTTGCGTTCTCAGAAGATTTTGCTTTTTTGGATAATTGAACGTGCTAATCTCTGAAATTACCAGTGGGATTAAAATTTTTTCTTCATTTGATAGCTTAATTCTTGAGGAAGGTTAAAGGCTACTTTTCATTATCATCATCATCACCATATACTACCACTGCGTGAATAACGCCGAGGCGTCGAGAGCGCGGCTGGTAACAAATAAAATAGCAATTTGAGTGATCTTTAAACTAATAAGAACTACTACATTTTCTGTAACAGACTGGACCATCCTTGCCATTTGAATGTTCACATTGTTCTCTCTGGATTGGATTGTATTGTCTCATCGAGTGGACCTATTTATAGGATAGCTTCATACCTATCTCCAGCTCAAGTAATAAGAGAAAGCGGCTTATATTAACCAACTTTACATAGAAGCTTCATATAAAATTTATTTGATCAATCTTATTACTTCAGTGTAATTGAAAATGGTAAGTAAATTTTATATACCGGTATGTGATCATACTTTGCTGAACTGATGCCTTCTGTGCCCTACCAACTGCCACCAGAATAACCTGACCACTAATGAAATCGAAGAAAACACTTACCGGGTAAAGCTCATGTTACCTTTTAAAGCAATGATTTGATTGAAGAAGACTCAATTGATTCAACTGATATTAACCAGAATCTTACAAGAAAAGCTTATAAGACTTTCGAGTATCATGATAAAAAAAAACTTGCTAGTATTCAGTGTGGCTCTATTTTGTTCGTTGGAAATAGTATTCAAACCATGCCACGAGAATAATCAAGAAAATGATAAAACGATGGTCTTTCATATAAATTATGATTATAACTTTGCGTTGTCCCATTGCTTGGCAAAAGCCTTCCTTCTTCCATTGAATCCGTTAAGGATTTGGGTCCATCCAGCTAGTCCTAGAGAGTTTAACTTGTGGTGCCACCAAAACCTTGGTCTGCCGCGTGATTATTTAAGGTTTTTGGTTTGAATGCTTCCAACATTTGAACTAGACTAACACAGTCTGTATTTCAGGATCGCTACAGCTTATGCCCTAATAATGCTAGAAGAAATGTAATAGTACAACGTAACATGTGACTGCTCGACACATGGCAGACATAGGGGTGGGTCCCGGAGATTTGTAGTTGACAAGTGAAATAAAGAATGTCACTTATCTATCCGATGCAAATAGATGGTGTGAGATAACGCTTCTTTGTTGGCTGTTTATAGAGATTTTGTCTAAGCTCATAGCGAGAAAATGAGTTGCTAAAGTTCACTTAGAAATTTTCTCTAGTATCCAGAAGTATAAAATTATATTTATATTACAATATTACAATTACAATTTTTTGACTTGTAAACATACAATTTACCAATAAATGGATTATTACTGATTATTATTATTACTGATTATTCCATAGAGAGACAAGTATTGGTATAATAAGATGCACTTTCGGATTTTGATACGAAGGTTGTGGATTTGAATCCGAGCCTGGTTTTTGAGTTTCATTCTTCTCCAGTACACGTTCATAACGGTAAAAGAACATTATCAAGTGGAAACCCTTGACTTATAGTCAGCTCTGCACCATATTGACTGTGTAGTTCCTGTAGAAATGTCATTAACCTGAAAAGATGATAATTTGCTTTTGAGAGCATTAGACAAGATCCCTTTCAGACCGACTCAACAAGTTTCAATAAAACAGAAGCCAGAAATTTTATGAGTACTCCGCAACTTTCACAGCAAACTCGTCAAATTAAGCATTATTAGCGGGTAAAGTTCTATCACTCTAACCGCTGTCCTTAATCACGTTGGGGGTTTTGCTTCTCTGTAATTTGTTGTGAAAAGTTCACGGAACACTAAGGTTAATGTCCTTTGTGTAAAGAAAAATGTAGTTTATCAGTTTTTACCCTCTATTCAGGCCATAACGGTGTCTTGCAACTAGGAAACTGAACATGTGCGAGGAAAAAATCTACCAACAGCATCATTTACATAGGTAAGCTCAGAGCAACTCAATTAGTGGTTTTTTCTCGCGAACCATTCATTCCTCAACCATCCTTGAAAAAATCGCACCTTGGTGACTGAATCTAGTAAATTGTAGACCGAATCTAAGGCGCTGGGAAGAAGTAGGGGAAACTTTTGTTTAGTTATGAATTTGAAGAGAATAAACAAAACGGGTATATAATACAAAAAAGCACGTTTTACTCACTGTATCTATCTATCAGCCCATATTCACCCATTGCGGTGAAAGACCTCTTCATCCACTTTTTCGATCCTCTGCCTATCGAAATTCCTTGCTACGTTTTATCTTCAGATCATCTGGTTGCTGAACTGCGGGTGTAGGTACTGTGCGGCGTCACGGGACCATCACTCACTTACTCACTCACTATTTGTTCACTGTACATCCGGCCTGTATAAAATTATCTCTCATCATCATATTTTGCCATTCACTAGGTATAAGCAAAAATACTTATTTTGCTCTTTTTGTTTTGATTGGTGCAGTGCAAACTTAGGTAGGACCATCTCAACCAGCAAAGATTATTTATTTTTTGGATATAAATATGTGTTATGTATGACTGTAGACAATTAAAGCACTTTAAAGGGAACAGGTAGCGCTTTATGTATGTTAATATTATTATAGGTATTGCAAACTAGATCAGACTGGTACTCACCGTTGTATAATGTTGAGAAACCGCGTTTCAATGCTAGTTATGTAGAAGCAGTTAGTCTTTGAGAAGTGCGTGATAGAAATTGCGTTGCGCACCGTTTTTACAACTTATACGTATTTATGTCTAGGCTAGTGATTGTCGAGAGAACAGCATAAAAAGAGATCCGTTAATCCAGTGCATGTCTTTAGACCTGAGTGAACACAATAATTAGGCGTGTTGGAATTTCATACTTTTTAACTAATTGCCTTTCCCGGATCTGCGGTGCTCTTAAAAAGAATGCAGTGCAGCTTGGACGTTTCGACTAAATTATCCGGATACATAATATGTATTTATAGTGAAAACAATAATAGTGTAGTTTTTTAAATTAAACACGGAAGGAAGCTTCAAGGTATTTATACAGAGGTATATCGAACTGGAGTGAAGACCTGAAGCTACTTGAAAATCAAACAGTCTGTGATCATAACCGACATCGGGACCGAGAGAAACCATCTGATTTGCGATTTAAATGATGTTTGTGAATGTGCACCGCAAGTAGGTTAGTATCTCCTTCGCTAGACTGTAAACACGGTAGAATATAACTGACACAGATATTACGTTATCTTGTACCTTTCTAAATTGAATGAAACAAAATACTTACTATGAATGAATGAATTATTTTATAATAATCTGAATGAATTATTTGACACTAGCGGACGCCCGCGGCTTCGCCTGCGTGCACTACTATTTTTTTTATCCCACGGGAACCGTGCATTTTTCGGGATAAAAAGTAGCCTATGTCCTATTCCCGGTCATTATCTATGTTTCAAATTTCAGCCAAATCGGTTCAGTAGTTATGGAGATACGTAGCAACAAACATTCACACACACGGACTTTCGCCTTTATAATATTAGTAGGATTTAATTAATTATTTAAAATCAAAATATGAAATAGGCTTAAATTGTATTTGATTATTATTATTGTATTGATTAATTGTTTACTATTGTTTTAATTCTTATTATTGTAGGTATACCAACACTGATGGTAATATAACTTATATTTTCATCTCAATTTGTACCTATGTTTTACAATAAATGACATTCTATTCTGTTTTATTATATTGTAATCTATTCTGAAAAAAATTAATAATAATTAATTAAGTCATTGTTTTTCTGTTATTTTCTCAATTATTAATATTTTATTTTCTAAGTTACTGGTTAGTGAGTTATTGTTCAAGACAAGTTATACAAAAGATGAAACTTCATCTCAATTAGTTCAACCGACTTTGAAATAAATTTATTTTGAATTAGAACATTGAATAGACATCGCCTAACCTTATTAAGGAACGTAGCTCTTTTGTAATCAACCTAGAATTGTAATTCAAGTAGTTTGAAAGGCAAAATAACCCTTTTACAAGAGAGAAGCTTCAAATAACTGCCAGAAATCCTTTTCAAAGTTAGTAGGGCTTGACTTAGGTAACCTAGTCAAAGTTAAAGCTAGAGGCATTGAATTAAGACCACAATTAGATAATATTATCTTTTAAGTTTAATGAGCCTACGCTGAGAAAACTAAACTTACATTACCTATATAAACAAACAGCACTGATCTCATTCTAAGGCTGAGTGCACACCTATCTGCGCCGAATGCTCAAAGTACAATACAATACAATACAATATATCTTTATTGACATAAATACCCACAAAAATACAGAGTCAATTAAAATAACGATACAAATATATGGGGTACTTAAAACAATGGGCGGCCTTATCGCTGAAAGCGATCTCTTCCAGGCAACCTTTGGATGGACAGGACAAAATCTAAAAGATAAGGACGGTGGTAAACACTTAATGGAATAGAATAAAAGAAAAGTGACACTTGTAAATTTAAAGGCACAAATACATTATTTAAAAACACTACTTTCAAAGTACCTAGGTACCTATTGCCAGATTCGGTGGAATCTGACGTTTCAACCGCGGGCAGGTGTGCGAGGTTTTATACGATTCCATAATAAAAAATTCTAAATTCGATTCATTCGGCACTTTCGGCGAAGATAGGTGTGAGGTGTGAGGCCACCATAAGATTTCGTGTAGTCGGAATCAGTGGGACTAAAAAGTGTAAAAGGCCGCTAAAAAAATTATTTGTCTTAATTATAACAGTGCTGATAATAACTATTAATACTCAAGTACGTAATTATTATTGAAGTTTTAAATTCAATCTGATTAATAAAAGGCTTACAAAGGTGGACTAATTTTTTTTTCATTACAAAATAGTTCAAGCTACAGATAACATTAGTCTTACAAATGAAGATTTTGTTCACAACAAGCCTGGATGGAATTGTGAGGTTCAAGTAATGAGGAAGTACTTACACTTGAATGGACCTGGAAGCCGTACCATAAAAGAAACCATTTTATGTTCACAGACCACGATAGAGCAAAGCAGACACATTCATTTCGTCCAGGTAGGAAACTACATACGACAACATGCTCCAGCTATGTGATCTTTGTTAAGAAACGGGTTGTCAGATCTTTAGGGTTTTTATGTGCGGAAAGGGGTTATTTTAAATTTAAGAGTCCCTCTTATCGGTGCAATGATGCAATTTCCTGCTTATTATTTCTTTCTAATGCAAAATATTTTACTTCTTTAAGGTAAGGTGTAGGGTCAAAAAAAATATAGGCATAGAAACTTAATAAACCAATGTTCATAAATTTAGTATTTTAATTTACTTATTGTGAATTTTTGAAAATACAAGGGAACTTGACGGAAATTATTATCATTCACGTGATAATGGTCATTCTTTCCAAAGAGCGATCGTGTCTTAATGACGTGTCTCTTTACCATTATGAAGATTATTATGAACCAAAATTATAATCCGAAACACTGTCGGTATCATCATCATCATCTTCATCATCATCTCAGCCCATTTCCACCCACTGTTGGGTAATAGACCTCTTCTGTATCACGCCATTCTCTCCGATCCCTCACTAGTCTCATCCACTGATTCCCGACCACATCGATATCTAAAAAGGTAAATAATTGTCTCTGTTCCCTATTTCACTAAAAAACATTAAGTTCAACTTTGATTCTCAAAGTGGCATTATATTTTTAGGAATATATAAGAAGAACCTCGTAAGATATAGCACAACCTTACAAGCTCTAGTACAAAGACTTAGAAGGCTTAGTTCCCTTTGCCCGAAGCCAGTGGACAGAGAAATTGCCTCAAGTCAGGTAAGCCGCTTTCTTTGATAGATACAGACTTTGTGGTGGGATTGGATGTGTGGCGGTGAAATACGTTTTGATTCGCATAAACATGGATATGAGGAAAAGCGTCGCTCAGTGACTTCTAGCAAATCAAAACATACCTATAAATGTAATCAGTTCATGAAATAAATAAAAAAAACAATATACGTTAGAGGCAAGATCTCGACGCCTTTGAGGAGACTTGGTGGGAATTCTCGAAGAACAGAGATGGTTGGAGAGATGGGGGAGACCTTTGCCCAGCAGTGGGAAGACATAGGTTAAAAAAAAGCCTACTACTACTCCTAAAAAATTGTAACGTTAAATTTTAAATTTTAGCTTTAAAGTCGATTAGCCATGACGGAGGTCTTCAGACGGCCTAAAAACTCCGTCACCAGATTTAGTCATTAGCCCATAAATTTTTAAATAAGTACAATGCCAAAAACATATTGATAGAGCGAAAAAGTAAAGTACTCGTAGTTTTAATAAAAAAGTCTTATGTTCGACAGATGCACAAGTAAAAAAGATACACATATCAAAACAAAGACTGAAATCTCCGCTATCAAATGGATCAATACATCAATACGTGTTTTAATTAAAACCCTGCTGATAACATCTATAAACCAGGTGTTAGGGCCTCAATAGGAACAATAATGACTTTCAGATTCCGCGGGTCTATTAAAACAATTTAGCATCCCTATTGTCCCAAAGTAAAGGTGCTGCTAAACATTGCGTCGAAGCTGCGGCGTCCTATTATCTATTTTAAAAATATTTATTACATTTGCCTATTTGACATACAGGTTCCAAACCAGGAATAATATTCTAAAAATTCGAAAAAGGGCTTATCAAACTATAATTTTTGGAAACAATAATAGACACGCAACGTAAGCACATAATAATAAAACTACTATATTCTGTGACGCAAGTCACTTTTATGGTGCGAATACACGCTGGGCCAGCCTAGGCGAGCCTGGCGAGTGCAAGCGAGAAGGCGAATCAATGCAAGGCGAGAGCGATAGAGACGCAATGCGAGCCTGGGCCAGCGTATATTCACGCCTTTAGATGTTTTGTTAAATTTCAATGTCCGAAAACACTAGTTTTATTGGAGTAGGTTATTCGTATCCGTAATGGTCAATGGATGACAGATCCTAAATTCAGCAACCGAAAGATCTGTTGTGCCAACTGTATCTTCGCATCTTAATTATGTTCACCGTAAAACGCTCTGTGTGGCTGAGGCGTTGTAGACAAACCGGGACGCCCCGTGGCGAATTATAATGAGACGAAACTTATAAAGGAGTGATACGAAATGAAGCTATCATATTTCTATCAACACATGTCGCGACAAAAAGCTTTTCGCTTTGCAATTACGAGGCAAATATCTTTTGTTTCTAGCATCCGTTATAATACGATAGGATTGTAGCGACATCTACCTGTCGCTAGATAAACTACATAGAAATGCTACGCACTACGATCTTCAGAAAAGATGGCGACACAACATCGTAATGTCTAGATCACGCAAGCGGTAATTTCAGCAGCGATCGCCATGACCAACCAACAACAATTGTTGGTCAAATGACCACGGGCAAGTGGGTCAGATGGGCGGGCCCGTTGCAGAGGAACCACCTACTCTGCCTTTGGAGAACAACACCACCATGTTCCCCAAAGGATCATTTCAGCACTACAAATACGCAAAACATTCGTAAAGAAGTTTCCGGCATATTTCTTGTCACTTTATTGTATTTGAAAGCATGCAACGTGCCCCACATAAACTTCTATGCTTAAGAAGAATCGCTAAGCTGTTGATTCCGGCTATAAAGTACCTGAAAACTCAATCATCAGCACTGGCTATGCTTCAGAAGACTCTGTTGATCCCAGCTATAAAGTACTCGTGAAAACTCCCATCATCAGCAATGTCCTAAACTGAAATCCCTTGGTTATAACACTAAATGATTTCCTGTAGAATTTGGTGATATGAATATGAATTTGTAAAAACTAGTACTGCTATCAATTTCAAAGAGTAATTGTGTCAGCGCTCAATTGATCAAGCTACAAACATAGTCGTTTGTGAAGAACGACTAGGCAAGGATACTGTACGTACCTACTGTAAGTACACCACGCTCACTACTGAATCATCCAGAATTCCAGAAGGAAGAATTTACATTCAAATATCGTTAATCTTCTATTATATTAATTAATCTTCTTCCATCGGACTTCCAGATACCCGGAAAGGCGCCATTTGTACATGGTTGATATTCCCAGTGTTCGTACTAAGCGCTTTGATTCTACATTTTTTATACGCACGGCGAAAATGTGGAACTCCTTGCCGGGGTCTGTATTTCCAGAAAGGTATAATTTGGGTGTCTTCAAATCGAGAGTCAATAGGTTCTTTCTAGGTAAGCGTGCTCCATCTTAGACCGCACTGTTGCTTTACATCAGGCAGAGTGTGGTCAAACGCAAACCTATTTTCGCTTAAAAAAAAAAAAATATATTAATAAAATCTATTAAAATAAAAAAACAAATGATAAGAAACAAAATGTGTTTCCAAGTTAAAGTATTTGGACATAAAATCCAGAAGGAAGGATTGTCATTAAAGTATCGTTAATCTTATTAGATCAGTAAAATCTCTTAAAATAAAAAAGAAATATTATGAAACAAAATGTGTTTCCAAGTTAAAGTATTTTGACATAAAAACACGTTCTAAAAATTAACTCTCTAATTACTCGAGTCAGTAGACCCTAAGTAACGTTATTTACAAAATAATCCGACGAAACAATGAACAAAATAAAACAATGAACAGAAAGCGCCTACAAAAATAAATATGTCCCAAAGAAAACAATGGACGAAACAAATTTAGTATTAAAATAACGTTGGTTGATACTTGAAAAGTGACTACTCACTTCACTGCGTGCGGTAGGCAGTCCAGGCATTCGTAAAAGTGGTTATTATGTTTAAACTCGCCCACACACGGAACATCTACAAGAGTTCTAAGGGTTCTATAAACTCTATGATTATCACGTGCAGCATCTTAGACAGTGCCATATCTTGAAAATATTAAGTAAATTTTATTACGTTTGAATAAAGGAGACATAAGTAGTCTCTAGAGAAATAATAAACTAAATCAGCTACTATCAAGTAATCATTCACCCAATGTTTCATAATAATTTCATAATAGTTTATTTCATAAAAACACTGTTAAGATTACATAGGAAGATAATATAAATGTTAATATAACATAATAGGAATGTTGGTAGGAACATAATAAAAATGTTGTAACATAGAAGCAGACTTTTTTTAATAAAAAAATTATGAATGTACATAATACTTATTAAGTAATTTTGCATGAAACACAATATCTTAAAACATATTTTTATATTATGAATGAAGTGCTTTTGTGAAGTTTATATATTTTTTTTTTTAAGTTAAAGTAATAAACTTTAAAAACTTACTTTATTTTTAAGTTGAATTCTCAAGTCAAACATGCAACAATGTATATCGAATAGGCTAGAGACGACACGTCCTAAAAATTAAAACGTGTTACGTTTGAGTGTGACTGATTGGGATAAGAAATCCCTATCAAAAGTACCTAGTATTTTTTCATAACACACAAAATTTGTATATATTAAAAAAAATTCGCATACTACTTATCCCCAAAACATCACTGATATTCGCCTTACAACTGTCTAAAATTTTATGAATTATAAAAACATGTTTATACCCTCTGGACATTTGGAAAAAGTAATCTATTTCGATAAGCCAACAAGAATACTGTTCATTTTTATTTTGTCCGTTCCCTGAGGCTTATAGGATCTTTTGAGTGTGGTCTAAGTTATAAGAAATACGTTTTAGTTATGAGAAATTTACTATAGAACCAACAGCATAATATTATCGATATATTGAATGAAGATTTTTCATTGTATCACGTGTGTTAACACTTGACATCTCTTGAAGATGTCTAAGGATGTCCAAATACATATTTGATACATACCCTCACTTTTTGCAAAAGTGAGGATTTCATACGTGACAAGTTGCAAGCCCATCGCCGCCGTTATGAAAGCTAACTGGTTTTCTCACAATTCTCAAAATAATTCTCGTTTGGACTCAAAAGGTAGGTAAATGTCGTTAAAAATTCCCATGTAAATATATTTTTTCATTTCTTAATTCTTTAATTTAAACTTTAATTAATTAAAAGACGGTATAGGGAAGCACCGCCTAAGAAAAAGGCCCTAACTAGTTTTTTAGTTTTATAAATAAATCTATCTTATTTATAAAGATGGGCCACTGATTGCCTGAAATAAAGAGTTTTTTTTTTATTCAACGTATCTCTTCCCACTGCTGGGTAAAGGTCTCCCCCAACTCCTTCCATACATCAATACATACAACACTCTATCCCTCGCCGTTTCCCAGCAGTTAGTCACTCTCAAAGGCATCGATATCGTCGCGCCAACGTTTTCGTGGTCGACCTCGACGCCGCCTTCCTTCTGAAGAGTTTATTATAATTAATTATATGATTATTAATCTTCTAACTTGTACCACATATTCAGGAGCATGACGATGCATTCGCCTCTACCGTAGCCATAATCTCACCACGATGTTGCGATAACGCTTGTGTGGCGACCCTTGTAATGTGAGTTCTTAGTACTTCTTTCTATATCTATCTATAGGTTATTATAATTAAGCTTTGGATTAAATAGTCTTAGTATACCTAGGAAATCTCGAAGAACAGAGATGGTTGGAGAGATGGGCGGAGACTTTTGCCCAGCAGTGGGACGACATAGATTAAAAAAAAATATAGGTAGGTAGTTTGAGATATGTTTTTGATTAGATATGGACTTGGTAAATTTGTTGTAGGTACTATTTACATTTTTGATGTGTGATTGGTGCGCTGTTGAAAATGGTTACAAATAATAGTAAACATTTGATCACAATGTTAAAGAAGTTTTCATGTTAGGTAATGTTCGTAAACACTTCTAAAGGAGCTTTCTAGGAGCTTTCAAAACATCTAACAATTCCTAATAGAATGTAACAATTCCTAAAATAATGTTAGTAAAAATGTATTAGTGTTAGAAAATGTTTATTTATATTGTTTTAACAGCAGTGTGGGAGCAACATTAAGGAAATTATATTTATAACACAAGAGTGCTGAGATTGATTCCCGTTAAACAACTTATTAGTACAAAATCTTATTTCACCAGACAACATACAATATTTACCAAATAAATGTATTTGTATTTGTATTCTAGTAAGATTCTAAGGCAATTGTATTAACACACGGGAATTATTCACTAAAAAAATATCGTCAATTTAGATACTGACAACGTTTGGATTCATCCGGAGAATCTAAATAGATATGAAGGAGGGAGTTGCGGTAAGGTTACTCCTCGCAAACATTGTCGGTACCTGAATCGAAGATATTTTACAGAGAAATTCCCGTGTGTTAATACAATGTCAAATACAATTCACGAAAGTTTTGAAAGTGAAATAGATACTAAAGCTTTGGATGTGTCGATTGACAGACACAGAAAAAAACAAATTTTAGATAGAGACAATTTAAAAAAATAAAGGATAGAAAAAACTATCTAACGGTAACCTTGTGACGGAAGTATTAAACCCTCATTTTAATATTATAATTTCTCCGATGACAGTTTAAATTCAGTGGAATCCAAATGCCACCCTCCGTATACGAAATGGGGCCTAATGTCCCATTTAATAACAAATTAGATCTCGCCGCATTAATTAAATGGGCCTAATGTTTTGTCCCAGTTTGGTAGCGGTGGTTTTATAACACCGACAGAGAAAAAATATAGGATATCGTAAAATCAAAAGGATTCATTGATGATCATGGAATTCTTTTGTAGATGTTGGGCATGATTGTGATGTATTTAAAACAAAAATCTAACTACAAAAAAAAAACAAAATGTAAAGTGTGACTCATTCTTTGTTACACTGCTCATAATAGGGTTAAGAGCCAGTCTATTTTTAACCGACTTCAAAAAAAGGAGGTTCTCAATTCGTTGGAATCTTTTTTTACTGTTATAACGGAACTTAGCATTGTACAATAACAAATGTTTTGTATATTATTTAAATTGAAACAACAATGTGCTATTTTGTGAATAATAACATTAAATTAATCTACACACAAAATTAAAACTTGTAACAAAAATATGCAACCTATTTGGTCAAAATATTTATAATATTCGATTTTAATTCATCACCACAAAATCGTTCTCTTATTTTGTGGAGTCATACTTTTTAATTGCAACCCCTATACTTATCCAAGTGGCCATCTACGGGCACCGTAGTTCCTTATTCGATTAAAATCCCTATTATTTAGTGAAAGCAAAAAATATATCGCTAAAGTAAAGTAAGTTCGTATGAGCTAGTGGCCAACTCTAGTGACGGAGGTTTTAGGCCGCCTAAAGGCCTCCGTCATGTCTATTGCTAAAAAGTATTTTCGTAGAACATACATACCTGCATAATAAACTCACGCCCGTTTCCCATCATAGGGGTAGGCAGAGACCACAGATTTCCACTTGCTACGATTCTGACACACTTCTTTGGCTTCATTCACTCTCATCACATTCTTCATTCTTCTTTCATTCATTTTCGTAGAAATATAAGCTTCTATTTACCAGTTAAACAAAAATATGTTTCTTTTGTAGATAAAAACCAAGATTTCAATTTAAATGGTAAAAAACAGATTTCTTCCAAATATACATTTACAAATTAAAACTGTAATAATGGAACAAAAATCTTACCTTATTAAAATTCTTAATACAAAATGAACAAGATAATTAAATCACTGAAATTGGATTATAAAATTAGGGAATAACTGACACGATTTCATCAGTACTAATTAAAAGTACGTAGGTATCCGATTTCATGCCTTTGATATCATTTTCACACGCCTTATTACCGTAGTTTTTATCACATTTTCAATCATGATAACGAATTTTAAAACTTCATTATACAATCTTATTTGGTCAAAGTAAAAGACACGATTTAAATCAAGAGAATTACGTGAATACGTCTTAAAACTAGCAACCTTAGCCTTTTGTCTTTTAAAAGGCGTTTATGTGCTAGGTAAAGTGGTTTAGACATACCTTTGACTACACCTCGAAATACCTTTATAAGGATCTAAAATGTCAAATGATTTCAATAAACAAAGTATGTCATTTATATGATATCTACCTAAAGTACTAACCCAAATCATGAGTTTAAAATTGTGTGGTCCCTTTTTTCTAATTTCAGGCAACAAAGGTCTATCTGTAATAAAAAATTGCCTGTTTTACGTTAGCTTTATTTCAAGATTCACCTTCAAATCCTAAATTAGAATTAACATTTCAAATTCAATAACCTACTGATTCTAGACACGGCTACCTGGTCCCTAAGACGTGACCACGTTTTGATTTCTTATCTCAATTTGAGGGTGATCCTGATTTACCAAATGCCAATGACATTTAAAAATAATAGACAGGTTTCTAACGCGCGCAAAATGAAGACTTGAAAACGTCCTAATTGGGACATCTTGTCTATAGTCCGCGTCGACCAGGACGACGACCTAGACATCCTAGACCTAGACGTGTTTGTCACGTGTATATAGTGAATTACAAAAACAATGAAAATGCTATTGTGTTATAAATGTATTTATTTGCGGAAATTGTCAACATAGTGTGCACTATATTGCTATGTACTGTACACCAGTGAGAACAGATTTTAAACGTCGGTAACTTTGAACGTAACATATCTAGGGTATACCTATAATATCATTCCCAAATACATTTAAATGAGGATACCGCGAATTACGGAATGAAGGTTCCCCGTTATCATTAGATCTAGTTGGGAACAATATTTTACACAATATATTTGCTGTACTGCTTGGGAATATTAATTAGTATGAGATAATGGACTAGTTTCCAGATAAGATTTCCTCAGGACACGTACAAGTTTATTGCGCTGGGGAATCACACGTGAGATTGTGAGATACAGTGATCGTGTAAAGAAACAACTTTATGGTAGCGAAATTTACTCTTGGAAATGGCCAGTTGTGAAGATGGTGGAAATGATAAGTTAGTAGGAACCAGGATAATCATTTCTAGCTGAATCATAAGATGGAAGCTACTGTTTTAGAAGCGTACAGCTTTAGCAGATTTTTGGAGCAATTTTAAATATTCTACACAAAGAATAATGACTTGAAATAACTATACAATATACATTAGTAGTAAAAATTTATGTGTAGGTATGAACTGAATATTTTTAGGAAATGTCCTAAATGTAATCTCGTTCAAAACTACAAAATTAAGGACAACATACGGCAAAAGTGCAATTGTTGTCTTTAAACTTGTTTTTTTATTCGGAAAGATTGAATTCTGATTAGCTTCTAAGTCAGTGATACCGGACTAAAATACATCTACCCTAAGCACGCGTACGTTATCGCAAGGTCAACAGGCGCGTGCGCCCAATCGAGCGACAATGATATTGCTGCAGCCACATTGATATTGTTCTACGCACAATTTACCGGCACGGGCTATTTGTCTCACAACGGGATCACTGCCACAGTGAACTGATTTTCGGTACAGAAAGGCAAGTGTTCTGGTTTTCGGAGATAGGAATCACCAAATTGAACAGTACTTCAAAGTGGAATATAAGTTCTATTTAGGACTATTTATTAGTCTCAGGTTTAAGAAGTTTTTGTTGGTTTATAGCAAATTTATATTATTTATCATAACCCTATATTTACCTACTTATGTGAATTTGGTCTCTTTATGTATACAATTACTAAGTTATTTTTATGAAACATACATTCGAATATCCTTTTTTAAATCATAATTAATACCAATAAGCGAGTATTTTGAAACTTTCAAAACTTTTACGAAGATTAATTATTAAATATTAAAATATTAAAAGAAATTCTGACCAAAGGCTACACTGGTATCTAGTATTAAAGTTATTTGAATATTTCAAAAAATAACGATCAATAGCAAACATGTAGATATGTACCTATATTGTAAATTAATAGTAGGTACGTACATCTACAGATTTGGCAGACGTTAGCTCAAGATCGAGCCGAGTGGAGGAAGGGAAAGGAGGCCTTTGCCCAGCTGTGGGTCAGCAAAGGCTTATAAATACAATAATAATAACAATAGTACATTGCATTCTAAATTCTAGTTCTCAACTAAACCCAAAATTCTCCACTGGACAATGGTTTGTACTAGTTTGCTTACTGGCTTCACTTAGTATTGATGTATGATCGGAACTAGAGTTTTGTTTAGTGTTGTCGGTGTTGATATGAATTCTGTGGTAGTCCCTCGGATGCACGCCCGACGGGACGATAGATGTATTGCAATGTTTGGTGTTGTAGATAATGGTCTGCAAGCCATTAGAAATGACTTAAACAGACTGTGTGATGTATTGGGAACTTGAAACATAGGTAGTAAGCGCGTAGAGTAGTAAGTACGCACAATAATGTAAACATTTTTCTTTAGATTTTGCTTAGGTATTTCTGTTTGTGTGATTTTTATTCATTAGGTATGTACTTAGACTCAGTCTTTACTTAGACTGATAAAACTGTGCTTCTCCAAATGTACATACTGTAACTTTGTGTCAAATAAACGCTATTCTATCCTATTCTAGTATTGGTGTTTGGGAACTTCCAGATCTCTATTATTAGAATAATTTATTGAAAAACGTAATGTTGTAAATAGTGTCAAAAAGCTTGACGGTAGACATAGTAGCATAGGTACAGAAAAATATTGATTCTGCATTTGAAATTGAAAAAACTACTAAAAATTATGGTTGACAAAAATCCAACAAATAGAAAAATGAAAACATAGCAAACAGGAGGATTAATATGAAAATTAATCTAAATAATACAGCACAAAATGAATGGGATAAACACGTTACTTCAGTACTTCAGACTTCAGAAACATACCAAAAGGACATCGAAAGACATTTTTCAACAATTTCAACCATAAAGTATCAAAAAATACTTCAGTGCATAAGCAAAAACCATATTGGTTTCAAATCGTGAACGCTACAAAAAAACTGAAAAATCACACCCATGACGTGTAAACTTGCATTCTTATAAAGGGCGGCAGACCTTTGAATTTATTGTCCAAAACCATACGCTTTATTAGGTGTTTTGTTCTCGCATTTCGCTGCAGGGGTTCATTGTAACTTTGTTTTTCTGATAAATGTTCTCCGTTTTATTACAACTGTTATGAAACAATGAAAGCTTTTTGCACTTAATTGAATGCGTGATGATAAGTGTGAAAAATGCGTCATATATATTTTGAGTCTCATGGGCATTCTTGATCGAAAATTGAACTATGTAAGTATAAAATTAAAAACCCCCAACACATCCCTTCATAAACTAGAAAAGAGCTGATGATCTTGAAACAGCTGAACCGATTTTGATTAAACATGTTTATGAATCATCACTAAAAAACCTACTTTCGAATAAAACCGCATTCAAATCGATGAGCTACAGTGCCATAGACAGACACACAGATATGCACACATGGCGATCAAACTTATAACACAACTCTTTTTGCGTCGAGAATATTTTTTTTTTTTATTAAATTGGACATAGGTAACTGACATTTATATCAGCTTTTTAAAGGATTTGGCCGGATACTGCCCCAGAGCCGAATATCGAATTAGACTATGCGTCAGAATAATATTATTTAAATAAAATATCACAAAATTAACTGGTACATACAGAATACTTAGATATCTCGTGCCGTGTGGGAATATAATTATGTTATTTTATTAGTAACTTTAGTCACTTCCGGTACTACAGTCCGTAATGCCTCTCCAGACTCACGGCGAGAAGTTTCACCGAGACTTCTCGAAGAACAAACAAATTATCAACACTCTCAATTTTCTCACTCGTGATCTGTTTGAAATCCTTTTTCTCGGCCAAAAATAGGTACCGACACCGAAGCGCGAGAACAAGAAGGCGAGAAACTCCTCACATTCACGCTTCTCGGGTGTTGTCGGGGTTTCTTGCCGAGAGTCTGGAGGTATCACAGAGAATATTTTTATCAGATAGACCTACCTTCTTTTTCGCGGTTGACATGACACTCAAATAGTAAACAAAACAGACGGACAAGAATTTGACAGATGTAAAAGGAATTTCGTTGAGTTTCAGTTGTGTGATTGTGTTGTGATGTGATTTATGAGGATTTTGCATATTTTATTTAAAATTACAAAAACTGACGCCTTGGGATATGCATACAGACTAAAATGGAAGTGGGCTGGACATGGCTGGACGTCTACAAGATGGAAGATGGACTAGGAGAGTGACAAATTGGGAGGGTTCAAGAGGTCGACGCTGCATAGGAAGACCATACGCTCGCTGGGACGAAGACATCAAGAAAACTGCTGGACCAAACTGGCTCCGAGTAGCACAAGACAGGGACAGATGGCTGGCTTTGGAGGAGGCCTTCACCTTAGGGGTTCTCTAGTACCTACTTAGATTATAAGCATTAGTGATAAGAAAAAAATGTTAATTATAGAGAAATAAAAGGCTTTTTATTTTATTTATTTATATCATATTTTATTTTAGGTGGTAAGTACAGAATCACTGCACATGAGTGTAGATAATTTTATTGATGAAATTCCCAATTTTTCCTAAGTACTTTTCTTTTTTACTTTAAATTGTAGGTACTGGGAGCAGCTGTGTGCGTAAAGCTGCAACAGCCTCCTTCAGGCGATAGCCGACAGGCCTGACTTTCATCTTATTCAGTCTTGGGAGTCAAGGCATGCCATCTTGGCAACCTATACTTGCCATTGACTGTCCGGTTGTACCTACTTACCACTCAAATGTGCCACCGATTTTTGCCTACCTACTAATACTAACATAATATAAATGAATGATAATATTTTCACGTGAAAATTCCCGTGTGTTAAATAATATATGGATGAAAGTCTGAAATAAAGAATTTTTATTTTAATTTATTATTTTATTTATTTTCCATACCCTAGTTCACTCAAAATTCTGCCAGTCCATAATAATACTTACTAAATAATTATTGTTGGACATTACACACAGCGCCATCTATCCCCAAAGTAAGCAAAGCTTTTACTATACGAACCTAAAAAATATAGTTTCCTAGGTTCATCCGTTCATGCTGGGCGTCACAGCCTGCTGCTTTAAATTAGATTATCTTTTAAATCCCACTTTAAAAAGGAAGAAGATGAATGGAGTCTCACTATAAAATAAAAAAACAAACCCAAAAATCCCAATTTGGTCATGACGCAAGCATTCTTTCCTGTGGGCATCTGTGGGGCAAAATTGTTCTAGGAATCGGCCATGTCCTTTTTGTTGATGATGTCAGACATTAAATAAAATGTATAAGGCATTAAATACAATGTATCCGCGTGTATTTCAACTTTGTAACCTGTTTATAATATTTTAATGAGGTACCTACGCTAAAAAAATTACTCTGATCATTTTTTATTTCGATGATTGTATTGACAACATGACGATCCCAATTTTTTAAAGGTCTCGGGTTGGTAGTGATAACGTGAAATTAATATTCTGTCAGCGAATACGATATTCGGATGCCTGTTTTATGATATCGAGACACTGTGATCAGGCATTAAATTTTTTGTAAATTTATTCGGGTTTTTGAGACAAACGAGCGTTTGTTTTGGCACTCGATATCATCTTTATAAACATTTAAATATTTGTTTGTTGAAACGCGATATAAAGTGAATGAAAATCGCAATATTTTTAACTTGAGGTTAGCAGGATAAATTCATAGCTCTGTTTTTGTTTTCATTTATAATCGTCTAAAAGTTTCAAGTTTTTAATGGATGATTAGAAAATTTAACGGCATGCTATTTTCGGCTTTCCACAAGAAACTCGGATCAATATCTAGAAACTAACCAGCCAACGAGGTTGTTTAAGTCTCTAAATTAATAATGCTTTAGAAACACGTCATCTATAAAATCCACGCTTTTCGTATAAAACTATTGTAAAAATATGGGCCTATTTTAGAAATAATGTTGATGCTTATTTCCTTCCATCCTGCTATTTCGATGTTTTATTTAAATATTAATCATTATCATTTTCTTATAAAGAACATTTGATTCATAGACTTTATCAGAAAGCTTATACTTCTTTTTACTTTAATAGAATTGCTAAGAAATAATTTTTATTAATCTTCTAAAACTAATTAAACAAATTATTTATTTATTTATTTATTTATTGGTTTACAACAACTGTTACACTAATATTTACTATATAACGTATCTTACGAAGTAATTAGGAACTAAATGCACAGTTTTCTACAGTAAACACATCATGCGTATAAGTTAGAGCAAAGTATTCAGGTAGTAAGTATTAACTTATATCAGAATATATAAAAGGCTTTCGTTACTGACTGACTGACATATCAACGCACAGCCTAAACTATAAGTCCTAGAAGCATGAAATTTGCAGGGTGCGTTCCTCTTATAGTGTAGAGGTGCACTAAGAAAGGAATTTTGAAAATTCGACCTCTAAGGGGATGAAAAGGGCTAAAATTGTTTGTATGAAAAAATCTTATTCTTTCAACATAGAAACTTGAAACTAAGCAGTTATGTTCTTCAAAACATTTAAAAAAAGTTTATAAAATTTTTTTTTTAAAACTACCCTCAAAACGGGGTGAAAGGAATGTTAAAGTTTGTATGGGAACTTTTTAACGGGTACTTTAATTTACTTGAAACTCGGTACAAATATATTTCAGTACAAATAAAAAATATCTGTCAAAAAAAAAATTAAAATTATGCATCAGAGGGAGTGCCAGAGGGTGTTCAAGTTGGTAATGGAACTTCTTAACGGGTGGTTCGATTTGCTTCAAACTTTGTATGTGTACTTATAAAAAGGTAAAAAACATCTCTAAGAAAGGACTTTTGAAAATTTTACCCCTAACGGGAAGAAAACGGTTGAAAATGGTTGAATGAAAAATCGTATCATCAAGCATTTAACATGAAATAAATTGGATTTCGAGATGAGGAAGCTCGCTTCTTTTGTTTAAATCGAAGCTCGCTTCACTCTCTTGGCTTGAATCTGACTTCGCCTGCATATTAAGCTAATATGCAGGCGAATGCATAATCCTACCACTAATAAATATATTGCGAGAAAAGTGAATTATGTCTGACAACAGAATAGGAACCGCCAATTACCCAGCTGTTTCTTAGAGCACCATTAGACCATCCCTCTTTTTCTTGGAGCACCGTTAACAAAATCAAGTGACAAACGTCATGTTGCATTTGTCTAAAAAATATCGGGGCTCGCTTCGCTTGCATATTACCTTCATGAGTAATTTACTGTTAGGAACCAAGAACAATCCATCTTTTTCTTAGAGCACCGTTAGCAAAATCAAGTGACACATAATCATGTTGCTCTAAAAAATTTCCGCTCGCTTCGCGAGCAGGGGAAGCTCGCTTCGCTCGCTTAGGTCGGTGCTCGCTTCGCTCGCATATTACCTTCATGAGTAATTTACTGTTAGGAACCGAGAACCATCCATCTTTTTCTTAGAGCACCGTTAGCAAAATCAAGTGACACATATCATGTTGCTCTAAAAAATTTCCGCTCGCTTCGCGAGCAGGGGAAGCTCGCTTCGCTAGCTTAGGTCGGTGCTCGCTTCGCTCGCATATTACCTTCATGAGTAATTTACTGTTAGGAACCGAGAACCATCCATCTTTTTCTTAGAGCACCGTTAGCAAAATCAAGTGACACAAATCATGTTGCTCTAAAAAATTTCCGCTCGCTTCGCGAGCAGGGGAAGCTCGCTTCGCTCGCTTAGGTCGGTGCTCGCTTCGCTCGCATATTACCTTCATGAGTAATTTACTGTTAGGAACCGAGAACCATCCATCTTTTTCTTAGAGCACCGTTAGCAAAATCAAGTGACACATATCATGTTGCTCTAAAAAAATTCCGCTCGCTTCGCGAGCAGGGGAAGCTCGCTTCGCTCGCTTAGGTCGGTGCTCGCTTCGCTCGCATATTACCTTCATGAGTAATTTACTATTAGGAAGCGAGAACCATCCATCTTTTTCTTAGAGCACCGTTAGCAAAATCAAGTGACACATGTCATGTTGCTCTAAAAAAATCCGCTCGCTTAAATAGGAGCTCGCTTCGCTCGCATATTACCTTCTTGAATAATTTACTGTTAGGAACTGACAACCATCCATGTTTTTCTTAGAGAACCGTTAGCAAAATAAAGTGACACATGTCATGTTGCTCTAAAAAAATTCCGTCGATTCTCGCTTCGCTTGCATATTAGCTTCATGAGTATTTTGCGAGCAAAGTAATTTACTGCTAGGAACCGATAAGCACCCATCTTTTTCTTAGAGCACCGTTAATAAAATCAAGTGACAAATGTCATGTTGCATTTGTCTAAAAAAAATCCGCTCGCTTCGCTCGCATATTACCTTCATGAGTAATTTACTGTTAGGAACCGACAACCATCCATGTTTTTCTGAACCGTTAGCGAAATCAAGTGACACGTGTCATGTCACGTGTCAAGTCAACTTGCCGACTCGATAACTTCCCATTTTTTTGGAAGTCGGTTAAAAATTAGGTACCCGAACGCGTACGAAGTCGCGGGTAACAGCTAGTTAATAATACAATTAGAGTAGAGGGCGAGTGTGATTTACATTAGGTACTATTTTTATGCAATATAATTGAGTGTGCTTGACTCTTGAATTTATTGAGGGTAGTGCCGAAAATGTCGAGATTAATATTTGAATTACTATGTGAGTTATAAAGTTTGCATAGCCTTGAGACAGGAGAGTTTGAAGAGGATGTTCGTCAGCTTATTAAATAATTAAAGAAATACTATCAACTTCAAGCGGATAGTCAGAGGCACATCCAAGTAAATACAACATGTACGGTACATGCCTACATTTTCAGAAGCACTGCATCAAGCCACAGATCGCTCCAAATGAAGAATTGGAGATCAACTATCGACAAGATCATGAAAAGGATGAGGAATCAACTAAGGATGTACATTTTTTGATTGTGGAAGCGTAAGGTTGGAAGACCCAAGATATTGTCATGGCTCCGTAACATGAGGGAGTGGACTGGGATAAAGACAGTGGAATATAACTGTTCAGACTTGCGCTGGACCAGGAAAAGCTTAAGGAGCTGACTGAGATATGAAGAAAAATTTTTTGAAAGCGAAAAACTATTGATGCAATCTATACCTATAAAGGTTGAAAGTCGAGGCATTTAGCAATAGCAGCTACATGAATTTAGTACATGGTTTTTTTGGCAGATGCCATATTTATGTCTCTTACAGAGTTTTTATGAACTTATTTATTGTAAAAATCTTCAACTGCCATTTTTTTCGAAGCATCGTTAAAAGTTCCGATTTAATTCCATTCGCACACAGTAAACCGTGGGTGCTCGACTCAAGCCGTATAAGTTACGATTAGTGGTAAAAAACGTCAACGTTGTAAGCGTTTTTTGATGCGATCGCCGCCTCTTGTTTTCTACATCGACACGATTTCATTAGCAATTGGCGGGATGTACGAAGTTGTATTGAATTCGGAACATCAAAGAAAGGACCTACAGCTACCTTCAGCTCCTAAATTCATCAACATTTTTGTAACGTCACCGGTCACTATCAAAGAGTGAGTGTTCATATATGGTTCATATAATTCCATAGAAATAATACCTAACAGCACAAGGTGATGCGGTGCGGTACTGGTGCCGAATTGATCAAAACAGCTATGACCTTAATTCTGCTATTTCGTACTCTTCAATTTTAAAATAAAAAATAAAATAGCACACAATCGATTTCAATAATAGTCGAATTAAATGAACTAACCGATAAAGTTATGATAGAAAACAATAAAGCTTTCGCTGCCATGCTCTTCGAAGGAGGAGTCCAGTGTCAATGGCATTCAACAAATTCAAGTCAGTGTGTTGAAAGTATATAAAGTAACAACCGTGTCCAAGTACTATTGCTCAATTCTCTACAACATTTTAGTACGTTAAAATTTCGCAATGTCATAAAACCTATGATTTCATATATGGCAAAGCTAATGTACAATATGGTTTGTGACATGCAAATAACATAGACCAGTTTCATCACCGCAATATTAAATTTGCGCAACATTAGATAAACGGTTACGGGAGCAAAGCTAATTCGCCTTTGCGAATTAGGCTGAGTAATTCGCTTGGATGATTTTGTTACCTAATAAGTTGATTTGTAATGGGAACTATCTGAAGAATTTACAAAGCACATGACACTTTAGTATGCAGTAGCCAAAATTTCGATCAAATGCAGCAAGTCGCCTGAAGAGCGACCGAATTATTTCAATACAGTTGCAAAATAAGCGATGTAGGGTACCTAAATACCTCTCTATTTCGCTCGCCTTATTTCCTCTATACCTACCTGTTTTCCTTTAATAAATTGCAATTACTTTGGTAATTTTTGGTAATTACTTTGGTAACATCAAAGTAATTGATTTCTAATAAACTTTCTGATGCTTACAATTTTGTCTAAGCTTTTGAAATTGAAAATTCTAAAATATTTAGTAGTAGCACCTAAAAACAAAGATTCGTGAGTAAAATCAAAGATTCTAAAGATGTAGATTGGTACAAATCTGAATTTAGACAAAATCCACAACGCCATGCTTGAATTATAGGTACTCTATTTTGATTCGTAATACTAAATCTCAAGGAATTTTAGCAAAATCCTGTGTTTTTAAAAGAGTAAAAAATCTCACGTTAAACTGATACCTTGCAAATTGTACAATAGCAATAACAACTATCATAAATAGCAGAAAAAAGACGATAAGGCACTTATATTAGAAAAAATCTTAAATAGCATTGTCATTGCAAAATACCGTATCCAATCCCACTTTTTCCATGGCATTCCGCGTTTGGACATCGGCAGTTTTTGCTGCGTCCACCATCGTCCGCCGGAGGTTTTTACTCGTCGCAAACGATGAACGGTTGAATTTTTTGCCAAGTACAAAGTCATCCCTTCACATCAAGTGCCCATACATTTCGGTAGGTGACCACTGATGGTCGTCGTAATTGATTGAATTCGTTGTAAATAAGCCTTGTATCTACTTGAACTTTTTCTCCGTCATTGTTCGTTCAAAAAACACACACCTTTTAGGTTCGTTCGTTTTTGCAAGCAAAAACATTGGAACTACTTTTTGTTTTATTCATTGCGATGGAGTAAAATATTTTTTGAGAATTTTGATTTGCTGATTTAAAGAACTGTCTTTGAAGACAATCGATGGGTTGAGACAAGTCGTAAAATATTCTGTCGGCAAAATTGGTTTGCCAAATAACGATGGTTTTATTCAACGTTCTTCATCTCATAAAAAGTCTGAATAAGCTTTCGAATTGAAAATCTTGGACCTCAATTTCTTAAATCACATCAAATTTATCTTTCGATAACGAACCGATACATCGATAAGCACGCAATCATGGCGGAAGTCAAAGAGACGTTACAACACGAGTTACTTATGACATCGATAAATTGCTTCAACTCAAACATTAAACAATCGAATTTGCATTGATTCGAATCGATTCATTCAATTAAAAGCGATTCTGGAACGGCACTGGAGATCAATATCGCAGTTTTAATAAAACAGATGGAGAACGGGCTCTATATCCGGGTCTTGCTTGTTTTTTCGAACGCAAAAACTCGTATCCCCTCGAAAAAGCAATGATAATAGAAACAACGGGAACGCTGCTCTAAAGGGTTATTCCTGTTTTTATTTTCGCCTATAGGAGCTTGTTTATACCACGACGGGTCGAACAAAGCATGAAATACTTAATTGTCCTAATGTTTGTACTTTTTAACTTTATTTGAATTTAGAGATTTGATTTTTAAATAATTTGCGTAGGTACTGCAATGATAGTCATGTAAATACACAAAAACCAGTCTAACAATTTAAGAATGAAAGTTACTTAATTATCAGAACTTTTTTCAACATTTCGCTCATTAAATTCAAAAGGGTCATATTTCAAAAACTACATTTTTTACAGGGGAGCCTATTGAAGTTTTGGTCGTCGTTTTTTCGTATTATTTTGTAAACAGTATCTTGTATATACATGTGTCATATATCATTCGATGCGTATTTTGAGCTGTTATATACTGTAAAATAACATTTACTGTAACTTTCATCCAGAAACGTACAAAGTCACAAAAGTCCCTTTTATTTATAAAAATGGTTGCAATGTTAAATGAATTTACTAAGCAAAAGGCCACAAATCATACAAAAAATTAGTTTAGTTATAAGTTTTACATCATTGTTTTGGTAAATGTGAAAAGAAACCCTATTCGGACCCTCAAAGCCACCGATAGGCAGAGAATAGACGCGTTTGAGATGTGGTTTTGGCAACGCCTTTTGAGAATCCCATGGACAGCCTACAAAACTAATTTTTAAATTTTAAAACAACTGAAGCTAAAGCACCAAAAGCATCTGTCAACCACTTGCCTGTACAGAATCTTAAAATACTTTGGCCACATTGCCCACAGCACCGATAGTATCGAGATACTTATTGTGACAGGGAAGATAGAGGGCAAAAGACCGAGAGAATGCAGCCCCAAACGCTGGTCTGACCAGGTATCGGCGCAACTAGAATTGCTGATGAACAAAGCACTGCATCAAGCCACAGATCGCTCCAAATGAAGATCAACCATCCACAGGATTATGGGAAGGAGTAACGATCCTCACTCAATAATAAGGAATCGACTAAGGAGGAGGAGGATCTCACATTAAAATAACTAAGAAAAGAGACAACAAAACAGTCAACAGGTTTTTAAAATATCTCCCCCTTCTTCTTTGCAGTTTTTATTAACCCTTGATTAACTTCGTGAAATTTACTAACGTAATTAACTTGTATGAGTCAGTGGGACTCATATATTTTCTAAGCGTGATATTCTCAAATAAAACAATTTTTTTTTCATTTTTTTTTTATTATTCATATTAAATATTTATTAAGGCACTAGGAAAAAGTATCAAAACTGGACAGACTTCAGAGATCCTCTTAAAAATTAAAGAAACTAATTTTATCAGTCTCAAAAAACAAAGGTATTTTAAAACCTCTACAAAACTATGAAATATTCGTAACTTATATATGTTTTTATATTTTTGGACTCTCAAAGATATACAAATTAATAATAATAAAACAAAAATGTATGCTCCAATACAAAAAAATAAAAGGTGCAATGGGTTTTGGCACTGCTTACAGGCAACGTCGGCATACTTTTTTCGAGCAGGTCAAACATATTGGTTTCAGACATTTGGTGCATAGATATGCAGTCTTTGTTCTTTTTTTGTAGTGGCACATATAGCAGTATTTTCTTTCATTCCTAGGTAGCTTGTCTTCAGTTTCAGGGTGGTTCGCATCTTCAGGAATGTCTTTTTAAAAGATATATGTTATAAGCATATAAAAATATAATTTATATCAATAATAACGACAAATAAGCAACATTCGGAAATTGAAACAAATAAAAAAATATATAGCACAATTCACTTGTATGAGTCCTTGGGACTCACTCGACGCAATAACTCACCAAATACGCAGTGCCGGCACACGTCCTCTCGCCTCCGCGTAGCCCGCGACACTGCAGGAAGGTACTGAGACGGGGGGAAATCTAGCCGCTCAAATGTTACAATTATGGAAGTTTGAAATTTTGATGTGAGTCCCAGGGACTCAGGAAGTTAATTAAGGGTTAATGCGTGTACCAGTAGGTACACGCAAGGTGCTCAGTAGAGCAGCTTAAGAATTCTTGAGATGTTCTTCTGTATGATGGAGTGCACAGCGTCACCTTCATTTTGGGTGTGTGTGCCCTTTGATTAAGAATTTATGGGTTATACCTCTTAAGTTTAAAAAAATCATTTATGGCGTATTAGTACTCGTACATTGCTAACATAAATTTACCTCACCTTGTGGGCAAGTCATCACCGCTTGTAAGTCGTAGACTGTGACTATAAAGTTTTCGCTAAGTGAATGTCTAAAATTGTGACTGTACCTAAACCACAAAAAGCAAGTTAAGAAAATGCCTATTAGGAAGTAGCTGACTTACACACAAACAGGCAAAGACCCTTTCCTTTAATAAACTAACTGTTCAATTTAAATAATTTTGTTACAATCATTTTTTAGTTTTAACAAACAGTCGAATTAAGTAGGTCCAACTTTAAGAAAGAAGTAAATCGTCGAATCCTATTCGGATGGGCAGAATTCGGGAAATTTCACAACATCTTCTCGTCTATAATTACATCAGAGCCGTAAGACAAAAGTCTTCAATCAGTGTGTGTTACCGTGATGGCATAATGGAACCTAAATGTAAAAGTTCTTGAGTGGAGGCCACGGATCAGCAAGTTCAGCGTTCGACGTCCACCAACAAGCTGAACAGATGACCTTTAAAAAAAAAGCAGGTCGTGGTGGATGCAAGCCGCTTCCAACCGCAACACAATGAAATCATTGAGGGAAGCCTGCCTATGTCCAACAGTGGACGTCCAATAGCGGAGATGATCATGATGATAAATAAAATACTACATAAACATAATTTTTAAACGTTATAGCATAGTTCACGAACATCAAAACAGCCATTTAACAAACATAGCATATTTTGTTTAAACGCAAAACAGACATATTCCAAAAACTGTACTTTTTGTTTCAATAAATAATTACCAAACTTATTGAATTTTAATTCAAAAGAAACGTATTTCAAAACATGGCTCCTTTGCTTATAAATAATATTGTACTCCGCGTGTTTTCTATATTCAATACGGTGACATTTCAAAATATGGCACTTTTTACGATAATTTACTACTTCAAATTCAGTTGATTTTCGGAATGTGGCCCTTTTTAACAAAGATTACGTGCGATTACGCTTATCGCCGGGTCGTAATTGACAAAATGGCCGTTTTGTTCTGAAATTAGTGGTCAATGTGTTAAAATTCAAAAAGGGCAGTTGTATATTTGGACCATTTTAAACGCTAAATCAATGGGTGTCTTCTTCGAATATAAAAATTTATACAATTAAGATGCGATTTTTGCAATAAAAACGATTTTGAGTTTTTAGAAATGTGACCCTTTTGAATTTAATGAGCGATTTATGTCGATAAGAAACCTACTATTTGTACGGGCTGAAGATTGGGAAAAAGTATAAGTTTTGCTTAAAATATTTTGAATGTGATTTTTAAGCACACACTTAAATTTGTGCTTCTATGTGGTAAACCTTAGTTTAGCTTCGTCGTCGCCTCGTCCAGTCTATCCTCTCCGACTATTTACTCCGTATTGTGTCCCTCGTTCCGTTGTGATATAAAAAGGACAATTCCTTTAGAGGTCTTTTTAGAATGCGTTAAAAGGAAACGACTCGAAGTCTCCATAAGAGTGTGGGTGAAAAAATAATATGGGTGAAACTGTCTGTCGCTTAACATTTATGCTCGAATATTTGTGTTTTCGTGTTATCGCCATCTAAATGGCTAAAAGTCATGTTAAAGAGCTATCGATTTTGCGTTTTGGTAAATAAATGGGACTTAAAGAATCGTGGGGTAAGGTTGTTGGAGTAAAAGACAAAATACTATTGTAATGGTTTGTAGAAAGGACTTTTTAGAGTAAAACTTTAAGGCCTTTATTAATAAACTCGGCTCAATTTGTGTCTAAGTTGCACCACAGATTTAACTATTGCCATCCTTATTTGTCACTGTCTAACAAAAAAGGATGGCAATAGTTAAATCCGTGGCACAACTTTGACAGAAGTTAATCCGAGTTTATTAATAGAGGCCTAAAAGGACTGCGACTGTATTAACAAAACTACTTGTAAACTATCAGAATATATAAAAGGCTTTCGTTACTGACTGACTGACATATCAACGCACAGCCTAAACTATTAGTCCTAGAAGCATGAAATTTGCAGGGTGCGTTCCTCTTATAGTGTAGAGGTGCACTAAGAAAGGAATTTTGAAAATTCGACCTCTAAGGGGATGAAAAGGGCTAAAATTGTTTGTATGAAAAATCTTATTCTTTGAACATAGAAACTTGAAACTTAGCAGTTATGTTCTTCGAAACATTTAAAAAAAGTTTATGAAAAAAATTTTTTAAAACTACCCTCAAAACGGGGTGAAAGGAATGTTAAAGTTTGTATGGGAACTTTTTAACGGGTACTTTAATTTAAGTACTTGAAACTCGGTACAAATATATTTCAATCCAAATAAAAAATATCTGTCGAAAAACAAATTAAAATTATGCATCAGAGGGAGTGCCAGAGGGTGTTCAAGTTGGTAATGGAACTTCTTAACGGGTGGTTCGATTTGCTTCAAACTTTGTATGTGTATTTATAAAAAGGTAAAAAACATCTCTAAGAAAGGACTTTTGAAAATTTTACCCCTAACGGGAAGAAAACGGTTAAAAATGGTTGAATGAAAAATCGTATCATCAAGCATTTAACATGAAATAAATTGGATTTCGAGATGAGGAAGCTCGCTTCTTTTGTTTAAATCGAAGCTCGCTTCACTCTCTTGGCTTGAATCTGACTTCGCCTGCATATTAAGCTAATATGCAGGCGAATGCATAATCCTACCATTAATAAATATATTGCGAGAAAAGTGGATTATGTCTGACAACAGAATAGGAACCGCCAATTACCCAGCTGTTTCTTAGAGCACCATTAGACCATCCCTCTTTTTCTTGGAGCACCGTTAACAAAATCAAGTGACAAACGTCATGTTGCATTTGTCTAAAAAATATCGGAGCTCGCTTCGCTTGCATATTACCTTCATGAGTAATTTACTGTTAGGAACCGAGAACCATCCATCTTTTTCTTAGAGCACCGTTAGCAAAATCAAGTAACACATATCATGTTGCTCTAAAAAATTTCAGCTCGCTTCGCGAGTAGGGGAAGCTCGCTCCACTCGCTTAGGTCGGTGCTCGCTTCGCTCGCATATTACCGTCATGAGTAATTTACTGTTAGGAACCGACAACCATCCATCTTTTTCTTAGAGCGCCGGCACCGTTAGCAAAATCAAGTGACACATGTCATGTTGCTCTAAAAAATTGCCGCTCGCTTCGCGAGCAGAGGAAGCTCGCTTCGCTCGCTTAGGTCGGTGCTCGCTTCGCTCGCATATTACCGTCATGAGTAATTTACTGTTAGGAACCGACAACCATCCATCTTTTTCTTAGAGCGCCGGCACCGTTAGCAAAATCAAGTGACACATGTTATGTTGCTCTAAAAAATTTCCGCTCGCTTCGCGAGCAGGGGAAGCTCGCTTCGCTCGCTTAGGTCGGTGCTCGCTTCGCTCGCATATTACTTTCATGAGTAATTTACTGTTAGGAACCGACAACCATACATCTTTTTCTTAGAGCGCCAGCACCGTTAGCAAAATCAAGTGACACATGTCATGTTGCTCTAAAAAATTGCCGCTCGCTTCGCGAGCAGGGGAAGCTCGCTTCGCTCGCTTGGGTCGGTGCTCGCTTCGCTCGCATATTACCGTCATGAGTAATTTACTGTTAGGAACCGACAACCATCCATCTTTTTCTTAGAGCGCCGGCATCGTTAGCAAAATCAAGTGACACATGTTATGTTGCTCTAAAAAATTTCCGCTCGCTTCGCGAGCAGGGGAAGCTCGCTTCGCTCGCTTAGGTCGATGCTCGCTTCGCTCGCATATTACTTTCATGAGTGATTTACTGTTAGGAACCGACAACCATCCATCTTTTTCTTAGAGCGCCGGCACCGTTAGCAAAATCAAGTGACACATGTCATGTTGCTCTAAAAAATTTTCGCTCGCTTCGCGAGCAGGGGAAGCTCGCTTCGCTCGCTTAGGTCGGTGCTCGCTTCGCTCGCATATTACCTTCATGAGTAATTTACTATTAGGAACCGAGAACCATCCATCTTTTTCTTAGAGCACCGTTAGCAAAATCAAGTGACACATATCATGTTGCTCTAAAAAATTTCCGCTCGCTTTGCGAGTAGGGGAAGCTCGCTTCGCTCGCTTAGGTCGGTGCTCAATTCGCTCGCATATTACCGTCATGAGTAATTTACTGTAAGGAACCGACAACCATCTATCTTTTTCTTAGAGCGCCGGCACCGTTAGCAAAATCAAGTGACACATGTCATGTTGCTCTAAAAAATTTCCGCTCGCTTCGCGAGCAGGGGAAGCTCGCTTCGCTCGCTTAGGTCGATGCTCGCTTCGCTCGCATATTACTTTCATGAGTGATTTACTGTTAGGAACCGACAACCATACATCTTTTTCTTAGAGCGCCGGCACCGTTAGCAAAATCAAGTGACACATGTCATGTTGCTCTAAAAAATTTTCGCTCGCTTCGCGAGCAGGGAAAGCTCGCTTCGCTCGCTTAGGTCGGTGCTCGCTTCGCTCGCATATTACCTTCATGAGTAATTTACTATTAGGAACCGAGAACCATCCATCTTTTTCTTAGAGCGCCGGCACCGTTAGCAAAATCAAGTGACACATATCATGTTGCTCTAAAAAATTTCCGCTCGCTTCGCGAGCAGGAGAAGCTCGCTTCGCTCGCTTAGGTTGGTGCTCGCTTCGCTCGCATATTACCGTCATGAGTAATTTACTGTTAGGAACCGCCAACCATCCATCTTTTTCTTAGAGCGCCGGCATCGTTAGCAAAATCAATTGACACATGCCATGTTGCTCTAAAAAATTGCCGCTCGCTTCGCGAGCAGGGAAACCTCGCTTCGCTCGCTTAGGTCGGTGCTCGCTTCGCTCGCATATTACCTTCATGAGTAATTTACTATTAGGAACCGAGAACCATCCATCTTTTTCTTAGAGCACCGTTAGCAAAATCAAGTGACACATTCATGTTGCTCTAAAAAATTGCCTATTTACTATTAGGAACCGAGAACCATCCATCTTTTTCTTAGAGCGCCGGCACCGTTAGCAAAATCAAGTGACACATATCATGTTGCTCTAAAAAATTTCCGCTCGCTTCGCGAGCAGGAGAAGCTCGCTTCGCTCGCTTAGGTTGGTGCTCGCTTCGCTCGCATATTACCTTCATGAGTAATTTACTGTTAGGAACCGCCAACCATCCATCTTTTTCTTAGAGCGCCGGCATCGTTAGCAAAATCAATTGACACATGCCATGTTGCTCTAAAAAATTGCCGCTCGCTTCGCGAGCAGGGAAACCTCGCTTCGCTCGCTTAGGTCGGTGCTCGCTTCGCTCGCATATTACCTTCATGAGTAATTTACTATTAGGAACCGAGAACCATCCATCTTTTTCTTAGAGCACCGTTAGCAAAATCAAGTGACACATTCATGTTGCTCTAAAAAATTTCCGCTCGCTTCGCGAGCAGGAGAAGCTCGCTTCGCTCGCTTAGGTCGGTGCTCGCTTCGCTCGCATATTACCGTCATGAGTAATTTACTGTTAGGAACCGACAACCATCCATCTTTTTTTTAGAGCGCCGGCATCGTTAGCAAAATCAATTGACACATGTCATGTTGCTCTAAAAAATTTCCACTAACTTCGCGAGCAGGGGAAGCTCGCTTCGCTCGCTTAGGTCGGTGCTCGCTTCGCTCGCATATTACCTTCATGAGTAATTTACTATTAGGAACCGAGAACCATCCATCTTTTTCTTAGAGCACCGTTAGCAAAATCAAGTGACACATGTCATGTTGCTCTAAAAAATTTCCGCACGCTTCGCGAACAGGGGAAGCTCGCTTCGCTCGCTTAGGTCGGTGCTCGCTTCGCTCGCATATTACCGTCATGAGTAATTTACTGTTAGGAACCGACAACCATCCATCTTTTTCTTAGAGCGCCGGCACCGTTAGCAAAATCAAGTGACACATGTCATGTTGCTCTAAAAAAATTCTGCTCGCTTCACGAGCAGGGGAAGCTCGCTCCGCTCGCTTAAGTCGATGCTCGCTTCGCTCGCATATTACCTTCATGAGTTTTTTGCCAGCAAAGTAATTTACTGTTAGGAACTGATAAGCATCCAGATCTTTCTTAGAGCACCGTTAGCAAAACCAAGTGACACATGTCATGTTGCTCTAAAAAAAATCCGCTCACCTAAATAGGAGCTCGCTTCGCTCGCATATTACCTTCATGAATAATTTACTGTTAGGAACCGACAACCATCCATGTTTTTCTTAGAGAACCGTTAGCAAAATAAAGTGACACATGTCATGTTGCTCTAAAAAAATTCCGTCGATGCTCGCTTCGCTTGCATATTAGCTTCATGAGTATTTTGCGAGCAAAGTAATTTACTGCTAGGAACCGATAAGCACCCATCTTTTTCTTAGAGCACCGTTGATAAAATCAAGTGACAAATGTCATGTTGCATTTGTCTAAAAATTTCTGCTCGCTTCGCTCGCATATTACCTTCATGAGTAATTTACTCTTAGGAACCGACAACCATCCATGTTTTTCTGAATCGTTAGCGAAATCAAGTGACACGTGTCATGTCACGTGTCAAGTCAACTTGCCGACTCGATAACTTCCCATTTTTTTGGAAGTCGCTTAAAAATTAGGTACCCGAACGCGTACGAAGTCGCGGGTAACAGCTAGTTGGTAATAAAAATAATAAAATTCGATAGGTAACTATTTTTTGTTTTAATTTCGTTTATTTCTAGAGTTTGATCAGTGAAAAATATAAAATCTCTGAAAAACAACAGATTAATCTTTCAGATAAACGCAGATTGTCTTCTAAAAATTAATGTTATCAAAGAAAAAATATCTTTAGGGAAGTTAGTAATATGTAATATTTTAAAACAAATATTGTAGTTTGTAGGTACTGCTAAAATCATATTTAATACTATTTTTGAGATTACGGACGATATCACAATGAACTATCATCCCACACGTACGAAGCCACAAGGTAAATGTTTGTAAACAAATTGTCAAGATTTACTGCACCTTTTGAAGTCAAGCAACTCTTTAATAGTTCTTCAAGGTTATTCAAAATAGCTTTACGTTTCACGCGTTTAAGAGTATCCGGACACCCAGGTGTACTTTCATTGTTGGCTTATTCAGTAACTACTATAAAGATATTGGTAGCTTTAAGGGCTAGTGTCTATCTGTATTCTGTATCATCATCATCACCTCAGCCGTTGGACGTCCACTGTTGGACATAGGCCTCCCTCAAAAAATTCCATGTATTGCGGTTTGAAGCGGCATGCATCCACCGCCGACCTGCAGTTTTTACAAGGTCGTCTGTCCATCTTGTCGGTGGACGTCAAACGCTGCGCGTATTCTGTATACATTATGTATATAGGTATATCAATGTTCTGTCTACTGTAACTTAGGACTTTTTACCCTTGTATCTGAATCTAATAGTGCTTAAATTCAAAATCAATAAATAATAATAATTCGTTAATTGACCTGAAAACTCCGCTACTACAGTTTCCAATAGCACATACGTACTAATACAGAATCAATAAACAAGCTTAGTTATAAACTGCTTGTAGTATTTTTATTATAATTATTTTTAATTAGTTACTGCTAATAAATATTTCACATTAAGAAGGTAAAGATTTGGATTAACTTGGAACATTAAATATATGTTAACTTGGCCTTTTACTGGCCTATAACTGAAAAAAAAAGACTAAAGTACAATTGAAAAGGCGTCATAATTATCGGAATTACTGATAGACTACTGTATTTATAACTAGAGAAAACTTACATAATTGATCATGAATAGAACAAGGAACACAGAAATAGATACAGAATTCATACAGTAAGGCCTAAGGCCTGACTAGATAAAATGAACTAATTCGAATGTATGATAACATGGGTGTCTTGAGACATCTTAAAGCCGAAACTCACAAAAACCCGACCTAATTGGTGGGTCGCGATCACGCCACTGTGCGTGTCCGTCCGTGGTGACAGTGCCAATGCTTAATTACATAAAATATGGCAATTGGTTTCCACCCTCAAGGAATTATGGGACTTTAGCTCGTTTTGCTGAAGTTCTTTTCATTGTTTTTTCAAGGTATTTTTATTATTCTTCTACTTCCATTGTTTTATTTAGGTTTGTATTTTCTTAAACCGACTTGATGTATAGAATTGAAAAATCAGTCAGATAGGAAAGATGCAATGCCAAATTAAATACAACTCAAGTCAAAGTCACTATGCTTTTATTCAATAAAACCACTTTGTTCATGTTAAAAGTAAAATTATTATTATTATTATACTAAAAGTAAAATACTAGTAGCTTACTCATACATAAACGTAGGTATAAGAATCAGGCTCACATAACATTTTTAGATCTTTAGCTACGTAATAATATGACTAAATAATCTTTGGTTTAGCCTCACCCTCACTATTTCTCTGAATCTTAAAATTTGTTATTCAGTCTCCCACATAATTTCTCTCAAAAATAATCTACATACATACCAACACGAACATTATGAGAAGGCAAAGCAAAAAAATGTTACACACATGATAAAAAGGTCATAAACTAGTTTGTTAATGTTCTTACAGGAATGATAAGAATCTTTTAAGTTTTATTTAAAAAAGGCATGAAAAAAAGGATAAAATAGGGTCTTTGTCCTCTTGATGGCAGCAGTTAGTTCTATTGCATAGCTGTGAAAAGTTGATGTATGTGTCTACTACGAGTATTTAGTTTTGTAAACCACCATCATTGTTTTAGTTAAAAGTAACTTAGCAGGTAGTGAAAGAGCTGAGTTGGCCGAGTAGATTAGTGCCTTATCAATCTGAAAGTCGTGGATTCGAATACACGGCCAGTGCATCAATGGATTTTTGGTTTTGGAAAATATAAACGTAACACTTTCAAACGAGTTGCTGTTAGGTAGGTACTTCAAGCAAAACAGTGAGGAAACTCGCGGATAGTCACTGCCACACTTAATGATGATGTCTGACCTGTGGCTGCGGATGAAAGGATGGTTTAGATGTTTGGTAAGCCTACTTCATCTCAAAATTTTCCAGGCATTGTATAATCCTGCAGATTGATTCCTGACGCTGTTAAAATCATCTCAAAGATCCTAAGGCCTAAGTTTATTTTAAATAGTAACGTATATTTAAAAATGACTATGATAATATGGGTTATCTAATTTATTGAACGCAGATCAACTTACCAGTCTGTGTCGATTCTACACATATTTTTTGGTAACAAATTATAAATACTTTAAATGGCTTACGGAACGACGAACTTTAAATAGGTAGCCATGACCTATCTAGGAAAGCCTACTCTATGGGCTCGGCAAACTCGCGTGACAAAACACAGCACGCACACTGTCAAATGATAACTCCATGTCTATCAATTTCAGAGGAATGGAACAGTGTGCTTAGTTTATTACTGTTATGTTGATAAAGCCCGAATGGCACAGGACAGTAAATAATGGCGTTAAATTTGTTTTCTGTGTATTTTGGGCTATTTGATGTCATGGTCGTTATACCTACTCAAGTACCTACCGTACCTATTGTGACGAAAATAAAACTTATTTCTATTTCTATTTCTATTTCTATAAGTGTGACCAAAATATTTTCCTAAAACAAAATGCTTTGTTGTTTTGCCTCGTAACTATACGAAAACTGTGACGTCATTTCAAAGTTCTGTAAAACATCCATATCAAGTGGGTCATTAAAAATATATAAAATACTTTGAGAAATATTCAATGTCCTGTGACTAAAATAGAAAAAAAAAAAACAAATTTGGCTCTCATAAATAATCTTTCTACGATAATTTTCCGCCTGAAATGTCCGAATTTGTATGCAGGGGACCAAATTTTAGTAATCTCAGAGGGCAATAAGTTCTCATCATCATTATTAACGCGAACAAATTAAACCTTGTTTAGGTCGGGAACAAACGATTTTTCTCTCTCGCTTTGCAAATTAACTACATTGAACGCTACTTAGGCCACACAGGGGACCATTATTATAAATTTTAATGAATCTACCCATTCGACGGACGTTTTATAATTACTAAAGCGCAGGTGACCAAAAAATTGCCACCACGATACCTTATACGATACACGCAGTATAAAATTTGGCCTTTTTAAAGCGTATATTTTACGTTTGAAATTCATCAAGCTTTTATGAATAACAAAAATATTCTGTTCTAGATAAAATACAAAGTTAAATTTGTGGTTTGGAATATTGTCATCTGACCGAACATACATTTTTTCATAGTTACTGCTAAACAATTTTGTGGTTTTGAAAACAATAAAATATACAAATATGAGCGTTTTCGTAAAACTTTGTTAGATATAATCATTCATATTAAAATTTTACAACTAATACAAACATTAAAACCAGAAACAGTTTCATACAAAAATAACGTAGTTAAGGTACCTACTGTCATTTTGGAGAACGAAACAAAACTAAGCGATAATGATGTAGGAATGGTTGACGTTGTAAATTAGAAGAATCGGGGCCCTGACCGGATGACTGTTCGTCTCCCAACTGATTTGCCCATTCATCCCAAATTTCCATACTTTGGTCAATCCGTATTATGTGTCCTCGCTGCCGGATTCTGTAATATGATGCTGATTAATTCACCTGTAATAAATCAGTCCCGTTAAGTAGTCAGAGCTTCGTCACTTCCTTTTCCATTTCAAAGGAAAATAAGCTTTATGCTCGAAAATTTTAGATTCTTGTTTTGGAAGCGATAAATCTATATTCTGAAAATTTGAGCTCTATACTGATAACTTTTGTTCCATTTGTTAGCCAGAGTTTGGTCACTTCCTAGTCTCTAATGGAAATGAGCTTTATGTTCTTAATTTTAGATTCCAATCTTGGAAGTGATTTCTATGTCCCGAAAAATGTATTACTACTTGTAGCTTTTGTTAACATTATTTAAGAGTTCTCTACATGAATTTGGTATAGGCTTCTATGTTCTTAGATGAAAGTTTTGAGCAAGTGCTTACGAACTATTTTACATTCTGTGTATAGAAACCATCTGTTTACACCGGGAATACTTAATTAAGTACTAACGCATAACGGTTTGAAAACTTTTTGTGATGGATTCCTTCAGAGCATTTAATATGAAGCATGTGATGCATTGCTCATTCATGAGAGCAGATTGAAGAATGAATGATTTTTAAAATAGCTAATTGAAACTCACTATAGTTCACTCGACAGATGATCTTATATGGATGCATTGATCATAACATGTTTGTGATACACAACAGTGGAAATAGAATCGATGAAGATAAACTTGTTTTTTTTTTACAAAAGCATTTGCTGTACTTACCTAGTTACCTACCTACTTTTTTTCAAAAATTAAAAAATTCAATTATTTTTTCTTCAAATTCAACCTAGTATGCTGAGAAAAAAACTTGCCAACTACAAAACAAAAAGATCACCCTTCAGGGACAAAACTTTTGCCCCACCCTGTATTATTAACTTATAAAATAACTTACAATATTTCAAATCTATATAAGTATTATACATTATGCATTAAGGTATATTTTGTGGTCTATTATACGTATCCTAGTATTATTGTCAACGATTCAATGACCGGCCGTGGGAAAGCAAAAAATCTATGCCCTAAACGTAAGCACCGATTCATTCACGAATTTCCTGCACGCAAAGAAACCGCATATGTGCTACCTGTGAGAAGGGGTTTTTGCGATGTTTTCGCAAAGGGGCATACTTGAGGGTCCTCTATATTTCATCTTACAAGGTTTATAAGCCAGGTTTTGTTTTGAAAGCTGTTGTAAATATAAAAATACAACGATTATTCTTATTGTTTAGTTAAATTATTCTTCTTCTAATATTCTTTTATTGTTTAGTCAAATTATTAAAATATTTAATGTTCGATTTCATTTAGACTGAACATTTTCTTAAACAATCCACCATTACATAATTAACCACATAGTCCGTCAACAAAATAAATTAATTTCGTCTAATCTTAATCTAGGTAATGTTATTTTCAAAAGGATTATTAGATTCATCTCTATAATAATATAATAGTATGAATTGAAAATCATATGTTTCTGTGATAGACTTAGAAAGATAGAAATTAACTATAAAAACATGTTTTGATCTCAATAAATCCGTAAGCTCTATGAACAAGATTGAAAATACTTATTGTTATATATTTTTTTGTGTTACAAGATAAAGAAAGTTCTAGACCGGCTTTGAGCTTGTTAGACGCACAAATATTAACTAGGACAAATTTTATTATCACTTTCTTTTATTGTTACTACATTGTTACTGTTGATTTAAGTCTCAAAAAGGACCTTTTTAGTTGAGAATGAAAGCGGATTATTACAAAACTTTCTTCTTTCTGTCTGCAACCCTCTAAAATTTTATATTTTTCAATAACCAAGACAAAAACGTCTTCACAAATAAAATTGCTTTCCCGGGGATAAGAAAATTAAAATCTGTCGACCCTTTGTTTTTGAATTTTTTGTCAATTTGCGAAATTCCATTAGTGACCGCTTCTTGGATTAAAAGGTCATTTTCGGAAGTTTGTTTTTGACATTCCTTTGCATTGTTTTAATAACAAACGTGGCGGAAATAGCAAAAATACATTTAAAGTAACGAATATACATTTAAAAGTTTGTTGTTATGCCATTATTATGAAACATTTTTTCATTAGCGCGTAAAAGCTTAAGTCCCCTAAACGAATTAAGGGAAGCTAGCCGGGGAGGGACTTATGAAATTAACGACAGAGATTTTATTGAAATCTTTGAAGAAAATAAACAAACAGATGTAATTTTTGTTTACAAATAATTTTGCAGGGAAGCTTTGCAGCTTGATCTAATCTTTTTAAGTAAAATGCGGAATAATATTTTTATTGCTCTTTTAGGTGAAACCAAGGCAGGTATAGCACACATAGCTTCCACTTTTCGTTTGAATTGCAACTGTAACATATAAAATACTTTACGAGCTACCTATCTTTTCAAATATAATAAAAAGTCACATTAGCAAAACGTCACGAACACGCAATAAAATATCAACCTAAACACCATTTTTATTGTGAAAGTAAAATTATGGCCAAAAAATCTATGCATGGTTGATGCTATAAAATATAAGGACAGGAGGTCCAATAAAGAAAACGTTGTTAAAGCACACTCATACAGAAAGCAGGTTAGGTACCCTACATTTTTACTGATGACTTTGTGAGTAATAATTATGTAACACTAAAGCACGCCTTATTATAAAGGAACATTATTTTAACCACCCTTAAAAAAATTTCATTGATAGGATTTACACAGAACTGATTTCAAGACTCATCAGAATCTTAACCTCTCAAAGATTCAAAAATTCGTACATGTAGGTACGAATCTGTACTTCTTTGAAAGGTTAAGATGTGATTTTTTTTTTAAGGGCGGTTAAAATAATGTTCCTCTGTAATAAGGCGTGCTCGCAAAACCGCGGCATCGCATCAGAATTAAACATAATAGAATGACGACCTTGACACCTTTTAAATGGGTCACCCGCTACAATCAAACAGAGGTAGGCTTTTCCTCGCTGCTAAATTTTCATTATTGTAATCGCACTGATAACCTCAAGTCGTAGCTATTAGATTTAAGACTACTATCAGCTTAATATGTGAATGCGCCATTTAGTTCTGAAAATAAGGGCTGTGGCACAAATGTAGTACGTTCGGGCTGACTTTTATAGGTGATAAAACGGGATAATGTGCCGGAGTAAGCGTATTTCGGAATGGTACAAATTTAGACCAGAGAGGCGCCGGTCGTTTCCGATATTAGCCAATGTAGCCACGATGCAAGCGCTTCTGTGGGTTTTACATTATAAGATTATTATTATTTTCTTCCTCCTGCATCATACAAGTTTTTATCAAAAGTGAAAATCGCACTTCGTAAAAGTTTTTATTTTCAGTGTCTTTTTTCTTTTTTGTTCCTCTTGTTTAGCCCTTCTCCAATCTTACACTCCACTTTTGCATACTCTTTTAACTTCATCACACTATGTTATTCTCATAACATTAGGTATGCTTATCTATTCAAGAAGTTTTAGTATATATTTCTTGGCCAAACGTTCTAACTCTTTCTAAAAAACGTTCTAGCTGTACTACCACTAAACTACACAAACTTCTCTCTTTTTCTAAAACATTTTTAAATTATACATAGCACTGATTTGTAAATTACTACTGCAATAACTATAATGTGCGAGTAGCTGTTAATTTTATGTGAAACGAAACAGTTTTTACTAACTTGTCATGTCACAACTCTTCACACTTCGATTGATGAAAGACAAATTGACGCCGATGTGTGAAACGACTTCGACACCTACTGTATTGGAACAGACCGACAAATTGACTACCATAATAATAAAACCAATCAAAATACTTTTGAAATGAAGCTCATTTAATGAAATTGATTTAGTGTGGTAATTTACTGGATTCAATATTTTATTTAAGTATCATTAATGGTCACTCATAAATACAAAACAAATATATAATTTGCTGTTTCTAATTTTTATTGTAACCAAGTAGGAACAACTTTTTTGAAAATCTGGTAATAACAATACTTACCATAAAAATAACAAAAAATATTCACTAAAACATTGTACACTTCTCACAATGGATCTAGGCATTCGTGAAGTCAGTCGTTTCACTGCGCAGTAGTGTGTGGTAGTGTGTGGTAGTGTGTGAAAAAGCTGCACTTCACACCGAAACGGTTAACTTCAAGAATGCCTAGATCCATTCTGAGAAATATATTTGTGTGGTTTTTAAGTAGTTACGTTACGTATGACCTATAAAAATTCGCAGGCCCCTCCTTTCCAAATTATAAATGGGTATATAAATAGTTTGTTCTGTTAAAAATAAAATAGTCGTGTAGTATAAACGACCCTATGACCTGCAGTCCCGAGCCGTGGTTAGACGGTCCGGCACTTAGGTAAGCCCACGGAAATCGCACTATTTGTCCGTAGATGTTTATTGATATTTTTCCAACGGCTCTGCAATTCCGGGAAAAACCAGCGCTTTCAAAACGGTTTATAAAACTTAATGCAAAATTTTGTGTTACGTTTACTCATATTTTTCAAAGGTTTTTTAGATTTACGCTTAAAATAATTTAATGCCTTAGTTAACTGAGGAATAATATTTTATGTTTTCTTGAAATATACCTAGCTTTAGTACCAGTACGCGGTAGTAGAGACTTATACGAGTTCCTTGCACTATACAATTGCTTGCAAAATTGTGCTATTAAATTTTTTAAAGCTTCTATCAAAGATTTGTGAAAATGTGATATTAATAACACGCGACAACAATGTTGCCTCATTTTGTAGTGAGCATCAAAAACTATACTAGTTGTGGGTACGTACAATACTCAGCTAAAGAACAAATATTTGCAGATATTGCAATCACCAATGTCCCTCAGTTAAAATCAAATATGCACCTGTTATGCCGAACTCGTCTGGTTTGTATCTCAATCATGCCGCAACATCTAATTGATAAAATTAAGATATTAAAGTACCTACGTATACATATATCTACAGACATTATTAATCCGTTGAGCAAGCGACACGACTGGCAGAAAATTCATCTAAATGGGAAAATTATTTCAACCATGATAAAAAAGCGAGGCCAAGCAAAGCGTACGCATCTAGGCACAGGGGCACACACAACGCCGCAAGCCACGACATAGATGGAAATCTTTACAACATCAACAAATACACAGTCCCTTAGCGTAGCTCCCTCCGCTATAAAAACGGCATTCAGAGCTTTAATGACGTCACATTTTTCTATATGTTTTGCGACAGCGGTAAATGTATTGACATTATGAGTAGGTATAAAATTTAGCCAATTTCGTATCTGTTTTTATTTCATTTTTATTATTATTGTGTGTGACATGTTTATAATATGATGATGATGCATTTTTTTTTCGTAGGCGTTTGAAGGTAGCCTACAAAAACAAAATGCAACGAAAGCGTCATAAGTTGCTCGACACCTCAAAAGTCATAATCATAAATAAAAACCAGGATGACGTTTATAGTTGTGCAAACAAATTCATCTTTAAAATTTTAGATACAGATATTTCGTCTTGAATATAAACACATTTCAACGTCCTTAGTAGTAATGTTTGGAAAAATGTGTAAATCTTTGTTGATTGTATCAAGTCACGTAGTTGGATTGTTAGCTGTTGTTAGGTGCAAGATCCATATCAGATGTAACATAGAATTTAATGTTACACAACTGCTCAAATACGGAAAATATAAACTGTTTTTTTTAATCTCACGGTCAGTTTCTTTATTTGTAAAATTTATGATTATAACAATCTGTATTGTGATTTACTGTGGTTAGATGTTTGTAATTTCTTCATAATATTCAATCTATGTGCAATTTGTGTATTTAATTATAGTCACCTGACCTATAAATAAATACATGACTTACCTAATAAGGTGACTTACCTACTGCTTTAATCCACTTTGTTTTATTTTAGTAAAGTATGTAGGTATCTACCTACTTATTATAAGAGAACTTCGCGAGGCTTTGAGAACGCTCATTATTTTAAAGCTTTCATTCCCTAAGTACTAAACTGAAGATGATTCTTTGAACCGGTTTGTGTATCACGTTTGAGTTTTACGTCCCCCTTTTGTCAGCTCAAGATAAGCGTCTCAAACTCTAAAACACTGACATTTTATACTGGAGAGCTCATAAAATGATTGGACAGACTTGAGCTCTTTCTGAGAACGTAAAAATAAAATCTGGCTTAATAAAGTCTAGCTTTTATTATTTGGTATGTTTTATTGGAGAGTTTATTGAATTATGTGTGCTTAAATTGAAACATTGGAAATTAAATTCTGAACTTCTTTCTAAGTTTACATCATACTTGTTTCTTCAACATCATAAAGGGAATATTGAGAGTCAAATAACTCTAAATTAGATACATGAAACTTTTAATGATATTAGTGACCTTAGATGGTAAAAGATTTCGTTATTCAGGTACAGTTCGATCAAAGCTATAGGTGGAAGCTAGCTAATAAATAACAGTTACTAAAAGCAGCAGTCAATACAAATACACGACACGAGTACGTATGTAAGCAAGCTGATACACGCTGTATCATCTGAGACAATGGTCCGTTGATTGGTTTAGTTACACAGAACAGACTTCCGATCCCTGACCGGCGAAACGGAACGTGACCGTACTGCATGATCAATTTGACACTTTTTTGAAGCTCCCAATCTAACAAAACCCATACCAAAAACCATCCAATCAAAAATGAACCTTATCCCCTCGTTATACAACCATAAAACGACTAAACAAATATCCACAGTTCAGGATATAACGTTGTAAAAGATTTCACGAAATAGAATACCCGAAAAGAAATTGCATGGTGGACAATCTTTTCAGAACACTTTTAAAACGTTGCCGATTTTCCCTTGCCAGTTTCAAAATCGTGAAGATTGATGACGGGAAGTGACGGTACAAACTTTCAGGCATAATTTGTTAAGAAACATTAATCATTTTGAAAATAATAGAGGAGATAAGTTTATTAAAACATCATGGGAGATCTGAATACACAGAGTATTGCTGTACAATAACTCTTGTTCTATCGTAAAGATTCCTATCTACATTCGAGGCGTGAGACTCTAAAGAGGGAATAAATTTTAATTGGTACACACTAGTAGGTTTTTTGAAACACGTTACAACTTAATCGTCTTAGAATTGTTAGCTAATGAGCGGAAAGGTTGTAAACGTATTAACAACACGGTGGTCCGAAGACTTTAAACTAAGCCGAATTAGGTTCGATGTTCCCTTACAAAACAAAGCTACACAGAAACTTGTTTCCAATTTGTAATTGATCAAAGCCGATTGGTATTTTCTATAATTATTTGTTTCGAATAATATCGAGCCAACATTCATTAAAAATTCGGTAGGAGATCGAATTATGTCTATAAGATTAGATAATTACGTCTAAAGTAATATTAAATAACCAGATATTTAATTTACATACATCAAAGTTAAAAAATGACGTTGTACATTTGATGAGACGCAGACGTCATTTAAATGAAATTTAATCGAATAATTGATTATAATACTGGAACAATCGAGTGATTAGTTCAACAAAAAGTAAGACAATGAGTTATTATTCATTGGATAGATTTCTATTGTTGGACTTTAGATAAAATGTACAGTCACCAAAATAGCTTCACAATATTTGATGACCATTCTAAGCTTTAGCCTGTTTTTAGTCTGTAGTGAGGTGGGTCGACGACTTATTTCACGTTGTAAGGCGTCAATGGATGCGACTAGCACAGGATTGTGGTGGATGGCAAAAACTTAGGGAGACCTTTTCCCAGCATTATGTTAAATTAGGCTGTGGATGATGATAATGATAAGGTAATTACTTTTTATGCTTTTGCATTTGAATGAAACATGTACGTTCATCATCGTATCAATACAATAAAAATATACCTTCTATTTAAAATTTTATTTTTGTTTTTAGGTGAAGTTATTAAAAGTAGACCATAAAAATATAGTTATTGCCTTACACATAAAATGCCTGCGCAGTTATTTTTGCATGTTACTCGATGAGTTTATGTAGCCATTAATGAGCATTTTAAATGAGAAGCTTTAACTACCCTCTTGATTGTTAAGCAATTTCTGTCTGACTGTACAAGACATTTTGTCTGACAGCTCGGGTCATTGACCGATCGTTTTCATCATTTGTTTATACGATCATCAGATATGATCTAACGATGATCAGTCGGATTCTTCGTATCGATATCAAAGGTTCTTTAGATTTATAATGTGTCAGTTTTGTCAATGTTTGGGTTTCTTTAGTAGCTATCATCGTTATATTAGCGGAAAGTAATTTTTGTTCATGGAACTAATAAAAAAAAGTTAAATCATATTACTTCAATCAATTATTTCCTGAGGATGCCCCGTGGAGAGGTGACACAGGTGTCGAAGACCATCAAGTTTTTTGATTTCGCGCTGGTGCTGCTCCCGGATTTGCCCTGACTAGCCTGGCATAGTAAGGCTAGGCTGTGAAAAGTGGGTGGTTGGGTGGCTTTAGCGTAAAAATCTTGAAAAGTGACCGCGCACAACGTTATGTTTATGTTTTTAATGAAAGCCCACTTTTGAAAACTCTAGCTTAGTTAACTGACAAGTCGATGATCATCGCTGGTCATTAACTGAGCATTTTAAAGAATTATCGCCCCGAGTGATAATATTCAAAGCAATGAGGATTGATGATTGAGACATTAATCCTTCAACGTAACCGACTGATATCTGTCCCACATTGATCAAGATAAACTTAAGTATTAACGTCTGAAATCGTCAGGAGAATATCTACATCTCAATTTGAATCGATTTTTTTGATTAAAACTTAATTGTACACCATAAATAAAAGCTTTTAAAAATACAGGATTGAAATAAGTTAAGTGTAACAATAAAACATTATTGCTAAAGATGATTTCTTCCATGCAACCTTTCGACAGTATAAAATTAACTAGTGTTTAGCACTAGTGTGCCTTAAGAGGCCGGTGACACACAAATATCCATACAAACGTAATTCCAAAATCATTTAAAAATCAAAAATTTTATTACTTTATGTTATTACTATGTGTATGTGGACTCCCTTTTCCGCAATAAGACTCAAAGGCGGTCCTTTTTGCGTGGGTATGTTATTACTAGCTTCATATATTTTAAATTTCAGCCAAATCGGTTCAGTGGTTGTCGAGTTGTAGAGGAACAAACATACATCCATTCATTCAAACTTTTGCATTTATAATATTAGTGTGATTTAGATTACGGCAGTATTTATCTAGGTTCCTTACAATTTTATAAAGACAGAACACACGAACCCATCAAAATAAAGAGGTTCCTTCTGTGGTAAGTCCAGGCAAGTAGGCAGGTGCGCAATGAACTTCATATTCATTAGACCTTAAGGTCTAATTTTATGCGAAAGAAGTCTTAGCAATAAACGCAACCGCAATAAAATTTTGAAACTCTACCTGGTGTAGCTAATCAGCTTGCGATGTTCATAAAGCCGGTATTAAGAATTTCTATTTTTATTGCATATTTATAGAGTTGTACTAATTACAATCTGAGGGCTTACTCCTTTCACTTGATTCAATTCCAATCGTAACTTCGAGTATTATAAACATCTAAAAGTCACATGGAGCCCTGTTGGTAATGTGTAATCCGAAAGTCGTGGGTTTGAATACCGACAGTACAATGAATTGTTTGTTTAGAAAAAATATATGCGTTTATCTCGACCCATAAATGGTGAAGGAAAACATCGCGATGAAATCAGATAGCTTCCGAAGCAGTCCTTTAGCAACTCAGGCAAACATAATAGTGAGGCCGAAAGAGAACTGTAAATGACGTTTAGGCATAACGCGAGTTACTTGTACTACGTAATAGGTATACACCGCGTAAAGGGTTTTTAATTACGAAATGGTTTTCCAAAAAAACAAACAAACAAGAAAAAAACAATAGGCCTATTACTTTCGTGTGCAAATGTACCCATGCGCAAACTTACCCATGTCTTCCAGCGTTCTTTTTACGTGACGCGACCTAAGTACACCATACCAGTTACCGTACAATGATTGTATTCTCTATCCAAGAGGACTTCAAACAGAAATTAAAAAAAACAAAGGGTTGTGCCAAGTTAAAATTTTTCTTTTTTAAATCTCTTTAGAAGTTTTAATATTTTATTTCCAATAAAACACCTGACCTCGACCCTTTGAGTGTCCAGTTACATTTTTTGTAGTCTCAAAAGCCCCCCTTAAGGCAAGGAAATAAATATGGTTGTTTTTCTAATACTCGTTAGATATTTCTTCTGATATAGGCTTCTCCTTAGTAGTATTTCCTGCACGCAATGGGTAGAAATAAATATCAGTATTGGGCCTCACTTAATAAGTTGTTCGACGGTAAGAGGATTACGGCCGACTGGAAGGCAATAAATTGTGGAATCTTTATAATTTTTAGTCGTCCGGCGATTCTTAGCGTCATAAATTTAGTATCGTTATATAATAAAACCAGAAAAGTGTAGAAATTCTACAGATCTAAGAATAGCCGTTGGATCCTAGGTCCGAACCAGCGAGAAGATGGAACCTGTCGGGTAGAACCGGAAGATCGCCGAACTATTCGCAGAACCTAACATCATTGGTGAAGTTAAATCTAGTAGATTATGCTGGCTTGGCCACGTGCTAACGGATGGGAGAAGATCGAGTAGCAAAACGTGATTTTCGAGGAGTGCCGATCGGACGGTGACCAGTCGGCCGACCCAGATACAGGTGGAAGGATGAAGTGGAGAAAGACCTTCACTCACTTAATGTGTTCACGGACTGGACATAGACCAATGATAGCTGGACACCTGTGTTGGACCAAGATCTAAAAGCTTGCAACGGTTCCCAAGACGACGTTATGATGTGGAAGAAGAATGTGAAGAAGGCTGAACCCACCACCATATGGGATGAATAGCCGGGAAGAGACAGAGGTATAGATTGGTATATTTTAAATTTTAAAGTAATAATGGATTACTACACTTTTTGATCTCCATTCTGATTCGTTCCGATCGTCTTAGGATGTCGAGATAAAGACGTTATGCGTAAAGGTGCGTTTAATATTTTTTTTACTTAAAGAAGGATTATAAGTAAGTCATATTATATTAATATTTTACAAAGATCTAGACTTCTGTATTTTGTTCGCTTTGTAAGAGAAAAACTATGGAGTCAACCGGTGAATGAGTTTTTAAGTTACTTTAAATAAATCTAGTTATTTTACTTTTTTAATAGATATTTTATATAATACGTCAGTGTTAAAATAAAATAAAAAAAACTATTGCTTTTCACAGGCACACATCTAACACTAATATTATAAATAGGAAATATTTTTTTTTGTTTGTAACGAATAGGTTCCGAAACTACTGGACCGATTTCAAAAATTCTTTCACCTATAGAAAGCTACATTATCAGGAAATAACATAGGGCATAATATATTTAAAAAAAAATTAGGGATCTGTAAGAAAATTGCAATATTGTAATGTAAAAATAAATAAAAATAGGGCGGTACGAAGTTCGCAGTACAATACTCGTATTAATGCAGTAGCTGCGGTAGCTGTTTTGTTATTATTGTCGAGTAAAGTTATTTTAAAACGCCTATATGTCTTTCTTCATTATTTTTAGTACAGCAAGCACTTGTATCCCGTTTATGTGCTATAACCATAAAAACTAACATTCAGCTATCAACTTCTCTTACACGTAAAACGCTGTCTACTGGCGGCAAGTTATTTTAATTTTAAGTACAAAAAAAAAGGCTTTAAACAAATATTACATGTAATAACTTTGGTATGAAACAGTTATTGGTGTCGTGGTGGGTTCCCGTTGTGGCGATAGTGACTGTTTGGTAGTCTATGGCAGTCATAAAGCCGGAACGTAGTATTGAAACAGTACATCAACTTGCTACTAAGAAAACAAATACATACCTACCTACGTATAATAAAATTTAAGCAAGTAGATACCATATTTTGAAATGATACTTAAAATAAATTATTAGTTTTTGTTAATTTTGTAATTTTTATTAATAATTAAGCTCTTTGTTAATCTAGATCGAAAAATCATGAAAACATAACACTCAAGCAAATATACTTAAGGTTTTTTTTTTTTTATAAATAGCTGAAATATAAGCATAATGTTAGTAAAATATTATAGATAGAACATAATGCAGGTAGAATCCTAACATCAAAACATACTCACAAACTTTCAGATTTATAATAATTAGTAGCATGATATCTATTGGGATGTGTGTGTAAAAAGATACATAATATAAAGATAAAAAACAAACAATGATAAATCATTGAAAAAAAAAAAAAAAACAATGCCTCAGTATTCTGAAGCTGGAAAGATTCATGAGTTGCATTACTGTATAAATTACTATACTCTGTAAACATGCCTTCTCTAATAGTTGTAAAATGTGTTATGCTTTTGACTACCCGCGGCGCCCAGCTTCGCGTCTACTTTGAGTTTATAGCTTAATTTCTTACAGGGAACATCGATATGTTAGGAAACAAAGTTATTTTATTGAGTGTTTTTTTTTAATAATTCAATGTGGTTGAATTTCTAACATATTCCTTACATGTCCTTTTCTCCTCTGCGTAACTTGATGTGTAAAAGAAGCGCTCGTGGCATAGCTTGCTTAGACGTTCTTGATTGATCTTTGAAGATATGCAACGTTGTGCGCGGTCACGATTTGGATGGGACCGCAAGTGGCATTACGAACTGAGCGCTTCCGTGCTTCGGAGGACACGTTAAATTGTTGTTCCTGGCTTTAAGTAGTTAAGCCATGATGAGCCTTTAAGCGGCCTAAAAACTCCGTTACCAGAGTTGGCCACTTGCTCATACGAACTTACCTAATTAGTGCCGCTTTTTAAAATAAACTGGTTGTTATACAAAAACATGGAACTAAGGACTCATTCTGCCTTATAATAAAACAAAGACAAAATATAGTCCTGCATTGCGATTCAGACCTTCTCGGAATGTAGGTATTCTGAATTCGGAAAGAGATGTTTCTTCGCTGAAAAAACGTCAACTTTCCGTTGAAAATCATCGAATCGGATGCATTTTCGGAAGTCTGAATCGCACTGCTGATCTAAATGGTCAAAACTAGAAATGAATTCAAAATAAGTACCTATTAGAATAATTTAAGCACTAAACCAAGGATTATGATGCGTTTTTGTAATACAGTTTTAGTATTGAAAATCTATTAAAATATCTAATTTAATTTCCAGTTTGTAGCCGTACCATGAACTCTTAGAACAATGTTAAAACAAGCTTGAAACATAATAACGACAGTCATTTCTAAAGCAGTAGGACTGTTTTAAGGTTGTTTTAACATTGCTCTAAGAGTTCATGGTATGGCCCCTGTACAATGTAACAACGTGATCGTCAATAGTAAAATATCGTCAATAGTAAAAATTTATCACTGAAATAGAATCCTAATTTATCTTTCTAGTCACCTCTACGTGTCTTTAGAACCTAATAAACATCTCCTAAGCGTAAACTTAAAGTCCTTTTCACATTGCTACCTATAAAACTCCTATAAATCGGACTTAACCATTTCTGAACTCTAAGCGACAAACGCTTTTGAATTCCTATGAAACTAAAATTAATCCAAACCAATTCCCGAAACACATCAAATGCGACTGATGATCCAAAAAGTGCCTTGCGACTGTATAGACGACAACTTACTTCAACCGTATGCTCCATGCCTGTGCGACATTTTCTAGCCCTTATTTCAAACAGGGTAAGGTCGATTTTTGATGCATTTGGTGTTAAGAAATCTTTGGATGGTATTGCCCGAGATGTCACTCATTCAAACTTTAACGATCGACCTAATAGCGTTTTTAAAGCAGTTCCCAAAATCCTTGAAACGTGTCTCGAGCGTCAACAAATTTAAAAGTGAATCTGTCGGATTATTTTATAATACCAATGATGTCCCTTTGAACTTTTTTCATTTGATACGATACTTTGATCGTTCTCTTTATAGGTAACAAAGTACCTATACATTCTTATATGCAGTCTCATTGGTTGTGGAGGCTTGCCTCTGCGTAGGTAGATCCATACATTACTTTACGTGTCTTTTAACTTTTTTTAATATCTTAAAATCTACTACTCAATAACGAGTTTAGGTATCAACGGCTGATCAATTTTGAATAAAACTTTAAATAGTAAAAAAAACAGTGTTCTGGAATCCGTACCCATAATATAAATGTGAAAGTGTGTTTATTTGTTTGTTTATTTATCCTGCTTTCACGTCAAAACGGAGCAACAGATTGACGTGATTTTTTGTGTGGAGATAGTTGGAGGGCTGGAAATTAACATAGGCTACTTTTTATCCGGGTAACACGCGAGCAAAGCCACGGGCAGCAGCTAGTACTAGCATAAATATATCTTTTTTTAGCGAGCAAAGTCATCAAACTAATAAGGACTTGCAAAAAAAATTGCACATAATTCAGCAAAAACGCTACCGACATCTGTTATTAGTATGATTACTTCATTAGAAACGCGATCAACGGAGCGTATAGTTTACCACAAGTATTCACATAATTATGCATCATTTGAAAATAAATACACTTATCAATGGACAATGGGCCATTTTGGCATAAAACTCTTTTTATGCAACTTACACATCAGTGCAAAACAAATATTTCCAACATTGAATTAACACACAGGAATCATTCATACCGCGTTTACACGCTTATGGTAAGCGTCCACAGGCCCGCATCGCACGCAGCGGACGGATTGCATCAAGCGGATTATCTGTGTAATGCGATGCGTACGATGCGGACAGGTGGACGCACTTATATGAGTTTCTATACAAATAATACTACGATCCGTTGCGTGCGATGCGTCCGAAGCGTACGATACCGACACGTGGACGCTTACCTTATAGAGCGCCTCAAACTTTATGGCGGCTGAAGTGCGTGGCAGATTTGACTTTGCTCAGGTACAGTCAACGCAATGGAATAGAGTAAACTTTATCTACATAGCCCGCCTAGCCCCACCCCTCACCGCCATCAACTCCCCGCAATTGCGTTGACTGTACCTGCGCAAAGTCAAATCTGCCGCGTACTTCAGCCCCGCCATAAAGCCTGCGGCGCACTCTACGTGCAAACCTCAGATTAAAGACTAAAGCATTTAATTATATATTTAATCTTCATAGGTGCAAACAGACATTCAACGAGACAGATATAATATATATATATGATTAGAGCGAGCAGCGAGCACGAAGTAGCTCTGTTACTCTCATCTGAAGGAGAGCGAACGCGATAGAAGAGAAATGGCCCGTTGAATGGATGTTTGCACGCGAGCGTGTAAACGCGCCATCGGATCGGTTTGGGTAAACACGTGGGACTTAATATTACATTGATTTAGGTACTTACTGGGTATAATTTAAAATTTTTTTAAACGGTGTTTCAATTTTAACAGAATTATAATAAGTAGCGGGGTTAATGTACAAAACATGAGATACAGTTTCAACTAAATAAAATACATTGCACATGCATTCTTGCAAGAACACAATGCATATTATGGTATGAAATTCATTTAAAATACATTTCCAGGTCAGTGAATAATATTTTACATTCTTTTTTCGGCAAACGGTCAACTAATAGGCAACTATTTCAGGATTTTTGTCGCGGTCTTAAAAATTCTACACATTTACAACTATCTAGTTTGCCAGTATTTTTTTTTTTGTATCTAGAATAATTTTCAATCACTTTTATTTGATTACGTAATTGATAACTTAATTTATCTGAACATTTATCATATTATAATAATCACGTATCTTGTACAGCGTTTAGTCATGAAGCCATCGATAAAAACGGTGAAATTACCTAATACTTTACTAACTATACATTATTTAACACACGGGAATTACTCACTATGTTTATATTTACTAACTATGTTTGTTTAGATTAATTAAAAAACTGTAGGTAATATTGAAACGTGCACGAGTACGACATTTTCAAGTTATATTTATTTTTATAGTAAAATTTGTATTACAGCTTCAACACTTCAAATTTTCTCTTGGACAATTTTTAGTTGAGGCTTGGCAACAAATTGCCCGCATGTCTAATAATAAAACTCGTCTGCATATTGCACCACTCTGAAACAATTCCGCTATAGCAAACCGGAATCCTGTGAAGAATGTTACGTTGAAACGTTAAAAGTTAAAGAATAAACAGCGGGAGGGATATTTTTATAAATGTAAAATTTTATTACCACAGCTATTAATTCCGCGCGCTTTGCTTTTACTGCGTTTTACTTTTAAAACTAATGTGCTGTCCACATTCGATATGCGTCGTAAAGAACTCTGTGTGACACTTTCACGAAAGTTGATGTGTGTTATGTTGGTTTTACTAATTGCTTTAGGTTCTATTTTTAGTTTTACTTAAAAATAAGCTTACGTGGAATAAATGGGTCAGAATAATTCTAGTAGTCAATGAAATAAGATCGAATAAAAAATGAGGAGATACTCGTACTTAGAAAAAATCGGGTCACCGATATAACCAAACGGATTAGCACGTTGAAGTGACAATGGGCAGGCCACATAGCGCGCAGAACAGATGAGGCCAAAAAGTTCTCGAGTGGAGGTCACGGACCAGCAATCACAACGTAGAGCTTTCGCCAACAAGATGGACACACGACTTGTAAAGACAGCACGTTGAGGATGTAGGCCGCGTCCAATCACAATACATGGTGATCCTTGAGGACGGCTTATGTCCTAACGGCTGAGATGCTGATGATAATGAAGTACTAATATATTTGCATTAAACTTAACCCTCCGAATTTAATATGCATTTATAATCACAATAATTAATTAATAAACGAAGTCAATAGGCATTTTAATGTAATAACACCATGATCACTTTGAGTATGTAATGAAACTTGAAAAAACTAGACTAAAAAAACACCGAAACCATAACTAGCCACCAGCTCATACTAACTAACTTTAAGGTGACTCTTCTTCTATTCATTCCTGACTAATAACCAACCAATAGCTTGGGCTAATCATACGAACTACCAAGCTATACAAAATTCATAGTTGGGTCTGTCTCTTAAAACCACCGAGCTAAGTCATGAAAAACAACAAAATGTTACACTTAAAATGTTAGTGTGATGTGATGTATTCAAGTTCTTCAAAGAGCCATTTCTGTGTAGATAGCTACTATTTTTCTGTGTAAACAAAGAACTGCAACAATTTGCTTTTAGTTTTGTCATGTCCTGGGAATAGCTACAAAGACAGTGAGCTTAAAGTTCATAAAGAACGTCTCAGCTCCTAACTTAAAATGCTGTTAGTATCTACTTGGTAAAAAAGACGGGTAAGCGTAAGATTTAGTTTTGTTTTTAGAATTCCGTAGATCCAAAAGCATCAGTAATATCGTATGCATCAACAAAATCCAATGCTATGGTATTAGATATATTTTGTTAGTATCTACTTAGTTATCTATTTACTTAGTGGGACTCGGCGAAGGATAGGGACGGTTGGAAGAGTTTGGGGGAGACCTTTGCCCAGCAGTGAGACGAAGTAGATTAAAAAAAAAAACTACTTAGTTAAAAATACGGGTAAGCGTAATATTTAGTTATGTTTTAGGATCTCGTAGGCACCAGTATGTTTTTTGCTAGAAATACAACAAAATAATCCAATTCTACGGTAAATATTGTTTTGGATTATGGTAGAATTTTTATTCTACTTTATTTTTTTTATTTACCTATAACTGGTTGTTCCAAAAAAAATTACATTTTTGTATCAAAATAATGTTTAACGAAGTTATTTTAAAACGAATTTTTACTGAGTATATAGGTTGGACAATACTAGCATTTTTAATTGTATGAAAAGTTATAGTATCTGGCTGACATTATAAATAAGTTGATAAAGATGATTTTGACTTCAAAGGTTTTTAAAATGTTATTTTTTGACTTCATTCTACGTTCACAATTAGGTGCTCGAAAATAGTTAAGTATTATATTTTCTTGTGGAACCCTAAAAAGAAGAGCAAAGTGAGTTGTTCAGCCATCGAGCTTATTCTTTGAGACTTAAAAAAAAACTGACAAAATGCAACTTTTAATAGGGAGAAATTATTTTAACTTTTTCAATGTTTTGAAAGCTTTGTATTTGCAAATGCAGCAGGTAATTTATTTTTTTGTTTTTCTTTGATGCTAAAACCGAGATTATGTTTTTCCTCTCAAGAGTTTTTTTTTTATTTTACTAGCAAGTGTTGAGAATAATGGATCTACGTAGGTACCTTCTTTTCACTCAAATGTTTACGTTTCTAAAATTTAATTAAAATAAGTTAAAGAAATACTAATATCAAGATTAAGAAACTACTTGAACATTTCTGTATTTATAAAGCTCCAATGAGTTTTTAATTAAAAGTTTGTGGGTTTCATTTTTTGAAAATTTTCCTTTAAAAATAAAGTTCTACGGTATTATTTATTTAACCTCTATTTCATTTTATGAAATTGTTTTAACTTTCAAGATAACTAAGAATAATTGTTGAAATTATTGTTTTGTTTAGAAATTGTGGTTTCGTTGTATTTGTGAATTTTGATATTATAATTAATTGGTGGAACACAAACTTAACTTGAATTTGTTTAAGTAAATAAAATATATATTTTTTTAAACTAGATTCTCTTAGGTACAAAAAAATTGGTAGTTTCAATGTCAGTAAGAAATCTATGAATTATTTCTACATACATCCAAAAGTGAACGCCGAAAAGGCGATGCGGTGCGGAGGCGACTGGTCAGGTCAGCAGAGTCATTCTGTGAGTTTACAGACGAAGTTCAAACGTCGAAGAGCTGAATCCGCTGTGAGATTTCAAATTTCGTATTCTAAATTTGAATCTCACAATACATTCTTGTGTATTTACTGAGATCGGTCACTTGAGTGAATTTGAAGTGAGTCTACAGAATGACTGTATCCCTTTCAGCGGTCAGTGTGTAGCTCAGTAGCATTAGTTAGTGCGTTAAAATTATAGGTATGAATTCATATTACCCTTCGTGATTACCGTCAAAATTAAAGGGCTCTTCAAGATCTTTTATTAACCAAAATTAGCTCCCACTGAAAGTTACTGTGCCTCGCATATTTTACGACCACTAATAATAAAGAATTTCAAATTATTTTCACCGACAGTAAAAAAAGAACAAATGAGTTTTACTTAGCGCTAAAAAACTTTTACATTATTACCTTTCTCGTTTACGTCTCGGCTGTCCCTGATGGCAAATGACACTCTGAAAACTTGTGAAATTACGACTTAAGTAACCTAAAGTTTTTGTGCATTGCGCATTTCTTTTCGCGGTGTAGTAGTTCAACTGGTAGTACAAATGATACAACTTTGTATCATTGTTGTAACTAGTATTACCAGTAATACTAGTGATCCTATTATGGTATTGGTAGTACAACTGAACACTCTGGTAGTACAAATGATACAACCTTATCTAGTAGTAACAGCGCGCAGCGCCCTCGCGGCGTTGCTTCCGTAGATGAGATTGAGATTAGCGCGTTCAAACAAACAAACAAACTCTTCTTCTTTATTATAATAGTACCTATAGATAGATTACCAGTAGTAAGTAGGTACTAGTGACCCTTACAAACACTTTTTGTACCATTGCTGGCCTGTATGTCTTTGTTCTTGTCTTTATTATTGTGCTTCAATGAAGCTTGAGTTAGCCGCGGTCAAGGAAGCGCTCCTGGCGTAGCTTGGTTAGTTGAGCTTAATACATTGTTGAAATTAAGTACCTAGGTCACAATTTGGTTGGGTGACCGCAAGTACTCGTAGTATTATTCGCTTCTTCTAGGTCTTCTTTTAGATTCCCTTTTAACCGAACTAATCCCTAAAAGGTCTGAACATCAAAGAACCTTTAATGGTTAGAGATCTAAGCAGCTACCTAACCTGCTTATAAGCGGTTTATCGATAAACAGATTCGAAACTAAGTGGTAAAAATCACAAAACACGCCAAAGAAATCCAATCATACTTCTTACTGAATTGAATACATTTTCTTGAACAAAACCTAAGTAAGTTCAGAGTAACTATTGCATCATCTACTGTTAGGGTTGCCAAAACGATAACTAAGGTTTGGTTTGTCTGTCAGATAAATATACAAAATTCATGCGAGAAAATAACTATCCTCTGATAATAATTTATTTATATATAGTTATATATAGTTATTTATTTACATTACATTACAAAACGATTGACAAAAAGTAATTTGGAAATGGAAATTACTCACAATTTCAACTTTATCGCAAACAAATAAATATCAAGTTGCATTGCAAGCCTTGCGAGCTGCCCAGATAAAGACATACACTTTTGTTACATTCTGTTTTGTAGAATCATACAGATCAATAGGTACCTACCTACTGCCTGGATGCTGTCGATCCTTTTCGGAAAACACGAAATTAACCGATGCGCATTATTTATCCGGAAGTACTGTACCTCATTGATGAAATTTGGATTTTAATTGTAAATGATTATGTATCGCCGAGCATGTTTAGCTTGTCCAGTTATGTCCAGATATATCACACATCTGGATAATGTGGCAACCCTATTCCCGCGGGGTAGAATAAGTGGTGTGATGCTTTCAGTTCCAATAAAACTTTTCTCCAACACTGCTGTTTCAATCTTCGTAAATCAGTCTTGTGTTTGATTTTCATCTGCCTCACTAGACGAAGGCTGGGTTCTTGAGTAAAATGTGAATGTTGAAGCTGTAAAAAACCATCTAGATGATATATTCTAGAAAATGATTAATTGATTATCTATTGGCTTTGATCAGTAGTTCAGCAGTGCGATTCAGACCTTCTCGGAATGTATTCCGAATTCCGAAAGTGACGTTTCTTTGCTGAAAAAATGCCATCTTTCCGAAGAAAATCTTCGAATCGGATGCATTTTCGGAAGTCTGAATCGCACTGCAGATCAGACCACGTGGTACAGCTACTATCTAGGTAGATTTAATTTTTAAAGTTCGGTCACGTAAAGTTTAAAAATCGGTTATTATATATATATATATATTTATGAATCTTTGAAATACTTAGCTAAATTGTCACATTAAACCTGAAAGATAATTTCACTTTTATGACAGGTTTACATTTTACACTATTTCATAGTAGGTACTTACTTTTTTACTTTTTCACGGTTTGAGATTTCTTGCTAAAAAGCACCCACCCAGCATGTGTGAACCTGCTTGGATTTTGTTTGCATGCTGTCATTTGGAAGATTTTTAGCAAGGTTTAAAATCTACAAATCCAAAGCAAATGTAAACCTGTCATTAAAGATGTAAAACGTTAATCAATCTTTGTCGATACTTAATCAGTTTATAACATTATTTTCAAAAACTAAAATTAGGTTTGTCTCTACTAATCCGGTGACCAGATTTATTCACCACCTAGCACGACTATTATAGTTATTGTAACCGACTGATTAATCCAACGCGAATGTTTTTTTTCCAATGATCCCATTATTTATTTTGAATTCGCAATTGATCAAGAATTTAATACGTTCTACGAAAAACAAATAAAAGTGCAGTACCTACGCACAATGGATCTAGACATTCGTGAAGCAGTAGAAAATTCTTATGAAAAAGTTACACTGCGCATCAAAACGGCTAACTTCCCCAATGCCTTGATCCATTGGTCGTACTGTAAGTAACAATACTTTCTACTTAAAACCCCAATGAGTTTATCATACAATTTCTTTGAGCTTCGAACATAAAAGTAGGAGGTAAAATTGCAACCGGTTACAAAATAATTCGCTCCAGAAGTCAATGTGAACTGGCGAGCAAATGAAGTAAATTGCATTTGATTTCCGACTCGGCTACCGTAGATCCCGCAGTCACGAATCTTTCTATGAGAATTGGGGCCGGTAAGTGTACACATGCGGATCGGGAAATCGAATCTGCATGGAAACATTGAGCTGGTATACGGTTTTTGGGGCTTTTTGTTTGTACGGTTTCTTGGTTTTGACGGATATTACTTGAGACCTTTTTAAACACGCTTTTTACCCGACTACCCGCAGAAAGGAGGGTTATGTTTTGGAGTGTATGTATGTCTATTTCTTTGTGCTACTCATCTAGCAAAATTGCATTGGCGCCAAACGTTGGGGCTAATGTTGGGGCCGATTTTGCTAGATACACACGTTGGCAAGTGGCATTGGCGCCAACGTTGGCCCCAACGTGTGCAGCCGGGATGAAGGGCTCGATGGATTTTCACGTATGAGGTGTCATTTGATTTACTAAAAAAAAATTGTCAGAATAGTGAGGGGAGCGTAAAATTGTGTTTTAATCTTTCAAATCCGTGGTCGAGTTTTTTGTTAATTTATTTGTTGCCTTACACCTACGACATAATAAAAGAGGTTTTCTACGATTGGCTTGATTTAAAGAAGCGTGTTTGAACAAGTCACTGTCTTCAATTTTAGTGCAAAACTTCATTGTCTTAAGACATCGATACTTCCTTGATTTTTTTCTCTTTGTTTATAAAATTTTGCAAATGTATGTATGTTAGTGTGAGCTAGTGATTGACTCTAATAACGGTGTTTGAATGAATAAAAAAAAAAACCCGTAGATTTCAATTTTTGTAAATAATTTTCTTTTTTAAGTTATTATTAACGGGACTTAATCGCGTAATGAAATTATTTTATTTATCTCTTATTAAATTATTTATAATTATAATATAATTATTTTAAATTATTTTAAAAATGTGTTCAAGTCGCGAAAGTTTAAAATATGTAATAATTTTCTTTACAAAAATTGTAATTTTGTAAAATTGTAATTCCAATGTTTGTAAAGAATTTTCTCTACAAAAATTGGAATGCAATGCAACCGCTGATAGATTTACTTAAAGCCAAAAGCCTCACATAAGCATACATTCCTGTTTACCGGTTGAAGGTTGAACATTATAAACCGAATGAGCATTGATACATTGCATTCGATAACGCGGATCGTGAGCAATGGATCTTTCGTTGGGATTCAAATCTCGTTTGTCGTGAGACGGTGCCTTAATTAAACGATTTGATTGAAATCGTATCATCGTTTCTGGGCTAATGTATTCGAACTTACAAGCAAATGAACCGGTAAATTTTAGTAGAATTTCCGATAATTCGATAATTAGACATCAATTGACTACCTCCTACTAATATTATAAAGTCAAAAGTCAGTGTAGTATGTGAATATTTGTCACCATTTATCTCCCTAACTACTAAACACATTTTGATGTATGTTATGGGATTAATGTAGATAGGTAGTTAAGGTCTGTAGTAACACAGTCTAATTTTTTTCCCAGAAAATGTATGGTTCCCGTGAGATAATAAAATAGTACCTAGTCCACGCGGGCAAAGCTGCGGACGTTTGCTAGTAATAAAATAAATACAAAATATGATCACAACTGTATCCCCAATGCGCGGTAGACATTCTCTCTTTTTAGACATTTAAGATCCTTTGAAGATGTCTAAGGGGGTAGTCAGAGGTATGTCCGAAAAATAATATTTGGAACATGCTTACATTTTGCTATAGTCCTATTGCTCATTAAACGGACTAAAACATATCAAAATTGAAGGAAAAATGTCAATTTTTCCTTCAATTTTAGTCCGTATAATGAGCAATCGGACTATAAGTCATCATTCCATACGTGACAGTATTCCTATGTGTAAACCTATGTGTAATTTTTTTGTAGAGAAGGTTTGCAGGTATTTTTAGTTCTAAGAAACGCTATTTCCTTAATTAAAAGTTCTATGATTTCAACATAAGTAATTAATTTCCTCTTCTATCAAGGGTGAAGAAAGCTGAAAATCAGGCTTCACTGGAAAATAGGCCTGATTGTACAGGCTGGTAGAACAAAGAGCTTTAATGATTTGACCTAATCAGTGACTAAACTTTGGCCCCCTTTCAAATGGTAAATAGAAGTTGGAAATTATCATACAAAATACAGTACTGAAGCAAACTTCTTCAAAACGCCGTAAAAACTAATGAACAATTTGAAATTCAGTGTTAAAATTCTCATAGCTACACCAGTTTTACCTTATTAGGTCTGACATCTAGAAATGAAATGAAAATGAAATGAAATGAAATAATTTATTTGCGTTTGTTTATTTTGTTTGTTTCTAGCGGAAGTTTGTGAAACATTAATTTAAACCTGACTGTGGCATAGTGCCTACTTTAGATACGAAGATAGTGGATTCGAATCCCGGCCGTGCAAGTTATTATGCGCAATAACACGAGCTCTCCCGAGCTTTCCTTGCCCGCGAGGGTTTTTGGCCCAAAACATCGATTTAAATAAAATAAAAAAAAAAAAGTTCGAAGTTCGTCGGGTAAGCGAGTGTTTCATATAATCAGTGTCATTATTACCTTCTAACTTTGCCTGCTTGTAAAGCAACGGCTTTTCAGCTTAATGTGCTTCCACCGCTAAGCCATGGTCTGTACCGCAATTAAGCTGCCGTTTCTTGCCTTCAATTTAAATATCATGGTCTCTTAGCCTATATTGGTTGAAATAGTAATTAAGGAATAGACGATTTTTGAGTTCAAATTGGTTAAATCCGTACCCATGTTATAAACGTGAAAGCGTGTTTAGTTGTCCTGCTTTCACGTCAAAACAGAGCGACGGATTGACGTGATTTTTGTGTGGAGATAGTTAGAGGGCTGGAGAGTGACATAGGCTACTTTTTATCTCGAAAAAATGCGTGTCTCCCGTGGTATACCACGCGAGCAAAGCCGCGGGCAGCAGCTAGTATACTGTAAATAATCTTTAATTTAAGCTACACACGGTAAAATTATGATCCATTTAGAGACCAACAGTGTTATATTTACAAGTGGCTAAATTAAAAATTTAAAAAACCGACTTCAATACAAACTGTATTGGGTAAGGCTAAGGGTGAGCTAATTAAAATTAGCCCAAACATGGATGTTCCACTGTTATTCCCTGAGAAGTTCCATTGGACAGGTCCTGACTCCATCATCAGATCAGCTAGCTGTCACCATATTATTACATTATAGTCGGAACTTGACCGACATGCTGAGTTCCAAGTTTCAACTCAATCGGCCTATTTACTGAGGAGTTCTGTTGAACAGCTCCTGACTCCATCATCAGATCAGCTCAATGTTACCATAATATTGCATTGTCACCGATAACCTTTTAAAAAATACCCTAATCGCTTCAAGTGTGCCTATAAAATTTGAAGAGTTACCTCGATTTCTCCAAGATCCCATCATCAGATCCTGACCTGATGACCAAAAGGACCAATTGGAAAGTGTACCCTTTCAAACAAAAAAAGAATTTTTGAAATCGGTCAAGGCGTCTTCGAGTAATCGGTGAACATACATAAAAAAAAAGCACAAAAAAAAAAAAAAAAAAAAAAAAAAAAGATTCCGACGAACTGAGAACCTCCTCCTTTTTTCGAAGTCGGTTAAAAACTACTAACTGGCAAGAAGTGAACATGACAAACTCTGTGGCGCAGTGGTCGAAGGCCCGCCTAAGACGCAAGAGGTTGCGGGTTCGATCCCCGCCGCGGGACAAAATATTTGTAAGATCTGCAAATATCTGTCTAGGACCTAGACTCTAGGTTCTGGTTGTTTTCTATGTACCTATGTATTTACGAAAAAAAAGTAGTATATCAGTCATGTGGTTCCCATAACACACAAGCTTTGCTTGTTTTGGGGCTACATGATGCTGTAAGTACTAATCCCCTCGGCCAACATGGCTTATTCAAAATGTCCATTATTGTGTTAAAATAAGGTTTTACTCAAAATTATCATTTCTTTCTTGCCAGAGGCTCTATAACTTTTTGTACGAACTTTTATTCCTGACTTTTTGGGTACTACTCTTTTAATTAAAAGTTGTTCAGTAGACTGTGAAATCTTATCGGGTGTTCAGCTGTCAGATAATTGTACAAGTAAGGTTAATATGAGTGGACGGGCGTGTGATTTGGGTGACCCGTTACAGTTTGGCTTAAGCCACCGTTTCTATAAGACGAACTCTACTGGTAATATTGTCTAGCTGAGCGCTTCCGTGTTTCGTAGAGCACGTTAAATTGTATGTCACAGTCAAAGTCAAAGTATCATTAATTGCTCTGAATACATGTAGAGAAGGTGTAAAATGTGTGGTTTACGGCTTTTAAGTCGTTAACCCATTGTGGAGATCTTCAGGTGGCCTACTAGTTAGGTACTAGCTCATACGAACTTACTAATTTTCATAATAGTTTAATCTTCTATGGGCTTTAGTAGAAATGCTACATAGCATCGAAAACGTGCGACTTTGATACTGCGGTCACTACAGAGTCGCTAAATTGCGAGGCAGCAAAATCGCCGATCGCCGATGCTAAAAGCAGCATGTCTGTATAGCCCTATATTATTTTAAAAATGAAATGGTATTCGTAATATTTCAAAAAAATTATGGAAAGATAGATCTCGAAGCCAAAGCTTGGGAATAAGACTACAATCAAGATTCGAAAATAACATACAAAGCTATCTCTAACAAAACAGTAGTTGAACCGAACAAAGTCGAAACTAAAACTTGTTTGCTTGCTCGCGTCATGAAACAGTTCCTACAATAAGTAAATTAATAGTTTAGCCCAAATGAGTAGCAGTAGGTATTCAATTTCATAGTGGTTTTGATAGTTTTTTGTGGGACACATTACGTATTAACGAAAGCGTTGAAATGTCGTGTACGTTTGATACCATTATATTTATTGGAAGTATTATTTTTTATTCATCCTACATTTCATAACTCTGTCGTAGACTAGAAAGGTGGTTGAGATGAGATAGATGTTTTTGAGAATGGAGAAGTGTTGTTTCTGGTTTAATTTTGATACTTACTCGTACCTTCAAAAATTGGAATAATTGTATGCGATCAGGACTATGTAGCAGTTGGGTGTTATTTACTTACTTGCTTATGTATTTGTTATATACTTACTCACCTGTTATATACTCACTTATTTACTCACTTACAGAGGAGTGACTTTTCAAAATGGCTTATTTCTGTATGATCATTTTTTTCAGGAACACTCCTATCATAATTAGTAGGGACGAGAATTAACGTGAATTAAGCTATTTTGTTGCGGAAAGCTTTTCTACGGCCTTTTTCTTCGAGATTTAAGTACTTTAGAACCGGACACTTCACGTCATATGATGTGAGTGTACACAAAGTCCCGATTGGCATGTAAAATTGGGAACCCGAAATAAGCCGTTTTGAAAGTCATATAATAGCTTAAAAGATCATGGGACTTTTACCTACCAGTGGGACAATATTAAACGAAGAAACATGACCATAACTTCATCCAGGCATGGTAGACATTTTATCAGATCTATACACATTTGAGATCTCTTCTTAGTCTCTGTATTCAGTCAATGACCTGTTCAAGAGACCAAATATCTGGTAGCGTCGTCTGGAATTCTTAGACCGTGCTCTATATTTATCACATACTTACCGACCGTTATGATTGTCTCATCAAAACCCCAAAGGTCACACGTAAATTGGGACGTGGGCGCAAATGAACTATCATAATAAATAACTGACAAACGAAACTGGTATTTCTCCTATTTGTACGGAATTCGGAACAAGTTTGACTTTATCTAAGTATTCCTTAATTATTATGTGAAAAGCAACATGGTTTTAAGATTAAAATGTTCATAGCTGGACTTATCTACAATTGATATCGGAGTAAGGAAAAATAACAGCTGCAAATGTGTTGACTGCTTTTCAAATTGATGAAACGGATCAAGGTGAGAAGATGGTAGGAGACATTAAAAAAAAACGTCTGGCAGATTTTTACATGGAGTAAAAAAAAACTGTCTGAAAGATTTTTTAGATGGAGTAAATTTTCCTACTTATTGTCTTGTTGAGATGATGTAGGTCCTAACGTTATTATAATGAAACATCTAAATAATTGTTATGCATATTACTTACATAATAATACATTTGGAGGTTCAATATAAATTAAATTTTCAGTGGGCATGTTTAGATGTAGGTATGTATGATTGATGAGTGGCTAAATTTATATTAAAATTTGGGTATTGTTACTCTAATTACCCTCCAGATAATTATAATTTGAAGGATATTCATTGCGTTCAGATCTGAGTGATTGTATACGACTTTGGAGATAATGCCGTGAGTCTGTTTACGTTTTTAAATAAGACAAAAATTGTCAAATGCATATCGGATGAGGCTTTTCATCAAAATCTTTTTATTCCATACTTTTCTAATCTCATCAAACTTTGTCAACTACACTAAAAAGCCTTAATAGGTATTAACCATTTAAACGATTCAAAAGTTAACTAGGCGTCAATAATCTATAAGTGATCGTAAAAACGAAATGAAATAAGCTTAATTCAAAATGGCTCAACGGCCCATACTCAGATATTCATCTAAAATTGGAAATTCTTACAAAACTGAGGTCGTCAATAAAGCCTCCGTTACAATGAGCGGTTATTCCGTCGATGATCTATAAAAACCGTATGTATGTTAGTTCATATGAGCTAGTAGCTAACACTTGAGGCGGAGATTTTAGGCCGCCTGAAGGTCTCCAGGCTTAACGACGTAAAGTCAGTACCGAGAATTGAACATGCCTCGGAGGGCCCAGCTGCTAATGCCTCTAGCGGCCTCGATCGTGGCGATTTACTTAACATTATTTGTTTTTGAATGTACCTACAGTGTAAACCAGTGTTCGCCGTTTTTTTTAAGAACCACCAAAGATTTTACTGTAGAACGAAGAAAATGTTTGCCGTGGCAATACAGTTATTAAGAGTCTATTTTGTTCAGTCGGTCGTCATAAGGCTGTGACCGTAATATTAAAAAACTTTGTCATAACCGGCTTATTTTGTATGTTATTTAGCTATCCTAAGCGGTGCTGTGTCTTTTTAAGTTGTGGTGTGGGTATGACCAAGATAGAATGCATCTCAGCATCTAAACGAAATGACATGTCAGTCTGAATGAAGTCACTTATTTCAAAGTTTGTATGCCTGACGAGTTTAAAAAAAAATTACGTTTCTTTTTTAAATTAAAATTACAATTGTATTACAAAGAGTTAATAATAGATCTAATTGTATAAAGCAGGGTGCTTTGTACAAAGAGAGGTGACTTTATATATATGCTGAGGGTAATAATATAAAACTACTGCACCTTATTAAAAGCCCTTACATGTTTGAAAGGTTCATTGTTCCAGGTCAGGAAGCCAGGAAGTCTAGGCAAACCGCTAGCATTTATAAACCTGAAGATGAAATGAAATAGTCAAAAGGGAACTAAAAGTCCGATTTACCTTGCTCTAAATCTATCTCTTGGACAAAGACAACTTGCGCAACTTAGTCAGTCAAATCGCAGTTGTGATAATCCGATTATACTAAATACGGAGCGTAATGGTAAGCGTCCACATGTCGGTATCGTACGCTTCGGACGCATCGCACGCAACGGATCGTAGTATTATTTGTATAGAAACTCATATAAGTGCGTCCACATGTCCGCATCGTACGCATCGCATTTCACAGATAATCCGTTTGATGCGATCCGTCCGCTGCGTGCGATACCGACATGTGGACGCTTACCATAACGGTGTGTTTTAGTCTTTCAAAGTCTCTGTTTTTAAGTCTACTCAGGAAATAGATGTAGATACTAACCCGTGAAAACTTTATTACTTCCTAGACCTAAACGATGTAGTATTAACATCGTGAGGAAACCTGAGGCTTAGTTAACTTCTCGCGAATTACGTATTGACTACGATTTTTTTGGGGTTAGCTATCATTTTGTGCCGACTCCACTTGATGAAGGACAAGGGCAGAAAGATGATGATGAAGGGAGTGTAATTCGTTTTGGAGTGACTGGTTGGGAATACACCGATATCAGGCTTTAGTCTTCAATTGGTGCTGGGATGGAAGAGACTAGGCAAGTCTTCTTCTTCTCAACAAAATTTCAGACATTACATTATCCCGATAATGTAGGCTTAGCTTCCCTTAGGCCTTAAGTTTTTTGTATACATCAGTTGTTACAACAACTATGGTATTTGTACTTTCAATATCAAATTACAAATCATATAAATTCTCTCTTCAAAAAGGCGTCACATTATCGCCGAACGTTAGATTCTGCGGTTAGATTTGGCCACTTTAAAAGTAGAATTCAAATTAAAGAGACGATTCACCCAATTGAAGGTGACATTTTTTACTTTGACCGCAGCATAACGGGTTCTAGACAGATTGGAAGTGATGTTTACAGATGAAGTGATAATTAGTAGCAGTGATAAGTGTTGTTCAAGTTTTATTAGATCTTGCTCGAAATACGAAGCTTAAAAACTAGCTTTGTCGAGGTTTGACGTTTTGTCGTGTTGGTCATAAGAGGCCAAATGCGTAGATAGTTCAATTGTAAATGTTAGTAGTTAAGTATTTATTCCTGGTTTGGATTTGCAATTTCAAGGCATGTTCAGTGCAAGTACCATTTTTATCGATCGCTAAATTAAAAAAAAAAAAATTGACATTATGAAACGACATAATTCGTTATAATTCAAGGACTTTATAAGTCCTTGATATAATTAGATATTGCATTGATAAATCTAAATCTAATTTTATCGATTTTTGTCGATTGTATAATTATGTCTAGCGATCGATAAAAACGGTACTTGCACTGCTGGTTTCTGAAAGGGAACAAACAGTAAAATGAAATGAAGTTTCAATAAAGAGTCGCATATTTTCGGCATAGTGTTCATAGGCAACCATTTTTCAGTGTTGGCTGAACGAATCAAAGTAGAATCACTAGCTCTTAAGACTTTTCAATGCGATCCCAAAGTTCCTACCAAATAAATTAATTTTGAATTTTAAATACATTTTGCAGATACAATAGAAATGTTTGTACTGACAAAATGGTTGTCGACTGTATACATTTCCATTGTGAGGGAAATATGTTTATTGGGAATTACAGAGATATGGCGACAGGTGTAATGGTGTTTGCGGAATTGGGTCGCGATTGTGATCTTGGGCCTGTTTGCTTTGTGTTTTATTTAGTTAAATCATAACAATAAATATTTGTGGACATTTCATTAAAAACCATCTATTCTAAAACTAAGTAGGTACCTACGGCGTTTACTGTGAAAACCAGATTGAACTAAAACCTACTGTGTCTTTTTTTTGAGTCCACTTTGCAATATTTTAAATCTACTAAATAAACGAAATAGTGAAGCGCTCGTGGCGTAGCTTACTGAGACCTTCTTGATTGATCGTTTAAGACGCAACGTTGTGCTCAGCCACAATTTAGATAGATGACTGCAAGTGGCATTACGAGTTGAGCGCTTCCGTGCTTCCGAGGGCACGTTAAGTTATCGGTGCGGGCTTTTAAGTCGTCAAGCCACGACGGAGGCCTCTAAGCGGCTTTTAACGAAATAGCTATCTCTTGTTTATACAATAAAAAACAAATCTGAATTTGTTCTGAAGAAAACAGACTATAATATAAATAAAACTAGCCTAGTTGAAGTCTGATACTCGCACACCGAGGCTTCGGTGTTTTTTATCTTTGGAGTATGGAACCCTAAAAACGAGGGCAAACCTTTTTCTGTTTTTTGGAACCTTGCACACAACAACGTTTATCAAAATGTTTGTCAATCAATTTACCTCTTGATTTGGCAAATCTTTTACTGTATTTTCATATTCAAATAACCTATTCTATCATACTTTTTGAACCATCTAAAATAAACAGTTTGAATCTGCATTCCTAACTATAAAAGTAGACAATTCTTGCTGCATTCAATCTATTCTGAATCTGATCACGATTTGTGTTATAAGCAATTTGCATTCGTGTATGTTCCAGTTTTGAACCGTAGCATGTTGTAATCAAAACAAACGTATCAAACTCTGGGCTCATTATTCACTAACGTCCATTTTCAATATTCTATCAATCTGAGATTTTGCTTACTGTGGATAGATATTTGACATTACTTCCACACTAAATATGTCAAAAAGCTAACCGCAGTAAGCAAAGCCACAGATAGAATATTAAAACTGGCCGTAAGACCAACTGTCTAAATCTTTTCAAAAAACAAATATTTATTATTCTTTTCTTGTTCTTGAAAGACCAAAACCTTGAATCAGAATAATAAACATGTCATGTAAATATTTACTATCATATTTACCTATAATAGTAAACTATAATAGTGAAGTTGTACAGTCAGCGAACATTTTGAGTTTTAAATTTTTATATATTTACTGAAGTCTGGCACTTTTTTGGCTCAACGTATCAGCATTGCCATCCAGCGCGGTAATGCTGCCAGTGTCTTGGGCACGCTTCCGTCTGGCAGTGGCTTGTATCAGTTGAGCTACCTATAGATCGTTTTCAACGATCCTTAGGTGGCTCAACTGGTTCTTTTTGTATTTTATACTTCTACTGAACCCGTAGAATAAACAAAATATTAGATAAAATTAATTGCTTTTCCAAACTCAATTACTAATTTAAAGCAACAGGTACCAATTTCACACATAACGTGGAGAAAAGGAGAACTCAACATGTTCATCGATTTTTGCCGCAACTCGATCAAAGTGAGACTCGCCCGCAATCTTTCGAGCGCCAATATCAATAGTATTTTTATGTTCAATGTTTTCTCTGAATGCATCATCATCATTATCTACATTCCGATATTACTGGACTCACTACTGGATAGGGTATAGGGCTCCCTAAGTTTGTGCCATCCATGTGTGTCTGAATTCATAAAGTATAAATTTCTGTGGCGAAATGTCGCCGTTACATCATTAGTAGGTATCATATGCCAATACTAGTAGGTAATAATAGTAGGTACTAATATTAGTGAACACCCGGCCTATTAGCTACTTAAACTCAGTCTTTGAAGTGCCGTGTGCACTAATTTATGATTTAACAGTGCATAAACACCAAACTTCAGGATCGGGTATAACGTTATTTACGAGCCAGGGTTGCTACAAATGCAAATGCACTTTATTAATATTTTTTAACAGACTCCAAAACAATGCTCTTTCTTAATTCGACTGTATGTTTTTTTTTAAATGAAAATTACCTACTTCAGAAGAAAGTTGTGAAGCCTTTAAAAATCTAATTGAAGTAATAAAATTAAATTTAAAGTTATCTCACATTAAGGTTAAGTATAACTTTTTATTATTCTATTAGTTACTCTCTATGATATTAAATTAATATTCATGATTCGAAAATAAAATGGAGGAAGACTTACGATTAGTTTTCTGCAGTAATAGAAACTAATTATTATTGTCTGATATTTATATGATCTCTCTCACTATATTTTTGAAAATCGAGTAAAATTAAGTTGAAATTAGCTTACAGCTGCGTCTGGGTCCTTTGACAACCCCCGTAGTAGAGTCCCTGATGTCTAGGAATAGACAGAGCAACCAGAACATGACTTACTACCGCCTTAGGTTAGGCATACCTTTGTAGGTAGATGGTAAGGCAGAATAGCTCATAGTAAAATGGTTTTTGTTGTTTTATGCTCTGTCCTTTGTATTTTTCTGTTCTATATTATTTTTGTGTGTTGCCAATAAGCTTTATTCTATTCTATAAATAATTTCAAATATTTAGTTCAAACGTTCCAAATTGCAAATTTAAATAAAAAACTCGCTAAAAAAGATACCAAACTAGTATCAAATTGTCAGTTGTTTTAAAAGTTTGACACAATATGATTGCCAGTTATTACAACTGTTCTAAATTCAAATTTATTTTTCCAGGTTGGCTGCCCTGCGTCAAGCAAAACGCTAGTCTGAAATACTCGCACGCGATTGGGCGTTGACTGGCGTGATTCATACGTCGACTCAACTTATCACTCGTTTAATTGGGTGTTACTCGCCGTCACTCAAGATAATCCTTTAACGGTATCTACATCGAGATCGTGGAATCTGCATCTCGAGACGTGCTATTATTTCGAACGGTAGGGCTGGCAATAAACTCTGATAAATTATAGCCAGCGATTAAAGCGAGAGTAATATGCAATAAATTATTGTAAGTTCGAAATTAATGTATCTAGCATGTAGTCAACAATAAAGGGTTTTTTTAAGTTGTTTTGGCAAAAGAAGATGGTCACTGTTTTGGTACAATCATTGCAAATGCCTTGAACACAATGCAGCAATTTAGTAGTGGAATGTCTTTTTACGTAAAACAAAACTTAATCCATATGAAATAATGGATACCTTACCAATATAAAATACCAAAATATCTTTATGAACATGAAATGTTTGACAACTTTTTTAATATTTTTACGAACTTCTAAAACAAATTCGTTTTGAATCAGAAAGTTTTTTGTCTGTCTGTCAACCCTGGTCCGAATTTAACTTTTAATTGACAGCGAGCGCTCGATTCCATTTATTTTCTCAAGTTTTTTAAAAACTAGTAAATACTTTTCGAACTCATTCAATCTTTCAAATTGCCTCAAATTTAGGCTAGTGCTTATTATGGGCTGTTTTGGTGTAGTGGAAGATACCTTAGCCGAGCTTACGGGTTTGTCTCTTACTTCACTGTCAATATACTTATCATTTCAATATGTGAGCAAATGCTTAAAAGTCTCTATTGAAACTCATCAAAGGATATTGTAATGCCTGTCAACTTTCTCACAATTATTATACTTATATATACCTAACCATCTTTTCATTCGTCTAGTCTAAGTACCTACCTACTCGTATATCAACATTTAAACAAATATAATTGGTTCTTTATTTTTAGTCAATTCCAAGTTTATTTCTACCGCTCTACATAAACTCCTCTCAACTTCTGTCAAGATTGAAACACCGTTTAATTAAACTATTGCCATTTGCCATCCTTTTTTGTTAGATAGTGACAGGGCGAATCTTGAGCATTGTTTAACCAGTTCAAGTTGAGAGGCGTTTATGAGTAAGGCCTATGTTCTTGATAGATCGTTGACGTTAAGAGGCCTGCGACCGGTGAATTTCTATAAAAACGTAATACCGAAATCATTTAAAATTTAAGCATATTTTTATCAGTTTATGTTGTTAGATTAAGAGAGTAGGTATTTATCTAGGTTCCTGTTAAACTTTTGTTCCGAAAAACTTACCTAAAAAGAAATGTAAGCAAATTGAATTGAAATCTTTGTAGGTACATCAAAAATGGCATTTTTTCTTTTCATTTGTTCTATAGTAAGTTTTTCGGAACAAAAGTTTAACAGGAACCTAGATAAATACCTACTCTCCTAATCTAACAACATAAACTGATATAAACATGCTTACATTTTAAATGATTTCGGTATTACGTTTTTATGGAAATTCGCCGGTCGCAGCCCTCTTAAGCAATAATCAGAGCGGTCACAACTCAGAACTAGTAAGTGGCATTAACATTTGCGCACTTGCGTTTTTCAGAGGGCACGTTAAATTGTCGGTCACGGCTTTTAGCTCGATGACGGATGCCTCCAGGCGTCCTAAAGACTCCATCAACAGAGTTAGCCGCTACCTCATACGAACATACATACAGTTTGAAACCTAAAAACACGAAATGTAGAATACGTGTCAACAATTCCTTGGAAACGGTTTCGCTTTAGTAAAACTCGTCATGAACCTAAATTGAAAAGCAACAAAGTCTCGTTCCTTGAAACCATGATCGACATCTCTGTCGGCTGTTAGATATACAGTTATAATCGTAGACTGGTTTCCTACTTTGTAATACAATTTTGAGTGTTCCATGAAGACCATGTGAAGTATTACGTAGAGACGCGTTGGCCAAGTACCTATCTTGACTTTCCGTAGGTACAATTTAGTCACAGTGGTCTCAAATTATTACGCCAGGCAGCGTTAGATCTGAGCAAAACAAACACAAAATTGAAATTAGGCCCATTTTTTAACTGAATTCAAAAAAAGGGAGAAGTTTTTTTTTTAATTCGTTGGAATCTTTTTTTTTGTGCTTTACGAGTATTTATGTATGTTCATTCACTTTTTCTCTCACTCATTCATTCACCTCATTCACTCGGAGACGCCTCGACCGATTTAGAAAATGTTTGGTTTGAAAGAGAGTTCTTTCCGATTAGTGCCACAAAAATTTGGTCTGTCGAGGATCTTCGGAGTTATGAACAAAAATGCAACTTGAAAGTGCGGAAAATTGATTAGCTTATTATGTCGCTTGTTTTACATTTTGAATTATGTACCTATTACTAAAATTTATTGTTACATACTTACCTACATTTATATTTATGTAGGTATATCATAATTTCCCAACACGCATAAACTTAAAGAATCAATAAGCTCAAGGTGGCGAAAAACAGCAACTTTTTTTAAAGCCTGTGTTCAAGGTCATCGACCTTACACAACAGAACCAGTGACACCACATCCCCCTAACATTGTACTCCCCTATATATCACCCGCAGTAAACTCTTCATGACCTAATAAAACGCAATTTGTGAGGCGAGATGTGAAACTTAAAACTGTAAGAACGGTTTATAGGAATCGTAAACAGTCTATGGTTTATAGTCGACTTTGATGTGACTTTATTAGATATGGATTATTGTAACATTCGCAACATCCTTGTCGTAAAATGTTAATGATTGATTGTAAAATGTACGTTGTAGCTATGAATGTAAATAATATTTGTTGAGCTTGTACGATCTAACTCGTGTTACATTTGAATTATTGTGTGTGACTTATGTCTTTGTAACTTTATAGTCAAGTGAGAGTTGATAAACAGTACACATACATTATAACTTTTTAATTTATCGACTTCTTCTGTATTATATTGTGCAATGTTTTTTCCAATAGTATTGCTAATTGAAAATCAATGCTTTATTTTTGTGATAATATTTTATCAACCAGAACAAATGCTTCTAACGGAATTCCATTATGGATAATAATTAAATTCCCATGTCATTTGAATTTGCACGCGATTAAAAGGCGTATCATTAATTTCATTGAAAACTGTTTTTTTCAATGAAAAACTTATAGGTATTCAAAGTGAGCTTCAACATATTTCTAGTAGGTTGTATTTCAATTTCCAAAAAATATGTATTATGTTCAATGTTTACTTGATCTTATTTGATTTACCCTACAACTGTTTATTTTGATTAACACACATACATACATACGAGTACATGTAAGTAATGAAACAGCTCAAACCTTTATGTTCAAAATCCGTCTTTCAACATAAGTTCTATACCTAGTAATAACTTCCACATACTTTCAAAAGTCATAAAATATTCGACGACTATAAACAAACTTATGAAGACAGTAAAGAACTCCCGTCCATTACATTCAAATTGTACTATTCAAATATGGAAGTCAAATATAACATCAAAACTTTTTATTAAACATTAACCGTTCGGCCGCGACCCATCTTCGCGACCGCGGTAAATTATACACCCAGGGTTCGAAGTACCCCATTACGTAGGAAATGCGCACTAATGCATCTCATTCTCTATTTGTCAAATTATAGACCGCTAGTGTGGTAGTAATCTCACGAAATAAGATAATGGTCATGGAGACAGAAAACAGTATAGAGCATTTGGAACTCGAATGACCATAGCAAAAACAATTGTATAGACTGACTCTGATGATGAAGTTAACAGGTTGCCTGAAGGACTCTGTCATAGTTTTGAGACTTTAAATCTGGTATCGACAATTACCGTAGTTGATTTGAATAACATTTTATTCTTTTATTTGTTTTCACCGCCTGAATTTTCATTTTTAGGGTTCCGTACCTTAAAAGGTAAAAAAAGGAACCCTTATAAGATCACTTTCTTGTCCGTCTGTCTGTCTGTCTGTCCGTCTGTCTGTCTGTCTGTCTGTCCGTCTATCTGTCTGTCTGTCCGTCTGTCTGTCTGTCCGTCTGTCTGTCCGTCTGTCTGTGTGTCACCATCGATTATCTCAGGAACGGGTAGAGCTAGCAAGTTGAAATTTATACCATATACTAAGGTCTATAGTCCCTATTGTGACTATAAAAATCAAGGTCCTGAGTCAACACTATAAAAAGATATAGGCAAATTTAGGTTTTCGTGAAAACTTGTGAGTACCAAAACTTACCTTAATTATCAACTTTTTTATTTTTCGGAATTTTTCCTTTACTTGTGCTAGAAGACCTTGCTTGTAACCAAAATTGACAATTCTAGGTCAACCGGAAGTACCCTAGAGGTTTTGGGTCGAAAACCTAAATGGTAGTTCCCGTTGACCTAGAATAACGAAATTTGGCAAAAAGCAAGTTCTTATAGCACAAATAAAGGAAAAATTCCAAAAAGTTAAAAAAGTTGAAAATTAAAGGGTGTTCCCATACATACATAGTTGACGCCAATTAAAATTGTCCTCCGAGTTGTATGGGCGCTCATACAATTAAGCGGACTAGCTTAATTGGCACCATGGCTAGGTACGGAACCCTTGGCGTACGAGTTCGACTCGCACTTGACCGGTTTTTATTCATCTTGGATTGGATTCATAAGTCCCTTATCCAATTGATATTTCCTGGTATTGTTTATTACTTGATATATCTTTAAGACCCATAAGTTTTCTTCTTGTTCATGCACACTTTAGGGATATTCTATACCCAAATATTTTACTCAGATAATAGGCATAAGTGAGAGTACAGTGTCGTGAGTCGCCCGTGGCTTGTTATGACGCGGACGTCTGACATTCGCACGTAAAAGGTGAAAGTTTGGTGTAATGTTACAATAATCGGATATAACAAGGGTTAGTTTCCCTCATAAATTTCAGAATAGACCTCAGTTGATGTGATGGTTGTATTGTTGTCTGTCCGCATTGTTGTCAAATCTATTTGAGAAATTAACTGAAATTACTATTATTTAGTTTTGACTGAGAATTTGTGTAATTTTATTGAGTTTTATTTGTGAAACTTCCCATTTCCCACCCTTATTTCATTTAGGTTCTTATCTATTCTTCTATTCTTTAACGAAGAGGTACGGTATGCAATGCAACCTCTACTTATTAAAAACTTAAACATGCATAGCATATGACGACTGTCTCTCCAGAGTCAGTTAGATATTCCACTCGTATCTTCAAAATAGAAGATCTTGTAAAGCTCTTTCAAAGGAAAATAGTCGTAAACACATCTAAATTTTATCATAAGCTTGTCTTCGCTTTTTGCATGTAGAATTTACGTAACAAGTTGCAAACTCACCCAAATTACTTACACCCAGAACACTTTTTATTTTTTATCATTTTCTAATTTCAAAAACTAGTAACCAAGCATTAAATGCAATCTTTCTCTGTTATTCATAATGGTCTTATAGGCTTTCTAGAGCTCAAAAAGCTGTTAAATCAGTGACCGTCTCTTTTGATTGACATGAGAGCGACAAGGAAAAACATTCTCATACTTGCAAAAATGTTTTTTTTAAATGAACAATAGTTTAGTGCAACGCTACGCTTTGCAATAACTTAAAAGGCAATAAACTGAAGTAGGTGCAGTAAAAATAACAAATGATTATTATAAGCCCATTAAAGCTTAAAGAACTGAAGAAACTCACTAACGCAATCTGTAGTTAAAATCCCAATTCATAAAAGTCTAAAACGACTACACCCATTAGCATACAAACAGTACGGAGGCAGATATACAAGATAAATTGTCTAGATAAACTGTCGGTGAAAGAACGTCGGCCGTAATTACAGGTTAGCAGTCTAGGTGCTAAGCAATGTTCTATCAGCTGGTTGACTACTTTCATAATCATCATCATAATCATCAGACAAAACTGCAGCAGAAGCAAGATGCGAGCTGTGGAAGAATAAACACCCACTGGATTTTATTCCTCCGGCAGAATATCTGCCTCCTGGAACTTGGAAGTCACTCAACAGACTCCGAGCCCAAGTTGGTCGCTGTAGAAGTAACCTGGCCAAATGGGGAATAATTAACCCTAGTCAAGTTTAGTGTCAGTGCGGGGCCCCCACGCAGACTATGCCGCACTTGCTTTCCTGCCCGCTGTGCCCTGCCATTGCACCCGGGAGCAGCTAAACGAAGCAGCTGATGAAACCGTAGAGGTTGCAAGATACTTGTCGAAATTAATATGAGTTCCGTTGACTCGAATGAATGAATGAATGATCATCATCATCATCATTGGCAGCTCCAATAATAGTCGACTGCTGGGTATAAGCCTCCTCCCTCAAACGCCACTCTAATCGAGCTTGTGCCGTTCTCATCCATGTCTTCCCCTCTATGGCCTCGATATCGTCCCCCCACCTGGCTGATGGTCTGCCGCTGCTTCTATTACTTTCTTTTAAATTACTTGTAACTACTACTGCAGGATCTTAAATACTTTGAAGGATAGCAAAGGACCTAGGGAGTAAGTAAGTTTTCTGTTGGAAAATATTTTTCACAACATCAATACAACATCGAGTGCACGCGACATCGCCACGTGTGGCATGGGCAGTGAACGCGTTAACATTCAATTAATTGAAAACGACAAAATTAAATATCGTGTTGAATATAATTTGTAACTTATAAAATTAAAAATTAACTCTATTATTCATAATCAGCTGTCATTTAAGCAATGCTTTGGAGAGTGTTGTTTTCTTGTCACTCAATTTTATTGAAAAGAGATGGTTGCATGGTCGAAGCTGTTTGTGCCTTAGTTGGTTTATAAGTTTCATTATGATTAACAGGTTAGCTTTTATTTATTACTGTTCTAGAATATTTAAACAACAGAAGGCAACTATAATTACCAAAAGTGAACCAGCTATTTTACAAGGTACATGTGAGGGTGCAAAACACCGCACGGCCCTTGCAAGAAACGTATCATCCGCAGGGTTGAAATTATGAGCTGTCATTTGTATAATTAAATATGAAGTTTTTATGATTGTTTTACAACGTGGCATTTCGCTTTTATGATGCTCTTTATGAATTATACCGGGAAAGTCGTCTCTTATGAATTTAATATTGTACTCTTATGTTGTCGTAATAAAATTTACCTAATGAGTTATGTCCTTTGTTTTGTTCTGCATCATATCCTAGAACGGTTTACGTAGATATATACAGGGAAGGCCCGAAACCACGGCTTTCTGTTTGCTACGATAATAACACATCTTCTACGCCTCATTCACGGTCATTAAATTCTTCATACAAGCTTAATACTTGACCTGCTTGGCCTTTCTCCAAAAAGACATCTATTTAGTCCAAGTAGTACTTTAAACATTTTTTTACGTACCTAATCTAAAGATTACGTCGATACATTGAGTTAAAATGTGGCATGGCGTCACAATTACGAGTATGTACATTTTATACTTAATTGTGAGTAGTCCCCCACTCCCTAACTTTATTGTGTTTTATCTTTTAGTTTAGTCCTTTTAATATTATCATGATAAGCAAAAAATAAGTGTTTACATATTATTTACCCAGGTATCATCCCCTTATTGACCATAGATTTGTTCTTGAGATTATTATTTCTTCATTTAGTAAGTACCTATCTATTTATTAAAAAATCTGATAACTCAAACTACTAAAATTATACGAGCTATGATTTTGTTTTGTGTCTCTACTATTCGTAAACCTAAAATTTACCTGTGAATTTTGAACAACAAAACACATTTTATTTGCTTCAGTTCTAATTGAGTTAAAATTTGGTTGCTTATAGGTAACTATTAGATCTCAGTTTTATGTTAGCATTTACCTATTTTAATTAAACTCTAGAATGCAATTCAAACAGTTTCAAACAATTTAATTTTTGAATTCTATCAGCCCTTATTTGGATAACCATTATAATACTCTAATTAAACATTTTATAACTTAATTAAATTAAATGTTAATTTAATACAATTAACTTTAATTCCCACATTCCAATAACGGTGTCAAAAATTTGAAACAATATCAATAAAGTTTCCTAAAGTATGCATCTAACAGTAAAATCAATTGAACAATTAAAATGCATTAGAAACTGAACGTTTAATCTGCATAGTAATGGTAGTGTGTGATATGACACAGAATAAAACAAAATACTCATCAAAATGTTTAACTTTTACTTATACATGAGGAGACAGCCCAATTTGAATCTTAATTCTTACTACTGAAAGTCTAGTGTTTTCTTGATATTTAGATGCGTTGATGTTTCTCTATTCGATTTTCCGAAATCATAATGCAGGCATAATGCAAAATGTTTCATCATTTTATTGGATTTTTTTTCTTCTATGAGTCTACAATAATCGGTCTATTAACAAAGGAACTTTTTTTATCTAAAGTTCAAACAAAAGCATATAAACTCTAGCGTGCATTCATTATCTACAAAATATAGGTATTTAGAAGTAAGTACCTATTTCATTTTTTATTATTCACCCCTTTTGGTTAGTGTTTACAATACACTTTGAGTTAGCTTGGATTCTTGGCAATAATATTTATTTAAATCCTGAAAATTGTCTTTGTTGTTTGTCTGTTATTGAACTTCACTGGCTAAAAAACTTAAAATTGAGATATAAATACAAATTTTGGAAATATACTGTTTTTTAGCTAGGTAGGTACAACATGAGCGAAGTCATTGAAAAAAGATTCTTATTTTCTAACAGCGAAACAACAGTAATAGTGACACAGGTCGGTAATGGGTAATGGTACGAATTCGGTAACCGTTATGCCAACATTAGAGAGAGTAATCAAAATAAAATTATATTTATTTGTAGTGACGGTCGTCTGTTCCGGCTGTAATAGCCACCCGGCAGGTGGTGGAAGTGAGGTACAAAACGAGGTGGAAGAGAGTTGGTGTACAATGATTGGGTTCCGCCAAATATATCAGAGGGCGTTTCTTTATTAGCCTTGAGTTTTGCTCTAGCTCAGTTAAATGCATAGTGAGAAAACCCGCGACTTAGGCTTACCGCAGAGCTGATTCACGAAGGTCTTAAGACAGACTATTGCTGTACAAAAAGTATGAAGACGCGCACACTTCAAACAAAACGTCTTACAGACCACATTGTCTAATACTGCACAAGACAAAGAGAGAGAGAGAGAGAGAAAGACAAGTTCAGCCTTCGTCTGCTCTACATGAATTCCTCATGACGACGTTGTTAAATCATTTTTAACTGGCCTCTCAGCTCAGTTGGCAGTGGCTCTGCGGCAGAGCTACTACCAACTGAACTGAGAGGCCACGACCTACATCGTAAAAGGCAGAGGCTCTGCCTTCTACAATGTAGGTCGTGAATTCGATTCTCACGGACAAACATGATTTTGTGTGATGAACACAGAGTTTTGCTCTGTGTTTGGTTGTAATAAAGTATTTTACTCGTAAGTATTTACAAAATATAATAACTATTCTATTAACACACACGGTATAAGACACAACGCGGTTTAGGATTTGTGTCTTTTATTTCTTTATTGCGTAGATTGAATATTTTTTGTTAAACTACGTTGAGAACTTCAATCGTACGGAACCCTAAACAAAGTGTATTCAAGCACTGACGCGACGAGTGTCACCGATTTGACACTGCGTCGCAAACACCTGCGGCGTTCGTTTGTTTTAGTTAAACCTCTCCTAATACACCCTGTGGGCTATCCAAATATTTTATTACTATAATAACAGTGAGGTATTTTTTTATCACTTATGTGTTGGGCAAGAGTATACTTAGAAATGTACTTACTTATCTACTAATAATAGTCATAAGTTGTCAATTTTTTTATTGGTTTGTGCTTAAAAATCGTTTTGTGAACTAATATAAATGAACTAATTTATAAAATATAAGTATGGACGGTAGGTCTACCTACTTAAGTAGGTACCTACGTAGTCCTGTTTCAACTCTGAGATTTGTTTTATCGTGTGTATCATAATTAAAACGTACAGTGATATTTAAATACCTATTTGCAAATTATGCAGTTTTATCACGCCACAAGAATCGTACTAGCAACATTATATCAACAACCACACACTCCCCGTGCTACTGAGGTCGTCTAATATATTTTTTCAAAAAAATATTCTTGTCATAATTTATTTGAATGAAGCGCCCACGTAATGTCTAAATTAGGAACCTACTTGTACATTATTAGTAAATAATTAACATTAATGATCAAAAAATATTGTTTTGATAGAGATTATTGGAGATATTTATATTAATTACTTATTTAAACATGGGTAACAAAATATTACCCTGTTACTATTGATTCAAAAGGTGATAACATTATTTAAAAAAAAACTTTGAAAAAAGGTCAATTAGTTAAATTTAATTATTATAATTTATTGTAAAATTCATTTCCATTTGCACACTGCAAAAATTTTACAATAAATTAAATTTATTACACTTTTGGTAGAATATTCTTAAACTAAAAATAAGCAGGTAAGTAATTAAGTATTCGTAGTCTGAACATAAATCGGGCACTAAAGCGTCCATTAAATGTAGTCCTAGGATGCCTAATAAAGCTAATCGGGCACTAAAGTTTTCCGGTAAATGTAGTCAGAGGAAGCCGACTAAAGCTAAATAAATCATCATTAGCAAAAATAAATGTAAAAAACTTTATGATATTTGTCCTGACATACACATGTGAATTGGTCTTACAACTCTACAAAAACAATAACTGATTAAAGGTTCAAGAACCAGTTCAAAAGAACCATCAACAAAAAACCTACAAATATAATAGCTATGTCGTAAACCTCCCCACACCTATTTGACATTAAGAAAAATATGTCTTATTGCATGAGACCAATTGGAAAAGTCACTCCCTACTGCTGTGTAAGCTCCCCTTCGGAGCAAACGATCGAAAATTATGACCTGTCTAAGGTAGAGGACATAGGGTATTGTTTATTGTAGGTTAATTTATATTCTAAACTAGTAGTTCGCCCCGAACTGAGATCTCGCGCACCGTAGATGGCCAACATTTGGACTTTCTTCTGACTACCCCTATAATTTCAAGTGCTACTACTGCCGGGTATGCCTATTGCGCTAGCTCTTCATGGTAAAAAATACTAGCATGCATGCAATACATAATGTCGTGTCTAATTTTTCATTTATTTCATATTTATGAATTCTCGTCGTATTTTTAAAAGTATACGTCCTAGAATAAAAATAATAACTATTTTAGAATGTACAAATAAAGACCTTTCATTTGACACCGCACTCAATATATTTGTTTACTTAACTTTTTTTACCCCAATTATTTTCATTTTTTATCAAATTTTTTTTTATCATGAAAATAAATCAAGTAGCATCTAAAATCATTGCAAACCAAACCGCAACGATGCCACTCTCTTTTTAAGACCGACCAGTCAATGAGCTACGAAGACATCGAAACTCTATGAAACGGGAGCTCTTGCAGCTCTGGTTTCGTAGTTTTTGGTCTTTGGTCGTATTTCAAAAACTATACATCCTAGATTAAAAATAAAAACCATTTTGGAATGTACAAAATAAGCCCTTTCGTATGACACCCCACTCAATATATTTGTGTAACTTTCATAATTTTTTACCCCCTTGGGAACCCAATATCTTCACAACCCCTTCATCGATTAAGCTCATATGCTCCACCGTAAATTTCCTTACCACAACCTATTGACCTACCAAGTTTCATGCAGATTGGATGAACGGTTCGACAGTTATGCTCGAACAACAATTCATGAAACATACAAACATACAAACATACAAACATACAAACATACAAAGCAAAATCGCCCAACTTACCACTAAGATCTTCGCTCGCTTCGCTCGCTCGATCGATTATTTCATCGAAAAAATAACAAAAAAATCTGCACCAAATGGCGTGAATGGCGAGCGACAGCCGATAATTTTGAAGATGAACTTGAGCTGAAGATTTGTGGGGTAAGTAAGCATTTATAATGCGTTCAGTGAACTTGACGCATACGTGTGCCCTGTGGAACCATCCTTCCTCCGAGAGCACCACTGAGCTGAGGCAGGGAATGCGTTAACCGATTGGCTCAAAAGCGAACTGTATCTAATATCCTCGGATATCATTTGTACAAAATATGGCCGTGGTTGCTACTCCCGTATAGGCCTCTCTTTAACCACAACCAAACATCTTCTACTCATCTTCTGTTCTGTCATCTGACTGGCGTAGATCATCTGTATTTGATAGATGCAAAAGCTAATGACGATGACAATGAATAAAGGCTTTTGATTTGGTACCTACATTCCTAATGCAAGGCTAACAGTACACGGTCTTGGTTTATTATCTTAAATATTTGTTTTTAGATCTAGACTTAATGGACCATTGGTCTAGAAAAGTCTGAACTCCAAAAAGCTTTTCGGTAAGAATTGGCACAGGATCGAAAGAAATTGAAGGCAGTGGCTCCATTTTTCAGTGTTATAGAAATGGAACTTTCGTTTCAATTCAAATATCATGACACTGCAATTCTATTATCGCACTATGTATTTCGAAAAAAAAAATATTTTGAATCTGCAACGATGTCTAAGATTTCACATTATACTATAAAAGTAGCAACAGTGATAAATATGGCTTAAACGATGTGGCGGAATAGGCTATTATTTCCAAAATAAATTTTAATTGATCTCATGTTTATTCAATCAACATGATAAGCCTAATTAATTGATTAATTTATTGAAATTAATTATCTTGATTGTTTTTGCATAATGTTGTCTCCAGTCTTGGATGCTAATTATAGATTTTTATTTAAATAGTCTGCTTTGCCTAAAGCAGAAAATTAGGCACTCACTATGGTTTGGGTTCAATAACCTTTTCTTGACGAAATTATTATGATTTTTAGCGTATTCAAACTTTTTTCTATACTACTAAGGTAGGTAAAGTAGACAAGCATAGATATGGCGCATCTGATAGTAAGCGGTTACTGTAGCCTATGGATGCCTGTGACACCAGAGGAGTCAAACTCACGGTGCTGACCCTTTAAAAGAGGAATCACTGCACCGACAAGACAATGGACAAGAGTGGTACTTTGTCGACCTTACTCACCGCAGGAACACAAATCCATTCACAAACTGTCAAGAGTAATAATACCTAATAAGGTAAAGGTAAGGCAGATAGTACATTAAAATTTTGATCACACACTAGTGATGTGGATACTCGTAACAAAGACAGGATTACCTATAGCTGTAGTAACGAAACTGTCTAACGAAACTGTCATGACTCCGACGGTTCAGAGACAAATGTCTTGCATGAATCATATTTTGCCAGGAAATATGTTGTGTCGACCCTACATAGTGAGGTAATATTTGGGAGATGATGATGATGATGAAATAATTTATATAACTCATACGAACATACATAGCATGAATAATATTTAAATCGCTAATCGCTACGCTCATGCAGGCCACTCACCCTTAACGATTTTCCTTCACGCCCTGCTCTCGAGACCAACTGGAAAACGCTAACAAGCCATTCATACAGTTTTTCATAAACGAGTTACGTATATAGAAACCATCTAATGAGTTATACAATTATTTATAATTGGGCGCTTAGGAAGTTTCGTCCCCGAAGGAGTTGTTTTGGCAATTTGGAATGCAAAATAGTATTGATATTTATTCAAGGGGTGTAGGTGTTGGGACCCTATTTAGTTTTGTGACTTAAATTTATTAAAAAGAAAAAACTATTTATTGGGAAAGAAAAATCTGATAATCTCATTAGATTGGGAAGAGATATATCTACATACATACACAAAATCACGCTTGTGTCCCATCATAAGGGTAGGCAGAGACCACAGATCCATTTGCTACTACCATGAACAGAAGAAGAAGGGAAGGGAAGCCTTTGCCCTGCAATGAGACTACTATGACTGAATAATGAATAGTAAAAATATTTTTTTCAATATTGTACACACACAAAGTGAATTAAAATATAAGAAACATTACTTGTTAATGTCCTTTGCAATCTTCTTCTTCTTTCGTATGAGCAAGTGGCCAACTCTGGTGACGGAGTTTTTAGGCCGCCTAAAGGCCTCCGTCATGGCTTAACGACTTAAAAGCCGGGACCGACAATTAACGTGCCCTCCGAAGCACGGAAGCGCTCAGCTCGTAATACCACTTGCGGTCACCCATCCTAAAAGTGACCGCGCACAACGCTGCTTAACTTCAACGATCACTCAAGAACGTCCAAGCAAGCTACGCCACGAACGCTTCCTTTGCAATGATTTTAAATGATACAAAGCTAAACTCAAAGGTTTCAGTATTTAATGTAGCTATGACGCTGAAATCCTCTGATAAATATTTACAAGCATAACACAGTGCAAATAAATTAATCTCCAAGATCAAAGACAAATAACAGAAGTGGTAACCGATTCTTCTTCTTCTTGCGTGTCAAGGTTTACAACAACTGCTTAAATTAAATTCGCGTAGAACCTTGCCACCTTTACTCCCTCATCTGTGGCATTTATCAGGTCCTCCCTTGTGCAGGTGGCAGGGCACAAGGGACAAACAAGCAGGTGGGACATCGTTTGAACAGGGACCCCGCAGTCACATTGACTACGTGTCGGGTCGCGGTAGCCCCACCTGCACAAACTTTCCCGACATCGGCCGACCCGAGTCCGCAGTCGATTGATGGACCTCCACACCGACCATGGAAGGTCACGTCCTGGGGGCAGATGTTCCTGTGTGGTAAAATTAGGTGGTGCTGGTTGTTTCTTATCCCAGAGCGTGATCTTAAGCGTCGTCGGATGTTCGTCGGTGGCAGTCGTTGTGCGCAAGAAGCTTTTACGGCTTTTTAGCCGCGCTCTTGGAGGCTGCTGTCCGTATAAGGGATGTCGTTGGTCTCGTTCTTGCTTCGACTTCTCTAATGCACAAGCAACGTCCCTTCTTATTGATGGGGGAGCGATGCCGGCGAGTGGATGGAGCATATTTAGTGGAGTCGGTTTGAGGCAGCCAGTTATCGCGCGGCAGGTATCGTTAAGCGCGACATCAACCTGCTTAGCGTGAGCGGAGCGGTGCCAGACAGGGCAAGCAAATTCGCCAGCTGAATAGCATAATGCCATGGCAGTTGTACGTAAAACGTCAGGTGTTGCTCCCCATTTCGTGGTGGTAAGGCGGCGGAGTAAGTTATTACGAGTACTAATTTTCGCTTTTGTTTTGAGGCAATGGGTTTTAAAGCTCAAAGTCCTATCCAAAGTGACCCCTAGGTACTTTGGATGTGTGCAGTGTTCTATGGGAATACCTTGCCAACGTATGTTGAGTTTGCGGCTTGCTTGGTGGTTGCGCAGGTGAAATGCACAAACCTGGGTTTTAGAAGGATTTGGTTTGAGACCATTCTCTTCATAATAGGCACTGAGTTGGCTCAAACCCATTTCAAGCTTTTCCTCCGCTTCCTCAAATGTTGTAGTCTGTACAGCCAGAGCCAGGTCATCTGCATATAGAAACCGTTCTGTATGTACGGTGCTAGGTTGGTCGTTGGTATATATATTAAACAGAGTAGGGGCCAGGACGCTTCCTTGAGGAAGGCCGTTTTTCTGACAACGCCATCTGCTTTTCCCCGCATGCAGATGTACCTGGAAGCGGCGATTGCGTAAAAGTTCTCCCAGAATACAGGTGAAACCTGCATCATTAGTAATGGTTTCTACTTTGATGAGGAGTCGATTTATGTTTACGGTATCATATGCTGCTGATAAGTCTACTAGTGCAATACCCGTAACTTTATTTGCCTCGAAACTATCCTCAATATGTTGTGTAAGTTTAAGGACTTGGCTGGAGCAGCACTTTCCAGGTCGGAAACCAGCTTGTTCGGGTATTAGCACGGGGTCGATCTCGGGCGTAAGGCGGTTCAAGAGAAGTCTCTCGAAGAGTTTATATGTGTGACATAACAGTGAGATTGGTCGGTAGTTTTTGGGGTCGTCGGGAGATTTGCCTGGTTTTAAAAGAGCAATCACTTTTGATTTTCGCCAGACCTTCGGGATTTTAGTTTGCTCTATACAAGCGTTGTATAAAGCCATGTGTACCATTGTGTTGAAAGAATTAGCCAGACTAGACCCTGCGTTACCGGACCTAGCTGTTACCAGAGTGCACCACGAGGAGGTTTCTTTCTCGCACCCCGATAACCCCGGTAACCGATCAAAGTCAAGATATATCGCTTGCATTGCCACGGATGAGACAATACTAGTGACGTGAAACATTCACTCTAGTTATGATGATTGAACTGATTATGGAACGATTTTTGATTTTAGGCGCGGGGCATACAGAAAAGACGTAGGACGAGGACGCGTCGCAGACATATGTCTCTTCCGCATCCCTTTCATAGAAAATGTATAGAAGCGTCGCGCAAAACATACAGAAGAGACGGGGCGCCGTCACATTTTGTATGAAAGGGACGCGAAAGAGACAAATAATAATAATAATAATAATAATAATAAACTTTATTTCAGGCAACATTAGAATAAGTTACAAGATGTTATTTTACTTAGTCTACGGCCCATAGCAATAAATACCTTACAACTAACATACAAATGTCTGCGCCCCTCTTCTATCTCTCTCTATCTTCTATCTCTAGCGTCTCTTCTATCTGGCCTGCGCCTTAGGATCGAAAGACTTTCGTTTCTAGAAATAAATAAAAATTGACGGACTTTAGAAGTCCGTCAATTTTTCATAACGCTATCAAGCCCCAAACTAAGCAAAGCTTGTACTATGGGAGCAAAAATGGTCGACACAGTCTCGATACTGTTAGTTAGCCGTACCACAATTCCGAATCGTTGCAGATACAATAAAAACGTACATAATGCAGTTTTTATACTCTTCTTTTCCACTAAAATAGTCGCGCGTCGAGTACTTGACACACACGAGAAAGGATATTACAAACGAGTTTGAAACGATACAACGAGCAACAAACGCAATTCAGCATCTCTACAGAGTTTCGTCTGTCGATTCAAGTGCAATTACTACCGATGCAGAAGAGCTTTTAAAAATACACATCACTATAAAAAGTTGCTTTAGTCCAGAACTTTTTAAAAGCTGGTCATAAATCGCAGGTAACACGGAAGATGTTACAACAAACAAGTGATATAGTCCTTACACCGCAGTACCGACTCAATTTATTAGCCTCGTCTAGTGCGAAATTATCTTCCGCTGATGTATTAATAATAACGATATATTAATACGTCTGGCTGGAACTAATGGAGCGTGTACTGGGAAATCAGTTATTTAGATAATCAGTATATTGTACGTTGGAAGAAAGTTTTCTGATGAATTTGTGAAAGCCTCTGTCAAGGCTGTCAACTAATCGTCCTGCCTCAGAAAATACTATGCAGGTGACGCCAATTATATAAAAAACCAAATAAAACTTGGAAGAATTAGGAACAGACGCAAACCAGAATTTTATATAGGTACTTACAAGGATGAGAAACTTTAATTACTTATATGAAAATGTAAATCAACCTTCAAGACTCCACGTGCATCCATATTAAACAAATTGAAATGCCCGCAGCAAGACAACCAACAGACAGCCCTTTTGAATTTTCATACCTACTGATTGAGGATTCACCCCACTTATGGGGCCAACTTATATTTCCCATGAGCTTTAGGCCGTTTCACGGTAATCCCCCTCTTTGAATCAAACAATATGTCAAAAATTCAAAACCATCTTTGTCTAACCCCTAAGTAATGATAGAGATACGTAGGTAGTTTAATATCTGTGCGCATATTGGAATCTCTTGTAGTTTTTAGAGAGATGGAAAGTTACAGGAAGAGCATTTATGCGGAGCTCAGAAGATAAAAATCACTGACTCAATAATTGTATCATTCGTTCTGACTTAAGACCGAGACCGGGACCGAGACAGGATACCGTTTTCATATAAACTGACGGTTCTCTGTCTCGTGTCACTTTCGTTGTCTTTTAGGTCTCCTGACTCGATCTTGGGCGCGAACCGGCACCTATTTAGTCGTTTTATTTAACAAAACAAATCTGCCTCATCAGTTATCGGTTTAACCTAAAGCATTATAATGGCCAGTCCACTGCCTTTGAAGAGCTCGTGGTGGTGCTAGCTTAGTCTTGATAAATAATTGAAGGCAAGCGTCGTTTTGGGCTATCTTAATTTGAATGGGTGACCGCAAAATCGAACCAAATGGAAAAAAAAGTTCACATAGTCCGATTGACCTAACTATGCGGTCGAACCATGTGGCCACAGCCGGCATTAACAACTGAGCGCTTCCGTGGACTTCGGGCACATTACATTGTCGGTCACTGTTATTAGGTACCTACTCGTAGTTAATCCATGACTTCCGGGGCAGCCTTAAAACTTTACGATAATACATACAAACTTGTCTTATAAAAAGAAAACAAAAATAGTTATTTGTGCAACAAGAGAGCAAAGTTGATGTTTACTTCAAGTGCTGATTTTGAATCCCGAGCGAACGAGGGATTCTAAGAATTGAATCACGAGCGTAGCGAGTGATTCTACGTTAGAATCCCGAGTCTAGCGAGGAATTCAAAGGCACGAGATGTGAAAAACTTTGGTCTCGTGTAGCACACAAAATTTTTCACCTCAGCAGCGAGAACATTAACCTACAAATAAAAGATACAACTTTGTACATAATGAAGCAACTAATCCATAATAGGTATTCATTTAAATCTATTTAAAAATAACGCATTTTTCTCAGAAATTAAACGAACATATAACAGTTATTGTAGTTTTGTAAATTAAAAGTTTCTGTTTTGTTCAGAACTTACCTACGTGCTTCTCAGGAAGGGAACTTTGTTCATCACAATCACTTTTTGTCTCAACTCTTCTCTCCGGAGATAAATTAGTGTTCGCCACTGGTTTCACTCATCTTTATTGTTTTATGAATTTTCAACAAATAACTAGCGTAACAGAAACAAATTCCCGCTATTTTATTTTTAAAAGGTGCGTTATTTGTTTTTTTTTTCATAGACAGGCTAGCGATTGACCGCCATGCACTACCACATGTCAATCGACGACATTCGAATTTCAAATCACTTTTCCTCACTGAAACCAGTGTGCAAAATGCGATTTTGCACACTGGTTTCTCGCAGCAAAGGATGCCATTTCGAGCTGCTGAGGTGAAAAAAATATTTACTTTATTTGTGGTATTTCTGCAAAGTTTCTCATTCTCGTTCCATTTCATAAGCGCACATCCAAAGATTCTTAACTCTGTGTATGTCTGAGGTACAGGTATGTTATTACGGATGCTGGACCAAGTAAACATATTCCCTCGCCCCCATAAAGTAGACCCCAAAGTTCTAGGCTCCCCTAATAAGCTGACGCGTCTCACCTTAGGGTGATGTTGGTGATGAGGTGAGATAGCACAGAATGGACAGTAGTTAAATAAATATTATTATCAACGGGATAATTACCATGATTATTGAGTTTTCTTGATTATCCCGTTGATAATAATATTTATTCATAGCCATGATACGTTCGTAACCATGATTGTTTCAAAAGTAGTTAAATAATCAGAATATATAAAAGGCTTTCGTTACTGACTGACTGACATATCAACGCACAGCCTAAACTATAAGTCCTAGAAGCATGAAATTTGCAGGGTGCGTTCCTCTTATAGTGTAGAGGTGCACTAAGAAAGGAATTTTGAAAATTCGACCTCTAAGGGGATGAAAAGGGCTAAAATTGTTTGTATGAAAAATCTTATTCTTTGAACATAGAAACTTGAAACTTAGCAGTTATGTTCTTCGAAACATTTAAAAAAAGTTTATGAAATTTTTTTTTTAAAACTACCCTCAAAACGGGGTGAAAGGAATGTTAAAGTTTGTATGGGAACTTTTTAACGGGTACTTTAATTTACTTGAAACTCGGTACAAATATATTTCAGTACAAATAAAAAATATCTGTCGAAAACAAAATTAAAATTATGCATCAGAGGGAGTTCAAGTTGGTAATGGAACTTCTTAACGGGTGGTTCGATTTGCTTCAAACTTTGTATGTGTACTTATAAAAAGGTAAAAAACATCTCTAAGAAAGGACTTTTGAAAATTTTACCCATAACGGGAAGAAAACGGTTAAAAATGGTTGAATGAAAAATCGTATCATCAAGCATTTAACATGAAATAAATTGGATTTCGAGATGAGGAAGCTCGCTTCTTTTGTTTAAATCGAAACTCGCTTCACTCTTTTGGCTTGAATCTGACTTCGCCTGCATATTAAGCTAATATGCAGGCGAATGCATAATCCTACCACTAATAAATATATTGCGAGAAAAGTGAATTATGTCTGACAACAGAATAGGAACCGCCAATTACCCAGCTGTTTCTTAGAGCACCATTAGACCATCCCTCTTTTTCTTGGAGCACCGTTAACAAAATCAAGTGACAAACGTCATGTTGCATTTGTCTAAAAAATATCGGAGCTTAGGTCGGTGCTCGCTTCGCTCGCATATTACCGTCATGAGTGATTTACTGTTAGGAACCGACAACCATCCATCTTTTTCTTAGAGCGCCGGCACCGTTAGCAAAATCAAGTGACACATGTCATGTTGCTCTAAAAAATTTTCGCTCGCTTCGCGAGCAGGGAAAGCTCGCTGCGCTCGCTTAGGTCGGTGCTCGCTTCGCTCGCATATTACCTTCATGAGTAATTTACTATTAGGAACCGAGAACCATCCATCTTTTTCTTAGAGCACCGTTAGCAAAATCAAGTGACACATATCATGTTGCTCTAAAAAATTTCCGCTCGCTTCGCGAGCAGGGGAAGCTCGCTTCGCTCGCTTAGGTCGGTGGTCGCTTCGCTCGCATATTACCGTCATGAGTAATTTACTGTTAGGAACCGACAACCATACATCTTTTTCTTAGAGCGCCGGCACCGTTAGCAAAATCAAGTGACACTGTCATGTTGCTCTAAAAAATTTCCGCTCGCTTCGCGAGCAGGGGAAGCTCGCTTCGCTCGCTTAGGTCGGTGCTCGCTTCGCTCGCATATTACCTTCATGAGTAATTTACTATTAGGAACCGAGAACCATCCATCTTTTTCTTAAAGCACCGTTAGCAAAATCAAGTGACACATTATCATGTTGCTCTAAAAAATTTCCGCTCGCTTCGCGAGCAGGGGAAGCTCGCTTCGCTCGCTTCGCTCGCTTAGGTTGGTGCTCGCTTCGCTCGCATAATACCTTCATGAGTAATTTACTATTAGGAACCGAGAACCATCCATTTTTTTCTTAAAGCACCGTTAGCAAAATCAAGTGACACATATCATGTTGCTCTAAAAAAATTCTGCTCGCTTCACGAGCAGGGGAAGCTCGCTTCGCTCGCGTAGGTCGGTGCACGCTACGCTCGCATATTACCTTCATGAGTAATTTACTATTAGGAACCGAGAACCATCCATCTTTTTCTTAAAGCACCGTTAGCAAAATCAAGTGACACATATCATGTTGCTCTAAAAAATTTCCGCTCGCTTCGCGAGCAAGGGAAGCTCGCTTCGCTCGCTTAAGTCGATGCTCGCTTCGCTCGCATGTTAGCTTCATGAGTGTTATGCGAGCAAAGTAATTTACTGTTAGGAACCGATAAGCACCCATCTTTTTCTTAGAGCACCGTTAACAAAATCAAGTGACACAATATGACTGTCATGTTGCTCTACAAAATTTCCGCTCGCTTCGCGAGCAGGGGAAGCTCGCTTCGCTCGCTTAAGTCGATGCTCGCTTCGCTCGCATATTACCTTCATGAGTTTTTTGCGAGCAAAGTAATTTACTGTTAGGAACTGATAAGCATCCAGATCTTTCTTAGAGCACCGTTAGCAAAACCAAGTGACACATGTCATGTTGCTCTAAAAAAATCCGCTCCCTTAAATAGGAGCTCGCTTCGCTCGCATATTACCTTCATGAATAATTTACTGTTAGGAACCGACAACCATCCATGTTTTTCTTAGAGAACCGTTAGCAAAATAAAGTGACACATGTCATGTTGCTCTAAAAAAATTTTGTCGATGGATGCTCGCTTCGCTTGCATATTAGCTTCATGAGTATTTTGCGAGCAAAGTAATTTACTGCTAGGAACCGATAAGCACCCATCTTTTTCTTAGAGCACCGTTGATAAAATCAAGTGACAAATGCCATGTTGCATTTGTCTAAAAAATTTCTGCTCGCTTCGCTCGCATATTACCTTCATGAGTAATTTACTGTTAGGAACCGACAACCATCCATGTTTTTCTGAACCGTTAGCGAAATCAAGTGACACGTGTCATGTCACGTGTCAAGTCAACTTGCCGACTCGATAACTTTCCATTTTTTTGGAAATCGGTTAAAAATTAGGTACCCGAACGCGTACGAAGTCGCGGGTAACAGCTAGTGTTATATATTTCCATCGAAATTATTCTCAAGAATCATATTTTGATTTAATTTTTTTGTAAATCCTAGGGTACACCTTTGAAGTTTATTGCACCAAAATCTAAAAGAGTTCTTTACCCGCCTTAATTTGTAATTCTTGAGAATATTAAAATAAATAATTACTTACTGTAGCACCGCGACACGAGCGCAATTTACCAGCGTAAGCGTGTTCCCCTACTACACGCACCGCGCACCGGAATCCACGCCCCACCGCTGCCGCATCGAGTCTCCGCCCCGCCGGTCGCCTATAAAACGGGCCCTCGCGCCTCATAGCATTCAGCATAGTCCGGTAACGTTGCAAAGGTCCATAGTCCGGTAACGTTGCAAAGGTCGACACGTGACCAGTCAACATAAAAGTCCGTCCGAAAAAAAAAAAAAAAAAAAAAAAAAAAAAAAAAACATAGCATTCAGTCTGCGCTAGCGCTCCGCTACTTCCAGTACTGGAATGGTGGCTCTCTAGTACAGACGCTCCCCCCTCTCCGCGCTCCCCGCGCACTCCCCGCGTCGCTTTGTCTAGCGCCCAGCTGCTTAACGAACGTCGCCTACCTACCTACCTTGTGGTCGTTTCGTCTAGCGCCCAGCTGCTTAACGAACGTCACCTACCTATACCTACCTACCTTGTGGTCGCTTCGTCTTGCGCTCTGCTGCATAACGAACGTCACGTACCTACTTACCTATCACTTAGTATAATCGTATCGTACCTACTTTTGTTTGTTATCTACTTTGAGTACGGAATAAACTTTATGAAAAATACTGTAGAAGTAGTGTTTCTTTGAAGAAGAGAGATTGGAGAACCCTGCTGTTACAAACTGGCGCTCAACGTAAAGGCCCGCAAACAGGCTAGTCCGAAGCACCTCAGAAGTAGACGACTTAAACAAGAACCTGATACGATGAACTTGTCAACGGAACAGTTCGAGAAACTTCTCACTGTGATTGGTACGCAGCAGCGACGTGGATCTTTTGCTTCGTGCAAAGTATCTTTCAATGGAACTCGGGACACAGAAACCGTGGAGACTTTCCTCGCTGCAGCGTCCGTTTTTAAGTCTGTGGAGGAAATCAGCGATGAAGACGCCATAAAGAGCATCCCACTGATTTTAAAGGAAGAAGCTGCTACCTGGTGGAACGGAGTGAAGGAACAAGTAGTGACTTGGGCGGACTTCGAAGCAAGAGTACGCCATGCGTTTGCTCCCAAGAGACCAGCATACCAACTATATCAAAACATCGTGAGTATCAAACAAGAGGATCACGAGTTGACGGAGGTATTTATAGCAAAGAAAAGGGCTCTTCTGTCACAGCTTCCAGAGACTCACACAGAATCACAGCAGATTGACATGATTTATGGACAGATACGCTATAAAATACGAGTGAAGATGCCAAGAGAATCTGTAAGTACCTTCGACGCGTTATTGAAGGCGGCCAGAGGCGTTGAACAGTTGTTGCAAGAAAAGCAACCTCCGCCAGAAGGGAAAGATACAGACAAGGTAAAAGGTACAGAGAAAGAGAGAACAGAGAAAGAGAGAGAAAGAGAAATAGCTTCTTTTAAAAAGAAGCGTTGCACTTTTTGCCGACTACCAGGACATTTGGTCGAAGTATGTAGAAGGAAGCAGAAGAAAGAAGATGCTGCGACTTCAGGGAGTAAGTCGACACTGGCAGTCACTGCCACGGGAACACAAGCACCATCGCCGTCACAGCCAAAATTTTCATGCTACGGATGTGGTACCCCGGGAGTGGTCAGGTCAAAATGCACAACTTGTGCCAAGTCGCCGGTGAAGCAGGAGAAAACCGAAGTAAGCTTCTGTTCCTTGAATATCAAAACGGATGTTCGTCCCCGGCCAACGATTGGAATTGGGGTAGGCAAAATTGTTGGTAATGCATATGTGGACACGTGTGCAAAGACAAGCGTTGCATCCTATGCATTTTATAAGTGTTTGCGGAAACTTGGGTTTCCCTTTGGCAAACAACAGATTGTCGTGACATTGGCAGATGGTGGAAAAACACAACGAGAAGTGTTAACGGTAAGAGTTCCTGTCAGTATTTGTCATCGATGTGTACCAACTACGTTCATCGTCTTCCCTGAATCTCGGGAAACTCGGACGCTATTGGGTGTTGGTTTTATACAAGACGCGAAGATGGTTCTGGATATTCCTCAGATGACATGGCACTTTGCGGATGACCCTGATGTGAAATATGATTTACATGCGGAGGACTCAGAGGAAAGTACAATGGCGCGGATAGAAGCCACCCCAGTACATTATACACCTAACCTACGGACCTTACTGAAAGATGTCGAATTACCCGAATTCTTATCCCCCATGTCACTTACTCCACCAGACATGAACATGCGCAACCAGCTACCAGTTTCCAGTCAAGTCGTCTTGGAACCAGCTTTGCCACAATCTAGCGCATGTGCCGCTGCGGATTTAAAACCAGCTGATAAACCGAAGACTGGGGAACCAGCTTTACCTGAGACGAGTGCTTGCTCCACAATGCCGTATCGGGTGGTCCCGATCGACCTTAACTCGCCTCCATCTAAACGGACCAGAACTTTGTTCGATGGCTATTCGCCCAGGTTCGTCGATTTTATGTATCATGATGCACAGATACAACTTAATGATTCAGCGTGTAAGTTATCACCCTTTTCCAAAGGACTCTTTCCAAGTGACCAGAGCAACAATAGTGATGACGTAGAAATTGGTTCCATTTCAGTAGATGAGGTTACCTCTGAAATATTAGACGCATCACAGAAGTCACAGCTTATGGAAGTATTGTGGAAGAATAAGGAAGTGTTCGGAGAAAGTAAAGAACCGACCTGCCTCGCTGAACATTGCATAGATACGGGAGATCAGAGTCCGATATCTATGCCGCCATACCGCTTGTCACCACCTCGCTTAGCCCTATTGAAAAAGGAAATCGAAAAAATGTTGACCGATGGAGTCATTGAAACATGTTCATCGCCCTGGTCAGCTCCCGTGGTTATGGTACCAAAGAAGGATGGATCGGTACGTCTTTGCGTCGACTACCGCAAATTGAATGCGATAACAGTGCCAGACAAATACCCCATTCCGCGGATAGATGACCTATTACATGCCGCCAAACCAACGCCGTATATGTCAACTTTGGATTTACGTGCAGGCTATTGGCAGGTTCAAGTAAAGGCTGAAGACCAAGACAAGACGGCCTTTATAACGCCATTTGGAGTATACCGTTTTAAACGTATGCCGTTTGGATTGAGGAATGCCCCTAGTACATTCCAACGACTAATAGACCGAGTAAGAGTTATGCTGGAAAATGTCAAGATGTTGGCATATCTTGATGATCTGATAATCTTCTCGACTAGCTTCACAGATCACCTCTCAGACTTGAATCAAGTCTTCCAGAAATTGAGTGAGAGTAATCTTCGAGTGAACTTCAGCAAGTGTCGTTTTTGCTGCTCAACCATTAAATATTTAGGTCACTTCATTACCCCAGATGGATTGAAAGTTGACCCAGGGAAAGTATCAGCTATACTTGACTATCCAGTACCTAGGAATTTAAAGCATTTGATGACATTCCTGCAAACGTGCTCTTGGTATCGACGTTTTATACCGAACTTCGCCAAGATAAGTGAGCCGCTTTCCCGTCTTACAAAGAAGAACGTGGAATGGAATTGGACTTCAGAACAGGAACAGGCTTTCCAAGAATTGAAGACGCGACTCACATCAGCACCGATACTGAGACAAGCTGACGAGACAAAGGCCTACTTCATCAAAACGGATGCAAGCAATTACGCCCTCGGAGCTGTTTTAGTGCAGGGGGAGAGAGAATATGAGCATCCAGTCGAGTATGCTAGTAGACTGATGACCCCTGCAGAACGGAATTATTCCACGACCGAAAGAGAAGCTCTTGCGGTAGTTTGGGCAGTTGGAAAGTTCCGTGGTTACATTGAAGGTTTACCCGTCACAGTTGTTACTGACCACCAGGCTCTAACGTGGTTAATGTCGTTACGCTCACCAACAGGTCGTTTGGCAAGATGGGCTCTGCAATTACAGGCTTATGACATAACTGTCAAGTATACTCCCGGAAAAACAAATGTGGTAGCAGACACACTTTCGAGACCTATATGTAACGACGACACGACAAAGGACTGTGGAATTTGTAGTGTGGTCGTAGATATGCCGCAACGCTCTTCTTCCGAAATAAGAACAGAGCAGTTAAAGGACGATCACATAAAGAGTATCGTTACTGCCTTAGAAGAGTCAGAACGAACTGAAAACGCTATTTATTGGAGTAGCAAGGGTTATGTGATGAATAATGGCTTGTTGTATCGCTATAACTCTGCGAATGAATCAGATGATGCTCAGCTTGTAGTGCCTCAGCATGAGTGGTCAAACATTCTTTCTGTCTATCACGATGACCCGTTGGCTGGACACTACGGTGCAGATAAGACATATCAACGCATCTCTAAGCGCTATCACTGGAAGGGAATGAGAAAATACATCGAAGCGTATGTTAAAAATTGTGTCTCTTGCCAGCGATATAAGCCATCAAATATGAAACCAGCTGGTTTACTCCAGACTACGCCAGCTAATCAACGCTTCGAAACTATGGCCTTTGATCTGTTCGGTCCCTTACCAACTACAAACTTCGGTAACACATGGATATTTATAGCTGAAGATATTGCTACTAGTTGGGTTGAATTGTTCGCCATGGAGACTGCTAGTGCGGAAAACTGCGCGAAGATATTAGTGGATGACGTCTTTCTTCGATATGGAATACCTAGAAGACTCATAAGTGACAATGGGCCGCAATTTGTGAGTGTTGTGATGCAGCAATTAACCTATTGTCTGAGGATCAAACATACCTTCACGCCAGTATATCATCCTGCAGCCAATCCAGTGGAAAGGAAGAACCGTGATTTGAAGACACAGTTAGCTATTTTAGTAGAAGACAACCATGGGAGCTGGGATGATAAATTACCCAGCATAAGATTTGCGATGAATACCGCAAATTGCCTTACTACCGGACATACGCCAGCGTATTTAACGTTTGGTCGTGAACTTCGGACGCCGGACGACAACGAACATGATCTACGACAGATCATTGTATCTGAGAACTTCGTACCCGAGATAACACCGAAGTTACTCCTACTCGCCGATACGCTCCAAAGAGTCCGAGATGTTAGAGAGAATAAAGAGGAACGCAGGAAGGAGACAGCTGATAAAGGTCGTAGAAAGGATCCCGGCTACAATCCTGGTGATTTGGTCTTGGCCGCCACTCACCCAATCAGTAATGCTACTCGAGGAATAAGCTCAAAATTTTGTCCTCGTCGTGATGGTCCTTACCTAATCCTTAGTCGCCATGGTAGTTCCTCTTATCTGATTTCAGACCCCAGCACACCAGATCAAGCCCTTGGTGTGTATCACACGTCTGCCTTGACTCCTTACCAGGGCAGTACGAGTTCACTTCCTCTGCCTGTGCGCCCCTTGAGGAAACGAGGGCGTCCGCCTAAGCCCAGGCCTGCTCCTGCGACAGCTTCGCAGCCCACTCGTGGACGTGGGCGGCCTCGGAAGAACGCAGCCCAGAGCAACTGACCTGACTGTCTACTCGTCGGGTCGACTTCGCATCCAGAGGGGGAGACTGTAGCACCGCGACACGAGCGCAATTTACCAGCGTAAGCGTGTTCCCCTACTACACGCACCGCGCACCGGAATCCACGCCCCACCGCTGCCGCATCGAGTCTCCGCCCCGCCGGTCGCCTATAAAACGGGCCCTCGCGCCTCATAGCATTCAGTCTGCGCTAGCGCTCCGCTACTTCCAGTACTGGAATGGTGGCTCTCTAGTACAGACGCTCCCCCCTCTCCGCGCTCCCCGCGCACTCCCCGCGTCGCTTCGTCTAGCGCCCAGCTGCTTAACGAACGTCGCCTACCTACCTACCTTGTGGTCGTTTCGTCTAGCGCCCAGCTGCTTAACGAACGTCACCTACCTATACCTACCTACCTTGTGGTCGCTTCGTCTTGCGCTCTGCTGCATAACGAACGTCACGTACCTACTTACCTATCACTTAGTATAATCGTATCGTACCTACTTTTGTTTGTTATCTACTTTGAGTACGGAATAAACTTTATGAAAAATACTGTAGAAGTAGTGTTTCTTTGAAGAAGAGAGATTGGAGAACCCTGCTGTTACATTACTAAAATTTTCATTTACCTACCTATGTACGAGTATACGAGTATTATGTTGACTTTCCAATATTTAAAATGTTTATTACAACTTACTTTAGGTGTGTTTACAAAAAATATGATAAATCTCACCCGTTTATCGCTAAAACCTAAATAATGATAGTGTCACAAGCTTCAGTTCAGATAAAATATTTAATTAATTTAAAAATTAAAAATTAATAAGTAATTCATTCATAGTATGAAAAGCTCTTCTATCTTACCTCATCTATTCTACGGTAACTACGAGATGAGGTCACGTGATTAATGTGCGGGGGAGCGGACTAAGCTACGATCATCAACAAGTTGCAAATTAATATTGTTTGCTATAACCGCCGTGTGTTTATGTGACACCTTATGTTACTGAGGGGTGTGCTCGGTTCATTATTGTAATGGGGTTAATTACGTTTTCTAAGAAGCAAACAGATGCTGTGAAACTATAGATATAGAAAATGTATAAAAAGGTCTTTTCTGGCACATAATTGGGTCAACGGATCAGCATTGCCATACAGCGCGGTAATGCAGCCAGTGTCTTGGGCACACTTCCGACTGGCAGTGGCTTGGATTAGTTGAGCTACCTATAGATCGTTTCCAACAATCCTTAAACTGGTTTGTGGTGGCTCAACTGGTTCTTATTGTATTTTATAATTTTATGTAAAATATAGTTTAGTTTATATAAATCTGGAAAAAAATTGAATTGAAGAATTGAAAATAAGGGGACAATCAAAACAACAAGGCTAAAATACACTAAACTGTTTATAAAAACTCTTGGTAAGATTTTTTTGTTTTGTCCCATCCAACGACCTAATCTGTTACTTGTTATTAGAAAATACTAAGGTACTAGGCTTTCTTTGAAGTTCTTAGAATAAAGGCTTACCCTTTGTTACTATCAGTAATCAGAGTGTCTTGTCATCATAATTAAATTGATCCTTACCTGAGGATTACGTGATGTCTTATGTTTACAACGGGTGTAGATACTCTGTTTACTATAATGGGGTTAATTACCAAGGTACCGCCATTTTCAAAGGCTCGTGATGGAAAATTTGAATGTAACTATACACACCTACCTACCTATGTGAATAAATATTCAGCGAATAGACTTTATTACTTTTCAAGATATTCAGTGTGTTTTTTGTTGCAAATTGAAAATTGTATTTGGTTTAGCATTTTATTTGAATAATATTATATTACTAGCTTCGCTAGCGTGGTACCTACTAACATTTTGAATCTATATGATATTTCAGAGCACGATCTCTACACCTATTTTAAGTTTTATCCAAATGAATACTAGTTGAAGCGTGATTAAAACACTAACCATGCAAACTTTCAGTTTTTTTTTTAACTAGCAGAATGGAAGTCTGCTTTAGGCTGAGCACACACCTATCCGCGCAAATTCTCGAAGTACGGGTTCGATCGAATCGGATGATTCGACGCGGGCAGGTGTACAAGGTTTCATACAATTTCATAGATTTGTTGATAGATAGTTTTGCGGCCACCTTTAAACTGACTCAAAAACGTGTTGTATTTGTGTATTGTATTGTCATTGAGTATAGGTGAAGCTGCAGTGTGGTATTAATCGAACAAATTTAGGAAACTACTCCACTCGATAATTCAGACTTCTGCGACAAAACTCTCATCAGTATCAGTTACTTAGCTAATAGCAGCATTTACACGCAGAGATCGGCCTGCGGATTTTCCCGCGGATCGATCTCTGCCATTCCAACCTTTGACAGTTTTATCCGCGGATATCCGTAAAGATATCTTTACAGATATCTGTACAGTCCAGATCCGTGCTAAAAACTCTACCGTTTAAAGGCCGCTAGTTTTATCCGCGGATATCTTTACAGATATCTGTACAGTCCACACAACGATCTATTATCATTTAATCTTGGTTATAAGGATTATTGGTCTTGTTGAGAGGCTTTCTTGGTAGCTTTGTCTCTTTCACACTGGTTGTTGGATTAGTAGTGTGCCCATGTCATTTAAATTTCAGGATATTTTTACTTTATCGCGCTCGACAAAATCAGCGCTTGATTTCGATCCATGGTTTCGATCCTTGAATTCGATCCTTGATTTTGATCCTTGATTTTGATTTCGATCCTTGATTTCGATCCTTGGTTTCGATCTTGGATTTCGATCCTTGATTCTTGAATTTTGAACCTTGAATCTGAAATTATGAATCTTGAATCTTTGAAGTGACAGCTGTCAAACTTCAAATGACCATATCTCGGGAACTACTCGTCCTAGACTCCCCGTTCTCAGTTCAAATGAAAGCTATGACCAAGATCTTCATTTGAAGTGACAGCTGTCAAACTTCAAATGGTCATATCTCGGGAACTACTCGTCCTAGACTCCCCGTTCCCAGTTCAAATGAAAGCTATGACCAAGATCTTCATTTGAAGTGACAGCTGTCAAACTTCAAATGGCCATATCGCGGGAACTACTCGTCCTAGACTCCCCGTTCTCAGTTCAAATGAAAGCTATGACCAAGATCTTCATTTGAAGTGACAGCTGTCAAACTTCAAATGGCCATATCGCGGGAACTACTCGTCCTAGACTCCCCGTTCTCAGTTCAAATGAAAGCTATGACCAAGATCTTCATTTGAAGTGACAGCTGTCAAACTTCAAATGGCCATATCGCGGGAACTACTCGTCCTAGACTCCCCGTTCTCAGTTCAAATGAAAGCTATGACCAAGATCTTCATTTGAAGTGACAGCTGTCAAACTTCAAATGGCCATATCTCGGGAACTACTCGTCCTAGACTCCCCGTTCTCAGTTCAAATGAAATCTATGACCAAGATCTACATTTCAGATGACAGATGTCATTTTGACAGCTGTTATTGAAAATGTAGATCTTGGTCATAGCTTTCATTTGAACTGAGAACGGGGAGTCTAGGACGAGTAGTTCCCGAGATATGGCCATTTGAAGTTTGACAGCTGTCACTTCAAATGAAGATCTTGGTCATAGCTTTCATTTGAACTGGGAACGGGGAGTCTAGGACGAGTAGTTCCCGAGATATGGCGGTTTGAAGTTTGACAGCTGTCACTTCAAATAAAGATCTTGGTCATAGCTTTCATTTGAACTGGGAACGGGGAGTCTAGGACGAGTAGTTCCCGAGATATGGCCATTTGAAGTTTGATAGCTGTCACTTCAAATGAAGATCTTGGTCATAGCTTTCATTTGAACTGGGAACGGGGAGTCTAGGACGAGTAGTTCCCGAGATATGGCGGTTTGAAGTTTGACAGCTGTCACTTCAAATAAAGATCTTGGTCATAGCTTTCATTTGAACTGGGAACGGGGAGTCTAGGACGAGTAGTTCCCGAGATATGGCCATTTGAAGTTTGACAGCTGTCACTTCAAATGAAGATCTTGGTCATAGCTTTCATTTGAACTGGGAACGGGGAGTCTAGGACGAGTAGTTCCCGAGATATGGCGGTTTGAAGTTTGACAGCTGTCACTTCAAATGAAGATCTTGGTCATAGCTTTCATTTGAACTGGGAACGGGGAGTCTAGGACGAGTAGTTTCCGAGATATGGTGCTTTGAAGTTTGACAGCTGTCACTTGAAATGAAGATCTTGGTCATAGCTTTCATTTGAACTGAGAACGGGGAGTCTAGGACGAGTAGTTCCCGAGATATGGCCATTTGAAGTTTGACAGCTGTCACTTCAAAGATTCAAGATTCAAAATTTGATAGGGCCTCCAGACTCTCTGCGAGAACCCCCGAGAACACCCGAGAAGCGTGAGTGTGAGGAGCTTCTCGCCTTCTCGTTCTCTGGCTCGCCTGTTCTCCGATCGGTGTCGGTATTTTTGGCCGAGACAAAGGATTTCAAACATCACGACGGAGAAAAATTGAGAGTGTGGATAGCTTGTTTGTTCTTCGAGAAGTCTCGGCGAGACTTCTCGCCGAGCTTTCTCTCGAGAGTCTGGAGGGGCTATCAGATTCAAGGTTCAAAATTCAAGAATCAAGAAAAAAACTTTGTAAATTTATACCGTTCCACGCGCCAGTCCAAAATCTGCGGTTATCTGTACAGATATCTTTAAAGATATCTTTACAGATATCTTTACAGTCCGGATCCGTGGGAAAATCTTTAGCGTTTAAAGGCCGCTAGTTTTATCCGCAGTTATCTTTAAAGATATCTTTACAGATATCTTTACAGATATCTTTACAGTCCGGATCCGTGGGATAATCTCTATCGTGTAAATGCCGCTAATGAATCACACGTCTCATCACGGCATTTACTTTCCAGATAATTAACATACTGTCCATTCTCATTTTCTCTACCAACATTTAATTGGCTTCATTAATGCCGGCGATCTTATCTTCCATCTTACCTACATGTGTTCAATGTGTTCAGTTTTTTTGTTTCACACGTCAAAATATCTTACGTTATCTGCTTAGATCAGTGCGACGCGTCAGCGAGGCATCATACTATATCTCCCCAGGAAATTAAGCCGTATGTTAGCACAACTAGGGTGTAGATTATGACGGTGTATTGTAATAACACTTTGTTGCACGATAGCATCGTCTGTAAGCAAAAACAGAACTGGATTGATGTAGTGTTGGTGTTTTTTGCATCATATTTTATGGGTCCTTTAACTTATTTCGATCATTTAAAGGATATAAATTGACCGGGTGTTTTAATAAGCATTTTGTTGTCATAGTATTTTTGCTTTGACGCCTGCGGTATCTACCTCACCTCTTCTAAACGATATTTTGTTAGAACTTTTCACTTGGGTTTATTCATGTGTTTTGTTAATTTCATTCTATGGTCTATATCAAACCCGTCAGACATATCCTCAGTTTTTGTTTACATTCACAATCCTTTGAGGATATCTGTAAGAATAATGTTATTCTACAAGTAAATATAATTTACAAAAGAAGGAACAATATTTATAACAGAAAGATGGTTGTTCACGATACAATACGACTTCCTAGTGACTAACTAGGTTACTGCATTATCAAACAATGCTCTCAATAGAGAGTATATTTAGAGACACCTCGAAAGCCATAAAAACAAATGTGCAACTAAACGCATTTCCTCGACACTACAAATGCGCAAGAGTCGGTCGTGTAAAATAACGAGCTAGGGATCTGGGGCTATTGTGAAACCTCTTAGGAATATTGTTATCTTTATAGTGCTGGATTTTTGTAAAAAGGAATAGTTTTTAAGAAAAATTTACAACGCTTATAAAAGGAATTTACTAACAGGATGATTTATTTCTTAAGATAGTAGTCATACTCATACTTATATGAGCTTTAAGCCCGCTTCAAGCATATATTTTAGTAACGTTAGTTTTCATCGATTCAAGGAAATACAATGTCCGGTCTCTCAGCTCTGTGGGTCTCTCAGCAGCTCTCTCAGCTCAGCCTTCTGCGTTAGTTAGGTCGTGGGTTTGGATCCCATCCAGATCAATCATTTATATGATGAATTTAGATGTTTGTTCTGTGTCTGGATGTTATAAAGCACCTATTATAAATATCTATTTACAGCAATATAATAATATGTATTCTATCAGTTATCTGGTTCCCAAAGTACAAGCTTTGCTTAGTTTGTGGCTAGATAGCGTTGTGTGTCCACCAAAATTTACATATGTTTTACAATGATCTCAATATTAAACTATCGCCATACTTAAAAACACATCTATAGAAATAGACATAATACAATTTACTCTAATAAGCCCACTGGATTCCACTGCTGGGCAAAGGCCTCCTTTCCCTTTTTCTATTCACCCTGGGGTGTTAGGATCCTGTCGGTCAGCAAGTGGAATAGTCGTCGAGAAAAAATAAAAAAGTAATAGTACCTAGGTACTAAAAAATACATTAATGAAGTTCATTCTCTTCTTCAATTACCCAAGTCTAAATTATCATATTAAATTTTTATAGCAATATCTACTGATATCTGCACTTAAAATCTGTCAACAGTTTTAGAGCTAAAATGAAAACCTCCAGCAATTCCAGTTAGACAATAACCATGACTTTAAGTTCTGAGTAAAGTTAACAATCTCAACGCGACTTGTCTCCCCTTTCATTGTGCCTGAACTCGTTACGGATCAGATTACCATCAAAGTTATGTATAATATCTTTATTTGTATAAACGTAACTAGATACTATAGAATTCATAGGTCAGGCTTGGCTATGGGCTTTTGGTTTTTATCGGCAATTATTGCTGTTTATGGCGCATCATAATAGTAAAGTCAGCCCCCTTGATTCTAGATATTAGAAAGAAAAGAAAGAAAGAAAGAAAAGCATTTATAAATTATAAATAACAAGAAAGAAATAGAAAGCAAATGTTGAAAAAATAATGAACGAAAACCAATATTTGAAGTTTTTAATCTATGTCAAGCATAAAAGATAGTGGATTATAAATAGGTATACTTGTTTTTAGTCACAAAATATCAAATCCAAATTATAAAAACCACAAGGTTGTAGAATAAAATGTTCATTGTTAAAACATATAAGGTAAGAGATCTAAAATACTTAAATGGGTTCAATACAAAACAAAGTTAGAAAGTACATTTCTACGTAATAAACCTTATATTCAGTTACTTACGTCAGCAATTTACATAGAAAATAAAACATACAATCTAATGAACAGGAAATGGACATTAATTTGAATTTGAAATGTAAAGTTGGTAACGTGGAATTGTTAAGAAAACTAGGAATTCGCGCGCGCAACAACATTAGAAGTTGCACGGTAAAAAATGACATAAAGTCACGTACAATGTGAGACCTGTAATTTAAAGTATTTTCAGAAGAATTTATTAAAATTAGTAAGTACTTACAAGGTCTTATTGAAACTCACAAGAACAAGATTTAACTTCCAAAACTTGATCTAACTTCCAAAATGAAAAATAATCTAAGAATATTATAATAATAATAAATAAGAATCGAACGTAGCCAAAATACTTGATAATAAAGTTTATTATACTTCTATTTCTAAAGCTTCGAATAATAAAACAACAGTACCAGCTGTTAAAAGGTTATGTTAGGAACGTGTGTCTACTTATTTTAACTTTTAAATACCTACTTATGATCCTTTGAAGATGGCTAGCTCTCATTCACATTTATAGAAAACCTAAAAGCTGAGTTTATGTTCAACTTTGGCTTGCGTTAGCCAAGATTTTATAGATTTGTTTTCAAATTCTGCTCAAAATAAAATGTGGAGAGTAGGTACTTTATAAAAGTCCAGTGATATTCTGTAAAACGAATGAATGAATCTACAGAATTTGCATACATCTTCATACGTAGATAATTTGAGAGGATGGATCACTAAAAAGAAAGCTAGGCCTTATACCGTATCTGTTGTCCTGTTTCTTCATGGTGTTGGTCGCGAAAGAACAGGAGTAGAATCATCTAGCTCTTATGATGTTTCAAAGTGATCCCAGATATCCTACTGGTTATATTAAGGTCTCGCCCCGAATTGTTTTTGGTTTTTGTTAAACTGACTCAAGTATTTCGTTACAATGTAAGAACTATTTTTTATTTTTTATTGTTTTTTATTTGTTTAAAGTTTTTCTGTTTTGTTGTGACCATGTGTTTTTTATGGTTAACCTTACGTCTTGTTAACACTTCTTCCGCATTCTACATAATACAGCATTTATCTATCGCTTGCCACTTATTTTCTGTACACAACGTTGCAACGTTTTATTTTGAAATGTCGTCATTTTACACTAGCCCTAGCATTTCCAACAGTGCCTTCATCACGACATCCTGCAGCATAAAACATTCTCTTACATAATGAAGGATAATTTATGCGGACAGAAAAGTATCAGTCAGTTTGCGTAGAAAGAGACCACACAAGGTATCTACTAGTTTGATTCAGGGTAACGGGGATTTTATCATGATACGTTTTCCAAAAAACAACTCCGTCATTTTCTTTTGGTCCATTTTTGCAACTGTTTTTCGTAACCAGTTACTAAAGTCGATTTTTTGAAGGTCATTTTATTTCATGTTACGGACATTGTGAAATGTACAGAGCTATAGAATTGTCTATCGTTTTCTAGCCTCTAAGATACATAGTTACTCTAACACATTAACTTTGTGATGGTTAGGCGGTGCCCACACTGCAACGCATCCTGCTGCGTTGTGCGTCGCTGCAGATTTTAATATTGTATGCAAGTATCTCAATTTGTATAGAAAACACGCATAGTACAACACACTGACAATGCATCGACGCGCGTGATTTACAGTGATAAAATCTTCAGATCTGCACAACGCATGCCAGTGTGAGAACCGCCTTAAATTAGTGTTTCTTTTTTTCTTTTGTTTTCATTAAAGTTATAAGATCATTTTATTTTGTTAGGCACATTAGAACTAAGAGTTACTTCTACATGTAAATAAAAATAAATATCTTTCATCAATCGACTGGTCTCTTAGCTCAGTTGGTAGTAGCTCTGCCTTCTGCGCTGTAGGTCATGGGTTCGATTCCCACCCCGTACAAACATTTGTGTAATGAACATAGATGTTTGTTCTGTGTCTGGGTGTTATAAAGTGTAATAAGTATGTATTTACAAAAAATATATAAGTATTCTATCAGTTATCTGGTTCCCATAGTATAAGCTTTGCTTAGTATTTGGCTAGATGGCACTGTGTGAAAAATGTCTACCAATATTTAATTTAATTTAATATTTAATTTATTGAATCATGAAACTTTAAAAAAAATGGGAGTGTTATCGCGGAATCGTTATTGTCATCATCATAGTTGTAGTCTCAGCCGTAGAATTTTTAACGCAGATTTTCAGATTTTATTCTACTTATAATGTCTTAGAGAGCTTTAAAATACGATAGGTACCTAGTAAACAACTCAAATTTAAGTGGTGTTCTGCCTTAACAACCTTAGACTGTTAATTAACGTTTGTATAATCAATAAACACGGTAAATTATCTTTTATCTCTGTAATACAATACCCTGTAAAACTGGAACAAGTAGGAACTGGTTAAATAATGTATCAAGTAAATGTTGTTGCGTATCAGCAACATGCAACTAACGGTGCAGAATAAACAATAGTAGGTATGTAGGTTGCAACCGGGGTACAGAATAAACACTAGTTACTAGAGGTCGGTAATGAAATGCAAATGTTTGCATGTGCGAAACCACTTTACCTAGTGTGTGTAAATAAACGGTGACTTCTTGATAATGAAAGCAGGGACTTTGAATAATTGTAACAAGCTTCTTGCAAAGTTACTTTTAAAAATATGGATTAGTTTTGGAACAACTTGTAAAAATCATTTTTCTTTTTTCAAACTAAAAAACATAAAATGCTTAACCGTTCATTAATAATGTGTTGTGGTAAAATAAAAGAGTTTAGTAATTAAGTGAAGAGTAATATTAAACCTAGGCAGCTTCTGAAAGTTGAAACTAAGTATTTGTATAATCAAATAACAAATCAATCTAACTATTACATCTTCAAAGTATCCTAAATGCCTACAGATTGATTTGTTCCATATATCTGAGAGAAATATATTCCACGCCTTGAGGATACAGGATCATATTTCATTTGCTTAATCAAATTATGTAAATCGATAAACACTCATCGGTTAAAATATTACCAGTGTAGCGTATATTTGTAATCATTTACCGAAATATATTGTAACTTATTCTGTGTCTGAGCCATTACAATAAAGGTCATTATAACTCGCCTTTCAATCCCATTTGAACTGAAACAAAGTTCCTAATTCAGTAATCCCGCTTAAGCCCTAAGCCTCAGGATCTATTCCATTATGAGGTTATTCTTATCTCAGTATTAGCATAAGAGCATTTCAATCGGAATCATCTACCACTAGAAAGTTCAACTTATAAAGGGCGATATTGGATTCAGATAGGAATTTATCGAAAACGCTTCTTTGTTGACAAAGCTCTTGAGAGGACGGTTCGATCACTCTGGTTTAGTTTCCTTGATTTTTTGATTGGGCTAAAATATAAGATTGAACTACAATTACAGTTTTTACATTCACTGTTGCTAGATTATACAATTCTAGTTTTTGTTTTTTTATTTTCTTTGTTCTTTCAAAAACTACAACAGGGCGGTCATAACATTGAGCGTAACAGACACGTAGCGTGGCAGACAAAATAATATTCTTCTAAACAGTTTATATGAAGGTATTCATTTCTAACGTCGGCTCCATACGTTAGGACCAACGTTGGCCCCAACGTTGGGGCCAAGATTTCGTGAACCATCCACTACACGTTGGCGATACACCAGTCTTGTTCCGTCAGAGCCAACGTGCAGACATCCGATGTCTGCGCGTCCGATACAGAAATTGAAATTTCTCTAAGTGATTTTACATTACTGAATACCAATTTTATCACAATCACATCACATCATGTCACTATCACACTTCACACAACACACTATATTATAAACGCGAAAGTTTGGATGTTTGGATGTATGTTTGTTCCTCTATAACACGACAACCACTTAACCGATATGGGTGAAATTTAAAATATACATAGATAATAACCGGAAATAGGACATAAGCTACTTTTTATCCCAAAAAATTGCACGGTTCCCGTAATATAAAAAAAAAATAGTAGACTCCATCATCAGATCAGCTCGCTGTCACCATATTATTACATTGTAGTCAGAACTTGACAAATATGCCGAGTTTCAACTCAATCGGCTTATTTACTGAGGAGTTCTGTTGAACAGCTCTTGACTCCATCATCAGATCAGCTTGTTGATACCATAATATTTCATTGTCATCGAGAATCTATAAGTGTGCAAAATTTCAGCCCGATAGTTCTACAAACACAATAAATAAGGAATACGATGACATTCTCGCTCGTCAGTCGACACGTGCGCTCACGATGCGCGTCGAAACGGGACTGAGCATAGCGCCAACGTGTGGACGGATCACCAACGTTGGCGCGCCAACTTCCTTTGATAAAACCGACACGGCACGGCCAACCCCCAACGTTGGCCCCAACGTTGGCGCCAAGCTATTTTGTCAGCTCCACACGTTGGTGAGAGGCATTGGCCCCAACGTTGGCCCCAACGTGTGGATGCGGGGTAACATAAAGTAGCCGCTCAGATACGCATAGACACAGGCCGCGTTGACACGGACAGACTCAGTATTCGCGCAAAGAATTTTGTCTGCGCGGTGCGTGTCCCTGTATGTGCGACTACGTTCCGTTCCGTGCGTCCTGACGGTCAATGTAAAAGAATCGTAACGGGACCGTTCTTCTCTCAGTATTTTTTTTTTGAGAGCGGCCGTGACCGACGGTGTAGTCGTTGTCAGACAATGTCTGGCACGCTACGTGTCCGTTACGCTCAATGTCTGTAGATATAAATAGTCCAGTAGGTCGATTCTACTCCAAAACTTTTTCTTAACCACAGCAAAACGTCAACTAATTCGTTTTGTTTCTTAATCTACTGATAACCAATGAGGTTACTCTGTTGAGATGACTTTTTCAAACAAATTACCAATAAGGTTTTGCAAATTACTGTCATTTTGGAGAACGAAACAAAACGCAGCGGCAATAATAGGTACTTGAATGGTTGACGTTGTAAAATAGAGGAATTGGTGCCCCTAACATGGCTGCACTTGTTATAAGCTATGCCGATGTCAAAGCGCGCCTCAGGCGATATCAAAAAATTATATCAAACTTTATCGACAATGTAGCTGACTCCCCAGTCACGGCTAATGACAAAATCGATTCTTTCGTATCTGAAAGGCATATTTTTGAAAAGTTTGCGATTGTTCAGAAGTCTGATGGGAGCTTGGTATTTGACGAAAGTACTATTCATAGTTTTATGAGAAGCTAGACTTTTGGATGTAAGATAGTGGTAGTTGTTTACTGATTGATGTTAAATGTAAATCTTTTTATTTCGTTTACTCATATAAAGTTGTTGAAAATAACTTTATATAGTTTTAATAACCTAAACTCAAACTCATCTGTTCTGAGTAAAGTTTCTTTCATCATTATGTGATCAAATATGATGCAAATAAACTATTGAAGTAGAAAAATGGTTTTTTTTCTGTAAACTTCCCAATAATGATCAATCGATTAGTTAATCACGTTGGCATGTGAAGCAAAGCCATATGGGGCAACATAGCTAACATAATTTCACGGTGTGCGTCACGCATGCATATTTCATTGTACGTAGTGCGGGATTTCGTCGTGGGAAATCTCCCGTGTTGTAGCGATGTGATGATCACACATCATTTATTAGGGGAAAATAGTTTGCCACTTTGTAAGTTCGGAACTTGAAGTGTGTATTATGAAAGTTTTCAGCTTAACTTGAAATGTTTATTCATGCAAACTGATGTTAAAACTTGACATGCTAATAATAATATTAAAACAGGCCGACGACTTATGTCTGAAGATGTGAGAAGTGATGTGAGAAGACTGTTAGGAATACCTAGGATTAGTAGAGATTTCTTCAAGGTTCTTTAATGTGTCTGGGAAACGAGTTAGAGGCACAAATACCTACACATATGCGAATGCCTACATTTTACAAATATTGACCTTGTTCATTCAGAAATAACGTCCAGTCAATTTGAGTCACATGCAAGTCCTATGTTCGCAGGATTCCAATCAAGAAGGCGCCTGAAAAGTCGGAGGAGCTTCCTAAACTCAACCTCAGCTTTCACCGATAACGCAAGTGACTATGGACTTGCTATTTGGACTGCAAATCACTATCTCCCCTGGATTATATCACTGCAGAAAAACTAGCCTCCGGTCATGAACTCCCGTGGCTAGTATGGAAATGCCTAAATAAACTGTGAACTCAAGTCGGTCGATGTAGGAGCAACCTCAGCAAGTAATGGTCGGGAAAAACGACACACAGTGCCATTGTGGAACCCAGGTGCAGTCCACATCACATCACAGTCAGGTGGCATATCACATGTAGGTACTTGTGTGCCTTTCCTACCCCAACTCACGCACTATGGCTGATCTCATGTCCTGCTCGGATAATGCAGTAGATGTAGCTACTTACTGGTCAAAGTCCCTATAGGTTGTAACAACGACACGAAAGAAGAGAAGGATTCCTTGTGTATCAGAAACTAGGAAGCGGTTGTGTGTAGGTATCTCTGATCATTCGTTCTTGATAGATCATCCATATTGCTAGATTTCACAAAATAAATAGGCGACCGCTAGTGGCACTGGGCGATCCAATGATTTGGAAGGCATGTTAAATTGTCAGTCTAGTTGAAATTGTAACTCTGCAGTTAATATGCCATGACGTAGTCTATCCGGCAACTTACTCCGTCACCAGGGCTGGGTCAGGTAACTGAATCGTAACTTTGTAACATAACACCTTGACCCGAAAATATTTAAGGATCAGAACAGTTCCAGCCGTAAAATAAGAACTCGCTCCTCTTGCGTACTCGATCACTACGCCATCTAGTAAAACCTATTGAAATGAGGAATTATTCAAGCCCGTATCAGCAATATCGTTTATACTCAGGAATATGCATAGCGGAGCCATTAGTCAATTACCTATCAGAGATTAGCGCATCGAGAGATTAATGACCCCTGAGCCACGGACATGAGTGCGGATTACACCGGTTTTGTAGGAGTGGAACTTGAATATGCAATGATTAGACCAATGGTAGCTTTAATATTAATAGGACATAGTTTCATAGGAATATTGAAGACCTCTGTGGTGCAGTGGATGAAGGCCCGCCTGAGACACACGAGGTTGCGGGTTCGATCCCCGGCGCGGGACAAATGTTTGTATGATCTGCAAATATTTGACTCGGAAATATTTGAATTAAGACAATTTATGAATCTTTGCAAAATTATTTATACTTAGATACCTAGCTCATTGAAAATGAAAAGTCTTATTAAAAGTGCGGGTTTGAATCCCGTCGGAATCGCAAATTTTGATGATAGTCTTCAAAGTTTTGTATTACGAAACAGTAAGTTATTTGCAATCGATTCCACATTTCTTGGGAAATGTCTAAGGAAAATGTTTCATCTGTTTTCCATTTCGGAATGAAAGAATCCATAGATGCTGATCAAGTTTAATATTGCGAAAATTTCCCATAGCGTATGGGAAATTTGATATAGAAACGGTATATTTTTATCTATCTAAAGATGAAGGTTCCTTCACTCCCGAAATTAATATCTGAGCCAATAAACATTGAGGTACTCGTGAAGAAATGAAATAAAATTACGCGTCATACGAATCGAGAACTCAAAGTGACTTTAATATTACTTTATCGGTCACTGTGTGGGTGTAAATGCTGTGCTATGCTGTGTGTGTGCGTTCCTGCAATAATGCCCGGGTTACACGAGGCTAGTTTTTCAAGCTAGGATAGCAAGCTAGTGTTAGTAAGCTAGCAAGCTAGTACTTCTAGCTTCGTGTAGACACAACTAGCTTCATTTCTAAGCTAGTACACGAAGCTAGAAGTACTAGCTTGCTAGCTTACTAACACTAGCTTGCTATCCTAGCTTGAAAAACTAGCCTCGTGTAACCCGGGCATAAGGCCGCTATGTGATGAAACCAGAATGATGAGAACCAAACTATTTCATGTTTGTACTAGCTAGTGGCTAACTTTAATAATAATAAATAAATATAAATAAATATTGCTGGACATTTCACACAGCGCCATCTAGCCCCAAACTAAGCAAAGCTTGTACTATGGGAATCAGACAACTGATGGAATACTTACATACTTTTTTTTTTGTAAATACATACCTACTTATAATACAATATAACACCCAGACACAAAACAAACATATATCCTAATCACGTAAATATTAGTCCTGGATGGGAATCGAACCCACAATCTACAGCGCAGAAGGCAGAGCTACTACTAACTGAGCTAAGAGGCCAGTCAACTTTAGTTGGACGAGGTTTTTAAGCCCCCAATGTCTCCATCATGGCTTAACGACTTACAACCCGATAATTTAACGTACCCTCCGATGAGAACAAAATAAATATTATTGAGGGGTGAATTTTGATTACTTACTTTTCTAACACTGGTTTCTCTAAGCACGAGTATTATCATCTTTTCAACATACTCATTTTTAACCTAAAGAGAAAAAAATCGCTAGCCTAAATTGTAAGCTTGATTCAAAATAATACTCGTAGTATCTTATACCTATTCATATACAGCGTTACTAGTTAAGCAATCACAAAATATTTTACCCGATTGAAAAAACATAAATATTAATTAAAAATAAACGTTGATGTGTTGTGATTAACATAACAAAGAGCCGTCATAAAAGAAAATTGGACTCTCCCATTTAAGTGGTCATCACATACCTACTGTTGATAATAAAATAAGTTTATGGTGTGATTTTAATTCACTTTTAGATTATATCGATCACTTTTATTAGAAATAAACATGTCGACGATAAATGTAAATCATTTTGAAACGGAAGTCACAATAACAGTAATGAACGATCAACTCTGAATAATACCTTCATTTTACTGTCATTCAATTACTATAAAGATGGCTTCTTAACTATTTCGAAATAGATAAGTTTTAGTAATAAAACTTTTTTCTCCCCTCCGGGCGGAAAGTGGCAACTTTTGTCCCGCTACGCTAAACAAAGTTGCCGCTTTCCGCCTCCGTCGAGGAGAAAAATAGTAGACTCACCATGGGCAGGAAATAAGAAAGCCTCAGAGCGTTTGTCCACCGCCGCCATCACCGGCACGTCAATGAGAACGAGATGACGGCGCCGAGGTAGCGACCATACATTTACTATAGCCGCCTGTCCACCAGAAGACCGTCACGTCATCTTGATCTCAGAGCGTTTGTCCACCGCCGCCGTCACCGTCACGTCAACGAGAACGAGATGACGGCGCCGATGTAGCGACCATACATTTACTATAGCCGCTTGTCCACCAGAAGACCGTCACGTCATCTTGATCTCATACAGAAATAATCTCGTTGACGGTGACGTGACGGTGACGGCGGCGGCGGTGGACAAACGCTCTGATACAGAAATAATCTCGTTGACGGTGACGGTTCGGTGACGGCGGCGGTGGACAAACGCTCTCAGAAACTAGGTGAGTAATGTACTACATATTACTTACGCATATTTAATCTTGTCAAACAAGCAATTTATTCAAAAATAAAAAAACCCGGCTGAACTGAAAAGTTGGAAACAGCATTATCTTATCAATCACAAAACAAAATTAAATTACAATTTTATTATTATGTAGGTATCTAGGGTTCGATGCCGTGCGCATTTTCCTAAACGTTGTTGTCACAGTTGACACACAGATGGCTCTGCGAGTACCTAAATTAAAAAATAATAATAATAATAATAATAAATATTGCTGGACATTTCACACAGCGCCATCTAGCCCCAAACTAAGCGAAGCTTGTAAATGCGTAAGTTATTTCTTAAATATGAGATATCTCCTAAATGGCTGAACCAATTTCGATGCAGTTTGTTCTAAACGTTGCGTGTGACTAAATAGAAAATTTTAGTATGCGTTTTGGCTAGCAATTCTATTTAGGGCGAAAAATAGATTTTCAAAATTTTGAGACTCAATTTAGTCTTCGAAGATGTCATGTTAGATTTTTAAAAAAATTATATTTGATATCAGTTCACCAACCTCTTGATTTTGACATGGATTTTGATATGAAAGCGTGATTTTCATTTTGAAAATTCACACATTGTTGCATTTTTTAGCCGCACTATTTGATTTATCGAAATAAAAAGTATCCTAGAGCACAATCGAGATGGAGACGATTCTAACGATACCTCATTCATCAAAATCCATCCAGCCGTTTAGGAGAAACGTGGTAATAAAGAATAATACGAACGAACCCACATACATAGAAACGCGCGATCTACATAACCCGGGTGACTTGACAGTCAGCCGGGTAAAAAATACCTATCAGCTCTCGTTCAGTTGTTAAGGTTTATCATAAAAGTTATATAAATTTCGATGGAACCCATTGTGGAGAAATTAAAATATTTCCAAAATTAACTTTATTTCCCAGTCATTTTTAACAAATAACTACCACTAAGCAACTACTCTGTAAATCCGTACCCATATTATAAATATGTGAAAGTGTGTTTATTTGTTCGTTTATTGGTCCTGTTTTCACGTCAAAACAGAGCGACGTGATTTTTTGTGTGGAGATAGTTGGAGGGCTGGAGAGTAACATAGGCTACTTTTTATCCGGGTACCACGTGACCGAAGCCACGGGCAGCAGCTAGTAATTTTATATTTCAAAGTAACACAAATTTATTACAACAAATGAAGTCATGACGGAGGCCTTCAGGCAGCCTAAAAACTCCGTTACCAGAGTTAGCTCATACGAAAACAAATATATAGGTATAGTCGAATTGCTCATTGTACGAACTAAAAATATATGAAAAACTAGCTGACCCGGCAAACTTCGTATTGCTTCAAGCATACCTAAATGGAGAGAAAGCATGTATAAAGGGAAGCAGAGAAGCTTGGTAGGAGAGAAGCAGGGAAGCATGGAAGAGAGAAAACCCATACCCATATCCATATCACCAAAAAGTTGAATGAAGGTCCTGACTCCATCATCATATCAGCATTGTGTTTCACTCATCAAGCTCTTTCATTTGATACCCATATCACTAAAAAGGTTCATGGAACAGGTCCTGACTTCATCATCAGATCAGCTTGCTGTCACCATATTATTACATTGTAGTCAGAACTATACAGACATGCTGAGTTCCTAGTTTCAACTCAATCGGCCTTTTTTCAAAAATTTTTTCAAAATATCTTCAATGTACAGAATTTGACCTGTTACAGTTTTATTATAAGTATTGATTACATTTTGATCGTCAATTTTAGTGCGTATAATGAACAATCCGACTATAGGTACAGTACAATTATATAAACTATACTAAATAGTGTGATTTTGTTTCGTGAATTCTATTTATTTACTATTAAAATAAACTTCCGTCCGACAAAAGCCTCTGCGTAAGCGTATAAAAATATCTCATTTGTTTTGCAAATTAATACTCCCACTTACAGTAAAACGGTTGCAAGCTCATCGATCGACAGCTGACAATTCTCTCATAAGCCACATTTGCATAGAAAGCAGGCAAAGTAAAACATGAAATTAGGCAGTATCGGCACTGTATCAATATGGGTCAATCTTCAGAATCAGCGTGTTTGGTTGATCTCTATGGTGCTTTTTAAATATCGATATTATTGCTTTTCTGTATTTTTATTTCGAGAAGGAAGTGTCTAAATAAGCATATTTTCATGTTGGCCCCTGAATGGGCAGAAAAGCAATAATATCGATATTAAAGGGGCGCCATAGCGATCAACCAGGTGCGCTGATTCTGAAGATTGACCCATTTCAATCCAGTCCAGTGTCCAGAATCCAAAGTTTACATTGATACTGTGCCGATATAGCTCAACAATCCAGCGACGCTAGATACAGCTACTGTATCAATATAAATCGAGCATAAGATAGGTACAGCTTATTTTGAAAATGAGTGGTATGAATTATGAATGAATGGTAAGACTCCATCACTCTCTACATCTCTATGGTATCAGACTCTATAGGAGTTATAACTCATAATCCCTTTTTCCACTTACATGGGGTCGGCACAATTATGTATTCTTCTTCCATTTCCCTCCATAAGCTGTCATTGATTGAAATATGACCTCGTAAAAGTTCTACTGAGTCTACAAAATACACTCGAATTCAGAGGTGCTAATGGTTGTTATTTTCTTGGTTCCCTTTACAAATTGTCATGATATTAGTCAAAATAATATAATTTCAAATTAGATTCATAACGTATATGTTACTACTATTGATCTGTAAATAAACATACTGAAATGGAAACAAAAAACCAATTTTGAATGAAGCGAAAGAAGTGTGTCAGGATCGTAGCAAGTGGCGATCTGTGGTCTCTGCCTACCCCTATGATGGGATACAAGCGTGAGTTTATGTATGTATGTATGTAAAACCAATTTTTGAAAAAAAAGCTTTGCATCGACCTATCGCCCTGGTTTCAGTGTGACTGCGCCCATAGGATTAATGCATAGCGTAGTTCGACTCAATTTTGATCTTGTATTATTTATTTATGCAAATTGGCTTGGTAATAAAACACAAGTTTGTTGATAAACGTAATTTGCATCTTCTGGTTTTGCTTGCAAGTTTCTAAGAATAACTAGCCAATTATGGTTAAAATTAAATCAGGAAATGCTTTGAAATAATAAACTGTGTACTTAAAAGTCAATGAACTGAAACAAACTTGAAGTGTAAGTAAATACAAGTTCAGCAAATATTATTTTTAGTATCAGTTATAAAAGCAAGTCCTAATAAATTGGGGTAAATCTCTACATAATCTTGAATTCGAGAATTGGCACATAATTGGTTAAATGGGTCGGTTCCCATAAGCACGGTAATGCTGCCAGCATGTTGGCCATGCTTCTAACTAGCCTTTTTTTAGATTTAGATTATTGGTAATTTGCCATAGATGAATTACTTGGTTTTAATGTATTTTAAGACGCAAATATTTTATACTATGCAGTAGATTAGGTAGTAGAATGATTTTTTTCAATTCAAACATGTAGGTAATGCATGCAATTGAAGCATGGCTAATATACTGGCAGCATAATGTTAATAATCTAATTTGAATCGAAAACGCAAAACGCCACAGTCAACATTTCAAATTATTGAATATGCCGACCTTTGTCAATACAAACCCTCATTTGGAAAAACAATCAGCGTTTCCAATCCACCGGTCCTTCAATTCGCAGATAATGCAAAATGAGCTGCCGATCCAAACCCGTTCGTGACAAATGCACGATGGTTAAAATAATTGTGTAGCGATTTTCGAGTTCGCTTACGCCTGTCAGCGCTTTGTTTAAAATCAGATGGGCTCGAAGTTTGTTAGTATTGTCGATAATGTACTGGAATTATTGTTTAGGCAGCTTTAAATTACTATCTCAATTGAATATTAATTGATAATATTGACAATTGATTTTGTTTATAATAGAGATGAGGTTAAACTGTACCTACTGACGTTTAATTTTGATGTATTTAAAATCGACTGAGTTTATACTGTTTATATCTACAGAAATTTGACGTGTCCGGCACGTGCCGTGGCACATACACCGTCATAAAAGCGGAAATACACGATCAAGTTCACCGTCAAGTTTGCAGCGGACTTGATGCAGCGTCCAGTTTGCATTTCGTTCATATAGAACACACACGATCAAGTTTACCGGCGAGTTTGCTTGATAGCGCAGCCAGTCGAAGCCATGGCGTCACCAGTGACGGACGACGACGCGTCATGCATACTTGAACGCTCACACACATCTTTAAGTTTACAATGACTTCGCTTCAAGTAGACTTGTCATGCACACCCATAGCCATACACCGTCAAGTTTACTGGACGCCGCATCAAGTCAAAATTCCTCGATGTATCTTTTTGAAGACCTCTGTGACGCAGTGGCCCACCTGAAGCACTGGTTTTGATGCAGACAGAACCGTAAATTATTTTTGTTATACATATTTGAATGCGAATAATGGTATTTAATATAAAAATTTCAAAGTAATTCACTTTTTCCGTTATTCGAGATCATAAAACAGGTTAAAACTGCAAGTGGTATGACCCTGACAGTAGGGCAACCATACAATATGCGATCTGAACAATGCTCTGTAATTACCACCACTATGAAATGTCATAGATGCTATTGTGAATGACAGTCGTAGGGCGCTTTCAATATCTGACAATGTTACAATGTGGCCTACGATTTAAGGTGGAAGCATTAGCGGATTAGAAAAAACTATTAGAAAATTATATTAAATTAGAAAACATATTATTATGGCGACTTTATCCTGTAAAGTATTAGACACTTACACTGGAGTTCAAGTGCACATACAAGAAGTCTAAATAAATAATAATTGCCAGAAGCTAGTTATATCATGAATCATACAAATTAAGAAGTAATAAGTAAAGATAATTGCGGTTAAAAGTAACTCAATGTTGCCATCTCTTTCCAATGAAATGTGCGTGACAAGAAAAAGACATTCTCTGAAGCCTTGCTAAATTAACAAATGAGTCCTATAGAATCAAAGGCGGTAATCTGTCAAATTTGTCAAAAATGACATAATGGTATGGCCGTTTAGGGAATTTAAAATAACGTTTCATTATTTTCTCAATCTGTATCAATGGTGGCATTCAAGCGTTCAAAATTGACGTCAAAAATCAGCATTAGTTTCAAATACGGCAATCTTTCATTCAAAATAATTTCAAAACAGACTTAGTAAAACGTTTTTATTGAATTACCAAAATTCAGCCCAAGTACAGATTACCGCCTTTGATTCTATAGGACTCAAATGGTGAAAAATGGGGTTAAAATACAAATAAAGTATTTTAAAGCTTTTGTTCTAGGGTTTATTCTTAGTAATTTATATAGCTCTATAGGTATACTACTCGTTTATGTTTTAAAAATGGACAAAGTCAGTTTTACAAGCACCATTTTTTTCGAAGCATTAGAAAACGCTAGAACCTAGAACATGGACCAGTCTCGACGGTAGGGAATTAGCGCCGTTGGCCTACGAAACACGATCTGGCATACATATGGTCTTTATTCCAATTCGAACAACGAGGGTAGATGCGAAATTTATGTCATACACCGAAATACGCACAAGTTCAATGTTGACATTTATATTAAACAATACAGGCTGCTCCATTGTGCTCGCTTTCGAATCAAATGTCGTCGAAAGGTTGGTAAATTGGCAATTTTGGATATTGTTTCGAGGAAAATGTCGCAGATTCATTATGTTGGAAACAAAAGTTTTTCCTCGTCATCTAAGGGATTATGTGTCTTTGTTTTGAAGAGCATTGGAGCGAGGTTATTCTAAGACTTCGAAAGAAATGATACTCTAACTAAAACATTGCAGAAATTCACTTACAAATAACAATCAAATAAGATTAACGAGCTGACTTTTTGGAATAAATATAGACATTACAAAATCAAAATTAAAAAAAAGTACTTATGTAAGTTGCATGTAAGTTTCTCTGCTTACTTTAGGGCTACATGATGCTATGTGAAATATCCAACACTATCTATTTATTCAAACTCCTTTTGAAAAACAATTCGAGAACTTCAATTACATTTTCTTTATGTTCAAAACATATCTTCACTAATTGTCATTGGCCTTAAACTTTGTAAGGTCAGCATTTACACACAACTGTAATTATTTGTTTACTGTCCTTCATTTACTGAAATGTTAATTGCGTTTAGCCCATCAAAGATATTTTGATAAATGATGAGTTTGCGTGTAAACCACCCTGTGTAAGTCATGGGTAACAAAATCGCCGCGCGTAGGTAAATCATTTTATTCAACAATATACAGTTACAGAATTATTATTGACACACCAACTGTCGGGGGACGTATAAATTGAATGTGTGATTCAAAAATCGATAAAGATGGTCCGATAGTTAAGTTTTGTGAACAAAAATAGTTCAAAACAACGCATTCTTGAGTAAAGATAAAAACAACAGCTCATTTAATGCTTTCGTGCTTTCGAAAGAGTTTTAGAAGTCTTACATTTTCTTGTTTGACAGCTGAGCAATCCATCCTACACTCGTCATCATCATCATCAGCCCTTCTCATCCCACTGGGCATTGGCCTCTCTTCGCTTTTGCTATTCGCCTCTATCCTGCGCTAATCTTACCCATGTACGACCTGCGGATTTTACTATGTCGTCGATCCATTTTGTCAGCGGACGACCGACACTCCTACAATAATCAAACCAATTCCAGTCAAAAGCCATTTTTATCTAGTTTTATTTGACTGTATGCGGTACATGACAAGCAGAACATCCTTGACTGAGATTCCTGCATGATGGTTTTTTTAGGTGACTTATTAAACAAAATCGTGATTGACTTGTCTAGTGTCTAATGATGCATTGTGTCAACCCCTGTGGGCATTTGTTTTTTAACTTTAGTCTATAGGTACATTTGTGTCGTTTCTTATTTTTCATACCTACACAACTTCTTTCCTTGATTTATCATACTAGTATTATAAGACTACATTGACACAGTATTTACTCTAACTATTAACTATCTCAGACAATCATTCTCGTATAACAGTTATTATCAATTTCTTGCGTACAGAATCGATAAAATCTGAGATCAAAACGCACGTAGCAACTAGCGATAAATCTGTGACAGAACTATGACGTAACGAAGGATAACCGCTCAAAGAGAAATACTTCCGCAAAATTATATCAGAGCATTCGATCGACTCGCGTTGGAATGAAATCAATTTCAAAGTAACTTCGATCAAGATATCGGGTACCGTTCTTCATTAACTCGATTTTATCAAGAAAGATTTTTAATAATCGGCACGGTCCCTGACAAGCGATTCATGGTCCGGCTTTGCACCATAAATCGCAATTAGGTAATTCAGATGGGAAAACGCATTTTTGATGTGTATTTCAAAACATTTAAATAAACGAGGACGATAGTTGAGATATCGTACAAGAAAAAACATTTTGAAAAAATTTATAAACATTTCTAAAAACAAAAAAACCGCTCCGTAATGCACCGATCCGTGTGTAGTCCGCTTCGTAATCTTCCAGCTACGAATTTTTGACGGAGTGATTGAAGATTTTTAACTTCCTAAGATAAATCTCCCTTCTGATATCGCTTCGCAAAAACCGTTATCGGAATTGCCCTGATAGCGATCAACGAAGATACATGGACAGCAATTACGTATGTTGAACTTCCGAATTCTGACTAAAAATACTGATTTAATGTACTTTTGGGAACAAATTTATGAAGACTGGACTTCATTAAACCAAATTCTTTGAATCTGCAAATATAATGTAGGTATGTGAGTTGATTTCTATAGAAACAAACGATTTCATTTTTATAAAAGAATTGAAATACAAATTAATTGAGACAGTTGTTGAAAACATTACAACACGGTTGATTCAATAAATTTGAAACAGTACCGGAACAATCGTAACGCTCAAGAAAGCAACACCTGCATAATATCACAATAAAACCGAACTATTCTATAACAGTCTATTCTGTCTTATCTGATCCACTAACAATCGCACTCATTCTTTGCATTTTATTGTTTTCAAATCAGCTAAGGCCATTATGGAGCGCTCAAAGATTTTATCTGAAGCTAAATGTTTCGTGAATAAAATTGGTCGCGCTGCTTGGAATCGGATCGAGATCGCCAGCGATCGGTCGATACGCGATGTTGCGTAATTATACCTTCACGGTTGCTTTGTTCGAAAGGATTTGCATAAAGGCTTTGCCGAACATACTGTAGGAGGCAACGTAGGTCGTGTGACTAGAGAACAACGAATATGCATGTTGAAAAAGCTGATTCCTTATCCCACGGGAACTGTGCAATTTTTCGGGATAAAAAGTAACCTGTGTGTTATTCCAGGCTATGAACTATATATATTCAAAGTTTCAGCAAAATCCGTTCAGTAGTTTTTGCGTGATTGCTGGGTTAACTTATGACAATATATACAAAAGTAATCCAAAGTGATAAGCATCTTTGTAATTTTCCATGAACATTTTGAACAAGTCAAACCAGATCTTCGTAAAACGCAGTAGGAAGATCTCTAGTAAGATAACTCGGAATTAAAAAAAACTCGTTTCTTGAAGTTCTGACAAATGATTTGAATGACAAAAAGATGACAATAGGTTAAGGGCCTCAATTCCTCTATTTTACAACGTCAACCATTCAAGTATCATTGCCGCTGCGTTTTGTTTCGTTCTCCAAAATTACAGTAATTTGCTAAACCTCATTGGTTATTTATTTGAAAACGTCATAACAACAAAGTAAATCTAACTTCATTGGTCATTAGTAGGTTATGAAAAAAACGAAACAGTTGAGGTTTTGCTTTGGTTGATAAAAAGTTTTTTAGAAGAATGGAGGGGCTGGTCAGTGGTCAACTCATAGATGTTTATTAGATCTAAAAAAAAACAAACAAAAACGGCCTAAAAACTCCGTCACCAGAGTTGGCCACTTGCTCATACGATCTTACTTACTTTCTTACTTTTTTTATTAGATCAACTTGGAACCAACACCTCACCGCATCGCCTTGTGGCTGTTAGGTATTCGTTGTATGGATTTCTATGAGCCAACGTCGTTTTCCACATACTTCTTAAAAACAATCATCAAAAAACCTGAACAAGTTATCCATGGTGCACCCGAGTAAATGACTAAGGCACCATCATCATCATCATCATCAACCTATGGCAGTCTATTGCTGGACATAGGCCTCCCCTAATTAGCGCCATCGCGCCCTGTCTACAGCTTGACGCATCCAACTTGTGCTGGCAACCTTTCACAGATCGTCACTCCACCTGGCAGGAGGCTGTCCTATACCACGTTTGCCAAGTCGTGGTCTCCACTTGAGACCTCTTAGGGACCGCCATACACAAATAGCGATTGAACCATAGATAAAACTGTGAGACACTGCTAGTGATCATGTAAATGTGGCCGATTTACGCGTAAATCTACTTAAGTACCTGCTTATCCAGTTTTGTATTGTTTGATGAAACTAGGGCCTACCCACGTAACTAACTTAGTAGGTCAATCCATGATAGTGTTAAACTGTTTATTGTTAACCAGTTAGGGACGCTCGTGGCGTAGCTTGTTCAGCCGTTCTTGATTGATCGTTGAAGTGAAGCAACGTTGTGCGCGGTCACAATTTGGATGGGGCAAGTGGCATTACGAGCTGAGTGCTTCCGTGCTTCGGAGGGCACGTTGAATTGTCGGTCCCGGCTTTTAAGTCGTTATGCCATAACGGAGGCCTTTTAGCGGTCTAAAAAGTTCCTCGTCATAACTGGCACAGTCTGAAAATGAATCTGAAAATTCCCATATCACAAGGTCTGCTTACTTTGAGGCCAAATGTTACGTGAAATCCAGCATTATTTATTAACAACTTAAAACTGCTTATTTCAGTGTTTGTTAAAATGTATACTTATATTATGATTACCTAAGTAATTTTATTCATGTTAATATTTTATTTTAATTTTCAAGTTTATAAAAACACAGTTATTTGCCGTAGCAATGATTTTATTCGTGTAAATCATTGTATTTATAATTACTTTTTGTTTGTAAAACAATAACAAGTTTTGCAATAACAATTTTGAATTACTTTTGTCGAAACGTAGTTAATACCCTGTTTACATTTTACAGTCATGCATAATTGATGTATATCGGTTATCTACTTGAAGGATTAATACTTTTAATATCTATTTATTCTACAGAAAAGTACCAAAGTTTAAATTCGATTTCATGCTTATCAGTACCTTACAAATAAAAAGACTATTGATCATCCATAAATATCCCATAATCATCGTTGTATACCATACCAATCCATAGATATGCGTAACTCATTTTAATTCAGTTCTTTCAAAAACCAACACATCTAATTCTAAAGGCGCAAACACATGCTGGCCCAGGCTCGCTGAGTGAACGCCATCACCAGTGCCAACGTGTGGGCAGCACCACTCGCCTCGCCTTACCATCGCTCGCCTAGCTGGCCAGGTGAATACGAGCGTCAACTTGTATTGGTTTGCATAAACTCGTCAAGCATGTGGACGGTAGCATTCGCCTTGCATCGACTCGCCTTCGATCGCACTGACTTAGGCTGGCCCAGCGTAATGTTTGCACCATAACATTATCTCAAACCGGCTATATTTAATTTAACAGAGTTTTCGTTATAAGTATCAGTTCCATGTAATTATTTATATATTAAATACCTGTATTAAATCAGTGCGATAGCGCATTAATTATGGTAGGTAATTTCATTAATTGAATTAAGCGGTGTTTATCACCAACCACAAATTATACTCTCATGCATCAAGGATATCGGGGTTCGATCTACTTTAAGCTCCATATTGCTGAGTTATATGCACTGATCGGAGTAGGTAGAGCTATTTAGGTTCATTGACCGCAAACATTGATGTTAATATGGATATTCCACGGGATTCCGACTAATACTCCGGGTTCTTTTCAATCATGTTTCGATTTTTGAGGAACTAATAATTTGTATGGTATGTTCTTGTACAACTTCAGAATGTAAATGTTAAATGATTGTTGATTCTTGTATAAATATAAGAAATTGTTACATAAAAAAATATATGTGTGTTCATGAATCAAGTTTCTATCTATTTATTATACAATCCTTAAACCCGTATATAGCAAAAAGCAAAAAGCTTTTTATTATTTTTCTAACTAAAAAACGAATCCCGGGATTCGGGGAATATCCATATTATTCTATCATATGGCAAGTACATAAAATAGCTCTACCTACTCCGATCACTGGTTATATGTTAACAAAACTTATGTTGGTGTTGTTGTTACCTTACTTTACTAACTTGCTTATTAAGTTTTATTCGATTTTGAATTTCACTTTGACTTATCCTACTAATATTATAAATGCAAAAGTCCGTGTGTGTGTGAATGTTTGTTACCACGTATATAACTACTAAATCGTTTTTGATGAAATTTGGAATGCAGGTAGTTTAGATTCTAGAATAATACATCATAGGCTACTTTTTATCTCGGAAAAATGTATGTTTCCGTGTTTTGCATGAAAATTAAAAAAAAGGATGTTTAAAAGTGCGAATCAAAGAAGATGTCTGCTCTAATTTTGGGTGAAAAGTCTCATCTTGCTTTTCCTCTTTAAAAATCAAAACAAAATGAAATATATACCTCATAAGGGTTGGTACAGTCGAGTGGGAAATGACGTGCTCGGAATTCAAAACGGTCCCATTAACTCGCATTTCCTTTGAGATGCAAATGATTTTTTCTCCGTAAAATCTCTTCATTGAATATTTGAAGCCGACTGAATTTATTTTCGGTATAGTGTAGTTTTAATTCTGTAAAGCTGTGGTTACAGTCGTATTAATGTTGTGAAACTTTGATTTTCAAATCGGAAAATGGTTTTCGTCAGGTATTTGTCTGTCTGAGGTAAGATTCAGACTTCCGAAAATGCATCCGATTCGATGATTTTCTTCAAAAAATTGACGGTTTTTCAGAGAAGAAACGTTTTTTTATAAATTCGGAATACATTCCGGGAAGTTCTGAATTGCACTACTGGATACCTACCTATCACCATTCCACTGTAGAGCAAAATGGCAATTAAAACCCTTATGTACAAAATATTAGATTTCATGGATATCTTGTACGACAGAAGAGTGTAACACCTCATGTTTGAGAAATTTTAGTTTTAGCATTGAATGTATCGACTAGTGGAATAAAATAGCGAGTGTTAAATTTTGAATTTTTAGCTGGTTCGATTTCTGGGTGAAGGAAGCGAATTTTAGAAAATCTTTGAATGCAGTTATGTTTCTTTTTAAAAATAAAGGAATTTTCCTTTAAGGAAAATACTGTATCTTAAGGATTTAAAGTAGTTTCCCTTCAGGGCCATTCATTTTTTCCACCCTGTAGATCAGAGAGAATGTTTATGATGCCTGAAATCCTCATGCGTCTTAGGATATCATGTTTTGTTTTTTGTAATTTCCAAGGTGGTTTCATAACAACGCAAATTGGATTGTGGATTGAGTTTGAGATTGATTGGATTTTGAATATTTCAAAAGCAGACAAATATTCAAAATTTAAATTCATCATCCCAGAAACCGAACATATGAATGCAAAGGGACCAATAATCGTCCATTGTGCGACCGCACGCCCCAACTCGATATTGTCACATAATGTCAGTATCGAAGGGGCTCAAAGTGTCACCCCACGATTGCACTTGCTTCAGTTATCCAGCTATGTTGTGAATTTGCTTCGCTACTTTGAATGACGACTAATTCCATTGTTAACTGTACCATATGGGCTTCATGACGTTTAGGCCGGATTGCCGGTATTGAGGAGCTCTGAATCGAGGGTCATATAACTTCGGTATTTGTAAACCGTTCGTACAGTTTTCGTAAATTATTTCGCGTGATTTGGCGTTACATTTTATGGTTAACGTATTTGGGTTATCTGAATAACTTAATATAATACATATTAATAGAGTTTTAAATACTGGTCAAATGTACACGAACCTTAAGTAGGTAGGTATTGAGTAAAGTTATGTAAATAACTATGTAGTTTAGTTTTTGTAAATAAAATATTTGATCTCATGTAAAAGAAGAAAATATTTGTTTCCTAGATTTAACACCAAAATCAGATTAAACATTTAAAAAATGTGGTTCACTATAACGTTTAGTTTGTTGTTTTGTAGTCACAAAAAGTATTTTATTTCGGTCGACACATAAAAAGTAATAAAACAATATTTTACGTCAACTCTACCCAGCTGAACTTCCGAAAAACTGCGCACAAAATTCAACTGTGCAATCGAGATCCCAAAGTGATATTCGGCCGTAAAATAGCAAACAAAAATACAATTAGTCCTCGTGTGGTACAGGGGTGTATTACAAAAGGCACGGCGAATGTAAAGCTACCCTAATTTGTATACTGGCCAGTGCTAGTAGTAATTATTATTTATTCTGCGGTTATGGTAATATGCAGAACACTTGATCGACAACGCCTTTTCAATTGTATGTACCTAACTAATAGAGATGCCACACATGTTGGCTGCATACCTACGTCTTTTTTGTGAAAGATAAAGCTGAGAGAACTGTAGGTAATGGGCGAGCTTACTACTTTTGAACAATGACCCAGGCACTGTTGCATCACAACCAGCCATTAATCTAGGCAAAGGTTGCTTTCACATGCTGTATAATATCTAATACCGATGTAAAGGAATATAATTTTTGGCTATTAATAACTAGTAGTTCGCCCCGAACTGAGATCTCGCGCACCGTAGATGGCCCACATTTGGACTTTCTTCTGACTACCCCTATAATTTCAAGTGCTACTACTGCCGGGTATGCCTATTGCGCTAGCTCTTCATGGTAAAAAATACTAGCATGCATGCAATACATAATGTCGTGTCTAATTTTTCATTTATTTCATATTTATGAATTCTCGTCGTATTTTTAAAAGTATACGTCCTAGAATAAAAATAATAACTATTTTAGAATGTACAAATAAAGACCTTTCATTTGACACCGCACTCAATATATTTGTTTACTTAACTTTTTTTACCCCAATTATTTTCATATTTTATCAAATTTTTTTTTATCATGAAAATAAATCAAGTACCATCTAAAATCATTGCAAACCAAACCGCAACGATGCCACTCTCTTTTTAAGACCGACCAGTCAATGAGCTACGAAGACATCGAAACTCTATGAAACGGGAGCTCTTGCAGCTCTGGTTTCGTAGTTTTTGGTCTTTGGTCGTATTTCAAAAACTATACATCCTAGATTAAAAATAAAAACCATTTTGGAATGTACAAAATAAGCCCTTTCGTATGACACCCCACTCAATATATTTGTGTAACTTTCATAATTTTTTACCCCCTTGGGAACCCAATATCTTCACAACCCCTTCATCGATTAAGCTCATATGCTCCACCGTAAATTTCCTTACCACAACCTATTGACCTACCAAGTTTCATGCAGATTGGATGAACGGTTCGACAGTTATGCTCGAACAACAATTCGTGAAACATACAAACATACAAACATACAAACATACAAAGCAAAATCGCCCAACTTACCACTAAGATCTTCGCTCGCTTCGCTCGCTCGATCGATTACCTTACATTAATGTACGAGTATTCGGCAAGATCGAATATCAAACTGTGTCCATCATATTGTGACCAAAACCCGTTTTTTGTTGCTGCATAGAAAAATATGAATAAATCTATCACAAAAGACTGTGGAGAAATTATTATTTTAGTACGGTAATTCAATAATCCATGAATTAAAGAAAAATATGTTCCTGTCAAATTATACCTACTTACCTATATTTTATGTTTTTTTTTTGTTCTTTAAGTTTTTAATTGAAATCATTCTGGTAGGTGATTGCTATTGGCTACAAAATAGTTGCAAACACGTATGGGAGCCCACAACTTACACCCTAACCAGATGTTTGCAAATCAACGGTTAGATTTGGAGCACTTTTTTAATGTAAGTGATAATTTTAGCAGATGGTGTGACGGGTAGGCCTTAGTGGCACAATTATTATTGCTGCAATTTATTACTTTATTTTGTTGTGAAACTGCAATTGTATTAATGTAAAAAATGTTTTTTATAAAAACAACAAATCACAGAGAAACAATATTAATACTACCAAAATAACATACAAAACTCAAAAAGAGACTTTGTTTTCTATTTATATAAACTTAAATTAGTTATACAACAAAATACAGATCACTAAGCATGGGTAGAGCGCCAAAAAATTAAAAAAGAGCAGTCAAAAATTAATTGAACAGTAAAAAACCCACCTATTTTTACTTAGAATACTTATTTATTTATTTATTATACTTATGCCTTATTTTACGACCAAGCGGGTAAAACCGCAGTTGGTAATCATTTTTGGTATCAACCAGTATATCAAAAACCTATAGAATTTACAAGAAAAATAAAAATACAAGTCTCAAGAAAAGATGCTCCGAAGACAAATAGTACAGGCACATCAATGATACATTTCAAAATCCATTCCAGTCCATTACATTTGTCTTACACGGGCCTGGAAACCATTTGCCAACATAATGTTCACAGATAAGCTCTGAGACAGAGAAGACGAATTATTGTACAGATGTTTATCACCACTTGCTCATACGAACTTAGTTACTATGAGCTAGTTGGCAACTTTACTTACTCCGCTGGCTCAGTGGCCCAAAGTAGATTTATTTTATAATTTTTTTTATTGGATTACGGTCTTTGACAGAAGAAGACACCTTCTGCTCCTATCTTGAGCTAGTTAGCGCCAATTCCTTAGACAAGAGCTCTAGCAGGTTCCTTTTTACCAATCCTAACAGTAATTCCGGGGACGTCTAATGAAGCGGCACCGTATAGGGCAGGGGTGCCCAAACTTATAGTGTCGGCGATCGACCAGAAAATATTTTGAAAGCGAAGGATCGACTAAACTACTACGTAGGTAGGTTAGGTAGGTACTGAAAAACATTTTTTTAAACATGGGTTTACTGCACTTTTAAACTGAATATAGGTACATCAAAATGAAGGGATCATATGTTAGGAATATGTGAACCTATATGTTAGGAATGAGTAGGTACTAATAATTGGTATATTGCTGGCGATCGACTCGAAAAGCTTCGCGATCGACCGGTCGATCGCGATCGACTGTTTGGGCATCTCTGGTATAGGGTAACCAATACAAACTCTCTGCACCATGCGATCTTCTCCCTTACCTTCCCGATGGCCAAGCCAGCGAAGTCGATGAGCTTCTCACCAACATTTAGTTGGCAACTTTAATGACGCAGTTTTTAATCTTTCTCTGTCTTTGTTAACTGATCATTTGACATGACCTTCAAAGCACGAAAGCTCTTAGTTATAATAATTGCTAAGTTGATCTATAAAGTGACCTTGCAAAACATCGCTGTCTTTGTTAGCTACTTCCTAGATCCTACTCTTCTTATAAAATAAGTTTCTATTGTCTTCGACTTTCTTTAAGTCTCGTTCAGTAAGGGCAAATATTACCTCCTGCAGTGCGATTCAAACCTTCTCGGAATGTATTCCGCAATCGGAAAATGATATTTCTTCGCTGAAGAAACGTCAACTTTCTGAAGAAAATCCGATGATTTTTTTGAATCGTATAAATTTTTGGATGTCTGAATCGCACTGCTGACACAGCATAATATGTCCTCTTCTAGTAAAATATATAACGGCCTAAGTAATTTCCAAAATTTTTCGAAATAAAAAAACCATTGATACGCAGCCGGGATTCAAACCCATGACCTGGTCGAAAGTGGAGGTTATCCCATACGGCCAACACGGTTCTAAAGCTTTAAAGAGACATAGGCCTAGGAAAACAATAAATAATCCCAGCATGATTCATCTTTTATCGCTCAAACTTCATACGAGTATGTACCAAACGGAACGCTATAAATCAAACTAAGGATGTTAGGGTGAGTACACACGGAATCTTGATGTGAAAAGTTGTAACAAATTCTGGAAGAAAGTTTCACAACTTTTCATAAAGAGAAAAATGATATCGACAGAATAATGTTGCAAAAAAGTAATTTATGTTTGTGCCAGATTTTTCTGTAGTAAATTACACTGAAAAAAAAAAAATGTTTAGCAAGTTCAAAAAAGTTAATATTATTTCTTCAAATTAAACTTTTTGATTTTATAAAATTACGTAAACTTTCGATACACTTAGGTACCTACCTAGTAATTTTTGAAACTGATCATATTAAATTAAGAAATATTATTTCTGTTGAAATGATTCATACGTAGAAATGACTTCTTGCGGCTTATGGTCAAGTCGTAACTCTTCTGAAGACATTTAAAATTATGATTCATGATATTCTTGGTAAAATAATATGAATATTAGATATGACTAATCTATTGAATTTAATTATAAAATATTTACAAAAATGTATATTGGTTTAATACGTATTTTTGAAAAATACTATAATGTTATTTATAGAAAGTTAAAATTATTGTCTAAGTCCCTGTTATTTAAATATTAAGCTTAAAGTCTATTATAAATCGTAGTTTTTCTTCTTACTGCGTTTTTATCATTTATAAAAACTTAATTTAATTGTTTAACGTATTTAGAGCGCTCGTGTCTTCGTTATTTATTTATTTATTTACAGAAACTAAACTACTACATATTTACATAAAAGTATAAAATACAAAAAGAACCAGTTTTTTAATAATTTTTTGTCTTCGTTTGTTTTTTAATAATTTAACCTCCTTGGCATACTTACTAAAATTTAGAAGTTTTTATTATTTTGTGTTGACAATAAATGTAATACATAAACTGAGCATATTTTTAAATATATAAAAATGGTTTATTCACTTCAACCCGAGCAATAGGTACTTATTTATTATCTTCAATATGAATAAAGCCTAACACTACTTAGTAACATGATAAAACCGAATCAATAGTGCTCTCATACCGTGCCAAGACGTAATAAACGCATGAAAAGTGAACAGGGCACGATCATTTGTTCTAAGTACTCAACACATGCCACAACACACCTTATATCCAACAACATAAAGAGTAAATTCGAGTAGCAGTACAATAGGTCTCATGTAAACATGTCAGTGCTAGGATGAAATTAATGATGCCTGTATTGAAAATTGTTTGTTTCGCTAGTAAAGAGTAATGTGGCAAATTGTCTGGTGTATGTTAATGTTTTTTTAGCAATCGTTTTGCATAATGCATTATTCAAGAATGATTAACTTATTAAAATTATCAGATTAAAAATTTATTGAGAAAAAAGATGAATATTTTAATAATTAATATTTATTTTACACGGTAGGGTTATCAATATTAAACACACACAATACAATACACAAAACTATTTGATTTGGTAAATGGTTGACTTACTTGCATTGCACGTTGCACCGCAGGGAGACAGTGTAGTAGGTACCTAATACTGTAGGTACCTATGGTTTTTTTTATACTGAATTACAAAGATTAATACTTGTCTCTACAATAACACGCCACATACACTATTCCCACCTTTTTGACACCTGGGCCATTCGCAAACGGCTCAAAAAAAACGTCCGGGCCAAAAACCTCTATTAAATAGATTTCTAAAAGCTTGATTCTTTTTTGTATGATAGTTATGATCAAATACTAGAAGAAGTCTATGTTTTCTTTTAGATAAAATAAATTTAAAATAGTTAAAAAAAATAAAAACCGCTGAAATTTGAGCCTCGGTGGCATGTCCCAAGCACATTTTGCGATGTAAATTATTTTTTATCTTTTTCTCTATAAAGCGTGGCGCTACTTTGAATGTATTCACAAAAAACCAGATAATTACTAGCTTATTTTATAATATTCCCAATAAATATTAGGCTTTCGTTGATAAGTTACAAGTAGTTTTAGTCGCGTCCGAGGTTTTGAATTGATATCGGTGGCGCGCACCGATCTACGCATATACCCTGTTCTCTAATAGTTGCAAGAACAGTTGTTAGAGTAAGAATAACTATCAGCCCCTCCGCATTGGTGGAGAGGACAACCAGGTCTGTGGGTCTCTGTGTGTCTCTTTTATTGAGGAACAAAATCGTTTTCGGTGGCTTGGTAAACCCTCCAAGATGAGTTCGGTGTATTCATTTTTTTCAAATCCATTCAAGCAATTATTTTCGAATTATAACAAAAGTGTATCTAAGCGGTACAAGATTTCCATTATGCAGACTAATATTCAAAATTTTGGTTACTTTTAAAAATATCTAGGATTTTGCTCATAATTTTGATTCCGGTGGTATTGATTTCAGTGTTTTCCGTGGAAATATATGAAGGGTAAAGACAGTTTCATAGCACTTATAGTGCTGTTTCCTGATTTATGATAATTGTATTGAATCATAGAGAAAGCTGGCATAAAAAAGGTGCCCCAGATTAGTGTCGGCATCTATAAAAATAAAAGAACAGATCAATTGCAGCTTTCAACCTAAAGAATTAGAGCCCAACCTCATTCTTGCCTACGCCCTTTTCTCAACTACTTATCTGGATGCGGCAACATACCCAAAACCTACACAACTATCGCTGGAGACAGACAATCCGACACTTCAGAGCGTCGTCTGATGAACCTACAAAGAAAAGACCTCGAAATAATCTTAGGGACATTGACAGGACACTATACCCTCAACACACATCTGTACAACATTGGTGCCACGGACAGTCCACTCTGCAGGGGATGTCTAAGCGAAGAAGAATCAGCTGCTCACGTAGTCCTGGAATGTGCGGGAGTAGCAACACAATGTCAACAAATCTTCAGTATCCCAAGGTCGCTCCTCTAAGCCGGTGAAGACCCCAGGAAGCTGTTGTGCTTCTAGGAGAGCTAGGTTGGCTACGTACCTAACGAGCCAGGTTATCCCCACGCATAAAGGACCACCGTCGAGTCCAAATGCGGAAACGGGAGTCCACTGATTGTTCCGCCAGACTGCTACCGCGTCAGGTGCCAAGCGTTAAAGCGGCACCTGACGCGGTGAAAATGACAGAAAATTCTGACACAACAGGAAATACCCATTTGTGATGTGAGGAGGACTGACGCGGATGGATTTTTTTCTCGTAGATAAGAAGCATCGGTCGAAGCCTTTCCCCAACTGACGTGGGATAGCCCTCCGCTCTGCCAGGTTCGCCCTGCAGGCTGTTGAAACGACCATCGGCTTATAATATATCCCAACTAGACCCGACAACTAGTGAGGAAAGCATCCGTCAGTATGTGAATGAGAGGAGCTGATGCCGAATCAGGCAGCCACCTGTAGTAGTACCTAGTACAAGGTTTGAAGCGGCTGGATTCTGCAAGAGAGACTAACTTTAAGTAGTATACGAGTATGCTCGGGTGGATGCCAGCCAGGACGTGTTCCTAGCTCTTGACTTTTGGACAGCCAGAATCGTTTACCATCCAATCATGGGTGGATATTGGGTTCCCAAGGGGGGTATGTATGTATGGGGACTCCCTTTTCCGCAATTAGACTCAAATGTGGTCCGTTTTACCCAAGGGGGGTAAAAAAAAAGTTAAACAAATATATTGAGTTGAGTGAAATGAAAGGTCTTTATTTGTAAATTCCAAAATAGTTATTATTTTTATTCTAGGGCGTATACTATTTTAAATACGACGAGAATTCGTAATACATATGAAATGAATGAAAAATTAGACACGACATTAGTATTGCATGCATGCCAGTAATTTTACCATGACGAGCTAGCGCAATAGGCATACTCGGCAGTAGTAGCACTTGAAAGTATAGGGTAGTCAGAAGAAAGTCCAAATGTAAGCCATCTACAATGCGCGAGATCTCAGTTCGGGGAGAACTACTAGTATTAAATCGCCATACAAACTTTGAAACATAATTTAACTCCTTCAAGGGGTTTAATGCTGTAACCCCTTTTAGAAATGATTTTTTATCAACAAATACCTAATTTTTTATGTTATAATTATAGATCGAACTAAAGACTGTTGACTTTTTAACCAAAGTTTAATGTATTTGATTTCGGTGATTAGAATATTGACTTCGGTGGGCACCAATTTTTCAAAATCAAATAACTTTTTAACCGTTAGGCTTTAAGAGTTCCCTCTTGTACTAATAATTACTAAATTAAATATAGATTTGATATTTCATGTCAAAACATCCAAATTCTAAAAAAAATTGTGCCACCGAAAAAAATGCTGCGCCTGAGAATGACCGACCTGTTGGTACTATTTCCATTACAATGTTCATATCGCCAAATTCCTCAATATATCACTATTTTCGCGAATCAGCTATCGAAGTCCTAAATCAGTCCAAGACATTTGCATTCGAGGGCGACAAAGAACAAAGGGTCAGTATTTTTGTATTTTTTAACCTGTCCGATACGATATCGGTAAAGGCGGCATCGGCACGCAGCTGTAAATCAAACCTTTTGAAATATATCGCGTCTGACGCCATATATTTTAGCTCAAAATAATTTATTCGCTTCCATGATAAAAACTGCAGTTGGCTGTGGATGCGACGTCATGGAATAAGTCAATTTTATTTACTTAAAATTATGAAGTCATAGGGTTAATGTTTTGTGAGTCGGGAGTTACTACTATAATGAATAAAGTATTTTTATTTTATTTTAAAGTTATGTATGACCTGCAAATAGTCAAGCGCTCGTGACGTAGCTTGATTAGACGTTCTGGATTGATCGCTGAAATTAAGCAGCGTCACAATTTGGACGGGTGACCGCAAGTGGTATTACGACCTGAGCGCTTCCGTTCTTCATAGGGCACTTCAAGCCATGACGGAGGCCTTTAAGCGGCCTAAAAATTCCGTCACCAGAGTTGGCCAGTAGTTCATACGAACTTAGTTACTTTAAATAGTGTTTCATTTAAAAAACTTGTAAGTACCTACTATATTTGTTTATTTGTTTTGACGTTCTCGATGTGCTAGTAGGTTTTACGGGGGTGAAAAATTGATCTAGATAGGTCTCATATCTTTGAAAATTCGTTTTCTCGGTATTTTCTCCCGAGCAAAGCTCGGTCGCCTAGATATTAATACGTCATCTTAAATGTCTAAAGATCTAACAGAATACCTATTGCATATTAGAAAGATCTTACAGATCTAGTTTGTTATAGTTTTCCATTCTTATAGATAGTTAGTGTTGGTATCAAATCGAGAATTGAGAGTAAGCCCTCAGACCACCAAAGCTTAGTATAACTGCTATAATTCGCTTATATTTTATTATTTGATACAGTTTATATAGCTTCGAAAAGAGGTCATGCTAATTTTACAACAACAACATTTTAATCCTATAAGCCTGTTTAGTGGCAATTAGTGAAATTATGAAGTCAATGAGAATTCAATTTCTTTTTTAATATTTCGTAAGTTGAGAATGTATTTTTTTTAGTAAGATTTTTATATTGTAGGTACCCACTGGCTTCCACGTATGGCATCGCTCTTAAATGGTGATAATGATAAAATTTTTGGCTGAACCAAACATACAGCGTTGTCGCCCTATTATATTTATAGGACTTCTAAAAATTTTGAGAATGTATTTTCAGTCGAGATTTCAAGGTGCACTTTTCGTTTTGTTCGTCGTCTGAATGCCTCCGTCATGGCTTCTCATAGTACACACGATCTGACTAGGCATTCATGAAGATAGAAGTTTCGATGCGCAGTAGAAAATTTAGTATGAAAAAGCTGCACTGCGCATCGAAACGGCTAACTTCAAGAATGCCTAGTTTGATCGTGCGTCATTTATCATATCACAGAAGCTCTGTGCCACTACTGTCGGTTGGTTAAAGCGGAATCAGACGGTTCATTCTTGTTCATTTCCGTCATTCATTTTGCATATTTCACTCAAAGTGACACGTCTAAACATAAAATGAAAGAAAAGTGTCTTGAAGAAAACCCCAGCATTCATTCGAGTGATCATAATTTGAGCCAAAAATGTCACAGTTTTGGAGAATTGGGAGTTTTTGCTCTAGAATTTCGCAGATTTATCAAAAAACGAGCAAGCTACACGTCGGCCACACCTGTATAACACCTGCCATTATACCGTATAATTTCTATGTATGCCATGTTATCTCTATCGTAACTTACAACTTATTTATTCATTATACAAGAATTTGGTTATGGCTCAACTACAAACTACAAGATCCAAACCCCATCCCGTGTGACCACAGCATTATCTTGAATAAATAATAGTACTATCGATCGAATGGTTTCACTGCGTCGATATAGACTGACTAAGCCAAGCTCCTCATAACAAATTGAAAAAAATAAGTAAGCATTCGAGTATAAAAGAAAAATATTTAATTTAGTGGTCAATTAAGTTATAGTAGTTTGATTGAATTTTAATTTTGACATAAACATTCGTTAAGTTAGCTGTTTTTATGCGCAGTGCAGTTTTTTCATACAAACGAATGCATTCACGAATGCGTAGATCCATTGTGAGAAGTGTACTAAGACCATTGAAGTGAAACATACCTAGTTAGTGAACTGAAGTAGCAATCTCGGCCAAACTACATCTGTTTAATATTTCAAGATCCGCTACTGTCCCCATTAAGATAACTCGATATTTCAAAACTAAAGCTTCAATGATCAGTAATTTGATAGCTATGAGGTCATTTATACAATTTTAAAACGTTTCTGTTAATTTATTTCAAAGTTAAAACTATAGTATTCATTAGAGATAAGACTAGTAGTAATAATCGTAAAGATGGAATCAATGTTTGAATTTTGAAACTCACGGGTGATATTGATAATTCACAGAGAAATATTAATAACTAGTGAACGCCCGTAGCTTCGCTCGCGTGGACTACTTTTTTTATCCCACTGGAACCATACATTTTTCCGAAATAGAATGTTATGGAGATACGTGGTAGTAACAAAGATTCACACACACACACACGGACTTTCGCCTTTATAATATTAGTAGGATTTTTAGAAAATATTTTTTTCGTCTCTAGACTTTTTTTGACTTTAGCTGCGTGAGTTTATTTGTTTGACAACGTGGGCAACGTGGGTCTACGTTTCCACTGCAGTACACGAATATGAACCCACGACTATGTACAACTGTAGCGCAGACAGTTTTGAATTCATACTAAGTACCTAATCATAATTTCGTGTACCGCGTGCATAGCGTGGACAGCGTTGAGCTGCGTGGTCGCCATATTCGAGCAAGCCACGCGTTTACCAATGACATCAATTCATGCGTAGCGTGTCCGTGGGTTGCAGTGGACATAATTACATACAGTCTCCTGCAAAGCGAAGCTTGACGCACGTGCATAGCCTCTCCTTGGGCCGCGGTCCACGCCTCTTCAACGATCTATCAAGAACGTCTAAGCAAGCTACGCCACGAGCGTGTCGCAGAACTAGTGCTTAGGCCTTAGGGTAATGTTCAGCTGTTCAGAATTAATAATGAAAGGGTTCATACGTGTCGTTGCTTATCAGCCTCACCCTTCCATTGAATGTTCGGACAGTATTTCATAATTATTTAATTAATGCAACCCCGCGCCAGGTTATCTGGGTCCTTCATAAATACGACTGGGTTCTATCTATGGACAAAATTGGTTATCTAACCTACGTACCTGTATACAGGGTGTGGCAAATTCTTGGTCACTGAAGGGTAGCTACCTTTTCTCTTGTAGTTAGAAAGTTTTGTTCTTAGGAAACTTCAGTTTTATTTTGAAGAAAAAAATAATTGCATTTTTAGATTTTTGAAAAAAAGTACAGTTAGGCTAAAAAATTACATTTTTCAAAAAAAACAAGTTGGTCTTAATCGACTCTATTTCCCACCAGAAACACTTCTCCCAAAGTAACTTATCAAATCAAATCGTAAGTTTATGCAATAATTCAAAAAAACACATCCCATACATTTTCTATGAAATTAGGAGTTGTAAACATTACAGTGCCACTTATTCGATGGTTATTAATTTAAATTCGTAACTGCTTCGGCATGCTGGGAGGCTATTGTAAACAGGGATCGGATAACCCATTCATAACGGTAACCGCTTCAAACGCTTACCGATTGAAACGGTAACCGATTGAAACGATATACCGAAATGATTGGGTATTAACCGAAATAATAACCCATACCGAATGAAACGGTATACCGAAATGATTGGGTTTTTTATAACTGTATTTTTGTCGCATTATTACGTAAATATTTCGTAGAAAGAGAGCGATGCATTGAGTGCGACGTTGCCAGCTTGGTTGCCAGCGAATGTAAGGATTTCGTGTTTTTGACTTATTTGAAAGCAGTTTGCGCATAATTCACAGAAAATGTTTTATTTAATGTGATGATGACTTCCTAGCCGATTTCGGCCACGGCGATTGTATTTTTCTAGATAGGCGTATTTAACTTATTTTAATTTTAGGTACTTAGTGTGAGTGTGAGTCTTGATATTTTTAAATTTCCTTTGTGACATGACATTAATACTTACCTATGACATTTAATTTAAGATTTTAATTTAGTAATTTTGCATGAAATTTAAATTACATTGCAGTGCCCAACAGGGTGTATGTATAAAGCCTACTAAGCCTACCTAGACCTAAGCTGTACTATGTACCTACATACAAGCAATGAATAAATGAATATGATATGAATATGAATAAAATAATGGTTGGTAATTTGCTTCTGTAATTTCAACAGATAAAGTAAGGTAGGTATGTAAATAATCTTTGCCTGTTGATGTTCGCATGCGAAAAATGCGTTTTATCCAGGGTCAGAATAAGAATAAGGTAGGTACCTATTACCTACCTACATTTCGCCGTTCTTACCTATCTTCGCATCTTTGTAACTTCGTAACTTCGCAACTTCGCAACTTCGCAACTTCGTATCTTCGTATCTTCGCAACTTCGTATCTTCGTATCTTCGTAACTTCGTATCTTCGTATCTTTGCAATTTTGCATCTTCGCATCTTCGTAACTTCATATCTTCGTAACTTCGTATCTTCGTAACTTCGCAACTTCGTATCTTCGTAACTTTGTAACTTCGCATCATCGCATCTTCGCATCTTCGTAACTTCGCAACTTCGCATCTTCATTACTTCGTAACTTCGCAACTTCGTATCTTCATATCTTCGTAACTTCGCATCATCGCATCTTCGCATCTTCGTAACTTCGTATCTTCGTAACTTCGCAACTTCGTATCTTCATAACTTTGCAACATCTTCGTATCTTCGCAACTTCGCATCTTCATTACTTCGTAACTTCGCAACATCGTATCTTCATATCTTCGCATCTTCGTAACTTCGCAACTTCGTATCTTCATATCTTCGTAACTTCGTAACTTCGTAACTTCGCATCATCGCATCTTCGCATCTTCGTAACTTCGTAACTTCGTAACTTCGCAACTTCGTATCTTCGTAACTTCGCAACTTCATATCTTCGTAACTTCGTATCTTCGTATCTTCGCAACTTCGCATCTTCGCATCATCGCATCTTCGCATCTTCGTAACTTCGTAACTTCGCAACTTCGTATCTTCGTAACTTCGCAACATCTTCGTATCTTCGCAACTTCGTAACTTCGCAACTTCGCATCTTCATTACTTCGTAACTTCGCAACTTCGTATCTTCATATCTTCGTAACTTCGCATCATCGCATCTTCGCATCTTCGTAACTTCGTATCTTCGTAACTTCGCAACTTCGTATCTTCATAACTTCGCAACATCTTCATATCTTCGCATCTTCGTAACTTCGCAACTTCGCAACTTCGTATCTTCGGAACTTCGTAACTTCGCAACTTCGCAACTTCGTGTCTTCGTATCTTCGTATCTTCGTATCTTCGTATCTTCGTATCTTCGTATCTTCGTATCTTCGTATCTTCGTATCTTCGTATCTTCGTATCTTCGTATCTTCGTATCTTTGTATCTTCGTATCTTCGTATCTTCGTATCTTCATATCTTCGTATCTTCGTATCTTCGTATCTTCGTAACTTCGCAACTTCGTATCTTATTAGAAGTTACTGTTAATAATACGTTTTTATAAATATTTCTAGTAATTTTGAATACTGGTGTCCCGTTACTGGTCCCGGCTAGTTGTTGGATATTTTACCCTATTACCCCTATTTACCCTAGCCAATTTATCTTGTTTTCGTGACTTTTCTATTTAACTAGGTAGGTAGGTAAATAATTAGTATGGTAATACCTAAGTACCTACCTTAGGTAAGTTAACAAAATATAAAGGACATAGGTAAGTACATACATGACAACTCAGTAGTAGGTGTAGGTAAGGTTCCTCCTAACCTACCTACCTATTTATTATTCTCGATATAACGGCATAACAATAAGTAAGTAAATGAATATAATATATTAATAACACTGTACCTACTAACAACAATCGAACTAAAACAACATTGAATAGTTTTCCATTTAGGTGATAGTAGATATTAATTTACTTAAATAAGTAAGTACCTATTTATTTTGTCTGATTCTAATACCTAACTAAAATAATACCTACCTACTTACCTTTAACTGCTTTCCACAAAGCATACATAAACTGCAACCAGTCCTTTTGTTATATTCAAAATATCTGTGAACGGCGTTAGACTGTTTGCGAGGCATTTAAATGTAAAAAATACCAATTTTTAATCGTTTAAAGTAATTTATTTGTAGTACTTATTCAACAACTCTCTACTAATTCAGTACTCACAATAACTAAATAATACATTCTTTCGCTACAGCTTTGGCAAGAAATAATCTGCCAAAAAGCGGATAGGTACGGTAGGTAGTGCATAAACAAAATAATCACGTCGATACTCGCACGCAAACTACATAAATACGCAACGACAGAAATTCAAGCAAGCAAGAATATTAAACGCGACAGAAGATGAGTGAGACATTATTTCCGTCGCACTCACATTACGCTACTCGCAGCACACGCCAAAAATGCGCCAATTTAAACCTTAAGAAAAAAACCCATATCGTTTCGGTTGTTATTAACAGAAACGTTTCGGTAACCCATTGTTTCGGTTAACCGGTATTCAAACTGTTAAACAACCGATTCATTACGGTTTTTAACCTTAACCGGAATATCCCTGATTGTAAAGCCTTAGGCGCCTAAGACAGAGCCGCGAGAGAGAATGGTATGCATGGAGCATACCATTAGTAGGTACATCTGCAGAGAAGCACTTTGTTCTAAATTTAAAAACGCGCTTTACAATAGCCTCCCAGCTTGCCGGAGCAGTTATGAAATTAAATTAAGAACGATCGAATAAGTGGCACTGTAATGTTTACAACTCTTAATTTCATAGAAAATGTATGGGATGTGTTTTTTTGAATTATTGCAAAAACTTACGATTTGATTTGATAAGTTACTTTGGGAGAAGTGTTCCTGGTGGGAAATAGAGTCGATTAAGACCAACTTGTTTTTTTTGACAAATGTAATTTTTTAGGCTAACTGTACTTTTTTTCAAAAATCTAAAAATGCAATTATTTTTTTCTTCAAAATAAAACTGAAGTTTCCTAAGAACAAAACTTTCTAACTACAAGAGAAAAGGTAGCTACCCTTCAGTGACCAAGAATTTGCCACACCCTGTATATAGTATGAATTAGATCATTTTTATTTAACAAAGTATTTGCAATCAACTAATAATAAAAAAAAATACTTCTTTTTCTCTTTGAATTCTCTTCGTACACAACAGACAGTTTCAATATTACATTTAAATTTATTGTACCTAACCTACCAAAGAGAATTCTACATAGTTTTTTATTTAAGTTTTGATTAATAACTATCCAAAAGTTACCGAATCCGAATGCGAATTACGATCAGGTTTTAAAGTACCTACCTACCTACCCTACCTACTTTTAAGATTTGTCGAAACCACGTCAAAACCTAATAGCCTCCATATTGGATTTTTTTTGACATTTCAGGCTGTATCTTTTTTAACTTTGTTTTTTTCTTTTTTTACTAGATTGGTAGGTACATTCGTCATCAAAACATTAACTTTTTTGTACGAAATTTGGCCGCATTACACGTCAACTTCAGGTCATATAAAAGTAGTGACAGCTTTACGAATATCACAGATAACTTCGCAAGAATGTTCCGCCCACGCATCTCAACTGATGGTAATTATACGATTGTAAGCCCACGTGTGTCAATTAATAAGCTTTTTATGCACTTTGTTAAAGAAATACCTAGCTAATTGGGCTGCAAATTCGAGTCATGCCAGGATGTCAATTACTTTGGGACGGAGTGGGATATTTTATTAAAACAGTACCTAAGCATTATAAATTGCAGATTGACTCACTTCCACAGGGATAAACCTACCAAGTTTTCCAGCGGAGCATCAACTCTGTAAGGAAAGTAAGGATTCCTTCACTTGAAAGTATAAAATGCTGCTAAAACAATGCAGAAAACTGTTTGTTTGTTTGTATGAGCTAGTGGCTAACTCCGGTGGCGAAGAATCTAGGTCACCTGAAGATCTTCGTCATAGCTTAGCGACTTAAAAGCCGGGACCGACAATTTAGCACGGAAGGCTGGCTAAAATGCCCGATATAGCAGAATCATAATAGTATGTCGTTCGTGTCACTCTCAGTCTATGAAAAGAAGCGGCATTATGTGCAGTTCCAATTAGTGATTCTTCTATAATGGCCGTCTAACCCCGCTGTTTTTAACTTCATTGATTCTACACTACAGGAGCTGCTATAATAATCAATTATGAAGTTTACAGTCAGCACTCCTGAATAGGTAGGACAACTATCTCACTAGTGGATTTTGGCGATTGTAAATATTGTTCAGAACACCTAGTACGAGTACGTAAGAATAAGAAATTATTTGTGAACAATGGAACAGGATATGCACGAGTACACACTAAAGTAATGGATGTATTATAAATACCACTACAGAAACTCAATAAATCTGAAGCTAAAACATTTCTAGAGCATTCAAAGTTCAAGATCAACACGATTTGTCTAAATCAGATAAAGAATTTCAAATAGCTCAATCTAAGCAGGCTTATTTTACTCTCAAATGTTATGTGAAGAAATACCGTCTCTATATTGTTTAGAAACAGCCCCTTTATCAATAGTAAAATATACCTAGTACCTACTTAGTTGCATAGGAGTTGACGAAATTATTTATAATACTTACGTAAATATATTATTATAAACAGGTCCATAAGGCGAGTGTGAATGGGACCGTCGGAAGGGGAAGACCTAAGCGCACTCTAGACCAAATTGGCGAATTATTGGAAAAGGCCAGGTCAAGAGTACCCTAAACCGACGAGCTTGCATGAAGAATGTGATGACAGTGAATGAAGCGAAAGAAGTGTGGCAGGATCGTAGCAAGTGGCGATCTGTGATCTCTGCCTACCTCTATGATGGGATACAGGCATGAGTTTATGTATATATGTAATATATTATTAAAAAACCTCTATTATATCATCATAGGATCTAAAATTACCGAATTAACTTAACTTTACCTTAAGGATATCGTCTGATTAGATCTGCATTTTTGAACAGATACACTTAATAATACTCTATCACGAAGAGACATGGTACAATTGGGCAACAATCTAATATCACAAGGTAACAAATGTCAGGATCGTAAACCTACGAAATTTGAAGGAGTTTTTATGTGATCGGGTCGTAAAGCTTGAATATTTGCAAACGAGTCCGAACTCTGGTGTTTGGAATTCTTCCAAAACATAATACCTAAAGGGGCCAGTAAGTAAGTGAAGGTTTAAAATTTTGAACATTTAGTAAGCAGGAACCCGCTATACTACGCCAAGTCTTTGTCTTTCTTTGTCGCTCTTTTTGTCCGAAGACAAAATTGTCAGATCAATTTGATCTTTACAGACTTGATAAATAGTTTATTTTGAAACTTTTTAGTATGTGAGGAGACTAGCTTTATTACACTAATAATTATAAATTCGAAAGTTTGGATGTTTGGATGTTGGGATGTCTGGATGTTTGGATGTATGTTTGGTCCTTTATAACTCGACAACCGATTTGGCTGAAATTTAAAATATAGATAGATAATGACCAGGAATAGGAAATAGGCTACTTTTTAGCGATGAAGCTGCGGGCGGCAGCTAGTATTCTAATAAGCGCGACGGGCTTGCGACTAGTCACGCATGGAATCCTAATTTCTAAAAAAAATTAGAATGTCGAATGTACCAAATATGTATCTTTGACATTTTTTATCAAAACGGTAGGCTTTGCAATGGTAGTGGAAGCCAAAACCAATCATTTTCCAACATTATGACAGAGTATAATCAACTTTTGTTTGTGATTACACTGATTAATTTCAAAATCAACCATCATAATTAGTAAAGGTCCAATTTCAACTGTCATTAAAAGTAATTACACCCAGTAGTAAGCGGGACCGTATCGTAATAAACCAATTAAATTCACCAAACTGACGTATATGGATTATCAATTAATTACAACGTTCCAATTCACTCCCAGGAATTGTCATAAAAAAACATTAAGAGCTTATTTACCATCTCCAAATAAACTAGCTGGAATTTAGAGTAAAGATTACCTCACACAAAATGTCTTTCACCACACCATCGCTGATTAGTACCTACTAAGTAATTACTGGTTAGTTTGACTTGAAGTACACTTTACTTGCTGATACTGAATTAAGCACTACTAAGGCTGGATGCGACCAAAAGTCATCTTACTCCCAAAGTAGTTAGTCTAGTCAGCCGACATAATTCGAAATACAATTGTTTAGAAAGCGCAACCGAACATTATTAGGTGCTTTCAAATTATCCTGGTTATAAGGTGTCAACTTTACAATGTCAAAATATTCAAACAAAACAGTAGTTTACTCTCGAGACTAAACTTAATCCAGTTTGGTCAAATGCAGCCTAAATGGAGTAACCTGGACAGTAAATATTTTGACTAAGGAAAAGTAGAAAATATTTTATAAGTGTTGGCAATAAAGTATTTAAAAATGTTAAATTCCAAGCGTGGAAATTTCATTAAATCCGTACCCATATTATAAAATGTGAAAGTGTGTTTATTTGTTTGTTTATTTGTTTGTTTATTTGTCCTGCTTTTACATCAAACAGAGCGACGGATTGAAGTGATTTTTTGTGTGGAGAGTTGGAGGGCTAGAGAGTAACATAGGCTACTTTTTATCCGGGTACCACGCGAGCGAAGCCACGGGCAGCAGCTAGTATGGAATAAAGATTAAAGTTTCCTTCGTTTCAAAACCTAAAAAGACCTTCCTCTAAATTCTAAGAAAATTATGTAGTGCAGGAAAGGATCAATACTTATAGAATCCTTTTAAAATAAACCTGAACTAAATTTTTATGGTTAGCAAAATTCTGTTCGAGAAAAGTGAATAATAAAAAGGAAAAACTCCTACTCCGTGACTTTTCATATCTGCTATCGCAGTCCATTTTAGACCTTCTACAAACATTCAATAAACTGAATGAGCGAACTGTGCAAGTTACATTGCAAAGTTTGTTCATACTGTTCATTCAGGCTTTGAATGAAAAGTTTCTAAGTTATCAAGTGAATACTGTAACTTGAAATCCAATTAAATTTATTCCGTAGTCGTTATTAATTTTAATATAAGTTAATGTTTAATTTTTAATTAAATGTTTTTTATTTAATTTTGTTAAAATCGAAATTGTGTTTAATTGTAAATACGAAGCTGTGTTACGATGAAAAATATTACAATATATTAATATTGCTTAATTTACATCTAAAAACACTAGATATCTATAAAAACACAAAAAATCGGAGCCTTTTGAACTGCACAGCATTACGGTTCAGTATAACTGAGCGTGAGAAGCCCACCCTAACGCCACCATCTCATATTTGCCAAGGCGGCGTCCATTTTTATCTGCTGATTCTGCACTTTACCGCTCTCTGTAATTGGTTCGTAGTTATCTACGTCATTACATCAGGATTCTTACCTTTTTGTGCAGTTTATTCCTCCTTTTCGACCGCGGCGCGGGTATCGTTTGTTTTTGATTCAATTGCTTTTTCGCTTTGAATTGATCGTTTAGTAAGATCGAAGTGATACGAAACTCTTTAGGACAAAATAAAAGTTTATGAATTTATTGTAAGAACATTAAAAGATAAGCATTCTGACTCATGGGTTTTGAGATTCGGATGAGAAACAATAATTGTAGTCGCAGAGTGCTATGTACTCTAAACCATCGATTGGAAGGTCATTAGTTCAAATACCGGCCGTGCATTAATACATTTAAAAAAAAATCAGTTACTTACTAGGAAGGACCTCTATTGATCTCATTGAAACTTTGGAGACAATATGGTACTACATCAACCTCCATTCCAACAATAGCCCAGAAACTACAGCGTACTGTTCAGGGCAGGTATATGATGTTGCCTATCGACGCTATATAGCAGCAACACTAGCCTTGATTTATATAGCAAGTTAAGGCCTACGCATACCAAAATAGGTGTATTGAGTGACAAAGATGATACGACAATTCATCAGGTGAATCTTCATAATCAGATAGAGAGACTCGTGGTACGGTCACTTCTCGTGGTCACGTCCGTAACTCCTTAAGGCTCAAACACACGCTGGCCTAGGCTCGCCGAGTGAACGCAAATGCCAACGTGTAGGCAGCACCACTCGCCTCGCCTTGCCATTGCTCGCCTAGCTGGCCGAGTGAATACGAGCGCCAACTTACAGTAGCGGCCGCCACATGGTAAAGTTCGGACCGCGCATCTGGACTGCGTTCCAAACCGCGGATGGATCTGTGCAGTGGAGCGAGGGATGGAACGGCGCGTGCTGTTTCCCGCGTTCCGAACTTAGTGAAGGCTGCTATTGGTTTGCATAGACTTGCTAAGCGTGTGGACGATAGCACTCGCCTTGCGTCGACTCGCCTTCGGTCGTGCTGGCTTAGACTGGCCCAGCGTGTATTTGAGCCTTTAAGGTTTTAAAAACGTTCTTCGTAAATATGTTTACATTTTTACACTGTAACCCTAGAACGGCTTCACCATCTAGATAACCGTGTATTCAAGCCTGTTTATGCTTTAAGACGTTATTCTTAAGGACACCGCATTACTCATGCTGTATCGCTCCACAGATCGGTATTTCACTAAATGAACGCGTCTTGGGATCGACACAGACTCATGGCAAGGGATCACAAAGTGTCTTATGTGAAAATTAATTTTTATCACTTTTTTATTAAGCCACTTTCTTGTTTGTCATTGTTTGTTTAAAAATTGTTATTGTGATGTTTTATTATTTTTGCTTCTGACAGTTCCTTTAGAATATTTAACAAAGTAAATTAATATTTCATCCGTAACAAAGATCTTAATGCCGTTTAGCAGATCTAAACTTAATTGTTTTGTGTTTAGAATAGTTTTGATACAATTATTTCAATCATAAGAACTAACGTAATTAAGAACAAATTCTTAAAATGCTAAGGTGACTTTCTTTATAAATGTTTTATGATTTGTGACATGTCAATAATTAATAACGGACTTTTAGGGGCCTTACTCCATCACCAGAATTTACCATTAGCTTATAAAACTTACTTATTTTTATCTAAGCTGTCACCTTCTTGAATCTTCTTTGCATTAGGCTTGATTTCTGTACTCTTTAGTCCTGTAGACATGACACATGTGTACATGACAACGACTGTCATTTCTAAGGAGTAGGACTGTTTAAAGCTTGTTTTAACATTGCTCTAAGAGTTCATGGTATGGCTCCTGAGTTTAGTCTTTAGTCTCTTGTCTTGAGTCTGTAGCCACATCAACCGATATTTATAGCATCTGAGACATAATTTAATAAACAAAGCAGGCACGGCCGACGTTTTAATGCCACCTCGGGCACAAGATCTGATAATGGATCATAACTGGTTCTGGAGTTTGTAGATAGCATTGTGAGCCACCACCTCGTTACAAGCTCCTGGTCAAGCATCGGCCTGATCGTGGATCTACTAACTTCTGGAGCCAATTTATTCGAATGCAAATGACTTTGTCTTATGTTTAAATCTACCTGAAGTGCTTCAAGTGTTGCCATATTACCTTTGTTTGTTTTTATTTCAATGTTACTAACAGACCAGCGGGCTCACAACAGGAATTGAAATGGCCGTCTCCTTCCATAGACTGAGAGTGAAAAGAGACGGCATATAGTTCAATTCCTATTGAGATTCTGCCATAACGGCCTTTTTAAGCCCGCTGGTAGTCACTATGTTGTCCATAGATCTCCAGAAAAAATAATTAAACCTTGACAAAAGCGCCAACTATTAGTACCTTTATAATTCTAATAATGATATTATTCGGTCCAATTATAGCTAAGACCCATGCAGGTTCCTTATTCAGTACAAAAACAATCATCAAAATTGATCTGACCGATTTTGTTTAACGTAGTCCTAAATCGTATTTTAATAATAGTCCTCATCCCAAACTAGGACCATTCTTACTCCAGGGCAAGGGTCTTTCTTATCCCCTCTTCCACCTTTCACGATCCAGCGCGATTGAAGGCCAATCTTTTGTAACCAAGTCCTGCTCGTCCCGCCATCTCTATCGTATCTGCGGGTATCGAAGTTTTCAGAAATTACGAGTTCCATGGTACTAGACTCAGATTCAGATCAAATATTGATTGATTATGCCAAATTTACCCGCCCACTAAAAGACTTGCACCTCTTTCGCCTCAGCTGATCACTTACCCACCACATCAACGAATTCATCAAATAGAAGTAATTCTTAGAAGTTACACAGTGTGTAGTCCAGGCTTTAGTTTAGCCAAGACTTCAATAGCAAAGCGAAGGTACCCTTGCGTTCGGGCTATTAATAATATTACACACCGCAGTATCAGATATGCATTGAATGCGCTATAGTTCTGGTGAAAAATTACTCTTTGATTTGATACAATTTGCAGAGCCTGAAGCACGCTTTATATGACTAAGATAATGGTAGAACTATACTTGATTTCGAACCGAGTTTTAAATAGGGTTCATTAAAAACTAAAATTCTGTATTTAGGAGAGCAAAATCAATTTTTGATCTTGGCTATAAAGTCGTTAAGCTATGACGGACGTCTTTAGGCAGAATGAAAACTTGGTTGATAAAAAGTTCCTGTCATCGTCATTAAGCCAATAGAAGTCTACTGCCACACCTCGGCCTCCATATACTAAGCTGCCTACGCGTCTACCTAAAATACTAATGATGTGTCTAATCTAACATCATAAATACCTTACCATCTAAACGACAAAATACTATCATACGACAAAACGTATCATGACAAATGACTGGCATCCGATCCAAATCAGTATCGAAGAGAGTATAAACATTTACATTCAAACTAGACTGCCTTCATTTCGTCTTATCTATTCCCTTTGTTTACTTGATTAGTGGATATCGGAGAGCAATTAAATGCATCGGTACGGCGGGTATAGAATAAAAATAGTGATGCAAAGGTTCTTCACTCGATTATAAGATACGATAATGTTACCATCTTTACCATCACAAATGCCCGTCGCGTTTTCAAAATTATTTCAGGGCAAAGCGATGAGTGATTTGAAGGTCAGGCCTCAGGTCATCATCATTGATGTGGTTGTTAGTCCAAAATAAAAAAAAACAAAAAATAAAAAAAAAATCGAGTTTAACTTTGTATTTTAATTGCAATTCAAATTATTTATGACGTACCTCATTTTAACCACATCTACTTTTCAAATAATATATGGTAATAATAAAAAGGTTCCCTGAGGCGCACTTATCCTCTATAGACTATAGACTATATAATTGAGTCTAGACTAATTAAAATACTTATTTTTATGGTAATAAAGTTAGATGAATTTGAATAGGAGATGGATGGTTTCAAAATGAACCATATTAACTAAATACACAGAGTTCATTTTACATATATGATACGCTGTAATGGACTGACAAAAGTCTCCTGGAACATTGCTGCATCACCGTGAGGTAATCTCCTAATTTTTGATATCACATCTTCGTATGCGATACTATTTCATAAGCCTATCCGCTTAGGAATACGAACTATAGATTAAGTTCAAGCTCCGGTTCTTCAAAAGTGAACCTATAGAAGAAAAGATCGAATTCAGACCTAGCCTTACCACGTACCGAGCTTTGTTTGTCATGTTAATAAGGTTAAATCCGTGACTCGGTAATTCGGTATTATAGCACGAATCTGGTACTGGCCCAAGTCACCTTTCTTATTCTTTATCTGCTGTGCAATTCCCTTTATTTTTAAAGTTTTAATTCTAAATTTAAAAATACTCTGTAGTTGCTTAGCTGATCTGTAGTTTAAACTTAATTAAGTCAATCAATTGATTACTTCACGATTTTTCTGGCCCTTATAGTCTACCCTACGAGGCCCTTTCATTTACATCCCAATTTTTTTGAGTTAGTCAAACCCAATTTGCTTTCGACATCTTCACAATTTCATTTGACCATTCAATTGCAATTTGTCTGGTACTTGTTATGTCACGTGCCACTACTCAGTCACTCATATAATCTACTTTCCTGCGTTCTTGCCCTAAGAACCTAAGAACCCTAACAAAATAGAGTAAGAGATGTATAAATAAAGTGTTCCATCAAGTTACTAGTTCAACGCCAGAGCCTTCACTATGATATGATTGTGGAATTCCTTTGTTTTGGAATGCGCCGAAGTCAAACGAGTCAAGGTCGATTGCCTCGAACTGGGGTCATTGTTCAAAACTTGAACTTAATCATTTGACCTTTAAGTATCTTATTCCACGAATTCAAACCCCATAAAATTTCTATATAATAGTTAATATTTAAAGTAATTTTGAACTTTAGGTAGAGCTTAGTGTCGTTGGACGAAATTGGATGAGGCTAGTAAGGAACCGTGAAGAGTGGCACAGAAAAGCTGAGGCCTATACCCCAGCAGTAGGTGAAGTCAGGTTGCGGATGATGAAGAGGTAAAGCTAGTAGGTAATTTTTTTCCTTCCAACAGTTTCTAAACCAGCCGTAGTAAGTGAGTATGTATTTTAGGCATTTTCTGTCTTGACTTGCCTATAATTTCCTTTCCGGGCTTTATGTAGGTGCCTACACTAAGTTTAAATATTACGAAGAGGTAATTAAAGTTTGTGTGCTTCTAAGTTTCATTTTAACCGTAGAAGGTAATCTCGGAGTCTCAGTGTCAAAACAAAACTATGTTGGTACCACACGTGAGTAAAATATTGCAGTTAGAAGCTATTCCTAAGGAGCAATACGTACCGATTTATTAACAGAAGTTTTTATAATGAACTTTCAAGGTTTCTAGAGCTAATTTAAACGAACTAACGGGACTTTATCGCGTTATTACCTTTGTTTATTATTTCCCGACGTTTCGAGTGCGTTACAGCTCTCATGGTCACGGGTAGACTATGTTCTATGTAAACTTTCTAGAGCTATGCTCGCTGCTAAATCAGTAGCCATCTTTCTTAATTGACCTATGAATGACTAGAAAAAGAACATTATTTAGAATCGTGTAGGTAATTAAATTTTTAATGATTGGAGTGCTTTTAGTAATTGAAGTGAGTGATTTCGTAGTTATTTAAAAAGTCTAGAAAGACTAAAAAATCATGCATAGTCAAAACCTTTTAACCTATGCATATATACAAAATTAAAAAATTATCATTACTTTCAAAAAAAATTAAATAGTGAGCATGGAATGCTTCTGTTATGTCAAACTTACTAATAGCTAAAAAGCCACTCAACATTCGCTCCTAGCTATTTATTTTCCCGGCGGTCATATCAATGCTGCTTTTGGCTATTAAAAGTACATATTTTCACGCACCGATATTGGACTTGAGTGTCTTTAAAAGCCATTTTACGACTTCTAAATGACACATGCCTGTTTTGGTGCTGATCATAAAACTTTTGGACGCTGTCTTGAGTGCGATGCACCTATCTACATAAATATAGGTATTAAAATATTCCAGTATGTCCATTATTTCTTACTACGTAAAGTAACTGTACTGAACTATGTCTGTCATACAAAAGGAATGTGTCAGGATCGCCACAAATGGAAATCTGCGGTCTATTCCTTGGAGGGACACACATTTTTGTGGTTTACTCCAAGCGTCTATTGAAAGGGTTGACTCTTATTAAATTTAGACTAGGGTTAGTAATCTGTGACTAGGGTAAGTACAAGAGGATTAAAGTATTGTTGATATCAAATTAGTTTAAACTTAGTCGCCAATTTCAATAAACCTACGTAGTGGAAAGACGATGATGATTTTGATTAATCTAATATTATCTATATTATACTTTCATCCTACTAGTACCTAGCTGCTCGTATTTAAATAGATCATGAGATTTGGAAAAGCAAAGAGATCAAGACATTTAAACTTTCTTAGAATCGATGTATCTTCTATTTCAACAAAGTATCGTTGTTGGCTATTTACTCTAAAAGGTTTTAGTTTAGTACTTATTTACTAATTAGGGTATAATCTTCACAACGCGGGACTTCCTAGCGTTTCAATACACGAAATGGTTATGGCAAACAATATCGAACGCTCAATTCAATACATAGATCGAGTTCCATATTTAGAAATGATTGGGTAGAGGAACGGCTATAAGTCAAAATGTTGAAAGAACGTGCATTTAAAAATGCCTTATAGATGTCAGACACCATTTAAACAATTACGATAATATTTGGGTTTATGAACTTCTAGATAAAATCTTTGAAACTATAATGCTTTTGAACATTATACACACTGGGCCTTACTTATGAAAGATGTTTAAAGTTAAACACTGGTTAAACAACGTCCTGTCTTTATTTGTGGATAGTGACAAACAGAGACAGGACGTTGTTTAACCAGTGTTCAACTTTAAACAGCTTTTATAAGTAAGGGGGACTAGGTATAAACGGGATATTTGCCATGATTTTTGGATTTTTAGTTTCCCAATATTTTGGCACAGTTGCATGCGCCATGATCACGGTAAAATACACGGTAGAACTTCTAGGTCATTTAATAAAGCACTAAAAACTGTTATGAAGTGGTGAAAATATATATGCGTAGGCACATTATGGTGTTTGCTCTTTTAGTCAACACAGTCAATAATAAAATAATTCTTTATAAAAACTTTAAATTTTGATCAATAGAAACCGAGATGAAAGATCAATAGAAACCGAGTCAGAGCAAAACGATCTAGGCAACTAAAGCATGTTCATTGGATTGGCTCGAAAAAAATCACTTTCTCCGTTTATACCATACCTCTTTAGCGGGCCTTATAAAGGTCAGCACAAGTACGCCATAAATAAGGTATTTAACCCAATGTGTGTGGGCCAGCCTTTACCGGTGGCACGATTCATGGGAAACCCGCAGGTTATTACAATGGATATTTTATCTAGAGCTTTGGTGTTGCCGATTGTTGACTCTTGTGGTTTAAAATTTTACACTGTCATGCTTTTTTTTTTTTAAACTAGCTCCCCAGTCCCACTGTAGGGCTGGTCTTCTGTCACATCCAAATAAACATCTAGCACATGACATCCTTTTACTTATTTATTTTTAAACAGTCTTATAAACTAATTAGTAACAATCATGTACTTAACTATGGAACATTTGATAGTTTTATAAAGTAGTATTTCTAATGACAGGTTTCAAATCCATAAACACCAGTTATAATATTTACTGGTTTCCTCACGATGTTTGATTTCGCCGTTTAGAGCTCGTGTTTAATACAGGCTTAACAAAAAATAAAAAAATATTGAGATAAAATTTTATTCTCGAATTAAATTATCTCTTTTGTACACAATGAAGCAACTGAAACGAAACTCATGTCGTCTTATCCGCAGATATGGATAAACAATAAACAGGACAGTAAGATACAAGCTCTCTTAATAAATACAAGTTCAGAAAAATAAAACGCCTACCACACATAAAATGTAATGTAAGTCCATAAAAGCGCGCCTCAAAGCTATAAACAAACGAAAATATGAATCGAGATTACAGAAACACACAAAATGTAAAGAAGCTTATAGCAAAAGCGTCGAATCTGTGGACAAAAAGCTAAAATGTTAAGTTTTTGATTTCAGACTCCAAAACTCATCGCGAGCTATCGTAAATTCCCAATTTGAGCGTTTCGGCAGGAAGTCTAGTCTACGAAGAAAATTTGATGATTAGTTCTCAAATATAAAAAAAAATGACAAAACATGATCACGATTTTGCCCAAAGTGCGATAGATCTATAGGCATTTAAGATCAGAAATCGAATTTTTAAGAATGACTAAAATGCGAGCATAGATGTTTGCAAAGTAACACGCTTAGAGTCATAGACTCCATGTATAATGTTATTGTGATCAGCGTGGGACGACTTATATGGTATTGAAGCGAACTACAGTATGTGAGACACTGCATCATTTGCAATTACATGTTATTGTGCCTTTGTATCTAACTTTGCCGTCATTTACTAGAGGAACGTCCGCGACTTTGCTTGTACTTCTCAAAATTTGCATTATATTTTGGAATCTAGTACACACAATTCAATATAATTCAGGTGTTTGTGTAATCTTTAAGTTTAATTTTATATCAATCTGAAGAATTTATATTTATATCGATATTTAATTTATATCTCATGGTGTAGATTGCTTTATCATTTTTGATAGATTTATATTATTATCAAAGTAGAGTAACATTTTGTGCAGTCACAATATAAAGGTGATTTAAAACCAAACCTGTGACTACGGTTTTAAAAGATTTTATAAGTACACAAACAAACGTACCACATTATTTTACAACTCATTGTTGGATACGTTGTATTGTAAGCAAAATAGCCAGTTTGTTTCTGTCAATTTAACTATCGCACAATGCAATTGGATAATGTTTTGCTAAAGCTTGATTAGGCGAGCCCGTATCTAGTCTAATATGCAACATAAACGCGAGTATTAGGGCCTACTGTCTACTGAAACTTATTAAAAAAAAAGTATACTAGTATTATTCTATCACTTATATCTATCAATTCTATCAGTTATCTGGTTCTCATAGTACAAGCTTTGCTTAGTTTGGGGCTAGATGGCGCTGTGTGAAATGTCCAGCAATATTTATTTATTTATTATTATTTATTTAATTTAAAAACGAAACAGAATTGTATCTCATTAGCACAGTAGACATTTTAATTTTTTACGTATTCAAAATCCACGTCTAAGAGCATAAAGTGAAAGAAAAACCTACTAAGTATGCCCTGTTGCGGTCCTTATTAATTTGTATAAGAAACATGATCTGCCTAACTTCACACTTTTAGCGTCTCTCATACGAAGTTCATTGCTTTAAGACCTGCCCACCCGATAGCATACATAGCTTCAGAAAACAGAATTAAAAAGTGCAAATTAAATATCAAAAAATCTACTTACCATTTATCATAATCAGTTACTCATCCTTTTTCTTATTTGTTCCTACATATGTACCTACCTGTGTTTTTACTTTTAGTCTATACCCGCCCTTGCTTCTTCTTCTTCTGTACTTTCTGTTTTTTATACCGTGTGTGCTGAAAATAAATTTCTATCTATCTATCTATCTATCTATCATCCAAAAAGTAACATGCCCTTCTTCTTCCAACTTCCTCCGACTTTCAATATAAATATTTTTTTTGGTACTTCGGTACCTATACTAGTCCCGTAGATTACGAAATTACTACGCCTCTTATGACTTTGTTTTTGCCTACTCACTTCCCATCATTAGAGGCTCGTATCGATGAACAAACTCTGACCTTTTGCGACCTGACATTATCCATTCAATTTGCATCCACCATCATTGAATTCATTAATCATTTTAGAGTTTATTTCACCAACAACCAGTTGATTTCAAGATGTCCAAGCTTATCTGAATCTCTAATGGCCCATTTCAAAAGAGTAACTGTGGTTTTGTGGTATGATTTGACGTGACTTTTGGACCAACAATTTAAAATAAATCACAGACAGAATATTGAAATTGGCCTTGAGTGAATAAGTCTATCTTCTTCATGACTAACTTTTGAAAATAGAATGGCTGTAAAATCACCTACTAATCCGCACTTAACCCTACATGCGTCCTAAGGTAGACGTATGGGTGTGTGACTAGTAGGTGAGTTACAGGATGAATTCCTACCTAAGAGACACCTAGTGTTTAGTACTTGACCCGACGTGTGTCAGTATGAGTGAGCACACGGGTGTACTTACAAACACCCAGTGTCTCAATTTACCCTAATCTACCCTACTGCAACTACCTACCTAATAAATCCTACCTACCTAATCACGTGACGTAGATAGAGTATCTACGTACGGAACCTAACGTGTGTGTGTCCTAACCTATCCATATAAATATATAATGTATATATAGATAAGTGCGGGATGTCTGTCACCAGGAGACCTAAGGTGACAGACGGAAGGTGGGTAGGAAATAAGGGTAGTGTACGGCGTGCAATGTACACAGGATGGATTTTCTCACTGCCGGTCGAGCAGACTCACAAGACCGATCTACTGACGGCTAAAGGTGTCTTGGCCGCAGTGAGAGGAAGCTGTGAAAGGGGCGGTCGTTCAGCGGGTGCTGAGCACGACCGGGCGGCTCCTCCAGCGGTTGCTGGGCACGTCTGTGGGCCAATCCTCCAGCGGGTGCTGGGCGCTCCTGGTTGGCTCCTCTAGCGGTTGCTAGGTACTTCTTGCAGAGGTTCCCCGGGTCTTCTAGGTAGATCTTCGTGGAGATGAGTGAAACTCGATGACTTGTTGGTAATTGACTTTTATTTTACAATTATTTACAGTTTATATACAGATTTCATCTGTTAACAATCACGTAGTTTTACATGTGTGTGTCGTCGGTGTAAGAGCTCGACGCAGCATCTCTTGCTTTGTAACTATGTCGAGCTGACGCTGCAATGCTAAACTCGTCAAAGGCACGTAAGAATTTAGTTTTATAGAATAATAAATTGAAGTGTGAAATGGATGAGGTAGATGTTCGTACTTGTGTATGAACATTCATGTTCAATGATTGAACATTCTGGGGGCTCTCAGGGTAGAGACTCCAGTTGATATAGTTCGACTGATTCATTTAGCATTGCAGGTCAGGTTTACATGTTTTCTTAGTTGGAATACTGTAGACGCTGATTAAATGTTTGTTGGTTGTTGTTGTTGTTGGTGTTGGTAGACCACAGGACACCGGGGTCGCCTGCTGGACGCAGGCTTGTAGACCACGGGACATCAGGGTTGTCTGCTGGGCGCAGACTTGTAGACCACGGGACACCGGGAACGCCTGCTGGACGCAGGCTGGTAGACCACGGGACACCGGGGTTGTTGTTGGTAGACCACTGGACACCGGGGATGCCTGCTGGACGCAGGCTGGTAGACCACGGGACACTGGGGTTGCCTGCTGGCACGCAGGCTGGTAGACCACGGGACAGCAGGCTGGTACATGTTCAATGCTTGAACATGTTCTGGGGCCTCTCAGGACGTTAGGGCCGCTTCTCGCTCCTCTCCTCGCTCCTCTCCTCGCTCCTCCTTTGGTTTAGTTTAGTTTGGTTTGGTTTGGTTTAGTTTGGTTTAGTTTGGTTTAGTTTAGTTTAGTTTGGTTTAGTTTGGTTTAGTTTGGTTTAGTTTGGTTTAGTTTGGTTTAGTTTAGTTTAGTTTAGTTTAGTTTGTTTTAGTTTAGTTTTGTTGTTGGTAGACCACAGGACACCGGGGTTGCCTGCTGGACGCAGGCTTGTAGACCACGGGACATCAGGGTTGCCTGCTGGGCGCAGGCTTGTAGACCACGGGACACAGGGTTTGCCTGCTGTACGCAGACTTGTAGACCACGGGACACCGGGGTAGTTGTTGGTAGTAAGGCGGTCGTTCAGCGGGTGCTGAATATGACCGGGCGGCTCCTCCAGCGGTTGCTGGGCACATCCGTGGGCGATTCGTCCAGCGGTTGCTGGGAACGTCAGGGCCGCTCCTCCAGCGGAGGTACTTCGGAGATGATGGTAACTCGACGACTTGCTGGAGATTAACTTTTATTTTACAATTATTTACAGTTTATATACAGATTTCATCTGTTAACAATCACGTAGTTTTACATGTGTGTGTCGTCGGTGTAAGAGCTCGACGCAGCATCTCTTGCTTTGTAACTATGTCGAGCTGACGCTGCAATGCTAAACTCGTCAAAGGCACGTAAGAATTTAGTTTTATAGAATAATAAATTGAAGTGTGAAATGGATGAGGTAGATGTTCGTACTTGTGTATGAACATTCATGTTCAATGATTGAACAATGGCCACGCCAAAGAAGAAACACACGATTAAAGTGCCAAGTTAAAAGAAAGTATGATGACACAACACTGGAATTTAATGGTCTACTAGTGAGCGTAGGTACAACTAACGCTACAATAAGTAGAAGTAACGTCTCTATATGGTTGTTTCTATCAATTTACCGTCTGTGAAACAGGCCCATAGCAAATTACCCGCAAAAACAATATTAAAAGACTGTTGTAATCGCAAATGCAAACACTCGTTAATCTTAGCAAGCATAGAGCATTAAGCAAATCCTTTAAATAATCCACTAAGAAAAGCCGTCATGTCTGTGTAAACACTTGGAGAACGCGATTTCCTTAGCAGAGCCACGGAAAAGGTAAAGCTTTAGCAGTATCAACGATACTTTTATTTTATCTTGGCTGTTATTTGGCTGAATCAATCTGGTCGGCACGTCAGGACCGACAATTTAACGTGCCCTCCGAAGCACGGAAGCGTTCAGCTCGTAATGCCACTCGCGGTCACCCATCTAAATTGTGATAGCAAACAACGTCGCTTAACTTCAACGATCAATCAAGAACGTCTGAGCAAGCTACGCCACGAGCACTTCACCTCCGACCTACAGTCTTTACAAGATCATCTGTCCATCTTATTGGTGGAGGTCCAACGCTGCGCTTGCCGGTCCGCGGCCTCCACTCGATAACTTTTCGGCCCCATTGATCTGTAAAAAACTTAGCACTTATAAAACAACAAAGGAGATTATTTCAATTAAACTCTCTTTAATTAACAATTTAATAAAACTATTTTTAGCACTATTTAAATGACAATATAATCTGTCTTTTTAAAAACTTATCACTTTTTCGAGAATATTTTTTTTTTACTTTTATGTTTCTGTATGAAAGACGCTGTTTCTGCAGAATTAGTACTGTTTGTGATATTTATTTATACCGTACCTACCAGCGGTAAAGTTGTGAACGTATTTACATTTCCACACATAAAGTAAATGCCTCGTATCTAGAAGTTGAAGCGAGAAACGAAAATAGCGATTCATCACAAGTTTTAATCTGTTCTAGAGTTTGGCCCACTTAGGTTAGCATTCATTCAGCTGTCGAGCACTTTTATATCAAAACATGACCTTTTAAATAATGTTTCCCTTTATTTGTATGAGTTTTATTATTGTTTAATTATTTCAAAGCCCTGAAATGGCTTATGCACTCTAACGACATAGTACTTCTAGCTCATAATTAACTTATTGTTTGATTTGTTTTTTTGTTTACAATTAATTATTATTTTTTCACAGAAACTAAACTCCTACATTTACAAGACTTTACTACAATCAGAAGTCAGAACCAGTTGAGCTATCTAAGGATCATTGTAAACAATCTATATAGGTACTTGTAGCTCAACTGATCAAATTGTTTGATACTTTTATTAACCGACTTCCAAAATAGAGGTTCTATTTTCGGCTGTAGGTATGAGTGTTTTAAATAAAGTATTTTGTAACTTTAAGTGCGTTATTTGGTAAATAAATGTCATGTTATTGTAGTACAAGTTCATACGTAGTTACTTAGTCTCACGTATTCTACTACTGTGAATAGTTTTGGTATCCTTTTTTATTTTATTTTATTTAAATGTACCTACTTATATTTACGACTAAGCATATAGGGGCAGCTTGCTCATAATCATTGCTTCTAGTTCAATAATACTGTTTTCTTTCTTTATGACTCTCATTTCAACAATAATACAGGAAAGCTTTCGAACATTGAGATAAGAAGATAATAAAACTATACTGTCTACAAATATTAAAATGAATCAGACAACCAAACGGGGCAATGCTCAATAACAGTTCAACCCACACACAAAACTGTCAATATTTTGCAATAAACAGCCACTTATTCTGTTTCTAATAATATTTTACACGTAAATAATACAGTACTTTCGGATTAGTGTAAATCTGGTAGAGATCGTTACTAAGCGATAAAGCTACAAGTACTTGAACACAGTATCAACCAATTTTTGGATTAGTTGATCTATCAAATGGTAGTGTTTTTAATTAAGTTTGAATATTTCGTCAATATACGACGAGAATTACCTACCACGTAATAATGTTATGCAGTTTTAGCTCTGCTGAATATTGAAATCATCAATTTAATTCCACTGTTGTGGGAAGGTGTGGGATGTTAAATAGCCAGTAAGTATTTTAACATTATTTTGACCTTAATATTCATTAGATTTCATCGAGCTGTGGAATTTGTAAGGGCGTTTTAGTTTGTGATCAACTCCAATGACAAAGTTTTTGGCCGCCATAAGGCCTCCAAAGTGTCGTGTGTGTTGCCGTGCACCAACCACAAGTCATATGTCGTGGGACATTGTCCTACAACATTTTTAATTTATTTATTTATTTATTGGAGATCCAACAGCTTTCTTACACTACGAAATAACAGCGAGTTAGCTATAGGAAGCCAATTAAAGGTTCTCGCGAGTATATTTTTCAGAGACAACTACGTGAATGTCGAGCGATAAGTTCTGCGACATGTCGCCTAGTGAAAACGCGGCTTCATGTGACTTTTCCCTTCAAATCTTCAAAATATATTGATTGCTAGAAAATTCGAGGAGAATGCCGTGATTCTATACTTTAAAAAACTAATGGAAATCACAGTTTTCATTAATCATTTGTAGACAGGATTTGTGAATAGCATCCTAATGGGTGGGTGCAGTAGGTACGTATTTCATTTAGGAAATGAAATTTAACTTTCATTGCATGTCAACAACACACGCAACATTGATTTATTTGACGTTATTATGACTTTTGTGAATAGAACTTTGTTAATTAGAATTATTTTGTGATTGCGAGATTTATGTGATAAGGTTTTTTATTTGAAGTTCGTAACAAATTAGAAACTCGACACTTGTAATTTGAAACTTAGATTTGAAACCTTGAGGTGTACGTACAGCTTAAATTATGTGACGTTTATTACTGAAACCTAGGTTGGTGTAGATTGTGAAGCTATGTTTTATATTGTTAAAACAAAAACTTTTCAATTAAAAAATATAAGTAGGTATACTTTTAAAAAAATAATTTATATAAAATATCATAGGCAATAAGCAATAAAGTACTTGATATCCTTATTTTCTCTTTAATTTTATCAATTTGTACCAAATTAAAAAATATAGTACCTACACTGGATTAAATTTAAATTAATTTTAAACTAAGGTATAAAACTATTTTTTACATAAGTCACAAATCAATTAGTTTGTAAGTATGCTTAGTGTTACGCGCCGCTTAGTGGGCTTAGTCAGCCCCACACGTATTGACCATGTCTTTCCCGTGGAAATGGCCGGTTAAGCTGAGAGGATGGTATAGGTGCTGGGCAAGCCATCTCAACAATGTCCCAGGCACTATAGTGTCCCGATAAGTGTAGGCAGAGATTGAATCCTGACACTATAAATCATCTAGAAAAGATGTAAAGGCCTAAATTTTTTTTAGTGTTATATTACAGCAGCTGTTATATTACGCAATCGCAAAATCTTTGTTCCTATTTTCGATATAAATTGAACAACCTGTGTACGTTCTAATAAGACAAGTCTTAAAGCAAAATACTTTTTATTTCAATCCAACCGAACATAGAGCTGATAATTAAGTTAGAAATAATCTTTTTGTGACTACCTTATATCCTGTATGACTGCGTCTATAAATGAGTCATTAGTAAGTTATATCAAATGTCTAACCAAATTGAATAATCCAAGCCACAATATTGCGTCGCCTTAATGTGGGTTTTCGTTGACAAAATAATAATTGGTTTACTGATACCACATTCAGAATAAGTGCTTTTTATAATAAGTGTTAACTTATTAGGATATTATTTAGGTATAGTCGGATTGCTCATTATACGCACTAGAATTGACGATCAAAATGTCATTTTTCATATATTTTTCTAAAATTGACGATCAAAATGTCATTTTTCACATGTTTTTAGTTCGTATAATGAGCAATTCGACTATAGAGGTTCGATTTTGTTGAATTTTTATCAACGGTGACGAAAACATCTTGAAGAACCATTGTTCTAATAATAATCCGTTTTCCGTACCCGTCTTTCACAGCACTTCAGCTGCTTTCTTGGCCCATTTATCTATAACCAGATTAATAAAACAATACCTATTTACCCATTAATTAATTCCAAATGTAAAGTTGTTGTATCAAATTGGTTGAAAACCCTCAATTATCAACAAACTGAAGATTTGCTTAAACCTCTATCTTAAATCATATCCTTCACGAATTTCACGATACACTTGTGCACTTCTACATTTACACACTCACACATACACGCACACACACACACACACACACGCACACACACACACACACACACACACACACACACACACACACACTCTTTAATTCGCATAAGACTGTGCGTTGTTACCCTTCGATGTAATTATACTCCTAAGTGTTTAGGAGCATCTTGGAATCGCACACAATCACACACTTCCCCCTCAACGTCTGTAATCGTACTTGTTTTGTTTCCGTATTTGTTTTGGTTAGTTTGCTCAATATTCTTTTATAAATGTACTAGTAAGCCATTTTTCTTTGTTTTTCTATCTGTAGGTACCTAATCATTTAATCCTCATGGTTCCATCTAATGCCACATCGTCTGTTTTACCATTTATTGTTGTTTAACATAGTTGCCGTGGAGTGGAGCACTGGTGTCCTGTAACACAGGTTTTTAACCTATCTCAGGCACCAGTCTCTCACAAAGCAGGTTAATTACGTTTTAAACCAATTTTATTTGTTCCACCTAGATGTAAATCTCACCATGTAAAGTAACCTTTTGTGAAGAGAAAATAAAGAAAGATTAATTTAATTAATTTAATAATAATCGGCAAAAGATTGTTTTTCGTGTGCAGATTAGGTACCTACTAGCTGCTTGCAAAGAGCTTGTGTTGAATGTAAATTTAGACGTGCATCTGACTACCCTCTCAAGAGATGTTGAAAGTCATCTCTCTTTTTATAAAGTAGCTATTTTCAATCGATGTATTTTAGTTACCGTTTAAAGATCATCGGGGTTAAAAAGGCCGCTATAGCAGAATCATAATAGCCTAATGAAAAGAGACGGCATTAGTTCAATTCCTATTGAGATTTTACTATTACGGCCTTTTTAAACCATGTCACAACACTTAAACATTTTTAAACGAAAAATCTATTAATGCACGACCGTAATTCAAAATATCCACGATTCTTCTCGACCAACAAGTCTTTATAGAATAACCCGTCAATAATTTGATCGGTGGCGATTCTAGTACCAAACTTTTTGTCAACCTCAAGCAAAACGTCAACTAAACCTTAGATTTGCGACTGTTTCCTATTCTACTAATGACAAACGACTCAGTTGTGGTGAGGTTTTAGCTAAGCTTTGGACTTTGGCAGAACAAATTTTTGAAAAGCCATTCTACTATTCACCAAATGGCTGACATTTAAGAGATCGAAACAAAACGCAGCAGAATGATTGACGTTGTCATCTAGTAGAATTGCCCTGCTGCTTGTTTGATTTTATCCGTTCGTAAATTAGAAAATACAAAGTGATCTATTAAATTTACGGCCAACTTGTAGTCAATCAGCCACTGGTATTAAATCAGCAAGTTTTATTGCCAACAATCCGTTATGTGTCGGTTAAACTGGATTGGAAGCGGCATAACAGCTTATTTATGTTAGTTGAATATAGGGCAATGTTACTGTTTCGTAATACTTCTTACTGATTTGAAGTGATGTCTGTTTTATGATTTATCTTTAATGAGAAATTCCGGTATGCACTCATACCGTTTCTTATGCTCCTCGTAATTCTTTTTAAATAATTATCTTGATTGATTTTTTTTTCTTATGCTACAGCATAGCCTACAATGTCAAGCAAGTACCGACGAATGTATGTTATACTAAAGATAAAAATAAGCACATCTAATCCTTAGAACCCAACACCTTGAAATCGGATCAAAATAATCAAATTATCGGTCCCGTCTGGTCCGTTATTAAAACGCACGTTTTATTGATAGCTATTACAGCCCCCTTTGTAAGCAGACACCGCTACGTCAACTTCTAATTGATGCTGTCAGTCACTAAGCTTAGTATCCATTTGATCGTCTCATGGGAAAAGGATGGGATCTTTTCGGGTGGGGCCTAATCGTATTAGTTCGATTTTCTTACAGACGCCGACCATGGGCGATACGCGGGCTGAAATATCAGTCATCACCATAATCACCATGGCGGCCTTGTAGCGATCCAATCTTGGATGTAGGCCTCTTCCCTTTTCTTCCACTCTCGACAATCTTGTGACAGACTCATCCAGTCTCCGTGTCGTCGGATGTCGTCTGTCCAGCGCTGTGGTGGTCTCTCGCGCCCTCTAGTGTCCGCCCTAACTTTCATCCAAAACGAAATATCAGCAAGTACCTACCTACGTAAAAATCGTCAATTTTGAATCTGCATTTCTAGATTATTTTCAGCAAATAATCAAGTAAGTGCAACGTCTATCATTTGCCTTTTCTAACTGCAACAAATACTTATATTAAAAAACGAAACGTTAAACTGATCATAAATGTATCAGCAAGGCGTGGAAGAAATTTTCTGTAGTCCTATGTTACTGCCACTTGTTGTTCGTCACTACCAGTAATTTATACCTAATCTTGAATAACTCTTTGAATAGCTATATCACTAAAAAACATGTTTTTCTTCTCATTTTACGGGTACAAGGCACGATGATATTTATCTACTTTACCGACTTTTAGATCAACAAAAACGAAAAAAGAACTGTATTTTATCAATAGGTCTGTACAATTACAATAGACTTTCATGCATTTTAGATCAACAAAAACGAAAAAAGAACAATAATGATGTATATTTTCTCCTAGCACTTGGATCGGAATCCAGTCCAAGTTTATTTGGCAAAACTAAACCGAAGCTTCAATGAAACTAAAATGGTAAATCAATAGTTACTGCATATTACTATCCTATAGAAAGCTAGAGTAACAAAATAGAACCGCGGATCTTGCTTATGACCCAGCTCAAACATCTTTTATTTTTACTAACTTTTTGATCGTAGTTTTTGCCACGATTTAAAATGAAAAATAACGGTAAATAATTATGGTACCTAATAGCTTTTAAAGTCAGTTTTAGAGAAGATTTAGTAAGGAATAGATTAGATTAGATTAACGTTTATTTGACATACATAGGTACGCTACAGTAAGTACACAGGAAATGCACACAAAGTAGGTACACACATAATTTTAAATATAGGAGTAAATTAATTATTAATGTTTTAATTAAATAAAAAATTCTGTTGTGTTACTATGCCTTTTTCTTTGATTTGAATTACTTTGCAAAACGCCCAAGCGTTTTGCAAAGTAAGTGCAGTTCTTGTAAATAATTTATAACGAATACAGTTTATCTCTACAGACCATGTTCCTTGTTCTTACTCCGAGCCTTTTTCGATTTGCTATAAATCGCGGGTTTAATTGTCCGAAAAATAAGGGATTAAGCATCGAGAAGTGGAATCTATTCAAGTTGGTCCGTTATGAAATGATCAACTAGTTACCAAGTTACTGGACGTTTGGGAATAGAGAACAAGTATTAAAACAAGATTAAAATAGAAACGAAGAACAAAACATGATCATGACAGAATCTCCAAGGCGTAGTTGGAATATTTTCAGATCTATAAGCATTTAAGATTCTTTGAAGATATCTTGTCCCTTATTTATAAATACATCTATCTGGGTTTTTATCATGTAAATTACCTTTTTATTTAGCCCAACGTTTCGACTAGATTGCATTAGCCGTGGTCGCGGGAAGATACGGCTGGTGCAATAACAATTACGTGATAAATACCCGGATACATTATGTATTTATAATGTTTCGCGTAAGTTAAGAAAGACAGTTTGTCTCATATTTTGCTGTCCACCAAAAAACTATGTTAGCATTATCTCTGACCCCCTTAGACGTCTTCAAATGATCAGTTCTGAAAGAATCTACCGGGCCGTGGGTATTCGTTTGTGACCATATTTGTCTTTTCCATGATGTCCCCACTGCAGGACAAAGGCCTCTCTCACTTCCTTCCTCTTTACTGTAAGCCAATGTGGTCTATTATGCGGAGTAGAGTCTATGAGTCAATGATCAAGTTCGTCTTTCCCACGGCCCCACTATACTAATTTTTGTGACTGATTATTTCCACGATAAAGTATAAGTATATAAGTCCAGTACTTCAAATACTACCCCATTAGTCCAGTAGTTCAAATACTGACCTATTAGTCCAGTAGTTCAAATACTGACTCATACTTAGCTATGAAGTATTTTTATTGCCACAGATTACTCTGAGTTACCCCAAGTCCCTACAATGCAAAAACTCACAGTATAACAATAGTAGTAAACCTTCGGCTTTACGTGTTGTGGGCTAAACAAGGCTTGTATCGGAAAGAATATGGTTCAATGCAGAATTAAACTGTGTTGCTTCAGTTGAAGGTTCTTATTTGAATGTCATGAAAGGACTGAAAAAATTTGAAGTCTAGGAATGGAAATGGAATGGTTTCAAGTGAGTGTGGCATTAAACAGTGAGTTCTATTGCTCAGAATTTAAATATGATTTTTGTTACAAAGGCCGTTTTGAGTATTAATTTTTCAATAAATCAATAGTTAGTAAGTTCGTTCGTATGAGCAAGTGGCCAACTCTGGTGACGGAGTTTTTAGACCGCCTAAAGGCGTCCGTCATGGCTGAACGACATAAAAACTTGACTTCAGAATCAATAAGTTAATATTTAAAAAGTGTACATAAATAATAAGGATAAAGTTTTTTTTTATTTAAGTAGGTACTGAGGTGGCCGAATACGGCCCACCTGATTGTAAGTGATTACTTACGACACCAAAGGGGTCACATTTGCAGGTAATTTTACTAATAACTTCAATTCGAAAAAAAAACCTCTAATCGAAAAATATTTTATTTTCTTAATTTTAGAATAACTCTGTATTAGTATTGGTGAATGATAAGTGAATGAATTTGGAGTGAAACTTCTTTACATTCTCACCTATTTTATTCTGTGGCTAAACTAATAAGGGTAGGTATTAAAATATACGAGTATGACCCACCGTACAATGACGTAACGATTTCAAAGTATGTTTTCAAACACCAGGTCGTATAACTTTATAATACGTGCCGGCAATTTTTATTGTACAGCTTCTGTTACTATTGAATTTTCAACCTTATCTTTAAGCATTAGAGGTTATTAACAAGGAATAAAGATGCAGTGTTTTTTATTTAAAATTTGCTATTAGTGCCTAAACGACAACAGTGAGACCATCTTTTTCGATACACCTTTGAATTAAACTACAATTACAGTGCGCTTCAGCATTGTACCTAACTGTTTGTTTGTTTTGTCATTTCTTAGATTTTGTTATTGCAGAACAAGTATTTACCTAATATAAATATTAGGAAGTGCTTCTTACTTCCTTAAACATTTGCAAAGTTTCTTGATTTTTCAAAGATTTTAGAGAACGTCCTCTATAATACTACTACTGGGATACAGTCGTGACCATTGTATGTGTGTTTATCATTTTGTTTAAAAAAAACTGTAATTTGTGTATGCAATATAGAGGACTAGAGTTTAACCAGGAATGTGTCACTCCTAAAATTAACCTTAGATCGGTGAAACTGCTCTAACATATTATTCGCTAGAGCAGTTTTACCGATCGAGATACCTCTCTCGATGTTACGCATGTTACATTCCTCTGAAATGTTTAACATTGAGTTTGCGATGATATGTAGTCCATCTAATCCTATCACAACTATACACACACACAAAAACACGTCGTACACAAAAGATCCAACATTTTGAAATATTGTAATAAAATTTTACGATTTTCTATTTTAATATCTATAAAATTAAAGAAACGGATTTAAGGAGAGGTTCTATTATAAATAGGTGATTAACTTTAACCATCCATAAAGAGGGGATTGTACGTTTACTGGCTTGTAAAAACCGATCAATTTGCTGTTTCGTACGCACTTTTATGACGAAATTACTTGTAAGAATATTTATGATGGATATAAATTTTACTTATTTCATAAAAACCGCCGTATTGTTGGCCCACAGATTGCTGGCCTAAGCTTTATTTGTTTTGTATGTAAAAATCTACTCAAAAGTTACCGTAGATGCTCAAAATTGAAATTTCCGCTTTATCTTAAAGACATTGAAAGTGAAATTCATTTCCGAATGAAATAATTATTTTGACCAAATTACATAAACGCACTTTACCTACCTACGTAGGACTTATTACTGTGAAAAAATAAACTTTTGCATGATCGCGGAACTAGCGATATTCTACTAGTATATAAAAGATTAGTAGGAAGAATAGGATAGTAAGATGTTTCTACCAGGGTTCGAAAAAATCCGATTTTTATAATAAATATCAATAATCCGATTTTTTGATATTTATCCGATATATATCGGATATATATCCAGGCTAAGAAAAAGAAGCGAATTTCATTCTGTAAGGGGATTAAACACTTCAAAATGTGTAAGTAATTTGTAAAATAATATAAGTGTCAAATTACCACATTTTTTATTTAAAAAACTTAAAAAAAGTAAAAAAAAATTGGTGTTTATTTGACAAAGAATTTTTTATAATTTTTTATTTGTTATAGTGTTAAACCACACTTGGGTATTTGCATTTTAATATGAAAAATCTGATCAAAATTTTCAATTCCGACGGGATTCGAACCCGCAATGATACTAAACGACTAAATTGCCGAATTGGTAAAGGCACTCTGGCTAAATTAGGATCGCTTGTATCATTGCGGGTTCAAATCCCGTCGGAATTGAAAATTTTGATAAGATTTTTCATTTTCAAAAGATTTTTTTAATGAACACTTAAAAAACACTTTAAAACACAATCTAAATTATTCGGAATTGTAGTTTTTCGCTACGTGTTGCCATTAATCTCCAAAATTTTTAGTTCAGAAGACAGGAAAAAATCCATTGATATATATCAAGATAAAAATCAATTGATATATATCGTGATATATATCATGATATATATCCGTTGATATATATCGGCGAACCCTGGTTTCTACCCACTACAACCTAGTATATAAAATCTACCTCCGCAATGTACCGGCACGAGCGAAGCGAATTTATAATTGCCGAAGCACGGTAAAAGCTTGGAAAGTATTTTATAAGAATTCTATCGGTTCGAATAATTTCCTTTGATAAAATCATAGACCTTCAAAATGTTAGAATTGATGCATTTAGTTTGGTTCAAAAAAGAACATGGCAGTAAATTGATAACCAACTTGATTAATTATTTAAACTCTTATGAAATACATTTGAAAATGAAAAATTCTATGAAAATTTTCAATTCCGACGGGTTTTGAACCCGCAATGATACAAACCATCCTCCTTAAGCCGGATTGCCTTTACCAACTCGGCCATATGAAATAGTATTTAAAACCTATATTTTTTTTTCAAAAGCACGCAAAACTTTAAAGGTAAAAAAACCACCTAATTTTAATTTTTTCAACCTAGCATAAATCTTTCTATATTTTTCATTTCTGCATTTCATTGCACCTGCAAAAATCAGTCAAAGAAACAAATTATTTTATCTTATCTGCCTTTACGCGCTGAGCACTGAACACTTTAGATATTGATACCCATTATGGATTCAAATAAGACGTTTAAAATACTTTATTATGGCAATAAAAATCATTTAACTTTTCCTTTTACTTTTTTTCTACATAAAGAATCAATTTTTTGCCACATACCTACTATTTAAGATATGCCTGGCTTACCGTTGTGAATTTAATAGTTAACATTGAATATTAATAACTTACATAACCCGTTAAACGAAAAAGGGTTTTGGAGCCTCTAAATGATTTTAAAGATCGTGTTTATGGTATCACCTGAATGTCTCAATTATTGAGACGCATTTCCACTAAAAGTTTATTTCTGAAATCTACCGGCACTTTCACCGTTTGGTTGAACAGGATTGGCTTAGGAAGTTACCTATCAGGCAAATTTAATCTTAAACCTTATTCTGTTTGTAAATCCAGTTCATCCTAAGGTTGTCTGGAAGAAATCATTCATAGCGATAAGACCGCCCGTTGTACTTCGCTCCTTATGTTCTATGTGTCTGTAATTAGTTTTAATGTCCGTGTGGTGTCCAATAAAGTATTAATCTATCTATCTGTTTTGTCTCAAATTTTACGAGCGCTTCGTTTCGAATCTCCTTCTAGCATTGCTTATCCTTTGTTCTGCCCCCTAGCCTTATCTACAATCACTAACGCTATAGGCATCAGAAACATGTTCGGGAATAACAAACAACAATAACAATAAATAAATATTATTATGAAAATATGAATTAAAATTCAATGACGATAAGTCACGTGGTCAGAAGTGCCAGAAATTTCTCAGTTACTCATAGCGTTAGCGATTCTAGGTGAGTAACTCTACAGGCGGTCGATTTCGTGTTCGACAAGCACCGAAAACCTGCTTACTATATAATTGAGCTCGAGCCAACGCATGACTTTCTGATATTAATTTTACGACCCTCACTGCATTACGGAATAATTAGGTACTTCAAATGAGTGCAGTAAAACAAAAATAAACAAATTAAAAAAAAAACGCTGTTACGAGTGCCCATTTTATAATATTTTTCTTGAGATTAACATCTTTATTTTCATCAAGCGATCTGATTTCTGCTTTAAGGAAATCTCTTGTGTAATTAAGTGAACTTGTATCATTTAAAAAGTTTTGGGCGGATGTCGGTCGCAATTAACTTTGTATTGTTGGTTTTTATTTTTAATAAAGTTAGGTATAATTATTTTTGTCGGTATAAAATAATAAAAATTAGAATTAGGTCCAGCTGGGTACCCCGATGGTAGGTAAGTCGGGTTGTGAATTCTTTGCCTGTAAGTACATCTTTATTCGAAGATTTATAGAGCGTCAGAAGTTGAGTTTCTGTAAGGTGTGGCCTGAACATTGACAGAAAAGGACAATTCTACAGATGAATGATGATAATGATAAAAAATTAAGTACACTACAATTTCTATATCAAATAAAGATGAATGATGATACTGATTAACAAATACACTACAATTTATATCCAATAAAATTTTGTAATTTTTCTACTTACGGAAAATTGATTCAGTATTAAAAATAAATTAGAAATTAGAGATTAGACAATCCAAATTATGAATGTTGATGTATTTTTTTTATGTAAAGAATCGCCTAAACATATTTACTGATTTATACAGCGTAAAGAAGCAACCTAGTATATCTAATACTCAACGAGATCTGTACTAGGACATTGTTTAGGCTTAGAGGTCTAGATTGTCTGGGCAATATGAATTAGGTGCTGGGCAAGCATACACCAGGGCTTGCCCAGCACCTAATCCATCTTCTAGCCTAATCAGTCTTAGAGATCCACAGGAAATACATGATCAAGACGCGTAGAGATTTAAGTTATTCGTTATTCCATGAAAGTTATATACTTGGCAGACTTACATTTACACTGATTTTACATCAAACGAAAAAAAAACCGACTCCATGACACAAAAGTGGTACTTTACCTTTGTCAAAGCAATGATTGGACCATGAAACAACAAGCACATCAGGTTAAATCAAATTTAATATTTAAAACCCTAAAAATAAAGTATATTTTTCATCACATCCTCCAAAGCGACTACTGACCTCCCATATACACATTGTGAAATAAAAAGCATTACGATGTAGTTTTAAGCGTATTTGATGTTTCAATTTATACATCGAAGGTAACTTTAATGGATTTATTTGGTTCTCTGTTTGTGTTAAATGAAAATTATTACTGCGATGCGCGGGCATAAAACTTGAGACGATGAACAAGATCTTTGTATTGTGAATAAGGGCAGGTACTCACAGCGCGTTTCTTGGCTAAGCGTTTCTTGCTCATACTAAGCTTTACACTATAAGCTTACCATTCCTTAGTTTGGGGCTAGATGGCGCTGTGTGAAATGTCCAGCAATATTTTATTTATTTATTATTATTTCCTCTTAAATTGTGTTCGTTTTGTTTCGTATCTGTAGATGTCGATATAGGTAATTATAAAAATTTCACCAGCCCAAATAAAAAAAAGACTTTCGTGAAAATTAAATATCAAGCTATAAATTCCAATACCTACCTACATGTTCCAGTACCATTATGAAGAATTTGTAAGTTAGTCAACAAGTGTAAATTGTATAGGTAAGTACCTAAAACCTGTCCATGTTTCACACTATCTTTATCCTAATCGGTTAGTTTGCTAACCTTCATTATAAAGTATATTTAACACGTCTACGCCTGGATAGGTAGGTATTCTAGGTGCGTCGGTTGCAACGTGTTAAGTAGTTACATTTCAGGTCACCATGGTACCTATAGTGAATTACTTTCTAGCATGACGCTGAATTGAATCAACAGAAACTAACACTGCAGAACGCTCCGTCAGTACAAAGCCTAAATGGTAGCTTCGGGCATATGAACGATGGTACATGCCTGTGGGTTACATGTTTAAAGAGGATGTTATATTAATGGTGTACAAGTGATATTCATTAAAATTGGCAGCCCATGGTTACTGCGCATTTTCGTAACGAGATGTAGGCCTCTTTGTTTTTATTAAACAGTGGAGTATCACCGGTTTTTTACTTTATGAGATTGGCTTAAGTAATCAGGGACATAAAAAAATATGAAATACTTTTTTGTTGCACCGAGAATGATTATTTGTTTGGTGTCTGCATCGATAAGCTTTGGAAGTCGCGTGACTTGAATTACTTAAGTGGGTTTTAATATGTGCATATTTTCATTTTAATAGATACTAAATTAATATATTAAACGTAATGTAAAGAGAATTATACCTAATGTAAGTAATAAGTTTTTTTGTTTATTAAGCTAACTGTAGTGACGGAGGTTTTAGGCGTAAAGTTATATGGATATTATGACCACAACCAGGCTACTAAAGAAACACTAAAATCTTTACAAATACTTAAAGTATATAAAAACTTGTTTTGGTAACGTTTATAATAGGCATGATGACAGTAATCAAGTATCGCCAAAATATTTATCTGATCTAATGAAATAGGATTCAAAGATTTTGAAAAATGTATTTATTCTCTTATGAATGTCGAGATTACTAATTTATTTGCTAAAATAAATCTACAAAATACAACAATCCGCCATGATAGCCAAAACGCTCGCCGGTGTCATGGCGTCTGTCATTGCGTCTCATCTCGGTAAACATCCTTTTGTTTCTATAGTAACTATGTAGGCATCACTGGTTGATATACCGATTCATGACGTAAAAACAGACGCCATGACACCGGCGAGCGTTTTGCCGTGAATTTGAAAATTTATATTTAAATGTACTTTTATTGCACAAAAACCTTAATTTTCTACAGAAATATGATATATTTTAGACATAATAGATCCTTCTGAATATCATAGAAGAGATTTTGAAAATTAGGATTCATGCCTATTATTTTGATACTGCTATAAAGAACTTGACACGTGCTGTCAAATTAATAGTCAGAGTTGTTCAACATTTTTGCTATTTCCATCACACAGCGTTATAAAAGTCACGGCTGTCATGGTCAATGTACGCAGTAACTTTTCCATACAAATCATAAACGGAACGCGATTTACAGATTTTTTGAAATCCCTATTCAGAACATAACTTTTTGTGAACATGCAAAATTACTTGAATGACAGCTTATTAGCTTCCGTCAGTGACTTTGCAATATTTATTGTTACAGCTAATTTGGTGTAATAGTTTCGGAGATCATCTTTTACATCCAAATTCACAAACAAACATTACTTGACATTATTTAACACACGGGAATTACTCACGTAAAATTATCGTCGATTTAGATACCGACAATGTTTCGATTCATCCGGAGAATCTTCATCTGGGTAAGGAGGGAGTTGCGGCAAGGTTACTCCTCGCGGTCGCGTCTCACACTGTGTGTTAAATAATGTGTAGTACAACTCACGAAAGTTTTGAAAGTCAAACATTACTTGTTATAATCCCTTAAAGTATTGTAGATATTATAGATAGGTACTTGAAGTGCGTTAGTAGTTAACAAATTGTATTTTATAACAAACCATCAACAAATCCAAATTATTACCTCTATTTAAAACAAATTATTACAACTAATTTAAGTCTACACTTTTCAATCACTAAAACTTTATATTACGGACTCTTATTTTTTGAAAACTAAAAACACTTAAGGACCCAAATTGATTCATAAAGTTGACCAATTACTTAAAACCAACACAAAAATGAACATCTTCAATTCCAAGCTTATTATATACCTATTTAAATGTATTTGCGCAAATTAAAAAAAATATTACTTATACGCTTATTCTTACAACTTGTGCTTTAACTAAAAGAGAAGCAGTGATATGGCTCTCGCATCATCGGTCAATTACAAAAAGGTAATCCCGGGGAGGCACTTAATGAATCATTACAGCCGGCGGCGTACGGTGCACGATTTATAGTCCGGCTTTTGACGGTCTTTTATTTAATCCCTCAAACAAGATGTCCTTGGTGACTTGACATTATTGAGGACAGTTTCAAACATGAGTCCTAACATCCAGACGATACCGTTAGGATCATTCTTTTACTGTATCTCAATGTTTACTAGAATAATTTCTAACAACTTCATTGATGGCACTGTGGTTTTTGTACACATTGTGCTCCTATTCAAACAGAGAATTCAGAATTGCTTAGGTCAGATGAAGGTAGTTGTAACTTCTCGATGGTAACTTCAGTACGTGCTCCGATCTACCTGTGACCCGTGACACAGCCGTGACGTTGGTCGTGATATGCTTATTACAAAAAAGATAGCAAGATGAATTCCCAATAAAAACACATATTATTTATTTGTGTATGTTGTGATCGCAATTCTCAACTATCTTGTACGAGTAACATTTTCTGTATTTTACCAATTTTTGGTTGGCAAAATCGAATTTCTATTTAATTCAACCCGTTCCAAAAGCTTTTTTTTTTGTAAAATGTTGGCGATGCCTGACAAAAACTGGCGACAGTGACACGAGCCCTCGTGGGGACGATTTGTTGCGAAGTTTTGTTTCTGGTTTGAAATATTTAAGCGACATTTTAGGCACAAAAAGGAGTCTCCCTAGGCTCTCGTGTTGCTGGGTGTTTTTCACGAATCAAAACGCGTAGCGGTATTTTATTTTCCCCAGTATTTTCGGCTTTTCCCCATTTTGTGTTTATCTTTGTGGGCAGCGTAAAAAGTTCATTTAATTCGTAAGCTGTTACATTTTGTTTTGTGCTATCTAGGACAGTCTATGGACACCAATCTAGCCTTTGAAATCTACTGTTATGAATAGATAGACTCATAGTAATACACTTACAAGATGAAAAATTGGAAGTCTTCGTACATTAATCATCAATCCACTAACCGATTATGGCTGAAATTCAATCCAGAAACTACCGAAGCATTCATGTTGGTCTCACAAATTTTGATCAAATAAACACCAAAAATATCGTACCTTCCTACGTTGATTTTTTTGTACCTAATACCTCCTGCTTTTGAAGCCTCGTGCTAGCGTTCACAAACAAGTGTACTAGAAGCTTCTGTTGCGTTATTTTTGGTATTTGATCAATTAAATGGTGGGTACACACGTACGTACGTACATGCTCGATAAAACTTGATCGATCTCGAGCAAGTACGAACGTGTGTACCATGCAAGTCTCAAGACAAAAGACAAATGCCAACCAAAACGTATTGAATTTTTTGAACAGCTCTGACACTTGCTCGATGAGCATGTACGTGCGTACCCCAGTGAACGCATATAAACATGGAAGCATTCTTTCGAGGCAAATATTCTTGCAAAATGGTACAAAATTGCAACCGACCTGACACTTCAAATCCGTCAAAATTTCTTTGCTGATTGGTCAATCATTTACTAAGACTCGGGACGCACAGTTAAAAGTCGACTTTATTCCCTCGATGTTTGGGTTAAAATTGCCGTCCAACGCTTGTCATTACCTGCCACGCCTCTGATAACCGGGATGATTTTATGTAATAAGATGCAATGCAAATAATTAATTCGTATTATTATGGTGAATTATGATAACAATTTCATAAGTATTACGAACTTCTATGAGTTCTATTGTAACGTATACACGTTATTTTACGTAGATACAATAGTTTTAGGAACTTAATAATAAATAATAAAACAAAAGAAAAACAAATTATCTAGTTTTATTATATTTAAAATAAATACGTAGGTATCGAATGAAAGAAAATACAATCTATTCGCTATTTCACATTCTTTTACCATGCCTAAAGTCACAAGCGATGCGCGGAATACTTCCTCATGCTGTGAACTGTACTGTTTACGCTGTCTATGGGGCCGGCATCGGCATCTGCGTAAGCGTTTTTCTAACCGCCATTTTGCGAGCTCGGAGCGAGTCGCCGCAAACCGTCTCAGAGTACGGTCACATTACCTGTTTGCGCGCGCTAGCTACGAACGTTGAATATTCAACATTTTGCCTATTTCCTTTTACTGATATTTTATTCCTAAAACTCACTTGCAGTCGAAGGCCATAATTAACTATAAATTCAGTGTAAAATCCCGTATTCGGTAAGTGTTGAACAATTATTTCCGCAAAACCGTAGGTAGACTTTGTAACGTATTTTAACGGTCATTTATTTTAGTTTGTCTTATCACTCATCACATCGACACTGGAGATTCCAAACCAATCCGCCAACGCTATTATCGGCTCTCTCCCGAGAAACAGCGCATTTTGGTTGATCAGGTGGACGAAATGCTTGCCTTGGATGTGGTCGAACCCTGTGAGAGTGCTTGGTCTTCGCCAGTTTTGCTTGTTACCAAGAAAAATGGCCAACCTCGATTTTGTTTAGACAGCCGCAAGCTTAATTCGGTAACCAAACGCGACGCTTATAATCTGCCATACATTTCGGAGATCTTGGATAACCTGCGCGACGCACGCTACTTGTCCAGCATCGATTTATCCAAGGCCTTCTGGCAAATACCCATTGCTGTGGAGGATCGCGATAAGACCGCCTTTTACATAAATGGCAGAGGTACTTTTCGCTTTAAACGAACAGCCTTTGGCTTGACTAATGCCCCAGCCACGCAGCAGCGCCTGGTCGACTTATTATTTTCAGAATTTGATCTCAACGTTTTCGCCTACTTAGACGACATCATCGTCGTATCGAGGGACTTTAATAGCCACGTAACACTACTCTTACGTGTCCTCGATAAGTTAAAGCAGGCGAACCTTACCATAAACCTTGAGAAGTGCAGTTTTTTCAGCTCCCAGCTAAAGTATCTGGGTTACGTCGTTGATAGCTCTGGCTTAAGAACCGATCCAGCCAAGGTTGAGGCTATTCTAAATTACCCGACACCTACATGTCGCAAGGATCTAAAACGCTTTCTTGGAACAGCGACTTGGTATAGACGATTCGTTCCAAAATTTAGTACTATAGCTGGGCCCTTGAATAAACTGACTTCCTCTAAGAAAGGCACCCCTCCCTTCAAGTGGACCCCTGAAGCCGACTCCGCTTTTCAGGATCTAAAGGAGTGTCTTGTCTCAGCTCCGGTTCTATCCTGTCCGGACTATAGCAAGCCTTTTGAGGTGCATACGGACGCCAGCAACTACGGTATTGGTGCAATGCTAACTCAGTCTATCGATGGTAAAGAGCACCCGATTGCCTACATGAGTAAGTCTTTGTCAAACGCTGAGAAAAACTATAGCATCACCGAAAGAGAAACTCTTGCTGTCGTCGTAGCTCTTGAACATTGGCGTTGTTACATCGAAAACGGTCAGAAATTTACTGTCTATACTGATCACAGTGCTCTGAAGTGGTTCCTCTCTATAAGTAACCCTACTGGAAGACTCGCACGTTGGGGTGTTCGTCTGTCGTCATTCGATTTTGAGATCAAACACCGTCGTGGCGTAGACAACGTCATTCCCGACGCACTATCTAGAGCTGTTCCCGTTGCTTCTATCGTAACTGCCAAGTCCTTTACTACAACTAATGATGATTGGTATAAGCGAATTTTCAATGGTTGTCTGACGAATCCCGTGAATTTACCAAATTGTAACATTAAAAATGACACTCTCTTTCGCCTAAGTAAAAATAAGTGCAACTTGACAAACGAATTTTCATGGAAGGAAGTGGTTCCGGCCGAACTTCGCGTTTCAGTCATGGCGGAGAACCATAATGAGCCTACCGCTGGTCACTTAGGCATATTCAAGACTTATAGGCGCATCGCACTTAGATATTACTGGCCAGGCATGTACCAGGATATTGTGAAATTTGTAGGAACTTGCGACAAATGCCTTGCCTACAAGTCTCAAAATCACCAAATGTTGGGAGAAATGGGCCGTCCAAAACAGTGCTCGCGACCATTTCAAATGTTGTCTATAGACTTGATGGGACCCTTGCCTACTTCTAAAAAGCAAAATAGCTATATCTTGGTTGTCACTTGTTGTTTTTCAAAATTTTGCCTTATTTTCCCTATTAGACGTGCCACATCGGACATAATTGTTAAAATCTTGGAAGACTCTGTATTCCTTGTACACGGTATTCCACAGACTATTCTCATGGACAACGGCACTCAATTTACTAGTCATGTCACTGATACATTTTTTAAGAAATACGCTATCCCTAATGTTCACCTTACCCCTAAATATACCCCTCAGGTAAATTTAGTTGAACGCTACAATCGTACAATCATCACTTGTCTTTCAACATACGTTGATGATGATCATAGATCATGGGACCTATTTATTCCGAAAGTGCAGTTTGCTATTAATAACTCCGTTAACGAGGCCACAGGCTATACGCCAGCGTTCCTAGTTTACGGACGCAAACTTGTGACTTGCGGAACTCATTATATCGACAATGAGCTCGGTAGCGAAATTTTGTTCTTACCTCGGGACATCTATGCTGAAAACTTGGGTTGTCTTTCCAACATTTTTGACAACGTACAGTCAAAATTATGGCAAGCTCATGTGAAGAATACATCACATTACAACTTACGCCGTAAGTTTGCTGAGTTTAACGTTGGCGATGTGGTCATGAAGCGTGCTTACTTCCTAAGCGACAAGGAAAGTCGTTTTTCGAAAAAGTTAGCTCCAAAATTTATAAAAGCAAGAGTTATTGCCAAGAAGTCTCCTCTTGTTTATGTTTTACAGGACATGTTTGGCAAAAACTTAGGCTCATGGCACATCAAAGACCTGAAACTGGTTGGACTAAATAAGTAGTTTTTTTTTTTTTTGTTTTTTGGTATGTATACATCTAAAATATTTATTTATATATTTTTTTCCCATTCTTAATATATCGTTGCTGTAGGTCTATGTGATTTTCGTTATCTCTCGCGTGTGCTTTCTATCATGTGAACTAGTTTTTGTATGGTAATAGGTTCAATATGTAACTTATTACCTAAATTTAACTGAAAGTGGTCGTCAGTAAATTGTTATATTTAGTGCCGTTATTATGAATGCGAGAAGTATGAAAGACGAATTTGAATGAGTAAAACAATTACTTAGGTACTGTTTTCCTATGCGGATTTTATTATTTTAGGTATAATAAAATCCTTCACTACGCGCGGGGGTATTGTAACGTATACACGTTATTTTACGTAGATACAATAGTTTTAGGAACTTAATAATAAATAATAAAACAAAAGAAAAACAAATTATCTAGTTTTATTATATTTAAAATAAATACGTAGGTATCGAATGAAAGAAAATACAATCTATTCGCTATTTCACATTCTTTTACCATGCCTAAAGTCACAAGCGATGCGCGGAATACTTCCTCATGCTGTGAACTGTACTGTTTACGCTGTCTATGGGGCCGGCATCGGCATCTGCGTAAGCGTTTTTCTAACCGCCATTTTGCGAGCTCGGAGCGAGTCGCCGCAAACCGTCTCAGAGTACGGTCACATTACCTGTTTGCGCGCGCTAGCTACGAACGTTGAATATTCAACATTTTGCCTATTTCCTTTTACTGATATTTTATTCCTAAAACTCACTTGCAGTCGAAGGCCATAATTAACTATAAATTCAGTGTAAAATCCCGTATTCGGTAAGTGTTGAACAATTATTTCCGCAAAACCGTAGGTAGACTTTGTAACGTATTTTAACGGTCATTTATTTTAGTTTGTGTTAATTTAAGTTAATTTCAGCCTTTTTCTCACAATGCTTTCATCAACTAGGTATCTACACAATACACTAGATATCCTACTGCACTTTTACTCTTTCATTCTATCATTTCACTATCATTTTCTCATGTACACTCCGCTCTGATTGTGACACTTCATACATCACCTCAGTACTCTCCTCTCATAGTTACCAGCATCTTCATCTCGCTTGGCTACGATGGTCACAATCAGAGGGAGAGAACGTTAGACGTGTCCTGACGGAATTTTTATATGGAATTCCAGGGTCCAAGGTTACGGGTGAGAAGACCAAGAAGTTTTGCCGCCAATTCTACCACTGGCGTGTTCATTGGCGTTCCTCCGCGTTCTTCTGACATCGGACACCTTGCGAGACTCTCATCGGCTCCACATCAGCCTGGACTATCCGAGGGGAGTACCTACCCTACCTCCGCCTTTACGAGTGCAACCGTTCAATCAGTGACCAGGGCCATTATAGAACCGTTTTAATAAATTTGTATACTGCCAGGTCTGTGTTTCATTCCATAACCAGCCTGACACGTATCACTATGGTAGCAGTTGTTCAAAGGTTCGAAATTATAATAGGTTTTAAGGAGTAGGTGGGTACTTATTACTCGTAGGTTTGTTTAGTAAGTAAAAACTTTGTAAGTATTTACTTTGTATTCCTAATCAAAAAAAATAATTCAATGTTCTAAAATTTAGAACATTTACAATTTTTACATTTATTTTACAAGCAGGTAACTAGTACAAATTACAAAACTATTATTGGTAGGTTACATCTATAATTATATCCAGTGAAAGTCAAAGTCAAAAAGTTTTATTCAATAAAATTATCTACAAAATATCACTAACTTTGAAGACCTCGGTGGTGCAGCGGTGAAGGCCCACCTGAGACGCAGGAGGTTGCGGGTTTGATCCCTGCCGCGAGACAAAGGTTTATAAGATCTGTAAATATTAGTTTCGGGTCTGGGCGTTTTCTATGTTCAGCCAAGACCATTTGGAACTGTTTTTTGGCGTAATCCGTCAAAATTATAACCCTTCTTTTTTGCTTCGCCGTAGTCGGGTAAAATTTTAGACACAACATTATGTATTGCATGCATGCCAATATTCATTACCATGACGAGCTAGCGCAATAAACATACTCGGCAGTAGTAGCACAGATTATTAAGAAGTAGCACTTGAAAGTAAAGGGGTAGTCAGAAGCAAGTCCAAATATAAGCCATCTACGGTGCGCGAGATCTTAGTTCGGGGCGAACTAAGTAAGTATGTAAGTATTCAAATCGGACTGGTAGTTCCTGAGATTACCGCATTCAAACAAACAAACAAACTCCTCCGCTTTATAATATTAGTATCTATAGTATAGGTACTAATATGAAATAATAAAAAAATATCAGTTAGGTAGAAATTAGGTACTTGGTTTGGGTGGCATAACACCATCCCTATAGACAAAAACCAGGATTATTTTTATGGAAAAATGATAAATAGGGATGGACTTTCATGTGAAAACTAACACCATTATTCTTGTTGTGTAAATCGGATCTACTTACGCACCAATTTACAGCACAACAAGGCATTTTTATGAAAAAAACTAGAAATTTAGTTGACCGTCGCCGCCAATGTCAACTTCGCAACTAAACTCGTCCGTGTCACACTTTTCAAGCCCCGCCTACCGTGTCACACTTTTCGTTGGGTCATTTTCTAGCGCAAATAATGCTTCCATGTTTATATGCGTTCACTGGCGTACCCACTAAAAGACTAAAATGAATGCTCCATCTTTCACATTTCTATGCAAACGGAACAAGCCAAGACGTTGAGTGACGTAAAGTCAAAGGCGTTGCGCGTCAGCATCAGTCATCTCACCTATGACCTTGCTTGTGGGCGTTGTACCGTGTGATGGACAACTGACCGTGCCTGTAGGTCATTTCTACTAAAATACTTTTGATCAACCAAAACTTCAACGATTTAGTTTTGTTTCTCAATCTACTAAATGACCCACGAGGTTACTCTGTTATGATGACTTTTTAAACTAATTACCAATGAGGCTTTGCAGATTACTGTCATTTTGGAGAACGAAACAAAACGCAGTGGCAATGATACTTGAATGGTTGACGTTGAATACCTATATGACGTTGAAAATAGAGGAACTGAGACCCTAGTCTGATGGAGTTATCGTGCAAATAGGGATTGTGGTGTTATAAAACTATGGACAAAAACGAAGGTAGGTATAGACAAAATGGGAGTCTCTAAATATGCTAACTGATCGCTGACTGCTCAAAGAAGAGACAAATTAGTCAGTAATTTTGTAAGGAGTTTTATCGTTTTTCTATAGAGTTTCAATTGATTTGAAATTTGTAGGTAATTAAAAGCGTTGTTTTACTACAATTATATTTCATAACCTTCAACATTGCATGGTAGCAAGTTTTTTTGAAGTTTGGTAAATATTAAAAATTGACTTTGGCATTTTATTTTTAAAAGTTTCCACAAAGTGATAAGTTCAGTACATAAAGGATAATCTCATGATGGTATCAAACTAATTTAAAAAAAATATTAATAAGTGTACCTTTTATCATCACGTTTTAATTTTATTACCTAATATTTTATTTATGGCAAGTAAAGGTCTTCTAACATGAAAGGCCAAAAACTAATCTAAATTTAACATCATCCACCGAAGTTCTATCTCTAAACATTCCAAATTACGTTCTGAATAATTATTTATTTGCTCTCGCGAATAAAATTTTCTCTAAAGCTTTCGGCAAAGAGTTCTGAAAATTGCCCAATTAATTATTTATTAAGCTTTTAAGAAACGCAGTGCAATACGAGTTTTTACAGAAATATGAAGAGTGAAGCTACTTTGACTTTTAAAGTAGAGAGTGCAGCTTAAAAATTAAAGCTGGTTTACTTCATACTAACGCTTAGACTACGTACCTGTATGAGAAATTATATTTATTATAATGGTCTATGTGCCGACGACAAAAACATTTTAATGATAGGGTCAACAAAGGAATAATATTATTAGTTTGCGTATTAGGTATAACTTATTCTGAATAAATTCAGTAGATTTTCCTTATTTTTAGGTCATTCTTGGAAGTACGCTTTATACCTCGTATAATTTGTACCACCTTTTAATTTTTAAGCTACTAACTTTTTATACATATAAATGTTTTGGATCATAAATTGGGCTGTCATATAGGAATTCATTTTACATTGACCTCTAAGGGCCGATTTCACCGTTGCAATTGAACGCGATCAACACTCGAAACCGAGTTCAAGAGTAATTTTTTTTCATAAGAATCATGACACTGACAACTCTTGAACGTGGTTTAGATGCGCTAATCGCAATTAAGGGCCCTAGCTATATTACACTATCTATCGTCGCTGTACACTTCAAAATGTATAGGAATTGACGTTCTGACCACGTGACTCATCTCAGCTTTAAACGTCAATTCCTATACTTACATTTTGAAGTATTCTATTCTACAGCGACGATAGATAGTGTAATATGGATAGGGGGGCAGTTTCGTTGGTGAAATTGTTACTAAAACGAAGCATGAAAACAACTGTAACATCAAAGCGCGGGAGAGAATCTCTTAGATATTTTATATATTTATATCCTTTTAAAGATGTCAAATAAGGTAGTGAGAAGTACGTCCAAATACAATTTTGGTACATGCTTGCATTGACTCATAATTATTTGAAAACCAAAATAACCATTCTCAAATAGAGCACGGTGTTATAAAGTTTTACATAAACACAATCAAAAAATTCTTAAACATCTTGAGGTAATAACCGCCAATGGTATGAACTGAATAAACTGTTCTATTTAAGCTAGCGTAAAACCTTAAGAGCTTGTGTAATTCAAGATAATCCTTCTGGGAAGGCTTTACGAAAATTCCCAGTTTCTCACAATTTTAGAAACAATTGCCACTCGATATTCAACCTAATTTTTTGATGTTCAAGAAAATTAAAATTAGTATCTGTTACAACTAAGGGGTGTAAGGGGTTTCAAACAACATCTTTCGAACCCAAGTCAACCTCACCGGCCCGTGGTACACCCTGCCGAACAACAAACGAGGCTCTGACGCGCCACCCGCCAACCCGCACTAGACCAGCGTGGTGGGTTAAGGTCTAAACCCCCCCAACAATGGAAAGAACCATAGAATCAAGGCCCCAAGTGCCCGGCGATCCTAGCAGCTGCGCTGGCGTTGACGGGTGCTATGCCAGCTCTAGGGTCAGGGGTGCGAAGAATCTCCGGGCGAGATCCCACCGTCAAACGACTCCGGCTCACGTTATAAAGGACACCGACACTTTGCAGATTTTGACATATAACGTAAGAACACTCAAGGAAGATGAACGTTTAATCGAATTAGAAAATGCACTCAAGTACATTAAATGGGATGTTATAGGTCTAGGAGAGGTAAGAAGAAATGGCGAAAATACAGAAGAACGAGATGATAATGTGTTTTTCCACTTCGGAGAAACCAAAGGTCTTCACGGTGTAGGATTTTTGGTTGCTAAGAAGTGGAAGAACAATATTATTGAATTCACGGGGTACTCTGAACGCATTGCGGTTTTGAGACTTCAGTTAACATCAAAGGCTACCTTAACCATCGTACAAGTTTATGCACCGACTTCCGCATATAATAACGACGAAGTAGAGCTATTTTATGACCTTCTCAACAGAGCTTGTGATGAAAACCGAGGAACATGGAACATTGTCATGGGTGACTTTAATGCAAAGCTTGGAACCAAACAGGTGACAGATAGCGATGCCATTCTTGGACAGTTTGGATTAGGAGAACGCAACGAGCGTGGTGATAGGTTGATCCATTTTGCTTTTGGCCAAAATCTGAACGTTGCTAATAGCTGTTTCCTAAAGAAACCTCACAGACGATGGACATGGAAATCTCCCGATGCATTAAGGCGAAATGAAATTGATTTTATTCTCAGTTCAGAACGGAATATCATAAAAAATGTTAATGTCATTAATAAAATAAAATATAGTTCAGACCACCGACCCTTACGAGCAACAGTAAAATTAGACTTTAAAATCCATAGAATTTAAAATTAAAAAACACTCTAAACATATTTTATATAAAAACTCAGATAAATTTAACATTGAACTCTCTAATACATTTTCAAATTTAAATATAAACCATATAGAAGACGTAGAAGACCAATATAAAGTCATAGTGAAAGGGATAGAATCAAGCAGTAAGAAAATAAAAGGAATAAAGAAGAGTAAAGTAAAATTATCGAATCATACTAAAGATCTAATAATAAAAAGGGAAGAGCTTGAAATTTGCACCAATGAATATAGAAAATTTGATAGACAGGTTAAACGTAGCATACGTAAAGATATCAGAACGTTTAATGTTCATTTAATAAAGACGGCAATAGAAAACAATACCTCTCTTAGAGTAGCCAAACAGGGAATGTCACATGGGAAGAAGTGGATAAATAGCCTACAAGATGAAAAGGGAAAAAAGCAAAATAGTCGTGAAAAAATTATGAAGATTTGTACCGATTTTTATAAGAAACTGTATTCAGACAGTGATAATACTAGTAATGGAGAATCAGCATACAACTTTTCTGAAACTATACCATATATCACCGGTAAAGAAGTCCACGACGTCTTCAAATCCATGAAGTTTGACAGAAGTCCCGGTGAAGATGGTATAACGACAGAGGCATTGAAGATTGGTGCACCTACTTTACTTCCTCACGTCACGAATCTGTTCAATTCTATTCTTACAACTGGACAGTTCCCAAAACAGATGTGTCACTCCAATATTGTCCTATTGCATAAAAAAGGGGACAAATCTAATATAGGCAACTATCGACCCATCAGCCTGGTGTCACATCTGTACAAAGCCTTCATCAAAGTCATACAGAATCGTATTAAGACCAAACTCGACCAGCATCAACCACCGGAGCAGGCAGGTTTCCGCCCTGGGTTCTCCACCACTGACCACTTACATACCCTTAATCAAGTAATTGAAAAATATTCAGAATTCCACAAACCCCTGTACATAGCCTTCGTGGATTACACGAAGGCTTTCAACAGTTTAAAACACTCTGCTATTTTTAAAGCTTTGGAAACCCAGGAAATAGACCAAACATACATAAACATCATTAAAATCATATATAATAATAGTTCCGCAAACATAAAACTTCACTCCAACGGCCCAACATTTGACATCCAGAAAGGCGTAAAGCAAGGAGACCCACTTTCTCCTATTCTTTTTACGAGCACATTGGAAGAGGTCTTTAAAACTCTAACAGAAACGTGGTCTGCGAAAGGTATTGTCATCGAGAGCAAACGCCTGACCAATTTGAGATTTGCGGACGACATCGTACTTTTTGCACCCACTGCTCTGGAACTGCAACAGATGCTCCAAGATCTGAGCGCGGCAAGTCTTGAAGTTGGACTTCTGATGAACCAGTCCAAAACGAAGATCATGACAAACAGCAGGAAACGTAAGGTCGAGGTAGATAGATGGGCAGAATATACAATATGTTGATGAGTACCTTTACTTGGGCCAGCTAGCAAGCTTCGATAACAGGCAAGATCGAGAAATCGGTCGCAGAATAGAGAATGCCTGGAAGAGCTACTGGTCCATGAAAGAGTACATGAAAGGTGACTTACCTATAACACTTAAACGCCAACTCATCGACATGTGTATTCTGCCCGTCCTAACTTACGGTGCTCAAACATGGTCACTGACAGAAGCACAGAAGTCCAAACTCAAGATTTGTCAAAGAGCCATGGAACGTAGCATTCTTGGGGTCAAGCGCGTTGAACGAGTGCGAAATACCATGCTGCGTTCATTAACAGGCATTGCAGATGTGGGTACCAAGACTGCCAAACTTAAATGGGACTGGGCGGGTCATGTGAGCCGGATGGACCCTGTAAAATGGGCCCACATTGTTACACCATGGATGCCAGAAGGAAGGCGGCGTCGAGGTCGACCGCGGAAACGTTGCCGCGACGATATCGATGCCTTTGAGAGTGACTGGTGGGAGACGGCGAGAGACAGAGATAGATGGAGGGAGTTGGGGGAGACCTTTGCCCAGCAGTGGGACGAGATAGGTTGAAAAAAAAAAAAAAAAAAAAAAAAACAACTACCTTTGAAACCAAACCGTGTTGACCTAAATCATCAACTATCGACCAGAAGACCGTAGACCCGAAGCCTAAGTGAGCTAGATATCTAGATCAAATTTCGGGTTATTCAGAACTCAAAATATTGTTGATGGTATTGAAGGTATTTTAGTAGGTATTGATCGACTCGATTGGGATAGTGCCACAAAGATGAAAGGTTCTGTAAAGGAATCAGACGGTTCACTTTTCGTTCATTTCTGTTATTTATTCGTCAAAAGAAAGTGACACATCTAAACATAAAATTAAAGAAAAGTGTCTTACTTTCATTCTTCTTTCACTTGAATGAACCGTCCGATTCCACCTTTAGCGAAATTTCCGTAGATGAAAGACTCAGCTGGTAAAACGGAAATGAATGAATCGTCCTGTCGATGGACAGTCCTATTATGACGAATCGGCCTTAGGCAAACGGTTGCGAAATCTTCGATGATTCTGAACGTTGTGGGCTCAAACTCTCTAATCATCAATAGGTTCTTCGTTTCGGAGAATTACTATCCCCATTAATAAGAGATGAAAAGCTTATTATACTATCACATTACACTAATCACACTAATATTATAAATGCGAAAGTTTGGATGTTTGGATGGATGGATGTTTGGGTGTATGTTCCTCTGTAACTCGAAAACCACGGAACCGGTTTGCCTGAAATTTAAAATTTAGATAGATAATGACCGGGAATAGGACATAGGCTAATACTTTTTATCCGGGTACCATGCGAACAAAGCCGTAGGTGGAAACTAGCATACAAAATTTTTTTAGACTTGGTAAATTAAATACCTAAAAGGGCCTAAGTAAAAAATGTTCTTTATCGAGACGATCATTAGCCTGAAAATGATTACGATCTTGTTCGTTAAATGTCATACGATAATGAACCTTATCTCTTTACATAAACCCGATAATCAGATTGATATAGTATGCACCTGCAGGCTTAAAAGCGTACATGCATTTCAGAATACCTTGTATAATGTTCATAATAAAGTTATTAAAACCGCTTTCTAATATTGTGCAATGAATTTAAATTTTCAACACAAAGATTATAAGAGTTGCGAATAAAAAAGTTATGTTAGAGTATTATATTAGATACATTAATAATTATATTAAATTCTAGATTTTGGCTGTGGAGTGGGCAACTAAATTTTCTTCGAATAGGACCCTGATTGTATTATAATGATATTTAATTTACGATTCTCACGATTTAAACATTCTACACAGTTCAAATTTAGGTATCCAATGACTATAATGATTCAGATAAAAGTATTTTGGTCTGATGATCCCCAATCATGAGATCTGTAGCCCTAAGCTATACAACAAATGCTCTTAGCCCGCCATAATATCCAGACACCTTGAAACTTAATTTAATGTGGTACTTATTAAACATGCTAGGGTCATTTTATGTTGGCCGGTTTAATTTGCCCATAAAAACTATGCGTAGGTAACAAAAATTATGTCTTTATTAAAGCTATTACGGTTATTATACGCTTGGTACACATTCGTTGCTTTTCTGTAATGAATAATGTAGAAATGGGTTTGTAACTGTTTATTATGCTATTTACAACGAAATAATAGTATGTTGCTGGGAATATTAGGTACGGTAGAAATAGAAACAGAACAAAATATAAGATTCTTTATTGAGACACAACTACTATTATTATGAAGATCTCTATGCCGCAGTGGGCAAAGGCAAGCCCGAAACCAGCAACCAGCAACCAGCAACCAGCAACCAGCAACCAGCAACCTTCTGTAGATTGCTGGTTCGATTCCCACCACGAAGCAAAATATTATCTACAAATTATTTTTACTGGTCTGGATGTTTTTTCTATTTCTTTTATTTTTTAGTTTTATATTTAAAGTTTTGGTACGCGTGTGTCCTTAACTCCTCTCTTCCTAAATGCTTGAATAATTTTTTTTAGTACCTACTTTGAGTGTTGGCTCTGTAGGTGGCGCTGTCAAGAGAGATTGAGTTTTTTTTTTAATTTTTTCGACCTTGTTTTAATTTTTAAATAGAAGACAGATTTATATTTTATGCTGCTACCTTAATAGTCTAGAAAAATAAAAATAAATCCTTTCATAATGTCCTTTCATGTCGTCAGTCAATTCTCACAAGTAAACTCAAGCTTTGATTACTATTTCCATAAATAATGTAAAAATACAAGAATTAAGGACCAAAAACATGTTATTTGTCAACATTTCGATGACAGAAAACAATTTACTATATCCTTCAAATATTTTCGTCAGCGGGTGAATTTTTCATTACAGGCCGTATTCAGCTGACCTAATTTTTTTGCGTACAAAAGCATTCCGTACCTAATAACTCATGCTTTTTATATTTAATCTAGATGATTTATACAGCTTTAGAAATGTATTCTATCATATACTTATATTATTGGGAGGTAGATAATGTTCCTTTAACGTAGGAGAGACATTGCTGGAAAAAGGTAAGGAACCGTCATGGCTTAGCGACTTAAAAGCTGGATCTAGGGCCGGGATCCAGATTGTCCAAAAACTTTGTTACCAAAGTTAGCCACTAACTCATACAATAATACATACGACATACCTAGTGAAATAATTATAGAAATTGGATCTATGTAATTACCCTTACATACCCTACGTAAAGGAACATCAGAAACCAGTTCTGTTGAGGATTGGGGCTTCTTCAATTAAAACTCCTCTCAACAATGGTACAAAACAGTTATACTCATAGATAGCATCTAAATTAAAATAAATGATGAAAATGCGTGATGTCCTTGCTTGCACGTCAAAACAGGAAGAGGCGCCATTCTTCCCCCGCCCGGGGGACGCGGGGGACGGGGGCTAGTGATGTGCTGGTTTGTCTATGCAATCAAAGGCATAGACAATATCCGCCTCCTTGAAGTGAAGAATCATATATATAGAATATCAGGGAAGATCCATGAGAGGGCAAATTCTGTTTATAGCTCTTCTTATGATTCCCTTGCTCGTTCTGATATCTGCAACGCGGCAGGCGCCATCGGTTCCTCGGTGAACAGTGGTGGTCCGTCCTAGTAACCATTTCATAGGTGGGCACTCATCTTTAATTAGGACCAGCTGGTTGGGTTTGATGTCCGGTTCTCTTTTCTGCCATTTGACGCGTTGCTGTAGTTCGCAAATGTATTCGCGGCTCCATCGGCTCCAAAAATGCTGCCTTGCTTGTTCTATGCGAGCATATCTGTGAAGACGATTCGGATTAACCTCTTGCAAGTCGGGGGCAGGTAGTGACGTGAGTGGTCTCCCTACTAGGAAATGCCCGGGGGTCAAGGTACATAGGTCATTTGGATCGGAGGACATAGGAACTAGTGGTCTCGAATTCAGAATGGCCTCGATTTGGCAAAATAGAGTACCGAGCTCTTCAAAAGTAAAATGAGCATTCCCTGCTACCCGTTTCAGATGAAATTTCGCCGACTTCACAGCTGCCTCATAAAGCCCGCCAAAATGAGGCGAATATACAGGCGAAAATTTGAACCTAATGCCTTCACTGACTAGATCTGACACAGAATCTGAACATGCTTTGACAAGGGCACCAATTTCTCGGTTTGCGCCGACAAAGTTGGTGCCGTTGTCACAAAAGATCTCGCGAGGTTTTCCTCGGCGAGATATGAAGCGACGCAAGGCCGATATAAATGCTTCTGTTGTTAGATCGCTCACCAGCTCGAGATGAACAGCCTTAACCTTGAAACAAATGAAAACACAGAGATAGCATTTTATCAGTCTTGCGCCCCGACCTTTTTTATTGCAAATAAAAAACGGTCCAGCGTAATCAGTTCCCGTTATTTCAAACGGAAAACCGGGTGATAATCTCACTGAAGGTAAGTTACCCATTATCTGTTTCGCAACTACTCCTTTCATTCGCTTACACCTTAAACAACTATTGCATATTTTTCTTGCTAAACATCTACCGCCTATGGGCCAGTATTGTTCGCGAACTACTGAAAGAAGTAGTTGCGGCCCTGCATGCATTAACTTTGTATGAAAGTATGACATGATCAACACTGCATAACGGTGTTTTCCATTTAGTAAAATTGGATGCCGTTTATCAAAACTATATTCTGAGTTATCCAACCTCCCCCCCACACGAATCAGACCTGTCTGTTCCTCAATTGTAGGATTTAAATTGTGTATGGCGGGAAAGTTCTTGAAATTATTTTTGTAAACAGAAAAGCATTCTTGTTGTGAAAACTGAGCTAATTTTAATTCACTATTCTCTAGTTCCTTGACTGTTAACGGCTCGCTTAATCTTACTTTGTTTCTAGTCATGTAAATAAATCGATAAACATATGCTAGTATACGACGCAATTTTATAAAACTTGAATATCGCTCAAAATCAATTATTGATTTCGGATTTGTATCTATATTTGAAAAGTGCACCCTTACTTCCGGTAAGTTCGTTTGATCGTCATCGCTTCGCTGCTGGTCAGGCCAGTGAGTTTCTGTGCTTTTAAGGTATGTAGGCCCATCCCACCACAACGACAGGTTAGGTACCTCTTCAGGATATACGCCGCGAGAGGCGAGATCAGCTGGGTTTAGCGTTGTAGGTACATATCTCCATGCACAGCTGTTAGCACAGAGCTCATTTACCTCGGCTACGCGGTGTGACACAAAAGTACTCAATTTGTGCGGAGGAGTGTTCAGCCAGCTCAGTACGACGTTTGAGTCGCACCAAAAGTATTTATAGTCAATTGAACATCGCAGAGCGTCTGTTACCTTTTTACATAGCCGAGCTGCTAAAACTGCTCCACACAATTCGAGCCTAGGTATGGTTGTTGACTTCAGAGGGGCAACTTTTGACTTGGCACACAAGAGATGTACGCTTATGTGCCCCAGAGCGTCGATCGAGCGTACATAAACGCAGGCGGCGTATGCAGCCATCGATGCGTCTGAAAAAGTATGAATTTCGATTTTATCATGATTTATACAGATTGCACGGCGTGGGATGGACAAACGTTCAATATGTTTAAAATTGTTAATTATCTTGTGCCACATTTCTGAAATGTCTTCAGGAATTTTTTCATCCCACCCCACTCCTTGCAACCATAATTTTTGTAAAATTATTTTGCACGTTATTACGCATAAGCTTAACAGTCCTAGTGGGTCGAATATAGATGACGCTACTGATAAAACTGTACGCTTTGTAACTGAACGTATACTCTGTTCATACATTTTGGATGATTTTTCTACTGCTATAATAATGGAATCAAAATTTGGATCCCATTCGATTCCTAATGTATTTGTTACAGATGAAATTTTTAAATTATCTTGTTGATCTTTGCTTTCGTTTACTAAACGTAATAATGATTGCGAGTTGCTCTTTACCTTACGTAAGTTAAAGCCTGCTGATGCAAGTAATGCTGATAGATCTTTATATATTTTTTGTAATTCTGTTTCGCCTGAACTGCCTGTAATAATATCGTCGATATAGAAATCGTGCATCATAATATCGGTTATCAACGGATCCTTGCATTCAATCGCTAGTTGAACAATACATCTGGTGCTTAGGTACGCAGCGGACGACGTCCCATACGTTAAGGTGTTTAAGGTTAGGTAGCTTATCTTTTCCTGTTCATTTTTTCGCCATAAAATTGTTTGCAAATTCCTTTGACTGTCATCTACAAAAACTTGTCGATACATTTTTTCTAGATCGCCTGTGAAAATAAATGTATGCTGCCTTAATCTTATTAAAATCGAAAAAATATCGTCTTGAAGATTAGGCCCTACCATCAATATATCGTTGAGCGAAAGACCTGACGTTGTTTTACACGAAGCGTCAAACACAACCCGACATTTCGTGCTTTCGCTCTGTTCTTTAAGCACGGGGTGGTGTGGCAAAAATACTGCGTTTTCAGGTCTTTCGGTCCGCGACAAATGACCGAGTGTCTCGTACTCGTCTATGAAATCTACATACTGAGTTTTTACGTCTGGCTGCCTTTGAAAACGCCGCTCTAAGGATTCAAACCTTTTACGTGCCATATAATATGAGTCTCCCAATGCTTCTGGCTTCGCTTTCAAAGGCAGCGTAACGCAGAATCTCCCGTCGTCGAGGCGCCGTGTGGTTTCGACAAAGTGCCGCTCGCACTCCACTTCTTCCTCAGACATTACGGGTTTTCTAGGAACTTCTTCAAGTTCCCAGAATTTGTTTAATTGACTTTGAATTTCGCGACTGAAATTACACACAAGTTTAGTTTGATTAGTATTCTGATTGCTACACATGACTGGTCCCGACAATAACCATCCGAACATAGAATTCTGAAGAACAGGCAAGTCTTTACCTAGTCTGATTTGTTCTGAACTTAATAAGTCCCAAAAGACATCAGCCCCCAACAGTAAATCAATTTTTGCTGGGATATGATAAGTTGAGTCAGCGAGGGTGATATTTTTTGGCAATTTAATTTTTGACACGTCGACTTCATGGCTAGGAAGCGAACTTGTTATGTCTTTTATAATGAATGCATTGACAGAAGTGCTAAAAGCATTCGTGCGCGACTGTACCTTGATACTACAGCGCTGTAACGCTTCAAACGAGATGCCGTTGATTCCTGTCACACTAACTGAGTTAACATGCTCCGTTTGAATGCCTAGTTTTGTTTTTAAATGTTCGCTGATGAAACACGACTGGCTACCGCAGTCAAGCAGGCAGCGCGCTTCAACAGTCTCATCTGAGTTGGTGCTTGAAACCTTCACAATAGCTGTTGACAACAAGACCTGATTTGAAATGCAAGTGGATAATGAAATTGGACTTGAAACCAATGACTTCTCGTTAGCTGTTGGTTTGTCAAAATGTAGCAATGAATTGTGCTTTTGACTGCACACCTTGCATGATTTTGCTTTGCATTGTGGGGCTAAATGTCCGCTACGTAGACAGTTGATGCAATATCTGTTTTTTACAATAAGATTAAATCTGTCCAACGGTGACATCGCCAAAAATTGTTTACAGTAGTAGATCAAATGTTCTCCACTACAAACTAAACATTTTGAATCTTTGTTTTCATAAGTAGCAGCAACAAATGCCTTTTGCTGCTTATTTATACGCTTATATGGCTGCAACTGCGACTGTTGTTGCGATGGCTGCAGCCCCGTAGCTACCTCACTCCTACTCGCGACTGACGTCGACGAAGCCTCCAGAACGTCGGCTCTCAACCTCAAAAAAGCATAAAAGTTGTCTAAATTAGGTATGTCTGTCATAGACCCTTTATATTCCTCCCATTTCATACTAGTTGTGTTATCGAATTTTATTGAAATTAAGTATATTATCAGGGTGTCCCAATTTTCTGTTTTTTCACCTAATGTATGTAACGCTCTTAAATGTTTTGCGATATGATCAGCTAGAAGCCGCAGAGAACTTTCAGCACCAGCCTGCGGTACCTCCAACAATGCCTTAAGGTGGGTATTTACTAGCTTGTGCTTGTTGTTGTACCGGTCACACAATAATTTCCAAGCAACTTCATAGTTGTGGCTAGATATTTCCAATGATGCAATAACAGTTGAAGCCGAGCCAGTAATAGCACCTTTTAGGTATTGATATTTGTTTATGCTAGCTATAGATTCATTGTTATGAATCAACGAGGAAAATGTGTCATGAAACTCTAACCATTTTGAAACATCACCATCAAAATTAGGAATTTTAATTTGAGGTAGCTTAATACGGGTGTTTTGTGCAGTTGTGGAATTCGAACCTGAACCTGAGCTGTGTGCATCACATTCAATACTAATTTGATGCTTTTCAATCACATCTTGAGCCTCCGCCATAGCCTTATAAAATCTAGTCTCGCTTGCCTCTCTTTCTACCTGATTTTCTGGATTTTCCAGCTTAATTTCAATGCTAGTCTGAACTAAATCATATTCTGTAAATAAACTTTCTAATTTCTTTAATCGAGCCTTTGTTTCATGGCATTTAAGTTTACTAACAGTGCTTAATGATTTTAATTCCTCTATGTATTTTTCAAAGGTTGTTAATCTCCCTTTTATAGAAGATCTTTTAGCTTTAAGATCTTTTATATCCTCTGTGGCAGTCATTGTAATGAAGGCAAAAAGTCAAATGTATAAATACCTCTACTCCAAGGAACCAACAAACCAGCTGTGAAGTCGCACAATAACAATGCAGGTCTGCGCTCACGATGAATCGTCGCACTGATTATCTTTATGTATAGGCACTGAATGCACTTGCACTGGTTTAACCTGGAATTGATATGAATCGGGATTAACTTTACTTCAAAATGACTTATTTTTGAACAGGATCTGGGTCGGGATATGTTATTACAAGTTATGTTGTTTATTTATGTAATTGAAAACATGAAATAACTTTAAAACATGAGAGAATTTACTTGAGTAGAAAGTGTTGTGCAATTTAGCAATTTGGGTACTATTTCAATTGAGAAATGTTGAAATGGGAATGTAGTTTTAATGCAAAAGTTTATTTAAGAATGCTATTTCTGAGAAGTACTGAAATGGGAATATAACTTTATAAAAATAATTGTTGAAATAACTACCAATACTGAGTAGTTGGATGTAATAATTAGGTTATATTTTTTTTACAACCAATTATTTTCTTCAACCATGTGGCTAAAGGTGAACAAAATAAGTACAATAACCTGTAAAAAAAGGATATTAGGTACCTAGCTTGCTTTTTAGTGTACACTAGGATTTGTGAAAACAAGTTACATATAAAAATATGATGAATTTGAATTTCGAGCACGCTAGACGAAAGGATAGATGTTGGGATGGGAATGTAATAAGGAGCGGGCCAACCTTTCAGGGACCAGCTTCACTATCACGCTGCAATTCAATGCTCTGGTTTCCAATCCAATCCAATCCGATATTCGCCGTTGCCCTTTTGAAACTCGTGCGCAACAAAATTTTGCAATAAAGATGTCTGCCGCCGTGTCGTGGTGTCGTCGTGTTGAACTCGAACTCGTTGTCTTCCGATTGCAGATTTTGATTTTTTGAGTTACGGTCGCCAAAAATTGTTGAGGATTGGGGCTTCTTCAATTAAAACTCCTCTCAACAATGGTACAAAACAGTTATACTCATAGATAGCATCTAAATTAAAATAAATGATGAAAATGCGTGATGTCCTTGCTTGCACGTCAAAACAGGAAGAGGCGCCATTCTTCCCCCGCCCGGGGGACGCGGGGGACGGGGGCTAGTGATGTGCTGGTTTGTCTATGCAATCAAAGGCATAGACAAGTTCATAACACAGTAAAGGGGTCAATCTCCAAAATCAGCGGACCTGGTTGATCGCTATGGCGCCCCTTAAATATCAATATTATTGCTTTTCTGCCCCTTCAGGGGCCAATATGAAAATATGCTTATTTAGACACCTCCTTCTCGAAATAAAAATACAGAAAAGCAATAATATCGATATTTAAAAAGCACCATAGCAATCAACTAAACACGCTGATTCTGGAGATTGACCCAAAGATAGCTTGCATAAGGAACAAATTAGAAAAAAAATTCTGATCCTTGATATATTAATACCTACCTCAGGGCAAATACTTCTTTAATATTAGTAACTAATTCAGCCTCTGGTATCCAAAATTCCTTAACATTATGACTCGTTAGAAACTCATTGATTAGATATACTAAGTAGAGTATCGTTACTAGAATATCAATCGAACTGGTTATTACATTCTTCATACCAGAGTCGGGTATTAAAAATACTTAGATAGGCTTTCAGTGAAAATGGATCCTTATTCCGCTTGTAACTACGCATATTTTAGTTCATCACCTTCTTGCTCTGGGCCTTTTAACATGTAATATTTAGGCCTTTTGTGCGCCAATTTCCATATTGCTTCTTTAATACAGATTTTACTCATAACTCTAATATTACGAGCCGTGTTGTTAGAGCCATGACTTTTGATCCAAAATAAAGTCGGAATAAGTTACACCTAGTACCTAGATATGCGTAACTACATAAATTCTAACTAATGTTATTCCAGAGGTCAACTTTTGTATAAGTCTGAGGATAGCTTCTTAAATCAGATTGTTTACAGGTTTGTCTACAGAATTTTATTTAAGGAGGTTATATCAGACTTTCATTAAGGTTTGCTCCTGGAATAACATTAGTTAGAACAGTTACTTACCTCTGCGTAATAATATCTATAATAAATATATATTTTACTCATTCCTAGTTATTGATGGAATAACACTTCATACTACAGTTAGTGTTTCTATCGAAGTAAACATTTAAACCATAGTTACATACTAGTTTTGTGAGTTGTAGACCTCGCGAGTCTGTGTTTTAAAAGTGAGCAATTTACTACATTTTTTACTCATCACGCTGAAGATCCTCATCAAAGTTTTATTAGACCAACCTAAAGTTACAACCAAAGAACCATGAAATCGGATGTCATATGGCGGAGATATCCTGTAGCCCTCTAAAAATGCAACCTGTAGAGGAGAACAGACAGACAGACAGATATCCGGCGGACAACCGAAAGCATTTTTGTCCAAGCTGAAGCAGAGACGCTTCGCTCGCTCGGTCAATAATGATTTGTGGTACCATCAGCTGTATCACTAAGTACTAATAAAGCATCACGTAATTTCGGTATGCTGTACTCCAATTGGTGCATTACTGAGAAGCCCAAGGGTTTAAGAATTTGAGGGCTTGGTCTTACTGACAGCGTTCTAAAATACGACGCGGTTTTATATCAGTTTTTGCAAAGGTATGATGCGAGAGCCACTTTGTTAAAATCCTTGAATTGGTACATTGAATGTACCAATTTTGGTACTTATCATTTAAAAATTGTAAAAGTTAGACCAAGGAAGTAGACAATCTGCTTGATCTTCAGCCATTCAAGATTTAAATATAAGTAATTGGTACATCATGGCCCCATTTTTCAGAAGTTAGCATTCCATACGTGACAGTATGCATGCTTTTCGGCGCACAGAATATTAACTTTACAACTAAAATAAGATTTTTGACCATAGATACTGAACATTTAAATTAACACGTTTACTGCCAAGTCTCACAAGTCACACAATTATGTGTAGTACGCTTACTGAATAAAAGGGGGCCGCATCATACCGTGCTTTGATGGCGTTTAATTTGCTTTCAACATTATCATGTTTTGTAAACCACCAAAATATCAAATCATAAATTGGTGACCATCGCGTTCACTTTGTCCACACCTTAGTACAGTAGACAGCTCGCGGGGACAATTTAGTACAATGTGATTGCTAACTATACCTCAGATTATACACCGCGTGCTGGATCCGAGTGTTGAGGAAAAAACTTGTTTTATGAGATTTCATTCAACTCTGCTTGTTGTTTAGATAATTGTGTACAAGAAACTGGGGGGCTTATCTTGAAATAGATTCTACGTAAATGATAAACCATTAGATATAATAATAAGGTAGACTTACCAAGTTGAGATGTTACGGAGAACGAAAATATGGAGATGGGTAGGATACTTTTTAAGATGAGAAGACGGTAGATGGACAAAGCAGTAACTGAGGGACCACGGGAGAACATCAGATAGACTTTCAGTCAGCTGGTTTGTTGCTGTTATAACGGCATTGTGCTTGATGGATACGAGACCGGAATTAAATTAAAAATGAAGGGCTGAACACTTAGGCCCCATTTATGGAGACGCGAAATGAGGCATCCTTAAGATGGGTGGATGTGAGCTGATTTAATAAAAAATAGATAAATCAAAATTAATAAGCTTAGGAGGACTAAGATAGTCTAATATCTTGTCGATAGTTTCCGTTGTAGTCTCAAATACAGTATAACAAATGCTATGGTTTTTGACTAAAAAGTAAGTAAATTCGCATGGGCAAGTGGCTAACTTTTTTGAATAATATAGAAAAACTTTGCTAAAATATTTTAGAACTCAAGAGGGCTATTCGAAGTTTTGTTAAATTAATGATACATTCAAGCAACCTACATATAATTATACTTTCAGACTTCTGCCCGGAGTATTATTCAGTCTTAATTTATTTCAATGGATACGGTTGACAAAAACAGATATTTTTCATTATGTTTGCTTTCAATGAAACCAAGGTTTATGATTACTTACTCTGTCTGTACTAATGATTAAATGTTTTGAAAAAAACTTAGATAGATTAAATTTTATCAAATTGATACCTTAAAATACAAAATATGTTACTTAAGTATAAGGATGTTCAAAAATATAACTTTGCCATGCTTTTTTTACAAAAAAAATATTAACATTCAAAGTCAAAAACACCTTTTAGCACCCAAACTCATTAAAATTTACTCATACATCACGACTGAATGAAGCTGCCAATTTCATGTTTTTATTACGAGGTACATGTAATGCATCTTCAATTATGTTATGTGCATTAATATGGCAGGTGCAGCTTATCAATTTATGGTAAACCTACATTTATAAGCACGCTTCGTCAGCACTCAAATCACCAAGTCGATGTAGTTTCCAAACTTTATTATACACTGTGACATGGATTGGACCTTTAATAATCTAATTTTGTCTCTATACTTTATTTTTTTGTGTTCATTAAAGAATTTAAGAATTATAAATACATATTTATCACTTAAATTACCTTTTTATTCAGTCCGAGACGTTTCTACTGGATTGCACCAGCCGTGGTCGCGGGAAGACTCACACACACACAACACGACACGGCTGGTGCAATGCTAGTCGAAACTTTGGGCCAAATAAAAAGGTAACTTATGTGATAAATACCCGGATACATATGTATTTAGAATGTGTTCAGCGGGCTTAAAAAGGTCGCTATTGCAGAATTGCATTATAGGAATTGAACTATTGCCATCTCTTTTCATTGACCGAGAGTGAAAAGAGACGGCAGTATAGTTCATTTCATATTGTGATTCAGCTTTAGCGACCTTTTTATGTCCGCTGAACGCGAAAGTTTAAAAAAGACAATTTAAGAATTTAAGAAATACATATTGGGATGATTGGATGAAAAGTAGAAGCACTCATTGAAACCTCTATCTTTTCAAATGTCAGTAACCAATATTAATGTCGCAGTGCTGAAGCAAGCTTTCTGTGATTTTAAGAGAATGTGACGTGGGACTTTATGTAATAACAGCATAAGAGAGACAATTGTGAACCAACAATTCGGACGTAATTTTTTGACTTTTTTTACTGCATTAAAAGCCGCTAAAGTCTTGGGGCGTAAAGTAATTGATACCATGTGTCAGATTTACCGTATGTCGTGGTTAGTGATTATTTTGACATAATACCGAGTTTGTTAACACCAGCTATTAATGGTGAAGGATAACATCGGGAGCCTCTTTTTTACCAAGTTTATTTAAACAATGAACACTGAGAGAATGCTTTTCCTATGGTTTAAAATGTATTTGTAGGTAGGTAAGTATAACAAAATGAAAAATGTTTGCGAAGCTTTGCTAAAACGTTTGACACACATTTATAGTAGAGCTAATATTTTATATGGTAGAGCTATCAAAGCATCGACGTTGATAAAGCTATTTGAACGAAATTAAAGTATTCTGAAATTTGAAACCGAAGTAGGCGTTAAAAAAACGTTTTAAAAAAAATAAGGGAAAAATGAGAGAATTTCGTAGATTGTTCATTTTGCGATATCTGAACAGGATATTATGGATTAAATTATACGTTTAAGTTTATTTTAATATGCTATACCACATGAGCGAAGCCACGATATTAAGAATAATGATGTAAAAATTCGATAAAAGCTTTCGCAAACAATGTTTTATCATTGAAATCTCCAACAAATAGCACATGATAGCAGTGTATCATTACAAAAATACCGTAAAATATACAAAAAGTGTGTTGTAAAGACATAATTGGCTATTCTCGCAAACAATGGACCGGGTGCTAGCGCCTCAAGCCACGGTCCACGAACAAATGAAGCATGCTCTCACGTATACTTAGCCAATTTTCCTGGACCTCCCCGAACCCTACACACCCCCTTCATTCTTCCCAGATTTCTACACCAAAGAGAGGCGAGGTAGGTCAAGCTTGATTGGTGATGGTGGTCCTGTAACAACAAAATGCCATGTATGTAACAAACCCGAAGGAAATTCTTTCCGCATTAGAGTCGGTCGGTAGAAAATGTTGATAATGGTGCAGTATAATGTCTAAATTTTTTTGCGGTACCGCTGTTCTGGATAATGAGGAAATTCTATCGTGCGGGTTTTTGTAGTCAGATTCTGATAGTAATTGGAGTACACTCAGCCATGAAAGCTGATTGTCAGTTTTAGTTTAAAACTTTAAATACTCAAAAAACTTTCAAAACACAGAAGTTTTATAAGATTTTGTTATATTTTTTGTAGAAGTGCTAGACTGAAATTAAAAAATACAGTCTACTCAATTATTACGATACAGTACCTAAGTAAGTTCGTATGAGCTAGTGGCCAACTCTGATGACGGAGTAATTTTCCTAAAGGCCTCCGTAAAATACAGTCGACTTAATTATTACGATGCATCAGAGCGTCAATTCTGGTACCGAACTTTTTATCAACCTCAACCAAAACTTCAACTAAAGCGACTGTTTCCATGACTACTAATAACAAACGACTCAGTTGTGGTGAGGTTTTAGCTAAGGTTTGAACTTTGGCAGAACAAATTTTTGAAAAGCTATTCTACTATTTCACCCAATTTAACCAAATGGCTGACATTTAAGATTTCGAACCAAAACGCAGCAGTTGTCATCTAGTAGAATTGCCCAGCAGGACTTTATAAATCTTAAAACGTTATACAATTTTTGATGTTGACTGTATTTACAAACTATTAAATTTTTATGAGATTCCATAGAGTTAGCTTGTTTCTGTTTAGATCTTATAAGAATTACGATTTACAAAACGTTTTCTTTCGTCGAATGTAGGTAAAAGATTGAAGACTATATATTCTTAAGGTGGATATCTATTATGTTTGCGCATCTATCGGTGCTCCACGCATCTGAAACTGCTCTGATGGAGACGGTACGAACATTTTTTACAAAAACCACCAAAGCAGTAATGTACTGCATGCCTATCAAATTGATGTCAACTGAGTTAGGGAATGAGCGTTTTTCCACTTGACGGCACGCCACGGTAACGGCAATGGCAACGGCAACGGCAACAGGAAGGTGACGGCACCTGCGTTGCCGTTGCCGGTGCCGGTGCCATGCCGTGCCGTCAAGTGGAAAAAACGCCCAAAAGTGGCAGTTGGATTGTAACTATTCTAAACGAATGAGTTGTAGGCAGAAAATAAACTTTAAAATATTACCCCAGCAGTGTGCCAGCGCTAATAAATTGTAGAATGAAAGCAATAAAAGTACGCCACATTAATATACATGATGTGCTGTATTTCACCCGTGGATTAAACAACGCTCCATGATACCTCCGGGAGGCGTTTAGTTAATGTAGTTGGGATGGATAGTGGAGCATGTTTCTATTCTATATGTACCTACTCTAATATATTATACTACCTTCCTGTTTCATACATCCCTTAGAATTTGCGTGAAATCACCGAAAAAGATGACTAAAAGTAATATCGTTTTCAAAGGTTCAATTTGTATTTTCATATTTAAAAGGATTATGCAAACCATATCAGTCAATGAGATATATGGAAGATCATTGACACCCATATAAAAAGCGGAAGAGTTTTTTTGAAAGCGCTCATCTCAGGAACTACCGATTTGAAAAATCATTTCTGAATTTTGATAGTAGCTAAGTTCTTGAGGAAGGCTAAATTATTAATCCAGGTGAATACTAGGTGGGCCGCTAGTAATACCTTTCTTATTGTGACTTATAAAACGCTAACTAATATTTGCTGAATGTATTTAGACTTGCATCTGACTCTTTAGTAAGTAGGTACTACACTGTTAAGAATTATAAGTAAATTTTATTAAAATGCGTGAATAAAATACATCTTGAACATAATGCCGCTTTATCACAATCACAAAATATAAAACTGAGTTATAAAATAAAGCTTTACTATAAAATTGTTTTAACCTTACTCTGATTAGAGAGAACTATTATCCTAATCAGAAACAAAGGGTTGCCGGCGGGCAAGGCTAAGCATTTCGTAAAATAGCCTCCGTTATCCTTGACATGATTGTCCTTTATATCGTTCACTCTGTAACCTTTTAGTCTAGTAAAAGCTGAGTAAAGGAGGGTTTAAGGTCTTCGCTCACTGCGCAGTATCATAAGCGGGCCGAGCCATGACCGAGCCCGTCACGAAAATAGCACCTTACACACTAAGACCGTATCAAACTAGGACCGTCTCATAACCGTTTTGCGAAGCGTAATCCCGAGCCTATACCACAGTAATAGACATTTTGTTGGTTTTATGCTAAATACACAATTATTCTGAAAGCCCATTTTAAAACTTATCACTCAATTTTTTTTGTAAAATACTATAGTAAATATAGAGCGTTTACAAGCTAAACCACACTAAAATACATATTGCACACATTTTGTCGGGTTTACTAGCAAAGTGCAATATTTCATCATATTTTGTGTAACTTTAAATGGGAGTTTTATCTACAAGGTTTAAAAAAACAGACTTTTAAGAAACCCTTTTAAAAACCCAATTATAATCCATAGTGATGGCATAATTATTATTGCGATCATGATGATGATGATGAAAAGTAGCTTATATCCTTCCTCAAAGCTCCTGAGATTAGCGTGTTCAAACAAATTAACAAACAAACTTTTCCGCTTTATTACTGGTTGGTTGGTATAGATTAAGTGTACTTTCACTCTACATTCAAGGTTTTATGAATAACTGGATATTTTTTTAATTTGTAAGCTTATCTTTTTTCTCGAAATCGTGTTTTTTCTGTTACTACACTTTGATTTCGGAGGGCAGTATGGGATTTTGACGTTTGATAAATGTCACATAACGTGCGGAACGCATTCAGTGATGCTAGATGGGGGGTTTTCAATTCAAATTTGGGGTATTTATCGACTCAGGAGGAAATCCTTTAGGGGAATTTTCGTAGGTAAAAATTATAAATTATATACCTTCTTGATAATTAGGGTTGATATTTGATAGGTTTTTAGAATGTGTACATGTACATGTGTATAAATGGGGGTCCTTGAAAGACTTTGTGAAGTGAGAAAAATAACTGAATTATTATCTAACCAATATTGGAGCGTTTCCTCTCGCTCCTACTCGATTCTCCTACTGCTCCTGCACGAGGACCAATACATCCTTATGCTCCTACCAGTAGGAACATAAGGATAAGCATATCCTAGTGCTCCTACTGTGGATGGACAGTCAAGGTACAATACCCCGAAATAAAACTATCAAATAGGGGCACAGCCGCGAAGCCGTATTTTGATAAACTTCAAAACAAGATAACATCTTCATCATCAACAAAAAATAAAATCGTTATTGTTATAAATAAATACTTATGCTATGATCAAGATCTACATTTAAAGTGACAGCTGTCACCAAATGTACCAATATAGTGTATAAAGTTTACTGATGAATAATATCAGATGTTAAATTGACAGATTATGTCAAAATGACAGATTAGGACAGATTAAATTGACAGGTTGGCCATATCTGGAAAACCACTTATCTCAGACTCTCCGTCCTCAGTTTAAGTGAAAGCTATTGAAGAGATCTACATTTAAAGTGACAGTTGTCAAACTTTATTCAGCCATTATCTCGGAAGCTACTCGTCCTAGACTCCTCATTCTCAGTTCAAATGAAAGCTATGACCAAGATCTACATTTAAAGTGACAGCTGTCAAACTTTAAAAGGCCATATCTCGGAAACTACTCGTCCTAGACTCTCCGTTCTTAGTTCAAATGAAAGCTATGACTAAGATCTACATTTAAAGTGACAGCTGTCAAACTTTAAATGGTCATATCTCGGAAACTACTCATCCTAGACTCCTCATTCTCAGTTCAAATGAAAGCTATGACCAAGATCTACATTTAAAGTGACAGCTGTCAAAATGACATCTGTCATCTGAAATGTAGATCTTAGTCATAGCTTTCATTTAAACTAAGAACGGAGAGTCTAGGACGAGTAGTTTCCGAGATATGGCCTTTTAAAGTTTGACAGCTGTCACTTTAAATGTAGATCTTGGTCATAGCTTTCATTTGAACTAAGAACGGAGAGTCTAGGACGAGTAGTTTCCGAGATATGGCCTGTTAAAGTTTGACAGCTGTCACTTTAAATGTAGATCTTGGTCATAGCTTTCATTTGAACTAAGAACGGAGAGTCTAGGACGAGTAGTTTCCGAAATATGGCCTGTTAAAGTTTGACAGCTGTCACTTTAAATGTAGATCTTGGTCATAGCTTTCATTTGAACTAAGAACGGAGAGTCTAGGACGAGTAGTTTCCGAAATATGGCCTGTTAAAGTTTGACAGCTGTCACTTTAAATGTAGATCTTGGTCATAGCTTTCATTTGAACTAAGAACGGAGAGTCTAGGACGAGTAGTTTCCGAAATATGGCCTGTTAAAGTTTGACAGCTGTCACTTTAAATGTAGATCTTGGTCATAGCTTTCATTTGAACTGAGAATGAGGAGTCTAGGACGAGTAGTTTCCGAGATATGGCCATTTAAAGTTTGACATCTGTCATCTGAAATGTAGATCTTAGTCATAGCTTTCATTTGAACTAAGAACGGAGAGTCTAGGACGAGTAGTTTCCGAGATATGGCCTTTTAAAGTTTGACAGCTGTCACTTTAAATGTAGATCTTGGTCATAGCTTTCATTTGAACTAAGAACGGAGAGTCTAGGACGAGTAGTTTCCGAGATATGGCCTTTTAAAGTTTGACAGCTGTCACTTTAAATGTAGATCTTGGTCATAGCTTTCATTTGAACTGAGAATGAGGAGTCTAGGACGAGTAGTTTCCGAGATGTGGCCGTTTAAAGTTTGACAGCTGTCACTTTAAATGTAGATCTCTTCAATAGCTTTCACTTGAAGAGAACGGAGAGTCTGGGATAAGTGGTTTACGAGATATGGCCCATCTGTCATTTTAATATACACCTAATCTGTATTTTTGACGTAATCTGTCATTTTGACATAATCTCTCATTTTGACATGATCTGTCATTTTGACATAATCACGGGCAGACTGCCCGCAACCACGGCTATTGTAACAGCCAAAACGTCGCGTCGTGATAAATAAGGTAAATTACGCGATAAAATCCCGTGTATATAAATCAACAACCAGTACCAACAAAACGAACCAACTCGGTGGCGCAGTGTGCGAAGGTCCAGCTAAAATAAAACACAGAAAGTTGCGGGTTCGATTTCCACTGCGACGCAAGTGTTTGTATGATCTGCAAATATATGTATCGGGTCTGGGTGTTTTTCTATGTAATATTATGTATTTACAAAAAAAAGGATAGGTACCTACAAGTAGTTTATCAGTCATATAGTTTCCATACAAGGTCTATTTACCTTGGAGCTAGATGATGCTGTGAAATATCCAGCATTATTTATTTATAGAAAAAGGCTGAAAAGCTGCCCCTAGGGGCTGACCTGGCTACGCTACTAATATGATGGTTACATGGATTGACAGATGGGCGGGGCTTGTCATTGATTGTCAGCAAAATAATCATGGCGGCCGGAGATTGACAAGACGGCCATGGCACGGGCAGGGCACGCGACGGTGTAGGAACGGTGTGGTGTGGGGCGTCCGATACATTTCAATACAAAGAATATCATTTTTTCCGGGACGGTGTTGCTACGGTCATGCTATGCGACGGGGTAGAGACGTGATAATGTGTCAGTACCCTTAGACGTAAGTCTAGCCCGCGCGACTTTCAAACTAATCGTGCAATTTGGTCGCCGCTTTTTATTCAATAAAACATTCGACAGACAACTAAATTTCATTTCAAAACTCACAGTCATCAGGTACATATATTACATTTTAATCTGTATAGATGAAATGAATGTAAAAGAAAAAAGTAATTTTGAATTAATAACTTCGTACAAACTGTATAATTACTCTACTGTAATTGTAAAACAAATACTTCTTTTTTACAGAACTGCAAAACCTTGATTGTAAGAAAACTCAGTGTCCTAATTATTTATTGCAAGGAATTGTTACTTTTTATTTTATCTACTACCTACTCATTTTTTTATGTTCCTTGCTCAACTTTTATTTTGTAGAAATCGCGACCACACAGTCCCTCCTTATACTCAATCCTTTTATACTTAAACATATTAAAATTAACTTTAATCTCCAGTAATAAGGAGTACGAATAGTATATTGAGTAACCATTGCACTTCTCTAACCTTCAAAGTATTGTTCCCCTGACAAGGTCTATGATATTGTACGTAGAACGTCCGTTATTGTGATACACACAGATGCGTATAGAACGAAATATAAGATTAAAATGATGCTTCTGGTTATTGTTTAAGATATTTGCCTATGGATGGAAAATATCTTAAACAATAAAAAAGCATACTTTAGTAGAGAAACCAATGTATCGTCACATTTTTCAATTCTCACGTTTTAGCATATATCGAGAAAACTGGAGATGTATTATTTACTTAAAATAGGTAACTAACTTATTTTTTGTAGGCTTTAAGTTTTATGATGTTAAATTAGTATTTAGACCCATATTTGGTTCCTTTTCTTTCAAACACCAGAGTCATTCTGAATCTTACCAATTAAATATTCAGAAAAGTAGCTTAATTAACAAAACAGTTCTATGAACTTTTCACGTTTACGAGACTGCGACAAGGGTAGACGACCACCCCTCGCTCAATGGCCAAATAATTCTCAACTCATTCCGACAACTTGATGAATGTCAATCCACAACAATTAAGAAAACACGCCACCAATGGCCATTAACCCCTGGAATCTTGCAGCTACTCACCTTGAGTTTGGTTCTGGACTCAGAATGCAGTCAAATATTCAAAATGTTTTCAAAAAAACAGCGACCGCGATGTAACTGGTACAAATCATGATAAAAACATAAACAGCTTACTGAAAAAGTGATGGCAATTAAAGTAGATAATGTGTGTTGAGGTAGACCTAAATCAAGATGAATGGATATGGAAAGACGCTATGGATAAGAAAGGCGTTAAATTAATCGGAGATGATGAGTGAAAACGTAGATTGAAAAGAATCTATGTTGCCGGTGAAAAATTATGGTACAGTTATTTTATTTCACAATAGCTTTGTTCTAGTACCTACTTTCAAAAACAGTGTATTAGTGTGCGTTAATTCAGAATGCTTACACATTGTCTTCTCAGTATGAAAATAATGTTATGATTATGACGGTCACCGACTTATCGAAAACCAAAGTATTACTTCAGTAAATCTTGTTTGAAAACAGTTTTTGTGATTCTCCTTTTGTGGATAGCGTCTGAATGGCAGATTAAGAGCAAGATTTTGAACATTTGATGAATGTTTGCAATTGTTGATAAGGTTTTAGGTAAAATACTTCTAAAGAAGTTTCTAAAGGTAAATCAAGTTGGAGATTAATTGAACGATTTACTAAATCTATAGAGAACGCTAATTAAATCTCATTTTTGGAAACTAAACAAGCTAAAATTATAAATTGAAACAAATCAACCCGACTGTGGGTATGAAATATTAAAACTTGAAAACCAAAATTTTACTTCACTATTATAATAGCCGGAATAGTGAAGGCGTTACGCTGCAGAGCTGCACAAAGAGAAAAATTTATACAAATACATACATAGCTACGCTCGAAATACATAACCATCCTTTCTGGAAGCTATACATAGAGCAGGGTAAGTTAAATGAATTGTGGACCTGCAAAGAATTTGAATGAGGCACTGGAATCTTATGACCTCGTCTTCATGACAAAAACAAATAGGATTAGTGTCAAGGCTCTTAGATAGAATAAAGATTTAGATACTAGATTAGACTAGATTTTGCTAGAGATTTGAACATAATAGATGGTAGTGTAGATCGTTATAATCTATTTCTAGCTGATGTTATACACGCAGAAGTTTTCGAAGACACAAACATATTTAAAACCATTAATATGGTCCTATTTCTACATATAAAAGACCCTGGAGATGTCACAGAGTTTGTGACGTAGTTATTTTTCTTTTCGTGATCACAAATGAGACAATACAACTGTAAGTTGAGATAAAAAATCTTATCTACCGTCTTTTACGTGCTTAGATAGGAAATCGATAAGTTTACAGACACGCAAGTAAAGCAGCAGGCGAAATAATGTAGTTTTATCAAGTTAACGTGCTTTGTCTTTATCCATTACTCGATCAAACGTGGTAAAAGTTTTCAAGAAACAACGCTTCTTCATTTCATTAAAATGTTAATTTTAAACATTCTGTGTTGAACATGTTTCAAATAATAATGTTGAGCAAACTTTTCACACGTGTGTAGTTATTATTTACAACCTCTGCAACCGTATGATTAGCTTATTGTTATACCCGCTACCGTTTCACTTTGACAAGGCCGATGTAATAAGTACTATTGAGATATAATTATAAGTGGCTTTCGTGTCGGTTCTAAAGCACCTTCACACTTAATTGCCATTTGAGAAAGACACTGTCCTTCTACTAACACTTTTGAAGAACTTATACCATGCTAAGTCGTTCTTGACAGGTCGTAGAAGTTAGTCATTCTGCGAGGTAACTAAATCCGTACCCCTATTATAAATGTGAAAGTGTGTTTGTTTGTTTGTTTATTTGTCGTGGAATCACGTCAAAACGGAGAGACGGATTGACGTGATTTTTTGTATGGATATAGTTGGAGGGCTGGAGAGAACAAAGGATACTTTTTATCCGGGTACCACGCGAGCGAAGCCGCGGGCAGCAGCTAGTGAATAAATAAGCGCTTATAGGGAGAGGCAACGTTTTGTTGGTGATCTTGGGTTTTTAATGAAAAAATATTACGGTATTTAAATTAAATTAATACTTTAAGACATAATATAGGCCTTCAGGTGACTTAAAAACTCCCTCACCAACTTTTACCAAACATGGCAACAAGCTAATACGTATTTTTTTTCTATGAACTAACAGTAAACTGCTCCTGTATTGTCTATCTTTATTTGTGGTATGATAGTGGTGGTTTTTATACAGAAAAATACCTTATGTTCTCAAAAATGTTTTTATTGGTTTTAATGCGAGTCCGAAAATACCGTTCATTTTGGGCTAGTGTGTAAGAGCTTTATTAAGTTAAGTAACATGAACGATTGGCAGTTTTATTGTTATTGCAAATAATAGGAATTCTTTGCGCAAGTTGATTTAGTATTGATGTTTGGAAATTGATATTTAATAGACAAAATAAATGTGGCGAGATGGTTAACAACTTTTGATTTTCTATACTTGGTTAAGTGAACAAAAAAATTGTTATGACAACAGAGTGCATGTCTAGCATATTTAGTAAAATAATAAAAATAATAAATATACTACAGTCGTGAGTTTGCTTACGAATTTTTAAACAGTGTAATAAATAAACAAATATAAAATCAACTCTACAAAAAAAGCAATTTTAATTTCATTTCAAAATAAATCAGTCTTGACAGGAAATGAGAAGCAAAAAACGACAAAATGACCAACATCTCGCAATGTATTCAACAAAATGTCCAGATTTGTTTGCAACAATAAACCAACAATAATGTCAGTTATTGACAAACAGATGTCAGTAACCGGAACACGCAAATTACAGAGAGACTGTAATTAGTCGGACATTTTCTTGAATTACCCAACTGTGGAATTAAATATTTTGCTATTCGACACAGGAACTGGTATATGAGGGATACTTTTACACAGAAACCCGACCTTTAAACATTTTGAAAGACAGAGGTTTTAGTGCCACATAAAAAGAGGTTGGACGAATAATCGTCTTGTAGATGTGATTTATGGTTTTCTTTCACTCAATTCATGTGTCCACAGACTGGACGGAGGCGGCGCGCGGCGCAGGACAGAAGCCGGTGGCGTTCTATTGTGTCGTAGGCCAAGACCTACTTTGGGGTCGACGCGCCAGGATAGTAAGTAAGTAGGTAAGTAAAAAGAGGTTTCTAGACGGTCAAACGGCTTCAAGCAAGAACGTGAGTTTACAAACTGCTTTATACTGCTTGACAGCTTGAGGCATACGTCAAATGAAAATACTGTCAGCAGTGTTTTCTTATAATAAACAAGTTACTAAGCTATGCCTAATCGACGTTAAGCTCGATCACTTTCCTTTTTTTTTCATTTTTTTTCATTGGTCATTTTTCATTTTTTTCTAAACGATTAATCTATTTGGGATAAGCCGATCAAAGTAGGGTGCCTTGAAGTTTTGTTAGCTGTTAAAACTTAATCATTCCACAGCAAGGTAATTTTAACATATAAACATTGTGCGTAAATAAGTAATAGTGTAAGGTAGTAAGTAGGTAAATAAACAATTAATAAAAAAAATCCATTACAAAATTTAAAAAAAAAAAATGATACTTTGCTCAAAATAAAGTCTTGTGTTTTACGGTTAGTAAGCTGTTTGCCTGATTCAAATACAAATGCGTCCAAAGAGTGTGCAACAATGCAACGGTCAACAGGACAAAAAAACAGAAATTACAAAGCATTTTGGAGGGTGAAGACAATAGGTATATCCAAGACCTAGACTGTACTTTAGCGTCGTAAAAATAGTCCTATTATGTAATTACGGTGGGAGAAAGGAGCAGTTTTAAAGGCCTTTTGAATAGCTGCCAATAGCTTTTATCCTTGTCTTTATCATATGAATAAAGAGAGACGACATTACATTTTTCAGCCATTTTGGCGATCACTTTATAATGCTACTTTAATAGTATTTGCATTGGTAAACGATGTGTGACTAACCAGGCTGTCATCATTCCCTTTCTATTGGTCAAGACTTGCAAAGGTATTATTTAGGCTTAAATAAGGGATGTCCTAAACCTCTCATTGGACAAGTAAATAAGTAAGTACTGGGTAATAGTAGGGAAGTATATTCGTATGAGCCAGTGGCTAACTCTAGTGATGGACGACGAATGACTTCGTCGTGGCTTAAGATGGTCCTTATGTTCTGTGTGTCTGTAATTTGTTTTGTAACCTATAAAAGTGATCTGTCTGGTTTTTCAAAGATGGTATGCCTGGCTAGTCTGGGTTCTTAAATTATGCTAGAAGTACAGGAAGAATTTGTATGGGCGCCACGAGCTTTATACTTTGGATACCTATGAGGACAAAAGCTCGAATGTCCTAAACACAATGATAAAGTAGAATGAAACGATACAGATGTTGTTACAATATAACCTGTTTATTAAATGAAGCGGGATATGCAACAAGCACGTTGTTTTATTTTCTAGCAGTAAGATTATGATTCTAATTTTAATTTTGTGAAGCAAACAAAGTGAGTCTAAACATGACAAATAAGGAATTTAAGTTAAGTTCAAATAATGACAAAAGAAAATTTTTATCCAAACAAGAAAATCTATACAAATCTAATAACTTTGGAAACAACTAAATACAGGTATAACAATAACCCCAGAAGAGGGCAGCCACGATGTGCAACAAGGCTTGCACCAAAAAGAAAAATTGTGAGAGAAATATTGAACACTCTAAACCATTATGTCAACTTAACTATCATATACTAAGTACGAAACTACCTAGATAAACAACAACCAGGTTTCAAACCTGAACTAAAACTAAAGTACCAATTAACCTTGTCTTATGCACAAAACTCTCCCCATATTAAATCCGCTGTAAAATTCTAATGGAGCGGTACCGAAGGCTAAATAAATTTCAATAGAACGGAGCCAAAATAATAGAACAAAGTCACCTGATAACTAATCGGTGTGGGATACCGTGGCCGAGGACATGTGCATTAAAACACGGTCCTGGATGACACATCTCGGCTCACCACTTGCAGACCGGGATGTGCTGGATGTAAGATATTGTCCCTGCCCAAGGACCGAGCCTCAACCTGAAATGTTATTTACTAAATTACTAAATGCAAGCATGCCTTTATGTGTGCACCTACCACACTTGCTTGCTACAGACAAAATTCTAATAAAACATGATGATGGAGACAACTCCGGATTACAGACACGTGACACTCACCCGGATAAACCAATACTGCAACATTTCAGAACTCCTCAAATGTACTCCGCAACAATTGTCCAATAGAAATTAGGTTTCTTCAAATTGTTCATCTATCAAGTGTTCTAAAACAAAGATAAAACGTTTTACAAATATGCCACATGGCATCTATTTTCAAGATCTCAATCCCTTCGATCTTGGAGCTCCCTCGCCTATACTCACCAATATCTCTCTCGCAATCAATCCTTAGTTTTCATATTCTTCAAAATAGAAGAGGATCTATCCACTAGACCGAGTCAAACACAATAAAATTTAGAATGCTTTCCAAGGACCGCCATCTTCAGCAGTCCCCAGCATGAAAAGGGACTTTTAAATTCTCTAGTGAGGTGCGTTGCTTTTCCAACATCCAAGACGTAGCTTGGTTCGATGTGACCCTTGACCTTTTGGGTCTACCTAGTTATTATTTCAAAAACCCCTTATGTCGGGAGGCGTGGCACACATGGAAAAAGACAACGATCGCCTGAAACTCAACTATTATAGAAAACCTGCAACAAAATACGATTTCGCCTGTAAAAAAAAACAACTTTTGACTTTCCAAAACTTTCAAACAGAATCTTCGATACCAAGTTCACCGACCTCTGTCCAACACTAACCTCTTCGTTGACAGCCATATTGACAAGACGTTGACATCCGTAAAACAAAAAAATAATAACAAACAAAAAAAAATCTAGTCTTTGGTATTTATTTACTAAGTTAATTTTGATTTTTTTTAAATGCACCAAAAATCGCAAATGAATTATCTAAATTCAGCTAATAATTTTGTAATTTAAATATTTACTAACAAAAGGTCAAAGTTATTGAGAGATGTACAACTAAGCGCACCGCCATCTAGGTGAAAAGTTTGGTACTCGTTAGCTGATGAACTCTTGCGCACAAACAAGTCAAGGTTTTAGTTTTGCAATGCGCCAATAGATGGCGATGTAACCATATAAAACTGTTACAGTTTGAATGTTCATGTGGTGTACAATAAAGTGTTAATCTATCGATCTATCTATCTAAGACGGAGCTTTTTGGCAACCTGAAGGACTCTATCATAGCTTAGCGACTTTAAAGCCATGACTCAATTTTTTGTGCCCTCCAAAGCACACAGTGAGTGTAAGACGCGACCGCGAGAAGTGATTGTACCGTAAGTCCCTTCCTCTTACCCAGATGTTCGGATGAATTGAAACATTGTCGGTTTCTAAATAAACGATACTTTTATATAAGTAACTCCCATGTGTTTTAATAAATGCGATCTTTATAAATATGCTTATATTGAGCATGCAACATGTCACATTGAAATGCTGATTTCTGGAAATGTGACATCTGATTACCCCCTTAAACTGGCGGCTTCCGAGAGCCGAGACAGGATAACGTTGTCATTATAAACTGACGGTTCTCTGTCTTGTGTCACTTTCACGCGCCCCTTCAAAGTCTGTCTCTGGTCTTGGGTGCAAGCCAGACAGAAGAGACGTAAGTCGTAAGACAAGAACGCGTCGTGGACAGGCGCAGACGAAGCGTTGCGTCCGCGCCCCGTCTCTTCTGTATGTTTTGCGTCGCGACGCTTCTATATATTTTGTATGAAAGGGACGCGGAAGAGACAAATGTCTGCGCCCCGCCTGCGTCTTACGTCTTTTCTGTGTGTCCAGCGCCTTGGTGTCCTATCTCGGTCTCGGGCGTGAACCGCCACCTTTAGATATTTTTAAAGGATCTTATATGCTTAAGGATCAGAAAAAATGTGTACCTACGTGCTTTGAGGATACAGTCTGATCACATTTCGTTTCGTTTTTTGTTCTTTTGTGGTCATTCATAAAAAGGTAAAAAGAACAAATAAGCAAGCTTTAATCTATAGTAAAAAGTTCGTGTGAAAAGGAAGTGATAACGTGTCAAAACTATAATTGCAGGAAGGGAAGGGCTATTTAAAAGTAGTTAGCAAGCAATCTGACATGTGCATTTTATTGAGTGATGGCAGATGTGATGATAATGCTATCGTAGTTAAGTAAAGTAACCGTTTTTTGAAAATTAAAAGCTATTTTCATCGCATGACTGACTACCGTCCACGACTTGACGCTTGGAGCCTTGTAGAGTGTAAAAATGCCTTTAGAAGAAAAAGAGGCTTTATAGAAACTAATTTACTATTATGTTTACGTGTAACTTTACAAAATACTAAACTTTATATAGAATGCTAATTATAAGGTGGTGGCTAACTCTAGTAACGGAGTTTTTAGGCCTCTTAAAGGCTTTAAGTAGTTAAGTTCCAGTTTTTAAGTAGTTAAGCCATGGGGCTTAACTACTTAATAACTGGGACCGACAATTTAATACCAGTTGAGTCATCTATGTTCGTAGCAAATTATCTTAGACAGCTCAACTTGTTACATGGAATGTGTCTATGGCTGGAATGGTTTACGTTGTAAATTAGTTAAATTGCAACTAAATTACAACGTAAACCATTCCGGTATCATTACAGCTGAGTTTTGTTTCGTTCAACAGAGTGACCTAACATTGGTCATTATTGGATTATGAAACAAAACGACTTTTAATGTTGACTTTTTGCTTTGCTTTATAGTATAATCGGCCTACAAAATGTATTTCATAGTAATATGAAGCTTCGGTGCATAGAGCGACCGCTTGACAGTTTGTTTAGTGCCACAATGCGCTACACTAACGAGCGTGGCGTCTGAAGCTAGTCTGAATAAAACATTGGACTTTTGCGGTATGAGCGGTAGCGGTAAGAAATAATAGAAATGTTAAGGTATAATGCTGAGACTCCACTAAAGCGGAGACAAGAGAACATTTGTTGTCTAAACAACCAATATAATGTATAGATTAGCATGGACTTATCATGACTGAATGTTGTCTAAAAATGGTGTAGTTTTTCTAAATTACCTACTCTAAGTTGTTTTTATTCATTTTGTTATGTTATAAGCTAGGCAATCTCACTTCAACTTCAAATTGACCACTGGAGCTTTCTTTCCGTTGAAGTTATTACTCTAATCAAAATCTGATCCTAGGCAAAAATCCATATGAACAAAATGTTTTGCTTAAAAAAAGGGAAACGAAATATTATCAGGACGGATCCCCAAGGGGCGGTAGATATTTTCTCAGATATTTAGACATTAGGCGGGTCCACACAGACCGAGGAGCCTCGCGAGGCATTTGCCGCGCGAAGCAGCTCGGTTAGAGCCTGTCCAGATGGAGGCGTTTTACGCGCGTAAACTATTGCCATCCTTATTTTTCACTGTCTAACAAAAGAGGATGGCAATAGCTTACGCGCGTAAAACGCCTACGTTCTGGACAGGCTCTTAGTGTGGACGCGCGGCAGCCTTGGTATCATCGCGAGGCTGCCGCTTGTCTCGGCCGAGGCACGTCCACACTAACCGAGCTGCTTCGCGCGGCAAATGCCTAGCGAGGCTGCTTGCTCTGTGTGGACCCGCCTATTCAAGATAATTTGAAGTTGTCTAAAAGAGGTACCTAGTCAAAGGTGTGTAAAATGTACGGAACATCTAAATCCCTTATTTTATTAAATTATTTACTTTTTTTAGTTTTGATTTGTTTGGACCACACAAAAAGAGACATTTCACTTTGCACATAGTGTTGGTTTGGCGGTAACCTAAATATTGAGTTGTGGGAACAGACTTACTACGTTGATATTATGGAAACTAAAGATGCTTTACTTAGGATTCAACTTAGGATACTTTTTATGCATAAAATGCATAAAAAGTATTATGCATAAAACTTAGTGAGCTGACCAAGCTAACTAGATCGTTGTTTCCAAAAACAAAAGAGCGCTCTAGGGCGAATGATTTTCTGGCGAGGTCTACAGCTCAGAGCCATTGGTTATTTTCTCTTACTACTACTCTTTACTGTTTATTTCTTTTTCTCATACATTTGAAGTTAGAGTCAAAGCCAACTACGTTTGTTTAATTATCCTAGCTGAACTGGTGAACTTCGTACCACATAATTCGAGGTAATATAAAAAAGCTATTCCTTACAAAATGGATAAGAAAATGAATTTTCTCCACATTTTTTTAATTCCTGGCTCTGTGCTGAAGCACAATAAATTAAAATAAATTAAAATAGCATATTTCTATATAGGGGATGAATCCCTATATAGAAATATGCTATTTTAAAAATCTTATTTGAAGTAAATCCTTTATACGAGATGCAAGAAATAGCATAAAACCGTTGATGTATTCGTCTACCAGCCAAAGGAAATTAAAGCTCACTCAATGCAATTACTGTCTATATTTAAGTTCTATTTTGGTTTGCACCTGGTACAGTACACAGATGCAGGAATAGTTTTAGAGTACTGAATTGTTCTTTCTTTTCTGTGTCTACTGAAGCTTCATTCAAAAATTAAACGAATCCGGCCTTGGTTATGAAATTAATGCAAGAAGCAATAATTAAATTTAAAGCAATGTAGCGAAAGCTCAATATGGGAAAAAAAAATATTTTTCAATTATTGATGTGATAAAGCATCACATTGATGATAAAGAAGAAATTTAGGGTAGGCTTACGTCGTGGTGACAATTGTTGTTGAAAACGTGGCTACTTTGATTAGTTTAAAATTAATTTAAATTAGTTTAAATTTGTGTAGCAGTTGTGCTTTGATTGAATAAACTTGCACAGCACCTATATCATTTCTGTCTAGTCTGACTAGAGTGATACAAGCCTACTGATAACCCGTTATACTGGTATGCACATAAGGCAATGTAATGACAGTGTCACGGGTAAAAAGTGACGGAGCAATAAAGTAATTGATATAAGGTATTTGAAAAATATAATAGCTGCGCCGCATAATGGCCGACAAAGTTGAAAATTACGAGTTGAAAATACCAGAAAAAAAAAATAAATGGTTTATGTTTTTTGAACTTGGGATAATGGTCTAAAATAGTTGTGTAATTAACAATACGGAATTAGTCGTCAGGGTTGAAAATCTTGATAGGACCATATTTTCATTTTCAAATGTAAATGAGACATGTTTCAAAATAGACCTGAAATGATTCGATTATGATTTGATTGTTGAAATCATTATCTTGATCCCTTATGGTGGCAGCTCAAGCCCGAGACCGAGAAAGGAGACTGAGACCAGAGATAGGCTTTGTAGGGGCGCGCGAAAGTGACACGAATTAGTTTCTAAGAAACTAAACAAATAATTGTCTAATTACCTACATTCTTCAGTCAAGCAACATGCTTTGATACATTCATTCAGCAGGTGCCCACAAACCAGATTTCTGATTGCAATTACATTGTGTTGTAGACTTTTTGCACCATAGTTTTTTAGTTGGGGGCTTGTGATATTTAATTAATCGGGGATGTGACATTTAAAAATAGTGCTTAAGTTTATGTGCACCTTGATCATCGTTATTACTCGTAAATTTATACGGACAGTTTATACACTTGGTCACATAATAAATGTAAATTGTTTGTACTACAAGCTTGAAGAGACGAGTATATAAGAAGTTTATCTATGAATATGCTAGAGAGAAGAAGATGTAACAACAGAGTTTCAACAGGATTCGATTTCTATTGGAGGCTTAAAGATAAAGACAGATCCGAAAAAGTTTATTGTTACCAAAATGAAATACATGACGTTGAGCAGTTTTTTGTTATTTTGACATTATGTAGTTAAACATTTTACTGGTAACGCTTCAAGTATAATCTCATCTATAAAATAAAATTAACTACTAAGCTCAACATTGAAAGCCTTCGGCATAGCAACGTTATTTTATTGATTGTAAAGTTGCCCATCAAAGATGTAACGCATAGCAAAAACTATCCAACAATTGAATAAGTAACACAACACAGCGAAATCTCTCTTCCCTCTTCGCATACTCGTACGTAATTTACCACCATCGCGTCACGGCTCGCTGTTTGCATTGCAAGCTATAATTACCAAGCACTTGACCAGCGAAACTAGACCTTACGCAACCCATTATTACCCTTATAAACCTTTTACAGTGTAAGAGCTCTAGACGACCTGGTCTAAGACAATAATTGTTGTCTGCAAGAACTCTGTCCCGATATATTTTGCTGTCCTTGATGGCAGCTGACGAATGATGCTTGGAGGCATCTGAGAGTTAAAGAATGAATATGGCAGATAGTAAGAGGACACAAAAATTACCTACGTTCTGATCTATACAGAGATCTTTTCAAGATTTAAAGATCTTCGCTCATTCATATCAAAAGCTATTGAATTTTGAATACAAGGAATGGATTACACTTGAGTGGTAAATTGGCTCAATGTCTGAGAGGAAACTTGAGTCTCAACAACCAGAGTCTCGACAAAGGAAAAGCGAACAGTGAAAAAAGGTTAAATTAGGTCTTTGAAATTACAGACACATTTTTTATTATTTTCTTTTGCCTTTACCTTAGGCCTTAATTATATTATCTTAAAATTTTGTATGAAACGTGTCTAGCATTTTTGTAACTCCATCTAAACGTCTTCCGTTTGTTTTATAACATTAGGTAATTTTGTTCTTTTTTGCTGTGTTAAGAAAAATTAAATATCCTCGAACCGTCAAACATAATATTTAACACATTTAGGTTCTTAAAATATAATTCTTTTCCTCACAGAGTAAGATCATTTGTAGGCATTTAAAACAATGATGCTACAGTGTCCTATCTGTTATTTAGTGTTTCAATCAACAAGTTCTCGTATCAAGACGAGCAACAATGTTTTTGTTACTCTTTTTACTCACACTGTCGCGCGCTCTACAACCAATTATTGAACTAGTATAGCAAAAGTCCATCGCAATTAACAGGTTTTTGTCCAACCATCTGTTAATATTATTTCGCAAACATTAACCATATTACAAAGGAACATGAAACAAAATGCATCGGCAAATATAACGATTCATTTTTTCATTTTTGATAATTACTTAACAAAATGTCTTGTAAATTGATGTTTTTAACATTTTTGCCGCAAGACAAATCCGCTTTTCTGTAATTATACCAGCAAGTGCTTTGCAAAACACTTTTTAATAGGTTGTTCCTAGAAAATGTAATAAAATCAAAGTTGGAAGCAACAATTTAATAATCGAGACGCGCAATTAAAACAAAAAACATTGCGAAATTTCCAGGTATTTCCATTTTGCTTTAGAGCGCTTTCACATAAGCGTTTTAGTAGCGCGTCTTCAGCGCGACACCCGCGCGTTTGTAGCGCGACTCTAAGTCGAGCGCGAACAGCCACTGTAGTGAGAAGGGGTTCGCTACAGCGAGCGCGACAAACGCATAACTAAGAGAAAACGCCCTTGGCCTCAATTCCTCTATTATACAACGTCAACCATTCAAGTATCATTGCTGCTGCGTTTTGTTTTGTTCTCCAAAATGACAGTAATATCCTAAACCTCATTTGTAATTTGTTTGAAAACGTCATCACAGCAGAGTAACCTAACCTCATTGGTCATTATTAGGTTATGAAACAAAACAAAATAGTAGACGTTTTGCTTTGGTTAATAAAAAGTTTTGTAAGTAGAACCGAGGGCTTATCTGTTTTACAAAACCAAGACAAACTATCAATTTTTATAAAACAATTCGAAAAAATGTAAAGTTTTGCAACCTTACAAAACACTTGTAAGTGTTCTAATAGATTACAAAGCTAAAACATTGAGAAACGAATAACTACCCAAGATCCCAACTCAAGATTACTTTGGCCACCACAAATACCAAGTGGTGTCACAATCAATACCTACGTGACAAATAAAATGCCAACGTGCAGCTGTACCTTTCACTTAATTATAGGTTGTCTGTGGATGATTCAAAACCAATGATATTTTATGGTTTAAATTGCATAATCACTACAATGTCACACAATCACGAAATTCTGACTGAAATGTCAGAAATGTCAACCATTCCGTTATCAATACCGCTGCGTTTTGATTCGTTCTCAAAAATGACAGTAATTTGTTTGAAAACGTCTTGAATCACTGGTTTGAAAAAGTAGGTTCTCTCGAAAACAATTAAACTGCTACTGCCCATTAAAGAAAAAATAAACTAAGTACTACAACCATAATACGAGTATAAAGAAGTTTATGTCGACTTGCTTCTAAATTTTAATGTAGCCATGTTTTCATGCTATTATTTTCTAGGTTAGTATGTTCGAGTTTCTACCACGGAATTCTATTCCTTTGCACCGGTAGGAGGAATCCATCCAGTTAGTGCCAACAATTTGACCACTCACCGCATCAACCGGTATAATTCACAAAATGCATTTACGTTGGCGACCGGGCTGCTCGCAAACTTTGCACCTAACTATTGGAACTCGATTCATGAAACTAATATAATGAAATAATATACATGAAATAAAATCAATCAAAAAATAAAAAAATACATGAAATAATATCCTAAAGTATCATATTAATATTATTAGGGATACATTATCTGTACGGTCCGCACACACTGGATAAGGGATAGTTCAAAGTAGTCTAATATCGGTAAAACTCTGAGATAAATTTTAACTGATATATTATGTGTTATATAAGAAAACTTATGATATTGATGAAATGATAATGAGACGCGAGGTATGATCGATTACCTACTGAACGCGAACTGATTCGCTGCATATGATTGCTAGCGTAAAGTGCTTAGATGACAATAATTAAGTAGGACAGTGTACGTGCTCGTACATTACCTATCATTGGCAGTGGAAGCCAAAAAAATATGGATGGCTTTTGTGAAAGACGATATAGGAGAGATGGGTTTGAGGGTTGAGGTGACAGATGATGGAGCAAAGTGAAAGAAGAAATCATGTTGCGGCGATATTACAAAGTGGGATAAAGGCAGGCAGACGATGATGTTGATGAAGATTTAACTAGCACCTACAGTTATTCTTCTTAAATAGGTAATACTATGTTCTTTACATTAATCATTTTTATTGGAAAATACATTTTTTATTAGATTGTTTAAAGATGGAGTTCAAATTTATCCTCTAAAATCTAAACAGGACTGAGGAAAAACAAACAGTGGGAATAAAATGGTCCTTTGTCTGATTTTTATTAAAAGTTTTTGTAAGAATAATCTTTCTAGGTATAATTTAAAAGAATCACATAGCTGATCGCTTTATTTACACCTCTACATAAACTGTCAAAATATTCATAATCAAAGTTCCTGAACTGAGCATTTGTAACACGAAGACTTCGAGTCTTCGTCATCAACTCACGAAAGCTTAGTGCAGCGAGAATCTAATGAGAAGTGTGACAATAGTTGGGTTGCTAGTGAAATTTATCGGAAAAGATTTGTGACTTCCGTCGATACTTCAATTTGACTACGGAAAATTATGTTATTATATAAGTTAAGGAAAATTTGTCTACAAAATTGAATACCTGGAAAGTTCTCATCATTTAATTAGAAAGTATGGAAAGGGAGTCAATCAAGATAAGATACTAATAGGGTAAGCTATTAGTATGACAATTGAAATGGTTTATTCTGTGTCCGATGTATAAATAGCTCTCTGTTTTGATCCTTTGCGTTTGATCATCATACGCGTAACTTTAACCATCTTTTTTCGTTGCATGTCTTTCAAAATCATTATTTTATTTTAGTCGGACACCAATATTAAGGCTTTTGGTTCTCTCTGCGATGATATGACATTGTTCTTCATTTATCTTTCTAATCGCTCTCTTATCAAAATCGCAACTTTCAACAAGTCAGCTCAACACTCCAATTAGTTGAGCTGTTTGATAAAAGTATTTGATAAAAATACATCTTTACTAGATGATTTATACAGTGCCAGGAGGCAATAATATGCCTACACCTAACGGGACACTGTAGTGCCTGGGACATTGTTTGAGATGGAGTAGGCTTGCCCAGCACCTAAACCATCCTCTCAGCTTAACCGGCCATATCCACAGGAAAGACATGGTCAATACGTGTGGGGCTGACTAAGCCGTAAATACTCATATCATAACAGTTTATAATCAAAATAGTTTCATTAAAGCTACGGTTATGGCCTAGATAAAGTAAAACAGTCCAAAAATAAAGCATTTTCGTTTAAATTTGATTGGTGGGGCAGGCTTTCGTGTTATTGGAAAACGCTTAATTATTAAAGGCGCACCTGCTTCTTTAACACTATAGGTGGTTTACATTTATTATTCACTGAAGACCATTTCCGGACTATAATATTGAAGCATTAGTTTCTTTACCTCGAACGTAATTTCTTAAATTGTGTAGACAGAATTTTCAGATATAGATACTTGTATTTTTCGAGGATCAGGCAATGAAAGGTTGTAATAAATCAATAAGAAAGATGAAAGAGAGAGATAAAACAAATGCCTTCTCTATTTTAGAATTGAAATAGGCAATAATGATTATTATAATAGGCTCACAGGCACGGTAGCTAATAAAGAATCAATAAAATGACTATAAATAAAAGGCATTGGCAATTCAACCTAGGCTATCAATTTACTTTATAGCAAAACCTATATTTTCTTTACTGAATACAAATATTTCTATTGCCTTTATTTTTACTTTATTTAATTTGCTGTAAGTCAATCTTAATAGTTGAAATCGTACATAATAGAATGAATCTAATGTAAAAGCTCTTAAGGCACATCCATTACTTGTAAAACTCAGAATACAGTCTAATATAAATATCCAAAGTCTGAACAACTCGCTTGGCGCGAGTGTAGACAATGTATGAGATGATATTTCATAACTTTAGAAGCAATATCGGAGCACTCTTAAGGTCCCACAAGAGCTCAAAAACTTTACCAAATAGAGTGATATTCTAAGTAGTTTATTATAAGTGCACTTTTAGGACTAAGTTGGTTCGCTAAAAGGAGCCAAGTTCTTAAGTAAAGTCCCTATTAATTGGTTGAATAATATCGCTAACTTGTTTAACTATTAGGAACTTAATGTTTGCGGAGACGGGTTAGAGAGAATCAATCAGTTTTGAAGCGAAGTTTCGAAGTAAACCTGATTGCTCAAAGTTTGGGCGGTTTCCTATTGACTGGCAACAGGACGGTGGCAGTACGGCAAGAAAGAGATGACAAGATATACGAAGACACTGAAAAAAAATAAAAGAAAATAAATATAAATAAATAAGACAGTTTGTTCTTGTCACTCTTATGTCTGTGAAAAGAGACGGCATATAAATACAATTCATATTATAATTCAGCTAATGTGGCATTTTTAGACCAGCAGGAAAATACAGTTTTAAGTTGTGGTAAGGTGTAAATTCTCACGAACACAATAACATGCCACCAATGCTACACACTTCCAGAACTTTTGAACAATATGAGGTAAGAGTTGGAACTTGCAGGTCCATTGTGATAAACGACAAACTTATGAATTATGCTCTTGAAGCGGACTAAACATAAGCCAATTTTAAATCTTCTCTAGTTACTTACTCGGAAGCTTAAAACATTAACATTTTAAGAAGTGACGTCGTCGTCTTGTCCAAAGAATGCTTTGCAATTTATAGCCTTTAAAAATATATCTGGAAGAGAGAGGCAAACTAGCAAGTGGCTCACCTGATGGTAAGTCATTACCACCGCCCGGACGACTGCAACTTCAGAAGAAGTGCAGGTGCTATGCCGGAGGAGTTTGCCGGTAGGAGTACACTCTTTTCTTGATGGTCCCTAAGTTGGTTTGTTTAGTAGGTATTTGTAAATACACTTGCATTGTGACAAATAAATGTATTTTCTTTCTTTCTTTCTTTCTTTCTCTCTCTCTCTTTATTTCTTTCTTTCAATCGGTCCGTGAATACGACTTGATTGATTTTTGTAATTTCCTTTGTACATAAAGGACCATCTGGAAGGTTATAAGTTTAAATCATCAGAATATATAAAAGGCTTTCGTTACTGACTGACTGACATATCAACGCACAGCCTAAACTATAAGTCCTAGAAACATAAAATTTGCAGGGTGCGTTCCTCTTATAGTGTAGAGGTGCACTAAGAAAGGAATTTTGAAAATTCGACCTCTAAGGGGATGAAAAGGGCTAAAATTGTTTGTATGAAAAATCTTATTCTTTGAACATAGAAACTTGAAACTTAGCAGTTATGTTCTCCAAAACATTTAAAAAAAGTTTATGAAAAAAGTTTTTTAAAACTACCCTCAAAACGGGGTGAAAGGAATGTTAAAGTTTGTATGGGAACTTTTTAACAGGTACTTTAATTTACTTGAAACTCGGTACAAATATATTTCAGTACAAATAAAAAATATCTGTCGAAAAAAAAAAAATAATGCATCAGAGGGAGTGCCAAAGGGTGTTCAAGTTGGTAATGGAACTTCTTAACGGGTGGTTCGATTTGCTTCAAACTTTGTATGTGTACTTATAAAAAGGTAAAAAACATCTCTAAGAAAGGACTTTTGAAAATTTTACCCCTAACGGCAAGAAAACGGTTAAAAATGGTTGAATGAAAAATCGTATCATCAAGCATTTAACATGAAATAAATTGGATTTCGAGATGAGGAAGCTCGCTTCTTTTGTTTAAATCAAGTGACACATATCATGTTGCTCTAAAAAATTTCCGCTCGCTTCGCGAGCAGGGGAAGCTCGCTTCGCTCGCTTAGGTCGGTGCTCGCTTCGCTCGCATATTACCGTCATGAGTAATTTACTGTTAGGAACCGACAACCATCCATCTTTTTCTTAGAGCGCCGGCATCGTTAGCAAAATCAAGTTACACATGTCATGTTGCTCTAAAAAATTTCCGCTCGCTTCGCGAGCAGGGGAACCTCGCTTCGCTCGCTTAGGTCGGTGCTCGCTTCGCTCGCATATTACTTTCATGAGTAATTTACTGTTAGGAACCGACAACCATCCATCTTTTTCTTAGAGCGCCGGCACCGTTAGCAAAATCAAGTGACACATATCATGTTGCTCTAAAAAATTTCCACTCGCTTCGCGAGCAGGGGAAGCTCGCTTCGCTCGCTTAAGTCGATGCTCGCTTCGCTCGCATATTACCTTCATGAGTAATTTACTATTAGGAACCGAGAACCATCCATCTTTTTCTTAGAGCACCGTTAGCAAAATCAAGTGACACATGTCATGTTGCTCTAAAAAATTTCCGCACGCTTCACGAACAGAGAAAGCTCGCTTCGCTCGCTTAGGTCGGTGCTCGCTTCGCTCGCATATTACTTTCATGAGTAATTTACTGTTAGGAACCGACAACCATCCATCTTTTTCTTAGAGCGCCGGCACCGTTAGCAAAATCAAGTGACACATGTCATGTTGCTCTAAAAAATTTCCGCTCGCTTCGCGAGCAGGGGAAGCTCGCTGCGCTCGCTTAGGTCGGTGCTCGCTTCGCTCGCATATTACTTTCATGAGTAATTTACTGTTAGGAACCGACAACCATCCATCTTTTTCTTAGAGCGCCGGCACCGTTAGCAAAATCAAGTGACACATGTCATGTTGCTCTAAAAAATTTCCGCTCGCTTCGCGAGCAGGGGAAGCTCGCTTCGCTCGCTTAGGTCGGTGCTCGCTTCGCTCGCATATTACCGTCATGATTAATTTACTGTTAGGAACCGACAACCATCCATCTTTTTCTTAGAGCGCCGGCATCGTTAGCAAAATCAAGTGACACATGTCATGTTCCTCTAAAAAATTTCCGCTCGCTTCGCGAGCAGGGGAAGCTCGCTTCGCTCGCTTAGGTCGGTGCTCGCTTCGCTCGCATATAACCGTCATGAGTAATTTACTGTTAGGAACCGACAACCATCCATCTTTTTCTTAGAGCGCCGGCATCGTTAGCAAAATCAAGTGACACATGTCATGTTGCTCTAAAAAATTTCCGCTCGCTTCGCGAGCAGGGGAAGCTCGCTTCGCTCGCTTAGGTCGGTGCTCGCTTCGCTCGCATATTACTTTCATGAGTAATTTACTGTTAGGAACCGACAACCATCCATCTTTTTCTTAGAGCGCCGGCACCGTTAGCAAAATCAAGTGACACATATCATGTTGCTCTAAAACATTTCCACTCGCTTCGCGAGCAGGGGAAGCTCGCTTCGCTCGCTTAAGTCGATGCTCGCTTCGCTCGCATATTACCTTCATGAGTAATTTACTATTAGGAACCGAGAACCATCCATCTTTTTCTTAGAGCACCGTTAGCAAAATCAAGTGACACATGTCATGTTGCTCTAAAAAATTTCCGCACGCTTCACGAACAGAGAAAGCTCGCTTCGCTCGCTTAGGTCGGTGCTCGCTTCGCTCGCATATTACTTTCATGAGTAATTTACTGTTAGGAACCGACAACCATCCATCTTTTTCTTAGAGCGCCGGCACCGTTAGCAAAATCAAGTGACACATGTCATGTTGCTCTAAAACATTTCAGCTCGCTTCGCTCGCATATTACCGTCATGATTAATTTACTGTTAGGAACCGACAACCATCCATCTTTTTCTTAGAGCGCCGGCATCGTTAGCAAAATCAAGTGACACATGTCATGTTGCTCTAAAAAATTTCCGCTTGCTTCGCGAGCAGGGGAAGCTCGCTTCGCTCGCTTAGGTCGGTGCTCGCTTCGCTCGCATATTACCGTCATGATTAATTTACTGTTAGGAACCGACAACCATCCATCTTTTTCTTAGAGCGCCGGCATCGTTAGCAAAATCAAGTGACACATGTCATGATGCTCTAAAAAATTTCCGCTTGCTTCGCGAGCAGGGGAAGCTCACTTCGCTCGCTTAGGTCGGTGCTCGCTGCGCTCGCATATTACTTTCATGAGTAATTTACTGTTAGGAACCGACAACCAGCCATCTTTTTCTTAGAGCGCCGGCACCGTTAGCAAAATCAAGTGACACATATCATGTTGCTCTAAAAAATTTCCGCTCGCTTCGCGAGCAGGGGAAGCTCGCTTCGCTCGCTTAAGTCGATGCTCGCTTCGCTTGCATATTACCTTCATGAGTAATTTACTATTAGGAACCGAGAACCATCCATCTTTTTCTTAGAGCACCGTTAGCAAAATCAAGTGACACATGTCATGTTGCTCTAAAAAATTTCCGCACGCTTCGCGAACAGAGAAAGCTCGCTTCGCTCGCTTAGGTCGGTGCTCGCTTTGCTCGCATATTACTTTCATGAGTAATTTACTGTTAGAAACCGACAACTATCCATCTTTTTCTTAGAGCGCTGGCACCGTTAGCAAAATCAAGTGACACATGTCATGTTGCTCTAAAAAATTTCCACTCGCTTCGCTCGCATATTACCTTCATGAGTAATGTACTATTAGGAACCGAGAACCATCCATCTTTTTCTTAGAGCACCGTTAGCAAAATCAAGTGACACATGTCATGTTGCTCTAAAAAATTTCCGCTTGCTTCGCGAGCAAGGGAAGCTCGCTTCGCTCGCTTAAGACGATGCTCGCTTCGCTCGCATGTTACCTTCATGAGTATTTTGCGAGCAAAGTAATTTACTGTTAGGAACTGATAAGCACCCAGATCTTTCTTAGAGCACCGTTAGCAAAACCAAGTGACACATGTCATGTTGCTCTAAAAAAATCCGCTCGCTTAAATAGGAGCTCGCTTCGCTCGCATATTACCTTCATGAATAATTTACTGTTAGGAACCGACAACCATCCATGTTTTTCTTAGAGAACCGTTAGCAAAATAAAGTGACACATGTCATGTTGCTCTAAAAAAATTCCGTTGATGCTCGCTTCGCTTGCATATTAGCTTCATGAGTATTTTGCGAGCAAAGTAATTTACTGCTAGGAACCGATAAGCACCCATCTTTTTCTTAGAGCACCGTTGATAAAATCAAGTGACAAATGTCATGTTGCATTTGTCTAAAAAATTTCTGCTCGCTTCGCTCGCATATTACCTTCATGAGTAATTTACTCTTAGGAACCGACAACCATCCATGTTTTTCTGAATCGTTAGCGAAATCAAGTGACACGTGTCATGTCACGTGTCAAGTCAACTTGCCAACTCGATAACTTCCCATTTTTTTGGAAGTCGGTTAAAAATTAGGTACCCGAACGCGTACGAAGTCGCGGGTAACAGCTAGTGGACCCATATAAGTGGCGCTGTTTTCGATATTTTTTATGCCTAACAACTTCTGCCTATAGATTATGACTATGATTAGTCCATCAATAAAATAAAGTTTTTCTCAAACAAGTTTTTTTTAAACACAAAAGTTTTTACTCCGCTATTTTAATACGCTCAGTTGTGCTCTCAAATAGCCGCCTTGGTTCTAAAAACAGACAAAAACAGCTTTGTACAATTCCCAATTTCCGCTACATAGATATTCCGCTCGACCGCTTACACTGCCAGGAGTTACCTCAGTCCGTAATATATGCATAGCCACTATCTGGGACAACTTGGCGAATTTCAGCCGAAAGGTGCACTCGTAAACAAACTCGTGGGAAGTTTTAATTGCAGTAGATTGCAACGTCGGCACACGTTTGTGAACGAAGGTTTGTGTGGCTGGGAATATTTGGGTTAAATGCTGATACTTCGGGATTTCAGAGGTTTTAGCGCTCCAGACTTAACTTGTGGAACAGCTTAGTATGAGGAACTGAAATTTAAAATTCCTCTGAAAATTTTTGATGAATTCAGTTTTCATAAAACTAGTAAAGTGAATTCTTGAAGAATAGTTAGTAGTGCAACTCTAACAAAAATAATAGATCAACGTTAAATAAAACTAAATATAAAAATTACACACAAGCATAAACACACTACATTGAGAAAATAAAAGTAATAATATTTTTTGGTTATTATGTACTAATTTCCATAAAAAAATGCTTCCATGTTTCATTTGCGACGTCTGGATACGTTCTATACTTATACTATAACATTTTAATAGTCTGACTTAACTATGCAGCTCGACTCGAGTCAATGCGACAACTGCTACTAATGTTACTTTGTGAAGTGTTTCTACTTGGAAAGGTTTCCTGTGTTTCGTACTTATGGAGGAAATAGGAGCTAGCACTTGCAATAAAAGGGAACAGAGAACAAAACTCATTTAGCATAGAAGTGGTATGTGTTTGAGAATATAAAATGTGAGCCTGAAATACTTACTCCATTGGCTCAGGGACCCAAAGTGAGTCTTGACCTCCGAAACGAGAGTTCGCCACTTCTTTCTGTCCATTGCTGCCTCTAGCCAGTTGTCGGCTCCGAGGTCACGCAGTTCAGCTTCTATTCTGTCGCTCCAGCGATACTTGGGACGACCAACCTGTCGACGGCCTGAAATAAAATAGTAAAAATTTTAAATAAGTTTTTCTTTGAAAAATTGAGCAAAGATCCTTTTAACGAGTTTGAAATATAACCATGTGGTAAATGTGAGTTCTATTAAAAAAATGAAAGTGTTATAAGAGTTATAAATGAGTCCTATAGAATCAAAGGCGGTAATCTGTCAAATTTGTCAAAAATGACATAATGGTATGGCCGTTTAGGGAATTTAAAATAACGTTTCATTATTTTCTCAATCTGTATCAAAGGTGGCATTCAAGCGTTCAAAATTGACGTCAAAAATCAGCATTAGTTTCAAATACGGCAATCTTTCTTTCAAAATAATTTCAAAACAGACTTAGTAAAACGTTTTTATTGAATTACCAAAATTCAGCCCAAGTACAGATTACCGCCTTTGATTCTATAGGACTCAAATGAGTTATAAGAAGATGGAAGATTGTAACATTCATAAACTGCGATAAAAAACCTAAAACTAAGACTGTTTTATCAAACAATATGGAATTGTAATGGTCATTATATTGTTATTAAAAGGCCTCTTATTTACAATATGTTTTCATTTATGTGCATTAAAAATAAAATACTTAATCTGCAAAATATCAGTGCTTCTGACTGAAAAATAAATTTTACCTTCAATCTCGAAACACAACATTTACATTTCCATAGCTAACTTGTAAAGGCTTTTTCTGATGCATCAATTTTAATCCATAACTATTATGATTTTTTTGGAAATGAAAATTATTTATGTTCTACTTTTAAATGTGAGAGTAGTATTTTAAGAAACAACGATAATGAACATTATTATTATAGTCACAAAATCATTTGTCATCACTTTTTGGGCAGACTACCATCCATTGATCGGAAGATATCATTTTTCTGTAACACATTTTAAACAAAACAAAGACAAAAAAAGTAAAAGACTTAAAAATTAATTAACATCTCCATTTATAAATCAAACTCAAAAACAGAACAAGCAACACTTTCCAGTATAGTAATAAAACTGTCACACGTGGCACAAAAGTGATGTGTTTGGATGATGCCTAAGCCTATAAGTAGTTCCTCTTTGCTTCCTGACGTTAAAATGTATGAAATCTTTAAACTCGATATTGGCATTTGAGGTTCGATTTATGCGAGGCTTGCATGACGGGAATTATAATGAAGCGAGCGTTAAAATGCACATTTTTCAATGATTTTATTACGGTGTGAGAGAACTCCGGGCTGATATATTTATAAGGAAGATTCATTGGGGATTTGTGCGTGAAATATGGTAATGTGGTTAATACGAGCACTATCATTATTTTATGTAAATATCGAAGGGTTGATGATGATAAATGAAATTGTTGAAAAGAGAACCAATGGTAATCGATGAAACTGATTATAATGTTATAATGAAAATAGTTCGCACACAGTCATTTTTCGCTGAAAAAGACCTCTGTTGCGATTCAAAAACTCTTGCTAGAACATTGTATTAACATACGAGAATTACTCACGTAAAAATGTCGTCGTTTTAGATACCGACAACTTGACTTGCTAGTACGTTAAAATCTCAAACCATAAAGACATTGGAACGCATAATTCTGATATTTCACAATAACTTGTTGCAATGGAACCTGTCTAAGATTTGTTTTAGCGCAATTAACATTTTCGAGTAACGCAATCCAATATCAAACCTACGCAAAGATGTCAATTGTTTGATTTACTTGTTTGGCTTGAAGATTTGCATTACCAAACAATTCACATATTTCGTCAGATTATTCTCACTAAAATCTAGCTTGTGTTGAATCGCCCTATTCACAGTAGATTATGAGTCGTGTCGGCCGATTGAGATAGTAATCTGCGGGCTGATTTTCTAAAATTGGTCTCAAACTGTCAAAACGATCGCGTAGGTATCTTTGGTCTCATTCGGTCTCGTTGAGGTGAGAGTGACAGAGCTACTTGCGTGGTAACTGAACTACCATACAATTTGAGACCGACTTTGGTTGCTATCAAAGATAGACAGTCAGGGGGGCCAAAGGTCGTAGGCTCGGATCCCGGCCGTGCATCAATGGATAATTCGTTTCAAAATAAGTATGCACAATCATACGAGCTTAAAACGGTGAAGGAAAACATTGTGAGGAAGCCATTTATCAGTCCCATACGTATTTACGATGTATTTCCTGTGGATTTGGCCCGGTTAAACTGAGACGGGGCCTTTAAGCGGCTTCAAAATTCCACCTCCAGAGTTAGCCGCTTCCTTAATACGAACATTACACATACCTTCGAGTGAAAACATGACACAGAATTCCTCACCACAATATTTCAGTAAGTCCTACAGGTAAGCGACAAATGCAAGCTTGTACCGGTAACCGCTCCAGTTCTCAGGCTTTGTCGCCGGGGCCTCTTTGTGACTTGACTCTATCTGGATCACATACAGCTACCGAGGTTATACTCCAAGATGTAAGCAACAGCGGTTGTGCAAAAACTATATTTTTTTTTTTAACGAAAAATAGGTTTGCGTTTGACCACACTCTGCCTGATGTAAAGCAACAGTGCGGTCTAAGATGGAGCACGCTTACCTAGAAGGAACCTATTGACTCTCGATTTGAAGACACCCAAATTATACCTTTCTGGAAATACAGACCCCGGCAAGGAGTTTCACATTTTCGCCGTGCGTATAAAAAATGTAGAATCAAAGCGCTTAGTACGAACACTGGGAACTCCCAACATATGATCCCAACTGTATCCCAGCGAGTATTGACTAGATGGACATGCCCGCGGGCAAGTCCGTGCATGCAAATATTGTACAGATCTATAGAAACGAGATCCAGCAGGCATGTCTGCAGACTTGCCCGCGGGCATGTCCGATTTTTCCCATCTTAGGCGCAATAGACTCTCTCTCAGATCTTTTTAAACATTTTAGATGTCTAATGCAGGGCATACACGCTATGAGAAACCGTTACGATCTACGAGATCCATGATCTGAGTTGATAAACAGTTCATCATCATTCTCTTGTCCTTATCCCACGCTAAGTGGGGTCGGCACAACATGTTGTCCTCTTCCACTCACCTCTATCATTTGTCAACTTTGAAACCACTCCTCTCATATTCATATCCTCTTTCACACAATCTAACCACTTCTTCTTCAGCCTTCCTCTACTTGTGTATCCAGTCATACTCACTCATACTCATCACTCTTTTGTTCAATGATTTTCATCCCTTCTCATAACATGTCCATACCGTACCTGAGTTGAAAAACAGTTTTTTTTTGTAAAAACTGTGTCTAAAGTTATCTTATCTCACTTTTAGAATAAACGAATTTATGGTCAAGCAACGCTTATCTATATATTTTCTCTATATTTCTTCTAAGAATAAGCAAAACCGGTTGTCTTTAACCGCTTTCGCTTGTGTTTATGCAGCAAAGCACCAAGTACCGCTTACACTGAAGTAAAATTGTACCGACCTTGCTTTCTAATAGCACGCCAATAGACCGAACTATATAATTTTAATGAGCCAAGAATAACCAAGGTTTTGCATTCGATCATCATGATAAATAGGTATGCGAGTTACATTTCTAATTACCTACTGGTTGATAAGAATCATGTTTCGCTTTTGTCGTTTATCTTTCGGTCTGTTTGCTTTTATCGAGATCATTGCGTAAGAGATACCTTTGTTTGAGAAATGCAGGTCCAATTAAGGAGTTTGGTAATGTTGCAAGTTTGTGCCTCGAAATACTGTTTTGGTAGTAATGTATTGTTTATTTTGATGGCTCTCAATTTAGTATTAGAAATGGAGTTAGTTTTAGAAGTTAAATTGGCATGGATTTGTATGCAGGACTCGCAAGTATTTTGGAGTAGTTCAATGACGTTTGAGTGTTCAATTTACTCATAAGACAAGACTAAGAAGAAGTACACCAATAGCATGTGCTTCTCAATACTGTACGTACATCCCCCCCAGACACCTTCAAAGTTTCTTGAACGTTGGAAGAGTAGGAATGCTATGCCATTTACTTTAAAAAAAAATTGCAAGAATATCGTATTATAACAGGTCTTATTCATGGTCACCAGTACAAAAGGGTTCACGAGATAATAATATGATGATTTCTATATATACTTAGGTACATTTATGTTATTAACCTACATAACAATAATTGGTAACAAAATTCGTCATCAAACTTGGTCTATCGACCCGCTCTAAATATGAATACCAAACCGATCAATCATACATTCCATTTGAATTTAAATAATACTATTAAAACTTCGCCTATTGGCAAGTCAAAACTGTCACAGTTATTATAATTACTATAATAATTCATTATTATGCAATATTGACTTTATTAACGGTTGACTAAGAGTTAAATTTGGTTGATAACTACTTTCTTAAACATTGTTGTCTGAAACTGTCTTGTTTAATAAAATTGTTATAAGTACCTATTGTTTAGAAGCCTACCATTTAAGGGTTAAGGGCGGCATGCTCTACGTTTTGTATTTAAGCTAGCCTAAACTTTTTTTTTGTATGGTTTAAATGCATTTAGACTAGCATAATACAATTAGGAATAATTGTGCAAACCGCCTTTAACTTGAACCATTTTAAATAAATGTCTGTCAGGTAAACTTCGAAAAATAATGCTTCGCTCAAACATTATTTAAAACCGACATTTTTTTGCAAACCACAATCTCGCAATCCGCAAGGCTCATATTGCTAGTTTACATATTTAATAAAACAAAATATGTCTTAAAGTGTCTTTACAAATTGTGTTGCAAAAAACATCAGTAAGAACACTTTATACTGACTCTTCTTCTGATTGTAGATAAGTAGTACCTATTTAAACTTTTTACTTTACTATTGAAGTACTTAATTACTATAATTGTCTCATAGTGCTGCTATTTCCCAGTTATCTCTGCATCGCATTTGAATATTAGTCACTTTGTGGTTTAATTTCTCAGAATTCGTTATAGTTTGAAATCATCAAGCTTATTACGCACATATTGCCTTGGGCTGACATGAGGATAAAAGTGACTCATTTTGTTTATAGTGAAAATATTTTAAGCAAAATGTTCTTTATTCTGTAGGTCATATGAGCTAGTAGACAACTATACTGACGGAGTTTTTAGGCCGCTTGAAGGCCTTCGTCATGGCTTAATGTAATAGAAGCCTGGACCAACAATTTAACTTGTTCTCTGAAGCACGGTATTCTTTAGTAGATTCTGTTTTATCATAGTAACATTAAAAGTTGGTAGCTCTGATGACCGAGTGGTATAGTACTTCGACTTTCAATCCGAAGGTCGAAGGTTCGAAAAAAAAGGGTAAGCAGATTAAAAGGGGATGGTTTATTTGGCGCAACATTGTCCCGTTAAGCGTAGGGCATAGAATGCCTGCGCTTTAAAAAATGATCTTAGGAGTATATTTAATTTTGTACTAGATAAATAAATATAAAAAGTATAATGGGTGCGGCCGGAGCAAAAGTTGAGAGGTAGACTTATAATCAAGGGCGTTGCCAGGGGGAAAAGGAAGGGGCAGTTGCCCCTCCCCCCTAGAGATTAAAAAAATGTCCACTCGCAGACTTGCTTGACCGTGACCGATCAAGTGTTTGGACGTGGTCAAGGCCTCGTAGCACATTTAATGCATTTTGCAATTAAAATTCATACTTTTCCCATACGCCCCCTTCCCTGCGCTTTCGGCTGGCGACGCTCTTCACTTGATACGTTCTTGAACTCACTATGAATTTACTTGTAACACTAAGGCTATTTCTGGAAACTGGTTGTTTCATTCATCGTCATCTGTAGCAGTTAACTGTCGGATAAAGACCTCTCGACTCGCACCACTGAGCACGATCTTCAGCTTCCTACATTGAGCTTCTGCCACCTTACATAGTCAGTTCACTTCCTTGAAGTAGTTGAACACTTATCATTCGCGGTCTCCAATCAAGAACGCAAGAATGTTTCCTGTTGCTTCCTTTTTGACTATTTACTAGTGTAATCCAGTCTAAAATTCTAAATGCTTACAGAAATGCAAAACATTTCCCAGCATCGCCTGTCATTGATTTATGCGTCTTCTTTCATATCGTATCAAGTTTCACCGTAATCCTAGTTCGAACTAAGTATGTCCTGCGTCTGGCAAACATGTTGTCTCGCAATTTATGGATTGGGCCTTTTGTTGGCTGTCCGTAATATATTGACGTCAGATACGAAATGTGTGGTGTAATGGATGACCATTGACTATAGTATTATGTATGTCACGGTCAATGTCAGAAAATAGGGATTGTTAATACATCACGCTGAGGGCCTGTCCAGAATATCGCAGTCCTTACAGAATATCGCATAACATTATTCTTCTCGAATGGTGTTGGTATTCCTGCTGTGAGTAAGGTTGACTACAGAGCTCTGCGAGGAAGTTCTGCGGTGACAGCTGGTGGACCGGTCTTGTTCACTGTATTGTCGGCGCAGTGATTCCTCTTTTATAGGGTCTGCAACGCGAGTTTGACTCCTCTTGTGTCGCAGGCGTGCATATAGGCTACGGCAGGGGCGTATTTACCCTTGGGCCAAGAGGGCCATGGCCCGGGGCGGCATGCTACGAGGGGCGGCGCAAGCCGCCCCTCGCTCTCAGCTTGCGCTTTTCTTTTTGGCCTTATAATGCCAAAAGAAATTTTAAAAAAAGCTTACCTAATTAACAAAAACTAAAATTTGGTTGAAAATTTGGAGGCGGCTTGCGCCGCCTCTCGCTCTCAGCTTCATGAGCCTTTCTTTTTGTCCTTACATGCCAGAAGAAATTAAAAAAAAAAGCCTACCGAACTAAAAAAAGGTAAAACTTATTTGGTTGAGAGAGAGGGGGGCTTGCGCCGCCCCGTGCTTTCAGTTTCATGCGCCTTTCTTTTTGTCCTTATACTTATGCATGAAGAAAGTAAAAAAAAAGTCTACCTAACTAACAAAAGCTAAAACTTATTTGGCTCGAAGCGAGGGGCGGCTTGCGCCGCCCCGCGCTTTCAGTTTCAATTTCTTTTTATCCTTATATGCCCGAAGAAATTAAAAAAAAGCCTAGGTACCTAATTAACAAAAGCTAAAACTTATTTGGTTGAGAGCGAGGAACAAAAACTAAAACTTATTTGGTTGTAAAGTTTTAGACATCAAGACTACCGTTTTACTGACTGTCCATTTTCAAAGATTTTCATTTGACAGGAAACGTAGGTTTTTTTAAGCTCGAAGGGATAATTCGTTACAATAAATTGGTATTCTGGGAATAAATCCTCGAGACGATTTTAGGAAAACATTTCATTGGGTGTCACATGTTGCATTTTTCTTCAAAAAATTCGGTTCGCTTCGCTCGCATATTAGCTTTATCAGTGTTTTACGAGCAAATTGAGTTATGTCTGAAAGCGAAATAGGAACCGACAAATAGCCAGCCTTTTCTTTGAGCACGTAAGCAAAATCAAGTGTCACATGTTGTATATGTCATAAAAAAATTCGGCTCGCTTCGCTCGCATATAGAATAGGAACCGACAAGCAGCTAACCTTTTCTTTGAGAACCGTTAGCAAAATCAAGTGTCACATGTTGCATTTGTCATAAAAAAATTTGGCTTGCTTCGCTCGCATATAGAATAGGAACCGACAAGCAGCCAACCTTTTCTTTGAGAACCGTAAGCAAAATCAAGTGTCACATGTTGCATTTGTCATAAAAACATTCGGCTCGCTTCGCTCGCATATAGAATAGGAACCGACAAGCAGCCAAACTTTTCTTTGAGAACCGTAAGCAAAATCAAGTGTCACATGTTGCATTTGTCATAAAAAAATTCGGCTCGCTTCGCTCGCATATAGAATAGGAACCGACAAGCAGCCAAACTTTTCTTTGAGAACCGTAAGCAAAATCAAGTGTCTGTTATTGTCTTAAAAAAAATCGGCTCGCTTCGCTCGCTTATTGTAATCTTCAAGACTATTTTGCGAGCAGAGTGCAAACCAAGTTTCAAGCCCGAGACAAATATTTGCAGGGGGCGGCAAACCTTACTGGCCTAGGGCGCTGAATCTTAAAATACGCCTCTGGGCTACGGTAACCGCTTACCATTAGGTGGGCTGTATGCTTGTCTGCTACCTCAGTAGTATAAAAAAAACATTAAGTATACATTTTTTGAAACAAAAATTCCATTCATGCACAGTCGGGAATCAAAATTTGATTCCCGACTGTGCATGAATGGAATTTTTGTTTCATGCATTAGCTTCAAATTTAAGTTTGAGGCACTCTTTAACTCAGCCAACACGGTTTTCAAGTTTACCAGCAACATAGTTATTGACACACAGTGTGTAGGTATACATAGCTATATTGACATCTGATGAGCTGTCAGCTCCTGATCTGGTGATAAAGGGGTTCCAATAATAGATGAAATAATTACATAATTAGCGTAGGTACAAATTGTAATTGATAAGTAAAATTATTGTAATAGTAGATAATATACTAACATTTATGACAAACATTTAATTCGGACTGATGAATCTACAAGATATTTTTTAAACAACCGACTTCACCAAATTGACATTTGACAATAATTTTATGGGACCACAATTTTTTTTATTCCTAAAAATACAGAAAGCTAACTCAGGTTCTGGCTAATAGTGTTTTTAAACTTACTTATATTAAGTTTGACAAAATACTAGGTTCTCGAAATTATTACAACAAAAATTATCTCAAATGCAATATACATGGAGAGTATAAAACAGAAAATGTCACAATTGACGGAGAAATCGGTTAACATTTAATTAAACAATCAAACATGAAACATCCTTCGTTTTTTAAAGTCCGCTAAAGTTGCTTCATTTGGTAAGTAGGTATGTCTTTCTGGACAATTCTATAGCCATTCTAAGATGTACAAAATAATTTTCCACCATAAATAATTGAATATACTTTGACGCATAATCGTAGTTAAATCCCATTTGAGTTTCAGTTTGAATAGTAAACTAAATCCAATGCTTAGACCCTTTCTCTACAGTTACAATCGACACGAATGCGCGTCTAAATCTCACAAACAAGATACATAGACTCTATTACAAGTATTTAGAGCTTACACAGCATAAATCCAATAAGCTAAGCTAACAATAGACGTAATTCTTGCATTTCTACGTGATAACTGTCAAACAAGCTCTTATTCGAGCCATGAGGCACAACGCCATAAATTTAGACCTTGGTCGGAAGACATTTTAGTTTTCAAACGTATCTGATGCTTGCCATGTGGGCGTATTCAATCGGATTGTACTTAAAAGTAAACTGCGTAAAGATGTTTAATATTTTTTTGAGGTACCTACTTTTTTAATTATGTTATTTTGAAGGATAAGTTATAAAACAAATTTATGTAACAAAATATAGAAAATATAGAATTCAATGTCAATTAAATATTAATGTCAAAATATAGAATTGTATAACCTACAGATATTTTTTTCTCTATCCCTGTGAATATTATATTTTCATATATTAAATGCTACAAATCACCTAAAACAAGTTAAAAAAGTTAACATTACTTACAAAACTTTGTCCACAGAGTACGTTATCAAATGTTTTTTAAAACTAACAGCAACATTTTGAGTTATGATTTTTTTTTAAATTGCTAAACAAGTTAAATCAATGTTAGACAAGTACTTACTTTTACCCACTAGAGTGAATTCCTTTCTACAAAATAAACATCTCCAGTGAGAGCGATGAAGTTGTAACTCAATCTAACTTCTAAAAGATTCCGTAGCTGATTAGAGGCACAGCTTGAATGATACAGCTTGTCTTGTTTAACTTATCCAATAACTAACTAGACCAATGTTATAACTAATTTTAAAACCGTTATGTCACTGGCTAAAGCTACAGATAGTCCTCTTTTTCTTCATGTAGATGATAAAATAAAAGTCTTCACATGATAAATTCTGGAGAATGAGGGAAGCATTTGGCATACACTGTCACAATTATGGGCAAATTCAATAAATTGTGATAGTATTTTTGACAGTGTTCTTTTTTCATTCACTGATTTAAATATAATACAATCCGATGGTCACTCGGTAAGAAAGTAAACTTACCAAGTTTTTACTTACTAAGTCGGTTATAAAGCAATATTGGTCTTCTATCGTTACATCTAAACTACAAGAATGACAACGGTGTACGGCAAACGACAACATATGAAACAAATATTTTAAACTGTAATAATTTATTACCACGCAAATGTCTTTTTTAATTAAGGACACAGAAACAAATTGCCAAGCACTTGCCACGTCAAATAGAGTGAGGCATCTCTTTACAATGTAACAAAACCAGCTGATATTATTTAAGCTGCGCTGAATTCATGAAGTAAATGTAAACGCTGAGTTTTATGAGAGCAACAAGTTAGTACAAATATTAAAGACACAAGTAGCTTAGGTAAAATCAAAGTTATTTTAAAAATTATGAATAATCTGAAATCTGTAAAAATAAAAAACAACGCACGGAGATGTCTAGAAAATCTTTTTGGAATCTCTTTGAAATTCCTAGCCGTCCATCTTGAAAGAAAAAACAAAATATTCTGATATTCAAAACAAAAGCTTGTAACATCTAATGTACAAAGTTTGACAACCTGTCCACTATTACTTTTTCTATCTTAATATTAGATCAAAATCGAGTTAGTTACACCATTTATAACTCAAAAATGACTGAACTGATTTTTAAGATCTTTAATTTGTTATAGTACCTTTTGGTCTTTGCAGAAATAGTATTTAACGGAATAACTGTAAAACATCGAAATGGTTCAAGTAAAAAAAAAATATGAAGAACATTCATTTTCTCATACTTTTTGTATGGAATGGATTTTCATATCTCGAATTCTGAGGCAATATGAAGTTCGTCAATGAATAAACATAGACCTTCCTACTATATTATTAGAAATTAAAATAGACATTGAAGTTTATATAATTAACTTATATGAAATTCAAATTACAAAATAGAATTACATTTGTATCCTTGTCAATCAAAGTAGACACCTGCAGACATCGATAGATTAAACTTTATCTGTTGCAATCAAACTGTGACAGTTTCGATTTATTCGATTTGAAGGTATCGATTGCGCAATTCGAATGACACATTTTTAATAGAGCAATGTTGCAACATGACTATGCATTCGAGAAAGTAGACTTATCGTAGGTAAGGAGACAATGGGGATTGTTTTACGTCAATCACGATTGACGGGAACCAAAAGAGAAGAAGTGAGCATGCAACACATAGCTGAGTCAATGTGACTCAGATGCAAAGCAGCTGTAAAACAAGGATATATCATCGATGATGATTATAATGATGATGATGAAAGCATTCACAAATTGCATGCATTGTCATCAATTTTCTTGTCCCTAGCTGTCTTTCAAGTACAGGCAAATACGTGCTCTTTTATTAGATAAACTGGAAAAATATTACTTCAAAAATGGGTAGAAACCTACTGAAAATTACTACAAAAGATGATTAGCATCAGGTCCCCTACTTCCAACCTAGAAACGATATAGTGTGCAATTTTTGTAGTTCAGCTAGTTCAGCTGCTCGCAAGGCAGCTCGTTTCAACGCAACGCAATTGGCTCGTGAGGCAAACGTGTCTCGACACGAGGCGGCAAGTTTCGCGAGGCAGCCTCACAATGTCGATACAAGCCTTTAAGTCGTTCTTCTTCTTCTTCTCTCAGTGCCTCTCCATTAATGGAGGTCGGCAGTCAGCTTCTTAAAATTCTCCTTGTCCAGCGCAAGTCCGAACAGTTGTTCCACCGTCTTTATCCCTGTCCACTCCCTGATTTTACGGAGCAATCACATCTTACGTCTTCCAACCTTACGCTTCCCCGGTATTTTGCCCATCATGATGGTCTTCAAGAGATGATACCGTTGAAGTTGTTCAGTATGACGTAAAATATTAATCCCTAGCTCTACATCTACTAAGATGTTTTGCTTAGGATTACGTGTCGTTGACATTTAGTTTGTATGCATTTGCATAAATAGATGTATTGAATGCTGCCGGTTATCTAAAGGTTGACCGTGACAAAAAGATTTGGTTGACTTATTTAATGATGGACTGTTAAGATAGTCACGCATTTGTCATTAAACTCATTTCTCATTTAAAAAAAAAATCTGCTACAAATTCTTATTTCATTAACTTATCAAAATATACCTACATATTGAATTGAATACGGACTAAAACTTCACTGAGTAAGATGAATTTAATAAAAACAATGTGCTGGACGTTTTTAAATAGCATCATGCAGCCCCAAAGTAACATAAGCAGAGCTTTTTGTTATGAAAACCACATGACTTGATATTATACTACTTACATCCTTTTTTTATAAATACATAGGTACATACTTAATACAATATAACGTAGGAAAAGGGTACGGAAATAATTATGATGAAGTTTCAATGAGAAGTATAAAAAGTATAACATTATAATAACATTGGATACTAAGTAGATGAGATTAGGCAGAACAATATAAGATTTGGCATAGTTAAGGATCATAAATGGAGAAAATAGGAAATTATATTTATGAGTATTAGTGCAAAAAAATATGATTCAGAAAAATATAATGAAGCGTTTAAAAAAATTAGAACAAAAAAATTAAGATTTTCGGCCGCGTCTAAAAACCTATAGCTTTATTTTAATCAAATTGTCACTAAAATCAACTTAAGTATGAAGACGCTATAAAAGCAAGCGTTATGCAAATCGCTAGTAACTTTAATGTCCATTACAGAACTTTTCATTGATTGCTTAAGCCGGGTTTGGTTAAGTTTGGACGAGGTGCTATGAATTTGTCAAGCTTAAGGCTTCGTTTGTGCATGAGCTGAGCGTGAAGCGAGTTAGTTTCACAATACTTCCATAGCAAACGTTATGAAACTTCTCCGCAACAGTTTTTCGCAATCAAAATGTAACAAAAACTCCCAAAACTAAAAACGATATATCGTGCTACATTTCGTGTTGGTAAAATTTTTCGAATTCAGTTTCTACCAAAATTAGCTGAATTACAAAAAATTGTTTTTGGTTTGGGAGAAAGAGGCCAGGTTTAATAATAAGATAAAATAATACATTTATTTGCTAGCATAAAAGTAACAATCAGATCTTAATGTAGGTTACTGTGTTACTGGTTTACTTTTAGGAAAAAAATTTTTGATTATTACGTGTTCTATCATTAAAATATTAGATCCAATGAAACTTCAAATCCATGAGCAAACTTTCTATATGGTGACTATCTTTTGTACCATCGTTTATCCGTCCGATTGTTCATTGGCATTACCAGCTGAGCACTTCCGTGCTTCGGAGGGCACTTTAAATTGCCGGTCCCTGCTTTTAAGTTGTTAAGCCATGACGAAGGCTTTAAGCGGCCTAAAAACTTCATCACCAGAGTTAGCAACTAGTTCATACGAACATACTATACTAGATACATAAGTATTAGATGTTGGTTGTATCCGCTTTCGCTTGTCGCTCTGCTCTTATAAAGCTTTCAGCTTTCTGTCTATGAATTGTAAGCAAGAGGAACTTTCTCGGTGCGATATTGCCGGTGCCTTGTAGTTTTAGGGGTAAAGTCGTTTTGTTAGAAACTTTCTTGACGTATTTTGAAATAAAATTAAACTACTCGTACTTTAATCAGTTTTATTGAGTGGAAAAGTCTTTAGAAACATGACAAACCAGTCAAGAAATCAACGGCTAGAAGTTTTTGTCTGGATTTATATCCCATTATTTTATTTGAATTTGAGTATGAGTAAGCCGAAATAGATATTACGATTATAATTATATACAAAGTTAAAGTATTTACAAAATAACATTAGAATACAGCTGTCTCAGTAGACATTTTCTGTCTCAGTAGAGTGTTGTCAGCATGTCCTGTGAAGATTATTTAGTTAGTGAGTAATGGATATGATATGTAGGTAGTTAGTGACACGCTTAAATACATTCTAGCTAGTTTCTTCTTTCTTACATCAAAATATACTTAGGTACAGAAAGCGTCATTAATTGGTATCCCCCTAGTAAGAGATCGGTTTGCAAGCCGTTGATCTCAACTTTTGTAAAAACTTGAAATTGCCTTGCTTACTTATGGATATCTAATTTCGCTCGAGTTCCTAAACGAGCCGATGCAATAGCTGATATAATACCAGACTGAAATCCAAGGTTGAAATGAAAAGGGTCTTTGTTCAAATCAATAGGGGGATACCGATTGATGACACTGACTGTACTAGCCTAAATAAAAATATTACGAGTACGCATAACACAAATTGTTAGACACACACAAATTGTGATACCGTTCCATATAACTCGTGGGATGTTCATAAAAACATCATTTTGACGACAAACTCATAAAACAAAACAATATTTCCACTTGGTCCCATTCTCGGGGTCACCAACTATAAACCAGACCTCACAAGAGTCCACATTCTCATGGTTTTATCTTAACTTGGACCAGTTTCAAGCATCAACAATGGCTGCGGGCTGTCCACCTCTTTATTACTTGCACCTGAAGTAAAAGCTATAGGATCACAGCGATTTTAAAACGCAATATACACCAAAGCGAAGTCAAGAGCTAACCTATCTTAAATTAAAAAAAAAGCCGTCGGGTCGGCAGGGGCGGTCGGAGACTTTGATTTTGGGGTGGGGGTCACGTTATTTGCTAGTACGTACCTACCTATATTTGGGGGGCGTTACTCGGTAGGACGTACCTACCTATTTTTTTGCAGGATGTTAGAGGTTTGTCAAGGATTTTGGGATTTTGGGGAGGTCATAACCCCTATAACCCCCCCCCCCCCACTCGGGCCGCGCATGCCGAGTCGGTGGCTTCGACATTGCAATAACGAACACGGGAATAAAACGATGTTAAATGAAATTCCTGAGTGTTATAATAAAAGGCACTGATTTTTTTGTATGTTTTGTTGCTGGTAAATGATGACAGGAAAACTATATTTATAACTTAAATATTACGGCCACACCAGTTACAAAAAAAAACTTAATAACATAAACTTCATGAGAACATTGTGAGGTCAAAGCATTAGGTACTCACCATCTAAGAGCACGTCTTCTTTAATTTAATTTTGGTATTGATTTTGCGAAAAACAACATTGTTTGCAATGATCAAAACAACTTTTGATAAAGACGTGTAAACTTTATTTAATCTTTAATATCACAAAGAATTGTGGAAGATATTTGCTCACGTGAGAGAAACAATCCTTTAAAATTTTTCCCTATGACGTTTTTAATAAAAACTAAAAACTGCCGTTAATTTTTTGATCAAAATTAATGCAGGGCATGTCACAAAAAAAAAAACAAATATAAACTTTAAAAAAGACTTCTATTAGTTATTTCTCAAGAAAAATTATCTGGGAACATTTCAAGATTTTTCTCAATCTATGAGTGAAATAAACTGAAGCAATCTTGCCTGTACGGAGAAATTCGGTACGGTATACGCACAAAATTTATCTAAATATACATCCAGCTGATTTCAGAATCTCCTTCTTTTTTGAAGTCGGTTAAAACGCCAAAAGCTTCAAACTTGGATCACTAGCGTCATGCAATCCGGAACTATTTGGTAGCCTTTATGTCCTAAACATTAAGCTTTGTACCGCACACTCTGAGTAGCAGGTGACACATGCTTAAGCTAGAGTTTTCTATGAAATTGTGAGAACAATATAAAAAAACATTTTTATTTGTCAGCCCGATTAAAAAAAACATTTTCACATGGGAATGTTCTGTTAATGTCTTGTAGTTCTAGTGTTAGTTCATGTATGCATCCTATAATTACTCATTTAAACCTAAATACCTAAATGACGTCATTTAGTTAATAATATTAAAGTAAAGTTTTTGACATTCGTAAAGGCAACAATCAAGAACAATAATTTACAAAACATAAGTAAAAAGTAAATTCGTATGAGCAAGTTACCAACTCTGGTGGCGAATTTTTTAAGCCGCCTAAAGGCCTCCGTCATGGCTTAACGACTTTTTTTTATTTTTTTTTATTTTCATATAAAGTAGGTACTTATTTTAACAAAATATTGTGCCTGCAAACCTTAATAGGTTTGAGTAGACACTCACATCCGTCGTAAATACATAGGTAAGTATACAAAGTTGAAATAGCTAGCATAGATACTATAATAAACAATCAAAATAAGTAGGCAATGGCATAGGTATCGTATTCACGTAGTTCTGGAGGTATTTATGTAAGTAATATAGCTAGAAGTTATAACACGGCTAGAAATAAGTGCACGAGGCGATATAAACAACAATGCATCAGTCAGTGGCGCGTTCCGTCTCAGCCTTTAGGGTGTTGTCACATTATCACGTCTCTACCCCGTCGCATAGCATGACCGTAGCAAGACCGTCCCGGCAAAAATGATATTCTTTGTATTGAAATGTACCGGACGCCCCACACCACACCGTTCCTACACCGTCGCGTGCCCTGCCCGTGCCATGGCCGTCTTGTCAATCTCCGGCCGCCATGATTATTTTTCTGACAATCAATGACAAGCCCCGCCCATCTGTCAATCCATGTAACCATCATATTAGTAGCGTAGCCAGGTCAGCCCCTAGGGGCAGCTTTTCAGCCTTTTTCTATAAATAAATAATGCTGGATATTTCACAGCATCATCTAGCTCCAAGGTAAATAGACCTTGTATGGAAACTATATGACTGATAAACTACTTGTAGGTACCTATCCTTTTTTTTGTAAATACATAATATTACATAGAGAAACACCCAGACCCGATACATATATTTGCAGATCATACAAACACTTGCGTCGCAGTGGGAATCGAACCCGCAACTTTCTGTGTTTTAGCTGGACCTTCGCACACTGCGCCACCGAGTTGGTTCGTTTTGTTGGTACTGGATGTTGATTTATGTACACGGGATTTTATCGCGTAATTTACCTTATTTATCACGACGCGACGTTTTGGCTGTTACAATAGCCGTGGTTGCGGGCAGTCTGCCCGTGATTATGTCAAAATGACAGATCATGTCAAAATAAGAGATTATGTCAAAATGACTGATTACGTCAAAAAGACAGATTAGGTGTATATTAAAATGACAGATGGGCCATATCTCGTAAACCACTTATCCCAGACTCTCCGTTCTCTTCAATTGAAAGCTATTGAAGAGATCTACATTTAAAGTGACAGCTGTCAAACTTTAAACGGCCACTTCTCGGAAACTACTCGTCCTAGACTCCTCATTCTCAGTTCAAATGAAAGCTATGACCAAGATCTACATTTAAAGTGACAGCTGTCAAACTTTAAAAGGCCATATCTCGGAAACTACTCGTCCTAGACTCTCCGTTCTTAGTTCAAATGAAAGCTATGACCAAGATCTACATTTAAAGTGACAGCTGTCAAACTTTAAAAGGCCATATCTCGGAAACTACTCGTCCTAGACTCTCCGTTCTAAGTTTAAATGAAAGCTATGACTAAGATCTACATTTCAGATGACAGATGTCATTTTGACAGCTGTCACTTTAAATGTAGATCTTGGTCATAGCTTTCATTTGAACTGAGAATGAGGAGTCTAGGACGAGTAGTTTCCGAGATAATGGCTGTTTAAAGTTTGACAACTGTCACTTTAAATGTAGATCTCTTCAAGAGCTTTCACTTAAACTGAGGACGGAGAGTCTGAGATAAGTGGTTTTCGAGATATGGCCAACCTGTCAATTTAATCTGTCCTAATCTGTCATTTTGACATAATCTGTCAATTTAACATCTGATATTATTCATCAGTAAACTTTATACACTATATTGGTACATTTGGTGACAGCTGTCACTTTAAATGTAGATCTTGATCATAGCATAAGTATTTATTTATAACAATAACGATTTTATTTTTTGTTGATGATGAAGATGTTATCTTGTTTTGAAGTTTATCAAAATACGGCTTCGCGGCTGTGCCCCTATTTGATAGTTTTATTTCGGGGTATTGTACCTTGACTGTCCATCCACAGTAGGAGCACTAGGATATGCTTATCCTTATGTTCCTACTGGTAGGAGCATAAGGATGTATTGGTCCTCGTGCAAGAGCAGTAGGAAAATCGAGTAGGAGCAAGAGGAAACGCTCCAATATTGGTTAGATAATAATTCAGTTATTTTTCTCACTTCACAAAGTCTTTCAAGTACCCCCATTTATACACATGTACATGTACATATTCTAAAAACCTATCAAGTATCACCCCTAAATATCAAGTAGGTATATAATTTATAATTTTTACCTACGAAAATTCCCCCAAAGGTTTTCCTCCTGAGTCGATAAATACCCCAAATTTGAATTAAAAACCCCCCATCTAGCATCACTGAATGCGTTCCGCACGTTATGTGACATTTATTAAACGTCAAAATCCCATACTGCCCTCCGAAATCAAAGTGTAGTAACAGCAAAAACACGATTTCGAAAAAAAAAGATAAGCTTACAAATTAAAAAATATCCAGAAGAGGTTATTCATAAAACCTTGAATGTAGAGTGAAAGTACACTTAATCTATACCAACCAACCAGTAATAAAGCGGAAAAGTTTGTTTGTTAATTTGTTTGAACACGCTAATCTCAGGAGCTTTGAGGAAGGATATAAGCTACTTTTCATCATCATCATCATGATCGCAATAATAATTATGCCATCACTATGGATTATAATTGGGTTTCTAAAAGGGTTTCTTAAAAGTCTGTTTTTTTAAACCTTGTAGATAAAATTCCCATTTAAAGTTACACAAAATATGATGAAATATTGCACTTTGCTAGTAAACCCGACAAAATGTGTGCAATATGTATTTTAGTGTGGTTTAGCTTGTAAACGCTCTATATTTACTATAGTATTTTACAAAAAAAATTGAGTGATAAGTTTTAAAATGGGCTTTCAGAATAATTGTGTATTTATCATAAAACCAACAAAATGTCTATTACTGTGGTATAGGCTCGGGATTACGCTTCGCAAAACGGTTATGAGACGGTCCTAGTTTGATACGGTCTTAGTGTGTAAGGTGCTATTTTCGTGACGGGCTCGGTCATGGCTCGGCCCGCTTATGATACTGCGCAGTGAGCGAAGACCTTTAGTCTCAACTTGAAAGCCCGAAGTACGGAAGCGCTCAGCTCGTAATGCCACTTGCCCGTCACCCATCTAAATTGTGGCCGCGCACAACGCTGCTTAACTTCAACGATCAATCAAGAACGTCTAAGCAAGCTACGCCACGAGCACTTCACAAAGCATGATTTATCCGGTCTAAACTACACCTGCTGTACTTTTCAGTATCTAAACAAGGCTAAGAAAACATTCAGAGATTTAGACTATGCTACACCCACAGCGGTGCATGTAAAGTCCAGGAAAGCATCGAATATCCTATTACATCTACGAACTCTGATTTCTAGATTTAGAATTTGTAAAGCGAGCTACAGCTTTAAGATTGTACTGTGGGATAACATTTACGCAATTCAGACAACAGAATAATTCAAAGTTTATTCAATTTTCTTAAGAGTCGTAACTTGGCATTTTTTTTCTGTCTGATTTCACTTCGAACAAAATCATGTCTGTCTTTTGTAGAATTTTCGTGGCGTTGTTCAATGTATTTAGAAAATTTTGCGTTGCTTCCTTTTCACAGATAAGTACCTATTTAAAAAGCATACCTACTTACTTATTTAATAGTCGTTTCAAGCATTTAAGTACTTACGTACGGCATGAGTAATGACAGAAGTTCTAACAATAGCAATTGGCAATTTACAACTATTCTAGATGATGATGATGAAATCATATAATATCTGGGCGACCGAGCTCTGCTCGGGTGCAAATAGAGAAAAAGAAAAAAAGAAAAAGAAATAAGAACAAAAAAGATTCCACTGGCTGAGATTTGAACACGCAGCCTTCGGCTGGAAGGCGGTCACCCTACTACTCACACTCAGCCAATCTCAACAAATTACTTGAAATTACGAACCACATTGCACTGGTAAATCTTTTCGTGTGAAAATGCCGAGAAAACGAATTTTCCCAGATACGAGACCTAGCTAGATCGGTTTTTCGCCCCCGTAAACTCCCGTACCACAAACTTCATCGAAATCGTTAGAGCCGTTTTCGAAAACGTGAGTACAAACAAACAAACACATATTGCTCGTAAAGGATTACCTAAGTTTTTGTTACAAAATGCTAAAACAATAGAACATCAAACTTTTACTTTCCTACGCAATAGATCACAAGGCTACACTGACTGCTTCTTGCAATTCGATGAAGACAAAATTATCGGTTCCTTTGTACCGTCAGACTGTAATTGCAAAGCTCAGTTTCAATAGTAACGATGCTACTGCGGATCAGGCATCTTATAAAGTAACTTTTGACTCCTAACTTTAATTTTATCTAAGTGTCTTATTTGAAATTACTTTCGATACAAAAAATTACCTGTCCTGTATATTTTCAGTAAGAAAAACCACGGACAGGATTATTGAAACAGGCCGTAAGTCATCTTACATTAATCTATACTATCTATACTACTAATTATATACTTAAAGCGGAATAGTTTTTTTGTTTGAACGCGCTAATCTCTACCAGTCCGATTTGAAAAATTATTTCTGCTTTTGATAGCTAAACTCTCGAGGAAGGTTATAGGCTACTTTTCATCATCATAATCATTACCATTATACCACCACTACGGCGGCAAGGGCGCGAGGGCGCTGCTAGTTCGTGAAATAAAATCAGTAAGTAGTTGCTTTTGCGAAAAAAAAAAACAGAATATAATATTCATTATTTAACACACGGGAATTACTCACGTAAAAAATATCGTCGATTTAGATACCGACAATGTTTCGATTCATCCTCGAAAGGTTACCTATTCCTCGCGGTCGCGTCTCACACCACGACCGCGAGGAGTAACCTTGCCGCAACTCCCTCCTTACCCAGAAGAAGATTCTCCAGATGAATCGAAACATTGTCGGTATCTAAATCGACGATATTTTTTACGTGAGTAATTCCCGTGTGTTAAATAATGTCTAGTACAACTCACGAAAGTTTTGAAAGTGAAATATAATATTCATTGCTACATTTCAGTAGGTACTATTACATTCGATTGTATCTAGATATAATTAATTATCGAGAATCATTAATCGTTTGAGCAACATTCGATATTCAGGTCAACGATGTTCACAAACTTCGCTACTTAATTTGTTCTTTGGCTCCTGTCAGTTGCTATTAATTATACTTTATTTTAATTAGGTTTGATATGTTGAAATTAATATATAAAAATTATGACATCGTCGTTTCGATAGATTTGGAGAAGGTAAGGGCAATAACAGATCTTTTAGCATCGCCGATCTGAGATTTTGGGATTGCATCGATGTTTCATCGCGTTTTGGCGACTCTGCGTTCGTTCTCAGTATCAAAATCGCACGTTTTCGATGCTACATCGACTTCCTGTTTTTGAACACGGTATCGAAATCGTCGTTTTAGCAAATACTGCGATCGCCGATCGCCACGTTTGGCGTTTTTAAGTGTGCGGTGTCGAATGTTGGTCGCTGCATTTTGCTTCTGAAAAGCGACTACATCGCCGATTGCCGATGCTAAAGGTAGCATGACTGCTAGAGCCCTAAGTGATGATCGATATGGTAATATAAAGGTATATCGATTTGCTTCCGTTTTTCTTGTCACCATCGGCCATCGCCTTCGTTTCCGACAAAATTTCAGATAAAAAACACTACAGCCTCGTCCTAATAATCGAAGAGGCCTTCGCCACTGCTAAATTTCAACTATACCTGCGTTGTTTGCTAGCTAGCCCACACAATGTATTCTTTCTTCTTGAAAGTTCTTGAGAACTGTGTCTAGAAGGTTTCTTAAGATGACGACCTTATGTCACCATCTGCCATCGACCTCGTTTCCCACAAAATTTCAGATTCCAGAAAAGACACAAAGGCATCTGACGCCTCCAGCCACCATTCTATGTAATCATCTGCCATTTTCAAGAACGTAATTGGTGGACTAATGAGCTTGCCGTAGGCAGCTCCAGTTTGCGCAACGAAACCACTGGTGTCACTTATGTTTATACAGGCTGCTGTGTTCGAAGCTGTACCTGACGGAAACCGCAATAATGGGCGACAAAGCAAAAACAGTTTGAACGTAAACTGTGTCACTTATCGGCAATAAGATCTAGATATGAGTGTCTTGTTATCTACATCTTGCTGCAATATTATAAGTTTAGTTTGCACCAGTTTAAACGTAAATTTTTGATAATAGCTGAACTGATTTAGATGGAACTTGGAATATATAGATCCTGATCTAAAAACTTTAACAAGCTTACGACTGGTAGGTTACAATAGTCATCTATACAGAAACAAATGATATTATTATAATCACAGCTATACAAGCAATTAACTTTTTACTCAAACTCAAACTCTAACTTTTTTTAGTCAGCAGTCCAAATACATTTTAGGCAGATCATGATTTGAAATTGCATATAAATATCAACATAGAAGTGAAGAATTTTTAGTCAGCAGTCCAAATACATTTTAGGCAGATCATGATTAGAAATTGCATATAAATATCAACATAGAAGTGAAGAAATACAATTTTTGATATTATCTATTTAGGGGCAGTGAAAAATCTTGTTTTTAGTGGGTATACAATCCTAAATATTTCTTTTTGATAAATATTTTAAAAAAAACATTACTAAAGCCTCGCTAATACCCAATGATCAGGTCAATATGAATAATGTGGTTGAGTTTCGATCAATAGTCTTTTTTAAACTTTCGCGATCACTATTCATGTTTAAAATTATATGGACACGGGATTTTATCGCGTAATTTACCTCATTTATCCTTTACCTTATTTATTACCTTATTTAAGGTAAATTACGCAATTAAATCCCGTGTCCATAATATTTTCAATAGTTTCAATCAAGGTGCATTATTATAACTGAAACCCAAACTACATTTGGTACGGTAAATAAACGCCTACGGTGATAACTATGTAGGTACGTGTCCTCAAAAGTCACAAGTTTGCGTGCTAGCTTTTATTTCTGCAATATTTTTTGTCACATATGACATGCATACTATAAAGACCTAGGTAATTAAATCAACGAAACTGATGCTTGACACAGTCTCCAAGAACATGACATACATTTACACAATACATCTTTTACCATTTTTAGGATCCTGTATGAAGAAAGATTGGAGGCCTTTCTTGATTCCAATCTAAACTTACACACTACAAGCATACTAGGACGATTAGAATCTATTTTGTGTTTTAGAATTACTTATTCTTTATTGTACACAAAACAATAAGCTCACACAATGAAAGGACATGTACAAAGGCGAGCTTAACCCTAAAAGGTGTTATCTTCTATAAAATCTTTGAGGATAGAGATGATTAGCAGAAATGAGTCTACTACTGTGAGTGCCTACATAATTACCTATGTATTCTTACACTGGACTTGTGACAAACTCTTGTAAGTATTTGTGTTAAATATATTTAGATTTATCTCTGTTACCAATTTGAGCATCTCGATACTAAATGTCTAAGAACATTGGCTGAAGGGTGCATATTTAGTCGTGAGCCTGTTTACTGTTATATTTAATTGGTTAAGTGTCGCCATCTGTCAGTAAATGCTTGCACTAAAACCCTTGCGATTCAGCGATGCAGAGCGCCTACTCAACGGACTTCAGTTTACCGCGTAAAGTCATACATTCTTAAGAAACACCCACTTCTTTCTTATTGTTGAAAAATTTGAATTTAAAAATTTCGTTATCATTATTCAAATTGAAGAATCTGTAAGTTTAAATTTTGTTTTGGACTGTCACTTTGTTCTATTGAGTCTCTAACTCTCTACTGGAACTTTGTTATTCATAGATAATATGCCTATACCTAAGTGTAAGAAAAGATTGCCCTCTGACACTGTACATACCGTATACTTACTTCTAGTAAAAATGTAAAGGCCTAAATAGCGAAGCACTCAGCTGTTAATGTCACTAGCGGTCACCCATCCGAATTGTGACCGCACATAACGTTACAAAGATTTATCAAGAAAGGTATTTTCCTTTATTCTGAGCAGAAAAGTCTAAGAAAGTTACGCCACGAGCGCTTCAAGAACTAATGTTGACCTAGTGATTGATCTTGACTTGACCAAAAAGGTCTTTGGTTCGAATCCTATCAAGTTCTATAAAAATCTCATCTATTTGGCATTTTAGTGATCTCTTTTACTTTAATCTCGTTAATATTCCAAATTTCTTTATCTGTTCCATTAGAACTCATTTCATTGTGAAATAGAATTTGTTTAATTAGCATAGTGTTTTAGTAAAACCCAATAAGTGTCCCTTACAATTTAGTGGTAAATTGAAATGCTTTTATGTGCAGCTAGTTCACTGTGAGCTGAGACGCCTCATCTTACATTTTTATATATGTAATAATTGCGATTTTTTCATTCATTATAGGTGAATATTGTGCAGCTAGTTCACTGTGAGATGAGACGTTTTATCTTGCATTTTTATATAATAATTACAATTTTTTTATTCATTATAGGTGAATATTTTTAATAATTTGGTACACAAATAATAATTGTTCTTGTGAATGATCTAGTGAAATATGAACCATAACTATAAACATTTTAACATTAAATACTATAAACTTTATTTCAAATAACTATTCGGTATTTAGAACATAAAAACAGACAGGTTATATATTGACAAAAGGGTCAAAACAAGAAAGAAGATATATTATGATAGTGATGGCAATATCGAAAGAACCTGCAACAATTACCTACTGTGTTCTTGTCTTAAAAATAACTAGAGTAGGTTTAGTTATATTTTTTAACAAATAAATTAAACTTTTTTAATTGTTTCTTTTATAAAAAGAAAATAATTAAAACTTCGTACAGCACCGTGTCAAACACAGTTTGTTTCTTACTGTTACTTATCAACTTTTCTATTAATTGCATGACTAAGTACGTTCGTATGAGCAAGTGGCCAACTCTGGTGACGGAGTTTTTAGGCCGCCTAAAGGCCTCCGTCATGGCTTGACGACTTAAAAGCCGGGACCGACAATTTGACTATCATCATCATTCCCCTGCCCTTATCCCACGCTAAAAGGGGTCGGCACAACATGTTTTTCTCTTCCACTCACCTCTATCATTCGTCAACTCTGAATCCTTTCCTCTCACATTCATATCCTTTTTCACACAATCCAACCACTTCTTCTTCGGCCTTCCTCTACTTGTGTACCCTGTCACACTCATACTCATCACTTTTTTTGTGACATGGTTTTCATCCCTCCTCATAACGTGTCCATACCATATCGTATACATAATAACTATATTTAATTTAATTTAATATTTAATGACTGATCCAGCTGTATCCACTATCTCGGGCTTAGTCCTAAGTTATCTGCCCTAATAACTATCGCAGTTTACGGCGTCGGCCCACGCTTAGTAAAATCAAATAAACGGCGATTTAAGATCTAACTTTACAAGTTAATTGGACGGAAACGAATGTCGGTGATAGGGAAACAATGTTTGTTTTGACACTTTTATAGAAACCTCCAAATCCATACCCATATCATAAATCTGAAAGTGTGTTTGTTTGTTTGTCCTGCTTTTTGAATGGTGGAATCGTTTCCCAAAGGCAAAGTAGGTGGTTCATCTGTAACGGGCCGGCCCATCTGGCCCACTTGCCCGTGGTCTTTCGACCGACAGTTGTTGTCGGTTAGTCCTAGTTATGTCTAACTCCGTCGAAAACTTTGCTTGCGAGTTCTAGACATATTGATGTTGTGTGGCGCCATCTGTAGTGCGTAGCATATTATCGGTAATTCATCTAGCGATAGGTAGATGTCGCTACACTTTCACGCCAAAACGGAGAGATGGATTGACGTGATTTTTTGTGTGGAGATAGTTGGAGGGCTAGAGAGTGACATAGGCTACTTTAAATCCCGAAAAAGTGCATGTTTCCCGTTGGATAAAAAAGTAGTAGTCCACGGGCGAAGCCGCGGGAGTCCGCTAGTACATAATATTTGGTACATGCCCACATTTTGCAGAAGAATTCCATACGTGACAAGTTGCAAGCCAATCGATGCCATTAGAAAGCTAACGGGGCGCTTCAAATCCGTGTTCAGTTTTAGCCAAAACTTCTTCATTAGAGATAGCCTATGAACTTAGTTTACTTTTACTTATCCTATCCTATTCTATTAAATGAGCAATATTTGTTTGTTTGTTTGTTTGTCTGTACTCACGTTCCCGAAAACGGCTCTAACGATTTCGATAAAATTTACGGGTGTTTAAGGGGGCGAGAAATCGATCTAGCTAGGTCTCTTTTTTTTTTATAAGCCCACTGGATCCCACTGCTGGGCAAAGGCCTTCCCTTTCTCCATTCACCCTGGTGTAAGGCTTCTGTCGGCTAGTTAGTGGAGTAGTCGTCGAGTTCGTCCCGCCATCTCCGCTTGGGCCGACCACGAGGCCGCCTAACGCCTTGTGGGACCCACTCAGTGGTAATCTTTGCCCACAATTCTTCCAGCATACGGCACACGTGACCTGCCCAGTCCCACTTCAGTTTGGCAGCTTTCTGGTTGATTTGGAAAAATTCTTTTTCTAGGCATTTTCACGCAAAAAGATTTACCAGTGCAATGTGGTTCGTAATTGAACAGTATTTGTTGAGATCAAAATGGCTGAGTGGATTGGGTGCCTTTCAGCCGAAGGCTTCGAGTTCGAATCTCAGCCAGTGAAAGTTTAATTTTTGTAAGTTCTTTTTTCTTTTTTAATTTTTCTCTATTTGCACCCGAGCATAGCTCGGTCGCCCAGATATTAGGTAATTTAAGCCAGTAGGTAGCAACTGATTACATCAGAGCTACCAAAATTATAAATATCGGTATAACGTCGATACTTATACCCAAATACATCATGTTGTGACAATCAATTACTCACATTGCCGTGACGGTATCAACATTAGTATCAATCAATGTCGAATTAATTAGATCTGATACGCCCACCTATAACATCCAAAACTGTATCTACCGATATATGGATTTGTGAACTTTTAGTGATGTCCTAAAAGTATCGATGTTTTCTGATACGTCAATCACCATCATCGATGTCATAAACATCCGAAACTCTTGGATGTCTTATCTGATAATTACCCATCGGTTGTTTTAGTAATATTACAATTCAACATTTCTGATTATGCCCATTAACATTCAAAAATATAGAATCTGCCGATATGGAGATTTGAGGACTTTTAGTGAAGTGATACGAGTATGCTTGCACGCATTGTATCTACGCGCTTGCATTTTTTACAACTTAAATTCTTGATATAATGATAATTATTATTACGGGATTTTATCGCGTACCTTTTATTTATTTTGTTTCCCGACGTTTAAATTCTTGATACACGGCTATGACCAAAAGTACCTACATCGAAATATTATATGTGTTTAGTATATGTTTTATATTTCCCATTTTTTTTAAATAAATATCGACTGTAGTTTAAGAAATCGTCGATCCAATCAATTACTTAGATTCATCGAAAGTCTAATCCCATCTCTTTTTACGATTAGTACTAGTAGGTTTATCTTAAACACTCACAACTGTATTAAAGTCTTACTAAGTAAAACCCTTGAACTGTTTAGGTACTCAATAGCCTAAACGTAGGATTAACTTAAATATATTGACGAAAAAATACTTGGCGAGTTTTATTTCGGGTTTTGTATCTCTAAAGAAGCACTTACCTACCTAATAAAACTTATGATTACTTTCATGTATGTTTTATCTAGTAATAATCATAATCATAATCATAATATATTTATTGCGAATCAAAGGTAAACAGATGATAGTTAAAAAAATGTAGGTACAGGCCTTGATTCCGCTTCTCAGCATGCAAAAAAAAATAGTAGGTACTTAAGTAGTTTAATTTCATAAGTAAGGCTTAAGACTTTATTTTCAGGGGTCGTAGGCATCTTTTCAGATCAACAGACACGATGATCGTAAAATGAAAAGATGTAAATGACAAAAAACTTTTATATCAATTGTAGGTACAAAGTAAATAAAGGTCTGCAAATAGTGTTTCAGTATTCAACAGTAGTATAACCGAAAGCAAACAAAGAAACCAAGAAAGAAGGCAATAAGGCTCCAGTTTTAATTAAAAGGTGGGTAATTAGACACGCTCAGTGAATATGTTAATTAATCCATGGGTTAAATCCTCAAAACTGCCATTGTTCGACATCGTTAAACTGCACTTTTGAAATTTTTTTGCATGTTGGTGCAGTGTGGACTCGCGACGGCATTATAATTTAAAACTTAAAAAACTTTAGGCCTTTACATCTTTACTAGATGATTTATAGTGTCAGGAGGCAATCTTTCCCTACACTTAACGGGACCCTGTAGTGCCTGGGGCAATGTTGAGATGGAGTAGGCTTACCCAGCACCTACACCATCCCATCTCAGCTTAACTTAAGCGGCCATATCCACAGGAAAGACATGGTCAATACGTGTGGGGCTGACTAAGCCGCGGGTTTCCTCACGATGTTTTCCTTCACCGTTTAGAGCTTGTGTTAATGCGCATATAAATTTTTCGAAACGAAGAATCCCTTGATGCACGGCCAGGATTCGAACCCACGACTTTCGGATCGAAAGTCGAGGTACCTACCCCTCGGCCAACATGGTATTATAATACATGGTAATGCATTGAACAATCGAGTGTGTTTTTAATGTTTTATGTTTATGTATAGCATCATAAAATTAGACAATTACAATTTTGACCGAGCGCAAAGCGAAGGCGAAGCTTCTCCGTTTCAGCAGTGCAAACAAGTAGGTATCGTTCTTATCGATCGCTAAATTAGACATTTAGAATCGACAAAATTCGATAAAATTGCATTTATTAACAAAAAATCCATATTTATTGAATTTTGACGATTCTAAATGTCAGCGATCGAGGAGAACGATACTTGTACTGCAGATTCGGCAAAAATCCTTTCGTATATGTCTGTCCGGCGGATGTCCGCCATGTCCGGCTGTTCTCCTCTACAGAAGGCAATTTTCAACCGATTCTCGTGAAATTATGTAAACAGTATATAGATTTTTTTGTAGATTCAGTTTTTGAAAATTGTTCAACATGGGGGAGCCATGGTTGTCCGAACAACTTTTCGATAAACTTTAACGGGTCGGGGGTGTAAGGGGGTGGAAAATACTTTCTTAAATTTTCAGTTTTAAGCTATGCAAAGACTTACATGGTCACAGAGTCACTAGTTTAGTTTATTTTAGAAACATGATAATTGACCAGCTACACTTATTTACACAATTTACTTTTTCTTTTTCACCTCTCTTTACTTAGTAAAACTTTTCCGACCGATTTTTGTTATCTTTTATATGTTAGATTAGATTGGTCTCCGTCCCAAATAGCAGAATAACTATAAAAACATAGGAAAAGTCCACGGCAAAAATGTATTATGAAAACTAATTTTTTCATACATTGGAAAAGGCTTTTTTATATCTCGAATTCTGAGGCATTACGCAGTTTACCTAAAGAAAAAAAATTGGAATCCATGCAATAATCAAACAGAATATCCACAGTAAGCTCTCGTCTTGGCTCATAAAGCACAAGACTTTACAAGTCACGGTCGAGGGGCATACTTATTGAATTTCAGTCCATTGTTTGCTATTATTGAGTTTGCGCTAAATATTAGTTGGTACAATTGTAAACGATTGATTAACTTCAAAGAATGGTAAAGAATAAAGAATGGAGTAGAGATTCTATTAACTGATTTTGGAAACATGTCCAGTGGACCTATTCTAGTTCATCTAATTTGTACGTAAGAACGTTTACACATACACATCTAAGATTAAGGATTGACTAACCCGCTAGAGAATATGAAATAGTCCCGGCAGAGCTTTCAGCGTTTACTGGAATTGCTCTGCAGTTTTACCATCGACTTCATCATCAGTAGGTATGAACCTAGCTTTGACGCAGATTTTCCCATGATGTTTTCCGTTGCTAAAATAAAACGTTTTATTACAATTTTTACGATTTCATTTGTAAAATTATGTATAAGACTGACTAAAATCTTTAAAATCTTTATTTGAGATCTAGCGGTCCGCCCCTACTTTGCCCGGATTTATTATTTAAGTATTTTTTTGTAAACTTGTATTCAAACTAACAAATTTTACCTCTTTTTGATTTTGATAGAGAAAGCTTAACCTTTAGTCTGTTAGGATTCCAGACACAATAGAAAATCAATTGTGTCTCGACCAGATCTGTGCTCCGACAGATAACCGGTTAAACAGAGCTTTAATACACAATGACGCATCTACCCTTTCCTCCTTCTTAGGAGTTCGTTAATTAAGAGCACTCTCACACTTAAACTCAAAGAAAAAGGGAAAAGAAATCAAAGCAATGTTTCAATTAAGGATTTATAGCTTTGATTGATGAAATAACTTTAAGTCATCAAATCGAGAAACTTTGAAATAACCTGAAGTTTTAAACGTTAAATCTATAAAAAAACACTAATAATTCGTTATACGAGTACCGTTCAAGAAATTAGCTGTTCGAAATATCTAACAAAAGGTTGTTTTTATTTTGTTATTGAATCATGTTAGTTACGTTGTAAGTAACCTATATTTTTATCTTAATCAATTATGCACTAACATAATCTGAAAGTTTGCGTACTTACAAGTTTTTTTCCATTGATAGGTATAGCAGCTAAAACAATATTTTCAGAAATTTTAGAAATTAATAGGTAAGTAATAGTAACGTTGCAAATACACTAAAACCGGAACCATATGGAACTTTACAAACACTCTATAGATAGGTAGGTATCTTAATTGATCCAAGTTGCCACCAATTGGAAATGTGCCCAAGACGCTGCCAGTATTTGCAGATTCATACAATGGATTTGTATGAATTTCGTAGTATGATAACTAAAACATGTCTTTTATCCTAGAAAAAAAATAAGTACCTACATAAACGTATTTAATTTTACAACTAGTTGGTTTTTATCTTTTTTATTCTTTTAAAGTTAATAATGAGATGACATTTATCTATATAACACCGAATTATAAACTATTACCGAACTAAATTCTGTTCAGTAACTTTTGCGGAGTTCGCAAACAAATGCACAAACACAGAGATGCAGTCAGACAAATATCATAAAACCATTGAAATGTATTCCTGTAACCGCTTCTTATATTTCCTAGAGTAGTTTTTCCAAATTATATATTTTGTAAAGTTTCTTTCTATACTGTTATAGTACTTTGTATAGATTACATAACAAAAGGCGCAGCTATTTTCAGTATAAATTTTAAGTATCAGCAAAGTTGCTTGTTCAAAGCTTTATGACTCTATGTTCAAAGGTTTTCTCTCTAAATTACACCTCACAAAACGAGGCTTTGTATGCGCTAGAAAGCTTCAAACACCTGGTTGATTAATAGGTCTTTGAAAGGTCTATAACACTAGAGTATTCTAAAACCATCGTCTTTGAAAAATGTTGGCCGGAATACTACTTAAGCCTTTACATCTTTATTAAATGATTTATACAGTGTCAGGAGGCAATCTTTGCCTACACTTAACGGGACACTTTAGTGCCTGGGACATTGTTTGAGATGGAGTAGGCTTGCCCAGCGCCTAAACCATCATCTCAGCTTAACCTGCTATATCCACAGGAAAGATAATTATGGTCAATACGTGTGGCCGGAATACTACAGTTGTTTGATATCCCTAAGACTTTTTGTCTTTGTTTTTGGACATGCTCTGACTGCCCCCTTTGATGTCTTAGAATGTCTATTGCGTGTTGAGGGTACAGTCTTAATAATTATGTTCTGTTATTGTGTTTTGTTTACTTTGTGTTTGTGTTGTGGCTTCACCCGCGTGGACTACTATTTTTTATCCCACGGAAACCATACTTTTTTCCGAGATAAAAAGTAGTCTATGTGTTATTCCAGAACCTAAACTACCTGAATTCCAAATTTCATCAAAATCGGTTTAGCAGTAACAAACATTCACACACACACGGACTTTTGACTTTATAATATTAGTAATATAGTAGGATTATAACAGTTTACTGTTATAATACGGTCAAAGTTTTCAGGAGAGCAAAACTCAGTCCACTTATTCAAAGTGCTCTCATAGGCTCTATTTACTCCAATTACGTCTCGTTGGGGTAATCAACGTGGCATTTGAACAGTAGGTCAATTCTACGTATGAGCATTTTATAAGAAAATTGAACTAGTAAAAGGACTTTAATTCTGGATAATAACCATCGCAAGCCTTGTGCACCTTGCTTATTAAATACTAGTCTGGTATTTTTTATTTATTTGTCGAAAACACTAAATGAAAGAGTAGTGAAGCTGAATACAAACATTTATAAATAAATAAATAAAATGACTTTATTTCAGGAACTTGAGAATGACCCATATCACACAAATATCCATATCCATTTAAACAGGGGAATTAAACCCGCACTTTTTACGTCACAGCCAGGTCTTGTACATCAGTGTCGTCGACTAGGTATATCGTTATTTCAGTTCCAAATTTTTTACTAATTAAAAGTCAAAAAACTTATAAAACTTCTGAGATATAGTAGCTTAAGAGCTAAGTAACTATACTCTTGTTCGCGAACACCAGCATGCTGATTCAGATTTCTGAATTAGCAACCGATTCGATGATATCAGTCGGAAAGTTGACGTTTTTTTCAGCGAAAAAACGTCACTTTTCGAATTCAGAATACATTCCAAGAAGGTCTGAATCAGGGGACAGGGCAAAAACAGCTTATTAACCCTACCTTTCTTTTCGATGGTCCTAAATAGTCAAGCTCCGGTCAATTTATTTAGAAAAATAAATTAGGTAATTGGTACCTAATATGTCTGCCTACAGTTCGAGCAGATAGAAATCTTATTTGATATCTAAGGATGTAGTCTGGTATGAGCAGTGTTGTCTAAATATAATCATTGTCTCAGGCACTACACTGTAGTGCTGTAGTGACTACACTGTCCCGTTAAGTGCAGGCAAAGATAGCCTCCTCACACTGTATCTAGTAAAGATGTAACGGCCTAAGTATAGTTTGGCCACTCAATGTATTCTGTGGTATGGCTGAAAAACTTAAAACAAAATGCTCCTATTCAAAGTTAAAAAAACAAGGTAAACACAAACACAATTTTTATAAAGATTATGTAGATTTTTTGTATGATTCACGAGAAATCAAAACCTACTTTCAAAACCTCTTATTTCCAAGAAAGATTTAATCACGTCTGATTCCGTTTTATTTAATGTCGTAATTATAATATTCGTCACTAATCCGTTCTCTTAATTAGTCACCAAAGCCTCCGTCACCAGAGCTGGCCACTTGCTCATACTCCTACAAACTTACTTAGTGTACCAAAAACTGGTAGTTTCACCTACTTTTGACGTCATGGTCACTTATATTGCATCACGCCGCGTGTCAAGCTTGTTATGTCACTAGTTACTCGTAATATATGAAATGCAGATTAATTTATTGTAGTTCTTGAAAATAATGTGAGAGGCACTCATCACAATAAACTGTTTCATCAAATCAGTGTTTAAAGAATTATATCTATTTACGAGTATCATTCTGAAAAGTCAATTGGATGCAAAAATAAACCAATGTCAATCATTTTAAGGGTTCTCACCATCTGAGGAACCTAATTCATAATATCCAAACCTTTTTCAAGACTCTTTACATTTTTTTATACATTGATTAAATGAATTAAATCATATCAAGCAAAAAGTATTTGCTGACAGAGATCCTTACTTAATAGGTACTTATATCTTGGCCTTTTATCAGCGATTTAGCAATAGTATATAGATATCAATTTGCGAACTTAAGGCCGTTTTTGTACTTAATTTTGGTCGAATGATTTATGTCAGTGAAATTTAGAAAAACATTATATTTAGTCACGCCATTAGTTGTGAATTTGGTACTATATCTGCCAATGATCAATTGTATCAATAGTACCAATGATTCAAAATTCAAGTAATACCATGCTAAGGCATTGAGTAATAAGTAGCAGCCCATACGAATATGCATAGATACGGCATCAGGTATCAGATGTAAACTGGTGCGGGTGAACAACCCACGGCATTCCTGCTTAGAGGCCTAATGGTAGATATTTCTATAGAGATGGTAGTACCTGATGATAGTGATAAAACTTAGGCCCATCTCGATTATTTATGTAACGTTAGGAGACAATATGCCCACATTTAATGAAACACTGTAGTATATAAGGCATAGTTGAGATGATAAAATAAATAATAAGGTTATTGATTATAGAAAAGCGAACGCAAGTAGGGGAAGGCAGAAGAAGTGGTTTGACTGTGTAAAAGAAGATAATGAATATGATAGGAATGGATTCAGAGTTGACGAATGATAGAGGTAAGTGGAAGATGAAAACATGTTGTGCCAACACCACGTGGGGTAAGGGCAGCAGAATAATTATGATGATGATGAATAAAGTTAACAAAATGAAAATGTTTATCTTACTACAATGTTTTGTGTTAATGTGGATGGAGCAGGCCAATACGATTATGTTGCACTTCTTATATGATAAACATTATAAATACATAGGTTTAGTTATGGTGATTCGATGGCGTCAAAAATCATAAAAGAAGTCTAGGGAATATAGTCAAACATGTAATTTGAGGCGTATTAGCAATTGTAGGCATTCCAAGTACTTCGTAATTCAGATTCTGTAAATTCCTAAACTTTCCCCCTTACTTATGAAATATATTTAAAGTTGAACACTGGTTAAACAACGTCCTGTCTCTATTCATCACTATTCACAAATAAAGACAGGACGTTGTTTAACCAGTGTTCAACTTTAAACATCTTTCATAAGTAAGACCCTTTATGTTAACTTAAGTCCGATTACGCTGCATCGCAACTACTGTGATCAGTTTTAAGGTGGTAGCAACCGCTCCATAAAAATTAATAATATCGAAAGGTCCCACAGATAATAGAGAATTGGAGCGGTGTTTGCTGGCTATTAAATGTGAATGCGATTCAATTCCACACTGCCGTCCGTTCTGTAATTAAGTGGGGGTGACTTGCCGATATACGGAATGTTTATATCTGACCAAGATTCTAGCATGTACCTGTAAAGTCAATTTGCAAGGTCATTGATCTTACAAGGCTAGATCAATGTGCCAATACCAGGAAACATCTTATCGGGTTATTGACTTGGCAAAGATTAGGATTTAAATTCCATGTTGGTCTAGTGAGACACATTCTCAATTTTAAGTCCATTATTTCAATAAATATTAGTATTTTGCTATTAAAAGGATGTTATTTGAAAAACAAGTTTTCAACAGAAATCTTTTTTTATTAAGGATATGAATCTGATAAGGAATTATCTGAAATTATCTTGGAATTTAACATCTATTTTAACCCTTGTTTCAACAATGTCAAAAACAAGTGCTCTGTACAACTAGTTTATGCTCCACTTTCGAGCAACCTCGCAGTTATTCTAACTTCCATAATCTTGCATTATTCAATGTACTCAGGTGGTCTCGGTGCAAAATGTCTTGTCCCTTTTAATTCTCACGGCGACTGCAGCTGTTATACCTTAGAACCAGTTTCGCGCTGAAATTATTATCACTTTGTAAAGTTGTGGATCAGTAAGTCAGTTCCTCAGAAGATAGTCAACATATTGGGTCTTACTTATGAAAGATGTTTAAAGTTGAACACTGGTTAAACAACGTTCTGTCTTTATTTGTAGATAGTGACGAATAGAGACAGGACGTTGTTTAACCAGTGTTCAACTTTAAACATCTTTCATAAGTAAGAGCCTTTGTGTACTTATTGATTTTTAAACTTTATTTAACCGTGTTAATCGAGTGGGTTAGTGCCTTGATCTTCGACCCGAAGATCGTGGGTCTGAATCCAGACATATATCAATGGATTTTTCATTTCAAAATAATTATACGCGTACTAACACAAACTCTAAACGGTGCAGCGGTGAAGGAAAACATTGTGAGGAAAACAGTTAGCTTTCTAATAGCGTCGATAGGCTTACAACCTGTCACGTATGGAATGTTAACTTCTGCAATATGTGGGCATGTACCTACCAAAAATATATTTGAACGTTCCTCTGACTACCCCCTTCTATCTATGAAGAGGTCAACCCCAAACCACTGGCACCGTTAGCACGCTGACTGGTTATCATCATCATCATCATCAGCCTATAGCAGTCCACTCTCCTAGTGAGCGCCATCGCGCCCTGTCTTCAGCTTGACGCATCCAACTCGTGCCGGCAGCCTTTCACAGATCGTTACTCCACCTGTATGCTATTCCGTGAAGCCGAATTGACGACACTTTAATGAAGGGGTCAAAAGTATACCAGCCCTATACCAGCGAGATTGTATGAAGAATACCATGAGAGTGAAGGAGAAGATGTAGCAATATCATAGGTATATATAAATAGTATAATTTATATAATAGTATCTGCGTGATTTTAATAGGTACCTATCATAAAAGTATCCCAAGTTTCGTCCCATAAAGTGTAGATTGCTACCTGACTCTGTACAAATCATTTAGTAGACTATTCTAGATAGTATAAAGCCTTAGTATTATCAAAGTGTAAAGTAGGTTAACGTTTCTATTTTAGTATGACCACTTTCTACAATATTTCCCGCTGTGTTTCTGTTTGCGAGTATTGTTTTACATTTTATGTTGTTGAAGTAAGTTCTCAGAAGTCGGTTTTCAATAACAATGTTGTAGTCTGTTTTATTTATTTGCACTGGGTCGGAAAAATTGGTGTTAAAAGGCCTACGCTAGTTGGTGGTTGTGGGTTGATTAAATGTATATTCTGATATCAATTTTATTGCATAGTCATAACGTCTATATTCATGTTAACCCTTACTTTTATTATTTACTAGCGGACGCCCACGGCTTCGCCCGCGTGTACTACTTTTTTTATATCCCACGGGAACCGTACATTTTTTCGGTATAAAAAGTAGCCTATGTTCTATTCCCGGTCGTTATCTATCTTTATTTTAAATTTCAACCAAATCAGTTCATGTCGAGTTATAGATGTCGACAAACATACATCCATACATCCAAACATTCCCATTTATAATTTTAGTGTGATTAAGGTTCAGTTTTACCATACAATGTTAAAAAAATAACGCCTTGTTAAATCCAATAACGGACTGTTAAAGTTGTTGTGTGTCTCACCACGTGCTAATGGGTGTTTAATTATCTTAACAAGACGTTAATTTTAATCACTGCTTTAGAGGTCCGTTAAAACAATAACAGACTGTTAGAAATGATATTACATGGACTTTACTGTCGAAAAACATAGGTACCTTCATTAAGATGGACGAGGATGGACGCATTTAGTTTTATTTTCGGAAGCGATAATTTAGAAACTTAGATAGCTTGGACAGAATAGTACCTACGACGCCCAAGAATTTTTAAACAACGACGTGACTATTTCGAAGAATACTATGATGTCGATTTTTACACGAGGTTTCGTTTGTCAAAAGAATGTGTCTTGGATGTTTTGGAATTAATTGAACACCCGAAAAGCAACCCGGTTTCATTATCATCCCGCAGAGCGACTGTTACATAATATAATATTTGATTGCATAGCAAGCAAGTGACGTATTATACGACTAAGTAAAAAAGTTATCTATTTGTATGAAGAATGCAACGTCAAATACAACGTTTCAATTAAGTCGTATTACAACGAGAGTGGATTTAATAATGGTTTGTTAAATATTCTCCATAGGACGTAAATCATTTTAACAGAATTGTTAATTTTAAACAACCATTAGCTAATGCCTCATTAAGAGGGCTGCGACCAGCGAATTTCCATAAAAACGTAATACCGAAATCATTTAAAATGTAAGCATGTTTATATCAGTTTATGTTGTTAGATTAGGAGAGTAGGTATTTATCTAGGTTCCTGTTAAACTTTTGTTCCGAAAAACATACCTAAAAAGAAATGTAAGCCAATTGAATTGAAATCTTTGTAGGTACACCAAAAATGGCATTTTTTCTTTTCATTTGTTCTATAGTAAGTTTTTTGAAACAAAAGTTTAACAGGAACCTAGATAAATACTACCTTTATCCAAATAATAACGTAAAGTGATAAAAATATGCTCAAATTTTAAATTATTTTGGTATTACGTTCCTAGGTAAGTAGATACGTTCGCCGAGCCCTTAAGAGTTAACAAACAATGTTTGGTGAAATCAGGCCTAAATCTAAAAATCTAACAAAATAGTTTAAATGGTATTTCAATTTTGACAGAAGTTTAGTGGAGTTTATAAGTAGAGCGAACCATGCTTAGTAATGTTTTTAACCATCATAATATAATATAATAGCTTTAAAGAAAAATTTCGTGAGGTCCAAAACAAGATCTAAACAAAAGAATTATCATTTCATGCCCACGCAAATTACTATGCGTGGCAAAACAATTCCCTCTCGGCCCAAATGAAACTCCGCCAAAACACTAAAAATCCCTAACAGCAAATTCGAGTTTAATTTCTTTTTAAGAGATTCCCCACTCCGTCTTGGACATTATCGAATTCAGCCGACGAAAATGAAACAATTATGCAAATGACCAACAAAATAAAACTCATTTTATTAATAATCAAATAGGGAGTCCTATTCGAGAATGAAATATTTTTTTTTAAATGGCGGCATTAATTGAACTGGGTACTGGGTAGTGGGGAAGTGGTGAATGGGGGAGGAACTTGTCCCCATCTGTCTCATGGGCTTGCTGGATATGCATGCATGCTTCAGCATGCTATTGGTTTCGTACTTATTTTGTTAGTTGTTGAATGAGCCGTAAACTCTGGTGACGGAGTTTAAGGCCGCCTAAAGGCTTCCGTCATGGCTTAACGACTTAAAATTAAAAGCCGGGACCGACATTTTAACGTGCCCTCCAAAACACGGAAGCGCTCAGCTCGTAATGCCACTTGCGGTCACCCACCCAAATTGTGACTTTTGCTTGAAGAATTGCTCACATTTTGCAAAAGTTAACATTCAATACGTGACAGGTACCAATTAAGTATTTGGATGTACCTCTGACTAACCCCTTAGATATCTTCAAAGGATCTTATATAGGTAACTAAAGATCTGATGAGAGAATGTCTACCTTGGGATAAAGTCGTGACGATCTTTCGTTCCGTGGACGCCTGCGAGACACCCCGTAAGTGCATACAGATAATGCGTGACAATTATAGTGTTATTTATAAAATATGTATGTTAGTTGTAAGTTGTATTTCTATGGGCCGTAAATAAGTAAAATAACATCTTGTAACTTATTCTAATGTTGCCTGAAATAAAGTTTATTATTAATATGTTAATAATAACGAATGGAAAAAGGGAAGGGAGGCCTTTGCCCAGCAGTGGGATCCAGTGGGCTTATTCGATTAGATTAGATAGATTATTATGTTAACACTATTTTTAAATGTAGAGTGATTCCATGTTAAAATAAAGTCGAGTTTTTCCAAAATGGTGATATGAATTCACTGATGCATGCTGATGTAGTTTCACCCGTCTCCCTAGCTTCTATCAAACACAAGTTATCTCAAAGGGGCGAAGTTTTAATAAAATTCTGAATGCCCCGAGCAGTTAGGTATAGACTATATGCCATTTAGTTAGTAATTTTGCTGAAAGATTCAGTGCCGATTGAATGAATGTTTGAGGAATTTCAATATTCTTAGAAGAAAACTTGTTCTATTAGGACAAGAGGTTCTGTAAAAAAGTACTGGTCAAAGTAAGTCTCTTCTTTCGTGGAGCGTAAAAGTGATGTTTGTGGAATGATTTGTTCTAAATTCTATACTTACCACAATTTATTCCTGAAAATGGTCAAACACGATGCTGTTCAAATGATCTACAAATGTATGAGTTTAACATAGGATTGTAGGTAATATTTGGGACAACTCTTCAATAATCAATAAGCAAATTAATCATCAAAATGAAAACAGTGAGCAAAATCAACATTAATTTATAATTAGCACCCTTCATTGGGGCGTATCAGATCAAATTAATTACTAATCTGAGTATTAATTATTATATCAATTAAATCAAGTTACGGTGTTTGCTATATTATTTTGTCAACGTTAATTGGGAACAAGCTAAATCCCTATTTAGTTACTTTGATTTTCAACACTTCATGGTAATTAGAGCACAAATTGCGCCATAACTCGTATTTTTATGACTGTAATTCATGATATTAATTTACGAGTACCTACCTACATAATATCAAATTTTACCAATTATACGACATAATTTAATGAAATATGAAAATATTACATTTATTATGTAAAATGATATTTTGGACTTATGTGTCGTATAGTTCGCCTGGCTAGTTTTAGAAATGATAACCTTCGAAAAAATTAGACTCCGAGGTTTTTTAAGTAATGAAAAGTTTATGATGATTTCTTCAAAAAAATCGTCTATGATCACGACTGTATTTCCAAGGTGCGGTAGACATATTCTTTCAGATCTTTTAGGCATTTTTAGATCCTTTAAAATGTCAGATGTATGTACAAACACATTTTGGTACATTCTCACATTTCGCAGAAGTTAACATTCCATACGTGACAGGTTTCAAGCCCATCGACGCTTAAAAAATCTATTCCATATTATAATAGAAAACTGGAGCTTACTGCTTCCTTCAATCAGCCAAAGTGTATCGCCATATTAAGAGGTTCAAAGCGACCTTAGAAATTTCACAGACCCAATTAAAACGTTAGAGGGACTATGTAAATATTTCAGTGTTGCTACAACATAGGATAAATTCAGTAAAGACACTTAATTTTCATTGATTTTATGCATTAGTTTTTGAAACTGGCAAATGGATCACAAAAAAATCTATAAAAACACGCATGACAATATATAGTGCTAGAGACACTTTTTATGTAGCTTATTGAATGCCAAACTTAAAAATTCGCTTTCCTTGGAAATGTTGAAAATAAGTTATTCAAATCATAATAATCAGAAACTTTTACCCAATGAAGGGCACAAAAGACTTAATTGAAACATAATCAGTTTTTTCCTTTGATTTTTTTTACGCGGCTTGTCAATTATTAAACCAAATTTGTTTTTTATAGCAGCAATCAATATTTCAAAGTATTACTACTGCCTGCTAAGGAATAATATACTGTGAATTTGGCTGTTTATGGCCTTTCTAAGGCTTAATTAAGTACTCTTTGATGTTCAATCTGTTTCACAAAACTGGGTAATTGCGACGCGACTAATGGTTCGCGGGAAGTTGATATTATTTAAAAATATTTCGTAAGTAACTTTTGATTTTGTCAATACAAAAGAAAGCTTTTTAAAATCTCAAGCCATCTTACCGATCAGTATTAAACTTTTATCGTTTAATAGTTATAAATTGAAAAAAATATGCTAGTCTTTACTCTTTGGTGCATTAATAGCTTTATCCACCCGGCTGCGCCAAAGTCAAATTTTTTTGGCGTAATCTTACTCTTACAGAGATTAGTTAAGTATTTTTACAAATTATTTTAAAACTGCTACAGTAGGTACCACCCCCAAAAACATTATTAAAAACCATTCACATTTTTTCGTACAAACGCAGCCTTCCGCATTACGCTCTCCATCACGATTAGGCCTCCCCCACACTAATCCGACCGCACAAAAACTTAATTAACCAAAATATATATGGCCGTATTTACGTAGACAGTAGATTAGTTCAGACTACTTACCTGTTTTCCGGTGCTTGTCGACTCACCATTGTATAAAAACAAATATTTTATCAAATGTACAGTAAAGGAGTTGGCACATTATCCCGTCTCAACCCCGTCCAATACTATGACCGTACTAGGACCTTCCTCATTTTTGATGATGTGTAAAGGGTTAAGCTAGATGCAAATCCATTATATTAAGTACAAGAAAAGTTACTTTTTCAAAACGTAATTATTATTTTTTTCAGATAATCAGAAGGATTTTAACATTTTAACATTATCATTATTCAGTTCACACATATTATTATCCCATTGAAGTCCATGTTATATGTTTATACCAATAATAATCTTAATCTTGATAAAAAGCAATTTGTGCATTCCCTATCCAGAGAACACAAGTGAGTCTAAATATATCCTCAAATAAGACTTTTTTTTAAGTGAAAACTAAACAAGTGGCTGAATTAAAAATTAAAAAAAAACCGACTTCAATTTTTTAAACAGCAATTTTCTGCAGTCTTAGGTGTATATCTTCTGTTCATAGCTCCGAAGATTCTCTACAGATACTCACCAAATTTTAATGGCACCTTTCAATCAAAAAAAGAATTTTCCACGTCGGTTCAGGAGTCTTTGAGTAATTGGATAACATGATATGAAAAAAGATTACGACGATTTGAGGACCTCCTCCTTTTTATTAAAGTCAGTTAAAAATTAAAATAAAACATCTTAGCAAGAAGACTGAATCAAAAATCAGTGAAAATAAGTTAACCAGTTTCAGAAACCAGCGTTGTAATATAAATGCGTCGCGAGGGTGTGTATAAACAAAGCCACTAAGTCACTCCCTTCTCCCTTGAGAGTTTATACGGTGATACTATTTCGTGTAATGATTCCAAAATGAGGATACCTACCCAAAATACGAAGCGTCTTACGTATGTGTGAAGTAATATCAGCAAGAAGTGTAAAAAAGAGGATAAAAATAAAATAAATAAATATTGCTGGAAATTTTGACACAGCGCCATCTAGCCCCAAACTAAGCAAAGCTTGTACTATGTGAGCCAGATAACTGATAGAATACTTATATATTTGTAAATACATACTTATAATACTTTATAACACCCAGACACAGAACAAACATCTATGTTCATCACACAAATGTTTGTCCTGGATGGAAATCGAACCCACGACCTACAACACAGAAGGCAGAGCCACCAACTGAGCTAAGAGGCCAGTCAACTAGTTCAATCTAGTTCTACTTGATAAAAGCTGGCAACGCTGAAAGTCAAAGGAAGTTATATTTAAACTATTTAGAAGACAATGGTGAAGTCGTCCGTCTAAATAAAAACAAACAATAATTTGGTACCCTTCACAAAAGACAGAAACGTAATACTACGTACACAACGAACTTGAAACTGAACTCTCAAACGAATTCCCAGAAACCCGAACTGTATAATTTCGCTATTCAGCCACTTCAAGTTTCTCTACATCATGGCTCTTTAATTCACGGCAGCTCCTTAATTCATACATGTCACGTTTCTACGTGAATAAGGAGGTACAAGAATCCGACTATTGGTTTTGTCCGGATGATTCAAGATTTAAAAAGTGAAATTGATTGACAAAGTAAAATAAGCTACGAAGACTTTGTTAAATAAAACGTCATTGATGTAGTATTCAAATAACGAATTCATTAGAGAATCAGCATGCTATTTTGTGGTTTCAATAAATCAAAGTATTCTCTTGAAAAAAATCACCTTTACAAGACTTCTTAAACGGTAGTATAAAAAAGACTTAAGTACTTTACTTTCGAATACAGAAACTTCGTTTTGACTACACTGAAAAATAATACAGCTCAAAAATTACAATTTTAAACATTCGCGACTTGAATACATTTTTAAATAACTACCTACTAGAACTTAATCGATTACTATAAAACGTTGAGGTAAATAAAATCCAAAAATAATTTGAAACGTTTTGTTATTATGGATTAATATAATATAATAGTGTGGAAGTTCTAAAAAGCTGTCAAATTAAGTTCAGGAAAGTGCACAGAATATACATCCACTTAAAGTCCGGCTTTTTCGAGTCTGTCAATATTTCATTTGCCTTTACGTGAAGGCGGCGAACCATTTTCATCTAAATCGAGTAAAGAGAACGCAAAATGAAAGAGACATTATACTATCGCTGCCATGTCTTAATATTAAACAGAATTTCATTACAGCGAGATCAGTGTCGCATGAGATATTACAGGTTACAAAATTGTACGACTTTTGCCGCATATTAAGGAAATTGTTTTATGTTTGACTAGTCTCTACTCTCAAATTTGTCCGGATGATATTAAGATGAAAAGTTATTTCAGTCCGGCTTTGTCCGACTTTTCTTAAAACTCTACATCGGAATTAATTTACTAACGTACAAACTTTATACTTATTGTTAATTGAAAAATATGTAAGAAATTTTATTATGTTAAACTATTTTTACGTTAGGTTAGTTATAGGTCATTTCAATAGTAATAAAAAGTAATATTTCTGAACTTTGCTGTGTTGACTGTACAATTTAATCCAAATAGGCTTTGTAATGTCGTTAATAATTGTAAACGACACTACTGGTGGTACGGCCGGTAGTGTCCTTGCTAAATAATGTAAAATGCAACATTATTAAACCCAAAATGAATGCTGAAACGCATTTGCAATTAGTTAGTATGTAATGAAAATTAAAATGAAATGAAAATGATTTTTCGTTTTCGAAAAATTTTAAGCGTTACTGCGCTTAAATTTTTTTTTTCGTGTTAATACACGAGCTCTAAATGGTGAAGGAAAACATCGTGAGGAACCCAGTTAGCTTTCTAATAGCGTCGATGGGATTGCAACCTGTCACGTATGGAATGCTAAATTCTGCAAAACGTGGGCATGTACCTACCAAATATGTATTTGGACATACCTCTGACTACCCCCTTGGACTCTAAGGATCTTAAAAAATGCCAAAAAGATCTGAGAGAATGTCTACCGTGCCTTGGGGATACAGTCGTGGTCATATTTCATTTTGTAATGAAAATTATCGGCTATTTCATTACGAGAAAAGACTTTGTCTAAATCTTGCCATAGCATAAAATTTGTTTCACAATAAATTCAGTATTCGGAAGTATCCAATCATAGCAAAACTCGTTCCTAGCAATGTTTGCAACTTTGTCGTTTAGTGCTTGTATTTTCTGTAGATATTACGATGTTATATCACGATACAGTCTTGCTTCAGAATCCATTTATTCATAGGTTTCGTATAAGATTTATAAATAACAGAGGCCGAACTACGAACTAGTCTTGGTTTTCCGGGAAAGTAGCTTGGACACCAGGATCTTGTATACTGCTGCACTGCAACGAATTGTATTTTGGACTCGTATTTCAATTTCATCTCCTATTATTCGTCCAATCTTGATGTATGGATGTGAAGCTTGGACTCTCACGCACAAAGAAAAACTCAAGCTTTTGGTCACAGAAAGGAAGGTGTTTAGGAAGATCCTAGGTCCAATCCAGCGCGAAGATGGAACCTGGCGGGTTAGAAAGAACCGGGAGATCGCCGAACTAGTAGCTGAACCTAACATCATTGGCGAAGTTGAATCTAGTAGATTACGCTGGCTTGGCCACGTGCTACGGATGGGGTAGGATTGAGGAGCAAAACGTGCTTTCCAAGGAGTGCCGATCGGACGGCGATCAGTCGGCCGACCCAGATACAGGTGGAAGGATGAAGTGGAGAAAGGCCTTCACTCACTTCATGTGTTCACGGACTCGACGGAGGCGGCGCAGGACAGAAGCCGGTGGCGTTCTATTGTGTCGGAGGCCAAGACCCACTTTGGGGTCGACGCGCCAGGGTAGTAAGTAAGTAAGTACTACGAACTCTTAGAGCAATGTTAAAACAAGATTTAAAGGACAAGGCTTGTTTTAACATTTCTAAAGTAATAAAAATTATTCTTAAAACTTTTACTACATTGTGCTAAAAAAATATAACAATTTTGTTACTTTTGTCAAAATATGTTCCAATTCTGAATGGTCGGAATTCAGTTTTCCTGAATTGAATTAAATAAGTACGAATTTATTTCAACAGTTCATTTCACCTTCATAACTCACTCTCGCATTTCCATAATTGAATTTGAAATTTTCACAAACTTAGCTGCCCTATACACTCGAAGCACGCACACACTGTACCCCTTATATGAATATTTGTCTCAATGAAAACGAAATTATGACCGGAATACACCCCTCTCAGTACCCAAAACACCAGTTTCTAATCGATATCAAACATTGGAAATGCTACTGCCATTAACACATCTGTGTATTATACTGTGTGAAATATCAGCAGCGATTGACTTTTAGAAATTGTGGCTTCAGTTAAAAATTATCGTTTTAAAAAAACTTTTGATCTTTGGCTTGGTTTTTATCAACATGGACTGAAAGATGTTGCAGTTTTAGTGACGTTTAAAGCAAAATTAAAACTTGCTCTTGCATTTAGAGCAGTAAATGATTGATGGTTTAGTAACTCGTGCTAAAACACAGTTATGGCAAAGCAAAAATTTATACGCCATACCCACAAAAGGAATTTTTCATATGCATGGCATATTGTTATTTTATTTTAAAATATAGCAGCAATAACTCCGTATATTAAGTCGCCTTTTGGCCATTAGATGAGTTTATTTCTTCGTGTGTACGTTCAAGATTAACTCAAGATATTTGTTTAGGGTGCTATCAAATATTTGCTGAAGAATTTCATTGCGAAATCCAGTTTTCAATGTTTATTTTTGGAGTTGCAAAGTCAATCTGAAGATTTAAAGTTTGTTGAATCGACCTTTGATTTTTTTTATAGATAGGTACTTTTAAAAGACAAATATCTTTTTATAACGGTAATTATAAAACCTTTCTGAAATTAAAGTCGCGAAATGTAGACCTTCATTAAAAAAAATACTTCCACAAATTCTGCTTCACTAACATTAATTTGAAGTGACCTATGTTTTTAGTACTGGTTTCAAATGAACTAAATCGATTATTGATGAAATGAATTGAATTCAACACTATCAATTCAATTTAAACTAGCACAACACATTCTAAATTCAAATCAATTTGGTGATAGAATGCAATAACTAAACCATTATTTTACTTTCACTGAAATAGTAATAGATTCGAAACCACACTTACCTACACATTATAATCTTTCGCTAGTTTAGACGTTTTTGCTATAAAAGAGAAAGATTTTTGGCATAAATTATGTTCATTAGATTACCTATCACTGTGGGTCAAAATAATGTTGGTAATAATTGGCCAATATTGATGTTAATTTTGTAAAATCTACGATAAATTTTTTTTTTGTTGTGGATTGGTTATTGTCTAGCTCTTTCTTATTGTTAAAAAAATGCCTTTCCCCTTAGGTAAATCTATTTATTAATGTTTATAATTATTATTGTTTGTAATTAAGTCAAATTTACTATAAAATAAAGCATGATTTCTATGCGTTACTGTATAATTACTTCCGCACAGCGAAGTCTATAAACGTGTCATTGCATTCCCCTAATGAAAGCAGTTATTAAGCATCTCGTGTGTACTAGGCTTTATTATGTCACAGTCTACTAACATCAGAACAATATTACTTAAACCAACTGACATTATGATTTGATGATGATTATGTATGTATGTTCGTATGAGCAAGTGGCTAACGCTGGTGACGAAGCTGTTAGGCCTCCTGAAGGCCTCCGTCATGGCTTAAATACTTGAAAGCCAAGATCGACAAATTAACGTGTCCTCCGAAGCACGAAAGACAACTTTCAAACTTGTAAAAACGTTCAGATATGTAAGGTTAAATTGTTGCGACAAGGATTAGTTAAGTAAGTACCTTGCATAAAACTCACGATAAACTATAGAAATATTTTGCTAGAGATTATCATCTTTCTAAGCAATAGGTACCTTAAACTGTGATATCAATGCAATGTTCCCCTTCCACTAATAAATGAGTCTAATTAATCGAGAGAGGCATCTGTCATGCTAAAGAATAGCCTACTGACTTCCCCTACCATGTTTGTTGCAAAATGTCAAGAAATTAATAGCTCGGGTTCGGATATTTAGAATTAAGGGAATGTGAGAAATGAAAAGTACTTTACACAAACATTTGATCAAAATTTTTTACAGTGACAACAAATGAGCGCCCCGTTTTAAATATTTTTGTTGATTACAACACAACACAATTAAAAAAAAAAAAAACAACAAAATAAAAAAAATATTTTTAAGCTAACATACATAGGTATATACCTACATAAAATCACGCGTTTCCCATTATAGGGGCAGAGACCACAGATCTCCACTTCTTTCGCTTCATTCACTCTCATCACCTTCTTCATGCAAGTTCGTCGGTTTAAGGTAGGTACTCTTGACCTGGCCTTTTTTCAATAATTCGCCAATTTGGTCCAGGAATGTGACCCTAGGTCTCCCTTCCGACGGTACTTTCCTTTTAAGCTAACGACCACCTAAATTGTATGTAAACCGTGAGTGGGTCATACAAGTTCACAATGAAGTCTTTGCAACAATTTCAAACGGTTACGGTCATGTTGGGGCACAAGACCCCAATTTACACTGTCAACTATTCCGGTATCATAATAGGGCCTCCAGACTCTCGGCGAGAACCTCCGAGAACACCCGAGAAGCGTGAGTGTGAGGAGCTTCTCGCCTTCTCGTTCTCGGGCTCGCCTGTTCTCCGATCGGTGTCGGTATTTTTGGCCGAGACAAAGGATTTCAAACATCACGACTGAGAAAAATTGAGAGTGTGGATAGCTTGTTTGTTCTTCGAGAAGTCTCGGCGAGACTTCTCGCCGAGCCTTTTCTCGAGAGTCTGGAGGGGCTATTACCATTGCGTTTCATTTCGTTCTCCAAAATGACAGTAATTTGCAAAACTTCATTGGTAATTGGTTTGAAAACGTCATCACAACAGAGTAACCTATTATCATTATGAGATTATGAAACAAAACAAAATAGTTGACGTTTTGCCTTAGTTGAAAAAAAGTTTGTTAGTAGAATCGAGGTGCAAGTCCCATTTAACATTTAAAAAAGTTTATCTGTCGTTTCAAAAATGTACAAAAACAAACCTTTAAAATTCCAGAAATCGATTGGCTTGCGCAACACTAAACTGTTATTTACGCCTGTCCATTGTTCCAACAAAATTACGGTATTTCGTAACATTTTATTGTTTTGCTGTCGTCATGTCATTCAACAAATTGTCGTATCAATTGCCATTTCGTTCTCTATTATTACCTTTGAATTGGTTAGCTTGCAGCCCAGTCTATAAATAGTAAAGCTTTTGAATTACATAGTGTCACTATTTTAAACTAAATTGTTGTAAGTTTTAAATGTCAATGAGCATTATTTATGAAAGATGTTTAAAGTTGAACCTTGGTTAAACAATATCCTGTCTTCATTTGTTGATAGTGACAAACAGATGACCTGGCATGAATCCAATTTTTGAAACAAAATGTAATCGAAGAAAATATGGCTTATCTATACCTATTTATCATAAGCCATATTTTTATCGATCACAATGATCTGACTGAATGAATGAAGCGATCGTGGCGTAACTTGCTTATCCTAATTTGGATGGGTGAACGCAAGTGGCATTAACAGGATGAGAGCTTCTGTACTTCGTAAGTTACGTTAAATTGTTGGTCCCGACTTTTAATCCGCTAAGCCATGATGGGGGCCTTCAGGAGGCCTAAAAACTCCATCATCAGAGTTAGCTAGATAGCGAGTGAGTTAGTTAGTTTGAGCTTATACGAACTCACATCATTTTAAAACACTCGAATTCATATGAATAGGTACCTCCATCATCATGGTGGCCATGTGGTGATCCAATCTTGGATGTAGGCCTCTTCCCTCTTCTTCCACTCTCGACGATCTTGTGCCCGACTCATCCAGTCTCGGCCTCCGTGTCGTCGGATGTCATCTGTCCAGCGCTGCGGTCGTTAACTGTTGGTCCCGGCTTTTAAGTCATTAAGCCATGACGGAGGTCTTTAGGCGGCCTAAAAACTCCGTCACCAGAGTTGGCCACTTGCTCATACGAAAGAAGAAGAAGAAGCGCTGCGGTGGTCTGCCGCGCCCTCTAGTATCCGCCCTGGGTCTCCATTCAAGATATATTCATAGGTACCTACTTATTGTTAAATTGAATGTTTTCATTGCAGTCTATTTTCTACTGGAATTATGAAAGTCAACACTGCAATTATATTTATGTTCTTTTATTTCAAGACAAATTACATGTTTCTAACGACTTCCTCGTATCAGTTACTTACTATTACTCCCATAGCATTAGTTTTTAACCGACTTCAAAAAAAGGAAGATGTTCTCAATTCGTCGGAATCTTTTTAACTGAGCTTTTTTATAATGTTCACCGATTACTCGAAGACTCATGGACCGATTTAGAAAATTCTTTTTTTGTTTGAAAGGGTTGGTCCGATTGGTGCCACAAAAATTATGTGAGGATCTGTTAAGGATCTTCGGAGTTATGAACAGAAATGCACCAACAGAGTGCAGAATATTGCTCAGCTTATAACATTGAAGTCGGTTTTTTTTTTAATTTAGCTACTTGTTTATTACTCAAGAATAATGGAGAATTATTGTCAAATCAAAGTTGTAAATATTTCTTTCCACGGATTTAATAGCGAGACTATAAAGTCATAAACCAGTGCTAAGGCTAACTAGACCGTCACTAACATATAAAAAGTATATAATTCCGTGACCTAATGAGTTATATTTCATTTTTATGTCGCTTGCGCTGCAGAAACTTACAATTACCCGTTGAAAATAAACACTGTTATTACAAGACTAAACATAGTTGTAAACGTTTCTTTATGGAAGAGAAATCGATAGTTGTGGTAGTTTTTTAGATTAAGCTCATAACATCATATTTTTGCCATAAAATCCTATCTTAAATCCTACTAAGAACATAAATGCGAAAGTTTGTGAGGATGTATGGATGTTTGTTTCTCCTTCACGCAAAAACTAAACAGATTTGGCTGAAACTTGACATATACATAGGTTATGACCTGGAATAAAAGTAAGTAAGTTCATACGAGCATGTGGCCAACTCTAGTGATGGAGTTTTTAGGCCGCCTAAAGACCTCCGTCATGGCTTAGGGATTTAAAAGCCGGGACAGCTCGTAATGCTACTTACGGTCACCCATCCAAATTGTGACTGCGCATAACGTTGCTTAACTTCAACGATCAATCAAGAACGTCTAATAAGCTATGCCACGAGCGCTTCGAATAACACATAGGCTTCTTTTTATACTTTGCTGTGAACGGTATGCTATGAAACCAACTGCATGTCTAAACTGTACAAATCAGTCCATAATTTTAAAGAACTGCTATGGCATAATATAATATGTTATTGCTTGTCAACTGAAAAAGAACTTTATGTTGTGTTTTGTAGATTATGTACCTGTACATTTATTACGCGGCAAGCGCGCATAACGCACGCTGAAACTATCTGCCTTCTTATTGAAAATTGTATCTCTACATTATGACAAACCATAGTCACTCAGTAAATCGTGTGAAAAGCTAAAATTTGAATCTGTAGTTGATGTCAAATAAAAAAAAAAACTGTGAGCAACCCATTAGAAAAGTAGAAATCAAATTAAATTCTGCAAATGGCGATATAACCTTTCCTAAGTGCAAAGCCACGTTCCTCATGGTTTATTAGCGCAGTAAGGGGTTAAATATGACCCATTTAAAATCATTTTGCGGCTTGAAGCTTAGCGATATAGACAATAAATCTGCAGAGCAGGCGGTGCCGTAAATTTCGACTTTCTGCGGTATCTGGACGCCACAGTGCCATAGAAGAAATACAGTGCTGTTGTGGCACAAAAATGTGTCACTGGGTATGGTCAGTACAACATTGTTGCAAAATAAATTTACATTATCTCGTGGTCTCGGTCGACGGATTCAAAAAATCTATTGGGTGATTGGGATCGCGATTCCAGTGTCTCGTGGTCCATGCCCCTTGTGCTCTCAGTTATTTTAATTATAACATACACGGGAATTATTCACGTAAAAATATCGTCGCTTTAGATAGGTACCGACTATGTTTCGATTTATCCATATAATCTTCAGGAATTGCGGATGATAGAAAAAGATTCGATACAAAGCGCTTGTAATATGGCTAGGCGGGCAGAACTATTCTACACGAATTATAAAAACACATTTTATCAGGGCTATTATAACTTTGACTTATAAAACATTAACTGATATATTTTTTTCATCGGCTGTCAAGCCATTTTAAATCCAAACCCATAAACATTCAGTTCATTTTTCCATATATATTTTTCGCAGTGGCACATCCCTGCTATCACAACACCACAATACGTCCGCAGGCGAAGCGTGGCCGTATTAATTCTTAAGCAGTCAAAAGAATTACCTTTTTAGCATGAGGTGCGCACGAATTGACCGTTCTTTGCACCTCTGGCTTACGAATAAATTGTATCATTGATTCTCGAAATTCACACGGAGAAATGTTTTATATTTTGCGGTATGCAACTTTTCTCGAACTGGGATTGACTTTGGTTGACATTATTAAAAATACTTTATGACACAAGCTTTAAAATAAGTATTTTTTAAGCCAATTCGAAATTACAACTTAAAATACAATGATTATTAATTAATTGTAGCTATATGAAATAACTTTTTAAATCTGTGTAGCTTTTTTTGTTGTAGTACATTCAAATAATGTACCTACTTTGTATTAGTGTGTATATTGTTGAGGAGCGAATTATTCTGAACTTACGCACACAGAAGCAATGCGCGATTTTTTTTATTACACCCGCTAGGGAAACAAGCCACAGACCTGTTCAGAAAATTAAAAAAAAACTCTACTGAAGATGTCTTCACGTATTTTTGTGAACTATACTTTCAATCCTACTATCCTGTATTTGGAATAAAGATAGTTTATGTTATGGAATAACACATACGCTAATTTTTATCCCGCAAAAATGTAAAGTTCCCGTGGGATAAAAATATTGTAGTCCACGCGTATGAAGCCACGGGCGTTCACTAGTTAAAAATAAACGGTCAAGTTGCTAAGAATGGAAGAATTACGAACACACGCACACCGAAATTTCATGAAAATAAATTTATCTATAGAAACCACGATGAAAGAGAACCAACATTACTAATTAAGTAGATTATGACGTCATTCAAGCCCTAGGATACTGTAAATGGGTAAGACAAATGGATAAAAACGGACGCCCAGGCGCCCCGCTGTTTCTGACGCACTGGCATGCTTCAGACGCCGTATTGTCGCTGTTGTAACCTAATTTCTCTTTATTGAGGATGCCAACTGTGTTATTGTATTTATATATGGATTAATACTACCATACTGGTGTTTTCATGAGATCTAGAAAGTGTTTTCAGGTTTAGGGTTAGGTACCCTTTGTCTTCAAAGTTTTATATTTTTAAATGATTAATCCGTATCGAGGTACCCCCGTACCCATAATCATAAAATGTGAAAGAGTGTTTATTTGTCTTGCTTTCACGTCAAAACAGAGCGACGGATTGACATGATTTTTTGTGTGGAGATAGTTGGAGGGCTGGAGAGTAACGCTACTTTTTATCTGGGTACCACGGGAGCGAAGCCGCGGGCAACAGCTAGTTTGTTTATATTTAAAAATAAAAAAATAAACTTACCTATTTACATAACAACTTGTTGCACAAATATTTTGGCTACAAATGTTCGAATTTTATAGAGCTAACATATATTTCTAAGAAAATACAGCAAAGCTCTTTCTAAATCTTTGATAAATACTATGATCTGTTAGCCTTGTACGCAGTATAATGCCAATATTGATAAACGAATCAATATTCCCACCATCAGCTCCGTAACCTTTTCACAGCTAAGCTTAAGCCAAACATGCTTACCGCTTTCTTTGTATTTTATCCTTTGCGCCGTTCACAGAACTTTCAACTCTATCCCTAATGCAATAAAGTTCCAAAAGCATTCCTGATTATTGCTCAAAAAGACGATTATTGTTGAGCTTATATAAAACGGAGTTATCCGATTCACGATTTTAGGCGTTTCGACGAAAATTAAGGATCGTTACGACATTAAGTGACCTGTTTGTTTAAACAAAGCGAACCATTTAGTACTACAAATAATTTAAACAAGGGTTTAAAGTAGACTTATGTTTTCCCGCTGTTTCAATAACGTGATTAAAATATTCTACAGACTTTAGTTTTAAATTCCACAATATTAACGAAAATGTGTCGATAACAGTGGTATGGTAAACGAAAATTCAGTCCTTCATAGAAATCAATTCGGATGACGTCGTTTGAATTTGTCTAATATCCTAATCATGTCTCAATTAATTTCTACGATTAACCAAATAGAATTTCCTACTTAGCTTTGTTCAATATAAGATTTCAAATACATACCTTCTTACATTTTGTTGTTGTTTGTTCTGAATTTCTCCCTCTCAAGTCAGTTGGTTAAAAATGCCAGAGGAACGTGTAAAATAAATAATACAATGAAAACTCCCTTCCCTTCGCTCCTGACCATCCAATTAGAGACACTTTTAGAATAAAAAAGACAATAGAAGCGTCGATATCGCACGTTAAAATTCTGTAAAAGGGTGTGGTTGTAGTTGCAGCGTGTATCGCAACCTAATTGATTAATAACTGAGCGCTTCCGTGCTTCAGAGGGCACATGATTATCAATGAATAAAAAACCTGCTAAAAAAATTAAAATAAATAGGGTGGGTTGTTCTGCACCATACAAGCCGTTAAAGTTAACTGACTTCATCGAATAATTGTCAAATGTTGCAACTGATTTTTGACTAACCGGTACTTTAACTGAAGTTTCGATGTTTGTTATTATTAAAGAGTAATCTGTGGTTAAAGTAAGATGTTGCAACCCATCCTTAATGGTGGGTTCAGACGCAGGCATTCAACGAGCAAATTATCTTCTATCTGTGTTGAAATGAGAGCAACAGAGCTACGTCGTGCTTGCTCTAATCATAATCTCTGTTTCATCAAATGTCTGTTTGCTCGCGAGCTTGTGAACGCCGCATGATATTTCCTGTATCGTTACATCGTCCGCTTGCTCACTCATACGTGTTCTCGCTTTCCGCTTTCACCTGTGCTCTGCCTGAATCCGGATGCACACGAGCACGAACCGTTGGGCTGGCTTGAAATACAGCACCAATTAAAGTTGACACCCCAACGCCTCTGTACAGTTTGCACTTCGCACGAAAGCAAAGCGTACGATGGGTTCTCACGTACTCGTTTTCATTGCATGGTAGTGAAGGCTCATTATAGCCACTGCTGCTCCAAGTCATTTGGCAAAAAGTCGGTCTCTTTCACAAAAACAGGTACCAAGGTTTTTGTACAAAGCCTTGACTCGCTCTATAAGCTCTACCGTTTTAGGCAAAATCGACCATGATTTCAAAGTAGGTACGCCAAAATAATAATAATTCGATGAAATTTGCGGTACGGGGTTTTACGGGGGCGGAAAATCGATCTAGCTAGGTCTCATATTTGAGAAAATTCTTTTTTTTTTGCATTTTCACGGAAAAAAATTTACCAATGCACTGTGGCGATATGGTTCGTAATTTCACGCAATTTGTTAAGACTAAAGTGGCTGAGTGGTCGGGTGTCCGCCCTCCAACCGAAAGCTATGAGTTCGAATCTCAGCCAATGGATGTTTTTATTTTTTGAAAGTTTTTTTTCTTTTTCTTTTTTAATTTTTCTCTATTTTCACCCGAGCATAGCTCGGTTGCCCAGATATTATACTTTAAACAGGCAACTACGAAGCCATTGCTTCACTGGAACCCCACAACTTCTTTGTATAGAGAACTCAAAGGCCCTTTAATTTTGCAAATAAAATAGAATATTGTTAAGTGCTATAATAAAAGGACTGTGCTATCAATAGGTACTATATTATTTTTAGATATTATTTCGTAAACAATCATTAAAATAGCTTAGATACCATGTTTTAAAGTTACTTCGCTTTTACATCTTAGATTATGATTTAAAGAAAGTCAGGAGACAATCAATGTCTACACTTAACGGGCCGCTATAGTGGCTGTAATATTGAGAAGGAATAAGCTTCATCAGAATCTAAACCATCCATCCTCTCAGCTCAATTGGCATTATCCACAGCAAAGACACTGTAATATGTATCGTACCTATTGACGAATAAAGTACACATTTATGATTTAAGATGGTAAGTGTTCAAGTGTTGCCATCAAATTCATTTCGCAAACCAGAAAATCGAATTTCCTCGCGTGTTCCAACCCAGACAACATCCATCTTTCTTTACGTACAGGATGACGTCAAAATTACAAATTCAAATATTATTTCGAGCGAAAACTTTCACAAATCCACTTTGCATGAACGTTCTTTGCGTCACGCTATAACACCCCTCAGGGTGGCAATGTTGCCATAGTTTTCAACATAAATATGAGGCTATGAAATTTTTCTTCGTGAAAGTATCTTTACTCGTACCTATACTTTTTTCTGTCTGTGATTGCTTGAGCTAGTTTTATTGTTCAAATATGGATTGTTTATTTTGTAAATGGACTTATTTACAGTTCAATTTCGTTTGTATTTACTGAAGACTTTCTTAGCTTTTTTATACCTAAACTAAATAAGCGAATAGTTTAATACTTTACAGAGATAAGAGGCTGCGTAACAGACAATGAATACCTAAGATGCTGTAGCTCAGGAATAATTAGAAAGAATAGGCTTGTGCCACACATCCTCATTAATATAAATTATAGAATACGGCCTGATGTGTAAAATACGAGCCATTGTTTTTGGAATACGGCAACACAGTAAAAGCGGCGTCGTTCTCTTTTTCGTTCGCGTTTATTGCAACATTTTTTTTCTCATACTAATTAGATAGATTGCTTATTCACGATGAAAACATTTGCACCGTTCAAATCCCCTAGCTCTGAGCGTCACATCTATTGAATTATATCGATGCCTATTCATCCTCTTATCGTAATCAGTTTATGGTATGGTCAATACGAGTAGAATAAACGCGAAGGTTAAGTCTTTCTTATCGTGTATGCTTATTTAAATATTGCAAAACGAGAAATTCAGGATTGAATCGACATTCATCATCCGCACTGCTAAGGTTTGGAACTCGCTGCCGGCTTCTCTTTTTCCCGAAAACTATAACCTGGTTCTCTTCAAGAGTGTATAGGTATCTTCTAGACCTTTGTGATCCATCGTCAGCCACATCGTCGCTTACCATCGGTGAGATTGTGGCTAAACAAAGGTCTTCTACAGAAAAAAAAAAACATTGAAACTAGAGACCTAGTAGATCTCATTCAGTCAGCATCAGCAATCCCCTTACCGAGATAAGCTGAATTTACAAACTAAACGATGTTACGTCAACCATCGCATTTACATACAAAATAAATAAAATAAAACATAAATCACAACAAATTGCATGGGATTTGTCCCATAGATATGGAGAGGTCAACGCCCCTACACATGTTTCACTCATGCTACCTCCCACTTCCCTTATGACAAAGGTACGTATTCTAACCCTACTTATACCGTTGCGTTGCAAGCCCGTGAAACCAAAAACATTTCCATTTCCATGAACAAATTAAAATACCAAGGAAAGTGATCCCATAGGCAATTAATCCAACGACATATCTCCAACGACTATTGACTGGTTTCATAGTTACCTGTTTGGTCGCCGGCAACGAATCCAATCAGATGACAGTTTCTCATCTTGGTGTGACTTAACTGCTGGCGTGCCTCAGGGCGGCGTGCTTTCACCACTTCTTTTTGCTATCTTTATAAATTCTATTTCTAATACTTTATCTTCTTCCTACCACCTTTATGCAGATGATCTCCAAATTTACACGCAGGCTCCGGTGCATGGCCTTGATGAGGCTATTACGCGTATCAATGATGACTTAGAGCGTATTGTTGTATGGAGTAAGGCTTTTGGTCTTAGCGTGAATCCAAAAAAAACCCAAGTCATCATTGTAGGCAGCTCTCGTATGGTTGCTAAGATTGATATGTCGATCCTTCCCCGTGTTGTTTTTGACGGAACTGCTCTGCCTTTTAGTGACACAGTCAAAAACCTAGGTCTAATTATTGATAAGGATATGTCGTGGAAGCCTCATCTGACTGAACTCAGTAGAAAAATGTTTGCGTCGGCGGCCTCGCTTAGGCGGCTACGAAACTTCTTGCCCACTTCAACCAAGGTTACGCTGGCTCAATCCCTTTTACTACCAATACTTGATTATGCTGATTCCTGCTATCCTGACCTTACTGAAGCCCAACTTGATAAGCTGGAGCGCCTCCAAAACTTCTCCATTAGATTCATATTTGGCCTCCGTAAATATGATCATATTTCTCATTTCCGCAAGAAGCTCAAGTGGCTGCCAATTCGTTCTCGCCGGAATTATCATATTCTCTGTCTTCTCTTTAGTATTTTATTTAACCCTTCCGCACCTCCTTATTTGAAGGAACGTTTTGAGTTCCTTCATAACACCAATCCCCGCCCTCTGCGTTCCTCTGAGACTCTTAAATTAAAAACTCCTGTCCGTGATTCCATCTTCTACGAATATTCCTTTACTGCCCAAGCTGTCTGTCTCTGGAATGATCTTCCAGAAACTCTCAGGAAAGCAAAATCCCTACCTATTTTCAAAAAGCAATTGCTCGAACACTTTATTGCAATACATTATTAATGTTTAGTTTGCATGTAGGTTTATCATATGATTTATTTATTTATAGCTATAGTAGTATTTTATATATTTATTTATTAGTTTATTATTAGTATATAGATATATATTTATTTATTTATTAGTATGTATTCTATTGACGTAGATATTTTATTTACACCGCCTTTTGCCTTCCTGTAAATCCAGTTCATCCTAAGGTTGTCAGGAAGAAATCGCTCATAGCGATAAGACCGCCCATTGTACTTCGCTCCTAATGTTCTGTGTGTCTGTAATTTGTTTTAATGTTCATGTGGTGTACAATAAAGTGTTAATCTATCTATCTATCTAATCCATTTTACCAAAAAAGAAGTCGAAATAATCAAATTCACACTATAGTCGTATTGCTCATTATACGGACTAAAATCGGACTAAAATTGAAGGAACAAATGTCATTTTTCATATATTTTTAGTCCGTATAATGAGCAATACGACTACAGCTACCTACATACAGAAGTTGATTTGTCAGCTCATATTACATATTATCTCTGACGACCCCGTTAGACATCTTCAAAGGTTTTTTGGTACTATAGTAATACTTGATATCACTTAGGAAACAACGTTTTATTTGCTTCCATATAATCATAAAAATTTCCCCCAAACATCGGCCACAACTACTTAAACATTCCACGAGCTGACTCCACGAAAATATGTCACGGAAAATGATAAGAGAAACCTAAATAAAACATACAAATGCCGTTAAAAGGGCGCATAAAATTCAACCCTACGAAATCCAGCTGTGACGATAAAAGCAGGTCCTCAGCGCTAATAAACAGTTCTTTTATAACTGACTAAGTAACTAGACAAAAATTTAATAAGAATATTATGGATTGCTCCAAAAGTTAACGTATGTAAGTACCAAATAAATGTGTTTCGACATACAAAATTCAAAATTCAAATATCATTTATTCAGTAGGACCGCTATGACCACTTTGAAACGTCTTAAGAGCTAGGTGATTCTACTCCTGTTCTTTCGCGACCAACACCGTGAAGAATCAGGGCAACAAACACGGTATGGGGCCTAGCATATTAGACATCTTAAAAGGACCTTGCCCACGGATCTAAAATATCAAATATCATATCAATATCAATATCAAATAACTTTATTTGTTAAAATAATGTCTACCACGCCTTGGGGATACAGTCGTGATCAAGTTTGGTTTCGTTTTTGTTTTTACAAAAATCATATTTTGAGTGATCATAAAAAAACGTGATAGGTAACAATTTTAAATCTTATTTTTTAATCAAACATTTTATTTATTTTAAAAGTTATTATGAATGTTGAGGCATGCTAAAAAAGATTAAGTGAAGAATGTATGACCAGTGATGAAAATGGAAGACTTTCAAATTGCTGACTGAAAAGTGAAGCTATCCTTTAAGCTACCAACTCTTAAAAATATTGTCTTCATTGAAATAAAATTAACTTATTTGAAAGTGAATCGATCTATTATTTATCTATAAGATAAATTAGAAGTTGAAGTTCTTAGCAAAACTAGAAGTAGTTTTTAGTTTTATGTGAAAATTATGAATTCGGTACTTATCAAAAACCTGATTTTGGTGAATGGTTTTAGTGTAAATGCAGCCGTATACTATTATGTATCCCACGTACGACAATATCTTGAAGACACATTTTATACCTCCCTTAGGTTATGAAGACTGGTACATTTATTCATGGTTTTAGGGAAATTTAATTTTTGTCATGGGTCAAGATCAGTGTCATGTTTTTGAAATTGTTGAAGTACTTATAGAATCGACTTAAGAAAGAAAGAAAATACATTTAGGTATTTGTCACAATGCAAGCGCAGATGTTTACAAATCCCTACTATCATTTTCTTGACATTATTTGACATCATTATTTATTTTTACCATAATATGATTGCTTATACGCTTCAACATAATCTGATACTAACGGGTAATTACCTACTAAAACAAAGGCAGATGCAGGATTAGGGGGAGGAATATTATAATTCTGTAAAATCAAATCTTCATCAAAAAAGGTTGTAAAGAAGAAACCTACTGTTCATAATTTCTTAAGAAATATTCAGAGCGACCTCTAAATACATACTTGGTCCAGTCCTCCGTTGAACATTTCAAATGAATTTAATCCTCGACTCTTACTTCAGTTTAAAAGTCAAGGTACTATTGTGATGAGAGTAAATGAAGCGAAATAGGTGTGTCAGGATCGTAGCTAGCGGAAATCCGTGGACCCTGCCTAGCCCTGTGGGAATAAGGCGTGATATGTATGTATGTATGTACTACACCATTAGGCCAACATGGCAACAGTAAAACAGTAATTACTTTTGGATAATAAAGTAGTTTTATTGTAAGAGAAAGGCACACACTACTAACAAAGTCAAAGACAGAAATCATTTATTCAGTATGACCTCTGGGATCAAATTGAAACATCTTGGTGATTCTACTTACTCCTGTCTTCAAAGCTAGGTGTTTCTTACTCCTGTTCCATTTCACTTCCTCATATTATTATGTCTTCATCTCAACATAAAAGTACTTGGGAAGGTAAAACCATCATTTTTAGGTTTTCGTAGTCCTGACAAGGAATACTTATTAGTTTCATCATGTTCATCTGTCTGTCTGTCTGTTTAAATATTTCTAGCTAACGCAGCAAACTTTGTACCACCTCAATTTTTAGTTTTATTTTAGTAGATTTTTTTTTTTCAGAAACCGTCGCATCCTCAGAAGATTCTACCAAAGTTTCATCACAATCAGATCAATGGTTTAGGAACGCATAAAGAACAAACATCCAAACATTAATTTGTATTATACAAAGATGATTATGATAAGGTGATTTCTCAAATTATAGCTATCACTTATGCTATGAGACTCAGGATCTATTAAAAAGGTTTAAAAACCAATAACATTTTGTCTGAGAGGTCCCATTTAAAATAAGTCTTTTCAGATTTTCAATAGACATACGACTTTACTTATCCCATCTAAGAGGAAAGATAAAATTTAATGTTTGACTATTTCGATCGAATCGAATTTTACAGAAATCTATTTAAGTGTTCATTATAGAAAAGTCCTAGCAGAATTGAATCCAATTTTAAGTTTTAAGAGATGCTTATTTTTCATTTATTTATCTTACGAGTACCTGAAACCTACGTAAGTAAAACAAAGAGAGGTTACTAGCTATTTATATGTTAAGAACGGCTGGACCAATTTTAAGCATCATTGATTTGTTAAATTCGTCTCCGCCCCGAATAGCAGAATAATTATTAAAAAAAACTAAAAAAATCATGAATAAAAAAGGTACGAAGCAAGTTATTTTCTCTTATGTAGGTACATTTTGTACGTAACGGCTATTTTGGTGATATCTCGTATTCTGAGGCGGTGCAAAGTTCAATGGGTCAAACGAGTAGTTGGTAGTAATCATATGAAAAAATCAAAAGTATAAAATAACAGCGGGCTTAAAAAGGTCACTATTGCAGAATCGCAATAGGAATTGAACTATATGCCACCTCTTTTCATTGACTAAGAGTGAAAAGAAACGGCATTATAGTTAATTTCATATTGTGATTCTGCTTTAGTGGATTTTTTAAGCCCGCAGTTTTTAATGTTTTATAATTATTATGTTATTTAAAGAAAAATATATATTAACAAAGAATAATCACACAGCTATGTATAGTTTTATAGAATTGAATAATTGAATAATTCTAATGAACGGTGCCAGAAGATGTATTTACGGCCTAATTTGGAGCTTACTCATAAAAGTATTCATCAACTCTTTGATAGTTAACACCAGTCATTATAATTGTTTTTGTAGCAAAAACAATAAATGGAATAATAATTTTGCTAAGCCTTTATTCAATTCTATAAAACTGTAAAAATTGAAACAATAATTGAAACAAATTAGACCAATGAAACATCACAAAGAGGAACTTTATTCAGTTTCTGCATGTTCGATGTCCAACAATTATAACTTTTCAAATCGATACCAACGTAGGTAATGTAAAATTAAGTGAGCAATTTTCCTTGCAAACTAGACTTTAACAAGACCAATCGTTCCCAATAATCGATTCAACTCGATTATAATAATAGATCCCGGCTGTATTTCAGTGGTAATTGAAATGGCTAGTCATTTTATCATTCGAATGAATCGGATCATTCCTTGTTAGCGACAAATAGAAATTCCGACCACTTTTTATTACGAATACCTAATTTACTTTGAATTGTAAAACGACAGGAGAAATGGAAACGATTTTGTTTGATTCATTTTGCTCGCTCCTGTAATTCAAAAATAATGTAGGTTTTTTGATAGGACAGGTTTTTTGAAGAAGCCGCTAACACAATTCCTTTCATGAATCATTAATTATTTACATCGTTATTATTTGTAATTATGTTTTTTTCTTGTCACTCTCATGTCTATAAAAAGAAACACCATATTTTTACAATTCGTATTAAATTGGCACGTTAAATTGTCGGTCCCGGCTCTAAGCCATGACGGAGGCCGTTAGGCGGCCTAGCTCCGTCACCAGAGTTAGCCACTTGCTCATGCGAGCTTGCTTACTTTTTTCTAACAATTCATATTATGATTCAGCTCTAATATAGACAAAAAGAGGTTTTTTGTTATTAGTTAATCAGAAGAATGAATGAATCCAAAAATAAAAGTCAACTACGGTCTAATCGTCCCAGTACTTACGTCTTTTAAGTTAATTTATATGCCCCTCAGAGACTTACTCGATTTCATCAAACTTTTTACTCTTGCCGATGCCGACGCTTAGTGCAAGTCTCATTATTGTGTCCCAAATAAAATAAATGGCCTGTCAGAGTAAAATAAAATGGCAAACAACACACACCGAGCGATTGTACACTCGATAATAAGATAATTTGACGCAACTGCCTCTCTACCAACTATCATTGAGCCTTCATTCTATTAAAAAATACTTTGTTAACTTAACCCTTTTATCCTACTGAGGGTCTTTCTAATCTGGTCGGTTCAGACATGTGAGTATGCGATATGCAACGTTTGGTTTTTTTTTAATTACTTTCCGTCAATACAAAGTATAATCATCAATCAATAAGTCAGGGAGATTGATTAATGACCCTGTGAAATCAATTTAGTTTTGATGATGTGTTTTCTTTTAATATGACACTAAACGTGTGGTAATGAACTTTTACCATTATAATTGAATAATAAATGATTTTTTTAAAACCATTATTAATAGTAATATTAGTTAACTCCTTCCTATATGTAGGTAGGTACGTCAAATTAATGATCATGATGACACGTTAGTGATACTTACTGTGATTTTTTTTTAAGTTTCATTTACATCTCAATTTTTTTTGTGTTTCAAGGAGAGTTTTATACAGAGCGGTAAGTTGTCATGTCATGAATCTCAAGTTATTTGTCTTTTTAAAAAGTTTTATATAGCGAAAAAAGAACGTAAAACATTTCCAAAATAATCTCTTTTTATAAAGTAGTTACCAGATTAACCAAATCACCGTCGGACACCCCGAGACATAGCCCAGTATCTCCATGCAACCTACCCCACATTAATCCAAAATGAACCAAGATTTAAATAAAATGCCCAACGTGAAGCTCATCAGTCGAAACAATCGCTTATCAACAGTCAAATCGCGATGGTCAGTTGGTGGCACAATGAGCCCTTAAATAACCTCTAGACGTCGGCAAGGCGCCTCAGTGGACGTCGGCTTCGCTTCGACTGACGGACAATACGGGGAGTCTGACTGGCTGCCACTCGTTCATTCACAGCGGTGCATAGTACCCCGCATCCGTGTTGGGGTTAAGTTTTTATGGGATTGAAATGCGTACGCAAATATTTTTACTTGCCAACGGTTTCATGTCATTATTGAAGGTTTTGTTTTAATAGTCTTGAAAATCAATGACCCCACTAATGTGACTAGGTGTCGGTGCAATTTCCAAAGCAGAATAAATATTGGCTTGGACTGTACGATAAGTACCTATTTCTTCCGTATCTGAAATAGAATAAAGGGAAATAACAGGAATGGGACTATTTATATTACTTGAGTAAACATATAATAGGCTAACGGCGATAGATCTTGAGGACTGTAAAACATCTATTCATATCTTTGGACATTCACAATCCTTTGACAATGGCTAAGGAGAGTAGTCAAGGACACCTTCACATATAAATTAAGCATGTGCTTAGACGGCATGAGCCCACATGAGAGGTTGACTGTATTCTAATTATAATAATCGAAGGTAGTGTTAATCTGTTCCTTAATTAGTTTTCAGTAACGCTAATGAAGATAAACATGTCAATTTAGAATAACATTACGAAGTTCAAGAATGTTATAATATCCCAAATAATTTAATTAATCGAAGCAAAGTTTACATAATAATGTTATTGAACGTCATTTTATGTCAAATTAATTGACATGTATAACATGAGAAGCAACATTAATGTTGTGTTATCGAGATAGTAATATCGTTAAAGTTATTTCAATGAGCTAGAAACTTCATAGTTTAACACACGCTTTTGCATTTGAAAACCTCACAATAATAATAATTGGCTACAGAGAATCCTGAATCTGCTTCTCTGAAGCTCTAGCTCTCTTAAGATTTTTCAAATCTCTGTTTTAAGTAGTTATATTTTATTGCTGAACATTTAATATCAAAATCAAATTATTTTGTATTTTTTCATCCAATCATCATCATCAACTTCTCAATCTGCTGCCATAGCAAGACTTTTACGCTTTGCCAACATCTTAGCTTTTCCTGAGTCTTCTTTATCATCATCATCATCATCAGCCTATAGCAGTCCACTGCTGGACATAGGCCTCCCCTAATGAGCGCCATCACGCCCTGTCTTCAGCATGACGCATCCAACTTGTCTGCCCTATAAGCCAACTCAACTGAAACTCCTTTATTCATAAGCGGCTGTATTGTTGAAAATTCATCGGAAACCAAAGCTTAAGACGCGATAATCAAAGATTAATGAGAATTGTTGCAGTGCAGAAGGCGAGCGGGCGAACTAACAAGAAACGTCAAGGCTGACACCTTTGAAGCTGCCCGTGATTGCGCGGCCGCCCGTCCTGAAATATTAGACTTGCTCTGTCTTCTGCACAAAGAGTGAAGAAAGGCTTTGTGAAGCTGCGTACAGATATCGCGTTCCCTGGGTACGCGTAGTCAGGTTACGCGTGTCCAGAACGCCAAATCTGTACCTGTAGCTACGCGTACACTGTACGCGTAGCTGTACAGCGATGGACTAGGTGTTCTGGACACGCGTATACTGACTACGCGTACCCAGGGTACGCGATATCTGGACGCACCTTGACGCGTATTCCATGATTTGGAACTTGTTTCACACGAATTCACTTAAAAACCTCGTCGATTTAGATACCGGCAATTTTAACCTCATTGCCGGCAATATTTAAATTCAGTAAGAAACGCGACTGTAATAAGTGACCAACCCGAGACCCTCCCTGGGTATAAACGCAGATGAAAATTCCAAGTGTTAATTTATTCACTTCAATATTTAGTCACAGCTTGTACGAAACTGGCCGATGCTCTTTCACATCTACAAAAGATCCAGATAAATATTTCCATGCTCTGTGGGCAGACAAACCAGAAATGGTGAAGCTATAAACAGAGACTTGGTGTAGTAAAATATTTAGTTTATTTCCTCGAAATTAATTTTACATTTTGTGTATAACCTTTACATAACTTTATAAAATACAATATGAACCAGAACCAGGGTTAGTCAGGGGCACGTCCAACTGCATATTTAGAACATGCTCGTTTTATCATTTTGCTTATTCATATCCGAATTGCGAGACTTAAGTGGCGCTGGACACTTGGCCAGATTTGGTGTTGGTAGGTGGTGTAAGACCGTGACCGAGTGGTGACCAAGAGAGAGTAACAGAAACAGTGGCAGATCATCAGCCAGGTGGGTGGACGATATCGAGGCCATAGAGGGAAAGACATGGATGAGAACGGCACAGGGTCGATTAGAGTGGCGTTTGAGGGAGGAGGCTTATACCCAGCAGTGGGCTATTATTTGAGCTGCCAATAATGATGATGATGATATCATTTAGCAATCGTCACACATCGCCCCTATAACATCACCTATCTCATATTTACTACATAAAAAATCACCAAAAATCAAATTTACGACAGGGAATCAAACCCACGACATTTGGATCTAAAGCAGAGGCATTATCCCACTCAGTCAACACGGTTCTGATCTGATCTCAGGTTATTAATGGAGTTTTGAAATGTGCGCTTTAAATGGCTTTATCAAAGTTTTTAAGCTTGTCTTTGTGCCTCTGACGAGCCATTTAACGCAGTTCATGAGAAAAACTGGGAATAACATTTAAAACTGTTTTAACCATTTGTATAAATCTTAGTAGTATGAAGTGACTTTTTATGAACTCGGCTTTAAGGGTACCTAAGGGACATTTATGTGTTCTGGTTTATATAACATCTATACTCGTAGGTGCCAATATAATAAAGCAAAGGGGTTTGTTTGTTTGAACGCGCTAATTTCAAGAACAAGTAAGTACTTAGTTGGATTTGAAATATTTTATTTATGCATTTGATAGTTTAATTCATGGGGAAGGTTATTAGGCTACCTGTCATCATCATCATCATTATCATCAACACTACCTGCGCACGCGGGTAACGCCGTGAGGGCACAGATTATTTATTATTAAACAACTATTTTTTTACTTTGACCTAGTTAATCGTTGGAATAACAGTAAAGAATAAACTAGATCACAACTATATTCTCAGTTTAAAAAAATAGGTTTTAAAAAACAGGCTCTTAAACTGAACTATTACGTGCTATTACGTCCATTCCTATATTTTATTTTGCAAGAAGTAGGTAGGTAAATATTATACATTCAAATTATTTTTCTAATCTCATAAGTTAAGAGTTACTTTCACTCAATTGCAATGAAGTAATCGGTGACTTTCACGGACCTAAAAAGTATAATGAAAGTCAAAACATCTGAAGAACACAAAAATAATGATCGCCTAGCTAGACCATCCATTATCCGTGCATTGGTCTCCACCCAACTTTTTCCCTTCCCTGAGCGAAATTTATGTGCAAATATTTTGAAAGTCTATACATTAGTTAATGAATGCAGCTTTTGGTACTGTGTACGCAACGTCTTTTGAGTGCTTATTCTGGGAATAAACTAGATTGGCAAATTGAATTTCCTCACAGGTAGGTATTTTATTTTATTAATAAGCTTGAGGTTTCCCTTTGTACTTCTGCTGTGTGTGTGTGTTGTGTTTGTAATGACTTGGTACATTATTTTTATACTTATTTTAACACAATTTTATAGTTATGTGAACGTCAAAACAATTAGGTAATTGGTACAGTCGTCGCCTGCATTATGTGATACACACTATACTTTTTAAAATCATGTCACAGATCTAGGGATGCAGGAACACTAAAAAAACTGAAAAGTGATTTGGAAATGCGTTAGTATCGAAATCTTGAAGTTGGATATTAATGTTATTATAAGTATTATAAATTATGATTTTAAACTTTGTGGAATGTAGGTATACTTACATCTTATTGTAGATACTCTAAAACAAATTCCTGTTAACAAATTAGGTACATAATCTACTTACTAAGTAACACCAATCAATCAATCAGATTACCGCCAATTTACTTAAAAAAAAACATAATTTTACTTTCAAAATTACACAAGAAGAAGGTACAGAATAAAGACATCGACACTATTCTAATTAATGGGAGTAGCTGTTTGGTTGCGTTTTCTTAGAGAATTGATCATTATGCAAAACCTAGTAAAACAATCTCACAAGCGATTTCGTTATGAGCTTAGAGTTGACAACTCCAAGCTCATTGCGAAATCACTTGAAGATTGAGGTCTAGAATAAGACCGCAGTTATAATGGATGGCAGTAAGACAGTCACTTGACGCACCCTTGCAATACCATTACAGCCTTCGCATTCACCCCTGAATAATGATAATTCGTTTATATAATAGTGCTTGGCTGGTTTCTTGAAATAATGTTAAGGATAATAATTTCAAATTTTGTCTTACGTTAATTTCTTATTAAAAATTAATCTACTTATAGGAAAAATGCACTTAGGACCCACCATACCCTTGGCCTGAGGGTAAACTTCTGCTTAGACGAAATTGCATAGGTTGAAAAATACGAATAGTTAAAAAAAAAATACTATTTTGATTAAATTCTGAAGCTGACGAAAAAGTAAAGCTTCGATTTATTTACTAGGTTGAGTAACAAACTCTCTCTAACTATAGTATAATTTACTAACCTACTACCATTGTAATATTGACAGTGAAAATTTTAGCTGGTGCTATAAAAATTCACACTATCAGACAATGTCATCAACTAACGGCAATTTCCATAAAAATCAAAACAATAACATAAAAGTGTTGATATTCAACATTGTCAAATAGACAGACAGACACCCACACAATCTGTCAGACTACAGTTTATTTGAAAAACTTCGATTCGAATGATAAACTAGTAAGTTGCACGATAAGCAGTCTGCATGAAAGTGGAGTCGTTTACACTGAGCAAGCTAATCGTTGAAGAAAAACCCATAGGTAAGTATAAATACATATGAGTATCTGGGTATTTATCACGTAAATTAGGTACCTTTTTATTTAGCAGGACGCCGAACGTGTCGACTGGATTGCACCAGCCGTGGTCGCGGGAAGACTTCGGACTCGGAAAGGCTGGTGCAATCCAGTCGAAATGTCGGACTAAATAAAAAGGTAATTTACGTGATAAATACCCGGACACAAAATGTATTTAAAATGTGTTCTGATCGCGAAAGTTTAAAAAAGGCATAAATGTTTTTCCAAATTTTCATACTTAGGTTCATTGAGTCAAGGTCAAAATTGTCACTAGCAATACTGAGCTACGAATACCTACTATAAAATATTAATTGGTCCAAAGTTTCAAAGCATTCATCGGAAAAGTAATCAGAGCTAAACAGTGAATTAAAATAGCCTTGCAGGCCAGCGGCTCTAATAGCTTCTGTCATTCCACTTACTAGACTAGAATCATAAAACCTCAACTTGCTTCGTGTGAAATATTTACAGACGTTAAAATTTAGTTTTGATTCAAGTCATAAACTATTTTGGCACCTAGTTTGTAGAACAAAGCAGTGCATGTTAAGGTGACATTTTTAAGGCTAGTCTTGAGCAAAGTGACTATTTTCACGTACTTTCGTGTTTTATTGGTACGAGTATCAATAGCACGCGATGAGGTCGATGACCTTTGATATTTCTAAGTTCATCAGATGATTGAGAATTGTTCAATATTTATGTTTTCAGTCGTATCTGAATTGATATTATCAAGATTCAACGCCCCGTTATCAAAGAAAACTTAAGTTAAAAGCAAGTTGAATAATTTCAACCTTTCGGACTAATTATACAAGCACTTGAAATGTAATGAAAATAAATAATTAAATCGTTGAGTGCAACAAAGTATGAAAGCTTTGAACAAAACTTTACAAGATTTAGGTAGGTACCTATAGTCGTATTGCTCATTATACGGACTAAAAATATATGAAAAATGACATTTTTTCCTTCTATTTTAGTCCGATTTTAGTCCGTACTAGCTGTTACCCGCGACTTCGTACGCGTTCGGGTACATAATTTTTAACCGACTTCCAAAAAATGGGAAGTTATCGAGTCGGCAAGTTGACTTGACACGTGACATGACACGTGTCACTTGATTTCGCTAACGGTTCAGAAAAACATGGATGGTTGTCGGTTCCTAACAGTAAATTACTCATGAAGGTAATGTGCGAGCGAAGCGAGCGGAAATTTTTTCGACAAATGCAACATGACATTTGTCACTTGATTTTATTAACGGTGCTCTAAGAAAAAGATGGGTGCTTATCGGTTTCTAGCAGTAAATTACTTTGCTCGCAAAATACTCATGAAGCTAATATGCAAGCGAAGCGAGCTTCGACGGAATTTTTTTAGAGCAACATGACATGTGTCACTTTATTTTGCTAACGGTTCTCTAAGAAAAACATGGATGGTTGTCGGTTCCTAACAGTACATTATTCATGAAGGTAATATGCGAGCGAAGCGAGCTCCTATTTAAGCGAGCGGACTTTTTTTAGAGCAACATGACATGTGTCACTTGGTTTTGCTAACGGTGCTCTAAGAAAGATCTGGGTGCTTATCAGTTCCTAACAGTAAATTACTTTGCTCGCAAAATACTCATGAAGGTAATATGCGAGCGAAGCGAGCATCGACTTAAGCGAGCTAAGCGAGCTTCCCTTGCTCGCGAAGCGAGCGGAAATTTTTTAGAGCAACATGACATGTGTCACTTGATTTTGCTAACGGTGCCGGCGCTCTAAGAAAAAGATGGATGGTTGTCGGTTCCTAACAGTAAATTACTCATGAAAGTAATATGCGAGCGAAGCGAGCACCGACCTAAGCGAGCGAAGCGAGCTTCCCCTGCTCGCGAAGCGAGCGGAAATTTGTTAGAGCAACATGACATGTGTCACTTGATTTTGCTAACGATGCCGGCGCTCTAAGAAAAAGATGGATGGTTGTCGGTTCCTAACAGTAAATTACTCATGACGGTAATATGCGAGCGAAGCGAGCACCGACCTAAGCGAGCGAAGCGAGCTTCCCCTGCTCGCGAAGCGAGCGGAAATTTTTTAGAGCAACATGACATGTGTCACTTGATTTTGCTAACGGTGCCGGCGCTCTAAGAAAAAGATGGATGATTGTCGGTTCCTAACAGTAAATTACTCATGAAAGTAATATGTGAGCGAAGCGAGCACTGACCTAAGCGAGCGAAGCGAGCAATTTTTTAGAGCAACATGTCATGTGTCACTTGATTTTGCTAACGATGCCGGCGCTCTAAGAAAAAGATGGATGGTTGTCGGTTCCTAACAGTAAATTACTCATGACGGTAATATGCGAGCGAAGCGAGCACCGACCTAAGCGAGCGAAGCGAGCTTCCCCTGCTCGCGAAGCGAGCGGAAATTTTTTAGAGCAACATGATATGTGTCACTTGATTTTGCTAACGGTGCTCTAAGAAAAAGATGGATGGTTCTCGGTTCCTAACAGTAAATTACTCATGAAGGTAATATGCAGGCGAAGCGAGCTCCGATATTTTTTAGACAAATGCAACATGACGTTTGTCACTTGATTTTGTTAACGGTGCTCCAAGAAAAAGAGGGATGGTCTAATGGTGCTCTAAGAAACAGCTGGGTAATTGGCGGTTCCTATTCTGTTGTCAGACATAATTCACTTTTCTCGCAATATATTTATTAGTGGTAGGATTATGCATTCGCCTGCATATTAGCTTAATATGCAGGCGAAGTCAGATTCAAGCCAAGAGAGTGAAGCGAGCTTCGATTTAAACAAAAGAAGCGAGCTTCCTCATCTCGAAATCCAATTTATTTCATGTTAAATGCTTGATGATACGATTTTTCATTCAACCATTTTTAACCGTTTTCTTACCGTTAGGGGTAAAATTTTCAAAAGTCCTTTCTTAGAGATGTTTTTTACCTTTTTATAAGTACACATACAAAGTTTGAAGCAAATCGAACCACCCGTTAAGAAGTTCCATTACCAACTTGAACACCCTCTGGCACTCCCTCTGATGCATAATTTTTTTTTTTTTTCGACAGATATTTTTTATTTGTACTGAAATATATTTGTACCGAGTTTCAAGTAAATTAAAGTACCCGTTAAAAAGTTCCCATACAAACTTTAACATTCCTTTCACCCCGTTTTGAGGGTAGTTTTAAAAAAAAAATTTCATAAACTTTTTTTAAATGTTTTGAAGAACATAACTGCTAAGTTTCAAGTTTCTATGTTCAAAGAATAAGATTTTTCATACAAACAATTTTAGCCCTTTTCATCCCCTTAGAGGTCGAATTTTCAAAATTCCTTTCTTAGTGCACCTCTACACTATAAGAGGAACGCACCCTGCAAATTTCATGCTTCTAGGACTTATAGTTTAGCCTGTGCGTTGATATGTCAGTCAGTCAGTAACGAAAGCCTTTTATATATTCTGATAATGAGCAATACGACTATAGGTACCTAGCAACATTTAGATGACCAAAAATATTTGTGGAATGGTAAATTGATTAGTTGTTGATGAGAAGTTAGACCTTCATTTTTAATCTGTCCCCTTTTCTATTTTAGGTACTTACAACATAAATTATGTAGATTCTTATTTGTGTAACAGAAAAACTGGGTAAGCAAATAAAAATCCAAGTAAAATTCATCAAAAACCACTAAATCAACAGCCAACAGACTTTATAAAACAACTAAGTGACTAAACAAAAATATGAAGAAAAATTTTGAATTCAAATTGTAAGCAAAGAACAAACACAATAAACGCTGTTTTCCACTCTCCCCGTACATTATCACGTTACTGCAAATAATGCGTTAACCTTTCACATTGTGACGCGGCTAATGATGGTGAAAAATAAACCAGGCTTAGCTGATGCAAGTGAACCTTCTGTGGGAGGGAAAAGGTTTGGTTAAATTTATCGCGGGTGTTTTATAGGGACGTTCAAAGTTCACAAAAATATACTGCTCATAATATATTATGACAAATCAGAAGCCTTTGACCCAATTTACGCTGTAGTGCTTGGAACATTGTTATTACACAGAAAGCATCTTCTTCTTCTTCAAGTGCCTCTCCAACTAGTGAAGGTCGGCCATCAGCTGGAATCTCCACAGAAGACGCTGTCGTAGCTCTGGTTGATAACGTAATAGAGAATCTGGACTTAGGCAAAAAATGTCTAGGAATCCTTCTTGATCTGGCCAAGGCATTTGACACGGTGTCTTGGCCGATCCTACTTAGAAAACTCGAGTTGGCTGGAGTAAGGGGAGTCCCACTGTGCTGGTTCCGCTCATACTTAAGCGACAGGAAACAGAGAGTTCGCATATCGAACGAAACCAGCGACTACTTGCCAATCTCTTTCGGTGTACCTCAGGGTAGTGTCCTTGGACCTACTCTTTTCCTGGTCTACATCAATGACCTCTGTCAGCTTAATCTAAATCAGTCAAAGTTGTATGCATTTGCCGATGATACTGCTCTTATCTTCGAAGGCAACTCCTGGGACGAGGTTATTGATGTTGCACAGAATGGTCTCTCTCGAGTCGCTACGTGGTTACAAGATAACTTACTTACACTGAACACCTGCAAAACCAAGTATCTAGCTTTCCGCAAACTTGAGTTTACCCAAATGACAACTCGTAAGCTGTTCCTACACTACTGTGGAAATTCCCTATCCAACAACTGCCAGTGCTCCGAGATTGAGCGTGTATCCAACATCAAGTACTTGGGTACGATCATAGATGATCGGCTCTCGTGGTCCCACCAAATTAATGCGATCTGTGGAAGAGTTCGGAAGCTAATGTTTATTTTTAAAAAAATTAAATCTGTAGCCGACCCGAAAACGATTCGGATCGTCTACTTAGGTTTGTGCCAATCCATACTAAACTACTGTATAACCTGCTGGGGGTCAGCAGCCAAGACCTTACTAATTAAAGTGGAGAGAGCTCAACGCGCCCTGTTAAAGGTGGCCTATCAAAAACCCTATAGGTACCCAACCTCTTCACTTTACAAAGATACTAAATACCTCACAGTCAGGCAACTTTACATTTTGGCAACAACGTTGCGCTTCCACAGAACAGCTAAACTTACAGTCTCTGTACCACTAAGGCCCTTGAGAAGAAATGTCTGGATCACACCACCGGCAAAAAGTACATTTGCTCAAAGATCATACTATAATTTGGGACCCTATCTTTACAGATTACTTGATAGAAAAGTTAATATCCTTCATACTTCCCGTTACCAATGTAAGCGCACTATCACTAACCTTCTGCTCGAAAAGGGATATGAAGAAACTGAAAACTTAATGTTACCCCTAGTATGACGAAAGGGGCCTGCTCCTCCGTTTTTTTATGTCGTTGACCAGCAACACCTCTATCGAGAGGATCAGGCCCCAACGAAACAAATAGGTACTTCCATTCAAAAATCCACACAACACTGCTTTCACCTTCACTCTCTCACACTCACACAACCTCACGCATTCACATTCATAATTATTAAGAAGTGTTTTGATTTGATTTGTCACTGTTAGTGTATTTACCATTACCTCTAGTCACCTTAAACCGTGTGCCTTCATCAATTTCAAATAACTGTTATTTACCTATAATTATGTCTACCTACTCGTATGTAAAATTACCCCTTCATTCAATTTTAATTATCTAGTACTTTTTTGTTTAACTTATTTTTTATTTAGCTTCCTTTTTTTTTATATACTGCACCAGGGCGGGTACTAGACCTCACGACACAGGTTATCCTAGTGTGAGGCCTAGGGCTCAGTTATTACTGTCATCTTAGCAAGTAGCTTCCTACTCCACGCCTGAAAACTCCTTGCTGGGTACTCACTACCCTACTTCTATTCACTCCTCATCGTATCATTTAGCATGCAATGCAGTTCCCCAATTTGGACACCTGTATGTTCTCAAACATATTATTAACTGAAATCAATTGTACCTAGAGTTTAAGTAGTTGGTTAGTAGTACCTAATTATCCCTATGTATTAGCTACTAAATAAATAAATTTCATTTCATTTCATTTCATTCATCTTTCTCGATCTTTCGCCAGGCGGAACAGTTTGGATGCGCTGGTCATTCCCGTCCACTCCCGGATGTTGCGGAGCCATGACTTCTTTCAGAAAGCAGAACCTGTACCTAAACCATCATCTCAGCTTTATCGGCCTTATCTACAGGAAAGACAATGACAACTCTCACAATCCAAACGATCCATGAGTGATCTGAATAATGGAACGCTGGTTTCCCACCCCGCTCACTGGTGCTTATGATCATTCAATGCTATCAAACTTTGAGAAGCTAGTTTAGCTTTCAAACAGTGAATTAATCTTTTGAATCGTATCAGTGGTTCTCAAGAATAAATATTAAAGATTAATAATATGACTATATTACGAGCTGAGCGCTTCCGTGCTTCGGAGGGCACGTTAATTGTCGGTCCCGGCTTTTAAGTCGTAAAGCCATGACGGAGGCCTTTTAGGCGGTCTAAAAACTCCGTTACCAGAGTTGACCACTTGCTCATACGAAAGAAGAAGAAGACTAGGAGTTTTGTGAGAGGAAGGGCATAGTGGGCTTTTCTCACTCTATATTAGAGGAGCACGATTGGGGAAGTACCTCCCCCTTACAGAATATCGCAGCCAATGGTTCTGTGCTTCTCGAATGGTTTCTGTGGTGGGTAAAATTGCCAGAGCTCTATGAGGAATCGCTGTGACATCCGGTGGTCCAGTGTTGTCCATTGTGTTGTCGGTGCAGTGATTCCACTTTTAAAGGGTTAGCAGCGTGAGTGTGACTCCTCTGGTGTCACAAGCGTTCGTAAGCTACGGTAACCGCTTACCATCAGGTGGGCCATATGTATGTCTGCTACCTTAGTAGAAATAAATGTATAGTATGACATAAACAAGCTCACTAACAATAGTCTTTTTTAAACTTTCGCGATCACTATTCACATGGAAAATTAAATGGACAAGGGATTTTATCGCGTAATTTTATCTTATCTATATTTCCCGACGTTCCAACTATGTTACAACAGCCATGGTCATGGGCAGACTGGAGTATAAAACCTACTCCAGGTCCATTGTGAAGCGTAAAATAGAATTACGCGATTACATTGTCAGGTAAAATTACGCGATAAAATCCGTGTCCATATAATTTTCAATAAGCTCGCTAACTTCTGGACCAAACCTCGAATAGAGAAGGGTGCGTTCTGATATATCACACGTCATATTTCCGACAGCTCACTGTGTAATGCAAAAATAACGGTGACTTTCATTTCGGAAGGATTTAGCGATATCCTGTTTTTATATTTTTAAAAACATGTAAAATGTTTTTGAAGCGAGGAAATTCATTTTATTACGCAAATTCATTGTTGTATATAATTTAATTTATGTATGTTCGTTTATGTTACTGGCTAAATCTAGTGACGGAGTTTTTAGGCCGTCCTCACTCCGTCATGGCTTAGCGACTTAAAGGCCGGGCGGGACCGATAATTTAACATGCCCTCCGAAGCACGGAAGCACTGAGCTGTTAATGCCACTAGCGGTCAGCCACTAATTGTGACTAAGTGGGAACCAGATAACTGATAAAATGCATATAGTATTGTTGTTTATACATATTTTATAACGTCCACTTACAAATTAAACATCTATGTTCATCACACAAATTTTTGTCCTGGGTGGGAATCGCACCCACTGTACCGCAATCGCTGTAGCATAAAAGGCAGAGCTACTATCAGGGCAGAGAGGCCAGTACTTACTTTATATATACTGAACACATTTTCAGTTTCACTCAACCAACAGCGCATAATTACAGTCTCGATTTCCAATTATCAAAACAAACACGTTGTGTATTTTATGAAATATTTAATATTTTATGCACACACAACCCGGAACTCACGGGCTGTCCGATTGAATTTACTTCGTGAAACACGCCACTATTTGAAAGCAAGCATTGCACGCAACCGCTTTGTATATCTACCCTTCTATTTGTTATTTCCACGTTTGATACGGCTTTATGACGTGATAATGAAGACGTAAATAAGTTTTGGACGTGAATGGCCAGTACAATATAACCGTAATAATAAAATTGTGGGTTTTCACGCAAATGTGCCAACCACGACAAACTACTTACAGTCAATCGATCGTTAAATTTTGTAAATAACATTAGCAATGAGTCGTTTTGCCGATGTAGGGTAATTCCGGGAAAGATGGACCAGTGGGAGAGACGGACCTCCTTAAAAAAAGGCATTCTAATACCTCTGAACTTTGAACAAATAATTTAAATAGAGATGTGAGAGTGTGAGTTGCAATAAAGTTGAAAAGATAGAAAACCGTGCTTCAATATCCATAAGAATATTTAATTTAGGTAGTATGTATGTATTTGGTTCATGTAGTATCTTTATGAGCTAGTGGCGGAGTTTTTAGGCCACCTGAAGGCTTCCGTCACGGCTTAAAGATTTAAAAGCCAATACCGACAATTTTACGTGCCCTCCGCACGGAAGTGCTCAGTTGTTAAGGTGCGAATAGACGCTGGGCCAGCCTAAGCGAGTCTAGGCGAGCGCGAGCGAGAAGGTGTGAGCGATAAAGAGGCAATGCGAGCCTGGTCCACCGTGTACCTATTTGCACCTTTAGTCACCTCACCCATCCAAATTGTGACAATTATGACCAAACGCTCAGAGCGTCGCGTAACTTCAACAATATTATTCTAAGCAAAATTAAGCGCTTCGAGAACTTTCATTTAGCTCTGCCTGTCCTTTTGAAAAACCAAATTCCCTTACATTTGGATTTCCAAATATGTTTACTGAGCATGTAGAAATGGACGCTATTTCTTAAAAATATTTAGCTGTCTGCTGCATTTCAAAACTGCTGACGTGCTGTCTACGCTGAGGCATCATTTTTACCAAAGCTCTTAGTTTACACTCTTAAACTACACATTTTACACCCACGTCTTTCAGTAAGTGTATCCCATTAGAAGTTCGATGCTATTTTGCGGGTTAAACCACTTTCCGTCTTGGTCGACGAACTTGAGCCGTTTGCAATCTGCACTTTTTGGAACTTGATGTTACTTTTTCGTCTGAAGTTTTAAAGTTTTAAATAGAAATGTTAACAATATTTTTCTGTTGCAATTTTATAATTATTATTGTTGTTTATTAAAAACATTCTGGCCTGTAAACATTCCCCCTTACTTATGAAAGATGTTTAAAGTTGAACACTGGTTAAACAACGTCCTGTCTCTGTTTGTCACTATCAACAAATAAAGACAGGACGTTGTTTAACCAGTGTTCAACTTTAAACATCTTTCAAAAGTAAGGCACCATTATTATCACCGGGATAATAATATTTATGTTCGTAACCATGATAGTTTCAAAAGTTATATTCTGGCCTGTGTTAAGAAGCATATTTCCCATCCCTCACCAATCAGCCGAAATTCTCGGACTTTCCGGATGTGAACAAATTAATGACTCCAATAAAACAAATGTGCAACATTCGTCTACACGACCACACAGAATAGAACAACCAGAATAGAAATATTATCATCTTATTGGAATCAAAACTAGTGTGTTAGATGTGTTATATTATGATAAAACATTATTTACACAACACATACAAGGTTCTATATAGATTAATTTTTATATTTTATTACACAAAAACCAAATGTAGCCGGACTTTAATAGAGTAACTTTTTACTTTACATACATACATACATACATACATAAAATCACGCCTCTTTCCCACAGGGGTAGGCAGAGACCACGGATTTCCACTTGCTACGATCCTGACACACTTCTTTCGCCTCATTCACTCTCATCACATTTTTCATGCAAGCTCGCCGGTTTAGTAGTTTAGTTTACTTTTTACTTTAGTAGTGTCTAAACCTCACAAAGACTGAGTACCGGGCCGAAATAGACCCACAATTGTTATTCTTGATAGTGTTTTACTTTTCGCTACACGGGCCACGCCTACATGCTACTTCTATTTTTTGTTCTGTGTGCGTCCCTCTGTTTATGTCTCATTTAAGGCGACATATTCTTTTACAGTCGCGTCGTAAAGCGTCCCATGTGGCGTGACTTAAGGAGCCAATTCTTATGAAGCTATCTAATGACCCTGTATGACCGTCAAAGTGAATTCTGTTACGACCTATTTAGGTTTATTTCGTGGAACACTTTCGGCACTTTTCTCTTTGATAGCAATCAACGTCACGATTCATTGGAAATTGTCTGGAATGTGACAAAGGGAAAATGGTATTATTTTAAAGTCTTATTAACGTTTATAGCTTTAACAGAAATCGATACCGGAAGAGAATAAAAAAAGTTCAGTCATATAAAAACGAATTTGTTTTAATCAAAATCACCATTTTAATCACATCCGAATCCATAAATAGCAAAATAAAATGGAAACCAAAACAAAACTATTAAATTTGATATCGGCTCGGTATCGCTTACAATATTTCGCCATCGCCAACATCATAAATTAAACCGTTCATTTCGAAACATGTCACAATAAAGTCACAAAACAGAACTTTTCATAAAATGATTTATGGGGCACAATTAGCGGGATTTGATAGAATCACGTCCACATTAAAGCGATATCGCTATTGCTGTTGCAGTAAATATTTCAACGGGTGATTCTGGCCTTTGGGTAACAGGATGGATGGGTCAACTGGGTTACTCCACATTAAAGGCAGATTTGAACAGCAATATAGTACAAGTTCGGTGGACACAATGAAAATGTTTGCAAAATCTGCATTGTATTTGTTGAGTTTTGTAATAATACCCAAGCTAAACTTTGACTTGCGTATTAGTACCGTGCTGTAGGTACCAAAGTATTCTAAAATATTCCTATACTAACTGTTACCTGCGACGATTACTTTCAAGTATGTACCTACCTACGTAATGCACTATGTAACTTTTTTAGCCAAGCGAGCTTTAGCCGATTTTTTTAGACAAATGCAACAAGTGACACAAATATTCTTGACACACTTGATACGGTTGCCAAAGTATTTATACAATTATGAAACTAATAAGTTTTTGTATTCTTTGTATTTTTTTAAATAATAAACTATGCGTGCTTTCGGACTTCAAAAGTCAAAAATCAAGATTATTTTCTTCAATAAAAATCAGATCATGAAGATAGATAACTTTGACAGCTTCTGTAGCAACATGTGTTTCAAAAACAGCTTCAATTATTCTAAGTAAATCTGTCATTCAAAGTGATCAAGCTGCCCTTTAAAGACTAGCTTAGATGTCGTAAGAGAAACCAAATAGTATTTCGGCCTCACTTTTGAGAACCCTCTGATTCACCGTTAAATACACATTCATTTGTTAAAATGTCTTTTAGTCTTATTTAGTGGCCGCTTTGTTGTTTTAACCTATAAATAAAAGTTTTGGACGGCAATAGGAAGACATTATACCTAATTAGAACTGAGTGATGGAACAGATATAAATATAATCTCATGGATTATTTACACATAGGTTATTCGACAATATTTCTGAAAGAATATACCAAATACAAATTATATACTAACTTACTTACTCTTACTCCATTGGCTGAAGGACCCAAAGTGAATCTTGGCCTATGAAACGAGAATTCGCCACTTCCTTCTGTCCATTGCTGGCTCTAGCTAGTAGTCGGCTCCGAGGTCGAGCAGGTCAGCTTCTATTCAAATTATCAAATTGTATACTTTTTTTTAGCCTAAACTGTCCCACTGCTGGGAAAATTGTATACTTACGCAGCAAAATATATTATCAATAAAACTGGCCTCCATCATGCATGACTGTTGTAATAAAATTATGTCGGGATGGTAATAAGGTAAATAACGCCATAAATTACTGTTTTTATTTCTGTTCCTAAATAATTATGATAGCGAAGGTTTAAGAAAGTAAACTAAGTCACCGTCGCAGGGTAGCATGCATGTCGGTTGTCTACAGACTGTACTTTGGAGAGTGTTCGCAGGAACTCCATGACCTAATCCCGCCTTCACCGTTTTTCTATAGAAACTACAGACGCACTGAAAACTATCATCCCCATTTGGTTGAGATCCCAAATTTTAGAACGAAGCGCTTCCAATCGTCTTTTATAATGCGTGCTGCTGTCGAATGGAACAAACTGCCTTCGTCTGTGTTTCCATCTACATATAACCCGAACACCTTTAAAAGGAGAGTTAATAGGCATTTTCTAGGGAAGCTCGCTCCATCGTCGACTTCATCCATGCCCAGGCAAGGAGCGAAATCAAGAGCTAACCTATCTTAAATAAAAAAATAAAAAAAAAGTACTTTTAGGTAAGAAACTATTGGTAAGTACCTAAAAGTAAATAAATAAATAATGTTGGACATTTCACACAGCATCATCTAGCCCCAAAGTAAGCAGAGTTTGTTTTATGGGAACCACATGACTGATATACCTACTAAATACAAGTAGTTTTTTTTTAATAAATAGTACACATTCAAGTATAAATCTATCTACATTGTTCACTTTACATGCAAATTTTAAAGTACTAGTATCATCATTTTATTCAGATCTGCAATCTTATGAAAACAATAGTGAATTCCGTAATTTTCTTATTGGCAACTGTGCAATATCAATGCGGTGCACGCCACGAATCCGATTAGATGGGTCGATAACCACCATTTTGCACCGGGTTTCACACGAATACGCTATTTACTGTGTTTAGTTCATACTACACACAGATCTTGAGTTTTTCTTTTCAAACCAAAAACCTTGTATAATAGGTCTTTACCTATGAAATTGCCGTTCTTCAGTACTGGTCATTTCAAATCAAAATATTTTTGGGTTTGACTAAGAATTTTAATTCCAAATTAATTTTATATTAAAAACATGGGATTCTTTTTTCAAAATTAGTCATTTGTTTATTGATTAGGGTTATGTTTTCATCACATTTGAATTTTTTTCGTCATCATGGATACGTAAAAAATTCGAGTAATTATGGAATATGAGTACCGTCGTGGCAGCAACGCGACACAAGTGGCACGCAACATCAACGACGTTTACGGAGCGAACACTACAAACGAACGCACCACCTGTTATTGGTCTGCCAGCTTCCGTTCTGGAAATTTCGACCTGAAAATGAACCCCGTACTCATCCAAAAACTTTGGTTGACAATGACGAATTAAAGGCGATTGTGGAGGCTGATGATACTCAATCTACGGCTAAATTAGCAGCAGCTTTCGACGTTAGCATCAAAACAATATTGGTCCATTTGCGTCAAATTGACAAAGTAAAAAAGCTTGACAAACGGGTGCCCCACGAATTCAATGATCGCCAGCGCGAAGTACGCGTCGAGATATGCCTTGCACTGCTCACCAGGCAAACATACGAAGGAATTTGATCCGCATTGTTACCTGCGACGAAGAATGGATTCTGTTGGACAATCGCAAGCACTTAGCACGTTGGTTTGATCCGGATTCAGCACCAAAACAATCCCCTAAACGAAAAATTGCCCCTAGAAAAGTGATGGTTACTGTTTGATGGTCTAGCGCCGGTGTGATTCATCACAGCTTCTTACTAAACGGGATGAGCATTACTGCAGATGTGTACTGTGAAGAACTGAACACAATGATGGAGAAGCTTGCAATCCCCAAACAGCTTTGATCAATCGCTCGTCACCGCTGCTCCTACACTACGACGCGTGACCTCATACTGCACAGTAGACGGTCTCCAAGTTACAAGAGCTAGAGTTGGAAGCTCTCCGTCGTCCACAGTACTCACCAGACCTTGTGCGTATAGACTTCTACTTTTTCCAGAATTTGGATAACTTCTTGGTGGGAAAAAAATTGAATTCCCGAGAGGCAGTACAAAATGCCTCGGAAGAATTTGTTGTCTCCTGTCCAGCTAATTTCTTCAAGAAGGGCATAATGAACTGCCACGGCGTTGACAAAGATCCATTGATTGCATGGGTGATTACTTTGATTAATAGAAATAAAAAATGTAGAAAAAAAATTACGTTAAATTTTTTCATCAAAAACGGCAATTTTATAGGTAAAGACCTAATATCTCCAAACATCCTGCAACTTAGGCACACTCTTTTATTACAAAAATGTCAACTTTGTTGTAAGAAAAATCTTTGACAGGTATCTTTATCGATTAATTTATCAATTATCTACGCTCATAATGCTCCCCAGCATATTTCTATAGCACAACCTATTGGCCTACCAAGTTTCGTGCAGATTGGATTAACGGTTCGATAGTTATGCGAGAACATAAAATTGAAACCTACAAACATACAAAGTAAAATCGCCTAACTTGCCACTAAGATCTAGGCTCGCTTCGCTCGCTCGATGGAGAATGATACTCAATCATTTATTTCCTCGTACCATTAAAACGTTACTTTGACTTTTGACTTTAGAACTAATATTTATAAACTAGCTGTGTGTAAAAGCTCTTATTGTTTTCATACTAGTCTGGTTTGGTAATCGGTTGCATAATTCAACGTTATCTGTAAGGTTTGTTGTTGCAAAGAGGCATACATTAACGCTTAATGCTAAGCTTGTTGGAGGATGTTATAATGGAATAACGATCTTGTATTTACCTAATTATAATGCGGTCTTAAAATAAACACAAAAATATAAAGGATATAAGTAAAAAGACTACTCCTGACTAAAACAGAAAAATACCGGGAAAGCGTAAGGTTGGAAGACGTAAGATGTCATGGCTCCGTAACATCAGGGAGTGGACAGGGATAAAGACGGTGGAACAACTGTTCAGACTTGTGCTGGATAAGGAGAATTTTAAGAAGCTGACTGCTGACCTCCATTAATGGAGAAGCACTGAGAGAGAAGAAGAAGACTAAAACAGCGGAGCTAAAAAGGCCGTTGAAGCATAATCATAATTTTTTTATCAATTAAAAAATGTTACCTAAAGACGTTTAATTAAAACGGTTTCAAAAAAAACATTATATTCAAAAATATTCAGATGATTGAAGACCTTAAAAACCTCAATCTTGAAACAACAAAGGGTGTTTGCAGAAACACATTAAAATGAAGTACACAAGATGTAAAATAAAGCATAACAGTTGAACTTACAGTAAACACTTTTAATGACAGTTAACACTTCGATATTTGTTTACTAGGGGGAATAAGTTCGTCGTTGACAAACTTAATTATTATTGTGACACACTGTTGATAAGAGAGTTTAGCGAATGCTCATTTTTTAAGACTTTTTTTTTCGAAATATACTTACCTTATTTTATTCAATGTTTTATTTAGAATTTGTATTTTTAATCATTCATTTTAATTAAATTAATGTATTTAAATTAATGTATTAGTAAAACGCATTATATACTTATTAGGACTTGAAGTTTTCAGCGTTGAAAATTTATTTCAATAAACTTTATCGAGACTTTTTAATATTATTAATTTTGACGACTCTTAAACATCTGCCTAACCAAGTAGTATTTTGCTCAAGATACATTATGACGTAGGTAGCTATACATATTTATTACTTAGATGCACAAAGTGTAAGTCTAAAAAAATACTTATTAACATTATTATCTTTCAAAGAAGTTCTACTGAAATAAGAACCATAGGTACTAGTCACATTAATTTATGCAGTACATTGTCGTTACTCTTATTTTGTTGTAATAAAGTCCAAATTTCCTCGTCAACAGCTCGTGTCCGCACATCTGTAGTCATTAACAAGATAATTCCACTAGGGATGCTTCGGAATGGAATAAACATGGCCACCGAATTTCAAATGTACTTTCGCAGGACTTATTTTGTTCTACAATCTTTGATGACATTGTTTATCACTCTTTATTTATTTTTTAAATGCAAACTTGTGCGAAATGGGGACATGAACCAAATATGTGTGAGTGGGAGAAAGGGTATAGTGAGTTTTTCTTACTCTATATTCGAGCAGCCCGACTGGGGAAGAACCTCCGAACCTCCTAAACTGACTGATAGACTGGCCTCTTAGCTCAGTTGCTAGTAGCTCTGCCTTCTGCTCTTTAGGTCGTGGGTACGATTCCCACCCAAGACAAACATTTGTGTGATGAACATAGATGTTTGTTCTGTGTCTGGGTGTTATAAAGTATAGTAGGTAAGTAAGTATGTATTTAAAAAAAAAAAGTATATAAGTATTACATCAGTTATCTGGTTCCCATAGTACAAGCTTTGCTTAGTTTGGGGCTAGATGGCGCTGTGTGAAATGTCCAGCAATATTTATTATAAAAAAAACAAAAGTAAAATACAAATAAATATTTGGTTGCATTTTATGACAAAAATCATTTTATTAAAAAAGCCAACCCCTTTACAACCCTTACCAAAGATAAATTGCATTAAGCTAAAAACAGTAGACGAACTAATAGTACACTCATAACACCTAACTGATAATTTGATATACACCATGACAACAAGACGTCTTTCCACAAATTTAAATCTAATGCTACTTGAAATATGAAACAATTTTGTATGGCAGAGGATTTTTCAAAACAGGGGGGGTACTAATGGAAGTGTGAAATACGATATCGTTCGGGCGAATACATTATTCAAATTCAACGTTTCTATTATATTTTTGAGATGTGGAAGATGTTTGGGTGATTCGTTTAGTTGAGCATTTGATTTTATGATGTGTTGAGTGGTATTTTAAAACGTTTTCTTGAATAATATGGAAGTTTCTATATTGAATTAGCATTCTAGAAAGCTTTTGAAATAAGGCAAGATAAATAAATAGACTTGAATTTTGTAAATATATAAAACAAATTAAATGGTAGCCGATATCCTTAGTCTAAAAGTTATCTAGAAGATCTTAAGTACCTAGTGATCCTGAGTGATCTAGTGAGCCGTGTTCGCTGAGGGGGGTAGTGGCTCGACTTTCGGTCCGAAAGTCGTGGGTTCGAATCGTTGCCGTACCTACATCAATGGATTTTTTGTTTCAAAATTATTCAAGCCATTTTTTATCTACTTATTGTGTCCTCATGCTTCGCAAATATTTTCCCCAAAAACTCCCGATATATTTTGTTAAATTAACTTAAATTGTTCTCAAAAACCGACTTTCATAGTTGAACTTACAATCCCACTAGACAGCTTTAGAAAAACTTAGGCCCTTTACTAGATGATTTATACAGTGTCTGGAGGCAATGTTTGCCTACATTTAACGGGACACTGTAGTGCCTGGGAAATAGTTTGAGATGTAGTAGGTTTCCCCAATACCTAAACCATCCCCACAGGAAATACATGGTCAATACGTGTGGGGCTGACTAAGCCGCGGGTTTCGTCACGATGTTTACCTTCACCGTTTAAAGCTCGTGTTAATGAGCATATAATTTTTTTGAAACGGAAAATGATGATGCCAGGATTCGAACCCACGACCTTCGTATCGAAAGTCGAGGAACTAATCAACTAGGCCAACACGCCTAGACAGCTATACCAACACATCTATTCCATTATTATATTGACAATACCAAGGCCTTACTAACCTCTAGACTCCACTCCATCCGTATGCTCTGTACACAGACGCTAGGTCGAATGTAACATCCCATTTTTTCTCACGTCAAGATATTGTTTGTTGAGCAAACACAAGGCTTTGATATCCTCATGTTTGTCCGCATACAGTTCCCGTAGTTATTCTTTGAGCAAACCTGCGTCATAACGTAATTTCAATTATGTTTCGTGGTATCACTTTGTTTGATTGAACTATGACTTAGGTGAAATGAATCTCAGTATCAAGCATGAAGGTAAGAATTGTTTCTGAATTTTAAATAGAGCATAAGTTACAAATGCTTTGGCGTATAACATTTTCTGATCATAAATTAAAATTATGGTATCAGGTATGTATATATCAATTTATTCCTTCATTGGGTAACAACAACTCTTACACTAACATTATAAAATATCTTACAATTAATTAATGTGGAATATGTTATTGTTATTGTAATGTGGAATTAATAAATATGGATGTGCCTCTGACTAACCCCTTAAACATCTTCAAAGGATATGCCAAAAGATATGAGAGAAATGTCTACCGCGCCTTGGAGATACCAAAATCTTAAAATCTGCCCCCCTAGCCATATCACACTATCTATCGTCGCGATAGAATAGAAACACTTCAAAATGTATAGGATTTGACGTTTCAAGTAGATGAGTCACGTGGTTAGAACGTCAATTCCTATACATTTTGAAGTGTTCTATTCTACAGCGACGATAGATCGTTCTACAGCGACGATAGATCGTGTAATATGGCTAGGGCCCCACATTTTAAGATTGTATTTAAGATTTAAGACTGTATGCCCTATAATGATAGGGCATACAGTCGTGATCTTGTTTTCATCAACGTGTAGAATGGATTTTCCCGGTAACCATCTATTATTTCGTCAAAGAGCCAAAGTGTAGACTGATCCTCGAACAAGTTCCATTATCCCTCCTTTCTTTTGTGTATTTTTTGTGCATTGCCTAGTATCGGCTTGGAAATGTGTTCCATTTGCGAGCATCGGTTCTTCTCCTATTCAGTAAGAGTTATACCATTTCCGAAAACTTTGTCTTTCGACTGGCCTCTTAGCTCAGTTGGTAGTAGCTCTGCCTTCTGCGCTATAGGTCGTGGGTTCGATTCCCATCCAGGACAAACATTTGTGTGATGAACATAGATGTTTGTTCTGTGTCTGGGTGCTATAAAGTATTATAAGTATGTAAGGGACTATTTACAAAAAAAAAGTATATAAGTATTCTATCAGTTATCTACAAGCTTTGCTTAGTTTGGAGCTAGATGGCGCTGTGTGAAATGTCCAGCAATATTCATTTATTAATTTGTGATCTTCTTATAAATTATGAAATAAAGAAATCAGATTACGCGTAAACTCACAATATTAGAACACCCTGGAAGCTAGTGAATTCCGTGGCAAACACAGCCTGCAAACTACATAGCCAATCTAATTGGTAGCCAGTGGGGCGATACATCGTTTGCATAAGCCGAGGTACAGGCTGCTTTATTTTTGCACGTACTCAATTTTTCGCCTCACTGGTTGTCTCGGAGAATAGATATTAATTTACATGAATAAATAAAATTTGCATTGAGCTTCGGCTGCCGCAAAGAAAACTGTTACTTGAGTGCAGTGAGCTGTGTATATTCTGAAGGAAGTGGACAGCATACAAATAACTTGTTTTCTTTTTTCTGTTTCATGTCCGTAACTATGTTTTCTTCATTAACATTTATATTAGAGAATCTAAGAACAGTGTCAACAGTTCCCCAACTCTTCTAAACAACGTCAACCATTCCCGTATCGTTACCGCTGCGTTTTATTTCGTTCTCCAAAATGACAGTAATTTGCAAAACCACATTGGTAATTTGTTTGAAAACGTCATCATAACGAGTAACCTCACCCAAACCTCACCTCATTGGTCATTAGTAGATTATGAAACAAAACGATATAGTGGACGTTTTAGTTGCGAAAAAGTTTGTTAGGAGAATTAAGGAGCTGATACGAGTATAATAATGGAATATTGGTAATTTTTTTTCGTGGTAGAAAGATGCATAATATTTTTATGTATTTGTACCTACTAGTACGATAATAGAGTAGCAGAATATTGCTGGAAGAAGTCTTGTCTACTCTATTCTTTTAAAGTCTACTTCTACCAACATCTTCATTCACATTCTGTATCAACATTCATTTTGTCGAAAAAGCGTTTTTTTTATTATCCTGCGATTTTACTAAGTCTACGTTTTTTATGCACTGTATTATGTATGGCAGTGAATTTATTTCAAAGTATTCTGTTTGTGCAATCTCCCTCGCGGGAATTCCCTGAAGGGCAATGTTAATGTATTTTAGGGTTTTTTATTCACATTTTAGTACTGAAGAGCGCTAATGGAGTTTTCACAAAATAAAAGCTTGTACAACGCAATTTTTCCAATTAATTTTTTGGTGGTGGTGTTGTTTTCAGGTAATTTTGATCAAGAACGGAAGTTTCAAAATTGAATTTTATTTTATGTTTTACAGTGAATTTTTACTTAACTGAAATATTAAAGTAGCCAGTTGAATATGATAACAAGTATTTACAAAATGATGTCGTATTCAGACTGACGAAGGTATCTTTCTGCTGAAACAAAAAGTTAAATCTAGATAGGGAAATTGGACATTAATCTAAGCTGATAAACTGGGACTTACTTTCTCGTTTGATCGAAATGGATATTGCCACTACCTTATCTCTAAAGGCTGCATTACACCGGGGCAATACTGTGCGGCATTGCGGCATGCCACAAGGTCGCATGCTACAGAATAAAAAATGTCGCATATTGTAGCAAGAACCATGCGACATGGCAACACCTTGCGTCATGTGGCAGACTGACCCAAGCACGATGTTGCCTCGGCGTAAAATAGGCTGCCGCATGCCACTAATGCCGCAAATGCTTTCTATTTGTTGCATGCCACAAGATGCCGCATGCCACAATATGTAGCATGCGGCACTGTCGCACGTTGTTGCCCCGGTGTAATGCAGCTTTAACGAATTCGAAATTTGAAAGGATCAAAGTTGTCATAAAGTTTATTGTAAGGCTATGAGAAGAAATTGGATCAAATTGTTTTCAGTTGTCCCCTTATTAGGAGTCGGGGTTACATTGACCTCGGATCAGGACCTTAGGGGACCTTATTTAGAAGAGAAAGAGTACAGCAATGTTTCAATGTAAATTAATTCAATCGTGATATACTAAGACCATGTACCAATATCTTAACAGGTTGTATTACTTGTGGTACCCATGATAAAACTTAGTATGTTTTTATGAGCGTTGTCAACTTTACAATTATTTGTGGAAAAAAATGGCCAAGTGAAATAGTTCCTCATTGCAGGTTCAAATCTTGACCAAGGATTAATTATAAAACGAAAAAAATTGTGTAAAAAGTAGCCTATGTTGTTCGGAGTAAACCGAAACATCAGCGATTATGCATTTGTGCATCGCTGTGCATTTCACCGCGCAGCTATTTTACCAAAACTGACGATTTGAGCCCAGTTCGCGTTCACCAGTCCTTGACACCGCGTGCACATACCACAAACCATTTCAACCATTGAATACCATTTTTTACCATTTAGTTAAATAATTCCTAGTTTACGTATTATCTGTTTAAGTGACTTTTTACCATAGTGATTCATTACAATTTTATTCTCAAACCAGACTTTAAATTACCATAACCATACCAGACTAAACCATTTAATAATAGAAAGAAACCAGTCTCTGAGGTCACCATAGCACCGAAGAGACACTTACTTTTTACATGGTCCTTCGAGATACCAGTGATTTGTGAGTGATATAGTTCAGTGCAAACAAACCAAAGGATTGCAGTGATTTGGATATCGTTTGGAGCAACCAAGGTCAGACCAAACCATATTATTTACCTTTCTTGTTCATTTTCTTGCAATTGTACTTTCAAAAATGGAGATGGATAGCCTATTCGTCAACCAAACAGAAATTTACGAAGCTATAACCAAGCTACTGTCTAATTTTAAGAAAGACGGAACCGATAGGAAGACTTATGATTATTGCAAGAGGAAAAATGACATCTTAGAAGCTTATTGGCAAGACTACCAGGTCAACCATCGTAAGATATGTGAGATAGCAACAAGTGACCATGCTTATTTTAGGAAGCAGTGCTTCGAAACTGCCCAAAAGGCTTTTCTGAGTATGAAGGATGCGTTGAATAAAACCGTTGAACAGTTAGGTCAAATGAAGCAACCTGCACCATCAGCGGATTTACGCGCTCCCGAGGAGAAGTTACCAGCCCGTCCTGGGACACCATCGCAATCAGCAACACCTAGGCAACGGGCACCGCTTGTTCCAACGGAAGTCGTAAAGAGCACCAAATATAAGGAATTATTGAAAAAACAAACCATCAATATGAAAGCCTTCATGCGTACAGTTAACAACATCAAGACCAGCGACTTAGAGAAGAAATGGGAGTTTGAAGACGCTTTAAAATCCTTGGAGACGCGTTGGAGCGCTATAGACAAATTACATTGGGAAATCGAAGAGGAGAACAGCGATGAAGATGGCCAATACCAGGAAGACTTCAACGAACATGAAAGGATTTTTGAAAAATTGAAAAAGGAAATTAATACCAAAATGTGGTCTGTATCTCATCGGGAAAAATCTACGCCGAAAATCGAGATTCCCAGCTTCAACGGAAGATACCAGGATTGGGTTTCATTTAAAGATTTATTTTCTGAAGCTATCCACAACAACCCGTCGATGTCCAACGCGCAAAAAATGCATAGGATGGCTCGGCACGGAAGAGGACTCGACCATCGAGTTACACGGGTAGGTTCGAACATTAAAAAGAACACTTCGGAACAAGAGGACACTATTGTTTAATATTAATTGTTTTAATTTACTTATTGATTTACCATTGTGCTTTTATACCTACTTGCTTTACATATTTACGTTTACATTGTGTTTTTACCATTTTACCATTTATTAAGAGCTTTTATGTGTTTCGCTAGATACCAATAAGAAATTATGTTACTTAAGTTGCACGTCTCACCTAATTCATCTCATCTCATTTCATCTTTTCGCGGTCGGGAGTATGTTCGGAGTAAACCGAAACATCAGCGATTATGCATTTGTGCATCGCTGTGCATTTCACCGCGCAGCTATTTTACCAAAACTGACGATTTGAGCCCAGTTCGCGTTCACCAGTCCTTGACACCGCGTGCACATACCACAAACCATTTCAACCATTGAATACCATTTTTTACCATTTAGTTAAATAATTCCTAGTTTACGTATTATCTGTTTAAGTGACTTTTTACCATAGTGATTCATTACAATTTTATTCTCAAACCAGACTTTAAATTACCATAACCATACCAGACTAAACCATTTAATAATAGAAAGAAACCAGTCTCTGAGGTCACCATAGCACCGAAGAGACACTACCTTTCTACATATGTGTTATTCCAGAACCTAAACTATCTACATTTCAATTTCAATTTCATCAAACTCGGTTTACTAGTTATGAGGATACGTGGTAACAAACATTCACACTCACACACACACACGGACTTTCGCCTTTATAATATTAGTAGGATTAGTAAGATAATAATTGTAATACTGCCGTCATTTTATGTTGAAAGGACGTAACTTCCTTACTTACTCTAAGGAAGTTACAGCCTTTCATATGACGGCAGATTAGTACATACCATGTTGCTAAAGACTTAAACACACGCTGGGCCAGCCTAAGCCAGCGCAAGCGAAGGTGAGTGATACCGTTCACACGCTTCGCGAGTCTATGCATCATACCAAGTTGGCGCTCGTATTCACTCGGCCAGCTAGTCGAGCGGTGGCAAGGCGAGGCGAGTGAACGCGAGTGCCAACGTGTGGGCAGCACCACTCGCCTCGCCTTGCCATCGCTCGCCTAGCTGGGCCGAGTGAACACGAGCGCCAACTTACATTGATTTGCGTCGACTCGCCAAGCGTGTGGATGGTACCACTCGCCTTGCGTCGACTCGCCTTCACTCGCGCTGGCTTAGGCTGGCCCAGCGTGTATCCGCAGCATAAGAATCTACTCACGTATCATCCCATCGCAAGCTCTCAAGCTGCAAAGTCATTCAATGTTTTACAGCCGCAATAAAAGTTCGGTATCCGGGGTCCGCTGCAGATCCAAGATACGGCGCCACTTTTCCGTATACGGTAATCCAGGAGTGCCTCCACATTACAGTTCGCTAAGTAATGGAGAGCGGGGCTTAGGTTGGCTGCGTCGGCTGTGGGGCAATTATTTTTATTTACTGCTAGTGCTATCCAAAACCCGATGTTAACCGACGAAAGTACACGAATTTTTCGATCAACGATCTTTGATAAACTTAGGCCTTTACGTCTTTACTAGATGATTTATACAGTGTCAGTAAGCAATATTTACCTACACTTAACGGGACACTGTAGTGCCTGGGACATTGTTTGAGATGGAGTAGGCTTGCCCAGCACCTAAACCATCCTTTTGATAATTTGATAGAAAATAAATTAATATTGCTGGACATTCTACCTCTAGCCCAAAAGTAAGCAAAGCTTGAGCTATGGCAACTACATGACTGATATACTACTTTTATACTTTTTTGTTGTAAAAAATACATACATTATTTTACATTAGGTATACATAAAAAATGGATTAAAATGGATCAAAGTGGTGACATTCTGGCGAAAGTTAGTCCCAAACCTTCTGTGTTAAAAGCGGGCTTTCGCACCTCTGCGCCACAGAGGTCCTCAATAATTGATAATGAAAAATTGATATTGATTGAAGAGATCAGTACTAAGATACTTAGGTAAGGTATTAGAGGTATTTTGTTCTGTTGTAATAGTGAAGTTTTCTACTCGTGCAAAAGTGAAGGCAAATAAGTCGAATAACTTACGAAATAATAACATTATCAAATGAAAGGCAAAAAAAGTATAAAATATTAAGAAAAATAACGTAAAAGAACCAAGCACTATAAAATTATATTATTAAATTACTTCAAAATGAACGTAATTTAATTAATGAAAAATATTTATCAAGGCCCCTTATCTGAAAAGTAGATTTAGATAGGTAGGTATAGTACTAGACTCGGGTGCTTTCTACCCAGTTTTATTAGTTTTAGAGCGAGATAGTAGTAGGGTCGAGATAGTGGTAGAAGTTGTGTTGTTCCAGAGATAATCGCAACATAGTGTGTAAAGTTAGTATACCTATAGGTATATAGTTTATCAGATATTGTCTCAAGAAAATTTTCACTAAACACATTTAAAAAAATTCTCAAAGCAAAGTTAATTTATCAAAGACTAGATACCTACTGTTGACCCGGCGAATTTTGTAAGTAACTTATTTTATTTATTATTATATATATTTTGGGCCAGAAACCCTTGCGGGCATCCTCATAAGAACCTACCAATGTGATATCACAATCTGATCAATGGTTTAGGAACGCATAGAGAACAAACATACAAGCATTCGCTTTTATTGAAATAGATAAGAGTCTGAAACTTCTTAATCTAAAATAAAAAAAAGCGGTAACTTTTACGAAAACTCAGAAAGTCTAGTCGGGAAACCATAAGACCATAATTTTCCTAGTATGCCTTTCTAAGGCTGCGCGCACACCTATCCGCGTCGAATTCTCAAAGTACTGCCAGATTCGGTCGAATTGAACGATTCGACGCGGGCAGGTAAATGAGGTTTCATACGATTTCATTTAAAGAACTCTAAAATTCGTTTCTGTCGATTCGTTCGGCGCGTTCGGCACGGATAGGTGTGCGGCCACCTTAATACGCCACTCCACTCAGCTTAGAGTATTAGTTAAAGTCTGTGGAAAAAGTTCAAGAGAAATCCTAGCTCCGACAACCCAAAAAGGTAAATAGAAATACAAGAAAATGTAATCAACTGCACAATATTTACTCTATTCCTGAATACACAGATTGAATAAAACCAATTTTTAAAGGTCCGACTTGTAAAGGATCTGTGACCCATTTATTTGGGTCAGATCTTTATAAGGCTCTACGTCCCTTGTAACCCCGTGATAGATCGCCTACCGACGTTGGATACCCAATAAGCCTGAATAATTCGTGCAAAAAACTGAAATGCGGAAAGCCTGCACAATCCGATTTGGCTCAATGATTTTCAATTTAAATTGTAGAATTTGGCTTCTTCACTTTTTTTTTAATTCTATTGCATTCGTTTTTATTACAATAAGATCTTCAAAGTAGTTCGTTATTATAAAATTAAAATTTGTCATCAAAAGCAAAAAGATTATTTCTTTTGATGATTATAAATATAATTTTTTATCAGTCTCATAACCAAAATATTCGGATTAAAAGTCGAGACTATCCCCACTCAACCAAATCAGAATATATAAAAGGCTTTCGTTACTGACTGACTGACATATCAACGCACAGCCTAAACTATAAGTCCTAGAAGCATGAAATTTGCAGGGTGCGTTCCTCTTATAGTGTAGAGGTGCACTAAGAAAGGAATTTTGAAAATTCGACCTCTAAGGGGATGAAAAGGGCTAAAATTGTTTGTATGAAAAATCTTATTCTTTCAACATAGAAACTTGAAACTCAGCAGTTATGTTCTTCAAAACATTTAAAAAAAGTTTATGAAAAACATTTTTTAAAACTACCCTCAAAACGGGGTGAAAGGAATGTTAAAGTTTGTATGGGAACTTTTTAACGGGTACTTTAATTTACTTGAAACTCGGTACAAATATATTTCAGTACAAATAAAAAATATCAGTCGAAAAAAAAAATTAAAATTATGCATCAGAGGGAGTGCCAGAGGGTGTTCAAGTTGGTAATGGAACTTCTTAACGGGTGGTTCGATTTGCTTCAAACTTTGTATGTGTACTTATAAAAAGGTAAAAAACATCTCTAAGAAAGGACTTTTGAAAATTTTACCCCTAACGGGAAGAAAACGGTTAAAAATGGTTGAATGAAAAATCGTATCATCAAGCATTTAACATGAAATAAATTGGATTTCGAGATGAGGAAGCTCGCTTCTTTTGTTTAAATCGAAGCTCGCTTCACTCTCTTGGCTTGAATCTGACTTCGCCTGCATATTAAGCTAATATGCAGGCGAATGCATAATCCTACCACTAATAAATATATTGCGAGAAAAGTGAATTATGTCTGACAACAGAATAGGAACCGCCAATTACCCAGCTGTTTCTTAGAGCACCATTAGACCATCCCTCTTTTTCTTGGAGCACCGTTAACAAAATCAAGTGACAAACGTCATGTTGCATTTGTCTAAAAAATATCGGGGCTCGCTTCGCTTGCATATTACCTTCATGAGTAATTTACTGTTAGGAACCAAGAACCATCCATCTTTTTCTTAGAGCACCGTTAGCAAAATCAAGTGACACATATCATGTTGCTCTAAAAAATTTCCGCTCGCTTCGCGAGCAGGGGAAGCTCGCTTCGCTCGCTTAGGTCGGTGCTTGCTTCGCTCGCATATTACCTTCATGAGTAATTTACTGTTAGGAACCGAGAACCATCCATCTTTTTCTTAGAGCACCGTTAGCAAAATCAAGTGACACATATCATGTTGCTCTAAAAAATTTCCGCTCGCTTCGCGAGCAGGGGAAGCTCGCTTCGCTCGCTTAGGTCGGTGCTCGCTTCGCTCGCATATTACCTACATGAGTAATTTACTGTTAGGAACCGAGAACCATCCATCTTTTTCTTAGAGCACCGTTAGCAAAATCAAGTGACACAAATCATGTTGCTCTAAAAAATTTCCGCTCGCTTCGCGAGCAGGGGAAGCTCGCTTCGCTCGCTTAGGTCGGTGCTCGCTTCGCTCGCATATTACTTACATGAGTAATTTACTGTTAGGAACCGAGAACCATCCATCTTTTTCTTAGAGCACCGTTAGCAAAATCAAGTGACACATATCATGTTGCTCTAAAAAATTTCCGCTCGCTTCGCGAGCAGGGGAAGCTCGCTTCGCTCGCTTAGGTCGGTGCTCGCTTCGCTCGCATATTACCTTCATGAGTAATTTACTGTTAGGAACCGAGAACCATCCATCTTTTTCTTAGAGCACCGTTAGCAAAATCAAGTGACACATATCATGTTGCTCTAAAAAATTTCCGCTCGCTTCGCGAGCAGGGCAAGCTCGCTTCACTCGCTTAGGTCGGTGCTTGCTTCGCTCGCATATTACCTTCATGAGTAATTTACTGTTAGGAACCGAGAACCATCCATCTTTTTCTTAGAGCACCGTTAGCAAAATCAAGTGACACATATCATGTTGCTCTAAAAAATTTCCGCTCGCTTCGCGAGCAGGGGAAGCTCGCTTCGCTCGCTTAGGTCGGTGCTCGCTTCGCTCGCATATTACCTACATGAGTAATTTACTGTTAGGAACCGAGAACCATCCATCTTTTTCTTAGAGCACCGTTAGCAAAATCAAGTGACACAAATCATGTTGCTCTAAAAAATTTCCGCTCGCTTCGCGAGCAGGGGAAGCTCGCTTCGCTCGCTTAGGTCGGTGCTCGCTTCGCTCGCATATTACCTACATGAGTAATTTACTGTTAGGAACCGAGAACCATCCATCTTTTTCTTAGAGCACCGTTAGCAAAATCAAGTGACACATATCATGTTGCTCTAAAAAATTTCCGCTCGCTTCGCGAGCAGGGGAAGCTCGCTTCGCTCGCTTAGGTCGGTGCTCGCTTCGCTCGCATATTACCTTCATGAGTAATTTACTGTTAGGAACCGAGAACCATCCATCTTTTTCTTAGAGCACCGTTAGCAAAATCAAGTGACACATATCATGTTGCTCTAAAAATTTCCGCTCGCTTCGCGAGCAGGGGAAGCTCGCTTCGCTCGCTTAGGTCGGTGCTCGCTTCGCTCGCATATTACCTTCATGAGTAATTTACTATTAGGAAGCGAGAACCATCCATCTTTTTCTTAGAGCACCGTTAGCAAAATCAAGTGACACATGTCATGTTGCTCTAAAAAATTTCCACTCGCTTCGCGAGCAGGGGAAGCTCGCTTCGCTCGCTTAGGTCGGTGCTCGCTTCACTCGCATATTACCGTCATGAGTAATTTACTGTTAGGAACCGACAACCATCCATCTTTTTCTTAGAGCGCCGGCATCGTTAGCAAAATCAAGTGACACATGTCATGTTGCTCTAAAAAATTTCCACTCGCTTCGCGAGCAGGGGAAGCTCGCTTCGCTCACTAAGGTCGGTGCTCGCTTCGCTCGCATATTACTTTCATGAGTAATTTACTGTTAGGAACCGACAACCATCCATCTTTTTCTTAGAGCACCGTTAGCAAAATCAAGTGACACATGTCATGTTGCTCTAAAAAATTTCCACTCGCTTCGCGAGCAGGGGAAGCTCGCTTTGCTCGCTTAGGTCGGTGCTCGCTTCGCTCGCATATTACCTTCATGAGTAATTTTCTATTAGGAACCGAGAACCATCCATCTTTTTCTTAGAGCGCCGGCATCGTTAGCAAAATCAAGTGACACATGTCATGTTGCTCTAAAAAATTTCCGCTCGCTTCGCGAGCAAGGGAAGCTCGCTTCGCTCGCTTAAGTCGATGCTCGCTTCGCTCGCATGTTAGCTTCATGAGTATTATGCGAGCAAAGTAATTTACTGTTAGGAACCGATAAGCACCCATTTTTTTCTTAGAGCACCGTTAGCAAAATCAAGTGACACAATATGACTGTCATGTTTCACTACAAAATTGCCGCTCGCTTCGCTCGCTTAAGTCGATGCTCGCTTCGCTCGCATATTACCTTCATGAGTATTTTGCGAGCAAAGTAATTTACTGTTAGGAACTGATAAGCACCCAGATCTTTCTTAGAGCACCGTTAGCAAAACCAAGTGACACATGTCATGTTGCTCTAAAAAAATCCGCTCGCTTAAATAGGAGCTCGCTTCGCTCGCATATTACCTTCTTGAATAATTTACTGTTAGGAACTGACAACCATCCATGTTTTTCTTAGAGAACCGTTAGCAAAATAAAGTGACACATGTCATGTTGCTCTAAAAAAATTCCGTCGATGCTCGCTTCGCTTGCATATTAGCTTCATGAGTATTTTGCGAGCAAAGTAATTTACTGCTAGGAACCGATAAGCACCCATCTTTTTCTTAGAGCACCGTTAATAAAATCAAGTGACAAATGTCATGTTGCATTTGTCTAAAAAAAATCCGCTCGCTTCGCTCGCATATTACCTTCATGAGTAATTTACTGTTAGGAACCGACAACCATCCATGTTTTTCTGAACCGTTAGCGAAATCAAGTGACACGTGTCATGTCACGTGTCAAGTCAACTTGCCGACTCGATAACTTCTCATTTTTTTGGAAGTCGGTTAAAAATTAGGTACCCGAACGCGTACGAAGTCGCGGGTAACAGCTAGTAATCAAATAATAATTATTTAGTAAAAGAGAATACTTATTGAAAAATGTTAATACCTACTTAATCTGATAAATATTGTTGCTGTAAAACTTGTTTATCAGATAGTTATCGAAAATGCCGTTATCATACAATTTTATACTACTCATGTCAACAACACGCTTAAATAAAAATGCCTGTTTACAATACACCCCACGAAACAAAATTACAGTATCATAAAACAATGATTTAGGTCCTGGATATCGGTCTCATTCTTTCATTATTATAGGGGGCGGGCAGACATGCAACTTTTATCTACCCAGGTATCTATAGCTTGATTTGATAATAATAACTTCGAGTCGTGGAAATCAGGGGTTGAATTGTGGGGCGTGAAAATGTTTATACACTTTCATAATTTTCAAGGGGATGGTATCGGATCCACAACAAAGAGGGTAAAAAAGGGCTTTCAGCAAAATACTTAACACGGAAATAAGAGGTGGAAAACCTGGTTATTTCTAGTAGAAGCTATTATTGAGAGCCGGGATTTGCTGCAGATGTACCTATATTGGGTTGTAAAAGCTGATGATAGAAATTCTTTTCGATTATGTTTTACATTAATTAATATGAATTATGTTTTAGGTAAACTATATTTTCAATAAACATTTAAGAATATTTTTTAATAATATTTTTGAGCATCAATAGACTAATGTTCATATTTATCCTAATATTATTAAATAAATAGTAGTGGTTTTACCTGAACATTACAATTTGTAACTCTTTTTTTTATTTGTTACACTGACGTGTAAGAACTTAGAATATACAAGATTTACCAAATACTGGAGTTCAATCCAAACATCCGTTGAGCGCTCAGTATGTTTGCACAAAATTACTGAATCCACCAGTCTGAATTAATTAGCCCACGCAAAACTGGATGTACCCAGTGAAGTGACAAGAAAGAAGGTGACTCTCAATGGGTAATAATAGAACCTTTTGATTAGAATTGTTCGAGGGACTTTTAAACGGTAGGTTTGTCAAGGTTTTAGGGCAGCTTTTTGTTATAAAAATAAAATTAAAGTGAAAATGATAAGCGAAATCGGCCATATTCATAAGTCCATACCACCTCAGTAATATCTAAGGCTCTACAGGGGTCCCGTTAAATGTAGGCTGGTATATAAATCATCTAAAACACGTGTAGGTATGCGTTAAAGTTACAATGTTTTTTGTTAAAAAATTGTTTCAACAACCTTGCTAACTTGCGACGAACTGATAAAAAAATCATATAAAGAGTATTTTACTATTTTTTTCTTAAATAGTTCTTGACTCCATTATCATATCTGCTCACAATCATTGATTGCCACCATACATAGGTGTTTGGTACATTTCAGTTCAATCTGTTGAAGGAACTTGCCAAAATTTGTCTAAAACTTACAGGTAAAGAAATAAAAATCGTAACAACTGTTTTACTATACCTATTATATTCTCAAAGTACGAAATGAATCATAGTCTTCTGGAATACCTTAGAGTAACCTGTTCTTAACTCTTATTCCAAAACCAGACTGCAACGTCAGCGCTATTAAAACTCATTTAGTGTACGTGATAACAAAGAACGACGTCGGATATGCCTGATTTACATAATCCATGCATCAAATTCCGTTAATTTTCTTTTAATGCGCGCCGGCAGCTGCAAAGCAAACATAGACGCTGTAGTTAGAATGGAAGATGATGGTAAGAAAGTTATCTCAACATAAACATGTGCAGCTTTTGCTCATGCGTTGATATGAAATAATAAAGTGAAGTGGTAGCGAAATACGTAGATCTATTACGTTCTCAGATTTGATTTCCTGTGTTGTTTTCCCCCCATAAATAAAAATATTGTGAGTAAAGCTTCTGTTTTTTGCCTCTAAATCAGCAGTCAATACTATTAAAATAAAATGAAACTACAATAAAAAGCATCTTTTCGTTACCATAGTTTTATTCAACTCATTATTACCCATTATCATGGGGTTTCTTTCTTTAAGACAGTTTATTCATCAGTTCTTATTAACTTCCATATTATTATAATTGTTATTATAATTTCTTATTATCAAGTTGTTGGCCTTTTTGGCATTCGACCAACGATATGGTAATCTGCCCCATGGACGATGCTTTATTTGATTTATTTATATATATATTCGATGATTTATTTCATTCAAAATTATGAAACTGTCTGTAATGAGTAAGCATAATTTCTTTCTGTTTTTTTTTTTGAGAAACAGATATTACCTTCTTTATAGACATTTGATCGAAAATATGGAAAACAAGTAAGAAAGAATACCAAAAAATATGAAACACGACGAGCTCTTAATGCCAATGTTTTGCAAGCATAGAGTTTCCCCACTATTCGCAGATTTACACAAAAATTACCATAATGGGGTACATCTTCCGTGAAAATATCACGACTTCTTTATGAGAATGTTTAATTTATAGAAACTCTAGTCATTTTAGATGAAGTTGTTTGTGAAGCGCTCGTGGCATAGCTTGCTAACGGTCTTGATTGGTCATTGAAGAGCGCGGTCACAATTTGGATGGGACCGCAAGTGGCATTACGAGCTGAGTAGTTCAGTGTTTCGAAGGGCACGTTCAATTGTCGGTCCCGGTTTTTCAGTCGTTAAGCCATGACAGAGGATTTTAGGCAGCCTAAAAAAATTGAACCTATATTCCATACATTTAAAAGGTTGACATTATTAAATGTGGGGCTTAACTTTCAAAAGACCTTAAATTATCATTAGATAGTCCTCCTACAGTCTTTAAATCTTCAAGGTATCATGAATACCTACCTCAGGATCATAATATTTATTATTCACTGAGCTTCGGGACACATTCCGTAATGTTTTCTCGATGCAAAACTACTAATGAATCTATGACCAAGAAACGACAGGGATAGAACAATAAAACGACGCCTGCAATGTCACTGAAATCACAAAGCAGGTGTTGCCAACATAGTCACGAGTGCAAGATAAGGCTGCAATTCCTACAATTTTCAAATAAACGCAATTTCCTGGAAAGTGCTAGAGCCTTCGCTATCTACCCCCTTTGTTTTCATCCACTACTCAAGCCTTCACTACACCTGCAGGGAAAATGAAAACCAGTAGCGCAACTACGCACTAAAACTGAACTAAGCACGATACTAATGCCATGATAAAGGCACTAGCTGATTCGTACTTCGTTATTCGTTCTGTTGATATGAAGTTAAGTGGTAACAAACACACAAAATTTTGTTTTATCAATTAGAGTGTATTATGCATTTGGATTGTGCCTAAATGCAGGGCTATTTTATATTGACTCGTATTTTCTACCAAAAATAATTCTTTTGGGTTTTGACTACTACATTCTTAGTACAACGCGATGCCTTCGTGCAAGATGTTAATATTCATTATGCTTGCCTCTCAGGAACGCCGGCTCAGACAAATCGACTGCGTTGTCTGCGACACCGTGCCAATGATGTACGGACTGCGAATAGACTTCGACTTTGAAAATGTTGAAAATCTTGTACCTTTTTTTATCAACAGAATCATGTGCTCCTGGTATTATTCCCTTCTGGGTATCAGCCTGCCAGATTTCTTTATTCTGTTTATCTAGCGTCCAAAAATTTTCTGTGTCCAATAATTAAAAATCTCGTTTTTGAAAAAAACAAATTTCTTTATTCAAACAGATTTCTTTATTCTGTTTATCCAGCGTCCAAAAATTTTCTGTGTCCAATAATTAAAAATCTCGTTTTTAAAAAAACAAATACGCTCATGACTGTATTCCATAATATTATAAGTTCTCTCTGATCCTTATTTTATGTCGAGGATTAGGTAGTCTAAAACAAGTATTCCTTACATACTCGTGGTAATATAAATGGGTACGAACATTTTTGTATGGAGCCTGGCATATCTACTGTCCGCCATTTCGGAAAGAAACCTCGTCTTTGCAGCCTGTGATGAAACATCGTGTCAATCGATAGAGGAAGCGAACATACCTATACATATACTTTCCGAGATATTTGAGTTTGAAAATTTAAAAATTAAAACATGAAAATGCTACTATGCCACCAACAATAATCGGTATGTATTTGAAGATGTCTACTGGACTGAGGATAAAATCGTGAGCATATTTCGTTTAATTTTTGGGTAAGTAAGTATTTCAAAGAAGAAATTAGAAAAAGAAATAAAATTGTATGTGAACAAGCGCGTTCCAGATTGACTATTTTCTTTGATCGCGAGGTAATAGATAATTCAATAGTGGAAGATACACTGAATTAATATTCATTAGCATCAGTCTCAGATAAACCTGGTGTCGAGGTGAACCGCGACGTAGCTTCTGTTTATGGTAATCAGGAATCGGGTAAATGCTGGCAGATTGAGGTTTAAATAAAATATAAATGTAGGTCTGCTAGATTTAAAAATAGATGAACTTGCATGCAATGAAAAAATACGCAATGTTTTACAAATAAAATTATCTTCTCTTTCAAGATCCTTTGAAGATAAATTTGAGGTAGTCACAGACACGTCCAAATATAATTAAATCACATTAAATATATTTTAAAAAAACCACCAAAATAATGGTAAGGTTTTAAAACTTTTGACAATCAAGATTTTGGACATCAAGACGTCATACGCTAACTCATTATGTGGATACTTCGTTTGTTTCTTTTTGCATTCCTTTGTAGGTTTCAATAAGGTTTCTGAAAGTCCATAAAAATGAGAAGCACCAATCCATACTTCTCAGTGATTAGAAACATAAAAGTAGACATAAAATATGGCTTGGAGAAATCCTTTTAACCTCATAAGGGTCTTAGTGCCACTTATATCAATTCTACCCTATCTTTTCGGTCAATCGATCATTCCTCGTCACGCGTGGCGTGCGATACGAGAACTCTCGTTTTCAAAGATAGATTACAGCTGGGTCCACTCTCGAGCTCAATTGAGGTCCTTAGTATCGTATTTTATCATATAGGTACGGAGAGATTAGATTTACTTTGTTACGTAATCTTGACCCATTACAAAGTGGGTTAGGAGTGGAAAAGGTGAATGCTTAGGTACTTATGAGCTAGCTTTCAAGTTAGGTATAGGTACATTTAATTTGACTATATCTTCAGCTACTAAAAATCTCCATTTCGGGAAAGGTAGCAAAAACAAGTTTAAACACAGCTTTTGCGTATAGTTATACTTTTCTAGTAGTGTGCATTTGGTCTCTAGTCTAGCACACTAGTCGTGAGACAGTTGTCTCTAAAATGCATGTTGTCATATAAAATGTATTGTGTATGAGGGCTACAAGAAATATAAATGATTGCACACATGAATGTTACAAACCCATAGTCAAAGTAATCACATTTTAAATTGTCATATACACATTACCAGTCCTCGGCAAGCGAAATGAGCGCTTCCACTTGTAATAACACGATATGAGCCTGTATAATTCCAAATCTTTTTGCTTTTGCGCTTATCTTTGTCGTTTCGTGAGACCGCTTTCGAAGCATTTAATTCCCCCTTTTACAATGTAAGAGAGTATTACGTCTAAGTAAAACTGTAATTTAGGTAGTAAAACGTATCAAAGTGTAACGTAATGTGGGTTTTCCTTCATGAAATGTGTTTACTGCTAGATGTTGGAGTTTTATGTGTGTACTTAGATTTTTACTATACTTTTAATAAAGCATAGAGATTTTAAGGATTAGTTTTAAGTTTTTTGAAAGTCTCACCTGTTTTATAGAAATTCACAAAAATAGTTGTAGTTGCTTGTAACAAAAACACGCCTCGTTAAAAGTTACTGAATATTTTTAACTTCCAGCGAGGTTAATCAAAAACTTCAATATTCGGATTTTTTCCCAATTTCACCAAAATTTTAAGCCGAAAACTCATACAAACTTCAATATAGGTCTGTCCAATTACTGCGATAGGTTTGAGTGAAAGAGTTTCCTGAAAAAGGCCCCAAGGGTTGCAACCGTGACGTCACGGCCCGTTGCAACCGAACCTAATAGGAAACGCGATCGTTGTCTTTAATCGAATCTGTGCGGACCTGGGTCTTGCATGCGAAGATTTAGGAATAGATTCACATTTAGAAGTGGCAAAGTGCAACCCAGGAAAATGAACAGTAAATAAGGTAAGAATGTAAGTAAGATTTAGTGACCAACTCGGATGTTGGAGTTTGTAGCTCGCTTGAAGGCCTCAGTCATGGCCAAGAGTCTTTAATCATGCTCTCCGACATAAATGTTGTACCTAGTATGATTTAGTTTGTTTATTTAGTGTGTTGGTTTACCTAGTTAGGTTAGAATGATGTTAGATAGGTATAGGTATAGATATAGGTATAGGATGATGGCCGCATTTGCTTCAATGTCCACGGTGCCCAATCAGTTGCACCAGGGAGGACCTTATGAAAGCTACAGAGCAAGACGTAGAATTCGCAACATACTGGTACAATGTAGTGTAACTTTGAAACGGTTTTATATAAGCTGAGTTATCGATATGAGAAGAAGTATGATGGTTGTATGAAACTAAATCAATGAAATCTTATCAAATTTTATACAAAACAAAAAAATTCAAGATGATGTCTCTATGAAATCTCGGAGACATCAGACTTCAAGCAATGAAAGTCAGTTTTCTTTATATTTTCATGAGAGTCAGTAGGTATAATATCTATTTCTTACAACAATACAAGCTACTCACCAAAAGCACCTAATGTATTTAGCAAATACATCAAAAGCGAAAGATAAAAAAGTTGATAAAAAATCTATTTTCAGTTTCATTCAATTCTTAACTCTAGCCGCTCTCTTCGTAGAACAAAGTTGCTTCTCCATTAAATTAAATCACCAGGCACATGCACATACAATCTTTATTTAACGCTCCTGGAATTTTAAAGCCTGAAATAAGGTGGGTTTACTCGTAGATTTATCTGGATTTAGAAAACAAAAGTAGTTTTACACTAACCTATTGATAAGATTGCTTACTTTAATGTACAGGAATTTGGATGGCATCTTTTCCTCTGATGCGGTTTACAGTCGAAACCTTTGGTCCATTTTCGTAACTCTTTTTCGTAGCCAGCTACACGAATGTGTAATTGTTTTTCACTGTTTCGTAACTAGCTATTAAAAGGGAATATTTATTCAATGTACGTAACTGTGTTTCATAACCAGCTACAAAAGTGGGTTTTGTTTTCCTTTTTCGTAACTAGTTACGAAGTAGGTATCATATTGTTTTTTTTTTTGACACAAATACATAGGACTTACAAATACATGAATGCAGAGGATTTTACTTATTATCGCGTGAATGTGTAACTTAGACCATTTAGTAAATTGTACAAGTAACAAAATTAGTGATGATTATACAAACTCAACTAAAACTTTTTAAGTTGAAAAAAGCCGTGTACAAGTTTTATTATGAACCGTAAATATGAACTCCTTTTCAAAACAACAAAAGGTTAAAACAGTGCCCACAGAAAATAAACTTACAGCACAAAACCAGCATAGCATTCGTAAAATTCTGCATTGTAAGCTATAATAGCCAACTACAGAACTGAATATCTTATGCAAAGTTTAAAAACAAATGTGTGATATAAATGAGTCTAGCCTGCTTTTCCAAGGCCACCCAGTACAAAATATGTATGTTCTCATTAAGGCACTTAGGTACTATTTTGCTAAATTATAAACAACATTTACGTAGGTACGTCACGTGAAGAGGAGGCCGCCTGAATACGTTGGAAAAGCACTACAACTCTCCATTCCGGGCCGCAGATCTAGGGGTAGACCCAAGACAAGATAAAGAGATGTAGTGCTAAAAGATATGAGAGAGTGCCAAGTCCGAAGACGACGTCGAGGACAGAGCGAAGTGGAGGAACACTATTAGGAAAGCTGACCCCACCACCATGTGGGACGCATAGCTTGTAAGAGAGAGAGATTTACGTAGGTACTAAATAAAACAAAACCCTCAATGGACTTATACTAAAGCAGCGGCTGCTAAACTTGTTGCCATCTCGTTTCTTTATGAGAGGCACGAGAGAGACAAGGCAGTTTTTTTTTAAGAAATCGCTTCTCAAGTATCTGTAGAAATACATAGATGCTTTACAGCTTCAATGCCCACGATGCACTTTCGTCCCCAAGCAGGTTCTCTTGCAGCGCTCTCTTGCGGACACCACTGCAAAGGCAGGGCAGGGAATGTATTATACTGACGACGATGCCAAAAACGATGACGATATAAATAATATCACGCCGATGATGGAAGTACAAGTTATAAATTAATTTTTACTTCCATCATTGACGACATGATTATAAGAAAAAATCCTGAGTTAAAAGTAAGATAACCAGCTCTTTCGCCTCAACTGCATTTCACTCGCCTCCACACTTTCCCTCCACATATTAGTAAAGATTAAAATTAAAACAATGCATCCGACGTAATAAATAACATCGAGTTTACGACCCGCTATATAAATAAAGACATGCGAATGCCATTAGTGTTATTACAGTTTTATACCGGCTTATAGCAGGTGAGGATGGCTATGGTGGTGACGGGAAATCTCATTATGGGTTTGGTTTATATTGTGAGAGAAGGGTATCTACTAGACAGGGAATGCATATCCTATCCTAATAATGTTATAAATCTGAATGTTTGTATGTTTGTATTTGGATAGTAGGTACTTGAAAGACATTGATTATACCTGTCTGGAATATTGTGTAGATGGTGGTCTAGATTAGCATAATAATGTTGGCTTTTTAAATGTTGGGAAGAACGCGAAGCTGCGGACTGAAGCTAGTAACTAGAAAGCTAGTAAAAGAAAGTGTAAGTCGGCTTAATTTGTGTTGGATTATTGTCTAGCGAAAGAGATGCTTCCACGTTTTTTTACCCATTTTCATTCCTTACGACCACAGGTTAAATATAACTAAGGTTCATAAAATAAAGGTTCATATTCACATTTGAAAATCAAAAACAACGTTTTATATTCGAATATATTTGGGTAGTTATTCGCTTATCACTTGAGCCACTGTGTTGCCCTCTATGTCAACCTGTCTGAGTGTCAGGAATTAGTTTGCGAGTAATATTTGATTATGTGGTAGAAATTATACCGTGAAAATTAAGCGCATTAGACAACGTTGTGTTATTTTGTCATAACTTTTTAGTTTCTGATCTAAAATTTTCAATGTTCAGTAAATACGACAAGACAATTCTTAATTTTTAAACTTGTAAACCACACTTATTTTATTGAAAATAAAAAGTCGACGAATAGGGATTCCGTGGCCTAGTTGGTTAAGGCACTCCGGCTTGAGGTGGATCGCGTGTATCAATGCGGGTTCGAATGCCGTCGGGATCGAAAATGATAAGACTTTTCATTTTAAATGATGACTCTACTTAGACTGTAATCGAGACTTTCACTTTGGAATTCGATATTACAATGAACACATTTAAAATAAAATTGTAAAACCCATAAAATAGATGTAAAAGATTTATCGAATTTGCTTTACGAACTGGAGTTTTACAAACAAATACATGAACCACGAATTCGATTGATAGATGCAAATTTAACCGAAATCTATTCAGGGTCGCAATTCAAATTTGCAGAACTTATTGGTATTCATAGGCGTTGGATGCTTCATAAACCCTGAAGATCAATATGAAGCCGGTAAGCAAAGCACTTCGAAGTATGGACAGCTCCTTTGTGCCTCAGATCGCGTTATTTAGGCAACCATTGACATGTAAATCCCTCTAGGCTATTAAATTTGCATTCTAATTAAAAGACACCGGTTCAGAACAGCCAAAGTTTTTGTTTCTAAATGTTCACCATTTCCCTCCGGTGAAACAGTTATGCTAATCTAAGTAACCTATTGATGTTATTTTCTGATATAACTAGGAATATTGAGCATTCCGATATTCTGGAATTTATCTTACACGAAACTGAATGAATAAAGTATGAGATTTATTATAATATTTACGTTCGATGAGTATTTCGAGCTTATATATTTCACTTAAACATACAACAATGAGTCGTGTTGCTTTATAAGTGCTAAGAATCCGGAGAATAATTTTATTCCCGCTGACCGTTGGGGAACGCAGACCCGACGCGTGATAATGCATTATTTATACCTACGACCTAGCGAGACCAAAACGAATGCAGATACTAACGAAAAATAAGATATGGAGGCTGACTCTCCTTTTGTCTCAACGACAAAACGTGCCTTGTGAATAAATAACACAAATAAAAAATCGTATAAATATTGAACAACCGTATATTTCACACTTTGCCGAGAGCCCCTGTAACTGAGATATATTATGACACGGTTTTACTTCGATTCTTGTTCGGTGGCTGTTTTTTACGAATCTTTGTCTGTAAACGAGTGGGAAACAGTTGGAGTTTTTATCATTTTTTTATTTGGACCCATAGGATGCGAGATACCAAGATTGTTGAGAAAAAACGATACGTGAGCGCGTAAACTGAAATAACGAGTGGAACACATTTTTTACTTCCGATTGATTGTTTGTTTGTGCCTGAATTGTGCAAGCCATGTTTTTGTTCAGAATACAATTGGGCCAAAATGTTGCTGTTGTATTTGAAGTATTTTATATTTTTTGTTCGACCTGAATTTTAATACGTTAAAAATTAAGATTACAGAGTAGAAGCTTACCTGCGCGACCTCGGAGCCGACAACTGGCTCGAGACAGCAATGGACAGAAGGAAGTGGCGAATTCTCGTTTCGGAGGCCAAGACTCACTTTGGGTCCCTGAGCCAATGGAGTAAGTAAGTAAAAATTAAGATTATTCTAATATTTTCGTTGTGCCTTCGTAATTCTGATGCTAAGAGAGGCTTTAAGTGGCTCATTATTTTTATAGCCGATTTCCATTGTCAATACTTATAATAAAACTGTAACAGGTCAAATTCTGTACATTGAAGATATTTTGGAATTTTTTTTTCCAGGGCACTCTATAATCGATACTGAAGCCAAAACTGTATTTTTTTTCATTCATGTCTGTCTGTCCGTCCGTCTGTCTGTCTGTCTGTCTGTCTGTCTGTCTGTCTGTCTGTCTGTCTGTCTGTCTGTCTGTCTGTCTGTCTGTCTGTCTGTCTGTCTGTATCTTGGCCGCGCATCACGTCGAAACTACTGGATGGATTAAAATGAAACTTGGTATTATTTAAGTGCTTACTACAAGGTCTAATATAAGATACTTTTTATTCCGAAATTTAGTACGGTTCCCTAGGGAGAGGGGATGAAAGTCAAAATGAGTATCTGGTTGTAATTCATCAACGCGTAGTCCGATTTCATTGATTTTTTTTTTGTTAGAAAGTAGGTACTTTAAATATTGTCCCGTAAAAATTTCAAGGTCATGATCTGATGGAGTCAGGAGCTGTTCAACAGAACTCTTCAATAAAAAGGCCGATTGAGTTGAAACTAGGAACTCAGCATGTCTGTATAGTTCAGACTACAATGTAATAATATGGTGACAGCAAGCTGATCTGATGATGAAGTCAGGACCTGTTCCATGAACCTTTTTAGTGATATGGGTATCAAATGAAAGAGCTTGATGAGTGAAACATAATGCTGATATGATGATGGAGTCAAGACCTTCATTCAACTTTTTGGTGATATGGATACGGTATGGGTTTTCTCTCTTCCATGCTTCCCTGCTTCTCACCTACCAAGCTTCTCTGCTTCCCTTTATAGATGCTTTCTCTCCATTTAGGTATGCTTGAAGCAATACGAAGTTTGCCGGGTCAGCTAGTCTTATATAAGGTAGAACCAGTCTCACAGTCAACATATTACGATGTCTCTGAAACCAGATTTTAGAAAATGTTTTTTTCTGGTCACTCTCATGGCAATAAAAGAGATGGATGCAGACTTGCAGCCGTTTGAGCTTTAAGAGGGTCATTATGAACAAACAGCCCATTACTATCGAGAAGTTAATTTAGTAAAAGATACTTAAGCATTTTGCTTGTAATATTATACAACTTCCGCTAGCACAGCTAATTTTGCAGTTCAGATAATTGTAATCGTTACAAACTGCCTTAACAGTAATGTATGGAACATTATAGTTATAGCAGTGTCAGAGATAGTAAACAAAAGTTAGTCTACCAATATTAGTGGAAACTAGGGTTGGCACGATAAATTCAAAATTCAGGAGCTATTTACTAAATTAGCATAGGGTTATTTTGATTGCTTTGTACTAAATTCAACCAAAAAGAGGAAAATAGTTGTGCAATTTCTTTCTTTACGAAAGGCATTGTTTTTTGACATATTTTTCACTCTCTATAAGTTTTGTGTAGATTTTGTTAAGAGGTCAAAATGAATCACCATTGGTGTTATAACTGCTTTAATACAAGCCTTGAATCATTTTTAGGCTGCTGATCCCAGATGATCCAAATTTATATTAAGCGAGACTTGAGACAAAATGAAGAACATTTTGTTTGGCATGGTATGAAGAACATGTTTGTTTGTCATGAGTAAAATTAAATTATCTCGTAACCAGAATAATTATTGACATAAATAGAGACATATTAGGTTATATAATATAATAGATATATAATATAATATAATAGATTATAATAATAGAGACATAATATGTTACAATATGTTGACATAGTGATAAAGATGCCATGAAAAAAAATAGTGCTGAGATGATAGCTGATTGAAGTGAAGGAAAAATAGATGTTGTGCTGACCCCACGTGATGTGAAATAAGAAAGGTAAGATGATGATGTTTAAATTTGATAGCTGGAACGATTTTGGCGCACTTTGACGTTTGACCAATATTAAGAAGATCATAATCGCAAGGCTTCAAATATCAAAACTATAAGTTAATGGCAAGTTAGTTATTGACGTTGATTGAAAATAAGCTATCATTAGTTATCCGGTTCAAATTGAGCATGAGGCAACCCTAGTCTGTTTACTAAATATTGGCAAACTTTGCTCAAACAAGTTTGATACGCCTGATTTGGTTTCGTGGTACGAGTTAGTAGAACTACCAATAAAGTAGGAGATTAGAGCCTATTCTCTTACTTTGTTAATAAACATAAACTAGTGTTTATTGAAATTGTTGGGAAAACGCGATCTGAATTATAATTAAAACTAGAAAATTGATCTTACAGTTCAAAGAAAAAGTGAAACATGTACATATTTTGTTGTTCCATGTTTCGGATTGCCGGTTCTGGCTTTTATGTCTTTAAGCCACTGAGATTAGGTGCTTACAAACAAACAAACAAACTCTTCCCCTTTATATATTTCTATAGATAAAAAAAAACAGCGCTCGTATAAACGCATGAAAAAGTGAGCATGGTTGCGTGATTCATAGAAAATTTGAAAGCCATTAGATAAATACGTACACCGGTTTACATTATTATCTTTATGGATAAAACACTTTAGGAAACAGTTTAGAATTCAGATCAAAACTTTTCATTTGGCCAGCATTTACAGAAAAAAATAGTAATATTATTCAAGTATAGTTGTTCTATTTCACGAAGTCCGTTTGGTCTTAATTGTGTGTGTGTTCACATGCACGTTGTTTCTGTGTGAGTAAGCTTGGTAGCGCTCATAATTGTTCCAAGCACACAGAAACAACGTGCACGTGCATCTACACACACAATTAAGACCAAACTGACTTCGTGAAATAAAACAACTATACTTTTGAAGACTGGCAAGTACTGAAACTTTAATCCTTCCGAACTTATTAGACGTATGAACTTTGACAGAAGTTCGATTGTGAACTTAACATATAAATTCGGATAACTAATTTCTGATCCCATAATCAGAGCTCCTGTGCCTCATAGGGTGTTTGTAACTTACTGGTATAATCTGTAAGGGATTGACTCTTGTTCTGTGTATAAGCCAACTAACCCTGGGAAAATGATAATAGACTATGATGAAACTACTCAGTTCCAGCGCCGATTTGTATAGGAAGCTTTTATCCCGCAATGCATACAGACTTAAATAGTAAGTACTGATGCTTTACTACAACGCACCCCGCAGCGGTGTGCAGATCTGCAGCGGTCTGCAGATTTTAACATTATATTTCACGCACGTCGATGCGTTGTACTGACTAACACACTGGTGTTGTACGTGTTTTCTATACAAATTGAGATACTTGCATACAATGTTAAAATCTACAGCCACGCACAACGAAGCGGTGTGCGTTGCAGTGTGAGAACCGCCTTAATCTTTCATTTAAATAAAAGAAGCCAAATTTTTTTATTTAAGAGCCGTCTTACAGAAAACGTTTTTGCTATTTTTGGCGTCCTAATTTTCAATAATAGAGGTGTTTATTTGAAATTTTGGCAATGGAATATGATAGTCCTGTTCATGTTGTCGAGGCATAGTTGAATAGAATATCAATTGGACGTAGTTATGCATAAAGGAACCAATCCACACTCATGTCAAAATTGAGTTAAGTATACAGAAAGCTTTTAAAATCCACCTTCTACTAACCCTGTAAATATCAAAGTGATCTGACAATTTTGACTTAACAAAACATTTTCTCGACAAAGTAACCAACCCACATAACAACATTTGTACAATAAACTAAAAAGATCCATGCTCTGTGGTACCCCAGAAATCTGAAAAATCTACAAATTTATTTTTTTCTGTAAGGAACCAAACCACATGTTTCTTTGTAAAAGTATTTTTTTTTATCATTCTTGTGGGTTAGTTCTCGTTGCACTAGTTGCTCTTTGAATATTAAATGAATAAAATACCTAAGGTAATCAATAAGTACCTAATTTTAATTATATTTTGTAAATTTTATATTAAATGAAATATCTAAGTCTAGCATGAAAAAGAGCTATAAAAATACATATTTCACTAGGCTGCATTCATTTTAACCCAATCTTCCTCTACTTCAAAATCAAGTTGACCTGAAAAACCTTCTAAATCGTCTTTTAGGGCTTCATCTCTTACCAGATTCACATAAAAGTGGTGTGGTTCTTGCGGAATCAAGTGTAGCACACTTTTAGGTCTTTTAACTTCGTATTAGTGACAGGTCTTCCTGTTTCAGCGATTTTTAGAGGTCAAAAGACTTTTACGTGAATCTGGTAGGAGATGAAGCCATAGAAGACGATTTAGAAGGGTTTTCAGGTCAACTTGATTTTGAAGTAGAGGAATGTTAGGCTAAAATGAATGTAGCCTACTGAAATAAATTATTTTTATAGTTTTTTTTCATGTTAAACCTAAGATATTTCTTTTTAAATAAAATTCACAAAATATAATACGATTATTTATTATTTTATGCATTTAATATTCAACAACAGAATAAATTAATAAGGAACCAACCCACACATGAGCCATTTTGCTAAAAGGAACCAGTGGGTTTTAAAAAAAAAAATACTATAAATATTAATATTTTTCTCCGAAATTATACTTACATACATAGGAAACAGTATTTTGTACAATATTGTAAACAAACTTTGTTAAAATTAATCATAACTTTTTTTCTTTACACAATTTAAACAAAAACTGCTTTTTCTCAAAACTATCATTGTGTGGATTGGATCCTTTATGCATAACTACGTCCAATTTATTGCTTAGAAGTTCTTAGAATCAGCTCTTTTCGGTAGCGGTTTTTAAAAATAATGCTCAGAGAGGTATTTTCAAAGCCCTAATTCTTAGTTACCTTTAACTATAACCTGCTCAAAGACAGACTGCAATAATCAGGATGTGTTCTTATTGAGGCATAATTAGATACTTTTCTTTTAAATATCTCTTATATCTCGAAATTACATCATAAACATTCGACAGATTTACAAAAATACGCTGATGTTTAAACGTAATTCTAGTCTATAAAGTAATGAATTAGAGAAATAATAAATTAAATAACTTGATTCATTGGGGAAATATTATTATTTTTTTTTTTTTATTAACAAACGTTTTCTTATAAACAAATCAAGTACAGAGTATATATTTCCAGTCAATTTAAAATTTAAGGAATATAATAGTCTAACTTTGCTTGATATGTTTATAATAAAAGTTAGTTAATAAAATTTACTTTAATAACTAAAAACTTACTTTATTAAAAACTAGGACGCCAAAAATAGCAAAAACGTAGGTTTTCTTACTTAGAACGTGAGAGGCCTCTTAAATCCGTATCAAATTGAAACCCTATCTAATATGGAATTATCAACGTCATGCTACTACGAGTATCTTCTATACTAAGGCTGGTTTTACTGTCACGCGTACCGTCAGCGCTGATAGGCGAGTGATCTTTAATACAATGAAATAGGGATACTGATTGTTCAGCACTGACGAGTGCAATCAGCGTTGCCATTTTTCTAAACAATCAGTATCCTTATGTCATTGTAATAAAGATCACTCACATATCAGCGCCGACGGTACGCGTGACAGTAAAACCATTCTAAGTAGGACGCCGTGCTTGTAAATTAATTCAAAGTACTGCTAGTTGCAAAACAAACACTTAACCTGGACACTCTAGACTTCATTCCATTACCATTATTATATGCTTGGAACTACAAGTGCAACTCGGTTACTGTAGCGACTTCAATTATGTATCTACACTGGTTTTATTTGAACAGAAATATGAAAGGTGGACTCTTGGTATTCGAAAAACAACATTATTTGAATATTATTATGGTTTAAGGAGAAATAAATTTAAATAAATGAAACTGTTACATAATCACTTATTTTTGAATGGTCAGTATACTTATAAGAAACCGACTTATACCGAAACCAAAACCACAAAAAATGTGTTTTTTCTAACAGACATGACCCATGACATTAGAAATCAGTTCTTTTATTATTGGTAAATTATTTATTACTTCTTTGTTCCCTAATAAATAATAAACAAATTCATTTAATACTTTTACAACCGCATATAGACCATAATGCAACCCAATTTATTGATTAAACTGTTCAAATAATCCGAAATACGGTGTTGGTTACAAATGGAAATTTGGTAGTGCTAAAATATAACTTTCAAGGGAGAGCTATTTATGAGTTTTACACTACTACTAATTATTAACAAATGTTTGTGAGTCTGTGTATGTCAGTCTGTTTATTACGTGTTACGGATATAGCTTATACCATGAATTAACTCATAAGCTACTTTTCCTGAGACTTTGCTCGTGGAATGACAGAAATAGATACACAAAAAGCCTTAGGAACTAACTAAAACAATTATTAAGATACTAGCGGACGCCCGCGGCTTCGCCCGCGTTAACAATTTTTTTTATTCCACGGGTACCGTGCATTTTTTCGGGATTAAAAGTTGCCCATGTCCTATTCCCGGTGATTATCTACCTATATTTTAAATTTCAGGCAAATTGGTAAAAACAAACATTTCTACATCCAAACATCCATCCAAACTTTCGCATTTATAATTTAGTGTGATTGTAAAGGAACTAGCTTTGAGATAATGTTAAAACAGTGTCGTACAAAAATTCAACAAATATTTTTAAATTGTATCAGAATAATTATCTCGATACTCGATGCGAAATTTTAGCACCCACGTTATTTCATCAAAATAGCAAAATTATCGCATATGTAAATAAAACCGTAATATCGAATATGATCTTATTAATGTTCTGTCAAAGTTTTAATGAACTGAACGCAAACAAATCGAGGATCAAATAATTTTATACGCAGTCATAAATAGCTGAACAACGTTTTCGTTGAATTTTAATAAAATATTCTACTCATATCCCTATTATTTTGAACTTGAATATTCTAAATTAATCAAAAAGCTTTATTATTATTAACTCTTATATTAAAATTTACGTACTAAGATTAGATTAAACTTTTTTGTCTGGAGTTCCACCAAACTTCAACCTTATAATGATGATCAAATAAAATAATATTTTTTATAACAAAATGAGAACTTAACAATAAATGTCTTCCAAACAAAATAAGAAAGTCGTCCTATTTTTTTTGCTTAAATAAATAAATCTCAGTTTTATGTGAGAATCAAGATAAAATTATAATGAGGTTAACGCGTAGGTGTATTCGGATACTATAGTTGCTTAGCGACTTCTGACAGGGATTGTAGGAAGGTAATACGTATTGACAGAGTGAATAAATAATTAGATGCTCCCAAGTTTCATGGGATCTCATGTTACGGTTTATTTAGACGATCGGAAAGCTAAACTCTGTGTATCTACACTGTACTGTGTACATTGACTTAGAATTTTAATGAGTTGTAGATAAATTATTAAGGTACAGTCGATGGGCTTGCTGTCACATACCTATGAAATGTTAACTTCTGAATGTGGGCATATACGTAATATGTATTTGGACATACCTCTAAATATCCCCTTATTCGTCCTTGGCTATCGATCGTACGATTAAACGATCGCACGATGGAAATTTGTATTGAGATCACGTGATGACATACAAACTTCAATTAGGATCCTAAATAAATGTGTGTGATGATGTGTGATGCGACGAAATTGCATCGTTCGGTCGTACGATCGATGCCGCCTTAGACAACCTAAAAGGATCTTAATTTCTTAAAGATCTAAGAGAATTTCGTATCCATGTTTCGTTCCACGGGTAAACGGTTCTCTGCTGCATCGACTTCTAGCGTTCGGACGCGGTATCGGAATCGAGCATTTTAGCAACTACTGCGATCGCCGATCGCCGCTTTTTTGAAGTGAGCGGTGTGGAATGTTCGTCGCTGCATTTTGCTTCTGAAAAGCGACTAAATCGCCGATCACCGATTTTAAAAGTAGCATAATCTGCAGTATCCGAAGAATCTTCGTTTGGATAAGAGGGAGGGACGTCTAGTGCGGTCACTCCTCGTGGTCGTGTCTCGCTGGATAAAGGTACAAGTTCGCAGACGATGTGTCGCTCAACGACAGTTTCGTCTACTATACAGCCAGGTGAGCCAGGCGACGTGTCGCTAGAACGTATTTCATAGAAACACAAAGAAACTAGTATGTCGCTGGCGACAGGTCGTCTGCTGCTGCTGTCTCCAGCTGGCTACGAACTTGTACCTTAAGACGTGATATTACGGCCGTCTTGACGGTCATAACTTTAGACAGACTAGTACCCATAGTTTTAATCACTCAAGTATTCCCTTGTTGAGCGACAAATCTCCTATACGAGGAAATTAAAGTCACTCGCGATGTAATTGAGTTCTCGCGAAGGAAATTAGTCGAAGATTGTTCGTCAGTCGGTGTTCTCGACTCAACTCTAAATAGTTCCAATAGTTCAATCCGGGGCGTTGATTAAACAGAATTGGTTCAGTGGGACGTAGATGACTAATCGATAAGCGTATAGGCAAGGACGGGACTTTTAGCTATGAATGTTGTGAATTGATGAAATAAACCACAATAAATCTACGAAATACCTAACTGATCGAACCTAAAAAACATCTTCACGGGTTTGACAGGGATTTTTTATGTATAGGTACAAAATAATTATGGTATAGGTAGAACACTAGTAATATTGGGGTCAATAGGAACAATTTTGAACTTTACGTAACATGTTTACGATAGGTATATAAACAAAAAAGGTACAAAATTGTAACTCAGTCATGAATCATGTGAACATTATTAGCGGGTGGTTTTGTTTTGTCTAATTATCTGTTTATTACACCTATCGAGTCTTTAATTTGCTTCTCCAATGCCTTTTTACATTAACGGTGTTTACCATGATAACATGATATCTTGACTATTTAGATTTAAGCCCATGGATCACCAAAAAGAAAGCTAGGCCCCATACCGTGTTTGTTGCGCTGATTCTTCACGGTATTGGTCGCGAAAGAACAAGAGTAGAATCACCTAGCTCTTAAGATGATTCAAAGTGGTCATAGCGGTCCTACTGAATAAATTATTTAAAAAAAAATTGATCTGTCCCTATGTACTTCATGGCCCATAACTCTAAAACTTTGCAGTCTTCTTGTTTCACATTCGAATCGAACTTATTACGTCACTGGTAAAGAAGCCGCAATGATGAATCAAAGCCAATAACAATGAAGACCATTTTATCGTTATCTCGAGCATCTTCGTGGAGCAAGCTCTAAACTTGCGTGGTCTATTCTAAAGTCAATTGTGGATATCGAAGTGTTATGGTGCCGCCGAGGGCGTTCTGTTTTATAACGTACGATTTTCACTATCTACGTAATTTGGTTACCTATCTGGTTACTGCGGGTTTTTTAAGTATTCAATCGCCCTAGCTTAAAAAAAACATTATTAATGCGAATAATCAGTATGATTGTTTGTTACGCTCGGATCATTATGAAATTTTGTACTTGATACGTCTGGGTCACGATATATCAGCGCAGAAGGCAGAGCTACTGCCAACTGATTGGCCAGTGAAACAAAATCATATTGTTATTGTGCTAATAATGTGTGTAAACTGCGCTCGCTCCAAATAATTTTATGTTCATGTCTAAAGGTTTTAGAACGCACGAGAAACGCTTCACCTGGCTTTCAGTCACATAAAACTGATAACATACTGCATGTTTATCATACAACCAGGTACATAAATGTTGTAATGTGTGTTTATTCGTTTAAAAATATCCCTCTTGATTTATTGTCCATGAAACATTAGCTATTCTGTTAAAGAAACCACTATAAATTAGTTTTATGTTAGGAAAATGCCTTGACCCACTTCTCAAGTCCAGCGCTTTCAGAAAGACTTATAAACAGCTGAAAACGCGCAAGAACTAGTAGAAATTTATTAGCTGACATCTAAATCAGATAAGAATTTATACAAGGAACTTTGAAAAATATCGGCCTGTCGCAGCGTCCTTCAAGCAAAATATTTATGGAGTTTTCGAGAAATGTATTGGAGCTTTGATAGCAAACTTAATTTTAGCAAAACTTTTGGGGAGGGAAGAGCTGATGAAAGAGTGTGCTCGCAAAAGGGATTGATGTTCTTTTGAACAAGTAAAAAGCTTGGAAAAGAACTCTTTCAGACAAATAGACATAATAGAATATTTTTGGAATTTTTACCACAAAAGCAAAAGCGTGCAAATTGAAGATTTTAATACACAATAGAAATTAATATTTCACTATGACGGCGTTGGTTCATTCTCATTCATTGAATGTTTGATTTACCCTTTGATTTTTATTTGTTCACTTCTGCAAAATGTGGGCAAGTGTTTAATTTTTTGACGTGTCTCTGCTACCTTAGACATCTTAAATGCCGTAAGATTTGGAAGGACAGCAAGGTGGTAAAATTAATGGTAACAACAAAAATTCTTCACTACACAGTAATGAGATGCGAAAAGGGGTGACAGGATTATAAATCTAGTGTGGTAAATAAATATGATAGTATGGGCTTACCATCACGGGGAGTAGGAATTATTTAATGTTTTCATGTAGAAATAGATTACTATGACGATTATGAAACTTACATAAGTACGAATAAAGTAGTTGCCAATTCTGTTGATAGAGTTTTTATGCCACCATCACTGCTTTAACAAATTCCCTGCCCCATATCCACAGTGTTCTCCGAAGGAGAGCTGCCTGCAGCCTGCTGCCAGCGCACTTATGCGTCATGGGCTGAACGCGTTAAAGACTACCTGGGACCGAAAATTTATATCTCCTTTTAAAGCAAAGAAACGCTCAATTGTTAATAATACTAGCGCTTACCCATCTCTTTTGTGAACGCGAAGACACGCACATACACATTGAGTGTCACCGACGTAACTTTTGGACTTGTGCACGCTAGGCAGCGAACGGGTTCTCTTTAACTACCTTTCTAGAACAACATTGGCAAACTACACCACGAGCGCCTCGAAGATTGATGAGAGTAAAAATCATTCACGAAAGGGTGTATCAGGATCGTAGCAAGACACTATTCTCATAGCAACGAAATAGGACCGTGTTGTCTAAAGCCGCTCGACAATTTGAATAGAACACGCGCGGGCAGTGTCGTCGATACAAATAGCGGGCCGCAGGTGCCGATTAAAGCAGATCTAGCCTTTGATAGAGATAACACTCCTAGCAATGGTACATCTATAGAAGAAATGAAATATCAGCAATCCTATACCATTCGACTTTAAATAACACGATAAAATATCGTTGGTTTAGATATCGACAATGTTTCGATTCATTTAAAATTTCTAACAAGAATAAATTATTGAAAGAAGTTTCATCGTCAAATTATTCTTGTTGAACTAAAAAAAATCAACTCAACCAAAAATAAGAATCTCTGAAGAGTTTTAATAGAAAACGGAAAATTATTCATACATCACTTGGTAGTATTTACACTACATCATACGCTAGAAAAGCCAGTTCTGTGAATAATTTTCCATACTTCTAACTCTGTACCTACCTACCACCCAAGTAAAAATTTTAATCGTGAGAGGTTGAAAATAAAATATGTCTTGGTGTCTATTAAGTAGAGAGAGAATGAAGATAGAATTTTTGGCATCATTTCATTAGATTTTATTATATAATTGCACAGCAAAAATAACTCAAAATATGACATGTTAAATGAGAAATACCGGCTATCGTAACAACACCATTTTATAATAGGTATCCATAGCGTAGCGTCCACCCGCGGCTTTGCTAGCGTGGTACATTAAAATAAACAATTTAATATGATATTCCAAGCCAACATCTTCTAGGTACACCTTTTTTTTTTTTTTTTTTGGCGGGTGGAAAATCTGCTGCCAGACATCCAACTACGCTGAGGGAGCGTAGTTGGGGTGTGTGGGGTTGTCGAACTCCGACGACCCACTAAAAACCACCCGGTGGCCGGCCTCCATGCATGTCAAGGGGTTCCGGGATCTCCATACGGAACGCACCGGTACCCCTCTCGCATTTTGCCTAAGCACTGTCCCGGGAATGGCACCCACAGCCACGCCCGGCACCCTCGCGGTGCTTACGACGACACTCGCCACTGAGTGTCGCCGCCCTCCCGGGATCCGCATCCTGGACAGCCGGAGCCCTCACTCCGACCACCCGCGGGCCCGAAAAGTCCCCTGTTTGGCAGGGGATACCACTTCGCCCCCTCACGGGGCAGGCGGTGCGGCACGGCCGTTAGCGCCCCGCCTCCGCCTTCTCCTCTACCAAGTGTTATCCAAATCGGCTAAGACAAAATAAAAAACAAACAGGCTCAGTCTTTCAGATATATAATATTAATAGGATTGCGTGCCGTGCGAGCGATGCGTTCTTTGCCGAACACTACCTTAAAAGCTACCTGTGTAGTGCGTAATAGCTTTGCCGCCGCAAAACCGCTAAAATATTCCAGGGAGATAAAAGCCACCAATAACAGACCCCAGACATATTCCAACCCGATACCAGATAACAATAGAATAAACTTCGCCAAAGAACATTCACACAAGAAGCAGATTCGAGCTGAATGCAACCGGGGCGTTGTCTTTGCACTTTTTGTAGCTCCATCAAAGCATTCTTTCGTTGACGATAAAATTGTGAAACTGTCGAAACCTTACTTGCACGTCAATTCTTTGTCGTTAACTATGTCGGAATGAGACTTCGTGAAGAATGAGACATGGTAATGCCAGTAGCTCTTCTTCTTCTTGCTCTCCACTACTGGAGGTTAGCCGTTAGCTCATTGAGGGACCTATCAGACAGAGAGCGGTCACGCGGTCAAGCGTTCTGCGTTCGCTTTCTGCTTTCGAGCGTTCTAGGTACTACTGATTTCTACTGATATGTTCTACTTGACCGCCGCGGTCAGAATGCCTCATGTGTGAGTATATCTATGTATAGAATACAACCGCTTGACCGCGTGACTGCTCTCAGTCTGATAGATCCCTGAACTTTTTTCGGTCTTGCGCCAGTAGCTCAGTTTTTGAAACTATAAAGATAATAGGTTCTGACCTAAAGGTGGTTCGTGCCCGAGACCGAGATAGGAGACCGAAACAGGAGACCGTTCTCATATAAACTGACGGTTCTCTGTCTCGTGTCACTTTTGCGTGTACCCCTACAAAATCTGTCTCTGGTTTGTCTGGTCTGTCCGGTCTGTCCGGTCTGTCTGTCTGGTCTGTCTGCCTGTCTCTGGTTTCAGTCTCCAGTCTCGATCTCGGGTGCGAACCGACACCGTAAGGATTCAGGGGTCACTAGGTCATTCATAGTCGATCTTGGTAGATTGAACGGCGTTCTGCGGAGTCATACAATGCATGACAGCTTGTGGTATTTACAACAGAGCACTCGTCTACTTTAGAGGGCCTGTTAAATGTTTATCCTGGGTATTTTAACGTCTATAAAATGACAGAGGCAGATGACAAAAGCCTTAAAGGCGGCATAAAAACTCCGTAACCAAAGTTGACCAATAGTTCAAAGAAACTTATTTAATTCACAAACCCGCACTATACTGGTCAAATGGTCCGACTTCAGCTTCCACCAACATATGCTGAACTACGATAATTGGCAAGCTAAATCGTTTTTAGCTTTAGGAGTAGGCCTACAGATCTTTACCTAGCCGTAGTATATTACATACATCATAGCGTAGGCACAATCTGTGCCTAAGCTATGATGAAAACCTTCAGGAGAACTGAAAGCTCAGTTACCACAAGACAACAGTTCATGCGAACTAACTTACCTGCTTCATGTGTGAAGGCTATCTAAACTACGCCAAAGGCACAGAGAAGGCGCAAAACGTGCATTTTAATTACACTTCCTTGCCTCTGAATTTATGCGTGGCGCTCTGTCGTTATTCTTAATGGATCAGATAAAAGCTAAACGATTATTTGGCCTTATTGAGTTTTGTGATTGTATTTGATAATATTTATGTGTGATTCAGGAATACGTTTGGACGCTATCTTTATAGCATTTGAAAACTGTTTTGGTGCGTTTAATAAACGATAAATCAATGAGCTTCCGTGACCGTGGGTAAGATAAGCGTTTGAGTTCTAAAAAATGTAAAAAAATATTATTATCAACGGGATAATTACCATGATTATTGAGTTTTATGTTCGTAACCATGATAGTTTCAAAAGTTATATTGTAAAAAAAATATTGAATACTTAGCCCATAACTGGATATCTGTGGCGTTATAGACATTATTATCTTTAGGTATTAAGTATCATTAGTAGGGGGTCAATAACATGTTTGACATGTGTCGTGACCACACTGCAGAAATTATCACTCTGAAAAACGAAGTCTTTTCTGCTAGATAGATAGATAACACTTTATTGTATCAAATAAAACAAAACAAAGTAAAAACTAAAAGCAGAAGATAGGCGGCCTTATCACTATAATCCATCTTTCACAAGTAACCTCTGAATGGACGAATACTGACAAGAAAGAAAAAGCACGGTATCGTCATAGAAAGGTTAAAATTAAGAATGAATATGCCTATACTTAAGCTAGTAATAAAAAAAAATAAGTCCAGGCATAACCCTTTGGAAGATGGGAGGGGTGGAGGGGGGGGTGTAGCAAGTTATTTCGTGCACATATAAATAAACAAAGGAAGAAAAAGAAAGAAGATTATAAATGAAGACTTAATTGAAATAATCAATTTATAGGTCGCAAACAAGAAAACATTACCTATGTAGTTTATGTACTAAATAATAAATTAACAATAGTCTCAATATTGTAATTGATATAATCAGAAGTCGCAGCCGGCCTTCACCTGCTTAGCAAATGTCCCAACAGTTGTAATTCGGATCAACATGATACCAGTAATGAGGATCGCGATAAACACTTAGAATTCAGGTCACGTTTCTACCACGTGACACTTATCAGACGCATAGAAAAAACGCGAACAACTTTCGCGAAACTGGGAGAAGTCATTTATCAAACGCTAAGAACTCTCGACGGGAGAAGTTTTGATACAGGATATGCTGGCACTAGACATTAATAATAAGGATATCACAAAATCCAAAGTGTTTTTGGGATGCCGTGTTTTATCACTAAGCGGGGAAGTTTTTCCGCTTTAAGTTCCCCAACAACAGTCTAAATATAAGTTGTTTTGCTGAAGTTAGATCAAAGATTAGAACGAAAACCTTTCGACTGATACTTTAGAAAGATTCGTAAAAGAACAAAGGGCAAGTTCATAATACTATCAAACCAATATCGACCCAAACAACCCTGTAGGTATCTTTATTCTCGGCTTGCTCCCAAAAACTTGTACCGTATTCTGTAACTAACTTCCAGTTAGACCCGTAAACGACTTTACGTGTCGAACAAGGAAATCAAATTATCAACTCCCACCAACTTCGCACCTCTTCTACGAGACATAGGAATTTGTTGGCCGATACGGTAGCCGCCCTCTATTTGAAAATTCTGAACGTCTCTTTGGGCAAAAAATATGTGAAGGGGCACGCGACGCCAAACAAGCTTTATTGGGTATCTTCACCAAAGTATGTGAGTTGGGAATTCAATAAGTGACAGAAAAAGAATTAAGGGCGCCCGCGGTAACATGCACTTTGTTCTCCGTTCTCAATTTCAAGTTTCCTCTTTGTCTTTGTCACGTACGCTACGAACGGTTACAGGAGTTTTATTAGACATGCAATAAAAAAGCCATTTCTCATCGAACGTTCATATTTTTACAAAACGAGTCAAGGAAAAAGTTAAGATCGACACAAATAATCAAATGGCGATATCATTCATTGATCCGTTCATGGGAAACCGATCATAAGTAGGTACGCTATTATCATTACCATTTCTGAAGCAAGTTTCTTTTAACCCGATGCGGTGGCTCGATTAAGAAAACATTACATAATTGTGCGAGAGCTGTCAGGCGCGCAAGTGGCGCCATGCGAGGGGACGTGTAACTATGTAGGGGTGAGAGGGTGTGCAGGGGAGGGGCGGCGGGCGGCGAGTGCCACCACTTGCGACGAGCTGGACGGACCGGTTGCCTCGTCAGTCGCGCACGAGCCACAATGAGGCAGGCACGCGCCCGTGTCGCCTCAAACACCGAACGTTCTTACGCGAGACGTAAACATCTGTGAAGTGACACGATAAAATGACTAAACATTAACTCAAGTTTTGTGAACTGTTATTTTGATCGAAGTAAAGACCAATGTGTTTGGAAAATGTTTCAATTGCTGACACTTTTGTTTGTGACTTTTGGTGTTAATGCGGCATATGCACCGAACAGTGGCGTGGACGACTGCAGTCGCCTGCCAAAAGGTGACGATGGCACCTTGTGCCGGGTACGGACACTCGATACAGACGGATCCAGCCTAGCATCTGCACCTACCGATGTTACAAAGACGCTCACGGTCGAGTGCAATCAGCTGTTACTTTTTGAAAGTTTTCTAGAGGCGAACTACTTTCAAAGATTTCCAGCACTCTCGAAACTAACGCTTCAGAACTGCAAACTCCTCAGGATACCAGGCAACGCGTTCGAGGGTTTACGCGAACTGAAAAAGTTGTCGATCCGTTCAAAAAACTACGATTGGAGCCCGAATAAAAACTTGGAACTCTCTCTCGGCACTTTTAATGGATTACGCGAACTGCAAGGACTCGACTTGGGGGAAAATAATTTGAAAGCAATACCTTCAGACGTTTTTTGTCCATTGGATAATTTACAAGTGTTGAATTTAACACGCAATAGAATCAAAAGTGTTGACCGTATCGGGTTCGGAAATAACTGTGGTTCCAGTTTGCTGAGCTTGGATTTGAGCAATAATGAGCTCAAATCACTCTCTGAGGAGTCGGAGATCACCGGACTCAAGAGGCTTCAAGAGTTGAAGCTGCAAAACAACAACATCACGGATATTTCAAGTGAAACTTTTAATGGACTTATTTCGTTACGTATTCTAAACATTTCTTATAACAACCTTCAGTTCATACCGGAGGGCACGTTCGCTAGCACGAAAGAGTTGCGAGAGGTTTATTTGAATAATAACTTGCTATTTGAGTTAGCCGCGGGCGTGTTCCACCGATTAGAACAGCTGCTTGTCTTAGATCTATCGAATAATCAACTCTCTAGCGCGCACGTCGATGGCGGAACGTTTATTGGCCTTATACGCTTAGTCATTCTGAATTTATCCAATAATGCCCTGACTAGGATAGATGGTAAAACGTTTAAAGATTTATTCTTCTTACAGATATTAGATTTAAGGAACAATTCAATCGGTTACATTGAGGAAAATACTTTTTTATCTCTGTATAATCTGCACACGTTGAATTTAGCTGAAAATCGTTTGCATACGATAGAAGAATATCTATTTAATGGATTGTTCGTGCTAAGTAAATTAAATCTTAACAATAATTTGCTGATTAACATAGATTTTAAGGCTTTTAAAAACTGTTCTGATCTAAAAGAGTTAGATTTAAGTTCTAATCAATTAACTGATGTACCGACGGCTATTTGGGAGTTATCTTTACTAAAAACATTAGATTTGGGTGAAAATCAAATATCAGATATCAAAAACGGTTCTTTCAAAAATTTAGATCAACTAACTGGTTTGCGTCTCATAGATAATCAAATTGGCAACATAACCGAAGGTATGTTTTGGGATGTTCCAAGTTTACAAGTGTTAAATTTAGCTAAAAATAAAATCCAAGCTGTGCAAAGAGGAAGCTTTGAGAGAAACAAACAAATAGAAGCCATAAGGCTGGACGGTAACTTTATATCTGATATCAACGGAGTGTTTTCAACATTACTCACTTTGTTATGGCTCAATTTGTCTGAAAACCATTTGGTATGGTTCGACTATGCCTTTATACCTAGCAATTTGAAATGGCTCGATGTACACAGCAATTTTATTGAGCACTTGGGAAATTATTACAAACTCCAGGATGAATTACACATAAAAACTTTGGATGTAAGCCACAACCGCATTGTTGAAATATCACCATTAGCGATCCCCAACAGTGTTGAATTGTTGTTCATAAACAATAATCACATAAACAACATCCAAGTGAACACGTTTATGGATAAGGCTAATCTTACTCGCGTTGACATTTACGCAAATGAGATATCACATTTAGATATAAACAGTTTGCGGCTGGCGCCGGTGCCTTCTAACAAGTCCTTGCCGGAGTTCTATATCGGAGGAAATCCGTTTAACTGTGATTGCTCCATGGAATGGTTACCTTTGATAAACAACATGACCGCAATGAGACAGCACCCAAGAATAATGGACCTCGAAAACGTATTGTGTAAAATGACACATACTAGAGGCGTCACACACATTCCCCTTAGCAATCTAAAATCGACCGACTTCTTGTGTACATACGAAACCCACTGTTTCACATTGTGTCGTTGTTGTGATTACGTTGCTTGTGATTGCCAAATGACATGCCCATACAATTGTTCGTGCTACCACGATCCCACGTGGAACAAAAATGTCGTAGATTGCTCCAGCCAAAGCTCTATTGAAATACCGGAAAAAATACCCATGGACGCAACCGAAGTCTACTTAGACGGGAATGACTTTAAAGAATTGCAAAATTATGCATTCATCGGACGAAAAAATATGAGATCTCTGTATGTAAATTCAAGCGAAGTTGAAACTATACAGAATAGAACGTTTGCCGGTTTATCCTCGCTTATTATATTGCATCTCGGTAACAATAAGCTGAAGCATTTGAACGGGTACGAGTTTGAACATCTGACACAGCTTAACGAGCTATATTTGCAAGACAACTTTGTCAGTCATATTGCTAACTCTACGTTTATGACACTGCACTCCTTGAAAGTTCTGAGGTTAGATGGAAACAGATTAGTTGACTTTACAGTTTGGAGTTTAAACAACAATTTGAATTTAAATGCGTTGGCTTTAGGTAACAATATGTGGTCATGTAAATGTAGATATTTACAGAGATTGACGTCGTACATATCCGATAATGTACCTAAAATCATTGATATTACGGACGTCTGGTGTTGGAACACCGATCGTAAGACATCACAAAAGAAAGAACTCAATCTGAATGGTACAATTTGTAGCGACTATTACGCCGGAGATTCAGTAATAGATAACATGTTGGTCTCAAATTACATGCCCATGATGGTGACTACGCTCTCTGGATTCATGTTGATTATGCTAGTCATCCTTGTGATCTTCATATTCAGAGACACGATTCGCATATGGCTATACACAAGCTGTGGTATAAGATTGTTCCCATTCACTGGAGCGTACGACGACACTGATAAATTATACGATGCTTATGTTTGCTACAGCCCAAAAGATGATGATTTTGTTATACAAACGCTAGCCGCTGAACTGGAAAATGGAAGTCCTTCGTATCACCTTTGTCTACATTATAGAGACATACCACAACATAATGTAGCCTACATGCAGTGCACGCTACCTCTTCCCGAGGCTGCGGAAGCATCCAAGCGCATTGTAATTGTATTGACTAGAAATTTTATTGAAACCGAATGGTCACGTTTTGAGTTCAGGCAGGCACTACACGAAATAATAAAAACTAGAATTTATACTTTAGTTTTAATAGAAGAGAGTGCAGTTTTGCCTGAGGCGGAATGCGATCCGGACTTGAGGCCGTATTTGAAGACGAGTTCGAGAATAAGATGGGGCCAAAATAAATTTTGGGAGAAGTTGCGCTACGCGATGCCGGATCACAGATATAAATCTAAGAAGTCGGCGTATAGAAATAATATAAATTCCTACACGATGAGAAGCGGTATGCAAAACGGTACGATGAGATCGTTTTCGTTTACCGAGAAGGTAAGGGGGTCTGCCGACGGAGTAAGCGCGTCTCCTGAGTTTGTTGAGAGTCGGACGCAACACGTTCAGACTTCCGCGTACGGGCCTGATGGTAGACCTCCATCAGATCATATTTATTCCTCAATAGATTCAGATTATTCCTCTTTAGAAATAGGCGGTAACAATCCTAATAGAAGGAGAGAGTTTAGGCATTGGCCACCTCCGCCACCTTTGATCAATGCCCAATCGTCGGGCCAAGCGTACCTCGTCTAGTCTACAAGCTTCTCGTATTGTTGTAACTCATTTAGTCAAAGCTTCATGTGGATATTGTGTTATCGCAACGCGCGCTTTACCAAATAATTAATATTTTTAATCTATTTTTGTAATTCCTCGCCTCAACGGGCGTCTCGTAACTGTAATGTAAATACATCTAATAAGACTGCTGTAGATTATGTGAATTTTGTACATAGCATGTAAATACTTGTCTATATAAATTTAAGTCACAGGTATACTATTTATGTACTTTAATAAAGCCATTGTGATAATTTTTGCATTACACTTTTTTCATTTTATAATCCTAGACCTCGCCACAAAGTACCTACCATAGCTTATAACAACGAGGAAAAATAGGTAGGTTTAAGCAAAAAATATTAATTTGAATGAGTCGAGAGCAGAAGAGCGCGCTTGCAATGCTAAGTTTATGAAAAAATAAGCGACCAAGAGCGTATCTCAAAAAAATATAGAGTTCCGTAATTGTATATTTTTTACTTTTTAATTTAACTACACTATCAAGCTACGAGTACTTACGTCAATAGTTATCACCAAAAATAGTTTTGTTTCAAAGATCCATTATGTATTTAGTAAGACTTTTCATTACTGTTACATACAGAGATTAACTAAGTCAATGTGTTCAGATATTGAATAGTTTTATTACCTACATGCCTACTATGAAACGACCTTAGTCAAAAATACATTAGACTAGGTATAAACAAAATTAATACCTAAATAGTAAAAAAATACTGTCTAGGTATGCAATGTACCGAAAAGAGGTTTCACTTGCCTGGTATTATAGTTATCTCCATACCTTCATCTTATGTCAATTTGAACACCCGAATGAATTAGATTAGAAAAAAAAAACACATTAGGTAGGTATTGACATTTTTTTAAACCCTCATATTTACAAAAAATAAACTATAGGCCTTACTTATGAAAGATGTTTCAAGTTGAACACTGACTAAACAACTTCCTGTCTTTATTTGTGAATAGTGACAAATAGAGACAGGACGTTGTTTAACCAGTGTTCAACTTTAAACATTTTTCATAAGTAAGGGGGTATATGATTAAAACTAGGTTTTTACGAAACAAAGTCTCAATTAACAACATAAATTAACTGAATTCAATTATTTTTTTCACTACAGAACCTTAAAACACCTACCTACCAACCTACTACCTGTACCAACTAAATCTGACAAAGCACGGGAGAGTTTACGTGACCAGAATGACGCGGTCATTCGGTACCTTCCTATCATAATCTCAAGGAGTCACCCGTAGAATTTTAAACTTCACTTTCTTTGCCCACAAAGAGAGCCGTCTGCAAATGATGGTATTGGACTTGAAAGGTAATCTGGTTACACAAATCTACATAGAGATGTTTCAAAATTGGTGAGTATGTCAGCCCCTCTAATTAGATTGAATTGTTGTTGTGTCACGTCGTGTGCTACATGTATATCCTGTTATATCACTTGGCAATTTACAAAAAGTTTTTAGAAAAGTTGACTTTTGTGTGACTTTTGCTATAGTATTTCAATCCTTTCCAGTCATTGTTAAGTGTTAAATTTGAGTGCTTGGAACCACATATTTTTAAGTAAACCAGCGATGATCTTAGTGAAGTGGCCATTGATAAACAGAATAGCCATGAGCATTATCTATAGAACCGATTGTGTCATGATTTTTTTTTAAATGTGTATTTAATGAAACATTTTTTTATTGACACACGGCTCGATCAGAAAATTACTACTCAAAATGATTTAAATCAAACAAAAAGACACGTGGCGTGTGTAGTCCATACATGTAGGAAGTGTGACATAAAATATAACATTTTATAGTAGAAAAAAATGGGAACATTTGTCATTCATGGATTCCTATTTAGGTCATGACATAAGTACATAGTAGACGTCATCAGAGTTAGCCACTAGCTCATACAAACATACATATACTATTAGATGGTTCTAGTACTTCTAAAGTTAAAAAACAGGAACTAGTCTAGAAAGTTTCTTTGTCGTTCATTGCCCATACAAATATGATCCAAAATTAAAAGGTATCAATAATATGAATCACCATATTCGTAAGTGCTAGATATCCCACGAACCATTTCGTTTATTAGCTCCGTCAATAGATTAACTATAATGGGTCTAATTCATCTTGCAAAAGAGTTTGGTGGGTTAAGGTCGAACCAATAATGTAATTGATGATCATCGATTTTTATTGTACTTTATGATGATTCTCGATTATAAAATGTAACTGTATTCGCTCGATATTGACGCAATGATCTCTATTCGTCAGAAAACTTTTATGTGAGTTTTGTGATTGGATTGTAAAGTTAGGCTGATTTTAGTCTCACGCTCACCGTCAGCGCTGATAGGCAAGTGATCTTTATTACAATGAAATAAGGATACTGATTGTCCAGCACTGACGAGAGCAATCAGCGTAGCCATTTCTGCTAAAGAATCAGTAACCTTATTTCATTGTAATAAAGATTACTCGCCTATCAGCGCTGACGGTGAGCCTGAGACTAAATCAGCCTTATAAATAATACAGAAAATTAAGCGGACACAGTAGGAAGAAGTTTTCTTGACTTAGTATTTGTAATTTGAGAATTGAATGAGAATGAGAAAACTGGATCATGACAGTAACGCCACCTAGTGGGTCCAACTGCATGCAAAATAATAGGTATCCAGGTACCTAACCCCATAAGTGAAGCGCTCGTGACGTAGCTTGCTGAGACGTTCTTAATTGATCGTTGAAGTTAAGCAAGTTGAAGTGCGCGGTCACAATTTGGATGGGTGACCGCAAGTGGCATTACGAACTGAGCGCTTCCGTGCTTCGGAGGGCACGTTAAATTGTCGCTCCCGGCTTTTAACCTTTAGTCTGTCGGGATTCCAGACACAATAGAAAGTCATTTGTGTCTCGACCAGATCTGTGCTCCGACAGATAACCAGTTAAGTCGTTAAGCCATGACGGAGGCCTTCAGGTGGCCTAAAAACTCCGTCACCAGAGTTCCCCACTTGCTCATACAAACTTACTTTTTTAAGCCCATACGTACAAAAATCATTAAAATCGGTCAAGTCGTTTAGGGGGAGATATTATTACAAACACACGTAGGTACAACTAAATTGACATACCATATCTATGATCGAGAAGATATTGTTCGACAAATTCGTTTTTTACCTAAAATATTCAGCACTTTACATTTTCTAAATGTTTTATTCAACGTTACATTAAATGTTGGCCTTGGCCGGGAAGCGATGTGGAAAACTGTCTTCCTGATGGATCGATGACGCTGAAGGGTCGCGGTTTGATGGAAGCGGTTCACCTGTCCTGAAAGTACATAAATATTCGAGAGATTTACATGATTATGTTTAGCAGGAGACTTCTATAAACTTATAGTTTGAGAAAAAATTGACCTTACTTTGAACTTGATTGAATTTGATTGAACTTACCCCCTTACTTATAAAAGATGTTTAAAGTTGAACACTGGTTAAACAACGACCTGTCTCTATTCCTCACTATCCACAAATAAAGACAGGACGTTGTTTAACCAGTGTCCATCTTTAAACATCTTTCATAAGTAAGATCCTCATAGTTTAAAAAAATTACCTACTTTTGAAGTAGGCTTTCCAGTTCTTGAAAATGCCTTTAACGAACCTTGGGACACCTTGCATTTTTTTTTTTTTTTTTCAAATAACTCGTAGGTTTTTATTCACACACATCAGGAGTCGATCTTCTTCGATGTTAAACGGGACACTGGAAGACACAGGACCTGAATCAAGGATGGGTTCTACATTAAAAACAAAGTCAATAGAGAAAAGATATTTGGAAACGTAGGACATAAGCCATACTATCAGTTAAACCCTACGTTATTCTAAGAAAAGAGTATGGAAAACCTTGTTCTCTCGATACTCTTTGTGTACACTCGGTGTTTGCAATTTGCTGCATTGTATTTCACAATAAACTATGTAGATTTGACTAGATACAATCAATTCAATATCACTATGCCACTGTCAAACAACCTGACAGTAATTACATGACACGAAACATTGGCGCTCTCAGGCCAAATTGGATGTCTGGAGCCTAATGTAGCCTAAATGAGAGCTTTGGTAGTCGTTAGTGTCAGGACAATGTCAGGCCGCGTGACAATTGTGTAGGAGTAACTAGGTTAGGGCCATGGTTGTCGGACTATTTAACGAGAGGTTAGTGATTGCTGCATATTGAAACGTATGAAACTGTCATGGTTATGAACATTATAAGGAAAAGTATACAGCGTGTATACAGGATGTAGTGTAGTGAAGTGCTCGTGGCGTAGATTACTTGGACGTTCTTGATTGATCGTTGAAGTTAAGCAGCATTGTGCGCGGTCACTTATAGGATGGGTGACCGCAAGTGGTATTACGAGCTGAGAGCTTCCGTGCTTCGGAGGGCACGTTAATTGTCAGTCCCGACTTTTAAGTCGTCAAGCCATGACGGAGGCCTTTAGGCGGCCTAAAAACTCCGTCACCAGAGTTGGCCACTTCCTCATATGAAAGAAGAAGAAAACAGGATATAGTATAGGTACAGCAATCATGGAGCATTGTGCCAAATTTCAAGAAAGAACTGTAATTTCGTAACAATAAAATACAGCTAGATTGTTTTTTTTTTTACTTTATTTACATAACTTGTCTTACCAGTACAATTTTCAGTAGAAAGCTTAGAATCAAAGAGTCTTGTTGGCAAGTTTTCTGAACTCATACAAAAGATGCATACAATAACAAACACCTTTTGTTATTGTCATTCCAAAAGCGAGTAGCCCTTTCTAAGAACTAACAAAAGTTCCGATCAGGGATGGTCAACATTCGGAACATAATCTTGGAGCCTGAAAAATAATTCAGATTAGTTATTTTGGTTTTTAGTTTTGATAGGGCATGAGGACATAAACATACTGCTAATAGCGAATGCTACAGTAAATATTGTACTCTTCCAAATTAGGAAATCTACACAAGTGTTTTTTTCTAAATTATCTTGGTTAGCTACGTCATGATACCATCTACAAACTTAGATATCATTTTTAAGTGTTTTCACACAATTACAAATATATTTTTTAATTCATTTCAAAATTTTCACCCAGATGAGATCCAGATAAATCCTCCTTAGCAACAGTATGTACGTAAAAGTCTTTAAAATCTCTGTAAATTTATCAAATCACAAGTCATTTTACCCTAAAAAATTGAGGAATTTGTTCATCAAGTTCTAATAAATTTTGAAAAAAATTTCAGTGTGATCCACAACAAACAAATGTTGAACACACCTGCTCATAAAAAAAACATGTAATATTATGAGTCATTGTATAGCATTGACATAAAACACAAGAGGTAATAAAACGTAGACACGAGCCTTAAGTGCCTAATAGCTTTTGTTATACTTTTTGTGCTATGAATAGCGTGGAATGGAGCTATAGTTTATAAAAAGCACGGTAGCAACTACTTTGTTTCATAGATTTGCTACGCGGCAAACTGTAAATGAATGAGCCCAGTATCATAACGTGACTGTTTTTTTTTTGTTGTTTCTGGCATTTCAGATTACCTAGTTGAAATATTCTGAAGCATTTTAAGAGTCAAACCAGAGAGGGATTTTGAATTTGTTCAGTCATGCATTTGCTTAGAGACGAAGCGAGCGTAAATTCAAAATAGGAAAGCAGTTTTTACAATGAATAAAAAATTATGAGGAACAACATTAAGAACTACTTGTAGACCTCGTAATAAAATACATCTGAGGGAAAGACCTGCCCATCTCCTCAACCATCCTCTCAACAGCATAACCAGCCATATCCACAGCGGGGAAAACGTGAAGGAAAACATCGTGAGGATGTTTTCCTTCACCGTGTAGAGCTCGTGCAACGAAACTCGCTCGTGAAGCGTAACATCCTAGCAGTGCATCAATAGAAACTTTAGTAAGTATTTGATAGGAATGGAGATAAATCAGTAAATAATGACAACAAATGAGTGTCGCACATGTCTTTGGGCGGTTTAAAAACTGACAAAAGTTTTTCTCCAGTAGTGTACAAGTAACTACACACATAATACTATGAGCTAGTAGTATCACCTCATACTTAATCTTTCTGGAATCATTCAAAAATGACTTACCTACAATTCAAGCTCCTTTGAAGGTATGTAAACTGAAGATCAGAAACCTCAGAAACTCGTTCTAATATTTTCTTTACTGAGGTCTTTCTTTTTCACATCAACAAAATGTAACGAGAGCAATGAAGTGCTCGTGGCGTAGCTTGCTTGGACGTTCTTGATTGATCGTTGAAGTTAAGCAGCGTTGTCCGCGGTCACAATTTGGATTGGTGACCGCAAATCTGCAAGTGGTATTACGAGCTGAGCTCTTCCGTGCTTTGGAGGGCACGGTAAATTGTCGGTCCCGGCTTTTAAGTCGCGAAGCCATGACGGAGGCCTTTAGGCGGCCTAAAAACTAAGTCACCAGAGTTGGCTGGCCACTTGCTCATACGAACTTACTTACTGAGCAAGTGCCAAAATGTTTCTACCAGATATGTATAAACATCTGTGGAATTGGTAAGACAAACTTACGTTATTCATTCATCTTTAGCAATGAATAATACGGGATTACTTTATTTTTAACTAGCGGACGCCCGCGGCTTCGCCCGCGTGGACTACTATTTCTTTTATTCCACGGGAACAGTGCCATTTTTCGGGATAAAAAGTAGCCTATGTCCTATTGCCGGTTATTATCTATCTACATTCCAAATTTCATCATAATCGGTTCAGTAGTTATGGAGATACGTGGCAACAAACATTCACACACACACACACATGGACTTTCGCCTTTATAATATTAGTAGGATAGTAGGATGTTTGAACTGCATTCACCGCATTTACTCTTATGAAATTCGATTTAGATCATTATTTCTAAATTAAAGTGTCTGTAATACATATTTAAATAAGCATAAGTGTCTAATGATGGTCATTCTATAATATTTATATTGAAATTATTTTAATATCTTTCTACAACTCATTCTTATGGCCCTTGGATTAGAAATATTAAAAGTAAATCACTACTATTAGAATATTAACTTTAAATTTTGTTCACTTTATTTATGTTACGAAACAAAATATTTATTGATGCACGACCGGATTTGTACCCACTACCTTCGGATCAAAAGTCGAAGCACTGTCCCACTCAACCGACACGGCTCTCAAGAGCTTATTATTTATTATTCATATTCATTAATTTATTGAAATTAGAAAATATTTTTATTATTTATTTATTTAATCTTAGCATTAAGCTTAGCATAACAACATTGTATTCTAACTAGGCACCTAATTGAATGTGAATTAGATATTTTGACGAAATTTTGAATATTAATCAAACATACCAAGGACAAGCCCAGATTTGAAGACATTATACTCAGGAACAAAACAACGCTGATTGATTACTGTAAGCTAATGAGAAATTTGAAATGAGCAATTGAACTGCGACACAGCTGAAATGTGCGGTACGTAGGTACAACAAATTAATTTGCTTGTTGTTGTAACAGGAACCTAGAAAAATACTGCCTTTATCCATATAACTAGTAGTTCGCCCCGAACTGAGATCTCGCGCACCGTAGATGGCTTACATTTGGACTTTCTTCTGACTACCCCTATAATTTCAAGTGCTACTACTGATACTGCCGAGTATGCCTATTGCGCTAGCTCTTCATGGTAAAAAATACTGGCATGCATGCAATACATAATGTCGCGTCTAATTTTTCATTTAGGTATTTCATATTTATGAATTCTCGTCGTATTTCTAAAAGTATACGTCCTAGAATAAAAATAATAACTATTTTGGAATGTACAAATAAAGACCTTTCATTTGACAGCCCACTCAATATATTTGTTTACTTAACTTTTTTTACCCCAATTATTTTCATTCTTTATCAAATTTTTTTTTATCATGAAAATAAATCAAGTAGCATCTAAAATCATTGCAAACCAAACCGCAACGATGCCACTCTCTTTTTAAGACCGACCAGTCAATGAGCTACGAAGTCATCGAAACTCTATGCAACGGGAGCTCTTGCAGCTCTGGTTTCGTAGTTTTTGGTCTTTGGTCGTATTTCAAAAACTATACATCCTAGATTAAAAATAAAAACCATTTTGGAATGTACAAAATAAGCCCTTTCGTATGACACCCCACTCAATTTATTTGTGTAACTTTCATAATTTTTTACCCCCTTGGGAACCCAATATCTTCACAACCCCTTCATCGATTAAGCTCATATGCTCCCCCGTAAATTTCCTTACCATAACCTATTGACCTACCAAGTTTCATGCAGATTGGATGAACGGTTCGACAGTTATGCTCGAACAACAATTCGTGAAACATACAAACATACAAACATACAAACATACAAACATACAAACATACAAACATACAAACATACAAAGCAAAATCGCCCAACTTACCACTAAGATCTTCGCTCGCTTCGCTCGCTCGATCGATAACGTAAAGTGATAAAAATATGCTCAAATTTTAAATTATTTTGGTATTACGTTCCTAGGTAAGTAGATACGTTCGCCGAGCCCTTAAGGTTTTGCAAAACAACACAATTTTTTTGACTCTGGAGGGTACATACCTAGTCCAAAGGTCAAAAGGTCCAAGGTGTTAAAATATCCAGATGCTACATAGACAACTTGAAGATCTTTTAACATTTGACAGACTTTTTTGATTGAAAGAATAAAGTATTGCTAATTTAATCAATTTATTTAAGCTTATAGCTAATTTTTGAGTAACTTAAATATCAAGCAACTGCAGCTAATTTTCTTTGGTGTAAAAAATGGAACGTAATGTAAAATTTCAATCAAAATCTTTTATTTGGCATCTAAATCCTTTATTTTTGTAGTTTTTAGAGTTTGACCTAAAAAAACGTATGAACTTACGACTCGACTGGCCTCTTAGCTACACAACCTACAGCACATAAGGCAGAGTTGTAGCTCTGCCTTATGTGCTGTAGGTTGTGGGTTCGATTCCCATCCAGGACAAACATTTGTGTGATGAACATAGATTTTTATTGTGTGTCTGGGTGTTTTAAAGTATTATAAGTATGTATTTCCAAAAAAAAAGAAGTATGTACCTATATAAGAATTCTATCAGTTATCTGGTTCCCATAGTACAAGCTTTGCTTAGTTTGGTGCTAGATGGTGCTGTGTGAAATGTCCAACAATATTTATTTAACAATACAGGACCAATACAGGAAGGTACTGAGTGAAACAGAGCTAAATCACGCGATATTGCGAAATGACAACGAATTACCTGCCGGCGTACCACCAACTCTTAGAGCAATGTCAAAACAAGGTTAAAACAGTCCTGCATCACGTCAATGACTTGACACTTGACACTCCACGATGAGACGTTACCAAAACATTTCTGCGTTAGGCTTACTTTAATCTTACCTTAGACTTATCTTAGCACGGAATCAGAGTATTCTTACTTTGCATTGCTCTAAGAGTTCATAATAGGTAAGGCCCCTGATTGACGGTGTCCGACAGACTACCACCTCAGTTACAGAGGGTTAACCTGCTATTTTATTAGAGCTGTGGCTAAACGCTTACGCTTTGTAATTCCACAACAGTAGGCTCTGTTGCGAGAATTAATTTCACGACTGAGATGCCTAATGAATTTCAGTTACCTACGCCATAATATATCAACCGTGCGTCTATTACGAAACCTATATTATAATTTATCAGCCATGCGTCAAAATGAGAATTTGATGATGTGTTACCGATGGTAATTAGGGTTTGAGTGGTTTCATGATTGAAGTTATTTCTTTAGAATGAATGCGTTCTGTTGTATAGTAGTATTATGCGAATGCAGATAACATTAACCATCAATTTATCAATTTTATTTCAGTCTTCATTTCAATTCTGATACAGTTGGGCCGGCGGATCTAGGCGTACGTGAAGTCAGGCTCTGCGCTGCGCAGTAGAAAATTTTGTATGAAAAAGTTGCACTGCGCATCGAAACGGCTAACTTCACGCACGCCGAGATCCGTTGGCCGTACTGTAAGTAAATTAAATGCTTTTTTTTTTATTTTAGCATCGTTTTAACGTGTAATATTTGTGATCAGTTGAAATTGAATAATTTTTTTATTAACGTTTCATTTTGAAAAAATATTTTTAATTTTTATTTAACAATAGAAATACCTACATAATAATCTTTTTGGTACAAATAAAAAAAAAGATGACAAAGATATTCAGAAAAGGATTTACAAACCATGAAATCAGTAGGTAATTGTATAATCAAATCGCAATCTTCCTCAATTCAAAACTATTGCCTAACTTATTATAATGATCTACCGTAATTCCAATTCACTTTCAATACAGTTCGGCATTTTAATCAATCGGTTTGCGTAACTTTTATAATCACGAACTCAGTAGCCGCTCCATTGTCGAAAGTGTCAATCCAGTTCAATAACCAATAAATAATTATACCTTCTTCATCAATAATACAGAGACATAAACTACATAATATTATATGCAATATTATACTAGTGATAAAATATGCATTTTGCTAAATTCATTAAAAATATAAAAATATGCATGTTACCCTCTTCTGTTTTTTTAGATTTTGTTTAATGTCTGTAATTACAAACTAATACTCTGAAAAAACCCTTAGATCCACTAAATAAACCTATTCATCATCATCATTATTTCCCTGCCCTTTTTCCACTAGGTGAATAAATAAACCCAAACATAGGTCGGCTAAATAATCCCATCAAGGGTTCCATATTGTGAAAAGAACTTATTAATCCTACCATAATATTTTTTTGTTGATTTCTGCTGTAACTATCTCTACTACAACATCAGATTGTGATAAAACTTTGGTAGGATTCTGAGGACGCCCGCGAGGGTTTCTGGCCCATATAGAACTTTGCTGGGTCAGCTAGTTGTATATAACATTCAATAGGTACCTCATGAATGTTACACTGTAAGCTTTTTATTGCATTTTCGTTTTTTATACTCAACCTATGTCATCCCACTTGCTGGAAAACGGTCTCCCCTTTATCTCTCCAACTTGTTCTTCGATATTTCCCACCAAGTCTCCTCAAAGCGTCGAGATCATCCCTCCAACGTTTTATCGGCCGATCACGACCTCGCGCCCCGATTCTCATTTAGTTTAATAAATTTTTAACTTGCATTTAGTTGCATATACGGTTCATCCCAACCCTATTTGGTAATATAAAACACAATGCAAAACCTTATCATGAGCAATCGAGCTCTTTTCAAACTCAATGTCTTTATGTCTGTTACGAAACCAACGTAATCATGCGTCCATTCATTAGTCGTAGACAGTCGTAGTTGATGCCTCGTTTAGAAAAGACTTTTTATTAACAGCAAGTAACTACGCTACTATAAAGCTGATATTTATATAACTTTAGAATTGTTGTAAGTGTAACTGTTAGGGAATGCATGCATAATGTCGAGGGCATTGTGATATTTACGATAAATATTGTTATAGAAATTACTGTATTAAAATGGAGCAAAGTTTTTTATGCTCCGCTCTCTGGCAGCAGGAACTGGATAGAGACCGATGTTATTACTCTTTGTTAGTATCTATAGTGGTAACCTGTTATTTTGATGACTACGTAAAACGCTGTTTAACTTCATGTAGTTGCAAGCTCAGTTACGAGACCCTCAAATTCAATTGAAATTATGGATTTAATAATGAAGAACTGAGATGCCCCATTGTATTTCATTTAACTTGCGTTTAGTTACTCGCACGGCCAAAACAAGGCTTAATGGGAAATGAGCGAAGGCTTTTAATATTCGGCTTTAATTACACAATGGGGCAACATTTCATTAAATTGTCACTCACTCGGTTCTTTTTGTAATGAACTCAATCGTGACGTAATAGTGACGTTTGACGTCGGTGTGACTTATTGACTTTTCGACGTGATGGTACCAATTCGATATAATGAAAATGCTACAGTAGTACATGTTTCGTCATTGTATACCCACCTAACCCAGGTAGGTATAACAACATAGATTAGTGATTCTTATTGCGACTTTTCAAAACAATGAAGTGAAAAGCTCTCTACATAAAACTATCCTTCAGCAAAGACTTCGTCATTGCAGACTTCATGGCGCGTCGCTAATAATGTTAATGTCCCTAAAATTGTGAACTTATTAAAAACGCAAATTATTCTCTATGTAGCAAAAACAAATTGTTTCTAGTCTTCTTCAATCATAGCAAATATTGTGTCTTCCAAATTTTCTGGTAGTTTGTTCTTAATTACAAGAATAAAGTTGCTCCTTTTTCTGCTGCCTATAATTTTCTTTTACGGTTTGTTGAGCATCTTTAATAGTCACATTACTTGCCATCTAATTTTCTTGAGGAAACTTTTCACGGTTCTGAAAGATAGTTGTTTTTATTGTACTTACCTAATTGGTAATGTTTTTATACATCAGGGGATTACTTTTCTGGGTAAAATGGGATTAAATATTTTAATTTTTTTAATCATCATTTGCCACGAAAATACTACGCTACAAATTGTTAAAGCTAATAATAATAATATTTTCCTGACTTTTCAGATAATAGTCAAACATTTTGAAGTAATTCACTAATTAGCTAAAGATTAATGTTCCTCACGGTAAAGATTTACCCACAATGTTGTGCTATATCTTAAAGCGACTCAACACCGGCTTCCAGTCCACTTTGTTCATTTACAGAACAGCTTTATCTGGTCGTTGTATCGTGTATGTGCCATTTATCAGTTCATTCAATGCATGTTCTGTAATGGCATGGTAGGCTTGTTTGCAGCTTTTGTTCAGGAATATTATTTAACGAATTTTATATTTAATTTAGAATAGGTTTTTTTATTTTTATTAAAATTTTCTCTCATTTCATTTTATTTTCACTCTTTTTAAAGTATTTGCTATAAAATGAATATGAAAATGTAAGTTTAGGGCTAGATGGTTATATAAAATTTACCACCAATCATAAATCTCCTTTTGATCCTGCCTGCTTCATCAAATAGCTTTAGCTAATTTAGCGTCAATGACAAAATCATCGACTGGACGTCTCCGACACTTTTCTTGTCGTCCATTTTAACTATTTTGGCAAAATCAAATCAGTACTTTAACGTAACTTTTATAGACAGAAAATATTTTGTCACTGTTTTTGTTAATTTTATCTATAAGAAAGAAATGATAAACATAAATTATGATCGAAGAAAACTTACAACAAAACATTCATAAATATTCGCATTTAATAAACTGCGATTTCCTAAAACCTTCTCTAACAATTTGCAGTCTCTAAAATAAGTCAAACCCCCACGTACAAGAAACAAAACATTCCGTCTTGCAAATAACACCTTTACAAAGTTATTTATAGGACCGCCAACGGAAGACAACTAATTTAATATAACAGATGCCCTCATCTCAAACGACCACGCACCGCTGGCAATCCTTTGAGCTCGTCACGGCTGCTCAAAAGAAAAATGTCAACAAAACTCCGAGTCTGCTGTTCAAACTTGTATAAACAACTTTGACAATCGAGCGTGGAACGGAATAGTTGCTTGGGATGTTATTACTAGCCAAGTGAGCGGAGATGATTGGCAATTTTTTTGGGGATTTGTGTATTTTGTGGATTTAAAATCAATGTAACGTAGCATGGACTAAATCTTGAAGGAAATCACAGAATAGATAAGGTATATCAGTATAATTTTAGGATTGCTTACGACACATTATGATTGACGGAATGCTAGATTAGAGACGTAGGATTTACCAATCCCTAAATAATGTTCGGTGAATTGATCTTGCCCCTTCTCAACCGATTGTAACATTAATGTATATGGTCCACAGACTATATTATTAATCTTGGACGAAGAGACAAGGACCTATTGTAACTTTAGGATAATTATGCGTCCGAGAAATAATTATTTGACTGAATCACAGATAAGATATTACGCTTGAACGCCTCTACAAATATTACGTGGATTGATTTTGTCCCTTTTCAACCGCTAGTAACTAGTAACAAAGTTTTACATCAAACCTTAAAACTTTTTCAATCCGATAAACAGGAATTCCAATAATTGAAATTCAAACCCGCAGATAGACTCTGCAGCGAATACTAAAGTGCCTCACTCTTTGAAACTATTTCCTATTCAGCGTACATTGCGCTGTGTGGGATTTGGACGAGTGACCAAGACTGAGCGAGCCGTATTCAAATATTATTGTGGAGAAAGATCTACTAATACATATGTACGTTATAAGATTGATTAGGTAGGTACCTATGATTAAATACGAGTACAGAAACACACTAACACTTTTTTTAATCGTTATAACTTTTTGTTGCCCTTTTGTTATACTTTTTGCGATTGATACAACAACTTTTCATAATAATTATTTATTATTCATGAATAGGCTCTATAGGTACAATACAAAATATGTGTGAGATCTCTTTAGGGATGATTTATATTAGACCGGGCCGTGTCCGGGCCAACCGTGGTGTAAACGAGCGTCGTACGTTAGTAGACGGGCCCGGACGGGACACGGATCAGGCACTGTTTAATATAAACTGCTTCATACAAAATATATGTAACGTTTCAAAGCCGTACCCGATCCGGGGCCACGTACACGACACGCCCCAGGCACGGCTCGGTCTAATATAAATCTAGCCTTAAACTTTTCAAGTGTTTATAAACACCCGAAAAAAAACTAAACGCATAAGTATTCTATTTTTCAAGTTGAAACTTATTAAACAGAAGTTAATGAATAATTTCTGATCGAGGAATTAATATAGAATCGTAAATTGACAAACTAATATCACGCAATGACGTCACATACTCTATTGGAAATGAGAACGGGTAGTAGGGAGGGTCGTTTTTTTTTTTTCTTGATTTTTAAAAACGCTCAGCGTTAAAAAGGTGCCAAATGGTGTTGTTAATTGATATCGATGGCAGCAAAGTAGAAACGGACATCTGCATTTTTGCGAAAATGCTTTTTTTACAAAAATGAGCTTATTTTAACCTTATCTACAAGTCTGCATTAAAATAATTTCGAATTTCAAAATAATGAAGAAAATCTGGCACGTATAAAAAGACATCTACACACGAATTTTAAAAAACGTCGCAGTAGAAACGGACATTTACATATGACCGCCTTTACTTCGGAGCTTCGACAGGTGGCCCAAAAATGTGTACGATGTAAGCACGGACATCTGCCACTTATCCGTTTATCCGTCGTACTTTTTGCATAAATCCCAATCTAATTAATTTACTATTCTGTGTTTTATAAGGAAATTCATTAATTTTTCTGTAGATACACTAATTGATCTACAAGCAGACACTTACGGCAATTAAGATACCTATATGTTTAGAGGGTCTTTTCATAAAAGCAGGTTAATGCCATTTATCAAAACTACTTTAAAAAATATTTAGAATGTTCTTCAACTACATCTTCAGGTTTACAACAAATAAATTAAATTCGTGTTGAACCTTGCCATCTTTACACCATCGCCTGTGGCGTTTATTAGGTCCTCCTTTAATATTTTCACATATTTCCTCTACATCAAACCACTAGGTACTTAATACTCTTTCTTAAACTTTCGCGATCACTATTCAATATGACTAGGTACATAAGTTAATATTATTAACAGCTTACTGATCTTAGGAAATGACACACTTGAACATCGTTTGATTCATGATAAAGAGCGTTATCACTTACAACCTCTGCTAAAATACATTATAAGCCAAATAATGCTAGTCTAGCCAATTTAACTGTTTATCCTCAATCACGCGCAATAACACCTATACCTCATGGGTTTATTTCATTTGAAACAGAACCGCATTTGCTGGAACTTATTGCTGAGGATGATCATTTACGTTCTTTCAATCCACAAATCACTTTACCATACATTTTAATCACTGATTCTAGTGCAACATCATCAGCAATGGTGCTTCTAGTGAAAGCTTTTCTCCTTCGGAGAAAACGATGTAAATTTACAGTTGACGTTAGGAAGTAAAGCAGAAAATGCAGAAAAAAGAATTCGATCGATACAAGAAGATTTTTTTCTTAATATTGATAAAAAAATAAAAAGATGTGCAGCAGTTCCCATGCGAAAACTGTAAAAATTAGTGACGAAGTAACACGAAGTAGGTAAGTAGGTATTTGATTTATTTTTAAGGTTTGGGTAATGATGATAAACAACGGGAATTACTAATAAATTCCCATGTACCTATTGGCCAATGAGGCCTATAATTAATTGACTAACTAACTTTCTAAGACTGATTTTTTAAGAAAGAGAGACGTTAGAAAATTTGAAAATTTGATGGGTATTTGATTTTTTTTGTTTTAGTTGATAGTTACTGGTATCTAGTGTAATACCTACTTCATAATAAATTTCATGATGTTTTCTTAAAAAAAGGTATAAATACCTATACTAATTTGTGAGTTTTGGGAACTAAATGAGTTTAACTGATAGACGTAGATGAAGTTTAGTGAAATGTTAAATGCAAAGTAAATGAAGACATCTACAAAATTTGGTCAAAAAAGGAGAATACTATTTGCATGGTGCTTAGATTTTCTTTAAATATCATTAGAAATATTACCGGATGCTCATTATCTTAGTTTATTAGATATTTTAGGTGGAATGAACGCTTTTTTTATCACAACGTATAAACGGATATCAGGCAAATGTCTTCTTCTACGTCGAAGTTTTTTCAGAGTATAAAAGTACATCTACATTATTTCAGTAAAACAGTGATATATCAAAAAAATCTGTTATACAATCAATAAAGAAGGTTATTTTAATGCACCTCAGAAAATTTCATGTTAATCGGTTCATAACTCTCAAAAAGGCAACATGTTTTTACTAAATGTGCTCTCCTGTAAAGTAGCGTTTTTGTAGATGTCCGCATCTACTTTGCTGCCATCGATATGTAAAGTTTCATCCCATTATTTTAAGGTTTATTGCCTCCGGATTGTCATAGAGTTATTTAAAAAAGTAGATTTATGATGTCACTTCACAAATTTTTTTTAAAGTTATTTTACAGCAGATTTCATGCGTAATAGTTTTTAGTTATGACAAAAACATAAGTGTTTAGTGTAGTTTAAGTACAAAGGAGAAGGGAGGGACAGGGTGCGGTGGAAGTTGAGACAAGTGAAGCACAATTTATAGGTAAAACGCATGGGTGCCAGTCATTGGTTTTACGACATTAGAACAATGAAATGCACTCGAAATAGTTGGAAGGGCCCCTTATTTGGTTATTACGTGATTCTAAAGATAGCATATTGCAAAATCACGAAGATGTAATGATGTTTTATGAGTGGACCCGACACAAGTTGAAATTTAAGAAAGAAACGAAAAAAAAATCCAACGTATAAAGAAATAGAGGCCGTTTTAGTTGCAAACCTGATTTAAATATGGTCAAAATCTTCTAACCCCTCAGTAGAACCAAAACAAATGAGGGATTATTACAAACTTAACATTTAAAATGCAAAAACCTTCTTTATTTTCACCAAAAAACACCTAAAAACAATGTGGAAGAGTCTCGGCTTGGAAGTAACGTTTTCTTTGATATTTCGGCTTGCATGTGTCGAGATTTATTCCTAAATGTATTAGCTCGTTTACGTTAACGATCCAGTAATTAAAAAAAAACAGCTTTATCGCACACCGGAAAACATTTTGCTTGCAATGTTGATTGATCCCCAGCCGCACGTTCGTGAATTAGTTGCATATCAAATTTTGAAAGAAAAGTCAAAAACAGCATCAAAATGCGTCTGTTTCAGTTAGTAAAGACAAACTTAACGCATCAACATTATTTCGGTCTTTTGAATTGGTGTAAAAGTGTCACTAAGCTACCTATTGTTATTAAAATTTCTCCGATTATTAATTCTACTCTGAGATTTTCAATACAGAGCTTTCCAACCAATTCGCAAGTCTTAAGATCAATGAAGTCGAAGAGGCGGATGAACAATATAAAATAATATTAAAGTCAATTGACACCAGCAGTAAAAAAATCAAAAGCGTAAACAAAACTAAAGCTAAACTTTCACAACATACAAAAAAACTAATTTCAGACAGGGATAAAACTAAAATTTGCACAAAAGAGTATAGTATTATAGACAGACAAGTAAAACGTAGTATCAGAAAAGACATTAGATCTTTTAATTCACAATTAATAAAAATAGCTATTGAAAAGCACACGTCACTAAGATCAGCAAAACAGGGATTTTGCAGAACCAAACATTGGATCAACTGTCTTCAAGATGTTGATGGTAAGAAACAAAACAGTCGAGACAAAATAATGAGCATTTGTACAAACTTTTATAAATCTTTATACTCAGACGCTCTAAAATGTGACGAAGAGGAAGAATACCAACGTTCCGATACTATACCTTTCTTTACTGGGAAAGAAGTCAACGAAGTCCTTAAAACTATGAAATACGATAGGAGCCCAGGAAAGGATGGTGTTACGACGGAAGCGCTAAAAATCGGCTCACCAACACTCCTCCCCCATATTACCAATTTATTTAATTCCATTTTAGACACCGGCCAGCTACCAAAACAATTCTGTCACTCAAATATAGTTCTTTTGTATAAGAAAGGTGAAAAAACCAACATCAGCAACTATCGACCTATTAGCTTAGTTTCGCATTTGTACAAGGCATTTATAAAGACTATACAGAATCGTATTGCAGGCAAGCTCGATGATCACCAACCCCCAGAACAAGCGGGCTTTCGTCCCGGATTTTCAACTTCAGACCATTTACATACTCTTAACCAAATAATTGAAAAGTTTACAGAATACCACAAACCTCTCTACATTGCCTTTGTGGACTACGCAAAAGCGTTCGACAGTGTAAAACATTCCGCAATATTTAAAGCTTTAGAAAACCAAAACATTGATCAAACCTACATTAAAATTCTTAAAACAATATATAAAAATAGCACAGCTGATATTAAATTAAATTCAACAGGTCCAACATTTAACATAGAGAAAGGGGTAAAACAGGGCGACCCACTCTCTCCCATTTTGTTCACTTCAGTTCTCCAAGAAGTCTTCAAGACTCTCTCCCCAACTTGGACAACAAAGGGCATCGACGTTGATGGCAAGCGCCTAACTAACTTGCGTTTTGCGGACGACATTGTCCTTTTTGCCCCAACAGCATACGAACTACAGGAGATGCTTCAGGAACTGAGCATGGCGAGTCTTGAGGTTGGACTTCTGATGAACCGATCGAAGACTAAGGTCATGTCGAATAGCACGAGACGTAGGGTTGTGGTAGATGGACAGGATATACAATATGTTGACGAGTATATTTACTTGGGCCAGTTAGCGAGCTTCGAAAACAGGCAGGACAAGGAGATCGGTCGTAGGATCGAGAATGCCTGGAAGAGCTACTGGTCCATGAAGGCGCACATGAAGGGTGACCTTCCTTTGACACTGAAGCGTAAACTCGTTGACATGTGTATCCTGCCCGTCCTAACCTACGGTGCGCAGACATGGTCCTTGACCGAGAATCAGAAGTCCAAACTCAAGATCTGCCAGAGGGCAATGGAACGCAGCATTCTCGGGTTCAAACGCATCGACCGAGTACGCAACACCATGCTGCGTTCCCTTACCGGCATAGTGGATGTTGGCAATAAATCTGCCAGGCTGAAGTGGGATTGGGCTGGCCACGTGAGCCGGATGCAGACAGATAGGTGGGCCCATATATCTACCTCTTGGGTTCCAATAGACGGAAGGCGGCTTCGGGGTCGGCCGAGAAAGCGTTGGCGGGACGACCTTGTCACCTTCGCCGATGGATGGTGGGACTCGGCGAAGGATAGGGACGGTTGGAAGAGTTTGGGGGAGACCTTTGCCCAGCAGTGGGACGAGATAGGTTAGGAAAGAAAAATTAATTCTACAAAAAAAGTAAAGGGGAATTGGATTTATTTCACCTTCTGTGTCACAAAAAAGCAGTAGAAGGAGGAATTAAAGCTGTGACCGAAGTATCAGCTATTTTATGCAATAAAACAATGACAGAAAGATTCTTAAAACCCAGATAGACTCCAGAAAAGCGATACTGAAATTCGACAGCAAAAAGGATTTCACCACAGACTAAACCCTTCACTTTAATAATTATTCTAGTATTGTTTTCCATAATATTTAAAGTAAAAATTGTGTGCTCTCTAAAAAACCTTTAATTACCAATGATTTAAGACTTTTTTTTAATGAAAAGTGATTATTTAGTGTAACTTTGAATGTCGTGCTGTTAGGCCTGTTTTAACCATATTTGTTGAAACCCAACATGATTTCGGAGGCAGAAGATCAATTCCGATTGCAATGAAACTTCATAATCTATTTATACTCATCAATTGGCACCGTTTTGTCACTGTGCCCGTATAAAAACTAAACTTTTTTTTTTCTCCATACAAGAGTGACCCACGCTAACGGGTAGGGTAAGCTGTATGTAAAACTTGACTGACCTACTTACCGTTGATTGTAAAAGGAATGTTTCATATTGAAAACGCCGAACATACACGTTGTTTATAAACCGGGTAGGGGTTGTGTTACGCAAGTTACAAACTCAATAACTTTTATAATAAAGAATCTTATGATGGACATTTTTGAGGATCACTGAAACAAAAAAAGAGTTTGTAATTAAATTTTAAAATTAAGAAAACTAATCAAGAAATTAAATCATCTCGATTTAATTTATTAAATTAATTTAAATTACTAATACACTAGCAGAGCCCTCGCGCCTTTGCCCCCGTAGTGATATGGTGATGATGATGATGATGAAAAGTAGCCTCCTCAAGAGTTTCGCTATCAAATTTTTTTAGATTTTTTTCAAATCAGATGGGGTTTTTCGAATGACGGTTTGTTTGTTTGTTCCAACAAACAAACGATTTTGTTTGTTCCGCTTTATACACCGTTTATTTTTGGTCAGTTTAAAGCCGGCGCCTACGTAATCTATATCGATAACCTTACTCAAAAATATTAATAAATATGAGATCTATTTTTTGCAATTAATAATATCACGAAACATAGGCAGGATAAATCACGGAGATACGTGCTCTGTGCTCAGCTGTTGCTACGGCATAGAGTCTATGCTACGTCGTAGTCATACATACATACCTAGGTAATTAGCTCTGCGCGCCTACGACACCATAACAAGTGTTTTACTCACTTTTGTTAATCATTTCAACTATTTAGTTTCGTATGAAATACTTATCAAATTCAAAAACTAAACCAACGACACGAATACGATTAAGCAATACAAGCAGTGGGTGCTGGCTTTAAACTGACCCAGAATTAACGGTGTATATCTATCATGTAGCCCCAAATTAAGCAGAGCTAGTGTTATGGGAACTATCATGACTTATAATACTTTTTTGTAAACACATACTTATACATAGAAAAACATTCAGGCCGGAGACAAATAGTTTTGCAGATCATACAAACATTTGCCTCGTGGCGGGGATCAAACCCGCAGCCTTCTGTGACTCAGGCGGGCCTTCATCCACTCCGCCACAGACGTCGTTATATTATTGGCGATGCAAAAACATCGTCAATAATGTATGACTGGTTTAAGCGACATCGATTTGCGGTGAATTATGTCATACGCTCAACCGGACTTAATGTGATTGACCTAATTATTAGCCATCATCAACGTTGTATTGGCAGTTCTACTCTATAATAGTCAGCTTTACTGATCGAATATTTATAGTAATACCAGAGTTGGCCACTTGCTCATACGAAAGAAAGAAAGAAGTAAAAGTAACGTTGCTTTTCTCTTCTAACCTTATAAAATTAATGAACATAATATGATTTTGTGTCCAGGAGGATAGACAAAAGCATGTCCAAACACAATATTTGGCACAAGTCCACATTCTAGAGAAGTTAGCATTCCATACATAACAGGGGCCCTAGCCATATTACACGATCTGTCGTTGCTGTAGAACGATCTATCGTCGCTGTAGAATAGAACACTTCAAAATATATAGGACTTGACGTTCTGACCACGTGACTCATCTATTTGAAACGTAATACAAATCCTATACATTTTGAAGTGTTTCTATTCTACAGCGACGATAGATAGTGTAATATGGCTAGGGGGGCTGGTTGCACGTCGACTTAGCGTGTGTGTTAAAAACTATATAGGTGCAATGAACCCTTTAGCAATAACAGAAAAGGCTTTTAAAATGGTTATATATAGAAACGCAATTTAATACTTGAGCCCCAAAGGAATTACCGAACTTTTAACAAGCACGCCTGTCAATCACCTTCGTTACGTCACATGCGACATTCAGTAAAAAGTATGCAGAAGCTTTATTTAATGAACAATATTGAACAGCAAAAACTCCATATCATGGCACATTTGCCGGTCAAATTGGGGCCACAGTGTTTTGGTGACTTGGAGCTGTTACTAAAGCAGTTTTAATAAAGCAGTGTAAAGGTAGCGATTCGCACATGAGTCTGAGACCGGATACCGAGACAGGAGACCGTTTTGAATAAATTGACGGTTCTCTATCTCGTGTCACTTTCGCACGCCCCTACAAAACCTATCTCTGGTCTCGCCTCTACGGTCTCGGTCTCGGGCCCGAACCGCCATCTTTAGTCTTATAGGATTTATTTTGACTTTCAACTAGATTTTTGCATCTAACTATTCCTCTATCTTCAAAAGTGTCTTGAGTGCCTAAAGTAAGCAAGTAAGTTCGTATACGCACTAAGCAAGTGGCCAGCTCTTGAGTGCCTGAGAATTATGAAAATGACCATCAGCAAATCATTGGACAATTGAAATGGACCCTGTTTAACCACAGTAGTGCCAGTATCCAATATTCAGATCTCAATCAACCACTGTGACTTGTTGACTTGTGACTGTGACAAATTTCTTTGGCTTTAGTTTAAATTAACTTTTATAAAGTCTTCATTATTACGATAAATGTTCAAACCAAGAAGCAAACACAACAGGTGCATTCTCTCAAGGCGATAAGTCATCCTTAAAATAATATAAAAAACGTGTTGTGTCGGTCCATCCACACTGTCCAACACTTGATAATTTATTACCATCTTCCTTCACAGGTAGGGCGAAAGTCACTAAAGTTGACAACGGGCAAATAAAAAGCCCTTTTGACATGACCCATTTCTACGCCATAAAATTATTCCCATCTCCCATAAAGTTTGTTATCATTGTCTAATATTTGGAGTTTTTATTAGCTTTGCTCCCCGTTGGTCTGTTTGAGTTATGTTTTTTTAATGTCTTTATGGATGGGATGTGAACGTATTTTGTCGCTTATTGTAGGTACTGATGCTTCCTCCATTATACTCGTACATTATGGTAGCTTGAGTCATAAAGTTGAATATTTGAAAAATGTAAATAGGCTCACAAATACCCATGGGTAGACAATGATCTTCAGGAACCTACCTACTCAAAATCTGTAAAAAAATTTAGAAGAAAAGTGGAGGATATAATATTTTACCCATGTCCCATGCACTACAGTGTAACGTTGAACGAAGGCATGGATGCAGATCATAGGCCGATACTTTTATAAAACTTTTTATCAACCAAAGGGAAACGTCAACTATTTCGTTGTGTTTCTTAATCTACTAATGATCAATGAGGTTAAGTTACTCTGTTGTGATGACGTTTTCAAATAAATCACCAATGAGGTTTTGCAAATTCCTGTCATTTTGGAGAACGAAACAAAACGCAGCGGTAATGATATATGAATGGATGACGTTGTAAAATAGCCATATTTTATAGAACATTTTATCAAGTTTTGAATGCCAGTATATTTATTTTGAACAAAACATAACTTTTCAGCTGTCAATCTTCTTTCTGCCACTGACACACAAATTGTAATACTGTCTAATTTAAATATTTTTGTATCACTAATGAACGCACAAATTTCATTCAACTTAATTGTTGTCTTATTTGAAACAATGAAGACATTACTGTCACATGTATACGGTTAAGGTATAAACGGAAGTGGGTTTGTTTTCCATAACTGTTATGAGTGAAAAAAGTTTTAGTTAAGTTGTAGTAAAGTTATAGACGCAGAACTCAATCAAATTCAACTAGAATCACAGTAATGATTAAATCAAAATCAAAGAACTTTATTTGTTAAAATTACAAGTTATTAGGTACATTGGTGTTATTATACTAAGGCTGGATTCGACCAAAAGTCATCTTACTCCAGAGTAACTAGCCGACATAATTTGAAATACACTTGTTTAGAAAGCGCAACCGAACATTACTAATACATACGTACGCATACAAATTATCCTGGCTATAAGGTGTCAACTTTACAATATCAAAATATTCAAAAAAACAGTAGTGTACTCTCGAGCAAAAACTTAATCCAGTTTGGTCAAATCCAGCTTTAATAAATAAGATTTAACATACTAACTAAAAACATGCATTTTATAAAAGTTCTTAAATACCTAATGGCTATTTTTGATACCTATTTAAAAACTATATTTCATTCATTTTAAAGATCAAATCACTATAATTTATCTATTTTCTAATAGTCATGAACCCGTGAAAAGGCACAGAACCATTAGAACAGTGAATAGAATAAAATATATCGTGTGAAAATCGTATAATCTAAAAACGCTACCATTTAAATCGGGGTCCGAGCATGTAATTTAATACTTTCTTCTTACTTAAATGTTGCATTCACAGAAATAATTATACGGTGCGTGGTTATCTGAGTTCAGTTTGACAGCTCAATATACATTTGCCAAAACATTCACGCTTAGAAGCAAGGGTGTTTATTTTCATTAATTATTCTGGTAAGTTAGTAAGTTTGTATGAACTATGGTGACGGATATTTTAGACCGCCTAAAGGCCATAGTTATAGAATAGAAGCTGACCTGCACGACCTCGGAGCCGACAACAGGCTAGAGGCAGCAATGGACAGAAAGAAGTGGCGAATTCTCGTTTCGGAGGCCAAGACTCACTTTGGGTCCCTGAGCCAATGGAGTAAGTAAGTACCTAAAGGCCATCGTCATAGCTTAACGACTTACAACCCGGGACCGACAATTTAACGACGACTTTTTTTGTAATCACAGTATTATACATAGAAAAATAGCCAGTCCCTTGTAAACAGAAGGCAGACAAAGGATATCCTTTTTGTTTTTCAGTAAGTAAGTAAGTAAGTTCGTATGAGCAAGTGGCCAACTCTGGTGACGGAGTTTTTAGGCCGCCTAAAGTCATCCGTCGCTTTTTTCATGGCATTTTTCGGTATAAAAATACATAAGCAATGCCTTTGCGATTTGTCGAAGTGCACCCGCGGTCTTGACTAACTTAAGCATTTGTATCGCTGGGAAAAGAGAAATAAAGTTTAATAACAAGTTGTAGTTCAGATGTATTAGCAAACAGAGATTGTTTTGAAGATTTGCGCAAATTACAGATGTTAAGCAAGTGCATCAAACATTCATTCGACAAACATAATAGGTACCTACCTGTCCCTTATTACACATTAAAAACGATTTGTCATTCTGCAGACATGCAACTAAAGAAATGTTACAGTAAACCTGGATGGATTGAAGGATTATTTTAAACTCTGAGGTTTGAGGTAGCCTTTTGTTTCATATGATTTAAATTAGGTACAGCACAGGACAAACATTTGTGTGATGAACACAGATATTTGATCTGTGGTAGGTATGTATTTACAAAAAAATATAAAGGTATTATATCAGGTTCCCATAATACAAGCTTTGCATAATTTGGGGCTAGATGGCATTGTGTGAAATGTCCAACAATATTTATTTTTTGATGTCCGAATAATGTTGTTTTTTACAAGTTTTTAAAAAATTTTTAAACACAAACAATTCTAAGACTCTTCCAAGAAAGATAGACATCTCCTAAAATCCTCAGACACTGAAAAATCTTAAAATATGGATATTCTTATTAATCGAACAAATCCATCATAGAGGTCCAAAATAGAGGTTTGATTTTTTAAATGTGAGACATAAAGAAACAAAACTTCAAAGGATTCAAGTCCCAGGCCTTTAAAGCTAAAAAAGGTACAGATATCGCTATTATTTTCTGGGGCATGCATATTTTCGTGTCCTGTTTATGCAAATTAATTCATAATAAATATTTTGATTTCATGTTAACGAGTAGTTTGAGTTGGTTGCCGGCTCGTTGGAATCTCGTTAAAGCTGAATATAAACGGATATTATCATAATATTATTATTTACAACGATACCCCTGTATTTATTCTGTTCGCTTTCTGCGTAAGTGCGTTTGTTGGGATACCATTCGATGTCACATTTGATTCCATGAAATATAAGTCTTTATCTTCCGGCCCTTTTCCCACACTATGTGGGGTCGGCACAACGTGATCATCGCTTAAATTCTGTTCAATTTCTAGTAATTTAAACTCTATTTTCTTATCAATGTAAATCTTCACTCATTGTTAATTTACACTTCTACTTCTATAACTATTTACATTCATGACACTCTTACGTATGAATATGGAGGATTTAAGTTTAGCAACTAATGAAAAGAAGAGGAAATAAAAAATGTTTTAAAGGAAAGTATTAAATAAAAAAGATTTGTTCAAACTGATAAATAACGAGGCACGTGTCAAAAATCAGAAAATTTTAATTACAATCAAGGACAACTAAATGATCAGCGATATCGAAATCGAGATCGTAGAAATTTGATATCTATCTTCTAAGTAGTTAGATTTGAATTGTTTTGGGCGGCAGTAAAATAATTTGCGTTGTAAATCACTCGCAGGATAAAAACGAAAGTGTTCATTCGCTCGGAAAATTTATTTCTTTCGACATCTCACTGGTTCTTGTAAAGTTTCTACTTTTTAATTATTTGCCGGATGCGGTCCGGCGACGCTCCGTTTGAATCCAATGTTCTGTTGCTATGTTTGACTTTTTGGTATTTTATGGACAGAAATTCCTTTTTAGTATTTTTAATTGCATTTTTCTACGTGCCGATTTAGGGAATATTTATGGTTACGGTTAATAAAAATAGCCGAGAAATAAAATGTTGAAATTTATTTCATTTTAAAGTGTTTTATTCTTGTTTGAGGATCAAAGAATATGACAAGTTAAATCAAAACCGTCTAGCCGTAACGGACATTATTAGTTGTTTACAAAACTCTTTTGAAAAACTTGAATTCGGTCAGCTTTATGACTACACAGAAGTCAAAAAGCGAAGTAAAGGAGTTGCAAACACTATCTTAGCACTAGTTGAAAACTATAACGAGTGGTCAGAAACCTATAGATAGATACGATATTATGAAAGATTCACTTTTACTGCCACCATCTTCTGTGTTGTTTAAGCACAAAAGTATAGTTTGGTCGTTGTGGTAATTTCTAATAGATTATTATCTACTCAATCATGACTAGTACCTACCTTTGGCATTTGTCTAACTCCTCAAATTAGGGAAACAAACAAATACGTTGAGCCGTTGAGTAATTACGAGTGGACATAGGAAGGACATACATACATAGATACACACATACATACATACATACAAACACATGACTCTTCTTTTGGGCTAAGCTGCATTCGAGTAAAAAGGAAGATCAGAAGGGAAATTACACTGTAAAGCCCTGCAGAACTGACAGTTGAATATGAATAACGAGGTAAGTTTTAGTTGATATTTCTGTCGTCAGAAACTGGTGCTTCGAAGTCGCAGGGTGTGTTTGTCCAATATAATAGGTTCGCGATGTTTGCGCCGTGTGATTGATGCCGTCCAGGCTAATGGATCGATATCTGAAGTTCTTGGCTTCGATTATATGTAAAACGTCGACTGTAATCTAACAACCGTTTCAAAGTCACTGTGTATTCAGTAGGACCTGCTAGATCACTTAGAATACTTAGTCATTTGAGCTAGGTGATTTCACAACGTTCCTTCGCAACGTATTGGTCGTGAAGAACCAGGGTAACAAACACGGTTTGGGGCCTAACTTTATCTTCAATGATCCATCTTCCTAAACCTAACTCAAGCTCAGCCAACTCAAGCTCGTCGTAATGGCGGTATCAGCTTTTTAAGTTTAGTCATGACAGACTTTTTAATGTAATGGGAATTACTGTCAATACCAACAGCTTCTTCTTCTTAGTCGGGCACTCTTGGCAGAGTGATCGTCGTTGAAGTGATGGCACCCAATTCTTCTCCATCGTCCTCGTTCTTCTTCCGATACATATCCATTTCTGGAGGTTAGTTGCATTGCGAGCACACTGTACTACTGTGGCCTGGGTTGTTTTCTTAATTAGGTCGGTCCAGCGATTTGGTGACCGACCAGGGCTTCGTTTACTTTGTCCTTGTACAACAAGCCTCATTTCTGGAGACATGTTCAAAGAACTTCAATGCTAGTAACTGGACATCATCATTTTCCTGCCCTTATCCCACGCTAAGTGGGGTTGGCACAACATGTTTTCCTCTTCCACTCACCTCTATCATTCGTCAACTCAGAATCCACTCCTCTCACATTCATATCCTCTTTCACACAATCCAACCCCTTCTTCTTCGGCCTTCCTCTACTTGCGTACCTTCATGCTTAGTGCACAATTGATGATAAATCTATCTCGTATGCGAAGCTCCATACCAACATATTCTTTTATAAACGGACGTGAAATGTTGGTTGCAAGTTCTCAGGGATCAAAAGCTTTAGGGCCTTGGGGTACTGTTTCTGTTTGTGTTGGCTCGCTGATGGAACGTGTGGTGTAGTTTTGAGCAAAAATGTCATTCGCTACAGACACTGTCGGTCTTTAAATAAAGTTCCAATGTGTTTAAACAACCAATACAATTTCGTTATTATTAGTGGAGTCTCAGTCAGATTCACAAGAAATACAGGATCAATGCTTGAGGAGCAGACTAAGCCGCGGATTTCTTCACTGTTTTCCTTCACCTTATAGAGCTCGTGATATTCCTCCTCGTAATTATATTTAAAGCCTAGATAATTTATTTTGTAAAATAGATGTAGCTGGCGCAATCATGATTGTTAAATGTTCTGGAGTTTTTGAGACGATCCTTTGAAAACCATTCAAGTTTGATTTGAAATAATATTTTACACTGAACAAATTTCAAAGTAAAATCGTTCGACAAAGAACAATTAAATCATTGCCAAATCAATTGTAACTCCCAATCAAAGTAAAATGAACAGCAACATTGGAACTTCATTGATTCCATCGGAATTGCTTTTACGAAGAACTTGAAGACAAGTCAATACAGCTTTCAATCAATTCTAAAGTTGATTCATTAGAATTTGTTTACTCAATTAATTGGATAAGAATCGTTTTCACACTGAAAGTGTCGGGATATTTGAAATCTCTTAAAATAAATAAAATAATGTCGAAATCAATAAGACTGATCAATAAGCTTAAAACCATTTGAATTTCTTGTAATAATAAGGCAATATATAAATTACCTTCTATAAAGATAGTGAGCACTTTAATATACAATTATACCTACTACTAAAACTTGACTCTTTAGATATTGAAGATAAACTTTATAACCTAGTATTATATTCAGTGATCTAATTTAGAGTCTAAACTTAATTATTCACGAATAATTAGTCGCGAAACAAGATAATAAAATCACTTAGCCCGAGTAGATCTCGGTAGGATCACTTTGAAGCGTTTTAAGTCTTTTTTAAATGACTTTGACTTAATACATATTTTAAACTTTCGCGACTTGAACACGACTGTAATGTCGCCGAAACGTCGAGGTAAATAAAATAATTTCATTATGCGATTAAGTCCCGTTAATAATGACTTTGACTTAATCTCCAAAATATTTACCAGAACCAATTATTTCCAGTAAAATAAATAAGCAGAAAACAAATAGCATAAAGGTGCGTACACGGATTACCGGGTGTCGAATTACCGATATAATTGGTTGGGCCTTCGGAGGTAGAGTTCACGCATCAGATGGTTTGCAAATTGGTACTGCTTTGTCGGCCGTATTTGATGGACGACGTGGCTATAAACCTGCTACTAATGGTTCAGTTGTCACTAACGAGACCGGTCATTTTAGTGTTAGATATTTCAGTTTTAAAGAATTAAAAAAAAATACCAGAGAATCCGACTAAATAGCGGAGGTTTTAGTTTAGTTATTTCTAAATCAAAATATAAAAATAAATACCTGTTTAGATCTCTAGACGCTGAAGAGTCATTCTGTAAACTCACTTCGAACTTCGTAGAGCTGAATCCGCACAATACATTCTTGTGTATTTAGTGAGTTCGGTCACTTGAGTGAATTCGAAGTGAGTCGTACAGAATGACTCTGCACATCACAGACCTTCTTATATTTACTAATGCCATCACTGTTCAAAGACAAGTGAGTGACAAGATAAAAACACAGTCCAAATACTTGCTAAATGATAGATTATGAATTGGGTTAAAACTCATTTGTAGACATCTAGCTAGAAGGTAATATAAATTAGGTATAGTTCGCGTCATGTAAAAAGAACGCTGGGAGAAAGTGGAGGGGTGTGTTTTGTCTCATGTATCTGAATAGGTAACCCATGCGCAAACAAGAGACTAAACATACCCCCTCTACTTTCTGCCAGCGTTCTTTTTACGTGACGTGAACTATAGATTTGCTGACTCGGCAAGTACTTAGCATTTCATTGCTAAATGTAAGGATAAAAAATATCTGAGGTAAGATAAAAAACAAAGTAAATCTAGAAAAAGAAAACCCTACAAAACCCTTCTGTAATGAAATTACTTACATTACAGAAGAAACTAAACTTACGTGTCCTTATTTAGCGGCATAAATGCGATAACTTTTTTCACCAAATTTTTTTGGCAGCACACAGAATTTCGTACATTTACGAAACGTGGAACTTTTTACGGAAATTGCCCGCGCGGGACCAAATATTTTGCTTTCCATTTACAGAAGAAAGTTTGAGGGTGTGGAAAATATATATAAAATACAGTACAAACTTTACAGAAATAATTCGTTGATCATTTTTACTTTAATGAAAAAACGATAGCAAAATGTATTGACTCTTTAACTAAGAAAATAATATGTATAAACACAGTACAAACTTTACAGAAATAATGCGTTGATCATTTTTACTTTAATAAAAAAACTATAGCAAACTGTATTGACTCTTTAACTAAGAAAAGAGAATAAAAGCTGTATTCTAGAAAGATAAAAATCAGTACAAACTTTACATAAAAATACTTTAACCATTTCATTGTATTGACTCTTGAACTAAGAAAAGAAGGAAAAGCTATATTGCGAGAAGACAGCGACTGATTGATTGGTTCTTGCACATTAGCTGATCAGCAAAAAATCCTAATAGCAAGTAATCTGAAGGAAGGCCTTGTTAATTGTTTATACCTACTTAGATTTAGTGAAAACATTAAGTTGTAGTGGGTCAGAATGACGCTTCGCTTGTGAGAAACTCTCAAATTCTTTTTTTACACACAATCCGTGGCCTATAACCAGCAGAGGATTGAAATAAGTAGTCCATAAGTAAGTAAGTTCGGATGAGCAAGTGGCCAACTCTTGGTGACGGAGTTTTTAGGCCGCCTAAAGGCCTCCGTCGTGGCTTAACGACTTAAAAGCCGGGAACGACAATTTAACGTGCCCTCCAAAGCACGGAAGCGCTCAGCTCGTAATACCACTTGCGGTCACCCATCCAAATTGTGACCGCGCACAACGTTGCTTAACTTCAACGATCAATCAAAAACGCCTAAGCAAGCTACGCCACGAGCGCTTCCATGTCCATGATGATGATAATGAAAAAAATAAATATAATAACATAACAAACAAAATATTATTTGTTTAATCCTCATCTATGGTTAAGATTCCAAAGTAATGACCTTTTCGAATATTTTTCAAAGTACCATTACCCCTTTACGCTCTCAATCAGATAAAAATCACCTGGCAAGATAAACGGCAGACTACGCCATGTGGAGGTCCGATGACATGGACTAAATTACAATAATTAATCACTATTTTCTACTCAACCCTTTTAGATAGGTAATGACGAATGCCCCCGGGGTTGTTTTTCTATTACTACTTGTTTCCTGTTTTGTATGATGATTAATCAGTAGACCACAGGGTTAAATGCTTTTGGAACAATGATCAAGGTGTTTGATGTCCAGTTTTTTTGAAGATTATTATCTTGGTTTATTGCTTGAAGTATTTTTTAGTTTTTATTCAACACCGAATGGTTTTGTATTTGCTGTGAAGTATTTTGTCATTGAAAATTGTGGATAAAAGTGTAGGGACACATAAATGTAAGTAGATACTATCTATACTATGAGACGCTGTCTTCCCCGTGCCCCTCGGTGAGACACTCAGTGCAGGGCCTGTTTCGTAGCCCACGTAACATGTAAAATTGAATAAATGCGGTTACCATTCGTGCCATATTCGGTTGTATGATTTATCATCCTTCACATAAAGTAGGTAGGTACTTCAAGGACAAGTATTTGCAAAAGTTATAGTGTGCATCGAAATCAATTTAATTTCTATAAAGCCTCGGATGCGATACTCGAACCTTCAAGAAAAAATCTAAAAAACCCCGCCCTTGGGACGTAGGATTTCAATTACAAACCATATTCACAGGATCGTGTTTTGCTTTCATTCATTTCAACCGAAATAATCTGTACCACAAACAACGTTGTACAGTCGAGTTGTCAAATATAATGCTCCTTTTGTGTGCCCAAAATCGATTATGGCCTTTTTGTTGTCAAATTGAGGTTCGAATTTCTGGAGGTCTACAATAGTTTTGATGTTTATCATCACCAGGTGCTTAGGATCTTTAAACGTATTTTTATTGAGTGCAACTTGAAGTGTGGTCTGTTATTTCTGAAGCTTAGAGAAGATTTTGGAGGCTTTGAGTCTTAAAAAGATCTTATGAAAGATACAAACTGTTTTTATAAATCCTGGCTTATTTTAAGGGTTAGCTGTTTTGACACCGTTTCTATTGACTTTCAATTCATGATCGCTTTACAATGTGCAGTCTGTAGGTAAAATATTGAGTTACCTTACCAACGAACTTTGATATTACTGCCTTGAGCTATATTCTGACAACTCTTTGGAGTTTATTTTAAAGTTTAATTCAACTTTAAAGACGTATAGGTTTTAAAGATTTTAAGACAACGAATACTGGAAAAAACTCTGTACAGAATTGGTGGTGGAACCATGGTGTCGATTATCCGGTAGAACAATTAAATAAATAATGCTGGACGTTTCAAACTGCATCATCTAGCCGCAAAGTAAGCACAGCTTGTGTTATGGGAACCATATGACTGATACATATATTTTTGTACCTACTTTTTTTTTTAAATACACAAATCCGAGACAAATATATTATATGCTGATAAAGATCATACAAACATTTGCCTCGCGACAAGAATCGAATTCGCAACCATTTTTTACCAATTACGTTTGTTACCGGAACATAATTGGTATAACGTAGGCTGTAAGGTTGTGAGTTTTAATCCCATTAAAAAAAAACATCCCTATGTACATATTCTTAAAATTAAATTTGAAATCAATTAATCTCACGGTGCAACTTCTTATTCAACACTTTATTTCCTAAAATGATTTCAAACATTAATGTACCGAAATACTGATAAGTACCTATTTAGCCAAGCCATGACGGAGGCCTTTAGGCGGCCTAATAACTCCGTCACCAGAGTTGGCCACTTGCTCATACGAACTAACTAACTGTTATGTAACTTTCATCCACAATATTTAATGACAAAATATTTCACATCAAATAAGAATCCATAATGGCGTTGAATATTGTAAAAGTTTGAAAAGTTTTTCTAATTCATAGGAAAAATTAACTAATTTATGTACTATCACGGAAAGCATACGCAGGTACAGGCATTTCTTGTCCAATTTCTGCTAATGCTTAGTTAGACCCAATGGACCTTTACAAAAACCGTGCAATTGCACAAAGGAGTGCGGATGTCATGTCTAACAAAGCGAACATACATCAAACGGCAAAAACAGGCGGAGCAGCGGGCGAACACTATCATTTACGCAACTATTTGTCATCGGGAAGTAGGGGAGGTTTGGTGGGGCCCTACTATGGAGCTAACGGTATTACATTTGTTTGAATCGTGTGAAGAAAGGCTGAGATGAAAAAACTACTGTGCAAGTGACGCACGTCATCATCATCATCATCAGCCTATAGCAGTCCACTGCTGGACATAGGCCTCCCCTAATGAGCGCCATCGCGCCCTGTCTTCAGTGACGCACATGCAGTACCAGAATAGATTGGCCCTCTGGCCATAGGACAATATCTGTACTGAAAACGCTTCCACAATGCTCTCCATAGAAGTCTTTGGGGAGCATCGTGGAGGCGTTATCCTATTATAAAAGCTCAAATTCAATTTTAAATAAACCATTTTCGTCATACCTAATGTATGTTCGTTTTGTGGCAAAGGGCCTGGAATGCCTGAAAAAAGCAGGAGGACCTACAGATAAGAGATTCAATCAGAAAAATAGGCCCAAGTCGTGTTCCTGCAAAGGCCTGAAGGCCTAGCACGTGCAACGGGACAAAGTTTTCTCGACTCGTTTTAAAGCCATTTATTTTGTTCACTTTTTGAGTACCTAACTACTTTTTTTTCATTCGAGCAGAGCTCGGTCGCCCAGATTCTTCTTTATACTTCGACTTTATAATAATCATCATTAGCAGCAGGGTTCTATAGTAGGAACTGCGGAAGCTAGATTAACGCTTGCCAACTTGATTAACGATGTGCGTAAGTTACACGACAATGGAATGCTGACTGCGATCTATGCGCTACTTAAAATTAATTATGAATAGGGTTTAAATAATAAAGTTTTATGTGAGTTGATATAACTATGGTAATAAAAGTTTATCTTACAGCAAAATAAATAACTTTACAACATAAAAATATCATAAAATAATTTGATATTATTATGATTATTATTATTATCATTATCAGCCATCATTATCCCACTGCTGGGCAAAGGCCTCCCCCCACTCTTTCCATACTGACCAGTGGGCCAAACTAACCACGGAGTGGTGCCCTAATACGTTGCGACGACGCCGACGTCGCGGCAGACCGCGAACGAGATGGAGAGACGAGCTTGCCAAATTCCGTGCGACTGGACATCACTAGCACAGGAGAGGGATTATTATGATATTTGATATAATTTTTTTTGTTAAATTTGGATGAGAAAATGATGTTGCTGATTAACCTACATTTTTTTTTATTTCAATAGAATGAATGCAGCATGCAATGCCTTTTATTTATAATGTGATTTATAGCAAAAAAAACAGTTGGTACAAGTCCAAAGAGAGTACCTACCTAAGTACTGAGTTAAAGTTAAAGGATTGTAAAGGTAAAAAAACTCACACTTGGTTTCAAGATAAAAATAAACTTTCAAAGCCAGGACTAATAAATGACATCTTTGAAATTAGAATCCCATCAAAATTAATCCTATTAAAGTGACAGTAGGATGTTTTAAAAGTTGAAATGTTCAGAGTTATTTATGAGTTTTTATTGTATAAGAAAAAAGCTAAATGTCCAACTAACCTTACTAAGGATATAGAGGGAATAATGAAAATTAGATGTCATAGTTATTCTTGAATTAACAGCATCTTAAATACTCACCAAAAAACTGCCCAATAATTTTTTTGTAGGTAAGTATATCTTTTTCTCTGATTTTGACGTAAAGACCTCCCAATTAACAGTGGCCAACTCTAGTGACGGAGTTTTTAGGCCGCCTAAAGGTCTCCGTCATGGCTTAATAACTTAAAAGCCGGGACCGACAATTTAACGTACCCTCCGAAGCACGGAAGCGCTCAGCTCGTAATACCACTTGTGATCACCCATCCCAAGAGTGACCGCGCACAATGCTGCTTAACATCAACGATCAATCAAGAACGTCCAAGCAAGCTACGCCACAAGAGGGGTTGATCCATCTATTCGGCTCGTAGCTCGCTAATTAGACTTGTACAAATTCTGATTTGAACTTCCACAGTTACAACGAGCACTAAATCCTCATTACCATTCAAAGTATTTCTCTGACAAAGTGACCTCACATTGCAAGCACACTTTGTTTTAAGGGTCGGACAAAAAGGTCAATCTAGACACCAAAATAATTATGGACCTAAAAGTTATTTTCTATTTCGACCGATTTGATTTGATATTACACTTATCATTTAAAGTAATTTAAAAACTCGTTTGAAACTACTTTAATGTACGGCACTTAAATATTTATTCATCAGCAATTAGAAAAAATACTAAAATACTAGACCATCAATTATTGAAATGCGTATGGAATAAGTATTTTTTAAGCGACATTACATAATTGAACATTACGCCTTAAAATATTTTTGTTCAACTTTTTGTACCTCGTGTTTAAAATACTTACCTACGAATACTTTTATTAAAAGTTAGACAAATATTTGATACTGATTCTAACCAACGACATAGATGTCAAAAAACGGACGTAAAAAATACTACAGATAGCGCAGATTTAAGCCACGTAACATTTGAAACCAATAGTAGATTTTGCACTAAACTGTAAACTGTAATTGATCCATTTCTTAGCACTATTAGCTTATTTTTTACTTACATTTTAGTGTAATCTAAATGTAGTCATAAGTAATCATACCATCTATAGTCATAGACTGGAACTACAAGAGTCTACATTTTTTAACAGGGCAGAAAATGTTTAAGATCATTCAGTATAATGCGGCAAATGTTTTAATTCAAATAAGAACACCCTTCATGAATAAGAATAAAATCAAAATTACCCATCACTTCATGAAAGAACAAAAGAAATAAAAAATAACGATCCTTTTTGAGCACAACAAAACAAAAGAAGCGAAACATTACACGGATTTAGAGCGAAATCGTGTTTCAATGTAAAAGAAAACACTTGCGTCACAGGACATAAAAACTTACGGCTCGGGACAAAATAGTCGCGTTCGAGCCTTTTACAGCTTCTGAGAAGATCCCACGGGGCGAAACAATTCACTAGTCTAAGGGACAGGCCATGCTATGCGATGCGACAACGACGCGGCATCATTCTGCAGGACGGCTGTAGGTAACTAAATATGAAATGTGATCGCGAATGTTAAGAGGCATTACACAAAATTTTCTGATTTACGTGATGTTTCGGGGCAGGATTTTTCAATGAAAACACTTTATTTGTAAAAAAATTATGGCACAGCATGAAATATCATTTCAATTTTGTACTATTAAATGAGCTACTTTTGTATTTTTATTATTTCTTTTTGATTAATCGACCTCAAACCGGCGACTGTTTTGTGAATTTTTGCTGTAAGAGGTTTAGAAATCACCATATTTACGAATCATTTTGACGTCCAAATGGTATAAAAAAATTACGATGTTTTGCTGTGATAGTCAACCAAACTATTAAATGGATCACTTTTTACTACCTTTATTTAGTTTTTGAGTAAAAAAATCTTTAACTTAGTCCAAATTTCGAGAAAACGGCCAAAGAATTGCTTTTGATTTTGGCTACTTAGAACTGACTTAGAACTCTTGTTCGTAAAATTAACAAAACAGAAATAAACTTCAGTTCAAAATCAATCCTTTTCTGAAAAAAAAAAATGCAAAAAGATTAATAAATTGGCAATGAAAAATCTTTTCAAACAACCTAAAACGCGTCGTATCTACTACCCTATCTACTCGACGCAAGCAGACCGCGCCGAGCGCTTCTAGGGGGTGGACGTATCGCTTTGCATCCCGGAGCTTGCACTGACTCGACTCGCAAAGCACGTCGCCGGCTACGAAGAATATAGCGCAATAGGAGCGTTTGATACATTGGTTGCTAAGTTATTAATTACCTATTTTTAAATATTTTCTGCGGGGCTAAAAAGGCCGTTAAAGCAGAATAATGATCTGAATTGTAGTGTAACTAATAATTTAATAATAGGGTGACAGCGAGCTGATCTGATGATGGAGTCAGGACCTGTTCCATGGAATTTTATGATGATATGGGTATCAAATGAAAGGGCTTGATGAGCGCAACACAATGCTGATCTGATGATGGAGTCAGGACCTGTACAATGGAACTTTTTAATAATATGGGTATCAAATGAAAGGGCTTGATGAGCGCAACACAATGCTGATCTGATGATGGAGTCAGGACCTATTCCATGGAACTTTTTAATGATATGGGTATCAAATTAAAGGGCTTGATGAGCGCAACACAATGCTGATCTGATGATGGAGTCAGGACCTGTTCCATGGAACTTTTTAATGATATGGGTATCAAATGAAAGGGTTTGATGAGCGAAACACAATGCTGATCTGATGATGGAGTCAGGACCTGTTCCATGGAATTTTATGATGATATGGGTATCAAATGAAAGGGCTTGATGAGCGCAACACAATGCTGATCTGATGATGGAGTCAGGACCTGTTCAATGGAACTTTTTAATAATATGGGTATCAAATGAAAGGGCTTGATGAGCGCAACACAATGCTGATCTGATGATGGAGTCAGGACCTGTTCCATGGAACTTTTTAATGATATGGGTATCAAATTAAAGGGCTTGATGAGCGCAACACAATGCTGATCTGATGATGGAGTCAGGACCTGTTCCATGGAACTTTTTAATGATATGGGTATCAAATGAAAGGGTTTGATGAGCGCAACACAATGCTGATCTGATGATGGAGTCAGGACCTGGTTCATGGAACTTTTTAATCATATAGGTATCAAATGAAAGGGCTTGATGAGCAAAACATAATGCTGATCTGATGATGGAGTTATGACCTGTTCCATGGAACTTTTAATGATAATATGGGCATCAAATGAAAGGGCTTGATGAACAAAACACAATGCTGATCTGATGATGGAGTCAGGACCTGTTCCCGGGAACTTTATAATGATATGGGTATCAAATGAAAGGGCTTGATGAGCAAAACATAATGCTGATCTGATGATGGAGTTATGACCTGTTCCATGGAACTTTTAATGATAATATGGGCATCAAATGAAAGGGCTTGATGAACAAAACACAATGCTGATCTGATGATGGAGTCAGGACCTGTTCCCTGGAACTTTATAATGATATGGGTATCAAATGAAAGGGCTTGATGAGCGAAACACAAAGCTGGGTCGGGGTTTACTTTGACTTTGATTCTTGATTTTGAATTTCACTTTGATTCTTGATTTTCAATTTTAGTTTCTCTATTCTCGGATCTCGGATTCTTGATTTTCGATTTTCGAGTCTCAATTCTTGATTATCGGATCTTGGATATCGGGTTCTTGATTCTTGATTTTGATTCTTGATTTTCAATTTTCGATTATCGATTCTCGGATCTTGTATCTCGGATTCTTAATTGTTGATTTTCAATTTTTTAATTTTAGATTTTTATTCTTGATTCTTGTTTCTCATTTCTCGATTCTCGGATCTCGGATTTTTATTTTGATTTTTATTTCTTGATTTTGATTTTAAAATTAAAATCAAGATTAAAAATGAAAAATCAAACATCAAAAATCGAAGTCAAAAGTAAATCCTAACCCAGCTTTGTGTTTCGCGCATAAAACCCTTTCATTTGATACCCATATCATTATAAAGTTCCATGGAACAGGTCCTGATTCCATCATCAGATCAGCATTGTGTTTTGCTCATTAAACCCTTTCATTTGATACCCATATCATTATAAAGTTCGATGGAACAGGTCCTGACTCCATCATTAGATCAGCATTGTGTTGCGCTCATCAAGCCCTTTCATTTGATACCCATATCATTAAAAAGTTCCATGGAGCAGGTCCTGACTCCATCATCAGATCAGAATTGTGTTTCGCTCATCAAACCCTTTCATTTGATACCCATATCATTAAAAAGTTCCATGGAACAGGTCCTGACTCCATCATCAGATCAGCATTGTGTTGGCCTCATCAAGCCCTTTCATTTGATACCCATATCATTAAAAAGTTCCATGGAGCAGGTCCTGACTCCATCATCAGATCAGAATTGTGTTTCGCTCATCAAACCCTTTCATTTGATACCCATATCATTAAAAAGTTCCATGGAACAGGTCCTGACTCCATCATCAGATCAGCATTGTGTTGCGCTCATCAAGCCCTTTCATTTGATACCCATATCATTAAAAAGTTCCATGGAGCAGGTCCTGACTCCATCATCAGATCAGAATTGTGTTTCGCTCATCAAACCCTTTCATTTGATACCCATATCATTAAAAAGTTCCATGGAACAGGTCCTGACTCCATCATCAGATCAGCATTGTGTTGCGCTCATCAAGCCCTTTCATTTGATACCCATATCATTAAAAAGTTCGATGGAACAGGTCCTGACTCCATCATTAGATCAGCATTGTGTTGCGCTCATCAAGCCCTTTCATTTGATACCCATATCATTAAAAAGTTCCATGGAGCAGGTCCTGACTCCATCATCAGATCAGAATTGTGTTTCGCTCATCAAACCCTTTCATTTGATACCCATATCATTAAAAAGTTCCATGGAACAGGTCCTGACTCCATCATCAGATCAGCATTGTGTTGGCCTCATCAAGCCCTTTCATTTGATACCCATATCATTAAAAAGTTCCATGGAGCAGGTCCTGACTCCATCATCAGATCAGAATTGTGTTTCGCTCATCAAACCCTTTCATTTGATACCCATATCATTAAAAAGTTCCATGGAACAGGTCCTGACTCCATCATCAGATCAGCATTGTGTTGCGCTCATCAAGCCCTTTCATTTGATACCCATATCATTAAAAAGTTCCATGGAGCAGGTCCTGACTCCATCATCAGATCAGAATTGTGTTTCGCTCATCAAACCCTTTCATTTGATACCCATATCATTAAAAAGTTCCATGGAACAGGTCCTGACTCCATCATCAGATCAGCATTGTGTTGCGCTCATCAAGCCCTTTCATTTGATACCCATATCATTAAAAAGTTCCATGGAGCAGGTCCTGGCTCCATCATCAGATCAGCATTGTGTTGCGCTCATCAAGCCCTGTCATTTGATACCCATATCATTAAAAAGTTCCATGGAACAGGTCCTGACTCCATCATCAGATGAGCTAGCTGTCACCATATTATTTCATTGTAGTCGGAACTTGACTGACATGCTGAGATCCAAGTTTCAACTCAATCGGACTATTTACTGAAGAGTTCTGTTGAAAAGCTCCTGACTCCATCAGATCAGCACAATATGGTTTATGGGACAAAGAAACAAACATTTATTTTTTGTAATTATTTGTATTCAAGGTGTAAATAACCCGACTTTGTTTTGTGTTATACCTATAGGTACCTACCTAAGTACCTACCCAAAAAGTATTTATACTATCGCAAATAAATCAATCACATGAAAATTACCAAAACCGTTTAGTCTAAGAAACGGAGCGCTGTTCATCGGGTGTTAGAATTTAGCAACTTTTGTCCCTCCGAGCGCTGATTTTGTCGAGTGCGAAATTGTATACTGGCTCTTAAGGAAATACTTTGATCTTGTTTTAAAATAAATTGGCCTGCAAAACTAAGTATCACACTTTTAAAATTGCAATAAGTTTTCATGTACACAAGATATACTTTCGAAATAAAAAGGACTCTAAAATGAGTTTAATTTTGTATAATGGTTTCAAAGAAAGCTGATAAAATTTGTTATGAAACGTTTTTTTATTTTAAATCTCTAACTTCTAAAGTTTAGAAAAACATAATAATTTAAAAGTGTAGTACTTAGTTTTGCAGGCCAGTGTATTTAGTAATTATTCAAATATTAACAAAATAAGTTCAACAAATAAAATGAACAGAAAGTTATGACTATTAGATTCGATTCTTACAGTGTAATATGTTGGTAGTTGGCTGGTAGTTGGTCTATCTCTATACGGTAAAAATGCATTATTCTATTTATTTATTGCAATAACTACAGCGTCCCGTTAAGTGTTGGCATAGATTGTCTTCTGATGTTGTATAAATCATGTAGTAAAAATTGTAAGGACCAATTTTTTGCATTGGGCATGATGTGTTTATCTGTTATAAAAAACATTTTAAACGGTGTTTAAAGTTTGACTTAAGCTGAGAAGAGTTTATAAGTAAAAATTGAAACACCGTATAAACGATTGCCATCCTTTTTTGTTAGATAGTGACAAATAGTGACAGGGCGAATCTTGAGCGTTGTTTAACCAGTGTAGTGTCGTAAACTTGATGGTGTAAATATTGTTTATGAAATTAATAGATAAATAGAAACGCGTCGCTCCCCAAGGAATTTCTATACTACGTACCTGGAATGCTGACTGAGACAGAAAACAAGGTCCGCTTGAGAGATAAAACTTGGGCGGCGTGTCTCTTTCTAAAGGGTGACCATAAACTAAACATTCCTAGTCCCTAAGGGGCCTTTTCCATCATTTTCTGATTTACGTGATGTTTCAGGGCATGATTTTTGAATTAAAATACTGATACAATTTTGATCCTTCATTTTGATTCTTGAATCTTGAATCTTGATTCTTGAATCTGAAAACTGAAATTTTGAATCTTGAATCTTTGAAGTGACAGCTGTCAAACTTCAAACGGCCATATCTTGGAAACTACTCGTCCTAGACTCCCCGTTCAAAGTTCAAATGAAAGCTATGACCAAGATCTTCATTTGAAGTGACAGCTGTAAACTTCAAATGGCCATATCTCGGGAACTACACGCCCTAGACTCCCCGTTCTCAGTTCAAATGAAAGCTATAACCAAGATCTTCATTTGAAGTGACAGCTGTCAAACTTTAAATGGCCATATCTCGGGAACTACTCATCCTAGACTCCCCGTTCTCAGTTCAAATGAAAGCTATTGAAGAGATCTTCATTTAAAGTGACAGATGTCAAACTTCAATCAGCCATATCTCGAAATCTACTCATCCTAGACTCTTCCTTTTTAGCTCAAATGAAAGCTATGACCATAATCTACATTTTCAATAACAGCTGTCAAAATGACATCTGTCATCTGAAATGTAGGTCTTGGTCATAGCTTTCATTTGAACTGAGAACGGGGAGTCTAGGACAAGTAGTTCCCGAGATATGGCCATTCGAAGTTTGACAGCTGTCACTTCAAATGAAGATCTTGGTCATAGCTTTCATTTGAACTGAGAACGGGGAGTCTAGGACGAGTAGTTCCCGAGATATGGCCATTTGAAGTTTGACAGCTGTCACTTCAAATGAAGATCTTGGTCATAGCTTTCATTTGAACTGAGAACGGGGAGTCTAGGACAAGTAGTTCCCGAGATATGGCCATTTGAAGTTTGACAGCTGTCACTTCAAATGAAGATCTTGGTCATAGCTTTCATTTGAACTGAGAACGGGGAGTCTAGGACAAGTAGTTCCCGAGATATGGCCATTTGAAGTTTGACAGCTGTCACTTCAAATGAAGATCTTGGTCATAGCTTTCATTTGAACTGAGAACGGGGAGTCTAGGACGAGTAGTTCCCGAGATATGGCCATTTGAAGTTTGACAGCTGTCACTTCAAATGAAGATCTTGGTCATAGCTTTCATTTGAACTGAGAACGGGGAGTCTAGGACAAGTAGTTCCCGAGATATGGCCATTTGAAGTTTGACAGCTGTCACTTCAAATGAAGATCTTGGTCATAGCTTTCATTTGAACTGAGAACGGGGAGTCTAGGACGAGTAGTTCCCGAGATATGGCCATTTGAAGTTTGACAGCTGTCACTTCAAATGAAGATCTTGGTCATAGCTTTCATTTGAACTGAGAACGGGGAGTCTAGGACGAGTAGTTCCCGAGATATGGCCATTTGAAGTTTGACAGCTGTCACTTCAAATGAAGATCTTGGTCATAGCTTTCATTTGAACTGAGAACGGGGAGTCTAGGACGAGTAGTTCCCGAGATATGGCCATTTGAAGTTTGACAGCTGTCACTTCAAATGAAGATCTTGGTCATAGCTTTCATTTGAACTGGGAACGGGGAGTCTAGGACGAGTAGTTCTCGAGATATGGTCATTTGAAGTTTGACAGCTGTCACTTCAAAGATTCAAGATTCAAGATTTCAGATTCAAGGTTCAAAATTCAAGAATCAAGGATCGAAATCCAGGATCGAAATCCAAGATCGAAACCAAGGATCGAAATCAAGGATCGAAATCAAAATCAAGGATCAAAATCAAGGATCTAATTCAAGGATCTCTAATTCAAGGATCGAAACCATGGATCGAAATCAAGCGCTGATTTTGTCGAGCGCGATAAGGTAAAAATATCCTGAAATTTAAATGACATGGGCACACTACTAATCCTACAACGAGTGTGAAAGAGACAAAGCACCCAAGAAAGCCTTCCCAACAAGACCAACAATCCTTATAACCAAAATTAAATGATAATAGATCGTTGTGTAGTCGTGATAAGGTTCAAAATCCTTTGTACATTAAATGTCAGTTAGAACTCCAGTTACGTAGTTTAGAATCTTCTTGTCGCTCCCGCATTGAACGTAGCCCAGTCCTTAGAATTCTTTGTAATATTTGGAAGCGTGCCACGGTGCTAAGTTCTCAAACAGTAGCAATTCAATACTGAACAATGTATTGTATTCTCTATCCTGGTCCCCGGGTGGTTCCCTAATGACTCAAAAATTAAACCGTGAAGGTGATCCTGTTTGTCCTTTGTTAATTTGTGAAAGAAGATTGATGTTTCAAATTTACAAATTGAGCTGTTGTTGAACTGTCCATTGTCCACAACATTGTTTTCTGTTCTCAGTGTTTTCAATAGAACTGTTCAGTTTTAATTTAATACATATTTTATTGATTTTATAGAATTTTTAACTCTGTTCCTTTAAAAGAAATCTAAGAAAATAACTTTTTTCAAAATAGAACATGTTTAAAAATGTATTATCAACTAGATGCAACTTTCACGGTAAAAAGTAGCCTATATCCTTAACCTACGTCTTTTCTATTTCACTACTAAATTTCATCAAGATTAGTTCAGCAGTTTACCCGTAAAATAACAGACTGATAGACAGAGTTATTTTTGCATTTATAATATTAGTAAGAGTGAACCTGATAAGTAATGATATTTCATTCAAATCATTCAATATTAATAAACAAACATAATATTGAAGTCATACGTATTAATATCATCCAAAAACAATGTATGTTATTTTCCCACTCTTTATTGTGGTATTTTATGTTACAATAAAACCCCCTTTTTACTTTCATTAGTGACGATCTTGTTCGAGAATAAAGCTAAATAAAGTAATCGATTTTTACGAGCAAAGGACCAACAACCGCGGGACACCTAGATAAAGACAAAAACAACTGGTCTAGTTCACATAGGAAGCGGGTTATCGACGCTGATTTAACGGTATTTGCCGGGTATGTGAGAAATTATATAACACGCAATGAGATTTTACAATGGAGACGTTAAACTCATTAGAAAAACCTCCAAAATTTTGTTATAGCTACTTAGGTAGAATATAAACAGAAAACTAAAAAATAGTTGAGATTTACAAAACTCCGTTGTCAGAAAGAGATAAATTGTGTGTGTGCTGCTAGTAAATGCGTGTAACATCGGAGCAAGACAAAGTGCAACTGAGTTGACTCATGCTAATTAGCTTGACTTTTGTTTGCCACACAGAGCGGGGTACAACGCATCTACCTTTAGTTTATATAGAAAATCATTGATAACACGCTTAAAAAAAAAATAGAGCGCAAAGGACTCTATGTTATTTTTTGACGGCCTTGTCATAAGGTTGAGATGATTTCACCTTAGTTAGATAGATGTAGAAAATAATAATTTAAGTAGGTACCAAGAATTATAATAGCTTACGTTTTTTTATAAAATAAATAATTATATAACGGCATAATTAATCGTTTTTTATACAATCTAAAACGATCTAATCAGCAATATGTGTAAATGTGGCCGTTAGACTAAAAAACTCAAAAAACAGTTTAATTCAAAAAATATAGAGTCAATAAAAAACAACGTGATCTGTAATGTATTCAAGCCGAGTGGATGGTTGTTGAAAAGCGATCGAACCAATGTTTATGTTAATTCCCTTCTCTTAGTAAGATGTTAGTTTGTTTATGGAGCGTTCGGTCGATGGGCGACCATTGGGCGGCTCGATAATTATGCCGTCTTAATTATTTCGATGCCGTTTATCGATCGATAAAATAGAATTAAAATAAAGAAGACCGCATTAAACGTTTTTTAATAGGAATGGTCTTTTAACTTGGTGTATAGAAAGAAAATGGAATGGAGTGTGGGAGAAATATCCAGTGTTGAAAAAGGTCTTGGTTTTTATGAATATTTTAGATAGAGTCTAGGAGTTGATTCCTGCTGCAAAATAAAATATTTACCTACAAGATTATCTTCATTATCATTTAGGCTATCATTTAGGCATTCGTGACACATGAAACTCTAGTTTAATTGGACTACTTGCGTAATATTGGATGCTATTTACCTATAATTATTTTTACACATAACTTAACTTTTGTGACATCTAATTTAAATGTCACGAAAGTACTTGATTTAATCAAGATTTTGATACTTGATTTAATCAAGTATTCAAGAAAGAATATAAAGTTGTCTTATACTAGTATTTTAGGTCGTGTTTTACCGCCAAGTTTCATCTGAATTTCGCAATATCAAGAGTCAAGAAACAAGATATATCACGACGTTTCGACTGATTGCACCAGCCGTGATCGCGGGAAGACTGAAGCGTTGGAGGTACCGCAGCAAAGCGAAGGCGTTTGATGAACTACCCTCACTTTATCGTCAAACATTATTATAGGGGCTGGTTCCCTTATGTATTTACGCGATCGCGAAAGTTAAGAAGTTGCAAGCGTTCCAATATAACATTATAATAGTATAAGATAGGTATTGAATAAACCACAAACTATAAAGGCCTCAGCCGGCGGCGAGCGGAAAATTAAAAAGCAAAGCGGACTTCGTTTCCCGGTTATTCTTTTTAATTCTCATTCTCGGTCTCGATAGACGAGGAATCATTAAAATTTCCATTGCGTTGCCTTTGCACTTTTTGTATTTGCTTGTATTATTGCTGTTCTGGCATGATCTATTTAATAATGGGGTTTTAACATTTCTCTAATATCTTATATCTGAAGTTCTATGTTCTTACCTAGGTACTTAATTTTTTAAATGTATAAATCACCCTTTTTTATTTGTTTTAAAAACTGTGTTATCATCATGTTTTTGTATAGGCACCTAATAACGAAAACTATTGTTCATTTAAATTTTTTATTTTATTTTATGTTCTAACGAAAAGTAGTTTTCAATTAGGTAGATATTTTTTTTTACATAAATGATGTAGGTAAGTATACTTAATACATTATTTTATCATATAAATGATAAATAAAAATTTAGATACAGATTATGCTTGATAAAATGTGTGCAGGTTTTCTTACTTTTATAATAATCAGGAGAAAAATTATGGTAATCACAAAATAATGGACGAAAAGAAATAAACCTGATAATAAATAATCACTAATCCGCTTATGTAGAATTAAATAAGCAGAAAATACTATCTTAACTCCTGAACGGACACAGAAGAACATTTTTTAAGCTTTATTAGCAAATCAAATTATACAATTTTACGATGCTAAGGCATATTTACTTTGAAAAACATTATTTGGATCGGTTTTTCGTGAATATTTGCATTTAAAGCGTTATTTATTGAACTACTGGTGACATTAACTGGGACTATGAACTCCTAAATTAAATAATTATCTTCTAAAGGCCATCGACCAATATACAGTGTGCCTAATAAAAATACTATCCAGTCCTTGAATTGAAATACCCGATTTCTTAACCGACTAATGTCAAAATAGAAACAGGTTGTAGTCTAAAACATGAGGGAGGGTTGCCACTTTGAGTGATTTCGTAGTATAATATAACGGAAGGTAAATAGATTCTTAATTCTGTGGTAAATAGTTATCGAATACTACAGTTCAACTTAATTTTGTGGCTATGTTTTAAAATTAATGTTTTGTAACTTATGATGTCTCATAACTGGCCAAAAACTGGATTTAAAAGTCGGACCGCATTTGATACAAGTCTCGATTACAGTGAGATCTGAACAGCAGGCTGTCTCAAATCTCAAATTAGTCTCCAACTGTCAAAACGATGGCGTAGGTATCTTTTGTCGCGTCTGTCTCAGAGTGACAGAGCTACTTGTGTGATTAATAAACTGTCATATTTGAGAGTTTGAGACCAATTTTCATCGCTATCAAAGAGACAATCAGGGGCTGATCTCAAATAATATACTTAGATTAAAGTTTTAAAGAAAATTGGTAGACGTGTGCCTTAAAATTTGGTGTGAAATAGCAAATCAATATAATAAAATTTATAGAAGTCCATTTCGAAGTCTCTATTAGAGATCATTAAGTTATCGCCAAATCGTTGGTGCGTAGGCGTCATACAAATGTAGCAAGCTCATCTAATTTATCGATACACCTACGAATATTAATGGCTAATTATACGAGCAATCATCGTTGTGATTAATAGATGATAATGTATTTTATTGTTATAAATGGATTTGAGTTGTATAAATACTTATACTTATACACTGACTACCTCTCCTATTCTAGAGAGTTATTCCTCTTCAGTATTACTACCTTTATCAGTAATAGAAGTTATTCTTAAAATCTGTGCAAATTGTCAGAGGCACGTTCATTTTGCTTCTGCCGACCGAGATACATATTTTTGGATGTCGTTTTTGTATCCGGTTTTAGAAAGCCTTCTTCATGTAATCGTAATGAATCATTCAAATTAAGGTCTGGTTGATTCACCATTTTTGTCCACGTAGCTGTTTAATTTCCTGTCCATTATTATAATCATTTTCCTGTATCATTATAAATAACATCAAATGCATCACCCATATTAAACATAGCTATGTGGAAACTGACGGACATTAGTTTCAAACTTCTACAGTCCAGAACCCTCCAAGATTCTTGACTCCAAAGTACAGAACATATAAAGGAATCTGGGAAACTAAGGTTATGCAACAAGCAGCTAGTCCAATCTGTTTAAAACATAGATAATCAAAATTTTGTTGCTAAGTATTCTTCTTGTAGCCACCTTGGTTTTTTTAAGTACCCACTATATGTTTTGCTCACTATCGATCCATTTTTTGTATCCTACGTGGAAACCTATAATTGGCCATCCTTGTGTATACAACGTGTAAATTTAAGTTTATGTATCGCTGTTGGTTTCCCAATAAATAAATAAATAAATAAATAAATAAATAAATAAGTTAGGTACCTACCAAAATAAATAGCACCCGGCAGTTACAAACACAGTTTAATAGGCCTCTTTTTTGCCTGTTTTTGAGAACAATAAACAAATAAAACTGTCGTACCATACCACCCAAACTCGGCAAAATATTTACAAAATATGTAGTTTATCGTAAAACTACCAAAAGACCTCAAGATCGCCGATCAAGCCACTGAGTTTTTGTATTGCGACGTATTTCAATAGTACCTATATTCAATAGTATTTTCTAATTGACGTCCATTAAAGTGTCTCAGCCGTAACATTGAAACTGATTATTATTTCCTGTGTGAGTAAGGCAAAATATGTTTTAGGATCGTAGAAAGTGGATAAACGGGAAAGAGGGGTGATTTTTGCGTGACATTTCTATCAGTAAATTCATTATTATTATAATAAAATTACGCCTCTTTCCCGTTTTAGTTAGGTACCTACGGGTTAGTAAGTAAGTTACGGGGAATCAACCCAAAGTCAATTAAAGAGCTGAATAGCGAGCTAGCTGTTCTCTATTCTGCGGTTTAAGACCAAGTGTTCCAGTGTAATGAGATTCCTGCGACGTTATCTTGCTTGACAATGAATCCCCAATTTGTGGTCAGTCAATCTTCCCGGATTTATCGCGGAATTCAATTTGCTAAGATAAGTTTTAGTATATTGAGAGGGGTTTTATGCATGAAGTATTTGCTCACTAGGAGTTTATAACACATGCACGGATTTAACACTTTGATCGCTTTGGGTTGAGAACATTTAAATTTAGTTACTTATTCATAAAACATACGGTTTAAGTAGCATTTAAAATACAAATCAATGGTGGAAATAGTATCGGCTAAAATAGAATGAAAACATAATGAAAAACGTAACAACAAAATCTACAAATAGACCAATCTCCCTCAATCCCGAACCAATTACAACAAATCACGACAAAACATTTAATTATCCTAAAAAAGTCGCAGTACTTCCCAATTCTTTAGCACAAACAAACGCTTAAAAGCTTTTAGGAAACAAATTTAAATTCACATGGCGTTCTAATATAGCCGAAGGCAGCGTTAAAAAATTTACACCCACCTAATTTTATAGTCCCCGAATAACTCACAAATGCTTTCACGTTTCGACTGTTCTACACGTACCGTTGTCGTGTCGCAGTCGGGAAACTTTAATGGCTAAGAAATACCAGTAACCATCATCCAATACAACACAGTTCTATCTTCACGTGTGGAAGCTCGTAGCCTTCGGAGGTGTTGACGTCTACTAATGTCCAATTAATATGCCGTTTCATCCGAACTTTTTTAAATTTATTGTGTACAAAGTCGGTATATATTCTCATTAAGTTGACGCTCGCCGCCTAATAACTGACCAGTCAGTAGATTGGACCGATAAATACCTATTGAACCGAATCGGGATAGAGATATTATCGTCATTGGCTATAAATTTTTAAAAGCTACCGTTTTGGTTTTTATTTTGTATACTGGCAACAAACTGAGGCTGTGTCGTAGATAAAGCAGAGCGTAGCTATATCAGGCAATAACAAGGTGAACCAACTGACTTTTATAGATTTAGCAGTGTCTATTTCGATGTTGGTGTTGATATCTAACAGATTTCCAATAGAAGCTGAAAAGTTATGAAGCACGTGAGAAATATTAAACTTTAGTTCAATTCTTTTTGATTTTTCAAGTAAAACTAGACTTAGAAGAGTTGTAAATTCATTTTTTCCTCTGTTTAACTTCTTGGATTAAGAGCTCTATCTCACTAGGACATCTTGGTGGCGCCACCACAGTTGCGCCACCAACAAAATGTACGTAAATGACACCAACAGGCCACTTGTCTCAAACCTCAAATTGGTCTCAAACTGTCAAAACAATCGCGTAGGTATCTTTTTTTAATGCGTTCAGTCTCGCTGAGATGAGTGTTTAACAGAGCTACTTGCGTGGTCACCGAACTTCATATTCGAGAGTTTGTGACCGATTTTGGTCGCTATCAAAGATAGGGGGCAGGTGTCAATTTGATACATTTTGTTGGTGGTGTCCTAGTTAGTTAAGGCCCTAACCTGACGATAATACAACATATCTTTTGATGTTATAGATGTTACAAAGTTATTAAAAAAATATACCACCAATAAAGCGGAAGAGTTGAGTTTTTGAACGCGCCAATCTCAGGAACTAGGAATTGGATTTAAAAAAAACTTTTTGTATTTGATAGCTTAATTACTGAGAAAGGTTTAATGTTTCATCATAATCATCATCACTATATACCATCACTACACAAGCAACGCCGCGAGAGCGTTGCTAGTAACTTATTAAACGGGGTAAAATGGGGTGCCAATGACGAGTAGAGATAAAACATTAAAGTAGCGCCACTTTAAAAAGCACACTTGTCACATTTGTCTTAAAGTTGACAATTATTCTGTTATTGTTAATGTAATTGTAAGCTTACTAGAGTTCAAGCGGTTGCCTTTGTTGCTATCTCTTTTCAGTGACATGTCAGTGACAATAATATTTTTTTGGAATGTGGGGCGAACAAGTGCGGCGAACGTGGAACAAACTCATCAAATACTCAGGGTGACAAATCTACATCGAGCTATGCTGCGCTATACTGCGCTGTGCTATGGTTGGTCAACTAAAAAAGGTTAAACAGAGCGTAGCCTCACACAGCGCAGCACAGCATGGTTTGTTTGTATCCTCATTCAAATAATAGACGAGCGAGTTGACCAACCATAGCACAGCGCAGTACAGCGCAGCATAGCTCGATGTAGATTTGTCACCCTCATACTCAACACTTTTCAAAGCTTTGCTAAAAATGACAGCTGATTATGACTAATGGCGTTTGCCTATCTATGAGACTACGAGCGAATGAGATGAACTGCTTAAAGTAATTGTTTAAATTATTAAACCAAAAATAATAAAATAAATCAAATGCGTTTATTTCAGACTATGGATCCATATAGTGTTAGTAGTAACTTAAACCTAGAAAAATAAAAATATCTTATTGAGACACTAGGCATGTGACTGGCCTAAGCACTGCCAGCCAGTGTCTCATAAGCCGAGCACATATCCTCAAAAACAACGGTAAGAAGGTCATTGGTACCACCAAACCGTTGTTGTATTGGATTCGTAGGGCATTATAGGTCACCTTTTGTGTTGTTATTGCTTTTGCAGCGATGATGATGAGATCGAATCGCTTTGCTTATCGCTGAGTTTATAAAAGAGTATACCTTATCAGATGCGTAAATGCAGTTAAGTTGTAAAGGGTATTTGTGATGCCCGTTGTTTTTAATTGCGAGTTTTAAACAATGGTGGACGGCGTGAAACAAAACGTTAATGGCTCATTAACCGCTGTCATTTTTATCTTGTTGTGGAAATTCTTTACTATTTAAATAATCCTTTTAAGTTAACTGCTTATTGTTGAAACTGGTAATATCCGTTTGGCGAAATCGTTCCCTTTTAAGAATCCCAAGTATAAACCTAAAAAGGAATGTTTTTCTCCATTTTGCAATGTTGAATATTCTTGGAGGTTTGAGGATGTTAAATTAAATTTGAGGTCCAGCTCAAACATTTGCTTACATAATGTCTGGCATTTTTTTAACCGAATCCAAAATGAGGTTTGAAAGACGGCTGTATTTGTTTAGATTATTTTATTCTATGCTTATCTACAATCTAAGCATACCCGTAGATGATTCTACAGTTAATTTTTGCTAATTTGTTAATTTGTTGATAGAATTTATATTTTTTATTCTTGTTTTTGTTCTGGTGCATATAAGCAGCGAGCGGCTTCGTATTTAAAAAAAATTCTAAGGGTTGGTTGAAATCATTTTTGTATTTTTAATATTTTTGTAAATATATAAAAAACCAGCCATGCTGCCAAGCAGAATAACTACTTGTACCTAAGTGAGCATAAAATCAAGTAGGTACGTACATTTTTAATTGCCTCTAACTAACCCTTTAGTACCTACAATACTTTAAATGTATGAAGAGATTGTCTTGGCAATTTTTAGGGACTCTGTGGTGTGTTTTGTTTTTTACTCACAGAAAAAAATATGTCTTGAGGTGAATGAGCTGTTGTTTTATATACGTAGGTTATATCATTCAACCAAAAATCTTGATTACTAGAATATTTTGTACAGAATAGCAAATAAAAAATCCTCACAGGAGATGTTTTGATAGTCCGCTTTGACAAGACCGGCTAATGGTGCGTTTAAACGACGCGGGATATCACGAGTCTACGCGAGCCGAGCCGTCCGTGGAGGCGAGGCTCGGCTAAAGCCGAGCCGAGCGTAGCTGTTTAAACGGCGCGGGATATCACGAGCCTACGTGAGCCGAGGCGTCCGTGGAGGCGAGGCTCGGCTAAAGCCGAGCCGAGCGTAGCTGTTTAAACGGCGCGTGGTGCGCCGAGTCACGAGCCGAGCCAGGCTCGGCTCGCGTATTGGCGCGCCGTTTAAACGCCCCATAATATTTCGCTATGTCGCATCTGCTGAACAGATGTCTGTCCCACATGATCTATACACATGTGATAAAGAAATTGTGAGAACATTACGATTTGATGTGCGGTCGTGACTTGTATGGATTTAATTACGTTCGAAATAAAATTGGAACGGGATCACGATTATTAATCACCAAAGCACAGTAAACTGAAAAAGAGGGGTGCTATAAGTTTGACTGCTATGCTGCCGTCCGCTAGCTAAATCGCCGTTAAGTGACATTTGGTCAAATTTCACTTTTAAATGACAGTATTAAAGCTCAAAATTCTCTATCGATCGGTCTTGGAACTGGGTTCCTATCGTTTATAGTTTTCGAACTAAAGATACTAAGAAAGCGGCAAGTGCGAAGCAAGATAGTAAAGAAGCGGCGTGTTTTTTGATGATAATCTCAAAATATAGTTTTGTCACTCAACGGCGGTTTAGCTAGCGGACGGAAGCATGTGTGTCTGTCTGTCTGTGACACCAAACCGATTTGAATGCGGTTTTATAATTTAAAAGCAGGTTTTTTAGCGATGGTTTAATTAAGACATGTTTTATCAAAATCAGTTCAGCCGTTTCAAGATCATCAGCTCTTTTCTAGTTTATGACTATTAGATTTCTAACTTGACTTCTCCACAACTAAATGCATTTCAACATAATTTTTACTCCTCTAAAAGTCGTTTTAATGCGCATACATTTGTTGGAACGGAAATAAATTGATTCACACGTAGATTCAAAAACCAGTCGTATTTGAACCTATGTCCTTCAGATTGAAAGTCGTCTATCCCACTTGACCGACACGACTCTTTCCAGAATGTGACATATTATTACTTTAAAAAACAATAGCAAACTATTATGCAGCATAATGAACTTATGCCTTTTTACTATACTGTAGCCGTACTATGAGCTTTTAGAGCAATGTCAAAACAAGGTTAAGGCAGGAATGCAGCAGGACATGCGCATTACACTCTCTCGACGCTCTCTCTGCGCATGTCCTGCTCAATGACACCGAGCAGGACATGCGCAGTCCTGCATCTAGTCGATGTCATGTCCAAGGAAGTTATATACATACAGGAATGCTAACTGCATTCTAACTAGCATTCCTGTATGTATATAACTTCCTTGGACATGACATCGACTAGATGCAGGACTGCGCATGCCCTGCTCGGTGCCATTGAGCAGGACATGCGCAGAGAGAGCGTCGAGAGAGTGTAATGCGCATGTCCTGCTGCATTCCTGCCTTAACCTTGTTTTGACATTGCTCTAAAAGCTCATAGTACGGCTGCTGACATATTTTTATTGGCGTCTAGCATAGGGCGACAAAAAAACCCATGACCAACCGACAGTTATTTAAATTACCTTTTTATCTTAAAACGAATCACAGTATTTAAATCATATTCCCCATCCGTTTCTCTCCAGTTACAATTAAGTAATTTACTTACAATAATCCAATATTTCACATCACAAAACAAAATGTTCGTATATTAAAATTGTCGAGATTTGTCTAGCATTGTAAATTACCTCCCAGAGCTACGGCGGGCTGACATTGCATTCAACAATATTAAACCTGACACATTTTTCATATAATTTATTTAAGAAGACTCACATGCGACGTCGTCGGCCCATAATTTAGATAGAGGACGGATTAAGGAATATTCTAAAGGGGGTAAGAGTTTAGTTTTATTAAGCCGTTGTAACTACAACCTTGGTGTAATACACTCTTGGGCCTCTATTAATAAACTCCGCTCAACTTGTGTCTAAGTTGCACCACGGATTTAACTATTGCCATCCTTATTTGTCACTGTCTAACAAAAAATGATGGCAAAATTTAAATCCGTGATGCAACTTTGACAGAAGTTGGGCGGAGTTTATTAATAGAGGCTTTGGTGTATTACACTCTTGGTGTATCTTGTTTAATCGCTCTGAAAACTCTGCAATTCCCTCTAAAAGATGGCCACAGCACAGCTTACAGTGAGTACAACATTCTGTAGCACTCAACGTATCAAGCGAATTAACCTTATGTTATTATTACCCGGCTGACTGTCAAGTCACCCGGGTTATGTAGATCGCGCGTTTCTATGTATGTTCGTTCGTTCGTTCGTTCGTATGTAAGTAATATTCTTTATTACCACGTTTCTCCTAAACGGCTGGATGGATTTTGATGAATGAGGTATCGTTAGAATCGTCTCCATCTCGATTGTGCTCTAGGATACTTTTTATTTCGATAAATCAAATAGTGCGGCTAAAAAATGCAACAATGTGTGAATTTTCAAAATGAAAATCACGCTATCATATCAAAATCCATGTCAAAATCAAGAGGTTGGTGGACTGATATCAAATATAATTTTTTTAAAAATCTAACATGACATCTTTGAAGACTAAATCGAGTCTCAAAATTTTTGAAAATCTATTTTTCGCCCTAAATAGAATTGCTAACCAAAACGCAAACTAAAACTGTCTATTTAGTCACACGCAACGTTTAGAACAAACTGCATCGAAATTGGTTTAGCCATTTATTAGATATCTCATATTTAAGAAATAACTTACGCATTTAATTTAGGTACTCACAGAGCCATCTGTGTGTCAACTGTGACAACAACGTTTAGGAAAATGCGTACGGCATCGAACCCTAGATACCTACATTATAATAAAATTGTAATTTAATTTTGTTTTGTGATTGATAAGATAATGCTGTTTCCAACTTTTCAGTTCAGCCGGGTTTTTTTATTTTTGAATAAATTGCTTGTTTTACTTAATATTTTTATAGAGTATTGAAGTTAAGCGACGTTTAGTGAGGTCAAAAAATGGATGAGTTACAGCCATTATGCTCGAAACGCGCACTCCAGCTATTTGGAACGCACGTCGAGTAGTCAGTTTCGGCTATGCAGTCTTTACAATCTTCAGAAACTCTGTCAGGAGAGTTGGTTTTATATTGAATCGTTTATTTAAAAAATATATAAGTCTTAAATATTTTTATTTTTCTCTACTAAATTGAACGTTTTCCAACAAAAGAATCAAAAAAATTCTTAAATAATTTTTAACCTGGCTTTATGTTGCCCCCTTTTGAAACACAAATAATTTTACCCCACATAACTTGTTCTGAATTCGTTCACACATCGTTTACAAACTTCAGGACAATAAAGCACTATGCAGGAACATTAATTACGAGTTATCATAAACTATGTAGTCTCGCAGTCTTTTTGCATTCTTGGAAAAGGGACACATTTATTTGACGATCGTTTTGATGCGGAGATTTTAGTTCAAGACATCGTTAATGTTCTTGAAGTAAACAGTTCTATGCTTTATGATAAGGTTTTGTGAGAAGAAATTGGTCTTATGGACTACTAGTGAACGCCCGCGGCTTCGCCCGCGTGGCCTACTATTTTTGTATCCCACGGGAACCATACATTTTTACGGGGTTAAAAATTAGCCTAAATGTTATTCCAGGACCTAAACTATCTACACTCATCATTTCATCAAAATCAGATAAGTAGTTATGGAGATACGTGGTCACAAACATTCACACACACATTATTATTCTGTAGTATAGCCAGGTGACCATTCACTATTGACTTTTATCAAAAAATATGTGATATTATTAGGTCCGTTAAAAACAGTCGTCGTTTTTATGAAAATTTAAGCTAAGTTACCTAAGAACGATCACTTTAGTGTGATAGATGACGTCAATGAATTCTTTGACACTACACGTACTACAATGTAATGGTCGTTACTTTGTAGTAAATAGTAATAAAGAATGGTTTTCATTTAGTCAAACACTTTGAACTAAGTGAATTGAATAGGGATCACAAAGGTAATACATTTTTATATTAAGAAAATGTTAAATCAATACACATCTACTAACATTAATATTCACAACACTGTTTTAATATACTTACCTACATATGCCTGTTTTCATAAATTGTAAACTTATGAATGTCAATCATAGCTTGCGAATTTTTTTAGATTAGATAATTAAATTAGATGGGGAAGTGTCAGTTTATCTTAACCCTCTATCGCATGGGAAGCCAAAATTGGTTTTTAAACTTCAACAATTTTTTTCTCTACTTTCCTTTTATATAAAATTGATAAAACTTAACAAGCATTATTTATTACTATGTTAGGCATCTAAACGTAGTTTAATTGACTTATTTAAGTGTAATATTTACCAACTTATCTAACTTTTACTAACGCGTGCGCCGTTTGTTGCGCTTAGTAAAATTACGAGAAACATTGCTGGTCTACAAATAGGTCAATAAGGTTATAAATCTCAAATTAAAAATATGAAATGTAATGGTCTAATGCTCCTTTTTTTAACCATCTTAGTTTTTTTTACAACATCATCTTTTCTATAATATTTCCTTACTTTTCCGCGGAAGCCAATTTTGGCTTCGTATGCATTTACAGTATAAAAATGTCGTCCTAAAATGGCTTCGTATGCATTGACCGAATATTCTAATGGCTTTTCAGAAATTGATCTTTATAGGGACATCTAAGTACAGTAATGTTATTCCTAGGGATGATTTCGATGACTGCACATTACGCATATCTATCCTCCACAAATCACTTATTATAATCCATAAATCTGATACAGATCCTTCTGAAGATGATCATTGAACAAAAACCAAAATACGCGGAAGACAAAAACAAAATTAAAAGAAAGAAATTAAAGATACATACAAGAAAAAATACCTTCGTACGACGAGAAGAAAATTAAGTTCACTGGTAGCCAGGATTTGCCAGATTTCATAGAAATCTAAGACACTTCTGCTGAATTTTATAAATTATTTTATCACCAATGATTTGATGGATTTTATAACTCATCAGTCAAATTTGGAGACCATTCAGACCAATGTTAAAAAGACAGCTAACATTACAAAGGCCAGGTCATTTATTTAATTTAACTAATACGGCTTACACCAATTACATTAATTAAATAAACATATTATGAAAGAGGCAATAAGTAGGTACACATTAACTAATAAAAATGTCGTAATTATCATAATTTATCCTAATAAGTACATAATAATAATAAAATTAAACAATGTCAAGCTAGAATTAAACAATTAGAATTAAACATGAAAAACTGTTTAAAATCAGGCTTTCAGGATTTTCATTAGGTCATAATGAAGTATTTTCTGTGCATGGGAAGCCAAAAGTGGCATTGCATTCATAGTCGTTAGTGCATACGAAGCCATTTTTGGCTTTAAAAATTATTTTCCATACTAATCAAAATATATATTTTTCTTCACCTTTTATTTCCTAATTAGCCCAAATATAACAGCATAAAACAACAAAATATTTTTTTTCTGCCTCTCTTGATAATTCATGCAATAGAGGGTTAAAATCTAGATTTTTCTGTTATCCTGTTCTTTTTATCAATATCGTTATCTCTCTCTCTTCTTACCTCACTTTTTTATGGCTTCTTTGACTCTGCTTTCCCAAACCCTCTCCCTCCGTTTAGTTCTTCTTATCATTTAGCCAATTCCTGCCAGTCTTATTGGTAAAAATCTTGGTCAAGGCAACTCTTTCTAGGCCTTCGTTGATTTAGCCAGTGAGTTTTCTACCATAGTCTAGTCATAGTCATAGTCATAGTCATAGTCATAACTAGTCATGGTCTTTGCTCTTTCTGAGTGCAGAAAATATCATGGTTATGAAAAGTTCTTAATAGAAAATGTATGTGATTTTGAAAACCGTTAAAACAGCTGGGATTCAAACCAAAAACTGATTGTAATAATCTGCGACCATCAGAAGTAGTACTGGGCCAACGGTGAAATAATTCGAATTTCAAACCGTTCCAAAAATATAGCAAAACTAAATCAAACACAAACGGATAAAGCCCCAAACATAATCTTGGATAATCCTGCTATTAATCAACCAAGTGTGACATCGAGCGACCGGTAGAAACGGCGGTATTTAATGTAATAAAACACGCATAGCCATTGAGAGTTATGATGGTAGAACTGTCAGACCAAAGAACAAACTAGGCAATAGGCGGGTCCACACAGAGAGAGCAGCCTTGCGAGGCATTTGCAGCGCGAAGCAGCAGAGGCATTCTGTACTAGACTCACTTCGAATTCACTCAAGTGACCGAGCTCACTAAATACGCAAGAATGTATTGTAAGTGTTTGTAGTAAGATTCAAATTATTTCGAATACGAAATTTGAAATCTCACGGCGGATTCAGCTCTTCGACGTTCGAAGTGAGTTTACAGAATGTCTCTGCAGCTCGGTTAGTGTGGACGTGCCTCGGCCGAGGCAAGCGGCAGCCTCGCCATGATACCAAGGCTGCCGCGCTCGTTTGGGGATAGTTTCCTCGCGCGGCAAATGCCTCGCGAGGCTGCTCGCTCGTGGACCCGCCTATTGCCTAGTTTGTTAGAGTTTACGAGAAGCAAAGGTAGCAACATCCACTTTTTAACTTTGGCAACTTTGAATGCAGTTTGACAAAAAAAAACAAAATAATAAAAAAATATCTACCGCCTTTTCAGTAAAATAAAAGTGGATGGTTGCTGCCTTTGCATCTAATAGATAGACTCATTGCTACCTTCATTTTTTTGTGACAGTAGTCAGCATTTTCCGTTTGCAATTCCATGGCCTTTATTAAATAAATATACTGGTTTTCTCCAGTTTCTAATTTTCCTTCTTTCCTTCTTTCTTGTTCTTTCCTATTCCTATTTTCTGTTGGGAGATTATGTCATTTAAAGTTTTATTTATGTACGTCTGGAGTTCAAAATAGAACTCCAGGTCATCGAGAGGATATGCTACTATTACAAACAGGCCTTATAATTTCTTTAAAAAGACAAAAATAGCTTCTAAAGCTATTCAATTGGGTAGAAAATGTATGGCCATTCCTATAAGATTCTACTCCATGGCAAAACATATACGCTTGTCCATAAGACACGATAAATCAGATGTGGTATCGTTACTCGAAGGTATTCATAATTACGGACGGTATCGAGTCTTTGTGATCGCCATGCAAATGTCCCCGACTATTTATAGAGCTTTAAAGTTTAATTATTCGTTCTAAGACGCTTTGCTGACTGCATTTTTAGAATGCAGAAATACCAGACAAGTATCGTATTAGTAACAATATAACGATGGAAATATTCATAGTCACGCCACTAGAAATGTTTGTAGAATTATTTTTTCTATATTTTTATTGGTATTTTAACTTGCTTAGTTTATAACATTTGAAAAAGAATACTAGGTCTGGGTAACTATATAATATAACTATATATACCAATCGTTGACTAATGTTACACATCATATAAAGTCACAAACTGTGTAAGTACTCGTATGTATGTACCGATTTGACCTATAAGACTACTCTATTGTAAGATTAAGGATGCACTATCTAGATAAACTGCTTTACCGAGATAAAAGTTTAGTCCTTGAATTATTTTTACGCATCATTATCATAGAAGTTTTCTAAAAGTGTGCAAGTACTGCCTTTCCACCACAGTTGACACCCATACGATTCTTTCAAATGCTTAAGTAGGGAATAGTCAGAGGCACGTTCGAATGTAGATTTAGCACATATTTCAGAAATGTGTAGATTAATAATCTTCTCAATGTGAATCCGTTTTGATGAAAACTGTTAGGTTTCAAATTACCCTGAGGTTAGTAACCCTGAGCTAGTTAAATGAGCAGATGACTTCAATAGTCTGTTTCCTATAGTTCAAAACTATTAAAATGTATTTCTATCTCTATTTATTGAAATGAGAATGACAAGAAAGGAATATTCTATGAAGCCTTACTAAATCAACAGGTTTTTATAAGACAGACCGAGCGAAAAACATTACTAGTTCATTTATTAGTGCTACAGTGCTCTCATATCTTACTTGTAAGTAGGTATAACACTTAAACCACTATGTTTAGATGGACCACGATCAAAATACTTTTATGCTGCAAAAAATACTTTTATCCCAAACAATTACTCGAACTAAGTATTACATGAAAATAAACTCATCAAAGACGGCACATAAAGTTTCTACAAAGATATTACTTTGAAAATAAACAATCAAATAAAAATTACATGTTATTCTTACAAGAAATCTGATTGCGTTCTCGGTGGCGCGTAATTGAAAAAATGTCTCTTTATTTTGCATCGGGTTGGAGTCACTCAGATGAGCTAAGATTATATCCTTGGTAGCGGGTACTAAGTGGTAGGCTTGATGATTTAGGGTTCTGTAGTAATCAGATAGCTTTGGCAAACCATTCTAAAAATACCGTGTTTTCTTTATTTTCGTATTTTGTTAAAGATCCTCTGAAGATGTCTAGTAAGAGGCACGTCTTAATATCAAAAACGAGGAAAAATCTTTGCTCTCGGGAGTTTCTCATACTCAAAACATATTATTTGTGATACCGAACTGTTGGGTTTAATTTATAAACTAGCTGTTCCCGACATGGTTTGTTCTGCATCTTTTTGTCAAAATCATTCACGCCGTGCTCAACAATTCATTTAAGTTTTATCAAAGAAGATTTGTGGAAAATTGTAATTTTAAACATAAGATGTTAAGTAATAATAACAACTGGGCAGCCCGACAAGATGTGAAATAGTGGTCAGCCAAAGAAACGTAGTTACGATCTTGATGCTTTTGAGAGAAATTAGAGGGAGAACTTGAAGGACAGAGACGGTTGAAGATAGGGGAAAATTTTGCCAAAAAATAGACCCCCCTTACTTATGAAAGATGTTTAAAGTTGAACGCTAGTTAAACAACGTCCTGTCTCTGTTTGTCACTACCCAAAAATAAAGACAGAACGTTGTTTAACCAGTGTTTAACTTTAAAAATCTTTCATAAGTAAGGCCCAGAATGTTTACTGAATTTACGAAAATAAAATGTTACTTCAACTACGGAACCCTAGGCTTTTAAGCAGCAACTACCACTTAATGTATTTCAGTTGAACGTTATACCTGACCTGTTCTGCTTATATTTAGCCGTGTGAGAACTTAATGAAAGTCTCGATGAAGTTAATGTCCTCAGCCGGCCGAGAATCTTGTCTTAATTAGATAGATTATAATGAAATTTTGGTTATGAGAATGATTATTTTTTATTTGCTTGCTTATTTAAGTAAAATTACTTGGAATATAATGAGAGCAGTTCTTACGTTTTATTTTGAGACAATATTTGATGTCAAAACAAAACCGCAAATATAAATCACCCAATTATTGTAAAATGGTCACAAAATGTAAGCATTTGGTATCATGTTGTTTTGGCTAGTCTCTAACGATAATCCCTAGCTACATAATATACTTTTTAGAGATAAAACATTTAACAAAATCACATAAATATTATTGCTTAGTTATTCAGTGCCGCCGTCGTTTTGAGTTTATTTTCATATTACGTTAAAAATCTATTTATTGCTTGTAAATGAGGCTAAAAACTTTAACAAAACGGTTGGAGATTTTCTAATGATCTGAAAGGCCCAAAAAACAGAAATTGAAATGCTTGCAGGTGATCATCATGTGACTCGGTGGCACGATCTTCATGCTAAATAATACAGTCGAAATTGAGTTTCGAATGACGAGTTCGAGTTAGTTTCGACTGGCCTCTTAGCTCAGTTGGTAGTAGCTCTGCCTTCTGCACTATAGGTCATGGGTTCGATTCCCACCCAGGACAATCATTTGTGTGATAAACATAGATGTTTGTTCTGTGTCTGGGTGTTATAAAGTATTCTATCTATGTATTTACAAAAAAGAAGAATATAAGTATTCTATCAGTTATCTGGTTCTCATAGTACAAACTTTGCTTAGTTTCGGACTAGATGGCGCTGTGTAAAATGTCAGCAATATTTATTTATTTTATTTTATTTACTTTTTATTTTACAATCATTTTTTACTCAATTTCACAGCTGAGCTTTAAACAACTGAAACTGTTAATCTACTTTTACAACTGACTGTTAAAGACACATTTAGTAGATTTTATTAGCTCTCTCTTCCCAACAAAACATCTGTTCGGATCGCTGATTGGTTCAATTCAGGCGCACCGTTGCAGAATAGCGATGCCCTGGTTACAGAGCCGTCTATTGTCGTTCGCCTGTCCGTTGGGGACAATAGTTAAACGGCCAGGTTTCCTAGATCATAATTACTAGCACGTTTAGCAGATGATAACGGAATTTTGAAATGATCTTTATCAAAGTAATATTAGCATCCTTTTGCTATCACAAATCTGAAAGATTGTGAGTATGTTTGGATGTTTGTATGGCCTTAACCAGTGGATCGTTTCGGATGAAACTTAGAATAGATATAGACAGTAGCATGGAATAGCATATAGGTTATTTATGTAGGGTAATTTTTTTATTTTTTTACTGAATCAACTTAAAACTGCTTTTTTCTGTTTCTTCTTTTTCTCGATCTTTATACTCAGGAACAACTAAACTTATTTTAAAAACATGAAAGGTACACATGAAAGGTACACCGCTGACTATCTCCTTAGACAGCTTCAAAAGATCATAAATGTCTAAAGACATTTTTGAAAAAAAAAAAAAAAATTACCTAGAAATGAAACGGGCAGCTATCGGGCAGCTTGTATTAATAATAAAGATGCTCCTATGCTGATCAATAATTATTAAACTTCCTGCAACTGTTAGTAAGTTAATCATCAGTCCATCCGTATTTTCTCCTGTCATAAAATATTCATATCTTTTGTTTCCTCTAGTTCAGCTATCATAATTTTACGCGCATTTTAAGCTAACACAAGATGACTTTTACTGTGTCGTAATTCTTATCTATGTCAGACTAATTTATGGTGTTCATAACCTCATCACGTTTATTTATATCCTGTGGACCAAATGATCATTAGACAAAAGACGATCGCTTTAAAATATGTCAGTGTTTTTTTTAACTAAAGACCACACTCTGCCTGATGTAAAGCAATAGTATGGTTTAAGATGGAGCTTACTTAGTTGTTTATTTATTTTATTTAGGAACCATTTTACAACCACTATTAGAAGAAAGGATTTAAAGACGTTTTTTTTTTCCTTCTGCTGGTCTGTACAAATAATTTATAACCACGCAACAATACAAAATCGTTGAACTTATTATGTAATACCATCCTACCACTTTTTTCATCACTAACTTTGTTTAAAAGCGATTCAATCTTTCAAAGGGCATTTGTCTGCGGACTGTTTAAGTGTCCTCTTGATGACATCAATTAAAACCATTTTGATCGTTAACCTATTTCAGGGCGATGAGAAATTCTGGATGCTTTGTGTCTTTAGTTTTACATTCATTAACTGTAGTATTTTTTTTATCTGATTCATCCAATCGGAAAGTATTAGCTTCACTTTGTTCACAGTTAACTTGATTTTTTTTTTATCTTTTTGAGTTTTATTCCACAATAGGATGAAAATGTTAATGATTTTTTTTTTCTATCAGTTACATAGTTCTCATAATATAAAAACATCGTAACTCGTAATTTAGAAGCTTTACTTTATCGCTTTTTAGTTAAATTTAAGAGCTCAGCTCTTGTCGGTCCAACGATGCATTTCTCTCCATCTATCTCTTTCCAGCGCGATTTATTTTGTTTCTTTATACGACATGACAGCGACCTTCTTCTTAATCTGAATCATGTAATTAATTCTTGTTCTTCCCCTTCCTCGACTTCCTTCTACTTTTCCTTCTGTGATGTTCCTTATGAAGCTGTCATATTGTATAAGATGTCCAATCATTTTCCCTCTTCTGTTCTGTAAGGTGTTCATGAAAATCCTTTTCCTCAACTCTTCACTATCAAAGATAATTTAATTTTGAAAATCCTGTTGTTTTACTAACTTACATTCTGTTTACTTAAGAATTTAATCTTACACCTCATTAATTACGTGTGTTTGACTTGTATACGCTTGTATTTCCGCCATTAAGGGCCATTATTTGTTGTGTAAGACGGATAGTTTAGCAAAGAAAACAATTTAATGGAATATTCTTTCCAGCTTAAGAAAATTGTGATCAGCTGGTACATTTTACTAAACTAACTAACGAAAATACTGCATTATTTTTAATTTGAACATTATCAACCACACATGAATATATTTTGAAGACAAAACCCTTGAGATACCCTTAAAAAATTGAGGCCATTTTATGAACTTGGGATCGCCCATTATTTAATTTTGTATTAGTTATCGTCTGTGTGGTAAGTGGTCTTGCTCTCTTGGTTTCTATCTATACTATGTTAAAAAGAGTAAAATTTGTTTGTATGTAGAAGGTAATCTCTGAAACTACTCATCGGATTTCAAAAATTATTTCACCAGTATTTAGAATGAATTTTCAGGATGAACATAGACTTGTTATGTACAGTACGGCCAACGGATCTCGGCGTTCGTGAAGTTAGCCGTTTCGATGCGCAGTGCAACTTTTTCATACAAAATTTTCTACTGCGCAGCGAAAAGCCTGACTTCACGAACGCCTATATCCGTCGGCCTAATTGTAGGTGCCTCGTGGGTAACGCCGCGGGCGGAAGCTAGTAACCTCCTAAATTAAGAGGTGATCAGCATTTATGTTAACAAAGTAGTTAGGTATCTCTGATCAAAAATTTTACACAAATACACAAGTATCAAATTAGTATATTGAAAAAATTCAAAAATATTTACAACAAAATTAAATAGGTAGGTACCTATAGTCCGGCAAAATCGGGTAGACACGGCAACTAAAACTTCAGTACTTTGGAAACCCTTTCTCTACTAATCTATGGTAAAGTACAGGTTTCTTGTCTATGGTACAGGTAGTCAGAAGTAATAATTTACTTCTTAAATAGAATTTATCTATTTCGCATATTTAGCTTGCACAGTGGCGCCCCCATTTATTTCTATTATTTTGTGTCTGACTATACCTACAAAATATAATGTTTGCGTTTGCATTTAACCAGATAATTCGCAACTTAGCTACAATACTGCGGTGGTCGACTCACTTAACCGTAACCCAAGACTCAACTCGATGGGTTACGTGTTTGCACAGTAACTGAATATTGGACACAGAAGCTTCATAATGCTTTGTCCCAGTTGCTGTGTTTACTTTTCGTCCACAAATACGAAATTCGTATATTCTGATTGTAGCTTGTTTATTTAGAATGTTTATTTCGTTTACTATTTCAACTTACGATCCAAATGTTGTAAAATAAATACTTATTGCTAGACATTTTACATCATGTAGCCCCAAAGTAAGCAGAGCTTGTGTTATGGGAACCACAAGACTACTACTTACATACTTTTCTTTTTGTTAAATACATACATATTATACATAGAAAATACCCAAGTTTTAGTCATAATTTCAAAATTGAAATTGACGATCTGTCTGTTATACTAATTTGGATCTGTCTATAATAGGAGTTATAGGATTTGAACTCAAACCCTACTCTCTTGCCAAAAGTTGCAAAAACTTTTAGGTAATGCAGAAATATTTTTTTCAAATCAGACAGGTAGTTCCAGAGATTAGCAACAAACAAACTCTTCCGCTTTATTATTTTGGTATAAATTTGGATGTTACTTAAGGTAGCTAAAAATAATAGAAAAAATATTTATTGATATAAAATTTTCTTATTAAATTATCCATAAAATTGTTTTCAGTTCTGGGGTGAGTTCTCTCCATTAATCATTTTAAATTTTATTTAACTCCTAATATCCCATAATCAAATTGAGTTTCTGGTTCCCGCAGCCACGTGCCTAGCCATATTAGAGATAAGAACCACATAAATTCAATTTCCTATTTCTAGGCGATAATCTCATAGAAGTTTATCTACTGAATAAATTATAACCATGAAATAAGCTGTCCCGTGAGAGCCGTATAGAAATAATGTATGCGGATTACTTTCTTTTATCACGACCCCATAATGATTGGGTCAGGAATCACTAGGGTTTGAATTATAGGCAACTTGAAATCTCTAAATTATGCACGAGAAAGGACATGGCCGATTCCTAGAACAATTTTGCCCCACAGATGCCCACAGGAAAGAATGCTTGCGTCATGACCAAATTGGGATTTTTGGGTTTGTTTTTTTATTTTATAGTGAGACTCCATTCATCTTCTTCCTTTTTAAAGTGGGATTTAAAAGATAATCTAATTTAAAGCAGCAGGCTGTGACGCCCAGCATGAACGGATGAACCTAGGAAACTATATTTTTTAGGTTCGTATAGTAAAAGCTTTGCTTACTTTGGGGATAGATGGCGCTGTGTGTAATGTCCAACAATAATTATTTAGTAAGTATTATTATGGACTGGCAGAATTTTGAGTGAACTAGGGTATGGAAAATAAATAAAATAATAAATTAAAATAAAAATTCTTTATTTCAGACTTTCATCCATATATTATTTAACACACGGGAATTTTCACGTGAAAATATTATCACTCATTTATATTATGTTAGTATTAGTAGGTAGGCAAAAATCGGTGGCACATTTGAGTGGTAAGTAGGTGCAACCGGACAGTCAATGGCAAGTATAGGTTGCCAAGATGGCATGCCTTGACTCCCAAGACTGAATAAGATGAAAGTCAGGCCTGTCGGCTATCGCCTGAAGGAGGCTGTTGCAGCTTGACGCACACAGCTGCTCCCAGTACCTACAATTTAAAGTAAAAAAGAAAAGTACTTAGGAAAAATTGGGAATTTCATCAATAAAATTATCTACACTCATGTGCAGTGATTCTGTACTTACCACCTAAAATAAAATATGATATAAATAAATAAAATAAAAAGCCTTTTATTTCTCTATAATTAACATTTTTTTCTTATCACTAATGCTTATAATCTAAGTAGGTACTAGAGAACCCCTAAGGTGAAGGCCTCCTCCAAAGCCAGCCATCTGTCCCTGTCTTGTGCTACTCAGAGCCAGTTTGGTCCAGCAGTTTTCTTGATGTCTTCGTCATAGCGAGCGTATGGTCTTCCTATGCAGCGTCGACCTCTTGAACCCTCCCAATTTGTCACTCTCCTAGTCCATCTTCCATCTTGTAGACGTCCAGCCATGTCCAGCCCACTTCCATTTTAGTCTGTATGCATATCCCAAGGCGTCAGTTTTTGTAATTTTAAATAAAATATGATAAATCCTCATAAATCACATCACAACACAATCACACAACTGAAACTCAACGAAATTCCATTTACATTTATCAAATTCTTGTCCGTCTGTTTTGTTTACTATTTGAGTGTCATGTCAACCGCGAAAAAGAAGGTAGGTCTATCTGATAAAAATATTCTCTGTGATACCTCCAGACTCTCGGCAAGAAACCCCGACAACACCCGAGAAGCGTGAATGTGAGGAGTTTCTCGCCTTCTTGTTCTCGCGCTTCGGTGTCGGTACCTATTTTTGGCCGAGACAAAGGGATTTCAAACAGATCACGAGTGAGAAAATTGAGAGTGTTGATAATTTGTTTGTTCTTCGAGAAGTCTCGGTGAAACTTCTCGCCGTGAGTCTGGAGAGGCATTACGGACTGTAGTACCGGAAGTGACTAAAGTTACTAATAAAATAACATAATTATATTCCCACACGGCACGAGATATCTAAGTATTCTGTATGTACCAGTTAATTTTGTGATATTTTATTTAAATAATATTATTCTGACGCATAGTCTAATTCGATATTCGGCTCTGGGGCAGTATCCGGCCAAATCCTTTATGATTAAAAAAAGGATTTGTTTTTTTTTATAAATATGCTACAGATTTACCTACATTAAACATAGTGACCTCTTGTAATAAACTCCGCTCAACTTCTGTCAAAGTTGCACCACGGATTTAACTATTGCCATCTTTTTTTGTTGACAGTAACTAATAAGGATGGCAATAGTTAAATCCGTGGTGCAACTTAGGCACAAGATGAGCGGAGTTTATTAATAGAGGCCACTGAACTTCGTTTTCGACTATTATTCATATTTCAGACAATCAAACTTTATAACGTTCCGTTTGTTCTTCTTTTGAAAACTAGCCTTAATACAACAAATATAAATAATAACTTAAAACTGCATTCAAAATATGTTTTTTTTTACTAAAAACTGCAGAATATGCATTGCATATAATCCGGCCTCTACAAATCACTCTTCTATTGAATTAACATTTGAATATGATGTATGGGGTACAAATCTGGGGTGCAGACAATCGCTGTGAAATTGTTGAGGGCTAGGCTTGATTTGATAAAAATTGAATTATTGCTTTGATGTTTGATCCGAAGCACTCGTTAATACGTTTTGTAATTAAATAGAAGAAATTTTTAAATTGGAGAATATTAGGTATTTGAAGTTGCAGTTGACTTGTTATTGTGAAATATCAATGAGCAATAAAAACTTTACATAGGTGGTTTTGATCAATTTTGAAATGAAAAACGACATACTTAGCGAATTTCTAAAATGAATAAACCTGTATGTACGTTTCAATAGTCAACCAATAGTCAAGTAGCAAATTTTGTAAACATAATAACTAGTAGTTCGCCCCGAACTGAGATCTCGCGCACTCGATGAATTCTCGTCGTATTTTTAAAAGTATACGTCCTAGAATAAAAATAATAACTATTTTAGAATGTACAAATAAAGACCTTTCATTTAACACCGCACTCAATATATTTGTTTACTTAACTTTTTTTACCCCAATTATTTTCATTTTTTATCAAAAATTTTTTTATCATGAAAATAAATCAAGTAGCATCTAAAATCATTGCATACCAAACCGCAACGATGCCACTCTCTTTTTAAGACCGACCAGTCAATGAGCTACGAAGACATCGAAACTCTATGAAACGGGAGCTCTTGCAGCTCTGGTTTCGTAGTTTGGTCTTTGGTCGTATTTCAAAAACTATACATCCTAGATTAAAAATAAAAACCATTTTGGAATGTACAAAATAAGCCCTTTCGTATGACACCCCACTCAATATATTTGTGTAACTTTCATAATTTTTTACCCCCTTGGGAACCCAATATCTTCACAACCCCTTCATCGATTAAGTTCATATGCTCCACCGTAAATTTCCTTACCACAACCTATTGACCTACCAAGTTTCATGCAGATTGGATGAACGGTTCGACAGTTATGCTCGAACAACAATTCGTGAAACATACAAACATACAAACATACAAAGCAAAATCGCCCAACTTACCACTAAGATCTTCGCTCGCTTCGCTCGCTCGATCGATAACTAGTAGTTCGCCCCGAACTGAGATCTCGCGCACCGTAGATGGCTTACATTTGGACCTTCTTCTGACTACCCCTATAATTTCAAGTGCTACTACTGATACTGCCGAGTATGCCTATTGCGCTAGCTCTTCATGGTAAAAAATACTGGCATGCATGCAATACATAATGTCGTGTCTAATTTTTCATTTAGGTATTTCATATTTATGAATTCTCGTCGTATTTCTAAAAGTATACGTCCTAGAATAAAAATAATAACTATTTTGGAATGTACAAATAAAGACCTTTCATTTGACAGCCCACTCAATATATTTGTTTACTTAACTTTTTTTACCCCAATTATTTTCATTCTTTATCAAAATTTTTTTTATCATGAAAATAAATCAAGTAGCATCTAAAATCATTGCAAACCAAACCGCAACGATGCCACTCTCTTTTTAAGACCGACCAGTCAATGAGCTACGAAGTCATCGAAACTCTATGCAACGGGAGCTCTTGCAGCTCTGGTTTCGTAGTTTTTGGTCTTTGGTCGTATTTCAAAAACTATACATCCTAGATTAAAAATAAAAACCATTTTGGAATGTACAAAATAAGCCCTTTCGTATGACACCCCACTCAATTTATTTGTGTAACTTTCATAATTTTTTACCCCCTTGGGAACCCAATATCTTCACAACCCCTTCATCGATTAAGCTCATATGCTCCCCCGTAAATTTCCTTACCACAACCTATTGACCTACCAAGTTTCATGCAGATTGGATGAACGGTTCGACAGTTATGCTCGAACAACAATTCGTGAAACATACAAACATACAAACATACAAACATACAAACATACAAACATACAAACATACAAACATACAAAGCAAAATCGCCCAACTTACCACTAAGATCTTCGCTCGCTTCGCTTGCTCGATCGATAAATTCAAACATTTATCTCTGAATACGTTTGTAACTAGATCACGAACGGACTGAACACATTTGGATTCAATTTAGAATGAATATAGCTTTTACCTTGGGCATATAGGGCACCTTTTTTGTGTCTTTGCAAACGATGACTTGAAACTACTACGTACTACGTAGATAATAGTCAGTTTTTGTGATCATTTTATAAAATTCAAAGTTTTTGTTACCGATATAATTTTTTTTTACTGTCGGTTTTAAAATTTACGAAATAGTGTGAGATCGGCAAAACCTTTATTGCTTTGAATATTTTCGCCTTGTTAAAATTACTTCCTTTTCAAGTCAAATTACCATAAAAAAACCGTCGATATGATTAATGTTAAAATTGAGAACAAGAAGGCAATATGTTCATTAACGTGCTTCGAATTCCTGTTGGTCCATTAGCCAGATATTTTAATTGTTGTCGCCCTGACACGTTGCATCTGGCCCTACCGCTGTGCTATTTCAAGACAGATTGCTTCTTGCTTGATGGCTCTACTTAAGAGGCCTGCGACAGGCGAATTTCCATAAAATCGTAATACCGAAATCATTTAAAATTTAAGCTCGAACCAAAACGCAGCGGAATGATTGACGTTGTCTTCTAGAAGAATCGGGGGGCTGTTCTCACTATACCAAAATGAAATCACTGAACTGTATGGATTTATGAAAATTATTTTTATTTTCAAGAGAGTGTTTCACAATTTAGAGATGTGAATCTACTAGCATCGACTTCAGCCTATGTTCAGCCTTCAAAGTTTCATTCATTTTATGACTAATATAATAGCAGCATTTACACGCAGAGATCGGCCCGCGGGAAATAGCACGCGCCATTCCAACCTTTGCTAAAAACCTTACGTGTAGATGCGCGACGATCTGTACAGATATCTGTACAGATATCTGTGCGGTTCGGAACGCAGTCCAGATACGTGGTAAAAACTCTACCGTGTAAAGGCCGCTAATATCGTACCACGCGCCAGTCCAAAACTGTGACAGTAATTAACACGACAGTTTTATCCGCGGTTATCTGTACAGTCAAGGGGCTCGATTCCGGTACCGAACTTTTTATCAACCTCAACCAAAACCTCAACTAAAGCGACTGTTTCCATGACTACTAATAACAAACGACTCAGTTGTGGTGAGGTTTTGAACTTTGGCAGTACAAATTTTTGAAAAGCTATTCTACTATTCACCAAATGGCTGACATTTAAGAGTTCGAACCAAAACCAAAGCGGTTGTCATTTAATAGAATACAGGCCCAGATGCGGGGTAAAAACTCTACCGTGTAAAGGCCGCTAATAACTTAAACTGAGCCACAGAACATAAACTGTGCAAGTTTCATCTAACTAAACAACTGATCATATTTCTTAATATGCAGCGACACTTTAATCATGATAAACACTCTGAAATAACTTACAAAAGGTTTTATCGCCCGTTAAGACTTTGATACTGCCTAGCTAATTTAGCTCCAACCATTTTTCTTGTAAACTTCGTTGCATTATTTTGCGGTAGAACGCAATAAATTAAAATGTGGGTTAAAATATAAACATAGCTGTAGTAATAAGTTACCTGCTCGTTCAGTAGAGTTTGCGTGCAACCGCGTAATGTTCAGAACTTTTAATTACTAAGAGTTGCTATTAATATTTATTAATTAATATTAATATTAATTAATATTTTAAAATGGAAAAGCTTATCTTGGAAATTCAAAAAGCTAATTTAACATGACAGAAGAAGAAAAATAAGAATACATATTACTTGTACAAACACATTACATATTATTTGACTTGATGAAAAAAAGACTTGACTTGATGAAATATTACTTGTACAAATCACACTTCAAACTTAAATCATAAAAGTTGAGCAACCGAAATTATAACGATAATCTATGGAGAATAAACTTCAGTAAGTAGGTTCTTATGAGTAAGTGGCCAACTCTGGTGACGGAGTTTTTAGGCCGCCTAAAGGTCTCCGTCATGGCTTAACGACTTAAAAGCCGGGACTTAAAAGTCACCTGAAGCTTAAAAACTCAGTCATTAGAGTTAGCCACTAGCTCAAGCGTCGGATACACTAGGGGACATTTTGTCCCGCAACATGACGCGCAACACGTAATTTACGTGACGCTGCAACGTTGCATATTGTCCCGCAACATGCCCCGCAACATTGTACGTGACGCGGAGCATGTTGCTTGCTCCAGCGTCGGATACACTAGGGGACATTTTGTCCCGCAACATGACGCGCAACACATAATTTACGTGACGCTGCAACGTTGCATATTGTCCCGCAACATGCCCCGCAACATTGTACGTGACGCGGGGCATGTTGCTTGCTCCCGCCTCGAGAGCGAGCGCACGTGTCCCGCGGTGTCGCGCCATTTGTTACCAAGTGTAGTCGCGTACGCAACGTGCCCAGGGGCTCGATTCCGGTACCGAACTTTTTATCAACCTCAACCAAAACCTCAACTAAAGCGACTGTTTCCATGACTACTAATAACAAACGACTCAGTTGTGGTGAGGTTTTGAACTTTGGCAGTACAAATTTTTGAAAAGCTATTCTACTATTCACCAAATGGCTGACATTTAAGAGTTCGAACCAAAACCAAAGCGGTTGTCATTTAATAGAATACAGGCCCAGGCCCCGTCAACTCTCTTGTGATGGTAGGTTCGGGAAGATGGAGACTAGGCGTGGTACTTCTACGTATATTCGGACAGAGTAACTGCCTTTTACCAAAATTCAGTTAACAAAATATGCCCTGGTAATACAATTCTTCTGCTTTTATACCATGTTGTTATCCCTACCTTACTTTTTAAATATTTCCGGCAACTTAACAATATAAAACTTCCGGAGTGTAAATTGTACTATTGAACTTCGTATCGCGTCTCAGAGTTCCTCAGCGAAGGCCTCATAGTTCGAGAAATTATCAAAATAGCAGTTCAAAACAAAATAAACAAACTAAAAACTTTTTAGATACTTATAGACTTATTTTTATTTGCTGGAATGCGAATAAAAATATGTCAAACCATGACAACCATCAAAATGTCTTCTACGTTTCAACCAAGGAAGTTTTATACCTACGTAACAGGAATGCTGACTGAGACAGAAAACGCGATCCGCTTGAGAGATAAAACTTGGGCGGTGTGTCTCTTTCTAAAGGGTGACCATAATTTATAAACTAAACATTCCTAGTCCCTAAGGGGCCTTTTACATCATTTTCTGATTTACGTGATGTTTCAGGGCATGATTTTTCAATTAAAATACTGATACAATTTTGATCCTTGATTTTGATTTCGATCGTTGGTTTCGATCCTTGATTTCGATCCTTCATTTCGATCCTTGATTCTTGAATCTTGATTCTTGAATATGAAAACTGAAATCTTGAATCTTGAATCTTTGAAGTGACAGCTGCCAAACTTCAAACCGCCATATCTCGGAAACTACTCGTCCTAGACTCCCCGTTCCCAGTTCAAATGAAAGCTATGACCAAGATCTTCATTTAAAGTGACAGCTGTCAAACTTCAAACGGCCATATCTTGGAAACTACTCGTCCTAGACTCCCTGTTCTCGGTTCAAATGAAAGCTATGACCAAGATCTACATTTCAGATGACAGATGTCATTTTGACAGCTGGTAGTGAAAATGTAGATCTTGGTCATAGCTTTCATTTGAAATGAGAACGGGGAGTCTAGGACGAGTAGTTTCCAAGATATGGCCGTTTGAAGTTTGACAGCTGTCACTTCAAATGAAGATCTTGGTCATAGCTTTCATTTGAACTGGGAACGGGGAGTCTAGGACGAGTAGTTCCCGAGATATGGCGGTTTGAAGTTTGACAGCTGTCACTTCAAATGAAGATCTTGGTCATAGCTTTCATTTGAACTGCGAACGGGGAGTCTAGGACGAGTAGATCCCGAGATATGGCCGTTTGAAGTTTGACAGCTGTCACTTCAAATGAAGATCTTGGTCATAGCTTTCATTTGAACTGAGAACGGGGAGTCTAGGACGAGTAGTTCCCGAGATATGACGGTTTTAAGTTTGGCAGCTGTCACTTCAAAGATTCAAGATTCAAGATTTCAGATTCAAGGTTCAAAATTCAAGAATCAAGGATCGAAATCCAGGATCGAAATCCAAGATCAAAACCAAGGATCGAAATCAAGGATCGAAATCAAAATCGAAATCAAAATCAAGGATCAAAATCAAGGATCGAATTCAAGGATCGAAACCATGGATCGAAATCAAGCGCTGATTTTGTCGAGCGCGATAAGGTAAAAATATCCTGAAATTTAAATGACATGGGCACCCTACTACTCATCCAACAACGAGTGTGAAAGAGACAAAGCTACCAAGAAAGCCTCTCAACAAGACCAACAATCCTTACAACCAAGATTAAATGATAATAGATCGTTGTTTAGTCGTGATAAGGTTCAAAATCCTTTGTACATTAAATGTCAGTCAGCATTCTATTATGTATAGAATTTCTTTGGTTTCAACACACTCGATATAATTACTATGTACGCAGCACTAATAGCCACAACCTCCTCGGGCGACATTTCTATAAACACTGACTAGTGTAGCCGGCAAAATGTTCCAGAACAATTGTCGCGGGACACTTCACGTAGTTGTTGGGGACATGTTCCGCAACATGTCCCCTAGTGTATCCCAGGCTTCATACCAACATACCTACATACGTAGTGACAGTGATAAACATTTTCTAAATTATAGAAAAAAAATGTACCTACCTCCATTTTTGCAAATTTTTCTCAAAATTTATTTCACGATTTTTTATTATCATTTCAATTGAATAATTAAAACACATTACCAACCCTTCTGTCAATAGATTTATGAACCTCAAAATTGCGTCTCTCAATATTTACACAAGTAATCTTGTTTGAACATCTCTGTCCGTGTATTTGCATATTTCTATTATTGTCGCATGCAGAGAACCGTTTGCAAAATCAACACGTGTGACGTCAGATAGCTTGTGAATGAAATTTTGTATAATGGCATTGGCATAGCTATGTTGTTTTGTCATTTAGGAAAGGGTTAGCTTTAGCTCTTTAAATATTTATTACAAGAGAAGATTTATTTACAAAAAAATTCTGTTCATAAAGACCAAAAATGTGCTATAATGCAGATAATCTGGAGATTCTATATTATTCTTATGTTTTTTATTCCAAAACCAGAAGCCTGTCTCTATAGTTGGCCACTTGTTCATACGAACTTACTTAATTCATCAGTCCACGCCTAATCCTTTAATAATTTATTTTCATGATCTACGTAACTGGTTTAGCAATGGACGACACTTGCCAAGAGCTTAGCGAGCATATCTTATTGTATTTAAATCATACTTAATTTCCTAATATTTTGATCATATTATTTCGTATTTTCATATAATTTCAGTGACTAACCTATAATCCCCAACACATGCGGCTTTAGGTCATCTGAATCGGATAAGCCAAGATCTTAAAACATCTTTACTGAAAGAGCTCACATAAATAAGGCAGGGATTAGAAAACAAGGGCAAGCAAATACAAACGTACAAATATAGGTGAAATGAGTCCGAGCTTTAAAGCAAATGTATCTGAAAGCCGTCCCGGGTTAGGGTTGTATGTAAATGGATTAAAAAAGCCGGTATAAGTTGTTCTTAACAGATCTGTAACCCGGAACAGCACAAGTAAGCTAACACATCGAATAAACAAATATACTGCAACAATTTTTTTAATTCACTTGGACTTATAAATATAAATCACACAATATAGATCTATATAAAACTGTTTGTATAGATCTATATTGTGTGATTTTCTTATCAGCTAACGGTTCAAAAACATGACTAAAATTAAGCATAAGCAGGCTATAAATGCTTCTCTACCCTCTATTAAGTTAATTGTTGGTAGTGAGTTGATTTTAAATATATTTCGTAAAATTAGAAGATTATGTAGCAAAAAAAAATTAGTCAGAGAAGAGCACATTTGTAAAACTATATCACAGAATTGACTGCATACTAGTTTCATTTATTCCTAGCATTAGAAAACCGGACTGATAATATTTTATGACCTTATTATGTTTAACACTGACCAATACTGCCTGGCAAAACACCGAGACAGATTCCAGCAGCTGATAGCCGACCTTTACTAGTTGGAGAGGCACTTGAAGAAGAATACTACCTACCGACTTTTAGCCGAAGAAAGTATAAAAAGTCGTACAAAACCAGCACTAGTCCTGCGAGAATCTCTTAATTTACGCCCCAAAGGGATTTGCTAAAGCCAAACATTGTACGCTAATTATAACAAGCGCATATGCTGCTTCTCCCACGAGGATCTTGCCAGTTAACGGGTTACACTCACTGATGGATTTTGAGGGTAAACCCCCAAAATGTTGGTACCATTGTGATTCATGGTTTTCCACTGATTCTTAATGCTTTTAAAGCCTTGAGATACAATAAAATAAAAAATTAATTTGTTTTACAAGAGTTCATACTTTAATTTACCTCGAATTGCGTGTGATTGAAAGAAAAATCCAAAAAGTGCTGGCTTGACGTCATAGCGGATGATATGCGTGCTAATGGACTCACCAAAAAGGACGCAGAAGACCGTCCGAAGTGGAGGCAAAAGAGTAGGAAAGTGGACTCTAGGCTCCGAAAGGATACAACCGAGAAATGCTAGGATGATGGTGATGACGTGTGATAACCAGCAATAGAATTTACTAACTGAGTTTTCTAATGATGTTTTATAGAAAAAAAAAGACGAAAGTCTAGATGTGAAACTAAATTTGTATAATTTAAATGTTTAATCTAAAACTGCATCAAATCCGACTTAGGAAGTTTATAAAATACATTTACATTTAAAACCAAAACCATGTATGAACTTTGTTCCCAACTCATTAACCAAATGCAAACTAAACGGAACGTACAGTAACTATTACTATCATAAAAGCTTAACCCTCAGGGCACATTGGCACGTGAATCTGGCCCCTTTCCTAAAAACTCCATAAGCACCTATCAGACAAACCCATCTGCATATTCTAAATGCGATTTAACTTCGAGATTTTGAACCTTATCTTCTTTGTTATAAAGATTGGGGTGTGAGGTGGTGTTGGAATATTTTTGATAATAGCTTGAGCTAATCTGTCAGCTGAGTCGCTGGAGATCGTTTAAAAGCATCCCCTCCTGTTATTGTTTATTTAGGATGGCGATTCGCGGTGAAAGCCCGTTTTTGAGGCGTGTGCTAATGTGATTATGCTGGCCGCAAAGTACTGTTGCCGAGAAAAGACGAGCGGTAGACGACTTCATATTCAATGTGCACAAGTTTAGTAAGCTAAATAAGATAATTCTCTTTTAAAAATTTAGAGTAGGTAGGTAGTGAAATTTAGGTTGGTACAACCATAAAGTGCATTGTGTAATCTAAAGGTGAGAATTTCTGTCAGCACTCATTTAAGACCAACCTTAATTCAATAAGATTTATTGAGATCCTTTTGCCTGCAACTTTACTCGATATTCTAGTGACTAAAATTAGAATGTGAAAAGCAACAGAGAAAAAACATAATATACTAGTAAAAACATAAACATATCGATTATAAAATAAAATTCTAGGATACACCTTTATTATAATGAGATTATTGATTAAATAATTCAATCTGCCTAATAAAACAGAGACTACAGAAATCCCTGTTTTACCAAGTTAAAGTTAAAATTAAAGAATTAAAACATTAAAAAAATTTGAAATAAGAAATTAAAAATAAGTTCATCATTAAATCACGAATCATCCTAAGCCAGAAACTGAAGTCACTTTTGTCGATAAATGTACACTATAGTATTAGCCTCACCAATAAAACAAACCTTCATAATAACATTGTACAGTTTTATTCCTTTGTACATGTAACAATTACTTATCGTACACCGGTACTGACTTATTACTAGTGGTTAATGACTCTAAAAATGAGACGTCTTTACAGTAGCAATGTCTACAAGAATGAATGCGCTTCTCGAGTTGTTTTTCCCTTTCTATTGTTAACAATCTACCCTCAATATGTTAAGCAATTAAATTGACTCAAACTAAGACACAGTAAAATAAGACACAGTAAATTAAGACACAGTAAATTAAGACACAGTAAAGTAAGACACCTTACAGTTTAAATTAAATAATAACTTAAGCTTGATATTTTACATCTAACAACACAGAAAATATTAATAAATTTAGTGAAATGCTAACAGACGGCCGTCCTGTTAACGGAATGACCCTATTCCGTCTCGGCCATTCGATAAGATAAGAAAAAAAATATTAGTACATATACTTTATACGCGTCAGCGGTAATCATAGTGGTAGGTACTTAACAATAATAACAACATAAAAATAAAGAATGCAAAAAAAAATTGTAAAAATAAACAAAAATAACACAAACGATAGCCTGGTTCTAACTTTATCGGTAGGTACATATTTACAAATAAGTAGTAGGTAGGTACTATCTGTACTTCTTCTTGATCGCAAACTAGGAGTTTTGCAGAGCTGTTCGAGTGTTTTGCTGCAAAACTGAAGACTAGATAATGCCGGTTACAAGGAGATCTGCAAAATTCGAGATTAATATTATTTCAATGCATAACATAGACTATTTAAATGGAGGTTGTGTTTTATTTTCACAAATAATAAAACAGATAAATTATTATCCAGTGCGTTCTGTATCAATGAAATTAGGTAATACCAAATCGGTCTGATTCAGGAATGATTCACACTAATAATAATATTGAAAAGTGTGCTATTATATCATCATTTCAATAAAATTTAAAGACAATTATATTAATAACATTTTATATTTTGATGATTACTGTAAATAACAGAATGCCTCATCATCGCATTTTCATGATGCTATATTTAATTTGCTAAACCTATATGATAGGTATTATTATATGATGCAATTTTATATTTATGAAGCACTTTAGATCAGTGATCACTGCAATCATAAGAGCATATTTTACATGAATAAAAGAAACTTATGTTTAGTGATCACTGCAATCATAGCAGCATATTTTACTTGAATAAAAGGAACTTATGTTTAGTGATCACCGCAATCGTAGCAGCATATTTCACTTGAATAAAATGATACTTATGTTTAGTGATGTTTAGTGATCACTGCAATCATAGCAGCATATTTTACTTGAATAAAAGGAACTTATGTTTAGTGATCACCGCAATCGTAGCAGCATATTTCACTTGAATAAAATGATACTTATGTTTAGTGATCACCACAATCATAGCAGCATATTTCACTTGAATAAAATGATACTTATGTTTAGTGATCACCACAATCATAGCAGCATATTTCACTTGAATAAAAGATACTTATGTTTAGTGATCACTGCAATTAGAGCAGCATATTTCACTTGAATAAAAGATACTTATGTCTAGTGATCACTGCAATCATAGCAGCATATTTCACTTGAATAAAAGATCTTCTTCTCCTTCTTCTTCAGCATATATTCGCCCACTGCAGGACATATAATATGCCTCTCCAATATTCTTCCACACTGCTCTATTACTGGTCTTCCTGGTCCAGTCTGTGTATGCCAAGCATATCCTTTTATGTCTTCGGACCATCTGGGGCGGATGGGCTGGCAACGCTCCTTTTTCCGAGCCGTGGACTCCACTCCATGTTGCATTTGGTCCATCTTACTATTTACTTAGGTTTAATGTTGACCGCAGTTTTAGCAGTGTGTTTCACTCGAATACAAATATTTAAGCTTAGTGATCACCACAAATATAGCAGTATATCTCACTTTTAATTAGGTTGAATAATCTCTTATTTGAACTTAAGTCCAGTGTTCATCACAATAATTATGGCAGCAGGTGTATCTCACTTGTACATGCTTATCAACCAAATTATTTTTGTTTTCCAAAAGAAAGCTGTCCGACATTGAGCCAAGGGAAAACCTTTAAAATATTTTCAAAGAGATTAATATCAGACTGCCAACATTGTAATAATATTCATGTTAATTTAATTTATATTCGAAGACATAATTAAATGGATTCTCAAAAAATGTGTCATTCATAACTATGAGACAAGAAATAGGTTTTAAACTGTCTTTGCCAAGTACAAGACTAACAAAAGTAGATAAATAAATTCTTAGGAGCTGTACATACACATAAAAGCATCACTATAATAATATGAATCTTTTGACAAGTAAAGCGTAATTATGAGAAATAAACCGTCTGCCAACTTAAATTATAATAAAATCAATGGCACCATAACTTGCGTTCCATGTAAGCGGTTCTTTGGCGCAAAAATTAATATCAGACATTACGTTGCATTGACATGCGGGCTAAACACCCAAGCCCGTAGATAAGTATATTATGTAAACAAATAAATTACTAAGCCAAACGCCTCCGTAGTGGAAATAGGCCAGAAAGATTATATAATTATAATATGAAATTAAAGTTTTTCTCTTAGACTGCAAGAAAATTAAAAATAATGACTAAGGTGTCTTAATAAGCTTATTATCAAATATAATATTTTATCGTTTTTGTTACGTATGGTATGAGGAACATTACTATTTAATACTATGTTCATTGTTATTATTCAGGTACTCTACTTATTGCAAATTTGACGTTCCAAAGTGCAATTTAATTTGTCTATTGTTTAATAAATTTTCATATTATTTATTTTTCATAAATACATTGTTACATACAAACATAGGACAAAAATAGTTTAAACAAATAGGGCAAATAATTTACCAAGACCCCGCACTAGGGTAAATGATATGGGTTTGAATTAGATTTGGAAGGTATAATAATATTTAATTCAAAATTAATTTAATTTACTCTCTTTGTTTGTTTATAAGTATAACACTGAGCGAGTGGGACTGTCTTAATATGAACCGACTCAAAGTACACATCAAGGTACAGTCATAACGAATGTTCTTCCCTCTGAAGTTAGGTGCAAGAAAGGATAGCGCATACCTTTACTGCTTAGAGTAAGGGAGATAGAGCATAATAACAGTCAACTTTAAAAATACAAAGGCCCGCCGCGATCAACGCAGCATTTCTCACATCATAGAGTGAAACCGGCATCCAAAACGGCACTTCTGTACAAAATGTAACAAAGGTAAAACTTGTGATCACCACAATATTGTAGCATATCTCACTTAAATCATTTTAATAGTGATAAAATTTATTCATCATTCATAGTCAATTGTGTTTATTTTATTATCATCGTTGTATCTATCATAATAGGTACGTATATCATGTATCATTTATCATGTACCTATAGGTAGGCAATTATATCATGTTGTATCGAAAACGTTATTCATCTATTTATTATTTATTCTTTTTTTTTATATATATTTTTGGAAGACAGTAAATATCAATTATAGTAATATCATACAGTAAAGTAGTTTGTGTGCATTAGCACGATAAAAACTTCTTTCTTTTTTTTTTGTTTTGCGTTTCGAATGTCCGTCAATACTAGAACACTTCGTAGTGATCCTTATTGTTTTTTAAAGAAACATCGCTTATCCCAAAAGGAGGACTTAGGACATAGCTTTTTGCTCTTAATTACATAAAAACCGGTTTGCTTTAATCATTTATGATCCCCAGTCTTTAAGAGTTATTCTTCTTTCTATCTTGCAATGTGAGAAATACAGGTAGGTACTTAAGTACAACTTAAGGAACGTGCGGAATGTTAACTTCTGCTAAATGAGGGAATGCACCAAATGTGCTTGGGCACACCTCTGACCACTCCCATAGACATCCTCAAAGGATCCAGAAATGCCTAAAGATCCGAAATAATATGTCCACCGCACTGCGGGAACACAATCGCGATCATATTACATTTAAATCATGAAACGTTGTTAAAACATTTAGTAGGTACTTATATTATCTCTTCTTTATAAAATATAAAGACGCCAATTGGGGCCGCATATGGCTCGGGTATACGTGATAACCTTAAACAGCCATTTAAGCCCTATTTCAGTACCCCAATAATTGTGACTATTCAGTCATAATAATGCTCGCCCACAAATATAATTTTTGGTAAAGCTGACTTTAATTCACTGTAATCAAGTATATTCACCACTTTATTTTTTTTTGATATATACTATGTCTTAGCTCAATAGAATAGGTATAGATTCTGCTATACTTATAAGTTACTATTTTATTCTTTTCTTTATCAATACTCTGTGCCGACCATTAGGTACGTTTAGGTATTCTCGCAAAACCGTCAGTACTTATTATTATGGTTTACATAAGAGTTATGAAGTAAACTATAATATGCTCAAATATAAAAAAACTAAGTTTACAATTTAACCATGACATTATTATAGAGTTGTTTTGGTAAATAATAGATACATTACGGTTACATAGCCATTGTCGGGTCTAATATTAGTCGAGATCCGGCGCAATTTTGGAGTTTTGTTAGGATAGGTGTAAAACAAAACCAGATCAGATTAACAACTAAGGTCGATGGGCAGCCAGTAAATAGGCCAAGAGGCTGCTGCTGCATTCGCCAAATACTATAATCTTAATCATACTAGTTCGAATAAACCGATATAGCTAAGCTTAAGCTACGCTAACGCACGCTTAGTTACAGAGTACGCTAGTCACTAGTCAAGAGTGTTTATCAGAAAATCTACATAAAACGCTATGTTTCTCGATTTTAGTAAAATATATAATGTGGATTGTAGATAGTAGCTGCTGAACTTTTATTTTGTCAAAGCAATCAAACGTTAGGTACTTAAATGACTGGAGACAGTATGTCTAACTTAAAAAGTTTCAGACCAGAGTACTACACTAGACCAGGGTTGCAATTCTACTAGATGACAACGTCAATCATTCCGCTGAACTTCGCTTCGATCTCATAAATGTCAGCCATTTGGTTAATAGTAGAATAGCCCCTCAAAAATATGTTCTGCCAAAGTCCAAAACTTAGCTAAAACGTCACCACAACTGAGTTGTTTGTCATTAGTAGAATAGGAAACAGTCGAAAATGTAAGGTTTAGTTGACGTTTTCCTTGTGGTTCATAAAAAGCTTTGTAGTAGAATTGCCACCTAGGTCACTACTAGGTACTACACACTACTACACTAGGTCAGGTGTCAGTCAGGGCAATAGGTACACTTGGGCCAATTCTAATCAATGTCTGCATACACGAGGTTCAGATCCATTGTACCTATAGATTTATTTAACGACAGCATGTGTGCCATCTTTACCACGACAAGAGTTTATCTTAGTTTAATTTGAAACAGTTAGCGTTTCGGTGTAAACCGTTAACTCTCTATTATACCGTAATAAATAATTAAAGTTTTTTTTTTTTAAAGTAAGATATAATTATTTATACCTACATATTTTTTTAGTGTTACATTATTTTAGAGAGTGAGTTGGTTGATCTCAGCATAAACAAGGCAAAGACAAGGTATTGGTAGTATGTAGATCGAATACGCTGACTCGTTTCAACAATCTCAGAAATCTAGATTTTGTAGATCAGTTTGTTTCTTGGTTCTCTTATCAATAAAGAAACAGGAGATCAGCCGATGAATTCAAATATCCAAAGCGGCTATGACGGAGCTCACCAAGTTAAAGAAAGACCGAAATATATCCCGAAAGACTTAGGTCAGGCTGGTACGAAAGTTGGTATTCTCGATATTCCTGTGCAGAACCAAAATCGTCTCCGCTATATGCTTCCAATGCATACCCAGTTATTTCGGACACGTTGCTCGCAGAGACCTTGACAACTTTGTAAAACTGTTGGTAGTGGGTAAAATCGACGGGAAAAGAGCTCGCGGTCGCTCACCCACCCGTTGGTCACAACAAACCCGAAGCTTTGAAGACCGCCAAAGACATAAAAATGTGGGGTAGCACAGTACAGCGATTGATCAATCCAGTTTTCTGACTAGAGTACTTCAGTACTGATGAAGATGCCGACTTAGGAGGAGACATCAGTATTAAATTGTATCAATTTCAAATTACAGCATTTTGAATTATGTAGGTAAGTATGTCAATTAAACATTAAACAAAATAAACAGTAGAATTAACACTGAACTGAGTTAAATATTTTTCAGCAAATAAAGTATGTTCCAAATTGCAATTTATTTTACTTAGGAGTGTATATCGTACCATAGTATAAATTAACACATTAACGAGTGCAATTTCTACTATCGGTCTTAGCTTCGTTAAAATAAAGATTAATTTAGAATGCGTTCGGCCGCGTCGCTTGCGACTACTGCTCGTCCCGAAATGCGACGAAAATCCAGTTTTTTTTTAAATATATATAGGTATATAAAAAGTTAATTAAACAACCAATCAAACAAAAATAAAAAAAAACAGAACTGAAGAAATACTTCTAGGGTTCTTGACAAAACAAAAACCAAACAAAATAGGGTGCTGATTTATCTCGTGATAAATAGCAAAATGTGTGCAAAACAGCTATTTTTTCAAAAAAATAATTTATCAAGTGGGTAAATTTTCATCAATCGTGTTTTCAAAAGACAGAATCTAAGATAAAAGTTCGAAGCATCTTTGCTCGAAATATTATTGTGATAACTTTCACAGTTTCTGAGATTGAATTAGGTAAGTACAAGTTGCATAATGCATACTCCTAAATACCTATCTCAGCATAAACAGAACAAAGTGGACGGTAGGTAATTGTTTGCTTTACAGTGAAACCAGAAAATAATGCGTTTCAGAAAACATCGTACAAAATTACAGAAACGATCGACGAAAAGCCATTTGGAAATGAAAATCACTCATAAGTAAGTACTTAATTTCAACTTTATCGCACACAAATAAATATCAATGTTAACTTTAAATAAATATAAAATATTACTACTAGGTAAATTAAACATACATACCGGTCAAACTCATTACCCTCCTTTTTGCTTCGCCGTAGTCGGGTAAAAAAACAAATTAGTTGCAATTGCAAGCCATGCCGCATTCTGTTTTGTGGAATCACACACCGCTGCCGGACACATTCAGTTGTCCATTATAAGGCTTGAAGTACTGTACATAGGTATAAATAACCGTATAAACCGACTAAACACGACCCTCTACTATAGGGAAGATAACCAAGAAATGTGTTGGTACCTACCTAAGTCAATCATTCTGCTACCTTGGTTACACCTGGACTAGGTAGGTACTCTCTACGTACTTAGGTAAATTGTTGATCGAAGACGATCTCCACAAACACAACTGTAGGTACGCTGTACTGATATCCTAGCCTGTGCCGAGAGTTTTGGGTACCTACGACGTGACTGAGGCGGTTCTTTTGTCCCGTACAAAATTCAACTTTGTAAGATTGGCTCAACTTCTACAAATGTCATGTGACCGTACACAATAATGACAAAATCAGAAATCATGACGTTACACTTTCCTCGAGCTTCATTCAATCTTCAATCACTTGACAATGCCAATGACAAGAAAGGATGAACTGACCGAACAGATAGTCATAAATAATATGAAAATGAGTGAGTAGTCCGCCAATATTTTCCAGTCCGATCGGTTGTTGGTCACGTATCGGCATGCTCACAATATAATAAACCGTCAATTGAAAATGACCGGCTCAAATGAACCGGCTCAAAATGAAAATGAACTTACTCTTACAAAAGTCAATCTAAAATCATGTCGTAACATAACTCATACCCAACCACGAGTGCCGTGAAAGGATGGGAGACCAGATTAAGGTCGATCCATGGAAACTCACACGGTAGTTTACTTGCATAATGAATACACAATACAGTATGGAGTAGGTATAAAATATAGGCTAGACAACAACATCCACAACTTTCGGTTATTTTTTATTTTTTACCTGTGTAATAATTAGACAGCAGTAGTACCTAAACAATAGTAGGTAAACGTAGAAAGGAGGTAGGTACCTAGATATAAATAGGTAAGTATCTACGCAAAACACAACGTGATACCTAGTCACATTGTGTTAAACAAAAACCGCCAGCAATTACTTCAGTATTGCGGTACTAGGCATGAATCCAAAAAAAAATGCAATATGCAATGGTAAGTACCTACCACCCCTCTGCAAATTTATTCGGGCAAGTACAAATATTTAAAGCGCACCAACAACAAATAGCATATCATACACGAATCACCTCTGAGAGTTGCCTGCGCATTACAAACAATAATAATAAGTAGGTGGGCACCATAGTTTGGCACCCACCATCTATTCAGACTTCTCAACAAAGTAATAGTTGTAAGCCATACCCAGCTCATTTTTCAGTCCTCTGACCTGTCTGATCTGTCCTCAGACGCATTTACGAGTGAAGTAATATTACAAATTACATACCAATGCAGGCCGAAGTTCTTCATCAACACTTCTGAATTATTAGCCTCACCAATAAAACAAACCTTCATAATAACATTGTACAGTTTTATTCCTTTGTACATGTAACAATTACTTATCGTACACCGGTACTGACTTATTACTAGTGGTTAATGACTCTAAAAATGAGACGTCTTTACAGTAGCAATGTCTACAAGAATGAATGCGCTTCTCGAGTTGTTTTTCCCTTTCTATTGTTAACAATCTACCCTCAATATGTTAAGCAATTAAATTGACTCAAACTAAGACACAGTAAAATAAGACACAGTAAATTAAGACACAGTAAATTAAGACACAGTAAAGTAAGACACCTTACAGTTTAAATTAAATAATAACTTAAGCTTGATATTTTACATCTAACAACACAGAAAATATTAATAAATTTAGTGAAATGCTAACAATAGACTAAATTACACTGACAGAAGTGCTGAATGACACACTCTGATAACACAAAGGTGGTCATTTCACAAGGGTAGATTGAGATATTAACGATATAAAATCGGTATGCAAAGGGTAGGTCTGCACGTGTTAATGATCCAAGGACGGTTATTGGCCGTATTATTCTTGGTACCAATGGCTATTATGGTTGAAATGATGTTATGGTCTGAGAAAGGGACAAAAGGCCTGGCTTTAGAACTCAAGCAGGAAGACTCAAAAGTCTTGCTTGTGTTTTCAGAAATATTTAGGACTTTACATCTTTTCTATATCTATACTTCTATACTTTTTAGATGCGAAAGTTTGGATGGATGTTTATTAGGTATTCCTTCGCGCAAAAACTACTAAACGGATTTTGCTGAAGCGGGCAGCTACTATTAATTTATATAGGTATAGTCTTGAGGCAATTTATGCCTAATCTATGTTTACTATAATAACTAGGATATTGTTGAGATAGTTTTGTGATATTATGTTTTTCGCTATGTATGGGTGTTATTATCCCCCTTGAATCGTATCCTTGCAATCCTTTTCTGGGCAAATATTTTAGCCACAATATCCAGAAGGGTCCATATGCAATTCAAACCAGACGAGTGTTTCCAAAGACAAAATCTATGTCAGATGACCAATCACAGAACCCCTTGGACAAAAGCACAATTAAGTACAGGGGACCTTAACAAAGGATAGAGCACTATTTGTGTCAGCTCATCTTTTGGCCCACTATTGACCCCCTTACCCTAATTCAATAACCGACAACCTTATGCCTGCTGCTCTGCTTGGTAATCTAACTACTAATAATATAACGTGAATGTGAGGTTGATTTTTTTTTATTTGAGAGAAAAATATAAACACAGATAGTACCTACCTACATCATAAAAACTGACAAGACTCATGTCAAAGGTAACCTAAATACTTTCTAAAATTCCTGAATGGACGTCGTATCTTATGATTATGTATATTATGTAGGGTAAACCATGTAGTAACTGGCCACTTAAGCACTTGGACCAATGTATATTGTTATATTTGCTTTGTATGTCCTAGAAGTGTTATGTTTATAGTGTTAAAGGAAAGAGAAAACGTTATTACGTATTACAAATTATAAGAAAAACGCGTATCATCAGTTGATTTTTTTTTATATTAATTTAAATAAAAATTGTCGTTTTAGACCAGTAACTGGCCGCAAAAATTAGTAACTGGCATGTTCTTTTTCAGTAACTGGCCACAATATTTCTTTGACGAAATTACTAAATTTAATATCAAATTTTAAGAAAATAATATAGAACACAATATCTGGCTAATAGAACTATTAAAAATCAACAAAATAGCATACTTCTCACTTAAATAAAACAAATTTAAATTAGATATTATGAGATCTAGGCTTCATATTTGTTAATTTTAGTACCTACTTAATTACCTACACATTATCAATACCCTTGCTTTTTTGCTTTCTCGCGAACAGCATGAAATTATAATATGATTTATTTGCGCGAAGTGTAGTGCACAAAGAACTTAAACATTTAGGGTCTTATGAAAGATGTTTAAAGTGAAACACTGGTTGAACAACGTCCTGTCTTTATTTGTGGAGAGTGACAAACAGAGACAGGACGTTGTTCAACTAGTGTTCAACTTTAAACATCTTTCATAAGTAAGGGGGTTACTATCTAACTTAGATGCACACACTTCGCTAGGAAGGAAACTTGGTAGGTCAATAGGTTGTGCTATGGAAATTTGCTGTGGAGTATTATGAGCATAATCGCTGAATGGGTTGTAAAGATATTGGGTTCCCAAGGGGGTAAAAAAAATTAAAGTTACCCAATTAAATTGAGTAGGTTGTCATATGGAAGGACTTAATTTGTACATTCCAAAATGGTTTTTATTTTTACTCTAAGATGTATAGTTTTTGAAATACGACGAATGAAAAAAATTAAACCAGAGTTGCCAGAGCTCCCGTTTCATTGAGTTTTGATGTCTTCGTAGTTCATTAACTGGTTGGTCTTAGAAAGAGAGTGGCATCGTTGCGGTCTGGTTTACAATGATTTTAGTTGCTACTTGAATTTTTTTTCATGATAAAAAATGAAAATAACTGTCCGGAAACCTGAAAAAAAAACTACATATGGAGCTTACGTTAGGTAAGCACGTAAGGTATCTACCTAATTGAATGTAAACAAAATAGACACGACTATTGCATGCATGCCTGTAATTTTTACCATACTGAGCTAGCGATTATACATCATTGTGTAGAGACTGAACTCAGCAAACGTAGCATGTAGTCAGAAACAAGTCCAAATAGAAACTATCAAAGCAACGGTGCGCGAGATCTCATTTCGGGACGAACTACTTAGTTTAATTGAACTACTTACTTATTTTAATTTATTTTCAATGAAGCATCAGAGATCTTAATCAGAAGAGTCTAAATTGCCTACCCTATAGCATAAATGATACAAGAAACCATCATCAGCATCAGTGGGAATCTGGATTTGGTGAAACATAGGTAGGTATACAATTTTTATGGAACTCGCATTTATTACACTCAAGCCTTTTCTTAGTTATACCAACGGTACAGGCTTCACAGATCGATATATCATTTTCTTCAATGTTTCTCTCAGTTTCGTTTGTAATTGTTGCTTCATCGACATTATAAATTATGGACTGACTTGTTTCAGTTTCTGTTTTTAGATCTGAGTCCCTACTTTTTCTCTTCCCAATAACTGTTTTATTTTTTTCCACCCATATTCAGTTCATCTGATTCTGTCTGTTAAAAAAACAGAAACCATCAGTAACTGGCCACTCAACTGGCCACCTATGCCAGTTACTGAAAAACCTTAATAAAATGTTACAATATTGTGCCACCTATTATAAGACCTGATTATCTTGCTCTACAGAACGTAATTTTCATCAATTTTATAGAGAAGTCATTTTGTTAATAACTGGCATGGGTGGCTAGTTATTGAAAATTAAAAGTTTTTTATTTCAGTTACTAGCCACCCTATCATTGTAGGCTATAAGCAAATAACTTAATCAAAGACGACTAAATTGCGATAATACTACTTAAATGCTAACTAAATCACTATAAACTACAAAGATACCTAGTTTGAAACAAGTTAATTTGATATTTTAATTAAACAAGATCCTTACCGTTTTAACAACTCAACAGTCATAGACCATCCGGCTCGCCGACTGTTAACCAATAACGAATTATTTTCGCGTTAAGTTGTTTGACTGGTGACGGAAATCGGTACTAAAATTAAAGCTAAATATATAAACAATTCTCTAAGATGATAACTTATGGCGTACGTCCCACTAGTTGCTTAATTTAAATGTCTAAGCGTCAACATGGCTAGTTACTGGAGGTGGCCAGTTATACCTAGATTTACCCTAGTTTGAAATATTTATTTTGGTTAAATAGTAATTTTGAGTTTTCGCTGTTTTTCTCTCATAATTACATATTTGAGTCTTGGTTCTAAACCAAACACTGAGAGAGCAGGAAGAACCAATAATTTAAAAGCAAAACTTCCTTTTGGATGTGCTCGAAACTGTCAGTTAAATAGGGTTACTCTGCAGTATCTATTATTATTTGATGCGAACAAAACATGTGTTCTGGGTTAGCATTATTTACGCTTTAGCGACATTTTAAGAGTGATTCGTGGATCCATTGTACGGTACCCTAATAAACTGAGGGTTCTGGATGCGTTGTTAATGATACTGATCATTATGAATTTGGAAACACACGTGTTTAATGGTTTTAATTTTCAATTAACGGTTATTGAACACCCTATGGATACCCATTCTATTTTTAAATTCTAATTTGCAGAGTACCTACTTCTAATAAATTTACAAGGGTATTTTTGTTTTTGACCTTGCAAATCTTTTACAATCTAATCCCTGTAGCTAGGAGTGCATAAAATTTTACATTTTGTATAAAACTTAGCTCCGCAACAAAATATTGTTAAAATACAATCCATGATGTTTTCCAGCATTATTTATTTGTTATCGGTTTGAAACGTCATAAAGTTCGTTATTATTGGTAGTTTATACGAACATTATTACTTTTCTAGGAATGTCTCAGTCCCACACCATTCTCCGTCAAAGCCGGTCCCCCACCTTACGTGTCAGTACGCGTCAACGCTTGCACTAATTAGCTGACACCCGACACCGCCTGTTTCGGTGCTCCCATAGGAAACTAGCAGCGAAGCAGCTGTGAAATTATGCGGTTTTTATTTTACTCTATTTTAGGTGAGGTTGCACGGAAATTCAATTCATTATAATAACACACGGGAATTATACACTCGGAGTAGCTGTGAGACGCGACCGCGTGTCCCTCCCTATGGCTCAACTTGTGGTCCTAAATTATTTTGTAAAACTTTATAATATGTAGATTCGTTTCTGTTAACAATTTTTCTATAGTAAGAGTAACTGTGCAGGTAGGCCGTATGCTTGTCTGCTGCCTTAGTAATTTAAAAAAAAAAAACTTAAAAACGCTTTCTGCATACAATTTATATGTAGATTATAAGAGTTTACAGAAGAAGGATTTGAATGCCTTTGTCCTGTAGTGGTACGATACTGGCTAGAACTTAATACCTATATATTAGAATAATAGATGTATATAATTATATATGCCTACAGATTATGCTAAAATGAAGGTAATCATAAAACTAGTAATCGTGATCAACAACATAATGAAAGACAAAGACAAACTTTTGCATCAAAACCTGCTACAAAATAAACAACAAAGTAAAGGACGGGAAATTGTTTTTTCAAAGTTTTATAAAAACGGGTATCAGATTGCGCGACGCCATTACGAACCGCTCCAATTATAAGAACTTGCAGAACACCAATAATTATCAACTTTAAAAAGCCGCAATTTTCCGCTGGAGAGCAACAACAGAACACAAAGCATTGCTCGTTATAGATGCAGCTCATTCAAAACAGATACCTCAGAAGAACCCTAAAAAACAACACGCCACGTCATACAATTTTCAGATCTTCCATATCCAACACACCTTTACACTGCTCTGTCGCACTGGTGTGACGGTCAGGAAGAAAATTTCCACTACGTAACGTAGATATTAATCAGGCATTCAAAATTGTTTGGTAACTTAAAACACAGTAAAGATGTGTCAAAAACTCAGTTTGTGTATTCAGCATATCCAAACCCGTAGATCTGTTTGTTGAGGTTAGGTAATGCTCATTGTTTCAGCACTTTCTTTTTCTTGTGCCTTTATCGTTCAAGATGGATTAGAGAGATTTTGCGGTCAAAACATGAATGGTTATCTAACCGTATCACCACTGGTATTTACAATGATCTAGAATGATAAAACGTCTGTCACGTAAAAGTTTTTAGGACACGATAACAGGTGACCTAACACCATTGCCCAAACTGCGGAGCTATAATGGTCGCTATTGCAGAGTCGCGGTGAACGAATTGAACTATTGCTATCTCTTTTCATTGACTTAGAGTGAAAAGAGATGGCAATAGCTCAATTCCTTCACCGCGATGCTGCAATAGCGACCTTTATAGCTCCCCTGGTCACTATCTCATACGGCTTATTTCATTTTGCTTAACAGATTATTGGAGGATAGCAGCCACCTTCCATTCCCTGTTCCTTGCAGTGTCGCAATCGCAAACTTCTCCCTATTGTCTGGCCGTGTGTTCGGGTCAAACTGAATGTACTAATTAGTACCGACTTATTTGTAGTACAAAGTTTGGTCTGTCTGTCCTGTGGTCAGTGAATAGGTTTTTTTTGGGTTGAAGATGCATAGCAGCAATTGTATTAAGTGGTTATGGGTTACACAGAATGCTATTTAGCTCAGTTCAACATTTTTTGTGTACATTATGAATTTTTGCTTACTTTATAAGTAAAATGGGGAACTAAAAACTTGGTAGCACCCGAAACAATTCACTAAACAATTAAATATTTGTGATGACCCCATCGCCTATATTTTATTAAAAATACTGTGTCTACACCCTCAATTTTATACTACCACTTATTTTGCGAGCAGTGCACATAATAGTATTCTATATTATTTACGAATCCTTTGTTTGCAATTCTTTAATTCGCTTCGTTGTAAATATTCCCACTCTATTGACCTACTATTTGCATTAACTGAATTGACCACTTCCGATAATATTGTGTCCGAGTCGTCAGCAACCCAACTACACAACAGTTGAATAGCGAAATGTAATTGTACAACGTTCGCTTATTCCTTTATACTGTTGGTATATATTTGTTTTATAATTTTTAATTTTTATAGTGGTAAACCACACTTTGGTATTTCATTAGAAATGAAAAATCTTATCAAAATTTTCATTTCTATATTTGTTGTATTTTATAAATGAAACATAATTATGCCATATGGGTTTCTTAGTGTGACTATTTTTTCACTAGATAAACGTAAATATGAAAACAATAATATATATACATTTCAAAACTTATTCCCACAAATCTCAGAAGTAGGATGAACCGAGCTGAATCATTTATGATGTAGGCAGTTTCAGTAACGCTATTGTGTTTGTTTAGATCAAGCAAGTTATAGCCCTCACTAATTATAAAGTCTATAATAACGTGAAAGATTTTGTTTTCTTGTTAAACGCGATAATCTCTGGAACAAGCAGTCAGATTTGATTTTTTTTTCTCTGGATTTGATAACTTAATTCTTGAGGAAGGTTATATTCTATTTTTCATCATTATTTCTAAATATACAATCACTAAGCGGGTAACGCCGCTCTATTCTTTTTAATTTTTTTTTTTTTTTTCTCCTAATTTGGCTTAAATTTTCTGTTTCTTTGCATCCTTCTTCCATTTGTCTTATAAATTATAACTACTTAATCAATATTCATAAGGAGTAAACATCAATTCCAATAATATGTTTTCTTATACGCGGGATATGGCAAAGCAAGTTTCTAAACTACATGCCTATCCATATTCTAAGTCGCCTGAACAATAACGGTTGCACTGACAGTTTAGCATGCTCCTAATTAGGGCTGTCGCTTCGCATGCACCAAGCAGTTAGTAGTTTTCAATAGAAAACTTTTAGTTGGAGCCAGGATAATCCGCAAACAGGTAGTACCGTGAAATAGGAGTATTTGTATGTCCTCCTGGGCTTGAGTTTTGGAGAACCTGAACAGGATTGAGACAAGTTTAGTGGAGTTATATTAAGTGGCTATTGTTTAATGCTCAAATATTGGCGAGAGGCAATCATTATTGCCGCAACAAGCTCCAATTCTAGCACAATTGGAATCAAGACAACTATTATTCAAATTCAATGTCCTACATAGACCTCGACTACTATTTCCTGTTACTCTAGGTCTTAAACAAATAATAGCCAAATTCTTATTTCAGAGCTTTTACGTTCAATTGTCAATTTGAGTCCTCAGGTGGTAAAACACCTGATAACTCTATATTAGTACCAAATTGTGATGTTTTTGTGTTTCTTTTTGACTTTGTAGCAAAACGATCTATTAGTTTTTTTTTATATTGAATCACATTCATAAATCAATTTCTTTTAGACAATGGATCGCTATGGAAATCTCTAGTTGTCAAAAAGTAATTTGCCGGTTCTCAGACTCCCAGACGATATGGTACTTCAATTCCACTGACCGTATGTAAGACGTATCATTTTATTACCACGCAATTGAACGCAATTAATTATGCATTAATGAATCAGACGTTTGAAAAGTTCTAAAGTCGTTTTTAATTGGTGAATCAGTATACATTACTTCGTAATAGCTAGGTATGTACGTGATGTGAACACGCAACTGTTGTAGAGACAAATGTAGGGCAATTCGTAAACAGGCTCTCGACTGTATCCTTAGGTACAGTAGACATTACTCTAGATAGGACTTTAAGATTCTTTGAAAATGTATTGAACTCCAAAAACACGTTTTGCTTACGCCTCCATTTTACAAATTGTTAGCAATCCACATGACTGGTTGCAAGATCATTGTTGCCTTGGTTGGTCTATTTTTCAAAGTTCAACTAAAACTTGAACTGATTTAGCATTACGTATAGTTCGCGTCATGTAAAAAGAACGGTGGAAGGAAGTGGAAGGGTGTGTTTTGTCTCTTGTTTGCGCATGGGTTACCGATTCGCAAACATGAGACAAAACGGGGTGTGTTTTGTCCACTTCCTTCCAGCGTTCTTTTTATATGACGCGAACTACCTTAATGCCTGTAGCACACCTCCGCTGCGAAACAACAACTGCGAAACCGCTGAGCGAGTTTCGCTGGGCAACAGTAGGTACTACAGCCAACGGGCGGAGATGTAATAGGCGCCTGAGCAAATGAGCGAAATCATGTTAGAAAGAGACTACATCATAGTCAGTTTTGTACGTTAGAGCAGGGAATTTCGCTACTGTTTTGCCGCCAAAGAATTTACAACTCACAGCGAAACTATTGCGGTTTCGCCCTTTGAGTTTCGTAGCGGAGGTGTGCTACAGGCATGAATGCTGCTCAAACTGCATGGTTAGGAGAGTCAGCAGCGTTTGATATGTTAAACACCAAACCTACAATTCGTGTAGTCTTGCGATGATGATCAAGTTATGGACTATCACGCACGCCTTGAGTGTCCACTTCACATTCATGTGGCTTGGCCACATGGTTTAAATGGGGTCATGGTTTAAGGATGAAAATCGCATATCCATCAGTTGTTGTTATCGGACTGACCATGTTGATAATGGTTTACTTGTCTATGTATTTAAATTCAACTAAATTATTATGAAGAGTTATATGGAAGGCACCTACTTATTTATAAAAAACCCTTGAACCTGGGTTTCGCAGATGTAAAATGAAAAATAAAAACCTTAAAATAGCTTTCTGAAAATAAAGTACAGCAATTTTGTTGTATTTTTTGGAACCACTGATCCAACTCAAAAAAATATTTCACTTCTAACTACATTATTCCTGCGTGATATATGACATTTATCCAGGAACCAGGTGCCACATAAGAAAAGCCACAGCCAAAACCTAGGTAATTAATGGTCTTTAAAAAGTAGACCATGACTTAGCTAGTTCTAGTTACGGTAGCTCTTCTAGGAAATATGGTATTTTTCCGGTTACAAAAAACCATCTACAAAACCTCTCCAAAAACGACCTCATTTTCTTCCAAGCAATAAGTCCCCGACAATGTCACCGCAAAACCGTCCGTTTGTTTTTTAGCCCCCGACGTTTTCCACACAATGCAGCACCAAACCGTCCAAACCCTTCACCTCAAACCACACACGTTAATAAGTCGCAAGCATCCTGTACCATAAAGTGCTTTGCAGAATCTTGGTACCATCCTAAAGTGGCCTCAAACTTTGCTGCACTTTCTACTCTATCTTAAAGACTGTAGAGATCATTTTCAAGTGCTTCAAAGTAGTCGCACAGTTTGCCGCGTGGAGTGATTGACTGCACATTTCTCGGTAATTGGAAACAGCAAGTTATTACTGAAGTGACTCGTTTGAAGTATGAAGAAGGAGATGGATGAACGGTCAGGTTAGGAGCTTATTAGAGAAGTTCTGACGTAATTTGTCTATGGTAATAAACTAAAGATTTGGCGTACACAGATTTAAGTAGGTACGTGACTTTCCATGAATAGTTATAGTTTCAAAGACTTTCGTAAGTTTAATCACAGGGAAAGGAATACCTACCTTTTTTGGACAGCTTAGAATAAAATGAGTAACTCTTCGGGTTCTTTATTCCTTTTATTTACAAAAACATGGCTTTTTTTGAAAGGATAGGTACCATCTTTGCCAATCTCATGGCTTAATAGAAACAGGAGACCTGAAATGGGAATTATAATAATCTGTAGAAGTTCTTCTGGTTTCATTATAGCTACTAATAGTGGCCTGCCCTGGACTTACCAGGGTTTAGTATATAGCCTATGGTTATCCACATTAAAGTAATAGGTTTATTTTATATGGTAAAAATTATCAAAAAAAGTGATTCCGGAAATTAGCCTCCGGAGGCTAATTTGTGTAGTATTTGTGTAGTATAATCTGAGTATGTAAGTAGGTTCATTTCATCAGTAGAAACTCATAAAATTCGTTTATAGAAATAATTACAGCATAGACTACTTAGTACTAATTCTTTTAGATATTCTTGAATATAACAAAACTATCCAATATCCAAAACGCAGAAACAATTCCCAAATATTCCAATCAAGTAAGCGAGTGTCTGTGCAAAATGTTCGATATCAAGTCATGCTTTCATGAAGCTGTTACCGTTATGTACATTTTGTCTTCTATATTCTTGCTCTTACTCTTTTAGAGTTTTTCTTAGTAGCAAAAAAGTTTTTAAATCTTACCATAGCACCATTCAAGTGTGATCTAGGAGTGCAGGTGTAATTTGTAGCATGGTTCAAATACCTTTACGATTTTCAAATACTTTACGTAAACGAACTTCCTGTGTTTATAACTAAAATACAAAAATAATTTAACAAAAATTAAAATTTTGAAGATAAAATAATTTAGTGAATTCTTAGTGATCAGCGGGCTTAAAAATGTCGCTACAGCAGAATCACATTAGAAATTGAACTATATGCCGTCTCTTTTCATTGACTGAGATTGAAAAGAGATGGCAATAGTTCAATTCCTTTAATACGATTCTGCAATAGCGACCTTTTTAGCTCCGCTGATGTGCTAATTGTTTTCATCGCTTGCTGTGTATCATCATAACTATTAAACTGTAGGTATCTGTTACGATCATAAAACGAAGTCATTAAACTGTTACTACGCTCACATCTCCATTGTTCCTAGGACCATCAGAAAGCGGCCACAGACTATTATAGATGACAAACAGTGTTGCCAATTTAGCGACTTTGTCGCTGGAAATAGCGACTTTTGCCTATGTGTTAGCGACTTAAAATCAGTTTTAGCGACAAAATATTTTTAGCGACTTATCTAGCGACTTTTGGACTTCAACCTGCAAATCAAAACAGTTCAAGGCATGTAATAGAAAGGTGGAAAGGACAAAAAGTCAACTTGAATAAAATAAATAGAAATGTATTATTTTCATTTTATTAGGTAAGTATAGGCTTGGCATAAACGGGCCACCGACTACAGCCAACGGGGTGGCCAGCGAGAGCGACCTAACACATTTTTTGCATTTTTTTTAAATCCTCCCCTCCCCCTCCCCACGCTCTTTTTTTTTAATTTTTTTATTTAAGATACTTGTAGCTCCAGGTTAGAATCCGTTTTACCGACTTTCTAGCGACTTTTCAGATTGAATCTAGCGACTTGGATTTATTTGGAGTTGGCAACACTGATGACAAAGCTTAAGTGTGCTCAAGCATCTCTTGTCTAGACTTCAAAGCCAATCGTCTGGCTGTCCGCGAAATACTCAAACAATCTCAAGAAGTATTTAAGTGGACTCCATTTTCTTGAGTTATAATTCGGGTCTTTAGTCGTTTCACACCGCAAGCGGTTCGGACCGCGGTGTGAATAGCCCCAGAGCTGTTTTTGAATGGGTTCTTTCGCACCGCGGTGCGAATCGCCCCAGAACTTTTTGTGATGGGTCGATTCGGACCGCTGCTGAGGGGGAACAAAACAGTTATCTTTTTAGATAGGTGAATTCGGACAAAGATACATAGTTTTACACACATTTCTTAAAGTACAACCAGGCATGAAATAATAGGACAAAAAAATCTACACTAATAGAGGTATAATATATAAAAGCCTATGCCGAAATTGGTGCCTTTTTTGTTTCGCGCGGCCATCAACCAAACATTAAAATATAAACTCTTAGGAGTATAACAAACAACATTTGTGAGAACAGTATACAGCTTCACTCAGCCAGGACCGAGTTATACAGGGTGAGTTTTTCAAGAGTGCCTCTAGGGCCAAATCTGAAACTATTAGCAATAGCGAAAAACACTCAAGGGAGTCTGTTCAGCGATTTTGATCAAAAGTAAAACTGCATCATTACATTTTAAAAATAATCATTTTCCTGGCCAGGAGTCGAACCTGTTGGTTACAAAAAAAAACTTTTTGTATTGTTATACCATCCGATAGTGTAGATAATAAGGATCAATTTCTGAGGAGAAACTACATGCGTCAAACTAACGGAAAGTGTTGATTTTTAATAAACTGATTTAAACTCTTAATATTTCGTAGATTACCCATAACTTTTTTTTTATTAGTTTGCCGTATATAGCTTTTCTCAGAAATTGATCCTTATCATCTACACTATCGGATGGTATAATAATACAAAAAGTTTTTTTTTAACCAACAGGTTCGATTCCTGGCCAGGAAAATGATTATTTTTAAAATGTAATGATGCAGTTTTACTTCTAATCAAAATCGCTTATGACACTCCTTTGAGTGTTTTTCGCTATTGCTAATAGTTTCAGATTTGGCCATAGAGGTACTCTTTAAAAACTCACCCTGTATAACTCGGTCCTGGCTGAGTGAAGCTGTATACTGTGCTCACAATATTATTTGATATACTCCTAAGAGTTTATATTTTAATGTTTGGTTGATGGCCGCGCGAAATAAAAAAGGCACCAAACGCCCATACAAAATCGGCATGGCCCTTTCTGGGCGACCGAGCTCTGCTCGTTGGCAACCAACGAACGCCATCTAGTGGTTCAATTACGAACCACATTGCACTTTTTGCGTGAAAATGCATAGAAAATGGCTTTTCCCAGATATGAGACCTAGCTAGATCGATTTTTCACTCCCGTAAACACCCGTCCTGCAAATTTCATCGAAATCTCTAGAGCTGTTTTCGAGACAATTAGACAATTATTTATTTACAACTTATGACTAACATTACAGATAATTAAATCTAAGGCGTTAATCTAGTGAGATCAAAAACTAAAACTAAAACTCAGGACAAACAAACATCAATCAAACAAACAAATATTGCTCGTTTAATGGAATAGGATTAGAGAGATACCTAAGTTTTGTTTATACACTTATAGATATAGTAAATAGACACTTATAGATAATTTTGAACACAGCAATGCTTTTGGTCCATTTTTATAAATATTTGTCCTATCTAGCTACGAAAGAAGATTTTTTCTTCACTGATTAAATTTAATCCATGTAGGTAGGTACACAACTGTGTTTCATAACCAGCTACAAAAGCGGATTTTTTTTTTTCTTATTTTAGTAACCACGAAATAGACTGTTTTTTTTTTTTTAATTTTTGGTAACTAGGTAGCTACGAAAATGAACGCTTTTTTTCTTCTTTTCATAACCGTTATCTAGCTTCTTTCGTATGAGCAAGTACTCAACTCTGGTGACGGATTTTTTAGGCCGCCTAAAGGCCTCCGTCATCTTGCCCCCACAGGGGGGCCAACTTGCCCCCCCCGAGGGGCAAATTGGCTAAACTTCTAAAATAGGTTTCTTTGACCCTACTGAACCAAAATAATATGCAAAAACATTCCAAAAAAGTCACTCTGGGAATTTATCTAAAAAATATGGGCTTTTGGTACACTGTGCTGTGGTCCGAATCGACCCATTTGAAAAGATACTTTAGGCGATTCGCACCGCTGTCACCACCCTGGTGCGAAAGAACCCATTCAAAAATAGCTCTGGGGCGATTCACACCGCGGTCCGAATCGTTCGTGGTGCGAAACGCCTAAAGACCCTATAATTCGACGAGTGTTAAAGATTTTTAGACACTTACATCTAATTACTTAGCAAAAGTAATTTAAAACTTTAATTTCAAATAAGCAGTTTAAAAAACAGTGTTTTCGAAGAAAATACCAGATAAAAGAAAGATAATTAAAAAAAATATTACTCAGCTGTATTTTGAGTAGAATGTTCGTTTTTTTAATATTATTTGTTTGTAGAATGCATTTCATTTTTGATTTGGTCATTTGTGCCACCTATGCGGAAAGATTCTCTGAAAATCTTTAATTTAAAATCTTAAAATTAAAAAATATTTAGGTAATTCTCGGTTTCCATTCATAAGACTTTACCGGTCATCTCAACTCTCTGTAACATGATATGACGATCCTCTTAAAATTTTGATTAAAGGTATATTTGAGTATAAGCAATAAACTTTGGACACACAAATCCCTAGCTTGATAGCTTGAATCAGCATTTGACGTCATAAATTGCCGGACATTTCATATTGTTATGGCTTAGGTACAGTTATCGTCAGAGTTAGGTAAGCTATCACAATCATCCCGCAATCCGCACTTATACAAGCGATCCTCCTTAAGCCGGAGTGTCTTTACCAACTCGGCCACGGAATCCATATTCGTCGGGTCGAAAATATTTAGCTAATATTTATCAGTGCGGGTTCCAATCCCTTCAGAATAGCAAATTTTGATAAGACTTTTAATTTTCAATGAAATAACCTTTTTTTTTTGGCGGCTGGAAAATCTGCTGCCAGACATCCAACTACGCTGAGGGAGCGTAGTTGTCGACTCCGAAGACCCACTAAAAACCACCCGGTGGCCGGCCTCCATGCATGTCAAGGGGTTCCGGGATCTCCTTAAGGAACGCACCGGTCAATGAAATAACCTAACCCAACCTAACCTAAGTGTGGTTTAACACTATAAAATTAAAAGTCAGTTATTTGGTCCACGTTTTAGGATCACTTAGATACTTTTCAAGCTAGGTGGCTCTGTTCATCATCATTATCACCGACAGTCCAGCTTCACCCACTGCTGGGTAGGTATAGGCCTCTTTTTTCTCTCGCCATTATCCCCGTCTATGTGCCTCATCCACTGTCAGCCCACGATGTTCACAATGTCATCCACCCATCGGTTGACAGGACGTCCAACGTATTTTTTTTTTTCATTTCTTGGCCATGGTGCCCAAGAATTATTAGTATTTTGCTCCATCTATTATCATTACGTCTTACCAGTTGCCCTGCCCAATTTCACTTGAGTTCCATTCAATATTTCAGGCATTTTTTTGGAATAACCTACAAATCACTATTGTTATGTTGGTGGTCATGTTTATTATTTCGAGGATCTTCTCGTCTGTACTTATGAGTTACGAACAAAATTGTTTGGCTCTTCCTAGTTGTTCTATTATTGGACTGACACCATCTACATCATGTACCCTATTATAACTAAAAACCAATGATTTTGATGTATTGGTAATAAAAGGTACATGGATATTTTACTATATCTGACACTCACTGTACTAATAAATTCTCAAATCCATCTCATTACTGCCAGGCCGACGTATAAACGGGCTTATTGCAAATTTTTACGACAATCCTTTGTTAGGAGCTTATAACGAGTTGGCCCTTTTTGTGAAAAAGGGCAATACTTCAATTTTATAGTTCATAGTTCATTCGCGATCGAACGAAGGCCTAAGTTATTGAATGATTTAAAATGGTCATAATGTCTGGATAGTCAGTGGTTAGCACTAATGGCTTATAATATAAAGCAAGTTGGTAAAGGCACTCCGGCTTAAGGAGGATCGCTTGTATCGTGCGGGTTCAAATCCCGTCGGAATCGTAAATTTTAATAAGACTTTTCATTTTCTAAGTAGGTAAATTTATTACATACGGTACACTTATAACGGTGTTGGTCGCGAAAGAACAGGAGTAGAATCACCTAGCTCTTAAGACGTTTCAATGTGTTTACAGCGGTCCTACTGAATAAATGAAATTTGAATTTTGAACTAATCTTATTAAATCTACATTATACATGTAAGCCTTATATTAGAAGTCAGAAGTTTAGACATCATTACTTGATGATTCATTACGAAAATTCGATGCAAAAAATCCCAATCTATCAAAACATTTCTGCTAAATAGCCACTCATCTCCTACCTACTAATTTTCTAAAAATTCGATTACAATCTACAAGGCATGACCTCTCAGTAGTTCAAATAGGTATCTCAATAATCACCGACATCCGAACAAAGGCAATTTTTACGTTGGGAACATAGACGTCGATCGTCCGTCCGTTAAATAAAATGCTAATACAAAATTATGTTCCGTACATGTTACTAACAACATTATAATGAGGGGATTGGAAATGAGATCGCTCGTAGCTACGACTAATTTTGTTATTCGTGAAGTTTTTGTGCCGAACCAATTTCGGACACGGAATAGGAAAGTGAATGAAGTATTATTTTGTAGCATTAGAATGCTGACATGCGCTTAAGAGGGTCACCTTGTTATTTTCGTTTCTGTAATAATGAGTATGGTATTATTTTAAAAGTGAAATTGTTCCTGTATTTTAATTTTTATTTATATAGGGTAAAACACCCAATTATTGGCCCTTTAAGGATCTTGATGTACTTAAATCATGATAGTTGTCTTTGTTATGTGTGGCGAACAAAAAAAAGTTGTCAAAACTGTAGAATGAAAGTTAATTGATGTTTTTAATACATGGGAAACGTACTTAAACATAGTTTTCTATTTATTTTTTTGCGGTTTATTTAAAAACATGATTTTACCAATTATGGGCATACTTTGACTAATTACTGGCATAAGTTGGACCAATTTATTGGCCCTTTTAACTGTTAAGTAAATTGAAAGAAATCGCTTAAAGAAAGCTTAAAATACATTCGTAAAGACTTATTTATTATTTTTCTTTATTCTTGTCATCAAACTCAGTCTAAAAATTCTCTATTTTAGCTATAGTGCAGCTGAGATGCAGTATTTTGTTTTGCTTGGTTTCATTAATTGTCTGTTATAACATTAACATAGTCACTATCATTTTCTTCTTTTCGTCTTGTTTTTCATTCGGATTACAGTCTTCTTTTTGTGAGTTAAGGTTATTTCAACAGTATCTAACTTTTTAGGTAACACAAGTTTCGTACACTTGTTTACTCTTTTGTTGTTTCCTTCCTAATTTCTGTTGTTTGGCTGATATTGTTGAAATTCCTCTTTTTCTTGTTTGATTTATTAGTTAGACCAATTATTAGCAGACTTATGCTCAAACATTGGCCTAGTGTCGATAATTGGTCTACTCATAGAAATCTCAGAAATACCAATTATTGACATCACTGCCAGTAAAATGGAAATCAACTAATTTTGCTGTGCCAAATGTTGGCACCGCAATAAAATAACAAAAACAATGCAATTCTTAAAAATTAGTGCTCAGGAAGCTCGAATAATATGTGTTGAAATGATTTAAAAACTATAGCAAAGTAAAACCCCCTGATAAACTTAGATTCGATAATATTAAGAAAGCTCTTACCTTAGCAAAAACATAGATTCTCACTGCTGAAATCGAGACATTTTATTAATGTTGTAGTACCGACGCCCCTATGTTTATTTTTCGTTTTTTGGTTTGTCAATATTGTAGCTAATGATTGTTTTCATCGATTTCGATAAGTTGAAGCACTGTGAGATTCGGTTGTTTCTTAATAAATAGGATAAATCAAAGGGGTGATAATAAATGGTGGGGGGCCAAAATTAGGGTCGTTTACCCTACTTATTATTTTTACAAACGGGAGAAAGGTTTGTCCAGCAGTTGGACAGTAAAGAATAATGTGAAATGTTTCAGTTTTTCTCTTTCAAATAAAGTAAGAATAGTAAATATAACTGTGGCAAAATCAATAAAAGCAAACTCCTGACTTCAACTTCTCTATTTAGTCACCAATAAATAGAGATCTCACCAAATATAGAAAGATTATTTTGTATAGGTACCTATATATTTAGTGCTTTGAAGATTATCAAACAGGTACCACGCTAACTGACTTCATCTTAGTAATTACGTTTGGATCTGTTTTCAAAAAGATGTTTTCAGACGTATCAATTAAAGTTCGCTTAGGTGTTCACGGAACATATCTAAAGCTGTATCTACATTGGGGCAGGCATCTTTAACCAGGAACCTTTGTCTACGAATTGACAAACTCTTTCTCTCTTTCTATACTCCAAAAGAAATGAAACCTTTTTGGTGATGTAAGTATAGTCAGCCAGAGGGAAAGGAATCAACGAACCTACAGAATCACCTTTAACCTTAGTCTACGAATTGACAAAATCTTTTTCTCTTTCTATACTCCAAAAGAAGTGAATAAATAAGTAAGTTTGAATAAGCTAGTAATGGCCATCTTTGGTGATGTAAGTATAGACGGCCAGAGGGAAAGGAATCAATGAACCTACAGAATGGAATCCCAGCATGGAATGCATGATATGAGTTGTAATCCCAGTGACTACAGTATGGGGTTCTTCAAAAGGGTGTTTTGAAATTTTTGATGGGTCAGCAGCGCGAGTGTGACTCCTCTGGTGTCGCAGGCGTCCATAGGCTACGGTAAACGCTTACGATCAGGTCGGCCGTATGCTTGTCTGCTACCTTAGTAGTATAAAAACTCTAGTTACCTATTTGTTTCGTTAAAGCGTTGATCGCTGACTAACAATCTAACAAGAATACAATGTAAGTACCTACTTAAAACAGTGTCATTGTCAGTATTTAATCAAGTATTCCCATATTTCCAAATTAAGCCCTTTGAAACTCTTATTTGTGTCCTTTTGGCCTTTGCATAAAATACTAAAGTATAACGAGCTGCAAGTATAAAACCCTTGATGTATATTCTGGCTGTTCAAAGATCGTTAAACGCTTATTACGGATAATCGTGAGGGTTTAAACAACCATGACTGACCCATTATAAAAAGATACTTAATTTCTATAATAAAGAATTTAGATTCATAAAACGGTTGATGACATAATGGCTGAAGTAATTTTGGGTTGGTGCAATTCATCGCATGTGAATATAAACTCATGAATAAATAATATAGAGTCACAATTTGGGCTGCCATTAAGCAATTATTATCATTATGTTTTTGAAAATGCTTTTAATTTTTTATTAGATCAAATTATCGTGGTGAGCAAGGTGTCCGTCTGATGCTAATAAATGGCTGCGTTTAAATATCAATCAAGTATGGGAAGTTTTTCTTGGATCCTTGGCATTTGGGCTATTAATTCGGCTTCGTGTTTATTCGGATCGTTTACTTCGGCTTTTTATTTGGATAAAAACACATGTCTATCAAAAAAGCTTAAGTGTGTAATTCGTTTTAAAATCTCTTTGCGTTCTCATTGAGCCACTTACTGGCAATGCCATTTACTGCGATATTATTTATCAATCAAGCAAATGGTGTATTGTCATCAATAAAACTCATCTAAAACATTTTTAGATACTATTGAAGACAAAATAGTTACTACAAGAAACAATTTTACTACCATTATTGTTACGCCATTGCTGTGGCCATCTTGGATTTTTTTAAAAAGGCCATAAAATATTTGCAATTTTACTGAATAATTTTCATAAAAATTATCAGTCTAAACCTCAAAAACACAACTCATTTCAAACATGCTGATTTAAAAACCTAATTAAATGTAATTTACATAAATTTGGTCGGTTCTCAGTCCGGTAATGATGGTATTTATACCGGGACATAATGGAATTTTGTCCTAAGAATCGAAATGAGTAAGAAATTGAGCAGAGTAAATTAGTATGAGCTTTCTCACGATCACGGCTTTTGTAACAACGTTGAAACGAAACAAAATAATACAATAATATAAAAAAATACAAAAAAATGTTCAGGAATTTTACATAAAAACTTTTAAATTACTAAATTAAATTGAGCCAGTGACTGAATCTGCCGACGGACTTTTAGGCCGTGTATCAGGCTTCTGTCACGACTTAGCGACTTAAAAGCGCATTAATTATTGATTTTAGTCTTAACAAGATAGTCCAAATCCTTCATGGATCATAACAAAATTACAGCAGATCTACGTAAACTATAGCGAAAAGTTGTAATAGAGCGCCATACTAATACTCGTAGTAAAGCGGATGAGTTTCTTTTTTTTTTTTTTGTTTGGTAACTAGCAGTCGGATTTGAACAAATCTTCCTGCATTTGATATCTTGATTCTTGCAAAAGATTATAGACTGTCATCATCATCATCACCAAATACCATCGGTACATACATACCATGGGTAACACCGTAGGCGCAGCTAGTTTTTCATATCGATAGTACAATGTCAATGTAGTTCAGTAAATGTCATTCAACAGATATAGTGTTTTTTTAAAGTTATGTTAAACTTTTTCCCAGTTTCGCTCAGCGAAAAAAAAGTAAAAAAAATCGAAAAAAAAAGTTATTTTTGAAAGTTATGTTCATACTCAAAAATGTTCTCTATAGCTACGTGGCATTAATACTCTGTGTATAGAAAATAAGCTGTTTCCGACCCAATGAATCGTTTTGAAACGTTTACTCGATCACAGTTTTTAACAAACAATTTGAATCCTAATTTATGATTTTACATCGTTATGGGTTAAGTTTGGGACGAAAACATTAATTTAGTTATAAGTACCTACCTACCCTGTGATCTTATAAAATGGAAAAATAATTCATTTCGTGATCATATTGCTTTGTATAATAATTTATTTTTAAGTACTTTTGGTGAAGGAAAACATCGTGAGAAAACTTTTATCCAAATTAAAAAGTCGCATATCAAAATGCAGGTTGTAATTTAGTTTGTAGTAGAAATATTTTATTTTATTCGGAAAACGAAACAGTGATATTTAACTAAAAACCAAATAAATGTTTAAACATAAACAGCTTTCACCTATACCAGCTTTAAAAAAATAGTTATGTCCTTCAAACGTTATTTAGTTCCATTTCCGACTCCATAAGCATCCTCAAAATAAATTTAAGTGGTTACATAAAAACACTTGAAAAGTTAAAAAAATATGGATCCACCCTCATTTTGCTCACTGACGTGGAAATCTTAGTGATAACGAACGTCTCTTTATAAAAGACACGTGCCTCTAACGATGTGGGGTCATACAAGTGAATAAGTAAATAAGTTCGAATGAGCAAGTGAATAGTTCTCAAGGACTTATATTTACAAAAAATTTAAACTAAACATGGTCACAACTGTAACTACAAGGCCATGTAGTAATTCTATCAGATCATTGGGGTATGTTAAAATAAAAAATAAATGAAAATAAAATTAAAATCGTTCAATTCAGACAATTTTACAGTCCACAGAAGCACAACTGAAACACAAACCAAATAGAAACAAATTTACCACAACCACATAAAAGATAAAGTAAGATGTTAAGCTAAGATGGTTCGGTCATGTAGAGAGGATGCATGAAAGAAGATTGACGAACATAAGGCGAGTGTGAATAGGATCGTCGGAAGGGGAAGACCCAGGCGCACATTCCTGGACCAAATTGGCGAATTATTTGGAAAAGGCCAGGTCAAGAGTACCTTAAATCGACGAACTTGCATGAAGAATGTGATGAGAGTGAATGACACGAAAGAAGTGTGTCAGGACCGTAGCAAATCGAGATCTGTGGTTACTGCCTACCCTTAGGATGGTAAATAGGCGGGATTTTATAAATGTATGTAATGTATGTATCTTAAGGCATTTAAAATACTTTCTTGAAATATAAATTTTATTTTTTTCATTTACCTTTGACGAAATATAAAAAAAATCATATGAATTAGTAAGGACATAATTTAGCACAGTAAACCTAACCCAAGCCTTGAGTTAATGTTGATTTGAGCTTGTTTTGTCTTCGATTAAACATCATCTGCTTTAAAGTGAAACTTTAATAAACCTAAAACAAATGCCAATATCATCTCAAAATTCCCAAACGCATCAATCATTGAAGGCTCAAAGTCAGGGATACATTGACTCAGCAGATAGTGGGACCGATCCGAAGGGATAAAATTGTAATCCTTTTAAGTAATGAGAAGGTACAGAGAATAGAGCTAAGAATATAAAGAAATGGCATACTTATTGCTATTTTTTTTTTAAATCTTATGAAACATATATCTACAGAAACTAAACTACTACATTATTTACTTCTATCTATCTATCGAAGCAGCCTGTAACACCCACTGCTGGGTAAAGGCCTATTCTCGCCACTCCTGGCGGTTTTATGCCAGCCGGATCCATTGCTCTCCTACCGCCCCCACGGATGCCGTCTGACCATCGCGCAGGTGGTCTGCCTCGAGGCAGACCTGCTATTTACTTAGCTTTAGAAAATATAATAGGAACCAGTTGAGCCATCTAAGGATCGTGGTAGCTCAGCTGATTCAAGCTACTGCCAGTCGGAAGCGTGCCCATGTGCCCAAGACAGGAAGACCCTTTTAGAAAATTTTATTAATTTATATCAAACAAGATAAGAATTACAAATGAAAAGAAAATGAAAACACGTCTTACCATCCTACTAATATTACAAATTATTCATAGTCAACCTGTGTGTTAGCAAGCCTTTGGAGAGAGTTTTTTTCTTGTCACAAAATGTCACTAAAAAGAGATGAGAAAATATTTAGTAGCCAATTGAGTTCTAGTAAGCTTGTAAGTCTATGATGATTAACAGGGATGCGTTTTTTAAAAATATACATAATTAAAAAAATTGCAACTTCTGCAGCATTCAAAATCCTTTGAAGATTACCTACACCATTTAGCTTACCTACATACATTTTTTCTTACCGTGTCTAAACTAAACCTATGCTACGTTACAACTAGGGTTGCTTATCAATCTAAATCATGATCCTTCATTATGAAGAGTGATGGGCGAGCTCGATCCTAGTAGATTTGTCTGAGGTTTAACTAAAGACAGGCAGGCGATAATGTAGGGGACGTCGTCACTTGTTTGGGAAAAACTAAATACGACTTCTTTTTTGTATACGATGACGCGGTTTGGAAGGGAAAAAAAAATATTTCTCAGAAATCGTTTCTTAATAGAATTTTGAGACATGCAAATACTGAACGCAATAAACTTTCAAAACCCGCGATGTGTATACGGAACTTGTACGGGCCAGGCTAAAAGCGTGGCTTAGAAGGGAAGGCCAATTTCGTATCTATCGAAATACGTAAGTAGTGTTTTAACTTAAGGTTTTTATTTTTGAGCCAACCCATGCAACATGCAACAAAATCAAAAGACTTTATGTTTATCCAGTTATTTTACTTTTTGTAAAGTTTAAAAGATGAGCAATCAGTCTTGACAGTTCGAACCATAAAAGTTGTAACAGACGAACAGTTTTTATTACTTCCATATCCCGTCAAAATAACGCGTATTCGAGTTTGAATCGATATATCGGTTCTATATTTTCATCAAATTCTTAAGTAAGTCTTACGGGCATTCCAAGCTGCCTTAGTTTCCTAAGCTTTGCTTTTCTAATTTGACGGTACCGTCATCTAAGAAACGAAATTAAACATGATTACGTTTATATCAAAGCATGATAGAAGAGATAGAAAGTTCTCAGATCTTTAGACATTGAAGATCCTTTAAATCCTGAGAAACAGCTCTTTCGAAGATCCTTTAACTTTAAATCTTGAAAAACAGTCCTTTAGAATGCTTTGAGCTTTTTCTATGTTAAAGATCGTAACGTACCGATACTACATAAATGTAGCTTGAGTGGGTACTAAAAACTTCTTATTCCTTTCGAAAACCAGTCCTGCAAAAACGTTTTAACTAGTTTTTAGTAGTTCTTCCCGCTAACATTTTGCGGCATAACTTGCAACATTTTTCGCTAAATTCAGGTGTTCCTTGGTTTTATTTATGTTATTGTCTCTTAAGTCGCGTCGCGTCCGTGTTTTTTTTTCAAATTAGAGTGCGTAGCGTAACCGCTCCGCAATTTCACCCGTCAGATGGCTAATAGTATCAAACAAATTAACTAGTACCTATACTATGGACTCTATATATGGATTATAAGATACTATATGGATTCAGCTGTTTAAACCGTTGCCATCATTATAATTGACATTAATGTAAATACAATAATGATTACCTCAGATCTTGTTAAATTGACACAGTTTTAAGACTACGTCCAACTTTAGACGACGCCATTTTTTAATAAATCCCGGCTTAAGACCGTACTAGCGTTTAAGTGACAATTTATGTGACAATGTTTCACAATATATAAGACTCAATGCACAAGCCAAGGCTAAAATACAAGAGGTGGACGAGGCTTTAAAGTGGCTTAAATAAATAAAAGTTTATGACACCGGGACCAATCATGTTAAGCTGCTATGAAATAGTGTGACGTCACAATATCGACTGTTTGATTTTTAAGACTAGATAATTTTTGAATCGTAATAGTAGTGGGAAAGTGTTCAAATTACAACCGATAAATTTTGAAAATATTTTTTACGAAAAAAATAAAGTAAGTAGGTACGTAGGGTTCATTTTTTAAGCTTGAAGGGAAAGGTAACAATCCATCAAAATTATGTGAAAACATTGTTTGTAATCGAACAGATTTGAATGAAATAGATTTGAAAAGGTACGCGATAAAACCCAGTAGGTACTTAATAAAATGATTATTACGAGATTTTATCATCATTAGATTTGAATGAAATTAGATGGAATGGACATAGGCTACTGTTCGTGAATTAGATCGTATGAAGACAGAAAGACACTAAAATCGATTTAAAACTAAACTTATTTAGTTATTTAATCATTAAATCACGAGTAGTAGAGCAACCGCTAGTAAACAACAAGTTATAACCGAATTAAATCATCATAAATTGGAAAAAACGAAAACCCATTTAAATAGATTCACTACTAAAGTAATAAAGAGCAAAGCTTTAAATATATCAACCGGCATCCCACCGGTATCCTCAGTATTAAATTCACTATTTTATGGTCTGTTAGAAAGCTCACTACAGCTTATAATAATTTCTAATTCTATTGTGACAACAGAATCATACGCATAACATTGCCACTATTTGTAACTATAGAAACGATAGTAAATTTTAATTGAACCGTCACATAAACAAGGTCATTGCAGATGGACTTCACTTGCAAGAAGAAAACTGCATGTTTGCAGTTATGGAAACTATCTTTTAAACGCAGTTTCGTTCGTGTAGTTTCGTATATAAATTGTAGTTTTAGTTAATAAAACACCATCTTAGTAACAACAAGATTTTGATCTACGATTTTAACAAGTCATTTTATAATTATGTTCTAGATTTATCCCATGAAAATAAGGTACCTACTTTATTTTCCAACCCGAAAATCGAGAGTATAAATGTTTAACCATAATACTGTTTTGATGCAAAAGAACATTTTAAATTAAATATTGAGGGCCATTTGGTAAAGCCATCTGGCAAAGCATAGGTTATCTAGAATTGAAAGAACTGTTTTCGTTACTGCACTTATGCAGTCTTTTCAAATCAAGTGACGTCTGTCTGTATGAAACAGATGTAAGACTACAGAAAGTTATGTCGTTCAACGTACGAAAACCCTGGAGGCTAGTAACAAATGTGCCGTTCTTACAAAACAAATTAAGACAATTTCAAATTAGTAGAGGCTGCAAAGTCTGATGAATGTGAACAGTATTCAAGACACATTCTCGTTGCTCTAACAAGTAGGAATGTGTTTATACACTTCACACTATCTTGAGAGGCACTTACATCTTTATTATGGTACTAGCTGGCAGTGACTTTGCTCATGTACTAAACTGGCTGGCTGGTTAAAAAGCTTAGTTTTAAGTAGGTCGCCGCTATAGCGGTAGCAACTTTTTGGTGTAACCAAATTTGACACGAGAAAAGAAGAAGAAGAAGAAGTAGGTCTTGATATAAAATGTCTGTTAAATTACTTTTGTTATTTTATCTGTTGAGTTAATTTTTTTTTTACATGCTGCTTGATCTCATTTCAAGTAATAAGTAAGAATAACTTTGTTTAAACTTTATATTTAGGTTTTATTAAACAGCACTTGTAATAAAATTCTACGAAATTGTCACTTTTTTACAAATTTGACGAATTATAATGTTTATTGGGCTTTTAAATGGGCTTTATAGCGTAGTATAATTTATGCAGTCTTTAAAAAAATCAAAGTCTTTATGTTTAAGGACATTTTTTTACTTACAGTTTTCTGGTTAGGTCAGAGTACGGTAAAGAGCATATATTATCTAGAAAAAAATCTAGCATGAATTTGACCCTTTGCCCCGGTGATGGGATGTCCTCTTCATACCTTGACAAACATCACGCAAACACAAATAAAGTCTACAAAGACCTACTAAGCTTTCTTGATGTCGGTGTGTGCGTGAGCTCAAAGATGACTCTTAAAACCCCCTGCTAGGGCTACGGATACGCGTCACTACCCACTAGATCGCAACGAAAAATGAGCTCTATTGTCTTGAATATAATAGCTTGATTAGGTATAGCCTAGAAAACTTCAATGATCGCTGTTGATAGACAAGGAAAATTGAGCTGTATTGAAATGAAGTAGTAGAATTGGATTTGTATGGATGTTCGTATGAGCTGATGGTTAACTCTAAAAGCTGGGGCCAAGTAAACGCTCAGCTGTTAATGCCACTAGAGGTCACCTATCTAAATTTTGACCGCTCAAAACGTCGCTTTACCCAACGATCAAGAACGTCTAAGGGTGGAATCAGACGGTTCACTTTTCGTTCATTTCTGTTGTTTATTCGGCATCTTTTACTCAAAATTACAAATCTAAACATATAAAGAAAAGTGTCATAGAAAACCCCAGCTTTCATTCGAGTCATCTTTTGTGTGCAACCGTCTGATTCCACCTTAAGAAAACTATGCCACGAGCGCTTCGATTTAAACTTTTGATGATTTCCTAGTGAATATTTTTATGTGTAAGTAGTGTTGTTCTGTGGCTAGGCCTCTCAGGCCCCTCGAAAGCGGGGTCCGTAATGAGTCACCGGTGCACTAGAGTGTAGGTCTCGTGTTAAAACTTAGCCCCCTGCACTACAAGACTCCTTGGAGCGAAACGCGGGGAATTTTTCCTTTTGCTTTGTTTTCACTGCATTACCGAGGAAAAGTAGGATTATTTATTAAAATGGAAAATGATGGCTGTTATTTTTCAAGTTAGCTGTTCTTATGAATTTTATTTTTACCATATAAGTGATAGAGTATTCTGTGGTTATAGTTAGTTTTCGTAGTTAGTTCAGTCTAAGGCCGTTCTCACACTGGCAACGCACCCCGCAGCGGTGCGCAGATCTGCAGTGGTATGCGGATTTTAACATCGTATATCCCGCACGTCGATGCGTTGTCAGTAAGTTATGTTATCATCAAAATTGCTCAATCAGCTTATAAGAGAAAAAATACAAACACATGCACGCGAGAATTTTAAACACAAGAGATGATTTGAACATAGCCTAGTTGATCTATTTCTGAATACAAGTTCATTATTGGTTTTAGAATAACTTTCTCACACTTTTATAATCGTTATAAACAACTCAGTGTTGTATAATTCAGTATTGTATTAAACAGTGTGAACTAGCAATCTGAACAAAAGTGTTCCAGCCAACTTACATTAGACATTTCTTTTGTTTTCGACACAAAACTTTGTCTTTGTCGATGCCAAAGTATTCTCACAAACTTTCCGGATTGGTCTTATTTATAGGACAGCAGTGTTTTGACATGTCCAATACACCTCGATAGCTTTTACACACTATGCCGGCGACGGGTAACTTGTCAGCTACAAGCGTCAATTTGATCTTTGATTCCGAGTGTGTTCTGTTCCTGTAAGCTTTTGTGATGTTTTGTCGACAATATCCACAATTTATAATGTAAAGAACGTGTAAAGGTGGCCGCATACCTATCCGTGCCAAACGAATCGACCGAAACGAATTTTAGAATTATTTATATGAAATCGTATGAAGCCTCGCACACCTGCCCGCGTCAAATCGTCCGATTCGACCGAATCTGGCAGTAGGTACTTCGAGAATTCCGCGCGGATAGGTACGCTCAGCCTAAAGTATCAAAAAAAGCTCTATTTAGTTTTTATCAATAGTGACAATGTTTACAGCTGGTATGAAACCAAAAAGAGTGGTTTATCCTCCAAAAATATAATAATGGTCATTATTGTGTGGATTAAGATTAATCCGTGGTCTTCCTCGATGTTTAACTTCACAGGAGCTTTTTTCAAAACTCATTATTGTTTTAACTCAACTGATCTACTTACAAAATTTGAATCCCATCCGACCAATACGGCTCAATTTTGATTACATTACGCCACTAAATTAAATTCGATGCTATTTTCATTTCCGGTTCAGATCACCAATCATAATCGGATTTGTATTATCGGAAACCATTCGAATTATTGACGTCTCTACGCATTCATTACTATCACAATGCATCTGTAGGTGTCGATAGACGATAACAATCTGTGGGGGCGACAACGTTATTGGTAGAAATGAACTATTGTCATCGGGGTCCTAGGAAGTCATCACATCAACCACCCACTGGACATAGATATGTTGTAGAAATATCTTTAGAAACATCACTTATATTATAACCCAACTTTCAGGATTAAATAATGTTCACTTGCTTCTGACCACGTGGTTCGACCGCATGGTTCGATGAATCGAACCACGTGAACTGGTCATCGGGGTTCGACTATGGAGACGAACTACGCGGTCCTATATAGTAGTTCGCCTAGTAAGATTCGAAAATCGAACCAACTGGAAAAAAAAGTTCACGTAGGTACCTACTCCTATTGATCGAACCATGCGGTCGAATCACGTGGCCAGAAGCGTTCACTTATCATTATAATTTTGTCTTTGTCGATATGTTCCACATTCGCTCTACTTGTTCGCCCCACATTCCAAAAAATTCTGCTTCTGCCCCATGTCAAAAATATTTCTGGGTCGTCATTATGTTTCGTTGTCTATTTACATATCAAATCTGAAAGCTAACTGGTTTACTTGCTATATTTTTACGACGGGAAAAATTATGAGAACATTTAAATGGTCAATAGTAATAGTTTTAGTTAAGTAAGTATATTGTTTTTAAGGACTGTTTGTTTTCCTGGGAAATAAAAATCAAAAATAAACAAATTATTTGATGATTGGCCGATTAGGCCTGAATTTTACCTTCAAATCATAAGATGAGGCGTTATCTCACTCAGCCAATACTGCTTTACAAAACAGTCGGTATTTTCTGAAAATAATCCTGAATTCAGAGCATAATACAGTCATCACCGTCAACGATCAGTCGCGGCCATCAAAAGCGAATATTCGAGTCGTTAAAACGTGTCCACACATCCTCCCGTACATAATTGAGACATTTTACAAGAAAGGATGTGATTATGAGCGAACATAAAACTTTGTATGTATTTCTGTTTGGGGCAAAAAGGTCGCATTTACACAGAATTCAGGGTTTTTATCTATCTTTATCTGTATTATCATAATTGACGTAAATTTAAATGAACCAAAAAAAATTTAGGTACCACTCATTTTAGGTTCTTAAATTGAAATATTTAGGAAGCAGTATAATTTAAGAATCTATTTTATAAATCGTTAAAATTAATTATGTATCTTGGTATGGGTCAGTATTCTGAATCTGGTAAAATCTCTGTGAAAATTATCTTACTACTACCAAAATATTTAACAACAGTAACCGATTAAAACTTAAAGTCAAAAAACATTTGTTCAGTTTGAGCTTGGTGTTCCTTCGCGACCAATACCGTGAAAAATGAGGGCAACAAACATGGGGCTTAGCTTTCTTTTCAGGGGTCCATCCTCTTAAGAAAATTTGATTTTGAGTGGAGACCACGGACCAGCAAGCGCAGTGTTGGACTTCGTTGGACGACAAGATGGTCGACCTAGTAAAAACTGCAGGTCGGCGGGGGATACATGCCGCTTCCAAGCGTAACACATGGAGATTTATGAAAGAGGCTTATGTCCAACAGTAGACGTCCAACGGCTGAGATGATGATGATGATGATGATGATGATTAACTTAACTGATTTAAAATATTTTGATTCTCTTCGATAAATATAATCAAGTCGTTCAATAAGTGCCGGCGCCGGTAAATACGAGTATGTTCCGATAACCGGATTTCTACGAAATCTTTTTAAAGCGGATCTTTAAAAATAGTCAGTAGGGGAAAATCGCTGGTTATGCGTGAGCACGTTGCTTCCAAAGAATTACTCCAAACAAGAAATCGCTTGGATATTATTGTTTTCCTTTTTGCTATTAATACTCATAGCGTATCTTGCTTAGACGGTATAGATATTTGAAGTTAAGCGACGTTCATAGCGGTCATAACTTGGATGGACGACAAGTGACATTAACAGCTGAGCGCTTCAGTGCTTCGGAGGACACGTTAAATTGTCGGTCCCGGCTTTTTAGTCGCTAAGCCATGACGGAGTAAAAACTCCCTAACCAAAGATAGTCAAGTCACTGGCTCATAAGAACTTACGTACGAACTTACTTACTCGTCTTAATTTTATTAGCTAAACGCTCTGTTAAAAAACTAAATATTCGTACAATACCTACATAGTTGAGTGCAGTGGAACTACTAAACTAGATAACTTTTATACCTGTACTTACACAAATAAAGTATTTCATTTCATTTACCTACTTAGGTACTTACTAAGTTGATAGTAGAAATAAGTGTAGTAAAAGATGCGTGTACATAATCAAGTGAAATAAGTGAATAGTAAAAACGAATGACAAAGGAATAAGGAGTTTATAAGTTGTAAGGAGTAAGTTTGAAACTATTAACTAAAAACTAAACAGAAACATATTCTTAAGGCACAGTAAACATTTTTGTTACGGATATTTCAACGTCTGTGAAACTCAGTTTAAAACAAAATGAAAAACATAATACCATTAGAGCAACTTAACTTAGTATACATTAGTTAACCCATTATTTGGGGGAAGACAATAGAACGACATAAAATGATTAGAATCTAATGCAATTTGTAATGTCGATGTTAGATTGGTATCGGTGAAGGCTAATTCTCGGATGTCACGGACAAACCGTGTAATATATATTATAGGTGGGTACACATTTATTGCTCGCGGCTTCGCTCGCCCTATCCTTTGAAAACACTAAATATACCTACTCTTATATTCTATGTAATTTTTGTACCCCTGACAATGGTGATCATGAAATTTTGCAGACACCATTGTCGGTATAGTAGAATAGAATATTACTTTATTATACACCATAAAAAAACAAAAGTAAAATTAGCCTTCATTAAAAAAGTGTATCAATGGGCGACCTTATCGCTGATAGCGATCTCTTCCAGGTAACCTAGTTTAGTAGGTAGTTAATGTGTGGGTAAAAGCTTAACAAAAATAAATGTTTACATTTGTAATACTTACTTAGCAGTTAGGGTTAGGATAGTGGAGTTTTTTAAGTACTTACCGTTTTTTTTTAATTTCAATTTTGTCGCGTTGTAAATTTCCGACTAAATAATTACCAACAATCTTGACTCGCCGACTCGAAATGATCAAAGAATGATATAACACCATCACTCCTAATTTACACCAAAACAAGCGTCGGTTCGGTGTTTTTGCCTTTGAAACGAGATATACTAAGTCTAATGAGAAACTATCTGAAACGGGAGCTCTCTCGTTTTTATTTTTAAATTAAACGATTTAGTGTGAGAGCCCGTGGAATTTTATCTCTTATAATTATACCGTTTAGTTTAAAGCTTTGTGTTGTTTAGAATTAGTGTTTTGATGTTTTAGTATGTGCTTGTTTGGTGTAGGTATGCAATAAATTCAGTCTATCGGTACCTACAAGTATAAACAAATGAAATTTGCAAAATACTCCTTAAAGCGATCTAGTCATATCTGCTGCCTAGTCAAATAGAGATGTAGTCGTAAAGCTCCTAACCCCATCGCTTGTAGCAATGTGGGTTCGAATCCCGTCGGCATCGCTGATAAAACTTTTCATTTTCAATGAAATTTTATTCATATTTTTGGGTTAATATTTTTTAAAACTTATTTTATGTTTTTATCAAGCCAAGGATACACTAGGGAACATTTTTTTCCGCAACATGACGCGCAACACATAATTTACGTGACGCTGCAACGTTGCATATTGTCCCGCAACATGCCCCGCAACATTGTACGTGACGCGGGGCATGTTGCTTGCTCCAAAATGATCGGCAAAATGTTCCATGACAATTGTCGCGGGACACTTCACGTAGTTGTTGAGGGACATGTTCCGCAACATGTCCCCTAGTGTATCCCAGGCTTTAGACTACTACACAAGATGTTGTAAATATTTAAAGAAATACTAGACATAGTAATACTACACGTATTAACTACCAAATATTATACCTACTACAAAAATAACCTGCTCTCGTACTACTGCCTGAGCTAGAGGTTGATGTATGCCAGAGTAATCGCGGTTTTCATTAGTGGTCGTTTGCAACTCATATTCGCGTATTTTTCCTGCGGAATAACGTTAAAATTCAACCACCAGTTTTGGTGGGTACTTTTTATACGGAACATCAAATCTGTGGTCAAATTAAATTGTCCCTTTGTAATCCTTTTTCCTTACACACTAAAACTGTTAAGAGTAGAAGACGAGCTTTGAATGCTGCCAAAGATTTGTTTGTAGGATGTCTATATTTGTGATCAACCCAACCTTGCACGGACGTTTTCAATATTATATATGTGGTTTTGCTTACTGTGGTAAGATTTTTGTCATTTTTAAATCCACCTACCTATCTAATATCTAACCATGGTAAGCAAAATAAAACAGAGAGATAGAAAACTGGCCGTTAGACATCCTCAAGTGATCTTAAACTTCTTAGGCCTTACTTAAAACGCCTCTCAACTTGAACACTGGTTAAACAATACTCAAGATTCGCCCTGCCACTATTTGTCACAATCTAACAAAAGAGGATGGCGATAGTTTTAACGGTGTTTCAATTTTGACAGAAGTTGAGAGGAGTTTATAACGGCGGCGGGTCTATATTGCCTATTGCGTAACCTAGGTTTCTAGCTGTTAGGATGTTTTCCCGAATGAGAATAATATTAACTATAAAAAAAGTATCAAAAATTAAAATGTCATTTTATAACAAAACTACTCCAACTCAAAACATCTCCATACAAAAAATCACGTCAATCCGTCGCTCTGTTTTGACGTGAAAGCAGGACAAATAAACAAACAAATAAACACACTTTCACATTTATAATATGGGTACGGATTGTGTATTACAATATCCTTCTATGCAGTTGCTTATTCACAATGCATAGAAACCTGGAGTAGGTCAACACAAAACAACTCTTTGCAATTCAATTCATTCGCATTCAGGCACTGGCCTTTTTTAAACGTCCAGTGCAATCCGTACGAGACCACAGAGTGGACGGCAAAGAGCCACAGTTTTCACGTGCATATAAAACAAGCTGCATTAGACAGAAATTTCCCTGATGGACATTCACCTGAGTTTATTGAGTTAGAAATGAATGTAGGATTTTTTCTGATAGACATTTGTGGGGGTGGACTGTATGTTTGCTCTGGCTGGTTATAGATCGGTGGCATTGGAAACGATCTTTACAATTTTTTTGTGTTTTTTGCAAAGCACATCATTGTATTGTTACAAGGAGACAAAGATGCCGATCACACGACTGCTCAGATCCAATATGAGAATTATTCTATCTATGGTAATAGGCAGGCATAGACAATAAAAATCTACTTTATAGTTATACTTCTGCAGATGTCATCGACTTTCATTATTTAAGTTCATTGTGTAATTTGTTTCAAATAAAGTTTTATTAATTATCAATAGTAATTTGGTTCACAGGTAATAAAAGAAGCTAAACATTGTAAGTTGGTCTACCAATAAATTCAGCTGAAATATCTCCGGGTGGATACAGACACTGCGAGGCATGTAAAAAAAACAAAGTATTAAAAAAAACAGTTTTCTTTTTCAAATTATAAATTGTTTTATCAACTAAGTTCTTCTTATTATAAATTATTTTATCAACTAAGTATGTTCTTTTACAGTACCTATTTGCTTATTTTTAAATAGCTAGAGCTTCAATTAAAACGCAAAAAAGGCAAAGCTCGAGTGCCTTGCAGGCAGAGCAGGACAATATCACGCCCACTGCGCCGATTGAAGAGCCCCAATCGAACTTGTGAACCCACGTAAATTACTAAAGCGTTGGCTTGGCGGCCGTCAGGGAACGGCCGTTTGATTGTAGTGACGATGGTTATTTGTCATTAGAAATGAAAAATCTTACCACAATTTTCAATTCCGACGGGATTCGAACCCGCAATGATTAAGGAGGATCGTTTGTATCATTGCGGGTTCGAATCCCGTCGGAATTGAAAATTTTGGTAAGATTTTTCATTTCTAATGAAATAATACCAAAGTGTGGTTTAACACTATAAAAATTAAAACTTATAGGTTATTTGTCACTTGCGAATGTCTATTACTTGCAGTAAGTAGCTAAATAAACAGTGAACACATGTTTGAAAGCTATGTGTGCAGGGTACTTGACTATTTGTGAAAAGTTTGAACACTTGTTTGAACTTTGCCAAGCGGTATCGGTTTTTGGCGCACATCAAAGCGTTCAAAGATGACAATGGTGTTCAAATGTATCCTGCCACACTTGCGCATTTGAAAAAATATATCACCTGATGAACTAAACTTTGCTAGATGGAGCTTTAACCAGGATGAAATCAGGGCGGGACGCTAGTATCTACAAGGAAACTGTTCAAACTCATATAAATTGTTAGAATTATTTGAATGGCCCATTTTAAGGTGCAATAAACTGCACGACAAACAGGGGTAGTAAGTAGGTATACAATGTTAACAAATCTACAAATCTACGAACATTGTTCAAACATTAAGTCCTAATGGGGGCTTATTTTTAGTTTTATGGGGATGACGGGAGCACGCGTATGGATTTTAGAAATGCCTATTGTAATGTTTGGGTATTTTTAATTTTATGGTCCATTTAAGATATATTTGTAACCCCTATTTGTTTGTCGCACTACAAGATAAGCACGAAACACTTTTATGTAACTATCTGATTGACTCTCTTTTAACTAGAATAAAAGGTTTTTTATTTCATTCATTTCAGTTTCATTCATTCATTTCAAAAGAAAACCATACGGGCAATCTTGACAAAACATAAGAACTAGATTTTCAAAGTCTTTTGAATCTACTATTAACTTTTAGGAAAACAAAGAAGTACCTAATAGTCTAGTTTCGCAAAATTACATTAAAAATGTATTTATTACGAACATGTAGCAAGAAATTCAAGTTTAAGTGAAAACAACTCTACAGAAATAACTGACAATAATCACGCCTTTCTGTAGAGGTAGGCAGAGACCACATATCTCATTGCTAGATCTCAATCTAGACTAGACACATCTTTCGCCTCAATTCAATTGTTTTACAAAATTTACTCAATATTAATGAATGCCCCAGACACTAGATATTTCAGACCTGCTCTCAATATGCTTGACCATTTTTGGGATGAATATAAAAAACCTACAGACCTTTTGAGGTTATGGGATGATTTATATTAGACCGGGCCGTGTCCGGGCCATCCGTGGTATAGGCTAGCGTCGTACGTTAGTAGATGGGCCTGGACGGGACACGGATCAGGCACTGTTTAGGGTAGATTTATATTAGACCGGGCCGTGCCTGGGGCGTGCCGTGTACGTGGGCCGAACGGGCACGGATTTGAAACGTTCCATACATTTTGTATGAAGCAGTTTATATTCCTGCCTGATCCGTGTCCTGTCCGGGCCCGTCTACTAACATACGACGCTCGTCTACACCACGGTTGGCCCGGACATAGCCCGGCCCGAACACAGCCCGATCTAATATAAATCATCCCTTAAACTAATGGATGAAAAATATTAGACTATCTATTGCTGACATACCCTAAACATGAGCTTCGACCAAGATGTATTTATAAACTGGAATTGAAAAGGTTCCATACATAAATCAATATAGGATACCACTTTAAGAGCATTTAAATGGCATGTTTTTGCGTTTCCCCTAAATTTGGGGCCAAAGTGGAGAAGTATGGCACGCGCTGGCCACGTGTTGTGTCCAACCTTTTATCTCCATTCGAAATGCACATTCACAGCTCGACGCATCTTAAACGCATGATGAAAAGTTTATTGGATTATTGGATTACTGATTTCTTTTCAGTTGTTTAGAAGTTTGAAGAGCTTAGAGGGCGTTCAAACGAATGATGGATAAGATTTTGAAGATACTGTAATTTGGGCCTTAGCTCTAATTACCGAACAAAAACCACACGAGCTTCTTACTGGTCATAATGAAAGAGATCTTTGGCAAGACTAATACTATGTAGTAGGTACTTAGAAATATAACGGACATGAAGTTTTATCACGTTATTTTATATCCCGGTGATTCGGATTGCTGCTGCTTTAGTTTGATGTAGAGGATTTTTTTTAAATGATCTGGTTTGTTAATTTGAATTTCCTACTTGACTTAAGTTACAGTACTTATACCTAAGTTATATTATATTAAAAACGTGATGTTTTGATGATTTTTCAAATCTAGTTGTCACCTTAGCACCAGTTACCGTTGTCCCAGTATTGTGTCGTACGCAAAAACCCTATCACCACTTTTTTGTTGTCATAGCGGTCATAGCAACACAAATTGTGAATATTTTAAGCTTCAACCTCGATTCAAAGATAATGCCCGTAACAGCCGACGGCCGGACAGACATTTAGCGGAGGCTTTTTGAAAATTCTGTACCAAAATCGTGCTGATCTATTGGTACGGATCTCTTGGTACCTACGATCATTTTGTCAGAATTTCAAATCTAAAAGATTTGGACACTTTCATTTTGTTTTGATTGTTTTTCTAAAACAAGAGCAAGGTAAGAAACAATAAAGACCAAGATAATAAAGAACTCGATTACGTCAGAAACTAATGCTCATGGTGCAGGTGCCAATAACATCAAAAAATATATAATTTGGAAAGTATTGAACTGCCGAATTTTTGCCGCAGTGAAGGATAAGAACGGCTGATCCATTTTGTCTTTGCCAAATGGTGCATCGGCTGTACACCCAAAGTGGATGTTAGTCCCATCTGTGTTTCATTAATTCGATGTGTGCACGACATTATAATAAACAAATTACAATGTTCATGTTTTTTCTGGCCTGTTAATTACTTGCTTTAATTGCCTCTTGACTACATTTATTAATCCATATTAGATGTAAAGGTTTATTTAAATTCTTGCCACCGACGATCGCTGGCTGCATTTATGTGAGTAGATAATGTGGATTATGTGAGTAATGTGGAATTTTTGAATTTACCCAGCCACCTCATTAATTAGCTATATCATTAAGCAGACCACATGTCGTAGGCGTAAAATCTACAGAAGATTAGCATAAATTATAATTTATAACCACTTTTACGGATCGTTACTACAAATAGACAGTTAAAGTATTTAATTTATTGGGTTTTTGTACTATTTTCTGTCGATACCGGTTCACAAATTAGTGGAATAACATTAGTTTGTGTCGAAGTGTGACGGCTTAAATTAATGTCTCAATCGTTCATACTAATAGATCGACTTTTCATGTTCAAACGTACTGCATGCGTGCAGTCAAATTTTTTTAAAGATTACCTTACTAAACTATTCATTGGCCTTTTGTAGTTCATTATGAATTTCATGGCGGTTTACTATGTTGACGCAGATAAAAAAGCACAAGCTACCACTACCACTAGTGGAGTAGGCAGCCGTTGCATCATAATTTGTTAGAAAAGCTTGTAATTTAAACGTGAGGTCCACATAATGTTTCAGTGAAGTCCATGTATAAAAGCCCTAAATGAATTAAAACGCCTCTATACTAAATATTAGGCGTACCCATTTCTGACAATGTAATTTAATTTTATATTAATTTTGGCGTTAATAGCCCAATCAATTCATTTCTAAGATGATGTATTAGAATTAAATATTATTCAGGTTTATATTGTGCCGTTAAACATTTTTTCTTGATTTGTTTAATCTGACATCTAATCGTACAATCTATTTCTTTCACGGTTCTTATTCAAATTTAATAGAAATGAATTCATTAAATCACTAGAATCATCTAAATTGTCTTTTAAACTGGATGAATTTGTGAATTTAAATATTAAATTAAGTAGTAGATATTATTCTAATAGCTTTAAGTAGAAAACTTCATTTCCTTTCTGCTACTTTATCGAAATAACGATTGATAAATTGATCACTCAAAATTCGTATATAATGAATTATTCATTAAACTCCAACTGAGAAGACACAAAAAATTCTACTAATTGGTAAATTACTACAATTATGGGAATCAAAGCAGTTAAGATGCCGGTGACAGACGAAATGTCCATAGAAACCTTATTACGTTAAAATCATATTATGATCACTACACTAAATGGATTCGAAGCCGTGATGGAGGCCTTTAGGTGGCCTAAAAACTCCGTCATCAGAGTTGGCCACTTGCTCATACGAACTAACGTTGGGTATGACATGATTTTAGACTGACTTTTGTCAGAGTAGGTTCATTTTGATTTTGAGCCGGTACCGTGAGCCGGTTCATTTGAGCCGGTCATTTTCAGTTGACTGTTCATTATTTTGGCGAACTCATTCTCATATTACAATCTGTACGATCAGTTCAAAATTATTTCTTGTCATTGTCAAGCGAGGTGTGATTGAAGATTGAATGAAGTTTGAGGAAAGAGTAACGTCATTTTCTGATTTTGTCATATTGTGTACGGTCACATGACATTTGAATTGAAGCATGACATTTTTAGAAAATGAGCCGATCACACAAAGTTAAATTTTGTACGGGACAAACGAGCCGCGTCAGTCACGTCATACTCAACGCTAATACGAACTTACTTATAGTCGTATTGCTCATTATACGGACTAAAAGTGAAGGAAAAATGTCATTTTTCCTTCAATTTTTATTAGTTTTGATACGTTTTATGTCAAAATTGCAGGAAAAATGACATTTTTTCCTTCAATTTTGATTAGTTTTGATACGTTTTATGTCAAAATTGAAGGAAAAATGTCATTTTTTCCTTCACTTTTAGTCCGTATAATGAGCAATACGACTATAGTAACTTGCAAAGATAATATGGATAGAAAAAGAGTTTGGTAGATTTCAAGTAGGTATATATTAAAAATCAGAACATAGAATAAGATATTATTTCAGTTGTTTAATTTGAAAATTCAATAGAACGGCCATTGAATGAAAAAAACTCTGAAAAAAACATAGCCAGATTTTATCTAAGATTTTAAAGTAAGTAAAAAACTGTTCTCAAATAAATGTTATCACAGTTGTCGCTGAAATGAGCTATGCATCTGCTAACATATCTTGATTCACGTCTAAGATTTAGCATATTTCATGAATTTCTCAAACTATGTACCTACCTATGTGCTCGGTGCTTTTCGAAGCAATTTCGTGATTGTTCTGATAAAATTGTCTAGCAAAATTGTATCTGATTATGATTCACTTGAGCGTTTCAAAATCGCTTAGCACTTAACCTTTGGTTAGCACCTATAGCGTGGGGTTCGAGATTTCCCATCATAATAGAGTGAATTTCACGAACTCTGCAGTCCCGGAGACAAGAGGTAATTCTTTACATCATTATTAATCGATAGATTGTCCTATCGAGATTTTCAACTGCGGGAATTGCGGGTTCGGATCCCGTCGGAATTGAAAATTTTAATAATATTTTTTATTTTCAAATGCAATAATACCTAAGTGTGGTTTAACACTATAAAAATTTAAAAAATCATTATTTCATCACTTATGAATAGAAAATAATTATTAAACACCTCATACTAAACTAGAGAACGCCCGCAGCTTCGCCCGCGTTGACTACTATTTTTTATCCCACAGGAACCATACATTTTTTTGGGATAAAAATTAGTTTGTGTGTTATTCCAAAACCTAAACTGTTTACGTTTCAAATTTCATCAAAATCGGTGTAGTAGATATGGGGATACTTGGTAACAAACATTCACACACTGATCTTTCGCCTTTATAATATTAGTAGGATAATAAATGAACGGGAACTAAACTTCTACTATTTTAATTGTCGTACCTAAACGAATACTTAGGATGTAAAAAGAATCAAGAGAGAAAAGAGACTAAGACCAGCGATGAGTCCATTATATTAGCAATGTTTATAGATGATCATGAACTACTTATCAATTTATTGTATAAATGTTGTAATGAAACTGAATCAACTTCGCCTCCCCAGCTATTATGTACAACATTCATAATGAGTGCTTTACAGAAAAGGGTAATATTCAATTCTATTGTCAACTGATCTCAGTCGAATTTACATATTAAAACAATGGCTATAGTGTTTTGGGTTGAAAGAAATATGTAAATTAGGTATCAAAGTAATGATATTGCTCACTCGATGGGAGGTTTTGTTTTGAAAGTAAGAGAATAACGTGCTTTTGAATTGAGTCGAAGTTAAAGATTATGTAATCCATGAAGAAGGGCGGAATCAACCAGTTGATGTCTCGAACAAACAAACTCAGTAACAATACATTTATTCAGTATGTAAATCTTACACTTTCTTCCTAATGTGTTGCATTCTCGGCTCGCGATTAAAAGTTAAGTTTAAAAACACCTGCCTCATTGCAATAAATATGATTAAGAATATGCTTAAAATTTAAGCTACTCTTAAATATTTCAACACAACAACGTCCTATAATTTTTATGTAGGATCCCCTCGATGTTTAAATTTCTCAGATATCTGTTTTTTAAAGCAATAAATAATCCCGTTTCAAGGTTATAACCCTGACATAGAACCACGTCAGATAGAGCAAGAGAACCGTGCACAAAGTGGCATAATATTCGCTGGCTAGTTAAGAGCCCTTATACAAAATTTTCTGATTTACGTGATGTTTCGGGGCAGGATTTTTCAATGAAAACACTGTATTTTTAAAAAAATTATGGCACAGCATGAAATATCATTTCAATTTTGTACTATTAAATGAGCTACTTTTGTATTTTTATTATTTCTTTTTGATTAATCGACCTCAAACCGGCGACTGTTTTGTGAATTTTTGCTGTAAGAGGTTTAGAAATCACCATATTTACGAATCATTTTGACGTCCAAATGGTATAAAAAAATTACGATGTTTTGCTGTGATAGTCAACCAAACTATTAAATGGATCACTTTTTACTACCTTTATTTAGTTTTTGAGTAAAAAAATCTTTAACTTAGTCCAAATTTCGAGAAAACGGCCAAAGAATTGCTTTTGATTTTGGCTACTTAGAACTGACTTAGAACTCTTGTTCGTAAAATTAACAAAACAGAAATAAACTTCAGTTCAAAATCAATCCTTTTCTGAAAAAAAAAATGCAAAAAGATTAAAAAGTTGGCAATGAAAAATCTTTTAAAACAACCTAAAACGCGTCGTATCTACTACCCTATCTACTCGACGCAAGCAGACCGCGCCGAGCGCTTCTAGGGGGTGGACGTATCGCTTTGCATCCCGGAGCTCGCACTGAGTCGACTCGCAAAGCACGTCGCCGGCTACGAAGAATATAGCGCAATAGGAGCGTTTGATACATTGGTTGCTAAGTTATTAATTACATATTTTTAAATATTTTCTGCGGGGCTAAAAAGGCCGTTAAAGCAGAATAATGTTCTGAATTGTAGTGTAACTAATAATGTAATAATAGGGTGACAGCGAGCTGATCTGATGATGGAGTCAGGACCTGTTCCATGGAATTTTATGATAATATGGGTATCAAATGAAAGGGCTTGATGAGCGAAACACAATGCTGATCTGATGATGGAGTCAGGACCTGTTCCCTGGAACTTTTTAATGATATTATGGGTATCAAATGAAAGGGCTTGATGACCGAAACACAATGCTGATCTGATGATAGAGTCAGGACCTGTTCCATGGAACTTTATAATGATATGGGTATCAAATGAAAGAGCTTGATGAGCGCAACACAATGCTGATCTGATGATGGAGTCAGGACCTGTTCCATGGAACTTTTTAATGATATGGGTATCAAATGAAAGGGTTCGATGAGCGAAACACAATGCTGATCTGATGATGGAGTCAGGACCTGCTCCATGGAACTTTTTAATAATATGGGTATCAAATGAAAGGGCTTGATGAGCGCAACACAATGCTGATCTGATGATGGAGTCAGGACCTGTTCCATGGAACTTTTTAATGATATGGGTATCAAATTAAAGGGCTTGATGAGCGCAACACAATGCTGATCTGATGATGGAGTCAGGACCTGTTCCATGAAACTTTTTAATGATATGGGTATCAAATGAAAGGGTTTGATGAGCAAAACACAATGCTGATCTGATGATGGAGTCAGGACCTGCTCCATGGAACTTTTTAATAATATGGGTATCAAATGAAAGGGCTTGATGAGCGCAACACAATGCTGATCTGATGATGGAGCCAGGACCTGCTCCATGGAACTTTTTAATGATATGGGTATCAAATGAAAGGGCTTGATGAGCGCAACATAATGCTGATCTGATGATGGAGTCAGGACCTGTTCCATGGAACTTTTTAATGATATGGGTATCAAATGAAAGGGTTTGATGAGCGAAACACAATGCTGATCTGATGATGGAGTCAGGACCTGCTCCATGGAACTTTTTAATAATATAGGTATCAAATGAAAGGGCTCGATGAGCGCAACACAATGCTGATCTGATGATGGAGTCAGGACCTGCTCCATGGAACTTTTTAATGATATGGGTATCAAATTAAAGGGCTTGATGAGCGCAACACAATGCTGATCTGATGATGGAGTCAGGACCTGTTCCATGGAACTTTTTAATGATATGGGTATCAAATGAAAGGGTTTGATGAGCAAAACACAATGCTGATCTGATGATGGAGTCAGGACCTGCTCCATGGAACTTTTTAATAATATGGGTATCAAATGAAAGGGCTTGATGAGCGCAACATAATGCTGATCTGATGATGGAGTCAGGACCTGTTCCATGGAACTTTTTAATGATATGGGTATCAAATTAAAGGGCTTGATGAGCGCAACACAATGCTGATCTGATGATGGAGTCAGGACCTGTTCCATCGAACTTTATAATGATATGGGTATCAAATGAAAGAGCTTGATGAGCGCAACACAATGCTGATCTGATGATGGAGTCAAGGACCTGTTCCATGGAACTTTTTAATGATATGGGTATCAAATGAAAGGGTTTGATGAGCAAAACACAATGCTGATCTGATGATGGAGTCAGGACCTGTTCCATGGAACTTTATAATGATATGGGTATCAAATGAAAGGGTTTGATGAGCGAAACACAATGCTGATCTGATGATGGAGTCAGGACTTGGTTCATGGAACTTTTTAATCATATGGGTATCAAATGAAAGGGTTTGATGAGCGAAACACAATGCTGATCTGATGATGGAGTCAGGACCTGGTTTATGGAACTTTTTAATCATATGGGTTTCAAATGAAAGGGCTTGATGAGCAAAACATAATGCTGATCTGATGATGGAGTTATGACCTGTTCCATGGAACTTTTAATGATAATATGGGTATCAAATGAAAGGGCTTGATGAACAAAATACAATGCTGATCTGATGATGGAGTCAGGACCTGTTCCCTGGAACTTTGTAATGATATGGGTATCAAATGAAAGGGCTTGATGAGCGAAACACAAAGCTGGTTCGGGGTTTACTTTGACTTTGATTCTTGATTTTGCCTTTCACTTTGATTCTTGATTCTTGATTTTCAATTTTAGTTTCTCTATTCTCGGATCTCGGATTCTTGATTTTCGATTTTCGAGTCTCAATTCTTGATTATCGGATCTTGGATATCGGGTTCTTGATTCTTGATTTTCAATTTTCGATTATTGATTCTCGGATCTTGTATCTCGGATTCTTAATTCTTGATTTTGATTTTAAATTTTTTAATTTTTAATTTTTGATTTTGATTCTTGATTCTTGTTTCTCATTTCTCGATTCTTGGATTTCGGATTTTTATTTTGATTTTTATTTCTTGATTTTGATTTTAAAATTAAAATCAAGATTAAAAATGAAAAATCAAACATCAAAAATCGAAGTCAAAAGTAAATCCTAACCCAGCTTTGTGTTTCGCGCATAAAACCCTTTCATTTGATACCCATATCATTATAAAGTTCCATGGAACAGGTCCTGATTCCATTCATTCATCAGATCAGCATTGTGTTTTGCTCATTAAACCCTTTTATTTGATACCCATATTATTAAAAATTTCCATGGAGCAGGTCCTGACTCCATCATCAGATTAGCATTGTGTTGCGCTCATCAAGCCCTTTCATTTGATACCCATATCATTAAAAAGTTCCATGGAGCAGGTCCTGACTCCATCATCAGATCAGAATTGTGTTTCGCTCATCAAACCCTTTCATTTGATACCCATATCATTAAAAAGTTCCATGGAACAGGTTCTGACTCCATCATCAGATCAGCATTGTGTTGCGCTCATCAAGCCCTTTAATTTGATACCCATATCATTAAAAAGTTCCATGGAGCAGGTCCTGACTCCATCATCAGATCAGCATTGTGTTGCGCTCATCGAGCCCTTTCATTTGATACCTATATTATTAAAAAGTTCCATGGAGCAGGTCCTGACTCCATCATCAGATCAGCATTGTGTTTCGCTCATCAAACCCTTTCATTTGATACCCATATCATTAAAAAGTTCCATGGAACAGGTCCTGACTCCATCATCAGATCAGCATTGTGTTGCGCTCATCAAGCCCTTTCATTTGATACCCATATCATTAAAAAGTTCCATGGAGCAGGTCCTGGCTCCATCATCAGATCAGCATTGTGTTGCGCTCATCAAGCCCTGTCATTTGATACCCATATCATTAAAAAGTTCCATGGAGCAGGTCCTGACTCCATCATCAGATCAGCATTGTGTTTCGCTCATCAAACCCTTTCATTTGATACCCATATCATTAAAAAGTTCCATGGAACAGGTCCTGACTCCATCATCAGATCAGCATTGTGTTGCGCTCATCAAGCCCTTTCATTTGATACCCATATCATTAAAACGTTCCATGGAGCAGGTCCTGGCTCCATCATCAGATCAGCATTGTGTTGCGCTCATCAAGCCCTTTCATTTGATACCCATATCATTAAAAAGTTCCATGGAACAGGTCCTGACTCCATCATCAGATGAGCTAGCTGTCACCATATTATTTCATTGTAGTCGGAACTTGACTGACATGCTGAGATCCAAGTTTCAACTCAATCGGACTATTTACTGAAGAGTTCTGTTGAAAAGCTCCTGACTCCATCAGATCAGCACAATATGGTTTATGGGACAAAGAAACAAGTACCTACCTAAAAAGTATTTTTACTATCGCAAATAAATCAATCACATGAAAATTACCAAAACCGTTTAGTCTAAGAAACGGAGCGCTGTTCATCGGGTGTTAGAATTTAGCAACTTTTGTCCCTCCGAGCGCTGATTTTGTCGAGCGCGAAATTGTATAATGGCTCTTAACACAACGGTTGGTGCATCGCTCATCCCACGCTTCATGCGACTGAGGCTGTATTTATACAGTTGGGCCGACGGATCTCGGCGTACGTGAAGTTAGGCTTTTCGCTGCGCAGTAGAAAATTTTGTATGAAAAAGTTGCACTGCGCATCGAAACGGCGAACTTCACGTACGCCGAGATCCGTTGGCCGTACTGTACGTCACTTTTAAATTAAAAGTGACGTATATGTATACTGGAACATAACATAGGCATAAGGAGGCAAAAACTTCAGCACATTATACACTTATCCGTGTAGTGGGTAAGATAAAAACACCAATTTTTTTTTTGGGTTCTGTATTTAAAGTTTTAATACAGAACCCAAAAATCTAAAATCCATGAAGTTCAGCTCTTGAGGAACCAAATTATATAGTTTCTTTGACCATTCTGTGTGAATTTAGTGATTAATGCTGAATTTAGATTTTTATGTGTTTTTATATCACCCACTACACGGATAGGCATAAGTGTATAATGTACCTGTTGCCTCCTTATGCCTATTTTATGTTCCAGAGATTTAGTTTATCTTTTAAGTATGACTGGGTCCAGGGCGTCGATTCTCGTATCGAACTTTTTATCAACCTCAACCAAAACCTCAACTAAAGCGACTGTTTCCATGACTACTAATAACAAACGACTCAGTTGTGGTGAGGTTTTGAACTTTGGCAGAACAAATTTTTGAAAAGCTATTCTACTATTTCACCAAATGGCTGACATTTAAGAGATCGAACCAAACCAAAGCGGTTGTCATCTAGTAGAATACAGGCCCAGGACTTTAACTGGTATACCTACTGTTACCTTCGACTAATTCGGAAACCCTTGTAATTCAAACTTAATGATATTTTTTAGTACGACTATTCTAAAGAAGATCAAACTTTAAATGCCTAAATTGTGAATCAAATGGCCTTACGGTAGTACTATCAATCTTAAAATCTTGGATATCGGCCAACTAATTCGTATGTATAGTCTCATTACCTCGTATCTCTATACGAAAAGTTTAATTGCAGTTTATATAAATAGAAATAGAAATAGAAATAAGTTTTATTTTCGTCACTATAGGTACGGTACAGTTAAATTACAACGGTTAAATTACAGTGACAAGAAAATAGGGCTACCCCTCAGCATTTGCTCCAGCAGCGCCAAGGCTGCTAAAGCGCTGGTTTCTAGTGCACATGGACTATGAATACTGCCGATAAGCAGAAAGGCTCATCCGATCGCCCAAAGAGTCAAAGGCTACGTACGTCACATCAGTCATAGCGCCCCTTTTACCTCTCACGTGCTCCTTGCCCATCCATCGATCAAACTTGCAAAGCCAACTTTATCATTCACAAATACGATTCAATTTTGTACGAACTATCCACCTCAGCTTGATCAGTCCTGCCAGAAGATATTAGTGTTAGTTATGTAGTGTGTAAGGTTTATATTTGAGTCGGTGCCACGAACGGACCAGACTGTAACGTGTCGGTTTGTAATTCAATAAGGACTACCTAAATTGACTCAGATGTGCTCCGAGTTTGTGGGCTTGCTAATTTGTTAGCAAACATATTGTTTGACGGACCGCCGCCCAAGGCGAAATGAATGGGTTAATCGACAGATGATCTAATGCTAGTTGTGAAAACGCAGTATCCCTTTTTTTGATTGGTATTTTATAAAACTGTCTTAGGTTTTGAATGGTTTCTTCTAAGTAGGTAAGCGTGCTCCATCTTAAACCACACTGTTGCTTTACGATAGGCAGAGTGTGGTCAACGCAAACCTATTTTAATTATAATAATTTAACTAGTAAAAAGTGAACCGGTCATAATGAAATACATAATTGATTGATTCTGAATAAACGAAACAGGATCATGCATGTATCAATGAGAATTTTCTCAAGATCTTTTAAATATTCATTGATCACGGCAATAGGGTTCTTATTAAAAACGTAAATTAGTACTAATTTATATTTATTTCCAAAATATTAGTGAATTATGTTGAGTGTAATATTTCCTCATTCCCCGATAATTTTATAATGAAGATTCATTATCATCTTATTTGGTTTTTAAACTGACCATCCGATATTGTTCTTTGAAATAGTCATTAATCATTTTTGACCCTTTGAGTATACTAGACGTTAATTTAAATTGGCTTTCGCTTAATTAGAAGTTCCACGTGTTATGATTTATTGTTTTAAGAAGTTGATTTACATTTTTCTGTGTTTTTATCTTATTTGGTTTTTTAAGCAGATTTATTTTTACGTCTTTCTCGTATCAAGGCCTATTATCTAAGGGAGTGGCCACATTGCGTTTTATGCAGCGCGTTTTTGAGCTGGGCGTTCGCATCGTGTTTGTATCGATACTGCGTTAGCATCGCGTTTGTATCGATACAAACGTTCTGCAAAAACGTAGTGTGTCCACTCCCTGAAGAAGATAGTTTAGATGTTAGGGAGTGTCCACATTGCGTTTTTTGCAGCGCGTTTGTATCGATACAAACGCGATTCGAACGCGATGCGAACGCGCAGCCCCCCGCGCAGCCCCTCCCGGTTCGCTTTTGTATGGAAAAATACGCGTTGCGAACGCGCGTTTGTATCGATACAAACGCGCAGCTCAAAAACGCGCTGCAGAAAACGCAATGTGGACACTCCCTTAGGCATTCCTACCCCATCTCAGTGTCTTACGGTCTTATGCATAAAAACTTAGTGCACCGACCAGGCTCGCTAGAGTGTTCTTTTGTTTTTGGAAACAACGCTCAGCGTTCCATTGATATAGGCTAACACATCATAAAAAATCTAGAATAGATCAGATTTATAGTATCCCTCACGTGGAATTGCTTAGTATTAGAAACTGGAAGTGTCCTAGTCCCACAATATTTGTTTTTGTTGGGGTCGATGTTCATTGATTGATAATTAAATAGTCTTCATGATTTCAGTTGTAATTTATTGTCCACGATCCAATACAGGTTGACACAACGAGGGGGTAGAGACGACTGGCGACGCTTACACAACTTATCGCACGCGTCAGCCAAAATCATGTTACACATTCCTGAGGGGCTAGACAACTGTCATAATTGCTGATGGAATAGAATAGAATAGAATGTGTTATGAATGAATTGACGTCATGAAATTTGATCTAGCGTTTCGAACTTCAAATTGGTAGCCAAGTGTCTTAGATTCTATTCTACAAAACGAAACGTCAATGTAATACGATATTCTCCATACAAATGCGTAGCCAAGCGGCAGTTTTGACAAGAGAATACGACTGCGAACGTTTCTATTGTACGCTTAGTAAGCGAACGCCAGCACCTTGTAGATTACGCTACGACTACGATACTCTAATAGGCAAGATGGTGATTGTTTAATCAGCTGTTGGAGTAAGGTTGATGTGTGCCGTTCATTAACCGACTTCGAAAAAAGGAGGAGGTTCTCAGTTCGTCGGAATCTTTTTTTTTGTGCTTTTTTTTTGTGCTTTTTTTTTATGTATGTTCACCGATTACTCGAAGACGCCTCGACGGATTTCAAAAATTCTTTTTTGTTTGAAAGGATACACTTTCCAATTGGTCCTTTTGATCATCAGGTCAGGATCTGATGATGGGATCTTGGAGAAATCGAGGTAACTCTTCAAAATTTATAGGCACACTTGAAGCGATTAGGGTATTTTTTAAAAGCTTTATAGGTTATCGGTGACAATGCAATATTATGGTAACATTGAGCTGATCTGATGATGGAGTCAGGAGCTGTTCAATGGAACTTCTCAGAGAATAACAGTGGAACATCCATGTTTGGGCTCATTTTAATCAGCTCACCCTTAGCCTTACCCAATAACAGTTTATATTGAAGTCGGTTTTTAAATTTTTTTAATTTAGCCACTTGTTTTTGTGATAGTTTTGTTTGTTGTTTGTAAAAATTGTAAAAATGATTTGTAGAAATGCATTTAAATTGTTATTGTTCATTAATCATAATGAAGAAATGTGGCTCAGCCCTCAGGCGTCAGAGCCGAAATGTATCTCGACACTGTTTAGTTAGAGCAAATGGTGAAATGCAATAAAAAATGTTATATTTAGCAAATAACTCTTTATTTAAATAAAATTCGTTAAAACTAGGTAGGTACATATAATCTTAAACTTAATATTGCATAAACAGTTAATAACTTTGGTATAAAACAATACATTGGGTTCCCTTATCACAAAATATTACTTTACAGTTTTCTTTATTAGAATATTGTTGTTAGTACTACTTACAGTAAAAAAAGAAAAAAATCCAACTTAAAATTATTTAGCATACCTACACCACCATCTTTGGTACCTAGGTAGGTACCTACTTAAAACATTTGGTTTTTTGGTTACATTGTTACAAAATAAAATTACCAACATTCTTTATCCTACTAATATTGTAAAGGCGAAAGTCCGTGTGTGTGTGTGTGTGTGTGTGTGTGTGTGTGTGTGTGTGAATGTTTGTTACCACGCATCTCTATAACTACTCAACCGATTTTGATGAAGTTTTGAATGTAGATAGTTTAGGTTCTAAAATAACACATAGGCTAATTTTTATCCCGGTAAAAATGTATGGTTCCCGTGGGATACTAAAATAGTAGTCCACGCGGGCGAAGCCGCGAGCGTTCACTAGTTACCTAATATATGAATAATTTTAGTAAACTTAACTTTTTTAAAAGCTAAAATAATTTTAAATTACTAAGTTTACAACATAACAAAACTTTAGAACTACTTTTGTCAGTAGAGCCTTATAAAAATATACACTATCTGTAGTTACCTAACTACATTATTGAAATTATTAATAGTACATTCATTCTAGATTTTTTAGCGGCAAAATTAATAATTAAGTTTTGATGCTAGTGTGTTATGTGTGAGTACATTAAAAAAAACAACTCTCCCTCCCCCTCCACCTTCGGCGTCACCCCTCCCCCCCTTGAAAAGTGTCCCGTTTTACGGATTTTCTCAATTTTCAGGAAAACTATACAAGCTATGAAAAAATAGTCAAAGACAAAATTAGTTATTAATAAATTACCTACAAATAAATTTCAACATTTATTTTGATACGAGTTATAGTTTTCAAGTTATAGAGCGTCAAAGTTTACTAAAAATCTGCGCTTAGCAAAAATGAACATTATACACAGGAAACAGCAATATTTGTTATTTGTTACAATTAATGCGTTTATATATTGTAATTATTTTTGTGTATGTTCAGCGATTACTCGAAGACGTTTGGACCGATTTGAAAATTTCTTTTTTTTATTTGAAAGGGTATACTTTCCGATTAGTGTCCTAAAAATTTGGAAAGGATCTGTTGAGGATCTTCGGAGCTTCTTCTACTTGTTCGTATGAGGCATCTGGGTTTTTGAAAACGTTTATCGTACCTTGCAAGTCGAATTTTTTACTAAGAAGAACAGACTGAACCTTTCCTTTGCTATAGAATGCTGATGCAACCACTTATTGTGGCAAATAAAAGGTTCAGTCTGTTCTGCTTCGTAAAAAAATCGACTTGCAAGGTACGACAAACGTTTTCAAAAACCCGGATGCCTCATACGAACAAGTAGAAGAAGCTCCGAAGATCCTCAACAGATCCTCAACAAATTTTTAGAGCATCAATCAGAAAGTATACCCTTTCAAACAAAAAAAGAATTTTTCAAATTGGTCCAGACGTCTTCGAGTAATCGCTGAACATACACGAAAAAAACCACAAAAAATATAAAATAATTAAAGATTTCGATGAATTTTGAGAACCTCCTTCTTTTTTGAAGTCGGTTAAAAACTTTAGAAGATAAGCATAACGATACTGATTTATTTTAAAAATAATTACAATGTATAGGCGCATTAATTGTAACAAATAACAAATATTACTGTTTCCTGTGTATAATGTTCATTTTTGCTAGGCGCAGATTTTTGGTAAACTTTGACGCTATATAGCTTAGAAACTATAACTCGTATCAAAATAAATGATAAGAGTTATTTGTAGGCAATTTATTAATAACTAATTTTATCATTGATCATTTTGTCCTAGCTTGTATAGTTTTCTTGAAAATTGAGAAAATCTGTAAAACGGGACACTTTTCAAGGGGGGGAGGGGTGACGCCGAAGGTTGAGAGGGGGGGAGAGTTGTTTTTTTTATGTACTCACCTATAGGTGAGCACATAACACACCAGCATCAAAACTTAATTATTAAATTTGCCAAATTTTCCATACATTAAAATCTAGAATGAATAGACTATTAAACCTACACCTAGGGCTCTTTTCCAAATGATTTTAATATTTTTCCTGATGTTATCAGAAAGATTTTATCTGTAGATGACAGACTCGTGAATCTCTGCTGCGTCAATACATCCAATAACACCCGAATACTGAAACGCTAATTAGTTTATGTGGTGCATCTCATTGACAATAACTGTCATTTTGTTTCCGATTCTGAAGAGTAAGAACGTTTTTTTTCAGCCGGTGCCAAAAGTTGTATGTGGTGGGCTTTGTGCACGTGCTACTGCTTCAGCTGAAAATAAATAAATTTGATGTGAAACCGATGTCAGACCGATTGATAGCGGCGACCACGCTATATCGTACATAATTATAATCACCGTATGTTTCTTATAGTCATTTAAATTAACTATTATTATTATTACTTAATCAGATTATTATCATCATTTTCATAATCATCATCAGTAAAAAAATATTTCGATAGGCGTCCCGCAACGGCTCACTTTTTTATCATTGTTCATTGTGATATTAAATATGATAAAATAAACAATGCTGGACATTTTACACAGCATCATGTAGCCTCAAAATAAGCAGAGCTTGTATTATGGTAGCCACATGACTGTTATAAGTACTACTTACATATTTTTTTTGTAAATTCTTACATATTTATACCTAGAAACCACCCAGACCCGAGACAAATATTTGCAGATAATACAAACATTTATCCCACGGCGGGGATCGAACCCGCAACCTCTCGGACCTTCGCCCACTGCGCCACAGAGGTTGACAATACATCTTTCAGTTACTTATAGTAACATTTACTTTCATAATGTTTATCAAATATTTATTATGGTTGGAGACAAATAATAATTAGGTAAATTCGTACTATGAGCAAGTTGGCCAACTCTGGTGACGGAGTTTTAAGGCCGCCTAAAGGCCTCCGTCATGACTTAACGACTTAAAAGCCGGGACCGACAATTTAACGTGCCCTCCGAAGCACGGAAGCGCTCAATTAAGGTAAAAGTAAATAAGTATTACATTTAACTTACTGTTTTGACTATAGTTAGCATCCAAAATAAAGTACTCTAGTCCACTTCCCTCTACAAGCTGATGGCATCTCACTAGAGCTGCCTACTGCCTGAACCATTTGAACTTGAATCTTAAAGAACTTGATCGTCTCTGAAAATAAAAAAATACTTCTGTTTATCTTTATTTTTAATTACAATATCACTAGGTACCTACATTTTTACTTTAGATGGGACATAATTCGAATAATAAATAGGAAATATTAATTACATCTAAGAATGCCTGGTTAAAGGTGTTCTAAAGGTGTTCTTAAAGATCTTGACAAGCATGAGCAATATTAAACACAAAAGATTATGTTTAAGGAAGGTGTACTTAGTCCAAGTTTATAAAAACTTACATTGAATCCTTGCTCCTGAATGCCTACTTGCCCAACTACAGCAGACACTCCAATAGCTGTGACCTCTTCTCTGAAGTCACAGTTTTCGAAATCGATAAGGAGAACTATATTAATGCTTTCTTCCATCTCTTTGATAGGCCGATCTCTCCTTACTACGTATTAATAAAGTTAAAGACCTTGAGCTGGGGTTTTGAGAGGTCGCCGCGCCTATAACATAAACAATCACACATAGGTTTGTTTATTGTAATTCCTTTGTGAATTGTAAGCTTGATCACGTCATTGTTTCTATTCTGTTTCATTAAAGAGAAAATATAGAATAAGATTTTACAATTAACCTTTCCATAAAATCTGTAAGAAGTGAGAATTGCTTTGGATTAACTCACAAACACGGTTCCATCTACAAAATATGAATAAAGTATCATTCCTAGTATCCACAGTATTAAAATACACAAACATGACGCTATACTTTACTTATATTGATTGTTTTAATATATTTTCAGGCTTCTCAGCACTTATCGTTTTAAAAGAGCTGTTCAATGTATTTTCATTAAAATTTCACTCACTCCACAACTTTAAAACATTCGCGCCGCGGTGAGACCAAACGTCAAACTGACATTTGCGTACGACTAAATCATGGACAACGCTTGGTTTTTACTAACAAAGGAATAGAATAAGCGTTCGATAAGTGTTTGTTCATTTGGCTACCAATCTAATAACGCTTACGACTAAGCGTTCCGTTCAGTAGAATAGAAACGACTCGGGAGCGTTTGACAGTTGGCTAGACCCTCTGTAGCAGTCGCTACAGTACTCTCCCCCTTTACAAAAATTTTGACAAAAATTTCTTAAAATCAAACATTTCAAAACATAAACATTGAACAATAATAACACTACAGTCCATAATGCAAACAAAACACATGAGCAAATTCGCTGATTCCGCTACTTTGCAATGTGTGAGTCGACGTCTCTGGTTACCGAGGCTTGTTATCGCAGTACCAACTACCGCGCGACGATTCTGCGAATTTTTACGACACATGTCTTATGATTTATTTCGAACACTGAATTTACAATTTTAACAAACACTTTTTTTTCGATATTCAAACGCACACCTACACAAAATACGCTCCCAGTAGCCTTATACACAAACACTTTTCTTACGCCAGTCACTCGTAAAACGCAGTGGGAATGAGCTTTCTCCAATTCCAGCACTGATGATCCTCCGGCGAGCATGCATCCTCCAACCGGGCATAACATTCTTGAGTGGATCTGCAGGTGCAAACTCCGTTTTCTGGATTGAGTGCACTTCAGATATACGCTGGCTTTATTCCATAATACATACACTATGATCGACTCCTCGCTAGGGCTTCCGATAAGGTAGGGCGGGTGATGTCATCTACATGCTGCAATTTGTGGCGTCGCGTCGTGGTTGCGTCATCATAACCTGTTCATGTCCGATTCCGAGTTTTCCAAATCTTGATATGTACCTCCCGAGGTGTGGACTTCTTCGGGAGGGAGTCGCCTCCGTCGTTGGTCTTTCCATTCCTTCACAAGTTGTGGCTGAAACTTCTCTCCGTCATGATTTCTTGATTGCTCCGCGTGTTCCTTCGGGTGGTTACCGCATGATAACGCACACCGATGTTTGTCAGGGGTCACCAATGTTGGGGTCGATGTTCATTGATTGATAATTAAATAGTCTTCATGATTTCAGTTGTAATTTATTGTCCACGATCCAATACAGGTTGACACAACGAGGGGGTAGAGACGACTGGCGACGCTTACACAACTTATCGCACGCGTCAGCCAAAATCATGTTACACATTCCTGTAGCAGTCGCTACATTTTCATTCAAACATTTTGTTCTGCAGTTACAACTCAGGTCACATTTTGGTTCGGTTACCAAAAGTGGCACTAACAACTGAGCGCTTGCGTGCTTCGGAGGTACGTAATGTAATCGGTCCCGGCTTTTAAGTAGTTTTCCCATTAAGGAGACTTTCTGGCGACCTAAGGACTCCGTCACCGGAGCTACCCACTAGCTCATACAAACACGCATGTACGTTTCAACTGAGAACTTGAATACCACGCTGCAGAGATCTTCAATAGTCAGCAGCAATAAAGCTCCCACGAGCCCGAAGATTTCTTCGACAACAATAAAATTATGACTTTTTTATTATTACTATTTTTGGAACTCAGAAAGCACACATAAAAATTAAATCCATCTTGATTTACGAGCAAAACTTTGAAATATAATAACGTGTGTAAAATTACCGGCCATGCAATAAATTAAGTTTATAAGCGCGCTTCGAAAGGTTTTCGAGTGTCAAAATGTAATTTCGTGCTCTCTTTGACATGTGTATGATTATTGATGGACCATAAAACGGAATTGTTCTTTGCATCTCGGTTACCAGTAAAATATTTACGATTCTTTTTGATGCCAATTGTGGAATTGGATGACCATACAATAGTAGCAGAAAACCAAACCAATAAAATAGAAGAAACTCTTTGAAATGCGTTTTTACGTGCTCTCACACGGCATCTAACATTTTTACTGTGATAACAAAACAAATTACTATAATGTCAATGACTAGACTCCAATCAAATGCAAAAGTAACCAGAAAAAAAAACATGCCAAGTATCTGATTTTGTCCTTATTTTTGCATCTGCATTCATAAGGTACACCACAGATTTTTGTACCATATGTCTAACGTAGTAAACGTTAGGCGCAGGCCAGATAGAAGAGACGGGGCGCAGACATTGTCTCTTCCGCGTCCCTTTCATACAAAATGTGACGGCGGCGCCCTTCTGTATGGCCGTCTCTTCTGTATGTTTTGCGGCGCGACGTTTCTATACATTTTCTATGAAAGGGACGCGAAAGAGACGCGTCCTCGTCTTACGTCTTTTCTGTATGTCCCGCGCCTTAGACATATGGTACAAAAATCTGTTCATCTTGTCCACCAGACAAGACGGAAACGGATGTTGGTATCCTATCGCCTCCGATTCATCACCAACCAAAATTTGTTCACAACTCTTTGCTCAGAAAGGATCAAATTTTCGCCCGGAACTCAATTTCACGAAATGAACGGAACGACAAAAAATGGCGCAGCCGAACCGGTGATTTGTGGGGCACATTCATTGTAGTGACAAGCTTGTTCGGACGAGGGCCGTGGCACACAACTCGCTTTCCGAATTAAGTTACGCGGATAGGGAATACGCAAACATTGGACGGGACTAGTGACGGAGCAGCGTTTGAACATTCCAGTACATTCCAGTAATTATACTATGAAACTAGTGTTATGTAATAGAACGTTAGGTTGATGAAATCTTCTTTTGGCAATTTAATAGAAGATTCTGATTGGACCAAGCCAAGGAGACTAGAATGGGCGTAAAATTATTTGTGCTCATTCATACATTCAACATTCAAACACTAGAATTGGGATTATGAAATAACTAAAAACTGGTTAAGAAATTTTGAAGCAAATTAGGATAATTATGTTAATTTAGGATAAATAAAATACACTATACACATAAATTACAAATGGACCAAGGCACTGACCGAGTGGTGGCCAAGACAAGGACACCGGTCCGATGGATCGACGATATTCGCAAGAACATGGGTTGCACGTGCACGTGGCTAAGGCTAACGCAGGACCGAAGCGAATGGCAGACACGAAGGCAGGCCTAGCAGTTGGTAAAAAATGGCTGATGATGGTGATGACACCTATGTGATAGCTAAACTCTTGAGGATTATAGGCCACTTTTCATCATTATCATTATCACCATAAACCACCACTACGGGGGTAACGTCACGAGGGCGCAGCTAGTCATTGATAAATCGTCTTTAAGTAACTAGAGAGTCACCAAATGAATCCAAGAAGCGCCTCCAGCTACTATCTACTAGCTACTAGCTGTTTTAATTTTATCGACGTTCTGTGAACTACGTCATTTTCCTTGATAGAACTTCTGATACGGAGCGCTACTAGCTACTAGCCACTAGCTACTAGCCTTAGATTACGCAGCTAGCCTAGCTAGAACGATCGACTAACAAATGTGTGCGCACTGACGTTACTTGTTAAATCCCCGTCCAGGTCGGATTGATGTTGATTGAGTTATGCGGCAGTGTGTTTGTGATTTCGCTGTTTTTTCATAACTATTACTCTGGATATATCTGGTATTGCGATATTTTTAATTGGGAACTGTATATTTGATGATGGAAAATCACTACAAAATACTGAACATTTTGGTAAATCCTGATGATTTAGCTTTAGCTTACTTCATACATTTCAAACCCGTTATAAATTGTATATCAAAATGAGTTACAAAACTTCCTTACATTGTATAATCTGAATCTGTAAAATAAAATAGCCAAAATAAAATAACCAGACTACCTTTACACAATACCTACAACAAATCCCAAGCATAATGTTCACACAACAAAACGCGCTAATTTGTTTACAATTAATTCAGAATTCCGACAAAGGGACCACAGAAGGGCGAAAAAATACACTTTATACGTCCCGAGCTCACATACTCACAATAATTTATTTAGGGCCGCTGTCTGCCGGCTTAGTTCAAAGTATAATTGGTTTCAAGTGCTGGTGTATATGGATCTGTGTTAAATCAGACAGCATAATCGGAAGAAGACGGTCAAGTTGCTCAATATTTTTAAGGTTCTTTGAAAGTTTTGCTGAGACAGATTCTGGTTAATTATGTATTATGTAAATTATCCATTGAAACTTTATGAGAAGAATGCGTAGGCCTTTACATCAATATCCTAGGTGATTATTCAACTTCTGGAGATAATTTGCGCGTTCGGATAACACCTTAGGTCCATTGACGTTACTATCTATATTCTATACTATCTAGTAGATATAGTTAGCTTGCCCAGCATCATCTATCTATACTATTTCCTTAGTTTAATCGGCTATTCACAGAAAAGAGTTGGTCAATTGTCAATTCAAAGGACAAAAAAATGAACCTAATTTTCCTTTCCATTTAGATAATACAAGTGCTAAAGCGCATTTACATTTTTTAAACCAAAAAAATACTGATATAGCTGAGATTCAAACCAAAAATCAATGTACATTTCACTATGCCAATTTCAAAAGTTTATAATAATTTGAGCAAATATTTCAAAATACCTAAACAATTTATGTTCGTACATTCTAGAAGTAGAGCATTTTGAACAGTAAACAGATCAAGGGTGGATTATGTCAATAAAATACATTCCACTTTGAGGCAAAAAATACAAAGCGTAATAAACATTTCAGTTTAATATTCCGGCTGGACACAGGCCGCTTGCTTCATTGATCCCAATTTACGATGTCCTTAGCTTGTTAGTTACTGCCCGAAGCTTGTGCAGAACTTGTGAAGATTATATTGTTATGGACACAAGCATGATATCAGTAAGAACCAGATTAAAGATACAAATACAGCTTAAATAAATGCTTTGATCCAGATTGGATAAAAGGCTTAAAGGCTGGACTACTTACAAATAATAGATCTACTAGACTACCTAATAAATCAGAGAATACTTTCCGAAATGTTTAGATGATAACGATGAAATTATGACTATCATTAACTTTTTTTAGGTATACGTAAACTCGTATAAAAAAACGATAAAGTTATTAAATACTAGTGAACGCCCGCGGCTTCGTCCACTTGAACTACTTTTTTACCCCATGGGAACCATACAAATTTCCAGGATAAAAAGTAGCCTATCTGTTATTCCAGCACCTTAACTATCTATATTCCAAATTTCATCAAAATCGGTTTAGTAGTTATGGAGATACGTGGTCACAACACACGGACTTTCGCCTGTATATTATTAGTAGGGAGGATAGAATGTCAACATATTTAAGTATCTAATTTACTATTCAGTCCTCATAGATACTTAAAAAGTGGCAACATCCTACCGGCAGTTCAAAACATTTTTTACCGTTTCACACAACCTCATTTTATTCTAAAAGATTACTTTTGAAATGCAAAAACACCCAATGTTGCTTTTATGTTTCTAAAAAGTCCTCGGCACGGCACATCGTATTCAATCATGGTAGCTGCCTCGAGGGATAGATAAAGCGCGTGTGAAAATTAACAGCACACATTTTTGTGTGTACACATGACACTTGCAAAACGGATTTTTGGCGTTTTACGCGCTTTGAGTCACTTTTGGAATCTTTTTTATTCGGAAATTAGGTGTCTAGATGTCACCACTGATGATGGGTCTATTCGAGACATACTTACCTACATTTCAATTGAGTTACCTACAGAAGGATATTGAAAAGGCATTCTATTACAAAGAACATTCGGTCACATTTACTAACAAACCACTGCAAAGACTTTCATTAAAGGCATGTGTAAACGTTAACTTTGCCTCAAATATAAATTAAAAAAGAACTTAAAACTCAAGCGCATAAGATTTAAACTAACGTCAACCAGAACTTTGATCCATTAATCAACCGATTGATAATTCACAATAGGTACTAATCGATACGAATACCTATCTAAAGAGCTAGTGCGAATTTCGGAAGCTGTTTGAATTTTTTTTTTTCACCAAATGAACTTTATTCTAATGACCATAAGGTATATTTATTTAACCTGAGCGAAGTTTAGACAGACCGCTTGCGTATAATAGAGTCAGATTCTCCTAAATCAAAAGACTCTTAGGTACCATCATAATTTTACTACGGCCGTTAAAAACATTAAACTAAATGAAACGTGAGTTCCCTAGTGTGAAAGAACACATTAAAACATCCTTAAGTTTTTGTCATTATCGTCTGTAATCTCCCATCAGCACTTTAAGTGGCTTCTGGGAGGAAACAAGGGGAGATTAGGTAAGTTGGTGCCCACCCGTCCCGGTCTAATCGTATTAATTTTAGTTTTGAGAGTACTCACTGTTCATGCAGAGGCATTAAGTACTTAGCTTAAAGAGCGAATCCTGTCAATTAATGCTGAGATTCCCATAAAGCTGAGTTTAACTGATTGCGTACATAAGAATGGACATTTTTGTATCGACCTTGGAGCCAGTATTTTATACTTACCTTACAGTACGGCCAACGGATCTCGGCGTGCGTGAAGTTAGCCGTTTCGATGCGCAGTGCAACTTTTTCATACAAAATTTTCTACTGCGCAGCGCAGAGCCTGACTTCACGTACGCCTAGATCCGCCGGCCCAACTGTACGTTAAAGTTTAACATAAAGATTGTTAGTTCTTAAAGATTAAAATTTGACCTTTTTTACTACGATTTGTATGGCCACACAACTTTATCTAACAATTTAATTTAAATCGGAATGTAAGTACTACATTGTAATTATATCGGAAGCTATTTAGTTGTCAATGCGTTTGGAAATTTTATGAATTTCATTGTTTTTCACATTCCTGCATAGATTTTAGAAATGAATCAGTTCATTTGTGTGGGTTTGTATCGTCAAATATTATGTTGTCAGTCAATTATCAATTTTCTTCTAAATCGCATTTACTATGTAATAAAATTATGTCTACAGGTACCAAAGCTTAGTTTTATTAGCAAGAATGTCCCTTGCAGCAGCAAAATATGTTCTTTTAATTTTGTAATGCAATTTTTGGCTATTTAAAATTACATCATGTTTTCACATCGTTTGTATGCTTTGTTTGAAGAACTAATAAGCTTAATATTGATATTATTCAAAATTGTCCGTACGTCCGCGCTATGGCGGTCCTATTTTAGATGAAACTTCATGAAACCTAAGCTTCCCAAAGCCGTAGTCGAAACCAAAATTCGGAAATCATTTTCGTGGCTTCAGTCCACTAAGAACTTTGATGCATCTCTTCATTCCGAAATTTCGTCTGAATTGAGAATACTAAGGCACAAAACTTATATGACCTTTAGTGAAATAATAGTAGATTGTTGCACGAGGGTTGAAAGTAACCTATTGCGGCACGAGATGGTTTGGCGCCTGAGCGTAGCGAGGGCGCTAATAGTTCGAGTGCCGTAATAGGTATTTCACCCGAGGTAAACACTCTGCTTTTCATTTCGAATATTAGGAAAGTAAATAAAAACCTGATGAGCTCATTTTATGAAAATCTCTGCTCTCGATCGACAAAACAAATAAAAATCGAAATGGTGCTTTAAAAAAAATACTGGCTGGTAGCTTGCCACTGGAAAAAAAAACAAAAAAGGCGCCCACTTTTTTTTTTTTTTTCAGCCAGTATTTGTGGTCATTGAAGATGGTAAATATTTCAAGCTCAAAATCTTGTTTAAATAATAATAATTTTGTGAAAAGTAATTATTAATAACAATACTCATGAAATAAATTGTTGAAAATATTTTTTACAGCAATTCTCAATAAAAAGGTAAAATATAAATGTCAAATATTACTTTTGCTGTGTAAAAAGTTTCAACATGACTCAATAGAAATGTCAAAATAGAATGATTTTTTTTTTTAATTTGACAGCAGGGAAAATTGCTTCCCAGGGTGGAAAAGTACTACTTTCATCCCTCTGTTCAGGTAACTTCAAGCGTACTTTCCGTGTATGAGAAATGAAAAATATATTGCAAGCTGCAAGTATTTAAGCGCCTCACATCCACAATACATAAATTAAAGTATTACTTATCGTTCCCTCAGCACTGTTTTCTATCTTAATCGAGTCGTACGTACTATCACTAAGTTAATTTACGTTGAAGCCTCATAATGGTTTTACATTCGGTACATTATTTTTTTTTATTTATATCTAAAGTTAACTGTTGAAAATGTATTCACGATTATGTTGCTTAAGAAAATAATATTTAATGTTTGCTTTAAATCAACTCATTAGTTTTTAAGACGTTTTGTTCGTCCAGCATCCAAAGATGATGCTAAATTCCTACTACCTACTCACTTTTAAGTTTATTCATTATTCATTATATTTTTATTCTCACAGAACGGCACGGAAGTACTTCAACACAAAGTATTAATAAAGTTGGCAGCATAGGTACATTGATAGTAATATTTATGTGCAAGTTACAGAGCAATAAAGACAACTAAAACTTGTGCTAAGCTCTGAAATAGATAACTTTAAAACGAATGTTTCCTGCAAAGCTTGACTCCAAAACAGGTGGTCCTATTTAAGATAATCCTCTCTAATGCGGCACATGTCTATACTTCCAGCGTGGGTGCTAGTGATGTCCTTTGAATCGTAAGAATTTTTATTTATTTATTTATTTGTGCCAGTAACATAAATACATCCAATCATACAATTATATGAAAGCTAGTGCTTGCAAACAAGGTAAATGCTATTATAATTATAGGTGACAGTCAGCAAGCTTTTAAATAAATAAATAATTTTAATAGTTAAAAAGTCTGGAAAAAGGATATCATTACATTATTGCAACTTTACATTACCTATTCACTTTACATTATTGCAACCTCCATTTTTTTGTTGTTAGTAATACTTAAGTAGGTATAAATATTCATCACTCTCATTTTTTAAACTCGGTATCACTCTGCTGGTATTAGGTATAGGTACCGGGTAGAAGTTTTTTGCTAATGCAATTTTTTTCCGTTTGTTTATAATAACGAAATCCCAAGCTTGTAAAACTTCTCTCAAAATTGAAAAACTGTTTAAACTACATTGACATATTTTTTTGTTAAATAGTGACAGGGCGAATCTTGAGCATTTATTAACCAGTGTTCAAGTTGAGAGGCGTTAATAAGTAAGGCCTTAGGTGTTTGTGCGTTAAAGTAGCCATGTACTACAAAATCGCAAATTGCCGATCACTGATGCTCAATGTGTTTGCTGGCCCATAACCTATCAAAAACCACAAACTCTACCCATGTACCCACATTCCGTATCCGAAATATAAATGAATTCGATCCGCATTCGTTTCCGCCGTTTGAATGTCACGTCACCGGTCGCTGTATCCTAAATGCCTATTGCAGTTTTGAAATATGCTGCCGTGCCTGACACATGTTAAAGCCGCCAACGAAATATGCGAGGCGACGACCCGTGACATATTTTTTTCTATACTTTTTATTCGAGTTATAGTTTGAGTTATCGCACGGCTCTTTACTTAAGCTAAGCCCTATCAAGTCAATGCTTGGTTTCAGTTTGAATGAAATTAAACATTTCTTGGGTATTTTTTGAGATTTATTTCTTTGAATTCGTGGATGACCGAAAAGAAAGCTAGACGATTCTTCACGGTGTTGGTCGCGAAAGAACTGAAATAGAATCAGCTAGCTCTTAAGAAGATTCAAAATGATTCTAGAGTTCCTAATTAATTATGGATAAGAACTTACTAAATAAAAAATTGAAAACAAACTTTGAAAATATTTTAATTTAGAAAAAAAAATTACTTCCCCATCTCGTTCCTTTTCTAACGAGTTGACAAAATCCAAAATAAATATTATTTTCATTCGTCAACTCGTCCTCTGTGCTAAATAGAGTACTAATAAAACTTTTTATTTCAAAAACTTTTTGGTAAAAATTAGAAAATGAAAATGAAAGACAAACATAATGGGCGTTTTTCCACTAGACTGGCACGGCACCGGCACCGGCACCGGCACCGGCGCCGGCGACGCAAAAATGTATGAAAATGTACTGCTCGTTTTTCCACTTGCCGGCGCCGGCACCGGCAGATTTTCATACATTTTTGCATCCCCACCACCGGTGCCGGTGCCGGTGCCGGTGCCGTGCCGGCTAGTGGAAAAACGCCCATTCTCTGCATCAGCAATTCAGAAGTCTCAACTGAATCTGTTAAACCTCGTGACTAAGCGATTAATATGCGAGTGTTTGTGCGTGTCTAAACATCCTTAATTCAAATATTTGAGGAGAAATATTCACAAAAAGTCGCTCAGAATCTTCCAAGTATTTCCATTAGTCATAAACTCCGTGAAACCTTTGCAGCTTCAAGATCATATCTACATCACACAGTATTTATTTATTTCACGGCTGTCACTCAAGCGAGGCGGTATCAATCTTGGAAACAAGTCATTACATCGTAATGCTTTTATCCGTATGCGAAGGGAATAAGATTCAGAATACCTACTTATGCTCTATTTTTTATTTGCCGGTATTCATAGCACTAGTTTCTTTAATTTAGCCATCGATGTGACGCTGAAAATTTGTGTGAAATATATTATAGTCAGAAGATTATCGAGGTGAAAATGGGATAAAAAATGTTAATACGAGAAATTGAATTTACGAGCATTTTCTGTTACAAGTTCTGTGTCTTCGAAGCGTTCGATTTCAATTCACAATGACAAAATGGATGGGTGCAATGTCCACTAGTGACAAAAACATTTGAGTGCCTCTGTGCTATAAGTCTAAGATAAATTATTGGTGGTACCAATGCTAAGCCATTAAGCTATGACGAAAGTTTCTTTAAGCTTATTCACACTTATCTATGTACTTAATAAATAAAAAAGTTAGTTGGAATCTTTTTTGGTATGGTACCAGTAGGTACTTAAGTTTAAGGATAGTTTTAAAGTAAAAAAATATTCAAAAGAGAAATGTATAGTGCTAAGGGTACCTAAACACCTTGAATTCTGTCAAAAATTGTCTCGAAATATGAACGAATAAGTCATTATTAAGGTCTCCGCCGACGCAGTCGTTACTAGTGACATATGGCTGTCAGAATTAGTCGGATTAGTAATTTCACGGGGCTCCGAGACACGGATCCAATTACAGCGAAACAGTACAAAAAAAGAAACATAATTTAAATATGACTTTTAAATATGGAACGGAATCCGTGATCCTAATGACATCCGAAACACAGGTGCAAATAATAAACAGAGTGTAAACTTACTTTAGAAAATTGGAGTTCCTTACCAGTGTACTACGAAATTGTGTTGCACTGTAGACAAAATAATGCTCAGCAACCAAGCAACGTATGGATTGTCAGAGCCAATTCCAACATGCCCACATTTTGGAAGTATAAGTAGCGCATTCAACTAGGATTCAATGAAAAAACACTTCGACGATAAAATCGTTTGCTCACTTCTATTTTAAGTAGCTTTAAATCGAAAGATTAAAAAAAAATGATAAAGTAAGTTAGGTACTTAGGTACTTAGGTACGCTGATGATGTACATCATCAGCGGTTTTACTAGGTAGGTACCTGACTAAGTAGTCCTTAAATAAAATAGGATTAGGTAATTTCGAAGTTTAATTTTAAGTACACCTGTAGGTATTTAATTTCTTTATTTTAAATGTGTATCTACTAATTCTAGTAAGTTAAACTATATCTTACGAGTATCTGTGACTAAGTATACATAAATCACGTCAAACCTTCGCTAAACGCCTGTTCGACTCCTGCGCAGACGTAACACTCAGCGCCATCTAGTTGTTATTAATTGAACTAATAAGTTCGTCTACTCGGAGGCAGATGGTGCTGAAATAACTTTCATTTTTTTAATTATTTTTGTTAAATAGATCAAGTTGCTTCTAATTTAATTCTGGAAATTTTCACTAGTTATAATATGTATTCGGTTTAATTTTCAATCAAATAAACAACCAATATCTATAAAATAACGACATAAATACATCCATCATCGTAAATAACTAAATTATTGAATTTTCGACAATCCACTCCAAGCCGACCGATTTCAATTTACTCCTATTATTAATTCGAAACTTTAATTAAAACAATTCAAAATTATAACTTGAAAATTACGAAATAATTTTGCCCTCGAAAGCTGGCTGTCAACTAAACAATTCCTTACAGTCCATCAAAATTAATCTAACCTAATCCGAGGCCTGTCTCGAGTTTAAACAAAGATATTGCAAACTGAATAACCGAAGTGTAGGGCGGAAATATACGGGAACGTTTACATAAACCTTACTCAGAAAAATGTATCAACCATCACACATTTTTCCACTTTAAATAAAATAGAGGTGCTACTTACCTAGATAGTAAGTAAAGTTAATTTCAATACGACAAAAGCATATTGAAAGTTTAATTAAAATAATGCATGCATTGAAATTTTTGACACAATTAATGCTTGCACAATTAATTTTTGGACTTATTCGTCAACTCGTCCCACTTGAAACTGGTCCCATAGGACGAGTTGGCGAAATTCAAAATAAATAATATTTTCATTCGTCAACTCGTCCCATGTCTTAATTAGGGTTTGATTTAGTACAGTCAAGGAAAAAATGTTTGGTAAAAATTAGAAAATGTAAATGAAAGACTATTTACCTATTATAAAATATGTTTATTCGAAAGTCTCCCTAATCTAATAATTAAACAATAATCAACAAAGGTTAAATTTTGCTTAATTTCAATCAAAAATCACAAACCGCGCCCTGGGGTTATCCCCATGTCGTGATCATAATATTTTTTTTTCTGTTTTGAGTTTTGATACCACGCTAAAAAAGTAATTTATATAAGTGCTTACCTAAAGCAATTGAATCGAAACACGTGTGCAACGTTACCAAACATGTTAATCAACCAGATTACATGTTTGGTAACGTTGCACAAAATCAGAGTCAAAAATAATTTAGATTCTGATGGGTGCCAAGTCTGTGAGCGTCATCCAATGCTGTCTCCACAGAATTGAGAATTTCTCTGTTCTGTGGCTGTCTCCATCATTGACTGTGAGATGATTTTCAGCCAGCTATTTTTAAGCATGACGATCTGCGAAAGGCTGCCGGTACAAGTTGGATGCGTCAAGCTGAAGACAGGGCGCGATGGCGCGCATTAGGGGAGGCCTATGTCCAGCAGTGGACTGCTATAGGCTGATGATGATGATGATGATGATTTTTAAGCATGCCACCGTTGAATCAATTACCTTGCTTTGCACTAATTGAACATGCTCGTAAATGCTAGTAGCAAACGGAGTTTCGTATTGATATAATTGGTTTTTTAAGCCACCTGAAAACCTCCGTCATGGCTTAGTGACTGCCAGAACCGACAATTTACTTGACTTCCGAAGCAGCAGCTTCTAAGAAATAAAAATCCTAAGAAGGCTTATGATGAAAGGATTAAGGTGCAAAAACATCTTTCATCATCACCTTTGTTGCCAAAACATTGACGTGACGATCTGATAGTTCCCTAACAGCAATATAATAGCGTTTAGTTTCAAACTAACTTGGGCCATTAGACACCATTCAAGGCATTGGTAGTCAAAGTTGACCGTTCTTAAAACAAAAGGCACATAATGATTCTTCTAAAATAGAGCGCAACGCCATCGTGCAATTTTTACTGCCTAACCTATTGTAAATAATCGGCTTAACGCTACCTATGTAGGGCATCGAGAACCGGCCCCATTTCAAGAACCGGTTTTTTCGATTCCAGTTTCAACACAGAACCGGGTACCCGGTTCTTTCGGTTCTTTCGGTTCCTAAGATAATTTTTTTCGAATCGAATCGATTTTTGTCCCTTTGCACACGAAAGGCAAAAAAAAATTACCGAACTATCGCTTTAATAAAGCACGCAAGTAAGATCCTCCTACCCTACATGTATTAAAAAGACGTCTTAGCTACTTTTTAGCCCAACCTACCTGAAGAACAGGCAGGTTTTGTTAAGAGCCAGTATACAATTTCGCACTCGACAAAATCAGCGCTCGGAGGGACAAAAGTTGCTAAATTCTAACACCCAATGAACAGCGCTCCGTTTCTTAGACTAAACGGTTTTGGTAATTTTCATGTGATTGATTTATTTGAGATAGTAAAAATACTTTTTGGGTAGGTACTTAGGTAGGTACCTATAGGTATAACACAAAACAAAGTCGGGTTAGTTACACCTTGAATACAAATAATTACAAAAAATAAAATGTTTGTTTCTTTGTCCCATAAACCATATTGTGCTGATCTGATGGAGTCAGGAGCTTTTCAACAGAACTCTTCAGTAAATAGTCCGATTGAGTTGAAACTTGGATCTCAGCATGTCAGTCAAGTTCCGACTACAATAAAATAATATGGTGACAGCTAGCTCATCTGATGATGGAGTCAGGACCTGTTCCATGGAACTTTTTAATGATATGGGTTTCAAATGACAGGGCTTGATGAGCGCAACACAATGCTGATCTGATGATGGAGCCAGGACCTGCTCCATGGAACTTTTTAATGATATGGGTATCAAATGAAAGGGCTTAATGAGCGCAACACAATGCTGATCTGATGATGGAGTCAGGACCTGTTCCATGGAACTTTTTAATGATATGGGTATCAAATGAAAGGGTTTGATGAGCGAAACACAATTCTGATCTGATGATGGAGTCAGGACCTGCTCCATGGAACTTTTTAATAATATGGGTATCAAATGAAAGGGCTTGATGAGCGCAACACAATGCTGATCTGATGATGGAGTCAGGACCTGTTCCATGGAACTTTTTAATGATATGGGTATCAAATGAAAGGGCTTGATGACCGAAACACAATGCTGATCTGATGATGGAGTCAGGACCTGTTCCATCGAACTTTATAATGATATTGGTATCAAATGAAAGAGCTTGATGAGCGCAACACAATGCTGATCTGATGATGGAGTCAGGACCTGTTCCATGGAACTTTTTAATGATATGGGTATCAAATGAAAGGGTTTGATGAGCGAAACACAATGCTGATCTGATGATGGAGTCAGGACCTGCTCCATGGAACTTTTTAATAATATGGGTATCAAATGAAAGGGCTTGATGAGCGCAACACAATGCTGATCTGATGATGGAGTCAGGACCTGTTCCAGTGAACTTTTTAATGATATGGGTATCAAATGAAAGGGTTTGATGAGCGAAACACAATTCTGATCTGATGATGGAGTCAGGACCTGCTCCATGGAACTTTTTAATGATATGGGTATCAAATGAAAGGGCTTGATGAGCGCAACACAATGCTGATCTAATGATGGAGTCAGGACTTGTTCCATCGAACTTTATAATGATATGGGTACCAAATGAAAGGGTTTAATGAGCAAAACACAATGCTGATCTGATGATGGAATCAGGACCTGTTCCATGGAACTTTATAATGATATGGGTATCAAATGAAAGATTTTATGCGCGAAACACAAAGCTGGGTTAGGATTTACTTTTGACTTCGATTTTTGATGTTTGATTTTTCATTTTTAATCTTGATTTTAATTTTAAAATCAAAATCAAGAAATAAAATCAAAATAAAAATCCGAGATCCGAGAATCGAGAAATGAGAAACAAGAATCAAGAATCAAAAATCAAAAATTAAAAAATTGAAAATCAAGAATTAAGAATCCGAGATACAAGATCCGAGAATCGATAATGGAAAATTGAAAATCAAGAATCAAAATCATGAATCAAGAACCCGATATCCAAGATCCGATAATCAAGAATTGAGACTCGAAAATCGAAAATCAAGAATCCGAGATCCGAGAATAGAGAAACTAAAATTGAAAATCAAGAATCAAGAATCAAAGTAAAAGTCAAAATCAAGAATCAAAGTCAAAGTAAACCCCGACCCAGCTTTGTGTTTCGCTCATCAAGCCCTTTCATTTGATACCCATATCATTGTAAAGTTCCAGGGAACAGGTCCTGACTCCATCATCAGATCAGCATTGTGTTTTGTTTATCAAGCCCTTTCATTTGATGCCCATATTATCATTAAAAGTTCCATGGAACAGGTCATAACTCCATCATCAGATCAGCATTATGTTTTGCTCATCAAGCCCTTTCATTTGATACCCATATGATTAAAAAGTTCCATGAACCAGGTCCTGACTCCATCATCAGATCAGCATTGTGTTTCGCTCATCAAACCCTTTCATTTGATACCCATATCATTAAAAAATTCCATGGAACAGGTCCTGACTCCATTATCAGATCAGCATTGTGTTGCGCTCATCAAGCCCTTTGATTTGATACCCATATCATTAAAAAGTTCCATGGAACAGGTCCTGACTCCATCATCAGATCAGCATTGTGTTGCGCTCATCAAGCCCTTTCATTTGATACCCATATTATTAAAAAGTTCCATGGAGCAGGTCCTGACTCCATCATCAGATCAGCATTGTGTTTCGCTCATCAAACCCTTTCATTTGATACCCATATCATTAAAAAGTTCCATGGAACAGGTCCTGACTCCATCATCAGATCAGCATTGTGTTGCGCTCATCAAGCTCTTTCATTTGATACCAATATCATTAAAAAGTTCCATGGAACAGGTCCTGACTCCATCATCAGATCAGCATTGTGTTTCGGTCATCAAGCCCTTTCATTTGATACCCATATCATTAAAAAGTTCCATGGAACAGGTCCTGACTCCATCATCAGATCAGCATTGTGTTGCGCTCATCAAGCCCTTTCATTTGATACCCATATTATTAAAAAGTTCCATGGAGCAGGTCCTGACTCCATCATCAGATCAGAATTGTGTTTCGCTCATCAAACCCTTTCATTTGATACCCATATCATTAAAAAGTTCCATGGAGCAGGTCCTGACTCCATCATCAGATCAGCATTGTGTTGCGCTCATCAAGCTCTTTCATTTGATACCCATATCATTATAAAGTTCGATGGAACAGGTCCTGACTCCATCATCAGATCAGCATTGTGTTTCGGTCATCAAGCCCTTTCATTTGATACCCATATCATTAAAAAGTTTTAGGGAACAGGTCCTGACTCCATCATCAGATCAGCATTGTGTTGCGCTCATCAAGCCCTTTAATTTGATACCCATATCATTAAAAAGTTCCATGGAACAGGTCCTGACTCCATCATCAGATCAGCATTGTGTTGCGCTCATCAAGCCCTTTCATTTCGCCGGCCCCGGAGAATAAAATGATAACTACAAAAACGTAACTTTTCAGGAGAAGCAAAAAACATGTTTTCGTTAATAACTTCATAAATACTGGACGTAGACAGATGATTGTTAGCTTAAAGCAATGCTGATTTTTTATGCATTCGGAATGTTTTAATGAAATAAGCGTAATATATGCCAAAATAGAGATATTTCAAAAATAAGAAGTTAGTCAAAATCAGTCATCGTCTAATTTCTATAATGTCGATTATCATTTTATTCCACGTATTTTCTAGGCAAAACCACTGCCAAAACCAATTGCACCACTGTTCTATCATTTTGTTCTACGCTTTTTAGGGGTGGAAGTGATTATGATAATAGTTGAATATCATCTTATTCTCGTTTAGATTGGTCTAACTTTATTTTGATAAGTGCTATTAAATAAAACCATGTTAGTAATAATCAACTATTGATTTAGTGTTTTAATCATGTTTTCAAGTGCTTTTTATGTAACAAACCACTATAAGATTGTTGCTTATCGTTATAAAAGGGCTACTATGCTCTAAAAGTAAAATAATAATAAAAAATAACCATAATAATAATTATTATGGTTGTTATTAATTATTATTTTATTTTATTCAAAGCTAATTTAAAAGTTGTTAATGCTCAATATAATTTTTATCTTACAAACCGAAACAAACAGTCAGTTATAATGAGTATTAACAACTTCTAAAGTAGTTTTCATTTTCTATCATCATCTCAGCCGTAGGACGTCCACTGTTGGACATAAGCCTCCCTCAAAGATTTCCATGTATTCATCCAAGGAAGTGGCCTGCATCCACCACCGAACTGCAGTTTTTACATAGTCGTCTGTCCATCTTGTTGGTGGACGTCTAACGCTGCGCTTATCGGTCCGTGGCCTCTACACGAGAACTTTTCAGCCCCGCAGGCCATCTGTTCTGCGTGTTAAATGGACTGCCCATTGCTTCTTCAACTAACTTATCCGTTTGGCAATGTCAGCGACCCGAGTTCTTCTATGTAACTCCTCATTTCTGATTCGATTCCGTAGAGAAACAACGCTGCCTAGTTGGATTAGACGATTAACCTCTTTCTTGAAGTTGAACCTACCTAATTGCACTGTTAGTCCTGGATATACATACGCGTCGACAGCTTCAAGAGCAGAATTTTTAACCATTACAAGGGTAAGCATAACATGAACATTCGAAATAACCTTTATCTTGCTTGTCCGTGTTCATTTTAACGCCTACTCTTCGGTAGGCTGATTGAGGCCTTCGAGCATCGTGCTTAGTTCTTCCATCGACTTTTCCATGACCACGAATACCATTTCAAGAGCTCGAAGGCATCTTCCAGAGCGGTCGTAAACAGTTTCGGAGAAATTACACCTTCCTGTCTTACCAAGAGGCGTAACAGAGTTCAATCGAAGGCGATTTCCTTAAAAAGTTTTAGGAAATCGCCTTCGAACTCTGTTCATGTACTTGGATTGACATAGTGGCGTTTTTATACCAATACCAACACTTCGACACTTTGATGTACCGATAGTTAATTCGGAATCGCTGGAATGACTGACACACCGCCCATGTTTCGATCGAATCGGAGGCTTTCTCATAATCCACAATCGCGAGAGAAAGCTGCAAGTTATATTATTTGGTCTTCTGTATGGTCTGCCGCAGCTTATTGTGGTCTAAGGTACTGTAGTCTTTTCGGAACCCGGCTTGTTCAGGAAGCTGGAAGTCATCAAATCTGCGATCGAGGCGATTTATGATGATCCATGAAAACAGCTTAAATTATAAACATAGCCCAACCATGTTTATAACTCGACATGGGTCTGTAGTTTTCAAGAAGGTGTTGTCATCTTTCTTAAAGAATAGCACCACCACGCTCTTGTTCCATGCTTCTGGCTTAGTACCTTCGAGCAAGATGGAGTTGAAGAGCTTCTATGCATATTATATTTTTAATAAGTATAATTTTTTGTAAATATTTTGAAATATAAATAATGTACTATGTGTAGTGTGATACAAGTCTGCTGTTTCAATTTATTGCCTTGAAATCTAAGCTATAGGAGAGTGGCAATATTTTTAAGTTTAGCTCCTTAAGAGTCATTTATTTTACTAACAACATATTATACGAAATGCAAGGTCGAGTTTTGACGAGAATAAAATGATAACATGCGGTTATCATTGTCTAGACGAATATTTTTCACGAGAACATTATGATATTACTGTTTGTCATATTAACAGGTGTAAATACAATGTGATAATATTATAGTACAACTTTATTCTTGTAACTTCAGGCATGGGTCGAATCGTGGAATAGTATTGTAATATTTTGTAACTTTGTGAATAACTGTATGAAAGTTACGAAAAAAATTGAGCAGATGTATTAGCACCCAAAGATCACAAATATGGCATAACACTAAAACGAAGATAATGGCAGTTATCATTTTGTTCCCCGGGGACGGCGATTTGATACCCATATTATTAAAAAGTTCCATGGAGCAGGTCCTGACTCCATCATCAGATCAGCATTGTGTTTTGCTCATCAAACCCTTTCATTTGATACCCATATCATTAAAAAGTTCCAGGGAACAGGTCCTGACTCCATCATCAGATCAGCATTGTGTTGCGCTCATCAAGCTCTTTCATTTGATACCCATATCATTATAAAGTTCTATGGAACAGGTCCTGACTCCATCATCAGATCAGCATTGTGTTTCGGTCATCAAGCCCTTTCATTTGATACCTATATCATTAAAAAGTTCTAGGGAACAGGTCCTGACTCCATCATCAGATCAGCATTGTGTTGCGCTCATCAAGCCCTTTAATTTGATACCCATATCATTAAAAAGTTCCATGGAACAGGTCCTGACTCCATCATCAGATCAGCATTGTGTTGCGCTCATCAAGCCCTTTCATTTGATACCCATATTATTAAAAAGTTCCATGGAGCAGGTCCTGACTCCATCATCAGATCAGCATTGTGTTTCGCTCATCAAACCCTTTCATTTGATACCCATATCATTAAAAAGTTCCAGGGAACAGGTCCTGACTCCATCATCAGATCAGCATTGTGTTGCGCTCATCAAGCTCTTTCATTTGATACCCATATCATCATAAAATTCCATGGAACAGGTCCTGACTCCATCATCAGATCAGCTCGCTGTCACCCTATTATTACATTATTAGTTACACTACAATTCAGATCATTATTCTGCTTTAACGGCCTTTTTAGCCCCGCAGAAAATATTTAAAAATAGGTAATTAATAACTTAGCAACCAATGTATCAAACGCTCCTATTGCGCTATATTCTTCGTAGCCGGCGACGTGCTTTGCGAGTCGACTCAGTGCGAGCTCCGGGATGCAAAGCGATACGTCCACCCTCTAGAAGCGCTCGGCGCGGTCTGCTTTCGTCGAGTAGATAGGGTAGTAGATACGACGCGTTTTAGGTTGTTTTAAAACATTTTTCATTGCCAATTTTTTAATCTTTTTGCATTTTTTTTTTCAGAAAAGGATTGATTTTGAACTGAAGTTTATTTCTGTTTTATTAATTTTACGAACGAGAGTTCTAAGTCAGTTCTAAGTAGCCAAAATCAAAAGCAATTCTTTGGCCGTTTTCTCGAAATTTGGACTAAGTTAAAGATTTTTTTACTCAAAAACTAAATAAGGGTAGTAAAAAGTGATCCATTTAATAGTTTGGTTGACTATCACAGCAAAACATCGTAATTTTTTTATACCATTTGGACGTCAAAATGATTCGTAAATATGGTGATTTCTAAACCTCTTACAGCAAAATTCACAAAACAGTCGCCGGTTTGAGGTCGATTAATCAAAAAGAAATAATAAAAATACAAAAGTAGCTCATTTAATAGTACAAAATTGAAATGATATTTAATGCTGTGCCATATTTTTTTTAAAAATACAGTGTTTTCATTGAAAAATCCTGCCCCGAAACATCACGTAAATCAGAAAATTACGTATAATGCCTCTTAAAGGCATTAGGCAAGGGTACGCGGGAACCATCATTCGCCAAATAATAGAGAAGAGTAGAGAATTCAACAGCCTAGTGATCCTTTGCTTTATTGATTATACCAAAGCCTTTGACTGTTTATAATTAGAGAAATTGTATATTCCATACTACTGGAGATGGGATCTCTTGAACACGTCGTCGTTTTAATCAAGAAGAGTCTAAAAAAACATTCTGATATCAGATTGGGCACCGAATGCTCTAGCTAGTATGTTCCAAACTAAGAAGGGAGTAAGACAGGGTTGCATGCTATCCCCTGCTCTAATTAATATTATATGAAAGTTGGTACATATTTCGTAGGACCCTTGAAAACTGAGAGAAAGGTTTCCCGGCCAGCGGAAAGAGGATATCAAACCTTCGGTACGCTGACGATACCGTTCTCCTAGTAACATACGTGGGAGATATGGAAGAATTTTCCCAAAGTCTAGAACTTGTCTAGTCTGAGTCAACAGGGCGAAAATCAAAAAAATTGGTAAAGGATCGTGCGGGAAAACTAACAGACGCCACCTGCAACATCTCAAGCATCGGTACCGTTAACCACTATCTCTACTTAGCTAGGATCACAAATTAATACCATAAGGATGGCAGCTGTGTCCCGGAGATAAAGAGGCGTATTGGAATGACAAAATATACAATGACCCGCCTAAATAACATCTGGAAGAAGAGAGGAATAGGTATAAAAACTAAGATCAGACTGTTACGGGCATTGGTATAAGTATTTGGTATTCCCTATCTTTATGTATGGATCGGAAACGTGTACAATTCTGTCCAGAGAAAGACAAAGGATCGATGCATTCGAGATCTGGCGCTGGAGGCGAATGCTAAGAATACTCTGGACCGATAAACGCACCAATGTATCGATCTTATCCCAGCTCCATATTAAAACCCGATTGTCTACCTTAAGCCACCAACGCATTCTTTAATACTTCGGCCACGTGGTGCGCAGAGGCGATGAAAGTCTAGTAAAACTGATCGTAGTTGGGAACACCGAATGAAAGCGATTACCAACAAGATAGAAATAAGCCGGGTTCCTAATTTTAACCGAGACAGAGGTTGGGCCTTGGCACCAGCCTGGAAGCCTTGTCTCCACGGAACTATGAATTATAGTAGTGCATTAGAGCCTGGTAGAGATACCGTCAGTACTGTGTGTGTCAATATCCACGACACAGAAGACGTGAATAGTGAGGATGAAGACCCAGCACCGACTCTCCTTGCGACACCGGCACCTACAACTGCGCGCCCCCCACTACTGCCCCCGCGGCCCGCGTCCCGCGCCGAGCGTTACATTTCTCGCAGTGTGAGAGGCAACCATGAGGAGTAACCTTGCCGCAACTCCCTCCTTACCCAGATCAAGATTCTCCGGATGAATCGAAACATTGTCGGTATCTAAATCGACGATATTTTTACGTGAGTAACTCCCGTGTGTTAAATAATGACCAACAAGATGGGCTGATCAAGTGAAAGACTCTTCGTCTTAAAAATTGTACACTGTTGTAAAGGACGCACTAGACAGAAACCAATGGAGGACAATCATCCATTCCAAAGACAAACGCGAAGCTGACCACGATCCTCAGATATGATGTGAGATATCAGCTTCGAGAACGACGAGAGAGAGAGATAGTTTATTGGAATTTTGTAAGTAAAATATTACAAAATACTACAATGAGATCAAAAATCAAACATGGAATTTATAATCACAGCTACAATTTAAATCTTTTAAACAATCACTAATCACAAACAAGGTACATTATGCTGCCTGTACACACCTAAGAACTCGGCACGCTTTAGAAGAGAAGAACTTTTTAAAAGAACCGAAAGAACCGAAAACCCGGTTCTTAATATTTTGAGAACCGGTTCCTTGTGTAGCCCCAAGAACCGGGTAATCCCGGTTCTTTCGGTTCCGGGTAAACCCGGTTCCTATGCCCTATACCTATGGGCTCGTCATAATTTTTGCATTATGATTTATGATCATGATTTACAACAACCCATAATATAATGCTGTTTGTTCAAAAAAATAGTTTAGGTTTAGAACTTTTTAGTAGGTACTTAGGTAAGTAGGTATATATATTCGTTAAAAATCCAATAAAAGTAATCATTTATGATAATAAAACATAATACCGTACCGAGTTTAGTTTTCAATTTACGCATAACACTTTTTTCCGTGAGTGTACTTTATGTTGATTAGGGCCCTAATCAGAAGCGATTAAATGATCGGGCGAGTTGACGAATGAAAATATTATTTATTTTGAACTTCGCCAACTCGTCCCATGGGACTAGTTTCAAGTGGGACGAGTTGACGAATAAGTCAATTTTTGACACATTAATTACAAAATAACAGTAACATTCATAATGTTTAACAATTTTGTTAGTAATGTAAGGACGTTAACTTATCCCTAAATCATCACACTAATTATATTATAAATGCGAATATTTGGATGTTTGGATGGATGGATGTATGTTTGTTCCTCTATAACTCGACAACCACTAAACAAATTTGGCTGAAATTTAAATTATAGATAGGTAATGACCGGGAATAGGACATAGGCTACTTTTTTTGGGTATAATATATGCGAGCAAAGTCACGGGCAGAATATTTTCACCAGCATCATCCCGAAACCAAGCAAAGCTTAAGCAAGCACTATGAAGTGTTTGTAAGCGTCATAATTCAAAATACATTCCCGTATGTGATGCGTCTAAAAGCTGGACTGTGCTGTGTCAAGTTTACCCCCTCTCAATAATCGTCGCTTATTAAACCTTCACCCTCCAATATACGAGTAACGATCCAGTTTCAAGTAAACAACAAACTTCTCTGCAAAATTAGGAAATTGTAGACGAAATTGATGATTTGTTAGGAAATGCGAGACGGATTCAGATGAGAGGATTCAAATCGGATATCTTAATTTGTGACAATTATGATTCGCTTATAAGGACGATTTGTGATTCTATAATTTATGTTTTGACTGTTTCAAAAATTATCGTTATTTTGATCATAAATTGAAAAAATAGATAAAGAATAATATACCTACCTACAATACCTGAGACAATTTCATAGTGAGAATACAAAGTGTTGTAATGTATCTACCGGTTAACAACAAAATGGACCTTAGGAATACGACCTTACGGGCAAACCACTGCACACTGTTAAAGATAGAGATAGATATTAGAGATGAATCGATCCAGAGTGACCCAAAACAAAAACAACTAGAAAGAAGGAAGTGAGTTTTTTGTCCTAAAGTGGGACACTACATGCTCCTAATTATAATCTTATGCTTGATCATTTTACTACTACTAAAATAAAATGTGGAACAAATACTTTTAAGGTCGGTTTGACATGACCTATCAAAACGTCAGGCATTTCCACAAAGCATTTTGAATTCAGTCAATACAAACAAACGGCTGGTATTTGACCGTTAAATGTCCCCTTACTTCCCTAAAGGGCAGCCAACAAGGGTGGTACTAGATTTATATACAGAGGCGGACAATGTAAGTTATATGTACTTAATCGGGGTGCAATTCAAAAAAAATCGGCAGTTGATAATAATGATTATGTGTTTAAATGCGCAATAAAATAATAATACTTACAAACTCGTCACCAGAGTTGCTCATACGAACTTACTTACTGTGCAATATTTTTTTGAAAATAAAAAAAAAATTGATGTTCTGCCAGGATTCAAACCTACGTCCATTGGCTTGAAAATGGCACAAATACTTTGATTTACGTATGCAAAATAGGTAGGTACCTACCTAGGCGTAGCTTACGAGTAGAGTAGTCGTGTATTTTTTTTATGTGAGACACGACTGCAAAGTCGTCTGCAAGTCCTTCTTTAACTTCCTGTGAAGATTCTTCTCTATCTGATGAAAATTCTAAATCGACGATATTTATACGTGAGTGTATTTCTCGTGTCTCATTATAATATCAAGTACTTACAATTTACGAAACTTTTAAAAGTGAAAATGTACTTTTTAATATTTTGCACTATGGTTTTCCGCGGTTTGAGCGCTTTGAGTCTACATTTTTCATACGCACAGCGAAAATGTGGACCGGTGTCTGTATTTCCAGAAAAGTATAATTTGGGTGTCTTCAAATCGAGAGACAATAGGTTCGTATGTAAGCGTAGTCCATCTTAGACCGCACAGTTGCTTTACAACAGGCAGGGTGTGGTCAAACGCAAACCTATTTTAGTTAAAAAAAGTTTAGGTATACGTTTTGAAAGGCAAGTCATGGGGGGGGGGGGGGGGGGGCAATTGCCCCACACTATCCCAAAGGGCAACAATGACATGCGCGCTAACTTATAGTATCGAAATTGCTTCGCGTGATCGTAAATTGTTCTTATGGCAAATCATTTGAGAACCTATATATATCGAGATATATCGTTTATTTGAAGGGTAAGCGTGTTTTCTCTGATTTATATCTCAGTTTTTATTTTACTGGGTTTTGGGGAAAGTTCTAGTAGAAAAAGTAGTGGATATTTTAGTAATAGTTTTCCGTGGTTTTGCTTGCGCATTACAATAATGATAAGTTTAAAAATATGCGCTAAAGAAGCAGAGATAGATCTCAGTATGAATGAATACCATTCTTCGTGGTGATGGCATTATTTTATTTGTGAGAAATTTGCCCATTATTATTTTTAGTCTACATTATTTTAAGCAGAAACGCATAAATAATTGTTTAAAAGATGAATTATTTATAAAAAAATTAAAATATCGCTATTAGGTGACCCCTCGTAGGCAAGTCGTGATGGATGATCTCTATAAGTAGTAAGTACATTCTAACCAGGCTGATTGCTAACAGCTGGGAATCATAATGATTCGACAAATAAAAGTGAAGGATGACGATTACCAATCATCATCATCTCCCTGCCCTTATCCCACTAGGTGGGGTCGGCACAACATGTTTCCCTCTTCCACTTCATTCTTTCACTCGTCATCTCAGTGCTCACTTCTTTCACACACATATCTGCATTCACACAGTCCATCCATCTTTTCTTAGGCCTACCCCTGACGATTACCAAATGAAATTAAAAGTGCGAGTCTAACACTTGAGCATAGAGGGTTCTTTTTAAGTTAAGCGGATTCAAGTACCAATACGAACTAAACTTTGTAGTTAAAATAATGTTCTTCCATACAATACGACTCTCAATGTAACCGTTCCTGAGAAAAAAGATCTTGTTAGACAAACACACAGACCAGAGGCGTATTTAAAAATTCGGCGCCCTGGGCCTGTAAGGTTTGCCGCCCCATAAATTAGCGGAAAATGCAAAATCAGATACCTACCTAGTGAATGAAAAAACAAAAAAAGCAATAGTTAGGTTTAATACCTACTACCTAGCTGTAACCGCGACTTCGTAAGCGTTATGATTACCGTACGCGCAACCCATTTAACGACTTCGATTCCCGTCGCGGGACAAATGTTTGTATGATATGCAAATATTTGTCTCGGGCTTGAAACTTGTTTTGCATTCTGCTAGCAAAATACTCATGAAGCTTATATGCGAGCGAAGCGAGCCGAATTTTTTTAAGACAAATGCAACAACTGACATTTTATTTTTCTTATGGTAATCAAAGAAAAGGCTGGCTGCATGTCGGCTCCTATTCTATATGCGAGCGAAGCGAGCCTAATTTTTTTATAACAAAACAAATGCAACATGTGACACTTGATTTTACTAACGTGCTCAAAGAATAGGATGGCTTAATGTCGGTTAATATTCTGCGGTCAGACACAACTCACTTTGCTTGCAAAACACTTATGACATGAAGCTTATATGCGAGCGAAGCGAGCCTATTTTTTTAAGACAAATGCAACCTGTGATACTCAAGAAAATGTTTGCCTAAAATCGCCTCGAGGATTTATATTGCAACGGATTTATCCCTTCGAGTTTAAAAGAATACCTACCTACAGTTTCCTGTCAAGTTAAAAATAGCAAAGTCAGTCTCTGAAAATGGCCGGTCAGTAATACGATAGTGATTTTAGTTGTTGTTAATTAGGTAAGCTTTTCTTAAATTTTTCAGGCATATAAGGACAAAAAGAAAGGCGCATGAAGCTAGCCGCCCCTCGCTCTCATCCAAATGTGTTTTAGTTAATTGTTAATTAGGTAGACTTTTCTTAAATTTCTTCAGGCATTTAAGGACAAAATGAGAAGCGCATGAAGCTGGGAACGAGGGGCGGCGCGAGCCGCCCCCCGTTTTAGTTGTTGTTAATTAGGTAGGCTTTTCTTAAATTTCTTCAGGCATACAAGGACCAAAAGAAAGGTGCATGAAGCTAGCCGCCCCTCGCTCTCACCCAAATGTGTTTTAGTTTTTGTTAATTAGGTAGACTTTTCTTAAATTTCTTGAGGCATATAAAGACAAAAAGAGAAGCGCAAGAAGCTCAGACTGAGGAGCGGCGCGAGCCGCCCCTCATTTTAGTTGTTGTTAATTGGGTAGGTAGGCTTTTCTTAAATTTCTTCAGGCATATAAGGACAAAAAGATAGGCCCATGACATGAAGGTGAGAGCGAGAGGCGGTGCAAGCCGCCCCTCGCTCTCAGCCAATTATGTTTTAGTTGTTGTTAATTAGATAGGCTTTTTTAATTTCTTCAGGCACAGGACAAAAAGAAAAGCGTACGAAGCTGAGAGCTAGGGGCGGCTTGCATCGCCCACCAAATGAGTTTTAGTTGTTAATTAGGTTGGCTTTTTTAAATTTATTTAGGCATTTAAAGAAAAAAAAAAAAACGCATGAAGCTGAGAACGAGGGGCGGCTTGCGCCGCCTCTCGCTCTCACCTTCATGTCTTGGACTTTTCCTTTTGTCCTATTATATGCCTGAAGAAATTGTGTGCTGGCTGAGAAGGGCGGCTTGCGCCGCCCCTCTCAGCTTGCCGCCCCGGGCCATGGCCCTCTTGGCCTAAGGGTAAATACGCCCCTGACACAGACAAACAAATAACAAAGTGATAAAATTCGACGAAACAAAAAACTACAAAAACGACGAAAAAAATTCGAAACGAAAAAAAAAAACGGTTTTATTACCCTCAGCGAATACTTTGTAATGGTAGATATCTGATTATTTTTCCACATCATACACAATTACCATCGACACCCGCGTAAATCAAGCGACACTATAACATTATTGAAAACACCTAAAAAGGACGCCGGCAACCGAATCCTATTATTTATCACCAAAACCAAACTCATTATTTTTAACGAGGCCCGTTTCTCGTGCCAAAAATCTGTCCAATTTATTGGAAAAATATAAAATAGCAAAATGATTACACGACTCAGTAGAAAGAAATACCATGTAATCTATTTACTTTTTTCTTGTTATGTGTGTATTGGTGCTAACTCTATACAAGGGCCTGTATTAATAACTGAAAATTAGTCGCTAAAACATGATTATTTTTAAGCGATCTAAAAACTCCGCTACTAAAGTTGGGTAACTCTATTGGTGAAACATTTATGTTAAGCGTGATTAGGCTCTTCAACACAAAACAAAGTGGGTAAGAACCTTTTCCCTCTATGATCACCTCAGTCTCTATTGTATTTATTTCTCTTTACGTTTGTATTTTGAATATTATTCCTCAATAACCAATCAGTGGCATTACGATGTCCCTGACGCACCCCACTCAAATTTGACAGGGTTAGTGCAATGCCGGCATGATTGAGGTTGATACAAATATTGTTGCAACAAAATATGTTGTTTTATTTATACTTCTTTACTGTGTTAATCACTATCTGGTTGTATGAACTGGTTGGTTGTTGTTGCAGGAAGATACTGGCAGTGTTGTGTGTCGTCGACTGTCCATTCCTGATTCTGATGGCGAATAGAGGGTAGTCGCCGATTCTACCCTCAACTAGCGACGGTGGTTCCAGTACATCAGTCTACCCGTGACCACGAGAGATGTAACGCACTCGAAATGTCGGGAAATAATAAACAAAGGTCAAAATAATAAAATCACGCGATAAAGTCCCGTTAGTTTGTTTAAATTATGGTTGTATGAAGTTTTCGAATAATTACCTACATTTTAAAACTTTAGTAAATTTTGCTAGACATAACAATAACACACGGGTTATTATAACGTAAAAATATAATACTAGATGGTTTAAAATTTCTTCGATGTGTTTACGTTCTCATGTGTTATTTTTGTAAGAAAATGTTTTATAACAGTTAACAAATTGCTTTTAAAATAAATTAACGTGTAACATTAAAGTGTCTAGCTTTGACTCAACCAAGTAAAATTTTGAAAAAATACAAAGTAAAAAATGTAATAAGTTACGTTCAAGAGTTTTCGTATACTCAGCAGGAAACAATTTCTGTGCCCTTTGAAATGTTTTATGCCATAAAATGCTTTCGATTAGACGCATTGATGTGTCAAAGCGCTTAGCAATCGTCAAAAACATAATCTCGCTTGAAATGGGGTTATTACCTTGAAAATGGATTTACCGTACGTCGCCTAATTCAACCCGCATGGCTTGTTTTATTAACTAGAAGGTTTTTGTTAGTGCCTGTATTACAAAGGCACCAACTGCTAAGTAACTATTTGGTAGAGATAGTACGTACCTTGTCAAGCAAAAAAAGCTCAAAAATAAGTGATGATGTACTCAGTTTTGATTTGATGAAATATGAAATAACTAGAGCACTGCGGAGCTAAAAAGGCCGATGGAGCAGAATCACAATTCAAAATTAAAAAAATTTAAAATTAATATATCGTTTATTCAGCAGGACCGCTATGACTACTTTGAAACGTCTTAAGAGCTAGGTGATTCTACTCCTGTTCTTTGGCGACTAACACCATGAAGAATCGGGGCAACAAACAATATACCTACAACCAATAACAATAGGAATTGCTATATGCCGTCTATTTTCATTGACTAAATAAGAGTGACAAGAACAGGATACCTATATTGCAATTCCTATTATGATTCTGCTATAGCGACCTATTTAGCTCCGCTGATCGGTGAAGAAAAACACTAGGTACAAATTTTGTATGAAAAAGCTGCACTGCGCATCGAAACGGCCAACTTCACGTTCGCCGGGATCCGTTGGCCCTACTGTAGTACTCGTAATCTTGTACTGTGTGTGTTTATGTTACAAATAAATCATTTCATTTCATTTCAATCATTTCATTTCATTTCATTTCATTTCATTTCACTACAAGACAACAAGTTACATTATCACACGACATACTTGCAAAACAAAGATAAATAGTCACACTGCCGGGATTCAACCAAAAACGTTCGACTCTTCAACACTATGTTAGTTGACCCTGTCAGTCGTTATGGCTCTTTTTTAACAAAATAAAATAAGCACCATCTTACTTCGCGTCTTTACCATTGCCGTACTGTTAGTGCCTTTTCATACGTCCCGGTTGCCGGGTAGCTGGTCGACGGAGAAGTGTATGGGCATGTACTACGGCACGTACCTACCGATGTAATTTGCATACAAGCGCCGCCGGGTACCCGGCACCGGCACCGGCTACCTGGAAACGCACCGGTTACCCGGAAACCTGGACGTGTGAAAAGACAGTTACTATCTATGTAAAACCTGGTGAACTAAGCTAAAATAATCCAAAGCAGTTTTTCAGCTCCAACTAAATACGGAGTGAACTTTCCACTCTACTGTAATAAAATCAGGGTTCCACAACTTTATCGCAATTAAACAAATTGAATGCCGTCGGCGGGATTCATTATGTGATGCGAACGTAGGTACAGTAAAATGAGAAGCATAAACTTAAATTTTGTAGTCCCTTCATAATCAGTTTACATATAGATGCTTGGACTAAAATTAAATGAGGAATACACATCAAATCGTCTTGTAATTTGTGTATGTAATGTAAATTGTTAGATTGGTTACCATACCGTACATTTTTTCATGTAATGAAACATAGACTATTTTTATGGTCAGTTTACACATACTCGGACAAACATTAAGTGTCTTTTCATACGTCTCGGCTGCCGGGTAGCCATCGTATATTGCATACCTACTCTAGACTTCATCGGTCAATCATAATGGTAACCTACTCGATATTCATATTTACAAAAGCAAATTATCTTTGTAGTAGTTTGTACGAGACAGAACTAGGGATGAATAGGACATAACCTCTGAGATAAAACAGAAAAGGTTGTATCTAAGATTATTCAACGGAGTGATCTAATCTCGAGAATAAGCCATTTCCTTCTGTATTCCATCATCCTTGAATCCAAGAATTGCGCGGTTAAGTGCCCATTTTCTCTTCTCTATAAATAAATCAAACCAATACCATCCGAAAATAAATTCGTTTACCGCGAAAGAGGGAAAAATGGCTACCGGATATCCGGTTACGCACTCCAATCAAAGATGGTTGGCAAATTGTGCGAAGCTTAGAAAGATCAGTCAGTATAAAGGGTGACAAAATTCCAATTTTCCTTAACGTTCCGAAGAGAAACGGGGATGATTGAGTTGTCTGTCCTTAGAGGTTTCAGATGTGAGAAAAAAGCCTAGGGCTGTCAAACAAACTAAAGTTTTTTACTTAAACTTAAACATTAACTCTGCTATTCTTAATGGAATTATAAGCTAGCTAGAACTCAAACGGTAGCAAATTCTGTTTGCCATTTATTTTTAACTAGCTACTGCCCGCGGCTTCGCTAGCGTGGTACCCGGATAAGAAGTAACTTATGTTACTCTCCAGCCCTCCAACTATTTCCACACAAAAAATCACGTCAATCCGTCGCTCTGTTTTGACGTGAAAGCAGGACACACAAATAAACACACAAACAAATAAACACACTTTCACATTTATATTATGGGTATGGAGGTACGGATGGGTCCGGATTCCATGCGAGTGTCGAGAAAACAATACTCTCCAAAGCCTTGTATGACAGCTTATGAATATTGGTGTGAGCATCTGCAAGATTTAACTCTCTTGTACCGAATCTATATTAATTAACATAAAATACACCAGAACCGACACAGCCATCTCAAGATTGGCTCAAATGATATTTTCCAAAATAAATTTACTTGGAGCTATCACCTGAAAATATTTAAAATTCCCATCCTAGTCCAGGTGAAAAGCTATTGGATAAGAAAAAAAAAAACAATTTTATCAAGTAAGTTCATAAATGTCAGTGGTCAGTCAATTTTAATGGCGGAGATTTTAGTCTCTCGTCTGAAGGCCTTCATTGGTTAAAACATTCAGATCGTATTTAAGATTGGAACTCATAACCTTCAGATCGGAAGTCAAGCTTTGTACCTTCTCACTTGTCATCATTTTGGCCTAGTAAAACAACCACTAGGCCAAAACGACTTAAACTGTAGCAACCCTATCAAACGTTATGGTTGGAAAAAATAGGCTAGACAGTCGGATTCCATGCTATGATTTGCTTCACACTCGTTGCTCGTGGCTTAGGTACTCCAATTGAAATATCATTTAAAGTACTCATAGGTCATAAGCGCCCACACTGTTCACTAGTAGCTGTTTATTTACAAGACCACTAGTACCTACTAACGTAATCCACAATCATTTTCATTTCATTTAAAAAAATCCTCGCAAAATAAATACAAAACTCGTATTTAGGTACTATATTTTTTTTGTACCATTCTTGCTTGACTAAGTGTCAAGCAAGACTGTTCCATCCTAAAAATGTTTCAAAACCCGTAGAATTTATGGGTGATCTCTAGTGACATAAACAAATATTCATGTTTAATTGTCTTGGTTAAGTCGTGGAGGCGTCATTGGCATGTAGGCGACCTAAAAACTTCATCATCCGATTTGACCACTGGTACTCTCTCACCAATAGATTTCCCCACGCATTTCATCGTAGGAGCCCATAAACCCTATTTGCACATTGATCATGATAGCACAGTTTACACGCAACCGGTAAACAGGCGAGCGTGCGCCGCGACCACTAACTGTTCCTGACCACAATCACCCTACCGTCTGCGTTCATTACAGGACACCCGAATAAAACCGACCGGGTACTACAGGATCGGGTTATATACTTATGTTAGAAAATAATAGGTACACAGTAAGTAAGTTCATATGAGCAAGTGGCCACAGTAAGACTAAAAGAGACGGTTGGATTAGGTGTCCGTACTGCACTTGTAAAGAGACGATGAGGATATACCATTAAAAACAAATGTTTATCAAAGTATCAGAAAAAAATGTTGACCAGATTTTTTGTTTTGTATATCATTTTAGCCTTGACGCCATCATGTTGTGTGAAAATACTTGATACTTGGCTGGAAAAGTCACACCACGAGTATTGCTACAAAGAAAAGTATGTAGTAGAGGTAGTGCGTGGCCTTTGTAACGAAAAGTTCGTCTCCTCAAAATATAGGTACCGTTCCATTTTTTCCAGCTGGTGACATGATATTGAAATCTTTGTTGGCTACGCTAGTTTTCATGCTTATAGGGATTCTTTTTTCTTTTATTTTATGAGAATACTCATACCTAGTAATCATTACCATAGCTAAGCGTATGGTAATGATTACTATCTGGTTTCATCTACTCTTTATCGAATCAAAGAGCCAGCCAGACCGACTTTCCCGGTTTTTGTGGAAACTGACCACTGACCACTCCCCAAGCACGGCAGGCGTTAATGAAATCGATTATTACACGATTGTCAGTAAATGGTTTCTGCAACTGATAGTCAGTAATTACAAGGAGGGTGCTACGTATTCCTTAGAAAATATCTTTTGAGCAATAATTCGGAGTGACTGTTGTATCTTTGTTGTATTTTCAGCTTCCGATATGTATGTGATAAGATGGTCATTAACTGTTCTTTGTGAATTCGCGCTTTATTTTTCTCGACATTTGCATTGTTCAGTGAAATCTGTAAGTTATTTTTGTTGCTCAGGTTCCAATCAAGAAAAAAATCCATCTCAATCTAAAACATGACAAAATGTTTTGGTATTTTCGACGTGAAAGTATCCGGGGATCTGGTTCGTGAATCCTGGTGGACTAACCCAATGTATTAAGGTTGAACGAAGGCGTAAAGTGTTAACAACATAGTTAAATATAAATAAAAGTTTAAAATTTAGGCAGGTATCAAATATATTTGGAAATGCCCCTTTGGCATCCTTAAAGAATTCTAATTGCCTGAAGATCTGTGAAAATATCTAGTGTCTTCTCGTTCGTCATTTCGTTTCGTCAAAAGAGATTGAAAGTCGTAAGAAATATTTGAACGCGAAATGCAAAGGACAGTGGAGGCTGGCATGTTTGAAGAGAGTCCTATACCCAGCAGTTAAGTGGTACAGTTGTTCTAGTTGTTCTAGTTCAAGGCCGGTTGGTCATAATTGTGCGTGTAGATGCACATGCACGTTGTTTCTGTGTGCGTGGGCCGATTCTGAGCGCTTCCGAGCTTACGCATACAGAAACAAAGTGCATGTGAACACACACAAATAAGACTAACCGGCCTTCGTGAGATAGAACAATTGTACCAGGATAAGATGATGATGTAGAAACTACATCTGACTCACAGCACAGCTTTCCATAACTCTATCCTCAATAAATTTTGCAGATTTTATAGTTTGTAGAAAAGCAATTAAGAATTTTGTGACTAAGAAATAGAATAAGGTAAAGCCTTAAAATTAGATTTATTGTCACCACAGTACAAATTTAATGCATTCTGGTTAATATTAGTCAGCGGTACCGATGAGATAACAAAATAAAATTTATGGGATTTTGTGAGACATCGTAAATTAAACTAGGGTCTGGTTTTTAAGAATCATTGACTGATTCATTCATGGTTTTATTAGTCAATTGAGAAAATACATTAAACATCTTGTGCTTACCATCATTGAAGAAACTAGTTGAGGAGCTCACTCACCTAAGGCCTCGACTTTCAATCCGAAGGTCGTGGATTTTTATCCGACTTTTAAGTCGTTAAGCCATGACGGAGGCCTTTAGGCGGTCTAAAAACTCCGTCACTAGAGTTGGCCACTTGCTCATACAAACTTACTTACTTACCTATCCGGCTTTAGTTTCGAAAATAATTTTCTTTTTTTTTTTCTAGACCACAGTAAGAAAATCTGTTAGGCGTCGTCGACAGCAGACTGGCCTGTCACGGGAAATGCAATTTGTTTGCAAATTGTGCATTAGTGTGTTTTGACTACCGCTGACTAACCCTAGGCAACTTTAACCCATATGCACCCATTGAAGAAGAGCACCGTGGCCGAGTGCACGTAACATCACCACGTGCGTCATAGGCAGTGAACACGTTACAGAAACTTGAGTGCCGAAACGTAGAAAACATCTAATGTACCTGGGTTTACCTATATACCTACTGGTTGGTCACAAACTTTACCATATTTTTTTGATCCATACTAAATTCAAACAAAGAAGGCTATAAGGAAAGAAAAAATTAAAAGCGCAATTCACTGACTCACTGATAGTTATATCTAATGTCCATAATTTATGACTGTAATTAAATTATTCATCAGGCCTACATCTACATAAGCATAGCACGCCTGAAGGCATCCATTGTAACCCATAAATAGCAGCTACCGATAATGTTACGTGCTACTTGCACGTAACGATAACACACTTCCTGCCCTGCCCTGACAGCATGTTCTATTCACGTACAGCACTTGCATCATTGCCACTGAACGTGTTAAGCTATGATAAATGCCTTTCCTAAAACATCGTCAACAGAGTTGGACACGTTGCGTACTAAATGCCAAATATTTATTTAGATAGTAAATAGTTAAAGCTATTTTGTGATTGTTAGAGGAGAAAATAATGGGACCCTAGCGAAACTCTCTGATTATGATTACCTACTTTTTTTTTATTTTAATATACACCGTTAATTCTGGGTCAGTTTAAAGCCAGCACCCACTGCTTGTATTGTTTAATCGTATTCGTGTCGTTGGTTTAGTTTTTGAATTTGATAAGTATTTCATACGAAACTAAATAGTTGAAAAGATTAACAAAAGTGAGTAAAACACTTGTTATGGTTTCGTAGGCGCGCAGAGCTAATGACCTAGGTATGTATGTTTGACTACGACGTAGCATAGAGTCTATGCCGTAGCAACGGCTGAGCACAGAGCACGTATCTCCGTGATTTATCCTGCCTATGATTCGTGATATTATAAATTGCAAAAAAATAGATCTCATATTTATTATTATTTTTGAGTAAGGTTATCGATATAGATTACGTAGGCACCGGCTTTAAACTGACCAAAAATAAACGGTGTATTAATAATTACCTACACTTTTCGAAGCTATATTTTGTTAAATTAAGTTATGTAGTGAGTCCGCGGTGAAAAGCTAATTAAGTAGCGATACTATAGTGGATTATCGCCTTCATGAGTTGTATTCATTTTACTCCCTGTCTTTGCGGTAGTTTTTTATGAGTGTCGTAGCTCTCTACGTTTTGGATAGTTAATCTAGAGCTATCAATTACACTGATTATTTTATGATTCGGGGCTCAATAAAAGGACTAAAACTCGAGGACTGAGCCGATATTATCGCGTTATATTCCCGGTTTCAATCAGTTATTTTATTATTATTATTAGCCAGTATCTTGGGCACGCTTCCCATTTTTAAAAAAAAAACAAAAAACTTAGGGCTTCACATCTTTAGGTACCTACTAGATGATTTATACAATGTCAGGAGGCAATATTTGCCTACACTTAACAGGACACGGTAGTGCCTGAGATATTGTTTGAGATGGATTAAGCTTAAAAATGTAGAGAGTAGGCTTTACATGCGAATACGTATAAACGGTTACTTGTAATTTAAAGTGTTAATTCTTAAGTCTGTATAATGTCTTCCGAATAAAATAAAATAAATAAAATAAAAATAATAAAAGCCTTTTTGTAAAACAAGCTTTCCTCATTTGTGCAAACAAATAATCCCATGGGACGATTCGAGATACTAACGAAAGTTTCCGCGAATAGTACTTAGAAAAGTTCCAGTCTGTCAAACACACTGTATCGGGTATTAGTAGAAAAGGCCCCGAGGGTGCATATCTATGTCACAAATACAGGAAATTGGCTACATTGGCTGGGCAAACTTTCTGTATTCCCTACTGAGAGCGTTAGATGCACAGTTTGAAAATTCACATACAGTAGCTTACAATAGTAACCTTTACAACCATTTGAAGCGCCTGTGGTGTCGCTTGCGTAAACATTCTTGATAGATCGTTGGAGATAGTGGGCACGCCACAATTTGAATGGTTAAAACCGATAGTAGGTACCATAAAAAGCTGAGGCCTTCCGTGCATTAGTTGGATGACAAAAACGACTAAAATTGAACATGCTCCAACTCCGTTTAATTAAATCGTTATAAAAATCTTGTAACAAAAACATATTAAATCGTAGACGTGTCAGAGTGACCTACATGATCTTTTCAATAAATTAGCTTTGACTTTTGACTATTAGAGGGCACGTTAAATTGTTGGTTGTTACTTTTAAGTCGTTAAGCTAAGACGGAGGTCTTCGGGTAGGCCAAAAAATTAAAAAGCTGTATGTGAATGCTAGGGTGTCCCTTATTTGACGAAAAAAAAATTTTTTTCGAATTTTGAAACGCATACCCTCTAATTTTTTTATAACTACTATGCCTTACTTAAATATAAAATTTTGTGTTTCTACGATAAGAGCAACCCGTGCCGACAGGGCTCCAAAGTTTTCAAAAATGTTCAATTTTTTGAAATCTTAGAAAGGTTCCTAGATCTTGAAAATTATAGTAAAATGGGTAAATAACAGATATATTGCAATTCAAAATAATACTGTTTAATATCTAAACACATAAAGTACACAAAAAGCTTACACAAGGTACACAAAATACACACAAAGTACACAATAAAACAATTAATAACAACAACAATTATTATCGCTGGTAACTTTTTTCAGAGTTTGTTTTTTACAATCTGGATACATGTTTCTGGTCCCTTGTACGCAGTGCAAAGGAAACTGCTTTTGCACTTCCTCAGCTGTAATGCGACCATGAAAATCCTGCAATAATTTAACAGTTCTTTCCGCAGTATCATCACAACACAATTGCTGTTTAGTAAGTATTTACTAACTAAACAGCAAGTTAGGCATTTCCTCCTTTGATAGACGTATCACTTGCCCCAATAATTGATTCCATCCCTGTTTAAGCCAGCAACAGTATTTGTCTTGGTTTGGTTATCGACTTCACTGTCAAAGAGCGATTAAATTGCAATTTCTTCAGATAAGTACCACAGCTGGCAAAACTTGCATAGAGCGGCTTTCGAAATGAGTTTGTCAACTTTTTCGTAGTCCTTCAACGTTTTCCGGAAGCATACATTTTGATTTGGAGCCTTTATTGCTATAGTAGTGCATTCAAGCCAGGATTTTACGTAGGCTGTCACAATAAACAAACAAACATCTTGCAGTGCCCGTTCGTCCTTCGCGGACTTTGAATAGGGACTGAAGCAAACATATTGGAGCTATGGAGTAAACTCTTGCCATCCATCGCGCTTGATGCATAGCTCCAGGAGGTCAGATTCTTATTTTTTGTTCTTGATCTCCTGAGTTTTCTTTGCTCTTCTTCTTTATTGTCTTAATTCTATCTTCTCCATCGGCTAACTTTTTATCTACACCAGCTAAGCAGCCGGCCCGGCTCTCTCTGTTTCTTTTAGAGTGGTTGTCCTCTGTTGTCTTTCTTTCGAGGGCGTTGAAATGTGCGGTGTAAAATAATTTGTCTAAATCAGTTTCAAAACTCTGTTTGCGACTCTTGTAAGCTCGGCGCAAACGGGCCACCGACCGCAGCCACAAAACGCCAGCAACAGCGACTTTTCATATATTTTGTAGCTGTAGCAAGTGGCCGCCACGGGCTACACGTAGGAAATAGCTCGGTAGTGGCGTTTTGTGGCTCGTACCTATGCGGCCAGGCGTAAAAATGATCTGAGTTTTCTTACATTTTTTTTCTGCTCTCTCCAAACATGATACAAATCCGCAAGTTTTTTCACACAATTAAGAAATGCCTGTGTAGGGATTCTTCTCTTTTCCCAGAATATAGAGCACTCCCGAATGACAAGATTCGCACTTTAATTGATTGTGAGTTTGACTTCGCGAATGTTGTAAAACAAACCGGCTTATACTTACTTGTCGATTCGATGGCAGTTTTGCTCGATTTACTCGGTGGTTTAGGCTCTCCAATTAAGTAAATACTTTTTCTAGTACTTCGCAATTTCACTGACATTGTTTAGAAATAAAATACAATACGCTAATAATCTGTAAAAGTGCACAATAATTCAAGAAGTAGCAGGTCGCGCTGTATTGCCCATATAAATTGTTTGAACAAAATTCAAATGCGATTCGGCACGGGTTCCCATACATTGAAATGGTTATTATTATGTTTTCTGAGTAATTGAGGGGGATACTAAAAAATCTAGAACCTATGCGTAAAAATAAAACAACTTTGAAAAATAAGGGACACTCTAGTGAATGCACATAAAAACTTTAAAAAAATATAGGTGGAAATTAAATACGATCGGACAGTAAATAATTATAAATCACGATGGACGGCTTAGGCGGCCTAAATACATTGTAACTAGAGCTGGCCTTTTCGACCTTAAATACAATTTAAGTGTTCGCACTGTATGTACATTTACCCATACTGTGCTAGAAGCAATGTAAGTTCGCAGACTTGCTACATACAGTCGTTCTTAGACTCCAATTTCGATGTAGTGAATTATTTATTAAAGTTTCGCAGGACCGGCGAATCAAGTTTTCAGTAGAGCCTATACGAAGAGTCTACGCAAAAGTTCGAAAATCTTTCTCGAATTTGTAGGATAAATGCAGTAAGTTTCTCAGCAATCACACTCACACTATCACACTAATGTTATAAATGCGAATGTTTGGATGTTTGGATGGATGTTTGCATGTATATTTGTTCCTCTATAACTCGGCAACCACTGAATCGATTTGGCTAAAATTAAAAACATAAATAGATAATGAGCGGAAATAGGACAAAGGCTTCTTTTTATCCGATTACCACGCGAGCGGAAGCTAGTGTTTCATCAATGACCATTTTAATTGAACTCTCACATAAAACTCACAAAATAAGCACAAAGTAAAAAAAAAATATTGGTAGGTAGCTTATTTAACTTTTTCCTCAATACTCTTTTAAATTTCCCAATAGTTAATCCAGTTGAAACTCTATTTCGTTTAAATATTCGTATCGAAAAAATAATTACAAAGCAATCAAACAAAACCGGTATGAAAGAGTATGATCTAATTTAAATCAACATGAGACTTCAAGTTGAGCTGCGATCGGGCTACCATGATTTACTTCCAACACATCACAACATCGCCACAGCTTATACTGACATCAGCTAAGCAACTCGACAGTGCGATTCAGACCTTCTCGGAATATATTCCGAAGGCGACGTTTCTTCGCTGGATAAACGTCCACGTTCCGAAGAAAATCATCGAATCGGATGCATTTACGGAAGTGTGAATCGTTGCTGAACTTGACTTGTAAGTATTTTCTAAAAAAGTCATGATTAGAATCCACAACAATAATAATAATAATAATATATAATAATATATTTATTTATTTTTCTCTCAAAAACGGTTACAAAAACTTAAGCTTATCTAAGCTATCTATAACTAAGTTTTAATCATAGTTTAAGTGGTACCTACTTAGGCTAACTTCTAACCCGTTTATGAGAGACTGGTGCCAGTGGTAGGCTGTTGCCTGTATTACTGGTCGCCAGGCCCCACTCCACGGTAGACATTAACACATGAGGGAAACTACTTTACGGTGGTGGTGTCAGAGAGGTATACAAAACAAGGTAAAATTAAACTTAACTAAGGATACAAAATGAAGTAGGGGATCAATTAGAAGTTAACAGAAGTTTTATATCGTGCTATGCATATAATTATACAGGTAGGTAGAAGATTGAATGGGAATTTTATAATAGATAAGTGTGAGCATTATGTGCAAGAGGTGTGTAATAATGATAGTATCGCGAGCGAGTGAGTGAGTGTAAAGTGTGAGTGAGTGTAAAGTATGAGTGAGGGAAAGTGTGTGTGAGTGGGTGTAAAGTGTGAGTGAGTGTAAGCAGTCAACCATGACGAGGGTTATAACGTGGTTTGTGAATAGATCCACAAGGAGGTGTATGAATAAACAGAACAAAGAGGTCTAAATTCAAAGTTCAAATATCATTTATTCAGTAGGACTGTTATGACCCTTGTGAATAATACTTATAATAGTAGAGATATTTAAGTAGGTAGTGAGTCAGTTCGTACGATAAACCTTAGATTTTCGACTGATTCCCATTCTACTAATGACAAGCGACTCAGTTGTGATACAATGCTAGTTAGGTAGGTACTTCGAGTAGGTTCTCAGTTTGAAGATAAGTGAGAGACATGAGCCATTTTTCTACAGCAAATTTACATTTATATTTAGTCATGGGATAAATTAAAAGAAGTTTGTTGGCTTTGCTGTAGATGAAGTCACCAAGGAAGCAGAAGAAGTTATGTGGGAGACTGGTTTTAAAAAGTCTACAGGAACAGATAATACTATTCCTACGCCTGTTCTTTTCCAGCTCAGGGTCATACTCCAGCTGGGAATGCTTTTTGAGTATAATTTGGAGGATAAAGAGTTGTCTGATCGTTAGGACTTTAGATATATAAAATAGATTTCAATGAAAGATATTGTCCAAAAAAAAAAAGTAAACAGTGACTGAGATAATAATCTATCGAGGCGCCGAAACGCTTGTTACATGTCAAGTAGAATGCTGACTAGGTACTTGTAAAAAGAGGACCTTTAAAACAGTTTATAAAAAGCCTGCTAAAATTAGCATCTTAGCAATAGTACTTTAAGATGAAAATCAAAAAAAGTTTGGATCCTTATTTACATTTTCAAAAAGTACCAAAGCTAGTTAACATCTATACTGGTAAAATTTACCATATAAAAGTAAAACAGCTTACAGAAATAAGCTGTGTGCACAAGATTGCAAAAAGTTAATTAAAGGCGGCACAGGGACATTGAATGACGAGACACCACGCCCGTATCGCAATTTATACCGCTCGTCTGAACCAGCCCTTATCATGCAGCTGTCAATGTTATATTTTTACCCGACTGTGAATAAGAAGAATAATGTTTTTTATATGAGTTCCATTGGTTGCCGCTAAGGACTTGGCTGGACGGATTTTAATAAATGAATCGTTGGATTTCACTGTTTTTAACAATCAAATATAATAGGCCTTACCTATAAACTTGATCACTGGTTAAATAATGCTCAAGATTCACCCTGTCTCTACTTGACCCTATCTAACAAAAAGCGATGGCAGTTGTTTAAATGGTGTTTCAATTTTAACAGTTTTTATACCTAAGTACCTACAAGGGAATGTTTTAAGAAGCCGTTTTCATTTTTTGAACTAAATTGAGATGTTATTGAATTTGTTAAGATTTTTTACATTAAAAAATTGTATGAGTCTTCTTGCAGTCCATTAGTAGAATAACTGGTTTCTTTCATCGTTGTTACAATAAATATTTTCTTACATTTGAAAATGAAAAATCTTATCTAAATGATAATTAACAAGTTATAAATCTTATCAAAATTCTCATTTCCGACGGGATTTGAAACCGCAATGATACAAGCGATCCTCCTTTAGCCGGAGTGCCTTTACCAATTCGGCCACGGAATCCTCAGTCGTCAGGATTCAAAATCTTCATAGGACCATATCTATCGATTAAAGCATCGATGAGCGTCATCTACAGGATAACTACTAAGTTAACTCACTGCTCATTGCCCGAAGTAGATATTCTTGAAAAAGATAAAATACCATAAAAGGAGACTGTTTTTTTTTATATGGGGAGTGGTCTATGAACCAATAGCGATACTGTAGTGGTATTTCTGTGGGGATACCTCAACTACATCCTTGTGCAAGGGGGCATCAAAATCCAACCCGGCAGTTTTGAGAAAAATAATACTTTAGAATTCACATTTCTTGCAAAAATGTTTTTATTTTAGAAACGTTTTGGACGGTTATTGTGGTTAGTGTCTGTAAAGATCGGACTACAATGTAATAATATGGTGACAGCGACATGATCTGATGATGGAGTCAGGAGCTATTCAACAGAACTCCTCAATAAATAAGCCGATTGAGTTGAAACTTGGCATGTCTATCAAGTTTCAACTACAATGTAATAATATGGTGACAACGCGCTGATCTGATGATGGAGTCAGGAGCTTTTCAACAGAACTCCTCAATAAATAAGCCGATTGAGTTGAAACTCGGCATGTCTGTCAAGTTTTAACTACAATGTAATAATATGGTGACAACGCGCTGATCTGATGATGGAGTCAGGAACTTTTCAACAGAACTCCTCAATAAATAAGCCGATTGAGTTGAAACTCGGCATGTCTGTCAAATTTTAACTACAATGTTATAATATGGTAACAACGAACTGATCTGATCATGGAGTCAGGAGCTGTCCAACAGAACTCCTCAATAAATAAGCCGATTGAGTTGAAACTCGGCATGTCTGTCAAGTTTCAACTACAATGTAATAATATGGTAACAACGAGCTGATCTGATGATGGAGTCAGGAGCTTTTTAACAGAACTCCTCAATAAATAAGCCGATTGAGTTGAAACTCGGCATGTCTGTCAAGTTTCAACTACAATGTAATAATATGGTAACAACGAGCTGATTTGATGATGGAGTCAGGATCTGTTCAACAGAACTCCTCAATAAATAAGCCAATTGAGTTGAAACTCGGCATGCCTGTCAAGTTTTAACTACAATGTAATAATATGGTGACAACGAGCTGATCTGATAATGGAGTCAGGAGCTGTTCAACAGAACTCCTCAATAAATAAGCCGATTGAGTTGAAACTCGGCATGTCTGTCAAGTTTCAACTACAATATAATAATATGGTGACAACAAGCTGATCTGATGATGGAGTCAGGAGCTGTTCAACAGAACTCCTCAATAAATAAGCCGATTGAGTTGAAACTCGGCATGTCTGTCAAGTTGCGACTACAATTTACATTGTGTCACTTGTCCGTTTATTATTTTTAACACTACACCGCGCGGCGCAGTTTGTTTATTTCCATAAGTGAAAGTATAGGCTTTTATAAAAGTCAATGTTAGACGGCTGTTTTTCTGTAGTTATCTATTAGGTAGTACGGACGAGAAACGACCAACAACTGTGCCCATATGTATGGATGTATGTATGTGGACTCCCTTTTCCATAATTAGGCTCAAAGGTGGTCCTTTATGCGTGGGGATGACCTGGCTCATTAAAACTGAAGCCCAACTAGCTCCTCCCAGAAGTTTCCTGGGGGCTTCACAGACTAATTATAGTGTTGAGTTCTGTTCTGTTCCACCAGATAATAGCAACGTTTGTCAGTGTTGGTCTTATTTCGGCAGTATAAAGCCATTATGGTTATTTTTGGTGTTAAACCCCATAGGAGACTGTTTTTTTTTGTATGGGAAGTGGTTTATAAACCAATAGCGATACTGTAGTGATATATTTGTGAGGATACCTCAACTACATCTTTGTGCAAAGGGGCATTAAAATCTAGCCCGGCAGTTTTGAGAAAAATAATACTTTAGAATTCACATTTCTTGCTATATTTTATAGTTTAGAAACGTTTTGAACGGTTATTTCTGACTGTATAAGTACTTTATCAAAGTGTTTCTCTACTACTCACTCAACATTTTTTTTAGTGACGATGTCTAGTTTTTTTTGTACTATTTTAAGGTGACAATTAAAAACAAAAAAAGTAGGTACTCCAAATTACAAAAAATAAGAAGGAACTCTATACGTAGAGTTCCTTCTTATTTTTTGTAATTTGATATAAGTAGCAGCAGAGAATATATTTTTATGCACAGAATGCACAGAATATATTTTTATTTCAAAATTCATCTAACATAATTACAGTATAAAACAAAGTATAATTATTAGTATTATTTAATTAATAATTATTTAATTATTAATAATTATTATTAATAATTATATTATTGTAATCGTTGTCATCAAATAATTGCTGTAGTTTTTCCCACAATTCTTTCGCAGTTGTTACATTTTTTACATGCATGTACAATGACTGATCACTATCAATTGTCATTATCAATTTTGCTCTCGTTTTCTGATCATCATAAAAGTTAGGCTATTATAAAAGTCTATGTTAGACGACTGTTTCTCTGTAGTTGTCTACTCATTTAAGTACACTAGCATTATTATTTTTATAGTTTTCGAGTTTGCAGTCCCTATTAGTTGCAGTTTCGCGTTGTCACCATATTATTGCATTGTAGTTGAAACTTGACAGGCATGCCGAGTTTCAACTCAATCGGCTTATTTATTGAGGAGTTCTGTTGAACAGCTCCTGACTCCATCATCAGATCAGCTTGTTGTTACCATATTATTACATTGTAGTTGAAACTTGACAGGCATGCCGAGTTTCAACTCAATCGGCTTATTTATTGAGGAGTTCTGTTGAACAGCTCCTGACTCCATCATCAGATCAGCTTGTTGTCACCATATTATTACATTGTAGTTGAAACTTGACAGGCATGCCGAGTTTCAACTCAATCGGCTTATTTATTGAGGAGTTCTGTTGAACAGCTCCTGACTACATGATCAGATCAGCTCGTTGTCACCATATTATTACATTGTAGTTGAAACTTAACAGGCAAGCCGAGTTTCAACTCAATCGGCTTATTTATTGAGGAGTTCTGTTGAACAGCTCCTGACTCCATCATCAGATCAGGTCGCTGTCACCATATTATTACATTGTAGTCTGAACTTTACAGACACTAACCACAATAACCGTTCAAAACGTTTCTAAAATAAAAACATTTTTGCAAGAAATGTGAATTCTAAAGTATTATTTTTCTCAAAACTGCCGGGTTGGATTTTGATGCCCCCTTGCACAAGGATGTAGTTGAGGTATCCCCACAGAAATACCATGACAGTATGGCTATTGGTTCATAGACCACATAAAAACAGTCTCCTTTAAATCCAAAATACCAAAGTTAAAACATCTCTCTTCAGAACGGACCCCTTGCTTCTGTAATTATTTTTTCGTGTCCGTCACGTTTTGTCATTAATTCTATTTGGATGAAAAATTGCGTAGACGGCTTCAAAGCAATGTTTAATTTCATGTGTGCGGACTTTATTTATAACCCTGTCAAGTACTTGGTAGAATAACGAGTTTAGGTCGACGAAAAAGTTCAACATTTTCTATTTTTTTCAATTTTTTTTTTGTCATTAAAACTGTGGAATGCTTTTAAAAAATGCAGCAAATTTTTTTAAGTAAAAAAAACGTTCGACGTGTATTTGACTTTACATTGGAAGTTGTTTAATGAAACTTGTGTTGCTAACGTCTTATTGTGCACTAGACATTATTTTAACACACGGGAATTAGGTACTCACGTGAAAATATATTCGATTTAGATACCGACAATGTGAGACGCGACCGCGAGGAGTAACCTTGCCGCAACTCCCTCCTTACATAGATGAACATTCTCCGGATGAATCGAAACATTGTCGGTATCTAAATCGACGAAATTTTCACATGAGTAATTCCCGTGTGTTAAAATAATGTCTAGTATAACTCACGAAAGTTTATTGTGCACTTCTCTAAATTTTACAATGAAAATAAATATCTGTATAAAATTATATTTACGGTGAATAGACTCTAAAGGTAAGACTAACTGACTTCATTTTTATGTTAGTTATTTTTTTATCGTTATTGTATCAGATAGAGAGGTCAATTTAATGTGACATCAAGCTTCGAATTAGTAAGCTGACAAGTAATTCTTCAATCTAGTAGTACTACAGAAATACACACTACATAGCTGCAGTAATTAATTGTAGACTTTTTAATACATCAGTTCGTTAATACTAAAGTCTGGTCGCGCTCTGGATATTTATTTCTTCTGAATTCATTTAATTAAGCCGTTTGTAGGTATCTGGCACCATCTGACGAGAGAATACCAAAATGTAAGGAATCAACTGCAATCTAATTGCAAACGAGTTTGAACTACCGAGATAAGCTGATTCACTGCAGCACTACTTTTATTCTTTTTCTGTACAAAATGAAGGAGTCAGTAACCAACTCAAAATTACACCGATACAAGATCAGAAGGCAACCTATGTCTATATTTAACAGCTTGCTGGAGTGCTTGGGATATTTTTACGGATAGGATAGGCTTTCCCAGCACCTAAACTATCCTCTCAGCTAAATAAAGTACACGGTATAGAAGTGAGTGATTTTCTTTTCTGCCAAAAAGAAAAACCCTTATGGAATTCGAACCCATGACTTGACTTGAGATCTGCTCATGAACTTTTGATCTAAACTAAAGTTAAAGTCAAATCGTAATCATCATCATCATCATCATGGTGCCCTTGTGGTGATCCAATCCTGAATGTAGGCCTCTTCCCTTTTCTTCCGCTCTCGACAATCTTGTGCCCGACTCATCCAGTCTCAGCCTCCGTGTCGTCGGATGTCGTCAACACGTAATGCTCAGCTGTCGTTAGAACTCGAATTAGAACAGCACTTTTATTTATATGTCAAAAAAATTATGCCTATTTTTGAACGACAGTTCGTTGAATCTGTTCTCCGATTGTCTATCTTTGATAGCGACCAAAATCGGTCTCAAACTGTCAAATATGACAATCCAGTGACCACGCAAGTAGCTCTGTCACTTTGATCTGAACGAGACTGAACCAACGCGACAAAAGATAAGTACCTACCTACGCGATCATTTTGACAGTTTGAGACCAATTTGAGGTTTAAGACAAGTTAGACAATCAGCCTGCTGGCATTGGCTAATGTTTTCGATCAAATCAAGTAGGTTTAATAAAAATATATGACAAATCAAATCACTCATACCTATGACTATCCTTTAGGATCACTATCAGAACTTCAAAATCAGAGATCATTGTCATCGTTTTCATCAGCGATAATTTGAAAGAAAGTAGTCACAAAGACATAGGTAATTCTACTTTGAGCTTCATAGGGTCTATTAATAAAACAGTTCGACAAAGTCAGCTTTTGCACCTGCCCGCTTAGAATGTGATGTCTTTAATTAAGTCTCGTTCGTAAAAGTTCCTAGTCACCAGCGAATAAGTAAGTAGGTACCTACGTTAACTTACCTATTTTATTTATTTTTCTGATTGTGTCTTCTGCATCTGCCTTTGTTTTAGTGGGTAATAGTTATTGTAAGGATTCGTGTGACATCTACACTTGCATTGTGACAAATAAATATATTTTCTTTCTTTCTTTCTTTCTAGTTTTTAATTGTGTTCATGTTTTTCACATTCCATTCTTCATTTAAGCTCTCTGATTCAAATACTTTTGATCGGGGCATTTTCCAAAATCTCATTAATTTGCTCACCTACAGAAATTGCGATAGCACATTTAAATAATTAAACGATTCTACACACTGTGTTTCAATCAAATGCAATAATGAAAGATAATTTGATGGAACTTGAAAAGTGGTCAATCTAAATTCATTTATTCAATTTATTTTATACCTCTTTCATTATCTTATCCAGTGTAATGGTAGACACATTTAATTTTAAAACGGGATCTACGAGCCACTAAATAAAGGCGTATCGGCCATCTTTGTAACATTTCATTATCGATGTTTTAATTAAATCGATTAATGGTTGTTCACTTTCGATCGGCGTAAGAGAGGAGTCGATTTAATTAATAATTTAAAAACTTGATAAACAAAAAGGTCGAATTGTTTATAAGTAGATGGACAATTATATGGACTTTAATATCGATTAGTTAGTTAGACTTTCATGGCGTAGTTTTTAGGCCGTCTGAATAAAAACCAATTGCCACATGTATATTATAAAATAATATCTCTTGGAAACAGTTCCACAAAAGCTAATTCTAAAAGATCATCAATTGAGATCGGCTCGACAAATTTTGAAAATTCTATTTTGATGTTGTTGTTCAATAAAAGTCATGACAAGGTTTGTAAAAAGCATCTAGTCTCAGCTAAGTAAGTATAAAATTTTCGCTCAAACGATAACGGACATGAAGAAATAGCAACCTTATATTTGAAATTATAACGGCCGCGTGTTTTCGTCAGCGCGATTTAGAAATGGTTCATTTTTAATCCCGCAATATAGATTTTATTTTGGAAAACCAAGCATTTTCTCTGGCTTTCATTCATTTTGTATGGCTTCTGAGGGTTTTTCCGGGACATTTTATAGCCTTCCTCAAAAAATTAGCTATCCAATACAGAAATAATTTTTCAAATCCGAATCTGGTACTTTTAGAGATTGGCGCGTTCAAATAAATAAACAAACATACAAACTCTTCCACTTTATTATATTAGTATAGATACCAACAGGTGTAAAACCAGCCTTAACTCGTCACATCTCATTACTCGTTTATCTTAGGATCTTTTTAAATCTACTAAAAGGCTATAACTTTTGCTTTATCGCTGTTCTTGTCTCACGTCATTGAATGAAGTATAGTTTACGGACCATGTTCTAGTTTATAATCTTGATGATGTGTACTGTACCTATATACGGTTGAATGTACCCACACAACCGATCTCCCCCCATAATTAAAGTTATGTGTGATAGCAATATTGGTAATCAATCTAACATCTCTTTTCGATAACCCTAATGTATTGTATTATTCAGTATCCGTGCCCATTTTATAAATGTGAAGGTGTGGATTGTTTGTTTATTTGTCATGTTTTCACGTCAAAACAGAGCGACGGATTGACGTGATTTTTTGTGTTGAGATAGTTGGATGGCTGGAGAGTAACGTAGGATACTTTTTATCCGGGTACCGAGCGAAACCGCGGGCAGCAGCTAGTTGTATTATAAATTATACAGACACCTTGCCAATGAAAAATAGAACAAAACATTTTTATAAAATTAAGAATTCAAAGTTAAGTAACAATTTTATGCAGAGGTGCGCGAAAAAGCTATCAATCAATATTCAAAACAATCTGCTATCAAATATTACCTACTGTTCAGTTCAGCCTTTTAATATGCAAGACCATGCGTCTCATCAGCGTAAATCGACTTTATCGTTCTTATCGATAACTTATATGCACAGAATAAAAAAGTCACAAGCAGAACTGTTGCTTTACATTTTCACTCATAAAATTACGCTGCTGGCAAAAATCTTTGAATAATATCCGTCGACTTACGACATTAATAATGTTATTGTTCTTTCTTTTCCAAAGTTTCTGATCATAACAAGCAAAACTGGTAGCCGACCCTCTGAACGTGGATGATTTTTTAAATCGGCATGTTGTGGCTTTGAATCCGCCGTGCAAAAGAATTAAATAAAAATTCTAATGCAGGTTTCTTGAATGCCGCAAAGACCTAAGATGAACCTGAGTGAATGTCTCCTTGGGGATAAAGTGAGTGTGTTGTTTACAAGCTTTCAGTGGACTTTGCAAGGAGTGCACGTTATACGCTTACAGAATTATAATATGTACCCTTTACAGAAAAGATTAAAAACAATTAATTTCATACTGTTTGACATAGGATCTTAAGGAGCCTGCGACAGACGAATTGTTCATACAAACGTTTGGAACAAAATTGAAACTAGAACCTAGAAAAATACTAAGATTTTGGTATTACGTTTGTATTTTAGTCATTTTTGTCTGTCGCCGGCCCCTTAATTATAAAAATTACCTAACAATTTGAAAGTTTGCCCACGACCACGGTTGTTGCAACACAGCCAAAACGTCGGGAAAAAGTTTAAAAAAGGTAAATAACACGGTAAATCCTTTGCGAAATGTTTAAAAGTATGATTGAGAGAATTTCAACTGCGCCTTGGAGATATTGTTGTGATTATTTTTAGTTTTTTCTAGTTTACTTTCTTTTCAATGTTGCTACTGTTTGTACATTTACCGAACTGTGCGGAACGGACTCAAAGCATCCGCCGGTAGTGATGTATTCCTGCCTTAATCAATGGTGCAGATAAGCTATCTCGAGATTGAAAAATGCTGATGGGTTACTGGATTATATTTTATTTCAGTGTCTATGGACATGGTAATTAGATACGGTTTGTAAGTTTAAGGAACTACTCTTAAGTGGGCTTATGTGTGTGTATTTAAAAGTATTTTTTTGACAAGTTCACAAACTTCATCTAAGTATCATGTTTTTTTCTCTCGATGCCGATTATTAAAATTAGCAGATAAGCGATTTTGTTAATTAGTGTGGTGACAATATACTTTTCACCTCGGCAGCTCGAAATGGCATCCTTTGTTGCGAGAAACCAGTGTGCAAAATCGCATTTTGCACACTGGTTTCAGTGAGGAAAAGTGATTTGAAATTCGAATGTCGTCGATTGACACGTGATAGTGCATGGCGGTCAATCGCTAGCCTGTCTATGAAAAAAAAAACAAATGACGCACCTTTAAAAAATAAAATAGCGGGAATTTGTTTCTGTTACGCTAGTTATTTGTTGAAAATTCATAAAACAATAAAGATGAGTGAAACCAGTGGCGAATACACTAATTTATCTTCAGAGAGAAGAGTTGAGACAAAAAGTGATTGTGATGAACAAAGTTCCCTTCCTGAGAAGCATGTAGGTAAGTTCTGAACAAAACAGAAACTTTTAATGTACAAAACTACAATAACTGTTATTATGTTCTTTTAATTTCTGAAAAAATGCGTTATTTTTAAATAGATTTAAATGAATACCTATTATGGATTAGTTGCTTCATTATGTACAAAGTTGTATCTTTTATTTGTAGGTTAATGTTCTCGCTGCTGAGGTGAAAAATTTTGTGTGCTACACGAGACCAAAGTTTTTCACATCTCGTGCCTTTGAATTCCTCGCTAGACTCGGGATTCTAACGTAGAATCACTCGCTACGCTCGTGATTCAATTCTTAGAATCCCTCGTTCGCTCGGGATTCAAAATCAGCACTCGAGGTAAACATCAACTTTGCTCTCTTGTTGCACAAATAACTATAGTCTAATATTTTACAATTGTTAGTCCTATCTTTTTTTCAATAAAAGTTCCTAAATATTTTCAATAGTTTCAGAGTTAACCAGTTTACACCGGCAAATCGAAATATAAATAAAATAAAAGTAAAACAAATCAGAATTTTGCTAATTCAAAACCAGAAATATGAAATGGCATTTCACACAGAATATGGGTCAACAAATCAAACGCATTCGCTTACATCCAATTGCTATGAGAGCGAATCCATCAAAGTAATTGATGCAAATCTATGGTTGAATAGATACAACTGAATGAAAACTAACTGACAAATATATCTAGCTAACTTATATACCTACTTACTATTTTTTTTTTTTTTTTCGGACGGATTTTTATGTTGACTGGACTGTGTTTTATGGTGGAGATAGTTGGAGGGCTGGAGAGTAACATAGGCTACTTTTTATCTGGATACCACGCGAGTGAAGCCGCGGGCAGCAGCTAGTATTTTATATGAGAATTAAAACATAAATTTGCATTTATTCAACGAGAGATACTTAATGAGAAATCTAACCAAAATAGGTAAAGTTTCATTTTAGACTAGAAATTGGGAGTGACCCAGGGTAGGTTTTAACTTCTATTGAAAGCAATCCAATGATTGAAACCAGTGGCCTAGTTTCCAAATAGTCTGGTAGAACGTTCGTTTCAAAATAAACTTTCTGGATAGACTATTACAGATTCATTCGTTCAATTAATTAGAAATACTATTCTCTTTGCGCTTCATAAAATATACAGGGTGCGGCAAATTTTTGGGCACTTATGGGTAGCCTTTTCTTTTGTAGTTAGAAAGTTTTGTTCTTAGGAAAATATAAGTTTATTTTGAAGAAAAACATAATGCAGAAATTAGCGTTCCATACGTAACAGGTTGCAAGCCCATAAATAGGGTGAAAGCGGAATTAATGGCGCAGTGGGAGAGGCGCGTCACATTCATAAACAAAACACAAAACTAGTTGTAAGTTAGGTAAAGGTTAGGTTGCTAACTGGTTTACTCACGATGTTTTCTTTCACCGTACTTCTGATATAAGTTATGAATCACCTTGGACACGCTACCAACTAGCAGTGGCTTGGATCAGTTGAGCTACCTATAGAGCGTTTCAAACGATTCTAAGAGCGTTTTCAGATTATCCGATCCGATATCGGTGTCGGACGACGATAGCCGACATCCGATACCCTTTTGCACCATGTGCTATCGATATCGGAACGGACAATGTGAAAGGCAGGTACATATTTCATACATTTTACTTGCCCCCGATATCGTATCGGCGTCCGATACCGATATCGGATCGGATAATGTGAAAACGCTCAGGTGGATCAACTGGTTCTTATTGTATTTTAAAATGTTGTGTAAAAAACTAGCTTATTAAGATTCACCTAATGCACAATTTACAATGGACGGTCTTATCGTATCATTGACATGACCCGTGAAAAGTCACAACATCACATGACAATAATACAAGTATTCCGAGCACACTTCCTCACAAAATAAGTCTCTTGTCGCCACTGTAGCCGTCTTCCAGACAAGTGTATTGTTAGTCTTGTCCGATCCAGGACACGTTATTACATCTTACAAGATTTCATTGTAAATTCCTCCTTACTGCAAAGAGATAGAGCTGATTTTATGCATGGACAGTTGTATTAATAATTTTGTTATGTTATACGGGTAATAGTACAGTGTGACGTCACTTGTCGAAAGTTTTCTAAAAATTGTCTCTTTCATGAACCGTAAACATTGACCCCCTTACTTATGAAAGATGTTTAAAGTTGAACACTGGTTAAACAACGTTCTGTCTCTATTCGTCACTATCTACAAATAAAGACAGGACGTTGTTTAACCAGTGTTCAACTTTAAACATCTTTCATAAGTAAGATCCTGAGCTATTACAAGAACGCGTCACGTAATAACTGCATTCGAAAAAAAAAGTGGAACTGTGCCTCGATCGCCAGTATGCACGATTATACTATTCTATCTGACGGATAGTAAAGAATCTCAATTGTATGGAATTCAGTGCAGCGCCTCTAATTTAATTTAAAAAAAAATTATAGAAATAGAAAAAAGTTTTATTTTCGCCCCTACGATACATACAACACAAATCAGAAATGCCACATTACAGTGACAAGAAAATAAGGCTACCCCTCAGCATTTGCTCCAGCAGCATCATGGCTATTAGAGCGCTGATTTTCAGTGGCGCCGAAATGAGTGGCGCATCAACTACTATGACATGAATTTTGATTAGACTTTTCATTTGTCAATGAAAGATTCCAATACATTTGTCATTATCACAATGCCTGCTCCTACATTTAAACAGTCTAAAAAGCAGTTCAACTAAATTTGGTCCAAACCATATCTCGGGGACGAATCCAGCCCGCATAATCATCCATAACGAGATTTTCTCAAAATAGAAGAAAATAGTTCCAACTTTCTTTGTACCCATCCAGCTCTTCGAAAAAGCTGAAAGGAGTCTTTTGTTGAAGACAGCACCTCAGGGACGGATTTTGAGACGTATAAGGACCCGTTGAGAGTAACCCGAGTTTTATTCGTTATTTTTTCTTATCTTGTCGTCAGTTTGTTTCTAGTTTCTTTGTGTTTTTCTGAAGTTTGGAGTCAACTACACAGTAAAATCTGCATCATTAGGTATCTGTTATCTTCTGTCATCCAAGAGGTGGCTGACCACCTATTGTAAACTGTTTACCCGTTACTGTAAACTGTTTTTTTACATTTAAAAATACATTTCACACGATAGTAGATAGTACCTGTTTGTGCGATTTAAAACAATTACTACGAAACGTATCTAAAATTACACGTGTCTATGAATCTTTTTCTCTATAAGAGTTATTTTTGAAAGCTAGACAATCATAGAATATCTTTGTAAGGTCACTCATAAAAAAATCCTATTACTCCTTTAATGTAGATACGTTACATTGTCATGCATCAGCAATTTCAGGTTCATACATAAGGAAACTATAACTCTTATCTCCAGGACAAAAGAGTCATTTTATTACGGCATTACGTTAGATTTAAGATATCTAGCAACTAAAAGTATCAAGACAGTATTTTAAAACTAGTCTTATAGAATGGTGCAGACTATAGACGGCCGTCAGTAAATGGCCGTTTATTATTGTACCGACGAATCTTCCATTACCGATTAAAACTGAAGAAAAAAACACTTTCACGTGATAGTTTGCAAGCTTCTCGCCGCCCAAGAATGTCATGCTGCGTTTTCACCAGAGATGTGCGAGCAAGCTAAGCGGTACAAGGACGCACAGTGACCGAGAGGACCGATTCATTGATTCATTGATGCAGAGTCGAAGCGAAGCGACGGGTCATGTTTTTTGAACTTCAAAGTATATTCAACTCTATTTCCATTAAGGTTCAAATTTGTGATATAGAAATCGCTCGATCACACGATTCCACGACGTGCGAATTCGGCACCGCGCTTTTTTTTAATTTCCATATTATAAATTTGTATCTTACACTATGGAAATAGAGTTGAATTTACTTTGAAGTTTAAGAACATGACGCGTGGCTTCGCTTCAACTCTACGTCAGTGTGAATTGAGTCTAAGCGAGGCTATGTAAATGAAGTTATTCCGTCTCTCGCTACGCATCCTCGCACATCTTTAGTGGACACGCAGCCTTAGGCCGTTTGTCCACCGCCGCCGTCACCGGGACGTCAACAAGAACGAGATGACGGCGCCGAGGTAGCGACCATACATTTACTATAGCCGCCTGTCCACCAGAAGACCGTCACGTCATCTTGATCTCAGCCAGAAATAATATCGTTCTCGTTGACGTCCCGGTGACGGTGGCGGTGGACAAACGGCCTTATTCCTTTTTTAATTTAAACTCCTAGCTTGAACCGTAATTTCGTTAATTGACTTTTATGCCCCATTAAAAAAAACATCTAAATTCTAACTAACGTCCGTTAGCAAAATGTCGTGTAGGAGACCAAAACGTTATCCAGTTTCTCTGACAGGGGTCTTCATAAAAATTTAATGGCTTTAATCTTTAAAAGCCTTCTGAAGTTTAGGGTCGGTGATAGCCCTACGTTTACGATGAAGTCATAAAAGTTTGGAGATGGTATACTATGTAGTCCATTAAAAATTTAAATTCATTAAAACTGAACACTGCAGGGCAATTCTCACGGAAAAGGTGCTGAAGTCTGTTTGACCTTAAGGACCTTAAGGTGATATATTGGCGAGCCGGCTTTAAACTGTAACCATTGACGTTTTATTCATTGAATTAAAACGTTACCTTTCGCGGAAATGTCACCATGGAAGCGGAAGCTCAGTCAGACGGACGTCAGTGCTTGAACGCGTAAATATTAAAATAATGTTGCAATTAAATTGTAAAAAAAAGTAGAACGATACTCTTTTGTTTCTGTTACCAATGGATCGGTACATAAAAAAATGTACAGAAAGCGTCATCAATCGGTAACCCCCTATTGATTTGAACAAAGACCCTTTTCATTTCAACTTTGGATTTCTGTCGGGTATTATATCAGCTATTGCATCGGCTCGTTTAGGAACTCGAGTGAAATTAGATATCCATAAGTAAGCAAGGAAGTTTTTACAAAAGTTGAGATCAACGGCTTGCAAACCGACCTCTTACTAGGGGGATACCAATTAATGACGCTTTCTGTACCTAGGTATTTGAAAACCTCTATTTACTATTACCCAATAAATGACTATTACAATAATTGCATAAGTATGATCCATAAGATTCAAATCGAATTTACAGATTTTCCACCAAAGAGACTTTTAAATTAAATGCAAATTCCAATGAAAACAAAATATCTTAAAAGTTTGTATTCGCAAAATCTCTGTCTGCGTCTACACCATTTTCCTGACATTGCACAGATAAGGGCTAGACTAGACTGAACCTCCACGGTTGGTATTGAAGTTCGACTTAAACCAATCCGACCTGGATCCGACCCGAGATCGTCATTGGTTATCCAAAACGTCGTTTTTGTTTGATAACACAAAAATAAAACGGAACAGAAAAATACAAAGGTCAGAGCTTAAAAACTTAAAACGAAAACAAAAAAATATAAGTAGGTATATAAAATGCAATACAAAATAAAGGGGTAGCAGTAATGTTCTGATTGCTCTGTCTATGTCTGTAGGTACATCCTGACTTATTTCACTTAGAGTTGGATTCAGCATTGAAGTCCGATAGACGCAGCGCTGCTATCGCAGAACTAGGTTATGTAAAAAATTACTAATTGAATTTATTTTAAAAATTAGATCTACACACCATAACAACTGAACGACCTTGACTAAAAGAGCACAATAAAGTTAATAAAAGAATTAGTTCCCGCTTTTGCCGTAGGACTTGAGAGCTGAATCCTACTCTAATACTAAGTGTCGGAATCGTCTCGGTCTCGTCTCTGTGAGTTTCGATAGCCTGTCAACCATTGCGGTCTTTCGCAGTGGTAGTGTTGGAAACTTTTCAATTTGGTTAAATATTCCGGCCACTACAAATAAACACGGACCATGGAATGTTTTTTGACACAATCGATTGAATTTTAAACTTTCCGTTAGGGAAACAATGTAGGTAAAATATTTATAGGAAGTTTTACAATACTGTAAGATAAAAATTCAAAATGTATGGCATCTGAGATACAATTTCAATGTTGTCTCTAGAAAAACATGTAATTTGTGAGAAACTCGTAGAAGTCATGACCCAAGGCGATATTTTACTACTTCAAGTTTGATCAAAAACATTTGGTTAACTTAGAGAAGTGTTTTTGTTAAAAACGAATTTTAGTTTTATGATACTGCAGCATGGTTATTTTAAAAAATAATCAACTAGTTTAACAATTTTTCTGAAAAGTTTAACGCTTAACATTTTATTTGGCAAAAACTAGACGTTCGTTTTGATAGTAAACAGTAGGGAAGTACCCGAAAACAAAACGGCTTAAATGACTTAATTTAAGCTTAAAAACATAATATTGCTCGGCTAAATCATCATCAATCATTAATCATGAGTCAGCAAAAGTTATCAAAACTTTACATCTTTACTAGTTGATTTATACAGTGTCAGGAGGCAGTCTTTGCCTACACTTCACGAGACACTGTACTGCCTGGGACAATGTTGAGTTGGAGTAGCCTTGCCCAGCATCTACACCATCCTTTCAGCTTAATCGGCCATATAAACAGGAAAGACATGGTCAATACGAGTGGGTACATACATGGTCAAAAGTTATCAAGTAACAGTAATAATAAGTAACTACCACACAAGTAGCTCTAAATAAAACAATAAAATCCCGTCGTTACACACAACAAAAGCAGTCATAAATACCATTTAAAATCACGACGTTTGTATATGAAAAGAGCGTAAAAACCTTTTGAGTTATAAAATCCGTTCCTAGCTTTAATAAAACGTCAGCTCTCAATAAAAACATAAAGTACTAACTTCAAGAACTTAGCAGACCGTTATAAGCACGTTTTCAAGCTCGTTCAGGCTTTTGTAAGAAAGGCTATGCGATATTGTAGACTGGGAGGGAACGCTCAATGAATAACAGTACTGTTATAATCATAACTGTAGATCAAAAATGTATTGGTACCATGTGCCTTTATATCCCTTTATAGGTATCCTAGAAGATTTATTCAGCCTGAGCAGGCAATCTGGCACAGCAGTTTTTTAGATAGACAGTATTTAAATGATGAAAACCTAGAAAACCTAGTTTTCAGGTTAAAACTGAACACTTTGCACTTTTGCGCAAATTGCCTTGCGCACAATAACGCACATTCGCTTGATTTACCAAAAGTCGAGTCAGTTCCCGTTCGTCCATCTATTGACACACCGCGCGCTCATACCACAAACCATTTTAACCATTAAACACCATTTTTACGTTTAGTTAAATAAATCCTAGTTTACGCATTAACTGTTTAAGTGTCTTTTTACCAAGTGATTTATTACATTTTTTTTTCTCTAACTAAAGACAAAAATTCAACCATTTTCTACCAAACTAAACCATATAATATTAAGAGAAAGAAATCAGTCTCTGAGGTCACCATAGCGCCAACGAGACAATTACTTTCTACACCTAGTCTCTTTAATTAATGATAAAGATTCTTGACTTTCTTAAGCTTAGTATCCATTATGTTCGCGTATCTACTGCGCTCCTCGCTCCTGCAACGGTTCACGGTAGTGAGTACGTTCACAAACATGGAACGTGCAACGTTCGCGAACGTGCCTACAGTGTGATCTGCAACAAATTCATCCAAAGATGGAGCAAACTGCAAAAAACCTGTGAAGTACGTTTGTACTCCGACAGAATTACAACCATGACATTTTCTTTACGGTCTTGGTCGCGAAGGAACAGGAGTAGAATCACCTAGCCCTTAAGACGTTTCAAAGTGGTACACTATGTGATCCTATTGAATAAATGAATTTGACTTTGACTTAGTAGCTTTTTTAAAAAAAAAGGGTCAAAAACCTTATAAAGAGGGTTAAATGAACATGATTATAAGTTCCTTGGAAATATACGAGTAACTTGTTATTCTCGGCGGTAGCTCCAGTACTTCAGTCATCCCGTGACCACGAACGCTGCAACGTGTTCGAAACGTCGGGAAACAAAATAAATAAATAAAAGGTACGTGATAAAATCCCGAAATAATAATTATCATTATTTCCTTGGAAATGCATTTAGAAATAACTTTTCAAATCCATTTTAACCAACATTTCCTGGTTTAAAAAAACTAGTCTATTTTATTAAAGCTTTGGCTCGCTTAAGAGAAACTAGCACTGAATGCCACGTCCAGCTCCTGTTCTAAGCAAGAAAGGCTATATAATAGGCTCGCGTGCTTCCAAAGCATAAAGCATTGGTAGGAACGAGAGCGCGCTTATTGTTTTAAATCGCCGCCCGCCCATAATGTGACAGTGGGCGGAATGCGTAAACAGGAACGGCAAAAAATTACCCTAAGTTTTGCGCAGTCTAACTCTTGGTCTAATATTAGAAAAAACAACTATTATAAGTATTACGGGCTAAAACTTGTCGCCTGGTGAAAAGGACTCTAGATTTTTGATTCGAAAAGTTGAGTTGAGTTGGATTAAAAAAAATGAGGTTTTATGTTCGACTGAATGCACGTTTTTTTATGTACGTTCACTATTATCTCCGTCAATAATTGTAGAGCGATTTTGATGATACTTTTTTGTTTGAAAGGTTATACTTTGAATGTAGTTTCATACAATTTTGGTGACGATCTGAGCATCATCTTTGGAGTGATGAACAGAAAACACCTCGAGAGTGCAACAAATTGCTCAGCTTACAACATTTAATTCGTTTTTATTTTATTTTATCACTTGTTTCATTAACTAAACCTATTAGTTAATTAAAATTTATTGTTTTTTGGGTATTGACCTTTTAGATTCAACCTTTCGATTACAAATGACTAAGACTAAAGCTCCATTTACACTAATTGTAAACTAAGAAACTATTTATAAAGGTGACTTTCACACTATCATACAACTCAGAAGTCACGCGAAGACTCAACGACCTCAAATAAAACAAGGCTATTGTAAAAATACCTTACATTCCTGGGATTTCGAAATATTGTGAAAACAACCACACAAAAGAACTACAACACAGAGTTATAATACACTACTAATAAGCGCTCGTAGAGTAGCTTTCTGAGACGTTTTTGATTCAACGTTGTGCTCGATCACAATTTGGATTGGTGACCGCAAGTGGCATTACGAGCTGAGCTTTTCCGTGCTTCGGAGGGCACGTCAAATTATCGGTCCCGGCTTAGCCATGAGGCCTTTTAGGCGGCCTAAAAACTCCGTCACCAGAGTTGGCGACTAGCGCATAGTATGAAATCTAATACACAAATGTAGAGTAGGGTTTAAAAAATATATGAATGAAAGCTTTTCATCACTATACAATATTATTATCATTCATCGATGAGCCATGAGACGCCCTCTAGGTATAAAACTAAACTAGGTTTTACAGTGAGGGTTAACTGGTAGTTAATTAATTAATTTCCTTTATAAAATTTACACATTGGCAATTTTAGACCAACTTCAATTTATAACTACACAGTTCATACTCTCACTAGTGCACTGTACTGCTCTCCTTCTTTATACCTCTTGCAGAAGACCTTCACATTTATGATTCCAAACAATTGTATTGTGAACCCTATGCTATTGAAATAAGAATGCAAACGTTTCAAAAGTATGTGGACACGCATATTTCCGAGGAAAGGAATGTAGCGTGCTGTACTCCGTTTGCGGCAGAGTTATTTCAATGGTATTTTTTATTACTTACAGGCGTTTGCTGGAAAATAAACAGAGTTATTGACATTACCAGCTTTCCCGCTCTAAAACAATCATTTCGATAACACACACCGACCATGTTGCTCTTTGAGGGCACCGGGTAGCCCGTTCGAGTCGTAATCCGACAGGGATGGAGAAATATTGTTTTTCTTGTGAAAGAGAAGGACGATGCGATAGACTTGCAAGGACTTAAAACAGAGTTTTTTTTAGATTGGTTTAGACTTGCGAGGTCTTTACAACAGATTTTTTTTGTTAACAAATTCATTAACTACTTATCGATAAACTAAAACGAACATGATGATTTTTTTCAGTTTTGGACATAAAAAATTATTTCTTTCAACTTTTACAGAAACGAATATTTCAGAATTCAAGACCAATTTCGCCTATTACGCTCTTTCAGTTTGATTCTATCATAATCTGTACCAACAGCAGAAATATTTGTTTGTTTGTTTGAACACGCTAATCTCTAGAACTACCTGTCGAATTTGAAAAATTATTTCTGCAATTGATAGCTTAATTCTTGCGGAAGGTTATAGGCAGTTTTTTCATCATCATCGCCGTGTACCATCACTACGCAGGTAATGCCGCCCGGGTGCAGTCTAAATAAAATTACGCCTCTTTCTAAAAGGTGTAGGCACCAATAGGTAGAGAAGGTGCTACATATTTATGTTTTCTATACGATCCTGATACACATCTTCTGAATCATTCTCATTACAAATCATTCTATCACAAATAATCATAAGCGCTTCCGTGTTTCGGAAGGCACGTTAAGGAAGCCTTTAGGCGGCCTCAAAACTCCGTTACCAGAATTGGCCACTTGCTCATACGAACTTACTTTTACTTACATATTTATGTTTTGTATACGATCCAGACATACATCTTTCGAATCATTCTCATCACAAATCATTGTATCAGAACTAATATAAGAGAGATGAATATACTTTCGAGTCAAAGGATCGCGTTTTAATTGGCAACAAAAGTTCACTTGCCCCGCTTGCGTGATTTGTAAGACTCGGAGTCACGCTTGACGTTTAAGGAAACTTCCCCTTGTGGGGTCTGGGGGGGTCTGGGGGCCGTATAGGGGTCACATACCACCCGGTGCAGTAACATGACCCTGTTCCGCAATAAACGACAATTTTCTTTCTGAGAGACGTGTCGGCCGAGTGGGTTAGTGCCTCGACTTTTAATCTGTAGGTCGCAGGTTTGAACCCGGCCGTGTATGGATTTTTCGTTTCGAATTTATGCGCATTAACACGAACTCTAAGCGGTGAAGGAAAACATCGAGGAAACCAGTTAGCTTTCTAATAGCGTCGATGGGCTCGCATTCTGTCACGTATGGAATGCTAACTTTTGCAAAATGTGGTACATGCCCACAATAGAAATATGTATTTGGACATAATATCTGACTACCCCTTAGACATTAGGATTTAAAAAACGCAAAAAAAAAGATCTGAGAGAGTGTCTACTGTGCCTGGGAATACAGTCGTGATCATACATACATACATACATAAACTCACGCCTGTATCCCATCATAGGGGTAGGCAGAGACCACAGATCGCCACTTGCTACGATCCTGACACACCTCTTTCGCTTCATTCACTCTCATTACATTCTTCATGCAAGCTCGTCGGTTTAGGATACTCTTGACCTGGCCTTTTTCCAATAATTCGCCAATTTGGTCTAGGAATGTGCGCCTAGGTCTTCCCCTTCCGACGGTCCCATTCACACTTGCCTTATGGACCTGTTTTGTCAATCTACACCTGGTTAAAGTCGTGATCATATTCTTTTCTATTTCTTATTTCTGAGGCATGGAAACTGATTTCTCGGTGCCTTATTTAGGATCGCTTTGGGCTAGATTGATTCTAAGGTTTAACCGTGTAATAGACATTACATTTTAAATGCCTCTAAGTTTTCCATAATGTATAAAGAGAGAGTGTACGTTTTGTGTGAATGTGATTGTATTTTAAAATCTTTTACAGGTATTTATTTCACATTGGTTAAAATCAAGTTAAAATTGAATCTCTGAAACATTATTGAACCAATTGTAAGAACGTTCATTGATAGAAAATAATAATATTCCTGATGAACGGGTTTTACGTCGAATAATGAAGTTTTACTAAGAAAACAAATGATAAACGTCTAATTAATTAATTTTTAAATTCACCATTGTTTTGTAATCTTCATTATAAGCTTTGCGATAAATATACAAAGCAACTTGATAAAAGATACTTTAGAGATGGATATTTCCGCTCGTCGAGGTGACGTAGCGAATTCCTGAAGACAGTTGATCGTCGTATTATGAGCTCCTGGAAATATGAAGACGCACTTTGTATAACCCCTTCGGAACCCAACTGAGTTGTGAGGCTAGTCGTGCCGGCGAAAGACGAATGTCCATACAAACGTAATACCAAAATCTCGAAATGTGTAGTTTTTGTATGTGAAATTATCTTTAAGTACCTACATTATTTTCTTTATTAGTTGGACACTACCTTCTTTTTCTTCTTACACTGGCTTTTTACTCAACTCAAAGGTCGCCTATTGTAACTACTAATTTATCTAATTTTAAGTTTTGTATTCTACTTACATGCAATAAAGTGTTTATTCATTCATTCGTTCAAAAAACTTACCTACAACGAAATATAATCAAATTGAATTTTTAACATTTTTACAAAAACATTTTTTCATGTTTTCTTTTCATTTGTTCTGTCGTAAGTTTTTTGGAACAAAAGCGTAACAGGAACCTATATAAATACTGCCTTAATCTAAATATTAGCATAAAATGGTGAAAATAAGCTCAAATTTGTACGATTGTATGGACAATTCGTCTGTTTTTGGATAGCTCAGGTGGAATAAAATTTAATCACGTCATACACCGGTCACCGTATTTTAGAAATCAAAGCCTTAGAAAACCGTCCACAGAGCAGAAGTAAAAAGAATGAATATTACAAATGATTCAATTTGGAGAGACATTATTTTTTGTTGCTCTCTTTTGAGTCGCGATTTCTTTGGATGAAATCACTTATTCGTCTTTTTGTGTAATGATAGCAATGAAATTTTTCGAGTTTGCGAAATTTCATTCCTAAATTTTCAGATATTCGGATTATTATGTACAATCGCGTTAACAATCTTATCCTTAAAGTAGAAAATGATATTGCGAACTTTGTATGGAATTTAGTAAGTATAAAATTAGTCGGCAATTATCTTGCAACCTGTAACCTATTTCTGTTTAATTGTAACCTATTTCTTGTATAATTTCAATGAACAAGTAGTTTCTCTAGTTGGAAGAGTTTGGGGGAGACCTTTGCCCAGCAGTGGGACGAAACATGTTAAGAAAAAGAAAAAAAAAAAGGTTTCTCAGAAAATACAATAGATGAGAGACACCTAGGTATATCTACGTATACTTATAGGCGTATATAAGGGGGTTGGGTCAGGGGGTCTAGACCTCAGCACACCTCTCCCCCCAAGAATCTACAATTTAGGTTCTAGGGAAAACTAGTCAATTTTTATACTTTTGAACCCTTGGACTCCCCCCATAACAAAGCTATAGCTAATACGACCATGGTGGCATACTATACTTATTCGTTTGCAAAAACTCGTGCTCAGTCGTGTAAAACTGTTGCTTTTATTAAAACAAATGAAACTGTTACGGGGATTCCTCGCTTTTTCTCTTGTAACAAATTACTGCGGTAGGGTGTGGAGTGTAATAAAATGTATGTTTGTATCACTTTCTAGGTAAACCTACAGTAGGTTCTCTTTTATACACACCTGCCCCCCTAGCCATATTACACGATCTATCGTCGCTGTAGAACGATCTATCGTCGCTGTAGAATAGAACACTTCAAAATGTATAAGAATTGACGTTCTGACCACGTGACTCATCTACCTACTTGAAACGTCAAATCCTATACATTTTGAAGTGTTTCTATTCTACAGCGACGATAGATAGTGTAATATGGCTAGGGGGGCTGATTATTTACACTGTAAGATGTTGGGATTTTCATCACCAAATTGTGCTACAATACTTTACATAAATATTTTCAAATAAATGAACGAAAAAATATTTGGGAAATCAGATATTTACTACTGATGTCCAGCAATATTTATTTATTTATTTATGTAATAATGACCTACGATATGAGATTTTTTGGGCTCTGATAATTATGATAGGGATCGTATTTTGTCTTTCACAAATTCAGGTTTTTTCGTTTAAAACTAATTAAAAGGACAGGTTGACTCATGTCACAAAACGCCACTCGAAAGATACAGGCACAAACATAACTGACGGAAACGCTCACAATTTATAACGACAAGGTAACACGTGAAATAACGTAATCCAGGCAAGTGGGTCACTGCGGAGATCCCTTGTCAAATTAACGCTTCTCTCTGTCTCTCAGTGACAAACGACTCTGGCATAATAAAAACTTGGACGTCCGCGGGCAGGCATGTACCTAGAACTTGGCATAAGGGGTAAGATTTACCTACCAGACAATAGGAGATAAGAAAGTGATACTATGGAGGGCAGGTGGGAAGAATAGGATTCGACTGCCATAAGATCGAGAGCGTGAAAATGAGGAGGCCTATTATGCTCAACAGTGGGTTACATAATATAACACCTATGTACTTCCTATTTTTATTCTAATCGTCACTGATTACGACCCTGTATACAAGTCCCAAAATAATATTATTTTACCGTACTGAGCACATACTGTTATGCTTTTCAGTAAACTCGAATTATTAAGAATCTGTGACCGCTGTATTACAACAGATTATCATTTAAAGGATTTTAAAAACTGGCAGCACGAAAGCCACTACGCGTACCTACGTAATCCATTTTATTACCTACTGTTCCAGCAACTTCCATCATCATCAGTCTAGAATAGAAGCCCCAAGCTGGACATAGGAGTGTGAGACGCGACCGCGAAGAATATCCTTGCCGCAACTCCCTCCTTACCCAGATGAAGATTCTCCGGATGAGTCGAAACATTGTCGGTATCTAAATTGATGATATTTTTACGAGGAATTCCTGTGTGTACAATGGACATAGGTTGTTGTGAGTCACAATTTGAATAGGTTGCTTTACCAGCTGAGCGCTTCGGAGGGCGAGTTAAATTGTCGGTCCCGGTATTCAAGTCGTTAAGCCATAGCGGAGACCTTCAGGTGGCCTTGAAACTCCGTCACTAGAGCTAACCTCTAACTGAACTTACTTATAAGGCTGAGCGCATACCTATCCGCGCTAAATTCTCGAAGTACTGCCAGATTCGGTTTGACGATTCAACCGCGACAGTGCGCGGGCAATGTGCGAGGTTTCATACGATTTCATAATTATAAAGAATTCTAAAATTCTATTCGTTCGGTGCTTTCGGCGCGGATAGGTGTGCGGCCACTTTAAACGTCACTTGACGGGCGCTACTTTTAGAGAACGATTTTTTTACATTCACGAAGTAAAATTATGAAACATGTCTCGCTGTTATGCTCCTCAAAGAAACGTGTTTTAGTGATGCAAATGTGAAGTTTGTAGGGAATTCGAAAGCAGTGTAATTATGCTTTTACTGAAATTTTCATTTGTGAAACAAAAATTTTAATATTTTTCTGAATATACCTACCTCTACACTTCTAGGCAAATGTCTGCCTTTACTCATTGAATTTCATAAATGTAATTGTAACCAAAAGATACAAAATACATAGGAAAGTTTTAATATGCCAAATTGACAAAGACACAGAAAATAGTTTGTTATTCTACAATGATTTTTAAACTGGAAACTGATAAGATTATCCGAACTAAGCTAAGTTTGAAGTTAACAGATTCATTCCTTCGGGCGACCAACATACTCCATCTTCAAAGTTAGCCATCTAGTTAATACATGCAAGATGCAAATATGTACGAGAATACATTATGTATTGTACACTATTGTGGTCACTCACATGCTCGCAAATTTTTGTACAGTATATGATTTTTGAACCGACTTCAAAAAAGGAGGAAGTTCTATGCTCTATAGGTTTTTCCGATTTCTCCGTCAATTGTGGACCGATTTTGTTTTTTTTTTTTGTTTGATAGGGTATAGGTTCTTTCCAGATGGTTCCAAATAGGTAGTAAAATATCAAGGAAGTGAAGTCGGTTTTTAGCTTTCTCAAAAACATATCTTGTTTTCATTTAGTATGGAAAAAATAAGCATTCGTGAAATATCCTACACTAACGATTTTACGCATTCGTGCGAATGTGAGCCCCGGTAATTTATAAACACAAACATTTTCATAAGCTTCCTTACTAAATATATTCCCTTCTACTAACTAGGAAGAACTTTAAAGCCAGCTCTCAATTTCCCAAACCAATTTGCACTAAACCTCTTAAATAAAAACTAAACAGTTTTTATCCCAGGACCCTATAAGTTGGCCCACTACATCAAACTTAAGAGCTCTAAATATAAAAAGACCACTCGCTTCTCGTTTGGCGTATCGCCAGACACAGTAGCTTGACTTTTGAAGTCCGAGTAGAGAAGGACTTTAGCTACTGGACACACTTGAGCTTTTAAAACCAATCAAAGAATCAACTACCTACATAAAAAAAAAAAAAAGAAAAAAAAAATGTAGGCCTTTACATCTTTACTAGATGATTTATACAGTGCCAGGAGGCAATCTTTGCCTACACTTATCGGGACACTGTAGTGCCTGGGACAATGTTGAGATGGAGTAGGCTTTCCCAGCACCTACACCATCCTTTCAGCTCAACCGGCCATATCCACAGGAAAGACATGGTCAATACGTGTGGGGCTGACTAATCCGCGGGTTTCCCCACGATGTTTTCCTTTACTGTTAAGAGCTCGTGTTAATGCGCATATAAATTTTTCGTAACGAAAAAATGATGCACGAACAGGATTCGAACCCACGACCTTCGGATCTAAAGTCAAGGTACTGATCTCCTTGGTCAACACGGCTCATCACGGATGGATAAGACTGCTGCTATCTTGTGTTAGTACAAAAATCTTGTCCTGAAGATTTATGGTCCTATAAGAAGCTATCGTATCGAGGAAATTAGATATTTAAGTCTGTATTGCTATAAAATGCAGCTGTGGTTATGATACAGTGTAAGTTTCTTAGAAACTATTAATCAAATACATAATTATTTACTATCACTAGCTGCATTATAACTGATATGCTGCTACTATGCTGCCTGTAGCACCATTTTCGAGTGATGCCTGAAATTTTCATCAGCATACTCTTTTCGTCATAATCATTCTCCCTGCCCTTATCCTACTAGGTGGGGTCGGCACAACATGTTTCCTTCTTCCACTTCATTCTATCACTCGTCATCTCAGTGCCCACTCCTTTCACACACATATCTGCATTCACACAGTCCATCCATCTTTTCTTAGGCTTACCCCTGTGTATCCATCCACATTCATATTCACACTAAAGCCAAAACCTTTACCTACAACATGACTCTTTTCGTATGTGTGTGCTACTAAGTAGCGTCTGCTCGAAACTAGCTTGCTTGTGTCACTAATAGTGTGCTTATACTACTACGTAGCATGTATATTCCAGGCACATATCCGAAGTAAGACAGTAGTTAGTTAAAGTAGTATTCATTTCTCTGTGGTTAAAGTGAGGAATACCGCACCAGCTGACATTTGTAAAAGTTATTCGTCACATTTACATTTTGTCAGTAACATTGTATAGGAAGTAACTAATTTAAAGTTCGATGTGAGATAGTGAAACAAATTCAATCAAAAAGTTTTTTACTAATGCAGATGGAGAGAACAATGTGTTGAATCTATCTTGCTAGATATATGATTTTTGAAATACTAAAAAAATTAAAGAAAAATATGAAAAGGTTATTTTATGGGGTCTTTGACCGTCTGCTTAAACTTCAAACGAGGTAAAAACTAGATCACCTAGTCTGACAGTTTAAGTTGGGGCATCTCATATATTATTCATCTAGGCATATGAATGAGGTCCAATAATTTAAAAATTCAGTCACTATTTTTTGATGAGGGGTCTACCAGCAAAGTTAGCAAACAAATTAACCCTCCTCTTAAAAGAACAAACATACAGAAGGGTCCTTACAGGGTGTAAAATATTCGCCACACAAATTCCCACATGTTACTGTATAAATGACAGATAGGAAGTTTATAACCAGGAAACTTATTGGTCTTTTGGGCACTGATAGCTGTGGTGGATGGCTCCCTAGAGCGGGTAATGAACTTGTGCCTTTAGCATTCGTTTTTGGTACTGTCGTCCGACGGCTAAGCGTATATTGAACCTAGTGTTCCCGTAACTAAAGGCATCAATAATATCAAAGTTCCTTTAAACCACCATAAATCACCACTACTTGACCAGAGCCAAAAATAAGCAGATACAATTATCCATAATCTAGAAAATAATGATAAATATTACTTCATTTTAACGGTTTCTTTGCAATATCTACCACTGCAACAGACTGTAAAAAATACCTTCAATCATAAAATTAAACGACCAAAAATAACAGCATTATCCCCAGACATTTTGTACATCAAAACCATCCACAAAACATCATCGGCCGACATGAGCGAAAACTGCCACTCCACAGAAAACCAAACAACACTGATACCTCATACCCTCCACTAATAGGTGTAAATACGCGAGCGTGTTTGGGACTCCAGGGGTCAAATTAAATCAGTCGTGCTTTATTCAAAGACCGAGTGCGATTTTATGATCCGTGAATATCGCTCAGGCATTTCTAGATGTTCGGATCACATTTTTATTGTTATGGAAATACGAGTTTCCCGTTAGTTGGAATTTCAAAAGGGTCGATTAGGACGTCTGGTTTTGAAGGTTCTATACAATAAGGATTTCTCCCTTTATTTGTAAGATGCCTCCCCTGAGTGCTGAGTATGAGTTTGGGACAAACCGTGTACAATTCTGACCTACGAGAGGCCTACATTATGTAAAGCACACGCAAAATGTAAAGGAAAATAAGGTAACTTCTCATTTGATCTCCTCACGTTGTAATAACATAAAGACGATGGTGATTAATCCACATTTTGGTCAAAATTAATTTTAATCACAATTTGGACAAGATTTGAAGTAGAGCTAGAAAAAAACCTTGTCAGAAATGTTGACCACTTGCTCATAGGTACAAGTCAAGTACTTCATCAGTTTTATGATTTTGTATACCAATTGCATATACAACAGTTTGTGTGACATTTATTCGTTTTGCCCATACAAAATGCGTGACACAACACAATTTGTAAAACTCCAACTCAACCCTCCGTCTCGGGTGCATTTCTTTCAAGGGTTCCCAAATTTTTAGGCGATTTCTTTACTATTGAACTGAATTTCGAGTTCTTGGTTATTGAATTATGGTTTCTCCGCTCGATTTAATTTTGCTGCATTGTGTAAACTGGCAATGTGGTAAAGTTAATAAACTTTTTGAACTTTCTTTTACGCGTTCTTTTATATGAGATAAGGGCAGGAAAATGGTGATGTTGGCTTTTATAAACAGACGAATTTAAGTAAAAAAAAATTATAATTAAAATTGGTCGTGAAGGAACAAGAGTCACCTAGCTCTTAAGACGATTCAAAGTGATCTTATTGAATAAATTAATTTGACTTTTGACTTTTGAATCCCTATACTTTGCGTCAGTATATTTTTTTTAGAATTTCTGTTTAAAAAGGCATAGGTACCGTACTATATTTTAAAGAACATAAATGCCTTTTCATGACATTATGTAGTTGCATAATAAATATAATTGCATACCTATATCATCATGATGATGATGATGATGTCAATGAAAAGAGATGGCAACAGTTCTAGCAGCCGTCTGTGTTCTAGGAAGCCTCTAAGTTCATTATGAATAACAGAGTTAGTCTATATTAAAATCGTTTATACGTAAAATTGAAACATTTCTAAAATCTTACTTAAAATTCAGAATCAACTCCCATAAAAGCAAAACTAACGGCATTCGTTGCAATTTTTCGCAACAACTCTCACAAATTATGAGCGACTGAAGCACTATTTCCTGATGAAAAGGGGCAAAAAGGAATCTGCTCTTTTGATATGGCACGGAAACGTTTTCATTCGTTTAAATCAAAATGCATTCGTTCCGTGAAACCGACAACCATCATGATTTAACATCGAAACAGAAAGATGAAAGAAATATGAAATGCTAAGTACTTATGAACGTAAAAAACGAAGGTAGAATAAAAAGCAATGAGTCTACATTTAAAGTTTTTCACAACTGTTTCCTAAAACGGTAGGTTTCGCGTCATGTAAAAAGAACGCTGGTAGAAAGTGGCGGGGGTGTGTTTTGTCTCATGTTTGCGCATGGGTTACCTATTCGCAAACATGAAACAAAACACACCCCTCCACTTTCTTCCAGCGTTCTTTTTACATGACGCGAACATACCTTTTCAGGTCAAATATATTTTATCCTTAGAAGATGGAGGCATATTACACCGTCAAAGGTACGATTAAATTGTTATTTCTCTGTGAATATAACGCTATTAGTTCAAAAAATCACATAATTAAATACAACTTCATTCCAACAAAACCGTCGAAAATAATTTCCCTTGCAATGTGTATTTTAAGCCAAAAATTCACCGCAAACCTAAACGTAGGCAGTAAATAACAGTCCGTTATCACTTTCCGGCTGAATCGTTTGCTGCGTGTACAACTGCAGTGATCTATCGCTTGTACTCGAATTAGAAGTACTAGCTAGCCCATAGGCTCTCAACGTGGGCGATAACGCCCCCCTGTGGGCGTTTGAGACTTTCAAGGGACAGTAGGAGGACCCAGAGAAAATTAGGGGGCATTGAGATGGTGTATTTAGATATAAAATATATTCTCAAAGTGGGCGGTGGGCAAAATAAGGTTGAGAAACTATGAGCTAGCCTTATTCAATCTATGTATGTACGTGTTTATGGGCTAGTGGCTAACTCTGGTCTTAAGGCCGCCTAAATGCCTCCGTCACGAAAATTCAAAATATACTCATCACTCACTTTGAAACGTCTTAAGAGCTAGATGATTCTACAGCTTAATGCCACTAGCGGTCACCCATCTAAATTGTGCTCGCTCAGAACTTCGCTTATCTTTACTATAGCGATCTATCAAGAACTTCTAAGCAAACTACGCCACGAGCGCTTCTTTAACTGACTTCAAAAAAGGAGGAGGTTCTCAATTCGTCGGAATCTTTTTTTTTGTATTTTTTTAAGTAGGTATTTTTAATGTTCACCGATTATTCGAAGACACTTGAACCGGTTTGGGATTTTTTTTTTTTGTTTGAAAGGGTATACTTTCCGATTGGTGCCACAAAAATTTGATGAGAATCTGTGGAGGATCTTCGGAGTCATGAACAGAAATGCACCTCGTGAGTGCTGAAAATTGCTCAGCTTATAGGTAACAGTGAAGTTGTTTTTTTTAAATTTTTTAATTGCTTCCTCCCTTTTTGAAGTCGGTTAAAAATTTCTGTCATTTCAGAGAAAGATCGGGTCAGCATTATAAGTTCTAGCCTTATTTAATCTGGCAGTTAATTTTGAATTCTCTAATGAAAATAAAGTTAATCTACAATTACACATATTTTAATTATATAAGCTCAACATACTGCATTGTTTCAATAGAATAGTAGTATCTACTTCGCGTATAGATACACAACTCGATAGAAAAATATTGACTGCCCAGTAAACCCAGATCCTACCCTATATTGTAAAGAACTCTATGTCAGTTGTTGTTTTTGAGGTAAATTTGTGACCATCGAAATACAATTCTTCTACTCGCTAAATTCGAAAGCTCTTATTTTGTTCACTCAAGTACTTAAATCGTCCATCATTCATCCACAGGTTGTCTGGTAGAGATAGCTTTTTAGCGATAAGACTCCGACTGTAAATCGTAGTTAAGTTATTTTAATCTGATGTAGGTATTGTTTTATCTTTATTTGCTTTTGGTGTGCAATGATGTATTTCTATCTTCTATCTAATTCCAAAACAAAATGACTGCCGTATTTCTAAAACAAAAGTATTCAAAAAATTAAATTATATTTTTGTTATCTCTCACTATTGTTGTTGTTAGCCACCAAATTATTTGAAATTCATTTAAAAAAAAAACTTATTTACCAATTATCATGTGTAAATCATTCTCGTAGGAGTTTTGCTTCGACCATCGAGCTTTTAGCAAATTCTCGAAAGCTTCGACACGAAATCGTTTGTTTGCATCACCGCACGAGTCTCACTTCTATAATATAATTATTGCACATGTCCTCTTTATTGTTATTACTTGCATTGTAATCCGTATGAGGGCTTAAAACAACACAATTATTATGAGGTCAGTCGACTCATAACGGCCCATTTATATGTTAAACAGGCTTGGAGATAATTTATAGAACGATATTGTAGCTTAGGTTATGAGATTATCTGTGGGTATGTTTATCTAGTTATGTTTGGATTCTTAAGTAGCGAATAAACTATCCAGGGCCTTACTTATGAAACATGTTTAAAGTTAAACACTGGTTAAACAACGTCCTGTCTTTATTTGTGGATAGTGACAAACAGAGACAGGACGTTGTTAAACCAGTGTTCCATTTTAAACATCTTTCATAAGTAAGGGGGCCAATTTGTAGCAACCTGATCTAGGAACCATCGCTCTGACTCGCTCGAGGCTTACGAATTGCGTATTGTGCATCCTACTTAAATTATCCTAACTGTTGCCAACTTCTGTCAAATGTAGGAAGAAAAAAGTGGGATGCGCAATAAGAAATTCATAGGCCAAAGAGCGAGATAAAACGATGATTCTAAGTCTGTTTCCGACGAATTGGATAGTGTAATCGCTACTTCAGAAAAAGTGACCGTAGTGGTAGTAACGTGGTATACATTTGACTGGTCCTCGTCAGTTAGCTTTCTAATAACAGCAATAGGCATGATGACAGTAATCAAGTATCGCCAAAATATTTATCTGATCTAATGAAATAGGATTCAAAGATTTTGAAAAATGTATTTATTCTCTTATTAATGTCGAGATTACTAATTTATTTGTTAAAATAAATCTACAAAATACAACAATCCGCCATGATAGCCAAAACGCTCGCCGGTGTCATGGCGCCTGTCACACTGAGAGAAAAAATCGCTAACAATACCACAATAAAAGCGTTGTTAGCTTTTTATTGTGTTAGGAACAATACGTTTTGATGCTGTGACAAAGGAAACTTATTTCCATCATAAACTTTTTTATTGTTGGCTGTTTATGGTGCCACCAGCTATAGACACCTAAATACCATGACAACGTTTGCAATGCTTTGATGGGGTAGCAATGTCACTTTAATAACCTACTAATGTATGAATTGATGGAAACACAAAGTTTGCTAACAAAGTTACTATTGTTGGGTTATTCAAATAACTATTGATGTAAAATCTATGTTACTTTGTCACTATCACAACGTATTATTTTGTTAAATTTAAACTTTGTGTTTCCAACAAAGTTCTCTAAACGTTCTAGCAACCCTATTTTGTTAGACGCAACTTTGATATTATAACTATGCTTACTTGAATGGAATAACGAAACGCGGTTAGAGCGAGATGGATAGACTATTGTGGTAAACACAATATTTTTGTGGAAACACGTCGTAGATTGTCCTAAGCTCGGCCATTTCTTTTTGGGCTCTCGAATTGAGTGGTGCGGCACGTTAAGTGTTTTTTTTGTATTTATCCAGTATTTTCAAAAAAGTGCTAGTTTATACGGTTTATAAGTGAGGCTATATACGGAATGGAGGACGATTATACATTTTCTAAATGAAAATGCCCTGGGCCATCTGGTCCAGTGTATGACTGGTAAGTACACATTATTTTCTAAGTATAGGTAATAATGTAGGCCGGCCATTTTACTGAAGAACTAACACGAGTTCTCTCGGATCTTGGAAGAGACCGGTCTCTTTCAAGTTTTGACACACTCTCCAGCAGTGGACTGCAGTAGGTTGATGATGACATAGGTACTTACACTTCTCACAATGGATCTAGGCATTCGTGAAGTTAGCCATTTCGATGCGCAGTACAGCTTTTTCATACAAATTTTTCTACTGCGTAGAAAAAAGTCTAACTTCACGAATGCCTAGATCCATTGTGAGAAGTGTACCTACATAATTTAACTCGTGATGCCAATCTCCCTGGAAGCCATTGTTTTTATTTTGTTTTCTAACAGGCCAAGCTACCTTACCTCATATTTCGTTTTGTTTCTTATTCTACTATTGTATTTAATTATTATTAGGTAATTACCTACCCGATTTAATATTTTTTCATGTTTTCAGCTACCACATGACTTTGATGCGGTTTACTCAACTAGGTCAAACTATTTCAATGAAAACTTTTCCATCGTAAAATCTAACCTGCTGACACCTTACCGAAAAGGGTGAAGTGGTAAAACCTGACCACAATACGTTGGATCTTCTGATGTTAGCGACTGGTAAGTTTTTTAAAGATATATATCGTTTTCGACTAATTAAGGGGTGCTGATTACAATAAATATTACACTGAATTTGAAATCTAAAATGGCGAAAACTTTTTATAGGGGTATCGTTTTCGACTAATAAAGGGGTGCTGATTACGAATATTATGAAAAACTTTTTTAAAACCAATCTGAAATCACATTTTATTTTGATATTTTTGTTGAATGTAGGTACATTATTAATAAGTAGGTACTTATATTGTTACATCTTTTGTTGCAGAAGGTGATGAACAGGCAAATGTGGCTGCCTTTTTGTCTATTACATTACTTATGAGACAAATGCCGACGATCAACGTGCCTCGAAACCTAATTGTTATAATTAATGTACGTACCTAATTGTTATAATTAATGTATGTTAAGTACTGTACGTATTAAATTGAGAACAATGTGTTCTCAATTTGATACGAATGAGTACCTAATCATATTCTTAAATTTTGTGTGTTTTTAACTACACACATCAAAAAAGTCTAAGCAACACCTATTAATTTTTGAAAAAATATATTTTTTCTAAATGTTTCTTTGAACAGAATATCAAAAGTTCTTTGAATATCCAACCTCCTTGATAAACAAATGAATACTGGCTGGATTAAAAAAAAAATCGTGTCTAAAAACAATAAAACCATTCTTTTGTCGAATTCAACGCCATTTCTTGCATGTGTTTTACTTATTTTTCGATTAAAAAACTTAAGTAACCACAGTTAATCACAAGTTCTGTTTTGCCAAATTTTTACTGTAGTAATGGAGCGTCGTCAACTTACCATGGAAGAGATGCAAAGAGCTATAGGAATGGTTGAAATGGAAAACACTCAAGCCGATGTCGCCCGGCATTTTGGCGTCCATAGAAGTGTAATTTGTCGACTCTGGAGGCGTTATTGTGACCCAGGTGATCCGTCTGAACAGCACTCAGGCCGAGGGCGTAGTACCACTCGTCGTCAAGACCGATACATCCAGATAACATGTAGACGTGAACCAAAGCTGACTGCCCAAGAGATCGCATCAAGGCTACAGAATGCTGATGGTCCTGCTGTCTGTCCCCAAACTGTGCGAAACAGACTGCATGAGTATGGCCTACGTGCGCGGCGTCCAATCAGATGCCCACAGATCCGTCACGGGAATCGAGCTCGTCGTGTTAAATGGTGCAGCCCACGGGTACTATGGCCGCAACAACGATGGCACAAAATTCTGTTCTGCGATGAATCTCGATTCGGTTTCAAGCCTGATACGAAAAGAGTGAGGGTGTATCGTGGCTCAGGAAATGCTGAACGTTTGAGATGTGTCCAGGAAGTCCACCCATACAGAGCGGCTCCACAGTAATGGTTTGGACTGGAATAACTAAAGACCGAAAAACCGATCTCGTTTTTATAAATGGCAATCGGAATGCCGAAATTTACGTGCAACATGTGCTGACTCCTTATGTGCGTCCATTTTCACAAACAATGGGACCTGAGTTCACTTTGATGCACGGCAATGCCCGTCCGCATACAGCAAGGCGGACTCAAGAATGGCTTCAGAGGGAAAACATCCGCGTTTTACCGTGGCCAGCTCAGTCGCCTGACTTGAATCCCATTGAGCATGTATAGGATATGCTCCTAAGAAGAGTTCTGTTACTGAAGAGTGAATAAGGTCTTTACCTTCATGGGGTTTCAACAGAACAGCAGCTGAAAGACCTGCTCAAATTCCACTGCCTCAGGAGGACATCAATAACCTTATTGATTCCATGCAGAATCGATGCAGACAAGTTTTAAACAGGCAAGGAGGAAACACGCTGTATTAGATTTTATCCAACTGCCCAGAAGATGGGTTATGATTTTACTTGAAAGTTAATTTTTGTTTATTTGTACCGAAAGACAACAGTCGCTTAAGCCTACGTTTTGTTGTAAATAAATGTTTATAAGCAATTTATCGAATTTAGTTAACTAAAAACAACAAAGAATAGTTATTTGATAAAATAGAAGATAAATAATTAAAACAAAGTCTACAAAATTAAAAATATTCAAAAATCAATAGGTGTTGCTTAGACTTTTTTGATGTGTGTATTTACAGTAAAATAAAAGTACTTAATACTTTAAATTGCATTTTATTGATTTCACCGTGTAGCCTCTAGCTAGAGTTAAGCTTAATTTACTTTTAGTTCTAAAGTGTTTGTCTTGTTTCCTTTTGTTCCAATTATGTACAATTATTAGAATTATTTGTAGTATTTCCTTTGTTACCTATCAAAATTCCTTTGTTGGCCTCATTAATTTGGTACCAATATTTTGTTGCTATATTATGGGTACCATGAATGAATTGATATTTCCTGTAGGGTTTGCTTGTTGTACCAGAAGTCCTCTGGAACAACAAGCAAATCCTGCAGGAAATATCAATTCATTCATGGTATCTATAATATAGCAACAAAATATTGGTACCAAATTAATGAGGCCAACAAAGGAACTTTGATAGGGTAACAAAGGAATTTTGTTAGGCCAACAAGACATCTTTGATAGGCCAGCAATGGAACTTTGATAGGGTAACAAAGGAAGTTTGATAGGGTAACAAAGGAAGTTTGATAGGGTAACAAAGGAACTTTGTTAGGCTAACAAGACATCTTTGATAGGCCAGCAAAGGAACTTTGATAGGGTGACAAAGGAACTTTGATAGGGTAACAAAGGAACTTTGATAGGGTAACAAAGGAACTTTGATAGAGTAGCAAAGTTACTTTGTGATAGAAACAACGTTCCTTGCTCATCTAGAAACGGACTTTGTAGTGCTAACAAAGTTACTAAAGCTACTTTGTCGTGTTAACAAAGTTACCAATGTTACCTTGAGTAAGCATTGTATTCACATTAATTTAAACTTTGTTAAACTAACAACATTAATAGGTATTGATGAGTCAACAAAGTTTGCAGCCTTAAAAAACTATTGTTGGACGAACAATAGATATGTTAACAATAAAAACTTTGTTGTTCCAGCTACCAACTATATACGGCTCCCCAGCATTCAAGTTTTATTGCTGGCCCAACAACTTTTTTTTCTCAGTGCATTGCGTCACGTCTCGGTAAACGTCCTTTTGTTTCTATAGTAACTATGTAGGCATCACTGGTTGATATACCGCGCCGTGACGTAATGACAGACGCCATGACACCGGCGAGCGTTTTGGCGTGAATTTGAAAAATTAAAATTAAATGTACTTTTATTGCACAAAAACCTTAATTTTCTACAGAAATATGATATATTTTAGACATAATAGATACTTCTGGATATCATAGAAGAGATTTTGAAAATTAGTCATCATGCCTATTGTCTTGCAACCTGTAATGTGTGGAATACTCAATTTAGTAGAATGTAAAAAAAAATTATTAGAAGAGCCTCTGACTTGACATCACACAGAAATTTTCTAAGGATCCTGAATTTCTAAAACAAAAAAAACTTCACAATATCTTAGGGGTAGGACTTGTGATTCTGTTTCGTTTTAAGTTTAAATCAGAATCACAAGTTAATTATTTTGGTTAATGTTAACAGAAATGTAACGGTTAACCGAAACTATAGGTTACCGAATAACCTATAGTTTCGGTTAACCGTTATTCAAAGTGTTAAACAACCGATTCATTACTACTGAACAAACTGGTGCTCGAGGCACAGTACTGATGATGTTTGTTAAACCTTTTTCAAAAATAAATAAATATCTTATCTTATTTTATCTTATCATTACGGTTGTTAACCTTAACCTCTTGCTTTACATGAACTTGTTATCTTTTTACGTAGGTACAATTATCATTTTTACTATGTTGTTTACTCACCACCCATAGCACCCTACAAAACTCAGTGGTTCTCTTTTAAGTGCTATGTATGTTTTAATGTTATTGGCAACTCTTTAAATGATAAATAAAAAAATAAAACGGAATATCCGTGAATTTAACAAGCTTTGCTAAGCACAATCGCCGTGTGTGGCGCCTCTAAAGGCTCCAAAAGATAATGGGCTCATTCAGATCAAGATCACTATCACCAATGTTTAACAAACAGGCCTCAACAAGTGATCACTCATCCCAGATTGATGGATATTGCCAAGTTGACAGTAATGAAATTTTACGCCCGCATCGATGTCGATCTTGGAGCGTTACTTTCAATTCAATGGACTAAAGTAATTTTAATGGGATTTAAAAAAAAAAATTACATTTTGATAAATATGGTGAGTGTATAATACAAAACAATAATCGATGTCACAGTAACCCTAAGTTGGTAATTTTAATCAGAATATTTACTTTGGTCCATTTTCGTAACTATTTTTCACAACCAGTTATGAAAGAAGATTTTTTTTCACTGATTCGTAACTGGTTATTAAGAAGGAATATTTATTACATCCTTTTTTATAACTAGTTACGAATCAATGAAAATAACATTTTTCGTAACTAGTTGTGAAAAATAGTTAAGAAAATGAACCAAAGATATTTCACCATCATACCATGAAAATTGATACGATACGTCATCTTAGTTTTATTTGTAGAGTAAATAAATAAATAAAATATTGCTGGACATTTCACACAGCATCATGTAGTCCCAAGCTAAGCAGAGCTTGTGTTATGGCAACCACATGACTGATATACTACTTATATACATTTTTTTTTGTAAATACATACATAATATACATATAAACACCCAGACCCGAGACAAATATTTGCAGATCATACAAACATTTGTCCCGCGGCGGGGATCGAACCCGCAACCTCTTGCGTCACAGGCGGGCCTTCACCCACTGCGCCACAGAGGTCGTCGAAGAGTGTGATTGGCAGTTGCATATTATTAAAAACTGATCAGAAAAATGAAGAATCAATGTGCTGTGCAGTCTATGGTTGTTTACTTCGAGGCATTTCGACTTTGGTAATTACTCGCGTGGACGGGACGACTGCTACGGGATTCTTTTTGTTGATAAATGAAGAAGCTTTGTTCTCGATAATGAGGCCTTAAATTGTGTTAAACGGTTGCTCATTTAAAAATATTTACCATCTTGTCTCTGATTATCCCTTTCTTATTACAGCTTATGTTTAATCGCTTATTTTGTTTTGGCTTACCATTTAAAAATGCCAATAGGTCGTTTTTTATTACTTGAGAACACCCGTGGATTTGATGGACATAAGCATTGGCAATTATAGTTATACCGATTGCTAATTATTTACACTTAAAATAAGTATTATTTTGACAGAAAAAACATGTCCAACCAAAATTTAATATTCTCATTAGATTAAATAAAGAAGGAAAGAAAATTTATTTGTGACAGAAAAACAAGAATAAAAATAAGAGCTAAACTGCACACAATATCTTTACTGTACATTGTACCTTGCCCTTTCTGGCGGTAAGCCATACACGTATATTCATTCACATAACGCCATTATAGCGTTTCGCGATATGTAAATCGACCCTTGGTCTTGACCTCGCAATATTATATGTAACATCATCATCATCATCAAAAACTAATACGATTACTATACTACCACACCACTCAGATTCGGAAGAAATAGATATCAGTCGGGCTTGCAAATATTTGTCCTGCTTAGAGAATCAAACAGCATTCTTTGCGTCACAACCGAGCACTCGCCCGTTACTGATTTCAAATTATTTTTATGTTTATTTAAAAATATTTATACCTTATCGTCCTTAAGTCTCGTCATATTAAAATCCTCATTATATCTGTCTTGGATTTGAATCATCTACGCTTGTCAACCTTACCATATTAACAGAACACCCGTAAGATAATAAGACATGAGATCTTATATCGAAACAGCAAAAAGGACATACCAAACAAAAACTGACATGGATACCAGATACCTGTGACAGCGGAGGAAACCAAATTAACAAGAAACACAACGATAACAGAAATTCAACCTTCTTCGAACGTAATAAGGTGGTAGGTTCTGTAGGTCAGCGCATGTTTTAAAAAGTATTTTCGACGTCTTTAGGTGTAAATTATTCAAACACAGTTCATCCGAAGGCTGCTTCTACTTTTTACCGCCTTGAGTCTGACTTTAACATAAATGAAGGAATTATTTAAGTCGGCTTAGGAATTAAAAGGACAATGTCGGATTTGGGATTACTGGAATTTTTTAAATAACCAAGTGACATTTCAAACGGTCTTTATCAGAGATAGATATTTGAATTTGGAATAACATTTGAATTACATTAAGAGAAGATTAACATTCTGTATCTAAATATTACTTCAGAAAACAAGCATTCCATTTTAAAATAGACTAAAGTTATAAATATTGAGAAAAGAGAAGATAGTCAGACGTGACCCTCTTAGACATCAAGGATCTAAAAATGCCTGAAAATCTGAAAGAATTATTTCTACCGCACCTTAGGAATACAGTCGTAATCATATCACATATTATATCAGATGTGCCACAAATTAAATAAAGTGCCTACGTGTATGGATTTTAGGGTCCTATTTTGTGTATTACCCTAAAATCAATAGCGCCATAATAATTTTACTATTAGCAACACCATAGAAATGTTAATTAAAACTGTAACAAATAGCTCTTTGAAACCACAAATCTATGTTATTTTATTAATAGTATACAATTATCGGCGTTTTGTGCTATTATAGGAACTAACCTCAATACAAACGTGGACTTTAATGATCATAGTTTTTAAGTGGTCATTAATATTGCCATAGTTTTACCTAGTTCTTGGTAGATAAATAATTAAGTACCTACATTGCCAAAGTTATATGAACTAATCGGAAGCATTTAACATAAAAGTTAAAGTCTGTCTTACTGAGAATGTGCCACGGTAGCACGCGAAATTCAATTTTTGTCTGAAAATTTTCAATGTGCGGTCTGAAAAAAATATTTAATTTTTCAAGACAAGCGGGGGTCACAATAAAGGGCTTTAAAAGGCGAGTATCAAAATATATTCAATCTATTATGTTTGAAAACAGTTTTACACACAGTCGGGTTTTTATTTTTTTTTAAATTACCTCTTGTTTATAGAATGCTTAGGTACTTTTGCTATGTGTAGGCATAGTATGTCGAATGTTTATTTAAACGTATCTCCGGCTATCCTTGACATCGTGGATTTTAAATCTTGAATGAAAAGGTCTTTCGAGAATTTTAAACATCAAATAAATAAATAAACATGCCACCTTTCGAATTTTATAGAATAAAAAGTTTCTTACAAATAAGTAGAAACATCAAACATTAATTTTTCAACCAACTTTAATGGTGTTTCTCTCTTAAATTAAAGTTACACTTTAATTTTCATTCTTCTTATTAAAAAAAATCCAAATACCTTCCTGATTTATTCCTTTGGTTTTTTTTTTAAAGTAGCCAAATATTGCACCCTTCCTGACTTACGATTTAATCAGGTATTCTCCTTATCATGTATTTTTTGTTACTTCATAAGTGCATTGTACTTATATCTAGAACCAACTAGTCTATTATGACGTATACAAAAATCAGCTTCTTTAGAAGCACCGTTTCGCATCATAAACAAAATTCTCATCATTTTCGCTATGGCCTGGCAAGGTGAAGATCGTGACCGTGGGACCATTCGTTTCGTACCACACACTGTTTTATGGGACAGCCTACGGCATGCCCCTGCGCACGCCTCCTCTCGTGGTCACCATTTTAGGATAGGTCCTGACACCGGACTTATTGTAGCGTTACTTATTTGTTACGCTTTCGGTATGGGAATGGATACGGATTATGAGATGAAAAGAGATTAGCATCTAGAATCTAGATGATTTAAAGTCGCTGCATACGTAACGGGATAAAACCTCGGACGGGACGGAGACGTGACATAACATCGTCCTTAACACAGAACACTAAGGTCCATAACGATGTTTTTTCACCTGCCGTCCCGTTCCGTCCCGTCTCGTTACGTGTATTTTGTTACTATATTTTTATATGAAACGATGTCAAGAAATCGTCACGTTCCGTCCGGGACGAGAAAAATCAAGTTACGTATGCAGCGACCTTTATACGCCAACTGTCTTATACAAAAACATAATGCGCCGACCAAGCCCACTAGAGCGTTGTTTCCAAAAACAAAAAGCGAAGTTTTATGCATAAGACCGCAAGAGTCAATATCTACCTAAAACACATTACCCTTCCTTTGCTTTGCGCAGTCGGGTAAAAAGAAAAACCCTGTTATAATGAACTAAGAGGCTTCCTAGAACTCAGATGGCTGCTAAATCTGTTGCCGTCTTGACATAATGAGTGATAAGAAAAAAACATTATCTAAAGCCTTGATAAATTATCAGATTATTATGAATTATTGAAAAAGAGTTTGTGTATCTCCATAAAAAGAACGTCAGCAGTTAGATACGTCCACTTATAACCAACGATTCTACAATCATGATGTTGTTGGAGTAAATGCTGAAAAGTTTAGTACGAGTATTAAACATGGCCTAAATGGAAAACTTTGTTTACAAAGCCCGCCACTAAACTTAAACTAGGACTTAGCTACTTGACCTTTAAGAATGATTAGAATGATATAAGCAAAGTCCTATAAATACAGAAGTTATGAAAGGCTCAACAGTGACCTTTTAAAATTGTTCTAGGTCATCCAGTTTCAATCTTTTATTTCTTTACTTTGCTGTTTGAGCGGGCCAGTGGAGCAATGGTTGCTAAGCAATTCCTTTAACCGATTCACATTATAACGACTAAGTATACTTAGTATAATTTCAAATTTAATCTGATTCTTAAAATATGGAATTGAATAGCGGCCATTTTGTTTTTCTCCTAGATTTCAAGCAATTAATATTTTCACTTTCAAAACTTTCGTGAGTTGTACTAGACATTATTTAACACACGGGAATTACTCAGGTATATCGTTGATTTAGATACCGACAATGTTTCGATTCATCCGAAAAATCTTCAGCTGAGTAAGGTACATTGTCGGTATCTAAATCGAAGATATTTTTACGTGAGTAATTCCCGTGTGTTGAATAATGTCTAATAATGTTTAATAATGTTACATACTGTCGGTGGATGCAGGCCGCTTCCAACCGCAATACATAGAATTTTTTGAGGGAGGCCTATGTCCAACAGTGGACGTCCAACGGCTGAGATGATGATTATGGAATAATGTCTAATTAAAATTTTTTTGTATCTGTTTTGCTAAAGGTTTCCGACTAATGGTTTTTTTCCACCTGCAAAAATTGTTCTCTTTTGAAAATAATTTCAACAGCAATAAGAGCATTCGCTTAAAAATATTTCCGTGAATAAATTCAAATTGAATTTTCTCGTGTTTTGAACGTTAAAAATATTTCAGTAGTACCAGGCGTGCAGATCTCTGCAGGAGGTCGGTTGAGTGCACGCTACAAAGGTCGGCTCTGATGTGTTTTCCTTTTATTTATTCCTATGATGACTCGGTTAACGTAACGGGACTACTGAGACACGAGAGACGTGAGTTCGATTCCCGAGACATTTTTGCATGTCCAGATTTAAAAAACTAAATGTTTAATATTACGTAGAGAGAAATCAGCGGGCTTAAAAAGGTCGCTATTAGAGAATCGCAATATGGAATTGAACTATAATGCCGTCTCTTTTCATTCTCAGTCAATAAAAAGAGATACCTAGTTCAATTCCCTATTGCGATTCTTTAATAGCGACCTTTTTATTAAGCCCGTAGATCTCATCCAATATTTTTGTTTTAACTTTAGTTTTATAAGGTGTAAAAGTAAGTACTAATTTTATGTTTCGTATTGAGTCACATAACACTTATTTTGTAAATTTTCTAAGTAAGCTTACTTAGTAATTTTTTCATTTTTCATGAAAAATTTGGGCACTCTTTTCAAACAATTGAGATATTAATAATATAAATTGTTACCTACGACAAGCAAAATCCTTATAAACAAAGTTTGAAACAAAATCGCCGACCAAATCAAAACAATTACTTCCCAGTCATCCCCACAAAAAATCCAATTTCGCATCCGTCCACGCCACGTGACGCGCGAAAAAATATCAACGAAAATGACAAAGCCATCAAACTTTGCTAAGTAATTCATATACTGAGAAAGTGGTACCTATCTATAGGCGATTTATTTTCTGTCTAATATGATTAAGCTCTGACAGTTGGTGCAGCTAAACTGCTACCTACTGTTGTAGCCACGGCACCAAACATAATTCAATTCAAAATTTCAGCGTTCATACATTTTTAACATTATTACAGCAAATTAAATTAATTTACAAAATCAAAATCAAAGGTAGGTAACACAATAGCAGAAGTAAGAAAACATTAAAATAATAATACCTAATGATAAGTAGTAAGTAATAAATAATTAACTATTTAATGTGAACAGTATTCAGATGCGTCTAGGCCACGGGTAGACCAAATTGAAGTCAAAATCCCGTCTGTAAGATAATTTGAAATGCATTTTAAAAACCTTTGTTCGCATCCAGAGCTAGTTCTAATCTAGCTTTGAGCGACCGTGTGGAAACATTGTCATCGTGAAAGAGCGAACTGACAAGTTAATAAAAAAATGTTCTAATTGACGGGGGAGAGCATGAGAACGACATTTTTTGTCGACAAAATACGAAAAAATGCCAAATAATAATGCCAAAAAACATAGAAATGCCATGACGTGGCATTTCTAGGTTTTATATTTATTTGTTCCATGTTTATCATCATCATCATCTCAGCCGTTGGATGTCCACTGTTGGACATAGGCCTCCCTCAAAAATGTCCATGTGTTGCGGTTGGAAGCGGCCCGCATCCACCACCGATCTGCAGTTTTTACAAGGTCGTCTGTCCATCTTGTCGGTGGACGTCCAACACTGCGCTTGCCGGTCCGTGTGTGTGTGTTCCATGTTCGCAGAGTATCAATGTTCCACCCAATCCTAAATGTCAGAACAGTTCCTAAAATATCCAAGTACTGAGCTCCAACGACAGAGCCCTATTAATTTTTACGTGCCATTTAATTCTTTAACCTGGCGGAATCGATTTATAACAGTTTTATGGGGCGATGAGATTTAACGCGAGTTGTAAAGCTTCTGTCGGTGTCTCGGTCGGATTCTCCCACACGCCATTCATTCACAATATTGCAAAGAAACGGTATCTCAACTTTGAGAAAAGTACAGTCTTAGTAATCATTATACAATTATATTTACTACTTATACTTATTATTATTATTATAAAGAAGTCACATACCTACTCTAACACCCGAATACTGACACGCTAGGCTGAATTCGACCAAACTGGATTAAGTTTAGTCTCGAGAGTAAACTACGTTTGTTTGAATGTTTTGACATTGTAAAGTTGACACCTTATAACCAGGATAATTTGTATGGACATAATAATGTTCGGTTGCGCTTTCTAAACAATTTTATTTCGAATTACCTATGTCGGCTAGCTAATAGTCTCGAGTAAAAACTAAATCCACTTTTGGTCGAATCCAGCCTTAGTTTAAGTGGTGCGGATCATTGGCATTTACTGTAATTTTTTATACGATTCTGATGAGTAAGAAGGTCTCAAATTGATAAGTACGGCTCAAATATTAAAGAATCGTTTCAGTAGTTAAGCATAAGTGGCCCAAATATGGCAATTAGAATGCAATTACAAACTTTTTGATTAGTAATCTAACATTACTTCCAGAACAGGAGTTTGCACTTGTGTTACATACAATTTTTAGTTAAGCGTGTTTACTATTCCATGTCACGATTACACGATCATAATAGTTAGTCCAGCAGTAAAAACGAGATTGAAACAAACAGTACCCAGAAACTAAAGAAAAAATATTCTCAAACTTTCAGAATCAATAGTTTTTTCTGCAACTGCTTCCTTACATTGGTCCACCATTTATAAGCATTAATTTTCCTTTGTGTAAGAGTAAACGGGTCAATCTCCAGAATCAGCGGACCTGGTTGATCGCTATGGCGCCCCTTAAATATCGATATTACTGCTTTTCTGCCCCTTCAGGGGCCAATATGAAAATATGCTTATTTAAACACCTCCTTCTGGAAATAAAAATACAGAAAGGCAATAATATCGATATTTAAAAAGCACCATAGCAATCAACCAAACACGCTGATTCTGGAGATTGACCCAAACTACTGTTACATTTCTATTTACTGTGCTCATGATGACACCTACTCCGCAAACCGCTAATTGGATTCCACACTTTGCTTCATTTGTCATTATTTACAGCATTTACTGCCACAGTAATGCCGTCAATTTGCTAATCCTGATAAACATTTTTAACCGATTTCAAAAAAAGGAGGAGGTTCTCAATTCATCGGATTTTTTTTCCGTATCTTTTTTATGTATGTTCATTACTCAAAAACGCCTTTACTGATTTAGATTTTTTTTTTGGTTTTGAAAGGTTAAATACTTTCCGATTGGTGGCCTAAAAATTTGGTGAGGATCTGTTGAGGATCTTCAGAGTTATGAACATAAATGCACCTCGAAAGTGCAGATAATTGGATCATAATTGAATCCGATTTGTAAAATTTTATATTTAGCCACTTCTTTAGATAGAAAAATAAAACAGCCAACACCAGTTTAGAAGAAACAGATTAAACTAAGAAATATCAGAAAATTGAGAAAGAGAAATCACTAAACAATTTTAGATTCTGAAAGGAGGAACGTGAATGAAGATTTAATCCAATAGGAGACACTTGTATGAGTAAAAATGCTCTCACCTCCAGTCTCAACGAGTCTAGCGCAATTTTTGAGATGGAACCATAAAAACAAAAAAACCTTTTAATTACAGTGGTGTACGTTGTCTAGTCGTTCTTATTTTGTTAAAATTGAGCTGTTGTCTGCTTTGAATATAACTTTAAACTTTAATGTCTGTGGTTAGCTTCTTTTACAGATGCATTTGGATGATCTAACATGCGTTATCCAACATGGCTAGTATCTCATTATGAACTTAGGTATATAAGTTACTTTTACTGCTACAGAAATATGGTTCGAGAAATTAAAAAATCATAGGCCAATTTTTTTAGCCCCAGTACTGTTAAGTACCCACGATGCATGAATTCTAATTTAGGGTCAGCTAGCTTTCTTACCTACCTCAGATTAAATCGTTTGAGCTTTGTCCAAAGAGCTTTATTCTCTCTAATAAATTGACCAGTTAAAACCATAACAAAAGTACCCACACACAGCACTGTGCCACTTTAAATTAGCTGTTAGTGTAAAATAAGTTTTATGATTATGACATTAGGTTTTAAATGTTGGCACATGTTTTGAATCAGAAGCTTTTATAAAATCGTAAATAAAGTATTATATATATTTTATACTAGCTGTACCCGGCATGCGTTGCAATGCCACGTGACGTGAAGTAAAAAAGTGTTTGGTTTTATATTCTGTACATAAACAGATTTTTTTGGATTTTAAATTAAATAAGTTTGTGTGTCATGTATTCCCGTCCCCATCCCCGTCCCGTCCCGTCCCGTCCCGTCCCGTCCCGTCCCGTCCCGTCCCGTCCCGTCCCGTCCCGTCCCGTCCCGTCCCCATCCCCGTCCCCGTCCCCGTCCCCATCTCCTCCTCCCCCTCTCCCCCTTCCCCTTCAGCTCGATGTCACCATATCATTACATTATATTGGAAACTTGACAGATATGCTGAGTTCCGAGTTTCAAATCAATCGGCATATTTACTGAGGAGTTATGTTGAACAGCTCCTGACTCCATCCTCAGATCAGCTCACTGTCACCATATTATTACATTGTAATTGAAACTTGACAGGTTTGCCGAGTTTCAACTCAATCGGCCTATTTACTGAGGAGTTCTGTTGAACAGCTCCAGGATTCCATTATCAGATCCTGACCTGATCTGACCAAGCAAGACACCACCTTTCAATCAAAAAAATAATGTTCCAAATCGGTCCAGGCATCTTCGAGTAATAAATAATCGAGTACCTCCCTTATTTTGAAGTCGGTTTACTAAAAAGTATTTTAAATCACGCGTAGACTCATAAGTGACTGCCGCGTGTTTTCATCAGCGCGATTCAGAAAATGGTCATTTTTAGTCCCGCCATCTAGTTTTGATTACGGAAAACCAAGCGTTTATCTGGCTTTCTTTCGTTTTGCTCGGCTTTTGCCTTTTCGTGATGATGAATAGCTTAAAACCTTCCTAAAAAAATTAGCTATCCAAAACCAGAAATAATTTTTCAAATCCAAGGGCGTCGATTCTGGTACCGAACTTTTTATCAACCTCAACCAAAACCTCAACTAAAGCGACTGTTTCCATGACTACTAATAACAAACGACTCAGTTGTGGTGAGGTTTTGAACTTTGGCAGAACAAATTTTTGAAAAGCTATTCTACTATTTCACCAAATGGCTGACATTTAAGAGATCGAACCAAAACCAAAGCGGTTGTCATCTAGTAGAATTCAGGCCCTGGTACTTCCAGATTAGCGCGATCAAACAATCAAACAAACTCTTCCGCTTTATTATATTAGTATAGAGTATAGATAAAGATAAGTATAGATTATTTCCGACTTTTCAGATCACCGGGTTTTTTAATTTTTTATTAATATTTGTTTTTGGAGACACACAGCGCCATCTAGCCCTAAACTAAGCAAAGCTTGTAACTCCTATGAGAACCAGATATCACAATCTGGTTTCAGCTAGCTCCAATAGATGTCTCTAAAGTCTCTATGTCCTAATTGTTCTTGAAAAAACTTTAAATTTAATGAGTGAAGTTGTCGTATTTAATTACTTATGATAAGAGTTTTTTTAATAATATTGAAAATCATGCAATAAGTTCATTGTAACTTGGATATGCTGGGTAACTGTGGGACTTTAGTTCAGAACAGAACTTTGCTGGGTAAATCTCAGAAATGGCTTTACCGATTTTTATGCAGTTTTCACTGTTGTATTGTGGTAAGCCTGGGTCATTTTTTAGTGTTAGTTTCATCAAAATCCGTTCACAAATAAAAAAGATACATCCTTTTTTATATTATTTTTTACTAAAGTCACAGTACATTCTTTAAATGGACATATCTTTTTTATTTGTGAACGGATTCTGATGAAACTAACACTAATAAAAGGTCCAGACTTACCACAATACATCAATGAAAACTGCATCCAATTCGGTTAAGCCATTTCTGAGATTCGCGCGAACAGCGAACAGAGAAATAAAGTCACAGATTACAGCATACTATGCACTTTTTGCATTCTAGAACGCGCTATCGAAGTGTTTTGGTGCTCTAGGGTTATATAGATCAAAAACTGACTTCACTTAATTGAAAACTTATAAGTTTGTACTCAGACTTCATTCTTATTATAAGTATAGATATGTTTTTTAGGTGCCAAAAACATAGTCATAATATCATTTTGGTCGACGATGTCAGGGTAGACTCGACGCGACGGTGGGATGAGTACGTTTACGAATAGCTTTTTACGTATATTGACACATTTTCGGATAAGGCGAGCAGCAGACCTTGGCAAACCCAAAGGGAAGCCTATAATTATTCTCAAATGGTGTTGTGTTCCTGCGGTGAGTAAGGTTGCCAAAACTCTGCGAGGAAGCGCTGCGGTGACAACTGGTGCACTAGTCTTGTCCATTGTGTTGTCGGCGCAGTGATTCCTCTTATAAAGGATCAGCAGCACGAGTGTCACCTCTGGTGTCACAGACGTCCAAATGCTACGGTAACCGCTCACGATCAGGTGGGCCGTATGCTTGTCTGCTACCATAGTGGTACAATAAAAAACATGTCTCGGTCAACGACGGCAGGATATTGTAGTCGACCGAGAATGGGATGTATGGCAGAGGATTTATGGATAGTGGAACATATTCAAGTAACAACTATGAGTGTTTCTAGACCACCGGTGGGGAGCGTGCTTTTCAATCGTAAATCAATGAGACTGCATTCACTTTGCATAGCGGCTATTAGCACGAACTGCCGCTTTTGTCCTGCGTTTTTTGTAAAAAGTTCGCTTTTCGGTGAATATTCGTACAAACGAAGGGTTGTTTTCATACAACAAACAGCGTTTCGTGAATAGAAAATGTTAAAAAATCACTAACCCTTTTTTCTATTTTTATAAGCTCAATGTTTATTTTTCTAGATTGCTCGTAACTTGATACAAAAGCATATAAAATTACCAATTTTCTGCAATAGCTGGCCAGTTTATGTGTTCAAAATCGGCATATTTAGTCTCAATTTAGTACCTAATTCAATTTAATTATGAGTTTGTCTGTGTATGTAAATAAAAGCCTATCAAATTAAATTTCACATCGTGACAAAGTTTCAAACAAACAAACCGATCCATATCAATTCCGCTGCAGTTGAGCAGTCGGAAAATGGAAATGAAAACAAATATTTATTCAACAACAACGTTAATTCAATGTAAAACACTCGAATACAGATCAAATAACAGTTCAAGTTTGTTGAAGCTTCACTTGTATATTGTTATGCACTAATATTGGATCACTTCACTCAAACTGTCTACTAAGCAAGTCAATAACATAATGTGATGAGATGAGACATTAAATACAATACAGACAACCTTACATAAATTTCATATTCATATTAATTTATTCATTGCTTGTATGTACATAGTATAGCTTAGGTCTTGGTAGGCTTAGTAGGCTTTATACATACACCCTTTTGGGCACTGCATTTCACTCAGTGTCAACAAAGCTTGTTTTGATTTATACAGTATCAGGAGGCAATCTTTGCCTACACTTTACGGGACAATAGTGCCTAGGACATTGTTTGAGATGGAGTAAGCTTGCCCCGCACCTAAACCATCCTCTCAGCTTAACTGGTCATTTCCACAAGAAAGACATGATTAATACGTGTGGGGTCAGCCCCTAAGCCGCTGATTCCTCCGCTGGTTTCCTCACGATGTTTTCCTTCACCGTTTAGAGCTCGTGTTAATGCGCATATACATTTTTCGAAACGAAAAATCCAATGATGTACGGCCAGGTTACCTTTGGATCGAAATTCGAGGTACTAAACAACTCGGCCTACACGGTTCTTCTTTTGGCAAAGATTTTGAAGGTAGGTAATTATGGTCAAATAACGCAAATACTTCACATACTGCAATAGATAAAGCCCCAGCGTAAATACAACATTTCTGTGATATCTCAGTCATTCGGGAAAATCAATAATTCTGAGAAAACTATTAAAAACCAAGCTAATAAAGTTCATTTTAGCCTGAAAGTCGATACCAGCTGACACAAGGCTAGTAAAATACTCGACGTAATCAAAGCGGATCGTTCCAATCGCCGGGTTTGCAGCACGCATTGAAATCATAAATCAATTGGATAGCCTATTACTTTGTGTGCTCAGCCATTAGCGAGGCTTCCAGCACTGCAGTGGGAGGACCAAGGGAGGAACAGGGGGCTAGCCAAGTGGAATACTATACATCAGACACTAGAATAGTATGAGAAGGACACGTAATGAGAAGACCCGATGATTACATTATTAAAAAGTGCCTTTCCATGGCCACGAAAAAGAGGGGTAGGGGAAGACCCCAAACCACCTGGTTGACAAATGTCCAAAAGGATATGAAAATCCTCGGCCTCAGTGATGAGGACACGAGTCAACGAACTACATGGCGCCGCATGATAAGGAAAGCTGACCCCGTGTAACGGGATAAGGCGAGGACAAAGAAGAAGAAGGCACTAGAATAGTATGATAAGACATCGTTCATTGCTAACTCAAATCGCCCAAAATATTTGAATCAACTTTTTCCCGACCACATAATGATTGCTTTCACAAAAACTTACTGAGGGTTTTTAGTTTAGGAATCGCATGTCTTAGGTTTGTTTCACTCTTCAGCGTGTTGCCGGTCGCGTCCGCGAGTTGACCATTCACAGCACATTTCTCTGCGCTGTGAATGGTCAAAATTAATTTTTCTGTGCTGTGAATGGTCAACTCGCGGACACGACCGGCGACACGCTGAAGAGTTAAACAAGCCTTAGCAACGATGTTGGTAGTCATTTGCTACTTAGTAAATCCATCACTTCAGTTATAGCTTTACTATGTTCACCTGATAAAGACAAGTACGCGGACACGTTGAGGTGACAAATGATTTTATATCTTTTCTCTCGTACGACCTAAGTTTATCCTTACATTGTGTCTCTTGCTTACATGTACAAACGAATGAAAAGAGGTCATCGTCTTTCCAGAAAGATTAGAAGTATGAAGTATAATCAAATGTCGTGAAGAAAAGAGAGACATAACTCGTTTTGAAGACCATACAATTTTGATACTGCAGCTCATGGCCTGCATAATTTGCTCTTCTACTGTGAATAGTTAGAACATGTACAACTTGAGAAACATCTTCGGAAGAGACTGGCAAGGAGCAATATTTTCTCATTCTATATTTTCAGCATTGCATCCTGCGTCCGTCCCCCAAAGCACAAAGCTAAGTGCACCCCCTATTATAATGCACGTCCTAACTTGTATACTCCATGGCTAACTAGGGGATGATAACTATGTTTGTGAGCCGCTAACTTGGATGTTAGGCTGTCTTTGAAGAAGTTTCGGCTTGGAATTCGTGTGAAACATTTTGATCGTTATAGTCGGTTTCCTTGGAGATTTTTGTTGGTATCGTAGCTTGAGTAGCGTGGCATGAAACAGCTAAGCTTCATGAACTTTTGTGACATAGACAATAGCGGCCTTTACACGGTAGAGTTTTTACCACGCATCTGGACTGCGTTCCGAACCGCGGGTAAAGTAGGTACTTACAGATTTAACCGCGGAAAAAACTGTCGTGTTAATTACTGTCACAGTTTTGGACTGGCGCGTGGTACGATTATGAACGGTGATGCGTGCAAAAAACTGTGCTAAAAACTTTGCCAGATCGATCTGTCAGCGTCGCGCATCTACAAGTAAGGTTTTTAGCAAAGGTTGGAATGGCGCGTGCTATTTCCCGCGGTCCGATCTCTATAGTCGTATTGCTCATTATACGGACTAAAATTGAAGGAAAAAATGTCATTTTTCCTTCAATTTTGATTAGTTTTGATACGATTTATGTCAAAATTGAAGGAAAAATGACATTTTTTTCCTTCACTTTTAGTCCGTATAATGAGCAATACGACTATACATGTAAATGCTGCTATTTCCGTAATGTTTTTGTATCCTTCACAGCTCAGGGTCCCAACTCCTCTATTTTACAACGTCAACCATTCAAGTATCATTGTCGCTGCGTTTTGTTTCATTCTCCAAAATGTAATTTGCAAAACCTCATTGATAATTAGTTTGAAAACGTCATCACAACAGAGTAACATAAACCTCGTTGGTCATTAGTAAATTAAGAAACAAAACGAAATAGTTGATGTTTTGATTTGGTTGAGAAAAAGTTTTTAGTAGAATCGAGGGGCTGCTATCCCCAATTAACCATTACTTCTCATTTGTCTGTCGGTTCCAGCAGTCGACACTACACTCGACATTCATTGATTACAAACATTATAAAATTTATAAATGCAGGAAGGATGTTTGGTTTTATAATGTCGATACTGTCGTGATTCAGACGGAACGACCGACAGTTATTAATAGTGAACTCATAAGCTTCCCATAGATCAAATCTTTTCATTGATGATAGATAAGAGTGACAATTAAAAATAATCTCTAAAGCCATGCTTTAAAAGTTTAATATAGTTAGACTTGTGACTAAAGCATATAAAACAATACATTTATATTTATTACATTTATATGCGATGCGATAGATTCTATAGCATCGCATATAAATGTAATAAATCGGTATTAATATGTAATTTCGGTAGCTTCTATAGTAGGTATACATAGAAGCTCTATAGTATAGTAGTAGACATTCAAACCATAATTTCAAAAGCCTTTTGAACTTTCAAAAACCACATTCCCAATACGTAGAACTGCAAAAACAAAGCGATTTTTATTCAATCTTCATCCATTCCACGCGAAGTGTTCCATTCAATCCGGTTCGTTACTGGCACATGCAGCATTTTTACAAAATCTATTGTCTAAAATAACGTTGAAACGTCACTGGTGCCCACAAAAGGTGGCTATTGTGAAACCAATGACATAGTGGATTTTAGCGATTCTAACGCGGATTCGGGTCGCGAATCCGCATTAGAATGAATCCATTTCGCCTATGTATCAATTAATTTTTATAGTAAATCGAGAAGACTGACTCAGTACGAATCTTATCCCAATTATTATAGAAGACATATTCTCAGATCTTAAAACATCTAAGAAGGTTATCCAAACCATACATTTTGCAAATATCTACCTTTATTTTAAAGTGTATAGGCTAATAGGAGTAAGTAATAGTAGGCTTAGGTGATTGGTAAGCCGACTCCGTCTCAACAATATCCCGGGCACTATAGAGTATAGGTTTAGGTTGTCCCTTGATAAACCAACTGGAATATAGGGAAGACCTAGGCGCACATTCCTGGACCAAATTGGTGAATTATTGGAAAAAGACCAGTAGCCGTACCATGACGTCTTAGTAAACAATTCAGTTCAGTTTAGGTTTTCCGTTTCAGTGACGGACAGCATTTTCTGTTTCAGTGAACTATCCAGTTACGTAGAATATGAAATCCTTGGTTTAGCTTCTGAATTTCGTCAGCGTCATAGCATAAGTCATGTGACAAATTAGCGTAGCAGTTCAGTTTAGGACCTAAACTGAATCGCATTTAAAGCTCATGGTATGGGCCCAGGTCAATAGTACCTTAAATCGACGAGCTTGCATGAAGAATGTGATGAGAATGAACGAAGCGATCTTTCGCTTCATTCAGGTGTCAGGACCGTAACAAATGGAGATATGTGATCTCTGCCTACCCCTATCAAGGGGTTTTCGCGTGTTTAGGCGTGAGTTTATGTATGTATGTAAATACATGAGTTAACAAGGCTTTCATGCGTAGTAATAAGGCTCACCGTTGCCTATTTTACGTATTAAAAAGCACTCAAATAATAACGTTAGTCGTGACAGAGGAAATTTCCGTTTGCGCCCTTCACATGGTTTTTTCTTCCAACCACTCTTGATCTATTTTTTTGCATCACTAAGGGCCACTTGTTCCTGGGGTATCTTAATTAACCCGGGGTTGGCTATTAACACCGGGTTAAATCAGATTATTTACTGTACTTGAAGCAAAATAACTTAGATCTATTACAAAATAACCTCAGAAAAATAACATAGCCATTTTTGTTTCATCTTAGGTATTTCCTACATAAATATTTGTTGCTTAGATAGAAAACTATGTAACAAACAGAAAAATGCTTTCCGAAGATTGAAAATAAATATGTTAGACAAAACAGTAGTAAAATAAATACTTAGCTGAGCTAAAAATATAGGAGGCCATCAGCAAAAAATCAGTGATGTTTGTAAAAGGTGGGCGTTGTGTGTACGTGCACGAGGTTATGACTGATGGCGGAAAATCAATTTTCATCGACCCCTGACGTCTCACTTACGACCCCTGTGTTTGCACATGATGTGGTACCGCGGTATGCTGCCGTTGTTATCGGTTTGAGTGCACAATCAAAGCTGTACAAGGGTGATGTTTGCACGATCTAATGTTTGGGTAATCTATATGGCTATCATGCGTTATCAACGTAGATTATAAGGTTACCAAGGACCAATTTAATTGGTCCATGATTAACCATGATAGAAAGCCTATAAAAGTCTAACTCTAAGTTTGTAATTCATAAACATTTTTAAATTAGCGATGCTTTAAAGAATGTTGTTTGCTTGTTACTCTTATGTCAATAAAAAGAGCCGGCAACAGATTTAGCAGCCAACTGGGCTCTAGGAAGCCTCAAAGTCCACTATGAATAACAGGGTAGTTTTAATACTCCGTTTAATACTCTAACTATAGCCATTAGTTTATAACGAACTAAAGTGGTTATTACACTACCTATTTAAGAAACAGATCTCTAGAATAATTGCTCTGTCTTGCTATTTGGCCTACAAGTTGCGTAGGTATTGTGTATCCTACTTTTTTTATCCTACATTTGACTGAAGTTAGTAACAGTTAGGATAGTTAAATTAGGATGCGCAATATGCAATTCGAAGGCCAAAGAGCGAGACAGAGTGATGATTGCTAGAGATCGGTTTATTGTATTGATCGGATTGCTAGAGATCGGATATTGTAATAACCACTTAAGTTAAATTCTCAGTCGTGTACAAGAGCCTCTCTCCCTACCGCACCCTCAGATCTGACTGTTTTTCGCCTCCGTTACACATGTCAAAATAACAACAATGATGAATGGGATAGTTTCTGGAAATCGTAATGGTGCCTTAAGTAAGCCTCTTATATTGTACAGAATGTCGGTTGGGATTGATTTATTGATTTGTTTTTTTGCAAAGTATTGAGATATTCTGTTGCTTTTTAAAAAGCGTCTTTAAAACATTGAGATAAGAGTATTTCGAGTGCCTACATCGTATTGGCTCTTGAAAAACGAAAATAGACATTTTGCTGCCAGTTCACTTTACGATATTGGGTGCTGCCTAGATTTTACTGTCTCTTTAGTTAAGTTATTCATTATTCGACCATTGTTTGGTCCAAAAGAATGTTTCTTTGCCAAGAAGCCACTTACAATCTGAATTTTGAATCTTCCTGTAGGTACACATTATAAAACTTAGATAAACCTTTACATCTTTACTAGACGATTTATACAGTGTCAGGAGGCAATCTTTGCCTACACTTAACGGGTCACTGTAGTGCCTGGGACAATGCTGAAATGGAGTAGGCTTGCCCAGCACCTACACCATCCTCTCAGCTTAACCGGCCATATCCACAGGAAAGACATGGTCAATATGTGTGGGGCTGACTAAGCCGCGGGTTTCCTCACGATGTTTACCTTCACCGTTTAGAGCTCTTGTTGATGCGCATATAATTTTTTTGAAATGAAATATCCATTGATGCGCAGCCAAGATTCGAACTCACAACCTTCGGATCGAAAGTCGAGGTGCTATACCCATCGGTCAACACGGACAACATATCACTAATACAGATAAAATAAAAAAAATCATGTTTTTATAAAAATTCTACAATATATCTTTAAGAATTCAAAAACCTTATTTCCCCAGAAATGTCACCGAACATCCACAAGTAGCATACAAGGTGCTCCGTACAAGCCCGGCACAATGGCTTGCATTCCGCAGTTTTCCATATCGCGCGTTATCGCGATCGCCCCCCGCCGTTCTCGATGATCCATCTTCGAGGGCGCTGGGGCTTACAGACGGGCGATTTTATTACATTCCACCGCTAGAATTTTGAATAAAATAGAATAGTTTTTATTGTAAACTATTGAATAAATACAAAGATGGTAAGTAGGTTTGTTTTTTAAATAAACATTGAAACATTGAATAGTTGATAATGTACCGCTAGATAAATTACAGTGCTGTGCGGAAGTTACTAAGAAGCGAGTGACTAAGGAAGTGGACATACTGCGTTTTTTGCAGCGCGTTTGTATCGATACAATCGTGATGCGAACGCGTTTCGAACGCGTTGCCCCCCTCCCAGTTCGCTTTTGTATGGAAATAAACGCGTAGCGAAAGCGCGTTTGTATCGATACAAACGCGATGCGAACGCGCAGCTACAAAACGCGCTGCAGAAAACGCAATGTGGCCACTCCCTAACCCGCCCGTCTGCACGCCACATTGTCGCGCGCCAATGATCCATCTTGCGCTAGCGACGCGTGATTCCAGCAAGGGTTCCAGGCTGTGAAATATTTATTTTTTCCCCTTCGAGCAACTTCGAGGCGACAAATGGTGGCCATGTCCGGAGTGACATGTTTGCCTAAAGGGATTATGATAGTTTGTTTTGTTTTCAGTAAAAAGGGTGTAAATTAATGTAGATTATTTAATTTATGGATGAAAACTTGAATGCTTTTGTTAAATAGGTACTTGTGATTACTAAAGCGGATGCACTTAATGGGTTTGCTTTCAACTTTAAATCCGAAGGTTGTGGGTTTTAAAGCCAGTTCGGCCATTTTCATTCGGAAATATTGTAAGCACATAAGAAACTGGTACTGTGGTCTCAGTTTCGGAGTAGTCTCAGTCGCTTGAGTACTCATTAAAACGAGCGACGACGTCTAAACAGTGAAGGACAGTTGTCATGAGGAAACCATTTATAGTCGTATTGCTCATTATACGGACTAAAATTGAAGGAAAAAATGTCATTTTTCCTTCAATTTTGATTAGTTTTGATACGTTTTATGTCAAAATTGAAGGAAAAATGACATTTTTTCCTTCACTTTAGTCCGTATAATGAGCAATACGACTTAAGGTACCTAATAAGTACTTGTATTCTAATAAGTGGTGATTGACTTGCAATTTTCCACGTATAACTGTAAAACAACTGGATTTTATCTACGTTTGGTTTTCTTTGGTTTCTTTTTTTTAACACGGCATCGTCGGAGTAACCTTTTTTATTGTTGAACTGCTAACTACTGTTGACTGTATCAGATATACGACTATAGATTCTACAGTCGTATTTTTTAGACAAAAGCATTCACAATAGGAACGCTCGCGAACTCCTAAAACTAAAAGCTTAACCCCAAACCTATAAAAGCTCATTTTCGGGTTATTAACCGGCTATTCGAGCCGTGAGCTTTCGGAAGCGAATAAATTACGTTGCGCGATTAAATCGGGAGTGTATCACGCATATTATTTTCCGTTTATTTCCCCCTTTTATGAAGTTCACGTCTTAGAATAACAGAGGGTTCATTAGATCGGTAATTTTGTGGGAATATTCAAAAATCTAGGAACAATTTGGTTAGATGTTGAGAAGAATGTCATGTAGCTAAGATGCTTGATATGGATGTCAAGTAGTTTGATATAAGTACCTAATCTAATGAGTAGAGGTAGATTACTGTATTTTGATGTATGTTATGAAAAGTTGCATGAAATGCTTTAAAGAAATACATTATACTTTTAATAGTCATCATTCTTCCATTTTGACAATGAGTCGATAAATGAACCTGCTACTTATTTAAATGAATTTACAAATTAATGCTAAAAATCATTTGAGCGGATATCGTTGCAAAAGATTTATAAATAGAATACACACATGAATAAGTATGTAAGGTAAATTGAAGAATGTGTTACGTGTTTGTGTAAACAATAATCAAGTTAAAAAAGCATCATTTCCTACCTTTTTGTGAAAAACCATTTGCAACTTCATACAAAATTTATCAATTTTCTCCTTTTTTTGTTGTAGGTATGCTCTCAGAAACGGTACCAGCGTGTGATCTAAGTGAGAAAACTTGTTAACACAACCAAGCGATTTTCTGAAACTCAAATATGCAAAGAAAATCTGGGATAATGGGTAAAAATTTTCTTCTTACTCGTATTATTAGTTTGAAAAATACGACGCAAAAATACAAAAATCTAAAACGTGCTTTTAGTTATTAATGGATTTTTTTAATATTGGTTATATCAAACAAGAGTGTAGATTGTAGAATGTATTTTTGTTCGTCTTAAGGAGTTTCTAAGCCTCTTAAAAGCATCAGTCATAGCCGGGACAGACAATATAAAGTGCTCTTCGAAGCATAGAAGCGCCTTGCGGTCACCCATCCAAATTGTAACAATTCAGAACGTCGTCGGACTTCAACAATTTACCAAAAACAACTAAACAAGCTACACCACGAGCACTTCAGGGTTATTTAAAGAAATCACTGTTTAAATATTGACATACCAAAAAGTAGGTTGTAATTTTTCGTTTGAGAACCATTGTATATTTTGGGGACGTTTCATCGATTCAACATTTCCTCGAATCAAAGCACGAATGCATTTGACACGCTCCCCTTCATGTTGTTCTTCATACACAATGAAATGTATTTGGACGTTTGTTTGTAATATAATTTATTCGCATTAAATAATTTTTATTTGAAGAAAAAAATTAGTAGGTAAGTACCTACTTAATTCAGAAAATTGGTTTTTCAACCGAAGAAAAAGGTGGCATGCGCTAATAGGCGCCATACACGATCAAGTTTACCGTCAAGTTTGCGGCGGACTTGATGCGGCGTCCAGTAAACTTGACGGTGTATGGGAATAGGTATGCATGACAAGTCTACTTGAAGCGAATTCTGTCGACTTGATCAAGTTTGCAGCGTCATGTAAACTTGAAGATGTGTGGGAGCGTTCAAGTATGCATGACGGTTAGTCAACGCGTCGTCGTCCGTCACTGTTGCTCACTGGTGACGCCATGGCTTCGACTGGCTGCGCCATCAAGCAAACTTGACGGTAAACTTTGTAATGGTCTTTTTGAATGTTCCCGCCGCTTAATATTAAATCGATAGTTTTTGCTCTTGCCATAGGACTTGAGTGCTGGCGCGGAATGTCATCTGACACGCCGTCAGTATGACAGTGACATTCCGCCTTGTCTCCTGTCTACGTTCCGCAGGAAGTTTAATTTTTTTTATTTAGTGTTGCCATAGTGAACGCACACTGCTTGAAAGTAGCTTTTTTTTATTATCTCCAGCCAGCATCAATTTTGTTTTTTTTTCATAGTTTCAGGTTAGTTTCAGTGTCAGATCTTTAGAATTGTCAAATTCACATTCCAGATATTTTGGCTGTGCTTGGGCAGAGTTCATTGAACCTTCTTCGTAAATTTAGTTGTAAACAAATTCAAAATATTCAAATCTCGATAGTTTTCTAGCGAATCCAGGGATTCCTGCGCTGGAAACTCCGATTCCTTTCATTTCCGATCTGGCGTGGTCTTGTCGGGTCGGCGTTCCTGTAGTTCTAAATTTTTTAATAAGAATCCGTGAATTTTAACTTCATCTCAGCTGGTAAGCATCTATTTCATTGGCTTTCTATCGACGGCTGACGATCCTGTTAGCCTGGAATTTATATTTTGTGGTCTTTGTCGTAGGACACGTGTCGGCGCGTGCGCAGGGCCTTACTCGTGGTGTACTCTCAGATCAGACCAACTTTTCTATCATTCACCCACGAGCGGACGGAAGCCCAGGAGAGTGCTTTCCCGGCGAAGACGCGGCGACCGAGTCCAGCTGAGGATTCAGCTCTTGTCTCGGTGGACAAAAAACCCCGTTCGGGGTGAGTTGGTTTTCTCGTGATCCGCCGCCAAGCCCTCAGTGACGTGGTCAGTCAGTAATTGGTTGATTTCTTCAACAGGTTTTTTTTCTTACCCTCTTCTTCTCTCAACATCTCGAGTCACCAGCCGAGGCCTCGCAGACGGGATCTCACCTGGAGCGGTGCTGTCTTCGCAGTAAGCTGGCCCCCTTCCTTCGAGACCGGCCGCTGCGAACCCCTCCACGGTACCCTCAGCCTCCGAGCGTTCTCTCTCGGCTGAGTTCCATTACTTCTGTGTCGTCAACCTCTAACCCTCAAAACAGTCTACACACCTTTGATGCTGCCTTCTGCAGTATCCGTTCAATCTTAAATTTAAACGTTAAGCTGGTTGCTGGTACAAGTCTGATCGTGTTGGCTCTCCACGAACCCTGTAAACCCTAGATTAATCTAAATGCTCATGAGAGCTAGCCGTAGCATCTTACTTACCTAACCTATCTTTCTTAAAGGCGCCCAACTTACTTTCTTACAACTTTCTTACTTTCTTTTTAATAAATGTTTATCATTTAAAACTTGTTTTCATTCATTCATCATCCCTCCGGTTAGGTACCTCAAATTTTAAAAACGTTACAGTGGCGCCCAACGTGGGGCTCTCGGACTTTAAATCAAAATGCAAAGAGTTGGAGACGCAGAAGTTAAATTCACAGTTCTTTGTGGAACCCCCCAAGCAAAGTCAACAAACACTTGCATCAGATCTAGCGTATAAGTGCACGGTCAGACCTGCCGTAGCTGCGGTGTCAGCAGAACCACAAAAGTCTAGGTCCAACTTGTTTTGTTACCGCTGCAGGGTGAACGGCCACAGCCTCAGAAACTGCACTGTAGATAGATCTGTTCTAGTGTGTTTCAGTTGTGGGGAAAAAGGCTATACAGTGTACAGTTGCCCAAAATGTAACAACAAACCCACAGCTGTAAATAATCACATTAATCACAAACGAACTGACAACACTAGCACCTGTTGTCACTGTCAAGCCAAATCTTCATCATCATCAAACGGAAATGACACTTCAAAAAACTTGTAAGTCAGGATCGTAGTAATTCTAAAAACTTTGACGTTCAGGATTGGAACAGCTGGCTTAGAACAGTCAATTTATTCTTCAAAACATGTAACGTAGCTTCGGTCCGCGACGAATCTTTTGATCGCCCTTATTTGGGGGTAAAAATAAATGATCTGACTATTGTCGGATTACTGGATTCTGGTTCCAGTCTTTCAATATTAGGAGGTAATTCGTATGAAACTTTCACAAATCGGGGAGCCGTGCTTTCTCCATGTGAGGGTTCTTGGAGAATCAAATCCGTGAACGGAGTAGGTTCTAATGTTCTTGGTTTTTTAGAACTTCCTGTGCACTTTGGTGGTACAGAGAAGACTATCAAATTTTACGTCGTCCCTGACGTAAAACCTCCAGTCATTTTTGGCTGGGATTTCTGGAAGGCTTTCGGTTTAGTACCGAGTATCCTTGATTCTTTACCGTGGTCACGTCGTGACACGAACTCCATGATTGTGGCCGAGCTGAGTCACTTGCACCCGATGGACTCTTTGTCGATGGATCAGCGTCAAGCAGTAGATAAAATTATAAATAAGTTCGACGGTATCTCGTTCGAGAAGGTAGGGTTAGGTAAGACGGATATTATCACCCACACTATCGACACGGGGGATGCCAAACCGATCAAACAGCGGTATTATCCGATGTCTCCAGTCAAATTGAAGGAGCTTCATCGTGAATTGGACAACATGCTGGAACTCGGGGTGGTTGAACCTAGTCGTAGTGCATGGAACAACCCAACACTAATGACTCCCAAAGCATCTGGTGAGCTGCGTTTCTGCTTGGACAGTCGGAAACTTAACGCGGTGTCCAAACACGACGCCTACCCCCTACCTTATATCTCTCACATTCTCGACAGGCTACGCGACGCTAAATATTTGTCGTCCATCGATTTAAGCTCAGCCTTCTGGCAAATAGGCCTCGATCCAGCGTCCAGGGAGAAAACAGCTTTCACTGTTCCTGGGCGTGGCCTTTATCATTTTACCCGTATGTGCTTTGGGCTTACAGGAGCTCCTGCAACTCAGCAGAGGCTGATGGATCTGTTGTTCGGCCCTGATGGTTTCGACAATCATGTGTTCGTGTACTTAGACGACATAGTGATTTGTCATGACAACTTCGAAGGTCACTTATCTTTGCTCGAAAAGGTGTATGATCGTCTAAAGCAGGCTGGCCTTACTATCAAGGCTAGCAAGTGCCAATTCTTCAGACGTGAATTGAAATATCTGGGCTACGTAGTGGATGAAATGGGACTTCATACAGACCCAACTAAGGTTCAAGCCATAGTCGAATTTCCAACTCCGACTTCTCGGAAGGAAGTCAAGATGTTCTTGGGTACCGCTTCCTACTACAGGCGTTTCATCAAGAACTTCAGCTTGATAGCGGCTCCCTTGAACAAACTGACCAGTTCCGGGAAGAAGGCACCAGCTTTCGCGTGGTCTAGCGAAGCTGAGGAATCTTTTCAAAAACTAAAACAAGCCTTGGTTTCTGCACCGATATTGGCTTGCCCAGATTTTTCAAAACCTTTTTCACTTCATTGTGACGCTTCATCGTACGGTATCGCCGGAATGCTCGCCCAAGAGGTCGATGGTAAGGAGCATCCCATCGCCTATGCCAGTAAATCGTTGACAAGGTGTGAGTCAAACTACTCAGCGACAGAGCGAGAGGCTTTGGCGGTTGTGTTCGCGGTGGAACATTTCAGACCTTATTTGGAGGGCAGTCAGTTCAAAATCATAACTGACCACGCCAGTCTGAAATGGTTCCTGAATCTGTCGAACCCAACCGGCAGGCTTGCTCGCTGGGGTTGTAGGTTGTCTCCCTATAACTTTGTCATCGAACATCGTGCAGGGAAGGAGAATGTGGTACCGGACGCTCTTTCAAGGTTCGTACCTTGCATTGCCGCTATTTCGTCAGCGGATCCTTTTGTTCCTACTGGGGACGCATGGTACGATAACATCTTTAATAAATGTCTCACAAAACCTCTGTCGTGCAGGAATTTCACGGTGAAGGATAACAAGCTGTACCGCTTCACGAAGTCGACTAATGATTTAAATCGGGAGTTCCAATGGAAGGAAGTTGTTGATCAACCCAGGAGAGAAGCAATTCTAAAAGAGTTTCATTGCATACCTACTTCTGCCCATTTAGGCATCCATAAGACATTCAAGAAAATATCATTAGTCTACTTCTGGCCAGCTTTGTTCAAAGATGTTGCTAACTTTGTTCGTCATTGTGAAGTTTGCCTGTCTCATAAAATTCCAGCTCAGGCTACTCAAGGATTAATGGGTAGTCCTAAAAATTGTTCTCGGCCCTTCCAAACCATTAGTATGGATTTGGTTGGTCCCTTTCCGGTATCCAGAAACCGTTTCACTCATCTTCTTGTGGTCATGTGTTGCTTTACAAAATATGTTATGCTCTTTCCTCTACGTCGTGCTACAGCAGGTAACATCGTCAAGCATCTGGAGGGTGATGTATTTATGAGGCATGGTATCCCTCAAACAGTGATATCTGATAATGGAACTCAGTTCACTGGAAATGAGATCCAAGCCTTGTTTCATAAATACAGCATTCCTCAGGTGCACCTGAGTCCAAGATATTGTCCTCAAGTAAATCCGGTGGAGAGGCAAAATCGGACAATTGTTACCGCAATCTCGTCCCTCATTAAAGAGGATCACCGCGAGTGGGATCTCAATCTCGCACACATCGAGTTTGCCATAAACACATCAGTGAGTGACGCGACTGGTTTCTCACCTTTTCTACTAGTGCACGGTCGCGAAGCAATCGTCTCAGGATCGCTTTACGACTTGGCACCGGTGGACTTGACGGATCTTTCGTTTCCGCGTCGAGACGACTACGTTCGTCGTCTCGGTGCCTTAACGGAAATATTCCGCAAGGTCCGTGAGGAGCTGGTTAAGGCGCACACTAGGAACACTCACTACTATAACCTGCGAAGACGTCATGCAGAGTTAAGTGTAGGTCAATCTGTGTGGAAAAGGACGTTCCCCCTCAGCGATAAGGGCAGATTCTTTTCGGCAAAACTCGCTCCAAAATATGTAAAGTGCACAATTGTTAAGAAACGCTCTCCTTTAGTTTACGAACTCGTAGACGAGGATGGTAGGAACGCGGGAGTTTGGCACGTCAAGGACCTTAAAACTTCTAATTAGGTTAACGACTGTTCTAATCCACGCTGTTCTATTCTATTGTTTGGTCCATTCATTCCGATTTCTTTTCGGATTCTTATAAAGGTAAGTAGGTACATTCTTATCTTGTACTTACCATCATGTCATTCTCACTCCTCCACTTCTCATTTTCAGTGGAGGTGGTGAATTCTTCGACGCTCAAAAGGCGTTATCATGACCTTTCTCGGTCTTGAGAGTTTTTTTCAAAAGCTTCCAAGAATCTGTAGGTCTTCGTGTTTTACCAGAGATTCACTGGAAAACATTCTTCCTCTCTCTGTCTTAAAGACAGTTCGGGAGTTCGGACATAACATGTCATCATCACTCCTCCACTTCTAATTTTCAGTGGAGGTGGTGAATTCGTCGACGCCCAAAAGGCGTTATCATGGCCTTTCTCGGTCTTGGGAGTTTTTACCAAAAGCTTCCAAGAATCTGTAGGTCTTCGTGTTTTACCAGAGATTCACTGGAAAACATTCTTCCTCTCTCTGTCTTATAGACAGTTCGGGAGTTCGGACGTAACATGTGGGGGAGTTTATCTCCCCCGGACCGTAGGTTGGCTGCGTACCATCTTGTCCTGGGTGTTGGCTTTGTTTGGTTTGTTTTGCTGGTGTTATATGTTTTCTTTTCTTTGTTGGTTGGTGCAGACCCGCTACCTTGTTGGAGTGTCGCGTGGTTCGGCTCTTTTCTGACCGCCACCCTTCACTTCACGCCGGTCTGCACGTGGTTAGTTAGGTTAAGTGCATGTTAGTCTAAGTTCATGTTTAGTTTAGGTTCTTCTTAGTTTAGTTCGTTGGTTGGTAGTTAGGAAGTAGGTAGGTAGGGCTTCATTTTTAATGGGATTTTTCTTGTTCTGCAGTTTTTTTTTCTAAAGGAGGTTCCCCATTACCTAATAATAGCGGGTCGTGACTATTCAATAAGCCTACACTGGGTATATGGTGGAATTCTCTCGATAATGTATGTAAGGTTCCACTAGCAGTTCCCCAATTGCTGATAGCGGGTCGTGACTATTCAAATAAGCCAACACTGGGTATTTTGGACGGAACTCTAGTGTGTTGGTCTCAGTATCCTCGATCGTTGGAGAGGTTACTGTACTTTTGCGAATGTGGATGTATGAAGATGAGTATGAAAGAGGGTAGTGTAAGATAACGAAAGAGACTGTGTGTATGTGTGAGAATGTCTGAAACTGCTTAGGATCTTCAATCCTAGGGAACTAGTCCCCAAGCCGTTTGTATCTAACTACCTGGTCTAACATTAGTGTAAGCTTTGGTTTAGGTTTTCTATTTCTGTCTGGTGTCTATTCCTGTCTATCTTTGGTAGCACCCATGACTCATAAATTTTTCATTTTTGCGTAACTTAGTTTTCACGTTTCTGGAGTTTTTTTTCCTTTTCGTTTGTCTTTAATTTCTCATTTCTGCAAGTTGGGTTGTTCATGTTGTACGGATGTGGTCATCCGGGAATTTTTCTCCGACTTCATCGAAGAAAAATTCTGCCCGGCGTGGGAAGTATTGTAATGGTCTTTTTGAATGTTCCCGCCGCTTAATATTAAATCGATAGTTTTTGCTCTTGCCATAGGACTTGAGTGCTGGCGCGGAATGTCATCTGACACGCCGTCAGTATGACAGTGACATTCCGCCTTGTCTCCTGTCTACGTTCCGCAGGAAGTTTAATTTTTTTTATTTAGTGTTGCCATAGTGAACGCACACTGCTTGAAAGTAGCTTTTTTTTATTATCTCCAGCCAGCATCAATTTTGTTTTTTTTTCATAGTTTCAGGTTAGTTTCAGTGTCAGATCTTTAGAATTGTCAAATTCACATTCCAGATATTTTGGCTGTGCTTGGGCAGAGTTCATTGAACCTTCTTCGTAAATTTAGTTGTAAACAAATTCAAAATATTCAAATCTCGATAGTTTTCTAGCGAATCCAGGGATTCCTGCGCTGGAAACTCCGATTCCTTTCATTTCCGATCTGGCGTGGTCTTGTCGGGTCGGCGTTCCTGTAGTTCTAAATTTTTTAATAAGAATCCGTGAATTTTAACTTCATCTCAGCTGGTAAGCATCTATTTCATTGGCTTTCTATCGACGGCTGACGATCCTGTTAGCCTGGAATTTATATTTTGTGGTCTTTGTCGTAGGACACGTGTCGGCGCGTGCGCAGGGCCTTACTCGTGGTGTACTCTCAGATCAGACCAACTTTTCTATCATTCACCCACGAGCGGACGGAAGCCCAGGAGAGTGCTTTCCCGGCGAAGACGCGGCGACCGAGTCCAGCTGAGGATTCAGCTCTTGTCTCGGTGGACAAAAAACCCCGTTCGGGGTGAGTTGGTTTTCTCGTGATCCGCCGCCAAGCCCTCAGTGACGTGGTCAGTCAGTAATTGGTTGATTTCTTCAACAGGTTTTTTTTCTTACCCTCTTCTTCTCTCAACATCTCGAGTCACCAGCCGAGGCCTCGCAGACGGGATCTCACCTGGAGCGGTGCTGTCTTCGCAGTAAGCTGGCCCCCTTCCTTCGAGACCGGCCGCTGCGAACCCCTCCACGGTACCCTCAGCCTCCGAGCGTTCTCTCTCGGCTGAGTTCCATTACTTCTGTGTCGTCAACCTCTAACCCTCAAAACAGTCTACACACCTTTGATGCTGCCTTCTGCAGTATCCGTTCAATCTTAAATTTAAACGTTAAGCTGGTTGCTGGTACAAGTCTGATCGTGTTGGCTCTCCACGAACCCTGTAAACCCTAGATTAATCTAAATGCTCATGAGAGCTAGCCGTAGCATCTTACTTACCTAACCTATCTTTCTTAAAGGCGCCCAACTTACTTTCTTACAACTTTCTTACTTTCTTTTTAATAAATGTTTATCATTTAAAACTTGTTTTCATTCATTCATCATCCCTCCGGTTAGGTACCTCAAATTTTAAAAACGTTACAACTTGATCGTGTATGGCACCTAGGGACAAAAAATTAACGCTTCGTCTCATTTTTCACGAAAATTTTTATACTTACCCAACAGTGAAGGTAGGCTGCAAATAAAAATGACTATAAATTATATTAATCAACGTTTTTAATTTACTTCCGCAACGAAGATCGTTAAATATGTAAACTTATCAATTTAAAAATATGTGATTTTTTTTTTCGTATAAACTTTTACATGAGTGAAACTGCGTGCGAATGTTAGCAAAATATACCTAAAGAAGTTTGTAAATATTAACTTTCACTTAGGCAAGTTGCACTCCCCCTTGCAATGCCTGCCAAGTGCCAACTGTTACAATGTAACTTTGTCTGCTATAATCGGATTTTATGTGGTAATGTAAAAATTGGTGACTTTTTTTTTAACGAAAATAGGTTCGCGTTTGACCACACCCTGCCTGATGTAAAGCAACAGTGTGGTCTAAGATGGAGCTCACCTAGAAGGAACCTATTGACTCTCGTTTTGAAGACAAATTATACTTTTCTGGAAATACAGACCCCGGCAAGAAGTTCCACATTTTCGCCGTGCGTAAAAAATGTAGACTCAAAGCGCTTAGTACGAACACTGGGAATATCAACCATGTACAAATGGCGCCTTAACGGGTATCTGGAAGTCCGATGGAAGAAGGGAGATGGCGGAACCAGATTATGCAGTTCCTGAGCACACTCCGAATTTAGATGGGCCAGGTCAAAAGTACCTACCCTAAACCAGCGAGCTTAGCAAGCTTATATGAAGAATGTAATGACAGTGAGCTAATATAAAATCAATGTACTTAGCTATATTATATTTTCATATCAACTAAAGCAAAGTATATTTCATAGAAGCCACGCAAAAAAATATACTTACTAAATTATATTTTTGCTCTCATTAGATCAGCGGTCGGTATATATTCATATGCTATATCTTTCCACATTTTTTGGTTTTGTAATATTGTCACTCGAAAATTATTATTGAAAATATATCGTAAATGTCTAGCTATAATATATATTATAGCTACGTCTGAGACGGGTTCAAACCGTTATCTTTTAGACTTTTATTAAACTTGAAGGAAGTCTCGTAATCGCCTTAAGCTCACAGGGGCAGCTGACGCGCCCCTTTATACAGAAAAACTTTATTTGTGAAAGTATTTGTTTCTCTTTTGTTTTGAAATATTTTTTATAAAATATCCAAAAACCCTTTTGTAGTTTCGAATGTTGCTTAAACTTCGGATATTATGTTTTTGAAGAGGATCAACTTGGATAACGATATGACATCTCACACTATTATTTTTAAACTGCTTGCGTAGCTTTATCGCAAACAAATAAATATCAATATCATTTTTAAGAAAAGCAAATTAGTTGCAAGCCGTGCAAGCTGCGCAGCTAACGAACATGCACTTCTGTCACATTCTGTTTTGTGGATTCATACAGAGCTTTTATCAATACTGCCTATAAGTCGTATTGCTCATTATACGGACTAAAAGTGAAGGAAAAAATGTCATTTTTCCTTCAATTTTGACATAAATCGTATCAAAACTAATCAAAATTGAAGGAAAAATTACATTTTTTCCTTCAATTTTAGTCCGTATAATGAGCAATACGACTATAGATGCTGTGGGTCATATTCGGAAAACACGAAATTAACCGATGCGCATTATTTATCTGGAAGTACTGTACCTACACCATTTTTGCTATAAAATGTTTCTTATTCTGTTAAAGGTTGTGTCACTACCTGACCCTTATATTCACGTCTTACATTGGGTACCCCAGTAGCAGGTGTATAACCTTCAATAATGCAAAAAATACTATGAATATTTCAAATAAACGTTTATTCCGAACATAAAATTATTTCAGCGAAATATATCGATAGAAAACCCATTTCAATTCATAGTATCCTGGTCCGAACCCTTTCATAGTAATTGAATCTCTCACTCATCTTCGAACATTTGTATAATGATATTTCTTTCAATGCTCATAACTATTGCTTTTCAGATCCTTTTCTATGGACATTGAATGGAAATGTGTTTATAGTGATCTATAAAGTTACCAATACAAAGTTAAATGACGGACCGCTTGCACCAAAACTGGGGTTGAAAAATAAGCAGAGTTAGTTAATCCGGGTTAGGTACTTAAAATGTTAACTATGATTGTCCATTGGATAACTAAAATATAGCATTGGGTTAGTTATAATTTATCTTGCATCATCAAGAGTTAGACGTTAAGCTGGGTTAAAGTTTTACATTTTTAACCCACCGATATGGGAGAGTTTAATCGACTAACCACGGGTTAGTGACTAAACAAATGTCAAAAATGGACAAACAAGGTAGACATACCGTAGTGTAAAAGAGATGACATACATGTTTCATGTTTGTTCATTCATTCATCTTTGATCGGGTATATTACACCTGTGGTAGGTGCACATACATTTTGAATGCTTCCAGCTAAAAAAAAGAAACGCCAGGTTAGTTATTTTAGTTAACCCAGGAACGCGCAAGTGGGCCCTATAGATGTAAATAAGAGAAGATTGTAAAACCACTTTATAGCATAATTTGATGATGATAGGCATTGCTTGGGTTATTGCCGTTCTAAACACTGAAAGAGATGTGAGAAATAGTTAATATTTTCAAATTTAAATTAATACCTTTCAATTACTGTTAGTCTTTTTGTGTACGTGACATAACCCATTCAGCAATTTTATTTACCGATTAAAACATAGTAATATTTTTTTTAAATAGATTTTAATCAATGAAAACTGTGGTGAAGGATACCGTTGAGGTGCCCCGCCCCCCGGACCGATTGCCTGCCTAGCCAAACCAACGCCCGCGCAACTGTTGCCAGCGGTTTAACTTTTTTTGCCAGTGATTTTATTCCTGGACTAAACCTGTTTGTGGTATCATTGGAATCGGAATTTAACAAGCTTATTAACTACTTACTTACCTGCTCAAGGGGATTACATTGTCACCACCAAATAAATTGTTTATTCCATTCCGTAAACATGTTTGGCACCTTGCAAAATAAAAACTCACAATTGTTCAAAATTGGTAGCAAATATCTGCGTCAACATGGTGCACACACTTAGTACACTACACACCTTTATTATTTAACACAAAACATATACACATCGACATTAAAAGTAATTATCTATTCGCGTTTGCAAAAGGCCAAATTACGCCATTTTGTTCCGCGCGCGACGAGCGGGAGGGCGCTCACGGCAAATAAAAATTCAATACTACTTCATTTTTCATCCTATAGCCTTGTCTGAAGTCTTTCTGATTGGTAGAAATATGTAATTAGCCAACAAAACGAACAAAACAAACCTCATTCACTTCAGTCCTATACATCAATCACAATAGCCAACCTTCAAAAAGAAAATTCACCCGCAACATTCAAAATGTTGATCAAATTCAAATTTTTTAATGTAAAACGGGGTTTTAATGGTTCAGTAATTATCCTAAATACCTGTCAGATTTAATTAATGCAAAACATGTATAGGTCATCGCTGAAAATCTTATTTGAACCTTCTTTCAAAAATAAAGTTTTTTTCGTATTTTTCTCTTCCGGTATTTTGACACATTGTAGAAATATTATATATTATCTATGACTTTTAGTGTTACCAGTAGTGGGACAATAATGTTACCAACAAATAAAGACACTTTCCACGTATGGGGAAGCCCTAACACCATAGAAATCGTGATTTTAATCGGCGAACGACTCAAATAGAGCTCGGGCCAGTACAGTGGCCTAAGGCACTTTGGCGGATAACATTGTGAGAAAACCAGTTGGGCTTGCAACCTGCAGAGTCATTCTGTAAACTCACTTCTAACGTCGAAGAGCTGAATCCGCTGTGAGATTTCAAACAAATTTGAATCTCACAATACATTCTTGTGTATTTAGTGAGCTCGGTCACTTGAGTGAATTCGAAGTGAATCTACAGAATGAATCTGCTGTCACGTGGGGAATGTTATTGACGTGTGAATGTTGTGCATGTAGGCATGTACCAAATACATATTTGGAAAGTCAAAGGCTTCAATGGATTTTAAATAACTGTCTGTCTTATGTATAAAACTTAGTGCGGCGATCAAACTCCTAGTGCGTTGCTTCCAAAAATTAGAGCGCTCTAGCGGGCCTAGTCGGCGCACTAAGTTTTTATGTATAAGAAGCAAAAATCTAAGAAAATGTCTACCGGACCTTTGGTACTATTAGGCAGTATAGAGTTCCTTTTGCATTCTGTCAGTTTCACATCCAGTAATTTAATTGACTGTTTATAAATATAATATTCCCATATTAAAAATACTTTTCCGGTCTCATTTCGAAGATAGACTTTTTTATCTTTTCGGACACAAATGCCTTATAACTGTGGCAACAAATCGTCGTGTATAATTCATGAAGGTCCAGGTGACAGGGGTTGCCAATTCGACCCCAAAATATGTGCATATATTATGTTAGTTATCGCGAGTGGTTTCACTTGTGTTTTTTTCCTTGAACTTTGATTCGAAAAACAGTTGAAAAACTTTCTAAACTGTGTTTTTTTTTTGTGTTTTTAAAAAGCAGACTCGTAAAAGTATTCCTGTCCAATCTGTTTAGATCTTTATTTTCTAGATATTCAGGAACTACCTCTAGACGTGTGAAAGACATCATAGACTGAGCCAAACGTATATGGTAGGTAATGACTGATGTCAAAGGACTGTGGCCAAGGACCCATCCTTGGCCACCATTCAGCTACCGGTCGTCCTTTATCCCAACAAAGATAATGTCGATATGGTGACATAGTTCCACGTGATCCATTGGGATACAACGAACACAAGACCATGATGGATGGCACAAACTCAGGGAAGCTTTTCCATGACGGAGGCCTTTAGGCAGCCTAAAAACTCCGTTACTAGAGTCGGCCACTTGCTCATACGAACTAACTTACTTAGGGAGGCTTATACCCAGATGTGAGTGAATCGGGCTGTGGATGATGATGATGATGAGTCAGAGGAAACTGCAAATGTGTGTTTGGCACAATTGCTTGCATAAGAAGTATTCTAAATGAGAGATTCCATCGGATATTGTATTGTTAAATAAACATACAAACAAACTTTAAGGAATTCTTAGGATGTTTTTGTAGGCATATATGAAGGTACAAGCGAGGCTCGTCACTAAATTTGTAAAGAATACCGCCATTTTGCCGTTTGTTTTTCATTATTTTGAAAGCATTTTGCTGTCTCTGTAGACGTAAAGTTACAGAAGCACTTTTTATTTTATTGCAGGAGCGCTTTTCTTTCGTAAAAAGGTTAGTGCTTTGTAAAATATACAAGTAAAAGTTGATTTAAATAATCATAGAGAACGAAATACACTGAAATGCATAGCTTGATCTACTATCACATTTTTAAAGGTAGAGGGGCAATGTTATTGTACAAAGACTTCAATATTTTTAAATGTAGGTACTTGTGCATATATTTACGACCAGCCCTTTCAATTAAAGAACAGGACTAGAATCATTTACCTCTTAAGACGTTTAAATGTGATCCTAGAGATCCTACTTAATCACACTAATATTATAAATGCGAAAGTTTGGATGTTTGCATGGACGAACACCGTTAAAATAGGCATTTTCTAGGGAAGCTCGCTCCATCGTCGACTTCATCCATGCCCAGGCAAGGAGCGAAGTCAAGAGCTAACCTATCTTAAATAAAAAAAATATAAAAAAAATGTTTAGATGTTTGTTTGTTCCTCTATAACTCGACAACACTGAACCGACTTGGCTGAAATTTCAATTGAGATAGATAATGACCGGGGATAGGACATACTTTTTATCCCGGAAAAATGCACGGGGATAAAAAAATTAGTAGTCTACGCGGGCGAAGCCGCGGGCGTCTGCTAGTAAATTATATTTGACTTTGAATCAAATCCATACTAATATTATAAATGCAAAAGTAACTCTGTCTTTAAGTCTGTCGACATCAACAACTTTTAAAAGCTAATTAAAATTCATTGCAAAGCCATGAAAGAAATGCAAAAATTAAGAACAGTAATGTGCTATACTTTCCGTAACATAAATTAATTTCGCTGCTGTCCTAAGGATTCCTTAAATTAGTTGAACGGAGAAGTTTTCTTAGTGTTCTTTTGTTAGTGTTCTTCATGAATCAATTTTACAACGTTTCAAAGTCTTCTTTCCTATCAGCGAGGACACGATAAAATTAAAAGTATAATAATAAATAATTAATATTTCTGGACATTTCACACAGCGCCTTTTAGCATCAAACTAAGCAAAGCTTGTACTATGGGAACCAGATAACTGATAGAATACTTATATACCTTTTGTAAATACATACATAGAATACTTTATAACACCCAGACACAGAACAAACATCTATGTTCATCACACAAAATGTTTGTCCTGAGTGGGAATCGAATCCACGACATACAGCGCAGAAGGCAGGGCTACTACCAACTGAGCTAAGAGGCCAGTCGAATATCTATACGAATATAACAAAACGAAAAAGTTTGTTTGTTTGTTTGTTGAACGTGCTAATCTCAGGAACTATCAGTCGGATTGTTCCGGTTTCATTTTTCATCAAAACTGTACGTTTTGCGATTATTCAAGCTGTTGAATTCACAATAATAAAACGCGCCTTAACCTTTCAGAAAACCTCAAGTTATTCAGTACCCAAGTTATTCAGTACTAAGTTGGCACATAACAAAGTTCGTTGTTGCATCTCAACAAAACATAACAATTCTGAACAATTTATCCGACAAGAAAGTAGTCGGTAAGCCAACCGGCAAAGATTCATCTTGAAAGGTTTTTACTATTTAAAAGTAACAAAAACTTCTCTGTAATGCTGTGTTTATCTATAAAATACTTTTTTAATAAACGATTTTTTTTTCTCAATGATTCAAATTTGAACTACGTTCATTGGTTTTACTTTATCGTGACTTTTTGAATGACTTTCGAAAACGAATTACCTAGCATGGGTTTTATTATACATTTTTTGTTGGATCTGAGGTAGTTTGTAACCATTGGAGTTGCTTATTAGTTTTCACGCTGTTGTGTGGTTGTTTTCAATATTTTGTTAGTCATTTCAAATACGCCAAAAAACTTTTATCATCTTCTTGTCCTTGTCCCACATTACAACATATTGTATTCCCTTCCCTCTATCAGCCGTCATTTCAACCCTTTTCTTACTCATAACATTTTTCACACAAAAAAATATTTTCTTTATCTTATACTCTAAGTACCTACTTAATAAATAATACTTTATTTCTATACTACTAATTATTCCTCTACTCTTAAATCCACTTTCTTATCAAACACTCTTCTAGCTTCTCAAGACAAAAAACCTAATATGCAGTAAAAAAATCCAGTTCGCTTCCATACCATCCGGAAACTTGGAAGATAGATCTTTAACGGTCGATATAGTTTTGAAAGATGGCGGGAAAGTTCCAACGGATAATAAATACTTTTCACTAGAAAACTATGCATGGACGGGCGAACTTGGCCCGTTGGGAGCAGTGTTATTTAAAGCGATATTATCCGAACTCGGAGATTTCATCTGGTTTTTTATTCGTCTAAAACGTTCTGCTTTTCATGAATAAAACCTGATGAATAGTTTTAAAAATGTGTGATTTGTTTTACTTTTCGTCCGACATCGGTTTATCGTCTGATTAATGTTTATGACCTTAGAAAATACAAAAATAAATACACTCGTTCTATGATTCTCAGTAGTAGAAGTAAAGGTCAAACAAATCTATATATCGATATCTATTTTTCAAATTTCAGTCAAATCGGTTCCGTGGTTGTCGAGTTATAGAGGAACAAACATACATCCAAACTTTCGCATTTATAATATGAGTGTGATAGTGTGATGTGATGTTATGTAAACATATCACTGAAATGTATTTAAATGACATTTTACTGTTTCATCTTGTGAACTAGCAGGAAACACACGAACTATATCTAAAAGCTTTGATTTATTTTCAACAAACAGTCACCGTAACATGAGAAAAGCATTTTAATATTACTCTTTCTAAGAAAACAACGGAAAATCCTTCAAGGAAACACGTTACTCCACGTTTCCCTTACAATAAATCTTTTAGGGGAGACACATCTGTCAAAAGTGTAAAATATGAATTTCTGTTAGGATGTCTTTTTTACACAACTTTGGAACAGAGTCTTGAGTGTGTTTTCTCAATAAAGAGTGATCCTCAACGGAAAAAAGATAGTCTGTCTTTTTTTTTTCTTAAAAACAAACTGGAATAATTTTTATCTTTTAATACCTAAATGACCTCGCAAACTGGGCGTCTAGTCGCTGCAACTTGACGCACAGTTTGCAGGTATTTTATGAAAATGTATGAATGTTGTTGGCCACAGCCTGTCGTCGCGATTCTGCGACAAAAACGTAAAATGCGCGAAGTTTTGAACAAAATGTATGAAAATTGTCGGCCACAACCTATCGTCGCGACTAAGTCACCGAACTGTCGCTTTCGCTTGTCGGTCAAAAGGTCGGCGGTGGATGCAGGCCGCTTCCAACGCAACACATGGAAATTTTTGAGGGAGGCCTATGTGGACGGATCCAACAGTGGACATCCAATGGCTGAGATGAAAATTATTGGTTCATATAAACTCGCAAACCAGTTAATAAAAGTATTCTGGGGCACCCTGTGTACTGTGTACCCTCTGCAAAACTTCGTAATTTGCTTACGAGAAAGCTCCATTATTTTTCTAACTTATGCATTCCAGAGGGTGGCTTTATAATTTCTGTATATTTTTTCTGGATACCAAATTATTTTTAAGTTAAACAAGAGGATTATGTTTTAAAAGATTTATGTCTGCTTTGGGACGTTTAGTATTCTTTAAAAATAATTAATTTAGTATGCCGTTCAGTAACCCTCCTTAAATAAACTAAAAAAAGTAATAAGTACGCATAATGATCGAAGAAGCTAAGTAATTCGTTTTTTTTTTTTAACCTATCAGATAATTGCAACTTGTCAACAAAAACACAACTTTTTCCATAAACTTTTAAATTTTTTTTGAAACATCGAAATACAATATTTTACGTAGTAGAGACGTATAAGTTGAACTTTGTCGTTAAACTAACGATATTTTTGTCAATTCTTGAATTAGTTGCAAATCAAAGTTATTCAAATTTCATCCATATCGTCTGTTTCCCAGTAACTCAATAATTGAACTAGAGCTTTAAAACTTCGAACGTTGCAAGTTAGATAGGTACATACTTATATTTTATCCATTCAGTTAAAATATTCCAGTAACTATTCTCAGAGTTTCGATGCCACTAACATCACTAATATCGATAAAATTATTCGATAAAAATGTGATCCACATCCCTTTGATCATCGCCCGTAAACTTCGCCACGCGCGCCCATGCAGAAGTTATCGCTTATTGAAATCGATTCGTGTCCGACATTTTTCACTGCACTATTTACTACCTTCAGAACTGCGGGTTCACCTCATTCGATCAAGGTATATGTTACACTAGAATTTTTCAAATCCGACTGGTAGTTCCTGAGATTAGCCCGTTCAAACAAACAAACAAACTCTTCCGCTTTATAATATTAGTGTAGATGTAGATTAGTATAGATAGGTATGGTATAGATAGAAACATAAGGAAACAGAGTGCGGAAAGATATTGTAATATAATAATTGTGCTTCTTACTGCTCCTGAAAGAATTTTCATGGCAATATTTTTGTATGTTAGAGTGTAAGGATGGAGTTTGGAAGTATGCTATGTTTTTATACTTACTTTTACCATTATTTTTCAGATACTTCACTTTGCTGTAGGACGTGGGTGAATGATGATCCTTCATCTTTACATTTATTTTTTAAAGTAGTGTTCAAGTCGCAGAAGTTTAAAAACATGTAAGGTAGGTACTCATGCGGTCCTGACTACAAACGTCATTTTTCACAAACACTGTTCAGTAGTGACGTCACGTCTCTATGCATCCGATTTGCGGGATGTTTGTATAGGTGCTGAGTAAATGAAAAATGTTTTTCTATTTACATTGTGACGCTGAGCGTTTATTAATGAAAATGATTCACTTGGCCTCACAATAGCCATCTGTGTTGTTATTCTTTCGATTCTTGTAGGTCGTCGATTTTTTTTTAGCTATCCTTTGTTTGAATCTCATGATTCATAACATTACATAGTGGTTTGAAATTCATTTATGAAAACAATGATAAATGTGTAACGTCAATAAGTTGTTGGCTATCATTAATTACATAGCAGATATTTTCCCTATATAAAAATCGACTGTTTTATCATTTACTTTCTAAAATGTACCTAATGTTCGAAAAAAAAAATGTTCAAGATTACATAATTTCTACAATGAGTTAGCAAATTTACTGCCTTGAGAACACGTCTAGGTAGGTAATTATATTAATTTTGCCTTCATCACACCACAATCTCTAATTCATTAATTGATTAGATTGTTATACCTAATCACCTTGCCTGTAATCTAACTAATCTATCCATTTTGATTAGAGTCGATAAGCAGCCGAGATAAAGGACAAAATGACTAAGGATATACTCATGTTTGTTGTCAAATTAAAGTTTCATTTACAGAAAAAAATTGTGCTCATAATCGTAAGTGTGAAAAAAACTTAGGCCTTTACATCTTTACTAGATGATTTACAGTACGGCCAACGGATCTCGGCGTTCGTGAAGTTAGCCGTTTCGATGCGCAGTGCAACTTTTTCATACAAAATGTTCTACTGCGCAGCGAAAAGCCTAACTTCACGAACGCCGAGATCCGTCGGCCCAACTGTATACAGTGTCAGGAGGCAATTTTTGCCTACACTTAAAGGGACACTGTAGTGCCTGGGACAATGTTGAGATGGAGTAGGCTTGCCCAGCACCTACACCATCCTCTCAGCTTAACCGGCCATATCCACAGGAAAGACACTGGTCAATACGTGTGGGGCTGACTAAGCCGCGAGTTTCCTCACGATGTTTTCCTTCACCGTTTAGAGCTCGTGTTAATGCGCATATAAATTTTTCACATGCATGGCCAGGATTCGAACCCACGACCTTCGGATCGAAAGTCGAGGTACTAATCCCCTCGGACAACACGGCTCAAACAAACAAAAATAAGTGTGAAAACACGCACAAAGTTCTAATCTCGCTCCTTTCACGCTCAATAATATGAATATCGGTACAAATTTTACAAAGTACTAATCTCCCTTCACACGCCCAATATGTGCCCAATATCGATACAAATTCAACGAAATATCGATGCGGTACGCTCCGCTGACTCAGTCACCTTCCAGCTCCGCATCAAAGGCTCTCTTTTGATCGGTTTCCACGTCCCTAATTAGCAGATCCCGAAGAGCCAACCATGCGGAAGACATTGTTAATACGTTGTGGAACACCGGAGCAAACGCTTATTGGCATGGAAAATTGAGGGAAAATCGTGGTACGTCGAATCTTGGAATCGGGTATTTTGTGTGAAAGTCGATGCTGGACACGTGTTTTATATCAATAATGCACATCAATAATACACATCAACAACTACACATCAAGTTTTTATTTTTTATTTTTTTTCGTAAATAGAGTTAAGTCCAATCCAATGGTCAATGACCAAAATGTGATGTGATTTTGATGTTGGTAATGTGGTTTGTAATGGAAAATAAGAACTTAATAATATGACAATACTACTCAGTGGAACCACACAGTGTACCACATGGGTAACACATGCATAATAAAGGAATGATAAAATACAAGGTGACGGCGAGATGGTCATAACCACCTCGACTAGTTGGATCATAATTGATGTAGTAGATAGAGGGAAGACCAGGTGAAAAGTCAAATTTTTCAATGATGAAGTAGACAAAGCATTAAATTTCGGTCTTTTTTTATTTTCTTAAACTAGGTTGTATTTTTAATAATGTATTTTTGCGCTCGCAAACAAATAATACATTATTGTTGGTTGAAAAATACATTACATAACCTTGAAATGGTTGAAAAAAAATATGCTGATTCTAAGATCTGAGAAAATGTCAACCGCTCTTAAGGTCAGTCGTGTGTCGGTAGTCGTCTTTCTAAAAGCTAAAATTACCATTGAAAAAAAGATAACCCTTCAACTTTCTTTGACCACCAGAAATGCAAAAGTGATACGCACCTCAGGTCAACTATAAATATTAGAGCAGCAAAGTTCTTAAAGAATAATAAACTAGGATAGTGCGTGGCTTCGCTCAAGTTATAAACTTGGTACTTGTATAATCTTCGACACGGTATGAATACTTGAACGGAGCGGAAGTTTTCACGAACTATGGAAAATCTTAACAATGCTCTAAGTTTTGTTTGCTTCAAACTGTTACAGTTTATGAAATAACTTTGGCTTTTGTTGGAGGAATGAATAAAGTAATATGAACTCTGCATACCATACATATTAGCTTTTTAAATCAATAAACTCCTAGGAACGCCAAATGATGAAAGACTAGCGTTATCGTTTATAATCACGTGACCGCTAAAAGCACATTGCTTTTCTTTGAGGTGATGGTTCCAGCCTGAGACCGAGATCAGAGACCGAGACCAGCAGGCTGATTGTCTAACTTGTCTACTTGTCTCAAAACATTGGTCTGAAACATTCAAAACGATCACGTAGGTATCTTTTATCGTGTTCGGTTTCGTTGAAATTAGAGTGACAGAGTTACTTGCGTGGTCACAGAACTGTCATATTTGACGTTTGAGACCGATTTTGGTCGCTATCAAAGATAGACAATTAGGGGGCAGAGACAGGCAGGGGCACTTTTGCAGGGGCGTGCAAAAGTGACACGAGACAAAGCACCGTCAGTTTATATGACAACGTCTCCTGTCTCGATCACCGTCTCGGTCTCGGGTGCGAACACACCTTTAGTATGTCACGTAATTGAATAGGCGGGTCCACACAGAGCGAGCAGCCTCGCGAGGCATTTGCCGCTCGAAGCAGCTCGGTTAGTGTGGACGTGCCTCGGCCGAGGCAAGCGGCAGCCTCGCGATGATACCAAGGCTGCCGCGCTCGTTTGGCACGTCCACACTAACCGAGCTGCTTCGAGCGGCAAATGCCTCGCGAGGCTGCTCGCTCTGTGTGGACCCGCCTAATCACTCGGTCACAAGTCTTAGCGATGCTTGATTTTGCTAATTTTTTGCAATTCGGCTAATCCATTGGTCTTTTGCATCCATTCAATGTGATTTAGCATTCGATATTTAAATGTCTAAAATGTGCTGCACACTTTGTAGCCCCTCGAGTTTAACTTCTAGTTGTTTTGTAATCTTGTTGAGTCCTAGATCATCTGTAATAAGGTGGTATTTCGAACTGAACGCTTCCGTGCTTCGGAGGGCACGTTAAATTGTCGGTCCCGGCTTTTAAGTCGTTAAGCCATGACGGAGGCCTTTTAGGTGGCCTAAAAATTCCGTCACCAGAGTTGGTCACTTGCTCATACGAACTTACTTTTACTTTCTTTTGTAATAAATGTAAAATACAAGTGATAAATAGTTCAGGGGCCTTACTATGAACTCTTAGAGCATTGTCAAAGTAAAATTACTCTGATTCTGTGCTAAGATAAGACTAAGGTAAGGTTAAAGTAAGCCTAACGCAGGAATGTTTTGGTAACGTCTCTTCGTGGAGTATCAAGCGTCAAGTCATTGACGCGATGCAGGACTGTTTTCACCTTGTTTTGACATTGCTCTAAGAGTTGGTGGTACGCCGGCTGTATAGCCGATAAATAGTAGGTATATTTGGAACTGCATTAAACGCTTGTTGTTCGGTGAGTTCAGCCATATCGATCGGGCGGACGTTGGGGACCATACTTCTTCAATTATTCACGTCTTCTACGGGATAGACGAGAGATTTGTAAAGGCAGATATACGAATAAAAAGAAATGTGATCACGAATGAATTGCGGTAGAAATTCTCTCAGATGTTTAGGTATACAAGATCCTTTGAAGATGTCTAGTGGGGTAGCCAGAAGCAAGTCCAAATACATATTTAATTTAGTATAGTCCCCACATAAAAAGTTAGCATTTCATACGTGACTGGTTGCAAGCTCATCGTTGTTTATTTAAAAAAGGTTATTGGTTTTTTTTTTTAAAGATAATGAGCGTAATATTTAGGGTCACGACTTTGGATCGATTGTAAGTACCGGTTTTCAGATCCAAAGCAATGACGGAGGCCTTTAGGTGGCCTTAAGACACCGGACTGAGTTAGCAACTAGCTCATACAAATTTTTGTAGGTAAATCCAAATTCAATAATGTTGTACGAAGATTATTAGATATACTGTTATGTCAGCTGGGGCCTTACTATGAACTTCTAGAGCAATGTCAAAGCAGGTAACATTACTCTGATTCCGTACTTAGATAAGACTAAGGTAAGGTTAAAGTAAGCCTAACATAGGCCTAAGTTAACCTTGTTTTAATCTTAACGCAGGAATGTTTTGGTGTCGTCATCGTGGAGTGTCAAGTGTCAAGTCATCGACTCGATGAAGAACTGCGCATGTCCTGCTGAAGTCATGCGTTAGGACTGCTAACTGAGTTTTTGTTTGGATCTAAACAAGATGGAATCCTGCTTTAGGAATGTTGAAACAAGCCTAACGCAGGACTGTTTTCACCTTGTTTTGACATTGCTCTAAGAGTTGGTACGCCCCTGGTGTTATTTCGTAAAACTGAATCGTTTCTACCTTGTGTGATATCTACGGCACATTTCGTTACATTCGACTCACCGGAGAGTACCCTTCCATTTTTACAGCACGAAATATTCGTGTTCTGGTATTCACCCTTGACGCAACTGGAAGTTGTAAAAATTTCATGTTTTTAGAATGGTTCCTATGCTATTTTGTTTTTTTTTTGTAAATAACTAAAAGTTGCAAGTTCTTACTTACTACTTACTCAGTTTAAACGAGCTATGGCTCTGATGACGAATTTCTAGGCCACCTCAAGGCTTGATAACAATTAAATAAACAAATTTAAAACCAAGAACAAGAAATAATACGAGTAGGTCATCTTAATTAATTGTGATGGACAGTTTTTCATAAAATTAAAGAAGTGATAAAAGTACCTTTATTTTTATAAATTTAAATAGGTTTATTTATTGAAGGAATTCGTTCGATAGCCAAGTTATGTATCTTTATTCCGACGATTCTATTCTAACTACTAAACAACCGATATCAACTAGTAATTTACGAAAGCACGTCTACAAACACAATCCTACTCAAAATTCACAAGCTTCAAGTTCCTCAATGACCTAATCTTAGTGCTTATACAGTCTAGGTTCCTACGTCGTTACTATAATGTATAGACGCTATCAGGAACCTCTATTACGCCAATAGCAGCAAACTGCATATGCAGGCAAGTCAATAAACGTTTCACCTGCATGCTTACCCATACTGTGAAATTTCACTCGTAAAAGCTGTGAGACGTGTCAATTCACACGTACCACAACCACACGACATCGACAACCACACCACAACGACGCGACGTGGTCGGGCGTATATTTGTATTGAAAATGAATTTACAATTTACACGTACCACATTTTGCCGTTGTTATCGACCACCTGTGTAATACGACCACATCGCAACCACATCGCGACGACATGACGTCATCAACAGCGCGCGCCTAGCTGGCGCCTGCCACATCGACATTTTGTCGGTACCACAACGCAACTGCAAAAAGTCGCTGCGACACTATTCACACGTAACCACAGCTTGACCACATTTTGTCGCTGCGACGTGGTGTGGTTGTGGTACGTGTGAATTGACGCTAAAATGCTCGCCAAGCAATGTCTTTGTCTATTTCTGTTTTGGTTGTTCTGTTTTTTTTTTAAATGTTAAAATAGTTTTTAAAAACATTTAATGATTGTTTTTTAAACTGATCCAATTTTTTTTATGTCCTATAGTCAAGGTCAACAACTATAAACATTAATTCAATAGGACCGCAGGGACCGCATTGGAATAGTTTAATAAAATCAACTGCAAAATCTGTTGTTTTCTTTCATTGCTATAGGAGTGACAAGAAAAAAAAACACATTCTCCTAATCCAGTGGTTCTGAGCCTGTGTGTAATTACCCCCACAGGGGTACTCATAGGGGTAACAATGTTGAAAAGGTTAGGAACCACTGTCCTAATCCGTTCTAATTCCACAGTTAAATGTTAATATTGGTATAAAACGTGAAAATTGTAGGAATGAAATATGATTACTCTACCTCTTGATTTGCAACTTTTTGGTGACAATATGTATGAAATTCGTTTCGTGCTGAACTTCAGGTGCTGGTGAAATTATTGACTGTAACATTGTATAACGCAGAGTACTACCATAAGCCCAAAATGTATTACATCTACATAATACCATGTTAATACCCACGCTTACGTACTGCATACAATTTGTATCTACTATTACTCGTCGCCAATTGGCAAAGGCTTTCTATTTACGAGTTAATAAAGTTGAATTAGTATTGCATGCGAGGTGGAAATTGCATGTAGTTGTGGTTTATACAAATATCTATTCAACAGCTTTACCTGACTGACTATGACTAGTTTATCGTTAACGAAAGCGCTGAATCTAGAAAGCTACAATTTGAGAGGTTTTTTGATAAAACTAAAGTATATTTTTTATCGTCGTTAAGCCCAAATACGAATTAATTATAGATTTAAAAAAATATTTATGTTTGGACTCAGTCATTTTTTTTCTTGTATCTCAGTGTATCTACCGTTTAAGTAGATAGAGTAAGTTCAACAAAAAAATTAGCTGCAAATGTCGCACTTTCGTGGAGGTCTGCTTGCTTCCTATTTATTCATTTTGCGCTTGACATCAAATTTTCTCGCTTCAGAAAATACTCAGTCAAAAGCACATTCAAATTTACTTTGGAAGTAACCAAATTTCCCCTAAAGCGCTTGCATCATAATTCAGCGGTTTCAATATTGTATGCGCCCTTTTCTAAGACATAGATTAGATGAGTGCATAGAAGAGAAATTTCTAAATAATTCACGGTTCGGTAAAGTTCTGTGTTTCTGTCTTTTATTTAGAAAGACCAAGACACAGAACTTCACTGAACAAAGAACCTTTAGCATGTTTTGTGTTGACAAAAATGAGTGTATTATCTGAGTAGACGTCTACCGTTTCATGAGAATCAGTTTTTTTTTTCAAAAAGGAGTTCAAGCTTACAGTTAATTGTAAACATTGATGATACAATTGGTGGTTGGTATCAATTGATAACATAACATAAAAATTGGTAACATAACATATGGTATCAATTGGTAACATAACACCGAATTAGGCGTACTACATTCAAATAACATTGTAACTATTATGATTATTTTCTAGTTATTAGTATTACAGTCCTATAGTATCAATGTGCACTCAGTTTTTTTGTAAACATTTTTAGAACAAAACTGTAACTCATCACGACTGTATCCCCAAGGCGTGGTAGAACTAATCTCAAATCTTGAGGTACAAGACCCTTAAAATGTATCAAAGATCAGAGGTATGTTCAATATTTTTCATCACCGCCTCAGACATGCCGCGTTTTCTAAAACTATTTAAAACAAAATAATCGAAGCAGAGGATAATAAAACAACCAAAATTTATTTTACAAATCAACTTTAATATTATAAAATATATCTTTAGTGAACTAAACGGCCGCTATCAACCGGCTCATCGTTTAAAACTACGCTACCATTATCCATATCTTCGCGCAATGATTGTCCAGAAGTTTCCCAATTAAGGCACAAGTCTCAGAGCTCAGGGACTATAAGATAAAAACTTCGAATCAACGATTGCACCAGACTGCCTTCATTCAAGCATTTAAACCTCGCACTCGGTAACACCAGTCGTGGAATCAGCGGCGAGGGCGAAACATATCAGACTCTTTAGCCTATTCACTCCTTCAAGATGAATGTCTCGATCGGGCTTATCGTTGAAGACGATAGAAGGAATGCCGTTTATCACTGCTAGAAGTTCTGCGCCTTTTTTTTCGTCAGCGGCATCGAGCTCGTCTCCTGGATTGGCGACGCAGTAGTCCACATCGACTAAACTGAGGCCAGCTTCGTGGGCGCAATAGTAGCTGCCTTGATTGAAGCCTGGGCGAGGGCTCGATCGGGGATAAGGAAATTCACATTTCATAAATTCGACTTGAGCATCTTGGTTACCTTTCAGTAAGTTCAACGCACATCTGTGGAGACGGTTCGCAAAGCAATCGGGGGCTCCGAACTGGCATATTAGAGAACCATCATCGTCTCTGGTCGCGCGACCCCATGGTACGAACTCTATGTCTAGAGATTCGTTGTAAAGCGCATACGTTGGCGCGAGCTGCAGTGCAATAAAATCTACCGTGAAACCGCATCCAGAAGTCGTTTGAATGGTGATCTTGATTCTTCCGTTGACGGTTTCAAGCCCGTTGACGTGTAGAGCCAAGAAGCACGCAATAGCGAAGAACAAGTATGAAGCGGCCATGACGTCCGATCTCTAACAGTGTGCAAAGCTGACAGAATTGTGTGCCACTTTGAAACGCATTCAGTATCGATAAAATTCGGGCACTCCGATAAGAAAGAGATATGAATTATCTAATGCTAAGTTAATAATTTTTTATTTCAAAGGCATTTTGTACAATAATTATTTGTTTTCAAGTAAGTAATTTTTTTTCAGAAATTGATTCTTATTATCTACACTATCGGATGGTACAATAGTAGATACAGAAAGCTTTTTTTTTTTGAACCAACAGATTCTATTCCCGGCCAGGAATATTATTATTTTTAAAATATAATGATGCAGTTTTACTTATGATTAAAATTGGTTATGAAACACCCTTGAGTGTTTTTCGCTATTGCTAATAGTTTCAGATTGAAAAACTCACCTTGTATTACTCGGTTCTTACTGAGAGAAGAGTATACTGTTCTCACAAATATTGTTTGTTATACACCTAAGATTTTATATTTTAAATGTTTGGTTGATGTCTGCGCGAAAACAAGGCACTAACCTCCCATCCAAAATCGGCATGGCCAATGGCCATGGCATGGCGGTTCATATGCTCAGGTTGACTAACATGACGGCTAAAGGTGAACTTGACTGAACGGACTGCAGAACATTGCCATATCTGTACCATCTCTATGCCCGGGCCGTGGTTAATGTAGCGCATTGGCGTTGCAAAGTGGCCTGTGACATTTTTCAATCGCTTAATGGCCCAGCATTATTGGCTCATGAGGCCGTCCATAACGGAATAATGTCTTAGGAACTCCATGATTTAGGAACATGCAGGATCATTCGTGAAATCTGTACATTGTATATTTGGTGTTTGAATTCCAGCTGCACATTAAGCGCTAATGTATGTGAACATACCACTGACTGACTACAGCCTTAGATCTTCAAAGGATTTAAAAATACCTAAAGATCTGAAAGAATATGTCTACCGCACCAGGGGAATACAGTCGTGATCATAATTAATTTTATTTTTTTTCAGCATTGTTTATTTAAACAAAAAGTGTAAAGTAGATAGCCATTAACTTATAATAAAATCACAATTCTATATCAATGAGATATGTTATAAAACTCTGTTATCTGTTAAGTACTTACTTATCGGAAAATTTATAATTATGATAAGAACTAAGGAAACATCTAGTGAACGCAATAACGAAATATGATAATGTACCTATATAGTTTTATATTAAGGCTGAGACTCCACCAAAGCGGAGATGTGTGAGATGTGTTTTAAACAACCAATAGAATTTCAAAAGACGAGATGACATGTTTGAATAACGAAATTCTATTGGTTGTTTATAACACATCTCACACATCTCCGCTTTGGTGGAGTTTCAGCCTTAGTTAGTTTTGCGCGTAACGCTGCAAACTGCGTACAGTGAGCGCAAAACTAGCAAACTGTGGACACTTCATTTCAAATATATGGAAGAGCGTACTAAGCCGATACGCCGCAAACTGAGTCGGCCGCTAACAGTTTGCCTACTGGGGACGCAGCCTTACAGTTGAGTGGTATTGGCCGATGGGGAAAGTACCTCGCCTTTCGATCCGAAGGTAGTGGGTTCGAATCCTGGCCGTGCATCGACGAAATTTATATGCGCATTAACACGAGCTCCAAATGGTGAAGGAAAACATCATGAGGAAACTCACTGCTTGGTCAGCACCACACGTGTTGGCCATGTCTTTCCTGTGAATATGGCCGGTTAAGCTGAGAGGATGGCTTAGGTGCTGGGCAAGCCTACTCCATCCCTAACAATATCCCAGGCACTGCAGTGTCCCGATACGTGTAGGCAAAGATTGCCACCTGACACTGTATAAATCATCTAGCAAAGATGTAAAGGCCTATAATCGTGTTTTATATGTAAAAGTGTGGTGTTTGTACGAGGTAGTGACTTACTTTGGTGATCGAAACCAAGGCCTGAGCCATGATTTAACGACAATTCTCCCTAAGCCGTGACTGACTGGTGACCGGTTTTGTAAGCTACCTGAAGGCATACGCCAGAACTTAAGGCTTGACCAAACCAGAGCGTCCGCGGTGGCGTGCAAGGTGGCGATCAGTTATTGTCCAATCAGAGGACGCATCGTGACACCAATTGTCATCATCGGTGTCACGATGCGTCCTCTGATTGGAATATAACTGATCGCCACTTTGCACGCCACCGCGGACGCTCTGGTTTGGTCAAGGCTTTAATTATAAATTTGGCATGAGTGACAATTTAACTAGCACGCAGAAGCGAAAATGCCAGTAGCGGATATCCATCAGAATTGTTTCCAAATTACGAAAAATTAATACCATTGTCACCCTAATAATATTCCAGTACACAATGCACCGACAACAAATAGATTCACTGGTAGTTGCTATGGTCATTTGCATCATTTGCTATCGTTGTGAACAAAACACCGAATTATGCATACTACATTCAAATAACATTGTATAATGATTGTTTTCTAGTATGTATTACAATACTATAGTATCAATGTGCGCTCAGTTCTTTTGTAAACAGTGATAAAACAAAACGAAATGGGGTCACGACTGTATCCCCAAGGAGTGGTAGAAATATTCTCAAATCTTTAGGCACAAGATCCTTCAAAGGTACCAAAGGGGGTAGTCAAAGGTATGTTCAATGTTTTGCATCACTATGCCGCGTTTTCTAAAACTATTTAAAACAAAAGAATTGAAGCAGAGGATAATAAAACAACCATAATTTATTTTACATATTTTAATATAATAAAATATATCTTAACTGAACGAAACGGGCGCCATCGACCGGCGCATCATCTAAAACTACGCTACCATTATCCATATCTTTGCGCAATGATTGTCCAGAAGTTTCCCAATTAAGGCACAAGTCTCAGAGCTCAAGGACTATAAGATAAAAACTTCGTAAATCAACGATTGCACCAGTCTGCGTTCATTCAAGCATTTAAACCTCGCACTCGGTAACACCAGTCGTGGGATCAGCGGAGAGAGCTAAACATGTCATACTCTGTAGCCTATTCAATCCTTCAGTATGGGCGTCTCGATCGGGCTTATCATTGAAGGCGATAGAAGGAATGAACCCGGTTGCTGCTAGGAGTTCGGTACCTTTTTCTTCATCAGCTGCATCGAGCTCGTCTCCTGGATTGGCGACGCAGTAGTCCACATCGACTAAACTGAGGCCAGCTTCGTGGGCGCAATAGTAGCTGCCTTGATGGAAGCCTGGGCGAGGGCTCGACCGGGGATAAGGAAATTCACATTTCATATATTCGACCTGAGCATCTTGGTTACCTTTCAGTAAGTTCAACGAACATCTGTGGAGACGATTCGCAAAGCAATCGGGGGCTAAGAACTGGCATATTAGAGAACCATCAGCATCTCTGGTCGCGCGACCCCATGGTACGAACTCTATGTCTAGAGATTCGTTGTAAAGCGCATACGTTGGCGCGAGCTGCAGTGCAATAAAATCTACTGTGTCACCGCACCCAGAAGTCGTTTGAACTGTGATCTTGATCCTTCCGTCGACGGTTTCAAGCCCGTTGACCTGTAGAGCCAAGAAGCACGCAATAGCGATGAACAAGTATGAAGCGGCCATGACGTCCGATCTCTACCACTGTACAAAACTGACTGAATTCTGTGCCACTTTGAAACGCATTCAGTATCGGTAGATATAATACGAACATTCCGATAAGAACAGATATGAGTTATCTTACCCTAAGTTAATCATTTTTGATTTCAAAGGCATTTTGTAAAGTAATTGTTTTCTCTCCCTCGAGCTTTCCCCTTTTAAAAGTATTTCAAGGTAATCCCTTAAGATTACAACACAAAAACTGAAACTCTTTAAGCCTTCATATTTTCTTTATGCAAAAAATGTGTTTTGGTGGCCGGAGTTCGCCCCGCTCGCTAGAATAATAAACAACGAAACTTATTAACTTTTCTGACAAGAAATACATTTTTAAAATTTTAGGGTATAATGAATAACCGTCTGCACAATTTATTTTACATAGGGCCAGTTAAAACAAACATTTTTTCTTTTCGAATCTTTGACTTAATTGTGAATAATATTGGAACTAAGTGACTTAAGGCTAGATGTGTATATAGATTTCTTACATAACTCATTTTACGCATTTTATTTTACTGGAATAATTATAAAACACATTTTTTATCTTGTTTAAATAAATTATTGAAGGTCAAGGATATGTTATTTACCTATTATGAGCAGATAAAGTAATTTGCCTGTTTACATTTAACGAATAAATTTTGGAACATTTAACACCCATGTATCGATTATTAAAAATATTAAGTATGCTAAAATTTAACGAAAATATATTTGCTTTCGTATATCACAAAATAATTTTCCGTACTAAGTATATACTATTCTATACACTGTTGTTTAAAAAAACAATCATGATTTACACCTCCTTAAGTAAACCTCCTAAAGAGAAACAAATTACCGGAGTGCATACCCCAGACATCTTAATCTCAATTCACTGCGGAAAAACAGAAGGTATTCAATTAAGGTTAATACATTTAAAAATGTAGTGTTCCCCCTAAAGAAGGCGTTTCAGGAACCGCAATATTAATGAAATTGACTTCCCTCGGGCCCGGACCCCTTGCTTCGTACAAACGTTACAGAAGTAGCTGAACAACTAAGGTAGATATAGTCAGGCAAAAACGTCTAGAAACGGCAACTAAAATTTCATTTCTTTGGAAACCCTTTATCTACTAATCTATGGTAAAGTACAGGTTTCTTGTCTATGGTACAGGTACCGAAGACGTCAATCATATTCATCAGTAATAATTTCCTTCTAAAAGAGAGTTTATCTATTTCGCGTAAATACGCGAAATAGATAAATTCTAAATTGCAATAATTGCAAGCTAAATAGCTTGCACAGTGGCGCCCCCATTTATGTCTACTCTTTTTTGCCAGACTGTAACTGACTAATACTAAGGTTCAAATTCACCTGTACACTTTAGCTCACATGCTAACTTGACTAGATTTCAGAGTTCATCTGAAATTTACATTTCTTTGTCTTCTTTGTCGATTTGTCAACACATAGAATCGGGTCACCATAACGCCTGAGCAGATGTTAGAAGAACATATTTGAACAGTGGTGTGTAAAAACGGAGAAATTCACCTGAAAAACAATAGTCATTGTCTCAGTCATGATTACATTACACAGGATAGCCTCAAAAATAGATGAACTGTCTGTTAATATGGTAATTCAAATAAGTAGGTAAGTAGTATATATTATGATTCTACAAAAAAAAACGTAACTGCACTTATTCGTGACGAAAACGCAACAGCGTGCAAGTGCAGAATGTTAGTAATTTTTTTAATAAAAAAAATAAAAATGTTTTTGTTTTACTTTAAGAGGCATTAGACAAAATTTTCTGATTTACGTGATGTTTTGGGGCAGGATTTTTCAATGAAAACACTGTATTTATAAAAAAATTATGGCACAGCATGAAATATCATTTCAATTTTGTACTATTAAATGAGCTACTTTTGTATTTTTATTATTTCTTTTTGATTAATCGACCTCAAACCGGCGACTGTTTTGTGAATTTTTGCTGTAAGAGGTTTAGAAATCACCATATTTACGAATCATTTTGACGTCCAAATGGTATAAAAAAATTACGATGTTTTGCTGTGATAGTCAACCAAACTATTAAATGGATCACTTTTTACTACCTTTATTTAGTTTTTGAGTAAAAAAATCTTTAACTTAGTCCAAATTTCGAGAAAACGGCCAAAGAATTGCTTTTGATTTTGGCTACTTAGAACTGACTTAGAACTCTTGTTCGTAAAATTAACAAAACAGAAATAAACTTGAGTTCAAAATCAATCCTTTTCTGAAAAAAAAAATGCAAAAAGATTAAAAAATTGGCAATGAAAAATCTTTTAAAACAACCTAAAACGCGTCGTATCTACTACCCTATCTACTCGACGCAAGCAGACCGCGCCGAGCGCTTCTAGGGGGTGGACGTATCGCTTTGCATCCCGGAGCTCGCACTGAGTCGACTCGCAAAGCACGTCGCCGGCTACGAAGAATATAGCGAAATAGGAGCGTTTGATACATTGGTTGCTAAGTTATTAATTACCTATTTTTAAATATTTTCTGCGGGGCTAAAAAGGCCGTTAAAGCAGAATAATGATCTGAATTGTTGTGTAACTAATAATGTAATAATAGGGTGACAGCGAGCTGATCTGATGATGGAGTCAGGACCTGTTCCATGGAATTTTATGATGATATGGGTATCAAATGACAGAGCTTGATGAGCGCAACACAATGCTGATCTGATAATGGAGTCAGGACCTGTTCCCTGGAACTTTTTAATGAAATGGGTATCAAATGAAAGAGCTTGATGAGCGCAACACAATGCTGATCTGATGATGGAGTCAGGACCTGTTCCATGGAACTTTTTAATGATATGGGTATCAAATGAAAGGGTTTGATGAGCGAAACACAATGCTGATCTGATGATGGAGTCAGGACCTGCTCCATGGAACTTTTTAATAATATGGGTATCAAATGAAAGGGCTTGATGAGCGCAACACAATGCTGATCTGATGATGGAGTCAGGACCTGTTCCATGGAACTTTTTAATGATATGGGTATCAAATTAAAGGGCTTGACGAGCGCAACACAATGCTGATCTGATGATGGAGTCAGGACCTGCTCCATGGAACTTTTTAATGATATGGGTATCAAATGAAAGGGCTTGATGACCGAAACACAATGCTGATCTGATGATGGAGTCAGGACCTGTTCCATCGAACTTTATAATGATATGGGTATCAAATGAAAGAGCTTGATGAACGCAACACAATGCTGATCTGATGATGGAGTCAGGACCTGTTCCATGGAACTTTTTAATGATATGGGTATCAAATGAAAGGGTTTGATGAGCGAAACACAATTCTGATCTGATGATGGAGTCAGGACCTGCTCCATGGAACTTTTTAATAATATGGGTATCAAATGAAAGGGCTTGATGAGCGCAACACAATGCTGATCTGATGATGGAGTCAGGACCTGTTCCATGGAACTTTTTAATGATATGGGTATCAAATGAAAGGGTTTGATGAGCGAAACACAATTCTGATCTGATGATGGAGTCAGGACCTGCTCCATGGAACTTTTTAATAATATGGGTATCAAATGAAAGGGCTTGATGAGCGCAACACAATGCTGATCTGATGATGGAGTCAGGACCTGTTCCATGGAACTTTTTAATGATATGGGTATCAAATTAAAGGGCTTGATGAGCGCAACACAATGCTGATCTGATGATGGAGTCAGGACCTGTTCCCTGGAACTTTTTAATGATATGGGTATCAAATGAAAGGGCTTGATGACCGAAACACAATGCTGATCTGATGATGGAGTCAGGACCTGCTCCATGGAACATTTTAATAATATGGGTATCAAATGAAAGGGTTTGATGAGCGCAACACAATGCTGATCTGATGATGGAGTCAGGACCTGTTCCATGGAACTCTTTAATGATATGGGTATCAAATTAAAGGGCTTGATGAGCGCAACACAATGCTGATCTGATAATGGAGTCAGGACCTGTTCCATGGAATTTTTTAATGATATGGGTATTAAATGAAAGGGTTTGATGAGCGAAACACAATGCTGATCTGATGATGGAGTCAGGACCTGGTTCATGGAACTTTTTAATCATATGGGTATCAAATGAAAGGGCTTGATGAGCAAAACATAATGCTGATCTGATGATGGAGTTATGACCTGTTCCATGGAACTTTTAATGATAATATGGGCATCAAATGAAAGGGCTTGATGAACAAAACACAATGCTGATCTGATGATGGAGTCAGGACCTGTTCCCTGGAACTTTACAATGATATGGGTATCAAATGAAAGGGCTTGATGAGCGAAACACAAAGCTGGGTCGGGGTTTACTTTGACTTTGATTCTTGATTGTGACTTTCACTTTGATTCTTGATTCTTGATTTTCAATTTTAGTTTCTATATTCTCGGATCTCGGATTCTTGATTTTCGATTTTCGAGTCTCAATTCTTGATTATCGGATCTTGGATATCGGGTTCTTGATTCTTGATTTTGATTCTTGATTTTCAATTTTCGATTATCGATTCTCGGATCTTGTATCTCGGATTCTTAATTCTTGATTTTCAATTTTTTAATTTTTGATTTGTGATTCTTGATTCTTGTTTCTCATTTCTCGATTCTCGGATCTCGGATTTTTATTTTGATTTTTATTTCTTGATTTTGATTTTAAAATTAAAATCAAGATTAAAAATGAAAAATCAAACATCAAAAATCGAAGTCAAAAGTAAATCCTAACCCAGCTTTGTGTTTCGCGCATAAAACCCTTTCATTTGATACCCATATCATTATAAAGTTCCATGGAACAGGTCCTGATTCCATCATCAGATCAGCATTGTGTTTTGCTCATTAAACCCTTTCATTTGATACCCATATCATTATAAAGTTCGATGGAACAGGTCCTGACTCCATCATTAGATCAGCATTGTGTTGCGCTCATCAAGTCCTTTCATTTGATACCCATATCATTAAAAAGTTCCATGGAACAGGTCCTGACTCCATCATCAGATCAGCATTGTGTTGCGCTCATCAAACCCTTTCATTTGATACCCATATTATTAAAATGTTCCATGGAGCAGGTCCTGACTCCATCATCAGATCAGCATTGTGTTTCGCTCATCAAACCCTTTCATTTGATACCCATATCATTAAAAAGTTCCATGGAACAGGTCCTGACTCCATCATCAGATCAGAATTGTGTTTCGCTCATCAAACCCTTTCATTTGATACCCATATCATTAAAAAGTTCCATGGAACAGGTCCTGACTCCATCATCAGATCAGCATTGTGTTGCGCTCATCAAGCCCTTTCATTTGATACCCATATTATTAAAAAGTTCCATGGAGCAGGTCCTGACTCCATCATCAGATCAGAATTGTGTTTCGCTCATCAAACCCTTTCATTTGATACCCATATCATTAAAAAGTTCCATGGAACAGGTCCTGACTCCATCATCAGATCAGCATTGTGTTGCGCTCATCAAGCCCTTTCATTTGATACCCATATTATTAAAAAGTTCCATGGAGCAGGTCCTGACTCCATCATCAGATCAGCATTGTGTTTCGCTCATCAAACCCTTTCATTTGATACCCATATCATTAAAAAGTTCCATGGAACAGGTCCTGACTCCATCATCAGATCAGAATTGTGTTTCGCTCATCAAACCCTTTCATTTGATACCCATATCATTAAAAAGTTCCATGGAACAGGTCCTGACTCCATCATCAGATCAGCATTGTGTTGCGCTCATCAAGCCCTTTCATTTGATACCCATATTATTAAAAAGTTCCATGGAGCAGGTCCTGACTCCATCATCAGATCAGAATTGTGTTTCGCTCATCAAACCCTTTCATTTGATACCCATATCATTAAAAAGTTCCATGGAACAGGTCCTGACTCCATCATCAGATCAGCATTGTGTTGCGCTCATCAAGCCCTTTCATTTGATACCCATATCATTAAAAAGTTCCATGGAGCAGGTCCTGGCTCCATCATCAGATCAGCATTGTGTTGCGCTCATCAAGCCCTGTCATTTGATACCCATATCATTAAAAAGTTCCATGGAACAGGTCCTGACTCCATCATCAGATGAGCTAGCTGTCACCATATTATTTCATTGTAGTCGGAACTTGACTGACATGCTGAGATCCAAGTTTCAACTCAATCGGACTATTTACTGAAGAGTTCTGTTGAAAAGCTCCTGACTCCATCAGATCAGCACAATATGGTTTATGGGACAAAAAAACAAACATTTATTTTTTTGTAATTATTTGTATTCAAAGTGTAACTAACCCGACTTTGTTTTGTGTTATACCTATAGGTACCTACCTAAGTACCTACCCAAAAAGTATTTTTACTATCTCAAATAAATCAATCACATGAAAATTACCAAAACCGTTTAGTCTAAGAAACGGAGCGCTGTTCATTGGGTGTTAGAATTTAGCAACTTTTGTCCCTCCGAGCGCTGATTTTGTCGAGTGCGAAATTGTATAATGGCTCTTAAGTCATTGACAACGATTATGCATGCCGAGTGTAAACAATCAAGTATGTTTGTACAGCTATTTCTGAGAGATACCACGTGACCCCCCGCTTGCGGTCACATTGTTCCAAACTTGGAAACAAAGGTATCGATACTGTACCAAATTAACGACTTTCCCTGGAAATTTTCAAGTTGCAAGATATTAATGAGTTTAATAGACAATGACAAAGGGAATATGATATGGGGCTCGTGAAATATTTGATGAGGAGAAATTGAGAGATTAAATTTTAAATTGTGTTATGAACGTTTTGACAGACCTTCAGCTTCTCCGTGAATTATTTGCATGATCTTTGAGAAAATATATTTTAGACTAAGAATTTTTACACTACTCAACAATGACAGCCTGTAGATATATAGACTAGTCTATTTTTATTTTCATTGCTAAATAAAAACATCAAAATCTAAGCGATCTATACAGCTCTCTATCTAAAAATCTTTTATAGGCTCACAATAAAACCTTCGCGTTGTAAAAGCGAAACTTTACAAACTTACAATCAAATCTGGTGCTAACTTTTTACGACACCACACAACCTCGGCTCAGGGGAGAGACGCGTTGCTAATTTTAATTAATACAAACTGCAGAACCCGAGTCTCAACTCAACCTGCCTCCGAATTACAAGATAACGACTACATATCCCCTTACGAGTACAATGGCTCTCGTAAAATTAATACCTCACCTCTGAATTGCCAGAGAACCCTTAAATATTTAAAGTTTTCACTGCACCCTTCGCCCGCAACAAGATTCAATTTCACGCCCTAAAAAGGGGTCCGCTCCGGGCGATTCTCGCTTCCTCAAATGTCAGGAGACATCACAGTGACCAATTAAAGTAGACCCTTACAAATTAACGTGGCTATTTCAGCCCACGTTGTAGTAATAGGAAAGTTTCAGAGCCGGGGTCTCAACTTACTCTGGTGCTCTGGTTGAAGAACCGTTTGAAGTATTTATCCAGTTGTATGCAGGATGGAAATATCAGGAATCAATTGAATCAATCTGCCGTTAAATTGGCGAAGGTTTGTTGCGGTGCACATTTTGATGTCGTTTGTGGTCGTTGAATACGAAAACCACCTTCAAGTCATATTTAGTTAATGTTTCATATTCTAAAAGAAAGTAAGGGAATACTAAGGTGTATCTTTTTCTGAAAACATTATAAAAATTTCAAAATAAACACAGGGAAATCTAAGCAATGACCAAGAAGAGACCAGAGACAGGCTTCGTAGGGGCGCGCGCGAAAGTGATACGAGACAAAGAAGCGTCAGTTTCTTAAGGATTCCTGTCTCGGTCTCAGGCGCGGAACACCACCTTAAGATATTTAGAGGCACGGTGAACTGTATGTCAATGCAAGAATATGAGTATTTTTTAGTTAAATTATCATGTTCCACTGCAGGGCACTGCTATTGTCTCTAGTGATCTCCCACTCCTTCTCAAATCGTCAAGGTCATCTCGCCAACGTCTTCTCGGTTGGCCTCATCATCGCCTTTCGTGCCCGTATACCCAATGAGTAACTATATTTGTCTACTTTTCGGTCTGCATCCGACTAACGTAGAAGTATAAATATTTATATATTTACTGGTCTTATTTTAAGTAAAGATTCAACACACGATGCATTCGTAGCCGTAGCTTCGCCAAAATATTCTAGACTCTAGGCATTGCAGCCTCCTACAAATCTCCAAGCCGGTCATGTATCACTTCGCATCTTCTATTCCCAACATACATCTCCTACGTGAACAGCCAGCGAATCTAAAGTCTAATTGCAGTCCATTCCGATCACGTTCATCGATATGACCCTTTAAATCACATATAACACTATCAAACGTGATTAATTTGATTAGGTACGTGGTTGGCTTCTATTATCTATACTATATTATTTATCTATTATCTATACATATATGTGTAACTGTATTATACAGCTAATGTAAATAAAGTATTGAAGCATCTCTATTATTGACTTGACCGTTATTCGAACCTTATTAATTGAGATAGGCACTGCGTTTCCCGCCTTCCGTTTCCTTTAATTTAATGAATTCACCCTTGACTTCCGGCTGCTTCCTGTGCTTACGTCACTTCCACCAGGCAGGGTGGCGCGCGATCTGAGCGGCGACATCTTTATTCCTCATTGGCGTCTTGTTTCCCGCCGAGTGCGGACGTGTCTTGCTAAGTGCAACCACGTCTTGAAGAAGTTATTTTATTCCTTTGAATAATTTAAAATTACAGAGAGATTGCATATCTCTTGTGTTTAAAAGTGAGTTTGTTCCAAACCGTAAGTAATTTTATTATTTTCGTTTAGAGGCTAAAATATGCTGCTGTAAATTGCAGAAAAGTATTCGTAAATCATTTAAAATATTTTAAATTTAAATATGTCTACAGTGTCTGAACACGTGGATTAAGTATGTATGTAACTTTAGTTATGTTTTGATTTTATTATAAAGATTTGTTGGCATGATTCGGTCGGAATTGTTCCGAGACTATCCGATTGTGTGAACACTTCATAAAAAAATTGTGGGTAATTTTGTTATACTTACTTCGTTGAATTGTTTTTCGCTTGAACCAGTCGGTATTGAACCGAGACTATCTGGATCTGCGAATACCTTTCAATGTGTAGGATGTCAAGTACCCACAATATAATACAAATCTCAAATCATAATAATTATTTGCCTAAACTTACCCATGTTTTTCTGGCACGGGCCAGTCGGTACTGTACCGAGATTATCTGACCGTGGCAGTTTAATTTATGGTAAGGGCCAAGTGCCTGGATATTTGAAACGATTGAATGGCTTTTCGTTTTGCTTTTTAAATTATGATTTTTAGATATTTAACGGTTTACCGTTCGATTTTAAATTGGATTACTTATTTAAAAAGAATTTTATTTTCGTAAGTCCTTAGTGATAAGCTCTTAGCTTTTCAGTATTCTAAAGTGGTAATTCCTGCACAAATATGTGGGTTATAATTTATAGTGCAGTGACAGAGTGTCTCCCACGTGCTTTCTATAACGTCGCAGTCAGCGTGTAAAAAAAGAGGGGGGGCAGATATAAACACCGCTAACGTATATTTATGTATATTTCGTTATCTGTCCTATAAAGTTTGAAGTTTTTAATTCGTTGATAACAATTAAATGTTTCGTCATTAGTCTTAACCTATTATGATGAGAGTAAATTGTGTACATAAAATTTCGTTGAACATGAGACGAAATGGATAAATATCTAGCTCAACTGGTCGTTACATTATAATGTATCTTGACATTCGAAGTTCCTAGCTCTGAAAAAGTCGACCAAGTTCTTTTTCCAGTCGTGTTTGCTATTTCATAGTTATGCTTAATAATAATTTTTATTATGGGTGTGGTCCTGTGCTAAAATTCAAAGGCAGGTAAGGTTGTCACCTTTGTGATAAAATTAATTTTGAATGAGCTAGAGCATGGTAAAGTGCTGCAGTTTTATGCGAGATAAAACACCCATAGATTCACTTGTTAAGGCGACACTCGCTACACAGGTACCTTTTGCACGAGCTGGCTTTTCATTGGAAAAAAGTCTAAAACGTGCGGCCTTAAACATGGGCCGCTAACCTCGTCCTCGCAGGTTGAGACTATTAAAATGAGCGTCTCCTCGCAGGAGCACGTCAATTCAAAGGAACCCTCGCAGGGTTTTCGATACGGTTGTGCCCTCGCGTCTCCTCACAGGAGCACGTAAGTTAAAAGAAACCCTCGCAGGGTTTTTATACGGCTGTGCCGTCGCGTCTCCTCGCAGGAGCACGTAAATTAAAAGAAACCCCCGCAGGGGTTTTCGATACGGCTGTGCCCTCACGTTTCCTCGCAGGAGCACGTAAATTAAAAGAAACCCTCGCAGGGATTTTGATACGGCTGTGCCATCGCGTCTCCTCGCAGGAGCACGTAAATGAAAAGAAACTCTCGCAGGGATTTCGATACGGCTGTGCCTTCACGTTTCCTCGCAGGAGCACGTAGATTAAAAGAAACCCTCGCAGGGTTTTCGATACGGCTGTGTGGTCGCGTCTCCTCACAGGAGCATGCAAATTAAAAAGGAACCCTCGCAGGGTTTTTCGACATAGCTTCTTGTGTTGTAATGTTAAGCTGATCTGTCGCTCGACACATAAAATCAACCCAAGCAGGGGCCGTGATTGAGGCATGTGACCTGACCGCTCATCGTTCGACAATAAGAGTTAAGAGGAAATAAATACCGTAAGTAATGACATGACTTTTAGAACAGGCTTGCCTTGCGCACAAGACCTTATAAGGGTATCGCATACCCTGCAGGAATCTTACTCTTATTTATTCTATAAAACTAGGATGTTAAATAGTAAAGACAACCCGAGTTTCCATATGCTTCGTAATGAACGTTGTCAGACAATGGTGTTATCGAATGGTACGCTCAGCTACCAAGTTTCCAGTCGTATAAATTGCTGGTTAAGATAAGATAAACTTAAAGAAAAATTTAAAATGGGTCGCCCTTTTTAAATTTTTGTGGAATGTGGTTACGTAATTATGACCGTAAATTTCAATGAATATTGCTCTGATCCTTTCTTTAACTCAGACTATGACCTTGCAGTGTAGCTAGTCTATTCTCAGGTACAGTCACCTGCCACTAAGAGATACTCATGCCATATTCTATACAATAGTATTGGGTTAACTTATACGAAATAATAACATATGGTGACATACGGTCAAGGTACGGATAGTGTAGTGTTTTGTGGTGTAAATGCAGCCGATCCGAAATCTGAAGATCAGTGAGGGTAGTCGTGGATACTACCACCGCTTCACAATGGACCTTGAATACATACCTATACCTACTATATAGTCTGTCCGCGACCATGGCTATTGTAACATAACCGAAACGTGGGGATATATGTATACATAAGTACACAACAAATATCTAACCATCCACTAATATCATTATCGTTATTAAACGTCGAAGGTTACTTTTATTGGTTCCAACAACGACGTTTTGAAATTTGTTGAGTGTATCTTTATACCTTAAAATGTATCTTGGTGCATGCGACTGTACCTGACTGTACCTAAGCGTTGCTCTCAGTCGCTTACTACCTACTATTTTTCGCCGGATTAGAAGTATTTCAAACTTCATTAAAGAAAAATAAAATAAAAGTAGAACTGATATTGATATGTCGTCCATTTGATCTGAGTACTTACAGCGTCCAAGGCTTTTTGCTACTAATGATCAACTTGATTATCAAAGCGTTATGGCTGGTTTACATTTGCTTTGGATTTGTAGCTTTTAAAGCTTGCTAAAAAATCTTCCAAAAGACAAATTTTGTACCTAATAATTTAATTGCTTTTTAAATTTACATTCCAATCTGCCCAGCTTGCCAGATTTGTCAGTCTTAAATGTATCAAATGGAATCAACATTGCAGTCGGTTGTTATTTTATCACAGTTATTCACATAATTTAAACGAACTAACGGGACTAAAAGTTCGCGAAAGTTTAAAATGTGATACCTACAGTTATTCACATTATTTATTACACAGAATTCCAAAGGCACTCATATTTCTCATACCTATTCAGTGAGTAAATTTCGTGTCAAGGACTCCGTCCACTTCACCGCTGCCATTTTCTTTTGATTTTAAAGTACAAGCGCAATCCCAAATCTGACAGCCGCTCAGATTAGGATTTATAGCAAACAAATTCATCCAAGCAGGTTCACACATGCTAGGTGGGTGCTTTTTTAGGAAAATATCTCAAGCCGTGCTAAAAAAGTACGATGAAATAGCAAATGTAAACCAGTTAGGAGATTTTAAATTCTAGTGTAACTTATAGAATTCCTTAATACCTACTCACGAAGGGGTAGGTTACTGATCATTACATTATGTAACTTGATAATTGCTATGAATTGATTAGACCTGGAAATGATAATAATAAAAGACGGCTGGTGCCAAAGTGGGTTTGATCTGAATTTATTATAAATTAAAAGTAGGTATCTACTTGTTATGCACAATGCCTTTTGTGCTGAGTGTGCGTGCAGGTTGGCCTTTACACATGTTTCACGCATCCTGCGAGCGAGCATTCATCAAAAGGAATTCCAAAAACCTTTACGACAACCAAAATGATTTGCTGTTTATCCTATAAGTATATTCCAAGTTTATTGTCAGCCACCAGAGCCACAGTTAGCTGGTTCTCTGCCGAGGTTTCGATTCGTTCCAGAACGGCACTTGTTGAACAAATGCACAAAGAATTTTTGCTAGATGGAGTATCAATACTGTTTGCCTGTATATAGGTAGATAAGAATAGGTAGTAATAATGTTTATGGTGCAGTGTAAACGATCACTGAGCATTTATTCGCGACGCGTTTGGTCGAATGTGGCCCCTCTCACGTGTGGGTTGGGTACCTACCCTCCATCCTTTTCCTAATACCGAAAGTACATTTAAGCATCGTGTTTATGGGTGAGCCGACCTCAGCCGACTACTAGCAGTTGCCTTCATCCGTCAATTTCTCTAATTCGTCCGATGTCCGATGTCCGATGTCTTGCAATGTTTAAGCCATGTTAGGCGTGACGACGAAGCTGCCATGTATGTCTCCGTCAGGGTGCGCAAACGTGTAAACAAGTGCACAAATGAATTAAAATACTGAAATGGCAGCCAGGTTAATCTGCCGTAAGAATGACGTTCTTCTTAGCTCCATAAATGGCTCAATTGATCCTAAAATATTGATCCACTTTATCTGGAAGATAACAAAGTGGTTAGATTATTTTGAATTTTCCTTTGGTTCACGATTTATCTTGACAGTACAAATTATTCTCTTGCATGAATCTGCAAATGCAAAATATTACTGAATGAATTAGTTCCATATTTTGGTGTACCTATCAAATTCTTCAATCCAAATATTTAGACCAATTCAAACCAAGCAAGTATGGGTATAGAAAGAAGTCTAGCTTCATAATGTATTATTCATTCATTCATCGTGTCAAATGAACTCAAACAAAATATTCGGTTTTAAATCTGTTTGCTCCAACAGGAAGCCTATGGCTCTGTGCTAGCTATGAATAAAGGTATTGAGTACAAATAATTTAGGAATTATTCTTTTAGTTTTCAAGTGCAAGTATATATTGGTACTGTTTTGTGACCTTGATCCTTGTGCATTCTGGTCGAAAGTTAAACGGATGCTGAGCATTACATTAAATTGAAAATTTCTGGCGACCCTCAGGCCTGCTTACGGGTCGAAGATAGATTGTAAAATCGTGCTGGAGACTGTTTTTCAAACGTAGAAAATTGGGTCCAATATTTTTGTTTGCTAGGCTACATCTTTGTTCTGCTACTACATAATATCTCCTAAAAGGTCATAGTTTACTCATTTTCTGCAGAATAGGTGAAATAAAAGTTAAGTACCTACCTTTATAAAAGCGATAGAAACGAAAGTATATCGCTACACATCTTTGAAGTACTAGTAGTTCGCCCCGAACTGAGATCTCGCGCACCGTAGATGGCTTACATTTGGACTTTCTTCTGACTACCCCTATAATTTCAAGTGCTACTACTGCCGAGTATGCCTATTGCGCTAGCTCTTCATGGTAAAAAATACTAGCATGCATGCAATACAATAATGTCGTGTCTAATTTTTCATTTACTTACCTACTTATTTCATATTTATGAATTCTCGTCGTATTTCTAAAGTATACGTCCTAGAATGAAAATAATAACTATTTTGGAATGTACAAAATAAGACCTTTCATTTGACACCCCACTCAATATATTTGTTTATATAACTTTTTTTACCCCAATTATTTTCATTCTTTATCAAAAATTTTTTTATCATGAAAATAAATCAAGTAGCATCTAAAATCATTGCAAACCAAACCGCAACGATGCCACTCTCTTTTTAAGACCGACCAGTCAATGAGCTACGAAGACATCGAAACTCTATGAAACGGGAGCTCTTGCAGCTCTGGTTTCGTAGTTTTTGTTCTTTGGTCGTATTTCAAAAACTATACATCCTAGATTAAAAATAAAAACCATTTTGGAATGTACAAAATAAGCCCTTTCGTATGACACCCCACTCAATATATTTGGGTAACTTTGAAAAAAATTTACCCCCTTGGGAACCCCATATCTTTACAACCCCTTCATCGATTACGCTCATACGCTCCACAGCAAATTTCCATAGTACTACCTATTGACCTATCAAGTTTCATACAGATTGGATTAGCGGTTCGATAGTTATGCGAGAACATAAAAATGAAACATACAAACATACAAACATACAAACATACAAACATACAAACATACAAACATACAAAGCAAAATCGCCTAACTTGCCACTAAGATCTTCGCTCGCTTCGCTCGCTCGATCGATTATAGTTATTGGTTTTTATACATATTATATCTATGCATAAAATCACGCTTCGTCCCCATACGGGTGGTGAACAAAGACTACATGTGTTTCTTGGAAATTTCCAAATAACTTTTAAAGGGAAGTTAATACCTACCTTTTGTAAAGCAATAAGCAATCAGTTCTAGCTGCAAGCTATAATAATAATATTATTTATTTTAACTGCGTACCTAAATCGATTTGATTTACTTCTACCTAGGTACTTATGTTGAATGTAGAAAGTTCAATACTTTTTATTACCAATAGGTAATTTCTTTTTGATATTCTTGCTGTAAAATCCTTTGCTTCTGGCTCAGCTTGTATTATGAAGTTTCTGATAAGTATATAAATTACGAACTAAAGTTCAGGTTCTCGTACTTTTGACTTAAAAATTCAATACTACTTTCATGTTATTAGTATGTCTATCACATTGGCATCACTTCTTCCACCACCAGGCGATAACAAACACGTCTCAATTAATAAGGTTCGAATAACGGTCAAGTCAATAATAGACGCGTTTTACCTACCAATAAAACGCATATTATTTACTTACCTTATTCGAACCTTACACTTTAATCCCTGCCTGGTGATTTTCGACTCAATGAGGAATAAAGATGTCGCCGCTCAGATCGCGCGCCACCCTGCCTGGTGGAAGTGACGTAAGCACAGGAAGCAGCCGGAAGTCAAGGGTGAATTCATTAAATTAAAGGAAACGGAAGGCGGGAAACGCAGTGCCTATCTCAATTAATAAGGTTCGAATAAGGTAAGTAAATAATATGCGTTTTATTGGTAGGTAAAACGCGTCTATTAATAGAAAAATTCAACGATAACTGAGCCGTGGTGGGCGAGGCTTACCAACTGAGCCGTGAGGGAGGAACCCAAACTATCAAGAGATAAGGTCGAGTTTAAAATTACGCATAACTAGTACTAGTAGTAGTAGTTAGTAGCGGACATAGGAACGAAGATACATAGAAACCCACATACAGACAGGTCAAACATAATATTATTGGTCTAATAACCCTCCTTTTGGGCTTCGCCGCAGTCGGGTAAAAAGTAGCTATAGTTGTTATGTTTCACGAAGTTAGTCTCTTCATAACATAGGTAGAGATTAAAACATAAAAGTAGATAATCTGTTCATTTGTTCTAGAATTGGGGTCCTTAATGAAATTAGCTCTGGCAGTTATGTGCCCCAGGTTCGTATAAGGGATAGATCCCATCCTCTCATAACTTGGTAACAGAGATCTGTTCGGATTTGATTGGACTATTTTACGACTACGCTTTCGTACACCGCAATATCGTTAGGCATAGTTCAATAACTTCTTCCCAATATGTATGATAGGTTATAATTTGAGTAGGTACCTATTTCTAATAACGATTTCTCGAACTTATATTTACTAGTTGTCTAAACCAGTGTTCTGCAAAGAGTGTGCCGCAGCATACTGGTGTACCGAGGTCATTAGTTGGTGTGCCTCGGAAAAATAAGGTTACCCATGTCAGTTAAGCTACTTTAAATTTGGACCGCATTATGCTCAACTAAACAAACACAAAAAAAATGATTTTTCGTTATGGTGTACCTCCAAAATTGTCCAATTCCTAGATGTACCTTGAACACAAAAAGTTTGCAGAACACTGGTCTAGACCTTATAGTAGATACCTACATAAAGCAACATTATACTCCCATTCACATTTTAGACTCTTTGGATGTTTTCTTAGAAGATGGAAAATCGCGACCCTCAACAACGAGGAACCGATATGTAGATTATACATAGAGGAGAAAGAGAGAATTCACTTGTAAAGCAGCTCTAGACTGTCTAGTCATAGTCTAAACTACAAATGCGAAAAAAGTTCAATAAAACTGAATGCAAATTAACGTTCGCAGTCCCACATCATTTCTGAAAATGAGACAGCCCTATTAACATTAAAACACGAGCTATTACCATACAAAGAGTCCACCGCGAAGTGCACTCTGCACTTATTTGGACAACCCTAGTAGAATTATTCAAACTGTCTCGTTTATTAATTTCCAGAGCAGTTCCAGTCTAGCTAATAAGAAAAGTTATGAATTTACATAGGTGTATAAAATTACTTTTGTTTCTCAGAATCACATGCAATTTTCTAAGATTTTAACATAACATAAACGACGCAATTTTTTAATGACTACATAGTTTAATCTTCATTATTAGTTTGTAGAATTTAAAAGGCACCATTTGTACATAGTATCATTCCCAGTGTTCGTATTCGTACTAAGCGCTTTGAGTCTACATTTTTCATACGCACAGCAAAAATTTGGAACTCCCTGCCGGAGTCTGTATATCCAGAGAAGTATAATTTGGGTGTCTTCAAATCGAGATTCAATAGGTTCCTTCTAGGTAAGCGTGCTCCATCTTAGACCGCACTACTGCACAAAAAAAAAATCATTCTTTGCTACTGTCATTTCTGCACTGGGTATGCGAACTCTTTAAAAAATCTCGTTTTCCCACTAACATACCTACGTTCTATCTCATAATAGCTGATTGGCTTTCTTTAGATAAAACGGCTGCTAAAATTGTCATCTCTTTTCATGTACATGTGAGTGAAAAGAAAAATAGACTCTAAAGTCTTTCTAAATCAACAGGTCAGGACAAATTACAATTTGTTATTTCATAAATATCGTTGTTACTTTGTATTCATGAACAATTTCAATGTAATTGTATGGTACGAGTATAGTTTCGTTCAAATATGTCTCCACATCACATCCATCTAACAACAAACAACGATCAAGTATAAATGAGGCCATGAGAACCAGAGTGGCCTAACAATTTTTTTTTCAAAATCAAGGCTCAACACGATTTCACAAAAATATAAATAAATTTCTATTTTTGTGAAATCGTGTTGAGCCTATGTGCTGCCATCTGTTATAGATTGGAAAAAATAAACTTAGGCCATTCTGGTTTTTAAAAAGATCATACATGTAATGCATTTTTTAGGCCAAAACTCGATTTTGAAAAAAAAAAATGTTAGGCCACTCTGGTTCTCATGGCCTCAAATGTTTCCTTTCCTGAAGCATTAATTACCTCGCCAGCTACTTCATAATATTAATTTGCATCACACACAAACAGCATTCTCAAATTTAATTGAATTTTGTTGACACTGCCAACAACTCTACGTAATTACTTGTGCATTTCTACATGGCTACATTTACGTATAACGCTTCTATTATGTGAGGGTGAGTTTTGTTGATTTAGCGGTGTACACGTTTTACTTGAAAAAGAATGTTTTAAAAGAAGACCGCCTGGTGCAGCGACCGGTATATATCTGAATTTTGACAACAGCGGGTCCAAACTAATCAACAATCTGCTGACGATGACTTCTAAGCAACCAGGCTGGTGTCTGCCCTGTAGCCGTACCATGAGCTCTTAGAGCAATGTCAAAACAAAGTGAAAACCATTCCTGCCTTAGGCTTGTTTTGTCATTGTTTTGGTCCGAAAACAATCTTATTTTATTCCTGCCTTGGTCTTAACGCAGGATTGCAGCAGGATATGCGCATTACACTCTCTCAACGCTCTCTCTGCGCATGTCTTGCTCGATGACATCGAGCAGGACATGCGCAGTCCTGCATCTAGTCGATGTCATATCACCAAAACATCCCTGCGTTAAGATTGTTTTGGTCCTAAGGCAGGATTAAAACAAGGTTGATTTAGGCCTGATTTAGGATGGAGTTATGCCTGCGTCAGTCTTTTTTCAGTCTTATCTAAGTACGGACCAAAGTAATCTTACTTTGACATTGCTCTAAGACTTGGCAGTACGACCGCTGAGGTCAACGCGTGTCCCTTGGATACCATTCTGTCGCTGCTTCCGTCCACCGGCCGCCATTCTAGCCAGTTGGTATCAAGTTCAGAAAGAAATGTAAAAGTCTTCGCTGAGTTAGTCTGTACTCCAGTGACCCACTTTGTAACGGCGTATTAAATTAAACTGTACTAGAGGATAAAGATAACACGGAATGAGCAAATGGAAACAGTGACAGGGAAATGTGTGGAGATGCTAATTAAAAAGTTTTGAGAGATTTATATCAACGACAGCAGAAATCTTTTGCATGAATTTTCAAAACTCAACGTGTATTGTACGAATTTAGAATGAGGAAGTTTATATTTCTTATGTTCAAGTTATATTTCTATGTCGTTATTGTTTCAAGTTGGTTGAAGATTTATATGTATTTGGAGCATGTTTCAAAATATGTATAAGATTACAAAATAAAATACTGTTTAATGCATTTCTTATTCAATTAGTTTCCTCTTATGTCCTCAATAAATAGTAGGGTTTGTTTCACTATCTCAAAATAAATAAAGTTTTAATTAGTTTTTTTTTTGTATGTATTTGTGTTCGTCTATGCTAGTGGCTAACTCTAGTGACGGAGTTTTAGGCCGCCTTAAGGCCCCCATCATAGAGTAACGATAAAACTGACCTACTTTTTATGCAACGTTACTTGGACGATACAAGTAGGTAACCAATAACTTTTACAAAATTAAATGTCAGCTGGTTCATGCTACTCAGCGATGGCAAAAACCGTCTGCATCCACTCCATAGTTTTTTCGTTCGCGGCTTCAAAGCGAAAGAAGCATATTGGTGGGGCGTAGCTAGTATCTAGAAGCAGTATTGATGCCGAACCGCGTATAATCCTTGTAGCCGACATGTTTGCATAATGTCAATGACAAGAATATTTTTCTGAAGCATTCTACACTTTGTTTATACAGGCATAAGGTGCTGAATCTAGTAATGAAAGAATGTAATAACTAGTGATTCCGTTTAGGTTTTATTAAAATCTTTTAGATCAGATTCACGTAGAAGACGCGTCATGTAAAAATAACGCTGGAAGAAAGTGGAGGGGGTGTGTTTTGTCTCAGTTTGCTCATGGGTTACCTATTCGCAAACATGAGACAAAACTCACCTCTCCACTTTCTTCCAGCATTCTTTTTACATGACGCGAACTACTTTATTCTATTGTTAAATTTTACTTTTCTTGGTGTAGGTAAAATAAAGTGTTAAAAAGTGTAAAACAAGCAGGGTTCAAAAAAATCCGATTTTTATAATAAATATCAAAAATCCGATTTTTTGATATTTATCCGATATATATCGGATATATATCCAGGCTAAGAAAAAGAAGCAAATTTCATTCTGTAACGGGATTTAACACTTTAAAATGTGAAAGCAATTAAAAATAATATAGGTAAGTGTCAAATTACCACATTTATATTTACAAACTTAAATAAAGTATCAAAAGAATTAGCGTTTATTTGAGAAAGAGTTTTTTTAATGAACACTTTAAAAAACACTTAAAATCACTTTAAAAAACAGTCTAAATTATTCGAAATTGTAGTTTTTCGCTACGTGTTGCCAGGGTAAACCTTTATCTCCAAAATTTTTAGTTCAGAAGACAGGAAAAAATCCATTGATATATATCAAGATAAAAATCAATTGATATATATCGTGATATATATCATGATATATCCGCTGATATATATCGGCGAACCCTGAAAACAAGTGTCTCATGAATTTTGTTTCACCAACCATTAAATTACTTCCCTTTTTATCCTATTTTTCAGCAACAGTTTTATAGCTATCGATTCTGCTGTAGAATATCTTTACAGACTGGCTGACTATTTTTGCTATTCAAATTAACCATTCATGCGTACAATACTCTTTCATCCTCAAACAATGATACAAAATTTAATACCTTAGGTCCAACGGCCATCCGCAATATGATTCGGCATAGATGAATGCCCGTGACTGAATCGCAATTAGATTGAGCAAACATAGGCAGAACCATTCGTATGGAACAATATGAGAAAGGGTGAACGGGCAAACAAAAGCTTAGGGATGCCATGATATCGTGGTGAGTCAAATCCTGCAAATCGCTATTCATTCGCAAACCGAATTTTCATCTGTGAAACATGACTGAGTTTGTCTAGTTTTCGAGCGAATAAAACAGATGGGATGTCTCATCGAAATTGAAAATTCTTATCAAAATTTTCGGTTCTGACGGGCTAACTGGTTTCATTTGGGTGCTATAAAGTACCTACCTATGTATTTATATAAAATATATAAGTATTCTATCAGTTATCTGGTTCCCATAGCACAAGCTTTGCTTAGTTTGGGGCTAGATGGCGCAGTGTGTAACATGTCCACCAATATTTATATCCCACACGATGTTGTCCTTCGCCCCGTTAAATCTCTTGTTAAATCACATAAGTATACATTTTTCGAAACGAAAAATCCATTCTACTCATATCTATTTACTACCTTTCTACGCCGTATTTGATTCAACCTCATTACTTCTATCAATACCTTTTTGTTTTCATTTTATACTCTTCTACGGCAGCCCTTGATAAAGCTCATAAATGCACTTTACTCATGATATGAATACAATAAATGAACCGTACAATTTTAGAACCTATGTTCTTTAATGTAAGGTTTAGAGTTGAATGTTGCAGGCTACCATTACATGCCCATTAAGCCGAATCAAAAAATAATAAGTTGATTTCCCATTGTCATAGTCTGGTGTAGAATTTTCAAACGAAATGATCAGTTCTGAATTTTGAAAACAGAAAATGACATCAATTATTAGGGGAGAAATGAATGCAATGACCAATTCTTGGTTAGGTACTTTTAGAAACAGTTTAGGAACGATGTTTCTTCTTTCGTTAAAGGTAAAATATAATCGAAAGAAAAAAAGGGTCATAAACAAAAGTGCAAGTTCACTCAACTTCTACTATCCAGTCCCAGATTATTCATAAATTAATTTATGAACAACCTTTTATAAGTACGTCTAAGCAAATATTATAAAGATATTAAGTTTGTAATTGTAGTAATCTTCAAAAACACCAGTCTGATTAAAAAAAAATACGAATTGATCAGTTTATAATTTTGAATACAAAAAATGACATGAAGTTATAATTTGTACAAGGTATTTGTACAAGGGCATAATGACAAACAAATAAGTTAGTATCGTTTGGATGGAGACAATTTGATATAGATGATGATGATGGTTTAGAAGAAAAGCTCCTTAGAACATTACTAGGGGCTTAGAAAAGGCCTATCTTAACCTATGCATAACCCAATGTTTTCTAAACAATAGAAGTATCAGGACTCGATTATAAATGGCCGAATTTAGTTCTGAATAGAATTTTGGGCAAAGGTAATCGGTATGCTACAAAATTTTATGCCTTCTGTTATCGAAGCTATCACCTAAATTTTCATTACCTAGGTACTCTCTATAGACAGGAAGGCAGTTATAACAATTTAAATGCACCATTAAAGCTATTTACGGCTACATTCACCGGTGCTTCAAAACAACTTCGAAATTGTCAGTTATTATGAAATACTACTATTGGTAACTTCTATTTCGTGTATTTAAAAGCAAATTGTTATAGGAATTTCGCGTAACTTACCTTTTTCATAAAATGTTAGGAACATTTTATAAAAAAAATCTTATTGGCTGGATACCACAACAGCGGGCTGATTGTCTAACTTGTCTCAAACCTCAAATAGGTCTCACACTGTCAAATCGATCGCGTAGCTATCTTTTGTCGTGTTCGTTCTCGTTGAGTTGAGTGAGTCGCTGAACTGTCATATTTGACAGTTTGAGACCGATTTTGGACGCTATCAAAGATAGACAATCAGAAGGCCGTTGTCGGGACATTTTGTTACATGTTTTCAAGGTTACAGTAACTATTTTAGGAGAACGCACAATCGATCTCACTATCCATTACAATAACAAAAAAAGAAACAGCCCCCCTAGCCATATTACACTATCTATCGTCGCTGTAGAATAGAAACACTTCAAAATGTATAGGATTTGACGTTTCAAGTAAATTAGTCACGTGGTCAGAACGTCAATTCCTATACATTTTGAAGTGTTCTATTCTACAGTGACGATAGATCGTTCTACAGCGACGATAGATCGTGTAATATGGCTAGGGCCCCAGGTCCGTAGCATTTAGTTTTCTATCAGCTCTTATGGGCTTGCAACCTGTCAATGGAATGTATGGAATGCTTAGGTACCTACTTCCGCAAAATGTGGGCAGGTTTCAAATATGAAGGGTATAGGGGAAGAAAGATCATTGTCAAAGTCAACTCATTTTGAGAAAATTTTCAAACAAAGATTGACAATGTTCTACTTTTCCTACAACCATACAATGTTTTTTTGAGCCTTACGTCGACACTGATCGTTTTTAGCGTTATTGGGGTAGGTATAGGGCCAAATGCTTTTTTTATTTTCTACGAGATGGCATTTTTAACTCAATACCGCAACAAAACTGACAATGATCTTTCTTCCCCTGTACCCTTCATATGTGTTTGCACACCATTTCTCTCTGGATCTAAAATGCCTGAGATCTGAGAATACCTACCGCGCCCTATGGATAGTTGTTATGATGTTTCGTTTGCAAAATTTAGTAGGTAAGTAGGTACTTAGAAAGGTCGTTGTCGTACATACTATTGGTATATTCTGGCTTTACCTCGCAACCTTCTCTTCAGGATCAGACGTGAGTCAGACGCCTCTTTTAATCAAAATGCAAATGTAACGCAACCACGTCTAGTCGCGTGACGTGACAGACTGATAGCATAGAGGGGATTGGTCGACAAAATAGAAAAAAAAAACCAAAAAAATACTCGTGTTTTCTTGCGAAATGATGAGATGTATTGACGATGATTGATGAGATGTATGGGTTTGATTCTAGCCGAAGAATAAAACAAAATAGATAAAGTAGGTACCGTAGAACCCCCGAACTTTGCCTACTTTTTCGAGTTTTTTTAAATTTTGCGCCAAACTGATCATAAATACCTAATCGGTTCTGTCATGCTGAAGTCAACCAATTACTAAAGGGCTTTCAATGTGTGTGTGTGCTAGGCTCACAGCATTGAAAACCTTGACAGTAGAGGCTGTCAAAAAAGTAGGCAAAGTTAGGGCAACGAGCCTAACTTTGCCTGAGGTCCATATTTTCTGTAAAACTTGGTAAATCATATAGATTTTAATGCAGTTTAATCATATATTGAACCATTTATAGATTATATTCTCAATACTACTCCAAATAATTATATTTAACTTTATATGATGGCAGGCAAAGTTAGGGCATCATTTACCGACAAAATGCGCCAAAAGTCAGGGCTGTCACAAAAAAGTAATCATCATCATCAGCCTATACAGTCCATTGCTGGACATAGCCTTCCTCCAATCTGCGCCATTTTATCCTGTCCATGGCTTGTTGCATCCACGGCACGGCGAACCTTGGAAAATCATCACTCCACCTAGCCAGAGGGTGTCCTACACTACTTTTTTCAAGTCGTAACAATAAAAGTAGGTACATAGATGGATAGTAAAATATTGAAAAAAAGTAACGAACATCTAACCGCTTTTATTGGTGCTAAAGTAGCAATGTCTTATTTAAAAATACCAAAAGAAAACAGACGGGAGTGGTTTGAAATTCATAACCCTCATTTTGTTCTGTTGGTTAAATCTAAAACTGACAACCCTAGGGTAGGCAAAGTTTGGAAAACTTTATTCAAAAAATTGCGCCTAACTTTGCCTTCTCAGATATTTCTGTCAATAATCACAGTATTTAGATGAGATAATTGTGTTTCGAAAGCCGATCATATTTGCCAACTACTGTAAAGATATGAAAGACGTACCTCAAACCAGTTCCTCACAATGACATAATTTTGTGGGACAAGTCAAAAAATTGCGCGATTTCCACCGAAAACTTTTTGCAACTGTTGTGTATGTGGGTAGGTTCGTGTGTTAAATATTCCTATTAAAGTGTCAAAAATCCCAACTAATTATCTAGGTGATTCTGAAATGAATGTAAAAAAAATAACTAATGAAATTATTTCCAGGCATAAATCTTTGTTTGACGGCACATTGGGAAAATACACTGGGGGGCCAGCGGAACTGTGTGTACGCGAGGGAGCGGTGCCGATATTTTGCCGCGCGCGCCCGCTGCCCTACGCGCTGCGCGAGCGCGTAGACGCTGAACTAGACGCGATGCTGCGCGCCGGCGTCATCGAGCCGGTGACGCATTCCGACTGGGCCACACCTTTGGTTGTCGTACGTAAGGCTGATGGAGGGTTGAGAATTTGTGCTGATTACAAGGTAACTCTTAACAAGGTTTTAGCAATCAATAGATTTCCGGTTCCAAAAATGGAGGATTTATTCAGTGATATTTCCGGAAATAAATATTTTACAAAATTAGATCTATCACAGGCATATAACCAGATCGTTTTATCAGAGCAGTCTAGGGACTACACCGTTATTAACACCCATAAAGGCTTATTTAAGTACTCACGCCTTGTGTACGGTTTAGCGTCTAGCCCGGGTATTTTCCAGAAAATAATGGTGGATTTATTTAAAAATGTCCCAAATGTAGTAGTTTTCTTTGATGATATATTAATAAAAAACAAAGATTTTGACGGTCATATTAAATCAATAAAGCAAGTTCTCGACATTTTAGATAAACACGGCCTGAAAATTAAAGAAAGCAAATGCGAATTTTTTGCTAAAGAGGTAAAATACTTAGGCTATATAATCGATAAGAATGGAGTCCGCGTGGATCCTGATAAGGTAAAGGCGATCACAACTATGACTCACCCTTCTAATATTACAGAACTAAAATCCTTTATAGGTATGGTTAATTTTTATGGGAAGTTCATTAAGAACCTAAGTGTTCATTTAGCGCCACTTTACGGTCTTTTAAAAAAAGGTAGGCATTGGCGGTGGGGAGAGGAACATACTATTGCTTTTAATAACGTGAAACGATTATTGAGTAGCACCGAGACTCTGGCTCATTTTGACATGGATTGTAAGTCAGTGCTGACGGTGGACGCGAGCTCGCGCGGCCTCGGCGCCGTGCTGGCGCAGTGTGCGCGCGCCCCGCCCTCGCCCGGCGCCCCGTCTGACGAGCGCGTCGTTGCCTATGCCTCACGCGCGCTCTCATCTAACGAATTACATTATAGTCAAATTCATAAAGAGGCCTTAGCTATTATATTTGCAATTGAAAAGTTCCATAACTATCTTTACGGTAGGAAATTTGTGCTGCGTACGGATCATAAGCCTCTAGTTAGCATCTTTGGGCCGAACATCGGCATTCCTACCGCAGCTGCCAGCCGACTGCAGCGCTGGGCTATAAAACTAGCAGCATATGATTTTGATATCGAGTACATTAGGACAGACAAAAATACGGCAGACGCCTTGTCGCGCTTGATTGGTTCCCAAAAAAATGACGTGGCGAAGGAGGAAGTAGAATTACCGGAACAAACTTATTTACATTTTTCGACAGAAGCTATGTTGTTAGATTACAATGTTTTAAAAAAAGAAACGACCCGTGATCCACTTTTGAGTCGCGTATTGAGCTATCTGATGGACGGTTGGCCAAAAGATATCGACATTAATGAACTAAAACCGTATTTTAACAGAAAAAACGAGATATACGCCGAACTAGGATGTATTATGTGGGGGCATCGGGTAGTGATACCAGCAGCCTGCAGAAAACAAATTATATCAGAACTTCATGACCCACACATGGGAATCGTTAAAACTAAAGCTTTGGCCCGGAGTTACGTCTGGTGGCCGGGAATCGACGAAGCGGTAGAGGCGCAGTGCCGCGCCTGCTCGGTGTGCGCCGCGGTGGCTGACGCGCCTCCTGCGCACGCGCCCCGCTCTTGGCCCTGGCCCAACCACCCGTGGTCTAGGCTTCATTTGGATTTTTTAGGCCCAATAGGCGGATTAAAATACCTAGTAGTAGTCGATTCATGTTCGAAATGGATTGAAGCCATAAAAATGCAGAAAACGACAGCACAAGCTGTTATTTCGGTCCTTCGTGAGTTATGGGCTAAATTTGGTTTACCTAAACAAACTGTGAGTGATAACGGTCCACCATTTTCTAGTTCAGAATTCCAGACATTTCTTAAACACAACGGCGTCAAACATATATTCTCGGCTCCATATCATCCTGCATCGAACGGCGCCGCCGAGAATGCTGTTAAGGTTTGTAAACGCGTCATCAAAAAGGCATTCAAACAAAACCTTAATGTGGACACAGCTTTATGTCGGTTCTTGCTAGCATATAGAAACACAAACCACGCAACTACAGGTGATAGTCCCGCTAATATACTGCAAGGTCGTAATCTGCGTATGCGATTAGATAATCTTAAGCCAGACAGGGAAGCTCGAGTGGCCGGCAGACAGGAATATAGTGAGCGTAGTGCGGGGGGTTCGCAGCGTCAGCTGTCGCCGGGCGCGCAGGTCTGGTATCGGGAGTATAGCGGCGCAGATAAGTGGCTACCTGGTACAATTAGTAAGCAGCTAGGAGGTAGTGATTACGTGGTCAAATCTCACAATGGAACCGGAATTCATAGGCATATTGATCAGCTAAAACAAAGAGTTGCGAAAAATAGCGAAAATGTTTTTGTTGATAACAGGGTAGGCTGTGATATAATTGCTAACAAATTACAATTAAATAAGCATTCACGGAAGTCTTTAGCCGTACCGATAACCAGAGATGTGAACCCAGTCGACGAAGTTGGTTTTTCGGAAAGGGGTAATGTAGGGGCAGGGGCAGAAGGCAGTCCGTTGTCACGAAATACGGCGCAAGCTATTACAGAAGCTCCAGACGCCAGCGCAACGACCAGTAACGTCCGTACCCCTCCCGTGTGTCCCAGTGGGTCGTCAGACAATGAGCCTTGTGATACTGTTAATGTTAATGCAGAACGTCCTAGACGAGATCGGAGACCGCCAAGGCGTTATGGCTTCGAAGAAATAGACTAAATACAACATACTTATTAGTAGTAGGAAATAGTTTGTACTTGTATTCACCTGCCTATGTTTATGATAACATTTAGTTTCATAGTTGTTTAAAGTAGATCTATTAAAAGGTAACATAGTTATGCTCATGATTTATATAAGTTTCGGCTGAGTAAATTGTAAGTCCCTATTATTGTGATTTTATGGTTAATCAATTAAGTTAAACTAGTTTTATAATGTATGTAATGTAGTTAAGTTTATTAGTTAAGTTATTAGTAAATAAGGGTGGAGGTGTTGTGTATGTGGGTAGGTTCGTGTGTCGACAGTCTCGAATAAACGGATGTACCAAGCACACGCGTATTATTTATCAGCAACTACTAGGAAATGGCTGCCGTTATTTTAAAGTTAAATAGTGCAGTATTGGCTGTTTATGATTTGGGTTTCTACCAACGAACAAAAATTAGTGTTGTTGTGATAGGAAAATAAATATCGTACTTTTTATAATTTAGGCAAAGTTACCTACACTAGGCAAAGTTCGGGGGTTCCACGGTACCTACATGATTCCATTTTTTATTCTCAGTCGTGGTGGTTCAGTCTTAGCAACTATTTAGTAACCAGTTACTATTCTATCCGTGACTATAGTAAAGTATGGACAGTTGTATGGACTGAACTTAGTTTAGTCAAGCTACCGCTAGAGGCACTGCACTGAATTCCATACAATTGAGTTAATTTGCTATAGTCACGGATAGAATAGTAAACTCGTGCATACTGGCGATCGAGGCACTGTAGCTGTTCAGCTGAGATGCAAGAGTGTGGGTTACGTTTTCTCGACAAGACTGCATTATTTGGATAGTATTTATTCTAGTTCTAGGTGTTGTGTTACCACATAAGTTTTTGATAGTTTTCGGCTTCAGCCGTTAGGGGGCGTGATTGAGTAGGCAACAAGATTCTCATTTCGAAACTTTTCAATCTAAACTTCCTTCTGACTACCTCCTTAGACTTCAAATGATCTAGACCTGAGAACATTGTGTAAATTACCTTGAGCCAATCCTGTTCCGTTTTGTTTTTCTTTTTTCTCATTTTTATATTGCTGTAAATTGTATGTTAGGTGTTCCTTTGTTTGTATAAACTCTAGTAAATGAATATGCTCAAAGCATAGCTTATTAAGCTAAATAAAGAACACGACCCACGGTAATTATAAATTATTAAAAACTCTCTTCGTTTACATAGTCTAATGAAATAAAATAACAGTTCATAACAAATAATCTGTATGTTTAAAGCATTAATGAACATGATAATTAGAGCGTATAATTAAAGAAAATACAGGGTGTGGCCAACGATAATTTCAGGTCAATGTATAATTTGTCAGGGGCAGCTTGACAAGGTCCTATGGAAGATACGATTTAGGTCATTGTCAAAGTATATCTACACTTACTTAAAGTATACCTTCAAACAATCGTCCGTCACTAAAAAACACTGATATTTTCATGATTGTAGATTTGCTAAAAATGTAAATGACCACGACTGTATCACCTAGGTGCTGTAGACATTCTCTCATATCTTTAGGCATTTTTACAAAGACCTTTATAAGGCCAAGTCTTTAGGCCTTTAGGGAGGACTTTTTCTTTTCATTTTTAACCTTTTCAAGGCCATCAAAATAATGTAAGAGTACAGAAAAGAACCAGTAACAAAACAAGTAAAATGTAAGGTGGCATTTATATGAATACCGCGTTCCGAGTTATCGGTTTTATATCGGAATCCGATGCTCGTTTCCACTGAGTGACACCTGACGATTTCATAAACGTTGGGGAAAGTGCTTTTGGGTCGCATCGGGAATGCACAATATCTTTTACATTCGATTCTGACTTATACGGCAGATGACCTTCGAAAATTTCATTTTATATTATAAATCTGATATGTTAGTGGGTGTGATCCGTTTGTTTGTTTCTAACCGGGCAGGTTCTTCCAAACTAAGTTTGTCTTTGCCATCCTAACTCAAGTCCGGAGTTAGCAAGGACAAACATGGCAAGGAAGACATCATTGTGTTACAATCACGTACGAAGTTCCATAAATTAGTACCCACCTTAGTACCGCGTTCACACGCTTCCGAGCAAACAGACATTCAACAAGACAGATATATGATCAAAGCGAGCTTAAAGTAGCTCTGTCACTCTCATCCCAAGGAGACCGAACGCGAAAAAGATGACGTGTTCATTCAATGTCTATCAGCTATATGAAAAATCAGCTTTTCGAAAATGGTTGCATTTTTATCTCATTCACATCCGGAGACTTGTACCTACGCCTGAAGAGAATGTCTGTTGTAGGTACCACATTGTACTGTAATTAAAAAATATATAAACTCTTAATACTTTGAATAAGTATTTAATAATATCATTTTAATTTTGAAGTCTGTACAAATAACCAAATGAGATAATATCCATCGTTTTTACGCCGTGATCCCTAAAACAAGTTAAATCATGTTTCTCTTTTAATTTTCCTCCATAGATTTTATTCAGATGCACCGTCGAAGACTTATAATATTTAAGAAGAGTGGATAGCATCACGATAAGTGCAGACGATAGTTCTTGCAACATTCTGACGGAATTGAATTTAGATTTGAAACTTTTACTGCTCCGTCTAGACTCGAGCCGGACATCGCGCAAAACACTCACTGGGATGACCGAAACTTTCGAAAACACTTCTAGGTGCTTTTAGAGCTTGAGATCTAGATGCATATTGAAATTTATCTTTTATGTGATCTTAGAGAATCAATAAATGAATTTACCACCTATGTGGACGCTGCCCTTACTTCTAGCTAGTTAGTTGAATAAACATAATTATACCACGTAGTAGCACAATATTAGATGACATAAGCAAGATAGTTTTGAGCAGTCTCCACGATGTTGGTCACGAAAGAACAGGAGTAGAATCACCTAGCTCTTCAGACGTTTCAACGTGATCCTAGTGGTCCTACTGAATAAATGATATTTGATTTTTGAATTCTGAATTTTTGAGTAGCATACAATTAGCACGTGTATGTATACGAAAAGAGCAGGCTTATGACGTAAACACACTAGGTATTAGCAAAAAGCATGCTTTTTGCATGTGTATTACCTATAGGTAATACACATGCAAAAAGTTTTTACTACACGTAGCGTCGGTATAGGTATACCTATACCGACGCGACGTGTAGTAAAACAAAAAAAAATGAGAAAAAATGTTAAATATTATAAAACTAATCTTATACATATTTATTGGTGCATAACTTTACAAAATACAATTCCACATTAGAACCAGTAGAGTTATCATAGTTTTCACGAAGTCTACAACAAACTTCAATATATGAATACCGAAACCAACAATATTTTTCACAACACGTTCACATTCTGCAATATACAGGTGCAAGGAAACTAAAATTATTATACAACGCGTTTGTTAGATTCTATAAATATATTGGTAAATAGTATAAATCAATTCGTAATTTTTTTAGATACCTTGGTAATTGTAAAGTGAATATAGTATCGGTATTTCGGATTTATAGTTTGATATTAGACTCATTTCCGTTGTTATTTAAATTGAATAAATAATAACTGTTGAAAAGAAACATAATTTCGTATAGGTATTTATAATTAATAATATCTATGATTTTTAGAATGTAATTCAACTTCATAACAATTTATTTTGATATCTTTTAACAGACATCCGTTTAATTAAAAATATATTTTAATTAATTGTTTAAAATGTGATAAGTATGTGTCAAAATTCGTAATATAATTATTAAAGTGTATTTCAATAATAATAACAATTTATTTCAATAAATAAATTGTTATTGGTAGTCAGAGGTGGTGCAAAACAAGTAGGGTACTATATAAACGGTATCAAAGTCGATACGGCTCTCAGTTTTGGCATAGTTGGTCAGTTTGGCAGTTTGGCTCAGTTGGACTCTGTTGGATGGAGTTGGTTGGAAGACACGAGAGAGGCAGTACCTGGGAATACTTGTTTTGCACCCTGTCGGTGCTTTGTCCGGCTCTGAGTACCTACCTACCCATCTTAAAACAAGATAAGTAATTTTTATCGCTATATTTTTCATTGAAATAGAAATAGAAATAGAAATAGAAATAAGTTTTATTTTCGTCACTATAGGTACGGTACAGGCATATAAATCAAAAATGTTACAGTGACAAGAAAATAGGGCTACCCCTCAGCATTTGCTCCAGCAGCGCCAAGGCTGTTAGAGCGCTGGTTTTCAGTTTTCATTGCTGTTCGCTACATTCAAATATTTTATATAAAAGGTTATTTGGCTGTCCTAGATTAAAGTAATAAACTTTAATATAAGATTTACCTAGTTTTAAGGAAAGGTAGTTCTTCAAAGAAGTGTATCACTATAATAAAATACAATGATTTTGATTTTAAGACTATTTATTTTTATGATTACTATCTTTTTTCTTAAAAAGGTAGGTAGCTCACCTTACATCAGAAGGTGGGATTCGAACTTATTCTAATACATTTTTGAAAATTTCAGAAAGAATTCCAATGGCTTGGAAGGCCTGAAAGCGATTCGCAACGCTGTGTCTACAAAACGCCCACCGCCGCGCCGCCATGACGATGATGATGTTCCGTCTCCAATTTTCCACCCATCGAAGGAAAATTGCTGCAGGCTGATGCAATAACATCGAGGTTCTCACCAACAAGAAGGGAGCAGTATTTCTTCTGACGCAAAGGCCGGTAAGGCCCTGAAGGGCTCTGTGCTATTTTGGTTCGAATCATGGAGTCCTGAAAGTAAATTCCTTTGTTAATTTTTGTTATGATGAAGCTATGACGTAATACCATGTAATACTAAGGTAGCTTTTACTGAAATCAAATTGTCAGAATTTATGTTGTATGGTACTACTACTTACCTATAAGCGATGTAGATGTTAAGGCGGTAGTCCTCAACATTAACGTATCATATAAATCAGTCGGTCCAAATTAGATACTCGTAGAAACAGAACCTTTTTAACTATATTTAATTATAAGGCAGATTATTAAATAACTGTTTATAATTATACTCGAAAGGTACTTTTTTGTTTTGCAAGGCAATGGATAAAATTCGTTATAATATCGATTCCATTTCATGTATTTCATTTGGATTGCACTGGCCCATTTTTCTGTATCTAGTGGAGGGTAGAACTACATTGTGTTAAACGGTAGATGAATTGACAAAGTTTTGTTTACATTGACTCTAAAATATTTTTATTTTTGTCAAGTAGAGAGATTTGTTCACGGTAGTTGATTATTATCTCGTGAATAATAGTGATGTGTTTGTTTGTGAAGTTTCATGTCAGTACTGGCCGAGCGGGTTGTGAAAGGTATTAGGTACGTATTTTTTAGAAAATTACTAAGTTCATTCTGGGTACGTATAACGTAGTGACTGAGACGTAACAAGCTGCTAGCTTGCCTGGTGAACAGTCTAGACATCACTTGGCAGCAGTGATGGGACTGAACATGACAGGTTTAGCTGATAGGTGAGAGGCTGCTAGCTTGCCTGGTGAACAGTCTAGACATCACTTGGCAGCAGTGATGGGACTGAACATGACAGGTTTAGCTGATAGGTGAGAAGCTGCTAGCTTGCCTGGTGAACAGTCTAGACATCACTTGGCAGCAGTGATGGGACTGAACATGACAGGTTTAGCTGACAGGTGACAAGCTGCTAGCTTGCCTGGTGAACAGTCTAGACATCACTTGGCAGCAGTGATGGGACTGAACATGACAGGTTTAGCTGACAGGTGACAAGCTGCTAGCTTGCCTGGTGAACAGTCTAGACATCACTTGGCAGCAGTGATGGGACTGAACATGACAGGTTTTAGCTGAGACTTTTGGTATTGATTGATAATGACTATGACGTAAATGAACTTAAAAATTCAGGTTATTATTATTTTACTTCATTTTGTGTTAAGTAAGATTAACGTTTTCTGATATTATGTCTGATGATAGTTATAACTACCTAAACAGGCTATGTACTTACATGATACTTCGAGGACGAAGTAATTTGCAGAATGGCCGTGTTAGATTCTATAAATATATTGGTAAATAGTATAAATCAATTCGTAATTTTTTTAGATACCTTGGTAATTGTAAAGTGAATATAGTATCGGTATTTCGGATTTATAGTTTGATATTAGACTCATTTCCGTTGTTATTTAAATTGAATAAATAATAACTGTTGAAAAGAAACATAATTTCGTATAGGTATTTATAATTAATAATATCTATGATTTTTAGAATGTAATTCAACTTCATAACAATTTATTTTGATATCTTTTAACAGACATCCGTTTAATTAAAAATATATTTTAATTAATTGTTTAAAATGTGATAAGTATGTGTCAAAATTCGTAATATAATTATTAAAGTGTATTTCAATAATAATAACAATTTATTTCAATAAATAAATTGTTATTGGTAGTCAGAGGTGGTGCAAAACAAGTAGGGTACTATATAAACGGTATCAAAGTCGATACGGCTCTCAGTTTTGGCATAGTTGGTCAGTTTGGCAGTTTGGCTCAGTTGGACTCTGTTGGATGGAGTTGGTTGGAAGACACGAGAGAGGCAGTACCTGGGAATACTTGTTTTGCACCCTGTCGGTGCTTTGTCCGGCTCTGAGTACCTACCTACCCATCTTAAAACAAGATAAGTAATTTTTATCGCTATATTTTTCATTGCTGTTCGCTACATTCAAATATTTTATATAAAAGGTTATTTGGCTGTCCTAGATTAAAGTAATAAACTTTAATATAAGATTTACCTAGTTTTAAGGAAAGGTAGTTCTTCAAAAAAGTGTATCACTATAATAAAATACAATGATTTTGATTTTAAGACTATTTATTTTTATGATTACTATCTTTTTTCTTAAAAAGGTAGGTAGCTCACCTTACACGTTCATGTTTGAAAAGTACGAACCGTGAATACGTATAGAATATAAATAGGTATAAATTAGGAAAATTAGCTTTCTAATAGCGTCGATGGGCTTGCAACCTGTCACGTACGTATGGAATACTAACTTCTGCAAAATGTGTGCAAATATGTATTTGGACATACCTCTGACCCACTTAGACATCTTTAAAGGATCTTAAAAAATCCTAAAGAGATCTGAAAGAATGTTTACCGCGTCTGAGGGATGCAGTCATATTTCATTTTATTTAGAAAAATTGTACAGAAAAACATAAAAACCTCTTTTTTTTCCATTCAAACTGCCCTTGCTTCTTGACTGTCCAAATACGCCCCGTCATCCATCTTGCTAAGCCTTGTCCACAACTTTTAACTCCATATCCTATACTTTATTGCTCTAAGCTCACAACAAATCAATATTCACAGGTTGTCTGCACTAGGCTTTATTTATTCCGCCTACAAGATCCAGACACACCCTGACACCACCTCTATTGGTTTCTTGTCAAAACACCTATTATTCTACACTGCATGCAATGGAACATATAAATGGTAAATTCTCTTTATAACATTTTCTCATTGCAATGAGCTAGGTTACTATGTCTTATCTATACCAATATAATAAAGAGGAAGAGTTTGTTTGTTTGAACGCGTTAATTACAGGAACTAGAAGTTGGGTCGCCGACATAGTCAAACGGATTAGCACGTTGAAGTGGCAATGGGCAGGCCATATAGCACGCAGAACAGGTGGGGCCGAAAAATTCTCGAGTGGAGGCCACGTACCGGCAAGCTTAGTGTTGGACGTCCAACGACAAGATGGACAGACCACCTTGTAAAAACTGCATGTGGACGTCCAACGGCTGAGATGATGATGATGATGATGATGATGAATGATGGCACCAACCAGACCCTACGAATCTCGCAGCCGAATTTTATTTTTAAAATAAACTGTTTCATCCGCGACATGCAATATTGATTCGGTAGACGAAGGCAGTAAATATCGAACGGTATGAAAGTGGACTCCTTCGGGGCCTAGGTGACTATTCTCAAAGCAATCGAGTAAGTACTCGTAGTAAATCGTTCGAAAACTAAATTTGAAAATGTAAGTGGCTGCTCAATATTTCAGAGCGTCTTGCTTTTTAAATTCAAAAAGTATTCACGTTCACGTTGATTAATCGAGAAAAATTTTGAATTTAAAATTTTCGGATGATTTGGTTGGGGCTTTGGATTTATCTAAAACATTGAGGTTCAAATAGTATAAGCTACCAATGTCTATCAAAATCTTCCTTACCATGAGATGGTCTTTCTGGATGGTCTCTAAGGTATTTTTTTTTATCCGTTGAAGATTTAACGGATAAAAAAAAACGTGATAAGGACGACCGACGTCTCCGTCCCGTCCGAGGTTTTATCCTGTTACGTATGCAGCGACCTTTAAATTACGATAATGTTAATATTGTGATATTGTCATGTAATTCATGACAAGAACCCAAAAATTAAAAAGTAGCATGTTTTTTTTTTTGCTCTGCGGTATGTTGAGTGAAATAACCTCAAAATACCAAATGAACCAAACCGTCAAACTTTTTTTTTTTAAGAAATCCTTGCCGAAGCGCAATACCGAAACAGACGACATTGTATTTATCCTTCGTAAACAAAATAGTTCCTAAAAGAGGAAGTTTCGTCTAAGCTATCACATACTCTGCTCGACTATTTTGCCAACACTCCAAGAGGCTACTAGGATTTGCAAGCGCTTTTTACGGGTTGACTAAGAATAGTATTGGGAGTGGGGGCTAAGCACGAGTTATGAGACTTGTGCAAAGGTCAAAAATGTAGATATAGTTAAATTTTAATTAAAATGTCAATCAGGAAAAAACGAAGCTATGTCTAGTTTATAGCATATTAAATCAATTGAAATGGTCAGGACTAGCTTTCTATTTTACATGAATTGTAAATAATCTAAGCTTTCTATGTAGGTAATATAGTAATATCATAAGCAAGCACTCCGTCCAATGGCAAAATTTTGCCATTGAACGAAAAATCCGAGACAGAGAATAAATAATAGTAGGTACTTACCCGGTCAATTTTGTTTAAATTTAAGGAACAAAATGGCATATCGTAGTGTGGCCAACCGTTTCTTTTTTATAAATCTGGAGGATGCAAGGCATGTATTAATTTGGCATATCCCCGTAGTGTGGCCGACCGTTTCCTGTTATAATTCAGGCAAAGCCTTAAGATGGAACTTAAGACCGTAGTGTGGCCCCTACATAACCCACCAAGCTACCGAGTTCCTTAAAACTGCTAGTAATAAATAATAAAAAGCCTTTTATTTCTTGCTTGATTTTGCTTACAAAAGTGTTTAAAAAAAAAAAAAGTATTGTATGTAGGTACTTATAAGTAAGTGTTGTATGTAGTATATGTTTTTTTTTTTTTTTTTTCCTATTGTATTTAATCTTCGGCTGATTCTTCTGCAAGAACCCTTCTACAGGTGAAGGCCTCCTCCAAGGATAGCCATTCGTCTCGGTTTTGAGCCGTGTGGAGCCAGTGCGGGCCAGCTGTTTTCTTTATTTCATCATCCCAGCGAGTGTAGGGTCTTCCTTTGCACCGGTTTCCCTGCGGGCCTTTCCAGGAAGTCACTCTTTTGCTCCATCTTTGGTCTTCCTGGAAAAACTGCTAGTAAATAGTGCTAACTGCCAGAACTTATCGAAGTTTAGCGAATATAAGTCGGGGACACGTTCGGGAATTCACTTTATTTCTGTTTCGCTTTCTGCTTCGCAAAACAAAAATAGTATGAATTTCGAGATTTCCAAGAAAATCTATTTATCAAAAAAATGTTGAATCATACTGATAAATACTCGTAGCTTTACACACAAAGAATACAATAACATAATATAAACTTTCAAATTATGAATATAAAACTCAAAAATATCATACATCTTTACTTACTTTAGGCAATACACTTAACGGGACGCAGTGGTGCCTATCCACAAGAAAGACTTCGTTATGTGTAGAGCTGAATTGAATAGCCGCGGCTCACGATGTATTCATTTACTGTTTAGAGCTCATTTTAACGCATACTATACATTTCTATCATCTTAACCAGGATAAAGTAAGTTGTTGTCAGAAGTTACTCAAATTGGAAGTCACTCAATCCGTACCTCCGTACCCATATTATAAATGTGAAAGTGTGTTCATTTGTTTGTTTATTTGTCCTGCTTTCACGTCAAAACAGAGCGACGGATTGAAGTAATTTTTTGTGTGGAGATAGTTGGAGGGCTGGAGAGTAACATAGGCTACTTTTTATCCGGGTACCACGCGAGCGAAGCCGCGGGCAGCAGCTAGTAGCTAATAAGCATTCACTCAGTATGACTGCTGGAGTCAGAAAGCATAACTTAGGTGATTGTACTCCTGTTCCTCCACAACCAATACCGTACAACAAACATTGTTTGGGACCTAGCTTTCTTTTCGGTGGTCCATCCTCTTAACTCAAAATGGCCAAAATTCATATAGCTCAAATGGCAAATATATTGTTTTAAAAAACCCTCAGATTAATAACACAAACATGTAAGAAGCTGTAGGTACTCGAAACAAAGCGTTGTCCAAAGAATCAAACCCTTATCTTTCAAAGGGATTGGTAATGAAATGCAAAAAGCAACCGGTTGTGACTTTCCGAGGCGAAGTTGCAATTATGCACGCGGCTGCTACAAAGCAGATAACTAGCAATTTAGCTGAGATTAAGTCGTAATGTTTACTGGACTACCGCTGAGGAGGTGTGGTGGCCATGTTTTGTGAATTTATTGGAAACATCCTCTTATTTGATTGGCTACATAGCCAGACGACTAGGGTGGTGCCCAGGCACATGTAGGCCAGATTAGGACCACGTTTTGGGTTTTTGATTTTCAAACGATTTTAAAAAAAGGTGTTCGGTACCTCAGAATGCCATAATTTATGTATCAACTTGGTTTTTTTTTTTAAATTTTATTTGAAAGGATACCCACTTCCAGATTGGTTCCATATTTATCGAAACTCATTTCTTATGATGATATCCATGAAGAATTGAAAGAACTCCTCAAGTATTTTAAGCATACACAATATACATTGATTTTGGTATTTTCAGCAACAAGTCATTTGTTTATCATTGTCATTTGATGAAGTGAAACTGATGAAGAAAACCACAGAATGTCAACGGAACCTCATAATAGAACAATATGTCCTATCCGTCTTTGAGCTAATACATAGAGCTTAAAGTAGTTTAAGTTATGATGTAACTACCTTCTCTGTCTCAAATTTGCGACAAACAATAAACTTTTTCCAGCCTCATGGTTACTATCTTTCACAATCTGACTTCCAATTTACTTCGTAATCCGCAAGACAAGTTTATCATACGACCACCAGTGGCTAGCTTATTTATTGTTTATTCCGATAATATCTACAAATAAGGAACGTGTATAATGTGGTGCCTGCAAATACGTATCTTGCAAATATCTTACTTCCTATTGGAAGAACTGTTGGTGGCCTAATATGAGTTGTACTACCAATCGTTGCCTCTCTTTTCGATATTTTCAATGGATCTTAAGTGCCTCAGTATTACACAAAATATCTACAGGATGAGAGATGTAGTTTCTTTTTAAGGGAGTGTACACATTGCGTTTTCTGCAGCGCGTTTTTGAGCTGCGCGTTTGTATCGATACAAACGCGCGTTCGCAACGCGTTTTTTTCCATACAAAAGCGAACCGGGAGGGGGGCTGCGCGTTCGCATCGCGTTCGAATCGCGTTTGTATCGATACAAACGCGCTGCAAAAAACGCAATGTGTACACTCCCTAACTGACTTAAAAAAAAGGAGGAAGTTCTCAATTCATTGGAATCCTTTTTTTGTGTGCTTTTTTATGCATGTTCACCGGTTCACCGATTACTCAAAGACGCCTGGACCTGAATTTAGCCACTTGTATCATCTGCCCATATAACTGTACCTATAGGAGCTGATTTTAGAGAATTTAGGTATAATAAAACAAATACTTTCGGTAGCTCAACTAATCTAAGCCACTACCAAACGGAAGCGTGCCCAAGACACTGGCAGCATTACCGCGCTGGATGGCAATGCTGATACGTTGAGCCAAAAAAGTGCCAGACTTGGGATCACGCGTCGCTTCTATTAGACGCCCTGAAAGTACTTTGAATACGCGATGGGCCCCGGTACCCCACGAACCCAGGGTCTCAATAATGTGGCTTGGATCAGTTGAGCTACTTATAGATCGTTTCCAACGATCCTTAGGTGGCTCAACTGGTTCTTTTTATATATTATAATGTTATGTAAATATGTAGTAGTTTCTGTACTCAGTAACGAATACTTTCTATATCTTGTATCTAAAACAGAAAGACTTTTAGATTGCCTTCTGTACATCACCAAGAATTGATGTACAAGACTAAGCTATTTACGTTGGATTGACTTGAGCAGGGTCGGTAGTAATAGCTTACTAATGATGACATTCTACCCATTTGTAGATGTAAAGGTTAATTCGATAAGTTTAATCTCAATACTAGTATCTCACAAACTTGATAACTTGTTTAGTCTAGTTTTTCAATTAAGTCATGGTGTCCTTGATTGAAAACTAGACTTCACGATTGTATTCCCCAAACTAGTAGGGTGACCTCGAGTCTTATGTTTTAATAGCTTACTATTGGTCACACCACAGTGTAACCACGAGTAAAATAAATTCCCGTTAGTCACACCAGTGTGACAATCTTGTGTGACCACGAGTCTGTCGTCTATAGGTACTTACTTGGTTGAGAACTAGGCTTGGTGTGGATGTCTATTTGAGTTCTGTTGGTTAGTAGCTCTGTTTTCTAAGCTGTTGGTTGTGAGTGTGATTCCCACCCAGGACAAAAATTTGCGTGATGAACAAATGAAAATGTTTGTTCTGCGTCTGGTTGTTATAAAGTTTATTTGTGTTTTAAAAAATAAATATTAGGTAAGTACCTTGGACGAACTAGATGTCTAGACCCCGATTTCAAGCGTCAAAACGCCAAATAAAAGATCAACCAACTGTTGGTTGACTCGTTCGTTTCGCTCATTCAGTCGCGCTAAAGTCGTTGTACTGTAAACATGAATTTGGCGGCAAACAAAAATGGCGATTTGTGCCATCAAAGTGTGCAGGAATTACAAAGGACGACTAAAAATAAATAAGGAAGTTACATAGCATCGGTAAGTAAACTATAAATAACTATAAGTTATGAAAACAAGAAAATAAAACTTTGTAATTTTATCCTAACATGTTCTAAGAGGGTTGCCATAATTATTCTTTGATTTTACCCATGTGAGAGCGTGAGCAAATAAAAAAAAGTGTTGAATCCAAGGATTTTATAAACAAACAGGATGCTTAAGTCGACTTTAATGTAAAAGGGACTTTGAACCTTATCACGACTACACAACTATCTATTACTAGTAGTTCGCCCCGAACTGAGATCTCGCGCACCGTAGATGGCCAACATTTGGACTTTCTTCTGACTACCCCTATAATTTCAAGTGCTACTACTGCCGGGTATGCCTATTGCGCTAGTTCTTCATGGTAAAAAATACTAGCATGCATGCAATACATAATGTCGTGTCTAATTTTTCATTTATTTCATATTTATGAATTCTCGTCGTATTTTTAAAAGTATACGTCCTAGAATAAAAATAATAACTATTTTAGAATGTACAAATAAAGACCTTTCATTTGACACCGCACTCAATATATTTGTTTACTTAACTTTTTTTACCCCAATTATTTTCATTTTTTATCAAAAATTTTTTTATCATGAAAATAAATCAAGTAGCATCTAAAATCATTGCAAACCAAACCGCAACGATGCCACTCTCTTTTTAAGACCGACCAGTCAATGAGCTACGAAGACATCGAAACTCTATGAAACGGGAGCTCTTGCAGCTCTGGTTTTGTAGTTTTTGGTCTTTGGTCGTATTTCAAAAACTATACATCCTAGATTAAAAATAAAAACCATTTTGGAATGTACAAAATAAGCCCTTTCGTATGACACCCCACTCAATATATTTGTGTAACTTTCATAATTTTTTACCCCCTTGGGAACCCAATATCTTCACAACCCCTTCATCGATTAAGCTCATATGCTCCACCGTAAATTTTCTTACCACAACCTATTGACCTACCAAGTTTCATGCAGATTGGATGAACGGTTCGACAGTTATGCTCGAACAACAATTCGTGAAACATACAAACATACAAACATACAAACATACAAACATACAAACATACAAACATACAAAGCAAAATCGCCCAACTTACCACTAAGATCTTCGCTCGCTTCGCTCGCTCGATCGATAATTTAATCTTGGTTATAAGGATTGTTGGTCTTGTTGAGAGGCTTTCTTGATAGGTTTGTCTCTTTCACACTCGTTGTTGGATTAGTAGTGTGCCCAAGTCATTGAAATTTCCGGATATTTTTACCTTATCGCGCTCGACAAAATCAGCGCTTGATTTCGATCCTTGGTTTCGATCCTTGAATTCGATCCTTGATTTCGATCCTTGATTTCAATCCTTGATTCAAATCTTGAATCTGAAATCTTGAATCTTGAATCTTTGAAGTGACAGCTGTCAAACTTCAAACGGCCATATCTCATGAATTACTCGTCCTAGACTCCCCGTTCTCAGTTCAAATGAAAGCTATGACCAAGATCTTCATTTTAAGTGACAGCTGTCAAAATGACATCTGTCATCTGAAATCTAGATCTTGGTCATAGCTTTCATTTGAACTGAGAACGGGGAGTCTAGGGCGAGTAGTTTCCGAGATATGGCCGTTTTAAGCTTCGAACTGACAGCTGTCAAACTTAAAACGGTCATATCTTGGAAACTACTCGTCCTAGACTCACCGTTCTCGGTTCAAATGAAAGCTATGACCAGGCCTGTCTCACTTCTCACTTTAGGTATTTATCGGACGCGCGCCGCCTCGGGGGGCGCGCGACATAGGTTGCCACTTGCCGCTCGCTCGGCTTGCGGGCTAGACGCATTGTGCGTAATTATCGTGACCTCGTATACATCGTTTCTTGTGATTTTTGCACGATAACTAAACGATCTAATCCGTATAAAAGATACTGCTGTGTCTACGGGTGTCTAAACAAAAGGAAAAGCAATGAATGGACATTAACATTCCACAAAATTCCGGAAGATATTGAAAGGTTGGTAGGTACCTACTCAGCTTTTCTATAATTTGTTGTAAGTACCTATTTAAATAAATCATCAATAAATACCTAGGTAGGTACTTACTTTTACTCTGTAACTGTAGGTGCATAATGAAAACGAGATTTTATAGGTACCTATTCGATTCCTTTTTGATTGAATAGGTACCTGTTTACAAATAAACAGACATAATACACCTACAAAACTACCTACCTACAAAACTGTAGGTAGGTAGGTACCTACAGTTTTGTTTATTTACATTATGTAGGTACCTAAAAGTAACTTATCCATTAAGTAGGTACCTAACCTACTTAATATAATAATTGTAAGTGTTTAGAAGTTACATTACATTCATAGAGCCATGTTGTTCGAAGTGATTAGTACCTCAACTTTCGAGACGAAGGTCGTGGGTTCGAGTCCTGGCCGTGCATTAAATTGCAAATGTGATTGCAAACCTAACATTAAAAGGGTGATTATCGGATAACGGCTCCCGGTCTAGTTGTGTGATGATGATGATTGTGTGTGTCTGATCGATGTCTAGGTAGGTATGAAGGTATAGATATTTTGAAATGCAATTGTTTACAAAACGAACGAGATAATAATGTATCTACCTACTTCACCTACCTACGTACAATACGTAGTACCTACTTACTACTATTTATTCTGTGGTAACGGTAGATTAAATTATATTTAGGCTTACTTATTTTAGAACTTAAGTAGGTACTGTTTTTGTGACAGATAAAATAAATTAATTTATTTGTGTTGTCGCAAGCGAAAATTCGACAACCCTTACGGGTCGCGTCACACCGCGCCAGACAGTGACACAGTTACGCATTAGAGCAGGATGGGAATGTTTAGGCAAATATCTCGATAGGTAATAGGCCCATAGGCGAGTTGAATTGCACTTTATAGCTTCGCCGTGAGAGTCTCTATTTAAACAAATTTACTCGCGAAGTGACCCTTCTGTACGTAGTACTAGTATTCTGTGCTATGACCAAGATCTACATTTCAGATGACAGATGTCATTTTGACAGCTGTCACTTAAAATGAAGATCTTGGTCATAGCTTTCATTTGAACTGAGAACGGGGAGTCTAGGACGAGTAGTTTCCGAGATATGGCCGTTTTAAGTTTGACAGCAGTCACTTCAAAAATTCAAGATTTCAAATTCAAGATTCAAGAATCAAGGATTGAAATCAAGGCTCGAAATCCAGGATCGAAACCAAGGATTGAATACTTACAAGAAAAATTAAGTAAACAAAAACCAGTATTGACCGCAAAAAATTTGAAACAAATTTTAGAGACACCTCGAAATCATAACATATTTTCCCCTACTTTTATGGGAAATTTTCAAGAGCTGGTATCACTAAAAATGGATGACAATGTTGACAGGTGACGCAAAGCACTTGTATAGACAAGAGAAGATTTGCATACTTGTGTGCGTAATACGCACACTAGCGTTTCAAAGCTGGCCTGTTGTTCTTGTTGCGATTGAAGCGAAAGAGACCATCTAGACATATAATTAATCAAAGGTAAGTACCTAATTTTTCTCGATGGACTGATGACATTATAGCGGTTAGTCTGTGGATGGAGAAGGCTCAAGATGGGTCGTCATGGCACAGATGGCACTCTTATGGGAGGCTTATGTCCCGCAGTGCGCGTCTATTGGCTGAGAGATAATATGTAGATATTGTGTTCTATCAGTACACATAGTTCAAGCTTTGCTTAGTTTATGGGGCTAGATGGCGCTGTGTTAAATGTCTACTATTAATTATTTAGTAAAAACTAACTTCTAGAATATTCCCTAGCCAAATATGCCTCTCAAAGTCTACAAAGGATCAATATAGATCAATATTTCAAGCTCAACGCGCCACACATGCAATACAAACAAAATATCCATTCCTATCACACCTGACATCTTTAGATTACTCTGTATTGAGAAATATGGCGATTCGTTCGTGCCATTCTAACAAAAGGTAATGCTGCATAGAAGCGTTACTTATTTATTATGTTTTATGCCTGGAGTAAACGGGTAGAGTTAACGGCATAGTACCACAATAGATTACTTACTAACTAACCTACTAACTATACCACTGTAGACAACGATTACACTATCCAATTTGTAGGAAACCGACCAAGAATCATCGCTCTGTTTCGCTCTTTGGCCTACAAATTGCGTATTGTGCATCCTCCTTTTTTCTTCCTACATTTGACTTAAGTTGGCAACAGTTACAATAATTAAAGTAGAATGCACAATTCGCAATTCGTAGGCCAAAGAGTGAGACAGAGCGATATTTCATACAAATTGGAAATGTAATCGCTGCTTTATTCTACTGAAACTGCTCGAGTACTTGGAACTAGTAGAGTAGCATGCTAGTTGACCCTACTGTTTACTCATCCCGCGTACCCCAAGCATAGAACATTCAAGTGCTTGACTGAGCCGTGACTGGGCATTGTTTTAACTAAGCCAAAATAAGACTCCATAAAGCGAATATTAAGCCTTATTAAGCATCGTCTGTTAAACTTTGAATTTCAAGACACAGTTTCTTAAACATGTCTACACATTTATTTATTTTTTTACACAAGGGGTTCATTATTCAATCCTGACTGGCCTGGCTACGGTTAGGCTTTGAAAAGTAGGTGGTTGGGTGGCTTTAGCGTGAACATCCTGAAGAAGCTTTTACGGTATAGATTGGTGGAGGAGTGCCTACCTGATATTTTGGAATAAAAAAAATCTGAAGATGGACTTCTGCAAAGTCACGCCTGAATTGATGAACTCAAAAAAATATTGCCTTGCTGAAAACGTTAAACAGAGTTTCATTTCTATCCGAATTCGGTATATATTTTATACCCAGTGCATGTTAGCAATTTTCCCTTGATCCTCCAAAAATGATCGTCTATAAAGCTAACGCAGTCCCCTCCGTGCCCTAAAACGGATTCAAAGCCTCAATATGTGCGGTGCATAGATGAAACATCTTAGGGAGGTTCTACACATGTGAAAACACAAAATTACACAAATACTAGTGTTTTATTTTTGACGTGATAACGTCTTATTTATTGACTCATTGTAACGTTCCGCCTGAGCCGAGTGTGCAAGCGAGAGCGCGGAACAAGAGACAGAGAGGCACGATCGTTCATCAATGTTTTCTTATGACGTTATCGCGTAAAATTATCGTCTGTAAACCGACTTTACCATCCTTTAGTTATTTTGTTTGTATGCATTATAGGTAAATACATACGTAAAATCACGCACGCCTCTGTCCTATAAGAGTAGGCAGACCACAGTTATTCATTTGCTACTATCTTGACACACAACTTTCACCTCACTCACTCTTATTACATTCTTCTTACAAGCTCGCCGATTTAGTTAAGGTACTTTTGACCAGCGGGGCTAAAAAGGCCGCAAAATAAAAAGCAGAAGCATAATATGAATTGCACTATTATGTCGTCTCTTATCGTAGACCACCATACCAACATAGTTACCAATTTGATACATATTTGTTCGCCTAAGTCTTTCTCCATTTAAATCAGTTTTTTTCTTAAACTATGAAGTCGATTGCTCACTAGCTAAATATTTCTTTATTTGGCTATTTAACGTAAAGTTTTAGTACCGCAACAGTGAGGTCCGTTCAATAAAGCTTATTTCACATTACCAACTTTAAATACTCGACAAAGTTCTTTCGGATGCCTCCCTCAATGTATTTTTGTCACATTAATTCAATTCTTTTGAACTCACCAGAATTCCAAGTGCAAAACTAATGGTGCCATAGTGAGTAAACATCCTTACCGCTACCATAGAAGGCGACAGCACGAACACGGCACTCGACTCGACAAAGTGAGAAAAATATGGTTGTTCAATATTTATAGGAGTTTTATTTCCGTCGTTTAGAGTCGAATGCACGCGGAGACAGAGGTAAGGGACAATGTTTTGGAGAAATAGGTAAACTAGATACGACAAATCAGCCAGGTAATAGAGTCGTGTTGGCCAAGTGGGATACGCTCACTTCCCGAAAAAAAAAATATAAATAGCGACTCCTGGTGCGACGCAACAAAGTGCAATTCAGCTCGCATAAGTTAGTGTCTAGCGCTTTAGCCACCTAAACATTGCCTCGCTATGTTCTTGCTCTTGGCAATGTTTTTAAGTCTATGGGCATAATTTTTATAGCTGTCGATAGTAAGACGTATTTTAGGGTACCCAAAGGTGAAGGACACATCGTGAAGCCAGTAAGAGTACGTATGTATAATGATGGAGGGCAGTATACAAAATTAATTTTTACAGTAATTTTAAGGCAAGTATAAACAAATTCTACAAAATCCAGTTTATTTTCTTATTACATTAACTATAACACTTGTTTACATTGAAAATAACATTACCATGTCACTTCCATTGTCTCTACCATGTTGTCTTATGTTTTTTCTTGCATTCATTTGCGCGGACTTAGGGCGATACATAATGCATGCGACTGCGGGGGGTCATCGGTATTCCGCGCGACACGACTCTTGCTGCCAGTCTGCACCCCGCCTTATGTTGACGAATCTTGTCTGATTTTAGGGACACACTGCGTTTTTTGAATGAATTGAATGTAATACTTAGATATTTTTTATGATAATTGTAAATAATAATAATAAATCATTTATTTCAGGCAACAATAGCAAGTAAAAGATGTAAAATACTTAAAAACTACGGCCCATATAAATGTACCTAGGTAAATGTTTTGCTCTTACTGCTAATTAAATAATTTTGCATTTTGCAGCGCGTTAGTATCGATACAAACGCGATGCGAACACGCTGCACTTCTCGGTCACTTTTGTATGGAAACAATCGTGCTGCGAACGCGTGTTTGTATCGATACAAATGCGATGCAAACGCGCAGATTAAAAACGCACTGCAGAAAACGCAGTATGGCCACTCCCTTAAAACTTTTTTATCGAAAAGGAACTGCATTTCACTTGGACTTAAAACAAAACTAAAAATCTGGCTAGACTGTCTCCCTACGATGTTTTCCTTCACCATTTGAACTCGTGTTAGTAAATAATATTTATTTTATTTAAAGATGCTATATTGTGGAATGTAACTAAAAATTTTAGTGTTATCTTATCATACAATTTTAGTGCTTTATACATACATCACATTTTGATATACCTCTGACTACCCCCTTAAACATCTTCAAGCATCTTAAAATGCCTAATAATCTCTACTGCGTCTTTGAGGTATAATTGTGATCATAATTTCATTTCATTTTCATATTGCAATTTCATTTAATGAGTAATAATTTACTACTTAAACTATAAAACGAAGAAATAATCAACAAGTGAAATTACGACTCCAATTTAGTCCGAGACAAGAAGCTGGAATTTCCAATATAGACCCGTACTACGGCTCATTGAGAACAGCTTAGTTATTCGAGACAGTAGCCGTACCATGAACTCTGAGCAATGTAAAACAAGCTTGAAACATGACAACGAATGTCATTCTTAAAGCAGTAAGCCTGTTTTAAGCTTGTTTTAACATTGTTCTAGGAGTTCATGGTACGGCTACTGTATTTTATTGTTAGGTTCAAAGAGTTTTATTCTCAAAAAGACATTAGTCACTTAAATGTAAACATTAATATGTAGGTAGGGCATAATATTTAAATGTAAGGCCTAATGTATCGTAAATTCTGTCAAATAAACTTATCTTATCTTAGAAAAGTCGTAACAAACAGTGTAGGTCGGTTTTGTACCGAAACTATTCAGTCAATTTTCAAAATCTATACAGTCATTTTTTGAATAAGTTGAAATGTTTTGAATAACAAATTATACTAAAATCACAAAAATTCACTACGTTGACTGCCCAGAAACTCAATCGGACTAGAGCTCGTCCACGGTTAGGCCGAGATGGGGGTTCAAATCCCATCTGGTCGCAATTATTGAAATGTATTTAAAAAAAGATGTGTGCATAAGTATAGTACAACTCACGAAAGTTTTGCAACTGAAATTTAATGAAATTTAGTTTAAGAAAAGATGTGTGCATAACTATAGTACCTACAACTCACGAAAGTTGTAGGTACACTGTACAGTTCTCTATTTTATCTATTGAAAAGTATTCCAACTACCATTTTTACGCTGTGGCATATGCCAGTTTAAATTAGTGTAACGGCGGCCCAAGCTAGTATAAACAAGGACTAGGGAAATTTACTTTGAAAAAATAAATTATTTTTCTAAATTTTGTTACGAGATAAAAGTGAATTCGCGAAAATTTATTTCGGTAAAGAGTTCGACTAACGTCGTACTTAACTAAAATATAAAATAGCAAAATTTACAAAATGTCCCATTGCCAGCCCCTTGATTGCCTATCTTTGATAGCGACCAAAATCAGTCTCAAACTGTCAAATATGACAGTTCAGTGACCACGCAAGTGGCTCTGTCACTCTCATCTTAAGGAGACCGAACGCGAAAAATAATACCTACGCGATCGTTTTGACAGTTTGAGACCAATTTGTGGTTTGAGACAAGTTAGACAATCAGCTTGCCGAGACAGGCTTTGTAGGGGTGCGCGAAAGTGGCACGAGACAGAGAACCGTCAATTTATATGACAACGGTCTTCTGTCTCGGTCTCTGGTCTCGGTCTCGTCTAGGACTCGGGCGCGAAACGGCACTTTAACACGAGATTTTTTATTTGTAGTATTTACAGCTCCAATCAGCAAAAACTGAAGAAAGAATCTTCAAGGTCCATCACGTAAGAACCAACCATTAATAGTGTAGGATTATTTTCATTAAGCGCATAGTTTTCCGTCTCGGGTGAAGCGTACGTGAGTTGAATCGCAAGTTTTGATGTCTGTGGTCCATAACGTTGGGGTAGCACTATAAAGCTTCGAATCTCTGTGTCGCGGTCACCAGAATACGATGGGAACGTTTATATAGGTAGTACCACCTTGAAACAATACAAATCTGAGTTATTGTTTACGCTAGGTAAGAAAACTAACAAAAGTTACCGAATTCTTTTTTATCAATTCACATCGAAAAATCAAAGCTCCCATCGAAGAAATTGCCATCATCCATACCCATATTATAAATGTGAAAGTGTGTTTATTTGTCCTGCTTTCACGTCAAAACAGAGCGACGGATTGACGTGATTTTTTGTGTGGAGACAGTTGAAGGGCTGGAGAGTAACATATAGTCGTATTGCTCATTATACGGACTAAAATTGAAGGAAAAAATGTCATTTTTCCTTCAATTTTGATTAGTTTTGATACGTTTTATGTCAAAATTGAAGGAAAAATTACATTTTTTCCTTCACTTTAGTCCGTATAATGAGCAATACGACTATAGGCTACTTTTTATCCGGGTACCACGCGAGCGAAGCCGCGGGTAGTAGCTAGTAATAATATACTTTACTTTAATAGAGGGTCCCTGAAAGAGCCAATATTTCACTTTCAAATTAATTAGTAATTCCCGTGTGTTAAATAATGTCTAGAGCCAATATTATCAAAATTGCCACTAATATGACACTATGGATGCCATAAGGAAGGCAATGCCGAGAGCTAACCGTGGAAGAGTTGTTGAGTCGATAGCTATGCCTTCAAGAGTAACTAGTGGCGAGGATTAGAGATGGATGAAATTTTGGAGAATTTTGTCCAGACAAGAGAGAGACCAATTTGTAAAGGGTCAGCAGCGCGAGTGTGACTCCTCTGGTGACGCAGGCGTCCATAGGCTACGGTAACTGCTTACCATCAGGTGGGCCGTATGCTTGTCTCCTACCTTACTAGTACCAAAAAAAAAACAAAAACACAAATGGGCTAGATACAAATTGAGTTTTTAAACGATCTTTGTCTCTATGACGGCAGACATTTTTTAGAAATCAGCAGCTTTTCTATAAAGGTTTATTATGCCAACCCAGGTAGTAAAAGTGATTTCTATTTAGTTTCGGGTTTTACTTGACAGTGCAAAATGGAATGAAGAGTTGTTTTGGTAGTAACATTTTATGGCAAGCTTTCTGAACGATTGGAAGTAGTGGAATCCAAGATATTGGTATTTATTCTTGGAGTAAACGAAATAGTAACGTAACGTAACGTAAGTCTTAACTAGTTCGGGGGCTGGTGAATACCAAACGCGTTGGACATCGTTCTATGTTGTTTGACACCCCATGTAACCTTAGTATTTAGTATAGTTTTACGGTTGTCTGGAAGAAATCGCCACGAGCGATAAGACCGCCGATTGTAGGACATTGTAATTCGAAAAATAGTCTACATTAGAATAGACTATATTGTGAAATTGTGTCCTCAATAAAGTTACTATTTATTTATTTATAGTAATCCCACTAGGCCCACACAGCTCTATTTCAGTACGAAATTAATGACTTACGATCTTTGTATCAAAAGTCGAAGATCTGAAGATCGTAGGTTCGAATCCCGGCCGTGTATCAATGGAGTTTTCGTTCCAAAAAATTATTTGCGCATTAACACGAGCTCTAAACTGTGAAAGAAAAACATCGTGATGAAACCAGTTAGCTTTCGAATAGCGTCGATGGGCTTGCAACCTGTCACGTAAGGAATTCCATTTTCCGCTAAATGTGTACATGTTCCAATATACAAGACTCTGGCTACCCCCTTAGACATATTACAATTTAATGTATTAGAGCTTTCAAACAAAACAATATAAACAGTATGTGTGTAACAGGGTGTATGAGTGTATGTTTGTCAACGCATTCGATTTTCATTTTTTTTTATTGGATTACATTAGGGTTGTTATGGCCCTTACATTTTCACTCTTTTTTACAATCAAAAGGCAGCTTCAATGTTAGAAAAACTCATAAGCAAAATTTCACAGTAACCATCTAAATCTCGTTGAAAATACAGGAGATCGTGGCAAGATTTTCCGCAGAAATTAGGTGAGCTACCGTACCCGGTGACACAACATTCTTTTGTGACATGGGTCAGGCTCGTTAAACTTATCCTGTAACAACCTTAGGTATGGTAACGCTGTATTCAGAACGGAGGGATTGAGTAATTTGAAATACCTAGCAAAAATAGATACATTTTTGGTTAACTTACTTAGGTATTTATTTCGGACTAACAAACAACTATGAGCATTAGATTACTTGACAAAAAAACTAGACTGTAATTTATTTACTGAAACTAAATGTCATTACTGTTTTAAATGTTGTAAGTAATTTGCAGTAAACAGTCCACGTGAAAACGAGTATTAAAAATTAAAAATGTAAAACTCATTCACTTCCCCAGCTCTGTAGAATTTTTATTTTTTTATTTTATAGATATTTAAAAGTACGAGTATGACTATTTTATGCTTTCATAAGATTTGAATGTATTCCGAAATGGATGCCAATCTTTGGATTGGATATGGATAGGCTTCAGCTTAGTCAATAAACAGATTACCTACTACATTGTATAGAAATTACGTAATTTCTATACAGGTATGTATTAAACGGGTAAACATTGCTTAGCCAAAATAACTCAAACAACTGCAAGAGGCCACAAAAAAAAACTTTTCTTTATATTTGTGTTAGTTCTTGACCTTTCAAATGGGTATTTAAAACGACATGGCCATTTTCTAATTGAACTCAACGTAAGAAAACTTTATTGGTGAACGTAAACATCATAAGGAAACCCGTCAAGCTGAAAGGGTGGTGTAGGTACTGGGCAAGCCTATACTCCATCTCAAAAAATGTCCCAGGCCCTGCAGTGTCCCGTTAAGTGCAGGCAAAGATTGCCTCCTGACACTATATAAATGATCTAGCTAAAGTAAGGCCTAAGTTTGACTTTATCAAAAAAGCTGCGAGCATATAGGTTAGGTATACAGGGTGAATTTTTGAGACGGCAGCTTTTGAAATATCTTCAAAAGTTAAGGATAGTCTCCTAAAAACGTTTTCCTGTAGCTACAACGGTTAAGGCAGCCCTTACTGTCGAAATATTTTCAAAAATTAAGGATGGTCTCTTAAGAACGTTTTCCTCTAGCTACAACGGTTAAGGTAGCTGCCCTTACTGCCCCGTCTCAAAAATTCACCCTGTATAAGTTGTGACCATGGCGCATGCAACTGCGTCGAAATATCGGGAAGCGAGAAAACTCAATAATCATGGTAATTATCCCGTTGATAATAATATTTAGGTACATAAGTCCATGAAATACAAGTAGATACTAAAGAAAATGAGCACAATAAGAATACACCCTTAGCAAGGACCGGACATTTTGAAGGATAAATAAGGAAGCTCGGTTGTAAGGAAACCGTCTTGAGATACGAGGAGAGGATTTGTAGATTTGGATTGTGTAATATTGTCACACTGCTATTCGCTATTGAATAACAAAAGGATACTTTGAGGCTTTTCAGCATTATATGTTCGTAATATGGGTTGAGGAAACACTCTGCATATTATTACTTGTACCCACGTCTAAGTGTATGTTGATATTTCGGCTGAAGGGTTTTTATGAAATGTTTTAAAGGTAAGTTAGACTTTATTGCCTTTGACAGATTCTGAACGATCACTAGAGTGGTTATTTATCTTCTTTGTCTTTTTATCCCTTTGTTGTAGAATGCCAGCAAACGATCTAAGAATGATATGAAAACTATCATCAACTTCATACCATAATGATAATTATATCGCCAATGATATGAAAACTATCATCAACTTCATACCATAATGATAATTATATCGCCAGACTCGAGTTGTGGATACAATGAATTTTTGAAACTCTATACAGTTGCAGCTTATAACTCTTTAGAGATCTGATTTGTGTATTTAAAAAAACGAAACCATACAAACATTTTTTTTTTCAATGTAAGGCTGGATAGATCACGGTCTCAATTACACCACTGCTTTCCATTTCAAGAAGTAAAAATTTCAAGAAAAAAGAAAGGTTACACCTTTAGAGACTGGAAAAATGGTATAAAGCAGAAATCACCTAATAAATATTCAACCTATAACAACGCCTGGTCACTAATAGAACTCGCTGGAGGCAAGCTGTCTACAATATCCAGTTATCACGATCTTCAGGTATGAAGAGCCGACTACAGAGAGAGATACTTACCCAACAGCCTGTGCAATAAGGCTGCAATGCTGATAACGATCAAAACAGTATGAAAACTGAAATGGTAAATCTACAGGTTCAAGTTGTCAGTAAAATTTCCAATGCAAAGTCCCAGCTCAAGTTCAAACAAAACTTTAATCAACAAATCGCAAACTTATAAAACTACAACCGTGTATTTTGTTCTAAGCACTAGCATATGAAGAGACTGGTCCCCCACCAGTATTAGAAGATGAGGCGACGGACAATCTACCTGCTCCTTTCTTCTGCGAGAAAGAGTAACCCGAAGGGTTCATGCCAGCTGCCTTAGCAATGGCTTCTTGTCTGAATGCAGGGTTGGATGGATCACGGTCTATGATTGCACCACTGACTACATTCCCTCGCATTCCGGGGTAAGCTTCTGTAGCCACGAAAGCTATGACTAGGCAGATAAAGACCTGGAAACAAAGAAATATTTATAATTAGTCAAGGTAGGAATATTTTTGTACTAGAACGTACACTGACTAAATTAGACACAGCACTTAGATTTTTGAGAAGATAATTTAACTTTCGAGCCAGACCGGCAAACGGTAGCCTTGGAGCATGATGAGTGGAGGTTGAAGGGGGAGACCTTTGCCCAGCAGTGGGTCATCATCATAGGTTTTGATTAGTTTTTTTTTTTTTTTTTTGCTGGACATTTCACACAGCATCATGTAGCCCCAAGCTAAGCAGAGCTTGTGTTATGGGAACCACATGACTGATTTACTACTTAAATACATTTTTTTTTTTTGTAAATACATACATAATATACATAGAAAACACCCAGACCCGAGACAAATATTTGCAGATCATACAAACATTTGTCCCGCGGCGGGAATCGAACCCGCAACCTCCTGCGTCACAGGCGGGCCTTCGCCCACTGCGCCACAGAGGTCGTCACAGAGGTAGTTACTTCCTTTATGTTACTCGGCGTAAAAGTAACCAATAACTCCTACAAATGACAGCTGGTTATTGCAACTCGGCGAAGCACCTCGGCGGTGATGGTGAAAACCGTGTGCACGGTACTTTTCACTTAAACTGACAGCTCGTTTACTTGGGACCTTACTTGAGACCTTACTAGGCGATAGAGAAAGAAGTGCTAGGTGATATTGAAAGTAGTGACTTATAAAACAAGTGTTTGGTTTATTGTATGAATTAATTGAAGGTGCTGACTTACCAAAGAAGTATTCATTTCGAAGGTTTAGCAAACAACGATGGTTTGATGACTTCGCATCATCTTATATACTCATACAAGGTGTTTTACAACACCAGTATCAATTTACTACCTTGACTGGTTCTATTTAGATACATAACAAGTACTTTATTTTAATTAGTTTTTATTTATTAGCTATTCGCGGCCTCAATGAAGATAGCTGGAAATGAGGGTTCCTGATAAACTCTGCTTGGCCTTGATTACACTTCCTGTTGCTAGATCTCACAACCTAGTTGGTAGTGGATCGGTGTACATACATTAGTACATAAAATCACGCCTGTTTCCCATCATAGGGGTAGGCAGAGACCACAGCTCTCCACTTTCTACAATCCTGACACACTTCTTTCGCTGGATTGATTTGGATCTGTGTGATGTTTATTATCGCTCAAACACACGCTGGGCCAGCCTAGACGAGCCTGTGCGAGTGCGAGCGAGAAAGCGAATCAATGCAAGGCGAGAGCGATAGAGAGGCAACGCGTTCACTCGGCGAGCCTGGGCCAGCGTGTGTTTGAGCCTTTAGGGGATTCCCACAAAGGAAGATAGGAAGCCTAAAGTAACTAATATATACGACATCAATCGCGTCATGTTTGATCTTATTATTTGGCTGCAAAAATCTGCAAAAAAAAACCGTAAATAGTTAATTAGTCATATTTTTAAACTGAATAAATGGATTGTTGGACAATTGGACGATTAGCAGTGATTTTTTAACTCTGAATATCGAAAACCTGGCTGTATTATTATGTACCTACCTACCTATGTGAGTATTTACAAAAAAAAAGTATACAAGGGGACATCAGTCGATGTACTTCCTATTATACAAACTCTGCTTACGTTGGGGCTAGATGAGGCTGTATGCATTAGTTTTATATTTGACATAACTTCTCTAACTACAAAAAAATACAAAAATACTATAGATAGTACCTATATTGAAATTGACCGTGAAACAGTTGTAAACTGGACATACTACGGGACAAAACTAGATGTAGCCAAATGTCACAGACTGAATTCCATGTTTTACTTTTAGGAATTGGTCTTAGCATGTCTGAATGTCCCGTTTCACATGAATTGGTCTGATTACATGTCATAGCATACAAACATCACAGCTTTGTGCTCTCTCACAGCACAGCAAACATTGGCTGTAACTTACCAGACCGTACAACCAAAATCCTTTCCGCCATTCAGGAACTTAATCAGCAGCGTCTCAAATAGTTTGACTATTTGAGTACACGCTTCACAAAATTCAATTTAATTTTCCACTTCAAACAAGTCTGCCACATCCCTCAATGGCTATTATTCGATTACAGACTGACTAGCAAGTTCAGTGTTCAGTACAAATAAATCTGTTTACCGTGTAGTCCAATACGACTAGATTCGACATCCGTAGATTATATTTCGATATTCTAAGGTCAGGAATTTGATGGTAACTTGATTTACTGCTTCATCTTGGTAGTAAGTTCGTATGAGCAAGTGGCCAAGTCTGGTGACGAAGTTTTTAGGCCGCCTAAAGGCCTCCGTCATGGCTTAGGACGCCATATTCAGCGCTTAAATACTTCTCAAGGAATACATTATACCAAGACATCATCCTTTATTTCACTTTCAAAACTTTCGTGAGTTGTACTAGGCATTATTTAACACACGGGATTTACTCACGTAAAAAATATCGTCGATTTAGATACCGACAATGTTTCGATTCATCCGGAGAATCTTCATCTGGGTAAGGAGGGAGTTGCGGCAAGGTTACTCCTCGCGGAAAACTCCCAACTCCCTCCTACCCAGATGAAGATTCTCCGGATGAATCGAAACATTGTCGGTATCTAAATCGACGATATTTTTTACGTGAGTAATTCCCGTGTGTTAAATAATAAGTATCATTCTTTATATGTTCATTAGATAGTGCGCAGCAACAAATTAGCTACCTATTACACAAGTATTTGACAGAATGTCTCGTTGTTGAAGATAATTTAAACCGGTTAAGCCGTCTATGAATCTATGAATGGTAAACGCACAAACTGATCAGCGGCCGCTAATAAGGCCGCTATAGCAGAATCATAACAGGAATTGGAATATGTGCCGTTCTTGTCACTCTCAGTCTCAGTCAATGAAAAGAGACGGATTTTTAACCCCGCTGCAGGGCTAAAAAGGCCATTATAGGAGAATCACAATAGGATTTTTTTTTTTTTTTAATATTTTTCGTGTTTGTGAAGGTGCCCTTCAGCGTGAAGTTGAAATGAACTAAATAAAAGAGACATCTTTGCGTTACAGTTTGAAGTAAGTCTTGATATTATATGCCGTTTATTGCGCCTGGTGCTGAGCGCGGCTCGCGCGGAGGCGCGGCAGCGGCGCGGCCAGCGGTGCGGCCGGGCGGCATCGTGCGACGTCGGCGGCCGCGGCACCGGGCACGGCCCGCCGTTGCATCGTCATGCGGCGGCAGGCTATGGCGTAGCGGAACCCTGGCTCAGTCCCGCCGGTGCCCGAGTGCCGAATTGAACTATAGGCATGCCGTCTCTTTTTTTAGACTGAGACTAATTAACATTTATTGTGATTCTACTATAGCGGCCTTTTTAGTCCCGCTGCAAGGCTAAAAAAGCCGCTATATATCATTCATCATGGTTTTCTTATAAACTTTAATATTTTAATTCCGTAGTACAAAAAAGGTAATTCTTATTACACTTGGCATTTCTAGTAAACGCAATCTATTGCTGCATTCGCTTTAGGGTGAATACTGCAAGAGAATCAGGGTTTAATCCTGACTAAATTGCTTACCGTCTGCGAGAACCCGGCGATTAACAACGAATTATCCACCTTGTTTGTTGAGCATTGTAGTCTGCTCCTCAACGGTCCTGATGCCCTGGTACATTGTAAGACTAGGATGCTGCGCTGTTTAGCAATTCTGAATTTGTTTCGCCTACAATTCTGAGTATTTATGAATTAGTTTGCTTTGTTGCATTTGTTATTATGTTACTAGGTTATTCAACAAGGTCACATTGAAATGTGTTAGTAGGTACCTAAGGTGCAGGCCAGATAGAAGAGACGGGGCGCAGACATTTGTCTCTTCCGCGTCCCTTTCAAACAAAATGTGACGGCGCCCCGTCTCTTCTGTATGTTTTGCGGCGCGACGCTTCTATACATTTTCTATGAAAGGGCCGCGGAAGAGACATAGTCTGCGACGCGTCCTCGTCTTACGTCTTTTCTGTATGTCCCGCGCCTAAAGCCTTGAGAGTGCCTAACGTTCATTATTTCTTGTTATACCTACTTGCAAATAATAAGTGAATAGTTTTAGGTATACAATATGTATGTTAGTTGTACGGTGTATTTTAATATGGTAGTGAAATATCATGGGAAATTAAATATCAAAACAGAAACGTCCCATCTCGAAAGTGTAACACGACTATTTGAATAAGATCATACCTCTCATAACTAGCTGTTTGTTTTTTAATACAAGTATCGAACGAATGAATGAATGTGATGAGAGTGAATGAGGCGAAAGAGGTATGTCAGGATAGCAAGTGAAAATCCGTGGTCTCTGCCTACCCCTTGGGAAAGAGGCGTGATTTTATGTACGTATGTATCGAAAACGAATGCATCATACCATACATGCAATACTTGTATCAGCTCAAGGGTAATAAAGATCTCCGATATCCTTTCCATCCTATCCAAGTCAAAGTAAATATAATTAGGTACGGTGGACTGGAAAAACTTGGACTCAGTCGAACAAAGAGAGGAACCAATAACCTCAGAAGGACCTATATCGGATATGCCTTTCCACCAGCTTCTGCCGTATGGCAGTTTCCTGTCTGCACGAAAAGGAAGGATTTGATACGGCAAATAACAATTTTTTTTTACTTATTATAATAACACACATACACTCGCAATTATAGTACGAGTATCACACTGGAAATACTCATCTTAAAAATATCTCGGGTCTGGGTGTTTTTTACGTAAACTATGTAGGTATCTATTCACAAAAAAATAAATTTAAGTAGTAGGTATATTTCAATCATATACCTAGTTACCATAACACAAGCTCTACTTATTTTGGAGCTACATGTTTCTGTATGAAATGTCCGTTATTGATTTATAAACCAACTGATTAATTTATTATTTTTAAGTAATAAAATATTTATTTAAATCAGAAACATAATCCAATAATTTTTTATAGGTAGCTTTACAAAATACATCAGTCAAAGTCGAAGCTACTCCAGCGTAGCGTGCTCCAGACACTAGTCTAGCATTACCGTGCTGATTGATTGATTGAAAACTCTTTATTGTACACAACTTAAAATAACATTTAAAAGGAATAACCTTAAGAGTAATTGTACAATGGGCGGTCTTATCGCTTAGAAGCGATCTCTTCCAGACAACCTTTGGATGGAAAGAGATATAACGAATTGAAAGGTAAAGGTGTACAAATATTATATTGTCAGGCTGAATGGCAATGCTTTGCGCACTTTTTTCAAACACTTACATTACCACCTCTATTTTTTCCCACATCTGCCATACAAAGAGGATTCGTTTTGTTTTTTTCCTATTTTACGCGCGAATGCACATTACCCTACTAAGAGATTACGGGACTTATTCCCGAGTGCCATATTCTTACTGCTACATCCTCTATCTCAATTATTTTCATTAAATGAGCTGCACTGCGAAAACGAAACAGGATTACAACATTATTTTCTGTATACCTGAGGCGCGGTAGACATTTTCTCGGTATTTTAGGCATTCAGGATCCTTAGATCCTGAATGCCTAAAATACCTGAAATACCTGAATGCCTAAGATGTAGGAGTACCTTTGCAGATGTCTAAGAGGTAGTGAGAGGCACGTCGAAATAAATATTTTGCTCATGTCTCATCTTTATGGAAACTCAACTACGCAAAAATGAGTACTTACGCGTGTCATATCCAACATAAAGATGAATATTTTAGATAAACATTATTAGAAACTAAATACTTTTAACTAGGTAGGTACCTAACGAAAAAGTTTTAAGAGGGCTGCGACCGGCGAATTTCCATAAAAACGTAATACCGAAATCATTTAAAATGTAAGCATGATTATATCAGTTTATGTTGTTAGATTAGGAGAGTAGGTAGGTATTTATCTAGGTTCCTGTTAAACTTTTGTTCCGAAAAACTTACCTAAAACGAAATGTAAGCCAATTGAATTGAAATCTTTGTAGGTACACCAACAATGGCATTTTTTCTTTTCATTTGTTCTATAGTAAGTTTTTTGAAACAAAAGTTTAACAGGAACCTAGATAAATACTACCTTTATCCAAATAATAACGTAAAGTGATAAAAATATGCTCAAATTTTAAATTATTTTGGTATTACGTTCCTAGGTAAGTAGATATGTTCGCCGAGCCCTTAAGACTCAACAATTAGACCACGTCTTTACGCCAAAATACAATTTATTATGTGCCTTTTAAAAGTTTCATAAATATTATTTTTTAAAGTAGGTCATTTTGTTTGAGATAGTCGCTAGTCATTCTGGTGAGGTAGTCTTTCGGCTACCTGAAGGTTTTCGACAAGGCTAAATATAATTTATGATTATACAAACAAGGTATATAATTATTTGATCTGTAACAGAAAAAGAAAACGTCTACAAAATGAATAAATTCAAATCTCGCTCCTGAAAAACTTCGGATATGGGTTAAAAGCGCTCAACATTTTAAAACGCATGTTTCTTAAAGCCTGTAACCGTCATAAGTAGTCCGAAAGTACGAATTTAATTGTATTCTGTGATTAATACCGCGGTAATGGTACGCAAATAACCATGACACCGAAAATAAAATTGCAAAATGTTTGTACAACAAAAAAACTAATTTACATTTTATGAATATACGGTATTGCACAAGCTCAACTTATGATCGATACTTACACTAAAACGCAAAGATGTGTCAGGATCGTATCAAGTGAAAACCAGTACTTATACAAGTTTTAAAAGTATAAAATCATTTGCATACTTATATAAACTGAATTTTTTACCTACATAGTGGCTTACTCTGGTAACGGTGTTTTTAGACAGTCTAAAGGCCCCGGGGGCTTATTTTGACGGTATCAATAAGTCGGTCGCCGTTTCTTCAACAACTTAAACTTATGAATTCTCTTTGCATTTTTATCCTTATTTTTAGTTATTGGGTAGAAGTATTGCTTTTAATGTAATTTCCGAAACGGAAGACGTCGTCGTCTCCTTTGGGACTCTTAATGGACTTTGTTCAGGTTTCCTTTGGAGTCGGAACTCAATCTATAAGTTAGGTGCCTTTTAAAAGTAGTGCCTGTTTTATTGCTTTGAATATTAGAAGTTTAGTAGAATTTCCTAATTGACTACTAAATATTTTAGTAAAACATGCCTTGTCATAATAATCGATCTAGCTAAGTCTCATATCGGGGAAAAATCGTTTTTTCGGCATTTTCACGCAAAAAGATTTAGTACCTATGCAATGTTTTATTTAAGTATTTATTTATTATTATTATTTATGTGGTTCGTAATTTCTGTTCTTTTTATTGAAACACGGTAGTTGAATTTCCACAGACTGACATTTATTCACATCCGCTTAGCATAGACAATTAATACCAAAGATAATATCTAGTAAGTTTATCATATCTATAATATCTATGGCTACACAAGTCTACACTCATGACCGGTAGATGGTGATGATGGTTATTTTGTTACTAGAATAATACCATCGCTTAACAAAATAATCCAAAATTACATATTTTTCAAACTTACTATACCCATTTTTTGCATAAAATTATAATGTTTAACTTTAGGTAGACTTTTCGTTAACATATCAGCTGGCATTTCTGAAGATTTCAAATACACAACTTTAACCAATTTTCTTATAACTGCCTCTCTTATAAAATGAAACCTTATATCTATGTGCTTAGTTCTCCTGTGATACATACAGTTTTCTGAGAGTTTCTGAGCACTTTGGTTGTCATTATATATTACAATGGGTACATTGTCCCTTTTAACAAGTTCAGACAATAGATTTTTTAGAAAAATAGCCTCCTTACTAGCCTCACAGACAGCCATGTATTCTGCTTCCGAACTGGAGAGAGCTACTGTCTGTTGCTTCCTACTTTCATGAGATATTACACATCCAGAGTAAATAAAACAATATCCAGTGTAGGATTTCCTATCAATGCTATCTGAGGCCCAGTCGGCATCTACATATCCAGATATATCTAAATTATTTTTTGTATACATCAACCCAAAAGATTTTGTGCTACTTAGGTATTTTAAAATTCTTTTAGCATGCTTCCAATGAGTTTCAGTATTACAGTTATTAAACTGACTTAAATAACTTATACAATAGGATATATCAGGTCTTGTTAGGACAGAAAGATACATTAAGCTACCAATAAGTTCTTGATATGGATATCTAGAACTAGAACTTACATTCTTACCTTTCTCAAGTTTTAAGTTAGGCTCCATTGGAGTATCTATGTTCTTACAGTTTTCCAAATTAAATCTTTTTAGCAATTTTTCTATAAAGTGTTCCTGAGAAATACAAATCTTATTTTTCTCTATTTTTACTTTCATTCCTAAACACTCTTTTAATTGTCCTAAATCTTTTAACTTGAATTTACTACTTAAATTAATTTTTAACTGATTTACCTCCTCGGTACAATTTGAAAATACAAAAAAATCATCAACAAACAAAGCTATGAATGTCTTAACATTTCCAGATGATTTTATGAATAAACAGTGTTCATACACAGATTTTACATAACCACATTCTTGTAAAAGATCATCAACCTTTTTATACCAGGACCTAGCTGACTGTTTGAGTCCATAAATGGCCCTATTCAATTTTAACACTTTTGATTCACTATTATTACTGATTTTATAGTTCTGAGGTAATGCCATGTAGACTACCTCATCAAGGTCTCCATTTAAAAAGGCAGTAGTGATGTCCAAATGAGTTATCTCCAAATCTAAGTTCACACTAATGGCAAATAACAATTTTAATGTAGAATACCTTAAGACCGGTGAGAAGGTTTCAGTGTAGTCAATCCCATGTCGCTGGGTGAAGCCTTTCGCTACCAACCTGGCCCGGTATCTCACTATATCACCACTAAACTTCTTTTTAAAAACCCACTTGCATTGCACTACTTTACCATCACTTGGTCTGTCCACTAACACCCAAGCTTCATTTTCATGAAATGATTGTAGTTCTTCTTCCATGGCTTTGCACCATTCTTCTTTCTCGGCACCTCTCATAACTTCATCGTAAGTCAGGTTGTCATCGTTGCACATTTTCACTTGGTTTGGTTGGTTGGTCACACATATATTACTGTACCCATACCGTGCTGGTGCTTTTCTAACACGCTTCTCTAATACTTGACATTCTGTAGTTTCAATTTGTTTTGATCCATCATTTGAAACACTGTCACAAAATTCATCAGAACTTGTGGTACTCAAGGTATCGTCTGGTACATATGTGCTATCTGCCGGATCCAACTCATCTTCTTGCTGTTCTTGTGTGCAAGGAACATCCTTCTCCTGTTCATCCACAACCACTTGTATCATGTCTGAGTCTCTACTGGTCTCCATGATGACAACATCTCGGCTGGTGATGATACTTTTAGTCTTAGGGTTGTACAATCGGTAGCCCTTGGTGTTTGCTGCATATCCAACGAATATATGTTTTTCAGCCTTCTTATCCCACTTGGTTCTTTTTATTTTAGGGATGTGCACCATCGCTGGACTTCCAAAAACCCGAAGATGGCTGAGATCTGGTTTTTTACCAGTCCAGAGCTCGTACGGAGTTTTCTGTAATCCTGAAGCTAATGTTCTGTTTCGTAAATAGACTGTAGTGTTGACAGCTTCAGCCCAAAACTTCTTGTCCATATCAGCTTCAAACAGAAGACATCTAGCTCGTTCTACGACTGTTCTGTTTAACCTCTCACATAGGCCATTCTGTTCTGGAGTGTGGGGGTTAGTTTTTTGATGTACGATGCCATTTTTGCTCAAAAAACTATCAAATTCTCCAGAACAAAACTCCCCACCATTATCAGTTCTCAGTACCTTTATGCTCTTTTCAGTCTGTTTCTCTACTGAGGCTTTAAATTCTTTAAAACACTCGAACGCTTCATTCTTCGACTTTAGAAAATATACAAAGGCCATTCTGCTGTAATCGTCAACAAACAGGAGAAAATACCTTGACAATCCTAAAGAGACTATTTCCATGGGGCCACAAACATCTGCATGCACCACCTCTAACACACTCTCACATCTGGAACCTCTGTGTGAGAAAGGTAATCTCGATAGCTTTCCTTCACAGCACGTGACACACTGGAACTTGTCAATTTCTGCCTTATCTGGGAATGATATTCCCTCTACAGCGCCTTTTTTCATGTTGTTCAAATCCTTACTGTTTATATGGCCCAATCTTCGATGCCATAACTGACTGGTTGTTGCCAAAGCTGCTCCCGCCAACAAACAATCTTGTTTTATGTCCAACTTGTATACTCCATTGATTAAATTAGCTATTGCAACAAGTACATTTTTGTGGGTGTAAATTTTGCACATACTTTCTTCAAATGTAACTGTATTTCCATTTTTAATCAACTCACTCACTGACAAGAGATTTGTAGTGAGGCTAGGGACACATAAAACATCTTTAACAGTAATTCTGAATTCTGAACCTTCTACAACTGTCGTCAACTGCGTTTTTCCTGAGCATAACGTTGGCAGCATCGAAACAAGAAAAATGGCAATACTACACAACAATCAAAAACGTCAAACTCAAACGTCAAATCTGTCAAAGCTGTCAGATGCTACAGATGTAAACAAGTCGGCCATTTTAAAAATCAGTGCAAAACCGATAAAGACAAGGAAAGTGCAGTATTCAACGCATTTTTCTTGGATCCGACGTACAAAAAGACCGATTGGTACGTAGATTCCGGAGCCAGCGCACACATGATTACCGATCCGAAGTTATTGCAAGACAAATCAGATACCATCATCACGAAAAACATAGTAGTGGCGAATAAAATGAAAGTACCAGTGTTATGCTCAGGAAAAACGCAGTTGACGACAGTTGTAGAAGGTTCAGAATTCAGAATTACTGTTAAAGATGTTTTATGTGTCCCTAGCCTCACTACAAATCTCTTGTCAGTGAGTGAGTTGATTAAAAATGGAAATACAGTTACATTTGAAGAAAGTATGTGCAAAATTTACACCCACAAAAATGTACTTGTTGCAATAGCTAATTTAATCAATGGAGTATACAAGTTGGACATAAAACAAGATTGTTTGTTGGCGGGAGCAGCTTTGGCAACAACCAGTCAGTTATGGCATCGAAGATTGGGCCATATAAACAGTAAGGATTTGAACAACATGAAAAAAGGCGCTGTAGAGGGAATATCATTCCCAGATAAGGCAGAAATTGACAAGTTCCAGTGTGTCACGTGCTGTGAAGGAAAGCTATCGAGATTACCTTTCTCACACAGAGGTTCCAGATGTGAGAGTGTGTTAGAGGTGGTGCATGCAGATGTTTGTGGCCCCATGGAAATAGTCTCTTTAGGATTGTCAAGGTATTTTCTCCTGTTTGTTGACGATTACAGCAGAATGGCCTTTGTATATTTTCTAAAGTCGAAGAATGAAGCGTTCGAGTGTTTTAAAGAATTTAAAGCCTCAGTAGAGAAACAGACTGAAAAGAGCATAAAGGTACTGAGAACTGATAATGGTGGGGAGTTTTGTTCTGGAGAATTTGATAGTTTTTTGAGCAAAAATGGCATCGTACATCAAAAAACTAACCCCCACACTCCAGAACAGAATGGCCTATGTGAGAGGTTAAACAGAACAGTCGTAGAACGAGCTAGATGTCTTCTGTTTGAAGCTGATATGGACAAGAAGTTTTGGGCTGAAGCTGTCAACACTACAGTCTATTTACGAAACAGAACATTAGCTTCAGGATTACAGAAAACTCCGTACGAGCTCTGGACTGGTAAAAAACCAGATCTCAGCCATCTTCGGGTTTTTGGAAGTCCAGCGATGGTGCACATCCCTAAAATAAAAAGAACCAAGTGGGATAAGAAGGCTGAAAAACATATATTCGTTGGATATGCAGCAAACACCAAGGGCTACCGATTGTACAACCCTAAGACTAAAAGTATCATCACCAGCCGAGATGTTGTCATCATGGAGACCAGTAGAGACTCAGACATGATACAAGTGGTTGTGGATGAACAGGAGAAGGATGTTCCTTGCACACAAGAACAGCAAGAAGATGAGTTGGATCCGGCAGATAGCACATATGTACCAGACGATACCTTGAGTACCACAAGTTCTGATGAATTTTGTGACAGTGTTTCAAATGATGGATCAAAACAAATTGAAACTACAGAATGTCAAGTATTAGAGAAGCGTGTTAGAAAAGCACCAGCACGGTATGGGTACAGTAATATATGTGTGACCAACCAACCAAACCAAGTGAAAATGTGCAACGATGACAACCTGACTTACGATGAAGTTATGAGAGGTGCCGAGAAAGAAGAATGGTGCAAAGCCATGGAAGAAGAACTACAATCATTTCATGAAAATGAAGCTTGGGTGTTAGTGGACAGACCAAGTGATGGTAAAGTAGTGCAATGCAAGTGGGTTTTTAAAAAGAAGTTTAGTGGTGATATAGTGAGATACCGGGCCAGGTTGGTAGCGAAAGGCTTCACCCAGCGACATGGGATTGACTACACTGAAACCTTCTCACCGGTCTTAAGGTATTCTACATTAAAATTGTTATTTGCCATTAGTGTGAACTTAGATTTGGAGATAACTCATTTGGACATCACTACTGCCTTTTTAAATGGAGACCTTGATGAGGTAGTCTACATGGCATTACCTCAGAACTATAAAATCAGTAATAATAGTGAATCAAAAGTGTTAAAATTGAATAGGGCCATTTATGGACTCAAACAGTCAGCTAGGTCCTGGTATAAAAAGGTTGATGATCTTTTACAAGAATGTGGTTATGTAAAATCTGTGTATGAACACTGTTTATTCATAAAATCATCTGGAAATGTTAAGACATTCATAGCTTTGTTTGTTGATGATTTTTTTGTATTTTCAAATTGTACCGAGGAGGTAAATCAGTTAAAAATTAATTTAAGTAGTAAATTCAAGTTAAAAGATTTAGGACAATTAAAAGAGTGTTTAGGAATGAAAGTAAAAATAGAGAAAAATAAGATTTGTATTTCTCAGGAACACTTTATAGAAAAATTGCTAAAAAGATTTAATTTGGAAAACTGTAAGAACATAGATACTCCAATGGAGCCTAACTTAAAACTTGAGAAAGGTAAGAATGTAAGTTCTAGTTCTAGATATCCATATCAAGAACTTATTGGTAGCTTAATGTATCTTTCTGTCCTAACAAGACCTGATATATCCTATTGTATAAGTTATTTAAGTCAGTTTAATAACTGTAATACTGAAACTCATTGGAAGCATGCTAAAAGAATTTTAAAATACCTAAGTAGCACAAAATCTTTTGGGTTGATGTATACAAAAAATAATTTAGATATATCTGGATATGTAGATGCCGACTGGGCCTCAGATAGCATTGATAGGAAATCCTACACTGGATATTGTTTTATTTACTCTGGATGTGTAATATCTCATGAAAGTAGGAAGCAACAGACAGTAGCTCTCTCCAGTTCGGAAGCAGAATACATGGCTGTCTGTGAGGCTAGTAAGGAGGCTATTTTTCTAAAAAATCTATTGTCTGAACTTGTTAAAAGGGACAATGTACCCATTGTAATATATAATGACAACCAAAGTGCTCAGAAACTCTCAGAAAACTGTATGTATCACAGGAGAACTAAGCACATAGATATAAGGTTTCATTTTATAAGAGAGGCAGTTATAAGAAAATTGGTTAAAGTTGTGTATTTGAAATCTTCAGAAATGCCAGCTGATATGTTAACGAAAAGTCTACCTAAAGTTAAACATTATAATTTTATGCAAAAAATGGGTATAGTAAGTTTGAAAAATATGTAATTTTGGATTATTTTGTTAAGCGATGGTATTATTCTAGTAACAAAATAACCATCATCACCATCTACCGGGCCCATAACCTATTGAAACACGGTAGTTGAATTTCCACAGACTGACATTTATTCACATCCGCTTAGCATAGACAATTAATACCAAAGATAATATCTAGTAAGTTTATCATATCTATAATATCTATGGCTACACAAGTCTACACTCATGACCGGTAGATGGTGATGATGGTTATTTTGTTACTAGAATAATACTTTTGTGTCAGACTACCCTATTTTGCATCAAATTCCAATCAATTTACTGATCTATTTGATTAAATACCAGCTAGAACAGTGTCGTATATTAAAATCAGCGAAAAATATTAAGTAGGTGCACTTACTACACTTAAGCTCTAAAAACAATTTAATTTCAGCAAAATAATACAAATTACATTTCCCAAACTTCAAAATAAACCTTCCAACATTTCATTTTCGAGCCATTCGTATTATTGTGAAGACTTTAAACCGAAACCTAATTTGATCTTACAATTTTCTTGCCGTCGGTCGCTGGGGGCTCAGTGTCAACGTTTCATTTGGATTATACATTACAAACTTGAACATACCTCTTCATTACATCTTATTGTTGATAGCATAAGGTTTAGTTTGTCTTGAGGGAAGTTTTGAGGTGCAATAAGTTGAGATGCAGTACGACGGTCATTTCTCGGCCGTACCGAGTTCTTCCGACTCTTCCGAGGCATTGTATCGTCATTATTAAAAGAGAATGAGTATTGTTATGGTTGCTTCTGCTCTTATTAAATTGTGGGATGTGGCTGAGTTGCTTTTTAAAAAGATTATTTTAGTTGAACTTTCTAGGCATTCATTTGTCTTGATGTGAAAAATAAGGGTCTTTAGGCGTTTCACACCGCAAGCGGTTCGGACCGCGGTGTGAATCGCCCCAGAGCTCTTTTTGAATGGGTTCTTTCGCACCACGGTGGTGACAGCGGTGCGAATCGCCTAAAGTATCTTTTGAAATGGGTCGATTCGGACCACAGGATTTGGACTCATATCAAAAATTAAGGCTTTCTCCTCATGGACAAACTATTCCTTACGGTTGGTTTGGACTGAATGTCAAAATGTACTGATCTACATATTTCGCCTACCTAACTGATTTGGCTACGAGGACTAACATTTCCTTATGGCCGAACTCGTGTCAAAATAGACAAAGTAGGTACACTCACCACCGCAGAGAGGATACAAAGAACATACTACGGTATCGTCACCACGAGTAGGTAAAGGAATATAATTGAAAAAGACAATTTCGTTTTAAATTGCCAACTCGAATTTTGCACAATGAAACCAGCATTGGACATTTCTTGGAAAAGCTCAGATAATTTTGTTCACTACATTTGTTATTTTTTACCTAATTTTATTTAATTTTGTACATAGTACCTACCTACCTATATCTTTTTGGCAATAGCAATTATGCACTATGTGTGTTGTGTTTTGGATCTAACTTAAAAGACCAGGACACCAGAAACGTTACAGAGGTTTTTTTTACTTGCTTAAATCAAAACACTTCTGCGATACATCTGATGTCCTGGTACTTCAAAACATTTTACCCGTTGTCGTCATGAAGGACAAAATCATGTTTTTGAAATAACGTTGCAAAACCAATTTCCACAATACTGTTAAAAAAACCGTTCCAGCGATTTTCGACCTTATTGAAATTTTAGGTTTCGATTATTTTCCAAGTCTTTGCCAAATTATTTAGAATATTATATTATTAATTCATCCTTCATGACCAATGGATAAAAATTAATGTTTGAAGTAGGTACCAGGGGGTCTAAAGTGGCCACTTTTGATGAAAAATCAGATGTTTCATAGATGCTTCATCTATAGCCGGGTACCCACCTAGCGCACAGGCTCGCGCGGCAGCCTCGCGAGCCAAATGCTCGGCTGATGTGGACGTGCCTCGGGCGGCCTCGGGCGCGCGTTCGCTCGCCCGAGCACGGCTCGGCCCCGAGCCATCTGTTGTCGGTAAACTTGACGCGCTCTTGCTTGCTAGATGTTTCAGATGCTTCATCGATGCTTCATATAAGAAGCATCGATGAAGCATCTGAAACATCTATGAAGCATTTCACAAAACATCTTTTTTGACAGATCTATGTGCGAGGTTAAATTTATTTTTAGAAAGTAAATAGGTTGAATGTAAAACCGATGGCTGAATGCAAAACCCGTGCGAAGCCAAATTTAAGAAAAAAAACCTCAGACCCGCTCCCGCGACAATTCACCTTTTTAGGGTTCCGTACCTTAAAAGGTAAAAAAAGGAACCCTTATAAGATCACTTTCTTGTCCGTCTGTCTGTCTGTCTGTCTGTCTGTCTGTCTGTCTGTCTGTCTGTCTGTCTGTCTGTCTGTCTGTCCGTCTGTCCGTGTGTCACCATCGATTATTTCAGGAACGGGTAGAGCTAGCAAGTTGAAATTTATACCATATACTAAGGTCTATAGTCCCTATTGTGAGTATAAAAATCAAGGTCCTGAGTCAACACTATAAAAAGATATAGGCAAATTTAGGTTTTCGTGAAAACTTGTGAGTACCAAAACTTACCTTAATTATCAACTTTTTTTATTTTTCGGAATTTTTCCTTTACTTGTGCTGGAAGACCTTGCTTGTAACCAAAATTGACAATTCTAGGTCAACCGGAAGTACCCTAGAGGTTTTGGGTCGAAAACCTAAATGGTAGTTCCCGTTGACCTAGAATAACGAAATTTGGCAAAAAGCAAGGTCTTATGGCACAAATAAAGGAAAAATTACAAAAAGTTAAAAAAGTTGAAAATTAAAAGGTGTTCCCATACATACATAGTTGACGCCAATTAAAATTGTCCTCCGAGTTGTATGGGCGCTCATACAATTAAGCGGACTAGCTTAATTGGCACCATGGCTAGGTACCTACGGAACCCTCGGCGTACGAGTTCGACTCGCACTTGACCGGTTTTTTATTTTATTTTATTTATTTATTCGTGTGCCTCAAAAATATTTCGTCCATCAGGGTGGCGCAGTGCAATCATTTCTATAAAAAAACTAAGTAGGTACCTACCTATTTACTTTCTAAAAATAAATTTAACCTCGCACATAGATCTGTCAAAAAAGATGTTTTGTGAAATGCTTCATAGATGTTTCATAGATGTTTCATAGATGCTTCATATATTATGAAGCATCTATGAAGCATCGATGAAGCATTGATGAAGCATTTATGAAGCATTTGATGTTTCATCAGATGTTTCATAGATGAAGCATCTATGAAACATCTTCTGGGCAATTCTACTAGATGACAACCGCTGCGTTTTGGTTCGATCTCTTAAATGTCAGCCATTTGATGAAATAGTAGAATAGCTTTTCAAAAATTTGTTCTGCCAAAGTTCAAACCTTAGCTAAAACCTCACCACAACTGAGTCGTTTGTTATTAGTAGTCATGGAAACAGTCGCTTTAGTTGAGGTTTTGGTTGAGGTTGATAAAAAGTTCGGTACCAGAATTGACGCCCTTATTTTTCATCAAAAGTGGCCACCCACTTTTGTACTCATAAAATATATTTTATTTGTATATATTATTATATACAAATAAAATATAGGAATCCTTAATTTAAATGTTTTTCACTTACCAGTTTTCTACTCATTTTACGAGTAGAAAAGTGGTAAGTGAAAAACAAAATTAAATTGAGATACCTATAATACGTACCTACTTAGTAAGTGAAAAACGATTAAATTAAGGATTACTATATTTTATTTGTATAAAATATAATATATACAAATAAAATATAGGAATCCTTAATTTTAATGTTTTTCTCATACCAGTTTTCTACTCATAAAATGAGTAGAAAAGTGGTAAGTGAAAAACAAAATTAAATTGAGATACTTGTATAAAATATAATTTATACAAATAAAATATAGGAATCCTCAATTTTAATGTTTTTCTCATACCAGTTTTCTACTCATTATATGTGTAGAAAAGGGTAAGTGAAAAACAAAAAATTGAGATACCTATTACGTACTTACTAATTATTTGGAAAAATAAAATACAATTTAGACGAAATCACAAATTGGGTACCTTTATTTCTCGTGGCACTACCGCTTGGTACCTTAACTTAAAAGATACAGACTAAACTCTTAATTTTTCCAAGCAATGGCCGACTGTTATATCACCTGCCAATAACTCTTGTATGATGTTATGAATTCTTCGGTTTAATTGAATGGTTTCCGCTTTTCTTTTTGAAATTTGTACGTGACCTGGTCTATTTAATATTCCAGAGTAGAAGTTGGCATCTTTTTGTATTCCCTGAAGAAATTGTGCTATATTAGGTTTATCTGGAATTATCTTTCTTATTTTTCCATTCCATGACTCTACCATATTATTGGTTCTGTCACTTTGATTGAATGTGTTCCATGTTTTTGATAGTATACCATGTTCTAGCCACGTTTTAACAAAATAATCGTTAAACTTAGTAACTGCGATATTGTTGGGACTTTCTTCCATTACGTACAGCCACCCTTCATCCAACAAGTCCGGAGGTAAATGTGATAATGCTGTGCATAATTTAACATGGATTACACCCAGTTTTAATTTAGTTACTCCCAATTGCTTAGCTTTTCGCCATAGACTGCGGCTATAGTGAAAATAGCACCCAACTATTTTCACTTTTGGAAATAAATCTTTTATCGCCAAAATCGCAGGCACTTCAAAGTCCATTGAAATTTGCGTAGGCTTCCATTCTTTTATTTGGCTTTTTATAATTTGGAATAAAATTCCATACGTAGACCGTTTTTTATCCGGCAGCAATGCATACAGGACAGGAACCACATTAACATATTCTTCGTTACTGCCGATGTCGGCATGGATCGTGTAAACTTGGCAAAAGCACTTCGGGCAAATTTTGAATGTTCCGTCGACAAGAAATCTTGTTGATTCTTTCAGATATTTAATCATACCATTGTTTGCAAAAATAATGATTCGCTTCTTTTTGTCTTTGTATTCGGCAAACAATAATTTTTCATATTTTTTTGGTACTTCGAGATCACAGGCTTTATGGAAGTTGAGTTTTTTAGTACCTTGTGACTTGTTTCTGAGTTTGTAAATTTTTTTCTTGAAATTATCAAATTGAGGTAATGGAGTCAATAAATTTATTCCCTTTTCGACAAGATTTTGTACAGCATCCCCGAAAATTTGCGTTACTGGCTTATTAATATTCTTTTGCAGTGTTTCAGTACATAAATGCATCTGTTGGTCTATTTCCATCTCTGCTTCGTCTCTAGGTGGATGGTTATGGGCAGTCTCGTGCAGTATTATAAATGGATTTAATTTCACTTTGAGTGTTGCATTACACTTACTAGAGTCTTTTTTTGTACATCTCCATAAATCAGAGGAGTCTTTGTTTGTCCTCTTTAACACATAGGTATATCCAGCACGACATAGCATTTGGCCCCCTCTCTTGGTCTTTTGAAATTCCACAGTGCTTGGTTGACTTGGAAGGCTATGTGAAGTTGATGGCTGACTATCCATTTTTACAGGAGAGAACAGCGACCTAATGAAAAAACTTGTAGGTCTTTATAATGATGATTCCGCGACTTGATTGATCGAAGGTAAGAGTATTCGCTGGTATTTATAATTTTTATCATACACTAGCAGACGCCCGCGGCTTCGCCTGCATGTTGGTATATGTACTAATATTTTTGTATTCCACGGGAACCGTGCATTTTTTCGGGATAAAAAGTAGCCTGTGTCCTATTCCCGATCATTATTTATCTATATATAATTTGAATTTCAGCCAAATCGGTTCAGAGGTTGTCGAGTTATAGAGGAACAAACATACATCCTTCCATCCAAACATCCAAACTTTCGCATTTATATTATTAGTGTGATAAATGAAAATAAAAGAAAATATATAAATTTGAATATTTGAATTTTTAAGGGAGTTCTGTGACACTGTCTGCGCAACAGAAATAAGAAGAAAAAATAACGTCAAATCGAGAGTTATATCAAAAAGGTTTATAAGTTCTTGCTTTTCAGTTATATTTTTTATACTTCCTTATCAAAAAGTTTATATGTAATTCGCTTTGTTCAATTTAATATTTCCTGGTAGGTACTTAGCTCCTTTTCCTTCTTTAATAGGGTCAAATATAAGTTCTCGAACATAGCAGAAGAATAAAACTTCGAAGATGCTGCAGGCGGCAGTTTTTGCCGGATAGGCGTCCGTCTTCCACCCTTCTATCCGGAGTTACTACTACATGCATCGCTCACTATGGATTACTGGTAGACTACAAAAATCATAGGTATACCTACATGTTACATGGTGTGATATCGTTATCATATCAACCAATGCCTGCCTAAGTAGGTGTCAAGACTTTAAGAGCCTAGCGTCAAGTCGGTAGCTGGGACCAGTGAATATCACAAGAACTGTTCCCTGCCAACTGGTGACCAAGCCAGCTGGTGTCCTTCGTGAAGATAAGCACGATTGACTATACTGTTGAGTTGAAGGATCACTTACCTACGCTAGACAGTGCCGGGTCCGAGCCGAGCTTCGGCCGTAGAGCCGGCGTTGTCATTTGTTGTTTTTTTTTTGGTTGAAAATGTATTTTTAACCGACTTCAAAAAAAGGGGGTGGTTCACAAGAAAACTGTATTTTTTTTTTATTGAGAATTATTCAATACAATTGTAAACACTATAAACGGGATATTTACCATGATTTTTGGATTTTCGAGTTTCCCGATATTTCGGCACAGTTGCATGCGCCATGATCACGGTAAACTGAAGTTTTTGCGAGTTTGTGGGTAATCAGTGTAATCACAGGCAGACGAAACGGTCTACCCTCTTTCTAAGTCTTTTACTACGTCGAACATCAGTACCACCGGTCTCACTTTCGAACGCAACTCGATCGCGGCACACAACACTCACAGTATCCAACCGCACATCTGATGTTGGACTTTTTCGATTTATGCACAATTGCACCACCGGATTCCAAGCACCCGAGAGTTTAAAACCGTCTTCTCGATTGAAATTCCGGTGTTTGGTAATTTCTATGGCTTCCTTCTGCAGGTCACGTCAGTTGTTTTCTAGTGTTTCTTTCGGACGCGTCATCGTCCTCATTCGAAGCCATCGCAAAAAGAACTGAAGACCGCTCCGGTACACCGGAACGTCCCCATACACGCAACCAATGTTCGGTTGACCTGCGCAGGCATACCTGCATAAATGACCTCTCCGGTAGACCGTAGCGTGTATGGCTTACATAAAAAGAAAACTGTTTTGTTCCCCTCAGGTCCGAATCGACCCATCACAAAAAGTTATGGGGCGATTCGCACCGCGGTGCGAAAGAACACATTCAAAAAGAGCTCTGGGGCGATTCACACCGCGGTCCGAACCGCTTGCGGTGTGAAACGCCTAAAGACCCAAAAATAAATAGTTAGTGCTTGTTGTAATTGCATTTATCTACTCTATTAAGAAAAACGCATTGCAAATATACTTCTAAGTTTCTATACAAATACTCGTATTTTGATCGAGGATTTTAATTTGCCTTAAATTGTTGATAAGTTAGTACGTTAAGTATATAATAGTTAAGTATATGACGATAATCGGCTCTCGCATTCGAGAAACTCGCACCATGCAAATGAGCCTTTAGTTTACGTTTTTTTAAGATAAACTATCTTCTTTTTGTAAAATATGGTTTATTTTCTACTTTCTTTTACTGAATTTAGTGATCAAAACTGTCGCAGAAATCACGATTATTTATTACCTTTAATAGTTTACATTTACACGTTCCACACTAACAGCTTCCAAATCAAAATTTATATTTATTCTTGACATTACAGAACAAAACTAAACTATTTAAACTTTCTCCCTGTACCATCAACTTTATTACCTCTAGTTATAGTAGAATTCACTTTGCAGCAGCCGCGAGTTTGCAAAGCGTAAAATTGGGATACAAACACGTCACAACTCTCAAAGGAATTATTCTACGTTCTTTAGAACCTTTTAACTTCCCCTTCTGGGATTTCATTCGCTTCTTTGATTTTGCAGGAAGAAACTATTAAAGTTTTTCTAATGGAAAAAAGTTATTTGTGCAAATGGCATGGTAAGTTGCGTATCGTATACATTGTACCTTGAAAACAAAACAAAGTACCTAATATTATAAATTAATCAGCTTACATTCACCCAGTGCAGAGTATAGTTTATTTAGAGGTGATTTGTATATTAGAAAGAATTGTTGTAAGTTTTGTTTTTGTTGTCTACAAAGTTTAAAGTTTTTTCTAAGCGTGAAAATCTATAATTAGCTTTCTGTATTTAGTAGTTTATTTAATTTCAGTTATATTTAGCTGTTGGTTTTCCTTAAAAATAAATAGATAGGCCTTCTCATTTTCTTCCCGTTTCCCGTACTTGTTCGTCGAGTCCAATGCTTCCCCCCCACCATCTTGCTTCGTGTTTCTTGACACTCGCGTGGCCACCACTCGGTCCCTGCCTTTGTATAGGTACTGTACTAGTACCTGAGGCAGAAGATCGGCCTGTCCTTGAGAGACAAAAAGTTAGAGCCTCGTAAAGAAAACTTCGGTTCATTTATGGTAAGAGTGCCAACGGATCGTCTTTCCACGTTCATGGACAGCGAGTTTTGGTCGAAGGGCGTGTCGTTTCAGGAAATTCGTAGGCTGATACGGGACGCCCCGCGCACGTAATCGATTGAGCGGCGATGATGTTTATATTTAAATATGTTAATCTCTATGGTATCTATGGCCCATATTTAAGTTTTCTTTCTTTTTGTTGTTGCCTGAAATAAAAGTTATTATTATTTCTATTATTTATTCATCCATCGTCTTCCCGCTCGCTACTATGAAGTTTAATATGAAAAGTGTAGTTTATTGACGTAAATGTGTGTAAATGTAATGTAGATTAATTTCAATTCCAATCCACTGGCGACAACATAAAAAAAATAAACATTCACTTAGCATGTTCCACTATACATTTTTAAATTGCAAATCGCTGGAACAAGCAACATATCTTAAAAGAATTTCCTGAAGAAAGTCGGGCGCGCTGAAGTTTCTTTCATTAATGTCTTCCGTAAAATATTCCCTTGAGTCCCGGTAACGTCTTACTGTCTTTCAGAGAGCGTTCACATCACTGATTACCATATAGAGTGACATTTACACTGCAAAGCCTTCAAAGGCACTTGCCTGCCGTAGAGATCGGAACATAGAAACACCAATAGTTATTATTTTCTTCAAAGGAGGAAAGATAGCTGGAAAAAAATTACGCTTTTTTACAAGCTAAACTTCACAATTTCATGGTATCTATGTTTAAGACAATCAGTTCATGCATGCGCGGTCCGAGCGAGGGGGGTCATGGGGGTCGTGACCCCCATGACCCCCCCCCAAAAATAGATGGGTAGCTAGTTAGGACGTACTAGCAAAAAACGTGTGTTAATTCAAAACTTCAAACGCGTCTATATCCATTCTTATCCGAAGGTAAAGGCTTTTGATAATTTCTAATGCCAGCTAAGACGTCTCTATAAAAGGTAAGGATCAAAGTTTCGTACCTCTTTGTATCAGCCACTTGCTTCTGACACATCTGTAGAGGTACTTTTGAGCTTACAGAAAAGCTTATAACAAAATAGTTCTGAAACTTTATTATTTTTACTTTGCAGTTATTTTTTAATCTAGTTATGAATTGGAGGAACGAGGACAGAAACAACTTCAAAAAACCTGTTAATATTCTAGACAGTGGTGACAGGCAACCACAACAAGACTTCAGACAATTTAATAGAATCTTAAAGCCAGATTCAATTGTAGCCTATTTGTAAATCTGACTATAGGTAAATAAATAAATATTGCTGGACATTTGACATCTGGTGTATGATTAGGAATTGAAAATTCAAATTAGGCTTGTGTAATTGTGTTTTATGGTTCAAATGTGCTGTTTGAGTTTCGGAAGTGATTTTCACTCGGTATTGGTAAAGATGATGCTAATAATAATAATACAGATATAGGTTTAGATATACTTATTAAAATAAGTCCACTCGAAGACCTCTATCTCTTAATTTGATTACCCTTGTAGCCTGGATGAGAATAATAAATATGGACCTCTGTATTACAAAGTAAAGCTATCTCTGTGAGAGATCACACTTGTCGCCGTACCAATAATGAATTCCATCCAACTTCTACTAAATAATTCCACTAAATAACTAACATGATCGCTCGAGTTAGTAATTAGCTATTTCCGTTTAAGCCTCAAGGCAATCGCTTTACATCGCTGCAGACGTAATTACTTCAGAATCAGCCCTCCAGTGACTTAAGGCTTGTACACACTGGAGCGGATTGCGGCATGCTGCGGTGCTACATAACGCATCGCAATAACTCTAAGGCTGAGTGCACACCTATCTGCGCCGAATTCTCGAAGCACTGCCAGGTTCGGTCTAATCAGACGATTCGGCCGCGGGCAGGTATGCGAGGTTTCACACGATTTCATATAAAGAATTCTAAAATTCGGTTCGGTCAGCATAAACATTGCACTCACTATTACCGCACTAGAAGCTAGAAGACTCAAACGGCTGTTATACAATCCCTTTTCATTATGAAAGAAGTGAAAATTAAAATTAAATAACGTCTGAATCCCCAAGGCGCAGTAGTCCTTTTCACAGTATAAAAGTACCTATTGTTGCACCATACTTCAGAGAGACAAAGATAGATAGATATAAAGTTTATTTGACACACGCAGAATACAGAACAGTAAAAGATCCACGAAGAAGGTTACATACAGAAAAATAGACAAAAACAGGTTCACATACCAGTGGTGCCAAAAAGGCCCAGTCCGGCAAAGATCCGTTGTGACTACTGTGCTATATTACTAGCTATAACCCGCTACGTGTCTGCGTTGTCGATAACAATGTTACTTAGCTTGGGTCATAATGACTGACTGTAAAATATTAAAAATATGAAAAAAATTATTTAAACATAGAGTACCGTACTATTTATAGATATGATCACGGAAAAACAGAGTATTTCAAAAATATCCCTCTATTTACTCACAGTACGGTAAAAAATAGAATACTTTCAACAAAGCTTACTGTCAATGTGTATTTGCCCTAAACATGTGAGATTCGAAGCTTACTGTCTGCGCTTGATAGCTTTCATTTATTTTGAAGCTAATTTTAAATTGCTTTTATGTAACGCTAAAAATAATATACTTAGTGAAAAGATCATAGATAAATGTTCATGAAAATAATAAAATAGGTAAGTTTGCCTGAGAAACCAAAGCGATGCATATTTTTATTTGGAGCCATAAGATAATTTTAGTGGGGCTACCACTACTGGTGGCAAGTGCGACTTTTTTCTCATGTGATCAATAATAGGGGACAACGAAAATTATGACATAGGTATTTTTCTCATGATGTTCATTTAAGAACATTAAATTACATCCAATTGTACACTATTTGGTTTTTATTAGCAAGTTGCCAATTTACTTTTAGTAGGTACTTAATTATTTTTTCCGTTCTGCAAATAAAAACGTTTTTTCCATCTGCAAAAAAAACTGCGGAATAAAACCACGAGCACAGATAACTAATTACACAGTACAATGCGCTTACAGCCAAAAGTATAAACCAGAGTGAATGAACTAGACCCACATTTTAATTTCGTGTAGCTCCACAGAGCTAGATTTTACTGTGTGGCCAAAGGTATAAGACAAAGCGGAATATAAAAACTAATTTGTAATGTAAATGTTATTGTAAATATGTAAATTTTGACAGGGTTTAGGTATATGTTTCAAACTTTTGGTGTTGAAGCCCTGGGACAGGGAAGTACCGGGCCTATCCGATAGCTGGCACATCTGTATTGCTATTAAATAAATAAAATAAATAAATAAATGTTTATTTCCAAAAGTACAATCTTAAATAAACAGATTTCACATTGGGTGCCGCACTAGGTCTAGCTTGTGTCGCGGAAACCCTAACTTGATTTATCCAAAAGCTATAACAATGAGAACTTTTATGCGAGGCAGATGCACAAAATAAATGACTTAAAAATTAAAAATTAGATAGATACTAAGTACCTACATACTAGCTTTAGAATAGAATAATAGCAAAATCAATAGGTACCTAAAGATTCAGGCAGGGGGGGGGGGAGATATGTTTGTTAGTGTATGTGTATGTGAATTCAGTATGAATTGCTGCCAGCGTTTTGGGCATACTTCTAACTGGCAGTGACACAAATAGATTATATTTTGGTAAAATTATTCAAATACATAGTAGATTCCTTTCTAGAAATAAAGGCCTTGTCAAAAATAACGCGAAGCGAACCGTACCGAAAACGTGGAGAATTTAATGTACCTATGTACTGTATCGGTTCGCTTTCACTTTTCTATGTGACTAGATTCAAAGGATACCTTATACATAAAAAATTAAAACGCATCGCTACGCTATTGGTTCGCTGTCTATTTTCCATGGCCTTAATTTGTAATCTTTATTGATACAATGATATCTTTTTTGAGGGTATGGGTATAGGACAAAAGGAATAGTGTATAAAAAGCTTTAATCTTAGAATAACATTTGATTACGTGTATCAATGATCTTACCTATTGTTATGATACTCATGTCACAATACAATGCCTAACTGATAATAAAAAAAAAAGGAGGTAAATCAAAACTGTAATAATTTGTGCCGTTTTAGTGAGAAAAGTCACAAACTTACTTTCATTATCATAATTAATTTGATTACAACGCTTCAGTTTATATCTGAGGCAAAAAGCGGTGGCAAGCTGCAAGCCAGTACGCAACTTCATAATTACCTATTTCCCATTTCGCTCCCGGGCCGTTGGCTTACTGTGCCTTAATTAACTGCACTATGTTGTAAAAGCCTCGTAGGCATAACAAACAAACACGTACCAACCTAAATGTTGTAGAGAAAACACTTTGTGGCAATTAGAATTATCATCATAGACTTCTATTTTGTAGTGTAACCTCACAATTAGGGACTTCTTAGGGAGTGTCCACATTGCGTTTTTTGCAGCGCGTTTGTATCGATACAAACGCGATTCGAACGCGATGCGAACGCGCAGCCCCCCGCGCAGCCCCTCCCGGTTCGCTATTGTATGGAAAAATACGCGTTGCGAACGCGCGTTTGTATCGATACAAACGCGCGTTCGCAACGCGTAGCAAAAACGCGCTTCAGAAAACGCAATGTGGACACTCCCTTAGATTTTTAAATGCATCCTAAAATTTTGCAGATGTGATTTGAAGCTGCATCCTCGGCCTTTACTCCTTTTACTCTTTTGCTATGTTACTAGGTACTACTGTTATAGCTTTTAGCGATACATGGTTGAAATTTTGTGAGAATACTGCACAGAATCACCGTTTATGGGTCGACTCACCGGGTCTACGTGTAAAGACCCTTTGCTACCGCTATGTGTAATTCGATATAGACTTTGACCGGCTCTGTGCTAGTCTCATTTACTACCCACAACGCATAAATTGGCTTTCACCCAGAGGCCAGAGCTCGATTCCGGTACCGAACTTTTTATCAACCTCAACCAAAACCTCAACTAAAGCGACTGTTTCCATGACTACTAATAACAAACGACTCAGTTGCGGTGAGGTTTTGAACTTTGGCAGTACAAATTTTTGAAAAGCTATTCTACTATTTCAACAAATGGCTGACATTTAAGAGTTCGAACCAAAACCAAAGCGGTTGTCATTTAATAGAATACAGGCCCAGGGCGTCAAACTCTTAGTGTCAATTCACACGTACCACAACCACACGACACCGACAACCACACCACAACGACGCGACGTGGTAGGGCGTATATTTGTATTGAAAATGAATTTCCAATTCACACGTACCACATTTTGCCGTTGTTATCGACCACATAGACATAGACATAGACACATCATTTACCACCTGCGTAATACGACCACATCGCAACCACATCGCGACGACATGACGTCATCAACAGCGCGCGCCTAGCTGGCGCCTGCCACATCGACATTTTGTCGGTACCACAACGCAACTGCGAAAAGTCGCTGCGACACTATTCACACGTAACCACAGCTGGACCACATTTTGTCGCTGCGACGTGGTGTGGTTGTGGTACGTGTGAATTGACGCTTAGTCACAACTCTTTGAGCGCCAGATCTCAGTCACGACTCTATGAGCATCTGCACTTGTCATCACCACGTCTAGCCAGGTGCCTCGGATAGCTCCATTTAGTTTCCAGCATCATTGTTTACTAACGAGACTGTTTTCATAGGTTACTGAAAACAATTGTTATCTTCAAACTTTTAAAAGATATGTAGTTACAAAAGATAGACACAAAAACCACGAACCACATTTTCCGCTTGGAAAAGTTTCTCCTTTGACCTAACCTCCTGTAAAAGAATAAAAATTAGAGGAACAAAAGTACTTGAAATAATATTTAAGTAAGAGAAAACCTATAAGTATAGAAAAACTTTCGTAATCTCAGCGTTTAATTTAATAAAAGTTATATTTTTTTCTGATCAAACACTTTTGTAACAAAAATACTCATTAAAAGTTTATCTCAGTGCTCCAATTTAAGGAACACATTGAAGATATTCCAGGTATCTGATGGCCTTGTTGGCTTAATTAAAACAAGGAAATTGAAATATACGGAGCCGAGAGCTAATTTTGTTTTGCTTATTTTGCTTATTTCTGAATAAACTTGTAAAATAAATTTGTTTATGTAATGTACCTACAGGATATAATTCGAAGACATTTCTTGAAAGCTTTCACTATGCAAATACATCTCTATCGCTAGAAAATGACTCATCACGCAAACTGAGCCGAGGTGGGCGTAACCAACTGAGCCGCGAGGACTCCGAACTTCCAGGAAACAAAACCGATTTTGACGGCGATCCAACATTCCTGTCATGAATAAATGACAAGAATGTTGGAAAATTAGTGACAAAGTTATGTGTGTTCGATTTTGCTCCTCAATATTATGACTCAAGATTATGAATTCTTTTGCAGGAATGCTTCCATGTTTTATTCACTGGGTAAAAGCCAGTACATCATTTTATACCTTCTAATATAACGACATTACTTTAATACACCGTACATTATATCCCGATCAGCACTATAAATTTCCTAGCAAATCTTTGCATGCTACAAGGGCACTACAGGCTAGACTTTGAATGTAAAGTGCTCGTAATAAAAGGGCCTTGTACAGCTAACAAGTTCAAGCAGACGAGGCCAAAACTTTAATTTAGGCACGGTATTTGCAAACGGAAACAACTTCCCCTAGACTCTTCTATTTAGAACGCGACGAGACGGAAAAGAGACGACAATTTTCCTAGGAAGTTTCACTAAAATGTTATATTTTATGGTGTATACTTTTATTTATAGCTTGTGAAGACGCAAACGTGAGTGATCGCGCTACAGTTTTAACTCACTCTGATGAAGATACTCTCTAAGGCATTTCATACTGTAGAATCAAATAGAATCAAACCGTTGCTGTATTTTGTTGGTAGTCTTAAAGAAGCTTAAACAAATTTTCAAAACTTATGGGAAACTTTTGTGCCCTGGGTATCGTAAGCTATATTGTTGAAAATATTTTTAAATAAATTTCTTTTTTTTTTTTCACTGTAACAAGGATGAAGAGATAAAGACCATGTAACAGCGACTCCTTTGCGGAGACTAGCTCTCAAAATAAAAACTGTAAAATCACAGATAAAAAATTACTTTGTGGTTGTGTCGTATCCGTCCCGAACTAATATAAAACACCAACCCCGCCCCTCCCTTTCAGACTGTCAACTGCAAAGAGCTCCGTGTAAGGAAATTTAAGACCGGTCACGCGGTGTATGCTATGTACGTACCATACAACTGAATATAGCCGCTGGCACGTCTGGGTGCTGTGGACTGATTAAAAGTCTAGCTCTGTATGGTCTTTGTGTGTTCGCGAGATTCAGTTTGCTTGGATGCTATGTTCATGGCGAAAGAAACATGTTGAGATTTAAATTCTATTAGAGTTTTTCACTTTGAAAACTCTCGTGGGTTAAACTTGACATACGGGAATATAAACGTAAAATTATCGTCAATTTAGATACCGATGATATGACCACTAACCGGAGAAATATCCACTGATTCTCCGGAGAAATCCGGAGACCAGTGTAAGCGACTGCGAGTAATGACCGTACTCCTTCCCTCCTACCCAGAAGAATCATCAAAGTATTTTTTTTGTTTTGTGATGTACCTAACTTTTATAATTTTCAGATTGAAAATAGCCCATACAAAGTTTGTGCTATTATTTTTAAGGAATTTGAAGGCTTAATTTAGTATTCAAAAGTCTTTTGCAATTGCTTCCCATCAAAACTACGTCTCAACTTCCGTCAGTTTCATTGTACAACATTGCAAACGTATTCTTTGGTTTACAATCTACACAAACAGGCTGATTCTATTTATTTACATTTTGTAAACTTTCTCAAATTAACATACAGATTACCACTATATTTTTTTGTTTTTGAATCTTAGATAGACTTTTGTTTAGCCACAATCTCACCTAATGATAAGCGACGATGTGGCTGACGAATTGACGATAGATCACAAAGGTCTAGAAGACACCTATTCACTCTTGACTTGAAGAGACCCAGGTTTTCGGGGAAAACAAAAGCCATGTAAAGCACATGCACACATTTTACAAGCAGCATTTCATCTGAAAATGAAATTCTATTTCGAAAAACCTTTTAACTTTCCAACAATTATTTCAGCAGCTGTTCCATTGAAACAAAATATAAAGTCGTGTTTCGGAATAAGTATGCCGGCTTTCGGACACGCTATTCATGTCAAGCTGTCTCGCTTTTGAGATTCCAGGTTTTAAATTAGCGCAGACTACTCGGAACACAAGCAGGAAGGGGCCCTAATCTGCCGGAGTCACGAACAGTTGACTATGTTGCGGGTTAGCTAAACTTGTGAGCAAATAGTACTTAACTATCTCATTTTCCGTACCCATATTATAAATGTGTTTATTTGTCCTGCTTTCACGTCAAAACAGAGCGACGGATTGACGTGATTTTTTGTGTGGAGATAGTTGGAGGGCTGCAGAGTAACATAGGTTACCTACTTTTTATCTGGGTACCACGCGAGCGAAGCCGCGGGCAGCAGCTAGTTCATAATAAAAAGAGCCTTATTGGCCGAGGGGTAAATTACCTCGCCTTTCGATCCGATGGTTGTGGTTTTGAATCCTGGCCGTGCATGAATGGATTTTTTGTTTCGAAAAATTTATAAGCGCATTTACACGAGCTCTAAACGGTGATGGAAAAAATCGTGAGGAAACCCGCGGCTTAGTCAGCCCCACATGTATTAATAATAATAAAACGGTTATTTCAGGCAACAATAGTTAAACAAGTACAAGATGTTAAATACTTATACGCGGGCAGTCTGCCCGGACCATGGCTGTTGTAACATAGCCGAAACGTCGGGAAATATAAATAAGGTAAACTACGCGTTAAAATCCCGTGTCCTTATAATTTTCAATTTATCAAGTCGACGATCGTTTAAATGACGTTCTTTTTTTCTTGTCACTCTTATGTCATATCTTTTTCAAATGATCTTCTTTCTTTTGTCAGACAAGTACATTAACGAACTTTACCGTAGAAACGCATTTTTTTTTTGTCTTTTATTCTGTTACTCAATTGAAAGCCAACACTATTATATAACGTGCGAAAATTACGGCATATTAGAGTATTGTGCATACGTAGAAACACAGAAAAGTTAATTTAAACCGTCCCGTGTACAAATTCACAAATTACAAAACTACAACTAGCACACCCTTGAACCGGACGCTGTTTAGGACAAAGTTTCAGATCTGGTTTGCACCTAAACGCAAACAAGGTTGCCACCAGTTTTGCAAGAGCCGCCGTATTTTTGCATGTTGCTGTAGGTGGTTCTGATTTGTGGGTTATGAGAGGGGTGGGGGAGACCAGGCTAGTTTGGACACGGTCGTGTAAACTTTATAATTGGCCGTAGCCCTCCGATACGTGGGCCTTAGGGACACGGAGTAATTAACTGAACGATTGTACACCAATCCTTTGAAAGCAGATATTAAATTCTGAGATGTAAATAATTTTGGCTCTGTAAACAGGTGATTACTACGGAAATCGTGAAGTAATTAGTTTTACCAATTAAAACTTTTTAATGGCAAAAACTCACACATGCTCACAAGCATTGTCGGGATCTAAATCGACGATATTTTTACGTGAGTAATTCCCACAAGCGTTTACACAAACAAATTTTACGCTCAGATCTGATATTTTGAAGATATTTAGGGGAGTAGTCAGAGGCTCGTCCAAATAACTGGTACAAGTCCACGTTTTGCAAGTAGTTTATATTGTAAGTAACATGTTGCAAACGCATCGCTTCCGGTTTAAGCAATTTTTGGTTGGTTTATGGGTAGGTACTACTAGCTTACTATACTAGGTACTAGCTTTTTTTATAATTATATTTTTTGGGCCCAGAAACCCTCGCGGGCGTCCTTAGAAGACCCTATCGAAGTTTCATTACAATCTGACCAATTGTTTAGGTTTATGGAGGACAAACATACAATTACTTATTCATTTTTACTTAATATAAGTACGAGTATACTTACAGATTAGATACTTTTATATGCCACGTTTTATCTAATCAAAAGGTTAGAGATGGTAAAACAAGTCGGTAGCTCACCTTTTGCTGGCGACTACAAAATATCGAATTTCTCATCAAATTGCTGCAAAAAGCTTAAAAGGGTCCGTAGGCGTCAAAGTGTCAAAAGATATCGTCGAGGTGATCAAAAATAACAGGAGGTAATCTGTTTACGTCCCGCGATCCAACACCCTAAGCCGAACTCAATTATCGACAGACTAATACTTGATTACAGCGATATTATTAGCTCACTTTGTTCTATTAATAAGGAGAGTCAGGAAATTAAGCGTTCCCTGATGAAATAATTATGATTGGAATACTGCAAGCATGTCTCTCTAATTTTCACTCTCTCAATAGCCTCTTCAATTATTCTATCTAGGTATTTTTTTATTATTTTTTATTAACTTATATTTTCCCACTGCTGGGCAAAGATATAAGTACATATAAATATAATGTTTGTATGTTTGTTCTCTATGCGTTCCTAAACCATTGATCAGATTGTGATGAAACTTTGGTTGGGTCTTCTGAAAACTCCCCTGTGTGTTTCTGACCCAAACATGTAGGTATATAATAAAAATAAGGCAGTAAGAAGCGCCGGATTAACTAGTTATTTTCTAACACTAATCTATAGGACAAAAATGTTTTGTTTGTCAGTATGAATCACATAAAAAAGAATATGTGAATGTGTAATACTTTTGGAAATAGATTGGGAGGTTGAATGAAAACCCCTCACTTAAACAACAAAATACCCATGGATGTAAATCGATATAGTGTAGATTTGCACGATAGAATCTGATAGGTCGTTACAACCTCACTTCGCAGGCACTATTCTTGGAACTATGTCTGCTTTTGAGGTAAATACATTACATAGGAACGAGAACTACTGTTATATAACTAGACTGTCTTGTTGCATACGAAGTAGAAAGCGCCGGGGGGAGCTCATAACTTGTATGTATGTACCTATCAGCTCTTACCTACTTAGTTTCCGAACAGTGCTGTTGTTTTGTCGGACATGAACAATCCACTAGTACGATAAGGACAAGGAGATAATGTTGATTGGATATTAATTCAGTGAAGTAGGTACAAGTGGCTAAATTAAAAATTAAAAAAAGCCGACTTCAATGTCATAAGCAGAGCAATTTTAAAGCAGTTAAGAGGCCTGCGACAAGCGAATTTCTAAACGTAATACCGAAATCATTTAAAATTTAAGCATATTTTTATCAGTTTATGTTGTTAGATTAAGAGAGTAGGTATTTATCTAGGTTCCTGTTAAACTTTTGTTCCGAAAAACTTACCTAAAAAGAAATGTAAGCGAATTGAATTGAAAATCTTTGTAGGTACACCAAAAATGGCATTTTTTATTTTCATTTGTTCTATAGTAAGTTTTTTGGAACAAAAGTGTAACAGGAACCTAGATAAATACTGCCTTTATCCAAATAATAACATAAAGTGATAAAAATATGCTCCAATATTAAATTATTTTGGTATTACGTTCCCAGGTACGTAGATACGTTCGCCGAGCCCTTAATCACCAACCGATTGAGCTGAGATTTGGCACACTTTAAATTCTTAGTGACAATGCAATATTACGAGTATGTTGACAGCGAGCTGATCTGATGACGGAGTCAAGAGCTGTTCAAAACTCATCAGTAAACAACTGTAAAATACCTGTGTTTGGGCTAATTTTATTCAGCTCGCGAAGCTTGTTATTTAAAAAATATTTATTTAAACAGTAAGTTTATGTTATACTTACCATAATTACACCCCGCAAAACTCCACGTAACGGAAGACGAAGTACATCGTAACATTCTCGTCAGTTATGTTTGCAATAACCATAACATTACAATACGTTATCGTAGCGGTAGGCTATTGAATAAATTCGCCGATGTCGCGGCCATTCTTGAGGGCGTTCACGTTTTGGCAGGATGGAGATAACTGAGTAAGAAAAGTTTAATTCGCAGTACTACTACCATCAGACGTTTTAGCCGCGACCGTTTACCCTAAAAAGGTAGATATTTTCCAAGATTTTTAAGCGTTTGAACACAATGCGCTCTCTTATTTTATAATCAGAAACACGTCTAAATTAATTGGCCTACATTTCACTGTAGTACTATCTGTGTGCCAGGTTTTAAGCCCATCGCCGTCTCTTAGTACACTAACTGGTTCGATCACGATTTTTACTGTTGTTGGACATTTCACATACTTTTTATCTTCACCATTTTGAGCTTGTGTGGCTAACTTCTCGTTAAGATTCAAACCAGCTATCTTATTAGTTTCGGGTCGTACCCATCCCGTTGCAGTGTGGGGGACCGTACAAAAATGTACCGTTTATTCATAGGCTGACAAATCGAATCACATAAATTTACGGCTAAGTTGCGTATTGGAAGCTTTTGCTAGCAATATGAATTTTTCTACTGTTATTCTCTTGGTTCGGTGTTATAGTTTTTTTTAAATTTTCAAACAATATGGCCTTCTTAACTTCTCTCAAAGTTGCACCACGGATTTAACTATTGCCATCCATTTTTGTTACACAGTGACAAATAAGGATGGCAATAGTTAAATTCGTGGTACAACTTAGACACAAGTTGAGCGGAGTTTATTAATAGAGGCCTATAAGTTTTACTACTGTTATTTACAATCATTATTTCCTGCTTTCATATTTCATACGGCACTATAACATTTCCTCACATTTTTATGATAACTGAAAGCTCCAATATCACAAATAAAACATGTATAAAGTTCATAATAGCAATAATAATATTTGACAGCGTTGGGTAAGCATACGCCAATCTAAACATTATAGCATTCACTTTAAAGCACATGACATTTAACAAGTACACTAGTAGCCTGCCTCGGTTTCGCCCAGAATTAACCCTTAGTCTGTCGGGATTCCAGACACAATAAAAAATCAATTGTGTCTTGACCAGATCTGTGCTCCGAAAGACAACCGGTTAACATATTAATACATATTTAATTAAATTGTTTATATTACCAAGGTGGCAGACCACCATAAGGTCCACTTGATTGCTTGCGACGTCAGAGGAGCAAAAAAATTTAAAACGCCCCTTTTTTAAGAACCCAAACTGTAGTCTAGACCTGAGACCTCGGAATTAACAACAATTCTCATAGCTCACCTTTGTGCCGAGTCAGCCCGAGTTGGCCTTTGTCCTGGACTATCTAACTGGAATAATGTTTCTTTCAAATGGTATAATAATATTTTTTTTTAAAAGGTGCAATGGATCCGGAAATTACACTCCGCAAACATACAAAAGCTCAAAACATAGCTCTCTTTCTCGATTCTAACTTATAAAACTCTAGCAATGTATATGTATATGTTTGTTTTTTTAAGCTCTGTCCTCCGTCTTTTGTGTGTGTTGTCAATAAACTATATTCTATTCTATTCTATTCTATTCAATGTTAATACACCAATAGATTAGACCCAGTAGATTAAATATAAAATAACTAAAATATACCTAATACCAATCGACATCTTTATTCCCGCCTCTACGACTCGTAGCTTCCGTAGACACTGCTACGAAAAGTATTTACTATGGTACAAATAAACGTGGTTTAAAGTGTTATTCCCAAAAATACCTAAGCGTTAGCTAAATATCTAAAACTAAGAATAACTTATACCTAGTGCAATCTTAGCATAACTATTCTAACTAAACATAACATTTTTTTATCTATGAAACGAAAAAATGCCGCCTTATAAAGGCGTAAAGAGGAAATAGTTATACAGGGGTTAATTATAACAATTTTCATCATTATCATCATCATCCGCAACCTGACTTCACCCACTGCTGGGTGTAGGCCTCCGCTTTTCTGTGCCACTCCTCACGATCCAAGTAGGTACGTTTAACAAGTTTACGAGTAAGAAACTATGTTAACTTTATTCTCAGCTTATTCTAATCTTAGCTACTAAAATAAGGTTGGAATAAGTTTTTATTTGTACCGCTGGTGCTGTCATTGTTTTATATTACACTGCTTCCGTCAAGAACCAGTAATAAAACCACACGTCGGTACGCAATGAAATTTACTACGAGGGCGGAAGACATATAGCTGCGGTTCGCTTATTTATAGCTTGTTTTTTGTACACACGCGGGGTTAATGGCCTTTAATGGGCCTTTTATATAACAATTAATGTGACCTCTGCCATTTTATTGGAAAAGATTTGTCGGCTATCAATAGGACTTTGGAAAAGCTTTTAGATGGAACGATAGCCACAAATGCTTAGATCTATTTATACAGTATCCGTACCCATATTATAAATGTGAAAGTGTGTTTATTTGTTTGTTTATTTGTCCTGCTTTCACGTCAAAACAGAGGGACGGATTGACGTGTTTTTTTTGTGTGGAGATAGTTGGAGGACTGGAGAGTAACATAGGGTATTTTTTATCCGGGTACAACGCGAGCGCAGCTGCGGGCAGCAACTAGTGTATTATAAACCCTGTGGGTGTTATTAGGTATCGATAAAAGGTTCTATTTATGCCAGTATTTTCAGAAAAAGAATAAAAAATATATGCCGAACAAAATTAATGAACTTGGTCAAATGAGAAAAGATACCATTGGCCATTACTGTACGGTCTAATATCAAAGTAAACATGGTCAAAAACATGATGAAGTTGCTAAAAGAAGATTTAAGGCAAATTGAGGTAGTTTAGGTACACAAGTTAAAAGTACATTTAAAGTTGTATTTTAATGATATATTTTTTTTTTTGTCTGAAATGAAGTCGGGCTCTCTTAAGCTGGCGGTTCGCGCCCAAGACAGAGACTGGAGACCCAGACAGCGGGCTTAAAATGGTCGCTATAGTATAGCAGAATCGCATTATGAATTGAACTATATGCCGTCTCTTTACACTCTCAGTCAGTTAAAATAGATAGCATTTAGTTCAATTTTTAGTGTGATTCTGCTATAACGACCTTTTTAAGCCCACAGAGAGGAACTAGATTTCCTTCTTTCTACCAAAACAGCAGTCCCAAACATCTTATTTGTGCAAACCGTTATAAAATCAGGCAAATAAATTTTTTCTCATACGAAGGTAAATTTGAATATTCTTTACGATCAAAAATATATTTGCACCCAGTGAGTGCTTGTGCAAGACTGCACCTGAGATTCTAAGGTCGGCTTCACACTATCAATCTTTCATTTATTTATTTAGAAGCTAGCCAGACGTTTTCATATCTAAATTTCGATATTGGAACAAAAAATATCTATTATTATATCTATCTAATGTTTTTATCAACGTTAGAAAAACAATAATGATTACGACTGTATTGTATACCCAAGGCGCAGTAGATATTATCTCGTTCTTTGAGCATTTAAGATTATTAAAGCCGACATCTATTTTTGAAAAAAATATGCTTTACATGGCATGGCTTTGAAGGTATTTACTTAATTATGCATGTACCACACACACACACACACACACATGCGCACACACACACACATACACACACATACACACGGACACTCACACACACCTCGATCACTGTCGGTTTACCTGTTAATATAATGTAAATCCGTTATTGGCTGTCAGTAATATATTTAAGTTTTTGTGCACTAATTTTCTAAGAGCTGTGGACTTTGTTTAAGAAATAAATAAAAAAATAAAATAAATAAATGGCGAACCGCTCGCCACCTAAAGCATATTTTTTTCAAAAATAGATATCGATATTTTATTATATCTTCAGTATAATTAACTTCCATCACGACTAACCTTTCAAACAGCAGGAATATACAAAAACATTTTTAGAACGAGAATATTCACCCACACGTAGACCAAAATGTTCGTTTAAAATTAGGAGGTACCCAAATTACTGTCCAGTGTTCTGTTTAAGTATGCGAAGCTCGGGTTTGAAAGACCAGGTTTTATTTTTAGGGAGAGATATAACAAGCTTAGTTTCGAGCTTGAACGTGTAATACGGCTTTATTTGCGACGTGATATTATATATTTCATGGGAGTCCAAATGTTATGAAGACTGTTGTGTTTGCATATTTTAAAATACCTTCTTGAGAATATTTTTAAGTAAGACAATATGGATCATCTCTGTTGGCGACGCGCTCAAATATTACTTAATAGTTCATAGTCTTAGATCTGTTTTCTGTAGTCTTTTAGAATTTTTATTTGCGTACCCTCAACCTTAGTAATATCTGTGGGAAGAGACAAGCGCTTCCGCCGGCAGTGCTCTGCCGTTCGTGGGCCCCACCGCACGGGTGTACGCGATCGGTCCGAAATATACCTCGTTTTCCGAAAATTGAGTGGGTCTCATTTCCAATCCTGCGCCCTCTGTCATATCACTAACAATCTCATCTCTCTATCTTTTTTCACTTACATGTTTATTTTGTTCATTTTTTTATTTAGATAACTATAGTTTATGAAGCACTCGTGGCGTTACTTGCTTGGGCGTTCTTGATTGATCGTTGAAGTTAAGCAGCGTTGTGCGCGGTCACTTTTAGGATGGGTGACCGCAAGTGGTATAACGAGCTGAGCGCTTCCGTGCTTCGGAGGGCACGTTAATTGTCAGTCCCGGCTTTTAAGTCGTTAAGCCATGACGGAGTTGGGCACTTGCTCATACAAAAGAAGAAGTCTACGGGCATTTGCTTTTCAATCTTGGTCAAGCTCCATACATTTATGCAAATTCAATTTTCATTATTCTAGAGTTATCATAACCACACCCATAATTATAATAATGCTAAGAAATTAATTAGAAACCATTTTAACTCCATATAGTCTTTGAAAGTTGTTTATAATTTCAAAACATTTACAAGCAGTTTATTATTACTTATTTAAAATTATTATACTTACTGAAATCTATTTTGAAATTGTTGTAATCCCTGATCAGTTTCGCATGCCTATTTAATCTTTCATCGAGAATAACGGGAAATTATGCTGTTGAAACTTTAACCAGCAATTTGGATTTATAATTCGTGAATATTAAGCGATAAATACTTTGGAGTCTCTCTTATCGTGACCTATTTTAATAGCCATGGTAACCATGCTTTATTTGAGAAAGAAGTTTCGAAAAACAAATCATTCATAGTTAAATAAATTATGAGTCATACTGGTTTTTCTAGACACAAAAGACATTCTCAGATTGTTGGGCTTTCAAGATTCTTTGAAATTATGTAAGCGCATTTCAGACTACGCTATAATATAATAGCATATCGCATATTATTTCATAGCACAACAATATCGCGCACCATACATTATTGTGGACACGTTCACACTTCACTGTACGATATATTATTGGCTTATTATAAAATATATAGAGCGCGATATTGTTCTGCTATGAACTATATGCTACATAATTACAGCGTAGTCCGAAAAGCGCTTAAATGCGAAAACTCACTCAGCGTATCTTAAGCGAGTCATTTTACGTCGTTAGGCGTATGCATCGCGCGCGCTATACACAAATTTTCATGCCTTATCGTATTATACGGTGAGCTATCAAATATAAATTAACCAATTAAGCATACAAATAAAATAGACAAGGCAACTGTAACAAGAGCGAAGTAGGTCGAGCAAAGTTCCATTATTAATTATTCGGTATCGGTATCCCGAGTCTTGGACATGGGACCGGTTGAATTATTGAGTAACGGTGCCCGGGGGAAATCACTAGTGCGAATATCTGTCTCAGCTAGAAACTAGAGATGCCCTAAATTTAAGACTGGAGTGATGACAAGTCTGAGGGCCTAGCCAACCGGCATTCGCTACGAAGGGATTCGATTTCCATAATTCGCTAACACTCGAACGTGACGTTTCATTGGTCGAACGTTAGGTCTTCATTTCATTTATCCACCAATGAAACAGGGTAGTTCCCATCTGATCATATGAACATCGGCGATAGTAAGAGAAGCGAAGCTAATTGTAGAAATAGAATCGATTGATGCCACTTGGCTAGACGCCCTGGACAAGATTCAAACAGGGAAATTCACTAGACCGAAGTGTGATCTACAAGTCTTGTCAAGATTTGATTTCCAAATCCGTTTTTCTCCCGAAGGCACGCCGCACACTTTCGATTCGTTTTTGTTACTTCACTTGAAAACTTTATTAAAAAAATAAAACGATTATGATATGTTTACCCATCAAAATCAAATCGTTTAGACTATAAAACTGTAACATGTTTCCATTTTTAATACTTTTTGCTTATTATCCAACAAGCACTATCCCATCTCTACTCTACACAATTGTACTGAGTTACTTACATGGGCCTTATCTAGCTCGTTTTGTGTGTGCTGGATTGGACCTTTCTAATGTACCTACTCGTACTTGCGAGATACAATAGTTTGGATTGTAAGCGTCACTTGACGACCGACAAAGAAAAGTTGAAAATTGGTTTCATTTGTTTCAAAACTAAGGGTCTTACTTATAAAAGATGTTTAAAGTTGAAGACTGGTTAAACACTGATCTTTATTTGTGGATAGTGACGAATGGAGACAGGACGTTGTTTAACCAGTGTCCAACTTTAAACATCTTTCATAAGTAGGTAAGGGGGTAATTGTTTATTTGCTATTTTATTACGGCCGAAGCATTTTTATTGCTACTAGTGCTGCAGTGTCATAAACAGACAGTCTGATAGTATATCATAGTCTGTTACAGAATATCAACATAAAATATAGTAATTTTAATCTATCCTAGATTATAATTTTAGGTGGTAACCCATGCCTACACTTAACGGGACGATATAGTGCCTTGTATTGACCTCAACCTTAAACTAGAACAAATATTTTTTTATGTACAAACTAAAAAATAGCTGAAGATGATCTTGTAGTCCAAGATATAATTTCATCAAGCAAGAAGCCTCATGGCGTAGCTTGCTGAAATGTTCTTGATTGATCGTTGAAGTTAAGCAGCGTTGTGCGCGATCACAATTTGGGTGAGCGACCGTATGTGGCATTACTAGCCTAGCGCTTCCATGCTTCGGAGGGCACGTTAAATTGTCGGTCCCGGCTTTTAAGTCGTTAAGCCATGACGGAGGCCTTTAGGCGGCCTAAAAACTCCGTCACCAGAGTTAACCACTAGCTCATACGAACTTACTTACTAAGCAAGACGTGAGCAAGACCAGCTTTCGCAAGTATTCCAAGAAAAGTATTTTCATTCTTAAATGGTTATTGAAATCCGATGCCAACTGTACCCGCAGTGAATGAAGGAAGTCAGTAATTAATCAGGGAGTACGCTTAGAAGGGTTGATCTTTTTTACATGAGAGAAGTGATTGAAAGGGTTAAAACTCATTAGTCGAATAGACGTACTCTGTAAATAGGACACGATCTCTTAATGAAAGTGAACTTTTTATTTGGGTCAGTATTTTATTAGCGACTGGTGAAGAATGGCGTAACTATTATTTTAAGAGTAGGTACGGTCGACTCTTTGAGAGAATGTGTGATTTTTTATTTAAGTAGGTACGTTTATTTCTATGGGCGTTATATTAAGTAGGTATTTTAACATCTTGTTACTTAGATAAGCTGCCTGAAATAAAGATATTATTATTTATTTTACTTAATGATTTTCATATTATTTCTAAAATATTGCTGCTGGACATTTGACACAGCGCGATCTAGCCCTATGGGACAAATCTACTTAGGGGACCAGATAACTGATAGAATACTTATTACTATGTAACTATTTTTAAAATAAATAAAGCCTATGACTCATAACACCCTCATGAGAAAACTATATTATCTAGCACAAACGTTATGCAACGTTTTTTTTTAACTCTCGTACGAACGAGGCCTGACGCTTAGTTTGAGTAACTTTACGATAATTTTTCTTTTTTTACGATATTTTTTTTTTATATTTTTCAATATTGAATTTTTTTTTTATTTTGAAAAAAAAACATTTCACACATTGTACTTGTTACTATAGTCGTATTGCTCATTATACGAACTAAAAATATATGAAAAATGACATTTTATACTTCAATTTTAGTGCGTATAATGAGCAAAATTGAAATTGCTCTGGTTCTCCAGAATAGGTGTTCGTTGTGTTGTGAGCCAGAGGAAATGGACCGTGGTGCATTATTAGCGGTTAGGGTCGCTGGAAAAATAGGGAGCGAGTTCCAAGCCTACATCGGCACTGGAGCGACAGAGAATTGCAATTCAAAGTCAACGCATTCCTGTACAAACAAATTTTAATAGTGAGACATTTGAAAATGAAAAATCTTATCAAAATAGATTAAAGCATCGATAGATATGGTCCTATCATGATTTTCAACTCTGGCGACTAAAGGTTTTGTGGCCGAATTGGTAAAGGCACTCCGGCTAAAGGAGGATCGCTTGTATCATTGCGGGTTCGAATCCCGTCGGAATTGAAAATTTTGATAAGATTTTTCATTTTCAAATGTAAATACCTAAGTGTGGTTTAACACTATAACAAATAAAAAATGATAGTGAGACATGTTTATCACTTTATTTCATCTCATTTATAATGTAAAGAAACAACAAACACACTCATTAACATAAAAATTCACTCCTTAACTAACTTACAACTAAATTAAAAGTAATAATACAATTAATTACATTTAACAATACTGATGTGAAGCTTACTTCGCGCCGTAAAAGACACATTTCACTTTGTTAAAAACAAAAAAGTACTGAAAACGATGAATAATCAACCTTCTCTTTCAGTTTCAAGCAAGTTTACGATACAATGGCCCATGACTCCACCTTAAACCCTGGCTTACTTCTAACTCCCGAAATCGATGGGAACAATTCACTTACGCCGTGTTACACAAACTTCCTGCCTAATCTCCTGCTTACCTTTGGGGTTAAACCAATGAAGTCATCAATTTGAATGAAATCCACCTTAAGTGAGGTGCCTTCCGGCCTTAACTTATCCGTCTTTATCAAAAGACCGGAAGCCATTTGGTATATGAAAATGGATTTCTGATACGAGTATTAAGCTATCGGGATAAAAGAGTATTAGATACTTTTTTATGAATAATTGTATTATGTTACCTCAATAGAAATTTAAATTTTTAGAAAGTTAATATTAAGAACTGTTATAGGTACTTATACAACGAAAAGTATACAATTTGTAAGTTTTGATGTAAAACGTTTTAGGCGTTGTCCTAATAGAACGCGAATGCGCGATGCGAGCGATGCGACCATCGCGTGTTCGCGTCAGGCGTTGTCCTAATAGATCGCGTTCTATTAGGACAACGCCTGACGCGAACACGCGATGGTCGCATCGCTCGCATCGCGCATTCGCGTTCTATTAGGACAACGCCTTAATGTCAGAGCTTTTAGGTTTGCAGCCGTTTTCATGGTTACTTAAAAGAGGAATATCAAAACTTATTTAATAAAAAAAAAGGTCCAATCATAATGGACCTACTCAAGATAGTTTAAAACCACAGCACACAACTGCTGTAACCTGTAAGTAAATTTATAATTGTATTTATACACTTTTGTCCGGATTTTTTGGCCAAGAGACAGCCCTAACTTCTTAGGGTGCCTCTTACCCTCCCTAGCTAATCAAAGAGAAGAGGTACCTCAAGGTTTCTTGCAAACATTTTAAATATACCTCTGAGCTTTTCTATCTGATTGAGATCCATTACGCCGTGATTTGTATCGACAAGTTTAATTAAAGTTTTATTTGTATTGGTATTTATTTGTTGATTGTTTTTAATTTATTTATTTTCCTTTTAAATGAAGGCTCGCTCTATTCTCGTACAATAGATATACAATTTATTTCTAGTCCGAAAGTTCAATTTGTTGACCGAAGATAAACAAAATTCCAATTAGAAAGAAAAATGAGTTTTGCTTTTAGGAGAAACCAATTTTAGCTTCGTCTATATTGGAATACGTGGTCTATAATGTCAAATTTATCGCCACGCGGTTATCCTAAGAACAAGTTTAGGTTTTAGGTATAAAAAAATTAAACAAGTTCAAAAACCTCTTTTATAAATATTGTTTTTTATTCACTGCTAGGAATTTAATTGCGATTTATTAAATTTTGTTTGATTTTAAGCAAATTAAATCAGTATGCTTTTAATGTGTTACCTGAAAGATCAGCTTACTCAAGCTCACAGCAATAAAACATTGGTACCTACTTTATGCAAAGTAAAATAACTCGATATTTATAATTAGCGCGTTCAAACAAAAAACTCTTCCGCTTATACTTATAATTAGTTTAGATTTACGTAACAATAAAATACTAAAAAAATGGTTTATTGTCATAATCCCTACTAAGAAATCCCCTCCAGTGGGGATAATAACAATTTTCAAAAAACTTTTGGTGTTTTCCCCACTAAAATTTTTAATCCTGGTTAGTGGGGATTATGACAAAAAACGTAATTTAGGTTTGAGTGTATTTAATAAATCATTCCACAATCGGTGCCTTCTAATGTAAAACGAATAAACGTTCATTTTAATCTTTAAATAAGATTTTTAGGGATCCGTAGTCCTGACAAGGAACCCTTATAGTTTCGACATGTCCGTCTGTCTGTCTGTCTGTTCGAGGTTCTTTTAATTATCTGAGAAAATGTCTACAGTGCCTCGCGTGGATACAGTCGTAATCGTGTTTCGTTTTTCGTTTTAAACTTCAGCAATATTTTCTACATACCAGCCAGCGTACAAACTCAAAACAAGCTACAAACATTTTGAACACACGCTACAAATACAAAAATTCTTGAATTCTTGGTATGCAGCGAACCTCGCATGCATTCATTCTACCCCTGTGAATACAAATGATCGCATCCCCGCGGAATAGGCGCGGGCGGCATAATATTACAAGGAAGTTTAATATCTTAAAATGTTCGCCTATTTTTTTGCAAAATAAAAAAGAATATAAAATAGGGCCGGGAAAGACAACAAAATGTACACACAGATTGCATTGCAGTAAATTTTGTACCATATGAGATGATTTTGTTTCTTTTTCTCGCGCTCGTGTCCACCGGGGACAACGGGAATACATCGAAAGTCAAAGTCAAATATCATTCAATATCATGATCGCGCGATTTAAATAATTAAATAAATAATTCTGTAGGTACATTTCACACAGCATCAAGTAGCCCCAAAGTAAGCAGAGCTTGTGTTATGGAACCGCATGACTGATACTACTTACATACCTACTTATATACATAGAAAGCACTCGGACCCGAAACAAATATTTGTAAATCATACAAACATTTGTCCCGCGGCAGGATCAAACCCTGTTAAACAGTGCCTGTTTGTGCTAAGCAATTTTTGTGTCTATGTAAGCCAATTTGAGAGCGGACAGTAGGTACGCCCACAATTGGTGCAGCTAACTAAGCAATCCGGGGCTTGGCTTGGGTTAGCTATGCTGGCGTGCCTCTCAGCTCTTTTATCTGCTAACTGTGAAGAATTGAGGCAATAAACACGGCTTAGGACTTAACTTTCATTTCGGTGTTCCATATCCTTAAATCTAAACAATATATTAAATAGAATTGTAGCATTATTCTGTACCTTTTTTGACATCCAAATAATCTCAGCATCATCATTATCGGGTAAATAGCTAAAAATAAAGTGACTACTAAGTACTAGTCCAAGAATTTATCATTAGGTAGTAGTATGTAACATGTTGCAAGCTAACGCTGCCTATTAAAAATACCAACTGTTTTTCTCGCGATGTTTTCATTCACCGTTTCTTTTGTCAGCTGTCAATAGGTACGCATATACTTACTTACATTTCAAAAAATGAAACGATAAACGAATTGATACACAGGATTTGAATCACGATCTTTTTATTTTAAAGTCTTATCATAAATCGTAGCCAGCACGGCTTATTTTTTGTTTTTAAATACATTTACCTACAAGTTTTCGTAAAATAGTAAGACATCTTACACTTAAATTCACTCCGCTGAAACATAACGCAGAAAGTATTCATAATTCTAGTGTTACGCCGCAGGTGACTCCATTAGGCAGGCTAAGAGCGAGTCGGGCGCTCATAACACATGTTCCGTATTGAAATAACTTCTCTGCGTTATTTCTCAAAACCACTCAAGGTTCTGTCGTAGATATCGATTCATCATCATCTCCCTGCCCTTATCCCACTAGGTGGGGTCGGCACAACATGTTTCCCCTCTTCCACTTCATTCGTTGTAGATATCGATTAAGGGGCAAAAATTAAATGATAATTTTTTTTTAACCTTAAATTAATATTAGAAAACATTGTAATCTCAGTAATTTTTCATAATGATAATTCTTGCATAATTTCAAGTTAATAGTAATACTCAACAAGAAATTACATTAAATTAAAGCAAGTTTTCTATCGGTAGATTATTTATTTGAGAAAAGTACCTACCTATCTAGCTTGTACTTTTGTAATAGTCTTCTACAATAAATATGAACATAGTCATACGGAACCCAAAAAGGTAGAATGAATGCGAAAAAGTTCTGGAATGAGTCCTGGCAGTTCTGCAATGAGAACTGTCTTATTAACTTTCTTTAGACTTTTCCAAAGAACTTTTATGATGTTATTCTCTCCCTTTTAATGGATTTACTGCTTTATAAAAGAAACCTCGGCACAATAAGGCGGGTCTAAAACTGAATCGTTTTGTTTTAAGAAATATTATTTTTTATTTTATAAACAACGAAACAGGCGATATGACTTACCCTAAAGCATGGTAGAAAATCAGATTTTTAGGGATTTAAGATCCTTAGATGCCTATAGAGGGTAGTAGAGTTTGCTTAGACGTTCTTGATAGATCGTAGATCGTTGAAGTTAAGTTAGTTGCTAGTGGCATTAACAACTACATATTTTTAGGTATAAGGTTATCTCTCTCTGGGTTTGCTTACTGTACTTAGATATTTGACATTTTTTAGTGTAGTGTAGGAGTAATGTCAAATATCTAACCATAGTAAGCAAAATCATAGATAGATATAATATTGAAACATGACCTTAGTTTGAGTAAACTATTGCCCTTATTGACTTGCGCAAAACAAACACACTTCAAATACGAAACAGTCCTTAAACAGAATAATAAGCTCAAAACCTTATCATATTAGCTCAAACTCAATTTATCTCAAAACCAATAATCTTTATGAACTTTGACAGACACTGACGAGACGCTATCATAAATTCACTTGAATAACTCCACGTTTACTTTGCACACAGTACTCAGTGCCCGTTCTTTGGGGTCTATGTCACAGTTGTAATGCGAAATTCGGATAAGTCAATATACTTACTTACCTATAGATATGTTAACAATAAAAACTTTGTTGTTCCAGCTACCAATTAAATACGGCTCCCCAGCATTCAAGTTTTATTGCTGGCCCAACAACTTTTTTTTCTCAGTGTAAGAGACAAAAAAGAAAGATAGACTTAAAGTGTTTGTATTTGTCGCTTTGCCCTCGATTATCTATCTTTGATAGCGACAAAAATCGATCTCAAACTCTCAAATATGACAGTTCAGTGACAAATCGATTGACGTATCAGTTATCAAAATCGGTTCAGTAGTTACGAGCGGACATAGAAACGGACATACATACATTCAGGTCAAACACATCCTCCTTTTGTGCTTCGCCGCAGTCAGGTAGAGTGGACAAGTGCCAAAAAATGTTTGGACAATTTTTGTCATTCCCTACATTTCAACTTAGCCAGTTACATGTATGAAGCGATCAATTAGGCACAACTGAGCGAAGAGCCTGTATTTGCTCCTGGGAAATTAGAATATTCGCTCTACTATAGCTTATTTGCGTACGAGTTTGCGTATGATAAATTGTTGATGGCGTACTAATGCTTATGAGAATTATTGTGCCATTGAACCCGCGCGTGGATGGGATATCAATGGTCGTTTAATGGGATTTGACTTGCACTGTAGGATATTATGATTCGTTGCTTGTAGGTTTTCATAAAAATGTAATCATATCGGAGACATTTTGAAAGTACTGTAGCCGTAACATGAACTCTTATGCCTGTAGCACACCTCCGCTGCGAAACTCAAAGGGCGAAACCGCAATAGTTTCGCTGTGAGTAGTGAGTTCTTTGGCGGCGAAATAGTAGCGAAATTCCCTGCTCTAACGTACAAAACTGACTATGATGTTGTCTCTTTCTAACATGATTTCGCTCATTTGCTCAGGCGACTACTACATCTCCGCCCGTTGGCTGCAGTACTGTTGCCCAGCAAAACTCGCTCTGCGGTTTCGCAGTTGTTGTTTCGCAGCGGAGGTGTGCTACAGGCATTAGAGCAATGTTAAAACAAGCTTGAAACATGACAACGAATGTCATTTCTAAAGGAGTAGGACAGTTTTAAGCTTGTTTTAAGAGTTCATGGTATGGCCTCTGATGAGTGTGCAGATAGCTGAAAGAGTGTACCTATGCGTGAAATAAATATGTAATGATTCACATAAAAATATGTCATGATAATTGAATAACAAATAGAATTGACTAATCTCTTCCTACTCACACCACACCAAACACAGCTAATAAGACTGACTGAAATAAAACAACTGCTTCTCCCTCTCAACACAATCGTTAATCTAGGTACTACGAGTATTTCAGCTTTATCAATAAAAATTACACCTACATTTGGTATTCACTCCGTAACTAGTAAAGCCAGGCGCTAATAAAGACTAGGCGACAACAAAAGGCTGAGCCAATTAAAATGAAATGCAAATTCCGAGATGAAAAATGCAACAAAGGCATCCGAGAACAAACCTGACAAGTGGGTTTAATTAGAAGTTCTCAGTGAGAACAGACTGTCTTTGTTACGGTCCCGGTTTCGAGGTGGCTTGGTTCGACTGAATTGACCGATTCGACTGTAAACATTATTTGAAGTTTATTAGGGGTAACAGGGACGTATATAAGGGGGGGGTTTAGGAGGTCCGGACCCCCCCCTTAGCCCATTAAGTTCGGAGGAAACCTAGTCAATTTTTGTATTTTGGAACCCATGGACCCCCCCCCCTTTAACAAAGATCTTTGTATTTTGGAACCTTTGGACCCCCCCTTAACAAAGTTATAGCTACGTCCCTGAGGGGTAATATTGATACACCAGCAAGCTAAGAAAATTGACGATACGTATCAAAAATGCCTAAAATCTGCAAGTGTCATGAAAACTTAATAGTTTTCACGCTCCAATAGTTTGGAGTTCCAAGGAAACTGTTCACTCTTAGCGTAAACATTATGCAGTTCATGAACACTGCGGTTGCACCTGTAAGCAATGATTTCTGCACTGACACAAAACTGCACAATTGAAATCCTAACTTTAAAATTTGGTAAAATAAAACGTGTAATAAAATATCAGTAAGTATTCGTACTTTTGATGACTGCACAAGTGAAATCCTATTGTAAAGTTTGGTTAAAATAAATCGTGTATAGTTGTTCTATTTCACGAAGTCCGTTTGGTCTATAATTGTGTGTGTGTTCAATGCACGTTGTTTCTGTGTGCGTAAGCTCGGGACGCACACAGAAACAACGTGCATGTGCATCTACACACACAATTAAGACCACAAAAGAAAAGAAAATAAGCTTTTTTTTCTGTTCTGTGATTAAGACCAAACGGACTTCGTGAAATTGAACAACTATAATAAAATAACAGTCAGTATTCCGGTCAATCTCCAGAATCAGCGCACCTGATTGATCGCTATGGCGCCCCTTACATATCGATATTACTACTTTTCTGCCCCTTCAGGGGCCAATATGAAAATATGCTTATTTAGACACCTACTTCTCGAAATAAAAATACAGAAAAGCAATAATATCGATATTTAAAAAGGCACCATAGCGATCAACCAAACACGCTGATTCTGGAGATTGACCCATTCGTACTTTTAATCAACAATTGCGGTTGCACCTGTAAGCAATGATATTACCGGGCCCCAAGTCGCGCGACCGGAGTGACGCCGCACGTCACGCGCAGCACTAACCGCACCCCAGCGTCTCACCGACACTGACCACATCACATCTATTCTACAATCCTGCTCATTTCTAAGGACAAATCTATACTTCTATATCTATACTTCTATATCTATACTATCTATCTTATCTTACTATCTTACTATCTTACTATATTATAATAAAGCGGAAGAGTTTGTTTGTTTGTTTGTTTGAACGCGCTAATCTCTGAAAGTACCAGTCGGATTTGAAAAATTCTTTCTGTATTGGATAGCTAATTTATTGAGGAAGGCTATAGGCTATTCAACATCACGAAAAGACTCTCAGAAGCCATGCAAAATGAAAGAAAGCCTGAATCGTGCTGACGAAAACATGCGGTTAACAGATGATCTCAGAAAACTATTACCATAGAATATAACAAGCGGAGACGATCTCCATCTCCATACAAAAGAAAGCGTAAACCGGTTTTTTTTGTATGGAGCTGGCATTCTGATGTGTTCTTTGGTTGACAAAATTATGTTTTTTTTTTTCTTCTTTATTTTGGCTTCGCAAAAATTATGTTCTCTTCATATTCTTCTGATTCATGTTTTTTTCTAAATGACAATATACAATATTTGACACTGACATTTGGAAAGAATTGATACATTCAGAAATCAGCAAGGAATTTATAAACTAAAGTAGGTAACTGGAAGGTTCACTGATACAGAAAACGCGTTCCGCTTGAGACATAAAACTTGGGCGGTGTGTTTCTTTCTAAAGGGTGACCATAATTTATGAACTAAACATTCCTAGACCTTTTACATCATTTTCTGATTTACGTGATGTTTCAGGGCATGATTTTTCAATTAAAATACTGATACAATTTAAATCCTTGATTTTGATTTCCATCCTTAGTTTCGATCCTTGAATTCGATCCTTGATTTCGATCCTTGGTTTCGATCCTGGATTTCGATCCTTGATTTCGATCCTTGAATCTTGAATCTGAAATCTTGAATCTTTGAAGTGACAGCTGTCAATCTTCAAACTGCCATATCTGCCATATCTGCCATATCAGCTGTCAAAATGACATCTGTCATCTAAGATGTAGATCTTGGTCATAGCTTTCATTTGAACTGAGAACGGGGAGTCTAGGATGAGTAGTTTCCGAGTTATGGCAGATCATTATTTGAAGTGACAGCTGTCAAACTTCAAACTGCCATATCTCGGAAATTACTCATCCTAGACTCTCCGTTCTCAGTTCAAATGAAAGCTATGACCAAAATCTAAATTTTAGATGACAAGTTTGACAGCTGTCACTTCAAAGATTCAAGATTTCAGATGGAATGGAACTTTTTAGTGATAATTATGGGTATCAAATGAAAGAGCTTGATGAGTGAAACACAATGCTGTTATGATGATGGAGTCAGGACCTTCATGGAACTTTTTGGTGATATGGGTATGGGTTTTCTCTCTTCAATGCTTCCCTGATTCTCTCCTTCCATGCTTCTCTGCTTCTCTTTATACATGCTTCTCTCCATTTATGCTTAAAGCAATACGAAGTTTGCCGGGTCAGCTAGTAATGGATAAATTGGTTAAAAACAAATAGATTACTTTGTCAATCAAAGAAAAGAATAGAAAATCGTTTTTTGCAAAAAAAAATTATGATCACGACTGTATTCCCAAGGTGCGGTAGGCTTATTCTTTCAGATCTTTAGGCATTTTTAGATCCTTGAAAGATGTCTTAGGGGGGTGGTAGTTTTGTGTGCTCCCTTTACACTAAAATACCTACAAATTCGTAAAAGAGAATTAACTAAATCTAAACACAAAATAACAAATTACAGTAATTACTAAACCTCTACGATTCAAAACCAGTTTACGCTTTGCTAAACAAATAATTAGAATCCTATATTTGTATCGTCTCACGTTTAATTACAGAACTTAAATAGCTAGTAATCTTCAAAGGTCTTGAACCTACGCCTCGATGATATTTCAAAGTTAATATTATAACTAGTTTAATGCTAGCGACATCACACACTTCGAATATAAATGTTAACCTAGATTCCAATTAAGGCTGAGGCCCCATTAGTGCGTTGCGTTGCGTCGCGTCGGCAAAATGTATGAGTAAAACGTCGCAGCGTCGACTCTGCGACGTTTTACTCATACATTTTAAGCGCTTGTAGTGTAGCTTACTTAGGCATTATTAGATTGTTGAAGTTAAACGTTCTGAGCGGTCACAATTTGGATGGGTGACCGCAAGTGGCATTAAGCTGTGCACTTCCTTGCTTCCTTGCTTTGGACACGGTAATGTTATCTTTCTTCTAAACAGTATTGTGACTCGGCGCCCTGTCAAAAAAACACAGTAAAAATGCTATAGTGTAGAATTTTGCCGAACTTGTCAACATAGTGTGCTCTATATCGGTATACCAGTGCGACCATATTTTAAACGTCGATAACTATGAACGTAAAATATCTGGGGTATAAAATTGATTGAAGTAATGCGATATCTTACCACAGAAATCCAAATGAAAGATACAATACCGAAACTGGTCGTAAGCAAGCCAAGAGCGTTTCCATAAAAGAGCTGAAACCATCAAAAAAGATTATTCATTCATCAAAAGCCATTCCCTTAAACCGATCACGTCCGCTGCTCGATTCGCAAAGTCCGTACCACCGCCCTTCACGTAGGGGCTAATGGAGTGATCCAATAATTACTTATACCTTTAATTGTTTTTAAATCGGTCCGGGTCTCATCAGTCGCAACGCTTTGAATGAATGAATGAATGAACACTTTATTGCATGTAAACAGGATACTTAAATAAAAAAAAATAAGATAAACTGGAACTCCGTCATCAGAGTTGGCCACTTGCTCATACGAACTTACTTACTTACTTTAACAGGATACAAAACATAAAATTAGATAAATTAGTAGATTTTTTGATATACTGAAGCTTTTGAAATAAAACTTCTTGACGCACGCTTGACTTGGGCAGTAAGCTGGCGAATGCGTGACTAGAGCGTCACGAAAATGTGATCGGGCGAGACGAACGGAAGTTTTACTTCAGTCGTGTGGTTTAAAGCACACTCGTTTTTTTCAGCGCTTACAGTGTAACTAAAAGTAAGTTCGTATGAGCATGTGGCCAACTCTGCTGACGGAATTTTTAGGCCGCTTAAAGGCCTTCGGCATGGCTTAACGACTTAAAAGCAGAGACCGACAATTGAACGTGCCCCCCAAAGCACGGAAGCGCTCACCTCGTAATGCCACACCCATCCAAATTGTGACCGCGCACAACGCTGCTTAACTTCAATGATCAATCAAGAACGTCTAAGCAAGCTGCGCCACGAGCGCTTCTGGTGTATCTAACTGGAAAATTAAGAGCCATGTGTGTCCTAAAGGAAAGTGATAGTTTCACAGGTCTAATCGATTACAAAGGTGTCCTATCAATCATCAATACTTATAATAAAACTGTAACAGGTCAAATTCTGTACACTGAAGATATTTTGAAAATTTTTTTTCGAGGGCACTCTATAATCGATACTGAAGCCAAAACTGTAATTTTTTTCATTCATGTCTGTCTGTCTGTCTGTCTATCTGTCTGTCTGTCTGTATCTTGGCCGCGCATCACGTCGAAACTACTGGATGGATTTAAATGAAACTTTGTTATATTTGAGTGCTTACTACGAGGTCTAATATAGAATACTTTTTATCCCGAAATTTAGCACGGTTCCCTAGGGAGAGGGGATGAAAGTCAAAATGAGTATCTGGTTGTAATTCATCAACGCGTAGTCCAATTTCATTGATTCTTTATTTGTTAGAAAGTAGGTACGTTAAATATTGCCCCGTAAAAATTTCAAGGTCATGATATGATGGAGTCAGGAGCTGTTCAACAGAACTCCTCAATAAAAAGGCCGATTGAGTTGAAACTAGGAACTCAGCATGTCTGTAAAGTTCTGACTACAATGTAATAATATGGTGACAGCAAGCTGATCTGATGATGGAGTCAGGACCTGTTCCATGAAACTTTTTAGTGATATGGGTCTCAAATGAAAGAGCTTGATGAGTGAAACACAATGCTGATATGATGATGGAGTCAGGACCTTCATTCAATTTTTTGGTAATATGGATATGGGTTTTCTCTCTTCCATGCTTCTTTGCTTCTCTCCTACCAAGCTTCTCTGCTTCCCTTTATACATGCTTTCTCTCCATTTAGGTATGCTTGAAGCAATACGAAGTTTGCCGGGTCACTTGGAACTCCACACCAATTTAAAGGAGAAGTAACATTTTGGGCTCATTAGAATACCTTTATACCATCCTGTATAATATTTCCCTCGACGACATACAATTTTGTCAGTTGGTACAGTGTTCCGCAAAGGGTTGTGCCGCGGCACACTGGTGTACCGTGGTCATTAGTTGCTGTGCCTCGAAAAAATAAGGTTACCTCTCAGCTGAGCTACTCTAAATTTGGACCGCATAATGCTCAACTAAACAAGCTCATGTTTCGCATTAAAAAAATGATTTTTCATTTATGGTGTACCTCCAACATTTTCCGATTTCCTAGATGTACCTTGAACACAAAAAGTTTGCGGAACACTGAGTTAGTACACACCAGATTCTACACACCACTTTGTTCAGCTTCTTCACGTAGGGGATAGAGTCGTGATGATGTTTCGTTTTATACAATTCGCCGTCCCCGGGGAACAAAATGATAACTGCCATTATCTTAGTTTTAGTGTTATGCCATATTTGTAATCTTTGGGTGCTAATACATCTGCTCATTTTTTTTCGTAACTTTCATACAGTTATTCGCGAAGTTACAAAATATTACAATACTATTCCACGATTCGACCCATGCCTGAAGTTACAAGAATAAAGTTGTACTATAATCTTATCAAATTGTATTTACACCTGTTAATATGACAAACAATCATTATCATTATGTTCTCGTGAAAAATATTCGTCTAGATAATGATAACCGCATGTTATCATTTTATTCTCGTCAAAACTCGTCCTTGCATTTCGTATAATACACTATTATCATAATCGCTTCCACCCTGGTAAAGCGTCGAATAACATGATATAATAGTGGTACAATATTAGGTTTTGCCTAGAAAATACGAGGAATAAAATGATAATCGACATTATAGAACTTAGACGGTGATTGATTTTGACTAACTTCTTATTTTTTAAATATCTCTATTTTGGCATTTCTTACGCGTGTGTCATTAAAATATTCCAAATGCAAAAAAAATCAGCATTGCTTAAAGCTAACAATCATCTGTCTACGTCCAGTATTTGTGAAGTTATTAACGAAAACATGTTTTTTGATCCTCCTGAAAAGTTACGTTTTTGTAGTTATCATTTTGTTCTCCGGGGACGGCGAATTCTAAATTCTGATTGTGTCCCATACCTTAATGAACGGTCAGATGTCCGGCACATCTGTGCATTTCACGACTGTCTGAACAGAACGGAACCTTTCATCGAATTAAAGCACAATGAGCATATACCATTTTATTGTTTCGCCGAAAGTGCTTACAGATTTTGGACTGGAATTATTTTGTTTTTTTTTTGTTTTTTTTTTAATTATGTTAGCTTCGTTTGCTTTCAGCTTTAAGTAGCTTGTAAACTTTTAGGCCTCTATTAATTAACTCGGCTCAACTTCTTTCAAAGTTGCACCATGGATATTGCCATCCTTTTGTGTTAGACAGTGACAAGAAAGGATGGCAATAGGTAAATCCGTGGTGCAACTTGGACACAAGTTGAGCGGAGTTCATTACAGATCACTGGTGGTTGTTTAAACACATCAAACAACACATTTTTTTGTGATATTAAAAGAACTGTGTTATTGTATTATTCATCCAAAAATACCTAAGACAAGACGTAATGGGAGTTTCTTACCATTTTGAGTTAATTCCCAGATTATCAAATCATCAGATGGCAAACTAAAAACAGCTATGATTTTTGAAACAATTCTTCATAGATGGAGTATACAGCTTAAACTAAAGTCTCAAACATTCGTCTTTGGTTAACCTTGAATCATGGGAGCGTTTTTCTTCGGCCCTCGTCTATCTAAAGGCCAAACAAGGAAAATTGCTCTTTGAGCTCACAACTATGTTGTTAACGCCATTTTGAATCTACTACTGTGTTGCAAAACATTGCAAGCGACAGCTCAAACAATCTAATTTCTGAACGGAGCGGAAACGCAACCACCAAATGCAATTTTGCCTTTTTGCATTTCAGAAACAGCCTAGGAGTTTTCAAGTAATTAGCGGCGTAGTTCGGTGCTTGGATCATTCAGGCTTGGGAGTTTTTATAGTAACTCTATTAGTTATGTTCGCTTGTCAAGGTTTAGCAAGGTTTTAGTATGTTAAAATCACACGAAAATCTTACTAAATTATAAAAATACAATAAAAAACCTATTTAAAAAAGGTGGAGGTTCTCAATTCGTCGGATTCTTTTTTATTTATTATAAACTCTCGAAGAATCCTAGACCGATTTGGAAAATTCTTTTGTAAATCTTTTTTGTAATTTTAGAAATATCACTCAGGCTAAATGAAATAAGAACTTTCTGATTTAATGAGAACTTGGTTAGTCAGCGGACTTTATTTTTGAATTTATTTTGCTTCACTGACAACAGAATCATCGCCAGTAAGTCTGCCGGCGTACCACCAACTCTTAGAGCAATGTCAAAACAAGGTGAAAACAGTCCTGCATCGCGTCAATGACTTGACACTTGACACTCCACGATGAGACGTTACCAAAACATTCCTGCATTAGTCTTACTTTAACCTTACCTTAGTCTTATCTTAGCACAGAATCATAATAATCTTACTATGACATTGCTCTAAGAGTTCATAGTAAGGCCCCTGGTGTCTTTTCGATGTTCTCCTTCACAATTCAATTTATTGTCCAGTAATATACCCTCAGAGTGCGTACAAGTACATTCGGCAGCGCACGCTGCACCTAGTGCCTCACCAACCGTGTGAGCGCTAAAGCCTCCGTAATTTTGGCGTTACAAATTTCATTTCATTTTTGAACGAAACTTTTTTCATAGCAACTTGCTTTGCATTTTTGCACAGGAATTCGATGTTTATTTAGCTTTATTGATGCTCCTAAAGTACCTTTACGCAAGTTAATCATAACTTACAAGTACTGCACTGCAAAACACAACTCATAAGCGCCGGCCGACGGCGACGGTAACAGAGTGGCCTGCACTGACACTGTGTCTTCTGCAGCGCGTTTATGAGCTGCGCATTTGTATCGATACAAACGCGCGTTCGCATCGCGTTCGTATGGATACAAAACCTTTTTATTCTGTGAAGCTGCCTGCGTGTTTGTATAGATACAAATGTACAAATACGCAGTTTAAAAACGCGCTGCAGAAAACGCAATGTGGCCACTCCCTAAGCTGCCGGGTCGGCGGGTTTGGTGTGTATTGCGCTTTAACATCCAGGTACGCCATTCTATAATCATAGCTTGTTCGTTCCCTGGTTCTAATTGTTAGGTTTCAAACAAGTCAAACGAAATAACAGGTTTTTGTTCGTATCAGTACGGAAAATAGATTTTTAAATATACAAAATTATGTAGTGTAGGAAAATAATTTAAGTAAAAGTTTTTTGTTATGTTTGCCTTAACTTTTTTGACCAGATGAAGTATTAAAGATTTATTTTTAATCAATATTATAAAATATCAACCTCTACATAATGTGGACATCTGTCAAAATGTAATTGGACGGACATGGCTCTGACTACCCTCTTAGATATCATCCTTCACAACTGGCTTTTTAACGATACGATAACCACATTTATATTTGAGACGGATGATGGATTGCAAATACCAAAGTTCACAAGAACCAAAATTTAGGTTCAGCAGTGATCGGATTTGGACTGATGGAAATGCCGAAAAGAGAGTCAAAATTAAAGTTTTAGTATGATTGAATTTTAAATCGACATTTTTCAACATGTTCATTATTTTCAAAGGAAAGGAGGTTGAACAAAACTTTTTTTACGAGTTTTTGTTAAAATATTCCTTAGTGATTGTATTTGAAAGTCCCTTTTTAATCAACAAAGAGTAACGAGCAAAACATAAAATCGAGTAAGCGCTCATTTACCCAACGTGTGAGATATAACAAGTTTTAGGTCGTTAGCGTCGCACTTAACTAGTCGCGACGTGTCGAGCCTTAAATAGGTCAAGATGCCACGTTCTCACTAATCTAGTAACAGTGCCTTAAGGCTACGCCGTAGCGCCGTAGCGTGTCATCGTAGCAAGTGCTACGCTGACGTTTAGCTCAAGTTTCATTTGCAGAAAATTGTGGAGTGTTTGTAGAAAATTGAAATTAAAAAGTACTGAACATTTAAAAGAAAATACTTTACGTTTGTTTTACAAATGTGAATGTTTTATTTCGATATTCTTAAAAATTTTCTTCAAGATAATTTTCTAGTGAATTTTTATGTTCTCAAAGTTTATGAAATAAATTATGGAAAAGCAACAGTTGATTAAGCTCATTTTTCATCAAAATTACTTTAAAAAAATCTTGCCTTGGTGGTATTTCATTAGCCTTCTAATTTCATTTCAATCTTATTCTCATTATCGTGTATTAAAAACTATTCCTTACTCTCGTAGTTCCCACCTCTTTAGCTTACTTAAGAGTTTCAGTAATTTTAATTCCATTTAGTTTGTTAATGAGCACATGATTCGAGCAAGGAAATGAGGAAAGTTCAGGTTTTTATGCCGTCTGCAGATGAAGTTTTGGACTTTGTGAAGGTATTTTTGAATGGTTGGACATTATAGTCGTCTAGACGTTGGGTATTTTCTAGAATAAATGTGCTTTTCATTTAAAAATGGTAGAAATTATTAAAGCAAAAATGTTAAACAGAATCTTGGATCATGATGAATAAAATTAGATCCTAAAATTCACCTAATAATCACAAAGTAAACAACATGAGGTACCATGTAGGCGTGGCCCGAAGAACAAAAAACAACAGTCCTGCCCCCTAGCCATATTACACTATCTATCGTTGCGATCGCTGTAGAACACTTCAAAATGTATAAGAATTGACGTTTAGAGGTGATGAGTCACGTGGTCAGAACGTCAATTCCTATACATTTTTAAGTATTCTACAGCAATCGCGACGGTAGATAGTGTAATCTGGCTTTTAAGTCGTAAAACCACGACGAAGGTTAAAAACTCCGTCACCAGAATTACCCAATAGCTCATCCCAACATTCATTCACTGGAGAATACACACATAGATCCTAGAATGTCCATTAACCTGTTCGTTTAATTGCAGGACACCCGCTGTAGCCGTAAATCGGCGGCGCGCGGCAATGAATTGATTCCGACCAACATTACATCAAGCGTAAGCCGCGGCCCCGCCATGTTCGATTTATTCAACGGCCTTGTGTAAACGGGCTACTTTTTTATTGTTTACATTACATTGACGTGCTAAAATTGGTCTATAAGATGATCTCTGTTTTAAAATAATGCAGATCTTTGCATTAAAAGTAAGTTCGTATGAGCAAGTGGCCAACTCTGATGACGGAGTTCTTAAGCCGCCTAAAGGCCTCCGTCAAGGCTTAACGACTTAAAGGCCGGGACCGACAATTTAACATGCCCTCCAAAGCACGAAAGCGCTCAGCTCGTAATGCCACTTGCGGTCACCCATCCAAATTGTAACCGCGCACATCGCTGCTTAACTTCAACGATCAATCAAGAACGTCTAAGCAAGCTACGCCATGAGCGCTTCATTTATGATTATTTGGAACCAAAGTCCAGTTTTAACAAGTAGCAGCAGGGATACCGTGTATTGACCGTCATGCGATCAACTTTTTGCCATAAAAGTATAGTTTTTCCATCATCTACTTATTCTTAGACATCAATGTAGAAAGACGAACTCCACTCGTATGTACCATACTCCCTGGACCACTGGAGGCCTTTAGGCGGCCTAAAAACTCCGTCACCAGAGTTGGCCACTTGCTCATACGAACTCACTTACTGGACCACGCTAGCTTTCCTTATCCTTATAATTCCTTAACTAAGTAAGCTCTTATGAGCAAGTGGTCAATTCCTTAACTGAGGAAGGCCCTTCTTTCCTCCGATCTTTTCTTTCCATAGTGGAACGTTACACCTAGCAACATTAGGCAACTAAGTTGCTCGTCTGAAATAAGACGTATGGTACGTGTTATTTCGAAGCAACTAACACCGGTCGTATAGTGCGTTCTCAGTACCCACAGATAATGTAGCATTTACTAAGGCTTTACGTATATTGTAGACCGTATGTAACGTCAAAGTTACGTGATACGTGCAGGGGGTGTAAGTTGGAGCTTATGCGCTGGAAATCCGAGAAATCTTGTGAAATAGAGATATTTCGGTACCAAACATAGTAATCACAAAACGCCTTGAAGTACAATTTTATTTTTAGAATTTTCTCTAATTCCCCCTAACTTCGATTTTAGGGTATGGGATATAAAAGTGTAAACAGGCTCGCAACTGTATCCCCAGGGAAGGTAAATATTCACTCAGATCTTTACGCACTTTTTATTACACTTAAAGGTTTTTTAAACATCTCAAAAAAGTCCCGAGGTTACGTTTGCGCCATTGATTTGCCCCATTAATGGTGGAAACGTAACTGATTAGTTATGTTTGCGCCATTAATGGGGCAGACGTAACTGGTTAGTTATGTTTGCACCATTGATTGATAGGGAAATGAAAAAACAGACAAACAGACCGTATTAAAAAAATTGAAGTGTGTATCTAGTTAAAACTCCTTCAGGTGGCAACTATTAGACACTTGATAAACAGATGTCAAAAATGACAGATAATGTCAAAAATGACACTGGATGTCAAAATGACACTGGATGTCAAAAATGACAGATAATGTCAAAAATGACACTGGATGTCAAAAAGGACACTGGATGTAAAAAATGACAGATTATGCCAAGAATGACAGAATATGTCAAAATGACAAATGATGTCAAAAATGACAGATTATGTCAAGAATGACAGAATATGTCAAAATGACAGTCGATGTCAAAAATGACAGATCATGTCAAAATGGCACTTTATGTCAAAGATGAATTTTCATGTCGAAAATGACACTTTATGTCAAAAATGACAGATTATGTCAAATTGACAGATTACAATAAATTGACAAATTATATTAAATTGACAGATTGGCCATTTATCTCTAAAACCACTTATCCTAGACTCTCAGTTCTCAGTTCCAGTGAAAGCTATTGATAAGATCTTCATTTAAAGCAGTGGTTCTTAACCTTTTAGTGACGGGGGACCATTTGATAAACTTTTTTCTTGCCGCGGACCACCAACCCGTATCACAATGGTGGAGGGGGGGGGGGGGGGGGGGGATGTATCAAATAATCAAATAATCAGAAGAAGGTCACATGACTTTGCACTCTCGCAAAATATCTACTCATGAATATGCGAGCGAAGCGAGCCGATTTTTTTTAAGTCAAATGCAACGTAGCTCATTTTGGTCGCAAAATACTCATGAAGCTAATATGCGAGCAAAGCGAGTGAGCTTCAAACCAAGCGACTGAAGTGAGCTCGCTAATCCGCGAAGCGAAACAAATGCAACATTTACGCTTTATTTTGCTTACGGTTCTAAAAGAAAGGCTGGCTGCTTGTCAGTTTCTGTTCTGCGATCAGACGTAGGTAATTCAATTTGTTCGCAAAATACGCATGAAGCTAAAATGCGAGCGAAGCGAGCCGAATTTTTTAAAGAAAAATGAAGCATGTGACACTGATTTTTTTAAGACAAAGGACCCCCATGACTCTCCCCATGGGACCGCGCCTGCTCAACACACAGTCAACCAATATTTTAATTCAAAACGTATCAAAAGCGGAAAAGTTTTCTCTTTTAACTTTGATCCGTTGTCACTTGCTTAATTTTTTCGGATAGCTTCGCGGACCACTTCGCGTGGCTCCAGGGACCACCAGTGGTCCGCGGACCACCGGTTAAGAACCACTGATTTAAAGTGACAGCTGTCAAACTTCAAACGGCCATATCTCGCAAACTACTCGTCCTAGACTCCCCGTTCTCAGTTCAAATGAAAGCTATAACCAAGATCTACATTTAAAGTGACAGCTGTCAAAATGACATCTGTCATCTGAAATGTAGATCTTCATCATAGCTTTCATTTGAACCGAGAACGGAGATTCTAGGACGAGTAGTTTCCGAGATATGGCCGTTTGAAGTTTGACAGCTGTCACTTGAAATGTAGATCTTGGTCATAGCTTTCATTTGAACCGAGAACGGGGAGTCCAGGACGTGTAGTTTGCGAGATATGGCTGTTTGAAGTTTGACAGCTGTCACTTTAAATGAAGATCTATTCAATAGCTTTCACTGGAACTGAGAACGGAGAGTCTAGGATAACTGGTTTTTGAGATATGGCCAATCTGTCAATTTATATGTTATCTGCATTTTGACATATTCTGTCATTCTTGACATAATCTGAAATTTTTGACAACATCTGTCATTTTGACATATTCTGTCATTCTTGACATAATCTGTCATTTTCGACATCTGTCATTTTGACATATTCTGTCATTTTTGACATGTGTCATTTTGACATATTCTGTCATTCTTGGCATAATCTGTCATATTTGACATCCAGTGTAATTTTTGACATTATCTGTCATTTTTTACATCCAGTGTCATTTTTGACAATATTTGTCATTTTTGACATCCAGTGTCATTTTTGACATTATATGTCATTTTTGACATCCAGTGTCATTTTTGACATCCGTGGTACCGTGGGTAAAAATAATTACCCACTGTACCACTGAAGGTATCGTCGGTGGTACGGTAGGGCAGTCATACATGTAAAAACACCATGTCAAAAACAAACGCTAAACAAACAATTTTTTATAGATTTTATCTACGGCGAGGAAAGCAAGGTTAGATTAGTTGTATCAATTTGAATGGCGCAAACATAACTAATCAGTTACGTTTCCACCATTAATGGGGCAAATCAATGGCGCAAACGTAACCTCGGGAAAAAAAAAAGTCATCCAAAAAGGATTTTAACCTGTAACCTCGGGCTTTAAAAGTTGATGTTTTAAAATTGGTTAGTATTCAGTGACCACCACATGACAGATTAAAAGCCCATTAGCGCCTTTTAAAACACTATAATAGTTCCTCTCTATGTTTCCCTTCCATTTCTGCTTGTGTAAATAAACACCAAAGTATCGACATCTGTGATTTTTATTTTTTGCCAGATTAACAGCAATGAGATTTAATAATGTAATCGCTGAAAATTGCAGAGCTTTTAATATTTTAACGAATGAAACCACATGGAAGTGATTACTCGTCGGTTCTGATCCAATATGGTGGAACGATTAATTCAATTATTCATTGTTTACATACATCTACCGTGATACCAATTAATTAAACATAGCTTCAACAAAAAAATACATTATTGTTTGTGTAGGTACAGATTTAAGACTTTAACAAGTGGTTAGATTAAAAATTATAAAAAACCAACTTCAATGTTCGAGCTGAGTAATTTTCTGCACTTTTGAGGAGCATTTCTGTTCATAAATCCGACGGTCCTCGACAGATCCTTACCAAATTTTCGTGGCACCAATCGGAAAGCATGAAACCCTTTCAAACAAAAAAGGATTTTTCAAACCGGTCCAGGCGTCTTTGAATAATCGGTGAATATACATGAAAAAAACGCGAATTGAGAACCTCCTTTTTTTGAAGTCGGTTAAAAAGACAATCTAAAGAGTCTAAAATGCTAAATTTGTACTTTTTTTGATGAACATTAATCAGTCTTAAGTAATTGGTCAGTGTTAAGGAATATAGTCCTTACCTAATACTGGCTGTAATATACAAAACCAATTTTTTTTTTTTTTGTTAAACTCTAAAACTAATAAAAATGAGGGAAAGTATAAAATTACACTCATTTACATACTTTTTATCCTTTACCTACTTCAGCAACCTCAAAAGAAGCAAACTTTGAAAATAACAACCTGTTTACCTCAAACGTGATTATCCGAAAACACCTCAAAAGAAGTATCGGTTACTTCGGTAACTACGTTTAGGTTTCAAAATAAAATTATAGAGTACCTTTTCGTTCGTGGAGAGCGTAACATGGCTAAGACGCGGCCTGCATACTAAGAGATTCTCGAAGATCCCAAGTATCGATTTCTTCTGAGTAACGTCGGATACCCATCTGTTTTTGTATTTTTGGGTACACAATTTTATTGTTGGGTTGGAGGATGAGGTTTGTTATTTAAAGTGAAAATAGGTCATGTTTTTAAAGATGTTTTTGTGACTTTGAACAATAATTTAAGATAAAAATATATTAATCTCTTTAATTATAATCAAGCTATTTGCAAGATGGTTTTAAAGTGTTAATAGCATATCCAGCGAATAAACAAAATACAGTTTTACTACATATTTCTAAATATACATGCAATCACACCTTTTTCCCAAAGGAGTGGCAAAGACCACAGTTGTTCACTTGCTACGATCCTGACATACATATTTTGTCTCACTCACTCATACATAATACATTCTTCATATAAGCTCGCATGTAGCATGTGTTGATATTTCTAAAAGTGGATGATTTATAGATTGTGTTTGACAATGCTAGGACATTATAATTTACAGTGGTTCACAGTGGTTTACAATGGTGGCATTAACATTGTATGCTTCTGTTCTTCGGATGGATAATGTTTTAAGGACGGGTATGTCTACAGACATTGAGCGTATCATACACGTAGCGTGCCAGATATCAACAGATGAGTCGCTCGCGGCCGCTCTTATACAAAAGACTGAGAGAGAAGAAGCACTGTACGGTCCCGTTACGATTCTCTATTTACATCCTATCAAGTAACTAAGCGCCTTTTGTCATACTAAAACTGTCACCAGAGGCCAGCTAATACTTTCTTATATCTGCTTAAAAGATCCCATCTCATAAAATATCATCGTGAAACCCTTTTAAAAAGGGTATCGTCACGTTCTGCGGCTATAATTTGATGGTCATTCAGAAACAATTGGAGGGAAAGGTGGGGTATGGAACTGAATGGCCTTATGACGGTGGGCCGTAATGGTACATGTAAGTGATACTTTAGAACACTCAGACGTCAATATTTATGTTGAAAGGACACAATGGATCCTTGTAAAATAAATAAAAAATATTGCTGGACATTTCACACAGCGCCATCTAGCCCCAAACTAAGCAAAGCTTGTACTATGGGAACAAGATAACTGATAGAATACTTATATATTTTGTAAATACATACTTATAATAGTTTATAACACCCAGACACAGAACAAACATCTATGTTCATCACACAAATGTTGGTCCTAGATGGGAATCGAACCCACGACTTACAGCGCAGAAAGCTACCACCAACTGAGCTAAGAGGCCAGTCAAAATCTTTACTACTTGAAGCGCTTTTGGCGTAACTTGCTTAGAAGTTCTTGATAGATCATTGAAGCTAACACATACTCTGTCCCGGCTCTTGCACATGTGCGCCATGTGCATTGAACGCGTTAAGCGACGGCCTGAGCGGTTGCAATTTGGGTCACCGCTAGAAGCATTAATATCTGAACGCTTCCGTGCTTCAGAGGTATCGGCCCCGGCTTTTAAGTCGCTGATCCAAGATCTTTCTTAAAAGCATTCTGGGGGCCTAAAAATTGTTACCACTCAGAACACCGCAACTTAACTTCAACAAAAGGTTTGAGTAAGACACTAAACAAACAAAATATACCCTAAATGCTCCTTTTAAACTGAACTAAAAGGATTACCTAATCTATGTCTAGGAATCTAAGTGCGTAATCTTTTCAATACAATTGTAAAACACTGGGATGAGTGCGCCTCAAAAATACAAAGAGAGAGCTAAGCCTCTGATTGAGTGGTAGATTATCTGAGGTGGGGTCAAGCGAAGAGAGCAAAGGTGAAATCCCTTCTGACCAAACAGTACTTGGCTGTCCACTTACACTGAAGCACTGGCCTCTGTATTCTCAAACGATGGAAGTCTTACCCCGGTTATACGATTTTTCATAGTAAACGGGAAAGATACGTCATTGTAGGTACTAATGTTTTCTACTTTGGAAAACATAACGAAGATTTGCACGTAAGTGATAAGTTATGTTTAAACATTAGTACAATGACGTATCTTTCCTTATAGTCTTAACTAAGTATCATTTAAAATAAAATTTCCACTTCGAAAAAATTTCGCGAAAATGAGTAAGTATTGGTATCTGAATCAAAAATTCGAGTGTGATGGAGAATATTTATTTTCTCGAAAGAGAAAATAAGCGCAATCAACGCGCACATTTTTCAAATTACAAGTTAACTTAAGTAAATAATAAAACTTTAAGGATTTTTAACGAAATACTTGTAGGCTTCTTAAAAGAATAAATATTGTGCTGCTCATATACCTAAACCACATTTAGAGTAGTTTTTCAAAACACTATAAATCGTCAAACCATTATAAGAAACTTTTGCTACTTATCGATCGAGCGAGCGAAGCGAGCGAAGATCTTAGTGGTAAGTTGGGCGATTTTGCTTTGTATGTTTGTATGTTTGTATGTTTGTATGTTTGTATGTTTGTATGTTTGTATGTTTCACGAATTGTTGTTCGAGCATAACTGTCGAACCGTTCATCCAATCTGCATGAAACTTGGTAGGTCAATAGGTTGTGGTAAGGAAATTTACGGTGGAGCATATGAGCTTAATCGATGAAGGGGTTGTGAAGATATTGGGTTCCCAAGGGGGTAAAAAATTATGAAAGTTACACAAATATATTGAGTGGGGTGTCATACGAAAGGGCTTATTTTGTACATTCCAAAATGGTTTTTATTTTTAATCTAGGATGTATAGTTTTTGAAATACGACCAAAGACCAAAAACTACGAAACCAGAGCTGCAAGAGCTCCCGTTTCATAGAGTTTCGATGTCTTCGTAGCTCATTGACTGGTCGGTCTTAAAAAGAGAGTGGCATCGTTGCGGTTTGGTTTGCAATGATTTTAGATGCTACTTGATTTATTTTCATGATAAAAAAATTTTTGATAAAAAATGAAAATAATTGGGGTAAAAAAAGTTAAGTAAACAAATATATTGAGTGCGGTGTCAAATGAAAGGTCTTTATTTGTACATTCTAAAATAGTTATTATTTTTATTCTAGGACGTATACTTTTAAAAATACGACGAGAATTCATAAATATGAAATAAATGAAAAATTAGACACGACATTATGTATTGCATGCATGCTAGTATTTTTACCATGAAGAGCTAGCGCAATAGGCATACCCGGCAGTAGTAGCACTTGAAATTATAGGGGTAGTCAGAAGAAAGTCCAAATGTTGGCCATCTACGGTGCGCGAGATCTCAGTTCGGGGCGAACTACTAGTACAAAAATATTCACTAATAAATGGCCATGATGACAATGATGATGATAAATAAACATTTGTGAATACGGCCCGAAAGCCTACAACGAGTGCCTCGGCTGAACCGGCCAAAATAAATAGATGAAATTTCTTCCACTCCACTTGAGCCCTCCTTTTGATAGAAAAATAGGCTTTTTGAGGTTAAACGGTTATACCGCTAATCATTATTATTTGTTTTTGCCAAGATTCTGAACGATCACTCAACTTTGAACAATTATTTGAGGACCATTCTTTCAATAATCGTAAATAGCAATATTTGGTATCACGGCCAAAAGAAGCAAAGTCAAATTGACATAAAATAAAAAATATTGTAACGAGCCGTGTTGGCCAAATGCCTCAACTTTCGATCCGAAGGTCGTGTGTTTGAATCCCGCCGTGCATCAATAGATTTTTCCTTTTTAATCGATCGAGCGAGCGAAGCGAGCGAAGATCTTAGTGGTAAGTTGGGCGATTTTGCTTTGTATGTTTGTATGTTTGTATGTTTGTATGTTTGTATGTTTCACGAATTGTTGTTCGCGCATAACTGTCGAACCGTTCATCCAATCTGCATGAAACTTGGTAGGTCAATAGGTTGTGGTAAGGAAATTTACGGGGGAGCATATGAGCTTAATCGATGAAGGGGTTGTGCAGATATTGGGTTCCCAAGGGGGTAAAAAATTATGAAAGTTACACAAATAAATTGAGTGGGGTGTCATACGAAAGGGCTTATTTTGTACATTCCAAAATGGTTTTTATTTTTAATCTAGGATGTATAGTTTTTGAAATACGACCAACGACCAAAAACTACGAAACCAGAGCTGCAAGAGCTCCCGTTGCATAGAGTTTCGATGACTTCGTAGCTCATTGACTGGTCGGTCTTAAAAAGAGAGTGGCATCGTTGCGGTTTGGTTTGCAATGATTTTAGATGCTACTTGAATTATTTTCATGATAAAAAAAATTTTGATAAAGAATGAAAATAATTGGGGTAAAAAAAGTTAAGTAAACAAATATATTGAGTGGGCTGTCAAATGAAAGGTCTTTATTTGTACATTCCAAAATAGTTATTATTTTTATTCTAGGACGTATACTTTTAGAAATACGACGAGAATTCATAAATATGAAATACCTAAATGAAAAATTAGACGCGACATTATGTATTGCATGCATGCCAGTATTTTTTACCATGAAGAGCTAGCGCAATAGGCATACTCGGCAGTATCAGTAGTAGCACTTGAAATTATAGGGGTAGTCAGAAGAAAGTCCAAATGTAAGCCATCTACGGTGCGCGAGATCTCAGTTCGGGGCGAACTACTAGTTTATATGACACAAGCTCGAAACGGTGAAGAAAAACATCATTAGGAAACCATTTAGCCTTCTAATAGCGGGGATGGGCTTGCATCATGTCATGGTAGGTATGCAAACTTCTGCAAAATTTGGGCAAGTCCCAAAAAAGTATTTGGACATACCTCTGACTACCCCCTTCCAATTTCAAAAGATCTTGTACGGAGAACCGCACGATAGGCTATGTTACTGGGTCAAATCATCTAGGTTAAACAGCTAAGCATTTGTTACTACGCACACATAATAATAAGCTAGGCATACGATATTTACCTTTTACAGAATATACAAAAATTACATCAGTGTTCAACTTGCACTCGTGGGTTTGATTATTACTTTATCCTACTCACTAACTATCTTAACTTATAACTGTAGAACCCCTACAGTTTTTTGGTCCTTCGTAAGAACTTTGAACCAGTGCCGTGGCCATCTTTCGTCAACGATTCGGGAGATACGGTCTTCTAACTTGTGAAGTGTCATCAAACGATTGATACCTACAGCAAGACGGTACAACTTACAACTTACAACTACTTCTTAGTGTTTGAGTGGATTAAGCGCAACTGCAAATCGGTTGACTGGCCTCCCACCAGCGGGTCTCACCAGTCATATTGAGAAGGTGCATAAGGTTGTGTTTGGTTCACGAGGACACGGAGCTTACTAACCAACGGGTATTTACTGCACAATCCGCAAATACCACATAACATGGAGCATCTACTTCAGCGCCAACACGACATTGTTGAAGCTATCAAGAAAGTAGAGCGTAACTTTAGCAAGGATTCTGCGATTCGAAAAACTCGTAGATACTTGGATGAACGACTAGATGCCCTCGACAAGCTATGGGCAGACTTCCAATCAAATAACCAACGGATGTCAATCTACGAAAATGACAGCGATCCTTACTTTGTTGAAGATCAATTCAACAAGATGAGAACATACTTTGATGCCGTTCGCTTGAAGATATCTTCTTTCCCCCCTGCGGCTGCCGGGGCGGGCGATACTGTACCATCTACTTCGCCCTTCTTGAAGACTGTGACATCTGATAGATCACCCACTCGGTCGCTTAGGCCCGGGGTGGCAGCCCCACAGCCACCGGAGCAATCTGTTTCCTCGCTGGAATCTGTAAGTGAGCTGCTATCACTACAGAGAACTAACTTCAGAGCGTTTAATCGTCAAATAAACAGCTTACAAGTTGATGAGATACCAGACAGATGGGAGATAGAAGATGAGCTACGTAGCTTACAGGAGCGATGGAAGGCAATCGACTCTTTACATCTGCGAATTGACAACATTCTTCAAGGATCGGACTCTAACTACGATGGGGAGTTCAATACCTACGAAGATGTATACAAGAAGACAAAACGAGCTCTGAACCACAAGCTTGCTTCTACAACGCATCTTCAAAAATCGACGCCAAAAATTGAGATCCCAACATTTACTGGCAACTATACACAATGGCCTACTTTTTACGACCTATACGTGGAAAGTATTCATAACAACAACATGCTTACCAACGCCCAGAAGATGCAACATCTTAAAGCAAAAGTCCGTGGAGAAGCTGAGCGTATTATTCAGCATCTACACATCTCCGCAGACAACTATCACACTGCATGGGAACTGTTAACTCATAGATACAACAACCAGCAGCTGTTATTTACCAAACATGCAGAGACATTCTTGAATCAACCTGTGGTTCACAAACAATCAGCATACGAGATTAAACGGCTCTATGATACATCTCGAGAATGCATCTACGCCATACAGAATCTTGGCATCGATACAAGTACCTGGGACCCACTGTTAGTTCACCTCATCTCAAAGAAGCTTGACCCCGAGACATACGGAGACTACAAGGAAGCGCGCAAGTCGCCTCGTGAGCTACCGTCACTTCTCGAACTCATGGACTTCTTGGAGGGGAAATTTACAGCTCTGGAGCCTATTCACACGAAGGAAAGGGAGCATCCTGCACAGCCCAATCAACAGAGGAACAACAAGCCATCGTATCGTCCTGGAAAATATTCCTACAAAGAACATCAAGCTAACGCAGCATTCTCAGTATGTTGTCCCATGTGCAACAACCAACATACTGGTTTCGTCAGAGATGGATGAAGTGCAAGTGTGCATGGCTGACGAGGCATTAGTTCAGGTAGACCAGCAGCATCCACCGCTAGCAGTGACAGTGTGGCGCTGCGCACGCGCCGAGGCCGGAGCCCCGCCATCGCCGCCGTCGCCACCTACCACGCTGCCGAGCTGGAACTTTAGTAAAGCGAATTACCACGCCTTGTACTCTACTATAGCGGCAGCGGATTGGAGTGAGCTATATCGAATCCAGGAGCCTGAAAGTGCTTTAGATTGTTTCTATGCTACCCTGAATGATATTATTAACGCGTGTGTCCCTAAAAACCGGGTCGTAAAAGTAAACTCTAGATATAGTTACCCAAAGTGGTACACGGTAGAGATAATTCGAGAAATCGAACATAAAGCGAGGCTGCATAAATTGTACAAGACAACAGGGTGCCAAAAAAACTACCGGGCCTTTTCAGAATGTAGAGCGAGGGTCAAGGAAATGGTACACACACAGCATCAACTTCATCTGGAGCGAGTCCAGAGTCGACTAGCGGAAGATCCGAAGGCATTCTGGGAATACATTAGAGAGAAGCGGGGTGCGGTGGCCCGAAAGAAAATAACTAAAGATGGTAATGCACTCCCGGAGTCAGAATGTGCAGAAGAATTCGCTAAGTATTTTCTTTCGGTTTACGGCACCACTTCGGCGGCCTTGAACGTACGCGAGGCGGAGGCTTCGAGCCGCGCTGGCAGCGCGCGCGTCCACGTGCCTCTGCTCACAGTAGCGGAGGTGCAAGCGGCACTCACACGGCTTAAGCCAAAGCGATCCGCAGGCCCGGATGGGATCCCTGTATTTGTGATGAGAGACTGTCGCAGGGTTCTCGCGGAGCCACTCGGGCACATATATAACTTATGCCTAGAGGGCTCATATTTCCCCGAATGCTGGAAGGTTACAAGGGTAACTCCAATACCTAAAGGTGACGGCGACTCAGACGTAAGCGGATTCAGACCCATTGCGATTCTTTCGACACCGGCAAAAGTGTTCGAGTCTGCGGTGCAGCGTAGTATGCAGCAGCAGATATCGGCCCATCTCTCGGACGCTCAGCACGGCTTCAGACCAGCCCGCAGCACGACCAGCAACCTCCTCAACTCGATGTCCTACATGCTCCCGAACGTGGACGCAGGGGTTCAAGTCGACGTCGCCTACTTTGATTTTAAAAAAGCTTTTGACATGGTCGATAATGACATTTTATTGACAAAGCTGGCGACGATCGGCTGCACCACCAAACTGCTGCAGTTCTTCGCGAGCTACATGAAGGATAGGCAGCAGTATGTGGAGTACGCGGGATACAAATCTGATCCGTATTTCACGAGGACCGGTGTAAGCCAAGGTAGTAACCTGGGGCCGTTGGAATTTCTCGTTATGATTAACGATCTGCCCGAGGTTGTTGCAGAGGCCAAATGTCTTTTGTTCGCAGACGACCTAAAGTTGATCTTACCGATTAACGAGGAGGCAGACTGCGCACGACTTCAACAAGACGTGGATAACGTGGTGGAGTGGAGCCGGAGAAACAAATTGCAGTTTAACGTAGACAAATGCTCCGTCATAACATTTAGTAGAGCAACGGCCCCACTCCACTACAACTACAAGATAGAGAACGCGCAGTTGAAGCGGGTGGAATCGGTAAGGGATCTTGGAGTTCGTTTGGACATTGAGTTGAGGTTCAGAGCTCATATTGTTAGTATCTGTAAAAAGGCGTACAGAATTCTAGGATTCATTTTACGCAGAGCTAACGGTTTTACAAACATGAGGGCTCTGACGGTCATGTACGACGCACTGGTCAGGAGCCAGATGGAAAGCGCAGCTTCTGTATGGGCTCCTCATGAAGCTAAGTATTGTCTCATGATGGAGCGCATACAGAACAAGTTCACCAGATACCTGTATTGGAAGAAATATGGCGTATACCCCTTCTATCCCTTGATGTATCCAACCTTGTTCGTTTTGGGTATGGTTGGATACAACAAGTTGGAAGTTAGAAGGGATAAGGCACTGGCGCTGTATGTGGTTAGGGTGTTCCGGGGGATGATATCCAACCCGACCATTTTGGAGATGATGAGGCTGTGCGTGCCAAATGAGTACGTAGGGAGGCGCAGGCGGCCACCTCTGTTCGCAGTGTCACGCGGAAGGACTAACCTGCTCCTCAAAGCGCCACTGACGCGCACCTTGCAAGCACTGAATATGATGGCGGAGACCATTGACGTATTCCACTGTTCACAGAGCGAATTCGTAAGGGCTATATTATTTTATTCGTGTTATTGTAAATAATATTTTTGGATGGTTTTTTAATTAAGAGTTTTTTTTTTTTGTGTTTTTGACTTGAGTATTGAATGATTTTGTATGTTGACTTATATTTGGAATAATTTTGATTTTTTATTATTTTGTGTGTGATTTGTTTTAATTTTAATTGTTTTTTAAATTTGACATAATGAAATTATTTTTGCTGACTGCTCTATTGTATTAGGTTATACCTGTAAGGATAGAGTAATGTTTCAAATAAATAAATAAAATAAATAAATAAATAAATAAATAAATAAATAAAACATGGCCTGTACAAATGCCCCAGATTCATAAAATTAGCCTCGGACGAGAGGCTCGTGACAGTATTAAAATTGAATATTTGCCAGAATTGCTTATTTTCGCACAACGACGAAGCTTGTACATCGACGAAGAAATGCAAAATTTGCAATAAAATCATCATACTACTTTGCACGACGCCTCCGCTAATGAGTCAAGCGAAGTCACTAGGTCACCTCTGCCTACTGTTCCAGTTACGAAATCTCAATCGTCAGCGCAACAACAACGAAACAAACAACATAGCGTTAATCACGTCGCAACAGATGATGAAGAGATTTTACTCACAACTTTATCTATCAAAGTAAAGGCCATTGACGGTGAATATGTCACCTTAACCGCCCTCCTTGATCAGGGTTCCCAGATCTCCTTAATATCCGAGAACGCTGCCCAGAGGTTAGGGCTGCCTCGACAGCGGTTCCACGCATCTGTGTGCGGCATTGGAAACGGGCCCAAGCAGGGCAAAGCAGTCATTAATCTTGAATGTCAATCGATTTACGAAGACTATGATTTCACAACTCAAGCTTTGATTATTAGGAACGTTATAAACAACCTACCTAATATGTCTTTCAACAAACAGTCATGGCCACATCTACAACACATCCAGCTCGCCGATCCTGCCTACAACGTCTCCAAAACCATCGATTTACTCTTGGATGCGAGCATTTACTCGAATATACTCATGAGCGGTCTGATCAAGGGCCCGAACATGGCACCTGTCGCTCAACAAACAAGGCTGGGTTGGATACTTTCGGGATGCGTTAAAACATTCAACTGTCACGTCGTTGTCAACAATTTGTCTGACATATCTCAATATTGGGAAGTAGAGGAAATTAATGAGCAGACTGATGAATTAACTCAAGATGAACAGTACTGTGAAAATCATTATCAGTCCACTACAAAGCGCTTACCATCTGGAAAATACGAAGTAGCGATCCCAATGAAACCCAATTATAAACAAAAACTGGGACAATCGAAAACTAAAGCGATTGCACAATTTTACAACATAGAAAACAAGATGACAAGAAACAAGGAGTTTTCTAAAAACTATCAACAGTTTATGCAGGAGTACGAACTACAAGGACACATGATTCCTGTTACCAAACAAAACGAGATATCCTGTTATCTCCCCCACCACGGTGTTTTGAAACTTGATTCTACAACTACTAAACAACGAACTGTTTTCAATGCGTCGTCAAAAACATCGAGTGGATATAGCCTCAATGACCTGATGGAACGGGGTCCTAATCTACAACAGGATCTGCAGCATCTTATACTGGTATGGCGTCAGTACAAGTATGTCATTACCGCGGACATTGAGAAAATGTTCCGTCAGATTTTCGTTTGCGAGTCAGATCAACATCTACAACGTATTGTATGGAGGAGCACACCTGCCCAGAACTTGCAGGAGTTCCAGCTGGCCACTGTTACCTACGGAACTAAGTCAGCTCCCTACCTTGCAATGCGGACCCTTAAACAGCTTGCAATGGATGATGCGCATAAGTATCCAAAAGCCGCTGCCGCCCTGATGTCTTCATTTTACATGGATGACCTTCTAGAAGGCAGCAACACCATCGCTGAAGCTAAACAGCTACAACATGAAATAATTGCCATTTTGAAAGGAGCTGGGATGAACATCCGCAAGTGGTCTAGCAATACCAAGGAGCTCACACAAGATCTAACAAACGACCAACTTGAAATGCCACTCGATTTTAAAGCCGCAGAGAGTAAGAAAACCTTGGGACTGCGCTGGAACCCCATTACAGACATGTTCACATTCCAAAACCAATTTCGAGATGACGACTGCAATGACATCATAACAAAACGGCAACTACTGTCAAACATTTCAAAGATATACGACCCATTAGGTTGGCTATCTCCACTTACTATCAGAGCCAAATTTATCTTTCAAAAAACATGGTCTCAAGAAACGAAAGATTGGGATAGTCATGTAACAGAAAATATTAACAAAGAATGGCTGCAGCTGAGAGGAGACTTCCAGAACATAGAGATATTTCACATCTCTAGATATCTCGGAAACAAAACTTGCGTAATTCACGGATTTTGCGACGCTTCGGAAAAGGCGTACGCCGCCGCTATCTATGTCGTAGCATCGAACTCTAAAGGCGAGTTCACATCGACGCTTGTGACCGCTAAAACAAAACTGGCACCTTTGAAAAATAAACAGTCCCTACCTCGACTGGAACTTTGTGGTGCATTATTATTAGCACGCCTAATGAAGAAGGTCAAGGAAGCACTGTCTAAAATGGATGCTGCACAGATTTTCACGTGGACCGACTCAATGGTGGTTCTTGGCTGGCTAAATGGGGACACCAACAGATGGAAACCGTTTGTAGCTAACAGGATCCGCACTATACTAAACATTATACCATCATCGTCATGGCACCACGTACGTTCCGAAGATAATGCAGCAGACTGCGCTACAAGAGGATTGACATCGCAACAATTATCACAACATTCTTTGTGGTGGCAAGGCCCACAGTGGTTGACTACATTTGATCACACGATCATAGAAAACCGAACATATCAACCACCGGCCATAGAAATCAAGAAACATTGTGTGAACGCAGCTTTAACAAAAAATGATGACTTCATAATTAAATTACTAAACGAATGTAGCTCGACGCGGCGCATAATAACAACAATCTGCTGGCTAACGCGTTTCACGAAATGGTTGCGAACTAAGCAAATACCTCAACACAAATACCTTTATACCTCAGAAATGCAACTCGTGCTAAATCGAATAATTAAAACAACACAGGCCCTGGAATTTCAAGACGACCTACATCAACTTGAAAAACAAGTCAAATTGAAAACCGGAAGCAAGTTGTCAAGTCTCAACCCGTACATCGATTCGAACGATGGATTGATGAAGGTCGGCGGAAGGTTAAACAATTCTTTGCTCAGTCAATCTGCAAAACATCCTATAATTCTACCATCTCACAGCAGACTTACGGAGCTCATCATATGCGAGGCTCACAAGATCACACTGCACGGCGGACCAAGCTTGACGCTAGCATACATCCGAGAAAAATATTGGATACTTAGCGGGCTTCGTACAGTGAAGAGAGAACTGCGTAAGTGTGTAACCTGTCGACGTTACAGAGAAGAGAAGAGGACGCAGATCATGGCTGACCTTCCAAAACCCCGAGTGACTCCTTCTCGCCCGTTCACCCATACGGGGGTTGACTTTTCAGGACATTTTAGTATCAAGGCAAACAAAGGCCGAGGGGTGAGAACTCTTAAAGGATACGTCGCGGTGTTCGTATGCCTTTCAACAAAGGCGGTGCACCTGGAGCTCGTGTCCGACCTCAGCACACCTGGATTTCTGGCCGCATTCAGACGCTTTTGCGCTAGAAGAGGCGTTCCAAAACACATGTACAGTGATAATGGAACTAACTTTGTTGGGGCCAACAGGTTACTAAAGAAAGAGTACCTAGAGATACTTCAAACAATTGATGGACAACTACTGAGCAAAATAAATGACTACGACATACAGTGGCATTTTAATGCACCAGCATACCCCTCAGCAGGTGGTCTTTGGGAAGCAGCTGTAAAAAGCTTTAAACACCACCTTCGAAGAGTGATAGGTGAACAAAGACTCACGTACGAAGAGTTCAGCACCTTACTACAACAAATCGAAGCCTGCCTTAACTCACGACCTTTGGTTACACTAAGTGAAGACCCAGACGATGAATACTTATCTCCGGGACACTTCCTAATTGGAGGATCGTTGATATCGAGACCGCAAACGGATTCCGATCATATGAACTTGAATACGAGATGGCAGTTAGTTCAAGCCATGAATAAACACTTCTGGAAGAACTGGTCCTCTGATTATCTGCAACAACTTCAAGTACGATCAAAGTGGAGGACACCATCCAAGAACCTCGAGGTTGATGACATCGTCCTTATAAAGGAGGAAAACCTTCCTCCTGGTAAATGGGCGATGGGCAGGATTATTGAAGTACATCCTGGTAAGGACGGATACGTACGAGTCGTGTCCATTAAAACCAAAAACGGAATCATGAAGAGGCCCATCCTAAAGTTGTCACCCTTACCTGTGAAGAATGAAGATCCACAACAACAGATCAATGATGCACAAAGGACAAAGGATGACGTCACACCGTAACTGACCTAACTCACGAACATATGATTCCAATTGCATAACTGCACAGACGAACAAACTGCTCTGTGATATAGATATACCTATTTATATGATTCAGTTATTGCAATCAATTAGTAACTTGAATCTTCAAAACAAAACAATGTGTCATACAAAGAAGGCGCCTTGCGGCGAGCAGTGGATCAAGTTACACTATAGTAACAGGTGGTTATACTGTGAGAAATGCACAGTCCGCATATTCTGCACCGATACAGGTATGAATATTAAAACATCGCAATCGCACTCCTGTCGTTCCTGCCACTTCGGCGTTGACGTCAGCGACACCGGCACCGGCAGCTTCAGACCACATGGAACTCGAGGACCTGACTCCGGGGAGCCGAGCACAACTGCGATTGGACATTCCGTCCAGTGTATAGTGTAGTGCAGTGATGAAATATTTAAGCGTTTATTATACTTACTTACCTACTTAATTTAATTTACCTACTTAGCATAATTGAAATATTTAAGTACTTTTATACCTACATTCAATTTACATTTTTACAGACTTGCAATTTATACCTACTCTTTTACATGTTTATTCCTTTACTTACTTTGAATTGTTTTAATGTGTTATAGAATAGATAAACTTGATTAGTTTGTTACAGTTTTTGGCCGGGAGAATGTACGGAGAACCGCACGATAGGCTATGTTACTGGGTCAAATCATCTAGGTTGAACAGGTAAGCATTTGTTACTACGCACACATAATAATAAGCTAGGCATACGATATTTACCTTTTACAGAATATACAAAAATTACATCAGTGTTCAACTTGCACTCGTGGGTTTGATTATTACTTTATCCTACTCACTAACTATCTTAACTTATAACTGTAGAACCCCTACAGATCTTATAATGCCTAAAAAGGCTTAAGAGAATGTCTATCGCGGTTTGGGAATACAGCCGTGATCATCATTTTCATTTCATTTAGTGACGTGTGATACCTCAAAAAGTATTTTTGTACGAAAAAACCAATGTTTTTAAATCTATTTCTCTGTGGTTCCAGTAAATAAAGTAACCTTCTCGGCCAAGAACAGCTTACGTATTCCAGAGATCCTTAATTAGGGACCCTAACACAATTTACTGAGGAGCTCCAGTTTCTTAGGAACTTACTACCTTTATTTTACATTGACTGTGGTTTCACACATTGTTTCACTGGAATTCTCGAACTGAAGCGCTCGTGGCGTAGCTTGCTTGGTTTGAAGCTCACTCACTTTGCTCGCATATTAGCTTCATGAGTATTTTGCGACCAAAGTGAGCTACGTTGAATTTAACTTAAAAAAATCGGCTCGCTTCGCTCGCATATTCATGACTGGATATTTTGCGAGAGTGCAAAGTATTACGTAATTCCCTTCTGATTTGCCTGACGAAATACAACACTGTAGAACTTAAAAGATACATCTTTCCTATAAAAGGAGTCCTACGGATTGGTAGTCCGCGGCGAGAAAAAAGTTTATCAAATGGTCCCCCATCACTAAAAGGTTAAGAACCACTGCTTTAATCGATAAATGAGCTTATCAAGATTTTCAACCCGACGAATATGGATTCCGTGGCCGAGTTGGCAAAGGCACTCCGGAGGATCGCTTGTATCATTGCGATTTCGTATAACTTGATTGTACACGACCAAATACACAAGAACCATTAATCCATTTTCAACTATATCGTTACAGGAATAATAGTCATTTCTCTGTGTTACCACAACATTTCATAACGGCCGTCGATTCTTAGCAAACCAAAGCTTAGAGAAAGTCGCGAGTGATTAGTGGAAGTAGATTGGCAGGTGTATCCTTACATTCTGAGGGTTCTTAGAGATAAAACGAAATGGGTTCTTCAGAATACGAAACCCTAAAAAGTCAGATGTTTTGTGTAGATAAATTGAGCTATCTGAAGATAACTACCTATATGATTTTATAAGAGTCTAGCGTGATAACTACTGGTCTGCTATTTTTAACAAATCTTCCTATAACTCCTAATATCTGGGCGACCGAGCTCTGCTCGGGTGCATAACGCCATCTAGTGGTTCAATTACAAACCACATTGCACTTCTAAATCTTTTTGCGTGAAAATGCCGAGAAAACAGCTTTTCCCAGATATGAGACCTAGCTAGATCGATTTTTCGCCCCCGTAAACACCCGTACTGCAAATTTCATCGGAATCGTTAGAGCCGTTTTCGAGAACGTCAGTACAAACAAACTTCAAATATCAAACAAATATTGCTCGTTTAAGGCGAATATAGGACCTAATTGGTCTTATTTGGAGGCATTCTCCTCATAGAGGAATCAGTTTTATGTGCTCAAAAAAATATATGTCATTCTTTGACCTTTTATCTACAAAGTGAACTTACGAAAAAGTTCTACCTGTTTATTTACTATGTGAAAAAAAATAACAAAGTGAAGCTGTTTTCGACTTTTGATTCGATTCAACCTCTAAACGACATAAAATTTTGACATTTTTTTTTTACTAAAATGTGCGCAAAGACTTTATCTTTAAGTTGTACTTGCGATTTTGTGCTGCGACGGTTTTTCTCGTGGCAATTAATTATTTTCAATTTTTCCGAATAATTAGTGGGCGTTACGGTCGCCGGGGCGACGGGCGGCAGAGTAATGCTGACTGTCGTACGGGATGGTTGTGTTCGTCTGCCTCGCACTCACCTTTTTTTGCTTGTCGACTTATTGGTATTTTATGTTATTTGCACACAGACGATTTATTTAGTAATCTAAGTTATCCGCGCATGAACGTTTTATTTAGTGTTAGATAATAATTTGTTGTTAATACTTACCTACCTATTAGAAATATTAAGTACCTATGTAGATTTTCATGATTTTAAGTATGTTTGTTATTTTAAAAGGTCGTGCAAAAGACAACTTCCCGATAAAGAAAATAGGTAAGTAGGTAGGTATTATACCAATTCCAAAAGAAAATGATATCGTGTAACCTACCTATACCTACTACCTAGATACTACTACCTAGATAAGATACCTACTACATAAATAGTTAGGTAGGACCTCTCTGGCGCATGTACATAAGAGTCAATTCACATTGTAAAACCAATCAGTAGGTACCTATAGGTGCTGTGTATGTATAGCTATGTGTTGTCCTTCAATTCAACACTAGCCAATTCCTATACTCTGCACTCAACTCGCGCGCGGACAGTAGGTACCTATAGGTAGGAAAGAACAAATGAACGAAGATAGATGTAAAGAAGTAGGTATGTATTTTACTTAGTAGGTACCTACCTAACTTACCTGTAGGTACCTAAATACACTCGAGAAAAGGTAATGAATCTGGGTCACCGACGACACATCAGAGCGACCCGTATTCTTTTCTTCTCATTCTTACTTATTATTGTTGGGTAGGACCTACCCAATAATAATGTACCTACAGAGACCGAACAAGTTCAAGTTGAAACTGGAGTGATAATGCTTGAGTAGGTATACCTACTAGAACATCCTTGGTAAAACGTCCAAAGTCAAAGTCAAAAATATTTTATTCAATTCGAACACAATAGGATCACCTTGATTTGGTGACCTATTCATTCGCATAATGTTATTTGTCATAAAATCATACGACATAGGTACGTATCTAGCCATAAAATATTGTAGTCATATTCGCATAGTTATTAACAGGCATACATTTCTGATGTCCTAATATTTTTCAAACATAATGGTGACAACTCCTAAAACTTTTTGTCATACTACATTTTGAAAATAATTTTGTTAGTTATAAACCTTTATGTCCTAATATTTATTGGACATAATGTTTAGTCGTCCTAATTTACTGTTTTATCATAAGTAGGCAAATTAGGTCAGGTTTATAAAATGTTTCATATACCCACGCAGATCGGACTTGCTCGCAGAAAAAATAAGTAGTTTAGGTTTTTTTATAGCACGCGTTTCACACACCACGCAGAAAGGACTTGCTCACGGAAAAAATAGTAGGTTTTGGTTATTTTTTTATAGCACGCGTTTCACACACCCACGCAGAAAAGACTTGCTCACATTTTATCATAAGTAGGCAAACTAGGTCAGGTTTATTAAATGTTTCATACACCCACGCAGAAAAGACTTGCTCACAGAAAAAACTAGTAGGTTTTGGTTATTTTTTTTTACAGCACGCGTTTCACACACAAACGCAGAAAGGACTTTCTCTCAGAAAAAAATAGTAGGTTTTGGTTATTTTTATAGAACGCGTTTCACACACCCTGAAAAGACTTGCACACAGAAAAAACATTAGGTTTTGGTTATTTTTTTTTTATAGCACGCGTTTCACACACCCACGCAGAAAAGACTTTCTCACAGAAAAAATAGTAGGTTTTGTTTATTTTTTATAGCACGCGTTTCACACACCCACGCAGAAAAGACTTTCTCACAGAAAAAATAGTAGGTTTTGTTTATTTTTTATAGCACGCGTTTCACACACCCACGCAGAAAAGACTTGCTCACATTTTATCATAATTAGGCAAAATAGGTCAGGTTTATAAAATGTTTCATACACCCACGCAGAAAGGACTTGCTCACAGAAAAAATAGTAGGTTTTGGTTATTTTTTTTATAGCACGCGTTTCACACACCCACGCAGAAAGGACTTGCTCACAAAAAAAAAAACAGTAGGTTTTGGTTATGTTTTTTTATAGCACGCGTTTCACACACCCACGCAGAAAGGACTTTCTCACAGAAAAAACTAGTAGGTTTTGGTTATTTTTTTAAAGCACGCGTTTCACACACCCACGCAGAAAGGACTTTCTCATAGAAAAAAATAGTAGGTTTTGGTTATTTTTTATAGCACACGTTTCACACACCCACGCAAAGACTTGCTCACAGAAAAAACTATTAGGTTTTGGTTATTTTTTTTTTAGCACGCGTTTCACACACCCACGCAGAAAGGACTTGCTCACAGAAAAAAATCACACACCCACGTAGAAAGGACTTGCTCTTAGAAAAAATAATCTGACTAGGATACATTTTATCCTAGCCGGGTAAGCTATGTGATTCTCGAATAAAACCGTAGTCGTAACATAATTATATCGTTGTATTGCTTGAATTCAAGCAGGGATAGGCGTACAGACAGTGCAGGAAGTAGTTTGGGACGCGACAGGACACTAAAATATTTTATGATTTTCAATTAATATGACTTCAAAAATTATGACATTAAAAACTTTTGTTTATCGAAGTAGTATGGTTTGATACTATAATGACGATGAATATTATGCGTACTAAATTGTATGTCAAGTTATAAATATTGCTAAATATTTTAGGATTATCAATGAATAGGACTTAAAAAATTATGACATTTATATTAGGTCTTTACCTATGAAATTGCCGTTTTTTATGAAAAATTTTAACGTCATTTTTTTCTATATTTTTTATTTCTATTAATCAAAGTAATCACCCATGCAATCGATAGATCTTTGCCAATGCCGTGGCAGTTTATTATGCCCTTCTTGAAGAAATCAGCTGGACAGGAGGCAACAAATTCTTCAAAGGCATTTTGTACTGCCTCTCGGGAATTCAATTTTTTTACCACCAAGAAGTTATCCAAATTCTGGAAAAAGTGGAAGTCTATAGGCGCAAGGTCTGGTGAGTACGGTAGATGACAGAGAGCTTCCAACCCTAGCTCTTGTAACTTGGAGACCTTCTACTATGCAGTATGAGGTCGCGCGTTGTCGTGCAGGAGCATCGGTGACGTGCGATTGATCAAAGATGATTGGAGATTGCAAGTTTCTCCATCAGTGTGTTCAGTTATTCAAATTACACATTTGTAGTAATGCTTATCCCGTTTGTTAAGAAGCTGTGATGAACTCCACAATCGCCTTTAATTCGTCATTGTCAACCAAAGTTTTCGGATGAGTACGGGGTTCATTTTCAGGTCGAAATTTCCAGAATGGAAGCTGGCAAACCAATAACAGGTGGTTCGTTCGTTTGTACTATTCGCTCCGTAAACGTCGTTGATGTTGCGTGCCGCTTGTGGCGCGTTGCTGCCACGACGGGACTCATATTCCATAATTACTCGAATTTTTAACGTATCCACGATGACGAAAAAGATTCAAATGCGATGAAAACATAACGCTAATCAATAAACAAATGACTAATTTTGAAAAAAGAATCCCATGTTTTTAATATAACATTAATTTGAAATTATAATTCGTAGCCAAACCACAAAATATTTTTGTTTGAAATGACCAGTACCGAAAAACGGCAATTTCATAGGTAAAGACCTATTATTTTATTACTATTTGAATTTATTACAAGTGCTGGTAGGAGTAGTGATGTTATTATTACAAATGCTTATGAATAACAAATATTAGGACGTGAAACGTTATGGCTTTTAAAACTATGACTAAAAAAATTATGCCATAACGTTTCACGTTAAATATTTGTTATTCATGGCATTTGTTATAATAACATCGCTACTCTTACCATCACTTGTAATAATTCAACTAGTAATAAAATATAAATGTCATAATTTTTTAATTCCTATTCATTGATAATCCTAAAATATTTAGCCATATTATAGGAGCCAGATTCTGAGAGCAAGTCCTTTCTATGTGGGTGTGTGATTTATTTCTGTGAGCAAGTCCTTTCTGCGTGGGTGTTGAAACGCGTGCTATAAAAAAAAATAACCAAAACCTACTAGTTTTTTCTGTGAGCAAGTCTTTTCTGCGTGGGTGTGTGAAACGCGTGCTATAAAAAAAATTACCAAAACCTACTATTTTTTTCTGTGAGAAAGTCCTTTCTGCGTGGGTGTGTGAAAGGCGTGCTTAAAAAAAAAATTACCAAAACCTACTATTTTTTTTATGTGAGCAAGTCTTTTCTGCGTGGGTGTGTAAAACGCGTGCTATAAAAAAAATAACCAAAACCTACTAGTTTTTCCTGTGAGCAAGTCTTTTCTGCGTGGGTGTGTGAAACGCGTGCTATAAAAAAAAATAACCAAAACCTACTATTTTTTTTCTGTGAAAAAGTCCTGTCTGCGTGGGTGTGTGAAACATTTTATAAACCTGACCTGTTTTGCCTACTTATGATAAAACAGTAAATTAGGACTACCTACTAAACATTAAGTCCAATAAATATTAGGACATAAAGGTTTATTTCTAACAAAATTAGTATCAAAATGTAGTACTTATGACAAAAAGTTTTAGGAGTGGTTACCATTATGCTCATTATCATTATGTTTAAAAAATATTAGGACATCAGAAATGTATGCCTATAAATAATTACGCGAATGTAATAATATGACTACAAAATTTTATGACTAGATACGTATGTCGTATGATTTGATGACAAATAACATTATGCGAATGAATAGGTCACCATACTAAAAATTTTATTCAAGGTGAAAGTTCTCAAAAATCAGTTTTTTTTTTTAATTTTTCAGCCAAACGGTTAAAACACCACCTATAACCGTAATTTTGTCTGTAGGTTTTTGTATTCCCTTTCTCCTTTAGCTTAGAGGTTTTGTTTCGAAATCATTCCACCCGTATCTTATTTACGTACCTACTCGATACAATAACATAAAACCTCCACTAGGTAGTCCCTACACTAGGAATCCGTCATGGGTATCAAAAATTTCGATTAGGTAGGTTACTCACATCATGCTAGGAAGTTAGGTACCTAGGTAGGTACCTACTTACCACAAAACACAGACCAGGAACAAATAGGTACTTGCAGATCTTGTAAAAATGTATCCCGTAATGGAAATCGAACCCGCATCTCTCGCGTCTCAGCATTCGTTTACCATTCCACGGATGTCTTCAATTGCGGTTTAGGTTACGCGCGAAAACTATTTCGCGGCCGGCGCGGAACCGCGCGGAAGGTGCGGGTGGTGCGGGGCCGAAATAGTAGCCACACCCATTCGCTCAAGGTCATCGGCTGGTATTAGCACCTTAATAGAATAGGATAAAGGTTCATTCCACACTGAAAATATCCTCGTATTTTCAAAACGTTCACAAAATATTATTGTTGATGCACAGTGAAGGAAATAAAGCATGATTCGTGTTCGCCAGCTGACAGACATGTCGTGTACGTGTTTAGTGTCCGGACGTGAACTGGCCCTTACATGTGCGAAACAAGCGATTCAATATATAACAGAATGTATGAAATTAGCGATAAGGAAAACAAGTAAATGTATGAAACAAAGTCCAAAGAGAACCAAAAACGTTGACATAGCTCAGAGAATTAGCAAGCTAATGTGGCAGTGGGCCGGCCACATCTGCCGAAGAACTGAAAACCGCTGGGGTAAACTAGTCCTCGAGTGGAGACCACGTCTCGGCAAACGTAGTGTAGGACGCCTTCCTGCCAGGTGGATTGACGATCTGCGAAAGGCTGCCGGCACAAGTTGGATGCGTCAAGCCAAAGACAGGGCGCGATGGCGCTCATTAGGGGAGGCATATGTCTAGCAGTGGACTATAGGCTGATGATGTATGAAACAAGCTACTTCAGGCGCAGCGGATGGATAAAGTGAGCTGAGTTGGAGCCTTTTTGCAACTAAACCAACAATTATTTTGATCTATGTACTAAATGTAACTTTTGTGTTCTCTAAATTAGTTGCAAATAAATGTTTTGAATTGAATTGAATATTTGGCTGTCTTATAGCGGATTAAATATAATAACAATAATAATTTTACGAAATTAAATGAAAATTAAATATGATCACGACTGTATCCCCAGGTGCGGTAGACATTCTCTCAGATCTTTTAAGATATTTTTGAAGATCCTTTGAAGATGTCTAAAGGGGTAGTCAGAGGTATGTCCAAATACATTTTTGGCACATGCCCACATTTTGCTGAAGTAGGTACTATTCCATAGTGACAGTTTTTTTTTTTCCTTCAACATTAAGCGCTCGTGTTAATGCGCATATAGGTATGTATGTTTTTCGAAACGAAAAATTCATTATTTTTCCCAGCACCGCTGGGATTCGAACCCATGCCTACACAGCTCACAAATTATGAAATAAATAAATGTGGAGCTATTCATCGATCGAGCGAGCGAAGCGAGCGAAGATCTTAGTGGTAAGTTGGGCGATTTTGCTTTGTATGTTTGTATGTTTGTATGTTTGTATGTTTCACGAATTGTTGTTCGAGCATAACTGTCGAACCGTTCATCCAATCTGCATGAAACTTGGTAGGTCAATAGGTTGTGGTAAGGAAATTTACGGTGGAGCATATGAGCTTAATCGATGAAGGGGTTGTGAAGATATTGTGTTCCCAAGGGGGTAAAAAATTATGAAAGTTACACAAATATATTGAGTGGGGTGTCATACGAAAGGGCTTATTTTGTACATTCCAAAATGGTTTTTATTTTTAATCTAGGATGTATAGTTTTTGAAATAAGACCAAAGACCAAAAACTACGAAACCAGAGCTGCAAGAGCTCCCGTTTCATAGAGTTTCGATGTCTTCGTAGCTCATTGACTGGTCGGTCTTAAAAAGAGAGTGGCATCGTTGCGGTTTGGTTTGCAATGATTTTAGATGCTACTTGATTTATTTTCATGATAAAAAAATTTTTGATAAAAAATGAAAATAATTGGGGTAAAAAAAGTTAAGTAAACAAATATATTGAGTGCGGAGTCAAATGAAAGGTCTTTATTTGTACATTCTAAAATAGTTATTATTTTTATTCTAGGACGTATACTTTTAAAAATACGACGAGAATTCATAAATATGAAATAAATGAAAAATTAGACATGACATTATGTATTGCATGCATGCTAGTATTTTTTACCATGAAGAGCTAGCGCAATAGGCATACCCGGCAGTAGTAGCACTTGAAATTATAGGGGTAGTCAGAAGAAAGTCCAAATGTTGGCCATCTACGGTGCGCGAGATCTCAGTTCGGGGCGAACTACTAGTATAATTCATGTTTTTTGACTCTTACGTCTTAAAAACCACTATCCTTTTCTTGATTTGCCGTTGACGTGTGGCACTTTTTTTTATAGCATATCGGTATGTAGGTACGCTTGTTACGTGGCCATAACATAAACCAAAAGTCATTGCACTCAATTGTCGTTCAAAATAATTAGTAGGTTCGTGAGTAATCACCAACTGCTTATTTTTTAATATTTCATGGTAACATTACTCCTAGGTGAAAGTATAAATATTTGTTTCGAGAATTTAATTACCTTAGGTATGAATGCTTTAAAAATATGTTTATATTCAGAAGATTAAAGAATTGTGAATCTTTTATTGAAAATTTTAATCATTTCATGAGATTTTTCTGAGCAATTGATATTTAAATTAAAATTCTGCACGATAGGATTCGACTTAAATCTTTCTAAAGAATTTAATTAGCTAAGATGTCGAGTTCAAAAACTGTTCGGAGTGAGAAAATTAAATAGATGAAAAGGATTTAAGTTTTAAATTTCTTTTTAAAAAAGTATAATGTAAAAGTTGAAAAGCTAGAGTCTTGAAGCAACTAGTGAACGATTAGTGAGCGCTCGGTCAGTGTCGGAACGTTAATCTCTACTCGCTTTTTTAGCTTTGAAAAATGGATTGGAAAAGGCAAGTTTATCATATAATGATGTTGGGTTCGCAAAAGATATTAAGATATTATTTGGTATCTGCCCACATTTTGTGGAAGTTAACATATCAAAAAGTGTCTAATTTTCCATCCCAAGAAACTATTTTACTTCAACCTCAAGATTTTTTTAATGTAAACCTTCAATGTAAATAAGGTTCAAAAGAGATACATTTCTTTAACCGACCGTAAACACAAATTGGATCATTACAACCCAACACGCCTACAGTACTCACAAGTACGCTCACGTACATATACTTATATAATTATTTCCTAAATATTTAGACCTGGCTGTGATCCTTACCCATAAAGCTTCCTAAGTTATAGACGTTTGCGGTCGTAACATTTACTGAAACCAAACAATCCATTTTGAGTCTTAACAAGTACACATAAGGTTCAATTTGTTTTATGACTTGAGAGTAAAGCTTTAGTACATTTTGAGTCTTAGGTAGTGTACATAAGGTTGAATTTACTTTTCATTGTATACAGCCATGTATAAAGGACTGTTTAGATCTACAGACATTGAGCGTAACAGACACGTAGCGTGGCAAACATCGACAGACAACGACAGACATTGTCGGTTGCGGCCGCTCTCAGACAAAAGACTGAGAGAGAAGAAGCATTGCACGGTCCCGTTACGATTCTCTATTTACATTGACCGTAGCTATTGGTATAACGTATTGGTAGCTAGCGTTAGGTGCAGGCAAGACAAGAGACGTAAGACGAGGACGCGTCGCGGACAGGGCGCCAGCGAACAGCGTTCCACTCGCGCCCCGTCTCTTCTATATGTTTTGCTTCGCGACGCTTCGCATTTTGTATGAAAGGGACGCGAAAGAGACAAATGTCCATGCCCCGTATGCGTCTTACGTCTTTTCTGTGTCCAGCGCCTAACGTACGTAGCCGCACAGACACGCACCGCGCAGACAAAATTCTATGCGCGAATACTGTGTCTGTCCGTGTCTGCGCGGCCCGTATGTGTGCTGTGCGTGTCTGCGAGGCTACATTACGTTAGAATATCTAACTTACATTGACTGAGATTCGAACTCGCAACCTTCGGCTGGGAGGCGGACAACCTAACCACATAGCCACTCTGGTCTCAACAAATTTCGTGAAATTACGAACCACATTGCACTGGTAAATCTTTTGCGTGTGCCGAGAAAACGAATTTTCCCAGATATGAGACCTAGCTATATCAATTATTCGCCCCCGTAAACCCCCGCATCGCAAATTTCACCGAAATCGTTAGAGCCATTTTCGAGAACGTGAGTACAAATAAACAAACAAATATTGCTCGTTTAATAAATTAGGATATGAATACGTTCATACAAACTACAAAGAAGATTAACATTTTGTCTGGCACGCTACGCGCCTGTTACGCTCAATGTCTGTAGATATAAACAGCCCTTAAGACTGTGGTAATGTTTATTACGACAACACGTTCTTGTTTTTGTTCAAACGTGCTATATAATGTTACTAGTGCCTATGTATGTTTTAACAGCTTTGAGTTTATGCCTACGATATTGCTTTTATTTTTGAACATAAGATAAGACTTGTGTATTAGTATCCGTGTTTATTTTCGTCATTTTCATCTCAACTTAACCCATTGCTGAGTGTGAATCGGCGTGATACCTTTGCGTGAACCTACCCGGATAAAAAGTAGCCTATGTGTTATTCCAGGTCATAAACTATGTATAACTAGCTGACGCCCGCGGCTTCGCACGCGTGGACTACTATTTTGTTTATACCACGGGAACCGTGCATTTTTTCGGGATAAAAAGTAGCTTATGTCCTATTCCCGGTCATTATCTATCTATGTTTCAAATTTCAGCCAAATCCGTTTATTGGTTGTCGAGTTATAGAGGAACAAACATACATCCAAACATCCATCCAAACATCCAAACTTTCGCATTTATAATATTAGTGTGATGTGATTAGTGTGATGTGATTATTCCAAGATTCATTAAATTCCGTTCTATAGTTTTTGCGTGAAAGAGTAACAAACACCCATAGATCCTCAGAAACTTTTGCATTTATAATATTAGTAGGAAGAATACTTCATGTGCCTCTTGTTGATTTCTGTAACCGTACTATGAGCTCTTAGAGCAATGTCAAAATAAGGTGAAATCCATTCCTGCCTTAAGCTTGATTTGACATTGTTTTCGTCCGAAAACAATCTTATTTTATTCCTGCCTTGGTCTTGACCGCTCTCTCTGCGCATGTCTTGCTCGATGACACCGAGCAGGACATGCGCAGTCCTGCATCTAGTCGATGTCATGTCCAAGGAAGATAAATACATACAGGAATGCTACCTGACATTTAATGTACAAATGATTTTGAACCTTATCACGACTACACAACGATATATTAGGTATAATTTAATCTTGGTTATTAGGATTGTTGGTCTTGTTAAGAGGCTTTCTTGGTAGCTTTGTCTCTTTCACACTCGTTGTTGGATTAGTAGTGTGACCTTGTCATTTAAATTTCAGGATATTTTTAAATTATCGCGCTCGACAAAATCAGCGCTTGATTTCGATCCATGGTTTCGATCCTTTAATTCAATCCTTGATTTTGATCCTTGATTTTGATTTCGATCCTTGATTTCGATCCTTGGTATCGATATTGGATTTCGATCCTGGATTTTGATCCTTGATTCTTGAATCTTGAATCTGAAATCTTGAATCTTGAATCTTGAATCTTTGAAGTGACAGCTGTCAAACTTCAAATGGACCTATCTCGGGAACTACTCGTCCTAGACTCCCCGTTCTCAGTTCAAATGAAAGCAATGACCAAGATCTTCATTTGAAGTGACAGCTGTCAAACTTCAAACGGCCATATCTTGGAAACTACTCGTCCTAGACTCCCCGTTCAAAGTTCAAATGAAAGCTATGACCAAGATCTTCATTTGAAGTGACAGCTGTCAAACTTCAAACGGCCATATCTTGGAAACTACTCGTCCTAGACTCCCCGTTCAAAGTTCAAATGAAAGCTATGACCAAGATCTTCATTTGAAGTGACAGCTGTCAAACTTCAAACGGCCATATCTTGGAAACTACTCGTCCCAGACTCCCCGTTCTCAGTTCAAATGAAAGCTACGACCAAGATCTTCATTTGAAGTGACAGCTGTCAAACTTCAAACCGCCATATCTTGGAAACTACTCGTCCTAGACTCCCCGTTCTCAGTTCAAATGAAAGCAATGGCCAAAATCTTCATTTGAAGTGACAGCTGTCAAACTTCAAATGGCCATATCTCGGGAACTACTCGTCCTAGACTCCCCGTTCTCAGTTCAAATGAAAGCTATGACCAAGATCTTCATTTGAAGTGACAGCTGTCAAACTACAAATGGCCATATCTCGGAAACTACTCGTCCTAGACTCCCCGTTCTCAGTTCAAATGAAAGCTATAACCAAGATCTTCATTTCAGATGACAGATGTCATTTTGACAGCTGTTATTGAAAATGTAGATCTTGGTCATAGCTTTCATTTGAGCTAAAAAGGAAGAGTCTAGGATGAGTAGTTTCCGAGATATGGCCATTTGAAGTTTGACAGCTGTCACTTCAAATGAAGATCTTGGTCATAGCTTTCATTTGAACTGAGAACGGGGAGTCTAGGACGAGTAGTTTCCGAGATATGGCCGTTTTAAGCTTTGAACTGACAGGTGTCAAACTTAAAACGGTCATATCTCGGAAACTACTCGTCCTAGACTCCCCGTTCTCAGTTCAAATGAAAGCTATGACCAAGATCTACATTTCAGATGACAGATGTCATTTTGACAGCTGTCACTTAAAAAGAATATCTTGGTCATAGCTTTCAATTGAACTGAGAACGGGGAGTCTAGGACGAGTAGTTCCCGAGATATGGCGGTTTTAAGTTTGACAGCTGTCACTTCAAATGAAGATCTTGGTCATAGCTTTCATTTGAACTGAGAACGGGGAGTCTAGGATGAGTAGTTCCCGAGATATGGCGGTTTTAAGTTTGACAGCTGTCACTTCAAAGATTCAAGATTCAAGATTTCAGTTTTCAGATTCAAAAATCAAGATTCAAGATTCAAGAATCTAGGATCGAAATAAAGGATCGAAATCAAGGATCGAAACCAAGGATTGAAATCAAGGATCGAAATCAAGGATCGAATTCAAGGATCGAAACCAAGGATCGAAATCAAAATCAAGGATCAAAATTGTATCAGTATTTTAATTGAAAAATCATGCTCTGAAACATCACGTAAATCAGAAAATGATGTAAAAGGCCCCTTAGGGACTTTAGGGATGTTTAGTTTATAAATTATGGTCACCCTTTAGAAAGAGACACACCGCCCAAGTTTTATCTCTCAAGCGGACCGCGTTTTCTGTCTCAATTAACCTTCCAGTTACGTAGGTATATAACTTCCTTGGTCATGTCACCAAAACATCCCTGCGTTAAGATTGTTTCCGTCCTAAGGCAGGATTAAAACAAGGTTGATTTAGGCCTGATTTATGCCTGCGTCAGTCTTACTTCAGTCTTATCTAAGTACGGACGAAAGTAATCTTACTTTGACATTGCTCTAAGACTTGGTAATACGACAGCTGATCTGACTTTGAGTATGTCAAGTAAAGAGAAATTGAAACCTAGTTAGTTGTGTTTGAAACTCAAGTTTGTCTGTCATGTAAATAAGTTTTTTAATTCTCAAAGCAGAGTATGAAACATTAACCCTTCATATTCAACTCTAAAATAAGTACCGCTTTAGAGAATGTTTCTTTCTTGTCACTCACATGTCATTGAAAAGAAATAACAACAGATTTAGTGGCAGTTTTAACTAAACCAAGCTCATAATGGAGGCAGTTTCGTAATCCATGAAGGCAGTTTTACTAGATGATCAATATAAAGTGAGAAGGCAATTTATGTTTACACTTAACATGACGCTATTAGTGCCTGAGTATTGAGTTGGAGTAGGCTCTCAGTTTGATATTAACAAATTTTCAGTAAGGGTGGAAATATCAATATTTTCCTTCAGAGATTAGAGCTTGTGTGCATATTAACTTTCAAAAGTAAAAAAAAATTATTGGAACCCACGACCTTCCCATCAAAAGTCGAGACACTATCATACTCCAACACGGCTCTAAAAGTTAGCAATTTACTATAACAATGCTCGGTTTATATCGCTAAAATACAGCGTCAAACATCAAAGACAAAACAAACCACAAATCTCCATGTAAATGTGTGCATCAAGCCCATGGTACAAACACGACTGTACCATAAAGTCGGTACATTTTGAACCGCTATAACTTGCCTTGTTTATGGCACGGGCCCAAATTAGAAGCCTTCGCTTTGCTAAAACAAGTTTTTACGTAAAAGTACATGGTAAAATACAGGGCTAGGTTTAACAACCTAATACATGTTTCTACTGAAATAGTGTATGCTTTTATGTAAGTAACTTAAGATATTTATAAAACAGGAAGCAAATTCACGTGGTTTGAGAAAGTGTAAATTTTGAAAAAAATAAAATTAAAATAATAGTAAGCAAACTTCACCCAGCTCCGCCAGCAATGTAATTAATATTACTCGAAAGACCTAACAAAACTAAGCATTTTTTATTATCGACGCATTAAAATCTATCCCGGGGGTCACTAGATAAATCCATGTTTGTACCTACCTAACCTGAGTTAGTACTACATTGATATGATAACGGGGCAAAATATTATTTTTTCATCGAGAGTGCTATTTTGAATACAGAATGGAGCGAGGGATGTTAGAGTTGAAACCCGAGCGCAGCGAGGGATTCTAGATTAGAATCCTGAGCGCAGCGAGGGATTCAAAGGACGTCATTGGAAATAGGAGATTGTTACACATGGGTTGAAAGCAACCTACCTAGGCACGAGATGGTTTGGCGCACGAACGAAGCGAGGGCGCTAATAGTTCGAGTGCCTAAACAGGTTATTCACATCTATCTTGTAAGAGCTATTAACACGCTGAGACGCTATGGCCGCATCGCCGGCCACGTGTCCAAACAGTTCGTATTGAAATGTATGACAGATAACTCACTTGGCTACGGTCTCGCGTCAGGATCCTGATCCTGTGATCCAGATCCCGTGATCCTGACTTCGTGATCCTAATCCCGTAATAATAATCCCGTGATCCTAATCCAGTGATCCTGCGTGATCCTGATTCCATGATCCTATTCCCGTGATCCTGATCCTATAATCCTGATCCCGTGATTCTGATTCTGTGATCCTGATCCTACGTGATCCTAATCCCGTGATCCTGATCTTCATCTTATGGTAAATAGAAATGTCAAATATAGCTGACAAAGACGACATGGCTCAATAGAAATGTCAAATAGTAGAATGTGATTTATTTAATACTTTTTCAGCAGGGAAAATCGTTTCACAGGGAGAATTGCTTCCCAGGGACGCAAAAGTACTGTTTTCATCCCTCTGTTCAGCTAACTTCAAACACTTTCCGAACATGAGAAATGAAAAATAAATACTTAAGAGACTTTCTGATAAACCTCACATTATTTTAAAATAAAAAACATCCTAATAAATCGAGGCTTTCATCGCTCTTATCATAATCATTTTAACTTTTTTGTAAGTTAAACCTTTTCGACTTAAAATAAATAGAGAACCCTCGGACAGAATTTGATGCGAATTGGCACAGAGAAACAAGGCTTTGATACCTTCTAAGCAAAAGTAGTATAAGCTGTGGCGGCGGTGGGTCCATACATTTATGCCCAAAAATGCGGTAACAGCCATTTTAACCTCTCTTTCATTTTAACCTATTCGACTCAAAATAAATAGAGAACCCCGGGACAGAATTTGATGCGCATTGGCACAGAGATACAAGGCTGTGATACCTTCAAAATAAAAGTAGTCTGAGCTGTGGCGGCCGTGGGTGAAGTGCCCATATATTTTTGCCCACACTCGAAATAGATATAAAAAGTGTGTCATCGAAAAGTGTTAGACCCCAAACTGTACCGTGTTTGTTGCCCTGGTTCTTCACGGTCTTGGTCGCGAAGGAACAGGAGTAGAATCACCTAGCTCTTAATACGATTCAAAGTGATACACAAAGTGATCTTATTGAATAAATGAATTTGAGTTTGAGTTTGAATTTGAGACGATGTTAGAGTGGTTGAAATAGAAATACTCCTGAGAGTTTCATGGCTATTCACGAAATTCTATAGTGACTGTGACTAAAATGACCTTATAAGTACCGAAAAAACACTTTTATTTCAACTTTTGTTTCGATTTTTTATCAAAATAGGCACATGCGGTACAAATAATATTAATAAAATTTGTATTTATTATTACCTTTTTTTTTTCTTATTTAAGATAGGTTAGCTCTTGACTTCGCTCCTTGCCTGGGCATGGATGAAGTCGACGATGGGGCGAGCTTCCCTAGAAAATGCCTATTAACTCTCCTTTTAAAGGTATTCGGGTTATACGAGTATGTAGATGGAAACACAGACGAAGGCAGTTTGTTCCATTCGACAGCAGCACGCGTTATAAAAGACGATTGGAAGCGCTTCGTTCTAAAATTGTTATCCCTCCCCTTAAATTATAATAAGGATTTAAAGCCATTATAATTTAAGCAAATTTTAGCCTTGAACAATTTTTGGCCATTTGCAGATTTATGCTCTATGATCTAAGCTTTTAGACTATGAATTTGTAAATGATGTTCTTACTAACTACTAAATCTGTCTCACTTTTAGTAGAGGCTTATCACAGTGGAATAATTTAGGCCGGAGTTAGGGCTAACGGTCGTCGCACGTTACACCAAGCACGTCACAAAACCAGATCTGATTAGTGGACGGACTAAGTGAGATTGTAAGCGACCTACTTAGCTTTAGAAAATGGAAAACAATCATAATCACTGCTGTATCCACAAGGATCGTAGCATGTGGAGATGTGTGATCTCTGCCTACCCCTATGATGGTAAACAGGGGTGAGTTTATGTATGTATGTATCCACAAGGCTCTGTAGACATCTCCATCTCTTAGGCATATCCTTTAATGATATCTAAGGGATAGTCCAAGTGCATATTGCGGCCTTAAGCGGGGATTCAAACCCACAAACATGCATCAAAAGTCAAGGCATTGTCTCACTCGACTAACCTGGCCCGGAACAAATATTAATTGAAGTGGGATTGGGCTGGACGTTATGCCGTGTACGAGATGATCTGTTGGCTAAAAAAAATTAGTTGTCTCAATAAGACGCAAAACGATCTCGTGGTCGGCTCAGACAGAATTGATGTGACAGAAATTAGTGAGACAACGCTTTGGGCCAGGGAGAATAGCAGAAAGATAGGGTGGCGTGGCCCTCCTGCCAGGTGGAGTGACGATCTGCGAAAGGCTGCCGGCACAAGTTGGATGCGTCATGCTAAAGACAGGGCGCGATGGCGCTCATTAGGGGATGCCTATGTCCAGCAGTAGACTGCTATAGACTGATGATGATGATGATGATGATGAGGCTGGCGTGAATAGTAGTGGATCAGGACGAATTATTCGCAAATAAACTAGATTTTATTTTGTTTATTTTAGGATCATCGCAACCAAACACATTTAGAGACTTACACAGGGTTTAACTTCACTTTGATGATATTAGATTTCTCATTCTAGACAAAGAAATACGAACAAGCATACGGCTCACTTGATGGTAAGCGGTTACCGTAGTCTATGAACACCTGTGACACTAGAGATGTCACACTCGCACTGGAGACCCTATAAAAGAGGAATCACAGCCGACAACACAATGGAAAAGACTGGTCCACCAGTTGTCACCGCAGCACTTTCTTACAGAGCTTTGTTTTCTATCCAGTGTCCAAAATCCATCCCTGGCAACCACAAACGTGTGTCCATGCATAACCGTTGAAGCTTTATGACAGCTCGTAGGTCTCTGCTACGGTGCTACGAAAATTCTATTGTAGCCGCTCGTAGCAATGTGCTACGCTAGTTACGATGTTTACGTTTCTGCGTCAAAGGTTCCTGTGTTACACAAGTTATACAGTGTATCTATGGAGGAGGTAATAAAGATTATACAGGTTCTGCAATTGTTAGATGTTAATAGTTAAAGGAGAGGAGTTGGCCTAGTGGGTAGTACCATGTCTTTCAATTTGAAGGTTCGAATCTGGTCGTGAATCAATGGATTTTTTGTTTCAATGTTCTCATTAACACGAGCTCTAACAGTGAAGGAAAACGTCGTGGGAATCACGTATGGAATGCTGACTTTTGCAAAATGTAAACGTGTGCCAAATTTCTATTTGGACGTCCCTCTGACAATCCACTAAGACATCTTTCTAGGATTTAGAATTTTCTGAAGATCTGAAAATAAAAATCATGTCATAGGGATTCTGTCGTGTCATGTTTCGATTATAATTAAACAATAAACAATACACTCAAAAAAAATTGTACATATCGCACCCTCGGAAAGACAAGGTCCGAACTCGCGAAATTTCCAAAAATGAGTTAAATATGCAGAAGTGCTTTAAGAAGTTTCTAAAGCATTTCTGCATATTTAACTCAATTTTGAAAATTTGGTTAGTTCGGACCTTGTCTTTCCGAGGGTGCGATATGTTGTATTCAACTTCACTAATGTATTAAGCATCTACTAAATACTACTTAACTTTGACTCATTACAGAAAATGAACACTGAATGGTTTTAGAAAACATGAAAAACAAATATCTTACTGCTTAAAATAACGTAGATACTCGAATAAAAATGTAAATAAAATATAACATTACGTAATTTACTTGAATATCCAAAGCTTCAAAGAAAGGAAACAACATCTGATCTCAAAACCATTCTAGGAAATAAATTAGTTGTAAACAAAATTATTATAATACATTTATTTGAAAGAGCTATTTACGTTTTTTCCATCGGATAATGGAATGAAGATTTAATTAAAGTCAAGAAGGTACTTAGCTACAGCTTGACCAACATTGAAGTAACTTTGGCTTGTTAAACTATTTTATTTTTTGAAATCTGGGCGTGCATCAATGCACTTTTCGTTTTGAATTCAAATGTAGTTTGAGGAGATGGATGGGGCAGCTGGAAAGGTAAGACCTAGATCAACATTCTCGGCCCAAATTAGTGATATGTATTTCGGAAAAAAGTCAGGTCAAAATTATTCTTAACCGGCAAACTTGTAAGAAAAGTGTTACGGATTTCCATTTGCTATGCTATGTCTTGACACACCCCTTTTGCACACAAGTTTTGGTTTTAAGTATTTTTGACTTTTTTTTAAGCTACATGTGACACTTGCTCAAAGAAATGGCTGGCTGCTTGATGGTTTTTATTTTAAGGTCATGCATCTCTCTAACTAATCTAAGTAAGCTTGAAAGTGGACATCTATTTTTCCATATAGGACACGATGATACGACCTATGGTGGAGTAGGATTTCTTATACATAGAAGGATTTCATCAACAGTAACAAACATTACTAGTATATCAACTAGAGTGTGTTATGTTACTGTATCTCTCAATAAAAGATATTCCTTGAAGATCATTCAAGTTTACGCTCCTACTTCAACCCATCCCAATGAGGAAGTGGAAGCTTTCTATGAAGAAATAGAGAAAGCGTATGATGAAAATCCCTGCCACTATACAGTGATCTTGGGGGATTTTAACGCCAAGATTGGCCCTCCTTTAGAAAATGAAATTTCTATAGGCAAATTTGGTACTGGTATTCGAAACTTAAGAGGACAAACCCTAGTCAATTTCCTGGAGAAAAAGTCACTTTTTGCGATGAACACCTTTTTTAAAAAACGCACAACAAGGAAATGGACTTGGGCAAGTCCAGATGGTTATACAAAAAATGAAATCGATTATATCCTGACTCAAAATAAACAAACTATAACAGATGTCACCGTTTTGAAAAGATTTAAAACTAGTAGTGATCACAGAATGGTTCGCGCCACATTTCGATGTAATCTCAGTAAAGAAAGATCTAAGATGGTCAAGCCGCAACACCAAAAGTACGACAGGAACGCGTATTTTTTCCTACAAAAAGAGTTCCAACTAGACCTGAAAAATCAATTTGATGCATTGGAAGAGGTGAACAACGTTAATGCCATGAACAAAACATTAGTTGAAATAGTAACCAGTACAACCAAAAAACATATAGGAGCAATAAAGTCAAAGGATAAAAAATTAACACCCCATACCCTATCACTATTGAAGCAAAGAAGAGAATTAAAAAATAATAACTTAAGTGACCAAAGAAAACTAGAACGTTTAAATAAAACTATTAGAAAATCAATTAGGTATGATCTGAGAGCATTTAATACTAAAATTATAACTGAAACAATTAAACAAAATAGAGGCCCAAAAGTATTTAGACGCAAATTAGCTACCGCAAATTAGCATAAATACAGAAATAAACAAACTTAAAAATAGGACAGATGAAGTTGTGACAAATCGAGATGGAATTATTCGAATAGTTGAAGAGTTCTACGGCGAGTTATATTCGTCCAAAGAAGTGGAACCAGATTCGCCAAATGCTGCAGATCTTCGAGCAAATCCAATTGAACGTATGGATACTGAGCACATACCGACCATACTTGAAAACGAAATTGGGTTTGCTTTATCTCGAATAAAGCGCGGAAAAGCATCTGGCGAGGATGGAGTTTATGTTGAGATGCTCCAGGCAGGAGGACTCACAGTACTCAAACCACTTGCTAACCTCTTCAACAAAGTGTTGACTGAGACCATAACACCCGATGCATGGAAAAATGCCATCGTCTCGATCCTGCACAAGAAAGGTGATACAACACAACTAAAAAACTACAGACCCATAAGCCTTCTCTCCCAAATCTATAAGTTATTCGCCAAGGTCTTATGCAATCGACTGTCGCGTACTCTCGACGATTACCAACCTGTCGAGCAGGCTGGTTTCCGAAGTGGTTACTCCACAATAGATCATTTACACACTGTCAAGCAATTGATGGAGAGATGTAGAGAGTATAACCGCCCACTATGTTTTGCCTTTGTCGACTATGAAAAGGCATTTGACAGCGTAGAACACTGGGCGGTGTTTCACTCTCTCCATCGTTGCAATATTGACAAGCGCTACGTCAACATACTTCGGGAGCTATACAAGTCTGCAACAATGCAAGTACGCATGCATAAGTTATCTGACCTTATACCCATAAGCCGTGGAGTGCGTCAAGGGGATACGATCTCACCCAAACTCTTCACGTGTCTTTTGGAGGACATCATGAAAACTTTGGATTGGGAGGAGAAAGGCATTAACATCAACGGCCGTAACATGTCACACTTGCGTTTTGCTGACGACCTTATTCTCGTTGCCGAGTCCGCCGCAGACCTCCAGATCATGCTCGCCCAATTGCATGAGGCTTCATTGAGCGCCGGCCTCAGGATGAACATGTCGAAGACCAAGGTAATGACAAATCATCCGTCCCACATACCAAACATCACTGTCGATAACTACCGAATAGAGACAGTAGATGAGTATGTTTACCTTGGTCATCGTTTATCCTTTGGCCGGGGCTCCCAGTTGAGAGAAATTTCTAGGCGTATCCAACTGGGGTGGGCTGCTTTTGGAAAATTGGAAGACGTCTTCAAGTCAAAAATCCCGCAATGTCTGAAGACCAAGACATTCAACCAATGTGTTCTGCCTATTCTCACTTATGGATCCGAAACATGGCCTCTCACAAACGAGCACATGTATGCCATAAGGGTTGCTCAAAGAGCCATGGAGCGGGCCATGCTAGGTATCCACCTCGTGGACCGTATACCAAACATCGAAATTCGACGTCGCACCAAAGTCGAGGATGTAGGTATACGGATTGCGAGGCTTAAGTGGAGATGGGCGGGGCACTTGGCCAGGCGGGACGACGACCGATGGACGAAAGCAGTTACCGAATGGTGCCCAAGAGATATGCGGCGGCCTCGAGGCAGACCACCTGCCCGATGGTCAGATGACATTGTGAGGGCGGTAGGAGAGCAATGGATCCGGCTGGCACAAAACCGCCAGGAGTGGCGTGATAGAGAAGAGGCCTTTACCCAGCAGTGGGTGTTACAGGCTGCTTAGATAGATAGATAGATCTCTCTAACTAAAATGTCACCAATTTTGTCCAAGTATGTTTGCCTTATGTCTTCCTCTTCCTCCTGTTTTTTATAAATGTTACGGGCAACTTGATTAACCGGGCGTTATGAATTAATGACCAAGAGCGTCGGTCAATTTGATTTTATAACTTTGACCGGCCTATATTAATAATGCCCGACGGCCCGTGGTCCATTTAATAAATCAAGGTTTGAAATAGCTTGAATTTATCACATAGACTAGGCAGTATGAATACTGCCCTACTTCTAGCTGGGCAATGTGATAAATTAAATCATTTATTTATAGTTTAGTTTAGGTTATGTTGGTTAGTAACATGAATGTAAAGGCCTAAGTTTGTCTATCTGAGTTAACCTGTAGGATATCTGCGACGAAATTGTGTCACGCCAAGTTCCGTGTCAATTATGCTTAATTCAAATCGAAATAAGGGACAAAACCATTACAGTGGAATGCTTAATTGGATTAGCGGCCAGTGGTATTGATCTCCACGCCACCTGGCGGGGACAATGACGGTATAAGAGGTTTGCGGTAAACTGAGATAAGCCTATCTAAAGATAGAATTAGATCAGCTGCCTTATTTCTAGTTGGACGAAATTGAATTGATGTACATACGTACATAAAATCACGCCTCTTTCCCACAGGGGTAGGCAGAATTCACGGATTTCCATTTCCGGATTTGAATTGATGTATTTTTTTCTTTTAAAGTGCTGAATAGATTATAATATTATGTAGAAGTAAAATTATGATTTAATCACATTCAAGCAGAAAATAGTGATTGCACCTAGTAGTCATTTTCTTAAATTTTCTACAGAGCATAAAAGTAAAAACCAGTTGGCAGTTTTCCAAACTCTCTCCATATTTTTTATGTTATTTTTTTCTTAGAAACACTTTAAACTCTATAGAAGCACATTCCGTTTGTAAAACACACCATTTTAAGTATTATATTAATGACAAATTATGTGTCTACCATGTGAATACTGCCGTAAATCTTTTTTTATATCTTCCATTAAGTGGTTAAGTAAAGCCCGAGTGATGAAAATATTTGAACCGTAATATTTCACAGAAACCATTACCCTAAAATCTTTAAATTTTCTTGAGAGCCTCAGCGTAATGTATTGATGAAATTAAGCAATAAATTCCAGTTTTTATTGCAACCCTGGCGGGGTAAAACGACCCCTCACTTCAGTCATCCCCTTTGGACACTGCAGCAATTTTTTTCAAACCCCGATGCATATTTGAAGGAACCTTTGTTCAACAAATTGGATTCCCCAATTTGCATTATTTATAACTTACAAATAGTCCCGAGACGGTGAACGATTATTGGGGCTTTAAAGGATTGACTATTTGGGAACCCTCTGTTAAATGTAGATAATTTTATGAAATTTTTTTTTTTTTGCAGTATGTGATTCGAAATGAGAACATAAGAGTAAGAGAGTAAGAGTAAGAGTAACGTTTATTTGGCACACACAAGTTACAGTAAGTAGGTACATCAGGACAGCTCAGCATACATAGGCATAGGTAAAGAATAGACATAAGATTATTAAACAAAATAGGTACACAACAAAATACATTCCTGTTCTTAAAAACTAGACAAAAAAAATGTTACCTACCACTATTGCGCGTGCGTACCTACTACGCTTTGCGGTGCCAAAATAGGCCCAGCCTCAGCATAATGCTGGCTCCTTTAGAAGAAGGCAGCGCTGGTTTTCAGTCTGTGCCCTTAAGTGACATTACGGACGCGGCGGGACATTTACAACTATAAAATACACAGAAAAACAGTAGATTTAAGTACTTTAAAAACAAAACAGACCAAGGTGCTTTAGACAAGAAGATTCTAAACTACGTAACTGGAGTTCTTACTGACATTTAATGTACAAAGGATTTTGAACCTTATCACGACTACACAACGATCTATTATCATTTAATCTTGGTTATAAGGATTGTTGGTCTTGTTGAGAGGCTTTCTTGGGTGCTTTGTCTCTTTCACACTCGTTGTTGGATTAGTAGTGTGCCCATGTCATTTAAATTTTAGAATATTTTTACCTTATCGCGCTCGATAAAATCAGCGCTTGATTTCGATCCATGGTTTCGATCCTTGAATTAGATCCTTGAATTAGATCCTTGATTTTGATCCTTGATTTTGATTTCGATCCTTGATTTCGATCCTTGGTTTCGATCTTGGATTTCGATCCTGGATTTCGATCCTTGATTCTTGAATTTTGAACCTTGAATCTGAAATCTTGAATCTTGGATCTTTGAAGTGACAGCTGTCAAACTTCAAATGACCATATCTCGGGAACTACTTGTCCTAGACTCCCCGTTCCCAGTTCAAATGAAAGCTAAGACCAAGATCTTCATTTGAAGTGACAGCTGTCAAACTTCAAACGGCCATATCTTGGAAACTACTCGTCCTAGACTCCCTGTTCCCAGTTCAAATGAAAGCTATGACCAAGATCTTCATTTGAAGTGACAGCTGTCAAACTTCAAATGGCCATATCTTGGAAACTACTTGTCCTAGACTCCCCGTTCTCAGTTCAAATGAAAGCTAAGACCAAGATCTTCATTTGAAGTGACAGCTGTCAAACTTCAAACGGCCATATCTTGGAAACTACTCGTCCTAGACTCCCCGTTCTCAGTTCAAATGAAAGCTATGACCAAGATCTTCATTTGAAGTGACAGCTGTCAAACTTCAAATGGCCATATCTCGGGAACTACTCGTCCTAGACTCCCCGTTCTCAGTTCAAATGAAAGCTATGACCAAGACCTACATTTCAGATGACAGATGTCATTTTGACAGCTGTTATTGAAAATGTAGATCTTGGTCATAGCTTTCATTTGAGCTAAAAAGGAAGAGTCTAGGACGAGTAGTTTCCAAGATATGGCCGTTTGAAGTTTGACAGCTGTCACTTCAAATGAAGATCTTGGTCTTAGCTTTCATTTGAACTGAGAACGGGGAGTCTAGGACGAGTAGTTCCCGAGATATGGCGGTTTTAAGTTTGACAGCTGTCACTTCAAAGATTCAAGATTCAAAATTTCAGTTTTCAGATTCAAGAATCAAGATTCAAGATTCAAGAATCAAAATGAAGGATCAAAATTGTATCAGTATTTTAATTCAAAAATCATGCCCTGAAACATCACGTAAATCAGAAAATGATGGAAAAGGCCCCTTAGGGACTAGGAATGTTTAGTTTATGGTCACCCTTTAGAAAGAGACACGCCGCCCAAGTTTTAACTCTCAAGCGGACCTTGTTTTCTGTCTCAGTCAGCATTCCAGGTACGTAGTATAGAAATTCCTTGGCTTTAGATAATAAAAAACATTCAACGCGTATGTCGGCGCCTTGCCGAATTGTCTATAACAATTAAGTATGAACTGGAAGAAGGTAAGGTCGTTGTAGCGAATTGTCTTTATCAAGAGTGACATGCATGAACTGCAAGGAGGTCGCTCTAGCGAATCGTCTATAACCAGAGTGACCAAGAAGGTCGCTCTAGCGAAGTGTCGTGTCGATGGAGGCGGGATGACAATCTTGAGAAGGGGACTTCTGAAAAGATGGTCAACTGCGCACCACGTCTTCGACAAATCGCTATGTATTGTTTTAATCCAAATTGATGTAAAGCAAATTAGCGTGGATAACGAGTTTGATAAATGTGATCTACGATGTAGAGGCTTTATTTCGTGTCTATTGTAAACTGTCAAGAAGAAGACATTTATTTTATCCTAAAGTATCAATCTGCATAACCACGCCTGTGATGAATTCTGATGTAGGCCATCCTGAGTCTACATCAGAAGTGGGATCGAATGAGCTGTTTCATGAAGAAAAACAACTGGATTTGACCTGGATGAGATGTCGATGCTGTATCAGAATGACAGCGGGATACGTCATGAAAAACAAAACTGTACCGGTGTGAATATTTAGAAAATTGAACAAACTGGAAAATATCAGCGATGTTTGGATGATGCAACCTAGAAATCTAAAGCCAATCATTCCCGCACAGTTGAGAAAGGACTGTGGGCAAAAATGTATGGATGGTGTACCTACCTACGACCGCCACAGCATACTACATTTTCTTACAATACTATGGAGAAAAAGATTAAGTACTATGACCTGCTATGTATGTATGTATGGGGACCCTCTTTTCCGCATTTAGACTCAAAGGTGGTCCTTTATGAGTGGGGATGACCTGGCTCACTAGTTGTGGAGCCAGCCTAGCTCCTCCTAGGAGCACAAGATTCCTGGGGCCTTCGCAGGCCTCTCGTGGAGTGACCTCGGATTGTCGAGGATCTTATTATTATTATTATTGTGGTTTTTAGATTTTTATCGACTCGACTCATAAAAGTCGGTTAATTAATGATGAGCACGGGCCTAAGCCAAGTGCACATCATGTGGGGTTGATAAGGGGTTTGATGTCTGCACATCACTGGAGAGGTCACTTTGCAAAAATTTGCGCACAATCCTACAGGTGTTTAAAATTACTGCCTTTTGAAGTAATGCAAAAGTATGCTTAGGTAAATCGAGCATAGTAAGCGACTGAAAGAGTTGATTAGGGATAACGCCGGTAGAAGATAATACTATTGGTATTATGAAGACCTTTTCCAGTCTCCACATGCGTGCTTTATTATTATTATTATTATTTGTAATACACAGGCAGCTCTTAGAGCTGATGCGTGTATATCCTATTTATTGTCAGTGCGCTTTAAATATTTGTCCAGTCTGTTTTTGAAAGCGTTCACTGAGGGGGCACTGATCACTGAGTCTGGTAACTGATTCCAAGTGTCCACGACGCGATTGGGCAATATGTGCTCCCCTGGTAGTACTTGACCTCTTGTGTTAGTTTGAGCTCAGTAAGTAGATATTGAGAAGTTTTGTTTTTGAGTAAATGTTATGAGTTCAGTTTTTGTTTTGTGTGATTGCGAATCATCTTGTTCTTTTGTAAAGGAAAGAGTCGTCTTTCGTACTATGATGAGGCCGAGTCGGCGAAAAATGATGTAGATGACATAACTTAGCATAATGATAGAGACAGATAGAAAACAAACAAACAAACAAACAAAAAAAAAAAAAAAACATGACATGACAATGTTAAAATGTAATTGAGATTTATAATGAACAAGGTATTTTGCGATCTTAAGTATGCCATCAGGATAGAATGAAGTGGTAGAAGAAAACATGTTGTGACCCCACCTAGTGGGATAAGGGCAGGGAGATGATGGTGAAGTGTGTCATCAGGATATTTTGTGTCTTGTATGTGTTTGTTAAGCTGATCCAGGATACTAAGATAGTGGCATTTATTTTAACGTTTGAATTCGCTCGTCAAGTCCCCATAGTTGGTTTTGGACGGACAGTGCCATCCGAGCCTTCCCGGTCTGTCCGGCTGGTTATCGGGTCTCACTCGTCTGGTTCAGTGGTGTGGTTTATATCGTTCCTGATCGGAGGGTGCCATCCGAGCCATCCCGGTCTGTCCGGCTGGTTATCGGGTCTCGCTCGTCTGGTTCAGTGGTGTGGTTTATATCGTTCCTGATCGGAGGGTGCCATCCGAGCCATCCCGGTCTGTCCGGCTGGTTATCGGGTCTCGCTCGTCTGGTTCAGTGGTGTGGTTTATATCGTTCCTGATCGGAGGGTGCCATCCGAGCCATCCCGGTCTGTCCGGCTGGTTATCGGGTCTCGCTCGTCTGGTTCAGTGGTGTGGTTTATATCGTTCCTGATCGGAGGGTGCCATCCGAGCCATCCCGGTCTGTCCGGCTGGTTATCGGGTCTCGCTCGTCTGGTTCAGAGATGCGGTTTGTTGTGTTGATCTTGGACGGAGAGTGCCGTCCATGCCAGCCCGTTGTACGGTTGGTTGTTGGGATCTGGTTTGATAATGTGGTTTGGGTTGACTTGACTGGTTGTACTTTTAGTTATGGGGGCGGTGTCATTCGGGTCAGACCGGTAGGTACCGGTTGATTGAAGGGATGCACTTTTGATCTGTGTGGTTCGAATATGATGTTGATGTTGATGATGTTGATGTAATGATGATGTTGATGATGATGGTGTTGTTGACGATGATGATTATGACGATGAAGGTGATGATGTTATTTGATGATGATGTTGTTGATGATGATGATTGTGATGATAATGGTGATGATGTTGATTTGATGGTGATGATGTTGATTTGATGATGATGATGATAAAAAGTATGATGAAGTGGTTGGTGTTAGCAGGATGGACGAGCGGATGTCCTAGTGATCGGATATTGTTTGTTTCAGAAATACAACGCCCGAGGACGGTCGTATGTCAGTATGGCCGTGTCGGCGCCTTGCCGAATTGTCTATAACAATTAAGTATGAACTGGAAGAAGGTAAGGTCGTTGTAGCGAATTGTCTTTATCAAGAGTGACATGCATGAACTGCAAGGAGGTCGCTCTAGCGAATCGTCTATAACCAGAGTGACCAAGAAGGTCGCTCTAGCGAAGTGTCGTGTCGATGGAGGCGGGATGACAATCTTGAGAAGGGGACTTCTGAAAAGATGGTCAACTGCGCACCACGTCTTCGACAAATCGCTATGTATTGTTTTAATCCAAATTGATGTAAAGCAAATTAGCGTGGATAACGAGTTTGATAAATGTGATCTACGATGTAGAGGCTTTATTTCGTGTCTATTGTAAACTGTCAAGAAGAAGACATTTATTTTATCCCAAAGTATCAATCTGCATAACCACGCCTGTGATGAATTCTGATGTAGGCCATCCTGAGTCTACACGTAATTGCGAAAACACAATGAAAACAAAAACAAACAAAACAATCACGAAAATTTGACAGTGACAGTGGTTGAATATAGTGACATGACAGTTACAGTGACAGATGAGGCGAGCGATTACATTATTTTCGCAGATCAAAATTAAATAAATTATTTCTAGATTATGTACAAATAATTACATGAGCCATGTTGTAAAAATAAACTATGTAGTACCCATGTAATTCACAAAAAATGGCGTCAGCGTCATGACATTGAAATTGAAGGAAAGAGTTGTGAAGAACGGTAGAACGAGGTCGCATAAACCTGAGTAGGTGACCCAGTACCTACCCAGAGAGTTCGGTTCAGAGTTCTCTTGAGGCTATCACACCAAGGCACGGGCAGAAAAAGACAAAGAAAAGAAGAAAGTAGCATTTCCCGCTGCAGCAAGCGCCCTATGGAAATTTTGTGAAGGGAAGCCTGACAAAGCCCTCAAGCGAATCGTGCGCACGCAGAAGGTGAGTAGGTACCTACCTACCTACGGGGATGAATTTTTAGTGCTTTCACTCATGGCTATATTTCTCCAGGCGCATACTTAGCAGCGGGATTGAATATTCAATAAATGCTCTCTAAATTTTAATCTGAACGTGTATAACGTTTTCAGAGTACGTAAAGGAGGGGGCAAATCATTCCAGCAGCGCGAGGCTGCGAAGCGGAATGACCCACGAAAAGCAACGGACCTGTGCGTACCCGTCACGAAGATGAGGGAGCATGCCCTTGCGGGGTGGCGAGGGTTGTCTCGCCAAGTTAGTTTGCTGAAAAGGTAGGGTGGAGATTTAAATTTAATGATACCAAATAGTAAGCATGCCAAATGTAGATCCCTCCGTGCCTTCAGCTTCAGTAATTTGGACGTGTTTAGGTAGGGAGTCACATGGGCGCGGGGAGGGATATGAAAGCAAAAACGCGCACAGGCATTCTGGACGCGCTGCAAGAGCTTCTCCGTCCTAGCAAGCAGGCGGGGCCCGAATACCACGTCGCAATAATTCAGTTTAGATAAAACCAGTGATTCACATAGAGTAATTCGAACAGCCTCACTTATATATGGACGGATTTGGTATAACGTCTTCAGCCTGTAAAAACAACTACGAACACTCTCAGATACCTGTTTCTCAAATCTTAGTTGCGAGTCGAATACTAGCCCTAAATTCCTTGCCTCTCGCACACATTCCACTGGCTCACCATCTACTAAAATATTGATATTCCCAGGATTTAGCTCAGCAACCTTGAATCTAGAGCCTGTAATAATATACTTTGATTTCTTTGGATTGAGGACTAAAGCATTCGATTTAGACCACTGAGAGATCTGTAATAAGTCCTGGTTAATTTTATTTACAGCTTCGAGACAGTCTTTCGGACGGAATGAAAGATACAGCTGCAGATCATCAGCATACAGATGAAAGCGACAGTGGGAGATGTTCCTGGTTATATCCGCAGTGTACAGGATGAAAAGTATTGGCCCGAGTATAGATCCCTGTGGGACTCCACGCTGAACCGGCTCCAGAGCTGATCGTACACTTGAACCACTGATTGTTTTCAGTTCAACACACTGCGATCTATCAGTTAGGTAACTGTCGAACCATTTGATTGAATTAGGCGAGAAGCCATAGTAAGAAAGCTTCGATAAAAGGAGTGGAATATTAATACAATCAAACGCACGCGAATAATCAAGCAAGACAAGTATACTGCACATGCGTTGATCCTGGGCTACAAGTAAGTTATCCACCACATCAAGTAGGGCAGTTGAAGTGCTATGGCCTCTTCTAAAACCAGATTGCAGTTGCGGCAGAATATCATGATCCTCAAGGTATTTTACAAGTTGCAGACATACTATTTTCTCCAGTACCTTTGATAGGCAAGGAAGCAGACTGATGGGCCTCAGATCATTAATTGACTCTGGATTGCTTTTTTTAGGAATGGGTTTAATAAGTGCAACTTTCCAGCAATCTGGGAAAGTGCCACTGCTGATGGACTCATTGATGATTGATGTGATGGCCGGCAATGATTGTGGAAGAGTCATGGTAATCATGTCTAGGCTCACCCCATCAATACCCTGGGCATTAGATGAGAGGCCTTGTATAGTTTTCAAAATGGTGAATTCACTCACAGGTGATAAAGAAAAAGTTTGAGAGTTGTATCTATGATGTTCAAAATAGGTGAGCAATGAAATTTCCATAGAATCCTGACCAGGCAAATTCAGAAAGTGAGCATTTATAGTATCGGGGTCTGTAAACTGAGATGGAAGTTCTATTTCTTTCTTTTTGTCAGGAATAATGCTATTCTTAAGATTAGTCCAAAGCTTCTTTGAATTTTTTAAATTACAATTAATGTTATGTGTAAAGTAGGCAGTCTTCTCACTATGAATAGCGTGAATAACTATATGCTTCATTGTTATGTATGATTCTCTGTTACTATCGGACTTGAGCAATTTATACTGGTGATGATACTCGTTTCTAATCTTGATCATTTCTTTAACTGTATCAGTGATCCAAGGATGAGAGGGACCCTTAAACTTCACTGTCTTGAGAGGTGCATGCATGTTGAAAAGAAATAACAAAGCCCTGGTAAATTCTATCGACATTTCATTCACATCAGGCATTGCCTCAATAGAAGCCCAATTATAGGCGTTCAAGTCTCCAGTAAATAGATCGATAATAATATCTTTCAGTGGCCTATACGTAACTAACCTTGGTTTAGGCTTATCTTTTTTAACTTTTAACTCAGCCAGCAACATGGCATGGGCTCCAAGGTCAGGGTAGTGTTCGACACGCACATTACTGACCAGTGCATCAGTACAGATCACATCAATTAATGTCTGGCTATGTGAGGTAAAATGTGTAGGCTCGGTTATTAATTGAGTTAGATTAGTGTATCCTAAAAATTCCTCAAGGAGTTTAGTTTTTCTATCGTCCGGATCAAACATATTAATGTTAAAATCGCCTAATAAAATCAAACTGTCATGATTCAATAATGAGGATATTGAATCTGTGAGGGCATCTAAAAAATCATTCACCTTTAACCATTCAGGCCTATAAGCAGTACCAACAATTATTGTCTTGCCACTGACACTCAGCCGCAACCACAACTGATCAACTGAGGGACAGACAGGATGTGGGACAATATGTGCCCTCATACCCCTTCTGACATAGAAAGCCACACCTCCACCTCTACCCTTCTTTATATGGTCTGGCCTTGGGGCCTGAAAATATAAAAATATATGCAAAATTGGTATGGCAAAGATGATTATAACAATAAAATAAGTAAATACATAGAGCACTACAATGTAAAATTTCATGAGGCAGACTGACAAAAATAGGTGCAAATATAAACTTATAGTATTCATATGAAATAAAGCAATGTCGCCCCCTAAAGCAAAAGTTTGTCATATCAATATACTGGTGTAAGCCTGATAATAATGTAAGTAAAGAAATCTTATCACCATAGCCAGCTCCAAAATGTATTGTCTATTCTAGGACATGAAAGTAATTGGTGTAGGAAGATCATTTTTAATAGCAAATAAAAACTATTCGTAAACTATTTCACTCGAAGAATGCATTATCCTTGGCCCTTTTAGTGGAAGTATATTATAGTTTGTGACAAGCTAGAAGTAGGTATGTGGTAAAAATGAAATAAAAAATGTATTTTAAAATCCATGAGATTATGATGAGTTCATATCCGAATAGTTTTCGATGCAAAGCCTTTTTGACTCATACCTCTCTTGTTAATAGTTTCATTAATTTGTTATTCTAAATCCGGAAACAGACTAGACAGCATGAATTTCTAGGAAATTTCGTGTTTTAGGTAGAACAGTTAAACTGTTGTTTACGTCTGTTCATACTTCATTTTACTTGCCGAATAGGTCTTAAAGGAAGTAACTAATCAATACTTCACTTAGAGATGGTGAAACAAGCTATTACCTTATCTACTGGTCTGAAATCTGGTAAGAAATAGCGTATTCCTACCGTTTCTTTGTTTTTTTATTTCTATTTAATTTCACTAGCACGCTACTAGTCAAAGAAACAAAACTAATAGTTAAAAAAATAAAGTAGGTACCTACTTACTAGTAGTACCAAAGTACATTAAACCAAGTTACTTATCCTACTAATATTATAAAGCCGAAAGTCCGTGTGTGTGTGTGAATGTTTGTTGCCACGTATCTCCATAACTACTTAATAGGACATAGGCGAATAGGACATAGGCTACTTTTAAACCCGAAAAATTCATGATTCCCGTGGGATAAAAACAATAGTAGTCCACGCGGGCGAAGCCGCGGGCGTCCGCTAGTAGTGTTTATATTTTTAATAGTTTGTAAATATTTTAAATCGTGAATAACTTAAAGACTGGTATGCTTATGGTGATTTTGACATTTGTAATGAGTAAGTACCACTTTGATTTTATAATAAAAGTGTTCGCAAGTGTACCTACCTATAAAAAAATACCAGTGTTGTACAATTTGTTGCACAAAAAATACGTCAGTACCTAAGTGAAACTTTTTTAGTAGGTAACTGTCTTTGAGTCCCGAAGGAATTCAGTGAATCAATTCTGAGCTTCGTCTTCAATTTCAGTTCTACAACAATTTCTCGTAGAAGCAGATTCTAACATACAACGTTCTTGTCCATTCAAATTGACATGCCAGGAGGTATGGCGGAATTGCGATATGCAAATCTAAGCTCTATTCCTTGAATGCTAAGGGTGCAAGTCAAAAGATAATCTTGGGCGCGGTACAAGATATTCAATTCGCCTGCTTCACTGGCCTCGGACACGCTTTGAACTTTATGGAAATAGGGTAACGAGGAACTAGTGACCCATATCACGAATATGCATCTATATTGCATTGGCATTGCAATGTATGCATGGATTGCGGTCGAAGCCTGCAACTAATAATTTGCGGCCATTTTGCGGGAATATTCAGAGGATTTTTGCGGAACGGAATACTTGAACATTTTGTTGGTTTACAGTTCACTCAACCTAGATTGGCAATGGAGAAAACGGCGAATCGTTTTTGAAATAAGAGGTCGAGTGCTTGTGAATGTGTAAACCTATTTTAAGACTATAAAGAGATAAGTTTTGTAATAAGAAGTCACGCCACATAGTACATCCTGTGGCAATACCAGGTCCCTTTAAATGCAGACAAGTCTACCGTAAACACACACGTTGCGAAATCTCTTTTAAGATCGTAAAGTAGGTAACAGTAAATCGCAAACAGTGATGTTTGTGGTAATCGACGAAACTATTCATAAGATTTCCAAAACTCTTCAACGAGTGGTAAGCTACATTATCTTTGAGTGTCATGGGCTATGATGGTTCACTAGTATTATAGCTATTTACAACATTTGGTGAAATTATGCCTAGGTTTTTATTCTATAAAGTTGAATTGATAATAAAATCCAAATAATCAACGAAAAACATTTCCAATTGATTCCAAGTGCCAACAAATCCGAACAATGTAACTCTGATTGCGTACAAATTGAGTATTCCATCAGAACCTACAAGGGACCCACAAAAGTTTGAAAGAAACCAGTTCAAAGTTCGCCCGCGTGACGGACGACCGGGCAAACATTCGCTTTCCGGGACCTAATCGTATATCACAAAACAAATACAATAAGACGGAGGCTCGACCTCCAACATTATTCTTCGAAAATACTAGTGAAGTGATAGATAAAACAAAAAGAAATAGGTTTATTGTTCCTTTGGGATACAAAGTACGAAATCCTTTTAAGACGCCGTAGGATGACATCGTTTTGTCAAACGTAGGACACTACGACACAATGTAGAAGTAACACCTATACTTCCAAGTTCAGATAGCTCGTAGTGTAGGGTAGTTGTTTTTGACACATTGAAGAAGATAAGATTTCGTTTTCAAAACAAATGGATGACCACCAATGAAACTATTTTTTCGGTCTAGGCTATTCGGCCAAAAACAACTGCAAAGTTAGATAAAATTACATTCAAAGCGATGCCGATAAAAGTACCTACTAAGGCAAGTGGCAAATTCTGGTGTCGGAGTTTTGATGCCGATAGTAAAACCTTGACCAAACCAAAGCGTTCAGCTAACGTCTGCAGTGGCGTGCAAGGTGGCGATCGGTGTCACGATGCGTCCTCTGATTGGACAACAACTGATCGCCACCTTGCACGCCACCGCGGACGTTAGCTGAACGCTTTGGTTTGGTCAAGGCTTAACGCAAGCTACGATCGACTAAAATCAATGAAGCTAAACTACGCTTAGTGAAGTCACTGATTATGATGACCACTAATCTTGGTGGTCGTTTGTGGTATCAACTTCTCTGCCAAGCTCCAAAGGGTAGGGTAACTTGAATTTATATTGTTACTAACTGCTGCCCGCGGCTTCGTACCTGGATAAAAAGTAGCCTATGTTACTCTCCAGCCCTCCAACTATCTCCACACAAAAAATCACGTCAATCCGTCGCTCTGTTTTGACGTGAAAGCAGGATAAATAAAAAAACAAATAAACACACTTTCACATTTAGAATATGGGTACGGTACAGATCGACTTATGTAATACATATACATATGTATTTCCTTATGTTTCAGTTATGTTACAACAGCCGTGGTCACGGGCAGACTGACTCGAAAGCCATGATATGAGGATGAATGAGGCATAAAATTCCAAGAGTTGGTCACAAGTTAGAATTTACCAAAGCGTAAGAAGCTTCTCTATGGGTCGATCTATAGTGTTTTTTGGGTCGAGCTCGTGAAAATTTGATGCCTCCGGAGTTACCACTTAAAACCACTCCTTGAATATTTTATAGTAATCTCACTTCGAGGTGTTGTTTTTCTTTTTAATGGCCTAGTTTTGTTGATCAACTTTTTTTGGTTAGTCTAAAGCCAGCTCCCACGTAATTTACGAGTACCTTCCTATTTTGTTGATCAACTTTTTTGGGTTGGTCTAACTCATAGTTTCTCAACCTTCTTTTGCCCACCTTCATCAAGAGCCCCCCTTATATCTTAATGCGCCATCTCAATGCCCCCTAATTTTCTCTGGGTCTTCTACTGCCCCCCTGAAACTCTCAAACGCCCACAAGGGGGCGTTATCGCCCACGTTGAGAACCTTTGGTCTAACTTAAGCCAGCTCCCCAGTAGGTAATTTGAATACGTTACCTTACTCAAAAGTGACCGTGATAATTAGAGAGATCAAGGGGAGGCCTTTGCCCAGCACTGGGCTACTTTGGGCTAATAAAACTTAGATTTTGTGGGCCAGAAACCCTCGTGGGTGTCCTCAGAAAACCCCACCAAAGTTTCATCACAATCTGATCAATGGTTTAGGAACGCATAGAGGACAAACGTAATAAACACTCATTTTTATTTATAAAAGGCTTATAAGTACCTACCTACTTAGATATAAATATAGGCGTACATTTACCCGTTTCTAAGCGATGAGAATTAATTTTACATTTCTCACCTTTAGATCTGAGGGCAAGGGGCATTGCCATGGTATCCAATTTGGTAACAAGATGACTTTCAATTCACTTCTCAGAAGATTTGGGAGATTCATCGCTATTTGATCCCTCGATCACAGAAAAGATTCATTTACAGAAGGAACACTGAATAAAAACTAATGCTCTACGCAAGATATAAAGAGCTTATATCACATACCTACATATTGTATCTTATGAGCTTAATCGATACCTAAAGGGGTAGGTCAATCCAATATTGGGTTCCCAAGGGGGTAAAAAAAGTTACACAAATAAATTGAGTGGGGTGTCATATAAAAGGGCTTCATTTGTACATTCCAAAATGTTTTTATTTTTATTCTAGAATGTATAGTTTTTGAAATACAACGAAAAAATAAAACTTAAGAAACTGATATAACCTGAACTCGCGTTTGTTAAGTGCGCGAGATCTCATTTCGGGGCGAACTACTAGTAGTGTAGTTTCTGATTGAAGTATAACCTGTACTGTGCCGTGCCCTCGAGCGCAGGACAAACAAATCACGATTAAAAGGCCCAAGTTCAGTTTCATCCCGTTAATGTCCGTAGACGCATTTAATTAAAATTCACCCCTCGGACCCGTCTTTATCTTTGCAGGGTTTTTCGATCTCGTTATTAGCACATTCCTTGATGCTATCTCACCTACCCCATACAAATTGTAAGATATATTGGACTAGGGTTTTCTAATTTAATAATAGTTTTAAACTTTTTTCAACCACAATAAATTGAGGAAATTTTTGAGGTCTGCTTTTGTGTGTGTTATTTTTTCAACGAAAAATTCCGTCAGCGAGTTGGCCACTAGCTCATACTACACACATACTAGCTCATACCGAACTGTCAGTTCAATCATAATGACATTTCACAAACATAGGGCCAAAGATAAAGTATCTTATCTTAGGGTAATACCTACTGATGGGTAAGGTACCGGTAGGATTAGCATATTAGCAAATGAGTCCGTCTCTTTGTAAGACTTTTTTAGGCTTGTCTTCTAAAAAAAACTTCTAAAAGGCTTCCTCAAGCTTATATAACCAGTTATACATACTGTGTGTTGTCACACATCTCTTCGTATAATAATATTGATTTACTTTTATTCCCTCCTAAAAGAGGTCAGCAGAAATACCGCAAAAACCTGCCTACAAAGCCATTGGTACCGCAATAAATCTATAGTGGGAACTTCGCTTAAGAGCCCTTATACGATTTCGCACTCGACAAAATCAGCGCTCGGAGGGACAAAAGTTGCTAAATTCTAACACCCAATGAACAGCGCTCCGTTTCTTAGACTAAACGGTTTTGGTAATTTTCATGTGATTGATTTATTTGAGATAGTAAAAATACTTTTTGGGTAGGTACTTAGGTAGGTACCTATAGGTATAACACAAAACAAAGTCGGGTTAGTTACACTTTGAATACAAATAATTACAAAAAAATAAATGTTTGTTTTTTTGTCCCATAAACCATATTGTGCTGATCTGATGGAGTCAGGAGCTTTTCAACAGAACTCTTCAGTAAATAGTCCGATTGAGTTGAAACTTGGATCTCAGCATGTCAGTCAAGTTCCGACTACAATGAAATAATATGGTGACAGCTAGCTCATCTGATGATGGAGTCAGGACCTGTTCCATGGAACTTTTTAATGATATGGGTATCAAATGACAGGGCTTGATGAGCGCAACACAATGCTGATCTGATGATGGAGCCAGGACCTGCTCCATGGAACTTTTTAATGATATGGGTATCAAATGAAAGGGCTTGATGAGCGCAACACAATGCTGATCTGATGATGGAGTCAGGACCTGTTCCATGGAACTTTTTAATGATATGGGTATCAAATGAAAGGGTTTGATGAGCGAAACACAATGCTGATCTGATGATGGAGTCAGGACCTGCTCCATCGAACTTTATAATGATATGGGTATCAAATGAAAGAGCTTAATGAGCGCAACACAATGCTGATCTGATGATGGAGTCAGGACCTGTTCCATGGAACATTTTAATAATATGGGTATCAAATGAAAGGGTTTGATGAGCGCAACACAATGCTGATCTGATGATGGAGTCAGGACCTGTTCCATGGAACTTTTTAATGATATGGGTATCAAATGAAAGGGTTTGATGAGCGAAACACAATGCTGATCTGATGATGGAGTCAGGACCTGCTCCATGGAACATTTTAATAATATGGGTATCAAATGAAAGGGTTTGATGAGCGCAACACAATGCTGATCTGATGATGGAGTCAGGACCTGTTCCATGGAACTTTTTAATAATATGGGTATCAAATGAAAGGGCTTGATGAGCGCAACACAATGCTGATCTGATGATGGAGTCAGGACCTGTTCCATGGAACTTTTTAATGATATGGGTATCAAATGAAAGGGTTTGATGAGCGAAACACAATTCTGATCTGATGATGGAGTCAGGACCTGCTCCATCGAACTTTATAATGATATGGGTATCAAATGAAAGAGCTTGATGAGCGCAACACAATGCTGATCTGATGATGGAGTCAGGACCTGTTCCATGGAACTTTTTAATGATATGGGTATCAAATGAAAGGGTTTGATGAGCGAAACACAATTCTGATCTGATGATGGAGTCAGGACCTGTTCCATGGAACTTTTTAATGATATGGGTATCAAATGAAAGGGTTTGATGAGCGAAACACAATTCTGATCTGATGATGGAGTCAGGACCTGCTCCATCGAACTTTATAATGATATGGGTATCAAATGAAAGAGCTTGATGAGCGCAACACAATGCTGATCTGATGATGGAGTCAGGACCTGTTCCATGGAACTTTTTAATGATATGGGTATCAAATGAAAGGGCTTGATGAGCGCAACACAATGCTGATCTGATGATGGAGTCAGGACCTGTTCCCTGGAACTTTTTAATGATATGGGTATCAAATGACAGAGCTTGATGAGCGCAACACAATGCTGATCTGATGATAGAGTCAGGACCTGTTCCCTGGAACTTTTTAATGATATGGGTATCAAATGAAAGAGCTTGATGAGCGCAACACAATGCTGATCTGATGATGGAGTCAGGACCTGTTCCATGGAACTTTTTAATGATATGGGTATCAAATGAAAGGGTTTGATGAGCGAAACACAATGCTGATCTGATGATGAAGTCAGGACCTGCTCCATGGAACTTTTTAATAATATGGGTATCAAATGAAAGGGCTTGATGAGCGCAACACAATGCTGATCTGATGATGGAGTCAGGACCTGTTCCATGGAACTTTTTAATGATATGGGTATCAAATTAAAGGGCTTGACGAGCGCAACACAATGCTGATCTGATGATGGAGTCAGGACCTGTTCCCTAGAACTTTTTAATGATATGGGTATCAAATGAAAGGGCTTGATGACCGAAACACAATGCTGATCTGATGATGGAGTCTGGACCTGTTCCATCGAACTTTATAATGATATGGGTATCAAATGAAAGAGCTTGATGAACGCAACACAATGCTGATCTGATGATGGAGTCAGGACCTGTTCCATGGAACTTTTTAATGATATGGGTATCAAATGAAAGGGTTTGATGAGCGAAACACAATGCTGATCTGATGATGAAGTCAGGACCTGCTCCATGGAACTTTTTAATAATATGGGTATCAAATGAAAGGGCTTGATGAGCGCAACACAATGCTGATCTGATGATGGAGTCAGGACCTGTTCCATGGAACTTTTTAATGATATGGGTATCAAATTAAAGGGCTTGACGAGCGCAACACAATGCTGATCTGATGATGGAGTCAGGACCTGTTCCCTAGAACTTTTTAATGATATGGGTATCAAATGAAAGGGCTTGATGACCGAAACACAATGCTGATCTGATGATGGAGTCTGGACCTGTTCCATCGAACTTTATAATGATATGGGTATCAAATGAAAGAGCTTGATGAACGCAACACAATGCTGATCTGATGATGGAGTCAGGACCTGTTCCATGGAACTTTTTAATGATATGGGTATCAAATGAAAGGGTTTGATGAGCGCAACACAATGCTGATCTAATGATGGAGTCAGGACCTGCTCCATGGAACTTTTTAATAATATGGGTATCAAATGAAAGGGCTTGATGAGCGCAACACAATGCTGATCTGATGATGGAGTCAGGACCTGTTCCATGGAACTTTTTAATGATATGGGTATCAAATGAAAGGGTTTGATGAGCGAAACACAATTCTGATCTGATGATGGAGTCAGGACCTGCTTCATGGAACTTTTTAATGATATGGGTATCAAATGAAAGGACTTGATGAGCGCAACACAATGCTGATCTAATGATGGAGTCAGGACCTGTTCCATCGAACTTTATAATGATATGGGTATCAAATGAAAGGGTTTAATGAGCAAAACACAATGCTGATCTGATGATGGAATCAGGACCTGTTCCATGGAACTTTATAATGATATGGGTATCAAATGAAAGGGTTTTATGCGCGAAACACAAAGCTGGGTTAGGATTTACTTTTGACTTCGATTTTTGATGTTTGATTTTTCATTTTTAATCTTGATTTTAATTTTAAAATCAAAATCAAGAAATAAAAATCAAAATAAAAATCCGAGATCCGAGAATCGAGAAATGAGAATCAAGAATCACAAATCAAAAATTAAAAAATTGAAAATCAAGAATTAAGAATCCGAGATACAAGATCCGAGAATCAATAATCGAAAATTGAAAATCAAGAATCAAAATCAAGAATCAAGAACCCGATATCCAAGATCCGATAATCAAGAATTGAGACTCGAAAATCGAAAATCAAGAATCCGAGATCCGAGAATAGAGAAACTAAAATTGAAAATCAAGAATCAAGAATCAAAGTGAAAGTCAAAATCAAGAATCAAAGTCAAAGTAAACCCCGACCCAGCTTTGTGTTTCGCTCATCAAGCCCTTTCATTTGATACCCATATCATTGTCAAGTTCCAGGGAACAGGTCCTGACTCCATCATCAGATCAGCATTGTGTTTTGTTCATCAAGCCCTTTCATTTGATGCCCATATTATCATTAAAAGTTCCATGGAACAGGTCATAACTCCATCATCAGATCAGCATTATGTTTTGCTCATCAAGCCCTTTCATTTGATACCCATATGATTAAAAAGTTCCATGAACCAGGTCCTGACTCCATCATCAGATCAGCATTGTGTTTCGCTCATCAAACCCTTTCATTTAATACCCATATCATTAAAAAATTCCATGGAACAGGTCCTGACTCCATTATCAGATCAGCATTGTGTTGCTCTCATCAAGCCCTTTAATTTGATACCCATATCATTAAAGAGTTCCATGGAACAGGTCCTGACTCCATCATCAGATCAGAATTGTGTTTCGCTCATCAAGCCCTTTCATTTGATACCCATATTATTAAAAAGTTCCATGGAGCAGGTCCTGACTCCATCATCAGATCAGAATTGTGTTTCGCTCATCAAACCCTTTCATTTGATACCCATATCATTAAAAAGTTCCATGGAACAGGTCCTGACTCCATCATCAGATCAGCATTGTGTTGCGCTCATCAAGCCCTTTCATTTGATACCCATATTATTAAAAAGTTCCATGGAGCAGGTCCTGACTCCATCATCAGATCAGAATTGTGTTTCGCTCATCAAACCCTTTCATTTGATACCCATATCATTAAAAAGTTCCATGGAACAGGTCCTGACTCCATCATCAGATCAGCATTGTGTTGCGTTCATCAAGCTCTTTCATTTGATACCCATATCATTATAAAGTTCGATGGAACAGGTCCTGACTCCATCATCAGATCAGCATTGTGTTTCGGTCATCAAGCCCTTTCATTTGATACCCATATCATTAAAAAGTTCTAGGGAACAGGTCCTGACTCCATCATCAGATCAGCATTGTGTTGCGCTCGTCAAGCCCTTTAATTTGATACCCATATCATTAAAAAGTTCCATGGAACAGGTCCTGACTCCATCATCAGATCAGCATTGTGTTGCGCTCATCAAGCCCTTTCATTTGATACCCATATTATTAAAAAGTTCCATGGAGCAGGTCCTGACTCCATCATCAGATCAGCATTGTGTTTCGCTCATCAAACCCTTTCATTTGATACCCATATCATTAAAAAGTTCCATGGAACAGGTCCTGACTCCATCATCAGATCAGCATTGTGTTGCGCTCATCAAGCTCTTTCATTTGATACCCATATCATTAAAAAGTTCCAGGGAACAGGTCCTGACTCCATCATCAGATCAGCATTGTGTTGCGCTCATCAAGCTCTGTCATTTGATACCCATATCATTAAAAAGTTCCAGGGAACAGGTCCTGACTCCATCATCAGATCAGCATTGTGTTGCGCTCATCAAGCCCTTTCATTTGATACCCATATCATCATAAAATTCCATGGAACAGGTCCTGACTCCATCATCAGATCAGCTCGCTGTCACCCTATTATTACATTATTAGTTACACAACAATTCAGATCATTATTCTGCTTTAACGGCCTTTTTAGCCCCGCAGAAAATATTTAAAAATAGGTAATTAATAACTTAGCAACCAATGTATCAAACGCTCCTATTTCGCTATATTCTTCGTAGCCGGCGACGTGCTTTGCGAGTCGACTCAGTGCGAGCTCCGGGATGCAAAGCGATACGTCCACCCCCTAGAAGCGCTCGGCGCGGTCTGCTTGCGTCGAGTAGATAGGGTAGTAGATACGACGCGTTTTAGGTTGTTTTAAAAGATTTTTCATTGCCAATTTTTTAATCTTTTTGCATTTTTTTTTTCAGAAAAGGATTGATTTTGAACTCAAGTTTATTTCTGTTTTGTTAATTTTACGAACAAGAGTTCTAAGTCAGTTCTAAGTAGCCAAAATCAAAAGCAATTCTTTGGCCGTTTTCTCGAAATTTGGACTAAGTTAAAGATTTTTTTACTCAAAAACTAAATAAAGGTAGTAAAAAGTGATCCATTTAATAGTTTGGTTGACTATCACAGCAAAACATCGTAATTTTTTTATACCATTTGGACGTCAAAATGATTCGTAAATATGGTGATTTCTAAACCTCTTACAGCAAAAATTCACAAAACAGTCGCCGGTTTGAGGTCGATTAATCAAAAAGAAATAATAAAAATACAAAAGTAGCTCATTTAATAGTACAAAATTGAAATGATATTTCATGCTGTGCCATAATTTTTTTATAAATACAGTGTTTTCATTGAAAAATCCTGCCCCAAAACATCACGTAAATCAGAAAATTTTGTCTAATGCCTCTTAAAAATAGGGCGGTAATCCACGGCAAGGATTCTGTGATTATGCGGGCCTGATCAAGATGGATGGTCGCTAGGCAGCCAGCTGGCTGGACTCCGGGTCCCTGGATTATGGACCATAAATAGCTATCCAATCTTGTATAGAAGGATACCTATTTATTTCGAGAGATATGACCAGTGGATATGCAAATAAGATAACTGTGATCTCTGCAAAAGACGAATATAAAGACGAAAATACGACTAGAAGACACGGTAAGAGAAATACAATTCAAAGAATATAAATCGACGATATTTTTACGTGAGTAATTCTTTTGTGAAAGTTACGTTTTGCGTGTAAAAATGAGTAGTTTTTTCTTTCACTAAAATCATCTTTGAAAATGGTAACAAATGTCCCAAAAACTAAAAATCAATAAATCTTAAGTTTTGGTATCAAACATTTAGGTTTTGAAATTTCTTTAGTAAGCTTAGTAACTTTGGTAAGCTAGAGAAAATACGGTGTAGAATGTAAATTATACGAAACGTATTTCTAGTTAATCTTTATAGTTTTGCCGAAACGGTGTAATTTATCCCAACAAAACTTCCGCGAAGCCCAAAACCTAATCCACTAGATATTAATGCGCGTAACCAGACAATACGTTTGACGGATTAAGGCCTCAATTTTAAGCCACGGGTTCCTTGGGCCGTAGATTAGTAAGGGCCGAATTGCTGAGAGCTTTTATAGACGCATTCACACAGAAAGCCAGTGTCCTTATTGGCTAATTTAAGCTACAAACGAACTGATCATGACTATCCTCCAATAAGATATCGCGAATTAACGATGGAAAACTTTAAACTGGATTACGACTGAATTTCTATGACGCGGTCACTAATATTCTCTCATTTTAGGTGTAGCTGAGTTGCTTGGGTCAAATAAATTGCCAGATATGTACCTACTTCGATCGACAAAACAAGGCAGATTTAATAAATATTTGATTAGAACTATCCTATGCTGGTTTAGACACAGCGAAAGCTGGAAGAGATCAACTAGTGGAGATTTTTTTCCTATCAGTGGAAAAATATAAATTAGAAAAACTACATTGTTTTATTTGTGTCATAGACTTTTATTTTTCTTTTATGTGTAGGTATATTTACAAAAAAAATAAGGAAACAGTAGGTATAACTATGTATCAGTCATATGGTTCCCATAACACAAGCTCTGCAGGGTTGGATCTTATTAAAAACCTAAAAAGCTGTTGTTTGTAGGAACTTACTCTTAAGTTGCGCGACCTACTTTTAGTGTAAATGTGTCCAAAGCTTAGCAGACACTCCAAATCGGCATTATTTAGAGAAGGGACCCTAATTAACGTGAACCCTAACTTTTCTTGACATCACAAGTGAAGCATACGTGGGTAGGCAGACAGATTGTTTGGACTTCGATAGGCTGAAAAGGATTCGGTAGGATTTGGCGCGAGTTTCGCGGAGTTTAGCACTTTGTCTCACGGAATTATAGGTTTACCTACACAATTATTGGTAGGTACCTAAGTACCTACTGTCTTTTGTATTTCACAAATCCATAAAGCGAGTAAATTGGATTTGGATTCTTTATACTCATTGTGTACAGCCAAATAAATCCTAATCTTCAGGGTTTTCTCGGTTTTATTTACTCCAACAAAAGTGCCTGAATTAAACCATTTTTTTACTGCTGCATTTTCTTATTTAACTCGTGTTTCTTTTCTTAAATAAATACTGTATTATTGTATAAAATGATATTTCTCTACAAAAAGCAAATTTTTGTGAAGTATCTACTAATCTGATTATAAAAAATACTGATAGAAATATATCTAGGGTAATTCTATTTTGCTTTGTACCTTTTGTATCTTTGAAAATAAACTATTTATGAGTGAATCTTCATGTGGCTATGAAAATGAACTTTCAGGCATCAAGGTACAATACAAACACTAGCGTCTAACAGCGACCGATTAGAGCTCCACATTATTTGGTATCAATATAATGTAGCTTTTGACGCTCAAGCGTACAGTATTTTTCCACACATGCAAGATTTTTTTTAAATTGGTTGCGTAGTATTGGATAAAACCGCCTCCTATGCCGAAACTTAGAAACTTTCTCTTTATAATATTAGTGTAAATACTTACGTCTTAAAATCACAATTATATCCCGTAGAGATAGGTAAGGACCACAATATCTCTACTTGTTACGAGGTTTATGTTCAAAGTTAAAAATCGTGATCAAATCTGGTTCTCAGAAATTTACGTTTATTCCGGTAGAACTTCCAAGTCACTACAATAGCTTTTTAAAACCATATTTTACCTTTCAAATAAGAACGAGTACAAAACTTAGAGCGTATAAAACTATCACATAGTCCCAGGTAGCTGCGGCACGGGAGTGGTTTCTTTAGAAAAGAACTGCGCTGTGGAATCTTGACACAGATTCTAGCTTGCTGAAATCTACATATTTTTAGCGCATCTCCTTTACATGCACATGAGGGATGCACGTAATTGAGGCTTGGGATGTTTTCTAGTGTGCAAATTTGTAGGTGAGTGTAGAATATTTACATGTTGTGTATTTCGTTTATTCTGGAGTTTTTGGAGTTGGAGTTTTTAGTTATGACAAACAAAAAAAAACAGGATAGAGACTACCGTTACGAAGCGTGATCGTAAACGACATCATGAAATCGAGAACATCATAAACTCTCTCTGAATAACAGGAGGGCTAAAGTGGCCACTTTTGATTATATTGATTGATGAAGCATTAATGAAGCACTAGCTGCTGCCCGCGGCTTCGCTCGCGTGGTACCCGGATAAAAATTATCCTATGCTCCAGCCTGCCAACTATCTCCACACAAAAAACCACGTCAATCCGTCGCTCTGTTTTGACGTGAAAGCAGGAGAAATAAAAAACAAATAAACACACTTTCACATTTATAATATGGGTACGGATAAAAGATTAAAGAGATACACCTGTCTAATAAAATTACCGCTTCAAATAAAATTCATTTGTAAGTATTTGTAGAATATTACTGTCGTAACCATCTTACAAAAAGGCTCAAATAAAGTTACCAAGCTAATTGTGAAAGCCCGTCACGTAAGAAACTTAAACCCTTCCTATTCGATACATTGCTAAATTTTTATTAGGGTAAGTTACAAAGTGGTATGTGTTGATAACAAAAACCGATCTCGCTGGCGTTCTCCCGGGGGTGAGCTTAACCTATTTTCATTTCGTTTGTGTTTTTATTTCGTTTCTTTCAGTCTGTGGTTTTCAATTTACGAGGCAAGTTTTGGCTTCTTTATCTCTGTATTTAGCCTGGTAAGATTCAAAGGATGAATAGATTTGTGTGAATAGTTAAAGAGCTACGAAGATATTTCTAGAGTGTGCTGCAAGCAAAACCATTTTATGGAGAAATATCCGTAGGTTTTCAGACTTTTTCTCACCACTCAAGGTTATCATAATGAAATAAGTTGTTGGAAACTTATTGGAGCTCAAGTTAGTTATCCTTTATCTTAAATGAGATTTTATATACCTACTTACTTAGGTACTTATGAAGATTTTATCGTAAGAATAATGCGTCTTCTTTATTAACCGATTAGTAGGATACCACAATGTCTAACGCTAGTAAGACAAGCGCGTAAGTGAATAGATTTTGAAAAAACCTACAATACCTTTAGGTTTCTGCCATCATATATGCCTTGCGGAGGAGGGAGGGCACAGCATTACAAATGGTACTTATGTTCGTCGGTAATACCACTCTGTGGTAATACTCAGTGTTAAGCACTATTATCTGAATCCCCTATGTCACAATCTTGACAATCTCGGAAATCAACAAGGACACAAATGCATCGGGATAATCTCCTATCGAATACCCATCATCCGATGTAAACACAGACTTAAAATCCTCATAAATCTGCTAATACCATCCTTATAACTTCTGAAACTAGGCTGAAATTTCCAAAGCAAGCGTAACCTTGGAAGTCTGAATGGCGATTTGTTCGATCGATTCGGCGTTCGGTTTGATGAGATTTGTGAATTGAGGAGCTCAACTGTATAAGTAGAGCCTTTATTGTCTTATCTGATTTTATTTAAAAGTATTACTGAAATTAGGTAGGTAGGTACTTACATTACACGATTCTCTCGACCGATTGAGCTCATTACCTACATGAACTTCCTAATTTTTTTGTCATTCTTTGTAATCTACCTGCCACAGGAAAATAAAAACAGATGATACTTATAACTTTGAAGCAAGTTTTACCATGACAGAGATACGAGTACCATGAATAAGCAGAATTCGTAAAAAGCATCACCAGTGCAAAATGGCATTAGGTACTTACCTATCTACTACATGCAACCGTCACTTTTGGCATCAAAACACAAAAACACCTATTTCCCTATTTCCTGAGTCTTCAAAATGAACCTAGAGAGAAAAAAATTGAGACTACAGCAGTGCGATTCAGACTTCCGAAAATGCATTCGATCCGATGATTTTTTTCGGATAGTTTCAGAAAGATAAGAAGATGATGATGATTAAAGAAAATACGAGTATTTAGAATATCTACTGAAGATTTTGGAGAAGATCCATTTAGCCTAAGAGATGAAACTACGTGATTCTAATCTAATTTTGTTTGTGCGTTTTGTATCTAGTAGGTACCTAGGAGATAGTTTGTACCTGTGTAATTCTTTAGAAATTCTCTAGAGCGTCTAGTCTATTACCTAGTAAAAGTACTAAAGTATGGAATCGGTAAACAAAACTCTCAAAGAGTGCGCATCGGCGAACGCCGGAAATAACCCACTCGTGCCTTCCCGTGCCCATCCCGTACCAATTGCATAATCTAGATTCAATCCCTTTTTCTAGACAAAGATAAGAGACATCGTTACAGACAACCCTTGCTAAAACTTTTCCATCCACTGAACACTTCAAAGCGATTTTTCGATCTTCGAACGCTCGAGTAACCCACTGACGGCAAAGGCATTTGAGTATAAAATACGCCAATTATACCACCCGTTAGTGGAACACCGATATTCCGAACGGATCACAATTAAAACCCTCGGCAATTTCTTCAAAGGGAAGGATTTTAATTTAAATTTGTAAAGGGCTGTCCCATGTCGTGTTGGGCGAAAATAGCAAATGATGTTACTGGGTATAGGTACCTTGCTTCATTTGAATGGCTTTGATAATCGAAATACAATTTGAAAAAAAAATTAGTATGCGAGCATATTTAAATGAAAATTTCGTTTTGATTGTTTAGAGGTTTTTGAATGCGAAGCAAAATGACACATTTAACTGCAGGTAGATAACTAAGCTAAGAAGGTTGAGATTAGGTAGGTAAGTACTTATAGGTAAATTCTGTATCGAAGGTAGGTAGGTAGGTAAGTACTTAATTCATTACAGAAAATCGTCTACTTAAGTGCTTTTAAAGCGTTATTTTCAAATAAAAATCATGAATTTCATAGACTAGAATTTAAAGCCGAATATTTCGAGAAAATCTCCTTAAAACCGTCTCTACAAAATCTAAGTTAAGTAGGTACTTATACTTTCTACCCACACTTCAATACGTTCAATTACCTTTCAGTAAAACAATAAGTAGAGCAACACCTGCATTTTAAACACGTGTTACACATTTTAAATACTTCCCTATTTCGAACTAGGCTACTCTTCTTCTTCTTCTTCCGTATGAGAAAGTGGCCAACTCTGGTGACGGAGTTTTTAGGCCGCCTAAAGGCGTCCGTCATGGCTTAACGACTTTTAAAGCCGGGACCGACAATTAACGTGCCCTCCGAAGCACGGAAGCGCTCAGCTCGTAATACCACTTGCGATCACCTAAAAGTGACCGCGCACAACGCTGTTTATCTTCAACGATCAATCAAGAACGTCCAAACAAGCTACCTACGCCACGAGCGCTTCTAGGCTACTGTCTGAGTACCTACTATCAGTTGGCATCAGCAGCGAAGCGAATCAGAATTAGAGCGGCCCTTTGAAAACCACATAGTTGGTACGGATTTCGATAGCATTGGTATTGCAAAGAAGGTACCTACCTATTAAGTAATTACCTACATTTGTCACCAATTTCACCAGGTTTATTGAAATTTTAAAAGGGTTTACTTGATAAATTCTTGATTTTGAACACGTGTTTCCTAATGAGAAAAAGGTCAAACATGATCACGATTGCATTCTTCACTCAGATCTTTACTTTAGGCATCAAGATGCTTTGAAGAAATAGAAATTACATTGGTAGGTAAGTAAACATAAGTTATGTAGATACCAATACAATTTCCGTAGGTAGGTAGGTAGGTACCTAGTTCGTGATCGTATTATAAGTAGATAGGATCTTGATGGTAAAATGTTCATAAAAGCGAATATAAAGAACGGTAGCGTTCATAAACGGAGCATCCAATTATATGAGAAGGCGCACTTTCGCAGAAAACGCGAACTTACCACTGAATAGGCAAGTCGTCTGTAAAAGAATCTTCGCAAACATTCATTCGGCCACCCCACTTCAAACCCACCTATTCTAAGAGGGAGAAAATTATCTCGTGAATAAATTATATTTTCCCCCTTTATGAAGACAGCTAAAGTGCATTTTCGTTTATTTTTCTGTCCTGTTTAAGATCAAAGACATAGCGTCGTTCGCTGGCCGTGATCCCGCAAAAATGAAATGAATAAGGAATTTAATGTGACTTGATGTCTTGGGATAATATTGTTAAAGTATTTTAACGTTTCTAGGGTGAAATATTTGTTTTTGTAGGTAATTGAATTTATTTAGTGGGATTTTTTGAAATTTCGTTTTCCTTTCTTTGAAGTTTATTTCTACCTAGTTCAGAGTTTTGGATAGAAAAGGGAGCGGTCGGTTTGCAAGCCGTTGATCTCAACATTTGTAAAAACTTTGACATAGGTAGGTAGGTACTTGCTTACTTATGGATATCTAATTTCGCTCGAGTACGAGCCGATGCAATAGCGGTTATAATATCTGACTGAAATCCAAGGTTGAAATGAAAAGGGTCTTTGTTCAAATCAATAGGGGGATACCGATTGATGACGCTGACTGTACCTAACAGTAAAAAAAGAAGATGGTTGTTTTTATAAAACTGTTTCTGTTATAAAACTATTAGACCCATGGCCCCTCACTTTCGACCAAAATCTTGAAAATTGAGAATTCAAATTATTCATGATTCAAACTCCACTTGAACAAGAAAACAATTTAGCCAAGATAGGTACGTACCTACAGTTTACTCGATAATACCTCGCAATCAATTTATCTGTAGTGCCCTAGTACTTTGCTATCAAGTGACCTTCTCCAAAACTCAATAATTAAGGCTTATTCAGAGTTCTTAAGTTAATTAAGTCTTGCAAAACCAGATAGGTAAGTAAGTATTGATTGTTTTTGTGAAAGGATTTGAAGTAAATTAAAAGTTTCTACTTAGAGAATAGATTTAATGCTGGGTCTACGTTATCGGGATTTGGAAAACTATTCGCGTTGTGTTTCAAGTGCAGCCAAGTGCGTGGCATGCACTTCGAGCATGGCATGCATGATTGCGGTCAAGTGCCCGTCTGAGACCATCAATGTGAGATTTTTGTATGTAGGTGACCTACAGCCTACAGATATTTGTTTTGGAACTGAGTAATAATGTTGTGGTAAGTTTACACTTAGTACCTACTTAATACTTACCAGGTAAGTTCCTACCTACCTACCTAGTTTCTAACTCACAAAACCTAGTGTTCGATCCAGACTATAATTAGGTCACTGTTTGGTGTACCTACTATATAAGAATTTTCAAAATCGGTCCACAATTGAAAGTCGGTTAAAAATTAGTAGGTATTAGGTACGCGGTTTACCACGCTTTTCGATTGAGGTGCACAAGTGCACAAGATACATCAAATAAAAAATAAAAGCAGTGTAGGTAGAAAAGAGACGAAACATTTGGAACTCATTGCTTCCAACTGCACTTAATCTACTTACCTACTTACTTAAAAAAGCGCGTTTGTATAGTTATGGAACTCGGACGAAACAAGAAGGAAGCTAATGTTTTAGGACGGAATTTGAGTAAAATCGGAAAGTTTGAAACTCTTCATTAGGAAATCTCCCTCCCATAGAAATAGCCCTGACTTGAGCAATTAATGAAAATATATTGTGTCGTTTCCAAAGTTGATCATTAAAATAATGAATTCGCGCGTATAATTTCGTAATTACTTACAAATCTAAACTAATTTTGAAGTAAAAGTGCCTTGTTCGGCTCGCAATTTTCAAACTTTGCCTACTTTTGTAAGAGAAAGATGAACTGATTTTTCTTTTGAATGAATGAATGATAAAGACAACAATTTAAGAACATCAAACTTTATTGATTCAATGCTTACAATTTAATATTTTAAGTTGTAGTTCTCTCCCTCTTTAATTACATTTTTAAAGTGCAACAAGCTACAAACAACCATGAATGAATAAGCTATTATGAAAAACCAGTCCCATTATTTAAATAAATACTTTCTGATCAGCAGGGCGACTCAACGCTTCTCGGAATGTATTTCGAATTCGGAAAATTATATTCGTATTATAATCAAAATCGTCGAATCGGATGCATTCCGAGAAGGTCTGAATCGCATTGCAGGGCACTATAACAAATGCACTTTCATATCTGTAACTTGAATAGTATCACGGAATGCTTTGACAAAATGCAAAAAATTAAGCACTTTATACCGCGACTTTATACCTGGGAACTTTCAACTAAGTACAAGCATTTATGCCTCTTTTAACTGTTAGCTGCAAGTATAAATTAAGGAAGTAACCAACTTAATTTGATATTAGATACTGGTGTTTCTTTCATCTCGCCAATATACTTACTTAGAAAAATAACTTGTGATTTTTTTTTAAATAATTTGGCACTTTATTTATACAACTTGAAACACAATACCAAACCTGTAAATTAGTAGATAATCAGTGAAATTGTTAGTCACATAAGGGAGTGGGCGCACTTCGTTTTTCGCAGCGCGTTTGTATCGATATATAAACGCGCGTACGAAATACGCGTTCGTAGCAATACAAACGCGCTACGAAAAACGTTGTGTGCCCCTCCCTAAGATATAGTATTGCTCGAAGTAAATTCTTTGTTACACGCAAATGCTCGCGATGAAGACACGCCTTTATTTTCAAGAAAATTTTCTTAGGGCTGATTTTTCAATACCTAGATAACTTTTATCTGAGGAAATACATATGCGATTTGACAGATATTGTATTGAAAATATGTCATAACGCCATATTTATTCCTCAGACAAAAGTTATTTATCGATTGAAAAATCAGCCCTTAGATAAGTAATTCTTAGAATATACTAAGCAATTGTACTATCAATTAATCGATATACTTACCTAAGTATTATTTGAAATTCGGCATAAAGCTATTTAAGCTAGTAATTGATGGAATTGACACAGTCATGTTCGATTTTTGCTAGTACGCTACGATTTTATAACTATAATTACTTATGCCTAATTGCAATCATTATTTAGATAGGTTTTAAAATTTACTCGGGTATTTATCGCGTTATTTGCGTGTAACATTGTTAGGTACCTTATAATTTATTGTCCTGTGTCTTCACGGTAATGTTCGCGAAAGAACAGAAGTAGAAATCAGTAGAATGATCTAGTTTTAAGACAATTCCATGTAATCTCAGAGATTTCAAAATAAATAGTACGCGATAAATACCCTAGTAAATTTGTATAAACTTGGAAGAGAGAAATCTACTAAAATACTAGCGTATTACTAGCGAAAGCTATTAAATACATTCGTCTCGGCTCTGCCAGAGTGTGTATACTTTAGAATAACATTATTATTGCTACATTTATACTCACTACGTTATTTATCGTGCATTGTACAGTCAACTATAAAAACCATCTCTGAAATCAGTATTCACACAATGAAGCGCTATTGGACACAGAAATAGGCTTTTGCCTAGCAGTGAAACTGCTTGTACTAAATATCATACAAAATACACCTTTAGTTTGTTTTGTAAAGAAACCAATTCATATTTTACCTTTTTCAGTGTAAATCAACATAGAAGCATGGTTCAGACTCTCATTGAGTGTTCCAGTGTAGTCAGTATGACAGACAAACATTCATAAACTAATACATATTAAATACTAGTGTTTTTAAGTTGACTGTACCTATACTGTGCTAAATTATCAGCTATATTAGACCGATATTCTTAGACCACCGAAATTCGTTTGCTTTCTTTCATTCGTATTACTTTGGACCTTAATCATAAGACATACAACTTTTTTTACGTTTTGTTTGGAAACCTTTTTAGTAATTTTTGACTATGAATTTTTAACCAATATTCTAGTTCAATTATTCACATGAATAAAACTAGACCTACGATAATATCTTTGACAATACAATAACCCATATTCATAGTTTCATATGCAACGTCTAAAGCTGGATTCGACCAAAAGTCATCTTACTCCAGTTACTTTAGTTAGCCGACATAATTCGAAATACAATTGTTTAGAAAGCGCAACCGAACATTATTATGTGCATACAAATTATCCTGGTTATAAGGTGTCAACTTTGCAATTTCAAAATATTCAAACAAACAGTAGTTTACTCTCGAGTAAAAACTGGATCCAGTTTGGTCGAATCCAGTCTAAGAAGTATTTTTTTAATATAGTTAAAAAGTTTCAAAAACATTTAAAAGTTGCCTTACAATAAGGCAACAATAAAATCAATTATTATTAAGATTATTACTTGGTTTTTGAAAATTATTTGACAGTTCAAAATCAGGCCCTAAATAAATGCTGGCAGTTTTTAACTTACTATTTATACTATTTATTGCTAAGCTTGTACAGTACGCACGATGTATCTAGGCATTCGTGAAGTTAGCCGTTTCGATGCGCAGTGCAACTTTTTCATACAAAATTTTCTAATGCGCAGCGAAAAGCCTAACTTCACGAATGCCTAGATCCGATGGAACAACAGTAATCTATTATGAAAAAGCTGCTCTGCGCATCAAAGCTAAACTTCACGAATGCTTAGGCTGATTTTAGTCTCACGCTCACCGTCAGCGCTGATAGGCGAGTGATCTTTATTACAATGAAATAAGGATACTGATTGTTTAGCAGAAATGGCTACGCTGATTGCTCTTGTCAGTGCTGGTTAGTTAGATCCAACATGCGTAGGTACTATCTTTCAGTATTTCTTTAGTTATAGCGCCTGCGCTATTATGAACTTAAATTATAGGGTTTGGAATACCACAAATGGTACAAAATACTATTTTTATGCTATTAGTTATTTTTATTTAACAGGGACTTAATCGCGTAGGTTCCCATTGGTACAAGCGGGAATAACCCATGGAATCCTTCTATTTATCTCGACGTTGTGGAAGACATTACGTTCATTGTGGTCACGAGTGTTTTATATATGTGTTGAAGTCGAGATTTAATATAAGTAAGCATTTGCTATGTTATGTTTACTTTACTGTGAATTTAGGGTACGTCTAACACATCAATATAATATGGCTTTACTTACGGCATTATCACAAACTTCGATGTACAATACCGGCTAAAACCTGAAGTAATCAGGAAGTGACGTAATAATCATAAATCAATCACCACTATTCATTTAATGTTTGCGAAGCTTTGTTATACATTGCCGGCTCAAAGCCAAAGTAGTCAGAAAGCCAACCAGTTGGATCAATCTATTGCTAAAATGTTAGTTCACAGTTTTACAGTATCGCAAACTTTGATGTACATTGCCGGCTCAAAGCCCGAGAAGGCAGAATGCCAGTCGAAGCATCAATCTATTGCTAAAATGTTAGTTCACAGTTTCACAGTATCGCAAACTTCGATGTACATTACCGGCTCAGAGCCCGAGTAGGCAGAATGCCAGTCGAAGCATCAATCTATTGCTAAAATGTTAGTTCAGTTTCACAGTATCGCAAACTTCGATGTACATTGCCGGCTCAAAGCCCGAGTAGGCAGAAAGCCAGCCAGTTAGAGCATCAGTCGTCCGCGTCTAACTCATCTTCACTCATCTCCTCTTCGCTCGTACATTCAGGTTCGCCCGCCTGGTCCGTGCAACGTTCGCACCAGCAAACGAATAGATAGTTTTGTGCTAGCTCCTGTAAAAGACAACACATTTTATGCTGCAACTACTGTAGTAAATACAAAAGTTTGTGTGTTTTTTGTTTTGCAATCACGCTTTAGCCAGTGTGTAGATCGTAAAAACATTATGTACTCAACAGCCTTTCTAAATTGACAGTTCAATATAAACTAAACTACTACTGCATAACATTATAAAATACAATAAGAACCAGTTGAGCCACCTAAGGATCTATAGGTAGCTTAACTGCCAGTCGGAAGCGTGCCCAAGACACTGGCAGCATTAGGTACCTCGCTGGATGGCAATGCTGATACTTTGAGTAATATGAATATCAACAGATTTAGCATTAGTTACATTTTGGTATAGAAAGCGTAAGTCCAACAAGAATAGTCTGTCAGAAATGTACTTACTAACTTTTTCTTTGAAAATGAAAAGTCTTAACATTTTTCTATTCTGACGGGGTTCGAACCCGCATTGATACAAGCGATTCCCCTCAAGCTGGAGGGCCTTAACCAACTCGGCCACGGAATCTATAGGTATTCGTAGATTCGAAAATCTTGTTAAGCTCATATTACCTTAGTGATACTGATACTATAAGAGTGACACTATAAAATTGAAATTTACTAACTTTTTGTCTAGAATGCCTAGACCGACGTAGACTGCATTCATCCAAGTAACTAATGCAGATCTCATCCCCAGCCGCTATTGGCCGCTTCGCCTTCAGTTGCAGGCGATGGTTGCCGAAGGGGAAGGAAGACTCTGCGTTCGGCGAACAGTTGTGGTTACACGCGCTTTGTAACACGAAGAGACCGGATCCTTCGGTGTTCAAGAATGTGCCTGATTCTGGAAAAATATAGGAGTTAGTGAAAATTTTATGGACACGGGATTTTATCGCGTAATTTACCTTATTTATCCCGACATTTCGGATATGTTACAACAAAATATAGGAGTTGTTTTGAAAATAGAGATAATAAAGATATAAGTACTTTTTAATGGGTGCTAATTAAACCGCCTTCTATTTAATAGCATTTTTCGCCTCTAAAAATTTACATTGACCTCTGAATTACTAAGTCAGCCACTATCAATGTGCCTCTAAAAAATACTATCTTAGCCACTAAATATCCTCGATGTAAGCCACTGTAAATACAACTCAGCATGGCAGTTATTTTTTAGCATCTAAATTTGTTTTTTAGGATCTAAATTTGTAACACATATTCAAGCGGGAACTCCTAAAATATTTAAATATGACACCAATAAAGTAAGTCTATCTACTTCTAATTTTATAACTCAGCATGTATAAAATATAGTGTAACATTAATTGTAATGCCAAAGCTTAAAATAGCGAATTTCAAAATCAAGAATGTTTGAAATGTATAAAGATCGATTGATCGAAGTTTATAAAGACGATACTTGGAAGGTAGAATGCTTAAAATGTCGAAAATACCGGAATATAATATATTGTATTCTTTATGAATTAGATTTCTGTCGCTTCGGCGGCCGCTGCCGCGGCACGCTCGCTACGCTCGCTTACCTCGCGCGTAGTTATTTCATAATCTAACCTAACCTAGCCTAAACTGTTGGTTAGTTGTAAAATCCGTGGCTGAGTTAGTAAATTTGATGGCAATGTATAAATCAGTAGGTCAAGTAAACATAATTGTTGTTATTTACTTGACGCTTTCTTTGGAATATTTAGTTGATGCTGTAAAAAAGACGAGTTAGTTTATTAGAAGGTTTCTTATTTTTCCGTTGCTTAGTTATAAAATCAGAAGGTAGGTTCCGTGGCCAAAAAATAATTCTGCGGCTCGATTTATTATTCCCCCTTTTTAATGTCTTATTTGTAAATGTTCTCATGTGTACCAGCATTACTGAATTACTGAAAAGATAACATTTACTAAGTGTTTTTTCTTTGTTTCGTTAGATGTCAATATTTTTTTTATATTTGCATTCATAATTATATCGCTAGTATTTATAAAGATAACTTTATTTCGTGACCATCGTAAGTACAAGAGAGCCGTTTTGACTTCTTGGGGATAGTACCTCGAGCTTCGAACCGAAGCTCATATGTTCTAATAGGTTCTAATCTAATCCTGGCCGTGCATCAATGGATTTTTAGTTTTTAAGTTTTTTTTATTTGTTTGAAAAGTGCCTTTGTCGAGTGAGAGTATTCTTAGCTTTGTTTCATGAAAATCTGTTCAACCATTTGAAGATCATTAGCTCTTTTCTAGTTGATAGATTATATGACTGGTCTTTTAGCTCAGTTGGTAGTAGCTCTGCCTTCTGCACTGTAGGTCGTGGGTTCGATTCCCACCCAGGACAAACATTTGTGTGATGAACATAGATGTTTGTTCAGTGTCTTGGAGTTTTAAAGTATTCTATGTATGTATTTACAAAAAGAAAAGTACTTAGATAAGTATTCTATCAGTTATCTGGTTCCCAGTTTGGGGCTAGATGGCGCTGTGTAAAATGTAAAGCAATATTTATTTATTTAATTATTTATATCGGGGGTTTTACATTAAATTTTACCTTGTTCAACATACTCGTACAGTTTATCAATAAACAAGTCGAGCTGTTGCCGCTCGTCGTCTGACATGGCAAGGTCGAGTGCAGCGCCCACCCACATGGAAAGCGGGCTGGTGCCGACTCCTTGCCCGTTCGTACCGATCAACGCCATTAGGGAGCAGAAACCTTCAGCGGTTAAAAACTGAAAAACATAACAACAGTAGAGATTTAAAAAAAAGTTGTTGAGGTATTATTCCTCTTTTTTTTTTGACGACTCGAAAGCTAGGCCCCATACCGTGTTTGTTGCCCTGATTCTTCACGGTCGCGAAAGAACAGGAGTACTTAGAATCACCTAGCTCTTAAGACGTTTCAAAGTGGTCATAGCGGTCCTACTGAATAAATGATATTTGAATTTGAATTAAAGCTGCTGCCAAAGCCTACCAAGACAAGCTGTCACACCATCCCAACCAACTTGCACAGCAGCTCACAACATATAGGAGGCTGAAGAGAAAAGACGTCATGCAGCTCAAGGTCAAAGTCAAAGTCTGTAAGTCTGTAATTTTATATACCTGCAGAATCGTAAGGAAGTTTTTACAAACTGATCCATCATCTGACTTCCCTAATTCAAATTCACCCATACCCCCTAAGGGGCACTTGGCTTAGGTCTGTGCTCCTTGGGTAAAACTCCCGGCCCTTAGAGCAGAGCTGATGTAAATCGTAACCATAAATAATAATAATAACTAATATTTAAACTACTATCAGAAGTCATTATTTTAAGTTTCCATCATAATTATTCAGACTCAAGAAGGAAATATGCTCACCTCTTGTATATGCTCCCCACTAATCGCAGTAACCGTCATCTCTCTTAACGTGTTCAACTGATCCGCAAACTGGTCACCGAGCAACTTGTGCATTAACTCAGCGTCTTCATTGACGGTTCTGTGGCAGAACTGCTTAATCTGAGCCGCGGCTGCAGCAGGGTCTGAGCTTTGGTTGATGTAGGCGAGTATGCGTAGGAGGAGCATGATGTTGGTTGTTTCTGGAGGATAGTGCATCTGTCTGGAAAGGCATTATGACTGTTAAATTCAAATAATCTATGTGTAGTCTCGCCTGCAATAAGATATTTACATTCTACTACATTATAAGGCGTGTCGCTAACGGAAACGTCGACGAAAAGTCGAGGCGGCGTTGACATCTTCCGAAGAAAACACGTTGAATGCATCAAACAAGGCATAGGTAAACGCCGCCGCCTCGCCTCTTCGTTGACGCGACTCTTTGCTGTTGGCGACCTCCCTTACAGTAAACATTCTACTAATGAGTGGGTTCAATACCCACCCAGGACAAACATTTGTGTGATGAACATAGATGTTTGTTCTGTGTCTGGGTGTTATTAGTATGTTTTACAAAAGTATATGTATTAGTATTCTATCAGTTTCTGGTTCCCATAGTATAAGCTTTGCTTAGTTTGGGGCTAGATGGCGCTGTATGAAAGGTCCAGCAATATTTATTATTTATTTATTAATAATAGAACTTACTTCCATGCTTCGGTCAGAATCATAAGTGGATGTTGAGCGTCCCTAGTGTCATGGCACAGCGTCCTATGGTACTTCACAAAGGCCTGTTGCCTACAAGCCTCCGAGCAATAGAGCACCTCACACTGACTGCAGCTGGTGATGTTACCCAGGTTAGACTCGTAACAGTTGGAGTGTGGAAGGACAATGTCAGGTTTACAGGATAACCTACGGACATTCTGCTCTGGTGTCTCTAGCGGCCTGAAAATACAAAGAATGTAAACAAAAACTTTTGAGAAGTCTTTTTTTTCTTTGTTAATCAAATTTTTAAGGAACTTTTGTTGGTGTCCGACTATGCCAGTTCCATAGTCCTACTTTATACTAAACTTAGACTAGCCGGCTTATACATAGAACCGTAGAGCACTGACTGGCCTCTTAGCTCAGTTGGGAGTAGCTCTGCCTTCTGCGCTGTAGGTTGTGGGTTCGATTCCCATCCAGGACAAACATTTGTGTGATGAACATAGGTATTTGTTCTGTGTCTGGGTGTTATAAAGTATTATAAGTATGTATTTACAAAAAGTGTATGCATATTCTATCAGTTATCTGGTTCCCATAGTACAAGCTTTGCTTAGATTGGGGCTAGATAGCGCTGTGTGAAATGTCCAGCAATATTTATTATTATTTATATATTCTAGAGGTGATCAAGGTCGGCTCCGCTGAAAACAGTCATAATTTCTACTTTTCTAGAAAACACCATCGGTACCTCATACAAAAATCACAGGCTAAATATCTGTACGCAGCGTTCCAGGCGAATTGACAGGAAAGTAATGGTTCCTCTTCCAATATAACATCCCCAGTCTGATAGGCTTTCGTTGCGAAGAGCCCTTTGCCCTGAAAATGGAACAATTTCATCATGTTTTCCAATCGATTGCAATGTTAGATTGTTGGAAACGAGGTACTTTACCTTTTTGCTATTGGAAATTCTTATTTCAAAACCCTCCATATTTAGCGTTTTGTCACACCAATCGCAAGAGTCACAAAACTTTTTGTACAGTAACCAAAATAACAGCTACACTGCAGTATTTTATTTTGTAATTTTGTTTGTCGATGTATTTGATTTTGTGGTTAGATTTTTTTGGGAATAATATGGCGCGTTCAGAACCTACACTATAACCAATTTATGAAGCGGTCGTTCGTTTGTTTTATTTGGACCACATTTATTTCACTTTATTTTTAACTAACAAATTATAAGAAAATTACTTCACCTCAAGATTTAAGTTTATTATAATTATACTTTTTATTATTTTAGGTACACCAGCCAGCACTGCAATCCAAAAGTTCTTACAAAATCGACTAGAAAAGCTTAGAGCGTATGTGTTGAACGCCTCGAATAAAATAATCACAAAATCAAAATGACAGTGACATCATAGCGAACGGTGACAACCACTGGAGATTGAACGAATGAAATGGACATAGACTAAAGTTGATTAGCTAAGAAGAAGAAACAGATAGTGCAGATTAATTTTAGTTTTTTTTGCTCCATCCAAAACAATAACTCATTGCCTTTTACAAATAATTTTCTTGATTTTGATGATTTACTTAGATTACTTTTTACCTGGAAACTTTGTTTATTTTGAAACTAGGTACTTTTTATAACAAACATGCATGGGTTATTCCTGATTATTCCTGATTATCCAAAGTAGGTACCTACATATTTAGGTAGGTATAGGTAGTTAATAATAGTTCAACTAAAAAATTTTGATATCCCTACCAATTTGAGTTTAAAGAGTTCATTGATTCGATCTTACAAAGAAAGATAATTAATATAGACTGATATTAGTTCTTAGATAGGCACCTAGATTTATTCCTTCGAATCACAAAGACTTTTGTTACTCGGTCATTATAAATATCTCATCCATACTCCACATGACAGCCCCCTATGGCTGCAGGCTAGGTGGGTAGGTTTTAAAAATTCTGTGAATGAATTGTAAAATCTGCTAAATGAGGATATTGACGATATAGTAATAGCTAAGTATAACATAAGTTTGTAGGTTAACTACAAAAACAAAACAAGGCCAAAATTTGTCAATGAGTAGGTACCTAACTACCTACCTAATTACTGAATCATTAACATACAATACCTACACTACAATAAATAATTTTTTGCAATAACTTCTTCAATTTACTTGAATTATGTTTTATTCTACTGTTGCCTTCGCTTACGGCTTTGCTCAAAATATCAATATATAAATATGTTCCACAAACATTCTGATTTTTTCAGATTCAGATTTTATCAGATCAAATCAATTTTTATGTAGGTACCTACCTACTGACGAACTCTCGTTTTAATTTTAAGACCATTATTTTGTGTAAGGCAAGGCAACTTACCGGAATTCAGATTTCAAAATTCAGACACTGATTTCAGCAAGGCATTCCGGATTTCGGATGTATAAGGCCAGCCTAAGTTAAAAGTTACCTCCACTCCTAAGTTAAGTAAGTATATAAAAGAAGTTGGTACGAAAATAAGAAACAAGTAAGTACATAGAGTTTACAAGATTTTTTATTTACATCCAATACAGATAAAGAAATATGGTGCTAACGTAGCGTAGGTACCTACTAAATCCCTCCTTTGTTTAGATATGCAAACAATAGGTAAGTAGGTACCTAAAATGTAAATAGGTACATCTCATAATTATTTTAATGCGATTAAATTATAATTGTAATGTCACCGACATTACGTGCTAGTAGATAAGTTTATATAAATTATGTATGTTAGACTCTAAGGTATATATTTTATATGGGCCGTAGTTTTAAGTATTTTACATCTTTTACTTGCTATTGTTGCCTGAAATAAATGATTTATTATAAAGCGACAGCGTTCTTTTTCTTATAGGCATCAATTTGAGCTATTGTGTCAAACATTGGTAATGACTTCGTTTCAGGAGTAAATAACAGTAGTAAAGCCGCTATTGCTGCTGTTGCAGAAAACAGAATTGTTGGTAATGCATTTAATTCCACCATCTGAAACAAAAAGTACCTAGGTACTTATCTACACGTTAAATCTTACAAACACGATACCAACTTTACTTAATAACTGAGCCATTTGTAGGTTAAATATTTTTAGCAATGTATAGTTGGAAGATGCCAAAATAGCACAGTTTTATTTTTGATGTTGGCCATCCCTCTCAAGGAACTGAGACAACTCTTAATTAACATTAACATCGAGTAAAATAAGTTGTAAACATGACGATGTAACAGAGTCTAAATGCAGCATTGATGCAATCGCATTATCAGCCGTGGGTTATGTCATAGCCTTAATAAATAGACACGCAATAGTTACCTTTATAATAGTTTTACTAAAATAGATATTCAAATCGTATTGTCTTGAAAGCGAAAACGTTCAGGCAACTTAAAAATCTTGCCATCTGTTATAATTTAGCTATAGGTACCTACAAAATTACCTAGTTCTAAAACTGTTATGTCTTGAAGCAAAAAAAAATCATACCAATAGTGGCGTAAGTGGTGCTAGCATGCCACCAATCCTTCCTGCTGTGTTTCCCCAACCAAGAAGAGATCCTCTCACGCTTGTGGGAAATAGCTCTAAGCTGTACGTGTAAATTCCTGTGAAACAGATTACCACGCCGAGTTTTCCAACCAAAAACAAGAACACTTTCAACCAGGTCATCGCTGAAAAAGAATTAATTTATTAATATTAGGTAGATACCTACCTAATTTAATATAAATGTGCCTAGGTATATAATATACCTCATTTTCTTTTTACTGAAATAATACTTACATTCAGGCGCAAAGTTTTGTGCAATAAGAAATACAGCTGAAACTATGTATCCGTACTGTAAGGTTATTTTCCGACCATACTTTTCAAATGTAAAGTAAGCTATTAAATCACCAGGAAAGGATGTGAGTGCTGCTAGAACAAAATTTGTATACTTGTTTCCTGGCAAAAGTACAGAATGTACAACAGATCCATAATACAGAAAACTAGACGCGAAAAAGCAAAATGAAGCTACAGCAAGTCTTATCATTATCTCTTTCGATTCAAATATCACTTTCATACTCTCTTTTTCGTTTTGTTCTTCGATGTTCAACTTTATTCTGAGTTCATTAGGATTAGTGTCATCTATTTCTGCAGCAGTTATATCAATTTTATTCAATTTTGCAGTCAATTTCAGCGTATCTTTTGCTTCATTTATTTTACCTCGCATTATTTGCCATCGAGAGCTTTCTTTTAATATCAACCCATATATTACAAACAAAATTAATGGGGCATATACAACCAAAATAATAGATTTCCAGTATTGTAAAGACATTGCAATGACAGCGAAGACCACTTCACCAAAATATACTGCATAAGAGAAGATGACGCCCGTCAATACTCTCTTAGATTCCCCTCCAACTTCAATCACTGTAAAATCAAAAAAGGATAATTTATAGGAAATCAGTAACCTTCAATATTTGTTATTTATATAGTGTTGTATCGATGAATGAGGCTTGCCTAAAACCAAAAAGGAGAATGAGAGAGCACACAGCACACCACACAGCAGTGGAAAAGACTAGAATGATGATACTGATGATTGAAATGGAAAATTAAACTTACTCAAAACTACTCCTACTGTGTACAGGCCAGATGCCATCACTGACTCCAAAAACTCAACAGTCAAGTAAGCGTAGTAATTTGTTAAAAATACTTTTACAACTCCAATACATCCACCAATTGAACAAATAATGGTTGTCGGTTTTCTACCAATTCTGTTAAAGAATTTGAATTATTGAATTAAAATGAAAAGTACATTTAAGTAGAATGTAAATGTGAATGCATTTCATTTCTCAGAATCTTACTTATCAGCTATCCATCCTGTAAAAACCATTGATACTATCATGCCAGCGTTATGCACGCTTCCTACAAGTGTAGATTTCCAAGATTGACACCCAAGGTTGAGCTGAAAAGCAAAAAATTATAAGTACAAACAAAGGATAGGACTAAATACGATTGCTAGAAACTACTAATGGTACTATCAATACTTTAACATTTTTGTGGGGTGGTTTTGAATGAGCCTAAAATATTGAGTTGATTTTCAAATACTTAAGTACCTAGGTACTTTTGTAGATACTTATTCAAATCAAAATTCAAGCAAATCTTATTCGCATGCGTTTAAAGCGCTCGCACGAAGGCCACCATGCAAAGACCAACATCATTTTGCGTTATAATATAAGTAGGTAGTACCTTTAAGTCATATTTTCATCAAATGTGAGTAAGAGAGTAATAAAATTGCAATTGTTATTTCAAATACCTAGGTAAGTTCTATAATTTATTTTATACCAACTTCAGACACTATCGAATTGTTGTTTTCGTAAACCCAATCATCGCAAACGCCAATTATTTCATAAAATGTATTATTGCTGCAAGTACCATTGGTTATTTTGTAAACATTTGTGTTCAATAACGGTTTCGAACATTTCGTGTCGACGTTGTCTGGCCACCATACTGGTTTGTCAATTGTTGGATTATCAGATTCACATTCAGGTACAAGACATCTGAAAAATAATGGTAATTGTAAGTGGTTTGTTGGGAGCTTTGAAACCCATTAAAATAATACAAATAATTTTTATAACTCTTATCAAAATTTTATAAAAAGTAAGCACCACCTATTATTTTGTTCTGTGTAAAAAGTCAGCAAGTCTATGTGATTATTATTAGATTAAACTGTCTCGATCATTAAAAAAGATTCAGCTTAGGCACCTACGATTATTTATAGATTCACTTAAAAATCAATTGGCAGATGAAGGTCAAAACTGCTACGCTCGATTTGAAAATCGATCTTCTTTCCACCAGATTACATATTAACAAAATAAATTGTTGTTAATTTTGATAATTATTCTACAATTAGATGGTAGGTACATAATGTAATACATACTGATATTAGTTTTAAGTGAGAGTAATTGACTGCAAAACATTAAATCAATTGGACCTTGGACAAACAATATTTAAGCTCATGGATGAAGAATGAAGATGTCGTTGTAAACGTAGATAAGTTTTTGTCTTAGTAACAAGCAACAAACCAAACCGGTATTAAAAAAAATACTGAATAGGTATAAATAAAAAGAGAATTGAGAAAAGCCAAACTTTATCTGTAGGTAGGTACCTACATAAATTTAAAATTCTAAATTCAAATACTCATCATTTATTCAGTAGGATAGGACCGCTATGACCACTTTTAAAAGTCTTAACTAGGTGATTCTACTCCTGCCCCCCAATTCTACTACATGACAAAGTCAATCATTCCACTACGTTTTGGTTCGATCTCATAAATGTCAGCCATTCGGTGAATAGTAGAATAGCTTTTCAAAAATGTGTTCTGCCAAAGTCCAAACCTTAGCTAAAGCCTCACCACAACTGAGTCGTTTGTCATTAATAGAATAGGAAACAGTCGAAAATCTAAGGTTTAGTTGAGGTTTTGCTTGAGGTTGATAAAAAGTTTGGTACTAGAATTGACACCCTGTTCTTTCACGACCAACACCGTGAAGAATCAGGGCAACAAATACTATACAGTGTTTGGATTAGGTATCTACAAGAAATGTCTCTTAGTGCAAGGACAATAAATGGATAGGTATTAAAATACATCTAACATTTCTCTATTCGTAATGAACAAATGCCATGAAAAGAAAATAATAATAAAAAACTTCTTACCGGTAGTTAACATCCTCAGCTACAAATATATAATTTACATGAGTCATTGAAACCATAAACAGTGGTAAACATAATATCAAGAATTGAATTGTTTGAAATGTTCCAAAATTTTGCAATTTACTTAGAGCACATTCTTTTTGGTTGGACATTTTTATAACTAGGTACCTACTTAAAAAATACCTATGTTTTGTTGAATTTTTTTTATTAGTTTCCTACGGTAACAGAGCAATGCACATTCACGCACATTTATTTTAGAAACACAAGTTTTGGTGACGATTTGCAGCGTTTATTCGCGAGAGCCTTCTCAGTAATGTCAAGATCTGTGTGAGATGAAGTTGTTCTACAACAACATTTTATATAGTCGGACGGAACTAAGTATATAGGTAGGTACCTACATAATTAAGCTAGTATGTAGGTACGTATATCTGATAGCACATTAAATGATACTAGTTCATTAAACTATGTTCCTAAAACTAAAACAAGAAAAGCTTAACGTGTAAGTCTAACGTCCACAAGCGAGTAAATCCATAGGGCGGAAGCTAGAACAATAACTTTTTCATTTAGGTAGGTACATAGTTATTGTAAATTTGTAACTATTTATGTAGGTACCTACTTACCTACCTATATAAGTCCAGGAGGGGCGGCGTGGCGTTGAGACTACTATACACCGTTTTTAGAGCTTTTGCTGATCTCATTGTTCTTTTGTTAGGTACCAGTTCTTGTGTTTATACCTACTACTCTAAAGTAAGTGTTTAAATGTTAAATTTTACTTTTATGTTTACCTAATTTTGTTAATTTATTATTGTAGAGAAAAGAGATCTCCTTATCGTCGCATTCTACAACTTTTTTTTTTTAAAAGCAATCTCTTAATCTAATCTGAGTTTATAGGGCAAGAAGTTTTTTGGCAAGTATTTAATTCGGTTTGAGGTTTGAGGTAATGTAATGGATAGTGCTGCTCTTTCTTCAAGCGAGACTAAAGGCGATCGACTAGCTAAGGACTAGTACATAATTCGCTAAGCTCGTTGATAGTGCCTCTTCTACACATGGCCTGTTATAATCTTTGATTCAAAATCATTCATTCAACATTTAATTTTCATTCACTCATTTACTTTGACTTGACAAGGAAAATGGCGGTACGGTCTGTATGTCTGGCTGTATGTTTTTGTGATGAATAAAAATACACAACAAATGTTTTGAAGTGTTTCAGAATTCTAATAAATGTTACTGAACTTCAATTTATCGTGAAAATGCATATAAAACAGGTATTATGTTTGTAATAAAGTGTGATGGTAATTTGTGTGTCAAGATTGTGTGCTTTTCTTACTTTATTTCTCACTTCGCAACGCTGACGTACTTACGTATGTTTATTTGCTTTTCAGGTGATTATCCAGGGTTTCAAGAGTTACCGTGAACAGATTGTTGTTGAGCCCTTTGATAAGCGACACAATGTAGTCGTTGGACGTAACGGTTCCGGCAAAAGTAACTTCTTCCATGGTAAGTAACTTCATAACTTGAAGCTTAAGCAGTCACAATGGATCTAGGCATTCGTGAAGTTAGGCTTTTCGCTGTGCAGTAGAAAATTTTGTAGGAAAAAGTTGCACTGCGCATCGAAACGGCTAACTTCACGAATGCCAAGATCCGTTGGAAGAAGTGTATGTACGTGTTAGGTATTTTGAATTCTCTTTATTCTATAAACTTATCTCTTTCTCAGCTATTCAATTTGTGTTGAGCGATGAATTCTCTCACCTTCGACCTGAACAGAGGTTGGCGCTGCTTCATGAAGGAACTGGACCCCGTGTTATATCTGCATTTGTGGAGATTATATTTGACAATTCTGACAATAGGATACCTGTAAGTTTTTGCTCATTGTTCTGGGACTGATGCTGTTGATCTCAAACACCTTTATTGCTGAGTGAAAAAAACATCAAACGATTAAAAAGAAAATATAATTATACTAGTGCTCAATGAGTGAACAAAAAAACTGAAACAGTTTCTAAATCAAAGTAATTGGCATGGCTCAAAGGAGTCAAACCCAAAGAAAATTCCGGACCCCACACCAATTATCTGATTATGGCTAAAGAGCCGATTGCAGATGGAGAGAGGGAGATAAAAAAAATGATTTTTTTTGAATTTTTTTGAAAGGTAGATCAAAAAGCAAATTGTGTGAAATTTGAGAGGAAAATGGAAGAAGAATACATGTGCTGACCCCTCTTAAGTGGGAAAAGAGCAGGAAAATGATGATGATTAAATTGAATCACTATCTAATTTAGAAAAGTGGAGGTTTTTTATTGTAATCTATTAACAATGATTTTTTTTAGATTGAAAAAGATGAGATATTCTTACGGCGAGTCATTGGTTCAAAAAAGGACCAATTCTTCCTCAATAAGAAGGTTGTACCGAGATCTGAAGTTCTCAACTTGCTTGAGAGTGCTGGGCTGTCCAACTCCAACCCATACTATATTGTAAAGCAGGGAAAAGTGAGTAGAAGCTAATTTTTGTTTGTTCTTAGGGAGTGGACACACTGCGTTTTTTGCAGCGCGTTTGTATCAATTTAAACGCCATGCGAACACTCCAAAACCCACTTCAAATAACGAATTGTGCCCCACTCTCTTAGACTCAAACCTGAAACATGAAGAAAAAAACATGCTGATTATGATATCAAATGAAAGGGTCAGTAAGAAGAACTACAACAGACTATGTATAACTATGATATACAAATGTATGTTCTGATGAGCTACACCTACAATACAGCATCCATACAGCTACAGTATAAGTGACATATACTGTGTGTCACTGTGGCTAGTAGATAGCTGGACTCATAATAGCCTTAAGGCTACATAAAGTTCATTAAGATAACATTAGAAATATCAATAGTAAATTCATACTTTCTTGTTCACAGATCAATCAAATGGCTATAGCTCCTGACTCCCATAGATTGAAGTTACTCCGTGAAGTGGCAGGCACCAGAGTCTATGATGAGAGAAGAGAGGAATCTGTAACCATTCTCAAAGAGACTGTGGGAAAGGTAAACTAATAGCAATGAATGAATGAATGAAAACTCTTTATTGTACACATTTTATATAACAAAGAAAGAATAAATCTAATGAATAATTTTACAATGAGTATATGATGCTGCATAATCTCTAGGCAACATTTTTGTTGATAAACTGTTTATGAAGTTCATTATAGCTTACCATAAACTGTTGTCTGAAACAAATCCTGTCAACTTTTGTTAGGAAACTAGAGGCTTCGCCTTAGGGAGTGGCCACACTGCGTTTTTTGCAGTTTCAGTTTGTATCGATACAAACGCAATGCGAACGCGCTCCTCCCCTCCCGGTTCACATTTGTATGGAAACAAACGCGCTGCGAACGCGCGTTTGTATCGATACAAACGCGATGCGAACGAGCAACTCAAAAACGCGCTGTAAAGTGTCCACTCCCTTACTAATTTTTTGTTAACTGTTATTCATTAGGCTTTACAATGATAAATAGTATTGCTCTTCCATAGCTTTCAATGAATGAAGGGGAGTTTACTTTAGTTTGAGAAACAATGTTGTTTTTGATAAGATATACAAACCAAATATCTTATCGTTATGTTAGATCATTATTCTTCATTGTACTGAAATGCCCTTTTAAAGCTTTGTAAATATTAGGGCACTTTAATTACCGCTGAATAACTTTTATTTTTATTAGAATACGTCATTTTAGTATATAATTAGCTGTTGTTTAAGTTAAATAAGGTTTTACGAAATGCCAACGTAATTTATTACCCATTGTTGCTTGTATATTGTTTCAATTTCAACCAATATTTGTATGAGCACAATATTTTGTTTGGCTCCTTCAGATTACACAATGTTGATAGTTCATAAACCTCAAAATGAAGCTAAAGCGCAAATAAAATAATAATGTGAGTACTTAGTGACAAAACCAGAGGTTCGCACTTGGAGGTTAGTTAAAGAAACAAAACGGGATTAACAGCAGTATGTGCAATAATGATGTAATTGTATTCGTTTTGTTGTAGTACCTATCCTATAGGTATGTTCGTATCAGCTAGTGGGGGCCTTGGTGACAGAGTTTTTTTAATAAAGATTATCCCCTTTACTCATGAAAGATGTTTTAAGTTGAACACTGGTTAAACAACGTCCTATGTCTGTTCGTCACTATCCACAAATAAAGACAGGACGTTGTTTAACCAGTATTCAACTTTTTAACATCTTTCATAAGTAAGACCCTATAAATGTGAGAGTTAGGCTGATTTAGCAGAAATGGCTACGCTGATTGCTCTCGTCAGTGCTGGACAATCAGTATCCTTATTTCATAGTAATAAAGATCACTCGCCTATAAGCGCTGACGGTGAGCGTAAGACTAAAATCAGCCTTAGAGAGTGTGAATTTTATGAGATTGTTTGTAAAGTGTTTATTCTATGTCCATTTCTTTATCATCAGGTTGAAAAAATCAACGAGTTCCTTCAGACTATTGAAGAGCGCCTGAAAACTCTGGAAGAAGAGAAAGAGGAACTGAAGGAGTATCAGAAATGGGACCGCTCGCGTCGAGTGCTCGAGTTCATAATCTACGATACGGAACATCGGGAGAATAAGAGGAAATTAGAAGAGGTAAGTTAATACTTAGGCTTTTACATCTTTACTAGATGATTTATACCATAGGTTCTCAACGTGGGCGATAACGCCCCCTTGTGGGCGTTTGAGACTTCCAGGGGGGCAGTAGAAGAGCCAGAGAAAATTGGGGGGCGTTGAGATGAAGTAGAGGGGGCGATAATGTAGTCTAAAACAGGCAAAAAAAAAAACACCCTAAGCCAGTGGTCGTCAAAGTGCGGCCCACAGACGATATTGGTGAGGCCCGCGGCCAAGCAAACAATTTTATGATAGATAATGATTCTACCACGTTAGAGGAGAAAATGTTGTGCCGACCAAACCTAGTTGAAAAAGGGCAAGGGAAAGATGCTGATGAATGATACTACCTACGTTGCTACAATGATAATAAAATTATAATTGATTTAAAAACTTCGAGATAGGGAAGGTCGCTTTGTTTACTTGGTTTGGAGTTCGCTTTTCTCGCATCTAGCTTCATGAGTAAGTATAATACGAGAAAAGTGAGTTATGTCAGACCACAGAATAGAAACCTACAAGCAGCGAGCCTTTCCATGAGCACCGCAAACAAAATCAAGTGTCACATGTTGTATTGTCTTCAAAAATTCGGCTCGCTTCGCTCGCATTTAACTTCATGAGTAGGTAAAGTATATTGCGAGTAAAGAGCGTAAAGTCTAACCACAGACTAGAAACCAATAAGCAGCAATTTTTTTTCATTGATCACCGCAAACAAAATGAAGTGTCACAAAGTTGCATTTGTTTTAAAAAATTCGGCTCGCTTCGCTCGCATTTAATTTCGTAGGTAAGGTATATTGTGAGTAAAGTGAGTAAAGTCTAACCACAGAATAAGAACCGATAAGCAGCGAGTTTTTTCTTTGATCACCGCAAACCAAATCAAGTGTCACAAAGTTGCATTTGTGTTAAAAAATTCGGCTCGCTTCGCTCGCATTTCACTTCATAAGTAAGGTATATTGCGAGAAAAGTGAGTAAAGTCTAACCACAGAATATGAACCGATAAGCAGCGAGCTTTTCTTTGATAACCGCAAAAAAAAGCAAGTGTCACATATTGCATTTGACTTACAAAAAATCGGCTCGCTTCGTTCGCTTGGTTTGAAGTTCAATTCGCTCGCATTTTAACTTCATGAGTACCTAGTTATATTGCGAGCAAAATGAGTTATGTCAGACCGCAGAATAGGAACTGATAAGCAGCGAGTCTTCGAGCACCGCAAACTTATGATAAGTTTCAAGTTCGTTAGTACCTACTAGGATTTTATACCATTTAGGAATTTTAAAAAATCGTCAACTAAATAATTCAAGAATGTGCGGCCCGCAGTGATACTACACAATATCCTATGCGGCCCTTGACCAGAAAAGTGTGACGACCACTGCCTTAATCACTATAACTAAAGTACCTAAAGTTAAAATTAAAATAGGAAAACCACATACTGTTGCGGAAGATTTCATTTTACCAGCAGTTAAAGAAGTAACAGCCACTGTGCTCCAAAAAGGTGTTTTAATTCGCGACAGATGGTAAGAAAAATAAAAAGTAGGTAAGATAGGGGGGCTATAGAAAAAAAAATATTTTCAAAGTGGGCGGTGGGTAAAATAAGGTTGAGAATCTATGATTTATACAGTGTCAGGAGGCAATCTTTGCCTTCACTTAACGGGACATTTTAGTGCCTGGGACAATGTTGAGATTGAGTAGGCTTGTCCAGCACCTAAACCATCCTCTCAGCTTAACCGGCCATATCCACAGGAAAGACAAGGTCAATACGTGAGGGGCTGACTAAGCGCGCCTAATTACAATAACGCAAGAATTACTCATGTAAAAAAAATGGTTTTCTGTAAAGTCGGTTTACAGACGATAATTTTATGTGATAACGTCATAAGAAACCATTGATGAACGATCGTGCCTCTCTATAGCTTGTTCTGCGCTCTCGCTTGCACGCTCTGCTCAAGCGGAACGTGACACTTTCGTGCGTGCAGGCGGCGTTCATCGATTTATAAGACGTTATCAAGTTAATAACATAGACTAGCTTCCGCCCGCGGCTTCGCTCGCCTGGTACCTACTCGGATAAAAAGTAGCCTATGTGTTATTCCAGGTCATAAACGATGTATATTCCAAGTTTCATCAAAATTCGTTCTGCAGTTTTTGCGTGACAGAATAACAATCATCCATACATCTACGTCCATACGTCCAGAGATCCATATTTTTGCATTTATATTGTCAAGTAGAGGTCGCGTCATGTAAAAAGAACGCTGGAAGAAAGTGGAGTGGGAGTGTTTTGTCTCATTTTTGCGCATGGGTTACCTATTCGCAAACATGAGACATACACACTCCCTCCACTTTCTTCCAGCGTTCTTTTTACATGATGCGAACTATACAACTCAGAAAAGTTTTTATAGTGAAATCTTCTAAAACATTTTTAATGAGCTGTTGAACTTTTATCATAATTTCATTTTGTTTAGCTCGAGAAGGTACGAGCAAACAGCGGGAAGGAGCAGCAACATTATGCGGATATGGTGAGAGAAGCCCAGGATCATGTACGGGAAACAAACAGGTGATCTAGATGATTTTTCTACGTCGAATCTAGCCCAACATTAAAAACATATACATGACTTACATTGAAAGTTCAAATTCACTTGGCTCAGGTGTTATTAAGTTTACTTTGTTTAAACTTATTAATATTTCTTACTAGCTTCCGCCCGCGGCTTCGCTCGTGTGGTACCCGGATAAAAAGTACCCTATGTCCTATTCCCGGTAATTATCCGTCTATATTTTAAATTTTAAGCCAAATCGGTTCAGAGGTTGTCGTGTTATAGAGGAACAAACATCCATCCATCCATCCAAGCTTTCGCATTTATAATATTAGTGTGATTGTAACAGGAAATTGAAAGATGCACGCAAAGAAGTCGCAGCGACTCGCGAAGAGAAAGACATCTTGTCGACGGAGCAACAGCAACTATTGAGAGAGAAGACCAAGCTGGAACTTGGAATCAAGGATCTGTCGGACGACGTCGACGGCGACAACAAGTCTAAGGTAAATCTCAAAACCAAACGAAACACGATTACAACTATACAGTCAGAATGTCTAATGGACATTCTCACAGATCTTTTAGGTCCTAAAACATTTAGAGTGGACGCACACCTAAATCGAACTCGTATGAAACCTCGCACACCTGCCCGCGTCGAATCGTCTGATTCGACCAAATCTGGCAATACTTCGAGAATTCAGCGCGGATAGGGGTGCGCTCAGACTTACACGGCTACGAATAGGTACAACTGAGCGTTTAGTGCTTCCAAGGGCACGTTAATTGTAGTAAAATACGCAGGTCTTAATAACTCCGTCACCAGCGTTTGTTATTGACGTGCCTCTGACTACCCCCTTAGACATCTAAGGATCTTAAATGCCTAAAGATTTGAGAGAATGTCTATCTATCGCGCTTTGGGGATATACTCGTATTTAGAGGTCGCGTCATGTAAAAAGAACGCTGGAAGAAAGTGGAGGGGTGTGTTTTGTCTCATGTTTGCGCATGGGTTACATATTCGCAAACATGAGACAAAACACACTCCTCCACTTTCTTCCAGCGTTCTTTTTACATGATGCGAACTATACCTATAGGCCTCTATTAATAAACTCGTATTAACTTCTGTTAAAGTTGCGCCATGGATTTAACTATTGCCATCCTTATTTGTCACTGTCTAACAAAAAAGGATGGCAATAGTCGAATCCGTGGCGCAAATTTGACAGAAGTTAATACGAGTTTATTAATAGAGGCCATATAGTTTTTCTAAAATGTCAGTCTCCAAATAATCTTAAAGAAAAACGCTCACTTTAATTTTTTCCACAGGAAAGAGCCGAGGCAGAATTGGAGCGTTTGCGCCAGCAAATCTCGGAAAAAGAGCGAGAGTTAGAAGAGCTAAAGCCTAAGTATGAAGAGATGAAGGCTCGTGAAGAGGAATGTACGCGCTCACTCGCATTGAACCAGCAGAAACGGCAAGAGTTGTACGCTAAGCAAGGCAGAGGGACTCAGTTCACGTCGAAGCAAGACAGGGATAGGTGGATTGAGAAGGAGTTGAAGTAAGTCTGTGTCAAACTAATTGAAGATCTTGTTAAATAAAATAAATTGATTAAATGTGTTTATGTCAGACCATGGATCCATATTGTGTTAGTAGTAACTTACAAACCTAGACGATACTATACTATACTATCTCTGAGTCTATGGATACGTTATCCATAGACTCAGAGATAGTATAGCACTCTAGATGGAATTATTAAAATCGTTTTAGTAGTTTTGGAGAATATCAACATCCAAACTTTTTTTTTATATACAAGTGTAGAATTATGTAATGAACAGGTAATTTTATTGTGATTGATGTAAATTTTACCTGCTGAATTCGGTTTAATCATTTTAAACCCTTAAAACTACGCCAGCGCGTTTCGTTGTGTCCACATTTCTGATACATAATTCTATGACAGGTCCCTAAGTAAGCAGATAAAGGACAAGAAAGATCACGAGACGAAACTGCGCGATGATTTGCGACGCGACGCATCCAAGCTCACAGAGCTAGAGAAGAGAATAGAAGAGACCACTAAAGAGATGGAGAGACAGCGAGTGGCGATTGACGAACATAACAAACAGTATTATGAGTGCAAGAAACGGAAGGATCAAGAACAGAGTGCTAGGAAGTAAGTATTACCAAACAGGATCACAACTACACTCGCGAGCAACTGAATCGACTCACCCTTACAAAATGTACAAAGTGTAACTTTTTTCGAAAATGACTTAAGTAATGTACATAAAATATTTATTTTTTTAAAGCTTGGTCTTTAGGCTTTAAAATAACACCAATATAAATTAAATTCGTTCAGCACTTTTTTAAATATTGTTATATCTTTATAAGCATGAAAAATGCGCTTTGTGCTGTAGACGCGCGGGCGCGTTCCAACCCCCTATAAAACCCCGTGCAAGCAGTGCACACCTATCAGCTGCTTATCATAAGTTGAACTGAACACACCTACGCAAGTTACAATCGCCGATTTACAAGAACTATGGATACCACATCAGAAGAAGCCGCTCAAGTTATTGCTTTGCTGGAACAGGGTTTAAGCCAGCGAGAAGTCGCTCGTCGACTAAACCTGAGCCAATCTGCTGTGCCAAGGGTTTACAGAAGATTCCAAGAGACTGGTTCTTACTCTCGGAGGCCAGATACCAGTCGGTGCCGGCTTACATCTGAGAGAGACGACCGCTTTATCGTTTCGACGAGTCTCAGAAATCGTCATCTTACCGGTGTCTCTGTCCAGCAACAGCTGAGAGAAGTTCGAGGAGTATCTGTCAGTCAATGGACGGTCAGAAAAAGATTGCGAGAAGCGAACCTCGTTCCAAGACGGCCTGCCAGAGGCCCTAAATTGACCACAGCTCACCGACAAGCGCGCCTTGAGTTTGCTCGCGAACACATTAATTGGAGTGCTGAGCAATGGCGGTCAGTCCTGTTCACTGACGAGTGCAGAGTGTGTCTACACGGCAGTGACAGGAGAGCTTGGGTCTACAGGCGTCCAGGGGAGCGGTTTGCGCAGTGCTGTTTTGCCGAAACAGTGTCCTACGGGGGTGGTTCGTGTATGATGTGGGCGGGCATTTCGCTAGAAGGAAAAACGGAGCTCGTTTTCGTCCCTGGTGGAGGCCGAGGAGGCGGTCTGACTGCTGCGCGATATGTGGAAGATATTCTTCTGGGTCATGTCTTGCCTTATGAAGGCTTTATCGAGAACGACTTCCTTCTAATGCATGACAATGCCCGGTGTCATACAGCACGAATCACCCGACAGTGCATGGATGAAGTTGGCATTCGGACAATGAACTGGCCAGCACTGAGTCCTGATCTCAATCCCATTGAGCATCTATGGGACGAGCTCAAACGGAGGGTACGAGCCAGAAATCCGGCGCCTACAAGCATCGCAGAGCTAAAGATGGCGCTAGAAGAGGAGTGGGAAAGGCTTCCTCAACAGTTGATATAAAAACTTATAAGTTCGATGAAAAACCGCCTTCGCAGTGTTATTCGAGCTAGAGGAGGCAACACCAAGTATTGAGACAATACATTTTGAGTATTTAACACAAACTTTCTGTTTTATTTTAATTTTGATCAGCCCTATATTTACTTTCATTAACTTCACTTTTGTTACGTTTCCATTCAAATCTGATTAATTTAAAAAGTACAGGGTAGATTTTTAAAATAATGGTACCATTTTGAAGCTTAAAGATCAAGCTTTAAAAAAAATATATACTTTATATACATTACTTGAGTCGTTTTCGAAAAAAGTTACACTTTGCACATTTTGTAGGAGTGAGTCGATTCAGTTGCACGCGAGTGTATATCAATGGAGTGTGGCAGTAAGTTCATTTTTAATCCCCGACGCAAAAAGGGGTTTTAGAAGTTTATGTGTGTTTGTTGCATCGTCAATTACGAGTATCATAATAAACAGTTAATAAGAGCAAGAAATGGTAGGACCAAGAACAAAGTGCTAGGAAGTAAGTGTAACAAAACTAGATCATACCTGTATCAATAGAGTGTGGTAGTAACTACATTTTAAACCACCTATGCAAAAAAAGGGTATTATAAGTTTGACGTGTGCATTTATAAATAGGACATTGTCTGTGTGCCTGTTTGTGGCATCATCAAAGAGCATAACAAACAATATTACCTACAATAATGTATTATATGCGCAAGAAACGGATGGACCAAGAACAGAATGCTAGAAAGTAATTCACGACATTTCCAAAATGCAGAAGCGTTTTTAACTAAACGCAAAAAGGGGTATTAGTTTGACGTGTCCATTTGTGTCTATCTGTGGTATGGTAGCTTTACTGCTTACTGTTTCCTATAATGTGGTTAGATATTTGACATTAATATATTACTAGAGTTAGCCTATATACAAATAGTACCTACATAGCTGAAACCAGAAGCACGAAAATTCTTGTTAGTAGCAATTGTATGTTATAGTGAGCTGTGGCGCAAAGAAACATCGCTCACACAGAATCTGTCGTCTCTCAAAGAAGATCTGTCTAAAGCTGACCAAGCACTGCGCTCTATGGCGGGAAAGGTGTGTACAATATTAACAGTATACTTATTTTGCCAAGCTAATAAGTAAGCAAACACTAACTTCATGATTCATATTCAATCTAGAAATGCTTTGGAGAATGTTTTTCTTTTCATTTGATTTAACAGCCATCTGCAGGTCTAAAAAACTAAGCTAGCTAAAGTGTTTATGAAACCCAATGTAAGTAGTATAATCAGTCCTGTGGTTTCCATAACACTAGCTCTGCTTACTTTAGGGCTACATGATGCTGTGTGAAATATCCGCGTCTTCGCTCGCGTGATACCTACCTATAAAAATAAAAACCGGTCAAGTGCGAGTCGAACTCGTACGCCGAGGGTTCCGTACCTAGCCATGGTGCCAATTAAGCTAGTCCGCTTAATTGTATGAGCGCCCATACATCTCGGAGGACAATTTTAATTGGCGTCAACTATGTATGGGAACACCCTTTAATTTTCAACTTTTTTAACTTTTTGGAATTTTTCCTTTATTTGTGCTATAAGACCTTGCTTTTTGCCAAATTTCGTTATTCTAGGTCAACGGGAACTACCATTTAGGTTTTCGACCCAAAACCTCTAGGGTACTTCCGGTTGACCTAGAATTGTCAATTTTGGTTACAAGCAAGGTCTTCCAGCACAAGTAAAGGAAAAATTCCGAAAAATAAAAAAAGTTGATAATTAAGGTAAGTTTTGGTACTCACAAGTTTTCACGAAAACCTAAATTTGCCTATATCTTTTTATAGTGTTGACTGAGGACCTTGATTTTTATACTCACAATAGGGACTATAGACCTTAGTATATGGTATAAATTTCAACTTGCTAGCTCTACCCGTTCCTGAGATAATCGATGGTGACACACGGACAGACGGACAGACGGACAGACAGATAGACGGACAGACAGACAGACGGACAGACGGACAGACGGACAAGAAAGTGATCTTATAAGGGTTCCTTTTTTTACCTTTTAAGGTACGGAACCCTAAAAAGTAGCCTGTGTTATTCCAGGTCATAAACTATGTATATTACAAGTTACATTAAAATCCCTTCTGTAGTTTTTGCGTGATAGAATAACAAACATCCAGAGATCCATACATCCTCACAAACTTTCGCACTTATAATATTAGTAGGATTATTTATGATCTACTCCTGTGTATTTAAAAGACGCGTACTAAGCTATTTTTTTCTAAATTGTACACTTGCATTTCCCTTACAGCCGATCCTGAACGGACGCGACAGTGTCCGAAAAGTGCTGGAAACATTCCAAGAACGTGGGGGAGAGTGGGCTAAAATAGCCACACAGTATTATGGACCTGTGATTGAAAACTTCACCTGTGACAAGACTATTTACACTGCTGTAGAGGTAAATACTGACGCCTACGACACCAGAGAAGTCACACTCGCGCTGCTGACCCTTTAAAAAATTCAAAACCGCCCTTTTTGAAGAACCCCATACTGTAGTCACTGAGGAAAACCGCGGCAGGTAGATCATTCCACAACCTAATTGTTCACGGGAAGAAATTCCTCTGGAACACGCACCGTGCGAGACCACATTGGCTCCAGGTTGTAAGGATGTATCTCCTGCCGATGGCGAGCATTGCGATGGTATAGTGCGCCGCAAACTTTATAGCGGCTGAAGTGCGTGACAGATTCGACACTACGTAGGTACAGTCAACGCAATTGCGGGAAGGTGAAGGCGGTGGGGGCTAGGCGGGCTATGTAGATAAAGTTTACTCTATTCTATTGCATTGACTGTACCTGCGCAAAGTGGAATCTGCTGCGCACTTCAGCAGCCATAAAGAACACGGCGCATTAAAGAAGGGAGCTACAGGCACCATTTCAAATAGTTCCTCAGAACGATAGAATACACACTTTTCGTGGCACTTTTCTTAAAATCATTCAGAAATCAACTAGCATCCTTTACAGGTGACAGCAGGTAACCGGCTATTCCATCACATTGTGGAGTCAGACACCGTTGGTACAAAGATCCTGAAGGAAATGAACAGGCAGAGTCTACCCGGCGAGGTCACTTTCATGCCGCTCAACCGACTACAAGTCAGAGATATGGTCTATCCTAATGACAATGTAAGTTTACTTTCACTTAAAACTTTCTTGGGTGTCTACGAAAATGAAAATTTTAATTCTAAACTTTACCTGTAAAGCATGTTGTATCGGACTGACTAAAGCCCACGCAACAAAGCGGTAACGTAATATTTTGTGGGGTTTTCGCGCGGTAAGAAAGTTATTTCCTTGTTTTTAGCCGATTACGAATCCACACTGCTGGATCCATCAAGTTTGCTGTATTGCTTGATCCAGCATTGCAATCCCTATTTGTGACAATATTAAAAATATGACCTTGCATAGTTGCATGCTATGTATGAATCTAACACAGTGTTTTGAGCAAATACATTATCTTAATCTAACGATCCTCAAGCTTTTTTTCGATGCTTTTTTGGGTTATTTAGATAACTATAATGTAACTTATGAGTGATTGTCTATTAGAAATGTGTTTTTAAGAATAAGCAAACATTAACATAATGTTGAATGGCGGGGGTATAAGCCACAACACAACGCAGGGAATCCTAGTTTGTGTACCAATGTTATCCAACCAGGAATTTATCCAAATCAAATGTACAATTTTTGTTTTTCATATCAATAAACTAGTATTTGCCCGGGCTTTGCTCGCGTGGTACTTAACCGGATAAAAAGTAGCGTTGCTTTGTTGCAGGTCATAAAATGTTACAAGTTTCAGCCAAATCCGTTCTGTAGTTTTTGCGGGAAGGAGTAACAAACATCCATCCAAACTTTCGCATTCATAACACTAGCGGACTGTTTACATTATCAGTATTTTAAATTTCAGGCAAATCGGTTCAGTGGTTGTCGAGTTATAAAAGAACAAACATACATCCAAACATCCAAACTTTCGCATTTATTAGTGTGATTAGTAAGTATGGATTTTTGTTGTATCAATAAATTTAATTTCAATCTTGTTACAGAATGCCATAGCAATGGTGCAGAAGTTGAAATACGACGCGAAATATGCCAAAGCGATGAAATACATATTCGGCAAAACTCTCATCTGCCGTAACCTTGAATGCGCCACGGAGCTCGGCAAACAGTTCCATCTCGATTGCGTCACTCTTGAAGGAGATCAGGTGAGCTTTTAGTCCTTAGATTTTGAATGTAGCACCTTCTAAAGAAACTCATTTACGATTCAATCAATCAATCATCATACGAAACACGGGTAAAAAAACAGATGACAGGTAGGAAATATGTACACTACAGCCTTACAGATTCGACGTGATAATTATAAAATATGATTATTATAGTCCTTTTTGATTTCGTTACTGCTCATGATGTTTACACTAAGCTAGTAATAGCACTCCGCAGTTTAGCTACGTTCGGCCGGGTTCCCGTATTTATGCGACAAGGTCGACAACCCTTCCGCATCACTCCACGCCAGACTGTAACAGAGTTATACGTTAGAAAGAGAGGCAATTAGGTGAATATAGCGCTAGGCAGTAAGCGCTTACGCGAGCTGAATTGCTCATTGTTGCGTCGCAGCAAGCGTCGCTATTTATATATTCGCGAAGTGAGCCGTTTATACGTTGTAATATTATTTATTCTGTGGTAAAAGAAAATCAATTTAAAAAATCTGATTAATTAACAAAATGTCTCTTATCCAGGTGTCATCCAAAGGTTCCCTAACCGGTGGATACTTCAACCAATCCCGTTCTCGACTTGAGATGCAAAAGACCCGCTCCGAGCTAATGGAACAGATCGGAACGCTAGAACAAGAGCTAGGCACGCTGAGACAGGAGCTGAACAAAACCGAGACTTGCATTAATACTATTGTGTCTGAAATGCAGAGGACTGAGACTAAGCAAGGGAAAGCCAAGTGAGTAGAGTAAACTAGCCCCGCCCGTCTTCGCACGGGCGTACTAGTCTATCCTACTAAGGCTGGATTTTACCAAACTGGATTAAGTCTTATCTGGAGATAAAACCACAGATTAAACTGCTGTTTGTATGAATATTTTGACATTGTAAAGTTGACACCTTATAACCAGGATAATTTGAATGTACCTAATAATGTTCGGTTGCGCTTTCTAAACAATTGTATTTCGAATTCTGTCGGCTAACGGAATAGCTACTCTGGGAGTAAGATGACAGTTTGGTCGAATCCAGCCTAATATTATAAGGGAAAAAGTCTGTGTGTGTGTGTGTGTGTGTGTGTGTGTGTGTGTGAATGTTTGTTACCACGGTCGTATCCCCATAACTACTAAACTCTAGTATGTGGTTTATTTAATTTATCTTTTTGTGTCACGATGTAATTTTTTTATGAATGCCACCGCCATTAGTAGTTAATTTTTATCCTGTCTATCCAATGGTTACCTGGAAGAGATCGCTTTCAGCGATAACGTCGCCCATTGTTACACTTTTGTTTAATTAAGGCTTATTTTAGTGCTGTATGTTTATGGTGTACAATAAAGTAATAATCTATCTATCTATCTACTAAACCGATTTTGATGTTTGGTTGTCATGTGATAAAAAATAGTAATCCACGCGGGCGAAGCCGCGGGCGTTCACTAGTACCAATATATAAAGCGAAAGAGTTTGTTCATTTGAACACGCTAATCTCAGGAACTACTAGGTTTGAAAAAATCTTGGATTATCTTTCCAGAGACATATTCGACAAGGTAAAGGCCGATATCCGTCTGATGAAGGAAGAGTTAGCTTCGATAGAACGATTCCGCGGACCGAAGGAACGGTCTCTAGCTCAGTGCCGCTCCAGTCTAGAAGCTATGCAGGCTACTAAAGAAGGTCTGGAGTCTGAATTACATCAGGTAAATACCTTTTTGTTTTATACTAGCTTCCACTCTACTCGCGTGGTACCAACCAACATAGTATATGATCCTCAAAGATAATGCAGAATTTAATTTCAACCTTCAAATAATTTACAACTTCGATTATTAGTGAGGGTGAAATTGAAAACTATAATTATATCCTCTAACTCGTAGTTTTTGAAAACCATGACACAACATCCCATTGTTCGCCGGTCCTTAAAAATCATGAATCGTGTTATTTAAGCAGTTCAACATATTGTTTATTTCGCCGTTTAGTTTTCACCAACATACGATGACAGGCTGAGACTCCACCAAAGCTTAGACGAGAGTGGGCACACGATGTTTTCTGAAACGCGTTAAACTGCGCGTTCGCATGCGTTCGAAACGCGTTTATATCGATACAAACGCGCTGAAAAAAACGCAGTGTGCCCACTCCCTAAACAACCAATATAATTTCGTAATTCACACATCTCGTGACACAGACGATATGACATGTGTGAATAACAAAATTCTATTGGTATTAAACACATCTCTCGTCTCCGCTTTGGAAAAGTCTCAGCCTTAGAGTACCCAAAGCCCATGCATTGTGTTTATTGGTTGTTATTTCTTTTTGAAACTTTCAGGAACTAATGGAGCAACTCTCAACCCAAGACCAAGGGAAAGTGGACGAACTGAACGACGCAATTCGTCGTCTAACACAAGAGAATAAAGAAGCGTTTAGTTCTAGGATGAACTTAGAGGCCACTAAGAATAAGCTGGAGAACTTGCTTACTAACAATCTGATCAGGTAAATACTTCAATAATTTAACTAGGTATCGTGTTCGTATACTTACAGCTTTACAGTGATAAAAAATCCTGCCCGATTTGAAAAGATGTTATCAGGTATTGAAATTATTTTCTGTTTATTATTATATTTTCATTCACAGACGTAAAGACGAGTTGGTGCAAGCTCTACAAGAGATATCTGTCGAGGATCGCAAACGTCGCCTCGCCAACAGTCGCTCCGACCTTACCAGCGCTGAGAAACGGATCAAGCAGATTAATAAGGAAATGGAGGAGGTACATGTACATACATACATAAACTCACGCCTGTTTCCCATTATAGGGGTAGGCAGAGACCACAGATCTCCACGATCCTGACACACTTCTTTCGCTTCATTAACTCTAATTACATTCTTCAGAGATACATACATAAACTCACGCCTGTTTCCCATCATAGGGGTAGGCAGAGACCACAGATCTCCACTTGCTACGATCCTGACACACTTCTTTCGCTTCATTCACTCTCATCACATTCTTCAGAGATACATACATAAACTCACGCCTGTTTCCCATCATAGGGGTAGGCAGAGACCACAGATCTCCACTTGCTACGATCCTGACACACTTCTTTCGCTTCATTCACTCTCATCACATTCTTCATGCAAGCTCGTCGGTACATATTTCTCAGATATAGGTATTACGGTGGCCGCACACCTATACATGCCGAACGAAACGAATTTTCGAATTATTTATATGAAATCGTATGAAACCTCGCACACCTGCCCGCGGTCGAATCTTCCGATTCAACCGAATCTGGCAGTACTTCGAGAATTCGGCACGGATAGGTGTGCTATCAGCCTTATAAACATGTATTTGTGATGAAAGTCGTGAGAAAAAGTGTCTAATGTGAATGTGGTTTTATTAAAATAATGAAGGCCACATTAAAAGCCGGCAGGCCGTGATTGAAACATGTCAATTTTGGAATGCTACCTACCTTTTATAGTAAAACATTTTTCTACGTTTACTTATCTTTAATGGAAATTTTATTAGGCCCCAAATAGCTTGTATAGAGTTAGGTAGGTATGTTAAAATGTATTATTTCTTTAAATAAAACATAATAATCTTCTTTATTTTTTTTTAACATGTCTTATAAAATTGTTTGATATTTGCAGGTAGAGCGAAAGGTTGCAGCAGCAGTTAAGAATGAAAAGGCACTCAAACTTGAATTGGATAAATGGCGGAACAAGGTAAGACTACTTAGTAAGGATACTGTACAAAAAATTTAGCTGGTTGGTTCCTATACAATAACCATTTCCTAAATAAAAACATAATTCTTAAAAGAAAATGTCACTTGGAAATTTTTCAGGGAGTGTCCACATTGCGTTTTTTGCAGCGCGTTTCTATCGATACAAACGCGATGCTCAAAAACGTGCTGCAGAAAACGCAGTGTGGACACTCCCAGTTTGCGTTTGTATCGACACAAACGTGTTCAAGGAGTGTTTGCTTTTCGATTTCGATCCTTGATTTTGATTTCGATCCTTGATTTTGATTTTGATCCTTGGTTCGATCCTTGATTTCGATCAAAATCAAGATTTTGTTTCTTGATTATTGATTCTTGAAATTCTTGATTCTGATTCTTGATTGTTTATTTTTGTTTTTTTTTTAATTTTTGATTTTTGGTTTTTAAATTTTGGATTTGATTTACATTCTTTACTCCATTATCAGATCAGCGGGTCGGGAGTGTAGACAAATAGATAAATTGAAAAGTAAAAAAACCGACTTTTTTATTTATCCAAAAACAAACTGAAAACTGACAACTGACAACTGACAACTGACAACCGAAAACTGCAAACCGAAAACCGAAACCGAAATCTTATTTTTTGAAGATTTCGATTCTGATTTTGATATTATGATTAACGCGTCTCAAAAACGCGCTGCAGAAAACGCAATGTGGACACTCCCTCACTCGCTGTGACGAATATCTTTTAAAATTTCATAACTGCTGCTTACTTAAAAAATATATACTTACTTAACTCTAAAATATAGCCACTTTCAAATTCTATCTTACTCAAACTATTGTTGTTTTCTGTGTTAGTTCTAATTAATTAATTAAATTCGCAGTAAAACAATTGTTTTAATAATTGCTTCAATAATAGGGAACTCCCACAAATTTTTTTTATGATTTTATACGATAGGTTATATCGTCAAATAACCGTAACAAAAATTCCAGCGCCGAAAAACTAAAATTTTATAACAAAAATAATTTTTAAAATTTATCAACATTTTCATGCACTTGAAACGGACGTGACGTCACAAGTCACCAAAATTACACGCGCTTGTAGGTAGAAAAAAAAAACTTTCTGTCGAGTTTGAAGGAGTGTGACGTCACAGCATACGTGACAAATAGCGTTGCGTTTCAAGTCTTATGAAATTCCCACTATATTTTTGCACTTTTTAATTATTAATTTCTAAGCGAAAATGAAATAATATTAAAAAATAATTACACACACATAATTCTAAAGCCATAATGTTCATAGAAAAATACGTTTAACCCGCTTTTGAATCAGACGCATATTGCCTATTGCGTAGTTTACCATTGTTCAATATCATGCTATGTCAAAATTGCTAAAATTGGATTAATTATTTTGTTCCCAGGAAAAAGAAGCACAGGACAAAATGGAAGAAGATGTCAAGGGTTTAGAGAAGATGGCATCCAAAGAAGTTCTGTTACAGGAGAAGATTCAAGAATCTCTGGACAAAATAGCAGCGCTCGGTACACTACCGAACGCGCCGGAGTTGCACTCTAAATATCAGAAGTTGTCCTTGAAACAGGTATGGTCAATGTATGGAACCTAGTTCGGTGTACATTTGTGTAACAAGAGGCTAAATTTAAAATTAAAAAAAACCGACTTCAATGGGCTGAGGAATTTTCGGCACTCTCGAGGTGTATTCTGTCCATAACACCGAAAATCTTCTACAGATCCAAAATCTAGGACTGCATGAGAGGTATACTCTTTTAAACAAAAAAATAATCATCTAAATCGGTCAATTGACGGAGCAATCGGTGAATATTTCCGACGACTTGAGAACCTCCTTTTTTGTTGCAGTCGGTTAAAAATAGCTTAATGCATGTAAAACTTTTTCCCATTGTTCTTTTTACATTATCCTGCTTTATTTAATGCAAGTTCCTAAAGTAATTTTCACTTAACAAAATGGCGGGGTGATATTTCATATCATTTATTTATTTTTCTCGCAAACATTAAATATAGTAAAGTAAATATAAATGGCCTTTGCCCAGCAGTGGAACAGTGTAGGCTACAAACAAACAAATATAAATACAGAATAATTATTATTAAAAATTAAAAAAGGTTGTAGGTAGCTAATTATAAAAACCTGTTTTGTGAGAGACTGGTGCCTGAAATATTGGTATTGTTGTATACTCCTTTATAATTTTAGTTTAATTCATTTCTTGTCCGAAACTTACAGCTTTTCAAAGAACTGGAGAAGGCTAATCAGCATCTGAAGAAGTACAACCACGTGAATAAGAAAGCTCTCGATCAGTTCATCAGTTTCAGCGAACAGAAGGAAAAATTGTACAAGCGGAAAGAAGAGTTGGATGTTGGGTACGTATTTATTTTCTTCAATTCCTATATACGGTTTACAATTATCTTTAATTTTAATCCTACGTTTTCTGTAATATATGAAGCGCTCGTGGCGCAGCTTAGGCTTGATTCGACCAAACTGTCATCTTACTCCCAGAGTAGTTATTCCGTTAGCCGAATTAAGAATTCGAAATACAATTGTTTAGGAAGCGCAACCGAACTATTATCAAATTATCCTGGTTATAAGGTGTCTACTTTACAATGTCAAAATATTCAAACAAACAGTAGTTTAATCTGTGGTTTAATCTCCAGATAAAACTTAATCCAGTTTGGTAAAATCCAGCCTAAATAGTATCGAACAAAGTCGCTTCCCGCTGTCTGTCCCTATGTATGCTTAGATCTTTAAAACTACGCAACGGATTTTGATGTGGTTCTTTTAATAGATAGAGTGATTCAAGAGGAAGGTTTATTTTGTATAATACATGCATAATATAGTAGAGAAACACTGATAATTTTAGAAGTTTCTAATGTGATGTGTGATATGACCCGTGCGAAGCCGGGGTGGGTTGCTAGTACACTATATTCCTACATACTATTTACAATTATCTTTAATTTTAATCCTACGTTTTCTGTATGAAGCGTGGCGTAGCTTGCTTAGATGTTCTTGATTGATCGTTGAAGTTAAGCATCGTTGTGCGCGGTCACAATTTGGATGGGTGATCGCAAGTGACATTACGAGCTGAGCGTTTACGTGGGCACGTTAAATTGTCGGTCCCGGCTTTTAAATCGTTAAGCCATGACGGAGGCCTTTAGGAGGCCTAAAAACTCCGTCTCTAGAGTCGGCCACCTGCTCTGCTCATACAAACATACTTTGTTATATAGGTATACAAGTTTTCTTTTATTCATGATTTCTTAAACTAGTCGGAAGGTTTCTAACAATGTTCATGTATACAAACGGCTTTGAAAGATCCGCGTACATGTAGTCGAGGTGGGTAAATTCCTTCACATAATATTCCCGTTTCACATTAGGCAGGCGACTCTTCAGCAACATCACATCGCGAATATCTGAAATGACATCTCTGTTACTGTAAAACAGAATAACTGGTGCGACTACATTGGCTAAGTCATAATCCGGTGGAGTTTCCATTCCATATTTCTCTTTGTTCTTTTTTCTCCCGAAATCGTATCGGCAAAATCGTTTTGACGTTATCAGTTGTCCGTAATGCAAAAACTGATGCAATGACGATCCAGTCGGAGTATGCCCCAACACTATCGGCCACATAGCCTCACTCACGTTACTAGGCCCCATCACTGTCCTAAAAAAGTTCTCGCAACTGAACGAAAATATCGTACAGATAGTTGGAATTATTTTATTTAGAAAATCAGGTGGGTAAACGCTCCAATTCCATACCAAAGAAGGTAGAACACTCGCGGCCGGTGCGAATAATCTTAGAAAAAAACTTCTAATGTTACCCATAAAAACACCTGATGCTAATGAAAACATAAGCTTTACTTTTCTGTTGTATTCTGGACGCATTGACGTCATCACGAAAAATACGGTTGTGCCTTGCGAATATCCGATGTAATATAGACTTCTTTGTCCGGTGATGTTGAGTGTATGGTCGATCATAGCGGGCAGATCGTACGTGCCTATCTCTTCCCAACTGAACTCCCAGAATCTAGACGAGTTTACGTTCAGGGTTTTGTGGTCGAAGGTGTGTTTGTTTCCTCTCGCGTTTCCCAACCATACGTCGTAACCTTCGTCAGCTAGGATGTATGCTAAAGCATTGTTTGGTCCTTGCAACAGCCAACCATCAGAGCTCTCCCAGTTTCCATGCATCAGGAACACAGGTATTCCGTTGCTTTTTCCTCTTCTTCCGAAAGGAATCCGATGCATTTTGAGTATGTATTCATCTTCAGTGATAACTGTGTGCGCTTCGAGTGGGTAGCCATATTTCTCAGCTAACTGGTAGATAGACAAGAAAGCGTCTTCGGGCCCAACGGTTACGTATGACAATCCTCCACCGTAGATATAGTTCCATTGCCCAAAAACTCCAATGGCCGTCAGTAATATTATTACGATGATCATTGCCTCTACCACATTTGAAGACCAAATGATTTCAAAGTGCAGTTTTCTTATAATATAAGCGTACCCATTAAATCTAATTACAAAAGTACTTTGCTGCTTATCTTGAAATTGATATAATTCAGGCCATTGTGTATTAATTTTGAATTAATGTGCGTATTATAGTATTTATGAACTTCGGAGACAATTGAATATTGGTAGATTCGTTAGTACTCATTAGTTATCTATGATTAAAAGTTGAAAATATATCTCTAGAATAATACATACAAACAATCACGCCTCTTTTTCATAGGGGCAGGCAGAGGCCATCTCTAACGAGTCAGTGAGCATATTCCTCAATCAACTGCAGGGAACTTTATTTAAAACTTCGTTCGATTCAAGCTATTTTGAATGTTCTTAACAATGTTCATGTAAACAAACGGCTTTGAAAGATCCGCGTACATGTAGTCGACGTGAGTGAAATCCTTCACGTAATACTCCCGTTTTATATTAGGTAGGCGACTCTTCAGCAAATTCACATCGCGAATATTCGAAAACACATCTCTGTTACTGTAAAACAGGATCACTGGTGCGACTACATTGGCTAAGTCATAATCAGGTGGAGTTTCCTTTCCATATTTCTCTATGTTCTTGTTTCTTCCGAAATCATATCGACAAAATCTTTTCGACGAAACCAATTGTCCGTAATGCAAAAACTGTGGCAACGAAGATCCAGTCGGAGCATGCCCTAACACTATCGGCCACATAGCCTCACTCACGTTGTTAGGCCCCATCACTGCCATAAAGAAATTATCACAACCCAACGGAGATATCACACAGATAACTGGACTGATTTTGTTTAGAAAATCAGGTGTAAAAACACTCCAATTCCACACCAAAGAAGGTAGATAATTCGCAGCTGGTGAGAAAAGTCTTAGAAAAGGGCTTGTAGCGTTACTCATAAAAACTTCCGGTGCTAACGCAAACATAAGCTTGACTTTTCTGTTGTATTCCGGACGCATTGACGTCATCACAAAGAATGTAGTTGTGCCTTGCGAATATCCGATGAAGTATAGACTTTTTTGTCCGGTGATGTTGAGTGCATGGTCGATCATAGCAGGCAGATCATACATGCCTATCTCTTCCCAACTGAACTCCCAGAATCTAGACGAGTTTGCGTTCAGGGTTTTGTGGTCAAAGGTGTGTTTGTTTCCTCTCGCGTTTCCCAACCATACGTCGTAACCTTCGTCGGCTAGGATGTATGCTAAAGCATTGTTTGGTCCTTGCAACAGCCAACTATCAGAGCTCTCCCAGATTCCATGCATCAGGAACACAGGTATCCCGTTACTTTTTCCTCTTCTTCCGGACGGAATCCGATGCATTTTGAGTATGTAGTCATCTTCAGTGATAACTGTGTGCGTTTCAAGTGGGTAGCCATATTTCTCAGCTAACTGGTAGATGGACAAGTAAGCGTCTTCATGTTCAACGGTTACAGATGAAAATCCTCCAATGAAGTTCGCGAAACCACCGTAAATAGAACTCCATTGCCCAAAAACACCTGTGGCCAGCGACAGTAATACAACTAACACAATCATTGCTTCTTCCGCATTTCGAGACCAAATGATTTCAAAGTGAATTTTTCCTATTATTTAAGTGTAAAACTCATCAAACCTAATTAGGAAAGTACTTTGCTACTAACCTTGTAATTGATCTACGACTTTTCTAGAGTATGTTATCCATATGAGATATCGTTCGCCTCAATTTTGCCGAATAATTCAGGCCACGTGCATTAACTGTGAATTGATGTTATAGTAACCATGAACTTCGCTGACGATATACAAAAGTGTTTTATCGTCATTTATTGACCCGTTATTTTTCTAATCTCTTCTTCCTTATTATATCGGATGTGAGACAAATGCCATAGATTCCATATTTGATAGATTGTTCATTTATTCTCAATTTCAATCTTACAAGAATTGAGAAAGGCATGTTGAGATGGTTTGCATTCCAGATCATAATAATATTATGATCTGGACTCCTTAATATATACTCCTGAATAGACTCCTTAAGGCTGCTCATATTATGAGCAGCCTTAAGGAGTCTAAAAAGGCACCGTGCTCATTAATTGTATGTTTAATCATCACTACATACCAGTTAAGTTTACATAAAATATGTAGGTATGTTAGTTTAAGGTAGGTATTTATTTTTATGGGCCGTAGATTAAGTAAAATAACATCATGTAAGTTATTCTAATGTTGCCTGAAATAAAGTTATAATTATTATTACAGAGGTGAAAAAATCCGCGAGCTGATCGAAACACTGGAGCACAGGAAACTTGAGGCGATCCAGTTCACATTCAAGCAAGTCAGTAAGAACTTCACCGAGGTCTTCAAGAAACTAGTGCCGCATGGTCGAGGCAGCCTTATTATGAGAGTAGCGCCTGATGACGCGCCAGAGGTTATCAATGATGTGAGTATTGTTTTTTTTATTTTGGCTTCGCACGGCTTGTGCATTCAGCCAGATGTGAGTATTTTTACCCGACTGCGCAAAGCAAAGGAAGGGTAATGTGTTTATCAGTCTATGTATGTATGTTTGGATGTTTCTATGTGGCACTCTAGAGGCCAAACGCGTGGACCGATTTTGATAATTCTTACGTCAATCGATTCGTCTCAACCTTGGGAGTGTTGTTAAAGACATAACAGTAAACAAAATTCACCAGTGCCACAACCAGACGCCATATTGTCAAAATTAAAAAAACCAAAATCGTCACACTATATCAAGTGGGGTATCGTTGAATAGGTATTTCAAAATCAACATTAGGTTTCTTTTACCATTTTTCATTTTAAGTAATAGTTTAGGAAAAATAACGGTTTAAAGTTGATTAATAATAATTCTCGCTATGGATGTTTCTATGTGGCACTCTAGAGGCCAAACGCGTGGACCGATTTTGATGATTCTTACGTCAATCGATTTGTCTCAACCTTGGGAGTGTCACTAAAGATATGACAGTAATCAAAATTCACCAGGGCTACAACCAGACGCCATATTGTCAAAATTAAAAGAATCAAAATCGTCACACTATATCAAGTGGGGTATCGTTAAATAGGTATTTTAAAATCAACTTTATCATAACTAAAAAGTGTTAAATAAAAATATATTTAAAAAAAACAAAAACCCGACTGCGTCAAAACTAAAAAGAAAAAAACAAGCCTGCAAAGAATTACTCACAGTCGGGACCCATAACATTGGGAAGATTTGATTGGTAATAAAATGAATGGGTACCGACTGTGAGTAATTCTTTGCAGGCTTGTTTTTTTCTTTTTAGTTTTGACGCAGTCGGGTTTTTGTTTTTTTTAAATATATTTTTATTTTTATATTGGTGGCTTCCATACTAGCTTGTAGTATGAGAATCAGACAAACTATAGTTAATATCGACTGGCCTCTTAGTTCAGTTGGTAGTAGCTCTGCCTTCTGCGCTGTAGGTCGTGGCTTCGACCCCCATCCGAGAAGAGATTTTCCGGAAGAATCGAAACATTTTCGGTATCTTTCCGCGGTCCACCTAATCCTCCGCGCCGAATTCTCTATATGCTGCCAGATTCGGTCGAGTCGGACGATTCGGCGCGGGCAGGTGTGTGAGGTTTCATACGATTTTATAATAAAGAATTCTAAAATTCGATTCGTTCGGCGCGGATATGTGCGGCCACCTAAGAGAGTGGCCGCATTGCGTTTTCTGCAGCGCGTTTTTGAGCCGCGCGTTTGTATCGATACAAACGGGGGTTTGCAGCGATACAAACGCGTGTTCGCAGCGCGTATCTGTGTTTGTATCGATACAAACGCGTTCGCAGCGCGTTTCTTACAGCGCGTTTGTATTGAAACAAACGCGCAGCTCAAAAACGCGCTGCAGAAAAGGCAGTTTGGCCACTCCCTAAAATGTATTGTTTGTGTTGCAGCGCGCGAATGCCGACCAATTCACAGGCGTCGGTATAAAGGTATCGTTCACTGGCGGAGAGGGCGATATGCGAGAGATGAACCAACTCTCCGGCGGACAGAAGTCGCTGGTCGCTCTCGCGCTTATCTTCGCTATACAGAAGTGCGATCCTGCGCCCTTCTATCTATTCGACGAAATCGATCAGGTACATGTTATTTGAAACGTTAATTTTCATTCATAAGCTTGCTTAGTCATAACGACGTAAGCAAATGAGTAAAGACAATTAATTACCGTCTTGTTCACTTTTTTACGTAATTTACCTTAATGTTTCGACTGTTTTAGGCCGGCCGCATACGTTCGGTTTTCTGATTCGGTTTCTGAATTCGTTTTTTCCCGAATGCTGCGTGCATTCAATACAAATTGTTGTACATGCCGCACATGTTCTTATTTTTTCCGAACGGAAAAAAAATTGACGTTCATTTAGAAAACAAACCGTGCGTACAGGTCATACCAACTAAAATTGAACGTCTGCGTAAATTCCGAATCTGAATTCCTGATCAGGAAATCTAATCAGGATTCCGTACGTATGCGGCCGGCCTTATACCCAACTTTCACTACCATAAATTAGTGTCGGCATAAATACCCCGCAATGAACTACTAGTCGTGTCTTTTCGGAATGTTTCTGGCTACACATAAAATCACTGTCTGTCAATCTGGCTGCTCTCTGTTCCGGGTGAATGGGGCACTATAGGATTTTATGAGAATTAGTAAGACTGGATGCTTGTAGTTATCAGCATTCGCAATATCATCATAGCACTTCCCGTTTCTCGTAACTCATTTTTACTGGCATTTTAAGTGTAATTAATTTACTTTGTATATTCCTAGGCCCTCGACGCTCAGCATCGTAAAGCAATCGCCAACATGATCCACGAATTATCAGACTCAGCTCAATTCATCACCACGACATTCCGACCCGAGCTGTTGGAGCACGCTCACAAGTTCTACGGAGTTAAGTTCAGGAATAAAGTGTCGCACGTGGAATGTGTGACGCAAGAAGAAGCCCGTGACTTTGTGGAGGATAGCGCGACACATGCATAATTTAAATATAGTATTTTTGGCGTCATTATTAATGTGGTATTATAATATAGGGTGTAATAAGGTCTCTCCCGAAAACTCAAAATTTGAGACAATTACAACTGAAAAGCATAAAAATGATACTTTTTGTAAACTTGTGTACATAAGCACATTTTGAATTCTATATTTGTGAGTAAAAACAACAATTTTCTTTTCTAGTTTTTATTACTCTCTTTGACAAGGCTTTTGCAAAATTTAACCATCACAGCGTCGAAGTTATTTTAAACGATAATGCAAATCGGATCCATAATCATCATACACTAGACATTTTATCTCGGTACAGGATCATGCAATAATTCTCTGACTGCTGTTTAAGTTTTCGGGACTGATTTTATTACACCCTATCCCAATATGGAAAAAAACCGCAAATGATATTTTCTGTAAAGAATACGTCAAAATTTTTAGTTAGGACTATTCATACGACTTGAACTAAGTTTATTATAAGACGTAGTTTTAAATGATGTTAAATTGACTTTGGTTCGAATAGGTTCTTCCATAATTTCTTACAAAAATTCTACGGAATTGCCTACCAGTACAAAATGTTATTATTTTGTAATTTCTTTGTCCATACGCACGATGGATCTAGGCATTCGTGAAGTTAGCCGCTTCGATGCGCAGTAGAAAATTTAGTATGAAAAATCCGCACTGTGCATCGAAACTGCTAACTTCACGATTGCCTATAGTCGTATTGCTCATTATACGGACTAAAAATATATGAAAAATGACATTTTTTCCTTCAATTTTAGTCCGTATAATGAGCAATACGACTATAGTACAGTCCAAAATTTTCCAATTTCTTAGATGTACCTTGAACACAAAAAAATTTGCTAAACACTGGCCTAGTAGATCCTCGTGCGTACTGTTACGCCGGCTCCATACGTTGGGGCCAACGTTGGTCCCAACGTTGGGACCAAGATTTCGTGAACCATCCACACGTTGGCGATACACCAGTCTTGTTCCGTCAGAGCCAACGTGCAGACGTCCGATGTCTGCGCGTCCGATACAGAAATTGAAATTTCTCTAAGTGATTTTACATTACTGAATACCAATTTTATCACAATCACATCACATTATGTCACTATCACACTTCAAACAACACACTATATTATAAAAGCGAAAGTTTGGATGTTTGGATGTATGTTTGTTCCTCTCTAACACGACAACCACTTAACCGATATGGGTGATATTTAAAATATAGATAGATAATAACCGGAAATAGGACATAGGCTACTTTTTATCCCAAAAAATTGCACGGTTCCCGTAACATAAAAAAAAAATAGTAGACTCCATCATCAGATCAGCTCGCTGTCACCATATTATTACATTGTAGTCAGAACTTGACAAATATGCCGAGTTTCAACTCAATCGGCTTATTTACTGAGGAGTTCTGTTGAACAGCTCTTGACTCCATCATCAGATCAGCTTGTTGATACCATAATATTTCATTGTCACCGAGAATCTATAAGTGTGCAAAATTTCAGCCCGATAGTTCTACAAACACAATAAATAAGGAATACGATGACATTCTCGCTCGTCAGTTGACACGTGCGCTCACGATGCGCGTCGAAACGGGACTGAGCATAGCGCCAACGTGTGGACGGATCCCCAACGTTGGCGCGCCAACTTCCTTTGATAAAACCGACACGGCACGGCCAAGCCCCAACGTTGGCCCCAACGTTGGCGCCAAGCTATTTTGTCAGCACCACACGTTGGTGAGAGGCATTGGGACCAACGTTGGCCCCAACGTGTGGATGCGGGGTTATGGTATGAATATAGCAACAATGTAATTGATGCGTTTTGTGTTTTGATTATTTTATTTGTATGTGTTTATTAAAGTCAATAAGCTGATTCGTGTTTAAGTTATTCCTTTTGTCTAATTTCTTCGAAGATTAACTCACATATTTAAGGTAATGCGATTAGTTTTATATCACAGGATAATTTAAGGATTAAGTGGGAAGTTCTAAGGAAACTATGAATAACACTGACCTGACGTGAATAAAAATATTTTTATATTCTACATTTTGTTTTGAAATATAACATCCCTATCTATTACCCCTGACGAAAAAGAGGTGTTATAAGTTTGCAGTGTGTATCTGTCTGTCTGGGGCATCATAGCTCCTGAACGGGTGAACCGATTTGGATGCGGTTTTTATTTGAAAAATGAAATGATCGAGATGGTTCTTAGCTATAATTTATGAAGATCTGTTCAGGCCTTTGAAGATCATTAGATCTTTTCTAGTTGATGAAGGGATATGTCGGGGGTTTGTTAATTGAGACCGACCCCATGAGCCCAAACACGATACCTCTGCTGGAAGTCGTTGGATATCCTGCTGATTTCAGATGAGCTGCAGTATCATGTTCTTACCAAACGTTGAATATCCCTTCAACAACTAAAGAGCTGATGATGATCTTCAAACGGCTGAACAGATTTTATTGAATCATAGCTAAAAACAACCAAACTACTAGGAAAAACAAAGTAAATAGTGTTTTAAAATTTAATTCGATAAAATCTTCATACACAATCGCATTTACATAACTTAAATATCAATCATATTGCTTTCGAAACCTTACACTAACCGAATGCTAAAATACTGAACCATTTTAGATTTACCATGCTATTACCTAAAACCGATGCGATGTGATTTTACAACTGGAAAGGCTAACTCGGTTTTTATTTAAATCCAAAAGCCCAAAATAACAATTTTTACATTGCATTTTAAAAGTTTGTAGTTATAAGTACATAAGTATCTTATTCTAAAAATACCAGTAGGTACAAGTACCTACCAAAAATAAGTAGAATGTGTTACAAATTCTAAACATAGGGTTGATATTTTGTAGAGATCCAACTACTACTTATTTATTAAATAAAACAGTCAAGAAAATTCTTACTTAGATATTCACATTTAAATTAGGCTTAGACCATGGTCTAAGAAATTAGGGGATATAAAATCTACATTTACAATCACACAGATAAAACGAACACATCGTCACACGAAGTTCGAAGGCACACGACATACACTCCCGTACATTGTATTAATAAGTTTCAATCAGTTCTAGCGTGGTTCTAGCATTATTTGAATATGCCGCTACCATCAAGGGTCAGGGTCTTCCGATCACCAATTTCCGGTTTTTTTTCGATGGACTTTTAAACTGTAGGTCACCGAAATCGGATTTCGCCTAGGACCAACTAGGACAGTCTAGAACGGCCAGTTATGAAAGGCTAATCGTAGAAAAAAATAAACTGTGCCTCGAGCACGAGTATGCACAAGTTTACTATTCTATCCGTGACTACAGTAAAGTATGGACAATTGTATGGACTGACCTTAGTTTAGTCAAGTTACCGCTAGTGCCGGTATGCACTGAATGCCATACAATTGAGATACTTTACTACAGTCACGGATAGAATAGTAAACTTGTGCATACTCTACTCGTGCTCGAGGCACTGAACTGCTGTACTGCTGTAGTAAATGAAGAGCTGAGATGACTGGTACCTACTGCACGGTGTAGGCCAAGACTGCTGGTCCTTTGTAGGTCACTGAAAGGGTCAGCTTCAACGGAATGGCGAGAGTAAAAGGCTCTACGCCAGGAAAAAGCAGTAAGTAATACCTACAAGTTTTAAATTTTACAGTAGCATAAATACCTCGTATTAATGTCATAACCCTTGTAAATTGACAGTCAGCCGGGTAAAAATACATCCAGTTAAAAAAACAATGATGTCCACACTTTCGACAAATAATTATCTACTGAAATCAAACACACTTCCTTCCCATCCTTAATATTTAAGGAAGATTTATTTTGAACAAAACCAGAAATTCTGGTTATGAGGTGTGGCATGAAAGTCAATTTTGGCAAGTATTTCTGCTAAATATTTATTTATTTAATAAAAAGTTACATTTTTGTGCTTCGATCATTTTGTTCTTATTCATTTAAGCTTACCAGTCAACTTGTATCGTCCAGTAGCTTTTAGAATAGGGTGTCTTAAGATATAGTAAGTACTTATAATTTGGTACATTCAATATCAAAAGTAGATGACATTTTAGAAACTTAGAAATAATCAGTTTTACACAATTTAATTCATCTATGAAGTATTAAATACGTGACTTACTTATGTTGTACAAAAAATACACAATTTTTCAATTGAAAGAATTTTATAAATTATTATTTTTTATCATCATCATCAAAGGACCCTGCTCTTTTTCAAGTAGGTATATTTTTTTATTGTATTGATATCGATTTTAATATAAATACACCCGAATACTGAAACGCTACTTAGTTTAAGTGGTGCTTATCATTGACATTAACTGTCATTTTTTATACGATTCTGAAGAGTAAGAACGTCTCAAATAATTAAGTAGCGTTTCACTATTAGATTAATAATTTCCCATTCCTTTCAAACTAATTCATAATCTACTTCTGATATCAATCTAATTCTGATATTGTGTACCTTAATCCTATCTCTTTCTTATCCGCTATAACTTCCAAAGAGGTACAGCATAAGGTGAATTCCAGTCCCTTTCAAAAACCTCCTGCAGATCTCTCCTAACATCTCTCGTCACGTTCAATCCACTCTCTTTAGTAACATCATCTTCAAACACAAATGCTACTCCAGCTGTATCTATGAAGTAATCGGCAGACCAGTTCGATGTACCGATGTACGCTGTCCTTTCTGTGACCATGTATTTGTTGTGGTTCACTCGGGCGAAGGGGATTTTTTCCTGGTCTGGCGTCGATGGTACTACGAAGCGTTTCTGGAAAGTAAAGGAAACAGATTTATGCCCGAACTGAAACTCTATTTAAATATTTGAGACGTAACACACCTGCTGGGATATTTTGTTTCACACGTAAAGTCGCTAACTCGGATTCGTTCCAACAAAAATTGTTCTTTTACGATGAAAACTTTGAAATGGTAGATGGTTGAAAAGTAATTTTGCACTAAATAACTTTATTGTTGTTCGTAAAAAATCTATTTGTTCGAACGAATCCGAGTTAGCGACTAAACAAAATATCCCACCTGTCTGGCACGTGCGCGAGGTTTCATACGATTTCTTATAAAGAATTCTGAAATTCGTTTCGGTCGATTCTTTCTGCGCGTTCGGCTCTGCTATATGTGCGTTCACCTTTAAACCTCAGTAGGTAGGAATTAGGGCATCTGGATCAAGGAATCCAGCTGCCCTAATTCCTACTTTTCATCTATTCAATTTGATCTATTCATCTATTCAATTTGATCTATTCATCTATTCAATTTGATCTATTCATCTATTCAATTTGATCTATTCATCTATTCAATTTGATCTATTCATCTATTCAATTTAATCTATTCATCTATTCAATTTGATCTATTCATCTATTCCAGTTAATCTATTCATCTATTTAATTTGATCTATTCATCTATTCAATTTGATCTATTCAGCTATTCAATTTGATCTATTCATCAATTCCATTTAAATAAATCATCTATTCAATTCTACTAGGTACCTATCTATTCAAATTAAATTACCATTGTAAGTATTCAATCTTAATTTTCTTTATTCATCTATTCTAGATTTCCTAACTAAATTAAAGGTATTTCTAGCATTGAAAAATAAAACTACACTTAAATGTTTAAATTATTTGAATTTTATTGAAACAAAGAAGTTATAAATTCACATAGAATTATCCATACTGTTTTATCAACTATTTACTTCTTAGATCTTAATTATAACTTATAAAAACAAATTACATATGTTATTTTGGACATACCATTTGTTTAAACAAAGTACATTTTTAAGTGCACACATTTTATCATGGTATACACATTTTAAAACGTCGTTTGATAGTTCATAGTTATTATATAATTGCGTAAAATTAGGACAGCCCTTATCTTCTAAGTTGTAAACAACATGTTCATTGCTGCATTCATTTAACATTTCTTCAATCCATTTCACTTTTTCTAGACCTTTTGTTAAAATACACTTTTTATCTTTCAAAATGTTAACAATTACCCGTTTGAAATCATGGTATGGTATGAATCCTTCATTCCAGTAAATTCTTCTATTTCTTTCTATCCAGCTTACTTGTTTTCTTTCTGTCTTGCTTAGATTATAAAATGGAAATGGTGGTTTGAATACCAATACTATAACATTTTTTTGACAGTCAGTTATTGCTATTTCTTTTAGAATAAATTCATTTTTATCCGTTTTGAAGCCTTGCACATCAACAATGACTTTCATGATATTTTCCGAACAATGTTACTCAAGGGCTTGTATTCAATAAGTCGTTCGTTAATTATAAGACAATACGCAGTTGTATTATCAGGAATATCAACTGATGTTTCGATTTCTAATCGCACATCAACAGGCCCTGTCTTCAGATTATCGTTTTGTCGCGAACAATCAATCACAAACAGTGGAGCCTTTTCTTTAAACTCAATCAAATCTAACAAAGGGTCAACTGGACGATCGTAGTAAGACTGACGAAATTTCGCATACATTTCATATAATATATTGTATTTATTCTCACTAAATTTTAAATTCAATGATTCATAGGGATAATACTGTGAATTAAGAAACAAAGTAACATTTGTAATACTACAGTGATCAAACCTTGAACAGTTATTTGTTTTAGAATTTTTTTTATTTGTTTGTAGACAAAATATAACATAGCGAGGTTTTTCAAGCTGTGATGCTGTCTTAACAGACCATGAATGCTTCATAGTTTTAGGTACTAATGGATACTCGTATAAATCCCAGTTCCGGAATGCCATTTGAATGGGCTTATCTCTTTCTAAAAGTTTAAGCAATGTTAGTTTTTCCCGATCCGAGACTTTCACATGTGGCACTCGCCACTGTACTCTCTGTATATCTATTTTCAAGTCTTCATCTTGCAAAATTTTAACACTGTTGAAGTTTGAATTGCCTCGGTTCAATACAAGTTCATGTTTGCAATTCATGATAATTTTATTGTAATCCTCTGCAAACCCAATTATTCTATTAAGTGGAATCATAACACTAAAATGACCATTAACACTCTTTATGCCATTCAAATTCCATCCCCACATAGCAGCAACTTTACTTTCACCAGCATTCATGGATATAAGGGATTTCAACGTAGTCGTAATACCAACATTTTTTGATCGATCTATTTCAATGCCATTAATCTCATATCTTATATCTTGAAACATGAACATCACAGGATTGTTTGTAAATTCTACAAGTTTTTGAACAGGTTTCATATCCTTTCCGATAATAGATGCATATCCTTCAATATAAATAAAACTTGAAGATGGTAATATATAAATGTCTTGCTGATGTATGGGTATCCTTATTTCATCATTTTCTCTAAAACTGTTGTTGTAGGGGTTGTAGGTATGAATTTCATAGCCTTCGATAGAATTATCGAATAGTGGCAAATCAGAAATCTGAAGAATACTCATACTTTGAATCCAAGGGCTCTCAAAAATGATTTATTTATTTTTGTTACTTGTTTTATTGGTTTCTTAACACGTGCTTCTGCTTTGAAACTATGTTGAATATTGTTTAACTTTTTCACAGTGCATGGAATTTTATTAAACACAATCATCTTACTTTTCGTAAATGAAGTCGTAGTTGTATAAGTTCTTTTCTAAAATCAATAAGATTGTTTTGTCCATCAACAATCTTTACTGTCACAGAATTTATGTTGTTTTTATTGATTGGAAAATAAATAATATTTTTCGGTACTTCCACAAATCGATGACCAGGTGGAACGTTTGGTATAAATTCATGAATTATGTGAGATGGTACACCGTTAACATATGACCCATGTATAAGATCACATTCGATTCGTATCACGGACAATGGAAGAATGCTCACGAGGTTGTCTGAGTCATGCCATTTATTAGCATCCAGTTTAGTATTACCAAAGCCAAGAATCTGACCAATGCTATTATTTTTTTCAAAATGTATAGTTTGTGAACAGTAGAAGGAACACTTTAATGTATTATAATTTGGTTTGATTTCAATTAAACAGTCTTTTATATTTCTTGATAAATAATCCTCGATATCAAATAAATCATAAACACCATCTGGTATTTGTAGCTCCTTGCCATCATCTCCATAAGAAAATAAGTTGTTTGATGAATTAATATTTGATACAGAATTTGTGACTGTAAAATATGATAAACCACATTCATATTCCCCACTAAAGTTTAATGAAGGGTGAAAGTATGAATTAAGCAATGATTCTTGTCCTGCGATAGTGATCGTAGAAGACATGATTGAATACTAAACACATTACAACTTTAATTAACAATTTATTCAACGTAGTTTTTTCCAAAACATTCTAAGAAATTTTAAACAGAGATGTCCGCAATTATAAGGATGGTTTTTCTGTATATTATCATAATTATAGTTAATATTTTTGCCTACATACTTAATTAATTCTTGAGGTGGTTTTAAATCCCCATAACTATCAAAATACTCTATATAATTTTTAAATTTAGCATAGGCTACCCAATGAGAACCAGGATTTTTTGAGCTGTCTAAATTTAGAATACCACATTCTTGCTTTAAAGGGTTGTTAGGTAATTGATCTCTCATAAACACTCCACGAAAATGTGGAATATCACCCGAATGATTGATTATATCAATATTTGTAAGAGCTCGATTAGGTAGCCATTGACTTAGTTTTTTTTTTTTCAGATATAAATAAACCTAAGCCATTTTTATGAGGCTTAATATGTAGCCCTTTCCCTATACATAATGCTTCCAATTTTTCGTTATGTCTTTTCAATTCTTCTAATCGCTTTTTTGCATCTTTGTATTCATTAATAGTTTTAACAATCCCAGCAACACCGCCTGCTAAGCTCCCAGTAGCAGATAAGCCCGCAAATATAGGGATTAAAGGTAAAACACCGCCAGTTTTTGGAATAGAAATTACACGTGGTAATTCCACGTTTGAATTAGTTGTCATTTCCTTTGCAGCTGCAATAGCCAACTCGATTGCCATTTTTCTTTTTTTAGGCTTTAGTTTTTTTAAATAGTTTTTTGTATGTGAAATAATTTTTTTAAAACGTTTTTTTAAGCCAGTCCCTTTAGTAACACTTGGGTTAGGATTTTTAATATTTCCAGAACCCAACTTTACTTTAGATAACATAGCTTTATTAACTAACTGAGCTGCTATTTTTTCTCCAATTGATGCATCTGAAGCTTGAAGACGTTTTCTTGCCATTTTCATCAATTGTATATCAGCTTTAAGGCGGTCTTGTAGAGACAATGATCTAGAGTAAGCAATGTCGTGTTCTTTGCAGTATTCGTCTAGCTGGTTAATACCTTTATCACCTCTAATGAGTCTTTTTAATAATTTGGTTCCAGGCCCGCAATAATTATATCCAGGCAAATGAATTTCATACGGCAAGTGATTAATGAGCCAATTGAGAAGTCTACTACCTATCATTACTTTTGTCGAACTAAACACTAAATATAAAAAACACCTTTATATAGCTGTAATATAATGATTCTTCAATTAATAGTACTAATAATTATAAAACGTTATTTTTATCAATCCAGCTGTTTTGAGTCGTTGGAAGTCCTAGCCATTTCACATAAACCTTATTTTTTTTTCTTCTTATAACTTTTTCAACAAGATATATTTCTGGATGCTTAGTCTTTTGTAATTCCTGTGCATAAAACGCTCCTAAAATAGGTTGATGCTGCATATCTTTTAAAAGATAAGTGACTGGTCGTGTTGGTTGTACTTTAAAGATTTTAAATATTTCTGTAGACCAGTTGGGTGTATATCCTTTTTCAAAAGTTCCTTTGTATTTACTTATTCGTACACAATCACCAATTTTAAAGTTGTTTCTAGTTTTTATCGAATTTAATGGTGCTGCAAGTTTCGCATACCGTTCAACGATGGTTTTTTTATTATTATCGTTAATTTCTATTGGTTTACAACCAATTGTTCTATGAGTAGTGTGATTATAGACTTCAACTATTTTATCTAAGGTACCGTTCACCCAAATATAATTTCCATTAACTGCAAACTGTCTAAACAGTTTTGATTTTATAGTTCTGATAAGTCTTTCTACTATCGAAGCTTTTTTTGTTGAAAACGTTGAATAATGATTAATTTTATAGTCCTGTACAAGTTTTTTAAACTTCTTATTATAAAATTCTGTACCTAAATCTGTTTGCAAGTTTTTTGGTTTCTTGCCTTGCTTCAATAATTTTCTAAAAGCAGCAAAAACTTCATCTTTCGTTTTCTGTTTTAAAGGATAACACCAAGCATATTTAGAAAATGTATCGATTACTACCAAAATGTATTTATAACCACAATTTTTCGTTGAAATAGATTGTAAATCAATTAAATCAGCTTGCCATAGATCGTTTAAATCCTTCATAATCACATGTCTCCTCGGAAAATTCACTCTCGCATTTCTGTATATTTCATTTACGACATCTTCTTTGCTCATTTTTTAATAGGATTTCTATGTTGGATATTTTCAAATTGACTTCGTTAAGGCACTGTTCAAGATGCTTAATTTTTTTCAAACAAATTTCTATTGATTTGTCTATGTACTCTTTTGTGGCACTATCTCCAGCATCTACTGGGTTCTGCAAGTGTTTTATAATTTTATTTCGTGCACTTATATGCCCATCACCTGTATTTTTAAGCAACACTTCTTCATCATTATGCTTTTTCTTAAATAAATGAAGTCCAAACTTATCGACGTTCATGTTTCATTGATGCATTAATAATACTGACGATAATACTAGGTATGAAGACGTCTTTATTCTTTTATAACACCTGCTTCTTTCAGTTCTTCAATAATTGAAATTATTTCGTTATCATGGTTATTGTTACCCGCATCTCTTGATGCAACTAATATTTTTAATCGTTCTATTAATTCATTAGGATCATCCCAATACACCAAATCTGTATTTAATTTATACTTTTTTAGAGTCGGTAACCCTTTACCAGATTTGCTTACTTCCGGATTACCTTCAGAGTCATCAATATTGTTTGAAGAGTCTAGAAATAATGGTCTAATTATTTCTCGATATTTAATGCTTTTATCACCTTTGATTTGCCCACTCGGATTGAAATATCTTTTATGAGCGTTAGTTGTTGTCAGAATGTCTTTATATACTAATTGATCTTTTTCAGAAACTAGCGACAAATCTGGAGTTTTACGTAGCAGTAATTCTTTGAGTCCTTCTGTTATTTCATAATGCCTGTCATAAATAGTAAGCAAATGTCTAGTATCTTTATTAATCGGATCGTCCGTTGCAGAAATTTTTACTTTCGTATTTCCAATTAAAAGGTTTTTATTATCTTTTCTTACTCCAAAAGGTATATTAATATTTTCATATATATCTTCAATATCATTTTTATTAAGTGATCTCTCTAAAGTTTTTGCCACCTTTTCTAATCTAATGCTAGGTAAAAGGCATTTTTTATCGTCTTCTTCAAAACTTGTTTGAGCCTCTTCATAGTTTTCATGGTCAGAAATAGAGCTCATATTGTATGGACTATTGGTTTCATTTTTATTCGTTTTCTTATTGCTATTTTTTTGTTCACTTGCTTCAATCAGAAATTTTAAAGGTTCTGTTACAGGTTTCAATACTCTGTTCATAGTTAAATCTGTTCTATCCTCATCATCTCGTATCTGCTTTAATTTATTTTTTATTATATTGACTGATTCAATAAGTTGCTCTTTTATATTTTGCCCCATTATCACTAATAGTTGCACGCATTAACACAAGTTTAATCGAATAGATATGTTGATACACTGTGCAATATACTTATTTCAGTTATATTTATATAGGTACAGTCAGGTCTATAAAAATATCAAAACCTTTTCGATATCTCCCCTCATTAAGTGCACAATCTTTGTTAATTAATAAAAAGTTATGAGGCTCTTTCCAAACAAAAGAACAAAGATCTTTAAATTTATTCCATTCGATATCCGAATTGACATGCTCATCGTAGAGATGTTTTAAATTCACATCGTCTTGCTTAAAGATTATCAATAGGTTCGCATTGTCACGAATAAGTTGTTTTGGAATTTTCGAATACGTCTGTGATAGATAAAAACAATCTATTAACCGATGTCTCCCCATTGAAAAATAATTACGAATGTTTATTTGATTCTCACAAGTTACATCATCAAATATCATTACTGAGTTTTGTAAAGCTTCATTAGGGTGTATAACTTCTTCGTTTACATTGTAGATGAAAAATAATATTTCAGGAACCCTTCGTAATACTTCTTGTAAAAATAAATACTTTGGTTGAAAGGCTGTTTTAGAATACAGGTATATATTTCTGAACTTGAGACCATTGCTTTCTAAGAGCAAACTTAGCATAACATTAGTTTTACCACAATTCGAAGGTCCGCATATAATGCTTCGAATGGAATTCGGTAAGAGACAACTGTGTTTTACATTGTGTTCATGTTTTTCTACATTCAGATTCCTTACTTTTAAGGAAAGAGGGTGTTTAATCAGCTTCATTTATAACAAATTGTTAACTGAGTAGATGAACTGCTATATTTAAACAGCCTAATTATCAACTGAAGCAGATGATCAGCTAACCTGAGTTTTAATAATAATGAGCAGTTAGTTCATAAGCAGTTGCTTTCGATGATTATCGCTTCATTCTGCTGATTTGACATAGTGTTCATGCATTTATAGTAGGTAGGTAGGTACTGTGTTAAAATAAAACCATAACAATTAGTATAGTATTCAAACCATATTGTATTAATGCTTTCTTATTTGCTAAATTTATAAATCTGGGTATATCATAAGTTTAAAATTAATCTTAAATTAAAATATAGTATTACAATGACCCCAAGGCAGTGTATGAATTTGATCAGACTGTATCTGTCTCTTATCATCGTTTCCATTAAGAAGTTGTTTGTTTACTCGCTGTGTGTATAAAACATGCTTTATAGATCTTATCAAATTCATATTACATCTTGTGCTTGTATTGCTACTATAAAGAGTTTTGCTATAGTTGCTCATTTTCAAATGTTTAGTAACTGCTTTAGTGATTCCCTTTGCTTTCTGAATTTTAGATTTTACACTACTCAAACTGTATAGTTTAGCTCTTAAACCAATAAACTCCTCAATTACGTCACCACCCATCTCGTCTTTGAATAATCCAGGAATTTGTTCGTTAACCTTTGGAATATTATAAATATTATTTGATGCAAAGTTACTTGTATCGAAACGCGAAATGTTATCCTTCATATCTTTGTAAAAGTCTTCCGTAAATATCAAATACAGTAAGCTATCAGTATCTGTATAACAAAGTTGAGCCTGATCTCTGTATTTTTCCTTTATAAAATCATAGTGAAATTGATACAAATGTTGTTTAGCGTACTCTAAAACCGAAAATCCGATATAAATAGGTCGATCTAGCAAAATTTGTTCATGGTTTAGCTGAATAGCTGCAAAGTTCTCTGAAAAAACGTCAATGCTTTTTAAATTAGGTTTTGCTATCAATTTTTCAGCACCAATGTATTTATTTGTAATGTTTTGTGTATCTCTCCATCGTGTCACTAATTTGACGTCAACCTGTTTTCTTTTGTTTTCAATCGTTTTACCGAAAATTGAATTATTAAATAATTTAAAAAGATTTTTTTCGAACGTTGTTTTTGACGACTGTCGTAATGAAGTATTTTGATCTATATAAGGTTTTAAGAATGCTTCCTGTCTAAAACTCAGAATGCGATGTATTTTTTTTAATATTAGACCATGCTTCAAGCATTCTTTTAAATGCACATAATGGATTACATAATTAAATTTATCATAAAGGTTTGATATGAGTTTCTCAGTTTTACTTCCTGGGGGTTTGTATTTTTCAGGTGCAAAAGGCAAATCCTTATGTAAATCATGTAAATGATCTGGATACAAAAGATCGACTTCTAATATGTAACCATAATCATTGTCGTCACAGACATTCATTACATTGAAATGTGCTATTTCTCGAGGCGTTAAAAATCTAAATTCAGAAATCGGATATCTTCTTGTCATTGCATGGCCATATAAATTAACACAATCTAAATATATGAGAAAAGAAGATTGTTTAGATTCATCAAATTCAGGAAGATATTTATTAGAAGCCACAGCATGGCGTAGCGAGCATTGAGCAAGACCTCCTCGTATGCCTTTTTCCAACATTTGATACATTTCTAAATCACTTAATAGTTCTAACTTAACATTGGTATGTAATAGCATTGCATCCCAGCTCAAACTAGGTGAAGTTACGTAATAAGCCGGATCTAATTTGTAATAAAATAGACTTGTATTTCTGAACTTTTCGAATATATCACACAGCAGTAACACATCGGATTTCACATATAAATCAGTATATTCTCCAAGGTTACTCACATTCAAGTTATTCCATACGTCATGAGCGTGTGCATAATCATCATCACTAACATTATTTTCATTCAAAAAATTATAAAAGCTTGATTTAGGAGGTAATTCCGTCTCTTTAAATTTTGACCAGCAATCCATGTAATCATAAGGATATACACCTTTCTTTCGCATTAAATCGAATTGTTTCTCACTATGAAAACCATTTGATAAATGCACAAAATCACTCTTGGATAAACTTTTCGATAATTGCTCGAGACTTGAACTTAAAAATTGAAAAGAATCAATAAATTTTATTTCAATGTGACGATTACTTTTATTTTTAGGTTGTATGATTTTTGTAAAAGACAGATACTTTTCTTTGGTCTTAGGAATTATTTTAATTGAACCTTCAGATTTTACCAACTCTTCTATAAACAAATGCGAGTCATAGCCAGATAGATTATGAATTACCACCGGAATGAATGGGCATACTCTATGCATCAAGTTACAATGAGAGTGCGCGGCGCCTCTAAATTCACCTGTAACATGATCATGATCTCGCACCTTATCATCGAATAGTACTTCATTACATATATAGCATACAGTTGCATTAAGATATTGTGTTTTTTGATCAGGTGTTAAAGGTGTCATTGGCTTTTTATTAGATAATATTGTGTTTATTCTTTCAACGTCTTTAATTAAACTTTTTATGAATACTTCGACACAGTTTTTACCTCTATACGTCACATACTTATTCATGTTTTGATCATGTGAACAGCATATATAATATCCAAAGCAAGAAGGCTGATGTAACTTTAATGATTTTGTATTTTCAGAGTTTTGTTTTTTACAGTTTAGCAAAAGACATTCAAAGTCTGCATAGATAATGAAATTAATCTTTTGCTGCCTCTCATAGTTCTTGAATTTTAAAATAGAATTCTTATCAGGTAAAACACTGGATATACGGTTACAATGATGTGATTTATATTTGGTTTCTTTATTGAAAAACTGTAAGCAGGCCTCGCAAAGAAAAATTTTTCCTTTATAACAAGTAATTTGACGTCGCACCAATCGTATAAGATCTTTTATTAAGCAATAATGTCCTTTATTTTTTCGTTCGAAATAGAGCAAGTTGACATGATCAATTTTGCGTTTCTTGGTAAAATATAAAGGTCCAGTCACACAGCATTTATCGTCTAAGCCATAAATATTGATACTTATATCTGGGTTATTCATTTCAAATAATCTAATATCCGAAAATGTAGGTGGAAAAGACATTCCCTTTATATTTAGAATTGATGAATAATGTGGATATGACTGTACTCTACACACATTATTCTTTGCGGGGAAAAGTTCGGCAACCACACACCATAGGAAACAATAATTATCATGATTCTGTATGTTAATACAACTCTTTGTTTTTTTAATTGATTTCGGTAGTTCTATGTATGTACCACCTCTCATAGGGCAGTACTTGTTTACATTAATTTCTAAATGACTCATGCTCATAAAACTCCATCCAGATTCGCAATGCTCAAACTCTGATAGTTTTGTTTTAAAAACATCTGTTAAATTCGAAACTACTTCTTTCAAATCTGTACTCTGATAAATTATTTCATACTTTGTATTAAAAGACTTAAGTTGTTGTTCATTCGACTTTGGTAAACTATAATATGCAAACAGTTCAAAGTTTAATTTAATACACTCATGTTTTCTTAATGACATTGTTATTAAATTTATTAGATCTTTTTGATAATTGCTGAGGATTGCTTCTGGTGTGAAGTGTTCAACATCCAGACCTGGGTTCATACGATAAGTAACAATTCTATTTTTAAATGCAGTATTAATAATGAATATATTAGCAAATTCTGTATCTAGTAAACAGTTTGATTTATGTAAATTTGTTCTCAAATGATATTTGTATTCATTTTTCAACATTTCGATACGACATTTTTCGCATTCAATCATTTCATTATCATTATAATTATCGATACTCGTAGGTACGGGCTGGAGGTGTGATAAAACTGTAAAAGAAAAAACAATAAACATACTATTATCGATTTATTGACTTTATAATGTAGTTCAATCATAAAACTATAATTAAAAATAAAATTAAGAAATATAAAACAATGAGGTAGCCGTAATAATATAATAGGCTAATTAAAATATCTTATCTAGTGATAGGATATTCTAAATGGTTGCTGAATAAAGTGATTCAGCAACCATTTATAATATCCGGGGGACAGTTCCTAAATTCCTTTCTGGTTGCTTTTATGAACTCAGTCAAATGTGCCCATGCTTCCGTATTGTCATTGGTACGGTTTTTCACTGTAATGATAGCATGGCGCCATCGGTTCATGGGCTGCACATTTTTAATTTCATTACAGTTGTAAACTTTTAATTCTATGAAGTGTGAGCCTCCTTTATCGCTATCCGATTGTTTTGATATTCCGCTGGCCACTCTCTTTGTAAAAAAAGAGACCAACGGAGGTGTTTTTTTATTACCAGCTGATAAATCATCGTCACTGTCGGTGCCGAACAAATCACGAGCCGTGGTCTTTTTTGAAGAGCTGGGGCGAGTTGCGGGGGGATGGGCATCAGCGACGTGGTCAGGGCTCTTCTTCATTTTCTTCGCGCCGCGTTCCACTCTCCGGGTCTCATCTATGGAAATATTTGTGTTCGTTAGAGGGCGATCGTCTTTTAAAGAGTGGAACATAATGCAGTGCCTTATCTGTCTTCGCGATACATTTATAAACTTAGTCAGATGAAACCATGCCTCTGAATCACAATCGCTTCTGTTTCTAATAATGATATCTGCATGTAGAAGCTTCTTATTCATTAATTCGATTAATTCGGTTTTCTGTGCGCTATATATTTTCAAAACGATATAAAACTTTCCTATCTCTGTTCTATGTATCTGCCTGCTGAATACTTTTTCGGAACATTTTTTTGTAAAATAAGAGATTAGTTTTGGTTTATTACCGTTATTCGCGCTGACATCATCTTCCTCTTCACTGTCAGTCCCGAATAACTCATACTGTGAGTATTTCTTGTGCGGGGTGACAGGAGCGATGTGTTTTCTTTTTCGCGATGCCGATGTTGAAGGCGAATGCACTGCATCAGTGCGCGGCGGTGTGCGGGTGCGCTGGGGTGAGCGGGTGCGCTGTGGTGAGCGCTGCATGCGCGGCTTGGCTGCTTCCGACGCCCCGGGAGTGCCGTTCGACTGACGTCGTCGGGATGTTGGTGTGGTTGATTGAGCCCTCTCCTCATCCGAGCAGTCGAGTGAGGGCATGTTACGTGCGTTCTTGGACCTGAAAACCGAATAAATTTTATAAATACAAGTGTTGAATAGATGATCGCATTAATAAAATTAAATAATTGAGTGTTTAAATGAGAAAGATGTATGAAGTAACTAAATGAATTAATAAACTATGTGTATGAATAATATAATTTGAATAAACTTACATCTTGACTTCAAATTTTCCGCTAATTTCTTGACAACGAAGATGGGGATCGGGCAGTGTCTCCAGATAAATGACGATCAATTTGGATCGCATCCCGGCTTAAATAGACCTATTCCACGTGCCCGATTTTCCGTATTTGGAGAGTGCAACACAATCAATAATGCAATGTAAGCATTGCGTTTGATTACATGCGAATCGATTATTGTTTTATTGAAATACAAATTTGGAGTAGTATAATAAAATCATTCAGATTTGTCTGACTTTTATTTGATTGTCGTTTGTCGCCAAAATTGCGTAATTTTAAAATGCCGGTACAAGCCTCATTATGATTTGGCATGGACACGGACGTCTTTCTATTTAATTCAAATTTCATACATACATAGATAACATACATTTTTTTCTATACGGATCGCATCCAAGAGCTTTTTTGTTTTTCATTTACTAAGACCGCCTGCAGTAGGTACCTACTTATACCTATATAAAAATTAAGAAAAGTACCTCAGTGTGACAGGCTCATGTGTGCATGGTACTTATCCATAAAGTTTACCTATAACAATTAATTTAATTGATAAATTAGATTCGTTAAAGTTACTCAATAAAATTCTAAAGCTGGGTACTCACTTAGCTCATAGCACGTAACGTATCAGATACTGTATCAATGTTCAAGTGTGCACGACTCGTCCATGGTCTATGTATTAAGCCACCACACGATGGATCGGTGCGATCATGCTACACCCCACTTACGAACTTAATACTGTATCCGTTATGTTACATGCTATAAGCTAAGTGAGTACCTGGCTTAAGATCAAGCATATTAGTTATGACCCGCTGCATGTAGGAATTGAACACCGCAGATAAGGTAGGTACCTAGTTTCATCGTATTATTTTCGTCCTATACTGTGACATATTATTATGATGTTGTACATTCTTTACCATTTTGGTACATAGTCTGATAAAACATGGGATTATGAACTCTTAGTGGTGTAGATATATCTTAAGCGAGGGGTATAAATGTTTAATATGAGTAGTTTGTTTTTTCAATAACCATAAAGCTCTGAATCCAATCAGACGGAACACCTCCCTGTCTTCAAGAAAATGCCTGTAAGTAATTTTATTTAATTAATATTATAGTTAATTACCTAACCCATACAAATTAACTGATCATTTTAATTAAGATATTTCTTATGCTTTCAGTATTCAAGCTGGATTCTGTCACCACCTGTGAGTACTTCTAATGAATCAGGAGGCGTCTTCGAAAATCAAAACATTCAGAGAAATGACATTGCTGCACCGAACTTTTTAAAAACCAAAATGTTGACTGCGTGCATTAAAACAGCTGTCAGGGGAATGAAAATCATTCGAATCGAAATATATGACTCGGAGCAATTTTCAAATACCGAAGAATCTACATGCAAGTGCAATGCAGAGATATGTGCACAGCATGTAGTCAATAATTATTACTCAGATACCATATATTCGAAAGTCAGAGACATTCTTAAGACTATGGATAACTCTGTCTATGTGAATTTATAACTTCTTTGTTTCAATGAAATATAATTATTATAAACATTTAAGTGTAGTTTTATTTTTTCATGCTAGGAATTTACACCTTTAATTCAGTAAGAAATCTAGAAAGAATACTTAGATGAATAATAAAAATGTAGATCGAATACATGATGGATGAATAGGTGAAATATTGAATTGATAAACTTGAATAGGTACCTAGTTGAATAGATAGGTATTTAAATGGTATTTAGATGAATAGATCAAACTGAATAGATGAATAGATTAAATTGAATAGATGAATAAATCAAATTGAATAGATGAATAGATCAAATTGAATAGATGAATAGATCAAATTGAATAGATGAATAGATCAAATTGAATAGATGAAAAGTAGGAATTAGGGCAGCTGGATTCCTTGATCCAGATGCCCTAATTCCTACCTACTAACCTCTAAATAATATCTAGGAAAACTAACTAGATAGAACAATATACACATAATGCCTTACTTATAAACGCCTCTCAACTTGAACACCAGTGTTCATTGTTTAACAATGCTCAAGATTCGCCGTCACTATTTGTCACTATCTGACAAAAAGGATGGCGATAGTTTAAACGGTGTTTCAATTTTGACAGAAGTTGAGAGGAGTTTATAAGTAAAGGGGTTAAAACCTTACCACTTGCAAGTCAACCCGTGGATATGACCCCGACAACGCGGCGAGGGAACGCAAGAAGAAGTCTTCCGAAGGATGAGAGTGTTTCCAGTAACTGATGAGGAGCTTTACTTTCACTTTCTGCTCGAGAGCCGCTTTTCTCAGCGCGTCGTCAATCTTGGGCCAGAATCTGAATATTTAAGCTGGTGTTAATGACAAACAGACTACTTTATTCCCTGGGCATAGAATAGATAATAATACTACGTATAGATTGGATACTGTGAGTTTGAGCATAATAGTATAAGGCAGCTGCCCTTACTGCCCCGTCTCAAAAATTCACCCTGTATACGGTTGGGTTGCATCGCCGCTATTTAGAAAGCTAACTAGATCTGTGTCGCAAAAAAAATAGTGCAGCAAACACCTTGGTATCATCATCATCATCTCAGCCGTTGGACGTCCACTGTGGACATAGGCCTCCCTCAAAAATTTCCATATGTTGCGGTTGGAAGCGGCCTGCAACCACCGTCGACCTGCAGTTTTTACAAGGTCGTCTGTCCATCTTGTCGATGGACGTCCAACACTACGCTTGCCGGTCCGTGGCCTCCACTCGAGAACTTTTTGGCCCCATCGGCCATCTGTTCTGCGTGCTATATGGCCTGCGACCTTGATATACCTACTTAACATGTTAAATGCCCGCGTCGCACATTTCAATGTCCTGCGACACTTCTTCGGTGAGCACCACAGAGACGAGGCAGGGAATTTGTTAAGCGATAATATACAGTTACTTACGATAGTTTGGGCGTAAACTGACTGACTGGCATATACTCCATAACTGAGATGTAGACAAACTCTTCCGCAGCGCCAATGATTGACACAATAGCATCATCATCATTCGTCCTACCGACGGGGCTAAACGGTGGCGGGGAGCTCTGGAACCAACAGAAAAAGTACCTAGGTAAGTAAGTTCGTATGAACAAGCAGCTAACTCTGGTGACGGAGTTATTAGGCTGCCTAAAGGCCTCCGTCATGGCTTAACGACTTAAAAGCCGGGACCGACAATTGAAACGTGTTCTCCGAAGCACGGAAGCGCTCAGCTCGTAATACCACTTGTGGTCACCCATTCAAATTGTACTGCGCACAACTCTGCTTAACTTCAACGATCAATCAAGAACGTCTAAAAAAGCTATGCCACGAGAGCTCAACAAACAACAGATAAATCCTATAACAAACTAGCAGCGCCCTCGCGGCGTTGTCGCCGTAATGATGGTAGATGATGATAATGATTATAAGTAGTCTATAACCTTCCTGAAGAGTTCTGCTATCAAATGCAGAGATATTTTTCAAATCGGACTGGTAGTTCCTGAGATTAGCGCGTTCTAAGGTAAGGTTCTAATATATCCCTAATGAAATAATGATAAGTATAATAATAATATTGGTGAAAGGTATAGTAAATTATCGTATATGGGATAATAGAGAAATAGTAAATCTGGAACCTGTCCGTATTGAAAATGACTTCACTGATAAAAGAGCTGTGACCACATAATATAGACTTCTCCATAAGCATGTTTTACAGTGTTCATTATTTAGACGACCGAGTTCGGAGGTAATGAACTCGCCAACACCTGTGTGTAGTTTAGCACCACATGAGTTCATTAAAAAGAAAGCGACTTGTTAATAATTAATTTGTTATTGTGGAAAATCTTTTATAGAATAAAATGTAGTCTATCGTTATCTAAGATGTAAAAGGTAAGTTACTAGCAGCGCCCTCGCGCCGTAGTGATGGTATATGGTGATGATGATCATGAAAAGTAACCTATAATCTTCCTCAAGAGTTTAGCTATCAGATGCAGAAAAAAATTTTCAAATCGGACTGGTAGTTCCTGAGATTAGCGCGTTCTAAGGTTCTAATATAATCAGTGGCGGCCTTTGGGGGTGGCGAGCAGGGCACTCGCCCGGGGCCTCGCGCTTGTAGGGGCCTCGCGCAGCAAGCCGACTAGAGAAAATCTTTTATAAGCATTGGTAAACCTAACCGTTAAAGATAGACAAATTCTATTGTGAACTTTTCTTTAAACCTATAAAATAAGAACAATGCCTTCTACATTGTTTTGCTATTATTTATCTCAAAAAGAATAGGCAACTTTTTTTAGGAAAACTCCCAGTCAGCTATATTTTTTCCATCTTTTTCAACAATCATCATCATATTTCAACCAATTTACACAAAACCTAAACGAATTATACACCTACCCTTCCTCATGAACCACTCTGTCTGTCTATTGGTGAAAAAACCAAATAAAAATCCGTTCAGTAGGTAGTTTATGTTGTAGTAGTAGGCGAAGGACTTTGTTTTAGAATAAGTGCGCGACTCCGACTTTTCGTCATCAAAATTTCAATATCTAGGAACTTTGGTAGGGCCTCGGAATGACTAGGCAGGCTCGGTCCCAGGGCCATGACACCCCACCCCCCCAAAATCTTTGATCCAGCATCCAGCATTATAGTGTCTTAAATTCTTAAATGCTAGGAATTCTAAATTTTTCGTACAAACGTTTTTAGCCCTTTTCATCCCGTCATATCAATGTGTCATTTGTCTTAAAAAAATCGGCTCGCTTTGCTCGCATTTTAGCTTCATGTGTATTTTGCGAACGAAGTGACGAAAAAGTGAAATGTCTGACCGCAGAATAGAAACCGACAAGCAGCCAGCCATTTCTTTAAGCATTGTAAGCAAAATCTAGTGTCATTTTGATGTTGCATTTTTCTTTAAAAAATTCGGCTCGCTTCGCTCGCATTTAAATTCATAGGTATTTTGCGAGAGTAGGGAGCTCGCTTTGCTCGCATATTAGGCTCATTATTTTGCTAGCACAGTGAAAAAAAAGTACTAAAAAAAATTCGGCTCGCTTCGCTCGCCCCCCCCCCCCCCCCCTTTCCCGCAGCATAATATCTCGTGTCCCTCCCAAAAATCTTGGTCTCACGCCCGTCACCAGGGGCCTCGCAAACATCTACCGCCCGGGGCCTCGCGATAGCTAAGGCCGCCCCTGAATATAATAATCAAAGTGTTCTAAGCGAGGAGGTTGTGATGACGAATTTTCAATATTATCTCTTCTTAGGTCAAACATCTTTACTAGGTACTTATAGTCGAATTGCTTATTGTACGAACTAAAAAATAATATATGAAAAATGACATTTTGATCGTCAATTTTAGTGCGTATAATGAGTAATCCGACTATAGATATTTTATACAGTACCTAGGTATCATAAAGCAATATTTGCCTACATGTACAGGTGTCTGGGACATTGTTGAGATGGAATAGGCTTGCTCTTAACTCTTAGCTATATCTATCTACGAGTATATCGCCCTTCTCCACAGCTGGTAAGATATGGTCTATTCGTGGGTTCTACTGGCGGGTTTCCTCACGATGTTTTCCTTCAAAATATACCTACGCGTAAACTGAAATCTTTCTAGGTACGTAAACATATGGGTGATTGTATACCGTAATACTGAAATATTAAAGCGCGCTTGGTTATTAGCTCGGTCAAGGACTTAATCTACACATAACTTTGGGTAAGAATTCAAGTTCACCAACATTGAAAAACTAATAGGTAAGATATAGACAATTCAGTCATCCCGTGACCACGAACGCTGCAACGTGTTCGAAACGTCGGGAAACAAAATAAATAAAAGGTACGCGATAAAATCCCGTAATAATAATTATCATTAAGATATAGACAAGTATGGCCGATACATGTAAATTAAGTTACAGGTTTTCTCAAAAGATTCAAGTTTCAGTTTCAAGTTTTACCAAAAGGAGAATTGATGCACTGGATTGTAAGTGTAAATTCGGGGTTGAAAGTAGAGCATCCCAACAGACCAACTTTTATCATCTTAGGTGCAAGCCAGACAGAAGAGATGTAAGACGAGGGCGCGTCGCGGACAGGCGCAGACGTAAAAGCATTGCGCCCGCGCCCCGTCTCTTCTGTATGTTTTGCGTCGCGACGCTTCTACACATTTTGTATGAAAGGGACGCGGAGGAGACAAATGTCCGCGCCCCGTCTGCGTCTTACGTCTTTTCTGTGTGTCCAGCGCCTTAACCTATGGTTATTTTAACCGTCCATTTGGGGTGAATAGATATGGTGTTCTTTTTTCAAGGCTAGATCATAGATGCTTTATGGGCCAAACATTTTGACGTTCTAATGGAAATCGTTTTTCGTGGCCTACATCGTGGAGAATACTTACTTATAGCAATTATCATTAAAATCGATTCATATAGCTACATTATCAGCTCAGCTAGGGGAATCAGGAGCCAACTCAATTATCACACTAATATTATGAATGCGAAAGTTTGGATGTTTGAATGTGTTTGTTCCTCTATAACTAACCGATTTAACTAAAATTTAAAATATAGATAGAAAATGATAGGGAATAAGACATTATGCTACTTTTTTCTCAATTCGTCTGAATCTTTTTTTTGTGATTTTTTTTTGTATGTTCATCGGTTCACCGATTTCTCGAAAAATCCTGGACCGATTTGGAAAATTCGTTTTTTGGTTTGAAAGGTTATACTTTGTTATATATTATTATTATACTTTCCGATTAGTGCCACAAAGATTTAGTGAGGATCTGTCGAGGATCTTCGGAGTTATGAACAGAAATGCACCTCGAAAGTGCAGAAAATTGCTCAGTTTAAAACATTGAAGTCGGTTTTTTATTTATTTTTATTTAGCCACTTGTCGATAAAACTGTTAGTGATGTTGTCAATATACAGGGTGTGGCAAATTCTTGGTCACTGAAGGGTAGCTACCTTTTCTCTTGTAGTTAGAAAGTTTTGTTCTTAGGAAACTTCAGTTTTATTTTGAAGAAAAAAATAATTGCATTTTTAGATTTTTGAAAAAAAGTACCTACAGTTAGCCTAAAAAAATACATTTGTCAAAAAAAAACAAGTTGGTCTTAATCGACTCTATTTCCCACCAGGAACACTTCTCCCAAAGTAACTTATCAAATCAAATCGTAAGTTTTTGCAATAATTCAAAAAAACACATCCCATACATTTTCTATGAAATTAGTAGTTGTAAACATTATAGTGCCACTTATTCGATCGTTTTTAATTTAATTTCGTAACTGCTCCGGCAAGCTGGAAGGCTATTGTAAAGCGCGTATTTAAATTTAGAACAAAGTGCTTCCCTGCAGATGTACTAATGGTATGCTCCATGCATACCATTCTCTCTTGGGGCTCTGTCTTAGGCACCTGAGGCTTTACAATAGCCTCCCAGCATGCCGAAGCAGTTACGAATTTAAATTAATAACCATCGAATAAGTGGCACTATAATATTTACAACTACTAATTTCATAGAAAATGTATGGGATGTGTTTTTTTGAATTATTGCAAAAACTTACGATTTGATTTGATAAGTTACTTTGGGAGAAGTGTTCCTGGTGAGAAATAGAGTCGAGACCAACTTGATTTTTTTGACAAATGTATTTTTTTAGGCTAACTGTACTTTTTTTTTTTAAATCTAAAAATGCAATTATTTTTTTCTTCAAAATAAAACTGAAGTTTCCTAAGAACAAAACTTTCTAACTACAAGGGAAAGGGTAGCTACCCTTCAGTGACCAAGAATTTGCCACACCCTGTATAGACCATAGATAAAGAATGTTTCTTAGATATAAACTGGTGGCACTATGAACGAGTTCAAAGTTTGAAAGACATGACATGACAGTAAGCTGAAATCGCTTACTCAGCCTTGGCATCATTAACTTTGTGCCATAACCTACTTTACAGCGATATCTCTAAATATGCGAGGTTTAGCGCTTGTATTACAATTTCCAAGTAAGGTCTTCGTAAGTAAGTCATAAGTAAGCTATCTGCCAGTAAAGGAAGTAGTAAGTACTGTTGGTAAACAAAACAATAGCGAATACTTTCAACAATACCTGTCAGTTGTCTAGTTTTCTTTCCGTCCATTTAACAAGTTCTACTCCTACGTCAATTCCATTTATTTAGACACAAAGGTCTGTTTTCAAACAACCTACGAATAATAGTTATTCAGAAAAGCCAGGTATGACAAAGCATTGACCCTTTGAGCTGGTTTCGTGTTAACTTGATTAATGAGAATGCTTTTAAGTTGTGACGGTTTGAGCTCGCCTGAGTAGTCATAGTCTACTAACAGCTAGGCTTGTGTACGTTGTCCTAAAATGTTTTCTACCTTTGGCCTAAAGGGCATTAATTAATTCATTTTGAACTTTTTGCTTTTGCTTTGCAATATGGTAAAAAGGGGAAGTTTGAAAGTGGCGCGTATTGGTGAGTAAAGGTGAGGAGTGCTAGATTAGCTTGGTATGGACACGTTATGAGGAGGGATGAAAACCATGTCACAAAGAGAGTGATGAGTGTGAGTGTGACAGGGTGCGCAAGTAGAGGAAGGCCGAAGAAGAAGCGGTTGGATTGTGTGAAAGAGGATATGAATGTGAGAGGAGTGGATTCAGAGTTGACGAATGATAGAGGTGAGTGGAAGAAAAAAACATGTTGTGCCGACCCCACTTAGCGTGTGATAAGGGCAGGAGAATGATGATGGTAAAAACGGCTTTTCTACATTCAGCAGATCTTAGAAAATATCCGTGACGGAAGCCCAACCGCATACGAATTCAATCCGACTATGAATCGCAAATAAAAAAATATTTAAAAAAAAACAAAAACCCGACTGCGTCAAAACTAAAAAGAAAAAAACAAGCCTGCAAAGAATTACTCACAGTCGGTACCCATTCATTTTATTACCAATCAAATCTTCCCAATGTTATGGGTCCCGACTGTGAGTAATTCTTTGCAGGCTTGTTTTTTTCTTTTTAGTTTTGACGCAGTCGGGTTTTTGTTTTTTTTAAAATATTTTTTTCACCTCAGCAGCTCGAAATGGCATCCTTTGCTGCGAGAAACCAGTGTGCAAAATCGCATTTTGCACACTGGTTTCAGTGAGGAAAAGTGATTTGAAATTCGAATGTCGTAGATTGACACGTGATAGTGCATGGCGGTCATTGGCTAGCCTGTCTATGAAAAAAAAACAATAACGCACCTTTTAAAAATAAAATAGCGGGAATTTGTTTCTGTTACGCTAGTTATTTGTTGAAAATTCATAAAACAATAAAGATGAGTGAAACCAGTGACGAATACACTAATTTATCTCCAGAGAGAAGAGTTGAGACAAAAAGTGATTGTGATGAACAAAGTTCCCTTCCTGAGAAGCACGTATGTAAGTTCTGAACAAAACAGAAACTTTTAATTTTCAAAATTACAATAACTGTTATTTGTTCTTTTAATTTCTAAAAAAAATGCTTTATTTTTAAATAGATATAAATGAATACCTATTATGGATTAGTTGCTTCATTATGTACAAAGTTGTATCTTTTATTTGTAGGTAGTAATGTTCTCGCCGCTGAGGTGAAAAATTTTGTGTGCAACACGAGACCAAAGTTTTTTACATCTCGTGCCTTTGAATTCCTCGCTAGACTCGGGATTCTAACGTAGAATCACTCGCTACGCTCGTGATTCAATTCTTAGAATCCCTCGTTCGCTCGGGATTCAAAATCAGCACTCGAGGAAAACATCAACTTTCCCCTCTTGTTGCACAAATAACTATTATTTAGTTATGATAAACACTTACTAACACTTTTTAGTTATGATAAAGTTGATTTTAAAATACCTATTCAACGATACCCCACTTGATATAGTGTGACGATTTTGATTCTTTTAATTTTGACAATATGGCGTCTGGTTGTAGCCCTGGTGAATTTTGATTACTGTCATATCTTTAGTGACACTCCCAAGGTTGAGACAAATCGATTGACGTAAGAATCATCAAAATCGGTCCACGCGTTTGGCCTCTAGAGTGCCACATAGAAACATCCATAGCGAGAATTATTATTAATCAACTTTAAACCGTTATTTTTCCTAAACTATTACTTAAAATGAAAAATGGTAAAAGAAACCTAAAGTTGATTTTGAAATACCTATTCAACGATACCCCACTTGATATAGTGTGACGATTTTGGTTTTTTTAATTTTGACAATATGGCGTCTGGTTGTGGCACTGGTGAATTTTGTTTACTGTCATGTCTTTAGTAGCACTCCCAAGGTTGAGACAAATCGATTGACGTAAGAATTATCAAAATCGGTCCACGCGTTTGGCCTCTAGAGTGCCACATAGAAACATCCAAACAAACATACATAGACTGATAAACACATTACCCTTCCTTTGCTTTGCGCAGTCGGGTAAAAAACTATTCGATTCGCAGAAACGTGACTATTCTAAGATCTTCGAATCACACGCAGTGGAATAAAGTATGAATCGCCCTGCTGAATCTCGCGCTACAATCGTGCTGTCCTTCTCTTCAAACAATAATTCAAAATCCTGACTTTCGACTAAAGCAACAATTGGTGTTCTCTTAATTTAAGTACCTACCTACAGTCTTTTTATTCTACTGGCCTAACTCGTTAGGTCAGTGGAATTGTTTCGGTACGTTGTAACGGCATCAATTCCCATACCCACGATTGATAATTCCATATCAGTTCTGAACTACAGCCCTGCATGTCACAATTAGAGGCACGAACCGAAACTCCAATTAAGTCGTAATGTTTTTCTACTAGCTCCACCACAATAGTAGGTACAATTACCAACAAAAGGTTTAAAGAGCTGAGATACTATTTTTTTTTGGCATTTCATTTTCTTTTGGTTAAAAAGACTGACAAGCTTTTCTAGATCTATACTAATATTTAAAACGGAAGAGTTTATCTGTTTGAAAGCTCTAATCTCAGGAACAGCAGTCGGATTTGAATAAATATTTCAGCGTTTTAGATAATGTGTGGAATGTGTGGAAGTATGGATGACTGCAAAACTTCTAAACTTTAACTATTTCCTTATATATTTGGGTGTGTTAAAGCTCTTTACTCCTTTCTATACACAACCTTCAACTCGAGTCGACTAACTACGGGGTAGTTTGTAACCATTAGGGAGTTTTACTTTTTTACCCCAGTTGAAGTTTTAACCTGAAATTACCTATTGAAGGTATCAGTCTATTCGAAAGAATGTTGTAAATATCTCAAGTTTAACATTTTAATTCTCATCGTGCTTAATAATTTCCTATTAAACACAGCATCATCATAATTTAGTCATGAATATCCATACCCATATTATAGATGTGAAAGTGTGTTTATTTGTTTGTTTGTTTGTTTGTTTGTCCTGCTTTCACGTCAAAACGGAGAGACGGATTGACGTGATTTTTTGTTTGGAGATAGTTGGAGGGCTGGAGAGTGACATAGGCTATTTTTTATCCCGGCATGTTTCCAGTGGGATAAAAAAGTAGTATTCCACGCGGGCGAAGCCGCGGGCGTCAGCTAGTGTTTCATAAAACATCATGGCGCGTTCACACGCTAGCGCGTTTGTGTTTGGGTGACGAAAAAAAGCGTTTTTCTTTTCTATTTTATACAATTCTTTGAGCTGTAAACTTTCCTTTCTCACTGTCAATAAAATACACAAAGGGTTGATACATAGATATTGAAAACAAACTAAAACACATTAAACCAAATCAATAACACTGTTGTGTTGATATGCTCAGTACCTAATCTATCACCCGGCGTCAAGTGACACTGAATAAATAATGACGACTAGACTCACGTTAGTCTGTTCAATTACATTCTCAGAGGTGATGTCTCCTAGCTAATTCACACGAGTGCTTTGGCTTTGGTACAATATAAATAAGGCATGCGACGTGTGCCTGTCTCGACATATCGTATCTAATTTGTAGAAAATGCATTACCCTATATTGCGACTAGCAGGTTTACGAAACGGTGACGATTTTAAAAGAGTTATAAGTTTGACCACTATGTTAAGTGGCAAGTCTTATCTGTTCGAAAACTCTTCATACAACAAGTCACCTTAACACAGCATAAAGTAACTCCAGATTTACAATTAATCAACAGAAGAAGAATAGATATAGTATTCCGCACAAAACGCTGTAAGACCGCTCTTGCTAAAAAACATTCATACTTCTTGGGACCACACCTCTACAATAAAATAAATAAAGTAGTTGGTCTAAACAAGTATACGTTCCTGGAGTGTAAGAAGAAAATAAAATTATACCTTCACACCTTGGACTACAAACAAACTGAAGGCTTGCTAGAGATTCCATCATGACATGAACTACCTACTCCTTCCTCCCTAGAATCCCTAAAACCTACATAATTAATAAGTGGCATCCACATCACACACTTCTCACAGTACACACTCCTCACATACATTACACACTCCTCACATTACACACTCATCACATTACACACTCATCACACTACACACTACACAGTTCACACCCTCTTCTCACATCTCAACACACAAACTTAATTACATGTTACTACACAATTCTGGCTGTAATGAAATAGGTTATTTTATTAAGTATCTTTAAGTTGAAAATTTTTTATTTTTTAGTTTTTAGTCAATTAATTTGCTAGTTAGTACACAAACATACTGTTTTGTTTTCGATGTAGATATAAATACCAAGCCCAAACTTGAGAGACTAGTCGGAGCAGCGATCCCTCGCGTCTGCATACAAGTATCTTACTTAGTCAGAGCGAGGAGTCGAAGTTATGACTCTATCAAAGGTTTTTGTGCAAAGTTTTTATCACCATCTTTACAAATATAACTATGTACGTTCAAAATCGCTAAGACCTAGATTTTATGTAGCATTGTACTGATGATGTATTTAGATAGTTCTTTTGTTAAACCTTTTTCAAAAATAAATAAATATCTTATCTTATCTTATCTTATGTGTGTTTGTGGCACCGTAGCTCTAGCGTACCACACACAGAATCAGAATCAGAATCAGAATCAGAATTTATTTATTTGCTAGGTACATGGTGGTACACATCATACAGAGAAGTATACAGGGTCTTAAACATAGTATTATATGGATCACATGCCCTTGCCTTGTTGGCGTGCAAAATAATTAGGTGAGTACTTATTAATTTCATTTTCAATTCAGTCAATTATTATCAATTTAGTTCATACAAATTTAATTAGATAGTCATATTATTTACATTGGAATTAACTTATGTCAAAGGTTTTATCATTTAAAAAGTCAGTAATTTTGTAATAACATTTGTCAACTAATAATTTATTTAATTTAATTTTAAACATTTGATTATTTAGTTCCCTTAGAGGTTTTGGTATTTTATTGAAAACAATGGGGGCCATACAGAATACACTATTTTGCATTAAAGTTGTTTTACCAGCACGGGTGCAGTGTCTAGTATTGTCCCGTCTGCTATAGGTGTTTAATTGTGACATGCGACTAAATAAATCTGGATTAGTTTTTACAAATGTAGCTATTTCCAAAATATATAGTGATGGCAAAGTCAATATTTTATGTTCTAAAAAATAGGGTTTACAGCTATCGGTCTTTTGCAGATGATGCATAGCTCTTATACATCTTTTCTGAGCTTTGAAAACAATATCTTTATCAGTAGAGTTTCCCCAAAAAATAATGCCATAACGAAGAACCGAGACAACCATTCCGTAGTATGCTGTTAATAGCGCGTCTTTGTTAATTATAAAGGATAGCTTATATAATGCATATGCCGAAGAATTTATTCTATTACCTAAGGTTTCTATTTGTGCTTTCCAATTCAGTCTTCTGTCAATAACAAGGCCCAAAAATCTAGTCGATTCTACATCCTGAACAATCTTATCATTATATTGTATAGCTATATTATTTTGAACCGTACGTTGTCTAAAATGTATTACGTTGGTTTTGTCTAAATTTATTTTTAAATTATTATTGTCAAGCCACTGAATTATTGATTTTAAACTATTATTGATGTCTGATTCATAAGAAATTTTATTATTACAATTAATTGTTACTGTGCTATCGTCTGCAAAAAGTGTCATTGGTTTAGGTAAATCGTTTATATATAAAATAAATAGAAGGGGTCCTAGCACGCTACCTTGTGGGACACCACAAGTGGGTGTACGTTCCCTAGATCTGTAAATTTCCTCCTGCTTTTTAATTTCATTTATCTTTGCAATTTCAGTATAATGTTTTCTGCTCGTCAAATATGATTGAATAAGTTCTAAACAATTTCCTCTAATACCGTAGGCTTCCATTTTCTTTAAAAGTATACTGTGTTTGACGTAGTCGAAGGCTTGTGTCATATCACAGAATATTGCGCACACAGGTTTAGTTTTATCAACATTAAGCATTACATTTAACAAAAAGTCGTATATGGCCATATTTATTGTTTTTCCTTCTCTAAAACCTTTTTGTTCGTTGCAGAGAATATTTTTACTTTCTAGATATCTGTAGAGTTGAGAGTAGATATACTTTTCAAAAACTTTGGAAAAAACAGGGATAAGCGAGATTGGTCGGTAGTTATCAATGCATTTTTTATCTTTCTTTTTGTAAATAGGTTTTATTACTGAGATTTTAAGTGCCTCTGGATAAATGCCTGTGCATATGCTTAAATTTATTAAGTAACTCAGGTGTCCACTTATATATTTCGAGACTTGTTTTATACTTTTTGTTGAGATGCTATCGTATCCCACACTACTAGTATTTTTAAGTGAGTTAATTATTTTATAAACATCAAACGCAGTGCTGGGGGCGAAAAACATTGAATTTGTTCTACTTATCACCAATGATTTGTGGTTTAGTTCATTATTATCCATAGGTTTAATTTTATCAATAAAGTGGTCATTGAATGCATTGCATATTTCTATCGGATCTCTTATGATCTTACTGTTTACTTCAATTTCTCCTATAAACTTGTTTTGTGTATTTGATTTAGAGCTATTTATTATTTTCCAGGTGCATTTTGATTTATTTGATGATGTATTAATAGCGTAGTCATTCTGTGCTCTTTGTGTAAGCTTAATGATTCTACTTAGGAGTTTAGTATAATTCACTAAAGTAATTTTGTTGCTATTATTTGGATTTCGTCTATATTGCCACAGAAGGAGTCGTTTCCGTTTGCTACATCGTTTTATTCCGCGAGATATCCATTTAGGCTTATCATATGATCTTACAGTTTTTTGCGTGGTCGGAAAGCACAAATTATAAAAAAGTTTAAATGTGTCTATAAAATAGTTGTAAGCTTCATTAGGATCGGTAATATTATACAGCTCAGAGAAAGATAGGCTTTCTATACATGATATGAACTTAGACATGTTATCTTGACAATAGTCACGTCGTTTTATAGTCCATCTGTCTAATAAATACTTTTTTTCTACAGGGCACCTTAGGAGTTGAGCAGTATGATCAGACAACGCAAACTCTATAATTTCAGCTTTACAGCCATTTTTAAAATCATGTGCGATATTGTCTATACATGTTTGTCTACTTAGTCTTGTTGGTTGTCTTATGGCTAGTTTTAGATTATAGTTTATCAGCAGACGCTCAAATTTTCGAGTATTTATGTTAGGTTTTAATATGTTAATATTGTAATCCCCAGCTACGATCATCTGTTTGTATGATTTTCGACGGAGTTTTTGTAGTAAATTATCTAGCTCCGATAGAAATAATTTCATATAATGACGCCTTTGCTTGGATTTAGGTACTCTGTAAACGCAGATAATTATAATCTTATCGAGAGTCAGTTCTATTGCACAGCACTCAAAAATGCCGGTGATCGATAGGGCACTAATTTCCGGAATTTCTCTATACTGTAGTCCATTTCTAATAAGGATACATGCTCCACCTTTTGATCTATTTTTTCTGCAGAAACTTGAAGCTAACTGGTAATTAAGTATAGCAAGATTGTTTTCAAAGCCCGCCTTCATATTATGTTCCGTAATACAGACAACATCAACATTAACATTTCGCTCTAATCGTAGTTCGTTTAAACAAATAGTCAGATTATTGGCTTTGTTTAATAGCCCAGCAATATTTTGATGCATTATGCAAAGATACTTATCTACGAAAAAAAACTACATTCTTTTGTTCGTTTATGTTACATTTTCCAGGAGTTTCATCAACGTTGACCAGACATTTAACATCCTTGATAAAGGTTGCAATTTGGTTTAATATGTTACGCAGACCAAAGTTGTTAATCATTCCAGAGCGTCCATAAAACATTGTATTATCATACGATAGGCATGAATTAGAATCGAAAATATGTGCGTAATTATGTGTCAGATTGTCTTTATACAGTAACTTATTAAAATTTTCGATTCTAAAGTTAAACATACGGATGTAGTCCTGTCTATTGTTTTCCTGACCGAGCTTATAAGTAGGTACGCAAATTACAAAGTTTGTATGTTTGATGTTAAGGAGTGATTCTCGGATGTGATGGATGAGCTTGACAGAGTTTTCGGTAGTTTTAAAGTCCTCCTCGCCAATAAGTATGACGCAGTAGTCGTTTAAAGTTAAAGTTTCCACTTTTCTATCTATTCCTCGTAGTAGCTCTGTTATTCCTCCATTGGGGGTGAGATAATGTCGCAGGAATGTACTTCCGTTTGAGATGTTCAGGGTCTCTTCAGCTATCTGGAGTACTTTATTTTGTTTATTAGAGCTAATTAAAATGACATTGCTTGTCTTCTGTATCGGCTCAATAGTATGTGTGATATGTACGGGTATTATAGTTTCATGGTAAGCATCTTTTTCACTTTTTTGATCAGTTTGTATTGGAGTTTTTGGCTTGCTTTTATTCGCTTTCTTTGATGTCGGTTTTGGTGATGTTGTTTGATCTGTTTGCACCTGTTTATTATCGTGTTTCTTATGAATACAGATCGTTTCAGTTTGAATTTGTTTATGTTTTTTGTGCGGAGCAACTTGCTTCTTAGGTGTCAATTTGTTTGTTTTTACGGGGCTATGTGTGATTTTTTGTAGTAGCTCATTTTTCCTGCTTAGATCTTCATTTGATCGTTTAAGTTTGCCGTTTTCTATTGTTAGTGATTCTATCTCCAAATGAGCACTATTTAATTCAATGGTTAAATTATCAATTTTATCTCTTAGATCTTTTACTAGTTCGCTATCTTCGTCGTCAGATATATCAGGCAAACTATTCATAGTCGCATTTAGGGTCTGAATATTAGTATCGCTTTCATTTAGAGCGTTAGAGTCCGATGTGGTACGAGCACGTCTAAAAGTAATGTGTTCAATGAAAGAATTCATATCTGTTTACTTTATATTTCTTGATTATGTACAGATTATAGGCAGTCTTAGCGTAAAAAGTAAAAATAAAATGCAAAAAGTATAGCTCCCCGTGTGTTTCGAAGTCCGTAACCTTTGGCGGTTCAGGCGGCCACTCTAACCGCTAGACCACGCGTCCGGTGACGACACAGCAGATAATATATCTTTCGAAATATAAATCTTGACAGATCGCACCAAATATATTTTGTAGTTTATATTCGCTGTGTGTGGTCCTCCATAGAATTTGTATGCAGCACTGACGAGAGCAATCAGCGTAGCCATTTCTGCTAAACAATCAGTATCCTTATTTCATTGTAATAACGATCACTCGCCTATTAGCGCTGACGGTGAGCGTGAGACTAAAATCAGCCTAAATAAGTTTCAACTGACAACTCTAGATTACCTTAAATAACTGAAGATTTTAAAAGCAATAGTGAGTTTTCTTCAGACTCTGAAAATGCCATTTCTATTATACAACTACGCCATTATATCCAGCGGCACGCGGCACTTTGTCGGTATTGCCAATTTAAAGCGCTCCGGTGCCATTACGTCTAGCTTTTACGACAGATAAAAATGTTATGACATGGTTTTAAAACGACATTCTCCATTAGCGAGTGCTACGAATGTAGGACGCGATAGTTAAGGCATCCAGTGGGTAAGTCTTGAACTTTCTAACCATCAATGCTGGAAATAAAAATCGAATAGGTACAATAAAGCTTCTTGACTAATACGTGGGTTATTTAATATCACTTCTCTCTAGCCTCAAAGGGTTTGCTGGAAGAGAACTCTTCGTAAGGTTAAGCTCGCCTTTGTACATGTCCTTACTTTATGTCGTTGTTCTATATGTTTTTTTGTATAATAAAGAATTAAAAGACGACCTCTGTGGCGCAGTGGGTGAAGGCCCGCCTGTGACGCAAGAGGTTGCGGGTTCGATCCCCGCCGCGGGACAAATATTTGTATGATCTGCAAATATTTGTCTCGGGTCTGGGTGTTTATATGTATATTATGTATGTATTTACAAAAAAAATGTATATAAGTAGTATATCAGTCATGTGGTTGCCATAACACAAGCTCTGCTTAGCTTGGGACTACATGATGCTGTGTGAAATGTCCAGCAATATTTATTTATTTATTTATTTAATTAAAGTATTAAAGTTATGATACGAGTCTTCCTGCGACCACGGCTGGTGCAAGCCAGTCGAAACGTCTCGGGTGAAATAAAAAGGTAATTGTGATAAATACCCAGATACATAATGTATTTATAGAATCTAGCTTGCTTAGACGTTCTTCATAGACCGTTGAATAAAGCAACGTTCTAAGCCCGTTCTGAACGCTTCCATGCTTCGGAGGGCACGTTAAATTGTCGGTCCCGGCTTTTAAGTCGCTAAGCCACGTCAGAGGCCTTCTTACATAAACGATAGACGCCCTCTCAGGCGCAGTGGCCGAAGGTATAGATTAAAGTGTACTCACAGTAGTAAAAGTGTACTCGCAGTAATAAAACTGTACTCGTAGTAATAAAAGTGTACTCACAGTAATAAAAGTGTACTCACAGTAATAAAAGTGTACCTACTCACAGTAATAATGTGTACTCACAGTTATAAAAGTGTACTCACAGTAATAAAAGTGTACTCACAGTAATAAAAGCGCCGTAAGAGTGCTGTGCGTCGCTTAAGTTGACAGGATGTTCGATATTAATGCCAGTATTGAGTTCCTTCGGCCAACTATCAGGCACCGATGCGTCTGGTGCACCAAGAGTCCAGTATACCTGAAAATTGATACAGTTAATTTGGCTTATATTGTAAGTATTCTTCTTTAAAGATATTTTATCGTTATATTCTTAGGCTGAGACTCCACCGAAGCAGAGATGTGTGAGATGTGTTTTAAACAACCAATAGAATTTCAAAAGACGAGATGACATGTTTGAATAACGAAATTGTATTGGTTGTTTAAAAGTTTTAAAATTAAAATGAAATTAATTAAAACACATCTCACACATCTCCGCTTTGGTGGAGTCTCAGCCTTAACATCACAATTAGGGATCTTAAAGACTTATCCTATTCCATTAAACGAGCAATATTTTTGTTTGTTTGTACTCACGTTCTCTAAAACGGCTCTAATGATTTCGATGAAATTTGCGGTACTGGCTGCGGGTAGAGCTTTGGAAGCGCTACATTTTCTTGTATGTACAATCTATTCCGATAAAATCGCTGCTGATTCCAATCAAAGATGCTAATACTTTCTCTTTCTGTTTGAAATTTTGAGTGCCCTAGGAAAATTATAGTTCTTTTCAAGCCTTTGCAAATTAACTTTGCGTCAACCTTGGCATTTGCCTTTTAATTTTCTTGAGCTTTTTTTTTTTATTAAAATGTAAAGACTAGGGCTGATTTTTCAATCGATAAATAACTTTTAACTGAGGAATAAATATGGAGTTATGACATATTTTCAATACAATATCTGTCAAATCGCATATTTATTTCCTCAGATAAAAGTTATCTAGGTAAGTATTGAAAAATCAGGGAAAAAAATCAGAAAAAATGTTTCATAGATGAACATCTATGAAACATCTGATTTTTCATCAAAAGTGGCCACTTTAGACCCCCAGCCCTTAAAAAGTTTAGTTATGATTCGAATCGAAACCACAACTGTTTGAACACAACGTGTTCATAAAATGACTATAGTATGCGCGTGCTAAGCTCACATCATCACATGTCAATAGACGAGGATTGAATCTTGAGGTGCGCCAATAAACAAAAGCAAAGCTAAATACGATGAAGCTATCAAATTACGCCTTGTCAATTTACCTTTACTTCTATCGTAAAAGTCAAGACAAAATGAATAGTTTTTGCGGTAGTAATAAGGTAGTTAAATAACTAGTAATAATAAATAAATAGGTAGGTAAATAATAGGTAGTTAAATAATAGTAACTTTGATAGTTAAATATCTCGTCGATAGCAGACTGGTATTGTACATTCATACTATACATAAAATCACGCCTGTTTCCCATCATAGGGGTAGGCAGAGACCACAGATCTCCACTTCCTATGATCCTGACACACTTCTTTCGCTTCATTCACTCTCATCACATTCTTCATGCAAGCTCGTCGGTTTAAGGTACTCTTGACCTGACCTTTTTTCCAATAATTCGCCAATTCGGTCCAGAAATCCTTTTCAAGCATGTTCATCGATTTATGGTAGTACTCTTGGCCTAACCCTGTTTTTAAAACCTTTCCAATTTGATTAAGTCCTACTAATTTTTATCTGAATCTGTAATGTGTTTCGATTGGATCAATTTGGATTAAACTTTGAATGTAGATCGTGGCTTTGAAGCAACATGTATTAAAGCTATTTCAAATGTTGGTACTTCAAGAGAAACCATGGGCCGAAGTATAATATAAATCGAAATAGATTAGATTCTCTTCTAAAGGGACAATGTAGGAAGGACGTGTTTCCTGTAGGGTTTTGTCTGTGTTTTATTTTCATGGCGCCGAAATGCCTACCCTATACCTACTGTTGTAATTTATAACCCGCTGAAACTTCCTTCCTTGGGTCAAAAGGTCGACGACTTTACCGTAGTACGGAAAAACACACAACCTTTTAATCACCTACATCGGCGGAAATAGCGGTACCTATAGTTTATTTATATTATTTACCTTGGCATATTTTTTCATAACCTTTTCTATTTTATTTAAAGTTTAAAATGAAAAATAATTGAACTTTTGCTCAAAATACCACCCCTCGTAGCATGACAACGAAGATAGAGGATAAGTAAATGTAAAATATGGACTCAGTTACACAAATTTTTGTTTTAAATTAAAAAGATATGAACTTTTGCTCAAAACACCAGTTGTCGTAGCATGACAACGAAGATTAGAGGATAAGTAAAGTAAATGTAAAATATGGACTCAGTTACAGAAATATTATCTTCTAAGTATCTATTTATTTTATGTATTTTAAAAAGTTGTTCATGCTACAGGATCAGGAGCGCAGAATCTCCAAAGAGGTAGAAATGTGTCTTTATATGCAAAGAGTAATGACTTTGTGCAAGTTAGGATGTACTACCCTACAAGATATTTAGTGAGATGGAGGATACACTATCATGTCTTTAGTTTATACAAACTTTAGCTTAAAGCTTGTCAAACTCCAAGGTAAAGTTTTCTGTTCGTGGGCGTACCACCCCGTGCTAGTATCGAACAAAGCGTTTTAACTTTAACAATTAACTTGACGACAACGTTATGTTGGCGGCAGGCACGTTACAAGTTTGTCCAATGTTCACCAACAGATTAGCTAACCATTGGTTAAGATAAATCAATGTAAGCAACGAGGGTGAGTGCCCGGTTGAGCAAGAGGTTTGAGTTTTTCTCGCGACGGATTAAATGTTTATATGATCTGCAAATATTTGTTCTTAGTCTGGAATCTGGATGTTGTGATAAGTGTGTGATTTAAGTCCAATGTTCACCAACAGATTAGCCCCATCTACGACAGACAAGTTGAAAAAATATCGACAGCGTGGCGAGTAGCTTCTTCATTCATTCTTTCGAATTGCAAAAGGTGCAAGTTTTTCTCAAAATGATTGTATTGTATGGTGTGGCACGAAGCAGGGAATTGAAAGAAAATCCTCGCCAAATTTTTATGGCACCAATCGGAAAATATACCCTATCTAACAATAAAATAATTTTCTAAGTCGGTCCACCCCTCCTCGAGTAATACATAAAAAAAGCAAAAAAAAAAACATTCCGACGAATTGAGAATCTCCTGAGAATCTTCTGAAGTCGGTTAATAAGCTTTTTGTACTGAGAAGATATGATTATGAGATGTAATGTAGTCATCTCTGGTGACGGAATTTTTAAATCACATGAAGGCATTCGTAATGACTTCGGAGTGATGATTTGATAATGGCTATTAGAGACAAAATTAGTCCCCAGTTAGACAAATAGGAGTTTAAAAATGAATGAATATGGCTAAACAGGTTTACCGAACGGTTAAAGTGTTGGTAAAAGTAGATAAAAGTTGGTAAGTTGTCGATAGTTCACTCTGAAGCGTTGAAGGGTATAGCTTCACAAGTTTTCAAGTAAAATAACAAATAAGTACACGACCAAACAATAATTAAAAACTTTAGTGTCATAGAAGGCTGTGCGGTCGAATTTCAGTCCTGCGTAGGTATAACTCGAACTGTAAACGATGAAGGAAAACATCCTAACGACTATCTTATTTTATCCTATCCTATGTTTGTCCGTACTCACGTTCTCGAAAACGGTTCTAACGATTTCGATGAAATTTGCGGTACGGGGGCTTACGGGGGCGAAAAATCTGTCTAGCTAGGTCTCATATCTGAGAAAATTCGTTTTCACGGCATTTTCACATTTTTCACGAAAAAGATTTACCAATGCAATGTGGTTCGTAATTTCACATAATTCGTTAAGACAAAAGTGGCTCAGTGGTCAGGTGTCCACCTCTTAATCCGAAGGCTTCGAGTTCGAAACTCAGTCAAGAAAATTTTTGTCTCTGTTATTTTTTCTTTTTTAATTTTTCTCTATTTCCACCCGAGCGCAGCACGGTCGTCCAGATATTTTATTCTATAAAAGCCAAAGTGTGTGAGTCGGCAGTCCGGCATGTAATGTAATTGCATATTTTGATTCATCTGAATCTGAATGAAGGCCAATTTAGACCAGCTTGGCAGAACTGAAATGTGATTCATTCAGACCTTCTCGGAATGCATTTCAGATTCGGAGTGACGTTTCTTTTGACGACCCCCGGTATAGACGGAGTAACCAGAACATGCTGTTCATTATGTTATAACCCTGCCCTATCTATCTACCTATGTACCTAGGTGGCTAGGTACTTATTAAAGTAGGTACCCAAATCTTTTCAACACAATTTTTACTTTATTTTATGTAGGTATCTACTAATTGTTTTTTTTTATGCTCTGTCCTCTGTCTTCTGCGTGTGTTGTCAATAAACTATATTCTATTCTGGAAAAAACGTCAACTTTCCGACTGAAATCATCGAATCGGATGCTAATTTGGAAGTCTAAATCAGGGTGCTGGTTTCCCTCGGAAGGACTCCTCGACTGATTTGAATATGAATAATGGAGATAGTGTTTAGAGGTGACATTGCCCGTTTTTCGCGTTTCCCGTTTATCACGCTACAAACGAGACTGACTACCTTTTGACTATCTCTATAAACCTCAATTTATAAGCAATCTGAAAGACCCAGTTTTGAATTTATATAGCGTAAACTACAGAAAAATAACAAACGATATGCACACATGACAAAGGTATTTAATTAGGTTGTGGCATGCATCAGTGCACTAAAAATAGTTGTGGAGTCATGTAGCCTCGAGATCGACAATGACATTGTTGGCTGTTTGAATAGTCTACATCAGGCAACCCTTTTAATGGGTGTATTTTATTGACAGAATAACAACTTCTACGAGTATTTTGATCTGAGACATTAACCTAGAAAATACATTTTTCGTGAGATTTTCGATGAATTTTGCGATGAATTCTGTAATCTGGTATCGTAATTCTGGTAATCAGATACATTTATCTAAAGACGCAACTTAATTCTTATGAAGTTGCGGTTTCAATTCAACCTCATAAGGCGAAAGTAATTCGGCATTCCTTTTTGGGGTCGAATGCCCGAGCCGTGTTGATCGAGTGACCTATACCTACGCTCGATGTACCTAAATTATTAAAAAAATAAGTAGTTATTCAATACTAGCTGCTGCCCGCGGCTTCGGTCGCGTGGTACTCGGATAAAAAGTCTATGTTACTCTCCAGCCCTCCAATTATCTCCATACAAACAATCACGTCAACTCTGTTTTGACGTGAAAGCAGGACAAATAAACAAACGAATAAACACACTTTCACATTTATAATATGGGTACTTACGGATTGTTTGGTGGTCGGTTTTCAATTTTCACTAGAAGTATTTAAAGCGGAGCTATTTGATTTACGTTCAGTCCAGACAGAGTGACATTTGCACGAAATCGCAGCGCTTTATCAAGAAAGCCACATTTCGTGAGGTTACGTCTAGTTCATAGCGCTTCGAAAGTGATTTATGTTACCGATACCTATTCTAACTGCTGATTTTATTATGGACATCAAATTTTAGTACAATCTTGTTTGCTACGAGACATTAAAACGGTTCGTTTGCGTTGTCCTTTCTCGTACACGTAAAAATATCATTAGGTTCAGCCCACGGCACCATAATCATCAGACGACCTCTGTGGCGCAGTGGGTGAAGGCCCGCCTGTGACGCAGGAGGTAACGGGTTTAAGATAAAGTATCACAGCTGATGTATTATAGAAAATATTAACATTCCGAGACATGAACTTTAAAAATTTATCTTGAACTCGTACTTTGGTAAAAAAAATGTCGAAAATAATTTTTTAGGAGCAAAACTGTTTTACACACAATTTTGGCCTTCTATTCAAGCACGACGCCTGCCCCCCTAGCCATATTACAATCGCTCCGTATCTATTCTATTTCTATCAGCGCTGTCGCTCGATCTATTCTACAGTAAAAATCGCTCAGTTGCATCTTTGGATACATCTCAGTTGACAACAAGGAGAATTTATAGTAGAAATTGTTTATGGTTAGTGCTCTGCACTAATTTTGTTTTGACCATTTTTACCACAATTTTAGGTAAAAACTACACTAAACTGCTTAATAATATCGCATAATATACTTCTAGAATAAATAATGGCACTTACAAGGAGAATTTAACAGTTAATTTGTTAAATCATCTTCCATGAATTCAGATGTTGAATAATAACTTCTTTAATTAGAAACTTTTTATAGATCACTGTCGATTCTATTCCGCTGATCGCTGCAAATGCTAGCCATATTACACTTTTTGACAAGCGCTCGCGGAACGGAACGATCGTTGTGATAGCTCGCCGAGCTATCGCCAAACCCAATAGAAAGCGCTGTAACCATGGCAACAGCTACTGCTGCTCGGACTATGTGTCGTGCAAGGAATTTCTATACTACGTACCTGGAATGCTGACTGAGACAGAAAACTAAGTCCGCTTGAGAGATAAAACTTGGGCGGTGTGTCTCTTTCTAAAGGGTGACCATAATTTATGAACTAAACATTCCTAATCCTTAATGAATATCCTGAAATTTAAATGACATGGACACACTACTAATCCAACAACGAGTGTGAAAGAGACAAAGCTACCAAGAAAGCCTTTTAACAAGACCGACAATCCTTATAACCAAGATTGAATTATAATAGATCGTGAACAGTCGTGATAAGGTTCAAAATCCCTTTTACATTAAAGTCGAGTTCACTATCCTGTTACGTAGTATATAAAATCCTTGGTGTCGTGTGATTTTTACTTTTTTCCATCTCACTTAGTTTTTTGACATCAATCAGTTTTCCATTCTACCAATAACTTAATAAAAATGGCCATGCCGATTTTGGAGGTTGGTGCCTCTTTTTTCGCGCGGGCATCAACCAAACATTAAAATATAAACTCTATAAGGTCTCTATCAATATACTCGGATTAACTTATGTCAATGTTGCGCCACGGATTTAACTATTGCCATCCTTAGGTACTTGTCACTGTCTAAAAAAAAAATGGCCTAAGGCCTCTATTAATAAACTCGGATTAACTTCTGTCAAAGTTGCACCACGGATTACTATTGCCATCCTTATTTGTCACTGTCTAACAAAAAAGGATGGCAATAGTTTAATGCGTGGTGCAACTTTGACATAAGTTAATCCGAGTTTATTAATAGAGGCCTTAGGCCATCCTTTTTTGTTAGACAGTGACAAATAAAGATGTCAGTAGTAATCCGTGGTGCAACTTTGACAGAAGTTAATCCGAGTTTATTAATAGAGGCCTAGACAGTGACAAATAAAGATGTCAATAGTAATCCGTGGTGCCACTTTGACAGAAGTTAATCCGAGTTTATTAAGGCCTAAGGCCTTAATAAGGCCTAAGGCCTCTATTGATAAACTCGGATTAACTTCTGTCAAAGTTGCACCACGGATTACTATTGACATCTTTATTTGTCACTGTCTAACAAAAAAGGATGGCAATAAGTAAGGCGTGGTGCAACTTGGACAGAAGTTAATCCGAGTTTATTAATAGAGGCCTTTGAGTTTATATTTTAATGTTTGGTTGATGGCCGATCGAAACAAATAAAGGCACCACTTTCCGGCATAGGCTTTTACATAGCAGCGCGGCAACCCGATAAGTATTAATTTCACTACGATAATTAATATTTACTATAATTAAATAAACATATGACACATTGAGAGAGATTTACAATAATAACTTAGTAGAAATTAAAAATGACTTCTAATGTAAATATAAATCATCAAACCATAATTTACTTACATAGATACTTTTTATTCCAAAACTATCGATTCTCCCGCGTACACACACATTCACACAATTCACAAGACGTTTTGACGTTTAAGATCGCTGACCATAAACAATTTCTGTTCTATATCTATCGGCGCTGTAGATTGAGCTATCGGCACAAAATTGTAATATGGCTAGGAACTTATCTCGAGCTATTATCGCGATAGATGCAACGACAGCGATGATATTTGACGTTTCAAGTAGATGAGTCACGTGGTCAGAACGTCAAATCCTATACATTTTGAAGTGTTCTATTCTACAGCGACGATAGATCGTTCTACAGCGACGATAGATAGTGTAATATGGCTAGGGCCGCTGGTGTATTTGCCTTCACTGATATAGGGCCTCTATTGAAATATTACAACCTAGTTTTAAAAACTGCAAAGTGAGTAATTATCACACGAAAAGAAACTGAGTGTGTTACTACCGTAGGTGCAATTCTGTTTTATCAACACGCCAAGTTAAACAAAGGGCGCTAATTAGAACGCCGCCCTTTATAGCTGTATAAATAAAATTATTCACGGAACATTCTAGAAACTTTCTTAGTAAATATGAGTAAGTAATTCTTGAAATATTCATTTAGTAAGTATTTTGGTAAATATTTTTGCCTCGGGTCTGGGTGTTTCCATGTATAATTTGTAAGTAGGTATGTATGTATTTTATAAAAAAAAGTTTACAGTAGTAAGGTACCTAGTAAGTAGATAAAATCAGTCAGGTTTCCATAACACAAGCTCTGCTTACTTTGGGGTTACATAATGCTGTGTGAAAATGTCCAGCATTGTTTATTTATTTATTTTTAAATTCCTATTTTAAAAACTTGAAAATAAACATAACTAGGAAAGGCTTAGGTACTCGTAGGTATCTCTAACAGTGGGCGAAGTGAGGTTTTAGATAATGACGACGATGAAAACGTAAAAAAGCTCGTTTTTGTATTCCTAAAGCGACATGAATTCAGAATAAAGAGGCCTTTTTTTGGGATTGTATGTAAAAATCTTTAAAGATGTGAGGTAAGCGTGTAAACACTATACAAAAAGAGAGGTATTCAGAGGAAACGGAGAAACTATTTTCTGGTAGGTAGGCTATTTTGTGAATTCGACAAAACCGTGAAAAATACACGCGATGATTTCAATAGAATTCGGCAAACTTCGCCGAAGGGTGCTGGAAAAATTAATGGCTCTAATAAATGAATACGAAGAAAGTACGATCTATCTATCAATATCTGAGTAAAAAGCTCGTTAAAACTCAAGGTCGAAGTCGTAACAAGTTTTTTGTGAAATTATAATGAACTAGCAAACACCCGCGGCTTCGCGTGGAACATTTTTGTATCCCACGGGAACCGTGCATTTTCCGGGATAAAAGTACACTATGTGCTATTCCAGACTCTAATCTATCTTTGTGTCATATCCGTTAAGCTGTTCTGGCGTGATAGAGTAACAAACATCCAAACATCTAAACTTTCGCATTTATAAAATAAGTATTCCAGTCTCAGTACCTATTAATAATAAAGAAAGTTTGAAGTTGCTCGATGTTTTGTGTTTCAGATAGGTATACGGATCAACATGACAATAATATTTTTATATTTTAGAAACTAACTGTATTGACACAGGCAGCGCCAGGCGCGCAGCTCAAATCTTACTTTTTATCCCAGAAAATTATCAGTGCCTGCTGTAATATCCACGAGTATTACCGTAATCTAGTTTGAAACCATATTTCACCACAATAATGAATTTATTAAAACAACAGGCCCCATCCGTGGAACATACATACTTACATACATCAGAATATATAAAAGGCTTTCGTTACTGACTGACTGACATATCAACGCACAGCCTAAACTATAAGTCCTAGAAGCATGAAATTTGCAGGGTGCGTTCCTCTTATAGTGTAGAGGTGCACTAAGAAAGGAATTTTGAAAATTCGACCTCTAAGGGGATGAAAAGGGCTAAAATTGTTTGTATGAAAAATCTTATTCTTTGAACATAGAAACTTGAAACTTAGCAGTTATGTTCTTCAAAACATTTAAAAAAAGTTTATAAATTTTTTTTTTTAAAACTACCCTCAAAACGGGGTGAAAGGAATGTTAAAGTTTGTATGGGAACTTTTTAACGGGTACTTTAATTTACTTGAAACTCGGTACAAATATATTTCAGTACAAATAAAAAATATCTGTCGAAAAAAAAATTAAAATTATGCATCAGAGGGAGTGCCAGAGGGTGTTCAAGTTGGTAATGGAACTTCTTAACGGGTGGTTCGATTTGCTTCAAACTTTGTATGTGTACTTATAAAAAGGTAAAAAACATCTCTAAGAAAGGACTTTTGAAAATGTTACCCCTAACGGGAAGAAAACGGTTAAAAATAGTTGAATGAAAAATCGTATCATCAAGCATTTAACATGAAATAAATTGGATTTCGAGATGAGGAAGCTCGCTTCTTTTGTTTAAATCGAAGTTCGCTTCACTCTCTTGGCTTGAATCTGACTTCGCCTGCATATTAAGCTAATATGCAGGCAAATGCATAATCCTACCACTAATAAAATATATTGCGAGAAAAGTGAATTATGTCTGACAACAGAATAGGAACCGCCAATTACCCAGCTGTTTCTTAGAGCACCATTAGACCATCCCTCTTTTTCTTGGAGCACCGTTAACAAAATCAAGTGACAAACGTCATGTTGCATTTGTCTAAAAAATATCGGAGCTCGCTTCGCTTGCATATTACCTTCATGAGTAATTTACTGTTAGGAACCGAGAACCATCCATCTTTTTCTTAGAGCACCGTTAGCAAAATCAAGTGACACATATCATGTTGCTCTAAAAAATTTGTCGGTGCTCGCTTGGCTCGCATATTACCTTCATGAGTAATTTACTATTAGGAACCGAGAACCATCCATCTTTTTCTTAGAGCACCGTTAGCAAAATCAAGTGACACATATCCTGTTGCTCTAAAAAATTTCCGCTCGCTTCGCGAGCAGGGGAAGCTCGCTTCGCTCGCTTAGGTCGCATATTACCGTCGTGAGTAATTTACTGTTAGGAACCGACAACCATCCATCTTTTTCTTAGAGCGCCGGCATCGTTAGCAAAATCAAGTGACACATGTCATGTTGCTCTAAAAAATTTCCGCTCGCATCGCGAGCAGGGGAAGCTCGCTTCGCTCGCTTAGGTCGGTGCTCGCTTCGCTCGCATATTACCTTCATGAGTAATTTACTATTAGGAACCGAGAACCATCCATCTTTTTCTTAGAGCACCGTTAGCAAAATCAAGTGACACATATCATGTTGCTCTAAAAAATTTCCGCACGCTTCGCGAACAGGGGAAGCTTGCTTCGCTCGCTTAGGTCGGTGCTCGCTTCGCTCGCATATTACCGTCATGAGTAATTTACTGTTAGGAACCGACAACCATCCATCTTTTTCTTAGAGCGCCGGCATCGTTAGCAAAATCAAGTGACACATGTCATGTTGCTCTAAAAAATTTCTGCTCGCTTCACGAGCAGGGGAAGCTCGCTTCGCTCGCTTAGGTCGATGCTCGCTTCGCTCGCGTATTACCTTCATGAGTTTTTTGCGAGCAAAGTAATTTACTGTTAGGAACTGATAAGCACCCAGATCTTTCTTAGAGCACCGTTAGCAAAACCAAGTGACACATGTCATGTTGCTCTAAAAAAAATCCGCTCGCTTAAATAGGAGCTCGCTTCGCTCGCATATTACCTTCATGAATAATTTACTGTTAGGAACCGACAACCATCCATGTTTTTCTTAGAGAACCGTTAGCAAAATAAAGTGACACATGTCATGTTGCTCTAAAAAAATTCCGTCGCTGCTCGCTTCGCTCGCATATTACCGTCGTGAGTAATTTACTATTAGGAACCGATAACCATCCATCTTTTTCTTAGAGCGCCGGCATCGTTAGCAAAATCAAGTGACACATGTCATGTTGCTCTAAAAAATTTCCGCTCGCTTCGCGAGCAGGGGAAGCTCGCTTCGCTCGCTTAGTTCGGTGCTCGCTTCGCTCGCATATTACCTTCATGAGTAATTTACTATTAGGAACCGAGAACCATCCATCTTCTTCTTAGAGCACCGTTAGCAAAATCAAGTGACACATGTCATGTTGCTCTAAAAAATTTCCGCACGCTTCGCGAACAGGGGAAGCTTGCTTCGCTCGCTTAGGTCGGTGCTCGCTTCGCTCGCATATTACCGTCATGAGTAATTTACTGTTAGGAACCGACAACCATCCATCTTTTTCTTAGAGCGCCGGCATCGTTAGCAAAATCAAGTGACATATGTCATGTTGCTCTAAAAAATTTCTGCTCGCTTCACGAGCAGGGGAAGCTCGCTTCGCTCGCTTAGGTCGGTGCTCGCATATTACTTTCATGAGTAATTTACTGTTAGGAACCGACAACCATCCATCTTTTTCTTAGAGCGCCGGCACAGTTAGCAAAATCAAGTGACACATGTCATGTTGCTCTAAAAAATTTCCGCTCGCTTCGCTCGCATATTACCTTCATGAGTAATTTACTATTAGGAACCGACAACCATCCATCTTTTTCTTAGAGCGCCGGCATCGTTAGCAAAATCAAGTGACACATGTCATGTTGCTCTAAAAAATTTCTGCTCGCTTCACGAGCAGGGGAAGCTCGCTTCGCTCGCTTCGCTCGCATATTACCTTCATGAGTTTTTTGCGAGCAAAGTAATTTACTGTTAGGAACTGATAAGCACCCAGATCTTTCTTAGAGCACCGTTAGCAAAACCAAGTGACACATGTCATGTTGCTCTAAAAAAATCCGCTCGCTTCGCTCGCATATTACCTTCATGAATAATTTACTGTTAGGAACCGACAACCATCCATGTTTTTCTTAGAGAACCGTTAGCAAAATAAAGTGACACATGTCATGTTGCTCTAAAAAAATTCCGTCGATGCTCGCTTCGCTTGCATATTAGCTTCATGAGTATTTTGCGAGCAAAGTAATTTACTGCTAGGAACCGATAAGCACCCATCTTTTTCTTAGAGCACCGTTAATAAAATCAAGTGACAAATGTCATGTTGCATTTGTCTAAAAAAATTCTGCTCGCTTCGCTCGCATATTACCTTCATGAGTAATTTACTGTTAGGAACCGACAACCATCCATGTTTTTCTGAACCGTTAGCGAAATCAAGTGACACGTGTCATGTCACGTGTCAAGTCAACTTGCCGACTCAATAACTTCCCATTTTTTTGGAAGTCGGTTAAAAATTAGGTACCCGAACGCGTACGAAGTCGCGGGTAACAGCTAGTACATGCATAAAATCACGCCTCTTTCCCACAGGGGTAGGCAGAGACCACGGACTTCCATCCGTGGAACACACTTCTGTTTACGGGTAAACTTAAAGTTAGATTGTTTTGTTCAAACTTACGTCGAAAATCTTCCCGAGGTCTTCAGCGAGACAGGAACAGTTAATGGCTACTATCCCCATTTCTTTCACCTGGTAACAAAAAATATATTTGATATGAAAATAAAAATGAACAAGTTACATTAAAAATTTTAAGAAAAACTCCCGACTTAAACTAGAAAAGAGCTGTTTATCTTAAAACGCCCGAACATAATCTTTATAAATTATAGTTAAGAACCACGTCAGTTTTCAAACAAAAAAAAATCGCATCAAAATCAGGCCATCCGTTCAACTATGATGATACAGACAAACACACTACACACTACAAACTTATAGGGGGGTGCCCTTTTTCGTCGGGGGTTAAAGTTAAACGCACACCTATGCGAACGCGTCGAACGAATCGAAAGAAACTAATTTTAGAATTATTTATATGCACCTTCTATAATCTCGCAAGTCGCACCGTGGGCAGATGTACTAGGTTTTATACGATTTCATATAAAGAATTCAGAAATTCATTTCGGTAGATTCGTTTCGTTCGATCGGCTTCGATAGGTATGCGTATCCAGTGAATACCCAAGGCGCGGTACAAATTCTCTCAAATCTGGAATTTTAAGATCATTCAAAGATATCTTACATATGGTAGGTACCTTTCTGCATATTTCATTCATTTTCATTTTCATTCATTTCATTTCATTCATTTCATTAAAAATGTTTTTAAGTATAGTACCTATTTTGTTAGTTGTTAAAGTGCACTTGTCCTTAGGTCGGGCGCTGAAAATTGCGACACAGTTTTTAACTACTGCAATTTTCAACGAACATACTTTTACTTGTACCTACTTATTTTTGTTCCGAAATAAATATTATTGTATTATTATTATTATTATTTCATCTAAAGGGATAATCAGAATTATATCCAAATATATATATTTCATAAATATTATTATCAACGGGATAATTACCATGATTATTGAGTTTTGTTGCTTCCCGATATTTCGACGCAGTTGCATGCGCCATGATCACGATAACTGAAGTCTTTGCGAGGTAGAGGGTAGTTACGTGCAGACAGATAATAATATTTATGTTCGTAACCATGATAGTTTCAAAAGTTATATATATTTCATGACCAATATTTTGCGGAAGTTAGCATTCCACATGTGACAGGTAGCAAGTCCATCGACCTCTGATGATGTCCAGCATTATTTATTTATTCAGACCATGCACCTAAGGCTGTGTCCCCAGTAGGCAAACTGTTAGCGGCCGACTGAGTTTGCGGCGTATCGGTTTAGTTCGCCCTTCCATATATTTCAAATGATGTGTCCACAGTTTGCTAGTTTCGCGCTCACTTTACGCAGTCTGCAGTAAGTGCACTTTACTCAGTCGGCCGCTAACAGTTTGCCTACTGGGGACACAGCCTAAAATAAAATTCAAGTATTATAAAAGTCTAAGTTACCTGTGTAAGAGACCGCCAATCCATATTGGCACTTCCGATATAAAAGTGTTTCCTATCCACGATCCAAAACTTAGTGTGCAATACCCCACCTCCAAGCAACTTGGAGAAGTTTAAACTCCGCACCTGAAAAAAATGTATGTTATAATAACCCCTTATAATATGTTTGGGGTATTGTGTACCCCATCACATCTAAACATTGTAAAAAAAAACTTAGGCCTTTACATCTTTACTAGATGATTTATACAGTGTCAGGAGGCAATCTTTGCCTACACTCATCGGGACACTGTAGTGCCTGGGACAATGCTGAGATGGAGTAGGCATGCAAACATTGTAAAGAGGCATATTATTTAGTCAGTCCCGGCTTAAAAGTACCATGACGGAGGCCTTCAGGCGGTATAAAAACTCCGTCACCAGAGTTGGCCACCAGCTCATACAGACTAGTTATAATGCCGAGTTTTGGTCACTTATTCGAACATATTAAAAAGATGTTAAAATAATAACTATGAAATTGAACGGGGTACGACATACCCTATTGTTTTATATAACTTACCTGTGCGGCTTTTTTCTTAACTAAATATTCAGTATCACTATTAGGATATAATTTACTGGGCCAGTTTTGAGCAATTTTTAAATTAATATTTCTTTTTGACCCGGCAGCATATAAAGCTTGGAACACTTGTTCTCCCTGAAAACAAAATATGAAATTAATATAAAGTTTAAAACCGTTTGGTTTAAGCAATAAGAAACAGCTATTGGATTAGAGTAATAAGTTAATACCTCTATAGAGGTATTATAATGGTATTCTTCGTTGAACCTTAGCGACCAGTAAAATGATGCAATTTCTATAGTTGTTTGAGCTTCGTCTATCAAGTCTAGCCACGCATTCTTCGTGCGCATAAATGTGGCATTCACTGGGTACATATGACCTTCTGGTATACTTTCCACTAATGATAACCTGAAAAATTTGTGGAAAATTAAGCACTACAACTCTCCTGGCCTAAGACAAGATGGAGAGATGTAGTGTGATGAGAGAGTGCCAAGCTTTCGAAAACGACGTCGAGGATAGAGCGAAGTGGAGGCAAACCATCAGGAAAGCTGACCCCACCACCATAGGGACGCGTAGCTTGGAAGAGAGAGTTTCAGGCGATCACTTTACATAATACACCAACAGGGAATTACAGTTTATTCTAATAGAATTTAGTTGAGCTTCTTTACAAAGGAATCTAAAAGTTTAGTTCAAATAACACGATATGGCCTCTATTGATCCGTATTATTCCTAAGGATCCAAGGTCTAAGCTAAAGGATTACGCATCCGCCCACCAAGGATAAAGAAAACAAATGATAGTTTGATTGTTGTATGGTTTGTAATCAACAGGCAACTTACACAACATCTGTGTTTGTAAGCAGCTTACACCTATTTCTCGTTGTAATTTCAATAAGAATTTAGTATTAGTACTAGCAATAAGATTGAAAGTGGTGATACTGAGTAAAAACTCTTCGAGAAAAGGCTCATCTGGAAATTTACTTCTAAAATTCGACACGATTCCAATGGTAATTTTCTTTAGATTTTTCTCGTTAAATATTTTACACTTATAAATAGTATTTGTTTGATGAAACGGCTTCTTTGAAAATATCTCGAATTTAAAGACAGTACGAAGTTTGCCGGGTCAACTCTAAATAACGCTACGATTAAAATCGAGATAAGTGTCGGAAGTAAGCCTGCAAATCAGTGCCGAAACCAAGATCTTACTAATTTCATAAATCCGAAAGTTTCAGGAAGTTTGTTCGTTAACAAGTTCATGATTCGGAAAAGTTCAAATACAAGTTCTTTTAAAAAGCTTCGAGATAGGTTGAGGGTAAAAAGATGTATTAGAGATTATAGTTGTATCTTTCGGTTTAACTTGGGTGGAGATTCTCAAAGGAAACCGTATTTTCGGGGATAAAACATGGACTAAATAAAGTTGGACACTTCCTAAACAAACTTACTTATTCAGGTAAAAAGTGAACTTAAGAATAATTTTCGAATTCTTGCTTCTTACAAAATTAAAAATAAACCGTAAGTACATAGTATCGATGTAGAAAATTGTGTACTAACTTCACTTTTTAGTAATTACACTTCGACTAATATTTTATGAAATAACAGTTATTAATTTTGATTGATTAACCTTTACGACTATAAAACTGTCAAGTTTTATGCAATACGCTAACAAACTTGTGGTGTGGATATGGTGATGGTGAAGGAGGATGATGAATGAAATACAGAAACTTACTGAGTCCAACTTCACTGTATTGTCTTGTCACACACACGTTATTAAATTAGAGTAGGTACACAGTCTCAATGTTAATGTTTAGCACAGAAAGATTATCCAAGCCACAATTAATATCAAATACACAACGCGATCGTGATCGATAGTTGGTATGGCGGGAACCCGGAGCGCGAGCGACGTGGGCTCCGCGTGGGCGCATAGAAACGACTGAAATTTGAAATCAACAAGCGACCGACCGGCCACGCAGCGCGGCGGGAGGCGCCACCGTCTCGCGCGGGGGCGAGGCGCGGGGCGGGCGGTCGCGGTATCTGGCGTTCCGGGAACCGCCATATTCACTATATATAATAAAACTTGTTAGTTTGTCCGCAGCATACAAAATATTATTTTATTAGTAAAAATATAAGTACATAAGTAGAAAGCTTAATTCTAGTAGCTCCGCTACATCACCCCCCTCCAGAGCCCGACCTTAAGGGCGATAATAGTCTTTGAATTTTACTTGACGCCCAGATCTGGTGCGTATTACAACGTTGTCTTTGACAGTTGAACGGTTAATTGGTGTCTGCTGGAGTGGCGGTTTTTGACGGAGTGTTTGTGGTTGTTGATGGAGTGTTTGTGGTTGTTGATGAAGTGTTTGTGGTTGTTGATGGAGTGTTTGCGGTGATGAGTCATGCAGTAGGTAGGCAGGTTTGATCCTGTCGATAGATACAGTGACTTTTTTACCGTTTAACATTATTTTAAAGGTTTTGTCTCCAGCTTTGAGGACTTCGTGGGGACCACTGTAGGCTGGCTTCAGCGAACCAGCGACAGTATCGTCACGAAGAAATACGTGGGATGATTTAGCTAAATCTTTGTACACAAAAATAGATCTCTGAATGCCATGACGTGATGCCACTGATGGTTTCAAGTCGTTTACAAACTTGCGAATCCTATCCACGTAGTCCGTCATGTCAATGGTTTTGTCTTCAGATGGGAGGAAAAAATCGCCTGGAAGACGTAAAGGTTCTCCATAGAGAAGTTCAGCGGAAGATGATTTTAGATCTTCTTTAAATGTACTTCGAATGCCTAGTAAGACAAGAGGAAGAGACTCAACCCAAGTGCTGTCTGCGTGGCAGGTTATAGCCGCCTTAAGCTGTCTATGGAACCTTTCCACCATGCCGTTGCACGCGGGGTGATAAGCTGTAGTCTGTCTGTGAACGAAACCGGCGATTTGTGACAAGGTTTTGAATAAAGCAGACTCAAACTGTCTCCCTCTATCCGTAACAATTTTGACTGGGCAACCAAATCGAGAAATCCATCCACTTAGCAAAGCTTTTGCTACTGTTTCGGCCGTGATATCCTGTATGGGTATTGCCTCAGGCCAACGTGTAAAACGATCGATGGCTGTGAGACAATAACGAAAGCCTTGTGATATGGGCATAGGGCCGATTAGGTCAATGTGAATATCTCTAAATCTGCCGCGAGGTAAATTATAAGAGCTTAATGGCGAATGAACGTGTCTGTTCACTTTTGAACGTTGACATGCCATGCAGCTACGTACCCACTCGCGACAGTCTCTGCGCACTCCAGGCCATATGTAGCGGTCGCTGACGAGTTTGATCGTTGCTCGAGCACCTGGATGACTAAAAGAGTGTAGGCTCTCAAAAACGAGGCGCCGGATGTCTTTAGGAACATACGGTCTAGATGACGTGCCGCTTATGTCACAGTAGAGATCGCATTGCGAACCGGGCAACTTTACCTTGGTGAGCTGTAAGGCAGTGTTTCCGGCGAGAAGTGTTTGCAGTTCCAGGTCAGATAATTGTGCAGTTGCTAACTTATCCAGGTCGATGGGCTGATTTATTTCTTCCACTCGCGACAAAGTATCTGCAACCACGTTATCTTTACCTGAAATGTGCCTGATGTCTGTAGAAAATTGTGCTATCAGATCTAAGTGCCGAAATTGCCTAGGAGAACAGTTATCTTTTCGAGAGTGAAAACCAAAGATCAGGGGTTTATGGTCCGTGTATATTATGAAATCACGAGCTTCGACCATATGCCTGAAATGTTTTATGGCCTCGTAGATGGCCAAAAGCTCGCGATCATACGGTGAGTATTTTACCTGGGCAGAGCTAAGTTTTCTCGAAAAGAATGCCAAAGGTTGCCATTCCTTACCTTTCTTCTGTTGAAAGACGGCTCCGATTGCCGTATCAGAAGCGTCTGTCACCAGGGCCAGCTGGGCATTGCAGTCAGGGTGTGCAAGCAGAGCAGCATCGCACAAACCTTTTTTGCATGCTTCGAAAGCTTCCTGCTCCTTAACGCCTAAGGTGACAGGATGTGAGCCTTTTACTGAACCTGTTAAAAGAGCGTTCAGTGGTGCTTGGTGTTGGGCGGCCTTTGGTATAAACCTGCGGTAAAAATTTATCATACCAAGGAACCTGCGCAATTCTTTAACTGTTTTAGGGACGCTAAAATTTTGAATTGCCTCTACCTTAGAAGGCAACGGCATCGTACCTTCTGCTGAAATTTTGTAACCTAAAAATACGACCTCAGGTACACCGAAGGTGCACTTACTGGAATTTAAGATCATGCCGTATTCTTTTAACCTATTGAAGACTTGGTGGAGGTGGTCTTCGTGGCTTTTTGGATCGGGTGAAAAGACCAGTATGTCGTCCAAATATGCGTAGACAAAATCTAAACCTCGTAGCATTTCATCCACGAATCGTTGAAATGTCTGGCCAGCGTTGCGAAGCCCAAAATTCATGTATGGAAACTCATACAATCCGAATGGAGTTGATATGGCGGTCTTCGCAACGTCGTCAGGATTCACCGGGATCTGGTTGTATGCTTTTGTCAAATCTAAAGTGGAAAAAATTGAACAATTAGCTAGATTGTGGGCAAAGTCATGAATGTGGCGAATCGGGTATTTATCTACAATGGTGCGTGCGTTGAGACGACGATAGTCGCCGCAGGGACGCCAGCCATCTTTCTTTGGTGCTAAGTGCAGAGGTGATGACCAAGGTGATTCGGAAGGTCGGCAAGTCCCAATCTGCAACATAGCATTAAACTCCGCCTTTGCAATTTTTAACCTGTCTGGTGCCAGCCTACGCGGTGTGCAGGATTCAGGCGGCCCAGGTGTTGTACGGATGAAGTGAAGCGTGTTATGTTTTGTTGTGTTGTGAAAACCATGTGGACGGGTGATGTCGGGGTATTGGTCTAGTATAGCATGATAAACCGTTTTACCAGATATGACTTTAACCGAAGAAACATCGTCAGATTTTTTCACAAGCAAAGCCGGGGTGGTGAGCGTAGTGGAGCCATCGATCAAGCGTTGATTACGTACATCAACAATAAGGTTAAAATGAGATAAAAAATCAACGCCTATTATTGGCCTGGTTACATCTGCTACAATAAATTGCCAAGCGAAGTCACGCCGTAAACCTATGTTTAAAATTAGATTAGCATAACCGTAAGTGTTTATTATTGAACCGTTAGCTGCACTTAAATCGAAATCAGTTTTTATTCGACGTTCGCGTACTAGAGTTCGGGGAAACACACAAAGATCACTACCTGTGTCTACTAAAAACTGCACTTTGGTACGTTTGTCTGTAACAAATAAGCGGCCGGAAGTAGGACAGGCGTCAGCCGCCATGACGGACTGTCCTAATCTTTTCCCGCGTAGTCGCAGGGTTTCAAGCATCTGTTCGCCTGATCGCCGTGCTTCGAATGAAACCAACATACCGGAAACCTCCTGTAGTTTGACTGCGATCTCGTTGTCCGGGAATATCGGCGACTTTGGTCACGGTTGCCGCCACTGCTGCCGCCGCTGCCGCCAGAATGGGATCTATTTCTTGGACGAGACATTCTGTCTAGTTTGGTCGTCAGTGCATGTACTTGCCGTGTCAGTTCAGCTATTTGGTTAGCCATTGCGGAGTCCGCCGAAGAAGCAGCTGCCACCTGAGGGCTGGCGGGAACTATGTCTTGCAATCGGTCCGCTAGCTCTGCGACTTCTTCCAGCGTAGCTCGTGACTGTGACGCTACGATGGTTTGCGTGCTGCTCGGTAGTCTGCTCGTCCAGATTGTTTTCAGGAACTCTTCAGGTACGCCTGGTCCCGCGAGGTGTCGGAGATGACGCAAGAACTGTGTGGGCTTTCTGTCTCCGAGTTCTTCGTGAGTAAGAAGCTGTTTTACCTTCTTTTCTCGCGATGCTGATAAACGCTTGATAAGCTCCGTTTTCAGCTTTTCGTACTTATCGTTGGCGGGTGGTGCGGTGATGATATCTTCTACCTCCGATGCGTAGATGGGGTCTAGTTGGCCCATTGCATAGTGAAATTTCGTCGAGTCCGTAGAAATGTTTGCCAATGCAAACTGGCCTTCCAGTTGGGCAAACCATATAGCAGGTTTCTCGGGGTAGAATGGAGGGACGCGCACGCCAACGCGATGTATGTCGAACGGCGAAGGCGTCGTTTCTTTTCCTCGTGCCGCCACGCCCTCTTGGGCATCTTTTGGCTCGGTCATGATGTGTTCCAAACGGGGTCACCAGTGTGGTGTGGATATGGTGATGGTGAAGGAGGATGATGAATGAAATACAGAAACTTACTGAGTCCAACTTCACTGTATTGTCTTGTCACACACACGTTATTAAATTAGAGTAGGTACACAGTCTCAATGTTAATGTTTAGCACAGAAAGATTATCCAAGCCACAATTAATATCAAATACACAACGCGATCGTGATCGATAGTTGGTATGGCGGGAACCCGGAGCGCGAGCGACGTGGGCTCCGCGTGGGCGCATAGAAACGACTGAAATTTGAAATCAACAAGCGACCGACCGGCCACGCAGCGCGGCGGGAGGCGCCACCGTCTCGCGCGGGGGCGAGGCGCGGGGCGGGCGGTCGCGGTATCTGGCGTTCCTGGTTCCGGGAACCGCCATATTCACTATATATAATAAAACTTGTTAGTTTGTCCGCAGCATACAAAATATTATTTTATTAGTAAAAATATAAGTACATAAGTAGAAAGCTTAATTCTAGTAGCTCCGCTACAAACTCAACTCCAACACCATAGACTCATAGTTCAATTTAGCTTGAAAACATGCACAGTGGTAATTTAGAGTTGTTTATAAAATTGGTGTAATCAGGGTACTGTGTACCCCAAACAATTACTTAAATAGTTATATTGCATGTTCAAATTTCAGGTTCAAAGTGAATTCAACTTTAGGGTGATTATAAAAAGATTTTGTTTTATTTGTATCTATTTTGCATTCCTTTAAGCCTATCATGGTCTATCATGGCAATTAGGTATACATGAGACGTTACCGAAACACCGGTCAAACTAAGATTATAAACTGAAGTTATGGAAGTAATGAAACTTTGAGCTCCAAGTTCGAAGTTATGATTTCTAAGCAATACAATAGATAGGTTCCTATAGGTAAAAGTCCTGGGACTAGACGTTATAAGTTCAGGGTTCTGAGTTCCATGGTCTGGGCTAATTTTAAGTTCTGTGTCTCACAGTATGCACGAGTTTACTATTATATCCGTAGAGTGCGCCGCAAACTTAATGGCGGCTGAAGTGCGCGGCAGATTCGACTTTGCGGAGGTACAGTCAACGCAACTGCAGGGAAGTGAAGGTGGTGAGGGGCGGGGCTGGGCGGGCTATGTAGATAAAGTTTACTGTATTCTATTGCGTTGACTGTACCTGCGCAAATCCGAATTTTCCGCGCACTTCAGCCGCCATTAAGTTTGCTGCGCACTCTAATTATAGTAAAGTATGGATTATATATGGACTGAACTTATTTTAGTCAAGTTACCGCTAGAGGCGCTGCACTGAATTCCATACAATGAGATACTTTACTATAGTCACGGATAGAATAGTAAATTCGTGTATACTGGCGATTGCCCTACTGGTTATTTTTCAATCAATCAATCATTTATTAAATGCGAATCAAGGGTAAAAAAAACAGATGACAGGTAGGAGATAATGTACAGCCTTGAATCTGCTTCTCAGCATGCATAAATAGAAATTAAAATAGGAGTCACTTCTTAATAAATTCAATTCTTTTAAGGGAGTGGACACATTGCGTTTTCTGCATCGCGTCTTTGAGCTGCGCGTTTGTATCGATACAAACGCGCGTTCGCAACGCGTTTTTTTTCCATACAAAAGCGAACCGGTAGAGGGGCAGCTTGTTCGCATCGCGTTTGAATCGCGTTTGTATCGATACAAACGCGCTGCAAAAAACGCAGTGTGTCCACTCCCTAAAGGTTCTGTTGATTTAATGTACTCACCTACACTCATCTGAGCATTGTAACCTAACTGGAGCAGTGGCGGAACTGTTGTGAGCGTTGTTCGCTTGGTCGAGCAACGGTACTAACACAACAAGAACTATTAAAACTATGACTATTGACACTGGGATGCAAGACGGCCGGCACCATATACTGCGTTTCTTTCTTCTGGAACAAATACCTACATTAAAACCAACAAATATTGCTCGTGTAATAGAATAGGATAGGATAATAAGCCTTCTGTCACTATAAAACATCTAGTACCTAAAGATGTAAAGTCCTAAGTTTTCTTTCCAAAGTTATGAAACTGAGCTACTTATACCTTTAAATATTTTGCAAAGGATTTTACCACGTTGGCTGTGTTACAACCGTGGTCGCAGTAGAAGGCGAAACGCAGTAAAATCAGGTGCGAAATATTTAAAAGTATGATTTGTGATCGCGTAAGAAAGACTGAACTTACTTGTCATTATAACTGTTTCCGTTCTCGTCTCTCATCATAAAGATTTGCTCCCACTGCTCCAGCTCTTCATCAGAGGACGATGCGTTCCCCACACTGCCAGACTCGAGCACAGTCTGCAACAAAATGAACATCCATACAACATCGAAATGAATATCTGTGTGTGAAAAGTGTGAGAGCACCAGAGAGAATGGAGAACCCTCCCAAAAGAATGTTACGCGATCCCCCGGTTTCTTTTAAAAGATTCTTTTAGTTCGTAAGTGTTATTGTACTAGGGGAGGAATGCTACATATGTAGTAGTAAGTAAGTACGTATGTGTGCGTGGCTGCGCCCTTGCACCGGACCACCGTAGTACAATAAATTAGTGTGTAACCAACCAGCGATCGTTTCACTACTATCAGCCCGCATCGAATATTGTTCAATATCCATACAAATAAATGCATTGTAATCCATCATTTATTCGATTCTAGGGCCTTTACACTCGATCTTTTTTAACCGAGCCGACGACGCGAGTTGAACGCGATTAGTACGCTCAGCAAACGCAAGGCAGACGGCAAGTTGTGACTTTTGCACACGATCCCCGCGTTTGTAGCGTTCTTCTTCTTCAATTTAAGGGATTGCCACTTGTCGGCATAACTGATGCCTCTTTCTCCAATCTCTTTCCAGGGCAGCCGCCTTGACCTCCTTATAGGACATGACAGCAACCATCTCCTTCACTTGGCTCATGTAGCCTATCCTCGGTCTTCCTCTCCTTCCTTCCACTTTCCTTCAATGATGTTCTTAATGAAACTGTCATGTCGTATAAGATGGCCAATCATCTTCACTCTTCTATTCACAACAACTTGCAAAACAACAATCTTTCTTCCTCCACTCTTTGCAAAACCTCAATGTTGGTCACTCATTCCGTCCAGCTAATCGTAGCTGTTTCTAGCGTTATGGAAACCGATTTTTTTTAAATTATATTTGAAGCGCGTTTCCTTTGGGTTTGATTTCATATAAATACATACAATCTGCCACGCGCTTATGACGCGCTCAGCAAAAACGCGCGACGTCGTCGTTAGCTCGTTTAAAAAACGTCGTGTAAAAAGCCCCTTACTATGGTACCTACCTATTCATCCAATAAAACTTGTGCCAGCATCATTGTATTCTTTACCTACTTTGCTAAGTAGGTAGTAGGTACGTACCTACTCATATTTCATTATTCTCCCACTATATTTTTTAGGACAACGCCTGTTGGTTTGTAGAGTTTTTAGTGTTACTGAACTAAATTAAACTGTGACTATTATTTTATTCACAACGGCTTCTTATTTCCGAAATGTCAGTTACGAATTAATATTTTAATTTTTAACAAATAAACTGGCATTATGAATATGCAGCATAATCTATTGTACCTATTGCTTGTGACTCTATGATAACAAAAGAAAAGTAAAAATAGTGAAGATAACAAAAAGAGCCTCTCTTACTGTGCATCTATCTATACTATGTGTATAGTTCTATAATCTATATCAATGGTTCCCTTACGCAGAGTTAGGTACAGTACTTTTAAGAGAAACAGTAAATTCTATCATTTATCTATACTAATATTTTAAAGAGGAAAGATTTGATTGTTTGTTTGCATTGAATAGGCTCCAAAACTACAACCGATTTGAAAAATTCTTTCACTATTAGAATCCTACACTATCCGTGATGAACATAGGGTAGGTATAGTTTGCGCCCCGACTTCGCACGGGTGATTTTTAAATTAAACCCAAGCGAAGCACGGGTGAACCGCTAGTTTCATATAAATCCGCATGATTTTTTATAACTATTAATAATTAATTAATGATACTTAATTTATTAAAGGCAATTGTGATCAAATTTTCCTTGTTTTCATTAATTAAAGTTTATGAATCTTAGTTTTACTAACACTTATTTATATTTACATGTAATAAGGATGAGCTGCAGTTAAGTGTTCAATTTATTCTTTTGTACAAATATTGTTATTGTGTTATCGCATGTGCAAGTCCGTTGTTAGGGTCTTACTAATTAACTAAATAAACTTAATTAATTAAAGGTTAATATTAAACTTGAACACTGGCTACATATTGCTCAAGATTCGCTCTGTCACTATTTGACACTATCTAACAGAGAAGGATGGCAATAGTTTAAATGGTGTTTCAATTTTAATTGAATTTTATAAGTAGAGGGGTTAATGTGCTTAGATGTGGTCAATGGTATAGAATAGAGGTTTGACCTTACACACACTTGAAAACGTCCAACAAAAATTGGCTAAACAATAACTAGATAGGTACCTAGTCTAGTACAGATTATTTCTACTTGGTCAGACATTACCAATCAGTACCTACTAGATGGAAACAGTGAATAGAATAAAATTGTCTGGAATAGAATAAAGAATTGTCGGTAGGTAGATATTCAAACCCTGAGAGATTTTGTGTTCCAACAATATAACGGCTGAATCAATGGAAAAAAAATTAAACAGGCAAAGGTTTAGCCTACTAAATTATCATAAACTTACTACTACTCAGGTATGCTAATAGGTAGGTAGGTTCAATATGTTCAACATGTTATGAGTAACATCTGGACCACAAATATTAAATCTGTTTAAAAATATTACATTCTTGTACAAATAGTAATCCTCATAGGTCCTTTCAATTTATACCCCTGCTTTCTTTAACTAAAACTTGATCGGTTCCTTTGTATAAGAAATGTTATTATAGACACGTATTAAAATGAAATTAGGTCATTGGTTGAGTTTGAATTCGCTTTGTTAGTTATAAATTGTAAATTCTACGGCTCAAGGCACCTATGTTAGCTTATCACAAAAGATTACCTTTATTTTCTCACCCAAATACCTCGTTATTTGTGTCAGGTAACCCATATTCAAATTCACATTGGACCGAAAACGAACAACACAAAATCAACAACGAAAAAAACAAATTATCAAATTAAAAACAGAATTTCTATCCTTGCAGTTCTTTCTTTGTTTACGTTTTGCAAAAACTGCAAAAAAATGACAGATAAATTTGACATTGACATTTAATTTGTGTCATCGTACCGGAAACGGCTAATGATGTGATATTGAGTGATGATGATCTGGAATCAATCGATTCAAAATCAATTCAATCAATAATTGTTTCCGGTCGAAATCGAAATAATCGATAATGTTAATTGGTAGCATAGTCGTATCACAGAACAAATAATAATAGTCAATAATAGTCGTGTAACCAACCATTTATGTAAACGTGGACGTATTTTTGGCAAACACAGTGATAATATTTTTATCAGTTTAAAATAATTAAGATCACTGCTCTCTGTTATTAAAACACAATCACGAATAGCACACATAATAAACCGCATTTTTCTTTATCCTTTCCTTCCTCTAAAAGCCGTGCAGGCGCATTAGTAGCGAAAATATTACTGCAATGTAAATGACGTCGACAACCACCGCATTGTGCATGTGCATTTTAAATACTAGGGTGGTACAAACCGTACAACTATTTAGGGCACAACCACAACAGTTCAGTTCCAGCATAGTTATTACTGTGATAGGTACCTAACCGTTAAAATGGTGAGTTTAAACTGGTGCTTTTGTCTGAAAGAACATTTTCATGCATGTTTTTAATAATTTGTTACGTTAACACGGAAACGGGAGTTAATCGCGGGCTGATGTTTTACATAAACAACATTTTTTTACACAGTTATGTGTACATCTTAAACGATTCTAATTGTTAGTGCAATTTCTTTAAAAAATCAGAAACGAAAATGTATCGTCAAAAATGATAGAAAATTTTACATTAAAAATTAATACAAAGACTCATAATAATAATATAAATCAGACAGAAGACCTGGTCAGCAACCTAATGGTCGCTAAACAACAACTTAACAGCCACAACTCACAAGCCTCCTTTACAATACATAAAATTGTTCACACAGACAATGTAAAGTTTTACTCCTTTCCGTGGGTGTTTAAATACAACTTAAGTAAAAATAGGTAGGTACGTGTACCTATATAGGTACCTTACATTTTTCGTAGGTAGGTAGGTAGGTACCTATTTATATAATTTTGGGGTCAAAGATCAAAGGTCAACTAACACTTTAATCAAGATTTCAAAGGTTCAGGTTTAAGGTAACAAGTAAATAAGTTCGAAAGAACTAGTGGCCAACTCTGGTGACGAGGTAGAAAGTAACTCATAGAAGAGTAGTTACATACCTTTACTTTTTAGTTGATTTATAATAATTATATAAATTTTAAAACAAGCGTTAAGGTAAATAGAAGTAGGTAGAATCTACCTAATTTTTAAAGTGTTTAAATTCTTACCGTATGAGCTTACCTTGGAAATTTCATATGTGCCAAATAACTACCTACCTATCTGGGTTATGTACTAAATATTTACAAGGTAAGTATGCCTACCTACTTAGATAATGCTAAATCGTTTTTCATATTTGTCGGAGAAAGTGGTCCAATTCTTGACAGTCAAGGCCACATGCAAAACCTAAAATGGGTACCTAGATTAGAATAGCCAAAAAACCTGTAGTTACCGAACCATTCTGCGTTGCTATGACAACGGGGTAATAACAAAATTAGGCAAATATGCGTGGACGGTGACTCTGACCTTGGGTAATTAGGGGTACCTAACTAAAACAATGTCTCATTAGGTTTTTTTAGAAAACTTTGAATGAGAATGTTAACAATCACAATTGAAAATAAATTATGTGAATCCATCTCGCTCGACCTCAAAACAGAATGGTTATCTAGGTAAGACAATGTAACTGCTAAGCAAAGGTCTCAAAAATCATACTAATCTTACCTACTTAACAGGTATCCCTACTGTTTCACTACTAAAATATATAGGAATGGAAAAATGTAGATTTACTAAGAACCTGACCGAGAAATGCCTAAAATAAAAGGTTAATAGCAGGTAGGTACCTACGATCACACCACACAAGTGAAACCGAACGATGTTATTACGTTTTTATGCAAGTAGGTACCTACATCTATTAATTATTGATCTAGCTAGACAAAACATTTTACAAGCATTTTATCTCTCAATTTATATGACCTTTGAAGCCACAGCGAAGAGCGACTGAAAGGGTATCGGGTTATCAACGAAAGTTTTTATCGTCCATAATGTCACGTCTACCCACAATCATCATAAAATATTTTGCAGCTTTCGATGTGATGTGAGCGATCAGATTTTTGGAACATTACAATCGCGTAGAATAGATAGACTATGTGATGTATTATAATAATAATAATAAATCATTTATTTCAGGCAACAATAGCAAGTAAAAGATGTAAAATACTTAAAACTACGGCCCATATAAAATATATACCTTAGAGTCTAACATACATAATTTATATAAACTTATCTACTAGCACGTAATGTCGGTGACGTGTTACACACGTGTGCTGTCGGTAAACGCCCTCGAAAACGCCGGAACAGCACATTCTTCGGCCAGAATTCTTCCTTAGTGTAGGTCGAAAGATTATCAGTTGGAATACGCACCACGAAAGATTTAAAATCTCTATGACGCGACTCCAACTGCTCGACCCTCACCACGGTGTTGGTCTTCATCTTCACATATTCCACGATCTCTTCTACCTTCGTGGTATAGTGAAGCCTGGACACGTAGAGCAACGTCGAAGGCACAGCCGGGCGCAACAAGTAGTTAGGTCCGGTTGGCGCGACGCCACGCTGGTTTCGGCTGCAGGGCTTCTTTCTTCTACGCACTACCTCAGTGAACCCTTCAGCATCACACGGCTTCCTCTCATGAGAAACCGGTACGGGTGCAGTGCTGGCGCGAACAGGTTCGCAGCGCTGCTTCTTATTCCCCTTTTTTGCTTTAGCTGCCGGTGCCTGCGGCGGGGGGGCAGCTGGCGGGCAGCTTTTGGCGGCAACGGTGGCGTATGCGCGCGCGGGGGGAGAGGGGGCGCGCGCACGTGTCTGTTCCACGAGTGGAGTGGCGGGGAACGGGCGGGGAGGGCACGGTGTACTGACGACATCGGTGTCAGCTGCGGCGAGCGAGGCATCCAATAACGCTGACTCGAACGATGCAGCCGATGCATTCAATTGACCTCCGCGACGAATGTTGATTTTAGAAATCTCGGGCGACCTGTCCACTGAAGCAGCGCTTCTTAATAACGCTACCTCAGACTTTAGTTCGCTGATGGTGTTCTGCGAGACCTCCAACTTCAACTGGACATCAGCCAAGCTTGCCTTCAACGAAGTGATGTCTTTCAGCAGCCTGGTCACATCGACGTGATCGAATGTCACGGGGGGCAGCTTACGCAGCTCCTTCGCGACGAATTCGAAAGTATTATTAATTAGTTATTATGAAGTACCTACCTAGGGAAGACCGGAGCTAATGTTAAAATGGCTAATCAATTAGGTATAATAGTACCTATCTATTTTTTCGAATAGACCGCAGTGAAAGATGAGCTTCTATTGTGCCGCTGCCGACCGCTCATAAAACATAGGTATGCAATACATACCAAAGCCGCCGACCCGGCCGGTGGCGGTGGCTTTACCCGGCGGCGGGTTGGGCCTACGCGCCACCAGCCGGGCTTATTTTGCAGGCGATTATTGCAAAACAAGTCCGGTAGCCAGTGACGTAGCGTGCCTTGGCGGTGCCCCGTATAAAAATTTGCTTGGGGGCCCTTATGAAGGGTAAAGATTTCTCTTGGGCTTGAGGGCCCCGTATAAATACGGCAGATACGGCGGTAGCTACACCCCTACCGGTGGCCCAACCCGTTGGGTGAAGCAGTCGGGTCGGGGGCTAACAGGGACTTTGGTATGTATCGCGTGTAAGGGAAAGGAGATGCTGATGATTATAGACTGATTATATTTATTCAACCTAAAAAGCCTGAATTATGCATGCAAATATGCATGAACATGAACAATGCCTAAAATATGCATGAAAAGCTACGAAAAGTGTCAAAATATGCAACATTAAATAGAAAGAAAATAGTAATTTTTTATCTTTATATTATAACAAAAATTATTTTATATTTTGTACTCTCAACCTGTTTCAAATCGGAACTAAGATTAAAAAAGGAAAAAACCGTTCCAAATGTGCATGTGGAATGGTAATTTCCATGTAAGTAAAAAAATAGATTTTAGTACCTACTTCTTGTTTCTGTAAAAAGTTCAATCGCCTCATTTTTTTTTTTTTTTTTTTTGTGTATCGTCTCATTAATAAAACTATTAATTTGACACAACAGTTCAACAAAGTGTGGGTAATTGCTCCACAAGTTATCATAAGATTATACTACCTGGAAAAATTGAATATAAAAATATAAATCGAATATAGCGAAAATATGCATCATCACGAGATTTTAGGCAAAATATGCATCTATAGATAGATGAGTTTGCAATATGCAAATTCATTATTAATTTGCAACATGCAATTGCATATAATCTGGTCTCTAATGATGATCATTTCAATTGCACTTATGTAACTAAACAATACAATACATACCTACCCATACTTATTTATACCTATATAAAATGCCATCGATTTAAAAATAAAATTATCGATTTACAATCGATAGCATGTGATTAATCGATTGGTGATGTACCTATCACTAGCACTCCTCTGCACCGCACGGTTACCCCGCGAAATTCAAATTGCGTTCTCTTGTAATTTGCAGGACTGTGTGTTGAGATCAAAATAATACGTGACGCGTCATTAACATAATTTATAAAATGAATTCAGTGGTCCTTTCGTTTGCTTTAATGGAAAAGGGTTTTTCCTATCTCTTTAATTTAGGAAAGGTTTTCGATATTTCTCCCTTTGAAGAATCACTGAGATAAAAATTAACAGTCGGATCCATACCTACCCGTAATAATAGGTCTTTACCTATGAAATTGCCGTTCTTCAGTACTGGTCATTTCAAATCAAAATATTTTTTGGTTTGACTAAGAATTTTAATTCCAAACTAATTTTATATTAAAAACATGGATTTCTTTTTTCAAAATTAGTCATTTGTTTATTGATTAGCGTTATGTTTTCATCACATTTGAATCTTTTTCATCATCATGGATACGTAAAAAATTCGAGTAATTATGGAATATGAGTAGCGTCGTGGCAGCAACGCGCCACAAGCGGCACTCAACATCAACGACGTTTACGGAGCGAACACTACAAACGAACGCACCACCTGTTATTGGTTTGCCAGCTTCCGTTCTGGAAATTTCGACCTGAAAATGAACCCCGTACTCATCCAAAAACTTTGGTTGACAATGACGAATTAAAGACGATTGTGGAGGCTGATGATACTCAATCTACGGCTAAATTAGCAGCAGCTTTCGACGTTAGCATCAAAACAATATTGGTCCATTTGAGTCAAATTGACAAGGTAAAAAAGCTTGACAAAGGGGTGCCCCACGAACTCAATGATCGCTAGCGCGAAGTACGCGTCGAGATGTGCCTTCCACTGCTCACCAAGCAAACATACGAAGGAATTTGAACCGCATTGTTACTTGCGACGAAGAATGGATTCTGTTTGACAATCGCAAGCACTTAGCACGTTGGTTTGATCCGGATTCAGCACCTAAACAATCCCCTAAACGAAAAATTGCCCCTAGAAAAGTGATGGTTACTGTTTGATGGTCTAGCGCCGGTGTGATTCATCACAGCTTCTTACCAAACGGGATGAGCATTACTGCAGATGTGTACCTACTGTGAAGAACTGAACACAATGATGGAGAAGCTTGCAATCCCCAACCAGCTTTGATCAATCGCTCGTCACCGCTGCTCCTACATTACGACGCGTGACCTCATACTGCACAGTAGACGGTCTCCAAGCAGGAGCGTATTTACCCTTAGGCCAAGAGGGCCATGGCCCGGGGCGGCAGGCTACGAGGGGCGGCGCAAGCCGCCCCTCAGCCTCGCAGCTTGCTCCTTTCTTTTTGGCCTTGTAATGCCAAAAGAGATTTAAAAAAAAGCTTACCTGATTAACAAAAACTAAAATTTGGTTGGCGAGGGGGGCTCCGCCCCCCCACGCTCTCAGCTTCATGAGCCTTTCTTTTTGTCCTTACATGCCAGAAGAAATTAAAAAAAAAGCCTACCGAACTAAAAAAAAAGGTAAAACTTATTTGTTTGAGAGAGAGGGGCCTTGCGCCGCCCCGTGCTTTCAGTTTCATGCGCCTTTCTTTTTGTCCTTATATGCCTGAAGAAATTAAAAAAAAGTCTACCTAACTAGGTAACAAAAGCTAAAACTTATTTGGCTCGGAGCGAGGGGCGGCTTGCGCCGCCCCGCGCTTTCAGTTTCATGCTCCTTTCTTTTTATCCTTATATGCCTGAAGAAATTAAAAAAAAGAGGTACCTAATTAACAAAATCTAAAACTTATTTGGTTGAGAGCGAGGAACAAAAACTAAAACTTATTTGGTTGTAAAGTTTTAGACATCAAGACTATCGTTTTACTGACTGGCCATTTTCAGAGATTTTCATTTGACAGGAAACGTAGGTTTTTCTAAGCTCGAAGGGATAATTCGTTACATAAATTGGTATTCTGGGAATAAACCCTCGAGACGATTTTAGGAAAACATTTCTTTGGGTGTCACTTGTTGCATTTGTCATAAAAAAATTCGGCTCGCTTCGCTCGCATATAGAATAGGAGCCGACAAGCAGCCAACCGTTTCTTTGAGAACCGTAAGCAAAATCAAGTGTCACATGTTACATTTGTCTTAAAAAAAAAATCGGCTCGCTTCGCTCGCATATAGAATAGGAACCGACAAGCAGCCAACCTTTTCTTTGAGAACCGTAAGCAAAATCAAGTGTCACATGTTGAATTTGTCATAAAAAAATTCGGCTTGCTTCGCTCGCATATAGAATAGGAACCGACAAGCAGCCAACCTTTTCTTTGAGAACCGTAAGCAAAATCAAGTGTCACATGTTGAATTTGTCATAAAAAAATTCGGCTTGCTTCGCTCGCATATAGAATAGGAACCGACAAGCAGCCAACCTTTTCTTTGAGAACCGTAAGCAAAATCAAGTATCACAATATGTTGAATTTGTCATAAAAAAATTCGGCTCGCTTCGCTCGCATATAGAATAGGAACCGACAAGCAGCCAGCCTTTTCTTTGAGAACCGTAAGCAAAATCAAGTGGCACATGTTGAATTTGTCATAAAAAAAATCGGCTCGCTTCGCTCGCATATAGAATAGGAACCGACAAGCAGCCAACCTTTTCTTTGAGAACCGTAAGCAAACTCAAGTGTCGAATGTTGTAATTGTCATAAAAAAATTCGGCTCGCTTCGCTCGCATATAGAATAGGAACCGACAAGCAGCCAACCTTTTCGTTGAGAACCGTAAGCAAAATCAAGTGTCACATGTTGAATTTGTCATAAAAAAATTCGGCTCGCTTCGCTCGCATATAGAATAGGAACCTACAAGCAACCAACCTTTTCTTTGAGAACCGTAAGCAAAATCAATGTCTGTTGTTGTCTTAAAAAAAATCGGCTCGCTTCGCTCGCTTATTATAAGATTCATGACTATTTTGCGAGCAGAGTGCAAACCAAGTTTCAAGCCCGAAACAAATATTTGCAGGGGGCGGCAAACCTTACTGGCCTAGGGCGCTGAATCTTAAAATACGCCTCTGTCTCCAAGTTACAAGAGCTAGGGTTGGAAGCTCTCCGTCGTCCACAGTACTCACCAGACCTTGTGCGTATAGACTTCTACTTTTTCCAGAATTTGGATAACTTCTTGGTGGGAAAAAAATTGAATTCCCGAGAGGCAGTACAAAATGCCTCGGAAGAATTTGTTGCCTCCTGTCCAGCTAATTTCTTCAAGAAGGGCATAATGAACTGCCACGGCGTTGACAAAGATCCATTGATTGCATGGGTGATTACTTTGATTAATAGAAATAAAAACTATAGAAAAAAAATTACTTACGTTAACTTTTTTCATAAAAAACGGCAATTTCATAGGTAAAGACCTAATATTTAGAGTTTACGGGTTTGTTGCAGACATATTCCTTTATTTCTTTGATGCACGTGTATTGCGAAACAACAAAATGTGAGCATTGCATGTGTACCTAGGTAGATATCACACTACAGCCCAAAGAATGGGACAGTAGGTACCTACCTAGTGGTGGAGTACCTAGGTAAATACATTTATATACTTACCTATCTAAATATTCTTTGCCTAAAACCACCTAAAACGTTCAACGACTTTTGCAGCTACAGGCTACAGGGTAGGTAGTTTTGCACGAGACTATAAATAGTAATACCAGTAATACACAGGTTCTTAAGACACCCTTAGATCATTTATTAAAGGGGAATAAAAAGTAATGAATAGGAAAGTTTAAAACCAGGTACCTACCTAATGTCTCATAAGTAGTCTGTAGGTATCTACCTAGTTATCAAAATGTAATAAAACACGTTTCAGAAATGAGAGATCGTTCATCCAACGAGGCCATTGAACTAAGAGGTGTCTACGAGTAGGGTAACTTTCTACTGTTTATTTTTTGACATATTTCACGAAAGAGGTCAGAGTTGAGAAAACAAATAAGTAGTAGGATATAGAAGAGGTATAGCATAGGTACCTACCTACCTATCCTTTACCTACCGGTAGTAATGTGGGACAATGACTCTTGGGCTCTTTTATCATATTCCTTTTTATTATAATATCTACTTTTAAATGTTTTAAGATAGGTAAGTAGATACCTACTGCTTTAGACATTTCATAATTACCCGACTATTTTAATAATCAGCAACAGAAGTAGGTAACTTTACATCCTACTTCCTACTGATATTATAAAGGCGAAAGTCTGTGTGTGTGTGTGTGTGTGAATGTTTGTTACCACGTATCTCCATAACTTCTAAACCGATTTTGATGAAATTTGGAATTCAGATAGATAATAACCGGGAATAGGATATAGGCTACTTTTTATACCTACCGAAAAATTTCACGGTTCTCGAGGGATAAGAAAAATAGTAGTCCACGCGGGCGAAGCCGCGGGCGACCGCTAGTTAAGTACCTAATAAGGTAGGGTAAAGGCTTTGTCATTAGAAAGGGACTTATTATTCATTTTTAAACAGACAAATCCATTGAAAATGAAAATGAAAAGTCTTATCAAAATTTTCAATTCCGAACCCGCATTGATAAGTACAAAGTACAATAAGCGATCCTTCTCAAACTGGAGTGCCTTGATAACTTGATAAGGCCATTCATTTTCAATTAAATAATACCTACCTAAGTGTGGAATAGAATCATCATCATCATCCGCTCCGCTTTTCTGTGCCGCTCCTCACGGTCACGGAAATTGGATGAGGCTAGCACGGAATATAATACTTAATACCGACTGTAAAAAATATCTTTGTTCTTTTATTTATCTTAAACACTAGCGGACGCTAGTGTCTATTTCACAGGAAACATGCATTTTTTCGGGATAAAAGGTAGCCTCCAGCCCTCCAACTATCTCTACACAAAAAATCACGTCAATCCGTCTCTCCGTTTTGACGTGAAAGCAGGACAAACAAACAAACAAACACATTTTCACGTGTATAAGTGTATGGATTCTATGAAGTAAAAACATTTTCTTTTTAGCTTTTAAATGGTAACTAAACATGACTTTTCCTGAAGTTCTCGAAACTTAGCCTTGACATTGCGTGACATTATCAAGCAAAAACCCTTAGTTCATTAGAAAGGGCTGCAAAAACCCGTCGCGTGCCATTACAAATGCAAAGCTAAGCTGTGCCTAAGACTAACGAGTAGCGACAGGCTTCAGAATAAATCTACGAATGAGGGCGAGGACGTTTCGGTGCTTAATATCAGATGCGATATTACCGGTTCACGTTGATCGGTATTGATCTTGAATGAAGGGGGCTTTAAAGAAGTTTTCCCCCCAATCTGAGCTGATGATCTTTATACAGCTGAACTGAACCGATTTTGATAAAATATGTCTAAGAACCATCGCTATTTTCGATTAATTTTATTACCTTGTGAAGTAAGTGTCCTACTTCCTACATAACAATTCGGATTTAGATAAAAATTTATTTCATTATCATTTACCAAATACTTTTATTAAACCTAATATTTTTCAAAGATGTCAGTGCTACACAACCGACGATACCCCCAGTGGTAGAGTCGGATTCAGCACTGAAGTCCGATAGACGCAGCGCTGCTATCGCAGAACTAGGTTATGTAAAAAAATACTAATTGTCCAAATAAGGCTTGAGCAATAATAATTATGCTAGTTTGTATTTGTACGTTCGTTAGCTCTACACACCAGAACAACTGAACGACCTTGACTAAAAGAGCATAACAAAGTCTTCGAGCTTATAAAGTAAATAAAACAATTAGTTCCCGCTTTTTCCGTAAGACTTGAGTGCTGAATCCTACTCTACGGCACTCACTGTAATACCTAACGTAGCAAGCCAGTCTAGACTAGACGTCAGATGTATAGACAAAGACAAAGTTCCGGTGAGCTGAAAACACATCACGAGCGGAACATTTTTCACAGAAAATAATTGATGAATTTATTATTCTGATTACGTAGAGCGAGCTACGCCGTAGCGTTCGTAGCTGCTACAATCAACAATACTACGTCTTCGATTTTAGAAAACGTGAGAAGCGGCGGGGTTACGTCGAATTGTTATGTAAAGGTTCTCTTTGATAAATAGAAACCAATCGTAAATAATTGGCTACGCAATCTTTCTTGCAAGAATAACAGTTTGTTGTTGAAGCATACAATGGTAGAAAATAAATTGGTTTATTTTCTGGGGTTTTTAATTTATAGCTACACAATGAAACGGTTTTATTACTTGAGAGTATCCTGGTAGTGGCTTGGATTGGATCAGTTGAGCTATCTATAGGTCGTTTACCTACAACGATCCTTAGATAGCTCAACTGGTTATAAATGACTAGCTGTTACCCGCGACTTCGTACGCGTTCGGGTACCTAATTTTTAACCGACTTCCAAAAAAATGGGAAGTTATCGAGTCGGCAAGTTGACTTGACACGTGACATGACACGTGTCACTTGATTTCGCTAACGATTCAGAAAAACATGGATGGTTGTCGGTTCCTAACAGTAAATTACTCATGAAGGTAATATGCGAGCGAAGCGAGCAGAAATTTTTTAGACAAATACAACATGACATTTGTCACTTGATTTTATCAACGGTGCTCTAAGAAAAAGATGGGTGCTTATCGGTTCCTAGCAGTAAATTACTTTGCTCGCAAAATACTCATGAAGCTAATATGCAAGCGAAGCGAGCATCGACGGAATTTTTTTAGAGCAACATGACATGTGTCACTTTATTTTGCTAACGGTTCTCTAAAAAAAACATGGATGGTTGTCGGTTCCTAACAGTAAATTATTCATGAAGGTAATATGCGAGCGAAGCGAGCTCCTATTTAAGCGAGCGGATTTTTTTTAGAGCAACATGACATGTGTCACTTGGTTTTGCTAACGGTGCTCTAAGAAAGATCTGGATGCTTATCAGTTCCTAACAGTAAATTACTTTGCTCGCAAAAAACTCATGAAGGTAATATGCGAGCGAAGCGAGCATCGACTTAAGCGAGCGGAGCGAGCTTCCCCTGCTCGTGAAGCGAGCAGAAATTTTTTAGAGCAACATGACATGTGTCACTTGATTTTGCTAACGATGCCGGCGCTCTTAGAAAAAGATGGATGGTTGTCGGTTCCTAACAGTAAATTACTCATGACGGTAATATGCGAGCGAAGCGAGCACCGACATAAGCGAGCGAAGCGAGCTTCCCCTGTTCGCGAAGCGAGCGGAAATTTTTTAGAGCAACATGACATGTGTCACTTGATTTTGCTAACGATGCCGGCGCTCTTAGAAAAAGATGGATGGTTGTCGGTTCCTAACAGTAAATTACTCATGACGGTAATATGCGAGCGAAGCGAGCACCGACATAAGCGAGCGAAGCGAGCTTCCCCTGTTCGCGAAGCGTGCGGAAATTTTTTAGAGCAACATGACATGTGTCACTTGATTTTGCTAACGGTGCTCTAAGAAAAAGATGGATGGTTCTCGGTTCCTAATAGTAAATTACTTATGAAGGTAATATGCGAGCGAAGCGAGCACCGACATAAGCGAGCGAAGCGAGCTTCCCCTGTTCGCGAAGCGAGCGGAAATTTTTTAGAGCAACATGACATGTGTCACTTGATTTTGCTAACGGTGCCGGCGCTCTAAGAAAAAGATGTATGGTTGTCGGTTCCTAACAGTAAATTACTCATGAAAGTAATATGCGAGCGAAGCGAGCACCGACCTAAGCGAGCGAAGCGAGCTTCCCCTGCTCGCGAAGAGAGCGGAAATTTTTTAGAGCAACATGACATGTGTCACTTGATTTTGCTAACGATGCCGGCGCTCTTAGAAAAAGATGGATGGTTGTCGGTTCCTAACAGTAAATTACTCATGACAGTAATATGCGAGCGAAGCGAGCACCGACCTAAGCGAGCGAAGCGAGCTTCCCCTGTTCGCGAAGCGTGCGGAAATTTTTTAGAGCAACATGACATGTTTCACTTGATTTTGCTAACGATGCCGGCGCTCTTAGAAAAAGATGGATGGTTGTCGGTTCCTAACAGTAAATTACTCATGACAGTAATATGCGAGCGAAGCGAGCATCGACTTAAGCGAGCGGAGCGAGCTTCCCCTGCTCGTGAAGCGAGCAGAAATTTTTTAGAGCAACATGACATGTGTCACTTGATTTTGCTAACGATGCCGGCGCTCTTAGAAAAAGATGGATGGTTGTCGGTTCCTAACAGTAAATTACTCATGACGGTAATATGCGAGCGAAGCGAGCACCGACCTAAGCGAGCGAAGCGAGCTTCCCCTGCTCGCGAAGCGAGCGGCAATTTTTTAGAGCAACATGACATGTGTCACTTGATTTTGCTAACGGTGCCGGCGCTCTAAGAAAAAGATGTATGGTTGTCGGTTCCTAACAGTAAATTACTCATGAAAGTAATATGCGAGCGAAGCGAGCACCGTCCTAAGCGAGCGAAGCGAGCTACCCCTGCTCGCGAAGCGAGCGGAAATTTTTTAGAGCAACATGACATGTGTCACTTGATTTTGCTAACGGTGCCGGCGCTCTAAGAAAAAGATGGATGGTTGTCGGTTCCTAACAGTAAATTACTCATGACGGTAATATGCGAGCGAAGCGAGCACCGACCTAAGCGAGCGGAGCGAGCTTCCCCTACTCGCGAAGCGAGCGGAAATTTTTTAGAGCAACATGATATGTGTCACTTGATTTTGCTAACGGTGCTCTAAGAAAAAGATGGATGGTTCTCGGTTCCTAACAGTAAATTACTCATGAAGGTAATATGCAAGCAAAGCGAGCTCCGATATTTTTTAGACAAATGCAACATGACGTTTGTCACTTGATTTTGTTAACGGTGCTCCAAGAAAAAGAGGGATGGTCTAATGGTGCTCTAAGAAACAGCTGGGTAATTGGCGGTTCCTATTCTGTTGTCAGACATAATCCACTTTTCTCGCAATATATTTATTAGTGGTAGGATTATGCATTCGCCTGCATATTAGCTTAATATGCAGGCGAAGTCAGATTCAAGTCAAGAGAGTGAAGCGAGCTTCGATTTAAACAAAAGAAGCGAGCTTCCTCATCTCGAAATCCAACTTATTTCATGTTAAATGCTTGATGATACGATTTTTCATTCAACCATTTTTAACCATTTTCTTCCCGTTAGGGGTAAAATTTTTAAAAGTCCTTTCTTAGAGATGTTTTTTACCTTTTTATAAATACACATACAAAGTTTGAAGCAAATCGAACCACCCGTTAAGAAGTTCCATTACCAACTTGAACACCCTCTGGCACTCCCTCTGATGCATAATTTTAATTTTTTTTTCGACAGATATTTTTTAGTTGTACTGAAATATATTTGTACCGAGTTTCAAGTAAATTAAAGTACCCGTTAAAAAGTTCCCATACAAACTTTAACATGCCTTTCACCCCGTTTTGAGGGTAGTTTTAAAAATTTTTTTTCATAAACTTTTTTTAAATGTCTCGAAGAACAGAACTGCTTAGTTTCAAGTTTCTATGTTCAAAGAATAAGATTTTTCATACAAACAATTTTAGCCCTTTTCATCCCCTTAGAGGTCGAATTTTCAAAATTCCTTTCTTAGTGCACCTCTACACTATAAGAGGAACGCACCCTGCAAATTTCATGCTTATAGGACTTATAGTTTAGGCTGTGCGTTGATATGTCAGTCAGTCAGTAACGAAAGCCTTTTATATATTCTGATGATTTCAAAGTAGGTACCTAAATATAAAATTAATTTTATGGTAAAATCAGTTTTAATTAAAAAAAATTATTTAACGAGAACGTTCATTTAGGATTTACCCATTACTTTACGAGGTGTCCACGTGAAACTCAACTGTTTGGCAATGTTTCACAACCAGATATCGTTAACGATATGTAGAGTTAACGTTTGTATTGTTTTTCATTACGTCGTGATCGAGTAAAAAAACTTGCATTTGGTGCCCAGAGAGCAACGTTGCCCAATCACGCATACCTACCTAACATTACATTATGAGCGAGCATGAAAGATGAACTTGTTGCGCAATTATTGCCCAGTGAGTGAATTCATTTGGAATGAACTGATTTTTTTTATACCACGTTTTATTAAGTCACTAGCTTTCTTGTTTGTCTGTCTTCCCGGGTGGAATTTTGCAACTCTAATTTCGAGCACTTCCCGATTAGCTCTGGCTAAAACTTTTAGCGTAGCTCACAACGCAATAACATAGGTAGCATTCCAAAAAAAGAAGTGGCACGTTTACTCAATTTAGATTATTTTTTTAATCTAAATTAATTTGGCTCGTTCGAACTGTCGAAGGCATTTAAGTACGCATTACAATTTCGGGAAACACCAATGTCATGTTTTCAGAACATTGTTAGTCATAATGTAAAAATATGGATTCCAGTGAAAAGGTTTTCATAACCTAATGGTTTTGCGTTGACCTACACTTATCGAAATATTCACAGAGTGATTCCTAGTTGGACACGCGATCGCTCACGTATATTCATTTCCGATTGGAAGTCATAAACATAAGTTGTTGCATGGTTGTAACAAACAAGCACGGTTGCATTTAGGCCCGGAATCACCAAAATAGCGACATTTCATGCCCAAATTACTCTTATTCTACTTACTGTATGGTGTTGAAATTTTAATTGAAAATACCTACGGATATCAGTAAGAAATAAAAAAATCACGAAAAAAAAAACAGATTCCGACGAATTGAGAACCTCCTCCTTTCTTTGAAGTCGGTTAGAAATGGCGGCATTTGAAAGGCTCCAATTTATTCAATGTTTCAAATATTATTTTAAAACTTTGTTCAAACATTTCCTAGACTATTTATATTTTTTTCTACGAAAAAAAATATGTCGGTATATTCCCCGCGGATATTCTGACAGATTTTTCCTTCACCGTTTAAACTCAGGTCAAAGTGCATTTAAATTATCATCAGAATATAATTATAAAAGGCTTTCGTTACTGACTGACTGACATATCAACGCACAGCCTAAACTATAAGTCCTAGAAGCATGAAATTTGCAGGGTGCGTTCCTCTTATAGTGTAGAGGTGCACTAAGAAAGGAATTTTGAAAATTCGACCTCTAAGGGGATGAAAAGGGCTAAAATTGTTTGTATGAAAAATCTTATTCTTTGAATATAGAAACTTGAAACTTAGCAGTTATGTTCTTCAAAACATTTAAAAAAAGTTAATGAAAAACATTTTTTAAAACTACCCTCAAAACGGGGTGAAAGGAATGTTAAAGTTTGTATGGGAACTTTTTAACGGGTACTTTAATTTACTTGAAACTCGGTACAAATATATTTCAGTACAAATAAAAAATATCTGTCGAAAAAAAAAAAAAAAATTATGCATCAGAGGGAGTGCCAGAGGGTGTTCAAGTTGGTAATGGAACTTCTTAACGGGTGGTTCGATTTGCTTCAAACTTTGTATGTGTACTTATAAAAAGGTAAAAAACATCTCTAAGAAAGGACTTTTGAAAATTTTACCCCTAACGGGTTAAAAATGGTTGAATGAAAAATCGTATCATCAAGCATTTAACATAAAATAAATTGGATTTCGAGATGAGGAAGCTCGCTTCTTTTGTTTAAATCGAAGCTCGCTTCACTCTCTTGGCTTGAATCTGACTTCGCCTGCATATTAAGCTAATATGCAGGCGAATGCATAATCCTACCACTAATAAATATATTGCGAGAAAAGTGAATTATGTCTGACAACAGAATAGGAACGGCCAATTACCCAGCTGTTTCTTAGAGCACCATTAGACCATCCCTCTTTTTCTTGGAGCACCGTTAACAAAATCAAGTGACAAACGTCCTGTTGCATTTGTCTAAAAAATATCGGAGCTCGCTTCGCCTGCATATTACCTTCATGAGTAATTTACTGTTAGGAACCGAGAACCATCCATCTTTTTCTTAGAGCACCGTTAGCAAAATCAAGTGACACATATCATGTTGCTCTTAAAAATTACCGCTCGCTTCGCTCGCATATTACCGTCATGAGTAATTTACTGTTAGGAACCGACAACCATCCATCTTTTTCTTAGAGCGCCGGCATCGTTAGCAAAATCAAGTGACACATGTCATGTTGCTCTAAATAATTGCTCGCTTCGCTCGCTTAGGTCAGTGCTCGCTTCGCTCGCATATTACTTTCATGAGTAATTTACTGTTAGGAACCGACAACCATCCATCTTTTTCTTAGAGCGCTGGCACCGTTAGCAAAATCAAGTGACACATGTCATGTTGCTCTAAAAAATTTCCGCTCGCTTCGCGAGCAGGGGAAGCTCGCTTCACTCGCTTAGGTCGGTGCTCGCTTCGCTCGCATATTACTTTCATGAGTAATTTACTGTTAGGAACCGACAACCAGCCATCTTTTTCTTAGAGCGCCGGCACCGTTAGCAAAATCAAGTGACACATATCATGTAGCTCTAAAAAATTTCCACTCGCTTCGCTCGCATTATACCTTCATGAGTAATTTACTATTAGGAACCGAGAACCATCCATCTTTTTCTTAGAGCACCGTTAGTAAAATCAAGTGACACATGTCATTTTGCTCTAAAAAATTTCCGCACGCTTCGCGAACAGAGAAAGCTCGCTTCGCTCGCTTAGGTCGGTGCTCGCTTCGCTCGCATATTACTTTCATGAGTAATTTACTGTTAGGAACCGACAACCATCCATCTTTTTCTTAGAGCGCCGGCATCGTTAGCAAAATCAAGTGACACATGTCATGTTGCTCTAAAAAATTGCTCGCTTCGCTCGCTTAGGTCAGTGCTCGCTTCGCTCGCATATTACTTTCATGAGTAATTTACTGTTAGGAACCGACAACCATCCATCTTTTTCTTAGAGCGCCGGCACCGTTAGCAAAATCAAGTGACACATGTCATGTTGCTCTAAAAAATTTCCGCTCGCTTCGCGAGCAGGGGAAGCTCGCTTCGCTCGCTTAGGTCGGTGCTCGCTTCGCTCGCATATTACTTTCATGAGTAATTTACTGTTAGGAACCGACAACCATCCATCTTTTTCTTAGAGCGCTGGCACCGTTAGCAAAATCAATTGACACATGTCATGTTGCTCTAAAAAATTTCCGCTCGCTTTGCGAGCAGGGGAAGCTCGCTTCGCGAGCAGTGGAAGCTCGCTTCGCGAGCAGGGGAAGCTCGCTTCGCTCGCTTAGGTCGGTGCTCGCTTCGCTCGCATATTACTTTCATGAGTAATTTACTGTTAGGAACCGACAACCATCCATCTTTTTCTTAGAGCGCTGGCACCGTTAGCAAAATCAAGTGACACATGTCATGTTGCTCTAAAAAATTTCCGCTCGCTTCGCGAGCAGGGGAAGCTCGCTTCGCGAGCAGGGGAAGCTCGCTTCGCTCGCTTAGGTCGGTGCTCGCTTCGCTCGCATATTACTTTCATGAGTAATTTACTGTTAGGAACCGACAACCAGCCATCTTTTTCTTAGAGCGCCGGCACCGTTAGCAAAATCAAGTGACACATATCATGTTGCTCTAAAAAATTTCCGCTCGCTTCGCGAGCAGGGGAAGCTCGCTACGCTCGCTTAAGTCGATGCTCACTTCGCTCGCATATTACCTTCATGAGTAATTTACTATTAGGAACCGAGAACCATCCATCTTTTTCTTAGAGCACCGTTAGTAAAATCAAGTGACACATGTCATTTTGCTCTAAAAAATTTCCGCACGCTTCGCGAACAGAGAAAGCTCGCTTCGCTCGCTTAGGTCGGTGCTCGCTTCGCTCGCATATTACTTTCATGAGTAATTTACTGTTAGGAACCGACAACCATCCATCTTTTTCTTAGAGCGCCGGCATCGTTAGCAAAATCAAGTGACACATGTCATGTTGCTCTAAAAAATTGCTCGCTTCGCTCGCTTAGGTCAGTGCTCGCTTCGCTCGCATATTACTTTCATGAGTAATTTACTGTTAGGAACCGACAACCATCCATCTTTTTCTTAGAGCGCCGGCACCGTTAGCAAAATCAAGTGACACATGTCATGTTGCTCTAAAAAAAGTCCGCTCGCTTAAATAGGAGCTCGCTTCGCTCGCATATTACCTTCATGAATAATTTACTGTTAGGAACCGACAACCATCCATGTTTTTCTTAGAGAACCGTTAGCAAAATAAAGTGACACATGTCATGTTGCTCTAAAAAAATTCCGTCGAAGCTCGCTTCGCTTGCATATTAGCTTCATGAGTATTTTGCGAGCAAAGTAATTTACTGCTAGGAACCGATAAGCACCCATCTTTTTCTTAGAGCACCGTTAATAAAATCAAGTGACAAATGTCATGTTGCATTTGTCTAAAAAATTTCCGCTCGCTTCGCTCGCATATTACCTTCATGAGTAATTTACTGTTAGGAACCGACAACCATCCATGTTTTTCTGAACCGTTAGCGAAATCAAGTGACACGTGTCATGTCACGTGTCAAGTCAACTTGCCGACTCGATAACTTCCCATTTTTTGGAAGTCGGTTAAAAATTATGTACCTACCCGAACGCGTACGAAGTCGCGGGTCACAGCTAGTAAACGATAAATCCATTGATGATTGGCGGGATTCGTACTCACAACCATTGAATCGAAAGTCGAGGCGCAAACCCACTCAGCTAACACGGCTTGAAGAAACAGCTCGTAAATAAAGACCATTGCATAATCGGCAAAGCGCAGTGATCTAAAGGTTCAACTCGGCTCGTGGACGCGATAAAATTTGATAGTACTCCTCGCCTTGACATTGCTCTTGACCTACTTACGCCCTTCATTACCCTCTACATACATACTTACAAGTTGTATATTATGTTGCCAGACTTGTTGCCAGACTGTCTATTGTATGATACAACAGACAATCTGATAACCAATAGGGAATTTTCTAAAACAGTGTTCTTACTTCTGTGATCACAATTTATATTTTACTTGCACATGAGAATTCATAGCTAAATTCATTCTAAATTCGCATGAGCCATTGTATATTGATTGTAGGTACAGATCTAGAGTTCAGTGTTGTTTTGTAAACAAGCTTATCCTGCTGCAACCAAAACATTTGCGTAACAATCGTCAAAAAAAATCTTTGTAAAAATATGTGCCCAACTGGTAGTATGCTCCACAAATTTTTATCAACCATTCAGTTAGTACTTTTCAAAATACTCTACCTGCATTGGAAAAAAATAAATTTAAAAACTCACGTCAAAGTCACGGGCGTTCCATTAGTTTTAGAACACAACACAGTAGGTACTTAGATATTTTATTTCTGTTTACTTTTCATAGCTACTAAGTAGGATAGGACTATTCACGCACCAACGACAGAAAATGTTTTCCATGCGTAGAGCGCGCGTAAACCTTGATGTTATTGACACAAGGCCTAATCCACCTAATCGCTACTACGAAGCCTCGTTCTGTGATATTTTTGTCAAAAACTAGAGGAATAAGGATAAAATGTGAGCATAATGAGGAGCCAAGTCGATGGAGAGTCGCTTCATACTGGCACTGACATGGATCAGTTGAGCTTTCTAAACATCGTTTACAACAATTCTTAAAGGTTTTACTATTTCTTATGATTGTTATTATGATACAGTTTTTGTAAAAATATTATTATTATTTTTATTATCAGCCATCAATATCTCACTGCTGGGCAAAGGCCTCCCCCCATTCTTTCCATTCATCCCTCTCCTGTGCTAGTGATGTCCAGTCGGCACGGAATTTTTGTAAAATATGATCAACAAAATATCCGACATCGATTGGTGTAGGTACTTACTAATCTTAAAACTGCAATAACATCGAATGTGCAAACTTACAAGGTAAAGACAAAGTCCACTAAAATAAATGTTCTATCAAGATATTAGTCTAGACAAAGACCGCGACTTCAACCTGTAAATGGATTTAAAGGTCGTGCACCTTTCTATCCAGGAATTATAAAAAAAACATTACTTAGGTAAGCACACATGTTTAAAAACACCCGAGATATCACTTCATAAACTAAAAAAGAGCTGATGATCTTCAAACACAAAACGAACAACTGAACCGATTTTGATAAAACATGTCTAAGAACCATCAGTAGAAAATTAGCTTTCAACTAAAAAACTGCATTCCTATCGGTTCACCCGTTTTAGAGCTACGGTGTCTCAGATACACAAACACAGAGCCACGCATAGCGGTCAAATTTATAACACCCTTTTTTTTGCGTCGGGGCGGTTAAACTATATCCTCAGACACTGTAGTCCTTAACTGTAGGTACCCTTATTCATAAATGCATAATTATAAATAATGCTGGACATTTCACACAGCATCATGTAGCCCTAAAGTAAAGCTTTTGTTATGGGCACCACATGACTGATATACCTACTTACTACTTACTCTCTCTACTTACTCCTGTTTTGGGTTATTTCCTATTTTACTGTTAGAATAAGCTTAGAAGTTTTTTCAAAGGCGTAGAAATTCACATCGGGTAAAAAAAGGCGTCACTGTATAAAACTCAATAAACTAAGCCTGAAATTGAATGGCATCTAGACAGATTAAACTGTTATCGCTTCAGCTATGCTATTGCAAAATGTACGAATAACAAAACGAATAAGTGACACGGCTAAAATGGAAACTGCCAATAGTGGCAGGCTGCACTAAAAGCTTAAACGACTGGTCCAATATTGCTAGAGCTTCGTACCTAGTAGTACCTACCTAGGTGTATAAGTTTCCGCTCGAAATTGCCCGTATGATAGGTATCTGGGTAAAACATTGCATGGTAAAAGTTGTACAACAGAAAAGGTCAGAGAAAAAGCTATATGACTAGGTGACTTGATGAGAAAAAATATTACCTTTTGTGTATTTTTTCACAGGGCAGAAACAAGTGAAATATAAATAAAACAATCTAATAACCACGTTTTTTTAGAATGCATTTTCATCAAGTTCTTAGCCGTACCATGAACTATGTTAAAACAAGCTTGAAACATGACAACGAATGTCATTTCTAAAGCAGTAGTACTGTTTTAAGCTTGTTTTAACATTGCTCTAAGAGTTCATGGTAAGGCTACTGAACTATCCTGAAAGTTTCAGCCAGATAGTTAATCGGGAAGTTCTCAAAATTTGAGTTGCAAGATCCCACCCGGTACGACAGACAGACACAAACAAGAAACGTGGTAAAAAAAACATACAGTCGACTTGCGAACCTCCTTTTTTGAAGTCGGTTAAAGAGGGTAACCAGCATGCGAGGAGTGACACTTGTAGGCTTACAGTAAAGATTAGAAATAAGTACCATAATGTGGCTTGCACAGCAAAATCATTCTGTTTTGCTTAGATTTTGTGTCACTGACAACTGGAATATTTTACAATGTAAGGTGATGGGCTTGTAAGCTTGTAACCTCTTAAGTATGGATGGAATAACAAAAAAAATCCAGTGACGCATGGTTGGGTTTGAACTTACGACGATCTTTAGATAAGTCGTTGTGAAAGAGTCTAAGTAGGTACTATCTAATTTTTATTTTTGTCTGGTATTAGAAAATAATCCCTATCATTCTGATTTCATTTTTTAGCTCAAAAGCACGCGACACAACATTGTCACAAGACAACCAACGCACTTCAGTTTGCAAAGACTTTTAGTGGCATTTAATTATTTTTTGTTAAATAGTCCATAGATGAGACCGCGGAACCCCATACATATACTCGCGGACCCCTAGGGGTCCGTGGACCCCAGGTTAAGAATCACTGGTCTAAGGTACTAAGTACTAGTATTCTGTGGTACCAACCCACTCTACCAACACGGACTATAATATATCAGACATACGGATTTCAGACTTTATTTAGATAAGTAGGTATATTCTTTGTAAAATACCTCGAGGCTATATTTGTTTTCCCTATTCATCATCCATACTGAACTAATCGAAAACTATAAAGACATGAGTGTAAATCTGCAAGTTCTCCGATAGTCTTGTTTGCGACAGCATAAATCTAAACTAGGGAACTAGGGCACGGATCGACAATCCTACTAATATATGCGAAAGTTTGTGAGGATGTCTGGATGTGTGGAGGATTGTTACTCTTTCAGGCAAAAACTACTGAACGGATTTTAATGAAACTTGAAGTATACATAGGTTATGAGTTATGACCTGGAATTACACCTAAGCTTTTTATCCGGGTACTTAGGTATCACTCGAACGAAGACGCGGGATGCCGTTTGTATATTAATTCGTATGAAGTAAGCTGTGGTTTCCGGTAGTAGTGACATTAACAGCTGAGCTTCCGTGCTTCGGGGGGCATTATTAAATTGTCTTCTTCTTCTTCTTCTGCCAGTGCCTCTCCATAACTGAAGGTTAGCTGACATATTGCTAAATTTTTCTATGTCTAGTACTAGCCTAAACAGATCTCCCGCTTTCTTAATTCCTATCCAATCATATATTGCGAAGCCAAGATGTTCTCCATCTCCCAACCCCTCCTTTGCCCATTTTACCCATCATGATCAGCTGGAGCAGATGATTAAAATTGCAGATGCTTAGAAGCAGATGTTAAATTGTCGGTCCCGGCTTTTAATCGTTAAGCCATGACGGAGGCCTTCAGGAAGCCTAAAAACTCCTTAACCAGAGTTATCCATTAGCTCATACGAACATACATAATGCGCATTATAAATTCTAAACGAAAAATCCATTGATACGGGACCGGAATTCGAACCTAACTTCAGATGGAAAATTGAGAAACTAACCCACTACTGCTATTGTAATACTCTTAATAAGACCAGGCAAGGTACCTAAATACACCTTTTCCGATAATATGTTAATTATAGATGTGTAGAGCGACTAAGTGCAACTTCACGTGCTCGGAGTTTATAAATCGTGTTGTGAATAGGCAACTCCCTTTCTGGTAAAGTGCAACATTCGAGGAATTTAAAAGCTATGAATAGCGGTGATATAATATTATGTTAGGTATGAGAAGGTCGAATCAAAAACTGTAGGTACACATTCTTCCCAGAATCCCAGCCCAATGATCTTCACTGATAGAATGAGCCCAATGATATAAACTGAGGTAGATGCGTTGAACGCTCTGCGTGGCTAGCAAAAGCCAAGCTAATTAGCTTGAGCCAACTCAGTCGCACTTTGTCTTGCTCCGATCTTACACGCAGCAAGCACATAATTTATCTTTTTCTGACAACGGGGTTTTATATATCTCTGCTATTTTTAAACGACTTTCAAAAAGGAGGAGGTTCTATGTTCGGATGTATGTATGTTTATTTAGTTTTCTTGATTGATGTTTTAAGCTGTGAAAGCTGCTTTTATTATAGGTACATAAGTAACTGTAACAAAATTTCGCCGTGTTTTAGAGCTTTTTTCCAATTAGTAATAACGTCTAATAATAACTACTAATAACGTCTCTATTGATAAAATTTCTTTGTCTCAACCCCGTTGCTGAGTGATGGGGCCCCGTGCCTGACTGCACGCAAGATCCGAAAGTGCGTTATAGGCACTGAACGCGTTAACACGTTCCCTGTCAAGGCTCTCCGAAGGACAGGGTTGTGCTCAGGCATGTTCGTCTAAAATTACGATCAGCGGGGCTAATAAGGCCGTTAAAGCAGAATCATAATCTGAATTGCACTATGCCGTCTCTTTTCGTGACAAGAACAAAACGTAATACGAATTATATTATGATTCTGCTATAACGGCCTTTTTAGCACCGCTGGGCACATTAAAAATAGACCCATATATATAGGTAGGTACTTATATTTTAAAGCAACATATCATTTTCCTGATCGTAAAAATAAATTACTAAAAATATAATTGATAGTAAATAGATTGTATTATAAGGGGGCAAAATAATATTTTGACGGCGAGGGCGCTTTTTTGAATCCAGAGCGAAGTGAAGGTTTCTAGAGTAGAATCCCGAGCGTAGCGAGGGATTCTTTGGTAGAATCCTGAACGTAGCGAGCCAAAAATAAATTTTGCGCCCGAGTGATACACTCTACTTTTCATTACAATCTATGAGAAAATAAAAGGGAAGAGAAAAGAATGTGTTAAATCGACGAAGTTCCACTTGAGAAGAGTAATCGGGGATTAAATTTTTTTTATTCAGACGGCGGCCGCGCGCCGGCTGAATGGTGGGCGGTATGTTTATCTGATGGTTTATGGTGATGATGATGATGATGAAAAGTAGCCTATAACCTTCCTCAAGAGTTTAGCTATCAAATACAGAAATAATTTTTCAAATCGGACTATTTTTTATTGTTCCTGAGATTAGCGCGTTCGAACAAAAAAACTCTAGAACAGCCATCAATAGTTCCACGAAAACAAACTAGATGGCGGTAGTAAATCGTTTTCTAGATCGCGCTGACGAAAACGCACAGGATTTTATGAGGTTGGACTTACAATTTTTGTATGGCTAGCTAGCTATCTATAGCTATGCTAAAACCGCAGAGTAATAAATCTCTAAATGTGATTACAATTGTGGTGTTTTTGGAAGAGTCCTCATTCATCTAGCTGATTCTAGCTAGATTCGAGACTTGAATGTGGAATCTTTGCACCTATGAGGTACACCTTTGCAGTGCAAAGTAGTTGTACCTCATAGGTGCGCGGCAAAGATAATTCCGGCGCACTTAAAGGGGATTAAAAACTCATTACTGAACGCTAAACTTATAAAGAGGATTAAAAACTCATTACTGCCCGCTAAAAGTTCCTTGAAGAGGAATCATCTACTTTGGGCACACTTAAAGGCGAACAAAGTCGTCCTTTTCGAATAGATGGAATGAAAAGTAAATTAAGAGCCATAAACCCGAAGCAAACATGCTTTTAGTGAATGAAACTGCGTTGCACAGAAACATGATTAAAAAATAAAAAGTAAGTACCTAATATAAAAACTACGAACTAAAATATTAAATACAATAGCTAAGGGTTGACCTAACAGTTAGATGCTCAATCTAAGTTATTGACGAAAGTAAAATGCGTTTTATAAACATATCAAGGCAAGGTTAGCTAAGTTAACTAAGGCTGGATGCTGGACTCGACCAAAAGTCATCGCTCCAGAGTCTAAACTAGCCGACATAATTCGAAATACAATTGTTTAGAAAGCGCAACCGAACATTATTATGTGCATTCAAATTATCCTGTTTATAAGGTGTCAACTTTACAATATTAAAATATTCAAACAAACAGTAGTTTACTCTCGAGTAAAAACTTAATCTAGTTTGGTCGAATCCAGCCTAAATGACCTATCCAATGGTGCAATCCAAAAACATAAACATCAACTTTAGAAAAAGATGAAGATTTAACTTTTTTTAGTGATTTTTTCGTTGATTTATGATCAAGCAAATATGACGTTAAATAAAAATATTAAACGGGGAATTATAAGATAAAATGTTAAAGAAACATGTTAGCTTTTCAGTTACTTTCCACTTATTATCAGAGGGTATAGACAGGGAAAAACAGTGTTAAGCTCAGGTTAACGTAGCTTAACTTCAACGATCTATCAAGAACGTCTAAGCAAGCTACGCCACAAGTGCTTCTAAGAAGCAAAAGTTCAAAGCTGTCTGCATTTTCATACTCTTACATGCGGTTTCTTGCACAATGAAAACGCGATTTAGTTTTGCTACGAGACGTAGAGCATAATGTCTACGACTCTACGCCGTAGCCTTTGCTACGAATTTATTCTCGTGAAATGGTTTATTTTATGTGAACTTATGGGTTTATAGGAAACGAAATAATGTTTAGTATTATTTTATCTGTGGTGTGGTGACGTCGATGTTGACTAGGTATTCCCATATCCTTCTTTAAAGTTGCACAAAGTGTTATGGGGTAGTCAAAGATACGAATACACAAATCCGATGTTTTACAAATTGAAAGATGAAATGATGTATCCTCAGGCGAAAAAATAAATTGTAAAAAAAATCAAATTGTGTAATAATAAAGTATCTTACACGGTGACGAAGTTTTAAGGCCGTCCGAACGCCACTGTTTAACTTTACAGCCAAGATAGATAGATTTACGTCTCTTTTTCCTCAGTACGGAAGCCACCTTAGTTCTTGGGCGTATTTGTTTCATTGTTAATGTCACTAGTAGTCGCCGTTTAGTTGACCATGCTTAATGAGCTTCGATTAATGTACCAAGAACAATTTTACAAGCACCTAGACTCTATCATTGTTACTAAAGTGGGCAAGCTCATTCTAAGAACTCGGAAGCGTGATTGCAGTAAATTCAAATTACTACAAATTTAGCTACAAACTCACTTATAATAAAATTAGAGCAAGGTTACGCGACAGCGTCTACTACGGTCGCGATGTCTTCCTTCAATAAAATCGATATAATACAATATCGCATCGAAAAACAAAACTAATCTAACCTCCAAATGAATCAGCTTGAGTTCTTCTTGTTCACAGCACTGTATAAGTTTAAATCACACTTGGTATATAAAGGTTCTTGTTTTTTGCACATACGCGATACATCTTTATAGTAATACGTGACTGTCTGTACTGATGGTACTGAGACAAGGACGTAGTCGGTATGGGTGGCGATCGCCCTAACCTCACCCAACAGACAGGTGGTATCCGACACTTTTCATGTTTAAATGACCTAGTTCTAGCCTTTAGTTTATTTTAAACACTTTTAAAGCAAAACACATGAATTTTATGCTATTCAAAATATTTTTCTTGCTCCTTATTCTATGTACTAAATTAATATTTAAGTATTAGGTATTAATCGTATTCATAATTAAAAGAAATTAAGTTAAAAATAAACGAAATAAAAGTTCGTGTCGGATGTGTGGCGAATGATGTGCTTACTAAAACATTACCTATGTCATGTTTATTTATAATTTTTTATAAGTAGGTACTTAATATACGAGTAGGTATTAACAGTTATAACAAAACAAATATTAAAAAAAAAAAAGATTTTGAATAATAAGTATATTCATAATATAAATTACTTTCAAAACGTCTAAGTGAATATTTTTGTTCAATTTAAAAATTAATGTAAGTACCTGCCTACATAGTTAATAATGTTTTATTTTTCATTTACTGTGATTAAAGTAAGTACTAATATTTTATTTCATTCGTATTTGTATCTTTCCATAAATTTCACAAAGCTTATTAAAAGCAAAATGAACACATAGTAGTACCTACTAATATTTTATTTTTTAATTTAGGTAAGTATATTTGTTTCTGTTGCAATAATTTTTTTTAATTGAATTTGTTTGATCAAAAGGCAAACTTTCGAGTTACTACTATCAAGAATTAATATACGCTATTGATATTTTACAACAAAAGTACCAGGCACCATATAAACTCTTTTCTTTGTTGTACACGAGTGCATTGCTTGTTGTTTGTGTGAGGTCGGTGTTTTGGTACCGCAGTGACTACTTACCCATTTCTTTTGTGTAAGTAATCTAACCTTTCAGTGTCGGTCAATTATTCAAACCCCTATAATTAGATTGCTAGTCAAATAGCTCGGCACCAAAATGGTAATTCACTTTCTGCCTATTTATGACCAATATAATATCAAGTTATTTAAATTTAAAAATAAAATTCGTAAGTATATTTATATTTTTAAACTGACTCATAGTTCTGGACTAGTCAAAAATGAACAACTCATCTACCACGTTCTAAAGATTGTTATTACATTTTACAGTATAAAACGAACTTTTATGAAAGAAAACTTATGCAAAACTACTCACAGAAAGTCCCGGATTGCACCCTGACGTAATGGAGTTCTTCCTAAACTTTGGAACGCAGATCTGCATAGAACTTCTCCCTTTAGGAGGACCAGCACACCCGTACTCGTCACTGTTATTCCTCGTCAAGTTAATATTATTCGTATTATTGACTTTGACTAATATATTACAGGTTTGCGATGCGATTTGGAAGAGGCCCTCCTCGAGATTCCTCTTGTTTTGGCTCTGGTTTAAGTGGAGGTAGTCCCACAGAGATGGCATTGTCGAGCGCGTGAGTCATGCGGCGTGCGTCGCGGCCCGGCTTCTAACTCCGAATGCCGACAACTTGCTATAAAGTGGGATATAACTAGCGCGTTGTTTTTCTAGACGGGGTATATTCGACAACGGAAATTTTCTGCTTTTTGATGGAGAAAAGTTCTAGTTTGATTAAATAGGAAACTGGTAAGTAGTTATTGTTTGTTGTTTTTGAAGGAGCTTAGGCGACATTTCTGATGGCATTAATATTAATCGAAGCTCTACTCAAGTTTCAAAGTCGTCATACATAGGTACTCGTAAAATGTAAATGTAATATGAAGGAAACATTATTAAGGCTCTCGAAAAACAGCAATTCCTTTCAGTGCAAATTGAAATAAGACACAAAGACCTTTCGTAGCTTTTCCGTAGAACTGTGCTACGAAACGTGCTACGAAAGTAGCGTTTCGTAGCAACAGCGGGAAAATAAAAGTTGGCAATCGGGAGGAAATCTTGAGCTAGCCAGCGGCAAGTGACAGATTTTTGAATGATCAAGCGAGCTTACCTGAAGCGAAGCTCGATCTTGATTATACCGCCTTCACCGAAGAGAAGATTACTATGTAGTACGTCAGTACTCGCGTGGACAATGTCGCACAGTGTTCAGAGGTAGAAAGAAAGAAAACCGTAGTGCCCTCTCTTTCTATCCTCACGCCGCTCAACTCATTCTTTTTAGAGTAGACCTAGATACATACAGCAACATAGATCTGCAAGGGCAACTCGTTAGGGTAGGGAGGGACCTTGGTTCTCTTCGGTGAAGGCGGTATAATCAAGATCGAGCTTCGCTTCAGGTAAGCTCGCTTGATCATTCAATTATACCGCCTTCACTCTCAGAGAAGATTACTATGTAGATGTTCAGAGAATATATAAGATCGTTGTTGCAATAAATTTTTGACGAGCATAAATGGTTAGTGTGAGAAGCCTGCTTACGAGTAAGTAGGTAGCTATATTGATTTTTACAAATAACAACAGAAAAACTAAGATTTAAATGGAAATATTACATAGGTACTCAGTTTAAATGGATAAAACCTGCAATAAACTACTAGGTATTTGATTCAACCACAGATCCATTGTAAAAGTTGGTAAATACTGCTGATTGTATGGATCAGCCTGCTGTCCTGAAAACATCGATACAAACTCCTGCTATCAGAAATAGAGGCATGCCTCGTGCTGCCAGCTCTAAAATCGTAGTATCGATACCACTATCAGCTAGCAACTGCTTCAGCCAGCATCCGAGGGTCTGATAAGGTGCTTAAAGTGGGTTAACATAACCCAATATTCTAAATTTAATCTGATTACCGATGTACCTAATTAATTTACATTTCTCTAATGTATCAACTAGAGGAGGTTTTCACCGACACCGACAGGCAGGCTCATACACACTATAGCATAGCTATTATTTTAAAGTTTTTTTTTTTTTTTTTAATTTTGTCTAAAGGATAATAAAACTAATTTAAGCGAACTAACGGGTCTTCATCGCGTAATTACTTAAATTTTTTATTATTATTGTTATTGATAATAAAACTTTTCTAATTTATTATTTTTAAATAGAAACTGGACAGATGCTCGACCAAGCTTTTGATCAAATTAGGAAAATTAAAAGAAAGTTGCATTCTGCCACTACTTGAACTTTTAATTTAATTACGTAGATAACGAAATTACCATAGGTAACCATTTATTTAAGATCATTAGTAATTTAGAATCAATGAGCTTGGATTCTCTGGCTAGTTGATAATAATAGTAGTAAAAAAAATATTATTATTATTAGTTTTTATTATTACCTATTTACTTATTTAATTATTTTTGGATTTTCCGAAATAATGGAGACCTTTGATTATTTATCTTAATAATCACAATACCTACTTGGATCCCAAGTAACATTGTGGTGAGAGAAAACTCGGTTTTAATTCTAAAAATACCGCTTAAAACGTTCTATAGTCATAATTTATAATAGACTTACTTATAAGCTTGTTTAAGTTAAAACGGCCCCTAAATCTGCAGTCATTTCTTTTCAATTACATGAGAGTAACAAGAAAAAATCACATTCTCTAAAGCCGTAGGCAGTGTGTTCTAAGTGTGGTTTAACACTAAAACAAATAAAATAAAAATATAGCCGTAGGTAGGTACCTACTAATTTGACAGTCGAATTATGAATAATGTGGTTAGCCTCTAGACTAGACCATCATCTATTTTGTTTTAATACATTAAAAAAATTGCAAATTATTGAAGGCATAATAGCATGAGTCTTTTCGAGAAAAGTTGTGAGAAAATCTGGTAGTTAGTTCCTAAAAAAAAATATGTACACCTACACCATTGCTTTAGTACAGCGGGTTAATGGACTTGAAAGAGGAAAGAGGTAGATTTACTAGGGGAAAATAACATCATCTCTGTAACACAGAGTGATCTGCATAGAGGGTACCACGGTTGACACGACCACCATAGTAATGGTACCCTGACTACATACCAGTTACCTACCACATCAGATATAAACCTTTTTTAGTGTTTTTCAACTAAATAAAACAGTAGAAGTAGAACTGAGACCATAATATTTAAGTACATATTATAAAGGCATATAAATAATTTTAATAAGCACTTCGGGTTTATACAAGACGCAAATAAATCTATTATGTGTCTTATTAAACAGACAGACAATCTCCCTGACTTCTTGAGAATCTAATTTTCACTCCGTATCTATCTACATTTAGCCTGATGAAAGGTTTAGTTTTTATCTGCTTCCACATTCAGGGAGACAAAAAATAAAAAATAAGAATAATAATTACACCTATGACGCGAAAATGAACATTGTTTCTTTTTTCGTTCCAAATCCAAATCATGTTAGCTAACTTTTTAAAATATGGATGCACTTCGACCATCCTATTAAAATATATGACAATAAGTAGTGGTATTGTCTACACTAGAGACTTACATACATTTAAAGTATGTTTACCCAGTTTATTGTCTTCTGCAACTGATTTGAGACTAAAAAATCGCCATCAAATTCCAGATACTTAAGTAGTTAAAAAAAATTGTCAACCTCTGTGGTAAAACCATGTACTTAATTCATTCCAGAATTACAAAAGCTGTAGATGAAGCATCCGTAAAAATATTGTACCTAATCATATTTTTGCGAATAGGATGGACAGCTAACAAAGTATTATTTCTCCATCAAAGTAGTTCCATCTGAACTACGTCTAAGTTATCGTTACTTTTAGACAAAGAAAAATTATTGTAGAATTTTCCATAGAATTCTTGCAAAAAAAACCAGCTGTATGAAATGGACATGCCACGATAGGTAACTATAGATAACTAGATAATAGATATAATAATAGATCCTTGTTATCGTTCTAATACTGCAATAAACAAAAGTTCTAATATGCATTACTTATTTAAATTTCAAACTCTTTTTACATTTAAATACCAAACAGTGTTTAAATATGTTTAAAGAGAATCTACTTATTCGTATCTTCCAAGATTTTTTGTATCTCTAAGTCTGGAAACTGTATAAGTAGTCATGGACATTGAATAATTATAATGACCCATCAGAATCTAGCAAGAAGTCTTTGTTTGGTATATTTTTTTTTTTTTTTTTTTTTTACAATTAGTTCTAATCGTATATATTGCTATTAAGTAGATATAGTTTATTATTGCATTTGCTAGGCAACCACTTGCTGATTGTTAATCAATAAGTACATAAAGATTCATGTAAAAAATGAAGGGATTACTATTTCCGTAAAAATTTAAAAACTAAAAAACACAAAGCAAATGCTAGGCGTTGTAAATTCATACATGCTTTATGCATGTATTGAAAATAAAACCGTAAAAAATATAGTTTATGGTAGGTACTTATTCGTGAACAAAAGTTGATCTAAATGGACCGTATGATACATTCATACAGAATATTTCAAGATGGAGTATGTTCCATTAAATTGTTCATTAATCACTTCATTAATTTAATTTCATTAAATTCAGGATGAACTGACTGCTTCCATCAGCTTTGGCAATAAAGAGAATTTCCGAAATAAATTGTCCAGCAGTCAGTTCGCATTTTAACTTAGGCATAGTTGCGGTTTCAGTTTTAGAATAAGTACTTACAGCACGGGTACATTTCAGGAGTTTAGTTATGAAATCCTGTAAAAGATTTTTGATAAGCAGACCCACATCGAGTATAAAATTATCACTCGTAATAAATAGAATAGATTTCCATTAGTTTAAAAAATTAATTCAAACGTCCTGCGCGTACCTGCGAGACAGTGGCGGGTAGCGGTGCACTCATCGCTGCTCGCCAGCTGACGGTTGCGGCGCGGGCGCGGTGCAACGAGCGGTGCACGGGGCGCGGCGCGGCTTCGGGACGGTCGTCAGCCTTGGCCTGCCACTGGCTTGTTATACGACTAGTTGACGTTGAAGTACGTCAGCTTGCCGACTCCCCGTGCTGGTTCTTCACTCCGCGGAACGATGAGCCTCTTCCGTTTAATTTTGTTAGACGAAATTTAAGCTTGAATCGGTTAATTTGTTCCTTTTTCTTGACGCATTGAGTGTCTTTGATAAAAGTATTCTAATGCCGAACTGTTTTCAGCGAAAAGCGATTTAGGTACCGATTTGATCTTGCTTGGTAAACAAGCGCTTAACCCTCAGTTTACATGTCTCGACCGGCATGGCACCAAACTCCACCGTTTAGAGTAGAACCCTTAATCAGAGGAAATTTTTTGGAAAAAAAATTAAACAAATTATCCTTCGGAAGACCGCTTATATTTTAGGTGGACCTTGAAGGTTAATTCGCTGCTTATAATATCTCCATTACGTCCGACCTTGAATCGCCGAGTGCTTGTAGCAAATCAGGATCTAAAATATCCTATTCGTAGTAATATCGATATTGGGGCTTGAGACAACTTCGGGCCTATAGTGTGGGTAAGTAGGTAAGTAAGTACTTACCTCAATATTACCCTGGATAAAAAGTGAACCAGGGTGACTGATAGATTTGTAAGTAGGTATTATCTTTGTAAAACTCTAATTTAGGCGAAAAAAAAAAAACCCGTATGAGAATATTAATGTTTTTATTAGAAGTATCGTGTGAATATGCCTTTAATCTATATCATAGATAATTATTGTGTTTTATTGTCTATGGTTACTCGGTCATTCTCTTCTTCCCTTGCAACTGTACAATGGCGGACTGACTATGCAATTCTTTGCTAATTAATGTAATTTAATCATAATGTGAGTGTGATTCCTATTCTAACTAACCCATAACGATGGTGCTGTGGTCCTGTCTATTCTGAGCAATAAACAACTACAACGTCGAGTCTCTTGTTTGATATCTGCTGCCCAAACACCTGTCGCCATATCCACTGTCTCCACGAGTACGTATTTAGATCATAGATCAAATCAACCTCTACCAACAACAGGTTTTGAGCCCAGTGCACGAAAACACTGATTGTATCTATACGTTTTGCGAAGGTTAAAGTTTGGGCGCAATATTTTAAGGACGGCACAGCACTTCGATTTCGAGATGGCGGCAAATGCCGGCAATGGCGGCAATGGCCATGCGGTTGGCCACCACATTGTGGAAAAGTTGGATGGATCGTCAAACTATCACACTTGGAAGTTTTCCATGAAAAATTTACTATTATTGGAAGGACTGTGGGATTTGATCGAGGGCGAACCCAACGCGGATCCGAATGGTGACAGAGAGCGTAAAACCCTAGCGCGTATTTGTCTCTCCATCAAAACTTCTCTTTACCAATATGTTTGGAACGCAACTACTGCAAAAGAAGCTTGGAATAAGCTTTCCGATGTCTTTCAAGACAAGGGACTTTTTTCGACGTGTCTTGTTGCTGCGGAAATTACACAAGATTCATTACAATGACTACAATAGTATGACTTCGTACATTGAAGCTATTATTACTACAGTGCAACAACTCTCTGACATAGGCAAAACTGTGGACGATGAAGAGGTAGCTGAAATTCTCTTGAGCGGTCTACCGGCTGAGTATGACTCTGTGGTATCCAATCTGTCTACTGCAACGGTCACCACCAGAATATCCAGTGAGTTGGTTCGTGCTAGACTACTACAGGAGTTCTCCCGGAGGAGCAGCTTGGATGACAATGGAACAGCTTTTACCATGAAGACAAAGAGCATCGTTTGTGATTATTGCAAGAAGAGTGGTCACACTAAAGCTAAATGTTTTAAATTGAAGCGTACGAAGAAGCAGCAACAATCAAATGAGAAGATTTATTCAGCGTCTGCCTTGATATCATCACAATCTAGTGATTTCTACATTGATAGTGGTGCTACTAACCACATGGTGAATGATAAGGCATTGTTGCAAAATTTTCAAGACACTAAGAAGGCAGTTATCACTGTTGCTAACAACCAAACAATAAATAGTGAAGGGATGGGTTCTCTTACATTGCATGAGGTAAGACTTTTAAATGCTATGTATGTCCCTCAGTTATCTGTTAATCTCATCTCCGTTTCCAAGTTAGTCCAGTCTGGTCATTGCGTTGTTTTTAATAAAGATGGATGTCATGTTTACAATAATGTTGGTCAAATTTCTGGCAACTTAGTCGCATCTGCTGCATGTTTTAATGGGTTGTATAGATTTGATTGTAAGTCCTTTGCATGTAAATGTAAGTCTATGGACAGTGAACTAACCAGGTCAGGGTCATCGCCAACACAGGCGCACTCTCTACTCCTTGATGACAGAGAGGACTTGTTGAGTGCCACAGTTACAGCAGACTTAGCAGTGGAGCTTTGGCATAGACGTCTAGGGCATCTGAGCCTTCAAGGTATGAAAAGTTTACAAAAGGTTGCATGCGGTATGAATGTTCTGTTTCAGCATGGAAATGAAGATTTGAAGAGCTGCGTCCCATGTATTACGGGCAAGATGTCGGCCGCATCTTATCCTAAAGAGGCGACGCGATCTTCTAAACCACTGCAACTGATTCATACTGACGTCTGCGGGCCCATGCAAAAGCCTAGCTGGGGAGGGGCGAGATATCTAGTGACATTTACCGATGACTACACTAGAAAGACCTTTGGCTATGTCATGAAGGAAAAATCTGAGGTACGTACTCATTTTATTAATTTTAAAACATGTGTAGAGAAGCAGACCGGTTTGCCGATTAAAATTTTAAGATCTGACAATGGCGGTGAATACTGCAATCATAAGTTTTCCCAATACTTACAGGAACACGGTATTGTTCATCAAGTTACGGTGCCCTACTGCCCTCAGCAAAATGGGGTTTCAGAGCGGCTTAACCGCACATTGATGAATAAAGTTAGGTGTATGTTAATGGAGTCTGGTCTCAGTGAGCATTACTGGGGTGAAGCTGTAATGACAGCTATTTACTTGAAAAATAGGTCCCCTACAGTAGCTTTAGCTGGTCGTGTACCGGAGGAAGTTTGGTCTGGTTCTCCTGTGGATCTCAGCCACCTCCGTGTCTTTGGATGCCTGTCATACTACCTAATTCCGTCACAGAAGAGACAGAAGCTTGATCCTAAAGCTAAAATGTCCGTTTTTGTGGGATATAGTGATACTTGTAAGGGATATAGACTTATAGAGCCTACAAATCCACAAAAAGTTATTTTGTCACGCAGTGTGGCATTTTTAGAGAACAAATTTTGTAAGGATTTGGGACAAAATGTCAGAGATCAACATGATTTTATTGTTTTAGATAACATTTTAAATAATTGTGACATTCCACTTAATATTAATAATTCTAATGAAGAAGCTAGTAATTCTAATAATGAAATCAATAATTTGAATAATAATGACATTTTAAACAATTCTAATAATATTGATTCAAATAATACTATAATAAATAATGCTAATGATGACATGACATTAACTCAACCTAATCAAAACTCTATCTGTGATGTTTCAGAGTCTGAAGGAGACTACTGCACAGGGAGTGAATGGGAGGCAGATAGCTCTGGCACCTCCGCTGAAGTGTCCGCTGAAGGATGTTCTATCTCTGAGCATCTGACTTCTGGCGTGACGTCAGCTGCAGGGGAAGCTCCGGAGCACAATACTGTGACTACAGGTCGTAATGTACGCTCTACGCGTAATGTTCCTCCAAAAAGGTATGGGGATTATGAATGTTATATGTCATTGCATGAGGGTTTATCAGACGAGCCACAGTCTTACAAAGAGGCTTTAGATTCTCCACAGTCTGAAGACTGGCAAGCTGCCATGCAGCGTGAGTATGACTCATTAGTCGCTAACAACGTTTGGGAGCTGGTTGATAAGCCAGTTAACAAAAATATAGTTAAAAGTAAATGGGTGTATAAAGTTAAGCATGACACTGATGGTAATTTTAACTGTTTTAAAGCACGACTTGTTGCCAGGGGTTTCACACAAATACGGGGAATCGATTATAATGACACTTTCTCACCGGTGGTACGCCATTCCACAATGAGAATCTTATTTAGTCTTAGCAATCAATTAAATCTAGATATCGATCATATTGATGTTGCTACAGCTTTCTTAAATGGTGATCTCAATGAGGAAATCTACATGGAGCCACCTATGGGATTTTCAGATAAAGTTCATGGTAAAGTTTGTTTATTAAGAAAAGCCATTTATGGACTTAAACAATCTAGCAAAATGTGGAATGAAAAGGTTCATGATCTTCTTGTTTCACATGACTTCAAGCAATGTAAATGTGAACCATGTGTTTACACTAAGAAAGTGGGCAATGATTTTGTTGTGATAGCATTGTATGTGGATGATTTTTATGTATTTTATAGTCAAAATAGCAATATTAAAATTCATTTACAGAAGATATTAGAACAACAATTTAATGTTAAAAACTTAGGCCCACTGAAAAATTGTTTAGGTATAAGAGTCACTAGAGATAAGTCAAAGGGCACTTTATATTTAGATCAGTCTGAATATATTAAGAGTTTACTTGTAAAATTCGGAATGGAAAATTGTAAACCTATAGACACACCTTTGCCATCAAATTGTAAATTACTTAAATCTGAAAATGCAAGTGCACATTTAGATGATAGTGTATATAAATATAGACAACTTTTAGGGTGTCTGATGTATTTATGTGTATGCACTAGGCCAGATATTGCATATTCTTGCAGTTATTTAAGCCAGTTTAGCACTTGTTTTGAGAAAAGTCATTGGCTCGCGGCCAAAAGAGTACTTAGGTATTTAGCTGGTACAATTAATTACTGTTTGTTTTTTACAAAGAGCGTTAATTGGAGTTTGAGCGCATATACCGATGCCGATTGGGCAAATGATGTCAACAATCGTAGGTCATATACTGGTTATGTAATCAAGCTAGGTAACTGTACCATTAACTGGGAATCTCGCAAGCAGCGATGTGTCGCATTATCCAGTACGGAAGCAGAATATCTGGCTATAGGTGATGTTTGTAAAGATATTTGTTTTATTAAGAATTTAATTTTAGAATTGACATCTACCAATTTGAATAACTGTATTGTCTATAATGATAACCAAAGTGCTCAAAAATTATTGGAATCTAGAGAGTTGTGTCATAAGCGTACCAAACACATAGATATCCGATATCATTTTGTTAAGGACCTAGTTAAAAATGGTTTGATAAATGTTATGTATAAACCTACAGACAGAATGATAGCGGATGTATTGACTAAGCCCCTGTGTAAGCAGAAACATTGTGACTTTGTTAAAAGTATGATGGTTAGGGATAAACTAATGTAATGTTTTATATTTACTAACTATCTTAATGTAGAGTAAGCAATAATGTTTTATGTTTCTGTGACTATGTAGAGCTCATGTTAATTATGTATAACTATAACTATTGAGATATCTTAAAGTCAAGGGGAAGTATTAGAAGTATCGTGTGAATATGCCTTTAATCTATATCATAGATAATTATTGTGTTTTATTGTCTATGGTTACTCGGTCATTCTCTTCTTCCCTTGCAACTGTACAATGGCGGACTGACTATGCAATTCTTTGCTAATTAATGTAATTTAATCATAATGTGAGTGTGATTCCTATTCTAACTAACCCATAACGATGGTGCTGTGGTCCTGTCTATTCTGAGCAATAAACAACTACAACGTCGAGTCTCTTGTTTGATATCTGCTGCCCAAACACCTGTCGCCATATCCACTGTCTCCACGAGTACGTATTTAGATCATAGATCAAATCAACCTCTACCAACAACAGTTTTGATGGTAGAACAAAATATAGGTAATTAAAGCAGACGTTCAAAAAATCACGATGTTTTTCGAAGAGAAAAAAAACGCATTTTAATAAACAGAAACCGCCATAACTCTAATTATTCGAAGAATGCAACGAATAAGAAAATTAGCTTTCATTGTTATCGCCAGGCACCTCCCAAGAATTCAAGGGAAAAATAAATTCAAAAAAATCACGATATTTTTCGCCATAATTCTCATAATTCGAAGAATACAACGAATATGGAAATTTATCTTTCATAGTCATCTCCAGGCACATCCCAAGAATTCAAGGGGAAAAAATAAATTTTATCGTTGAATACAACGAAAAAATAGCCTGTGCACAATCAAACCCGCACTCACAAATATGAGTCATTAAATTAGGTCGGTATTAGGTACTATGGTTTGAACCAACCTCGATGAAAGCAACGAGGGTATCCGAAGAATTCAACGGATAATAAAATAAAATGTACCTTGAGTTTGCACATCGCTTTCTGACAACTTTTTCACATATTTCTTCTTCTTCCGCTTCTTCCTTCGCTTCCATCCTCCGATTCCATCCTCCGCTTCCATCCTCCTTGGATTCTTCATGACGACGTTTGTAAATATTTTTATAACTGTGCGAACGCCGTGCGCGCACGAAACAGAATGAGTTGAGCGGCGTGAGGATAGAAAGAGAGGGCACTACGGTTTTCTTTCTTTCTACCTCTGAACACTGTGCGACATTGTCCACGCGAGTACTGACGTACTACATAGTAATCTTCTCTGAGAGTGAAGGCGGTATAATGACATTTTTGTATCCTAATGATACAGTCGAAAATGTTCACTCTTGAGTAATAATCGATATTATGTATTTACCGTAGTTCAGTTTTGTCGCTGATAATGGGTTAGGTACCTACTTAGTTTATAGCGCAGTTTCGTCACAAAATTGGAACTTAAGAGCGTTGTTCATTGATGTAAGCTGAAATACAATATATCGTGGCATTTACCGGTTCATCTAATCACGTGAAAATATTGTCTTCGCGAAAGAGTGAGCTCACTCTTTAGAAAAAAAAGGTAATATTGCAATTTATTTAATAGAAAAAGAGAGCGACACTGTTAAGTTGACTGTCACATACTTACTAGAAAACAAAGCAACGAATTTATGGCATCAAAGCATATCTATGCCGATAAGAGCCGTGTTGGCCTAGTGGGGTCGTGCTTGACTTTCAATCCAAAGGTAGTGAGTTTGGATCCCGGCCGTGCAACAATGGATATTTCATTAACGCGAGCTCTGAACGGTGAAGGAAAACAACGTGAGGACACCAGTTAGATTTGTAATAGCGGCGATGGGCTTGCAACCTGTCACATATGGAATGCGAAATGTGGGCATATACCAAATATGTATTTAGACGTGCCTCTGAGTACCTCTTTAGAGAGTGTCCACATTGCGTTTTCTGCAGCGCGTTTTTGAGCTGCGCGTTTGTATCGATACAAACGCGCATTCGCAACGCGTTTTTTTCCATACAAAAGCGAACCGGGAGGGGCTGCGCGGGGGTCTGCGCGTTCGCATCGCGTTCGAATCGCGTTTGTATCGATACAAACGCGCTGCAAAAAACGCAATGTGGACACTCCCTTAGACATCTTCAAATAATCTTAAATGCATAGTAAGACCTGAGAAAATAACCGCGCCGTGGGACTAGTACAGTCGTGATCACATTTATATTTTCATTTCATTTATAAATTTTGAAAACCTGCACTTTTAGAACTGTTTAAGGTGAACGCATACCTATTCGCAACGAACGCTTCGAATGAATCGAACGAAACGAATTTTAAAATTCTTCATATTAAATCGTATGAAACCTCTCACACTGCTTGTGGCGAATGGTCCGATTCTGGTAGAACAAGAAATCTGCTCGATGCGTTCGGTGTTGTTATGTGTGCGTTACCTTTAACGTGTGTTACAAAAATACTTACTACAGTAAAGTTTGTTCTAAACTCGCGACAACTGAATGTGAACGATTTGAGCCGTAAACGTTCTATTGAAGTTCATTTGCTTCACTGATTCGCTACAGCCTAGAAACTCATTATATATTATGAGCCTGCCTACGGAATATAAACTTTGTTGCTCATTCACTACCTGTCAACAAGTTAAATAAGAAAACTTTGTCCGCGACAGTACCAGAAGGTGGCAAGTCGGAGTTTTGTGTCTGATAAGTTTCGATTAAGCAAGACTTGCCTACACTTAGGTATTTACATCTTTACTAGATGGTTTATACAGTGTCAGGAGGCAATCTTTTCCTACACTTACCTACACGAGACACCGTAGTGCCTGGCAATTTTGTTGAGATGGAGTAGGCTTGCCCAGCACCTACACCATCCTCTCAGATTAACCGGCCATATCCAGAGGAAAAACATGGTCAATAAGTGTGGTGCTGACTAATTTGCGGGTTTCCTCACCATGATTTCCTTCACCGTTTTTATCTCATAGGTTTTCTTTTGCCTATGCGATGATAGAAGAATAAAAATAATAACAATAAAAATAAAAACTAAGCTAACTTTTAACATAACACCCCTCATTTTCGTTGGAGGTTAAAAGACAATAAAAGCCATAAAGAAACTTGCTAACTCATGCATGAGATACGTGGGAGGATAGTAAGTTTTCTACGCAGTTGATGTTGAATAATTCTTCTTTGAATTGAACCTTGTGCCTAGAGCACTAGTGGTGTATCTTGTTTGTTGTTTCACTGAAAATGGAAAGTCTTATCAAGCGATTCCGAGGGGATTCGAACCCGCACTGATGCAAGCGATCCTCCTTAAGCCGGAGTGCTTTTACCAACTCGGCCACGGAATCCTTGATCGTCGGGTCGAAAATCTTGATAAGCTCATATTTATCGATTAAAGCATCGATTAGCTTGATTAGATTGTTTGTTGCTGTTTTCAGCTCACACTGTCCCACAGCTGGGCAAATGCCTCCCTTCGAGTTTTTCAGGAAATTCGATCCTACGCCATTGCCTGCCACTGATAGTCATTGAAGGTGTCTAGCTCGTCTAGTCATCGCTTGCATGGTCTACCGTGCTGTCTCACCTTCTCAGGGCTCTAGTCAGTGGTAGTTTTGGCCCACAGTTCGTCCGGCATGCGGCGGTATCTTGTTTAGTTTTGATATATCTTCAAGTCTTACCAAGGTAGACCTAGGAGAGTGGGCACACTGCGCTTTTTGTAGTAATGCGAACGCTCAAAATGCGCTTCAAATAACGTCGTGTGCCCACTCTCTAGGATATGTAGTCTTTCCTATCCTAGGTAGGTAAGCGTAGGGCACAACGGAGGTCATCGGTGGCCTAATAACTAGGTACACGTACCTAGGTGATGTATCACCAAAGTTCCACAACATTAATAAAGGGCTACCGTTTTTCACCATCTTCAGTGATTCAATTTCAAAATTTAGTTTACGGATAGAAAGCTGCAATATCCCGAGTGCTATTAGGCTACGTTAGTGCCACGTGACCAAAGCTTCGGGTAGAAGCTAGTGAATATTAAAGAGAGCTTTATTGACTTTTCAACATTTGGAGGGTAGGTACTATGCTCCGTAACATTTCCCCAGCACGCGAACCTTTTGTACCGTTGATAACAGGTCGGCACATACGACGTAATCAAAATGCATATCTAAGCGCCCTGAATACATTACGAGAGCTTAGTCGGGTCAATGTTTGTGCTGCCGTAAATATGTGAAAAATTGAAGAGAATTCGTAGAACCTTGAAGGAAACTTAATGTAGGAAACATACCTAGGTCCATTATTGCGAAAAAGTTAATAGTAATTGTCATAAATTTTTTGAATTAAATGCAACTGATGCTTTGGTAGTAAGTACCTACCTATTTGATGTTTGAGGTGATGAAAGAAAGTATTGCGAGGATACCCTCGCCGTCGATAAGACCGACAAGGCTAAAAGTGGTTTAGTTTAGATGCTAAACTAGCATACTCAATTCCCGTCTAAAGATTAGATTAGAGATTAATAAATATTCAGATAGAGTCATTCGGGGCAAGTGGGCGCACTTTCCACTTTGACACCTCACTGTGCTCAAGATCTAGTATTTAGAGCACCTAAAGTATTGTTTTTAGTTAGAAAAATTATCTGTCAATTAAAATAAATGAAATTTGTACTGTCATTTATTTCAGTTTTTGAAATAAATGCATTTTAAGACGAAAAATCGGAATGCGAACACTTGCCCCGACTTGCGGGTAAGTGTTCGCACCCTTACGGGGTAAGTGATTGCATGTGGTGGTAGTGTTCGCGTTGCAAAATAAAAGTAAATCAAGCATTATTTATTCCGATTACAAGTATAAAATACACTTAGAAAACACATAAGAAAGAATCACTTTAAATATTATACCAGCATGTTGGCAAATTAAATAATCAATCATCATAAAATTTATATACCTAATAAAACGTTACGTTATGTACCTATATATTTAAACAAAATTTTTACTTTTATGTTTGCATAGATTTTACCTATTTAGAGATCAGTTAATCATAATTAGTATATCGAATTTGACATCAAGTTAAAAAAAAACCTAGAACTTATCTTAAGTAAGTTGGCAAATGAAATAATTAATAATTATAAAATTTATAAACCCAAAAAAAATAATTATTATTAATTATTTGCTTAGCGTAAAAGTGCGAACACTTACCCGCGCCCACTTACCCCAAACGGACAAATTATGAATGAATGCACACAAAATCAGAAAATTATTCATTCAGCCAAGAACTTTCTTTTGCAAAACACGCTCAGATAAGTTCCAAATCTATGGCAAAAGCCTTACCACAATCGTCCTTAGAACGTATATGCTACACGCTTCGTAAAATAACCCAAAACTAACTTTAAATTGTCAAAATTGTAGTTCGCTCCTTACCAACTCGTACACGCACAGCGCGGTCAAACTATGTGTCGCAACTAGTTGTCTGCATAAACGTTGCCAACTTACCAAAACAAACTGTATACCCCCCGTGCCCCGTTTCGGAGATAATGGCACTGCGCCCACTTACCCACTGCGATCACTTACCCCGAATGACTCTAATCCAGACCTTCAGGCATTCAAAATCCTTAAAAGATGTCTAGGAGGATTAGAAGCACGTAGAAAAAAAGGTACTTATACCTAATACTTACCTATAACACAAACGTGAAAACACAAAAAAAAAAAAAGCTTTAATCGATGAATGAGCTTAACAAGATTTTCAACCCGACGAATATGGATTAGGTATGTGGCCGAGTTGTTAATGCGGGTTCGATTCTAATCCCGTCGGAATTGAAAATTTTGATAAGACTTCATTTCCAATTAAACACAAACGTGAGTTTGTAAAGCTGCCTATACATGTTTACCGAGCCTAGGCGAACGCGAGCTAAGGCCAACGTGTAGACAGCATATTTGCCATCGCTCGATGTCGCTCGCCTAACTGGCCGAGTGAAACAAATGCCAAGTGCATGGTTTGCCAACTATGGTGACACAGTTTTTAGGCCGCCTACAGGCCTAAAAATGGTCGGTTATTGGTTTGCAAAGACTTGCCAAACGTCTGGACGGTAGCACTTGCCTTGCATCAATTTGCCCTCCCTCGCGTTGGCCTACGCTCGCCAAGCATGTTTAGGCGGCATAAAAATGAGTTCCAATACGTATTTTTTTGCGTTCATTCCTAGTAAATATTAAAGTTGTCAGATTTATACATCGCCAGCAACACTAGTCGGTAGAATGGTTTAATCGCACCTTACGTAAGCAAACGCGAGCTTTATAAAACGGCTATGCTTAATGAGATTACAATTTTAATTAGGCTTAGGTACATAAAGTTCTTTCACTTGATTTATTACAGGCACTTTGTTGGCTAATCTGATTTACTTTTCTTTATGCTGATCACTCACATTCGCACAAAGGGCGATTAGAGTAGAAGTGTAGGACGATATTCGAGAATGCTTATGCGAAGTTTTTTCCAGGTAGGTACAAAATAGAAAAGTATCGTAGAATGCAGAATACCTAGGTACGAAAGTTTCTGCGCATAGAGACTGGGGACAAAGTTACATGACACAAACTTCAAAATATTACCTCAACTTTGTATTATTACTAGCTTCCGCCCGCGGCTTCGCTCGCGTGGTACCCGGATAAAAAGTAGCCTATGTCCTATTCTCGGTCATTATCTATCTTTCACATTTATAATGTACCAACTATGTATTTGAACATACATAAGTACGCTGACCAGTGACTACCCTTTTAGATATATTCAAAAGATCTTAAATGCCTAAACTAGATCTGAGAGACTGTCTACCGCGTCGGGGTAGGTACAGTCGTGATGATAAGTATTTCATTTCATTTCACAGACCTCAACAAAATTATTGTGGACTTAGAAATGAAATTAACTGAAATTTAGTACCTCTCAATAATTCTTTAGATATTAATCGTAAAAAGGTATTGTGAAAGTAGTATGAATAATGTGATGAGAGTGAATGAAGCGAAAGAAGTGAGTCAGGATCGTAGCAAGTCGAGATCTGTGGTCTCTGCCTACCCCTATGATGGGAAACAGGCGTGAGTTTATGTATGTATGTGAAAGTAGTATCACTATTTTAAGTCACTTTTATTAGACTTTAAAGTCATTATATTTGTTGGAAATGTAATAAACTATTACACTTTGCGAGACACTGTTGTTTGAAATATGTACCACAAGGGACTGTTAATGTACATATATTGTCTACATGCAAGGTCATTTAAGCGCACCACACACACAGCAGATAATATATCTTATGAAATATAAATCATGACAGATCGCACCAAATATTATTTAGTAATTTATATTTGCTGTGTGTGGTCCTCGATATAATTTGTATGGGCGCAATCTCAAGATTTATATTTCATAAGATATATTATCTGCTGTGTGTGTGATGGGCTTTAATCATATCTACATAATGTGTCACATAAGGTGGACTTTCACTAAATGTCTTGATTAGATGGTTTCTCTTACATAGGTACATAAGGTAATAATGGTGTATGTTCATTATGTATGAGCTAGTGGCCAACAGAGTTTTTAAGCCACGTGAGGGGCCTCCATTATGGCTTAACAAGTTAAAAGCCAGGACCTACAATTTAATATTAATCTACATTTCAGCTAAGACAATAGTGTGGAACATTATTGATTGATGAATTCTGCACTATAATTTACTGAAGGTTTTCAACTATGGCGCCATTTCTCTTTTATTTTTATGCAATGAAAATCAAACAGGTTAAGTTTGTCAGAATTTCTTTATCTTAATAAAATTATTCTTACCAAACAATGATTGGAAATATCTTTTAAGAGTAGCTACTTAATTATTTTTTGCATACATTACCAAAACACATTTTGTTTTTATTTGGGAGATTAATTTTTTGCATAGGTACTACATAATGAACAAAAATGATTTTTACTGAGTCCTTTACTTTAGTAAGTGCAACAGATTGACAAAATTGGCTTTTAAAACCACCTCAATCAATCTGAATAATAAGTATGAACTTCATACAGAAATATTAAATTTTATCCATATTAATTCACTGGTGGGGCTTATTTTTCTACTCAGCAAGGGCAGTAACAGTCAGACTATTTGCTTTTGAAATGCTTCATAACAGAACTTACTCATACTGGACTAACTCTTACAAACTTATATTGACTTAATCTAAGTACATGGTCATTGCTAAATTCAGGCTTTACCTTTCTCGCTAGGCTTCTACAACATCTTTCATCTCAACATCATCTAATATTGATTCAACATCATCAGGCTCGTCTAATAAAGCTTGTAATTGGTGAATAGATGTCACTAGCACATGAAACTGTTTCTTTCTAAGCCCTAATCGACTTTCCAACTGTTGTTTTGTCCCTTCTAAGCTTGCTAGCTCAGTTTTCAAAGTGCTTAGTTGGTCCAAAGTTTCCTTCCTATCAGGTTGTTCGCTTATCACCTTAGCTAGAACATCATACTCTGTTCTGTTTTTCCGAACAGTCTTTGCTTGAGCGAGATCGGCTTTACTCTTTTCTATGTTACCTTTGGCGGCTTCTATGCCTGTTTCGAGAATTTTCGAGAGTGATTCGTAGCTTTTGAGCTCAGCGGACATCATTTCGGAGGCGAGCTGGGATTTTGTTACAGCAAATTCACATTGGGCTAGTTGTGCTAACATGCGGTCGTGCGTAGCTTTACTGGAATAATAAAGACCTGATTTAGGAAAAAATAAATTAAAAAAACAGATGCTTTTGGAATTGCGGATTGTGTGAAAAACTAACCTCTCTTCTGGTTTGTCATCGGAACTATTACACCATTTTATTAATGTTTTGAGGAGTACATTCAGCCTTCTATCGTCTCCAGTTCCATCTCCGTCAATCAGGAGTCGTCTACGAATCACATCCTCTGAAAATCAGCAAAGATACGACTGGTAGGGTTTTACAACAGAATCATCGATAGGATGTTTGTAAATTTAATTGAAAACGTCTAGTATAATTAGTACTATATTCTTACCGTCTCCCATAATGTAATTTGCACAAACAGCGATTTAATTACTTTGAAAATATAGCAAAATTATTTTCTTTCTCGTCAAAAATATTTGTTTTTGTAAACACGAAGGAACGAACCACAGCACAGACTGACTAGGTGTACAACGAACGAACAAAACGAACGAACCATACATCAGTACAGTACAGAAGTCTGTGGTCAGACTCAATCACTGTCACTGTCATGTCGTCATGTCATGTCAGACAAGCAAAGCAAAAGCAGTGTTGCCAATTTAGCGACTTTGTCGCTAGAAATAGCGACTTTTGGACCTGTGTTAGCGACAAAAAATCGGTTTTAGCGACAAAATATATTTAGCGACTTATCTAGCGACTTTTGGACATCAACCAAGAAAGAAATTAAAAGTATTTTTATTGTTGGGCTTGGTGTCTGTCACTCAAATGACAGTGGCAGACGCCAAGCGACAGTGACAGACACCATTAAAGTATGATATTGTCTTGTGTACATTTTGTCGGAATAAAGATACGGAACTTCATGGGCCTGATTACTACGGTGTATGTCAATGCCCCGCGTATCAACCTCTAACTTTCAAACTCTATCGAACTATGCTCAATGAATGCTGACGAAGATTTTGAATTAAAACTTTTATTTTGAGTTTACGTAAAAATATGCAGGCAACGAAAAAAATAATATTTTTATAAAAGATTTTACCCCCCCCCCCCCCCCCCGCTAGCTCCTTTTGCCTCTTTTAGCGACTGACTTTCTAGCGACCAATCTAGCGACTTTTATTTTTTGGAGTTGGCAACACTGAGCAAAAGCAAGACAGACAGATTTTCAGGAAAGCTCAAACGAAAGCAGCGAAAGCTCATCATGAAAAAATATCGCTATTTTGTGGAACTCGCTAAATCTTTATTCAAATATCCTAAATAAGAAAGGAATTTGTCGTTATTGGATTTGAAAGATACCAAAAAATATAATGGAAACTGAAAGTTTCAGTGATAAAGTGGAGTCATATTTTTCCGAACTTGGGCGATGGCTAGTATTTTGTGTACAATCTGTTTTATCCGTTTATTTACTACAATAATAAAAATAATTTTATCCTAATGCAGGAAAGTATGGCGAAGTATATTGCTGGGGCAAGTAATATCGTTGCTGTTGAGTACGAAATGTATTTTGACGACTTTGCTACAAAGTGCGACATGGCAGTTCCCAACAACTGGGCAGTTAGTGGTGCCCTATTTAGTGCTCTTTGTACTTTACACACCAACATTGCTATGTAATGGTGTAAAAGAACTTTCAAAGTAAGTCCTATCCTACTTCTTAGTAATATTAGGTGAAAGTTTAAATGTTTGTTTTGTTACTCAATCATGCCAAAACGGCTGAACGGATTATAATAAAACTTGGAATAAATATAGTTTATGAGGTGGAATAACACAGTCATTTTATTCGGGTAGGTACCACATGATGAATTAGAACCTACCTAAAATAGTTGTGGTGTTGCATTATACCTAATTATTTTATTATAGGTATTGTAAAAGTTAATAGTAAGATAGGATTATAATATTAATAGGATAGTACAGTATGTCTTTAATAAGTCATAATAATTCCAGGAGATGGTGGGTATTAATACTGGCATGCGCGCTCGATGTGGAAGCTTGTTGGCTACTAGTGATGTCGCAGCGGTTCACGTCTGTGCTGAGCTGACAGCTGCTAGCCTGCAGTGGGGTGGGGGCTGCGTTGGTCGGTGGAGCGTGGAGGGGACAGAGACTCGGAGTGGTGCACGTTGCCGGGGCGACACTGGGCCTGATGGCTGTTGTTTGTGTCGTGTGGGCTGATGTGGAAGGAGCTCCAACTGATGGTGTGTATGTTACACATTTCTTCACAGACTAGCAGCGCCCTTGCGGCGTCGCCCCCATAGGTGATGGTGATGATGATGAAAAGTAGCTTATAACCTTCGTCAAGAGCTTATCTATTACATGCAAAAATAATTTTTCAAATCCGACTGATAGTTTCTGAGATTAGCATGTTCAAAAAAACCCTCGCTTTATTATATTAGTTAGATAGAAAAAGAGCCTTTGATCTGCAGTGGGCCACAACAGACTTTAAATAATAATAATAGAAATTGAGCTGAGTACTGACCGTGCACGACGCTGCTTAACTTCAACTATCAATCAAGAATATCCCAGCAAGCTATGCCACGCTTTTTGATTTCAGGTAAAAACCAGCTAGTCGGCGACATGCTCTGCCTAGCTGGCTCTCTTCTCTTCGCCATCGTCACCGTCCTTCAAGAGATGATGCTCAAAACCCACTCCTGCTCCAACTATCTTGCAATGCTCGGCTTCATCGGCAGCATTGTCTCCTGCACCCAAACCTTCTTCATGGAATTCAATGAACTTGTAGCCTTCAACTGGTACGAGATTGAGACAATCGTGCAGTTGGGAAGCTACTGTGGAGTGCAAACAGTGTTCCAGATATTACAATGCTTTATGCTGAGAGATGCAGGTTCTATTATACTGCATCTGTCGTTCCTGTCATCGGATTATTATACACTCATCGCTGGAATGTACATTTTTCAGTTTAAGGTGAGTTTAATTTAAAGATAGATGTAGTTTTCTAGATGTAAACTATGCAGGTAGTACTTATAATAATATCATTATTCTTATGCCTTTTCTAACCATAGAACTATAGCCATTATTTCCCACTACGTATACAACATGATGACGTTTGCACATCTTCAAGTGTGTTAATGAGTAGGACTACTCTGCCATCACAGAATATCTGATGAGCTTGTTGCTGTAAAATTAATGTCAATTGAGTTATACGGCAGCTGCAGGGTTAAAAAGGCTGTTATAACAGAATCACATCACAATAGGAACTGCACTATTTGCCGTCTCTTTTCATAGACAGAGTGACAAGAACGGCATATATTGCAATTCCTATTGTTGATTCTGCTATAGCGGCCTTTTTAAGCCCGTTGTTCGACCGATCGAGTTATCTCTCTCGATGTTGCGCATGCTAGGCCCAGTAGTCACTGATGATGATGATGTACCATATTTGAGTTTGAGAGTTCGAGACTGATTTTGGTTGCTATAAGATTCAATCAAGGGTCTGGTGAATACTCCGATAGTTTTCTAAAGAATAAATAATGATAATCTTAAAAGGAAGCAGAATAATTAACATGAAAATGATGACAGCAAATTAGGTTCTTTCTAAACTTTATATATTTTCATCGGTCGTCGTTCATCAGCTGTCCACTAAGGTGATTTTATTGATTTTGATGATTGTCCACAGTTCCACGCGTTATACTTCCTGTCTTATCTCCTGGCTGTTCTGGGCGTGTTTCTGTTCTCTGCGCGGGACACGCGCGGCGAGGGCGCGCCGCTCGGCGAGGCGCTGCCGCAGCTAGTGCACGACTCCGCGCATTCGCAGGACAACGTCTCTATGTGAGTGTGGAGAGAGGGGTTTGTTGTGGGGAAAAGGGGTTTGTTGTGGAAGAAAATGTTGGTTCTTGGGAAATACGGCCATTTTTAGGGTTCCGTACCTCAAAAAGAAAAAAAGGTAAAAAAAGGAAAAATATCAATTTCTTGTCCGTCTGTCTGTCCGTGTGTCACCACCGATTTTCTCAGAAACGTGTGGACCTAGCTACCTAGTTGAAATTTATACCATATACCGAGGTCTATAGTCCCAATTTATAAAAATCAAGGCCCTGAGTCGATACGATAACAAGATATGGGGCAAATTTAGATTTTTGCGAAAATTTGCAAGTAGGTACCAAAATTTACCTTAATTTTCAATTTTTTTTTATTTTTCGGAACCCCAGATACTAGCAGTCGTGCACACGTGCATACATGTATGCACGTCTCTGCACACTCGTAAGAAAATGTGTCTATGTGAGTGTGTGTGGTGTAGTAGGGGAAGAGATTGTTGTGGGGCAAAAACTGTTCATAGTGTTTATTTTAGACAGGAGAAACATATGTTAGTTTCGGGGGTAACTGATAAATTTTAGGGCGATTGTGTTTTCATGGGATAGACATGTTAATTATAGAGGAAATGATTAGATCCGAATAAAATACCGTGATCATCATAATCATGGTATTATCCCGTTGACAATAATATTGATGTTCGTAACCATGATAGTTTCAAAACTTATGTTCTTTCCAGGGAGTACACAGTACCAACGCTAGACTGCATCCCAATCGACGGATTGGAACCTCCGATGAGTCGAGACACAACTTTCACGTCGTTTCTCGGCGGCCCCCAGTCTGTTCTGCCGAACGGAAACGTCGGGTTCAGTATAGCTGGGCTCGCTAACGGATCGAAGGATACCTGTTAGTTACTAAACTTGATGGCGTTGGAGCTACGTGGTGGGAATATACCTTGAGTGTTGTCAGTAGGCCTACTCCCAGCAATAAAAACGATATATCGTGCCAATTATCGTAGTTCAGCGTGGTTCAGCCTAAATTGGTGGAAGCCTAATCTATACTATCTATCTCTACTAATATTGTAAAGAGGAAAGATTTGATTGTTTGTTTGCATTGAATAGGCTCCGAAACTACTGAACCGATTTGAAAAATTCTTTCACCATTAGAATCCTACATTATCCGTGATGAACATAGGGTAGGTATAGTTTGCGCCCCGACTTCGCACGGGTAATTTATAAATTAAACCCATGCGAAGCTGGGGCGAACCGCTAGTTCGGAAAATTCGACCAACATAAGCTGAACTACGATAATTGGCACGATATATCGTTTTCGTTTTTGGGAGTTAGGGCCCAGGATCTATCTGTTTGTTTTTGAGGTTAAACTACCTCGGGACCTGTCAACCAAAGTGTCCACTGGCAAGTAGCTTGCACAATTTCTTGCAGAAATCAATTGAAGACTAGTTTCCACTAACAGCAATATTTCTATTTGCATACACGTGGGACAGCAAGTTCGGCTAGTCAATAAAACGTGTAGAAGTCCACTCGTGCGAGCGTTTTCACGTTGGAAGTCGCTTGCGCAAGTCAACTTGTGCAAGATTTATTGCCAGTGAACACTTTGCTTAAGATTAAAAAGCCTAGTTTACACCTGCGGGGCTAAAAAGGCCGTTATAGCAGAATCATAATATGATTCATATTAAGTTTTGTTCTAGACACTCTCATGTCTGTGAAAAGAGACGGCATATAGTGCAATTCAGATAATTCTGCTTTAACGGCCTTTTTAGCCCCGCCGGTCAATGTTTGGAGTTCTTGGTGTAGGCTTAGCTTAGTTCTATTTCACGAATACCGTTTAGCTTAGCTGGATTGCATTCACAGTGAATGTAGCTCAAAACACATAGGCAAGCGAACTTCGTGAATTAGAAAAATTACTTGTCGGTCTTAGTTCTGTCTTTCCAGTGAAGCGCCTAAAATTAGGATATTTGAGACTGAGCATTGAAAATATAAAGCACCATTGATATTATTTTTTAAACGAATCTCTTTGAACTTTTGTAAAATTCCGCCTTTTTGTAATCTCCTATTTCGCCCGTTTTATTATAACAGTAAGTTTTTTGAGCGATATTTGATTTTTTGCTACCTTTACCCTTTTTAAATGTTTATCCATTGTAATCCAAGCTCAAACAACATAGAATTATGTCCTAAAGTATTCGATATCACCAATTTTTAGTAGGTATAGGATCACACTAGATAGGTATCTAGTCATTAGCGATATTGTTACTAATTTTAGCGCACATTAAACTAAATAATTATAAATAGGCTCTACTTTGGTAATCTCTTAAATATAGCAATAATGTTGACCATTTATAACGAAAACTGCCACATAGGTACTCGAATTTTTACCCGGGATTCTATTGCGAATTGGTAGTCTGAATCATCTTTGTACAGACTTATACATAAGTTACAGTTGTCACAAAGGATCTACTAGGCATTCGTGAAGTTAGGCTTTTCGCAGTAGAACATTTTGTATGAAAAAGTTGCACTGCGCGACGAAACGGCTAACTTCACGACAAGATCCGTTGGAAGAAGTGTAGGTTCCTGTTTTATCCATAAACATAGCGATTAATTAATTAATAGGTACAATAGCTAACGAAGATTAGCCAAGCAAGACATGGATAAGTTTGTATGAAGATGGCACAGACAGGCTCTGTAAAGCGTAACATAAAAAAAAAAGCAAAATTTATATGAAATTTTAATGTAGATTCTACGAGAGAACTAAAATGTATTGGATTTGTATAAGAATTAAATGTAGTTTAAATAAATATAGTTACATTTATTCAGCTGTGATTTCGTTTCTGTAACAGATTTGTAATGCCTTCCATAAATACATAAAAAAATACATATTTAATTAACAAAATCTATCTAATTTGAAAGTTATTTTGTCTTAAATTCTAGCTATGTTACGTATAACGCTCAATTATTAACTGTTAAGATTTTATTCTGCGTATTTAAAATTAGTTGTATACTTAAATAGTCCATTAGCTAATCTAAATTATTGTCTAATAGGAATTGTATGTTTCATAGAACTAAATAATTCATGTTGTTTATAAAAATGGTTGTGTTTGGTTATTTTAATGAATAATATAAAAAATATATAAAATGCTATTAATTGTTGCAAGTCATAATATTTATAAGCTTGTCTATTAGAATAATTTATTAGTCAAATGTTTTTTAGTCCTGCATTTCTTATACTGTGCGTACACTCTGTTTCTTGATGACAAAAGTTGTAACAACACAATATTATAACCATTTTAATCACAATGAACTTAAGTATAGGCTTTATAAAGCACTAACTACTTCTTAATAAGTTGCCACATATTTACATTCTCTAAAACAGGATTTCCACCGCTAAAGGGTAATGAGCGGAATGGACTCTTTTATTTATTTATGTAATAGTTTTATGGCGCGTTTACATGCTCGCGTACAAACAGACATTCACATCACATGATAGAGCTACTTCGTGCTCGCTTTGATCATTATATCTGCCTCGTTGAATGTCTGTTTGCTCGGAAGCGTGTGAACGCGGTATTACGTTTCCACAGACTTGAGCAAGTTAATTTTAACTCTTTCTGCTCGCTCAGCCCTTTCCGCTCGACTATTTACTGGTGGGAATCAAGTAGGTAAGTACTTATGCAGTTTAATCTTGCGTAATGATCAGCTCCACACAGGCGAATATGAAAAATAACTTTAATACTTACTTATTTATGTAAGTACAGTTCGGCCGACGGATCTAGGCGTACGTGAAGTCAGGCTCTTCGCTGCGCAGTAGAAAATTTTGTATGAAAAAGTTGCACTGCGCATCGAAACGGCCAACTTCACGAACGCCGAGATCCGTTGGCCCTACTGTACTTACAAGGTAGGTACTTACTTATTTATGTATATTTTAAATGCCAGTAGAATTCGATTTGGAGGTTCTTTTTAAGGCTGAGTGCACACCTATCTGCTCCGAATTCTCAAAGTATAACCAGATTCGGGGGCAGGTGTGCTAGGTTTCATACGATTATAAATAATTCTAAAATTCGATTCGTTCGACGCGGTTAGGTGGACATCCACCTTAATGCTATAAAAGTTAGTATGGATTTATTAACTTAATTACAAATGTTATTATTTAAATATCAAGGTATAATTTTTATAAAATCGTCATACGATTGTTACATAAGGAGTCTGGATCTTGAGTCTGGCAATGAGTAATACAAGAGTGGGTGTGCGCACGTATTAAATATTTTAAAATTAAACCTACCTTACCTGTCATAATTATACAAGATTTTCATAATTTAAGATTTTCATGACAATTTGTTTTATTTCGACTAGTCCACAAAACTGTGCCAAGCGGTAAGCGGCGTAAGAAAGGAAAGGTAAATATTGTGGGTGATACCTGCATGCAAATATTATCTGGAAGCGAAAAAACCGGTCTGATACACCTCATGTTTTAAATTGCACTGTAGGTAGTTACAAAGTTGAAATAATTAGAAAAAAACCCAATTAGTTCAACTCATTGAACTTAGTGGAATAGATTAGAGGTGCGTCTACTATCGCTTTCACACCCAAATCACCTTTTTCTATTGAATTTATAAATTTTCATCAACTACCCCTTAAAACCAGTGAGGAATGTAAAGAAAACACAAAAACGTTCAATACATAGGTTTATTCAAGTTTGAACAGTCTGTAGTTATAAAATAAACATTTGTTTATATCAGTTATTATTATAAATATTCGGAGTAGGTAGCCTGTTAAGTTGTCGTAAACAAAGTTAATATCTAGTGCAGTTTCAAATTTGCTAAATGCAAGATTATATTTTAGTTTTCTTGTTCAGAGATACAAGGGTTTATCATGGAAATTTTACTAAATTCAGAACGAAATCGGTGGCATTTTGCAAATTTCGTAACTTAATTAAGAACATGTCAATATACCTTTTAGGTAACTTACAGCAGAGTCATTGTATGTAGGATACAATCAAAGGGAGCTAATGTAATAAATAAATAATGACTGAGGTCTTCAGGTCATAGCTGATTACCTCAATTCCGCACCTGAACCCTGGTTGTGAAACATCGGCAGATTCATTTGAAAATGAAAAATCTTATCAAAATTTTCAATTCCGATGGGATTCGAACCCGCAATGATACAAGCGATCCTCCTTTAATCTATAGGTTTAACACTATAAAAATTAAAAATCGTCAGACAGGTGTGCGAGGTTTAATACGATTTCGTATAAATAATTCTAAAATTCGTTCGGCGCGTTCGGCTCCGATAGGTATACGTTCACCTTAAAACTCCGTCATCAGAGTTTTACGAACTTACTTTTCATACGAAAATTGGTCCGCCTTACATGCCTTAGAAATCATGAATTGATGATTTCTAAGGCATGTAAGGATAGATCGACAGAAACGAATTTTAGAATCGAGAGATACGAGCTCTTTTCGGGTATCCAAGATAATTATCTTGGATACCCGAAAAGAGCTCGTATCTCTCGATTCTAAAATGCTTGCGAACATATTTCCATTTTTATTTCTTTACAATCCAAAACTCATACAATGACTCTACCACTATTTTATTTCACATTATAAGGATAAATAGTTTAACCTTCGTCTTCACTAGCCGATACAGACTTTCTAGAGACGGGCGTGTCTGGTCTAGAATGTGGTGAACCGGATCGACTTCTTGATCCATTAGAACGAGATCTGCTTCTAGATCCGCTCTTAGACCGGGACCTGCTTCTAGATCCGCTTTTGGATCGGGAGCGCGATCTGCTTTTCGATCTGGATCGTGACTTCGAGCGGGACTTGCTTTTGGACCTGAAAATTAGGACAATTTAGATAAGATGTAAAACATTTCTAAGTGAAATCGATTGTCGGTCATCAGATTGTGTAATGTAAATAGTAATGAAATGTTGCTTATTATTATACTCTAGCCAAAACCAAGAAAGAATATTTACTAACATTGCACTGACAGATCAATCAGCTGATAGCAGGAATAGACCTATCACAGAAAACTGAGATACATTACGATTGGCCATATTGAATCAGTGCCAATCATATTGAATCTCAGTTTTCTGTGATAGGTCTATTCCTGCTAGTAGCTAATGTTAGTAAATATTCTCTCTTGGTTTTGGCTAAGAGTATAGTAACTATACCATATAAAAAATCGGAAGAGTTTGTTTGATCGCGCTTATATCTGGAACTACCAGTCGGATTTGATCTAGATTTCTCTTTAAAATAAAACATAATATTGTGTAGTAGATAAATATTTACCTGGATCGCGACCTGGATACGCTCTTGGAACGAGATCGGCTTTTGGATCGTGAGCGACTCTTGGACCGAGAACGACTCTTTGACCGACTCTTGGACCGAGAACGACTCTTCGAGCGGCTCTTGGATCGAGAACGACTCTTCGAGCGACTCTTGGACCGACTCTTGGACCGGGAACGACTCTTGGACCGGGAACGACTCTTGGACCGAGAACGACTCTTCGAGCGGCTCTTGGACCGGGATCGGCTCTTTGAGCGACTCTTTGACCTGGATCCACTCTTCGATCTGCGGAAGATATAATAGAGTTGATACGAGTAATAATGATATTTACAGTAGCGTAATAAGTTTTTTGTTAAAAAAAAATTGTCTTGCCAACCGCGAGCTTATTGAACACGGGTTTAGGTGTCGCGATAAACACATAACACCTAACACGTTTTTAGTTCAGAATGCAAATTCTTACCTTGACCGACTTTTGGAGCGGGACCGTCTGCCTTTAGCTGATCCCGATCGCGATCTGCTGCGAGATTTGGATCTGTGAAATATTTTTTAATTTTAAAATGTACCTACACTAATTTTATAAAGAGAAAGTGTGAGTTTTGCGAGTGTTTGTGTATGGAGAGAGTAATCTCCGGAACTGCAATGTATTTATATGAACAAGCAATTTATTCAAAAATAAAAAAACTAGGCTGAACTGAAAAGTTGGAAACAGCATTATCTTATCAATCACAAAACAAAATTAAATTACAATTTTATTATTATGTAGGTATCTAGGGTTCGATGCCGTGCGCATTTTCCTAAACGTTGTTGTCACAGTTGACACACAGATGGCTCTGTGAGTACCTAAATTAAATGCGTAAGTTATTTCTTAAATATGAGATATCTCCTAAATGGCTGAACCAATTTCGATGCAATTTGTTCTAAACGTTGCGTGTGACTGAATAGAAAGTTTTAGTATGCGTTTTGGTTAGCAATTCTATTTAGGGCGAAAAATAGATTTTCAAAAATTTTGAGACTCAATTTAGTCTTCGAAGATGTCATGTTAGATTTTTAAAAAATATATATTTGATATCAGTCCACCAACTTTTTGATTTTGACATGGATTTTGATATGATAGCGTGATTTTCATTTTGAAAATTCACACATTGTTGCATTTTTTAGCCGCACTATTTGATTTATCGAAATAAAAAGTATCCTAGAGCACAATCGAGATGGAGACGATTCTAACGATACCTCATTCATCAAAATCCATCCAGCCGTTTAGGAGAAACGTGGTAATAAAGAATATTACTTACATACGAACGAACCCACATACATAGAAACGCGCGATCTACATAACCCGGGTGACTTGACAGTCAGCCGGGTAAAAAATAGACAATTTGACACAATGGGGTTAAATTTTGAAATAGTAAATTCATCTTAGTCCTACCTGTCGCTGTCAGAAGCGGACACAATCCGCTTCCTGCCTTTGTTAGCGGACGGAGATCCGCTGCGGGAGCGGCTGCGAGATTTCCTCGAGGCGTCGGAGTCCGACTCAGATGTTGAGATGGTCTCTTTAGAGACGATCTTGGAGCGCTGTCTGGCGCTGAGCTTCTCTTCTGCGGCCCTCGCTTTGGCCTTTTCGCGGCGGCCGATTCCTTTTTCGCCCTGAGAACAAAACAATTACAAGTGTTATGCTTTTTTTGTTGCAAGCAATGGATGCGAAAGCAAGAGACAAAATAGAGTCGTTTAAGACCAACTGGTTTTTTTTTTGATAAATGTAATTTTTTAGGCTAACTGTACACGTTTTCAAAAATCTAAAAATGCTATTATTTTTTTCTTCATAATAAAGCAATAGTTTCCTAAGAACAAAACTTTCTAACTACAAGAGAAAAGGTTAAATTTAGGCCTTTACACCTTTACTAGATGATTTATACAGTGTCAGGAGGCAATCTTTTGCCTACACTCAACGGGACACTGTAGTGCCTGGGACATTGTTTAAGATGGAGTAGGCTTGCCCAGCACCTAAACCATCCTCTCAGCTTAACCAGCCATATCCACAGGAAATACATGGTCAATACGTGTGGGGCTGACTAAGCCGCGGGTTTCCTCACGATGTTTTCCTTCACCGTTTAGAGCTCGTATTGTATGTATGTATGTATGTATGTATGGGGACTCCCTTTTCCGCAATTAGACTCAAATGTGGTCCTTTTTGCGTGGGGGTAACCTGGCTCACTAGATATGGTATTAATGCGCATATAAATTTTTCGAAACGAAAAATCCATTGATGCACGGCCAGGATTCGAACCCACGACCTTCGGGTCGAAAGTCGAGGTACTATACCCCTCGGCCAACACGGCAAGAGAAAAGGTAGCTACCCTGAAATGCCCAAAAATTTGCCACACACTGTATAAATATTTCTAATGCCTAAGTTGTTTACCTTCTTCCTTCCTCGTTTCCTAGGCGGGTCGCTATCGCTGCCCGAGCCACCCTCGCGTCGCTTCCTGCCCTTGCCCTTGCGTCGCTCTGCACCTTCGCCGCGTTTCTTGCGATCCTTTTTCTTCTCGCGAGGCGCACTGATATAAACCAAACATGCAATTTTAATATCAATCATATAGAAGTGTTACACAAAGGGTGTGCCACGGAACACTGGTGTACCGTGGTCATCGGTTGGTGTGCTTCGGAGAAATAAGGTTACATATCTCAGTTAAGTTACTCTAAATTCGGACGCATATGCTCAACTAAACAAGCTCATGTTTCGCATTAAAAAAAAGATTTTTCATTTACGGTGTATCTCAAAGATTTTTCGATTTCTTAGATGTACTTTGAACACAAAAAGTTTGCGGAACACTGATATAGAACATAGCAGAAATAGTTCAATTCAATTTATTTTTCCAAAATACAAGCATAGTAAGTACATTACAACTAGTAGGTATAACATGCAATAGTTTATGACACTCAGGGATACTGTCTAATAGTTTCAGAGAATAGGCAATATGCATCAATTTTTTTTATGGTTTTAAACGATAGGTTATATCGTCAAATAACCGTCATAAAAATTCCAGCGCCGAAATACTAAAATTTTATAACAAAAATAATTTTTGAAATTTACCAACATTTTCACGCATCTGAAACACGATTATTATTGTTGTCACAGATTACTGTTGTAGTAACAATTTGTGAACTTTGACGTGTGACGTCAAATTGATACTAAGTACAACAGTAATCTGTGACAACAATAAGTTCGAGTATAGGAATTGTGAAAATTAAAAAAAAACTTATCTATGGATCGTCATATCTGACTCGTCCTTGACTTTTCTTATGAACTCGTGTCGTCACATCCTTTCACATCCTTTTCAAGTACTTATTTTGAAATTCCTACTATTTTTTGCAATTTTTAAAATTTATTTTCTAATCGAAAATGGTTTAATATTAAAAAATAATTACACACACATACCTCTAAAGCAACAATGTTCATAATAAAATACATTTAACCCGCTTTTGAATCAGACACATATTGCCTATTATGTTCGTTTTTTTTTTGGCGGTGCAATCTATACCATACTAATATTATAAAGAGAGTTTTAGGCCTTTAGGCGGCCTAAAAACTCAGTCACCAGAGTTGGCCACTAGGCTAGTGGCCAACTCTGGGGACGGAGCTAGTGACACTATCTCATTCAAACTTACATACTTATAAAGATTGAGTGTGCATTTCGTCAGATTGAAGGGAATCTCCTAAGCCACTGTCTCTTCGACATTTCTAAAAGATTAAATCTATGATATCAAAGCGATTTTGTTGTTTTAGTGTCCATGGTATAATAAGGTTACTCACCCTTCCTCCCTTGGTCTATCGCTTCCTGACGGTGAATCTGACACATATTCATCCTTCCTCCTCCCTCTGCCTCTAGACTTGCCTTCGTGCGGCATATCGGCGAACATAAGCGCGTTTTTGGTCTTCTCTTTGTATTCTTGACGCTTCTGTAGCATCTCAACTGTGCTCTTAGCCGCTTGCTCTTGTTGCTTGCGACGCTCTTCCTCCTGTGAATTGTAGAGGGACGTGAGTTACAGAATTTTTTATTTTTATTTGAGTCATTTTACTACATTACAGATAAATTATTTCTTTTATTTTACAGCTAAGTGCCTTGCTATACAATGAGATGCAAGACAATGAATAAAGGTTTTTTTTTTAATGTAGATAGACCTTTGTTTAGCCACAATCTCACCTGATGGTAAGTGAAAGTGACGATGTGGCTGACGATGGATCACAAAGGTCTAGAAGACACTTATTCACTCTTGATTTGAAGAGACCCAAGGTTATAATGAATGAATGAATGAAAATTCTTTATTACACACCTTAGAATAAGCAAAAAACAATAATGACAGAATAAAGTAACAATGTACAACGGGCGGCCTTATCGCTAGGAAGCGATCTCTATACTAATTTAATTTATAATTAATTTAATTTAATTTCTTTATAATTTTCGGGGAAAACAAACAACCAACAAACAAGGTGCTTTAAATTAAATTTATCTCTTCAACGTGTTGTCGTCTCGCTCTGGCGACGTGTAACCGCACCTGAAAGAGCAGGACGCCGCATAGACACATTACCTGCTGCTTTCTAAAGTTCTCGCGTTGTTCCCGCTGTCTGTCTCGTAGCGTGAGCTCTTCGTCGTGTTGCCGTCTCGCTCTGGCCACGTGCCATTGTGCCTGTGAGAGCAGGTCGGCGCATGTTCTAGCTTCTGCGGCGGTGGCGGTCCCGCCGACACCTCCAACCGCGCCCGCCTCGGCGCCCGCTGTACTGAGCCTTTGAAAGTATCTGGAAACAAATAGGTTTTAAAAAGGCCAAAGCTTATAAGTAGGTAGAGGTCATGTAAAAAGAACGCTGGAAGAAAGTGGAGGGGTTGTTTTTTGTTTCATGTTTGCATGCACACACCCCTCCACTTTCTTCCAGCGTTCTTTTTACATGACCCGAACTATACCTATAGATAGATAAAGAATGAGTCTGGCTTTTTAGAAGTGGTACTGGCGGTACAATAATTTCGTCCTGTCACACGACGTGAGTAATTTCTATGTGATGTGTTACCATACCTGTGTGAGACAGACAGTTCTGTGGCAGATTTGACCGTTCATCCTTCAATACCAAAGTTCTTCTTTTCAAGTCGAGCAGAATCAAAAGATAACGCCAATGCAGGCCTCGAAGACATCGCTCACAATGGCACGACGATCTCGACACATTGATCGAAGCGGGCGATAACAAAGCTAGGATGATGACCTTTGTAATGAGACAATATAATGTAGTTTGAAAATATACCTGTGTGAGACAGACAGTTCATGAACAGCTCTCAAAACCAGCGGCAGATCCGATCGTTCATCCTTCAGTACCAAAGCAGCTCGTCTTCTCAATGTCAGCGCCGTGTTATAAGCCAATGCTGGGTCGTGAGGCGCAACTCTTCTAGCTCTTAATAACGCGCCTCGAGCGGCCGTAGCCCGTCCGGCTAATGTGTGAGCTCGCCCGACCCATGTGAGCCATTCTACGTCATAGTGCATACGGAATTTGCGAATGCAGTTTTCGTACTGGAACCAAATAAATAAATATTGGTGGTCATTTCAAACGGAGCCATTAGAATGCAATTTTATATCGTCAGTGGAAAGGAAGAAACGCTAAAGCGCCAAAATGCGATTCGTGGGAAATCAACTTTAAAGTTTAAAGTTGATTTCCCACAAATCGCATTTTGGCGCTTTAGCGTTTCTTCCTTTCCACTGACGATATACATTTTTTAATTAAAAAATTACTGATTGTTATAACACCAATATGAATCCAAAAGTTGTATTTGTACTGTTGATCGAACTATGATTAAACTCGACTCTTTTATGTGATGGTTGTAGATACTGGTAGCAAAAAAATTGTTTCATGTTTTAGAGTCAATTTCTTGAACCACAGATCCGATTCTATAAACTATTTCCTTCTTCTTCTCTCGTGTCAATGAACTCTCTTTTTAAATTTGATAAGACCAAAAAATCCAACCTTACGCAATCTGGAAATCCCTCAATAGATCGCCAGCACAAGTGGGTAGATGTAGAAGCAATTTATGTAAGTGGGGAATGCTAGACGAGTCACGTACACAGTGTGATTGTGGTGCTACTTCCCAAACTATGTCCCACCTACTGGACTACTTCCGTGATAAAAAATAATACTTACTTACTATAATTTTAGGCAGCCTAAAAACTCCGTCAGTCACCAGAGTTGGCCACTTGCTCATACAAACTTACTTTTTAATACTATTATTGAAAAAATCAATTTAAAGAAGTAAGTATAAAATAATCTCACCATTTGTATAGCGTTGATATACTGTTTCTGTTCTACGTAGATATGTGCGATGTTCATCCATACGTCTGGGAAATCAGCCGTCGCTTCACGGACTTGGGCGAAAATATCACGGGCTTCGTTCACGCAACCCTTTAAAACAGAGAGAATAGAGATCAAATTACCGTACAATAAACCCTTTTAAATGAATTCTAGATAATTCTGAAAGCAACTTACACGAAAGACGCTATACTGTATCAATAAAATAAAATCAAAACAATAATGTTTAGTAAGTATAGACTTTCTTCTTACAGTCAGATTCAATAATCTATCTGTGGTAAGATTGGTAAAATATTTGACAGTTTACTATAGCAGTGATGATATTTAAAAAATTACAGTACGCAATGGTAAAAAAGATTTGCACGACTAGTCAACAATGAAAAATGTCCAAGAATACCCAACTATAAAAACGCCCAATCGAAAAATCGTTCTAGTATAAAAACGCCCAACCAGAAAAGTGTCCAGGAATATAAACACCCAACCAGAAAAATGTCGAGAAATGTCCATAGAAATACAAACTGCTTTTGTAATTAAAGTGGCTAAGTGGCATCTAGTGGCCGCTCGGGACGCACTGTTTTGCGGATTTTATGGACATTTTTATTATTGGTCATTTTTACTTATGGACATTTTTATTATTGGACATTTTTACTTATGGACATTGGCTTTGGACATTTTTCTTTTTTGATATTAGTCGTGCAAATCGTAAAAATGGTGTAAAAACATACTCTTTAGTTTCGTTTCATTTCCACATCTTACCTTGTGCGCCAAAACGCATCCAATACCGTTCGCCGCCCATATATTCCTGGGATCGATCATGAGTACTTGCTTGTACATGGCCAGCGCTCGTTCTTGATGCCGCTTCTCTCTATCCTTCTCTCTGCACGGCTGGTGGAGGGTTTGTAGCCAGACGTTACCTATACAACTTGGGAGTTAGAATGGTAGCATGTGTAAATGTGTTACTTTGTAAATTTTATTGTAATATATCCTATTCTATTAAACGAGCAATATTTGTTTGATGTTTGAAGTTTGTTTGTATGTACTTACTGAGGTTCTCGAAAACGGCTCTAACGATTTCGATGAAATTTTCAGAACGGGTGTTTACGGGGGCGAAAAATCGATCTAGCTAGGTCTCATATCTGGGAAAAGCCGTTTTCTTGGCATTTTCACGCAAAAAGGTTTACCAGTGCAATGTGGTTCGTAATTGAACCACTAGATGGCGTTATACACCCGAGCAGAGCTCGGCCGCCCAGATATTGGATATTATCCGAAAAAGAGGAGTTAATAACAAAATCTATAAAACTGTAGGAAACTATTACACGGTACAGTACTTCCAGATTAAGAATGGACATCGGCTAATGTCGTGTTATCTGAATATGTCCGACAGCAGTGTATGATTTCACAAAACAGAATGTGACAGAAGTGTACGTCGTTAGCAGCGCAGCTCGCAGCAGCTTTTCTTAAAAATGACATTTGTTTCACTGTGTGACATTGATATTTGTTTGCGATAAAGTTGAAATTGTGAGTAATTTGCATTTCCAAATTACTTTTTGTCAATCGTTTTTGTAATTTTATACGATTGTTTCCGATGTTTTCCGAAACGCATTATTTATCTGGCAGTACTGTACTAGTAATTCAAATCAAATGGAGAATTTGCAAAATTACTCACCAAGTGCAATCAATGAATAAGCATCATTAGATGTGGATGAATTCTGCAATATCCGTTCAAACTTGTTCTGTCCCGGTCCCCATTCTTGCTGCGCTAAATGCAGGTTGCCTAGCAACGACCACGTGTCAGGGTGTTCTGTGTTCACTTTCAATGCATCCTTGAACCAATCTGACGCCTCGTAGATTTGACCCTTATCTCTCGCCATACAACCTAACCTGAAATAAGGATGTTATGAAAGAAACTGACAGAGTTAATAGGCATTTGTTTAATAGAAGCATTAGGCTGAGACTCCACCAAAGCGGAGAGGAGAGGAGATGTGTTTAAAGAACCAATACAATTTCGTTATTCACACATGTCATCTCATCTATGTCACGAGAGGTCTGAATAACGAAATTGTATTGGTCGTTTAAACATATCTCCTCTCCTCTCCGCTTCGGTGGAGTCTCAGCCTAAATGTTTAATGAGCCGTATTGGCCGTGTTGGATCCGAAGATCAAATCCTAGCCGTGCATCAATGGATTTTTCGTTTCACACTAATATTATAATTGCGAAAGTTTGGATGTTTAGCTGTAGGTATGTTTGTTCCTATAATAACTCGACAGCCACTGAACCGATTTGGCTGAAAAGGGTACGAACATTTTTGTATGGAGCCTGGCATACCTACTGTCGGCCATTTTGAAAAAAACTCGATCTTGTAGCAGGTGATGAAACATGTGTTAATCGATAGGGGAAGTGATTACAAACAAAATATATTCAGTAATAAAATCTCGTAATCTTTATACTTTAAGAGATATTTGAGTTTGAAAATGTAAAAATTAAAACTTGAAAATGCTAATTATGCTGCCAATAATAACAGGTAGGTATTTGAATATGTCTACTGTGACCGGGGATAAAATCGTGAGCCAATGTCGTTTAATTTTTAGGTAGGTGGGTATTTCAAGTAAAAAAAAAAATATATAATTTTTGAACACAGTTTACCATTTTGTGGTAAATACATATTAGGTATAGGTACCTACTTATTACTATTTTTATAATAGGTAACTATAGGTAGGTAATTATATTAGGTAGATATGCATAGCCTGCATGTATGAAGCGAATAATGATTGGAAAACCAAAAATTAAAATGCTGCTGGTGACAAAGGCAATGTTTCCGGGGTGTCGAGTTGAGCCCATGCCAAGAACCATTTATGACACACATTATGTGGGAACAACAGCCCAAGGTGCTTTTTCCCTCTAGGTAATTAAAAAAAAGTAATCGGACATTATTTTGTATGTTTTAATAAATAACCGTATGGAGGGTAGGGATAAAATCACGGAGTGGTACTGCTCATGCGTAGTGGGAAAAAGAACCATGGCTGTTGTTCCCACATAATGTGTGTCTTAAATTCTTGGCATGGGCTCAACACCCCGGAAACATTGCCTTTATCACCAGCGGCATTTATAGATTCAGGTGATTGTCAGACATGATATTGAAAACGAAGTGAATACTTAATGAATTTTAACTTTTGGTTTTCCTATCATTATTCGCTTAGAACATGCAGGCTATGTACCTATCAGGGTTGGAAAAAAAAACAGTTTTTTTAAATCTCATAAAACAAACAGTTCCAAATGTTTTTTTTTTTTGGTTTTTTATGTTCTTTTTTACTGTTGCTAATAACTTAAATTGTATTAGACCTAATCAATTGTTACTTACTAGATACATTGATTTTTTGTAACATATCTTAAAGAAAATGAGAATCAATACACGTATTGAACGCTTTACATACATGGTATGGTAGGTATGTTTTAATGTTTTTTCTTAATAGGGGGAACCCGCTTAACAATATTAAAATTAGGGGAATACCCATAAATCCAGTGAATTACTTACTTTCTTTCGACGGTTGGCATAGGGAGTTTTGTTGCGGTACTTCACCGGCGAGAAATTACCTTTGAAGTGTCTAAATAAAATTAGGGGAATACCAATGACATGAATCCAGTGAATTACTTTCTTTCGACGGTCGACATAAAGACTTCTGTCCTAATTCTGTAGCGGGATTTTACTGGGGGAAATTACCGATGTATGACTTGTATAAATACGAGAGCCTTTCTTTATAATATGTATTTCATTTGATAATCGATTCTAGTAGTTTTAAACCGTGTTTTTATTTAATGTTTTCAACATTGTTTAAAACTTGTTTTAAACTGTGTTTTTAAACATTGAATAATAAACAAAGTTTTATTTGAGACTGTTTTAAAACTTGTTTTAAACAAATATTTTAAAACTACTTGTGTTAATCATGCCAACCCTGGTACTTACCTACCTAGTAGAATCACCTACCTATAGTTACCTATTATAAAAATAGTAATAAGTACCTACCTACTATTCAGCACAAAATGATGAAATAAACAGTGTTCAAAAAATATAATTTAAAAAAAAATATTTTTTTTTAACTAAAATTAAACGAAATTGGCTCACTATTTTATCGCCAGTCACAGTAGACATATTCAAATACCTACCGTTTATTATTGGCAGCATAATTAGCATTTTCAAGTTTTAATTTTTGCATTTTCAAACTCAAATATCTCGGAAAGTATAAAGATTACGAGATTTTATTACTGAATATATTTTGTTTGTAATCACTTCCCCTATCGATTGACACATGTTTCATCACCTGCTGCAAGATCGAGGTTTTTTCAAAATGGCGGAAGAGTAAGTATGCCAAAATGTTCGTCCTTCTTTAAAATATAAGTACTTAAGTAGATAGATAATGACCGGGAATAGGACATAGGCTACTTTCTATCCCGAAAAAATGCACGTGGGATAAAAATAGTGGTCCACGCGGGCGAAGCCGCGGGCGTCCGCTAGTAATTAATATAGCTCTAAATAGTGAAGGAAACCAGTTAGCTTTCTATTAGCGGAAACCGATCACGTGCAGAAATCACTACGTCAACGTCAAATAATGTATTCGGACTTACCTCTGACTATCCACTTTCACTTTAAAGGATCTTAAATGATCTAAATCTGAGAGAGTGTCTACCGCGTTTTGGGGATAGTCATGATCATGAATGACTATCGTTTTTATTTTTTCATTCACACCATATTATTACAGTTACATTTAAACATAAATTAAATTGAAATCTCTATCTTCTTTATCTATTCTTCTATTCTTAATATAATAAAGAGGAAGAGTGTTTGTTGAACGCGCCAATCTCAGGAACTACCATTCCGAATTGAATAATTATTTCTGCATTTGATAGCTAAACTCTTGAAGGTCTACTTTTCATTATAATCATCATCACTACGGGGGCATCGCCGCGAGGGCGCTGCTAGTTAAGTAATAAGTATCAAGTCAAGTTACCTCAAATAGCAGTCAATATAATTGGGATGCTCTTTCAATATATCCTTGTAGAGTTTTTCAGCCTTGTTGTAGGCACACAGCGCTTCGTTCAGTCTCGCAAGATTGTACATTGTCGTGACTGAGATCGAGTTGTAGTACTGTGCGTCTAATGTTTCCGCGTCTGCTTTCTCTCTGCAATGGAAATTAAACTCTTTTTCAATTGGACAAGGTTGATATTTATTTATGTTTAATTATTTTCATAAAAACAGTATCATAAGAAGGAATAAAGGGAAGTAAGTATAAGATGGGATCCATTTATTCCTTCGAACATTATTATTAACATTATCTAAATAAGTCATTCTAGTAAACAAGTGGCTAAACTAAGAATTTTAAAAATCCGACTTCAACGTTATAAGCTTAGCAATTTTCTGCACTCTCGAGGTCCATTTCTGTTCGTAACTCCAAATATCCTCGACAAATCCTCACCAAATTTTTGTGGCACCAATCGGAAAGTATACCCTTACAAACAAATAAGAATTTTCCAAATCGGTACAGGCGTCTTCGAGTAATCGGTGAACATACATAAAAAAAAAGCACAAAAACCGACGAATTGAGAACTTCCTTTTCTTGAAGTCAATTAAAAATAGAAAATGTTACCTTTGCAAGGCCTGTTCTAGATAGCTTTTAGCGTCAGTCAGATTGCCAAGTCGATAGTGTAGTGCGGCGACGTTGTTGAGTATTTCAGCGGGGATGTCAGCGTCCACTTTCTCTTTGAGAATCTTCATTGCTGTGCTGTATGCGTTAAGAGAGCCCTGAAAATGTTTCCATTACTTAATGTAGACTCAGGCCTTACCATCTTTTTTTTTATTATGTTGTCCCACTGCTGGGCAAAGGTCTTCAATCATCTCTGTTCTTCGAGATCTCCCACCAAGTCTCCTCAAAGACATCAAGATCTTTTACTACATAAATTGTACAGTGTCAAGAGGCAATCTTTGCCTACACTTACACTGTAGTGCCTGGGACAATGTTAAGATGGAGTAGGCTTGCCCAGCACCTACACCATCCTCTCAACTTAACCGGCCATATCCACAGGAAATGCATGGTTAATACGTGTGGGGCCGACTAAGCCACGGGTTCCCTCAAGATGTTTTCCTTCAACTGACTTGGAATAACACATAGGGTACCGGGTAGGTACCACGCGAGCGAAGCCGCGGTCGGAAGCTAGTAATATTATATCTAGTATTTACTACGAAATTCGCATTTAGATTAGTTACTCTTACTTGCAGATCATTTTGTTCCAAAATCTGCGCCAATTCAATCCACGCCTCAACATCGTCAGGGAATTGTTCCGTGACTTTCTTCAAATGTTGCCGCGCGATATCCCTTTTCGACTGAGACGCTGAGTTGGCGTAGAGCGAGCCTAATATCTTCATTGTTTCGTAGTTGCCCGGCTGTACCTTTAGGACTTTCTCAAAACATTGAGCTGCCTGTCAAAACGAAAATATAATTGCTCTATTAATGAGTTATTTCTTAAGCTATGAGTGCGTTGGTTTTAATGATTAAATGATTATTCAAAATTCCAATTTCAAGTATAATTTATTCAGTAGGACCACTATGATCACTTTGAATCGTCTTAAGAGCTAGGTGATTTTACTCCTGTTCTTTCGCGATCAATACCGAGAAGAATCAGGGCATGATTACAACTACAATAGTCTTTTTTAAACTTTCGCGATCACTGTTCATATTGAAAATTACAATAATTATAAGATAAAATCCCGTGTATAAAAAACAGTTTCAATATTACAACTACACTTACATTCTCAGTGTCTCCTCTATAAATATACATCTGCCCCAATCCATAGTGCGGTAGGACGAAGTTGGCGGGTGCAAATTGAGTAGCTTGGTAGTAATACTGGAAGGCCTGGTCGCAGTCTCCTTGCGCGTGGAACGAGCGCGCGAGGTGATGGCAACTTTCCGCTCGCATTGCTTCGTTCTCTGTATTGTGGAATGCGTGGAGAGCCAAATGCTGTACTTTGTTGTAATCCTAGAGAAAAAAAACCGGTCAAGTGCGAGTCGAACTCGTACGCCGAGGGTTCCGTACCTAGCCATGGTGCCAATTAAGCTAGTATTAATTGTATGAGCGCCCATACAACTCGGAGGACAATTTTAATTGGCGTCAACTATGTATGTATGGGAACACCCTTTAGTTTTCAACTTTTTTAACTTTTTGGAATTTTTCCTTTATTTGTGCTATAAGACCTTGCTTTTTGCCAAATTTCGTTATTCTAGGTCAACGGGAACTACCATTTAGGTTTTCGACCCAAAACCTCTAGGGTACTTCCGGTTGACCTAGAATTGTCAATTTTGGTTACAAGCAAGGTCTTCCAGCACAAGTAAAGGAAAAATTCCAAAAAATAAAAAAAGTTGATAATTAAGGTAAGTTTTGGTACTCACAAGTTTTCACGAAAACCTAAATTTGCCTATATCTTTTTATAGTGTTGACTCAGGACCTTGATTTTTATACTCACAGTAGGGACTATAGACCTTAGTATATGGTATAAATTTCAACTTGCTAGCTCTACCCGTTCCTGAGATAATCGATGGTGACACACGGACAGACAGACGGACAGACAGACAGACGGACAGACAGACAGACAGACAGACAGACAGACAGACAGACAGACAGACAGACGGACAAGAAAGTGATCTTATAAGGGTTCCTTTTTTTACCTTTTAAGGTACGGAACCCTAATAAGTTAAGATAACGTTTATTCAGTGGCGGCTTAAGGGGGGGGGGGGGGGGGGGAAGGGGCGGGCCAAGCAAGCACCAGGGGGTGTCACCGTGGTCCCCCCATGGTGCTTGGCTAAAAAAATCCGTACAATTTTTTTCTAAAATCTACCTTTGAAAGGGAGTGCCAGGGTGTTTGCTCAGTCGCTATGCTGGCATACCTATTAGCCTCATGAGTATTTTGCGACCAAAGTGAGTATAATTTCAGATATCTGAGTGGAGGGGGGGAGGGGGGGGGGGGCTCAACAAAAAACCGCCCCGGGTGCCAGCCCATGCTACGCCGCGCCGTCCAAAAAGTGTGTCTACATGATGCACAATTTAAAAAGTGACTACAATGCAAGGCTATGTGTATGACAACAGATTTAGTGCCTAACACGATATTCACCTAAACATTGCCACTCTTTCTAATGCATAACCCTGACATAGTCTAGGGCGGAGTGCCCCGGGTTGTCGACTTGTCGCTTAAATACGTATTTCACTGCTGGCGGTTAGCGTGCGAGCCGAGTGGTAACTGGGAACCCTCCTGCCATTTCCCGAGAGAAACGCACCACGAACGCACCTTAACTGTGGAGTCAGACCCCCTGGCGTAAGCTATTAGGATATTTATTTTGTTCTCTCACCTTTTTAAAGAAGAAATGGTTAGCTAAATGATTCAAAACCATAGGATTCTTGGGGTCAATGGCATAGGCTTTGGACAGCATGATGACAGCCATCTTATTTGACTCATTCTCCTGGAGATTCAGCTTCAGGATGGAAAGGCCGACTAGAGCGCCGACACACTGTGGGTCCAACTGTAGTGCTCTTTCAAATGCCATTCTGAAAACAACAAAAAATATTAACTATTAAATTAAAAGAGAAGAGCTCGTGGCATAGCTTGCTTAGACGTTTTTGATTGATTGTTAAGTTAAGCAGCGCGGTCACAATTTGGATGGGTGGCAAGTGGTATTACGAGCTGCGGACTTAAAAAGGTCGCTAAAACTTAATCACAATATGAAATGAACTATAATGCCGTCTCTTTTCACTCTCAGTCAATGAAAAGAGATGGCAATATTCAAAACCTATATTGCGATTCTGCAATAGCCTTTATAGGCCCGCTGAGCGCTTCCGTATTTCGGAGGGCATTCTATAAGAAAGCGTACTATAAAATATCAGATTACTTGGATGACAAAAACGCCTGAGACTAAACATGCTCCAACTCCATTCCGTTTATTTATAATATTGTATCAAAACCATATTAAACAATTGACGTGTTAATGTGATCAACCTACATGATCTTATTGAATAATTAATCTTTGACTTTTGCTATTTCTGTAACGCACCTTGCTTTCTCCTGGTTATTCAATTTCATGAAACAATGCCCCATGCCTAATCTCAATGCAGCTGGGCTATCAGGGTTTGTTCTCAAAGCTTTCTTATAGAATGCTAGTGCCCCTCTATAGTCCTTGCGATTGAAGGCAATGCATGCTTTTCCGAGCAATGAAGGCACATTGTTTGGAGACTGGTTCAGTACAAAATTGAACTGTGCATCTGCCTGCTCCATTTTATCACCTTCGAGGAGGCAGAAGTAAGCTCGGCCGAGGAGATGGTTCTGTAATATAATCATAAGGTAGTGTGAAGGAGTTTTACTTGGACATATTCTATAATACATTAACCATAGAACTCATGTAGGATTTAGTAAATGTAAGTCATTTAAGCTAACTTTCACTTCGTCACTTTCACTTTCAAGTTGGTTGGGCCTGATATCTGACAGGCCTAGATTTGATGCAATAAAATTTTTACTATGAATTGAACAAAAGAAGTAGTACATGTTATATTTGTACATTATTGTAAATAACATCATCATCCTTAACTCTTCCCCATGTTTTATTCAACTCACTGGCACCCCATTGGAGTTTTAACGTTATTTCGCTAAAAAGAACTAGGCCTCAAGGAACTTGATTTTTTTCATTTGCGACAAAATGCGAAAGAAATCTTACTATACCACTCATCAAATGAGCACTCCTGTAAATACATTAATATCAAATATTATTTACCTGATCATACATAATGATTTTATCAGCCATAGTATACAACAAAGTTGCTTTAGTGAAAAGATCTTTTTTCTTGTCTTTAGTCTTCTCCTTGTTTGCCTCCTGGACGTAATACGCAGCCAACATGTCGAGGGCCCGCATTTGGTCGCGTTCAAAATCCCTGTACTCAATGTTGGCGTCCGCACGGGATGACTCCAAGATTTTGAGGAAGTCATCGATCTTCTTTTGCTTGTAATAAGCAAGCTGTAATGATAAAGTTTTAGTGGAAGCTGTAGTATGTTTTTCATGTAAGTAAGTATGTATGTCAATAAGTGTTTTATACATATTTATCTAAAAGGTTGACCTATGGCTTTATATTCTTGTTCAATGACTAGAAAACGTGTATATTACATGAAGGCGTCTTTTATGCGATCTAATAAGTTCGACAAGCTTGGTAACTCAATTGTTCTTAGTTAAAAAGTTACAAAATAAAAATACGTGTACATAACAAATTTTAAGGTTATATTTACTTACAGCAACATTGATCCAAACGTTGAGCTGTGAACGTTCCTGCTGCAAAATACTAAGAACCTCCTCTCCGGAAGGTAGCTGATCAGGATCTAGCTCGATCACCTGAATATGTAAAATAATTTCTTAGCGAAAAGTTTCGTTACGACATTGACACTTGGTTCGAGAAAATATATTTAGAGAAACATACCTCATCGGTGGACATTAACGGGATTTCGAGCGACATTTTGATTCTTTATGAAAGCACTACCTATTTAAAATATCACATCTTTTCTAAAAACTTTTATAAATTGGATTTTTCGCAACAAAACAACGCTAAGCAAACTATCTATTTATTTATTTCACCGTTGTTCATGTTCACGTTCACTCAATTTAATTTGTTTGACTCACTCATTGCCAGTGTGACCAGATTTAAATTGAACATTATGCAAGCTACAGTGCTACTTTTATTAATAGAAAGGGAACTAAAATTTCATTCATTCATTTATTACAACGGCAACTCTAAAGTACAGGTTTCTTGTCTATGGTACAAGTACCGAAGACGTCAGTCAGAAGTAATAATTTCCTTTTAAAAGAGAATTTATCTATTTCGCGTATTTAGTGCGAGTAAAAGTGACAATAACCAACGTGAAACATTACCGTGTGGCACCAGAGAAGTGATTTTCAATGTTTATAAGCGATGCTCGTTGGAATTAGAAGCCGGAAAAAATTCATCAGAGACACACAAGTTTTTCGTCGTACCGTCGAATTAAGAGGTATTTGATTAGATCCAATTATTTTATCAGTAACATTTGACTACTCTTATTACATAATACTGGTTATTTACCTTTATTTGGCCCTAAATTGAGAAATTATAAAACGACGATTTGTTGGTTATGTTTACATTGTATTATAGAGCAACAAGGCAATTTTGATACTTTTTTACGATTTCAAACAAAAGTTCCCATTTGGTCGCAAATGTTAATGGTCTCATTTATATTTGCAGGTAAATCTATGTATAAGCACAGTCAGAAGAATTGTGAATGAAGGCATATAAGATAACGGAAAGTTCTCTTCGCCCGGGAAACAGACCCCACGGGTGGAAATGTTCCTAGTCAGAAGCTTGGACTTGTATATAATCTGTGCTTTGATCAGAAAACTATGCATGACAGTTCGTTCTCCGCTCCTCAACTCTTCCGATTCCGAATGAGTTGCTATTTTGATGACAATGTCAATGTCAATGAATGATTGAGATCTTTGAGGGTAGGTATCTCTGTGGATGTGGGTAGTCTGTGCTCTGCGGTCTAATGTCTAACGATCATTGTGTATTTAGTTTGTTGATTTTCCCCGCCTATTTCTGTTCCTTATTAGCTGCAAACGGTTTGTACCTTCAGTACCTACGATGTATTTTATGTGTTGTGTTAACTTGTGTTGTACCAGGTTGTACAAATTTGCGAAAGGCCGCTGTATTCCATATTCCCAGTGTGTAGTGTAATCAGACTCAAAAAGTGGCTCGATTGTTTATGCAGTGATTTGTTGAGGTGAGAAACGTGAGTTTGAACGAGATTTCAAGACGCCAAGTGTGTCACAGACATTTTGAGGCCTTTATGACCCGCCCCGGCTTCGCACTGGTCACATCACACATCACATAAACCTAAGATTTATCAGTGTTTCTCTAGGTACTATATTATGCCTGTATTATACATATAAACCTTCCTGTTGAATCACTCTATCTTTAAAAAAACCGCATCAAAATCTGTTGCGTAGTTTTAAAGATCTAAGCATTGCTTAAATCTTTAAAACTACGCAACGGATTTTGATGATGTTTTTTTTTTACTTAGGGACAGACAGCGGGAAGCGACTTTGTTTATTATACAATATACCTACTATGTAGTGTTAAGAAAAAAATTAAAAAATAATAATAAATGATTATCTATGTTTCTTTGTTTTCTATCACCAACACCCAAGAAGATTCTAAACTACGTAACTGGAGTTCTAACTGACATTTAATGTACAAAGGATTTTGAACCTTATCACGACTGTACAACGATCTATTATCATTTAATCTTGGTTATAAGGATTGTTGGTCTTGTTGGGAAGGCTTTCTTGGGTGCTTTGTCTCTTTCACACTCGTTGTTGGATTACTAGTGTGCCCATGTCATTTAAATTTCAGGATATTTTTACCTTATCGCGCTCGACAAAATCAGCGCTTGATTTCGATCCATGGTTTCGATCCTTGAATTAGAGATCCTTGAATTAGATCCTTGATTTTGATCCTTGATTTTGATTTCGATCCTTGATTTCGATCCTTGGTTTCGATCTTGGATTTCGATCCTGGATTTCGATCCTTGATTCTTGAATTTTGAACCTTGAATCTGAAATCTTGAATCTTGAATCTTTGAAGTGACAGCTGTCAAACTTCAAATGGCCATATCTCGGGAACTACTCGTCCTAGACTCCCCGTTCCCAGTTCAAATGAAAGCTATGACCAAGATCTTCATTTGAAGTGACAGCTGTCAAACTTCAAACGGCCATATCTTGGAAACTACTCGTCCTAGACTCCCCGTTCAAAGTTCAAATGAAAGCTATGACCAAGATCTTCATTTGAAGTGACAGCTGTCAAACTTCAAATGGCCATATCTCGGGAACTACTCGTCCTAGACTCCCCGTTCCCAGTTCAAATGAAAGCTATGACCAAGATCTTTATTTGAAGTGACAGCTGTCAAACTTCAAACGGCCATATCTTGGAAACTACTCGTCCTAGACTCCCCGTTCAAAGTTCAAATGAAAGCTATGACCAAGATCTTCATTTGAAGTGACAGCTGTCAAACTTCAAATGGCCATATCTCGGGAACTACTCGTCCTAGACTCCCCGTTCCCAGTTCAAATGAAAGCTATGACCAAGATCTTCATTTGAAGTGACAGCTGTCAAACTTCAAACGGCTATATCTTGGAAACTACTCGTCCTAGACTCCCCGTTCAAAGTTCAAATGAAAGCTATGACCAAGATCTTCATTTGAAGTGACAGCTGTCCAACTTCAAATGGCCATATCTCGGGAACTACTCGTCCTAGACTCCCCGTTCTCAGTTCAAATGAAAGCTATGACCAAGATCTTCATTTGAAGTGACAGCTGTCAAACTTCAAACGGCCATATCTTGGAAACTACTCGTCCTAGACTCCCCGTTCAAAGTTCAAATGAAAGCTATGACCAAGATCTTCATTTGAAGTGACAGCTGTCAAACTTCAAATGGCCATATCTCGGGAACTACTCGTCCTAGACTCCCCGTTCTCAGTTCAAATGAAAGCTATGACCAAGATCTTCATTTGAAGTGACAGCTGTCAAACTTCAAATGGCCATATCTCGGGAACTACTTGTCCTAGACTCCCCGTTCTCAGTTCAAATGAAAGCTATGACCAAGACCTACATTTCAGATGACAGATGTCATTTTGACAGCTGTTATTGAAAATGTAGATCTTGGTCATAGCTTTCATTTGAGCTAAAAAAGAAGAGTCTAGGATGAGTAGATTTCGAGATATGGCTGATTGAAGTTTGACATCTGTCACTTTAAATGAAGATCTCTTCAATAGCTTTCATTTGAACTGAGAACGGGTAGTCTAGGATGAGTAGTTCCCGAGATATGGCCATTTGAAGTTTGACAGCTGTCACTTCAAATGAAGATCTTGGTCATAGCTTTCATTTGAACTTTGAACGGGGAGTCTAGGACGAGTAGTTTCCAAGATATGGCCGTTTGAAGTTTGACAGCTGTCACTTCAAATGAAGATCTTGGTCATAGCTTTCATTTGAACTGAGAACGGGGAGTCTAGGACGAGTAGTTCCCGAGATATGGCCATTTGAAGTTTGACAGCTGTCACTTCAAATGAAGATCTTGGTCATAGCTTTCATTTGAACTTTGAACGGGGAGTCTAGGACGAGTAGTTTCCAAGATATGGCCGTTTGAAGTTTGACAGCTGTCACTTCAAATGAAGATCTTGGTCATAACTTTCATTTGAACTGAGAACGGGGAGTCTAGGACGAGTAGTTTCCAAGATATGGCCGTTTGAAGTTTGACAGCTGTCACTTCAAAGATTCAAGATTCAAAATTTCAGTTTTCAGATTCAAGAATCAAGATTCAAGATTCAAGAATCAAAATGAAGGATCAAAATTGTATCAGTATTTTAATTCAAAAATCACGCCCTGAAACATCACGTAGTCAGAAAATGATGGAAAAGGCCCCTTAGGGACTAGGAATGTTTAGTTTATGGTCACCCTTTAGAAAGAGACACGCCGCCCAAGTTTTATCTCTCAAGCGGACCTTGTTTTCTGTCTCAGTCAGCATTCCAGGTACGTAGTATAGAAATTCCTTGCCAACACCTTCTTTCCCTTAGGCCACTGACTTTTACTATGGCATTGATCTCAATAGGTACACATTGAGATCAATGCCTTAGAAATATTGAATGAAAAAAGCAATCCTACCAAATTAATTTGTTTGGTAGAATGACAATTCTGCTCGGTGCCGGTGTAGCAGAAAAAAAAAAGAAACGTCATACATCGTTTTCTGATAGCCAATCAGGAGCGAGTAACATCTATTTAGTCTGTGAACACAAGTCCACACTAAAATGTTCCCGACATTTCCATCTGATACGTAGTATCTCTACCTAATCTGTGACAGACCCAGTCGTCCAAAAACTACCTTTAGAGCCAACCTATTTTTTTTTGAGAGAAAATAAATAAATAAATATATATATTTAACCTATAGTCGGATTGCTCATTATAAGGACTAAAATTGAAGGAAAAAATGACATTTTTTCCTTCAATTTTGATATGTTTTTAGTCCTTATAATGAGCAATACGACTATAGTTATAAATGTTTTAATTTATAAGATTATTTTTGTTATTCTGTACGCTAACATCATCATTTCATCTTATTTTATTTCTTTATTGTAGGTATGTTTTTCTATTTTATTCAGTGTTAAAATAAATTAGACATGTGTGTAGGTAGGTACCTACTTAAATAAATAAGTGTCATCTAGTTTTGTGTCTAGATTTGTACTATTGTAATTTGTTTCCAATTATTAAATTTTTATTGTATTGGTTTTTTTGTTGTTATTTCGTTTTGTTTATCCTATGTGGAGGTATCACTATCACTTCACTACATAATATAAGACAAAGTCGCATCCCGCTGTCTGTCCGTATGTTTGCTTAGATCTTTAAAACTACGCAATGGATTTTGATGCGGTTTTTTTAGTAGCTAGAGTCATTCAAGAGGAAGGTTTATATGTATAATACATGCCATATTATAGTAGAGAAACACTGATAATTTTAGAGGTTTCTAATGTGATGTGACCCCTGCGAAGCCGGGGCGGGTCGCTAGTAATACAATATAAATATTTTTTTACAAAAACAATTGTTTTATATAATAGTCAAAAGGTGTAACATAAAGCTGTTACACACAGGTAGGTTGTACGCATTTAACTTGTGTTAGGTAGGTATCAATTATGAGAAATAAAAAATCCGAGTAAAAAATAAATAAAATGATCAAGTATCAAAATCGTTTAGCTGCATATTTTGGGGTTACCATATAGCTTGCACAGTGGCGCCCCCATTTATGTCTATTAATAAAAGTAGCACTGTACTCGTCTATATTCTGCTAAAGTCTGCTAAATTTTTTTTAAAACTGCCAAAATTCTGCTAATGTCTATGATGTCATAATTTGTACGATTTCAAAAAACAAAACACGCAAATAGAGTAGGATTCAGCACTCAAGTCCTACGGAAAAAGCAGGAACTAATTGTTTTATTTACCTACTTTATTTTGCTATTTTAGTCAAGTTCGTTCAGTTGTTCTGGGCCTGAATTCTACTAGATGACAACCGCTTTGGTTATGGTTCGATCTCTTAAATGTCAGCCATTTGGTGAAATAGTAGACAATTAGACAATTAGACAATTAGACAATTATTTATTTATAAACTTAGACTAACTTATTAGTAGTAGAATAGCTTTTCAAAAATTTGTTCTGCCAAAGTTCAAAACCTCACCACAACTGAGTCGTTTGTTATTAGTAGTCATGGAAACAGTCGCTTTAGTTGAGGTTTTGGTTGAGGTTGATAAAAAGTTCGGTACCAGAATCGACGCCCTGGTGTGTAGAGCTAACGAACGTACAAACTAGCATAATTATTATTGTTCAAGCCTTATTGCACTTTGACACCTCACTGTGCTCAAGATCTAGTATCTAGAGCACCTAAAGTATTGTTTTTAGGTATATAAAAATTATCTGTCAATAAAAATAAATGAAATTTGTACTGTCATTTACTTCAGTTTTTGAAATACATAAATGCATTTTAAGACGAAAAATCGGAATGCGAACACTTGGCCTGACTTGCGGGTAAGTGTGCGCATCCTTATGGGGTAAGCGATATACCCCCTTACTTATGAAAGATGTTTAAAGTTGAACACTGGTTGAACAACGTCCTGTCTCTGTTTGTCACTATCCAAAAATAAAGACAGGACGTTGTTTAACCAGTGTTTCACTTTAAACATCTTTCATAAGTAAGGCCCTGCATGTGGATTGATTTGAGGGTTGCCAGTACAGAAAGAAAAATCTGTCTGACAGTGACATTATGTGGAAATTTGTCAATGTCATGTTGATTCTGCTGAAAACTGCTATAATTTTCAGATCTGCTAAACAATCTGCTAACCCCCAAATTGGGGAGCTAATTCTGCTGAAATCGCAGAATTCTGCTAAATCTGGTCACACTGCTCATTGCTCACTCACCATCAATGAGTGTTGCCAACACCAATAAAACGTAGTCGCTAGATTTACACTGAAAAGTCGCTAGAAAGTCGCTAAAAACTGGATTCTAAGCAGGAGGGGGGGGGGGGGAATGTTGTTTAAAATAGGTAACAATAAATACAAGATCTCAAAAGAACTTGGTCGGTAAACTTAATTACAACGGTAGTTTTCTTATACTTACCGAATACTTAATTTTGTCGCTAAAACTGATTTTGTCGCTAGCACTAGACCAAAAGTCGCTATTTCTAGCGACAAAGTCGCTAAATTGGCAACACTGCTCACCATAGACCACAGAACACTATTCATAGACGACAGACAGAGAGATGACACGGACGGATGAGTGAACGGAACAATAAATATAAATTTTATAATCCCAGCGCGCTCCACACGTGGAAGCCAACATTGTCCCCAATGCCACTCGCCTAACGTTGGGATCAACGTTGGGAGTTGGCCGTGCCAAGTCGGTTTTATCAAAGAAATCTGTGGTGTTCCATCCATATAGTGGCGCTTAGCTCAGTCCTGTTGTAACACATATCGAGAGTTATAATTATATTGTGTTGATCATACACCGTTTTCTTTTCAGTAACAAATCTAAATTATAATTGACACTCAGTAAAAGCATAATTATAGTAATTTCGATTTCTGCCTAACGTGTGGATGCTTTATGAAAATAACTGGCCAACGCACGAATGTTGGTTGGCACCAACATGTGGAGTCGGCCTAAGAAAAAAAAAAGTAGTAGTGGTTTCATTCAATCAGCTGGCTGGTTCTGTTCCATTCATTTCATTCATTCACCATTCGTGATTTTGTTTGTTTGTTTTGGTTTTTATTATTTTGAAATAGGCTATTTTTATCGGTACAGAAAAGTTTAGCGCATCTTGCTTGTTAATTTTTCTATCTGAGTGAGGCTGAAAGAAAACTGTAAGTAACTCAGACTGCATGCTTCCCGGATTCCCGGGAATGACCATGATTGAGTTGATTTTCACCCGTTACCCGCTGCACTTATTAAAAAATCTTTACGCTGCACTTGAGATCACAGAAACGAGGAATTGATCATCCTTTAAACAAGTCAGAATGTCTTCTATTAAATAATGCAATCGCAACATGAAAATGATTTAGATTAAGTGACATTTCTGCTAATATTTGTTTGCCTCCAAAATCCAAGCTCACTGTTCTGAATTGCATGTAATACTTAAATACTACAGCTACATCATGAGTGAAACACTACATACAATCAAGAATAGAGTGACTTTCAAAAAGGCACACGAAAACCGCCACATCAAAACAGTGCTGAAAGAATTATACTTGCAAATGATGGGCAAAGATATTAGGACTGCTCAAAAACTCGAATTGGCAATGGCATCTCTATCTAAATACCCAATATACATAAATTCTGGAGAAGGATGTTATATATTACAAGGATTTGATAAAAACTTGTGCAAATATGTAGATGAGCAGTTATTGAAAATCGAAACAGAAAATGTACAGATTGCACCGAAGACGTTATCATTATCACAAAAAAATGAAGCTAGTTCTTCAGGAACAAAAGGAACAAGCAAACCCTCAGAAAAAATGGACCTTGGCAATATAAAAACCATGAAAATATCTCAAAATTCAATAAGTAATCTTCACAATGAAAATTTGTTTGAAGCAATCCTAAAGAAATTATATAATCACGAAATAAATAACCCTGGCATTGCCATTAGTAAAGCCGATTTAAGACTAACTAAAGTCACAGGCGAGCCTATCAGCAACTGGTACTTTGTAAGTGAATTGAAAAAGATGAAACAATACATTAAAACTGAGGTGATAGACGATATTGAACTTTATTCCCTAACAGATAAGGGTAGAGATGTGGTGCTAAATTTAGTACAGAGAGATGAACTTAGGTTGGCAAGGACCAATGCTAGTTCCAATATCAATGACAGAGTGCCAGCCGTTTCCTCAAAGAATCCTCCTATAGTAGTAGAAATGCCTGCAGGGTCCTATGAGATCATTATGCTTGTTGATAAAAATGAACCTGAGTTGTAAGTATTTTTCTGTATTCATTAACCGCTCATCTGCTTATGTACGGATCAGAACGAGACACAATTGATTTTCTATTGTGTCTGGAATCCCGACAGACGAGGGATTAAGTTTACAATTTATATATAGACAAGCAGCTTGTTAAAAAGTCTTATGTTTGCGATTAATATGATGATTATGTTGAAAATGAAGAATTTCATTGTGTGATCAATTTAACTACCTACATTATAACTATGAGAAAAAAACAGTTTTACTCAAATACTTAATAAGTTCAACTCACAGAACACTATTCAACTACAGTCACTAAATCATAAACATCATTTCAAATATTTTTTGTGCATTTAAATTTCAACTACTACCTATATACCTATTTAGAACTTTTAGAATTTACTCAGAACATCTCTTAATTACATATACTTTGAGATGAAACAGACAAGGTTATTTCAATCTCTTACTAAATTCTCCTAGACATTCAAATAACCGTTGAAATTTTTTTCAAATAACAGTTTAACATTTTTTTCCAGGCTCAAGGATCAAGGCAAAAATGAAAAGTCTGAATCTAGAAATCTGAAAGTTGGCGACGTTATTTGGGTCGCACGAAGCAAGTCTTGCAATGACGAGCTGGTATTGCCATATATTCTGGAGAGAAAAAGAATAGATGACTTATCTTCTAGCATAAAAGATGGAAGATTCCACGAACAGAAGTTCAGACTGAGGAAATGTGGAGTAAGAAACGTGATATATTTGTTAGAAAACCATATGGAGAAACATTGTGGTTTAGCAATGTCCACATTAAAACAAGCATTGGCAAACACAAGGATTCAAGATGGATTTATGATTCACTGCACGGATTCGTTAAAATCCACTAAGAAATTCTTAAATATGATGACCGCCAGGCTGGCTAAGGAACTGGAGGTACTTATGTTTATTTCTTAAAAGTAGGTACCTATATGGGTAAGGTACTATTAAGTTTCACCACAGAATAAATAGGTACAGAAGCCTGACTTCGCGAAAACGTTTATCGATCGAGCGAGCGAAGCGAGCGAAGATCTTAGTGGTAAGTTGGGCGATTTTGCTTTGTATGTTTGTATGTTTGTATGTTTCACGAATTGTTGTTCGAGCATAACTGTCGAACCGTTCATCCAATCTGCATGAAACTTGGTAGGTCAATAGGTTGTGGTAAGGAAATTTACGGTGGAGCATATGAGCTTAATCGATGAAGGGGTTGTGAAGATATTGGGTTCCCAAGGGGGTAAAAAATTATGAAAGTTACACAAATATATTGAGTGGGGTGTCATACGAAAGGGCTTATTTTGTACATTCCAAAATGGTTTTTATTTTTAATCTAGGATGTATAGTTTTTGAAATACGACCAAAGATCAAAAACTACGAAACCAGAGCTGCAAGAGCTCCCGTTTCATAGAGTTTCGATGTCTTCGTAGCTCATTGACTGGTCGGTCTTAAAAAGAGAGTGGCATCGTTGCGGTTTGGTTTGCAATGATTTTAGATGCTACTTGATATATTTTCATGATAAAAAATTTTTTGATAAAAATGAAAATCATTGGGGTAAAAAAAGTTAAGTAAACAAATATATTGAGTGCGGTGTCAAATGAAAGGTCTTTATTTGTACATTCTAAAATAGTTATTATTTTTATTTTAGGACGTATACTTTTAAAAATACGACGAGAATTCATAAATATGAAATAAATGAAAAATTAGACACGACATTATGTATTGCATGCATGCTAGTATTTTTTACCATGAAGAGCTAGCGCAATAGGCATACCCGGCACTTGAAATTATAGGGGTAGTCAGAAGAAAGTCCAAATGTTAGCCATCTACGGTGCGCGAGATCTCAGTTCGGGGCGAACTACTAGTTTAAATAGCGACTCTTGCTGCGGCGCAACGAAGTGCAATTCAGCTCGCGCAAGCGCTCATTACCTAGTTCAATATTCACCTACACAAATCCTCTCTAGCGCATAACTCTGTCACTGTCTGGCGCGGAAGGATTTTCGAGTTGTCGCGTGATAGGTATTACGCGCGACGCGGCTAGCGTGCGAGCCGAGCGCCAAGTGTGAACCCTACCTGCCAAGACCTAGCCGGGCGGGCCCGTCAATGTACTTGTAGCTTTGCACCTAAAGTGCGGAGTGCGCCTTCTGTACCTATTCTGTGGTTTCACTTTACTTCTATAAACAACTAAAGTCTTAAAGTGCCTTCCAGAATTTATTTGTAAATGTTACTAAGATTCTGCCATTTTCCATTAAGTTTATTTTAAACAACTTTCAGGGCGTTCATCTTAATGGCTCCAACTCATCCATGTCCGGGCAATACCTCAAGACATTTGAGTTCTTCAATGCCGAATCAGCCAAGTCGAAACCTCTGAAATGCAAGGGTCTGTTCATCAAAATGCTTCTGCAACTCAAAGGGGTGTCTGTTGAAAAGGCACTGGCTATTACTAATGAGTACAGTACACCAAAGTCTCTTATGAATGCGTATGATGCTTGTGATACTAGGGAGGGTGAATTGTTACTGGCGAATTTGAGACTCAATTCTGTATCGCCGAAAGTAGGACCGGCAGTTAGTAAAATTATTTATATGTTGTTTAGTAAAATAACATTTTAAGAGGGCTATTGAAACCCGAAATCTAAGCGGGATAGTGAATAATTGTTATTTGATTTAAAAGTACCTTTCTACAATATGAAGAGAAATATGTAGGTAAAGTACTTAAAACCAATCATGTTTTAAAAAATACAAATTCAAGATACGATGTTTTACAACCTCCATTGTCAAAAACAGCACAAAACAAAGAAAAAATCTAATTTTGCATCAATAAAAGATTCAACAGAGCAAGGACTGCCCACAGTTGTTTTTAAAGGATTTTGTAAGTAGAGTAGGATTCAGCACTCAAGTCCTACGGAAAAAGCGGGAACTACCTAATTGTCTTATTTACTTTATTAGGCTCTTTTAGTCAAGGTCGTTCAGTTGTTTTGGTGTGTAGAGCTAACGAACGTACAAACTAGCATAATTACTATTGTTCAAGCCTTATTTGGACAATTAGTAATTTTTAACATAACCTAGTTCTGCGATAGCAGCGCCAGCGCTGCGTCTATCGGACTTCAGTGCTGAATCCGACTCTATGTAGTTAGGTAGATAATTGAATAAATCTATAGGTACATTTTTATAAAATTGTGGTTAGGTCGACTGATTCAACAAACACAGGTATTTTTATAGCTTAGGTATAATTTAACACAGGTCTTTATGTGAAAGAAAATCTGCTGAAATTGACCTTAGTTTGAACATTGTGCATGATACTTAGATAATATACCTACCTAGCATGATAAAGCATTACGTAACCTTTAATTACTGTGTTCAATCACTTGACTTTCAACCCAAGATCCTTGTTAAAATGTTATATAACTTAAAAGCAATACATATGGCGGCTTGCACGATTCCTAATTGTATTTACAATTCCTAAGTTGTACAATCGATAAAAAAATCCTGATTCACATAAGCCTTAAAAATACAACTACGAATGTTGTGAAAGCTGCCTTAAAAATAATAATGCTGGACATTTCACACAGCATCATGTAGCCCCAAAGTAAGCAGAGCCTGTGTCATGTGAACCACATGACTGATATACTTACTACTCACATACTTTTTTTTGTATAAGTATACATAATTATTAAATATAGAAAACACCCAGACCCGAGACAAATATTTGCAGATCATACAAACATTTGTCCTGCGGCGGGGATCGAACCCGCAACCTCCTACGTCACAGGCGGGCCTTCACTCACTGCGCCACAGAGGTCGTCAAGATAACATTCCTAATTGTATTTAAGCAAGCCTAAACACTTTGTATGCGATAACTGCGTTTAATTTAAGCTAGCTAAATAAATATTGCTAGACATTTCACACAGCGCCATCTAGCCCTAAAAAGCAAAGCTTGTTCTATGGGAACCAGATAACTGATAAAATACTTATATATTTTGTAAATACATACTTATAATACTTTATAACACCCAGACACAGAACAAACATCTGTGTTCATCACACAAATGTTTGTCCTGGGTGGGAATCGAACCCACGACCTACAGCGCAGAAGGCAGAGCTACTACCAACCGAGCTAAGAGGCCAGTCAACTAGATACAATTAGGAATCGCTGTGCAAGCCGCCCAGTCTATTTTTTCTGTTATTATAGTTTGTTGTATAACTACCCAATCGGTGCGATGTAAGTAATTTCTACCTACAAACATTTTAAAAATCTGTACGTATGTATTGTGAAATCAATGCGCTAAGGCGAAGCCTAAATATTGTATCTTAATTTTAAGATCTCAATAAGAAAAATAAATAAAACACATGATTATACATATTATTTATATACTTTATTTAACAGAAACTATTACAGTGAAGAAGTAGCAGAATTAGAAAGGAAATTTTATATTCGGTTTCGTAAACTTTGAACAATATCCATAAATAGTTCAGATTTTAAGAGCACTTTAGGATGGAATCAACATTTCCCAGTTTACAAAATAGCGTGCTAAATTACAGAACCAAAATACAGTATTTGATTTGGCACAAGCAAGTTTCGAAAGTTGAGAGATTTTCTTTTAATTCTGAGATTCAAGAGATATTCGATGGAAAGCGAGGTTTGAAACTTGGTTGTGCCTAATCACAGCAGGTACTACATTAGACCCTTATTTTCATCATCACATTGCGTTTCCTTACTATAAAGCCAATAGCCATTACAAAATAGTTTCATAAAATTAATTTCCTAACTACAAATCGCTTCACCGACTAAACACTAGACAGAATAATCAATTATCTGATTTTAAAAGCTATTTGTTTATAATTTAAGTAGTAATATTCCAACTGGTTGCGTAGTCGGCCCTTAGCGAAGAGATGAAACTGTAGGTCAGTGAATTAATTTTCTTGAAATTACCATCGTAATCGTCATGAGGCTTAACACTTAACATTAATAAAATATACTTATAACTACATCTTTGAAGTGTGTGAAGCATTTTGGGTTTTACAAAACGCAGTGCATATTTCCAGACATGGCACAGCTTACCAATACAAAAGACTCTTATTTATTCCTAAATTGCACTAATAATAGATAATAGGCTGATATACATAAGATGTCGTTTCACTGAAATACATTTAATTCAACCTAATAAAATACACTAAAACCAGTTTGGTAGGTATGCAGGCTATTTAAAGAATCAACTGAATTATATTATCTAAATAAAAGCTGCTAAGATAGATTTTCTTATTTTAAATGACACAAAAACAAATTTTGATAACGGAATTCAATAATAAATGCCAGGATATAAAAGATAACTAGTAGGAAACCTTATATAAAAAATGTACCTACATAAACAATTACAAAAGTTTTAAATTCGTACCAATACCATCCACCAATAAAATAATATCGAAAGAATGGAATTCTAATTGAGATTTACAAGTCACCCTGTATGTGTGCACACAACGAATGAGAAAAAAAAATAGTTGCCAAAAAACTTATCAGCTATGAAGGGTGCACATAGAGAATAGAGTGAGAAACAGATTTATAAATTACAGAGTATGGTAGTTCCTCTCAGTTTGGTTTTTGTAGTACTTGAAACCCATGAAACCAATTGCAAGGAGACCCAACGCCAAGATGATTCCACCGATGAAGCTCGGTCCATCGAACCTGAGAAAAAAAAAAAACCGGTCAAGTGCGAGTAGTACTTGTACGCCGAGGGTTCCGTACCTACCCATTATACCCATTATGTTATTGTAGCCCGCTTATTTGTATGAGCGCCCATACAACTCAGAGGACAATCTTAATTGGCGTCAACTATGTATGTATGGGAACACCCTTTAATTTTCAACTTTTTTACCTTTTTGGATTTTTTCCTTTATTTGTGCTATAAGACCTTGCTTTTTGCAAAATTTCGTGATTCTAGGTCAACGGGAACCACCATTTAGGTTTTCAACCCAAAACCTCTAGGGTACTTCCGGTTGACCTAGAATTGTCAAATTTGGTTACAAGCAAGGTCTTACAGCACAAGTAAAGGAAAAATTCCGAAAAATAAAAAAAGTTGATAATTAAGGTAAGTTTTGGTACTTACAAGTTTTCACGAAAACATAAATTTGCCTATATCTTTTTATAGTGTTGACTCAGGACCTTGATTTTTATACTCACAATAGGGACTATAGACTTCAGTATATGGTATAAATTTCAACTTGCTAGCTCTACCCGTTCCTGAGATAATCGATGGTGACACACGGACAGACGGACGGACAGACGGACGGACAGACGGACAGACGGACAAGAAAGTGATCTTAAAAGGGTTCCTTTTTTTACCTTTTAAGGTACGGAACCCTAAAAACAACAATATTGTAAATGCGAAATCATGAATGTTGTTACAATACCGTTACAATAACCGGTAATTATATATAGCTCGTAATCTCGTGTTGTGTCTCTCCTCTCCTCCCTTATCCAGAAGATTCTCGGGATAAATCGAGACATCGGTATCTAATTGATATCACCTACGAAATTCTCGCGTGTTCATAAGGTATGGACACAAGATACTATATTTTGAAAAACCCAAGTTCGAAAAAGTCGCTATCCATATCCACACAATTAAAATCATAATGATGAAGGTCAAACTACATTAAACAGCTGCGTAGTAATATTCACTTTTACTGTTACACACTAATTGTATGACCAACTCCTAGCAGGTACAAAAGGACCTTCTCAATGGATTTAAAGACGTTATCCCATTACGGAGGCTTTAAGACCTGCGTCACCAGTGTCGGCTCATGCAAACCAATATAAATAAAGCGGAAGAGTTTGTTTGTTTGAAAGCGTTCATCTCAGGAACTACCATTTGAAAAATTATTTCTGCATTTGATAGCTAAACGCTTGAGGCAGATTATAGGCTACTTTTCATCATAATCATCATCACCATAAAATATAACATCACTATGGGGGCAACGCTAGTCTATCTTATTGTGAAAGATAGTCTAAAGATAGCTCTGGTTAAAAGGTTAAAACAAGAGGTTAAATTGAACTGTTATCAAAAGACGTTTAACACTAAACCAAACTAAGATAAAGTGAAACGTGATAGCGCTAAACTTCTCTTCATAATAACATTTTGATATGATCTCTAGTTGAAACCTGGCTTAGACCAAGAATATCATCAGTTTTTGTAAAGAATTTGGTGATAAAAACATACCCTCTGGTTGCTTGTGGCGGCTTTTCAGTGACCGTAGGCGCTTCCGATGGCTTAGTAGCTGGTTTCAGTGTTGACATATCCTTGCCATCAGCCTTAGTCTCCGGCTTGGTTGTTTCAGCTTTAGCTTTCTCTGGCTCAACGGATTTCTCAGTTGGCTTAGCAGGAGCAGTTTCCGTGTGTTTCTCTGTCTTGTTGTCTTCCGGCTTGCTTTCCGGCGCTTTGTCTGCTGGTTTCTTCTCTTCGGGCTTTTCTGCTGCCTTCTCAGTTGCAGGGTCAGCTGGTTTCTTGTCCTCTGCTTTGGGATCCGGTTTTGTTTCTGGTTTGACAGTTTCTGTCGGCGTTTTTGTTGGAACGACCTTCGGAGTTTCAGTCGTGACAATTGCGACTTCAGTTTTCACGGCATTTTCTTTCGCCTTCGCGTCGTTCGTCTCTGGAGCTTTTGATTCTGGATGGACATCTGAAAGGATAAAATAAATATAATATATTAAAATAACAATTACAAAAATGGGGAATGGAGCTGGGATCTTTATGTTGAAAAGATAAAATTTGATTTGCAGCTACAATCTTTTTCGAAGCTAGAAACTTGAAAATTGTAATATAGCTACCTACTCAGCGTAATAAAGTAATAGGAAGTAGGTAAGTCCATAACATGTTTTTTTAAATCCTGGGCAACAGCTAGTAATATTTAGAAAGATAGAGAATAGTCAAATTGCACTCTAATGCAATGAAAAAATTAATTGTACCTATTGAGTAATGTCACAATTATTTAAGTACCTAGAAAGGTTTGGAGACTTTCTAATCTACATAATTAGTTGTATTTATAGAAAAAACCAGTTTTGTATTTATTTATTGACTCCTAATTTGTGTTTCCTATAAGGTGTTTTAAGTTCACTGTGAATATTATTACATTTTCCTAATATATAGATATAGGTTGATTATTTTGAATCAAACTTCTTATAAGTAAGTAACCAAGTTGAAGAACAAAATCTTTATTACAAAACGAAGTTTAGCACCAAATCAGAACTATCTCAAGTGATTCACATTCACACAAGGATATTAGTAAGTATTATTTGTGTAGATAGCTGGTTACATAACAGTGTATGACTAATGAATAAGGCAGTGTCTTTATAAGGAAAAACGCTAAAAAAGTAAGTAAGTAAGTTCGTATGAACAAGTGGCCAACTCTGGTGACGGAGTTTTTAGGCCGCCTAAAAGCCTCTGTCATGGCTTAACGACTTAATGCCGGGACCGACTTTTTAACGTGCTCTCCGAAGCACGGAAGCGCTCAGCTCGTAATACCACTTGCGGTCACCCATCCCAAAAGTGACCGCGCACAACGCTCCTTAACTTCAGCGATCAATCAAGAATGTCTAAGCAAGCTACGCCACGAGCCACGGTAATATAGTAGTAGTGGTTATTGCCTGAAAAAGTAGGTAAAATATTCATAGTGACCTAGTTGTACATACAATATACTGAACAAACAAGTTACGAGATGCAGGCATGCAGATGTATGTACTTCCCTGATAATCATACTAATATTATAAAGGCGAAAGTCATATTATAAAGGCGAAAGTCCGTGTGTGTGAATGTTTGTTACCACGTATTTCCATAACTACTAAACCGATTTTAATGAAATTTGGATTGTAGATAGATAATAACCGGGAATAGGACATAGGCTACTTTTTATCCCGAAACATTGCACGGTTCCCGTGGGACAAAAAAATAGTAGTCCACGCGGGCAAAGCCGCGGGCGTCCGCTAGTGTAAAAATATAATGTTCCAGTATGAAAACGAGATAATTTGAATTGTTATTTCAATTTTGTGCTGCCTGCAACTTTGTAAGATTATATTTAATTTTATCACTAGCAGCGCCCTCGTGGTGTTGTCCCCATAGTGATGGTATTTGGTGATGATGATGAAAAGTAGCCTTCCTCAAGAGTTTAGCTATCAAATTATGCATAAATAATGTTTCAATTCGGACTGGTAGTTCCTGAGATTAGCATGTTCAAACAAACAAACTCTTCCTCTTTACATATTGGTACAGCACGGCCAACGGATCTCGGCGTGCGTGAAGTTAGCCGTTTCGATGCGCAGTGCAACTTTTTCATACAAAATTTTCTACTGCGCAGCGCAGAGCCTGACTTCACGTACGCCTAGATCCGCCGGCCCAACTGTATAGATAGATGAATAAGAGGTTTGTAATTTTATTTTTAAAGACTAATAGCTGTTGGGTTATGTTATGGGTAACCAAATCAACTTAAATGCATAGACGGAATTATTGAAATGGACTTTTTTTTTCTGAATCTTTATTTGTGAATGGTTTTTGATAAAACAAACACTAAAAAATTAGGTCTGATTATCAGAGATCGGAGTAGGTAGAATGATTTAGGATCAATGACCTCAAACGATAGGTTAGTATGGATTGGTCTCTGGAATTCCGGTATTTTAATGTATCAATCAAGATATTTTTTTTCGGATAAAAAGGGCATATCCAAGCTATGAAACCATGATGCAAGTACTTATATAAAATCATTTTACCTACTCCGATTTCTGCTGATTATGCAGCAGGAAATTGAAAGGAGTTTACTTAAATTTATCCTTGTAGGTTCAAAAAAACATTTTTTGCAGTAGGTACAATCAACAACAGAGCCTTACAACAGATAAACAATCCGATTGTTTACTGAACAAATATAAATTCAAGGTTAAAAGGTACCTAACAATTTACACAAAGGATAAATAAAACTATGCAGTTTTACAATATCAATTATTCAATTTTAACTCTAACTTAGATCAGTAAATTAGATTTGCTCATCTGATTTTGTGTTACTTTGTAATGTAATTAATTTGTAATTGACAGTATTTGGAATATTAGAAGGACCTATGAAATTTTTATAACCCTCACAAAATCAGTTATGGAGGTAAATCTAATTTAGTGATGATGGTTAGAGTTGAAAGATACGATCTAGCTAGATCAAGACTGATAGGTTAATAATGGCATGGAAATAATATGCAAATGGTGATTTGGTTTAGAAAATATTTCATGGTCAACCAGATCCGTTCGATCTTAGTTTTTTACTGATAAACCATCTGAACTTTGAAGATTCCTGTATTGAAACGTGATCATAGATGTTCAGTACATGAAATAAGCATTGCGTTGTAGGTAGGAACTACGCATAAAACATTACCGTGAGAAAATTATGTTACATAGAACCTGAGGGTTGGGTTGTGTTGTGCAATGATTTGGTTGCTTACCTGCTGGTGGTGCTGCTTGACTGAGACACAGCGATAGTGAGAGTATACAAATAATCACAGCTTTCTTCATGTTTGCAACGTTAGATAGTATTTTTTAACAATTTTACAATGTTCTACGCGTCCAGACGAGACGATACAAAGCGTAGCATGCACAGATTGACAATTCGATTGATTGAATGAATGATTGAATGGAGAACTGCCTGCCAGCCAATGACATTTGACGTTTAGTGACAGACTTGTGACAGGACATTACGGTTGGTTCGATCCGCACGGGTAGCCCGCGAAATTCAAATTTTATGCGTTTCTTGTAATTTGCAGGTTGGCTGTATTGTATCTTGCTTGAGCAAAATAAATATGATTATCGCTACAATAATATGAAGTACTTATCGTAGAACTAGGATATGTGAAAGATTAGTAGGTAATTGTCCAAATAAGGCTTAAATATTATTAAATCGTTTTCGTAAATATTATTAGGACATAAAAAAGATATGACTTTTAATAGGTACTTTCCGATACTATTTATTGACCAATAATATGCCCTAGTACCTATTAATCCCTAAACTATTAAATAGGTGGATTAGTAGGTATGTATAGGTACCTACTTATATCAGGCATAAAGTATTATTATACTTACCTACTTAATTTTGCTCTGTGCCAACGCTCAAATCTAAGTGAGACGGGTTATTTTATTAAGAAATATTTTTTTAATCAGCTGAGGTGCTGAATGACTGATAAAAAGTAAAAAGGGTTAAGATAAGAGCAATAGGACGGCTAGTACCTACCCACTGAACTAAACTGTCCTCACTTACATAAAAAAATCACATTTTTTTTCCCGGATATTCTAAAGAAAGTTAACCTACTGATGTAGCTGATGAATTGAGAACCTCTTCCGTTTATGAAGTCGGTTAAAAAATGAATTCTGTATCGCTGGCTCGGATCCCGTACATGCCGTAGCATCAGCCGTAGGCTTTCGTAGCAATGCTACGCTTGAAAAGCTACAATGCTACGCTTTCGCGTAGCTTTTCAATTGCGTAGGTAAAATATAGAGGTTGGTAGGTACAATTTTAGTCAACTAGGTTCAACTACGTGTAAACAAGCCAAAACTGTGTCCAAAGTAACTATAAAGTAATCTGCGCCCGAGCCCTTTCCATTATAACTCGCGTAACTTAGTTTTTAGAACGACCGCCAAGGGAATCGCCCTTTTAGGAACACACTGATGGTTCATTTATCAAGTATAAGTACAAACAGTTAAATAGTTGTGGCCTTGAGACTCTAGTACCTAAGTTGGTATTTCTATCTAATTTGTTTTTTTTTAGGCTTTTATGGTAGGTAGGTACCTATCTACTACAGTTGCTTCTATCGTTTTTTCGGATCTGAGTTGAAATTGGACATTTATTGGACGTAAGTAAGAGTTTTATTTATTCTTGAAACTGCAGGAATCATAATCTGTTCGATCCACAGATTAGTTAGAGGTTCGATCTTTGCTCATTTTAAATAGAAGGTAGATGAATTTTCCTAGTCTCCTACTTATCCCATGAATTATGTATCTTGCTAAGGCGAGTGGAAAATAAGATCCAGGGAAATTCCACTTCACTTTATGGCTAGAATTTTAAAAAAAAATTATAAAACTTCACTGGTTAGTTAGAAGGTGTGATAATAGATTTTTCTAAACGAAAAATTAGAATTCAATAATGTTATTAAACCGGAATTTGAATACTTTCGGCATCGACAGTGATTTCGGACTGAAACTATCTACTTATCTAACTAGCTAGCTAGCCCATTCCCACTCAGTTCGTATAAACCTGAAAGGATTTTATGAAAATTACGTAGTAAGTAGGTATGAGTGTTACCAAGTAGATACCTACCCAAAAAGGTTTTTTCCAAAAAATCTCCATGGACTTGCTTCATCAATGATAATTTGTAAGCTTTTGTCCACCAATCTACACAGTCAAGAAATACAGACAGGTTCTGGGACAAAATGTTTGCATAATCTGCAGATCTTTGTCCCGGATATTATACCAATTTAAAACACAATTGCCGTGCAGACAGTAAATGCAAAGGAACATCTTCACTGGAAAATGACTCAAGGAATACTGAGCCACGGTGGGCGGCTGGTGGTCATCTTAGTCATTTTCTTGTGTGAGGTCAACCAACCAGAGTCGCAAGCAAGGAATTTAAACTCCCAGGAATAATCAGATTAATTTTTACAGTCAACATAAAATGACATTTGGCAAATCAGTGAGAGAGTTTTGATACTTAGGTGAGTTAGTTCGATTTTGTACAAAAACATCCTTGATCTACGTTTTAATTGCGTTCATTGAATGCGAGAACGTAGGGTTCAGGCTTCTATTCCAAAGCTCAACTCAAATTGAAAGTAGGTAGGTACCTACTTATTTAATGTATTCTTTTCAACCTACCTATACGTTAGAAAACGAGATATTTTATTCATTTAGGTACGCTCGAGGGGTTTTGAATTGAGATACAGAACAAAATATGTGTCAAACAAAATGAGGTAAATAACAAAGGTGCGAGCAAAACAGCTATAATGAAAATACCTGCCTTTGGCACCGAAATAAAATATTTGATGTCACATTCTTACGTTTACAAAAGCAATAAGTGCCTCATTTGCAAGTCCAAGTACGCGAACCGAGTAAAAACTCAAATTGGAAAGAAATTGAATACATTGAGGGAAAAATTGCAAAGTTCCTTTCCAAGAAATCGAGTAGGTATTCTTTGATGTCGTGACTCCTATCGACTCAAAGAAGGATTAAATTGAGATGCTTAATTCAAGGCGTGACGTAGGCTTCCCAGACGGCCTATAAACTCCTTGCATACCTAATCGCCGCCTTTCTAGCTCATACTCAGCTCAATTCAACTAAGTAAAGTTCCTAATTTATTAGGTAGGTATTATATAATATACTACTAGCTGCTGCCCGCGGCTTCGCTCGCGTGGTACTCGGATGAAAAGTAGCCTAGGTACCTATCTCTCCAGCCCTCCCAACTGTCTCCATACAAAAAGTCACGTCAATCCGTCGCTCTGTTTTGACGTGAAATCAGGACAAATAAACACACTTTCACATTTACAATACCCATAATGAGTGAACAAGAAGTTTTTCCTAAGTGGATTGTAAAGTCTATTATTTTTATGTATTTCAGAGTATAGTCGTATTGCTCATTATACGGACTAAAATTGAAAGAAAAAAATGTCATTTTTCCTTCAATTTTGATTAGTTTTGATACGTTTTATGTCAAAATTGAAGGAAAAATGACATTTTTTCCTTCACTTTTAGTCCGTATAATGAGCAATACGACTATAGGTAATTATTATAATGAAGATAGAAAATATTTCTCTTTTCAAATTAATTTCTATTCTAAGTAATTGTTTAATTTTTTTTGTTAAACAATTCGGAAAGCTGAGCAGAAAATCAGTTACAAAGGGGAATTAGAAAAAGACTAGTCCTTTTTATAGGAATGTAAAGTATTTTTAGGTAAGTTTAGCTTTTGTAACTAGGTAAAAGTTTCGTATTTATACTGTCACAAATTTTTTGTAATTTTTCCAGTTAGTAAGCATTTTATGCGTGCTAATTAATTAACTTGGGAATTTCTTAAAGATGAACTCATTAAGATTTCTTTGAAACAGAACCGAGCTTTCAACTTCCGTGTTTTTTGAAACGAGCGCAGAATTTTTACAAAACATTTTTCTTTTATTTTGTAGGTAAAGTTACTTAGTAAAAATGTTCATTTTGTTTCACCAATGAACAATCTTGCTTGTTATTCATAATGGACTTGTAAGCCAAAAAAAGCTTCGGTTATCACGTCTTTTCAGTATTTGTGAGTGACAAGAAAAAAACATTCGTCAAATCCTTTCTAAATAATTACCTACGAATGGGTAAATTTTCAAAGCCAAAAAGCTCATTGTTTGGCAAGGACATCACCAGCCAAACTATCGTGGTATCGACACTCTACCTATTTTGGATTAAATTGTACAATGTACCTACGTAGGTACCTACAGTCAACACAGTAAAGTTCAGAAATAATACTTTGATATTGCTGATGAGTTTGTTTTAGGCTTTGTATTAAATACTAAGCGCTAGTATTTTTTTCCGACTCTTGAATCTAGGTGCACATGCAATTCAATAAATATAAAATTAAGTAAGTAGGTATTAAAATCATCTGTTCTTTACATGCTATTAGAAAAAAAATTTAGTTCAAATAAAATAATTTCCTGAGATGTTTTATGCAATACAAAGAGTATTTCGACTTTTTTACGAGCGGTTGTTTGTTTGGGAAAGGTTAAGGGTAAGCAAAGTTCTTTGTAGGAATAGGTACTTTACGTTTGTACACAAAACGTACCCAGTTTTGTATACAATGAATACCTTATACCTAAGCGATTGAAGTTATGTTTGTTCGTGTTCAAAATAAATATCGGTTATCTTTAATTTCATACATGTATTAAAATAAGTACCTAGGTAATTCACCCCCTTACATTAGCTGAATAGGCTTACTTTTGAGGCCTAAAATATATTGTGTTCAGTTTATATCGGCAAATGTATTCTCACCAACATAACGCAAACTACGAGGATTGTCACGATTACAGTTTTTCACTTAAATAAAATTGTACATCGGCATCGTCTATATTTAAATAGTCGTCGAACTGGTAGGGCCATTTTTCCTAGTGATGTGCTCGTAAAGCACGCACTTTCTATAACGACACTTTCACGCTCTTATTTATTGCAATAAGAAATGGTTCGTGTAAAGCGCATAGTGCAATAGTTTTATTTTCGATTAGTGCGCAGTACCTAAATCGAGTTATAATAGATATCTGTAAATGAAAATGAGCACGCAATATATTATGCTAAGCCTTCGAGCTTATAGACAGAGCAGATGGTTTACCAGTAGGTACCTAGGTACTACAGAATGCCTTTTTTTATTTTTTTTGGTCGCTTCATAATTATCAACTTGTTTTAGTTAAAGTGAGCCTATAAACTCAGCCTTTTCATACAAAAATAGCCCGTGGAGCCAGATAAATCATACTATAGTAGCCGAAAGCCGCTTGTCTCGCCGGAAACGCCATTTTGGCTTATTTGCCGCTGCGCTTATCTAAAACCACGCTTTTAATGCAGGCTCAGCTATCTTTAGGATTATGAGAATGCATGTTCGAATTTTGGTTGAATTTCGTAGCAAAATGCCTCGAATTAACGCGAATTCAATCACGGATTATACCTGTTCAATACTGCCTGTCCAATTATTGTAAGCGTCCACAGGCCCGCATCGCACGCAGCGGACGGATCGCATCAAGCGGATTATCTGTGTAATGCGATGCGTACGATGCGGACAGGTGGACGCACTTATATGAGTTTCTATACAAATAATATTACGATCCGTTGCGTGCGATGCGTCCGAAGCGTACGATACCGACAAGTGGACGCTTACCTTTACAGTACCAAAATGGAAAAGGACAATGCAATAAAAGATCCGAAGCTTACAATGTCAACACGCGGGTCCTGGGTGGACCGCGTGCTGCCCGCGGGTAGCCTCGGGTAGCCCACTCGCCCGCGCTGTTCACGCGTGGGTGGATCCAATGAGCTATAGCCTTAATGCTGTAAGTACATCGAAAATTCATATTCACCTGTCAACCATCCTGGGTGGCGATTCTACTACCACTTTTATCAACCACAAGCAAAACGTCAACTTAACCTAAAGGGTTACACAGTGCGAGCTGACATGCGAGCTGACCGAGTCAGTTACTGAGGTGCAGCTACTACGCACGTGTGACCGCATCATACGAGTTACTGTCATGTGCGAGTGGGACAGTTGCTCGCGTCCGAGTTACTTCAACACTGACGAGAGCAATCAGCGTTGCCATTTCTGCTAAACAATCAGCCCCCCTAGCCATATTACACGATCTATCGTCGCTGTAGAATATAACACTTCAAAATGTATAGGAATTGACGTTCTGACCACGTGACTCATCTACTTGAAACGTCAAATCCTATACATTTTGAAGTGTTTCTATTCTACAGCGACGATAGATAGTGTAATATGGCTAGGGGGGCAGTATCCTTATTTCATTGTAATAAAGACCACTCGCCTATCAGCGCTGACGGTGAGCGTGACGCCGGCTCCATACGTTGGGACCAACGTTGGTCCCAACGTTGGGGCCAAGATTTCGTGAACCATCCACACGTTGGCGATACACCAGTCTTGTTCCGTCAGAGCCAACGTGCAGACGTCCGATGTCTGCGCGTCCGATACAGAAATTGAAATTTCTCTAAGTGATTTTACATTACTGAATACCAATTTTATCACAATCACATCACATCATGTCACTATCACACTTCACACAACACACTATATTATAAAAGCGAAAGTTTGGATGTTTGGATGTATGTTTGTTCCTCTCTAACACGACAACCACTTAACCGATATGGGTGATATTTAAAATATAGATAGATAATAATCGGAAATAGGACATAGGCTACTTTTTATCCCAAAAAAATTGCACGGTTCCCGTAACATAAAAAAAAATAGTAGACTCCATCATCAGATCAGCTCGCTGTCACCATATTATTACATTGTAGTCAGAACTTGACAAATATGCCGAGTTTCAACTCAAACGGCTTATTTACTGAGGAGTTCTGTTGAACAGCTCTTGACTCCATCATCAGATCAGCTTGTTGATACCATAATATTTCATTGTCACCGAGAATCTATAAGTGTGCAAAATTTCAGCCCGATAGTCCTACAAACACAATAAATAAGGAATACGATGACATTCTCGCTCGTCAGTCGACACGTGCGTTCACGATGCGCGTCGAAACGGGACTGAGCATAGCGCCAACGTGTGGACGGATCCCCAACGTTGGCGCGCCAACTTCCTTTGATAAAACCGACACGGCACGGCCAAGCCCCAACGTTGGCCCCAACGTTGGCGCCAAGCTATTTTGTCAGCACCACACGTTGGTGAGAGGCATTGGGACCAACGTTGGCCCTAACGTGTGGATGCGGGGTGATACTAAAATCAGCCTTATTGGTGTGATGTACTTAAAGCTTTGTTTATACGAAAAAATCTAAAGTTTTAAAAACTAAACTAAGGATTTAAAAAATGATTATTTGACGTTATTGCCTCGGCTTTGCAAACCGCAATTTCCATGAATATCTTAGCACCTTACCTTTCCATGAAGGTAAGTGCATCGTATCGATCGTGTTATATCAATACACTTACCTAGTAGTCATTGGATCCCTAACAAAATTCGAGATGCTTTGGTAGATTGATAAATGCCCCAGTAGCATGACAATATTATTCTAGAAGAATGGATTAAAACTGATAAAACTGATACCTAAGTATTTGGAAAATTTTCATAGTGCCAAATCTATTGATTGAAAAATCTGTTCATTGAAAAATCTATTGATGCACGACCAGGATTCGAACCCTCGACCTTCGGATAAAAAGTCAAGCTACTATCCACTCAGCCAACACGGCCCTTAATAACCCATTGTGTAACTTGTCACCCGATGACTCGAACTCCGGGCCCTTCGCAAACATTCTTGGTTTGGGATCCTATTTCCCAATTCCCATGGCTACCCACATCTGACAGGCGTAAACGAGCTCCTATGGGATGCCTTATTATCCTGAAATAAAGGAGAAAAATTTCAGGATTTGAAAGGTCATAATGAAGACCTATAGAAAATCAGTCATTTTGGGAAAAGTTCTTTTTGGAATAAATACATTATGCAGATTAGTACATTTTGACATTCAGTCCAAACCAACCGTAAGGTTCTTATTTTCTTTTTTGTTTGTTTATGACGAACATATTTTTGAAATAGTTTGACTAAAAGAATTCGTACCGCATGTATAAAAACATGTAAAAAAATATACTTACCCACTTATTACTTTTTAAGGAACCGCCCGGCGCCGTGAGAAAATCTGCAGCTTAGTCAGTTCCACACGTATTGATAGAGTCCCTCATGAGGATAAGATAGAAGACGGTTTAGGTTCTGGGCAAGCCTACGTCTCTACAATGTCGCATTCTAAAAATATTTTGCCTCCTGACGCTATTTAAATCATCAAGTAAAGATGTAAAGGCCAAAGTTTTTTATAGCAAATTCACAGTCCGGGGTTTTTTATTCATTTTTCTTGCCTTTTCCCGTCAAAGGAACTCTGATTGCCATCATGAATACTATTCTGCACGTTAATGACTTATTCATTTAATGGAAATCGTTTATTGCGTTAGTATGTAGTGTTCTATGTGCTTGGAACTATGCTATGAATCGCTAATAAAGCTATACATCTACGAAATCGCTCCGTCTTTGTGTTGAAGCACACATTAATTCCTTATGCATTTCAATTATATTTTCTGTGAGACTGTGGCATACTACCAGCTATGTTACAGTGTGTCACGGAATGGAACAATTTGCTTGCATAACATATACCGTTTAGTGCTAGCGTTTCCAATCATCTATAATTTCAGTTTGCATAATTATTACATACTGCTGAATCAATGCTTTATTTATATGACATGGTTGTTAATGATCATGACCACAGTGATTTTTGACAGAAAATGATTATTCTTTTTATTTCAAGTGCTTTGGATCTCAAGAGGAACTTATTTCTACTCTTCTTAAACTCTGCAATTTCAATAATATTGGTAACCTATTTATTTTTACATGTAATTAGACAAACTGGGTATTCCTCTAGCTAGTTTTATTAAGAGGGCTGCGACCGGCGAATTTCCATAAAAACGTAATACCGAAATCATTTAAAATGTAAGCATGTTTATATCAGTTTATGTTGTTAGATTAGGAGAGTAGGTATTTATCTAGGTTCCTGTTAAACTTTTGTTCCGAAAAACTTACCTAAAAAGAAATATAAGCCAATTGAATTGAAATCTTTGTAGGTACACCAAAAATGGCATTTTTTCTTTTCAATTGTTCTATATTAAGTTTTTTGAAACAAAAGTTTAACAGGAACCTAGATAAATACTACCTTTATCCAAATAATAACGTAAAGTGATAAAAATATGCTCAAATTTTAAATTATTTTGGTATTACGTTCCTAGATAAGTAGATACGTTCGCCGAGCCCTTAAATGCTTGCAGATTTGAAAATATGTTTTACCTACCTGAATTTCAGTCATTGCTCATGGTTTGTGTTTTATAGAAACAGGTTAGAACGTTTTTTAAGTATCTCCTGCAAACATAAGACAGGGCCTGAAGAACGTAGGTTTTTGCATCGGAACGTGCCTTCGCCGCCGCTTATAAGAATTCCGACTTCCAGAAAGGTAGGTACGGAATGTCAGTCATATTTTTATGTGAATATGATGGCCTGTGATGTAATCTCTGCTATGTAGTACACTTTTATATATGTCAGCGTTATGTGACCTAGGAATTTGACGTGGAAGTTTTTTTGGACGTTATTGTGTTGATGTGGCCCAATTTTTAGATATTTTTGATAAACTCTAAAGAATCAGCATCAGAATCATTTATTTCATACTCTATGTAGTACATGTCAAAATACAAAATTATATTATTAATAATTAAAATACATTAAGTTAACTTCTGGTTAATAGATAGTAGTGATGGTAGTGTGAGAGGCTACCACGAGGAGTAAAACGAGTTCTTCCCGCTTACCCAGATGAAGATTTTACCAGATGAATTATTGTCTTGCTTGAGTGACTATTGTTTTGGGTAATTTTTAAGTGAGTAAACTGTTCCTTTAAATCTTGCAGCCATTTTTGCTATCAAAAATTAATAAGCTCAAAATTGAATAGATTAAATTCAGCGCAGAGACTAGGTACCTATTGTTCAGTGAGCTACCAAAACCGCTGCAGCTATATTCAGTGGTTCAAATATTAATGCTCCAAGATCCAAGATGTAGGCTTTGAGAACTTCACTGGTTTAAAAATTCAAGGAACCACAGAATTCCTGAATATATGCACTAAGGGAGTGAGCACACGACGTTTTCTGAAGAGCGTTATAGATTACGCGGCTCAAAATCCTATGATCCAGCCCGGATTTGAATCTGCGATATTGTTGAGATAAATCCCACTGCAAATGTGTGGTGAGCAGTGTTGGCCGAGTGGGTTAGTGCATCGACGTTTAATCCGAAGGCCTTGGGTTCGAACCCGGACGCGCATCAATGGATTTGTCGTTTCTAAAAATGTATATGCTCTTTAACACGAGCGTTAAACGGTAAAGGAAAACATCGTGAGGAAACCAGTTAGCTTTCTAATAGCGTCGATGGGCTTGCAACCTGTCACTTATGTATCAAATGTGTTTGGACATAAGTACCTCTGACTGCCCCCATACTTCAAAGGATCTAAAAATGCTTTAAAGATCTGAAAGAATATGTCTACCGCATTTTGGGAATACAGTCGTGATCATATTAATTTTTTTTAAATAAATTCCACTACACGGCTCTGATTGAATGCGTTTATGCAAAAGCTTAGTATTACCCGCGAGGTTTGACTGCATTGTACTTGCACAATGGACTACAACCAGACAATACATAAATCGCGTACAGCATAGTTGTTTAGCTTCCAGCATCGCTTGCATACCCGATGAAATATACACACAACAATTCTGTTGTGTACAAAAATGTACAAAAAAAATAGTCGTATACCCGGATCCATGATTCGATTCTATATTAGACAGTTGGAGTGCTGCCACTTTTTGGAAAAAATAGTGATGTGAATTTTGTTACAATAGTTGAACAGCTCAAATCAATCAATTGAACTAACGCAACCGTTCAAATCATTTCTATGTGAACTTTATAAGCGGTTTTTCTTCAAAATATACAGGGTGTGGCAAATTCTTGGTCACTGAAGGGTGGCTACCTTTTCTCTTGTAGTTAGAAAGTTTTTTTCTTAGGAAACTTCAGTTTTATTTTGAAAAAAAAAAAATAATTGCATTTTTAGATTTTTGAAAAAAAGTACAGTTAGCCTAAAAAATTACATTTGTCAAAAATAAACAAGTTGGTCTTAATCGACTCTATTTCCCACCAGGAACACTTCTCCCAAAGTAACTTATCAAATCAAATCGTAAGTTTTTGCAATAATTAAAAAAAACACATTCTCATACATTTTCTATGAAATAAGTAGTTGTACCTAAACATTATAGTGCCACTTACTCGATGGTTATTAATTTAAATTCGTAACTGCTTCGGCATGCTGGGAGGCTATTGTAAAGCCTTAGGCGCCTCAGACAGAGCCGCAAGAGAGAATGGTATGCATGGAGCATACCATTTGTACATCTGCAGGGAAGCACTTTGTTCTAAATTTAAATACGCGCTTTACAATAGCCTCCCAGCTTGCCGGAGCAGTTATAAAATTAAATTACGAACGATCGAATAAGTGGCACTGTAATGTTTACAACTCCTAATTTCATAGAAAATGTATGGGTGTGTTTTTTTGAATTATTGCAAAAACTTACGATTTGATTTGATAAGTTACTTTGGCAGAAGTGTTCCTGGTGAGAAATAGAGTCGATTAAGACCAACTTGTTTTTTTTTGACAAATGTAATTTTTTAGGCTAACTGTACTTTTTTTCAAAAATCTAAAAATGCAATAATTTTTTTCTTCAAAATAAAACTGAAGTTTCCTAAGAACAAAACTTTATAACTACAAGAGAAAAGGTAGCCACCCTTCAGTGACCAAGAATTTGCCACACTCTGTATATATCTTTTAAATTTTGTTTGGAGTCAAGTACATATTAGGGCAAAAACGCGCAAAACTGTACACTTTCTCAAAATTGTGATTTGATTTTTTTTTGTGGAATTTCATTGAAATGTTTATTTATATGCTATCTATAATTATTCTTCTATCTAAAAACGAAAAAGTTTTCTCGTAAAATTGTTATTTTAGGAGAAATTAGCAAGTTTATTACTGTAGGGAGAAATTTTAATCCAATTCGTTACCGCTGGTTTTTGGTTTTTTAAGATAGTAAAACTCAAAATTATTTTATTAATTTATTTATTAAAGAAAGAGAACATGTTTTTAATTAATAAATGTATAAAATCAGTTTGATATCTTAGAAATACACGAGTTTTATCAACTTTTCCTTTCCAGTTCGTTACCTATGCTCTAAAATGGCCTTTAAAGTTTGAATAAAATTCCCAAAATTGACTATTTTCTTAATTAACTATTTTAATTTTGAGTATTTTGAGAAACCACATCATTTTGCTAAACAATGTCTACACTTATTTTAAACTTTTTAATACAAACTTAACATTTTTGTAACTTGGATTTGGGGGACAGTCATCTAAGTTTAGGTTTACATAGCGCTTAATTTTAAATCTATTTGAATTTTTATTTACTAGCTATGAAATCGTTGAAATTAATAATTTTAGAAGTAAACTAGAACTTGTGAAAATTAGTCTTAACTAAGTAAAGTAACTAAGCTTAATAATTTGTTTCGTCACAAAAAAAAAATATTTTCGAACAGTGGTACCTACTGATATTTAACCACTTTTTATTCGGAACATAGGTCTAAAACGAATAATTTTGATACCTATGGTGGCCGTAGGTTTACCAAAATAATTCATATTTTGACCTCTTTTCCAAAAAAAAAGTCGTATAATATCAAACACTAAGTAGGTAGATTCGTATCCGAAAAAAAACAAATATTTGCTCATTTTATTTAACTTGATAACTCATTATCAAAATCAGTTTAGTTAATAGTAGTTAGTAGATAGATCAATATATGAATGATATACAATGAAAGATTTCGCTTACAATTTACCTACCTACATGCACACAGTACAATATCTGCTAAAAACAATACCTTCTTTTGCCTTCGCACAGTAGGGTAATAATGGGTAAATAATAATAGATAAAATAAAGTGTACGCTATGTAAACCTTGCTTTACGTGATTATCAGCTCTATGGTATCGAATCGGAAGTAACGAACTTAGGTACCTGTTCACAAAAATATGAATTATCTCAACTTGCTGATATTTTATCACACGATTTTTCACACTAAGTTAATCTTGGATAGTTTATTTCAGTTCTGAAATAAAAATATGCATTGGAAAAACGTTTTAAACATAAAAAAAAAATTGAATACTCACCGGACAGTGCCCGAAAAAACACAACCTCTCACTGACGCCGAAAATCAAACAATTGTTTTGAATATTTTGGCTTAAAAACTATAGACATCCCCTTTACTTTTACGTCTGTCTCGTTGCAATGTTGTTGTTTAAGTAAAAAAATAACCACCCCTCGGAACAAAAAAACTGTTAAATCATTCGAAAACGCGGTAACGGAATCCGGACATGTCCAGTTGGCCCAAATCCCGGGGACAGGCTTAAATATTACTTATTTAGTAGAAATTCTGGCTTTTGCAGCAAATTGTACATTTAGAACCCTAGGTAACCCACTAAACTTCAAATATATAGCTAAAAGTTTGCCAGTCTAGTGGAATTATTTTTAACCAAACGCTGCTAAAGGTCGGATTTTGTTTAGGGGACAGTACTACAGGCTAAAATTGCGATTTTGTAAACTTAATTTTCTACATCATAATGTTGTTTTAAGCGTTACATTTTAATAAATATGGCATGCCAATTTCACCATGAACCAGATAATGTGGTTACAACTCCTGTAAAACTTATACAGAGCTGCGTAGCAGTCAATTTTACCTGGGGACACCTCGAAAATGCCAATGTACAGATTCTCGCGTTTTTGCCCATTATTCAAACGGGTTCTCTATTTTGTCTCCGAAAAGAAGTCATCTAGTAGAATTGCCCAGCTGATTTCATTATAAATCACTAGTAAACGCCCGCTGCTTTCACACACACGGACTTTCGCCTTTATAGAATTAGGATTGTGTATGTTACATACCTATCAATTTAGATTTAATTTGTTACCTAGAGGTACCTACTTAAATAAAAAAAGTTGACTAAGTTTTTGGAGTTTTACCTAAATATTACCTACCTCCTTTACAGCACCATCATGTTAGCCAACATTTCTGGCGCTTTGGCGGCCGCTGAGGAGGAGAGGAGGAGAAGAGAAGAGGAGGAGAGAAGGAGAAGGAGAGACCGCCCACTTCTTACTTCCCTTAAATTGAAGTGCTACCCTTACTTTTCCGCCAGAACTCTCGCGAAGTTGCCCCTGAGTGTCACTTCGCCCCCTCAACCTTCACTGCGCTACGGAGGTCGCCGGCTCGCTGCTCTCGCCACCTCCCCCTTCGCTTCACTCGGTTGAGAGGGCTTGCTCCACTCAGGACCTCCCACGCGAGCTTCTGGCTTCGCGTTTTTTATATACACTTTAGGGGTGTCACGCACAAGACCACGTGGGGTCGGGGTGCTCTGTGTCGGATCTGTCACTCATTTTGAACTTAACCTACTCGATTTGGGGTGCTGCGTGTCAGATCTGTCATTCATTTCGAACCTGTTTTAAGTATGTTACAAATACCTGTAGGTGACCTTACTATAAATAAATAAATACATAGGTACATAATATACATAGAAAACACCCAGACCCAAGACAAATATTTGCAGATCATACAAACATTTGTCCCTATTAACTATTAATATACAGTTTATTTAAGTATTTATTACACACACAGTTACTTAAATACACAATATTACAAATACCACTCACACATTACTCTTAATCAATTTAGATTTAATTTGTTACCTATAGGTAGGTACTTAAATAAAAAAAGTTGACTAGGTTTTTGGAGTTTTACCTAAATATTACCTACCTCCTTTACAGCACCACCGTGTTAGCCAACATTTCTGGCACTTTTGCGGCCACTGCGGAGGAGAGGAGGAGAAGAGGAGAGGAGGAGAAGGAGAGACCGCCCACTTCTTACTTCCCTTAAATTGAAGTGCTACCCTTACTTTTCCGGGGTGGGCTCCCGCCAGAACTCTCGCGAAGTCGCCCCTGAGTGTCACTTCGCCCCCTCAACCTTCACTGCGCTACGGAGGTCGCCGGCTCGCTTCGCTCGCCACCTCCCCCTTCGCTTCGCTCGGTTAAGAGGGCTTGCTCCTCTCAGGACCTCCCACGCGAGCTTCTGGCTCCGCGTTTTTTATACACACTCTAGGGGTGTCACGCACAAGACCACGTGGGGTCGGGGTGCTCTGTGTCGGATCTGTCACTCATTTTGAACCTAATCTACTCGAGTCGGGGTGCTGCGTATCAGATCTGTCATTCAGTTCGAACCTGTTTTAAGTATGTTACAAATACCTGTAGGTGACCTCACTATTATTATACAGTTCATTTAAGTATTTATTATAAGCACAGTTACTTAATATACACAATATTACAAATACCACTCACACATTACTCTTGTGTTTTTTTATTACCTCAGCTACCAAATCTACTAAAAATCCGCTCGAAAACATGATTATTCGGAAGTGTAAGTTTTATGATTCGTTATTATTATGACACGTAAGTTTATAACTATGAATGTTAGGGATTGAGAAATTAGGTAACATAAGTTTATGAATTTCAAACTTTAGAGCAAACAATATATTATTGTAAATGATATTTATGAGACCATAATATCTCGGTGATAATATTATGGATGGTGATGTTTCGGAGACACTTGTTATTGATGGTGATATTCGGACGATCACTTTTCGGAGACAAAATGGGAACCCATTCAAACGCTATTGGGCACTAATCATTTTTATTACATTGGCTAGCTCACTTACATGAATGCAAACTATTGGTCTGGGTCTCGCAACATTATTTTGGACTTTGAAATTAGCTAGGTGTCAATTCTGGAATTTAACTTCAGGCCCGGGCATAGTGACTGAGTTTCAATATTTTTTTAAGCCATGACGGAGGCCTTTAGGCGGCCTAAAAACTCCGTCACCAGAGTTGCCCACTTGCTCATACGAAAGAAGAAGAATATTTTTTTGTTGTGAAATATGAGATGCGTAGCGCTGTCTACGAGAATCGTAGCATGTGCTACGCAGAAAAAATGTGCATGGTTTATTTTGATTGTACGCTGTTTTGACTATTCCTTTTATTTAGAAGTATCTGAATACATCATTGATTCGTTTGGACTATGTTACAACAAGTCATGATCGTAAAATTTTAAGAAAGACTATTAACTCTATCTTTATCCCTGCCCTTAAGGTTGCGGTGAGTCGAGCTCGGAACTTCTCTTCCAACGTATCTATCTAAATTGTTCGTCCTTGTCACGCAAAAAACTCTATGTAGTATAGTATAGGTGTACTACTCAGTCTACTATGAGCAATCACAGCCCCGATTGGCAGTATTACCTCTACCTAATCTGTGATTGGCAGATATGAGTCTGACATGAGGCCCGCCCTTTTTAGCGCGATTCAGGACGCATTACGCGCAGCTACTGTTCAATAATTTCAAGTACAAATGCATCAGGACGTTTGGCTCAGTAGTTGTGAGCTCCGCTTGCAGCGCGGTAAGTACTTGCGGAATGGAGATCAATTCCTGTTGATATTGAGTTTTTGCATCTTTGGAGAGGCCAAAAATGTTATATTGTCAGTCACTAATGAATAATGTTCATTTTATTTCATGGAATCGTTAGATAAATGTATGGTAAAAATGCTTTTTTTGGAAATTTATCTACAATATCTAGGTAATTACCTACCCATCTTACTCTCAAGATTTTTAGGGAGGGATGAGATCGATATTATGACGCTAGACAGAATATGTGGGTTGTTACCTATATAAGTAGGTACACAATTACCTAAATTTTCAAAGGGAAGTAGGTACCTAAGTAGGTACTTACCTATGTTTTTTTCTGTCCAATGTCTATAGGTAAGTAGGTACTTACCTAACCTACCTAACTACTGAAGTCACAACGAATGTTTGTCCCTCTGAAATTAGGGGGTGTCCATTAATTAAAATTAAAGAATAAAAATTAAAGGTGATTTTTGCGATTTTTCAACCCCCGCACCCCCTCCCCCCTTGGTGAGATGTCCTGAGATTTGGCTCGATCCCCTCCCCCACCCCCTAATCTCACGTGAGAATAAAAAAAATAATCTTAAACAGGTACCTACCTAGATTTGCCGAGACCTCCCTTTCATTTTTAATCCCACATGGGATTAGGGATTAGGTGCGATTTGGCTCAACCCCCTCCCGCCCCCTAAAAGCCTGACGTAATTAATGGATGCCCCCATAAGTGCAACAAAGGATAACGCATATTTAGGTACTTATGACGTAGCGAATCAATTGGTGGTACCAATAGGCTGAGAAGGCTGGAGCTAGCGTTGGGTATGACATGATTTTAGATTGACTTTTGTCAGAGTAGGCTCATTTTCATTTTGAGCCGGTACCGTGAGCCGGTTCGTTTGAGCCGGTCATTTTCAGTTGACTGTTCATTATTTTGGCGAACTACTCACTCATTCTCATATGACAATCTGTCCGATCAGTTCAAAATTCTTTCTTGTCATTGTCAAGCGAGGTGTGATTGAAGATTGAATGAAGTTTGAGGAAAGAGTAACGTCAATATGACAAAATCAGCTGATTTTGTCATATTGTGTACGGTCACATGACATGAATTGAAGCATGACATTTTTAGAAAATGAGCCGATCACACAAAGTTGAATTTTGTACGGGACAAACGAGCCGCGTCAGTCACGTCATATTCAACACTAGCTGGAGCCTAGGGCGGCAGATTTTAGGGGCGGCAAATAGGGAACATGTTTTTTTGTGTTACAGAAAAATAATATTTACCTATATTTATTGATAATGCTATGTTATTATGTACACACAAACAATTCAACATGTAATTAATGTTTTAAAAATTGTTAGAGTGAGAGCTTTTCTTGCTTAAAACTTTTTTCCATAATTGGATTGGAAACGAGCGATAAAGGCGGTGCGTTTAGATGGGCCCGCGAATTACAGTAGTATCCCGAAAATTTCCAACAGTTTACCTGTTGATCATGTTTGTTTCTGTAGCTGTAATCAGCACGTGTAAGGTCGTCATGTACGAAAAATCCCTATGTGTACCGAAGAATTTTTATTTTCATTAATCATTAAATTTCACATCATCAATCAATCATCATCAATCATCAACCAATCAAACATCAATAGGTATCCGTACCCCTATTATAAATGTGAAAGTGTGTTTGTTTGTTTGTTTATTTGTAGTTGAATCACGTCAAAACGGAGCGACGGATTGACGTGATTTTTTGTGTGGAGATAGTTGGAGGGCTGGAGAGTAACATAGGCTACTTTTTATCCGGGTACAACTCGAGCGAAGCCGCGGGCAGCAGCTAGTTTATAATAAAACTGTAACAGGTCAAATTCTGTACATTGAAGATATTTTGAAATTTTTTTTGGGGGGCTCTCTATTGTCGATACTGAAGCCAAAACTGTAATTTTTTTCATTCATGTCTGTCTGTCCGTATCATGGCCGCGCATTACGTCGAAACTACTGGTTGGATTTAAATGAAACCTGGTATTATTTGAGTGCATACTACGAGGTCTAATATAAAATACTTTTAATCCTGAAATTCAGCACGGTTCCCTAGGGAGAGGGGATGAAAGTCAAAATAAGTATCTGGTTGTAATTCATGAGCGTGTAAGGAGAGGTACCTACCTTTTTAAGAAAAATGGTAATAATCATAAAAATAAATAGTCTTAAAATCAAAATCATTGTATTTTATTATAGTGATACACTTCTTTGAAGAACTACCTTTCCTTAAAACTAGGTAAATCTTATATTAAAGTTTATTACTTTAATCTAGGACAGCCAAATAACCTTTTACATAAAATATTTGAATGTAGCGAACAGCAATGGAAAATATAGCGATAAAAATTACTTATCTTGTTTTAAGATGGGTAGGTAAGGTACTCAGAGCCGGACAAAGCGCCGACAGGGTGCAAAACAAGTATTCCCAGGTACTGCCTCTTTCGTGTCTTCCAACCAACTCTATCCAACAGAGTCCAACTGAGCCAAACTGCCAAACTGACCAACTATGCCAAAACTGACGAACTGAGCCCCCTCTCGACTTTGATACCGTTTTTATAGTAGGTACCCTACTTGTTTTGCACCACCTCTGACTACCAATAACAATTTATTTATTGAAATAAATTGTTATTATTATTGAAATACACTTTAATAATTATATTACGAATTTTGACACATATACATCACATTTTAAATAATTAATTAAAATATATTTTTTAATTAAACGGATGTCCGTTAATAGATATCAATAAATAAATTGTTATGAAGTTGAATTACATTCTAAAAATCATAGATATTATTAATTATAAATACCTATACGAAATTATGTTTCTTTTCAACAGTTATTATTTATCCAATTTAAATAACAACGGAAATGAGTCTAATATCAAATAATAAATCCGAAATACTGATACAATATTAACTTTACAATTACCAAGGTATCTAAAAAAATACGAATGGATTTATGTTATTTACCAATATATTTATAGAATCTAACAAGCGCGTAGTCCGATTTCATTGATTCTTTTTAGGGTTCCGTACCTTAAAAGGTAAAAAAAGGAACCCTTATAAGATCACTTTCTTGTCCGTCTGTCTGTCTGTCTGTCTATCCATCTGTCTGTCCGTCTGTCACCATCGATTATCTCAGGAACGGGTGGAGCTAGCAAGTTGAAATTCATACCATATACTGAAGTCTATAGTCCCTATTGTGAGTATAAAAATCAAGGTCCTGAGTCAACACTATAAAAAGATATAGGCAAATTTAGGTTTTCGTGAAAACTTGTAAGTACCAAAACTTACCTTAATTATCAACTTTTTTTATTTTTCGGAATTTTTCCTTTACTTGTGCTGTAAGGCCTTGCTTGTAACCAAAATTGACAATTCTAGGTCAACCGGAAGTACCCTAGAGGTTTTGGGTCGAAAATAAATGGTAAATCCTAAATGGTAGTTCCCGTTGACCTAGAATCACGAAATTTGGCAAAAAGCAAGGCCTTATAGCAGAAATAAAGGAAAAATTCCAAAAAATTAAAAAAGTTGAAAGTTAAAGGGTGTTCCCATACATACATACATAGTTGACGCCAATTAAGATTGTCTTCTGAGTTGTATGAGCGCTCATACAATTAAGCGAACTAGCTTAATTGGCACCATCCTCAAATAAGGTAAATAAATAAAATTGTGCTATTGTGTGAAAGAAAATAAAAGAAAATATTTATTGCAATATTATGCTCGTGTGCGCAGAACATTTGCGGCGCTGCTATCGCAGAACTAGGATATGTATAAAAAAATTACTAATTGTTCAATAACTTAATGGATATAATGGGTAGGTAGTAGGTACGGAACCCTCGATGTACGAGTTCGACTTGCACTTGACCGGTTTTTACTTTGTTTGAAAGTAAGTACTTTATTATTGTTCCGTAAAAATTTCAAGGTCATCGGTTTTGTAGTTCCGAAATTACAAACATCCGGAATCCTTGACACCCGGAATGCACAGGAACCGTTGAATGTACGGCTCATCTTAAGCTGGTGTGCAAACAACTCCAAACGAGTTGTCGGTGCTGGTTGTTGTTGTTGGTGCTGGTTGTTGTTGTTGGTGCTGAGGTAATTGTCTGGGGGTCTAAAGTGGCCACTTTTGATGAAAAATCAGATGTTTCATAGATGCTTCATCTATGAAACATCTGATGAAACATCAAATGCTTCATAAATGCTTCATATATGCTTCTTAAATGAAGCATCGATGCTTCATCAATGCTTCATCGATGCTTTATAGATGCTTCATATATGAAGCATCGATGAAGCATCTATGAAACATCTATGAAGCATTTCACAAAACATCTTTTTTGACAGATCTATGTGCGAGGTTAAATTTATTTTTAGAAAGTAAATAGGTTGAATGGAAAACGGATGGCTGAATGCAAAACCCATGCGAAGCCAAATTTAAGAAAAAAAAATCCTCAGACCCGCTCCCGCGACAATTTACCTTTTTTATTTATTCGTGTGCCTCAAAAATATTTCCATATGTCCATCAGGGTGGCGCAGTGCAATCATTTCTATAAAAAAACTAAGTAGGTACCTACCTATTTAATTTATAAAAATAAATTTAACCTCGCACATAGATCTTTCAAAAAAGATGTTTTGTTAAATGCTTCATAGATGCTTCATATATGAAGCATTTATGAAGCATTTGATGAAAAGTCAGATGTTTCATAGATGAAGCATCTATGAAACATCTGATTTTTCATCAAAAGTGGCCACTTTAGACCCCCTGTATTTGGTAGGATCAGAAGAATCTCATCTATTTTGAACTGTTAAAACCTAGTGAAACGATTACGGGAGGCCGAAAACAGCCACAATATGCGACATGTTATGAATCCATTATTATTCATCATGACAACAATGTTCTGTGGTGCTGAGGGCGAAGGCCCGCCTGAAACACAGAAGGTTGCAAATTTAATTCCCTTTGCCTGCCTGTGAGACAAATGTATGTGTGATCTACGAATCTCTGTCTCAAAATGATTCTCTCAAGAAGGCAAAAAGTCGTAGATTCTGACGAAAACTTTGAATAAAATACCTACGTTGTAGCACAGAATTATGCGACAAAGTTCAATTCAGCTCGCGTAAGCGTTCTTTGCCTAGTGCAATATGCACTGACACGTGCCTACACAAATTCTTTCTTTCTAACGCATAACTCTGTCACTGTCTGGCGCGGAGTGACGCGGAAGGGTTGTCGAGTTGTCACGCGATAGGTATTAGAGCCGAGTGGCAAGTGGGAACCCTGCCAAGGCCCGCCCGGGCGGGCCCACCAATGTACTTGTAGCTTCGTACCTAAAGTGCGGAGTGCGCGTAATTAGTAATTAGGTAAATAAATCTGTTTATATTCTTATGTTTTGCTTTTTAGTGCAAGTATGTTTTAAAGTCGGTTAAGTATTTTATTTTTTATTTTTTCATTTTAGTGTTTATTTTTTATTAAGAATGATGTCATCTTACCTACTTATTGTGTTTCGCTCATCAAGCCCTTTCATTTGATATCCATGTCACTACTACTATACTACTAAAAACTAAGATACTGAAAACCAGCGCTCTAACAGCCATGGCGCTGCTGGAGCAAATGCTGAGGGGTAACCTTATTTTCTTGTCACTGTAATGTAGCATTTCTGATTTGTGTTGTATGTATCGTAGTGGCAAAAATAAAACTTATTTCTATTTCTATTTTACTAAAAAGTTCCATGGAACAGGTCCTGACTCCATCATCAGATCAGATCGGTGTCACCATATTATTATATTACATTGTGTCGGAACTTCACAGATATGCTGTGTTTTTACTCAATCGGCTAATTTATTGAGGAGTTCTGTTGAGCAGCTCTTGACTCCATCATCAAATCAGCTCGTTGTCACCATATTATTAAATTGTAATTGAAACTTGATAGATATACCGAGTTTCGACTCAATCGGCCTATTCACTGAGGAGTTCTGTTGAACAGCTCTTGACTCCATCATCAGATAAGCTTGATTGATACCATAATATTTCATTGTCACCGAGAATATATAAGTGTGCAAAATTTCAGCCCGATAGTTCTTCAAACACAATAAATAACCATAAAATTTGAGAGTTCCCCTCGATTTCCATGGGATCCCCTCATCAGATCCTCCACTTCTGGAGTATATCCTTTGTAACCAAAAAAAAAAAATAATTGTCAAAATCGGTCCACAATTGACGGAGAAATGGCGTAACACACACACAAAAACTAAAAAAAATATATACCTAAAATAAAAAAAAACACACAGTCGACTTGAGAGCCTCCTCCTTTTTGAAGTCGGTTAAAAATAATATTACACAAATCATAAAAGTTACAATTTCATTAACAAAAAAAATGTAATTAATATGATTGTGATGTGGTATCGAGTGTAGGGGCGGCAAAAGTTGAATAGCCTACTGGCGGCAAATTTGGAAATCCGCCACTTTTATAGGCAGTAGAGTAGGTAGGTATCTATGTAAGCGAGATAAAACATAATACCTACCTAACAGCCAACATCAGAGAGACAAATGTAAAATATACTAGGTTCCGCCCGCGGCTTCGCTCGCGTGATACCTACTCGGATAAAAAGTAGCCTATGTTTTATTCCAGGTCATAAATTGAGGCCATGAGAACCAGAGTGGCCTAACTATTTTTTTTTCAAAATCGAGTTTTGGCCTAAAATGCATTACACGTATGATCTTTTTAAAAACCAGAATGGCCTAAGTTTATTTTTCCCAATCTATAACAGATGGCAGCACATAGGCTCAACACGATTTCACAAAAATAGAAATAAATCAAAATGCCACAGTGGCCTAACTGAATTAGGCCATTATGGTACAGACTTCACTGTAGAAACCATTGACCATAAATTTTTCGTAAGCGGACATTCCTATCTTGCCTGTGACCAGGATTTTGGTTTGATAGAAAAAAAGAAAAAGTTGTTCCCTAACATTTACATTCCTGATGATTGGCTTCAAGTAATTAGAGGTGCTAGAAAACGAAACCCTTTCAATATTATAAGTATGAAAAAAGAAGATTTTTATTCAACTAAGAAATTGGAAATAAACATAACAAATAGAAAAGTTACTGCGGAACGCTCAAAAGTAATGTGGTTAAACATTCAGTGGTTGAAATTCAACATAATGCATCAATACAGAATATTTTTTTAATATTCCAACAACAGAGATGTGCTATTTGAGTATGTTGATATTGGAAAAAGAAATTCTAAGGCTCTGATGGATATTGAGTTGGACGTGCTGTATCCTGAAGGTAAAACTATAAGTGTTGAAAAGAAAAAGGACCTACTGGAGCTCTTAAATTATATTCCCCCCATACACCACAGTTTCTACAATTCAATAAGGTCCAGTAATACTGTAGGTAATACTATAGATGATCATGAAAATGATGATAGTGAGTGAAGTCTTATAAGTAGGTACGTTGTAGTGTTTGATTAATGTTATAATAAGTATAAATTTAGTTTTAAGGTTCTTAATAATTAAAAACTTGTTGGACTAACTAATTTCTGTTTATTAATTTATTAAAATCTTAAAAAGTCATAGTGGCCTATGTACATAAAAACACTTAAAAATATTAAAAAAAAATGCTTCTTTTCAGCCTATTTACCTAATCAGACACTAAAACTTAAGTACCTAACTTAACAAAAACATACTGAAAAGTTAGTTGATTTTACAAAAACTAGTTATTAAAAATTCAACATCCTATTTTACATTCTAACTTGGTTCATTGTTTTTGTAGTTAGGCCACTCTGGTTCTCATGGCCTCAATTATGGTAAGTATAGGTACCTACCTACTTAAATACCTACCTATATGTATTCCAAGTTTCATTAAAATCCGTTCAGTAGCACTGGCGGTCGCAGACTTTGATCTTGGGGGGGGGGGGGGGGTCACTAGTTTTGGTAGTGCGTACCTACCTCTCTTTTTGCTGGATGTTACAGGTTTCTCAAGGATTTTGAGGGGGGGGGGGGGTCATGACCCCCATGACCCCCCCCCCCTCGGACCGCGCGTGTATCAGTAGTTTTTGCTTGAAGGAGTAACAAACATACAAACATCCCTAGATAGCGGTAGGTACATCTATACATCCATACATCCTCACAAACTTTCACACTGTAAAATTATTAGTAGGATGGAAAAGCCCCTCTTGGCAGATTCAAATGGCCCGCCGTCATTTTGTGACGTCATTACAAAACTACTACTGTTCTATTTATAGACTTTGAAGTTTAAAAACATAACTTCAACTTCTTTCATAACTTCAACTTCATAACTTTAGTATGAAAATTACTTTCTTTTTAACCGACTTCAAAAACAGGAGGAGATTCTCAATTCATAGGAATATTTTTTTATGTAGGTAGGTAGGTATGTTTTTGGATTTTTTTGATTTGGAAAATTCTTTTTTGTTTGAAAGGGTCCCAGGTGGTGCCATGGTCATCAGATCAGGTCAGGATCTGATGATGGCGTCAGGAGCTGTTCAACAGAACACATCAGTAGGTACCTACCTAAATCTAAATAGGCCGATTGAGCTGAAACTCGTCATCATCATCACCAGCACCATTTTTTGAACAGCTTCTGATTCCATCATCAGGTCAGCTCGCAGTCACCATAGGTACGCATAGGTATTAGGTACATATTACATGACATTGTAATCGGAACGAAACGGAACAAGACAGATTACATTATGCCGAGTTTAAACTCAATCAGCCTATTTACTGAGGAGTTCTGTTGAACAGTTCCTGACTCCATTATCAGATCCTGACCTGATCTGATGACCATAGCTCCACCTGGTACCCTTTCAAACAAAAAAATAATTTTCCAAATCGGTCCAGGCTCACCTATTCAAGTAGATAGGTACTCGAGAAACATACCTACCTACATAAAAAAATATTCCTATGACTTGAGAATCTCCTCCTTTTTTTGAAGTCGGTTAAAAAGAAAGTAATTTTCATAAAAGGGTCTACAAAACCTACCTACCTACATACCATTTAAAATGGAAATAATTGTTCAAAGTAAAAATCAATTCTAATCTACGCTAGGTACACCTATCTAGTTAGTGTGTATACTACCTACACCTATACCTACATACCTACACATCGAGCGAGCTAAAAATGCTAAAAATTATAAAAAGCGGTGGTCGTTGCAAACCATTTTTGCGTTAGTGTGAGTGTCGAAACTCCGCCTCCGGGACTATACACACACATTGAAGACATCCGAGCAACGCGTACGGCAATACTCGAGTTCAGAATTTACAAGAATTTACGATGTATTCCGTAATACCAAAAATGATGAATGAAAAGTTAATGATTTCGCAATTTTTTTTGTATGGCCTGTAACTAGACACTCTAAGCTGTGTTCCTATTAAAAGGATATTACAATCATTGTTGTTTATCATACAGAACAAATGCAACGAAAACACGATATTTTTGCTGTAAAAATGTTAGAAATACAATTTGGTTACATTTTGTTTCAGGTAAGTTTTTTAGATCAAAAGTTTAACAGGAACCTAGATTAATACTTCCTTAATCTAAATAAGTGCATAAAGTGGTGAAAATACGCTCAAATTTTAAATGATTTCGGTAGTACGTTTGTATGGAGAATTCGTTCGTCGCTGCCCTCTTAAGAGCCATTATACAATTTCGCACTCGACAAAATCAGCGCTCGGAGGGACAAAAGTTGCTAAATTCTAACACCCAATGAACAGCGCTCCGTTTCTTAGACTAAACGGTTTTGATAATTTTCATGTGATTGATTTATTTGAGATAGTAAAAATACTTTTTGGGTAGGTACTTAGGTAGGTACCTATAGGTATAACACAAAACAAAGTCGGGTTAGTTACACTTTGAATACAAATAATTACAAAAAAATAAATGTTTGTTTTTTTGTCCCATAAACCATATTGTGCTGATCTGATGGAGTCAGGAGCTTTTCAACAGAACTCTTCAGTAAATAGTCCGATTGAGTTGAAACTTGGATCTCAGCATGTCAGTCAAGTTCCGACTACAATGAAATAATATGGTGACAGCTAGCTCATCTGATGATGGAGTCAGGACCTGTTCCATGGAACTTTTTAATGATATGGGTATCAAATGACAGGGCTTGATGAGCGCAACATAATGCTGATCTGATGATGGAGTCAGGACCTGTTCCATGGAACTTTTTAATGATATGGGTATCAAATGAAAGGGTTTGATGAGCGAAACACAATTCTGATCTGATGATGGAGTCAGGACCTGCTCCATGGAACTTTTTAATAATATGGGTATCAAATGAAAGGGCTTGATGAGCGCAACACAATGCTGATCTGATGATGGAGTCAGGACCTGTTCCATGGAACTTTTTAATGATATGGGTATCAAATGAAAGGGCTTGATGAGCGCAACACAATGCTGATCTGATGATGGAGTCAGGACCTGTTCCCTGGAACTTTTTAATGATATGGGTATCAAATGACAGAGCTTGATGAGCGCAACACAATGCTGATCTGATGATGGAGTCAGGACCTGTTCCCTGGAACTTTTTAATGATATGGGTATCAAATGAAAGAGCTTGATGAGCGCAACACAATGCTGATCTGATGATGGAGTCAGGACCTGTTCCATGGATCTTTTTAATGATATGGGTATCAAATGAAAGGGTTTGATGAGCGAAACACAATGCTGATCTGATGATGGAGTCAGGACCTGCTCCATGGAACTTTTTAATAATATGGGTATCAAATGAAAGGGCTTGATGAGCGCAACACAATGCTGATCTGATGATGGAGTCAGGACCTGTTCCATGGAACTTTTTAATGATATGGGTATCAAATTAAAGGGCTTGACGAGCGCAACACAATGCTGATCTGATGATGGAGTCAGGACCTGTTCCATGGAACTTTTTAATGATATGGGTATCAAATGAAAGGGTTTGATGAGCGAAACACAATTCTGATCTGATGATGGAGTCAGGACCTGCTCCATCGAACTTTATAATGATATGGGTATCAAATGAAAGAGCTTGATGAGCGCAACACAATGCTGACCTGATGATGGAGTCAGGACCTGTTCCATGGAACTTTTTAATGATATGGGTTGTAACGTTTTAAAAAAAGATTGAACCTAACGGGGAGGGCAATGACGAGGAGAAAAAAACAAGTTTTAAATGATAAACATTTATTAAAAAGAAATAAGAAAGTAGTGAGTAAGTTGGGCGCCTTTAAGAAAGATAGGTTAGGTAAATAAGATGCTACGGCTAGCTCTCATGAGCATCTAAATTAATCTAGGGTTTACAGGGTTCGTGGAGAGCCAACACGATCAGACTTGTACCAGCAACCAGCTTAACGTTTAAATTTAAGATTGAACGGATACTGCAGAAGGCAGCATCAAAGGTGTGTAGACTGTTTTGAGGGTTAGAGGTTGACGACACAGAAGTAATGGAACTCAGCCGAGAGAGAACGCTCGGAGACTGAGGGTACCGTGGAGGGGATCGCAGCGGCCGGTCTCGAAGGAAGGGGGCCAGCTCACTGCGAAGACAGCACCGCTCCAGGTGATATCCCGTCTGCGAGGCCTCGGCTGGTGACTCGAGATGTTGAGAGAAGAAGAGGGTAAGAAAAAAAAACCCCGAACGGGGTTTTTGTCCACCGAGACAAGAGCTGAATCCTCAGCTGGACTCGGTCGCCGCGTCTTCGCCGGGAAGGCACTCTCCTGGGCTTCCGTCCGCTCGTGGGTGAATGATAGAAAAGCTGGTCTTATCTGAGAGTACACCACGAGAAAGGCCCTGCGCACGCGCCGACACGTGTCCTACGACAAAGACCACAAAATATAAATTCCAGGCTAACAGGATCGTCAGCCGTCGATAGAAAGCCAATGAAATAGATGCTTACCAGCTGAGATGAGATCAAAATTCACGGATTCTTATTAAAAAATTTAGAACTACAGGAACGCCGACCCGACAAGACCACGCCAGATCGGAAATGAAAGGAATCGGAGTTTCCAGCGCAGGAATCCCTGGATTCGCTAGAAAACTATCGAGATTTGAATATTTTGAATTTGTTTACAACTAAATTTTATGAAGAAGGTTCAATGAACCTTGCCCAAGCACAGCCAAAATATCTGGAATGTGAATTTGACAATTCTAAAGATCTGACACTGAAACTAACCTGAAACTATGAAAAAAAAACAAAATTGATGCTGGCTGGAGAGAATAAAAAAAAGCTACTTTCAAGCAGTGTGCGTTCAAAATGGCAACACTAGATAAAAAAAATTAAACTTCCTGCGGAACGTAGACAGGAGACATGGCGGAATGTCACTGTCACTGACGGCGTGTCAGATGACATTCCGCGCCAGCACTCAAGTCCTATGGCAAGAGCAAATACTATCGATTAAATATTTACCGGCGGGACAATTCAAAAAGACCATTACAATACTTCCCACGCCGGGCAGAATTTTTCTTCGATGAAGTCGGAGAAAAATTCCCGGATGACCACATCCGTATAACATGAACAACCCAACTTCCAGAAATGTGAAATTTAAGACAAACGAAAAGGAAAAAACTCTAGACGTGAAAAACTAAGTTAAGCAAAAAGGAAAAATTTATGAGTCATGGGTGCTACCAAAGATAGACAGGAATAGACACCAGACAGAAACAGAATACCTAAAATAAAGCTTACACTAATGTTAGACCAGGTAGTTAGATACAAACGGCTTGGGGACTAGTTCCCTAGAATTGAAGATCCTAAGCAGTTTCAGACATTCTCACACAAACACATACGTCTCTTTCGTTATCTTACACTACCCTCTTTCATACTCATCTTCATACATCCACATTCGCATAAGTACAGTAACCTCTCCAACGATCGAGGATACTGAAACCAACACACTAGAGTTCCGTCCAAAATACCCAGTGTTGGCTTATTTGAATAGTCACGACCCGCTATCAGCAATTGGGGAACTGCTAGTGGAACCTTACATACATTATCGAGAGAATTCCACCATATACCCAGTGTAGGCTTATTGAATAGTCACGACCCGCTATTATTAGGTAATGGGGAACCTCCTTTAGAAAAAAAAACTGCAGAACAAGAAAAATCCCATTGAAAATGAAGCCCTACCTACCTACTTCCTAACTACCAACCAACGAACTAAACTAAGAAGAACCTAAACTAACATGAACTTAACCTAACTATCCACGTGCAGACCGGCGTGAAGTGAAGGGTGGCGGTCTGAAAAGCCGAACCACGCGACACTACAACGAGGTAGCGGGTCTGCACCAACCAACCATGAAATGAAAACATATAACACCAGCAAAACAAACCAAACAAAAGCCAACAACCCAGGACAAGATGATACGCAGCCAACCTACGGTCCGGGGGAAATAAACTCCCCTACATGTTACGCCTGAACTCCCGAACTGTCTATAAGACAGAGAGAGGATGAATGTTTTCCAGTGAATCTCTGGTAAAACACGAAGACCTACAGATTCTTGGACCGAGAAAGGTCATGATAACGCCTTTTGAGCGCCGACGAATTCACCACCTCCACTGAAAATTAGAAGTGGAGGAGTGATAATGACATGTTATGTCCGAACTCCCGAACTGTCTGCAAGACAGAGAGAGGATGATTGTTTTCCAGTGAATCTCTGGTAAAACAAGAAGACCTACAGATTCTTGGAAGCTTTTGGTAAAAACTCCCAAGACCGAGAAAGGTCATGATAACGCCTTTTGAGCGTCGACGAATTCACCACCTCCACTGAAAATGAGAAGTGGAGGAGTGAGATTAACATGATGGTAAGTACAAGATAAGAATGTACCTACTTACCTATATAAGAATCCGAAAAGAAATCGGAATGAATGGACCAAACAATAGAATAGAACAGCGTGGATTAGAACAGTCGTTAACCTAATTGGAAGTTTTAAGGTCCTTGACGTGCCAAACTCCCGCGTTCCTACCATCCTCGTCTACGAGTTCGTAAACTAAAGGAGAGCGTTTCCTAACAATTGTGCACTTTACAAATTTTGGAGCGAGTTTTGCCGAAAAGAATCTGCCCTTATCGCTGAGGGGGAACGTCCTTTTCCACACAGATTGGCCTACACTTAACTCTGCATGACGTCTTCGCAGGTTATAGTAGTGAGTGTTCCTAGTGTGCGCCTTAACCAGCTCCTCACGGACCTTGCGGAATATTTCCGTTAAGGCACCGAGACGACGAACGTAGTCGTCCCGACGCGGAAACGAAAGATCCGTCAAGTCCACCGGTGCCAAGTCGTAAAGCGATCCTGAGACGATTGCTTCGCGACCGTGCACTAGTAGAAAAGGTGAGAAACCAGTCGCATCACTCACTGACGTGTTTATGGCAAACTCGATGTGTGCGAGATTGAGATCCCACTCGCGGTGATCCTCTTTAATGAGGGACGAGATTGCGGTAACAATCGTCCGATTTTGCCTCTCCACCGGATTTACTTGAGGGCAATATCTTGGACTCAGGTGCACCTGAGGAATGCTGTATTTATGAAACAAGGCTTGCATCTCATTTCCAGTGAACTGAGTTCCATTATCAGATATCACTGTTTGAGGGATACCATGCCTCATAAATACATCACCCTCCAGATGCTTGACGATGTTACCTGCTGTAGCACGACGTAGAGGAAAGAGCATAACATATTTTGTAAAGCAACACATGACCACAAGAAGATGAGTGAAACGGTTTCTGGATACCGGAAAGGGACCAACCAAATCCATACTAATGGTTTGGAAGGGCCGAGAACAATTTTTAGGACTACCCATTAATCCTTGAGTAGCCTGAGCTGGAATTTTATGAGACAGGCAAACTTCACAATGACGAACAAAGTTAGCAACATCTTTGAACAAAGCTGGCCAGAAGTAGACTAATGATATTTTCTTGAATGTCTTATGGATGCCTAAATGGGCAGAAGTAGGTATGCAATGAAACTCTTTTAGAATTGCTTCTCTCCTGGGTTGATCAACAACTTCCTTCCATTGGAATTCCCGATTTAAATCATTAGTCGACTTCGTGAAGCGGTACAGCTTGTTATCCTTCACTGTGAAATTCCTGCACGACAGAGGTTTTGTGAGACATTTATTAAAGATGTTATCGTACCATGCGTCCCCAGTAGGAACAAAAGGATCCGCTGACGAAATAGCGGCAATGCAAGGTACGAACCTTGAAAGAGCGTCCGGTACCACATTCTCCTTCCCTGCACGATGTTCGATGACAAAGTTATAGGGAGACAACCTACAACCCCAGCGAGCAAGCCTGCCGGTTGGGTTCGACAGATTCAGGAACCATTTCAGACTGGCGTGGTCAGTTATGATTTTGAACTGACTGCCCTCCAAATAAGGTCTGAAATGTTCCACCGCGAACACAACCGCCAAAGCCTCTCGCTCTGTCGCCGAGTAGTTTGACTCACACCTTGTCAACGATTTACTGGCATAGGCGATGGGATGCTCCTTACCATCGACCTCTTGGGCGAGCATTCCGGCGATACCGTACGATGAAGCGTCACAATGAAGTGAAAAAGGTTTTGAAAAATCTGGGCAAGCCAATATCGGTGCAGAAACCAAGGCTTGTTTTAGTTTTTGAAAAGATTCCTCAGCTTGGCTAGACCACGCGAAAGCTGGTGCCTTCTTCCCGGAACTGGTCAGTTTGTTCAAGGGAGCCGCTATCAAGCTGAAGTTCTTGATGAAACGCCTGTAGTAGGAAGCGGTACCCAAGAACATCTTGACTTCCTTCCGAGAAGTCGGAGTTGGAAATTCGACTATGGCTTGAACCTTAGTTGGGTCTGTATGAAGTCCCATTTCATCCACTACGTAGCCCAGATATTTCAATTCACGTCTGAAGAATTGGCACTTGCTAGCCTTGATAGTAAGACCAGCCTGCTTTAGACGATCATACACCTTTTCGAGCAAAGATAAGTGACCTTCGAAGTTGTCATGACAAATCACTATGTCGTCTAAGTACACGAACACATGATTGTCGAAACCATCAGGGCCGAACAACAGATCCATCAGCCTCTGCTGAGTTGCAGGAGCTCCTGTAAGCCCAAAGCACATACGGGTAAAATGATAAAGGCCACGCCCAGGAACAGTGAAAGCTGTTTTCTCCCTGGACGCTGGATCGAGGCCTATTTGCCAGAAGGCTGAGCTTAAATCGATGGACGACAAATATTTAGCGTCGCGTAGCCTGTCGAGAATGTGAGAGATATAAGGTAGGGGGTAGGCGTCGTGTTTGGACACCGCGTTAAGTTTCCGACTGTCCAAGCAGAAACGCAGCTCACCAGATGCTTTGGGAGTCATTAGTGTTGGGTTGTTCCATGCACTACGACTAGGTTCAACCACCCCGAGTTCCAGCATGTTGTCCAATTCACGATGGAGCTCCTTCAGTTTGACTGGAGACATCGGATAATACCGCTGTTTGATCGGTTTGGCGTCCCCCGTGTCAATAGTGTGGGTGATAATATCCGTCTTACCTAACCCTACCTTCTCGAACGAGATACCGTCGAACTTATTTATAATTTTATCTACTGCTTGACGCTGATCCGTTGATAAAGAGTCCATCGGGTGCAAGTGACTCAGCTCGGCCACAATCATGGAGTTCGTGTCACGACGTGACCACGGTAAAGAATCAAGGATACTCGGTACTAAACCGAAAGCCTTCCAGAAATCCCAGCCAAAAATGACTGGAGGTTTTACGTCAGGGACGACGTAAAATTTGATAGTCTTCTCTGTACCACCAAAGTGCACAGGAAGTTCTAAAAAACCAAGAACATTAGAACCTACTCCGTTCACGGATTTGATTCTCCAAGAACCCTCACATGGAGAAAGCACAGCTCCCCGATTTGTGAAAGTTTCATACGAATTACCTCCTAATATTGAAAGACTGGAACCAGAATCCAGTAATCCGACAATAGTCAGATCATTTATTTTTACCCCCAAATAAGGGCGATCAAAAGTTTCGTCGCGGACCGAAGCTACGTTACATGTTTTGAAGAATAAATTGACTGTTCTAAGCCAGCTGTTCCAATCCTGAACGTCAAAGTTTTTAGAATTAGGGTCAGGGAGGCTAGGTTGGCTCGGATTTTTTCAGAGGGCTCTAAAATGTAGAAGAACTTAAAGGATTAACCTGAAATTTGCACATGTTGTTGCTAAACTATCCTAGTTTAATATGGCATCATTCTATTTTCATTAAATACTGCTAAAACAAAATTACAAACCAAAAATCAAAAAGTGAGAATTGAGCAACTGTGTACCACCAGGTGTACAGAGTGGCTCAGTGATTCAGTAGTGGTAATTAGTATTAATAAATTAAAAAACGTTAATTATTTATTTTCTATTTTTTAATAGAAATAAAGAAGAATTATTCTAATCTCAAAATGTTGTTCATATCAACCTAAAATCATTTTTACTGAAATCAACCTTATCCCCTCTTTTATTCTTTCAGCAGGAGTATTTCCTATTTTTCTCGTCGTGGTAGTCGGTGGCCGTGGCATTCTATTAATGAAAAAATAAAAGTAGAATTATAAAGTGCTAAAATAATTTATTTTAGGTCTTTACGCTGCACCAATACACAGTGACCCATGAGTCACTGTGTACTTTTTAAAATTGAGTCACTGTTCGCAACTACGCCGTTTTGAAAATATTCAATGACGACAATCGAATCAGCTAACAAACACATCAAAGAACTACACAAATAAGACTTCTACAATATCTACTATACGGCAAACATAATGGTCACCACAAATTACGATAAACTAAGGTATGACAAACAAAAGAAACTTACCTTAAAAGTAATTTTGTAGGCGCGGAAACTAAGAAATGCGATGACACCTCGGTACTGCGCTCGATCTGCCGCCTGATTGGTTTGAACACATTTGGGGTACACACGCTTCAATTGTGCGATAGAGATAGCCATCTAAAGTACGCCGTTCTAGTCGAAACACGTGTGAGCCACTGTTGTCTCCTGAGTCACCGTACCCTCCCTGACCCTACTACGATCCTGACTTACAAGTTTTTTGAAGTGTCATTTCCGTTTGATGATGATGAAGATTTGGCTTGACAGTGACAACAGGTGTTAGTGTTGTCAGTTCGTTTGTGATTATTTACAGCTGTGGGTTTGTTGTTACATTTTGGGCAACTGTACACTGTATAGCCTTTTTCCCCACAACTGAAACACACTAGAACAGATTTATCTACAGTGCAGTTTCTGAGGCTGTGGCCGTTCACCCTGCAGCGGTAACAAAACAAGTTGGACCTAGACTTTTGTGGTTCTGCTGACACCGCAGCTACGGCAGGTCTGACCGTGCACTTATACGCTAGATCTGATGCAAGTGTTTGTTGACTTTGCTTGGGGGGTTCCACAAAGAACTGTGAATTTAACTTCTGCGTCTCCAACTCTTTGCATTTTGATTTAAAGTCCGAGAGCGAAACGATGGGCACCAAGGCTAACCTTTCAGAGAAGCTAGGACGAATATTCCGCCTGAGAATGCGCAGCTTCTCCTCATCACTGATAGGCGTACGAAGTCGCGCGAAAAAGTTGAGCATCACCGAATAGTATGAGCTGAAGGACTCATCGATACCTTGAGTGCGTGCCTTCAGTTCTTCCATGAGCCTATAATCAAAGTCTGTAGGCAGAAATTCATCAAGAAGTTCCTGTTTGAGATCCTCCCACGAATCAACAGAACTGCAGATACCCCTGTACCACAATAAAGCAGAGTCTGTGAACAGCTCAGCTGCAGAACGAAAAACCTTGCGGTAGTTCAGAGAGCGAGAACGAACCAATTCATCAAGCCGACCAAGGAATGACAATACACATGTCTTTCCATTATATTTTAAGTTGAGTGAGCTTATAGCTGTTGGATGAACATAAGTGATCTTGTGATAACAATGTTTTGAAGGTTCCTCCTCTGATTCACTGTCGCTAGCAGAGTCAGAATCCATATCAGTGTCTGCTGGTTCACACTCCAGTTTGGACATGGCAATGGCCAAGTTCGATTGAATTTTTGAAAATAATTCACCATCTACTAAGTCAAGAGGAACTCTGGATGTGCGGTGTTGCAGATGAAAAGCAAGAGAACGAAGCCTATCTATCTGTGCTTGTTTCTTATACTCCGAAGGAGTAGCCAGTTTTTCACAAAGTGAATCTGTTTTTGACTTGAGGACGGAGAGCTCACCTGCAAGGTCAAAGTCTGATGGAAGTGACGTTGGACTTGGGTCCTTAAACAAGCGTGCAACTTGTGATCTCAAGTCCTTGACATTTGTAGCCGGTTTACCACCCCTAATTATCACCTCATACTCCAGCTCCTCCTTCTTTAGCATGTAAGCATTGATTTCAGTTGACATTGTAAAAGTATGAATTTAATTTAATGAATGAAAGTTTAATTTAAGAATTACTATTTACTTGCCTAATTTGGTAAGTTGTATAAATTATCTTACCTAAATTAACTGTTTACCTATTTATTCAAGAAATAAAGATCACTTAGTTCCAATTCCACCTAAAAAAAAATTATACCGTGTAGGTATAAAGTTGTATAAAGTTTACACCCTTGCAAAAGTAGAACTTTCGAAATCAAAACATGGACCTCCAAAAATTATCGGTGCTTGGTCACTCAAACCACATGCACACGAAGTTAAAAGTTGAACTTACCAAAACAAAACAATAAACCTATTGGATTACAAAACAAAACAAATGCACTGTTTTGATTACCTAAGTATAGACAGGTATTGTGATTTGTGATCAAAGATATACTAACACAAGTCTTTGAAAAGTTTGAAAAACCTTGAAAATTCTAGGAACACCACAGGATTATGAAGATATCAATTACCTACTGTATGTGGGATGGAACCACCTAAACAGGATTATGATGAATCGTTTACTGTCTACCAAGTGGGATGAATACCACTAAAGCTGTATTACCTAGAAGAAAAGATGACTTGAAGATAAGAAAATATTGTGTTGTTGTTGTGAATAACCTGCAAAATTGTTACTTGAAATAAACTCACAAGAATACTATTTCATCACCAAGGAATGTATACAAAGTAGTGTGTATTTGTATGATTAAACGATGAAATTATAAAGTGTGTTTATTAAGATATGTTTATTAACAGTACAATATGGGTACAGTATTATAGTGATTACGTGAGGGAGCGGGCCGCGAGGCGGTATGGACGCGCGCGTGCACTCGGCTCCAGTCGTTTTGGTGTAATGGCGGCCCGAGGGCCGCGGGGTGCGCGGGCGCGGGGGCGTAGGCGCGGGGTCGCTGCGGGGTGCGCGGGGGCGGGGCAGCGGCTGCGTTCAGCTGCGTTCAGAAGATGTGCGCGTAGACATCCTCCGGGGCGTTGGAAGCCTGCTTCCAACTAGGCTTATGGGTAGGTAGACTTCTTGTCATCATTGCTCGTCAGTCTTCTGACAATGGTAGAAGACACATCCGGTTGACAGCTCTCTTTATGGTTCCTCTGGTGGTGTAGACGTCTGCGACTCTGCATGTTTTATCCTTGCCTTCGTACAGCTTGCAGACGCGTCCCATTCTCCAATGAAGAGGCGCTAGGTTGTCCTCCTTCAGTAAGACAAGGTCTCCTATTTGTATTGGGGTTTGGTCCTTTCTCCATTTAGTGCGGGTTTGGAGCTCCGCCATGTAGTCTCGCCGCCATCTCTCCCAGAAGGACTGCCGGACTTGCTCGATGCGCTGGTAGCGGTTGGGTCTCGCTGTGGCGGCAGGTCGTGACTGTACAGACTTCAGTGGACGGCCGATTAAGAAGTGCCCGGGAGTCAAGGGATTGAGATCGGTGGGGTCGGAGGATAAGGGAGAAAGTGGACGTGAATTTAAGATTGCCTCTATTTGAGTGAAAAGCGTAGCCAATTCTTCAAATGTTAGGGAGGCATTGGCGGCTACACGTTTTAAATGGTATTTGGCTGATTTGACACCTGCCTCCCATATTCCACCGAAGTGTGGGGAGTAGGCAGGGGAAAACATGAATTTAATTTCCTCGTTAGCGGCGTAATCTGATACTGGTTGACGACTGGACCGTAAAATTTTACCTAACTCATTGTGTGCACCTACAAAGTTCTTGCCGTTATCGCAATAGATCACATAAGGTTTGCCTCGACGAGACACGAATCTGCGTAGGCACGACAAGAAGGCTTCAGTGCTAAGGTCACTGACGACCTCTAAATGGATGGCCTTTGTAGAGAGGCATACGAAGACGCATAGATAGGCCTTTGATATACGGTTACCTCGACCCTTTTTTGACGAAATCATAAAGGGCCCAGCAAAGTCAATTCCGCATGAATTAAAAGGAAAGTCTGGATTGGTTCTCACGCTCGGTAAATCCCCCATCTTAGGCTGTATCGTCTGACCGCGCATGCGTGCGCAGACAACACACCTTCTGCTTATGGCGCGAGCTAGGTTTCTGCCTTGAAGTGGCCAGAACTTCTCACGAACAGACGACAGAAGTAGCTGAGGGCCTGCATGAAATAAATTGACATGTTCATGTTTCATTATAAGTTTAGTTAGGTGATGCTTCGCATCGAGTAGGATAGGGTGCTTCTTATCATATTGACAATCAGACTGGGCTAATCTACCTCCTACTCTCACTAAACCATCAGCATCCAAGAATGGATTCAAAGGCAATAGTCTACTTTTGTTATGTAACTCTTTATTACTAAGTATTTGTTTTAAATCCTTTGGAAAGGACTCTGCCTGACTGTGTTTTAACAACAAAATAGATGAACGATGGAGTTCATCAGCTTGCAAGGGTCCGGTCAGTTTGGTTTTATTTATTTTACAATTGTTTATGAAGCGCAAGACATAGGCATAGGTTCTTTTTAGTTTTAGATAACTTGAATGATCATTGAATTTTATGATTGACTGAGAGGTTACATCATCTTCATTACACAATAATACTTTAGTTTCGGGTAAATTAGTAGGCGTGATGTGAGGTTGGGTAGGCCATTTAGGTTGACCTTCCTTCAGGAATGAAGGTCCCTCCCACCACAAAAAAGAAGCCTGCAGGTGTTGCGGGTCGATGCCCCGGGAAGCTAGGTCTGCAGGGTTCGAATCGGTTGGAACATGTTTCCATTGACAATCTTTGGTAAGTTCGTTTATTTTATTAACTCTGTTACGAACAAACGTTTGTAAGTTTTTATTTTGTGTTTTGAGCCACCCAAGTACCACTGTGGAATCAGTCCACATGTACTTGCTAGTTACCTTGCATGGTATTGACTGTAAGACCTTAACCGACAGCTCAGATCCTAACAAAGCCGCAGTCAACTCTAACCGTGGAATAGTCAGAGTTTTTATAGGCGCGACTCTAGTTTTGGCGCAAAGTAACCTAACGGTAAGACTCTCTTCATCTATGTATGAGCGCATGTAGACACATGCTCCGTAGGCTTGCTGAGAAGCATCGACGAAACAATGTAGTTCGACTGACTGGATTGGGCTGCCATCTAAAACACAGCGAGGAACAACAATGTTAGATAAATGATGTAGGTTTTCAAGAAAGGCGAGCCATCTTTTTACAAAGGGCTCAGGTACTGGGTCATCCCAGTCCAATTTGGCACTCCATAAATGTTGGAGTAATATTTTTGGTTTTATAATACAACAGCTGACTAACCCCAATGGGTCGAAGAGCTTGCAAGTTGTAGAAATAATTATTCTTTTTGTTACATTGGAGGTGGTTTCGACACCGCTTGGAAAATGTAATTCGTCTGTCTTAGGTGACCATTTCAAACCTAAAACAGTAGCTTCTTCGTGAAGATCAAGACAATCCGTAGATGCTGACTGATCACTTAATATTTGAGGGCAATTTGAGCGGAACTTTCTCAGCGGGAAACGCAGAGTGCAACGCTTGGGTGACATTTAAATAGTTTCTTTGTGTTCACGAATGACACAGTGATGGGGTAAGTAGAACCTAAAATCAGGTTAAGAGATTTATTTTAAATGTCCTAAATCGCCATATTATTTTATATATTTTTATTCACTATATTGTTTTTAATTTTTATTTAGTTTTCTTTTCAGATTTATGAAATGGCTCATTGCAGTAGGGAATGAGTTGCCAAGTGCCTGCTGAGGATCCTCCTTCAGAGGCATCATGACTGAAAATCGACCGTCAGGTAAGCGACGAGTATTCTCTATGTAGTGAGATTCACAAAATTTTTCATCTGAAGAGTAGGTTATTTTATCTGAGGGCAATTCTTCGACCTCCCAGAATTTTTTTATAGATTCATGGACATCTTGTAGTGATGTTTTTGAATTATTTTGCATGAAGTTGCATTGGATTGTGTTTTTATTTTTATTTTTATTAAAGTAGGATTCTCCGGTAAAACCAGCTACAAGCCAACCTAACACGCTATCTTGTAAAACAGGTTTATTAGGACCCAATCTTATTTGATTGTCACGAATGACATCGAAGAAAATGTCTGCACCTAGCAGAATATCTATCATGGAGGATTCATGAAATGAGGGGTCGGCTAAAACAATGTTATTAGGCAGCCGCAGCCTCTGAACATCGACTTGACAATTAGGTACACTACCCGTGATTGTAGGTATGACTAAACAATTCACCTTCACATTATAGGCGCCGACACGAGACTTCAACAATAGATCACACCTTTCAGACACCTTACACTCAGCCTTGCCTAAACCAAATACATTGAATGCATTTATTTGTTCCGTATCTAATCCTACTCTATTTTTCAGATCAGAGGTGATGAACGAGCCCTGACTCCCAGTATCCAACAACGCGCGGGCGAGGTAGGTACGATTGGTTCGTTTATTAAAGACCTCCACTTGCGCTGTACATAGCAGAACCTGGCCTGAAGAAGTCGCTGACAAACTCACCGGAACATTGCAAGCTGATGTTTCGCTGCTTTCTGAAGCTATGTTAACAATTGTATTATTTTTGTGTAAAAGTGTGTTATGTTTTTCTCGACAGGTACGGCAGAAACCTTTCAACGTACAATCAACATTATTGTGACCACTACGTAGGCAATTGGTACATAAATTGTGTTTAGACACCTCAGCAAGTCTGTCGTCTATGCTCATGGTTTTGAACTTGTGGCATTGAAACACCTGATGGTTCAATTTGTTGCAGATGGGGCATGACTTCTTGTGAGAATGAGAACCCTCCGAAACAGAAAAAGAATGAATTTTTCCTTTTTGAAAATTATTATTATTATTATTATTTTTTGGGTTATTATTATTATTACTGCGGGCACAATTAGCAGTTTCTAAAACATTGGCTCGATTTTCAATAAATTCTTTGAATTCCTTGATTGTAGGCAAGTGCGACAAGCGCCCCTTATGTTCCTCCCATTTTCTACTTGTTATTGCATCTAATTTTGCTGAGACCAGAAATATAACTAAGGGGTCCCATCCGGTAGTAGGAACATCCAGGGAATTGAGAGCATTTAAATTTTTATGAACCTGATCACTCAAATACCTCAAGGCCTTATATGAGTCCCTCTGAATTGGGTCGAGGCTCACCAACGCACTCAAATGGTTGTTTATCAAAATGTTTTTATTATTATACCTATCACATAAAGCCGTCCACGCAAATTCGTAGTTCCTCGCAGAAAACTCTATGGATCTGATAACGACACTTGCACTACCTACTAAAGAGTTTCTCAAATAATGAAACTTGTTGATCGGTGCGATTGAGTCATTGTCATTGATAAGAGAATCAAAAGTGTCTCTAAATTCTAGCCATTTAATATAGTTGCCATCAAAAGTGGGCAGATTGATTGTTGGCAGTTTCACAGAACTATTTACTGCATGACAACAACTTGACTTCGCAGATCCCTGATCAGAATTTTTATCTTTGGCTGAAAATGAGTCAATTATTACTTGTGCCGATGCTATTAGAGAATAAAACTTGCTTTCAGTTAATTCCCGCTCTGAAATCTGCTCCTCAATGTTATGAGAAAGTTCTTCGATTTCAGTTTGTATACTGTCAAAGCTAGACAGCAATTCTTGTACTTGAGCTAATCGTAACGATAGTTCTGTTATTTTTAACTTTGATAAATCAGCAGGTTGATCATCCTGATAATTATCAAGAAACTTTTCAAACAAAGTTAGTCTACTTCTTAGAATACCACGCTTTTTTGATATATTTTTTAAATATACTATAGGATCCACTTTACTTGTAGATTCAACATTTAAAAGTGGAATAGGGCTTTTAGATCTTACCTTTGACTCAGTGTCAACCATTGTAATGTTTTTTAAGGCTTCAATCAATAGAAAATATCAAAGAAAACGATTGAAATAAATAGGCACAATAAGTTAGACAATACCTACCTAGTGCAATTGAGTCACTGATGCAATTATTTATTATTTACCTACCTATAATACGCAATAGTATCTATTTTAATTAAAGAAAATGTGCACTCTGACCATCTAAAATCCAGTCGTCACCCAGTCCAAACCACAGCCGCTGCCGCCGAGCTCGCCAGCAGCGCGAGCAGCGCCCGCCACCACCACCGAGCCCGCCTCGGACGCCGCCTGTGCCCGCGCACACGGACACAGCACAGCCCGGCAAGGCGCGAGGGGAAACACGAGGACTCGACCACAACAGTGGACACTGGAATTGTTAGGCAAAGCGTTGAAATAAAACTGCTAAGGCGAGAGCACTAGATTCGAAACAATAAAGGTTATTTTAGAGATTTTAAATTTACGTATTATTTTTATGAAAATTGGAAAGTTAGGACAGGCAATAATGCGTGCAGCGTGCACTTACAATTTTATTATTTTAAAACTGTGACCAATAGAAATTTCACTAGGCAAATGAATCGTAGGATAGAATTTTTAGGTTTTTATTTTGTGATCAGATGATGTTCTGATCAACGAAACGAACTTGGAAACACAAAATGGCGTATTGAAAAATGTGTGCGTGCGAACAAAAATGGTGCTGCTGTGCAAATAATAATAGGCAGAGATGGCACGCAATATGCAAGATGCCTCCCTAAACAGCTTCGAAGTAGCTAGGCATTCACACAGCAAATAGAAGTGGGGACTTGGGGACAGGGAAGTAAAATGAAGGCTTACTTTTGTCGGCCGCCACGTTTTCGTCCTTGTACAACTCACACACTCGATGGCTTCGTTCTCCAAAGTCCAGGTTTTGGTGCCACGGTTTTGGCAAAGTCACGGTCTCCAAAATGTGGCAAAAGTCACGGTCGCCAGTTGTTTATTAAGATATGTTTATTAACAGTACAATATGGGTACAGTATTATAGTGATTACGTGAGGGAGCGGGCCGCGAGGCGGTATGGACGCGCGCGTGCACTCGGCTCCAGTCGTTTTGGTGTAATGGCGGCCCGAGGGCCGCGGGGTGCGCGGGCGCGGGGGCGTAGGCGCGGGGTCGCTGCGGGGTGCGCGGGGGCGGGGCAGCGGCTGCGTTCAGCTGCGTTCAGAAGATGTGCGCGTAGACAAAGTGTATTGTGTAGAATGTGTAGCAATGTATATTGTGTAAGTTTGTATGGAAAGTTATGTTAAGTATTTTTAAATAAAAGTTTTGAAAACACAAGTTGATTTTTGTCCACGGTTACTGGTATCACAATTTTGTATAAATTTAGTTACACAAAACACCTGTTTTTAAAACAATAGGCTCTCTTATCTATGTAAAAACCAAAAAACACTGTTTAGCTTAGGCCGCTATAAAGTTTATCAAATAAAGATAGAATGTAAAGTTCTTAGAAACCGCTTGAATTTTGTTTTACAATAATACACTACTATTAGACACACTTATTTTAAGACAATAAAATAATGTTTATAAAGAACACAGTACTAAAAATGTTTACACAAGTTTGGAAATAAAACAACAACAATAATAATTCACAATATTTTTCTTTGTGTTAGTATATTGAATTTATACGAAGAGAATTTTGGATAAATTGGTTGCTGGGGCTGATTAAACCCGTTGGGCGCCACTGTAACGTTTTAGAATTTGAGAAGCTACCTAACCGGAGGGATGATGAATGAATGGAAACAAGTTTTAAATGATAAACATTTATTAAAAAGAAATAAGAAAGTAGTGAGTAAGTTGGGCGCCTTTAAGAAAGATAGGTTAGGTAAATAAGATGCTACGGCTAGCTCTCATGAGCATCTAAATTAATCTAGGGTTTACAGGGTTCGTGGAGAGCCAACACGATCAGACTTGTACCAGCAACCAGCTTAACGTTTAAATTTAAGATTGAACGGATACTGCAGAAGGCAGCATCAAAGGTGTGTAGACTGTTTTGAGGGTTAGAGGTTGACGACACAGAAGTAATGGAACTCAGCCGAGAGAGAACGCTCGGAGACTGAGGGTACCGTGGAGGGGATCGCAGCGGCCGGTCTCGAAGGAAGGGGGCCAGCTCACTGCGAAGACAGCACCGCTCCAGGTGATATCCCGTCTGCGAGGCCTCGGCTGGTGACTCGAGATGTTGAGAGAAGAAGAGGGTAAGAAAAAAAAACCCCGAACGGGGTTTTTGTCCACCGAGACAAGAGCTGAATCCTCAGCTGGACTCGGTCGCCGCGTCTTCGCCGGGAAGGCACTCTCCTGGGCTTCCGTCCGCTCGTGGGTGAATGATAGAAAAGCTGGTCTTATCTGAGAGTACACCACGAGAAAGGCCCTGCGCACGCGCCGACACGTGTCCTACGACAAAGACCACAAAATATAAATTCCAGGCTAACAGGATCGTCAGCCGTCGATAGAAAGCCAATGAAATAGATGCTTACCAGCTGAGATGAGATCAAAATTCACGGATTCTTATTAAAAAATTTAGAACTACAGGAACGCCGACCCGACAAGACCACGCCAGATCGGAAATGAAAGGAATCGGAGTTTCCAGCGCAGGAATCCCTGGATTCGCTAGAAAACTATCGAGATTTGAATATTTTGAATTTGTTTACAACTAAATTTTATGAAGAAGGTTCAATGAACCTTGCCCAAGCACAGCCAAAATATCTGGAATGTGAATTTGACAATTCTAAAGATCTGACACTGAAACTAACCTGAAACTATGAAAAAAAAACAAAATTGATGCTGGCTGGAGAGAATAAAAAAAAGCTACTTTCAAGCAGTGTGCGTTCAAAATGGCAACACTAGATAAAAAAAATTAAACTTCCTGCGGAACGTAGACAGGAGACATGGCGGAATGTCACTGTCACTGACGGCGTGTCAGATGACATTCCGCGCCAGCACTCAAGTCCTATGGCAAGAGCAAATACTATCGATTAAATATTTACCGGCGGGACAATTCAAAAAGACCATTACAGGGTATCAAATGAAAGGGCTTGATGAGCGCAACACAATGCTGATCTGATGATGGAGTCAGGACCTGTTCCCTGGAACTTTTTAATGATATGGGTATCAAATGACAGAGCTTGATGAGCGCAACACAATGCTGATCTGATGATGGAGTCAGGACCTGTTCCCTGGAACTTTTTAATGATATGGGTATCAAATGAAAGAGCTTGATGAGCGCAACACAATGCTGATCTGATGATGGAGTCAGGACCTGTTCCATGCTTTGAAGAAATATGTAAACTAGAACGGACACCGGCGAACTCATACTTGACGATCCAACTGAAGCCGATCGGCGTCAGCTCATTCATTCACTAGCTCACGTTCATCACAATCGGTCGCTGGCTCTATGGTGTTGAATGTTGACGAAAAGTTATAGAAATGACTTTCAAAAATGCCGTCTTGCATTTTAAAAACTTGCAAAAACGCAACAACTATACAAAAAAAGGATAGTGGCGTAACTTATCATCGGTAAGTAAACAAAACATCAACTAAAACAAAGCAAAACTAATTTTTGTCAAAATTTGCCGCCATTTCTAGAAAATCATAGAATATGAAAATTGAACTGTACAGATTGGACACGGTAGGTAATAAGTGTTGGTGAACTCATAATATAAGGACCTAGTTATTTTAACTCAATTAGGTATAATATAACTGATTTATTGTTTAGCTCATAAAATACCTACTCAGCCTATGCCGTTTGTCTGTCTGTTTGGTAGAAAATGGTAGAATACTTTTTATTTGGAAATGCATACACAGATACCTACAATACTACCTATAAAATAATATAATTCGTCACACAAATGTTTGTCCTGGGTGGGAATCAAACCCACGACCTAGTCAATTTGTTTAGATAAGGCAGAGTAATAATTAGTAGGTAAAAAAGCTGTGTCGCTTCTGTGCGGTGTCTAATCTCTCATTAGGCCCCGCCCATGTTCCGTCTCATTTGTGACACGTCTATGGTTTGTACTTTCTTCTCTAGTTATTATCTCAATGGTTCCATGGAACTTTTTAATGATATGGGTATCAAATGAAAGGGTTTGATGAGCGAAACACAATGCTGATCTGATGATGGAGTCAGGACCTGCTCCATGGAACTTTTTAATAATATGGGTATCAAATGAAAGGGCTTGATGAGCGCAACACAATGCTGATCTGATGATGGAGTCAGGACCTGTTCCATGGAACTTTTTAATGATATGGGTATCAAATTAAAGGGCTTGACGAGCGCAACACAATGCTGATCTGATGATGGAGTCAGGACCTGTTCCCTAGAACTTTTTAATGATATGGGTATCAAATGAAAGGGCTTGATGACCGAAACACAATGCTGATCTGATGATGGAGTCAGGACCTGTTCCATCGAACTTTATAATGATATGGGTATCAAATGAAAGAGCTTGATGAACGCAACACAATGCTGATCTGATGATGGAGTCAGGACCTGTTCCATGGAACTTTTTAATGATATGGGTATCAAATGAAAGGGTTTGATGAGCGAAACACAATTCTGATCTGATGATGGAGTCAGGACCTGCTCCATGGAACTTTTTAATAATATGGGTATCAAATGAAAGGGCTTGATGAGCGCAACACAATGCTGATCTGATGATGGAGTCAGGACCTGTTCCATGGAACTTTTTAATGATATGGGTATCAAATGAAAGGGTTTGATGAGCGAAACACAATTCTGATCTGATGATGGAGTCAGGACCTGCTTCATGGAACTTTTTAATGATATGGGTATCAAATGAAAGGACTTGATGAGCGCAACACAATGCTGATCTAATGATGGAGTCAGGACCTGCTCCATGGAACTTTTTAATAATATGGGTATCAAATGAAAGGGCTTGATGAGCGCAACACAATGCTGATCTGATGATGGAGTCAGGACCTGTTCCATGGAACTTTTTAATGATATGGGTATCAAATGAAAGGGTTTGATGAGCGAAACACAATTCTGATCTGATGATGGAGTCAGGACCTGCTTCATGGAACTTTTTAATGATATGGGTATCAAATGAAAGGACTTGATGAACGCAACACAATGCTGATCTAATGATGGAGTCAGGACCTGTTCCATCGAACTTTATAATGATATGGGTATCAAATGAAAGGGTTTTATGCGCGAAACACAAAGCTGGGTTAGGATTTACTTTTGACTTCGATTTTTGATGTTTGATTTTTCATTTTTAATCTTGATTTTAATTTTAAAATCAAAATCAAGAAATAAAAATCAAAATAAAAATTTCGAGATCCGAGAATCGAGAAATGAGAAACAAGAATCAAGAATCACAAATCAAAAATTAAAAAATTGAAAATCAAGAATTAAGAATCCGAGATACAAGATCCGAGAATCGATAATCGAAAATTGAAAATCAAGAATCAAAATCAAGAATCAAAATCAAGAATCAAGAACCCGATATCCAAGATCCGATAATCAAGAATTGAGACTCGAAAATCGAAAATCAAGAATCCGAGATCCGAGAATAGAGAAACTAAAATTGAAAATCAAGAATCAAGAATCAAAGTGAAAGTCAAAATCAAGAATCAAAGTCAAAGTAAACCCCGACCTAGCTTTGTGTTTCGCTCATCAAGCCCTTTCATTTGATACCCATATCATTGTAAAGTTCCAGGGAACAGGTCCTGACTCCATCATCAGATCAGCATTGTGTTTTGTTCATCAAGCCCTTTCATTTGATGCCCATATTATCATTAAAAGTTCCATGGAACAGGTCATAACTCCATCATCAGATCAGCATTATGTTTTGCTCATCAAGCCCTTTCATTTGATACCCATATGATTAAAAAGTTCCATGAACCAGGTCCTGACTCCATCATCAGATCAGCATTGTGTTTCGCTCATCAAACCCTTTCATTTAATACCCATATCGTTAAAAAATTCCATGGAACAGGTCCTGACTCCATTATCAGATCAGCATTGTGTTGCGCTCATCAAGCCCTTTAATTTGATACCCATATCATTAAAGAGTTCCATGGAACAGGTCCTGACTCCATCATCAGATCAGCATTGTGTTGCGCTCATCAAACCCTTTCATTTGATACCCATATTATTAAAATGTTCCATGGAGCAGGTCCTGACTCCATCATCAGATCAGCATTGTGTTTCGCTCATCAAACCCTTTCATTTGATACCCATATCATTAAAAAGTTCCATGGAACAGGTCCTGACTCCATCATCAGATCAGCATTGTGTTGCGCTCATCAAGCTCTTTCATTTGATACCCATATCATTATAAAGTTCGATGGAACAGGTCCTGACTCCATCATCAGATCAGCATTGTGTTTCGGTCATCAAGCCCTTTCATTTGATACCCATATCATTAAAAAGTTCCAGGGAACAGGTCCTGACTCCATCATCAGATCAGCATTGTGTTGCGCTCATCAAGCCCTTTAATTTGATACCCATATCATTAAAAAGTTCCATGGAACAGGTCCTGACTCCATCATCAGATCAGCATTGTGTTGCGCTCATCAAGCCCTTTCATTTGATACCCATATTATTAAAAAGTTCCATGGAGCAGGTCCTGACTCCATCATCAGATCAGAATTGTGTTTCGCTCATCAAACCCTTTCATTTGATACCCATATCATTAAAAAGTTCCATGGAACAGGTCCTGACTCCATCATCAGATCAGCATTGTGTTGCGCTCATCAAGCCCTTTCATTTGATACCCATATTATTAAAAAGTTCCATGGAGCAGGTCCTGACTCCATCATCAGATCAGAATTGTGTTTCGCTCATCAAACCCTTTCATTTGATACCCATATCATTAAAAAGTTCCATGGAACAGGTCCTGACTCCATCATCAGATCAGCATTGTGTTGCGTTCATCAAGCTCTTTCATTTGATACCCATATCATTATAAAGTTCGATGGAACAGGTCCTGACTCCATCATCAGATCAGCATTGTGTTTCGGTCATCAAGCCCTTTCATTTGATACCCATATCATTAAAAAGTTCTAGGGAACAGGTCCTGACTCCATCATTAGATCAGCATTGTGTTGCGCTCGTCAAGCCCTTTAATTTGATACCCATATCATTAAAAAGTTCCATGGAACAGGTCCTGACTCCATCATCAGATCAGCATTGTGTTGCGCTCATCAAGCCCTTTCATTTGATACCCATATTATTAAAAAGTTCCATGGAGCAGGTCCTGACTCCATCATCAGATCAGCATTGTGTTTCGCTCATCAAACCCTTTCATTTGATACCCATATCATTAAAAAGTTCCATGGAACAGGTCCTGACTCCATCATCAGATCAGCATTGTGTTGCGCTCATCAAGCTCTTTCATTTGATACCCATATCATTAAAAAGTTCCAGGGAACAGGTCCTGACTCCATCATCAGATCAGCATTGTGTTGCGCTCATCAAGCTCTGTCATTTGATACCCATATCATTAAAAAGTTCCAGGGAACAGGTCCTGACTCCATCATCAGATCAGCATTGTGTTGCGCTCATCAAGCCCTTTCATTTGATACCCATATCATCATAAAATTCCATGGAACAGGTCCTGACTCCATCATCAGATCAGCTCGCTGTCACCCTATTATTACATTATTAGTTACACAACAATTCAGATCATTATTCTGCTTTAACGGCCTTTTTAGCCCCGCAGAAAATATTTAAAAATAGGTAATTAATAACTTAGCAACCAATGTATCAAACGCTCCTATTTCGCTATATTCTTCGTAGCCGGCGACGTGCTTTGCGAGTCGACTCAGTGCGAGCTCCGGGATGCAAAGCGATACGTCCACCCCCTAGAAGCGCTCGGCGCGGTCTGCTTGCGTCGAGTAGATAGGGTAGTAGATACGACGCGTTTTAGGTTGTTTTAAAAGATTTTTCATTGCCAATTTTTTAATCTTTTTGCATTTTTTTTTTTCAGAAAAGGATTGATTTTGAACTCAAGTTTATTTCTGTTTTGTTAATTTTACGAACAAGAGTTCTAAGTCAGTTCTAAGTAGCCAAAATCAAAAGCAATTCTTTGGCCGTTTTCTCGAAATTTGGACTAAGTTAAAGATTTTTTTACTCAAAAACTAAATAAAGGTAGGTAGTAAAAAGTAATCCATTTAATAGTTTGGTTGACTATCACAGCAAAACATCGTAATTTTTTTATACCATTTGGACGTCAAAATGATTCGTAAATATGGTGATTTCTAAACCTCTTACAGCAAAAATTCACAAAACAGTCGCCGGTTTGAGGTCGATTAATCAAAAAGAAATAATAAAAATACAAAAGTAGCTCATTTAATAGTACAAAATTGAAATGATATTTCATGCTGTGCCATAATTTTTTTATAAATACAGTGTTTTCATTGAAAAATCCTGCCCCAAAACATCACGTAAATCAGAAAATTTTGTCTAATGCCTCTTAACTCAATTTTGGGACAAATTATTCGACAGATTGTTTTATTCCACTCCGCTCTTTCAGCCATCATCACCACAATCCCCCCTTTTTACTAGTCAAGACTAGTAAAAAAGTGGTAATGGGAGGTAAACCAAAGAAACCATAGACTGTATACGGATACAGTATTATGTTTTCTTAGGTTTACCCCTTTCGCTAAATCCATAATATTCAAACCTAACAATCTTCTCATTCCACCTTACAACAATTACCATCAGTCACTACCAAAGGTACTAAACACAAAAGTGCTATTGAACATAAATGCTTCCAAAGATTTCTACACCGTCCATAAGTTACAAACCCCCTTAAACATGAATGGACACGATTATCATCATCATAATACGTGTTTCACCTGAATATGCACACCCGCTTTGTTCCTCAATATAGGGACCCACATTAGAGGCGCACATTATCGACAGCCTAAGGGTTGGATCGCGCATTGAATCACTAGTAATGTTATTGAATAGTCTACGACATAGATGTGATACTCCTTACTTGGCAAACTCGTGTTATTGAGCAGACAAAGGATTCATAGGTTTTTTTTCTCTGTATTTTTATGTTCCAATTTCATTTGATTGTGTAAGCAGTGCTTGAGCTTGTGTTCAGATTTTTTCTTTTCTACTATGTTTCTATCATTGAAAACCTGTTATTTTCTTTCAGTTTTGTAAGTAGTAGTAATTTAGTAGACTTTTATTATTATTTATTTAAAGCATTGCCTCGTTTCTATTCTATATTAAAAGTATGTTTGTATGAGCTCGTTTCTAACTCTTGACAAAGTTTTCTGGCCGCCTGAAGGCTTTCGGCTTCGGAAAACTTTACAATCAATACGGCAAATAACAAGTTGCGATTCTACATGTGTATTATTTTGCTCTGCCAGCGCCCTGAGCATCGGGGTAGATCCGTCCCGGAGTTCATGAAAAATGTACGGCATCGGAGTTGATTTGCATCGGAATGCGAGTCTTCGGCTTAATGACGGCATTTTTATGAGTATATAGCAATTTTATGCGAGGACTAGAATGCCCTGCGGTCAGCCATTACAAGCATTTTGAAGCACAACGTTCTTATCAAGAAACTTATAAGCAAGTGGCCAACTCGATGACGGAGTTTTTTAGGCCGTCTAAAAGGCCTTCGTCGATAGATCGGTGACTTTCTGAGCGGCCACATTTTGGATGGGTTAGTACCCGTCCAAATTATGTCATTGTGATATTAACTGCTGAGCGCTTCTGTGCTTGGAAGGGAACGTTAAATTGCCTGAAAACTCCTTCATGAAATACATATTTTAAACTTTCGCGACTTGAACACATTTTTAAATTATTATTGACGGGACTTAATCGCGTAAATCTTAAGGACTTAATCGAGGTAAATAAAATAATTTAAAAATCCTTCATAAAAGTTAGCCACTAGGTATATAGCCATTATAAAAAGCTTTTGTAATCGGTTGTTGTTTACACCAATCAACTAAGCGTTATTGTATCAACAGTGTGTAAATAAATACATCCAAATCTTTAACCAATACATTTGATTACAACCTTTGTTCTCAAAAGACAGATTCTCAACAATTTATGATAATATTTACATGTTTTTCCACAAATAAAAATTTTTTTCGAAAATTGTTTTATTGGCTCTCTGAAAATCCACATGCATCCAATGTTGTCCATTTAGAAGGTACCTACTACATAATTAAAATAATTTTAATTAGTGAATATATTTATTAGCTGATTGAAAATATTTTTGAAGGAAAGGAAATTGAGTAACTAGGTAAATAATTAAAAAAAAAATTTAAAGGATCATTACATTACACACTTTCTCACTTTAATTTTATCCACACTCATTTTCTTTTATTTTTTTAATTTAAGTAAGTATTATTTTATTGAACCACACTCATTCATTTTCGGTGAAATAAAAATGTGTTACCTTGTCTCGTTTGAAAGTCCGTCAGTAACCTTTTACATGTTTAGATTCTATATACAGTTAAACGCATAAACTTTCGGTACGTTTTGTGTGAGAACTAGGCCAGCCCGGCGCGATCTATTCACGGGATGTACGGGTTTTCCCGATGGAAATGTCTAAAAAGTTTACATGTATTTGTTTTGTAACTTGTGGCTATGTGGGCTGTGGATCTCGCGAGTCCAATTTAATTTACTTAATCGATCGAGCGAGCGAAGCGAGCGAAGATCTTAGTGGCAAGTTAGGCGATTTTGCTTTGTATGTTTGTATGTTTGTATGTTTCATTTTTATGTTCTCGCATAACTATCGAACCGCTAATCCAATCTGTATGAAACTTGATAGGTCAATAGGTAGTGCTATGGAAATTTGCTGTGGAGCGTATGAGCGTAATCGATGAAGGGGTTGTAAAGATATGGGGTTCCCAAGGGGGTAAATTTTTTTCAAAGTTACCCAAATATATTGAGTGGGGTGTCATACGAAAGGGCTTATTTTGTACATTCCAAAATGGTTTTTATTTTTAATCTAGGATGTATAGTTTTTGAAATACGACCAAAGAACAAAAACTACGAAACCAGAGCTGCAAGAGCTCCCGTTTCATAGAGTTTCGATGTCTTCGTAGCTCATTGACTGGTCGGTCTTAAAAAGAGAGTGGCATCGTTGCGGTTTGGTTTGCAATGATTTTAGATGCTACTTGATTTATTTTCATGATAAAAAAATTTTTGATAAAGAATGAAAATAATTGGGGTAAAAAAAGTTAATAAACAAATATATTGAGTGGGGTGTCAAATGAAAGGTCTTATTTTGTACATTCCAAAATAGTTATTATTTTCATTCTAGGACGTATACTTTAGAAATACGACGAGAATTCATAAATATGAAATAAGTAAATGAAAAATTAGACACGACATTATTGTATTGCATGCATGCTAGTATTTTTTACCATGAAGAGCTAGCGCAATAGGCATACTCGGCAGTAGTAGCACTTGAAATTATAGGGGTAGTCAGAAGAAAGTCCAAATGTAAGCCATCTACGGTGCGCGAGATCTCAGTTCGGGGCGAACTACTAGTATAAAAAAGCTTAGCGGGCCACAATGTGGTCCGCGGGCATAGGGTTGAGCAGCCTTGCTTTAGAGTCTAAAGTATGTGCCGACTGTAATGAGACAAAGTCTAAAGTTTAGACAGTAAAAGACAAACAGTAAGTAACTTCTCAAAAGATGTGACGCGAAGTCGCCATCAAAGGAACTCGTAGCTAACATGTTGTATGCAACATTGCAACACAATGCTCTGACAAGACTGACTTTCAAACAGCTTGAGCACTAGCAAGATTCACACAGTACAAGGAATAATTCACGTAGGTACCATCGGCAACACATGTCATTTGTCTGAATAAAACGTACGTTTGTTACTAAGTACGTCATTCACTCGCGTGTTGATTACCCTAAACAGAAAGTTTCTGGAATAAATCAGTAATTTTTACTCAGTTTATAATCTAATCAGCCCACTGGATCCCACTGCTGGGCATGGGCCTCCCTTCCCTTTTTCCATTCACCCCGGTGCAAGGCTTCTGTCGGCCAGTTAGTGGAGTAGTCGTCGAGTTCGTCCCGCCATCTCCGCTTGAGCCGACCACGAGGCCGCTTAACGCCTTGTGGGACCCACTCAGTGGTAACCTTAGACCTTACCCTTACCCCTAGACCTTACCCCACAATTCCTCCGGCATACTGCAGTAATAAGTAATTTTTTTTTAATTCATCGGTTGTTGTCCGACAGCAGGGCAAAGGCCTCCATTTTCTTCTAACACTTTTCACAATTATTCTAAACGGTACCAAATTTTAAAAATATTAGACTATAATACTGGTAGATATAAATTAACCCGAATAAGGACATTAATCGAAAAAAAAAAATATTTTGGTACCAACTCTTCCAAATTAACTCAAAACTTCATTCAGTAAAATATAAGCAAAACAAAAAAAAATACAATTTTTCTGTACAAAATCATAATGAGCTCGTAGTTTCTTACTAAGTCCGCAGCTTCTTTAAAAAAACTGGAAAAAGGTTCGCAGATTTTCATACTGACCGTACTACACTTATTTACCACAAATAGTTACATTTTGCGTTAACTGTTGGAATAAGTAAGTCCAAGCTTAATGTTTGGTTGACGAGTTCAGGCCGTAAAGGATTTATTCAGTTGGAACTAGAACTTATATAAGTATCTCTATGTTCTCTGCCTACTCCTAAAAGAAAGTACCTGAGTAAGTTCGTAGGCCAACTCTGGTGACGGAGTTTTTAGGCCGCCTAAAAGCCGGGACCGACAATTTAACGTGCCCTCCGAAGCAAGGAAGCGCTCAGCTCGTAATGCCACTTGCGGTCAGCCATCAAAATTGTGACCACGCACAACGTTGCTTAACTTCAAATCAAGAACGTCTCAGCAAGCTACGCCACAAGGGCCTCAGAAAAAGTAATATTTCGTATGAACAGTTTTAGGAATTTACGAGATTGGCTTATTTCTGAATCCAGATGTTTCTGTGAACATGGATATGCTAGGACTAGGCTATATTGGTACTAGGACACATAAATAAGACTCTATGCTGAAGGCTAAACTATATTCACTACAATAGCGATGTAGGTAAGTAAGTGATTTTCGCTGGCTTTGGTTTCGGTGGTTTCTTAACATTCGGAAACCGTCATATTATTATAATTATGTATTGCGTAATTCCTTAATTGCGTAATAAATATCGATAAATCTATTATTGACTAGCTGACGCCAGCGGCTTCGCCCGCGTGGACTACTACTTTTTATCCCACGGGAAACATGCATTTTTCGGGATCAAAAGTAGGCTATATACTCTCCAGCCCTCCAACTATCTCCACACAAAAAAATCACGTCAATGCGTCTCTCCGTTTTGACGTGAAAGCAGGACAAACAAACAAACACACTTTCACATTTATGATATGGGTACGGATATTATCTAAATATGTAGGTAAGTATGGAAAATTGATCGTGAAAATTAAAAAAAAACTGTCTACAATTAATCCAGACGATTCCTTTCTGTTGAAATATACTTTTTTGTATTTTATGTCTACTATGACCTACTACTATGTCAGATCACCACGGAGATGGCGGGACGAACTAGATGCACATGATCCAGATTGGCCCAATGCCGCCAAGGACAGAAAAAGCTGGAAAGAGGGGAGGAAGGCCTTTGCCCTGCAGTGGGATAGAATAGACTAAAATAATAATATGTCTACTATAACACGGTAGCTATTTTATAAAAACACGGTCAAAGGAACATTACCAACAGCTGTTTCCGAAGGTACCCTTTATCGAATTATAGGGGTCCATATCTATTATGCTATTAACACGTTCACTGCGCCATCATTTTCAAAGAACTTTCAGCTGGTGCTTTGGAGACCTAAAAGATCTCCAAACTAAACTACCCGTTGGTGCGTTTGAGACCTAATCAGTCTCCTAAAAATACAGTTTTGAAAATAATTTATATCTTCCAAAAAACCAATGACATAATATTTTGAAGTTTTTGTGGGTCAAGAGAGCCTATTGCTCTACATTTTGCTAGGTTCGCACGCAGTTATGACATTAGAATAAACTACAAATACCAAAAAAAAATTAGGTATCGATTGTATCTCGTACCGCAACCGAAGATAGTTCAATATGTGTAGTAAGTAGTGATGGGAATAAAATAATATCTCAGTTGTCGATTGAAAAAGTTTTAATAGAGAAGTTTATTTAGAAACTATGCAAAGTGTTTTTCATTAAAGCATGGTAATCACTGTCACTATTAGCCAATGGGGGGCAAATTTGAAAATTTTCCAAAATTGTTATTTTACTGGACGTTGCAGCAGTATAGTCCGTCACTGATTTTTCGTTCTTAGAAATCTCACCAAAATAAATAGACTTTTTACACTTTTTCCTTTTTAAATGACTTATTTTAACTCACATTTAAAATAACGACCTCCCACGTCGATGCTAGGACAACACTAAATCGAGTCATGCAGCGCCCGCGCCGCCTACCCTCCCTCTCTTGCGTCTACGAGGCCTACGATTCCACGAGTATCGACATGTCTCCTAACGCAAGGAATGAAAATAATTATACTTCTGTGCGTTAGGGACCTAATCCATCTCTAATTATTTTTTTTATGTCCTTGAATTCACCTTTAAGTAGGAAGCAAAAATGTATATTTGTCTTACTCATACATAAAGAACTTTCCATGTTAGAGCCCCCCGCAAGGAGTGAAACAACACGATTATAGTCAACGCACAATACAAAAGTCCTGCACGAGATCTGATAGATCTCGTAATGCAATGAACGTGTTAAGGTGCCTTTACACAATGCACTTTAAATATGTTACGAGTAGGTTTATGTACTAAAACATTTGTCTACAGACTTTTGATAAAAACTTGATTATAAAATCTTGGTTTTGTACACGCCCTTTTGTACACATAATGGCACACGCCCTTTTTAACATAGAATTACGTTCACCATATAACTTGGCTAATGGCGATTTCGCCATCTGTTTTAATCTTACAGTAAGTCGAAATCGCCATCTAACATACCTATTTTTCTACCTTCTACGAGTTAAAAAATAATTTAATGTCATTTGACATCGGGTTTGAATTACATATTAATAGTCAAAAGCTCACAGGCATCTGTATAGAACAAAGCAGTTTGTTTTACCAGGTGTCAGTCACTATTTTACTTACATATCAATCTAATTTTAAATTGCAAATTTTAAATTGCAAAACATTTCGGTTTTAATCGAATTCAAAAAAGGAGGAGGTTCTATTTTCGTTTCCACTGTGTGTATTTTGTATGTATGCTCACCAAATAATGAATAAAGAAGATAAGTAGTTTTTGAAAAACAAAAAGAAGGAAAGTAGTTTTTTAGTTTTTTGAAAAAATACCATTTATATCATAATTTTTATAAAAAATATCCTACTAAGTAGGTAGTTTGTTCTATTCGGAAACCTAAACTACAGACTGCGTCAACTGTTGACGACTGTCATGTGTTTGTCCTTCATCAGATCTGTCCTTTTGATATTGACATATCTTATCTGTGGACAACAGTCCAGCCCGAAACACGCGTTGTGATTCAGAGAAATGCTCAACCGATATCGTATGTATAGCAACTTTAGGAAATATCAACATAAAGGTTCCTTCATCAATTCGCATCGAAGGCCTCGTCAGTCTTTGTATTGTGTTATTATAATTCGCGTTGGTCTTCAAAGTGGGAGTGTGTATAACTAGGTCTTGTAACCTTCTCTTACGTAGATAAGGATCACACTTAATAACTTATGTTCGTTTGAGCTTGTTACTGCTAGTGGCTAAATCTGGTGACGGAGTTTTTAGGTCACCTCTTCAGCTGGGATATTTTTTTTCACGCGTAAAGTCGCTTACTCGGATTCGTTCTAACAAATAGATTTTTTACGAACAACATTAAAGTTATTTACTGCAAAATTACTTTACATATTTTACACAACAAACATGTCTATCACTTTTCTTAACCATCTTCTACCATTTCAAAGTATTTATCGTAAAAAAACCATCCTTGTTGTAACGAATCCGAGTTAGCGACTTTATGCGTGAAACAAAATATCCCAGCAGGTGACCTAACGGATAATGAATAACGGACGAACCTAGCCATAACGGAGGCCTTCGCCTCCGTTGGCTTAAAAGCTTAACGACTTAAAAGCTGGGACTAACAATTTACGTGTCCTCCGAAGCAAAGAAGCGCTCAGTTCGTAATGATACTTGCGGTCACTCATCCAAATCGTGACCCCTCAGGGCGTCGATTCTCGTACCGAACTTTTTATCAACCTCAACCAAAACCTCAACTAAAGCGACTGTTTCCATGACTACTAATAACAAACGACTCAGTTGTGGTGAGGTTTTGAACTTTGGCAGAACAAATTTTTGAAAAGCTATTCTACTATTTCACCAAATAGCTGACATTTAAGAGTTCGAACCAAAACCAAAGCGGTTGTCATTTAATAGAATACAGGCCCTGATCGATTAAGAACGTCTAAGCAAGCTACGCCACGAGCGCTTCAATTAGGATTTAGTTCTTGCATGACCTAGTTGAACTAGATTATTATTATTAAGTATTATAATTATAATATATTGAGATCCATTCAGTGGGGAAACCAGAGTAATCAGCCTGCTTACAAGTCACAGAGAAATTAATACAATTTTAGTAGGTACAACTTATTTACGAAATTTACGAACTATGAACCTATTACTATAGCATTTTCTTAAATGTACGACATTTTGACAGATTTTTATGCAGGTCGTAGCTTTGGTAATTTGAAAACCAAAACCAGGCATCAAAGAATGAGTTTTATTTCCCAAATGAATTTGATTGTGATGAAAAAGAACCTATTTATTTATATCAGGTTCAATCACAGCGAATGAAAATCCACTCTCTATTATTTATCTCTTTGAGGATCAAACGTGATTTTACGCATGTATAAAAATGTAAATCAAAATATTTTATAGGCATCTTTTTGCGTTACTTGGTTAAAGCAAACTCCAAATTAATATTTTTTCTTTATCCATAGGTATTGAATTTTACAGTATGCGAGGCCCCATAGTAGGTAATCGGAGTGTTAGGATCGTCCGTGCGTGTTCGTACGTATACGCACGTCTAAAATTCGGATGAAAATGCATACTAATTTCGGACGGTTGTCAAAGTCAATATGTAAGTATTTATTCAGTAGGATTGCAGGGATCACATGGGTGATTCTATCTTATTCCTTCGCAAAAAAAACCGTGACCGTATTATTAACTAGTAGTTCGCCCCGAACTGAGATCTCGCGCACCGTAGATGGCTTACATTTGGACTTTCTTCTGACTACCCCTATAATTTCAAGTGCTACTACTGCCGAGTATGCCTATTGCGCTAGCTCTTCATGGTAAAAAATATTAGCATGCATGCAATACATAATGTCGTGTCTAATTTTTCATTTATTTCATATTTATGAATTCTCGTCGTATTTCTAAAAGTATACGTCCTAGAATCAAAATAACAACTATTTTGGAATGTACAAATTAAGACCTTTCATTTGACACCCCACTCAATATATTTGTTTATTTAACTTTTTTTACCCCAATTATTTTCATTCTTTATCAAAAAAATTTTTATCATGAAAATAAATCAAGTAGCATCTAAAATCATTGCAAACCAAACCGCGACGATGCCACTCTCTTTTTAAGACCGACCAGTCAATGAGCTACGAAGACATCGAAACTCTATGAAACGGGAGCTCTTGCAGCTCTGGTTTCGTAGTTTTTGTTCTTTGGTCGTATTTCAAAAACTATACATCCTAGATTAAAAATAAAAACCATTTTGGAATGTACAAAATAAGCCCTTTCGTATGACACCCCACTCAATATATTTGGGTAACTTTGAAAAAAATTTACCCCCTTGGGAACCCCATATCTTTACAACCCCTTCATCGATTACGCTCATACGCTCCACAGCAAATTTCCATAGCACTACCTATTGACCTATCAAGTTTCATACAGATTGGATAAGCGGTTCGATAGTTAAGCGAGAACATAAAAATGAAACATACAAACATACAAACATACAAACATACAAACATACAAACATACAAACATACAAACATACAAAGCAAAATCGCCTAACTTGCCACTAAGATCTTCGCTCGCTTCGCTCGCTCGATCGATTATTATGCATTACTAACTTCAAGTTTTGATAAGTTAGGTAGGAACTTTCTGTATAATGTTACTTGGGAAGTTATAGTAATCATAAACTCATACAGATGGCAGCTGATTAAATGCTACTCAGCGAAATGAAATCCCATTTTGATTCCAAATCTTTTAGCGATTTTTTCATTGTATCCGTTATTTGGGATCGATTTTTCTCAAAATAGCCCCCGTAGATACTTTATTTCTTGAAAAAATATTTAGAATATAAGCGTAGGTGTATTTAATATAGGTGTTATACACCTTTATAGAGCCGTGTTGGCCGAGGGGTATAGTACCTCGACTTTCGATCCGAAGGTCGTGCGTTCGAATCTTGGCGCTGGCCGTGCATCAATGGATTTTTCGTTTCGAAAAATTTATATGCGCTCTAATTTTATACGAGCTCTAAACGGTGAAGGAAAACATCGTGAGGAAACCCGCGGCTTAGTCAGCCCCACACGCATTGACCATGTCTTTGGTTAAGCTGAGAGGATGGTGTAGGTGCTGAACAAGCCTACTCCATCTCAACATTGTCCCAGGCACAACAGTATCCCGTTAAGTGTAGGCAAAGATTGCCTCCTGACACTGTATAAATCATCTAGTAAAGATGTAAAGGCCTTAATACCTTTCCATATTTATAGGAACGTCTATATTTGCTAATGTCCTCTAGACAGGTGTTGATATTCGTAAACTATAACGGGAGTTGTGGGCGTATTAATCATCTGCTAGGCTAGAGTATGTTATCCGACATGTACGATGTTTTCAGACGGGCAATTAATATTTCTCGGAAACATTGACGTGACGGCACTACACACGAAAAGTCTTAAGACCCTTTAAAGTTGTCTGAGGGGGTAGTCAGAAATATGTCCTAATACAAACTCGGCTCATTTATAAAGCGCCGTTTCTTGATTTCAAACATTCACGAAAAGCCAACAAGCCAAATACCGTAGCTAATTGAAAGAGGGACGTGTGTCACGCATTTGGTCTGGCATCTTAGTTTCATACTTTACAACTGGTGTTTCGCAAGTCACGTGCACGCCACGCGCACGCCACGCATCGGGTGTGATCCAGCCTTTAGGTCGCTAGCTCGCTGGTGTACCAGTGGCTTTACTCGTCAATATTATCACCTTGAAATTTTAATAATCTTAAGTATCCGCAAATATGATAAATCTACCATACTGGCGAAATGATGGTTTATAATTTAACACCATAAAATAGTGTGATTAAGTGCCAATTCAGACGTACCACAACCACACGACACCGACAACCACACCACAACGACGCGACGTGGTCGGGCGTATATTTGTATTGAAAATGAATTTCCAATTCACACGTACCACATTTTGTCGTTGTTATCGACCACCTGTGTAATACGACCACATCGCAGCCACATCGCAACCACATCGCGACGACATGACGTCATCAACAGCGCGCGCCTAGCTGGCGCCTGCCACATTGACATTTTGTCGGTACCACAACGCAACTGCAAAAAGTCGCTGCGACACAATTCACACGCAACCACAGCTGGACCACATTTTGTCGCTGAGAGACGTGGTGTGGTAGTGGTACGTGTGTTTTGACGCTAATAATGTTGCCCAACTTGTAGTTGCAATGAAAATGTCATTAAATCAGTGTTTTAAATTGCAAGTGCGTATCTACTCCTCTATTAACACCATCAATCTCACATGAAACACAAATTAATGACGATTAAATTAATTAGCGTATTATTAGATGATCTACTATTCTTGCTTGGATGATTAATTATTATGATGATAATTATAATAGGCACTAATCTGGCTTAGCAAGTTATTATTAAATGGGTGCTAATTAAACCACCTTCTATTTATGTATAAATCAGTAGGTCAAGTAAAAATAATTGTTGTTATTTACTTGACGCTGTCTTTGGAATATTTAGTTGATGCTGTAAAAAAGACGAGTTAGTTTATTAGAAGGTTTCTTATTTTCCCGTTGCTTAGTTATAAAATCAGAAGGTAGGTTCCGTGGCCAAAAAATAATTCTGACGACTTATTATTCCCCTTATTAAATTAGTAGTAGGTTCAGTCAGCGTCAAATTAATATGAGCGTCTAGAGTAGTCAAAAGTATCTGAAAGTATGAAAGCAATTTGACGTTTTCATGTATTTCAGATACTTTTGACTACTCTAGACGCTCATATTAATTTGACGATGACTGTACATTATCTGGTACCTGATACAGAATACAAAGCGAGACGAGATCACGACTGCATCCCCAAGGCACAAAACATATTCTAACATTCATTGATCCAAGCCACTGCCAGACGGAAGCGTGCCCAAGACACTGGCAGCATTACCGCGCTGGATGGCAATGCTGATATGTTGAGCCAAAAAAGTGCCAGACTTGGGATCACGCGTCGCTTCGATAAGATGCCCTGAAAGAATTTTGAAAACGCGATGGGCTCCGGTACCCCACGGACCCAGAGTCTCAACCCCAAAAGGTTCAAATATATAAACCCTATCAAGATTTACATATTTGCGCCTTTTGAGATCCTCAGCCGAATCTGCCGCAGCGCCAGGCCTAACTGATGTCCCCGGTAGATGTGAATGCGCAAGGGTATCGACACAAGTAGCGTCCCACACCAAAGGCCTTCCCCTCTCCCAAGGGACAAGAGTCATACCGTCGGGGCGCTTGCCATCGTCACGCATCAGACCGCTCGGTTCTAGAACGGCTGGTACATTGGCGCCGACAAGCGCTCGACGGATGAGGTCATTAAGACTGGCGTGTCGGCAGATTCGACCGATCTTGTGGCTTGGATCAGTTGAGCTACCTATAGATCGTTTCCAACGATCCTTAGGTGGCTCAACTGGTTCTTTTTGTATTTTATACTTTTATGTAAATATGTAGTAGTTTAGTTTCTGTAAATAAAGTTTTACATTCATTTGAAATAGTGTAATACCTACTGATATTTGATAAAAACAATAATATTCAATACAAAAAGTGCGGTTTTGAATCCCGTCGGAATCGCAAATTTTGATAAGACTTTTCATTTTCAATGAAAAAGCGTGAAATTAAAATCACGTTTATATAAGTAAATATACATACAAGTCAAGTTGTAATTTTTTTCGAAATGGAAATGGGATTCCGATCTTTCGGGTTTGACCCTGTTTATTAATATACATTATATTACCCTACGTAGTGTCAGTTTATATACCCCGAGTAGACATAGACACGTGGTAGTGTGAAACAAGGGCAGGAGATGAAGGTGATGAATATCTAATTATGTAAAGTGATAAAATAAGTGTGTAAAATCCCTTAAACTTAAACGATGAATATCTCGATCCTACTATCCATTCTTAGAACTTTACAAAAGTTGTTTTCTCATTCATTCTTCGACAAGTTAATTTCGCATCGTCTACGAAGATGCTCTTATGCTGATGTTAACTGCAAACAACTCCCGTCAAAATTTAAAGATAGTGAGAACTGGCACAGCATAGGTTTTATAAGCAGTAGTGATACTACAAAAAAATCTTATAGATAGGTATATAACTTGTCACTGATGTGATGAGTTACTCCATTTCTGAGAGCACGTTAAATTATCGATCGACAAAATTACTTCATGACAGACTCTGAAAAACTCTGTTAACAAAGTAAGTTCAAACATGAAATCTTTTAAATTAATATTTAGCCTTTAGGATTATTATCGATTATTCGATAGGATTAGGATTATTACTATATCTTCAGACATTCAAGGTCCTTTGAAGATTTCAGATATAAATAAAACTGGTCTCTAAACTCGGTTGAGTGACCAACGCATGCGGTGAATTATTTTTGGCAGCGCTACGGCCGGCCCCTTCCTTCGAAGAGCAATGCAGAGGCGAAGCAGAGGCCGGTTTATTTTTGCCATCATCATAATTTAAAGAAAAATGATTTTACCAAATTAGACATTTACACACGATGATTTTTTTGTTACGTTAATTGCAAGAAGTGAACATTTCGTGTCAGCATCTTAAATACTGAAAGCGACAGTTTACTATTCTGTGCAAACTATGCAGGTAATCTGAAGCTTGACTACTGCGCACGTTGCTAAAGACTGTCTGTTTGCAACTTGATGCAAATTATCTCATTTGTGTTTGTATAAGCTCTCATTTGTATGCTGCTGACTCGACAGTTCAGAAAAGTAGGGAATCCACTGTAAGTTGCAGTACTAAACTTGGAAGAATGTAGTTTATCGAGCAAGCGAGATCTGTAACTTAGGAAATTCGACTTTGCATGTTTGTATGTTTGTTCAAGTCTAACTTTGAAAGCGTTTATTTGATCTGCATTTGAATTTAAAGACACCTATTCTCTACCACCTTATACTCCATGCTTCGGAGGGCACGTTAAATTGTCGGTCCCGGCGTTTAAGTCGTTAAGCCATGAGGGAGGCATTTAGGCGGCCTTAAAACTCCGTCATCAGAGTTGGCCACTTGCTCATACAAACTTACTTACATGCACACTTTCTCTCTTTTAATTTAAACGAAGTAACGGGACTTTTATTGCGTTGCAGCATGATTTTTGGTTTTCAAGAGACCGTCGGCGTCGCGTCGATTTCAAACACATAAGTTTGAATTTTAAATTTAGTCACGTCATCCGTAGCTCCGTACCCATATTATAAATGTGAAAGTGTGGTTATTTGTTTGTTTATTTGTCCTGCTTTCACGTCAAAACAGAGCGACGGATTGACGTGATTTTTTGTGTAGAGATGTTGGAGGGCTGGAGAGTAACATAGGTTACTTTTTATCCGGGTACCACGCGAGCGAAGGCGCGGGCAGCAGCTAGTAGCTTATAAATTACTTTGAATAGATTCAAAAGCCTATTAAGCCTGTGTACCTAAAACACTCAAAACTTGAAAGGTAGTCTAAATTCAAGAACTTGCTAATTTCCTAGCAACGACGTTAATGCTTGGTAATATTTAAGCTTGCCTAATTAAGGTCAAACCGCATGCTAATCCAAGGCATAACTCAGTACCACAAACGTGCTCGTAAGTGTAGCTTTTTGCTTTAGTGGTCTAACTTTGGATCTAATGTGTATTCAGTTGGACTTGGTTTGGTATGCTACTAGCATAACCTATTACTGTCAGGCTCTAGTGTCGGGCCCATAGTTCTGTCAGAATAAGATGTTGCCAAATCTTCTGACCCCTGAGATTATCATATTGAAATTCATTTCGATGTGATTTTGTATTGGTACCAGACATTCTACTAATATGTTTTGAAAGTTTGTTATTTTGTCATTCTACTAATACTTTTTTGTTCAGTTTTTTGGAGCACAGTGGTTATTACTTCTATAACTGCTGGTAAAATTAAATCTTCCCCAATAGTAAATAGTTTCTTAGCGCTCATACAATTAAGCGGACTAGCTTAATTGGCACCATGGCTAGGTACGGAACCCTCGGCGTACGAGTTCGACTCGCACTTGACCGGTTTTTTTTTCCTTTTTAGACTATATTTTCGCCCCCTCTGCGTCATCTCAATGCCCCCTAATTTTCTCTGGGTCTTCAACTGCCCCCTGAAAGTCTCAAACGCCCACAAGGGGGCGTTATCACCCACATTGAGAACCTATGATTTATATTAATGGGGTACATTGACCTATTAAAAATAAAAACCGGTCAAGTGCGAATCGAACTCTTACGCCGAGGATTCCGTACCTAGCCATGGTGCCAATTAAGCTAGTCCGCTTAATTGTATGAGCGCCCATACAACTCGGAGGACAATTTTAATTGGCGTCAACTATGTATGTATGGGAACACCCTTTAATTTTCAACTTTTTTAACTTTTTGAAATTTTTCCTTTATTTGTGCTATAAGACCTTGCTTTTTGCCAAATTTCGTTATTCTAGGTCAACGGGAACTACCATTTAGGTTTTCGACCCAAAACATCTAGGGTACTTCCGGTTGACCTAGAATTGTCAATTTTGGTTACAAGCAAGGTCTTACAGCACAAGTAAAGGAAAAATTCCGAAAAATAAAAAAAGTTGATAATTAAGATAAGTTTTGGTACTCACAAGTTTTCACGAAAACCTAAATTTGCCTATATCTTTTTATAGTGTTGACTCAGGACCTTGATTTTTATACTCACAATAGGGACTATAGACTTTAGTAAATAGTATAAATTTCAACTAGCTAGCTCTACCCGTTCCTGAGATAATCGATGGTGACACACGGACAGACAGACAGACGGACAGACAGACAGACAGACAGACGGACAAGAAAGTGATCTTATAAGGGTTCCTTTTGTTATTTTTTAAGGCATGGAACCCTAAAAACAATTGTACAATGTTAAAATGGTTTACCTACTTACTTTTCCTTACATAACTTTTGAAAAGCTTGTATTTCGCGCCCCCCGCGGCAATTAGTAGGCGCGAAAGAACATTTAACACGTTTTGTAGCGATTAGCAACTCATCGCTTTTTCATCAGAATGATTGGGCCGATGTTTCCAAATGAATACGTTACACGGAATAACATTATTTACCGACCACGAAACGACGCCTTTGATAAATCTCATGTGTGCCTCTTTCTCTTTGATGGGTAGTATTTGCTTTGCCGTTAATTTGTAGAGTTTGAATGTTAAACAAGTAATAAACATGATGTACAGTCAGCGTCATCAATCGGTATCCCCCCTATTGATTTGAACAAAGACTCTTGTCATTTCAACCTTGGATTTCAGTCGGGTATTATATCAGCTATTTTTGTTTAGGAACTCGAGCGAAATAAGATATCCATAAGTAAGCAAGGATGTAAAAGTTTTTACAAAAGTTGAGATCAACGGCTTGCAAACCGACCTCTTACTAGGGGGATACCAATTAATGACGCTTTCTGTACCTAGTTATTTGTGCACATTTCCTTCGGTATCTAGCCTTACATGAAGGGAAACCAGGTATTTAATCAAAGAGGGAAGCTGTATAAAGTTTATTCGTGAGGAAACCAGTTAGCTTTCTAATAACAGCGATTGCAAGTTGCAAGTTGCAACCAACGTTTGGAATGTTAGCTTATACAAATTATGTGGGCATGTATCAAATTATGGATTTGGAGCTGCCTCTGACTGTCCCCTTAGACGTCTTCAAAAAGATTTTGAATGCCTACTTGGATCTGAGAAAATGTCTACGTAAGTAACGTACGTAAGTAACGAAATTAACTGAGCAGTGAAACAAGTCATATCATAAATTATGATCAGCGTAGCTAAAATGGTCGCTATTGCAGCATCGCGGTGAAGGAATTGAGCTATTGCCATCTCTTTTCACTCTAAGTCAATGAAAAGAGATAGCAATAGTTCAATTCGTTCACCGCGATGCTGCAATAGCGACCATTTTAGCTACGCTGACCAGTGAACGCATAATCATACCATTTAAAAGTCATAGGTACTTACGCCACATCTAAGGTCTGGAACTCGCTGCCGGCTTCTGTTTTCCCCGAAAACTATAACTTGGGTCTCTTCAAGTCAAGAGTGAATAAGTGTCTTCTAGACCTTTGTGATCCATCGTCAGCCACATCGTCGCTTACCATCAGGTGAGATTGTGGCTGAACAAAGGTCTATCTAGAATAATAAAAAAAAAATCTTATAAATTATTACCCGTTACCGTCCCGTTACTAATCAAATAGCCAAGTCCTTTGAGTCATTTCACAAAACATTAATTATGTAGGGTTGATAAAACGAATTTATCAATTTGGCAACCCCTTTTTGAAGATGTTTATTTGAATGAAGCATGAATAATTGGTCTACTCACAAACTAATTGATTGAGTTAGGCGCTGGGTTTTTGTGTACCTATTGAATATAAGTACGAGTAAAACTTGTCCTTATAGGGGTTTGTCTGACTAATGATAGTTATTGCTAGTTCGTAAAATGTTTTCTAATAGGCTTGTAATTTGTAGTAATTTGTAATAATGTGTAGTAATTAATAAGTGTGTGCGTGGTGGTTCGACTGTATGTCAGCCTGACACCGTCAGTATGTGTGTCGTAATGTGAACGAGGACTTTTCTGATTCTGAAGACGAATTGGGGGTAGTCGAGGATCCTACCCTCAATTCTCGGCGGTAGCTCCAGTACTTCAGTCATCCCGTGACCACGAACGCTGTAACGTGTTCGAAACGTCGGGAAAAGAAAAGAAAATAAAAGGTACGCGATAAAACCCCGTAATAATTATTTACAATAATTATATTAAAACATTTTGTTTGAAGAAATGTGTGAATGTTGATGATTTTAAGGCCCTGTCAAATATAACGCGAAGCGAACAGAACCGACAACGTCGAGAATGTATGTTACGTATCGGTTCGCTTTCGCTTTTCTACGTGACTAGATTGAAAGGAAATACATTACAAAATAAAAACGCTTAGCCACGCTATCGGTCCGCTGTCTATTTGACAAGGCCTTTACGCGACAGATAACTTTGTATCTAAAGGCTGGATTACACCGGGGCAACACTGTGCGGCATTGCGGCATGCCACAAGGCCGCATGCTACAGAATAAAAAATGTCGCACATTGTGGCAAGAACCGTGCGACATGGCAACACCTTGCGTCATGTGGCAGACTGACCCAAGCACGATGTTAAAATAGGCTGCCGCATGCCACTAATGCCGCAACTGCTTTCTATTTGTAGCATGCCACAAGATGTCACATGTGACACATGTCACAACACGTAGCATGCGGCACTGTCGCACGTTGTTGCCCTGGTGTAATTCAGCCTTAACACCGAGGAACCCTGGGGCCCTAGCCATATTACACGATCTATCGTCGCTGTAGAACGATCTATCGTCGCTGTAGAATAGAACACTTCAAAATGTATAGGAATTGACGTTCTGACCACGTGACTCCTTGCGTGACTCATCTACTTGAAACGTCAAATCCTATACCTACATTTTGAAGTGTTTCTATTCTATCGCGACGATAGATAGTGTAATATGGCTAGGGGGCAGATTCGAGGGTAGGACTGGTTACGTCAGGGCCTGAATTCTACTAGATGACAACCGCTTTGGTTTTGGTTCGATCTCTTAAATAAATATTGTTATCAACGGGATAATTACCATGATTATTGAGTTTTGTTGTTTCCCGATATATATATAATATATATCGGGATATATATAATATCGGGAAACAACAAAACTCAATAATCATGGTAATTATCCCGTTGATAACAATATTTATGTTCGTAACCATGATAGTTTCAAAAGTTATATCGATCTCTTAAATGTCAGCCATTTGGTGAAATAGTAGAATAGCTTTTCAAAAATTTGTTCTGCTAAAGTTCAAAACCTCACCACAACTGAGTCGTTTGTTATTAGTAGTCATGGAAACAGTCGCTTTAGTTGAGGTTTTGGTTGAGGTTGATAAAAAGTTCGGTACCAGAATCGACGCCCTGGTCTGAATTAATTATGAGTGAGTGTTTTGGTTTATATTTGGCCGAACTTTGGGATATTTTCTAATTAGGCTAATGTGCGCCCGTCAATACCTATTATTGATTGATATTATAAAGTTTTTAAGAGTTTTGTTCTTCCAGAATCAGAATCATTTATTGTATAACTTTTGTAACCCCGTAGGAGGATGGTAGGTACAAGTGTAGAAAGTACATGTCTATACAGAGTGTTATAGTACCTATAATGTATTATTTTTTGACTTGATTTCTTTCTCTACCTTTATTGTTTATTATATGCAATCACTATTTCATTATTTCACATTTCTTTCGGTAAATAATCCAGAACTTTAAACATGTCATTTTAATAACTGGATTTAAATTTTACATGAAAAATTGGAAAGAAGATTAAAATGTTCATTAAAACTGTCTTTAAATTGGAAATAATCTGAAAAGAGTTTTTACACGAGACGAGCCGTAATTAAGACCAACGCGAACCGGAAAAATGGATGTTGGTAATGGTTTTATATTCATTTATTTAAGCTTCAAAAACACACATAATATTGCTGATACTTTGGTAAGTAGGTAATACTTTATTAAATTTTTATTTTCAAATCGTACCTACCATAAAATAAATTGTTTTGTTTTAAAATGAACAGAAAGCAACAAACATTTTTACCTCTATCAAAAAATGATTTCACTCAACTTCTGTCAGAGAAAAAACCCATGTTTTTTTACTTTTTTACTCGACTGCAGCAAAACCCAAAAGGAGGGTTTTGTGTTTGGTCTATTTGTATGTTTATATGTATGTATCCATTCCTTTGTCCGCTCGTACAGTTGGGCCAACGGATCTAGGCATTCGTGAAGTTAGGCTTTTCGCAGCACAGTAGAAAGTTTTGTGTGAAAAAGTTGCACAGCGCATCGAAACGGCTAACTTCACAAATGCCGAGATCCGTTGGCCCAACTGTAACTACTGAACGGCTCAACCGATTTGACATGAACTTTTCGCACACTATAGGCGGGTCGCACAGGGACGTTATTCATAGAATAAACATTGCGCTGCGGCGCGCTGCGGCCCGTCATACTCGTATCGCAGCTGTAGGATACACTAGCCTATATTTAATGTACTCTGTGACTAGCCTCTAGCGTAGCGTTCCGTACGCGAAAGCTTTCCTCTCGCGTCGCCGACAGTTAACTGTTTTGATCACTGTTTATCGCATGTTACTTTCCGATGTTTTTTCTTCACATTTTATACTAAAAATCAGTTATTCGCAAAGAAAATGCAGTGTAAATACCAATGTAGCAAATCAATGAGTATTCGATTTCGCCTCAATATTTTCGGATGATTCGTTGCGGAGGCTTGGTGCTCGACAATAGCGAGTCCAATCTACAGGTCGCAACTGCTACCTCGAATGCGAGTGATACGTGCTTATTCAACCAGCAACTTCTTGAGTCCACAATACGGTCCCGGGAGAGAAAATATGCTTTAGATGAAATGAGAAATGTGAAATGCCACTGGCATATTGGCCAAGCGGGATTTATGCGCTGTACATTTTATGAACAAACAGGAACAGTTTATAACGTCTTATAAAAAAGTGTCACGTTCCGCGTGAGCTTAGCGTGCAAGCGAGAGCGCGGAACGAGCGATAGAGAGGCACGATCTTTCATTAATGTTTTCTTATGACGTTATCAAGTAAAATTATCGTCCGTAAACCGACTTTACAGACAACATTTTTTTTTTTATTCGATTCCAATGGCCCGTTATGCAAACAAGACAAGCTGATGATGATGATGATGATAGACAAGCTACAACATCATTAAGATACAAGCGGCATCATTAAAATGCAAGTCCAATAGCTGATGAACATAATTTCATATATTTTAACTTTATACTGTAAAACAATATGAGTATCGGTTTGGCTCATTCGTACGTTATAATGAGGAATTTTATTTCTCAATTTAATAAATCATTTATTGTGGTATAAAATTATAACTGAAACATTAAATTAAAGTTTGAATCGTAAACCAAGCTTTCTTTCTTATTTAAGAGAACAACGATGATCAAATTATAGTGCTGAATTAGACTAAGTTCAGATGAACGCGCGGCGACGCGCGGTTAGCTCGGCGCACGGCTTGAGATTGTAACAAATAAATGTTGTTGTGTACATGACCGCGCGTCAACGCGCGGTTCCGCGCATACCGCCATGTAGGTACTGCGCGCCGCCGAGCAAACCGCGCGTCGCCGCGCGTTCATCTGAACTGAGCCTTAAACTACATAAAATGGTAAAACTACACAAGTTTTTCGAACTGAGTTCTACAGTATAGATTACTGTGATCGCTTTTTTTTTTTAACCTATAAAGTGTCCCACTGCTGGGCAAAGGTCTCCCCCATATCCTTCCACTTCTTGCGATCACCGGCTTGTGATCGCTTAAAATCGTTAAAATAAGGCGACATCTCATCTCATCAAACAATGACATGAAGGTGTGCCTGAACCTTAGTTTGGGCTGTTGCCAAAGGAAAGGTGTTTTTCATAGCTACCAGCCCGTCCATGACTTGTTCATAGGGTTCACTAAGAACGAATCTTAGTCGACATGACGGAACTCACGGAACCAACATTGTTATAATATTCAATTTCATTACAAAATGTTATTTAAGGTGACATCTGTATTGCGTCTAGCCTTTTCACAGAAAAATGAAAGATATTGAGCTCAGGAAAGCGTATGCAATGTCTTGCTCAGTAAAGCATATAATTATATGAAAGTGTCACACCCCATCCGTCATGTTTTCATGAAACATTTTTTACAATAACGAAGCATAACCCTGCGACGGTGAAAACATTTCATATTAGCCTCTGGAGACGATTGTCGTAGAATATTAAAAGCTGCCATCATCTCTCAGTTTAAGGTTATAGCTCATTGCATCAACCCCGCACCCGGACCGTAACTCCTCGCCCGTTAGTATTCTTTGTATGGAATTCTATGGACCAACGCTCGCTACATCAACTCAGTAGCTTCACCGAATCGCCTCGATCGCAAGCCGTCAACGCGCGGACGGTAAGTGGGCCACTCGTTAACAACTCGCTGCTCGTAAGCTTGCCTCGCATTGCCAACGCGCGGGTCCCGGGTGGACCGCGTTGAATTGGCATTGTCTTTTGTAGACGTCCATGCGACGCCGAAGTTCACTCGTTGACCGCACGAGGTTCACTGGGTTGACCACGCGGCGGCAGCGTCCACCCGTGGCCTACCTGTCGACAACAAGTGTACGCCGAAAGGCGAGGCGATGCTGATCGGGTGCGGGGTTAATGTAATGAGCTATAACCTTTATATGTTCGCTTCATCTAATAATGCTATTAGAACTGTAACTAATTATACTTATAAACTTAATCTTATTTGAGCCAGTTCTATGAATTTGAATATTTTATGAAAATGAAATACTTAGCAGTGAATAAAATTATTTGCTCTATTTCCATTGTGGAACTAGTCAAAAGAAGTTCAAGAAATAAACCTTTAATAAAGGCAAATCGGCCAACTTTCAGTCAGATACTCGTGATCTCTCTCGTCTCGTGATAAGTATTAATATTCTCCGATTAATAAAGGAAAGGTTTTTCAATATCTTAATAGTGTCTTTAAACTACTGCTAAATATTTCAATGTTTAATATGGTGTTTAATGGTTTTAATAACTTTACTGAATCCTTAGTAAAAGTAGTCACCAGAAACTTTTGAAAAATTGTGTCTTTGCAGTTCCGCGAACAATGCCATGACCTAGATTGTGACGTCACGGAGAAGGAAAGGTATTTTCCAGGTCGCCTAGTCCCTAGCCTGGGGGACAATTGCTTTGTTGAACAAATAGTAAGCGCGGAAGATAAACAATATTCGAGTTCTGATTAAATGAACGGCGATAAATAAGAGCAGCCGAAATATTATTACGATTGTCTCTTTATTTGGTAAGTTGCCATAGGGAAAAGTCATATTTGATACACATTTCTGATTATATAGGAATGTTACGTAAAAGCCTGAAGTTATCTATGGTTATTGACTCAATATTGACACATTAGGTAGCTAGTATAAAATACCACAATAGGTAGCTAGTTTTTAATATAATAATGATAAAGATCAAAGTTGTCAAAAGGGCTTCTGTGTGTTGGCTTCGGCTCCATGCATGCATTCAAAGGTCCGGACTCCATAGTCTCGAGATGTTCGGCGGCTTATGTGCCAAATTTAATACCTACCCGTGACCAACTTAATCCACGGAAAGGTCTGGCACAAACCCAGTTCAGTCGTGTACTTTAGCGAGCCCTGTATGTACTCGTACCTTCCCACAGAACACAGAAACGCTCGCTTACGCAATTCTGTGTACCTTCCCATAAATAACATTTTATCCATGAACCAGAACTACTTTGATCGTCAAACGCCAGTATAGAATTATACGAACGTGTATACGAGACTGAGATCCGAGATAATCGTACCACCAATGTTCACGACATTACTGACAGATTGGTCCGGCTCAGCCACGATTTATTAGCGAGCCCTATCACCCATCGCAGATTTGTCCGTGGGCATAGTCTCATTGTGTCTCATCTCATTGGTACGCCTATTAATTTGTCCATTTTGAATGTTAGTCGAGCGATGCAGACCGGGCGGTTCAAATCGAACAATCCAATATTTTTTTTTTCGGACGGACTTTTATGTTGACTGGTATCGTGTCGACCTTTGCAACTTCACCGGACTATGGTGAGAGCAGAAGGCTCTACGCCGGATAGAAGGCTCTACGCTGGATGAACAAGCAGGTATATGTGAGCTGAGCCGTTTCTAATATGTACAGAAAGCGTCATTAATTGGTATCCCCCTAGTAAGAGGTCGGTTTGCAAGCCGTTGATCTCAACTTTTGTAAAAACTTTTACATCCTTGCTTACTTATGGATATCTTATTTCGCTCGAGTTCCTAAACAAAAATAGCTGATATAATACCCGACTGAAATCCAAGGTTGAAATGAAAAGAGTCTTTGTTCAAATCAATAGGGGGATACCGATTGATGACGCTGACTGTACAACAGTCGCAGGTCAGTACATTCAACGGGCTTTCAACGGGCACATTATCTTCTGTTGCGTTCAGTCTCCTTGAGATGAGAGTGAAAGAGCTACTTAGAGCTCGCTCTGATCTGTCTCCTGTTTGCTTTCGAGCGTGTAAACGCGGTATAACGTTCACATTAAAAGGAATACTTAAGTTGTAAATTAGAATAAGTGTAGATCGTGGCCTAAACTACCAAATATGCGACACAAAATTATGATATCACGTAAATGAAGCTACCGGAAGAGGCAAGTTTTTAATAGAATTTCTTATTAATTCCATAGTTAATTTCAGTTAGGTACTTTTTATTAATCTTATCGTAACTCTTTGCCATTTAACTGGGCTTGGCTTTGTTTAGGATCGGAACAACACCCAATTACTCACGATATCTACATCTGAATGTTGATTCGGGCGGAAATTTGGTTCAGAATAAAAACGCTTTTAATTTACGTTCGATCCTTTTTATGGCGATTATTTGTTGATTCGTTATCCAACGGTCAATGACCTCGTTAAGACCTTTAAAAGGGTGTAAGAATTAATTTGGTAAAGGCAGAGGGTAAAATAACAGTATTTTTTACTGTAGAGTAAATGATGACTGGAAAATCTGTTGCAAATAAAAATGCTGTGTTGCGATTTTTTTCTCATTTTAATCTGTATCAACAGTGGTGCCAAAAAATCCCAGTGCAGTTAATGCTCAGGTACTTCCATTAGGTCCCATGGGAGACAGCGCTGATTTTGATGCAAGTGGTTAACTCTGGTGAGACGGAGTTTTTACTGGCCTCTTAGCTGAGTTGGTATTAGCTCTGCCTTCTGCGCTGTAGGTCGTGGGTTCGATTCCCATCCAGGACAAACATTTGTGTGATGAACATAGATGTTTGTTCTGTGTCTGGGTGTTATAAAGTATTATAAGCATGTATTTACAAAAAAAAAATAGGTAAATAGGTATATAAGTATTCAGTTATCTGGTTCCCATAGTACAAACTTTGCTTAGTTTGGGGCTAGATGGCGCTGTGTGAAATGTCCAGCAATATTTATTTATTTTTATATTTTTTTTACGCTGTCTGAAGGCCCTCTTCATGGCTTAACGACCTAAAAGCTGGGACCGACAATTTAACGTGCCAACGAACGGTAATTTCAGCAACCCTTCAAACGTGTCTTCCGTTATGAATAAAACAATACGGACGGAAATTTAATTTATTGGTCCATTAGATGTTCAGCTGTGAATCTAATTGAACCAATCGGTTACCGATATTTCGAAGTACCTACGTAAATTCAATCGGAAATTGGTGTCAAAACAATTTATTTAAAGGCCTTTGTTGATTTATGATAAGGGTCGCAACTTTCTGAACCGACATCTCACGATTCGGCTGAAACAATATTTATACTTACCTAAATCGAAAAAATAGAAATAAGAACAACTATGATCAATTGTCTTTTTTAAACCTTCGCAATCAGAAAACATTATAAATACATATGTATCCGGGTATTTTTCACGTAAATTACCTTTTTGTTTAGCTCGACGACGACGTTTCGACTAGATTGCACCAGCCGTGGCCGCGGGAAGAATAATGTGTTGGAGGCACCGCAGCAAAGCAAAGGCGTTTGTGGAACTACTCTCACTATGTTTAAGCTATAGCAGACGTTTTCTAGAATACACATTTGGCACATAATAGTTTTTTTATTTACCACACGATGCGCTTTTTAACTTTGAACGACTATGTGAAAATACTGTCATCATGAAAGTGATCGATTTTTTTTCACGCTAACCATTTAGTTATTTTCGAAGGACCTTTCCTTTTGGCGTTCAATATTTAGAGTCCTTTTATAACTCGACTGAAAAATCTCGTGTCAATTGGTCGAGTTAAAGAATCGTCAAAACAATATAATTTTCGTTCGAGTACATCCCCGTTTTTGATTTTCCAACACATACTAATACATTTACCGAACTGTGTGGTCTCTGATAAGAAAACGTACCCGTTTCGTCTCGTTGCTTTTTGCAAACAAACCATTCGTCTTGCGTAATTGTCCACTGATTAAATTAGTTAAATAATTAAGGATTCCTGATTAATGATGGTGTGCCTGCCTGAAATGGATTAATTTATTTTATCTGTTTCTTACCTCTTAGGTCCTTTGTAAATAATAGATAGTTTTGAAATATTGTAGTCCCAATAAAAAAGGAAACGCATATGGCAACTTTTTTTAGTAAGAATTCTAGGTAAGTAGGTATAGGTATACTAGGTATTTTCCTTTAAATTATACTAGGTAGGGATACAAATAATCAATATTAAACCTGTGGTTAATCAAGAGGTTCTATACACAAATAAACTATTTGTTGATCCCTTGCCATAGTAATATTCTCTTTGGGAGCTATCCGACCGAATTCTAAGCTCAGGTGGCATATACTCGTGATCAAAAGCCGTGTGGCGTTTACGATTTCGATACACACAGCCAACTTTCAGCAATTCATTTTCGTAGCTCGTAAAAGAGCAATAAAAACTGCATCTTCCTGATATTATTGCCAGTAGCAGTATAAAAGTCCAATAAAGCTTTTGATGAATGCTAACTATACCTACGCTTTGAAATTATTTGGAAAGCATTCTAGGTGATACTAAAATTGAAATTAGAAATTGTTATGTACTCGTATTTCAGTTTCTGTCAAAGTACCTAAACACCGTAATATGGAGACATAAAATTTTAATAAAATAATTCTACTTATAAAATGAGACAGGAGCGAATGGCAGAAACGAAGAGAGGCCTATGATAATGATGATGATAATAATAGGTAATTTTATTTTTGTTATAGTGTTAATCCACACTTGGGTATTTACATTTTAAACTGAAAAATCTTATCAAAATTTTAAAAAATTTAAAAAATCTCATCGATGCTATAATCGATAGTATGGTCTTATCATGATTTTCAACTCTGGCGTCAGAGGTTCCGTGGCCGAATTGGTAAAGGCACTCCGGCTAAAGGAGGATCGCTTGTATCATTGCGGGTTCGAATCCCGTCGGAATTGAAAATTTTGATAAGATTTTTCAGTTTAAAAATAATAGGTAAGTATAAAGAATACTTTAATTAGCCGTTTGGTGAAATAAATTCAGTTGGCTTTCTAGTGATTTTCGATACTTATAATGGCTTTTCTTATACATTAATACTCGTAATTATAAAGTTATACTTTTAGCTCAGGATACAACGGAAAGATTAAACAATTTATCACATAAACTTGTAGTTTTGTGTAGCAAATAACTAATATGTAGGTTTTTAATTTTGCTACTTGATTTCACAGTTTATTGAACATCCGTAATATTTTGTTGTTGAGATAGGCCATAACTCAATTAGAAGAATTGAAAATCAATCTGATATCTCTGGGTTCATGTTCTACTTTCTTCTGTTAGGGGTACATATCGCACCTCCAGAATAGAAGTGACTCAATTAAAAAAATTGGGAAACTGACTTGAACATGTAGAAAGACCCTGAAAAAAAAAAAACTCTATCTGCTAAAAAACTGCCACTTTTTGGTTAGAACTCTATCTGCTACAAAAACTGCCACTTTTTGGTTAGAACGTGAAAAACATAATAGCTGCGTCTCTTTCATTTCGGCAGTTTTTCCTCCCTCTCCCGCGGAAAACGGCCATTTATCGTATTTCCCAAAACTCATGATTTTTGAACTGAGTCACTTCTATTCTAGAGGTACGATATATCGCCCGTTTGTATGTCGATGTCGCCTTGAATTCCTTGCTCCTTTGATTGCTCGTGCATAAGGAATAGACCTGGCAGGCATTGAACTAGGCAGTACCGATCGAATCATTCTCCTCGAGTTCCATTTTAAAATTCAATTTGAGCTTGTGTATGAATAAGGTAGAGTTGACCTTGCTTAAGAAAGTGAGTACTACGCCTATAGAATGAAGGTCATAAGAAAAGCTTTATCTACGAAAACAATATCAAGTAGGTACAAGTAGGTAACTAAATTAAAAATTAAAAGAAAATCGACTTCAATGTTATAAGCTCAGCAATTTTCTGCACTCGCGAGATGCATTTCTGTTCATAGCTCCGCCTATCTTTACTGCTTTTTTTTTCAGTGTTGTATGTAAATGTTATTATACATTTTATTACACTATCACTATCAATATGAACGTAGCAATTTTAAGTAATAAGTAGTTATACTCGTACAAGTACCTACTTAATTAAAAAACATAACTACTTGAAAAAATATTTTACTGTACCTAAAGTAAAAGAAAAATATTTGGACCTAAAAAACGTAAGATTTATATATGGATTCGATCAATCTATTATGCTATGCCTCTTTCGTTATATTCTCGTAAAGATTTATCAAAATCAATCGGGTGTCAATCATCATAAATTCACTCGAAGTTGGTTGGTTTTCCTTCGTTATTGAATTTAATACCTTATTTGTAGAAATTGATCAGATTATGATAACTTTTTAGTTTATTGTAAATTGAATGACTTCTTACAGACTATTTATTCTGACATATTATAAAGTCGTGATTCGAAGATAAATAGACAACATACTGAGCGGCAAGCGACAGCGAGAGCTCAGCAACTTAGACGCGACAACACACTGAGCGACTTAGACTTAGACGACAATCAGAATATATAAAAGGCTTTCGTTACTGACTGACTGACATATCAACGCACAGCCTAAACTATAAGTCCTAGAAGCATGAAATTTGCAGGGTGCGTTCCTCTTATAGTGTAGAGGTGCACTAAGAAAGGAATTTTGAAAATTCGACCTCTAAGGGGATGAAAAGGGCTAAAATTGTTTGTATGAAAAATCTTATTCTTTCAACATAGAAACTTGAAACTAAGCAGTTATGTTCTTCAAAACATTTAAAAAAAGTTTATGAAAAACATTTTTTAAAACTACCCTCAAAACGGGGTGAAAGGAATGTTAAAGTTTGTATGGGAACTTTTTAACGGGTACTTTAATTTACTTGAAACTCGGTACAAATATATTTCAGTACAAATAAAAAATATCTGTCGAAAAAAAAATTAAAATTATGCATCAGAGGGAGTCCCAGAGGGTGTTCAAGTTGGTAATGGAACTTCTTAAGGGGTGGTTCGATTTGCTTCAAACTTTGTATGTGTACTTATAAAAAGGTAAAAAACATCTCTAAGAAAGGACTTTTGAAAATTTTACCCCTAACGGGAAGAAAACGGTTAAAAATGGTTGAATGAAAAATCGTATCATCAAGCATTTAACATGAAATAAATTGGATTTCGAGATGAGGAAGCTCGCTTCTTTTGTTTAAATCGAAGCTCGCTTCACTCTCTTGGCTTGAATCTGACTTCGCCTGCATATTAAACTAATATGCAGGCGAATGCATAATCCTACCACTAATAAATATATTGCGAGAAAAGTGAATTATGTCTGACAACAGAATAGGAACCGCCAATTACCCAGCTGTTTCTTAGAGCACCATTAGACCATCCCTCTTTTTCTTGGAGCACCGTTAACAAAATCAAGTGACAAACGTCATGTTGCATTTATCTAAATAAAAAAATATTTAAAAAAACAAAAACCCGACTGCGTCAAAACTAAAAAGAAAAAAACAAGCCTGCAAAGAATTACTCACAGTCGGTACCCATTCATTTTATTACCAATCAAATCTTCTCAATGTTATGGGTCCCGACTGTGAGTAATTCTTTGCAGGCTTGTTTTTTTCTTTTTAGTTTTGACGCAGTCGGGTTTTTGTTTTTTTAAATATTTTTTTATTTAACACTTTTTAGTTATGATAAAGTTGATTTTAAAATACCTATTCAACGATACCCCACTTGATATAGAGTGACGATTTTGATTCTTTTAATTTTGACAATATGGCGTCTGGTTGTAGCCCAGGTGAATTTTGATTACTGTCATATCTTTAGTGACACTCCCAAGGTTGAGACAAATCGATTGACGTAAGAATCATCAAAATCGGTCCACGCGTTTGGCCTCTAGAGTGCCACATAGAAACATCCATAGCGAGAATAATTATTAATCAACTTTAAACCGTTATTTTTCCTAAACTATTACTTAAAATGAAAAATGGTAAAAGAAACATAAAGTTGATTTTGAAATACCTATTCAACGATACCCTACTTGACATGGTGTGACGATTTTGATTTTTTTAATTTTGACATTAAGGCGTCTGGTGGTGGCACTGGTGAATTTTGATTACTGTCATGCCTTATTAACACTCCCAAGGTTCAGACGAATCGATTGACGTAAGAATCATCAAAATCGGTCCACGCGTTTGGCCTCTAGAATGCCACATAGAAACATCCAAACATACATAGACTGATAAACACATTACCCTTCCTTTGCTTTGCGCAGTCGGGTAAAAATATCGGGGCTCGCTTCGCTTGCATATTACCTTCATGAGTAATTTACTGTTAGGAACCAAGAACCATCCATCTTTTTCTTAGAGCACCGTTAGCAAAATCAAGTGACACATATCATGTTGCTCTAAAAAATTTCCGCTCGCTTCGCGAGCAGGAGAAGCTCGCTTCGCTCGCTTAGGTCGGTGCTCGCTTCGCTCGCATATTACCTTCATGAGTAATTTACTGTTAGGAACCGAGAACCATCCATCTTTTTCTTAGAGCACCGTTAGCAAAATCAAGTGACACATATCATGTTGCTCTAAAAAAATTCCTCTTGCTTCGCGAGCAGGGGAAGCTCGCTTCGCTCGCTTAGGTCGGTGCTCGCTTCCCTCGCATATTACCTTCATGAGTAATTTACTGTTAGGAACCGAGAACCATCCATCTTTTTCTTAGAGCACCGTTAGCAAAATCAAGTGACACAAATCATGTTGCTCTAAAAAATTTCCGCTCGCTTCGCGAGCAGGGGAAGCTCGCTTCGCTCGCTTAGGTCGGTGCTCGCTTCGCTCGCATATTACCTTCATCAGTAATTTACTGTTAGGAACCGAGAACCATCCATCTTTTTCTTAGAGCACCGTTAGCAAAATCAAGTGACACATATCATGTTGCTCTAAAAAATTTCCGCTCGCTTCGCAAGCAGGGGAAGCTCGCTTCGCTCGCTTAGGTCGGTGCTCGCTTCACTCGCATATTACCGTCATGAGTAATTTACTGTTAGGAACCGACAACCATCCATCTTTTTCTTAGAGCGCCGGCATCGTTAGCAAAATCAAGTGACACATGTCATGTTGCTCTAAAAAATTTCTGCTCGCTTCGCGAGCAGGGGAAGCTCGCTTCGCTCGCTAAGGTCGGTGCTCGCTTTGCTCGCATATTACTTTCATGAGTAATTTACTGTTAGGAACCGACAACCATCCATCTTTTTCTTAGAGCACCGTTAGCAAAATCAAGTGACACATGTCATGTTGCTCTAAAAAATTTCCGTTCGCTTCGCGAGCAAGGGAAGCTCGCTTCGCTCGCTTAAGTCGATGCTCGCTTCGCTTGCATGTTAGCTTCATGAGTATTATGCGAGCAAAGTAATTTACTGTTAGGAACCGATAAGCACCCATCTTTTTCTTAGAGCACCGTTAACAAAATCAAGTGTCACAATATGACTGTCATGTTGCTCTACAAAATTTCCGCTCGCTTCGCGAGCAGGGGAAGCTCGCTTCGCTCGCTTAAGTCAATGCTCGCTTCGCTCGCATATTACCTTCATGAGTATTTTGCGAGCAAAGTAATTTACTGTTAGGAACTGATAAGCACCCAGATCTTTCTTAGAGCACCGTTAGCAAAACCAAGTGACACATGTCATGTTGCTCTAAAAAAAAATCCGCTCGCTTAAATAGGAGCTCGCTTCGCTCGCATATTACCTTCATGAATAATTTACTGTTAGGAACCGACAACCATCCATGTTTTTCTTAGAGAACCGTTAGCAAAATAAAGTGACACATGTCATGTTGCTCTAAAAAAATTCCGTCGATGCTCGCTTCGCTTGCATATTAGCTTCATGAGTATTTTGCGAGCAAAGTAATTTACTGCTAGGAACCGATAAGCACCCATCTTTTTCTTAGAGCACCGTTAATAAAATCAAGTGACAAATGTCATGTTGCATTTGTCTAAAAAATTTTCGCTCGCTTCGCTCGCATAGTACCTTCATGAGTAATTTACTGTTAGGAACCGACAACCATCCATGTTTTTCTGAACCGTTAACGAAATCAAGTGACACGTGTCATGTCACGTGTCAAGTCAACTTGCCGACTCGATAACTTCCCATTTTTTTGGAAGTCGGTTAAAAATTAGGTACCCGAACGCGTACGAAGTCGCGGGTAACAGCTAGTTTTTGTATATTTTGTTCAATTGATAAGGAGTCGGTCGCAGCGACTAGACACACGGTGCACTTGCAAGCGACAGGTAGATCAGTTAGACAAACGACAGGTAGATCAGTTAGACGAAAGACGCAACTACTACTTTTTAATCCCACGGGAAACATGCATTTTTTCGGGATAAAAAGTAGCTTAAGTCACTCTCTAGCGCTTCAACTATCTCCACACAAAAAATCACGTCAATCCGTCTCTCCGTTCTAACGTGAGAGCAGGACAAACAAACAATCAAATCCACTTTCACATATAATATGGGCATGGATAGCTACCCTAGGCGCAGGACATGCAGAAAAGACGTAAGACGAGGACGCGTCGCAGACATATGTCTCTTCCGCGTTCCTTTCATAGAAAATGTATAGAAGCGTCCCGCCGCAAAACATATAGAAGAGACGGGGCGCCGTCACATTTTGTATGAAAGGGACGCTGAAGAGACAAATGTCTGCGCCCCGTCTCTTCTATCTGGCCTGCGCCCTAGAAACACTACTCTCTGTCTTTGCTGTCAGGTAAAAAAAGTCTCTGATACGAAATTCTGCATCATTACACTTTAGGGAAGTTGAAGTTGCAGAGATAAAGGACAGTTTAATTTTAATCCGAATCTTCAATCGGCTCACGTTTTTACTTTTCTTTTCCGAGAAGTTTTAATTAAACATCACAGATGTAGTATTCTTCCAAAGAATATTTAAAATTGCTATCTTTTTGCAACTTGGATAATACCTTTGACTGAATCATAATTAAGAATTGGCATTAGGTAGATATAGAAAAACTGTAATGCGATAATACCTACTAAATAGATTTAAAACCTTATTGATTAGATTGAAGAGCCGTGTTGGCCGAGAGGTATAGTACCTCGACTTTCGATCCGAAGGTCGTGGGTTCGAATCCTTGCCGTTCATAAATGGATTTTTCGTTTCGTAAAATGTATGTGTATGAACACGAGCTCTAAACGTTGAAGGAAAACATCGTGAGGAAACCCGCGGCTAAGTCAGCCCCACACGTATTGACCACTAGCTGAAACCCGCGGCTTCGCCCGCGTGGCCTACTATTTTGTTTATCCTACGTAAAATACTAAAAGTAATATGCGAGCGAAGCGAGCATCCCCAGCTCGCGAAGCGAGCGGAATTTTTTTTAGACAAATTTAACATGTGACACTTGATTTTGCTAACGGTGCTCTAAGAAAAAGGTGGGTGGTTGTCGGTTCCTAACAGAAAATTAATTTGCTCGTAAAATAGCTACTCATCAAAGTAACATGCGAGCGAAGCGAGCATCCCCAGCTCGCGAAGCGAGCGGAAATTTTTTAGACCAATTTAACATGTGACACTTTATTTTTGCTAACGGTGCTCTAAGAAAAAGATGGGTGGTTGTCGGTTCCTAACAGTAAATTAATTTGCTCGTAAAATACTAAAAGTAATATGCGAGCGAAGCGAGCTTCCCCTGCTCGCGAAGCGAGCGGAAATTTTTTAGACAAATACAATATGTGACACTTGATTTTGCTAACGGTGCTCTAAGAAAAAGATGGATGGTTGTCGGTTCCTACAGTAAATTAATTTGTTCGTAAAATACTGATCAAAGTAACATGCGAGCGTAGCGAGCATCCCCAGCTCGCGAAGCGAGCGGAATTTTTTAGACAAATTTAACATGTGACACTTGATTTTGCTAACGGTGCTCTAAGAAAAAGGTGGGTGGTTGTCGGTTCCTAACAGTAAATTAATTTGCTCGTAAAATACTCATCAAAGTAACATGCAAGTGAAGCGAGCGGAATTTTTTTAGACAAATTTAACATGTGACACTTGATTTTGCTAAGGGTGCTCTAAGAAAAAGATGGATGGTTGTCGGTTCCTACAGTAAATTAATTTGTTCGTAAAATACTGATTAAAGTAACATGCGAGCGAAGCGAGCATCCCCAGCTCGCGAAGCGAGCGGAATTTTTTTAGACAAATTTAACATGTGACACTTGATTTTGCTAACGGTGCTCTAAGAAAAAGGTGGGTGGTTGTCGGTTCCTAACAGTAAATTAATTTGCTCGTAAAATACTCATCAAAGTAACATGCGAGTGAAGCGAGCGGAATTTTTTTAGACAAATTTAACATGTGACACTTGATTTTGGTAACGGTGCTCTAAGAAAAAGGTGGGTGGTTGTCGGTTCCTAACAGTAAATTAATTTGCTCGTAAAATACTCATCAAATTAACATGCGAGTGAAGCGAGCGGAATTTTTTTAGACAAATTTAACATGTGACACTTGATTTTGCTAAGGGTGCTCTAAGAAAAAGATGGGTGGTTGTCGGTTCCTACAGTAAATTGATTTGTTCGTAAAATACTCATTAAAGTAATATGCGAGTGAAGTGAGCATCGAGCATTCCAGCTCGCGTAGCGAGCGGAATTTTTTTAGACTAACATGTGACACTTTGGTTTTGCTAACGATTCTCTAAGAAAAAGATGGATCCAAACATCCAAACTTTCGCATTTATAATATTATATTATTATTATTAGTGTGAAATTAGTGTTTTAAAAATATTATCCAAATCTGTTCGATATATTTAGCGTGAAAGTGTATTTTTCGTAGGAACGTTTTACCCCGTTGCTATCCCATGTGAACCCATTTATGGGATAAAAAGTAACTTCTGTCTTATTCCCGGTCATTATTCGCGGGAGTCATAGCTGACGCCAGCGGCTTCGCCCGCGCGGACTACTATTTTGTTTATCCCACGGGAACCGTGCATTTTTTCGGGATAAAAAATAGCCTATGTCCTATTCCCGGTCATTATCTATCTATGTTTCAAATTTCAGCCAAATCAGTTCAGTGGTTGTCGAGTTATAGAGGAACAAACATACATCCAAACATCCATCCAAACATCCATCCAAACATCCATCCATCCAAACATCCAAACTTTCGCATTTATAATATTAGTGTGATTAGTGTGATTAGTGTGATAGTGTGATTAGTGTGATAGTGTGATAGTGTGATGTGATAGTGTGATAGTGTGATGTGATGTGATAGTGTGATATTAGTGTGATAGTGTGATGTCTTTCCTGTGGATATGGCCGGTTAAGCTGACACGACGGCAAAAACAATACGAACTTTAGCCAATTTTTTGAAGTCATACAAAACAGTCTTTATTGAAGTTTGTAAAAGCTTTGCGACTTATCCTTGAATAAGTCACTTATAAAAATGTTATTGTTAGCCTTTTTAAAATAAATAATACGATTTGTTAACATTGCGGCCAATAAACTTTGTAAGAAAACTGTTGAGTTTCTCAAATTAGTCATCGGCATCGATTTCATAACATTATGTTAGGCACAAGGGCGCATGCTTGATAGTCGTGAACTCCATCACTGGCGTGCCAGCCGTCATTTTATAAGGAACTTTAGGCGCAGGCCAGATAGAAGAGACGGGGCGCAGACATTTGTCTCTTCCGCGTCCCTTTCATACAAAATGTGACGGGGCGCCCCGTCTCTTCTGTATGTTTTGCGGCGCGACGCTTCTATACACTTTCTATGAAAGGGACGCGGAAGAGACATAATATGTCTGCGACGCGTCCTCGTCTTACGTCTTTTCTGTATGTCCTGCGCCTACATAGTCGCATTTTCACTACGCAAGTAGCCTGCAAGTTGTTGCAACTTAACTAGTGGAAACGTAAACATGCATGAAAGCTGGGAGTTGCATACTCAAATAAATTTTATAAAACAAATAAACTATTGATACTCGTAAATTCATTAGAATAATACATTTAAACCAGTTTAATTGTTGCAAGCGATCTATAGATAGCTCTACAAGTCACTGCCAGTCGGAAGCTTGACAAGACAGCAAGACACTGGCAGCATTACCACTGAATGGCAATGCGGGCTTAAAAAGGTCGCTAGAGCTGAATCACAATAGGAATTGAACTGTATGCCGTCTCTTTTCACTGACTGAGAGTGAAAAGTGTCTCAAACTTCAAATGGGTCTCAAACTGTCAAATCGATCACGAAGGTACCTTTTGTCGCGTTCGGTCTCGTTGAGATGAGAGTGACAGAGCTACTTGCGTGGTCACTGAAATGTCATAGATATTTGAGACCGATTTTGGTCACTATCGATATTGGTAGACAATACGTGCCTAATACGTGCCTGCTCGCGCATCACGAGTCCTTTTGACGAGAATTTGAAAATGCGATGGTAACCTACTCTATGAGGTCAGAACTGTATTGGCCAAAACGGCCCGGAAATATAAACTTGTTGAGAGTGAAACTTGTGTGCTCAAGTGTTTATTATTCTGTGGTGTTTAGGAAGTCGAAAGGCACCTGATTGATTTGAGTCACCGATTTCGCGAGATACAGGTACTCAGAGCTATAAAATGTTTAGTCATACATTCTTTAGTAGGAACTTAGTTCCGTTATTCGAAGGTTTATGTTTGAACAGGTTTAGGTGTTCTAAGAAGCGGTAATGGCTTTTTTAACGGTACTAAGAAAACTCTGTTAAAAAAACCCATGTATGAGTAAAACCACACTGTAATAACCAACTATGTATAATAGAAGCTACAATAGTCTATGTGCTTGATTGAATAATTGTGTGCAAATCCTACTAATATTATAAAGGCGAAAGTCCGTGTGTATGTGTGAATGTTTGTTATCACGTATCCCCATAACTACTAAACCGATTTTGATGAAATTTGGAATGTAGATATTTTAATTTCTGGAATAACACATAGTATAATTTTTATCCCGAAAAAATGTATGGTTCGTGGGATAAAAAAATAGTAGTCCACGCGGGCGAAGCCGCGAGCTTTCACTAGTAATTAACATAAAAAAAAGAAACTTCATTGTTTTATGATAACGAAATTTATCCCAAGTAGGTAATGATAGGTACATTGATGTCATATTTTAAGTTCTTGGAACTACGAGGTTACAATGATCATTATTTGTGTAGCTACAAGTAAATAGTTTTGATGACGTCACACAACTGACCGTGGCTTTCCTCCCGATAAGTAATATTGCAATACAAATGTTACAGTCACGAACGAAAGTAAAAACTTACAAAAAAAAACTTTTATTCGTTGAAAGTGTAGTGCACTAACTTTCGATTTGAAAGTGAATTTATTATTTATTAGAATTTATTAATGAATTATTTTATTATTTTTTTATTTTTTTGCGCAAACGAAACATTTCGGACAAAATTCTACCCCCCCTAAACAGCTTTAAACGATCATGTTTTGTCATCGTTTTATCAATATATCTCATTTTGAAATCACGTTTTAGTTTTCTAAAGTAAAGGTAATTATGAAAATGTTGGGTAAAATAATAATTTCAAAACTAAGAATCCTTCGATATTTCTGCAGATAACGCGCGCTTGTTCAAATATAAAATTAAACCAGCTTTTGAATTTTGTGACCGATATTACATATGAGTAAGAAATGAAACTTGAATCATAAATACAATACGTATTAATCAAATAGACACCTACCAAGAAAATGTACAAAAACAATAAATTAAATTCACTTCTCACATAAATCAGGTCGCAATAATTTCAATAAGGCCAATGATTTCTTTAGGTAGGTACCTATAGGTTTCTTGTGAGTAAATAAAATAAACTTAACTACAAGTTTGTTATTGTACCTACTTGTAAGACAACTTTTTTATGTCGAATTTTACAAGTGTATCTTATAGATAGGAACTATGTTTTAGCCAAAACTAGTTCTGAAGTAAAAAACATTTAAAAAAAACCGAATTGAGAACTTCCTCATATTTTGGAAGTCGGTTAAAATTTGTATTTTTATCCCTATTTTTGTTGTTATAACCTGTTTCCTGCCTCGTCTGTGCGTCATGGTCACTGAACGTGTTAAAGAGAGAACTGATACTTTGATCATGACGTCGTTGTTTTTGTTTTTAGAGATAAAACGAGTTATATTTTGTTGTCTGACTGAGTTTTAAGGGCGTACCTATAGTCGTATTGCTCATTATACGGACTAAAAGTGAAGGAAAAAATGTCATTTTTCCTTCAATTTTGATTAGTTTTGATGCGTTTTATGTCAAAATTGAAGGAAAAATGACATTTTTTCCTTCACTTTAGTCCGTATAATGAGCAATACGACTATAGAGCTAAAATTAGCACATCAATGAGTGTAACTTCAAAAACTTGTCTTAGCTTCGTTAAAATAAAGATGAATTTAGAATGCGTTCGGCCGAGGCGCTTATGACAGCTGCTCGCTCCGAAACACGACAAAAATGCAGTTTTTTGGAGATTTCTCATCACTATAGCAACCGATCGAAAAAGTGATCTAAGCATATGTCAATTATCAAATGACCTATCCAATGGTGCAATCCAAAAGCATAAATAACATCAACTTTAGAAGAAGAGGAAGATTTATCTTATTATTAGTGGTTTTTTCGTTGATTTATGATCAAGTAAATACGATGTTAAATAAAAATGTTAAACATTGGATTCGAAGATAAAATGTTAAAGATACATGTTGGCTTTTCAGTTACTTTCCACTTACTTTATTTATGGAGGGTATAGACAGGGAAATACAGTGTTTGGCTCAGGGAACGCCCTTAAGGTCATTTCCGAAGCAAAGAGCGTCATCCTGCTCTACTGGGCATAAAACAGGCAACATTTGTTGTTTTTCTTCACTTTACTTTACATAATAATGTATTAAAACGTGTTTATTGTTTATCTATAAAATTTTCTAACGCACTCAAAGACCTTGAAATTGTTATTTGCCACTAGCTCATACGAACTTACTTTACATTAAAATCTAATGCAAATATACTAATGCCATATACGGTGATGTCTTGGCTTTCAATCCAAAGGTCGAGGTTCGAATTTCTGCCGTGCATCAATGGATATTTTGCTCCGAAAAAATGATATGTGTTGTGACGAAAATAACGCGAAAAGGCCCGCGGCTTAGTTAACCAATGTGGACCATAGCTTTTCTGTGGATAAGGCGGATTAAGCTAAGAGTATGGTTAAGGCTTTATGATGCTGGCAACGAATGCTACAGATAATGTAGACAGCTAAGCGCACCAATCATCAATCAATCCTTAGGCAGCTGAAAGTAAAAGATAGACTATCAATAATTGGTCACCGCCGCATGCTTTCCTACTCTCCTACAAAGCGCTCGTGGCGTAGCTTGCTTAGACGTTCTTGATTGATCGTTGAAGTTAAGCAGCGTTGGGTGCAGCCACTCTTAGGATGGGTGACCGCAAGTGGCATTACGAACTGAGCGCTTCCGTGCTTCGGAGCGCACGTTAAATTGTCGGCCCCGGGTTTTAGTCCTTAAGCCATGACGGAGGCCTTTAGGCGGCCTAAAAACTTCGTCACCAGAGTTACTCATACAAACATACTTTCTTTTACTCTCCTATTTTGGCCATATAGCGAGACGTGGCGACGAGAGTCTTGAAAAGCTGGTCATTGTTGGAAATATCGAGGGAAGGAGGGGAGATCCCCAACTCGATGAACGGATCAGCACCAGGAGAAGAAGCTAGGTTCTATGATATGGTCATCTGGCTACTAATAGAACTCGTTGGAGGCAAACTGTTCACACTATCACGAAGATATTCAGTGATCACGATCTTCAGATATGAAGAGCTGACCACCGAAAGAGAGAGGCTATAGAAAAAGAGCCATCTCTTTTTCTATAGCCTTTCTCTTTCGGTTTGGGCGCTGGGAAAGTCTATTTCATCTCAAACAATATCCCGGGCACTACAGTATCCCGTTGTGTGTATGCATATGTTGCTGCCGTTATGTGTTGACGTTGACATCATCAGGTAAAGTATATAGCAAAAATATCACATTGAACATGTATTATCGCTTTAGGTTGTTATCATAATTAGAAATAATGAGGTATTTTCAAACTAATTAGGTATCGTAGGAGGAAAAATCAGGGATTGGCAGGTGTGGGTATAGATAATTATTTTGCCTGTTGGGCCAAAAATCCTATCCTACTAATATCCTACTACTGGCGAAAGTCCGTGTGTGTGTGTGAATGTTTGTTGCCACGTATCTCCATAACTACTGAACCGATTTGGCTGAAATTTGAAACATATATAGATAATGACCGGGAATAGGACATAGGCTACTTTTTATCCCGAAAAAATGCTTGGTTCCCGTGGGATAAACAAAATAGTAGTCCACGCGGACGAAGTCGCAGGCGTCAGCTAGTTAAGTACCATAAGAGGAAAATGCAGGGGTATAGATAATTATTTTGCCTGTTGGGCAAAAAAACATCATTAAATTATGTCATATCATCATAATATTTAATTAGGTATATTACAGAAATAAAAGCAAAAACAAAATGATGTACAAGTCAGACATGTGCCCCGAAGATTCCGTACAAAATGTTGTAATTCGCTCTAATGTGCTAATAAAATGTATTAAACAAGCTATTCCATAAACCATGCAATGAATATAAGATTTTCGTGGTTTTGATCGTGATAAGTGGAATTGGGGTATATGTAATTACCTTTCTGTTTACTTTTGTAGATGTTATTGAAGTATTAGTTGTACAAAGTTACAACCCACGTACTCTTTTTCGAATTCACCATTGTAGCATTTGCTACATATAAATCAAATATATAGGTACCGAAAGCGGAGTTTTTTTTTTGTTTGAACGCGCTAATCTCAGGAACTACCAGCACTACCAGTCCGTTTTGAAAAAATATTTATTTTCTTTCTGCATTTGATAGCTAAACTCTCGAAGAAGGTTATAGGCTACTTTTCATCATCATCACCATATACCATCACTACGGGGGCAACGCCGTGAGGGCGCTGCTAGTAATCTAGAATTGTTTACTATACATACCATGTGTAGGTAGGTATGAAAAGTCTGAGCTTACATCGAATAAATATATAAAATAAAAAATGTGCTTGTCTTTTCCGCAATTTGTTCAAATTAAACCGTCGAGCAAAAAACCTTACAGTTCCTTTTTGCGAGCAATCGGGTAATTAAATACGATAGCGGCCACGTTCATTGGCTATTCACGGGTGGTGCATACAAACTGAAAATATACAAAGAGATATAATGTTTTCATTTGAAATTAAGTAATTAAAGCCTAGACTAGACTATATCAATATTTTAAATTGTTTTTAGTAAAAGATTATCAATTCGGTTGTATTATTGTTGCACGCTATGATTTGGAAAATATTTTTCTATTTAAAGACATACTTTAGCTTCCAGATTGGTCCCATTTCTATCAAAAATCAGCTCTGTTGATGGGATCCATGAGGAGTTTACAAACTATTTTTGTATTTTTAACAACCAGTTAATCGTTTGCACCTATAATGTATCATTTGGTGAAGTATAACTGATGAGAATGACCACAGCCACGTCTTTTCCCCGAGAGGAGACAAACAGGAATAAAAATTCCTGCCTGTCCCTAATTTTAAATTCGGGGACAGGCAGGAATTTTTGCCCCTGAATTTATTTAAGGTGACAAATCGAATTCATAAATTAGATAATAAATATTATTTCCTTTTAATAAATTAAAACAGTAGGTAGGAGCTTTGAAGTCGATTTCTAGTTTTTTGTAAAATATTATCGTTTACTTACGAGTACCAAGTTTTACATACGCACACAAAATCACGCCTCTTTCGCACAGGGGTAGGCAGAGACCACGGATTTCCACATGCTACTTTTTACCAAGTTTTATATGATAGAAAAGCAAATCAGATATCTACTACAAATCATGAAAACTTTCGTGAGTTGCACTAGACATTATTACAGAATAAATAATACACATACCTAACATTATAATTACTGTGTGTGAGCGAACCGCGAAGAGCTACCGTACTCTTGTCTTTCTCCCATATCCAGATATATAGATTATCCGGATTAATCGGAAGATTTTCCGATGTCGGTATCTAAATCGACGATATTTTCACGTCCAATCAGAATACTAGGGGTATGCTGATTGGATACAAGATTTGTATTCCAAACGGTCTCCTAATGAACTTATAAGCTTCCAATGGCTAAGATGGCTGATCAATCTGTTCGCCAACTTCTTTCTAGGTAAGTATTATATTTTTAATGTGACAGACAGAAAGTATAATATATTAATTGTACGTTTTCTGTACTTGTCATGTTCATGCTTAAGTGTAAATTAGGTAAGTACTTTAAGGGCATCTTGCACCATGATTCCTTAATGTATTTAGCTAGCTTAAACGCACTTAACGCATGCAAAAAAAAGCGTTTGGCCAGCTTAAATACTCGTTAAATCCTGATGAAAGATGCCCTAAAGCGGGAAATTCACTAGACGGACACCTATAGCTGTGCCTATAGTAGCTAGGTTTGGCAGGCATTATCTGCAGACTTGCCCGCGAGCATGTCCGTCTAGTGAATTCCCCGCTTTAGAGAATTAAAAAAGCTTATTAGCCATTTTGCTTGTTACGACATTTTGCGTAAAAATACGACATATTTAGAACGTTAAATCTTTGGATTTTTTTTATTTTTAAATACTTAACTATTAGTAAAATTACCAATTGTGTAACACCGCCTTTACGTACAAATATAATATAGCAGTGCTAAAAATGTTTGGCATTTTGCCTCAGCACCGGTATCCAGGGATTTGGTCTTTTTAACGAATTTATAACAAGCAAGTTTCCCCTTTTAACTGTGATACTCGCAGTCACAGAAAATACCAACATTTTAATGAAGTCTGGTGCAGTATTTGAATTTATATTTCAGTTTTGGCAAAATTTTCTGACCGCTATGAATACTTACAAATGTAATCGCCCTCCCTGTGCCGCAACTAGGACTTATGTATATTCTTTCTGGTTCAGAATCATTCGATTATACCTTTATGTTTTTACATAGAATTCCGAAAGACACTCTGTGGTCGGCTCTTCATGTCTGAAGATCGTGATCACTGGTTGTATTCGTGATAATGTGGACAGCTTGCCTCCAACGAGTTCTATTAGTGGCTAGGTGGACCACATCGTAGAACCTGGCTTTGTGGAAAGTCTGTCTTTCACTTTTCCGAAAGACACAGTCACGGTTTAAATAGTTGGTCATTTTAACAAAGATTTATTATTTAGAACCGTCTTTCTTGTGGATAAACCGATTTAGTTCGGTATTGGGCAAGATTTATCTACTACACAAATAAATACAATTTAGTCGGTCGAGATGCTGCGGCAACAGTGACCAACAGCACAAAGAACGAAATTCTATCTCAAGTATGTCCCAGACACTACAGCATCCAATTATTATTTTTGATCATTTTTGTTATTAGTTTTATGTATTTAGATTTGTAGTATAATATGAATTCCACTCCATCACTTAAATACTTTTAGAAGTTAACGTAATTAAATTTTCCCGACATAATAAAATATATTAGTAGTAGAAATTGAATGAAAGATTCAAAGCGGTAAATGGATTAAATTATTAATTATAACTTTTCCGCCATGTGGTATTTAAACTGTTACCTACTTCTGTACTTGGATCAATTAATTTGAAAATGTATTTACAGTAGATTTAGGGCACCTTTGCCGCAGCACTGCAGACGCGCTGCCTCTGCGCGGCACTTTGCGACAAATTTGAAGGCGCTCTTACACTTGGAGGCTCACCACTTTGCCTCCAATGTAAGACGAACTTATATTAACGAAAGAAAACAATCTTCATGTACGTCATGATATACACAATTAAGCCTACGCGACTTGAAAATCTACATGACATCTTTCTTAATACAAGATAAACACGAGAACGTTTTTATAGTCTCGACGTCAACTGAATGGGGTCCAAGAACTAAATACAGAAATGTCGGCCGTCGGGCTGCAAGATGGGAGATGGTAATAATGAGCGTCGTGGGACGAACTTGGATGAGGCTAGCACTGGAGCGTGAATAGTGGCACAAAAAAGCGGAGGCTTATTACATCCAGCAGTGGGTTGTGAGGTCAGGCTGCGGATGATGATGATGAGGCTGAGGGCAAACAATAGTAAGTAGGTATAAATACTTGTGTCTGAAGTCTTAAGGGATTTACCAATGTTGTCACCACTCGGTTTCAACGATGTTATACTGTTGTCTACTGGATCAAGCTCGCTGTGTCCACGATCAACAGCGATCCCCCGCGGGAAATCTACCTGTCTCCAACCCGACTCAATTCCACAAAGGTAATTACTATCAGAGCTCTTTGTAACACGTGTAGAGGAAAGTTAGTTTTGGCTAAAACTTTTATTATTGAGAGCCTGTTGTGTCCCACTGCAGAACAAACCTCTTATTTCTCTTCAGTTATCCTTGCGAAAACTTTTGCAATCAGGAAAGGTGTTTTATTTAGATTTTTTTATATTTTTTAAGAACCACTCAAATATAACCTACATTACATGAACAAATAAATTAAAAATAACTTTGTTTTTCTTTAACTAAAACACAAAGTTCAAATCATTGCTGGAAAGGTTGCCCAAAGAGCTATTGATTTATTTTTTACAACTAGCTGTGTCTAACTACATAATATACTATTATAAATGCGAAAGTGAGTTTATTTGTTTGTTTGTTACTGTTGCACGTCTAAACGGGCGTCCCCAGAAGGCCCTACCAAAGTTAAATCACAGTCTGATCAAATTAGCTTACTTAATCACTTATCATGCACGCACTAGTACAATCAAATACAATCAAACTAATACAATCAAGACAAACCGACTTATTAGTTCTGATTTTTATTTAGGCACTGAGCGAACGAACCTGTGTAGGTACTGACTACTTTAAAAGTGGAGTCAAATAATGCAAATACCTAATCAAAACAAGATCTTAAAGATGCGAATCCTTATCCAATCCCTTTAGTGAGTTTTCGAAGAACAAGTTTAGTTTGAATGACCCTTCGGATTTGTTATTTTATCGTTTTAGTCGTGTTTTATCGAACATTCTCGTTTTCGGACAAGATGTTATTAAAACGAAAGTTAAGTGGGAACCTTTGGCGCTCAAGCGCTTATTTCACAAAGTTTAAAAAATATTGATATTTTTCTGAAGTACACCCGTACCCATATTATGAATGTGAAAGTGTGTTTATTTGTTTGTTTATTTGTCCTGATTTCACGTCAAAATAGAGCAACGGATTGACGTGATTTTTTTGTATGGAGATACATATTTGGAGGGCTGGAGAGTAACACAGGCTACTTTTAACCGGCTACATCTTAAATCAATTTACTTAGAAATTATGGAACAATATTACTAAAACTTGCAAATCGCCAACTATAGTCGTATTGCTCATTATACGGACTAAAAGTGAAGGAAAAAATGTCATTTTTCCTTCAATTTTGACATAAAACGTATCAAAACTAATCAAAATTGAAGGAAAAATGACATTTTTTCCTTCAATTTTAGTCCGTATAATGAGCAATACGACTATAAAATTATGATTACGCAACAGAAGTTGTAAGTATATTCAATAGTTACTTAAATGATAAACATTGCGTTAAGTACTATTATGGAACCGGTATGAGGGGCTTAACCCATAATCATTAACTGAGCCTCGTGGCTTTGACCGCGTTCATTTCCCACGATATGTCAAATATTTTTTGTACATTTAAAAAACATAACTGGCAGACAAACAGACAATCAGCTCATATGTTTAAGTTAGGTACTTTGAAGATTCTGTACTGAGTAGAGAGGCAGTTCTAAATTTGTAATGTTTATACTGAGTTTATTTTTTTTAAGTGTTATACCACACTTAGGTAGCACATTTATATGAAAATGAAAACTTTTGAGCCGACGGACGTCCGCCAAAGTCATAGGGTTCCGCGGCTGAGTTGGTTAAAACAGTCTAGCTTTGATCAGTTTGATCAATGCGGGTTCGAATTCCGTTAGAATAGAACATTTTAAACTTTTAAAACATTATGTAGGTAACCGGGTATTATCACGTAATTACCTTTTACCTTTTAATTTTCCCGCGACCACGGCTGGTGCAATCATATAAACATACTTGCATTCGCATTAATAATATTAGTTACTAGCGACCCGCCCCGGCTTCGCACGGGTCACATCACACATCACATTAGAAACCTCTAAAATAATCAGTGTTTCTCTACTATTATGCATGTATTTTACATATAAACCTTCCTCTTGAATCGCTCTATCTATTAAAAAAACCGAATCAAAATCCGTTGCGTAGTTTTAAAGATCTAAGCATACATAGGGACAGATAGCGGGAAGCGACTTTGTTTTATACTGTGTAGTGAAGATTGGCGTACTGAGCTACTGTGCCCAGAATTATCTGAAATGAGTAGAGGCAGTACGCAAACATTTACTATTAACTCTATTAAATGGTTATGAGTGTGACTTGTAGATATTATATTAACCCCATTTGGTATGGGGTTTATGGCCAGTCTCACCTTATATGGGTACTTAGGCGTTTTAGTGTTCCCGTAAACCAAAGGCAAAGATTATAAAATATTTTTTATCGTTGCGGCATCACTGGTTTCTGACGATCATGGCAATTCACATTTAAAACGTCCTCGCTCACAGTTATAAAGGTTTTTACTACGTCTATAAGCTATATTTTTTTCAGGAAATTGGTAGTCTATTCGTTTATCTTTATCTAGTTTATGAAACCTATAAGAATTTAGCATAAATAGTTCGTGAACAAAAATCGTAGATACTACACCATAGTATTATTCATCTTAGCTTATTATCCCACGAACTGCTGGGTAAAGATCTTCCTATTTCACTTTCAAAACGCGTGAGACGCGACCGCGAGGAGTAACCTTGCCGCAAGCGCAACTCCCTCCTTACCCAGATGAGGATTCTCCGGATGAATCGAAACATTGTCGGTATCTAAATCGACGATATTTTTACGTGAGTAATTCCCGTGTGTTAAATAATGTAAAGATCTTCCTTTTCTTATACTAGGCACTTCTTCTTTGCATAGTACATTCTTCCAGCATCACACTATATTTACATTGTTTTGGTTTTTCCAGCTCCGAGGTCTGTTTAGTGAGTAACATAAACCAGCGACATTTGTAAGAGTTATTGGTTATTTTTACCTGCCGAGTAACATTAGTAGAAAATAACTACTTAATCGAAATTTCTTGAAGATAGCTCTTATCTGTCCAGCCACAACTTGGTATTAACACTGACTGTGTTCTTAAAATACCAGATAGTTGTGTCCTGAAAAGTTGTATTGGAAAGTTTAAATCTTAAAGTTTACTGCTTGAAGGCTAAAGAGGTACTGATTTCGTGACTAACCTGTTGTGGAATTTCGCGAATTCAAAAACAGTAAGCCCGCATTGTCCGACATTGTATCATAATGCGTGCGCGCATAAAAACCGGCGCCTAAAACCAGTTCTATTACATTTGTTTACTGACCGTTGAGCAGACAACACGTTGCAAATATGTATCGCACGACCGCACTTGTGATACTCTGCCTTATTCACCTCAGTGCTTCGAGGAAGTTGTATTATCCGGATTCAGTAGATCCCAATGCTATCGTCTTTGATGGACCAACCAATGCTGAGTACCGGAAAACATACAAAGCACCTGATACTCCTGTGGAGATCGATACTGATTACGGAGAAGGAAAACTTGATGCGAAATTTGGAGATATGGACGATGATAATTAATTAGCAAATTCAAGAACAAGTGAGAAGAAAGTAAGTAAGCTTGTATAGCAAGTGGCCAACTCTGGTGATGGAGTTTTTAGGCCGCCTAAAGGCTGGAGGCTTAGTGAAGAAAAATATACTCTTTTCAACGAGGAAGATAAAGTGACATTCTGAAGTGTTCATTATAGAGAAAAAGAAAGTGTTTGTGAACGTGCCATTTTGTTGTAAATTGAAGTAAGATATTTGAATTAAGTGATAATAGTGTTATGTTAATCAGCAGACATAATGAAAACATGTCCGTTCTGGTTCAAGACTCGACATCTCGTGGGAGAATTTCAGAATTGTATTTATTCATTGAAATAGTTTATTAGATTTTGAAGTGTCTGACGCTATGCCTAGATCACAATGTGATTATGAGTTTTACCAGCTTATAAAGTTATTATTACTCAATTTTACCTGTGCTCTTTAATTCTGAAGGTCGTGGGTTCGAAGCCCTGCTGTAAATATTAATGTACAATACATTTTATATTTTTGAAAAGATACGACCTCTGTGGCGCCTGTGAGGCAGGAGGTTGCGGGTTCGACCCCGCCGCGGGATAAATGTTTGTATGATCTGCAAATATTTGTCTCGGGTCAGGGTTTTTTCTATGTATAATATTTGTATGTATTTAGAAAAAAAAAACTATGTAAGTAGTCAGTCATGTGGTTCCCATAACACAAGCTCTGTTTAGCTTGGGGCTATTATGATGCTGTGTGAAAAGTACAGCATTATTATGTTTTTTTTAATATTATGTTTTATGTATGAGTTCTAATCGTAAAAGAATAAAATTATGAGGAAGCCAACAGATAGATATAATATTATTATTGAATTGATTTAATAATGTTATACCTACTAAAATATTTTTTTTTACAATATACAAAATATGAAATTCACCTTTTAACTTTACGAAAGTCATTCATATTTTTGGTAGATCTACCTGATTAAGACCCACCTTTTTTGAAAATCAAGTAGGTACCTACTTATAATTAAAACCTGATTCTCAAGATTTTGTAACAAGTTGGAAGATGTTTTAAGTTTAATTATTATATTATACGAAGTAATTTGACCTTGCCTGTTGTAATATTTAAATTATCAGTATTTATGTTTATATTGATTTACCTTGCAGATGTTCGATTGCTTTTTAATTAATCGTATTCTTAGGTAGAAGGTAACAAGAAGCAGTTTATAAAAAAACTAAAAAAAAACCCGAAAAATCAAAATGTTTTAAACACATAGATTGTATAGGTACCTATATTTTCGTACTCGCCTTATAAAGCCTTTATTTTGATACCGGAAGGTCCTATAAAAAAACTTTCAGACCGCACTTAAAGCGCATAAGATCTGCCATTTTTATTTTTAAAGAATTTTATGTGCTGACATTCGCGTAATTAAAACAACCTTAATAACGTATCATTTATCAAAATCGGTTAAACCGTTGAGTACCTAGTTACAAACGGACAAAGGAATGGATACATACATACAGGTCAAACACTTTTAGGTGTTTGACCTTTTCTTAAACAAGTGGTCGTAAATAAATATAATAAATAAAAATAAATAAAATAAAACATCGACTATGGTGTGAGACACATTTTTAATCAGACTAAATAGAATGAGTTGTCCTTTTAAATCTTGCCTGAGCCAAAAACTTTGCATGTTTTTTTAATGAAACTGATGTAAATAAAAATAAAATTCTACAAACTAAAACAGATTCTATCACTTTTGTTATGTCTACGAAAAGATGAAAAAGGTACTTATACCTATTTATTTGAAAGCAAATGGTGAATAATGTAAAGAGTTTTCATATTTCAAGATGTAACTAAGTGTATTGAGTTGAGACATATTTCTTAGAATAAGATTAAAATATAATGACATTGAACGCCTTAAACCGTCGTAATAGCTTTCTCAATTAAAATAGTGCCTTTGTGATTAAAAATATTATGTAGGTTAATTCTTCGACTGGTCTCTCAGCTCAGTTGGTAGTAGCTCTGCCTTCTGCGCTGTAGGTCGTGGGTTTGGTTCCCACCCAGGACAAACATTTGTTTGATGAACATAGATGTTTCTTCTGTGTCTGGGTGTTATAATAATTAAGTATGTATTTACAAATAATATAATAAGTAAGTATTCTATCAGTTATCTGCTGCCCATAGTACAAGCTTTGCTTAGTTTGGGGCTAGATGGCGCTGTGTGAAAATGTCCACCAATGTTTATTTATTTATTTTTATCATTTAAATGTTTTGGATCGTTTGTAATCATCACTGATTATCTCAGTTCAGTGTATTTGTGAAAGTCATAGATTTATAGCGTTTTTGGAAAATACTTAGTTAAATATTATAAGTATCAGTGTAGGCTAAAAACAAACAAACAAACATTATAAGTAAATTGTAGTAAGTAGTTAAGGTTATGTTGACTGAATTATTTTGTAATTGAATTATTAAATTGCTGTGAGAAAGCGATCATTTTGTAATTTTATTTATTTAAAATTTGGTAAGTATTTATTATTGGTGAATATTCCATGTTCACGTGTTTGTGCCTACCAACGTAAGAACGCAGTCTGTTCACTTTGACATTTAGACACAATATACTTATTAATAATTTAAACCAGAAGCGCTCGTGGCGTAGCTTGCTTAGACGTTATTGATTGATTCAGGTCACAATTTGGATGGGTGCAGATGGAGCAATGATTCCTAGGAGATCGGTTCCTAAGGCTGGATTCGACTAAAAGTCATCTTACTCCAGACTAACTAGCAGACTTTATTCGAAATACAATTGTTTAGAAAGCTCAACCGAACATTATTTTGTGCATACAAATTATCCTGGTTATAAGGTGTCAACTTAGCAATGTCAAAATATTCAAACAAACAGTAGTTTACTGTCAACTAAAAACTTAATCCAGTTTGGTCAAATCCAGCCTAAACCGGATAGTGTAATAACCTCTTATAACAGAAATGGGTTGAATATTTATTAAATAAATGAAATCATTCCGAGATAACGACACTTAAAAACTTCCAACTGCTAGAAATAGGTACTAGAATTAGGCTGAAAAACTTTTTTATTGATATTGCCCTATGTTTATGTTCAAAGAAAACCATAAAGTCACTGAAGCGTGGACGGCGGCACTACGAAATGCTACATTTACGTGTAAAGTTGGTTCTTGTTGATCGACAAAAAATACGTGAAGTTGTAGTACATGAAAAGTACCATCTCGTCGACTTGGACAATGTTTAGATTTTTTCGGAAAATGATCTGAGTTAGACTGGTGGGGCTATAATCTTCAAAAGTTAAGGATAGTCTCCTAAGAACGTTTCCCTGTAGCTACAACGGTTAAGGTAGCCCTTACTGCCTTGTCTCAAAAATACATTTTAGCGTTTTCTGACTTTTCTAGTAGGTACTCTAACCTCAGTTGGTCCGATAGAGCCTTTTAATCCTTAGATGAAACAGGATCGATTGACATCAAAAAAAGTTTTTGTGTAAATTGTCCATTTTCTCGCTGACTGTAAATTTTTTCAAAATCTGTGAACTCAGGTCGAAATATCTTTAAAAGTTAAGGATAGTACCGACTTAATCTAATTGTGTTGCAATAAACCTTTTTTCATTTCATTTCATTTCATTTCATTTCATAGTCACTTAAGAACGTTTTCCTGTAGCTACAACGGTTGAGGTAGCTGCTTTTACTACCCCGTCTCAAAAATTCACCCTGTATAAACAAGAATCAGTACTTGTTTTCTTCTTTTAGTGTGAATGTGGCCAAAAAGTGTTCCAGAGGATCAATTTATAAGGACATCAGGTGAATTTACTGATCGTTACAAAGGTTTTTCCGAGCCTTTGTGAGAGGACCGCAGGTAAGTTTAAATGGATGGTCTGTGTTTCGAGTTACTAAATACAGAACACTACTCCTATTATTTATATCTATATTATTATCACTATCACTACATAGTACGAGTATAAAACAAAGTCGCTTCCCGCTGTCTGTCCCTATGTATCCTTAGATCCTTAAAACTACGCAACGGATTTTGATGCAGTTTTTTTGATAGATAGAGTGATTCAAGGGGAAGGTTTATATGTAAGTATAATGCATAATATAGTAGAGAAACACTGATAATTTTAGAGGTTTCTAATGTGATGTGACCCGTGCGAAGCTGGGGCGGGTCGCTAGTTCTTAGGGAGTGTCCACATTGCGTTTTTTGCAGCGCGTTTGTATCGATACAAACGCGATTCGAACGCGATGCGAACGCGCAGCCCCCCGCGCAGCCCCTCCCGGTTCGCTTTTGTATGGAAAAATACGCGTTGCGAACGCGCGTTTGTATCGATACAAACGCGCAGCTCAAAAACGCGCTGCAGAAAACGCAATGTGGACACTCCCTTAATAAGTCGAATACTTACTATGTACAGATATCAAAAAAAGTTTGCGATCACTTTTAGAAGTTAAAATATTTTTTGATTCTTGAAAATTATTGTAAAACCTCTTTAAGATACCATTCTTTGTTTAAAAATGATTTAGAATTAAATATTGTACTTTTAACAAAGGTGGTCAAGGAATTGACAGATATCAAGAAAGTTATTTTTTTTTAAGTATCTTTTCCCAACAAAAAAACCTGAAATTTCACCCGCATAAAGTCATTATCATCATGAAATGACGTACTGTACTTAAAAATGAGGAAAATATAATATTTTACTTCGTTTTCCTAATAGGTATTAAATAGAAGATTACAGATAATGCCAGCATCGCAATTATGCAGTCATTTATTAAGTGCCATCATTATTATAAACTACCGGTAGATACTGTTACATTATATTCGTCATAGATTTTAAATTGATGTTTTGTGTAGATTCATAAGTGCAGTATACATTTTGTTGTTTTTCTTTCATTTTCCCGTTGCGATATTGTAGGTGTTATTATGTATTATATCTGGACGACAGAGCTCTGCTCGAGTGAAAATACCGAGAAAACGTATTTTCCCAGATATGAGATCTAGCTAGATCGGTTTTTGTCCCGTAAGGGTACTTTATTAAAGTAGGCACCTACTTATCAAAATCGTTTCCTCACAAATTTTATTTTATTTTATGTAGGTGTGTACCTGCTAGTTGTTGTTGTTTTTATGCTCTGTTCTCTGTCTTCTGTGTGTGTCGTCAATAAACTATATTCTATTCTATTCTAGGTATTCTAAACTTTCAAAACTTCGAAATTGCAAATTTCATCGAAATCGTTAGAGCCGTGTCCGAGGACGTGAATAAAAATATATGTATTTAAACGCAAATATTGCTCGTCTAACGTAGTACCTATACGATAAGGACTTGAATGTTACCCAATAGTTTTAAGGGTAAAATTACAACATAGTCGCTTGTTGTTTTACCTCTGAATTGAAAATACCTACTAGTTCGAAAAACCTGAGGATTTGGGACGATTTTAGTTTTTAAACAAAAACTTAAGGGCTCGGCGAACGTATCTACTTACCTAGGAACGTAATACCAAAATAATTTAAAATTTGAGCATATTTTTATCACTTTACGTTATTATTTGGATAAAGGTAGAATTTATCTAGGTTCCTGTTAAACTTTTGTTTCAAAAAACTTACTATAGAACAAATGAAAAGAAAAAATGCCATTTTTGGTGTACCTACAAAGATTTCAATTCAATTGGCTTACATTTCTTTTTAGGTAAGTTTTTCGGAACAAAAGTTTAACAGGAACCTAGATAAATACCTACTCTCCTAATCTAACAACATAAACTGATATAAACATGCTTACATTTTAAATGATTTCGGTATTACGTTTTTATGGAAATTCGCCGGTCGCAGCCCTCTTAAATCGTCCCAAATCCTCAAAAAAGTTCTACTGGGCTTTTCGATTTATATTTAGAGGCTTAACAAAATGGTTATCAGAGTTTCTGGCAACAAAGGCTTGGAGGCCGACTCAGAGTAAAAAAAAATCGTGTTTTTTGTATGTGAACTCAAGCATTATGCCAAAAGAAAAAAACGAGTCAGAGTAATAGAATAACCTGTACAAATAAACTCTAAAAAAAATAAATACGGCTTTTTTTTAAAACAACCCCTAGGAGGTTTTAAAGTTTGTATATGTATTTTTATTCTGGTTCGATTTACAAAGCATTTACAAAGCTCGGTTTATATAAACTTAAAAGAAAATATCGAAAAACGTATTTTTATTATTTTCATAGTAGTCAAGTCACGAAGTTTCTGGACCATCGTTAGTCACGGCTTATTAAGCTATAGCTTATTATTCTGTGAAATTAAATTGTACTTTTCCCGAATCGCAATAAACGAATTGAACTATTGCCATCTATTTTCATTGACTGAGAGTGAAAAGAGACTGCATTATAGTTCATTTCATATTGTGATTCAGCTTTAACGACCTTTTTAAGTCCGCTGTTAAAGCTAACACAATCTCAACATTTCATAAAATACGTCAATATTTGATTCAATAGAGAGCGTAAAATTTCAATTTACAGAATCCCGTCTCCGTCCGAGCGTTGCTACTTGAAATGTAAAGTTATTTCAATATTCGATATCCGCCTGACTTATGGCATTTGAGATATTATGTAACTCCACACCTGGGGCCCTAGCCATATTACACGATCTATCGTCGCTATAGAACGATCTATCGTCGCTGTAGAATAGAACTCTTCAAAATGTATAGGAATTGACGTTCTGACCACGTGACTCATCTACTTGAAACGTCAAATCCTATACATTTTGAAGTGTTTCTATTCTACAGCGACGATAGATAGTGTAATATGGCTAGGGGGGCTGTAGCGGTGGTAGAGTTGCTTGAAGGATCACAGCATTTCATTTGACTTACAAGGTTGTACTATTAACACGCTTAACACGTCATGTGCATCGTCACATGACGTGTTAAACGTGTTATAGTGCGCCGCAAACTTTATGGCGGCTGAAGTGCACGGCAGATTCGACTTTGCGCAGGTACAGTCAACGCAGTTGCGGGGAAGTGAAGGCGGTGAGGGGCGGGGCTAGGCGGGCTACGTAGATAAAGTTTATTCTATTCTATTGCGTTGACTGTACCTGCGCTAAGTCAAATCTGCCGCGCACTTCAGCCGCCATAAAGTTTGCGGTGCACTCTAGCGAATGCTAAATTATTAGTAATTTAAAAAACTGACCAAGTTGGTTTGAGATTTGGACTCGCGCATAAAGGGTTCTGTAGCGCCATACAGTAAGTATTTAAAACAATTTTTTTAACACATACTTAGTTAATAAAATATGGATTACTTGCATTACATTAGTTTCTTTACAGATATGTAATTTAGTATGTAGTAATGATTTATGGCTATTTAGCCCTTACAAATAGCTACTAAGGTGTATAATTGCCGTAGCCGTGTTTAAGAACTGAAGTGAGATTAGCTTGTGATCAAACCTATGAATTTGCTAACAATCATTTACCAATCTTCTTGATTTAATATTTATAAAGCAATTCCATTGTTTTCTCAAAATATCCGTGGCTCGCGTGAATACGTTGATATGTCGAGATGTCAATTTTTTTTTTATTGGCTTAAACGATATCTACGCCTATGAAGTATCTAAAAAAAAATTGACAGCTCCCTAGCTAGACAAGTTTTCGAGTTATGGCCTTGCCAACTCCTCCATTTTTCGTATTTAAGTTGACATAACTACTTGTCAATTTTTCAAGCCACTAACACACACATGTTTTTGTAGATATTTCGATTTATCAACCTACTCATTCGCCAAAATTATATTTGTTACATGATATCTCGACATATACATATGATATTTTTGATTAACTTTTAACAAATTAAAATGTCAGGTTATGGCTAACCAAAGTATTCCGTTTAAATTGTGATACATTGGGTTGTTGTTGTTTTCCTAAGAGCTTAAAAAATGCCGTTGTAAAGCCGCTTTACAAAAAAGGTGCGCGTGATCAACTTGAGAACTATAGACCCATAACGTTAATACCCGTCATATCTAAGGTATTTGAGCGAGCCATGCAAAAGCGTCTCTTATCATTTATTGAAAAACATAAAATATATAAGAGTGAACAATTCGGATTTCAAAAAGGAAAGTCAACAACACTTGCTGGATTCAATCTTACGAAAAAAATAATTGACGATTTAGATTCTGGTAAAAAAGTTTCAGCGATCTTTTTTGATATGTCAAAGGCATTTGACTTTGTCTCACACTCTTTGTTGCTAGATAAATTAGAAAAATATGGTATCAGAGGCCCTGCTCACGATTGGTTAGCTAGTTATCTGACTAATAGAAAGCAATGTGTTGAAATCACTCATTTTGACAAAAAAAAAAGCATTGAAGCCATTGAGATCAAGTTATAGGCACAATGGTTATGGGGTACCCCAAGGTAGTGTTTTAGGACCTCTGTTATTTTTACTTTACATTAATGACCTTCCCGAAGTGACTAGTAATCCATGTACATTATTTGCTGATGACATTTCTATTATTATATCTTCAAATTCTGACATATCTGACCATATTAGTAACATAAATAATACAATTACTTCTATAATTAAATGGCTTGACGAAAATAATCTACATGTTAACCTAACAAAGACATGCATTATACAATTTACTAATTCGAATAATAAACTTTTTAAACATAATATATACTACAAAGAACAACAATTGTCTGTTGTAAATGAAATCAAATTTCTAGGTATCAAGTTAGACCAAAATTGTAATTGGAAGGCGCATGTCGATCAGGTGGCCAAAAAGTTAAATAGATATGTATATGTTCTCTATAAGCTTCGTAAAACTGTAAATCTTAGCACTATATTGACTGCTTATCATGGATACGTGGCCTCTACTTTGAAATATGGTCTTATCCTCTGGGGTAATTCTACAGATGTCCAAAAAGCTTTTATCGCACAAAAAAAATGCATACGAGCAATTGTTGGTATCCCTCCGTGGGAATCATGTAAGCCGTTCTTTCAGAAACTAAAATTATTGACGTTGCCCAGTTTGTACATTCTAGAGGCAGCTAGATTTGTTAAGGAACAACCGAATTTGTTCAGAAGAGCACGTGACCTATATCATAGATGTGTAAGAAATCCGGATAGAATTGTTCTTGAAAGAGTACCTAAAACAGCATTATATCAAAAAAATTCTCTTGTAATGTGTGGAATTATATTTAATAAAATACCTAGTGAAATAAAAGATTTACCTATAAGGCAATTTGTAAAAAAGCTAAAATTGTGGCTTCTTGACAGAGTATTTTATAGTGTAGACGATTTTTTAAATAACTGACGATTAAGAATATTTTGTGACATGCTTTTTACGTTTAATTTTATTAATTATTATTTTTTTGACATTACATACTTTAATTAACAAACAAATTTGCATACCAATGTTCTTGGTGAGATATGTGGACTAATATTATTGACCTTACAACTGTACTTACCATATTTCTAGCGAATAAACTATTTCATTTCATTTCATTTCATTTCATTTCATTTCATTTCATTTCATTTCATTTCATTTCATTTCATTTCATTTCATTTCATTTCATTTCATTTCATTTCATTTCATTTCATTTCATTTCATTTCATTTCATTTCATTTCATTTCATTTCATTTCATTTCATTTCAGTTATGCCCGCGCGCTCTCGCGCTGGCATAACCGAACATGTCACTCGTATTGGTAAACAAAACGTCAGTTCAGAAATCTTTTTTTTTTAAGTATTGCTTTTACATGGAAAACTGATAGATTTTAATTATTTGTTAAACTATAATGACATTGCTTGATTTTTACAAGCTTTTATTATTAACTTGCGATTTTTGTTCGGGTCTACTTTTGAAAATTAAATTTGACTGACTTCCCAGTGTCTGATTAAGCTGAAATTTGGAATACCTATAAGTTCTTGGTGACAATGCAATATTATTTTAACAACGAGCTGATCTGATGATGGAGCCAGGAGCTGTTCAACAGAACTCACTTTTTTTTTAGTGAAATGTTGCAAGTTCAATTTGACCCACTTTCCATTGTTTGATTGAGCTAAAATTTGGCACACTTATAGATTTTAGATAAAAATGTAATATTATTTTAACAATAAGCTGATCTGATGCTGGAGTCAGGAGCTGTTCAACAAACCTCAATATTTGTTTGGATTAAATCTTGCAAATTCAATTTGACCCACTTCCTAGCATCTGATTGAGCTGAAATTTGGCACACTTATAGATTCTCGATGACGATGCAATACTATTGTAACAGCGACCTGATCTGATGATGGAGCCAGGAGCTGTTCAACAGAACTCACTTTTTTTTTAGTGAATTCTTGCAAGTTTAATTTGACCCACTTTCCAGTGTCTCATTGAGCTAAAATTTGGCACACTTATAGACTCTAGATAAGAATGTAATATTATGATAACAACAAGCTGATCTGTTGCTAGAGTCAGGAGTTATTCAACAAAACTCCTCAGTAAATTTTTCGATTGAGGTGAAACTTTGCATTTTTTTCTAGTTTCGAATACATTGTAATAATATGGTGACAATGAGCAGATGTGCTGATAAAATTTGGTTGTATTCCATTCAAATTCTCAGTGATTAACAGTAGAGCATCCGTGTTTGGGCTCATTTAAAATCAGCTTACCCTTACTATGTTAAATCTCATTTCTAAACGGTATGAATGGTTCTGAGTAATAAGTAGGTACTTCAGCAACTCAAAAAACTGGTTTTATAGTCTCTATCTGTTTGCAATCCGATAATATAGCATTGTTTACCTACCAATATTCCATACATTAAAGGTGAATAAGTTGATATCTTTTGCGGCATAACTGGACATCTCGAGACGTAACCTAAATCTCATCAATTTTTTTGTTGACATGTCTTATATCATGGAAACTATGGGGAATTTTGGTTATTTATTGTCATCATTCGAAAGAGGGCATAAAATAACCATAGAAACAATTAACACAAATACTGTAAACTAATTTACCGAGAAACCAGAAGAGGTCAAACTTTCAAACGGCCGCCCTGAAAAGTTGGTGTTTTATACATGTCAACGTATTCACGCGTGCCACGGATATATTCTTGGAAAGGTTAATAATGTTATATTTAGAGTGAGAATTAAGTTCGTAAAGTTTGTCGTCTGTAATTAAACGAGCCCATCTGGCGTCGTAACTGTAATAAAGACGAAACAGCAATACTAATGCTTTTATTAAAGGAATGAATGAATGAAAATTCTTTATTGCACACCTTAGAATAAGCAAAATACAATAATAGCACATTTTAAACTTTCGCGATCTTTAGACATAATTTAAACGAACTAACGGGACTTTATCGCGTAATTATCTTTGCTGTATGTAACGCACTCGAAACGTCGGGAAATAATAAACAGAGGTGATTACGCGATGAAGTCCCGTTAGTTCGTTTAAATACAATAGGTAATGACAGAGTTAAGTAACATTGTACAATGGGCGGCCTTATCGCTAGGAAGCGATCTCTACCAGGCAACCTTTAGATGGAAAAGAATCTTAAATAATGGAAGATTTGGTGCACAAAGAATAATTATTATTACAAAAAATAAAACAAAACGAATTAAAGTAAAGGAACTTAATAATAAACTACATAGATGATAATTATATATTTATCGATCGAGCGAGCGAAGCGAGCGAAGATCTTAGTGGCAAGTTAGGCGATTTTGCTTTGTATGTTTGTATGTTTGTATGTTTCATTTTTATGTTCTCGCATAACTATCGAACCGCTTATCCAATCTGTATGAAACTTGATAGGTCAATAGGTTGTGCTATGGAAATTTGCTGTGGAGCGTATGAGCGTAATCGATGAAGGGGTTGTAAAGATATGGGGTTCCCAAGGGGGTAAATTTTTTTCAAAGTTACCCAAATATATTGAGTGGGGTGTCATATGAAAGTACTCAACTTATAAATTCCAAAATGGTTTTTAGTTTTCTTCTAGATTCTATAGTTTTTGAAATACAGTCAAAAAGAAAAATTATGGAAACCAATTAACGGAAGTATGGAGAGAGCTCCCGTTTCATAGAGTTTCGATGTATTCGTAGGTCTGGTTAACAGACAAGGAGTGTGGCATCGTTGTGGTTTGGTTTGCAATGATTTTAGTTGCTAAGTACTTGATATTTTTTCTTGAGATTGAAAATAAAAGCCGTGTTGGCCGATTGGAAGAGTGCTCGACTTTCGATTCATAGGTCGTAAGTTCGAACCCTGGCCGTGCTCATCAATGGATTTTTCGATTAGAAAAATTTAAATGCGCCTTAACACAAGCTCTAAACGGTGAAAGAAAACATCGTGAGGAAACCAGTTAACGTTCTAATAGCGGCGATGGGCTTGCAACCTGTCACGTATGCAAATGCTAACTCCTGCAAATAGTGGGCTGGGCATGTACCAAAATTATAGAGGGAGGGGGAGGGTAGGGGGAGGGGGAGGGGAGGGGAGGGGGAGGGGAGGGGGGAGGGGAGGGGAAGGGAGGGGAAGGGAGGGGAAGGGAGGGGGGAGGGGTAGGGGAGGGGAGGGGTAGGGGAGGGGAGGGGAGGTGAGGGGGAGGGGAGGGGGAGGGGGAAGGAATTGATTTTCTCATTCATTTCGTATTGAACTGCTATTTTAATAATTTCTCGAACTAAGAGGCCTTCCCTGAGGCGCGGTACGAAGTTCGCGGGGTCAACTATTGAATATAAACACGACACGACTTAATGTATTGCATGCATGCCTATAATCTTTACTATACTGAGGTAGCGCATTAGATATCATTCTGTGGTAAACACTAGAAGGAGCACTTAACGTAGGTATAGGGGTAGTCAGAAACAAGTCCAAATCTAGGCTATCAATACAACGGTGCGCGAGATCTCAGTTCGGGGCGAACTACTAGTATAAACCTGCATAAACCTAAATAAATGTACTTAATAATAAAAATAAATAAGTATATTATTAGGTACATAGACAATATTGAATTAATAAATACATTCTCTAAAAAGGTATACAAAATAAGTCAGTACTTAATAAAACGATTCCAGAAACAATAAAGGTCTTGTAACTTTACTCCGGTTTTTCTTGAAAAACATTTGTAGTAGTTGAGATAAGTTAAATGTATTGCATTCGTCAAGAAGATACCAAGTAGTAAAGTTATATTGTTCTTGTAAGTTGTGTAAAGCAATTACGTTAACAAAGCTTTTAACTTTCGTAGCGAATGTCTGTAAATTAATGTGATCTGTGATGGCACCATTAAGTATGAAACAAGTTTATTCTGTTCAAAATTCATAGGTGCTTTTTTGTTATTTCTAACCAACTTCAAAAAAAGGAGGTTCTCAATTCATGTATAATTTTTTTTAATGGATGTTCACCGATTACTCGTAGACGCCTGGATCGATTTGTAAAATTTTTTTTTGTTTGAAAATAGTAATCTTATACTTTCCGATTAGTGCCATAAGGTGAGAATCTGTTGAGAATCTTCTATGTTATAGATGGAAATACACCCCGAGAGTGCAGAAAATTGCTCAGCTTATTTGTTATTGAAGTCGGTTTTTTTAATTTTTTATTTAGGAATACAGTTCCAGAGAAGCGATCTATATTATTATAGATTGTGCCATAATATACTTTGGAATTAAGGTGCCGCAGCGCATTATATTTGAGTAGACTTTAAAAAAATCTAGACTAGCTTTGTTATGTTTCACTTGTGTTTCCTACACGAGATAGTAATTAAATATTTGAATAATCCAATTTTCACAGAGATTAGCTCTTAACGTTTTTAAAAAAGGCGTGCAAACCAACAAAAAATTATAATGGCTTTGCTCGGAGCGGAATTAGCCCACGATTTTTGGATGCTGGAATTGCGAAAACAAATAATTTGCTTGTATTTAATTATTCTCATGTAGTTTTTAGGTGTTTATATTTTTTCTAGATGATAAGTACCAACACTTTAGCGTGACGTCAGGAGGTAATAAGGCCTATACCTACTCAACAAGACGGTATCATGCTTGGGAAATTGTTAAGAATAGGCTTTCCCAGCACCTGAAATATCCTCACAGTGTAAATGGCCTTGTCCCCAGGAGATAAATAGTCAATAAGAAAACGATGTTTTCCTTCACCGAGTACCTCCTTCGAAGGCACCACAGAGCCTTGAAAGAAAGAAAGAAAGAAATCATTTATTTGACACACAGTACACAGAGAACACAAAACACTTAACATAGTAAAAAATAACAATAGAGAGAGAAAAAGCAAAAATAAAAACAGAAACACAGAAACAACATAATTAAATCAATAAGGTGTTTCAACTTGGCAGTCAACGCGTTAAGGAGACGTGAGCCATTTAGTGTAAAAATAAACGCTCACCTTAAAAAAAAAGTTGCACTCTATCGCACTATTCATATTCAAGTATCAAATTAGTTCGGATTTAGATAATCTTTTTTCTTGTCACATGTCATTGAAAAGAAATGACAACAGATTTATGGGCAGTTTTAACTAAAACAAGCTTATAAGTCTATTATGAATAATGTACTAAAAACTATGAATCCACATAGTTTTTAGTACAATAATGTAAATAATGTAAATACAATAATGTACTAAAAACTATGAATCCACATAGTTTTTAGTACATTATTGCTTTAGTTTTTTTGGTTTGTTGAATAATAAAGTTATTAACTAATTGTAACGAATTATGTAGGTACTTTATATAACACGTCTATCCGGGTATTTATCACGTAAATTACCTTATTATTTTGCCCGACGTTTCGACTGGATTGCACCAGCCGTGGTCGCGGGAAGACTAAGAAAATAATAAGATAATTTAGGTGATAAATACCCGGATACACGTGTGTACCTATATAATGTGTTCTGCACCCCTATTTTGTAACACACGGTAAGTCGCTAACTCGGATTCGTTCAAACAAACTGTTTTTTTACAAACAACATTAAAGTTATATAGAGCAAAATTACTTCACATATTTTACACAAAAAACATGTCTATCACTGTTTTCAACCATCTTGTATCATTTGAAAGTATTAATCGTAAAAATCAATTTTTGTGTGAACGAATCCTAGTTAGCGACTTACCGTGTGTTACAAAATAGGGGTGCTGATCGCGAAAGTTTAAAAAAGACAATTACTTATGTAAGGCCTGCAATGTTACACTAATATTGCAATAAAGAATCTGAATCTGAATCCATTGTGCCAAAGGCTTCTGTAATTAATAGCACCCTTTTTATACAAATATGCCAATAACAAACGAGAAATTGAGTTCATTAGCGGAATTAGAACCATTTTTCCGTTACAATAACCCGTTACAATTCTCCATCCCTGCTGTAAATGGCGAAGGGTTAATTCTGCATTCTTGCTGGGATGAGCGTTTTGACGATTCATTTTGTTTATGGGTGCTTTCAGAGATTCGTAATATCGCCAGTCTCATTAATGTTTTGTACGTAGTGTACAAAGTTGGTACGAGGTGTAATATGGAATTGGTGATTAACAGAAGAGAATTTGAAATTAACAATAGCCAGTTTTGAAAGTCACAATGTCTTGTATTTTTGTATGATTTAAAATCCGAATTAGTTCAAATTATAGTTAGTTTGTATGATTTTTACACTAAAGTAAGGAAGTGCGTATGAGCAAGTGGCTAACTCTGGTTATTTTTAATTTTTAGAAAGAAAGAAGAATCGTTTATTTGGCACATACAGAAAAAATCAATTTTTACACTGTCACGCCTGAAATACCTACTCAATCGATCATCATGTGCACCCACGTTGTAAGGGGTACAAAAAATGACATCCTAATGTACCTTTTATCCAGAAAAAGGTATTTAGTATTCTTGATTGATATTCAACAAAGCTGCGTATATTCTACCTAAGTAGCTAGATATAACATAATTTCGCCGCGTTTTAGAGCTTTTTAAAATGCGTATAACGTCTCTATTGGTAAAATATCATCGGGTAAACTACTTTATATCAGCGAATACTAATGTGCACGTCACAATCTTCCTCTCGGTAAAGTATTCTCTGGATACCGAAAGTAACACGATGTGACAACCACTCTTCCGCTTCATTTGTCAGTTGTTTTGGGTTGTCAGCGCTATAATGGGAATAAACGAAAATGTTTACGTAAGTCATCGTACACATAAACAAAATAAGTTAATGGAAAACAGCCAGGCTTACGAATGCATCCATTTCATCAGGACAGTGCATATCCGCTTATATGGAGTAGGCACGTAAAAGTCAAACATACATTTGACCCATGCCCTCATTTTGCAAGTATAGTCTATCTATTCTTTATGTCCATATAGCTGGACAAAGTTATGAAAAAAAAAAACCAGTTTTGATTGAAAATAAATCGATCTATGTTATTCCGCTCCAGCAATGTATCAGAGAAGGTTTTTATACAAATAGCAAAGGTTTTATTAAACAAACCAATGACTTATTCACATTTCTCGACGCCTGATTTGTTGACCCTCATTTTGTGCCGCTATATAAAAATAAATCGTTCACATCACACGCGTGAATTATTACGGAGGAGGAATAGGGCTTGTGTTTTATTATTTTTCTCTCTGATCTCTGATTTATGAAGCTATATGTACACTGGCGAGTTTACGATCGCAGAGTAACTTACTGATGTTTTTTCGTAGGTTACACACCTACGAAAAAACATCAGTAAGTTACTCTGCGGAAATAACCTTCAAAAAACATGATAGAACAATTTTTATGAGATGCCTTCATCTTAGAGATTTCTAAACAATTTTGAGGCTCTTCTTTTTTTGAAACTCATCAAATTAAATTGGGAGGATGAAGGCCGCTTCGTTCAGTCATTCGTTTACCCAAATCATCATCAACATCATGATTCGCAGCCCGACTTCACTAACATCTTAGTTTAAAGCCTCCTTTGGGCGTGCACGGTCCGCCGCCGCCGACGCTGCGCGCGTTCAAGTCCGGCCCACAACGGATGCTATGTCGTCAAATATATTCACACAATTCTTTTACATCATATCGTACGCAAAATCTCATTTTGGCCTCTGACAAAGACCTCAAAGATGTCTATCTTTTGACGGTTTGATCGATTGTTACTGTCATATTTGACTGATTTCTATCAATTTGAGACTTAAGACAAGTTAGACAATCAGCCCGCTGATGTTCTAGCCTGAACAAAATGTCCAGTCGTTAAGCTTCAATAGGCTGCAAAGGCTTAGGAACACCTGAGCTTGTTTGTAACAAAGCTTTGTCGGACAGAAGCTATCGTGCAATAAATTAGCATTCTATTTTTGAGTCGCAGTTTTACCTGCATTTCAAAGCAAGGTAAATCAGGTTTTCATACATGCCTCAAATGCGTTTGTAGACGTCCGTTCTTTTCGCCGGAAAACGGACCATCAATAAACAGCTTATAAACGGCATAAATTGTTCGCTGGACCGATATCCGGCGCGTGTACCTACACACATTCATTACGCGCCATACACCACAGTGAATCCGGTGAAAAACACGGCGAAAAAAACGGACGTCTACAAGCGCGCTTACGGAGTGTCTTTTCTTGTCACTATTTAGTCAGTTCGAGTAGGTACCTACTTGGTAATTAGTAGTAGGTATGCTGTTTTCTGCGCCCCCGGCGTTTAAAACAAAAACATCCGCTGTCCTTTTGCCTATTAAATTCTGTGGAAGAACGACTTACTGACGGATTAGGGTCAGGGAGGCTAGGTTGGCTCGGATTTTTTCAGAGGGCTCTAAAATATAGAAGAACTCAAAGGATTAACCTGAAATTTGCACATGTTGTTGCTAAACTATCCTAGTTTAATATGGCATCATTTTATTTTCATTAAATACTGCTAAAACAAAATTACAAACCAAAAATCAAAAAGTGAGAATTGAGCAACTGTGTACCACCAGGTGTACAGAGTGGCTCAGTTATTCAGTAGTGGTAATTAGTACTATTAAATGAAAAAATTTTAATTATTTATTTTTTATTTTTTAATAGAAATAAAGAAGAATTATTCCAGTCTCAAAATGTTGTTCATATCAACCTAAAATCATTATTACTGAGATCAACCTTATCCCCTCATTTATTCTTTCAGCAGGAGTATTTCCTATTTTTCTCGTCGTGGTAGTCGGTGGCCGTAGCATTCTGTTGATGAAAAAATAAAAGTAGAATTATAGAGTGCTAAATTAATTTATTTTAGGTCTTTATGCTGCACCAATACACAGTGACTGAATGACATGAGTCACTGTGTACTTTTTAAAATTGAGTCACTGTTCGCAACTACGCCGTTTTGAAAATATTCAATGACGACAATCGAATCAGCTAACAAACACATCAAAGAACTACACAAATAAGACTTCTACAATATCTACTATACGGCAAACATAATGGTCACCACAAATTACGTTAAACTAAAGTATGACAAACAAAAGAAACTTACCTTAAAAGTAATTTTGTAGGCGCGGAAACGAAGAAATGCGGTCACACCTCGGTACTGCGCTCGATCCGCCGCCTGATTGGTTTGAACACATTTGGGGTACACCCGCTTTAATTGTGCCACAGAGATAGCCATCTAAAGCTCGCCGTTCTAGGTGAAACACCTCTGAGCCACTGTTGTCTCCTGAGTCACCGTACCCTCCCTGACCCTACATCATTTCCCTGACAAGGCATTACCTTGAAAAAAAAAAAAAAAACGGACAAGTGCGAGTTGAACTCGTACGCCGAGGGTTCCGTACCTAGCCATGGTGCCAATTAAGCTAGTCCGCTTAATTGTATGAGCGCCCATACAACTCGGAGGACAATTTTAATTGGCGTCAACTATGTATGGGGAACACCCTTTAATTTTCAACTTTTTTAACTTTTTGGAATTTTTCCTTTATTTGTGCTATAAGACCTTGCTTTTTCCCAAATTTCGTTATTTTAGGTCAACGGGAACTACCATTTAGGTTTTCGACCCAAAACCTCTAGGGTACTTCCGGTTGACCTAGAATTGTCAATTTTGGTTACAAGCAAGGTCTTCCAGCACAAGTAAAGGAAAAATTCCGAAAAATAAAAAAAGTTGATAATTAAGGTAAGTTTTGGTACTCACAAGTTTTCACGAAAACCTAAATTTGCCTATATCTTTTTATAGTGTTGACTCAGGACCTTGATTTTTATACTCACAATAGGGACTATAGACTTTAGTATTGGTATAAATTTCAACTTGCTAGCTCTACCCGTTCCTGAGATAATCGATGGTGACACACGGACAGACAGACGGACAGACGGACAGACGGACAGACGGACAGACGGACAAGAAAGTGATCTTTTAAGGGTTTCTTTTTTTACCTTTAAGGTACGGAACCCTAAAAATAATTAATATGCAGTAACTTTTTATCCTTATTCTTCCAACGGTTCTCACGTTATCCGGTAAAAGTTTCTGGAACTTTTTAATTAAAATAGTTTTACTAAGGATGCGTGTCGACCTGATAAACTTTGATCTTTTTTGCTTCGGAGAATATTAAGCATAATATTTACCATGAAATTAAATATTTACTCACGAAGAAATTGTAGGTGAAATGAGGCAGTGTTCAAAACACCACTCCAAGGATTGCTTGTTTATTGCTAATGTACGAATTTGTCACTCTGAAGCGTTTCAAAGTAACAAATTTGATTTTTGATGAAAAACTAAATATCGAAAGAATTACAATAGTAGTTATTATTCACGCGATGGATTATGTAGAAAAAGTCAGTTCTTGGAAGGTTACTCTGACTCTCTGTGGCTACGGACCTGCCCCCCTAGCCATATTACACTATCTATCGTCGCTGTAGAATAGAAACAATTCAAAATGTATAGGATTTGACGTTTCAAGTAGATGAGTCACGTGGTCAGAACGTCAATTCCTATACATTTTGAAGTGTTCTATTCTACAGCGACGATAGATCGTTCTACAGCGACGATAGATCGTGTAATATGGCTAGGGCCCCTGGTTTCTGCCCGCCGGCCCACATCAGAACTCAGTGTCCCTGAAGAGAAGTCCCGTGCGCGATTTTATTTCAAAACCCGTCGATCCAACATAGATCAAACTCTGTCGGAAGTTGTAAAGTAGTGAAAAGTGTTGAATAAATCTGTATCCAAATAAATCTTGTTTTTTTTTAAACAAGTCCGGGACCCAGTCTAACAGTTCGTTTGTAGTAGCGCAAAATCACAGGCTTGGCCACTTGCTCATACGCACTTACTTTACAGGCTAAAACGTTAACTAAAATTTTAAGAGCTAGTAGGTAGGTACACATTGTGCGTTTTGAAATGAGCGAGAAATTAAAAGGTCCAATACATCCATACATATTCAAACTTGCGCTTCAAATGTGTACTGATGTATTGGACCTTTTGGTTCTTAAAACGCGCGTCATCAAAAGTTCAAAAAGTCACGGTTGAATGCGGTAGTGTCGAAAACAGATCGCAATTCATAACTTGACATTTCACTTACAAACTTTTGTTTTTGTCATAAACTTCTTCGCATGTAAAATGAAAATTATTCGTATTTTCTGCTGCTTAGTAACTGTTCGCGCTTCGTGGCATCATTAAAAGCAGACTGACAACACATCCTATTTTGTCCTCCAAGCATACATTAACGTGGTTAAATTTAACGAGCCGCCTCAACGGAGGCATGGCTCGACATTTGCACGGAGTAATTAGTACCTACAAAACGTCAGTACTTCAAACTTCCGGGGCAAGAATTATGCTTGTTTGCCAAATAGCGGGAGACGAAATAATATATCTAAGTACTCGTATAATAAAGCGGAAGAGTTTGTTTGTTTGAATTCGAAAATCTCAGGAACAACCAGTCGGATTTCAAAAATTCTTTCTGAATTTGATAGTTAAACTCTTGAGAAAGGTTATAGGCTACTTTTTATCATCATCACCACCATTTATCATCACTACGAGGGCAACGCCGCGAGGGCACTGCTAGTCTGTATAATAAAGCGGAAGATTTTGTTTGTTTGAATTCGCAAATCTCAGGAACTTCTCGGATGAACTCTTGAGAAAGGTTCTATGTTACTTTTTATTATCATAATCAGCACATTATGTCATCACTGCAGGGGCCGCGAGAGCGCTGCTAGTAACGAATAAAACAGCTTTATTAATTGGTTTTAGATTATTGAATACTTCACCTGATGAGACGAAGTGACATCAGATGGACCAAGACGCTGACCGAGTGGTGGCCGAGACAGGGACACTGTAATAGGGTACCTCCACCACTGTAATAGATTTGCAAGACCGTGGGTTGCACGTGGCTGAGGCTAGCGCAGGACCAAGGCGAATAGCATACACGAAGGGAGGCCTATGCCCAGCAGTGGGTACAAAATGGCTGATGATGATGATTATTAGATACATATAAAATACAGACTGCATGGTTATTGTTAGTAGAACATGAGTTTCGAATTAAAAAGGAGCCCCTATATCAATTTTCAGACCACGCAGCAAAGTTTGCGGAAGTCGCATACAAACTTCCATCTCCTAGTTTAAGAATGAGGGGTAAAAGTTCCAAGTTTTAGATATTTTGTTGTTGTTTGTGTACTAATACCTAATACTAGCTTACATACCAAATTTCGGCTTTCTAGGACCTCAGAAAGTACTCTAGTAGTAGTGTTGATGATCATCAGTGAGTGAGTGAGTTAGTGAGGAAATCGTGGTTTTTTATATATCAATGAAATCTAAAGTCTAAGAGCTATGAAATTGAAACTTCATATCTATCTATACTTTTATAGTGATGTTATAAAGAGGTAAAGTTTGTTTGTATGTAGGAGGTAATCTCCGAAACTACTCATCTGATTAAAAAAAAATATATATTAGAAAAAAAAATGTTAAAATAAATAAATAAATAAATCTTTCACCAGTAAAATATATATTAGAAAAAAAATGTTAAAATAAATAAATAAATAAATCTTTCACCAGTAGGTATTTAGAATGAACTTTCAACATGAACATAGGCTGATGAAGCTAGTATTTAATAAGTCTACTATTGACGTCACATTCCGAGAACTTTGTTTATCATGTATAAGTATAACCCAAACCCAAGTTATGAGGGTTCAAAAAACAACGAAGCGCTTCGAGAAAAGATAGGTTATTATTCATGCTTAAATTACCTCTTAGTAAAGGACATAATTCGATAAGCATTGCAGCGGCAAACTTTGACAAGATGAAACTTCGACGAGATTCTGTCCCCTCATCAAAAGTTTCCAAGTTGGGTGGCCATTAGAACCTGTCGGGGTTAATTCCTTTTAGCTTCGTGCAGTTATACTCGTACTTGTAGCATGTGAAAAATGGACAGAAAAACCGGGATGTGTAGCGTAGAGGGCGAAGGCCCGCCTGAATCATAGAAGATTGTGGGTTCGATTACTGCCGAAGCAAAAGTTTCATTATCTGCAAATATCTATTTCGGGTCTGGGTAGTTTTCTGTGTATAACATGTAGGTATGTTGTATTTACAAAAATTACTTATCTGGGCTATGATACTTTATCATAAAGTCATAGTTCGTGACTGTATATTATATTTCTGTGATTTTAGACAAAATTTGAAGAATCTGGAGATAGTCATGCACGTTATAGTTTGAAACATTTTCTCTATTGTTTTAGTGTTTAAGAGCAACCTAGGTTTTCATTTAATTTCAACATCAGAAAGCAAAAAAAAATGCTTAGTGCGCTCTGTCTCTAGTACCTAAGTACAATTTAAACGTAGTAATTGTTTTATGGAAAATGAATAAAATACTATGTATGGTATACTGATCAATTTTATTACAATCCCGATGATTGAAAAATGTGTAATCTAATATCCCTTTCAAATAAGGGCTCATGTTTTATTTTAAAGGGATACGATGTAAAACAATGTTAAGAACTACAAGTGGAATATTCAATAACATTATAAGTATATTGTGCTAATGAAACATCTAAATATATTACAGTTTCCACTACTTATATACAACGGACTGAGATATGTATGTACAATTATAGCCGTTGCATTTCGTTGGTATTTTACTGTTAACATTAAATTCGTCAATAAATATTATTTACACATCAATCTCAAAAACAAACATTTGTGCTATGCACGAAAACAACCTTAAAATTATATACATTTTATGTTATAATTTATTTGATAGCTATAATATTGCATAAACTTTCATTTACACTTGAACTACATACATCATTTACGTAGTTCGTACTACAATATTTAGATACAAGAAATTTAATTAACGAGTGTCTCATCTCTACGCACGCACATTATTTCGAGATTCAAAACTTTGTAATTTGAGCAAATTAGCGGCTTTCACAACTTATGCGTAAATCTACATTATTAATTTATCTTACACACTTGGCACCCGCTTTACGGCTTCATACATAGCAGCTTCTTAAAAGCTCTCCTAAAGTCCATATTGAATATCGTGTAGATGAGAGGGTTTAGCGCTGAATTTAGGTATCCTAGCCACGTTATAAAGTTTATGAACTTGTTTGAGAGACAGCAGCTGGCACAAAAGGGTATCACAAGGTATATGACGAAGAATGGAAGCCAGCACACTACAAACACTCCCATGATGATGCCGAGTGTTCTTGCTGCGCGTCTTTCTCGAGTCAGCGAAATACGTTGCTTCTCTTCTATAAACTGGTACACTGTATTCTGCTGGTTCACCTTAGGAGGCTTCTTCGCTTTTGTGACTATCGGTTCACTTACTTCTATTAAATCTTCTTCGTGAGTCTCTTTGGAGTTGCTCTCTGACGACGTATTCCTGTTTTCTCCTAAATTATCTGTGACCGAGTTCTCGTTGGATAGTATCGGTATGATGAGTTTATTTTGCGACTTGTCATCCTTACTCCAGTACCGTTTCTTTTGTTTCTTCTTAGGAGTCAATTTCCTTACTTTGGTTTTCTTTTTGTCCTCTGAAACGAGGCGGGTGCTTCCTTGGTTTTCGTTGTGACCTTCAGAGCTCACAGAGTCGTGGTCGTTATCGATGTTTGTGTTATTTTTAGTAGTATACTTATTCTGACCGCTAGATATAGTGCTGATTTTAGTGGCCTTTGCGCGGTCTCTTAGTCTTTTTTTCGTGGCTAAGTAAATCTCGAAATACACGACAGTCATTATAACTAGCGGTATGTAAAAGGATCCTGATGATGAGAATATCACGAAGCCTGGTTGGGAAGTCAGCCGACAGGGAGTGTCCGGCTCGAACACTTCCGGCCAGTCGTTCCATCCTAGAAGTGGCGGAGAGCTGATGACCAGAGAGAGGACCCAAACACCTCCAATCATGAGTAAAACGCGTTCTAATGTCCTCTTTTGAGCATAGTTTATGGGATCAGTAATAGCCCAGTATCTATCTAAAGCGATCGCACATAAATTGAGAATGGACGACGTGCAGCACATTATATCGCAAGTGAGCCACATTTTGCATACGTAAATTCCAAACACCCATTGTCCGAGGATCGAGTATGCGACGTTAAGCGGTAGAACCAATATTGCCACAGTTAAGTCGGCTACCGCTAAGGATACTATAAAGAAATTCTGAACGATCCTGAGCGGTTTGTACGTGAATACGCTGAGGATGACGAGGATGTTGCCGACTATCGTGGAGATTATGATAAGTGTGAGCACTATGGCTGTGCAAATGGCTTCCCATTCCGGCATAGAGAGTGATATCCCGAAGCTGCTGGGGAACTGCGGCTCGTCGGCGACGACGCATGCCTCTTTCTCATCGCTGATCACGTCGTACAGATCCGTGTAGTTGGGTGACGTAAAGTTGGAGTCTACGTGAGTGGAAGTTTGCCCCATTTTAAAGTGTCTTCTCGCTACATTTCACGTGAGGTTGGAAATGTTGGAAGTTTTGTCGACGTTTTCGATTCTGTGATAATACCCCATTGATTTTTCTCCACGTTTCGTCTCGTGTACCATGTTTCTGAAACAAATAAAAAATACTTTGTAATGTAAATTGTTAGTTCGTTTGCTTCTTCATTCTAGATGGTATTGAGATTACCTCTTATTTAAATAATTTTCTCGGAAATCCCAGTTATGTAGCCTGCTCATTTTTCTGTGTGTATTCGGATCTGAAACAAAAATACACAAAAATAAGGCAAGTAGAAAGTAAAAATGTTTCAAGAGGCTAAACAAGCTTCAAACTTGTTCACCTAACATTATATATTTTGTAGCTCCCTAGGGTTGTATGTTAAGGAAAGTTTTAGCTCAGTTAAATCCTTAAATAGCTTTTAATATGATGCCAATGGGAGACACGGTGGTCGTCAATCATTCTTTTTTATTTTATGTTTTAGAATTATAAAAAAGGCCACAAATTAGTGTTTATTCAAAAATGATGTTACAGGTACCGATGCATTTTCGCTTTCTATATACCTACCACAGATAGTCGTTAGTTCTCAATTATATATCACATATAGTAAAATTTGATATAGGTAAATCAGTCATAATTTTTTTGACAAATAAACAAGTTTCTTTGATAGGTCTATTGTCATTTTGTAAGTTAATTGTAGAAACATAATATAAAAGCATAGTGGGTTACACTCTGAAAACAGTTGGTCACTTGTTTAAAAGATGATTAAAGAGCTGATACTAAAAGCTTTATGCCCTCACGTTACATATCAATTTAAAGTGAGGGCACTTTGCGCTGTCTCTCCCGTGCTTCGGAGGGCACTTCAAATTGTTGGTTTTAAGTCGTTGAGCCATGACGGAGGCCTTTAGAGCGTTTTCACATTATCCGATCCGATATCGGTATCGGACGCCGACACGATATCGTGTCAAGTAAAATGTATAAAAGATGTCCGCTCCGATATCCGATATCGGGTCGGACAATGTGAAAGGCAGGTACATATTCCATACATTTTACTTGCCCCGATATCGTGTCGGCGTCCGATACCGATATCGGATCGGATAATGTGAAAACGCTCTTAGGCGGCCGAAAAACTCCATTATCAGAGTTAGCCACTAGCTCACACCAACATACATACATAGCGCTGATAGATATATGCTATTGCTATAAAAATACGATTGGATTTGTAGATAAAGCATAGGGTACACTAAAACGTTAACAATAAAACCTAAGGACTATTTCTTTGAGATTTTATAAAACACAAATCCCTGGCTGTGTTTGACGAATCCCGGCTAAGCAAGACGTGGGTTACATGCTTAACAAGACCCTGAATTGAGTCAATCCACAGTTTATTCGTGAACAAAATTCTGAATTGCTTGGCTTTTTATTGCTCCTGTAAAACGTCTGTAATAAAGGAAAAGGATAGGAAGGTTTAAAAGGTAAGGGCTTGTTTTAACAGGTACAAGTAAAGTTTAGATTAGTTACTTCTTTTACAGTGTGTTTAAAAAACCCTGTCCGATCCGTGAAAGTGTTATTAGGTATCATAAATACTCGTATGTTCGATTTATGTAATTATTTTGCGAAAAAGTTCAAATTATGATGAAAAAAAAATATTGATAAAATGAGAAAACACACAGTCAAGAACATGAAAGGGTTGCCAATTTAAAAAGATTTACTAAATTTAAAGTACATTGAGGTAATATAAATAAAAAAAAAGATAGTAGGTATTTTATTGTTCTATCAAAAACAGCTAGGCAACCCACGCAATTTATTAAATAGGTAATTATGTATCTAGACTAGAAGTTAACAAGGTAAAAGGAAACTTCAATTACGTAAAGCAATTAAAACAGAAAAAGTCTTACATTTAAAATATAAGACTTTTTCTGTTTTAATTGCTATAAAATAATATTGCAACAAGCAAAAATAAAATACTTTAGTTACCAATCTTATGACGAAACGAATAAAAAAGAGTTTTTCAGTGAAAAAAACTCATTAACGATGTCAAGAGAAAATTATGCGGTGTTCCCTGTGATTCATAACTTGTGATTTATCGCCAGCTGGGGTACAAAGGAGTTCATTTGAAAACGTTTAGAGGAGGGAATATTTTCTTACCAATTTAGAGCGGAAGAGTTTGTATGAACGCGCTGATCTCAGAAACTACCAGTCGGATTTAAAAAAATATTTCTGCATAGCTAAACTCTTGAGAAAGATTATAGACTACTTTTCATCATCGTCACCATATACCATCACTACGGGAGCAACGCCGCGAGGGTGCTGCTAGTATAATTTTTATAAACTGTAACTGAATAGAATCTGTAAGTACATAAAGTACCTACATAAAGTACATAAAGTCCTTCTCCATCCAAAGGTTGCCTGGTAGAGGTCGCTTCCTAGCGATAAGGCCGCCCGTTGTACATTGTTACTTTATTCTGTCATTATTGTATTTTGCTTATTCTAAGGTGTGCAATAAAGAATTTTCATTCATTCATTCATTCATAAAGTAGGTATTTTAATACTTAACTGTTGCTTTAAGCTCACCTATGTTCAACGGATGTTGATGAAGCATGTTCATAGAAAAAGCTGATTCAGTAACATTAAACAAAAATATACCTACGCTTTTACGATCTTCTTGTCTAAAACTTTGTTAAATTAAATATAGGTACTGAAGAAATACCATTTAAGTCGATCCCATCTGCATTTTGATAAGAACATTATGGTGTGCATGACAAGTCTACTTGAAGCGCCATACACCGTCAAGTTTACTGAACGCGCCGCATCAAACTTGACGGTGAACTTGATCGTGTATGGCTGGCATAAGAAAAACTTATAAAACAGCTAAACTAAACCGAAAGTTTAATGGTAATTTTCTAGCCATCTCCAGTTTATTAGGTGTAGTTTTTGTAGTCAGACAGCATCGCCATCAAAGGAGACAGACTGAAAAAGTTACGTTTTTCTAGATTATAATGTTGTAATATACTGACCGTCAACGCGATGCTCGTATTTGAATCTTGTCTTTAATTTGACCTACCTATGTCACCGGAAAGTTGCAAATACAGTAAGGGTCAATTTATACTAGCGCAGAGTCGAAGCGCATCGAAGCGAACTATCGAAAACTGAACATAACAAATTCAACCTTAACTCCACCGCGTAACGCGCACATTACTTCGCGAGAATGCGCGCGCACCAATCAGCGTTGGTCACGCGCAGACGCGCGAATTCCGAAGAATGCGCGCGTCTTTTTCAAATCTCAGAAGTAATGTGAGCGTTACACTGTGGAGTTAAGGTTGAATTTGTTATGTTCAGTTTTGGATAGTCGCTTCGATGCGCTTCGACTCTGCGCTAGTATAAATTGACCCTTAGCTTTTAATAAATTGAGCGAAATCTAGCGAGATTGGAGATTTACGAAAGTTTGTGAGCAGACAATAAATCTTACAATTTGACGCATGTTCAGATTGTCCAGGTTAGGTTAAGTTGAAAACTATTATGTTAAAATGTAATTTAAAATAACGGCAGCCGCTTTTTAGGAGCTTACCACCAAGTTAATTAGTTTCACGTTCATAATGAAATAGCAAAAATTACACACCAAATTGTGAATACTTATTCGTAAAAACCTGAAATAACTTCACAAAAAATTGTTTGAGTTATAAAATGTCGCAAAAAATTATTGAGCCGAAAATTGAGACGAAAAACACTGTAAATTGGTTCTCCGTGAAAACAATTTTCGGCGGAAGTAAAATTTCCCAAGTAATGTGAATTTTATTAAAATAACACAGGCTTACGACAGACATTTATGATTTTTTAAGGATTGAAGGATTAAATTTAAAAATTTTCTCTTTTGTTTTCTTATTATTAATAAAGGTAATTAAGGCTACATTCGACCAAACTGGATTAAGTTTTTCTTCTTCTTCTTCTAGTGCCTCTCCATTACTGAAGGTTAGCTGTCATCCTGCCAAATTAAGTTTTTACTCGAGAGTAAACTACTATTTGTTTGAATATTTTGACATTGTAAAGTTTCTTCACAGATGGTCTAAGTAGCAAAAAGTCCAAAAGTGCGAAACGTCTAATGAGCATTGACACCTTATAACCAGGATAATTTGTATGCATATAATAATGTTCGGTTGCGCTTCTAAGCAATTGTAGGTATTTGGAATTATGTCGGCTAGTTACTCTGGAGTAAGATGACTTTTGGTTGAATTCAGCCAATTCAGAAAACAAACTGTCCACGGGTGACCACAAAAGGAACTGCCCGAAGGTAAATATTTTCCACCTTGCTGTAGAAGTAGGACTCAGACCGGCAGCGTCTTTCAACCAGCCAATTACAGTCAGGAAGTAAGTCCCTGCTAACAATAAATTCAGGTTTGCACCGTAAATTGCAATACTGGGTTAACCTGAGATCTAGGGTTTAAAGAAGCGTCGTCGTCGCCGCGACGCGACGGTTGCAATTTGTCGGGTTTTATTATTTACTAAATTCTAGTTAGTATAATTTATTTTGTAAACAGAATATATTTTCATACTAGCTACTGCCCGCGGCTTCGCTCGCATGGTACCCGGATAAAAAGTAGCCTATTGTCGGCTAAATTCAAAAACCTCGTAACTCCGTCTTTTTGACGAAAATGAATTTTTGATGCAGTTTGGTAGAAAATTTAATTCTCTACCAAACTGCATCAAAAAATCATTTTCCTAAAAAAGGCGGAGTTACGAGGTTTTCGAATTTAGCCAACGCTATGTTACTCTCCCTCGCCCTCCAACTATCTCCACACAAAAAATCACGTCAATCCGTCGCTCTATTTTGACGTGAAAGCAGGACAAATAAACAAACAAATAAACACACTTTCACATTTATAATATGGGTACGGATTTATTTTTTTATTCCCATTAGGTACGGATAAATTTTGCATCTTCAGATATTAATCTTTTTATGCAGTTTTTTTAATTATACTACCGTGCTTCGGAATGTTGGATCATTACGGAAACCTTCAAGTGGCAAATACTTCTTCGCCAGCTTACATAGGTACTTTACATAATCACCTACGGAATTCATGTTACATCATTAGAGATCAATAATAATAATAAATTAAACTATAAAGTCATTATATCTTAATGCAAACACGCGCATGATGGATGCTTAAAGTAATTTAAATATTATAAGCTAACTGTAATCAATCACTATGATATAAAAACGTTTGTTGATTACCTACTATAAAGATAAAATATATATAGACGTGTCACATAAAATGTGTTTAGTTTTTGAATCACCCAACATGTTTTCACTCACTGCGTTGTGGTACCCAACTCTATATCCATTCCATTATACGTTCTCAAGTATTTTTAAAAGGAGCGGAGAAATTGATTTCAACTTGAACTTTCGAAACCAAGTTGAAAGGAACGCAATTTGAAATTGGTATTTGAAAACTAAAATGGCAGCGATAGAAAAATGTGTGGGAACTGATATCATACCTAATCATTATAATACTGATGATAATTATGATACTCATATCATTTATTAAAGTTTATTTGATATAGTTTTACATATATATTTTTAATCTCAAGTTAAACCTCAGTTTTTCAAATCAAGATTATGAAGGAAACAAAGGGAAATTGTGTTCGGGTTTTGTTAATTCGATTTTGTATCGGACGTTAATTAAAGTACAGTCAACATTAAACGTAGGTACTAATAAGATAATGAAATTGATTTATTGTTATATTTGATTGTTATAATTTAATTTTTTTTGTTTAAATATTTACAGCAAAAATAAAACGATATCACACTTACGGCTGGATTCCTAGAATCAGTAGATATTATCTAAAAAAGACGTCTAAAGCGTATGTAAGGGACAAGTTTTAACACAAAAATTTCTACATTTTGCCAGTCGTTAGTATTTACAGATGCAAATCCTTCGCCGTTAGTAAAGATAAAGAATGTTAATATTTCATCATTGTTGATGATCATGACACACAAATCTTTCATCATGTTTAGGTATCTTCTTAGAGACATCATGTTTTTTACTTGAATAAAATAAGTATAACAAAAAACATTATATAAAGCTGGCTTAAAATATTTACATTAAAATCAATTCAAAAACATGTACCTAATGCAAGAGTTTATACTGCTTAAAAAAAATATTGAAAATTACTAATCACACTAGATATTTATGAATCAGAAAAAATAATATACTTCTGTTGCCACGTGTACATCGAGTCAAATAGTTTGAAAAACCGGTATAATTGCAGCGATCTCTAGCGATCAATGGCCTTTCCAGCCGCGGTAGGTAATTCCCCGTGTGAGCCTACTGTGTTTTCCTTTGAATTTTCCTCGGGTAAAATATATAAGTATTTTCGTAATGCTTATAAAATGATCGTAAAAATACTATTTTATTTCATGTTGATCTGAAATATAAATTGAATTACAGTGTAGTTTTCCTAAAGCTACTCTATGGCATCGCGTTTTTATTTAGAGCATAGATAAAAAAAAAAAAAAATCAAACTTTGTTTGTTCTGTGGCAACACTAGGTAAGCGTCACTTTTCTTTCGCGCGCTCGTCCGGCATCGAATTGTTTTTTTCTGTGTTTTTCGTTTTTTATTCAAATCCATTTAAATCCATAAAATCTTTCATTAGCTTTCCAATATAGTAATATTGTGTGATTGGCAATAATAGTTATTATGCATAGTGACAAGAAACTCACGAAAAAGATCAAGAAATACGAAAAACGCATCAAGCGGCTTCATCATAGGATGGATAAAAGTAGAAGCAGAAGTAGAAGTCGTTCAAGATCATGTCTACGGGATCCTTCACTATGCTCCAGTCGTTCGGATGTACCAGGTAAATTATATTACTTCAGTGTACTTTCAGATTTCCAAGCAAATCCACTATGTGCCTCAACTCAACCTACCTGCCTACCGTGCCTGTACGAGATACAAAAGAGCACGAAGATCAAACTTGGTACGAGATACCACAGCTTTGATTCGGTACGAGATACCAAAAGTACATGTACGAGATATGTGTACCTACCAGAACTTTCATTCAGAACACGAGATGTCCTGATGAATAGTCAAAACAACCTGTCTTAGAATGGTTGTCATTTTCAGAATATGTGGAGGAAGGCTGCTACGAGGCGGTAGTACAGGAAATGGAAATGAACAGGCCCACGGAACCTACCTCCGACCAACTATCGGTAGAAGACAGTGAAAACATAATAGCTGCCTTCAAAGATGCTCTAGGCATTGAATAGGTCCGCAGATAATTCTAAGTTAGAGGGAAAAATTCAAGAAATTACAAAACGCTGGGAACCACATTCAATGGACTTACCAAAGAATAAAAGGACATTATACTAAACAAGTTATCAGATAATTGTCAGCTTCTAGAAGCACCAATTCTTAACGAGGAAGTTAAGACTGTCATGACAGAGAGCTCTAAACTAAGGGACCGATCTCTCGAAATGGTGTAACATCAGCTTGGACTGGCCATGGCTATTGTTGGCCAAGTAATGACAAAACTAACTGATGCATCAAAAGTCCTTTTCAATTTGCAGTGAAGATTTCTTCAATTCTTGGCTGGTTTTTATCTTCGTTCCCAAGTCAATGCCATAAAGGTGTTCATCACACTTGACCTCCTCAATAAGGTAGTTGAAGTTTTTGTCTAAGAGTGGTGTGATAAGATTTCTCCTAGTCTTTGTTTTCTGGAAGTTTATGTCATTAAGAATATATCAAGACCGTTACCAAACCAACCTGCTAAAAATACAAGACAGCAGGAAACCGATACGGTCCACCTTAGACTCAATCCAGCCAGCAGTCCAGAGTGGCAGCACCACGAGGTGGACCCAGGAACCGTGCAACACAACCACCACCTCGTCGAGCAGCACCTAACCACAGCTACAGCTGCTCACGCCCCGAGAGGGCTGCAGCACGTGGGCCACACAGCAGACGCTGAACAATCAGGTATGCAGGCAATATAGCACAATACCTTTTCTGCTGGAAACAAATCACCAACGACCCGGTACTACTACAGTGGATAATAGGATATCACATCCTTCTCATTGAAGTACCTACACAAAACATTGTGCCTAATAATAATGTACCTGATGCAAAGCTCGGTAACATGCAGAAGGCCATTACCAATTTGTTAGAACTAGGAGCTGTACAAACATGTAATCATAGCTATGATCAATTTATCTCAAAAATTTTTCTTAGTCTCAAACCTAATGGAAAATTCAGGTTTATATTTAACCTAAAACCACTAAATAAGTTCATTAAATAAGAACAGCCATAAAAATTGTAGGCCATGGTTACTACATGTGGTCAATAGATTTAAAGGAATCATATTATATAAATAAATAAATATTTTTTAGTGGCAGTAGACTCGGAAAGCAGAAAATACCTAAGGTTTCAATTCAAAAACACCCTGTATCAGTTCACTGCCCTTCCTTATGACCTTGCACAGCTCCCAGTGTCTTCACAAAGTTATTAAAGCCTGTTGTCAGTATCCTTCGGAAACAAGGGTTCTTGTCAACCATCTATCTAGCTAGATGATTACCTAGGTATTGGTCGTACATATGATGAGTACCTACTTAGCAAATAGAGACACAACTCTTAAATTATTTCAATGCTAAATTATTTTATTGCCTCATTGTAAACTATGTAAAAAGCTGCTTAGTGCCAAGTACATCCTGCAAATTCCTTGGATTCATTATTAATTCACATAAAATGATTCTTCAATTACCACAAGTAAAACGAAACTCTATTAAAGCTTTACTATCAAAATTTTAAAATCTTAAACATTGCAAAATAAGGGAATTTGCAAAATTACTTGGAACCTTAGTTGCAGTCTGCCCAGCTGTACCCTATGGTATGGTAACATACAAAAATAATGGAAAGGGAAAAGTATTTAGCTTTACTAGAACATCACGATAACTATGATGCTATAATGATACTGCACTCCAATATCTTACCAGATCTGAAGTGGTGGTCTTCCATCATAAACCTTACTAACAAAAGTATATGTGGTCGACAGTACAAATTGGAAATATTTTCAGATGCATCTTTGACTGGATGGGGAATACACTGCGATGGCGAGAGTGTTGGTGGTCTATGGTCACACTCAGAACAAAAACTTCACATAAACCAGCTAGAACTGTTAGCCGCTTCATTTGGATTGAAGTGTTTTGCAAAGTCACAAAGCCACTGTGATATACTACTTCGTATTGACAACACTACCGCCATTGCATGTATTAATAAAATGGGCAGTGTTCAATTCCCACATTTAAATAAGAATAGGAAATATTTGGACTTGGTGTGAAGAACGAAATACTAATATCTGTGCTTCCTACATCAAATCTAAGGATAATATTTAGGTATGCTGATGAGGAATCGCATAACACAAACATTGACACTGAGTGGGAATTGAGCAATGAGGCCTACTCTTTGATTAGGGATCGGTTTGGAGACCCTCACATTGATCTATTTGCTTCTAGAATCAATAAAAAATGTGACATTTTTATGTTTCATGGAATAGAGACTCATATGCATTTAACATAGATACTCTGACACTGGGGGCTATATATAAATATATATTTTTTTTTTAATGCTTTGCCACCATTTGCAATGATCACAAAATGTCTACAAAAAATTAAAAATGATAAAGCCAAAGGCATTATGGTATACCCAGTTTGGGAGTCACAGCCCTGGTATCCACTAGCCATGAATTTAATGATAACTAAACCTATGATATTTAAGACAAGTACTAATCTGTTGATATCTCCTCTTAGGACTGTACATCAATTGAGCAGCCACCTTACCCTGACGGCGAGCATCTTCTGCGGCAAGCATTCAGACGCCGAGGTTTGCTAGAAAGCTCACTAAACATCATGCTAGCTTATCTGAAGGTACAATGAAACAATGCAATACTACTTACAAAAGTTGGTGGAAGTTCTGTCACTCACATAATCAGGAATCCCTCCTGACATCTGTGCCATTTCTGATTCAGCTTTTAACAGAAAAATATGAGAAGGGAGCGGGTTATAATACCCTTAATTGTCATAAATCTGCACTCTCCCTTCTTATGGGTGAAAAAATTGCCACAGATGACAGAATTAAGAGGTTTCTTAAAGGAGTGTTCAGACTTAAACCTACCATGCCAAAATACACAGATTTTGAACCCAAGTATTGTATTGCATCATCTTGCCTAACTACCTCAAAACTCGGCTCTGAATCTAGAAATGCTCACAAAAAAGCTAGCCACTCTACTAGCTTTGGCGACTGCTCAAAGAGTACAGACCATATCGTTAATTAAACTAGATAATATAACTACATCTAATACTAAGATCACCATAACTATATGTGACCTAGTCAAAACTTCCTTAAGTACTAGAAAGCATGCAAGCTTAGATCTCCCATTCTATTCTCAAGAGCCTAAAATATTCAGACATATAGGCCAGCACTCTTCAAGATTATATCTGGAACACAGCTACTATTAGAGATGACAAACCATATCTTTTCATTACTTTCAAAAAACCACACCCCGTGCATCTAAGCAAACCATTAGCAGATGGATCAAGTGCACCATCACTGAGAGTGGTATTGACACAAGTAAATTCACCTCACACAGCACTCGCCACTCTGCCACCTCATCTGCTAATAGAGCTGGTGTGTCCATGGACATCATTAGGAAAACAGCTGGCTGGTTCGATAGTTCATTGACATTTGCTAAGTTTTATAACTTACCAATCCAGAACAACAATACCAATAATGATTTTGTTCAATCTATCTTGTATGTATGTACAATGACTGTATGATAAAATGTGATTTATAATTAAGTAAATTAAGTATTGCATACTAGATAAATACTAGATTAAAAACTTAAAGTTCCTAAAATAATCTAATGTACCTACCTTATCTAGTAACAGGAAAAAATGTTACCTACTATTTTACTACTACTATTTTCAGATACATAGACAACATTAGTTATGTTGTGTAGATATATAAATTATCTAAGTATTACAGTAGTTTATTGTGAAAATGTAAAGTTTGGTTTATGTTCAAAAGAAAATATAGAGATTATTTTCTTATGAACCTGCTTCAAGGTTTCTTAAATTACTAATAATTAAGTGCTAAAACTAAGTACCTATTGATTATTTTACTATGAAAATTTTAAGTTTAGTTTGTTTAAAAGAAATAATAAACAAAATTGAAATTCTATTTTGAAGGTTTATTAATTCATAAGTAATAAGAAATCACATACTTACACATAATTATCAGTTATGCAAATAACTACCCATTATGCACTATTCTCTAAACAACTACACTGTAATTCAATTTATATTTCAGATCAACATGAAATAAAATTGAAAATTGGATGTACTTACCCAAGTGAAATCCAATTGTAATTTTATGAATGTTGATCTGAAATATAAATACCCACCCAGCCCAATATCAGCTGGAAGCTGACCCGGGGCATAATGGGTACCTTCATATCTGGGTCCGGGCTCAGCTCTAAATCAGTGACGCTTACCTAGTGTTGCCACAGAACAAACAAAGTTTGATTTTTTTTTTTTTTTATCTATGCTCTAAATAAAAACGCGATGCCATAGAGTAGCTTTAGGAAAACTACACTGTAATTCAATTTATATTTCAGATCAACATTCATAAAATTACAATTGGATTTCACTTGGGTAAGTTCATCCAATTTTCAATTATGTTTCAATAAAGTAATACATTAAAAGCAATACATAAGCAATTTGTGTAGGTTGTGGGTTCTCCCATTCAGTACAATCATTTATTTTTTGTGATAAATGTTACAGGTAGTTCTTGTTTTCTTTTTCTTTTTTTTTTCTTGTGTTTTTTATCTTTTCTTTGTTTCTTGTGAAGAGATATAAAAATATTGTTGCTAAAAAATTTTAGTCTTGAATGTTCTGAGATGATCTGAGATAATGTCTACCGCGTCTTGGGGATACCTAAATTCTTGAACCTTGTTTCTTTTGTTTTTGTTTCGTTTTTCTTTATCATTTAGAGCTCGTGTTATTGCGCTTAGTAATATCTATAAAATTTAAAAAGCGATAAATCAATGCGCTTTCGTAACTCGAACCCGAACAACCTTCGGATCGAAAGTCGATCGTGAAACGAAAGTAACAGAATTAATGTATTCTTTTTCAAGAAAGTCTGTAAGTAGGTAGGTACTTTATGCTCCTGTATGTAGTGAATGTGGCAAGTCGGTCATTAGCCGGGAGTAAGGACGCGGCCGCGACTAGAGAGCCACTCGGGGACTCACAACACCACAGTTTACGTCATACTTTCCTTCATAAAACAACTATGGAGATTTCTCTGTACTGTGGGCATTTTTCACTCACAAGTTTGTAATAAGGACGATGGTGTCAAAACTTGACTTTGACTTGCCCACATGGTCAATACGTGAGGAGCAAACTAAAAGAGTAGTACCACAGAATGCATAAGTAGCAGAACTAAAACCTTACAACGATAAAAAAATGCTTCAACTATAGAGAGTCTGTAGAGATGAGTCTTAATTCAATTTCCAGAGAACAGTTTTATTCTTTCTTGTTATACCCGCCGGTGTCACACATAAAGTATTTGTTTCTTAGACCATCTTTCAAACAAGCTTTGTCCTAAGTGAAAAGTGAGTTCGTATGAGCAAGTGGCCAACTCTGGCGACGGAGTTTTTAGGCCGCTTGAAGGCCTCCATCATGGCTTAGCGACTTGAAAGCCGGGACCGACAGTTAACGTGCCCTCCGAAGCACGGAAGCGCTCAGCTCGTAATACCACTTGCGGTCACCCATCCTGGAAGTGACCGCGCACAACGCTGCTTTACTTCAGCAATCAATCAAGAATGTCCAAGCAAGCTACGCCACGATCGCTGAAAATTACGAAAAAAAAAACAGCCTAATCTAAGCCGTTCTCAAGTCTCAGTCTTTCATAGCGGGAATTGGTTTTTATTTAATTAGACAGTGCCGACTCTGAATACAGACCTAATTATAATTTTACTATACAACATCGTTGGATGCCATTATTCATAGATGCCTACATAGTCACTAGGTTTAAATAGTACGGATTTGTAGGAATAACAAGAGCAGTTACGCGTTTCTGTGACGTCATTCCCGTCGCCCGAGGCTACAGAATGCAACTCAAAACTTTGCACAGTGTCGGGGAGGGACAAAAAAACTGTTTTAAATATTCCAGTAAGCTCTGTAATAAAAAGAGTTGGAATTCTGCTGGGAGTGTTCAAAGATAGATAAAACGGCTTTTGAGAAGATGGGATAATATTAATTTTTGGATTTAAACCCTCGGATTCAGAAAAGACGAGGGCTGTTTGATAAGTACTTGGCCTTGACTAGAAAAAATGATTTTTTTAATCTACTTATAAATTACTTTATTACTCTGATTTGTCAGGATAGGTACAGGCAATTCAGATAAAGAAGTTGTAAAAAATATTGGTTCCTGTGGCTTTGCTTGATTAGTAGATAACAACATAGCCTTTAGGACTTTTAGGATAATGTAGGTTTCCAGATTTGTATAATCTTTTTCTATTCAGTTTAGCTATTTCAATTCACAAAGAACACGTTTATTTGCTTTCAAAATTGGTCTTGATTATTATCAACAAACAAATTATCATTCCAAATAGCGCTAGTCATTCTAAATTGTATTAAATTCCCATCTTTGATGTTTCTGAGAGCACTCAGTACATTTTGTAGAGTGGATAAATAATTTGGGCGCTCATCAGAACAAACGTTTGTTTAAATCAAGCGATACTTGAAGCCGCATTTGTATTCAGTCTGTGTAATTTCGTCCTGATAATGTATTCGTATGGCGGAACTAACTCGTTTTGCTTCGCCCGCCGTTACTCTTGATATCTAAGAGCTAAGCTTCGTATACTCGGGCTGAGCTAAACGACCGCTTCAAAGCCATAGTAAAAATAAACAGGCATTTATTAAAACAGACCATCACTTTGAATTCCTTACTTTTACTTTGAATTGTCTTAAGATGATTGGGTGAATCTATTGCGACCAATGCCATGAATAATCAGGTTCAGTTAACCTTTTAAATCCCAATCAAATCAGCTAATCTTTGATTAGCATCAAAGTTATTATGGACGAACTTCATAGCATAATGTTCATGGCCTGCCATCAAGGCATAGCCATAAATCTTTACACGTGAATTAACATTAAACTGCCGACCGAGTGATTAGACGGACACTTCAGTAGGGGAGAGAGGGGCTAGTTGTAACAGTTTTCAGAAAAATGAATATATCTTCAGATATAACCTTAAAATTACCACTATTTAAGCAAAGATCGATACTTTAACTTTTCCCTATCAAATAAAGTAATAAAAATAACAAAACTACTGGTAGTTATTTCACAATTATTTTTTTTCTAAAAGAAGTGCGTTGTTACAACTTACCCCGTGCTTGGGGTTAGTTGTAACACACACTGGGGCAAGTAGTAACACTAAGAAAAACAAAAATATGACACTTTTAATCATTTATTTATTGTTTTTTAGTAGAAAAACTATAAATATTTCTAAGTAACTTCTATCAATAATCAACGAAATATAAAGTAATCAACATTAAAAAAAGTAATTAACCTATTTTGTTGAAGATAAATTGACGATGACTTCTCATATCCGCCATTTTAGATTGTTTTATATTTAATACAGCCTTATTTTATATAGGCTATCAAACAACCGTTATTGATAAATTTTGGGGCAAGTTGTAACACAATAAATGTTACAACTTGCCCCGAAAATGTGTTACAACTTGCCCCGAGAAGATGTTACAACTAGCCCCCGAGTACAATTTTTCACTTTTATCAAGATAACTATTTCATCAACAAAGTTATCACACAAACTGTTATACAATACGATAAATAGATAAATTTGAAAACAAATAATGCACAGAAAAGTTCAAATAGGCCCATAATTATATCGTCAACCAAAAAACTATATAATTTTTTATTGCCTTGCAAAAATGAAGCGCGTGCACATAATCTACTCACTGCGCCGTCTAACAGGAACTAGCTTTGGCGACACGATGTAGATCATAATAAAGGTTAGATTGAGTCATAGAAATACGTAATTATAGTTCAAATTCATAGTGAAATACCTCTGTTACTACCTGACAACAAACCCTGTTACAACAAGCCCCTCGCTTCCCTACACCAATTGAATTCTCCGAGGATCTAACTAAAATTAGAATACCAAAGTTCAGGTAATTGCGATTGCTACTCTACATTTTAGTAAAAATCATTATTAAAACGATTAATTTACATTACCCTTTTATGTCGTGTTCAAGACAAAAAAATTACAAAAAACATTGTGATGAAATTAATTTTAAATAGTAATAAATTGTTTATTACGTCAAACTACTTGTATAGATAAGTAGTACCTAGGTATAATAATATAATAAGTAAAAGTAAGTTCGTATGAGTAAGTGGCCGACTCTGGTGATGGAGTTTTTAGGCCGCCTAACGGCCTCCGTCATAGCTTAACGATGAAAAAATAATATAATATTTATTTATTTATTTGTAGGAAAACCAACAACAGAAGATTACTTAGAGATATAATATAATGTCATCATTTGGCAATGGCTAAAACAAAGCAGCGACTTCGCTATGATATTAAACTCGCTTTGAACGAATCGCAAATTGTATTCTTATATTGATATTTTTACATGCGAGTAACTAAAGTCAATATTTTCAACTTGTGCCGTCCAAACAAAGCTTCAGTTCTCCAATTGAATACGTCAGAGAGAGTGTTCAACAAATGAAATAATCTTGGGGTGATGACAGTTTCTTTTGTAAAGTTCCAACGAACATTTTATATTTATGGCCTGTGAGGTGCGTTTGTGAATTGTGACTTTCATCTCTCTCTGTTTTCTTCATGGATTCGTTTCCTATCAGCTTTGCTTTATAAAATGTATTTCTTAAAAGGACTTTAAAAAATACGCTGCCAGTATCTTGGTAGTTAGAATAATTTTCAGATTATAATTTTTCTGTCGTCCAAATTAAAATAATTTAATTTAGTCATTCAATTTTTAAAAATCGCTCTTATAGTTGTGTAATGTGAAAAAAGTTTGTTTCTACATGAGATAAAGAAAATATTATGTTTTTCATGTAAGTAGGTACAAAGGTATAAAAATCCCATCAAAATCGTGAAGGTAGAAAATATTTATTATTATTTAGTTCTTTGTTCAAATTTTTGTTTCAACATTTAAAATGTAAAAATTGACACTTAAATAAAGTTAGATTTGGAAATCTAATTTTAACTCTAGTGTAAAATAAAATATCCCTTGAATATCAACACAGAAATACTAAAGCAGCCTCGACGTGTCAACACTCGGAAAAACTAACTTTGTCCATTTAACTTTTCCTTTGACAACAATATGAAGCCTAAACTCTATTTAACTAAACGTCATTCAAGTTCTGAACAAAATTTTGCGTATGTTTTGACCAAGAGAGAGACCTATACAAAATCATCTATAGGTATTTCTGTTCGAAGTATGTTTTTGGTGAAATTGACTTTGTTTTGAAAAGCTATTTTCCGAGCCGTGTTGGCCGAATGGAAGAGTGCCTCGATTTTAGATCCGAAGGTCGTGGGTTCGAATCCCGGTCGTGCATCAATTGATTTGCCGTTTCGAAAAATAATATTGCGCACGAGCTCTAAACGGTGAAGGAAAACATCGTGAGAAAATCAGTTAGCTTCCCAACAGCGGTGACGGGCTTGCGACCTGTCTCTGCTTGTCCCCTGGCGCCTTAGACACCGTTACCTCGCATCCACACGTTGGGGCCAACGTTGGCCCCAATGCCTCTCACCAACGTGTGGAGCTGACAAAATTGCATTGGCCCCAACGTTGGGGCCAACGTTGGGGCTGATTTTACTAGATCCACACGTTGGCGAGTGACATTGGGGCCAACGTTGGCCCCAACGTGTGGATGCGAGGTTAAAGGATCTTGAGCTGAAATAATAGTCAACCGCGCCTTGGAGATACAGTCGTGATTATACCTAATTCACTATTTTGATAATTATTTTTACAGGATTTTATCACGTTCCTTTTATTTATTTTCTTTTTCCGACGTTTCGAACACGTTACATCGTTTGTGGTCTCGGGATGACTCATCCCGTCATCAGTCATCACCAGTGATCGGAATGAGGCGGGCTAAAATACCTAAAGTTCGAAAAATAACAGAGACAAATGGAGACGCCTTAGGACTAAATATTTTTCGACCCAATTATTTCCGTTTCCGGGACATTAATAAAGAACATCTAACATTAAGGTGAATCAATTTTTTACCTGAGTTAATAACAAAAACTAAAATGTAAATTATAAGGATAAAAAACTTTTTTCCGTCGGTCAAATAGAAAAATTATTTGAATTAGTTCACAATATTATTAACATTAATTTTAAATGTAGGGGAACCTGTTGAACCTCGTCCATTGATATCCCTCGGCCACCAAGGCTTATCTCGTAATCTGTGCGAGTTTTTTTGTTTTTGTCTGTGGCATTATAATCGTCAATGGTCAACACCAACATGAAGCTAGAATTGAAAAACCAGCGTGGAGTTAGTGAGGCGTGCGCATTAAAAATATAAATTTTAAAAGTATTTTTAATTTTACTCTAAGTTAATTCATATATAACAGTACATAATTACGAGATAATCATTTTGTGCAATCAATTATAGGTGAAATGGACTTTAGATAGGCATAGAAATATCAACCCAAATCGAACTCAAAGTGCATTTTAAAAATTCGTTAATTTAAAATGAGGCAATGTTGTACCTTTGCCACCATATTTGCTTTGTACTTTGGACAGGGGCTTACGTACAAATTTGTATCAAGATATAAAACAGAAAAAAAAAACTCCGAAGAAGGTTTATACAAAGACAGAAGTCTATCTTGACCTAAAAGCTGTAAAGTATTTGGAATTTTGTTGATAAATTATTATAATAGGACGCGATAATGATCTTAAGATCACAGAAATTATAAGAAGTTATTGTTTTTTTATTATTCTAGCATAACTTAAGATAAAAATGTAAATTATTATTATTTTTGATCTAAAGTATATACCATAAATATGTTCTTTCCATTAATTTAAAAATAAAGCGTTATTTGATTCGATAACATGGTATTTTCATGAAAAAAGACTAGTAAGGTCAAGGTACATCTTGCAGTGACCAAGGTATATCTGGTGTGTTGTACCTTCGACAATTTCCCATTTTTTGTTCAAATCTCTTTATCTTCTAAAGTATCATTAAAAATACAAAATTTATTTCATAAATATGTAGTCAAATAGTGTATCTTTACATGTGTCCATATTTGATAAACCTAATTACAATCTTTATAGACAAAAAAAATTAAATAAAATCGTGTGGCCGAGGTTCAACAGGTTCCCCTACTTACTCACTGTGAAAATTGTGCCAACTTTCAATAAAATTCTTACTTACTACAAGAATAAAATTCTTGTAGTAAGGAAGTCTCCCCTTTTTTGCCTCTGTTCTTTGAACTTTAGGTATTTAAGCCCGCCTAATTCCGATCACTGGTCATCACTGATGATTGATAACCAGTGATCGGAATTAGGCGGGCTTAAATAATCTGTTCTTTGAACTTTAGGTATTTAAGCCCGCCTAATTCCGATCACTGGTCATCACTGATGATTGATAACCAGTGATCGGAATTAGGCGGGCTTAAATACCTAAAGTTTAAAGAACAGAGGCAAAAAAGGGGAGACTTCCTTACTACAAGAATTTTATTCTTGTAGTAAGTAAGAATTTTATTGAAAGTTGGCACAATTTTCACAGTGAGTAAGTACATTTAAAATTAATGTTAATAATATTGTGAACTAATTCAAATAATTTTTCTATTTGACCGACGGAAAAAAGTTTTTTATCCTTATAATTTACATTTTAGTTTTTGTTATTAACTCAGGTAAAAAATTGATTCACCTAAATGTTAGATGTTCTTTATTAATGTCCCGGAAACGGAAATAATTGGGTCGAAAAATATTTAGTCCTAAAGCGTCTCCATTTGTCTCTGTTATTTTTCGAACTTTAGGTATTTTAGCCCGCCTCATTCCGATCACTGTTGATAACACTGATGATAAAAGGTTCCTACGCGATAAAATCCCGTAATAATAATTATTATTATGTTAACAAATTGCGAAAGTTTAACTAGTTAATATTTCACTTGTTTAAACCGAGGCGCTAAAGTGCATAGAAACATTCGTTTCCTATGTACTCGAATTCCTAGAAGCTTTTACGAAATGGATAAACATAAAAATAGCTCTAGTTTCTATTTCTGTATTTTCCAGTGAAGTTTACTTCTGTTTGTTCAAATGCAAAATAACAACCTTTACATGCTTTATATTTAAAGGTTTTTGAGCGCTTTGTGTGAGAGTAGAGAGAAATTGGACTGCATTTCTAGTTGACCTTTTAAGTAAGTCACCTTTTAAGACCTTTTAGACAATTGTGGTCCGAGAACTTCGTGTGACATCGCTTTTTGTGTAACACAAGCCTTACGAAGGATAAATCCGTATGTTATTTGATTACACGCGAATCGAAACAATTAATCAGTGTGTAATGGTTTTAATCACAATGTTTGTAAGCTGAAGGATCAGTGATTCATGTTTCTCTTGGATTCATTGTGCAAAAATTTGTCACGATTACTGTATCTATAATTTTCGTCGAACAATTGAGAGAAGTTATGTGATTTTCTTGAAGTAACGGCTCATACGCCGTAACTTTCAAGCAATTTTAGAATAGATATTGACACCGACCAAGCTAATTTTTTTTTTCTGAATTAGTGGTGCAGTATTGATTAATGATTATACGTATTGACCAGTCTTTCCTGTGGAATGGTGAAGTTGAGAGGATGGTTTAGGTGCAGGGCAAGCCTACTCCATTTTTACATTGTCCCATTGTCCCGTTAAGGGTAAGCAAAGATTGCCTCTTGACATAAATCAAGTAAAAATGTAAAGTTTTGTGTCAAATTTTTTTAATGATGGCCACGGATAGGTTGCAGATATAACGCGTTTTTTTACCTGTATGTTTTTGATAGGTAACTACCTCGTTATTTTCTTGGTTCTATTATTGATGTATGTTACCTTCTTTTATGTATAACGAGAACACAAGTGTCCTGGACAAACTTAATATAAGTTTTTTGGATACTTACAACAAAACCTTGTGTAACTTTTTATTAAATAAATAAATAAATAGGTAAAAAAAAAAAAAAAAAATTATAATCTAGTGTAAGTAAATTTTTTGATATGCATTTTAAAATCTTCAAGACGGCCTTACTAGAGAGTAGTGAATTAATGTTTTGCTTAAACTTAATTCATCATTTATCACCTTAACCTTGATTTTCGGCCCTCTACTTGTAGCCAAGTTATATTCAATGCTAACGCCATAGATAACAGAGAAAATGTATGGGGACCAAATGAGGACTGAAATTAAATGACGATAAGTCACGTTTTAGAACAAAGGATTTAATTAAAGAAAGAGATTCGATACGAAGCGATTGTAACATGGCTAGATGGCTGTTCCATTGAACAAATCCATAGATGGATTTAATTCTACTTTTATTCTGCTCTAATCCTTCATTGGATTTAATTTTTCTTCAGTTCTACTCTACTGATGGATTTGATTCTAACTTTCCTTCCACTCTAATACATTAATGGATTTGATCAAAACTTGAATGCCTAAGTTACCTATAACTTTGAAGTAAGCGTTAAGTTAGTGCCAAGTCCAACTTAGTTAAGTTACGGGTCTTATCTCTCACTTCAAAGTCAATGGCTCTGGTAGGAACCTGTCGTAATCTCGAAGTCGAGATGCTGTGTCTACACTTACCCGATTTCATTATTCTCAACTAGCGATCGACCGCGGCTTCGCCCGCGTGGACTACTTTTTTTTATCCCACGGGAACCTAACATTTTGCCGGAATAAAAATTGGCCTATGTGTTATTCCGGAACTTAAACTATCTACATTCCCAACATGAAAATCGGTTTAGAAGTTATGGGGATACGTGGGATACGAACAAACATTCACACACACACACACACACACACAGACTTTCGCTTTTAAAATATTAGTAAGATCACAAAACTACTACTTTATATCTACACTAGATAATTTATTCAGGAGGTAACCTATGCCTACAGTTTACCGTACGCTGTAGTGCATGGGATATTATTGAGAAGGAGAAGGCTTGCCCTGAACCATCATCTCAGCTTGGACGGTCTTCAGTAATATTCTATTGTTGCGCCTTCACGGCGTTATGCGCGTTGTGATGGTAAATGGTGATGATGATGATGATAAAAGTAGCCTATAACCTTCCTCAAGAATTACACTATCAAAAAATTGACGAACATTTTTTATTTATTAAAACAAAAACATCTTTGAAACTAATTACTTTACATTTGATAGTCTTAACTTTGACTAAGATTTAAGAAGTTATTTTTAATCCTTACTGTTTTAACCAAAATGAATATTTGTTTGATAAATTCAACGTAACAATTAAAAAAATCCAAAACCGTAAATTTAGTTTTGTTGACCAAAACTTAATCTATCCATAAGTAACCCATACGATCCAAACCACAAATTAAAATTATTATCTATTTTCAAAGGAAGATACGGGTAGAATACAGCCACAGATGAATAATATAATTCTAAAAAGGCAATCGTGAGTCTCATCTCCGGTCATTTCCGCTCGCAAACCGGAACCCTTTGCTCCGAGAGCTGGGCAGTGGACTCCTTTAGTATTCTACGATGATTTACCTACTTACCTACTAAGTTTTTTTTTTATATTTTTTAGTTTAGTTTAGTTTAGTGTACTAACATTAGGTTTAAGAGAGTGATTACTAACAAAGTATGGATCAATGTTATCCGAAATAAAATGTTTTTTTTTTTTAATATAATGATGCACATTTTACAATGTAGCACCAAGCTAAGCAAAGCTTGTGTTATGGGAACCACATGACTTGAGTATATCAGTCATGTGGTTCCCATAACCCACACGCATAACACATAAACTTTACAGAAAACACAAAAAGAATATTCATAACGTAATCCTGAAAATCACCTTCACTCGTTACCGTAATTTCTGTAATAACCTGCTAAAGAGAATAAAACGCGAATACGAACGCGCAGAGCTTCGGAAGGTCAGGAATAATCCAAAAACTACATGGAAGCTTGTTAAAAAAATAGCCAATCTCGATCGTAGACGTTCATCTTCTGAAGAACTACTGAAAATTTCTGTCACTCCCAAAGCATCCGTGAATATAGTTAACAAGTTTTTCGCCAATGTCGGAAAGGATTTAGCATCTCAAATCAACCCACCCTCTTTATCAAATACCCTCCCCCCTCCTGGAGCACTTTCAAACACCTCTCCTATTGACTCCATGGCTCTCCTCCCTACTGATCCAATCGAAATTGAAAATATTATCCTGGGCCTTAAAGACAAGTGTGCTGTGGGGTGGGATGGCATACCCACCTCAGTCATCAAAGGCGCCAGAAATATTTTAATTCCTGTCTTAAACCACATCTTTAATCTTTGTCTCTCTGCTGGCACATTTCCTTCTGCTTTCAAAAAGGCTCTTGTCCACCCGATACATAAAGGTGGGGACAAGCAGGACATCAATAATTTCAGACCAATTTCAGTCTTGAGTGTATTGTCAAAAATTTTTGAAAAAATAATTAACCGCAGACTTCTTAGTTTTTTGAATGGAAACCATGTTATTTCTGATAACCAGTACGGTTTTCGTAGCTGCAGATCCACCGAGGATGCGGTAGTCGAATTGACATCGACAATTGTCAAGAATTTTGACAGGAAGCTTAAGACAGTTGGTGTCTTCCTTGACCTCTCCAAGGCCTTTGACACTGTCTCTGTTCCCATATTGCTGGACAAGTTAGAGCGAGTTGGAATTAGGGGCAGTGTCAATGACTTATTCAGGAGCTATCTCACTGACCGATCACAAGAGGTCGTCATAAATGGTGTTATCAGTAATGAGGAACCGATCCATTTCGGCGTCCCTCAAGGAAGTGTTCTCGGCCCTTCCCTCTTCCTTGTGTACATCAACGAGCTGTGTAAACTCTCTCTTCCAAACTGTCAAATAATCACTTACGCAGATGACACTGCACTGCTCGTTGGAGGGCAAAGTTGGAGGGAGGTGCAAATGCTTGCTGAAGCGGCTTTAAGAGTCATCTTTAACTGGCTTTCTACTAACCTTTTAACTTTAAATGTCAAAAAATCTAATTTTATTACCTTTTCTCCCACTGCTCGAACCCAACCACTGTCCTTTTCCCTCCGCGCACACACTTGTACAGCCCCAGTTGCTTACCCTTGCTCCTGTCAAATACTTCACCAAGTCGCCTCTACCAAGTATCTTGGCGTCCACGTCGATAATTCTCTTTCCTGGACCCCCCATATTGTGAATACTATAGCTAGAGTACGTAAGCTCATATTTGTCTTTAAGAATCTAAGAAGTGTCGCCGATTTTCAGTGTTTGAAGACAGTTTACTGTGCTCTCGCTCAATCCATCTTGAACTACTGCATCACGGCATGGGGCGGTTCCATTAAAACTCAGATGCTTAGAGTAGAAAGAGCGCAGAGGGCAGTCTTGAAGGTAATGTCCTCTAGACCAAGGAAATTCTCCACTAGTCTTCTTTTATCACAATGTGAAGTTCTCTCAGTTAGGCAACTGTTTGTCCTAGCAACTGTTTTACGCCAGCACCAAAATTTAGTCTTTGACCCTGAACACCTCATTAACAAACGTCGCTCAGACATAGTGTGCAAAATGAAACCGAGAAGAACTAGAATAGCAGGCCGCCACTTTTATTATTTAAGCCCTCTACTTTATAACAGGGTTAACAAAGCTTTAGTTATTTATCCTCTTCCTCAACACATATGTAAAAAGAAATGCTTAAAATGGCTTCAATCTCTATCTTATGAACAAACAGAAAATCTTCTCATTCCTCTCTCATAAATACCAAAGTCTTGTTACATAAACCTAAACATAAACACACACATTTTTCTAAACTCCACATACACACAAAATGAGTTCAGGTTCCCTTGCACAATCTAGACTCTTCCGAGACTAGCTTCAATAAGAGACCTCACATTCACACCATTACACTCACACCGACACACTACATACTTCTCACTCACGTCTTCACACATTAAAGTTCTCACATTCTCTGTCTTTCCAAGCACTTTGTTTTAAATTTCACCTTGTTTTATTTTGCATTTTTATATGTACCTACTTGTGATTATATTCGTAACAGAACCTACTCATTTGTTTTGGAGGTGGGCGTTGAGACTGCTTCACAGTTTATAACTTTTGCAGTTTCACCGTTTTACTTGTATCTATTGTTCACTTTGTGTTTTTGTTTCGAATAAATAAATTTTATACAAATTTTTTATACAAAATAACATAAATACCTTTTTTTTTTTGTAAATACATACATAATTATACATAGAAAACACCCAGTAGTAGAAAAATATTTGCAGATCATACAATCATTTGTCACAGACAACAGAATAATACAAATAATACAAACTATCGGCCTATAAAAAAGTTTACGGTGTCCGAGGGGTCCAACTCTTTACTAATGCCAAGTACCTTAAAGCAAAACTACAGTTGGATGTAATATTGAAACAGGTCATAAGCCTATTAATAGATTAGAATAGTTATCCAGTTATCCAGGCCCTGCAATTAGGGCATTCACAACGGAGTATAGTTGTCAAAATGGATCTAAGCATTCGTGAAGTTAGACTTTTCGCTGCACAGTAGAATATTTTGTACAAAAAGTTGCACTGCGCATCGAAACGGCTAACTTTACGAATGCCTAGATCCGTTGGAAGAAGTCACTTAAGACTCCTTCAAAAGATCTTGAATGCCTAAATATCTGACCAAATGTCTGCAGCGTCCTTGGGTTGTGAGTCGAAATCCTGTGTCGTTTCGATCAAATATCTCATTTAACTTACTATAAGTACACCAAATATCTTACAATTAAGAATATCAATTAGAGAGAACTAGTACAAAATTAACATAAAACCCCATCATCAATTCTCCGCCTACCTCTCAAAATCACACCATTTAGTCAAACCCAAAATTACGCATCCTCTAATTGAATTCCACATTTCCATTTGCTATTAAATTAACCGAAATGTAACCGTTTCTAACTAAATTTAAACGGCTTGAAGCAAAATTAACCGTTCTTAGCTAAAATTAACCGCTCTGTTGTTCTACGGTTGGTAACAGTGTTAAATTTCGTCTATCAGAGTGCTAGAGTACAAAAACAGTAATGCTAGCCAAACTCTTGATTATGTTTGTGAAGGTACCTATGACAGAGGAAGTTTGTATTGTGTAATTTGTAAGCCCGTAGTTTGATACGTTTGCAATCTAAACTGAAATAGATTAAGGCCTCTGCCTTAGGCTTCCTAGAGTCTATGTAATTCGTGCGTGTAATTATTTGGCTTTGGATCTTTTACAATAACCGTTTTGATTATGATCTAATAATTTTCTCCCGTGGTTATAATCATTTCCTAATCCCACCTAAACTATCTTTCGTGAACGCTTACCCTATGAGGTAAAATTACAAGATACCTTCGTAATCCTACTTCCAAGGGCGTATAAGACTCCAGACTATTTAAGCCAGATTAGTTTCGTCAACAATTTTGAACTGCTATTTGTGAGAATGGCACTATTACGACATGTCTCAGAAGTCGAGCTATTTGTGACAAGGGTATGGTAATTACAGTTTTGATATTCAGAGGGCAAAGCACTGACTTGTTTGTAAAGCCTTGGTTTTCTGCTGAAGGCCGTCTCAATTCTGTTGAAATGCAAATCACTATTCGTCAGTCGCTATTTCTAGTAGAGCTTGAGCCAGACAATGATACGAAAATTTAATTTTGATGTGAAACGTAACTGTATATTGACTGAGGGCAACTAAAACACTCAATTTCAATTATAATACTAAACATAAGCGGTGAAAAGCAAAATAGGGGCATGTGACTCTGTAATCTTAAACATGCCTTTGACGACCCCCTTGAAATCTTCAAAGGAGTTAGAAGATCTGTTGAGAAAATGTTTATTGTGCCCTGTTTATAACGTCGTTTGATTAATTTGATTTGACTTTGGTTTGATTATTCAACAACTAAAAAAAAAAAAACAGGTGAACCAGCCGTCAGCTGGGTAATCAGATTACATCCTAAAAATATCTCTTGCATCAAATAACTACAAGTTGTGTAACTACAGTTGTACCTACTTGTGGACCACAATCTAAGTTCCCCATAATAATGGATTTATACGTCTATTTTCTCAGTGCTGTTATCGTGATGAATCGAATGACATCGCATTTATCGAATCCATCTTAGCTTAAGCCACAACAGCCAAATAAATAAAACACATTTCAGAAACATGCGCAATGGGATAAAAAGATAAAGGATTTACCTGTTTATTCAGCATTATTTTCGCATTTTCGCGAAAATACATTTCGAAGTTTATTCTGACCAAAAGATTTAGACGAATAAACAAATCTTCTTACCGTAAAGGTACAAATCCTTATTCAGTAGACATTTACTAAGAAGCTCCTGTATCTTAAGGTGGGTTTTTTGTCTGGGATTCATTAGGAAGTTAGTGTTTTTCTTGAAAAAGGTCGAAGCTACCGAAAGTAAATATTAATATAACTTGTTAAACTTTCGCGATTTGTTAACATAATGATAATTTTTATCACGGGATTTATCGCCTTATTTATTTTATTTTCCCGACGACGTTTCAAACACATACTGTAACGTATTCGAAACGTCAGGAAAATAAAATAAATAAAAGGTAAGTACGCGATAAAATCCAGGAATAATATTATCCTTATCATTAAGTAAATATTAAATTTCAATAAGTACTTGTACAGTGAGCTTCTATGGATAAAAGGTTTAAATATATTTTATCCTCTAAAAAATAAACTAGGTAGCTATTTTTTTCATCTTGTAAAAGGTTGGTGTGTTCGAATCGTGTTGGCCAAGTGGGATGTTTCTCGTCTTTTGAACCAAAGGGTTGAAATTCTTGGGTTCGAATCATGGCCATGCATCAATATGTTTTTGCGTTTTGGAAAAAGTAAATAAAACTAAAGGGTAATGGAAATCCGTTAGTATTCTAAAAGGCTGCGACAGGCTGAAAACCTGTCACGTATGGAATTTTAACTTCTGTTCAACTAATGGACAAATGTCATTTATGTATCTGGACTTGCTTCTGACTGCACCCTAAGATTTTTTTGTAGAATACGATACCTCCTTAGAAATCGTGAATTTCCTGAAAAAAAAAATCTGTCTAGGCATTATCTACCGTTTTGTTAACATAATGATAATTATTATTATGGGATTTTAACGCGTTAAAAGATACGCGATAAAATCCCGTAATAATAGGTAATTATCATTGTTATCTACCGTGTTTCGTTTTGAAAGGATATAAGGTAGTGCAAGCGCTCTCCGCGGCTAAGTTATTGTCAAAACAATCTTTCCTATCCCTAACCCACGAATCTATCTATTAATCTAAGTTCAAAAAACTCGGAAATAGCCTGTTTATGTTCCCTTAAGAGCTTTCTGTGTATCCTTTCAATTTAACGACACAAACTAATCCCGTAGAATCAAGCGAGGCACTTAAAATGTTATTCCGTTTACCCTTAACCCGCTTTTTAACGGACCATTAGCATTATGTTGCTTAATTGTTTTACCCTTTTGGATTTTAGTATTAAAACTAGCGGTATTGCTACAGTAGCCGTACCATGAGCTCTTAGAGCAATGTCAAAACAAGGTGAAGACCATTCCTGCCTTAGGCTTGTTTTGTCATTGTTTTGGTCCGAAAACAATCTTATTTTATTCCTGCCTTGGTCTTAACGCAGGATTGCAGCAGGACATGCGCATTACACTCTCTCGACGCTCTCTCTGCGCATGTCCTGCTCAATGACATCGAGCAGGACATGCGCAGTCCTGCATCTAGTGACAACCATTGAACCGATTTGCCTAAAATTTAAAATATAGATAGGTAGATATTAACCGGAAATTGGACATAGGCTACTTTTTATCTGGGTACCACGCGAGCGAAGCCGCGGGCTGAAGCTAGTTATTTCATAAGAACGAACCACATTAATCCCCAGAAAAAGTACAAAGCCTTTTCCCATGTACGCGACTTTATCCTTATGCCGCTAAACATCGCCCGTTCGTTTATTCTCAAATTAATCAAGTGTTCACAGCAATGTAGATTATTACCAGCGATAAATACTTAGCATGGAACGGAATATCACCCGTCGTTTTCACAATTTTCGAGTTTCCGAGTTCGTGTGAAAAGATACAAAAATAAATGGCACATTCCTTTATCCCCCTTGTTACGAATCAATTTGTCCCCAGTCAAAGTTGAAAGAAACAAACATTTGTGGAGGGCTCTGATGTTTACGTATAAATTATAACTTCCATCTGTCCACAAAAAGTACTACGGCATAATTCAAAAAGTTTTTTGTTGGGACCAGGAAAATGAAAGGCCGGTTTGCGAGGCTATCGTTTACAAGTGAGATACCCTACAATTGAAGCCACGAGGCGTTTATTTGTACGAAATATTATGTTTTCTCGTTGTATTCTTTCATTATTATTTACGAAAATAAAGCGTAAACCATTTTCATGACTGTGACAAGACGCGGTTAGGTTGACATTCTCTCAGATATTTTGATTAAAATTCAAGATCCTTTGAAGATGTTTAGGGTGGTAATCAGAGGCACGTTTTAACACTTATTTGGCACGATGTTCAAATTGTTTAAAACCTTTAACAAGGATTTCCCTACTATTTGAATGTTGCAGGTTAAAATACTTAAAATTTCTCTTCTTTTCCGTATTACCACAGATTTTTACTTGCTACGACTATACTTATACATTTTTATACATGTAAAAAAAGAGAACAAAACTCATTACTGCCATCGGCTACAGGATAATAGTGTTAGCCATTGAAGGGTTGAAATTTTAGTTCCATAAATTACCTGTCAAGAAAAGTAATGGGTTTTGTGAAATTATGTTTGTTTATGTAAACGAATGGACAAAGCCAACCCACGTAAATAGGAGAATCGATTTTGCTGTCACAGTTATTTACAACTAGCTGCTGCCCGCGGCTTCGCTCGCGTGGTACCCGGATAAAAAGTAACCTATGTTACTTTCCAGCACTCCAACTATCTCCACACAAAAAATCACGTCAATCCGCCGATCTGTTTTGACGTGAAAGCAGGACGAATAAACAAACAAATAAACACACTTTCACATTTATAATTTGGGTCAGTACCGATTCTATCTATATTCGACCTAAAAGACTTATAAAGTACCTACCTAGTAAAATATTAAATGTATTATACCTACGCTAAAACACTCACAAGCTGTAGTTGTCATTCCCAAAAGGGTTTTATAAAGAACTAAGTGAAAGCCTCTTAAAAACTTCACAAAAGGGGTTCTTTGTGATAATCGTACAAAAGATTCGAGTGGGGTCACGGGCTAGGGTCCCGCACACATCTTTGGCGATCAGTTTTATGTGTGACGTTTTTGAACCGCCATCCATAGAAAAATCTAGCAATGATTCCGAAAAATCTTTGCTAGATTTTCTATCAGCCGCAGACTGACTGATTTTTCTACTAAATGACTGACAGGATTTGAACCCGCATTGATTTAACCGATCCTCCTTAAGCCAGAGTGCTTTAACCAACTCAGCCACGGAACCCTATGACGTCGGACCGAAAATCTTGATAAAGATGCTTTATCATCATTTTTTTTATCCAAAAACTCAAGAAGCTTATTGAAATCATCCTCTTTCAGTTACCTACTGAATTGATTGAAATATTTGTTGTTCCTTACAATAATTTAATGTCTCTGTTTGAATTTTAAGCTTGTTTACTTAATAAACAAACAGCAATGATCCAACAGAGAGTTAATAGACATCATGAACAATAAATCAGCTCAAAAGCCAATACGCGGCCACTTAACATCACTACTCTCATAAACAAATATCAACCTTAGCACTATTGTAACAGGGCTAATATTTGAACGCATCAGTATGATATCGGAACTAATTATTATTTTAACATTGCGTTAACTGTAGTAAAATGACAATATGAATCAGGCTTTTGTTCGGTATGGATTGAAATAACGAACCCATTCATAATGAGACACACTCGTTTATACTTTTGCAAATAAGTACGCAAAGCAAAAAACGAACTAAAAACACAATTTTTTCACAAACAAATCGCAAAGGCGTCGTTCCGAAAAGAAAGTTAAAGTATTAAAAGCTATTTATAAATGACGACAGAAAATACAGAAGTTTTATGGCACAGACAAAAAGTTACTTACTTTTTTAATAATGAAATATTGAAGCTCGATACATCGCGACACAACTGGCAAGACCTTTTCTCGCTCTCTTATGTTGGGTATATTCAACTACGAATGACCGTTAGCTTATCCTCATTAAAAATTTGTTTAAAGAAAATTAAAATTCTTTAAATTAATTTTTTTCACAATTTTCGATTCCGACGGGATTTGAACCCGCATTGATTTAAACGATCTTCCTCAAGATACCAAAGTGTGTTTTAACAATTAAAAAAATTATTAAAAACTTGTCAAAAAATGTACCTACTATGTGGTTTTTTGACAGATAAACAACGGTTGCTATGGTAATTGGAGTACATACTAACGACCAAAACCGGGCATTACTCGCTTGTGACGCGCCGACTGGTAAGCAGTAAAACGGTAGTTTCAGTAAACATTTCACATATAACATTTTCTTCCCTGCGGGCGGAAAGTGGCAATTTTTGTCCCGCTATGCAAAACGAAGTTGTCGCTTTCCGCCTCCGTCGAGGAGAAAAATAGTATACTCACAATGGGTAGGAAATAAGAAAGCCTCAGATCACAAATGTTTGTCGACCTCGGCTTCGCCTCGGTCAACAATTACATATCATCTGAGGCAATTCTTACTTTCGTGCCCTAGGTGAGTAATGTACTATTTCATGCTACAAAATAATCTAACCTAATAACCTAACTCGACTTAGTACCAAAATGCGCATCTTACTTTCTTTGAAGGTAAGTCTCTGTCATTTTGTGGTCAGAACCCTCGATCTAAGCCGATAGCTAGCTCCCCAGGTGGATATTAGTACGCTGTAAATCAATTTGGCGAGACCTCCTTGTAATTTGGCATCGTAAATTACCGGCTTTGTCCGGCAATCTTCGGCGGGGGTCACATAACACGAACACCTTGATTTATGATGTCCTTTGATGAACTTAGACTGATAGGTTCACGGCAGATTGATTTTAAATAATGTAGGTTCTTAGTTAAGACTCTAGAATGCAATACATTCACAGTAGCAATTAAATTTAAAAGTAATGAAAACCTAGACATGTCCCTTCATCAATTAGAAAAGAGCTGATGATCTTCAAACGCCTGAACAGATCTTCATAAATTATAGCTAAGGACCATCTCGAACACTTCAGTTTTCAAACTAAAAAAACGCATCAAGATCGGTTCAGGAGCTATGATGCCACAGATCCACAGATACAAACTTATAGCACATAATACTAGTACAACGTACATAGCATATCTATACTATCTATACTATCTATTCTATACTATTATAATAAAGCGGAAGAGTTTGTTTGTTTGTTTGTTTGTTTGAACGCGCTAATCTCTGAAAGTACCAGTCGGATTTGAAAAATTCTTTCTGTATTGGATAGCTAATTTATTGAGGAAGGCTATAGGCTATTCAACATCACGAAAAGACCCTCAGAAGCCATACAAAATGAAAGAAAGCCTGATGAAGCTTTCATTTGAACTGAGAACGGGGAGTATAGGACGAGTAGTTCCCGAGATATGGCGGTTTGAAGTTTGACAGCTGTCACTTCAAAGATTCAAGATTTCAGATGGAATGGAACTTTTTAGTGATATGGGTATCAAATGAAAGAGCTTGATGAGTGAAACAATGCTGTTATGATGATGGAGTCAGGACTTTCATGGAACTTTTTGGTGATATGTTTATGGGTTTTCTCTCTTCAATGCTTCCCTGCTTCTCTCCTTCCATGCTTCTCTTTATACATGCTTCTCTCCATTTATGCTTGAAGCAATACGAAGTTTGCCGGGTCAGCTAGTATAAATATATATATTTTTTAATTTTTATAGTGTTAAACCGGATGTTTAACTGGATGCCTATTTGAAGGATTGGTCCACAGTAGCTCAAAATAGGGATGACTGACACTGACACGCTTAGGTGTTTGAAAATGAAAAACCTTATCAAAATTTTCAATTCCGACGGGATTCTAAATTTTGACAAGATTTTTCATTTTCAAACTTTTAACACCCCTGAATTTCGTCGGGGGTTAAAATACGCAAACAGAATATTCATCAGACCATAAACAACACAACTGGACTGACGTACGTGAGCTAGATTCCCAAGTCTTCAATGGGGCCGACGCATTCTTGCAGCTCCACTGTTCCTTGAGAATCGAGGCCACAGTATTACAACCATTCTCAAACAATAAGCATCGGCTTTACAGACAGCTAATTAAGTCTGTAGCGTGTCCTACAAAAGTTGGAGGCCGTTGACATCGGACCCAAATTAATTTCTTGTGCTGTAATTGTTCTTGTTCCGAAAATGAGAGATGATACAGGCGATGGCTGATGCTTTGGCATTTATCCAAACTGGTCTTAATTTTAAAATATTAGTATTTTGAATGAGCTAGTCATAACCACGTGTACTTTAACAGAAACTGAAAAAGTTTATCATAATTTCGTTTATTTTTATGAATTACCAGCTGTTCGTGCCCGGCATCGCCTGGGAGATTTTCTGGTTTATTGTAACGTGTTGCAATAATTTTATTTTTCCTAATTTCAACAAATGATGTGGATGAAACTGAATTCAATAAATAAAATAGGTATCTGAATTCCCCAATTTCCATATTAAAATAAGCTAGAACATGTTCTCTTTACTGCATTAGGAATAGTGCCCAATAAGAAAGATACACGGAAGCTGTGAAGCTCTATAACGACGTGGAATTTGGCTCAGAGCTCTGCTGAACAACAAAAGTTGAGAGACTGTAGATTATGAGGGATTTGGCATCACATCACACTATTATAAATACGAATGTTTGGATTTTTGGATGTATGTTTGTTCCTCTATAACTCGAAAACCACTGAACCGATTTGACTAAAATTTAAATAGGACTGGGAATAGGACTTAAGCTACTTTTTATCCGAGTAGGTACCACATGAGCAAAGCTGCGGGTGGAAGCTAGTTGATAATAATCATAGAACCACCCTATTGTTATCCATTACTTACATATTTGTTTTTTTATGTCAATAAAAAAAATTGTATGTTTTGTAAAGTACCTATTGCTATAGCACATTTTAAACTTTCGCGATCTGTAGACATAATTTAAACGAACTAGGTTTAGGTTTAAAGATATTTATTCTCAAAAAGACACAGTCACTTACATGAGAATAGTTGTTTAACATAAAGTATACATAAGGTAGTAAAATGGAGTAGGTTCAGTCTGTGTATGAAATTTAAAAGTACATAGTTGCGCACAAATTAAAGGAGATAATGTAATAAGTTGTAAACAAAGTCAAGAAATTGGCCAATTTTCCATTACAAAGCTAGCAAGTTCAGTTTTAAATTTGTGAATCGAGATAATATTTTTTAAAGTTGGGGGTAGTTTATTATAAAGCTGTGCTCCTTCAAAAGTAAACATTTTTTTACCTAGCGTCGTTCTGACCTTGGGCAACACAAGGTAACTAGCGCGGCGAGTGTTACGTTTTGTGACTTGTTTTGATTTTAGAAAAGATATGTTAGTATGAATTGATTTATTTGTGATTTTGCGGACTAAAAGGCAAGTACAATAGATGTACATTTGATTGATAGTCATTATATTTGTTTCTTTGTAAATAGTTTTAGTAGATGTAAGGTAGTGATAGTTAAAAAGACGTTTAATTATTTTATTTTGTAGCACTTGTAGGACAGCTAGTTTAGTTTTGGCGGCGTTACCCCAAATTTCGATAAGTTATACTGCGCTTCCAGTCCTCTAGATTAGTTGTTTTCTTATTTATATTACTACTTGTAGTATCGCCTAGTTACTACCACTCTGCACTAAGTTGAGAATTCAGACTTTTTTTTTTTTTTTTTTGTGGGTACCTGTTTACCCCGCTCGGTAATCGGCCATCTTTATTCATTCGCATTTTAGTGCTCAAGCCACTCGCACTTCTCGCTCGTTATTTTCGCGTATATTTTCGAAAGTGTTTTTTATTTTACGTTTTATTTAAAAAATGAAGTGTTAACTGTGTTGTGCTCCAAGGAATTTTCCAACGATCAAGGATGGGAAACTACGTCGATGTGACGACGTCGGGTACATTGGACCTGATTTTTAGCGGTGCCAGCGGTACAGGTGATTACCTACCTATAATTTTTTACGTGTTCACGTAATGTAATAAATGCAATCTGAGCTGCCAGTAGACATATCTACCTATAATTTTTTATGTGTTTACGTAATATAATAAATGCAATCTGAGCTGCCATTAGGGCTACCTCGCCGCATAGAAATAAATGCAATCTGAGCTGCCATTGGGGCTACCTCGCCGCATAGATACACGGTTGGCGTTCTTTCCGCTGGGGATCGTAACCTAACCTTTTAAAAACAGATAACACTCGTTATCAAATTATACCTACATGTATTTACGTGCAATGTTTTACTTAGAAGCAAATTACCTAAGTACCTACCTACTGAGATGGTTTATACATAACGTAGATCTGAGCTGTTTCGCCGCATAAACTTACGGTTGACGTTCTTTCCCCTGGGGACTGCAATATAACTTTTTACAAACAATCATCAGCCTATTTGGACTACAGGCAGTGGAACAGGTGTTTACCTTTCGGAGCAGTAATTGAGGCTGTTTCGCCGCATGGACTTACGGTTGGCGTTCTTTCCGCTGGTAACTGCAACCTAACCTTTTATTAACAATCACAGGATTGACAAAGGCACTCCCGCTTAAGGAGGATCGCTTGTATCGTTGCGGGTTCGAATCCCGTCGGAATTGAAAATTTTGATAAGATTGTTCCTTTTCAAATGAAATAATACCAAAGTGTGGTTTACCACTGTAAAAATTAAAAAAAATATACAGTATTTATCTTGCGATTTTTACGTATCGACGTATTCTGTATAAATGCAGTCATTGGCGCTGTCTCGCTGCATCGACCTACAGTTGGCGTGTTTTCCACTAGAGAAAAATATATACCTACCTACCTAGACTAAAGTAGTCTTCCACTATACAAAGATACATTCTGTTTAGAATGAGATCAGCATCATCATTATCATAACTAGTCTGAACATCCACTAAGGATAATAAAATATTTACCTACCTATAAGTATCTAAGTAGGTAGTGTTTTGTAAATTATTATATGACACTATAAAAATTGATGACTTCTCTATCATCATCAGTTTATTTTCAATAACGCACCGATGGTTAATTACAACTGTTTACAGTGGGACTTCTGACACAGACACGTCTGTGATACAAAATCAAATAAATTGTTTTTAAAAAAGTATGTTTCAACTAAAACAATGATTTTATTGGTTTTTTGATACTCATCTACTTGACTCATTTGAGTCAGTTTAATGACGAACTCGGGCCTAAGCCAAGTGCAAATCATTTACTAAACAACATTTCACCTAATTACGAAGAAGAAGAAGAAGAAGAAGATTTCACCTAATCATCATTTAACCTAACGTTCAATTAATACAACAACAGTTGAAATAGTTTCATATGTCATAATTTCATTTGACCTAATTATTATTTGACATAATTTCATTTGTCCTAATTTTTAGTAACTTAGTTTCATTTGACCCAATTGTTATTTGACATAATTTCATTTGACCTAATATTTATTTAACATAATTTCATTTGACCTAATTTTTATTAACTTAATTTCATTTGACCTAATTATTATTTGACATAATTTCATTTGACCTAATTTTTATTTAACATAATTTCATTTGTCCTAATTTTTATTTAACATAAAATTTTTATTTCACATAATTTTATTGGACCAAATTATTATTTAAACATTTTATATTTAACGGGAATAATTTTTTGAAGAGGTCCAATCCAAACCACAGACCGACGTGTCAAGTTTTTAAACCGCACTGCCTAGTAGGCATACAGTTTGCCGGACGGCGCGCCACGTCGCGTCGTCGGTCGCCGTCGGTCGCCCCAACTGCGTTCCTCGCAGCGAACTCCTGTGCGCCTCCGCGCCCTACCTCCTCCGCCGCCATTGAGGCACGCGCACTCATCGCGGACGTCGTCGCAGCAACGCTGATACTGGATACCTACAGCTGAGTACCTCGACATCTTTCATATAAAAATAAATTGTCTCGTACAACAGACTTTCGCACTACCTATCCTATTAAGGATAAATAGGTATGAAATAATTTTTTGCGCACTCAGCCAGTAGTGATACATTTTATTAAATTGACCATTTTAAGCTTAGGTACTAAAGTACTTATTTAGCTATTATTTATTATTTAGCTTCGTTACTGAATGGCAGTTCTTCATCTCAAAATTGTTTTATTACAAAAATTCATCAGGAGTCAAAGAAATAAATAATATCAAAGATTTTTGAAGATTTAAAAAATAAGTGACTTTAGTGTTAGCCTGCCCTGTCGTTGAATAGGTACGGCTGGTTACACATTAACAAATGGAAAGAGTCAACTCTTCATTTAGAAGACGGATATTAAAATAGGTTGAGTACCTATGTTACTTATGTGATTTCCTCAGTCCCCTCAGCCTGATATCAAGTGGTAGCTTATTAATAGAGATGTTACATCAATTTAGAAGGCGCTGAATTTTCTCTGTCTCTGTCTGACGCCTCAACTATGGGGTGTGGGAGTTTCCTAGAACGGCTGTACTGCGAGCGGTAGTGGTCAATAATGAAACAGAAAAATCTCATTAATTATAATTAATTAATTATTATTTTATTAATTAGGTATCTTGAGCTACTTGCTGCATTCAAAGCTCTTAAAAGTTTTTGTTCGTAACATTATCTGACTTCCAGATACTTGTACGAATCGACAACACTGCCGCAATTCGCATACCAACAACAATTCAATAGACTGGAAAGTCCCGGGTATTAAGTAATGTCTAAGACTGGAAAGTATTCAATATCCACGTTTCGCACGAATTATAAAATTGAATTTTGGTATTGGTGCTAAAGTAGAAGTTATGTGTTTTTTGCGTGTTACATTTTCATCAATTTGTGATAACTTTTTGACAATTTTGTCTCAAGTAATTAGATTAAGTATGTCATTCTGACATAGAATCAGCTTATCAGAGTTAAGTGATACGGCCTTCGAAACTTTGACTTATCTTTTGATTTTTATATTGACAGTTTGCACTTTAGTTTTTTAATAATTTATCAATCAAAGATTGAGTATACTACTACCAATAGGTCTTGGCAAAGTGATCCTGACGCACTGACTGTAGCTTCATTTACCATCTCTTGGACAAAGTAGAAATTTTATGCCTTTCCTTCCTTTCTTCTACTATTCTAGAAACGCTTGGAAAAATTATGACAAACAAAACTAGGAACATCATGGTAGGACCATACTGGCCTACACAACTGTAGTATCCGGTTTTTTAAATCCCGTCTCATTACAGAAACTGAAAAATTGCATGCATTATTATCGTACTCCGGTTTCCGGATATGCAACTCATTTCCTGGCGCAATATTCAAAACTCAGCGTTAGATATAATATTATACGCATAATTAGCAGACATTTCGACGAAATAATATGACACAAGATACTTGTATTTGAGATTATATTATATTGTTAAACTAAGTTACCTAAGTAACTGATTTTTATGACATTTCTGTACTTCAAGTAGGCAATTTATTTTATGATACATCTTTTCAACGAGGGTTTTTACTATGAAACTTATTATTAAACTCGTGATCGGTCATGTCCTTAATTTTAGGACCACAATGACAACCATTTGAAAATTTTGTCTAAATGTGTATTCTTTCCAAGATATCTTTGTTCTAGACCGTTCGTTCGTAACGGGTTCGTTGCCTAATAATAAATTTGTTGGTGAAACTAAATAAATGTCACTATGTTACTAGCTCTCGAGCACATTGAGTTCCTAACATTGTCTAAAAAACAATAAGATTTTATGAGATTAAATAGTAATCATTAAAATTTCATACAAAATTAAAACCTCAAGACTAGGTTATAAGCAACCAGTATCACCCCTACCTTTCTTGAATAAAAGGCCTACCTACTGCCTGAACTAAATGAATTTCAGATCAATTCAATTCAATATAATTTATCGCTTCAAGTTGATTTAGAAAATATTTCACGCTATTAACGCTTACAGCACAGTTGCCATCTCACGAGCTCACTTAGTCGGTGTGAACATTACCGTCCGTTACACAGCCGGCTGGCTAGTACAAGCGGTCCATTACCTTTACTCGTTTCTTTAAATACCTATACTATGTCTATATTCTATATAGTTGACCATGATACTATAGATCTGACTTATTCGGTGTTTGATTAATATCAGAATAACTACCTACATAATTAAGTACTTAATTAATTAAATCTAGTGATCTAAATTTTAAACAAGGATTTGCAAGATCTTAAGATCTTCTGTTGAATATGAAATGTTTAGTTACGGTATATAATGAATACTTACCTAAGTTTTCAAAAAACCTACTTCTGAAGTTTTCAGAAAATGACAAGTTTGTTGATTGTTTTCCCTAATAACTCTCAAAGTCTACAAGTAGTAATATAAATAAGAAAACAACTAATCTAGAGGACTGGAAGCGCAGTATAATTAAGGATTAAACGAACTTACCTGTGAGTGAAGTTCTATCCTAATTATACTAGCGCCCAGTCCGAATAGATTAGTGTGTCCCGCCCGCCCAACGCGCGTGAAACACACACTTATCCCTCAATATTGCTTAATTAGGGAAAACATCAATAAAATTGGTTGAGATTATTAACTCCTAACTATATGAATAAAGATGGCCGATTACCGAGCGGGGTAAACAGGTACCCACAAAAAAAAAAAAAAAAAAGTCTGAATTCTCAACTTAGTGCAGAGTGGTAGTAACTAGGCGATACTACAAGTAGTAATATAAATAAGAAAACAACTAATCTATTCGGACTGGGCGCTAGTATAATTAGGATAGAACTTCACTCACAGGTAAGTTCGTTTAATCCTTAAGTATAGTAGATGTGGTGATTTAAACGAACTAACGGGACTTTATCGCGTTATTACCTTTGTTTATTATTTCCCGACGTTTCGAGTGCTTTACAGCTCTCGTGGTCACGGGTAGACTGATGTACTGGAGTCACCGTCGCTAATTGAGGGTAGGATCCGCGACTACCCTCAATTCATCATCAGAATCAGGAATGGACAGTCGACGACACACAACACTGACAGTATCTTGGTGCGGTAATACCGGATCGCGTATACGCTTCGCGCAACAACTAATTACGGAATTCCACGAGGCCGAGAGACGAAACCCATCTTCACGATTGAAATTTCGATGTTTTTTGATTTCAATCGCCTCCCGGACCATCCGCTTGTAGTAGTGGCGTTCACTGGAAAGCACTTTAGGGTCGTGAAGCTCAATCCAGTGATTGGGTCCTGAGTCCAGTAAATGTTCCGCTACCGCTGACTTGTGCACCTGCCGATTTTTATACCTATTGCTATTCTTATACCTATTGCTATTCTTACAAATCACTACATAGTATAAATCAAAGTCGCTTCCCGCTGTCTGTCCCTATGTATGCTTAGATCTTTAAAACTACGCAACGGATTTTGATGCGGTTACTATGCCCAAGGTAAGGCAAACATCACAGCGCTGTTTTTAAATTTTCATGCGACATCCATCGCAGGTCACAGGGTCCTTACGGAGACATTAATTTACAAGGTCTAGTTGAACGGCCCTCTTGAGAACGCGACTTAATACCTAAACAGTCTGCATGGCGTGACCTAATTTCGAAACATAAAAGGGACACGCGGAAAGTGACAGAAACAATTTGGCGGAGCAGTAACTTTTTAATTTTCGTTACCTAGTATTTTTTAGAATCTTTCCGCCGTGAATGCTAAAGTTTGTGAGCATCCTGCGGTTCCCACTCACCCTTATTAAGTCTTCTAATGAATCTATAGTGTTGAATCCCACACTGGTAGCATTTCTTTTGTGAATTTGGCTTGTTTCTCATAACATTTTGTAGAACTCTTGAAATATTTATTCTTTAAACTTTTTGTGAAACTGTGAACTTTTAGAAATACATTGATTATGGTCTAAAGGAGTAGGTACATCCAAATACATATTTGGTACATGCCCATGACAGGTAGAAAGCCCATCGCCGCTATAGAAGGCTATTGGTCACTCCTCACGATGTTTTCCTTCACAGCTCATGTTAATGCGCATTTATATTCTTCGAAACGAAAAATCCATTGGCCGGGATTACAAGGGAAGCTTCACTATTTTCTTTGCGTTCACTACTAGATAAAATTAATTAAATTAAATTAAAACATTTTATTTCGGATAACATCGATCCATAATTTATTAGTAATCACTATCTTAAACCTAATGTTAGTTTAACTAAACTAAACTACACAAAATAAGCACGCCTTAGATTACTCTCCGAAAAAAGCACTGCCACATCAGAAAAGTAATCCTACCAGCTATAGCTTGTAGATAAGCAACGCTAACACTACATTTTGCTAAAATAATCCATACAGGTTAGTAACTAGCAAATTGTGCTTGGCAATTTTAATCCTCCCTTAAACTCCCTGAGGTTCAATGAAAATCATTTTAATTAACCTTTTACCTTTTGGTTAATTCTCAAGGCTCTCTTTATTAAAACACTCAATAACTGTTTTGCGCTAGTTAGAAGTTGAAGTTTATATTATTTTGAATTTAAATTTATTACCAACAACATGTTGTTTATCATTTAATTTTTTATATGTAGTTAAAGTAACCAAAACATACAAGGTACTTATGGAACTTTAGTTTGGAGAATATCCTCTTCTAAGGACGCCCTGGCCTATAAAATCCAAATATTTAAATAAAAAATGTTCCCTGGTTCAGCTAGTTACTTAATAAAACCCAATGAAATAAACACAGATTCGACCTCACAATATTCAGATCGAAAGTTGAGACACTATTACACTCGACCAAAACGGCTCTGAGGATATTGTAGAGAACCAAAAGCTAAACAAAAAAAAAAACAGATTCTCAAAAGAAGCATCGCTTAGCTTTTTTGTATCTTTTTACTAATGATTACTTTAAACACAAACGGCGTCTAAAAGTTTAATTAAAATCCTGTTTATTTCAGTCGAAATAAAAGAACGTTAAGAATATTAATTTATGCAATTAATTATGTAAAGATGGCTCCAAGGAGCTACAGGCGCGGAGGTAATTTGATATTATTTAGAAACAAAAAAAATACGCTGTGGCGTGAAAACTTAAATAAATATTTGAACTTCTATAAGGTATTGTTGATTATAAAAAAATAAAAATTGTAAACGGTCTGAAATAAACGATTTTTTTTATTAGAGAAAAAGCAAGCTCATAGTAGAGAGGGAATTCTTTGAAAGCTGAGAAGAGGCGTTCAATCATCTCTACCGTTTGTCACGCAAATGGCGAGAATCAATCTTACGACCAGCCCAGTGCCACATGAGAAACCCACAAATAGATTGCCTTATGGAGTATTAAATTTGAGATACTTTTCCTAGCACAAGGGAAACTTTGCATATTTCACAAACAGTTATTACTGTTTCAGACAAAAAATTTCTTCAAATTCATCGAAATTTATTTCAGGGAATTGAAAAAATGTAAATGCTACAAGTGTCTGACAAAAACCATTTCAAAATTGATTGAAATTTATTCCACAGAAACGGAAAAATTAATGAAAGAGTCCTTAAATAAATTCTATTTCCTATAGGCGCCAATACCTTCCTCAATCGGTATTAACTAGGAAAGTCAAACTGAACCAATCACAATTCGGAAAACGAACGTATGCTGGCCTTTGTAAAAGGTGAAAAGTTCGTGTTCAGCTACTTTTTGCCAATGGAGAGTACAGGACACGTGAAGCTATAAAATCTCGTGACAAAAAGAAATAAAATCTTTTATTACAAGCTGGCATTCCCCTGACAGAGACAAAATTCAGCCAATCACCATTATGACCTTGTTGTAGACACTGCAACAGAAGTCTATCTAAAGAGACAAAAGGAAAAATCTCATAGTCTCATAGCACGCAGTCCATAATTGCAAACCTCCTACTTGGGAACAAACAATCGAGAGAGAATGCCTCATCGAACGTTCGAGAAAGATCCTCGTCAGATTGAATCGAGCAACGTCTGCGGCAGACTGTTTACTTGAGGGAAATTGAGGCATAGCCGTGGGGATCTGTATAGGAGACCGGTTTGTACAAGAAATTAGAAAATTTAAAGGATTTTAATGGAAATTGTTCGCTGTCGATGGTTCTATGATGACGGTCGTTTAGCCAAGGGGATTATCCTATCGAAGTCATTGGGCTACCATTCTAGTAATTAACGGGAAAAAAGAGTAGCGCTTGTGGCGCTTGTTACGTCATTCTCGATTGATCTTAACCGAAGTTCTATTTGGTTACAAAATGAAATGACCTATACTGCCGTCATACGTAAAAAGGCCGTAACTTCCTTAAAGTATGTAAGGAAATTACGACCTTTCTACATTCTAAATAGGCCGTGACTTCCATAAAGTCAGTAAGGAAGTAAAGGCTTTTTTACGTATGACGGCAATATAAGGTAAGCGTCCACTTGTCGGTATCGTATGCTTCGAAAGCATCGCGTGCGATGCTTCCGAAAAAAACTAAGAAAATAATACTACGATCCGTTGCATTATTTGTATAGAAACTCATATAACGGCGTCCACCTGTCCGCATCGTACGCATTGCATTACACAGATAATCCACTTGATGCGATCCGTCCGCTGCGTGCGATGCGGGCCTGTGGACGCTTACCATTAGTAGCTAATGCCCGGGTTACACGAGGCTAGTTTTTCAAGCTAGGATAGCAAGCTAGTGTTAGTAAGCTAGCAAGCTAGTACTTCTAGCTTCGTGTAGACACAACTAGCTTCATTTCTAAGCTAGTAAGCTAGTAAGCTAGTAAGCTAGTAAGCTAGTAAGCTAATAAGCTTACTAGCTTAGAAATGAAGCTAGTTGTGTCTACACGAAGCTAGAAGTACTAGCTTGCTAGCTTACTAACACTAGCTTGCTATCCTAGCTTGAAAAACTAGCCTCGTGTAACCCGGGCATAACTGAACCCTTTTGTGTTTTAGAGGTTAAACATGTTTGACTGTCAGTCCCTGCTATAAAGTCGTCATCGTGACATGACAGACGTCAAACTCCATGACCCAGTTGGCAACTAAACTTGTGCAAAATACTAAAATTCACACATTCATAAAATGTATTTGTATGAGTGGAATAAAACTAATAGGTGTGCACATCAACACTTGTTTTAAGTGATGAAACTTAGAAGCACTAGTCGAAATGACCAACTTTCCCTATTCGTATCAGAGAGGATGGTTTAGGATCTACAAAAAACTATTCTCTCTCAACGTTGTCTCCTTTAGCTGGAGTGCCTTTACCAATTCAGCCACGGAACCTTTGTCGCCAGAGTTGAAAATCATGATAGGATCATTATATTATAATGATCATCATTACTGTATTTCCCATATTAAGCGCGGTAGACATACTCTTAGATTTATAAAATCTGAGAAAATGTCTCCCGTGCCTTGGGAAATACAGAACATTATAATGTTTCAGATTTTCGTGATTCGTCTAGAATAAGCCTATATTATTGAACCATGCAATACGAAGAAACTTAGTTCCACGACTCATCGCTACATGGATGCATATACAGGGTGAATTTTTGAGACGGGGTAGTACGAGCAGCTACCTTAACCGTTGTAGGTACAGGAAAACGTTCTTAGGAGACTGTCCTTAACTTTTGAAGATAATTCGACCTGCATATTTTGTGTAAATTGCCCATTTTCTCGCTGACTGTAATTTTTTTTTCAAAATCTGTGAATGCAAGTCAAAATGTTTTCAAAAGTTAAGGATAGTCTCCTAAGAACGTTTTCCTGTAGCTACAACGGTTAAGGTAGCTGCCCTTACCGTCTCAAAAATTCACCCTGTATTACAGATTTAAGTGAATATCAGAATCTATCTCCCCCTCTGATTTGATTACCGGTTCACAGCGTGTGATATTTTACGTACGAGTATGTTATCTATCAGGCTCGGGGTATTTCTTAGAGTTATTGGCTATAAAGATTATAGGCGTTGATCGTGGCACATAAATTGTTAGGTGTTGAAAAACCACGCTCGGTTTAGGTTACATGTTCACTAGAAAGGAGAGGACGAAAACAAACATCACCATGTATTTGGTATTACCAGATTCCCACAAAATTTCTTTATTTTGAAAGCATTAAAACTATATGTCCTATCATACCTTCTTCTTTCTTACTGCAGCAATATAGCTTTAATTACGGAACTTTTAAGTTTTTGTGATGTTAATTAATACACCTAAAATCATTGCGCTACATCAAACATGTTTAAAGTATATAATAATATCTACTGGGTTCTAATAAAAAATATGGTTTTAATTTTAGTTCGAACATTCTTTAAACAATATTGTTTCTTAAAGTTCAATAGCTGGAGTTTTCTGCATTGGACACATTTACTACAAAGGTTGAACACAAGTTCTCTTTTTTTCTCTCTATTTTAATTCTCGTATTAACGAGGGGCTAAAATCTCTATAATCATGATAAACATTTTAGATACGAAATCGTGTTAGTTGTCATAATGATAGGTAATTAATTATCTGAATCATACAAAGTTATTCTTTAGCAACCTTTTTAGCCTCGACAATTTATAATTTGAAAGGCAATCGCATAGAGACTTGCGGGGCTAAAAAGGTCATTAAAGCACAATACAATCATCCCTCGCTGTTATACTTCAATTTTGTCAAAAAACAATCAATGATGCAATACCCGAGAGCTTGATTATAATAATCTGTGATAATGTTCAAAGAAATCAATGCATCTAGCTTCAAATGAAAGGAAGGACAAACTAAGAGGCATATAAAAGTAGGACAACAATAGACGAACAGATGTATTCAAAATCGTAAGCACAGGACCATATTGAACAGCATGAAATAGCTCGAAAGTTTCGTTAACAAACCCAAACCGCTTATGCCTCACTTGTTACAATGTTACAAACACAGAAACTTTCGTCCTGATAAGTCGGCAATTTCCTGGTCTCGCCCCAATTTTATGGAGCCACATAAACTTCAGATAAATATCACTTTGCAGTAAAAGGATAACACTACATTACTGAAATGTGGCAGTACGCCATAGTTTTGCCATGCTTTACGGAAGGGATGTGTGTAACTTATATCGTAAGATTTCAGTTTTTCGTTATTTTGTGGAAGTTTACAGAATCGTTAAAGTTGTTGACCTACTGACAATCAGTCAATCCAATTCGAAAGTATTGTTATCTATACCGTTTTCTAATCTATGTTAATTACTCGATTAAACTCACGGGTAAAATAAATAAATAGAGTATTTTTTATCCAATTTATTAAAGTAACTAAAACCACGGACTTAATCAAGATAAATAATTAATTACTCATCAATATCGTACTAATAATGTCTCGTTTTATTCACATAAATCTTCATCTAGGTAAAAAGGGTTTTACTCTTCACCGCCTCGTCTCACACTGCCTATATAGGCTTATTGGACCAGCCTATCTAGGCTTAGCTACATTGTAATCATGATTCATGAATGATTCAATTCATTGTAATCATGCGTACAATGTAGCCTGTATTGCAATGTAGCTTTATTTAACAAGTACGCTCAGATGAGTTACTATTCCACTCACCTATAAAATAGCTCTAGGCATTCACTAGTTGTCCTCGCTTATTAATACCTACATGTTAAATGTGTGTCCAGTGAGAGCGTTAATATTTGAAGTGCATGTACATTACGTTCAACAACTGGCTTGGCTAGTTGAAAGTTTTTATACCTACAAACGATCCTTATTTAACCTCTTTATATACTTAGGAGTTGTTTAAAAAAACTTGAAACACCTATCGAATCTTTTTATATTATTCAAAACCATTAAAACAAATCGCACTTTTTGTTTTAAAAAGTTGTCATGCAAACATTGTCATTATTTTTACCCCCTTAGTGATTTAATTTTAAAAATCACTTTTTTGTTTTGTTTACTATTAAAGGTTCTAGCATACGTGATTTTGGCTCAGCAATGATGTATCAGTCAGTTAAGTTCTGCGGTGCTAAAAAAGCCTAAAGTTAAACCTAAAGCCTAAAGTTAAAACAGAATCACACTCATGTCTATGAAAAGAAACGGCATATAGTGCAATTCAGAACATGATTCTGCTCTTACGGCCTTTTTAGCCCCGCTACTCTTTTAATAGATCACTAATAGACACGCCCATCTAAATGAAATTACAGCACCAAAGGCGTCCGTACCTCCGTACCCATATTATAAATGTGAAAATGTGTTTATTTGTTTATTTATTTGTCCTGCTTTCACGTCAAAACTGAGGGACGGATTGATGTGATTTTTTGTGTGGAGATAGTTAGAGGACTGGAGAGTAACATAGGCTACTTTTTATTCGGGTACCGAAGCCGCGGGCAGCAGCTAGTATTGTATAATTAAAAAAGAAATACAAGCACTGATAACCAGATTCGTTGGTGCACTATTGATGAAGTGGTTATTGTCCCGTGTGTCATCCAGACTGATATTCGCTCTCACATTGAATTAATTTACACAATAGCAGTGTACTATAAAGCTTAATTAAACTGCATGGCTATACGCCAACATGAGATAAACTTTAATAAAATTGAAACTCGGAAACAAAGCTGAATAAGAGCTGGATTATGAAATTAGTTTTGTGAAAATTACGTAACTTAGCGGACAACTAGGCAAGCATCATTCTGCCACAGCCACAGACCATAATAACAAAAAAAAAACAATTTCTGGATCTTTATAACAGAGACACCTATTTGGTCCATCTGAAAACTAACGAAAAAAAAATTATAAAATCTTTGACGTCAATCACAACGACTGTATTCCCAAGGTACGGTAAACATAATACTCTTAGATCTTTTGGCATTATAGAATCATTGAAGATGTCTAAGAGGTAGTCTGAGGTATGTCAATACAATAATAATTATTTGGGACAAAACCACATTTTGCAGACATTTAATACGTGACGGTAGGTTGCAAGCCTATCGACGCTATTAGAAAGCTAACTGGTTTCCTTACGATGTTTTCCTTTACTCTTTAGAGCTTGCGCATTATAAGTCCATTTTTCATTTTATTTAATAAAAAGTTCAATTTGTAATCCCTGGAGCAACTGATCCGATTATGAAATTTATTTCACTACGAGGAAGCTACTGAGGGATAATTCCTTCGTGCTATAGGCTACATTTTATCCAGGTACCACTTGAATGATACTGCGAGCAGCAGCTAGTTTCATAACAAAGAAAAAAGTGCTCAGTAAAAAATAAAAAGCGAGTCCCCAATACTGAAATTCGCAAGCGGACTAAAGTACTACTCGACATGAGCAAGTGAATATTGAGGTTCAAGTGGAGTTGGGCTAGACACGTGGTCAGGAGTGATGATGACCGGTGGAATAGGGTGCTTACCGAGTGTGGTGGCCTAGAAAAGGGTAGTGGAGTGTAGGTCATGCACTGGCAAGATGGGTCGACGAGATAGTTAAAACCGCAGGTCATACATCATATTCATATTTCATATTTATTTATTTCATAAATACATTGTTACATACACACATATTAGGACAAAAATATTTTAAACAAATAGGGCAAATAATTTACAAAGACCCCGCACTAGGACAAGCCTGTATCGCGGGAGTCAGAGTAAATACCTTACAGACTACTAATATAATACAAAGATTATAAATAAAACTATGTAGTTAGGGCGCTTTCTTCATAGGCGGTGCTTCCCTATACCGTCTGTAAACTACTCTTGCAGTCCAGAAGTCCAGAGCGAGGAATACATCCTTGTGCTTGGGAGCCACTCGCAGCACATACGACTTGAAGTTGGTCTCCCTGTTCGTCTCCAACCGCTTCAAGCCATGCACTAGTACTACGGGCGGCTCCCTGATCCGGCATCGGCCCCTCTCGTCCACGTAACGGAGTATACTTTCCCCGGTTGTGGTCGGGTCCAGGCGGATACATGGGCTAGATTAGCGCGAGACAGGGTCGAATGGCAGAAACGAAGAGAGGCCTATACCCTGGGATGTAAAAGGCTGATGATGATGATCATGAATAAAGCTTATTGACTGGAATTGTATTAATAGGCATGCGGCACCAATCTACTCTGATTGCACGCCAATATCTGATTTCCCTGCAGCGCCATTGCAATTTTCACAAATTAAAGTAAACTGATGAGCTTTTATTTTATTTTAAGCAAGTGATGCGAAAGGTAACGTTTCAGATAATTAACTTTTTGGTCATCGTTCGCAAATAAATGTAACCAAATTAAATAAGCAATTCAGAGTATCGCGTGGTTTCGATTAATTAAGTTTTAGAGAGACTGTTTTATTTTAAATACGCAATTCATTTGTTGTTATGCCTATACATGCTGGGCGAGCCTAAGCCAGCGCGAGCAAAGGCGAGTCGATGCAAGGAGAGTGCTACCGTCCACACGCTTGGCGAGTCTATGCAAACCAATGTATTGGCGCTTGTATTCACTCGGCCAGCTAGGCGAGCGATGGCAAGGCGAGGCGAGTGGTGCTGCCCACACGTTGGCATTGGCGTTTACTCGGCTAGCCGGCGACAGCGTGTAGACGCTCCTAAAGCCATGTCACATTACGCTGCATCCTGCCTTTTACGAATATTTTTTACTGTGCTTCGGAGTAGCAGTTGTTTTGAATACCTAAAAACCTAATGATACATCATGGCCACATCATTTGCGTCGTCTTTAACTTTATAAAATCTATCTCAAAGGATAATAGAAATATAATAGTAACATGAAAATTTATGTTTCTAATCAGTTTTTAACAGTACTTTGGCTTGAAGCTTTAGACACATTCCGAGCTAACTAGCTTATGAAAAGTTGTCAAAGAGTCGAAAAGCGTAAAGGAAATAAAACTTTATAAAAGTCTGTAGTATTAAATACTTATTAGAACCCTGAACTAAAATTAACCATTACATCACTGCGTTCAGAGCTTCCATCAGTCGTAACATTCACGCGGTCATCGTTTTCACAAATCGACGCAATTAATGCCAATGGCCCTCAATCTAACGGCTCGTTCACAATAATGTCATTGGGAAAGCTACTAAAGGCAGGTTCATACTGTAGGTTCGATGAGATGCTTTGTCTAAACATGAGATGAAGGTTCGAGTTCTTTGTTTGGGTGTAATAAAGTACTAGCTGCTGCCCGCGGCTTCGCGGCTTCGCTCTGTTTTGACTTGAAAGCGGGACAAATAAACAAACAAATAAACACACTTTCACATTTATAATATGAGTACAGATGGTAAGTTGACGGCGAACTAGTTCGCCCGGTAAGTTGCAACACAGCCAAAATAATGGGAAATAGCAGCATTTTAGCTTTTTTTAGTTAGAATTTCATACGTGACAAATTGCGCGCCCATCGGTGCTGTTGGAAAACTAACGAGTTTCCTCACGATGTTTTCCTAAATTTTTTAAAACGAAAAAGCCATTGATGCAGGGCCGCGATTCGCTATTACAACCTTCAGATCTAAAAGTCAAAGTACTATTTCACTCGCCCAACATGGCTTCGTAATTGAAGAGTCAAAAAACTTTTTTGCTTTCTACTAAAATTTTTAGCAAACAAAATAACTCACAGTAACTTTGATAGACGTTGACATCTAACGGGGGGTTTACACGGGTCGATTTTCACTGTGCGGATAGCCGCATCGCTTGTAAAATCAAATCGCCACCCCGTTTACACGGGTTGATAAAATCGCAGGTGACTCACATACGTTTTATTCGAAAATTTTGAGTAGATCATATGTTTTACCAGCCAGAATCAGCTGCCACGCGGCCAAAGTCAGATGCTACTCTTCTTTAGATCTTGCGACTTTAGTCACTCGCGGCCTAGCCGAAGTACCATTTATACGGTCGATTTTCACCGTGCGGCCTAGCAGTGCGGTGAAAATCGAATCGTGTAAACCTCCCATAACAGAATCCTATTGCCATTTAGATATTACACGTCGACATGACCTCAATGACCTCTTGCATTTAGAGTGCTTTGAACGCTGACATCCAAGTGCTTTCAGAACAATCAAGTTTTCTACTATCTCAATAAATGTGTTTTTAGTTAGTGACTGTTCAGTTGGATTTGATTGTTGGGTAGACTTTTTTATATAAAAATTATGTCTAATCGAGTCGGGCCATGTTCGCCATAAGGTATCTCAACTTCAAGATGGAATTCGTAACACCAAAATCCGGTGCCGGAATAAAATCAAATGTCGGAGTTAGGGTTAGAATTGGGCTGCACACTACCACAGAGTAGATAGATAAGTAGATAGATTAACACTTTATTGTACACCACATGAACATTAAACAAATTACAGACACGCAGAACATAGGGAGTGAAGTACAATGGGCGGTCTTAGCGCCATGAGCGATTTCTTCAAGACAACTTTAGGATGTACTGGATTTACAGGAAGGCAAAAAGGAAGAGTACTTAGCTATCTATTCGGTGACACTACACTTCACTTGGCCTGACGAGGTGATGGCAGGTGGGACAAAGTTTTGATCGAATGGTGGCCGAGCATCGTCCACAGAAGTCGTGGTCGTCTGATGGTGCAGTGGGTTGACGATATACGCAAAGCCTAAAGATTATGCACTCTATGCACACTATGCACAGTGTCCAACGATAAAATGACACAACATCATGGAGCCCCAAAGTAAGCAGAGCTTGTGTTATGGGAACCACACGTGACTGCTACAGGTAGGTACTACTTATACTTATAACTTTTTTTATAATTCAAAATAATAGTTCCGTGTTGGGTAACCTAAGTCATGAACTTGAATGACGTCTTCAGCACTCATTATTGCGGTTAATGACCTCTCATTCAGATGAGACGATTGCTTATCGATGAAGTCAAACTACGATAGTTTGTTATCAATGTTAAAAATATCTAATTTGGCTACGGATTTCTGTGTGCAACCGAACTCAGTTGGTCACCGAGTTATTAAACTGCTCTATTAGGTTTTATTACTACATGATTGTGTAGTTTCTACAAAGCTTTTAGCTGGTCGTCGAGATAAATGCATAAGCCATGTACATAACAGGATAAGCCATTAGCAGTCGTTCAACTCTCATGTTACCGATCCCGCTACAGCTACGAATATATCCTTTATGACTGCTTAATGTCTCTCTTGTGTGGTGTTATAATAATGTGTCGGGTTCTAAACGATCGTCAGTAAGCGGGTGTTTATTAGCTCGTATACGACTTTCTATTGAGTGTAGTGTTATTTCCTGGTTAAACTAAATTCTGTGGCCTTTTTATGAATCAGTTGCAGAAGAAGATTTGATTTTTATGACTAGAGTGGTTTTAGTAGCTTCGCTTTGCAGGAGACTGTATGTATGTATTCTCCTGTACATCTATGTTCTTCAAAGTTGTAGCCGCAAGCTAAGCGAACTATTTCAAATTTGATCAAACAGCGATCCCTAAAAGAGGTTAATCGAAAAACACCCAAGTCAATTCCTAAGCTTCAAGGGTTCCTACGCTCCAAACTCGATTACTGAACCTTCACGTCCCTTCAAACAATATATCATTTATGTAGCCAGTGACTATTCTAGAATCTTTAATACATCTTTTGGTGTTGAATTTAAGGAATCATTTTCTTCAAATCTAAACAGAAACACTCTTTTACTTTTTTTGCTTCTTTTTCCTTTTTCTAATCAGCCTGTATCCACTTACCACTGAGTAAATAAGCCTCCCTTTTCCAGTCCTGTGCCAATCAAATCCAATGCTTTCCCCTCGCCTTTATAACATAATCTGACCTTCTGGCTGATCAGGCAGTTGCTTCTACCTACAGGCTTTCCGTCTTTGAAATGTTGGGCTATCTCCACGATTAAAGATGGTTGGAAAAATATAAACAGTTTATATTAAAGTAAACGCCAAACTATGGAATCTAGCTAGTTGTTTCTCTGATCTAGCTGCTAGATCCTAAGCTAAACATGCCCGCCGTGTGAACGCGACTGATTGCATACCTATCTATATGACTCCGCTTATTTACTTTTAGAATACATCACAAATAAAACAAGCTACACCAAAAACACGATACTAGATCAATGCTTCAATTGTAAAATGGAAACATTCAGATTATATTTTTATCGATGCACTTTCAAAATTATTGTTTTTCTGACCCAATACTCAATCATCGATCGGTCTGAATCGATGTTACTATAATCCGTACCCATATTATAAATGTGAAAGGGTGTTTATTTGTCCTGCTTTCACGTCAAAACAGAGCAACGGATTGACGTGATTTTTTGTGTAGAGATAGTTGGATGGCTGGAGAGTAACATAGGCTACTTTTTATCCGTGTACCACGCGAGCGAAGCCGCGGGCAGCAGCTAGTATACTATAATTGGTTGAAGATAATTATATTTCCATGTCGTCGAATATTTCTGTGGTAATCGCACATACAATGGTAATCAGAAAACCAATCAAAATCAATAACCCTAGAACCAATTACTGGAATGAAGCTGTAATTTGGTTTTCGGTAATTTCGATTGAAATATAATTTATTCCGAGTACCTACAACTACAGGAATAAAGCCTTATTTCATTGTAAACACTATTAACGGGGTATTTACCATGATTTTTGGATTTTAGAGTTTCCCGATATTTCGGCACAGTTGCAAAAACTTCAGTTTACCGTGATCATGGCACATGCAACTGTGAGAAACTCTAAAATCCAAAAATCATGGTAAATATCCCGTTAATAGTGTTTACAATGTTTGCAACCATGATAGTTTCAAAAGTTTTATAGCCTTATTTCAATTTTGGAAATAAAATGAAAACGGAAATTGTAGAACCATCTTGTGGATATCATAGTTCATAATAAACCATAAACACGACTGTTCACAACGCGCAGTAGACAACTAGACATTTTATTTCAGATGTTTTTAATATTTTGAATGTTAATGTCACACTTGGATATGATCGAACACTCCGGATTGAGGAGAATCACTTTGTAACAATGCTGGTTCGAATCCCGTCGGAATCAAATGACCAGATTTTCAATTTTCGATTCTCTCAGATATTCAAAATCAAATCCTGCGAAGTGCAAGAGGATATTCTTCAGGCAGAATTAGAAACACAGAACAAACATCTATGTTCATCACACAAATGGTTGTTCTGGGTGGGAATCGAACCCTCGACCTACAGCGCAGAAGACGAGCTACTACCAACTGAGCTGAGAAGCCAGTCAATGCTTTTTAAATTGAAAAAATAAACAAATATCAAAACAATCCAATTATTTCTAAAGACTGCAGAAGTACTTATTATTTCCATAAGTGAGTTAACAAGCCACAATAGCGGTTGCAATTCTACTAACGAGAAGAAAACGTTTATGTCTGGAAAATAATCATTTTAAAAATCAATTTACTTTCTTTGTCAGATAGGAAAAGCAAATTCAACAGATTGCGTTACCGAGTTTCCACACTTGCTGACCGCTTTTTTGATCCACGTTTTTTCAATTATCTTAAACTAAAAAAAAAAAAATTTGTTTGAAAGAAAGGATTTTTAATAAAAAATATTGTATGCGAATTATTATTCGAGCCTCTTAGAGTTCATTTTGAAAAGTTATTTTCATTAAGGTAAAGCGGGTACTTTCTTGTTAAAGGTTTGTTTTAGCCTGTACATAAAACTTATAGAACATGCTCAAATGCTCATCCAAAAAAGTCCTATTAAAAGTACTTTGTGCACAACCCTAAAAAGTTAATTCCCAAAATACACACCATGTGAAGTGATCCCAGTTGACCTTTTATCCCGGTTATCCCGGGTGACCCCAAAACAGTGAAAGTAATATTTGTGTTCTTCCCTGAAACAATTTAGAAATAGAAAAGTTCTCGTAATTCTGTTTTGAAAACGCAAGTCATGTTAGAGCTGCGTGCGAAAACGCTGAATTACAATTATTTTAAGCGAAACATGATTACAACTGCATCCGCAAGACGCAGTAGACGTTTTCTTAAGGGTAGTCAGAGAAAGGTATGTCCAATAAATAAAAAAATAAATAAAAACAATATCACACCAATATTATAAATGCGAAAGTTTGGATGTATGTTTGTTCTTCTATTGCACAAAGGAAGACCTCAATGGTGCCACAGAAAGTGCAGTTGAGGTGGCAACCTTTTATTCGAAATTTATTTAACCGTTTGGCATCGACACGATAAGAAGAAGAAGAACTCGACAACCACAGCACCGATTTGGCTGAAATTTGAGATTTAGATAGATGATGACAGGTATTAAGACATAGACTACTTTTTATTCGGCGCAGTTGTATACCAAGCGAGCGAATCCGCGGGCAGCAGCTAGTAAAAAATAATTTCGTACGTGCCCATATTTTGCAGAACGGTTTCCATGTTGTAAGCCCATCACTGCTAATTTTTATTTGTAACTTACAATAAGGCTGATTTTAGTCTCACGCTCACCGTCAGCGCTGATAGGCGAGTGATCTTTATTACAATGATAACAACAATATTACAATGATACAATAAGGATACTGACTGTTTAGCAGAAATGGCTACGCTGATTGCTCTCGTCAGTGCTGGACAATCAGTTCAGTTATTTTATTGTACTAAAGATCACTCGCTTATAAGCGCTGACTGTGAGCGTGAGACTAAAATCATCCTAAGGGTTACAGCACGTGTGGGACGCCAATATTATTCTACGAACTATGAACTCTGGACAAAGCAGTAAATTGTATTCTAAGATTTTCTTTTATATAAATTACTTTTTTGTGTTTTTCAATTTCATAAACCGCATATTTATTTACTTGTTTGTAAGTAATTGGATACTGACTGGTTGATGCTGTAATTAATTGAAATGGTTTCTTCATTTCTAAGAACTATTATTGCTCATGATATGTTGTAACAGTTGGTTTTACAGAATTTTAATATTTTACAGTTAGAGCTGAAAAAATTTGATGTTTTATCTGAACACAAAACATTAATCCTATTTCGAGGTTAAAACCTAATTTGGTGTTGGAAATATTCATCATATTTACAAATTAATCTTCCGTTAAATTTTATCAAATGAATCTATGTTATGAGGATAATAACGTCAAACCATCATGATATTTAGGAAAAAAAACGATTAACAAAGAAAAACCAGGTCAAAGTATTTTAGTCCCTGTGTTCTGCGTAGCTAAAATGGTCGCTAATGCAGATTCACAAATGATTTGCGTCGAGATTCTCGTATTAGAAATCACAATGTTGACAATTCCGTACCGGCAATATCATCTTATTGTTTGACAGTTTTGTGGAGAATCGTAAAATAAAATGGCCACCTATGAATTGGAATTGCACTAGTGTCAATCAAATATGATTTATGTTTAATAATGATAATAAAACATACTAAATACTTACTTAAAAACCAAATACTTATTTACAGAGTATTAGTAGTAATAATACGATGCAATATTAAATGAAAACCAACCGGGTTATTTTTTTTCGTGTGGCAATTTAAGGCCTAGCATGTGATTCTGCTGTGAATTGAATTGCGTGAATTGCGTACAATTCAGCTAACATTTGACGGTAATTAAAGATGAATTGCTTTAGCAATATCAATACAAATCACCCGTGAATCATATTATTGTGAATCTGCATTAGCGACCATTTTAGCTCTGCTGGTCAATTTAGTCTGTAAATACAAAAGCAAGGACATACAATTTAAGACCATTATTTTAGAGTGCCTTAAAATACTCATCAACCTCCAGTCAGACCATTACACCCACAAACCAACAAAAGAACTCAAATAGCTGTTGGACAAAATAAGCGCCTTTTGACGTTATAAATCACGTTGGTATCATTACGAGAGAGACGCGGAATCTTCACACAAAAAGACGAAATAGTAGATACCAATGACAATGAAGATCCCCTTTATTTTGTAGACGGATATAAAAGTAAGTTATTTGGAGAGATTGTTGCGAAGGAAGACATAGACTGAGCTGCAACTGTAGCCTCAACTATAACATCGTGTACTCTACGTGCATGCCCTTTCCAGACGAATAATGGAGCGCCTGAGCGACTTGGTTCCAGATGCTTAACTTTAGTGTGCACTTTAGACAACCACATAGGGACATAACACGCCTCTTAAAAGAGTTCGTGCAAGACTTTTAGTGGGGTCACTGACCGCTAAGTAAGCACAAAAGATTCCAAGGCGCCGAAGTACATCTGAAATGATTCTGTGATCCTTTTGAAAGACTGAAAGTCACGACAAAAAAGTTAAGCCTTGGGCAATTTATTTTGCCGTCTACTGTCTGTTGTTTTTTCCTTTCACAATAATCTAAAGTCAATAAAAAGGGTAGCATAGCATTATTCTAAAATAATTTTTCGTATCATTTTGCGTATATTTAAAGTTTTATATTTTCGTCATCTATTTTAAGGTATTTTTTCAACTTTTTATAAAGATTAGACTGGAAATTTTTAAGTTTTTTATGATTGAAATTTGTCTGGTATAGATCAACTTGACTGAGAGGTAAATATAAGTGAGCAAGCCTCATGTAAGTCACTTCTAAAACAGTAGGGCCCCGTGAAGTGTACCTAACCACTTTGGTAGCAAATATGCGAAAAAACTTTTCGTACTCAATGACGTAAGAACATTTGCAATTGCCTCTCAGTCTATAAGTTGTTTGGGAAGATTGAAGTGAAGCGATGCGCGGGTGGCTTATTGCTGGGGTCTGTGCGGCAATCATTCACACTTAGCTTGAATTGTATTGATGGCAGTGGAATCCTAGGATCGAGTATACCTACGACTGACCTTGGTCAGATAACCGGCATACATCGAAAGGAATCAGGCTGGTTTTACTGTCACGCGTACTGTCGGCGCTGATAGGCGAGTGATCTTTATTACAATTAAATAAGGATACTGATTGTTTAGCAGAAATGGCTACGCTGATTGCTCTCGTCAGTGCTGGACAATCAGTATCCTTATTTCATTGTAATAAAGATCACTCGCTTATCAGCGCTGACGGTACGCGTAACAGTAAAACCAGCCTAAAGTATGACCTTTCATATTTTATTCCTCATCCTTATGAGTAATGTGTTCATATCCAGGTCCTCCGCTCTACATAAACTCCTCTCAACTTCTGTCAAAATTGAAACACAGTTCAAAATAATGCCATCCTTTTTTGTTAGATAGTGACAAATAGTGACAATAGTTTGATAGCAATAGTTTAATTAAACGGTGTTTCAATTTTTACAGAATTTTATAAGAAAAGGGGAGAACGTTTAAAAAAATATATTGTCTAGGCAAAATATGTTTAGTCTAGCTTAACAATGCAGTACACTTTGCTCAGGAATTACTTAAAAGATATAAAGGTATAAAAGTTAGATAGGATATAAAAGTTTTTTTTAGCTTGAAAATAAAAATTGTGGCTCTAAGTACTCTAAGTAGCCACAATTTTTATTTTCAAGCTAAAAAAAAAAACTTTTGTATTTATAGAAAAAACGTATAAAAATCTGAAGGTAAGTTAAGTAATATTTATCCTGTCTGAGTATCACAGTAACATCAACACTAACGAAATTACGTTCCGTAAAAACGGTAAAACCGAAAATGCTTTTTGAATATAAATAAATAAATAAATAAATATTGCTGGACATTTCACACAGCATCATGTAGTCCCAAGCTAAGCAGAGCTTGTGTTATGGCAACCACATGACTGGTATACTACTTATATACATTTTTTTTTTCGTAAATACATACATAATATACATAGAAAACACCCAGACCGGAGACAAATATTTGCAGATCATACAAACATTTGTCCCGCGGCGGGGATCGAACCCGCAACCTCTTGCGTCACAGGCGGGCCTTCACCCACTGCGCCACAGAGGTCGTCATATTCCTTCATTAAAAACTTTATAAAATCAAATGAACTTATTATTATGAAAGGCTTTTACTATTTAACATTGTTTTAAACTCTACAATGAACCCTTTTCCACCACAAATACGAAAGTTTTACATCAGATAATAATTGGGCACGTTATCGGTTCACCAAATCAGGATTAACTTTCTGACTTTGATGTTGTAGCTAGCCACAAAATGTCAGTTTCATTAGAATGTGGGAGGAGAGTTGGCCACTTGCTCATACCGTCGGCTAAATTCAAAAACCTCGTAACTCCGTCTTTTTGACGAAAATAATTTTTTGATTATATGATGCAGTTTGGTAAAAAAACTAATTCTCTACCAAACTGCATCAAAAAATAATTTTCGTCAAAACGACGGAGTTACGTGGATGAATAAAGAATAAGAGCTAAACTTATGTTTGATGACCATAACAATATGATATACGTTACGTTGGCACCTACCTACAGATAAATAACACTACGTCGAAATAACGAAGCGTCGGGCAAAATAATAAGGTAATTTACGTGATAAATACCCGTACACTATGAATTTATAATATGTTCTGCTGGGATATTTTGTTTCACACGTAAAGTCGCTAACTCGGATTTGTTCAAACAAAAATTGTTTTTTTACTATGAATACTTTGAAATGGTAGAAAATCGTTGAAAAAAGTGATAGACATGTTTGTTGTGTCAAATATGTGAAGTAATTTTGCAAAAACTAACGTTTAAAAAATAATTTGTTGGAACGAATCCGAGTTAGGATAAGAATAAGAATAACGTGTAAGTATTTGACACACACAAGTTACAGTAACAACATCAGGAAAAGCACAGCATCATCATTATACTTATAGTTAGCGACTTTACGTGTGAAACAAAATACCCCAGCAGTTCGCGAAAGTTTAAAAAAGACAAATAACACTACGTAAGAGATCGCAGTCAAATTTCGGTTAAAACTTCCGTAGTTATAAAGTAACTATTCGATGCCAGCTAACGAACGGCCAATTTAATTTGCTAATGGCGGCAATTCCAGAGATAAATGTTTGAACTCTAATTAAATGGCAATTCACACTTTGAAGTATGGCCGGGGAACTCGTCACGGTAGTGCTGGTCGTCAGGTTAGCTGCTAAATTAGTTTGGATACTCTCAAACTAACTAGATGTGTGTAGTGATTTGTGTTAATGTGGAACGATTTTAGTTGAAATCAATAATAATTATTATAACACTAGTAACATACAAGTATTGACTGGCCTCTTAGCTCAGTTGGTAGTAGCTCTGCCTTCTGAGCTATAGGTCGTGGGTTCGATTCCCACCAAGGACAAACACTCGTGTGATGAACATAGATATTGGTTCTGTGTCTGGGTGTTATAAAGTATTCTATGTATGTATTTACAAAAAAAAGTACTTATATTATGTATTCTATCAGTCATCTGGTTCCCATAGTACTAGCTTTGCTTAGTTCGGGGCTAGATAGGGCTGTGTGAAATGTCCAGCAATATTTATTTATTTATTTAACAGTGCATTTCTGTTCATAACTCCGAAGATCATCAAAACATCCTCATCAAATTTTTGTGGCACCAATCGAAAAGTATACCCTTTCAAACAAAGAAAAAAATTCCATATCGGTCCACGCGTCTTCGAGTAAGTAATCGGTGAACATACATAAAAAAGCACAAAAAAAAGATTCCGACGAATTGAGAACCTCCTCATTTTTGTGAAGTCGGTTAAAAACAAGCTTAACACCACTACCATGGTCCATTGTTTTGTGTAAAACTTATTTAATGCATACTTTTTTAATAATAAGGCAGATAGAGTTTAACAGCCTGTACCTATTGAAACTAATAAAATAATCACACGAGTAAACCATAAAATAATCACACATAACACGTAAACGTAGAGTAAACCATTTTCTATCAAGCTTATAATTATCACAATGGAGTATATGTAGACTGATATACAGGGTCGAATAAATTTCAGCGAAAAGTGGAACAGACTAAACAGATTAAAACCTTGAAGCTTAACTAGCCCCTAATAAAATCGTTTTCTTTGTTTAGCAATGCAAACTTAGCCCATTCGCGAAATTGGCTCATTCGCAAAACCGGGCCAAATTATTACATGGTTAGAGTACTTTAGTTCTAAAATTGTCTAACATACTTGCTTTAAAATGTAGTTTGCCTTTTTGAGATCACTTCGTCGAAATCAGTCCACATTTACTTAATTAAACTTTTTATTTAACGAAAATAAAATAGGACTTTTGTACTAAGGTAAGTTAGTGAGTTCGTATTATGAGCAAGTGGCCAACTCTGTTGACGTAGTTTTTAGACCGCTTAGTAGAGGCTTCTGTTATGGCGTAGCGACTTAAAAGCCGAGAACGACAATTTGCACTGAAAGGAGCTGAGAAAAGGAGTCAAAACTGCTTGTAATATTTTTTTTAAAACATAATTCAATAACCATAAACCAGCCATCTCTGAACAATCAACTTGACGACAAAATATTGAGAATTTAACCAAAAAAAAATAACTGGAAGGTTGTAAATATTTTTATCAAAGTCACTTAAAAGTAAATGTATTTCATTAAAATAACAACATCATCTTATTTAATAAAATACCTAAGTGATTTATTACTTTACTAAAATTATGATTACTTCTTATAGATAGAAAACTGCAGGAGGGCCCAAGATCATTATTGCTTTACTAGAATAAAGATTTATGTATACTACTAAAATCGTATCTATTAAGCTGTTAACAAAATAATATTCTTAGATAAATAATGGCTATAAAAATATCCATGGCATGTTTATTCTCAGTAAATAGATACTTAGCTCAGCTATTATGTCCAAGGTTTTTTCTTTTTGGTTCAACTAACGAGCTTTAGCGGTTTAAAATTATAAACAAGGTTTAAAAGCTTGGAAATGTCTTTTTAACTCGATTGTAGAGCTAAGATAATTCTTTAGACTAGGCACTAGTTTACTCGTGCTGTTTCATATTGTGTTTTAAAATCTAGTTTTACTTTTTATAAAAATCGGTTACGAGTGGTTGCGCTATTGCTAACGTAGGATCTACGTTGTTCACCAGTAGATTGAAATAACGCGTTCAATGCACATGACGCACGTATTGATGTTGCGCACAGTCGACCACGGCACTCTATTTCGGAGAGCGTCATGGAGGCTGGGCACGGAATCGGTTAATGATTGTAATGTAAACATTATTATAGAGAAATCAGAGATGTGCTTAATAGAAGAATTGACAAAATAAGCACCGATAGTTCCCCATATAAAATATTTTCATGATATCCGCTCATCCCTTATCACTTAAGGATACCCTGGGGCTTTATCGTGTGGATGTCCCCACGGTTGTCAAGGGCTAATTTCCTCTTCCAACCCTCGCGGGCAGAAGATCGATGGCCAAGTATAGCTAAGCCATTTGTTGTCCACGGCTCGGATAACGTCATGCGATTTCGATTCTTGTTGTATTTTATAAGCATAGACCAATGAAGGTTTCTCGAAAATAATGGTACAGGCGCTAGTTTACTCCATCCAAGCATTCTCCCATAAATTAGTGGTTGGTAAAGCTTGTCCCGTGAAGATTGTTTTTTGATTAACTAATCCTCATTTTTAATTACTGCTACATCTCATTGCATTTCATCTGGCGAGTAGAAGCGCTCGTGGCGTAGCTTGCTTGGACGTTCTTGATTGATCGTTGAAGTTAGGATGGGTGACCGCAAGTGGTATTGCGAGCTGAGCGCTTCCGTGCTTTGGAAGGCACGTTAAATGTCGGTCCCGGCTTTTAAGTCGTTAAGCCATAACGGAGGCCTTTAGGCGGTCTAAAAACTCCGTCACCTGAGTTGGCCACTTGCTCATGCGAACTCACTCATCTGGCTAGTTTCCGCCATAATTTACGTAAAAACTATCGCCGATTAATCACAGACCTAATAGAATTATATCTTAATTTTTATCAAACCGTTTTGTAGTAACATTTTCATTCGCAACCACTCAATCTTAAACCTTCTTTCTGGCGTAGCTAAATAAATAATAGATTTAAAGGTCTAAGTTGATATGCGTCATCGAGAAACTATTGCTAAGGTTAAAAGTCTAGTACAAGAATATTAAATCCACCCCTTTCTTCATCAGGCTTTCATAAGAAGCACCTAGGTTCTACCTATATTATGATTTAGATTGTACCAAGTTTTGGGTTTTCGAGTAAGTTTCAAAGGATTTGGCTGCTATTGTAAAATGCATTAGCAATACGACCTTTACCGGCCATGGAAAAATTGCCCAAATTTTTCTCTCAGGCTTTTGTGTAGCGACTTTTGGCAGATGCCTCATTAATCAAATCGCTCAATACATCAGTGCCCACATTTCAATTTCATTTCCCTGAAGGGTAACACCGAGTTTGTTCCAAGGACGTTTTTACATTGGACATAACAACACTGGAATGCAAAGGCAGTTAGAAATAATCTATATCTATACTACAAGTTTTAATTTTTATAGTGTTAAACCACACTTAAAAAATTTTGGTAAGATTTTTCATTTATATCTATACTATTATAATAAAGCGGAAGAGTTTGTTTGTTTGTTTGAACGCGCTAATCTCTGAAAGTACCCGTCGGATTTGAAAAATTCTTTCTGTATTGGATAGCTAATTTATTGAGGAAGGCTATTCAACATCACGAAAAGACCCTCAGAAGCCATACAAAATGAAAGAAAGCCTGAATCGTGCTGACGAAAACATGCGGTTAACAGATGATCACAGAAAACTATTACCATTGAATATAACAAGCGGAGACGAATGCCATCTCCATACAAAAGAAAGCGTAAACCGTTTTTTTTTTGTATGGAGCTGACATTCTGATGTGTTCTATGGTTGACAAAATTATGTTTTTTTTTGTCCTTTATTTTGGCTTCGCAAAAATTATGTTCTCTTCATATTCTTCTGATTCATGTTTTTTTCTAAATGACAATATACAATATTTGACACTGACATTTGGAAAGAATTAATACATTCAGAAATCAGCAAGGAATTTATAAACTAAAGTAGGTAACTGGAAGGTTCACTGATACAGAAAACGCGTTCCGCTTGAGACATAAAACTTGGGCGGTGTGTCTCTTTCTAAAGGGTGACCATAATTTATGAACTAAACATTCCTAGACCTTTTACATCATTTTCTGATTTACGTGATGTTTCAGGGCATGATTTTTCAATTAAAATACTGATACAATTAAAATACCGATTTTGATTTCGATCCTTGGTTTCGATCCTTGAATTCGATCCTTGATTTCGATCCTTGGTTTCGATCCTGGATTTCGATCCTTGATTTCGATCGTTGATTTCGATCCTTGAATCTTGAATCTGAAATCTTGAATCTTTGAAGTAACAGCTGTCAAAATGACATCTGTCATCTAAAATATAGATCTTGGTCATAGCTTTCATTTGAACTGAGAACGGGGAGTCTAGGACGAGTAGTTTCCGAGATATGGCTGTTTGAAGTTTGACAGCTGTCACTTCAAATAAGGATCTTGGTCATAGCTTTCATTTGAACTGAGAACGGGTAGTCTATGACGAGTAGTTTCCGAGATATGGCGGTTTGAAGTTTGACAGCTGTCACTTCAAAGATTCAAGATTTCAGATGGAATGGAACTTTTTAGTGATAATTATGGGTACCTATCAAATGAAAGAGCTGTTATGATGATGAAGTCAGGACCTTCATGGAACTTTTTGGTGATATGGGTATGGGTTTTCTCTCTTCAATGCTTCCCTGATTCTCTCCTTCCATGCTTCTCTGCTTCTCTTTATACATGCTTCTCTCCATTTATGCTTAAAGCAATACGAAGTTTGCCGGGTCAGCTAGTCGTAGATGAAACAGAATTTTAAAAACATCGAGTATAGTGTAAGACGGCTCACTACCCGCTGGACTGATGATATTACTCGGACGATGATATAGTGACAATAAAACAGTGTCATTCTCTTTTACTTTCGTATCAACAATATTACTTCCGATTTTACTTACTTTGTTTATGTCAAGTGTGGGCACAAAAAAAACTTAGGCCTATAGTCGTATTGCTCATTATACGGACTAAAAGTGAAGGAAAAAATGTCATTTTTCCTTCAATTTTGATTAGTTTTGATACGTTTTATGTCAAAATTGAAGGAAAAATGACATTTTTTCCTTCACTTTTAGTCCGTATAATGAGCAATACGACTATAGGAGGCAATTTTTGCCTACACTTAACAAAACTTAGGCCTTTACATCTTTACTAGATGATTTATACAGTGTCAGGAGGCAATCTTTGCCTACACTTAACAGGACACTGTAGTCTGGGACAATGTTAAGATGGAGAAGGTTTGCCCAGCACCTAAACCAACCTCTCAGCTTAACCGGTCATATCCACATGACATGGTCAATACGTGTGGGGCTGACTAAGCCACGGGTTTCCTCACGATGTTTTCCTTCACCGTTTCGACGGTCGTGTTAATGCGCATATACATTTTCGAAATGTAAAATCTATTAATGCACGACCAGGATTCGAACCCACGACCTTCGGATAGAAAGTACTAATCCCCTCGGCCAACGCGGCTCTTGTGAGCTCAAACTTCTACGATAACAGCACAGTTGCTTAAACCTAGACGGTCTAACGATATCAATGTAAGTTTTTACAAAACGTTTTACTTTGTGAATGTACAATCACACATATAACAGAACTCATATAATTATCTTAAAATACCTAGTCATCCGACTTGACAGTTGACCTGATTGAGCAATTTGCTGAAGCTTCATAATGTCATGTGTCAAAACGTCATGTCATTTATCGAAAATGGAGTGAATTTGTCATCATCAACACGTCAAAAACGGGGTGTAAAATGGGATATTACGTGAGGTACTTTACGTAGCTCGGCCCTCTCATTTGTCTCGTTCGCCGGCCCACCAATTTCGAGTGGTAATAATTTTACTGCCAACTGTTTGAAGGTTCGTTTGAAGGACCTCAACACGCTTTTTATTCCATATCCGGGTTTGACGTTTAATTTATTTCGCATTGATTGTTTTTTTTTTTCTGTGAAAAACTTGGAAAATATAATAAAATAGGATCAGGACTTTATCCTCAAGACGCGTTTTCTCTCAGATCTTTTGGCATTAAAAATACTATCCTTGGGAGATGTCCAAGCGAGGAGGCACGTCTAAGTACATTTTATCACATGCCCACATTTTAAAGGAGGTAGAATTCCATTCATGACTCCCTCTATAAATACACACAAAGGATCTTAAGCTGAGTATCCACTATGATCGCTCTCTAACTGTGCTCCGCGCATCTGTAACCGCTCCAGTAGTGGAAACGTTAGCACTCTCGGAGCGCGTAACGCTCCCGGTAAGAGCTCCAATCGGTGGCGGTTTTCTAAACGAAACTGTGGATCATGCGTGTATTAGCCTCACCAATAAAACAAACCTTCATAATAACATTGTACAGTTTTATTCCTTTGTACATGTAACAATTACTTATCGTACACCGGTACTGACTTATTACTAGTGGTTAATGACTCTAAAAATGAGACGTCTTTACAGTAGCAATGTCTACAAGAATGAATGCGCTTCTCGAGTTGTTTTTCCCTTTCTATCGTTAACAATCTACCCTCAATATGTTAAGCAATTAAATTGACTCAAACTAAGACACAGTAAAATAAGACACAGTAAATTAAGACACAGTAAAGTAAGACACCTTACAGTTTAAATTAAATAATAACTTAAGCTTGATATTTTACATCTAACACAGAAAATATTAATAAATTTAGTGAAATGCTAACAGACGGCCGTCCTGTTAACGGAATGACCCTATTCCGTCTCGGCCATTCGAGAAGATAAGAAAAAAAAATAGTACATATACTTTATACGCGTCAGCGGTAATCATAGTGGTAGGTACTTACTTAACAATAATAACAACATAAAAATAAAGAATGCAAAAAAAAAATAGTAAAAATAAACAAAAATAACACAAACGATAGCCTGGTTCTAACTTTATCGGTAGGTACATATTTACAAATAAATAGTAGGTAGGTACTATCTGTACTTCTTCTTGATCGCAAACTAGGAGTTTTGCAGAGCTGTTCGAGTGTTTTGCTGCAAAACTGAAGACTAGATAATGCCGGTTACAAGGAGATCTGCAAAATTCGAGATTAATATTATTTCAATGCATAACATAGACTATTTAAATGGAGGTTGTGTTTTATTTTCACAAATAATAAAACAGATAAATTATTATCCAGTGCGTTCTGTATCAATGAAATTAGGTAATACCAAATCGGTCTGATTCAGGAATGATGATTCACACTAATAATAATATTGAAAATTGTGCTATTATATCATCATTTCAATAACATTTAAAGACAATTATATTAATAACATTTTATATTTTGATGATTACTGTAAATAACAGAATGCCTCATCATCGCATTTTCATGATGCTATATTTAATTTGCTAAACCTATATGATAGGTATTATATATGATGCAATTTTATATTTATGAAGCACTTTAGATCAGTGATCACCGCAATCATAAGAGCATATTTTACATGAATAAAAGAAACTTATGTTTAGTCATCACTGCAATCATAGCAGCATATTTTACTTGAATAAAAGGAACGTATGTTTAGTGATCACCGCAATCGTAGCAGCATATTTCACTTGAATAAAATGATACTTATGTTTAGTGATCACCACAATCATAGCAGCATATTTCACTTGAATAAAATGATACTTATGTTTAGTGATCACCACAATCATAGCAGCATATTTCACTTGAATAAAATGATACTTATGTTTAGTGATCACCACAATCATAGCAGCATATTTCACTTGAATAAAAGATACTTATGTTTAGTGATCACTGCAATTAGAGCAGCATATTTCACTTGAATAAAATATACTTATGTTTAGTGATCACTGCAATTAGAGCAGCATATTTCACTTGAATAAAATATACTTATGTTTAGTGATCACTGCAATTAGAGCAGCATATTTCACTTGAATAAAAGATACTTATGTCTAGTGATCACTGCAATCATAGCAGCATATTTCACTTGAATAAAAGATCTTCTCCTTCTTCTTCAGCATATATTCGCCCACTGCAGGACATATAATATGCCTCTCCAATATTCTTCCACACTGCTCTATTACTGGTCTTCCTGGTCCTGTCTGTGTATGCCAAGCATATCCTTTTATGTCTTCGGACCATCTGGGGCGGATGGGCTGGCAACGCTCCTTTTTCCGAGCCGTGGACTCCACTCCATGTTGCATTTGGTCCATCTTACTATTTACTTGGGTTTAATGTTGACCGCAGTTTTAGCAGTGTGTTTCACTCGAATACAAATATTTAAGCTTAGTGATCACCACTAATATAGCAGTATATCTCACTTTTAATTAGGTTGAATAATCTCTTATTTGAACTTAAGTCCAGTGTTCATCACAATAATTATGGCAGCAGGTGTATCTCACTTGTACATGCTTATCAACCAAATTATTTTTGTTTTCCAAAAGAAAGCTGTCCGACATTGAGCCAAGGGAAAACCTTTAAAATATTTTCAAAGAGATTAATATCAGACTGCCAACATTGTAATAATATTCATGTTAATTTAATTTATATTCGAAGACATAATTAAATGGATTCTCAAAAAATGTGTCATTCATAACTATGAGACAAGAAATAGGTTTTAAACTGTCTTTGCCAAGTACAAGACTAACAAAAGTAGATAAATAAATTCTTAGGAGCTGTACATACACATAAAAGCATCACTATAATAATATGAAACTTTTGACAAGTAAAGCGTAATTATGAGAAATAAACCGTCTGCCAACTTAAATTATAATAAAATCAATGGCACCATAGCTTGCGTTCCATGTAAGCGGTTCTTTGGCGCAAAAATTAATATCAGACATTGCGTTGCATTGACATGCGGGCTAAACACCCAAGCCCGTAGATAAATATATTATGTAAACAAATAAATTACTAAGCCAAACGCCTCCGTAGTGGAAATAGGCCAGAAAGATTATATAATTATAATATGAGATTAAAGTTTTTCTCTTAGACTGCAAGAAAATTAAAAGTAATGACTAGGTGTCTTAATAAGCTTATTATCAAATATAATATTTTATCGTTTTTGTTACGTATGGTATGAGGAATATTACTATTTAATACTATGTTCATTGTTATTATTCAGGTACTCTACTTATTGCAAATTTGACGTTCCAAAGTGCAATTTAATTTGTCCATTGTTTAATAAATGATATGGGTTTGAATTAGATTTGGAAGGTATAATAATATTTAATTCAAAATTAATTTAATTTACTCTCTTTGTTTGTTTATAAGTATAACACTAAGCGAGTGGGACTGTCTTAATATGAACTGACTCAAAGTACACATCAAGGTACAGTCATAACGAATGTTCTTCCCTCTGAAGTTAGGTGCAAGAAAGGATAGCGCATACCTTTACTGCTTAGAGTAAGGGAGATAGAGCATAATAACAGTCAACTTTAAAAATACAAAGGCCCGCCGCGATCAACGCAGCATTTCTCACATCATAGAGTGAAACCGGCATCCAAAACGGCACTTCTGTACAAAATGTAACAAAGGTAAAACTTGTGATCACCACAATATTGTAGCATATCTCACTTAAATCATTTTAATAGTGATAAAATTTATTCATCTTCATAGTCAATTGTGTTTATTTTATTATCATCGTTGTATCTATCATAATAGGTACGTATATCATGTATCATTTATCATTTATCATGTAGGTACCTATAGGTAGGCAATTATATCATGTTGTATCGAAAACGTTATTCATCTATTTATTATTTATTCTTTTTTTTTTATATATATTTTTGGAAGACAGTAAATATCAATTATAGTAATATCATACAGTAAAGTAGTTTTGTGTGCATCAGCACGATAAAAACTTCTTTCTTTTTTTTTGTTTTGCGTTTGGAATGTCCGTCAATACTAGAACACTTCGTAGTGATCCTTATTTTTTTTTTTTTAAATATCGCTTATCCCAAAAGGAGGACTTAGGACATAGCTTTTTGCTCTTAATTACATAAAAACCGGTTGGCTTTAATCATTTATGATCCCCAGTCTTTAAGAGTTATTCTTCTTTCTATCTTGCAATGTGAGAAATACAGGTAGGTACTTAAGTACAACTTAAGGAACGTGCGGAATGTTAACTTCTGCTAAATGAGGGAATGCACCAAATGTGCTTGGGCACACCTCTGACCACTCCCATAGACATCCTCAAAGGATCCAGAAATGCCTAAAGATCCGAAATAATATGTCCACCGCACTGCGGGAACACAATCGCGATCATATTACATTTAAATCATGAAACGTTGTTAAAACATTTAGTAGGTACTTATATTATCTCTTCTTTATAAAATATAAAGACGCCAATTGGGGCCGCATATGGCTCGGGTATACGTGATAACCTTAAACAGCCATTTAAGCCCTATTTCAGTACATGATACCCCAATAATTGTGACTATTCAGTCATAATAATGCTCGCCCACAAATATAATTTTTGGTAAAGCTGACTTTAATTCACTGTAATCAAGTATATTCACCACTTTATTTTTTTTTTATATATACTATGTCTTAGCTCAATAGAATAGGTATAGATTCTGCTATACTTATAAGTTACTATTTTATTCTTATCTTTATCAATACTCTGTGCCGACCATTAGGTACGTTTAGGTATTCTCGCAAAACCGTCAGTACTTATTATGGTATTATGGTTTACACAAGAGTTATGAAGTAAACTATAATATGCTCAAATATAAAAAAAACTAAGTTATAATAATAATAATAAATATTGCTGGACATTTCACACAGCATCATGTAGTCCCAAGCTAAGCAGAGCTTGTGTTATGGCAACCACATGACTGATATACTACTTATATACATTTTTTTTTTGTAAATATATACATAATATACATAGAAAACACCCAGACCCACACACAGTTTACAATTTAACCATGACATTATTATAGAGTTGTTTTGGTAAATAATAGATACATTACGGTTACATAGCCATTGTCGGGTCTAATATTAGTCGAGATCCGGCACAATTTTGGAGTTTTGTTAGGATAGGTGTAAAACAAAACCAGATCAGATTAACAACTAAGGTCGATGGGCAGCCAGTAAATAAGCCAAGAGGCTGCTGCTGCATTCGCCAAATACTATAATCTTAATCATACTAGTTCGAATAAACCGATATAGCTAAGCTTAAGCTACGCTAACGCACGCTTAGTTACAGAGTACGCTAGTCACTAGTCAAGAGTGTTTATCAGAAAATCTACATAAAACGCTATGTTTTTCGATTTTAGTAAAATATATAAGTAATGTAGATTGTAAATAATAGCTGCTGAACTTTTATTTTGTCAAAGCAATCAAACGTTAGGTACTTAAATGACTGGAGACAGTATGTCTAACCCAGAGTACTACACTAGACCAGTGTTGCAATTCTACTAGATGACAACGTCAATCATTACGCTGAACTTCGCTTCGATCTCATAAATGTCAGCCATTTGGTTAATAGTAGAATAGCCCCTCAAAAATATGTTCTGCCAAAGTCCAAAACTTAGCTGCTTAAACGTCACCACAACTGAGTTGTTTGTCATTAGTAGAATAGGAAACAGTCGAAAATGTAAGGTTTAGTTGACGTTTTCCTTGTGGTTCATAAAAAAGTTTTGTAGTAGAATTGCCACCTAGGTCACTACTAGGTACTACACACTACTACACTAGGTCAGGTGTCAGTCAGGGCAATAGGTACACTTGGGCCAATTCTAATCAATGTCTGCATACACGAGGTTCAGATCCATTGTACCTATAGATTTATTTAACGACAGCATGTGTGCCATCTTTACCACGACAATAGTTTATCTTAGTTTAATTTGAAACAGTTAGCGTTTCGGTGTAAACAGTTAACTCTCTATTATACCGTAATAAATAATTAAGGTTTTTTTTTTTTTAAAGTAAGATATAGGACTAATTATTTACACATATTTTTTTTAGTGTTACATTATTTTAGAGAGTGAGTTGGTTGATCTCAGCATAAACAAGGCAAAGACAAGGTATTGGTAGTATGTAGATCGAATACGCTGACTCGTTTCAACAATCTCAGAAATCTAGATTTTGTAGATCAGTTTGTTTCTTGGTTCTCTTATCAATAAAGAAACAGGAGATCAGCCGATGAATTCAAATATCCAAAGCGGCTATGACGGAGCTCACCAAGTTAAAGAAAGACCGAAATACCTATATCCCGAAAGACTTAGGTCAGGCTGGTACGAAAGTTGGTATTCTCGATATTCCTGTGCAGAACCAAAATCGTCTCCGCTATATGCTTCCAATGCATACCCAGTTATTTCGGACACGTTGCTCGCAGAGACCTTGACAACTTTGTAAAACTGTTGGTAGTGGGTAAAATCGACGGGAAAAGAGCTCGCGGTCGCTGACCCACCCGTTGGTCACAACAAACCCGAAGCTTTGAAGACCGCCAAAGACATAAAAATGTGGGGTAGCACAGTACAGCGATTGATCAATCCAGTTTTCTGACTAGAGTACTTCAGTACTAATGAAGATGCCGACTTAGGAGGAGACATCAGTATTAAATTGTATCAATTTCAAATTACTTACAGCATTTTGAATTATGTAGGTAAGTATGTCAATTAAACATTAAACAAAATAAACAGTAAAATTAACACTGAACTGAGTTAAATATTTTTCAGCAAATAAAGTATGTTCCAAATTGCAATTTATTTTACTTAGGAGTGTATATCGTACCATAGTATAAATTAACACATTAATGAGTGCAATTTCTACTATCGGTCTTAGCTTCGTTAAAATAAAGATTAATTTAGAATGCGTTCGGCCGCGTCGCTTGCGACTACTGCTCGTCCCGAAATGCGACGAAAATCCAGTTTTTTTTTAAATATATATAGGTATATAAAAAGTTAATTAAACAACCAATCAAACAAAAATAAAAAAAAACAGAACTGAAGAAATACTTCTAGGGTTCTTGACAAAACAAAAACCAAACAAAATAGGGTGCTGATTTATCTCGTGATAAATAGCAAAATGTGTGCAAAACAGCTATTTTTTTCAAAAAAATAATTTATCAAGTGGGTAAATTTTCATCAATCGTGTTTTCAAAAGACAGAATCCAAGATAAAAGTTCGAAGCATCTTTGCTCGAAATATTATTGTGATAACTTTCACAGTTTCTGAGATTGAATTAGGTAAGTACAAGTTGCATAATGCATACTCCAAAATACCTATCTCAGCATAAACAGAACATAAGTGGACGGTAGGTAATTGTTTGCTTTACAGTGAAACCAGAAAATAATGCGTTTCAGAAAACATCGTACAAAATTACAAAAACGATCGACGAAAAGCCATTTGGAAATGAAAATCACTCATAAGTAAGTACTTAATTTCAACTTTATCGCACACAAATAAATATCAATGTTAACTCTAAATAAATATAAAATATTACTACCTACTAGGTAAATTAAAAAAAAACAAATTAGTTGCAATTGCAAGCCATGCCGCATTCTGTTTTGTGGAATCACACACCGCTGCCGGACACATTCGGTTGTCCATTATAAGGCTTGAAGTACTGTACATAGGTATAAATCATAGTACTCTCTGAGATCCGACTAAACACGACCCTCTACTATAGGGAAGATAACCAAGAAATGTGTTGGTACCTACCTAAGTCAATCATTCTGCTAACTTGGTTACACCTGGACTAGGTAGGTACTCTCTACGTACTTAGGTAAATTGTTGATCGAAGACGATCTCCACAAACACAACTGTAGGTACGCCGTACTGATATCCTAGCCTGTGCCGTGAGTGTTGGGTACCTACGACGTGACTGAGGCGGTTCTTTTGTCCCGTACAAAATTCAACTTTGTAAGATTGGCTCAACTTCTACAAATGTCATACTTCAATTCAAATGTCATGTGACCATACACAATAATGACAAAATCAGAAATCATGACGTTACACTTTCCTCGAGCTTCATTCAATCTTCAATCACTTGACAATGCCAATGACAAGAAAGGATGAACTGACCGAACAGATAGTCATAAATAATATGAAAATGAGTGAGTAGTCCGCCAATATTTTCCAGGCCGATCGGTTGTTGGTCACGTATCGGCATGCTCACAATATAATAAACCGTCAATTGAAAATGACCGGCTCAAATGAACCGGCTCAAAATGAAAATGAACTTACTCTTACAAAAGTCAATCTAAAATCATGTCATAACATAACTCATACCCAACCACGAGTGCCGTGAAAGGATGGGAGACCAGATTAAGGTCGATCCATGGAAACTCACACGGTAGTTTACTTGCATAATGAATACACAATACAGTATGGAGTAGGTATAAAATATAGGCTAGACAACAACATCCACAACTTTCGGTTATTTTTTTATTTTTTATTTTTTTACCTGTGTAATAATTAGACAGCAGTAGTACCTAAACAATAGTAGGTAAACGTAGAAAGGAGGTAGGTACCTAGATATAAATAGGTAAGTATCTACGCAAAACACAACGTGATACCTAGTCACATTGTGTTAAACAAAAACCGCCAGCAATTACTTCAGTATTGCGGTACTAGGCATGAATCCAAAAAAAATGCAATATGCAATGGTAAGTACCTACCACCCCTCTGCAAATTTATTCGGGCAAGTACAAATATTTAAAGCGCACCAACAACAAATAGCATATCATACACGAATCACCTCTGAGAGCTGCCTGCGCATTACAAACAATAATAATAAGTAGGTGGGCACCATAGTTTGGCACCCACCATCAATTCAGACTTCTCAACAAAGTAATAGTTGTAAGCCATACCCAGCTCATTTTTCAGTCCTCTGACCTGTCTGATCTGTCCTCAGACGCATTTACGAGTGAAGTAATATTACAAATTACATACCAATGCAGGCCGAAGTTCTTCATCAACACTTCTGAATTATTAGCCTCACCAATAAAACAAACCTTCATAATAACATTGTACAGTTTTATTCCTTTGTACATGTAACAATTACTTATCGTACACCGGTACTGACTTATTACTAGTGGTTAATGACTCTAAAAATGAGACGTCTTTACAGTAGCAATGTCTACAAGAATGAATGCGCTTCTCGAGTTGTTTTTCCCTTTCTATCGTTAACAATCTACCCTCAATATGTTAAGCAATTAAATTGACTCAAACTAAGACACAGTAAAATAAGACACAGTAAATTAAGACACAGTAAAGTAAGACACCTTACAGTTTAAATTAAATAATAACTTAAGCTTGATATTTTACATCTAACACAGAAAATATTAATAAATTTAGTGAAATGCTAACACGTGTTTCTTGTAGAGATGCGCTTCCGCTCCAAGAGCGGTGCAGATGAGCGGAGCACAGTTATTGATGCGTGAACATAATGAGAATCCAGGATTACCTACATGCCTGCAATTACATCGCGAGCCTGGTTCAATTATTTTCCAAACAGAATAGCGGACAAAAATCGATATACACCGTAAACAGAGTATATTTTCAAGGACTCCACAAATAAAGCTTCTGAAAGAAATACTTCATTTCGCAAAAATATCGGTTTCACTCCGAAAGTAAATTCTAAGGCTTTATGGACATTACAGGAACAAGTCCTTTCTATTTGATGACCCATAAAACCAGACATGATATAATAAAAATAAGACGGCCAGTATGCCGAATATTTTATTACCTAGGTATGTAGGGCATGACTACATGATCAAGTTAATGCTAGGTTCTAACAATGACATTGGCACGCCCTTAAAAATAAGTACTTTTTCTAAGGGTGGGTTTTATTTCCAAGTGTGACATATCGCGTGTACACGGCACTATCGCTTACCTACTATTATGTAGATATATAAAAAATACTAGCGGACGCCCGCGGCTTCGCCCGCGTGGACTACTACTTTTTTTATCCCAAGGGAAACATGCATTTTTTCGGGATAAAAAAACATACAGTCGACTTGAGAACCTCCTCCTTTTTTAAAGAAGTCAGTAAAAAGTAGCCTATGTCACTCTCCAGCTCTCCAACTATCTCGACACAAAAAAATCACGTCAATCCGTTTCTCTGTTTTGACGTGAAAGCAGGACAAACAAACAAATAAACACACTTTCACATTTATAATATGGGTAGGTATGGAGGTATGGATTTTGGTTACTTTTCTTTTAACATTGATAATATCGTTTGATACCCCATGAATCCATAGCATTTTTTTTGTATGTAAATTGTGTTCTTTTTTTCTCTTATTTCAGTTGTAAAATTGTTTTCTCTTTTACTCGTTTTATCATCTTTAATGTGCTGCAGTCTGAAAAACTATGTTTTTTCAAAATAAAGGGCTTTAAAAGAGAGTGCGAAAATATTTACAATCTATTATGTTTGAAAACATTATTATACCACAGTTGCGTTTTTTAGTTTTTTTATGAAAAGTCTCTTGTAAAAATAATTACCCCTAGCTACGTTTATTTTAAAAATTGAGAGAACAATGATCTGTAAACTCAGTTAAATCTACTATCATGAATATCGTTGTAATTACTTATTGTACACACGAGAACATTTACAAATAAGACATTAAAAAAAAGTGCAATTTAGGTAAATCTATCAGATAAAAGGTAAAACTGTTTTTAGTTAATTCAGTCACTAGCTTCCACCCGCGGCTTCACTCACGTGGTGCCTGGATAAAAAATAGCCTATTTCTCGTTTCTTGTCATTATCTAACTACGTTTTAAATTTCACACAAATCGGTTTAGTGGTTGTCGAGTTATAGCGGAACAAACATACATCCAAACATCCAAACTTTCACATTTAAAATATTAGTGTGAATAGTGTAATATGATGATTCAATGTTATGTTTTTAAACGAAAACAATAAAACGCTTCACTAAAAACCCGCAATATACAAGGTGTAAAAGATTAAAAGGCCAAAAATTATTTTAATATGATTCTTTTTGAGTTAGTCCTATTTATTTTTAACTCTTAAAATTATCAAACAATAGTCAAGTCATCAATGTAAATTAAATTGTTTTATATTTTTCAAACTCTTTAAAGATATTATTTGGACTAAACTGGTTTTTAATAGTTATTATCTAGGCGATATTTCAAATCTCGACCAATAATTATAATCAAAAACTTGTAATTTCAAACTTATTTGACTTAAATAGGTAACTTGAAATATTCGTGTCTATACAGGGTGAATTTTTGAGACGGGGCAGTAAGGGCAGTTACCTTAACCAATGTAGCTAGAGGAAAACGTTCTTAGGAGACCATCCTTAATTTTTGAAAATATTTCTCCCTGCATTCATAGATTTTGAAAAAACTGTACAGTCAGCGAGAAAATGGGCCATTTACACAAAAACTTTTTTTTGATACCAATCGATCCTGTTTCATCTAAGGATAAAAAGGCTCTTTCAGACCAACTGAGGTTAGAGTACTAGAAAAGTCAGAAATCGCTAAAATGAATTTCTGAGACAAGACAGTAAGGGCTAGCTTAACCGTTGTAGCTACAGGAAAACGTTTTTAGGAGACTATCCTTAACTTTTGAAGATATTTCAACTTGCATTCACAGATTTTGAAAAAAATGTACAGTCAGCGAGAAAATGGGCAATTTACACAAAAACTTTTTTTAATGCCAGTCGATCCTGTTTCATCTAAGGATTAAAAGGCTCTTTCGGACCAACTGAGGTAAGAGTACTAGAAAAGTCAGAAATTGCTAAAATGTATTTTTGAGACGGAGCAGTAAAGGCAGCTACAACGGTTAAGGTAGCCCTTACTGTCTTGTCTCAGAAATACATTTTAGCGATTTCTGACTTTTCTAGTACTCTAACCTGAGTTGGTTTGAAAGAGCCTTTTTATCCTTAGATGAAACAGGATCGATTGGCATCAAAAAAAGTTTTTGTGTAAATGGCCCATTTTCTCGCTGACTGTACATTTTTTTCAAAATCTGTGAATGCAGGTCGAAATATTTTCAAAAACTATGGATGGTCTCCTAAGAACGTTTTCCTCTAGCTACAACGGTTAAGGTAGCTGCCCTTACTGCCCCGTCTCAAAAATTCACTCTGTATATACATAGAGTTGCGTCCTTGTATGAACATTTAAATGTATCCATTCCTTATCCGAAATTGTTGAAGTTTCAAAGGCTTTTAAACCGTCATAACATGTTAGCTTATACAAAGGGTTGGACCTTACTTATCTAAGTTATCCTTCAACTTCGAACTATTTCAGTAATATAATACCAACTTAGGCTGAATTCGACCAAAGTGAATTAAGTTTAGTCTCAAGATTAAACTACTGCTTGTTTGAATATTTGACATTGTAAAGTTGACACCTTATAACAAGGATAATTTGTATGCACATAATAATGTTCGGTTGCGCTTTTTAAACAATTGTATTTCGAATTAAGTCGGTTAGTAGTTTACTCTCGGGTATAAACTTAATTCAGTTTGGTCGAATCCAGCCTTAGTCAATATAAGTTATATACATTAGGTTAAGCGTCTGTTTCATCTCTGATTATGGTCCTATAGTAGGGCCAATTTAATACATCACATTTGGCATCTGTCAGTCCTAACAAAATAAATAGTAAACATGCCTTTTTTTTTGTATAACAATAATTATGTATTTTGAACTTAAAAAAAGATATGCAATTGTGCAGATCTAACTTTGAAAAATCCAATAATATTGTGTGCGTTCGAAATATGTCTTTGTCGAGAGTGTGCTTAGCAATGTTTCATGAAAATCTGTTAAGCCGTTTGAAGATCATCAGCTCTTTAGTTTATCAAGGGAAGGGTTTTTTATTAAACTTTTGATTGAAAAGTTATTTAATTAGAGTAATTAACATGTTTTTTCAATAAAATTAATAAATGAAAACAGTTCATTTTTTGGAAGTTTATTTAACGGATCGGATAGGGTTTCTAAAACATATTGTACCTATTTCTGTTTAGATAAGAAAATGAATCACTGATCAAAAGCCAAGCAATGTTTGCTATACAGTAAAATATCTTCGGTTTTTTTACGATTATAAATAATTTTATTGATATTACGAAACAAATACTTTTTTGACTTTGACTTTGACAAAAAAACAATTGTGGCATCGGTCAATAATTGTTTCTAAAATTCAAATTGTTGATAAAATGTTCAAATTTTCACTCATTTCAGTACTCAGTTTTATTTGTGTTGATAAATATGATTACAATTTCAAATTACTGTTATTAATGCAACGAAATTAGTAGAGATCATTATTTAAAACTGTCTGATATTACAATCTCACAAAACTTATATTCGTTTATCGCGCTTTTAATTAAATACTTCAAAACTTCAGCTTTAATTCCATTAAAAGAGTTATTTCAACATTTTGTAATAATAATTTAGAATACAACACAGACTTGAAACTCTACAAAAGGTTTTTTTTATGACATTAACATTCTAAACAGGTATATTTCGAAGTCCCAATTCCATCGAAAAACAAAATTCCTTGTGTTAAATTTAATCATTTAAGTAGAGACTCAAAACTGTAGAAGTTATAAATGAAAACAACATTTTCATTACTGCTTGAGAAAAACGAGTGAAATTAACTTTAAGACAAAATCTCCTCTATCTCTTTACTCACCTTATTTTTAATCTGGCTGTGATGGAAATTGTACTTCAACGTCACTTTAACACTTAGTTTTATATTCACTTTAAGTTTTCATTCTTATTATAATTTGTATCACTATAGAAACTAAGTTCGTAAGTGAGTTCGTAGACGCCGCGTAGCACATTCGTAGCGGCTGCTCTCCGTAGCTGGCGATATACAACTGCCGTCTACGCCGTAGCAAGTACGAGCAATGACAGTAACTCTTTGAGTTCTATACAATGTGTTACTTCAACTATGTTTAATGAAATAGACTCTATTGTGTTTGTTAGTTGAATGATATTCCTTTGAAAGAGTATGTTAATATGACAAAGCCACAGAACAGAATTAATATGAAACGAAAAAGAGTGTAGAAATAGTATGATCACCTTTTTAGCCGAATATTTATGAACATTATTTACAACAAACCAGCTAATCTACCAATTTAATTCTCACTTAACTTAGTGTAGTTCAAAATTTAACGTTCCAATATTAGTCCAGTCAAATTAGGAATTAACCTCGGAATGAGAGATAATAAGCTGAATTTTCGTATGTAGCTTCATTTAGGTGTCTTATAAGTTGTCTCAAAAGTCTCATAAAATCTCGTGTCTGCGTCTTAAGTTATTCAAGGTCAAAGGTAAAAAAATAGTTTTTCGCAAATATCTCGGTTCCTATTGGTCCAATGATGTTAACATCTATTACAAAGTTGTAGAGCTTAAAATTTGCTACAAATTCATTCAAAACTTTTTTCCATGCGCTCAACCGTTTTTGCGATACAGGGCGGTGAGCACGCAGCGCTTAGTATGTTTATTTCAAAAACTATACTTCCTAGAACAAAAATAAAAACTATTTTGGAATGTACAAATTAAGTCCTTTCATATGACATCCCACTCAATATATCTGTGTAACTTTTATCTTTTTTACCCCCTTAAGATCCCAATATCTTTACAACCCCTCCATCGATTACGCTCATATGCTCCACAGCAAATTTCCATAGCACAACCTAGTTACCTACCTTTAAAGTTACCTACCAAGTTTCATGCAGATTGGATTAACGGTTCGATAGTTATGCGAAAATATAAAAATTACACATACAAACATACAAAGCAAAATCGTAAGATCTTAGCTCGCTTTGCTCGCTCAGTCGATAATCAACTGATAAATAAAACAAATTATTCAAAATTCAAGGTATTCACAGATATTCACGTTTGACTTTGGGCTGAGCGCTGCGCACTCACCCTCCTCTATCATGAAAACGGTTGAGCGCATGAAAGAATGTTTTAAACAAAATTTGTCGCAAATTGTATGCTCTACAACTTTATAATAGATGTTAACATCATTGGACCAATAGAAACCGAGATATTTGCGAAAAACTATTTTTTTTACCTTTGACCTTGAATAACTTAAGACGCAGACACGAGATTTTATGAGACTTTTGAGACAACTTTTAGGACGCCTAAATGAAGCTACATACGAAAATTCAGCTTATTATCTCTCATTCCGAGGTTGAGCCCTTTTTTATGCTAAGCTGACTGGCCTATATCACGTCAAACTAAATAAGCGGAACTAGATTAAGTTACCCAAGTTTTTGTAACGAAACTCACGAACTTGTAATATTTCTACTTTTCTCTGTTTTATGGTCAAAGTTATGATCAAAGGAATAAGTTTAAATTTATCAGCCTTTAATAATTTACTTTGTTATTTATAATGATGGTATTATAATCGATATTTCCTGTTGATGACGTAAAAGTGACGGATTGTAACCATGAAATAACAAGTGAATTATTATTGTTCAGTAATTAAACTGTCCATCAACTGTTGTAATTGTTTAAATGTCAACAAAACTGTTTAAACACATTCGCAGCCCTGGTTCTGCAGCGCTCTCCTTTATGTGGGTCGTAGTTTTATTACATTTTTTACTTGCTATTGTTGCCTGAAATAAATTATTTATTATTATTATTGTTTAAGCTCGATTCACACATATCAGTGAAGTCACAGTTCCGGCAATGTGTTCGCTCAGTTCAGTTTCCATCTCTGTGTATATCATACAAGGAAGTTATATTTTACCTGGAATGCTAACTGACATTTAATGTACAAAAGATTTTGAACCTTATCACTACTACTACGTTCTATTATAATTCAATCTTGGTTTAAGGATTGTCGGTCTCGTTGAGAGGCTTTCTTGGTAGCTTTGTCTCTTTCACACTCGTTGTTTGATTAGTAGTGTGCCCATGTCATTTAAATTTCAGGATATTCACTAAGGATTGGGAATGTTTAGTTCATAAATTATGGTCGCCCTTTAGAAAGAGACACACCGCCCAAGTTTTATCTCTCAAGCGAACCGCGTTTTTGTCTCAGTCAACCTTCCAGTTACGTTTAGTCAAGGAAGTTATATACCTACGCGTTTAGTATACAAATTCCTTGATATCATCATATCACTGTGCCGTCACTGACACTGACAAGAGGAGATGCGTCCATAGAGAATGTATGAAAGAATATTTCGCACTGTGCCGGTACAGTACCGGAACTGTGGCTTCACTGATATGTGTGAATTGACCTTTAGAGAGCACAGCAGGACAGCTTGTTCCTGCACATGAGCGTCGTGGGAACTAAACGCGTTAAAGAACTTTACTTGTTGCCAATATAAAAACCATACAGTTAAGGAAAGATGTTTCACTGGAAAATTTAATAAACCATGATCATGACTGTATCAGAGAAAGTTTGAAGCGCCAGTGACAGAAAAAATGAGGAGTAATAGGTTGGTGTGGTATGGGCATGTTATCCGGGAGGGTGACGGCACTCAGTGGCGAGTGTCGATTATGTTCGACAATACCTCTAAAGAACCCAGCACAGTCAGTGATGACTGCCGGATAGAACCCAGCACAGTCAGTGATGACTGCCGGATAGAACCCAGCACAGTCAGTGATGACTGCCGGATAGAACCCAGCACAGTCAGTGATGACTGCCGGATAGAACCCAGCACAGTCAGTGATGACTGCCGGATAGAACCCAGCACAGTCAGTGATGACTGCCGGATAGAACCCAGCACAGTCAGTGATGACTGCTGGATAGAACCTAGCACAGTCAGTGATGACTGCCGGATAGAACCCAGCACAGTCAGTGATGACTGCCGGATAGAACCCAGCACAGTCAGTGATGACTGCCGGATAGAACCCAGCACAGTCAGTGATGACTGCCGGATAGAACCCAGCACAGTCAGTGATGACTGCCGGATAGAACCCAGCACAGTCAGTGATGACTGCCGGATAGAACCCAGCACAGTCAGTGATGACTGCCGGATTAACGTCAGCTCAGACAGATTCATTATAACTTTGCATTTGATTGACTAAACGGAATGAACAAACTTATCTTAAAAAAAGTAAGTTCATTTGAGCTTATGTCTAACTCTTGTCTCGGAGTTTTTAGGTCGCCTAAAGACCTCTGTCACGGCTTAGTGACTTAATCTTTAGTCTGTCGGGATTCCAGATACGATAGAAAATCAATTGTGTCTCGACCAGATCTGAGCTCCGACAGACAACCGGTTAAAAGCGGGGAACGCAATTTAACGTGCCCTCTAAAGCACGGAAGCGCTTAGCTGTTAATGCCAATTGCGGTCACCCATCCAATTAGTGACCGCTCAGAACTGCGCTTGACTTCCACGATCTATCACGAACGTCTAAGTAAGGCTGCGTTTCCATTGACGCAGAGCTGTGCGGAGCGGAGCTTAGCGGCGCGTAAATTGACCAATCAGGGTGCATTTTGCCGCGTTTCGATTTCGTCGTTTGAAATTTGATTGGTTAATTCATGCACCGCTTTGCCCCGCTCCGCTCAGCTCCGCCTCAGTGGAAACGCACCCTAAGCTACGCCACGAGAGCTTTACATCCACTTATTACGATCCTCTCACATCCTTCGCCTTACATTATATTCTTAAAAAGAAGAAACTATAATCTTATTGCTTTACGTATACTGTGAAAGTTTTTCAATCAGATTGATAAAACTTGGAACACCCGTTACGAACAAAATCCACGAAAGAAAACTTCTTATATATTTTAAGCAGTACACATAAAAGTGTGAAAACAGACTTTAATCTCATATCCGTCCCCATTCTAATCTGAAATTGGATTTCGGCATAAAGCAAACGGCTCTGCCAAAACGACATTGGAATTACAAAACGATAAAGGTTTTTGATTTTTATGAAGGATTTATGTATTTTTTCTTACGGCGGCGTTACAAGAAATACGTATAAAGCTGTTAGAAAAAAAAAAGTAGTAAGTAAAGATGAAAAGGCGAAGGTTTTTATAAAAAAAAGCTTCATCGAAGCGATCTATCAGCGTGCCTTTTGCATTTAATTTAGGCTTATCCAATGGGCGTTATCTGTTACCGCTATGGGGAGGAAAATACCGAGCGGTATTGCAGAACATTTTGCTATAAGCATTCCATACGTGACAGGTTACAGGTTACATTTTTCATAACGAAAAATCCATTGGTGTACGGGATTTGGCACGACCTTTGGATCAAAATTCGTGGCACTGTCCCAGTCGGCCAACACGGCTCTAAGTTAATGAACAAAATAATAAAGCGAAATAAACATGGTGGCGTTTTATCTGCAGCCGCATTATCAGGTCGCACGAGACATGCGCCTAAATTGCCAGTGTAATAAGGCCCTAAACATTATTATAACTTTTGCGAACAATGTATTAGAAAATTTCACACAGTTTTGTGACTTTCGTTAATGTTTCGTAAAAGCACAAAATCTTTTGTTTATGGAATGCTCATTAAAATGTTTTTTGATATTTGATTCAGTCGAGCATTTTCAAACCATTTTAAGAGTGAATAAATCTCCTATAACAAAAGCTTTGTCACTTTGTAAGCATCGAAAATTTCAAAAATAAATGGAGAAAAATAAAAGCACGTTTCAGACACCGCCATTATTCAAGATGAGGCTTTATTCGTGAAATAAACTGAGAGTAAAAAGTTTTCACTCAGACCGTAAAACTGAACCTCCAAATAACAATGACCTAGAGACGATAAAAAACTTATTTGAGTTTATTATCTTGACCGTTAAAAGAGCTGTTACTTGGCACGTTCTAATGCTAATGTTTTCGTAAATTAGGTACTAAGGATACTTGTTACTTTAATACCGAGAGTTGAGAAAGTTAAGGTTGAACGCTCATTCTGTTTCGTCTTGTAAATGTTGTAATTTTGCTTGATGTCTTCTGTCAAGGCGTAGCTTAAGGTGGAATCAGACGGTTCACTCAAGTGAAAGATTGCTCGAATAAATGCTGGGGTTTTCTATGACACTTTTTTTTTGTTTTACAAGTGAAATATGCAAAATGAACGACGGAAATGTACGAAAAATGGACCTTTTGAAAATGGAAAATCCTATTAAAATTTTCAATTCCGACGAGATTAATCTATAAATGATTTTAACAAGATTTTCAACCTGACGAGTGCCTTTACCAACTCGGCCACGGAATCCATATGGATTCCGTGGCCGAGTTGGTAAAGGCACTCTGTATCATTGTGGGTTCGAATTCCGTCGGAATTGAAAATTTTGATAAGATTTTTCATTTTCAAATACCTCAGTGTCGTTTAACCCTTTATTTCGCAACGTGATCGAGCTGATACATCCGAAACAAAATTTTTTTTCGCGAAAACCAATTATGATTTGTTTTAAATTTCTTCACTATTTTATTCGGCATATTCTTGTCATCTTGTAATAAAATAACCAAGCCGCACACACGCATGGTTTTTTTCTAAATTGCAAAATTGTACCGCCATGCTGTCGAGGTCACGGACCCACGATATGTTTTTATTTAATTTATTTATAAATAGTGAATATTTCAACAATTTACGACTATAAATTGTTTGTTAGCAACTGCCTTCAACTATTACATGCATTACTAGAATTTGAATGTGTTTCGTTTTGATGTAATCTAAAGGTTTTTTTGTACGTATCACCCGTAATACATCGCGCCACATACGGTAAACTAGTTTTAGTTTTCGTTGTATTACGGGTGATACACTGCGCAACTACCAACAAAATAGGTTGGATGGTTATTTTTTAATTTTATCCTTTGTAAAGGCTTTTTAGCCCTTTTATAGGCTGGTACAGTTATAATCTTCATGTTATGTTGGTATTATAGACAACTGCCCTTATGTATTATACTGGTGTTTAGCGGTAATCAGGAGTCGTATCAAGCCTGGGAAGAAGTATCATGGTCCCGGGAGCTAAATATCCTTATTCTCTGAAAAAGGAGTATTATCTTCGCCTCCAAGTACTTCAAAAGAGAAGTTCTAGGAGCAAAGTCAAAGCACATTAGCAATATTGGCGAGAAACTAGTTCACCTTCCTTCGGGAGTGCGATCAAGTCTTTCGCCAGAGCTGTCCTTGGGAGTTTCTGTAAGCCATCCTCGACACCTCTGCAAAGAAAAGACCATTCACTGGCCCAACTTGACCTTGAACAACGAAGAACATCCACTGCCAACCATCCCGCAGTGTAAAAGTGCGATGCCAGAAGATCACTTCCGGCCAACAGATGTGCGCGAAACCCTGTTCAAGTTAAACGTCTACAGGTCAAGTGGGCCTGATGGAATTCCTCCAATTGTGCTTTGGACGTGTGCTCCAGAGGTGGCTCCAGTTCTGACAAGTCTTTTCTGGAACTTCTGCTCACTGGGCGTAGTCCCAGAGCTCCTGGAAGACGGCTTTAGTGCACCCGATCCCGAAAAAAGGCGACTGCTCAGACCCGTCCAATTATAGACTCATCGCCATCACCTCTCTCCTGTCCAACATAATGGCATCATTAACTGCCAACTCTTGGGGTATTTGAAGAAGCACCAACTCATAAATGAACGACAGTACGGATTTCGTTAGGGTCGTTCATCTGATCAGATTTTCTAGTTTTCCTAAATCATCGATGGGTGGAGGCAAAATTGTTGAACCAAATACTCCTCGTGGCATAGGAAGATGGCATAGGCCATGTTCCGATATTTCATGAACGTAGGAGGTGCTGATGCTGTACAGAAGGGCATCCGGATGATCATTGAGTGAAACGTCACCTGCATCTTTGTTTTGTGCTGAAGAGAAACTGCTTTTAAGCTTTCATTCTAAGTAGTCTGATAGTTTTTCATTAAATTATTTTTTTTCTTATGATTTGAGCGAATAAACTTTGTTTTTAATAATATTTCTAAAAATAAATTAGAACCCTAACAAGGACAATGTAACAAATATGATACACTACTTTCACCTGCTACTTCTCTGTATGTTGCGCAACGTATCATATTTGATACATACAATTTCCAAAAAAGTACAAATGTGGGATTTTTTTTATTTATATTTTTTACATCTTTAGTAACCAAATTATCATACTATTTACGAAAAATACTAAATTCAAAGAAAAAAATTCTTGGTCGTTAAAGGGTTAACGCTATAAAATAAAAAAAATGAAAAATGGACCGTCTGATTTCACCTTTAGACGTTCTTGATAGGTCTTGGAACTGAAGCGACGTTCTGAAAGTTCACAATTTGGATGGATGACCGTTTAGCATTAACAACTTATCGCTTTCGTGCTTCGGAGGGCATTTAAAATTTTCGGTCTCGGCTTTTAAGTCGTTAAGCCATGTCGTAAGCCCGCAGGCGGCGTAATAAGTTAGCCACTATAGCTTATACGAACGAACATACATAGTGCACGCTCACCTTAAAGGCTCAAACACACGCTGGGCCAGCCTAAGCCAGCGCGAGCGAAGGTGAGTCGACGCAAGGCGAGTGCTACCGTCTTCACGCTTGGCGAGTCTATGCAAACTAATGTAAGTTGGCACTCGTATTCCCTCGGACAGCTAGGCGAGCAATGGCAAGGTGAGGTGAGTGGTGCTGCCCACACGTTGGCACTCGCGTTCACTTGGCGAGCATGGGCCAGCGTATGTTTGCTCCTTAAGACTGCCTTAAGTTTACTACCGCGAGCTTAGCAATTTAGTGTAGAACATTTTGTAGACGCTGACAAAGCACTAGTCGTTACTAACGCGGTTTTGCATTACACGACAACCGTAGATTGAATAATAGGGCAGAGTATAAGGATGTCTATAAATAACTAAACAAACTGATAGGGTGATTACGAGACTGGTATTCGTAAAGACATGCCCACGAAGTTAAGTTTTTTCAATCGTTTAAAGTTTGCCAATTTATTGGCAAAGCAATAATTTCATATCGAAAATCTTCTTTGTAACCAAATTGAGCAATTTGAAAAGCCATTGTCTAAAAAAATTTATACAAGCTAACTGCTCATGTTTGTACCTTCACCTGATGTATAAATATAGACCATCCATATCTAATCTTCAGACATTTCAGATTTTCATTAATATAAAGAAGTAACCAGAGGCAAGACCATGCATTCAGCACAATACATGTCCAGTTTAGTTATGTAATCTATACATATAACTAGCAGCGCCCTCGCGGCGTTACCCCTGTAATGATGGTATATGGTGATGATGATGATGGCGATGAACCTTTCCTCAAGAGTTTAGCTATCAAATGCAGAAATATTTTTTCAAATCCGTCCGGTAGTTTCTGAGTCTAGCGCATTCAAACAAATAAACTCTTCCGCTTTATATAATTGGTCTATAGAAGATAAGCGGAAGAGTTTATTTGTTTGTTTGAACGCGCTAATCTTAGGAACTACCACTAGTGGGATTTCAAAAATTATTTCTGCATTTGGTAGCTCATTTCTTGAAAAAGATTTGGGCATACTTAGTATTTTAAATGAAATTTTATAAAAATTTTTTTCTTTCTATTAAGTATACTTTTTTATTTCTATTATTTATTTTATTCTTGGTTTTAATTAATTTTATTTGTCTAATGTGAATTGTGTGTTATATATAATTTTATAGAGGCTAGAGTTAATAATATTATGATCCTTAGTTGGTTGAAACAAAACAAATTTTATTTTATACCAGCTCACAGTTAAGAGATCGTGTCAATGCCCAGATAAATTTTCCAAAATGATTTTAGGGTTCCGTAGTCCTGACAAGGAACACGCAAGGATACGCACTTGGCCGGTTTTTAAAAGACATGCTTGATGAATCCACGATGACCAACATGGCTCCTTAAGTTTAAAATTGTCCCTTATTAAGTTGTGTTACCTTGAGTAAGCGATCACGTTCGAAGTTCTGACTGTTCAATGACGACAAATTCGTTTAAATTTCACATAAATTGAGTCACATCAATTTGTTGGTCCCTTATTAATGGTTGATGTTTTCAAAACACTTGGATTGGAAGTTTGAATAAGGGTTTGAAGGTAACTAAATAAATTTAAAAGCACTTTACATCGTCATCCATTAATTACTAGTTTCAATATATTATATATTTATATATTCAATAACTTTACATATTTTCTGCTTTGTGGTTCACATTTGATACTAAAACCATTAAGTGCCAATTCAGACGTACCACAACCACACGACACCGACAACCACACCACAACGACGCAACGTGGTCGGGCGTATATTTGTATTGAAAATGAATTTCCAATTCAGACGTACCACATTTTGTCGTTGTTATCGACCACCTGTGTAAGACGACCACATCGCGACCACATCACAACCACATCGCGACGACATGACGTCATCAACAGCGCGTGCCTAGCTGGCGCCTGTTACATCGACATTTTGTCGGTACCACAACGCAACTGCAAAAAGTCGCTGCGACACAATTCACACGCAACCACAGCTGGACCACATTTTGTCGCTGCGACGTGGTGTGGTAGTGGTGCGTGTGTTTTGACGCTTATATAGATATATAAAATAGTCAGATAAAATTATCAGTTTACTCAACTTTGTACGGAAACTCAGTTTTTGGTTTTGATTTGCATACCTAAACGCGTTTTGCGGCTGTGTGAGAATGTTGGTTAACTTCACGAATTGATATGTAGTACCTACTGTGCAATGTCTTTACTATCTTGCCTAATTTTATAATTCTTTTTTAAACTATCGCGATCACTATTCATATTGAAAATTTTTATGGATACGGGATTTTATCGCGTAATTTACCTTATTTGTCCCGACGTTTCGGCTATGTCACAATAGCCGTGGTCGTGGGCAGACAGACAAACGTCGGGATAAATAAGGTAATTTACGCGATAAAATCCCGTGTCCATAAAAAATTTCAATATTTATAATTATTTTTAAGTAGGTATCAGCTAGATACCACCTAAGTTTGCGACGTGTAGCGTGTGATGCCAGGCGAATTTTTGTTGAGGTAGGTATTAATCCTCTTTTTTTCTTTTGACGACTTTGACGAGACTTACATTGTTCGACTGGCTCCTCACTGGAGCTTGAATATTTAGATTTTAAACGGATGGATCACCGAAAAGAAAGCTAGGCCCCATACCGTGTTTGTTACCCTGATTCTTCACGGTGTTGGTTGCGAAAGAACAGGAGTAGAATCATCTAGCTCATAAGACGTTTCAAAGTGGTCATAGCGGTTCTACTGAATAAATGATATTTTAATTTGACCATGTGTATTATCATCATTATAAGCAATATGATTTCGAAAAAAATAATAAACTTGCAATCACATTAAACTGGGTATTGTTGACGCACATGGTATGTTCACGCACCAACCACTTGCGAAGTGTATACGTTTGTTCTCTTGGAGCGCGCTCCGCGGTGAGCGCTCCGATCGGTGCCGATATTTGTGCGAACTTATGTTCGGTCTTAAGGTTCTTTATAATCGGCGACTGCCGATCGTAAAGTTCTTTGTATGGTCTCCCAATAAGAGGAGCTCAGCTCAGTCTGTTCTTGTGGAGATGCACGTATCGTTTCCATCAGAGCGGTGGATGCACGGAGCACAGTAGGTGTGTGAAAATAATGAATACCCAGCTTAATACAACATCATTATAACAAACACAAAAAATGAACTTTATTCTCGATATAAAACTTGAAATCAAAGTCAACTTTTATTTTTTTATTTCGTCATTCAACAATAACTATAATCCTCAACTAAAATTATTTTAGAGGGATCAGTGATTTGTTGTACAGCGATGCTATTTATTCAATAGCTAATGAAGTTAATTCAGTTCTGATTTCAGCACAAACAAAATATTTGGCATGCTTTTACATGCCAACACGAATTGAAATGTTAATCCTGTGTAATCTGTGGTTAGATCAACAAAACAGTGGTATTTGGTCATCGGTAACCAGTATTAAATGAAAGTTATCTCAAATTTATTTAAATATACCTACCTATACTTTTAAAATCGAAGAATTTCATACTTGACTGAACAATTGTAATGTAGACAATAGCAGCATTTACACGCAGAGATATCTGTGCGGATATCTGTAAAGATATCTGTACAGTCCAGATGCCGCGGGAAATAGCACGCCCCATTCCAACCTTTGACAGTTTTATCCGCGGTTATCTGTAAAGATATCTGTACGGATATCTGTACAGATATCTGTACAGTCCAGATCCGTGGTAAAGTTATTTATTTATAAAGTTATAAAGTTATTTATTTAAAAAAGTATGTAACTTTACCGTGACTTAACTTTAAAAACTCTACCGTAACTTTACTTTAAAAACTCTACCGTGTAAAGGCCGCTATTCTTTCAGATCTTCAAGGTAGGTAAATGGTATAATCAGAGCTTCAAAAATAAATCTGACACTTGCCTACATTTGTCGTTTGTACGTGTCAAATGTGTGACTAATGCCACGTAATAATTTAATTTGCGTGTTAATGTAGAGTAAAAACTTTACAAATTTTTATTCTAAGTATTAAAACGTTGAGTGCCACCGGCGCACGTAATAAACATGAAAGGCATGACAGTGAACGCATTAGGTAGCTTACAAGTATGTTTGCAATATCAGAAGCATAACTCTTTGACAAGTCTCCGAATACTATACCGCTTCTTCGTAGAACTTGTACATCAACGGGCTTAAACAGCCTGATTGATTATTTAAAGCTTTAGACCAGACCGAAGTCTTAGAAACTTAAAACTTTCAAGGAAGTATCCTATTGTAATCAGAATAGGGTATCGAATCCCGATATTCTATACTTTATGTTTCTTGAGCTGTGTTGGCCGACTTTTGATTCGAAGGTTGAGTCTACAACCTTGAAAAAATCCATAGCCAGAATTTGAATCTACAACTTACGCCTTTAGTACACCGACGCATTCGCATGCGGCAGCGAGTCGTTGCGAAATCATTGCGGTGCGAAACATCTGCGGAACGTTAGTACACTGCAGTTTATTCGCAAGGAAATGTCATTGTAATTTTCGTCTTTTCTTGAGTTTTCTTCCATGCAACCTCTTTTTTGTATGCATTTTTGTAATCAACATGCCCAACTAAATATAGTTCGGGATAATTTCGAACCAAATTCAATAATATTTCAATATTTTCGGCTTCCATTGTGCGAAATTCTGTCCTCACCGACAGATCGCGTTCGCATCGCATTGCGATGCGAAACTCCAATGCGAATCGGCTGCGTCGGTGTAACAGCCATTTCGCAGTTGCTTGCGAAACAATACAGACAAGGATGCAACTATTTCATCTAGCTATATGATAGAGCGAGACATAACACATGCGAAACATTGCCATACAACTTACAGTTTTTTCGTCGATTCGCTGCCGCATGCGAATGCGTCGGTGTACTAAAGGCGTTATAGATTCAAATTTTCTCTCTCTTTGTATATAGATTTTCATTGCTGAGGGTTGCGACCTATCAGTAAAATTTTCTCCGGTACTATATACAGTGACCAGTTGAATCGAAAAGAGTGGAAAGCTCGAAGGGAGTCCTTTGCCCAGCAGTGGGACAGTATAGGCTAAATACAATACAATACTAGGGTATTTATTTTATTTTAGAGTCTTAGGAAAACTTACAGCTAGGTAAAAAACACATGGATTAGATAATAATTTATGAAACAGTAGGTACCTATTAGTTATTACATATACATGCTTACTGATGGCCAATTACAAGTTTCCACTTATAGATATAGTATGTATACTTATAGTATAGATGAAAGGTAAATGTCATACCAAGTAATGAAATAATGAACCACTGCGCTAGAGGTTGTACAAGTTTTCATACAATATTCAATCTACACGCTGCGTGTCTAGATTGGCAAAATCTCTGTTAAAGGTACTGAAGTGTGCAAGACGATGACGTGCGCTTCTAGTAAGTTCCAGGGTTGATAGGAACTAATAGTGGATCAAACAAAACGCGCTTTCAAGTTCTACTAGCATCGTAATTCAAGTTAGAGTTCACTCATTGTTCGCTATCGCGTTCTGAAGCAAAGCTCTTTATAAAGTTTGAGTATTTGAAACGCGAAATCTCCATAACCCGGGCATAGGTTGACAAAGATTAACAGTCCCATTCAACATTGTCTATGGGGAGTTCGATGTAGTCTGGGAGCTATAGCTTTGCTAAGGGGGGGTCCAAGGGTTCCAAAATACAAAGATTGACTAGTTTCCCCTCGAACTTAAAAAAATCACTTAGACAAATGCTTGCTAAGGAGGGGACCCCGAACCCCCTAACCCCCCGCCCCCCTGATATGCGTCCATAGTTCGATGTAATGTAACATAACTTTAGGTATATACACGCAACCCATCTCATCCCACTGCTGGGTATTGACCTCTCTTCGCTCGTGCCAACCCCTATCCTGTTTATTGGAAAATCCATACCCATATTATAAATGTGAAAGTGTGTTTGTTTGTTTTGTTTGTCCTGCTTTCACGTCAAAACAGAGAGACGGATTGGCGTGATTTTTAGTGTGGAGATAGTTGGAGGGCTGGAGAGTGAAAGAGGCTACTTTTTATCCCGAAAATATGTATGTTTCCCGTGGGATAAAAAAGTATTTGCTAGTATTTTATAAATCTTAATGAGACTTCTGTATTGTGTCGTGCTTTACCTCCGCCTGCTTTCAGTGGAACTCGAGGTGTCAAGTACTGAGGCATAATTTCCCCCGTGGAATTACAGAAAGTGCTTTTCTCAGTACCTGCGAAACGGAGTGACTGAAGGATGCGTTCATTTTTAGCTGGATTTTTTGATAAAATATTCTGTCGAGGATTTGTTGTCTGGGGGCTTTTGGATAAGAGAAAGAATCACCTAGCTCTTAAATTCAACGTGATCCAAATGGTTTTATTGAACAGGCCCTTGATGGCTTTTTGTGTTAAATAAACGAAGCATAAATTGTTATTCTGAGAGTAGCCTAAAAAAAGCAGAATTTCACGCTATCTCATCACACTAATATTATGAATGCGAAAGTTTGTCAGTATGTTTGGATGAATGTATGTCTGTGCCTCTACAACTCGACAACCACTGAACCGATTTGGATGAATATAGATAATGACTGGGAATAGGACACAGGCTACTTTTTATCTGGGTACATCGCGAGCAAAGCTACGGGTGAACGCTAGTCTACTAATAAACTCAAAATAATTTAAATCTAGTACGCAGAGGTGCTTAAAATAGAACAGGGCCTGTATTCTACTAGATGACAACCGCTTTGGTTTGGTTCGATCTCTTAAATGTCAGCCATTTGGTGAAATAGTAGAATAGCTTTTCAAAAATTTGTTCTGCCAAAGTTCAAAACCTCACCACAACTGAGTCGTTTGTTATTAGTAGTCATGGAAACAGTCGCTTTAGTTGAGGTTTTGGTTTAGGTTGATAAAAAGTTCGGTACCGGAATCGACGCCCAGATTATTTTAAATTAACGTCACCGCGAGTGAATATATAGGCACAAAATAAAAAATGATACACCATGTAAAAAGTAAGTGTCTCTTCGGTACTATGGTGACCTCAGAGACTGGTTTCTTTCTATTAATATAGTTATGGTTGAGTTTGGTATTGGTAATGAATTTAAAGTCTGGTTTGAGAATAAAATTGTAATGAATCACTATGGTAAAAAGTCACTTAAACAGATAATACGTAAACTAGGAATTATTTAACTAAATGGTAAAAAATGGTATTCAATGGTTGAAATGGTTTGTGGTATGTGCACGCGGTGTCAAGGACTGGTGAACGCGAACTGAACTCAAATCGTCAGTTTTGGTAAAATAGCTGCGCGGTGAAATGCACAGCGATGCACAAATGCATAATCGCTGATGTTTCGGTTTACTCCGAACACCACACAGGTTTCATATATTAATTAGTTTTTTCCGTTTGATTTATATTCAGGATCATGAATAAACTATTTTCGTAACATTCTGTTAGTACTCATTAAAGTAAGTAAGTTCGTATGAGCAAGTGGCCAACTCCAGTGACGGAATTTTTAGGCCGCCTAAAGGCCTCCGTCATGGCTTAACGATTTAAAAGCCGGGACTGACAATTTAACGTGCCATCCGAAGCACAGAAGTACTCAGCTCGTAATACGTGGTCACCCATCCAAATTGTAACCGCACACAACGCTACTTAACTTCAACGATCAATCAAGAACGTCTAAGCAAACTATGCCACGAGAGCGAATCCGTCAGCGTCGTGAGCGTTTCAAATGCGAGATTTAAATCAGTCTTATTTATTTTCTTGAATAGGTAAACTACTCGTATTTTCCTAACATTCTGTAAGTGCTCATTTATCACAGTTTTAGCTAAAAGTTTCAAAAAATGGCTGTGTTACTTCACATTTTCATTCAAAGAACCGCAATTTGAAGCTTTACTACCCAAGAGACTTGAAGAACGCACTACAGGAAATCTTGTTACATGAGAGCTTTAAGTTGAGGACTATTCAACTCTGCTGTAAGATATCATTGGGCTGTGTTTTTCACGTTTTATGAGGAAACGTTTTGAAAAATTGAGAAAATGCTTCGAAATGAGCATTACAATGAACTCTAAGCCCGCTTAGAATTCACGTAATGCACGTAAAAATATAGTGAGGAAACCAGTTTTATTAAGGCTTTAGCAGACATGCTACTTTTAGCATCGGCGATAGGAGATTAGTCGCTTTTCAGGAGCAAAATGTAGCAACTAACATTTCACACCGTACACTAAAGGCGCTAACTCATGTTGGGCCAGCCTAGGCCAGCTTAGGCGAGTTGAGGCATTATCCTCACTCGGCTAACAAAGTTTTTCATAAGGATTAAGTTGCTTTCCACAGACTTTAAAGTTAGTTTTGACTACTACATACAGCGAGGTTCTTTTAACACTCAATAAACCAAAGGATCGAAACCTATTTCGTGTCTTTGAACATTATTGTAGATCCGAATACAGACATTATTTGCAAAGGAAATCAACCTCATGAATACCTAACGAATTGTGTGAGCTACTACGTCGATAATTCTGTCGTGTTTACTTTCTGTTTGGTATCATTAGAATAATTTCCAAATTGGGTATTATACGAAAAGCTTATTTTTTTCTTTGAACTTTTACGTGCGATTGATCAAACGAGACAGAAATTGCCAGGAAAGAACGATACTAATACTTTATCTTTGGAAATTGCTGGAATAAAGTGTCATCGAAATCAGGCCGCCAATCTAAGGGAGTGGCCACATTGCGTTTTCTGCAGCGCGTTTTTGAACTGCGCCTTTGTATCGATACAAACGCGCGTTCACATCGCGTTTGTTTGGATACAATAGGTACCTATTTATTTTGTGAGAAGGGAGCTGTCTGCGCGTTTGTATCGATACAAAGGCGCAGCTCAAAAACGCGCTGCGCGTTTGTATCGTTCAAAAACGCGCAGTTCAAAAACGCGCTGCAGAGAACGCAGTGTGTCCACTCCCTAAAGTCTCCCTAAATTCAACTCAATTCAAAATATGCTTTGGAATATTCGATGTCGGTCATATTCGGAAAACAGGAAATTAGCCTATGCGAATTATTTATATTGAAGTACTGCACTAGACTCAATTTACGCTATCAACATTGAAAATCTAGAATGAATAGTCTAACTTTGAGTTTCAACTCTTTGGCAAAAAACCAAAATCGTTTACCAGTACAAAAGTCCCCTATGGTGTTTGTAGGATAAAATTGGATTGCATTCTGATACTGTTTCACGGAGTAAAGTCGTGATATCGAAATGGAAAATGTGTGAATGTAGAACACATTCACACATTTTCCATTTCGATTCTTCAAAATGATAAAACAAAATTACTCAGGAATTTTCAGAACAATAATCAAGTAAGTCAAGGCTCCCAAACTTGGTCTTTGACTGGCATCCAAAAATTCAAACTCAAGGTTTCTCAAAGGGCGATGGAGCGTAGTATCCTAGTAGTTGAGAGGACCGACCGCGTCCAAAACACCATACTGCGCTCTAAGACCAAAATCGCCGACGTAGGGGAGAAAGCCGCGAAACTGAAATGGGACTGAGCTGGGCACGTCTGCCGCATGCCAGGAGACCTGTGGGCCAAAATTACCACTACGTAGAGCCCTGACACAGTGACTCGGCAGCGCGGCAGACCACGAATGCGATGGCGGGACGAGCTAGACGCCTATGAGAGGCACTGGATCTTGGTGAAGGGGGGGGGGGGGGGGCTTTGCCCAACAATGGGACAGTATGGGCTAGTAGAAATAGAAATAGAAATCAAGTGTGTTTTATGTTTTATACTTTTTTTGCCCATTAAAAAAAACTTAAAAGAAAAATCGTCCTATAAGTTGCTCTAATAGAAACATTATTTCAACTTTCTATAATAAATAAAATACAATTTTATAATTGTGTAACAATTAAATGAATTCCATATCGTCCATTCATTCTCTTCATTACCATCCCGAATTGCTAAGCTGTTTCCAAAACAGTGAAAAGTTTTTGCACTCTGTTCATTTAGTGATTTAGATGCTTTTTCAGTTTCCGATGCACTTGATTTTGTAATTTAGATGAAACATTATTATGCCGCATTTTCAGAGTTTCTAAACTCTGATTAAATTTATGCGGCATAATGAATTTCTAGTGGTGTTGTGTAAATTCATTTTCGAAATTTTGAGAAACTTGTAATGATTAAAGGGTTTGTTTTTACAGTCGTGCTATTATTGCACGCGTATATTTTTTTGACTGTAGGTATGAAATATCCATACTTCCATACCCGTATTACAAATGTAAAAGTGTGTTTGTTTGTTTGTTTGTCCTGCTTTCACGTCAAAACAGAGAGACGGATTGACGTGATTTTTTCTGTTGAGATAGATGGAGGGCTGGAGAGTGACATAGGCTACTTTTTATCCTGAAAAAATGCATGTTTCCCGTGGGATAAAAAAGTAGTAGTCCACGCGTGCGAAGCCGTGGGTATTTCGTCCGCTAGTATTTCTATAAATTGTGAAGTAATAATCAACATAAATTAATTTTGGGTACTTCTTTATTTTGAACAAGATTTAGCGCTACGTTCCACCTCAGCAATCTGAGCGATTTTTCCGCTAGATATGGTGTGCTCAGAATATTTCCACTTATTACGAACAACGCCTAAAAATTCAGCTCACGGAATCCTGCTATCATTTTGTGGTACATTCTAATTATCAAATTTTGTAGGCTCCATTTAATTTTGGAACAAGATACTTGTAGGATATACTTAATGATATGTATCATTGGATACGCCATGGAGCCTAAAATCGGTAGCATTGTTATTTTGTTACAGTCACCAAAACAGTATTGTCTTATTCTATGCTCTTCTTCTTCCACATTAATTGCAATATTACTTTTTTTTATGTATTCTAGCACTAATGTCTGACGTGTGATATCACTCTTCTACTATGACAACATATCCATAAGGCCGCTCAAACTAGCGCATTTATGGATGTATTCAGCGATTAAAGTCTACGATGAGGTCAGTCGGACATTTTGAATTTGATGATAGTTATCAATTTTGGATTAATTTGTTGATCATAGTTATCGTCATCAAATTAATCCAAAATTTATGTTATTATGAAAAGCGTGAGCTAAATTAAACCTAAAAAGCTTCCGAAACGCATTATTTATCTGGAAATACTGTATCCGGGTATTTATCACGTATCATATTGCTATAATATAAAAATCATTTCTATTTTGTGGACGTACACAAATAAATACACAAAATCACGCCTTTTTCCTGTATGGGTAAGCAGAGACGAGATTTTTAGTCCTTACGTACATTTCTGACACAAATTCGTATATTTTGTATTACAGAATTTTTCCTGCGTTGCATTTTTCCCATCTCAAGGCAACATAAAGACATCGTAACTTGTCAAAATATTACTTAGGACATCAAAAGGAGATAAACACACATTACGAATGTATACGGTTCGGGTCGCGCTAGCTTCGAAGCAATTTTCTTTATAATGAAGATATTCCACCGGTGTTATTCAAAAAGTCTACCTTTTATAAAGCTTCGAACACAGACTTTGGAGACAGCTAGCACACTCTAAATACCTGATACACCTCGTCGGCTAAATTCGAAAACCTCGTAACTCCGTCTTTTTTGACGAAAATGACTTTTTGATGCAGTTTATAATTTTCTACCAAACTGCATCAAAAAGTCATTTTCGTCAAAAAAGACGGAGTTACGAGGTATTCGAATTTAGTCGACGAATTAAAAATGTTCTAAAATTCAATTCAATAATAGCCTTCTAAGTTTGAAATTAATTAAATAAAACTAAATGCTGGTTGTTGGGAAGCAAACCACTAGAGAAGGGTAGAGTATTTTTTTTTTAAGAACAGGAAGTATTTTTCCACGGGGTTTTATTAATGAACTTGAAAGGAGAAGACAGCGTCCTGTCGGGTTAGCTTATTTAGGTAAAGCTGGAAACAAACTATCGGACGCATCCATAAGTCGCGGCTGTTAGCCGCGACTGATAAGTGTGCACACCGTCCGAACACCCAGCGGGCCAGATTGCCTTCGGACGACTGAAGGTCCAAGGACGCGTCCGCGACTTTCGTCAGATAAAGTGCACAGTTCTATGTTCGTTCTATATCCAGATACCTATTCAGTCGCGGCTGTCTGCCGCGTCCGTAAGCCGCGTCCGACAGTATGTTTCCAGCTTTACACTCCAATCTATACCTATTTCTTATAGGTATTTCTACAAATAAATTAAAAACTGTTTGGTCGATTTCATGTTTATCCAACCATGGGTCCAAATTATAACTAAAACGTCTCCATGGTGACGATACAGCAACAATTTGACAAAACTGATATATTTTTGGATTCTCTTTTATAAAGTGATTTTAAAAATGGAAAAAGTGAGAAGTGATGTGCTTTTTTGATAAGAATTTATTGAGTCATGTTTTCATTGAGATTTAAAAATAGTGAGCTAGCTCCATTTTCCCAAGTTATGTGGTTTTTATAATGCCTCCAGCGTTTTGCTTAGCAATTCAAATTGTAATGCTTTAAACGGTGCCGGTGGCTAGCGGATTAAATTTAATGATGAGCCTAATTGTGCTTCGGTGGCTAAGTTGCAAGGGTCCGGCAAAGGTCGTATCGATAAACAAGTATTTATAGACTTTTCTTGACTTTATTTTACGTGTATTTATACCAAATGAGGTGGCAGGATGAACTAGAGTCTAAGGAACATTGGCTTCCTTAGCATTAGGCTGCGAAAGGTGAAAGGGTAGGAAGGCCTGATTCATGATTTCATACCCTACTTAGATTTTAGTCTCGATGTATGAATTCTTATTCATTGAGACCAACTTTTGTAACACCGATTCGAGATTAATTATCTAAATTAAAAGCACCTTTTTATAATTTTGTTAAACAAAAATTTTTAGAAATTTTTAAAGAAACTAATAACTATAAAATACAATAAAGCCAAAATGCTCTAAAATGTTGATACACAACTTGGTCTTGTTTTGGTCATTCTACGAGTAGGTACTTACTTCAGTTGTTAAATTTTGTTATACTTCACTGATTTACATGTTAACTGCACCTCACATTATCTAGGCATCAGATGATATCGTAGTTTTAGTATCTTTGGATTTTTAGTTAGTTTAAAAATTGTTGTTAATTATTTTAAAATTTTTGTAAATTAATTTAATTAATCCGGAGACGAACCAAGATCAAAGATGTCGGTATTCGGGTCATGGAACTCAAATGGACTTGGGCGGGACACCTGGCGAGACGTGGTGATTACAGGTGGTGTAAAGCGTTGACGGAATGGTGGCCGAGGACTGGCAAAAGAAGCGTCGGACGTCCGGCAGCACGATGGGCCGACGATATTGTTAGCGTCGCGGGCCGGCAGTGGATCAGGCAGGCACAGGGCCGGGAAGAATGGCAAAAACAAAGGGAGGCCTATACCCAGCAGTGGGAGAGATCAGGCTGCGGATGATGATGATGATGAATTTAATTTTAATGTTTAATGAACTGTGTATAACAACAAAATATAACTTAAATCTTATCTCCATCCTTCCCAAAATTTGGTTACAAGGTAAAAACAAGTAACCCTTAGGTCAATAAATTCAAAGTTGTAAAGAGGTTTTTCCTTTCAAAAGTATAATTAGAAAACGGGAACAAAGGATGATTAGACCCTATTGTGTGGCGCAATGCTTTTATAGTAACCTATAAAACATCGAGCCCCTGTAATATTTTCAAAGAAAAATGCCAGCACTTTGGCAAACCTCCAAATAAATAAAATACTTTCACACAACCCTAAAGTAAATATTAAGAACGTTTCTATAGAGAGAGTAACAGAAGTCCGTAATCTGGGTCTGCTGATGGACAGTTCACTGCGCTTTGAAAAGCATGTAGTACAAACCGTTCGAAATTGTTTTTATAGATTGTCTGTTTTGTATCGCATGAGAGAATACCTAAGCACTGACATACGAATCAAACTTTGCGATTCTTTGGTTCTCTCTAAACTTAATTACGTGGATAATGTTATCGGGGGATGTATGTTGGCTAGTTCTAAGAAACTTATTCAGCGTGTACAGAACGCATGCATTCGTTTTTGTTTCCCGATTCCTAGGAGAGCTCACATATCTCCATACATAAATAGTTATGGTATTTTAAACATGTCGTCGCGTCGCAGCCTTCACTTTGCAACACTACTGTTCGGAATTGTAAGAGGTCAGGTACCTGTATACTTGTATGAGAAACTGATTTTTTCTGCTCGAAATATCCGTTATGCGATACGTCTAATTCACACGCAACACAGAACGTCTGCATTTCGTGGCAGCTTTCGTTATGCTGCCACGAAATGCTGGAATAATATCCCACCTCCAATTAGAAATTCAAATACAGTTTATGCATTTAAAGTAAATCTAAAAAAATACTTGTTGGATTCACAAAAATCTTCACTCTGAGAAGTCGTTCTTTGCTGCTGCAGTAGCATAAATATTATTATTTAGTTAAAGTGTTAAAAAGTGTAAAGTGTTAAAAAAGTGGTAAAGATTTTAAGTTGTTGATAAACATTTTAAGTTGTTAATTTGTTAGTTTAATACCTGTTATTTTGTGTAACTTCAAATAATTTTGGCTAATTAGCTTATTCATATACCTAGCTCTTTTCTTTTGGCAATTATTGTTAACTACTATTAATATAAAAACTTAAACGCGTGTCATAGTAGTTGATGCGCTACTCATTTCGGCGCCACTGAAAACCAGCGCTCTAACAGCCTTGGCGCTGCTGGAGCAAATGCTGAGGGGTAGCCCTATTTTCTTGTCACTGTAACATTTTTGATTTATATGCCTGTACCGTACCTATAGTGACGAAAATAAAACTTATTTCTATTCTATTCTATTCTATTTGGATTTTGTAGGTTTTCCATCTTCATAATGTAGTATAATGTGTAGCTCTGTGGTGGCGCCATAACCTGAGGTTTTCAGAGCATCATTAGCCGTGGCTAGGTATTTCTCTGACAATGATTTATGAGCTAATGCGAGGATTACCATGTTTCCAAAACCACAGAGATTTTTGGTTTATGGAGAATCTCAGGGGAACTAATTTGAGTACCTCTAGTGTACGTCACTTGAGATTTGTGTTAATTAAAGAAAATTAAGAATAATAATATTTATTATTTCGGAACATAATAATAACGCTCAATAATTGGGAAATATCAATGATATGCAGTACTTAGGTAAAAAAAAAGAAAAATCACGCCTGAATTTTAAGCAGTAAGTACTTATTTATCCTATGTGCAAATCAAATACTAATTGGACAGTTACTGCCTGTGAAGAAATACGCTAAATACTATAATATTACTAAATCTTGTAGTATGTCATCGATATCAACAAACACACAAACTTACAAATTACTTTCTACCACACAAAAAACTATCACGAAACTATAACTTTCCCTTCAAATTCCCTTACCCCGTATTCTTGTAATAAATCGGTGTCATGGTGATTTCAACATGATCACAATTTGATGACACGTGGAAAGGAAAAGGAATGATTTACGTAACGCTGATACGGGTATGACTGATGAAAGGGTGAGGGATCCATTTTTATACTGTACGGTACCCTAAAAAGTAACTACGTAATCACTTAAATAAAAAGGTCACTGGTAACCCCTTTTTATTAAGTACCGGGAAGGTGTGTGGTAATTTCTCACACTCATGTTTTTGCTAGGAATAAGTATGCCCTGTGACTTTGCTCGAAGTTTTTATATACAAACGGTATTTTTGCGCTGTGACATCGGAGTCCAAAATATTAAAGAATGCTTTTCACTTTGTTCTTTTACCTAAAGAAAGGAACCAAATTGCACGGTAGACAACCAGATCTTTTATGAAAATATTCACAAAGGCACTAAAATAAACATTTGGTACAAACCCGCATTTTGCAAGAGTTAAAGCCCGTTGTGTGATGTTTTGACAAAATTGCACCCTCAGCGTATAGATGTGATTTAATAAAAAGAAAGTCGCGCGTTCATTTTTTTAAATCTACATTTTTTCAAGTTTCTGTCTGTCAATCAGCTTAGAAGTTTTTTTAGAGGTTCAAGAGCCTCTAAGCCTACGACCGACCTATGTTTCACATAATTTTATCTTGATATCACCCGTTCTTGAGAAAAAAGTTTTGACAGGTGTCTGCCTGTCAACCAAGGCAACCCTGGGCAACCAAGTGAGCCCTTAAAGGTTCTACGGGTTTGTTTTTTTCCTTTGGAGGACGGAACCTTAAGGGGATTTGGGGCATTAAGGGCGCATTCAAATTTGCCGCAAAGTGCTGTAAATGCATACAGATAAAAAATGCGCGATTGCAACGCTGCGGCTGCGGCTCAGACTAGTGATGGTGCGCACGTTGTTTTTGTTTTGTTTTTGTTGTTTCTTCGTCAGAGTCTATCGTGAAACTAATATATAACACTACCATTCTCAAACCTAGCGACGCCTGCGCGGCTGCAGCGCTGCAGATGCGCGGCCTCCGCGCGGCACCTTGCTGTAAATTTAAAAGCACCCTCAATGTGGAATACACTTTGTTGCAGGCCAGTACCACACTACAGTTTGTATCTATCGAAATAAAAAGCATACAAGCCAAATCGAAGCGAGCATCACTCAGCAAGTTTCGCATCGAACTAGACGTAAAAATGCAATTTCGCTCGCAATCCGTGTACTTTTGTGCACATAAATCAGTCGCTAAAACAAGGCAGAAGTAAACAGACAAAATGTTGCGAAATTGCAAAAGTTTAAAACAAATCTCGGAGCAGACCCTGCTTACCTACTTTAAATCGCGTTTTCAAAGCTTGAGTTTGCAAATGTATCAAAATATTGGATTTACTTTAAGCGCCATTTACATGGTGCAAGTTTTGTTGCCTCGAAGATGCGAGAAACTAGCTCCACGACAATTCAGTGACAAGCAATTATCGACCTTGCGTATGATTTCAATGTTTAGTTTACATTGTCATATTTTGACATTTGCTTTCGATAATCGCATAGCTTACATACAAGCTTTGCATACAAGATACATACACTACATACAAGATGCGAGAAACTAGCTATATGACAATTTAGTGCCAAGCAATTATCGACCTTACGTATGATTTCAATGTTTAGTTTACATCAAGGAATTTCTATACTACGTTCCTAGTATAGAAATTCCTTGGTTTACATTGTCATATTTTGACATTTGCTTTCGATAAGAGCATAGCTTACATAAGTACAAGCTTTGCTTACTCGTATATGGTGCTGTGTGAAATATCCAGCAATAATTTATTTATTTATTTAAAATCATTTTCTTTCTAGTTCTTTATGTCATTTCCGCGGATATTATAAAGGAAGTCGCACCAAAACTGTCTCCGCCATTTCTAAAGACTTCATAAACAGGATAAAGACATCAGAAATGCTTTCACACAAGTCTCACCGACACAATTGAAGCAATTTAAGATGAAAATGGAAGCTATTACTCATACTATTTATTTTCTCGAAACATCTAATACATTTCGTATCGATCTCATTGGGAAATTTTCAATTTGCTATTCTTACCGCCTATATGTGGTAACCAAACGTAATTTATCTTACAAGGCTTGTCTTTTGTCTTTCAGATAAATCTATGTTGTGGAAAATGAATAAAGAAAGGTAGTGCAGGACGTAATGGAGCCAAATTAAATACCTTTATTTCAGTAAAATTAGTGTAAAGAAAAGTGACTCGAAGTTATTGTTACAATAATAGTTACAATGGTTAACTGTGAATTGACTGTTTGAAAGGTCCTATAGAACAATAATACCTACTTATTTATTCTTCATTAGATAGCTTAGACGATAAAAAGCTGGATGGACATCTAAAAGTTAGGCACTAGTAGATCGTAATTTTTAACTGTTCTTTAGATTAGACTAATCGGCAACCAACATATTATACCATCACAACAAAAAGGTCTCCAAAGAAAATCTAAACAGTTCGGGTTAGTTACACCATTTATAACTCAAAAAAAGCTGGAACGATTTCTTGATTTTTGATTTGTTGGATTGATATTCACTCCGAATAGCAAAATAACCATTTAATTTCTGAATTACATTTTCTCGTACATTTTTCATAGAACGGCATCGTAGAGGAATCTCGGATTCTGAGGCGGTACAAAGTTTGCTGGGTCTGCCAGTAAATTTTAAAAGCTAAATCACCTTTTGTTGTAGCTACTCTAATGCAGTGGTTCCTAATCTTTTCAACCTTGTTAGTTGCTACCCCCTACGACATGTCAATAAAACAAATTTTACCCCCGTTTAAAGTTTTAGTTAAAAATCCTAAAATTCCTCTCTTTTTAATTCCCCCCCCCCCCCTCAAAAAAGCTATTTTACCCCCGTGGGGGTAATTACCCACAGATTCGGAACCACTGCTCTAATGACTATCGGATGAAAAGCGACATTACCGTACGAATAGATTTTGAGATAATCCAGCCATATATCAAAGACATTTTCTGTCTTGGGCAAAAATGGATCCTTAGATCTCAAACTATCCAAGCATCACTTAAGATGCTTATTCAAATGAAGATGTAGTAGACGTGTGAAGCCGGCAGACAATAAATTCTTATCAAGTTTCTTACCATTTTTAGGGTTCCGTAGTCCTGACAAGGAACCCTTATAGATTCGTTATGTCCATCTGTCTGTCTGTCCGTCCGTTCCGAAGTTTTGAGTAAGAGTCCCCCCCCCCCCCCCCTCAGCAGGCTTGAAAAGTCTGGAAAAATTCATGATGATAGAGCATTTAAGATAACTTTATTAGTTTAGCAGTAATATTCGTTGAACTTTGGTGTTGGATAATTTTGTACCAAATACAAAATCCTTAGAATAAATCCTTTAAAGTGACTATGATGAAGTAGTTACTTGTTTATAACGGGGGGATATTACGGAACCCTACACTGCACGTGGTCCGACACGCACTTGGCCGGTTATTACTCCTAGGTACCTACTGCAGGTGGGAAGTGCATTTTGCTCTATCATAATTCTGAAATGTACTTGCTTTCTTGTTCAACAAAGTCTCCGAGGAAATTTAGTCTTTTACTGAAGTAAAGCATAATTTATTTGGCAAATATTTTACCGCATCGAATTTTAACATGATTTACGGAACAAAGGAGAATGCTTTTAAGCCTATTTTAATGTTAAAATAATTTATTGTAATAGCCGTAATTTTACTGCGAGACAAGTAAGTGCTTACTCGTTTACTTTAAGCATCATAATATTTTCTTCAAAACTCAGACAAATTATGGTTAGGGAACCTCTTTACTTTTTAATTTATCTATCAACTAGTGAACGCCCGCGGCTTCGCTCGGGTGGACTACTTTTTTATATCCCACGGGAACATTACATTTTTCCGGGATAAAAAGCAGCCTTTGTATTATTCCAGAACATAACTAAAAACATTCCAAATTTCATGTCAATCGGTTTAGTAGTTATGGAGATACGTGGTAACAAACATTCACACACTACACACACATACACGGACTTTCGCCTTTATAATATTAGTAGGACTACATATCACAAAGTATTTCAATTTATTAAAACCTATGTTAGGTTTTTCTTATGGCGACCACTTATCTAAACGTCAACCGTGGTGTTCAACGATTGTTTTAATTGATCTGATAAGTAAAACCATTAGCGTTTCAACATTTTTTTAAGCTCCGACTACTTGTTTTCAAGTTGCAAAGTTACGAAGTTGATTGATGGTCAAAAATTGATTTTCTAATCAATCAGCGATAGTCTTGCTGTCTCTTTATGAATTTCAATCAGAACCCTACTCGATAAACAATATTGTTTTTACCCGACTTCAAAAAAGGAGGAGGTTTTCAATTCTTCGGAATCTTTTTTTTGTGTATGTTCACCGATTACTCGAAGACGCCGGGGCCGATTTTAAAAAATATTTTTTGTTTGAAAGAGCATACTTTCCGATTGGTGCCATAAAAATTTGGTGAGGATCTGTTGAAAATCTTCGAAATTATGAACAGAAATGCTCCACGAGAGTGCCACGAAAATTGCTGTTTATAACATTAAAGTCGGTTACGGTTTTTTTTTTAATAAAGCCACTTGTATAGTATAAGTTATGAGTATGAGTAACCTCACACTTAGAGATTTTGCCTAGTAGCTCAATTGGTCTCAGTGAATGGCTACGGTAAAGCTAGGTTGCGGGTTAAAATCTTGCTTGGGTGCAACTTATGGAATGCATTTTAAAAATGATAGGTACAATTATTTAAGTAGGTAGGTACCTACCTAAATAACTTTTTATGAGAAAATTATTTTTTTGTTATAATCATACGCTTGTTAGAAGAACTGAGTAGGTATAACATCACCTAAAAAATAATATTGATCAACGGGAAAGGATATTGCTCAACTTTATTATAAGGCACCTATTAAAAAAATCACAATCGCCGTATTGCAAATTCTCGGTAAGTTCGCTATGTTAAACTGATTCTCAAGTTAATTGGTCTCGCTTATTTATACAGAAGATAGAGTTATAAAAGACCTAAAAGAGCCCTACAAAGGTTTGGAATGGATTATTGAAGCTTCAGAAAATAGATGCGGTTTCATTTGTTTGTTAGAGCGAACGTTTGGAATGGGACAGTTTTTTCAATCGTCGTTTTAAAGCTCGGTTGGTGCAAATCATTGTATGGATATTGCATCCTCTGCTCTAGTTTGGACAGACCGATGTTATCTTTATAGTTTTTGAATTCTTTTAACACACTATATTGACCGAGCGAGCGAAGCGTTTCTGCTTCAGCTCGCGAGGTCTACAGCTCACAGAGCCACTAGTTATAGAGACTGATGATGATGATGACCTTCACGACGTGTCCGTCGACGGCGAACCTTGCTATTGGATTGAGCTAGGTATTTCGCTGATGTGCGCGAATATGACTTGCTAGCCCAAATTTAGTTTTAAATGTCCTATTGCACGACGCACAGAACAGTTGCCCAAGAGAGTTGTAGAGTTATAGAGACTACAAAGTGCCTGGTGGTTTCACCAGTAATTTAATTTAAATGAAATAGCATATCGTTCAAACAAACTTTTCCACTTTATTAATTAGCAAAGAAGTATAAATTTCAATATGAGTATTAAAATATTTTCTATTCTATATTTAACCAAGCCTATGCAGTGTCCGAGGGAGAGAGCCGCAGGACAACTGGTAGGTACAAGGACTCTGTGTGCGTCTCAGGGACATGTTAGGTTTTTGTATTCAATACGTTTTTAGATATAAAGTTTTAGACATTTCAAAGTCTAATAGGTACACAATTTGAACACACACACCGAGGAATAGTCACGAGTTCATTATTCATTCTTCACTTTATAAAAGTTTTGTACAATTTCATTCTTAGTGGATAATGTTCTAGTCAACTTAACAACGCGTCTGAAAGTGCTTTAAAAGTCACAGGCAAAAGTTTAAGTGATGCCACTTTGTCAAAGCTCATTGGAATAAGTGAATTCGGATAAATACGAATAGTTTGTTACCAAGGCCTTAGTTATAATGCTTTTTTTAACTCAGACTTTAGTAAGTTTAGTAATTAAGTAACATCTTTAGTAAGTTCACTTCAGGCGGAGGCTGGCCTTAGGAAGTGCTGGCGTGATGACCTGGATGCCTTTAAAGAAAATTGGAGAGAGACCGCAGAAAATTGTGCGGGGCCTCCCCCGCTACCTTCCACTCTTCACACTTCCTTTGCCCAGCAGGATAATTATATTAATTATGTTAGGAAAGGATATTAAAAAAATAAAACCAAACTTTAATAAAAATGAAAACTCTTTTAAAAAAATTCTATTTCGACGGGATTCGAACTCGCATTGATCAAACCGATCTTCCTTATAATAATGATAATAATGACTTATCAAGATTTTCGTGCTTTACATAGCTTACAAGATGATTTAAACGGTCAGGAAGCAATCTACGCGTAGGTACACGCAACGAGTCGCTGTGGTGCCTTTGATAATGATAAGAATTTCACGCGATAATGAGTTACAAGATAGAGTTTCGGAGCATCTTATTTTGATAGCTCTCTAAGATCGTACGTACGTATCATAGTAAAACGCTTTGTTTCCTAAGCAAGTTTCAAGCAAGCAATCAAGAATCTATAAAATAATTTATTTTTAAAAGGTAGTACTTAAAACAACTTATTTAACAAAGAAAAAATTCGCAACATCTATTATCACACTAATATTATAAATGCGAAAGTTTGGATGTTTGGATGGATGGATGTTTGTTCCTCTATAACTCAACAACCACTGAACCGATTTGGCTGAAATTTAAAATATAATGACCGGGAATAGGACATTTTTATCCGGGTACCACGCGAGTGAAGCCGCGGGTGGAAGCTAGTAAATATATAAATGTTCTTAAAATCCATTGCCATTTTACTAATGTAATAAGAGCTTACATTTTCTGTTGCACACAATCTCTGATCATCTCTGATTTCATAAACTTAGTTGAGGCTCTCAGTGGTACAGCTGGCTACATCTGGCTGGCATAGGGTTGCCAGTAAATACCTGAATCAATTAAAATAGTAGTTCGGTCCGTGTTGAAAACTCATGTGAATTCCTAACTCAAGAATGCCTTTATCAAAAAAACTTGCATTTTGGAAATGTTCGTCTATTGCATTTCTGAAAAAGCTATCGTCAAACAACTAGGTACTATTGTGTGACATACAACTAAAATAATTGCTTTATATTGATTTTCTGATATTTCAAGATATAGGTATGTACGAACGTAGGTTACGTTTTTCGTCGCCATGAAGCTTAAATTGACTGTAAATTCGATTCCAGGCCAGTGGGGACGTTCCCAACGACCCCACTGGCCCACCTCACCAGTGGGGTCGTTGAGATTTTTTTCCCAACGATATGTTCGTTGGGAATCGTCCATTTAATTCAGTGTTTTTTTACTTTCAGACATTTCTTTCCGAGTATTACTTGAGTCGGTAGCAACCCTAGAAGTTGAAAAATGGCAAATCAAGACATTTTTACTTTTAAACTTGAGATTTATTCAACGAATCACAGCAACGACGTAAATATCTACTGCAAGTTTAAGGATTTTTCTTAAAACTCGTAGAAACAGCTGCTCTTCATTAACATCTTAGCATCTTTGAATTTACTTTGTATAATTTATTTAATCTGTAACATAAACTTTACAGTCGCATTTACGAAGAAAATTATTCAAAAACAACATGTAGGTACTCGTAAGGCTGAAGCCAGACGAGCGTAATTTTTATTGAGTTGTGAGTCGCGAAAAATGAGTCGCGTAATCTACCTACTTTCAACAAAAAGAGACAACTCATTTTGCGTCGCCGTGTGAATCAAACAGGACTTTTCTATGAAAACAAATGCAGCAGAAATTACGTTACCGCAATTACGCTACTCACAAAAATACGGTCATTTGGCCTCAGCCTACCTGTCAATGTTGATTTTCTAACTAGTAAAGACACTTTTCTTCAGATTTTAATAAAATGTCTTTTTACAAGTTTTCGCCACAATGCGTAGCATTCGACACATCCATTGATGCCAAATTTTGACGTAGTGTCCAATAACCTGTTGTTTAAAACAATATAAATCTTAGAAATAATTTATTGTGTGCATTGTACCAAGCTCGTGATTTTGTCACCTATCAACCCTAATACCATTTGAAATAGATTTCACAGATTCATTGTGCAGAACTCTTTGTGTTCTGAGGTGTGCTCAAATGAACTTTTCTAAGAAGCTCTTTAACTACAAAAGGCTTTGTTCAATGCACGGTCATTTTATCAAGACTTTATAAAATGTTTTGTCGGTTGCAGAGCAGTCGCTTTGTGACAGCAAATTGAACAGATACTAGGAATCACGTCTTATTTTTTTAAAGATTCCTAGTATCTGTTCAAAACAGTCTTCATTTCTGTCTTTATTCTTCACTAGAAAATTACTAGGTAGACATTTTCTCAGAATTTTAGAATCTTGATAATATTTCACGATGTTTATTTATTTTCATTTTATTTTATTTTATTTGGAAAAAAAACAGTATTAAAAACTAGCTCATGAAACAACTTGAAAAAACTAATTACCAATTATATGTTTTCGCATATAAGAAACTAAAAACTTTGTTGACAAAGAAAAACACAGAAGTGGGTAATAAAATAACAGTTTGGAGGAGAACATTTTAGTAAAGCTAACTAAACAGTTGAGGCACCGATTCAAACCAATGATTAGCAAGAGTGCGCTTCAAAGTAATCGGTTTGGTGTTAAAAAGGTCCAACTCGGGAAATTCAGTCAATTCATTAAAGCAATAAGCTGATCTAATAAAGAAGAAGAAGAAAGTTAAAATAAATGCTAATTCCTATTGTCCATTTCATCAACCAAACTGATCGCGATTAACACATTTAAACCGCGTTCAAGCAATAATATACCAGCTTCCGCCCGCGGCTTTGATCGCGTGATAACTACACGGATAAACAGCAGTCGATGTGTTATTCCAGGTCATAATATCTAAGTTTCATTAAAATCCGTTCAGTACTTTTTGCGTCAAACATCCATACGTCTATACATCGTACATCCTCACAAGCTTTTGCATTTATAATATTAGTAGGATAGCATTGTCCAATAATAATCCTTATAAAAATTTATCCAAAGTCTATATTCGTACACACGAGGATCTATTTTAAAGGAAACCTGTGGTTCTAGTTAAACCATACTGTTTGCTTAGTTACTACAGCTCATCAATTCTCCTTTTAAACGCTCCTAGGCAAGCTTAAAGGAACAACACTTTCCTTGTTACTGGTTATTGGACCACTGGGTGCTTAGATAAAGTGGTCACCTAGATAGAACCACATTGTGGCAAAATGTTACTCAATATTGAGCGGAGAGCAGATTGCTTTGTATTTTCAGAGATCGTGCGAAGATGTATCAGAATCCATAAAAGTTTTATGGATTTTGTAATTGGAAGTTGTATTGTTGGGATTGTAGTTTTATTGCAGTTACTGTCAGACTGTACAAGAATACAACATGTAACTATTGTCAATAGCCTTTAGCCATTTTTCAAATACCTACATGATAGTTTCAATACATAAAAATATAACAGTTCACAAAATAAAATGACACGTTTCTTATAACATAGAATCATGAACTTTGGAGATAATCTTGTTTATTACTTTTTAACATAGGTAAAATAATGTTGCACCCTGTCAATAATAATTATTTAATATTAATAATAGTTTAATTTCCTGAGCGGCATAAATGTTTAAGTGATCTGCAGATTCTAGGTTTGAAAATTTATTAATTAAGGTAATCATTGGTTTCTAAGACAAAGGTAGTACTCACTTCTGATACTCACAACATAAATATTGTATGTACAGCTAATAGATGACCGTTAAATATTCATTATCCAGGATATGTAGACATATAACAATGACAGAATCATGATAAAGAAAGATCAATTAGAAAGAAAATAGTCATGATTTTATGTATAAGTAGGTACCTGGGCCACCCAAGTAGTAAGCATGAAATTATTCCTCTTCATTCCGCTTTGCTCGATATGTTTTGTGTACATTTGTACTCTGATAATGTCATAATATGGCAACATGCCACAAAATTTTGTGGTAACAGTTGACCGCATCAGTAAAAAGAATTTGGCCGGATCCTGCCCCAGAGCCGAATATCGAATTAGACTATGCGTCTGAATAATATTATTTAAATAAAATATCACAAAATTAACTGGTACATACAGAATACTTAGATATCTCGTGCCCTGTGGGAATATAATTATGTTATTTTATTAGTAACTTTAGTCACTTCCGGTACTACAGTCCGTAATGCCTCTCCAGACTCACGGCGAGACGTTTCACCGAGACTTCTCGAAGAACAAACAAATTATCCACACTCTCAATTTTCTCACTCGTGATCTGTTTGAAATCCTTTGTCTCGGCCAAAAATAGGTACCGACACCGAAGCGCGAGAACAAGAAGGCGAGAAACTCCTCACATTCACGCTTCTCGGGTGTTGTCGGGGTTTCTTGCCGAGAGTCTGGAGGGGCTATTAGGTATCACAGAGAATATTTTTATCAGATAGACCTACCTTCTTTTTCGCGGTTGACATGACACTCAAATAGTAGGTAAACAAAACAGACGGACAAGAATTTGACAGATGTAAAAGGAATTTCGTTGAGTTTCAGTTGTGTGATTGTGTTGTGATGAGTGATTTATGAGGATTTATCATATTTTATTTAAAATTACAAAAAGTACTGACGCCTTGGGATATGCATACAGACTAAAATGGAAGTGGGCTGGACATGTAGCCCGTCTACAAGATGGAAGATGGACTAGGAGAGTGACAAATTGGGAGGGTCCAAGAGGTCGACGCTGCATAGGAAGACCATACGCTCGCTGGGACGACGACATCAAGAAAACTGCTGGACCAAACTGGCTCCGAGTAGCACAAGACAGGGACAGATGGCTGGCTTTGGAGGAGGCCTTCACCTTAGGGGTTCTCTAGTACCTACTTAGATTATAAGCATTAGTGATAAGAAAAAAATGTTAATTATAGAGAAATAAAAGGCTTTTTGTTTTATTTATTTATAGATATCATATTTTATTTTAGGCGGTTAGTACAGAATCACTGCACACGAGTGTAGATAATTTTATTGATGAAATTCCCAATTTTTCCTAAGTACTTTTCTTTTTTACTTGAAATTGTAGGTACTGGGAGCACCTGTGTGCGTCATTTATTTTCTATACCTACTTCACTTAAAATTCTGCTAGTCCTAATTATAATAATGAAACAGTAAATGTTCACACAGCGCCATCTATCCCCAACGTAAGCAAAGCTTTTACTATAGCAACCTTAAAAATATAGTTTCCTAGGTTCTCCGTTCATGCTGGGCGTTTTAGCCTGCTGCTTTATATTAGAATAACTTTTAAATCCCACTTTTTAGAGGAAGAAGATGAATGGACTCTCATTATAAAATAAAAAACAAACCCAAAAATCCCAATTTGGTCATGACGCAAGCATTCTTTCCTGTTGGCATCTGTGGGGCAAATTTATTCAAGGAATCGGCCATCTCTTTTACGAGTCGGCGCTATATGAAATTGTCAGCACGAAAGAGGACAGCATCTGAGTTTTTTATTTTTTGTATGAAATTGCGTTTTTACAAGAAATACATAGGTAAACATTTTTATGTTTGTCCAAAACCTTATCTAAATACAAAATTTCATTTCAATCGTTGGAGCCGTTTCTTTTCTATGTAATTAAATTTTAGTGATTTTGATACCACACTACACTGCACTGCTAATAAACACGAACCCAACAACAGCGTTGCAGCACAAACCCAGTGGGAAGAACAAATGGGCTTCAGCTTAAATTATCGAGACATTCCCCCGATTGGCCAGGAATTGCCGGATTTCTTCCAGCGAACCAATACTTTTAGCCAATAAGACGGATTAAAGGATTGATACAACGAAATAAGAACAAATACCATTTTGTTGCTGAAAAATTGGAAGGTTTCAGTGAAATTTTTATTTTGTTGTTGCTGAAAAATTGGAGGGTTTCAGTGAAAATTTTATTTTGAGCGTGGGTCAATAGTCGTCCAATATATTGATGTAAGTAGATGGATCACCGAATGGAACACTTGACTCTAAACCGTATTTTCCTGATTCTTAACGATATTGAGCGTAGGTTGAGTGGAGCAAGGTAGTAGTGTAGTAGGAGCAAGCTCATAAAAACCAAATTTTTTTATCATTTTTGAAATGATTTAAGGAATTTGAAGTAATGCTACGAGTAAGTTAGAGGCCAACTCTGGTGACAGAATTATTAAGCCGCCTAAAGGCCTCCGTCATGGCTTAACGACTTTAAAGCCGAGACTGACAATTTAACGTGCCTTTAGAAACACGGAAGGATTATTTTCTTTTTTCTGAATATGTCCAACTACGGGATTGGCACAACATGTCTTATTCTTACGTCTCCTTTACCTATTAACAATTGCGTACAATTTCTTTTATCATCCAACCGTTTCAGTCACTCTGCCTAAACGATTCCTTGTGGTGCTTTGGCATCCTAACTTAAAAATTATTTACTAGTAGTATAGTGGTATAGATACAGCGAGGGTATTTTTAGTTTCCAATTCTGATCTTAATATGTCACTATAATAGAGATAGGGACCAACAATCCTGTAACCGTACTATGAGCTCTTAGAGCAATGTCAAAATAAGGTGAAATCCATTCCTGCCTTAAGCTTGATTTGACATTGTTTTCGTCCGAAAACAATCTTATTTTATTCCTGCCTTGGTCTTGACCGCTCTCTCTGCGCATGTCTTGCTCGATGACACCGAGCAGGACATGCGCAGTCTTGCATCTAGTCGATGTCATGTCCAAGGAAGTTATATACATACAGGAATGCTACCTGACATTTAATGTACAAATGATTTTGAACCTTATCACGACTACACAACGATATATTAGGTATAATTTAATCTTGGTTATAAGGATTGTTGGTCTTGTTAAGAGGCTTTCTTGGTAGCTTTGTCTCTTTCACACTCGTTGTTGGATTAGTAGTGTGACCTTGTCATTTAAATTTCAGGATATTTTTAAATTATCGCGCTCGACAAAATCAGCGCTTGATTTCGATCCATGGTTTCGATCCTTTAATTCAATCCTTGATTTTGATCCTTGATTTTGATTTCGATCCTTGATTTCGATCCTTGGTTTCGATATTGGATTTCGATCCTGGATTTTGATCCTTGATTCTTGAATCTTGAATCTGAAATCTTGAATCTTGAATCTTTGAAGTGACAGCTGTCAAACTTCAAATGGACATATCTCGGGAACTACTCGTCCTAGACTCCCCGTTCTCAGTTCAAATGAAAGCAATGACCAAGATCTTCATTTGAAGTGACAGCTGTCAAACTTCAAACGGCCATATCTTGGAAACTACTCGTCCTAGACTCCCCGTTCAAAGTTCAAATGAAAGCTATGACCAAGATCTTCATTTGAAGTGACAGCTGTCAAACTTCAAACGGCCATATCTTGGAAACTACTCGTCCCAGACTCCCCGTTCTCAGTTCAAATGAAAGCTATGACCAAGATCTTCATTTGAAGTGACAGCTGTCAAACTTCAAATGGCCATATCTCGGGAACTACTCGTCCTAGACTCCCCGTTCTCAGTTCAAATGAAAGCTATGACCAAGATCTTCATTTGAAGTGACAGCTGTCAAACTTCAAATGGCCATATCTCGGAAACTACTCGTCCTAGACTCCCCGTTCTCAGTTCAAATGAAAGCTATGACCAAGATCTTCATTTGAAGTGACAGCTGTCAAACTTCAAATGGCCATATCTCGGGAACTACTCGTCCTAGACTCCCCGTTTTCAGTTCAAATGAAAGCTATGACCAAGATCTTCATTTGAAGTGACAGCTGTCAAACTTCAAATGGCCATATCTCGGAAACTACTCGTCCTAGACTCCCCGTTCTCAGTTCAAATGAAAGCTATAACCAAGATCTTCATTTCAGATGACAGATGTCATTTTGACAGCTGTTATTGAAAATGTAGATCTTGGTCATAGCTTTCATTTGAGCTAAAAAGGAAGAGTCTAGGATGAGTAGTTTCCGAGATATGGCCATTTGAAGTTTGACAGCTGTCACTTCAAATGAAGATCTTGGTCATAGCTTTCATTTGAACTGAGAACGGGGAGTCTAGGACGAGTAGTTCCCGAGATATGGCGGTTTTAAGTTTGACAGCTGTCACTTCAAATGAAGATCTTGGTCATAGCTTTCATTTGAACTGAGAACGGGGAGTCTAGGACGAGTAGTTCCCGAGATATGGCGGTTTTAAGTTTGACAGCTGTCACTTCAAAGATTCAAGATTCAAGATTTCAGTTTTCAGATTCAAAAATCAAGATTCAAGATTCAAGAATCTAGGATCGAAATAAAGGATCGAAATCAAGGATCGAAACCAAGGATTGAAATCAAGGATCGAAATCAAGGATCGAATTCAAGGATCGAAACCAAGGATCGAAATCAAAATCAAGGATCAAAATTGTATCAGTATTTTAATTGAAAAATCATGCTCTGAAAAATCACGTAAATCAGAAAATGATGTAAAAGGCCCCTTAGGGACTTTAGGGATGTTTAGTTTATAAATTATGGTCACCCTTTAGAAAGAGACACACCGCCCAAGTTTTATCTCTCAAGCGGACCGCGTTTTCTGTCTCAATTAACCTTCCAGTTACGTAGGTATATAACTTCCTTGGTCATGTCACCAAAACATCCCTGCGTTAAGATTGTTTCCGTCCTAAGGCAGGATTAAAACAAGGTTGATTTAGGCCTGATTTATGCCTGCGTCAGTCTTACTTCAGTCTTATCTAAGTACGGACGAAAGTAATCTTACTTTGACATTGCTCTAAGACTTGGTAATACGACCCCTGTACATCCGTACCCCTATTATAAATGTGAAAGTGTTTTTGTTTGTTTGTTTATTTGTCGTGGAATCACGTCAAAACGGAGCGACGGATAGACGTGATTTTTTGTGTGGAGATAGTTAGAGGGCTGGAGAGTAACATAGGCTACTTTTTATCCGGGTACCACGCGAGCGAAGCCGCAGGCAGCAGCTAGTAAAGTATAATTAAAACATTAAAGAGAAACGAAGCCTTTATTAGCCTTTTTTGGGACGTTAAAATATCCCCGGTATTATTTTTCAGGAGTCCCTACGTGATGAGAAATGAAAACCGCTATGTCCACTGATTCAAGAACGAACGATTCATGACCACTTTTTGAGTTTTATTATTTTCTGTAATTCTCATTTGATTAACCAAAATAGAGAGATATTTAATTCAATATTTTGTTTCGATTATAATTTATAGATTTTGATGCATCACACGATTTTGGAATTGAACCTTATCGAGTGGTCTTGAACAGAATATTATAGCGACCATACCGAGGTGTAATTTAGATAAATGATCCAATAATTTTCAGTAACCCACAAATGTATGAAGCTAATAATAAATTGCTGGTAATTCGAAAAATTACTGCAAACTCGACAAAATGAACGACCGGTTTTAAGTTACCTACTTTGTATAAAATTCAGTTGCAATACGATGTTGGTTGCAGGAAAAAAGTAGTTTTTGTTGAAAAACACTATTTAACTTTATCTACGTATTTACAATGATTAATGGAAAATAGTCTTAAACTATGTAAATTAAATAAGTTTTCAGAAAAGCACGTTCTATTTGTTTTTTTTTAATTAAGAAAGGCCTGCTTTTTCAGTTTTCATTAAAGTTTTTTTAAATGGTCCATCATAGTCCTTAGTAATTGCCCGAGGGTTTTAAAAATTCATTTAACTTTCATCTCACTAAAAATAAATTACAAAAATATGAATTTCTCTGAGTAATCTCAACCAATGTTTCATCTTAAATGGATAGATGGACGAAGCGCTCGTGGCGTAGCTTGCTTGGCCGTTCTTGATTGATCGTTGAAGTTAAGCAGCGTTGTGCACGGTCACTTTTAGGATGGGTGACCGCAAGTGGTATTACGAGCTTGAGCGCTTCCGTGCTTCGGAGTGCACGTTAATTGTCGGTCCCGGCTTTTAAGTCACTAAGCCATGACGGAGGCCTCTATGCGTCCTAAAAACACTGTCACAAGAGTTGGCCACTTGCTCATACGAACTTACTTACTTTATCTTAAATGTATTGAATATTTTTCTTTACAGACGACCAATTGAGAAATAGTACTAGTCATATCGTTCTATAACACAAAACACGTACTCGAGTAAATCCAGACAGAATCGCTAGCTTTCACAATAAGTCTTTGGAATATCTACACGATACCCGATATCCTCTGTTTTAATTAAACAGTACGCGCGCGCGTATTGTTTAGGTTGTAGATACGAACAACAGGGAATCACATCACATTCAACTTTGTATAATAAAATGTGTAAGTTTGGATGTTTATTACTCAATCAGTTTTACCACACCACTTAGGGCGCCTTCAAATTTGCCGCGAAGTACCGCGCGGAGGCAGCGCGTCTGGAGCGCTGCGGCCGCGTTGCCGTAGCTAGGTTTCAGAATGGAAGTGGAACATTTATAGTCGAATTGCTCATTGTACGAACTAAAAATTTATGAAAAATGACATTTTGACCGTCAATTTTAGTGCGTATAATTAGAAATACGACTATAGTTTCACGATGAACTCAGACAAAGAAACAACAAAAACACAACAATGACGTGCGCACCGTCACTAGTCTGAGCCGCAGCCGCATCGCGTGTGTCGGAGACAAGTGTCATCGGACCCCTACCATGAGCGCCGCGCCTGTACCACTACACGACAGGAGCCGAGCATAGCCAACGAGCGCCAAACATCGCCGTACGCACCTACACACTTCGGCTACATCTCTCGCTACGAACACACAACCGTTATACGCGCGCACTTACTTTGTTCTTTCGAATACAGCCCTTGATTTATACAGTCCATTCTCAATCATTGCTATCGACCCCAACACGTGTGTTGTTTTTTATCGAAGCATTTACAAAGCATCGTGGCCGCAGCGCTGCAGACGCGCTGCCTCCACGCGGCACTTTGCAAATTAGAAGGCGCCCTTATGATTGCCGGCAAGCAAGATGCAAGAGAAATAATGTCACCTGTCATAGTCCAAAACCAACACAAATAAATCCCCTTGTCTTGATGTATCATTCCCTAGTAAAGCTTGATATTTCGCAGCCCGGAACACATATGCGTCATGGGCAGTGCATGCGTTAAGTTGAAATAAATAGTTGCTTGAAATTGCCCGCACAAAGCATTTTTCAATATCTTCTTTTGGCACCGGTAGATGTCGGAATCAAAATATAAATAAACTAGTAGTTCGCCCCGAACTGAGATCTCGCGCACCGTAGATGGCTTACATTTGGACTTTCTTCTGACTACCCCTATAATTTCAAGTGCTACTACTGCCGAGTATGCCTATTGCGCTAGCTGTTCATGGTAAAAAATACTAGCATGCATGCAATACATAATGTCGTGTCTAATTTTTCATTTATTTCATATTTATGAATTCTCGTCGTATTTCTAAAAGTATACGTCCTAGAATAAAAATAATAACTATTTTGGAATGTACAAATAAAGACCTTTCATTTGACACCCCACTCAATATATTTGTTTACTTAACTTTTTTTACCCCAATTATTTTCATTCTTTATCAAATTTTTTTTTTATCACGAAAATAAATCAAGTAGCATCTAAAATCATTGCAAACCAAACCGCAACGATGCCACTCTCTTTTTAAGACCGACCAGTCAATGAGCTACGAAGACATCGAAACTCTATGAAACGGGAGCTCTTGCAGCTCTGGTTTCGTAGTTTTTGTTCTTTGGTCGTATTTCAAAAACTATACATCCTAGATTAAAAATAAAAACCATTTTGGAATGTACAAAATAAGCCCTTTCGTTTGACACCCCACTCAATATATTTGTGTAACTTTAAAAAAAAATTACCCCCTTGGGAATCTAATATCTTCACAACTCCTTCATCGATTAAGCTCATATGCTCCACCGGAAATTTCCTTACTACAACCTATTGACCTACCAAGTTTCATGCAGATTGGATGAACGGTTCGACAGTTATGCGCGAACAACAATTCGTGAAACATACAAACATACAAACATACAAACATACAAACATACAAACATACAAACATACAAACATACAAACATACAAACATACAAAGCAAAATCGCCCAACTTACCACTAAGATCTTCGCTCGCTTCGCTCGCTCGATCGACTAAGGAGAAATATTGGAAATACATTACCTATACCTAATAAGTTTCGTTCTCGGTTTGGAAATATTAAAAGTGTCCTTATGTATATTTTATTTAGCAAATGTAATATCTTTTTGAGCGGGTGACCAATTTGACTTTGAAATTATCATACAAGGTGTTTTATTAGGAAAAGCCACAGACAAATACACGTTCAAATATAATAATATAAAATGTCTTTCTTTCTGTGTTTTCATTCAGCTATAGGTATTTTGTTTTCTTTCGTTTTCCCTTCTGTAATAAATAAAATCGAATAAGGCATCATTTGCTAAGCTCTAAACATACGAGCGAAAACCAACATTACCATTGAAGTAGTAAGGTTTGTTTTGCCTCTAGATTTCTTAATATGGTTAACAAATCAAGAGACAATACGGTCCACACACATATACCTGGATAATTGCAAGTCAATAATCTAATTTGCTTATTATACTATTACACATTATGACACTCATTTTCAAAAAGAGTTCTTTAAATTAGACCTAGTGTTAATAAATAAATAAATAAACACATTAGCTTGGTTAGGAGCCAAGTGACGTCACGTCGGAATAATTATGGCGAACAGTGTGTTCGACATTTGAGGCACAGACAAAAAAAAACATATTCTTGAAATAGATTTCCAAGACTTATAATGCATTTTTATAAATCAACATTTCTCGTTTAATTTCTCCAAAACCTATCATTTATAGGGTTTTTTTTCTCGGTGTAAAACACCCTTTCGTATCTTTACGAACTTTGGTTCTAGTCTAACTGATCTCATGACCGCTATTTTACATAATGTAAATGACGGAGGCGCCTTTGTAGAAAAACTTTACTTATCTCGGACTTAAGCCGATAATGAACAATGAAAGAGCTTAAAGCTTTGCAAAGAATCTTATGAAAACGGAAAAATAAATTTGATAAACGTTTTATTTACAGTAATTATAAATGTGAAAGTGTGTTTGTTTGTTTGTCCTGCTTTCACGTGAAAACAGAGACGGTTTGACGTGATTTTTTGTGTGGAGATAGTTAGAGGGCTGGAGAGTGACATAGGCTACTTTTTATCCCAAAAAATGCATGTTTCCCGGGATAAACGGGAAAACGGGATAAAAAAGTAGTCCACGCGGGCGAAGCCCCGGTTCCGCTAGTAATTTATAAAATAATTTATACATGACAATTTACAATCTCTAACTTAAATTTTTTATTGACAATGTTTTTATGAGCAAAATCTCTGCACTCGGATTATACTTCACATACAATTATCTAACGGATAAGTTACGAGTGAGCTATCCGAAATTCAAAAAGGGGCAGTTAATCTTATAGACACGATTTATGACACTCGAAATGGAATAACGGGCAACCCGGTTAATAATTTAACGCCTGATATTTCATTCGTACGAGATTTTTTCAATAAAACATTCGGATTTCTTGAATATGATTTAATCTTAGTTGTAAAATAAAATCCTACTAATAGTATAAAAGCGAAAGTCCGTGTGTGTGTGTGTGTGTGTGAATGTTTGTTGCCACGTATCTCCATGGGATAAAAAAAATAGTAGTCCACGCGGACGAAGCCGGAGCGTCCGCTAGTAATATTATAAATCAAAATGACTGGCCTCACAGCTCAGTTAGTAGTAGCTCTGCCTTCTGCGCTGTAGGTTGTGGGTTCGATTCCCGTTCAGGGCATTTGTGTGATGAAAGATGTTTGTTCTGTGAATGTTATAAAGTACTAGATGTAACCCTTTATGATGAAAATATGATTTTTATCGATATAAAAAGTAGCCTATGCCCTGCATCAGGGTTCAAACTATGACTTTACCATTAAAATCCGTCAAGCAATTTAGCCGCGAAAGCGTAACATATAGACAGATTTACATTCGCATCTTTAATACTAGCTTACACCCTGGATCCGGCAGGAAGGGCTGTCAACTTAATTTAAAAAATTAAAAATTATGCTCTGGCGTTACTTGGGATTAATTTGCCACCTACATTAACTTTTTGAGAAGAAAACTGTCAGACCCATGAATTAATTAAACTTCAATCACACTGATCATTCCATGACACGGAATATCGTTAGACTTTTCGCGATGGAGTAATAATAAATGTATAGAACCGCAACACTCTTTAAACGAAATAAAACCGGTCAAGTGCGAGTCGAACTCGTACGCCGAGGGTTCCGTACCTAGCCATGGTGCCAATTAAGCTAGTCCGCTTAATTGTATGAGCGCCCATACAACTCGGAGGACAATTTTAATTGGCGTCAACTATGTATGTATGGGAACACCCTTTAATTTTCAACTTTTTTAACTTTTTGGAATTTTTCCTTTATTTGTGCTATAAGACCTTGCTTTTTGCCAAATTTCGTTATTCTAGGTCAACGGGAACTACCATTTAGGTTTTCGACCCAAAACCTCTAGGGTACTTCCGGTTGACCTAGAATTATCAATTTTGGTTACAAGCAAGGTCTTACAGCACAAGTAAAGGAAAAATTCCGAAAAATAAAAAAAGTTGATAATTAAGGTAAGTTTTGGTACTCACAAGTTTTCACGAAAACCTAAATTTGCCTATATCTTTTTATAATGTTGACTCAGGACCTTGATTTTTATACTCACAATAGGGACTATAGACCTTAGTATATGGTATAAATTTCAACTTGCTAGCTTTACCCGTTCCTGAGATAATCGATGGTGACACACGGACGGACAGACGGACAGACGGACAGACGGACAGACGGACAGACGGACAAGAAAGTGATCTTATAAGGGTTCCTTTTTTTACCTTTTAAGGTACGGAACCCTAAAAAGACAGAAACATTGCTATATCCAGAAAACCTTGGTCTGGTTGTATGTACCAATATACTAAGTAAGTAGTATTTCCGTACGGGTTCTGTACTCCAAAGAATAAAACGGGACCCTTAATATGCGCAGGAGTTCTAAAAGGTGAAGGAAAACATTTCGAGGAAGGAGGAATTGCGAGGAGAAAACATTAGTACCTGTCACGCAAGGAGTGCTAACTTCTGCAAACTAAAATGTATTTGGACATGCCTCTGCCTACCCTCTTAAACTTATTCCAAGGCTCTTAAAATCATAAAGATCTGCATTAAATGTGCATTTGGGAATACAGTTATAATGGACATGTTATTTTCGTGTTTTCCGAATATGTCTGACAACAGTGTATGATTCCACAAAACAGAATGCGACAGAAGTGCACGTCGTTAGCTGCGCAGCTCGCACGCCTTGCAACTTATTTGCTTTTCTTAAAAATGTCATTGATATTTATTTGTTTGGGATAAAGTTGAAAGTAAGAGTAATTTTCATTTCGAAATGACTTTTGTCAATCGTTTTTGTAATTTTACGCAATTGTTTCCGATGATTTTCGAAACGCAATATTTTTCTGGTTTTACTGTAAGTAGTTTAATAAGTTATTTCTTTAGAGGAGTATCGAGTTTTACTTCTATTAGCAACATTTTATATTTAAAGGCAGCGTGAATCTGAGTCGTGACGACTATCAGTTCTACCGAAGATATTTAATTAGATAGGAAATTAATTTCCCCGAAGACGCCTACCTGTCGATACGATCCATAGATAGTTTCTAAACGAGCTTCTTTGATTATGTTCCGGATTTGACTTACTAAAGTACAGATACAGGTAGAGCCTGCGTCAGCACTGAAGTCCGATAGACGCAGCGCTACAGTAGTAGTTCTGTGCTTGTGTTTTACAGTAAATTCCAAGACAATGCTGTTTGAAGAAAAAACACTTTTAAATTCTAAAAATTGTTTTTTTTTAAATTAGGATCTTTTCTTGTGAATCATGGTAGTCTCAGTTCAGGCAACGGAATTTGTGTGTTTAAATTACTAATGGGTCGATCTCCAGAATTGGCGTATTTGGTTGATCGCTATGGTGCTTTTTGAATAGTGATATTATTACTGTTCTGTATTTTTATTTCGAAAAGGAGGTGTCTAAATAAGCTTATTTTCATATTGGCCCCTAATTTTATCAACCAGTTTTTGAAATATTTAGGTGTGAAAATTTCAAGACCAGAGCGATCAATATTGATGCTAAAACAGTATCTATAAATAATTTTAAGGAGTATCACTAACCTCTTGATGTTCAAAAAAGGTCTAATACACAATTAGACGCATATCCCTCCGATAATTTGTGTACAATCTACCCTTATACTCGTAAATCGTAAACACCCAAATAGAAAAAATATAAGTAGAAGAGGCACAGACATACAAATAGACAGATACTGAGACAGGTGAAAGTAAATAAAAACTGTTAAAACGCTTCCTTTTTCTCATAAAATGCAATATTTTGATCGATATGGTCTTTTTGACCACAGCGATCAATACCAAAACAATCAAAAAAAGTAACTTATTCAATGATTCTGCAGAGATGCAAAACAGTAGAAAGCTATAATTTTTACATGGTAAATACATCCCTTAAACCCTTCTTATTATTGAATTGAAACCTAAACAAAGTGAATAACAAATGAGAAAAAGGTAGCATAGCAATCAAACATTTACAAATCCAAAGACAAAGTAATCAACTGTTTATCTCTATATCTCAGCACCATGGCAATGCAGTACATGCCTGTCCCCCTCAGTAGACAGAGCATACCTGATGACAGCGTACATGGCGAAAACTGATTGGTTAAAGAGTTCAGCTAGGGATGTAGACATGGATTCATGTCGATCCACAGCGATCAACAAAAACGCGCGGACATAACTTATTTTTCGAATTAAACTGAAACTATTCATTTATTGATAACTTTTAATTTAATTCAAGTCAAATAAACCTTTTGGTTTGTAGAATAAATAAAGAACATATCGTAATGTATGAACACAATAAAGTTACGTACTATTTTCTGAATCAAACTGGAGTCAGGACAGCCCACAGCAATCAAGTTTTCGAGGTTTCTGATTTTTTTAAATACATTTACAATAACGTCAGATCAATAATTCTGAGTGCCCAAGGTAGCTAACAGGCCAAACTATCTAACAAAAAAAACTCCTGTTAAAAATTATTACTGTAAGGTAGGATTCTCCACTCGGACATCAAAATTTTTTGTTTTGGAGACTGACCCTAATATGAAAAAATTAGCACTGCCTTCTGCGCGGAAGGTTGAATTCCCATATAAAAACATTTTGTTATGTTTGTGCCTGGATTTTTTTTTAATATTACATTTACATTAAATATAATATTAGTAGGATGTATATATTTTATTATCTGCTTTCCATAGTAAAAGTTTTGCTTAGTTTAGTGCCAGATGTGTAAAATATCTACCGTAAATTTTTTTTATGAAGAATTCTTTTTGCAAAAATAAATTTCTCAGAAACTCGAAAGGTTTCCTTAAAGTAACGGGACTCAAAATATCTCCAGTTTCCGCCCTAGTCGATTACATCCTAGATTAAGTTACTTTCACTAGTAGAGAGACACCATTTAAATGTTCTAAGAAAGACGCTTCACTGAGTTCTATCTAGTTAGGCACTCGTGCTAACGAAGACTCCCGATTCAAGACAGCTCGATATGAAACTATCAAACAATAACTTTTATTAGGGCAATATTTTGATTTTTTTTTTATTGTTAACATTTTATAGCAAGACTGTACATCGACTTTTTAACCGACTTCATAAAAGGAAGAGGTTCTATGTTCTACTGTATTTTTTTTATTGCATGTTCACCGATATCTCCATCAGATCGCACCTCACAAGTAATATAGTTGCAACTCAAAAACAATGATTTTGAGATATCGCGTTTTGAAGTTTTAAAAAATCGTACCGTCTAAAATATTAACAGTAATGTCTTAACTTAAATGCAAAAATATAGGTATATCGCTTGGCTATGAATATTTCCTATTCTAGTAAGTTTATAGTAAATAGTTTTCGTAAAATGAATATTATTGTAGTAGTACTCAGAGTTACAACTGTATTGCTTATCTATTCAGGTGCTTTTTTGAAATATAACTATATTGCCTGTTTTAAAAACTAACTTATGTGCGTTTCGACGGTTATAATTAACATTTTAATGTACATTTTCCTAGTGTTTGAGAAGTTAAAATGCGTTTTATGAAGGTAACTTGTATTTCTCGTAAATTAAATTCAAAAAATGTTAGTACAAAAAACTATATTTAAAAATCAACAGTAGCTAAACAAAAAATAAGAAACCGAAGAGAAATAGTAAGTACTTTACCACAGTTTAGGTACCTAATTATCAAAAATGTAGAAGAGCAAAATACAACTACTAAATAATCATCATCATCTCTGGCGTTGAACGTCCACTGTCGGACATAGGAGTCCTTCAAAGATTTCCATGTGTTGTGGTTGGAGGTGGCCTGCATCTACTACTACTACTACCTGTAGTTCTGCAGATCTGCAGTTTTTACAAGGTCGTATGTATAGTGTCGGTGGACGTCCAACGCTGCGCTTGCCGGTCCGTGGCCTCCTCTTGAGAACTTTTTGGCCCCATCAGCTATCTGTTCTGCGTGCTATATGGCCTGCCCATTGCCGCTTCAACGTGCCAATCCGTTGGGCTTTGTCGGTAACCCGAGTTCTACGAATCTCCTAATTTCTGATTCAATTCCGCAGTGAAACCCCAAGCACAGCCCTCTCCATTGCTCGTTGAGCTACTCTGAGGCCAATAGTGAAGAACCACGTATTGATTGAAGACTTTTGTCTTAATGAATTGACGTATTTTAGATGAGAAGCTGTTACGAAGTGGCATTTTTAAACAAACACTTCAAAACTTCGATGTACCGATAGTCAATTCTGCATCGCTGGAGAGACTCGAGCTCCTCCCATGTTTCAATCGAATCGAAGGCTTTCTCATAGTCCACAAACGCGAAACAAAGCGTCAAGTTATATTCTTCGGTCTTCTGTATGACTTGCCGCAGCGTGTGTGTGTTTGGGAGGCTAAAAGTCATCAAACCTGCGATCGAGACAATTCGTGATAATTCTTGAAAACAGCTTATAAACATGGCTCAACAACAAGAACAGCAACACCACGCTCTTGTTCCATACTTCTGCTGTAGTACCTTCGAGCAAGACGGAGTTGAAGAGCTTTTGATGGACTTTAATTACCGGTGATACACCCGCTTTCAAAAGCTCTTGAAGTTATTCCGTCTTCGCCCGGCGCCTTGTTGAGAACAACAGTTCTTAAGCTGCTTCAGGGCCACCCTGATCTTGTACTGGTATCGGGCCTTACTTATGAAAGATGTTTAAAGTGAAACACTGGTTAAACAACGTCCTGTCTTTATTTGTGGATAGTGACAAACAGAGACAGGACGTTGTTCAACCAGTGTTCAACTTTAAACATCTTTCATAAGTAAGGGGGATCAAGTTGATACCCGTTTTGAAAGCGGGTGTTATCACCTAGGATATCCTCGGTGCGGTTTAGTGTCCGGCCAGTTTGGCTCTCGGGTCTTCTTTAGCCGCACTGCAAACAGTTTTAGTGACTGAATCCTAGACCTGTTCTTAGAACCTTTCGACTTCCCATAACACTTCTGCTTTACTTGACGCTACACTGCCATCTTCTCATCTCCTCAGCTTCTACTATATAATTTCTTTTAAATTTAAATACATACCTAATTTCTTGGCAAATTATTGGAAAAAGGCTAGGTCAAGAGTATCATAAACCGACGAGCTTGCATGAAGAATGTGATGAGAGTGAATGAAGCCAAGGAAGTGTGTCAGGATCGTAGCAAGTGGAGATCTGTGGTCTCTGCTTACCCCTATGATGGGAAAAAGGCGTGAGTTTATGTATGTATGTACCTAATTTCTTTTGAAAAAAACAATTAGCTGTCACTGTTTTATTGCATCAGTAATGTATGCTGAATTTCAGCTCAATCGGACACAGGAAAATGACAGAAAGACATCAGACAGACACTGAAACAGGTGAAGCTAAATAAAAACTTGTAAAAATATGCACAGGCAATAGAGTCACATTTAGAAATAAGCAACACCTCGAAGAACTTATGCGATAATCTTAACAGGTCATATAGTGTTAACTCAAACAAAATAGCGGCAATATAGTTGTAAGTTGAAATGTTTTTCGTAAAAATCTATTTAAAGGAAATTACTAACAAGCAATACAGTTACAACTCTTAATGTGAACCTCATGGCTTATTTTTATTGACAGGCAATACAGTTACAACTAGATAATACAACTATATTGATTACTTTTACACTATGTTTTTGTATCCAAGCTAACATTCCAATGTTTTATTTTGAGATGTAACAGGCAAAACACGTCTGGCACGAGTTGTGACTTATTCAACAGTGGTTCAACTTAGATGTTACTATGCTACTTGACAAATTAATGAACGAGATGGATAGTCAATAAAGAGTTTTAGTGCTACCATTTAGCGATAAAAAGAGGTAGAAATATAAGGGTCTCACCAGTCGATAGAGAAAAAAAAATTGTATTTAATGGCATACTTAACTCAATATTGCAAAATTTTGAGTTGCAACTATATTACTTGTGAGGTGCGAGATGTTGACCAATTTTAATGATATTTTTTTGTCCAAAGTGATCCCATATACGCCTAATGTGGTCCCATAAAAAATTGTGCGGATCTGACGAGAATATTCGGAGCGATGAACAGAAATACACCTCGAGAGGGCAACATTGAAGTCGTTTTTTTTTTAATTTTACCACGACTTGTGATCTAAAGATTGTGGACTCTAATCAAACAAATATTCTCTATCAATGGATTTTTCATCTTGAGAAATTTCTACGGTCAAAAAATAAAATGTAAAGAATCCAGATAGTAGTTAGGCGGGGCGGTGGCGACTTACAACTTATCTTAAAAATGTGTAGGTATCTATTTGAACGTGCCTCTGACTTTTACCCCAGAAATATTCTGACTTGCAAGCTGAACTTTTTTCGCTATTCACGTGGTTTTGTTAAGATTTATTGTCAGCCGAATCAAATGGTTGTAATCAACAGGGTTGGCACAACTGACCCTATCCGAATAAAATGTAACAAAACTAAAAGGCACGTTCCACGTTGGTCAAATACTAACTCTAGATGGTGTTTGAAACTAGTTGGTTGTTTAGCGCATGTGTAGCTAGGAGTTGAGCGAATAGTTAACTGCAAACATTGCATATTAACGGATTGTATATTGTATAGGACGCCCTCCTACTGGGTGGAGTGACGATCTGCGAAAGGCTGCCGGCACAAGTTGGATGCGTCAAGCTGAAGACAGGGCGCGATGGCGCTCATTAGGGGATGCCTATGTCCAGCAGTGGACTGCTATAGGCTGATGATGATGACTGTATATTAAGATTTACGTTATTATTTTTACCAATATTTAAGAAGTAGTAAAGAGACTTACGATAATAACTATAGGGACATCAAACATCCGCTAAGATATTCAAACTTTCAAGATAAAGACATCCTCTATGACTTTAAAACTTTCAAGTTAAGAGAGATTAGTCAGATCACGTAAATACGTGATATGTACCTAAATAGGTACATACATTTACATTTATCACATACTTGCGTAGACAAATTTCTTGGCATAACATGCGACGAGACGTAATGAAAGACTGAATGGTGCCCGAGGGATTAAAAAATCAACCACGTCTTCAATTTTATTGACATCGGAAATGCGGCTGTCCGTATTTCTTTCTCGTGAGAAAACAGTTTTCACTATACCGCTCGGGTTTTGGCTGCGTTTCCACCAGAGATGTACGTGGTAGAGGTGTACTACGTGGTAGCAGAGCTTTGCGAGGATGCGTAGCGAACGATGTGAGCGTTGTGAGTCAACCAGAGATGCGAGAGCAAGCTGAGCGGTGCGAGGATACGTAGCGGGCTCTTTTCAAATAATATGCGAGCGTTCATTTAACAACGCCACTTTAACGTTTAATAAATTCTTCGCTACACATCCCTCTCAATACATCTCTCGCCCACATTCCTCGCATCACAACCCTAGCACACATCCCTCGCTTGTTTTGTATGTACAATAAAAAAATTTTTAAAAAAAAAAAAACCGACTTCGTAAAATACATGGACTAAAAAGCGAAAAATAAGACTACAAACAAATTTATTTAATTTGTTATTTTATGTTTGTTATAATGTTGAAATCGGTGTGCATAAAATATACTTAGTCATTGTTTTACTTAACACCGACTTCAACATTATAACAAACATAAAATAACAAATTAAATAAATCTGTTTGTAGTCTTATTTTTCACTTTTTAGTCCATGTATTTTACGAAGTCGGTTATATTTTTTTTTGAAAATTTTTTATTTTTCTATTTTTAGTGTTGTGGTTTTTTTTTTCCTTGTTTCTGTTTTTTTTTTAAATTTAGAAAGATGTTACTTTACTTATCGTGTTTCGCTCATCAAGCCCTTTCATTTGATACCCATATCACTAAAAAATTCCATGGAACAGGTCCTGACTCCATCATCAGATCAGCTCGCTGTTACCATATTATTACATTGTAGTTGACACTTCACAGATATGCTGAGTTCCGAGTTTCAACTCAATCAGACTATTTATTGAGGAGTTCTGTTGAGCAACTCTTGACTCCATCATCAAATCAGCTCACTGACACCATATTATTACATTGTATTTGGAACTTGACAGATAAGCCGAGTTTCAACTCAATCGGCTTATTTACTGAGGAGTTCTGTTGAACAGCTTTTGACTCCATCATCAGATCAGCTTGCTGATACCATAATATTTCATTGTTCTCAAGAATCTATAAGTGCACAAAATTTCATCCCGATAGATCCACAAACACACAAAAAATTTGAGGGTTTCCCTCGATTTCCATGGGATCCCCTCATCAGATCCTGATTTGGTGAAGATAGGACCACCTCAGAAGTAAGTATACCCTTTGTAACAAAAAAAGAATTTTCAAAATCGGTCCACAATTGACGGAGAAATCGATGAACATACATAAAAAATAAAAATAAAATAAAAAAAAAAATAAAAAAAAAACATACATACAGCCGAACATAGAACCTCCTCCTTTTTGGAAGTCGGTTAAAAACAACGCTACGCTAAGCAGTTTTCGCTAGAGCTGTGAGTAGGGCTAGGTAAATGAAGCGATTACATTGGTGCTTAACAAACACATCCCTCGCCACGCATCCTCGCACATCCTTGGTGGAAACACAGCCTGATCGACGCTATGCTCTCTTAGCTATAGACCACTAGGCAAAGTTTTGCGTATGTCTGCCGGCTGGCTGAAAACAAGCGTTTGTACAGTACGCGTTGTATGACCATCCTCCGTCTAAACTAAAATATAATGGAAAACAAATAGTTAGCCTTCACAGTCTTAAACAAAACGCATTTTGCGTAGCCACGGGACAAACAAAGTCAGAGCTCCTTCCAAGATAATAGCGTGGATACGTGAGGGATCTAGCGAGTCGGAGTGCAGCACTGTTGCGTATAGCTAACCCCTGAGACATGACAACGATCCTATTCAGGAAGAGTATTTTTAGTGTATTTTATTGTCTCACAGTGGTCAAAGATCTCACAGCTTTTCAACCTCTGTCCTTCTAGATTTCATTTTCTTTAATTCTTCAAGGCTGAATTCAACCAAACTGGATTAAGTTTAGTCCCGATAGTAAACTGTTTCATTGAATATTTTGACATTGTAAAATTGACACCTTATAACTAGGATAATTTGTATGGACATAATAATGTTCGGTTGCGCTTTCTAAACAATTGTATCTATTTCGAATTATGTCGGCTAGCTAATAGTCTCGAGTAAAAACTTAATACACTTTTGGTCGAATCCAGCCTAAGTTGTAAGTGGTAAGGCTAACTCTTTCGTGGTGTGATGTTTACCGTGCTTACAGATACAATTGTTTGGTTGTTTTGTGTCATGTGTCTTTGCAACTAAAATTGACAAGTTAGAAGTAAAATCTCAATAACGTTTTGCAGACAAAACCACAGACAAAAACTAGACCCACTAATATTAAAGAGGCAAAAGTCCGTGTGTGTGTGTGAATGTTTGTTACCACGTATCCCTATAACTACTGAACCAATTTTTATGAATTTTGGAATGTAGATCGTTTAGGTTCTGGAATAACACATTGGCTACTTTTAATCCCGAAAAAATGTATTGTTCTCCGTGGGAAAAAGTAGTACCTACACGCAGGCGAAGCCGCGGGCGTTCACTAGTTCGCCAATAAATCAACTTCATTTGCAAACCAATAATAAAACAATATCAGACAAAAACAAAGTCCAAGTATCAGTTTGGTAGAAGTTAGTGGTTAAGCTACAAATAACGCAAGATTCAGTATCAAGCGGCTTTCGTAGGATATTCTGAACGAAAACTTTAGGAATATTGCAATGTGTTCATTTGAAAGTTAAAAAAAAAAAGAATCGAGCCGTGTTGACCGAGGGGATAGTACCTCGACTTTCGATCCGAAGGTCGTGTGTTCGAACCCTGGCCGTGAACAATGGATTTTTCGTTTAAAAAAATGAATTATGCGCATTAATAAAAAAAATATTTTATAAACGAATATTTATTCATTCGTGAAACGTTAATTAATTCCTTTGTAAAACGTTAATTAATGTTTTACAAATGAATAAATATTCGTTTAAGTCAAAGTGTTACAATACACTTAATTTTATGAAAACATTTTACAATTAAATTAAAGGTGTGCGTTGAAGTGTAGTTTGATAGATAACAACTTACTAAAGTTGGTTTAGCTGAGATGATGAATGACCGCCTCGGACAATGAAAACACCATCAATCAGATTTAAGTTAATATTTGTGGGCTAAAGCCTGTAATCATTCTAGTAGCCTTTTTGAAATAATAATTTTAATCCTGCAGTGCGATTCAGACCACGTAATGTATTCCGAATTCGGAAAGTTGTAACCCGCTCTTCTTAACCGCTCGGTGAAGAACTATCCGAGGGGGGGGGGGGGGGGGGGTAAATTGAAAATCAGCACTGTACCTACTTATGTGCTGCAATTTTGCTGAATTTATCCCCTTTGCCCTGTGAACTAGATTAAGTGTAGTGTATAATGTATAAGCAGCTTCTTTCTTTGTTCTTTTTTTTATGTATCACATGAGGCAATAATATTTTTTATTTGTTTAGTCTTCTTCTTGCGTGTCAAAGGTTTACAACAACTACTTAAATTAAATTCGCGTAGAACCTTGCCACCTTTACTCCCTCATCTGTGGCATTTATTAGGTCCTCCCTTGTGCAGGTGGCAGGGCACAAGGGACAATTTTTTTTGAAAAATTTGTTTAGTTATTATGTAAGTGACGTTTCTTCGCTGAAAAAATGTCAAAGTACCAAAGAAAATCATCGAATCGGATTGATGGGATCGATCTGTATTTTCGGAAGTCTGAATCGCACTGCTGTAAACCGTACTACGAGTATGTTTAAGAGAGTCTTTGTTGGTTTGGAACATCCGAATTTTGTATGTTCGTTTGGTAAAAGTAGTTTTTATTTTATTACTAGCGGACGCCCGCGGCTTCGCCCGCGTGGACTACTATTTTTCTTATCCCACGGGAACCCTGCAATTTTTCGGGATAAAAAGTAGCCTATGTCCTATTCCCGGTTATTATCTATCTACATTCCAAATTTCATCAAAATCATTCACAAACATTCACACAAACATTCACACACACACACACACGGACTTTCGCCTTCATAATATTAGTAGGATAGTAGGATAGTAGGATAGGATTAGTTTTTATTAGCTGGGAGGAGTGGCGTGTTAGAGAGTAGTCCTACGCCTAGTTAGTGTGTATAAAAGGAGTTTAAACTTGAAATGGAATGTCTTGTTTTAGTAGCATGATGTGTTAGTTTATATTTTTTGTTGTCTCTTTTCACTGACATTGAGTAGATACAGTTAGCGACAAAAATCGATGAAAATTTTGAGTTTTAAATTTTTATATAACAACTGAACCCGTGAAGTTATAATCAAAATTTTAGCTAAGTAAAATTAGATGATTTGCTCTATTACTAATTTTAAACAAAAGCTACCAATTTCACACATAATATCGTGAAGAAAAATAGACTTGAAAAACTCAAAATATTCAACGCTTTTTGTCGCTGACTGTACTAAATAAAAAACACTCTTCAAAGCCTTGCTAAAATAACAGCTGATTATAAAACAATGTGGCTCTTAAAAATCTAAGAGATTGTGTATCTCGCCTTATTCTCGTTCTTTTTCCTATATTATGTTCTTAAGACGTGTCCTAAGTCGTAATAAAGTGAAAATATTTCACCACCGGGACTTAGCAGGGTTTGCTCTCGTAATCTTTATAAATAGGCTGTTTAATATTCGATTACGTCAGTCACCGACGCTTAACATAATGAAGGACCCAACGACTGTCGAGGGAGTAACTTTGATAATAATTGAGATCGTACAGTTTGATTGTGTCATGTAAATGGATTCTTGTTATGGTCAGCTCAAAACCAAAATGTAATCTAAAATGTAATATAAGGTAATTATCTATGGGCCATACTTAAGTTACTGTAGGTACTTTGTGTTTGTTGCCTAAAATAAAAGTTATTATTAATCATTATTAAAACGTTCCACTTATCCGTAACTTTACTCAAAAATTATCATCATTAATTAATGATTAATGATGATTAATTAATGATTAATCATTAATGATGTTCATTAAGTAATAAGATATTAATAAAGTAATAAGTAGGTACCTAGTTAGCAGTCGACTTCTGGACAGTTTTTTTTTTTGCATATACAAGGGCAAAGACATCCCTTCTAATTCTTCCACTAAAATTCTAAACGTTCGCCATTTTAATTGCACGCCACTGAGCGCGACCCTTTTATCATTAACTAGTTGCCAGTAAATTATTTACAGTTGTTAATATTTTTGTCACAATGTGGTTTTTTTTTACCTATTTCGTCCCACTACTGGCCAAAGGTCTCCCCCACGTCTCTCCAACCATCTCTGTTCTTCGAGAATACTACATTATTATAAATATGTTCCCACATTGTGTTATAAATCTCAAAATTAAATGGAGATGGGCAGGACATCTGGCTGGACGTGATGGCCTCTGGTTTAAAACTATGACAGAGTGGGGGCAAAGGACAGGCCGTAAAAATCGAGTTAGATTTCGAGAAAATCACGACCAAAACCTGGGTCAGAGTTCGGCGACAGTGAAAGGAAACAGAGGGTGATACCAGGCTGAAATAATGATGATGATTTGGCTACCTACCATTTACACCAATTGTCAGAATAGGTTAAGCAAACGTTACACATACACAACCAACGTTTAAGCAAAGTATCGAAGAAAAATAACGAAAAATCAGGCAATTGCCATTCGTTTTTCGATCGACACATCGATGTAAACTTTCCCTTGTGCAATCTATATTATTATATTGAGATCACGTACGTCGAGACGGAGGATACAATTATGAAAAAAAACATTTGTAAAACGCGGTTGATCGGTTATTACAAAACGTGATATGAAATTCGATAATTCCATGAAAAAAAAAACGCTAAATATACTTTTTCAATGTTTCGTACCGTGCGTCGAGTGGAATTTATAATGGGAATTTATATCCACTTTTCGCCTTAAAATCTCCCATAAGGGTGATTTCTAGAATCTAAATAAAAAGTATGAAAATCCCCCCAATGCATGCAATGGGGAAAAGTAGATAGAATTTAAAAAAATTATGTGTTAAAACCCTTGATTGCCGATTGTACAAAGAATACGTATAAAATATTATTTCTGCGACACAATAGATTAAAATTTATCTAATTAAATACACGATGATAATCATTTTAATTATCCTAGGTAGCTAAACCAATTCATCATAATCACTGTTAGAATGTTTAAATAATATTCATTTTTTTTTATTTTTCACTTTGTAAGTTGTCATGTTTGCGAAGATGACGTGTGGCATAATTGCACACGCTATGGAGCGTGACTAATGTTCAAATAGTGGTGGGATAAAATAAAAATAAAAACTGTAAAATACTTCAAAAGTAAATACATTAAATTCCCTTGCAATACCTACCCGAATAAAAGTAGTCTGTGTACTACATTACTGTGTACTACTTTTATTCCAGGGTGGCAATTCTAATACAAAACTTTTTATGAACCACAAGCCTCAACTAAACCTTAAATTTTCAACTGTTTCCTATTCTACTAATGATAAACGAAACAGTTGTGGTGACGTTTTAGCTAAGGTTTGGACTTTGGCAGAACAATTTTTGAAAAGCCATTCTACTATTCACCAATTGGCTGACATTTAAGAGATCGAAACAAAATGCAGCGGATTGATTGACATTGTCATCTAGTAGAATTGCCACCCTGGTCATAAAATTAGTATTTAATAATTATTATATAATTAGTAGGTACATTCCAAGTTTCATTAAAATCCGTTCAGTAGTTTTTGCGTGAAAGAGAAACATACATACATACATCCTCACAAACTTTCATATTTATAATATTAGTGGGAAAGATAGGATAATTTTGTTTATGAAATCCTAGTTATATCAAGCAGTTATGGTTTCACGATCCTCTATGTAGCAAAACGTCCGGTTCTTTTAATACCTCGAAAATCTACCTTTACAAAACGAAATATTTCGTTCAATTATTACAAAGGGTTTTCGAGGTAGGTTACTCGTATTTTGACATACTTATACTTACACAAGATTATCTTTTTCCCATTTAAAAAATGATGTGCCCATCTCTAACGCCCTTGAAATTGAATATTAAACCAAGCTTAGCACATGTTTCTAAAAAGCTTTCAAATCATAAGTTTATTGCAAATCTTTAAATACACGCCTTTTTTAAATGGTGTGATAATTCTAGAAAGTTAAAATAACTTTTGTAAAATCAATACTAGCTGATGCCCGCTGCTTCAGCTCACTCACGTGGCGCCTTGATAAAAATTGCATTCTTAGTAAACAAATGTTTGCGTAGCCTTCTTAGTAAACAAATTTTTTAGTTGGATCTGTAGTTCCATTTACACGAGACCTACTTCCTACATTCAAACTAGCAAAGTTTACTCGTTTAACTAATAAACTTGACTGGCCTCTTAGCTTAGCTCTGGATTCTACGTTTATATGTCGTGGGTTCGATTTCAGGACAAATATTCGTGTGATGAACATACTTTTTGTTTTGTGCCTCCTGGGTGTTTTAATAATAATTTTTTTTAATAATATCTAAGCAAGCTATGCCACGAGAGCTTCATGTCATTTGAATGCTTTAGAAATGTGTGCTGAGCCTTGGTTTATGTCTATAGATTAACACAAACAAATGCATTCAAGGTCGAGCAAGGCCGCGCCCACATTTTATCGATAAAGTAAATGTTGACGTAAAAAGAAGATAGAGGGTAAAAGAAAAGAGAACTGGTCTGGCGGTATCGAAATGAAGGTGAACAAAGCACTACATGAAGCCACAGATCACTCCAAATGAAGATCATCCACAAGATTCTGCGAAGGAGTTCCGATCCTCAACAATGATGGATCGACTAAGAAGGAGGAGAAGAACTTGTTGTTGTTGTTGTTGTTGTTTGTTCAATGCATCAATGCATCAATGGATTTTTCGTTTCGAAAAATTTATATGCGCATTAACACGAGCTCTAAACGGTGAAGGAAAACATCGTGAGGAAACCCGCGGCATAGCCAGCCCCTCACGTATTGACTATGTCTTTCCTGTGGATATGGCCGGTTAAGCTGAGAGGATGGTGTAGGTGCTGGGCAAGCCTACTCCATCTCAACATTGTCCCAGGCACTACACTGTCCCGATGAGTGTAGGCAAAGATTGCCTCCTGACACTGTATAAATCATCTAGTAAAGATGTAAAGGCCTAAGTTTTTTTTTGTTGTTTGTCGTTTTTTTAGCCTACACTGTCCCACAGCTGGGCAAAGGCCTCCCTCTAATTTTCCAGGTAGTTCGGTCTAACGCCATTGCCTGCCACTGATAGTCACTGAAGGTATCTAGCTCGTCTCGCCATCGCTTGCGTGGTCTACCGCGCCGTCTCACTGTCTCAGGGCTCTAGTCAGTGGTAGTTTTGGCCCACAGTTCGTCCAGCATGCGGCAGACGTTTCCCGCCCAGTACCACTTCAGCTTCGCGGTCTTTTCAGCTACGATACGTAAAATATTTTTTAAGAACTTGTATCACTACGAAACCCTGCACAAGAAACACGTGCTATGAGCACTTTCGTAATTACAGGTAGCTTTGAGCTCACGTCACTGTAACACCTGTGCTAATATATTGCAAAGAAAAGTGTTATGGCATATTGTTTGTTACATAATTTTTTGGAAACATAAATATTACAAACTTAAACGTATCATCATTAGATATCACTGTTTACTTTAGTTAGACCATAGTTTCTCAACATTTCAACATTCAGTCCTAACAGATCGGAAACCTTACCTTGCCCACCGCCCACTTAGAGAATATATTTGTTTCAAGAGCCCCCCACCCCATATATTAATGCGCCATCTCAATGCCCCCGAATTTTCTCTGGGTCTTCTACTGCCCCCCTGAAAGTCTCAAACGCCCACAAGGGGGTGATATTGCCCACGTTGAGAACCTATGCTTTAGTTAGACTAAGCAGTCATAATTTGGATGGGTGACTGAAAGCCGGTAGCGACAATTTAACGTGTCTTCTGAAGCACGGAAGTGCTCAGCTATTAATTCCAATTGCAAACACCGTTACTCTAGGATATGTTGCTAATCAAAACTACGTAGACAGTAAAACAACTCCTTGGTAGTATATGTAGGTATGACATAATGAAATTGCAAAATCCATACCCATATTTTATCAGTGAAAGTGTGTTTATTTGTTTGTTTATTTGTCCTGCTTTCATGTCATAACAGAGCGACGGATTGACGTGATTTTTTATGTGGAGATAGTTGGAGGACTGGAGAGTAACATAGGCTACTTTTATATATATTTGTTTTATCCGGGTACCACGTGAGCGAAGCCGCAGGCAGCAGCTGTTTATACTAGATTTCGTATTTTTGTCGTGCTACAGAGTTCTAAGAAAACCTAAATGTATTTGTGATAAGTTTCTATTTTCATCCCATTTTGCAAACACATTTTCTGAGAAGCTGATTTGGTTAAGGAGCTTAGCTATTTCAATACCTCTATTTTTGTTACAAAAAATGATTTAGTCTCGCCTAGGATATTGAATTTTGTGGAGGTTTATGATGTTTTTTGTGTGTTTGTGTAATATCAGTGCTTAAGAATTTTGCGTTCTTTCAAATCCCACTTCACGCGAGGAATTTGAATAGAACAGAAAAAACATAATAGAAGTAGAGAATCTGTAAATAATAAATAAAAAAAAATAATATAATAAAAAATAATATTATTAAAAAAAAAAAAAAATAATCAATGTTGTAATAGCTTTTTTTTTATTTTAAATGATTTTTATCGAAAATGAAACTACCTATCAAAATTTTCGAATCCGAGGGGATTCGAACCAGCATTGATCAAACCGACCCTGTCCTGTCCTATGTATGCCTTTTACTGTATAATTTTTTTGACCATGCCTACATGCTACTTCCATTATATTTTTCTACTCAGTGGTTAAACGCATAAATTACAGTTGGTAAACACACCAAAAAGAGCTGTCACAAGATAAAAGCTTTACGCAAGAAGATTCTAAACTACGTAACTGGAGTGCTAACTGACATTTAATGTACAAAGGATTTTGAACCTTATCACGACAATACAACGATCTATTATCATTTAATCTTGGTTATAAGGATTGTTGGTCTTGTTGAGAGGCTTTCTTGGGTGCTTTATCTCTTTCACACTCGTTGTTGGATTAGTAGTGTGCCCATGTCATTTAAATTTCAGGATATTTTTACCTTATCGCGCTCGACAAAATCAGCGCTTGATTTCGATCCATGGTTTCGATCCTTGAATTAGATCCTTGAATTAGATCCTTGATTTTGATCCTTGATTTTGATTTCGATCCTTGATTTCGATCCTTGGTTTCGATCTTGGATTTCGATCCTTGATTCTTGAATTTTGAACCTTGAATCTGAAATCTTGAATCTTGAATCTTTGAAGTGACAGCTGTCAAACTTCAAATGACCATATCTCGGGAACTACTCGTCCTAGACTCCCCGTTCCCAGTTCAAATGAAAGCTATGACCAAGATCTTCATTTGAAGTGACAGCTGTCAAACTTCAAACCGCCATATCTCGAAAACTACTTGTCCTAGACTCCCCGTTCTCAGTTCAAATGAAAGCTATGACCAAGATCTTCATTTGAAGTGACAGCTGTCAAACTTCAAATGGCCATATCTCGGGAACTACTCGTCCTAGACTCCCCGTTCTCAGTTCAAATGAAAGCTATGACCAAGATCTTCATTTGAAGTGACAGCTGTCAAACTTCAAATGGCCATATCTCGGGAACTACTCGTCCTAGACTCCCCGTTCTCAGTTCAAATGAAAGCTATGATGTCATTTTGACAGCTGTTATTGAAAATGTAGATCTTGGTCATAGCTTTCATTTGAACTAAAAAGGAAGAGTCTAGGATGAGTAGTTTCCGAGATATGGCCTTTTAAAGTTTGACAGCTGTCACTTTAAATGTAGATCTTGGTCATAGCTTTCATTTGAACTTAGAACGGAGAGTCTAAGACGAGTAGTTTCCGAGATATGGCCATTTGAAGTTTGACAGCTGTCACTTCAAATGAAGATCTTGGTCATAGCTTTCATTTGAACTGAGAACGGGGAGTCTAGGATGAGTAGTTCCCGAGATATGGCCATTTGAAGTTTGACAGCTGTCACTTCAAATGAAGATCTTGGTCATAGCTTTCATTTGAATTAAGAATGAGGAGTCTAGGACAAGTAGTTTCCGAGATATGGCCGTTTGAAGTTTGACAGCTGTCACTTCAAATGAAGATCTTGGTCATAGCTTTCATTTGAACTGGGAACGGGGAGTCTAGGACGAGTAGTTTCCAAGATATGGCCGTTTGAAGTTTGACAGCTGTCACTTCAAATGAAGATCTTGGTCATAGCTTTCATTTGAACTGAGAACGGGGAGTCTAGGACGAGTAGTTCCCGAGATATGGCGGTTTTAAGTTTGACAGCTGTCACTTCAAAGATTCAAGATTCAAAATTTCAGTTTTCAGATTCAAGAATCAAGATTCAAGATTCAAGAATCAAAATGAAGGATCAAAATTGTATCAGTATTTTAATTCAAAAATCATGCCCTGAAACATCACGTAAATCAGAAAATGATGGAAAAGGCCCCTTAGGGACTAGGAATGTTTAGTTTATGGTCACCCTTTAGAAAGAGACACACCGCCCAAGTTTTCTTTCTCAAGCGGACCTTGTTTTCTGGCTCAGTCAGTGTTCCAGATACGTAGTATAGAAATTCCTTGGCTTTACGATATTGAAGGCCGTGCTTAGTTTACGTCATCGCGAACGCTTTGGTAATGTACTCAAAGGCAATTGACGTGACGACATAATACTATTGAAAGAGAACATGCTTTGTCGCAAGTTGTTTACGTAAACGTGTCCTGACATTTGTTTTCGTTTCATATACTTGGCGGAAGCATTAAAAATGTCAAGACAAGTATTAATTATTCAAGTAAATCTTATAATGGTCGATTAATAATGATGTTATAAGGTGTGTATCAGCAGTGCAAGTACCGTTCTTATCAATTGATAAATTTGACATTTAGAATCGACAAAATTCGATAAATTCATATTAATCAATGAAAAATCCAATGATTTCGATTTTTTTCGATTCTAAATGTCAAATTTAGCGATTGATAAGAACGGTATTTGCACTGCAGGTGGGCTGTAAGATTGTCTGCTACCTACCTTAGTAGTACAAAAAAAAATTATAGCCTGCCACAATTTGGGTGCCAATACACAAAGTGGCGCCCAATACGGGACAAATCAAAATTTTTAAATCGAATTGAATTCATTATTTTTATTTACCTGAGTGGCGACGCCACTTTATGGCATCGCCATTTAAACTAGTAATTTCCCCTTACTACTATGGTCCCCCCGCAAACTTCTTAAGCTGTGAATATGAAGAATTGCTACTCTTGAAATTATATTTAGAATTTTCAAATCAATCAAACAAGTGTTTCGTTTTCTAAACTTAGAACACTGAAAAGCAATAAGTTTGTAAGAACCCTTTGCAACTATCAAATTCGACAGACACGACTGGCCGTAAGTCATGCGTTCCATAAATTGAAATGTATTTATACACGAGCAACTTAAGTTGCAGCATTTTGACCATCAAGCTACTTTTTATTGACTGTATTATATGGATTGTAGTAATTCAAATGATAAGAGGTTCTAGAATATTAAAAACTAACACACGGGAAAAACTTTAAAATATCGTAGATTTAGAAACCGACAATGTTTGAGACATTCATCGCAAAAATCAAATTCATCAGTTTCTCCTCAGATAAATTTTGAGTAAGAGTATACAATATTCTCCAATTTCACGTGACTGACTGAATAATAATAGCGTACAGGGATGTCCGTTATTATTATAATGTCACACAAACTGCGGATTTTCAAGTAAATTCCTTACAAACTTTAGTAAGTTTCGCATCATTATAGTCGTAAGTAAGTTGCCCGCTTATAAGGGGATGAGGCTGTGAACAAAATATTTGATCTCGCTAGTTTATGGCTGGCACATTGGGATTTATGATCTCCTGGGATATCTCGCGGTTGCTGAGAAATATTATTCTGTATTGTTATTTGCCGGAAGAAAATAAAACAGTTTTTTAAAGTGACTATTTTGTCAGACTTTTTGTAGAGATAAGATGGATGCAAATTTATGTACCTAGTAAGCGTTCTCATACAGTAATTGAAATACTTTTAGTGATGGTTTTCATTTGGTTTTTCTCCTAGAGCGTTCAGACTGAACCAATGATTGAACATTTTACGGGATGAAAACTGTATTATTCCTAAAAATAATAGGCACGCAAAGTTACTAGCGGAAGTTAATGTACCAAATAAATATTACATTATGAACAATTAATGAAATAATCGCGATCGCGCAAATAATATTACGAGGATTTAGAACAAACAATTTCAAATTCAAAGTACAGAAAAGTTAGTTGAGTGTTATTCATCCAAGACAAGCTGAAGCGTAGACAAGATGTTTCATTGTCTAACGAGACAAAACTTGAAGGTTTTGAGACGAGAAACATATTGCGTCGACAATTTTAAGTTACATGGCAAAATTTAAATCAGTATTCCTGTCTTAAGTGTGCTAACTTTAATTGGCAAATATTCGCTTCTAGCTGGTAAAATTTACTCGCACAGAAACAAAAACTTACTCTATCTACCACCCTTTTAAAAAACGGAACTTAATAGAGTTATAGAAATCTTTGTGTTTAGGTTTAGGTATTAAAAGTATGAGTTTATAATATACAAAAATATCAAGCCAATAATAGAAAGTCTTGAAAAACCAGATTTACTTTAGCTCGGCAGTAAGAGAGGATCAAAATTACATAAATATAAATATGTCTCCTGTCAGTTATCTGTTCTCTGATTATCTATCTTTGATAGCGACCAAAATCGGTCTCAAACTGTCAAATATGTTCAGTGACCACGCAAGCAAGCAGCTTCGTCACTCTCATCTCAGCGAGACTGAACGCGACAAAAGATATATACATACGCGATCATTTTGACAGTTTGAGACCAATTTGAGGCTTGAGATAAGTTAGACAATCAGCCTGCTGGTTCTTAATTACAAACGTGTTGGTTCGGTTCTTGATGTCAGTGCGTATAATATCCACCAGCATTAATTTTTATGTTGAAAAACCTTCAATAACCTGAAAAAGGTGAAATTAAATCCAATATCGCATTAAAGAGGTCCCTTACTGCACACATGAGCAGAGACACTCGTAAAAGCTTCGTGGTTCCGCGCCATTAGCCACATTAACCGTTCCAGAGCCGAGTGTGGCCACAGGGAATTGGAAATTTATTGTTCTACTACTGCAGGGAGTTGCCACCAGTGGGGGTATCTGAATGTCGGGGTTGAATCTCGAAATCAATGCTCATTCATTGTAATGCGCATTAATAACAGCCGTGAACCTATTCACCTGTCACTTACGGCGCGTCTAAAAATTATTTTTTTTAACCTAATCATTATTATGATTGAGCTAAAGTGTCTTTTTTAGACCCGCTGAACTGCTAACTTCTCCAAAATGTTATCACATGTATATTGAACGTACTTCCGACTACCTTCTGACATCTTTAAAATATATATAATTCTCAACGGCCAAGAGGCAGACCACCCCCGCCCGATGGCACAGAATAAATAGGTCCTTATTCTGTAGCGATGGTCGAATAACAAGAATTGGTAAGGCACTCCGGCTTAAGGAGGTTCGCTTGTATCATTGCGGGTTCGAATCCCGTCAGAATTGAAAATTTTCATAAGATTTTTCATTTTCAATACATTAAAAAAGATTCCGACGAATTGAGAACCTCCTCTTTTTTTTGAAGTCACTTAAAGCAATTGTATTATTGTATTTTTCAGTTTAAAATTGTATTCTGTTCCGCTATTTTCCTACACAACTGGGAGCGTTCACTCTAGAGTGATTAAAGATAGTGGAGTGTAGCAAAATGAGAAACGGTAATGGTTTGATCCTTGAGCAGAATAGATTCTGGGTATTAATGGACTGAGGGGTAAATGTTATCTTCAGTGTGCGCCAACACGAAAGCTACAAACTTACAGTATGTAATAAAATCCTGTAGGGTTAGACAGAATTTTAGAAAAGGGGTAAGAATCTAAACTACACACAAATTTTACGATTTATACCAGGTTAGTAAGAAAGATCTGTTATTCAACTTTTGTTGGTTCATTAAAACACCAATAAATAATCAGGGACCAAAAAGAGCCACTAATCGTCCTAATAAAGCTAGAAACAAGCTATAAACGCTTATTTGGCACCAAAATGGAACACCCCTGACTATAAATCAAACAAAAATAAGACCAACGACCAACCAAATATTCGTGTGCCAAAATAGTGTTAGCCTTTAATCGATCGAGCGAGCGAAGCGAGCGAAGATCTTAGTGGCATGTACGAGCCAATATTGCTCATACAGCAGATTTACTTTTATGCATTATTAACTTAAAACAGTCGTAACATAACCGTTGACACGCGACGTTCGATGTTAACATACCTATAATTACGTGCGGCTCAGATTGTTAAACGTACCTACTATTAACGTTTACTTTCTCAATAAAACTATAACTTCATAACAGTGGTTTGGTGTGAACTATAAGTACCTACAAATTAACTATAACTGGAGTGCCCTCAACGAGGAGAAAACCCCAACATAACTTCTTGGTCCTTCGAGAAACTGCTTAGTGTGGTGTTTTTCGGTTACGTTAGCAAATCGGTGCTGTTGGCCTCCCACCAGCGGGTCTCACCGACAGCATTGAGAAGGGGCAAATAGCGTAAGTCGGGAAACCTACACTGAGTGCAAAATAAATTGCAAAACGAACCAGCGCAGCGGAGATAACATCTACTGCTGTCATTGCTGAACTACAAACCCGAACCACTAGCTGTCAACGATGGCGGAAGACAACTACTTTCTGGAACTTATTAACAAACAGCAAAGTTCTTATGAGAGAATCAAATCTCTCCAATCAAATTACAAAAAGGATCCAGTGAGTAGAAAATCCATCGATTACCTCAAGAAACGCATTGAAGCTTTACGATCCCACTGGGACGAGTTTCTTTCGAATCACGAGATCCTGAAAAAGTATGAGTTAGCGAAGAGCGACCATGACTACTACAAAGAAAACATTTACGAAATAACTAAAACCATGTTCGACGAAACAATGGAATCTATGACTCGATTACAAAACGAGTTATCTAAGTCTGCACCTGGATTTTCGGATACTTCGAAGCTGAAAGTGCCAGACTTTAACGGAACACCGAAATTTGGTACGTCTAAAGTTCACCAGCCTACGACTGAAGAAACGGACAAGAAAATGTCAGAACTATTTCGTAATCAAATTTTCAACTTTAACGCTTTCGAACGAGCAGTATCGAAAATAAATCCTTTTGACACAAAAGAAAAGTGGCAACTACAAGATCACTTAAACACTTTACAAACAAAGTGGGCACCTGTTGACAAGATCCATTGGGAACTCAGCTACTTATTGCAAGGAAGTGATAGGGAGTATGAAGAAAAGTACAGCTACTGGGAGAACATTTACGATGATCTCAAGGAAAATCTGAACAGAAAAATGTTTGAAACATCTCACTACGAAAAAACAACCCCAAGGATGGAGTTACCAGAGTTTAACGGAGCCTACAACAACTGGATTCCTTTTAGAGATTTATTCTTTGAGATGATCCATAACAATCCAACGCTGAACAAAACTCAAAAAATGAAGTTTCTCAAATCGAAATTGAAAGGAGAAGCGGAGCGATTGATAAAACATCTTCCAGTCAGTTCCGAGAACTATGACGCATGCCTGGATATCATTCAGCATCGCTTTGACAACAAGCGACTTCTATTTACCTCATACATAGATACGCTTCTCAATCAATCAATTATCGACAAACCGAACTCATCTAACTTGATGAAGCTGCATGACACCACGAAAGAGTGTCTCAATGCGCTAGAAAACATGGGAATAGAAATCCACGTATGGGGACCACTTATCGTTCACCTATTATCATCAAAGCTAGACGATACCACCTACGGTGACTACATCAAAGAGATGAAACATTCGAGGGAGCTTCCAGACTTAGACGAATTTATGGAGTTCCTGGAGTTGAAGTTCATGTCATTGGAAACAGCCCGTACTAAAAAGGGTGATCAAAAACAAAACAATCCGAAAAATAATAACGAGCTGAGATCAACGAACTCTAACAAATCGAATAAATGGATAAAAACCTACCATTCTACAGTACGAAACTGTCCACTTTGCAAAAGCGACCACGTTCTGAGGCAATGCCCTACATTTACAAGTATGAATGTCGCTAAGCGAAATGAAACAACGAGCAATTTGAATTTTTGCAAAAATTGTCTTTTTAGTCATGGAGAAAATAAATGTACTTCTACGAAACGATGCCGATTTTGTAATAATAAGCATCATTCTCTTCTACATGATGAGAACTTCAAGACAAATAAACAACGGCCATCCACCTCAACGGCGGCTGAGCGTACCTCTAACCACATCAACGGTGAACAAGAGATACTTTTGACAACACTGCAACTGTATGTCAGAAACAAAGAAGGAGAGTTCGTCATCCTACGGGCGTTACTTGATCAAGGCTCTCAAGTGACCTTGATCACAGAAAATGCAGCTCAACGACTGAACCTACCTCGAAACAAAATGAACGCCTCTGTCACGGGGGTCGGCTCTATAATGGGCACTAGCAAAGGAATGATCAAACTGGAATGTAAATCCATACATTCTGATTATAAATTCCGAACTGAAGCATTAGTAATGCGAAAACTAATAAGTAATTTGCCCAACTCAACGATTAATACGGAGAACTGGACACATCTTCATAACATCAAGCTGGCTGATCCGGACTTCAACATCTCCGGGCCTATTGATCTTCTGTTAGGAGCAGATATATACTCTGACGTCATAATGGAAGGAGTACTGAAACATAACAACAACTCGCCAGTAGCACAACAAACCAAGTTGGGTTGGATACTGTGCGGTGCTACAAAGCAATTCAACTGTCTAGTAACTCTAACGAATCTAGACAACCTGTCGAGCTTTTGGGAGGTGGAAGAGGTTCCAACGGAAGCCGGACCTACTTCAAGCGACGAATATTGTGAAAAATACTACACACAAACAACTGAGCGACTAAGCAGCGGGCGATACATAGTGAAAATGCCGATGAAAGAAAACTATGAAGCAAACCTTGGCAATTCGAAGCCTCAAGCCATCGCTCAATTTCTCCATTTAGAGAAGAAAATGGCGAGACAAGAGTACTTTGCAAAACTATATAAAGAGTTCATCCATGAGTACATCGAACTAGGTCACATGAAACCCGTGACGAAGTCCGAGAGCCAAGTACAAGTTTACCTACCTCATCACGGTGTGTTACGAGAAAGCTCAACATCAACTAAACTTCGAGCTGTTTTTAACGCATCCATGAAAACAGACTCCGGCTTCAGCTTGAACGACTTGATGGAAAAGGGGCCTAACTTGCAAAAGGATATTTTATCTCTCATCCTCAAATGGAGAAGCTACAAATACGCGCTGACGGCTGACATTGAAAAAATGTACAGGCAACTTCTCCTCCATCAAGATCAGCGATGTCTCCAAAGAATCATCTGGAGGGAGTCCACAAAAGGACTAATCAAGGAGATGGAGCTTTGTACTCTTACCTACGGCTGTAAATCATCTCCATTCATTGCTATGCGCACACTCCAACAGCTAGCTCAAGACGAAGGCAACGCTTTCCCTTTAGCACAAAAAACGCTACTACACGAATTTTACATGGATGACGTCATTTCGGGTCACCATAGCATCGAAACTACAAAACAACTGCAAAAGGAGCTCTACGAGCTGCTAAAGAAGGGAGGCTTCGTTTTAAGAAAATGGGCAACGAATGAGCCATCTATTCTCAAAGAACTGCACGAGAAAGAGAAGAGCCAGGCAAACTTCACCTTCAAACAACAAGAGTTCAGTAAAATGCTAGGACTCGCATGGAACAACGTCAACGACACGTTCTATTTCAACATCGAAGCGCCAAGCGACAGGAAAAACGAAACATACACAAAGCGCAGACTACTGTCGGAAATAAGCAAGATCTACGATCCCCTTGGGTGGCTAGCTCCGATGACTATCCAAACAAAAATTATCTTCCAAAAACTATGGAGAGAAACGTATCAAAACATTGGATGGGATCAGTCAGTACCCAATGAGATAGCTAGCGCATGGACAAAAATTAAAGTTGATTTGTCAAATATAAACAACATCAATTTACCAAGGTGGATACAAAACGAATACAATGCAACAATCGAATTGCAAGCCTTCTGTGACGCAAGCGAACAGGCGTACGCATGCGTCATATACAGCCGAACAACGTCACCGAGCGGCGCGTACGCTATCACTCTACTCGCTGCGAAAACCAAGGTGGCACCAATCAAAAACAAAACAACGATCCCGAAGCTGGAACTATGCGCCGCTGTTTTGCTAACCAGGCTCTTATCAAAAATAACTAAAGTCCTGTCAGATTACGAAATCAAGATATCCTGCTGGACAGACTCGAAAGTTGTATTAGCATGGCTTCAGGGACAACCGAACAAATACGAAAAATACGTAACAAATCGAGTCAAAGAAATAACAAACATCGTTCCGTCAACAAATTGGGGTTACGTGAAGAGTAACGAAAACCCCGCCGACTGTGCTACAAGGGGCCTTTCGCCGTCCAAACTGGTCAACTTTTCTTTGTGGTGGGAAGGACCTCAGTGGCTCAAGAAACAAAACGAACAAGTCCAATCATCATCTGAAACTTACACAACTAATGAAGGCTTAGTTCAAAACTGTTTTAAGACGGAACCCGTGATGAATAAAAACGAATTAATTTATTCATTACTTGAACGGTACAGTGACCTAGATCGCATTACAAGAACATTGGCTTGGGTCGTACGTTTTGCAAACGCATCACAAAACAAAATGCGCTTAAGTCGGAGCAATGAACTGGAATTGAGTGAAATAAAACATGCAACCTGCATGATTATTCAATCAGTACAAAATTATTACTTCGAGAAGGAGATAAAATCTTTAAGAAATTGCGGAAAACTTCCCAACATGAGCAACATACTGAAATTAAATCCCTATCTTGACTCGGAGGGACTTCTTCGCGTTGGAGGGCGTCTACAACATTCAAATCTACCCAAAGAGAGCAAGCACCCCATCCTCATCCCAGCGGAGGGGCGGTTGACGGAGTTGATCATTGAAAAGGCGCATCAGCGAAGCTTACATGGTGGGGCTAGACTGACGTTAGCTTGCACTAGAAACAACTATTGGATCATCAGCGGTAATCGAGTCGTCAAGAAAACGCTTCGACGATGCGTCCGATGCCGTCGTTATTCAACAGCTCAAACTGAACAGTTAATGGGCAACCTTCCAAAGGAAAGGATAACTCCATCTAGACCTTTTTCTCATACTGGCGTTGACTTCACGGGTCATGTGGATGTGAAGATAAACAAAGGTCGCGGGATCAAGACCTGCAAGGGCTATATAGCTATCTTCATATGTATGTGTACCAAGGCAGTACACATCGAACTTGTTTCTGACTTATCTACCCAAACATTTATCGCAGCACTGAAACGAATGAGTGCCAGAAGAGGTACACCGAAACACATATACTCCGACAACAGAACTAATTTCGTAATCAAATTTTCAACTTTAACTTTAACAACTGTCGGCGCTGCAAAAGAACTGCTCTCAGAGTTCCAACAATACAAAACGATGCTTTCTTCAGAGTTCTTCAACGAGATAAATGATCTTCAGATTGAGTGGCATTTTAACGCTCCATCCTGGCCATCGGCAGGAGGTTTGTGGGAAGCAGCCGTACGCTCAATGAAGAATCATCTGAAACGGGTAATCGGACAACAAAAATTAACTTACGAACAATTTTCTACGCTCCTCACCCAAATCGAAGCATGTATGAACAGCAGACCATTGAGCCCGTTATCTGAAGATGTGGAAGACCTAGATTATCTAACGCCTGGCCATTTTCTGACGGGAAGTCCGACGCTGTCTCTACCAACAAATGAACCTGAAGAGATGAAATCCATCGACATCCGGAACAACTGGAAACTTATTGAGCTCTTACGCCGGCACTACTGGGATCGCTGGTCAAAAGAGTATCTTCATTTACTGCAGAACCGCAACAAGTGGCAGCAAAGAAGAGAGAACATACAAAAAGGACAACTTGTACTCGTGAAGGAAAGTAATTTACCTCCAGGCAAGTGGGCCATGGGCCGGGTAGTGGAACTGCACCCGGGTAGCGACAACTTAGTCCGAGTTGTCACGCTGAAGACAAAGAACGGCGAACTGAAAAGGCCTATCTCCAAACTAGCTCCGCTCCCTATAAACGAGGCGGGCGAAGAAGCTGAATCACAGAAAGTGAGTCCCAAACCTGACATCGTCAACAAAAACACTACAAGCAGGAAAACTAAGAAAAACGTTAATAGCCTGTTGATGATACTTCTTGTAGCGTTTACAACGCTATCCTGTGGAAAAGCTACACCCATTCAACACTTCAAGATATCGAAGTTAACTGACAACAACCCGATCTACTTTGACCCTGTCGGAAACATTCAACTAATACACGACGAATGGAAACTTCTCGTCTATTTCAACCTGACAACATTTTGGCAAAGTACAACCAAGGTCGAGGAATTCGTCAATCATTTAACACAAATTTGTGCTACAATGCCTGGTCAGCAATGTCACGGTACAATAACGCAACTTAACTTCGAAATGAATCAGCTGAAGGAATACAATAAACTATTACTGTCTCAACACCAACAACGAAGACGCCGGCGCCGTGGCTACGTCAATGGCATAGGAAACCTGGCGCGAACACTGTTTGGTGTCCTTGATAGCGATTTTGCAGACAAATACGCTCAGGACATTCACAAGATTCAAGGAAACGAGCGCTATTTATTGGAGTTAATAAAAAATCAGACGCTCATTATCGAAGCACAAAATAACATTTTAAAGAAAAATGAAGACTTCGTAAAAACGCAACTTAGCATAATACAACAATACATGAACAAAACAAGAAATGATACGGCAGCATTAGAAAACCGATTTCAGATTATGCAAACTATGAACGATGTCAACGCTGGTGGACTGACAGCCAGCCTTCTACTCTCAGTTTTGAGACGCAATCAACAAATGCTACTAAATGCATTGACCGACATTTACAGAGGAAATCTCGATATGGAGCTGTTTACACCGCAACAATTGTCGGAGCAGTTAAACAACATCGCCGGCTTTATATCAACCAGATTAACATTGCCTATTGAGAATAGCAAAGACATACGAAGTATTTATAAACTCATTTATGTTAAAGCCCGGCTCACCGAGAAATACCTACTGTTTGAATTGCATATACCGCTATTGAGCGACGACGAATACAAACTTTATCGCAATATACCTATACCTAAACAGCGAGCGAATAAACAATGTCAGGTAATTGCAACATCAACAAAATACATTGGCGTAAACTTCGTAAAAAATACTTACATACAGATCGAAGACTACGATCTTCAACAATGTACTATGATGGAGGAGGATAGCTACATCTGCCACACCTACACGCCGATAAGCAACTTACATGGACCAACAGCATCCTGTGAAGCCAAAATACTGAGTCAACATGTTTATCAAAACATTACCTGTGATTGGATACAGCAACAATGCTCTGACCGATGGATAAAATTACAGAGACCCAACATATGGCTCTATAGTTGCATAACAGAATGCCCGACACGTATAGTATGTCAGAATCAAATAACATCAACATTGATTACGAATACGGGACTGCTTGCCCTAGGTCAGGATTGTGTGATTCAGCACAAAGACTCTACAATTTATTCACACAACGTTTTTAGCAGTAAAACCAAAGATGGTTTATCACTAGAAGTCCCAAAAATCGATTCGCCAAATGATATGAAGGGCACGTCCAAAATGACAAACATTTTACTACCCGAACTGGATTTATCTGAAGAACATAGATTACTAGAAAATCAGATAAATGCACTGAAAGGCCGAGAGAGCCTACCTAATGACTTATCAGTCCACGACATCGGTAACTACACGATAAGCACTTTGCTGGTGGGAGGAATTGTAGTCACAATCATAGTATGGCGATTCAGAGGACACCTTACTGCATGTACTTCTACAAGGAACAAAGCCCGTGCACCTGGAACCTCTACAAAGACTCAAGAGAGAACGGAATGGATAGAACTAAAGGAAATTGCACCTTACGCTACAATAAGAGGCGGACATTTGAAGAACAACCCTCAACCGGCACCAGCAGATGGAACAGGATTTAGATTGTGAAATCAATTACATACTTACATTAAATTCTTATCTTAACTATAACTTAACTTTTAACTTTGCTTATTGTTGTATTGCTTTTAACGTTTAATGATCTGAGTACTCATATCTTTCCCTCGGGAGCATGTACGAGCCAATATTGCTCATACAGCAGATTTACTTTTATGCATTATTAACTTAAAACAGTCGTAACATAACCGTTGACACGCGACGTTCGATGTTAACATACCTACCTATAATTACGTGCGGCTCAGATTGTTAAACGTACCTACTCTAACTTTACGTTTACTTTCTCAATAAAACTATAACTTTATCACAGTGGTTTGGTATGAACTATATTACCTACAAACTAACTTTAACTGGAGTGCCCTCAACGAGGAGAAAACCCCAACATGGCAAGTTAGGCGATTTTGCTTTGTATGTTTGTATGTTTGTATGTTTGTATGTTTCATTTTTATGTTCTCGCATAACTATCGAACCGCTTATCCAATCTGTATGAAACTTGATAGGTCAATAGGTTGTGCTATGGAAATTTGCTGTGGAGCGTATGAGCGTAATCGATGAAGGGGTTGTAAAGATATGGGGTTCCCATGGGGGTAAATTTTTTTCAAAGTTACCCAAATATATTGAGTGGGGTGTCATATGAAAGTACGCAATTTATACATTCCAAAATGGTTTTTAGTTTTCTTCTAGGTTCTATAGTTTTTGAAATACAGAGAAAAATAAAAATGATGAAAACCAATTAACGGATGTATGGAGAGAGCTCCCGTTTCATAGAGTTTCGATGTATTCGTAGGTCTGGTTAACAGACAAGGAGTGTGGCATCGTTGTGGTTTGGTTTGCAATGATTTTAGTTGCTTCTTGATATTTTTCCTTGAGATTGAAAATAAAAGCCGTGTTGGCCGAGTGGAAGAGTGCTCGATTTTCGATTCATAGGTCGTAAGTTCGAACCCTGGCCGTGCTCATCAATGGATATTTCGATTAGAAAAATTTAAATGCGCATTAACACGAGCTCTAAACGGTGAAAGAAAACATCGTGAGGAAACCAGTTAACGTTCTAATAGCGGCGATGGGCTTGCAACCTGTCACGTATGCAAATGCTAATTCCTGCAAATAGTGGGCTGGACATGTACCAAAATTATAGAGGGAGACGGAGGGGGAGGGGGAGGGGGAGGGGGAGGGGAGGGGGGAGAGGGAGGGGAGGGGGGAGAGGGAGGGGTGGGGGAGGGGAGGGAGGCGGAGAGGGAGGGGGAGAGGGAGGGAATTGATTTTCTCATACATTTTGTATTGAACTGCTATTTTAATAATTTCTCGAACTAAGAGGCCTTCCCTGAGGCGCGGTACGAAGTTCGCGGGGTCAAAATATAAACACGACACGACTTAATGTATTGCATGCATGCCTATAATCTTTACCATACTGAGGTAGTGCATTAGATATCATTGTGTGGTAAACACTAGAAGGAGCACTTAACGTAGGTATAGGGGTAGTCAGAAACAAGTCCAAATCTAGGCTATCAACACAACGGTGCGCGAGATCTCAGTTCGGGGCGAACTACTAGTTAAACTGATTCTAGTTAAAATCCCTTTCCTCTTTTCTTGCTTACTATTTTGCATATTTAGGTATAGTTGTTCTATTTCACGATGTCCGTTTGGTCTATAATTGTGTGTGTGTTCAATGCACGTTGTTTCTGTGTGCGTAAGCTCAGGAGCGCTCAGAATCGGCCCACGCACACAGAAACAACGTGCATGTGCATCTACACACACAATTAAGATCACAAAAGAAAGAAAGCAAGCTTTTTATCTGTTCTGTGATTAAGACTAAACGGACTTCGTGAAATAGAACAACTAGTATATTGCAAGCTTACAAAGTTTAAAAGTCTTAATTAAAAAAAAAACCGGTCAAGTGCGAGTCGAACTCGTACGCCGAGGGTTCCGTACCTAGCCATAGTGCCAATTAAGCTAGTCCGCTTAATTGTATGAGCGCCCATACAACTCGGAGGACAATTTTAATTGGCGTCAACTATGTATGTATGGGAACACCCTTTAGTTTTCAACTTTTTTAATTTTTTGGAATTTTTCCTTTATTTGTGCTATAAGACCTTGCTTTTTGCCAAATTTCGTTATTCTAGGTCAACGGGAACTACCATTTAGGTTTTCGACCCAAAACCTCTAGGGTACTTCCGGTTGACCTACAATTGTCAATTTTGGTTACAAGCAAGGCCTTACAGCACAAGTAAAGGAAAAATTCCGAAAAATAAAAAAAGTTGATAATTAAGGTAAGTTTTGGTACTTACAAGTTTTCACGAAAACCTAAATTTGCCTATATCTTTTTATAGTGTTGACTCAGGACCTTGATTTTTATACTCACAATAGGGACTATAGACTTTAGTATATGGTATAAATTTCAACTTGCTAGCTTTACCCGTTCCTGAGATAATCGATGGTGACACACGGACAGACAGACGGACAAGAAAGTGATCTTATAAGGGTTCCTTTTTTACCTTTTAAGGTACGGAACCCTAAAAATGACCACAACGTATCCCCAAGGCACTGTAGACATTATCTTAGATCTTTTTAGGCATTATAAGATCCTTTAAAGATGTCTAAGAGGGTAGTCAGAGGTATGTCCAAGTACAGATTTGAAAATGTAATGTGGTCTTCAAAGCACGGAAGCGCTCAGCTGATAAGGACACTAGCGGTCACCCATCCAAATTATGACCTACCGACATGTTGAAAAACAATAATTATGGATTAAGTTATGAGACTCCTGTCAGGTGGAGTGACGATCTGCGAAAGGCTGCCGGCACAAGTTGGATGCGTCAAGCTGAAGACAGAGCGCGATTGTGCTCATTAGGGGAGGCCTATGTCCAGCAGTGGACTGCTATAGGCTGATGATGATGATGATGAAGTTATGAGGCTCAAGTTCAATTTAATAGGTACCTTTAAAACTCAGTACAATGTAAAGTCACTAGAGAAAATTTCTTTCATAACCGTACCTTTTAATAACAACTTTATAATGAAAAAGGCTTACCGCAGGTAATAAATTCCGCATAGGAATTTTATTAAAAAATGCAGTAAGCTCAGCATTTGAGACCGAGGAAGGAATAACTTAAATACTGCATTTTACAAAGTTACCCACAAGTTTTTAACGAATGCGCGTGTAATTGAACTGTTGGTTCTCCGCCAAGGAACAGTAAGTACAATGTACAGTATTTCCCCTTTACCAACTAGGTATTAAGGACTGATATAAATATATGTCTGGTAGAGACGTCACCGGAAGTATCAATTAACGTAAGGGACATTTTGTCGAAAATGAGTTAATGATGCATGTTCGATCTAAAATTTTGCGCTCTATCGACTGGCATACTCAGAATTTTGATATCTTAAAAAATAACGACAGAATTTCTTTTTCTCTAGTACAAAGTACGTCCCTTACGTTAAAATGAACCATGAGATTTATTTTTTCACTTGTTACTTACCTACTGTTTTAAACTTTTGAATAACGTACGGGACGGCTTTACATTGAATTTTAAGGTAAGGGACAGGCTGTCTCCGAAACCATAAGGTTTATTTTAATTATGAATTAACAGTTCGAAAGATGACAAAATTCTAAGAAACTTTGCCCTTGAAAGTATTTTAATAGGACCACAGGAAAAAAAAATACAGACACATTTACAAAAAAAAATCTTATTTCGGCTCTCCTGTAAACCCGGGGTTTGTCCCTTACGTTAATTGATACTTCCGGTGACGAGAGATCGCTTTTTGAACCCGCGGCTTAGCCGGCCCCACACGTATTGACCAAGTCTTTCCTGTGGATATGGCCGGTTAAGCTGAGAGGATGGTGTAGGTGCTGGGCAAGCCTACTCCATCTCAACATTGTCCCAGGCACTACAGTGTCCCGTCAAGTGTAGGCAAAATATTGCCTCTTGACACTGTATAAATCATCTAGTAAAGATGTAAAGGCCTAAGTAAGAACGATTTTAAATGTAAATATTATGATGGATGTGTTTTGATAACTTTGAAACTCACTAATTTTGATGAAATTTTTAGTGATACTTATAGATCGAAAATATGCGAGCAAAGATACGGGCGAATGTGAATCTTACTATCCTACTAATATTATATATGGGCGAAAGTCCGTGTGTGTGTGAATGTTTTTTACGAGTACTAAACGAAAGTACTAAAACGAGTACCTTTAACTACTAAGCCGATTGTGACGAAATTTGGAAAAGAGATAGTTTAAGATCTGAAATAACACATAAGCTAATCTAATTTTAGAAAATCAACCCGTAAGGGGGTGAAAAGACGAGAAAACTTTTTTATGGTAATTTTTAACTCGTAGTACTCTATTATTTGCATGCATGAAACTTCGTTTGGATAAGTAAAATAAAAAAAAATTAGATAAGGTCAATGCGGGGAAGACCGGCATACTTTTTTCAAAGTTCGGTTTGATTGATCATATCTCAGTCACTATGCATTTTTCTGTAAAGTTAAAGATATTCATCGTTAGCAAATTTATCCAAGAATCAGAAAAAGCTATTAAACCTTTAAAACTATATAATATTAACAATAAAATCGGAGGTTTTTTAAAACTCGGGCAGTAGACGGTCTTCCCCGGCTAAATGAGGGAAGTCCGTCTAGGAGTTATTGTAGGCGACAGGAGATGTTTAGAAGAGTCTAAAGTAACTCACAGCATGTATTACATCTTAACAATGAATTTTATGTCTTCAACGATTCGAAATAAGGTCCCAATCCAAAGATATTGTCAAAAATGTGTAAAACGGGGTAAGTCCGTCACATTTTAGGATTCAGGGGTGGTGAACATTTTTTGCAACATTTTCTTGAAAGTAAGCCTCTACCAAAGCATCCAATCCTTTGGTAGGGGCTTACTTTCAAACTAAGAACCATTATGTTTCTTATTAAACATTCTAAAGAAACATTATTTCTATAAAAATAATGTTATTATTGTAAGAAAAATGCACGGTTCCCGTGGGATATGAATACTTGTGATTTTTTGTGTTAATCACTTTATTCTTATTTCAACTTATTAAAATTATTAAAGTAGGTAGATACAGTAGGTACCCGAGTAAATTAAAAAAAAAATTAGTAAATTTAAAAATCTAAGCAGCACAATAACAATCTACTAGAGCAAGCAATCGCCAATTTTAAAGTATTTTACTAGGTTTGTGATTTTTATGTGTAAACCTATCTAATAGTAGGGACTAGGTACTTATCTAAAAACAGAAAAAAAATTATAAGTAAGTAAAGACTTTCTGGTTATGTAGTTTAACACCTATTATGATAGTCAACCCTCTACTCTACTATATCATAATTTATTTCAGGGCCAAACCATACAAGATAATAGAAAGAAAATAAGGAACAGTTATTACTAATTTTAAAGAAATAAAAGACACGATCAAGGGGTCATGACAGGTCAAGGGGTCATGTGAGGTCAAAAGGTCATCAAGAGGTCATATCCAATATATTTGGAATAAAAAGGTTTACGATTTCTGATTTGAGGCAAGCCCGGCATATGCCGGTCTTGCCCCGCGTAAAGTAGACGGACTTCCCAACTTGAACTTTTGGAAGGTAGATATTTTTGGATGCGATTATCTCAGAAGATATGGCGTTCTTTTGAAATTCGATAAGAGAAATAGGAGGGGGCAATATTATTAAAAAACTCTTATCATAATTAAATCCGACAACTTCACTCTTTATATTTAAAATATTCGTTTTTGTCACCACATGTCTATCTCGATATTCGAGTTAAAATTACACGAAAAGTTTGTGAACGTTTTTTCGCGAACTGTTGCGACATAGAAATATCTATTAGAGCTAGCTGAAACCAGATGGATATGATTGATTTGCCAATATAGGTAAAACATGCGTAGGGTGCATAGTTTCGTCAAAAAGCTCAGTGTACGGTCTTGCCCCGCAGACGGACTTCCCCGCATTGACCTTACCTACGTGTTTCAGGGTTTTATAAAATACATACATAAAATCACGCCTCTTTCCCACAGGGGTAAAATGGAATATAAAATAACTCTCAAAAAAGGGTAAAATGGGGTATCAAAGTTTGTATTGGAACTTTTTAACTGGTGGTGGTACGATTGGCTGGAAACTTGGTTCGAATACTTGAAATTAACTGTGGGTAACACCGCGGGGCGCAGCAAGTGCTTAATAAAGCTTTAGCTACGTCTGTGGTTTATCGGTATAGATAGAAACCTATATTCCACGTTAATTATATACATTCCGTTCATATTTGCATGTACATTTCATGGAATTTGCGCAACCACTGTAGCGTTCTACTAATACGAGAATATTACATGCAAACGTGATTTTGTCGAATAATTTCGATAATAAATTCCTATATGATTCTCTATATCAAACGGGAACTATAATAAGATTTATTAATTGAATATTGATTGGCTTTTACCCGTTAACATAATAATATTAAATAGCCTACCTATAGGTATGCTATTCTAAGCTACGATAATACATCTAAGTTCCATCAAAATCGATCCACTGACATTATAAACTTACTGGTTTACAATATTTTACACGGTACTGAATTAAATTTAAGTACATTAATTTATATTTATTATACCATTTTTTGTAGCTTGATCAAGCAAAGCTTTGTAGTGAGTGCGATAATAAGAGAGCACAGGCAACTGGAACCACGAGCCATTGTGACGAAGGGGCTATACTATGCGGATATGACAAAAGTCCAATGGCAAAATGTTGCCATTAACCGGATTCCTATCGGTCGAGTGAGAAAAATCCGGGACTCAGAATAAATAATACCTAGTACTTTATCTATTTTGCTTGAATGCAACGATCAGTTTTGCATATCCCCCGTAGTGTGGCTGACCATTTCCAGCTTTAATTTAAGTAAAATTTAAAGCAAATTTCAAATGTAGCCACTCAATTTCCAACTTTTATTTAGGCAAAATTTAAGGCGGAATATATGCCCGTAATGTGGCCCCTACTACATGTCCGCGGACCCAGTCACCCAGCGGCCGCCACACGCTAAAGTTCGGACCGCGCATCTGGACTGCGTTCCAAACCGCGGATGGGTCTGTGCAGTTTGGACCGCGGATCAAACTGTCGTGATAATTACGATAAAAATTAGGTAAAAATTAGATATTTAGGCAAAACGATTAGAACCAGAGTTTCGACCGCAGTTTAGACTGGCGCGTGGAACGGTGTAAATTTTAAAAGTTTTTTGATGGCAGATCGAACTGTCAACGCATCTACATGTACGTTTCGGAGCGAGGGATGGAACGTGCTGTTTCCCGCGTTCCGAACTTTACCTGTAAAGGTCGCTAATAGCTTTTTTTAATCGGTCGACTGGGACTACAAACAAAATGACGTAAATTGTACTAATCAAATATGGTTGACGCTGTTTTGACGAGAAACTTTGTGTACAAAAATGCCGCACATTAATACAGGCTGATGGTCAAACTTGTCTCAAACCTCAAATTGGTCTCAAACTGTGAAAACGATCGCGTAGCGTATCTTTTGTTGCGTTCGGTCTCGTTGAGATGAGAGTGACTAAGATAGTTGCGTGGTCACTGAACTGTCATATTTTAGAGTTTGAGACCGATTTTGGCCGCGCTCAAAGATAGACAATGGTGCTGATCGTTGCAACTTCTTTAGGCTTTATAAATTTATGATGTAAAATGTATAAGTTGCTCTACTGTATAACTGTCAAAGACACGTTGCAGCAGACTTGTTAAGCATTATGTAAAATAAGGCCTTTAGAAATCTAGCTGCAGAGAATACGGGAAATTCGTGAATGATTAATTCATGCGTGATTGAAACGTATAGCCTGTTTCACTTTGACTGAATGTTGAATTTTCACAGTCGTCGATAATACCTACTTTGATAATGTAATACTTTTTCCTGGCAGACGACACGTAAAAAGTAACCAAAATAATCCTACTAATATTATAAAGGCGAAAGTCCGTGTGTGTGAATGTTAGTTGCCACGTATCTCCATAACTACTAAACCGATTTTGATGAAATTTGGAATGTAGATAGATAATAACCGGGAATAGGACATATGCTACTTTTTATCCCGAAAAATTGCATGGATAAAAAAAATAGTAGTCCACGCGGGCGAAGCTGCGGGCGTCCGCTAGTAACATAATAATACACTATGCTACAAAGATTTACCAGTAATTCAAAGTATTTCTTCTTTTCGAGTCTAAAGGTGAGGATAAAGGTCTAATATGATATTAAGGTGCAGTGAGAATGAAAGTCTCATTGAATAATAATTTGGCGCATCTACGAGCCGGCTGCGCCAAGACGTAGTCGTGTCATTGCTTGAAACCTCTTTCATGGTTTCGACAAGTACTAAGCTCCTCCAAGAGAATTAATAAGAAGCCATTTAATCAATCGCCTTTTTCTTTGAAAGAAAAGCAGTACTTCCTTAAAATAGCAGTTCATTTGTATGCGCGGGTCGTAGAGTTACAAAGAAGTTACCTTTAATTAATTTACCCCTAAAGCCCTTTCAGACTTCTCTTATCGCGAAGATTACTCTTATAATCTGGATTCGGTTCAACTTGGCCTTTATAAGGCGTAGTCGTTATTTATTTTCAGAGAAATTGATCAAGAAATCTCAGTTTCCACGTAGATGTGGGGTTTATTAATGCGTTCTATCGCAAAATGCACCCCATGCGCAAAACGTACCATTCTCAATACGCACCTTTCTCATAGTAAACCTTTCTCATAATGCACCTTTCTGCATTTAATTTAATTTCATTATTTTCATATTTTACTAGTGAACGCCCGCGGCTTAGCCCGCGTGGATTACTTTTTTTATCCCACGGGAACCGTACATTTTTCCGGGATAAAAAGTAGCCTATGTATTATTGCAAAACCTAAACTATCTAGATTCCAAATTTCATCAATATCGGTTAAATAGTTATGGAGATACGTGGAAACAAACATTCACACACACACGGACCCTCGCCTTTATAATATTAGTAGGATTAACAGTATTCAAACGTACCTACATGTTTAGTGCAATACCATGCTAAGAGCCTCATTAAAACTTGGACCATTAATAGATGAATTATACAACTTTATGTATGTTCGTATAGCTAGTGGCTAACTATGGTAACGAAGCTTTTAAGCTGACTGAAAGCCTCCGACACACAGGCACACTTTTTCTTATCTATAGGTACTAATATAATAAAGCGGAAGTGTTTGTTTGTTTTTTTGTTTGAACGCGCTAAACACAGGAACTACCAGTCCGATTCCAAAAAATTTTTCTACATTTCATATCTAAACCCTTGAGGAAGGTAGGCTTTTCATCATCATTATCATCACCATATACCATCATTACGGGGGCAATGCCGCGAGGTCGCTGCTGGTAACCACATTAGAAAGACACTACCTAAGTAAAAACCACTTTTTCTTTTTATTATGACTTTGTCTTAGAAAAACACTAAAAGCCATCTATAACGAAACTTGCATGCAGGAAGTTATGGGTAGTGAGTTTTCACAACAAACATTTTATAAATCACCATTTAATTGCACTTAAAACGCGCCATTTTCTTCTAGACTTAAGTACTTACGAGTACAAATACATTTTGCATCCACATTATTTCGTAGAAGAGTAGTTACCAGGAAAATTTTATACTTAGTTCATTTTCTCAAAGTGGGCTCTTTGTATCAGTGAAAGTACAGTCAGCGTCAAATTGATATGAGCGTCTAGAGTAGTCAAAATGATGCGAGTCGAGTCAACTCGCGTTGCGATTCGAGTTAGCGGCCGAGTCAACTCGAGTTATCCGAGTTGGAATAAAATCAACTCGTAACATCGCTACTGGACCTCTGACAAGCCGGGCGATAGTGAGGCGATTTGATTTTCGCCATTTTGGCGCTGATCGCAGAAGTGGGTGGGAAAGGAACTAATAATAGAGATGGGACAATGAGATAAAATACATCGATAAAAGACATTTCCGACGAGTTGTATAATTAATTATACTAGGTAATATTATAAAGCTGACTAGTTTGTTTGTTAGGTTGAACGAGCAAATCTCAGAAACTGCTAGTCTTAGGATAAGCCGAAGCCGGACTAACGGGTACTTAGTATGTGGCTAGCTAGATCAAAAATAAATAGGGAAAGTTTTTTAAATAGAAATGTGTTTTTTTCAGGATGGAGTGAAATTGGTAAGGTTATAGAAAATAAAAATATATGTAGGTACAATCGTTTAACATTTTTTATTAGTTTCCGTCATAATTTTCATAGTTACTTATGTAACATCAAAAAATTTTTTAAACACGAGCTCTTGATTTTATCAAAGAATTTTTAACTCTCTGCAATGCTTTTTTGGATGACTTAGGAGAGTTTTCATAACGATGATCATGCTTGATACTATCGCAGATTTCGGAAAGAGACCTAAACTTCTTTGAAAGAGTACTCGGTTGCGGGTCACAGCTTGTACTTCGACGCCTTCGACCTGAAAACAAAATTTATGTTAATCAACAATTAAACTACAAATCATAAGTACATAATCGACCCGATATCGGTACTGATGGAGCTATATATTTTCAGGTCACTTAATATCAGCTAAGCAATATGTTTGTGGCCAATGTAGAAGTACTTACAACTCAAGTTGGTATCGTTCTGTTCCATAACTAGTCGTCATCAGAGAAGTGCTTTGAACAGATGTAGGTAGGTAATCATATGTTTTCGGACGCCAACTAGGTTTTTCAATGTTTTTCAGCCATAATTCCAGTCTTATGTCTGTCGGAAACCTGTGAATTATTTAAAAATCATATGTATTTGATAATAAAAATCGGTCATCGGCGATTTCCGTTCTTGAAAGTAAATAGATATCTATAGGAAAAATATCGATAAGTTTTATCGACAGGTAACTTTGACAACACTATTAAATTTTATTGTTTATAAAAAACCGGTAATATGAAGATAAATATGTTGTTATAACGTATAATAATTAAGATAAGTTTAATTTGTTGAATATAGCCGAAGATTAGCCGTAAATTCACTTACTTGTGGAATTTAACCCCACTTCCCTTCTGGTAACGAGTTTTGCTTAGCACACACTCTTTCATAGTTTACCTATGAATGCCCACCACTTATTTATGTATCAACTAAATAAATAAGACACAACAAACAAGCTTAATCGCGTTAATCCTCCAAAAACACTTTAAAAACATGGGAGACAATACAAACTAGACAACGGCCATTTGTCAGTTACGTCAGATTTAGTTCTCTTCCCACGCATTGGGGGCGCTTCAAATCGGCACATTCGAGAGCTGTCATTTCAAAGGGTATTAGAGGTCCAGCGTACTTGTATAGATACAGGTCAGTGCATCGCATCGACTAGATGCAGGACTTCGCATGTCCTGCTCGGTGTCATCTAGCAGGACATGCGCAGAGAGAGCGTCGAGAGAGTGTAATGCACATGTCCTGCTGCAGGGACGTAGCTATAGCTTTGTTAAGGGGGGGGTCCAAAGGTTCCAATATACCAAAGATCTTTGTTAAGGGGGGGGTCCAAGGGTTCCAAAATACAAAAATTGACTAGGTTTCCTCCGAACTTAATGGGCTAAGGGGGGGGTCCGGACCCCCTAAACCCCCCCCTTATATACGTCCCTGTCCTGCTGCATTCCTGCCTTAACCTTGTTTTGACATTGCTCTAAAAGCTCATAGTACGGCTACTGTACCCTTCATTTGTTTTTGTATTTTATTTGTATTTAGATCACGTAAGATTATGCACTTATCTATTCTTGTATTCGAAATAAGTTATGTTCGCAATAAGCACATTCACACGTGCTTATAATGGCGAAAAATAAACAGCGTGAACAAATCATCTAGAATAGTTGAGGGACCCGAGTAGTAAATTAACTTTGTAGGTATAAATAATGTAACTTTTGTTTATTACTTTTCAGTAACAATTGTTAAAGCGTTGACATCCATACCTTCATACCCATATTATAAATGTGAAAGTGTGTTTGTTTGTCCTGCTTTCACATTTATTTATCTATTCACGTCAAAACAGAGAGACGGATTGACGTGATTTTTTGTGTGGAGATAGTTGAGGGCTGGAGAGTGACATAGGCTACTTTTTATCCCGAAAAAATGCATGTTTCCCGTGGGATAAAAAAGTAGCCGTCCACACGGGTGAAACCGCGGGCGTCTGCTAGTAATCTTATAAGATTAAAAACATTGTCTGTATCTTTTAATTTGCAGACTAGAGAAATCTTCCTCGGTAGGTATTACTATCATCATCAGCCTATAGTAGTCCACTGCTGGATAACGGCTTTCTTCTTTGTGCGCCATTTCACCATCAGTGTAGAAAGTAAAAAGAAAAATATTTTAATATTTGAAACTGCGACATCAAATATGACATTACAGCTCAATTATTTTTAATGTAATCTTTTATAGCAATCATCTGAAATGTTTTCACTTTAGCGTTCATAATAGCTTTTCCCGATAATTTGTTAAAATGGAAAACTTTCGCGGCGCAAGTTTTTAGTAGTTTGCAGTATTGTCGGAGTGTTTGAAGTTTTATAGTTTGAATTCCATTATTTCTCATTCTGTATTTTCAGTTGTATGGTAAAAAAATTCCACGGAACAAGTATGTATATCAGTGTTTTCGTAAGCAATATTTTTGTTGTCTTTTCTCGGAAAAAAATGTTATAGTTTTATAGTTTGAATTCCATTATTTCTCATTCTGTATTTTCAGTTATATGGTAAAAAAATTCCACGGAACAAATAATTGAAATCAGTGTTTTCGTAAGCGATATTTTTGTTGACTTTTCTCGGAAAAAATGATTGCCGGTTAGTGAACCTATGTGGAAAAACGGTTCAATCATGTTGTAATTTGTTTTTTTATGATAGGAAACCTCAACAAGATTTCTCATTGTTAATATAATAAATAAAAATATAAATAAGTACTGTTTTTCAACCGATTTGGAAAAAGGTAGAGATTTTATATTCGGCAGTTTTTTGAAGCCATCTTGGAAAAAATATTTTTATAAGTAATTAAAATTGGTCCTCCAGATTACTTATATTTTTATTAAAATCCAGTTCTGATGAGTTCCATAAGGAATTGCGGGAATTTAAATTTGAATAAATGGATAAAATTTAATTTGAATCTTTCAAGATCAACTTGGTAAGGTTCAAAGCGCCTCAAATCTGTAAAACATCATGTAGTAGGTATATCATATCATATCATTTATTTATTTTCTCTCACAAACATAATAAATAATATACATTAAAGTAAATATAAATATAGAATAATTTATCAAAAGGTAGGTAATAATCATAATAACCTGTTTTGTGAGAGACTGGTGCCTGAAATAGGTAAAGAAAAACCTGTGTTACAGCTTCCAGGTCACCAGTGCCCTACTCCACTGATTCACTTAGGTAAATTAAATACAAAAACTAAACAATTTTTAAAAAGGGATAAAATTCGTATTATAATTCATGTTAAAGTGTGTTTATTTGTTTGTTCATTTGTCCTGCTTTCACGTCCAAACAGAGCGATGGATTGACGTGATTTTTTGTGTGGAGATAGTTGGAGGGCTGGAGAGTAACATAGGCCACTTTTTATCCGGGTACCACGCGAGCGAAGCCGCAGGCAGCAGCTAGTGGCATATAATTCGGAAATCCATTTTATTTTTTGCCATGTCAAAGAGCATAGCACTAAACGGTCCACTCCGAATTTTACAGGTCGCTTTAGCAACGTTAAGCGGTGGAATATGCAACAGCTTACATTTTTACTGTACGTGTTATTTCAGCGATTTTGCTTCATTTTTTGTTACAAGTTTAATTGTTTTGGCAAAAATGTATTATGAAATACGATCGTAACAGTGTCCCAAAGCGCGGCAGACAATTTCTCAGATCTTAGTTAGGCAATTAAGATATTTTTAGAGATGTCTAAGGGTAGTCAGGCCAACGCTTAAGCCCTAATGCTTAAGTTTCATGTTTTCGCCACTAGTTGGCGCTCTTCTAATCCTATACAAATCCACGTTTACGGCGCGTCGATAGCGAATAGTAAACTCGTACTAGGCACTCTGAGCTGATACAGACCTATTTGCAAGTGGTCTCATGGTAATTAATGTGCCAACAATAACATTTAATCTATGTTAATAATCACCCATATTTATATTGCCTACTTGTGCTAAAGACACGTGCGATCTAACGTGCAATACACGTTTATCGCACTAATTAGACGTTCTCGTACACGCAGCGATGCCGTGTGCCTAGTGCTATGTGTCACTGCATAGTAACTGTTGCTTATTCTGCAGGGTATTGGATTCCTGTGGAATAGTACTGTATTTTATCGAATGTTGAGGAAATGTACTGACAAAATAAAAGTATTACGCTGATTGTTTACGAGTTGTATTTTTTGAGGGCTTAACTTTATCAGGCTATGATTTTTGCAGTTCTGCTTTCTATAAAGGCGCGCACCCACCGCGGTCAACGGAGAAGCTGCGCACGTATGCCAAGCTTCGCTTTGCTGGAAACTGTATGTAATTGTATCCACTGCAACCCACGGACATGCATGCTACGCATTGGTACACCACGTGGCTTGCTCGAATATGGCGACCACGCAGCTCAACGCGGTTAACAACGGTCTCGTTTTTTAAACTTTAAGAAAGATTGAGCAATAACTATGAGCTCTTTATACATTATTTTTAACGCGTTTAGTACCCATGACGAACATGTGCTCCGGTAGGACCTCCTGCAGCCCTCTCCATCGGAGAGCACCGCAGCGCCGGCGCCGGTGCAGCGCCGAACGAATCGAATTTTAGAATTCTTTATATGAAATCGTATGAAACCTAGCTCACCTGCCCGCGGTCGAATAGTCCGATTCAACCGAATCTGGTAGTACTTCGAAAATAAGGTAAGTAAGTAGTATGCGTTTGGCCGTTTGTCCACCGCCGCCGTCACCGGGACGTCAACGAGAACGATATTATTTCTGGCTGAGATCAAGATGACGTGACGGTCTTCTGGTGGACAGGCGGCTATAGTAAATGTATGGACGCTACCTCGGCGACGTCATCTCGTTCTCGTTGACGTCCCGGTGACGGCGGCGGTGGACAAACGGCCTTAGGACAAACGCACAAAATCAAAAATCAAAATCAAAATCAAATATCATTTATTCAGTAGGACCGTTATGACCACTTTGAATCGTCTTAAGAGCTAGGTGATTCTACTCCTGTTCTTTCGCGACCAACACCGTGAAGAATCAGGGCAACAAACACGGTATGGGGCCTAGCTTTCTTTTCGGTGATCCATCCGCTTAAAATCTAAATAGTCAAGTTCCAGTGTGGAGCCAGTCAAACAATGTGAGTCTCGTCAAAGTCGTCAAAAGAAAAAAAAGGAGGATTAATACATCAACAAAAATTCGCCCGGCATCACACGCTACACTTGGCTAACTTAGGTGGTACCTAGCAGTTACCTACTTGAAAATAATTATAAAACTAAGCAAGATAGTAAAGACATTGCACAGTACACATCAGCTGTCGAGGGGCAGAGCGACATCAGGCCACGCGACTTTATCATTAATATAATTATCAAGAGAATAGTACGCTTTCTTAACAAGATTATTCTTTATGTATGTTTTAAATCTGCGAATGGGAAGTTTTGTTGCGTTTTCTGGAAGTTTATTATAAAAGAGTACAGTATTTCCCATAAAAGAACCATTTACTTTTTCTAGTCTAAATTTAGGCACACATAGTTTATTCTTATTTCTAGTGTTAATATTATGCACTTCTCTTTTTTTCTTAAAGTTGGTTATATATTTGTGAGTGTGCAATAAGTTTTCATAAATATATTGCGAAAAGACTGTGAGAATATTAATTTCTTTAAAACGTTCTCTCAGCGAGTCCCGTGGTTTTAATTTGTAAATAGCACGGATCGCTCTCTTTTGCAAAACAAAAACAGTTTGAATATCTGCTGCTTGTCCCCAAAGAAAGATACCATATGACATCACACTATGGAAGTAACTAAAATATACTAACTTAGCCGTTGCTTCATCAGTCAGTCGCCTGATCGTTCGAACAGCGTAAGCAGCGGAGCTAAGTCTATCTGCAAGTGTATCAATATGAGGACCCCATTGCACTTTGGAATCAATTGTTAGACCTAAGAAAATAGTTGAATCTGCAAGATTAAGTGCAACTCCATTTAATTCAATTTTTGTAGGTCTCTGAACTACATTAGGCAATGTGAATTTAATACATTTAGTTTTTTTCGCGTTAAGCAAAAGATTATTAGAAGTGAACCAGTTTAAGACTAGGGATAGAGACGCATTAACATCATCATAGTTATCTTTGGACCTATTAACTTTAAAAACCAAAGAGGTATCATCAGCAAAAAGAACAATGTCGCACATTTCATTTACGAAATAAGGGAGATCATTAATATATACTAGAAATAAGAAAGGGCCTAATATCGAGCCCTGAGGCACACCCATATCAATGATAGACCCTGACGACCTTTCACCTCCTACTTCAACTTTAAGGACTCTATTGGAAAGATAAGATTGAACAAGGTCAATAGCTCGATTGTTGACGCCATAATATTTTAACTTTGAAATCAAAGTCGCATGACATACGCAGTCAAACGCTTTCGACAGATCGCAGAATACTCCGATAACATCTTGTGATTTTTCAAAGGCATCATAAATGTGCTTTAGAAGCAATGTCCCGGCATCGGTTGTTGATCGACCTATAACACCTTATAATACGCACACCTTATAATAAGGTGTGCGGCCACTATAACAAGATTGTACTTATACCTTAGAATAGGATAATAATACTTATACTATAACTTTAAGCGGACACTGTGGATTAGGTTGATAGTAGGTATCTTATGATAGTGCTATCTCTAACTAGAGAGATATCTAAGCTGTCTGTTAATGCGTACTAATTTTGTTTTAGATTACAAAGGCCCTAGGGTTAAACTAATTTAATTTCATTAAATTCAGCCATTACTGACCCACTGAAGGGCAACGGCCCTTCTTCCACTTCGCGATCCAGCGATCATAGGGAGTGGACACACTGCGTTTTTTGCAGCGCGTTTTTATCGATACAAACGCTTTGCGAACGCGATGCATCATCCATCATTAAATGGACATCCAACTAATTATTAAAAAAACTCGTCACTAAATTATGTACACTTTTTAGGTACTTAACCTATTTCACGTGAAACTCAATTATGAACTTAAGACGAAAATAGGGAAAAATAAATTCGCCTGTAAACAAATCCAGTATTTTTTTTTTGTTTTGTATTTGCTTTTAGTTTTGAACAATAACGTGATTTACTGGCTTTGTTCGATTCTCAGAATTATTTTTCATTTCGTTCAGCCAGTTCATGGCAGCCATGATTCGGAGAAAAAACGATGTTTTCTCTCTTTGAATGCGCAGTGTACCTAGTTTTCAGGAATTACAACAAAGGTTACCCTTCTATTATTTTTAAACAATTGTTAGAACTTCATCAGTGTAGACGGAAAGAGCATGACCAGCAGGCCAAGCATGGCGATTTCCTCTCTACTCTACACTAGACTAGACAACATCGTTTCTTATCTTCCGATTTTGTATGAGATTAGTGTACAGATGCGAGCATGGCGTTCAATTTAATCTGATTTTGACATTCGAGAATAGAAACTTTCTTCCGAAATTGTCTACACTTCCTGAGACCTAGACAAGCGTCTTCCATGCGTTACAAACGCGCGTTCGCCTCGCGTTTGTACTTTGCTAGTTTGCTACTTATCTTACTTGTCTTACTTATCTTACTTATCTTACTTATCTTACTTATCTTACTTATCTTACTTATCTTACTTATCTTACTTATCTTACTTATCTTACTTATCTTACTTTTCTTACTTTTCTTACTTTTCTTACTTTTCTTACTTTTCTTACTTGTTTTACTTGTTTTACTTTTCTTACTTATCTTACTAATATTACTTATCTCACTTATCTTACTCATGAGATGAGATAAGTTGAGATGAGTGAGATAAGTAAGATGATAAGTAAGAAAAGTAAGATAAGTAAGGAAATAAGTAAGATAAGTGAGATAAGTAAGATAAGTGAGAGCATAGTCATAGCATAATGCTATGATTATGTTCGCGTGAAAGACCAAAATCGGAAGATAGGAAAATGTGTTGTCTAGTCTAGTGTAGAGAAGAGATGAAATCGCCATGCTAGGGGGGCAGGGGCGGTCGCAAACTTTGAAATGGAGGGGGGGGGGGGGGGGTTGCCGGGCATGAGCACGACGTTATATTTAATTATTATGTTCCTGTGACGTCCTAATGCAGGGTAAAGGTATCCCTTCGTTCTCTCCAGTCATCCCTATTTTGAGCCACTGGCACGGCACTGTAGACCATTTTTTTGCACCGCCTCCTCAACAAGGGGCGATACCCAGGGGCAGCTGCTCCTGGAGTTGAAGCTGGAGCAGTGAGTCATACTCGAGACTCCTACCTACCTGTCCAATGGATAGGAAGAAGACCCGTCGTCGTCACCAATTCTTCAAATGAGCACCCGACTCGTATCTCCATCATTTGACTGGCCTCTTAGCTCAGTTGGTTGTAGCTCTGCCTTCTGCGCTGCATGTCGTGGGTTCGATTCCCATCCAGGACAAACATTTGTGTGATAAACATAAATGTTTGTTCTGTGTGTGGGTGTTATTTAAATTATTATAAGTATGTAGGTATTTATAAAAAAATATGTAAGTATTTTATCAGTTATCGGTTCCCATAGTACAAGCTTTGCTTAGTTTGGGGCTAGATGGCGCTGTGTGAAATTGTCCACCAATATTTATTTATTTATTTATCTACGGCGTGGTCAGCCGCGAGGTCGTTTTCTGTTCAGATGTGTCCATTCTGTTTATATTTAATGAAGAATAAAATTATATCTTCTCAATGTTTGATATAGTAAGTAGTATAGTAGTAGTTGTTATTGAATGACATCACGGTGTTTATCCTCTAATCGAATTAACATCTACGTAATAAATTGTATTCCGTTGATAATACTACTTATAGCTATTATCCTTTGTTATCAACAAGTTGTTGATAAACAATCGTATCATACCAGATGGTTATGATTCTTATTATTCTGCTACTAACGTTTGTTTATTTTACTTTGATGTTGAAAGTATGAAAAAAATGTAGGCAATAATTATCATGACTGAGCAGTCATGATAATTATTGCCTACATTTTTTGTGTAGTGCTCACCAATGAAGCGACGCGTCTCTCTTGGGAGAATGAAATAGCTTCAGGGCTGATTTTTAATTACCTAGATAACTTTTATCTGAGGAAATAAATATGCGATTTGACAGATAGTGTACTATTGAAAATATGTCATAACGCCATATTTATTCCTCAGATAAAAGTTATTTATCGATTGAAAAATCAGCCCTTAGTTGATAAATTTTGACATCTTTACTTTCTCATTTTACGATTTTTACGACGACTGAGATAGTGGTTCAAGTGATCAACAGAATCAGCCAAACTTAAACGACATAAAGTTTAAAAAGCTTGTGTCGTTGATTGGGCTGCAAAGAGACTTAGACCTTGTAAGGTACTGGACACAGAACTATAACGAGATAGAAGCACAAAGTTCGTTGATTTGTATTGAAACCGACCGTGTAACATTTTGCGTACCTAGTTACTTTGATGAACGCAGTTAACAGTTTGGATTACATTGCTGATTTTATTTTCAATGCTCGCTAAGTCTGGCGAATGAACTTCGCGGCGAGCAAAGAAGTCCTCAGCCCTTCTTTTCGGCACGCGAGGTAACACTCTTTGCTTCTATCTCAATATAATTCTGTCGTACTGGAGCTCACATTGTTTTAAAATTTTAGTAGTATTGACCCAGAAATGAAAATTCTGTTTGATAAATGAAATCTTTCTGAATTTTACAAACATCAGATTTGAAGGAATATTAGGGAAACGGACTCTATTACAAAGTTCAACTGTCAGTCGTAAAGTATAATGGACAGAATAACTGTTTATTCCGGAGTTATTTCTACGTAGTCTCAACGGGTTTGCCATTAGCATTAGTAAGTTATTTGTGAAGTTTCCATGTGGAATAAACCTGTTTATTCATTTCATTTCTGATTCTATAATAAGGCTTATGACGTTTCAAGCTTGGTACATGGTGTGACGCTCCATCGACTAGTTTCATCGCGATGTTTCATTTTGTTCTTCATAAAATTTACCTCAAATAAAAAAATAATGCTTTGTCACATCATCCAGCCCCAAAGTAAACAGAGCTTGTTTAGGGCGTAATGGCCACACTGCGTTTCCTGCAGCGCGTTTTTGATAGAAATGCGCGTTTGCTACGCGTTTGTTTCCTTAGAAAAGCGAACTGGGAGGTGGGCAGTGCATTCGCATCACGTTTGTATCGATTCAAAGGCGCTGTAAAAAACGCAGTGTGTCCACTCCCGAATGGGAACTACATGACTGATAAACTGCTTATTTACTTTTTTTTGTAAATACATACATAATCTAAGCGTAAAAAAAACACCCAGACCCGAGACAAAAATTTGCTTACCATGCAATTATTTGCCTCGCGGTGGGAATCGAACCCACAACCTTCTGTGTTTCAGGCGGGCGCCACAGAGGTCGTCAACGTAAGAGTCAAACCATGACGGAGATTTTCGGATAACTTATGCATCCCTTATATTACCTTGAACTTTTACTCTTTAGTGCGCGTGCCCATGAGACAGTTTTTCGCCGGAGCTAAGCCCGGCGTCAAACCGGGACGTCTGTCACAGTAAAGTAATGTATGGGACACTATGGAGCCAAGCACACAAGCTAAGCACACGGTTGCTGGCTCTCCAGCAACCGGGCTCGGCGCTCGCCCTCGCAAAAAACCGGGCCGTGTTAAAACCGTCTCGTGGGCATGAGTGTTAAAACCTTCAGAGCCTTTAGCAGGAGTATGCACAGAGTCTACTATTCGATCCGTGACTGTAGTATAATCTCTCAAATGTATTGGGATTTTAGTTCAGTCAAGTTACCACTGGAGGCGCTGCACCGGAATCCCATACATTTGAGAGACTATACTACAGTCACGGATCGAATAGTAAACTTGTGCATACTGGCGATCGAGGCACTGGTGGGCACGCGCCCTTACGAAGTGCTTGAGAATAATGTCAGCTATTGTAATTTAATCGTAAGTAATATTTTTTATACTTACACAATTTTAAAATTTTATTGAAATAAATTCTTATCTTATCTTATATTTCTAGTAGACGTCTGGAAAAAAAACTTACGATGTCTCACATTTAGGTTCAGTGTTATGTAAAATATAAAGTGAGAGCTAACGGGATTATTTCCCGATGATGAAAATGTAAAGACATCCTGGGGCTTTACATCTTCACTAGATTATTTTATACAGCAGCATCAGGATTCAATCTATGCTTACACTCAATTTTAAACTGTAGGCTGGACGCATACGTACGGATTCCTGATTAGGATTTCAGATTCGGAGACCTGCAGGGCAATTCTACTAGATGACAACGTCAATCATTCCGCTGCGGTTTGTTTCGATCTCTTAAATGTCAGCCATTTTGGTGAATAGCAGAATGGCTTTTCAAAAATTTGTTCTGCCAAAGTCCAAACCTTAGCTTAAACCCTACCACAACTGAGTAGTTTTTCATTAATAGAATAGGAAACAATCGAAAATCTAAGGTTTAGTTGACGTTTTGCTTGTGGTTGATAAAAAGTTTTGTAGTAGATTCGCCACCCTGAATGCTTGACTTAAGTAAGTAGGTACACAAATTGTTAGGCGCACATGTTTGTAACTTTTCCGAATGGAAAAAAACAAGACGTTCATTTCGGAATCAAACCGTGCATTCGGGTCACACGAATCCTAACCTGAATTTCTAATCAGGAAACCTAATCAGGAGTCCGTACGTTTGCGGCTACACTTATCCACAGGAAAGACCATCAAAGTCACGGGTTAAGATGTCAGAAAGAGATCAGAGCTTATAATGTGACATGAGATACAAACTTGACCTAAAGCAGCTGGTATTTAGTTGCAAAATATTACAAAATTATTCCACTGATTATGACTATAAAAACAGTAGGTATTATGTACTCCAAAACAAACGTTACTGCCTAGTGATAAGGTTCACGTGAACCGGACTTGAACTATGAAGTATGTAAATGAAATGATGGAGGCATTTTATACCTACTTACAGTTGACTATGAGATTACAATACAGGCTTTACCTACATCTTTTACTAGATGATTTATACAGTGACAGGAAGAAATCTTTATCTACCTTTAACGGAACTCTATAGTGCCTGGGACAATGTTGAGATGGAGTAGGCTTGCCCAGCACCTACATCGTCCTCTCAGCTTAACCGGCCTTATCCACAGGAAAGACATGTTCAAAAACGTGTGGGCTGGCTAAATAATCACACACAGCACACAACAGGTCAATGTGGTTCATATTACGTATCATTTCGTCTTATTTTTATTTAACTTTTCTTAACTAGTAGTTCGCCCCGAACTGAGATCTCGCGCACCGTAGATGGCCAACATTTGGACTTTCTTCTGACTACCCCTATAATTTCAAGTGCTACTACTGCCGGGTATGCCTATTGCGCTAGCTCTTCATGGTAAAAAATACTAGCATGCATGCAATACATAATGTCGTGTCTAATTTTTCATTTATTTCATATTTATGAATTCTCGTCGTATTTTTAAAAGTAGGTATACGTCCTAGAATAAAAATAATAACTATTTTAGAATGTACAAATAAAGACCTTTCATTTGACACCGCACTCAATATATTTGTTTACTTAACTTTTTTACCCCAATTATTTTCATTTTTTATCAAATTTTTTTTTATCATGAAAATAAATCAAGTAGCATCTAAAATCATTGCAAACCAAACCGCAACGATGCCACTCTCTTTTTAAGACCGACCAGTCAATGAGCTACGAAGACATCGAAACTCTATGAAACGGGAGCTCTTGCAGCTCTGGTTTCGTAGTTTTTGGTCTTTGGTCGTATTTCAAAAACTATGCATCCTAGATTAAAAATAAAAACCATTTTGGAATGTACAAAATAAGCCCTTTCGTATGACACCCCACTCAATATATTTGTGTAACTTTCATAATTTTTTACCCCCTCGGGAACCCAATATCTTCACAACCCCTTCATCGATTAAGCTCATATGCTCCACCGTAAATTTCCTTACCACAACCTATTGACCTACCAAGTTTCATGCAGATTGGATGAACGGTTCGACAGTTATGCTCGAACAACAATTCGTGAAACATACAAACATACAAACATACAAAGCAAAATCGCCCAACTTACCACTAAGATCTTCGCTCGCTTCGCTCGCTCGATCGATTATCAGTACCTAAACATTGAGCTCACAAATTGTTTATTTGCGCATAATCTCAATTTAAACAATCCACACTTTTTAGTAACGTTATGTTTGTTTTTCATATTTATCTAAGATAGAACGAAACATTTAGCAAACATTTGAAAAATGAACAAATTTCTAGTATCATTACAACCTTATCGTATGTTTTTATGATAGCTTAGATATCCCGTAAAGTAAGCATTTATTGTTGGTATGTCTGTAGTTGCCATGTTATGAGTCAATAACGTGGATAGTAAAAATGAAGTGTTAAGCAATATTCTAGAATCTTCTAGCTAAGGCGTTCGAGTATCTTCGACAGATCTGACGACTGAGGGCTGATTGTATATCTTTGATAGCGACCAAAACCGATCTCAAACTCTCAAGTATGACAGTTCAGTGACCACGCAAGTAGCTCTGTCACTTTCATCTCAACGAAACCGAAAGCCACAAAAGATACCTACGCGATCGTTTTGACAGTTTGAGATAATCAGCCTGCAGGTTGATGGGCCTAATCTGATGCAAAAACAATTTAAAGTAGTGCCTTCTAACATTTCATATTTTACTATAATGTTCGATAAGTTTATTTATGCACGGAAACAACAGGTTTCTAGTTTTAACTCGCGAAGTAGAAAATTGTCTAAGTATTTCACAAAATTTAGTGCGTGCAGGAGATTTCAATAAAGTGTAAAACGCGACCGCGAGGAGTAACCTTGCCGCAACTCCCTCCTTACCCAGATAAAGATTCTCCGGATGAATCGAAACATTATCGGTATCTAAATCGACGATATTTTTACGTGAGTAATTCCCGTGTGTTAAAACGATTTCAATGTTGAGATAATGTTACAAAAATTCTAATTAATTCCTAGATCATTCCAAAGTATTTTGCTGGTTAGATTTTCTTTAATTTTGAACTCAAGTATCAGCTGTTGTAGTTGTAATTTATTGGTTTCCATTTTACAAAGCAAAATATGTAAGTAAGTTTTATATTAAAATCACGAACGTATCAGTGAGCGAAAGCTAGACTTATTGACGTTATTTAATTCTTCAAATAGAATTATTATCCGTTCCACTTCGGAGCTGAAACACTCGGAAAGTCCGATACGTAATTCATGAATTTGAATGCATCTGAGTGCCACTTCAGACACAATAGCGGCAATATGTGGGTAACTTTTCAGTGTTTTCCAACGGTACTGGAAGAGGTATTTTTGAAGTTTTATTCCATGAAGTACCTATCTTATTGGTGTATGTTATGAGCAAAGTACTTATTAGATAGCTTACTTAGAATGACTAGACAAGACGTATCGCTAACAGAAACGAAAGTTGGTGTGGAGTAAGTTTTCGATCAGACGCTATGAATCGTAAAAAAGCCATTCGATTCGAAGAAAAGTCACTTATCGAAGGTTTTCAAATCGAATGACGTCTAATAAAGTATGAACCGCAATGAATTCTATCACTGATTTGGCAGCATTTCAGTTTTCAGCCAACATTTAGTTTGTATTGAACTTTAGCGACAAAGTTTCTATGTTTTATTTGCGTTAACTTAGTTTTAACATTATACACAAACACGTTCAGTGCCACCAACGCACATGGTGACGGAACTGCCAGCGCAGCCGCGGACCCTTCTTTTGGAAGGAACTGCACGGTCACACTCCGCCTGCCACAGCACAGAATGCATTATATGATTTGGAATCTTTTAATCCACCGAGCAACCGTGGTCCTTAACAATATTAGGACATGCTGAGGGGTAGCCTTATTTTCTTGTCACTGTATAATGTAGCATTTTTTTATTTGTGACTCCATTCTACTTGTGTCATCGCTTCTGTTTTAGCCCCATAAGCTTAATATTTGTGCACACAATTTCAACTTAAAAATAGTTTTCGAGAATTATGAACATATTTTAGTTTTATGCATGCAAAAACAGACTCACGAGGTCTATAGCTCAAAGAGCTAGTAACTGAAATGTTTAAACTTTTATCTATACATTCTTTTAAACTTTTCCATTCACCTCGTGTCATCGACCAATCACTGATTGACTTCGAACTTGTTTTGTCAATCGTCACATGGCAATACACGCTTCCCCGTAATTGTCTCAATTTGCGTAGTTTATTTTTATACCAAATCATTGAGTCCATCAGAACTATGGTGTTCTCCCAGTGTTTAACACCATAATATAGATACATGGTCTCTCACAAGACCACATAGGTGATTGTTTGAATTCTTCGGCATAGGTACGTCAAAGAATTAAACTTTGACAAGGCTTTGAGGCTTAACTGCCGGGCACAGCTAGTGAATTCAAATAAATAAAATTAAATGGCCAAACGTGTTGCTATGCGCAAAACTCAGGAACGGTTGGGCCAATTCGGCTTGAAGTTTGAGGAAAGATAAAAAATTGTACGAAAAAACGTAAAACCAGATTTTTTTCCCATTCAAACTGACGGCTTTTGATTGAATGACGTCTTTTGGGTTAGCTAATAGGGCGATAGCAATAGATTTCTAAGTGGTACACCCGCGGTTCTAACGACGCAAAGCATTGCAAGTTGCAGTTGGGTTGGAAGAGTTGAGCACGTGTTCTAGACGTGTGGCATTTCTCATACATGTGTTTTTCCATGTTTTCATTACTACCTACGTCAAATTAAATATTTATTCCCATTTCTATGATAAAACAATCTTATCTTTGGTACTTTTCTAAAGTCGATAGGTGAAACTTATAGTTTGGTACTTGAGTATCGTTATCTACATGGCATTAATTGTCTGACCAATGAAATATTTTATTAGTTTATGGAATATTTATAATTCTGATTGCGGCTTTTTTTGAGTCATGCATAAAATTTTCCTAAATACCCATTTTATATTGATTTTGAATCTTACTAAATATAAAGTTTCTATCATGCAAAGCGTTGTTGACGATGTCTGTCCTTATAAGCTAAGAGGATGGTTTAGGTGCTGGTCAAGCCTACTGGAGTGGGACGATCTCTTGCCTGGAATATTGTTAGATGGATCTAAAAATGATCAATTTATAGGATAAAGGGCATAGTGGGTTTTTTTCACTCTATATTCGACTGGGGAAGTATCGCCTTACAGAATATCGCATCCATATAACATCATTCTTCTCTCTGGTGTTGTGTTCCTGCACTGAGTAAGGTTGCCAGAGCTCTACTACGAAGCGCTGCGGTGACAACAGGTGGACCAGTCTTGTCCATTGTGTTGTTGGCGCAGTAGTGTGACTCGTCTCTTGTCACAGGCATCCATAGGCTACGGTAACTGCTTACCATCAGGTGGGCCGTATGTTTGTTTGCTACCTTAGTAGTATAAAAAATAAAATAAAAAAATCCCAAGCATGAGAGCGTCTCGTCAAGTGTAAACATAAATTGTTTCCTGTGAGCCTAGCATGCGCAACTCTACGCCAGTCGAGAAATGGAGTGTGTGTAGAGTCGAGATCGAAATATCTAGTTTCTCGACTCTCGATGTTGCGCATGCTAGCACTGACGTTGTATAATCGTCAAGTAAATAAATATTTATCTAGATCATGCAGTCGATCAATCTAACGGAAACGTGGCATTATACTAGACAAGTCTAGCTTACACCAGATGCTACCAGTTGCCGTAAAGTTATTACAACTTTATTTGTCTTGATTCATAGACGAATGATGGCAATAATCTCTTTATTACACAGATAATAGTCCAACTGATTACTTGACTTGAGTAAACATTGCTGTTTGAACTGTTAGATTATGGTTTTCAATAAAATTTTGCAAGATTGTTGGTGCTTAGATTGTGCTTATATTTTTTTGATGGAAGTCTTCTAGAAGTTTTTATATAGTTCGCGAAATTAATTATGACAAAATGGTGGGTAATAAAATCTCTATTCAATCCGTGAAGATGCCACTTAGAGATTTTTTTTAAGAAATTATTTCCAGAGTATAAGTCAAAAATTATTCCGATAAAATTATAAGGTTTCAGTTTTACGATTATTTTTTTTTTTCCCTAAAACATGTTCAAATTGTATAGGTACGTTATTGAGATGTCCAATTTTCTATCTGAATCAAAATAAATAAAATTTTATAGGTGGGAATTTCACACAGCATCATATAACTCTAAACTAAACAGAACTCGTACTGTGAGAACCAGATAACTGCTATTATATCTACATACATACTAATTTTATGTAAATACATACTTTAAATATTTTATTAAACCCAGACACAAAGCAAACATCCGTGTTAAATAATAATTATTTTTTATGGATCGGAACCGAACTGAATAAAAATTCAGCAGTTTCAAACCACAGAACAGAAAATACAAAGAGGAATTATGATATATTTTGCGTTGTAAAAGTAATAAGAAACCTTAAAATAAAAATAAAAATCGGAACATAATGTCATACTGAAAACAGAACTCCGCATTTCGTTTCGTTTTTTGATATGAGAATCCCGTCCATTTTTTTTTCAACTCTATGGTTCAAAACAATTTTGGGTTTAACAAGTTGCTAACTAAAAATTAAAAAAAAAAACTGACTTTAATTTTATGAGCTGAGCAATTTTCTGCACTATTGAGGTGCATTTCTGTTCATAACTCCAAAGATCCTCAACAAATCTTTACCAAATTTATGGCATCAACCGGAAAATATACCCTTTCTAACAAAAAAAATATTTTCCAAATCGGTTCAGGCGTGTTCGAGTAATCTGATAAAAAAAGCACAAAAAAAAGATTCCGTCGAATTGAGAACCTCCTCCTTTTTTTTGAAGTCGGATAAAAACCGTTTGTAATTAACTAGCCTTCATTGATACGATAACGTAATAACAGGTATTGCATAACACTGAATACATCGACGATTAGCCTTGGAATACAGTTCATTTATAGCTATAGATGGAGCGCAATGTAAAACGGGCAATGGCCGACCTCAACATTGTAGTTGTTGCTTATCATAACCTACTTTGAGGTTCATAGTACAGAATGTAACTGTAATCGACACACCTTTTTCCTTTTATACGTATACTAATGGTATACATTACGAAGTCAAAGTCAAGGTTTTTCAATAAAATTACAAACATGGACAATTGGACAGCATTTAATGCTCGTAGAGTTACCGCCTAGTGAATGAAAATATGTATACGTTTTTGTGTCGGTATATCTCTTAGATTTTATAAATCACTGAGATTTATGGTCTACTCGTTCGTTTACATTCAACATCTGAACAATGGAAATGGTGATCTTAGAGGTACGCTGTTGTTCGTGAGATAATATTGGGATGAAGAAGGCTGACCTGCAGGCTGATTGTCTAACTTGTCTCAAACTTCAAACTGGTCTCAAACTGTCAAAACGATTGCATAAGTATCATTTTTCGCGTTCGGTCTCGTTGAGACGAGAGTGACAGCGTTCCTTGCGTGGTCACTAAACTGGCATATTTGACAGTTTGAGACCGATTTTGGTCGCTATCAAAAATAAACAATCAGGGGGCTGTACACCAATACCATCCTCTCACCTTCAACTCATCTTTATCTTATTTTCACAGGAAAGACGTGGTCATTTTTTGTGATTCTTACTAACTGTGGATTTCTAGACGATGATTAGTGCCATCAAATTCAGTGTAATATCATTAAAAAAAAATATTCTGTAAATTAATACTTTGACTTGCCATGTAATAAAATTACTTTCACAACGTTGGGTTACTTTCACGATCACATTTTCATGACACATGATTATGACAGGCATGTACTAGATATGACAGAATTTTTGTGACGAAGGGGTGTTTTTTATGCGTCTGAGACATTGTCACTTTTCGTTACTAAAAGTGCCTTTGACTAGTCGCTCCTGAATTTCACTCTTCTTTGTAGCATTTTGTAACGACCTACCCATTTCAATATTTTATTCTTTGTAAAGGTCTGTGTAATATTACATTTAAGTACTTGGATTTTATATTTGTTTTGTATTTATCATCATTAAACCATCCCCTATGCAGACCCCTTGTGTAAACCTCTAATTTGTATTACTTTATCGAAAAATCAACGAGGGATTTTTACATCACAGACAGAATAAACACAAATAAAGAAAGTTTTAGGATTTCTATGAGATATGAATTCTTTTTTAGTTAACTAGAAAATCATAAGGCTAAGAGTTGGCCGCAGTGCATGGCGATGTGCGCGGGCACGCGCGGTGACGCGCGGTCATGTACAGAAAGCCCCCTAGTAAGAGGTCGGTTTGCAAGCCGTTGATCTCAACTTTTGTAAAAACTTCCTTGCTTACTTATGGATATCTAATTTCGCTGGAGTTCCTAAACCAGCCGATGCAATAGCTGTTATAATACCCAACTGAAATCCAAGGTTGAAATGAAAAGGGTCTTTGTTCAAATCAATAGGGGGATACCTTTATTTAGCTTAATGCTCAACTTGTTTGCGGGGAAGTGTTTTGCCTTACCGCAACACAGTTTTATAACTAGTGCGGAAGGCAATGTCTCCTGTCTATTTGCTTTATAATTTAAGTTACTACTTATGTATTAATTTATTTTGTTTTATGCTGTATGGTACCTACTTGCATGACTAAATGTTTAATTTGTTTGCGGGTGGGAGGTTGCCTTGCCGTAACACAGTTTTATAACTAGTACGGAGGGCAGTCTCCTAACTGTTACTTTTTGAGCACATACATATGTAATGAACCTATACCTATGTAACTTGAACGAAATAAATAAAATACCGATTGATGACGCTGACTGTACACAACAATATTGATTTGTTACAATCTTAAACCGCGCACCGAACCAACCGCGCGTCGCCGCGCGTTCATCTGAACTTAGCCTAAATGACCACCCAATAACCAATTTTCCACTCTACATCAACTATGTTTTTCCACGCCACTTGTAGTATTTTCCATTAATTTAGAGTTCATAGATAAACAAGAGCATGCATGCATACTAATGTTCTAATTATCGCGCACGATTGCCCATTATTCGCTTCTACGACACAAAGCATAGGTTTCAATTAAGCTTGTGGCATTGCTTGTCGATGTAACCGAGACCGTAGACAGGCCCGTATATAATAAACGTTACAAGTCTACAAATTTGTAGAAAAGTGACAATTTTGTAGAATTTTCGACAAGTGCTGTATAATAAAACCTACAATTATGTAAAAAATCTACAAGTATATTTCATACAATTGTAACGCCCAAAAATTCGTTAAATATATATAAAAACTTAAATAAACAAATAAATAAATATTGGTGGACATTTTTCACACAGCGCCATCTAAACCCAAACTAAGCAAAGCTTGTACTATATATAGATTACATGATTATAAAAAACGCCTGTAGATGTTGCTGACAATATTGTTCTTACAAATATGTAGCAGTAAGTTACAATTTACATAAAATGTAAGTTCGTTTTTAATAGTAGATTGTTGCACAAAGGTTGAAAGTAACCTATTGACATAGAATAGATAATGCTATTGAGGCAATAGTTCGAGTGCCTTAATAGGTCTTTCACCCGAGGTAAACACTCTGCTTTTCATTTCGAATATGAGGCAAGTAATTAACAAAGTAAGAGCTCTAAAACACGCTGAGACGCCATTTCAATCCGCACTGTTTGGGCACGTGACCAGCGACGTGGCCAAACAGTTTGTATTGAGATGTGTGACAGATAACTCACTTGACTACGGTCTGGCGTCAATTTCCTGATCCTGTGATCCTGATCCTAGGTGATCCTAATCCCGTGATCCTGATCCAGTGATCCTGCGTAATCCTGATTCCGTGATCCTGATCTATGATCCTGATTCTACGTGATCCTAATCCCGTGATCCTGCGTAATCCTGATCCCGTGATCCTGATTCTGTGATCACCTGGATCTGTGTGACTGGATCAGGATCACGGGATTAGGATCACATAGGGTTAGGATCAGGATCAAGATTACAGGATCAGGATCACGGGATCAGGATCACAAGATTAGGATCACGTAGGATAAGGATCATGGGATTAGGATCACGTAGGATCAGGATCACAGATCAGGATCACGGAATCAGGATTACGCAGGAGCACTGGGTCAGGATCACGGGATTAGGATCATGACGCCAGACCGTAGCCAAGTGAGTTATCTGTCATATATTTTATTACGAACTGTTTGGCCACGTCGCCGGCCACGTGGCCAAACAGTTCGTGTTGAAATGGCGTCTCAGCGTGTTATTTATTACTTACCATCTCTTACAAAGTTAATTACTTTCCTCATATTGGAAATGAAAAGCAGAATGTTTACCTCGGGTGAAAGACCTATTTAGGCACTCGAACTATTAGCGCCCTCGCTACGCTCGTGCGCCAAAACATCTCGTGCCTCAATAGGTTCCTTTCAACCTTTGTGTAACAATCTACTAATTCTAAGGTTGTTTGGAAGAAATCGCTCATAGCGATAAGACCGCCCATTGTACTTCGCACCTTATGTTCTGTGTGTCTGTAATTTGTTTTAATGTTCATGTGGTGTACAATAAAGTGTTAATCTATCTATCTACCTATCTACTATTTATTTGGTTGATTCAGTCAAAATATGACTCACAACAAGAATATAAATAAGTGGAAAGAGATTGCCGATCAGTTAAGATACTCGTTAGCATCATTTTTTTGTATTGAATTAGAATTGTAGAGTTTCTACACAGGGTGGGCCCGCCTGTCAGAATCGTACTACAATTTTGTAGATATGTAAACTTGTAATTACAATTGGTGTTCAATAAAACGATTTTTCCTACAAATATGTAAAATATCGCCTGTAGGGAGAAAAAGTTTTTTCAACTGAAATATGTAGAATTGTAGGTACAATTTTACAATTTTGTGAATTTTCCACCTAAACAAATATGTAAATTGTATTTTTAATTAAACAGAAACTTGTACAATTGTAGCCGTTACAATTAATTGTATTTTACAATTTGTAATGTATATTGCATTGGGGCCTGGGGTGCCCAAACAGTCGATCGCGATCGACCGGTCGATCGCGAAGCTTTTCGAGTCGATCGCCAGCAATATACCAATTATCCCTTCATTTTGATGTAGGTACCTATATTCAATTTAAAAGTGCAGTAAAACCATGTTTAAAAAATGTTTTTCAGTACCTAACCTACCTACGTAGTAGTTAAGTCGATCCTTTGCGTTCAAAATATTTTCTGGTCGATCGCCGACACTATAAGTCTGGGCACCCCTGCCGTAGACCGTAAACATTTTGCCCTCGAATTTGTCTTTAGAAAGACAGTAATCTTCTCTTTGACAATTATATTGAAGACACCATACAATCTGGATAAAATTGATCCTATGCTATTTATTTAATGAAAAATTCAATGTCTTCAAATTTGTCAAGGATTTGTCTAAGGCTAGTCTTATCCAATCAACCTGATTAAACATTTGGATAGAAGACCACGTTGTTTAATGATAATTTAAACTACAACAGACTAATACCTCATAATCAAAGTTAATAAGCTCTTAGACAGAACAAATAAATTAAGATTACTGTTGTCACAAGGACTTGAAAATAAATATTGAATCACGTGTGGGCAATCGACATTTGTATCCAGTTGAGATCTAAACCTAGTTTTACTGTGTCTCTCTCTATTCATCGTTTCCTCATTGCTGAGGGTCGTGACCTCTCATTAAAATTTTCTCCGACACTAGGGTTTTCCATCTCGTCCGATCCGTTGCGACATGGATGGCGTCGTGGAGCTGAGTGTCGAGTATGGTATGGATTTGGTCAGTCCTTCTATTTCCCAGTTTTGGTCAGTGTCTCCATGCTATCCAGGTTCCGCCTCGCGATGTGGCCAAAGTATTCCATGGTGCGACTTAGACATACTGTTGTGAGTCTTCTGGTGATTTTCTTACTGTGTACTTGTACCATAAATATGGTGGAATAAAGACAAAAAGTAATCTAAATACCAGTCACGGATAGAATAGTAAACTGGAAACGCAATGGAAAATGTATCTTTATACATTCGTTCCGGGCGGGGCAGTGCGATTCAATTTCAGACTTCCGAAAATGCATCCGATTCGATGATTTACTTTGGAAAGTAGACGTTTTTTCAGCGAAGAAACGTTCCGAATCCAGAATACATTTCGAGAAGGTCTGAATCACACTGTTGGCTGGCCTGGGTTTTCCATAGTTAATTGATTCAGGAGTGACTTTGCGGAAGTTCGATTTTTCATTTGATTTTGCGCTGGTGCTGTTCCCGGATTTGCCCTGATTAGCCTGGGATACTAGGCTGTGGAAAGTGGGTGGTTGGGTGGCTTTAGCGTGAAAATATTGTAGAAACTTTTTTTGGTATAGATTAGTGGAGTACCTACTAGATATTTTGGAATATTCAAAATTTTGGTATCCATAGTGTCTGGTAACCACAGGCATAGGCATTCGTGCACTACACTGTTAGTGAACATAGACTATTGGAAGTTATTATTGAACAATGGATCTTTGCTTTGTAATTTGTGACGTTTCGATTCTGTAGATTTAGGCCTTAATTACTAGATTATATTTGTCCTGTCTAGCCATAGATAATCACAGTATAAATATAATTCTATTTCTATAGCTTAGTAAAGGTGAGGTACCGTTGGTATTATCAGCTTTGAAAATACTTATCTCATGTCACAGATGATGCAATAGTTTCTACGACGCTTGTTGGTTATTTGTGGCACGCGCTCGCAAAGTGCAAAGTTTACATTACTAAACAAATGTACGTACGTACACCATGATGTAGTCGCGGAAAAGTTTTACTTTACGATGCATTATGAAGTGTCTAGGTGTTTATTTATAGGTGCTTCGTTTTTATTTAGTATGTTTGTAAGAATGTTTAAGGACTCTCATGTACATTGAGTTAAACATGCACATATTTAAAATACTTAGGTTTTTTAGTGTACCAAATCTGAGGGTTTTTCTTTGTATTATTATTTTTTAGGTATTTTTCTTTATTTAAATAATTGGTAAGTCTTGATTCTTAGATATAACTTAATTTTGATCCATAAAATATCATGAAAGTATAGTCGAACCTCAAAATTACAAACAAAAATTTCCCAGCGGCTTATTATATCACTCATAATTCCAGTAACATAGTCCAGCAAAGACCCCGCCTCGTGTGGAATCCTTTATCTATCACTCATTCAATAACGCACGTGTCGACGACTATAAATACAGCGCTCGCTTCATTCTGTCATCAAACACAACTTGACTCTCAAACGATCAACATCTCTTATAATTCATAAAGAAAAATGGATAAGAGACAGCTAATTGGAAGCGCCACCCGCTATATTGCCGGAAGGCATGCGGTACAAACTGTTTACTGGAGAAAGTCAGCAGACAAGGGCCTCGTGAAGACCACAAAGATGACATACTTCGGCAGTAACAAAGGCGCCGATAAAGTGGACTCCGCTGAAATGTTCGCGAAAGTGAGAGAAAGATACACAGACAATTCTACTTAGAAACTGTGATTATAGGCTTAATTTATTGTGATCTACCAGTGATGTGTGTTGTGTACCGGAAAGCCGGGTTTTTGTGACAAAATGTACAAATAAATTGTGATATAATTTTATTTTCACCTTATTATTTCCGTACTGCTAGACGGCATCCCGTAGCCGTACAGGTCTGACGCTTAATACATTATGATCTAGTAAAGATATACAGGTATAGGAGATTTACGTAGTTACAATTTAATCAAAAACAGTAGTAGCAAACGATCATCGCCAGGATATAGCCATATATATAGGGAAAATACAAATTTTATAACACCTATGTTTAGACTGTGTTTTGCAATAAGTAGGCACTTAGGAATACTTCGGCGTAGGTAGATCCTTAGGTTCTATGATGCATATTCATTATCTTCTCAACCTACTAGGTTTTGTCAACTACAATTTATTTTTGTTCCTATTCTTAACCTCCCATTTCCTCTCATTTCCTTTTTAGTATGAAACAATAATTACTTAGGTATACTTCGGCATAGGTTAGGGTCTAAGATGCTTTCATCCTCTTCTATACTACGTGTTGTCGACACTACAAGTTTCTTGCTTCCATTTACTCAACCCCTTTCATCCAATCTATTCAGAAGTATATTTACAAGATAACAAAGATTACTTTCATACAACCACAACATGCAGTCGTGTTGTTAAGCGGAATGTATTATATTAGAGATAACGAGTTTGAATTCCGGTTGTACTTCAATGCATTGATGCACAACATCCTTGGCATTGTTTTTTTCGTATGTGACAATCAAATTAGTACCGTTCCCTTTTTCTCCGACGTCTATTGCAACATTACTTCCTATTTGTAATGTGTGATCTCATTCACGATGACAACATGTTCAACTTAAAGCTGAGGTAAATATGAGGTAAGTTTTCCAACTCGTACCATCTAGTTTGTTAGTACGAGATAGGAACTACTCGGGGCATGTTTCAATGCTTCGGTAATAAACAATGAGCAAGTAACCACACTAATATTATAAATGCGAATGTTTGGATGGATGTATGTTTGTTCCTCTCGACAACCAATGAACCGATTGGCCTGAAATTTAAAATATAGATTGATAATGATCGAAAATAGAACATAGGCTTATCCCGGAAAAATGCTCGGTACCCATGGAATAAAATAGTAGTGCACGCGGGTGAAGCCACGGGCGTCCGCTAGTTCTTAATAATCGGTAACAAACAAAACTTGTTTATTTAAGGTCTAGGTCAAGTCATTGACACTTTAATAGATAAGATACTAGGTGATACTAGTAGAGGGACGTAGGCTGTGCAAATTATTGTAGCTACATAATCCCTACGTAAGATCTAGAAGTCCTGAAATATGAGTTGTGGACTTTGCAGTAGGTCACTTGGCTGCCCAACGATCACTATCCTACACCTGATGCACGAAGATTTGCTGACCACTTACATACCGCAACATAAAGCGATCAAAACGCTAATCAGTAAACTTCGTACAGTACGCGCAATAGATCTAGGCATTCGTGAAGTTAGCCGTTTCGATGCGCAGTGCAGCTTGTTCATACTAAATTTTCTACTGCGCCTGCGCAGCGAAACGGCTAACTTCACGAATACCTAGATCCACCGTGCGTACTGTACTACAGTGTCTTTTGCAAATGTGGGCATGTACCAAATATAATATTTGGACATAAGTAGGTACCTCTGACTACTTCTTTAGATATCTTCAAAGAAGCATAAATACCCAAAGATTTGAGAGAATATCTACCGCGTCTTGGCAATACAGATGTGATTCCGGTTTTGTAAGCTATAGTCCAAGAAGTCTAATAAAGTAATTTCGTAAGAGCTAGTGGCCAACTCTGTTGACGGATGTTTTAGGCCGCCTAAAGGCCTCCGCCATGGCTTAACAACTTAAAAGCCGGGACCGACAATTTAACGTGCCCTCAGAGAGAGTCATAAAATGTATTCTTACTAACAGAATTATATGGGTTTGCTTTACAATTGTGTTAAGTAGTTTGAATTGTTTGTAAACTATATCAGCTTCATAACCCGATAAATTATTATCCAGTTTAGATGACTCCGACCTATCGAACCACTCCGACCCAAGTGACTTTTGCGTCAAATTGTTATCGTAATCTTTATCCTATTAGCATTGTATATGGATATGTTTGACGCGATTATCAGTAGCAATATTGTTTTATTGGTTCTGCTAAAAACAATGACCGAAGTCTCTAAAAATTATAAGAGTGTTATCATACTCGTAGTGTATTATTACTGTTTTGTTTCCGAAAAAAATAGGAAGTTTGAAATTGATAAATTCATAAGGGTAAACGCATCTTTTTAATATTACTAATAGGTACTTCACTTTAATTTTAAGTGAGTAATTCCAGTGTGCTATGTTTACTTATATAAATAACAAAGACTATACAAATATACTTTGAAGATATTTCGGTGCTAATTAGAGACAAGACTAAATTATAACGTGTGGCACAAGCACTTTTAACGCTTCATTGCCACTAGAACCTACCATTAACAGTTCCATGATAGAACTACTGATGTTTTTTTAAGCACTTTGGATTCCAGATAACAGTTTACAAAGTACAACATCTATCTTTAAGGTTGATAACTGTTGGTTTTAGCATCAACGTTTAGTAACAAGATTATGTATTATCATGAGGAGTCTAGACAGTGTGTCTTTATTGCATTTCAATGAATGATTTCTACTATTTTGAACTTTTACATCTTCGCAAACAAGGCTCCTGTATCCTTATAGATACTTAGATGTTCGACCTGTCCTAGGAATGTTTACTAATGTCTAGGCTTCATTATCGGGTCATTCTACAAGTTCACTAATAGATGTGACCACTAGTGACATAAACAAAACTAATGCTTTTTAGGGTTCCGTACCTTAAAAGGTAAAAAAAGGAACCCTTATAAGATCACTTTCTTGTCCGTCTGTCCGTCTGTCCGTCTGTCCGTCTGTCCGTCTGTCCGTCTGTCCGTCTGTCCGTCTGTCCGTCTGTCCGTCCGTGTGTCACCATCGATTATCTCAGGAACGGGTAGAGTTAGCAAGTTGAAATTTATACCATATACTGAGGTCTATAGTCCCTATTGTGAGTATAAAAATCAAGGTCCTGAGTCAACACTATAAAAAGATATAGGCAAATTTAGGTTTTCGTGAAAACTTGTGAGTACCAGAACTTACCCTAATTATCAACTTTTTTTATTTTTCGGAATTTTTCCTTTACTTGTGCTGGAAGACCTTGCTTGTAACCAAAATTGACAATTCTAGGTCAACCGGAAGTACCCTAGAGGTTTTGGGTCGAAAACCATTTAAGGAACTACCATTTAGGTCCTAAATGGTAGTTCCCGTTGACCTAGAATAACGAAATTTGGGAAAAAGCAAGGTCTTATAGCACAAATAAAGGAAAAATTCTAAAAAGTTAAAAAAGTTGAAAATTAAAGGGTGTTCCCATACATAGTTGACGCCAATTAAAATTGTCCTCCGAGTTGTATGGGCGCTCATACAATTAAGCGGACTAGCTTAATTGGCACCATGGCTAGGTACGGAACCCTCGGCGTACGAGTTCGACTCGCACTTGACCGGTTTTTTATGTTTCATAGAGCTCGTAGAATTGACAGTGCCAGATATAAAAATAGGACTGAAAAAACTTGGGTCCTAAGGTCGATTCACACGTGTATATCAGTGAAGTCACAGTTCCGGCAACGTGTTCGCTCAGTTCAGTATCCATCTCTGTGTATATCATCCAAGGAATTTTTATACTAACGTAACAAAATTTCTTTGATATCATCATATCACTGTGTCGTCACTGACACTGACAAGTGGGGATGCGTTCATAGAGAATGTATTAAAGAATATTTCGCACTGTCCCGGAACTGTGGCTTCACTGATATGTCTAAATCGACCTTTAAGACCGGTAAAAATGATTTACATGATCTTTTAAATAATTGCTTCGACTTTGAAAATCGTCAAGTCGTGATAAGGGGGAACGCATATACGGGCTGCACCGCAGTCGCCGCAGTCCCCACATTAGATTTCTATAAATGAAGTTCTATGTAACCTCGCACACCTACCCGCGCCGCAGTACCTGAAGCGGCCGAACTTCCCAAGCGGCAGCTGATGACGTCACCAACACGCCATTAACAAAAGCGATGACTGCGGCGACTGCGGTGCGGCCAAGTCTGCGTTCACCATAAAGGCGAAGGCTTAAAAACTCCGTCCTCAGAGTTGACCACTTGCTCATACGAACTTGTAAAACGAGCAACGCTGCGGGCAAATCCAATATTATTAGACCTGTTTAATCGCGCATTAACATTTGTAAGCAGTTTATCCTCAGTCCCTGAATAATGAAGCGACAGGTTCGAGGCACAGGTGCAGAATTAAGTAGCCATTTCGGAATAAATAGGTTATTGTGATCACTATTTTCACTAGACTAAAGACGGTTATTGTTTTTTGTTTCGCCGTACAAAAAATATGTTACATAAAGCAAGATAAAAGCAGAGTTAAAAAATTAAGATAAGCCTTTTCACACGTCCCGGTTACCCGGCGGCGTTTGTATGGAAATTACTGGTACTGGTACGTGTGAAAGCTACCGTGCATGCCCTACTTTTCGCCGCCGACCGGCTACCCGGCAAGCCGGATGTATGAAAAGGCACTTATGAAGAGTAATACTTGGAGAAAATATGTGTTACTCTTAAACTAATAAAGCTTAAGCTATTTATGCTATTAAAGTTTAAGGCGCACTATAAGGTGAGTTTACGACTTATGTTCCTATAAAAATAACACCCAACTGTCACATAAATAGTCTTACCTCACAATAGAATACTCTGTGGGTATCAGATACTTAGTAAGAGTGATACTATAGTACCACAACGCCCAAATCTTAATCTTTTCTTACGCGTCATGTAATTTTTTTTTTTAAATACCTGTTTATAAAAAATTAGAATTGAACTCTCACCCCTTGCCTCTCAGCCGTGCACACCAATAACATTTATGATTTTTAATAACTAATAGATAATATAAAATTCAAATTCAAAAATTATTAATTCAGTAGGTAATTACGGTAGTCATGCAGTCCTGTGTGATACTGATCACTTTGAAACGTCACGAGCTAGGTGATTCTACTCCTGTTTTTTCGCGATCAACATCATAAAGAATCAGAGCACCAAACACATTTAGGCCCTAGCTTTCTTTTCGGTAATCCATCCTCAAATCCTCAAATCTAAATACTCACGCTTGTGAGTATTTGTGGGGTGCCCGAGCTAGGTGATTCTACTCCCGTTTTTTCGCGACGAAGAACCATGAAGAATCAGGGCAACAAACACTTTCTTTTCGGTAATCCATTCTCTTAAATCTAAATAGTCACGCTTCAGTGGGGTGCCACTCGAACAAAGTGAAGATTGCGGCTTCGCTCAAGTGATACTAAATAACGTCATATTTAGGCATACTGTAACTTTCCACCCGTGAAATGATTGTCGAAATCGAATGAGTAATTTAGGAGATTGCCAAAAACTTACAAACATGAAAACTTTGTTGTATAAACTAGTATAGATTTTCTCAACGATGCTTGCAACGGCGATAGGCTTGCAACCTTTCATATTTATGCTAATTTCTAGATTTCTACAAAAAAACATTTATTGTTCATTTAGATTACTTTGACGGGTCAATATAATATTCGTAGTAGTAGGTACCTACATGCCAACATTTTGAACCGAGTAGAATACTACGCCTGGTTCAAAACATGGGTATGGACCATGGACCGTGTGGTAATGTTTTTTTTTCTTTGGACGTGCCTCTGACTACTTTTTAAGAGTATCTTGTATGTCTTGAGTAAGTACTGTGATCATACTTCTCTATTCAATATTTGTGTCGGTAGCTATTAATTTACTACCTAGAACTGAGTAATTATCCTCAATAAACGGAAAGAGTGACTCCTCAAATTTCCTCTCAGGCAGCGATCGAGTGCTAGCTGCGTGCTATTTCACGTGCCTTGCTAGTGATAGCTAGTACACGCCGATTCACTTGCAACAACCTGACATTAATATTATAAATAACACTAATATTATAAATGCAAAGATATGGATGTTTGAATCGGTAGATGGATGGATGGATGTATGTTTGTTCCTTTATAACTCAACCACCACTGAACCGATTTGGCTGAAATTTAAAAAGTAGATAGATGATGACCGGGAATAGGAATAGACTATGTACTTTTTATTCCGGAAAAATGCACGGTTCCCGTGGGATAAAAAATAGTAGTCCACGCGGGCGAAGCCGCAAGTTTTAAATGAAATACTTCAATTTGGCACATTTTTATACAATGCGGCTGGTTTTTATATTTTTGTTGAACAAACAAGGTGTATGTATATTTGACCAAAGTTATAACGTTTTTTATTAAACGAGTTCCAATTAAAGGTGTGGCTACACGTCGAAGGTAGCCAAACATTTGAACAGATTTCAGAAGTTGATATTTTTTGCAGGACCGTCGTCTCTTTATATCAGTTTTTGTTCCTTGATGGTATTGCATATTAGTCGTATTATAAGTAGGGGAACCTGTTGAACCTCGGCCACACGATTTTATTTTATTTTTTTTGTCTATAAAGATTGAAATTAGGTTTACCAAATATGGACACATGTAAAGATACACTATTTGACTACATATTACGGAAAAAAAAATTGTATTTTTAATTATACTTTAGAAGTTAAAGAGATTTGAACAAAAAATGGGATTTTGTCGAAGGTACAACACACCAGATATACCTTGGTCACTGCAAGATGTACCTTGACCTTACTAGTCTTTTTTCATGAAAATACCATGTTATCGAATCAAATAATGCTTTATTTTTAAATTAATGGAAAGAACATTTTTATGGTTTATACTTTCGATAAAAAATAATAATAATTTACATTTTTATCTTAAGTTATGCTAGAATAATAAAAATACAATAAGTTCTTAAAATTTCTGTGATCATAAGATCATTATCGCGTCCTATTATAATAATTTATCAACAAAAGTCCAAATACTTTACAGCTTTTAGGACAAGATAGACTTCCCTCTTTGTATAAACCTTCTTCGGTGTTTTTTTTTTCTGTTTAATATCTTGATACAAATTTGTACGTGAGCCCCTGTCCAAAGTACAAAGCAAATATGGTGGCAAAGGTACAACATTGCCTTATTTTAAATTAACGAATTTTTAAAATGCACTTTGAGTTCGATTTGGGTCGATAATTCTATGCCTATCTAAAGTCCATTTCACCTATATTTGATTGCACGAAATGGTTATCTCGTAAGTATGTACTGTTATATATGAATTAACTTAAAGTAAAATTAAAAATACCCTCTTTTTGAGCACTTTTTTATATTTTTAATGCGCACGCCTCACTCACTCCACGCTGGTTTTTCGATTCTAGCTTCATGTTGGTGTTGACCAATGACGATTATAATGCCACAGACAAAAACGAAAAAACTCGCACAGATTACGAGATAAGCCTTGGTGGCCGAGGGATATCAATGGACGAGGTTCAACAGGTTCCCCTACATATTTTGAAGTCTTTCTATATTGTCCACATTACGTTGACGAAGCGTAGGTATTAAATTCGTTTTAGCGCGTAATAAACTAACGCGCACTGTAATTGAGACCGCATCACAAGTCATATTAAGTGTAGGTATTTCCTGCAGAGCATTTGAACTTCAAACGCTCTGCAGTTGAACTACGCGAGATTCAAAACATTAGTTATGTATTTTTATGTAAAACTCTTTAAGGAATTTTTAAAATTTTAAATTAACCTCATAATTTCACGAGATTTCTGTACGGGATTTGAACCCGCAAGCTTAGCCTTACCTTAACTTTACCTAAGTCGAACCGTAACCACGGCGTGGTCACGGTTCGACTAAGCTAAAATACTAACTAAGCTAAGCAAAAATGAAAAAAAAAATATATGATCACGACTGTATCCCCAAGGGACTGTAGACATTCTCTTAGATCTTTTTAGGCATATTAAGATCCCTTGAAGATGTCTAAGGGGGTAGTCAGAAGTATATCCAATTACAGATTTGGTCCATGCCCACAAAAGCTAAAATGGTTTGTAAAAAAACAACATTAAGGCATTGCGGCATACGGTAACGCTATGCACATTGTAGGTATGTTTTAGGCCGCCTACCTACAGGCCTCCGTCATGGCCTAATGACTTAAAAGCCAGGAGCGATAATTTAAGCCACCTAAAGGCTAAACAACCTAATAAAAAAAACCAACTTAATAATATTAGTGTGATAGTAATTTGAGCTTAGGCCTTTGGGCGGCCTAAAAACTCCTTCACCAGAGTTGGCCATCAGCTCATACGAACTTTTATGATCCTTGCGAGACTTATAAGTCCATTTTAAATATCAGGGTAAGGATATACTTTTACCTGGTATGAGTAAAATCTCCGCAGTTACGATTACAATCGCATCTCCTAGTCACGCTTCAGATTCATGACCCGATTTATCTAACTTGGGCCCATCGGAAGTTCACGGATTTATCGCATGAAGGGGGTAGTAGAGATACCCTAGCGATAATTGAGCTCATAATAACTGTTTATTGGGCCCCTATTCTCAAAGTTCAAGCGGTGTTCCTACTCTCAAATCGACTGTTATTCTATCTTCAATTTTATTCGATTGCTATTTTATCTTTAATTTTAATCGATTGCTATTTTATCTTCACGTGGAATTTTGCACCACTAATTCAATATAATCACTCGATTTACTTTAATTTGTCTTAAGACTTGAGTTAATCTGAGTTTGTTTAAGACCAATCTCGTAAGATAGATAAACAACAAATTAGTACTTCGGCTTTGGCTTGTCTAAGTTGAATTTCTTTACTATTTAATTATCTGTTTTTAACAATTTCGGTTATGACCTTTGTCTACGCGCACATCTTCTGAACGCAGCTGAACGCAGCCGCTGCCGCGCCCCCGCGCACCCCGCAGCGACCCCGCGCCTACGCCCCCGCGCCCGCGCACCCCGCGGCCCTCGGGCCGCCATTACACCAAAACGACTGGAGCCGAATGCACGCGCGCGTCCATACCGCCTCGCGGCCCGCTCCCTCACGTAATCACTATAATACTGTACCCATATTGTACTCAATAAACATATGATAATAAACAATTGGCGACCGTGACTTTTGCCACATTTTGGAGACCGTGACTTTGCCAAAACCGTGGCACCAAAACCTGGACTTTGGAGAAAGAAGCCATCGAGTGTGTGAGTTGTACAAGGACGAAAACGTGGCGGCCGACAAAAGTAAGCCTTCATTTTACTTCCCTGTCCCCAAGTCCCCACTTCTATTTGCTGTGTGAATGCCTAGCTACTTCGAAGCTGTTTAGGGAGGCATCTTGCATATTGCGTGCCATCTCTGCCTATTATTATTTGCACAGCAGCACCATTTTCGTTCGCACGCACACATTTTTCAATACGCCATTTTGTGTTTCCAAGTTCGTATCGTTGATCAGAACATCATCTGATCACAAAATAAAAACCTATAAATTCTATCCTACGATTCATTTGCCTAGTGAAATTTCTATTGGTCACAGTTTTAGAATAATTGTAAGTGCACGCTGCACGCATTATTGCCTGTCCTAACTTTCCAATTTTCAATAAAATAATACGTAAATTAAAAATCCAAAAATTATCCTTTATTGTTTCGAATCTAGTGCTCTCGCCTTAGCAGTTTTATTTCAACGCTTTGCCTAACAATTCCAGTGTCCACTGTTGTGGTCGAGTCCTCGTGTATCCCCTCGCGCCTTGCCGGGCTGTGCTGTGTCCGTGTGCGCGGGCACAGGCGGCGTCCTAGGCGGGCTCGGTGGTGGTGGCGGGCGCTGCTCGCGCTGCTGGCGAGCTCGGCGGCAGCGGCTGTGGTTTGGACTGGGTGACGACTGGATTTTAGATGGTCAGAGTGCACATTTTCTTTAATTAAAATAGATACTATTGCGTATTATAGGTAGGTAAATGATAAATAATTGCATCAGTGACTCAATTGCACTAGGTAGGTATTGTCTAACTCATTGTGCCTATTTATTTCAATCGTTTTCTTTGATATTTTCTATTGATTGAAGCCTTAAAAAACATTACAATGGTTGACACTGAGTCTAAGGTAAGATCTAAAAGCCCTATTCCACTTTTAAATGTTGAATCTACAAGTAAAGTGGATCCTATAGTATATTTAAAAAATATATCAAAAAAGCGTGCTATTCTAAGAAGTAGACTAACTTTGTTTGAAAAGTTTCTTGATAATTATCAAGATGAACAACCTGCTGATTTATCAAAGTTAAAAATAACAGAACTATCGTTACGATTAGCTCAAGTACAAGAATTGCTGTCTAGCTTTGACAGTATACAAACTGAAATCGAAGAACTTTCTCATAACATTGAGGAGCAGATTTCAGAGCGGGAATTAACTGAAAGCAAGTTTTATTCTCTAATAGCATCGGCACAAGTAATAATTGACTCATTTTCAGCCAAAGATAAAAATTCTGATCAGGGATCTGCGAAGTCAAGTTGTTGTCATGCAGTAAATAGTTCTGTGAAACTGCCAACAATCAATCTGCCCACGTTTGATGGCAACTATATTAAATGGCTAGAATTTAGAGACACTTTTGATTCTCTCATCAATGACAATGACTCAATCGCACCGATCAACAAGTTTCATTATTTGAGAAATTCTTTAGTAGGTAGTGCAAGTGTCGTTATCAGATCCATAGAGTTTTCTGCGAGGAACTACGAATTTGCGTGGACGGCTTTATGTGATAGGTATAATAATAAAAACATTTTGATAAACAACCATTTGAGTGCATTGGTGAGCCTCGACCCAATTCAGAGGGAATCATATAAGGCCTTGAGGTATTTGAGTGATCAGGTTCATAAAAATTTAAATGCTCTCAATTCCCTGGATGTTCCTACTACCGGATGGGACCCCTTAGTTATATTTCTGGTCTCAGCAAAATTAGATTCAACAACAAGTAGAAAATGGGAAGAACATAAAGGGCGCTTATCGCACTTGCCTACAGTTAAGGAATTCAAAGAATTTATTGAAAATCGAGCCAATGTTTTGGAAACTGCTAATTGTTCCCGCAGTAATAATAATAATAACCCAAAAAATAATAATAATAATAATTTTCAAAAAGGAAAAATTCATTCTTTTTCTGTTTCGGAGGGTTCTCATTCTCACAAGAAGTCATGCCCCATCTGCAACAAATTGAACCATCAGGTGTTTCAATGCCACAAGTTCAAAACCATGAGCATAGACGACAGACTTGCTGAGGTGTCTAAACACAATTTATGTACCAATTGTCTGCGTAGTGGTCACAATAATGTTGATTGTACGCTGAAAGGTTTCTGCCGTACCTGTCGAGATAAACATAATACACTTTTACACAAAAATAATACAATTGTTAACATAGCTTCAGAAAGCAGCGAATCATCAGCTTGCAATGTTCCGGTGAGTTTGTCCGCGACTTCTTCAGGCCAGGTTCTGCTATGTACAGCGCAGGTGGAGGTTTTTAATAAACGAACCAATCGTACCTACCTCGCCCGCGCGTTGTTGGATACTGGGAGTCAGGGCTCGTTCATCACCTCTGATCTGAAAAATAGAGTAGGATTAGATACGGAACAAATAAATGCATTCAATGTATTTGGTTTAGGCAAGGCTGAGTGTAAGGTGTCTGAAAGGTGTGATCTATTGTTGAAGTCTCGTGTCGGCGCCTATAATGTGAAGGTGAATTGTTTAGTCATACCTACAATCACAGGTAGTGTACCTAATTGTCAAGTCGATGTTCAGAGGCTGCGGCTGCCTAATAACATTGTTTTAGCCGACCCCTCGTTTCATGAACCCTCCATGATAGATATTCTGCTAGGTGCAGACATTTTCTTCGATGTCATTCGTGACAACCAAATAAGATTGGGTCCTAATAAACCTGTTTTACAAGATAGCGTGTTAGGTTGGCTTGTTGCGGGTTTTACCGAAGAATCCTACTTTAATAAAAATAAAAACACAATCCAATGCAACTTCATGCAAAATAATTCAAAAACATCACTACAAGATGTCCATGAATCTATAAAAAAATTCTGGGAGGTCGAAGAATTGCCCTCAGATAAAATAACCTACTCTTCAGATGAAAAATTTTGTGAATCTCACTACATAGAGAATACTCGTCGCTTACCTGACGGTCGATTTTCAGTCATGATGCCTCTGAAGGAGGATCCTCAGCAGGCACTTGGCAACTCATTCCCTACTGCAATGAGCCGTTTCATAAATCTGGAAAGAAAACTAAATAAAAATGAAAAGATTAAAAAACAATATAGTGATTTTATAAAAGAATATGGCGATTTAGGACATTTAAAAGAAATCTCTAAACCTGATTTTGGGTACTACTTACCCCATCACTGTGTCATTCGTGAACACAAAGAAACTACCAAGCTGAGAGTAGTGTTTGACGCCTCAGCCAAGTCCAGCTCAGGCAATTCGCTTAACGACTTACAAGCGCTGGGTCCCGTAGTGCAGAGCGATTTGATTGCAATCCTTCTTCGCTTTCGAGTGCATAAATTCGTTTTGACCGCAGATATTAATAAATTCTATAGGCAGTTGGTTTTAGATGAGTCTCAACGAAACTTACAGCTCGTGCTTTGGAGGGATGAGGTCAATCAGCCAATTAAGATCCTGCAGCTTCAAACTCTTACATATGGAATGACTTCCAGTCCTTTCTTGAGCACCAGGTCACTCGTACAGTTGGCTGATGAATGCACCGATCCAGTTATTGCTAATGTCATAAAAAACGATTTCTATATCGATGATCTCAATACAGGTTCTTCAAGTGAAGACGAATTAAAACACATTTATTTAAATGTCACCCAAGCGTTAGACTCAGCGTGTTTCCCGCTGAGAAAGTTCCGCACAAATTGCCCTCAAATATTAAGTGATCAGTCAGGATCTACGGATTGTCTTGATCTTCACGAAGAAGCTACTGTTTTAGGTTTGAAATGGTCACCTAAGACAGACGAATTGCATTTTCCAAGCGGTGTCGAAACCACTTCCAATGTAACAAAAAGAATTATTATTTCTACAACTTGCAAACTCTTCGACCCATTGGGGTTAGTCAGCTGTTGTATTATAAAACCAAAAATATTACTCCAACATTTATGGAGTGCCAAATTGGACTGGGATGACCCAGTACCTGAGCCCTTTGTTAAAAGATGGCTCGCCTTTCTTAAAAACCTACATCATTTATCTAACATTGTTGTTCCTCGCTGTGTTTTAGATGGCAGTCCAATCCAGTCAGTCGAACTACATTGTTTCGTCGATGCTTCTCAGCAAGCCTACGGAGCATGTGTCTACATGCGCTCATACATAGATGAGGAGAGTGTTACCGTTAGGTTACTTTGCGCCAAAACTAGAGTCGCGCCTATAAAAACTCTGACTATTCCACGGTTAGAGTTGACTGCGGCTTTGTTAGGATCTGAGCTGTCGGTTAAGGTCTTACAGTCAATACCATGCAAGGTAACTAGCAAGTACATGTGGACTGATTCCACAGTGGTACTTGGGTGGCTAAAAACACAAAATAAAAACTTACAAACGTTTGTTCGTAACAGAGTTAATAAAATAAACGAACTTACCAAAGATTGTCAATGGAAACATGTTCCAACCGATTCGAACCCTGCAGACCTAGCTTCCCGGGGCATCGACCCGCAACACCTGCAGGCTTCTTTTTTGTGGTGGGAGGGACCTTCATTCCTGAAGGAAGGTCAACCTAAATGGCCTACCCAACCTCACATCACGCCTACTAATTTACCCGAAACTAAAGTATTATTGTGTAATGAAGATGATGTAACCTCTCAGTCAATCATAAAATTCAATGATCATTCAAGTTATCTAAAACTAAAAAGAACCTATGCCTATGTCTTGCGCTTCATAAACAATTGTAAAATAAATAAAACCAAACTGACCGGACCCTTGCAAGCTGATGAACTCCATCGTTCATCTATTTTGTTGTTAAAACACAGTCAGGCAGAGTCCTTTCCAAAGGATTTAAAACAAATACTTAGTAATAAAGAGTTATATAACAAAAGTAGACTATTGCCTTTGAGTCCATTCTTGGATGCTGATGGTTTAGTGAGAGTAGGAGGTAGATTAGCCCAGTCTGATTGTCAATATGATAAGAAGCACCCTATCCTACTCGATGCGAAGCATCACCTAACTAAACTTATAATGAAACATGAACATGTCAATTTATTTCATGCAGGCCCTCAGCTACTTCTGTCGTCTGTTCGTGAGAAGTTCTGGCCACTTCAAGGCAGAAACCTAGCTCGCGCCATAAGCAGAAGGTGTGTTGTCTGCGCACGCATGCGCGGTCAGACGATACAGCCTAAGATGGGGGATTTACCGAGCGTGAGAACCAATCCAGACTTTCCTTTTAATTCATGCGGAATTGACTTTGCTGGGCCCTTTATGATTTCGTCAAAAAAGGGTCGAGGTAACCGTATATCAAAAGCCTATCTATGCGTCTTCGTATGCCTCTCTACAAAGGCCATCCATTTAGAGGTCGTCAGTGACCTTAGCACTGAAGCCTTCTTGTCGTGCCTACGCAGATTCGTGTCTCGTCGAGGCAAACCTTATGTGATCTATTGCGATAACGGCAAGAACTTTGTAGGTGCACACAATGAGTTAGGTAAAATGTTACGGTCCAGTCGTCAACCAGTATCAGATTACGCCGCTAACGAGGAAATTAAATTCATGTTTTCCCCTGCCTACTCCCCACACTTCGGTGGAATATGGGAGGCAGGTGTCAAATCAGCCAAATACCATTTAAAACGTGTAGCCGCCAATGCCGCCCTAACATTTGAGGAGTTGGCTACGCTTTTCACTCAAATAGAGGCAATCTTAAATTCACGTCCACTTTCTCCCTTATCCTCCGACCCCACCGATCTCAATCCCTTGACTCCCGGGCACTTCTTAATCGGCCGTCCACTGAAGTCTGTACAGTCACGACCTGCCGCCACAGCGAGACCCAACCGCTACCAGCGCATCGAGCAAGTCCGGCAGTCCTTCTGGGAGAGATGGCGGCGAGACTACATGGCGGAGCTCCAAACCCGCACTAAATGGAGAAAGGACCAAACCCCAATACAAATAGGAGACCTTGTCTTACTGAAGGAAGACAACCTAGCGCCTCTTCACTGGAGAATGGGACGCGTCTGCAAGCTGTACGAAGGCAAGGACAAAACATGCAGAGTCGCAGACGTCTACACCACCAGAGGAACCATAAAGAGAGCTGTCAACCGGATGTGTCTTCTACCATTGTCAGAAGACTGACGAGCAATGATGACAAGTCTACCTACCTATAAGCCTAGTTGGAAGCAGGCTTCCAACGCCCCGGAGGATGTCTACGCGCACATCTTCTGAACGCAGCTGAACGCAGCCGCTGCCGCGCCCCCGCGCACCCCGCAGCGACCCCGCGCCTACGCCCCCGCGCCCGCGCACCCCGCGGCCCTCGGGCCGCCATTACACCAAAACGACTGGAGCCGAATGCACGCGCGCGTCCATACCGCCTCGCGGCCCGCTCCCTCACGTAATCACTATAATACTGTACCCATATTGTACTCAATAAACATATGATAATAAACACCTTCTTGGGAGCAATTTGTATAAATAGCGACTTCGCGCGGAAGGCGGAAGGCAGACTTACGATAATTTGATCAGTACAACCCCTCAGAAGTAAACGTGCTTGTCCTATTTTATCGTGTTTTTTAGAGAATAATAATTTCCTTAGCTTTCAGGTTTACCAATATAGCTGGGCTGGGTAATCTGGGCATGTACCAAATGGTATTTAGGCGTGCTTTTTCCTACAAGACATTTTTCCAAATATTTATTCTTAAGTTGTTCCAGACTTATAGCTTCCTCTATCAGAAATCGAGAGGTTTTCTTCTCGTTGATTTTTCCACGCCGTTAAGTGCCCGATGTCAAGCTTGCCTCCTCTAGCCAAACCACTTTTACCAGACCCCTCTGTTTACTCAGCTCTTCCATAACCAAAAAGAAATTTTAACTTGATTCGAGACGAGATAGATCTTATTTCACTGGTTATTGTTCCATGTGAGTGGGATTACATGCATGGCGTTTATATTATGTAAGTAATTTATTTTGAATAATGACGTTGTTGGAACAGAGTAAGCTTTTACGACTTCTGTATCATTTGTATGTTTATTTGTTTCTGTATTTTTTTTTTTCTTTGTTTATGTCGTAAAATCCCAAGTTTATTTTGTTTCTGTATCATCCATTTACAAGCTTTTATATTACTTGCCTTGAATGCTTGTGTAAATCAAATCTTGTGAACAGCAATTTGGCAAATGGTTCCGGCCATAATAATGTTTTGTTATTATTAAATGATTGTGTTGATATTTTGCATACCAAAAAGATGACAATCCAGACTAAGGTGAGACCAAGGAAGTTAAGTTTATAAATTCCTTGGGTGAGACAACATTCTGAAGATAGAAGGGTAAAATATGACTGTTCACTAGGTAAGCAGAATTTAGACGCATAATCCGTACCCATACTGTAAATGTGAAAGTGTTTTTATTTGTTTGTTTATTTGTCCTACTTTCACGTCAAAACAGAGCAACGGATTAACGTGATTTTTTGTGTGGAGATAGTTGGAGGGCTAGCATAGGCTACTTTTTATCCGGGTATCACGCGAGTGAAGCCGCGGGCAGCAGCTAGTGAAAGCATAAATAAGAGAACATCGTGAAAATGGATAAAGTTATAAGAAGAAAGGAAAAAAAAATATTTTCGGTGCACAACCGATGAATATTTTATGATCTTTATCAAGATTTTCTGGTTGACGTCAGGGTTCAGTGGCTGAGTTAGGTTTGATCAATGCGGGTTCGAATCCAGTTGAAATCGAAAACCTTGATAAGAATTTTCACTCTGAAAGGAAAAATATTTCCAATAACTTCGAACGGCTAAGCTCCATAATATTATTTATAGTTTAAAAGCATGTAATAAATTCTTGAAGTATGCTACTGGCTATCCATTAAGGGCTTAGCATAGCCCGTTTCCATTCGTATGCGGCCGCACATAACATATTTGCACAAGTTGAGTGCTTCACCGCAAATATCTATGAACCACACCCCCACTGGATTTAAATTCCTCGGTAAATGTTTGAGGCCGTCCCTTAAAATGGCTCTTTCAAGGAAAAAATTAAAAGCTTACAATATTTTTATCCCCGAGCTGAGTTTTATAACGGGAATTATATGAAATTATGATAAATATTGTACTTAACCTTTTTTGTGCGTGTTTAAACGACCAGAGGGACAGAGGGAAATGTGTTATGAAAATAATGCTTATTTCTGTGTTAATGAGGGACTGCGCAACATGGTGATGTTAATTTAACTTAGGCCTTTACATCTTTACTAGATGATTTATACAATGCCAGGAGGTAATCTTTACCTACACTTATCGGGACACTGTAGTGCCTAGAACATTGTTGAGATGGAGTAGGCCCAGCACCTACACCATCATCTCAGCTTAACCAGCCATAGGAAAGACATGGTCAATACGTGTGGGGCTGACTAAGCTGCGGGTTTCCTCAAGATGTTTTCCTTCACCATTTAGAGCTCGTATTAATGCGCATATACATTTTTTCGAAACAAAAAATCCATTGATGCACGGCCAGCATTCGAACCCACGACCTTCGGATCGAAAGTCGAGGTACTATTACCCCTCGGACAACACGGCTCTGATGTTACTACGCTGTCTCGAAATCAAGTTAATTAAATGCAATAAAGGGTTCGTCCAAAAAATGGTATACCAATGTAATTGTATACTTATTCTGTACTTGTACTCATTCTGAAGGGTTATACCGGGTTTAATGTTTTTAATATCAGGCGCTATTGCAAATATTAACTGACCAAAATGCGTAGAATATAACATTGGGACACTGGAATAATGAAACCCGGTCAATTTCGTTGGCAAAGGATTGTTTTAGGATATCAGTGTGGCAAATATAAAGTCATTCTAGGATGTCAGTCTAGTTTTGACAACGGACCGAATACAGGAAAGTTTAATTGCGAATTAAGTTTGATTAGTTAATTTCTTGTTTTGTTTAGTGCTTAATAAAGTTATTAGATACGTGTAAAGTCAGTAGTAAATAATTTACCAGTATACCCAGCACGTAATAGTATCATAAGAGTGACCTTCATTTACCCAAATTATACATATAGAGATACCAACCTGAAAAATCGCTAGGGTAAACGAGTTCTCGAGTGGAGACCACGTCTCGGCAAACGTAATGTAGGACGCCCGCCTGCCAGATGGAGTGACGATCTGCGAAAGGCTGCCGGCACAAGTTGGATGCGTCAAGCTGAAGACAGGGCGCGATGGCGCTCATTAGGGGAGGCCTATGTCCAGCAGTGGACTGCTATAGGCTGATGATGATGATGATGAACCTGATAAAGAGAGAATTCGACCCAACAGCCACAATATTAGTCGCCAAGCAGTCTATTTGGTTGTGTCATGTCATACTACTAATTAGGGCTCATGGACTGAGCCAGGCGTGTCATTAGAACAAACAAAATTGTTCACAGATTATACAAGCTAATAGGACGCAGTCACGAAAACGTAGCATACTCTTATTACGCCCAATAAAATTAATTATGGCAATCGGTTTTATTATTGTCGTATACTAATTGAGATGGTAGAGTCAGCAAAAAAATTATAGGACATTTTAATACCTAATTTAAAACTAGTAGATTCTGTTCGTGGTCTAGCTAGATTTTAAGAGTCTGCTTAGCTTCAAACTACTTGAAAATAAAGAAGTCAATATTAAAAGAGACAGCTATAGACTTGCAACCTGTCGTTCGGAATGCTTACTTCTGCAATTATGGATATGTGACAAAAATGTATTTTATCATGGCTCTGTCTATCTCTTCAAAGATCCAGAGGAGTGAAGTTGGCTGAGCCGCAGGTTTCCTGGCGATGTTTTTTGAGGAATCTGTGAATACAGACAACAGTTTATTTCCCATACTTTATTAAATAATAAATAATGCTGGACATTTCACACAGCGTCATGTAGCCCCAAGGTAATTTACGAGTAAGTTTACCCTATGGGGCAAACTTACTCGTAAATTCCTATTCGTTTTTTCCAACCCCGTATATTCCAAGTTTCAGCGATCTGATTGAAACAGACAAACTTTTGCGGTAATATTATTATGGGAATATATTATAGGTGTATTCAAATATGTTCGTACCACAAACTTGGGCTTACAATAGCTTATTGTAACCGGCTTAGGGAAGTTTCAAATCTATGTAAATGTACGTGTGGAGGCTTAAACTGTACAATAACTACATCCTGCTAATACCTTAATGTAATCACACATCCTCTAGGGGTAAATTATACGTATATTTCAATTATTTCAATTACGGCGTCATTGTGGCAAATGGTTATCCTATCAAATATAAACATATCGCACCTCACAAGTAATATAGTTGCAACTCAAAATTTGGCAATATTGAGTTAAGTATGCCATTAAATACAATTTTTTTTTCTCTATCGACTGGTGAGACCCTTACATTTCTACCTCTTTTTATCGCTAAATGGTAGCACTAAAACTCTTTATTGACTATCCATCTGGTTCATTAATTTGTCAAGTAGCATAGTTACATCTTAGTTGAATCCCTGTTGAATAAGTCACAACTCGTGCCAGACGTGTTTTGCCTGTCACATCTCAAAATATAACATTGGAGTGTTAGCTTGGATACAAAAACATAGTTTAAAAGTAATCAATATAGTTGTATTATCTAGTTGTAACTGTATTGCCTGTCAATAAAAATAAGCCAGAGGTTCACATTAAGAGTTGTAACTGTATTGCTTGTTAGTAATTTCCTTTAAATAGATTTTTACGAAAAACATTTCAACTTACAACTATATTGCCGCAATTTTGTTTGAGTTAACACTATATGACCTGTTAAGATTATCGCATAAGTTCTTCGAGGTATTGCTTATTTCTAAATGTAACTCTATTGCCTGTGCTTATTTTTACAAGTTTTTATTTAGCTTCACCTGTTTCAGTGTCTGTCTGTCTGTCTTTCTGTCATTTTCCTGTGTCCGATTGAGCTGAAATTCAGCATACATTACCGATGCAATAAAACAGTGAAAGCTAATTGTTTTTTCAAAAGAAATTAGGTACATACATACATAAACTCACGCCTGTTTCCCATCATAGGGGTAGGCAGAGACCACAGATCTCCACTTGCTACGATCCTGACACACTTCTTTGGCTTCATTCACTCTCATCGTATTCTTCATGCAAGCTCGTCGATTTATGATACTCTTGACCTGGCCTTTTTCCAATAATTCGCCAAGAAATTATGTAAATATTTAAATTTAATAGAAATTATATAGTAGAAGCTGAGAAGATGAGAAGATGGCAGTGTAGCGTCAAGTAAAGCAAAAGTGTTATGGGAAGTCGAAAGGTTCTAAGAACAGGTCTACGATTCAGTCACTAAACCTGTTTGCAGTGCGGCTAAAGAAGATCCGAGAGCCAAACTGGCCCGACACTAAACCGCACCGAGGATATCCTAGGTGATACACCCGCTTTCAAAATGGGTATCAACTTGATACCCGTACAAAATCAGGGTGGCCCTGAAGCAGCTTAAGAACTGTTGTTCTCAACAAGGCGCCGGGCGAAGACGGAATAACTTCAAGAGCTTTTGAAAGCGGGTGTATCACCGGTAATTAAAGTCCTTCAAAAGCTCTTCAACTCTGTCTTGCTCGAAGGTACTACGGCAGAAGCATGGAACAAGAGCGTGGTGTTGCTGTTCTTGCTGTTGAGCCATGTTTTTAAGCTGTTTTCAAGAATTATCACGAATTGTCTCGATCGCAGGTTTGATGACTTTCAGCCTCCCAAACACATACAAGCTGCGGCAAGTCATACAGAAGACCGAAGAATATAACTTGACGCTTTGTTTCGCGTTTGTGGACTATGAGAAAGCCTTCGATTCAATTGAAACATGGGAGGAGCTCGAGTCTCTACAGCGATGCCGAATTGACTATCAGTACATCGAAGTTTTGAAGTGTTTGTTTAAAAACGCCACTTAGTTTTTCATCCAAAATACGTCTATTCATTAAGACAAAAGTCTTCAATCAATACGTGGTTCTTCACTATTGGCCTCAGAGTAGCTCAACGAGCAATGGAGAGGGCTGTGCTTGGGGTTTCACTGCGGAATTGAATCAGAAATGAGGAGATACGTAGAACTCGGGTTACCGACATAGCCAAACGGATTGGCACGTTGAAGCGGCAATGGGCAGGCCATATAGCATGCAGAACAGATGGCTGATGGGGCCAAAAAGTTCTCAAGAGAAGGCCACGGACCGGCAAGCGTAGCGTTGGACGTCCACCGACAATATACATACGACCTTGTAAAAACTGCAGATCTGCAGAACTGCAGGTAGTAGTAGTAGTAGATGCAGACCGCCTCCAACCACAACACATGGAAATCTTTGAAGGAGGCCTATGTCCGACAGTGGACGTCCAACGCCAGAGATGATGATGATAGTTTAGTAGTTGTATTTTGCTCTTCTACATTTTTGATAATTAGGTACCTAAACTGTGGAAAGTACTTACTATTTCTCTTTGGTTTCTTATTTTTTGTTTAGCTACTACGGTTGATTTTTAAATATAGTATTTTGTTATAACATTTTTTGAATTTAATTTACGAGAAATACAAGTTACTTTCATAAAACGCATTATAACTTCTGAAACACTAGGAAAATGTACATTAAAACGTTAATTATAACCGTCGAAACGCACAAAAGTTAGTTTTTAAAACAGGCAATATAGTTATATTTCAAAAAAGTACCTGAATAGATAAGCAATACAGTTGTAACTCTGTTATTAAAATAATATTCATTTTATGAAAGCTATTTACTATAAACTTACTAGAATAGGAAATATTCATAGCCAAGCGATATACCTATATATTTGCATTTAAGTTAAGACATTACTGTCAATATTTTAGACGGTACGATTTTTTAAAACTTCAAAACGCGATATCTCAAAATCATTGTTTTTGAGTTGCAACTATATTACTTGTGAGGTGCGATATAGTATCTAGTATCTACGTTAAATTGTCGGTCCCGGCTTATAAGACGCTAAGCCATGACGGAGATTCTATGCCTTTAGGTGACCTAAAAACTCCGTCATCAGACTTGGCCACTTGCCCATACAAACTTACTTTATCTAAAAGTACCAATAATACGCCACCTATTTCAAAGCTTTTTTTTGAAAAATGATATAAATAATTGTGGAAAAGGCAAACTTTTGTATCGGTCGATAGTTTGATCGGACTCTTACCTATAAAGTAAATCATCAGTATGAAGATTGTTACTAAATAAATGACTATAATATACACCGTTTATTTTTGGTCAGTTTAAAGCCGGCGCCTACGTAATCTATATCGATAACCTTACTCAAAAATAATAATAAAAATGAGATCTATTTTTTTGCAATTAATAATATCACGAAACATAGGCAGGATAAATCACGGAGATACGTGCTCTGTGCTCAGCTGTTGCTACGGCGTAGAGTCTATGCTGCGTCGTAGTCATACATACATACCATGGTCATTAGCTCTGCGCGCCTACGACACCTTACCAAGTGTTTTCCTCACTTTTGTTAATCTTTTCAACTATTTCGTTTCGTATGAAATACTTATCAAATTCAAAAACTAAACCAACGACACCAATACGATTAAGCAATACAAGCAGTGGGTGCTGGCTTTAAACTGACCCAGAATTAACGGTGTAGAATCACTCATAGACAAAGTAAATTATTAGCTTTAAAAATTCAAATCCTATCAACGTCAGACTTGATGTAGCTGTCTTACGATAAATTTGATTATTAAGAACGCAAAATGTAATTTAATTTAAATTGAAATCTCAGCTTTTGAAGCCTTTGAATGAAGAAAGCAGACCATAAAATATGAATCGATATTCTAATTCACGTTTGGTGATAGAGTTATTGCGCGTAGAGCCAATAAATTAGGCTTCGTAGGAGATTTGTATGCTAGACACGGGCACGTTGTACAGACAGAAGAAAAAAATAAAAAATATAATAAAGAAGAATAAATTAACACAAAATGGAGAAGTACAAGCCAGTACAACAGAAGAACATAGTTATTGTTTACTATTTTAAAGTTATTTTTCAATTCCACTCACAATCCTAGTTTTGGGCTAAAAACTCGTGGACATTCCGAAAATAACTTAAATATTTTTGGCCGAGTTGGTAAAAGCACTCCGGCTTAAGGAGGTTCGCTTGTATCATTGCGGGTTCGAATCCCGTCTTAATTAAAATTTTGCTATGACTTTTCATTTCTTCAATCAAATGATCATGTTTTTTAGGTCACAATCAGTATTCTCAGTTACAATATTCATTTAACTGTTATTTTGTAGCTGTTTGTACAGAAAGCGTCATTAATTGGTATCCCCCTAGTAAGAGGTCGGTTTGCAAGCAGTTGATCTCAACTTTTGTAAAAACTTCCTCGCTTACTTATGGATATCTAATTTCGCTCGAGTTCCTAAACGAGCCGATGCAATAGCTGTTATAATACCCGACTGAAATCCAGGGTTGAAATGAAAAGGGTCTTTGTTCAAATCAATAGGGGGATACCGAGTGATGACGCTGACTGTACCATACTCTTTTTGTTCGACACTGAAACAATCACTCTTCATTATTATAACTTCGTTTCTGATTTTCTCTTTAGCCTGTTATTATTTCTTTTTGTTTTTATACTGGCATTTGAATGGAAAAATATTTATTATTGAAGATCAATCACTTTTGATGATCAAAACATTTTTTAAAGTAACGACTTTTCTAGTATCAGTATAGCATTGTGGAGCCAACTAAGCTGTTCAATTTGTCATATTTTTTCCTTCACGGTGCTTTTTCTTTTCTATTCGAGACTTAGATTAATAATCGAGCTACTTTCCACTAGGCCAGTGGCTCCTAACATTTTCAATCTCTTTACCCATGACTGTCAATGAAACAAATTTTCTCCAGTTCAAGTTTTCTGTCATACAGATCTCGTTTCGTTGATTAACCCCCACTCCCAGGGGTTACCCACAGGTTCGGTACCACTGCACTAGATCAGCAGAATTCTAAATTTTAAGAGGAATATTTCAACGAGCTATTTCTTAAACTTTAATACAGTTTTCTATAGAAAATAAACTATTAAATTACTTAAATAACTTTGCAAAATACATAAGAACCTGTTGAGCCATCTAAGGATCGTGTAAATGATCGATAGCTAACTCAATTGATCCATTACGAGTTGAAAGCGTGCCCAAAACACTGGCAGCCACCACGCATTTATATAAAAACTTGGTTCAATGAGTTAAAAAAATTGCACATTTGTTTCACGCTTTATCAAAATCAGCATTTACAACAAAGGAAAAATCTTTGATTGTTATCCGAACGTAGGTAATTTCATAATGAATTATTTTGTTTCATCAGTCAACTCGTGACCACGGTGATCGTAATGTCATCCGAAACCTAGAAGTAAAAAAAATGATTTCATTACCCAAATAAATTGCGAAAAAAAAAAACCGGTCAAGTGCGAGTAAAACTCGTACGCCGAGGGTTCTGTACCTACCCATTATACCCATTATGTTATTGTAGCCCGCTTATTTGTATGAGCGCCCATACAACTCAGAGGACAATCTTAATTGGGGTCAACTATGTATGTATGGGAACACCCTTTAATTTTCAACTTTTTTAATTTTTTGGAATTTTTCCTTTATTTGTGCGATAAGATCTTGCTTTTTGCCAAATTTCGTGATTCTAGGTCAACGGGAACTACCATTTAGGTTTTCAACCCAAAACCTCTAGGGTACTTCCGGTTGACCTAGAATTGTCAAATTTGGTTACAAGCAAGGTCTTACAGCACAAGTAAAGGAAAAATTCCGAAAAATAAAAAAAGTTGATAATTAAGGTAAGTTTTGGTACTTACAAGTTTTCACGAAAACCTAAATTTGCCTATATCTTTTTATAGTGTTGACTCAGGACCTTGATTTTTATATTCACAATAGGGACTATAGACCTCAGTATATGGTATAAATTTCAACTTGCTAGCTCTACCCGTTCCTGAGATAATCGATGGTGACACACGGACAGACAGACGGACAGACGGACAGACGGACAGACGGACAAGAAAGTGATCTTATAAGGGTTCCTTTTTTTACCTTTTAAGGTACGGAACCCTAAAAATGAAGGTAAAACCGGGGCATAAGTAAGAAACATTAATATAAAACGTGCAGCGAGACAAAGTTCCCTCGAGAACTGAAGAAAATAAGATTTCTATGCTAAATCCAATAGCTATGAAATAGATTCAATACAAAATAAAACCAGCTTGCTTTCACTGAAGGGATTATAGGGGATAAACTATAATATACAATACATCGTTTTGATATTGTAAGATAAACAAATTGAGAGTTTCTAAACCAAACACAAACAGAAAGCTTGTTTTTTCAATAAAGTATTCCTGGAAATATTATAAAACTCTCATTCACAATAAACCCAAAACAAATGAAAGTGTTATTTCTAAACAAAAATTACAAATATTGAAATGTTTTTAGACTTATGGACTCAATTAAATTCACACTCTGATTCTAAAATACATCAACATTGTTTCCAAAAAAAAATTCATAAACTGAGATACATTACAACTTTAAGAATCAATTTTGCCTGTCTTATCACGGATTATCATGCACGGCGACGACCACGGACAAACACGCACCGCCATGCGCGGTCCGAGAGGAGGGGAGGTTATGGGGGTCATGACCCCCCCTAAAATCATTGACAAACCTCTAACATCCTGCAAAAAAATAGGTAGCTACGTACTAGCAAAAAGCGTGACCCCCCCAATGCACCGCACACGAGGCTCTTCCAACGGTGCGTGTAAGTCTGTGTGTCTTGAGATTCGAAGCCATTTTGTCATTCCAAAATAAGTTCATGTTCTGCAGTGTGATTCAGACCTTTCAGAATGTTTCCAAATTCAGAAAGTGACGTTTATTCGCTGAAAAAACGTCAGCTTTCCGAAGAAAATCATCTAATCGCATGATGCATTTTCGGTAGTCTGAATCGCACTGCAGAGTTCGCACCGCACATTTGAAGTTACGAATTCGCCGCGGGTTGGACGCCAATGTGAACGTAGGTTTATTTATATTTTCGCGTTCCTTAATCCTACTCTTGCTTTATTAACGTAAATATCTCCCACTTGCATAATCCTGCCGACACAATTTAGGACTGTTTATATCTACAGACATTGAAAGACACTAGCGTAGGAAACAAAATATTATTCTTCTATATAGTTTGTATGAACATATTCATATCTATAGTAACGTAGCCGCATAGATACGCACAGAAACGGACACACATAGTATTTATCATCATCATCATCATCTCAGCCGTTGGACGTCCACTTTTGGACATAGGCCTCCCTCAAAAATTTCCATAGTAATTCACATAGTATTCGTGCAAAGAATTTTGTCTGCGCGGTGCGTGTCTGTCAGTGTCTGTGCGGCTACGTTACGCTAGCTGCCGGTCAATGTAAATAAAGAGTCATAATGGCTCAAACACACGTTGAGCCAGCCTAGGCAAGCCCAAGCGAGCGCGAACGAGAAGGCGAATCGATCCAAGGCGAGAGCGATAGAGAGGCAATGCGAGCCTGGGCCAGCGTGTGTTTGAGCCTTAACGAGACCATGCAATGCTTCTTCTCTCTCAGTATTTTGCTTGAGAGCGGCCGTGACCGACGATGTCTTGACACGCTACAACGTATCTGTGTAAATGTCTGTAGATATAAACAGCTTTTTATACTTGACTCTGTTAATTAGGAAGAGGGGAACGTCTTTCAATCAAAAATGTAATATAATTGAATTTATCTTTTGCGGAAAATGTCACTCAACGTTTGAACAGAAGCTTGAGGCGACGGTTACAAAATGGATCTCACAAAAGCTTTGTAGCTTTCATCTTTAAATTTGATCTTTAGAATATTCTTGACGATTCCTAAACATTAGGGTAATTTCTGCCAACGTTTAACATAAATGGACTGGGTCAAATAATTAATAATTATTTTTATAAGACCGCGACCTTGATAACTTTCCTGGATGATTTATAAAGCATGGCAATAATCAATGGCAATAATCCATGTGCACATTTAATGTGCACATGGATTATTGCCATGCATGTCAAATTATGACGGAACGCTGCAGTGCCCTTTACATTTTAGATGGAGCAAGCTTGCCCAGCACCTAATCCATCCTGTTACCTTAATCAGCCTTATCCACAGGAAAGAAACTCTCAATCTGATCTCTCTCTCAGAGAGAAACCAAGTTATTTTTTTAAAATAGGTACCTAAACAAATTCTCTGACATCTTCTAGCATTAAAAACTTATTTTTATTGGTCCTTTTTTAAGAACGATGGAACCTTAAAACTTTGATATCAGAATTAGGCACCAGCTCTGACTTATTTTTTGTTACAACATATAAAACTGTGTTGCTTAATGGTGAGAGTGTCCGATGCAAATTTATACTTGCATGGGTGCAATTGGTGTATGGCTGGTTTGAATCCTAGCGAACAAATAAGTTTTTGTAAAATTTTATTTGTTTGAGTCGTTCAAGCAAACCATTTCAATATTGTAGCCTGCGCACGGCAGCTTTTAGTTTAAACTTTAGGGGATACCAATTAATGACGCTGACTGTACCTTTTGGTCTCTTGTTGCTATATTGAGTTACAACTGGGCTAGATTTCCTGGAATATTGCGAATATGAAGTCACATCACTGTAATACTCTGTAAGCCAAAATTGACAGGGAACAGTCTCGCTCGGTCAGAAACATCCAGAACAATGCTGCTAGACTATTGTGCATTGAGAACGAAATCGGTTTAGCGTTGCATTTGTAGGATTTCATTGTTACGATGACATGTGAAGTGTGGAGCAAGATGTAGGATTTAGAGACCTGGGCCTGAATTCTACTAGATGACAACCGCTTTGGTTTTGGTTCGATCTCTTAAATGTCAGCCATTTGGTGAAATAGTAGAATAGCTTTTCAAAAATTTGTTCTGCCAAAGTTCAAACCCTCACCACAACTGAGTCGTTTGTTATTAGTAGTCATGGAAACAGTCGCTTTAGTTGAGGTTTTGGTTGAGGTTGATAAAAAGTTCGGTACCAGAATCGACGCCCTGTAAAACAAAACCAAATAAACTATTATTGTGATCGGCCCCTCGATTCTACCACCAAACTTTTTCTCAACCAAAGAAAACGTCAATGTTTGTTTCATAATCTACTAATGATCAATGAGGTAAGGTTACTCTGTTGTGATGAATTTTTCAAACAAATTACCAATGAGGTTTTGAAAATGGGTGTCATTTTGGAAAACGAAACAAAACGCAGCAGTACCATTCATGCAGAATACCGGAATGATTGACGTTTTAAATTATAAGAATTGAGGCCCTGAGAAGAGTAACGTTTTTTTTAGTAGTAAAGCAATATAAGGTAGGTTTTTTTCAGAATTTTAAGTCATAGAAGAATTCTGCCGAGAAAAGGAATATCTATTGACTGAATAATACGTATTGCACAAACCTTTTCATACTTGAATAAGGAAGATAGTATTTTCACTTACAAATGCAATTTACTCAGTGCCTCTGAATTCTATTACAATACAAACTGACGCAATTTGTATTGTCATAGAATTGCAGCAAATGAATCTCCTTATCCCGGATTTATTCCGATATCACAACCTAAGACAAACTAGGACTGGACGCAATTAGTGAAGTCATTTTTTATGACCAAGCAAGTAATGATAATGATAAGCTCGCAATGAGGGTTGTGCAGTTGGCATATATAATAGTGCCTTTGGCTTTTGGCATGTCATAAGTAATAGTGTGAATTTTAATTCATATAATATGGTAAGGGTGCTGACTGCTCGTCTTTCGACTTTCATGGACGCAGAGTTTTGAACGAAGGGCGTCATCTAAGGCGCTTCCGTGGGCGTCTGACTATACGTCACGGCGGCGTAACACGGCGCAGACAATTACGAGTGAATAAAATTAAAATAAATAAGTAGTTTATTAGCTTTATGTATATCGTAACAATAGACCAAAAATATTTTATTTTATAAATTAATATTGTTATAAAACTTTAAATCGGACTCCCGCGATACACGCTTGGCCTGTGCGGGGTTCATTGTAAATTACTTGCCCTAATTAATTTATTATTATGTGTGTCCTATGTGTGTATGTTACAATGTTTAAATAAATAAATTATTATTATTAATAATCACCTACTTATCTCATAATACGAGTACATTTTAAAGTAATCTAACTTTATTGAATTTGACATTGAACCAATCAAATGATCAATTTGCTTCCCAAATTGTTCATTTGATTTTCTATGCCTAAATAAAATTAAAAACATCATCAGCTAGTACTATTTTTTGTGTCTTACAACTCCTAAAATCAATGGAACTTTCTCTCCATTTGCTACGCTCTAAGCAAATCGCATTAAGCAAGCGACCAGGGATTTGCACTTTGCAGTCTCTTGCGCGAATCTGCCAAGTCCGCGAATTTAAGGCCAGTTTTAAAGATGAACGAGCTTTAAAGAATCAGAGGTTTTTTTTTTGGTTTAGAAAGCTTATGGTGAATTGTGGAATTCAAAAGATCAAAGATGAATTATATCTGTCTACATTTATTTAATCCAAATATTTACTTATTTTTCTTTTCATACTACGTAGATACTACTAAGCTTGAAGCGCTCATGGCGTAGCTTGTAGACCGTCTTGATAGATCGTCGAAGTTAAACTAAGTTCTGAGCTGTCACTATTTGGATGGGTGATCAAAAGTGGCATTAACTGCTAAGGGCTTCCAATGATCCCGGATTTCAAGACGCATACCCATGACGGAAGCCTTCAGGTGGCCTAAAACCTCCGTCATCAAAGTAAATCATAACCTTTCTGACCCTCACAAGTTGATGTTTTAACCCGCAAACAGGTTTCTGCTGTTAATGCCAAGGTTTTTCCCGGAACGTCTTATGTAAGAATTTTACTGGTTCCATCCGACGGTTTCCTGTGCAAGTGCCTATTTGCATTGAGAGCGGGCGTGCACTATAGTGAGGATTGGTATTCTGACCTTTACGTGACTTCAAGCACCTTACGAAATTTATGAAGCAGGGTAAAAGTAAGTTCGTATGAGCAAGTGACCAAATCTGGAGACGGAGTTTTTAGGCCGCCTAGAAACCTCCGTCTTAAAAGCCGGGACTGACAATTTAACTTGCCCTCCAAAGTACGGAAACGCCCAGCTCATAATGTCGGTCATCCATCCAAATTGTGAATACTATCATGTCTTGGGAGTCTCTTTACATATACATATAAATTAATAAATATTGCCTGAGCCACAGGATAGGAGCACAAGCGAAGAGAGGCCTATGCCCAGCAGTGGAATTATATGGTCTGCACGTAATGATGATGATGGTGAATAAGTATTGGTGGACATTTTCACACAGCACCATCCCCAAACTAATCAACGCTTGTACTGTGATTATGTATATTCATATTCAACTCAGAAGCTTTCCACTCATTTTGAGCGTGTGCAAGCGAAAGCCACTCACAATATGCTCAACAATCACTTATTACTAGCCAATTTATAAACCGAATTTATTCAAATCAGCAAAGTCAAAAACATTCCGTCGACAAATTGATAACGATTGGAGTCCAATTACTGGTTCAAATAGAAAAAATATCTGAAGAAGGGAAAATCGTACCAACATAAAAACATCGGTTCTAGCTTCGAGACCAAGTGCCCACTTAAATTATAAAAAAATATACTTTACCTGATGAAAACAAGAGCAGCTGGGTCCAAAAACTGCTACACAACCATTTTTATAAAAAGAGAGCATAAATTAATTGTCATTTCACTATGCAACTTGGTGAACATTTCCTAATTTCTGAAAAATTACAATTTGGTACTAAATGATGTACCTACTACATTACTTAGCATAATAGGTACTCAAAGAGACTTAATATCTATACATTGTACCTATCCTAAACTTTTATAGATTTATCTTTTAAATGTAACACGACAACATGATGAAATTGTAATGTTAATTGAAATAACAATAACGCAATATTTAAAACAATTAATAAAATTAATTCCTTTATCAATCTAATAATAATTAACAATTTATAAAATTTATTATTTCCTTCATCAATCTAATAATAATAAGTGTGATAAAGTAAATACGCAGTTTTTTAGATAAACAATGTTTTTGACAATTTAATGTTAATGTTGCAATAATTTGTTTGAGTTGTAAAGCAACTTATGGCAGCTGAGGTTCTAATGAAAACAATAGAACAATGTTCAAAAGGTGCTCAGAATTCACGTTTAATTACAAATAAGAAAACAGAGAAAGCGTTCATTATTTTTATTTTAAGGATATACAATACAGTAAACTGATTTGTTTTCTTAGGGAGTGTACACATTGCGTTTTTTGCAGCGCGTTTGTATCGATACAAACGCGATTCGAACGCGATGCGAACGCGTAGCCCCCCTCCCGGTTTGCTTTTGTATGGAAAAAAACGCGTTGCGAACGCGCGTTTCTATCGATACAAACGCGCAGCTCAAAAACGCGCTGCAGAAAACGCAATGTGTACACTCCCTTAGAAGCTCTTATCAGAAATTTACTTACATACCTAAGTATATTATTATTATAAGCAGATAAAGTTTGTGAGTTCCTACAATTTGAATGAATGAATGAATGAACAGAACACTCGTACACCTAAAAAAGTATAATAAAACAATAGATGTTAGAGTCACATCTGTAGTTAGTCAAAGATTTTCTACCTAATTTTAAGGTTTTCCCTTACAGCCGGCCGATTGTTTAAAATATTACAGCTTTTAAATAAATAAATATTGCTGGCCATTTCACACAGTATCATCTAGCCCCAAACTCAGCAAATCATGCACTATGGAAACCAGATAACATACTTTTTTTTTAAAGCATGCTTATAATACTTACTTCAAAATATCCACACAGAACAAACGTATTCATCACACAAATGTTTATCCTGGGTGGGAATCGAAACGACGACCTACAGCGCAGAAGGCAGAGCTACTACCAACAGAGCTGAGGAGCCAGTCCGTTTTAAAATTCTTATACTTCAAGATACACTTGACCTTTTCCGAAACAGCACTAATGAACCGTCTTCAAACAATATTATTCGAGGGAAATTCAAATGACCGATCAGAATAACGATAGAATTGGAAATATACCAACAACAACATGCCATTCAAATGCATAACGAAGCAATTTCTGCGAAATAACGGTTTGGAAACCCGGTTATTGTTTTAGCTTACTTGCATCTTTATACTGATTAAGAAAACAACGAAACCCGAGAAAGTCTGTAGTCTGCGAGGGCACATTGAGTACCTACCGAGTCTTAAGGTGGCGGTTCGCACCCGAGACCGAGATAAGAGACCGAGATCATAGAATCCTACTAATATTATAAAGGCGAATGTCCGGCGAATAATAAAGGCGAAAGGTGTGTGTGTGAATGTTTGTTACCACGTATCTCCATAACTACTCTACCGATTTTGATGAAATTTGGAACGTAGATAGTTTAGGTTTCGAAATAGCACATAAACTACTTTTTATCCCGGAAAAATGTATGGTTTCCGTGGAATAAAAAAAGTAGTCTAAGCGGGGGAAGCCGCGGGCGTTCACTAGTAGATAATAATACTTCGTATAGAATGGCTTCCCCCACCAATCAGAACTTCCTCACCACGTGACGGAATTTGGGCTGGCGAGGGGCTGACTTTGAGCTAGGGACACGCCCTGCTCGCAGAAACGGCGACGAGACCGACATCACAGTGCACAATAATTATTCATTCGGTGAGAGCCTTACTTTACGCACACAATAGGCAATATGCATCTGATTCAAAAGCGGGTTAAATGTATTTTATTATGAACATTGTAGCTTTAGAATTATGTGTGTGTAATTATTTTTTAATATTATTTCATTTTCGCTTAGAAATTAATAATTAAAAAGTGCAAAAATATAGTGGGAATTTCATAAGACTTGAAACGCAACGCTATTTGTCACATATGCTGTGACGTCACACTCCTTCAAACTCGACAGAAAGTTTTTTTTTCTACCTACAAGCGCGTGTAATTTTGGTGACTTGTGACGTCACGTCCGTTTCAAGTGCATGAAAATGTTGATAAATTTTAAAAATTATTTTTGTTATAAAATTTTAGTTTTTCGGCGCTGGAATTTTTGTTACGGTTATTTAACGATATAACCTATCGTTTAAAACCATAAAAAAAATTGATGCATATTGCCTATTGTGCGTGTACAAAAATGACATTGTGTAGGGTCTGGGTAAATAGGTAGTTAGACGCCACTTTTGCAAAGAGATTTCGTCGAGTGTCCGGGGTATATCGAGACCAGAAACCGAGACAGGAGCCTGTTATCATTATTAAAGTGATGGTTCTCTGTCTTGTGTCACTTTCGCGCGCCTCTACAAAGCCTGTATCTGCGGACTGATTGTCTAACTTGTCTCAAACCTCAAATTGGTCTCAAACTGTCAAAACGATCGCGAATGTATCTTTTGTCACTCTCATCTCAACGAGACCGAGCGCGACAAAGATGCCTACGTGATCGTTTTCACGTTTTGAAACCATTTTCAGGTTTGAGACAAGATTAGCCCGCTGGCCTCGGTCTCCTGTTTCCATCTCGGGCGTGAATCACCACCTTTAGATATATAAATTGTAAAATTGACAAACCATTTTCATTTCAACTTGTCTTGAATTATTAATTTATTTTCATCAAACTTGACCCTACGTAATCTCATCACTTACAAATGCTTCCTTGCTTCCGATCCGAACATTTGAGTGTAAATTTTCCACAACGCAGAATGTAAATTGAAAAAGTTTAAGAGAGATTGTGCAACTGATATTTCTCATAATGGTTCAGATTTTAATCAAGTACGTAAGCTACTTTTTCAATTTAAAACTTCATCTGCAAAGTTTTTGTAATGATACTAGTTCAAAATGGTAATAAAAGTTAGTATCGAAATCGGTGAGATACATTTTGTAATACATTGTTTTATCCAACCTCGCCGTCGATTCACCGGTAGCTCAGTTGGTAGAGCGATGGCTATCGTAAGGCCGAGGATGCAAGTTCAAATCCCGTCTAAATGAAATTTTTGTATCGTAATTAAAAATCTTTTTAAAATTTTTAAACAAAAATCAATTTTAAAAATAAAAATAAAAAATGAAACATGATCATCACTGTATCCCCAAGGCGCAGTAGACATTCTCTCAGATCTTTTGACATTTTTAATATCATTTGAAGATGTCAAAGGGGGCAGTCAGAAGTATGTTTTGTACATGCCAACATTTTGTAGAAGTTAACATTCCATACGTAACGGTTGCAACCGTTTGAAACCCATTGAAACTATAATATTAGAAAGCTAACTGGTTTCCTTACGATTTTTTCCTTTACTGGTTAGGAGCTCGTGACGATAAATCACGGCTGGGATTCGAACCCACGACCTTCGGAATGAAAGTCGAGGCACTATCCCACTCGGTCAACACGGCTCTTACACTGCACAAACATTACATTAAAGAAAACAACCTTTTCGAGAATGAACTTTTCATAATCCTATTGGTTTATAGAAAAAGTGGAGCGAGGTTACTTTCTTTTTGAAGGTTCAATTATTTGAAAATATCTTCGCCCTCACTGCCGTGATTTTAAGGCTTTGTAGATATCAAATTATTGGATTGGCTTCTGACAAGTCAATTATTGACTTTAGAAAATGACTTGGTATACCGGGCTTTCCACGTTGCTATAATTGTTGAATTAGAAGCGAGATTTTCAAGAAAGCCCATTTCGATAAGTAGTTTCAGGCAAAACGTACCAGCCATCAATAAGAATTGTAATTGAAAGACGATTTATCGCTCCAATAATAAGGCTAGCTTAGTACAGTCAAGAACAAAGTGAGAAAATATAAATGAAACTTGATAAAGACTGTAACCCTGCAGACATTCTTTCAGATCTTCAGATATTTTCAACATGTTGAAGATTTTTTTCGAAATGATAAATACGGCTTATTCCATTGTGGATAAGCAATAAATACATTGATGCACGAACACAATTCGAACCAACGATCTTCGGGTTAAAGTCGAGCCGAGCCAAGAAAAATAAATTTTTAATTTTTAGAATTACATCGAAGTGCAATGCTTACAATACACTTGTTTTGCATAAGACATTTCACACAGCGCCAACTAGCCCCAAACTAAGCAAAGCTTGTACTATGGGAACTAGATAACTGATAGAATACTTATATATTTGTAAATCCATACTTATAATACTTTATAACACCTAGACACAGAACAAACGTCTATGTTCATCACACAAATGTTTGTCCTGAGTGGAAATCGAACCCACGACCGCAGAAGGCAGAGCTACTACCAACAATAATGTTAATAGTCTTAAAGTTCCCCACAAAACTCAGTTCGCTGCTGTATTAAGGCAACGTAGTAGTGGAAACGGAATCCCTCTAATTTACCAAGAGACAAAAAACAGTAAGTAAAACTTTTTTCATCTCGGCGTTATTCCCTTGTTCCACTTTAGTCAATGAGCGTACACGAGCCACTAAGAATAAAACTGAGTATTTTTGGTGAAATATCATAGTTTAGCGGACGTGAAGAAAATATGTTTAAAGAACTTTTTTTGGTGCAAAATATAAAAGTCGTTTTTAAAAACTTTAAAGATTAAAAAACTTAATCTTAAGATTCATTAGGTATAGGGTATTTGAAAATGGAGAAAATAAAAAAAATCAAGCAACTTTGCCTAGAATACGTGAGGTGATGATGGTGATGTTTAAATGAAATAATAAAGAATGCTGTAACTATTATTATGAAACAAAAGTTCGTCCTGAAAGGAAAAACAAAAAAATATATTGGTACCTTTTAAATGAAATTCTTTACTTTCTAATTTTTCTCCTTGTTCCATTTTTATTATGCAAAAATTGGTAGGTACCTAATTTCCATTTTTTCATTTCCATGTTGGAAGCAGCCTGCATCCACCGCCAACCCGCGGTTTTTACTTTGTCTGTCCATCTTGTTGGTGGACGTCCACCACTGAAAAATCAAACAAAATCCTACAAAATTACTTGTCAGTGACTCATACAATAAGGCTGTACCACGAACTCTTAGAGAAATGTTCAAACAAGCTTGAAACAGTCCTGTTTTAGGTTTGTTTCAACATTCCTAAAGCAGGACAGTTTCAAGCTTGTTTTAACATTGCTTGGATTCGTACCTAAACAATATTGTAGTAGTACTGCTGCATGACTGCTGCAGTTCTGCTTTAGTCCTGCCTAGTGACGTAATTCGTCATACAATGAATGTCATCAAGCAGAACTAAACCAGTAAACGTGCCTTACAGATCCGCTGCCATATGTGCTCCTTTATAACCTTTTTACGATTCCGGAAGACTATTATTTGAGGCATAACCCGTTTGGTTCGGTTTATTGTTTGTACATATGCTTATTATGGTTTAAAGATGACTTTGTTCGGTGGAACCGCTCCCTTTATGACAACGTGTAAAACCAAATATTTATTGCAGAATATCGCAATGTACAACGCAACAGTACAAGATTATCATGATAAAATAATAAGTTATATCACAAAGAGTATACAAAGCGCACATGACACAAATGCAACGAAAACCCACAGTATTTTATCTGAACGCACCAAAAATCTTTTGAGAAGAAGGCAAGAATTACAAAAAAGTAGTAATAAAACCCGATCAATGAAAAACGAGCTCAAAGCTCTGTACAAACTAATAAGCAGATATATAAAAATGGACTACAAAAAACATAGAACTGAAACCATTACAAAACATCTAGAACAAAAAGGAAGCCTCAAAAAAGGGTATAAAGAGCTGCGAACAAACAAAACATGGATCGAAGGTTTAAAAAACTCAGGTAAAACTATATACAACCGTAGAGACATATTAGGCATTGCAACTGACTTCTACAAAAACTTATACAAAGATTCTAATACAGCTGCTGATAGTAGTGCTAAATCACATATAATTGAAACCACCGAACATACAAGACCTAAATGCCACATAGAGCCAATAAATTGCACAGAAGTCATTAATACAATAAAAAAACTAAAATCAGATAAAAGTCCAGGATCAGATAATATTACTAATGATGCCCTTAAGACAGCAGCTGCTATACTGGCCCAGCCACTATCAACATTATTTAACAAGATATTGGAAACAGCTGAGACTCCGACGCAATGGTCCGAATCCAATATCATACTGCTGTATAAAAAAGGTGACCCCAAAGACATAAGCAATTACAGACCTATAAGCCTCCTTTCAAGTGTATATAAACTTTTTTCCACAATAGTAAACCAAAGAATAAGCAAATCATTAGAAGAAAAACAACCCATTGAACAAGCTGGCTTTAGAAAGAGATTCTCTACTATAGATCATATACATACTTTAGAGCTCTTAATCGAAAAGTATCAAGAACAACAGAGACCACTCTATATAGCATTCATTGATTACCAAAAAGCCTTCGATACTGTCTCACACGAAAGTATATGGAATACCTTAGAAGAACAAAATGTTGAGACCGAATACATAGAAGTACTAAAAAATATCTATAAAAAGAGCACTAGTAGAGTTAAATTAGAAACCATAGGCCCAAACTTTCCAGTGAAGAGAGGAGTAAGACAAGGGGACCCCTTATCCCCCAAAATTTTTATAGCGATACTAGAATCCATCATAAGTAAACTCGACTGGAAGAAAACAGGCTTATATATTAAAAACAAATATTTAAACCATTTAAGATTCGCAGACGACATAGTTCTACTGTCGGAATCAAGCAACCAACTACAATACATGATCGAAACTCTACACAAAGCCAGCAAGGAAGTAGGCTTGGAAATGAATATCGCAAAAACAAAAGCTATGTCTAATCATACCAAGAGATACATAACAATTGACAACAAACCGTTAGAATACGTAGAACAATATATATACTTAGGTAAACAAATTGGATTTAATAGAAATATCACTGACACAGAAATAGATAGAAGAATTAAAAACACGTGGAACAAATACTGGAGCTTCAAAGAGGTATTTAAAAGTGATATGCCCATAAAACTAAAAAAGAAAGTTATGGACTCTTGTCTTATCCCATGCTTAACATATGCGTGCCAAACATGGAAGTTCACTAACAAAACAAAGAATAAAATAATTACATGCCAGAGAGGAATTGAACGCAGCATGCTAAATATAAAGAAAATACAAAAGATAAGACACACAAAAATACGATCAAAGATAAAAGCAATTGATGTTCTAAGCCACGCACAAAAATTAAAATGGAAATGGGCCGGCCACGTAGCGCGCCTGAAGGATCACAGATGGACAAAAATTATAACGACATGGAAAGGCCCACCAGGCAAACGCTGCAAAGGAAGGCCATTCACACGTTGGGACGATGATATAAAAAAAATCGCGGGCCCACAATGGCAAAAAATAGCTCAAGACCGAGATAAATGGCAATCTTTGGAGGAGGCCTTCACCTGAGAGGGGTTCCTGCTATGAATCATTATAAAACTTTATTATTATTAGTATATGTATCTAGCTTTAAAAAGTTATATTAGTAGCATAGCATAATTACAAATTATCTTAGCAAAATTGTATCTGCAGGAAATAAAAGGCTTTTTTATTTTATTTTTATTTATTTATTTATCGCAATGCATGTTTCATTGTTTAGTCCTATTACAATGTAATAATGTGTGTTCGTGATTGCATTAGAGTAAGACCGTGTAAGTTACAAGTGGCTTAATTAAAAATAAAAAAAAAACCGACTTCAATGTAATATAAGCTGAGCGATTTTCTGCACTCTCGAGGTGCATTTCTGCGGGCTTAAAAAGGTCGCTTTAGCAGAATCACAATATGACTTGAACTAGGTATATGCTGTCTCTTTTCACTCTCAGTCAGTGAAAAGAGACAGCATATAGTTCAATTTCTATTGTGGTTCTGCTACAGCGACTTTTTAATCCGCTGTTCATAACTCCGAAGACCTTCAACAGATCCACACTAAATTTTATGGCACTAATCGGAAAGTATACTCTTCCAAAAAAAATCGTATTCAAATAATCGGTGAAAATACACAAAAAAAATCCGACGAACTGAGAACCCCCTCCTTGTTTTAAAGTCGGTTAAAAATACCCAAAGCTGTAAAAGTAATCTGTTGGTAACGTTTTAAATCCTTCTCCTAATCATCATTCTGCTGCCCTTATCCCGCTCTAAATGGGGTCGGCACAACACGTTTTCCTCTTCCACTCACCTCTGAATCCACTCCTCTCACATTCATATCCTCTTTCACACAATCAAACCACTTCTTCTTCGGCCTTTCTCTACTTTTGTACCCAACCACTCATACTCATGAGTTGTGCAACTTTATAATGAGGATTGATAGATTAATGTGAAGTATAGAAGCGTCCTGTCGGTAGGTATGAATGGTAATCCATTTGTAATACTTACAGCGCCGGTTTGTGTTTAGATAAATATTACTGGACAATTGACACAGCGCCATCTAGCCCCAAACTAAGCAAAGCTTGTACTATGGGAACCAGTTAACTGATATAATACTTATATATTTGTTAATAGATATTTATAATATAATACGAGTACTTTCTGTCTTGATCTGATGATTTCTGATCTGTCCTGAAAATAAAATAAGTATATTTATTTATGTATTACCTACTAGTTTATGTATTATACCTTTTTATTGAAGTAAAACTTCTTTACACACGCTTGACTTGGGGAGTAATCTGTGATCGGGCAAGGCGAACGTTAAGCGCGAAGTTTTACTTCAGTCGTGTAGTCTAAAGCACACTCGTTTTTATACTCTACCTACATCTAGGGATTTGATGTAAAAACGGAAAATCTAATACAAAATACTAACCCCGGTTTAAGCTTAAACCCATAATTGAGTACACATTTTTGCATTTATCCTCTGCCCTTCAGAGTAACTTTCCATGTAGTACTTTAAAAGGGTGCAATAAAATATATACTCAGAGCTAGATAAAAATAAATTCTTAGAACTCTTACGCTTTAAGATCCCAATATTTCAGTACATAAAGAGATTTTGTAGTTTCTGAGGTCGATAAAATAAAAGTTTTATCTTGTTTGATAGGAGATACTGTTTTGCATATTTATGAAGCTTATATTGGTCGTAACTTATTTTTATGCGTAAGAGCGATGCCACACGGGCGCTGCCGCTCCGTTGCGTCGTCGCAGCGCTATAATTTTTGTTCTGTCAAAGCACGTCGTTTCAGCGCACCGTGTTGCATATGTATGTGAATTTGTATGTAGAACCACAGAATACTGTAGAACTACGGAGCATCAACGCTGCGACGTTGCAGCGACGACGCAGCGCAGCGGCAGCACCTGTGTGGCATCTCTCAGTCCATAACAACTTATTTGTAAATTTTATGCGCGCTGGTTGTCTCAACGGTGACCTACAGCATAAAAATCTACCTAAAAAAATTATTCGCATTCGAGCTTTTACAGGTACAAGTCTCATATCGTAAACTCGATCAAACATTAGTAAAATTACGACGACTTACTACTTTATAAGCTCTAAAATACTTTCTACCCTCGTTAGGAGCATAATAAGGTCAAAAATTATAATTGAAAACTCGTCATAAAAATGTCTTGCAACAAATTACAACTTTCTGGAAATAAAAATGAAAAAAATAAATAAATAAAAAAAAATTTGGTAAAAAGTGGAAATAAAATTCCTTGACACGTCAAATGAAAATCTAATTGAAATTCTAATAATCTTCACAACTCAGCTTGGTTTCCTTAAAAAAACGACTGATGGAGTAAAACCGTGGCATGGCCACAACATTAAACGATTGCAAGCACTGTATTGTTGCAATTCTTTTTTATTTATAATTTTATGGCCACATTTTTTACCGCAGTGTGAGTGACGCACATTATCCTACAATCTCATAGTAATTTACTTTTAAACACATTCCCTGCCTCGCCTCGGCGGTGTTCAGGAGTGCCGCAGGACAGCCTGCACGCGAAACAAATGTGCATCGCGCACTGCACTGAACCGCACTGAACGTTTTAATACGGTTAAGCAGTCCAATAACTACGACACTAGACTACTTTATATGAATTTCCTACATAACATATTCCATGATCGGTTGTTGAAAATTAATCCAAAAACCTTCCACCGAGAGACTGCAGATACCGACAGTATTTTCGCTAATATCCACGCTTGGAGACTTCAACGTGATTAAAACCGGCTCTATAGGGCTTAAAATTAGTTATGACGCTTTTTACCCAACTACGACGCAGCGAAAATGTTCTGCAAACTAAAATGGAAGTGGGCGGGTCACGTCTCTAGAGCACAAGACGGACAACACTGGTGCCCACGTGACGTGATACGCACACGGGGAAGACCGAAGAGAAGGTGGTGTGATGACATTGTAGAGATTACTGGGAGGACATGGACTCGACTAGCGCCAAGATCGCCACTCATGGAATCGCATGGAGGAGGCCTACCCTCATTTTTGGGTGCCCAAATGAGAAAAAATAATAATAATATAAATTGGAATGAAATAAATAATAATAAATGTGTAATGATAATGATGTGATGTGAATGAATTAGTCTAATAAGTTAATGTGATTATAATATGTTTGTAAATTTGGGAATAAAGGCTATAATAATAATAATAACGGCGAAGCCCAAAAGGAGAGTTATTTGACCTGCATGTATATTGTATACCTATAATGTATGCCCTGATTCTTCACAGTGTTGGTCGCGATAGAACAGGAGTAGAATCACCTAGCTTTTAAAACGATTCACAGTGATCTTAGTGGCCCTACTGAATAAATGATAAAATTTTAATTATAAATTGAATTCTTGAATTTTATGTTTGTATGTATCCGTTCCTATGTCCGTTCGTAACTACTCAACGGCTTAACCAATTTTAATAAATGAGACGTCATTAGATGCGTCTTTATAGCGCAAGCATCACTGATTACCTACCTATATACAATTCTTAAAAAATCAAAATGGCGGATTTTGTGATCTTAAAGCGCATTAAATCCACCATTTTGATTTTTGTGCGGTCAAAAAAATTGAAAATGTATGGTACCCACCTTGGCACCGTCATCTCGTTCTCGTTGATGTCCCGGTGACGGTGGCGGTGTTGGTAGCTGATTTGATGTTTTCTTTCAACATTTCGAACTCTAATGTGATGTAATTTTTGGAGCTGGCTTTCGAAACTTGTTCACTTGTTTCGAGTTCTTAATAAAATATTGTGAGGAAATCTGTGAATGACGATGTTTTTCCGGTGGCTTCCGCCCGATGAAGCGGAGAGGTTATTTAGGTGCTGAGCAAGCCTACTCTATTTCAACAATGTCCCAGGCACTGAAGCGTTCCGTTGTGTGTAGAATAGATTGCCTCCTAACGCTGCAGAAATGGCTTATTCCATTATGCTCCCACTCTCGTGATCCCAGTGGGATCATGTAAAACTTTTTGTATGTATTAATGAACTCAAAAGTTTTGTATAATCCCACTGGAATCACGAAGTGGGAGCATAATGGAATAAGCCGCATAAATCTAGTAAATATTTAAAAGGTCCAAATTTTCATTATTTCAGTACCTATGTATTTTATAGTTTAATTCGCGTAATTGCAAAGGACAAATGCTTCCAGTTCCTTTTATCCAGTTCAGAGGCAACATTATTTAGTGTAAAGTGCAGAATCTTGTATTCAGCTGTGTGAGAATTTAGATTTATTGTCGCATCGCGGAGCAAGAATAAACGGGAATTGAGCACTCGGTTAATTTTGATGAAGTCCAAGTTCGACAAATCAAATAAGTATGAAACTATTTTATGGAAACTATACCTATGCGCATATACCGAGCTTTAAACGGTGAAGAAAACTAGTTAGCTTTCTAATAGCATCAATGGGCTTGCCTGTCACGTATGGAATGCTAACTTCTGCAAAATGAAGACATGTACCAAATATGTATTTGAAAGTCCGACTACCCCTTTGTCATTTTTAAAGAGAGAATATCTACAGGCACCTTGGGAATACAGTCGTAATCATAATCAATTTTTATTTTCATTTAATTAAATAATTGAATCATTCTGTGTGGAGATTTTTTGTTAAATAAAAAAAGGGATTGGTGGTTTATTGTGTTCATTCGTAGTTGATGTATACTCTACAATTTTACGCCTCTGAGGTTTGTTTACTATGCAAAGTTTATTTTAGCACCCACACCCAGTTTGAATGCATCTGATTTAAATTTAATGGAGTTCACCATCTATAAAGCTGTTTCCACATAATTAACATCTAAATGAGGTACACTTACGACAAAGAATTTGTTTTGAAAGCTTTTATAATCTTATCCAAAAAACATTTTCATCAACATCCCGTTTTATGTAGGTACCTAGGTATAGTTTGCATTCTGACTCTTTATGCGCTTAATAATAATCTTAAAAAATATATAATTAATATATATATTAATTACCAGAAAGCTGCCAAACTGAAGTGGGACTGGGCAGGTCACGTGTGCCGTATGCCGGAAGAATTGTGGGCAAAGATTACCACTGAGTGGGTCCCACAAGGCGTTAAGCGGCCTCGTGGTCGGCCCAAGCGGAGATGGCGGGACGAACTAGACGACTACTCCACTAACTGGCCGACAGAAGCCTTACACCGGGGTGAATGGAGAAAGGGAAGGGAGGCCTTTGCCCAGCAGTGGGATCCAGTGGGCTTATTAGATTAGATAGATTAGATATTAATTACACCATTTTTAACTCAATAACGGCTGGACCGATTCTTATGATCTTTTCATCTTATGGATTTGTCACCGCTCCAAATACCTACCTAATAGCATAACTTTTAAATCATTAGAAAAATTCGCGAAAAAATATGTAAATGTGAAGAAAATTCATGGAACCACACAAATTTATGAACGGTTTTTTGGTGATTTCCCAAATTCTAAGCAGAAAAAAATAATAAGTAGTACAAATAGCAGTAGGTACGAAGTTCGCTGTTTTAGCTAGATACACGATAAAAAACAGCATTTTATGTGCTACGACAGTAATATTGTTATAATCTACAGTATTTTGTTCTCTATCTTAGAAATTGTGTGAAACAATAGCAATTCAAGTACCAGAAACAGAATATTATTCAGTTCACTGCTCAGTAAACATGGTCCTCGTTAACTTTGAATGATCACTGGGTTTACGGGACAGAAGCTGGCAAACGTGCAATTTTTTGCAAACTATCGCCTGATGCATATTAAACGTTTATATTGATTGAGACTCTTGTAAGTTTCTAAAAGAGATTGGAGTAGGTAAAATTAATTTCCGAAAAAGAAAACCATAATAGGTACCAGATATAAAAAGAAGGACTTACGCTGTAAGCGAAGTTCCAGAATGAGTGATTAAAAATATAGCTGACTCATTCAAAACAATTACCTAGCTAGTCAATTCAATTCAAAGCGACTAAGATACCCTCTAAAAGAGGGCGCCGTAGCCCAGCGCGGGCACTAAGCTGGCGGTAAAAAGATCATGTACTTTATTACTGCTACTAAAATAAGTAACCTTATTATGTTTTCGTTGATTTAACAAATAAATCATTCACACACCAATTTTACGTTCCAACGTGTTGTCTATCAACAACGAGCTCAAAGCCCTGACAGTTGCGCAACTAAATTGCTCGTTCGAACACCAAAGATGACTAAGTTCTTCCAATAAAGGCGACGACAAAAGGCGATTTTCAGTTGAGTACATAAATTGATTGTCAATCCATTGCTTTGAGTTAATTGAATATTGATTCGTTATTTCCTTTGATTCTTACTGAATATTTGGCGTTTGATTTGTGACAATGTAGAACTCGTACAAAATTAGAAACAATGGTTTGTAGATCATGTTCAAGTCATGCTAATACAAAGGCACGATATTTGTCTCAGTCCCAGAATATATTACTACACTGTGCGTCTGTCAAATCTAAAAATCAAATAGCATTCGTTGGTAAGCACACAACTTGAGAACGGGAGAACCGATTTGTGTATGATTTATTTTATGTTCAAGGCTTGGCTTGGCCTATATTTTTAAATGAATTGAGTCATAGGTAGATTAAACAAAGGAAAATAAATAAGGAAAATTAATAGATCCTTCCTTCCTAGACCTTCTGCTACCTATTTAAATTATTTTTAGTTTTGAATGAAGATTCGTAAAATTGTTCACCAAGAATTAACTCTGAATTTCTGAATCTTCTAATAAACTCCTCCGAACATTTTTCATTAATTGATTCTACTTTTTATACAATTCAGGAAATTATCAATATCTTCCAATTTTATTCAGAATAAACTTTTCTCTGAACAATTAATTAAAAGTCTGGCAACACCACAGTTGAACCAACAGTTACTATCAATAAAACTGTTACCTACTCTCGGAAAAGTGGGATATTCCCAAATTACACTCGGAACAAAGTTCGTCAGGGGTCCGTTTGAAGTAAATGTCCAGTCTTTGATGTGGAAATGACCTGAAATTGGTTAATTGCGGCGAGGGAATGACCGCTCAGAGGTTACACTCATGTAAATGAGCTGTTACCGCATTTGGGTTGAACTCAATTTCGCAGATCATCACTTGATCTGTGGAATGGCAGAAATTGGGTGAGAAGAGCCAAAGGCGAGCTTAGTGGTTCGTTTTGAAAGATACTTATAAAAGGGAAGATCTAATTTAAACGAACTAACGGGACTTTATCGCGTTATTACCTTTGTTTATTATTTCCCGACGTTTCGAGTGCGTTACAGCTCTCGTGGTCACGGGTAGACTGATGTACTGGAGTCACCGTCGCTAATTGAGGGTAGGATCCGCGACTACCCTCAATTACCCTCAATTCATCATCAGAATCAGGAATGGACAGTCGACGACACACAACACTGACAGTATCTTGGTGCGGTAATGATCTACAGATCGCGAAAGTTTAAAATGTGCTAGGGAAGATCTATTCATTCACAGAAAAACATAAAAACCGAATACAACTTAGAACTAACTTCGAGTGGTAATAAAAAGCACGTCTACCAATACTGATTCATGCATATTTTTTACGAGTAATATGTATTTCATGTGTGTGTTTCAGAAATAAACAATCCATTGTTGCACGACTGATCGAATCCACCTAGCTTTTAAATGCGATTTTTTTTGGGTTGCATTTCGCTTGCATGTAGTTTCGCACCACGAACGGTTCAAACCGTGGTATGAATTGCCCCAGAGCCTATTTTGAAAGGGTTATTTTACACCACGTTGGTGACAGCGCACAGCGATGCGAATCGCGGGGTGCGAATCGCCTAAAGAATCTTTTGAAATGGATCGATTCGGACCACAGGGCGAAATGACTCAATGTTCATTTTGCATGTCCGATTTGGGCTCGATATCTAAAACTAAAGGATAGTTTAGAAGTCGGCGAAGCGTTTACTGGTGAAATATTATGTAGTCGAATCTTTCATAAACGAAAAATTCTGTAGGCTCCAAACCGACTGCCGAAGTTACTTTTCACGACGCTCAAATGTTATAAAACAATACAATAAATGAGAAGTCATTTCATTAATTCAGAGCATGACATTCAAAATACGGAAACGCAGCCTGCATAGAGTTTGGTTCTTCCTTTTGTAGAGGAAATGAGAAAAGTATGATTGTTGATATTTGCCTTTTGTTGTTGTTTCTGAATTTGCTGTATCACTAAAACTAATTTGTTGCTCATCAAAATGATTAGGTACCATAATTCGGTTCGAATATTTTCAAATCTCGCCTTTTTCATTTAATTTCAATCTGAATGTGTTTTAAATAAGCTCATTAGTACTTCACATTAGTACACACTCATTTAAAAAATACAGTATTTTTTTCGTTCGAATATTTTAAAATGGTAGGTTTTTAAAACGAATTAAAATAAACGAATATTTAAATTATGTCATAGAAGACATTATCTCGACAACGCGAAATTTTCGGTTTACATACATTGTTATTATTTTAGGAATCTCTCGAGTTATTTATTTTTGGTTCTTTGATATTATTTTAATTCAATCTTCGGTAGGACAATTAAACATGATCAAAATTTATTTTTATGTGAAAATATAACGCGCGTCTATCGCACTGTCCCTTTCTACCATAAGAAAACAGTAATTCGCCAGCTCACTCGGATTTCGAACCTTGTCCTCTTAAGGGCTTGCCTAGAGCTAAAATTAGCACATCGATGAGTGTAACTTCAAATACTTGTCTTAGCTTCGTTAAAATAAAGATGAATTTAGAATGCGTTCGGCCGCGGCGCTTATGACAGCTGCTCGCTCCGAAACATGACAAAAATGCAGTTTTTTGGAGATTTCTCATCACTATAACAACTGATCGAAAAAATGATCTAACCATATATCAATTATCAAATGATCTATCCAATGGTGCAATCCAAAAACATAAATAACATCAACTTTAGAAGAAGATGAAAATTTATCTTATTATTAGAGGTTTTTTCGTTGATTTATGATCAAGTAAATACGATTTTAAATAAAAATGTTAAACAATTAATTCAAAGATAAAATGTTAAAGATACATGTAGGCTTTTCAGTTACTTTCCACTTACTTTATTTATGGAGGGTATAGACAGGGAAATACAGTGTTTGGCTCAGGGACCGCCCTTAAACAATAATGCTTATCGCGCTTTAAAATTTTCAAATTAAGCAGTGCCAAAGCTGCTGTTTGTTTTATTATCAGACCCGCTCGTAAAGTTAAGCGAGACCTTTCAGTGATTCGCTGATTTATGATCGTAACTAGCTTCTGTTTGCGGTTACACTTGACGATCTTTCACATTATTTTTAAAATTTTAAAATAACTTTTATTGGATGTTTACTAACTCTCTTAGGCGCAGACATTCGTCTCTTCCGCGTCCCTTTCATATAAAATGTATAGAAGCGTCTCTTCTATCTGGCCTGCACCTTCTGTTCTACTCAATGGATTTCTTCATGTCAGGTGCATCATTTTCACAATTTATTTTAGGGCTTCATTCATTCTAGTTTATTCGTAATTCATCTGTTAATTTTTAGCAAGGCTTCAAAGAATGTTTTTTCCTATAATTTTAAAGTCTATGGAAAGAGATAAGCGACAGATTTAGCAGCTGTTCAGGCGATTGGAATCTATTTATCCATTATGATTAATTAATTAAGTTAGTAGGGAATATTCATCCAAAAAATTGTATTAACAGTGGATAAAGTCATAAGTAGCCATTACCTAGCTTGTTTCCTTTGAATTATTTGAGTAATTCCCATTTCGTACTGAAAAATCTTGTGCCAGAAGTTGGGAAAAAAATTGTAATTATTTCGTAACATTGCACTCGTGCGAAGCTGGCGCGGATAGCTAGTCTTACTAAAATATCAAATAGTTAGTACGTATCTACTGAAAACTTTGTGAAACACCAAACAACAAACGTTCAAACATCTAAACTAGAATTCATTGAATTGGAAGGATTAGGTACCAAATCGACCGATGAGGTATCAGCAAAGCGTTCATAAATCGTCTAATTTGTCTGGGCAATTGTGAACAGATAGCGCAACGGGAAATGGCCATGTTGCAATTCGGGGCTGATGTGCTTAGCAGTGAGTGCAGTGACAGCGATAGTGATGAGCAAACCGGGTTTAGTTATGGCTTAGGCCGACCGCAGTTTGTATCCGATTTTGCAACGTGCGCATACGTACGTTTATAAAAACTAATGGCAGAGCCCCGAATACTTTGCTGCTATTGGTGTTCAAAAATTGTAAAGGCTTAAGTAACTGCTAGTCGGTTTACAGAAAATTAAGGTGGCTAGGCGCTGGCTTAGTCGAATTAACCTCGCACACTGGTTGCGTTTTTCTTCGTCATATTTGTAATTACTTACAACAATTTTAACGTGTCTTACATCCGTACACCAAATTATTATTTTTTTCTTTATTCAAATTGAATTTAAGAAGCTTTTTTACTGCTAGTAAAACTTTCATGTCGGGTCACAAGTTCAGCAAGTTTTAGACACATAAGTTTCAATAAACCCGTCCTTTAAATCAGAGTTAAAATATTATATTTTTCATTCAGAAATAGAAACAAATACCCAGCGGGATAAAATATTAGTGTCCTTTATAACCGGGAGACAAAAAGAATGGAACAAAATAAAACAGAAATGGTGGTAATAAAAGTCAGATGACAAAGACATTTTGGCGGGTAAATAAATATCCACTAGAGTTTCAATTTCAGCTATAATATTTGTTATCAAATAGAAGGTTAAAATACAGAACTATATTGGACTTACAATACCTGAAATTTTGTTATTGAATCACTGTGAAACTATCTACTAGGTACCTGTGACAACTACCTATGTGTCTAAAACGAGTGTCACACGTCACAGACATTACATGCTAGTAGATAAGCTTATGTATGTTAGACTAAGCTGAAAAGAACAGATACTACACTTTGATCTTAGCCAAAAGGCCGAGAAGCGATATGTTAGACTATAAGGTATATATTTACATAGGCCATAGTTATAAATATTTAACATCTTTTACTTGTTTAACTATTGTTGCCTGAAATAAACGTTTTATTATTATTATTTGTATGTCAAGGTTTAACATCTCAGGACTATGGAGTCCCGGACCTTTGATAGGCATGTATGGGGCCGAAGCCAATACACAGAGGCCTTTAAGACAGTTTTGATCTTATTGTGATGAAGACACATACCGATGACAACCCTGTATAACACTATAGAAATGTTTTCAAGGGCAGCCCCCGGTCTGTGCAGGACTATTGCAAATAATGGAAAACTACTATCGGGCTAGGGGGTGTGATGGTAATGGACTGGTTACCGGGAAAACTATGGATACGGTGGCACCTTATATAAGACTGAACTCGAGACTTCTCTTTTCCATCGTTAAGAGATCGTATTAATAAGCATATTTTATGAGAACAATAGTACCTACTTGTTAAGGCACGGATGGCTTAGATGGCAATACACAATGACATGCTACAACAAAAGTATTCGAAGCAAGGAGAAGACAATTAATTAATTTGAGAATTCCTTTATCCGGCGTATATTCTCAAACAATAGAGTCCGGAGACGTATTAAGTCCCCTTCGGAAGTTCCGCATTCCGGAACTTTCTTTTGGATCCCCGAATACCAATCCAGATTTGCCATTCATGAAGTGAGAACCTGTTTTGTCCGAAACTTTTCAAATCAAAGACCACGACAATCCAATAACAAATTATAGGGGTCATTGTCAGCGAGTTCGGTGTTAATGAGACCGAATTCTATAGACCACTGAGTTGGAAGTTCGCGAAGTTTCTTAGCTGATTGCTTCGTATTGTCGATAATTTGTGCTATTCAGAAACTTACGCTATTTCGCCTGGATCAGGTTAAGCTTTTTATCCGGTTATGTATTGGTTATTAAAGTAAAGAACTCTGACGGCTTTTCCCGCGTGGACTACTATTTCTTAATACCACGGTAACCTTTTTATGAAGGCATTTCTCCATGATAAAAGTAGCCTATGTATTATTCCAGATCATAAACTATGTATATTCCTAGTTTCAGCTAAATCCGTTCAGTAGTTTTTGCGTGATTGAGTTCCAAACATCCAAACATCGAAAACTTTCAAATTTTTAATTTTAGAAATTTTAAATTTTTCCAAAGTTCAGATTTAAAATTTACCTAAATTCTACCCGGAGTATATGTGCGCCATGGCCACTTAACGCGTTGAGCAAATACCAAGAAAAGTAAATGAAATTCTTAAAATGCTCGACAATAAAGCATTCTGAATGTCACAGTAATAAAGCAATGAACTAAGCATGAAATGTACAGTCGTTTCAGAGACATAAATTCCGACGCGCTGCAAAAGATATTTACATTTACAGAAAATTATACTTTAGTACGTTAGCGTTAGGGAATAAATTTGCAGATGAGCTAGTTAATAATTAAAACAAAAGAAAAAACTAATACCAGCAAGACTTTTGAAACTAGAATACAGGGTAATGAGATTGTGGGTACCTACTCACTACTTCGTCTGTCTTTTAATTTGGGTGCTAATTAAACCGCCTTCTATTTAATAGCATTTTTCGCCTCTAAAAATTTACATTGACCTCTGAATTACTAAGTCAGCCACCATCAATGTGCCTCTAAAAAATACTATCTTAGCCACTAAATATCCTCGATGTAAGCCACTGTAAATACAACTCAGCATGGCAGTTATTTCTTAGCATCTAAATTTGTTTTTTAGGATCTAAATTTGTAACACATATTCAAGCGGGAACTCTTAAAATATTTAAATATGACACCAATAAAGTAAGTCTATCTACTTCTAATTTTAAAACTCAGCATGTTTAAAATATAGTGTAACATTAATTGTAATGCCAAAGCTTAAAATAGCGAATTTCAAAATCAAGAATGTTTGAAATGTATAAAGATCGATTGATCGAAGTTTATAAAGACGATACTTGGAAGGTAGAATGCTTAAAATGTCGAAAATACCGGAGTATAATATATTGTATTGTTTATGAATTCGATTTCTGTCGCTTCGGCGGCCGCTGCCGCGGCACGCTCGCTACGCTCGCTTACCTCGCGCGTAGTTATTTCATAATCTAACCTAACCTAACCTAAACTGTTGGTTAGTTGTAAAATCCGTGGCTGAGTTAGTAAATTTGATGGCGATGTATAAATCAGTAGGTCAAGTAAAAATAATTGTTGTTATTTACTTGATGCTTTCTTTGGAATATTTAGTTGATGCTGTAAAAAAAACGAGTTAGTTTATTAGAAGGTTTCTTATTTTCCCGTTGCTTAGTTATAAAAAATAATTCTGCGGCTCGACTTATTATTCCCCTTTTAATTTTAGTAATTTTTTCACTATTTTTTTTTTTTTTAATTGATCTCGTAACTTTTCGATAACTCTCACGGTTTCAGACTTCCCCTAAGTGGCCCTGAAAAAAACTCACCCTGTATAAGACTGTCAACACGATTATTATTACCAAAACCTCACAATTATTATTACAAAAACCTCGCTAAAGGGTGATTAGAATAAAATCAACCTACCCATTTTGAATTTTTTAAGTAATTATTCTTATTTTGACTCGCTTCAATAACCAATTAACCATGCCTTACTCTACATTCGTACACGAAAGCATAATAAAATATTTTATGGTAGGTATGCTTCTGGGCCTTTAAGTGTCCAGGGATCACTGCAGTACAATCGCAAAATCGTCTCACTATGAATTAATTATCTCCCAGTCGACTGATTATGAATCTAATTTATGATCAGTATCTGTCCACGGCGTAATGTGGCCAGCACACGATAAAACCGGAGCATTGAGTCTGAATCGCAACTGGCAATGACAGGACAATGGATGTGAAGATATGGAGCAGATAACACTGCAACTGAATATGAAATTTGAGTACTAAGCAACAGTATGGTTAATTTGCTCTGAAATACAAATACAAAAATAAAAAATAAATTTATTTTCAGCAAACATAATAATTTGACACAATACAGAGAAATCAGGAGAAATCATAATGTTCCCATGACACAAGATCTGCTTCCTTTGGGGCTAGATGATGCTGTGTGAAAAGTCCGTCAGTAGGTAGGTACTTTAATATAGGTAATTTTTAATAAAAAAAATGTATTTTTTTATTTTAAGTGTTTCAGTATACGAATACTCATGGAAACGCCATATCTGGCTAAATATTGAAAATATATTGTGTACCTATCATCGACACGACGAAGAAGTGATGAACTAATAGAGTTCAAAATCCTATCAAACTTCGTCAAACAGAAAAGAGATAAACATCTCATTGCGAATACTACAATGGAAATATTATCAGAAATTGCTTTGCAAACTAAGTTTCAGGCGTATTCAACTGAACCGCTTTTGTATTCAACAATGTAGCGCGGTTCGTTTGATATTGTTTCGCTGGCTATCAAAATGCAATGCATGCATTCGATTCTGATATCATGAATGCATCTGTTGAAAATGACATTGAATTCCTTTTATAATAAAGTTGAGGAGCGAGCACTAGTTTCCACACGATATTGAAATAGATAGATAGATAGATAACTCTTTATTGTATCTAACTTAATACTAACACAAGAAATATAACAAAGTGAAAAAATAAATACAGAAAGGTACAATGGGCGGCCTTATCACTAAAAGCGATCTCTTACAGGCAACCTTTGGATGGACAAAAACTGACAAGAAGAAAAAGCACGGTGTCGTCATATTAAGATAAATTACATAACTTTTATATTTTATTTATTTATCTGATAAGTAACATTTGACAAACTTTGAATACTTACAAAACATTTGGATCATAAATAAATGGATCAAAAATTGTTTCTTCTCTAAGGCGCTGTTGACATTCATTGAGATCTTTACATATTCAAGATCATTAAAAAATGTTTACGGGATAGTCAAAAGCACGTTCATATAATATTATAGGTACAATGTGTACCAAAAACCCTGTAAAATCCAAAAAGGGGCAAGTACGAATCCTAATATTATCATTAATTAAGACAGCCAAATTGATTTATTCAATTAAATAGAACGTAAATGTGAATTTTGTTTCCCACATGTATTAAAATCACCCCAATTTCCTTTAAATCTAGCAATAAAAATTTTAAAAACTTTTTTATGCTTTTGACTCCATCCACTTCATATTTTTACCACCAGCGTGGTCGCGTCTTCCCGCGACCACGGCTGGTGCAATCCAGTCGAAACGTTTTTCGGGCTAAATAAAAAGGTAATTTACGTGATAAATACCTACATAATGTATTTACAATTTGTACGCGGCCTAATTTAATGAAATATGATTCGTTTTGATGATGAATACTACTAAAACGTTCATACTACTGCTAGGGTACGTTCACTGACCGAATAATGAATACTATCGATTTCTCATCCTAGATGAGCTCTTTCGAAAACGTGCTATAACACCCTACTTCATTCTCCTTTTTCGCTACTCTTTCTAAATAAAGTCTAAAAAGTCACTTTTTTAATAATAAGCTGATAAACACCATATTGGCGAGCAGTACGATACAGACTTCCTAAAATGCATCCGAACCGAGGATTTTCTTCGAAAAGTTTACGTTTCTTCAGCGAAGAAACGACATTTTCCGAATTATTTCACTTTTACTCAATGAAAATAATTTTAATTACAAAGGGCGCTTAGTTTAAAGAATTGACAAAATCATGTTTACTGGCTAATCCTAGTTAGCGATGAATGCCATGCTACTTCTTACTTTTACCGAAATTTAGATTACTTCGTACTTGGCCTTGATTCTACTAAAGTACAACGTTTGCCATTCCGCTACGGTGTTGTTTTGTTCTCTAAAATGTCAGCCATTTGGTAAAATAGTAGAATAGCTTTTCAAAAATTTGTTCTGCCAAAGTTCAAACCTTAGCTAAAACCTCACCATAACTGAGTCGTTTGTTATTAGTAGTCATGGAAACAGTCGCTTTAGTTGAGGTTTTGGTTGAGGTTGATAAAAAGTTCGGTACCAGAATTGACGCCCTTAACTCAGAGATAGTGAAAAAACATCTGGTACAATGAAGTTACAAGTTGCGTTTTATATTTAATTTTCAATATTTAATTTAACTAATATCAAATTATGACTTTACTGGAACAGAATACGATTAAAATTAATATTCGGTAACAAACAACATTCAATTATTTAACCGTTTGAATTTCAATCATTCAAACTTACAATCTTCCATATTTATGATAGTTGAATATCTTTCGATCTATCGAGATGGGTCACGGGTCTCGCTTCGGAATGGCCACATCTGACGAAATCACAATATTCCTACGTGATTGATTCATAAAATATTCGCTTTTATTAAATTCCTACCCTTGTGTTGCTTATTTTGACGGACGCATCGGCGACGCCAACGTACTTATTACGATATTTTATAAATAGAAAAATTCGATCGTCGATTTTTAATGGTAAGCGTCCACATGTCGGTATAGTACGCTTCGGACGCATCGCACGCAACGGATCGTAGTATTATTTGTATAGAAACTCATATAAGTGCGTCCACATGTCCGCATCGTACGCATCGCATTACACAGATAATCCGTTTGATGCGATCCGTCCGCTGCGTGCGATGCGGACCTGTGGACGCTTACCATAAACTGACTCAGTCATTCCTATACAAAGACAACCTAAGTACCTTTTTTTTAATAGAAAATAGATCTATGTTTGGCCACCAACTCGCCTGATATTAAGCGACGGTGTGGCCGAGGATGGATCACATCGATCTACAAGAAATCTAATCACTCTAGCCTTGAAGGCGCCTAGATTATAGTTTTCAGGAAACAAGTAGGGCGGCAGGGAGTTCCATTCATGGGCAGTACGTATGATGAATGTGGAACCAAACCTTTGTGTACGATTTTTTGGTATATCCACCTAAATTTATTTGGAACCATTAACAGTGAACTTAGATAATATAATATAAACGACACTGACAGCAATAGTATTAAACTGTTTCGCTACCAGTAACGATCCTATCGTGATTTTGCATAAAACGTGGATCACGACTGTATTCTCAAGGCTCGAAAGACATTTTCCCAGATCTATAGACATTTAAGATCCTTTGCAAGTCTCCAAGGTCAGAGAAATGTCCAAATTCATTTTTGATACATATACACATTTTGCTGAAATTAGCATTACAAACGTGAAAGGTAAATAAATAAATAAATATTTTATTGAGGAACAGTTACAGTGGCTTACAATATTAATGAAACGATGATACCTGCAGAAGTTTGTAAAAACTGTGTCGCAGGCACCAACGCCCTCCTCCATACTTGTATTTCGCAGCCTATCGCCGCATTTAAAAGCTAACTGGTTTCCTCACAATGTTTTCTTGTACACTGTTTAGAGCTCGTGTAAATACGCTTATACGAGTATAATTTTCCATATCAAAAAAAATTGCACGGTCTGGATTTGACCTCAGGATCTTAGGATCAAAAGTCGAAGCGCTAACACACTTAGCCAACCACGGCTCTTTCAAAAAGGTCCGTAATAGTAATATAGGTTTTGCGAAGGATATTCATGAGATTCAACGGACCTTTTTGGGCCGCACTTCGAAGGCAAATGAGGTCTCTCCGACTACCAATTAATCCACTTTATCTGATTTAGTTTCCAGATACGGTTGAGGTATTGAATTTAATAGAGACCCATAGTTTATTGAATGAGGTAAAGTTGTTTCTTGCCTTAATTTTACTAACTTGGTAAGTTAGTCTTGTACAAAAATAGATTCTGTTCAATTTTAGAATTTGCTAAACATTTTTAAACTCGTTTTTGTCAGTAGGTCATAAAACTAAAGAAATAAGTTTAAGTAGGTTCTTTACAAATCGAAGTGAAATTTGAAATTATCTTTCTACCTTTGTAGTGTAGTGATTGTACCTCAAACAAATGTCTTACTTTGTTTCGTTATTTTCCAAAAATCTATAGCATGGCATGACTGCAGAGTCATTCTGTAAACTCACTTCGAACGTCGAAGAGCTAAATCCGCTGTGAGATTTGAAATTTCGTATTCGAGAATCTCACAATACAATCTTGTGTATTTAGTGAGCTCGGTCACTTGAGTGAATTCGAAGTGAGTCTACAGAATGACTCTGCTGATGCATGACGGGAACTCAAATCTACGACATTCAGATCGAAACTTGACTTTCATACTACCTAATAGTCCAACACGACTCACCAAAACGGGTCTCAACATGTTTAAGGGTTTCAATAAATAACCAAACAAAATACACCAGAAGAACTTGTCTACCTACGAAAAATAAAGAAAGAATAAAAGAAGAAGACATTATCGAAAGGCAGCAAACAATCTATCAAACTAAATAGCATCTTTAGGTATTAATAGATATAAAAACTTGGTGCTGGCATTCGAATGTGTCCGGTTTGGACAACATTGATTTATAGCTTCATAACACGAGATACTTTGCTAGACACTTTGCTGGAGAGATAGGAAAGTTAACTTTGGCAATAGGGCTTCTAAGAAAATGTAAATTTATTTACAGAAACTAATCTACTAGGTACATATGTATTAACCGACTTCAAAAACAGGAGGAGGTTCTCAATTCGTCAGATTTTTTTGTGGTTTTTTTTATGTAGGTATGTTCACCGATTAGGTACTCAAAGACGCCTGGACCGATTTGGAAAATTCTGTTTTGGTTTGAAAGAGTACCTATACCTACTTTACGATTGGTGCCCACCTATAAAAAAATAGCACGATAAATTCCGACCGTGTTAAAGTATTTTGAAATATTAGATGATCACGAAAGTCTAGAAAGAATAGGTAACTAACACACTAGTCTGCAACTAGGATATTAGAAGCACTTTACTTCTGAGCGTCCCACAGGTATCATTTATCAAATAAATTACACTATTACGTGTTACTTGCTGAGTTAAGGCTTGACCAAACCAGAGCGTCCGCGGTGGCGTGCAAGGTGGCGATCAGTTTTTGTCCAATCAGAGAACGCATCGTGACACCAATTGTCATTATCGGTTTCACGATGCGTCCTCTGATTGGACAACAACTGATCGCCACCTTGCACGCCACCGCGGACGCTCTGGTTTGGTCAAGCCTTAGAGTTTTTAATGTTCATTTCTAATCAAGTTATACATGAGTTTTATAGGCAGTAAACCATGTTGTCGGAAACTAGAGGTGGCGGTTCGCGCCCGAGACCGAGACAGGAGACCGAGACCAGAGACCGAGGCAGGAGACCGTTGCCATATAAACTGACGGTTCTCTGTCTCGTGTCACTTTCGCGCGCCACTACAAAGCCTGTCTATTTTTGTCTCCTGTTTTGGACTCGGGCGCGAACCGTCACCTTAAGAGGTCTGGAGGAGAGGAGGGAATACAGTAAAAAAAGCCAAGCCAAAAATGTTAACTAAAAAAATCAAGAATAAAAAGGAAATTGCGTTTCTACTAACGCAATTTACTATTTTTATCTACGAAAATAATCAGCTAATATCCCCTTGAAGTCGCATAAAAACGTATCTCGTAAAAACCCAGATAAATTCTCCTAAACGCGACCATAGGTAGGTAATTTACAAAATCATGTTTTTACCTCAGGGGATTTTTTAAAATGCGCCAAGGTGATTGTACCACATCTCATTTCCCTTACAGCGCAACGTTCTACATTGTTATAATTCCACCAATTTACACGGCCGTTTTGTTTCCACGGAGGCATAGAATAGATAGTAAATACTACGTATAGAATGGCCACCCCACCAATCGGGGCATCCTCACCACGCGAGCGAATTTGAGCTGGCGAGGGGCTGACTTTGAGCTAGGGACGCGCCACGCGCGCAGACGCGACGACCAGACCGAGACCACAGTGTACAGTAATTATTCATAATGGTGACCTATTCTTGTTCAGCATGTTTTGTAAACTGGTTGAGCTATATTAACATGACAAAGAGATTGGCTGATAATTTAATTAAATAACTGTTCAACGGAAGTTCTGTAAAAGTAAATATTTAGGCTCGTAAGAATCACTCAGGGATCTAAGTACCTAATAAAAACTTGATTTGAAAAAAAATCATGCAGGAAAACTAAGTTTGTCAAGAAAGGACAAGGACGGTCTTCAGACAATAATATAAATCAAAAAGAATAAAATAAAATACCTAAAAGTGTAAAAGTATATTACCATATCATCACAGCTATTTACACTCTTATAACAAAGCTATAGGATTCTGTTTTCCTTGTTAAAATAATTCAGGGTCAATCTGTCAAACAATTCTCGGATTATCAAGTGACAAAGTGACGCTACCCTCATCACATCTCAGAACTCAGTGAATTCTGAATGTATGATAAGGATGATGTCGTCAAAAAGACGAAATGAAACTTTGGAACAGTCATTGCTCATCAGAGCTAAAACCGAAACTTTTGTTTCATTTGGTTACAAGCTTTTACCTGCAGCGTTGTTTGGTATTAATGAAGCTCTTAAAACTCCCGGATACTGCTTTCCACATGAGAAAGATTTTTGTAATCGGATGAGTTTCAGATAATATCACCAACTTCCAAATTCACAAACTTAACGTCTTTATAATGTTAGTGTGGTTTTTTTAAACTAGCAAGCGTCTCACCTGATCACAGATATAAAATTTATACTTAAATATAAAATAATAGACATAGAATTTAATACTAAATTTCTATGTATAAGAAATGTATGACATAGTTACATACTACAGAACCCCAACGCTATCTTTAATATAGGTATAGCCCAAATAAATCTGCTAGATCTGCCCTCCCCAATAGCTTTTTGACTTGTGCAATCTTCAACAACTTTCTACGACATTTCTTGTTACTGAGTTGGTAACTTTTTGCCCTTTCAAAAGTGTTGCTCATTTTATATTTCATAGAAAACATTAAATTACTTTGTACGGTAAGAGTTGTAGCACTCATATGAAAATTCCAAACTAAAAGTGTACAGTTAACCACAACATAAAATAAACATTTCAAGTTTTTAAGCCTTATCATCGCCTCACTTCTAATTAGCTTTCGATGGATGTATGTTCGGTTCGCATGAGCTAGTGGCTAAGTCTAATGACGGAGTATGTAGGCCGCCTGAAGGCCTCATCATTCTTGAACGTCTTCGTGAACGGTCTTTGCCATTTGGAAGCGTTCCCAAGACGCTGATGACATTATTCCCCGCCACTGCATAGCAATGTTGATCCGTTGATTCAAATATGCGCCAGCTCTCAAATCATGCGTGGCCTCAGTCAGACGCCAAGAGAGAAAACTCAACTGCACCTACTTATCTATTGATATTCAATGACGATAAGTCACGTGGGCAGAGGTATCAGAACAAAGGATTATCGATTTTATAGTGATTCAATACAAGGCGATTGTAATAGGTAATTATGGTTAGGGGGCTGATCATTTTCACATCGAATTTGTTTCATTTTTAAAGTGTTAACTTCTTATAAATTGAGGAACGCCGCACAGTGGCTCGATCGTATGGAGAGGGTCGGACATTCGTCTTTAAAAAAAGTTGATGTCGAAATGTGTTAATTTAATAATGGCATTGTGTTCAGTTAATTATTTTCTTCAATAGTCATTCTCGGTACTTTTGCCGTAACGGCAATATTTCATGAATAAATTGAAGAAACGTTAATTTTTATTACAATTTTGTATGGAAATGAATTTTCAAAACCTTATATCTCGACATTGCCCTGCGTTTTCGCAGTGCGGTTTTTTTTATCGTAATCTACACATAAACAGCTTCAATATCCATTCAAAACTTGCTGCGCCAAACTCTTATAAGACTAAAATACAGGATGTTTTATTTTGAGTTAAAATATATGAACGATAACTTGTAATCTACTCGTACACGGTTCGAAATGTCTTAATTTAATAATGGTATCGTGTTCAATTAATGATTTTCTTCAATAGTCATTCTCGGTACTTTTGCTGTAATGGCAATATTTCATGAATAAATTGAAAAAACGTTTATTTTAATTCAAAAATTTTAAGGAAATGAATTTTTAAAACCTTATATCTCGACATTGCCGTGCGTTTTTGCAATGCGGTTTTTTTTATCGTAATCTACACATAGACAGCTTTAATATCCAATCAAAATTTGGTGCGCCAAACTCACAACAGACTCAAATACAGCATGCATGTTCTATTTTGAGTTAAAATATTATGAATATTAACTTAACTGATTTTCGTAATCTACTCGTACACGGCTCGAAATGTGTTAATTTAATCATGGTATCGTGTTCAGTTAATGATTTTCTTCAATAGTCATTCGCCGTACTTTTGCCGTAACGGCAATACTTCATGAATAAATTGAAAAAACGTTGATTTTTATTACAATTTTTAAGGAAATGAATTTTTAAAACCTTATATCTCGACATTGCTGTGCGTTTTCGCGATGCGGTTTTTTTTATCGTAATCTACACATAGACAGCTTCAATATCCAATCAAAACTTGCTGCGCCAAACTCATAACAGACTAAAATACAGGATGTTATATTTTGAGTTAACAATAACTCAACCAATTTTCGTTATCTACTCGTCCACGGTTCGAAATGTGCTAATTGAATAATGGTATCGTGTTCAGTTAAAGATTTTCTTTAATAGTCATTTACGGTACTTTTGCTGTAACGGCATTATTTCATGAATAAATTGAAAAAACGTTGATTTTTATTACAATTTTTATGGAAATGAATTTTTAAAACCTTATATCCCGACATTGCCGTGCGTTTTCGCGATGCGGTTTTTTTATCGTAATCTACACATAGACAGCTTCAATATCCAATCAAAACTTGCTGCGCCAAACTCATAACAGTCTAAAATACAAGATGCTATATTTTGAGTTAACAATAACTCAACCAATTTTCGTTATCTACTCGTACACGGTTCGAAATGTGCTAATTGAATAATGGTATCGTGTTCAGTTAAACATTTTCTTCAATAGTCATTCACGGTACTTTTGCTGTAACGGCATTATTTCATGAATAAATTGAAAAAACGTTGATTTGTATGACAATTTTTATGGAAATGAATTTTTAAAACCTTATATCTCGACATTGCCGTGCGTATTCGCGGTGCGGTTTTTTTATCGTAATTTACACATAGACAGCTTCAATATCCAATCAAAACTTGCTGCGCCAAACTCATAACAGACTAAAATACAGGATGTTCTGTTTTGAGTTAATATATTATGAACATTAAACTTAATCAATTTTCGTAATCTAGTCGTACACGGTTCGAAATGTGTTAATTTAATAATGGTATTGTGTTTAGTTAATGATTTTCTTCAATAGTCATTCGCTGTACTTTTGCCGTAACGGGATTATTTCATGAATAAATTGAAAAAACGTTGATTTTTATTACAATTGTATGGAAATTAATTTTCAAAACCTTATATCTCGACATTGCCCTTGGCGCACCAACTTGGCGCACCAAGTTTTGATTGGATATTGAAGCTGTCTATGTGTAGATTATGATAAAAAAAACCGCACCGAGAAAACGCACGGCAATGTCAAGATATAAGGTTTTAAATATTCATTTCTTTAAAAATTGTAATAAAAATCAACGTTTTTTTCAATTTATTCATGAAATAATGCCGTTACAGCAAAAGTACCGTGAATGACTATTGAAGAAAATCTTTAACTGAACACGATACCATTATTCAATTAGCACATTTCGAACCGTGTACGAGTAGATAACGAAAATTGTTTGAGTTATTGTTAACTCAAAATATAACATCCTGTATTTTAGTCTGTTATGAGTTTGGCGCAGCAAGTTTTGATTGGATATTGAAGCTGTCTATGTGTAGATTACGATAAAAAAAACCGCATTGCGAAAACGCACGGCAATGTCGAGATATAAGGTTTTAAAAATTCATTTCCATAAAAATTGTAATAAAAATCAACGTTTTTTCAATTTATTCATGAAATAATGCCGTTACAGCAAAAGTACCATGAATGACTATTAAAGTAAATCTTTAACTGAACACGATATCATTATTCAATTAGCACATTTCGAACCGTGTACGAGTAGATAACGAAAATTGGTTGAGTTATTGTTAACTCAAAATATAACATCCTGTATTTTAGTCTGTTATGAGTTTGGCGCAGCAAGTTTTGATTGGATATTGAAGCTGTCTATGTGTAGATTACGATAAAAAAAACCGCATCGCGAAAACGCACGGCAATGTCGAGATATAAGGTTTTAAAAATTCATTTCCTTAAAAATTGTAATAAAAATCAACGTTTTTTCAATTTATTCATGAAGTATTGCCGTTACGGCAAAAGTACCGAGAATGACTATTGAAGAAAATCATTAACTGAACACGATACCATGATTAAATTAACACATTTCGAACCGTGTACGAGTAGATTACGAAAATCAGTTAAGTTAATATTCATAATATTTTAACTCAAAATAGAACATGCATGCTGTATTTGAGTCTGTTGTGAGTTTGGCGCACCAAATTTTGATTGGATATTAAAGTTGTTTATGTGTAAATTACGATAAAAAAAACCGCATCGCGAAAACGCACGGCAATGTCGAGATATAAGGTTTTAAAAATTAATTTCCCTAAAATTTTTGAATAAAAATAAACGTTTTTTCAATTTATTCATGAAATATTGCCATTACAGCAAAAGTACCGAGAATGACTATTGAAGAAAATCATTAATTGAACACGATACCATTATTTAATTAAGACATTTCGAACCGTGTATGAGTAGATTACAAGTTATCGTTCATATATTTTAACTCAAAATAGATCATCCTGTATTTTAGTCTTATAAGAGTTTGGCGCAGCAAGTTTTGAATGGATATTGAAGCTGTTTATGTGTAGATTACGATAAAAAAAACCGCACTGCGAAAACGCAGGGCAATGTCGAGATATAAGGTTTTGAAAATTCATTTCCATACAAAATTGTAATAAAAATCAACGTTTCTTCAATTTATTCATGAAATATTGCCGTTACGGCAAAAGTACCGAGAATGACTATTGAAGAGAATAATTAACTGAACACAATGCCATTATTAAATTAACACATTTCGACATCAACTTTTTTTAAAGACGAATGTCCGACCCTCTCCATACGATCGAGCCACTGTGCGCCGGCTGCACGCACGAAAAAGTGTCACGTTCCGTCTGAGCCGAGAGTGCAGCGAGAGCGCAGAACCAGCGATAGAGATGAATGGTCGGCCAAGCGTTCAGCATTTCATAAAAGTTTGCAATTTTAATCAATGTTTTCTTAAAATTATCGTCCGACGACAGACAACCAGTTTTTTTTTTTAATCTGAAACTGGTAACCTACTTTTGTTGGTGAATGTATTTTTATTTTATGTAGGTACATCACTCACGTAAAGTTTTATAGAAATGCCGTCCCCAACTTGAAAAATCTTTTTCATGAACAAAAATTTGTAATACTTGAAAACTTTATTTTAATCCCCCAAATTTTTGCGGTTCGTGGTTTAAGTTCTGCAATTATAAGTTTAATCTTTGACTGGATTCCAATATTACAAGGTGCCACGTTTAAGTTGTAATTAATGGAACGAATTGTGAGTCTTATTGAAATTGCTGTGAGAATTGTATAATTTATTCCTATAATAATATTTTCTAAATACCTACTACTTTCCACCCACGGCTTCGCTCGCATAGTACCACCATTTTAATAGCCTAAATGCTTTCTCAGGCCACCTATCTTCACTTATTTCAAATTTTATTCAAACTCTACTGATTAGGGCATTATTGAAACACAAACATACAAACTAATTTACAAAATTAGTAGGATTAGTAATAGGACTAGTAATAACAAAAATGAAATAATGTAGGTATTAACTTGATGTCGTTCATACGTTAGATCTTCGAACTTAAGTCTAGCTAGCCTCTACTAGCTTATTAAAAGCCTCCTTGTACCTCCTGAATATTTTTTTTTTTTTTTTTTTTTTTATATTACTAAGGTAGCAGACAAGCATACGGCCCACCTGATGGTAAGCGGTTACCGTAGCCTATGGACGCCTGTGACACCAGAGGATTATCGATCGAGCGAGCGAAGCGAGCGAAGATCTTAGTGGCAAGTTAGGCGATTTTGCTTTGTATGTTTGTATGTTTGTATGTTTGTATGTTTGTATGTTTCATTTTTATGTTCTCGCATAACTATCGAACCGCTTATCCAATCTGTATGAAACTTGATAGGTCAATAGGTTGTTCTATGGAAATTTGCTGTGGAGCGTATGAGCGTAATCGATGAAGGGGTTGTAAAGATATGGGGTTCCCAAGGGGGTAAATTTTTTTCAAAGGTACCCAAATATATTGAGTGGGGTGTCATATGAAAGTACTCAATTTATACATTCCAAAATGGTTTTTAGTTTTCTTCTAGGTTCTATAGTTTTTGAAATACAGAGAAAAATAAAAATGATGAAAACCAATTAACGGATGTATGGAAAGAGCTCCCGTTTCATAGAGTTTCGATGTATTCGTAGGTCTGGTTATCAGACAAAGAGTGTGGCATCGTTGTGGTTTGGTTTGCAATGATTTTAGTTGCTTCTTGATATTTTTTCTTGAGATTGAAAATAAAAGCCGTGTTGGCCGAGTGGAAGAGTGCTCGATTTTCGATTCATAGGTCGTAAGTTCGAACCCTGGCCGTGCTCATCAATGGATTTTTCGATTAGAAAAATTTAAATGCGCATTAACACGAGCTCTAAACGGTGAAAGAAAACATCGTGAGGAAACCAGTTAACGTTCTAATAGCGGCGATGGGCTTGCAACCTGTCACGTATGCAAATGCTAACTCCTGCAAATAGTGGGCTGGGCATGTACCAAAATTATAGAGGGAGACGGAGGGGGACGGGGAGGGGTAGGGGGAGGGGGAGGGGGTGGGGAAGGGGAGGGGCAGGGAGAGGGGGGGAGGGGAGGGGAGGGAGAGAGACGGGGAGGGGGAGGGGAGGGGGAGGTGAGGGGGAGACGAGGGGGAGGGGAGGGGGAGGGGAGGGGGAGGGGGAGGGGAGGGGATTGATTTTCTCATACATTTTGTATTGAACTGCTATTTTAATAATTTCTCGAACTAAGAGGCCTTCCCTGAGGCGCGGTACGAAGTTCGCGGGGTCAACTATTGAATATAAACACGACACGATTTAATGTATTGCATGCATGCCTATAATCTTTACCATACTGAGGTAGCGCATTAGATATCATTGTGTGGTAAACACTAGAAGGAGCACTTAACGTATAGGGGTAGTGAGAAACAAGTCCAAATCTAGGCTATCAACACAACGGTGCGCGAGATCTCAGTTCGGGGCGAACTACTAGTTTATTTATTTGAATTCTCCCAAAATAGGGTTTTATTTCTAAATACGTCACAAATATTATGCTTCACCCTACAATCTACATCACGTTGAAATGTTATATCTTCGAACTAGCCTCTACCACATTAAAAGCCTCCTCTTGTACCTCCGGAATATTTATTTGAATTCTCCCAAAATAGGTTTTAATTTCTGAATACGTCACAATTATTATGGGTCACCCTAGCATACAAATTCCTTGGGTTCACCCTACATCAAAATCAAATCTTTCTTGCTAAGCGAAAGTTGAAGTCTGATCCAAGGGATTGTATTAGATCCCTTTCATCGTCAATTAAGAACTTAGCTGTGAGGGTTCCATATTAATTACACTAAAAGGCTCAATTTAGGTATGATGTAGTTTCCGCTACCTACCTATAATTTTAATTAAGCCTTACATGTCGGTTGTCAAAAAAATTAAAGATTTTTTTCCGTAATAAATGTATTCTTGAAAAAATTCAATGCTGAGCAGAATTTTATGTTTTTTTCTGTTAGGTACCTACGCTATTTTATAAAAGTGCCGTACCTACTAATGTCTGAATATATTGATGGTGGGCATAATTTATTTTGTTTTCAAAAGAATTTTTCAAATGCGACTGGTAGCGTTCAAACAAACAAACTCTTCCGCATTATGTATTGGTATATTTTTACAAAATTAGATGACCAGGTTGTAGCTGACATGTCAACTGCGCATCCGCGCCGCACCGCGTCTCCTTTTGCGGTTAGGTGTTCTTTGTATGGAATTCTAAGAACCAAAGCTCACTAATACCATTCTCTGTGCTATTACCTAAACCGCACAAGGTGCGGTGCGCTGCAGGTGCGGTTTTGACAAGTTAGCTACAACCTTACCTCAATTTTACATAACCCTCCAACAAATACTGGAAAGAAATAAAAATACCATGTGAAGCATTTTACATTTTAAAATAAGTTATTCGTATTTCGTGTCATACCTACCATAAAATTAAACTCTAAATTTTGCATCCACAGTATCACTTATCAAAAATAACATGCAAATTATATCGAATTCACAACTTGGACACGAGCCGTGGAAAAAATATATTTTATTCCGCATTCTGCTTTCATGTTATAAATTCACGTACAAATGGCAAACTAGCAATTTCACATGTCGAAGATTGCCTTTGAATAATTTAGTACATCCGGTATTCGGAAATATTATACATTTTAGCATTTTGTATGGTTTTTGCTGCCAAAAATATATATACTTACCAAATATAAATAAATAAATATTGCTGGGCATTTCACACAGCGCCATCTAGCCCCAAACTAAGCAAAGCGTGTATCTACTATGGATTTTTTTTTGTAACTAGGTAGGTACATACATAGAATACTTTATAACACGCAGACACAGAACAAATATGTAGGTATGATTTTAAACAAATAGCTTTACAGTAAAATGCTTCTGAAATTGAATACGAAATTACGTACCTAGGTATCCCTCGGTGTATCTAAAAACAAAATGGATGTCAAACATTTGTTCTTGTAATTCTAGGTTGGCAATTTCCAGCCTCAATAGATACTAACTGGTGCTGAAGTGCAAATAGGAGTTCTTTCATCCCAATGAAATTAATTATTTAGGTGTTCGACTCGAAGCAAATTGACGACGAACGCCGCCATTCAGTGGAGCTAATAACATTTGCAGAATATTTATTGAACATTTTCACTTTGGATTTTAAGCGGTGGGAATAACATTGAATTTCATTTATTTCGAGACGATCCTGTGGTAAAGGAGAAATGTTTTGAATGAATGTTCTATGGATACATTCTGTTTGAAGTAAAAGAATCTGCCAGGTAAAAACATACCTACCTATACACATTATACAGTACATTTATCTACGGCAAGTATTATCATGACACTGCAGAGCCACGATTTTAACTCGTCCGACGATGCGTCGTATTTTTTATTGGTTAAAGTCAGTCGATAGATAGTCAAAAATCCCCGACGACAGAAACATTCTATAAAATTATCAAACCAGCTCACAAAACGAGACGAGAATTGATTGAAAAATACGACCTGTAGACACAGCGGTGCTGTAGAGGAGAACAGACAGACATCCGGCGGCGTACAGACTTGTGAAACGTAACATGCAAAGAAGTTAGTTAGTTAGTTCGTATGAGCAAGTGGGCAACTCTGGTGACGGAGTTTTTAGGCCGCCTAAAGGCCTCCGTCGTGGCTTGACGACTTCAAAGCCGGGACCGACAACTTAACGTACCCTCCGAAGCACGGAAGCACTCAGCTTGTAATACAACTTGCGGTCACCCATCATAAGAGTGACCGCGAACAACGCTGCTCAACTTCAACTATCAATCAAGAACGTCTAAGCAAGCTACGCCACGAGCGCTTCCAATGCAATCAAAGAATTTGCCGTTCACAATCACAATATGGATTTGTCCAGTGGATTAGAGTAGAATAGACCATTGCAATTCAATCATGAAATGTAACACATGTGGGAGGTTTTTAATGAACGCGTGGTTAGAGTACGCTATGCGCCCACGCTCGCAGCGAACATGCAATGATAGGTCATTCTCATTTTAGTGTTAAGTAAAGAGGTAAGTAAGTTCGTATGAGCAAGTGGTCAACTCTGGTGACGGAGTTTTTAGGCCGCTTATAGGCCTCCGTCATGGCTTAGTAAAAAGGTGGCATCAGATATTTATTAAAAGACATTCATAATGTTTCATCAAACCGGTAAAGTTTTGGTTGTGATTTACTTTGCTTATCTTAACACCGCACTTCTTGAAAATTAATACGATAGAAGGGTAGAAGATTATGTAAACTGACATTTGACATTTACAGATTTCGTTCGTCTCTAAATTATTTAGAGACTGCGTACACTGAGCGATAAGCGACAGCGACAGCTCGGTGACAGAGGCGAGGACAGGCTGTGGCCTACAATTTTCAAACATTTCGTTCATAGCTTTGCACACTTGACGTTTACTTAGTATATCGCAGAATCACAACGTCAAGCTAGGGGTCGTAAGGTCACAGTGACTATACGCACATGACGACACTTGCATTTGACAGGTAGGTGAGTCAAACGAAAAAATAAAGCGAATGTGCTACCTACTTTAAGTATTGTGCACTTAGCGTTAGTTAGTCTTTAAAAACTGCCATATTAAAGTTACTAAGAAGGTATGTAATACCTTAAAACCTTTAAAATAGATTGTACGTACGCCCAAAATGGGTAGACTGTTGGAACTATAAACTACTGTAACACCTTTCTTTACACAGTTTTACAATAAATGATTCTTATTCTTATTCTTATTCAAACAGTCATACGACGACGCGGCGACTTCGCGAATAGACGTAAACCACCGCAAACTGTACGTTATGTCGCACAACTACGATTAGACGTGGCGACTAGACGCCCAGTTTGCGAGATCACTTAAGCGTCGTCATAGCAGTGAACCGTGTTCATAAATTTCTAATTTTAAATTTCTTAGCCTCATCCATCTTACTAAAAGGTCAGGTACATTTAAAAGCACTCTCACTTAAGTGAACTTAGCTTCTACTTAGATGTTATGATTTAGTTAATTAAAGTAAAATAAAAGGTAAATTAGATTCATGCATACTTAAGTTTTAGATGTTTTTGTGTTCTATTTAAACTGGGCCTAATATTCGGCTTCGCTTGCTTTTTTATCATAAAGGGCGTTTCAAACAGACTGTTTTTTTTAAGTAGGTAATTGTAATTTATACAAACTTATGAACAAATGGTTTGGTCAAATAATTTAGATATTATTTTGTTTGGTCCTGTTTACTTGACTTTCATCATCATCCACAGCCCGATTATACCCATTGCTGGGTATATGCCTCCCTAAGTTTGTGCCATCCACCACGATCCTGTGCTAGCCGCATCCACTGACGCCCCACGGCGTGAACTATGTCTTGACTTTAATTTAAAAAAAAAGATACTTTTGGTACCTAGTAGTTTTTCCAGCAGTAGGAGAAATAAATTATTTTATTTTCCGTTCTGATTGATAAACAAACAGCATACAACGTTTATTTAGAGTATTATTTTAAACTTTCAGCAGCTGCTCGAAACCACAAAGTTTGAATAAGTTTAGTTAGGACGGCCAATTTTATAATAAACATTTATTTATATGGTACAGCTATTAAATCCGCACAGATTTATTAAGATTACAAAAGACTCATTTATCTCCATAAGGTTTTCAGCAAAATTTACATAAATATTACGATGGGGCTCATACTGGGCTTTGTTTAATGGTAAAATGTGTTTATTTGTTAAAATGCTTTAAATCTTTATGAATGTCCTGAAAAATTTACAGCGGTTTTGACAATTATAAATAAGTACCTACTTGCCCGAGGATATGAAAACATAATACTTTTTAAATATGTTTTTATAGTGCCATCATCATTTCTTTTTTTATGTTTGAGGAAAAAAGGAATCATAGAAATTATGAGAAATTTTCTCATTAAAACACACCTACACATACATGTAACCTAGTTTTCTTTTGTTAAGTGTTGTAGTTTTTCCCTCGAAGAAAAAGAGGGGTGTAATTATGCTTGTAATGTGTAACTGTGTGTCTTTCTGCGGCATCATAGCTCCTGAACGGATGGACCAATTTTGATTAGGTTGTTTTCGCTGAACAGGTGTTTTAATCGAAAGTGTTCTTAGATATGTTTCATTTGTGTCGGGGGTTTCTTTAATTTTTTATTTAATGATTATGTCATAATTGGACAAAAATACACAACTGATTGTTCCTAAAGTACCAAGAGATAATACCAACTAAGGGAAGTTCACACTGCAGTCCACGTTTTTATTTGTCGATGACGTATGTCGTAGGTGACGTAGGTTCACACACACTAAAGTATTGCTGATTCAGCAAAAAATACCACTATTATACAATCAACGAATAAAAACATATACGATAAACGGAGCGCTGTGTGGACGTGCGTTTAAGATGTAGTTTGGTTTGTGTGTGGGTGATAATCCACCTTTATCAAACACCTTCATTTTCTGTATTAATCGAACTCGGTGCTTTACATTAAAAACCACTCTGTCACTGTTTCTCGTCTATCTGTCGGAGATCTGTCGTCTTCCCAAGTTTGGTTTACAAAGTTTTAACTCTATAGGTACTTAATGCCTTTGTGGGTATGAAACAGAACTGAAAAACACATTTTTAATACAGTTGCTCAAAAAGTGGCGTATTGCAGGGACGTATAGCGTTCGGGAAGTGGGCTATTACACACTCGTGCTTTTTTTTACCTTTCCCGCACTCGTGCGTTCTCTTTCCCAACTGTCAAAATAATGTCTATTAAAAAGAAAAACCAACCATGAAGTTTTTACTAAAAAAAAATCATAGAAGTTTTTATGATTCATGCAAATACGTATATTTCTAAAAAGAAGCTAAAAATTTGTTTTTTATATCAGATTTAATGATTTGATTGAATGAGTTAGGTTAGGTTTCATTTCATTTCATCTCATTAAATTTCATTTTCATTTCATATCAATAAAAAAATTCTACTGAACACTTGGCTGTATGGGCATAGTTCCCTTTGCCTACCAGAATCAATGAAAAAAAAAAAATCTCATATTCTACGGTTGGCGCCATTTTCTAGATTAAATTGCTTCATTTTTTCGCAACTGTATTAAAAATAGTCGTTCAGTACACGTTCGGAACCGTCATTGCAACTTGTCCCGACTGTCAACCCTCGCCTTCGGCTGCGCCTCGGCTCGGGTAGACATTTATCGGAACTCGTTGTAATGACAGCCTTTCCGAACTTGTACTGAAATATACTATTTCACCAACCCTACTTTTTGTATTTTTTATTGTCGGAGATTTGAACTCGTTCCTCTTTCCTCACAGCCGAGCACTTGCCAACCGAGCCAAACAGGTAGACACACTCGCGATTAAAACTTCGAACTCATCCTAACTCTGATTCCATGCATCTTTGAGTACCATCCAGGTAAGTTTTATTCCCGTAAAGTTGTGATAAGACGTCAAAGCGTACTCTTACTGTACTCCCAGTTGAAAACTTCAGGCTACAGGATAAGTTAGATCGGTACTTTTCCAAGTTTTACTACTTAAGTACTGCCGCATATCCCAGGGGGACATAGTTTTACTGCACTGTGGAGTTTGTTTTATTTCACGAAACGTTTCTCGTAACGTTTGTCTTTTAAAAATAATATTTTATGCTGCACATACACTTAAATCTCGTGATTTAGATGAGATGAACGAACATTTGACATGGAAACCAACACAGCTGGTCAGAGACTTGAGAGAAAAGTATGTTGTTATGAAAACTAAATAGTTAGGTATGTTTTTTCCTTGGCATGTTGCCATTTTATCATCTGCATTTTTTTTATTGTCAATAGTTTAGTTATTTCCTGGTTCTGCCTGTGCACATTAAAGATTCCGTAGCATTACGTGGTACTTTACCTCAGCTCTGATTGAAAATACACTATCTCACTTAGCTTAAATTAAAAGGCAGATCTTATTAACTAAGTTAAATATTAGTTCTGAGTTTCAAAGCTCTACAAACAGCCTTCTAAATTAGTAGTATCAAAAATGCAACGCGAACCAACACATTATGAGGGTTCTAAAACAAACTTTGCATCATGGATGGATATTTATTTTGGGTTAATTAAAGGTTTATCTATATGATTTTACCATAATGAAATTATATTATGGTAATTTTTAACCGACTGTATTAGAAAGTGGTGTTTTAGCTTACAACATTGAAGTAGGTTTTTCATTTTTTTTAATTTTGCGACTTGTTTCGCTCAACGTGCTGTCGTTCAACTAAAAGCACTTTTCGTTCAAACAGAATATTTTTTCACAGTTATAAACGCTTTTCGGTACACCAAAGAGGTTAAGTGGAGTTTTAATAAAGTTTTGCTTTACGGACCGCTGCGTGGATGGAAACTAGCGAGGACAGACACATTCAGTAAAAACATTTAAATTGGAGCGGATAGTAAAAATAGTTCTGAAATGGCCTGTTGGAAATAAAAATATTGAATTGCTATCACACGATCATTTGAATAATCGATCGAGCGAGCGAAGCGAGCGAAGATCTTAGTGGTAAGTTGGGCGATTTTGCTTTGTATGTTTGTATGTTTGTATGTTTGTATGTTTGTATGTTTGTATGTTTGTATGTATGTTTCACGAATTGTTGTTCGCGCATAACTGTCGAACCGTTCATCCAATCTGCATGAAACTTGGTAGGTCAATAGGTTGTAGTAAGGAAATTTACGGTGGAGCATATGAGCTTAATCGATGAAGGGGTTGTGAAGATATTAGGTTCCCAAGGGGGTAATTTTTTTTTAAAGTTACACAAATATATTGAGTGGGGTGTCAAACGAAAGGGCTTGTTTTGTACATTCCAAAATGGTTTTTATTTTTAATCTAGGATATATAGTTTTTGAAATACGACCAAAGAACAAAAACTACGAAACCAGAGCTGCAAGAGCTCCCGTTTCATAGAGTTTCGATGTCTTCGTAGCTCATTGACTGGTCGGTCTTAAAAATAGAGTGGCATCATTGCGGTTTGGTTTGCAATGATTTTAGATGCTACTTGATTTATTTTCGTGATAAAAAAAAAATTTGATAAAGAATGAAAATAATTGGGGTAAAAAAAGTAAACAAATATATTGAGTGGGGTGTCAAATGAAAGGTCTTTATTTGTACATTCCAAAATAGTTATTATTTTTATTCTAGGACGTATACTTTTAGAAATACGACGAGAATTCATAAAAAATATGAAACAAATGAAAAATTAGACACAACATTATGTATTGCATGCATGCAAGTATTTTTTACCATGAAGAGCTAGCGCAATAGGCATACTCGGCAGTAGTAGCACTTGAAATTATAGGGGTAGTCAGAAGAAAGTCCAAATGTAAGCCATCTACGGTGCGCGAGATCTCAGTTCGGGGCGAACTACTAGTATTATGTAGAGACGACATAGCAGGCTGTGGCCAGGTGGTCACGCATTAGTTCGCTGTTGTTGCCGCCCGCCCTTCTCAACCCGAGCGACAACCAACCAAGGGGAAAACATCTACCAGCTGCGAACACTGCTGCCGGTGCTGCTGTGCTTCCGGTGCCTAGGAAGGCACAATGTGATGACGAGGGGTTTTGTTGAGGTTTTAATCCTTTTTTTTTCTTTTGACGACTTTGACGAGACTCACATTGTTCGACTGGCTCCACACTGGAGCTTGACTATTTAGATTTTAAGCGGATGGATCACCGAAAAGAAAGCTAGGCTCCATACCGTGTTTGTAGCCCTGGTTCTTTGTTGGTCGTGAAAGAACAGGAGTGGAATCACCTAGCTCTTAAGACGTTTCAAAGTGGTCATAACGGTCCTACTGAATAAATGATATTTGATTTTGATTTTGATTTGAAGGTGGAACGGATGCAGCGTTTTGTCCGAAGGGTGTTTTATACAGGCGGCTCCGTAGGCACCTGCGAGAGACCCCGTTAGTGCGTACCTACAGATAATACGTGACAATTAGTGTAGTGTTATTTATAAAATACCTACCTATGTATGTTCCTATGGGCCGTAGACTAAGTAAAATAACATCTTGTAACTTATTCTAATGTTGCCTGAAATATTATTATTATTAGTTCAATCAATCGGACCATGTACACATTTTTTGTGATGTTTGTGTTATAAATTATTTTATAAACTTACTTTATAATTTTACGATTGCACTAAAAGGTACTCAGTTCGAGATCCGTTTTAGTTGAAGAAATGAACATCATTTTTTGCACAATAATATTGTGAGAATATTACCCGGATCACGGAGAAACGAGGTCAAATCCTACTACTGCTTTCAACTTGGGCTAAAATATTCATATAATTTCGCTTAGAATACTGGGGTAGTTGTAAAATATGGTTTCTTTTATTAAATGTTCTGTTTTAGTTGGGCGAGTCTGGGGGGCATAACTTGTTTCTTGTGCAGGGTATTGCACACGATAAGTTTCGGTTTTTGTTTTATAGAAGAGACTGTTATTTTCTTACTAGCGGACGCCCGCGGCTTCGCCCGCGTGGACTACTATTTTTTTATCCCATGGGAACTATGCAATTATTCGGGATAAAAAGTAGCCTATGTCCTATTCCCGGTTATTATCTATCTATATTCCAAATTTCATCAAAATCGGTTTAGGAGATACGTGGCAACAAACATTCACACACACACACACGGACTTTCGCCTTTATAATATTAGTAGGAAGTAGGATAGTAGGATTCAGTAGAGAAAAAAAATAACAGAAAAAACCTCGACCTTACCTACATGAAAGGCATGGTTAAGCGTATCACACACACAGCAGATAATATAAGTTATAGGTCGTAATGTAAATATTTTATATTTTTGCTATCACACACACAGCAGATAATATAAGTTATATCCCAACTACGTCATCAATCATCGAAGCCGTCTTGCGGGGTTCCTGTAAACTGTCCCCGATAATCCAGTACCGAATTTATCTGTAATCTGTACCCGCATTCCAAAATCCAGTAAACGATGACGAAAATGGCTACCTTTTCTCATTATTAAGGTGAAGTACAGTCAGGCAAATAAACGAATAAAATAGGTCAAATCTATATTTCACATGAAAATAACATAAGAAATCAACAACGATTTCCAATAAAATAGACATTATCACACACAGAGGATACAGAACAGAAAAAGATACACAGAGCAAGTTATAAACATAAAAACACACAATAATAAAAAAATATTTTAAAAAAACAAAAACCCGACTGCGTCAAAACTAAAAAGAAAAAAACAAGCCTGCAAAGAATTACTTACAGTCGGTACCCATTCATTTTATTACCAATCAAATCTTCCCAATGTTATGGGTCCCGACTGTGAGTAATTCTTTGCAGGCTTGTTTTTTTCTTTTTAGTTTTGACGCAGTCGGGTTTTTGTTTTTTTAAAATATTTTTTTATTTAACACTTTTTAGTTATGATAAAGTTGATTTTAAAATACCTTGATTAACTATTACCTACCCAACAAGAAATTAATAAACCAACTAAACTAAGTAACTTCGTATCGCCCTAATTATTTATTCAATTTTATTCATCAAATCCATCCAATCCAATTCCCCATCAGCCAATAATTCAATCCAATCCAATCCAATCCAATAATATCAAAAACTTTCGATAATGGCCCTCAAAAATTGATAGAATAGGTAAACTTTTCAAAACGCAACGATAGCGCGATCTAGGATTGGTTCAGATTTAGCAGCGACATCTAGTTGTGTTTTTGGTAATTAATGTAAATAAAAAATAATACTGAGGGTTGCGATGTTTGTAACTTCTGAACTACAAAACCGATGACCTTGAAATTTTACAGAACATTTTAAAGTAGGTACATACCTACTTTCTAACAAAATTACCCTTCCTTTGCGTTGCGCAGTCGGGTAAAAAGAATCAATAAAATCGTACTATGTGTTAATGAATTACAACCAGATACCTACCTACTCATTTTGATTTTCATTTCCTCTCCCAAGGGAACCGTCTTGAATTTCAGTAAGTAAGTAGGTATAGTAATCAAAAGTATCCTATTTATACCTCGTAGTAGTATAGTATGTATGCACTCAAATAATACCAAGTTTCATTTAAATCCGTCCAGTAGTTTCGTTCGACCGAGACGTGATGCGCGGCCAAGATACACACAAACAGAATTTTAAACCGTTATATTTCCTAAGCTATTATTTAAAATGAAAAATAGTAAAAGAAACCTAACATTGATTTTTAAATACCTATTCAACGATACCCCACTTGACATAGTTCGTCAATTTTGAGTTTTTCAATTTTGACAATATGGCGTCTAGTTGTAACACTGGTTAATTTTGATTACTTTCATGTCTTTAGTGACACTCGCAAGGTTGAGACAAATCGATTGACGTTAAAATCATCAAAATCGGTCCACGCGTTTGGCCTCTAGAGTGCCACATAGAAACATCCATAGCGAGAATAATTATTAATCAACTTTAAACCGTTATTTTTCCTAAACTATTACTTAAAATGAAAAATGGTAAAAGAAACATAAAGTTGATTTTAAAATACCTATTCAACGATACCCCACTTGACATGGTGTGACGATTTTGATTTTTTTAATTTTGACATTAAGGCGTCTGGTGGTGGCACTGGTGAATTTTGATTACTGTCATGCCTTTAACAACACTCCCAAGGTTCAGACGAATCGATTGACGTAAGAATCATCAAAATCGGTCCACGCGTTTGGCCTCTAGAATGCCACATAGAAACATCCAAACATACATACATACATAGACTGATAAACACATTACCCTTCCTTTGCTTTGCGCAGTCGGGTAAAAAGGTTCACATACACGTGGTGCTAAAAAGGCACAGTCTCAGCTAATGCTGGATACTCCCATGAGGTCCCGTGACTACACGGACACCAACGGAAAAAAATAAAAGTATAAAGGTTACTGATGAATTATAGCAGAATATGTCAAAATGAGAGATAATGTCGAGTTGATAGATTATATCAAATTGACAGATTAAGTCAAGATGAGAGGTTATGTCATTTTGAGAGATTTACATTATTTTATTGTCGGCCATATCTCTAATACTACTCATCCTAGACTCTTCTTTCTAAGCTCAAATGAAAGCTACGACCAAGATCTACATTTTCAATGACAGCACTCAAACTTCAAATGGCCATTTCTCGGAAACTACTCGTCCTAATAAATCACACTGTTTGCTCTTGTTAAAGCTGTCAAAATTTCATACGATATTTTCTAGTTGACTGTACCAATTTAAAATAACTTGAAGGTCATAGAAAACGGGTACCTATTATTTACATTAACTAATAAATTTGATAGACGTTTACAGCGGGTATAGATCTTCGGGTATGGATTACAGGAACCCGTCTTGCGAGTAGTTTTGACGTGGAGTTTTGTTCATATACAGAGTGTTCAGTTTTTGCAATTAAGCGCGTAGAAAACTTGCTATTGCTAGACATAATTGACAGCTACGAAATAATATAAAAAAAATAATTACACACACATAATTCTTGACTGGCCTCTTAGCTCAGTTGGTAGTAGCTCTGCCTTCTGCGCTGTAGGTCGTGGGTTTGGTTCCCACGCAGGACAAACAGTTTTGAATATAGACGTTTGTCTGTGTCTGAGTGTTATAAAGTATTATAAGAATGTATTTACAAATATATAAGTAATCTATCTGGTTCCCATACTACAAGCTTGCCTTAGTTCGGGCTAGATGGCGCTGTGTCAAATTTCCAGCAATATTTATTTATTTAATTCTGAAGCAATAATGTTAATAAAAAAAAAATCCCCGCTTGTGAATCAGACGCATATGGGTAAAGGCATACAGGAATGCTTACTGACATTTAATGTACAAAGGATTTTGAACCATAACACGACTACACAACGATCTATTATAATTTAATCTTGGTTATAAGGATTTTTGGTCTTGTTGAAAGGCTTTCTTGGTAGCTTTGTCTCTTTCACACTCGTTGTTAGATTAGTAGTGTGCCCATGTCATTTAAATTTCAGGATATTTTTACCTTATCGCGCTCGACAAAATCAGCGCTTGATTTCGATCCATGGTTTCGATCCTTGAATTCGATCCTTGATTTCGATCCTTGATTTCAATCCTTGGTTTCGATCCTTAATTTTGATCCTTGATTTTGATTTCGATCCTTGATTTCGATCCTTGGTTTCGATCTTGGATTTCGATCCTGGAATTCGATCCTTGATTCTGGAACCTTGAATTTGAAATCTTGAATCTTGAATCTTTGAAGTGACAGCGGTCAAACTTCAAACCGCCACATCTCGGGAACTACTCGTCCTAGACTCCCCGTTCTCAGTTCAAATGAAAGCTATGACCAAGATCTTCATTTGAAGTGACAGCTGTCAAACTTCAAACGGCCATATCTTGAAAACTACTCGTCCTAGACTCCCCGTTCTCAGTTCAAATGAAAGCTATGACCAAGATCTTCATTTGAAGTGACAGCTGTCAAACTTCAAATGGCCATATCTTGGGAACTACTCGTCCTAGACTCCCCGTTCTCAGTTCAAATGAAAGCTATGACCAAGATCTACATTTCAGATGACAGATGTCATTTTGACAGCTGTTATTGAAAATGTAGATCTTGGTCATAGCTTTCATTTGAGCTAAAAAGGAAGAGTCTAGGATGAGTAGATTTCGAGATATAGCTGATTGAAGTTTGACAGCTGTCACTTTAAATGAAGATCTTGGTCATAGCTTTCATTTGAACTGAGAACGGGGAGTCTAGGACGAGTAGTTCCCGAGATATGGCCATTTGAAGCTTGACAGCTGTCACTTTAAATGAAGATCTTGGATATATATTATAGGCGCTGTGTGTGACGCTCCATAGAATTTGTATGGGAGCGATCGGAAAATATATCTGTCATAAGATATATTATCTGCTGTGTGTGTGATGGGCTTTAAAACAAGTGTAGTAAAGAAGGAAGTTTTCCCGTGTTTAAGTCGTAATTTAAGAAGAGGTTTTTTATGACTTTTTATGATTCCATTGGAGCACGACCGATATTCAATATCGGTCCTGCTCACAGAATTATATCGAGATAGAAGCAAAGAGTGTATGTACCTCGCGTGCCAAAAAGAAGGGCTGAGAACTTTGCTCGCCGTGAAGTTCATTCGGAATTCATTCCATTGCGGCTTTAATTTTACGCGCCAGATTTGGCGAGCATTGAAAACCAGCAATGTAATCCAAACTGTCAACTGCGTTCGTCAAATATGTTACACGGTCAGTTTCCATCACGAATCAACGAACTTTTTGCTTCTATCTCGATATAGTTCTGGTCCTGCTCCAATGAAATCGTTTCGAAAATAATCCCACGTAAAAAAATCTCTTCAGGCACCACATCGGTCTACACAGCTTCAGCATCTTTTTTACTATCAACTTATAAAATTACAATGAAATTGATTGTACGCTTACTAACGTGTTTTGCTATTGGTATAACAGCGAGCAAGATCGATTGCCTTATTACGGATTCATAATAGCATCTCGGGGACAAACAAATTGGCGATGCCGCCGCCCAACTGTGCCCTATCGATTCCTTTGTGCCACGAATTGGATCACTATACCCATTTACTTAAGATAACTTATTGTACTCGTACTAGGGCTTCTGGCGAGAAGAAAAATTATTTCGTCACGTACGTATGGACAAAATGGATTCCGAAACATTCATATTTCTTATGTAATTTTGCTTTAGTAATTTTGTTACAGGGTTTGCAAAAAATTATGGATTGGGTAAATTCTGTCTGATTGGATCATTGTGACAAAGAGGCAGTAAAACTATAAAACCCAGCTGTGGTGTAAAACTATTTTCAAACTTAAAAGATTATTATATTTTCGTACTCGCCTTTCAAAGCCCTTTATTTTGATACCCTACACTCAACAGGGTCTTGAATACAATTTTTATTTTTTTATTCTGCTCATTATTGAGACGAACTAATGACGTATCAGTATCAAAGTACGAGTAGTTACGAGCGGACATAGAAACGGATATACATACCAGGTCAAACACATAACCCTCATTCTGGACTTCGCCGCAGTCGGGTAAAAAAACGAGACTCAAGACTTAGATATCTGCTCATTCAGACATACAAAATAATTTAAGAATGTCTGGAGGAGGTAGTCAGAGGTACTTCTTACCGGAAGAGACATTGTTATCTTTGGAAAATTCTGTTTAGTTTGAATGCTCTAATTATGTTTAGTTTGGTTCTGAACCCAAAGTATCTACTAACTTTTTAAGTTACGTTACGTTACAAAACAGTACCTACGTACTTACTTTATACATCAGTTTTTTTCCATCACGATAATTATTGAAGGCTATCTTTACTAAATCCATTCAAGCAGTTCGCGTAAATGCCAGTTCAAAATCCGACAGATTCCCACCGCAAGCAACATTCGGAAATCCGTTCAATTTGTTGATTACCTCTTTTGTAAAGAACGGCGGTTCCAATCAAAGCGTTTTCTGTAGAAACGATGCAAATTATCTACGGAACTCAAGTTAGCCTCGCTAACTGATTACTTGGGGTTCCACTTCATCGTCTTGTGTTTAGAATTTTATTCTTCTTCTTCTCAGTCGGCATCTTCATTACTGAAGGTCGTGTCTAATCAGAATTTGAGTTCATCACTCGTTGCACAATGCTTCTCCACGTTTTCTTGTCTTTGGCGGTCTTCAAAGCTTCAGGTATGGGCAGGCCGGTGAGCGATTTTACTTGGTCTGACCAACGGGTAGGTGAGCGACCGCGAGGTCTTTTCCCGTCGACCTTACCCACTACCATCAGCTTTTCCAAGTAATCAGGGTCTCTGCGAGCAACGTGTCCGAAGTAGCTGAGTATGCGTTGGAAGCATGTAGTGGACAGCCTTGAGGTTATTTCGAGTTCCTAAAGAATGGATATGTTGGTTCGGCGCGCGGTCCATGGTACACGCAGCATACGTCTCCAGCACTACATTACGAAGGCGTCGATTTTGGTTCTTTCCTTCTTCTAGAATTATATTAGTCGTCTGTAAAAAAATTCACAGTTTTCGTGCCTCACACGACTATCTAGCACTTTGGAAATGAACCTACGGAATTCAAAATGAAACATTATTGACTCTTTTACTGTTTTCAAAAAGGTTAGGCTACAGAACAAACACAACCCGATCGTCTTTGTTTTAAGCTCAAATTGTAACTGACTAAATTGTCAGATGATGATGATGATGAAAAAAAAACGTAAACATTGCAACTATTATTACATCAGCATCTCGACTATATTTTCAAGGTAGACAAGAAAACATTGTGGAAAAAATGTGATGAAGATAATCATCGAGAGAAAACCCGCGGCTTAGTCAGTCCCACTCGTAACGACGATGTATTTCCTGTGGATATGACTGGCTTAGATGCTGGGCAAGCCAAGCCTACTCCATCTCAACAATGTCCTAGGCACTACAGTGTCCTAGGCAGTGTCCTAAGTGTAGACATAGATTAGAGTCTTCAATCAACAAAACAATCTAAGATTAATTTATACACATAATTTATGTAATAAAGATGTAAAGGCCTTTTAGTTATTTTCCTCATGTCTCTAAAACATACTTAGTACGAAGTAGATACTTTGTTTGCTTATTAAAGTGTGGTGCATGTTAAACAAAGATCAGTGAATCTTGGCAAAGCTAGCAGCCTGGTCTCGATAACATCTTCGCATGCCATCACCCTTACATATTCCATGTTGTTTCATTGGAAGCGATCCAAGAACATTATTAGGATCCCGCTATAAAATACTGACTCATCCATTTTACATTCTCTCAAGTCCACGTTAGAACTTGAAACTCTCTAGAACTACGTTACGTCAAGTGGGTAGGTGGCATTCAGACTGTTTAAAATTTAAAAAACTGCATTATGCAGATGATGCAGTTTTAAAATTTTGCGTTACAGTCTTGTCTCAACGCCACCTAGGTACTTGACGTAACATGGTTCTGACTTGAGAGTATGTAAAATGGATGGTGCAGGTCTTATCGTTCGTTTTGATATCAGTCCCTGAAGAACTTTCTTATGTAAAAACAAATTTATTAATAAAAAAGTTAAAACATTCTCAAAAATAAAAGTGTGAGTGCCTTCGTTCAAATCGATGAAATGTGTTTTTTCTTAACACCTTTACTGCCATGTCTCTGCGGTGCCATCCAAAAGAAAGGGCCACAACACCACCCGTAGGTACAAGGTTATTATAAGCGCACGTAGCCACGAGACGGTTTTTCGCTGACGCCGGGTTTACCACCCGGCGTCAAACCGGATCGTCACAGTAATGTATGGGACACTATAGAGCCAATCACACGACGCCGGCACTAGCGCCAACTCCCCGGCAACTGCGCACGGCGCTTGCCCTCACAAAAAACCGGGCCGTGTTAAAATCTCGTAGGCATGAGCCCCCGGGGCGCCGGCAAAAAACCAGGCCATGTTAAAACCGTCTCGTGGGCACGCGCCCTTAGTGTCTGTAGCACTGAACGTGGTTAAACCTTAGTGAAGGTACATTTTGAAAAACAGGATCACAACTCTTTATAATTTTTCAAAGTCAACAAATATTAAATCACCTCGCTCATAAGATGATTTAAAAATTTCAAATTATGATTCTTATAAATGATTGTCTCTAACTAACAAAAGCAGCTTGCTGACGAAACAGTCAGGATAAGTCATTTAAGCACATTATTGCTCAGTATTTGTTTGAATTCCAAACCCATCAATAAAATGGCAACAGATTCTTACCTTACATTTACAACTTTCCAGATGAAAAGTAACACGAAGCAGTGAAGCATGCATTATTGAGCGCTCTGATATATAGGACCCGGGCGTTCGCACGAAAACACAAACGTTCAAGTTCAAGGTTATTTCCATTCAGTAGGGCGATTCAGACTTCCGAAAATGTATCCTATTCGATGATTTTCTTTAGAAAGTTTACTTTATTTTCAGCGAATAAACGTCACTTTCTGAATTTGGAAAATAAATAAATAAATACAATCCGAAAAGGTCTGAATCGCACTTCTGTAGCCGTACTATGAACTCTTAGAGCGATGTTAAAACAAGCTTGAAACATGACGACGAATGTCATTTCTAAAGCTTGACTGTTTTAAGCTTATTTTAATATTGCTCTAAGGGTGACAAATCAACATCGAGCTATGCTGCGCTGTACTGCGCTGTGTTTCTTAAGCTACGGTTTTTTAACAATCAACATCAAGCTGTGCTGCGTTTTGCTTAGCTCAGTATTAAAGTAATCAGCTCCATAAAAAACATAGCACAGTTCGGCACAGCGCGGCTCAGCACGGCGGGTAGCGCGCCTCGCTCGAGACTGCTGCGTTTTTAAACAGAGCGTAGCCTCACACAGCGCAGCACAGCATGGTTTGTTTGTATCCTCATTAAACATTAGACGAGCGAGTTGACCAACCATAGCACAGCGCAGTACAGCGCAGCATAGCTCGATGTTGATTTGTCACCCTAAGAGTTCATGGTATGTCCCCTGGGGCCATACCATTTACAATTTGAGGTTCCTGGATGCAGGACATCCTTTGCCCAGCGCTTCCTCTTTTTCCTAGCTCCTTTACTCTACAACCGTATTAATAAAGTCATTCCACTCAGAAATAAAACGAAGTTTATTTGCGCTAGAATGATTCATGCCTTTTTGCGCCAACTAACCTACAATGACACCGAAAAACTCTTACACATTATTAAATAACACTACATTTATATGTATTTATACTTATATGACTATGTAGAAATTATATTTAATGTGTTAAATATATGATCTGTAATTATAACTATGTACCTATAGCTTATACCATTATTTATATTATGTATGTGTTAAATTTGAGAATCTATAATTTGTAACTATGTATAACTTTTACCATTATTTATATTATGTATTATACTATTTTTACTTTACATACCGACTTACTAGAGTTGCACGTACGAACTTACTTTACAATTATTATTATACTCTTAATTTTTAGTTGTTAGTTCTTGTTTTTTACTAGTGATTTGCTAGTGGTAGAATAATTCCACATTGTCATGTCTACGTTTCCAGCAAACTGTCAATAGTGACGTGACGTCACGATAATGCTCGACTATTTACTTTCACCCTAACTATAACTTACATAGGAGGTAGAAGCTTGTACCCTGCCGTAACACAGTTAAATCTAGCACGGAGGGTACGTTTCTTGTAACACTACTCAGTAAAACAACCATAATATGTTTGCTAAAAGTAATTATGTACACTGTTAATATTAAGTAATTAAGTTTTTGATAGCTTATAACTGTTATGTTACAAAGAAATCTGTACTTTTTAACTTGGAAATAAATAATCTTTAATCTTTAATCTTTAATTAGATTACAATTTCCAGTTTTAATTGTGATTTGACTTCAACGAAACGATAGTGTAGGCAGAACCACTTCTGTATCGCCGACGTAGTAGACATTATCTTAAATTAGTTTTAGGCATTCAGGGGCCCTTAATTAAGTCTAAGTTAAGTTAAGATTCGAGTTCAAAACAGAGAATAAGGTTAATCAGATAGCTTTATAAAACGTTGAACAAACGTTTAAAAGCCTTCTAGTCTAGTCGTAATTTAATGAATAATATCTGGACGACCAAGCTATGCTCGGCTGCAAATAGAAAAAAAAGAAAAAAGAAAAAGAAAAAAACTTACAAAAAATAAACTTTCACTTGCTGAGATTCGAACTCGAAGCCTTCGGCTGAAAGGCGGACACTAAATAAAATACTTACCTAAATCTTTTTGCGTGAAAATGACGAGAAAACGAATTTTCTCAGATATGAGACCTAGCTAGATCGATTTTTCGCTCCCTTAAACCCCCGTACCGCAAATTTCATCAAGCCGTTTTCGAAAACGTGAGCACAGACAAACAAACAAACAAACAAATAGTGCTCGTTTAATAGAAAAGGATTTTCGGCTTTATAATAAAACAAAGACTAACTCGTCCTATTTTAGAGGCTTTAGGCCGCCTAAAGGCCTCCATCATGCCTTCCTTAAGGCCTCTATCATAGCTTAAACCATGGTGATTCAGGAATAATGTAAGTTAAATTATTTTGTTATTTTAATTTAGTAAAGGCCTTTGCCCAGCAGTGGGATATTGATGGCTGCTAATAATAATAATTTTAATTTAAATTGTTCATTTAATGGAAGTGACTGTAACTTCACAGAACGTTTTTCTTAGCACATGCTTGTTAACTTAAAAGTAGTAAAGTGCTCTAAAAGCTAAAGGCTCAACCACACGCTGGGCCAGCCTAAGCCAGCGCGAGCGAAGGCGAGTCGACGCAAGGCGAGTGCTACCGTCCACACGCTCGGCGAGTCTAAGCAAACCAATGCACGTAAGTTGGCGCTCGTGTTCACTCGGCCAGCTAGGCGAGCGATGGCAAGGCGAGGCGAGTGGTGCTGCCTACGCGTTGGCACTCGCGTTCACTCGGCGAGCCTGGGCCAGCGTATGGTTGAGCTTTTAGGATGAGGCGAAAACCCCATGGATAGTGGCACAAAGAAGAAGCCAGAGATTGACGCCGGGATTTGATTGACAAAGATAGGAGTGACCGCTTTAGGTATTTTTAACCGACCTCAAGGAGAAGGTTCGATCCCCGCCGCGGGACAAATGTTTGTATAATCTGCAAATATTTGTCTCGGGTCTGGGTGTTTTCTATGTATATTAGTATATTATGTATGTATTTACAAAAAAAAAAATGTATATAAGTAGTATATCAGTCATGTGGTTGCCATAACACAAGCTCTGCTTAGCTTGGGACTACATGATGCTGTGTGAAATGTCCAGCAATATTAAAAAAAAAAAAAATTTAAAGTGAATATTCAACTTGTAACTAGTCTAGTTCAGGATTAGTGGGTATAAAAGCTAAACTTTTCGAGTGGGCACTGAGTTAGTTATAACCTGTAAGAGTAACACTACCACGCTTCAACTTTTTAGGACATCCCATTTAAACGGCTTACTGAAATTCCGGCTTTGCCACTTTTCCCGGCTTACCCACCAAACATTTTGAACCCCACAAAATGTAGTGGAAATATTCGGATCGGAACGACACTGACCGAGCGACTCACGTTATTCAATGTACGCTGATACAAAGTTATGTTTGCCACCGTAAAAAAACAAGGGCATGAGGAAAAGTTTCGCCTTTCATTCGATGAACAAACATCCATTTGGGTATCGGCGATAAAAATAAGTTTGTCGGTACCGTTCATAGTTCACCCTTTTACTGAATCCTTTATCCCTTTTTTTATAATCTGTACACAGTGTGGTCTACAGTTAGAATGATAAGTTAATCTTGGGGTTCGTATATGCCCAAGCCCGTTCCCCTAGGGGATCCCCGTAAACTCGTCGGTTCATTATGCCCGTAACTTATTTATAAAAGTATATTGAAGTAGTGAATTCGATAAAAATAAGTTTGTTGGAACCGTTTATAGTTCACCCTTTTACTGAATCCTTTATCCCCTTTTTTATAATCTGTACACAGTGTGGTCTTTACAGTTATAAGTTAAGGTCGCTGTATACGTAACGTGATAAAACCCCGGACGGGACGGAGACGTGACATAACATCGTCCTTAACACAGAACACTATAACGATGTTTTTTCACCTGCCGTCCCGTCCCGTCCGATTTCTCGTTACGTGTATTTTGTTACTATTTTTTTATATGAAACTATGTCAAGAAATCGTCACTTTTTTATTTTTATATTTAAGATAGGTTAGCTCTTGACTTCGCTCCTTGCCTGGGCATGGATGAAGTCGACGATCGAGCGAGCTTCCCTAGAAAATGCCTATTAACTCTCCTTTTAAAGGTGTTGGGGTTATATCCATCCGGGACGAGAAAAATTACGTTACGTATGCAGCGACCTTTAATCTTGGAGTTCATCCACCAGGACCCCCAAGCCCGATCCCCAAGGGGATCCCCGTAAACTCGTCGGTTCATTATGTCCGTACCTTATTTATAAATGTATATTGAAGCCATGAATTCGAAAATAAACGATTTAGGGCTTGTTTTGGCCACAATGTATCTTTTGAAATACGGAAGTACCACGTCTCTAATGTATCTAATGCATTAGATGATCAAGGAAAATCTGCTCGATTGATTAAATAAATGAATAAACTAAAATAGTTGTTCAAATAAATGACAATGAGTTAAAAAAATATGCATGTACAGTCAGCGTCATCAATCGGTATCCCCCTATTGATTTGAACAAAGACCCTTTTCATTTCAACCTTGGATTTCAGTCGGGTATTATATCAGCTATTGCATCGGCTCGTTTAGGAACTCGAGCGAAATTAGATATCCATAAGTAAGCAAGGAAGTTTTTACAAAAGTTGAGATCAACGGCTTGCAAACCGACCTCTTACTAGGGGGATACCAATTAATGACGCTTTCTGTACTTGCTGAATATAATAGTTGTAAAACATATTTACCGGATCTGATCTACTACATAATTAACATAACTTTACACACCAATAAAGTTAGTTAGATAAATAGTTAACCAGATGATGAATACAAAGATATACAAAAAACTGTACTTATAGTGTTTTTAAACATTTTGGATGAATAACCTTGTAAGTTCACCGGATAAAAAAAGACACTGATTTTGGTCTTTACATTAGTAATATTTTGGCACTGCAGGACCTTGAATGAACATTGTTACTAGAGAACATCTAGTTTTTTGAAATACAGAACTAGCCCTACTTATCTCCTCCCACTGTGCCCGAAGAAGTATTACTAAAATAAATTTCAGCTCACTATTAGGAGGAACGTGACGCTATCCTGGTCATTTTGTCACACCTTTGGTGACAGCTGATGTTTATCGACACCACGAGTTACGATGTTTATTGATGGGTGAGGTCTTTTCTTGAATATATTTCAGACTAGCTGTGCCCGCGACTTCGTTCGCGTATGCTAATTCTACTAATATGAGAAATGTGAAAGTTTGTGAGGATGGATGTAGTATCTATGGATGTTTGTTACTCTTTCACACCAAAACTACTAAACGGATTTTATTGAAACTTGGAATATATTACATAGATTATGACCTGAAATAACACATGGGCTAGGTTCTTTTTATTCAATTTTTTTAAAACTCATTGGGTATTGCACTGGTAAATCTTTTTGCATGAAAATGCCGAGAAAACGAATTTTCCCAGATAAGAGACCTAGCTAGATCGGTTTTTCGCCTCCGTAAGCCCCCGTACCTACCGCAAATTTCATCAAAATCGCATAGCTAAAGCATAGCTTGTACTATGGGAACTATACTTCTATATTTTTTTGTAAATACTTTAGGTAGGTACTTAATACTTTAATATCTGGGCGACCGAACTATGCTCGGGTGCAAATAGATAAAAATTAAAAAAGAAAAAGAAATAAAACTTACAAAAAGTAAACTTTTACTGGCTGAGATTCGAACTCGAAGCCTTCGGTTGAGAGGCGGACACCTATTTCACTTGGCCACTTTAGTCTCAACAGAAATTGTGAAATTACGAACCACATTGCACTGGTAAACCTTTTTGCGTGAAAATGTCGAGAAAACGAATTTTCCCAGATATGAGACCTAGCCTAGCTAGATCGATTTTTCGTCCCCTTAAACCCCTGTACCGCAAATTTTATCGAAATCATTAGGTAGAGCCGTTTTCGAGAACGTTAGTAGCTACAGACAAACAAATATTGCTCGTTTAATAGAATAGGATAGGATAACACTTTATTGAAATAGGTACCTACCTACCTACTTTTCAATAGGTAGGTAAGTAGGTACTTACATCTGAAATTCATACAGGTAGGTACTTAAATAAGTAGGTACTTACCTATTTTGATCTTTATAATTCCAACGACACAAATTGGTTGTCTATTTTATAGGTAAGTATAAAAATGTATGTAGGTAGGTATGTTTGGCCGCTATGCGTTCTTATAATGTAATTGGTGGTGATCGAAATTGTTAGAGCCGTTTTCGAGAACCTCAGTAGGTACCTACATACAAACAAACTTCAAACTTAAAACATCAAACAATTATTGCTCGTTTATTAGAATAGGATAGGTAAATAAACAAATAAATATTGGTGGACATTTTTCACACAGCTCCATCTAGCCCCAAACCATAGAATAGAAATCCAAACTAAGCAAAGCTTGTACAATGGAACCAGCTACCTAACTGATAGAATACTTTTAGGTGTCTACATAGGTAGGTACCTATATTTTTTGTAAATACATATCTACATAGGTAAGTACCTACTTACTCATAATACTCTTATCACTTTTTTGAAATAGGTAAGTACCTACCTACCTACTTTTCAATACATCCGAAATTCATATAAGTATGTACTTACCTACTTAGGTATTTTGATCTTTTTACTTGCAATGACACAAATTGGTTGTAGGAAGGTATTCCTTATTAACGTACCTACCTAGTAGGTACTTAGTAAGTACCTATTACGTTTTTGAATTGGATGGTCATGCATGACGTTTCAGATGAAGAAATTAATGGGACAATGCTTATGTAGGTAGGTAGGTACATATCTAAATAAAAATGTACCTACCTAAGTATGTTTGTCCGCTATGCGTTCCTAAACCATTGACCAGATTGTGATGAAACTGTGGTGCTGATCTTCTGAAAACGCCCGCGATGGTAGGTAGGTACCTACCTAGGTATTTGGTCCAAAAGATCTCTAAAACCTAGATCACTTAAAAATGTACCTACCTAAGTATGTTTGTCCGCTATGCGTTCCTAAACCATTGACCAGATTGTGATGAAACTGTGGTGCTGATCTTCTGAAAACGCCCGCGATGGTAGGTAGGTACCTACCTAGGTATTTGGTCCAAAAGATCTCTAAAACCTAGATCACTTTTTTACTTTGCGTCACGTACCTACCTAAAGATTATTTCTGTGTGAAGTGTTCACTTCACACAGTACCCGGTATCACGTAATGTACGTGCCTAATTACCCGGCTGACTGTCAAGTCACAGGGTTATGTAGATCGCGCGTTTCTATGTATGTGGGTGGGTGGGTATGTAAGTAATATTCTTTATTACCACGTTTCTCCTAAACGGCTCAATGGATTTTGATGAATGAGGTATCGTTAGAATCGTCTCTATGTCGATTGTGCTCTAGGATACTTTTTATTTCGATAAATCAAATAGTGCCCCTAGAAAATGCAACAATGTGTGAATTTAGAAAATAAAAATCATGCCATCATATCAAAATCCATGTCAAAATCAAGAGGTTGGTGGATTGATATGAAATATAATTTTTTGAAAAATCTAACATGACATCTTCAAAAACTAAATCGACTTCCAAAATTTTTGAAAATCTATTTTTCGCCCATAGTGTTATTGCTAAACAAAACGCATACTAAAACTTTCTATTTAGTCACACGCAACGTTTAGAACAGACAGAGCCATCTGTGTGTCAACTGTGACAACAAAGTTTAGGAAAAAGCGCACGGCATCGAACCCTAGATACCTACCTACCTAATAATAAAATTGTAATTTAATTTTGTGATTGAGATAATGCTGTTTCCAACTTTTCAGTTCAGCCGGGTTTTTTAATTTTTGAATGAATTGCTTGTTCATTTCTTTAATTTTTTTTTCTGCGATTAGATAGCAGCGCCGCCGCTTCTATCGGACTTCAGTGGTGGCGCGTACTCTACAACCAATTATTTGTGTCGTTGTAAGATAAAAGATTAAAAATACCTACCTACATAATGAATTTTGGATGTATTGAATGGTACCTATTTCAATACCTACATATTGGGCGACCGAGCTCTGCTCGTGTAAAAATAGAGAAAAAATAATCGTTAAACGAACGCCATCTAGTGTGACATGACTGACAATTTTATCTATTTTTTAAACATCTTGGCCTAAGCTAAGAGGCAACCAACGAACGCCATCTAGTGGTTCAATTCGTAATTGAACCACTAGATGGCGTTCGTTGGTTTTGCCACATTGCAAGAGAAAACGGATTTTCCCACATAAATATAAGACAAATATTGCTCGTTTATTAGAATAGGTTTACATTACATCATTATCATTAGTTTTGAAATCGTTAATCATTCGTAATAAAAAAATGTGTAAAAATTTTCATGAGTGCAAAAAGAGGCGGAGTCACCTAACATTTTGTTCCCCATACAAACTTGCAACCCTTATTTTTTTATCTCAACCATGATAACATTTGAAAAAAAGTAGCCTACGTCCTTTCCTGGGATGTAATCTATATCCATGCCAAATTTTATCGTAATCTTTTCTTTAGAAAAGCAAGTGTTTAGAAATTTAGATTGAATTCTTTAAATGTACATATCTTTTTTATTTGTGAACGGATTTTGATAAAACAACCCCTATCTTTTAATCCCGGCTTACCATAATACAACAATGAAAACTGCAACCAAATCAGTTCAGTAGTTTCAGAGATCTTAGTGCTCAAACACACAGAGAAACGAAAATTTCAAAGTCACAGATTACCAACAGTTACTATGAAGTGTTTGCGTTCAAGGTCAACGTAGATCGCGCTTATGACATTTTTGGACGTGAGAAGCTTATATGGATCAAAAACTGACTTCACTTAATTGAATACTTATAAGTTTGAGCTTAGACTTCATTCTTATTATATGTATAGACTAGCAGCGACCGAAAGACGCAGCTGCCTTTGTTTTTTTTAGTTGAATTGTTGACCGAGTGGGTTAGTGCCTCGACTATCAATCCGAAGTTTGTAGGTTCGAACCCGGCCGTATGCGCTCTAAACGGTGAAGGAAAAAATCGTGAGGAAACCAGTTAGCTTTCTAATGGCGTCGATGGATTTGCAACCTGCCACGTATAGAATGTGGGAAGGTACCAAATGTGTTTGGACATACCTCTGATTACCCCCTTAGATAGATAAAGATTGAAGATTCAAAGGATCTAACAATGCCTAAAGATCTGAAAGATTATGTCTACCGCACCTTGGGAATACAGTCGTACTCATTTTTTTTTTATAAATGCCGAAGGATCGAAGTGTCTACCACATAATTAGCGGCCTTTACACGTAGAGATCAGAACGCGGGAACTAGCACGCGCCATTCCAACCTTCGCTAAAAACCTTTCGTGTAGATGCGCGAGGCTGACAGTTCGATCTGGCATAGTTTTTAGCACAGTTTTTGTGACAGTTTTTTGCACGCATCACCGTTGATAAAATCGTACCACGCGCCAGACTAAACTGTGACAGTAATTAGCACGACAGTTTTATCCGCGGTTAAAACTGCACAGATTTATCTGCGGTTCGGAACGCAGTCCAGATGCGCGGTTTTAACTCTACCGTGTAAAGGCCGTTAGTCTATTGGATTTGAGACCTCGGATCGCCGAGGAACTACCCCAATAGGCCAACATGGCTCTTCCAAGTATTGAAACTAGTTTAAAGAAACCTAACAGTTCAAATAGAGTCCAGTACAGACTCCCGTTGGCAGTTAACTATTTACTGGAAGTTGGAATTTGTTGGTCTCACAGCGATAACTTATTGCTTCTCAACTAATATTAGACTAGTAGTTCGCCCCGAACTGAGATCTCGCGCACCGTAGATGGCTTACATTTGGACTTTCTTCTGACTACCCCTATAATTTCAAGTGCTACTACTGCCGAGTATGCCTATTGCGCTAGCTCTTCATGAAAAAATACTAGCATGCATGCAATACATAATGTCGTGTCTAATTTTTCATTTATTTCATATTTATGAATTCTCGTCGTATTTCTAAAAGTATACGTCCTAGAATAAAAATAATAACTATTTTGGAATGTACAAATAAAGACCTTTCATTTGACACCCCACTCAATATATTTGTTTACTTAACTTTTTTTATCCCAATTATTTTCATTCTTTATCAAAAAATTTTTTATCACGAAAATAAATCAAGTAGCATCTAAAATCATTGCATACCAAACCGCAACGATGCCACTCTCTTTTTAAGACCGACCAGTCAATGAGCTACGAAGACATCGAAACTCTATGAAACGGGAGCTCTTGCAGCTCTGGTTTCGTAGTTTTTTTTCTTTGGTCGTATTTCAAAAACTATACATCCTAGATTAAAAATAAAAACCATTTTGGAATGTACAAAATAAGCCCTTTCGTATGACACCCCACTCAATATATTTGTGTAACTTTCAAAATTTTTTACCCCCTTGGGAACACAATATCTTCACAACCCCTTCATCGATTAAGCTCATATGCTCCACCGTAAATTTCCTTACCACAACCTATTGACCTACCAAGTTTCATGCAGATTGGATGAACGGTTCGACAGTTATGCTCGAACAACAATTCGTGAAACATACAAACATACAAACATACAAACATACAAAGCAAAATCGCCCAACTTACCACTAAGATCTTCGCTCGCTTCGCTCGCTCGATCGATGAATGAAATTGATTTAACGGAGTTGTTTTTGAACCGTGTTGGCCGAGGGGGATAGTACCTTGACTTTCGATCTGAAGGTGGGTTCGAAACCTGGCCGTGCATCAATGGATTTTTCGTTTCGAAAAATTATATGCGCAAACGGTGAAGAGAACATCGTGAGGAAACCTGCGGCTTAGTCAGCCCCACACGTATTGACCATGTCTTTCCTGTGGATATAATAAATAATAAATCATTTATTTCAGGCAACAATAGCAAGTAAAAGATGTAAAATACTTAAAACTACGGCCCATATAAAATATATACCTTAGGATATGGCGCCTACTCCATCTCAAACAATCCCAGGCACAACAGTGTCCCGTAAAGTGAAATATTGCCTCCTGACACTGTATATATCATGTAGTAAAAGGATGTAAAATGCCTAAGTTTTTTTTTTCAACCCATCGTTTAGAACTCCAATTATTGTTCATTCGCTCCGGCATGACATGTTAAAACGGACAAAAGGGTTTCCTTTTTTTAGCAAAATGTTGGAAATTCGAACTTTCAAACAGTCAAATGAAATGTTTGAACGCTTTGTAGAATATAGGTATTACTTTTATGCCTACGGACTGCAACTTTGTCGAGAACATTTTCATTACCACATCCAATCAGTTAAAACGACTATTTACACTGTATATACATGTCTTTAGGGGAAACCTTTGTCCAGCTGTGAACTTTTTATGTGATTTCGTCCAAACTACACATGAGATACGATCTCTCAGTAAAACAGAGAAAGCTTACATGTAAATTAAAACTTTTGAAACTATCATGGTTACGAACATAAATATTGTTATCAACGGGATAATTACCATGATTATTGAGTTTTCTTGCTTCCCGATATTTCGACGCAGTTGCATGCGCCATGATCACGGGTAACTGAAGTCTTTGCGAGTTAGGAGGAAGCAAGAAAACTCAATAATCATGGTAATCATCCCGTTGATAACAATATTTATGTAAATTAAAAGTCGTTTAAAATCTTTCGTTTTATCAATCTATTCTACATGCTCCATCGTAAACTACCCAATTTGGTTTAAAACAATATTTCCGTACAAAAAACTTTGCTATCCTACTAGAGCAGACCTTTTTGAATAGAATAAGGATAATGGCCTAAGTTTAGTTTTATTTTCATGGACCATTTCCTCGATCTCACGATAAAAAAGTTCCTCAATATTTTATCGAAATCATTTTAAAAACGGAATCTCATGCAAATTCCATCGTGTTCAAGGGCTTCGAAGGGGTCGTGTGGGTTTTACGGTGCCATCAACCGCAGATGTTTATCATAATCTTTATGAAACACAAGTGAAAACCCGGTTTTGGTCGATATTTTTATAAGGTGCTTGTATGGTTATAAAAATTTGAATGAATTAATGAAAATATTTTACTGCACTTTTTTAAATAGTGACTGGGTGTTTTTGCATTTTTCGAAAAGAAAAATTCATTGATGCACGGCCAGGATTCGAACCCACGACCTTCGGATCAAAAGTCGAGGTACTTTACCCTCGGCCAACACGGCTCTATCTATGTAAATATTTACAAAAAAAGTAAGTACCTATGTTTAAATACACGTAGTTCCCATAGCACAAGCTCTGCACTTACTTTGGGGCTACATGGTGCTGTGTCCAGCATTATTTACCTATTTATTTACTTAAAATATAAAAATATGGAATGAAGAAATACGAGTACTTATACAAAAGGCAAAAACATTGTGACATACAAACAGTTAAAGCATAGCACAAATAGTAATATTTTTTCCAAAGAGATAATCCGCTGGAGGACTAACCGACAAAGCTCTTTCAATAAGCAAGGGTAAGTACAAAGATAACTAATGTAACAGGTATTCGGGTTTCCGCCTGGAAGTGCCTAAGCAAAGAAACACGTTTTTAATGAGTCTAAAGATTACGGCATGACGTTGAAAATTTTCCGATTTACATAAAACCACAGAATAAATAATTGATAAAATCTTAAATTTAAAAAATAATGTTCCATTTTTTCTTTCCAGATCGTTTTGTGGGTTTGAATTAGAAACAAAATTGACCTAGTCTAAATTCTAACCACAAACACGTCATTTTATCAAAAAGGTTAGCAATATAAAAATCACTCAGACCCCCTTACTAATGAAAGAGGTTTAAAGTTGAACACTGGTTACCTAAACAACGTCCTATCTCTATTCGTCACTATCCACAAATAAAGACAGGACGTTGTTTAACCAGCGTTCAACTTTAAACATCTTTCATAAGTAAGACCCAGAATGTCGTTTTGTTTGGTCTTTACCGTGAACGAAATAAGAGCTTTCTGTGTTAGTGATAATTTAATTAGTACATTGTACTTACATTTGTTCCTACAACCATCGCCATTATATCCTTGAGTATCTCTTAAATTTTAATTGCACATAGTAAGTGAGATACGAGTAATTTAGGTAGTAAATGTCGCAATTTGGGGATTCCACCCATAAAAGGTGTGTTTTACAAGACATTATGCAAGGAAGCTGCGAAACGTGTTTTTCCTGTACGCTGCCTCATAATATTTATTTTTGGTGTTTTTTCGCGCGTGTATTTTTTGACGACATGAGTTTATGCTTGTCTAAATATAAGTAGCCCATTATCGAAGCAGACAAGTACGAGTTTGACAAAAAATAACCTTCTTTCGTTTCATTGAGACTGAATTTGTTTTTTTTTTTATCAGTCAAAAGATCATTTTGTAGCGAAAGTATCTACAAAATAGGTAAGGACCTAACAAATATCAAAATAACTTGAAATAAGCACCTAATGCCTAATGCCTGGAATACCTACACATACACCATGCTACTAAAAAGCATGCTTGTTTGCTACTACCTGGCGAGCTGAGTGCTCAAGTCATAAGGATACTATTTTTCTATACACGTGCTAAATATGCTACTGCTCGAAACTAGCTTGCTTATGTCACCTAACAGTGTGCGTATGTGCTACTACATAGCATTGTGTATTTCAGCGGTCGTACTGCCAAGTCTTAGAGCAATGTCAAAGTAAGATTACTTTGGTCCGTACTTAGATAAGACTGAAGTAAGACTGACGCAGGCATAACTCCATCCTAAATCAGGCCTAAATCAACCTTGTTTTAATCCTGCCTTAGGACCAAAACAATCTTAACGCAGGGATGTTTTGGTGACATGACATCGACTAGATGCAGGACTGCGCATGTCCTGCTCGATGTCATCGAGCAAGACATGCGCAGAGAGAGCGTCGAGAGAGTGTAATGCGCATGTCCTGCTGCAATCCTGCGTTAAGACCAAGGCAGGAATAAAATAAGATTGTTTTCGGACCAAAACAATGACAAAACAAGCTTAGGGCATGGTTTTCACCTTGTTTTGACATTGCTCTAAGAGCTCATGGTACGGCTACAGGCATAAAAATATGAAATAGTTATGCCATTATCTTATCGTAATTTCTGCATAAAGTTTCATTTAAACCGAAAAGACAAGACAAAAGATAAAGATAAGAGAGAAAAAGAAAAGATAGAGATATTTCCATCATCATCATCTTTATCGCGACTTCGCTTACTGTTTGTCTAAAGGCTTCTCCTTGCGTTGATGCCAGTTTTCAGTTTTGTGTTAGTCATCACTTGCATAAGGCTGGTTTTAGTGTCACGCGTACCGTCGGCGCTGATAGGCGAGTGATCTTTATTACAATGAAATAGGGATACTGATTGTTCAGCACTGACGAGTGCAATCAGCGTTGCCATTTTTGCTAAACAATCAGTATCCTTTTTCAATGTAATAAAGATCACTCGCCTATCAGCACCGACGGTACGCGTGACACTAAAAACAAAAAGAAGTCAAATAAAAAAATTCAGGGTCTTACTTATGAAAGATGTTTAAAGTTAAACACTGGTTAAAAAACGTCCTGTCTTTATTTGTGGATAGTGACGAATAGAGACAGGACGTTGCATCTTTCATAACTAAGGGGGTCAGTACTTAGATACTGTTCACGCACAGTATGATATCCGATCATCTGAATAAATTCACAATAGCAAATAAGAGTCAAAGGAGTAAGCATTTTCACAGTATCAAATTATCTACAGACAGTTGATTCGATTGTCCATCTTTCACGAGAAATCCTATTTCGTTTGTAGACTTTGCTTTGGAATACGTCCAAGAAAGTACAATCGCCAATAAAAATAAAGCCCGTATTTTTTGGTCCTTTTAGGATTAGGGGCAAACACAATTTTGTAAGGTTTTTACGAAACCTCTGTCTTGGAAAAAACTTTAGTTGGTAACTGTAATGTAAGTATACTTTTCCAGCATTCTCAATTATTACTTAGGCAGTTACATCTTTTCTAGATGATTTATACAGTGTCAGGAGGCAATCTTTGCCTACACTTAACGGGACAATCTAGTGCCTGGGACAATGTTTAGATGGAGTAGGCTTGCCCAGCACCTACACCATCCTCTCAGCTTAACCGGCCATTATGAACAGGAAAGACGTGGTCGATAAGTGTGGGGCTGATTAAACCGCGGGTTTCCTCACGTTGTTTTCCTTCACCGTTTAGAGCTCGTGTTAATGCGCATATACATTTTTTGAAAGGATAAATCTATTGATGTACGGCTAGGATTCGAACCCACGACCTTCGGATCGAAAGTCGAGGTACTATTCCACTCGGCCAACACGGCTCTCTCAATTATCATTAGTTAGTATTATATTATCACTACAAAGCGTTTAGTGAATTTAGTTTGATACCATCATAAGCTTCAGAAATATGTTTGTAAATTTCTGTAGCGTTAAAAGCGAGTAACCGACTGGACGCAAAAGGTTTGAGGTTGGTTCTTGCGGCGGAGTAAATATTTGTATGATCTGTAAACATTTGATTCGAGTCAGGTTGCTGTGGTGCTGTGGTTCACATAGTTTCTGATACAACACTGGTTTCTGCTTGTTGGGAGCTTTTATTAATTACATCATCATCCTTTTAACCCTAGGACATCCACTGTTCAAAGTAATCGAAACGAAATGAATGATCACGAATTTAATCGCAAGTCGCGGTTGACATTCTCAATATGACTGGGTTTAATATATTTCCATGAATTTCCACTACGTTAACCTTCTAGAATACCTACCCAATACCTTCTAGAATGTTGAGTAAAGTTACTTCAACAATCTGGCTAGATTGTTGAAGTATGACATGTCTAAATCATCTCCTTAGTTACGCCTATCTCCGTGGTGCTAGAAATTTCTTCCGTGTGGTTTCTCAATTTACTGTAAAAGAAAATGTAAAAACAGAGCTATATCCATACACAACCTAATGACAAAAGGAGCAGCTACCAAAATTCAATTCAAAATTGAATTATTTGATTAAGCTACAGATAAATAAATAGATTTGGAGGATACTCAGCACCGTCTAGCCCAGTGTTCAAAGGGTGTGGTCATTAGTTAGTTTGCCTCGGAAAAAAAAGGCTACTCCAAATTTGGACCACATTATGCTCAACTAATATGATGGGATACAGGCGTGAGTTTATGTATGTATGTATGTATGCTCAACTAAACAAGTTCATGTTTCGCATAAAAAAATTATTTATCATTTATGGTGTACCTACCCCAAAAATTTTAACCTACCTTGAACACAAAAAATTTGCGTCAACACTGGTCTATCCCTTAAGTAAAAGTTGTCATGTCCCAGCAAACAAACCAGAAAAGCCGCATAATTCGCTTATTTCTATCGAAACATCGTAAATATGGTAAATTACCTTCAGGTATTTCTCCAAGAGGAAAGCCAACCAAAGTTCTTACCGCAAACTCCTGTTCAGAACTTCCGTAACATACGTAACGTCTTTAAAATCGCCCAACTACAGAACAAGAAGTCCCAAAACTGAAACTAATATAATGCTTGCGGTAAGTAAATATGAGTACCTATCTCCGTTGTGTGACGCTGAGCACAATTTTCTGTCAATAATAGTGGAAAATTAAAAAAAAACTACTTTAATGATAGGTACCTAATATATTATTATCTGAGCAATTTTCTGCACTGTCGAGGTGCATTTCTGTTCATAACTCTATAAAATTTTATAGCACCAATCTTGAAACCACCAATTTGAAAGTATACCCTTTCAAACAAAAAAGAATTTTCCTAATCGGTTCATGCGTCTTTGAGTAACCGGTGAACGTGAACATTCAGATAAAAAAAGTAACAAAAAAAAAGATTCCGACAAATTGAGTACCACCTCCTCCTTTTTTTGAAGTCGGTTAAAAAGGAAACTATTTAATGATGACATTATTTTTCATCATTAATTTCTCCAAAATCTGTGAATGCAGGTCAAAATATTTTTAAAAGTTAAGGATAGTCTCCTAAGAACGTTTTCCTGTTACGGAGCTACCCTTACTGCCCCGTCTCAAAAATTCACCCTGTAGGTGTATATTTTTGTAATAACATCCTCATTGTACTTTATAACACCCAGGCACAGAACGAACATCACATAAATGCTAGTCCTGAGTGGGAATCGAACCCAAGACCTACTTCAAAAGGCAGACCTACTACCAACAGAGCTGAGAGGCCAGTCATTTTATCAGTAATATTTTTAGCCCATAAAAACACATTAGCCCATCAAAAACAGCACAATGGACCCACCTTTATAAAATCCCTTCAAACTTAGCTACCTGGGGAAATCTAAGTCTAGCTAGATGGTGATAGCATACTAACTTCTAAAGACTAGACGAAGAAAAAAATTTTCAAAAAAAAAATATAACCGACTTCGTAAAATACATGCACTAAAAAGCGAAAAATAAGACTACAAACAGATTTATTTAATTTGTTATTTTATATTTGTTATAATGTTGAAATCGGTGTGCATAAAATATACTTAGTCATTGTTTTACTTAACACCGACTTCAACATTATAACAAACACAAACATAAAATAACAAATTAAATAAATCTGTTTGTAGTCTTATTTTTCGCTTTTTAGTGCATGTATTTTACTAAGTCGGTTATATTTTTTTTTTGAAAATTTTTTATTTTTCTATTTTTAGTGTTGTGGTTTTTTTTTCTGGTTTCTGTTTTTTTTTTAATTTAGAAAGATGTTACTTTACTTATTGTGTTTCGCTCATCAAGCCCTTTCATTTGATACCCATATCACTAAAAAATTCCATGGAACAGGTCCTGACTCCATCATCAGATCAGCTCGCTGTTACCATATTATTACATTGTAGTTGACACTTCACAGATATGCTGAGTTCCGAGTTTCAACTCAATCAGACTATTTATTGAGGAGTTCTGTTGAGCAACTCTTGACTCCATCATCAGATCAGTTCACTGACACCATATTATTAAATTGTATTTGGAACTTGACAGATAAGCCAAGTTTCAACTCAATCGGCTTATTTACTGAGGAGTTCTGTTGAACAGCTTTTGACTCCATCATCAGATCAGCTTGCTGATACCATAATATTTCATTGTTCTCAAGAATCTATAAGTGCACAAAATTTCATCCCGATAGATCCACAAACACACAAAAAATTTGAGGGTTTCCCTCGATTTCCATGGGATCCCCTCATCAGATCCTGATTTGGTGAAGATGGGACCACCTCGGAAGTATACCCTTTGTAACAAAAAAAGAATTTTCAAAATCGGTCCACAATTGACGGAGAAATCAATGAACATACATAAAAAAAAAAAAAAAAAAAAAAAAACATACATACAGCCGAACATAGAACCTCCTCCTTTTTGGAAGTCGGTTAAAAATAGAGTTATGATGTTGAAAACACTATCTCATGAGATTGCCTTTGACATACATTCATAAAATCATGCCTCTCTCTAGGGGCACAGAATAGATTTATGCTATGCTAGGGGTAAGCAGTGACCACGCTTCTTTCACTTTCATCACATTCTCTACAAGTTTGATGGTTTGGGATTTTATATTTCTCTTTAACGAGGCCTTTAGGCGGCCTATATACCTCATCACCAGAGTTGGCAACTCGCTCATACGAACTTTCTTATCTTTCTCTCTAACTTTGTAAATTGCTTGTCATGAGATGTTAGGAGAATTAGAGGTAACACAAAGGATGTGATGGATCTAGTGAAAAATGACACAAATAGAAGACAGTCAGTGAGATGAAGACTGGGCTAGTGGAAAATAATAGAAGAAAATAATACTTACCGCTCTACTTATAAACTCCATTCAACTTCTGACAAAATTTGAAACACTGTTTAAACTGTTGCGAGGTTGCCACCCTTTCTACCCGACTACGGCGAAGCAAAAAGAAGGGTTATTTGTTAGATAGTGACAAATAGTGACAGGGTGAATCTTGAGCATTGTTTAACCTTGTATAATTATGTCGTGCCAACCCCACGTAATTATGAAGGAGGTAAAGCAAAGTGGCGATAAAAATATTAAGGTGCCGTACTTATTGACGGGAGTTCATCACGTTATTTACCTTATTTTATGTCCCGACGTTATTAGTAATTAAATAACGTATTGAGGTAGAGACTGACGAAATTATATTCATCTTCTCCTTTTCTCACTTAGTGGGGTCGATGCTTCCTCTCTGCATTTCCGTCTATTTCTGTCTCAGTCTCTCTCCTTTCACACATAATATTCGCATTTACACAGTCCATTCATATTTTCAACTGACATGATGTTGTTGGTAATAATAATAGTTATCAAACTCTTGTATTCAATCTTTATTCCTTGAAATAAGCATAGCTATTTTAAATAAATTACGAATAAATAAAAAAAGCAGAATGGCTATCGAGCTGCGCGGTACAAAAGCATTTTTCATTTTATAAAAATAGCTCGTTCGGTTGGAACCATGATTTGCATTACAAATACTCTTATATCGTTGCATCCAGTGAAATAAATATTTTACAGTTCCAGTAGTTGCAATCGACAAAATACTACTATTTCGGATGACCTACTCTTAGGCTGAGGCCAAACGAGCGTAATTTTTTTGGTTGTGAGTCGCGAAAAATGAGTCGCGTAATCTACTTTCAACAAAAACAGACAACTAATTTTGCGTCGCCGTGTGAATCAAACAGGACTTTTCTATGAAAACAAATGCAGCAGAAATTACGCGACCGAAATTACGCGACTCACAACTCAAAAAAATACGCTCGTTTGGCCTCAGCCCTTATGTATAAACTAGCATACTCGCGTGGCTTCACTCGCGAATCTACAAAATTCGATATAATGGGATTTTTCATTGATAAATCCTTTTTATTCGAATTTTGTGGATTCTAAATGTCAAATTTAGGGATCGATAAGAACGGTACTTGCACTGCTGGTCGTACAAACTTGCGATTTCGTATGTAACTTAAATTATCCGAACCGAGTTTCAAACAAATCGACACCCCATTTTCACCTTTTTTTAGGGGTTGTTTTGTTTTTGTTTGTTTTGTTTCCTCAAATACTTGGGACCTATTGAAAGTCTCTAAACCGAGTTTCTAGCAAATCGATTCACGCATTAAAAAGTTCCATGTAAAACCTTTTTGCACCCTTTTAGAGTTGAATTTGGAAAAATCCCGCCGTGCTCGGTTTCGTTGTAAAATAAAGCTACCTTCCAAATTTCAGCTTTCTTGCTTCAGTAGTTTGGCCTGTGCGTTGTACAGCCAATTGGTTAAATTAGCCATTCAATAGCAGTAAATATGCAAACATGTGGCGCTCGCTTCACTTCAAAAATATAATCTGGTTAGATTTAGATCTTAATCGATGGAGAAAGATACATCAGTTGTGCCGACAAGGGCTCTTTAATTAAAAGATAAGAGATATCTCTTAGAGATATACAAACATCTTCAAATGATTTTAATTAACCCTCGACGAAGAAGAGGGGTGTTATATGTTTTTGGTGTGTATCTGTGTGTCTGTCTGTGGCATCATAGCTCCTCCACATTTTTTCATGTATAATGTTATTGTGATATTACCTTGACTTTTTGAAACAATTTTGTATCGTCTCTATACTTAGGCCTTTACATCTTTACTAGATGATTATACAGTGTCAGTAGGCAATCTCCTCCTACACTCAACGACTACTACTGATTGAGACACATTGTTTGAGATGAAGTAGGCTTGCCCAGCACCTTAAACCATCCTCTAAGCTTAACCGGCCATATCCACAAGAAAGACATGGTCAAATTGGTCAATACGTGTGGGACTGACTAAGCCGCGGGTTTCCTCACGATGTTATCCTTCGCCGTTTAGAGCTCGTGTTATTGCGCATTTAAATTTTTCGAAACGAAAAATCCATTGATGCACGGCCAGAATTCGAACCCACGACCTTCGGATCGAAAGTCGAGGTACTATCCCCCTCGGCCAACACGGCTCAAGGTATCGTCTCTATTCACTGTTCAAGCCAAACTTTAAGGTAACCAAGGATTGCGGCGAAGGTTTCCTTAATAAATTAGATCAAATAGATCTGGGTCTAACCTCGGCCTGAAAGAGATTGCCTGAAGCGATAAGTCTGTCCAAGGGATCTTTGATAAATTAAGCTTTTGAATTGATGTATGTACTTAAATCTAGATTGAGTTTAGTTTGTTGGTGATGGGGCAATGGTCTTTGTTACCTGTCATCTAACATATTATAAGGCTTTCGTTATCGACTGACTGACATAATCAACGCACAGCCTATACCATAAGTAAAAACTTGAATTTTTCAGCAGACCGCCTATTGTATCAAATGTTTTTTTTTTTGTGTTATTAAACTTAATTATTAAGTAGATAAGTATTAGTAAATCAGTATCAGTAATAATTTCCAAAATTGACCATTGTCCATCCGCTAGGCAATGATACTATAGTCGTATTGCTCACTATACGGACTAAAATCGGACTAAAATTGAAGGAAAAAATGTCATTTTTTAATATTTTTAGTCCGTATAATGAGCAATACGACTATAGGTAGTAGAAACTAGTATTCTGTGATATAGACATAGAGTATAGTGAATAGACACATCGCACCCATAGATGAAAACTCCGGTAACTCAAAATTTCCCAAAAATTGAATTATTTGCGTTTTCGAATTCCTAAACTGAATATGAATAAATACCTACGGTGATACAAATGAGTTAATTGAACAAGCTTGAAAAAGTGTAACCTTCGTGAATTACAAAATTACATTTTTCAGAGTCTGTCAAGTCTGTCATAGATTTCTAAATGAGTTTTTTGTAATTCCTGAAAAAGTAGCTTTTATTTTTTTATTGGAGATCCAACAGCTTTCTTACACTAATAGGAGTTAACATCGAATTAGCTATAGGAAGCCAATTAAAGGTTCTCGCGAGTAGTAGGTTTTTCGAGTTACCGGGGTTAGATGAAAAAATCTAGGGGTGCGACATATGAACAGGTATAGTCTCGATTGTATTGCCCAACATTCAGGTCACGCCAGCCAATTCCATAGCTTCATTCAGGTCCACTTGTTTCGCACGTCCTCCGAGCTGACAACACGTCGGCTTGCCGTTCGTCGGAACACTCACAGAGAACGAAGCGCAGTGGCGTAACTTGAACATGTTCTAAAAATAAATTTTTAAAAGGAGATCCTGACTGGTGTCTCCTGACTGTGTGTGAGGATTATTTTCTCTCAGATAGTGGACCAAATACCTCATTTTTTTTTTAAATTAATATACTTACCTATAAAACATAGGTAATTATATTCTAGCAATACATGACACACTGATTTCACCATCGATCGTTAAGTAGCGTTAACCAGCTGTCATTTATAAGTTATTGATGAATTGTCAAGTAACGTTAGATATGAAAAAAAAAAACAAGAGCTTATCAAGATTTTCGACCCGACGAATAAGGTTTCCGTGGCCAAGTTGGTAAAGGCTTAAGAAGTCAGTGCTGGTTCGAGTCCCGTCGGAATCGTGAATGATAAGATTTTTCATTTCCAATGAAATAATACTTGAGTCTGGTTTAACTAAAAATTAAAAATTATAGAACTTTGACAGGAAGATGGTGAAATAAGTTATTAGTGTGATAATTTGTGACCTGGGATTGCAGAGGGTAAAACTGCAAAAACATAGCCCTCGTTTTGCTTTGCCGCAGTAGTGTAAAATGAGCCTATCCGCAATGTTCATCAGCAAACTATTACCGCCCCCAGCGGGATCGAAGCTTGCTCTCAATTTCCGAGATGAAACAAGTAATTTAGAACAATTTAACCGTAATAAACGGCAGAAGCTGTACGTGCTTACACATTCAAATGCCAGCTTTTCGAAGCCAAAGCTGCCCAATGATATTGCCTTTTTGGATGTCTTCGGGCAGCTTGCTTTGTGATTTGTGACATTTTCGTGATAATAGGGATATCTTGGTTAACTGTTATAACTTATAAGTCAGTTGGGAAAGGCAGCCACTCAACTTTTAATAAAATCAGCGTCTATTTGAAACCTATAAAACGGGGGTATGATTGGTTAAGAGGTTAATGAAGTACCTATTTGGCATACAAAAAGGTTTATTCTACCACGAAATACAAACTATAAAAGTGAGTACGAGTATCTCTAGGTACAATTAGAGCAAAAAACTAAGCTAGAGCGCTTTTTTACAAAAAAAAATACATGAATTTTCGCTGAACTATCAGCAAACTATGACATAAATTATTCATATTCACACATCTGTTTTGAAACAAGATGGAGTATAAGAGCAGTCAAAGCTATTATAGTATGTAGCACTGCTCTCCAATGGAATTCCCCTTTATAAATCGAACTCTACTCATTAGCCACATTAGCACAGGAGCAGTTACTTATTCTCAGTCCAAGAAAAAGGTTGGTTTTCACAAAAAAGTTAAAAAAATGAAAAAATAACAAACTTCATATTTAATCACAGCGCTCTTCTATAAAAACACACCACCCAGCACGACATGAAGAAAGTAATCAAATACGATACAATTATAGCAAGGTCTGTTATAACAGCTGGTAAGGGTCTTGTTGCGTATCCCAATACCACAAGAAACCTGGCGATTGTAAACAATCTAAATAGAGTAATACCAACGTCTGTCGGTGGGTCTGTAGTCACATACAAAGCTGAAACTATCCAGAACGGAGACAGGATCTTCAATTCCGAGAGGTAAGCCCGTCGAACCACGTCTGGGTTTGAGAACAGACCTTTTCTAACCCAGGTTATTGCAGCAACAGGGCTTAGTGCAAGCATTTTGACCACTAGTAATGCTGCATGGGCCATATAAGTCTGCGTGAGTGGACTGTCGAGTTTTATAATTAGAACGCTCATTTAGGAATGCACATTGTTTTGGTAAGAATTTTCGGACAACCCGCGTGCAAGGAATTTCTATACTACGTACCCGGAACGCTGACTGAGACAGAAAACAAGGTCCGCTTGAAATAAAACTTGGGCGGTGAGTCTCTTTCTTTTTGCAACTGTGTGAAAGAGACAAAGCACCCAAGAAAGCCTCTCAACAAGACCAACAATCCTTATAACCAAGATTAAATGATAATAGATCGTTGTGTAGTCGTGATAAGGTTCAAAATCCTTTGTACATTAAATGTCAGTCAGCGTTCTAGTATGTATAGAATTTCTTTGCCCGCGTGTGATGTCCGGTGTCAGCTGTCAGCTGTCTAGTTGATGAAGATTGGTGACGAGGTTTATGTTGTTTATGGTTCGGATACGTTTTGTCTATGACAGTTTTTAGCTAATGGTAGCTTTTAGCTGCAAAGTGGGTTTAAAATTAGTTTGAAAAGATTCATGTATAGTTCGCGTAATAAATAAAGAATCGTCGTAGTTCCTCCTGGTTCGCGTCACGTAAAAAGAACGCTGAAGGAAAGTAGAGGGGGTGTGTTTCTTCTCTTGTTTACGCATGGGTTACCTATTCGCAAACATGAGACAAAACTCCACTTTCTGCCAGCGTTATTTTTATAAGACGCGAACTATACCAAAGTTTTTTCCGAAAGGATATTTGATGTTTCAAGTATAAAACTTAGGCCTACCTAATCTTAGTGATTAATATCGCATGGAAGCATCTATCGATGTCTGCTCTTATTAGAGACATTGTTTAATTAGATAGCATTGCCTTGCCCAGAGGCTTAACCATCTCAGCGTAGTTTAACATTTTGAGAACCCGACCCGCCATCTAATGACTTCATCTATGAAAATCCGTTGAGCCGTTGAATAGTTTCGAGCGGATATGGAACGTACATACATACATAATATACAGGTCAAACACATTAACCCTCCTTTTGGGCTTCGCCGCAGTCGGATAAAAACAATCAATGAAGGAAAACGTAATGAGGAAAGTCGTACTAGGGAACACCCGAGTATTAATTGAACAGATTTTAAATAAGTTAAACATTTAATCAAGCCAGAAGCCTGAGCCTGACCTTTATTGTTTTTATATACTACCAAAGTAACTTCTAACTATTCGAACTGTGTATGTTAGCTCAATTTAGATAGCTATCTAAAATAATATCTACAGATTAGGTACATGGCGATTGGCGTTATTAGATCATGCGAGTACTGCACCACATTTTTTTGAGGTGAAATAAATTCTATTTTATCGAAAAACTATTGAAGTTGAAACTTTACAATGATACACGTACTAAATGATTAAATATTAAAACACAAGTAGGTACGATTGAAAAACATTACTTGGTAAACATTTTTTATTCAATCCATTAAAATGAGACGCAATTTCGCAATCCCTATGCAACCTTCAGCCAGAATCCATCACAATAAATATAAAACCGCAATAAAATAAGACCCACCCAATAAAAACAGCCACAAAACACAAATCAATTTACCAATTGCCGAATGATAAAACGTTTCCAATCTGAAATAACACATCATTTCCATGGCAGTATCATAAATTACACTCAGTTTATGAATTTGCTTACAGTGCCGATCGGTAGGTATATACCACCCATCCACCCATGAAGCTGGTAATCGCGAACGAGACGAAGAAAGCTAATTCAACAGCCATTTTTGGTAGTCTGTACATGATATCCATATAGTTTATGAAATCGCTTATGGTGCTGTTACACCTAACGAGTACAGTGGCGAGTCAGTGCCCTCGGCCGAGCGCTCGGTTGGTATAAACACTTTAACGAGTACTCGGCCGAGTGCTAGGTCGAGCAGAGAGGCGAGACAGTCACTAGAATCCCAATCTGTTTACTAGGCCGAGGACCCACCTCCCCGCTTCATTCTTCTGCCCCCGCAGCGACTCGGTATCCCACTCGGCACGCATGAACACGCACTCGCTTGTTACTCGGCCACTCGCCACTCGTTCGTTCGAAGCAGTTTGTATTGTTTTTGTTTTTAAAATTTTAAATTATTATTATCTCAATTAAAATCCCACAATTCTTTAATAATGTCTGGTAACAGCCGGTTGAAAACTCTTTTAAATTCCTTTTTTTTTTCGATCCATTGCAGACGTTGCGTGATCAAAACTGAACTGACTCACCACTATATAAATACGTGTGACCATCCACTCGGTTCGGCGACTCTCTCGGCCGAGAGCTCATTTACTGACTCGCCACTGTACTCGTTAGGTGTAACAGCACCATTACAGTGCCGCTCGGTAGGTATATACCACCCATCCACCCATGAAGGTGATTATCGCGAAAGATACGATGAAAGCTTATTCGACAGCCATTTTGGTAGTCTGTACATGGTTTCCATTTAGTTTATGAAATCGCTTACAGTGCCGCTCGGTAGGTATATACCACCCATCCGCCCATGAAGCTGGTTATCGCGAACGAGACGAAGAAAGCTAATTCAACAGCCATATTTGTTAGTCTGTATTATTGTACATGGTATCCATATAGTTTATAAAATCGCTTACAGTGCCGCTCGGTAAGTATATACCTACCACCCATCCGCCCATGAAGCTGGTAATCGCGAACGAGACGAAGAAAGCTAATTCAACAGCCATTTTTGGTAGTCTGTACATGATATCCATATAGTTTATGAAATCGCTTACAGTGCCGCTCGGTAAGTATATACCACCCATCCACCCATGAAGCTGGTTATCGCGAACGAGACGAAGAAAGCTAATTCAACAGCCATATTTGTTAGTCTGTATTATTGTACATGGTATCCATATAGTTTATAAAATCGCTTACAGTGCCGCTCGGTAAGTATATACCACCCATCCGCCCATGAAGCTGGTAATCGCGAACGAGACGAAGAAAGCTAATTCAACAGCCATTTTTGGTAGTCTGTACATGATATCCATATAGTTTATGAAATCGCTTACAGTGCCGCTCGGTAGGTATATACCACCCATCCACCCATGAAGCTGGTTATCGCGAACGAGACGAAGAAAGCTAATTCAATAGCCATTTTTGGTAGTCTGTACATGTATCCATAGGCAGCGACGAATCGGGCTGCGACGAAAGCACGAAGAAGCGATATTGCAGTAGCTTCATCGGGCGATGTGGTCATATAAAGTGCTGCTACGAGCCAGAATGGAGTTAAATGCTTCAGGTCACTTAAGTTCGCTCGCTGAACCTTCTCTGGGTTGCAAACGATAGACGCTAGTGGAGCTAGAGCGAGGAGTTTCAGCGCTAGAATAGCTGAGTATATATAATAGCTCTGCATAAGCCCGTCGGAAGAAGCACGCGCCATTTTTTAGTGGTTTAAAATTATTTTTTTGGGTTTTTTGGATTGATTTTGCAATGAAATTGATTTACAATTGACAAGCTTTTGACAAGCTTCCTAATCAAGTTCCTTTATTTATTTTACTCTTTGTGACAAGCTGTCCATGGTGATAGCAATTGCAGTAAGAAAACCTTTTTAACAATTTTTATTGCATTTAAATTCACATGCTGCAAAGATTGTATAATTTTCCCCTATAAATCTACAAATATAAAATACATAAGGTACCGAAATTAAAAGTGGCCTATTAAAGTTTATTCCGAAAGGACTTTAGAATAGATTATAATCTACTACATTTAATACTCACTCAAATAAAAATAATCCATCTCAAACAGGCAGACGTTTTGAATAAAGCGAATTAATGCCTTCCATTACTCGATCAAACAAATTAATACATACGCGTGCAAAACGTTTCATTTCAACTTGATGTATTACAAGCCTATGCAAACAACATTACTGGATTAAGACTTTTGGAATAAAGCGCAAAATAGACGGACATTGGTTTTTATATCACTAACTAGTTGCCCGCCCCGGCTTTGCACGGGTGTAGGTAGGTACCTACATAGTATTGAAGAAAATGAGACGAAACTTTTACTTTACATACACGATTTAATTAAATAAAATGGCTATAAATATTTTCGACCATGATTATCTTCTGTCATACACACACACTCAGTGAAGCTGCGGACAGCAGCTAGTATTTCATAAAATGACCTGAAAAAAGAAAGTTGATTTACCGTCCTATCTTCTCGTACATATTTTGACTGAAAATGGTTTGCATCGAAAACTTGGATGAACAAAGAAATAGCTGAATTGGTTCCCAATCTAAATTGGAATACGTAAGAGTTATGGTCACAGTTATAAATTGCCTGCAAAAATCGGTCAAAGATCAGTGCCTGAGCACACTATGCGGAAAATAAGCGACCGAACTTCGGCGTGATTTACGTCACCTTTTGACGTACAGCCGAACTTCGGTCGGGTGTAAATTCGGCGGCAACCTTAGGTGCGGGCCAGACAGAAGAGACACAGGGACAAGGTGTCAGCAAACAGCGTTGCACCCGCGCCCCGTCTCTTCTGAATATTTTGCGTCGCGACGCTTCTGTACATTTGTATGAAAGGGACGCGGCAGAGACAAATGTCCGCGCCCCGTCTGCGTCTTACGTCTTTTCTGTGTGTCCAGCGCCTTGGACGAGGCGGTAACGTATTCTATAGCATCACATTTTACGCGACGCGAACGTTTGATTGAAAAAAAAGACGCAACAATTTCTGTAGAGTAATTTCCGCGCCGGTGTGTCATATCAGCCGAATACGTCAGAATGTAAAATCAGCCGCGGAACTTCGGTCGCGTAACTTCGGCATAGTGTGTTCGGACACTAAAAGTTAAGGCTAATAAATTAGACTCAGAAAATGGTGAATTTGGAAATGTGCTTTTGCTTTCATGTACGGAATGCTGACTTCTGCAAAATGTGGAAATGCACCAAATACGTATTTGGACATACCACCACATACCACTGACTCGGACAATCCCCTTACGCCGGCTCCATACGTTGGGACCAACGTTGGTCCCAACGTTGGGGCCAAGATTTCGTGAACCATCCACACGTTGGCGATACACCAGTCTTGTTCCGTCAGAGCCAACGTGCAGACGTCCGATGTCTGCGCGTCCGATACAGAAATTGAAATTTCTCTAAGTGATTTTACATTACTGAATACCAATTTTATCACAATCACATCACATCATGTCACTATCACACTTCACACAACACACTATATTATAAAAGCGAAAGTTTGGATGTTTGGATGTATGTTTGTTCCTCTCTAACACGACAACCACTTAACCGATATGGGTGATATTTAAAATATAGATAGATAATAACCGGAAATAGGACATAGGCTACTTTTTATCCCAAAAAATTGCACGGTTCCCGTAACATAAAAAAAAATAGTAGACTCCATCATCAGATCAGCTCGTTGTCACCATATTATTACATTGTAGTCAGAACTTGACAAATATGCCGAGTTTCAACTCAATCGGCTTATTTACTGAGGAGTTCTGTTGAACAGCTCTTGACTCCATCATCAGAACAGCTTGTTGATACCATAATATTTCATTGTCACCAAGAATCTATAAGTGTGCAAAATTTCAGCCCGATAGTTCTACAAACACAATAAATAAGGAATACGATGACATTCTCGCTCGTCAGTCGACACGTGCGCTCACGATGCGCGTCGAAACGGGACTGAGCATAGCGCCAACGTGTGGACGGATCCCCAACGTTGGCGCGCCAACTTCCTTTGATAACCCCGCATCCACACGTTGGGGCCAACGTTGGGGCCAATGCCTCTCACCAACGTGTGGTGCTGACAAAATAGCTTGGCGCCAACGTTGGGGCCAACGTTGGGGCTTGGCCGTGCCGTGTCGGTTTTATCAAAGGAAGTTGGCGCGCCAACGTTGGGGATCCGTCCACACGTTGGCGCTATGCTCAGTCCCGTTTCGACGCGCATCGTGAGCGCACGTGTCGACTGACGAGCGAGAATGTCATCGTATTCCTTATTTATTGTGTTTGTAGGACTATCGGGCTGAAATTTTGCACACTTATAGATTCTCGGTGACAATGAAATATTATGGTATCAACAAGCTGATCTGATGATGGAGTCAAGAGCTGTTCAACAGAACTCCTCAGTAAATAAGCCGATTGAGTTGAAACTCGGCATATTTGTCAAGTTCTGACTACAATGTAATAATATGGTGACAACGAGCTGATCTGATGATGGAGTCTACTATTTTTTTTTATGTTACGGGAACCGTGCAATTTTTTGGGATAAAAAGTAGCCTATGTCCTATTTCCGGTTATTATCTATCTATATTTTAAATTTCACTCATATCGGTTAAGTGGTTGTCGTGTTAGAGAGGAACAAACATACATCCAAACATCCAAACTTTCGCATTTATAATATAGTGTGTTGTGTGAAGTGTGATAGTGACATGATGTGATGTGATTGTGATAAAATTGGTATTCAGTAATGTAAAATCACTTAGAGAAATTTCAATTTCTGTATCGGACGCGCAGACATCGGACGTCTGCACGTTGGCTCTGACGGAACAAGACTGGTGTATCGCCAACGTGTGGATGGTTCACGAAATCTTGGCCCCAACGTTGGGACCAACGTTGGTCCCAACGTATGGAGCCGGCGTAAAACCGACACGGCACGGCCAAGCCCCAACGTTGGCCCCAACGTTGGCGCCAAGCTATTTTGTCAGCACCACACGTTGGTGAGAGGCATTGGGACCAACGTTGGCCCCAACGTGTGGATGCGGGGTTAGACAATATTCAAAGGATTATATCGACCGCGGAGGATATAATATGGAAATTAGTATTTATACAGTCGTGATAATATTTCATTTGTTTCTGTCCTTTGCACATTTTTGAATAAAATTAGATAAATAATTTTATTACAGAAATCATCTCTTTTGTCTTTGATCGCGATCAATCAAAAAAAGTGGGTCAAACTTTCGTGTGATTTTCATCAACTTTTACAGCTCAACCTGCTCCCTCTTGAAGAAACTTTTAAGTACCTGTTCATTAACCTGAATACTAAAAACGGAACTTAACAAGTAATGTTATAAATCATTTAAAACATAACTTGTTTCGTTTTAGAACTTTATATTAAACTAGCTGACGCCCGCGGCTTCGCCCGCGTGGGCTACTATTTTTCTTATCCCACGGGAACCCTGCAATTTTTCGGGATAAAAAGTAGCCTATGTTCTATTCCCGGTTATTATCTATCTACATTCCAAATTTCATCAAAATTGGTATAGGTAGTAGTTATGAAGATTCGTGGCAACAAACATTCACACGCACACACACACGGACTTTCGCCTTTATAATATTAGTAGGATAGGATTAAAAATAGTAAAGATTCCCTGGTACAAAAAAACACTCTTTTAAATTTTAATTTATGACGCACTGCCCTCGCTGCGTTGTTCCCCTAGTGTTAGTTTATGTTGATGATAATGATGATGAAAAGTAGCCTGTAACCTTCCTCAAGAGTTTTGCTATCACATGCAGAATGAATTTTTCAAATCCGACGGGTAGTTCCTGAGTTTAGCGCTTTCAAACAAACTCTTCCGCTTTATTATACTAGTAGAAATCACTTGTAAAGACTTACCTATGCCAATGCTTCTTCTTATTATGTCTCAGTGTACGGTATGTGAAGGTGAAACAGATGTAAACCGTAAATAACATTTCGTTCTTGATAACTCTACTTTATTATCCAGAGTAAACTGTTTTGATTAAATTACCTAACTTATGAAAAGCTAATTACTTGAAGTTTGAGTTTTGAACTTACCTTTAGGACGTAGCTCAAAAGTTATTGCTAGGTCATACAACTTTCACCTTTAGGCACTTGTCCCACCACCGATAAGGAAAAGCTCCCACTATGCCAGAATTATAATACTTACTTAATAGTTTTTATTAGTTTCCAGTTTAATAACATTTTGTTTTGATTTTGAATAATAATGTTTGAAAATGTCTCTTATCTCAGTTGGCCTCTGTCTTCTGCGCTGCAGGTCGTGGGTTCGATTCCAACCCAGGAAAAACATTTGAGTGACGAACATAGCTGTTTGTTCTGTGTCTGGGTGTTTTAAAGTATAATAAGTATGTATGTACTTACAAAAAATATATAAGTATTCTTACCAGTTATCTGGTTCCCATAGTACAATCTTTGCTCAGTGGCTAGATGGCGCTGTGTGAACAAAAGCGGTGTTTGAATCAAAGATATCGGAAGAAAAATAAATATTTTTTTTTATTTTTTTATTTATTTATCATAGAATCAACAGCACTTAAACTTTCTAAAATAAACAATTAGACTTAACTTACTGCCAATAACAGATTCTTACTTTTTAAAAAGAAATTACTAAAATAGTCGCTAGGTAGGTAGGAAATAAAAAAAACAATAAAAAAAGGTATTGGATTGAATATTAAAATTGAATATATATTGAATAATCAACAGCCTAAGCCCTAGTAACAGAAAGTACAAGTATATATAAGCTCCCATAAAAATAAGCCCTGCAAAGCCCTTTCCCAATAGCAATGAGTGATTACTGCTATTGAATGAGTCCAATTCATTTGAACCGACAAAATCTAATTCAATAAAATATTACTTCGATGAATTTCGATGTGCTTCAATCGATGAGGATTAAAAATGGTAAAGATTAGTAATATAAAAATTATTATAGGAGCAAAAATCTTCAAATATAATACAATGGTATTAATATAATGATATTTAATAGCTGTTTATTTTCTAAGAAATATATATTAAGCAAAATGAGCTATAGAATTATATTAATAACTTCCGAATAAAGAAGGAAAGGGGATACTAAAACTAACCAAAAAGGGGTAGGTAAGGTTATATGCTACCGAGTGGCAGTGATCTGGATCAGTTGAATTATCTATAGGTGGTTATGGTGTATATTGCACAAAGTGAATAAGTAAGTTAGGCTTTTAGGCGGCCTGAAAACTCCGTCACCAGAGTTGGCCACTTGCTCATACGAACTTACTTACCTACTTACTTAATAAGTAAATCCGAATGATGTAACCAACTTTAGTGGCAGTATTTTTAGTTAGTCATTACATAATTATTATCAGGTCTGTCCTTAATAAAAGGCTTTCCGAAAAGGAAAAACGCGGTCCGTTTTCCGGCGAAAAAAATCGGATGTCTACAAGCTCTCTAATGCCTGTAGCACACCTCCGGCTCCGCTGCGAAACTCAAAGGGCGAAACCGCAATAGTTTCGCTGTGAGTTGTGATTGTGAGTTCTTTGACGGCGAAACAGTAGCGAAATTCCCTGCTCTAACGTACAAAACTGACTATGATTTTGTCTCTTTCTAACATGATTTCGCTCATTTGCTCAGGCGCCTACTACATCTCCGCCCGTTGTCCGCTATTTATCGAAGTACTGTTGCCCAGCGAAACTCGCTCAGCGGTTTCGCAATTGTTGTTTCGCAGCGGAGGTGTGCTACAGGCATAAGGCCTTGTTAAATTGTCAGTTATTAAAAATTTATTTCAAAACCATTTCGCGTCAGAAATATAGTGAAACATTTTATTAAATTAGGAAAAACTAATGGACATTTCTGTATGACAAAATGGCTTCGGGGTGTTTTTCCATTCTCGCTACACAAGCTTCGTGTTTTCAATTTTTCAATGCAAGTAAATTGAACCACAATTTTGCGAAATTATTCAATAAAAATGCCGTAAGTTATATAAATTGATGAAGTTTTTTCCGCATGGAAATGGATATCCGAATTTATACATTAGTAAATAAGTAACTTACGAGTATTTAGCAAATAGGTTACTTACTTACCTACTAATTAACCCAGTGACTTTTAATTTTTAATCAGTTTGTAAATAGAATATTATCAATTCTGTAACGTATTTCATTACAAAACCTCAAATATTATTAATACTCGTACATTCCAATAGGTACGTTATAATAATAACGAACAAACTCAGCGAGGCGATTGATAACTTGGGGCATCTGCTACGTAGGTACTTGTTTATTATTAAACAAATGCGAATTCTCAGTTCGGTGGAACTATTGAATAAAAGAGAGATAAAAAAGAGAAATATAGGTACGTCACCAAACTGTGATAAGTTCACAGTTTTTTACATAGGTAAGTATACTTTTTATCAAAACTTGGTTTCTAAAAGAATGTTAAAATTTAACCCAAGCAATAACATTTCTTTTATTGATCAACGTATGTTCGAACATTCTTTTTCTTGCAGATATTGCTTCTAAGCGATAAGACCGCCGCCCATTGAAACTACTCATTAGGCTATTTCTTTCTTAAAGTTATTTTTGAGTGGTTTACTTACAATAAAGAGTTTTCATTCATTCATTCATTCTTTATTTTTGTATACTTTTTTTACTGAGCACCATTCTTAAGAATTACGAATACGATTTCACGGTTTTGCAGTACGAGCGCCCATTCATCAATTAAGTTTCTAACATTCAAGACTGCAGTAAAAGCGTCCATTAATCAATTAGGTAAGTTTTATCTTAAGAAACATCAATTGGCAATATGCATCAATTTTTTTTATGGTTTTAAACGATAGGTTATATCGTTAAATAACCGTAACAAAAATTCCAGCGCCAAAAAACTAAAATTTTATAACAAAAATAATTTTTAAAATTTATCAACATTTTCATGCACTTGAAACGGACGTGACGTCACAAGTCACCAAAATTACACGCGCTTGTAGGTAGAAAAAAAAACTTTCTGTCGAGTTTGAAGGAGTGTGACGTCACAGCATACGTGACAAATAGCGTTGCGTTTCAAGTCTTATGAAATTCCCACTATATTTTTGCACTTTTTAATTATTAATTTCTAAGCGAAAATGAAATAATATTAAAAAATAATTACACACACATAATTCTAAAGCCATAATGTTCATAGAAAAATACGTTTAACCCGCTTTTGAATCAGACGCATATTGCCTATTGAACTTTACAAACATTCATCTAGCCAATCTATACCAATATAAAGCAGAAGAGTTTGTGTTTTTACCCGACTGCGCAAAGCAAAGGAAGGGTAATGTGTTTATCAGTCTATGTTTGTATGTTTGTATGTTTGTATGTATGTTTGGATGTTTCTATGTGGCACTCTAGAGGACAAACGCGTGGACCGATTTTGATAATTCTTACGTCAATCGATTCGTCTCAACCTTGGGAGTGCTACTAAAGACATGACAGTAAACAAAATTCACCAGTGCCACAACCAGATGCCATATTGTCAAAATTAAAAAAACCAAAATCGTCACACTATATCAAGTGGGGTATCGTTGAATAGGTATTTCAAAATCAACTTTAGGTTTCTTTTACCATTTTTCATTTTAAGTAATAGTTTAGGAAAAATAACGGTTTAAAGTTGATTAATAATAATTCTCGCTATGGATGTTTCTATGTGGCACTCTAGAGGCCAAACGCGTGGACCGATTTTGATGATTCTTACGTCAATCGATTTGTCTCAACCTTGGAAGTGTCACTAAAGATATGACAGTAATCAAAATTCACCAGGGCTACAACCAGACGCCATATTGTCAAAATTAAAAGAATCAAAATCGTCACACTATATCAAGTGGGGTATCGTTGAATAGGTACCTATTTTAAAATCAACTTTATCATAACTAAAAAGTGTTAAATAAAAAAATATTTTAAAAAAACAAAAACCCGACTGCGTCAAAACTAAAAAGAAAAAAACAAGCCTGCAAAGAATTACTCACAGTCGGGACCCATAACATTGGGAAGATTTGATTGGTAATAAAATGAATGGGTACCGACTGTGAGTAATTCTTTGCAGGCTTGTTTTTTTCTTTTTAGTTTTGACGCAGTCGGGTTTTTGTTTTTTTAAAATATTTTTTTTGTTTATTTGTTTAAATGGCAAAGCTATTTCTGCATTTTAGAGCAGAATTCTATAGGAAGCTTTTAGTCTACTTTTCATCATCATCGTCATCACCATATGCTATCATCATCACCATAATATGCTATCTTTCACTATGCGGGTAACGCCGCGAGGGCGCGGCTAGTAAAATATAATAAACATAAATTAATAATTATGTAAACATTGTCATTTTCCTGATTAATTAATTATTGAAGTATGTTCAACGCTTTGTGAATAGCAAATCAGTCATGTAAAACGTTTGATATTGCATATAGGCTTTTAGTTTGAGAGAATTCAGTCAGCGGGATATGAATATCAATTCATATTATTTCAAAGCTTCGTTCTGATAAGTTTGGTTTACCGAAGGTTTGCGTTAATTTTGTTTTGTTGAATTTAATTTTGTACCTATACCATAGAATAGATAATAATTATACGTATAGAATGGCCACTGTCGTCCCCCCTCCTCCCCCCGCCCCACCAATGGGGGCTTCCTCACCGAGTGAATTTGAGCTGGCGAGGGGCTGACTTTGAGCTAGAGACGCGCCACAGGCGCAGATGCGACGACGAGACCGAGGCCACAGTAAAACATTCATATTTTTGTAGATTACCTACTGTATCATCTTATGTTGGCGGAGTTTTATAGTGACTGACTTTCGATCTGGACGTGGGTTTTTAATCCCAGATGTGATTTAATTCATTTTGTTTCCTAAAATGGGATAACAATGCTGAAGGATCTATCAGACAGAGAGCGGTCACGCGGTCAAGCGTTCAAGCGGTCAGTTTTGCGTTCTTTGTATTCTATTACTTTACATAGAAATACTCACACAGAAGGCATTTTGACCGCGGCGGTCAAGTAAAACAGATCAGTAGAAATCAGTGGAACGCTCGAACGCAGAACGCTTGACCGCGTGACCGCTCTCTGTCTGATAGGTCCCTGAGGAATTCCAGAGAAAACAATTATTGATTAACGAGCCTACACGAAACACGAACATGATTAGTTATGATTAGTTATGAAAACCGCTAGAATCCGTACATGATATAGGTGGATGATACAAACCACTACATTCTGAGTAACTGTATTACTCATGCAAATACATCGTAGGGTTAGTTAGCTTACACTACATTGTGTAATGAAGAACATCTCCACTAATGAACAGACATCTCGTCACTGTTCGCTCGTTGCTTCATCAAAGACAAAACAAACCACAATTGACAACGGTCGTGGCGTGGTAGCGTCCGCCTTCAGCTTCGCTTGTTCTAATTCTCCTGAATTAATGAAACAATATGGTGCTCCCACACTGCTGTTAAAAAATGTTTACGAACATTTTATAGCACTGAAACATTTACTAACAAATGTTAGGAATTGTTACATTATGTTAGAAATTGTTAGATGTTTTGAGGGCTCCTACACTGATGGATAATGTTTACAAACATTTAATAACATTTGAAAACATGAAATTGGCTCGCAGTTTGGATTTACGTTCCGAAACGACTACACGAAAATGGAAGAAGATTTGCTCATTGGATTGGCTTTCATTTTTTGTTTAAAAAAAACTCGTCATTTAAACTAGGAATATCCTGTGCTATAAATGACAGATACGACTCGAGTTAAAATTACTTTTAGGAAATGCAAAAACAGAATTTCAGTGGAAAGGACCAGTTGCGTTGACCCAAATATTTGATAGCAACTACAGAAACAGTCTTCAAAAGCAGGAGAGAGTAACAAAAGTGGAAAACGCAAAATCTTCGTAAAATGAACTTCACTCCCGGAAAAGTTTCCACTGTTTGTGCACACTTTTTGTTGTGTCTGCATATTACCTAGCATTTCACAGAGAAATTGTTTGTCAAACTAGTTAAGTTGATTTGAGAGTGATACTTTCAGTGCAGTTTTATACATCTGTTTTTTTCGCCAGACAACGGACCGTGTTTTTAACCCGGATTCGCGGTGGTGTATGGCGCGTAATGAATGTGTGTAGATCGCGCCAGATATCGGTCCGGCGAACAATGTATGCCGTTTATATGGATTTCGTTTATTGACGGTCCGTTGTCCGGCGAAAAAAACAGACATCTACAAGCGCTCTTAAGCTCAGCGCAAACGGGCCACCAACCGCAGCCACAAAACGCAAGCGACAGCAACTTTTCATAAATTCTAGGCTAGCTGTAGCGAGTGGCCGCCACCGGCTACACGTGTGCGGCACTTCTATACAAAATGTAAACTACAGGAAATAGGTTGGTAGCGGCGTTTTGCGGGTGCGTTTTGTGGCTCGTATGCAGCCAGGCTTAAGGTAGTTCGACTTTCATAGTAATTTCAATTACATCATCTCTGGACAACTGAATAGTCTCAGAGTAACCAGTTACGAATCAATGAAAAAAAAAACTTTTTCGTAATTGGTTAAGAAAAATAGTTACGAAAATGGACCATAGGCAAAGGATAATTCCTCTCCTGTTACGTATTGATTTCTTCGTATTTCGGAAATCAATAAGATCGCATTAGTCATACAAAAGATACAAAATACAGTATAGTAATGCTTGTATTAAAAAAGTTTCTAACAATAACGATTCCGCATCAACATTGAAAACAAACCAAACTCGTATTATGCTAACCTCAGATTTGAAAATGCCATCAGGCCACTGCACACAGTGATCGCAGTCCGCAGTCTCCGCATAATTCATACGAGGCTGCCTGATGCTCGGACTTCTAAAATATGATCGCATTTGAAATACATTCAAACTTCACATTATGTAAAAATAATCCGTACCTACCCATACTATAAATGTGAAAGTGTGTTTATATGTCCTATTTTCACGTCAAAACAGAGCGACGGATTGATGGATTTTTTGTGTGGAGATAGTTGGAGGGCTTGAAAGTAACATGGGCTACTTTTTATCCGGGTACCACGCGAGCGAAGCCGCGGGCCGCAGCTAGTAGTAAATAAATAAGCGCTCGTGGCGTAGCTTGCTTAGACGTTATTAATAGATCGTTGAAGTTATGCAACGTTCAACGGACACAATTTTGATGGTCACCTATCCGAGTGGCATTAACAGCTGAGCGCTTCCATGCTTCGGAGCACATAAATTGTCGGTCCCAGCTTTTAAGTCAGTAAGCCATGATGGAGACATTCAAGTCTCTTATGCCAACATTGATGTGAAATGCGCCAAAGAAATTGTTGAGATGGAGTGGGTTTGTCCAGCCCCTGAACTATTCTCTCAACACAATCGGCCTCAACATCATGACATGTCTTTTCTGAGGATGAGGCCGATTGTGCATAACATTTGTATATGATTATAGCCAAGATATTATTATTAATAGATTGTGCATAACGTGTGTATCTGATTATAGCCAAAACATTAATAATAACATTAATAATAATGTTCAACAAGCAATAACAAGTGTACAAAAGCAATCCAAACTTTATTCAAACCAATTGATATAACTCTATCAGATATTCGACAAACAATTCTTATTTTTCCAAGAATCCTTGGGGGCTATGAAGATATAATTGAGTTTCTACACAAAAAGGCTAATCTAAATAAAACAAAGGGTATTTCTCGGATAGAGTCCTCGTGACGGGATTCACATGTTGTCTTGAGACAAATGACGCAATTTTGGGAGCCTTCTCACCTTATGAATGTGCCTATAGGTGTCTGCGGGGACACACGGGCAGGCACAATCACGAACTTCTTAAAATCATGTATGTCTGGTTGGATAAGAAAAAAATGTATTCTACAAGGTAGGTATCTACTACCTATTTTTTTTTTAAGAACAAAATACACAGCTCTTAAAAGTCGTAACACAAGACTTAAAATTACAGACAGCCTATAACGGATTAACATTTTATTTAGCAAAGCAAACCGACAGTGATCAAGGTGTGAGTGTGATTGTGTGTGTGTGTGTGTATGTGTATGCGCGCGTGTGTTGTTTTTTACAACCACATTTTACACCGTCTCTATGATGTAAAAAATTTTCCTCATGTTCATAATTGCTCCTTAATGAAATATCATTCAATAATGGAGTCTCCGTGTACGAGCTCTCTAAGGAATAACGTAAAAAAAAATTAAAAAACATTTTGTAAAACTGTTCGATGAACAAGCATGATCGACCTAACTACCCCATTCTTTGTTTATTTATTTAGCACTTTCACACATAACAAATTGTGCAAGGATGACTTAGTTTACATTATTTTTTCAGAAGTCTTTGGGCTACGAGGAGTTTTCCGACGTTAATGTGAATGTGTATCTCCAATTCACCTCAAATACCGTCAGAATAGTCAATGTCGAGCTTATTGTCCCGGTGTAGACAGAAACTATTCACAACTAGAATGCCGAGAGAAGAGATTTTATGGATATCCTTATGGATAAACTTGGACTGTTTCGGAACGTTACGAGTCTCTTAATTTTATTAGGAATTCAGTGGATTAGTGCAGATGGTGTTTGCTATGTCGAATTAGGTGCGATGTAATTTTATAGCATAGCTTTTGTTAGGTATTGTTATTATAGCTTTATAATAGGTACCTAAGTCCGTATCATGCCAATGTAGTCTACTTATGAAATTTCTGCCTTTTCAAGGGAACTGATCTATATTTATCACCAAAAGCTTTACCATAATGAAAAAGAATCTAAACACATTGTCATAAAGTTCAATTCTGATGGCAAGCACTTTTCAGTGGATCACTTGTTATCTTGGACTATTACCAAGACATTGAGATATTGTAAAATAGGGAAATAATAATAATAATAATAAATCATTTATTTCAGGCAACAATAGCAAGTAACAGATGTAAAATACTTAAAACTACGGCCCATATAAAATATATACCTTAGAGTCTAACATACATAATTTATATAAACTTATCTACTAGCACGTAATGTCGGTGACGTGTTACACACGTGTGCTGTCGGTAAACGTCCTCGAAAACGCCGGAACAGCACATTCTTCGGCCAGAATTCTTCCTTAGTGTAGGTCGAAAGATTATCAGTTGGAATACGCACCACGAAAGATTTAAAATCTCTATGACGCGACTCCAACTGCTCGACCCTCACCACGGGCCAGCTGTTGTTATATTGTCCAATAAACTATAGCATAAGGCGCTTTTTGCTTTTTTGCTCAGTATTCGAGTAATAGGATGTGGTTTATTTTAGTTATTTGCTACAATAACGAATGTTATTACAGTAAAACCAGGAAAACAATGCGTTTCGGAAAACATCGGAAACAACCGTAGGTACTTAAAAATTACAAAAATGATTGAAAAGTGAAAAGTCATTTAGAAATAGTCTTTTTTAAACTTTCGCGATCACTATTCATATTGAAAAGTTTTATAGACACGGGATTTTATCGCGTAATTTACCTTATTTTTCCCGACGTTTCGGCTATGTTGCAATAGCCGTGGTCGCGGGCAGACTAAGGTAAATAAGGTAAATTACGCGATAAAATCCCGTGTCTATAAAACTTTTCATTTAGAAATGAAAGTTACCTACTCATAATTTTCAACTTTATCGCAAACAAATAAATATCAATGTCATTTTTAAGAAAAGCAAATTAGTTGCAAGCCGTGCGAGCTGCGCTGATAATGATGTGCACTTCTGTCGCATTCTGTTTTGTGGAATCATACACTCCTATCTTATATGTTCGGAAAACACGAGAATAAGCGAGGTCCAATATAAAGTTTGAAGTACCTACTGTAATTCATTATGACTTTGGTGTGTTTAATAAGAAATGGCAAGTCACCCATGGAGTTGGGCAGGACACGTACGGCGAGGTAATGACAGGTGGAGCAAAGCCACGACTGAATGATGATGAATGAATTACCTTGGTACTTTAAAAGCCGCAGGTCGATTCCCGCGGGAGAATTACTGAAAGGCAAATATTCGGTAAGTACCTATACTTAAGTTCTCGGAAATAAGAACTAATTCAACAGCTAATTTGAACATGCTTCAGAATAAATCGATTTTGTCTATAAACAAGCTAAAATTATGACTTTTTTCACTTTTAGGCTGTGTCCCCAGTAGGCAACCTGTGAGCGGCCGACTGAGTTTGCGGCGTATCGGTTTAGTATACCATTCCATATATTTGAAATGGAGTGTCCACAGTTTGCTAGTTTTGCGCTCACTGTACGCAGTTTGCAGCGTAACGCTGCAAACTAGCAAACTGTGGACACTCCATTTCAAATATGGAAGAGCGTACTAAACCGATACGCCGCAAACTCAGTCGGCCGCTCACAGTTTGCCTACTGGGGACACAGCCTTAGATAATTAAAATACACCAGTTTTAAATTATCAGCTCACATATCACTGTTTAAGTATCATAATCCCATTTAATTATGATTCAATAAACATTTACAAACGTTTCATTAACATGATATTGCCGTCGATACATAACGAACATAGCCAATTGGTTCGAAATCCAAGCTTTAATTTCCAAATGCCCTCGTTTGGTTATCATGTGTTATTCATGACTGAGTCGATGCGGGACAAGCGGTTGGAGTAAAATAAATTAATTTCAGGGTTCCGACTTCCGCCTCCTACAATGTTTAGTTTCTGCACTGCATCTAGAATAGTACATTACTCACCTAGGGCAGGAAAGTAAGAACTGTCTCAGATCACATGTGATCTGGGGCTTTCTTATTTCCTACCCATGGTGAGTATATTTTTCTCCTCGACAGAGACGCAAAGCGGCAACTTCGTTTAGCGTAGCGGGACAAAAGTTGCCACTTTCAGCCCGGAGGGGAGAAAAAATATTTTGAGTTTTATTTTTATTTTGAAAAAGTAATTTTACATTTCTGATGCTACTTACCTTCTCAGACACTCGTGAGCACGATAAATTCTGGCAACCCTTATAAATTTTACACGTATTGACCATGATTCTGAGTTGATGAGGCCGATTAAGAGACTGGTTCACGTGCTGGGCAAGCTTATTTATTATCAACGATGCTCCAGGCACTATTAAGTCCTATATCTATATGTACTTCTTTACCTTCTGCCTCTAGCATTATAACTTATCTTGAATAGTTTTTTCTGGGCACATAGTGCGATTATTCACGAAGAAGCTATAAAAATGCAATATACTAAAAGCATTGAGTGTACAATATAGCTACAATGTGTAATGTGCTTCGGACCATAAAATAATTTTTCCAATTGGTGGAGCCAGTGAGCCGAAGCACTGATTTATCTGATCTGCTTCAGGGACCCATTCACTTCAAAAGAAAGCTTTTATACCCAAAATATTGCTATTTATTATGTTACATCAGTTTCAGAAAAAAACTTCAAAAGACAAGAAAAAAAGATACGATATTTTTTGATCAAAAAATATACTTAGGTAACATTTTATGTAGACGAATAAGTACCAATACTAAAAAGAGATTATTTGTTTGTTTGTTATGTATAATCAGGAACTATAGATGCGATTCTGAAAATAATTTTACTGCTAACATTATCCATACGTGCTTTAAATCTGCCCGATCTCCGATGCTCTCCGCAGACTAGGGACTGAGCGAGGTTTTTGCCTAGCTGTCGAACATAATAGGTTAACAGAAAAGTATTTTAAGTTACTTTATTTTACTACTTAAACATCACACAAAGACAATTTAAACTGCGTAAAATCAAATCACTTTGATGATAAATCGCTTGAATATCTGAATTTAATTGTGTATTTCTACATCAATAAAGGTCTTTAAACTCATGATAAAGATGTTAGTAGTTATATTTGTAAACCTATGACTTCGTTTTCAGATCAAAGAAGCGTTTTCTGGCCCGTTGTAAATAACTGTTTTATTTTATGCAAGTACAAAATTATTGTCCATAACAATTTTGCATTTCATACCATTACAACACACACGCGGCACACTTACTTCCTTACTCCATTGGCTCAGGGACCCAAAGTGAGTCTTGGCCTCCGAAACGAGAATTCGCCAATTCCTTCTGTCCATTGCTGCCTCTAGCCAGTTGTCGGCTCCGATGTCGCGCAGGTCAGCTTCCATTCACACGGCACACTACAATGCAATATTGTGTCAAGAGCTATTCAACTGTTTTTCGTTAAATTATAAGATTACAATAGATAGCCGTGCGTGCTTAGGCTCATTTTAATTAGCTCGCGGTTGCCTCTAAAAGCTTGTGACTTGAAAAATAATTTAAAAAAAAAAAACTTATTGCACCAATTAATATTGCAACCTATCTAGGTAGTCAAATCATAACCCTCCTTTTTGCTTCGCCTTAGTCGGGTAATAACGAGGAACCGCTAAGGACTTTCCAAGATTTAATCGACAGTTCTTTTCCATATGGCCATTAGAAAAGTCGAACTAGTGTATGTAGTCTTTGCACAGTCAGCCAAAACAGTTGTTGAATATTTTATGGCTCATCATAACTTTAGATTAGAACGAACGGTTCCACGCTTTTGATAATAATTTTTAGTCTCGATTGTAAGTATCGCTTTAATTTTTTATGAAAATTGACAATCAACATTTTCTTAACCAAATCACGCTTTTATCTTAACTTTTACTCAATATTTTAAATATTGCCATGGTTCTTTAAGTTTTTAAGTAGGTAGGTTAATATTTAAGAGATTATTTTAATGACAATTTTTTTACTTAGGTAAAAGTATGAGCGCTTTTAAAACTTGACTTAACTTTTTGACAAAAGCTTTAAATTTTCTTTTTCGAAAATGTGATCAGAATTTATTACGAATTTATTACGGATTTATTACGTGAGCTTCTGTATTTTGACTAAATTATTTTGAACAATTAAAAAGGCCGTCGTCAGGGTTAGCCTTAGCTCATACGAACATACCCTACCATTTCTTTTTTGTTGTCGTGTACGTTGGTGACTGTACTCGTATGGCCCGGATTCTCTCACGTTGGTACGTAATGGCCCTCACATTACGGAGTGAGAGGCCACGCCATTAACTTGTGATTTTACAGCCGGCACGAAACTTTATCGCTGAGAATTTTCATTTTTAGAGTACCGTGGTGGATTTGCAAACTCACTTATGGAATGAATGAATGAATTGTATTTTTTTATTTTAAAAATAGTTTCAGGGTACCTAGTTATAGTTTAATGTGGTACATATTCCAAGCTCTAACCAGTTGGTGGAATACTAGGGATAAAACAATCTAAACAGTCCTGTCAACACAACCTGCCCCTCGATTCTACTAAAAAACTGTTTTTCGACCAAAGCAAACCGTCAACTGTTTCGTATTGTTTCATAACCTTTTATCACGTAATTTTACCTTAGCCTTCTTTGACTAGCCGAGCCTATGAGACCCTGAACATTTAGAGCATGAACTGGCTCATGTGGTGAAGGAGGTGTGCATGTGCTCCTGCATATGCACACTGAATATGAGGTATGTAAACGAAATGGCTACAGAAGGTTGAAATACAAGATTTACAAAAGGTTGTTACAAAAAAAGTTGGCTACAAAAGTTTGAAACGACATACGAGAAGAGATAAATTACATGATCAGTATACAACCCAATCATCGCCAGTATACGGGTATATGCCCGCCCATTGGTTATGCCACTAACATTATGTCTAAGAATTTATAACCTACTGAACCCAACTTCTAAAGGCACCTTCTCACTTCTCCGGTTATGCCGATGCATCGTTAGAAAATTTGTTAATGTTGGCAATTGATAAAAAAGTTTCGAAGTGGCTTCCTTTGCACGTTCACTTCGCAAATGCAGTTTGTGTGTCATCGGAACAAATTTATTTGGTAAGTTTCCTTTTAAACAGTCTGGTTGTAGTCTAGTCTAGACAATGATTTAAAGGGGAATTTCTTTGGATCACGAACGTAGTTTGGCTATAAATATTTTAAAGCAAAACAAATCGACAAAATAAGACTATAGTCGGATTGCTCATTATACGCACTAAAATTGACGGTCAAAATGTCATTTTTCATATAATTTTAGTTCGTACAATGAGCAATTCGACTAAAGTTGCAACTTGCGTACAACTTGCACCTTGCATGCTAACTTGCGTACAGCTACTTGCGTAATGAAAACGCGCTTGTGGCTCGGTTTAGTAATTACATTACCATTACATTACCATATTGGAGTGTGCGGTTTGGACTACGGGTGGCTTAAGATGTTCTACTTTCGGTAATACGTGAGTGATAACCAGATTAACCTAGATTTAGAGGGTTTTTTTGCGTTCGTGGTTCGTGTTATGGAACAGTCAACAAAATTGAGCCTTAATTTGAAGGATACAAGGTAGTTCATAATTGACATAAGCTTTGAGAGCTAGTTGAGTTATCATAGCGATTTCTTCCAGGCAACCTAGGATGGTGGAAACTCCACCATGGAAGCAAGCCCAAGCCTCAGATCGAAAGTTGTGACAGTTTCCCATAGGGCCAACATATATGACTAAATTGATTCTATTGCCTCTTTTGACTCCAAATCAAAAAACAATTAATCTAAATATAATTAGTACAAAACGCCCTTGTATCATTTTAAATTCAAATTAGTAAATCGATAGTTTCTTCTGGGGCACGGCCGAACTGATGAAACTTAGCAGGCAACCCTTAAGTTTCCTACGAATTAGTATTCCAAATCTAATTCTAATTCAGTATCTGGGTTCAATTTACCCATTAGTTAATACAAATATACCATCTTAAGGGGAAATACGCACACCTACGACCCGCAGTTTTGTCATAAAACGTTGCGACGTTGTGTCACGTCTTATTGTGTTTTACACGTCATTCAAATGGTTGGGAGTTAATGTGATGATTATCTTGACCGAAAGTGTAACCGAAAACGTAACTAAATTGTAAGCTTTTTGCATGAACGGAAATGGTTGTAAACTTCGTGACTATACATTACATTACATAGTACCTATCATGCTAAGGAAGCCTGAAAATGCTGTGATCAGTGTGACCATGTATATAATTTCAAATTAGGAATGTTATTATGCTTCAAAGGAATTCTATAGCGACAGTTTTGGCTGCCCTGATGTGTTTTGTATTTTGCCGGACAGCATTTTGACTAATCACAATCATGGACCGATTTATGTGATAGCGCCACACTTCTCACAAAGTCTGGCTGATTTGATGCCGGTTGAAAGGAAGCATAGACAAATGGTACAGCTGTTCTATCTCACGAAGTCCCTTTGGTTTTAATTGTGTGTGGATGCACATGCACGTTGTTTTTGTGTGCGTCGACCCATTCGGAGTGCTCCCGAGCTTACGCACACAGAAACAACGTGCATGTGAACACACACACAATTAAGACCAAACGGCCTTCGTGGGATAGAACAACTGTAACAGATACCTCACTTATCGCAACTTCGGTACTGTTATCTGAGTCTAACAATTTCAGTGGTCATTATCAATTATTGTAACGTTTCACGACGTCTCACAACGTCGCAGTTGTATTTTGGCCCGAACCCTACAATTGCTGAGCGAGTGCGTCTTTCAATTATGCAAATCCTCACGCATGCCTTACTTTGATAAGGGTCCAACTTATAATCCGGCCTTGGTAATGTGTTTGGAATAAAAGCAGAACCATTGTTGTCTGGGTTAACGAAAGTAACAAACTGTTTGGTAGATCAGGCGATTGATTTCACAAACATAATTCCAATACTTAGCTAGAATTCCCTTAACATTGGTCCCACGAGCCTTCTTAGGGTTTAATTAATTATGCATTCAGCGAACTAAACTGAACTAATTTAAATATTCGATTTTGGTATGAATTAGTTTTAGGAATTAACCGTCCGTTATAAAAAGTTGCTGTAATCAACTAATCATCCTCTCAGATCATTAGACTGTATTCCCTTATCATGTGCGTCCTTGACATGATGATTGAGACACAGTGTCTTATTTGTTTAGCTTTTGGTGCTAAGTTTCTTCTTTTCTTAGCAAAAATCACGATGCCAACAAAATATTACCGTACATAAACCACTATACTAACATAAGGGCATACAAATGCCCATAATAATAACAATAAGGAACCAAACTGCGTATCTCATCCTCTTAACCAAAGTAGCAAGCGTGTGGTTTCAGCATGAAAATACAAAAATACGAGCAACATCTTGAACGGCAAAATTATTATAGCTACTAGCTGCTGCCCGCGGATTCGCTCGCGTGGTACCCGGATAAAAAGTAGCGTACCTATGTTACTCTCCAGCCCTCCAACTATCTCCACACAAAAAATCACGTCAATCCGTCGCTCTGATTTGACGTGAAAGCAGGACAAATAAACAAACAAATAAACACACTTTCACATTTATAAGATGGGTACGGTACGGATGATATAAACTTGTCATAAATCCTAGTAATAAAATCATTGTTATAAACTCATACTTCAAAGTGTCGTCGCGTCACCAAGTCCAGATTGTGTCATAAAGCAAGTAAAGTGAGCAACGGCTAAATTACATTGTGCTCCCGAAAGGAACATTTAGGCGAAACTATCCCGCCATTGACCTTGAAACTAGGAACGTCGTCGACCACTTGAATTGTGTTGTTAGTTTTGCTATAAAACATTTTGCTTTACATCTTTATTAGATGATTTATACAGTGTCAGGAGGCAATCTTTACCTACACTTATCGGGACACTGTAGTGCCTGGGACATTGTTGAGATGGAGTAGGCTTGCCTAGCACCTAAACCATACTCTCAGCTTAACCGGCCATAATCCACAGGAAAGACATGGTCAATACGTGTGGGGCTGACTAAGCCGCGGGTTTCGTCACGATGTTTTCCTTCACAGTTTAGAGCTCGTATTAATGCGCATATACATTTTTTATAAAAATCCATTGATGCACGGCCAGGATTCGAACCCACGATCTTCGGATCGAAAGTAGCGCTACTACGAGTATACCCCTCGGCCAACACGGCTCTAATTAGGCTATGATTATAACACAAACTGAACATCCATACTACTCTCAAACTATCAGATTTTCAGGATAAGATAGTACAATAACATTTCAAAGCTTTAGCTTTGGTACCAGCTATAATTAAGCATCACGCAATGTACCGCGTTATTAAAAGCTAGCTAATGGCTTCCAACAAATTGTTTAGCGGCCTTTACACGGTAGAGTTTTAACCGCGCATCTGGACTGCGTTCCGAACCGCGGATAAAACTGTCGTGCTAATTACTATCACAGTTTAGACTGGCGCGTGGTACGATTATGAATGGTGATGCGTGCAAAAAACTCTCACAAAAACTGTCTGTCGACATGCCAAATCGAAGTGTCAGGCCTCGCGCATCTACACGTAAGGTTTTGGAGCGAAGGATGGAATGGCGCGTGCTATTTCCCGCGGTTAAACTTTACGCGTAAAGGCCGCTTTTGTATCTTTACGAGCCGTTCAAGTTTCGCTGCGAAGTCGTTAGTGCTAGTGAATTGTTTCGGATTAAATGGAGCTTGTGCGAAATATCTTCACGATGTTAATTCCGTGCTTATATGCATACAACGAAGATGTTTGAATAACAGACTTACATTAGAAGACGTTTTGCGAGAAGATTAATTTCCCATGTAGGTACTTACTTAGGTCTAACCCCCTTACTTATGAAAGATGTTTAAAGTTGAACACTGGTTAAATAACGTCCTGCCTCTATTCGTCACTACCACAAATAAAGACAGGACGTTGTTTAACCAGTGTTCAACTTTAAACATCGTTCATAAGTAAGACCAGGGTCTTGTTTTACCACATTTTTGTTAAGTCACTTTCTTATTTGTTTGTTTGTCTGTCTGTCTGTTGTTCCTGGTGGAATCATGAATGAAACAAGTTCCGAGCTATCTGGCTGAAACTTTCACTGTTGTAGCTTACAACTCGACATTGCATTCAAAAAATTCCTAAACCGTAAGAAGATTACAGATAAACCTCAACCGAATAACTTTTGATTCCGTAACTTAGACCGAATAGCTGATACGATATCACCGTACTCCACAGTCAGTTTGACAAGACAATTAAAGTTGGTAACACTGAAGTTGGAACTGTCAAAAGAAAGTTATCTCAATTTAAAGTTCAGCGAGCTTTGAGACGTGAGAATCTAGTAACAGCTCCATTTGAAAGAAGACTTACACAATCCACATAAGGACGAACTTGGTAAGTGCCGAATGAATTTTGTAAGTGACAAAAAGTTTTACAACAGTTTAAAATAGAACTAAAAAAAAACTAACTGCGGTGTAAAACTATTTTCAAACATAAAAGATTGTATATGATGTCATACTCGCGTATGTAATGTAATGTAAGTTATCAATATCGGTTGAGCCGTTGAGTAGTTACGAGAGTACACAGGAATGGGTACATACATAAAGGTCAAACATACCGTCCTTTTGCGCTTCGCCGAAGTCAGGTAAAAAGGAATGATCAAGGGTAATAAGGAATGATCAAGACTTCGTGGGATAAAACGAAGCATGATCCCGGATAATGGTACATTTATATTAGACCGGGCCATGCCCGGGGCGTGCCATGTACGTGGCCCGGACGGGGCATGGACTTTAAACTTTACATACATTTTGTATGAAGCAGTTATTAAACAGTGCCTGATCCGTGTCCCGTCCGGTCCCGTCTACTAACGTCTACACCACGGTTGCCCGGACACGGCCCGGTTTAATATAAATCATCCCTAAATCTCCAAGGCGCGGTTGATATTCAATCAGATGTTTTTCACAAAAAACTGACATAGCTCCTTTTTTGAAGCTAGTTAAAAAGTCTAAAAGATATTACAGGCATGTCCGAATGTGGCACAAATATTTATGTTTCAATCAAGTCACGTACAGTATTCTATACGTGATTCTAAACTGATTGCAATGCAAGCCAATTTCAATTAAACTAATAGGCCACTAGCTTTGTATCACGTGATCACTCAAATCAAGGGCATTTTGGCAAAGAGTTTGACTCTCAAAATTTCAACAAAAACGTTTAGGTAAGTACTGTATTTATTTTGAACTTACATACCTACACGTATAGTTCGCGTCATGTAAAAATAACGCTGGAAGAAAGTGGAGGGGTTTGTTTTGTCTCATGTTTGCGAATAGGTAACCCATGCGCAAACATGAGACAAAACACGCCCCCTCCACTTTCTTCCAGCGTTCTTTTTACATGACGCGACTACAGTAATAAAAAATATTATTTACTTACCTACACATTTTCACTCAGCCTGATCCCACAACCTGTAAAGTATGCTTTTTCATCTCCACGAAAATCGTCTTTATCCCCAAATCATAAGGGTGTTACTGATTACATATTAATCCGTAATCTCATTCTGTGCCAGATAAGCAGATTCATCATGTTGAGTTTGCAAGCACCCAATTTCCCGGCTATTATGCAGGGTTGTCAACTTCTGAATTACCTGTGGGACTGCTTTATGACCTACAGGGTTGACCTTGAGTATGATACCTACTATAAAAAAATTAGTTCTTTAAGAACATCTTTTAATAGATGATTTATAAAGTGTCAGGAGGCAATATTTGCCTAAACTAGACACTGTAGTGCCTGGGACTTTATTTAGATGGAGTAGACTTGACTAGCACCTGCACCATCCTCTCAGTTTAAATTTTGTTTGAAAAGGTATACTTTCCAATTGGTGCTATAAAAATTTGGTGAAGATCTGTCGAGGATCTTCGGAGTTACGAACAGAGTGCAGAAAATCAGCTTATAAAATTAAAATTAGCTTTTAAAAAAATTTAAGCTAAGTTTATGATGAGGAACGTTGAAATGTAGCAGCCCTACCTTACACTTGTGGTTATAGTATAGTATAATTCTCCGAGCCGTGTGAAGATGCTTTCTTTACGAGTAGGTAATCTACGCTAAGATCTAGTTTTCTAAAATCTAGTTAGCAGCATATTCTTTCTACTCTCTTTATGGATGAGCACCTTAACCAGCCTCTCGTAGCTTGCTGACATTCTTGACTGATCGTTGAAGTTAAGCAGCGTTGTACGCGGTCTCAATTCGGATGGGTGACCGCAAGTGACATTACGAGCTGAGCGCTTCCGTGCCTCGGAGGGCATGTTAAATTGTCGGTCCCGGCTTTTAAGTCGTTAAGCCATGACGGAGGCCTTTAGGCGGCCTAAAAACTCCGTCACCAGAGTTGGCCAGTTGCTCATTCGAGCTTACTTACTTACCAGCCTCTCACCTAATCGATCTTAGACACAGACAAGACATGGTCAACATGTGAGCTGACAAAGCCACAAGATTCCTCAATAGGTACAGAAAGCGTCATTAATCGCCACAGCAGTGCGATGCACGCTCGGAAACGGACGTGTCTTGCTCTAGCACAGTTACGAATTTCATAATTCGCGACGCGCGCGGTTCAAGCCGCTGCCCGGTAACATTCCGCGATGGCTGACAAGGCGATCATCGTGAACGAGTTGTTGGCGTTTATCCAGAATGCTATCGACACCATGGACGAGATCAGCATCTTGCAGATCTGCAAGTCCAATTTCAAGGAGGAGGACATCTGCAGTGGCAAGCTGCTACTTTTCCGCACGCTCGGCAAAGAAGCCCGTATGCCGTCCCGCCGGAGGGATGGAGGAGAAAGAAGTCTCCAGGACATCGTAACGCTGTTCAAGGAGACTGATCCTGACGACGTGCCCGATTTCGTCGCGAAGGAGCTGCACAAGCTCCCACCGGTGGGATTCGACCACGTCGACGTCACCAGGTTGTTGAAGGACATCACGTTCCTGAAAACAGGCCTGGCTGAAGTACAGGCTAAGTTAGAGGCGTCCGAGGTTACCATCTCCGGACTGCGTGCTGAGTTGGTGTCATTACGTGACATTAATTTAGCAAGTAGATCGCCCGCCTTTAATAAGGTCAACATGCAACGAGGTGCAAAGTGCAACGTTTCGGTATCGAGTGTCGAATCGGAATTTGTCGATTCAGCTGAGTCGATGATCGCCGCTGCCGCAATTACACCGAACGCGTGCCCACGCCTCGCCGACTGTATCTCTCGCCTCGCAGAGAAGCCGATACCGGTCACGCTGGCTACTCCCCGACAACGTGATTACGCTTCTGCAGCAGCGGCCAATAACCCTGCAGCTCCTCAAACAAAGGGGAAGAAGCAGAGCTGTGAGCTAGTTCGCAGCGCTGCAACCGCTAGGGCTCCACAGAAGGAGCCCTGTGACGCAGAGGGCTTTACCGAGGTGATAAGGAAGAAACGGAAGCCCTCTAGCCGGAACCAGTGTGGTACTGCGCTGAGATCCAGCGAGCAGCACTTCCGAGCAGAAGTACCCACCACGCAGATCTACGTGTCCCGTGTTCACTTCGACGTGAAGACCGCAGAGGTGGTGGAGTACATCAAGAAGAAAGCCGGATTGGGATTGAGGGTCGAGAAGTTGGACTCTCGTCGTAATGTGAGCTTTAGCTCATTTATGGTGAGGGTCCCTACGGAGAGATTGAAGACCTTCATGAGCCCTGACTTCTGGCCGAAAGGGGTGAAGTTTCGGCGGTTCAAGGGCCGCCTGTCACGTGATACCCCGCGCCGCGACACACAAGCGATATGTGTGACCTAGTTTAAGTTTTATTAATATGTATCTTAGGTTTAAGGTATTTATTTCTATGGGCCTTAGAATTAGTTTTTACCATCTGTACTATTCTTAAGTTGCCTGAAATAAAGTTTATATTATTATTATATATATATTATTATATTAATTGGTATCCCCCTAGTAAGAGGTCGGTTTGCAAGCCGTTGATCTCAACTTTTGTAAAAACTTCCTTTCTTACTTATGGATATCTAATTTCACTCGAGTTCCTAAACGAGCCGATGCAATAGCTGATATAATACCCGACTGAAATCCAAGGTTGAAATGAAAAGGGTCTTTGTTCAAATCAATAGGGGGATACCGATTGATGACGCTGGCTGTACACGTCAAAGCGCATGTTGTTGTAAGTTTTCCAATCCTTGCTTGTGTTTCAAACTTCACTGAACTGCTGCTGGAAATTTCTTATTGAGAATATTATTAACTTAATCTTGTTGAAAGCCAACTAGAGTATAACTATTTAAAGGAAAACAACTACAAGTTTTTAGTTTTCCGTTTTATTTTAACAGCTTCAATATATAAATTTTCAATATACAAACTACGACAAAAAAATATGACTTAGATTTGTCTCTGACCACACCCCACATTTAAAAACGTCTTGAATTCTAGAAGGCCTGAAAAACTGTCTACCAAAACTTGAAAATACCGTCGTAGGTAATCCTCTTTCGATAGGTACTAATCGTGTTATAGTAGTGCAAAATCCCAAGTGAAGTATGACAACTGAATCGAGTATGATGAGATTAAACCTCCTGGATTATATATTTCACTATTACGCCGTCCGCAATTGGCATGCATTTTCGTCCGAATTTTAAACGTGCGTACACGTACGAACACGCACGAATGATCCCAACAGTCCGCGTAGGTACTATGAGGCCCCGTACACTCTAGCCGATTAGACGTGCGTGTACGTGATAGTTCCGACGTCCGAAATCAATCCTAACTTGCTCTGATTTTTTAGGCGTTCATACGTAATAATCAGTAGGTATGGATAAAGAAAAAATTGTTAATTAAAAAAAAAACTTTACTGAATACTTTACTGAAAAACTTTACTTAAAACACATTCGCGTCAAAACACACGCACCACTACCACACCACGTCGCAGCGACAAAATGTGGTCCAGATGTGGTTGCGTGTGAATTGTGTCGCAGCGACTTTTTGCAGTTGCGTTGTGGTACCGACAAAATGTCAATGTGGCAGGCGCCAACTAGGCGCGCGCTGTTGATGACGTCATGTCGTCGCGATGTGGTTGCGATGTGGCTGCGATGTGGTCGTATTACACAGGTGGTCGATAACAACGACAAAATGTGGTACGTGTGAATTGGAAATTCATTTTCAATACAAATATACGCCCGACCACGTCGCGTCGTTGTGGTGTGGTTGACGGTGTCGTGTGGTTGTGGTACGTCTGAATTGGCACTTCTAGTTACTGACAGCGCGAGATTCGCGAATCTCTTTGTACAAAAACGTATAAAAACATTATGTCTAAAAAAATAAAACGCGTTCTAATATGAATGACATTAATAAAATAATCCCCTTCACGTCACAGTAGGACCTTTTAAGGGTAATTGAGTTTTTATGTAGAACAATGGACGAATTCGTTTTGTTTTTAATATTTACCTATTCAATTTTAAGCTGTGTTGACCTAGAAAGATGTACTCGACTTAAAGTTGCGAATTCGTATCCTGTCGTGTTTCAAAAGTTTTTTTTTGTGTCGTGTTTCAAAGGTTTTTTTAGTAAGTGCATTCCCCGAAATTTTAACTCACTTGTGTAAATTACTGGAAGTACTCAAATATCGTTGATTTTGGTACCGACAATGTTTCAAACAATCCGTATCTTTTGAATAAGAGCATACTTAGGACTTGCATCATGTGTTTATTCGTCCAAGCTTGCAATACATTCGAACAACATCATCAGTCCTGGGTTATCTGAATGCTTCCAGCCTGCGCAAATATTTCAGTGCCTCTAGTCAAAAAGGACATAAGTCATTTTGTTGACTTGTTGTCCTTTTGTTGTTTGTTGTTTGACTTATGTCAATGTCAAAAAGGACATAAGCGCCTCTAGCCAAAAAAGACATAAGCGCCTCTAGCCAAAAAGGACACAAGTCCTTTTTGACTAGAGGCACTGATTTTTGAGATTGGAGGAGCTGTGCTGTTTTTCTATATTTTTATATCTTTTGAACTTCTTTAACGTAGTAAAGAACAACATCAAGTTGATGTCAAAGAAAAAGTCTGCATAATTAAAAGGGACAAATACTTTTCAGTTCGACAAAGACCTACCCAGTTCTTTTGCAGCCAATTAGGGCAGCAAAATCAGGCCATCGTCCATCAAAAGGGCAAATTATAGCTTTTCTCTACTTGATATTACGCTTGATATTATAACCAGACAGTTTTTATTAAAGCAATAGTTTGTAAGTGTGAATTTCTGTTAGATACAGACAGATAAATAAATAAAATAAATAAATATTGGAGGACATTTCACACAGCGTAAAGCCCTAAAACACTCAGAAACAGAACAAACTTATACGTTCATCCCACAAATGTTTGTCCTGGGTGGGAAGCTAACCTACGACCTACAGTGCAGAAGGAAGAGTTGATTCCTATTAAGCTCAGGAACCAGTCAAAAGTATTTTTACTTCTTCTTCTTAGACACAGAATAAACATCCCACACATTTTACTCTGGGTGTAATCGAACCCGTATAGTGCAAATGCAATGCTACAAGTAATAACTGAGCTGTGAGGCAAGTTAATTCAATATCATTAACTTTGCCCTACTTTAGTGGGTAGTTAACTTTGCCTTCATTCTTCACATTAAACAAAAAATGTGTACCAAAGTCGTGGAGTACTCGGGGCGGCTAGGTAAAACTTACTATTAAAATCGAGCACTTACAAAACTCTCAATATTGTACTAACTTTTTTGTAAAAAAACTTGTTTTGTCAAGCTCTTTCAAGTTTTGCAGAAGTTTAAAAGAAATGTTCTTACAAACCGACTGAAAAATATTTTGCTTTTGTTTAATGCATAACTTAAAGGAATGGAACTTTTGTTCTTGCATGAATATTTGGTCACAGATTTCATATACAAAATGCATCATCATCATCATCAAAGAAAGCATGAACTATTGATACCCACTGTTGAGTATCAACAAGCTATGTACGAGTATATAGGTCTTCTCTCGAACATGCAATACAACACAATATTACGCGATACGAAGTTCGCTGGGTCAGCTAGTTTTCTAATAAATTGGGTTTATAGCCCGCGGCTCAGTTTGCGTAAGGCAGTGGTTCCTGCCCTTTTCAATCTTGTTGCCTCTATGACATGTCAATGAAACAGATTTAACCCCCAACTTTTTTACTTCAAATGTATTATAAAATTTATTATACGATACTTGTATGTAAAACTACAGGCGTTTCGTACTACTACTATATTCTAAGCTTTATAACCTACAGTTCTGGTAGGTACCACTAGCGTAAGGTAATTTTGTGGCGATAGTGATATGTAATACTTCCTTGTTTTATTTGCGTTCCCTGGTTGTGAGTCTCTGAAACCACAACACCCACCCAGATGCCAATCCTATTTAGGCAAATTGTTGCGTAAATATCTACTGAATAACACACCAATGAAGATTATCTACGCTGATTTTCCTTACTGGTTCGGCGTTTGAACTTTTCTCATTTCATACCATCTCAATATTCAAGTCAGGTGTCCTAAGGAATTTCTATACAATTTTAGTTCACGCCTAAAAGAGCTTCTTACCAATTTCCGACAAAAGTACAATCGACTCCTAAGGGATATAGAAGTAGGTAAGTACCTAAATATTGTCAATTTCTGAAGTAGAGGAGTACTAGGTTGAAAGTGGCAACTTGGGCAATTTGGCGTTGGATGTTTGTATGTCTCACGAAATGTTCGTTCTCGCAAAACTGTCGAACCGTTAATCCAATCTGCATGAAACTTAGTAGATCAATTAGGTTGTGCTATAAAAAATACTGGTGAGCATATTTGAGCTTAATTGATGAAGGGTTTGTAAAGCGAGAGTTTGCAACCCAGTATGGGTTTCCAAAAAGGTTAAAACAATAAAAGCATTACAGAAAAATGGTTGTCTCTAAAGTTGGTTTACGGACGATAATTTTACGTGTTAACGAAACGAACACTTAGGCCATTTGTACACCGTACAGATAGCACCATCTAGTTTTGATTTGTCTAACTACATAACCAACTACCTTACTACGACTATGGGTTCACAATCAAATATAGGTTTAACACCGATAGATGTGTGTGTATATATGTGTGTGTTCTGCTCGCGGAACGTGACACTTTTTCGTGCATGCAGCCGGTGTTCAGCGATTTATAAGACGCTAACACGTCAAAAAATAAATTGCTGAAGTCGCTGCGACTCCCTTTAGAAGGCACCGCAGAGCATGACATTTGGCGAATTTTACGTTAGAGCTGATTTACACAGGGTCAGTAACTGACTACAAATTCGAGGCAAGTCAAGTCTGTCAAGTGCTGACCCGAAAAAAACCCTGTGTAAACTGATTGGAAGTCAGTACAGTGGCTTGAAGTCAGCGCTGACTTGAATATTCGGACACGAATATTTTAAAGTCAGTTGGCGCCCCCCTGCGACTGACTTGTCTACTGACCCTGTGTAAATCAGCCATTATTCTTCAACTGTCTACAATCTACAAGTCTCCTATCTCACAGGTTTTCGGACGTTTCCCAGTTACCAGTCTCTCATAAACCAGGTTACCAATGAGATTATGTACTTATCTATCTTATGTAACTTTGCTTAAGAAAACAAATTCTTATTAATAAAAATATTAATTTTGTTGAAGCTCCTTTTTATGCTAGAGAATTTGAAGGAATGAAATTCTCTACCGAGCCCCGGAATACAATCATAAGCTTGTTTTTATTTTACTCATTCATTTAAATAGATATTTTAGAGGTAGAGGCTACCTGTCTGCGGCCAGAATCACGTTAGAATTTGGGCAGAGCGAGCGAGCTTGCGGTATACCACCTGAGCCTTAATTGGACAACCTCGAACGCATTTTATTTGCCACGGAGAAGGATATATTCTACCGTTTCATTTCAGAAATGAAGAGTTGTAATATCATATTTGGTTTTCTTAATTTTTTTTTTTAAATGAAGGTAAAATGTATTTAATGTTTTAGATTCATGAGAATTTAAATTATTTAGCCAAAATGTCTCCGAAGCCGAAATCGGCCAGGAAGATTATATTTCTACGATTTTTCTATATTAATATGTCATAAAGCGAAGATACCCATATTTATACTCCTAGCATCCATCAATCACATCGTATCTTCATAACTCTTCAGCACATCATGTGTAGGTACGGAAGGAACTTTGCTATCAGGGTCAAAATCCTTGCAAAAGTTTCGTAGGCGAATATATTCCAACGCGGAATAAATCTGTGACTTTTTACATGTATTTCGCCATCACTAAACGTCATGTTTGGACACGTACAATTTGTCGGTCCCAGCTAAAAAGTTGTTTATGGCGGAGCGGTGTGAAAACTCCATCAGAGAGCCGGACTAGATTTTATAAGCGAATGAATATTAGTTCAGTAGATATGTTAAGGTCTGACTTTTTAAGAAGAAGATTTATATATCGTCAGAAGGCAATGCTTTTAACAGAACACTGGAACACTCGTGCCTGAGACATTTCTGATATGGTTTTTCCAACACCTACACACTCTCCTAAAATTTGAAATTGAGTGTCAAAACATTTAACGCTATAACAGTGTATTGTAAAATAAAATATGTTTAACCAACCGTGTGCATGTATCAAGTCTTCACACACATCAATGACTACCTATTTCACGAAATCAATTTTACTTATCGGGCAACTTTTTCGCGCAAACGAAAGTTGTAGCAGCGTAGCTAGTCTACGTGTAGAGGTGCTACGGAAAGCGTAGACCCTATTTTGTATCGAATTCAGTTCGCATACAAAAATTGAAAATAACTTTTTTATTTAACTATAGTCTTATGATTTTTCTTAGTAGAAGTGAATGCATGATTTTTGTATTCTGATCAATTTATTAAGAGCCATTATACAATTTCGCACTCGACAAAATCAGCGCTCGGAGGGACAAAAGTTGCTAAATTCTAACACCCGATGAACAGCGCTCCGTTTCTTAGACTAAACGGTTTTGGTAATTTTCATGTGATTGATTTATTTGAGATAGTAAAAATACTTTTTGGGTAGGTACTTAGGTAGGTACCTATAGGTATAACACAAAACAAAGTCGGGTTAGTTACACCTTGAATACAAATAATTACAAAAAATAAATGTTTGTTTCTTTGTCCCATAAACCATATTGTGCTGATCTGATGGAGTCAGGAGCTTTTCAACAGAACTCTTCAGTAAATAGTCCGATTGAGTTGAAACTTGAATCTCAGCATGTCAGTCAAGTTCCGACTACAATGAAATAATATGGTGACAGCTAGCTCATCTGATGATGGAGTCAGGACCTGTTCCATGGAACTTTTTAATGATATGGGTATCAAATGACAGGGCTTGATGAGCGCAACACAATGCTGATCTGATGATGGAGCCAGGACCTGCTCCATGGAACTTTTTAATGATATGGGTATCAAATGAAAGGGCTTGATGAGCGCAACACAATGCTGATCTGATGATGGAGTCAGGACCTGTTCCATGGAACTTTTTAATGATATGGGTATCAAATGAAAGGGTTTGATGAGCGAAACTCAATTCTGATCTGATGATGGAGTCAGGACCTGCTCCATGGAACTTTTTAATGATATGGGTATCAAATGAAAGGGCTTGATGAGCGCAACACAATGCTGATCTGATGATGGAGTCAGGACCTGTTCCATGGAACTTTATAATGATATGGGTATCAAATGAAAGAGCTTGATGAGCGCAACACAATGCTGATCTGATGATGGAGTCAGGACCTGTTCCCTGGAACTTTTTAATGATATGGGTATCAAATGAAAGGGCTTGATGAGCGCAACACAATGCTGATCTAATGATGGAGTCAGGACCTGTTCCATGGAATTTTTTAATGATATGGGTATCAAATGAAAGGGTTTAATGAGCAAAACACAATGCTGATCTGATGATGGAATCAGGACCTGTTCCATGGAACTTTATAATGATATGGGTATCAAATGAAAGGGTTTTATGCGCGAAACACAAAGCTGGGTTAGGATTTACTTTTGACTTCGATTTTTGATGTTTGATTTTTCATTTTTAATCTTGATTTTAATATTAAAATCAAAATCAAGAAATAAAAATCAAAATAAAAATCCGAGATCCGAGAATCGAGAAATGAGAAAAAAGAATCAAGAATCAAAAATCAAAAATTAAAAAATCAAAAATCAAGAATTAAGAATCCGAGATACAAGATCCGAGAATCGATAATCGAAAATTGAAAATCAAGAATCAAAATCAAGAATCAAGAACCCGATATCCAAGATCCGATAATCAAGAATTGAGACTCGAAAATCAAGAATCCGAGATCCGAGAATAGAGAAACAAAAATTGAAAATCAAGAATCAAGAATCAAAGTGAAAGTCAAAATCAAGAATCAAAGTCAAAGTAAACCCCGACCCAGCTTTGTGTTTCGCTCATCAAGCCCTTTCATTTGATACCCATATCATTGTAAAATTCCAGGGAACAGGTCCTGACTCCATCATCAGATCAGCATTGTGTTTTGTTCATCAAGCCCTTTCATTTGATGCCCATATTATCATTAAAAGTTCCATGGAACAGGTCATAACTCCATCATCAGATCAGCATTATGTTTTGCTCATCAAGCCCTTTCATTTGATACCCATATGATTAAAAAGTTCCATGAACCAGGTCCTGACTCCATCATCAGATCAGCATTGTATTTCGCTCATCAAACCCTTTCATTTGATACCCATATCATTAAAAAATTCCATGGAACAGGTCCTGACTCCATTATCAGATCAGCATGGTGTTGCGCTCATCAAGCCCTTTAATTTGATACCCATATCATTAAAAAGTTCCATGGAACAGGTCCTGACTCCATCATCAGATCAGCATTGTGTTGCGCTCATCAAGCCCTTTCATTTGATACCCATATTATTAAAAAGTTCCATGGAGCAGGTCCTGACTCCATCATCAGATCAGCATTGTGTTTCGCTCATCAAACCCTTTCATTTGATACCCATATCATTAAAAAGTTCCATGGAACAGGTCCTGACTCCATCATCAGATCAGCATTGTGTTGCGCTCATCAAGCTCTTTCATTTGATACCCATATCATTATAAAGTTCGATGGAACAGGTCCTGACTCCATCATCAGATCAGCATTGTGTTTCGGTCATCAAGCCCTTTCATTTGATACCCATATCATTAAAAAGTTCCAGGGAACAGGTCCTGACTCCATCATCAGATCAGCATTGTGTTGCGCTCATCAAGCCCTTTAATTTGATACCCATATCATTTAAAAGTTCCATGGAACAGGTCCTGACTCAATCATCAGATCAGCATTGTGTTGCGCTCATCAAGCCCTTTCATTTGATACCCATATTATTAAAAAGTTCCATGGAGCAGGTCCTGACTCCATCATCAGATCAGAATTGTGTTTCGCTCATCAAACCCTTTCATTTGATACCCATATCATTAAAAAGTTCCATGGAACAGGTCCTGACTCCATCATCAGATCAGTATTGTGTTGCGCTCATCAAGCTCTTTCATTTGATACCCATATCATTATAAAGTTCCATGGAACAGGTCCTGACTCCATCATCAGATCAGCATTGTGTTGCGCTCATCAAGCCCTTTCATTTGATACCCATATTATTAAAAAGTTCCATGGAGCAGGTCCTGACTCCATCATCAGATCAGAATTGAGTTTCGCTCATCAAACCCTTTCATTTGATACCCATATCATTAAAAAGTTCCATGGAACAGGTCCTGACTCCATCATCAGATCAGCATTGTGTTGCGCTCATCAAACCCTTTCATTTGATACCCATATCATTAAAAAGTTCCATGGAACAGGTCCTGACTCCATCATCAGATCAGCATTGTGTTGCGCTCATCAAGCTCTTTCATTTGATACCCATATCATTATAAAGTTCGATGGAACAGGTCCTGACTCCATCATCAGATCAGCATTGTGTTTCGGTCATCAAGCCCTTTCATTTGATACCCATATCATTAAAAAGTTCCAGGGAACAGGTCCTGACTCCATCATCAGATCAGCATTGTGTTGCGCTTATCAAGCTCTTTCATTTGATACCCATATCATTATAAAGTTCGATGGAACAAGTCCTGACTCCATCATCAGATCAGCATTGTGTTTCGGTCATCAAGCCCTTTCATTTGATACCCATATCATTAAAAAGTTCCAGGGAACAGGTCCTGACTCCATCATCAGATCAGCATTGTGTTGCGCTCATCAAGCCCTTTCATTTGATACCCATATCATCATAAAATTCCATGGAACAGGTCCTGACTCCATCATCAGATCAGGTCGCTGTCACCCTATTATTACATTATTAGTTACACTACAATTCAGATCATTATTCTGCTTTAACGGCCTTTTTAGCCCCGCAGAAAATATTTAAAAATAGGTAATTAATAACTTAGCAACCAATGTATCAAACGCTCCTATTGCGCTATATTCTTCGTAGCCGGCGACGTGCTTTACGAGTCGACTCAGTGCGAGCTCCGGGATGCAAAGCGATACGTCCACCCCCTAGAAGCGCTCGGCGCGGTCTGCTTGCGTCGAGTAGATAGGGTAGTAGATACGACGCGTTTTAGGTTGTTTTAAAAGATTTTTCATTGCCAATTTTTTAATCTTTTTGCATTTTTTTTTTCAGAAAAGGATTGATTTTGAACTGAAGTTTATTTCTGTTTTATTAATTTTACGAACAAGAGTTCTAAGTCAGTTCTAAGTAGCCAAAATCAAAAGCAATTCTTTGGCCGTTTTCTCGAAATTTGGACTAAGTTAAAGATTTTTTTACTCAAAAACTAAATAAAGGTAGTAAAAAGTGATCCATTTAATAGTTTAATTGACTATCACAGCAATACATCGTAATTTTTTTATACCATTAAGACGTCAAAATGATTCGTAAATATGGTGATTTCTAAACCTCTTACAGCAAAAATTCACAAAACAGTCGCCGGTTTGAGGTCGATTAATCAAAAAGAAATAACAAAAATACAAAAGTAGCTCATTTAATAGTACAAAATTGAAATGATATTTCATGCTGTGCCATAAAATTTTAAAAAATACAGTGTTTTCATTGAAAAATCCTGCCCCGAAACATCACGTAAATCAGAAAATTACGTATAATGCCTCTTAAATGTTATTCAGCTTTCAATAAAATTTTAGCCGTGTTTTATGTACTGTTTTTGTTGAGTGTGTTTACTATAGTGATTAGAGGTCTTCCAGAATTAATAATAAACAAGCTACGGCTCTTACCAGAAACATGGCAAATATAATACCTAGAACTAATATTTTTCATTACTTTCTAAAAACTCACCGCCAGTTCACTTTCAAATTTGTTTCACCAAATCCTACTACGGAGGATATAGGTCTGAACATTTTGTACAAACCACGTTCTAAATAGTTTTCATACATTTCCTTTCACAAATTGGTAAGTACAAACGCAAGGGTATTTCGCAAAATATTTGAAAACTTCACAAAACTTTGCTCTCCGTCCAGAAAGCTTTAGAACATTCAAGTAATTTCCTCACACTCGTAAGTTCTTGGGAAAGCGACGAGAGTTATTCAATTACACATAACTAACATTGCACTCCGTTCCGCGCGTTTGCGGACACAATGACCAGTTTTGAAATGGAAAAGTGTGATTATTTAGCTTTCTTTATCTATAGGAAAGAGAGAGATGGAGAGAATTGCATCGTCGCACCGACAAGAGCTGAGCTCTTAAGTTTAAATAATAAAATTTATACTTCTATACTAATATAATAAAGTGGAAGAGTTTGTTTGTTTGAACGCGCTAATCACAGGAACTACCAGTCGGATTAAAAATATATTTCTGCATTTGATAGCTAAACTCTTGAGAAAGGTTATTTCTATATTTAGGCTGGTTTTCATCATTATCATCATTAACATTATACCATCACTCCGGGGGCAACGCCGCGAGGACGCTGCTAGTAACTTATAGTTATGAAAGTGTAGCACACAGACACATACTTATGTCTGTAGGACTGTCGTCTCACTGCATTCACACTTTTTGTCAAGCTACAGTGCGGTAGACTTGGTTTTCCAGGCACTTAAACTTCTTTGAAAAGCTCTAGGGGGCAGTTAGAAAAGCGTAGCAGAATAAGTTAAATAAACTAAAGCTTTTACTGTTTTCTAGATAATTTATAGAGCGTAGTCGGTAGATAAGTTATGCCTACAATTTTTAGTGTCTACCAATGATATTGCACTCTAGATAATGCTACGTTCATAGTTATCGACGTTTAAAATATGGTCGCACTGATATAGGTACAACCCAATATAGTGCACTCTACGTTGACAAGTTCTGCAAATGAATAGTAGATTCGGATTCAGCACTGAAGTCCGATAGACGCAGCGCTGCTATCGCAGAACTAGGTTATGGAAAAAATTACTAATTGTCCAAATAAGGCTTTTTCCGCTTTTTCCGTAGGACTTGAATGCTGAATCCTACTCTACCTATATACTCGTACATAAACACAATAGCATTTGATTATTTTTGTAATTCACTACACGCGACAAACACGTCTAGGGTGTCGCCCTGCTTGACGCCGACTAAAGACAAGACTTCCCAATTGGGACGTTTTCGAGTCTTGATTTTGCGCGCGCTAGAAACATATCTAAGGATTATTTTTAAATATCATTGATGTCTACGAAAAAGTTGACATTGGTTAAAAAAATGTTAAATAAAGTTTCTCGCAATCTTGCAAAAAATAAAGTAATCTTGCAAAAAATGGGGTAGTTTTTGCTGGCCAAATCGAATGTTCAACATTTTTATAGCCATAGCAATGTATAAACTGCTGAAAAAACGACTGCGTTTCTCTTGAGTACACTCTTCTGATGCTTACTTGAGTACCCTAAGCCCTAGAGCTCAGAAAATAAAGTTCAAAATTTATTAAAAATGTAGATAAAGTCCGTAAGATTAGTCGACCAAGATCCGAGAAAATTGCCCGCTGGGGTTGAATGCAATATGACCCGTTCTAACCTTTGCAACTTTTTTCTCGCTTCCACACTTTAATATCACTAATGCAGGACAGAGATAGATGAAGATTATGGAATATGTGACTGGAAAAATAGGAGCAATTTACACAGTAGGGAAAGAAGTGGAATATAATTTGTAAGGGTTAGTTCAATTGAATTTGTACGTAGGTACCCTTTACATTTGTCCCACTTTTATAAATTATAATTTATAATATAGACTTTTAGATCCAAACCTTCGGGTTATAGGTCGAAGTAACTAATCCACCAAATAAACTGGCCCAAAACCTCATGTGGTATTTTTTAACTGAAATGAAAACTAAAATATTTAAAAAGTGCCTGTACTTAGTGGTTTTCGCTCAAAGTGTCTTGATGTCGGATTTTCTTTACAAGCGAGTGCTAAAACGGAATTTAACTTATCTTGAAAATAGAGATAGCATGTCAAGTGTCCGTCTAAGAAATAAATTTCAGACTTAGGACTCGAGTTCGAGCACCGATAACACAACGTTACGAAACGGTGTCGAAGCATTAGAAATAGATTACTTTTCTACTGGCCTGAATTCTACTAGATGACAACCGCTTTGGTTTTGGTTCGATCTCTTAAATGTCAGCCATTTGGTGAAATAGTAGAATAGCTTTTCAAAAATTTGTTCTGCCAAAGTTCAAAACCTCACCACAACTGAGTCGTTTGTTATTAGTAGTCATGGAAACAGTCGCTTTAGTTGAGGTTTTGGTTGAGGTTGATAAATAGTTCGGTACCAGAATCGACGCCCTGAATAAAATTATATGCTCCAATAACACTTACAGAAGTCGTACCATTTACATTTTTAATTAGCTTTTACCAAACATCTCCGGTGGTTTGTTTCATCTAACTAAGCGTTTAAAGATCATTTAATTAAACATTTTAAACCGTTATTATTTTAAGTTTAATAAAACAGTAGCGCGGTTGAAAAGTGATTGAAACACAAGTACTTTCAGATTTTAAATACTACCTACGATTATGAATAAAATTAGTTGAATATAAAAATCTTGATATCTACTGTGTGTGAAAGATCATTTAAACATTTTAAACCGTTATGATTTTAAGTTTAATAAAACAGTAGCGCGGTTGAAAAGTGATTGAAACACAAGAGCTTTCAGATTTTAAATAGGTACCTACGATTATGAAGAAAATTACTTGACTAAAAACATTTTGATGCTACATATGTGTAATGAGAAACTTTGTTGGTCGCGAAAGAACAGGAGTAGAATCACCTAGCTCTTAAGACGATTCAAAGTGATCATAGTGTTCCTAATGAAGAAATATTTTTTGAATTAGGTACCTATTTTAAAAAAAAAAAAAAGTTCAAGCAAAAGGAATTGCCGTCTGTATTATAGCAAGTTTAAATTCTATTTATCTCACTGAAAACAGGTGTGAATTTTATACACCGTTTATTTTTGGTCAGTTTAAAGCCGGCGCCTACGTAATCTATATCGATAACCTTACTCAAAAATAATAATAAAAATAAGATCCATTTTTTTTGCAATTAATAATATCACGAAACATAGGCAGGATAAATCACGGAGGTACGTGCTCTGTGCTCAGCTGTTGCTACGGCGGGCGTAGAGTCTACGCTATGTCGTAGTCATACATACATACCTAGGTCATTAGCTCTGCGCGCCTACGACACCTTACCAAGTGTTTTCCTCACTTTTGTTAATCTTTTCAACTATTTAGTTTCGTATGAAATACTTATCAAATTCAAAAATTAAACCAACGACACGAATATGATTAAGCAATACAGGCAGTGGGTGCTGGCTTTAAACTGACCCAAAATTAACGGTGTATCGAATAAACATCGCGGCGATGTACGAGAAAACTACTTCCAGCGAAGACTATTACATACATAACCTCTGAAATTCCATTGTGAAATTCAATAAAGCGGTAACCGCGGCAGATGTAGGCAAAACAGTGTTAGCAATATTGCAAGCTCGCGCATCTTCATAAATCCTTCATTTTGAATTAAACCGCACGGAAAATTATGTGAAAGTTCGTTACTTGCTTATTCTAATTCGATTGCCGTTGGGTTGAAATATTTTTATACTAAAAAAACTTTTGTTTCACTATCATCGATTAAGCTAAATAAGCCCTGAATAAGCTAGGTATCACTTAAAATAGCTAGTTATTACCTACCTGAACTAAGAATACTAAGATTCATGAATTGGTTTAAAGTGACGAGTAGGTAGGTAACCTCGCTTACCCAGATGAAGAGAATTGAATCAGTGGTGGTATTTATATCGACGGCATTCTTTACGTGAGTAGGTAACTCTAATGTTATGTACTAGGTAGGTACCTACTCACGAGAGTTTTAAAACCTTTACCATTGATGTGGGTGAAAGCTATAGCTATAAAGTATTATTTAATATAGAATAGACTGAAATAGATAGGATTATTATATAATGTGTTATTCACCACAAAGTTTTATACCACCCTAATAATCGAGTTATCTTTCGCGTCGCACCAACACATAATTGAATTATGTACGCTTCGAGTTGAGTAATGAAAAATATGGAAATTCTCCTTCCTACTAATATATAAAAAGTCATTATAGTTGTTTGTATGTAGGCACGGTACATTTATCTAATAACGGTTCAAATAATTTTGAGTAGGTAGGTAACTTGCCGTTTGATGAGACTGAAAAGTCTCATCAGTCCGATCGTAGGACTAAATCATCGGACTACTGATACCTACTAGAGGTTTTTTGAATGACTAGTTGACTAGTTGAGGATTCAAGGACGTATTTCAAACATTTTGTAAATTGAATAACGTAGGTAGCTAAAATAATTCCATACTGCTGGAAGTATTTTTCTTCATCATCATCATCATCATCAGCCATTTTGAACCCACTGCTCGGCATAGGCCTTCCTTCGTATTTTTCTTAAATTCTAAAAAATCAAGTTAGCTTTGATCCTTATTTGATCGAACAAATCCGCATGCGCAAGATAGAGAAAAATATGTAAATTCAAGATCACGCTGCTAAATCAGATTACTCTGACGTCTCTCCTACGTTTCGTGCCTTCTGACTTTTTCAAAGGAGTTGGGTTTTATTCAATTTCAAGTTTCTAGTGTAGACTAATCCTTTTAAACACATGACAGTTGCATGAAGCTAAGTCTTTAAATTGGATGAAAGTGGCTTATGTGGATGCATCTAAAGGTGACGGTTCACGCCCGAGACCAAGACGGAAGACCGAGACCAGCGGGCTGATGGTCTATCTTGTCTTAAACCTCAAATTGGTCTCAAACTGTCAAAACGATCGCGTTAAGCCCATCACACACACAGCAGACAATATATCTTATGAAATATGAATTTTGAGATCGCGCCCATACAAATTCTATGGAGGACCACACGAGCAAATATAAATTAGGTAGGTACTTACAAAATATATTTGGTGCGATATGTCAAGATTTATATTTCAAAAGATATAAAAGCAGCATTTACACGCAGAGATATCTGTACGGATATCTGTGCAGATATCTGTACAGTCCAGGGCCTGTATTCTATTAAATGACAACCGCTTTGGTTTTGGTTCGAACTCTTAAATGTCAGCCATTTGGTGAAATAGTAGAATAGCTTTTCAAAAATTTGTACCTACTGCCAAAGTTCAAAACCTCACCACAACTGAGTCGTTTGTTATTAGTAGTCATGGAAACAGTCGCTTTAGTTGAAGTTTTGGTTAAGGTTGATAAAAAGTTCGGTACCGGAATCGAGCCCCAGATGCCGCGGGAAATAGCACGCGCCATTCCAACCTTTGACAGTTTTATCCGCGGTTATCTGTAAAAATATCTGTAGGTACAGATATCTGTTACAGTCCAGATCCAAGGTAAAAACTCTACCGTGTAAAGGCCGCTAATATCTGCTGTGTGTGGTACGCTTTAGGTATCTTTTGTCGCCTTCGGTCTTGTTGAGTTGAGATTGACAGAGCTACTTGCGAGGTCTTTCTGTATGGCTGTCTGAACTGTCATATTTGACAGTTTGAGACCAATTTTGGTCGCTATCAAAGATAGACAATGAGGGGGCTGAGAGCGAGACAGGAGACCGTTGTCATATAAACTGACGGTTCTCTGTCCCGTGTCACTTTCGCGCACCCCTACAAAGCCTGTCTCTGGTCGCGGTCTCTTATCTCGGTCGCGAACCACCACTATAAGGTCTGTTATCTCTCTCTTATAGAGCGTAATGATAAGTACCTACCTACCTACCTACCAGCAATCATTTCAAAGCTTTCCAATTATATTTAGGTGAGAAAAATGCTCAAGAAACTCACCACTGCTTTCGTAGCGTCTGCGAATTCGAGATTAAACTGAAAAAACTCATTTCCATAAACAGTATCTACCCTGGTTGAGCCACTATTGTTACTTACGTAAATCCAGGCTTTGTTCCGCTAAAAGCTAGTTATCATAAATCAACACAAACGAGGCGAAACCACAGATTATATTCTAGTCTAAATTTCATCTTTCATATTAAAATTTTACGACGCGACATAGTATGAGATACTTAACTTGGCCTAATATCTATTACTAAGAGTGTAAAAGACTACTTACACACAAAAACTGAAACAATAATTATCTTTATACACCGTTTATTGGCAAAATGCACATTATTATTATTATTTTTTTTTTGGTAGGTACGTATGAATGCTTATTACTTGAGGGCAATCTATGCCTACACTCAAGGGGACGCCGTTAGTGCCTAAAAAGAGTTAGCTTGCTATATAAAACTTCCTTTCAGTTATTTAAGTTCAAAAACTTTCTTAGAACTTTCTCAGTTGACCATCAAATTAAGTGAGAGTAGGTAGGGGAACCTGTTGAACCTCGGCCACACGATTTTCTTTAATTTTTTTTGTCTATAAAGATTGGAATTAGGTTTACCAAATATGGACACATGTAAAGATACACTATTTGACTACATATTTATGAAATAAATTTTGTATTTTTAATGATACTTTAGAAGATAAAGAGATTTGAACGAAAAATGGGAAATTGTCGAAGGTACAACACACCAGATATACCTTGGTCACTGCAAGATGTACCTTGACCTTACTAGTCTTTTTTCATGAAAATACCATGTTATCGGATCAAATAACGCTTTATTTTTAAATTAATGGAAAGAACATATTTATGGTATATACTTAAGATAAAAAATAATCATAATTTACATTTTTAACTTAAGTTATGCTAGAATAATAAAAAAACAATAAGTTCTTAAAATTTCTGTGATCTTAAGATCATTATCGCGTCCTATTATAATAATTTATCAACAAAAGTTCAAATACTTTACAGCTTTTAGGACAAAATAGACTTCTCTCTTTGTATAAACCTTCTTCGGTGTTTTTTTTTTCTGTTTGATATCTTGATACAAATTTGTACGTAAGCCCCTATCCAAAGTACAAAGCAAATATGGTGGCAAAGGTACAACATTTTCTTATTTTAAATTAACGAATTTTTAAAATGCACTTTGAGTTCGTTTTGGGTCGATATTTCTATGCCTATCTAAAGTCCATTTCACCTATATTTGATTGCACGAAATGGTTATCTCGTAAGTATGTACTGTTTTATATGAATTAACTTAGAGTAAAATTAAAAATACCCTCTTTTTGAGCACTTTTTTATATTTTTAATTCGTACGGTTCACTCACTCCACGCTGGTTTTTCAATTCTAGCTTCATGTTGGTGTTGACCAATGAAGATTATAATGCCACAAACAAAAACAAAAAAACTCGCACAGATTACGAGATAAGCCTTGGTGGCCGAGGGATATCAATGGACGAGGTTCAACAGGTTCCCCTACCTACCTACTACCGAATTCAGTAATTGATCACCAAGTTACAAAATAGGCCTGTAGATATGCTATTACACTTGTATCCTACTAATATTATAAAGGCGAAAGTCCGTGTGTGTGTGAATGTTTGTTACCACGTATCTCCATAATTACTAAACCGATTTTGATGAAATTTGTAATGTAGATAGTTTAGGTTCTGGAATAGCACATAGGCTACTTTTTATCCCGGAAAAATGTATGGTTCCCGTGGGATAAAAAAAAGTAGTTCACTAGTAATCAATAATTATCAAATCAAGTTAAAAATTACCAGCAGTTTTAAAAACAATTCCTGTTAGGTATCAGTAGTATCACTATTCAGGTGTAGGTATTGTATGAACTAGAACAAAGGTATCGTATACCACAAAGAAAACTTCAGTGTGCATTGTTTGAGCTCGGCTCAGAGAGGGCGCTGATAGCGGCTTTGTTTACTGCAACTTTACAATGAATGCTTTTTAGAACTTAAGTTTAAAATGGTAGATCTAATACCTGGAGGCTATATATATTAAAGTACCTACCCACTTTAGCCAAAGTAATGTTAGAATTTTTTATAAAAATTTCATAAGATTACTTACACGTTAATAATTCTAATACGTTTTTAAATCAGTACATATTTAGATTTATTATTTTTAATTAAAATACAATAAATGTGATTATTTTATTATTGAATGTTACGATTTACATTTGTGTTATCAAAATATCTCAAGTGTTAAAGCATTAAACAATTACTTCCGTTGGAGTTGAAATATTATATTGAGTAAACATTAAATAGTTTAAAATAGTTGATATAATATTTTGTATAAATTGATTATTAATAATAAAATATAAATGGATTTTTAAGATATAAAACTAGTTTATAATCATGAATTTGGAATAATGATGTTTGCTATAAAAATAAGATGGCGACTGCACCAGTCTTGTGATAACTACGGAACAATTTGGACAGGAATCGATTGAGAGAGAAGAGCTCTTAGTCTATTTACGATCCGAATCCTTAATTGCTTTTATCAGAAGGTGGGATGTAACCTAAACTCACAAGAAGAAAGCGTGTACATCAGTGAGCAGAAAAGAGTTAGATGATCTCGGTCTACCCGCAAGAAAAATGTGAAGATACCAAGCTTGGATAAAATTGTGGATGTGAAGAACAGTGATGATGTGGATGAACCGTGCGTGCCCGACCATCATCATCATCGTTGTTGATTGCTTTGAGCCACACCGACGAGAGCTCAATCGAGAGCTCAATCTGACGAAAAATCAACGTGAAAGATCTAATGCGAAGAAAATTGATCCAGTGCTACAATCGTGGAAAATAGTGACGTTGAACGCTACAATGTTTCGGTTATGGAATATTAGAACAATGCTGACTTCATCAGGAACTCGAAAAAGGTCATGTAATCGTTTTATTTTTTTGGTGTTTTATTTCTTTTACAAAGCAACGACCAAACGTGCTTGATGTTATTTGTTTCAGATGTGTTGGTAATGTAAACAAGGCGCGTGTTGGTCATGTAATACAAGCGTTGGCAACGACAGTGGTATATGCGGTAGCAGCGACGTTGGTGCGGCGGAAAGCGACGTCATACAGCGTCGAGTGGATTTGGTGCAGCATCTGCAACCCTAACGGATAATTGATTATCTGGTGAGCGCGTTCCATTTTACTTTGACTCGGGCCGTAAATGTTGGGATAAAGGAGATTGACCATTTTTGTATGGACGTTGGACCAAGTGCTGCCCAACATTGAATCATAGTGCATAATGTTCCTTAGACTAATACTAGTCTGTAACCCAAAGCGTTTCAGAATCTATCCGAGGAGTAGGAATTGAAAAAAAAAAAAAAAAAAAATTGTATAGGTTTTACATTGACGAAAAATAATAACCAACAGCTTATTTTTAAAATAAAAGACGGTAACTATTATTATAAATAATGGATTATATTTTTATAAAACGCTTAGTTAAGGAAAGTCTTTTGATCAATCAATCGTTTATTAATTACCACGTGCCGCGTTAATTATGTATACTTAATACTTGCCAAATTGAGAACTGGAGAATCCAATGAACTACTCGCCACGTTTGAACTGAATGTAGATGATGTCAAATGGTAGTGGTACCATTATTCTATTATTCTTTAGTCTTACTAATCTGGATGGCAGTCTTGTTTACACAGACTGAACTTATTCTCCCGCGACACAGGCTAACCCCTCTTGCGGGGATAACTAGTAGCTACGATTTTTTGTTAAATGTTTGTCTCTGGTAATAAATGTATTTGTATGTCGAGATATAGACGAGTGATAGAATGAAGTGGAAGAGAGAAACATGTTGTGCCGACTCCACCTAGTGGGATAAGGGCAGGGAGATGATGATGATGAATAAATGTATCTGTATTTGTATTAAGTAGATAGGTATATAAAATGTATTTATTATTTTATATCTGGATTGTTTGTGGAAACGTTGACTAAACTTGATTATAATGGATTTAGCATTTTATACCTGGCTGGCAGTCTTGTTTGTGGAAACGTTGACTGAACTTTATTATCATGTAAGTATTTATTATTTTATATCTGGCTTGTTTGTGGAAACGTTGTCTGAAATTGATTATAATGGATTTAACATTTTATATCTGGCTGGCAGTCTTGTTTGTGGAAACGTTGACTGAACTTTATTATCATGTAAGTATTTATTATTTTATATCTGGCTTGTTTGTGGAAACGTTGTTTGAACTTGATTATAATGGATTTAACATTTTATATCTGGCTGGCAGTCTTGTTTGTGGAAACGTTGACTGAACTTTATTATCATGTAAGTATTTATTATTTTATATCTGGCTTGTTTGTGGAAACGTTGTCTGAACTTGATTATAGTGGATTCAACATTTTATATCTGGCTGGCAGTCTTGTTTGTGGAAACGTTGACTGAACTTTATTATCATGCAAGTATTTATTTTTTTATATCTGGCTTGTTTGTGGAAACGTTGACTGAACTTGATTATAATGGATTTATTATTTTATTTCTGGCTGGCAGTCTTCTTTGTGGAAACATTGAGAGAACGTTATTATAATGGATTTATTATTTTATTTCTGGCTGGCAGTCTTCTTTGTGGAAACATTGAGAGAACGTTATTATAATGGATTTATTATTTTATTTCTGGCTGGCAGTCTTCTTTGTGGAAACATTGAGAGAACGTTATTATAATGGATTTATTTTTTTATTTCTGGCTGGCAGTCTTCTTTGTGGAAACATTGAGAGAACGTTATTATAATGGATTTGTTATTTTATTTCTGGCTGGCAGTCTTCTTTGTGGAAACAATGAGAGAACGTTATTATAATGGATTTATTATTAAATTTCTGGCTGACAGAGTTGTCTAAAAGAAATAACCTGAACAAATATGATATTTTTGTTTATTAAAATTTCGTTATTTATTTAACAATGTTTGGCTGGCACTCTAATGTTGTCATATTGGTATTCATCGACTGAATAATAATGATGGATGTTTTATAAAAAAAAAAAAGTTTATTTTAAGATATAGAAATATATAAAATTATGCAAGTCGAATACGTTTAGGAAATTAATTATGGCACTAAGTTAATTAAATAAAGGTAACTATAATAGTTTATACTAAAACTGGTACACTGTTTGTAAGTTTGAGGACAAACTTAAGGTCAGGAAAGGCCGAATGTTAGAATTTTTTATAAAAATTTCATAAGATTACTTACACGTTAATAATTCTAATACGTTTTTAAATCAGTACATATTTAGATTTATTATTTTTAATTAAAATACAATAAATGTGATTATTTTATTATTGAATGTTACGATTTACATTTGTGTTATCAAAATATCTCAAGTGTTAAAGCATTAAACAATTACTTCCGTTGGAGTTGAAATATTATATTGAGTAAACATTAAATAGTTTAAAATAGTTGATATAATATTTTGTATAAATTGATTATTAATAATAAAATATAAATGGATTTTTAAGATATAAAACTAGTTTATAATCATGAATTTGGAATAATGATGTTTGCTATAAAAATAAGATGGCGACTGCACCAGTCTTGTGATAACTACGGAACAATTTGGACAGGAATCGATTGAGAGAGAAGAGCTCTTAGTCTATTTACGATCCGAATCCTTAATTGCTTATAGTAAGGACTTACTTACGTGACCGGCGTTATTTATACGAGGCGGGTGAGCCTTTGGCGAAAAATACCGCTGGCGAGCTTAGCCATTGATACTGGTAGATGTACCGTGTGGTATCGTTAAGGTCAGACGGTCACTCGAGTAATTGATTCATTTCTCTTTCATTCCATGTTCACACGGATAAGACGGAATGCTAAAGAAAAGAACATTCACTGTTCTATTCTTGTTTATGTCTTGTCTATGTCATAGAATGAAGTCGTTCTTGGATGGCCGACTTCGAGTGAACATTCATTTTCGTGTTCAGATGGTTCATTTTTCTTTCATTCGGAGTGCGAGTGAAAGATGCGAATGCACCGATCCGACATTGTTGGATTGTTTCATTAATGAATTCACTTTTCTTTCATTTTATGTTAAGACGCTTCATTCCTAGTGAAAGATGCCGAATGAAAAACAGAAATGAATGAAAAATGAACCGTGTGATTCCACCTTTAGATACAGCATGCCTCAAATTTTCTGCGTAGCGTTGTTTTTTACTATGTGACATTCCCCTTAATGCAATAGGTACCTAATCATTATTAGGTATTAATATTTAATGGTTGCATAATTTCTACGTGAAGCCAGCTGCGCATCTAACGATGTACTTATATTGGTTAACAATCGGAATTTTATTAAAAAAAATTAAGTACTTACTGGAAAACTCAAGGGGAGGCCTTTGCCCAGCAGTGGGACAGTGTAGGCTAAAAACAACAACTTAGATACTTAGAAAGTTTTTTTTATTTACATTAAAAATAAATTGATAACAAACAAATCCATTTTAATCCTACATTCAAATTTCGACTAAGTAGGGGAGGTAGGGGAGGGACGGGCAGTCGGGAGACATTGGCCCCCCCTTTTATTCCGATCCAGTTATAGATTTTATTTTTTCCCTACTCTGGTAGTTTACTTTACCGAATGGCAACGCTGTTCATCCATATACTATCTGTCATTTATGTTAGTTATCAAACACAGACACCTTTGAAGTTACGCGCTAGTAAAAGTTAATGTTTTGATCTGGTTTCGCATCTTAATAGAGGAAAAACCAGCAAAAGGCGCGTCTGTTTTTTAATATATTTCTATGGTTTATATACTAACGTATAAATTAAACTGTAATTCACGCTGAAATATCTAAACAAAAAAATTTACAGGAATCTTATGTTGAAAAAGTGTACCGAGGAGCAATGGGCACCTTGATGTGAGGGAGGTTTGGGCATGCCAAATCTAATGTATTAGACTGAGCAATATAAGAATTACCTTTTTTTTAAAAAAATAGCTAGTGTCCCACTAGGTGACATCAAAAATAAGTTGCCAGGACCAAAGACATGCAATAAAAGTAAACGTGGTAGCTTTAAGTACATATTCTACATACCTTTATGGGTCATACCTAATTTTAGATAAGTAAAATGTTGAATAAGTAAGATTGTTTACTTTTTGTTGATTTTTTTGTGATAAAGGTACTATTTGAGATGTTTTAATTTGATGTAAGCTTTTACGTTTGGTTTATACTAAAGATATTTAGTGTTTTATACGACATGCCCAAACCTCCCACAGGGGGTGCCCAAGCCTCCCTACCATAGGGAGGTTTGGGCACTTTTGACTTACTTCTGAAATTCTCTCGTAATTTTGAGGCCGATTATAATTTTAAGAAAGTTTTTTCTAAAATATCTAGCTAAATATATAGTGCAATAACACTTGGCTATAAATGTTGATAATATAAAAAACCTGATTTTTTACGCGTTATTTTGTAAAAAAGTGCTCGTCCCTCCCCTACCTCCCCTACTTACATAAAATCCACTCATTTTTGACAGTCCATAAACAGGAATATTTTTAAATTATTTGTTAAGTGCCTACACTTTATTCTAACAACTTTACATTATTAAATTACCTTTAGGTATAATTCATTTGTTTTCCAAATAACTAAAACAAAATAAGCCTAAGACGTGTGAAGTGGACTGTATGGTGTGGTGGGGTTGCACTGATCCAGGATTTTCAAGCGCTGCAGGAAATTTCAGGAATTTCAGGATTTTCAGGATTTTCAAAGACTTCTTAATTTCTTCTATTTCAGCTTTTATTTCTTTCTTCTTAAGTAGTACTGTCACCGGAACCAACTGTGTATCGCAGTACACGGCTCCCTTGCTTAACTACCTCGAGGCGTGACCGAACAGAGAGCGTCGCATTTTGCGCCTGTTCAATCACTGATTTTCTCTATCGCCTACGGGGTTTTTTGCTCATAATTCTTTATTTCTTAAACTTATCCGTTACATTTTAGTCTTAAAATAAGCGCTATCTTATTCTCTATCTTATAAAACCTGATTCATAATCCTAGGTGTCCTATTTCACAAGATATTAAAAGATACATTACAAAAAATCGCTAAACCTAACTTTTCCTAACGACTTTTATTTTATTTCTGCTAAGCTATGTAACGGATTTATTTGAAACTTGCTTAAAACGATTCTCTAACATTATTTTAACAAATTAAACTTTAAATACTAAACATAACTATACTTATGTTAATCACTTTGGTTCAAAATCACACTTAAGCTAAGACCGTTCGTCGTGTCCAGTACATCCTCCCCCCGGCGCAGCTCGCGTAGCCTCCTCCTTCACCAACACGACGAGCTTGCTGGTCGGCCGCTTGAAGACGCCAGTCTTCGTCCGCACATCCGCCACACGTACGCCTCCGTCTGGTCCTTCGTAGGTGCGCTCGACGACTCCCATCGGCCACACGTTTCGGGGTAGCGTGTGGTCCACGACGACAACTATGTCTCCTTGTTTCAGTGGTCGCCTGTTATTCATAGGCTCTCCACGGGGTACCAATGTAGGCAGGTACTCTCGAAGCCAGCGCCGCCAGAAGTGGTCAGCAAGCGCTTGGCTCACCCTCCATGTTCGCCGATCTGTCTCGCTGCATGGCCCAGTGGTAGGTAGACCGGCGGATGACCCCAACAGGAAGTGGTTCGGGGTCAACGCCTCGGGCTCCTCGGGATTCACACTGACATGCGTGAGTGGTCTCGCGTTGATGGAGAATTCCGCTTCAGTCAAGAGGGTGTTCAGCACTTCTTCTGGTGGTTCTCTCTCCTTCAAGGTGGCGGCTAGTGCGACTTTGACTGATCGCACCAGTCGTTCCCAGGCTCCCCCCTGGTTTGGTGCTCCAGGGGGTATGAAACGCCATTCCATCCGGTGCAGCTGTCCTTCTTCTCGCAATGCTGGTGCCCATTCCGCGTAAGCAGCCTGCAGTTCCTTGTCTGCACCTCGGAAGTTTGTTGCGTTGTCTGACATCATGAGACGGGGCCAGCCTCTCCGCGCAGCCATTCTTCTCAGAGCCATGATTGCAGAGTTGATGGAGAGCGTCGGAACAACCTCTAAGTGTACGGCTCGTGTGGTGAGGCACGTATAGAGGGCTCCCCATCTCTTCTCTCGGCGCCGTCCAATCTTCACGATCATGGGTCCGAAGTAGTCTGTTCCACATTGACTGAACGGGCGTTGAAATGGCTCAAGGCGGGCTCTCGGCAGGTCTCCAGTGGCTGGTGGTTGCGGTTTCATCTTCCGTACTTGGCAGAGTCTGCATTCCCTCTCGATGCCACGTACTGTCGGTCGCAGATGAATCACCCAATATTTCTGTCTCAGGTCGTTCGTCACGCGCTCCCTGTTTGCGTGACCAGCTGCGCAGTGCTCTCGCAGGACGATGAGTTTGGTGATGTGATGACGGCCATCAAGGATCACAGGCCTCTTCATCTCGATCGGTGCGTCGGCGGCTCCAATGCGTCCTCGCACTCGCAGAATGCCATTTTCTAAGATCGGGTCCAATCTGAATAGACGACTCGATTTTGTGATTGGACGAGACATTTTCATTCGCTGCATCTCGTCTGAGAAGCTCTCTCTCTGTGCTCGGCGAATAAGCGCACGCTCCGCGTCTTCAATATGTCGATGCTCCATGGTCGTGGCGCGTCGTCGACATCTCTCGATGAAGAAGAGTACTCGTGCTGTTGCTCTCACTAATGTCTCGTACTTGGAGAAGCGTGATGGGTCTGGCAGCCATTCATTCTCCGTCTTGTTTTCTTCCACTTGTGTGTGCAGAACTTCCTCTTCGTGATCGCTGTCGGATGTCTCCTTTGGCCACTCGTGTTCTGGGCGCTTAAGGAATTCCGGCCCTCGGAACCAGCGATCTTCCGAAGTTATGCGTGTGTTTGTCAGCCTTGTCGCGTCGTCTGCCGTATTCTCGCCGGTCGGTATCCACTTCCAATCTTCTTTCTGGGTAAGTTCGGATAGCTCCCCCAGACGATGCGCGACGAAGGGCGTGTATCTTTTCGCATCGTGTCGTATCCAGTGGATGACTGTCATCGAATCACTCCAGTAGATCGTTCTCTTGACTTCGACACGATGCTCCTTCTTGATTGTGTCTGCCAACTTTGCTCCGATGACTGCTGCTTGTAGCTCTAGGCGTGGGATGGTCTGTGCTTGCTTTGGAGCAACCTTGGACTTGGCAGCGATGAGGCGAACGCTGAAGCTCCCTTCTGGTGTCGTGCTTCGCCAGTAAGCCACGGTCGAGTAGGCTTGCTCGCTGGCATCACATAGCACGTGCAGCTCCAGGTCAGTATGGTTCTGAATCGCGTAGTGTCGCTCCAGCCGAAGATGAGTTAGCTCGTTCAGTTGTTCCAACCATGCGGCAAACAGTGTGTTCTCTTCCTCCGGAATCGGTTCATCCCATGACATCTTGATGCGCCATAGATTTTGCAGTATGATCTTTGCTCGTATCGTGTAGTGGCTGAGCAGTCCAAGCGGATCGTAGATTGACATCACCGCGCTGAGTGCCTCTCTCTTGGTAGGCGCGCGGACCCGCGCACGCACTTCGGCGGGAACTCTGTTCATCGAGGTGTTGAATCCGAGTTCATCTCGTTCGGCGTTCCAGAAGAGTCCCAGGATCTTGTTCTCTGACCCCTTTTCGTCGAATTGCGTGGGCGTTGTGGTTCGAAGTTCAGCCGGCACGCCTTCCAGTACAGAGTCTTCATTGCTGTTCCATCCTCGCAAAGTGAACCCAGCAACCGCATGTACTGTGCGCAGTTCTGTGACGGCTCGTCGGGCTTCTACACTGTCGTCATAACTCGCCACCAGGTCGTCCATGTAATGGCTTCTTGTAATGGCTTCGCAGGCGAGAGGGTGAGTGTGTGCGTATATCCTGGCGTTGTGGTTTCGTACGAAGTGCGCCATAAATGGTGAACTGGCGGCTCCGAAGATCATGCTCGTCATCTTGAATCTCTCGGGCGCCTTCTCTCTCTCTCTGCCTCTCCACAAGAATTGTTGCGCTGGTTGGTCTTCTTGGCGAATCTTGACTTGTAAAAACATCTCCTGAATGTCAGCCGTGATCGCGACTGGCCTCTCTCGGAATCGATACAGGATGCCTGGCAGGGACATCAAGAGGTCAGGTCCCTCCAGCAGATGGTCGTTCAGGCTGACTCCATTGCTCTTGGCTGCTGCGTCGAAGACAAGCCTTATCTTCCCGGGCTTGTTGGGGTTGCGTACTGCGAAGTGAGGCAGGTACCAGCAGACTTTGCTAGCAGCCTCCGATCCATCGCAAGGTTCCGCGTACTTCTTTTGTAGCAGATTCTCCATTTGCTTCGCATATTCTTCGGCGAATATCGAGTCAGCGTCCATCTTCTTCTCAATGCTTTGCAGCCGACGAAGTGCCATGTTATAGCTCGGAGGCAGCTTCGGGTCTTCCTGCTCCCATGGTAATCCGACTTCATATCCATGGTCAATTTTCTTGATCGTTTGTTCGACGATCTTAGTGGCACGTAGATCTCGTTCACTCGTACGTGGCTTCTGGTTTATGCCGACTGCCTCAAGGCTGAAATGTTTCTCTATCAGCTCATGCAGTTCCTGGTTCTGCCTCTCAATGGCTTCGGGTGTGTAGATGTGTAGCACACTGTCTTGGCTCGTGATGATGCTGCGTGGTATGGTTCCGTGGATGACCCATCCCAGTTGTGTTCTCGATGCGGCTGGTTGATTCACTTTTCCGACCCGTAGCTCCTGTGAGACTATGTACTCCCAATGGTCGGCTCCAATCAGGATCCCAGGATGCGATGACTCATAGCACACTTCATCCCGCCGTAAGTCTCTGAGGTGGTCTTGATCCAACAGTGTCGCAGGAATTGACTGTTGCAGCAGCTTCATGTTCTTTATAGTGCGTGCCCGAAGTGAGTGCAGCTTGTTGTTTTTGCTTCTCAGTTGCACTGTGACAAGTTGACTCTCGTTCTCTTGTTGTGTAGTGTTGACTCCACGCATCCGTAGTGGCAGTGATGGTCCCTTTGCTCCAACAGTCCGCGCCAGCTCTTCATCTATCAGGGTGACGGTTGCTCCTTCATCCAAGAGGGCGAGGGTATCGGTCTCCCCCCGTGGACCGATGACGGTAACTTGACACATCTTCAGTAGCACTGCCTTTTTGTTCGGGGCAGCTGTTGCTACGGTCAACACCGCTTCGGCTGAGCTCGTTCCATCTTCTTTCTTCTCCTGATGTAAGGTCTGATGATGCTTTCGTGGACACTGGTTGACACCACATGACTTGGATTTGCAGTTGAAGCGACGATGTTTCTTCACTACACAGTTGAAGCACAACTTGTTTTTCTTCACATGATCCCATCGCTCATCAACGGTCATTGCCTTGTAGTTGGGGCAATCCGTTATCTTGTGTGTCTTCTCACAGCATGAGCACTTCTCTTCAGCTTCAGTTTGTTCTTCAGTGGTGTTGTATACGGCGTTCGTCTTCTTCCTGAATGGTACACTTGGCTTCGGCGTACACTCCTTCTTGCTGGTTGTTATTGGTGCGTAGCTGTATCTCAGGGCTCGGTCCGCTTCACGCATCAGGAACTGTGATAGCAGCACGATCTCAGGTTCTATTGATCCTTGTTCACTTGCGTAGTCACACCAACGTGAGCGAATGTGAGGGCTCAGCTTGTCCAATGTCTCTCTGGCCAGCATCGGGTTGTATAGGTATCCTCTGTTGCCGATGTGTTTCAATACAACGACCACGTTCTGAAGCTTGACGGCGAATGAGTTCAATTCCACTGCAGATGGTCCAGGTTTCGGCAACTTCCTTAAGTCTTCAAGGGCTCGGTCGACGATCACTTCCGGCCTTCCAAAGCACTGTTCCAAAGTTGCTATGATGACGTCTGGATCGCTTGCAGTATACAGGAGTGAAGCAACTAGTTCTCTTGCTTCTCCTTTCAGGCTACTTCTCAGCCTTTGAAGGTTCTCTGCCGGTGTGAGCTTGTATGTCTTGGTGGAGTCTCTGAAGGCAGCCTTGAAGGGTAGCCACTCGTTCGGTGAGCCGGAAAATGCGTGCAGGTCTTGGCACTTCATCCTTGGTCTCGCTAGCTTTTCGATGGCATCAGCTAGGGCTTCCACGTTGGCAGCACTCTTTGTTTTTGCTGGTGTGGTTTTGACTTCGAATCTGATGTTCTTCTCGGCTCTCATGGTGTCGCTTTGTTCGGCTCCGCCTCCAGTGTTCGTTTTCAGCCACTCCTTGACCCTCTCACTTTGCTCCGGTAGGTCCTCCTCTTCATCTTCCAGCGCTGCCAGATCGGCCGCTAGTCTCTTCTTTACTAGGTCGGCTTCTAGTTGCAGCTCCTTACGTTTGAGTTCAGCCAGCTTCTCTTCCGCCGCTAGTTCCGCCATCCGTGCCCTGGCTGACGTGCTCCCGTTCGATCGTAGAGAGCGCACAGTCCGGGCGGGAGATCGTTCACTCCTGTGGCGTTCCGTACTCGTTCCGGCTCGGATTTCAGTAGTAGACCCTGTGGCTGGGTCATGTCTGGTTACTCTTGTGCTGGGTGACGCAGGTGGTTCCCGTGACAGTCTGCGTCTTCGCTCGAGTATTATCGCCTCTAACTCGGCGGTTTGCCTAGCCTCTTCCTCGGCTTCGCGGCGTTCTGTCGCATCTGCCTGGCTTCTGGTCACAACCATTCTGCTCGAGCGTCTTGATTTATCCGTTTCCAATCCGTTGGGCGCAGATCCTCTTTAATCCAATCCGTCGTCGATGGACCAAGAACTGAAGTGGACTGTATGGTGTGGTGGGGTTGCACTGATCCAGGATTTTCAAGCGCTGCAGGAAATTTCAGGAATTTCAGGATTTTCAGGATTTTCAAAGACTTCTTAATTTCTTCTATTTCAGCTTTTATTTCTTTCTTCTTAAGTAGTACTGTCACCGGAACCAACTGTGTATCGCAGTACACGGCTCCCTTGCTTAACTACCTCGAGGCGTGACCGAACAGAGAGCGTCGCATTTTGCGCCTGTTCAATCACTGATTTTCTCTATCGCCTACGGGGTTTTTTGCTCATAATTCTTTATTTCTTAAACTTATCCGTTACATTTTAGTCTTAAAATAAGCGCTATCTTATTCTCTATCTTATAAAACCTGATTCATAATCCTAGGTGTCCTATTTCACAAGATATTAAAAGATACATTACAAAAAATCGCTAAACCTAACTTTTCCTAACGACTTTTATTTTATTTCTGCTAAGCTATGTAACGGATTTATTTGAAACTTGCTTAAAACGATTCTCTAACATTATTTTAACAAATTAAACTTTAAATACTAAACATAACTATACTTATGTTAATCACTTTGGTTCAAAATCACACTTAAGCTAAGACCGTTCGTCGTGTCCAGTACAACGTGATTACTAATTATTGTAGGTAATCATGATTATTTAATTTATTCCGTAATTGTCTTTATGCATGCATTCCAAACTACATTAGATAATTATGTTTAAGTAATTGTTTTAATTTACAATTAGTTAAATATCATACTTCATAAGTAGGTATCTATCTAACTGGTGACAAAAATCCACTGAATTTAAGGTCTCTTAAAGAAGTAATTGGTTTTAAAAAAATGGTCTTTAACGAGTTCACTGCTAAGTATTTGCGGTGCCCTTCGAAGGAAGGGGCTGCAATATCTAAACCGTACTTCGTATGCGTCACTGGCTCTCAACGTGTTAAAACGTCATTTGAAAAAAGTAATTTATTAGTTTGATCCTTGATCCTTTCTGATACACTTCTTTGAAGTTTCAAGAACCTTGAGAAATCGTAAAGCCCTGTATCTGATTACCATAATAACAATTCATCTAATTTCTAACAAAAAATCTATTTGCATAATTAGCACTAAGGCTTGTTTCACTCTTCAGCGTGTCGCCGGTCGCGTCCGCGAGTTGACCATTCACAGCACAGAGAAATTAATTTTGACCATTCACAGCACAGAGTAATGTGCTGTGAATGGTCAACTCGCAGACGCGACCGGCGACACGCTGAAGATGAAACAACCCTTATCTAAAACTTTCATTTCATTTTACTTCTAACAAAAAATCTTTTAAATCTAGTCCAAAATCCGTCATTTTGTAGTCAGTTTATCGGCATCGTCTCGTGCACCCACGATCGTTTGCCTTCGTTGAATTCCGCGGCGGTGTGGTCCGTGCCTTCGAGGATCCATTTTGTGGTCAGAAGACCTTCTACTCCAACCGGTCCTGGAAAAAGAATTTTCAGGTGATATTGATGAGAACCAAATAACCTTTTGAAAATGAAAAATCTTCGGGATTCGAACCCTCAATGATACAAGCGATCCTCCTTAGGCCGGAGTGGCTTTACCAACACTGGCCGTGTTGGTAAAGCCACTCCGGAGTCCATATTCGTCAGGTTGAAAATCTTGTAAAGATCATTTTATCGATTAAAACGATAACCTATCAATTAGGTATAATCTGTGTCTGAGTGTATTTGTTACTAAGGGCCAAAGATAAAAATAATACCTACATATACAGAGGGGATTAATAATGATTACGGTGTCGGTGTGTCCTTGTTTAGAGAGGAAAATAATAGTTAAACTGAGTGTAGGAACAGATAGAACGAACTGTTTGAAAACTCATTCATTATGCGTATTCAACCTATTTTTTCAATCTAGTAGGTACTTAATTGTTTTTTTTTTTTTGAGACCTTGGTCCAGCAGTGGGACGAAACAGATTAAGAAAAAAAATGTTTTAATCTTATCGTTTCATATTGACCCGAAAAAATGATTGGACACTAATTGAGGAACAATTTGTTTTAAAACTGGGATCGAACACTTCATTGAACACTAGTTACCACTGAACAGACAAAATCAGTGTAAAAATGCACTCAGAATTTACTCGTGAATAAAATAAGTTACCTCTAGCATGGATCCTAGCTGTAGAGATACCGACTTCAGCGCCGAGCCCGAATCGGAATCCATCAGCAAATCGTGAAGACACGTTGTGGAACACACAAGCGCTGTCTACTGCGTGAAGGAATTGTTTCGCTGCACTATCTGAAAAACGCACATACAAATACTTTAAATACTGTATCCACAACCTAAGTCTTATACTATTCCTAGCCCTATGCCATTGAACTTCTAAAACCTCCTATACAATGTTTGGCGAGCGAAGGCAAATTGCAAGGCAAGTGCTACCGTTTAACGTTTGGCAAGTCTATGCAAACCAATGCAAACCATGCGCTTGTATTCACTCGGCCAGCTAGACGAGCGACATCGGGCGATAGCAAATATGCTGTCTACACGTTTGCCTTTGCTCACGTTGGCCTAGGCTAGCCAAACATGCATAGGCGGTTTAAGATGTCGGTTATTGCTCTGTGTTCAAGTGAAGAAAAGCGCTTGTAGTGTAGCTTACTACACTACAAGTAGTTAGCTGTAGCTTGTAGACCGCTAGTGGCAATATTAACTTAATAATTCTGTGCTATAGAAATGGTCGGTCCTAGCTATACAAGTCGGTAAGCCATCGCGCAGGCTATAATGCAGTCTAAAAACTTTTCCAGTGGTGGCCACTAGCTCATACAAACTGTACGTAACAAGTAAAATGCTAGTAACAGGATAGGACTTTCGGAAAATCGTTTTGAAAAGTACTGAGATATCAGATTGCCTATACGTGATTTGTATGCACACAAGAACTCAAAGGAATTTAATTACAACGTTTCATAACAACACAATCACAAACAAACGATACAAATCAGTTTATAGACTCGTAAGAGGAAGCTGTTTTGTTATCGTTATTTGCGCCGGTTCTAATTTACAGGGTCTGTTAAACTTGAACTTGCTATCTTATCTGTACACGGAATTACGTCATTGTTTCAGGATTGTGTTGTTTATATGCCTGAATAGATATTTGAATTTGTTTGGATAACAACATTTCAAGTGCTCGTGATGGCAGTTTCCTAATTGCTTTTGATACATCAATCAAGTAAAATGATGTTTAATGTGTTTAATTATTATTATTGAGGACTTTGGTTCTTCAATGATCACATCAAAATTCTATTCGGGTTATAAAGATGTTTAACAAAACTAAGAAAGACACTGGCGGCATTAGGAAAACTCGAGAAGTCACAATCTGCCACAACTGACCTTACTAACTCATTTATTGAAACATGCTTACCATTTTCAGTAACAATAACATCAGTGTGCGAGCTTCCAAATTCGTGAATGTGGTCGACTGCCTCATCCAAATCTTTCACCACCTCTATACAGCACTCCAACGAACCATACTCGTGTCGCATTGTCCTTGCAGGCGGCGGCCCAAAGGTCAAGTTACTGGACAATTTAGGACCGGCATGAATTGTCACTCCTTCGTTCTTCAACATGTTACAGATTTCAGTGAAGAGATCTCCAGAAATGTGGTCTTCGTGAACTAGAAGGGTCTCCATAGCGTTGCAAGCGGCAGGGTAGTCGCATTTCGAGTCGCGAACTATCTTCAAAGCTTTAGCTGGGTCCGCGTCCTTATCTATAAACACGTGGCAGATACCCTCAGCGTGACCCAATACAGGGATGTGCTGAGATTGCTTCTGTATATTCCTTACTAACTCCGAAGATCCTCTGGGGATGATCAAGTCAATGTGCTTTTCCATAGAGAGTAAATCGCTGATTTCTTCGCGCGTTGAAACTAAGGAGATCGCGTCTTCAGCACCAACGGTTGCCAAAGACTCTTTTACCAGATCCATTAAAGCTTTGTTTGAATGAGCCGCCTCTTTACCGCCCTTTAGTAAAAGACCGTTGGCAGACGCCATAGCTAAAGCAGCAACTTGAGGCAAAGAATCAGGTCTGGACTCGAAAATAACCAACAACACTCCAATTGGTACTGTCACTTGTTGAAGAACTAAGTTCTCAGCTAGTTTGGTCTTCCTCAAAACCCTTCCAACATTCTCGTAGCTTGAATCAGCGATCTGCTTTAAGCCCACAGATAGCGTTTTCAACTTTCCCTGACTGAGCGACAGCCTGTCCAGTAAAGCCTTTGCTAATCCACCCTTGGTAGCTTCTTCCAAGTCCTTGGAGTTTGCTTCGAGGATTTTGTCCTGCTTGCTCAGCAGGAGATCAGATAAGGAATGGATGGCAGATGCTCTTTCTAAAGGGGTTAGCTTTTGCATGGTCCTGCTGCCATTGCGAGCTGTGAAAATATGGTCAGGTTTAGTGATTGCGATGATAAGCTATAACTAGAAAAGGCTAGTTACTACTCAATCAAGGAATAAACTAATACATAAGCTCAAAACACAGATAATAATGGAAAGAAGAGAGATCTTTGCCCAGCAAAATTACTTGTACCTGAACCCTGTAAATTACAATAGAAAGGCTTATTCAAAGATGTTCACTGTATTACACATAATGTGTACAGTTTGTGTATTTTTGGTAATTCTTCCTTTTCTTGATTCATATTGAAAATGTTTAGTTAACCACGTTTTCGTATTCGAATACAGGACCAAAGGCAATTGATATGTATGATTACAAGATTGTACAATGATCAAACTTACCTTGTTCAGCCATAATATCCACAGAAGTGGAGGAGTTCGTCACATAGTCCGTGAAGAAAGTGCCAACCTTGCGTCCATTGATGATGGTCTTGATAGCTTTCTCCTGCATACCATTGCAGATCACCACACTGACTCCGCGTGCCATTGCCCACGTGGCTGCGTTTACTTTGGAGTCCATACCTCCTGTGCCTACCTAAAAATTATCATCATTATTAGCCTTGTGCAATTCATCATGAGCATCAATATCGTCGTCATCATCACGTGCAGCCCATCTCTTCCCACTGCTGGGTATAAGCCTCTCTTCGTTTGTGCCAACCTCCTCTATTCCGCGCCAGCGTGACCCAGTGACGACCTGTTTTGGCTTTTTTGTCGACCCACAGAGCATGATTTAGGTGAAGTCAGTCATGTAACAGACAGTTAGGGCCGAAACACATAACGGCGTTGCGGCTCCGCGCCGCTGAAATCAGCGGTGGCGGCAACGCCAATTTTAGCGGCGCGGCGCCGCTAAATCCAGCGTTAAAGCCGCTAAATCAACAAGTATGACGTCATAACGCTGGATTTAGCGGCGCCGCAACGCCGTTATGTGTTTCGGCCCTTAGGGAAAGTTACTTTAGTTAGTGGCTAAAGAGATTCCATACCTACGAGAGTTGCAGTCACGACCACGACAACAAAATTAAAGGATGATGACGTGTAGCCCGTTAGAAAAATTAAAATAAGCAACAATTTTTGTTCCTACATATCAATAATTATCTTCTTTACATGTGTTTATCTACATAGATTGAAAAGTTTTTAAATTTTCGCGATCAAAATTTCATATTGAGCTCTCGTACCTACATTTAAACAACTGCTGTTCTTCTAGGAGGTGAGATTTCAAAACCAATCAAATAATTTCCGAAATCAATATTTGAGGAGAAAATATCAAATAGAATTGCTCCAGCTCTAACCTCGTTCATTTTGTGGACTTTTTAAAATTACTTTGATCAAATCTTTCCACAAAGACTTATTCAATCTTCTGAGAATTTTAATCAAAATATTGAGTTTGAAATTATTTTTCAAGCAATTAGATTACAAATTCCGAAAAATGTTTAACTAAATCTCACTAAGCGCAATTTTAATTGCTTTGAGCTTATCAAAATTAAACTAAGCCACAACCGCAATTCATTAAAATTAAGAAATGACGCGAGTAGAAATCAAGTTAAATGGTGGCTAAAAGCTCTATTAAATTGTTATCAATCCTGTGCACGAGAGAAGTGTGTACCTACAATAAACTATGTTTTATGTCGATGACATAGGTACGATATTCCTTATATTTGGCTGAAATACGGGTTAATCCTACCCTAACTTTAATTCACAAGTTGGACTAAAGACGAGTTATAAACTTCACATAAAAACTTTATCTCTCCGCTTTGGAGTTTGAGTACTAAAACTATATCAAGTTTTACATCAACGGTCATCAACATTATCATCATCATTGGTCTTTTGTATTTATTAAAAAGGACTTAGGTGGCGTCACTCAGGTAACAAAACACCTATTGACTACTAGGTGTTACAAGGGTCCCTCAATTCGTCACAAATGTTCGTACATTGAACGAATGTTTGTAGGTACACATGTATGGGACCATCTTCGTCGATTTGCGAATGAAGCGCTCGTGGCATAGCTTGTTTTGTTTAGACGTTCCTGATTGATCGTTGAAGTTAAGCAGCGTTATGCGCGGTCACAATTTGGTGACCGCAAGTGGCATTACGAGTTGATCGCTTCCGTGCTTCGGAGGGCACGTTAAATAGTCGGTTCAGGCTTTTAAGTCGTTAAGCCATGACGGAGGCCTTTAGGCGGCCTAAAAACTCCGTCACCAGAGTTGGCCACTTGCTCATACGAACTTGCTTGCTTTTGCGAATGTCTGGGAGACACTACGAAGGAACAAGTTATCGTCCTTTGATGTGCGTCAAAAAACCGACAAGGCTCGGAAAAACACGAATGTGCTAAAAACTTTGCGAATACATTTGCGAATGCTGTCCTACACTTGTGGGTTCGCGCATTCGTGACAAAGTAAGGGACCGGCTTTAAACTAGTGTAAAATCTGTATCATTGATATTGTTATAGGAGTAGGTGTCAGAACATGTTAACATGTCCATTAGTGTCGCTCTCCATCAAGCCGAAGACCGTGGCAGATGGAGAAAAACCATACAAGAAGTAGTGGGTACTTGCACGGAATCACGATTCTCAACTATGGGGGATGGGGGAACGATTAAGGAGGAGGAGTAGGTACCTAACCAGATCAGTGTGTAAGAGCGTCGATTGGACAATTACCACTATCTGAAATAACTTTGTAGCTTGCGGCTTTATAAAATCACAACAATTTAACTGTGCCTAATATAATTATGGAATAGTAAAGTCATTATTTTGCACATTGCAAATTACATTCTCTTATTTTGAATTTATGACACCACAAAACATGTGTCATGTGGAAATAATGCTCTCTTTTGTAAAAAACGGACACCACCATAATAAGTTCGTATTATAGTGATGTAAAATCATAAAATCCCGCATCTGTCCAGAAAATTAAGCGGTACTGAAGATTCCATTTGAATATCAGCAATGCCGTGATTCAGACCTTTAGTTCAAAATTAAATACCAAAGCAATAAACCAAATAAGCCAAAACGGCTCAAGCAATTTAGCTCGCTGTAAGTGTTAATTACTTAAATAGTATAATAAGTATATAATAAGTTTAAGTTCAGTTAATTTAATAAGTTCTTAAATATCTAGATCCGAAGAATCATTGTGGTACAAAGGCACAGTTTCAGCGTCTTGTAGACATAGGTACTTTATTTTTTTATTTTTTGTTAAACGCAAACCTATTTTAGTCAAAAAGCAGTATATTATGCGGTGACCGGTTCTCAAGAAACTAAGTTTCCCATAATAATTTTTCGCTCGTAAAGCAAAAATAATTTTAAGCGTCATTGTTTCAAAAACCGCTGAGGATAAGTTATTACACGCATCTGTGAGTAACTGAAATAACATTATTTATGCGTCAGCTGCAAATTACTTAGACTATGTCTTAAAAGAGAACACAGGTCACAGAACTGCAGGTCAATTTAAAGATACGAGTCGCCAAGAGAAGGTAAAAAAAATACAAATAATAGTGCAGCGCTGTGCTCTTAAGCAGGTGAAAATAGATTGAATCCGGATGAAATGCATCATCGTCGGTACCTACTTTTAGGTACATCTTTACTAGATGATTTAGGTATACAGTGTCAGGAGGCAATATTTGCCTACACTTAACGAGACACTGTATTGCCTGGGACATTGTTTGAGATTTAGTAGGCTTGCCCAGCACCTAAACCATCCTCTCAGCTTAACCGGCCATATTCACAGGAAAGACCTATCAATACCTGTGGGGCTGACTAAACCCCTAGTTTCCTCACGATGTTTTCCTTCATCGTTTAGAACTTGTGTTAATGCGCATATATATTTTTCAAAATGAAAAATCCATTGATGCACGGCCAGGATTCTAACCACGACTTCGGATCGAAAGTCGAGGTACCTACTAAACTAACCAACTCGGCCAACACGGCTCCTACATTTGTCGGTACCTACATTGACGATATTTAAAAGTGAGTAATTTCATGTTATAAAACAGAGCTGACCTTGACTCTGTCTATAAGCCAAATGAACTTGAGATGGCACAAGGCACTTTAGTTGTAATCCAAGCGGAATTGGTTTTTTAAGAACTTCTAAATTACATTATTCGTATAAGCTCGCCGGTTAGACATCCACTTCTGCTTTTGGCATATTAGAATAAAGCTGGGTGCCAATACAGTACAAAAGTTTTTATGAACCACAACCAAAAGCTCAACTAAACCTTAGATTTTCGACTGTTTCCTATTCTACTAATGACAAACGACTCATTTGTGGTGAGGTTTTAGCTAAGGTTTGGACTTTGGCAGAACAAATTTTTGAAAAGCTATTCACGAAATGGCTGACATTTAAGAGATCGAAACAAACCGCAGCGGAATGATTGACGTTGTCATCTAGTAGAATTGCCCTGCTGATATCAGCTTACCTTGGACTTCTGGCCAAACTGGACCATATCCTTATCCTGTGATGTGTAAGTATGCATCATGCGTGCGCCATCCTCCCATGGTGGTTTGTTGTAGATGCCGTCCACATCAGACATCATGATAAGCAGGTCCGACTGGATCTCAGCAGCGAGGAGGGCTGATAGACTGTCATTGTCTTTTATGCCGATACCCTGAAATAATGACATTTGTTACCTTGTGGTGTTATAAAATGGTAGAGCCGTTATTATACACCGTTAATTCTGGGTCAGTTTAAAGCTAGCACCCACTGCTTGTATTGCTTAATCGTATTCGTGTCGGTGGTTTAATTTTTTAATTTGATAAGTATTTCATACGAAACTAAATACTTGAAAAGATTAACAAAAGTGAGGAAAACACTTGGTAAGGTGTCGTAGGCGCGCAGAGCTAATGACCTAGGTATGTATGTATGACTACGACATAGCGTAGACTCTACGCCGTAGCAACAGCTGAGCACAGAGCACGTATTTCCGTGATTTATCCTGCCTATGTTTCGTGATATAATTAATTGCAAAAAAATAGATCTCATATTTAATATTATTTTTGAGTAAGGTTATCGATATAGATTACGTAGGCGCCGGCTTTAAACTGACCAAAAATAAACGGTGTATACATAAGTATTATTTTGTCTGCCCCGCTACTATTTGTTACGCTCACTATGTCCGTAACTTTGTAGATATAAAAAGTCCCCAGTTGAGTAGACGGGTTCTTGAATCAAGACAGTTCTTTTAAAAGTGAGCGTAAGTTTTTATAAAGTTTAAGTATATAACTAAGGCTCTTCGACAGGTATATGGTCGAAGCTAAGGCTGGATTCGACCAAACTGGATTAAATTTAGTCTCTAATCTTTTGACATTGTAAAGTTGACACCCTAAAACCAGGATAATTTGTATGGATACAATAATGTTCTGTTGCGCTTTCTAAACAATTGTATTTCGAATTATGTCGGCTAGCTAACAGTCTCGAGTAAAATCTTAATCCACTTTTGGTCGAATCCAGCCCTAAGGTGATTAATTTTTTAAAGTGCTTATTTTTATACAAGGTTTTCTTCCATTTTCGCGTAGCGAAAAAACTAAATGATTAAAAAAAGACAGCTTATAGTCAAATCAAAGAGCGTTTTGATGATGGTAGAGCTTAAGGCGCGGGACATACAGAAAAGACGTAAGACGAGGACGCGTCGCAGACATAGGTATGTCTCTTCCGGGTCCCTTTCATAGAAAATGTATAGAAGCGTCGCGCCGCAAAACATACAGAAGAGACGGGAAGCCGCCGTCACATTTTGTAGGAAAGGGACGCGGAAGAGACAAATGTCTGCGCCCCGTCTCTTCTATCTGGCCTGCGCCTAAGACAGCTTCATAATTAAATTATTGCTGAGCTTTATAGGATTGTTTGTAGTAAAATAAACAAGGAGAGGCTCGGTTGAAAGTATCAACTTCGAAAACATTCCCTCAAATGTTTAACTTGGAATTCTCATAATCATTTAACTTGAAAGTAAATCTGCTAATTGAGCTTTAAGATTTTCCCTCAAATCAAAACAAGAAGATTATACAACAGTAATTACGGAACGTTGTTAAATTCAGATTACGATTTGGTAAACACAACATTATAAAATCACTAGCTGCTGCCCGCGGCTTCGCTCGCGTGGTACCCGGTTAAAAAGTAGCCTATGTTACTCTCCAGCCCTCCAACTATCTCCACACAAAAAATCACGTCAATAGGCGGGTCCACACAGAGCGAGCAGCCTCGCGAGGCATTTGCCGCGCGAAGCAGCTCGGTTAGTGTGGACGTGCCTCGGCCGAGGCAAGCGGCAGCCTCGCGATGATACCTCGGCCGAGGCACGTCCACATTAACCGAGCTGCTTCGCGCGGCAAATGCCTCGCGAGGCTGCTCGCTCTGTGTGGACCCGCCTAATCCGTTGCTCTTGACAATCCGTTGCGTTGACGTGAAAGCAGGACAAATAAACAAACAAATAAACACACTTTTCTATACTTATAATAAGAATGAAGTCTAAGTACAAACTTATAAGTATTCAATTAAATGAAGTCAGTTTTTGATCTATATAACCCTCGATCGCCAAAACACTTCGTAAGCGCGTTCTAGAATGAAAAAAGTGCATAGTATGCTGTAATCTGTGACTTTATTTCTCTGTTCGCTGTTCGCGCTGATCTCAGAAATGGCTTAACCGAATTGGATGCAATTTTCACTGATGTATTGTGGTAAGTCTGGACCTTTTATTAGTGTTAGTTTCATCAAAATCCGTTCACAAATAAAAAAGATATGTCCATTTAAAGAATGTACTGTAACTTTAGTAAAAAAATAATATAAAAAAGGATGTATCTTTTTTATTTGTGAACGGATTTTGATGAAACTAACACTAAAAAATGACCCAGGCTTACCACAATACAACAGTGAAAACTGCATAAAAATCGGTAAAGCCATTTCTGAGATTTACCCAGCATAGTTCTGTTCTGAACTAAAGTCCCACAGTTACCCAGCATATCCAAGTTACAATGAACTTTTTGCATGATTTTCAATATTATTAAAAAACTCTTATCATAAGTAAGTAATTAAATACGACAACTTCACTCATTAAATTTAAAGTTTTTTCGAGAACAAAGGACATAGAGACATCTATTGGAGCTAGCTGAAACCAGATTGTGATATCTGGTTCCCATAGTACGTACAAGCTTTGCTTAGTTTAGGGCTAGATGGCGCTGTGTGTCTCAAAAAAATTTTTAATAAAAAATTAAAAAACCCGGTGATCTGAAAAATTGGAAATAATCTATACTTATCTTTATCTATACTCTATACTATACTAATATAATAAAGCGGAAGAGTTTGTTTGATTGTTTGATCGCGCTAATCTCTGGAAGTACCAGTTGGATTTGAAAAATTATTTCTGGTTTTGGATTAGCTAAGTAATTTTTTGAGGAAGGTTTTAAGCTATTCATCATCACGAAAAGACAAAAGCCGAGCAAAACGAAAGAAAGCCAGATAAAGGCTTGGTTTTCCGTAATCACAACTAGATGGCGGGACTAAAAATGACCATTTTCTGAATCGCGCTGACGAAAACACGCGGCAGTCACTTATTAGTCTACGCGTGACTTAAAACGTTTTTTATTAAACCGACTCCAAATAAAGGAGGTACTCGATTATTTATTACTCGAAGATGCCTGGACCGATTTGGAACATTATTTTTTTGATTCAAAGTTGGTGTCTTGGTCAGATCAGGTCAGGATCTGATAATGGAATCCTGGAGCTGTTCAACAGAACTCCTCAGTAAATAGGCCGATTGAGTTGAAACTCGGCAAACCTGTCAAGTTTCAACTACAATGTAATAATACGGTGACAGTGAGCTGATCTGAGGATGGAGTCAGGAGCTGTTCAACATAACTCCTCAGTAAATATGCCGATTGATTTGAAACTCGGAACTCAGCATATCTGTCAAGTTTCCAATATAATGTAATGATATGGTGACATCGAGCTGAAGGGGAAGGGGGAGAGGGGGAGGAGCAGACGGGGACGGGGACGGGGACGGGGACGGGGACGGGACGGGACGGGACGGGACGGGACGGGACGGGACGGGACGGGACGGGACGGGACGGGACGGGACGGGACGGGACGGGACGGGACGGGACGGGACGGGACGGGACGGGACGGGACGGGACGGGACGGGACGGGACGGGACGGGACGGGACGGGACGGGACGGGACGGAACGGGACGGGACGGGATACATGACACAAACTTATTTAATTGAACACTTTTTTACTTCACGTCACGTGGCATTGCAACGCATGCCGGGTACAGCTAGTATATAATATGGGTACGGATATCCAATAAAACCCATTTTTATACAAATTATCTCTTCCCACTGCATGTTCTCAAAGTTTTTTTTTCTTTTGGTTTCAAAATTCAAATTTTCATTTGAATTTTGAAAATTTAGTTTACTAAACTATCTACTGAAGTGTCAGCACTCATTTCAAGTGTAAAGTTCTTGCAACTCTGAGTAAAGCTTTTAAAGTCCTTGCCATTTTAATGGACTCTTTATTACACCATTCTCGAAAGCTCCATCAGCACTTTTGAACAACCAATTTAGAACCAGAACTGTAAAAATATATCTTCAATCTGCCATTTTGTGTCTTAGAACGAGAGGGTTAGATTCAAACTCGCTTGCATTCTGTATTGTTCCGGGACCATGGTATCATCTTGGATGAGCATCAACTCTTGAAGTAAAACGTTGCAATGTAGGATGTTACGTACTAACATTGTTTGCTTTAAATACTCTCTTTAGAACTTCTCTTTAACTAGTTTCAAAGATTCTTCTTCACTTAAACATAAATATTAGATACTATAGTATATCTATATCTAGATATAGATATACTATAGTATATCTATATCTAGATATAGATATACTATACCTAGTAATATTTATGTTACATTTTTAACGTAGGTACTAGTAGGTACCTACGTTAAAATGGCTGGTGAATATAAACTATTCAAAGCCTTGTATAACTTAAATGGCGGTTTATTGAACAATGAGCTATCTATTTGCCTAGTTAAACAGTTTAGTTCTGTACTAGTACAAAGACTCACGACGACAGTTCCTAAATATATCGTACCTACCTATTATTTAAAAGAAATAATGTTCAAACGTCCACCAACAAGATGGACAGACGACATTGTAAAAAAACTGCAGGTCGACGGTGGATGCAGGCCGTTTCCAACCGCAATACATAGAAATCTTTGAGCCTCCCTCATGTCCAATAGTAGATGTCCTAAGGCTGAGATGATGATGATGATGATGATGATGATGATGATGATGATGATAATAATAATGTTTATTTCCAAAAAATAAAGGCTGTTTCTTAGTTTAAGGAAATTACACAAAGAAATATAGTTAATTGATTCAGGCGTGACTTTGCGGAAGTCCATATTCAGATTTTTTTGAAAATTTCAAAATATCTAGTACTCCTCCGCTAATCTATACCAAAAAAGATTCTTTTTCAGTATAAAGATTCCTTTTTGGTATAGATTAGAGGAGAAGTACTAGATATTTTGAAATTTTCAAAAAAATCTGAACAAAGAAATATGTTTTTCCTTGACCTGTAAAGTCTTGATGATGATGATGATGATGAAGGATCAAAGCTTCTCACCTTCTTTCCCGTGCCAGGTACCATAGTATCGTCATGGATGTACATCGGTGGGCTGACAGCATCATTGGTGTTCACGATGGGAACGATGTTCAAAGAGATCAGCTCTGAAAGTGTGCAGAACAGATTCTTTCGCGTCTCCTCGTTGTAGAAGTCTGGTTTTGTTACGAGGACCTGGAAAATAAAACGAATTAAAAAAACCGGCCAAGCCAAGTCAGACTCGTGCACGAAGGGTTCCATTAACACGGTAGGTACAAATGTAACACTGCATATTTATTTAAAAGTTTAGTAAAAAAAAAACCGGTCAAGTGCGAGTCGAACTCGTACGCCGAGGGTTCCGTACCTAGCTATGGTGCCAATTAAGCTAGTCCGCTTAATTGTATGAGCGCCCATACAACTCGAAGGGCAATTTTAATTGGCGTCAACTATGTATGTATGGGAGGGAGCACCCTTTAATTTTTAACTTTTTTAACTTTTTGGGATTTTTCCTTTATTTGTGCTATAAGACCTTGCTTTTTGCCAAATTTCGTTATTCTAGGTCAACGGGAACTACCATTTAGGTTTTCGACCCAAAACCTCTAGGGTACTTCCGGTTGACCTAGAATTGTCAATTTTGGTTACAAGCAAGGTTTTACAGCACAAGTAAAGGAAAAATTCCGAAAAATAAAAAAAGTTGATAATTAAGGTAAGTTTTGGTACTCACAAGTTTTCACGAAAACCTAAATTTGCCTATATCTTTTTATAGTGTTGACTCAGGACCTTGATTTTTATACTCACAATAGGGACTATAGACCTTAGTATATGGTATAAATTTCAACTTGCTAGCTTTACCCGTTCCTGAGATAATCGATGGTGACACACGGACAGACGGACAGACAGACAGACAGACAGACAGACAGACAGACGGACAAGAAAGTGATCTTATAAGGGTTCCTTTTTTACCTTTTAAGGTACGGAACCCTAAAAACAAAAGATACAGTAAGATTCGGTGCTATAACCGACAATATGAGCTTATCAAGATTTTCCACCATACGAATAAGAATTCCGTGGCCGTTTTGCAGAGAGATCGATTATATTCTAAAATAGCACATAGCTTGCACCTTACTTTTTATCCCGGAAAATGCATGGTAGGACAAGCAAATATTAGTCCGCGCGGGCGAAGCCGCGGGCGTTTGCTAGTATTACATAGTGTACCAGTATAGATACCTACATATATAAATATATTATACACTGGTACAGTCAGCGTCAAATTGATATGAGCGTCTAGCTAGAGTAGTCAAAATGATCTGAAAAACATAAAAGCAATTTGATATACGCAGTTCGAATCATCATATTGTTGCAAGCACCTATGGTGTTCAAAATATCTTACTACTCATTGTTTCATATTTATATGAGCAGTCAGGGTGTTCAAAATTATCTTAGTAAACAAAGCTCTCAAAATTATCTGTGCATAACTGAGTTTGCATGAGGTTTGCATACTACCTTTGAGAGCGATCTTCATTTGAAGTGACAGCTGTCAAACTTCAAACAAAGATCTTGGTCATAGCTTTCATTTGAACTTTGAGTACGGGGAGTCTAGGACGAGTAGTTCCCGAGATATGGCGGTTTGAATTTAGACAGCTGTCACTTCAAAGATTCAAGATTCAAGATTCCAGATTCAAGAATCAAGGATTGAAATCAAGGATCGAAATCAAGGATCAAAATCAAGGATCGAAATCCAGGATCGAAACCAAGGATCGAATTCAAGGATCGAAACCAAGTTGGCATTCCAGGTAGAAACTTCCTTGCAAAGCTCTCAAAGGTAGTAAGTATGCAAACTCAGTTATGCACAGATAATTTTGAGAGCTTTGTTTACTAAGATAATTTTGAACACCCTGACTGCTCATATAAATATGAAACAATGAGTAGTAACATATTTTGAACACCTTAGGTGCTTGCAACAATATGATGATTCGAACTGCGTATATCAAATTGCTTTTATGTTTTTCAGATCATTTTGACTAGGTACTCTAATTTGACGCTGACTGTACAAAAGCGCCTTATTCCATCACCATCATTATTATTGACTTCAAACGTTTGGTCGTTTACGTTTAGTAAATGTTTATTTAAACATAAACAAATAAGTAATTCTAAGCAGCTGTAGACATTTCGTAAGATTATACCTATTCATACAAGAATCGTTCACATGAGCGCATCAAGATTACGTTTCTTATTCAAACAAGATCCCCTTTGCATATCTCATGCGTGTTCGTCGCTAGGATTAAATTCACAGCCAGTTCATATTCAATCTGTTATACGAGATTGAACGTTTATTGTACCTAAACTAAGTTTCAGGAAGTTTTACTTAAATAAAGTAAAGAGAATGGTCGTTTTTAGGCATACAGTATGCTGAAATCGGTATATAAAATTTATGATGTAAAGGATAGGTGGAACTTTTGGCAATATAATATTTTGTTACAAACCTAAAATATGAACCGAGTATATTTTATGATAGGCACAATTTATATTGCTTTTTTAATATAGGCATATTTAATAACATGGATTTCGAATAAAACCCGTGTCGTTACACAATTTAATAAAATTTTTGTAAAATATATAAAAAGTTAATAAAACTAACACAAATATCCCATTGAGTTTTTAATAAGATATTAAGATTCGTGTGGGCCTAGTAGGTATTATGCACTTTCTACTTTATTTCCTTAAAAATTCGAACATCCTTACAAAGTTGTAACAGTGCCATGTAAAAGACGAATAGGTCAATCTTCATCGATTACATAGAACGGTTTTCATGGTGTTAAAGATTTATTCTTAGGTAGAGTAATTTGGGAATTTCAATAACATAATTTGAAACTATTTCACAGTGATAATTCGTTGAAACTCACAAAGGGAAAAGGGCAAATATGACGTCACATAAATTGATATGGGACGCTCTCAATTGCTTTAGTTCCTCCCGTATCCATTTACTAAGCAATTAGCACATTGTCTGTTTCTAATTTTGGAAGGTCCATTGTTCAGCATCAACAAAACACATTCAGAAGCTCATAGTTATCCCAAATTAGGGAACTGTCGAAAATTTTGTCTTACAAACTATTACTTGTTCTGTGGGATAGTGTTATTTGGCTGACAATGTTACAAAAAGTTTTGTACAAACGAAGTTTTGATCCAGAGGTCGTGTGTAACATGTGTGTGGAGGTTTTCGCTTGAGATGATGATTGGTTTTCCTAACCCCCGACGAATAAGAGGGGTGTTTGTGTATCTGTGTATATTATGTATCTGTGGCTCTGTCTGTGGCATTCTTAGCGTAGCGTTACATTCTCTTTTGTGTGGCATCATAGCTCCTGAACGGATAAACCGATTTTAATTATTATTTTTTTGTCTGAATGGTGTCTTTGTCGAGAGTATTCTTAGCTATGTTACATGAAAATCTGTTCGGCCGTTTGAAGATTATCAGCTCTTTTCTAAAGTTTACTAGCAGTTCCGCGTTTTCGTTAGCGCTAATCTGTGGTCTTTGTCTACCTATACAGAAAAAGGGTGTGATGCCAATGCTCGTTTGGGTGGAATCTTGTGACTGAATTTTAAAGCAGTTGTCCTCAATCGATTGAGCTAAAGGTAGGTACGCTTATTCGTTCTTGGTTACAATGCAATATATGGTGACAGCGAGCAGATCCGATGATAAAGTCAGGAGCATCAAGGGATCAGTGAATAATTGGAAAGTACCCGTGTTTAGGCTTATTTGAATCAGCACGCAATAACCTATTTAGAGCTTGTTATTTGTTCGGGAAAAAACCGTGCACTTGTGGAATATGACCAAAGGTCACATTTACATATTTTTACAAGTTTCTTGTCTTTCAACTGCTCAATTATAAATTCTTGGACCTTTTCCCCCAATTTGCATATTTGTGTTTGGCAAATGTCAGCCGTTTTTCAAGAGCTTACGAATTTGGACTGTAACTTTAGACATAAATCAGAATTTAAGTTTGCGAACTAGCTCGGTCTGTTACAGAAATGAGATTTGGAATACAGAGATTGGTAGATTGTTATATTTTCGCATCAGAATTAGTTTGTCAAACTTTTGTTACTTGAATTTATTGCTTAATTCTAATAACTCTGGTGTTCATTATTAATGTTCTTCGAAGCACGGAAGTATTAATGCTAGGACCACCCATCTATTTGTTGAGTGCGCAGAACGTTGCCTAACTAAAAGTCTATCATAAACGACTTGATGATAATGATGATGATGACCTCCACAACGTGTCCGTCGACGGCGAACCTTGCTATTGGACTGAGCTAGGTGTTTCGCTGATGTGCGCGAATATGACTTGCTAGCCCAATTTAGTTTTAAATGTCCTATTGCAGGACGCACAGAACAATTGCCCAAGAGAGTTGTATGTGTAGGTGTAGTGTAGACGGTTTTGGGTTTTGCTTTTCGCAACTGGCGCTTGGCGTCAAGATGTTCAAGACGCGTTTAAATGACTTGATAAGCACCCAGTGTTTCAATGGATAAAAGCTAACAGTTGTCAATAAAAGCTGAACTGATCTGTAATCAAACATCAATACCTATAAGATCAAGTTCACTAAGCTGCATTATTACGCTTTCTAAGCTGAAGTGAATATCTTCACAAAATAATTTGTGAAGATATTCAATAACAAAAGGCAAATTCATTATAATTGTGGTATTAAGTTTCTCTTATCATCAAGCGACCTTGTCTAACCTCGAAGGGTTATTTCGGATTTAAAAAATATTTGCGTACGATTATTCGTAATCCTATCTTTGGACCATTAAATAAATGAGTAACAGTTGTATTATACACAAAAGCCTTTAGGTACGAAATAATCTCTAAGATGTTTTTTTTTAATATCGATAAAAAATATCCAAATCAGAAGCAATAGTTTCGTATAAGTAAAAGTAGGTAGGTACTTATCAATGAAAATGTAACTAAACTTTTCAGTTTCAAATTGAATGGCATTTTATAGAATTCAATAATCTTATGAATTGTGGCGTGTGTGCTTGGCATTCATCGTTCTCCAATAAACTAAAAAGCGAATCGCGCGAATCTCTATATTTCGTTTTAGACACTTCATACATACTTTGAAACTTCAGTGTTGGGTGTAGGTACTTTTTAAATAAATAAATAAAACATTACTCACTAAAGAAAGGAACAGCGGAGCTAAAAAGGTCGCTATTGCAGAATCGTATCAGAGGAATTGAACTACTGCCATCTCTTTTCACTCTCAGTCAATGAAAAGAGATGGCAATAGTTCAACTCTTTTATTGCAATTCTGCAATAGCGACCTTTTAAGCTCCGCAGAACATGCTTAAATCAGCAACACGGATATAAAATATCATTTAAAGTTCAAATCAGTTGTGGGATCCCGTAAATCTTCTTCTCCCCTGCTTTACCCTTTACCCCTTTACTTCCTTACCCCTCTACCCCTTCCAAAGGGACACGGATTACAGATAAATCTTAGTTCGCTCTGAATTTGCCGTGGCAGCGAATTCACACAGAAGGTCCGTATTTACAGAATCATTTTTAACGAATCTGTCGCTTCTGAAGGTAATGTTCACACCGTATTTAGAGAACCGTTTTTAACGGATATGACATTTTTTTAACGGATACGACGTTTTTTAACGGATACTTTACTAGAGGTAGTGTTGATTGTATGTTTACTGGTTCCGGAATAATATCGTGTGTGTGCAGTTTAGTGATTTTTTGTATGAAATCATGTGGACCAACGCTCACTATATCAACTCTGTAGCGTCACCAGATCGCCTCATCGCAAGCATACAATGAGTTGATTTAGTGAGCGTTGGTTCATAGAATTCCATGGAAAGAATACCTAAACCGCACAAGGCGATGCGAATGCGGAGTTGACAAGTTACCTTAAAACCGTATGCGATAAAACGGACCTGTAAACCGGACGCTGCTGTGTGAACGTGCCCTAAGTTGACGCAATTATCGGTACAGTTTCACGGCAACATTGATTTATGCCCAATTAATCCGCGGTCGACTGATAATCTTGAAGGGTTAGGCATAGTAAAGGGTCATTTAGAACGTATTACGAACCCGGGATGAACAGATAAGAGAAATTGGTGGGACACGTGAAAATAGTTTCGGATATGTCATTAAAATTTGGGTATGGTCCTAAATCCTTTAATTAATGGTAATCTAAAATGAAATCTCGTAACTTCTGAAATAAGAACAAAATTGGTGCGTATTCTTGTTAATAATAATATCTACAATGCTTATCTTCTCCATGATCAAAAAGGTATAGAAAAGCAATAAAACAAATGAATGTAGGTAAATAAATAATATAAATTGTTTGAATGGTCAGAAAACATATTTAAAAGTTAAATACTTTTTAATGTTTAGAACCTACTGTATTATAAAAGTGATTTTTATTCTTGTATTAGCTGCTGCCCGCGGCTTCGCTCGCGTGGTACCCGGATAAAAAGTAGCCTATGTTACTCTCCAGCCCTCCAAAAATCACGTCAATCCGTCGCTCTGTTTTGACGTGAAAGCAGGACAAATAAACAAACAAATAAACACACTTTCACATTTATAATATGGGTACGGATTAATGACAGGTGAAAATCCAATCGCCATTGCCTACAAATTACAGACATCAATAACAGCGGCCACACTAGACGGAGTTTGATTAGCCAGTGGATTGATCAATCGCCCTCAATTGCTTGACGTATGATATCAATAAGCGTCATGGTCACATCGAAGGTTAAATGGTTGTCTAGGTGCTCAATTGAAGATTTATTTGAGGCTGAAACTGGATTGACACTCGTATGTACGTTCATATCTGTAAGAATGTGGCAAACTCTGGTGATGAAGTTTTTAGGCCGCCCGAAATTCAATTCAAATACTTATCATTTATTTAGTAGGACCACTATGACAACTTTGAAACGTCTTAAGGGCTAAGTGATTCTACTCCTTTCGCGACCAACACCGTGAAGAACCAGAGCAACAAACACGGTTTCTGACATGGCCTAACGACTTAAAAGCCGAGACCAACAACTGAACCCTCCGAAGCACAGAAGTGCTCAGTCGTTAATGCCACTAGCGGTCACACACCAAATTATGACCGCTTATAACGTCGCTTAACTGCAACAATCTATCAAGAATGTAAGCAATTGCCACGAGCGCTTTATAGTGGCCGCACACCTAATCAACACAGAACGCACCGAATTCTCGAATTACTGCCAGATTCGGTCGAAACGGATGATTCGACGCAGTCAGTGCGAGGTTTCATACGATTTCATATAAAGAATTCTAAAATTCGATTAGCTCGGCGCGGATATGTGTGCGGCCACCTTTATTGACACTGGTTCTGGCTCTAAAGCCACGATTTCATTATGTAAGTCTACATGCAAGGTGCAAATTGCAACTTAACTAGTGAAAACGTAAACATGGTTGCTATACAGACAGCACGCAAATATTTTGTCGCTAGAGATTTGAGTTCTAACAATCGAGTTGACCCACCATACAAACTTACTTATTTATTTATTTATTTTATTTTATTTTATTCGGAAGACAGACAGTTATACAGACTTAAGAATTAACACTTTAAATTACAAATAACCATTTATACCTCTTCGCATGTGACAACTAAACGAACAGAACTAAGCAATGCTTACTTAGATAGGTAAACCAATGGTAGGTAGTAAAAAATTGTTAAAACTATAAAATAATCATAAACGTAAAAAAAATTATATAAGTACTTACCTAGATTGGAAAAAAATGCTATAAAAGTTATCTTGTTGATAAGGATTTCCCATTTTTTGTTTTATTTTGATAAAATAATTTATTGGTTTACAACAACTGTTACACTGAAATGTATTACCTACTTATCACTAAGAACTAAGTCCAAAAGTGTAGGTACAATATAAACTTAGGCTTCCTATTTTAAAAGTTTTTACAAACTCGTAATAAACCTACATAATGTTTAAAATGTTCCAACAACAACGTTTTATAAAAACTGATATTAAAAGGAACAAACAATAAACAAGAAATGAACTAAAGTTGGACAAGTTAAACTGTCGGTCCCGGCTGTGAAGACATAAGCCATTAACGGGTGTCTTCAAACGGTGTTTAAACTTCATCACCAGTGCTAGCCACTAGTTCGAACTGGTAAACTAGCAATCACAGACTTTTTACTGACACATACCTCGCTAACAGCTAAAGAATTACTCACCAACATGTTCAACTAGATCTTTTTAGGCATTTATAGATTCTTTGAAGATGTCTAAGAGGGTAGTCAGAGGTATGTCCAATTACATTTTGAATGTCTACCGCTCTTTGGGGATACAGTCGTGATCATTATTATTACTAGTAGTTCGCCCCGAACTGAGATCTCGCGCACCGTAGATGGCTTACATTTGGACTTTCTTCTGACTACCCCTATAATTTCAAGTGCTACTACTGATACTGCCGAGTATGCCTATTGCGCTAGCTCTTCATGGTAAAAAATACTGGCATGCATGCAATACATAATGTCGCGTCTAATTTTTCATTTAGGTATTTCATATTTATGAATTCTCGTCGTATTCCTAAAAGTATACGTCCTAGAATAAAAATAATAACTATTTTGGAATGTACAAATAAAGACCTTTCATTTGACAGCCCACTCAATATATTTGTTTACTTAACTTTTTTTACCCCAATTATTTTCATTCTTTATCAAAAATTTTTTTATCATGAAAATAAATCAAGTAGCATCTAAAATCATTGCAAACCAAACCGCAACGATGCCACTCTCTTTTTAAGACCGACCAGTCAATGAGCTACGAAGTCATCGAAACTCTATGCAACGGGAGCTCTTGCAGCTCTGGTTTCGTAGTTTTTGGTCTTTGGTCGTATTTCAAAAACTATACATCCTAGATTAAAAATAAAAACCATTTTGGAATGTACAAAATAAGCCCTTTCGTATGACACCCCACTCAATTTATTTGTGTAACTTTCATAATTTTTTACCCCCTTGGGAACCCAATATCTTCACAACCCCTTCATCGATTAAGCTCATATGCTCCCCCGTAAATTTCCTTACCACAACCTATTGACCTAGTAAGTTTCATGCAGATTGGATGAACGGTTCGACAGTTATGCGCGAACAACAATTCGTGAAACATACAAACATACAAACATACAAACATACAAACATACAAAGCAAAATCGCCCAACTTACCACTAAGATCTTCGCTCGCTTCGCTCGCTCGATCGATTATTTTTCATGTTCAACTAGGTAAAGCCATCCGGGGACCATTAAGTACAAAAATATCATCAAAATCGGTGAAGCCGTTTAAGAGGAGAAAAATTACAAAACATGCACACCAGAATTTTAAATACAAAGATTTAAAATATTTTATAAACAAATATTTATTTACCTAGTTCCAAAGCAAATAACTCAGAATGTCAAAGCTTACTTTTTAAAGGAAAACAAACAATTTAATTTAAAATGTCAGCTTAGGACGTGAGTAACTAACTTTATTCTGAAAAAGTCCCTTGGTACCTATAAAACTACAATTTATCAAGCCTTGTCTAAACTTAAAAGAGTAGAGCAGGACCGTATTTAGGAAAACGAGAACGTTTGTGCTCTACCTACATTTACATAACATAAAAATCTTTTTTTTTTTTTTTTTTTTTTTATTAACCTATATTTTCCCACTGCTGGGCAAAGGTCTCCCCCAATTGTTTCCATCTCTCTCGGTCTTTTACATCCCACCAATCCCTCCGAAAGGTGTCGAGGTCATCCCGCCAACGTTTTCTCGGCCTGCCCCGGCTTCGTCGCCCATCAGGCACCCATGGCGTGATAATCCCTGCCCACCTGTCACCATCCATACGACTCACGTGTCCCGCCCAGCCCCATTTTAACTTGGCAGTCTTTTTGCCGACGTCCTCGATCCCGGTCTTTGCGCGAAGAGTAGTATTTCTGACTTTGTCGGTTCTCTTCACCCCTAGCACGCTGCGTTCCATAGCTCTTTGGCAGACCTTGAGTTTGGACTTTTGAGCCTCGGTTAAAGACCATGTTTGGGCACCATAGGTAAGAATGGGCAGAATACACATGTCGATGAGTTTTCGCTTTAGAGACAATGGAAGGTTTCCCTTCATTAGCGACTTCATTGACCAGAAGCTCCTCCAGGCATTTTCGATGCGACGATCGACTTCTTTGTCCTGCCTGTTATTGAAGGAGACTATCTGGCCTAGATAGATGTACTCATCGACGTAGTGTAATTCTTGCCCATCAACCTCGATCTTATGTTTGGTGCTGTTAGTCATGGTTTTTGTCTTTAACCGGTTCATCATCAGTCCAACCTCCAGGCCTGCAGTGCTCAGATCTTCGAGCATATTTTGGAGCTCTACTGCGGTCGGGGCAAAGAGAACAATGTCATCGGCGAAGCGCAAGTTTGTAAGTTTCTTGTCTCCGATTGTAATACCCTTCGTTTCCCAAGATTGTGACAGTGTTTTAAAAATGCCTTCTAATGTGCTCGTAAATAATTTGGGGGAGAGCGGGTCACCTTGTTTCACGCCTTTATCAATTTTAAAATGTGGCCCTGATGTTGTTAATTTGATGTTCGCTGTACTGTGACTATAAATAAGCTTCAAGAGGTTTATGTAGGTTTTATTAATATTTTGATTTTCAAGGGCTTTGAAAATAAAAATCTTATTTTAAGTAAAATTCCGGTGTGTTACGACTAAATTTTTATAGTCACGAGAAACATCAGTTTAAGATGAAAAAAATATCTTTTTCAAAATGAACATTGACTTTTTTTTATACCTACAACAATTCAGCCTATTTCTGTCTGAAACTGGGAATATAGGATTGGGGTCTGTTGAATTGAAGATCTGTAATGGAAATCTGTAGTAGGTATTGGGAATAAACCCTATTGAAGACAAAGTAAATTTTTTTCAGTAGGACCTCTGTCATCACATTGAAACTTTTTAGGAGCTAGGTGATTCTACTCTTGTTTTTTCACGACCAACACTGTGAAAAACCAGGACAACAAAAACGGTTTGGGGCCTAGCTTTCGTTCCAGTGATCCATCTTCAAATCTAAATAGTAAAGCTCCAGTGGGTTGGAAAAATCCTAGCTCGAAGCCTATCCTGCTGTGACCTCAGTCCGTCCCTGTCTCCGGTCTAGGGAAACAACTAATCCGACAAAGCTTCACTAACTTTAATTACAGGATAATATTTTATTACGAAAAACTTGGAGCCATAAAACAAGCTTAGAATCTTGGAATTTTGTGTATGTTGCAAGGTGCAAACTGCAAACTACAATATAATAAACACGGCTGTATTCCCAAGGTTCGGTAGACATATTTTCTCAGATCTTTTGAAGATTTTTAATTTCTTTATAGTGTTAAACCACACAGGGTTCGAGTCCCATCGGAATCACAATTTTTGATACTTATGACTTTTTATTTCCATTGAAGATGTCTAAATGAGCCGTGATAAACCGTAGCCGTTGATAAACCACAAAATAATATGTCAGCTCTACAATTTGAAAAAGGACATGTCGAACCCAAAGACGGATATGGGTTGAGTGCAAAATATTGAAAGGGGTTATCTAAAGATGTCCACTGTCGTGAAAATATGTTTGCAGAAATACTCATGTTTGTTACCTTGTACCTACCTACTCATGTACCATTCCACAAGTCTAACCTCCAAACAACTTGAAGATAAAGCGCTCGTGGCTTAGCTTGCTTAGACGTGCTTGATTGATCGTTGAAGTTAAGCAACGTTGCGCGCTGTCACAATTTGGATGGGTGACCGCAAGTGGTATTACTTCCGTGCTTCGGAAGGAACGTTAAATTGTCGGTCCCGGCTTTTAAGTCGTTAAGCCATGATGGAGGTCTTTAGGCGGCCTAAAAACTCCGTCACCAGAGTTGACCACTTGCTCATACGACAGACGGACATACGACCTTGTTAAAACAGCAGGTCGGCGGCGGATTCAGGCCGCTTCGAACCGCAACACATGGAAATCTTTGAGACCTATCGTCCAACAGTGGACTGGACATCCAAGGCTGAGATGATGTTGATGATGAATGAAAATCAATGATACAAAAAGCTTCATGGTCGAGGCTTGGTCATGTCAGCAGTCAGAATCGAGGAAAGCTACTAGATGACCTTGTCAGTAATAAATAAGACGGCCCGCAATGTTAAAAGATCAGCAAAATAAAAAGGCAAAGATTAAATATCAGTAACCTTCTTAGGTTAAATTTGCTTTTTTTTCCAAATGGAAATAAATAAAATGTCTCTGTTTCATTAAAACTCAACCAGCAGGTTAGTTACTTTTTCTCTGGTGCAGTATTTTTTATTTCAATTAGGTAAGTAAGTTACCTTTTAATTTTTTTTGTTCTTTTTCAAAGTTCATACAGTAACAGGAAGATTTTTCTTCAAAAAGAAACTGCGTATTTTTTAAAACAATTCTCATTAAATCACAGCATTGTGTAATCCTAGTGCATGCTCGCTTCATTTGCATTTCAGAATTAAATTATTGTTTTTGTGCAGCGCCTCGCTTGAAAAACTAACCATAAATAAAACATTTTTTCAGGTAAATTCTCTTTAAACATTTTATAAACACTGTTTTGATATTTAAATTGTGTTTGCAATTTTTACTATGCGGTGGTGGAATGCGATATAAACTGAAACATGACGTTATCGAGTTTATTTTGTTTTATATGTTTTTACGTTGGGTTGAACATGTATTTTTGTTCAATTTTGAAACGCTACGAGTAACTTAATGTCATGAAAAAACTCGAGGACCCTTTGAAATCCTCTGAAAATCCTATACAGCATAAGCATCAAAAGTAGATGATCTGCTCGAGTAGTACCAAAATGCGTCGAACACGGTAAAGTAACTAATTTCGATTTACAGTGTCGAAACAAAAAAGCTTAACACGCTTATTACAAACAAAAATTACTAAACATACCTACTTACTTATTTTAAAAAAAATAAAAAGAAATCGGTTCATGAACCGATTTTTTTTGAACGGATGAATTCGTTCCGGAGCTTTGATGCCACAGAAAGACACACAGATACCTACACACTTACACAGATACAAACTACAAACTTATAAAACCCCTCAATAATAACATCAACGTAGGTATTTGTATAAATAAACGAGACGAGTATGGTTCGATCACAATTTCGCAAATAAATTGGTTTCTGTAAGATGTGGTTCTGTGGCAAAATTCAATTTAATAAAGTAGCGAACAATTTGGTAGTTAATTGATGATTCTTGCATCGTTTCAAAACACGTCGTATGTACCTATACACCCTGTTATGGAAGCGCGGTGTTAGGCAGTCATGCCTAGTTTACAAGCTTGGTAACTAAGGCGCGGGACATACAGAAAAGACGTAAGCGAATGTCTGCGCCCCGTCTGCGTCTTACTATACTACTTATTACTATTCTATCTATTATATTACTTTTCTATCTGGCCCGCGCCTAAGGCTGAGTATCTACCTACTATTCTATCACTATCATAAATTCTAAAGATTGGAAATTGTCAAATAATTTTCATCATAAACTTAGTTAGAAACTCGAGGCGAATTCTCGAAGTAAGTAGTATAGAATTCGGTAAGGCCAGATTCGGTCGAATCGGACGATTCGACCGCGGGCAGGTGTGCGAGGTTTCATACGATTTCATCATTAATAATTCTAAATTTCAATTCTTTCGGCGCATTCAGCGCGGATAGGTGTGCTTCGTTAAAATTTAGAAATGGCTTAGAAAATTAAAAAAAACAGGGTTATCCATTCTAGAGAGAAATCTTATTGCAGTGTACACAACTATGATATTCATTCACTCACCTGTGCTATTTTAACGTTGTACTGCGAGAACATAGCGTCGTACATCGCCATGAGCTCCGACTGGCCAACCGCAGCGGCCGCCCGAGGGTCCAGAATACTGCCAGCGTCCTATGAAACAGCAATGTTGTGTATCTTGGAAATTGAACTACAATATTATCAGGAATAGGCAAGTGCATCGGTTCCGAAATACGTGAGGCCTGTGGAACGGGCATCTACATCTTGTATAACAACGATGTTATACCTACAAGATGTAGGTATGTATGTAATGTTGTTTTTGAACGAAATGTGTAAGGCCAATGTCATCAAACAAATTGTTCCTTCGGAAACATTAGTTAAAATTACAAACTTACATTATGTTTACAAAAGATTTAGGTACCTACCTAGTTTATTAATAAAGTAGCTGTTACCCGCGACTTCGTACGCGTTTGGGTAATTTTCAATCGATTTCCAAAAAAAGGGAGGTTCACTTTACATGTACAGGATAGGTACTTTACAAGCAGAAAAGTTATGAAAATCTAATTTTTTACAGACACTAATCTTCTACTTCCATAGCTTATAAAAAGAAATTTAAAAGGATCTTTTGATAGCTCAACTGATCCGGTCGATATTTTCCAATTTGACCTCTTTGGGGAACATGGTGGAATCGTTCCCCAAAGGCAGAGTAGGTGGTTCTCTGCAACGGGCTGGCCCATTTGGCCCACTTGCCCGTGGTCTTCGACCGGCATTTGTTGTTGGTTGGTCTTATATTATATGTCTATCGCTGCTGAAATTAGCGCTTGCGCGATCTAGACATTATGATGTTGTGTGGCGCCATCTTCGCTAAAGCTCGTAGTGCGTAGCATGTCTATGTTGTTCATCTAGCGACAGGTCGAAGTCGCTACAACCTCTATGAAATGATGCTAATTTTATAGGTAGGTACATACCTCTCTGGTATGGTCGCTTGGAGACAAAGTTTCTCTCATCGACAAAGACATGAGAAGTTCGTGCGTCAGCTTCTGTCTTCCGAAAGCGACGGCCCCACTGGTCACCATGATGCACTCTCGACCTTCGTGGTGGCATTCTGCTACCTGGAAGAAATAACTCTATTAGAAATCGGATGGGTGACCGCAAGGGATGGGTGACCGCAAGCGGCATTACCATCTGAGCACTTCCGTGCTTCGGAGGGCACGTTACATAGTCAGACCCGGCTTTTAAGTCGTTAAACCATGACGAAGGCCTTTAGGCGGTCTAAAAACTGTCACCAGAGTTGGCTTATAGCTCATACGAATTTTTTTTATTAGAAGTCTGGGTCAAGGGGGTAAAAATGACCGAAATACCATTAAAAACTTGGATTAGAGGGAAATTATAGACACAGACGCCATAAAACTCCTTTCATGATTCGAATTATGTAGTATTCTAGTTCTCATGTTGACAATTCGTAATCTAAAACAGATAAAAATAATTGTTTCTAGATTTAGGCACTCCTAAATTTATAAAAGGCCTCTGTTCTAATTAAAAGGTACCTACATTAATTAAGTCCAATTGTTTATTTCTTGGAATTAGATAAAGTTTAAAAAGTATCTAGGTCACGGCAACACCGCTTTAGGCCACGACAACATAGATTTAGGTTTTATATCATTATTTAATCAAAAACGTACCTACCTACAGGGATTTAGTTCTGATGACATAGTAGCTTTATTTTGCCTTTTTAACATTTGCTAACTTAAAAGCTTATGTTACCTATGAAGATTTAACCCCAAATGTCATGCAAAGGCCGTACGCCTCAAGAATGAAAATCAAAGTAGATCCGTAAGTAAAATGAAAATGTAAATAAAACGGGCAAGTGTGAGCCAGACTTGCACCTTGAGGGCTCAGTACCTACTGAATGATTTTATATCTTGTTATGCATTAAAATTTCTTTTTTAAACTTTAACATCTAATTTTGAAGGTATGAAAATTTAAATTTCTCCTTTTTTAAACATTTTCTCTTGTTTCTTCTCATTTGGCCGAGTCTCAAAGATTTCAGCATTCCTGATTTCTGAATAATGTGGTGAGGTTTTTCATTTCTGGCATCTTTACACAAAACTAAGACAATTCCATTCTAGAGCAAACATGGCAGCCAAAACCATCTGTGATAAGTACTGAAATACCACTATGTTTACCATCTGTCATATAGAAATATGACAGATGGTAAACATAGTGGTAGGTATTATAAATAAAAATTTTTTTCTATTCAGATACCCAACCCTAAAAAGGATTTGGAAAGCAGTTATTAGGTATTTTCTTTACCCACAAAGTCGTACACATGTGCTTCAGAAAAATATTCACTCCAATAAAACTTCGATTCAGAATAAGCAGAAATAAAGCCTTTGATTCCATTCTATTACAAAGTTTTCCTCCCCTTTGATTTTGTTTGGCTTATTTATCTCCCGAGTTTTTGTTTTGATATTAAATTTCAAATATTACGAAGTTTGTAGGGCTCTTGTTTTTATTTCAATACTGCTGAACTAAATTAAACTTGGTGGATTGTTTTTTTTTTTTTAATTTTCTCTTGAAGTGGCAACTACAGCGGCGGATGGTTTTATAGGTTTAATTGGAAGAAAAAAAATATAAGTAAGTAGCTTATTTAACTACTTAATTGTATGTTTAATTTACTTCACCCAGGGGTTATGTTTATTTATATTAAGTATATTAGATTAGATGGGAATTAGAGGTCGATGTTATCATTTTTTCATATATTTTTTTTTGCATTTAAATAGAGTGTAATTTACTCTGGAACTAAAATTGAATACCTACTGTCAATAACCTAAGTATTATAGCTGTTCAAAAAAAAAAAAACAATATCGAGACCGAATAAGTGAAAACTCGAATTTGCTACTCAAATGTTTATTAAGGTTCAAACAACTTCCAGATTAAAAGGCAAAAAACTAATTAAATTGAATTTAAAGAGTTTAAACTATTCCAGACTAATAAAATCAGAGAAATAATCCATTTAATCCACCTCAAGATTCAATTAGAGTTAAAAGTTCTACCAATCCCCTTTAAATGGACAGTACTTTAAGATAATCCGGTAGAAAGAGTTCTAAATGAGATCGGGTCATTAAAATTAAAAGTTCTGCGGCTAAGTGCACTACAATGAACATAAGATTCGTTTGAATCGGTAATCCCGACCTAGTAATTTATTTTTCTTTTTTCCATGGTTGTAAAATATTATCAAATCACCATCGTTAAGTGATGTGTTTTAATCAGGTTTAGAAGGAAAGGTACTTATACCTGCCGAAATAAAGGAACATATTTTACAGAATACAAAAAGACGCTCTCTCTTTACCGATTTTGATGATTTTTTTTTTAATATCTTAAGCCGTAAGTACCTAGGTACTAATATGACAGTGGAATATGAATAATGAATGCCGTATGTGTTTTACTCGTACTTTCGATCCAAAGGTAGATTTTGAAACAAGAGAAAAACATCGTCAGTTAAACACTCTCTTTCTTAGACCCTGTTCAGCAATAAAGCTAAACCTTTAGATGGAGTAATTTGTTCCCGTTCTGAAACGCGACAGCAAGGACGTCGGGTTTCACAACCATTTGTTTAAAGAACTTTAACTTGAGACTAGTCGTTTTACAATGTGCTGCAAACATGAACCTTACCTGTTTGACAATAAAAGCCAATCATAGCACAACTTCAGCGTCGTCTATGAAGCTTTCACTATCAGCTTTCTTCAGAATACTTTTGACCCTACCATTTTTCTTTCCTAGAGTTATATTATCTACGTAATACAAGCGTGAATGTTTGTGTGTGTGCGTGCGCGCTTAAAACACATTCTAAGCGTTTGTTTCACCAAAAGCAAATGAAGTCCCAAATTGGATGCGTCAAGCTGAAAACAGGGCGCGATGGCGCTCATTAGGGGACGGCTGTGGACTGCTATAGGCTGATAATGATGATGATGATGGTGGCTTTCACCATCGCTGATTAGTACCTACTAACCAGCTGTCATTTGTATGAGTTATTGGTTATTTTACTGGCAATTAACGTTCTATTGGAAACAACCATCAAAATAATTATTTGAGACTAGCAGCGCCCTCGAGGCGTTGCCGATGATGATGATGATGAAAAGTGGCCCATAACCTTCCTCAAGAGTTTAGCTATCAAATGCAGAAAGCATTTTTCAAATCGGACTGGTAGTTCCTGAGATAGCGTGTTCAAACAAACTCTTTCTCTTGAAAAACCAACTTTTATTGTCATGCAAATTGTGTCTTACCTGTTCAATAATAGAAGCTAATCGTCCAAGCGCGAGTCCGTTGCCGTCTTCTCTTGTGATGACTGCACTGCCTAGCTTCACCACCAGCCTTCGCGCGTATTTGAGCTGAGATCTGTCTGTGAACGTTTTCTTCTGCGTCTTGCGTTCAGCGGTCGCGGCTAGAGTTCTTTTATCTACGTTCAGGCCCTGAGAAAAAAAAACAAACTACAATATACAATTTACTTTCGTCATTGTGTCTTGGTACGTACCTATTGAAATCCGTCAGTTTTCTTTTAAAGATTTTATGGTTAAGGCTGTGTCCCCAGTAGGCAAACTGTGAGCGGCCGACTGAGTTTGCGGCGTATCGGTTTAGTACGCTCTTCCATATTTGAAATGGAGTGTCCACAGTTTGCTAGTTTTGCGCGTAACGCTGCAAACTGCGTACAGTGAGCGCAAAACTAGCAAACTCTGGACACTCCATTTCAAATATATGGAAGAGCGTACTAAACCGATACGCCGGCCGCAAACTCAGTCGGCCGCTCACAGTTTGCCTACTGGGGACACAGACTTACAGTCGCTTTCTAGGACAAAAAAAATAATTATGTTGCTTTAGTTAATTTTATGTCCAATTTTATAGCAACCCAAAATTGGGTTTGGGACCCACAGATTGGGAATGTTGAAACATTGCAAAACCACACCTAATTTTTTTCTCTATCCAAACGTCCTATCCAAAATCCCTTTAAGGCAACAAGGCTGAACCGATTTCGATAAAACATATTCGATGAACATCGCTCGAAAATCAGCTTAAAAAAAAAAAAACTTAGGCCTACAAATATTTGTTTCGGGTCTTGGTGTTTTCTATGTATAATATTTAAGTACCTAGTAGGTATATCAGTCATGCAGTTCGGTTTAGTTAGTTATTTCTTTAGTTCAAGATCAGTTAACTTTGGGGCTACATTTTTTTTTTTTACATTCTTTAAACAAGCTCGCCATTCTTTAAGCAAACCCTATCTCTTCTCTAAAATTTCAAATTTTTCCACGTAGGTAAGTAGGTACTTATGTTCCTCTAGGTCTTCTCCTTCAGCTGTTCCCGACACACATGAGATCTAATAAACATACACCTGTTTGGCTCAAAGAATTTCATTCATCCTCTCTACACGCCCAAACCATATCAACATGCCTTCCTCTATTGTAAATATTTATCTACAAGAAAACTGACGTGGTGGTAGGTTGTGCTATTAGGAAATTGTTTTCCCCATTATGACTGTAAATCATAAGTGACAGCTGATTACATTATGAGCTCAGGTAAGGTGGAGCGATGTCTTGCAAAATTAGAATCAGAATATTTTATCAACCTGTTTTGTACAAAAACAGGATCACAATAAAGGGTAGTCAGAGATAATGTCCAAAATTCCAAATAAGTAGGTAAGTACCTACATTACCTAAATAAGTATACTTTTTTGTATAGGTTTTTTTAGTTGTGAGCTGGCCCGAAGTTAAGAAGTAGAGGTAAGTAAGGTGACCAAAAAGGTCTAATTTCCAAGCACTCACTAAGAATTGATTGTACCTACCTATTAGTTCTGATACAACACTTTACTAATTCGAAGTTAGTAGGTAGGTACCTACTTAACTTGAAAATAATGCCGTATTAATAGGTAACTATTAAGTTTACTTATAAGTAGGTACCTACTTACTTAATATTTTGTTTTAGATAAAATATCTACAAGTACCTATTCAAAGTCAAACTGTGATCCTACTCACACACTGTCAGAGCGTTTCCACATTATCCGATCCGATTATCCGAATGTATAGAATATGTACCTACCTGCCTTTCACATTGTCCGACCCGATATCGCATATCGGAGCGGACGTCTTTCATACTGTTTTCTTGCCCCGATATCGTATAGGCGTCCGATACCGATATCGGATCGGATAATGTGGAAACGCTCTCACTCGTATCAGTTTATTTGAACGAACAGCATCAACCAATGAAAATGCATTAATTGAACGTCACGTGTTTCTAACTCAACTAATTCCTGTGGCATTAAGCGTTTCTATTCTAGGAAGATTGATGCAAATAAATGCAAATCCACTAAGTAAGTCTACGTGTGTTTGTTAGAACAAAGAAACTGATTAGTTTATACAAGTATCTAAGGCTGACTAGCGTAGAAAATCCACCGCACAATTTTTTTTTTACTTACTTGTTAACGTCTTATAAATCGATGAACGCCGGCTGTACGCTCGAAAAAGTGTCAGGTACCGCCTGAACCGAGCGTGCAAGGGAGAGAGCGGAACAAGCAATTTTTCATCGATGATTTCTTATGACGGTAACACGTAAAATTATCGTCCGTAAACAGACTGTTCAGATAAGACAACCAGTTTTTTAAAGTCAATCTTTGTATTTTGGAACCTTCCTTGAACCCCCCTTAACAAAGATCTTTTTATTTTGGAACCCTTGAACCCCCTAAACATAACAAAGCTACAGCTGTGGGACTGACAGGCAAGGCAAAGCAGGCTATCACACTCGGCCAACGCGGCTCTCAAGATCAATGAGAAATATATTGGTACGTAGGTACATGATAGGTATACTTACTACGAGAAAAAGAGAGTCAAATAAACTTAGGTAGGTACTTAAGTACCTATGTACTTTTATGTAGTAGGTAAATGTTTTTGTTTTTTGTTGTTTTTAGGTCGGTTTACTTAATACCCTCGTCGACAAGTTATCGAGTATTGCTAACATAAGCAAATTTCATTTCTGATATGAATAAGGAACAAAACCCCTCGGGCTTATGAGAGTTTCAACAACAAAGTCCCCAGTAAATATTTTTATTTGCCCTTATTTTTCATTTACAGTTCCACTCAAGATAGACGTTACCAATGATATTTTCAGAAAGGTACCTACAGTCGCAACAACATTTGTAGTTTTATAAAACTCTACCACATCGTTTATTGCAATATTGTAGGTATATTAAATTAAGTTTTCAAATAAGTACTTACCTACATTCTAAGGCGACTTCATAATCTTGATTATTTGGATCATTGATCTGGGTTCTAATGATTATTTTAGTTTATTCGTCGAAATGTAGACCTTGTTCATAGCTTTTGTTTATTTGAACCGAGAATGGAGAGTCTAGCTAGGACGAGTAGTTTCCGAGATATGGCCGTTTGAAGTTTGACAGCTGTCACTTTAAATGAAGATCTCTTCAATAGCGTTCATTTCATATACAAACATACTGGTGAATAAAATCCATGGCACTGACTGTTTTTATATGACAGTACTGTCACATAAAGATTATTGTAGTGTGTTCACAAAACAGTCGTTTTCTTTTTCTCTCGCGTCATTTGCCCACCTTCTATCTACTTAAGTACATCATACATCTTCATCTTCGTATACAGACTTGCCAACGCGATTTAACGCTTTTACAGGTCAAGATATCAACGCCAAAATCTCCAGACCTCAGCAGAAGCATTCCCAATGCTACTTCTATTCTTTGTCGTGCTGTTGGTACGTTAGTGTACTTTCGCTTCAGCCATTTTATCTCGGTCCGCTGATTGGCGAGCGTCGAATTCGCTGTGACACTTCATTTATTATGCGAGAGTCAGACCTTCAGATGAGGCGAAATGTTGATAGAAAATTACGCTTTCATAGAAATGTTTACATTAGGGACTGACTTCTTGAAATTTTTCTAATAACGTAATCAGCAGTTCTTTAAATCAATTAAATCTTTAAAACAATTACCTACTTACAGTTCGGCCGACGGATCTAGGCGTACGTGAAGTCAGGCTCTTCGCTGCGCAGTAGAAAATTTTGTATGAAAAAGTTGCACTGCGCATCGAAACGGCCAACTTCACGTACGCCGAGATCCGTTGGCCCTACTGTACTTAAACTAAAAATTTTATGAAAAACCTCCGACATCATCCCTTCATCCTATTTATCCTACTAATATTATAAAGGCGAAAGTCCGTGTGTGTAGGTAAGTGTATGTGTGTGAATGTTTGTTACCACGTATCCCCATAACTACTAAACCGATTTTGATGAAATTTGGAAAGTAGATAGTTTAGGTTCCGGAATAATACATAGGCTAATCTTATTTTAGAAAATCAACCATGTTGACTTTTTAACTGCGGGTAACACCGCGGCGCGCAGCTAGTAAACTATAAAAGAGCTGATGAACTTGAAACGGCTGAACAGATTTTCATGAAAATAGCTAAGAACACTCTCGACAAAGACACATTTCAAACAAAAGAATAAAAAAAAACTCCGTCACCAGAGTTGACCACTTGCTCATACGAAAGAAGAACAAAATAATCTCTCTATTCCAAGCTATTCGTCCCTATGGTGGTGGGGTCAGCTTTCCTGATAGTTTGCCTCCACTTCGCTCTATCCTCGACGTCGTTTTCGGAAGCTTGGCATTCTCTCATATCCTTTAACACTACATCTCGTCTTGGGTCTACCCCTAGATCTGCGGCCAGGAATGGAGAGCTGTACCTAGTGCTAAGTTTCCCAAGCATTCAGGCAATTATTTTCAAACAAAAGAATAATAATTAAAATCCGTCAAAGGCAAAAAACACCACTTTGTCAGTTTTTTCCTTTATGTTGACTTTTTGAATGCGGGTGGCGCAGCTAATACCAAAGTAGATAATATATCGGTAATTTGTAGGTATTACTAGGTAAACGCATATTAATTTGAATAAACTACTGCTATTTCCTTGTAAACAAGGAGTGTAATTAATACAATTGAACCTTGCACAGACCACAGTCACCGCACTATCTTGACAGCTCGTTAGACCCATATAATTATATAGGTCTTGCTTGGTATACTTACTTATATCTAATGTGTAGGTGTTTATAGATTTACATATTTATGGAACACTCTTTTTTTTTAGGTACGTAGGTAAGTATCTTATCTTACTCTATTTAAAATTAGCTTTGGCCTGCGGCTTCGCTCGCATGATAGGTTCCTGCCCGTATTAAAAGTACCTACCTAGCTTATTTGTTATTTTAGGTCATAAACTATGTAATATACCTATTCCAAGTTTCATTTAAATCCGTTCAGTAGTTTTCGCGTAAAAGAGTAACAAACATCCGGGAATAGGACATTTTTATCCGGGAACCACGCGAGCGAAGCAGCGGGCGGAAGTTAGTAATAAATAATAATAAAATAACGTTTACTTACTTTTTACGCCGGCACAATATATAGAGTTAGGGTAATAACAAAAATAACATTTTCTACTATCGCCCACCATAAACATTAGGTAGGTACTTACTTAGCACTATTCATTCTTATGATCCTTATTATCACAAGATAGTGACAATTATGATAATGATAGTCCAAGAAAACACGGGTCAAACTACAAATATATATATTAGGTACTTAGGTACCTACCTAAGTAGGTACACTACGACAATATCTCGAGTATGGTATTGGTTTGGTATACCTACCAAACGGAGCTACTCGAGAAATTACATGTAGGTAGGTATACCTATACCTACCCACCAACCTAGCTCTACCAACTGAGTTTGATTCTCGTCAAGAACAAATAATGGGTGATGAAAATGACGTTTCTGTGACTAGATGTTGTAGTGGAAAACCTGTGTGTAGCGTACAATGTTTTCTATGTCATTTCACACACACAAACACTATTTAGGTACCTATTATAAAATGCGAAAGTTTTGATAATTGGATGGATGTATGTTTGTTCCTCTATAACTCGACAACCACTGAACCGATTTGGCTGAAATTTAAAATTTAGATAGATAATGACCGGGAATAGGACACAGACTTTTTATCCGGGAACCACGCGAGCGAAGCCGCGGGTAGATGCTAGTCTTTCCATAGGTCTACCTCTACACTACACCATAGGTTTTCAACGTGGGCGATAACGCCCCACAGTATTATAAATGACCCGAAAATCGGACATGCCTTTTTTATGATACTAATCGAAACATTAGGCTATTTCCAATACTAGAGTAGAACTCCCAAAAGTTAATTCAGCTTAGAACGTGAGTTATGATTTTTTAAATTTTTTTCTATGGTTACCAGAGAAAACCTAAAGAAATGCTGTAATTTTCTAAGTAAGCAATGTTTTTTAGTTTCAATGGCAGTATGCTATGAAATCAACTAACTACTATTTTCGGAAACGTATAATTAATTTCTAGGTAAACAACAAACAATGTTATGAATTTTTTTGTAGTAATTTAGAAATTATTTTTTTTCACAGCTGTCTACAGAGATTAGCGCCAGATTTTCACAGTTTCGTATTCATTAGTATTATGTTAACCTGCCCGTAAAATATCAGACGCGTAACACGTAGGACTTCGGAGTTATTGAATTTTAAAATTTGGATGTTAGGGTTGGTACTTATTAAAAGCGAACTAATTTGAATCCAAATCAGATTTTTTTACAGAACTTGATTAAATTGATTGAATTTTGGTGATATTGAAAGTTGTTATCACTCAATTATCTGTCAAACATAGGTACCCAAAATAACAACATTGTACAGGGTGTGGCAAATTCTTGGTCACTGAAGGGTAGCTACCTTTTCTCTTGTAGTTAGAAAGTTTTGTTCTTAGGAAACTTCGGTTTTATTTTGAAGAAAAAAATAATTGCATATTTAGATTTTTGAAAAAAGTACAGTTAGCCTAAAAAATTACATTTGTCAAAAAAAAAAAAAAACAAGTTGGTCTTAATCGACTCTATTTCCCACCAGGAACACTTCTCCCAAAGTAACTTATCAAATCAAATCGTAAGTTTTTGCAATAATTCAAAAAAACACATCCCATACATTTTCTATGAAATTAGTAGTTGTATATCATTCTCATAGATTCTCAGTGACAATACAATATTATGGTAACAGCGATCTGATGATGGAGTCAGGAGCTGTTCAACAGAACTCCTCAGTAAATAGGCCGATTGAGTTTAAACTCGGCATATCTGTCAAGTTCCGACTACAAGCCATCTAATGATGAAGTCAGGAGCTGTTCAATGCTTTCCGCCGAGAACATCCATGTTTTGGCTCATTAGAATCAGCTCAACATTACTCAATAAAAGCTTGTGATGAATGAAAATATTTTTTTTAATTAGAAAACTTATTTTTTTAAGCCCTTTAATTTATACATACCTACCCCTATGTACTATGGATATTATAAACGCCATTTTGTGATGTCCACCATATTGGATTTACAATAACGTAACTTTACTTATTGTGTTTCGCTTGTCTAGTTTTTTCATTTGATACCCATATCATAGGGTTGCTGTGGTAATGATAATTCGCCATTTTGTAGCGTCCGCCATATTGGCTAATAATATAGAAACAATAGATAAAAACATAACAATTAAATTAAACAATTAATTCTATTTTGATTTTTTTTGTTTATTCTATTATTCATAAGAGTGTCGCTCTTGAAGTCTAGACGTATCAAAGTTTCATGCTTCGTTCACCCATCTGTTTACAATTTTCTCTGGTACATTTTATAAGATCTTATTATGACAACCCTAATATCATAGAAATTACTGAAAATCATAGAAACGTCATATCTTCGATGTCCTGATAGATTTTCGTGTGATTTTTTTTCACAAGTATAATACAGTTACGAGGTATATTTTCAGGAAGATTTCTAGCGCTAATCTCTAATGGTTTATGAGAAAAAAAATAAAACGTGAAAATCACAAAATTAAGCATAGAAACTTTACTGTTATCGGTAAATCTATTTCGTTTAGCTTATAAAGTGCCCTGTATATAATGCCATTTTGGCCTAGAAATAATTATACAAATATGTTACGCAGTTCTTTTATTTTCGCCTTTTTCTGAAAATCCAGAATTTTCTAAAAAAAAATATTACTCAAGTTCTAAGCTGAATTAACTTCTGGGAGTTCTACTCTAGTATTGAAAATAGCATAGTGTTTCGATTTGTATCATAAAAAGGGCATGTCCGATTTTCGGGTCATTTATAATACTGTGCGCCCCCTTGTGGACGTTTGAGACTTTTAGGGGGGCAATAGAAGACCCAGAGAAAATTAAGGGGCATTGAGATGAAGCAGAGGGGGCGAAAATGTATCTAGTCTAACTAAAATAATCAAAAAAAAAACACCTTAATAATCACATAGTCCCTTTGAGGCTTTCAGGCGGGCAGTAGAAAACCCAGAGAAAATTAAGGGGCATTGATATGAAGCAGAGGGGGCGAAAATGTATCTAGGCTAACTAAATAAGCAAAAAAAACACCTTAATAATCACATAGTCCCTAAAAATTAGAACAGGAAAATCACACACTGTTGGGGAAGATTTAATTTTACTAGCAGTTAAAGAAATAGCCACTTGGATCCAAAGAGCGGTGAGGAAAATGAGGTTGAGAATTTATGCTCTACCTACACTACACCTATATCCATCCACATCCTTATCCACTACTATTACCTATGTATTGTTGACTGTACACATAATCCTGTAATATTTCACTGAAGCACGCGTGAGTTCGATTGAACCCAAGATGGTATTTTATTTTTACTGTGTCAACATAATTTCTTAGATAGGACGGTTTATTTTTGGACCACGTGATAAACAAGATAAGCGCTATGAGTTCTTCGTGGTTGGTCAAGACTTAAGTACCTACCTACTTAATCAAAACATTAATAAGACGTAGTAATTGTGTGGAGGCTTAATTAAAAATTAAAAAAAAACGACTTTAATGTTATGAGAAATTGTCTGCACTTTCGAGGTGCATTTCTTTTCATAATTCCGAAGATCCTCGACAGATCCTTACCTACCGAATTTTATGGCACCTATCGGAAATTAAATTAACCTTTCAAACAATAAAGGAACTTTCCAAATCGGTCCAGGCGTCTTCGAGTACAAATCAGTGATTTCCAGCTTTAATTTAGGCAAAATTTGAGGCGGAACCTATCCCCGTAGCACAGAATACTACGTATAGAATGGACATTGGACACTGTAAGTTTGAGCTGGCGAGGAGCTGACTTTGAGCATGGAACGCGCCACAAGTGACAACCTTACTGTGTACAAAACCTTGACATTGTGTAGTGTAAATACCTATAGGTAAGGTAGTTAGACGCATAGAGACATTTCGTCGAGTGTCCGGGGTGTGCCCATAGTGTGGCCCCTACATTAGTCTAATCGTCAGTGTCTCTCAAACTTAAAATTCAATTTCGATGCCTTGTGTTCCTAATAGCCTGCATAATTATAGGAATTTACATTATATCATAAATAATAAACTAAGCGAGTACCACGATTGTTTTTATTTTTCACTAAGAGACAAAGATATAAGACCATTATAAATATAACGGTTAGCAAATATCACTTTTCAAACAAAACAATGTCATATCTACGACGAATGTTGTGTCACAAGCTTATAGATATCAAGATATCAAGTAGGTACCTACCAACATATTAACTACAGTAGTATTAATTCCTTGGTTTCAATTTCAAGTAAATATTTAGGTAAGAACTTCATTTCAGTTCTTGAAAAACTGAAAAAACTTTACAGACTCACGATCGGTGGGACCAATGACCGAGTACCTAATTCCCATTTCGTACTGAAAATTGTAAGTACCTACTACTTAAATAATATTTTTTTCGTTCTTCAACTGGTACCACTTTCAAAGTTGGGTGTTTTAGTACAGTCAAAGATAGGTAGGTATAATGCTAGTAGAGAGTCGTTATGCAATTCATTATGAATTATTATCATTATTCAAAAATAGAATGTCAATATTCGTAAAATAAATGGCATAGAAACCATCTGAGCCTCCTATGACTTATATGATAACTATCTGCTGCCCGCGGCTTCGCTCGCGTGGTAGGTACCCGGATAAAAAGTACCTAGCCTATGTTACTCTCCAGCCCTCCAATTATCTCCACACAAAAAATCACGTGAATCCGTCGCTCTGTTTTAACGTGAAAGTAAGTCAAATAAACAATAAAATAAACACACTTTCACATTTATAATATGGGTACGGATTCTTAACATACCTGTTGATGTTTTTGACTGACCAACGGAAATCTGTCACATCCAATGACGGTATAAAACCGTCTCCCCACACTTTCGACAACACTTGTACGCAAACGCAACATATTTACAAAACAAAAGTTATTTCAATTTTCACTCCTATTTTTACTTATTCGGAGCACATTATTGTTACTTGATAAATACTAGTCATTAACACAACCCACTCGACAGACAATGCTGTGCGTTGTGATAAGGTAATGAACACTTTGTGGACTGGTTGTTTATTTTCATAAAAGGGGATATTTGTGTTAGATTATTTTGTAACTGATTATCCTTATCCTACTAATATTATAAAGGCGAAAGTCCGTGTACCTATGTGTGCGTGAATGTTTGTTACCACGTATCTCCATAACTACTAAACCGATTTTGATGAAATTTGTAGTTAGTTTAGGTTCTGGAATAACACATAGGCTACTTTTTATCCCGGAAAAATGCATGGTTCCCGTGGGATAAAAATAACCACGCAGGCGAAGCCGCGGGGGTTCGCTAGTATTATAATAACTTTAAGAATCATGGTAGACATAGACAGATGTAAATTCAGTCTTACACAAAAAAATATACTTAAGTATTAAAAGTATTTGACAATCTAATAGTCCCAGGCAAAAGCCCTTCTACTCTTCTATTGTCCAGTGGTGAGTTTGATTCATGTTCTTTCTACAAACCTACTTCAGATGAATCTTTTTTGTCTCATTGGACAAAAGTTTTATCATAGTCTTATTTTTTCCATTAAAGGGTTATCATAGTATAGATATAGCGCGAGCTTCGTATTTTAAAGGTCAATTTCAAAGTTCGTCAGTCCAGTCCAATTACATTAGTTAGAGTTGGTATCTAATTGGAGATACTTAATCGAATAGTTAAATTGTGATATCAAAGGGCAATTTTTGTTGTGGGTTGTGCGATATTAAAATAAAAACATCTATTTACACATTGAACATAATTATTTCTGTCATTTTCTCTGGAAAACTAAACTTTCAAACACAGAAAAATAATCATTTACCTACACCCGTAAGTTTATTTTACAGTCGTTCGTCCTTGTAATTTTTTAACCGCTTCAGTTTAAGGAAGTATTTTATTAAGTAAGTAGGTACATTCTTCTTATAAGCAAATAAGTAAATTGAAAAGTAAAAACTTACATTCAAACCGAATCCATGCACAGTAAAACTTCTCGCTTGATTCAAATGCGTAGTTCTAATTCCGCTCAAGAGTTTCCTCGACCCGTACATTTTCCAACACACTGAAAACTTATTGTAGCACATTTTCACTATATATTCACTATTATTGAACTTATATACCTACCTAAGTTATTTTATTCTTTATTTTATGCTTAACTTAATAATCAATGGCCTATTAAAGAAAAGGCCTATAATATTAGTAATATCCGTGTTTATTTTCGCATGGCCCGTTCGATGGCTCATACTAAAATGGCGCGAGTGTTCATCATTTCAATAAATAATTCTATGTTCGTATGATAATGTATTGAGTGATTATTATTATATTAAAGGGTGATGTTTTATGAGATATCTATTAGAATTAAGGAACAATAACCAGCTGTTTAAAATTTTACCATAGGTAACATAGGCCTACTTGCAGAAAAATGGACATGTAGGACAAATGTATTAGTTAATTCCTTTAAACATCAACAGAGGTTATTAAAATGTCCTAAGAGCCAAATTGGTATCTAACCATTTTTAGGGATACAGTCGTGCGCCTGTTATTTCGTGCCACTGAAAACCAGCGCTTCAGCAGTTTTTGTACTGATGTAGCAAAGATGATGAAGCAAATGCTGAGGGGCTACCTTTTTTCTGTCACGTGTGTATCTAATCTAGTAAGTACCTACTTAACTACGTAAGTAACTACTAACGATAGAACGATAGAAAATACAGAATTTTTATGATCTTTTCGTGATTCATATTCGTGACATAACCCATGGAGATGTTGCAAAATATTATAACTAAGTAGTTAAAGGAGAATAAAATTCAAGCTAAGAACAAAAACTTCAAAGGGCCTCATCATCATCATCACCTCAGCCCATTTCCATCCAAATAGGCCTCCTCTATATTTTTTTTTCATTTCATAAGGAAACAAAACAGTCTTAAAGCGAGTCTCATCCACTGATTCTACCACGCTTCAAAGGGCCTGGGGCCCTAGCCATATTACACGATCTATCGTCGCTGTAGAACGATCTATCGTCGCTGTAGAATAGAACACTTCAAAATGTATAAGAATTGACGTTCTGACCACGTGACTCATCTACTTGAAACGTCAAATCCTATACATTTTGAAGTGTTTCTATTCTATCGCGACGATAGATAGTGTAATATGGCTAGGGGGGCAGAGCAGGAATATTGCAAGCACCCTATATACAAAACAACTAACAAATCCTGACGTGAAGTAGTTGCGTAATTATAAAGTTATCATAAACGCTACAATAGAGGTCGCATTTATCAACGTACACAAGATATTTCCTAGACCGGTCTCAGGCTGAGACTCCACCAAAGCGGAGATGTGTTTTAAACAACCAATAGAATTTCAAAAGACGCGATGACATGTTTGAATAACGAAATTCTATTGGTTGTTTAAAACACATCTCACACATCTACGCTTTGGTGGAGTCTCAGCCTTAGCTCGAACGCTATCTTGTTTGAATTTCAGTTAGTCCTATTAGTTTAAATACTTTTTATAATGCTTAAGCTTGTTATCTGCAATATCAATGTGTCGCAATTGTATATGAAGATATGGTATTTGTTAATGTTGGAAGATTGTACCGAAAACTGAGAGGCATTCGAAAAATCAGATAATGCACAGTGAAGGTCTAATAAGGCTGGATTCGACCAAACTGTCATTTTACTCCCAGAGTAGTTATTCCGTTAGTTAGCCGATAGAATTCGAAATACAATTCGCCGTCCCCGGGGAACAAAATGATAACTGCCATTATCTTCGTTTTAGTGTTATGCCATATTTGTGATCTTTGGGTGCTAATACATCTGCTCAATTTTTTTCGTAACTTTCATACTGTTATTCACAAAGTTACAAAATATTACAATACTATTCCACGATTCGACCCATGCCTGAAGTTACAAGAATAAAGTTGTACTATAATATTATCACATTGTATTTACACCTGTTAATATGACAAACAGTCATATCATTATGTTCTCGTGAAAAATATTCGTCTAGATAATGATAACCGCATGTTATCATTTTATTCTCGTCAAAACTCGTCCTTGCATTTCGTATAATACACTATTATCATAATCGCTTCCACCCTGGTAAAGCGTCGAATAACATGATAGAATAGTGGTACAATATTAGGTTTTGCCTAGAAAATACGAGGAATAAAATGATAATCGACATTATCGAACTTAGACGGAGATTAATTTTGACTAACTTCTTATTTTTGAAATATCTTTATTTTGGCATATTTTACGCGTATGTCATTAAAACATTCCGAATGCATAAAAAATTACCATTGCTTAAAGCTAACAATCATCTGTCTACGTCAAGTATTTATGAAGTTATTAACGAAAACATGTTTTTTGCTTCTCCTGAAAAGTTACGTTTTTGTAGTTATCATTTTGTTCTCCGGGGACGGCGAATTGTTTAGAAAGCGCAACCGAACATTATTAGGTGCATTCAAAATTTATCCTGGTTATAAGGTGTCAACTTTACAATGTCAAAATATTCAAACAAACAGCAGTTTAATCCGTGGTTTAATCTCCAGATAAAACTTAATCTAGTTTGGTAAAATCCAGCCTAACTAAGTCAAAAGATTCGGGTAACTAATTACCTAGTCTATGAAGATAATATAATATTTGATGAATCTTATAAATCTCTACCTACCGAAAACAGCATTCGAAAAAAGACATTTTCATTGTTTAATACATGCATACATACATAAATTAACGACTGTGTCCCATCATAGGGGTAGGCAGAGACCACAGATCTCCATTTGCTACGGTCCTGACGCAATTCTTTCGCTTCATTCACTCTTATCACATTCTTCGTGCAATATGTATAGGTACTTATTACTTATAGTTTTGAAAGTGCAATAGGGATTACTACCTAATAATGTTAATATAATTAGGTGCAAATTGTGCGTTGAAGGCAAGTAAACATAATTATTACATACAAACAATTCAATAGCACAAGCGTATGTGACTATTAGGTACAAATTGTGTCAATTGATTGTTCACGTTGCCACTTATGACAGTACTTGTGTATCTAGTGACATTGTTACGTAGGGTGTCCCTGAATGAAATTAAATAAAACAGTAGATAGGTACCAACTATTCGATGCATCTAGTATGTAAGTAGGTATGTATGTAGTGCCTTATCTTTCGATCTGAAGGCCATGAATTCGAATCCCCACTGTTCGTGGGTTTTTCGTTTCAGAAAATGTAGGTAAGAAAGTACCATAATAGCGCTAACACCGTGCTCAAACGGTGAAAGAAAAAATAGTAGATAGACGACATCTGTGGCGCAGTGGGTGAAGGCCCGCCTGTGACGCAGGAGGTTGCGGGTTCGATCCCCGCCGCGGGACAAATGTTCGTAGGTACCTACCTATATTCTGCAAATATTTACTTTATGTAGGGGAACCTGTTGAACCTCGGCCACACGATCTTATTTAATTTTTTTTGTCTATAAAGATTGGAATTAGGTTTACCAAATATGGACACATGTAAAGATACACTATTTGACTACATATTTATGAAATAAATTTTGTATTTTTAATGATACTTTAGAAGATAAAGAGATTTGAACAAAAAATGGGAAATTGTCGAAGGTACAACACACCAGATATACCTTGGTCACTGCAAGATGTACCTTGACCTTACTAGTTTTTTTCATGAAAATACCATGATAACGAATCAAATAACGATTTTTTTTTAATTAATGGAAAGAACATTTATAAGGTACTAGCTGTTACCCGCGACTTCGTACGCGTTCGGGTACATAATTTTTAACCGACTTCCAAAAAATGGGAAGTTATCGAGTCGGCAAGTTGACTTGACACGTGACATGACACGTGTCACTTGATTTCGCTAACGGTTCAGAAAAACATGGATGGTTGTCGGTTCCTAACAGTAAATTACTCATGAAGGTAATATGCGAGCGAAGCGAGCGGAAATTTTTTCGACAAATGCAACATGACATTTGTCACTTGATTTTATTAACGGTGCTCTAAGAAAAAGATGGGTGCTTATCGGTTTCTAGCAGTAAATTACTTTGCTCGCAAAATACTCATGAAGCTAATATGCAAGCGAAGCGAGCTTCGACGGAATTTTTTAGAGTAACATGACATGTGTCACTTGATTTTGCTAACGATGCCGGCGCTCTAAGAAAAAGATGGATGGTTGTCGGTTCCTAACAGTAAATTAATCATGACGGTAATATGCGAGCGAAGCGAGCACCGACCTAAGCGAGCGAAGCGAGCTTCCCCTGCTCGCGAAGCGAGCGGAAATTTTTTAGAGCAACATGACATGTGTCACTTGATTTTGCTAACGGTGCTCTAAGAAAAAGATGGATGGTTCTCGGTTCCTAATAGTACATTACTCATGAAGGTAATATGCGAGCGAAGCGAGTGGAAATTTTTTAGAGCAACATGACATGTGTCACTTGATTTTGCTAACGGTGCTCTAAGAAAAAGATGGATGGTTCTCGGTTCCTAATAGTAAATTACTCATGAAGGTAATATGCGAGCGAAGCGAGCATCGACATTTTTTAGAGCAACATGATATGTGTCACTTGATTTTGCTAACGGTGCCGGCGCTCTAAGAAAAAGATGGCTGGTTGTCGGTTCCTAACAGTAAATTACTCATGAAAGTAATATGCGAGCGAAGCGAGCACCGACCTAAGCGAGCGAAGCGAGCTTCTCCTGCTCGCGAAGCGAGCGGAAATTTTTTAGAGCAACATGACATGTGTCACTTGATTTTGCTAACGATGCCGGCGCTCTAAGAAAAAGATGGATGGTTGTCGGTTCCTAACAGTAAATTAATCATGACGGTAATATGCGAGCGAAGCGAGCGGAAATTTTTTAGAGCAACATGACATGTGTCACTTGATTTTACTAACGGTGCCGGCGCTCTTAGAAAAAGATGGATGGTTGTCGGTTCCTAACAGTAAATTACTCATGAAAGTAATATGCGAGCGAAGCGAGCATCGACCTAAGCGAGCGAAGCGAGCTTCCCCTTCTCGCGAAGCCTGCGGAAATTTTTTAGAGCAACATGACATGTGTCACTTGATTTTGCTAACGATGCCGGCGCTCTAAGAAAAAGATGGATGGTTGTCGGTTCCTAACAGTAAGTTACTCATGACGGTAATATGCGAGCGAAGCGAGCACCGACCTAAGCGAGCGAAGTGAGCTTCCCCTGCTCGCTTCGCGAGCGAAAATTTTTTAGAGCAACATGACATGTGTCACTTGATTTTGCTAACGGTGCCGGCGCTCTAAGAAAAAGATGGATGGTTGTCGGTTCCTAACAGTAAGTTACTCATGACGGTAATATGCGAGCGAAGCGAGCACCGACCTAAGCGAGCGAAGCGAGCTTCCCCTGCTCGCGAAGCGAGCGGAAATTTTTTAGAGCAACATGACATGTGTCACTTGATTTTGCTAACGGTGCTCTAAGAAAAAGATGGATGGTTCTCGGTTCCTAATAGTACATTACTCATGAAGGTAATATGCGAGCGAAGCGAGCATCGACATTTTTTAGAGCAACATGATATGTGTCACTTGATTTTGCTAACGGTGCCGGCGCTCTAAGAAAAAGATGGCTGGTTGTCGGTTCCTAACAGTAAATTACTCATGAAAGTAATATGCGAGCGAAGCGAGCACTGACCTAAGCGAGCGAAGCGAGCAATTTTTTAGAGCAACATGACATGTGTCACTTGATTTTGCTAACGGTGCCGGCGCTCTAAGAAAAAGATGGATGGTTGTCGGTTCCTAACAGTAAATTACTCATGAAAGTAATATGCGAGCGAAGCGAGCACCGACCTAAGCGAGCGAAGCGAGCTTCCCCTTCTCGCGAAGCGAGCGGAAATTTTTTAGAGCAACATGACATGTGTCACTTGATTTTACTAACGGTGCCGGCGCTCTAAGAAAAAGATGGATGGTTGTCGGTTCCTAACAGTAAGTTACTCATGACGGTAATATGCGAGCGAAGCGAGCACCGACCTAAGCGAGCGAAGCGAGCTTCCCCTGCTCGCGAAGCGAGCGGAAATTTTTTAGAGCAACATGACATGTGTCACTTGATTTTGCTAACGGTGCTCTAAGAAAAAGATGGATGGTTCTCGGTTCCTAATAGTAAATTACTCATGAAGGTAATATGCGAGCGAAGCGAGCATCGACATTTTTTAGAGCAACATGATATGTGTCACTTGATTTTGCTAACGGTGCCGGCGCTCTAAGAAAAAGATGGCTGGTTGTCGGTTCCTAACAGTAAATTACTCATGAAAGTAATATGCGAGCGAAGCGAGCACTGACCTAAGCGAGCGAAGCGAGCAATTTTTTAGAGCAACATGACATGTGTCACTTGATTTTGCTAACGATGCCGGCGCTCTAAGAAAAAGATGGATGGTTGTCGGTTCCTAACAGTAAATTACTCATGACGGTAATATGCGAGCGAAGGGAGCACCGACCTAAGCAAGCGAAGCGAGCTTCCCCTGCTCACGAAGCGAGCGGAATTTTTTTAGAGCAACATGATATGTGTCACTTGATTTTGCTAACGGTGCTCTAAGAAAAAGATGGATGGTTCTCGGTTCCTAACAGTAAATTACTCATGAAGGTAATATGCAGGCGAAGCGAGCTCCGATATTTTTTAGACAAATGCAACATGACGTTTGTCACTTGATTTTGTTAACGGTGCTCCAAGAAAAAGAGGGATGGTCTAATGGTGCTCTAAGAAACAGCTGGGTAATTGGCGGTTCCTATTCTGTTGTCAGACATAATTCACTTTTCTCGCAATATATTTATTAGTGGTAGGATTATGCATTCGCCTGCATATTAGCTTAATATGCAGGCGAAGTCAGATTCGAGCCAAGAGAGTGAAGCGAGCTTCGATTTAAACAAAAGAAGCGAGCTTCCTCATCTCGAAATCCAATTTATTTCATGTTAAATGCTTGATGATACGATTTTTCATTCAACCATTTTTAACCGTTTTCTTACCGTTAGGGGTAAAATTTTCAAAAGTCCTTTCTTAGAGATGTTTTTTACCTTTTTATAAGTACACATACAAAGTTTGAAGCAAATCGAACCACCCGTTAAGAAGTTCCATTACCAACTTGAACACCCTCTGGCACTCCCTCTGATGCATAATTTTTTTTTTTTTTCGACAGATATTTTTTATTTGTACTGAAATATATTTGTACCGAGTTTCAAGTAAATTAAAGTACCCGTTAAAAAGTTCCCATACAAACTTTAACATTCCTTTCACCCCGTTTTGAGGGTAGTTTTAAAAAAATTTTTTCATAAACTTTTTTTAAATGTTTTGAAGAACATAACTGCTAAGTTTCAAGTTTCTATGTTCAAAGAATAAGATTTTTCATACAAACAATTTTAGCCCTTTTCATCCCCTTAGAGGTCGAATTTTCAAAATTCCTTTCTTAGTGCACCTCTACACTATAAGAGGAACGCACCCTGCAAATTTCATGTTTCTAGGACTTATAGTTTAGGCTGTGCGTTGATATGTCAGTCAGTCAGTAACGAAAGCCTTTTATATATTCTGATATACTTTAAATAAAAAAATATATATATTTACATTTTTATCTTAAGTTATGCTAAAATAATCAAATTAACTAAGTTCTTAAAATTTCTGTGATCATAAGATCATTTTCGCGTCCTATTATAATAATTTATCAACAAAAGTCCAAATACTTAACAGCTTTTAGGACAAGGTAGACTTCTCTCTTTGTTTGAACCTTCTTTGGTGTTTTTTTTTTCTGTTTGATATCTTGATACAAATTTGTACGTTAGCTCATGTCCAAAGTACAAAGCAAAAGTGGTGGCAAAGGTACAACATTGCCTCATTTTAAATTGACGAATTTTTAAAATGCACTTTGAGTTTGATTTGGGTCGATATATTTATGCCAATCTAAAGTCCATTTCACCTATATTTGATTGCAGGAAAAGGTTATCTCGTAAGTATGTACTGTTATCTATGAATTAACTTAAAGTAAACTTAAAAATACCCTCTTTTTGAGCACTTTTTAATATTTTTAATGCGCACGCCTCACTCACTCCACGCTGGTTTTTCCGTTCTAGCTTCATGTTGGTGTTGACCAATGACGATTATAATACCACAGATAAAAACAAAAAAACTCACACAGATTACGAAATAAGCCTTGGTGGCCGAGGGATATCAATGGACGAGGTTCAACAGGTTCCCCTACTGAAGTAGGTACTTATAGGTGGGTACTTAGTTTGAAAGTTTTAGATCTAACGAATCATCTACCTATTCTTTGAAGATATGAACGTACAACAATATTTTTCTGTTTTCCTAATGACTAGGAAATAAAATATCTACATTTAGATGCATACCCACGCACCGAATGGAAAATATTTACATTAATCAAGTGCATAGGAGACCGGTCTTCCAAGTTTTCCGCATCGGTTGAGAATTTACATATTCACGTGAATCGATAATGTTGCTACAGGATAAGACAAAGATTATGACTATGTTTTGGTTTAGACTGTGATATATAGACTGTGATAGGCAGCTCAAATGCTAGCCCTGTGCTAGGTAAGCCTCCACCCTCAAACGTCACTCTAACTAATCGGTCCTGTGCCGTTTTCATCCTTTCCCTCTATGGGCCCTATATCGTCCACCCAAATGGACTATTATGAATGATGGCTGGCTCTCATGAAACTCATTTAGATAAGAGAGCTGGAAGGGAAAGATAGGCGAAGGCGAAGAAAATAGTAAGCATGAAGAGTGTTAATGCAAGTCAATAATCATTTATTTAGTAGGTACCTACCTACCTACCTACTAGCAGAGCAGCGCCCTCGCGGCGTAGTGACAGCTTATAATGATGATGATGATGAAAAGTAGTCTACTATAACCCTCCTAAAGAATTAAGCTATCAAATGCAGAAAGAATTTCTCAAATCCGGTAGTTCCAGAGATTAGCGCGGGCCGTGAAAAACCAGGGCAACAAACAAACACGGTTTGGGAATAGTACCTTTCTTTTCGGTTGTCTATCCTCTTATTTAAAGCTCCAGTAGAGAGCCACTTTGATATCTCTGCCTATACCCCTACGGAAGAGGTGTGATTCTATGTAGGTACTTATATGCAATTATTATTTACGATGTTCCAGACGCTTCCAGAACATGTGTAATTGCAATTGCATTCTGGGTACCTACTACGCAGTACCTAGGTACCAATTACTCGGTAATCTACCTCCACAAGTCATGTTTGTACCAATATTGCCTTACCAGTGGTTCTCAAAGTTGTCAGTGCGAAGATTATAATCGATCGAGTAGTAGTGGTAGTAGGTAATGTAAACGCGATAATGTAAACTCAGATTTGTATAGAAAACGAGCAGCGTTCAAAACAAATGAAAAAAAATACAAATCGAATTAACGTTTCTGCGATCGAGTAGGTAAAAACCACGCACTCTATGCATTTACATTTCAGATGTTTAAAGCTCGGACCTCTATAAAAGTCACCGTGAAACCGGTAACTCTAATGTTAGGCTGGTTTTACTGTCACGCGTACCGTCAGCGCTGATAGGCGAGTGATCTTTATTACAATGAAATAGGGATACTGATTGTTCAGCACTACGAATGCAATCAGCGTTGCCATTTTTGCTAAACAATCAGTATCCTTATTTCATTGTAATAAAGATCACTCGCCTGTCAGCGCCGACGGTACGCGTGACACTAAAACCAGCCTAAAACCAGCCTAAAACCAGCCTAACATTCGTCAAGACCTGAAATTGGTTGGTATATCTACCGATCAAAGTCAGCTTGGACAAAGTACAACTTGGATGATTGGACGCCGTCGTCCGAGTGAGTCGCTCGTGTAGTCACTCGGACGACGGCGTCCAATCAGTCATCCAAGTTGCACTTTGTCCAAGCTGACTTTGATCGTGTCAACTCGGCTTTAGGGAGTGTCCACATTGCGTTTTTTGCAGCGCGTTTGTATCGATACAAACGCGATTCGAACGCGATGCGAACGCGCAGCCCCCCGCGCAGCCCCTCCCGGTTCGCTTTTGTATGGAAAAATACGCGTTGCGAACGCGCGTTTGTATCGATACAAACGCGCAGCTCAAAAACGCGCTGCAGAAAACGCAATGTAGACACTCCCTTAGTGAGCTAAATGCTACTTCGATTTGGTACAACATTCTGCAGCTCAAATTCCTGGAATTGCATAACCAACCAAACGTTGTTAATACAAATACAAATCGAACAATCTAGGAGGAGAAAACTCTGGATGTGGTAAAAACCGGGAAAAAGTTGCACTGCGCATCGAAACGGCTAACTTCACGAACGCCGAGATCCGTTGGCCGTACTGTATGAGGGGTACGCGCAAACTATTTGTATAAAATGTAGGTAAACTGACAATAATAGAAGGCAGGTACTCGCAAAGTAAGTAGTCCTCGTAAGATCGTATGAGCTAGTGGCCAGTTCTGGTGACGCAGTTTTAAAGCTGCTTCATGCGTCCGCCTTGTAACAAAAATAATTTTAAAGCCAGGACCGACAACTAGTAGGTAAAAACCGATTTGGCTGAAATTTAAAATACCCATAGGTAGATAATGACCGCGAATGGGACATATAGTAGGTATAGGCTACCATTTATCCGGATCCGCGGGCGGAACCAAGTTACGTTAAAAAACGACGAGCAAGTAGTGGTGTAGTATATTTTAAATCACCACATCCATATTTTTCCAATCATCAGACAGTCTCGGGTCGGTGCCAGAGCTCACAGCGTCCTGCAAATTAAATTGGACAATACAGTCCCCATGTTTGCTCGAGACTTCAAGACACATTTAATAAAATTAAACAATGCGCTTCGAAATGTTAATGTTACTCTGCTTTGAACCGAAATGGTTTGTTTGTTTATTTTGTCCTCGAAGCCCGAGCTTTCAGTTGCAATCTGTTCCCCAACGTTATAATCTTGTTTTGTACATAATAATGTGTACCTACAGTACTTCAAGCTTTATGGACATCGGTTATTTTTGTGTTTTTCGAATATGTACGACAGCAGCGTCATGATTCCACAAAACAGAATGCGACAGAAGTTCACGTAATTATCAGCGCAGCTCGCATATAATTATAATTTATAATTTACCCATCATGGCTTTCGAAGCCGAGACGTGATCTCTCATGCAAGAGCATTGTGTATCTATTACATATTCAAGCGGCGCAAAGATCAGTGTAGCATGCAGTGCTTAGTATGCATATGCTTTCATGTCAAACTAAACGACCGAATTCGCTACCTCAATATTCTAAGTCCAATTAAGCCTCATAAACCGTAAATCTCAACCTAAGCCTTGGACATGAGAAATACAGATATAAGGTGAGGACGGGTGGATTAGTTTAGGCGTTCACCGCCTGGGTTCATTCATTTTTTTTTTTTTTTCAATTCATTCATTCACCAGTCGCCTTCAATCCTACACGATGTGCGTCGCGGGCATTCGAAAAGTTAATACGCTAGGTGCCTACCTGGTGCAACTAATTACTACAGCTGTTTAGTTTAGTAGAAAGTAAAATTAAATAAGAAAAACAAAGATATTATATGAATTTGTATTTTGCAATAGGCTACATTTGACGGGCAGTGTAATGTTTTCTGAAGACTTTACAGGGGGGATAAAGTGGCCACTTTTGATGGAACTTTTGATGTTACAACTCAACAATTTGAGCGAAGCTTTAATAATAAAGAGATAGACAGACTATTAACTTCTATGAACATCACCTGCCCTTATTGGAAAGAAGAAATTTCAAGATTATGAAATAAAATAAATTATGAAATCTTAGAAGCATAAATACGAGTAAGTATCTTCATATTTTCTCTAAGTTTCTCAGAAAATCAATACTTACCTACAACACCTATGTTCACTGTATCCTTATGGAAGCCACCCACGATCAATTCTATCGTCCTTCTGATTGGATGCAATCGATCGTATCCAATCGGCAGCTTACCACACACTTTCAATTCGAACTGTCCATTCGTTCATGCCGATCCACGTCCACGCACGGTCCATTCGGCAGTATCGAACTGGCAGTGTCCAACCGATTGGACGATATAACTGATCTTGTGTGGCCACTGTTAGGTATCTAGACAAACAAGCGTCTTCAATCTAACTAAAGGTTGTAAAAAAACTATCGGTATCGACGAGGTGCTGCTACAATGAACTAAGACAAGTGTTAATAAAATCTGAGAAATTTTACGCTTGATCACGGAATCTTCATATAGTTAAGTCATGTGTGCATGATGGATACGACATGGTTATTGGATCTTGTGAGATCGTGTGATCAAATAAGTGGTGGCATAAAATATTTTATGGCATCTTTTAGGCTTATTTCACGGACAACTTCGAGAGACCAATCTTAAATATCAGACATGTTTCAAATAACTGCTCATGTCGCACACGTGCTCCGGGTTCTGGATTAGCCGGGGCAGGGAATGGGATAACAGTCTTGGTCGCAAAAAAACAGGAAGGAACGATGAAACGATACTTTATCTTTGCAAAACAAGAAAGTGATCTTATAAGGGTTCCTTTTTTTACCTTTTAAGGTAAGGAACCCTAAAAACGAGTGGAATCTTATAGTCAGTGTACCCAGTAGTCTTATTTACGCTTACTGACACACAATAACAGATTTAACAAAAAAAAAATCGATCTGTCCGAGGTTGTTGGTATAAAGTCCTTGGTTGTTGGTTAATGAACTTATTTTCTGTTGCGATTTTTACCATCCTCCTTGCGTCTCAAACAAGAAGTCAAACGCCACATTCAGAAGTCAAACCAACGTCAACCCGTCACAACAAAGCCATGGACGACCTAACAACAATTTGGATAATTACCCAAATTATCCACTAAACCTAAACCCGAACCATGATTACAAATGATAGGTAAAATTCTAAAGTCGACCGCAGGAAAGCCATGCTCTTGTCCCAAAGGAAAACTATGCACAGGTTGCAAGAAGAAAACCGTTAAGTAATTGTCTTGCTTCGACCATATACCTGTAGACACCCTCTTGTCTCACGTAACCACGTTCAAAAATATTGACTATAAAAAGTTCATACTTATTTCTGCTACTTCAGTGTCATCCTGAGATCATGACGTAAGGGTCTCCAGAAAAATATTTTATTATGCCGGTTTGCGCTGTCCAACTTTGTCGGAACCGCCGCGGGAAACCTGGTGTTAATAAGGTCACCACATACCATCGGTAAGTTTTGAAATTACCTATTGCAATTTAGAGAAAACCCGATTTTTAATTTCGATATTTTAGCAGCTTGTTGATTTGAACGGTGTTTCATCATAAAAAGTGGGGTAATTTCCTAAAATTATGGGAAACTTACGTAGGTAATAGTATGAATAGTAGATTGTTATACAAGGGTTGAAAGTAACCTTTAGGCATGAGATGGTTTGGCGCACGAGCGTAGCGAGAGTGCTAATAGTTAGAGTGCCTAAATAGGTATTTGGGGAACAGGGTGGAAGCTTGTAGTGCGTAGCATGTCTATGTAGTTCATCTCTAGCGACAGGTAGATGTCGCTACAGGTATTTCACCCGAGATAAACACTCTGCTTTTCATTTCGAATATGAAGAAAGTAATTAACAGATTCTTACTTTGACTGCTATAACGCGCTGAGACGCGGCTACGTGGCCAAACTGTTCGTATTGAAATTTGTGACAGAAATAGATGTTCCATGATTCTGATTCCTTGATCCTGATCCTGTAATCAGATCCCGTGATCCTGATCCTGTGATCCTGATCCTGCGTGACCCTGATTCTGTTATCCTGATCCCGTGATCCTCATCCCGCTCCTGATTTTTAGATTTCCCGCGGACCCGGTTCTGACAAACCGTTGGGCAGACGTCATAAGGAAAACAAGAGGCGACATTTTGTGGAAACCGCATAAAACCTCAGTAGTTTGTTCCGACCATTTCTCTAATGAAGAAAAATATTTCACAAGAAAAGGATTGCGTCAGAGACTTAAAAGTGGAGCTGTACCAAGCAAGGTAAAGGAGGAGGTAATTTAGGTACATAAGTAGGTACCTACTTATTTCTAGTAATTTTTTTTTATATTTTATGCAGGTCAGATAAGTAGGTGTAGGTAGTAAAAAAGTAGGGTATTATTTTTAGGCTAGTTGGTATCCCTAAAAACAGTCATATTGTCAGTTGGTTGTCAGTTTTCAGAGATAGTTTGGCGTCGTTTTTGAGTGATGTGTATTTGACATTACTCTGTCTACAGGTAGGGTGGGTTGTCCACCTGTGAACCAGGCAGATGCAATGAACCACCGCTATATTTCAAAAATGTGACATTGCCGTTCTTTACGATTACTGCCAACAGGAACGCATACACATCCCTCACTCTCTCCCCAAATTACAAGCAGCGCAAGCTTAAGACGTACGCCCAGTGATCGAATTTATAAAAATGTATCATAAAAGTCAGTTTTTTGTGTTGATTTCATTCTTTTTCTACATTTTTTGGGTGTTACCTACAGTTTTTTTTGCCTGTTACTTATGATAACACATACATAACGTTGTAAATTACACTATAGTTAGTATGCTGTATCATCATTTACTAGGTGAAATTCTGAGGTTTGTTTTGTCAATGGGGTGTGTCCAGCAATGAGCCATGACATAGTGTCCTGCATTGAACCATAGTACTCACATACATTTTCCCAGTCCGAGCTGCAACTACCATTCTTAAACGTTGAAAAACTAAACCACCACTTATTACAACTAGATTTGTATGATAACCTACTTATAATTAGTTTTATGATAAAAAAAAACCATATTGCTTGATGTCAAAACATAGATTTTATTAAGACTAAAATACTCAAGTTTGAATATAATTAACAGTACCTCTAACGGCTTATATTTCATAGTTAGTAATAATTTTGCTGATAGGTATTATTAATAAAGTAAAAACATTGCCCTTTCTCTTGGTAAATAGGTGGTTCATTGCAGAATTCGGTCTGGTTCAATGCGTACCACCCGTGTTACGCAATGAACCAATTCTCATTTTTTGCTAAATCTGTATTTCTAAGAAATCTAAAGATTATATGAATAAACTAATAATGCACAATCTTAGCCAGATTAATCACCTTACTTCACGCCAAATCTTAGATCCGTAAGTCAAAAAATGTAAAAGATATGGACGTTTGAATTTTACCTGGTTCATTGCTGGACAACCCACCCTATATGGTCGAAGTTGTCTTGGTTTTGTTTGAGAATGGTTTATTTGTATACCCCGCCGAGGTATAAAAGGTTCGGATTACTTACACCTTTTTGATTAGATAGGTTCTCAAGAACGAGCGTGTTATCGATGTGCTATACAGTTTTCTGCACGAAATTACCACGAGAGCCAGTGGTGAGCAAAGCAATCACCAAAGGCCTCGCAGCTCGCTCTTACACGGGCTTCACGGAAAGCAAAGTAGAAAAACAATAGACAAGAAATAACTGTGGGTGCCTACCCACTATTGAACACAATTTACGTATTTTTGTACCTCTCCTTCCTAGTTAACTATAATAAATACCTACCTACTTTCAATTCACACACTTTGTAAGGGCATTGCAAATGATCTGTCGGCCAGGGCCTCTTTGGGTGTAGAAAGAAATCTCGAAATCACTCAACATCTAAGAAAATCTAAAATTCTCTTAGATTATAATAAGAAACAGATTACCTAACTGAAGGCGAGAGCCGCTGCTCGCTTCTGTACTTTGTGCTACCACGGAAGACCAGCGCTATGGTAGACTATCTGTTGGAATATTGAACCAGCTATGTATCGGTACACCATTCAACTTGTCTATGAGACTGAGATTAGAGTAAGGATTTATGATTAAATCAATGCTTTAGATCTGTCAATGTTGTCTCGATGACACTGACAGTACTCACCTCTCAAAACCGTTCTGTGCCTTATGCAACGTCAATATATTGTGTTCTCTTTCTGTTCTGAAAAGCCGACCAACATGTCCGCGCCTTGCTATTTACTATAATCCCTTATTTAAGTGTTAATCATAATGTGTAGTACCTAATTGTTTTCACTAGACAATAATAACTATTGTACTATGTGACTCTGTTCGTTTCTTTTCTCTCGCCGCCTGCATTCACAAACCTAACCTATCTTCATAACTGTGCATCCATTGCGTAGGACTGACATAGCCAAAGCTAGGCCTCCTCACCTCCTGGCTGGCTCTCTGCTCTACAGGTTATGGGCCCAGTATTATACTCTACTGATTACGGGCACGATTTTGAAGAAGAGGAAGACAATCTACACTTGGGCGCAGGCGAGCATACGAACACGAGGAAGCGGATTTTATATCGTGTGCAATGTCACAGCAGCCGCAAGAAGATACCGTTGGCGGGCACACGCCTCATGTGTCGTCAGCAGGTCTGTACACTTTCGATAAATTGGATGGGATTGGCTCGTACCACAACTGGAAGTTCCAGATGCGGATGGCGCTTATTATGGAAGGCTTATGGTCGTGTATTGATGGTTCCGAGACTAGCAGCAGCACGGATCAGAAAGCTTTGGCTAGAATATGCTTGGCAGTTAAACCGAATTGCATTCAGTATCTGCGCGATGCCACAAGCGCAAAGCAAGCTTGGAAGAAGCTGCAGGATGCATTTGAGGATAAAGGACTTTATCGGAGGGTTGTGCTTCTAAGAAAACTTCATAGATCCGACTACCATGAATATAATTCAATGGGAGCTTATATCGAAGGAATAATGACCCTAGTTCAACAACTCGCAGACATCGGAAGAGTCATCGATGACAATGAAGTTGCAGAAATTTTACTCAGCGGTCTACCATCGGATTATGATGCTTTGGTTTCTGGTTTGGAAACAGCAAACCTCTCCGAAACTCTCACGAGCGAAGCAGTGCGAGCTCGACTACTTCAAGAGGAGTTCCGGAAATCCACTAATAATGGCAAATCAAATGATGATGTGGTTTTATTTACGAAGAGGAAACCACTTAAGTGCCATTACTGCCAGAAGCAAGGGCATATCAAATCAAAATGTTTCAAGTTGAAGAATGATTTGAAGAAGCAAAGCGGTAGCGATGTTAACTTAGCTGCGGGGTCTGCGGACACACTGTTGGTTGCAGCAGTGTCACTCTTATCTGTTTACGGAAGCGTGGACTGGATAGTGGACTCCGGGTGTACTTCGCACATGTGCTGTGATATGGACCTTTTTAGAGACATTGACATAAATTTTAAGTCAAAAGTCACAGTTGCTAATGGAGAAGCACTGAAATGTCAGGGTCTTGGTGCCGTCTCTTTGAATCTCAATAATAGTAGTGATCTAAAGATTTTGCCAAAAGTAATGTTTGTTCCTAAATTGACTACCAATCTTATATCGGTTAGTCAACTGACAAAGTCAGGTTTTAGAGTGGTATTTGAACAAGATAATTGCAAAATAATTGATCCTAAAGGCCAGCCTTTTGCTAATGCAACATGTTTCAGGGGTATTTATAAACTTGATTGTGTTTCTAACCTAAATTGTATTTCAGAATGTAATGTTGCTACCACAAGTGCTTGTAAGCAAGCAGGACAAAGTTCTTTAGCAGCTATTTCTAGTGTGCCATTGGAAGTATGGCACAAACGACTTGGGCATTTGAGCTTGCATGGTTTGTATGGGATACGGAGTCTTGCAGATGATGTTGTTTTTGAAGATGACTGTCATGGTAAGTTGAAAAATTGTATCTCATGTATTAAGGGGAAGCTTACAATGAAATCTTTCCCTAAGGGCCAAGCAAAGAGAGCTCATCTTAGTTAGAGTTAATACTCAGATGTTTGTGGGCCTATGTCAATCAATAGCTGGGGTGGTGCACTTTATTTAGTTACATTTATTGATGACTTCTCTAGAAAAAGTTTTGGTTATCTTATGGGTCATAAGAATGAAGTCATGAAATGTTTTATACAATTTAAAAGTTTAGTTGAGAAACAAGTGGGTAAAACAATCAAGTGTTTCAGAACAGATAGGTAATGGAGGAGAATACTGTAGTAAAATCTTTGAACAGTTTCTGTCCTCAGTAGAACGGCGTATCTAAACGCCGTAATAGAACCCTTATGGAAAAAGCCAGGTGTATGCTCTCTGAGGCCTGCCTCGACGAGCGTTTTTGGGGAGAGGCTATTGCTACTGCAATATACCTAAAGAATCGAAGCCCCACGGCAGCTTTGTCCGGCAGTATTCCTGAACAGGTGTGGACAGGATCCAAAGTGACCCTAAGCCACTTGAGAGTATTTGGTTGTAAAGCTTTTTCATTGATTCCAGAACATAACCGTCACAAGCTCGATGCAAAGTCATAGGAGTGTATTTTTGTGGGTTATTGTGAAATGTCCAAGGGTTATAGATTAGTAGATCCAACTGAACCAAAGAAAATAATTAAATCCAGAAATGTCCATTTTATTGAATTGACGGACTCTAATGTAAAATCTAATATGATGAACTGTGATATTAATTCTAATAAGTTGGATTGTGACATAAATACTAATGATATTATTAAATCTAAAATGATAAATAATAATAACATTATTGAATCTAAAATGATGAATAATAATAGTACTATTGAATCTAAAATGATGAATAATAATAGTAATAATTTTAATATGAATGACAAAGTTTGTGTTCCAATGTTGAACTGTGATAATGGTAATTCTAGTGAATTGATACCTCCTTCTGCAATTTCAGGTGGTGAAATGGAGAGTGGAAGTGTTGGGACTGAGGCCCCCAGCACAAACACGTCTGCCAGTGCTGATAGGTCAGCATCGCCATTATTCGTCGACTGCGACCAGGTGGAAGAAAATGAGCAGTCTTGGGCAGAGGAAGGCGACTCTATGGTGGAGTCTGAGCGCAACTCTATGCTGGACACTGAATGCAGACCGAGCAATATTGAGTTGCCAAGTCAACGTCCTATACGGAGTACAAGGGGTATGCCACCTAAAAGGTATGGTGACTGCGAGTATGATTCTTTGTTAAGCTATGGTGTCTGGAAGTTAGTCGAGAGACCACTAAATAAAAACATCGTTAAATGTAAGTGGGTATTTAGAGTCAAGCAAGATACTTCTGGAAATTTTGACAAGTATAGGTAAGGCTCGCCTAGTAGCTCGCGGTTTTAGTCAAAAACCTGGTATCGATTACGATGAGACTTTTTCCCCAGTAGTCAGACACTCAACAATGCGAATATTGTTTAATTTGGCAAATGAGTTAGACATGGACATAGAGCACATAGATGTAACTACTGCTTTCCTTCATAGTCAATTAACTAACTAACTAACTAGGATGGCGCAGTGACCCAAAGTGAGTCTTGGCCTCCGACACTAAGAGCCTCCACTTCGATCTGTCCTGCGCCACCTCCTCCCAGGCTTCCACTTGGAGCTCGCGCAAGTCCTTTTCGACTTCGTCTTTCCAGTCAATTAAAGGAGGAAATATTTATGGAACAACCTATAGGTTTTATGAATGATAATAATAAAGTGTGTTTGTTACAGAAAAGCATCTATGGGTTGAAACAAGCAAGTAGGGTATGGAATGATACTGTAAATAAATTGCTACTTACTAATGGTTATTCTCAAACAAAATGTGAACCTTGTGTGTAGGGGAGGTGGGGGCATAACCACATATGGGGGCACAACCGTTTTCTATCATTTCGGGTGTTTTTTTGTTGAATAGCAAATTTTTTTTCGTAATGGTCACACCCTATCAATGGCCGCTCTCTTCTATGTTTGTGTCAGTGTCGCTGGTTGTGAGAAGAAAAAGTTATGTGCATTTTTGTTAAATTTGGTGATTTTTTTATAATTACGTTACAATTTTAAAAATGTGATAGGTACACCGATTATTAGTTTTATGATTGAGTAATTTACTAAACTTGCGAGCTCTTTATTTGTGCTTCATTAACATGGTTTGTTCGTTACCTACCCTCAAAATACCAGACACAGCGAATGTCAATTTACAAAATCAGTACCTGGGGCAAAACCACATAGGGGCACAACCGCATAGGGTTCGAGTATGAAAAAATTAAAGTGGAAGAAAAAACAAGCAGTGAATAAATCGATCAAGAAAGCTAAACGCAACAGTGAAGATGAATATACAGATGATGCAGATAAAGATAATGAATTCATATTTTTCTCGGAGATATACTCTAAATCTAAGTCAACAGTTGGATTAAAATACAAAGTGTCCTAGTTGGGCTCAAGATGCTTGTGCAGGCGTAGATGAAGAAGATGATCTCGATGATGTCTGTGATTTTTGCCAATAATGGCTAAAATCAGTTTTTCCCCCTTTGGAAATTGCTGGGTCGGTTGTGCCCCACTGTAGGGGCAAAACCGTTTTTTTATATTAATGCAATTTTTAGGTTATTACCACTTTTTATGATGATTTTGTGCGTGAAAAGTAATTCAAATGTGTGAAGAAATAGTACTATTACTTAATAAAGCCGTGAAAATTGCTAAATTGCTTCAATTTCTTTATATTTTAATTGACTGATTGTTATTGGGGCGGTTTTGCCCCCATCTCCCATATGTTAAGAGAAATTCTAGCAATTTATCTATTTTGGCTCTATATGTTGATGATTTTTTTCTATTCAGTAATGATAATGTAGAGAAAAAGCAATTGTTGTCCATTCTAAGTAATAATTTTAATATTAAAAATTTAGGCCAAATTAAAAATTGTCTTGGAATAAATATTGTTGGAGGTAGAGAAAAGGGTACAATATTGTTGAGTCAAAAAGATTATATTAAAAGACTGTTATGTCGTTTTGGAATGTCAGACTGCAAAGGTATTTCAACACCAATGCAATTGAATGAAAAATTTTATAAATGTGATAACAATGTGTCTGACAATGAGTATAATTTTAGAGAATTGATAGGTAGTTTAATGTACCTGAGTGTCTGTACTAGGCCAGATATAACTTATGCATGTAATGTTTTAAGTCAATTTAATAATTGTTATGATAAGACTCATTGGTTAGCAGGAAAAAGGATCCTTCGCTATTTAGCTAAAACTATTGATTATGGTTTAGTTTTTAGTAAATGTAATAATTTAGATCTTGTAGCTTATGCTGATGCTGATTGGGCGAATGATCCTATTGACCGAAAATCTTATACTGGTTTTGTAATTAAGTTAGGGTCTAATACTGTTAACTGGGAGAGTAGAAAACAGCGCTGCGTCGCTATGTCAAGTACTGAAGCAGAGTACCTATCCATAAGTGACGCCTGTAAGGACATTCTGTTTATCAAACAGTTTTGGTTTGAGTTAATGAATAGGAATATTGTGTGTAAGTTATTTAATGATAATCAGAGTGCCCAGAATATCTTGAAATCTATTCAATGTCATAAAAGGACAAAGCACATTGATGTACGCTATCACTTTGTGAGAGATTTGATTTCTAAAAATTATATTTCTGTTTCATACATGCCTACTACGGAAATGATAGCTGACATTCTAACAAAAGCTTTGTCTTCTTGTAAACATAATGACTTTAGGTTTCATTTAAATGTAAGAACTCCATGAAGTTGTATTGTATAACTGTAATGAGGGTTGGAGTTCCGTTGTATGGTGTAAGGGGAAGTGTTGGAATATTGAACCAGCTATGTATCGGTACACCATTCAACTTGTCTATGAGACTGAGATTAGAGTAAGGATTTATGATTAAATCAATGCTTTAGATCTGTCAATGTTGTCTCGATGACACTGACAGTACTCACCTCTCAAAACCGTTCTGTGCCTTATGCAACGTCAATATATTGTGTTCTCTTTCTGTTCTGAAAAGCCGACCAACATGTCCGCGCCTTGCTATTTACTATAATCCCTTATTTAAGTGTTAATCATAATGTGTAGTACCTAATTGTTTTCACTAGACAATAATAACTATTGTACTATGTGACTCTGTTCGTTTCTTTTCTCTCGCCGCCTGCATTCACAAACCTAACCTATCTTCATAACTGTGCATCCATTGCGTAGGACTGACATAGCCAAAGCTAGGCCTCCTCACCTCCTGGCTGGCTCTCTGCTCTACACTATCTACCGTACCTAATAGTACGAGAGCCGACCGCAAAAAACCAACGTCACTTGATACTAAGATAAGCTCCATGGCACACCCTCAAAAAAGTGGTGCTAAGCTTGGATCAATTAGTCAAAAGGCTCCGATTTGGCCGGAAGCACAAAAAAAGGGGCTACTTCCGGTGAAAAAAAACGTGTCAATTTACGTCATTTGATACTAATGGCAGACTTATGGCAGCAGTTACTAATTTATATGCAGTGACAGATAAATCTAGTCTGCCAGTTCCTGTATGGCCGGAAGTACTTGGCAGACTGTCTCAAAGCTGACGATTCGGACCCCTAATTTACGTCATCTGATACTAAGTTGAAAATAGTGGCAGATGTTAGATATCAACCCTACGTTTCAGTATAAATTAGTCTGCCAAGGCTATTTTGGCCGGAACATCTTCAAAATGTCAATTTAGTGATGATACTAAGAAGAAAAATTTTCGATTTTTTTTGGTTTATCAATGTTTAGACATTAGAATGAAATAATATTAGGTATGTATTTATTCATGTTAATATTATTAAACAAATAAACACACTTTCACATTTATAATATGGGTAGTAGACATGTGCGCCGCGCTGAAAATTGTCGGCGGCGGCGCGCTGCAGTTTTTCGTCTGGTGGCGGCGCGGCGCCGGCGGCGTGGCTTTTTTTTAAATAAAAATACACTAATAAAATCGATCTCTAACGTGTCACTACAACACAAATGACTAGGTACTTACGGATAATTATTATGTTAACAAATCGCGAAAGTTTAACAAGTTATAGGTACATACATAAAATCACGCCTCTTTCCCACAGGGGTAGGCAGAGACCACGAACTTCCACTTGCTACGATCCTGACACACCTCTTTCGCCTCATTCACTTATACTTATAGGTACTTACTGTTCAATAATACTCTAATCATAATCCATGATATCCAGCCTAGATCTTTTACAACAACTTTACGATAAGCTGGGATCGTCTGAAGGGCAGACGCTCGTCTACAAGGTAGCACGTTTAAGGGTCAAAGCGGCATAGGCTTAGACATTTCTAGGATGAGAGGTCTAAGGGCACTGGATATTTCCAAGTGCCCCTGTGTAAAAGACCCCCGTGGAAATCTATTAAGTATGTAATACCTTGCGGTGAAAGAGAGATGGCGTTCGTACTTTCACGACCTGCTGAACAAGCAGCATAGAGAGGTATAGCCACCGGACCTCCCAATCAAGGACTAGTACTGCCAAAAACGCCTGAACAAGTAGAAAAAGCTCTTCGCCGCATGAAAAATCGGAAGCCGTCAGAATCGATCCCCATCGAGTCCCCATCGAGGCCTGGAAGGCAATGGGCCCTCGTGGTGTGGTGTGGGCATGTTAACAAATCTTTACAACCGCATGCAAGTAGATGTTTGTGATTGATTGATTGACATACTGCACACTGGAGGGATCCCTCGCCAGAGAAGACTAAGTGCTATCACTCCGGTTTTCAAAGGCAAGGGATCTATCAAGAGTGTGACAGCTACCGCGGTATAAAGATCATGTCCCACACCATGAAACTCTTTGAGCGGATAGGAGACTCTCGGATCCGACTAGAGTGTGCGGTCTCGGAGTGTCAATATGGTTTTCGCCTTGGCCACGGAACCATAGATCCAGTCTTTGCCCTACGGACCGGCATGGAGAAATACAGGACGAAGAATACACCTCTATGTTTCCTGTTTTTGAACATGGAGAAGACCTTCAACTGTGTTCCTCGTGCGATGATCTAGTGGGCATTACGGTCCAAAGGTGTACCAGAGGTTTATATTGACACCATCCGAGACATGAACCTACCATGATTCCGATTCTGTGGTTAGGACCGCTGTTGGTGACACCAAACCCTTCCCCATCACTGTTGGAGTACACCAGGGAACCGTCCTTAGCCCATTCTTGTTCAGCGGGATATTAGACGTAGTGTCGGACAGTATCAGGGACAGACATGAGAGGCTTGGTTACTCATGTATGCTGACGATATCGCGCTGGCAGATGCGGACAGAGGACTTCTGGTAAGACGTGTGAATGCGTGAAAGGAATCGCTTGAGAACGGTGGTCTGAAACTCAACGTGGCGTGGCGAAGACCGAGTACTTGGCTTGCAATAAAGCAGATCCCACATCCGTACGCTTAGAAGAAGACATGGTCGAGCGCACGAATCAGTTAAAATATTCTATTCTGTATCTGTGACCCCAAGATGCCAGTTAAGTTGAAAGGATATGGCAGTGAAGCGTGGTCGGTACTTGAGCAGCACAAGCAAGAACTGCTGGTCACTGAGATGAATATGCCGCGCTGGATGTGTAGGGTTACGCGGAAGGACCGCGTCAGGAACTATCGCATTCGTGGCAGCCTCCATGTTCGTGATATAGCAGATAAATTGCAGGACTGCCGCCTACGTTGGCACGGACACGTCTTACGGAAACCAAGCTACGTGGGGAACAAATGCTCAGCTATGTTGGCTCCGCCAGGCCCCGGTAGAAGGGGTGGACTCAAGAAGTGCTGGCTTGACTTCGTAGTGGATGACATGCGTGGCCTCGATGGAGACTCGATGGGGATCGATTCTGACGGCTTCCGATTTTTCATGCGGCGAAGAGCTTTTTCTACTTCTTCAGGCGTTTTTGGCAATACTAGTCCTTGATTTAAAGGCAGGTCCGGTGGCGATACCTCTCTATGCTGCTTGTTCAGCAGGTCGTGAAAGTACGAACGCCATCTCTCTTTCACCGCAAGGTATTACATACTTAATAGATTTCCCCGGGGGTCTTTTACGTACTTGATACTTGGAAATATCCAGTGCCCTTAGACCAGGGGTGCCCAGACTTTTAGTGTCAGCGATCGACCAGAAAATATTTTGAATGCAAAGGATCGACTAAACTACATGCCTACTATGTAGGTAGGTACTACTGAAAAACATTTTTTAAATATCGTTTAACTGCACTTTTAACGAATTTATGTACCTACATCCAAATGGAGGAATCGTAACTTTCGAATCACAAATTTTGTCTTGATGATGAGAATAACACTATATTATCCGCGTAATTTTCATAGGTTGTTATTGCTGGCGATCGACTCGAAAAGCTTCGCGATCGACCGGTCGATCGCGATCGACTGTTTGGGCACCCCTGCCTTAGACCTTTCATCCTAGAAATGTCTAAGCCTATGCCGCTTTGACCCTTAAACGTGCTACCTTGTAGACGAGCCTCTGCCCTTCAGACGATCCCAGCTTATCGTAAAGTTGTTGTAAGAGATCTAGTCTGGATATCATGGATTATGATTAGAGTATTATTGAACAGTAAGTACCTATAAGTATAAGTGAATGAGGCGAAAGAGGTGTGTCAGGATCGTAGCAAGTGGAAGTTCGTGGTCTCTGCCTACCCCTGTGGGAAAGAGGCGTGATTTTATGTATGTACCTATAACTTGTTAAACTTTCGCGATTTGTTAACATAATAATTATCCGTAAGTACCTAGTCATTTGTGTTGTAGTGACACGTTAGAGATCGATTTTATTAGTGTATTTTTATTTAAAAAAAAAGCCACGCCGCCGGCGCCGCGCCGCCACCAGACGAAAAACTGCAGCGCGCCGCCGCCGACAATTTTCAGCGCGGCGCACATGTCTACTACCCATATTATAAATGTGAAAGTGTGTTTATTTGTTTGTTTATTTGTCCTGCTTTCACGTCAAAACAGAGCGACGGATTGACGTGATTTTTTGTGTGGAGATAGTTGGAGGGCTAGAGAGTGACATAGGCTACTTTTTATCCGGGTACCACGTGAGCGAAGCCACGGGCAGCTTCTAGTAGGTTATAATAATAATATTAACATGAATAAATACATAATATTATTTCATTCTAATGTCTAAACATTGATAAACCAAAAAAAAACGAAAATTTTTCTTCTTAGTATCATCACTAAATTGACATTTTGAAGATGTTCCGGCCAAAATAGCCTTGGCAGACTAATTTATACTGAAACGTAGGGTTGATATCTAACATCTGCCACTATTTTCAACTTAGTATCAGATGACGTAAATTAGGGGTCCGAATCGTCAGCTTTGAGACAGTCTGCCAAGTACTTCCGGCCATACAGGAACTGGCAGACTAGATTTATCTGTCACTGCATATAAATTAGTAACTGCTGCCATAAGTCTGCCATTAGTATCAAATGACGTAAATTGACACGTTTTTTTTCACCGGAAGTAGCCCCTTTTTTTGTGCTTCCGGCCAGATCGGAGCCTTTTGACTAATTGATCCAAGCTTAGCACCACTTTTTTGAGCGTGTGCCATGGAGCTTATCTTAGTATCAAGTGACGTTGGTTTTTTGCGGTCGGCTCTCGTACTATAATGCCCATTTGTTACCTAACTCAATTCATTTATTATTTATTTATTATTTTATGATTATTATAACTTGTAAGTTATGTTAACAAATAAAGTTAATAAAGTATTTGATTTGATTTTGTTTACGACATCCCCAACGTATGGTGTAGTCCTTTCAACAAATCTTCAATCAAGATTTTATTGTATCTCTTTGGGGAAGTCCCGGTAAAAAATAAGATCGAAGCTCCTAACTAAGATATCATCAAAGATTAGATATTTTTATCAGGCCTCAAGTCTACATCGAAGAGCCGCGTCGTTTAACCATCCCACGAGTAAGCCACTATCGTGTGAAACCCTCCACAGTCCAAGCTGTAGAGAAGTCAAGGTGGTCACTGCGCAAGAAAGAACCAGTTAAGCCCGTACGGACTACGCTGTGCCAGTGGTACAAACGGCGGAAAGCGCTGAGTGAACTGAAGAGCGACTATCAAAGGGATAAGAAACGAGAGAGACAGGTCCTTCAATACTTATTGTCTCTGTCACAGAACAGATAATAGCTGATTTTGAGCACGGAACGCGCCACACGCAGAGACGCGACGACGAGACAGAGACCACAGTGTACATTATGCATACGGTGACAAACTTACTGTATACAAAACTGACATTGTGTAGTGTAAATATAGGTAGTTAGAAGCCGCTTTTGCATAGAGATTTCGTCGAGTGTCCGCGGTGTCTCTGTAGAGATCACGCCCAAACAACGAAAAGAACTACACACGGTCACGACTGTATTATGCCCAAGGAGCGGTAGACATTTTCTCAGATATTTTAGGTATTTAAGATCATTTTGAAACGTCTAAGGGGGTAGTCCAAATACATATTTGATAGAGTCGGCGTCAGCACTCAAGTCCTACGGCAAAAGCGGGAACTAATTGTTTTATTTACTTTAATATGCTCTTCAGTCACGGTCGTTCAGTTGATCTGGTGTGAAGAATTAAAGAACATACTTGCAACTTGCATAAATATTATTGTTCAAGCCTTATTTGGAGAATTAGTAATTAGGGTTCCGTACCTTAAAAGGTAAAAAAAGGAACCCTTATAAGATCACTTTCTTGTCCGTCTGTCCGTCTGTCCGTCTGTCCGTCTGTCCGTCTGTCTGTCCGTGTGTCACCATCGATTATCTCAGGAACGGGTAAAGCTAGCAAGTTGAAATTTATACCATATACTAAGGTCTATAGTCCCTATTGTGAGTATAAAAATCAAGGTCCTGAGTCAATACTATAAAAAGATATAGGCAAATTTAGGTTTTCGTGAAAACTTGTGAGTACCAAAACTTACCTTAATTATCAACTTTTTTTATTTTTCGGAATTTTTCCTTTATTTGTGCTAGAAGACCTTGCTTATAACCAAAATTGACAATTCTAGGTCAACCGGAAGTACCCTAGAGGTTTTGGGTCGAAAACCTAAATGGTAGTTCCCGTCGACCTAGAATAACGAAATTTGGGAAAAAGCAAGGTCTTATAGCACAAATAAAGGAAAAATTCCAAAAAGTTAAAAAAGTTGAAAATTAAAGGGTGTTCCCATACATAGTTGACGCCAATTAAAATTGTCCTCCGAGTTGTATGGGCGCTCATACAATTAAGCGGACTAGTTTAATTGGCACCATGGCTAGGTACGGAACCCTCGGCGTACGAGTTTGACTCGCACTTGACCGGTTTTTATTTTTTACCAGACCTAGTTCTGCGATAGCAGCGCTGCGTCTATCGGACTTCAGTGCTGACGACGACTCTACATCCTCACATTTTGTAGAAGTTAGCATTCCATACGTGACAGCATGTCCATCGACGCTATTAGAAAGCTAACTGGTTTCCTCAAGACATGTCCTTTGCCGTTTAGAGCTCATGTTCAATATTTTTTGTACTTATATTACATATTAAAGTCTGCCATATGGTATCATAATTGGCAGACGTTTGCTCAAGATCGAACCGAGTGGAGGAAGGGAAGCTCCCTTCCCTTCCTCCACTCCTGTGCCTGTGCTGTCCCACTGCCTTTGCCTAGCAGTGGGACAGCACAGGCTTATAATAATAAATAATAATAAGATTAAAGTATTTAAAGTAGTCATATATTTAAGTAAAATATTTGGCAGGTATAAAATGCATTGATAAATTAATAACTGAGATCTAATTTCATACAAAACAGGAAAGAATAGACCGAGCCAAACGTGAGCGTGAGATTGAATATCTTGAGCAACTGAGACTGCAAGCAGAGTACGCTGCAGTCGAGAAAAGGGAGACAATCGTGGCCAAGAAAGAACAACCGTTGGTCGTCAAGAAACAGAAACCGAAACGCGTGAAAGCGACTGCTACTGCGAGACCACAGGCGGACTCTAAATTTGTTACCGTCAAACAATAGTAAGTAAAGTTGTTACGTATTGTACGAAGAAAGCCGAAAGACATCCCTAGGTAATCGCGTCATGTAAAAAGAACGCTGGAAGAAAGTGGACGGGGTGTGTTTTGTCTCATGTTTGCGCCTGGGTTAGCTATTCGCAAACATGAGACATACACACTCCCTCCACTTTCTTCCAGCGTTCTTTTTTAATTGACGCGATCTCTACCTCTTTGTTAAGAAGTTTAGGATTGAAACACTAAATTTATTTACGACGAGCTCTAAATTGTAAAAGCAAGCAGCGATCGTGCGGAAATCAGTTTATAGGAGGCGAGGCGACAGGCTTGTAACCTATCACGAATGGAATAAATTCTTCAAAATTAAGAGCGTGCCACTTAATATTTGGACGTGCCTGCTGACTACCCTTAGACTTCTTCAAAGATCTAAAAATCTGATAGGATTTCTATCTCGCCTTAAAATCATCCGTAAGTAAAGTAAGTTTTTAGGCCAACTCTAGTGACGGAGTTTTTAGGCCGCCTAAAGGCCTCAAATTCATTTTAATCGTGTGCCAGACGGCAGAAAAACATCAGCCTCTGCAGAGGTGACCTTGATCGGATCTGCGTGGATTCTGCCAATCTGCAAATCAATTCGGTCTGGCAACAGTTGTCTACACTGCAGAAACTACGCAGATCCGACCAAGGTCACCTCTGCAGAGGCCGATTTTCTGCCGTGAAGCAGGCGTTTTATCCTTAGCGTTTTTTGAAGCGCGTTTGTATCGATACAAATGCGCTGCTTATAACCGCGCTTGAAAAAACGCAGTGTGCGCACTTCCGGTTCACGTTTGTATCGATACAGACGCGCTGCGAACGCGATGCTCAAAAACGCGCTTCAGAATACGCCGTGTGCCATCCCTCCCTTAAGGCCCGGGCGAACGGCGAATTGTCCATACAAACGTACTACCGAAATCATTTAAAATTTGAGCATATTTTCACCACTTTGTGCTATTATTTAGATTAGGGAAGTATTAATCTAGGTTCCTGTTAAACTTTTGTTCTAAAAAACTTACCTACCTGAAACAAAATGTAACCAAATTGTATTTCTAACATTTTTACAGCAAAAATATCGTGTTTTCGTTTCATTTGTTCTGTATGATAAACAATAATGATTGTAATATCCTTTTAATAGGAACACAGCTTAGATTGTCTAGTTACAGGCCATACAAAAAAAATTGCGAAATCATTAACTTTTCATTCATCATTTTTGGTATTACGGAATACATCGTAAATTCTTGTAAATTCTGAACATGAGTATTGCCGTACGCGTTGCTCGATTGACTTCAATGTGTGTGTATAGTCCCGGAGGCGGAGTTTCGACACTCACACTAACGCAAAAATGGACTGCACAGTACTTCTGGATTCCGATTGGTGCATAAAATTGCACGATTGCACGATTGCACGATTTGCAGTTTGCACCAATCGGATTTGTACAAAAAAATTCGGATTGGTGCAAACGGCACATCGTGCAGTTCGCACCAATTCGATTTTTTTCCACGAATCCACGATCACCACTTTTCATAATTTTTAGCATTTTTAGCTCGCTCGATGTGTAGGTATGTAGGTATAGGTATAGGTAGTATACATACTAACTAGGTAGGTGTACCTAGCGTAGATTAGAATTGATTTTTACTTTGAACAATTACCTATTTCAATTTTAAATGGTATGTAGGTAGGTAGGTTTTATAGACCCTTTTATGAAAATTACTTTCTTTTTAACCGACTTCAAAAAAAGGAGGAGATTCTCAAGATAGGAATATTTTTTTATGTAGGTAGGTATGTTTCTCGAGTATCTACTTGAATAGGTGAGCCTGGACCGATTTGGAAAATTATTTTTTTGTTTGAAAGGGTACCAGGTGGAGCTATGGTCATCAGATCAGGTCAGGATCTGATAATGGAGTCAGGAACTGTTCAACAGAACTCCTCAGTAAATAGGCTGATTGAGTTTAAACTCGGCATAATGTAAGCTGTCTTGTTCCGTTTCGTTCCGACTACAATGTCATGTAATATGTAATACCTATGCACAGTGTGGGATTTGACGTGATTTTCGGACATGGTCTTTTTATTGCAGAATTCGTTAGTATTAACGATTTAAAACGTTAGAGTAGAACTCCCGTGTTTCAGTTAAGTTTATTTTCAGAGATATGAATTTTTGAAACTACCTATATTTTTAGTGCCAAAAAATTTTAAAGTGTTGGTGCGTCTACATTATAGTATTATTTAATAATTTGATTTCTGCATACCTAAGAATGTCTCAAGATGCAATTTTAAAAATTATTTTGAATCTTCTATATGCTGTAAAACGCGAGTAATTAATTATTTTATATTTTTTGTTTTTATTTTTTTACTCCGAATTTAGGTCGTAGTAGCACATAATTTCTTCATAACACATAGCCCCAAATCGTAAGCAACAATGTGGTAAAAAAACGGAAAGCTAATCTCGCGTGGATTGGAAGTTATTATGTTAATACCATACCTACCTACATAAAAAAATATTCCTATGAATTGAGAATCTCCTCCTGTTTTTGAAGTCGGTTAAAAAGAAAGTAATTTTCATACTAAAGTTATGAAGTTGAAGTTATGAAAGAAGTTGAAGTTATGTTTTTAAACTTCAAAGTCTATAAATAGAACAGTAGTAGTTTTGTAATGACGTCACAAAATGACGGCGGGCCATTTGAATCTGCCAAGAGGGGCTTTTCCATCCTACTAATAATTTTACAGTGTGAAAGTTTGTGAGGATGTATGGATGTATAGATGTACCGCTATCTAGGGATGTTTGTATGTTTGTTACTCTTTCAAGCAAAAACTACTGATACACGCGCGGTCCGAGGGGGGGGGTCATGGGGGTCATGACCCCCCCCCCCCCTCAAAATCCTTGAGAAACCTGTAACATCCAGCAAAAAGAGAGGTAGGTACGCACTACCAAAACTAGTGACCCCCCCCCCCCCCCAAGATCAAAGTCTGCGACCGCCAGTGCTACTGAACGGATTTTAATGAAACTTTTAACGAATGCCCGGCTAGCTAGCTCCAAGGGGGTGTTCGTGGGTATCAGTCCAAACTCGCACAGTTGTAAAATGTAAAATATAATCATTTAAAACACACAGAGACAATAAAATACAGTAAAAATCACAATAAAACCAAAAGAGTCTGTTCGCGTCCCGGCGCGTCCGTCCGTATTCTTTTATGCCGCGGTTGGCGCGAGAGCGCGCGGCCGTCGTATCTCACACGCGTCCCGGTAGATGGCGCTGGTCGCCAAGGGATTGTAACGCGTCACGGAAGTGGATACGACTTGTTTCGGCGCGACATGGTCTATTCAAATTTAAACCTGGGAAAACCAGTACTGCGCGTTATATACTCCCCTTCCAAGTTGGGAGCTCGTCCCGAGTTCAACTTGGGACTAAAACGACGATAACGGGGTCTCCCTCTGCGCCTTTTAGGTCTAATTGGGACAGAAGAGTTAAACGGAGAAGTAAATGGAGTCAAGTCCATGCAATGATACTTTCCTATGACATTGCCCGAGAGAGATGATGTCGTCGCAGTTACCGTGGTGCACGCAGCGCTATTGGTCTTAAATGGTTGAGCCTGGGTGAACCTACACGAAGGAACTGAAGGTGATTGATCACCTACGAGGCGGTGCTCAGTGAAAGGTGTAGGCTCCCCTTGCATTTTAACGTGGCCTCTCGAAGAAGAAATTTTACTATGGCCACGGCACAGCAAATCAGCTGTGGAAAAAGACATGATTGGCAGAGTTGAGTCTTCGTACTCGAATGGGTATGTGACGTGGTTACCTGAAAAGTGCCAGGTTGATAAGCCAAAATCAAGCACAATACCCGCTGCCATTAGGAAATCCATCCCGAATAAGGTCTCATTATTTTGAGCGTCAGGGAAGATAGTGAATTCAAGGGTCACTGACCTATCAGGGGTGATTCTCACTTCCAGGGTAGTGAGAAGAACGTTTCGGGTACTTTGAGAACCGTCTGCAAACCTCACCTGTCGGGTAGCTTCCACGCAAGGGTGGTTGTGTTTTTGCAGCAGTTCGAAGAGCGAAGCACCAACAATACTGCTCTTAGCACCGGAATCTAACATTCCCCTACCTCTAATTCCCAATATTTGAACACTTAAAATAGGCCTTAACCTAGCCTGGTGCTCAACAGAGTCACTCAGGGAAACATTTTTATCATCACCATGCAATGCGGAAAAATGTCCTAAAGTTTTCATTGTCACCCTACTTTTCGTTGACTTGGTCATCCTACTTTTATTAGTAGGAATTGCGGGTGCGGAGTCTTTCGAAATAAGATTCGCATGATCAAAATAACGCGACGTAGGCAAAACGTAGGTATCATTGCAAGCACTAGACCCCACGCGGCTATAAATAGAACCGAAATTAGACTCGCGTTCGCGACACAAGGAGGTATTATCGCGTGAAGGGGTTTGTTTGTTTTTACAATGAGTATGAGTATGCAATGATGAATCTGCGCTTGGAAGGGAAGCAATAGGTATCGAGACATCGCGTTTAGTACATCTTGGCGTACTTACCTGAGGGGCTATCTCACCGGTAAATGGATCGGGTGCGGGAATGGACCATGTCGCGTCGACGGCGTAGTAATCGGCGTTGCACTTTGTACACTGAGACCGCGTTACACCTTTCGCGTTGCAACCGTAGCAAGTAGGTACGAATTGCATATTATCGACATTGTCCGGTTTTCCTTTTATTCGAAGGCACTCGTCACGCAGATGTCCATGTCTTTTGCAGTAAACGCAATATCGGCTTCTATTTCCGTCGGCCGCTGCAGGCCGCGTCGCAGGAACGTCGCACGAAGCGCCGGCGCCTGCGCTGTTGCTAGGCGCGGCGGAGTCGCTGGTGCTCGGCGCGGGTGGCGCGGGCAAGACGCTGGGGGCGCTCGACGTAGGGGGTCCGCGTCTGATAGGCGGCGTCGTCGGCGCGAACCGATTAGGTTGCGGCAGCGTTGAGTTTAGGGCGGGGGCTCCCCCCGCAGTAGAAAATGATGGAACGGTGGGGTACGGGAACTCGTTGATGGCTTCGTCGGTTGCATCTTCGACATGTCTCGCTTTCCGGAGTAGCATATCGAAGGAAGTCACTTCGTCTCGACGAAGGCGCTCACGAACTCGACGATGTAAAAGGCCGTAGAGCATGTCTAGCTGTACCTTCTCGGTGACGTCGCTGGGAGGAAGGCGGGCGAGTAGCGCTCGCGCCTTAGCGACGAACAGCTCGGTCTTCTCTGAGGGACCTTGAGACATGCTGAATAGTTCCATGTAGATACGGTGAGGCGGACGGCTGTCTCCGAAGGCACTTCGCAGTGACGTCACGGCTTCGCTCCAGGAGGTGATGGTGGACTTGATGCCCTGCCACCACACGGCTGCATCTCCTGTGACCAGCATTGATAATCCACGTAGGGCGTTGTCGTCTCCTACGCAGGCGCAGTCCTTGTAGGCTTCCACAGCATCGATAAATCCATCGAGCGAGTCGCCACCGGGCGCTCCGCTGAACCGAGCGGTACACAGCGCGAAGGTTCCCAGATGGTGAGCGGGCGCGTACGCCGAGCTGGCGGGCGAAGGCGCCGCCGCTGCAGGCGTCGGTGATGACGATTCGCGACGAGATTCATGTGAGAGAACTCGGTCGAGTAGGCGTTCGAATGCTGCGGTTTGCGTTTGCTGTAGCGTTGCCATGATGGACGCCATATCGGTAAAACTGAAGCTTGGCGTCGCTGTTGGCGGCGCCGCGATGAAATCAGTTTCAATCGCGTCTTCGGAGTCCGATTGACGGCGTGATTGTCGGCGAGTACGTGGCATTGTGATTGTCTGTTGTTAGAAATTGTCCCGGGATTCACTCACTGCACAAAGTTCAAAGGCCCTCGCTTGGGTAGCCAGTTTAACGAATGCCCGGCTAGCTAGCTCCAAGGGGGTGTTCGTGGGTATCAGTCCAAACTCGCACAGTTGTAAAATGTAAAATATAATCATTTAAAACACACAGAGACAATAAAATACAGTAAAAATCACAATAAAACCAAAAGAGTCTGTTCGCGTCCCGGCGCGTCCGTCCGTATTCTTTTAGAGCCTGTCCAGATGGAGGCGTTTTACGCGCGTAATTGTATTGCCATCCTCTTTTTTTAGACAGTGAAAAATAAGGATGGCAATAGTTTACGCGCGTAAAACGCCTCCATGCCGCGGTTGGCGCGAGAGCGCGCGGCCGTCGTATCTCACACGCGTCCCGGTAGATGGCGCTGGTCGCCAAGGGATTGTAACGCGTCACGGAAGTGGATACGACTTGTTTCGGCGCGACATGGTCTATTCAAATTTAAACCTGGGAAAACCAGTACTGCGCGTTATAAACTTGGAATACATATAGGTAGGTACTTAAGTAGGTAGGTACCTATACGTACCATAATTTATGACCTGGAATAAAACATAGGCTACTTTTTATCCGGGTAGGTATCACGCGAGCGAAGCCGCGGGCGGAACCTAGTATATTTTACATTTGTCTCTCTGATGTTGGCTGTTAGGTAGGTATTATGTTTTATCTCGCTTCCATAGATACCTACCTACTCTACTGCCTATAACAGTGGCGGATTTCCAAATTTGCCGCCAGTAGGCTATTCATCTTTTGCCGCCCCTACACTCGATACCACATCACAATCATATTAATTACATTTTTTTTGTTAATGAAATTGTAACTTTTATGATTTGTGTAATATTATTTTTAACCGACTTCAAAAAGGAGGAGGCTCTCAAGTCGACTGTGTTTTTTTTTTATTTTAGGTATATATTTTTTTTAGTTTTTTGTGTGTGTGTTACGCCATTTCTCCGTCAATTGTGGACCGATTTTGACAATTATTTTTTTTTGGTTACAAAGGATATACTCCAAAAGTGGAGGATCTGATGAGGGGATCCCATGGAAATCGAGGGGAACTCTCAAATTTTATGGTTATTTATTGTGTTTGTAGAACTATCGGGCTGAAATTTTTCACACTTATATATTCTCGGTGACAATGAAATATTATGGTATCAATCAAGCTTATCTGATGATGGAGTTAAGAGCTGTTCAACAGAACTCCTCAGTGAATAGGCCGATTGAGTCGAAACTCGGTATTTCTATCAAGTTTCAATTACAATTGAATAATATGGTGACAACGAGCTGATTTGATGATGGAGTCAAGAGCTGCTCAACAGAACTCCTCAATAAATTGGCCGATGAGTAAAAACACAGCATATCTGTGAAGTTCCGACACAATGTAATATAATAATATGGTGACAGCGATCTGATCTGATGATGGAGTCAGGACCTGTTCCATGGAACTTTTTAGTAAAATAGAAATAAGTTTTATTTTCGCCACTACGATACATACAACACAAATCAGAAATGCTACATTACAGTGACAAGAAAATAAGGTTACCCCTCAGCATTTGCTCCAGCAGCGCCATGGCTGTTAGAGCGCTGGTTTTCAGTATCTTAGTTTTTAGTAGTATAGTAGTAGTGACATGGATATCAAATGAAAGGGCTTGATGAGCGAAACACAATAAGTAGGTAAGATGACATCATTCTTAATAAAAAATAAACACTAAAATGAAAAAATAAAAAATAAAATACTTAACCGACTTTAAAACATACTTGCACTAAAAAGCAAAACATAAGAATATAAACAGATTTATTTACCTAATTACTAATTACGCGCACTCCGCACTTTAGGTACGAAGCTACAAGTACATTGGTGGGCCCGCCCGGGCGGGCCTTGGCAGGGTTCCCACTTGCCACTCGGCTCTAATACCTATCGCGTGACAACTCGACAACCCTTCCGCGTCACTCCGCGCCAGACAGTGACAGAGTTATGCGTTAGAAAGAGAGAATTTGTGTAGGCACGTGTCAGTGCATATTGCACTAGGCAAAGAACGCTTACGCGAGCTGAATTGAACTTTGTCGCATAATTCTGTGCTACAACGTAGGTATTTTATTCAAAGTTTTCGTCAGAATCTACGACTTTTTGCCTTCTTGCTCATGCTTATTTTTGAAATAAACATGTTTAAAATACAATAATAATCATCTACCTTTGTGATTATGCAGGGTTTTCGTTTTGCATGCATTTAGAATAAATGTACCTACCTACGTAAAACTAGATACATTGTGCTTACTTAATACATAAACTAAAATATATATAAAAATACCAACAACAACCAGCACCAACAACAACAACCAGCACCGACAACTCGTTTGGAGTTGTTTGCACACCAGCTTAAGATGAGCCGTACATTCAACGGTTCCTGTGCATTCCGGGTGTCAAGGATTCCGGATGTTTGTAATTTCGGAACTACAAAACCGATGACCTTGAAATTTTTACGGAACAATATATAAAGTACTTACTTTCAAACAAAGTAAAAACCGGTCAAGTGCGAGTCGAACTCGTACACCGAGGGTTCCGTACCTACCCATTATACCCATTAAGTTATTGAACAATTAGTAATTTTTTTGTACATATCCTAGTTCTGCGATAGCAGCGCCGCAAATGTTCTGCGCACACGAGCATAATATTGCAATAAATATTTTCTTTTATTTTCTTTCACACAATAGCACAATTTTATTTATTTACCTTATTTGAGGATGGTGCCAATTAAGCTAGTTCGCTTAATTGTATGAGCGCTCATACAACTCAGAAGACAATCTTAATTGGCGTCAACTATGTATGTATGTATGTTTGGGAACACCCTTTAACTTTCAACTTTTTTAATTTTTTGGAATTTTTCCTTTATTTCTGCTATAAGGCCTTGCTTTTTGCCAAATTTCGTGATTCTAGGTCAACGGGAACTACCATTTAGGTTTTCGACCCAAAACCTCTAGGGTACTTCCGGTTGACCTAGAATTGTCAATTTTGGTTACAAGCAAGGCCTTACAGTTACAGCACAAGTAAAGGAAAAATTCCGAAAAATAAAAAAAGTTGATAATTAAGGTAAGTTTTGGTACTTACAAGTTTTCACGAAAACCTAAATTTGCCTATATCTTTTTATAGTGTTGACTCAGGACCTTGATTTTTATACTCACAATAGGGACTATAGACCTCAGTATATGGTATGAATTTCAACTTGCTAGCTCCACCCGTTCCTGAGATAATCGATGGTGACAGACGGACAGACAGATGGATAGACAGACAGACAGACAGACGGACAAGAAAGTGATCTTATAAGGGTTCCTTTTTTTACCTTTTAAGGTACGGAACCCTAAAAAGAATCAATGAAATCGGACTACGCGCTCATGAATTACAACCAGATACTTATTTTGACTTTCATCCCCTCTCCCTAGGGAACCGTGCTGAATTTCAGGATTAAAAGTATTTTATATTAGACCTCGTAGTATGCACTCAAATAATACCAGGTTTCATTTAAATCCAACCAGTAGTTTCGACGTAATGCGCGGCCATGATACGGACAGACAGACATGAATGAAAAAAACTACAGTTTTGGCTTCAGTATCGACAATAGAGAGCCCTCCAAAAAAAATTTCAAAATATCTTCAATGTACAGAATTTGACCTGTTACAGTTTTATTATAAACTAGCTGCTGCCCGCGGCTTCGCTCGAGTTGTACCCGGATAAAAAGTAGCCTATGTTACTTTCCAGCCCTCCAACTATCTCCACACAAAAAATCACGTCAATCCGTCGTTCCGTTTTGACGTGATTCAACTACAAATAAACAAACAAACAAACACACTTTCACATTTATAATAGGGGTACGGATACCTATTGATGTTTGATTGGTTGATGATTGATGATGATTGATTGTTGATGTGAAATTTAATGATTAATGAAAATATGACTTGTCCTGAATATCCAGTTGGTCACAGCAAAACAGTCTCCTACTTAATCCACTAAAAACTAAGTTTATGATTTTTGGTACTAGACAGAAACTGGATGATTTAGTTCTACCTTCGGGCATCTCAGTCATGGGTGAGCCTGTTGAGCGGGTTTACGAGGCGCGAAATTTAGGTCTCACTATGGATGTGGGTCTTAATTTTGAAAAACATATTACTAATTCAGTAAAAACATGTTTTTACAAATTAAAAGTCTTGTACAATATTAGACAATATTTGAGTGAAGAGTTGCGTGTGCAGCTCGTGGAATCTTTAGTACTTTCGAGACTAAATTACCTTGATACAGTTACTGGCCCTCGATTACTCCGCCGTACGCAACGTTTGGTGCAAAGGGTACAAAATGCGTGCACCCGTTTTTGTTTTAAGGTACCGCCTAGGAGCCATGTCACACCTTTCTTAAACCAACATTCCATCTTAAAAATGAGAGCGAGACAGAAATTACATCTAGCATGCCTACTTTTTGGCGTTCTTAAATACAGGACGCCAAGTTATTTATATGAAAGGCTTTCGTGGGTGTCAAAAACTAGATCGTTGCGTAGGTGTTCAAAGCAGCTGTCCACTCAAATACATCACTCGGCAGCCTTTAGAGGCAGTTTCCGGTACGCTGCGTCAAAGTGCTGGAACAACATCCCACCACCGATTCGTGACCTGCAAAGTATTCAGGGCTTCAGGCGCAAATTAAAATCTTACCTAACTTCCCATCAACTAGCTACGGGACACCTTCGAAATGAGGTTTCTATTTTGTAAAATAAACTAAAGCTATAAAATAGAAGCTTCACAGCCTTGTCACCTACAGGGACTTGGTTGCTTCTGTAAATTTATATATATATATATATATATATATTTCAACCGCCATCGTCGGTCGTCACCCGTCCTTCTTATCTTTTTTCACCACAGATAAATTAATGGGTACCTACTACGTCACCATTTTATAAAATTAAAGTATCAGTATCGTTCCTTTCAGTTCATCTTGGACTCTTGTATTATTTCATGTCCGTATAACGTCGGTCCACGAACGTATAAATGTCGGTGTACATGATATCTATTTATTTAACCTCTTATATCTGTCTTATTTATGTTCCTATACTGTAGGTATATTTATATTATAGTTCCTATATTGTTCCTATATTGTAGGTATATTTGTATTACATTTATTATTTAATATAGGTATTTTCGAGTTATGTTTAAATGTTATTCTAACTGTTATAATTAAGTATGTTTAAATACTACTTTATTAGTAGACATCCGTGACTTCATTGCTAGGCTCCAACGGAAGATCAGCGTTGTGTTACCGTAATACAACAAATGCTGAGGTGGACGCCTTTCTGTGGCAATGTAGATGTGTAGATGGTCAACACCGGGAGAAGCACATTTCGGAAAACAACACCTAATAAATTATATTTCTGTTTACCTTTTTAAGTGGTTTGTGTAAGTACATCTACACTTGCATTGTTACAAATAAATGTTTTTTTCTTTCTTTCTTTCAAATAAAAATTATTCGGTACACATAGGGATTTTTCGTACATGACGACCTTACACGTGCTGATTACAGCTACAGAAACAAACATGATCAACAGGTAAACTGTTGGAAATTTTCGGGATACTACTGTAATTCGCGGGCCCATCTAAACGCACCGCCTTTATCGCTCGTTTCCAATCCAATTATGGAAAAAAGTTTTAAGCAAGAAAAGCTCTCACTCTAACAATTTTTAAAACATTACTTACATGTTGAATTGTTTGTGTGTACATAATAACATAGCATTATCAATAAATATAGGTAAATATTATTTTTCTGTAACACAAAAAAAATTGTTCCCTATTTGCCGCCCCTAAAATCTGCCGCCCTAGGCTCCAGCCTTCTCAGCCTATTGGTACCACCAATTGATTCGCCACGTCATAAGTACCTAAATATGCGTTATCCTTTGTTGCACTTATGGGGGCATCCATTAATTACGTCAGGCTTTTAGGGGGCGGGAGGGGGTTGAGCCAAATCGCACCTAATCCCATGTGGGATTAAAAATGAAAGGGAGGTCTCGGCAAATCTAGGTAGGTACCTGTTTAAGATTTTTTTTTTATTCTCACGTGAGATTAGGGGGTGGGGGAGGGGATCGAGCCAAATCTCAGGACATCTCACCAAGGGGGGAGGGGGTGCGGGGGTTGAAAAATCGCAAAAATCACCTTTAATTTTTATTCTTTAATTTTAATTAATGGACGCCCCCTAATTTCAGAGGGACAAACATCCGTTGTGACTTCAGTAGTTAGGTAGGTTAGGTAAGTACCTACTTACCTATAGACATTGGACAGAAAAAAACATAGGTAAGTACCTACTTAGGTACCTACTTCCCTTTGAAAATTTAGGTAATTGTGTACCTACTTATATAGGTAACAACCCACATATTCTGTCTAGCGTCATAATATCGATCTCATCCCTCCCTAAAAATCTTGAGAGTAAGGTAGGTAGAAGGTAATTGAAAAGTTTTATGGACACGGGATTATAACGCGTAATTTACCTTATTTATCCCGACGGACGGCGACGTTTCGGCTATGTTGCAATAGCCGTGGTCGCGGGCAGACTATTGCTATATATATTATTATATAGGCTATTGCAACATAGCCGAAACGTCGGGATAAATAAGGTAAATTACGCGATAAAATCCCGTGTCCATAAAACTTTTCAATATGAATAGTGATCGCGAAAGTTTAGAAAAGGGTAGGTAATTACCTAGATATTGTAGATAAATTTCCAAAAAAAGCATTTTTACCATACATTTATCTAACGATTCCATGAAATAAAATGAACATTATTCATTAGTGACTGACAATATAACATTTTTGGCCTCTCCAAAGATGCAAAAACTCAATATCAACAGGAATTGATCTCCATTCCGCAAGTACTTACCGCGCTGCAAGCGGAGCTCACAACGACTGAGCCAAACGTCCTGATGCATTTGTATTTGAAATTATTAAACAGTAGCTGCGCGTAATGTGTCCTGAATCGCGCTAAAAAGGGCGGGCCTCATATCAGACTCATATCTGCCAATCACAGATTAGGTAGAGGTAATACTGCCAATCGGGGCTGTGATTGCTCATAGTAGACTGAGTAGTACACCTATACTATACTACATAGAGTTTTTTGCGTGACAAGGACGAACAATTTAGATAGATACGTTGGAAGAGAAGTTCCGAGCGCGAGGGACCGGCCCCCTCGACTCATGAAATAGTTTTAGACCACCATAATTTTCTCGTATGTACAATGAGATGTTTTTTTCAGCAATAGATACGACTCGCTCAGTAACCGCTTCGTAAACTGCTGCTACAGAGCCTGTTGCCAATTCTACTGCTACCTATCAATCATCTTCGTAATCGGATTCGTCATTATTTACTTCCTATGAATTTGGGAAAATACGCAAAACATGGTTAGGTAGTGACGTGTTTATGTAATAAAGTTTGTTTCAAAAATCTTTTGTTTTTAAATCAAGGTTACTGAAATTTGGACTATATTGATGTTATAAAGGCTTGTTACTCAGTAATAAAGTCACCAGTAACTCCTATTTGCTGGTTAATGCTACTCAGTGAAGATAGAATAGATGATTATGGCCTCTCTGGTAAAGACTTTTGAGAAGAAGCTAAAATTAAAATTAACAAAAAGAGATAAGTCAATGAAGTGTGGTTGGTAGTCATTGCTCCAGTTTTTACTTTACTAACGCCATCTAGTTTCGAATTTGGTACTATTTTTTATTTTGTTATAGTGTTAATCCACACTTGGGTATTTACATTTTTAAATTTACAGAATTAACATTAAATTAAATTAAATGAATTAAAGAGCAGTGAATTAACTTAGCAGTTATCCTGTAGATGGCGCTCATCGATGCTATAATCGATAGTATGGTCTTATCATGATTTTCAACTCTGGCGTCAGAGGTTCCGTGGCCGAATTGGTAAAGGCACTCCGGCTAAAGGAGGATCGCTTGTATCATTGCGGGTTCGAATCCCGTCGGAATTGAAAATTTTGATAAGATTTTTCAATTTAAAAATTGGTACTATTTTACTGTTAGTAATAAAAGCTATCGCTTGCTTCGAATTATTTACAAAGATAATAGTCAGTATTGGTATTGTCATAGTATTTTAATAATATAATATACTTTAGGTACTAATCAGTAACAATATTCCTACAAAACGTAAGGTCAAATTGTAATCATAATTGTGAAGTATTATTACAAACTTAACATAATAAATTGTATCGGCACTTGGTATAAGAAATAAGTAATACTTAGTGAAAATTCGCACATACTATAAGTACTACTTTCCGATTATATTGTAATTTCATATTTGCGAGAAAATACAACCAAAAACACAACCATAGTACAAACTTGCAACCTAGTAACAAACTAGTAACTTGCAACCAGAAAGTAGCATCCAACGAAAAATAAACAAAAATAACTCACTATAACTCAGTCTCTCGTAACGTGAACTCATTTTCTTTTTCCACCATTATCTTCTTCACATCACTAGTCGAACTTCCATCGAAGCTAGAGCTTGCACATCTCTTTCTATTCGGGATAACATCAATATACTCGTAGTCCAAATTTCAGTAAATTTGGACTACGAGTATATTGATGTTATAAGGGCTTGTTACCCAGTAAATAATGTCACCAGTAACTTTTATTTGCTGGTTAATGCTAGTCAGTGAAGATAAAAGCTACTGACTGTAAGTTACTGAGATTAGCGCGTTCAAACAAACAAACTCTTCCGCTTTACTAAATTAGTAGGTATAGAATATAGATGATTATAGCCTCTCTGGTAAAGTAGGGGGACTTTTCAGATGAAGCTAAAATTTAAATTAACAAAAAGAGATAATTTTTAATTTTTATAGTGTTAAACCACTTTGGTATTATTTCATTATACGTCGGAATTGAAAATTTTGGTAAGATTTTTCATTTCTAATAAAAAGAGATAAGTCAACGAAGTGTGGTTGGTAGTCATTGCTCTAGCTAGTTTTTACTTTACTATCGCCAACTAGTTTCGAATTTGGTACTATTTTACTGTCAGTAATAAAAGCTATCGCTTGTTTCGAAAAATATAGTCAGTATTGGTATTGTCATAGTATTTTAATAATATAATATGCTTTAGGTACTAATCAGTAACAATATTCCTACAAAACGTAAGGTCAAATTGTAATCATAATTGTGAAGTATTATTACAAACTTAACATAATAAATTGTGTCGGCACTTGGTATAAGAAATAAGTAATACTTAGTGAAAATTCGCACATACTATACTACTTTCCGATTATATTGTAGTTTCATATTTTGTGAGAAAATACAACCAAAAACACAACCATAGTACAAACTTGCAACCTAGTAACAAACTAGTAACTTGCAACCAGAAAGTAGCATCCAACGAAAAATAAACAAAAATAACTCACTATAACTCAGTCTCTCGTAACGTGAACTCATTTTCTTTTTCCACCATTATCTTCTTCACATCACTAGTCGAACTTCCATCAAAGCTGGAGCTTGCACATCTCTTTCTATTCGGACTTTTATCGATCACATTATCGACATTAAATTTACTTTTATCGATAATCGCATTACTTCTATCGATATTTACAATATTCTTCAGCGGAGATCTATCAACAGCGAGGTTACTGATCGATAGCGTCAAATCGCTAGGAACATTACCGTCCAGGCAATAGAGTAGCGAATCGGATAATATTTCATCTTCACTCGATTTATTCAGTATCGATAGATCGACAGGCATCGCTGTAAGTACCGATCTGCTTTGTAAATACTCTCTGAATGGTTCTGTTAGTGATTTCTGGGTTTCATGAGTCATCGTAAACTTTGGTGTGTCTTCGCATAGTGTTGTGTTTAAATCGTGTATCGCCGATTGGCTGGTGGCGAATCGAGTTGTGTTAGAGCGTAGTGGACTGATTTCGCTTATCGATGTAGAGCGGGCTTCGAAAGGATTCTTTGGGGATGTGGATTGATTTGACCTGAAATAAAAGTAATGTGATTAACTTACTGTGTTCCGTGATTAAGGCGTATTGGCCTTGTTACTAGCCAGACAGGGGTACCAACAGGGGGGGGGGGGGAGGGGGAGGGGGAGGGGGAGGGGGCATTCCATTGGCACAGGGCATATCATAGGCATAAATGAAATGAAAATAAAAAAAGCTTTATTGCTTGCGAAATTTAAAACAATTGTTTGTTTAGCCATAGTGGCCCTACGACGTTACAGCACAGATTATATAGACTAACATGGCTGACAGATTTTGCGGTTTTCAAGAAATATAATATTGTAAGTATTATTTTTTTTTGTCTGATCAAACGATTGATAAAATCATAGTACAAGCTTTGTTTAGTTTGGGGCTAGATGGCGCTGTGTCAAATTTCCAGCAATTTTTATTATTTTTTTATTTAAGACTTACTTTAAAGAAGAGTCAACTAGCCTATTGTGTGAATCTGCGAATGAAAGTTACTTTCAATCAAAAATACTAACCGTTCACCAGAAAACGTGGATCTACTCATATCATCATCCGAGGACACAAAGTCGCTGTCGTTTTTGGGAGAAAGAGACCGGTATACATCAGATTTGGGCGTCTCGCTCTCACGCGCCGTCTCATTGGTCGGCGGTAGACTGTCTCGTTGATCTGACGTCATAATTAGCGGCTTTCGGGAACGTGGTGTCATTATTGATTCCTGTAATATAAACATTAAATGAATTCCATAAAAAACTATGATCTCTTTCTACTTCTCTGGAAAGTAGGAGTAATTTTACGTTTATATTTTTTTGCAAGTTATCTGCGTTCAGTTTTATAACTATGAGTGAATTGTTTGTAGGTGTTGTGTCTTGCAGATTTCACTCCTGCTGTACTTACATAATGTACTTTTGTATAAATTTTCTTAAAAAAAAACAAATTAGTTTTCCAATAGAAACATTCATACAATTTATTCCAAATTTCGTGATAAATCACAAACACAGCCGATAAAAGTGAATAATACGAAAAGTGAAAACCTTATATATAATCATGACAGTTATAGAGAAAAATAAACACACAATGCAACATTGACGGAAAGATAAGCATAGAAATGGTTAAAGCCATGCAACCAACCTGCATAGCTTTCGACAGCTTCTGCGTAGACTTAGTTATAGGCGACATTGAGGCTCGTCTGAAATTTATCGTATAAGGCGTGCATTCTTCATCGAAAACCATTGCTTCCGAAACCCCTGGTGTGCTCGTTAGATAATTAAGCTTGTTCTCCTCATCTTTAGGTTCAGATTTCTTTGGTGTATCTGAGATTGGACTTTCAAGGGACTGATCCGACGTGTCATCATCAAAGCATGAAACGCAAGTGGGCGTTCCTCGAATCGGCCCGTTTTTTTTCCTGTACTTCTTATTTAAACTTGTAGCAGATAGAACTTTGGATCGGAACAGTCTTGTGTTAGCTTTTTTCGTGTTCTTTGGCGTTTCTTCTGTATCTAGCGCGCTTAAATTCGGCTCAGATACGAACTTAGGACTTCGTTTCTTAGATCTGTTTAACGCGCTATCGGATAAAGTGCTTTCGTTGCTTGCATCCGACTCATAGTCGTCGTCCAATGATTCTGTGCTGGCGATTTTGTTCGCCAAGTTCTTGAGGACAATGTTCTTGTGCGATACATCTACTTTTTCGTCGTTGAAACGGAGCTTTCCTTTGGTTTTCTGTGAAACATGCGTTAGAGGAAAGTTAGGGATAGAAAGAGATACTAGACACAATGTTATTGTTGATGAAAGTAGGACAAGGCAATAAGTAGGGCCCACTTAGAAAAATACGACTTTAAAATAGTAAAAAAAATTAGATGTAGGTACAATTTATTTCGATTTTCGTTTTAGGAACATGTCACCACGTTCGGAATTAGGAATTTAGGATTTTAGAATTTTTTTTGGAAAAAATAAGACAAGTTCAGAAAATATATGTCGTGCAAAATATCGAAATATTTCAAGTGGGCCCTATTTTGTTTTGAGTAGTATAGTTTGAATTGAGCCACATCAATTGCCCTTCACTACAAAGTTAGACGATGACAATGACATGCTTGAAAGTTAGACATCACAATAGCAAAAGCGCAAACATAAGACCTAATTTATTTATTCATTCATTAAAAACGAAAGTGTAATCTACATTGTTGGTACTTTTGATTTTATCATTCAATCTTATTAGTACATTCGCTAAGGTTTTCTGTTATAACTTTCCAATACACACTCGCAAATACACCATCATTATCAGCTTTCAGAAGTTCTCTCCTACACATGCCTACCGAATACAATCCTACATTTTAAGATGATTAGTTATAATTAATTCTGGCTCATTGTACAATTACATTGCACGCGAGCGTGTAAACTCGGCATAAGACCTGTATAATAAAGATTTTCCATAATTCATTAATTTCTCCTTACAAGTACACCTATTTTCAGTAGGTAGGTACTCATCTTCTTTCATTACCAAACATTCAATAGAATAGAATATTACACCATAAAAATACAAAAGTAAAATAAGCATTAATTAAAAAAAGAGTAACAATGGGCGACGTTATTGCTGAAAGCGATCTCTTCCAGGTAACCTTCGGATGGACAGGATAGAAATGAACTAGTCTCCTCACCTCTTCTATAACATTGATGCTAGATCCAGACCCCTTCTTAGGGGTTTTGTTGAGCAGTCCCTTGTTAAAGATGTGCCGTTTGATTGAGTCGCCGAAACTTCTAGATCCGGCAACTTTGCCTGTCCTCTGTATTTGTATTGGCGTGCCTGGAAAATATTGCAGTATTTTTAATGCAGTACTTTTATCATTGCGTATTATTAATAAAATTTAAATAAATGCCCGGAAATAGAAACTAAATAAATGTGATTAAGATTTTCGCTTATAGGTTTGGGGCGAAACTTTGTACGTTGCAATCGACCGCACATTCGATATTGTCAGTATTTTACTTCATTGTTTCCGAGCGCGCGACCAAATTAACAAATTTAGATCTTTACATTGCCCATTTTATTAAAAGTTAGTTTATATTTAGATCTTTAGCAAAAACGAAATAAGGACATCTGCAATAATCATAATTATGTACTTTGTTAGTAAACAACATGACAGTATTTACCATATCCATTCTGCCTGTTGAAATTTTTAATCAGCCTTCGTTTTTGTTGAGAGTCGGGCAACGCTTGTATATGCGCATATAACTGCGCGAGCGCCGTGTCTGTGGGGTTGGTGGCGTTCTCAGCGAATGTTCGCGGACGGTCCACGAATGCGTATACTGTGTTCGCCGCAGTTCTGAAATATTTATAGACAAATATTTAGGACATCATAAATTAACAAAACTATCCAGATATTTATCCATTGTTCACTTACGCTAAGCTACAAGATCTTCGAAAGATGCACAAAAAGAAGGCAATTTGCAAGGAAATGGTTGTTCATTGGTTTTGTCAGAGGAATCGCATGGGAATGGCTGATTTCTAATGTAATCTTCATTTGTTATTCTCTTCATTTCTTTCTTTCGAACGTGAGCGAGCACATAAAGAACAAGATAGGCCAGGCTATAGGGAGACGATGACTTTACCTTGTTTTATCATATCCACAATCTAGCCAGGAGTAGGAATCTGGGTGGAGTAGCATTGAGAGCGCGTTCTCACGAGACGGTTTGTCGCCGGAGCTAAGCCCGGCGACAAACCAGGTCTAGGTTGTTAGTAATGTATGGGACACTATAGAGCCAACACACGACGATTTCATAATGCAAGACAGATGAGAAGCGTTCGATAACATGCGCCCTTCATGTGTATCATTCAAACGCGCGGTCCCAGTCGCCTGGGTACTCCTAGACAACAATTTTCCTTTGTTTTATCACACCCACCTAAAAAAAATCTCAGTAATACCTGTCAGTATGGTTCACATAGAGGTCGACAGGCGTTCTTCATTTGATGTCACAGAGCAGACTGTGATCTTCATTTGTTTCATTGGCGCTTATCTTCGAACAGTCCAACGTCTCAAGCTTAGAAGCTGCTACTCACTTGTCAGTAATGCTCTCGTTGAGGTCCTGTGTGGGAGAGAGCACGCGGCGCGCCTCCCTCGCACGCAGGTACTCGACCGATCGTACTGCGATCCATCTATACTAGCATCTCATTCAAAAGCGACACTCACTTTTCAGTAATACCTATGTTGAATAACAAGCGCGATCTTCTTTTGTTTCAATCGCATTCCTCTCCCGAGAACAGTCCTCCTATCATCTATATTACACTGTCTCAAGCTTCAATGCTTGTCAAAGAGCAAACTTCAAGCGGCGATCTTCATTTGTTTTATTGACGCTTTTCTTCGAACAGTCGACAGTCTCAAGCTTCAAAGCTTGTCACTTACTTGTCAGTAATGCTCTCATTAAGGTCCTGTGTGGGAGATAGCACGCGGCGCGCCTCCCTCGCACGCAGGTACGCGGCCGCGTCCGTAGCGAGCTGACGCGGCGCAGAGAACACGCGCGAACACTGACGTATCATGAAGCTTATCACGGGAGATAGAGCTACGGAGTCCGCGTGGAAGGTTTCTGGTGATAGCTGGAAGGATATGTCTCTAATTATGATGGAAATTATACCTTAAACACTAATGGCCTCTTTGCTCAGTGATAGCTGGAAGGATATGTCTCTGATGAAGTTATGATGGAAATTATACCTTAAACACTGATAGCCTCTTAGCTCAGTTGGTACACTTCTTACAATGGATCTAGGCATTCGTGAAGTTAGCCATTTCGCAGCGCAGTAGAAACTTTTGTCTGAAAAGCTGCTCTGAGCATTAAAACGGCTAACTTCACGAATGCCTAGATCCATTATGAGAAGTGTAGTAGCTCTGCCTTCTGCGATGTAGGTCGTGGGTTCGATTCCCACCCAGGACAAACATTTATGTAAGTAAGTTCGTATAAGCTAGTGGTCAACTCTGGTGACGGAGTATTTAGGCCGCCTAAAGGCCTCCATCGTGGCTTAACGACTTAGAAGCCGGGACCGACAATTTAACATTTGTGTGATGAACATAGATGTTATGTCTGGCTGGGTGTTATAAAATACTAGCAGCACCTCGCAGCATTGCCCCGTAGTGATGGTATAGTGGTAATGATGATGAAAAGTAGCCTATAACCTTCCTCAAGAGTTTAGCCATCAAATGCAGAAAGGTTTGTCCAAAGTTTTAGCATATACACACTTTAAGTTAATAGTTTTTCATACGCCTTGTGTATGTGCAAAGTTAAACTGAGAATACAAGAAAACCCTCACCTTCCTAGGACACAATAGATGTGGAGTGAACATAGTAGCCAAGGTATCAGGGGACATTCTATTGGATGCTTCATTGTCGGCCACCAATCGGAGCAAGCCCAGCAACCTCTGCAGAAAACTCCTGTGTGATGGACTTAGTAGGAGCAGCAGGAGTTGTAGTGCTGTGAGGAGTTTGGTTTCCGATGATTCGACATTCGGTGGGTATTGATCTGTAATACACCAAATAAGGTAGGTACTTTTGTTTTTGTAAATTGATGATAATTTCTCCCTGCCCTTATCCCACTAGGTGGGGTCGGCACAACATGTTTCATGTTAACTTTTGTTTTTGTAAATGAATAATAAATATTGGTGGACATTTTCACACAGCACCATCTAGCCCCAAACTAAGCAAAGCTTTTACTATGGGAACCAGTATAACTGATAGAATACTTATATGTTTTTTTTGTAAATACATAAATAAGTAATATACTTTATTACTAATATAATTTATTTTAACTAATTTATTAACTAATTTATAATAAATAATTTTTAACTAATTTATAATTTAACTAATTTATTACTAATATAATATACTTTATTACTTAATAAGTAATATACCCAGACACAGAACAAACGCCTATGTTCATTACACAAATGATTGCCCTGGGTGGGAATCGAACCCACAACCTACAATGCAGAAGGTAGAGCTTGAAATATTATAATTTTAACAGTAAATAATAAAACCTTTTTTACAGTACACGATATCGAAATTCAATGCTTTTTTTTAACTTAAAAGTTATTTTCCATCTTTTTACTCTAATTTCAATCTACCAGAGTGTTCACATGTTCTAAGAATCCATACCCATATTATAAAATTTATTTATACTTAATGTGAAAGTGTGTTTAGTTGTTTGTTAGTTGACCTGCTTTCACGTCAAAACAGAGCGACGGATTGACGTGTTTTTTTTGTGTGGAGGTTGTTGGAGGGCTTGAGAGTAACATAGGCTACTTTTTATCCGGGTACCACGCGAGCGAAGCCGCGGGCAGCAGCTAGTATTTTATACTTACGAGCAAGAGTATAATAAGTCTGATAATACTGATCCATCAGCAATGGCTGAGGTAGTTCAGCCAGAAACCCCTTCAGTACGGATGCACAGTCGTGCACAGAGAATCGACTCTCTTCGAGCCCCAGGCTGGACCCTGTGAGGAGCAGCTGACGAAGCTCTTGCTGTCGGCTGAGAGAGCCAGTGCGACGGAATATGCCTTCTTGGGTTACGTCTGAAATTTTTAACAAAATGTGAGATAGATTAACCTAAAATGACTTGCCTTAGTTTCATAGTTTAGTGATAAGTTTGTATGAATACTGCTGGTTTGGACACATCCAGGGCAGACCACTTGAGCACATTACACAAAAAATGATCACGCTGAACATTCCTGGGTCCAGGCCAAGAGGAAGACCAAAAAAAAATTGACAGACGTGATCAAAAAGATTGATTGGATTGCAATGTTTTCTAGGATGATGCATTAGATAGAACGAAGGGGAGGAAGATGACGAGAAAAGTAGACCCCACCATCAGATGGAAATAATAATGCTTAGGTTAGGAGAGAAAGAGACAAGTTTTGCATGCTTTTGCTCAGGAACAGGACAGGATAGTGAGATCAGTACATTTTGACATTCAGTCCAAACCAACCGTAAGGAAAATAATGCCATAAAATATTAAACAATATGAGATATCAAATTAATTCAAAGAAGGCTATATTGTACTTACTATCAGGCTTAGATAAGAAGTCTATCAGCTCATTTAGCCTCAATATTCCTTCTTCAGTTATTGAATTCACTTCAGCGATGTTTTTCGCACTATTACCATTAATGTTTTGACTAGAATTCTTCGCTTTCTTGTGGAAATTCCATCGAAATTGCTTTGGTTTGTCTGTTGAGCTATCAACACTGAAATAAAAAAAAAAATTACAGACAAAACCATTTTTTTCAGCTGACTTCGCAAATGCTTCGAAACCACGAAAATACACTTTGTACTTACTCGTCAGTATTTATATCAACAACGAATGATAAATGCATACGCACTAATGTGAAAAACTGATCAATATTCTCCTTTCTGAGCTTTTCTATCAAAGAAACATCAGGAGTGGTCATGGTTCCAAAATATTTTGTAATAAATAACTAAAAGAGTAATGTACACCAAACTGAACACATATTTTCACAGCACTTTATTTGTAAGTTTATCAATTGTTAGCGGTGGAATACTTTATCTATCATTTTCATTTATAGGACACCTTTTACAAAGAAAAATCTGCATTGTTTTCAAAAACCGTTTCGCGTGCAACGGCAATCGGCCAAGCGAAACGAATCAGAAAACGGCAGTGCTGCCAACTCCAAGAAATCCAAGTCGCTAGATTCAAGCTGAAAATTTATTGAAGTTTTATTTTTAATCCTTATTTGACAGTATTTGTTCAGAACAAATATCTGCATAACACAAAATAAGATATTATTATGTAGGTATTTAAGTTTAAATGAAAATTATACTTGCGTCATCTTTATTAATATTTTTTCAAGTTGACTTTATGTTTTTTCCACCTTCCCACTATTTGTCCTAAAACTGTTTTGGTTTGCAGGTTGCAGTCCTAAAGTCACCAGATAAGTCGCAAAAACTGATTTAAGTTAGCAAGTTAAAAGACGCTACTTCTAGCGACAAAGTCTCTAAATTGGCAGCACTGGAAATGACTGCGAACCAAGCATTTTTTTTATTAGGTACGTCATTGTCGAGTCAAAGGACTGTCAAATCCTTGGTCAAATCACACTGACCAATTCATCAAACTTCAAAGACGAGCTTTCCAAAGACAGATGATACTTCATTTCCGTATCCGTGATTCATATTTCATCGCTGATTCGCTGACGGATGGTGTCATTGTAGCCCGCGAGATTCAAATTTCTTTGCGTTCTTTTGCTATTTGCAGGCAGGTCTGTGTTCACTACCTACATTTTAATCCCTTATGCCCGGGTTACACGAGGCTAGTTTTTCAAGCTAGGATAGCAAGCTAGTGTTTTACTAGCTTCGTGTAGACACAACTAGCTTCATTTCTAAGCTAGTACACGAAGCTAGAAGTACTAGCTTGCTAGCTTACTAACACTAGCTTGCTATCCTAGCTTGAAAAACTAGCCTCGTGTAACCCGGGCATTACTATGTATTATGTTATGATTTGATACCCCCTCGGTTGTTTGTTGTTAACGGCTGGTGTTTCCCGGTTCGATTCCCGGTCGGGGCAAATTTCCGAATGAGTTTGGGTAAACGTACCTATATTTGTGCCCATTATATAACAGCATATTACGATTCAAAGTAAGTACTTAGGTAGGTACTTATAATAAAAGTGAAATATTGTAAGTTTTCTTTTACTTAAGGAAACAAGAAACAAACTGGCTTATCCATGCCGTTCAGTCGGGAAAATTATGGATACTTACCGTCTTTTGCGACTTCTCTTGCAACCATCCAAATAACTATTTACCTTACCTACCTACTTATTGTTGCTGGAACTCATGTGAACAAGTATTCGTAAATTCTGGGCAAACTCATTTTCTCCAGTTTTACCAGAGTAGAGCAGCTCGTTCGCCCAGTAGGAAGGTACGTAGGTACCTCTCTACTACGATCGTCCTTGCTACTATTATCTGGCTAGCTTCTTGCAAGAGTTGAAAGTCTTTTCTTCCAGAACTTTATTGCAATGCAACATTGTAGAAGGGAAATCAAGATACCGTTGTCTAATATGAAAATTACTGTTTACTAAGTAGAATTAAGATTTTGTAGTATGGTACCTACTAAACTAAAGAACAAATAAGATGCATTGTAACTCATAAGATTATTAATGAAGACTATCATTATCATTAACATTGTTTTTAGCATTATTAATTTTTATTTGAATCAATTCCAATTCTTTCTTTCTCATTGTTTCTTTAAATTTATTTTCTTCTATGATTCCCTGTAGTTCCATTTCTTGTAATTTCTGTTTGTGTTTGTAATCGTTTTCTAAAGCAGCTTTTTGCAGTTTAACCAGCTCCAATTTAGCTTCAGAAAGGCGTTTGAAGGTATCATTTAAGCTGGTCTTTCGTTTACTACCTGAAAATGAAATAAGTTATATCTAAGTAATTATAAATGCGAAAGAAATTCTGTCTGTCTCGCTTTCACGGCTAAACGGCTTGACGGTTTTTAATAAGTCATAGTTTGAACCTTGCGGGCTTAAAAAGGTCGCTATAGCAGAATCATAATAGGAATTGAACTAAGTATTACCTTTTTAAGCTCGCTGATGCCGGCACCATAGATGGGTAATGTTTGGCACAGCGCCATCAGCAACGCGAAATCAAAAACTTGGTGGACTTCAATCAACCATCAAGTTTTTCTTTTCACACTGGTGCTGTTCCCGGATTTGCCCTGACTAGCCTGGCATAGTAAGACTAGGCAAGCAAGGAAAGTGGGTGAATGGGTGGGTTAAGCGTGAAAATCTTGAAGAAACATTTTGGTATAGATTGGCGTAGGAGTAGGTAGGTACTATAGCGTGAAAATCTCGAAGAAATTTTTTGGTATAGATTGGCGCAGGAGTAGGTACTTACTAGATATTTAAAATTTTAAGTAAGTAAGTATACTTATAGATATTCACCATTGTGTGAAAGCGCAGGATCCCTTTTCTTACGAAGAATGTTTGTTCTCTTTACAAAACGACTCTCTAAGGTGGATTCCATGTCTTCATCCAATGGGTTCTGTGTATTATCGCTTTGACCATCTGTAAATTAAAACAAGTATTACAAAAGTCGTCAAAAAAGAAATAAAAAGTCAATAATATCAACTGAATAACCGTATTCGCCATAGTCGAGGTGGCGTTTGCCAGTAGTCAGAGACTGATCAAGTGATCACAGATGAAAAATGTGTTTTACTAAAAAAATGTATTTTACACAAAAAAAATGTGTTTCTTTCAACTTTCCAATAGTATTCCTACCTACCACTATCTAGACTTGGGCCACCTTGGCCCTTCCAACCCTGTACCCCGATCGCGAGTATGCACAGAGTCTACTATTCGATCCGTGACTGTAGTATAGTCTCTCAAATGTATGGGGATTTTAGTTCAGTCAAGTTACCACTGGAGGCGCTGCACCCCGGATCCCATACATTTGAGAGACTATACTACAGTCATGGATAGAATAGTAGACTCTGTGCATACTCGCGATCGGGGGTACTGGACTTTACTATACTATGACCATGACTAAAAAAATGCCAATCTATACCTAACCTACCTACTGTAAATTTTTATAAGGGACTTACTACTAGTAATATTCACTTCTATATTCTCCTCTGGTATAGTTTGCTGGTATTCCGCCATAAATCCATCATGACTGTCATAGATGTTAGTCCTTCCATCTATGATCAGTCCTGGTTCAATTTTTATTACAGGGTTTGGACCACCACCTGAAAGAAATAAATGAAATAATAGGTATTACATTACATTCCAGATGTATTACATTTCATGATTAACATCTGAACAGATTTTCATAAATTATTGCTATCAGATTTACTTATAAATCTACCTATGGATCATTTTCACTCTAGTCTAGCCAATTCTTCCATCGTTTCTTTCACTAATTCTTCATAACCAGTTTCACACAGCTTAGTATGACTTAGTTTAGTCGAAGAAGCAACATACCTTCTTCTATTGCTGCATTTTTTTGTGCAGATTAAGTAAGATTCTCTGGAATATTGTGTGTGATACATTAACTCTTACCCTAACCACAGAATGAGTACAGTCTTCCTTAGTCAAGGTCGAAAGATTATTGCTTGTATAATTAAGTATATGCACCATAAAATAATCACAGTAGTGTACAGTTCCACTTACTATGTGCTAGCCTTTGCCATGTCTGCTGAGGTAAAGGTGGCACCGGTGCAACAGCACGAGAGCTTGCAGCTTCAACATTAGGGCTAGGCACAGGGCTTTCATTGTTTATAAGGACTTCTTCAATTCTAAAATCAAAATGGTAAAATGTATCACACCGACAACTGGCTAAGAACTAACAAATCAGTGCTCAAAAAGATCAACCAATCTTAAACAAACAAGACTAAGTCAACAATCAACAATCAAAGATTATTTCAACTCTGTGTGATATAGCCTAAAAGTTACTCGTCTTTCATCTATAAATGAATAAGTCTATATGTCTGCCCGCGACCACGGCTATTGCAACATAGCCGAAACGTCGGGATAAATAAGGTAAATTACGCGATAAAATCCCGTGTCCATAAAACTTTTCAATATGAATAGTGATCGCGAAAGTTTAAAAAAGACTATTATAAATGAATAAACCTATAATAATTTAAATTTTGAAAATTATTGTTAATACTTTTAACATAAGTTTAAGGTAGGTAAGAGTAGGTACTTAAATTATTAATATACATTTAGCTTGTCTTGCACAACAATATAATAGCTAATCCTACTAATATTATAAAGGTGAAAGTCCGTGTGTGTGTGTGTGTGTGAATGTTTGTTACCACGTATATCCATAACTACTAAACCGATTTTGATGAAATTTGGAATGTAGATAGATAATAACCGGGAATAGGACATAGGCTACTTTTTATCCCGAAAAATTGCACGGTTCCCGTGGCATAAAAAAAATAGTAATCCACGCGGGCGAAGCCGCGGCCGTCCGCTAGTACTTAATATAATATTTTTTTTTCCTTTTAAAAAATTTTCATGTTAAAATGATAGGTATTCCATCAAAAAATATTTCTACTCACTTTATATCTTTTGGCTGTTGTGCCTGCTGGACCTAAACAAAAATAAATGGCCTTGTATGAAAATTATTCACTAGCATGTATTTTATACATAGGTATAGTTCACATCACGTAAAAGAACGCTGGCAGAAAGTGGAGGGGGTGTGTTTTGTCTCATGTTTGCACATGGGCCCCCTTACTTATGAAAGATGTTTAAAGTTGAACACTGGTTGAACAACGTCCTGTCTCTGTTTGTCACTATCCACAAATAAAGACAGGGCGTTGTTTAAACAATGTTTCACTTTAAGCATCTTTCATAAGTAAGGCCCAGGTTACCTATTCGCATGAGACAAAACACACCCCTTCTCTTTCTTCCAGCATTCTTTTTACATGATGTGAGCTCTGGATTTAGGTACATACCTCAATTGGGAATGGATCTACGCCAGCCCGAGGCGCTGGTAGTCCAAGCCCAGTCCCAAAAACAGCAAGGAATCGTTGGTCTAAGTCTGACAGGGAGCTACTTTGTGGAGATACAGGTGGAGGAGCTGTCCCCGTTGCTTCTGCGTTTATGTCAGCAATTGTTTTTCTTAGCCTGGACTTATAATTGCTGACATACTGTAAAAGAAATAAAATATCTAGGTAAAACTAAACCTAATAAAATAATTTGTAGGCAATGAGATATTACCAATAGAGACATTATACTCCTTATAAAAAGCTCTAAAACGCGGCGACATTTTGTAATAGCTGCTTAGGTAGAATACATATAAGCAGCTTTGTTTAATATCAATCAAGAAATCAAACTAAAAACCAAAAATAGCAGAGATTTATAAAACCCTGTTGTCGGAAACAGATAAATTGTGCGTGCTACTGTAAATGTGTGTAACATCGGAGCAAGACAGAGTACGACTGAGTTGACTCAAGCGAATTAGCTTGACTTTTGTTCACCACGCAGAGCGGGGTCCAACGCATCTACCTCGATTTATTTATATAGGTCAATGTTTGTAGGTACCAATTATTTCTAGAAATGCTTACAGTGGACCACTCTCTTGCAGTTTTGATAGTGCCCTCACGATTAAGCAATACAGCCACCTCCTCCCATAGACGCAAGGACTCTGCTCTTCCCTGGGCACTGTTGTTGTAAGCCCGAGGCCTGGCCATGTTGGGATGAAGCTCTAGGAAACCAAGCAGAAGGCTCCACTGAGCGTCCGACACTCTTAACCCCCGCCTTGCCATTGCTACAAAAGATAAAAGGACATTAACAAAAGTGAAAGTAGTATTTTATTTCGATAAATTAGATGTGAGACTGTGAGACCAAATCCATATTTTTCGGTACTTACCTCCGTTATTGAGAAAAAATAGATTTGAGGAGAGGCCAAAATATGACCAAATTATTCGAAAACTTTAGATTCGGCGTCGCCCTGTATCGTAGGAAGTCGTTTCACAGAACAAGACAAGAAAGAATACAAAATAAAGCATCCATCCATTTCACAAATCCATTTGTTTTGTTTTTTTTTTTCGTTGAGTGATTGTCTACTGACATGACATTGACGTTGATAAAAACTCTACTCAAGTGTGACTGACACTGACAGTAAACTTATTGCCAGTGAAAAAAAATATAGAAATATTATGTTAAAAAAGCATTTTAAATCCTATTATCAGCTTCTACATCCTATTAATCGTTAAATTACAATCGTTTTTATGTTTATTATTGTTATTAAAAGGTATAGGTATATAATGCCCTCTTGGTCACTGAATTTAGGCTTCGTCTTTTCCATAATGAAGTTACAGGTTACTTTAAGTAGGTATTGAAATGAGTTTTTAGAAAAGCTTAATTTAACTAATCTTTCAATGGTCTACAATTTTCTATTTTTTTGAACACCAAACCTCAATAAGTAGGTACCTATGTACCTAACTTAGGTAAAAACCATCAAAATTTCTCTTCAGTAGGTATACCTAATTCATGTATGGTATGGCCAAACACTTAAACTGTTACTATCTCCACACCAATAAAAAAAGCAGGATACTTTAGTTAGTTTAGTTATTTTAGTATTTAAAGTTATGCATAGGTTTTATTAATTTCTTTTACAACAGTCTTAGCAAATAATTTGGAACATTTAAAACATGTCATCATGTCCCATTTCAGCAAGCATATTCAATCCTCGGTCCTTCAGAGCCTTTGATAACAGTTTCTGCTGTTCAATCTTAGCATCTTGTTCTCTGCGTTGGGCATCAAGGATATCATCCACTGAGACTTCTGTGAGGGGTAGAGTCTCTTCTTTGTCTTTGTCCTAAAAATTATACAATAAGTTTTAGATAGGTAAAAATTTAGTGAATATTTTTAAAAATCATGCCTATTTTCCATAGGGGTAGATAAGTTGATTTCCATATGACTTGACCCTGACACACATTTCACCTAATTCTCTCACATTATATTCAACAAAAGTTTAGAGCCGTAGAGTTGATAGTTTAACAGTTTTTATTAGGATACATTTCGGAGAGTGTGTTCAGGAACCGTACAATTTAGTTCCTCCGTCTCCTTTCTTCTATCGGACCTCTAGATACCCGGAAAGGCACCATTTGTACATTGTTGATATTCCCAGTGTTGTACTAAGCGCTTTGAGTCTACATTATTCATATGCACAGAGAAAATGTGGAACTCCCTGCCGGAGTCTGTATTTCCAGGAAGGTATAATTTGGGTGTCTTAAAATCGAGAGTCAATAGGTTCCTTCTAGAAAAGCGTGCTTCATCTTACACGGCACTGTTGCTTTACATCAGGCAGGGTGTGATCAAACGCAAACCTATTTCAGTAAAAAAAAAAAATCCATAGAAGGTGGATAAGTAGATTCTACTTACGATTTCGCCTAAGAGAACAACATTCTCTCCCCTAACTATGAATATTCCCCGTGGAATGTCCCCATATTCCTTCCCAACGTGAATCCTTTCAATTGTCTTGTGGAGCACCAGGTTTGCGAACTGGTCGACGCAGCGAAGATACCCAATCAGCGTTCTTCCATCTCGCAGCAGCACCATAAGCTTTTCTTTATGGAAAGAGAACCACTTGATAAAACATGAAAATAGTTAAACGTAATCGAATATCCATGACACGTACTGTCCAACTCATCTAGCAAATGTGCTGTTCCTTCAAGAGGATTTACAGCGTTTGATGTGCTCATTTTACACAGAGTCAGGTTCTATTAACTTAATAAATACTTTGGTAGAAAAGACCTTCCCTTCCCTTTGTCTTTTTCGCTTCGTCGCGTTCGTGTCGGCTTTTTTTTATTTTATGTACTAGAGGATGGAGGGACCATGTCTCCCAGCAGCAAATGAAGTATCCAGGGGGTTTGTAAAAGTCTTCAAGCGATTGTAGAACTTATTAGAAAATTTGTAAAACCTCTAGAAAAAAAGTTATAGCACATTTTGTATGGTCCCTCAGTTCTCTCATTGAATTTTCCAGATCTCGGAAAGTATATTGAAACTGAAGATAACGTGACTACAGACCTTTTGTAAAAAGTTTCCCACGACGAATTAACTGAAAACCAGGTCACGAAGTCATTTCTACAAAAAGATATAACGTAAAAACTGTGGTCCCTCAATCCTCCAATGCATTTTTGTAAATATCTCTCATTTAAATCAAAATAACCAGCTCTCTACCATTATAAAAGTTTGTAAAAGTGCTATAGACATTTGTAAAAATAAAAAGAAGCAATAATACTGTCACGATTCCGAGATAGACGCGGTTTTGTGTGGTCCCTCAATCCTCACTTTAAACAATTGGGAATAACTTTTTGTAAAAAGGAGTAATAGAAAAATAAACCTGCTCACCTTTTAGTAAATTTTTTTTACAAACGGATAGCAAAGTTACATTTGGGATCAACGATATATTTGCTGAGTTATTCAATAAAAACTAATCCTATGATAGTAGTGTGACCACACATTTAAACAATTAAGGAAAAGTACAATGTACGTTAGTATGTACCATGGACCTATTAAAGATATAGACTACCAGTTAGCGTGCCCCCAAAAGGGACAAAAAATTAAGTGTATCCATGTTTCGTAGTACACATAAAATATACTGTGTAATAATCGGTAACTATGAAGTAACTTAACTAGGGTATAATAATCATTGACTCTATTAATCCTCATTCTAATCTGTTAAATTCTAATATTCAATTAATCACCTTATTGTATCTATTATTGTCAATAATTGAACAACATTATTGCAGTGACGTTTGCATGTGTAATTGAGGTGCCACACAGTTTATGTTTAAGTACCAAGGTATTTGTATTTTATTTTATTTTATTTGAATGTACTAGTGCACACCTTGATGCAACTATTAAATAAATAGATACTTAAATAATATGAACTTCATAAATATAAATAAATGGTACCTAATGCCAGGTTTATTTGTATTTCAGGTTCATCAGTAACCTGAGTGAGTATTGATATTTCCTTCACATGCTCTCAACATCTACATTGTTTTCCTATATTACTAACCTACTAATGTCGAGGACAGAGCACGAGTATAATTAATGATTTAACGAATTTACCTGTACCTACGTGAAGTTCTATCATAATTATACGATGGGCTCCGTCCGAAGACATTAGTAGGGCAACACCCACCCTCCCTGTTAACCCAAGCCGTTGCGGAAATATCCTCTAAACGTAATGATGAACAAATGGCTGAGCTCAAACAGGAAACATGGGCTGAGTGGGGGTTAATCGGAGTGTGACTCCTCTGGTGTCGCAGGCGTCCATAGGCTACGGTGACCGCTTACCATCAGGTGGGCCGTATGCTTGTCTGCTACCTTAGTAGTATAAAAAAAAAAAAAAAACTTTGAAAAAATAAAAGACTGTGTTGCCATTTACGGCAACATTTTATTTTATTCTATTTTATTTTCTAAACTTAAGTGCTGAAGTGGAATCACTTACGCGATACTACATTGTGTTCATATATTACTAACCTACTAAGGTAAGTTCGTTTAATCATAATTTTCTTTTAGACATATTGTATGGAATGGACCCAAGTAGTCTGAATAAATAAATATATTATTATTAATATTTACAAAGTACTTACCTACCTACTTAGTAAAACAAAAACATTGTGGGTAGGTACGTACATACTAACTTACATGTACTTTTCCCTTTGATTAATTATATGTCTAGATGGACTCTTTCGCTTCAATCGCAACAAGAACAAGCTTTGAAACGCTAGTGTGCGTATTACGCACACAAGTATGCAAATCTTCTATTGTCTATACAAGTGCTTTGCGTCACCTGTCAACATTGTCATCCATTTTTAGTGATACCAGCTCTTGAAAATTTCCCATAAAATAGGGGAAAATATGTTATGATTTCGAGGTGTCTCTAAAAATATTTGGCCGAATACTGCCCCAGAGCCGAATATCGAATTAGACTATGCGTCTGAATAATATTATTTAAATAAAATATCACAAAATTAACTGGTACATACAGAATACTTAGATATCTCGTGCCTTGTGGGAATATAATTATGTTATTTTATTAGTAACTTTAGTCACTTCCGGTACTACAGTCCGTAATGCCTCTCCAGACTCACGGCGAGAAGTTTCACCGAGACTTCTCGAAGAACAAACAAATTATCCACACTCTCAATTTTCTCACTCGTGATCTGTTTGAAATCCTTTGTCTCGGCCAAAAATAGGTACCGACACCGAAGCGCGAGAACAAGAAGGCGAGAAACTCCTCACATTCACGCTTCTCGGGTGTTGTCGGGGTTTCTTGCCGAGAGTCTGGAGGGGCTATTAGGTATCACAGAGAATATTTTATCAGATAGACCTACCTTCTTTTTCGCGGTTGACATGACACTCAAATAGTAAACAAAACAGACGGACAAGAATTTGACAGATGTAAAAGGAATTTCGTTGAGTTTCAGTTGTGTGATTGTGTTGTGATGTGATTTATGAGGATTTATCATATTTTATTTAAAATTACAAACAGTACTGACGCCTTGGGATATGCATACTGACTAAAATGGAAGTGGGCTGGACATGTAGCCCGTCTACAAGATGGAAGATGGACTAGGAGAGTGACAAATTGGGAGGGTCCAAGAGGTCGACGCTGCATAGGAAGACCATACGCTCGCTGGGACGACGACATCAAGAAAACTGCTGGACCAAACTGGCTCCGAGTAGCACAAGACAGGGACAGATGGCTGGCTTTGGAGGAGGCCTTCACCTTAGGGGTTCTCTAGTACCTACTTAGATTATAAACATTAGTGATAAGAAAAAAATGTTAATTATAGAGAAATAAGAGGCTTTTTATTTTATTTATTTATATCATATTTTATTTTAGGTGGTAAGTACAGAATCACTGCACACGAGTGTAGATAATTTTATTGATGAAATTCTCAATTTTTCCTAAGTACTTTTCTTTTTTGCTTTAAATTGTAGGTACTGGGAGCACCTGTGTGCGTCATTTATTTTCTATACCTACTTCACTTAAAATTCTGCTAGTCCTAATTATAATAATGAAAAAGTAAATGTTCACACAGCGCCATCTATCCCCAACGTAAGCAAAGCTTTTACTATAGGAACCTTAAAAATATAGTTTCCTAGGTTCTCCGTTCATGCTGGGCGTCATAGCCTGCTGCTTTATATTAGAATAACTTTTAAATCCCACTATTTAGAGGATGAAGATGAATGGAGACTCATTATAAAATAAAAAAACAAACCCAAAAATCCCAATTTGGTCATGACGCAAGCATTCTTTCCTGTTGGCATCTGTGGGGCAAATTTATTCGAGGAATCGGCCATCTCTTTTGTTTCAAATTTTTTGCGGTCAATACTGGTTTTTGTTTACTTAATTTTTCTTGTAAGTATTTGATCCTTGGTTTCGATTCTGGATTTCGATCCTTGATTTCAATCCTTGATTCTTGAATCTTGAATTTGAAATCTCGAATCTTTTAAGTGACAGCTGTCAAAGTTCAATCCGCCATATCTCATTAATTACTCGTCCTAGACTCCCTGTTCTCAGTTCAAATGAAAGCTATGACCAAGATCTTCATTTGAAGTGACAGCTGTCAAACTTCAAATGGCCATATCTCGGGAACTACTCGTCCTAGACTCCCCGTTCTCAGTTCAAATGAAAGCTATGACCAAGACCTACATTTCAGATGACAGATGTCATTTTGACAGCTGTTATTGAAAATGTAGATCTTGGTCATAGCTTTCATTTGAGCTACAAAGGAAGAGTCTAGGATGAGTAGATTTCGAGATATGGCTGATTGAAGTTTGACATCTGTCACTTTAAAAGTTTAAATGAAGATCTCTTCAATAGCTTTCATTTGAACTGAGAACGGGGAGTCTAGGACGAGTAGTTCCCGAGATATAGCCATTTGAAGTTTGACAGCTGTCACTTCAAATGAAGATCTTGGTCTTAGCTTTCATTTGAACTTTGAACGGGGAGTCTAGGACGAGTAGTTTCCAAGATATGGCCGTTTGAAGTTTGACAGCTGTCACTTCAAATGAAGATCTTGGTCATAGATTTCATTTGAACTGAGAACGGGGAGTCTAGGACGAGTAGTTCCCGAGATATGGCGGTTTTAAGTTTGACAACTGTCACTTCAAAGATTCAAGATTCAAAATTTCAGTTTTCAGATTCAAGAATCAAGATTCAAGATTCAAGAATCAAAATGAAGGATCAAAATTGTATCAGTATTTTAATTCAAAAATCATGCCCTGAAACATCACGTAAATCAGAAAATGATGGAAAAGGCCCCTTAGGGACTAGGAATGTTTAGTTTATGGTCACCGTTTAGAAAGAGACACGCCGCCCAAGTTTTATCTCTCAAGCGGACCTTGTTTTCTGTCTCAGTCAGCATTCCAGGTACGTAGTATAGAAATTCCTTGTCCTAGACTCACCGTTCTCAGTTCAAATGAAAGCTATGACCAAGATCTACATTTCAGATGACAGATGTTATTATGACAGCTGTCACTTAAAATGAAGATCTTGGTCATAGCTTTCATTTGAAATGAGAACGGGGAGTCTAGGACGAGTAGTTTCCGAGATATGACCGTTTTAAGCTTTGAACTGACAGCTGTCAAACTTAAAACGGTCATATCTCGGAAACTATTCGTCCTAGACTCACCGTTCTCAGTTCAAATGAAAGCTATGACCAAGATCTACATTTCAGATGACAGATGTCATTTTGACAGTTGTCACTTAAAACGAAGATCTTGGTCATAGCTTTCATTTAAACTGAGAACGGGGAGTCTAGGACGAGTAGTTTCCGAGATATGGCCGTTTTAAGTTTGACAGCTGTCAGTTCAAATGAAGATCTTAGTCATAGCTTTCATTTGAACTGAGAACGGGGAGTCTAGGACGAGTAATTCATGAGATATGGCGGTTTGAAGTTTGACAGCTGTCACTTCAAAGATTCAAGATTCAAGATTTCAGATTCAAGATTCAAGAATCAAGGATTGAAATCAAGGATCGAAATCAAGGATCAAAATCAAGATCGAAATCCTGGATCGTAACCAAGGATCGAAATCAAGGATCGAATTCAAGGATCGAAACCAAGGATCGAAATCAAGCGCTGATTTTGTCGAGCGCGATAAGGTAAAAATATCCTGAAATATCAATGACTTAGGCACACTACTAATCCAACAACGAGTGTGAAAGAGACAAAGCTACCAAGAAAGCCTCTCAACAAGACCAACAATCCTTATAACCAAGATTAAATTATAATAGATCGTTGTACAGTCGTGATAAGGTTCAAAGTCCCTTTTACATTAAAGTCGACTTAACCATCTTGTTTGTATATAAAATCCTTGGATTCAACATTTTTTTTATTTGCTCACGCTCTCACATGGGTAAAATCAAAGAATAATTATGGCAACCCTCCTAAAACATGTTAGGATAAAATTACAAAGTTTGATTTTCTAGTTTTCAAAACTTATAGTTATTTATAGTTTACTTACCGATGCTATGTAAGTTCCTTATTTATTTTTAGTCGTCCTTTGTAATTCCTGCACACTTTGATGGCACAAATCGCCATTTTTTTGTTTGCCGCCAAATTCATGTTTACAGTACAACGACCTTAGCGCGACTGAATGAGCGAAACGAACGAGTCAACCAACAGTTGGTTGATCTTTATGTTGGCGTTTTGACGCTCGAAATCGGGGTCTAGACATCTAGTTCGTCCAAGACTTTTCCTTAATTGTTTAAATGTGTGGTCACACTACTATAATAGGATTAGTTTTTATTGAATAACTCAGCAAATATATCGTTGATCCCAAATGTAACTTTGCTATCCGTTTGTAAAAAAAATTTTCTAAAAGGTGAGCAGGTTTATTTTTCTATTACTCCTTTTTACAAAAAGTTATTCCCAATTGTTTAAAGTGAGGATTGAGGGACCACACAAAACCGCGTCTATCTCGGAATCGTGACAGTATTATTGCTTCTTTTTATTTTTACAAATGTCTATAGCACTTTTACAAACTTTTACAATGGTAGAGAGCTGGTTATTTTGATTTAAATGAGAGATATTTACAAAAATGCATTGGAGGATTGAGGGACCACAGTTTTTACGTTATATCTTTTTGTAGAAATGACTTCGTGACCTGGTTTTCAGTTAATTCGTCGTGGGAAACTTTTTACAAAAGGTCTGTAGTCACGTTATCTTCAGTTTCAATATACTTTCCGAGATCTGGAAAATTCAATGAGAGAACTGAGGGACCATACAAAATGTGCTATAACTTTTTTTCTAGAGGTTTTACAAATTTTCTAATAAGTTCTACAATCGCTTGAAGACTTTTACAAACCCCCTGGATACTTCATTTGCTGCTGGGAGACATGGTCCCTCCATCCTCTAGTACATTTTTATTTTTACGACTGTTTGTTTGACTTGACATGACATGACAATTTGTCAATCTTGACTTTGACACAAGAGACACATCTGAAAGTGAGTGAAAGAAACATTGACTTTTTGACTGAAAGTGAGTTTTTGAACAGAAATAGAAATGTCAAAATTGTCCAATGAAGAACTGTCAACTGTCAACGGTTCGGTGGTGGTTGTCTTGTGTGTGTTTGGTTTTGTCAAACTCAAAAATTCCATTTCGTTTCGCTCGTGCCGTGCTGCCTGGTGCACAATCAATCCACTGAAATATTTACAAATAAGCCTAATTTTTGTACGATAAACTTGTCACAATTATTACAAACGATAAATAGAAGTAAAGTCTCTATCCGTGATATGACTGATAGTAGAAGTGCGCTCGAAGGAAAGTCCAAGCGTTTCGAGAGGTTTACGATACAACATGGAACAGGACGATGAAATCAAGTCCGGTTGTTTACTATTCCCGCCAGCCGGAGGAAATGTTTTCAGTAAATTCCCTAAAAAGGTAGGAGGAAGGATAAACATTATTTTTAGTTTAAGTACAAGTGATACAGTAACCCGTAATGCGCGGGCACGTTGACATAAACGCAATAAACGTATGACTCACAGGTAAAAGCAAAGTAGTCGTGTCGTTGCAGTGTTACCTAACCTGTTTTACCTCATTAAATCATGAAAGAACTGTACTAAAATTACCATACATGCAATAATGTAAATATTGATTTCCAGAAAAACTGGCAACAGAAGTACTGCATTCTCTTCAGTTCGAGCAAACAAGGCATAGAGCGGCTCGAAATATACGACAACAAAGATGATGTATCCACTGGTGCTATACCTAAAATCATAACACTTGAGAATTGCATCAAAATAACTCATTCTAGTCCCAACACTATAACCCTACTTACTAAGACCAACACTCAGCAACTCTGTACAACATCAGAACCAGAGACACTAGAGTGGGTCACGGCACTGCAGTCTGTGGCGTTTAGAAACCAGGACTCTAGTCCAATCAGCTGTGATGAGGACAATGCCCTCTACTGCTCGTCTGGTGAAGGAGTGTTCTCAGTAAAAATGTGCCCTTCAGATGCCTCAACAAGATGTGGCTTTGATTCAACAAGATATCTGCTCTTGCTCACTACTACTGCCATAGAGCTAAGAGATTTGAATGACAACAAACTGTATGCCACTTGGCCTTACAGATACATCAGAAGATATGGATACAGACAGGGTAAATTCACATTTGAGGCTGGAAGGAAATGTGATACCGGTGAAGGAATCTTTCACCTGGAGCATCCAAATCAGTCTGAGATATTTAAGTGTCTCTCACTAAAGATGAAGACTATGAAGCAATTGATTGGAAATGACAATCTCCACAGTCCTGAACATTCAGAGTTCAATATCCAACCCAGTGTCAACCTATTCCCTGGATCTAGAAGTCCATTGGTGGCAGCCAGACCAGATGACTTAAACTTAACCCCTCTTTCATTCAAAACCCCTTCAGTGTCAAGCCAGAGTTCGACCACAGAAAGAGACACCGCCCCGTTGCTTATGCCGAAACCGGCATTGAAACCGAAACCACAGAAACCTCCTAGGAAAATTGTCAACCTTCCCAAAAGCATTTCTAAAGACTTGTCAGCAATGAATAAGGATATTTCAAGTTCTACAGAAGAAAGCATAGACTTCAGTAGATTTATGAAGCTTGATAACTACGAACCTATCGATCAAGTGAAGAGAGACCCGAGTCCTTCAACTGTGCCATATGATAAAGTAGAAATCCGCAACGAAGCTTGGAAGACCTTAGGAATTGACAACCCAGATCATACAGAATACATTCCAAACCTAAGTGATAATCCTAACTGCATAAAACTGATCTCCAGATCTCAGGACAATCTCAATGTATCTGGACCAGATTCTTCTAGAATCATCCTACTCCCCAGCTCAGCTGTAGACCCAGAAGACGAGAACTATGACCGTTTGCAGTATTTCGGATCAACCAGTAAACTTAATAAATCATCGCGCTACAAGAAGATTGAGGCTCGTCCTACAACTTTAGCTTTAGGAGAACCAAAATCAAAGGACACCTGGAACGATTATGATGAGGTGGAGAATGTGATGCAGCCGGCCAGGCTTGCTGATGATTCCCATCTCGGCTATGGAATGATAAGGAAGCCGAACACTCCGGGACCCCAAGTACCTACTGCTGCGCAAGCCCAAGTATTGCAGAATCAAGTTGGCTTGGAGGAAATCAACCATAATAGCTGTAATGGTACAGACTATGCAATTGTGAGTCGCCCAAAAAGGGTATAATTATATTTTAAAGACTGACTGTGAAGTGTATGTTCATTTACCATTTATTAGGTTTAGGTATCTTTTAAAAGACTACATGTAGTTAGAGTAACCAAGCAATATTAAGTATTTGAAGTGACAATAGGCTTGCATTATGTCACAGAGAAAGCTTAAATAAAGTGGACTATGTGCCAAATTGCCTTTGACCATCACTGAGGCATTTGTTAGCCTGTCTGTTTTATTTAAGAATTCTATTTACATTTTATTTAGGAATTCCAATTTGAGACTGTAATTGCATTCCTTTTTAAATTCAATAATAAAAGGTGATTTTTTAGATCCTTTGAGCTTATGCACAAATTACATTTTGAAGAAATGTTTTGTAATGATTTTTTAAGTCACTTTGTGATGTTCTTGTGCCTCATGAATTACCAATTAGTGCCAATTTTAATAGTAGCACAAATATTCTACTGTATTAAGTATTAAATAGTTAGATTGTGTATGTATCATAGTTTTATCTAAAACTTTTGATACTGTATTTTTACAAAGTTTAATTTTTATGATTGTTTTTGTCAATGTGGCTTAGTTTTAAAATGAATAATTAATTATTTGGCCATATAATGTGATTTGTAATCTCTGTATTATTGTAAGAAATTAAATAAATCATGTAATCTCCAAAGTTTATTTTTATAGATTTGTTAATTTATAACTGCATGTTGCATGCTACCTACAAGTACTACAATAATGTACTTACAATAACATGGTGTGTTATAATTATATTAGGTACAGGATTAAAATACACATTGTAGTGTGTTAAACCCAATGGCCACTATTCTCTGCTTAACTTGTGTCTTGAGTTGCACCACGGGTTTAACATTGCCATCCTTATTTGTCACTATCTAACAAAAAAGGATGGCAATAGTGTCAAAATCCGTGGTGCAACTTTGACAGAAGTTGATCTGAGTTTATTAATAGAGGCCAAGTGTATTATACCTAATCCTGTATTCTTTTTCAAAGCTAGTGATCCATGAAGACTATCACAAAAACTATAAGCTTGAAGCCAAAACTATAACTAGGAAAAGGGAAACAGAATTACCTGTGGTATAGCTTACTTCTATTAAATAATTCTTATAAAATAAATATCACAATTAAATTCTAAGAAAATACAAGTAGAAATTAAAAGTACTGATGACAATATTTTTTTGTTTTATGTAGATCTGAATATAGCAAATAAAAAAAATTCCAAACAAAAATTTCAACTTTCAGCCTTCTTTCAAAAGAATACGTTCCTCAGCCTTTTCTTCAGCCATTTCCATAGCAATAAATTGGAGATCTTCTGACATAATTCTCTGCACTGTTTCTCCTTTTTCAGCCATGATGTCTTCAATATTTTTCTTACCATTCATATCAGAAAACCAGTTTAGGTTATCAGCAATCAGGTGTCTGTTGATGCACCCATCGCAGTTCACAATTACCACTCCTCTATGGTAAGCTAGCTTCGAAATCAATTTAGAATTACGCGTGTTGCATTTCTTGCATGTGTACATCAGCTGGAACTTCCCATCTGTTGTTTTCGGAGAATTTATTGAGCCCAGTTCATTTAAACTTTTCATGGTCGTGCTGAAGTTTCTCGGAGACTGGATTTTTGGGGTGGATGTGGATAACGGGGCGGCGGAAAAAACTAATCTTCTCCCGAAGTAAGAGTTCCCATTACTCGGAAAGAAAACTAGGTTGTTCAGCAAACGTGGTGAATGATATTTCACTATGAAATCAATGAGATTTTTGTGCGACATCTTGGCTTTAGTGGTTTGTCCTGGAATGTACCTGGTCTGTTTTGTATAGATCAGTATTTATTAAAGTCAGATTAGAATTTAGAAATCCACTTTATTTAATTCAACAAGAATTCAACTCAATGTTTTGTTTTTACTAAAAATTGCATCACTTCACTTTTTGAGTTTTTGGATTGGACTTTGCATTTCGGTTCGGACAGTGACATAACAGTCGCTGAAATTCAAATGTCAGTCAGAGAATGAATGACAAATGTAGAATGTGAATAAACAGCTGATTGATTGATTTTGTGCCGTAAAAAAAGAAAAAAATAATAACCTAAAAATAATCTCAAAAGGTAACATCAAAAAACCAGAAACCTAGCTAAATAAATTCTAGTAAAAGAAGGACTTTTCAGTCTAATTGAGCGACAATAATGCGATAAAGATATATCTTTCTTCTACATTTTCATCCAAGATCCATGACAAGATGGATTCTATTTGGTTCAAACCCGAGTTGGCCGATCAAATTGTGGCAAACGACGATATATTTGAACAAACACAAAGCATAATTTCTGGTAAGTTATAAGTCTTACTCTTAACGTATCTTACGGAGCTTTTTACGACATAACCTTTCCTAAACAGTACCTATATACTAGGTACTGCTTAGGACTTTCCAATAGAAAGTTTGACTAAGCATTTTCGTATTATAGTGCCGTTCTAGGCCATAATGTTCACAAGTTAATCTTATTATGGTTAATTAAGATTCTATTGAGTAGTCATAAGAGCCGCGGTTGTATTTACTCAGCTTTTTTAACCATATTGAAGCATTGAAGACACCTATGTTTAAATTACTTACTGTTTACATACCTACATTTTTCAGACATGTTATCAGGACGAATCGATATAATCCACCTCCTTGAAAACATGGGAGGAGTCTTGACTAACAAGGAGGCTGAAAACCGGGAGAAAGGCATGAGATTCTTCACAAAAATCCTCAAAGAACTTCCAAAGGATTACCTAACAGAGGCTCAAATAAAATTCATTTCGAAGTTCTATGTAGATCGCTTGAAGGACAATCATAGAGTGATACCCAATGTCCTTGATGGATATGTGACTATCATTGATATGGGTCACTATAACATAGAAAGTAGTGCTGAGTTTTTCACAGTCTTGTTCAGAGAAGTGGCTTGCCAATCACAAGTTAGACAAGATAGGTATAATATCTACCTGATGATTCATAAGCTAATGGACAAGAATTTGGAATGTAAGTTATCTGATCACCTCATTACTATACAAGTAGTTCCACCTACTAGTACAATCACAAAACAACCTAAAACTATTAGTCATAGATTAGGTTATTCTTTAATGTACACAAAAATATGTACTTACTGAAAAACAATTCAATGGCAATGTACAAAGGCGGGTAGGAATTGAACCCATCACCTAAAGCACAGACCGAGCTACTACCAAATGCCAGACCAGCCCTAAAAAAAATTACCTAATTAACAAACTGATGAAGTATTTTTAATTGTTTCAAATATCTCCATGTGAAACAAAATAGCTCAACTAAAACAGATAATAAGATAACCTATGATCTTTAAAATATCAACTAATATTTCTTAATCTTATACAAATACTTCCTTTGGCAGATTTTATGATCTGTAAAATATCAACTAATATTTCTAAACACTTTTGTGGATGTGTGGAGTGACAAGAATGGATAATATTAGGAATGAGTACATCAGAGGAAGTTTGAAAGTAGCGCCAGTGACAGAAAAAATGAGGAGTAATAGGTTAGCATGGTGTGGGCATGTTATGCGGAGGGAAGAAAGTCATATTACAAGGAAAGCGTTGGATATGAATGTGGAAGGATACATAGGTAGAGGATGGCCAAAGAAAAGATGGATGGATTGTGTGAGAGAGGACATGCGTGTGAAAGGAGTGAGTGATAGGAGGGAATGGAAGAGAAGATGTGCAGACCCCACCTAGTGAGAAAAAGGCAAGGAAATGATGATGATGATTTCTAAAAACTTTTCAGACATGAAAACACTCGGCCCTGACTTCGTCTACGGCGTCATATCTGCGATGGACGGTGAAAGAGACCCCCGTAACTTAATATTCATATTCACATTCCTACCAAACTTTGTAAAACATATACCACTGGGGCACTTAGTCGAAGAAATGTTTGAGGTTATATCCTGCTATTATCCGATTGACTTCCATCCGTCTCCCGATGACCCAGCAGCCGTGTCGAGGCAGGATTTAGCAACAGTTCTAGCACCATGCTTGTGCGCAACTCAGGAGTTCTCAGAGCTTTGCCTTGTGCTGCTGGTAGAAAAACTGGACTCAAGCTTAAGGTTGGCGAAAATTGATTCGTTGAAGTTATTGGTTAGTCTTTTTTTTATTTTGTAAATTGTTTGGAATATACATTTTAAAATAGTGCACTGATAATGATATACACGCATCAGCTCTATAGCTGCTAGTGTATCAATAATAATAATAATAATAATAATAATAATAAGCTCCTAATTATTGGGTGCGAGAATCGAACTCGCATGTTTTGCGTCTAATTTCTGCTAAGTTTGAGCATGTAGAGTGCGCCGCAAACTTTATGGCGGCTGAAGTGCGCGGCAGATTCGACTTTGCGCAGGTACAGTCTATGTTAATAATACTATGTAAGTACTTAGATAATTGACAAAAATCGGCGATATTCATGTTATATGGTCTAGTACCTACAACTCACGAGAGTTTTGAAATTAAATACTTAATTATGTCAGTAACTACATATTTTTTCCATATTTCAGGTTGAAAGCTGCAAGACATTTAAAGCGGAATCTTATGTCCCCTTCATGAAGGCATTATGGTCTTCAATTCACAGGGAAATGTCGCACAAAACTGATGACGAGCTCAAAATGGCCGCTCACGAAGCCCTATCAGCTTTAGTCACTAAACTGGCGACCACAGCGAACACCGACCAGGCTTTCGAAAACTTCATCAAAGGAATACTTATTTCCATGCAAACGGCTATCGCTGAATCTAAAACTGTCGCTCAGTTCGTCCAAGCAACAAAAGTCTTACTGACCACAGCAAATGCTTCTAAAGAATCCTGTATAATGATAACCAGTTCAATGATCCCGGCCACATTAACTTATTACGAGTTCAAAGTGTCGCCGAAGCTGCAGATCGCTAGCTTACAGTTCCTCGGAGATTTATACGATATGGCGAAACACTGGGAGGTGCTAGATAAAATACAAGCACAACTAAAAGAGCTTCCACAAATCTGCCTAACAGCAGTCAGCCAAACATCAAAAGAATACCAAATCGCTGGCTTCAAAACTCTTATCCGAGTCAAGAATGTATTAGACACAGATTTAGTTGTACCTTTTGTGGAAATTCTAATTCACAATGTCCAGCATTCGCAAGACGATGATTTGCTGAGAACAAGCGTCGAAACTATACACGCTATAGCTAGGAAATATCCCGAATTGATAATGAATTTGGTTGTTAAAGGAAAGTGTGATTTGAACAATCTGACTCAGGACAAAGTAGCTTTACAGAAACGGCTGAATCTCCTATCAAATTTGGCAAGCATAGACGATTTTACTAAAGTAATTATTGAGGAAATGCTAAAACTGATCACGAAAGATGATAACGCAATGAATGTAGTTGAAGCGTTAAGTGAAAGTATGTCGAATTCCAACTTATATTCGGATATAAAAGTGTCTCAGATAGAGAGCGATCATGGCTTGATAGATTCTATTCTAACATGGCTACAAAAAGAGCTAAAAACGGGATCGCAAGACTTATCTCACGGATACTCGCTAATATCAAACACAATAAGTAGTCTTCCAATTGAAAAACAGCGACATATCCTTGTAAAACACACATCGGAAATTCTATCACAATGTGAATTTGATGATCAAAATTTTCTTATCATAGATAGTTTATACAGTTCTGTGCACCAAGATCTATATGATTCCAAGTTTGAAGAGATTATGAAGTTATCGCTCAAGTTATCTTTGAATAGTGAGAATGATACTGTAAGGACTAAAGCGTGTGCTTTAATCGCGCACTTCTTAAATAAGGCTGAGCATGGACAGAAATTGGAGCTGCTTTATGAACAATTAAAAGAGTATCTAACTTCATGTAAAAGAGATCATAACATCTGTCCAAGGCTAATATTGTTGTATGGCTGGATAACTAAGGCATTGATTATGAGAGGCAGTGATTTCTTCCTGTTTTGGTTGCAAAAAGTAAGTGTAAAGTTGTTTCATTATCTAGTTGAAATGCTATCAAACTACTCGAGAAATTCAAACCTAAAGGTCGGCCCACATCTGACGCGGTCGGTCGCGTAACGCCAGAATGGACATGTAGCTAATGAAGTAATTAAACATTCAACCTTATACACTCAACCAATGAGACTGCCCAAAGTACAGCTAGATAACTTTTAATAATTATTGTCATTCTTTCAGATTACAAACACAATAACGAATCAAGAATACTGTAACCACGGCGCCGAAGCCATTCGCCTAATTATGACTGATTTTCCTGAATATTTAACCTCAAGACAACATTGCAGAATCAGCCTTTTATACAAGCAAAGAATGTTCGTATCATTCTCGAAACACATTGAGAAGTTTGGTTATGTTAAACCGGAGACCAAGGAAGCTTACTTGCTTAGCTGGGCGTATGTTCTGGGAAAGGCGCCGAAGAATGTGCTTAGTAATGAGATAGATAAGGTATGTAGTATAGATAGATAAGGTTAAAATAAATAAAATAAAAAAGCCTTTATTATTCCTCAGCTTTACATTTGATACTATACTAATACTAATTTTATTCTAAGAGTTAGATTCGCTGAAGACCCCTCTACGGGTATAGGCCTCCTCCAAAGCCTTCCAGTCTTCTCTGTGTTGTGCTTTCTTAGCCCACGACTTTCCTGCTATGGCCACTATCTCATCTTGCCATCTTTCCTGTGGTCTTCCTGCCCTTCTTTTTCCAGCTGGGCCTTTCCATAGGGTTGTTTCACGGGTCCACCTGTCATCTTCTGTACGTACCAAGTGCCCTGCCCATCGCCATTTTAAGGCTTGTGCGTGTTGAAGAGCGTCTATTACTTTTGTTTTACTTCTTATTAGTGAATTTTTTTGTTTATGTGCTAGCTTTATATTTAACAGACTTCTCTCCATCGCCCTTTGGCACACTTGTATTTTACTTTTTGCTGTTTTGTTGAATGTCCAGGTTTGGCAAGCATATGTCAGACATGGCAATAGACACGAATTCATAACTTTAGATTTTAGTTTTATAGGTAGTTTGGATTTCATTATCTCTTTGTAGCTCCAGTACTTACTCCATGTTATATTTATTCTTCTCTTAATTTCTTCTATATTTCTGTTTTTATCAAAAGATATTTGTTTTCCCAGATATATGTATGAATCCACGTATTCTATTTCCTTATCATTTATAGTTATTTGTTTCTTCGTCCTGTTTGTAAGTATTTTTGTTTTGGAGGTGTTCATCTCCAAGCCAACTTTAACGCTTTCTCTATGAAGGTCATTTAACATTTTTTCTAGTTGTTTGGAAGACTCAGCTATAACAATGATGTCGTCTGCGAACCTTAGATGACTCAGACGTTTGGTATTGATGTATATGCCAGTTTGGTGCCAGTTGAGGTTTGACATTAGGTGTTGTAGTACAGCAATGAATAGTCTGGGGGAAAGGGGGTCCCCTTGTCTGACTCCTCTGCATATGTTTATCGCTTCGCCTGTTTTGTCTAACTTTACTCTGCTTTTACTTTTACGATATATGTCCTTTATTAAGTTGATATAGACATCTGGGATCTTTAATGCTGAAAGAGTGCTCCAAATGCTGCTATGGTAAATCGAATCGAACGCCTTGGTGTAGTCGACGAATCCCAGATAAAGTGGTCTGTTAAATTCTTCATATTTCTCTATAACCTGCTCAATAGTGTGTATATGGTCTACTGTGCTGAATCCTTTGCGGAAGCCTGCTTGTTCGATTGGTTGTTGATTTTCAATGTTTTCTTTAATTTTACTCTCTAACCAGGAGGCAAATATCTTGTAGATATTGGGCATCAAACTAATTGGGCGATAATTCCCCACATCGGTTGGATCGCCTTTTTTGTACAAGAGGATTATGTCTGAAATTGCCCAAGAGCTAGGGATTTTTTCTTCTGTAAGTACTTTGTTGAACAGTATTGTCAGTGGTCGTGTAAGTATAAATTTTGATAGTTTTATTATTTCATTGGATATGTTATCGGGGCCTGGACTCTTGTCGGTCTTTAACATCAAAATGTGTTTTATAACTTCGTTTTCGCTGATCCAATTTTTGGTATTCTCTGGTTGGGTTTGTATTTCTTTGGTTGTCTCAGGTCTTGGCATGATATTTTCTTCGTATTCTGTCGTGTTTGGGGAGCTGTAAAGGCTTTTGTAGAACTCTGTAGCTATGTTTATTATTTCTGTCCTGGTTTGTACTTTTTTCGACTTGTTTTTTGTCTTCAGTTTAGGAATCCATGTTTTTTCTTTATTCAGTACCTTATATGCCTTTTTCGTGCTTCCTTTTGTAACTAAAAATTGTTCTATGATCTTTAGCCTGTGTGTTTTGTAGTCATTTTTAATGCTTTTATTTGTTCTTTTGTAAAGATATTTCAATTGTTGTTTGTCTTCCTTAGATAGATTTTCTTTGTTTTGTAACTCATGTCTTTCCCTGATTAATAATTTAGATTCTGTGCTTAAAATTTCTTTTTTCTTGGTAGAGTTGTCTGATTGCTTTTGTGAGTCTTTTAAACTGGTAATTATTGCTTTTTGTATTTTGTTGTAGTAATCTTCAACTGTATCATCATCAACTAATGTTTCAATTTGTGTATTCAGGGTCTCTATGAATCGTTTCTCTTCGGCCTCTGTTCTTAAAGTAGTTGGAGCGGTGCAAAATCTTTTTCTGTTTTTCTTTGTTTCATTCAGTGTGAATGTAGCTCGTACTAGCTTATGGTCGCTGGAGTATGGAATATTACTGAGGACTTCTAAATTTTGAAGACGGTTTGATTTCTTATAAAGAATAAAGTCGATTTCATTTTTTGTTATTTTGTCAGGTGATATCCAGGTCCATTTCTTTTTTGGATTTTTTTTAAAGATGGTGTTTGCTATAGTTAAATTATTTTCTAGAGCGAATTTTACTAGTTTTTCTCCTCTGTCATTTCGTTCTCCATATCCGTATTTTCCCATTATTAGGTGTTCTGTGGGTTTTGGCAGACCTATCTTTGCGTTGAAATCTCCCATAATGATAACATTTTCTCTAGCGTATGTTTGGGCTTCTTTTAGTTGGTTGTAAAATATATGTATTTCTTCATCTGTAGACTGAGCTACTGGAGCATATACTTGGATAATTGATAGGGAGTATGCATCAAATTTTAAGTTTAAAAGGCATACTCTTTCACTTAGTCCAATGAAGGATTCGATGTTTGACTTAAATTCTTTCTTTATGAGAAAATCGTCACTGCATTCAGATTGGGAGTGAAAAGCACAAAGGTAATTAAGTATAGTTTTAATATAACGTCGCTTTGGCTACATGCTGTTATGATGTTATGTTATATGTAATAAATAAATAAATAAAAAATAAATAAATGTTATTGTTTGCAGACGATCCTATTTCATCAAAATTGTTTCAAATTGTTTCCTATTCAATTGGCAAAAACGAAAAGAGACCTTATGCCGCTTAAATTAAAGAACAGGCAAAATTGATTGCCTGGGCAACGCTATGTTTAACGCAACGCATTTTTAACTCCCGTACGAACGAGGCCTTAAACCATAGGTGGGCAACTCCCGGCCCGCGGGCCGGATGCGGCCCGCCCCGACTTGATCTGACCAGCGTTTAACGCGCGCGAAAAAAAATTATTGCTCCTAGCTTCCGCTAACTGTCAATCTTATGATTGATATCTGTACTGTATCTGATGTCGCATCGCACTTTACGAGACAAACCATAAGTGTGAAGGGGATAGCATTCATTTGTTCAGCAATTCAAATCACCCAAATGTGCATGCTTGTGCTTTACCTTTACCTTTTATTTAGGTAGCAAACTTGTTCTTTTTTGAACCTTTTTTTAATCTAAATAGGGATAGGTATAGATAGGTACCCTATTTTATTTATGTTTATGGCCCGCGACTTCAATATTCTGAAGTTTGGTCCGCAACTTTCTAAAGGTTGCCCATACCTGCCTTAAACAATCAGGCTGCAGTTTTTGTTATATATGTTTCAGATATCGCAAATAGTGATAGACTCGCTAGAATACGACAATAAAGATCTACTGATTGTGATGATCGACGTGTTATGCTATTTCGTACAAGCTAAACATGCCTCTATCGCGGACAGCTTACAGACTATTTTGCCTCGGCTGGTAACGTTGACTAAATACGTAAAGTCTATGGTAAGTAATTTATTTACCCAAAAGAGTATGATGTAGCAAAATTATTCCAGTATAAATAGCTTTTTTCCTAAGGCTGGATTCGACCAAAAGTCATCTTACTCTAGAGTCCGACATAATTCGAAAAACAATTTAGAAAGCGCAACCGAACATTATTATGTGCATACAAATTATCCTGGATAAAAGGTGTCTTTACAATGTCAAAATATTCAAATAAACTTTACTCTCGAGTAAAAACTTAATCCAGTTTGGTCGAATCCAGCCTTAATCCAATAACAAACGATTTATATAAACATCATTTTAATCTGTTTAAATATAATATTAATGTGGAGACATCAAAATACTAGACTCATAATTTTAATAGTGGTCATTTTGGGCATGTAGTGAATGCGTGAAAATAATGTAACCCGAATAATAATGATTCTTTCATAAAAAAAGTTATTGTAGAGGCGATTGTGAATAAGTCAACTGAAAGGAAAAGATCTTGACAAACCTATTTGGACCAAATTGGTGACACTTTTAGAGAAATAACAAACACCGGGGCTAAAAAGGTCGTTATAGCAGAATCATAGATTCATAGCGAGATTCTCGTATTAAAAATCACAAAAAGTTCCTATTACAATTCCTATAGTGATTCGTATCTGCAATTTCATCTTTTTGACAGTTTTGACAGGTCAATCAACAGTAGGTACGGCCATTTTACGATTCTCCGAATTTCTGCTATAATGACCTTTTCAGCCCGCATGTAAAAAAGCTTGTATGAGGAATGTAATGAGAGGGAATGAAGTGAAAGATGCCCTACAGGAAAGAGGGGTTTATGTTTAGAATGATATTCGGATTTAATCTTTTAATCTTTTTCAGGACGTAAGAATAAAAAGCCTGCAATGTCTCTACGATATCGCAAACGTTTATAGCACCACCCTCCTTTTGCCTTACAAACAAGACGTGCTTTTCGATTTAGCGCCATCTCTTGACGATAAGAAGAGGCTGGTGCGAAATATGGCGGTTCGCGCGCGAACAAGATGGTTCCTGATTGGTGCACCGGGAGAGGCGAAGGAAAACTGAACCAATCACAGAGCAGCATTGTGAAATAAGATTGCTAGGTTGAAAAAAACAAAATCATAAAAAAAATAATTGGTCGAAATGATCAAAATAAAAATGCACAACACACCATCCATAGGTACTAAAAAATTAAGCTTGGATCTGAAATATAAAGCAAAAACCAATTTTAAGACAGATATAAATTGTTTTGTTGCATTTGATATGTTGTTATAAATGCTATTTATACTATTACAACCGGTTTTCATTTAAACCCGCCAACCCAAAGGAGGATCGCTTGTATCATTGCGCAATGATACAAGCGATCCCTTTTTAGTCATTAGTAACGGTCTTCGAGCATTTAAAAAGTCGGTAACAGTATTAATGAGTAAAACTACTTTACGCACGCTTGACTTGGGGAGTAAGCTGGTGAATGCGCGACGAGAGCGTTACGAAAAGTGTGATAGGGCGAAGCGAACCCGTTTTTTTTTGTGAAATAATAAACCCGCGCGGTAAAGATTTTTCATTTCCAAATGAAATCGTAACTCCTACAAGGCACAAACCGCCATAAGTGTTACGTAAGCCATGATAAAAATAATCCAGAGATTCAACCCTTTACCAACCATAACTCTTTCCCGATCCGGGGTTAAAAAGCAGAGTTGGAACCCTTCATTAACATTTAAAGTGCTGCGCGGGAGGGCGATAACAGATTATGGTAATGCCTTCAAATTGTTAGTGGCTAAGGATTTGTAAGACTAATCCTAGGCGTATCTTTGAAATATTTTTACAGTTACGATTATTAGTCCACGGAATTGTAGGTAAGTACCTACCTACTTAATTTTTTTTTAATGGCTAAGTTAAATATTACACAAATGGCTAAATTAGAAATTAAAAAAAAGTGACTTCAATGTTTTACCTACCTACTGTTTAAAAACAGTAGGTGGGTAGGTATATACTGAGCAATGTTTTGCACTTTCGAGGTGCATTTTTATTCTTAACTCCGTAGATCCTCGACAGATTCTCACCAAGTTTTTGTGGCTCCAATCAGAAAGTACCTACTTACCCTTTCAAACAATTGGTGCCACAAAAATTTGGTGAGGATCTGTCGAGAATCTTCGGAGTTATGAACAGAAATGCATCTTGAGAGTGCAGAAAATTGCTCACATAAGTCGGCTTAAAAAAATATAAGTACCTACCTACCTACTTACCTGTATATATTTAGCTAGGTACCTACCTACTTGTGTTTACCTCTCCTTACTAACCCCTATTTGCTAGTTTTCAGTCACCCCCGGTGCTTTTACATGCAGATTAAGATAAATCTCTAAGAAATGACCGGTCAAAATTACGCAAATTGGATCTGCCCTTCCTGGCTTAGGACAAATCCGGTTGATGATTCAATTTGAATTTGCATATCCTTGTTGACGCGATGGAAAGGTGCTAGGTACTTTAACTTATCAAGGACTTAAGTACCTACCTACCTACCTAAGTTCGTACGAGGCAGGTAATGGCCAACTCTGGTGACGGAGTTTTTGGACCGACAATTCGTGGTCTCCTCCGCACTTATAGGTACCTACCTAATGCATTTTTTAGAATCTAATCATAGTCTTATTTTAAATTAAACTCTTTCTAAGGAATTACCTAATAATAAGTACTAAGTAGGTAGGTACCTACCTAGACATTATTTAACACACGGGAATTACTCACGTAAAAATATCGTCGATTTAGATAGGTACCGACAATGTTTCGATTCATTCGGAGAATCTTCATCTGGGTAAGGAGGGAGTTGAATCGAAACTTTTTGAACAGTTGACTGTATAGACTGGGTACAATGCCTACCTGCACTGTTTGTTACGACTTTCCTACCTACTTATTAATGTTCTCATGTAAGTGACTGTATTGTCTTTTTGAGAATAAATTCTTTGAACCTAAACATTGTCGGTACCTACCTACCTATCTAAATCGACGATATTTTTAGGTGAGTAGGTAGGTAATTCCCGTGTGTTACATAATGTCTAGTACAACTCACGAAAGTTTTGAAAGTGAAAAAAGTAGGTACCTACCTACCTACGTTCCTTAAATATTTATTTTAATTTATACTTACCTACTTACCTAAGTCTCATATACCTAGGTACCTAGACGTGGTAGATAATGTAAGTAGGGTGGGTTGTCCACCTGTGAACCAGGCAGATGCAATGAGCCACCGCTATATTTCAAAAATGTGACATTGCCTTTCTTTATGAATATTGTCAACAGGGACGCATACGCATCCCTCACTCTCTCCCCAAATTGCAAGCAGCGCAAGCTGAAGACGTACGCCCAGTGATCGAATTTATAAAAATGTATCACAAAAGCAAGTTTTTTGTGTTGAGTTCATTCTTTTTCTACATTTTTTGGGTGTTACCTACAGATTTTTTTGCCTGTTACGTATGATTACACATACATAACGTTGTAAATTACACTATAGTTAGTTTACTGTGTCATCATTTACCAGGTGAAATTCTGAGGTTTGTTTTGTCAATGGGGTGTGTCCAGCAATGAGCCATGATATAGTGTCCTGCATTGAACCATAGTTCTCACATACTTTTTCCCAGTCCGAGCTGCACCTACCATTCATATACGTTGAGAAACTGAACCACCTACTTATTACAACTAGATTTGTATGATAACCTACTTATAATTAGTATTATGATAAAAAAACCATATTGCTTGATGTCAATACATAGATTTTATTAAGACTAATATACTCAAGCCTAAATATAATTAACAGTACCTCTAACGGCTTATATTTCGTAGTTAGTAATAATTTTGCTGATAGGTAATAATAATAAAGTAAAAACATTGCCCTTTCTCTTGGTAAATAGGTGGTTCATTGCAGAATTCGGTCTGGTTCAATGCGTACCACCCGTGTTACGCAATGAACCAATTCTAATTTTTTGCTAAATCTGTATTTCTAAGAAATCTAATGATTATATGAATAAACTAATAATGCACAATCTTAGCCAGATTAATCACCTTACTTCACGCTAAATCTTAGATCCGTAAGTCAAAAAATGTAAAAGATATGGACGTTTGAATTTTACCTGGTTCATTGCTGGACAACCCACCCTATACCTAAGTACCTACCTACGGTGGTGGCACCAGTAATGAACAAGCACCAGTGTTCGACATTTTTTTTTTAATTGGCTTATAATAAGATTTAGGTTGAATATATCTATGGTAGAAACACAAAACCGTAGACAACACATTTCCAGTTGTTATTCCTGAAAACGTCACGAAAATCGGCCATTTCGTTTTCAAGTTATTGAAGAAAAAGTTGTGTGTTGGTGCGCTTCTGAACCAAAATACACTTTTACTAACGAAATTACTAAGAAGTTAAGTCTACATTTTTGCCAGCATTTTTGGCATTATTCAATAAAATCGAATTTCGATTGATTTTATGGAACGGTTATATTATTCTGGATTTAATTGTATATCAGTAGCGCACCTACGCATGTTTAATTTTATTTTATAGTCGATGTTCATTACTGGTTTAGCAAAATTCACCTTCTCCAGAAATCGACAGGTGTCCATACTTATTATTTTACGTACTTTCTTAGTTTTTAACCAAATTTAAGTCTAATTCATGAACTGATTACGTTAATGTTTGAAATTCAACGATTGATACATGTTCTCCAATAAAGAACATGTGTCGAACACTGGGTAAAATAAGTGTTCATTACTGGAGTTGGTTTCAGATGCCTCCCAGAAAAAACTACACACGCGAACAAATGGATTATTAATTATAATAAAATAATAAGAAATGTTTCTCATGGCTGACTTGTCTAGTTGTTAACCAAAAAAAGGAAGAGATTCTCAATTCGTCGGAATCTTTTTTTTTTGTTCTTTTTTATGTATGTTCCCCGATTACTCAAAGACGCCTGGAGCGATTTGAAAAATTATTTTTTTATTTGTAAGGGTATACTTTCCGATTGGTGCCACAAAAATTTGGTGAGGATATGTTGAGGATCGTCGGAGTTATGAACATAAATGCACCCATAAGTAACTCAGCAATACATTATCATGATTATACGTATTAATTATTATTATTTATTATTAATAAATTAGCAGTCACTGTACCACTGCAGGGCAAGTCCCTCCCTTCCGGTAGGTAGTTTAAATAATGTTAGTTATTGCATGTTTTGTGTTTGTTCATTACTGGGTGTTCATAACTGGAGTGTCATTAACTGGTGATTTATCAGTGTTTATCACTGGAATATTGGTGTTCATTACTGGAGATTCGGTAGGTATTTTGGTTTTCGTCTTCTGAGTAAAAACATATAGCTTTAATGTGAAAAAATTTGCTACCTAACCTTTCTTGAATATATTTTTCGCTAGATGGCGCTGGCGAGTAAACACCAAACTTGAGCAGTTGAATTTTCTTATAATAAATTAAAATAATTAGACATGGTTAACGAGCAAAAAAGTAGTGATAAACTGTGCATATGAGTGCAAATTACGTGTGACATTAAAATCAGAGGCAAGAGCAATCTTGTTTCTCATAAAATACGATACAAACAAAAGTGACTATCGACATTGAGGACGGACACAGAAAAGCAGAATAAAGTGAGTAATCCGATATCTATCAAGTGAACTACATACAAACAGTGGCAATAAGGCATTTTTAATATCAAAAGTGATCTTAGAACTAAATCCTATTGACTAATCGTCGGACGCCAGTGCTTACCCTCTTTGTTTATCTGTGCTCAACAAATAAAACGTAACAGAAAAAAGTACGTGCGAGGCGTTTCATAATTTCAACACTTGCCGTAAGATCCTCGTAGCCTAGTAGGGAGAGACCCGACTTAGAAGACATCGCCGCGTACTCAAATCCTGACGAAGCAAACTTTTTGCTTTTTTTTTATTTTTTATTTTGTTTTTGCTTATTTTTGCTATTATTGAGGCAGAAATAGATTCTAAACAAAAATGGATTTAAATGAAAATGTGACTCAGCGGCGTTTAAGACGATACAATTCAGAAATCGATTTAACGCATATACAAAACACGACAGCACATAACTCTACGATTATATTCGACGAGTCAATGCGAAGCTTACCGGATAAATCATTAAACAACGACTCTCGTATTATAGAGCTGGAAATGGCAATGGAGCAAACAAAACAAACCTTGTCTTCTGCGAACCAAGAAATAGATATTTTAACTCTTGAAAATTGCAATTTAAAGAAAGAGATTGAAAACTGTAATTTGATTATTAAATCTCTTAAATGTATCAATACTTCAACTCCCGATAAGCGATGTCTCTCACCGAGAAGGAAAAATTATGAAATAAGTAAACTACATTCATTAGCTCAACAAATAAAAACTTGTAGCGTTGCAGTGCAAACTGATAATCAAACATTGATACATAGAAAACAACATTTAAAATCAACCAAGAAAGTAAAACTGATTTTAAAACCCAAGAACAAGCATACGAATAAAAATCTATTGAAAAAACTGAGAAAGTTGAACAAAAAAATAAAAAAACTACAAAAAAACCTAGACAATATTGAGAAAGATAAGAAAAAAATCCAACACCAAATTTTAGAATGTGAAAATATAAGCAAAATCCAAGGAGGTATCGACAAAGTTTGCCACCAAAAAATTCTAGCCAAGAAACGGGCCAGCATTTTCTCAGACAACATAGGGAGTGGATTGGCCCCTAAGATTCTAGAAATATCAAACTCGCTTGAGGTTTTCAACCATTGTAAGCCAGGAGCCGGAGGATGGGAAATACTGAACAACTTCTACCACCATACAAAGAACCTACAGGAAAATGATTTGGCAGTTTTACTAATAGGAAATTATTATGCATCAAAAATAAACACGTCTTATACAGAAACGATTAGAAATATTTTGAAAGATAACAACAGGAAATTTAACATTTTGATTGGAAGTATGTTATATGACGGGAAGAATGACTCTGCTATTTATAAAATCAACACAGAATTAGCCAGATTTGCTTCAACATCAGACAAGGTGAAATACTTGGAACTAAACACAAAAAATCGCAAAGCATTGAAAAGCTTTATGTCTGAAGAAATCGTCCGAATATGCCAAAACTTCCAGAATTCCTCGTGTTTGCATTTTGTGAAAACAATTGAAGACCAAAAAGAAAATTTTCCCAAAACTCCAAAAACGAAAATGAATGGCTAACTATAGTGCATGCAAACATACAAAGCATAGGAAATAAATACTTAGAAACTGAATTGTTAACTGAAAAACTAAATTGTGACGTACTCTGCCTTTCAGAAACATGGGCAAATGAATTTAAAGTAGATGTCATGACTATAAAGGGTTACACTCTAGCATCATTTTATAATCGTTCTATTTTTGAACATGGAGGTACTGCTATTTTCCTAAAAAATGGTTTAGAATTTAAAACTAGACAAGACTTAGTTAAATTAAGCTTTGAAATGAATTGTGAAGTATCAGCATTAGAAATAAGATTTTGTAAACTAATAGTTATCTGTCTATATAGACCAGAATATGATTATAAAATTTTTGAGGGCGTACTAACAAAAGTTTTAGAAAAGGCATCTAGGGAAGGAAAGAAAATTGTAATAGCAGGAGATTTTAATTTGAATGTTCTAAACAATAATAAATACCATAAGAAAGAAGTTAAACAATTTCTCAAGCTTTTAGATGAATTTAAATGTAGAGTCATATTAAATGAACCAACAAGAATAAAGAAAAAAGCAGCAACATGTATCGACAACTTTATCTTAAATGACGACGACAATTTTAAATGTCATGTAGGGAAAGTTTTAGATGTAAAATTATCAGATCACAACGTAATCTTTCTACAATATAAATTAAATTGCAAAAAAATCCAAATTGCTGAAGAAAAAGTTTTAACTAGATCGATGAGTAGCTACAACAAAAATTATTTTCACTATCTGTTTGGCAAAGATTATGAAATGATATACCGTTCTGTAAATGATGCTCACGATGCAAATGAGAAAATGAACATTCTCATGGAACATTTAAAGTTTTGTTATTATACTGCTTTTCCGATTAAAAATGTAATAAAAAAAATAAACAATAAACCAAAATTGACCACTCAAGGTATAAGAACATCCCAAAATAACATTCAGAAACTAGAGATTTTAGAAAACCTGTTTCCCAGTGCAAAAACTAAATTAAAACTTAAAACCAGTAGGAAGATTTTCAAAAAAATACTGCAAACTGCAAAAAAACTTAACAACGCATCCAGAATACAAAGATCAGCAAACAAAATAAAAATGGCATGGAAAATTGTGAAGGAACAAGGAAAGAAATCTAGTGGAAATCATAGACTTAAGATTAATAAAATCCGTAACTCAAACGGTCAATTTATAACAGAGAGTAAAAATATAGCAAATAATTTTAATAACTTCTTTTGTAATATTGCTCGCAACTTGACGAAAAAAATTGATGTATCTGCAAAAAACTGTGACACATTCTTGGGAAATCCACCAAATTCAAAAATTAAATTCTCCTCGATTTCACACTCCGAACTTATAAAAATAATTATCAGTATAAAAAGTAAACCATCAAGGGATATCTATGACATGGATACTAAAACAGTTAAGGAACTGATTTTGAATAATGGTAATTTATTTGACATTATTTTAAATATTTTTAATGAATGTATTAAACAGGGAATTTTCCCCGATGTTTTAAAAAAAGGTAAAATTATACCTTTATACAAGAAGGGGGAACTTATTGACATTTCAAATTACAGACCAGTGTGTATCTTACCAGTTCTTTCAAAGTTTTTGGAAAGAGCTATTCAAACTAGGATGATGACATATTTTGAATTAAATAACTTATTTATAGATAATCAATATGGTTTCAGAAAAAAGAGATCAACTGAAATGGCCATCAGGAACACTGTGTACTATATATTGGAGGCGTTGGATAGATCGCAGAAGGTCTCCAGTATTTTCTGCGACCTATCCAAAGCATTTGATTGCCTACGACATGACATTTTAATTCATAAACTCTCGTTTTACGGTTTTAAAGACACCGAACTGAAAATGCTACAGTCATATCTTGAAAATAGATCTCAAGTAGTTGTCGTTGATAAAAATAAATCAGATTCAGAACTCATGGACATAGGTGTGCCACAGGGTTCGATACTTGGGCCACTGCTCTTTTTAATTTATGTAAATGACTTGACGAATTGCTTACCAGACTGGGCTTTAGTGACCCTATTTGCAGATGACACTCACGTGGGAATAAAAAATAAAAAACTTGAAGTCGTTGAAGAACAAACCAATCTGATCGTTGATCTCTTACAACAGTGGTTTGCAACAAATGGGATTATTCTTAATGCGAATAAAACTACTATTATGTACTACTCAAGTAAACGAAAAAATAAAAATGACATAATTAAAGAAGCAAACTTTTTAGGATGTACTCTGGACTCAATTCTTTGTTACGATAGCCATATAGATAAAATATGCAAACGACTTAATAGTGCAAACTATGTTCTACTAAAACTTAAACATATAATTGACAGGAAAACTCTAATATCAGTTTACTATGCCTACTGTCATTCTATCATTAGTTACGCTATAACGATCTGGGGAAATGCCTCCCAGATTGAGAGGGTTCAAATTTGTCAAAAAAGATCAATAAGGATAATATATGGATTGCATAGACTCACTTCAGCAAGAACATACTTTAAAAAAACTAAAATACTGACAGTCATATCTTTGTATATATATAATTCACTTATTGAGGTACATTCAAGTAGGGATAATTTACTCACGAAAATGCAAATACACGGGCGCAATACCAGAAACAAAGACAAACTCCATGTACCCAGAACAAGACTTGCAAAAACAAGTAATCAAGGACTTTGCATTAAACTTAAAATGTATAATAAATTGCCGTTACAAATAACTAGTCTTCCCCTAAGTAAATTCAAACAAGTATTAAAATGTTTCCTTGAATCTCATCCATTTTACCATATCGATGAATATATGAGTTGTTCATTTTCTGATTTGTATTCGGATTCCTAAAATGTATAAGTACCTATTTTGTTAATTGTGTATCTAAATGAAATTATGATAAAATATGAACCTATGTAAATTGACTTGCCAATGTTATGCTATGTAACTTTATGGCTAAATAAATGAAATGAAATGAAATGAAATATATTATTTATCATTTGGACTAACTGCTGTAGATATAATGTTAAAAATAACGAAATTATTTCAAATTTTAGTCACACACTTCTCTTAAAGTGTCGAGCACTGGTGCTTTCACCCTACTTACCTATAATGTAAGTATGACTAACTATAGTGTCTATTTATAATATTGTAGATGCTATTTACATAACCGAATGTCACTATTCAGTGGGTCCCTCCCAGTTTTCCCGACTCAATGAGTAGGTAGGTTACTGAACTAACTCGTATAATCAGCTTCAGTTGACGCTGTTCAGCGTTTTTGCCAAGTCACTGGTTCAAGAAATGTTAATATTTAGTTTGAAAATATTGTAAATTATTTAACTTATTGGTTTTCTGGGTACCTAGGTATAAGGTTAGTTCCCTTTTATTATACCTACTTATAAGGTTAGTTAGGTAGGTAAGTACCTACTTATTATAATACTTGTAGTTTGATAGGTATGTGATAAGTACCTACCTAAGCGCACAAAAAGACCTCTACAAAATTAAAGGTGACTGACTTTAGAAGTAGAGTCATTCTGTAAACTCACTTCAAATTCACTCAAGTGACCGAGCTCACTAAATATAGGCTTAGGTTTTGCGAATACGAAACTTGAAATCTTAAGTAGGTAGGTATTGCGGATTCAGCTCTTCGACGTTCGAAGTGATACAGAATGACTCTGCTGAGAAAGTAGACGCAGCAGAACCTAGATCTCGGCAATGTTTTTCTGCTTCTTAGGGAGTGTACACATTGCGTTTTTTACAGCGCGTTTGTATCGATACGAACGCGATTCGAACGCGATGCGAACGCGCAGCACCCCGCGCAGCCCCTCCCGGTTCGCTTTTGTATGGAAAATAAAAACCGGTCAAGTGCGAGTCGAACTCGTACGCCGAGGGTTCCGTACCTAGCCATGGTGCCAATTAAGCTAGTCCGCTTAATTGTATGAGCGCCCATACAACTCGGAGGACAATTTTAATTGGCGTCAACTATGTATGGGAACACCCTTTAATTTTCAACTTTTTTAACTTTTTGGAATTTTTCCTTTATTTGTGCTATAAGACCTTGCTTTTTCCCAAATTTCGTTATTCTAGGTCAACGGGAACTACCATTTAGGTTTTCGACCCAAAACCTCTAGGGTACTTCCGGTTGACCTAGAATTGTCAATTTTGGTTACAAGCAAGGTCTTCCAGCACAAGTAAAGGAAAAATTCCAAAAAATAAAAAAAGTTGATAATTAAGGTAAGTTTTGGTACTCACATGTTTTCACGAAAACCTAAATTTGCCTATATCTTTTTATAGTGTTGACTCAGGACCTTGATATTTATACTCACAATAGGGACTATAGACCTTAGTATATGGTATAAATTTCAACTTGCTAGCTCTACCCGTTCCTGAGATAATCGATGGTGACACACGGACAGACAGACGGACAGACGGACAGACGGACAAGAAAGTGATCTTATAAGGGTTCCTTTTTTTACCTTTTAAGGTACGGAACCCTAAAAACGCGTTGCGAACGCCCGTTTGTATCGATACAAACGCGCAGCTCAAAAACGCGCTGCAGAAAACGCAATGTGTACACTCCCTTAGACTAGACCTTATAGTTTACTAGATAAATTCTTAACTAACTTAACTACTATCTTACTAATAAAGTAATTTTAAATAATCATAAAAGTATATTAAGTAATAACACCAAAGCTATTCTCTCGTTTAATTAAAGCTGTCTATTCACGGCCATAGCCGGACGTAAACATGGCGTCCGCTAATAAAGAAAATCCCTTTTTCATTGTTCTTTATGCGAACACGCAATATTGTGTTAGATAATAGCTAACTTTGCCCGTTTTGAAAGTGTTGAATAATTGGTCAATAGATCAATACAATATTGAAATCAGTGGGTAAGCAGACTAAAAAAATCGACGTATTATTATAGTAACGTCACACTAATATTACTAGTAGTTCGCCCCGAACTGAGATCTCGCACACTGTAGATGGCTTACATTTGGACTTTCTTCTGACTACCCCTATAATTTCAAGTGCTACTACCACAGCTGCTACTGCCGAGTACCTATGCCTATTGCGCTAGCTCTTCATGGTAAAAAATACTAGCATGCATGCAATACATAATGTCGTGTCTAATTTTTCATTTTTTTCATACTTATGAATTCTCGTCGTATTTTTAAAAGTATACGTCCTAGAATAAAAATAATAACTATTGTGGAATGTAGGGGAACCTGTTGAACCTCGTCCATTGATATCCCTCGGCCACCAAGGCTTATCTCGTAATCTGTGCGAGTTTTTTCGTTTTTGTCTGTGGCATTATAATCGTCATTGGTTAACACCAACATGAAGCTAGAATCGAAAAACCAGCGTGGAGTGAGTGAGGCGTGCGCATTAAAAATATAAAAAAGTGCTCAAAAAGAGGGTATTTTTAATTTTACTTTAAGTTAATTCATATATAACAGTACATACTTACGAGATAACCATTTCGTGCAATCAAATATAGGTGAAATGGACTTTAGATAGGCATAGAAATATCGACCCAAATCGAACTCAAAGTGCATTTTAAAAATTCGTTAATTTAAAATAAGGCAATGTTGTACCTTTGCCAACATATTTGCTTTGTACTTTGAACAGGGGCTCACGTACAAATTTGTATCAAGATATTAAACAGAAAAAAAAAACACCGAAGAAGGTTTATACAAAGAGAGAAGTCTATCTTGTCCTAAAAGCTGTAAAGTATTTGGACTTTTGTTGATAAATTATTATAATAGGATGCGATAATGATCTTAAGATCACAGAAATTTTAAGAACTTATTGTTTTTTTATTATTCTAGCATAACTTAAGATAAAAATGTAAATTATTATAATTTTTTATCGAAAGTATAAACCATAAAAATGTTCTTTCCATTAATTTAAAAATAAAGCGTTATTTGATTCGATAACATGGTATTTTCATGAAAAAAGACTAGTAAGGTCAAGGTACATCTTGCAGTGACCAAGGTATATCGGGTGTGTTGTCACAAAGCGTCACCATTAAGTACCTCCCCTGCTAAGACGTCAGTTCGCAACCCGTTGATCTCAACTTTTTGTAAAACATTTACCTTTTTTATTAGATTTGTCATTCTTACTTTCTTATTCTTACTTACGTATGGATAAGTAATTTCACGCACTCTGCTGTGCGACCGATTGGTGTAGCGGTATTGACCCCCAATTCAAATGCTCCTGCGTGGGTCCGGGCTTGGTTTAAATCCTGTCACGACTATGTATTTTTTGTTTATTTTATTTTTATTTTTGCTTTCACAACGAACTACGTTGTGAGTATGTAGTAAGTTACCTAGTAAAGTTATAGTTAGATGAAACAACTTTTAGTAGGGTCTTAGTAAATTTATTTAAACACAAACCTAATACTTAATCCAATAAAATTAACGAGTGAACAAACATGTCATGTTATCATTGGAACAGTTTATACTTATCGTATAAAATCCAGTGAAAAATAAACAATTTAGATCTCTCGCAAATCAGATCAGACTAAGTAATATTATCTACTTACAATTTAAAACAATATCAGTTATCTTTCAATTTTATAAAAGTTAGTAACAGCTCGCGAACGATGAAGCGCAGTTATCATGAACTAAATACACTAGGTATTCCTTCTCGATAAGCAACTCGCTGGGCCAATATTATGACATCTTTCCATCCCCAATAACCTGAAAATAAGAACATTATTACATAATGGCATAGGTTATAAGATAAAAAAACAACCTCTGTAATACTTATCAATTATCATACCACTTACCTAACGTTATTCTGCAACTTGCTGGTATTAATAATAATGTTTGTGGCGTTCACATAGATCTGTTTAGACTTCTTAGTTCTTTCGGCCTGATTTGTGTGGCTTTATATGATTCATATCACCAGTCGATAGAACTGCACCGATTTGACCTACAAAAAGTAAAATAAGTGTTATACATTTATACTCAGGCAATTATTTATTCACAAAGATTCTTCTAATATTTACGACTTACCATTATTCCATGATGCCAAGCAATCTCTTTTATGCTTATAAGTATTTTGTTCGTAAAGAACAACTATCTTTGTCCTTTCAAAATTGATAAAATGCACCATTGCTATGCTACACGCACCGAAAATAAAACAAGTAACAAAACCAGTCAGTTAATTTTATTGTTCAATAGAATTTAGTGCACAACTACCTTCAATACAATTTTATTAGTTGATGGTAGTCGTGTAAAGAGTTACCTACTATTATTTTGTAAACGAATAATGTAACTTATAAATTCAGCGCTGTTGCCAACTGGTGCGGTAGCTCAGTCGGAAAAGCGTGGACTCGCTCACGTTCAATTGGGGCATCGGTGGTTCGAATCCTAGCAAGCAAATAAGTTTTTGTAAGATTTTATTTATTTGAGTCGTTCAGGCAAACAATTTCGTTAGTGTAGCCTGCATACGGCAACTTTCCATTTACACTATAAAGGGTTACCAATTGGTGACGCAGTGTGTACCTTCGACAAAATCCCGTTTTTTGTTCAAATCTCTTTAACTTCTAAAGTATCATTAAAAATACAATTTTTTTTTCATAAATATGTAGTCAAATAGTGTATCTTTACATGTGTCCATATTTGGTAAACCTAATTTCAATCTTTATAGACAAAAAAAATTAAATAAAATCGTGTGGCCGAGGTTCAACAGGTTCCCCTACAAATAAAGACCTTTCATTTGACACCGCAATCAATATATTTGTTTACTTAACTTTTTTTACCCCAATTATTTTCATTCTTTATCAAAAAATTTTTTTATCATGAAAATAAATAAAGTAGCATCTAAAATCATTGCAAACCAAACTGCAACGATGCCACTCTCTTTTTAAGACCGACCAGTCAATGAGCTACGAAGACATCGAAACTCAATGAAACGGGAGCTCTTGCAGCTCTGGTTTCGTAGTTTTTGTTCTTTGGTCGTATTTCAAAAACTATACATCCTAGATTAAAAATAAAAACCATTTTGGAATGTACAAAATAAGCCCTTTCGTATGACACCCCACTCAATATATTTGTGTAACTTTCATAATTTTTTACCCCCTTGGGAACCCAATATCTTCACAACCCCTTCATCGATTAAGCTCATATACTCCACCGTAAATTTCCTTACCACAACCTATTGACCTACCAAGTTTCATGCAGATTGGATGAATGGTTCGACAGTTATGCTCGAACAACAATTCGTGAAACATACAAACATATAAACATACAAACATACAAAGCAAAATAGCCCAACTTACCACTAAGATCTTCGCTCGCTTCGCTCGCTCGATCGATAAATACGAAAGTTTGGATGGATGTATGATTGTTCCTCTATAACTCGACAACCGCTGAACCGATTTGGCTGAAATTTAAAATATAGATAGATAATGACCGGGAATAGGACATAGCCTACTTTTTATCCGGGTACCACACAAGCGAAGCCGCAGGCGGAAGCAAGTTACGTAACATTGCCCTGAGAGCCATGCTTTTATGCAACCTCTACGTTCCGCTGCTCTGTAGTTATCTCTGTTCGTTCTAATAGATCTAGTGTGCCTGTATGTCTTTCCTGCCACATAAATCTCATCCAGCCGATCCTTCTACCCTATGTTATCCTAGCATATATACCTATACTCAGGTACATAGCTCACGCATCGAACGCAGCACGTAATCCTGTCTCTGTAATCTGTGCGTACCGGAGTGGAACCGACTTAGTACCTAGAACAGAATGGCATTACAATCAAACCATGGATCCAATTAGGTAGGTAACAAACTATCCAATTAAAAAATTAAAGCTATAAAATTGTAAATAAGTAGGTACTTACAAGCTAAATAAAAATAAAATATTTTTTGGCCATATTACCTTAAACCTATACCTAGGTACACTGCAAAACTGCAATGTCTCACAAAATGTAGGCATTTGGTCATCTATTTTTGTGTAGGATCTAGATTTAGATTTGAGATTAAGTAGGTTTACATATTAGTTAAAAAAGAAGGGAGACGTGTTTTTTCAGTTTTTTTAATTCATTTTCGGGTGAGTAAATTTTATTTTTTCTCTATTAGCATCCGAGCAGAACTTGGTCGCCTATTAGATATTTAAACCGTTTAAGAACCAAAGGAACTCACTTGAAAGGACTTGAAATATTAGCAAAAGTGACAAAATACTGCTCCAAGTCTACTATGCCTCAGATACAAGAGCTCTTGTAAGGATTAGCCCGTAACGTTCCCAGGATTTGTGTAAAGGATAGATTCCCAAATCTCAATGCTTATTATCACTGAAAGAGTTTCCTACATACTAATTTGATAATACTTACTTAATAAAATGTCCAGCTATATTTATTTGTTTGTTTTTTATTTAATCGGAAAGAGCCGTGTTGACCGAGTTGGATAGTGCCTCGACTTTCGATCCGAAGGTCGTGGTTTTGGATCCTGGCCGTGGACCAATAAATTTTTCGTTTCGGAAAAAAAATATATGCGCTATTCACACGAACTAAACTATAAAGTGACTCTTTAACCGACTTCAAAAAAGGAGGTTATAATTATGTTTGACTCTAGGTATATATGTTTTTATGTTATTTTTTTGTATGTTCACGATTTCTGCGTCAATTGTGGATTTTTTAGTTCTTCAAGTAACTCTACGCAATCATTATAAAATTCGTACTTTTCCGTAGAGCCTTGCTACGCGCCGCTACGAAAACGCTACAAAGTCGTAGAAGATCTTCTGAAGTCAGTTTCTTTATTCTATTTATCTGTGTTTTTACTTGACTGTAATTAGATTGTATTCTGCGTCAGTGCTACACAAGGATAATGAAAAACGAGGCCGTAGCTTTCTTGAATTCTTACTCTGAGATGGTTTATGTATGTATTTTCGAATGAGATAGTGGCCAACTCTAGTGACGGAGTTTATAGGCCTCTTAAAGGCCTTCTTAATCTTCATGGGTTAAAAACTTAAAAGCAGGAACCGACAATTATTGAAAGTGCCTTCCGAAGCACGAAAGTGATCTGCAATACCACTTGCGGTCTCTTATCTAAACTGTGACCACTCAGACCGTCTCGCTTAACTTCAACGATCAAGAACGTCTAAGGCTGGTTTTAGTGTCACGCGTACCGTCGACGCTGATAGACGAGTGATTTTTATTACATTGAAACAAGGATACTGACTGTTTAGCAAAAATGGCAACGCTGATTGCACTCGTCAGTGCTGAACAATCAGTATCCCTATATCATTGTAATAGAGATCACTCGCCTGTCAGCGCCGACGTTACGCGTGACACTAAAACCAGCCTAATAAAATAAATAAATAAAATAAAATACGTTTATTTCGAGCATAACTCATAGGTACAGTAGGTAGGCACAAGAATACACACAACACATAGGTAACTTAAAAACTAATTGGGTTGCTGGACAGGTGTCGCTCGCAACAGTGCCTCGTATAGGGGCAGTCCACCCTGGCCGCAATCATTGCCAGGACGGTGTTGGAGCTGGCCCGCAACCTGCGCACCAGGGATGCGGCTCGCTTGCGCATAGTAGCATGGAAACAATCAACCCGCGCCGCCGCAAACATCCCCGATGCGCTGCAGTAGCGGGGCAGCCCCAACACCGCCCTGAGTGCTTTATTGTACTGGACGCGGATGGCGCTGTACGTTGCGAGCGTATACTTCGCCCACAGGCTGCACGTGTACAGAGAGGTACAGTAAGCTCGAAACACCGTAAGTTTCACCCCCTCTGAACTACGCGCAAACCTCCGGGCAACCATATTCGCCCGCACCGACAGCGCCCTCCGCTCCCGTTCGATGTCGTCATTGTCCTTGAGGTCGGCAGTGACCACGTGACCTAAGTATTTGAAAGAAAATACCCTCTCTAGGTTTGCACCGTTCAAAGTGACAGGTGGGATGTCTATCAGACTCTTTTTACCGGCCTCAAAGACCATGACCTGACTCTTTTTTGAGTTATACACCAGTCCGTGACCACAGGCGTATTCCTCACAAATTTTGATGAGTTCCCTCAAACCGCAGACCGACGCGCTCAGCAACACCATATCATCAGCATAACTAAGATTGTTTACACACACATCATCAATATGACATCCGATATGGCGACTGCTGAGCGCCTCGATCATCTAAGCAAGCTACGCCACGAGCTACTCTACTACAGTAGTAAAGTTGGTTATGACGCGTAGGTACTACATTAGTTTAACCTCCAACACATTGTAAAGGAACCTTTGAACATTAACGAACGTGTCCGTTGTGTAGCGCAGCTATAACATGTAACATGGTTGTTATGAAGCTTGGCAAACGTTACATGGTCACGTTACCTCGGCGTATGTTGTAGCGAACACGGGTTGATGTTGCGGCGAGTTATATTACATACCAACAGAGAAAAATGCTGTTTTTAAATTGAAGGTACAAATGTATACACATAGATATAGATACAAAACTTACGAAACAAAGTTCATGCTTTATATAGTCTAGAATTCTAAATTCTTTGTTCCATCTATTTTGATTGACTCTTTTATACTTAGAGCGTTTTTTCACGTTACATAGTACCTACCTAGATAGAAAGTGATGATAATTAATTATTTTTTTTAAATAAAGAGTAATTGTGGTTTAAGATAAGCTGAATAATATTATTTGTTCAGCGATTATGACCCCCGATTACCGTTTCATCCTCATTAGTCAACATTAGTGAAAACAGTTTTGCTTTTACTAAACCCTGGACAGTAATGGCTCCCTATTCTATTATTGTAACATTGTGTGTGACCCTCATAAAGATGCCTTGAATGTTTAGTAATGTACAGGCGAGATCGTAAGTTCAGTCAGCTGCTTGTAAAAATGTCATTTAATTCAACGTTGTGAGGAATTTTCGCAATATTAGGTGTCAATGTCACCTTGAAAAGTAATATCACGGAATAGTACCTTTGTATCTAGGTACTAGGTATTACGTGAAACGGAATAGTATAGTCGAAAATATTTTCTTTTAGATAAGGCCGTCAAAAGTAATCTAAACGGGCGCGCTTGTACCTACCTATGAAGAATGTGACGATGACGAGAGGATTGGAAATCATTGTTGTCTGGTGACTGCCTATATAAACAGGTCTCCTAAAGAGGGTTTAAGTTATGTGTAGGTATGTATGTATGTCTGTATCAATTAAAGACATAAGTTTCTATAATGCTAGTGGTTTATTGTAGGTAGGTAATGATGGAGCTTTTCGGCCGCTGAAGAACGAAAGCATTTACTTATTTATATCACTAGCGGTCACTCATTCATTTTGTGACAGCAAAACAAACATACAAAAATCTATTATGGACGACTTAGCAAGCTATACTTACCACAGTATTATGTTCATGATAGTACCACAATAGGTTAAAATCTTGTCTAGTAAAATTACAGTAACGTTGAAATAGCAGATATTTGTGGAATTACAGTTATTTTGTAATGTAGGTACAAAGGGTTCTTGAATGCATTGTCAAAATGATCTGACATTTGCAACTGGTCTACCGAATACTCGGGATACCCTTTGTGCAAAGGTATTCATGAATTGCTGGGTTTTACATAAATGTAGCTCTATTATTTAAACTGCTAGTATGAAATAAAGCTTTCGCTGAGATGATTGGTTAGTGGTCAAATAGTGGTAGAAAACTTTTTAAAAAGTACTTACTTACAAGTATGCATGCTGAGAAGCAGATAGAAATCAAACCAAATCAAATCAATAATAATTTGCTAAATAGGTAGGTACCTGCATACAGACTGAATGAGATTCAGCCACAATTTGTAACTTTTATGTACCTTCAAATAAAGTGCCTACATTAATTACTAGTAGTTCGGCTACTGTGGCCATTACTAATACAATCTACATTACCTACCTACTATTGCACACACATTGGAGGCAGGGTGCAGTCGAAATGTTCATTAGCTGTGAACTGTGGCAATATTAGCTCCGGTCGAATCATATCATAACTTGTTTGTCACTACTACAGAAACTCATTTTATTCTCACTCTCATTTAGTTAGCTAAAAGCGTATACCTACTTATAAAAGCTGAACTACTTGCGATAATTCTCAAGATGTAATGTTTTTTCAACTAACAGTAGGCTTAAGCGCGAGGCCATTCCCTAGTGTCTCTACACCTGAAATTAATATTAAGACTTATTTTGTTTCTATTAAGCAAATTAATAAATAAAATAAAATATAGTATACCTACACCATACACCATACAAAATAATTCACGGTCTTAGAAAAATGTTTTGTGCCTATTTTCTGACTCTTGATACCTATTATAAGATTTCAGGATCTGAAACTTTAATCTTATTTCAAAATTAAATTTTTATGTCAGTAAAATAAATATTAAAACTAAGGCGCGGGACACACAGAAAAGACGTAAGACGCAGACTTGTCTCTTCCGCGTCCCTTTCATACAAAATGAATAGAAGCGTCGCGACGCAAAACATACGAAGAGACGGGGCGCGGACGACGACGCCACACTGTTCGCTGGCGCCCTGTCCGCGACGCGTCCTCATCTTATGTCTCTTCTGTCTGGCCTGCGCCTCAAGACATTCGCGAACATGAGACACATAGAAGCGCGTAGCTTCTAAATACCTACCTACTTATATACTTTTTGCAGTTTGTATTCCTCAACATAAACTCAAAAATTTCTCAACTTCAAGACCAATTGGTGTATAGGAATATAATAACAAGTAATTGTGAGTGTTTAGTATTACTGAAGGGTGTTCCGTGGTAAGCCACAACAAACCGTGCAATTTCGTGGAACCACTAATAAAGACTGCACACGTGTTGGTGAAGGTGTATGTAGCTAAAATGGCGCTACGTACGGAATTTCTCTTAACATGCTTGATACTTTGGCAAGGTGGATAGCGTTTTGGAGAATTAATTTAGTAATATGGTGCACTTTAAGTACTATTTTAGGAGGAGGAAGCTGGAACAGCAAAAGTCTAAGCCGATTACCAAATGAACCTAGTATGCATGTGTCGCATGCCCATAATGCCCATAGGTTGCGGATTAATTTTGAAGCTTTTTTCTAGCAGACTGTAGTGACAGAACAGGATCCGAAGTCAACATGAAGTCAAAGTCAAAAATAATTTATTTAGACCTCTAGGATCACATTGAAAGAGCTAGGTCATTCTGCTCTTGTTCCTTCGCGATCAATACTGTGAAGTTCCGGGGCACGGTTGAGGACACGGCTTGCAGCCTGGCTTTCTTTTTGGTGATCCATCCTCTTAGGTAAATCTAAATAGACAAGCTCAAATTGGGAGCCAAATGAACATGGGATTCAATACAAGAAAATTCTCGATCTCACCATGCTGTAAGCAGCATATTACAGCCACTGGCATAGAATGATCAGGGCACCCTCGTGCAATAACTCGGGTCGACTAACGACGCGGATATCTATTGTATTTCTATCCTATTGTGGACCAGATATCCCCATTCAGATGTATCGCTGTATCGCATGATTTATTGCGATACCACTAGAAGATTTAAACCAAGGTAGGTATGATCACCACTGTATCTCATTGGAGATATTTCTGATCAATTTATACCGAGGTAAGTAAACAGGATCACGGATGGGATACCCCATTGTGGAAATTTTAGATCATTGAGAGTTTTGAAGTCCTTTTAAGGAGTCATTATAACGATTACCTAGTACATTATACGCGTATGCTTATGAGGTAGGTAGTGGTAAATTCTAGTGCCGAGTTTTGAGGTCCAAAGATTTTGTTTATTAAAGAGCTTTGGGCTCTTTAGCAGACATGCTACTTTTAGCATCATTTAGTCGCCTTTCAGAAGCAAAATGCAGCGGCCAACATTTCACACCGTACACTTAAAAACGTCGATGAAGTCGATGCAGCACCGAAAATGCACGATTTTGATACTGCGATTGAACGCAGAGGGTCGCTAAAACGCGATGCAGCATCGATGTAGTCGCAAAATCGCCGATCGCCGATGCTAGAAGCATCATGTCTGCTAGGTATACCTCTTAAGCAAAAACTTTGTTTCTGTTTGTTACAAATAGAGCTCAATCTGGATGATTAACTTAATTCACGTTACTCGTAGACGACGAAGATTGAGTTCTTTACTTCAGAAACTAAAATTGTTCATGAAAAATCTCGTGAAGCAGCTTATTTTCGTAAGATTTTTTTAAAAAATTTAAAGTGGCTGAACCACAATGATAGCCCCAACTATTGATTTGTAATTTTTTTTTGTTTTCTTGTTGAATTTTTTTTTTGTATGAGACGCGGTTAAGTCCCTTGCCCATGTTTTATTTGCATTCACTGACGAACATTCAAACTTCCATTATTATAACTGGAATTGAGAATTCAATCACTAATGCTCTCCCATGGGCGATCACAATGCATACATGCATCACGGTATTGGAAAAGCTTTTAACCAAATTGCCTCTATTACCCGAATTCGACGCACATCCGATACAAATCCAGCTTGGATCCAATGATATATTTTCTAAATATGGGCTTTAACTTTACCACGGAGTAGACTTGGATGACAAAAACGCCTGGGACTGAACATGCTCCAACTCCGTTTATTTATACTTACTTATTAAAATCATAAAATATTGTATCAAAACTATATCAAAAAATTGACGTGTCAAAGTGATCAACCTACATGATCTTAATGAATAAATCATATTGAGTTTTGAGTTGTAGACAACTAGTAGGTACTCTAGGTCTATTCAGTCGATCGAATTGTTCTATTACCTATCCACAATAGAAAGAATTGGCTTCATTTGCGTAAATTTATCGACGATGCGTAAGGTCACGGTTGCTATTTATTTTTTAATGACTCCATCAGATCAATTATGGTACCAGTGGATATGTCAGATATAGCTACAAATCTTTACAGCGGCGTTGGTGTATGCGTTGGGTGAGCGGTTGTGTAGGTATGTGTTTGTATGTTTATTTATTCCTATTTATTCTCAAATTGGATTAAACGAGATGATACATAAGTACTACGTCCGGTATGCTTTCAAATAGTGATAACAACAAAAATAGTTGGTTGTATTAATTTTAAACCAGTTAGGGGTTGGCTTTAGTGCCATTCCTTACCCTGAAATTAGCTATTCCATATTTATAAATAATGGATCTGTTAGTTGCGCTTAATTTTTTTTTTTTAATTTGACATGAAACGATTTTGTATAAACATATTGTCTCAGCTTAGGTACATCCAACCAATATCCTCTAATGCGAAGTCCAATGCAAACGATATCGGTACAAAACGAAAGCAATTAAATAAACGTGTTGGAACTATGTACTAGTTAGTTAGTCCGCGCGTGCTGAGCCGACCAAATGGCCTATAAACTTGATGCTGTGCTAGATAGCGCGAGTGGCTGGAAATATGAATTATTTGCCAATTTGCCAATAATTTACTAAGAAATTGACCATGCTATTTGCGAATATGTAGCCGGCCTAATAGCTTATGTTTCCAGACATTTGAGAGGCGAGGAAAATGAGGAGTGGTAAACTAGGAAAAAATACTATTAGGTAGGTACATTTTTATACTGTCGCGATTTGAACACATTTTTAAATTAGTTGCACTTAATCGCGTAGTAGTACCTACTATTATTCTGTGGTAGTAGACTCTACAAAAGTTTCTGGCTAGAACTTGAGTCGTAAAACGATGTAAGTATGTAAAAAAACAATTGCACTATGTGCTTTACATGAGTCATTGGTTATTGCAGTAAGTGAGCGTGTGAGAGTGAGTAATTTCATCGTGAAACCGTAAAAAAATGATTTATGACCTCACATGCAAGATATTGCAACGACTACCCAATAATCCATATTCTGAGCCTCACTCAGCGTAGCTCTATATATTGTATCATGTTGCCTGGTCCTTGTGAGATAGACCACTTATGTATTTTCGGAAATAACTCTTTGTCTAAGAATCTCTCGACTGTCCCAACGATTTGAGCAGATTTCACCGTATCCAAGAATTTAGTCACAAACCTGTATAATAACAAAAAAGTCACATAGATATAGTTGTAAAAATTGTACCAGTAGAACTTAGAACGAACCCATTCAAACGAAGCACCAGAAGTTTTATGTACACAGCAAATGGAATTACTAAACGTAATTGGAACCATAGTTTTTATCTCGATTAAACCGACTAATCTTGTAAACTGTTACGATACCGAACGAGAACAGTTTGAAGTTAGACAATTATCTGCTATCTACGTTATTGTGACGGCTTTAGAACGTGTAGTCAAGAAATGCGGCAATAGGGCATTCGTTTCTGCTTGGTAATTTAGAAATCCAATTTAGGAAATAATAATCATTAACGGTCTTATGCATAGAAACGGCTAGAGCTCTCTTTTGTTTTTGAAAACAACGTTCTAGTCACGTCTAGTCACACCAAAAGGTCACTAGATATTTTACCACTGAGAACAATGAAGATTATGACCGCGACCTTCAAGTGGAACATCCCATAATCCCAGGGCACCTAACTACGTAGTAACTACTAAACCTTCACTTGTCAAACCGCCATCCAATCGCAAATCGTAAAGTAATTAAGATATTACACATCACCGCCCCAGCCCGGACATAAATCTTACGAGCCCTCAGGGCCCCTGACCTCTGATAAACCCCTTAATTTCAGGGTCTGCCTCGATCAGGAATTGCTACAGAGGCTTGGGAATATATTAGCATTTTTACAATTGTACTGGAAGCTCTTGTTTAAATTTGTCTGAAAATAAAGTTAATAGGTTGCTTTTAAATTACTGATCATGGAAAATTTAAAAGTAACATTCTTGATTCCAAGGATCGCTATAATTTCAAGTAAATTTCTTTATTTCTGTGATAATGGGAATTAATTTCTAGAGTTTCATATTCCTTTTTATAAAAAGTAAATAAAAATGATTCTACAAGTACCTACTTAGTTTAACGTAAAAGTAACTCAATCTATTCTCTGCCAGGGACAGCACATTTAAAGAATAAAAGCACTGCAGTTGCCAAAGGACCATTCAAATAGAAAAACTAAGTAAAGGTGTCTCATTAGAGGAAACGTTTGTCTTGCGCCTCGTGCAAGAAAACGAACGATTTTTTGTGCACACAATGACTGCAATTTAGTTTCCGGTGCTCAAAGCTCAGGGTTTCTACAAATCACTTGCCGTCAAATGAGCAGTGCGATTCGGACTTCAGAAAATGCGTCCGATTCAAAGATTCTCTTCGGAAAGTTTGTTTTTTCAGCGTAAAAACGTCACTTTCCGAATTCGGAATACATTCCAAGAAGGTCTGAATTGCGCACTTCTGAATGACATTTCTACATATCACACACATCATGTCGGTTTTCTGAGTTCAGTCTGTCCAGCAGAGTCATTCTGTAAACTTACTTCGAACGTCGAAGAGCTGAATCCGCTCTGTGAGATTTCTCGTATACGAAATTTGAATCTTACAATACATTCTTGTGTATTTAGTGAGCTCGGTCACTTGAGTGAATTCGAAGTGAGTCTACAGAGTCATTCTGTAGACTGTAAATGCTTGCATACATTTTACACTGACGGCTCCGATGCGACAGAAGTTTATGAACAGGTGAAATTAAGGAAACAATCTTTTTCCCGTTCCTTTTTAATAAGTACATTGTTTTAAAATTAGTATCTGGTATCTATTCAACTCAAAATGTTTTTTTATTGATGATTTCGTATACTTCGAATATGTTTACTTGATGTTTAATGTACAAAGAATTACATTCACGGGAGTGACACCCAGTAAGTATGATTCTGCACCCGATGGGACCGTAGACCACAGACGGCAGTGAAATATTACCGTTGAAATACAGCGTCAAACTGCAGCGACTCGTATCACAATGGTTAATAAAGCATAATTTTTTTCGGATGGACTTTTATGCTGTTACTGCCACTCGAGTTAGGTACTGTGTTACACAGGACTAATTAGACCGCTGGATATGCGGCACCGTCACATCATATTACGATGGACGTCTTTTAAGAAAGCAAAGCGTAACTACAGGACTTATCTCATTGCTCTGGAATTCGTTTTAGAGCACCTGCGTTTTTGTAAAAGTTCTGCTTCAAATGCAGTGAATCTTAGTTGGTATTGTAAATTTCAAAGACGAGAAATGCCCAGCCTTTTCTATGGAACTATAAAAAATAATAAGTTTACCTTATTTATTTTGGCACGTAGGTATTTGAATCAATACACGTAGGTACAGTAAAAAAAGTAAAGTAATTTTAGATAGACCTACCACTTATGCTAGTTTGTTCTCTATGCGTTCCTACACCATTGATCAGCTTGTGATAAACTTTGGTAGGGTCTTCTAAGGACGCTCGCGATGGTTTCTTGACCAAAAATCATAATAAAGAATAAACCTACCAACCCAATATTTTTTTACTTTACTTGGCATATTCTTTATTATTTCTCCAAAAGTTTAGTCCCAAAATAGATGAAAAAAATATTAAAGACAGAATATGGTATTTTTACACCTTACGTGTACAAAAAAGCTACAAAAAGCAACTTTCACACAGGATAAGCCACTTCGCAATATAATAAAATATTGAAAAGCTCCTTGTAAAGAGGAATGAAATAAAACAAATGTTTTATTAAGCTTCCTTTATCCCACCTGATATTCCTTTGATGTGCAAAATAAACCATGCAGCTTAGCTCCTGAAAACGGCAGGTTGAGAAAACAATTATTTAGTGACATAAAAGTATGTTTTAAGCTTTCACGAATTGTGTCTTTATATTCACTTATTTACCTACCGACGTTCGTGGCGTAGCTTGCTTGGACGTTCTTGATTGATTGTTGAAGTTAAGTTGTGCGCGGTCACTTTTAGGATGGGTGGCCGCAAGTGGTATTATGAGCTGAGCGCTTCCGTGCTTCAAAGGGCACGTTAATTGTCGGCCCCGGCTTTTAAGTCGTTTAGCCATGACGGAGGCCTCTAGGCGGCCTAAAAACTCCGTCACCAGAGTTGGCCACTGGCTCATACGAACTTACTTACTTTTACCGACGTTTCAGATGACATTACACCGTGATCATGAGAAGAAGCATGATGGTCGATCGTATATCTATGGATATTGATGAGGGACTTTGAACTACCCTTTTTCAGAAAACACAATATTTATGAACTAAGCGCCCTAGTGGCGTAGCTTGCTTAGACGTTCATTTGGATTGGTGATCGCAAGTAGCATTAACAGCTGAGCGCTTTCGTGCTTCGGAGGGCACGTTGAAAAAGGACTAAAAACTCCGTCACTGGAGTTAGTCACTACCTCATGCGAACTTATAACATACAATAATATTATTATGTAGAGTTGCGACCAAAGAACTCATAAACTACGTACCTACCTAACGAAGTTCCTTGGTTGCATGCACTACATTGACAATTATTGTCTAAACACTCAAAAGTTAATTCCCAAAATGGCGAGGTGTGTGTGTCATCGTTAGGAAAAGAGAGCGAGAGAGAAAATTTTGGTGGATTACATAAAGCCGTTGTGTCACCTTTTTTGGGAGTCTACAACCTGCTCTACTGAGTGTGTCACTGCATGTGTGTATAAGTGTAACATGGGTTTTAATTTCTCATTTTTACAAGACAAGGAACCTCCAACAATGCCCCCTCTCCCCCTAATCCGCTAAGCTCCGTAATCGGAGCGCACGGGCAATCTCCCCCAATCTCCCCTATCCCTCTGAAATGGTACCATGCTAATTTGCTCGTGTGTCTCACCTTCCGACGTTACATATGGCACAATTCTGTTGTTAGAGAATGTGAAAATATAAAAAACACATTTTTAAATACTTACTTACCTACATAATTTTAAATGGCTTTACTTTCAACTGAGGCTCAATTATCATTTTATTGAAAATGAAAAGTCATCAAAATTTTAAATTCCGACGGGATTCGAACTCGCTATGATTCAACAAGCGATCCTCTCGGCCACGGAATCCATATTCAATTAGGTAAGTATCATTATTTTGAATGTACCTACTTATCATGTTTTCTTACATTTTGCCACTTTTGGGCATGTGTGAACCAAAAACAAGTGATAATTTCAAATTGAAATTAAAAGATTATTAGAAACCTCGAGCACGACTTACCCAGCAGTGAGACATAGGTCCACAACAACTAATTAAAAATAACAAAAGAAAACGTAATTGAAAATCATCTTTGTTGCACCATTTAATTCACTGGATTTTTGGAAATCTCTCATACTCATTGGTTTATCATGTAGCCACGACGGAGGCCTTAAGGCGGCCTAAAAACTTCGTCACCAGAATTGGCCACTTATTCATACTTACTTGTCATGTGACTTTACGCGCTAAGCTAGTTAGGTAATATAATACATAGGGGGCCTTACTTATGAAAGATGTTTAAAGTTAAACACTGGTTGAACAACGTCCTGTCTTTATTTGTGGATAGTGACAAACAGAGACAGGACGTTGTTTAACCAGTGTTCAACTTTAAACAACTTTCATAAGTAAGAGGGAGGATCTATCGCAGCTAAAAGCACCTTATCCCAAGCACCCAACAAGGAAGGATAAAACAATGAAAGTGCGTTTTTATACCGCTTAAGTCCGCCGTATCAAAGCCTACTTAGGAAGGCATGAGATCCCGAGCTCTATATGGAAATTGGAAATCGTTTGGACAGTCAACCTAAACAGATAATAAGCATTTTCATTTATTTTAGGAAATTAAATTATAGAAAAAAAATCTTAGGGTGATTTGCATTTTTTGTGTTAAATACAACTAGGAATCGTTACGTACGACCTTAGTGAGCTCCTGAAAACTTAAACAGTACATTTAGACCAAAATATAGTCAAATCAAAAGCTATTGACGCATTCAGTGGCCACGACATATACAGTATCAGGAGGCAATATTTGCTTACACTCAACGGGACACTGTAGTGTATGTAATGTAGTGCCTGGAACAAAGTTTAGATGGAGTAATTATTGCCCATGTCTTTTCTGTGGATATGGCTGGTTAAGCTGAGAGAAATAGATGCTGGGCAAGCCTACTCCGTTATCATAACAACAGTACAATACCGTCTGGTTTAATTAAATTAACTAGAACGACGAATAGACAACATTCACTGTCAGATACAAACTGACTACCGCAGACGTATTTACCCAAATCATACCGAAATCATTTATTTCAACTTGAACAGGACAAGTGGGTATTTAATTTTCCTAAACCCCTCTTATAAAGGTACCTGCCAACCGCTTTGTTTTCCTTAAGGGCCCTGCACAACAGACGGCACGAGGGGTCGATGCCCTTAGATACATCAAAGGCTGTCGTCTCCACGTCTGTCCGTATGTAGACTTTTTTAGCCGCACAATTAGGCTTTCCTGGTTTTGACACTGCCCTTACTATTTGTTACAGAAATATAAAATAGAAACTGTTGAAAATTAAAAAATAAAAATATGATTTCGAAAATAAAATAAACACAGTACCTACATACCTAAGTCACATGCGTGATTGACTTACTGTAACGTAGGTAAACAAGTTCATTATGCAGTATGTAAGCAGTTTTTCTGCAACCCTATTTCATTAAAAGGAGAGAGCTCGTAGTGAATTACCTAAATAATGCTTTAATTATCCTAACTGTTGCTAACTTCAGTCAATTAGCATCGTAAAAAAGTAGGATGCACATTACGCAATTCGTAGGCCAAATAGCGAGACAGGGCGATGATTCTTACATGAGTTTCCTAAGAAGTGTTGAGTTTTCGAGTTTCTTTCGAGAAATAGTAGTTTGGTCTCGTAGTTTCCACGTTTCCGTGGGGCGGGCATCTTGCGAGGGATTACAGCGATCCCTACAACTTACGGATTTATTCGTACAGACTGTTATTATGTTTCCTTATTATATTCAAGTTTTCTGCGAGAAGTTTTTCGTAAGTGAAATTGATGGGCGAAAATTACTGTCTTACTATTATTATGATATCTAGATTTATCCGACTGTTTCACTTGCTTTAGAGAAGGTCTTTTTGCAGGTCGATATACAAAACTTTTTTAATACTCTTAAATAATTTTTGGAATATTAGGTACCTAGGTAGGTACTAGCAATAATATGCATTTTAATAAAGCGCTTGAAGTAAATTAGGACCTTGGAGCTAATTTGCCATCCTAATTGATTCAAGTTATCTCTAATTTAATGCAGGATAAAAGAGAAACCTGTTATTCACACTATAAGTACCTACACAAACGTCTTTCGCTTTCCCTACTCATTCTCTCTTACCCTTTCCTCTTTAAGAGTATTAAAAAAACATCCCCTAAAGACCCTAACTGATGCTGATTGCTTTACCCCATGCATTACAAAGTACTGTCTACTTATCTGAACGACTAGCGTTCTGTGCACTTGACTGACTACACCCTCGCTTCACGTCACAACATCGACTATTCACATCATTTACCTCTGTATCCGCCCGATTGCCTTAGGCCACTACAATGGCCCAGGGCACTTGAGGGGTCGCGCGGCCACTAAAATCACGATTTCTATGGTGTTAGGGCTTCCCCATTCGTCGGGAGTGTCTTTATTTGTTGGTAACATTATTCTCCCACTGTTGTTCATGCTAAAAGTCATAGATAATTTATAATATTTCTACAATGTGTCAAAATACCGGAAGAGAAAATACGTTTTCAAACTTTATTTTTGAAAGAAGGTTCAAATAAGATTTTCAGCGATGACCTATACATGTTTGGCATTAATTAAATCTGACAGGTATTTAGGATAATTACTGAACCATTAAAACTCCGTTTTATAGTAAAAAATTTGAATTTGATCAACATTTTGAATATTGCGGGTGAATTTTGTTTGAAGGTCGGCTATTGTGATTGGTGTGTAGTAGTGATGTGAAGGAGGTTTGTTTTGTTCGTATTGTTTGCTAACTACATATTTATACCAATCAGAAAGACTTCAAACTAGACTATAGGATGAGAAATGAACCAGTATTGAATTTTTATTTGCCGTGAGCGCACTCCCGCTCCTGGCGCGCGGAACAAAATGGCGTGTTTTGGCCTTTTGCAAACGCGAATTAGATAATTACTTTAATGTCGATGTGTATATGTTTTGTGTTAAATAATAAAGGTGTGTAGTGTACTAAGTGTGTGCACCATGTTGACGCAGATATTTGCTATCAATTTTGAACAATTGTGAGTTTTTATTTTGCAAGGTGCCAAACATGTTTACGGAATGGAATAAACAATTTATTTGGTGGTGACAATGTAATCCCCTTGAGCAGGTAAGTAAGTAGTTAATAAGCTTGTTAAATTCCGATTCCAATGATACCACAAACAGGTTTAGTCCAGGAATAAAATCACTGGCAAAAAAAGTTAAACCGCTATCAACAGTTGTTTCGCGGGCGTTGGTTAGACTAGGCAGGCAATCGGTCCAGGGGGCGGGGCACCTCAACGGGTATGGCGAAATCTTATACAGCAAATGTAAAGATTAAATTGTCTTATGCATAAAACTTAGTGCGCTGACCAAGCTCACTAGAGGTAGAGCGTTGTTTCCAAAATAAAAAGCGCTCTCAGGTCGGCGCACTAAAGGCCTTACTTATGAAAGATGTTTAAAGTTGAACACTGGTTTAACAACGTCCTATCTTTATTTGTGGATAGTGACGAATAGAGACAGGACGTTTAACCAGTGTTCTACTTTAAACATCTTTTATAAGTAAGGGGTAGTTATACATACCTAATACAAAAATAGTTCAATAGTTATAAATAAATAAATGAGTAAAAGGCCCGCATGGACTACTGCTTTTTTATCCCACGGGAAACATGCATTTTTCGGGATAAGAAGTAGCCTATGTCACTCTCCAGTCCTCCAACTATCTCCACACAAAAAATCACGTCAATCCGTCTCTCTGTTTTGATGTGAAAGCAGGACAAACAAACAAACACAAACACACTCACATTTATAATATGGATAAGGATGAGGGAACACATACACACATACATACCGGTCAAACCCCTCTTTTTTGCCTCGCTGCCGCGCCGTAGTCAGCTAAAAAGTGGGTGCATTTGTTGTTCAGATATTTTTATTTTGTTTCAAATTGACAAAATTATTATTGTGTCCTTCGAAAACATAAATGAAGTTAACACTTCGAAAAGTTTACAAAGAAATGTATAAAATCATTCACTAGAAAATTAAAAAGAAAGTTACAAAGTTTCGTTATTTTCTGATTTCTTTTGTGATGGGATCTTTTGGAACTGTAACTCGATTATTTTCGTAGATAAATTGTTTTTTTTTGGACACCATTTTTGCTTTTGTTTATCAGGAAAATGATGAAAGAAATATTCTCTGATTTGGATTCGTGTGTAGCTTAAAACAACAAAAAAAAAAAAAAACGTTAGGAACCAAGAGTTACCTACCTTAGTAGATTTATCATTTCCTAAGCATAAAAGCTAATACTTACCTTGCTTTTGGATTAATAAGTAAGTTCGTATGAGCTAGTGCCTCTGGTGACGGAGTATTTAGGCTGCATAAAGGCCTCCGTCATGGCTTTACGACTTAGAAGTCGCGACGTGCCCTCCGAAGCACGAAAGCGCTCAGCTCGTAATGCCACTTGCTGCCACCCATTGAACCCATTTGTATTAATGAAAAATACGGTGGCTTATTTCTGCCGTTCAAAGATTTTTGGGATATAATTTACTAATGGTTGTTTTTCTTCTTCTTCTTCTTCTTCGTCGTAAACTTCATTGCTGAAGGTCGTGCCCGTCCTGAAACGCCTTGACGGAATGGTTGTTTTTAGACTATCGAATAAAAATGCCGTAACTCGAAACGGTCTTTGCTCGAAAATCAAACATGAATGTGTAGGTATTACACACTCCCAATTTCAAAGGGTACCTAATGTCATAAATTAATTTATACATCGGGTAACACCGAGCCTAGGTCAATGAACCTTTTATATTTTCAGAAAAAGGCATAAAAGTTTTTAGATGAGTTGGACCACTTTTTATAAAATCATGTGACGATTGTTAGGTTTCGAAGCTTTCAAGTCTAGACTTTGACAAATTATATTTTGTTTTTGAAGTAAGTAAACATTTTAGGCAGAAAGGTTTCTAAAAATGGAAAAATTATATTTTGCTTTTGGATTCCTTCAACAATAGGCACCACAAAAATGCTTTTAAGTCCCTGTGTTGAAAAGAACAATTTAATAATGTGTTTACGCCAAATGTACCCAGCTTATTGTGGTTTTTAAAGCTTTCTAACAAAAGTCGGGTTGGTATAGAAAGGCACCTTTAAATTTAAATATTTTAACCTCACGTTCTTTTTATACAGGGTTTAATTTGATCTAGGTAAGTACCTACATAGTTTAAAGGTTTTAATGCTTTCTTTCGTCTTTTATACTTATTTATAAAATGAACAGTTTTAAATAGGTAGTAAGTAATTAGAAAACAAACTCAAATTCATAAAAAATAAGATTGTTTTTGCATCCTACTAATATTATAAAGGCGAAAGTCCGTGTGTGTGTGTGTGAATGTTTGTTACTACGTATCTCTATAACTTCTAAACCAATTTTGATGAAATTTTGAATGTAGATAGTTTAGGTTCAGGAATAGCACATAGGCTAATTTTTTTCCCGGTAAAAATGTATGGTTCCCGTGGGATACAAAAATAGTAGGTAGTCGACGCGGGCGAAGCCGTGAGTTTTCACTAGTAAGTGAAGCCGTGAGCTTTCACTTGCAACTTGCAGAATATTTGGCAGAAATATACCTAATAAATAAATAATAAAAAGAAACAAGAGAACACATCCCACACTAAACTTCCTGCATCAAATCTAAGTCCACGCACCACCTCGAAAGCCCATAGCAATATCCTTATAACAGTTCAGCATCACGTCCCAAAGGCCGAAACTTGAAAAAAATAAGTGTCAATGACATAACGTGAAGATACGGCACTCGACAACAGCATCCGAATAGCCTTCTTACCCAAAAAAATCTGTGTTTGATTTACAGTCGAGCTCTACGTCGAGAACGCCATAAAGTAGGCCCCTGTCACAGACAAGCTGGTGAATCGGCTGATAATGCTTTACAATATTTGGTGCGAGATATCTTTATAAGATTTACGACAATCGTGTGATGCGAGTTTCCGTGTTTTGGGTAAATAAAGTTTGGTTTGTATGTATCAAGACCGATTATCGAATTTTACCAGATTCACATTTATAGTATAAGTAGTCTGTCTTAAATTAACTATAACTTTTGACAGTGACAGATGTCAAATATTCCCCTCACAAACCTCGTGAAACCATATCAATAAACATTCAATAGGCTATCCTCGGGGCTCGGGATAAATAAACTAGAAACAGACAGATGCCGATTAGATCTACCGAGAGCACGTAGTGTATTGGATAAACGTCAAACTTGACGTATGGTTACGTTGCGTCTTGATATAACTTGGTCGTTTGGTCCAAGTAAAACTATTGTTTACCATGGGGTGTGAAACAAAGGAAATCCAATAATCTTAATACAAAACTAACAAAATAATAAATAATAATTCCTTCTCTCTCTCACTTCATGTGTTCACGGACTGGACGGAGGCGGCGAAGGACAGAAGCCGGTGGCGTTCTATTGTGTCGGAGGCCAAGGCCCACATTGGGTCAATGCGCCAGGGAATAATCATATTCCTCTTTCACTTAGGTACATCATCTACATCTAAGTATCTATAGTAGGTATCTATGGTAACATTAATGTCCTGTCCTCATAACTTTCGCCAGCTGGCGACAATTATTCGCAATGCGATAATGTGCATCGGATGCAAGTAATCACCGAGGGTCGGGCTGCAGTTAAAATAATCATCGAATGATCGACCAATTAGGTACAAACTAACTTGCTGCCCGCTGCACGCTCACGTCACGTACCTGGATGAAAAGTAGCCTTTGAAGAGTAGCGTGGTAGACCGATTTTTATGATTTTAGAATCATAAAAATCGGTCCAGCAGCCTTTCTTGAGTTATAATAAAATTATTGATAACTAACCCGACTTTTAAGATATACTTAAGTAAGTATTTGTTTGTTGAGACGGCAGATGGACCAAATGCATCATGGAGTGGAGACCACGGCTCGGAAAGAGGAGCGCTGGTAGACCATCCGCCCGATGGTCCGATGACATAAAGGCATATGCCGGGACAGACTGGGCCAGGAAGACCAGCGATAGAGCAGTGTGGAAGAACATTGGAGAGGCATATGCCCTGCAGCGGGCGAATATTTATGCTGAAGAAGAAGAAGAAGAAGTAGGTACTTATTTGTAACATTTTCAGTCATTGCATTTTATTTCAATTATGGGACATTCAAGCAAAATAAATAACCCCTTGACTGTCAAAGTCGTCTGAAATCATAGATCTTTTTATTATAAACTAACAAAGTTATTTACTTGGATCCCGCGCTGTTACATCAGCTTGAACGAATAATCAAAATTGAATTAAAAAGCATCTTAATGCAAATTCCCGAGGGTTCAAATTAAAACTAAGTTACAGTTGGAAATGCGACGAGGAAATACTGACCTGTTTTCGCAACAGAACAATGCTTTTCACTAAACTAAATTACTTTTGCGGGGATAAGATATTTTTTTCAGCGAAGCTCGGTAGTTTTTGCGTTAGTTGCGATTTTTTTCAAATGTGAGAGAAAAAATTAAATAGGTAAGTACCTACCTACCTACCTATACATATATTTTCCATTACATTAATTAGATTTTAGTGGGTTAAATTCAAATTCGAAGCAAGTTTTCTTAGAATGTAAGTATTTTTTAACGTTTAAACGGCGAAATGCGAGTAGGCAGCTACTATTTACCCGACTGCGCAAAGCAAAGGAAGGGTAATGTGTTTATCAGTCTATGTATGTATGTTTGGATGTTTCTATGTGGCACTCTAGAGGCCAAACGCGTGGACCGATTTTGATAATTCTTACGTCAATCGATTCGTCTCAACCTTGGGAGTGCTACTAAAGACATGACAGTAAACAAAATTCACCAGTGCCACAACCAGACGCCATATTGTCAAAATTAAAAAAACCAAAATCGTCACACTATATCAAGTGGGGTATCGTTGAATAGGTATTTCAAAATCAACTTTAGGTTTCTTTTATCATTTTTCATTTTAAGTAATAGTTTAGGAAAAATAACGGTTTAAAGTTGATTAATAATAATTCTCGCTATGGATGTTTCTATGTGGCACTCTAGAGGCCAAACGCGTGGACCGATTTTGATGATTCTTACGTCAATCGATTTGTCTCAACCTTGGAAGTGTCACTAAAGATATGACAGTAATCAAAATTCACCAGGGCTACAACCAGACGCCATATTGTCAAAATTAAAAGAATCAAAATCGTCACACTATATCAAGTGGGGTATCGTTGAATAGGTATTTTAAAATCAACTTTATCATAACTAAAAAGTGTTAAATAAAAAAATATTTAAAAAAACAAAAACCCGACTGCGTCAAAACTAAAAATAAAAAAACAAGCCTGCAAAGAATTACTCACAGTCGGGACCCATAACATTGGGAAGATTTGATTGGTAATAAAATGAATGGGTACCGACTGTGAGTAATTCTTTGCAGGCTTGTTTTTTTCTTTTTAGTTTTGACGCAGTCGGGTTTTTGTTTTTTTAAAATATTTTTTTATTTTATAAACTGTGTCGCTACAACTACTTTTTTAACTCAACGTACGCATTCATCACAACATAAACCCCTTCGGCTGAAAAGCTTCAATTCTAGCAAAGCCTCCACTTGTTTGCCTTTTGCAACTGAAACGTTTTTAAGTTTACACGATCCCGTTTTTGCCGGTCTCGATCCGGCTTTGGCCAATTCAAAAAGGGACAAGACATAATGCCATTGCTGGACACAGTTGTCACATAGATGACTTAATAGTTTTAGCGTTTTGAACGTTTCACTCGCTCTAAAAAAACTCTTGTAAAGCCCATCACACACATAGTAGGTACACATAGCGGATAATAATATCTTATGAAATATAAATCTTGAGATCGCGCCCATACAAATTCTATGGAGGACCACACACAGCGAATTTAAATTACAAAATATATTTGGTGCGATCTGTCAAGATTTATAATAATCAAAAGATTTATTATCTGCTGTATGCTCGATGTGTGTGTGGTACCTACGCTTCACTTGCTAAAGTCCGTCTCGCTGACGATCAAGATACGTTCCTACGTCCAGTTTCAATATTTTATCTATCTGCGATTTTGCTTACTGTGGTTATGTGTTTGACATTACTCCTATACTAAAAATGACAAATAGTAAAGTACCTAGTAAAGTAACCAAAAAACCAAAACCAGAATCAGCTAAATAGAAAATTGAAACTGGCCGGTAGTGACCCCGATGACCAGGCCCCTGATTGTCTATCTTTGATAGCGACCAAAATCGGTCTCAAACTATCAAATATGTCAGTGACCACGCAAGTAGCTCTGTCTCTCTCGTCTCAACGAGACCGAACGTGACAAAAGATACCTACGAGATCGTTTTGACAGTTCGAGACCAATTTGAGTTTGAGACAAGTTAGATAATCAGCCCGCTGATAACCGCCGCCACTAACACGACAGAGATATCTTTGGTGTACCTAATTATGTGGGATTGTCACAATTTTGCCAATGTCAGTATCGAATGAAATAAGCTCGCAGTTTCTCTTATTTTTGCGTATTTATTCCGAAAGAGATATTAAGCCAACAATTTTCTGTCGGTCAGTCAAGTGATATAAACTAGACGTTTTTCATTTAACTACGCAGAAAGTCAAGCTATAATAAACTTAAATTCAGTTCAACAAAGTTCTATTCACATTGAAAGCCGATTTGTAATGCTCAAGCCCCGGGTATACGATGTTAATCGGATCTATTTAGGAGTATTTCTATGCTAGTTGAAAGGATCTGCAGTGGATTCGATACGGATCGTTTTTGACTTTTTGCGAGCTAACTGAATCGGTTAATCTGTTAGTTTTCGTTGAGAATTTATCGGTTTTATGTAATAAAATACTTTATTTTTAGTTATTTTATGAGTTTTGTTTTTAAATGAGAACAGGCATTTAAAAGTTTTTAACTACATTTATGATATTCAGTCGATTATTAAAATTTAAAGAAGACTGGCGAAGTTCTTTGAAGCTACGACCCAACTATAATCTGCCTCGTTCATGAACGAAATAAACCAAGATTTGTACCTACAACCTACCACCGCAAACAAAATAATACTAAAAGTTACCCTCTAAAAGTTGGGATTACAGAGATATAAAAATAATAAATAAAGAAGTTAGGTTAGGTTAGTTTTTGTTATTTTCTCTAAATGAAATGATTTTATGACTATAACCTAACTCTTATGACTTTTTCGTTAAAATATGACCCTAGAGTAATCTAAAATAATCCGTTTGCCTACACATACTACTTCTGTTCTTTTAAATCTGCATGTAAAAGCTTATTAGTTACTATTTTTGCAGCTAAATATTTACCTATTTTACATAAACTCAATTAAAATATCGTCGACGATACTGCAATAGCGCTGAACTACCATTTGCAATACCGCGAAACTGCAAAAAGTAGCGAAATTCAAATTTGCGTGCCACGCTGTCCTAGTCAGTCATTGGCGCAAGTTGGTGAAGACACCACATTGAATAAGCCATCAGAAGCTCTCTGGTTGTAGTTGGAGGAGAAGTAACTTATCAAAACGTAAACAAATTGTTGTGATTACTTTGCGCTCCGTAAAAAAACTTTATTTTCCATATTTTTGTGATTAAGAAGTACCTTCCGTTTGTGTTTCATATGAATAAATTGTTTTATACTTTTTATCATAGTTTCAATTACGCGTATCTGCCAGTATCTGCCCATATTGAGACCAGATATTGCTACAAAAAAAACCGCGTAAGTGACATAAAACTCGAAAACTACTAGGAAAATCGCAAATTTTCTACCACTGACTGATGGCCTGGTACTCTAAAAACCCTATTATTTCATTAAGATGCGCTTAACATTCGAAATACTAAAATTAAAAAGTTTTTTTTATCTCCTGTAAAGTTGTCAACCTTGTAGTTACGCACTATTGCAAATAGTAGATCCGGGCTACTGCAGTATCGACGACGATATTAATTAAATTGACTTTGAGAGAGATAGTATAAAAATAAATTACTCTAAGAACACCACGAAATCTCTGCACAAACAAACACGAACGAAATCGAAGTGAAAAACTTAACTCAATGCTACTAGCTAAGATAATGTCAGTCTGACTTTGACATTTGACACTTATTTTGATGTTGAACGTTCCATTGCTGGCATTTATTTTATTTCTTCTGCGGTTTGTCTAGATAACTATAAAAAACCTATAAATAGATTAAAAACTGACTATAATTCTGATATTTTTTTGTAATAAATTCACCATTAATCTAATTAAAACAATGTGAAAAACAGTTTTGCACCAAAACGCAACACGCAACAACAAGTGTGTGCGTATAACGAAACGTTTTCTCATAACAGATAAGTTACGTTTAGTTTTCGCATCCTTGAAAACGTTTTGTTGTCAATCTTACACACATTTTTGAAAATCATTTAATTTTTTATACCCAGCTTTAAAAAATCACTAGTTTTTAGGATGAAAGTCTGACAATAAAATAATATTTATATTTTATGTTCTTCACCATGCACGGTTCTATAAAATATTGGGTCGACTTTCGCCAGACTTCTTTAGTCACTTGTTTCATTTTAGTTCGAACCTTGAAAGAAAAAATAAACATTAAAAATAAGTAACGTATTTTGAAAGCTTAGCTTGTATCTAAGTATGTATACGCTACAATATTTATATACTTACATCACATGCGTCACATACATACAAGCTTCGAATCTTCGATATCTAATACTATTGAGTAAGTCAAGATGAGCACATAATTAATCTATCAATTTTTAAAAGGGTTGTCAGTCCGCTTGGCAACGCAGCCAGCATGTCTTCGGCTCCTGACAGTTAATAGATGAGTCACATTATGTTAGGTTAGGCGATATATCACCAGGAAATAATATCCTACTCATAAATGTGTATTGAAGTGCATTTGGTCTAGCTTTCATTGTCCTTCTTGATAGATTGTCTAAATTGAGCGAATTTTGTTCAGTCGCAAAATGGCTTACTAATGGGCTAGGTACTGGTGAGAGCTAGTGGCATCTGTGGCATTAACAGATGAATATATCTGTGTTCTGGAAGGGCCATTTTTAACTAACATCAAAAAAAAGAAGGTGGTTCTCAATTCATCGGAATCTGTTTTTTTTATGTACGAGTACCTATGTTTCCAAATTTAGGTAAGTACCTACTCAAAGACGCCTTGACCGATTTGAAAAAATCTATTGTTTTGTTTGTGGCAAACACATTGCCACAAAATCAATGTGTATTTGTGCCATATAGAGCCAAAAAAATTTGGTGAGGTTCTTCTCTTTACATTATTTCCAAACTGCTCTTCATTCCTTTTTAGGAAAAGGTAATTTCTACTTACTATTTCAACATTGTTATTCAACGGACCCAAAACATTTTCTCATTTAAACATTTTTCAAGCTAAATCTCAGGAATCCGCTTTAATTACCCTTCTCATTAATTACATCTAAGATTGCTCCGCTATTAGAAATGTAAAACAGCGGACGGAATGAGTTCCTGGATCCATCAGGTTCAAGCGTTCATTAGCTTCGATGGTAATCCTGGGGTGCTTTTGTTTGGACTCCTTCGAAATTATTTTCGGAGACGCGGAATAAGAAACAAGTGGCTAAATAAAAAATAAAAAAAAACCGACTTCAATGTTATAAGCTGAGCAATTTTCCGCACTCTCGAGGTGCATTTCTATTCATAACTCTGAAGATCCTCAATAGATCGTCACCAAAAAAGAACGAACATTTTGGCATACCTACTCTTCCGCCATTTTGAAAAAATCTCGATCTTGTAGCCAGTGATGAAACATGTGTCAATCGATAGGGGAAGTGATTACAAACAAAATATATTCAGTAATAAAATCTCGTAATCTTTATACTTTCCGAGATATTTGAGTTTGAAAATGTAAAAATTAAAACTTGAAAATGCTAATTATGCTGCCAATAATAACCGAATATGTATTTGAATATGTCTACTGTGACTGGGGATAAAATCGTGAGCCAATTTTGTTTAATTTTTAGGTAATTTTTTTTTTTTTTTTTTAATTATACAGGTGAATTTTTGAGACGGGGCAGTAAGGGCAGCTACCTTAACCGTTGTAGCTACAGGAAAACGTTCTTTTAATCTTCTTTTAAGAGCCTTTTAATCCTTATGTCAAACAGGATCGATTGGCATCAAAAAAAGTTTTTGTGTAAACTGGTCATTTTCTCGCTGCCTGTACATTTTTTAAAAAATCTGTGAATGCAGGTTAAAATATCTTCAAAAGTTAAGGATAGTCTCGTAAGAACGTTTTCCTGTAGCTACAACGGTTAAGGTAGCTGCCCGGTGGTGTTTTAGTTCATTCCGAAAAATGGACCGCACTAGACGCATTCCGACATAGATAGACGTTTTGTCCCATAGTACGGGACGCTGCTCGACTAGGGTAATTAGATGATCGACTTCAATACCATCCGTCATCTTTGAATTTTGAAAAACAACTGCGCAGGATTGCATCGTGAGTTTCTAACGTCACGACGTCGTATCGTGCATCGTGTCGTAGATTTCCACGATGTGACGTCGTATCGTGAACGACGCCGCATCGTTGTACGACGCGACGTCGTATCGTGTTTATGTGTGGGAGCCCTTACTGCCCCGTCTCAAAAATTCACCTGTACCTACCTATAATTTAAAAAAAAAATATTTTTTTACCTAAAAATTAAACGAAATTGGCTCACGATTTTATCCCCAGTCACAGTAGACATATTCAAATACCTACCGGTTATTATTGGCAGCATAATTAGCATTTTCAAGTTTTAATTTTCACATTTTCAAACTCAAATATCTCGGAAAGTATAAAGATTACGAGATTTTATTACTGAATATATTTTGTTTGTAATCACTTCCCCTATCGATTGACACATGTTTCATCACTGGATGCAAAATCGAGGTTTTTTCAAAATGGCCGACAGTAGGTATGCCAGGCTCCATATAAAAATGTTCGTACCCTTTTATGTGTCACTAATCAGAAAGCATACCGCTTCAATAAAAAAAAAATCCAAATCGGTCTAGGCGGCTTCGACTAGGTAGGTAATCGGCGAAAATATAAAAAAAGATTCCAACGAATTGAGACCTCCCCCTTTTTTTGAAGTCGGTATAAGTTTCAATTCAGAATTTTCGACCTTCCGATTTTCTCGGTTCCATGTTTCAGCAGCTTTCCATTGCTTTGAGATTGACTGATTGCTCCGCGGATATTTGTAAATGCCCTGTCGAGCTTAATAAACGTCGTGTTTTGTGCGAGCTCTATTGATTTACATTGAAGGGGTTCAATTTTATTCTGCCTTTTGTGAATTGTTAAGGAAAATTCATTTTCTAATTTTAATAAAAAATTAAAAATAATCCGAGCCTTGAGGCAGTTTGAAATTCAACGAAATTATTCAGTTCAAACGAACCTAATTATTGGAATTTAAAGTTAATTTAAAATAAAAATAATAATTAATTTAATATAGACTAAGGATAAACTACTGTGAATTGGAATCATTTTAGACAGTCTAAAACGAATTACTACAGTCAATTGTAAACCACAATAATTGTCCTGGGGATATTGCATCACACTTCGTAACTTCATTTACAAATATAATTACTTACCTACTTAAATAAATTACTTGACCATTTAAATGGCACAGACTGCAACAATAATCCTTACTAATGATTGTTTGTGAATGGACCGATACGGTCTGCGGTCGGGTCGTATAACGAGCAGTGCATGTCCGCTTTGCCTCTCCTGATTCCATTTCAGTCTGTCTTCGAGTTCCATGTTGCACACGGCCTGAAAGTAAAGCTAACATTTAGAGTTCCATGTTGCATTGTTACATTTTCATGTAACATTTCCATGTAACAATTTGAGTTCCATGTTGCACACAGCCTGAATGTAAAGCTAACATTTAGAGTTCCATGTTGCGTTGTAACATTTTTATGTAACATTTCCATGTAACATTTTGAGTTCCATGTTGCACACAGCCTGAATGTAAAGCTAACATTTAGAGTTCCATGTTGCATTGTAACATTTTCATGCATCGTTTCCATGTAACAATTTGAGTTCCATGTTGCACACAGCCTGAAAGTAAAGCTAACATTTAGAGTTCCATATTGCATTGTAACAATTTTCATGTAACATTTCCATGTAACATTTTGAGTTCCATGTTGCACAGTCTGAAAGTAAAGCTAACATTTATTTATTTAAAAGTGATTAATAAACAGGGTGGGGCAACATTTTGGGTCCAATACCTTTTCTTTTGTATTACCCTTTGGAGCCAAAATTTTGCACCATCCTGCCTTAAATGAGAATAGACAGAGCTATATGAAAAAAATCTTTGTAACTTCTCTCAGATTTTTAAGCATTTAAGAACCTTTGCAAATATCTATGGGTATCGTCAGAGGCACGTCCAAATAAATGTTCTCATTTTGCAGAAGTTAGCATTCCGTCTCCAAACGCTTTTAAAAATTCAACACCTCAAGATCCTGTGCCGATATATTTATCCTTAGCCTTATAACTCCCTTAGGACCAAATCAATTATTATGGGATTGTCTGTCCATCTTCCATTAAACATTCACTATTCACATTCACTATTAAATATTTGCTGGCTATTTACTTGAGGACAGCAAGCGAAAACTACATTGCCTACCGCATACCTCCAAAAAGACAACCAATTATTATAACAAAATGTCTTTTTTGACTTCCTAGTGCTTTTCTATCAATCAAATCAGTTGTAGTATAGTCATGTGGTTCCCATAACACAAACTCTGCTTACTTTGGGGCTACATGATGCTGTATGAAATATTTAGCATTATTTATAGGTACCTATATTGGTTTCTCGTAAAATAACACCTGTGTAGAATATTTATCTGTATGTAGCGTGTAGTGTGGAGTTTAGCCACAGAACATCGATAAGTAATACGTTTAGCTTCCTAGATAATTATGTTTTTGTTTGTCTATCCATCTTGCAAATAAACCGCTTGTTAAATAACTGCTGGCTATAATACTTGTCCGTGTGTATTGCGTTTATGACCGCCGCATCGAATAAACTTCTGTATTGAATTTAAAGTTCAGGAAGCGCGCTTAACTAAATTAGACACTAGGGGAGCGTTTGAGTTCGTGATCTTTTTCGTCGGAACTCTGTTTCCCTTTTTTGAGATAATTTGGCTCTTAAAGCTACCAAAATAATTCGTACAAGTATGTATAGTTCATTATGGAAACTGTTACGTTTATAGCCGGGTATTTATCTCATACATTAGCTTAAATGATGCGCCAGGCATGGTGAGCATTGAAAACCAGCAATGTAATCCAAACTGTCAACTGCGTTCGTCAAAGTACCTACGCAAAATATTACAGTCGTTTTCGGATATAGTTCTGTGGGCGGCATCTTATCATTGTGACTTCCTTACCATTATTATTTCATCAAAACTAGTAAGCTTTGTCAAATATAGATTAATAATTGTGGTATAACAATACTCGTCTTGTATCAAACCTAATTAGTGGTATCAGAACATTGAGATCAGATGGTTAGTAACCCAATTACTACATATTAAGGTGGCGGTTCGCGCCCGAGACCGAGATGTGAGACCAAGACCAGAGACCGAGACAGGAGACCTTGTCTTGAAAACTTACGGTTCTCTCACCGGTATTCACAAACAATACTTGCCACTTTAGCTATGCGAACGCACTGCGTTGAATAGAGCTCTCTGATTGGTTCGTTTGTGTTACGTACTTCACTTCGATAGGTTGTTGGGACCCTGTGCGTCCGCGCGCACTATGAGACCTCATAGTAATGTCTGTGAATACCGGTGTCTGTCTCGTGTCATTTTCACGTGCCTCTAAAAAGCCTATCTCTGGTCTCAGTCTCCGGTCTCGGTCTCGGGCGCGAACCGACTATTATAATTGATTAATGATTTCAATCAGAACATGACATTTAGAAAACAAATTAGTAAATGCCCTATTTTGAATTAGTTTTATACGTTATTAGTCCCGCGCCGAGCGTTACATTGCTCGCAGTGTGAGACGCGACCGCGAGGAGTAACCTTGCCGCAACTCCCTCCTTACCCAGATGAAGATTCTCCGGATGAATCGAAACATTGTTGGTATCTAAATAGACGATATTTTTACGTGAGTAATTCCCGTGTGTTAAATAATGTCTAGTTTTATATGGTAACCCAAAAACTTTACATTTGAGCAAATTCGTTTTCAAATGTTCTTTCAATGACTCAAGCTATTGAAACATTGATTGAATTTCCCTCAACATTAAATTTACTCTACTCGTTGGGAAACACATTAAATTCTAGCTTGAGCACACGTATTTTTTAACAAAACCCATAGAATTTTAAACCTTAGTCTAAACGGGTTTGAGATGAATTTTGTTGGAGTGTTTTGTTTATTGTAGTCTGCAAAGTCAACAATAGGGATTCCTAACGTGGCATTCTATTGTCATATTGTCCCGGAGCGGGTGGGTACTAGATATTATTAAAAATTCCAACAGAAAACCCTTGGTAAGTCTTCATATTATGGACATTAAAAATTGTACATAATCCACCCTTATCTATTATTTTCTGGCGGGCCTCACATATTGTGAAAAGATAAAATACCTTCTACATAAAAATATTTTAAGGCAACATTGAGTATTTTATAGGCTGTGGTCAGGTCACGTGGTTCGACCACATAGTCCTATTATACACATAGGGTATTATTTAAGAGCGTTTTGTATCAACACTTTGTTGGACTTTAACTGTAGATAGTTCAATAAATCCAGATCACTGTTAGTAGAATACTTTTAAAATAACTAGTTTTTGCCTGCGGCTTAGATCCGTTGGGTCAAATACTTTTTTCTGGAAGTCTAGTAACCTAGACAACATTATGCAATATTTCTTGATAATGTGTTAAAGCGTAGGTAACAAACAATCTTACATTCGAAATTTTAATGATAAGTTATTGAAAACCTAAGCTAAAAGCTATAGTTATACTTGAATTAAAGTAACTAAAGTGGGGCCACGTTAATAGATCACATTTGACACTTCATCGAAATTCAACAACGAAACCTTGTAACCGAGGGAACACAATATTATTTGATTTTTCAAAGCGAGATCTGCACAATTTTTTAACTTTTTTCAGTTAAAAATCCATATTTATTGTAATAATGACAAAAAAAGGCAATTTTACGATTCATTTTGTTAGGACTGACATAATGTCAAATGTGATCTATTAAATTGTCCTTGCTATAAACCTAAAATAATTATTTATACAAACAGAAAAGCAATATTAATTTTACAGACCGTTTCATCTGAATTTTTAGTTGCTTGCCATTTTGTTAGCCTAATGCTTAATTAAGCTCTCGTTAACTACAAAGTTCTTACATAAATAAAGTCACTGTAACTTTAACTTAGAGTAAATATTTGGTATAGAGCGGTTGAACAGGTCACAGATGTACGAGTAATAATATTTAAAGTAATTTACCTACAGCTAATTTTTTTTCGTCGTCGGGGATTTTTGATTGGGGGGTATCTCCTCCAAAAAGGGGCAAAAAGAGGGCTAAATGATATCTCCGCCATATGACGTCCAATTTCAATAGTTTTTTTTGTTTGAAAGGTTGTAACTGAACTGAACTCTTTGCTGAAGATTCAGCTGATCAGCAGAATAGATCCTCAAAATGCAGTAGGTACTTATATTGCTATCTTTCTGATTTCTACCAGTGGAACCAGCCCTTTAACTAAAAGGTAGGGATTGATGGACCTTCTTATAAAAAAACTAGAGAATTGTGAATACTTAAATTCTGTTTTAAGTTAAGCAAAGATAGACTCGCGAAGTTTACAGCTTACTAGTTTAATATCTCTCTAAAGCGCCCTTGCTCTAACGACCCAATGAAAGTAAATGGAAAATAATCAGATATTTTGCCACCAAACTGTAGCGCTCGTGAAACTTCTGCCTATTTAACGTTTTCTCATTACGGACTTTGACGAGACTTCTAATTTGCCGGTTAATGGGGTGGGCTAATAAGCGTTTTCTTTAGGTAACTACTTAATGGATAATGACTTGGTTTTTGGCCTTAAAAGTAAGTAAGTTCGTATGAGCTAGTGGCTATCTCTGATGACATAGTATTTAGGCCTCCTGAAGGCCTCCGTCATAATACCTACATGTTCATGCAAGTGCATCGCAGGCACTGAACATGATAGTGTAGAATTTAAATTCGGTTGGTTTACGCTTTTAACCGTTTAGTGAATGTACTTACGGCCTGATTTATCTGTGGTTTTGCCTTGTAAGAAATTATGTCTTAAATTAATATAAGTATCTAGAAAAAAATACAGATACGGATATATAGGGGCTTTACTGAAGGAACCTATTGACTCTCGATTTGAAGACTCCCATATTATACTTTTACTTTTGAGCATGCAAACCTATTTTAGGTAGAATATTGAAACCGACCGTTAACATATTGTACCTATACATAATAGTACCTACCTACATGTATTAGGTTAGTCTGTTATCGTAAGGTACATTATGTGTCAGCTGACAATCTATCCTCGCTATCAATGCAAGATTTGATTGACGTCCTTCCCTATTCAATTCCTTGTAGATTGAGGCATGAAATTGCGTTTATAGCCCTCGGGCCTGTGGAGCCGTCTCGTGATTTAGCTGCAAACGTTGAGCAAATTGTGTGTGAGTAGTTAAATAATGAAATAAGGTTCGGAGATTAAATTGAACAACCATAACTCATGATATAACTGGCGGTAAACGAGTGTTTTGAGGTGGTACTTTTGACCCGAATGTAAATAATATCGCATCTACGGCAGCAACTATAGTCAAAAGTCAAAAGTCAAATTCATTTATTCAATAAGATCACAAGTGTACCACTTTGAAACTTCTTAAGAGCTAGGTGATTCTACTCCTGTTCCTTCGCGACCAAGACCGTGTGTAGTGGACATATGAAGTAAGTATGTATTCACACAAAATTTCATTCATGACGTCGGTTACACAGAAGCTCAATGTTGGTAAAGGCGTTACCGTGTCTGTGTCTGTGTTTTTTGTCTTCTCGCAAGCTCGGCTGAGCTTGCGAGTTTAAATCCTGTTTAGGTGTCATTTTTGGGATGCATTAAATCTCGGATCAGAAAAGTTTACATATGAATTGTTAATGAAAACCGTTATCATTTTTCTTGTTCATAGAAAGTAGTTCTATATAAAATTACATCAGTGTGTGAAAATGCAACGTGTTACTTGTACCTACTAGTTTTTGCAAAAATATTTGAAACTTGAATAGGAGCTTTGTTTTTTAATGAATGTAGCTGTATTTTCTTTGACCCAAACATTGTCATGCAAACAATCCAGAATTAACCAACAAAGGCCACGCAAATGTTTTAATATTCCCTCACAAACACGGACATTCGAGTGTTTTCGTTATATTTATGTTCGCCATGTACGAGCGCGAACAAATAAGCGGCTTACGGGAATACTTTTTATTCTTTTGATTTTTTTTAATGATGGGGATGTTTTGTTAAGTAAACATTGCGCGGTTCAAACGGAATAATGAGGTAGGTATTTTAAATTGGAATATTTAAACTCTCTCGATTGATGAAGCTTACCTCGTTAGGCGTGATGGACTTTTATGCTTCCTAGCCAGGTTTCCACCGCGATAGGGTAATGATTGGGAAATGGCTAAGCGGAACGGACTCTTTTATGAAATACTAGCTGCTACCCGCGGCTTCGCTCGCGTGGCACCCGGATAAAAAGTAGCTTATGTTACTTTCCAGCCCTCCAACTATCTCCACACAAAAAATCACGTCAATCCGCCGAATATTGGAAGAAATCTATACATCCCAAATGTCTTTTTGCCGGGCCATTTCTCAACTAATTTATGAATCCAGCCTATTCTCATTGAAAAATGGTAGATTTATTTTGATTTGAAAAAAACCTCACAAAAACTCAATGTATGTAATTTTCTAAAATTGGAAACCATCACTCACCCGCTCTGTTTTCACGTGAAAGCAGGACAAATAAGCAAACAAATAAACACACTTTCACATTTATAATATGGGTAGGTACGGATACCTACGGATTTTTACGTTCCACCAACAATGAGTTTGACAGTTGACGGTAAAATTTAGGCAAATGTAAATCTGACTGGGAATCGCAAAGACAAAGTATCAGTATCATCATCTCCCTGCCCTTATCTCACTAGATGGGGTCAGTTAATAAAGTATCAGTACCTACCTATCGTACCTACCTAAACATCTTTCCTTTTTGTTTGATAATTATATTTTGTAAGTCGAAATCGATTGCAACCGAACCATAGAATAGATAATAATACTAACCGAACCACAGAGGGTCCATACTGTTTCGTGTTATTTTGTGGTGTTATGGTGTTCCTTTATTTGAACAATGACCGGCTAATATTAGCTATTATGGAGGTTTGATATTGTATAATAATGAATAAGCGATCGTTTATGCACAGCTTTCTTTCTATCTAATACAATGGTTTTCCAGATTAAAATTCAATTCTCCTTTCATACATAACTTAAATTTTGCATTGAAAATTAATTAATATGCAACTAGTGATATTTTTTACCCGACTGTGCGATGTAAAGGAAGGGTAATAATGTTTATCGGTGTGATGTATGTATGGATGTTTCTATATTATGTGAAAAGCGTCTTTGTACGTCTTCATCTTACATAATATGGACGAAAGATCCGGACTAATTTAAAAAAAAACCAAAATAATGTTAATTTTATTTGCCTCCAACCATTCACTACACCTAAAGTCTCAGTTCTCACAGTAATTTGATTGCACCCACATCGCCGTAAACTACAGGTGCAGCGACAGATAGCAACATAGGTACCTACTACTATACTATGTTATCAAGAATACAATTGTAGCGTCCACTCGTGCTTGTTACGTTGTGTAAACTGGACAGAGTAGACGTAGCTAGAGTTAGACTAATTTAAAACGCCATTTGCCAATGCAAGTTTTAAATGTTTTTAAATCGTTTCACCTTTCATAGACAAGCACTTGTTTTAACAGCTGTTAGGTAAAGTGATTAGCATACAGCCAGCCATCGCCATCACTGAGTAACACTAACCAGCTGTCATTTGTTATTGGTTATTCTAACACCTAACGTTACTTAGGATAGGAAGTAACTAATCAAAATTCTACTTGCAGATGGTGAAACCAGTCCTATATTCGACAATGTAGCTAGAATCATATTTTTATTTTTGGTAATAAACAGATTAATTAAATAATACGGTAGTGTTTTTTTTAAGAAATCAGTTGGGATTACATTTTTTATATGCTTTGTTTATTTTTTTGAACTAAAGATTCTGTCAACTCACTATTCTACGTATATTGGACGAGGGTTCTGTTGATGTATCACGGACATTTACGTGCGTCCATCGAAACCCGCGCTCGCGACATTGTCACGTCGCAGACAATGTGCTGTATTGCATTGAAGCAAAACATGTACTGATATACAGTATATCATAATGTTGGCATTCGAGTATCATGGCGCCCAACACGGGGCACCACGCAAAAGTTAGTCACTATTTCAAATTTATATTAAATTTGATTGTTCACGATATTTTTGGAAGCTAAACTAGTAGTTCGCCCCGAACTGAGATCTCGCGCATACAACGGTATTGATAGCCTAGATTTGGACTTGTTTCTGACTACCCCTATACCTACGTTAAGTGCTCCTTCTAGTGTTTACCACAGAATGATATCTAATGCGCTACCTCAGTATGGTAAAGATTATAGGCATGCATGCAATACATTAAGTCGTGTCGTGTTTATATTCAATAGTTGACCCCGCGAACTTCGTACCGCGCCTCAGGGAAGGCCTCTTAGGTCGAGAAATTATTAAAATAGCAGTTCAATACGAAATGTATGAGAAAATCAATTCCCTCCCCCTCCCCTCCCCCTCCCCTTCCCTACCCCTCCCCTCCCCCTCCCCTCCCCCTCCCCTCCCCCTCCCTTCCCCCTCCCCTCCCCCTCCCCTCCCCCTCCCCTCCCCCTCCCCTCCCCCTCCCCTCCCCCTCCCCCTCCCCCTCCCCTGCCCCTCCCCTACTCCTCCCCTCCCCTACCCCTCCCCTTCCCCCTCCCCTACCCCTCCCCCCTTTCCTCCCCCTCCCCCCTTTCCTCCCCCTCCCCCCTTTCCTCCCCCTCCCCTACCCCTCTCCCTCCCCTGCCCCTACCCCATTTTTCTAATCGAAAAATCCATTGATGAGCACGGCCAGGGTTCGAACTTACGACCTATGAATCGAAAGTCGAGTACTCTTCCAATCGGCCAACACGGCTTTTGTTTTCAATCTCAAGAAAAAATATCAAGTAGCAACTAAAATCATTGCAAACCAAACCACAACGATGCCACACTCCTTGTCTGTTAACCAGACCTACGAATACATCGAAACTCTATGAAACGGGAGCTCTCTCCATACTTCCGTTAATTGGTTTTCGTAATTTTTCTTTTTGACTGTATTTCAAAAACTATAGAACCTAGAAGAAAACTAAAAACCATTTTGGAATGTATAAGTTGAGTACTTTTATATGACACCCCACTCAATATATTTGGGTAACTTTGAAAAAAATTTACCCCCTTGGGAACCCCATATCTTTACAACCCCTTCATCGATTACGCTCATACGCTCCACAGCAAATTTCCATAGCACAACCTATTGACCTATCAAGTTTCATAGAGATTGGATAAGCGGTTCGATAGTTATGCGAGAACATAAAAATGAAACATACAAACATACAAATATACAAACATACAAACATACAAAGCAAAATCGCCTAACTTGCCACTAAGATCTTCGCTCGCTTCGCTCGCTCGATCGATAATTTTATTGACAAAATTATAATTAGAAAATGTAATTAGAAAGATAATTTCTTGAAACTTTTTTAATGAGACTTTCCTTCACCACAAACATTTCATAGTGAAATTCAGCATTGTATGTAGGTAGGTACATGTGTGTACGTTACACATGTGTACTGTAAAATAGTGTATGTTTTTTTAATTAGACTTTCCTAGCTAGTAGTGTTGCTTTACTCAACTCTTGATTTACTATGGCTGGCGTAAGTGCTTACAATGAACAGTGGGTAGGTGGTGCAAACGTTATGTGTTGTAGGTTTGTGGCCTCGCGCGTGTATTGAATGTCTTACAAAGACATGTTCGAAGTCTGAGGGAAGGCCATTCTGTAACTAAAACAATACGCGCAATGAGCATTGTTTGGTATTGAGCTTGTTTGAGTTTCACTGAAATGGTTGTTGTTACTAAGAGTTTTAGTTATCTTAGATTGTACATTGGTATTTCATAAGTATGTAGAACATAATTATTAGAACGAAATTGAAACGACTTCGTTGTCCAAAAAAATTAAGTGAGGTATTAAAGGTTGACAAAATAAGAGCCTCACGTTGGGGCGCCAATATTGAAAAAAAATTGTTTTTTATATAATTTGGAACTTAACAATGTTAGCTAGTATACTCGTATTTTGAACTTAAGAATAAAGTGGTTGTTCAACGCGTGTAAAGAAAAGAAAAGAAAAGAAAAGAAAAGGCTCAAGCAACTAAAAAGTTGAACTTTACTAAGTTCTAAGCATAGTAGGTAACTTAGGTTATCTCTAAACTAATGCTTTCAAACAGAAACACCTAGAGTAAACATTAATTGCGCTAAGTTTAATTTAAGCTGAAGCGAAGTCGAGATAACTGCCGGCCACTGAGAACGTATTCCAACTGCTTGCGGTTCTAACTTGGAGGGAGAGGAGTAGAATACTCTAACCTCAAACCTAGAATTCCTAAAGTAAACGAAACAGCTTTACCTGCGATTGTATCAGCAAAAGAGACTACGGAAAATGCAATGCAGATAAATCCCGAAGCCAAATTAATTGTGTCAATTAATTTTGCTCTTGCGGTTGTTGCGGTTGTTTATTCGTAAGAGTTGTAGAAATGTATTTTGTCTAAAAAAGTTAGACTACAAAAAGTTTTTTTAGGTTTTAATATTTTTAATGTGTGAAATACAACCTCATAGATTTAGGTAGCTTTAGTACTTAGGCGATTGTCACGAGGTCAAAGTCTCCCCCTACTTCAAATCCCGTGTGGGTGACATTTTAGGAAGAATTTAAAAATCTTTAAGGATTTTTGAAATTATTTGTTGAGAATGATAAATCAATTTAAGACAATACGATAAAACAAATGCATTCTGTATATAGCTAGAGCCACATCACCATTACCATCACCATCATCATCATCCGCAGCCCGACTTCACCTACTGCTGGGTATAGGCCTCCCTTTGCGTGTGCTAATCTCCACGGTTTACTCCACGGTCCGCCACTCGCCTCATTACCCACACCACTTAAAAATTTTGGCACTTGCCGTTGGTTATAAAAATCGTAAAGTCCTTACAAATTAGTGCAAACAGGCAGGATGCAATTAGTAGTAAAGTGGCAGGCAGTGTCTGACGGCGCGGTCTGGCTTTAATCCAAGGCGGAACGGGCGTGGCCAAAGAAAAGCTGATGGTGGCTAGAATGGCTGAAATTTTGCCTTGTCAAGTATTAGAAATGTGCACATAGGTGAGATGAATAGCGAAAAAGGCATTTATTTAAAACGTAGGTAAGTATCTACTCTTTTTTAACAAATTAGTTTTGACTTTGATGAATGAATTATGTTGACTTATGGAAGTCAACACAAAGTTGAACCAAAGGTCGAACACGTTGAACAGGTCGCTATGTAATTCCCTAGACTCATTATAAAAGAACAAAAAAATAATTTCAATTTTAAAAGGGTAAGTAGGTAGGTACCTATTCTAATTAATAATAGAACTTGCATGGTTGTGACTTAATCCGGATTGCTCGTTTGCTGACTCAGCTTAGCCAAATTTTATCATGTACCTACATATCCCCGGTCTCTTTCTATCACCCCACGTCATCACGACATCGATCAAGTTGGATATAGTGGGTCTCTCTTGAAATTTAAAAGGCATTTTCTGGCTCTATGTGTGCCATCTGAACGATCCGGCTGTCTAATCTATTTTTGCGGCACTTCTTCGGCTGCCAATCGCACGACCAAATAAGTTGTCCGATACATTATATCCAGCAAATATTACGTTCTCATAACTAGTCCAATTTATCTTAACTAAGATTTACGTTCTACAAACGAATTTGAACTTTCCATGCTAGCTGGTAAAGCTCTGTTTTGGTTGTGGAAGTAAATGTGAGTGTATTATTATAATTTAGTCTGTATTTATGAAACCACGACAAAGATATTAGTAGAAGGTTTAATTAGTTCTTCGTTAAGTTCTAGTTTGTGTGAAATTGTTTTAACTTAGCGCGATGTTTATTTAGATTTTGTATGTCGGAAGATAATGATAGGAAAATTTAATTTCGAGAACTGGTGCAATTTGGTTTGTGAATGTAGAACATAAGTCTGCTTCGTCAGTACGACTAGAATGATCAAATTGTGTTCTTAGTTTTTCTAAATTTAGATAGTATCTCTTCTGATATAATAAAATAGTGATTGCAGGCAGTTAGTGGATAGAATAACTATATCTGTGGGAAAAAAATGGCGGAAAAACAATTCCTTTGACTGAATCGTATCATTTTGATCTTATGCAAATTATTGCATAATTTCCAATTTAGAATATTGGTGTGATTCAAAAAATGAATATGGATATGTCAAAAGCGGCCATTTTAGTCCCCTGATCCAATAATTGGAAGACTGAAGAATTTATTAGGATTACCTGTTCATTATTTTAATTTTCAATTTTGCTATTAAGTATAGGAAATGAAATCTGGGGATTATTACTTAGTATGTTCCTGCAAAACAAGTACCCGTCATAACAGCTCAACAGCTAATATTATGCATGTTTTCTAACATCAAAGCAAAGAAAATTAATCAAAACACGTATACGGTAGCCAAATTAATTCCAAACATTTTTACCCTTCAGCAAAACCGTCAGGTACACACAATTACTGCACCGCCCTCCGCAATACTTCTCCGTTCTACTATTAATATGAATTCTGCAGTCTGTGTGTTTGTATCGTAAATCCCTTATCTACGAGTATGTATGTACCAGATTTGTAACCGTTTCAGTCAACATAATACAATTGTGTCATTATTTAGATATATATGTAGGTACCTACCTATAAGTACTATGTATCTAACAGACAAAATGTCGAGGAAATTCCTTGGTCTTTTGTATTGTAAATATTAGTGGTGATCTTGATGGTTTAACAATCCTTTATTATTTTTACTACAGCAAAGACATTTCTCGAAGAGAACCGCTCAGATTTTTAAGCGCTTTTTTAATCTATGAGTAGGTATAAGCAATGTTTGTTTGTTAACTATCGAAACTTAAATATTTTATGTGAATTATTTAAATCCTGATATTGCTTCTTCGGTACTTTTACTCTGTCACACCTAAGACACAATTCCTTTTGTGGTAATCAACGATTCCATATTTGTTGTACTTGTATTTTTGCTTCTGCTGTACTTCAAAGCTTTTTTAGACTGACATACGTTTTACCGTAATTTTAACTCAGGCGAAGTCAAACATTAAACTAGTCTCGTATAAACGTTTCATACAAGCCGCAGTACACATATAAAATCAAAATACGGTGCATAGACCCTTAACCAATATTGGTTCGCTCGGGGCGAAGTAAATTGGCAGGCTAACCGGGGTCCGGCGGCAATCCGACCGCCCGCGGCACTCTGCGTCCGGTAAAAATACCGGTATGTTACGAGGTAGCCGCATTTCAAACTTTCATAAAAGTAAGCAAAGAAAAGCATTGGAAAACATGAGATTTTTAAATGGTATTTTATTTTTTTGCCTGCATCGTCCTCTCACTCAAGACCTCTAGATTAGGGATCACCAATTAGTTTCACGCCATTTTTTAAAACGATTTGACTGCCACGGTACCCTTATTATCTACTCCCCCCCCCTTATCTAAGATCAACTAAGCTTAGAGTCATTCAATACTATTGTTAAATGGTCGCGTGGTACTATTACTAAACACTTAGGCCGGCCGCATACGCACGTTTTCCGTATACGTTTTCCGAATTCGGAATGCACGCATTCAATACAAATTGTTCTACATGCCGCACACGTTCTTATTTTTTCCGAACGGAAAAAAAAACTTGACGTTCATTTCGAAAACAAACCGTGCGTACAGGTCATACGAACTAAAATTGAACGTCTGCGTAAAAAAAACGAATTCGGAAAACGTATACGGAAAACGTGCGTATGCGGCCGGCCATATAATGTATTATAATTAAAAAAGAGAATAATTATGGACAAGGGAAAGTTCCTCAAAGGAGCTCAAAACTCCGTCACCAGAATTGGTCACAAACACATAAGTATGTTTATTTATTTAGTTAACGAACTAAAGGTCTAGCGATAATCGAATAGGTTTCGATGTGCAATGAAAGTTTGGGAATATCTGGACCGCGCAGAAACCTTGTTCAGCAAAGTTTATACAGAAGATTGATGATGGGTGAATTTAGAATGCACTATCTGAAATATCAAGTTAAAACACAAACGTACATGTCTGTGTTGTTGTGTTTATAAGATGAAAAAGTGCGCATTTTGACCGAACCAGGGGCCCTAGCCATATTACATGATCTATCGTCGCTGTAGAACGATCTATCGTCGCTGTAGAATAGAACACTTCAAAATGTATAGGAATTGACGTTCTGACCACGTGACTCATCTACTTGAAACGTCAAATCCTATACATTTTGAAGTGTTTCTATTCTACAGCGACGATAGATAGTGTAATATGGCTAGGGGGGCAGGATAATAATTGGAAAACTCGTTGCATGAAACTAAAACTGAAAAACAAATAGTATCTACCATAATTACAATTTATCTCAATTATGTAAAACAAAGTCGGGCTAGTTACACCATATTACTCGAGAACCAGCCCCCCTAGCCATATTACACTATCTATCGTCGCGATAGAATAGAATACTTCAAAATGTATAGGAATTAAGGTGATGAGTCACGTGGTCAGAACGTCAATTCCTATACATTTCGAAGTATTCTATTCTATCGCGACGATAGATAGTGTAATATGGCTAGGGCCCATATTACACGATCCCAATAATTAAATGCATGCGCCAACTAAGCGCCATGATACTTAAGCTATCTATCCTATCAGCACAAATTGAACAATAATAACAGCTTACTGCCGCAATAACAAGATATTAGACGAACGGGGTGTTGCCAGACGCATAAAACATGACATAATTCGGGTAAACTTGGCCTTAATTCTACAGATAAAATTGAGTTGGATCGCAAACGAACAGCAGACATTGTTTCCTTTGAATTAACTGTGTAGCATATGCCTTAGGCTGGATTCGACCAAACTGGATTAAGTTTTTACTCGAGAGTAAAGAGTTTGTTTGAATATTTTGACATTGTAAAGTTGACACCTTTATAACCAGGATAATTTGTATGCACATAATAATGTTCGGTTGCGCTTTCTAAACAATTGTATTTCGAATTATGTCGGCTATAGTCGTATTGCTCATTATACGGACTAAAAGTGAAGGAAAAAATGTCATTTTTCCTTCAATTTTGATTAGTTTTGATGCGTTTTATGTCAAAATTGAAGGAAAAATGACATTTTTTCCTTCACTTTTAGTCCGTATAATGAGCAATACGACTATAGTTACTCTGGAGTAAGATGACTTTTGGTCGAATCCAGCCTTAGTCAAGTGGTCAACATTCAGTTTAGTAGCATTTCTTTAGCACGTTTTTACTAGTAGTTCGCCCCGAACTGAGATCTCGCGCACCGTAGATGGCCAACATTTGGACTTTCTTCTGACTACCCCTATAATTTCAAGTGCTACTACTGCCGGGTATGCCTATTGCGGGGGTACATATGAAAAGTCCGAAAACCGAAATGCCGATCCTTGAAATGCCGATGCTTGAAATAGCGAATGCTCGTAAAGAAGAATGCTTAAAATGTAGAAGCTTTAAATGTAGAATGCTTAAAAATCAGAATGCTCGAAATGCCGAAAGCCAAAATACCGAAGCTTAAAACATAGAAGCTTAAAATGCCGACGCTCAAAATTTAGAATGCTTGAAATATAAAAGCTTGAAACCAGTAATGCTCGAAATAATTATGTAGATGTAAGATTTTTTTTGTTTTTACTTATTATTATTAAGAGGTAAAGTGTGTTTGTATTGTACTCGTATGTAGGAGGTTATCTCAAAAACTACTCATCTGATTTAAAAAATTCTTTCACCTGTATTTAGATTGAGGGGAGGGGGAGGGAGAGGGGGAGGGAGAGGGGGAGGGGGAGGGGGAGGGAGAGGGGGAGGGAGAGGGGGAGGGAGAGGGGGAGGGAGAGGGGGAGGGAGAGGGGGAGGGAGAGGGGGAGGGAGAGGGGGGAGGGGGAGGAGGAGGGGGAGGGGAGGGGGAAGAGGAGGGAGAGGGGGAGGGAGAGGGGGAGGGAGAGGGGGAGGGAGAGGGGGAGGGAGAGGGGGGAGGAGGAGGAGGAGGGGGAGGGGAGGGGGAAGAGGAGGGAGAGGGGGAGGGAGAGGGGAGGGGAGACCCAAAAATGGATCTTCCACTGTTATTCACTGAGAAGTTCTGACACAATAGGTCCTGACTCCATCAGATCAGCAGCTGTCACCATATTATTACATTGTAGTCGGAACTTCACCGATACGCTGAGTTCCAAGTTTCAACTCGATCGGACTATTTACTGAAGAGTTCTGTTGAACAGCTCCTGATGTCATCCTCAGATCAGCTTGTTATGACCATATTATTACATTGTAGTCGGAACTTGACAGATATGCAGAGTTTTAACTAAATCGGCTTATTTACTGAGGAGTTCTGTTGAACAGCTTCTGACTCCATCATCAGGTCAGCTTAATGTTACCATCATATTGCATTGTCACTGATATCCTATCAAGTTCTTAAAAAATTCCCGAATCGCGTATGCCTTTAAAATATGAAGAGTTACCTCGATTTCTCCAAGATCCCATCATCAGATCCTGACCTGATGATCAAAAGGAACATTGGAAAAGTGTACCCTTTCAAACAAAAAAAGAATCTTTGAAATCGGTCGAGGCGTCTTCGAGTAACCGGTGAACGTACACAAAAAACACAAAAAAAAAAATCCGACGAATTGAGAACCTCCTCCTTATTTTTTTAAGTTCGGTTAAGAATACAATAATTTTGTAAGTATTTAAGTCGTTTCACTATCACGTTTCCATCTAGCTACTTTACACCTAAACTACTTTCGCACCCGTAAAAACTACCACGAAATAAAGTACTAAAAAATACAATAATTTATGTAAGTACTTATTTCGATCATTTTCGATGTTTTAGTCATTCGGCATTTGGAACTTATACTTATTAAGCATTCTACTTTGTAAACGTTCGGCAATTGAAACTTTCGGCATTTCGAGCATTCTGACTTTTAGCTTTCGACCTTACAAACTTCTATCTTTCAAGCTTTCTGCATTTCAACCGTTCTACATATCGAATTTCGCTATTTTAAGCATCGGCATTTCAAGGATCGGCATTTCGGTTTTCGGACTTTTCATATGTACCCCTATTGCGCTAGCTCTTTATGGTAAAAAATACTAGCATGCATGCAATACATAATGTCGTGTCTAATTTTTCATTTATTTCATATTTATGAATTCTCGTCGTATTTTTAAAAGTATACGTCCTAGAATAAAAATAATAACTATTTTAGAATGTACAAATAAAGACCTTTCATTTGACACCGCACTCAATATATTTGTTTACTTAACTTTTTTTACCCCAATTATTTTCATTTTTTATCAAAATTTTTTTTATCATGAAAATAAATCAAGTAGCATCTAAAATCATTGCAAACCAAACCGCAACGATGCCACTCTCTTTTTAAGACCGACCAGTCAATGAGCTACGAAGACATCGAAACTCTATGAAACGGGAGCTCTTGCAGCTCTGGTTTCGTAGTTTTTGGTCTTTGGTCGTATTTCAAAAACTATACATCCTAGATTAAAAATAAAAACCATTTTGGAATGTACAAAATAAGCCCTTTCGTATGACACCCCACTCAATATATTTGTGTAACTTTCATAATTTTTTACCCCCTTGGGAACCCAATATCTTCACAACCCCTTCATCGATTAAGCTCATATGCTCCGCCGTAAATTTCCTTACCACAACCTATTGACCTACCAAGTTTCATGCAGATTGGATGAACGGTTCGACAGTTATGCTCGAACAACAATTCGTGAAACATACAAACATACAAACATACAAACATACAAACATACAAACATACAAACATACAAACATACAAACATACAAAGCAAAATCGCCCAACTTACCACTAAGATCTTCGCTCGCTTCGCTCGCTCGATCGATTATAAGAAAGTCAAATATTTCTACTTAATTCAACATCTTGCATTGAGAGTAGAATTAAAATTGATATTGAGATTATTTTGTCAACAATTGTTAAAAATTGTAGCGTTTTAATTGCGATCTAACTTATTTTTGTTTGAGAATTGGGGCCCTGGGTTGGGCGACCGCCAGGCTGGCCACGGCTGATACCCAGATTATTGGCAATGTCTGTGTTTTGAATTTGTGCGTTATTATGACTTAGGGCGAACAGCCTCGGGACGATCCATCTAGAGCAAAGTGGATAAAATTTCCAGGAGGGTTGGTAATTGCTTGATGAAAAATGCTTACCTACCTAGTTACCTACGTGTTTTGATGGGGGGAGATTAGAATTAAGGAAGTCATGAGGAAAGTTTCATTTAATTTAAATAAAATGTAAATGATCTAGAATGTAGTGATCTGGTTTTGACTAAGTAATTTATTTATCTCAGATACTTAAGTACATGTTTTTTTTAAGATAAAGCCATTTGTTGTAAGAAGCTAGTCTGTGAAAGGGAACGTTTTGAATGAACGGTGAGAGTGAGTGGGAGGATGAGTGATCGAGTAAGATGGGCACATTATGGCTGCTACTGATAAACAAGAAAGAGTGTTGTTTGAGGTAAAAATAAGAACTAAAGAAGACTATGGAAAGATATCGTTTTTGTTTGCTTCTCCCATCCTACATGTATATATATATACAGGGTGTGGCAAATTCTTGGTCACTGAAGGGTAGCTACCTTTTCTCTTGTAGTTAGAGAGTTTTGTTCTTAGGAAACTTCGGTTTTATTTTGAAGAAAAAAATAATTGCATTTTTAGATTTTTGAAAAAAAGTACTGTTGGCCTAAAAAATTACATTTGTCAAAAAAAACAAGTTGGTCTTAATCGACTCTATTTCCCATCAGGAACACTTCTCCCAAAGTAACTTATCAAATCAAATCGTAAGTTTTTGCAATAATTCAAAAAAAACACATCCCATACATTTTCTATGAAATTAGTACCTAGTTGTAAACATTATAGTGCCAATTATTCGATGGTTATTAATTTAAATTCTAACTGCTTCGGCATGCTGGGAGGCCTAAAAGCCTTATGCGCCTCAGACAGAGCTGCAAGAGAGAATGGTAATTTTGCAGGGAAGCACTTTGTTATAAATTTAAATACACGCTTTACAATAGCCTCCCAGCTTGCCGGAGCAGTTACGAATTTAAATTAAGAACGATCGAATAAGTTGCACTGTAATGTTTACAACTTCTAATTTCAAAGAAAATGTATGGGATGTGATTTTTTGAATTATTGCAAAAACTTACGATTTGATTTGGTAAGTTACTTTGGGATAAGTGTTCCTGATGGGAAATAGAGTCGATTAAGACCAACTTGTTTTTTTTGACAAATGTAATTTTTTAGGCTAACTGTACTTTTTTTCAAAAATCTAAAAATGCAATTATTTTTTTCTTCAAAATAAAACCGAAGTTTCCTAAGAACAAAACTCTCTAACTACAAGAGAAAAGGTAGCTACCCTTCAGTGACCAAGAATTTGCCACACCCTGTATATATATATTTCAAAAGTCTTCTCGATTTTAAAAGTGTTAAGTTATATCAAAAAAACCTAGGCGTCTATCGAAATTGTATTTAACCAATGTATAGTAAAAAACATAAAGTCTAACTGAGTACCTACCTCCTCCTTTTAAAGTCGGTCAAAGAGTAGCTGAGCTGACCCAACAGCAGCGGTCCTGAAATTTTTTTAAAGTTTTTTTTTTTTAAAAGCCAGTAGGTATTTCAATTCAACTCAAATGGCATAAATAAACTATCATCCCCATTTGGTTGAGATCCCTAAGAACTAAGCGCTTTCAATCGTCTTTTATAATGCTTAACTGACGAATGGAATAAACTGCCTTCGTCTGTGTTTCCGTCTTCTTATGACCCGAACACCTTTAAAAAGAGAGTTAATAGGCATTTTCTAGGGAAGCTCGCTCCATCGTCGACTTTTATCCTTGCCTGGGCAAGGAGCGAAGTCAAGAGCTAACCTATCTGATAAAAAAAAGGGGAATAATAAGTCGAGCCGCAGAATTATTTTTTGGCCACGGAACCTACCTTCTGATTTAATAACTAAGCAACGGGAAAATAAGAAACCTTCTAATAAACTAACTCGTCTTTTTTACAGCATCAACTAAATATTCCAAAGAAAGCGTCAAGTAAATAACAACAATTATTTTTACTTGACCTACTGATTTATACATCGCCATCAAATTTACTAACTCAGCCACGGATTTTACAACTAACCAACAGTTTAGGTTAGGTTAGGTTAGATTATGAAATAACTAAGCGCGAGGTAAGCGAGCGTAGCGAGCGTGCCGCGGCAGCGGCCGCCGAAGCGACAGAAATCTAATTCATAAATAAAGAATACAAAATATTATACTCCGGTATTTTCGACATTTTAAGCATTCTACCTTCCAAGTATCGTCTTTATAAACTTCGATCAATCGATCTTTATACATTTCAAACATTCTTGATTTTGAAATTCGCTATTTTAAGCTTTGGCATTACAATTAATGTTACACTATATTTTAAACATGCTGAGTTATAAAATTAGAAGTAGATAGACTTACTTTATTGGTGTCATATTTAAATATTTTAGGAGTTCCCGCTTGAATATGTGTTACAAATTTAGATCCTAAAAAACAAATTTAGATGCTAAACAATAACTGCCATGCTGAGTTGTATTTACAGTGGCTTACATCGAGGATATTTTTAACCGACTTCGAAAAAAGGAGGAGGTTCTCAGTTCGTCGGAATCTTTTTTTTTTTTTTTTTTTTTGTGCTTTTTTTTTTATGTATGTTCACCGATTACTCGAAGACGCCTCGACCGATTTCAAAAATTCTTTTTTTGTTTAAAAGGGTACACTTTCCAATTGGTCCTTTTGGTCATCAGGTCAGGATCTGATGATGGGATCTTGGAGAAATCGAGGTAACTCTTCAAATTTTATAGGCACACTTGAAGCGATTAGGGTATTTTTTAAAAGCTTTATAGGTTATCGGTGACAATGATTGCATTGTCACCGATAACCTATAAAGCTTTTAAAGAACAACGAAATATTATGGTAACATTGAGCTGATCTGATGATGGAGTCAGGAGCTGTTCAACGGAACTCCTCAGTAAATAGGCCGATTGAGTTGAAACTCGGCACGTATGTCAAGTTTCAACTACAATGTAATAATATGGTCACAACGAGCTGATCTGGGAATGGAGTCAGGAGCTGTTCAACAGAACTCCTCAGTTAATAGTCTGATTGAGTTGAAACTTGGAACTCAGCATGTCGGTCAAGTTCCGACTATAATGTAATAATATGGTGACAGCTAGCTGATCTGATGATGCAGCCAGGACCTGTTCAATGGAACTTCTCAGGGAATAACAGTGGAACATCCATGTTTGGGCTCATTTTAATTAGCTCACCCTTAGCCTTACCCAATAACAGTTTGTATTGAAGTCGGTTTTTTAAAATTTTTAATTTAGCCACTTGTAGTGGCTAAGATAGTATTTTTTAGAGGCACATTGATAGTGGCTGACTTAGTAATTCAGAGGTCAATGTAAATTTTTAGAGGCGAAAAATGCTATTAAATAGAAGGTGGTTTAATTAGCACCCAAAAAAAAAAATGCTTATTTTAGAGCCTGAAGATTATGGACAACGTCTACCATACCAACGTACGTTTAGATTTTGAATTTTGAAAATGTATCTTGCTCACCAATCGACAAAGATCCATGAGTTAACAGTTCCAGGCAAAAGTACAATGTTTATATTCTCCCCTCAAAGTTTATTTTGTGGGCTTTGTCGTGTAAAGTTATTGTTTGATATTTGTTTTTGAAAGTGCCTACAATGGCAGTGATTCGTTAGTCAAAAATATATAACACAGTAACACTGCATTGTTGGTCTCGTTTTTTAGGCATTATCAGTAGTGCGATTCAGACCTTCTCGGAATGTTTTCCGAATTTGGACAGTGACGTTTCTTCGCTGAAAAAACGGTAACTTTCCGAAGGATATCATCGAATCAGATGCATTTTTGGAAGTCTGAATGGCACTGCTACGCCTAAACAGATTTTTAATCAAATTGGCCCTTTCAATGGGGGCCAATTTGATAAAAAATCTTCAAATATAAATTAGAATTTGGTGCTTATTGTAGAGTATCTGTGCAGGTTAAAATTAGATATTATGCAAGTCCAATTAGCGATTTATGAGCTAAAATGTAGTTAGGTGGCATTTCTCAATCTTTGATTATATTGTACTCGTATTAAAGAAGTTACTTACGGTCTGTCTTTTTATTGGTTATCTGTTTCCATATTATTTTTAATTGTTGCCATCTCTTTTCAATATTATGAGTTAGAAATGAAAAAACAATAATCTAACTAAACCATGGACATTATTTTGAAAGCGAAATCGAAGTTCCTGCCAATTATTAACGAACAGAAAAGATGACTTATACTTATCTAATTAGTTGCCATTTCTGAATTGATTGTCATTTATTGGCACTACTAGTAGTGCCATGAGTGATACAGCATTATAATATTACAAAATTTTAATTAATTTCAGCAAGTGTTTTAATTTTTCAATGAGTTTTAATGTTTCAACTGCGGTCGAACCGTTTTTACTTGAAGACTTAAAACTCTTTATTTGTAAAAAGACGATCTCCTTGGTCGAGTTTCAAAATGAGAATTGCAATAAGAAACACTCCGCGGCATAAGTTTTAATTGACCCAGACAGAGCCTTAATTAAATTATTGCTTGGAGACAAAGACAGGGCAGATAAGCGGTTTACTATCTACTTGTGGGAATCAAATATTTCTTAATAGAGTTTCGTCGAGGTTATTGAACAACAACTATAAGAAAATAGAACAAAAGATGATTGACTGGCGAAAATAAAAGGTGAGTCCCTACAATGGTGAAATAAAAGAGTGCGTGTTAGAAGTAAGTTATTTATGAGCTAGTGATCAATCTAAAGACGAACTTTTAAGACGCCTGCAGTGCAAGTACAGTCAGCGTCATCAATCGGTATCCCCCTAGTGATTTGAACAAAGACTCTTTTCATTTCAATCTTGGATTTCAGTCGGGTATTATATCAGCTATTTTTGTTTAGGAACTCGAGCGAAATTAGATATCCATAAGTAAGCAAGGATGTAAAAGTTTTTACAAAAGTTGAGATCAACGGCTTGCAAACCGACCTCTTACTAGGGGGATACCAATTGATGACGCTTTCTGTACCTACCGTTCTTATCGATCGCAAAATTTTACATTTAGAATCGATTAAATTGGATATTATATCAATGAAAAATCTAATTTTGTCGATTCTAAATGTCTAGTGATCGAAATAAGAACGGTATTTGCACTGCTGATAGCATACCTACGTCAATGAGGTATCGTTATTTTGCTTGCAAGATTTGAACTATAAGTACCTACCTACCTACTTACAAATTTAAAATTCAATGAAATCTTTTATAAATAAAAAGTAGTACGTACAATATTATCAACACGTGTCTCTCCATGTATTCAACGTGTTATCAGTATACAATACACTTTACCAACAAATAAATAATTTATTATGGCGTGCTAAGGTATAAACACAACTATTGTTTCTGGCCATTGAGTAACTGCGTGTGAAAGGAGCAGCCGCCATAAATCTACACGAAGCGATATTTATTCACATCCACCACCTGATTTAAGGTTACACGGGCAACTTTAATTGCTTATTTTACTTATTTACTATTTTTACAGGAGAGAATAGAGACCTTTGCTCTTTAATGTGGTCCAGAAGGATTGGAAAAGCAAGCAGATTTTGCTGTGATTGCTCCAACTAATAAAAACTTTGCAATATGTGAAATAAACGTTTTATATTAAGTTTACCTAATCATTTTCGGTTTGCGGCAATAACGACTTAGGGCTTAATAAATATCTGAAAAATAAATACAGTTGAGATGGCCAATATTTATTTTGGATTAGTTTACGTTGTCTAACTATTATTTGCTATCCAGTGCAATTCTTGCTTGTCATGCAAATTGTCGAAAAAATATCATTTTGGTTTACCTACTCTGTTGTGTTGTTGAGCAATAACAGTTGCCTTAAATTTCCCGTGTGTAATCATTTTGTTTTTGCACGAAGTTTTGTTGACAACTTGTTTGTACTACGTGTTTATAGCTTCTGAGTTTTATTGGCTCTCTGCAAATAGGTAAAAAAGCGAGTGCCGGGATTGACCAACTTATTTCTTTGTAAAAAGACATATTTCTTGTTTTCATAAATATGGGTTATAAAAAACATAGTCCGTCTATGTGATTTTGGAGTACCTAAAGGCAGTTCTTTAGGTCCGGATTCCAAGTTCACACTCAAACATAAATCAAAAGCAATGAGTCATTAGCCAACTGTTTACATAAAACAGTCAAAAAGCGATGCCCAAAGTGTAAAGTTTTGGAACAAAGTTTCGACCCCAGGTTTTCATTGAAAAGAGTCATGAAATACCCCAAAATGTCTACTAATGTTTATAATTATCCGCCCCCATACACAAACTGAATGTATTCATCACAGAACAGCGGGACAACCACCGACTATTAGGGTACAGTTTTCGTTTCTAAAAAACGGTGGCCTCCTTATCATGTCCAGAAGTACGATACCTCATAGACAATTTGAGCTGAATATTAGACTTTTCTCTGTATAAAAGAAGTGCTCAAAATATAGGAGCTAGATGATCCTTATTAAAAACATTTCTTCAGAGGTAACATATTATGCCTGGATTCAGTGAAACAATAGCTTCTATTGTCATCTAGCTAGAGTTTCAAAACATAATATTGAATCTCAGCTCGTGATTGAGAAAGGTTAAACAAAAAAAATTTAACGTGCCCTCCGAAGCATGGAAGCGCTCAGCTCGTAATGCCGCTTGCGGTCAGCCATCTAAATTGTGACCGCGCACAACGAAACTTCAACGATCTATCAAGAACGTCTAAGCAAGCTACGCCACGAGCGCTTCTACTAAGTTTATTCTTTTACTAAGTTTTACTGTCGTCACTTTTTAAAAAGCTTTGGGGTAAACGAGTCTTATACCGACTTTGTGGTTAACGATCTATTTGAAATCAGAGCCGTTTGTGCGCGGAAGGGTTGCCAAGGCTGTCGGTTTTAAACCAGAATTCACGAAACATTTAAACTTCCGTATTTAGTTTTATATATTACATGTACTTTATATAAAATACTGCTCGTAAAGTCTCATAAAGTTTCTCTGTTTGATAATAAAAATGTTTGATAATAAATTTTTTTTTTTTTTTTAAATGATAATGTTTTATAGGTATCTTTAGATAAAGTAAACCTATCCAAGGTGGCGGTATGTGCCCGACACCGAGACAGGCGACCGAGACAGGAGACCGAGACCAGAGACCGAGACAGGAGATCGTTGTCATATAAACTGACGGTTCTCTGTCTCGGTTCACTTTCGCGCGCCCCTACAAAGCCTATCTATGGTCTTGGTCTACGATCTCGGTCTCGAGCTGAAGAGTGGTGGAAAAGATGGAATGCCTTTTCCCGGCAGTGGAATGCTACGGGCTTTAAAATAATAATGAAATACATTTTATGCTTAGTGCACTACATTTAACTGTAACTACTGTTTTAGACTAGTTTTCACCAGTAAGTGTCGCATGTGTTTGATAAAAGTGGCACATAATAGACCAAGTCCAACTCCTATCTTATTGTATACTAGCTGCGGCCCGCGGCTTCGCTCGCGTGGTACCCAAATAAAATGTTACTCTCCAGCCTTCCAACTATCTCCACACAAAAAATCACGTCAATCCGTCGCTCTGTTTTGACGTGAAAGCAGGACAAATAAACAAACAAATGAACACTGGAGGTACGGATTTGTAGATATTCTAAGTTCAATTTAAAAAATACACTAAGTAATTATGGGTAGGTACGATAATTATGCAAAATCAACACGCACAATTATGCACCAAAATCCCATCAACCCAACGAAACCGCTAATCGCAGCAAACTTTCCAAAATACGTTTATTTAAAATCGCAACAGCCATACAAGCCAGTGAAAGGCATTACTGGCAGGAAAGTTATCAGGAGCCTTTTAAAAGTTGGGCGTGAAAAATCACCGGCGTCGGCGTCGGCACGCAGGGTGTCGCAGCTAATTTGCGGGCATCGATCACGGTGGCAGACCGCGATGTCGAGTTGGTGGAAGAGACCAGCAGGCTTAAAAAGGTCGCTATTGCACAATTGAAATATGAAATGAACTATAATGCCATCTGTTTTCAATGACTGAGACTGAAAAGAGACGACATTATAGTTCATTTTTTGGAAAAAGTCGAGAAAGTATATCACGATGCTAAACCTTCTGGAGTGGCGGGAATTTCGATTCCAGTTTGTCACCTCATGGGGACATGACGAGGTGACAAGCATGAATAACAGAGCAAACAGGCCTGGGGCATCAACGGCCGAACCACAGCCCGGGCACTCGACGAAATCTCTATGCAAAAGCGGCGTCTAACTACCTACCAGACACTACACAATGTCATTTTTGTACACGCGAAATTGTGTGCGTGAAGTAAGGTTGTCACCGTTTGAATAATTACTGTACACTGTGGTCTCGGTCTCGTCGTCGCGTCTGCACGCGTGGCGCGTTCCTTGCTCAAAGTCAGCCCCTCGCCAGCTCAAATTCGCTCGCGCGGTGAGGAAGCCCCGATTGGTGGGGGGGAGGGGGGGGGACAGTGGCCATTCTTTGTAGTATTATTATCTATGGCCAAACTCTAAACCACATCCAGGCGCCCTAGTTCCTCACTGCGGTATCCGCACGGAGGTAGGTACTTCTCCGTTTGCCAATTTCAATTCAAATTGAGGGAGTGGATTTCCAGTGTTTCTCTTTTAGATTTTGAGAGTAATTAACGCTTTCGCTTAATAGCTTTACACAAATATTTTTATGGAGATTCATTTGCATATAAAAAGAGTTTTTGATCGTTTCTGAAGTCTCTCTGGGTTTAGCTTTTTGATTAGGTTGACAATAGGTTAAATTCATTTTAAAAAAACTGCGCATTTGAATTTGTATTTACGTGTACCATTTCCGTCCTTTTGAGAATCTGTCTTTTTGAGAATCTGTCTTTATGAGAATCTGTGAATCCGTCTTTTTGAGAATCTGTCCTTTTGAGAGCAAAGGGACAATTTTACTTCGGGTACCAAATTCAAATTTAGCTTAGGTACTAAAGCGATCGTTAAAGAGCTCAAAACAAATTAATTTTAAGTAATTAATCCTGCGTAATATCTCTTGCTTTCGTTCTCGCGTGAAAATCCTGTGTGGCCCATTCAAACTTTTCGCATAGCGCTGTCGACTCGACAACGTTAATTCGAGAACTTTCCACAGATTATAACAATAAAGTTACCTGTCATCCGTATGGATTATTATAACACTTGTGTGACCGGCGCAATATAACAAACTAGCTGCTGCCCGCGGCTACGCTCGCGTGGTACCCGGATAAAAAGTAGCCTATGTTACTCTCCAGCCCTCCAACAATCTCCACACAAAAAATCACATCAATATAATAAATAAACATACTTTCACATTTATAATAATGGGTACTCGTGTACTTTGTCAATAATCCTATATTTAGTTTTTAATAGACATTATTAAAAAAAATTGAATGGTGTAGGTAATATTGCAAGATTGACCAGCTTAGTTTCAAAAGATGAGCTCGATCGCCGCGGGATAAAATGTTTTCATGACATGCCATGATGTGCAAAAAAATTGTTTGAGTGTAATACTACAACAACCATTGTAATCGTTGATGATTAGTAGATCAGTATTTGAGCCATTTTTTTGTCATGAATACTCTATCACCGGTGAAATAAAATTTGCTCAATTAGTTTTACGTGTAAGCTAGAAAATGTCCAACGACTTAAACTACCACCTAAATGTGATATCAATACACTGTTTTCCCCAAGCGAAAATAAATAAATGATTTAAAAAAATACGCTACATAGTGACAATTGCAATCTCATAGCTTCTTCCTTCAATTTATCGAAAAATATTGAAGCCAAAATCCAGAAAAGCTTCCATTTTCCACTCCGTATCAGCAGCTACGAAATATGGAATAGGTATTTGAAATAGGCACCTGTAAATCGCGGAACCTAGGCGAAAAATACAGAGCATTGTAAGCAAGACAGGTGGCAGCCTGCCAAGCTGCAGCTAACTAGAATGTGGTCGTGCTGACTTGGAGGTGGTAAGAATGGAGTCACTCACACGTAGCTAAAGCTTTGTTATAGGAGGGGTCCAAGGGTTCCAAAATACAAAGATTTTTATTATAGGGCCCAAGGGTTCTTTACAAAGATTGACTAGGTTTCCTCCGAACTTAATGGGGTTCAACTTTTCAAGGGTACCAAAGCTCTTGCTAAGGGGGGGAGGGGTCCGAGCGAGCGAAGCGAACAAAGTTACATTAAGTTACGTTGTGAGTATCCATAACAAAAAAAAGAATTTCAAAATCGGTTCACAATTGACGGAGAAATCGCGTAACACACATACCTACAAAAAAAACATACCTACAGTCGAATTGAGAACCTCCTCAACACTTGACAATGTGACAAAGAGTGTGCTTGTTTGCGGTCACCCATCCAAATTGCGATCGCTCTGAACCGTAATTTCAAAGATCTATCAAGAGTGTCTAAGCAAGCTACTCCACGAACGCTTCAAAGATAAACAGTAGGTAAATTAGAAAATTTAACTTCCTATAAAGTGAATTCGATCTGAATGGTCCGATTTAACTCCAGTATTTTATCCTCAAAGGCAACCTAAACTGTAGATTCCCACATCCCGTTGTTATATCCCCCAACTGCAGCTAGTGTCTAGTAAAAATGTTTTTATTGTGCATTTCACGGCTCAATAAAAAAATACAAGTCTTTACAATTTATTTTATACCTTTTGTAATGTTGGCGCTTCTTTGACCCTGTTTCTGGTTGCTTCAACGGTGTCAACGTTTTTGTTTATAAATGTTTATTCCTGGATTATCTGCGCACATTCAAAGCCAAAGTCCGTAACCATATTATAAATGTGAAAGTGTGTTTATTTGTTTTTTTATTTGTCTTGCTTTCATGTCAAAACAGAGCAACGGATTGACGTGATTTTTTTGTGTGGATATAGTTGGAGGGCTGGAAAGTAACATAAGCGACTTTTTATCCGGGTACCACGCGAGCGAAGCCGCGGGCAGCAGCTAGTTGCTACATAAGTCATCTCAGAGTTCATCCTGGCATATAGGCAGAATTATGGTCGCCGTAGCCGAAATCGGCTAGGATGACGATTATTATTATCCGCTTGCTCTTTTACCCCCCGCTTCCATAAAAAAAACAACAATTTATGTGTACTTACCAGGCCCTACAGTTTTCCTTTTAGTATGGCCATAGATTGTCTCCTGATGTAATATGAATCATCTTGATGGAAAAACCTAAGTTCTTACAATAATGTCTGATACTCTAATTCGATTTTCCTTAAAACCTCTCTTCAGCTACTATGAACACGTCAGCAATTCGTCTAAATCGCTCAAATCATAATTATTTTAATTCATTCAAGCTTCAACCGAAATTATTTAGCCCATCAGAAACATCCGCTAACAAAATTCGCAGAGTTTTGCCAACAAATTAATATTTACAACTGGCAATAAACTGGCACCGTAAAGAGCCTTTAGTTCAAGAATATCGTAGAGATAGGAAATTTGTAGCTTAAAGATGCTGATCTAAGTTATTGTCTAAATATGAAAGGAGAAACTGATTAACTGACTGACATAATTAACGCACTGTAATAAGCTAGGAGGTAGGCACACGGCAAGGAGTTTTAAAGTTTGTATGTAAAGTTGTTTTAGGAAATGGTCGCATTGGGTAAAAACTTACAAGAAAAACAAACTAACTTCAAAATAGAAGTACATTCTAAATTCGAGTGGAGGTATTTAATTTGCTGTTTTAATTCACAGATATCTTCATCAATTGCTTACCATTTTAAAATAATATATTGTTTTAAGAATTTACTTCTGATGTCATCCTTTTGTCAAGAAGTCAGGATCTGATGATCGATCGAGCGAGCGAAGCGAGCGAAGATCTTAGTGGTAAGTTGGGCGATTTTGCTTTGTATGTTTGTATGTTTGTATGTTTGTATGTTTGTATGTTTGTATGTTTGTATGTTTCACGAATTGTTGTTCGAGCATAACTGTCGAACCGTTCATCCAATCTGCATGAAACTTGGTAGGTCAATAGGTTGTGGTAAGGAAATTTACGGTGGAGCATATGAGCTTAATCGATGAAGGGGTTGTGAAGATATTGGGTTCCCAAGGGGGTAAAAAATTATGAAAGTTACACAAATATATTGAGTGGGGTGTCATACGAAAGGGCTTATTTTGTACATTCCAAAATGGTTTTTATTTTTAATCTAGGATGCATAGTTTTTGAAATACGACCAAAGACCAAAAACTACGAAACCAGAGCTGCAAGAGCTCCCGTTTCATAGAGTTTCGATGTCTTCGTAGCTCATTGACTGGTCGGTCTTAAAAAGAGAGTGGCATCGTTGCGGCTTGGTTTGCAATGATTTTAGATGCTACTTGATTTATTTTCATGATAAAAAAAAAATTGATAAAAAATGAAAATAATTGGGGTAAAAAAAGTTAAGTAAACAAATATATTGAGTGCGGTGTCAAATGAAAGGTCTTTATTTGTACATTCTAAAATAGTTTTTATTTTTATTTTAGGACGTATACTTTTAAAAATACGACGAGAATTCATAAATATGAAATAAATGAAAAATTAGACACGACATTATGTATTGCATGCATGCTAGTATTTTTTACCATGAAGAGCTAGCGCAATAGGCATACCCGGCAGTAGTAGCACTTGAAATTATAGGGGTAGTCAGAAGAAAGTCCAAATGTTGGCCATCTACGGTGCGCGAGATCTCAGTTCGGGGCGAACTACTAGTATAATTCCAGGGAATAGTATAGACTTTGAGGTAAGTTTTAAGTTATACAAACACTAGTTGTAACCACATTTAAAAAAATGCTAGATTTAAAGGAAATTTTGTTAATTTAGATACAAAAAATGGGCTATTGATTACATAAATAGGTATTGAATAAATAAATTTTGATAAGTATATTTTTATAGATTAATTTGACATGCCACTTTGGTATCAAACAGGCTTTTACACATTGTATAAGACCTTAAACAATTTTAAAAGTCATTTACCACCTCTATGCAAGCGTGATATTAAGTGTTCGCAATACTGTGGCACCTACAAATGGCGTTTATGACTGTAAGCCTGGATTTGGGCCGGTACTGAGAGCACAGATACCGAGTTCTTGGAACTCGCTATAGCTTTACAACTTCCTATGCCCTTTCTTTATCTGTTTTGATTAGAACTTGAAGTGTGTACTTACTGTATTATATATAGGAGCAGTTTCCTATGCTACGTTAATTATGTTAAAAAAATGGTTGTCTGTAAAGTCGGCTTACGGTCGATAATTTTACTTGATAACGTCATAAGAAAACAATGATGAACATCGTGGCTCTCTATCGCTTGTTCCACGCTCTCGCTTGCACTCTCGGCTCAGGTGAAACGTGACACTTTATCGTGCGTGCAGCCGCCGTTAATCGATTTATAAGACGTTAAAAAAAACGTCAAAAAAAACTAATTAAATATGAACACGACTGTATTCCCAAGGGGCGGTAGACATATTTTTTCAGATATCTAGTCATTTCTAGATCCTTTGGAGATGTCTAAGGGGGTAGTCAGAGGCATGTCCAAATACATATTTGGTACATGCCCACATTTTGCAGAAGTTAACATTCTACATTACATTGTCAGGTTGCCCATAGACGCTATTAGAAAGCTGTTACCATTTTATAATGTTATCAACAAACCCTCTACTTATAAAATCCTGTTAAAATTGAAACACCGTTTAAACAACTGCCATCCTTTTTTGTTAGCTAGTGTTAGATAGTGACAGGGCGAATATTGAGCGTTATTTAACCAGTGTTCAAGTTTATAAGTAAGACCCAAAATGTACAGAAGTTCTAGTTAAACTAAATCGATCTATAGATACTCATAGCTCAACTTATCCAAGTCAATGCCTTGTCGAGTAAATACATGAGTTTACTAAAACTTCCCCGATGGGATGACATCCAAACTTTCCACAACTTTTCGCATGTAAGTTTGCCTTTACGACTGTTTTTCGATGCCAGATTCAGTTCTTTCATGCGGTCAACAAATATTGAACTTTGCATTGGTGCTCTGCGGGACCGTGCAATGATTCTTCCCTCTCAGTCTTTTGTTTGAGAACGGCCGAAACCACAGAACAGAAAAAACGCTTACGCGAAACTAACAATGTCTATCGTTGTCTGTCAATGTCTTGCACGCTACGTGTCTGTTATGCAGCCTTTACACCGGGGCAACAACGTGCGACAGTGCCGCATGCTACATATTGTGGCATGTGGCATCTTGTGGCATGCTACAAACAGAAGGCATTTGTGGCATTAGTGGCATGCGGCAGCCTATTTTACGCCGAGGCAACATCGTGCTTTGGTCAGTCTGCTACATGACGCAAGGTGTTGCCATGTCGCACGGTTCTTGCCACAATGTGCGACATTTTTTATTCTGTAGCATGCGGCCTTGTGGCATGCCGCAATGCCGCAAGTGTTGCCCCGGTGTAATGCAGCCTCGCTCAATGTCTGTAGATAAAAACATTCCTTTAATTGGAGATATATTTATTCAGACCTTCTCGGAATGTATTCCGAGAATTCGGTAAGTGACGTTTCTTCGCTGAAAAAACGTCAGGGCCTGTATTCTATTAAATGACAACCGCTTTGGTTTTGGTTCGAACTCTTAAATGTCAGCCATTTGGTGAAATAGTAGAATAGCTTTTCAAAAATTTGTACTGCCAAAGTTCAAAACCTCACCACAACTGAGTCGTTTGTTATTAGTAGTCATGGAAACAGTCGCTTTAGTTGAGGTTTTGGTTGAGGTTGATAAAAAGTTCGGTACCGGAATCGACGCCCAGAAAATCATCGAATCGGATGCATTTTCGGAAGTCTGAATCGCACTGCTGATGCCAAAAATCCTTGGTGTTGTTTTTTCGTATAACATACTCGTAGAATAAGAAAACTACATTATTGGAGTGATCTATTGCTCATGGAACTTTGTTAAATATTCCATACAGACGACTGCAGTTTTGCATTTTTGATTGTTTGTAGTATTCTGATTAAATAAGGTACATAAATACTCTAAAGGTCGATTCACACATATCAGTGAAGTCACAGTTCCGACACAGTACCGAAATATTATTTCATATTTTCTATAGGAAAGTATCCCCATTTGTCACGGGCAATCACGGAAGCTCCGTGAACTGAGTACTGACATGTGTGAATTAAATCACTGACGCAACACTGTATCACTAATACTGAACTGAGCGGACAGTGTCGGAATTGTGGCTTCACTGTATGTGAATCGACAACAAACATTCAAAACTTCTGGCATTCAAAATATGAATTTGAATAAAATTAAATAGCGGTTGGGAGTAAGTAAATTCACCTGGATTGCTGAAGACCCCAAAAAGGGAACTTATGCTTTTTTACTTATATATGGTTTGTTTATGGCACCGTTATGGAGTGTTTACCGTCTGCACTGCGTCTGGTACAGTCACGCGTGAAGCTTTGATAGCACGCCTCATTACACTTTACGAGATTTTTACTCTACTTCTGATCGCTTAGCCAAGTGGCAAACGACTAGCGAGTAGCGACAACGCTTATCGATAAGACATTGACTAAAAAAATGAGATTGAGATTGGATTAAGAATAAGAATAAGAATCATTTATTGTAAAACTGGGTATGGAAAGGTGTTACAATAATTTATAGTTCCAACAGTCTACCCATTTTGGGCGTACAATCTATATTAAAGATTTTTTAAGGTATTATAGTAGGTATATATTACATTTTATATGTATCTATACATTAAGTAGGTATTACATACAAGATTTGGTGGATTTAGATGTAGGTTACCTAGATAGAGCGAAGTGGAAGAAGGTGACGAATAATAATGCTTAGGAGAGAGAGAGAGAGAGAGGATTTAGATGTAGATTTAGATTTAGATACCCTAGCACAGGTATTTTTATACTTAAAAGGGTATCTCAAACCCATGAAATGTAAACTTTAGATTAAGTTGAAGAAATAAACATTTTGGATTTGTATTTTTTGTATGTAGGTAGGAGGTAATCTCCGAAGTCTCCCGATTTTTTCCTTTTTATTTGATGAATAAACCTAGGTAATACATGACAGGGTTCAAGCGTGTACGAAGCTAACTGGTTTTCTGTTTTCCTGCACTGTTTAAGTTTTTTACTTTGATGTTGACATACTTAATGAATATCTTCGATTTTCCTTGGGTTTTTCTTACCCACTTGCACCTAGCTACTTGTCTCTTGGATCACAGCGCGGTCCCCAAGGTAATCTGTCACTAGTCTTTTTAGATAAAGAGGATTTGGCTTCAGTCTTTTAAAAAGATGCCATTCACGTTTCATATAAGTTTTGGCCCAAAGGTGCCGGAAAAATGCCAACAAAAAACAGGTATTCTTCATCATAGGGAAGTCAGTCGACTGATGTTAAAATTTTAGTTCTTAGGAGTACAACAATTTATATATTTTTTTGATTTTCAGACTGTACGTCTACCTACTGGGTCTGTTATTATGAAATAAAACACATTTAAAATAAGTTTGCAAAGATAACTCGTTTAAAAAAATATATGAAAAAACTAAAATATACAACCTCTCGTAAATATACACTTCTAACACAATGTAGGTAATTTAATAAAAAATATTATAACTAAACAATACATTATCATCATCATCCGCAGCCCGATCTTTCCCACTGCTGGGTATAGTAGTAATAATAAACTTTATTTCAGGCAACATTAAAATAAGTTACAAGATGTTATTTTACTTAGTCTAATATCTTAGTCTATATCCCATAAAAATATATTTTATAGTAGTATAGGCCTCTCCTTGCCATTTTTCCCTGTCCCTCTCTAACATACAGTTACATAATAAACCTAACAAACACAATTTATTTATGAAATAAAATAAAATTTAGTCTTACAATTGACGAACCAATAATTATTATTACGGAAAGAAACTATATTATTTGAGGCTGTTCAGTTTTTCAACAAGTTGCTAAATGAAATTAAGGAGTGTGAAAATATTAATTTATTTAAAATAAACTCAAAAAATATGGATTTAAACGTACACTGTAACTTACTAATCTAATGTATTAATTAATTACAAAAATTAAATAATGTTTGTACACTGAAACCTACTAATCTATTGTAAAATTGAAATGTTTAATTGATTGTTAGACATTAATTTTAAATCGTAATGTTTATAACGTTATCATAATGATGGCTCTAGTTAATAAGTTCGTATGAGCAAGGGGCCAACTCTGGTGACGGAGTAAATTAATTTTTACTAAAATCTATTAATAAGTCTTATTTACATCTCATTTTAAGTAAACAACTGTGTTCATAAGATAAATAAAGTTCTTAAAACTCAAAGAATGGTTTTTTCACTCCTCTTGCTTGAAAAGTTCGTCATTGTAGCGTCCGTGCGATTCAGACTTCCGAAAATGCATCCGATTCGATGACTTTCTTCGGAAAGTTGACGTTTTTTTAGTGAAGAAACGTCACTTTCCAAATTCGGAATACATTCCGAGAAGGTCTGAATCACACTGCAGACCAGGGCAGGGATAATAGCATATTTTCCTCTACTTTTTTTACACAAGTATTTTTTTCAATTATTAACGAGCCTACAAAAACGAAAAAGAAGTAAAATTACCATGAATAACTCGACTTTTTACTGTTTCATATCCAGAATAAATTATACAAGATAATAATAAACTTAATTTATACCTACTTACTTAATAAAATAAACTATTTAGTAGGTATGGTATACGATTATTTTATTTTCTCGCAATCGTAGTAAAAATTAGTATGTAACACACGGCGCTAAAAAGCCATTAGAACGCGGTTTCTGTTTACTCCCTCGTTAAAAAGATGCCTCGTATAATAATGGGTAATTTTAGCTCCTTGTATAACAATCGACAATAATTAAATTAGTCTATTTCATTGTACATGATTTAAAACAATGAAATAAATACAAATAACATTTAAAATTAATTATCCTTCATTTTAGATTTCGTTTACCTTACATATATTTACATAAAGAATCTTAGCAATGGGGCTTAAGTATTCTCCGTGCTCTTGTTACACAGTGCTCTATTATACATGGAGTTTCTGTTGATTCGGTGGTGGTCTTTGTTGTAGATTTGGGGGTAGTTGCTGTTGAATGAGGACACGGAGATGTTGTTGTTGTAGATTTGTGGGTAGTTGTTGTTGAATGAGGACACGGAGATGTTGTTTTTGTAGATTTGGGGGTAATTGTTGTTGTTCTAGATTTGAGAGTAGTTGCTGTTGAATGAGGACACGGAGATTTTGTTGTAGGTTTGGGGGTAGTTGTTGTTGTTGTAGATTTGAGAGTAGTTGCTGTTGAATGAGGACACGGAGATTTTGTTGTAGGTTTGGGGGTAGTTGTTGTTGTTGTTGTAGATTTGAGAGTAGTTGCTGTTGAATGAGGACACGGAGAATTTGTTGTTGTAGATTTGGGGGTAGTTGTTGTTGTTGTAGATTTGAGAGTAGTTGCTGTTGAATGAGGACACGGAGATGTTGTTGTTGTAGATTTGAGGGTAGGCGTTGTTGTAGATTTGAGGGTAGGCGTTGTTGTAGTTTTGTGGGTAGTTACTGTTGAATGAGGACACGGAGATTTTGTTGTTGTAGATTTGAGGGTAGGTGTTGTTGTAGTTTTGTGGGAAGTTACTGTTGAATGAGGACACGGAGAAGTTGTTGTTGTAGATTTGGAGGTAGGCGTTGTTGTTGTAGTTTTGTGGGCAGTTACTGTTGAATGAGGACACGGAGATGTTGTTGTTGTAGATTTTAGGGTAGGCGTTGTTGTTGTAGTTTTGTGGGTAGTTACTGTTGAATGAGGACACGGAGATGTTGTTGTTGTAGATTCGGGGGTAGGCGTTGTTGTAGTTTTGTGGGTAGTTACTGTTGAATGAGGACACGGAGATGTTGTTGTTGTAGATTTGGAGGTAGGCGTTGTTGTTGTAGTTTTGTGGGTAGTTACTGTTGAATGAGGACACGGAGATGTTGTTGTTGTAGATTTGGAGGTAGGCGTTGTTGTTGTAGTTTTGTGGGTAGTTACTGTTGAATGAGGACACGGAGATGTTGTTGTTGTGGATTTGGAGGTAGGCGTTGTTGTTGTAGTTTTGTGGGTAGTTACTGTTGAATGAGGACACGGAGATGTTGTTGTTGTAGATTTGGGAGTAGTTGTTGTTGAATGAGGACACGGAGACGTTGTTGTTGTAGATTTGGAGGTAGGCGTTGTTGTAGTTTTGTGGGTAGTTACTGTTGAATGAGGACACGGAGATGTTGTTGTTGTAGATTTGGAGGTAGGCGTTGTTGTTGTAGTTTTGTGGGTAGTTACTGTTGAATGAGGACACGGAGACGTTGTTGTTGTAGATTTGGAGGTAGGCGTTGTTGTTGTTGTTTTGTGGGTAGTTACTGTTGAATGAGGACACGGAGATGTTGTTGTTGTAGATTTGAGGGTAGGCGTTGTTGTAGTTTTGTGGGTAGTTACTGTTGAATGAGGACACGGAGATTTTGTTGTTGTAGATTTGAGGGTAGGTGTTGTTGTAGTTTTGTGGGTAGTTACTGTTGAATGAGGACACGGAGACGTTGTTGTTGTAGATTTGGAGGTAGGCGTTGTTGTTGTAGTTTTGTGGGTAGTTACTGTTGAATGAGGACACGGAGATGTTGTTGTTGTGGATTTGGAGGTAGGCGTTGTTGTTGTAGTTTTGTGGGTAGTTACTGTTGAATGAGGACACGGAGATGTTGTTGTTGTAGATTTGGGAGTAGTTGTTGTTGAATGAGGACACGGAGACGTTGTTGTTGTAGATTTGGAGGTAGGCGTTGTTGTAGTTTTGTGGGTAGTTACTGTTGAATGAGGACACGGAGATGTTGTTGTTGTAGATTTGGAGGTAGGCGTTGTTGTTGTAGTTTTGTGGGTAGTTACTGTTGAATGAGGACACGGAGACGTTGTTGTTGTAGATTTGGAGGTAGGCGTTGTTGTTGTTGTTTTGTGGGTAGTTACTGTTGAATGAGGACACGGAGATGTTGTTGTTGTAGATTTGAGGGTAGGCGTTGTTGTAGTTTTGTGGGTAGTTACTGTTGAATGAGGACACGGAGATTTTGTTGTTGTAGATTTGAGGGTAGGTGTTGTTGTAGTTTTGTGGGTAGTTACTGTTGAATGAGGACACGGAGACGTTGTTGTTGTAGATTTGGAGGTAGGCGTTGTTGTTGTAGTTTTGTGGGTAGTTACTGTTGAATGAGGACACGGAGATGTTGTTGTTGTAGATTTGGGAGTAGTTGTTGTTGAATGAGGACACGGAGACGTTGTTGTTGTAGATTTGGAGGTAGGCGTTGTTGTTGTAGTTTTGTGGGTAGTTACTGTTGAATGAGGACACGGAGATGTTGTTGTTGTAGATTTGGGAGTAGTTGTTGTTGAATGGGGACACGGAGACGTTGTTGTTGTAGATTTGGAGGTAGGCGTTGTTGTTGTAGTTTTGTGGGTAGTTACTGTTGAATGAGGACACGGAGATGTTGTTGTTGTAGATTTGGAGGTAGGCATTGTTGTTGTAGTTTTGTGGGTAGTTACTGTTGAATGAGGACACGGAGATGTTGTTGTTGTAGATTTGGGAGTAGTTGTTGTTGAATGAGGACACGGAGACGTTGTTGTTGTAGATTTGGAGGTAGGCGTTGTTGTTGTAGTTTTGTGGGTAGTTACTGTTGAATGAGGACACGGAGACGTTGTTGTTGTAGATTTGGAGGTAGGCGTTGTTGTTGTAGTTTTGTGGGTAGTTACTGTTGAATGAGGACACGGAGATGTTGTTGTTGTAGATTTGAGGGTAGGCGTTGTTGTAGTTTTGTGGGTAGTTACTGTTGAATGAGGACACGGAGATTTTGTTGTTGTAGATTTGAGGGTAGGTGTTGTTGTAGTTTTGTGGGTAGTTACTGTTGAATGAGGACACGGAGACGTTGTTGTTGTAGATTTGGAGGTAGGCGTTGTTGTTGTAGTTTTGTGGGTAGTTACTGTTGAATGAGGACACGGAGACGTTGTTGTTGTAGATTTGGAGGTAGGCGTTGTTGTTGTAGTTTTGTGGGTAGTTACTGTTGAATGAGGACACGGAGATGTTGTTGTTGTAGATTTGGGAGTAGTTGTTGTTGAATGAGGACACGGAGACGTTGTTGTTGTAGATTTGGAGGTAGGCGTTGTTGTTGTAGTTTTGTGGGTAGTTACTGTTGAATGAGGACACGGAGATGTTGTTGTTGTAGATTTGGAGGTAGGCGTTGTTGTTGTAGTTTTGTGGGTAGTTACTGTTGAATGAGGACACGGAGATGTTGTTGTTGTAGATTTGGGAGTAGTTGTTGTTGAATGAGGACACGGAGACGTTGTTGTTGTAGATTTGGAGGTAGGCGTTGTTGTAGTTTTGTGGGTAGTTACTGTTGAATGAGGACACAGAGATGTTGTTGTTGTAGATTTGGAGGTAGGCGTTGTTGTTGTAGTTTTGTGGGTAGTTACTGTTGAATGAGGACACGGAGACGTTGTTGTTGTAGATTTGGAGGTAGGCGTTGTTGTTGTAGTTTTGTGGGTAGTTACTGTTGAATGAGGACACGGAGATGTTGTTGTTGTAGATTTGGGAGTAGTTGTTGTTGAATGAGGACACGGAGACGTTGTTGTTGTAGATTTGGAGGTAGGCGTTGTTGTAGTTTTGTGGGTAGTTACTGTTGAATGAGGACACGGAGATGTTGTTGTTGTAGATTTGAGAGTAGTTGTTGTTGAATGAGGACACGGAGACGTTGTTGTTGTAGATTTGGAGGTAGGCGTTGTTGTAGTTTTGTGGGTAGTTACTGTTGAATGAGGACACGGAGATGTTGTTGTTGTAGATTTGAGAGTAGTTGTTGTTGAATGAGGACACGGAGACGTTGTTGTTGTAGATTTGGAGGTAGGCGTTGTTGTAGTTTTGTGGGTAGTTACTGTTGAATGAGGACACGGAGATGTTGTTGTTGTAGATTTGGAGGTAGGCGTTGTTGTTGTAGTTTTGTGGGTAGTTACTGTTGAATGAGGACACGGAGACGTTGTTGTTGTAGATTTGGAGGTAGGCGTTGTTGTTGTAGTTTTGTGGGTAGTTACTGTTGAATGAGGACACGGAGATGTTGTTGTTGTAGATTTGGGAGTAGTTGTTGTTGAACGAGGACACGGAGACGTTGTTGTTGTAGATTTGGAGGTAGGCGTTGTTGTAGTTTTGTGGGTAGTTACTGTTGAATGAGGACACGGAGATGTTGTTGTTGTAGATTTGAGAGTAGTTGTTGTTGAATGAGGACACGGAGACGTTGTTGTTGTAGATTTGGAGGTAGGCGTTGTTGTAGTTTTGTGGGTAGTTACTGTTGAATGAGGACACGGAGATGTTGTTGTAGTAGATTTGAGAGTAGTTGTTGTTGAATGAGGACACGGAGACGTTGTTGTTGTAGATTTGGAGGTAGGCGTTGTTGTAGTTTTGTGGGTAGTTACTGTTGAATGAGGACACGGAGATGTTGTTGTTGTAGATTTGGAGGTAGGCGTTGTTGTTGTAGTTTTGTGGGTAGTTACTGTTGAATGAGGACACGGAGATGTTGTTGTTGTAGATTTGGGAGTAGTTGTTGTTGAACGAGGACACGGAGACGTTGTTGTTGTAGATTTGGAGGTAGGCGTTGTTGTAGTTTTGTGGGTAGTTACTGTTGAATGAGGACACGGAGATGTTGTTGTTGTAGATTTGAGAGTAGTTGTTGTTGAATGAGGACACGGAGACGTTGTTGTTGTAGATTTGGAGGTAGGCGTTGTTGTAGTTTTGTGGGTAGTTACTGTTGAATGAGGACACGGAGATGTTGTTGTAGTAGATTTGAGAGTAGTTGTTGTTGAATGAGGACACGGAGACGTTGTTGTTGTAGATTTGGAGGTAGGCGTTGTTGTAGTTTTGTGGGTAGTTACTGTTGAATGAGGACACGGAGATGTTGTTGTTGTAGATTTGGAGGTAGGCGTTGTTGTTGTAGTTTTGTGGGTAGTTACTGTTGAATGAGGACACGGAGACGTTGTTGTTGTAGATTTGGAGGTAGGCGTTGTTGTTGTAGTTTTGTGGGTAGTTACTGTTGAATGAGGACACGGAGATGTTGTTGTTGTAGATTTGGGAGTAGTTGTTGTTGAATGAGGACACGGAGACGTTGTTGTTGTAGATTTGGAGGTAGGCGTTGTTGTAGTTTTGTGGGTAGTTACTGTTGAATGAGGACACGGAGATGTTGTTGTTGTAGATTTGAGAGTAGTTGTTGTTGAATGAGGACACGGAGACGTTGTTGTTGTAGATTTGGAGGTAGGCGTTGTTGTAGTTTTGTGGGTAGTTACTGTTGAATGAGGACACGGAGATGTTGTTGTTGTAGATTTGAGAGTAGTTGTTGTTGAATGAGGACACGGAGACGTTGTTGTTGTAGATTTGGAGGTAGGCGTTGTTGTAGTTTTGTGGGTAGTTACTGTTGAATGAGGACACGGAGATGTTGTTGTTGTAGATTTGGAGGTAGGCGTTGTTGTTGTAGTTTTGTGGGTAGTTACTGTTGAATGAGGACACGGAGACGTTGTTGTTGTAGATTTGGAGGTAGGCGTTGTTGTTGTAGTTTTGTGGGTAGTTACTGTTGAATGAGGACACGGAGATGTTGTTGTTGTAGATTTGGGAGTAGTTGTTGTTGAATGAGGACACGGAGACGTTGTTGTTGTAGATTTGAGGGTAGGCGTTGTTGTAGTTTTGTGGGTAGTTACTGTTGAATGAGGACACGGAGATGTTGTTGTTGTAGATTTGGAGGTAGGCGTTGTTGTTGTAGTTTTGTGGGTAGTTACTGTTGAATGAGGACACGGAGATGTTGTTGTTGTAGATTTGAGGGTAGGTGTTGTTGTAGTTTTGTGGGTAGTTACTGTTGAATGAGGACACGGAGATGTTGTTGTTGTAGATTTGGAGGTAGGCGTTGTTGTTGTAGTTTTGTGGGTAGTTGCTGTTGAATGAGGACACGGAGATGTTGTTGTTGTAGATTTGGGGGTAGGTGTTGTTGTAATTTTGTGGGTAGTTACTGTTGAATGAGGACACGGAGATTTTGTTGTAGGTTTGGGGGTAGTTGTTGTTGTTGTAGATTTGAGGGTAGTTGCTGTTGAATGAGGACACGGAGATGTTGTTGTTGTAGATTTGTGGGTAGTTGTTGTTGAATGAGGACACGGAGATGTTGTTGTTGTAGATTTGGGAGTAGTTGTTGTTGAATGAGGACACGGAAATGTTGTTGTTGTTGTTGTAGAGTTGGGGGTAGTTGTTGTTAAATGAGCACACGGAGTTGTTGATGTGCTGGTAATTGATTTACATAATGTTGTTCTTGGTGATATGCATTTTTCTGAAAAATAAATAATCAAAAGTATTTAAAAGTGATTGTTATTATTAATTTATCGATTTATTTGTAAAATAAAGAAGATCATCGATGTCACAATAGAGATACGTTATTAATTTATTTTATCTCTGTGGCGCAGTGGGTGAAGGCCCGCCTGTGATGCAGGAGGTTGCGGTTTCGATCCCCGCCGCGGGGCAAATGTTTGTAGTATCTCTGCAAATATTTGTCTCGGGTCTGGGTGTTTTCTATGTATATTATGTATATATGTATTTACAAAAAAAAATGTAAGTATTTAAGAAGTCTATCAGTCATGTGGCTCCCATAACACAAGCTCTGCTTAGCTTGGGGCTACTAAGTGAGAGGGAAGAGGATTATGGCCGCTACCTTTGATAGGACTAGTAACGAGTATTTGTTTATTTCTAAAATAAATCTGAAGACTACAGAATATATTGTTTTCTGTTTGCTCCCCCCCATCCTACATTTTGGGGGCTCGTCCGGGATCTGTTTTGAAGACATTCGGTGGATGGGCGCGAGGCAGAAATCAAGACGACGAAAACACCGCAACGTGTTTGCCGCCATAATCACCGGCTTGACACATTTACCTAGCGTGTTTCATTACGACGCTGAAACATGCCTAAGTCTAAAGACGAAAGACGGAAGAGCCGGCAAGACGACTATGAAGACGCCAACTACGGTGACTACGGTGCGAAACGACGTGATGCGCCGACGTCATCCACTCACAATATGCTGTAAATGGCCGCTGAACTCGTGCCGAGCTTCAACGGAAAAGACGGGACTTATCCAGTTGCGCAGTGGGTAAACGATGTTGAAGATAACGCTGAAATTTTTGGATGGACCCCGCTCCAACAGCTATTGGTCGCGAGGAGGTCACTCAAAGGAACTGCGGCACTCTGGTTACGTGCAGAAAAAACACATAAGAGCTGGGAAGAACTCAAACAAGCTATTATCAAGGAGTTTCCCGACACAGTAGATATCAAGTCTGTGCATGAAATGATGAGCGCCAGAAAGAAGAAATCGAACGAGAGTTGTCTGGATTACATGTTGATTATGAAGGATCTAGACAAAAGAGGAAAGATGCCCGATTATGTAGCCATAAAATACATTGTCGACGGCATAACCGACGTTGAAACGAATAAAATAATGCTGTATGGTGTTACCTCTTACAATGAACTAAAAGAGAAGATAAAGATATATGACACCATAAAAGAGAAAATGACTAAGAAAATTACAGAGAAAGAGCCAGCTAAGAAGGATAGTAGTGACGTCGGTAAGCAGAAAATAAAGTGGATTCGGTGCTATGGCTGTGGAGATCTTGGGCATACATCATTCGATTGTCCGCACAAAGATAAAGGCTTGAAATGTTTCAAGTGCAACGAGTTCGGCCATGTTGGTTCTACCTGTACGAAGAGAACGAGCGAGCGAATGAAAAGCTCGAAGAAGCCAGAAGAGGCGATCGGGAACAATCGGCAGGCTTCGGATAACTCCGGAACGAGGAAACGTGCTATGTTCGGTACGATGGCAGAATTTGTGACGGACTTCACTCCTCCCGCCCAAGATTGTACTGCATATTACGTGGAACGGAGCGGCGCCGTTTCCAAGATGGCGTACTATCAAAATGACACCGAAACGTCGTCGGACACGGAAAGTGAGGTTATGGTGAACGTAAACAAAGCGAATTGCTCGAATGCGTTACGCAAAACAATGAAAAAGCCGATTGTGAGTACGAAAATCGGTGGCTTCTGCGTGAAAACACTGATTGATAGCGGCAGTGAAGTGAATATAATATCATCAGACTTTTATCAAGCGCTCGGGATGCCGGAATGCGAAAGTGATACCGTGAAACTTACTGGAATTGGACTTTCTACTGTGCGTTCCATCGGAAAGTGCCGCCTGAGTTTTTGTTTTGATGGACAGATGTTCGATAGTGTAATGTTCCACATAATTTCGAGAGACTTTATACCATATGACGCCATAATAGGTCAAGAGTTTTTGAATGATGTGGCGGTGATTATTGACAATGGAGTAGTAAGACTGGTCTCTGATGAATGTTGTTTGAATGTTTGTGTTAGCGAGATGTGTTTCCCTGATTTCAGCATAGGTCCAATGATGAACAGTGCCTTGAAGGAAAAGGTTGTAAATTGGGTTGAAACCTACAAACCATCTACGCCTGTAAAAAAACCACCTCTTCAATTGAAAATTATGCTGAAGGATGAAGCACCAGTATCTCAGCGACCACGGCGACTGTCACTGAAAGAACAAGAGTTGGTTGAACAGTAAGTACCTGAATGGTTGGACAATGGCATCATCAGGGTGAGTTACTCAGAATATTCTAGTCCTTTGGTCTTAGTGAAGAAGAAGGATGGATCTACCAGGGTTTGTGTAGACTATCGTGCATTGAACAAAAAGATAGTTAAAGATGAATTCCCATTGCCAATCATCGAGGATCTGATTGACAAACTGAAAGATGCGAAGTTTTTCAGTGTACTCGACCTCAAAAACGGGTTCTTCCATTTAAGAGTCAGCGAGGAATCTGTTCCTTATACTGCATTTGTGAGTCACCACGGCCACTTCGAGTTCGTCCGAGCCCCGTTTGGTTTGTCCATCTGTCCAAAATACTTCATGAGATTTATCTCGGCTATATTCAGAGAGCAGCTGATGAGGGGAGACGTCATTATTTTTATAGATGACATTTTGATTCCAGCTTGTAGTGAAGAGGAAGCCGCTCAGAGGCTTAAGAATGTGCTTGACGTAGCGGCACAGTATGGACTGGAAATCAATTGGAAGAAGGCCAAACTAGTATGCAGAGAAATAGAGTATTTGGGACATATGATTAGAAATGGTGAAGTAAGGCCCACTGAGGAAAAGATCAATGCTGTAGTAAGGTACCCGACTCCAACTAATAAGAAACAAGTACATAGTTTCATAGGATTGACTTCGTACTTTAGAAAGTACATCCAAGATTTTGCATCTATAGCCAAACCACTGACAGATTTGCTGCGAAAAGATGTTCCTTTCAAAATTGGAAATGAAGAGTATGCTGCTTTCAGCACCTTGAGAAAAAAATTAGGCGAAAGTCCAGTTTTAAAATTGTACCAACCTAACCTATAAACTGAAGTGCACACTGATGCCTCTTGTATTGCATACTCTGCCATACTGTTGCAGCTACATCAAGTAGACTACATCCAGTGTACTACATGAGCAAGAGGACCAGTGAAACTGAATCTAGATATTCGAGTTACGAGCTAGAGGCCATGGCTGTCATTGAAGGTGTCAAGAAATTTCGCGTGTACCTGTATGGAACCCAATTCAAGATTGTCACTGATTGTCAAGCATTCGAACAGACACTGAAGAAAAAGGACTCATCAGCTAAAGTAGCACGCTGGGTTCTGTTCATGGATCAATTCGACTATACAGTAGAACATCGGTCAGGCTTTAAAATGAGACATGCAGATGCATTAAGTCGGAATCCTGTAGTGGCACTTATAACCAACACTCTTCACGACCAAGTAAGGACAGCTCAGTTAAGTGATGAAGGGCTAAAGGCTATCAGTGAGCTACTTAAAATTGGTTCATACTCGGACTACTGGCTTGATAATGGGCTTTTGTACAAAGGAGATTTAAAGCAACTAGTGAACCCGAAGTCGATGGAAAGGGACATCATAAAGCAAGTGCATAGCAATGGACATTTTGCTGTGAAGAAGATGAAGGAGCTCATTGTTAAGGATTACTACATCAAAGACCTGGATAGAAAACTTCAAGACTTTGTCATCACTTGTATACCATGTCTGCTAGCTACGAAAAAAGCAGGCAAACAGGAGGGCTTCCTTAATCCAATAGAGAAGGAAAGTGTTCCATTGCACACTCTTCATTTAGACCACATCGGACCACTTACTGAAACAAAAAAGCAGTATAACTATATACTGACCATGGTTGATGCATTTACTAAGTTTATATGGATTTTTCCTACCAAAAGTACTACGAGCAAAAAAGCCTTAGACAAGTTGAGCATTCATCAGCAACATTTCGGAAACCCTGTAAGAATAATCACAGATAAAGGTACGGCCTTTACCAGTAATGAGTTTCGGGAGTTTTGTGAGGCGGAGAACATCCAGCATGTCACCATTACTACAGGGGTACCTCGTGGAAACGGTCAGGTGGAACGAGTCCATCGAACCATCATCGCTGTGCTGACAAAACTTTGCATAGAAAACCCAAGTTTGTGGTACCGACATGTAAGTCGTTTGCAAAGAGCCCTAAACAGCACATATCAACGTAGCATCAACACATCTCCATTTCAACTGATGATTGGTACCAGTATGAGGACAAAGGAAGACCTAGAAATGGTACAGTTACTACTGCAGGAGGGGGTTGAACAGTACGATAAGCAGCGTGAAGAACTTAGAATAAAAGCAAAGCAACAGATACTGAAGGTGCAGGATGAAAATAGGAGTAACTTTGATAAGGGCAGAAAGGAAAGCTCAAAGTATGAAGTGGGTGAGCTGGTGGCTATCAAAAGAACGCAATTTGGTGCTGGTCTCAAGCTTAAACCAAAATATTTAGGTCCTTACAGAATTTTAAAGGTCAAACGAAACGACAGATATGATGTAGAGAAGGCGGATGGTTGTGCAGATGGACCTTTGAAAACGTCAACTTGTGCAGACCAGATGAAAAGGTGGCCCTCACTGGCTGATAATGAAAGCTTGGATTTGAGAGATGAATGAACTTTGTTGGATGGAGTATGAATGAAGTATATATGTAAGTTGGTAGGCTAGTTATTATTGTGTTTAGATAAGGTGTAGCTTAGTTTTTAGTCCACATTCTTTTCATTTACTACTGTAAATCGAAACTGAGTATGTTCATAATAATAACTTGATGTAAAACTCTATAACTGTATCATTCTCTGATACAGCTATATGAGAAGTACCTACTCAGTACATGGCTCTTTGTTGTGCAACTCGTTAATGGTGTTGGTTTCTAGCTATTAATAACTATTAAAATAATTAAGTCATTTTGTTTGTACTTTACAAATATTCTGAATCTATGAAGGAGATGATTGAGGATGAAAGTTGAAGCGTGGACGGGCATGTCTGAGGGCAGACATGAATGCAGGATGACCGAATGTGGGATTGAGAGAGGTAAGTTTGTGAAAGGCTTCGTGAAAGGGAACGTTTTGAATGAAGGAACGGAATGAACGGTGAGAGTGAGTAGGAGAATGAGTAAGTGAGAGGGAAGAGGATTATGGCCGCTACCTTTGATAGGACTAGTAACGAGTATTTGTTTATTTCTAAAATAAACCTGAAGACTGCAGAATATATTGTTTTCTGTTTGCTCCCCCCCATCCTACATTTATTAATTATAAACAGAGGTCGGAATTAGGTAGAGTTATTTATGTACCTACACTGATTTCTTACAGCGAAAGAATAAAGTGGATATGCCTCAAATCCCGATAATAATTTTAAAGAGCAGAAAAATCTCGTGATTTATTAAGTAAAAGAGCTATTTACTTTTACACAATTTAAACCACTTAATTGATACTATGTCTTTTTGTCTATTTTTAAATAATTGTTTAATTATTGACGTCTTGAGAGCCGTTTGGAATGTGCTCGATTCTATACACAAATTAAAAATAAAACTTACTGGGTAACATTATATCTGCTACGTACTTAACTACTTCGAGGCAGAGGCTTCACATCACACATTGGCACATGCCCATTTGAAAGATAGCATTTCATTTCTCGTGGAGTAGCTTATGCCTGTAGCACACCTCCGCTGCGAAACAACAACTGCGAAACCGCTGAGCGAGTTTCGCTGGGCAAAAGTACTTTACTTACGCGAAACTATTTTAGCGAAACGAAAAGTTTTTCAGTAAATTCTAAATCCATCGTTCCTATTTCGCTCATAAAAATTGTCGATTGCTACAGCCGCGTCCGAGTCACACGCGGAACCGCTCCAAAATGGCGGACAACGGGCGGAGATGTAGTAGGCGCCTGAGCAAATGAGCGAAATCATGTTAGAAAGAGACAACATCATAGTCAGTTTTGTACGTTAGAGCAGGGAATTTCACTACTGTTTCGCCGCCAAAGAACTCACAACTCACAGCGAAACTATTGCAGTTTCGCCCTTTGAGTTTCGCAGCGGAGGTGTGCTACAGGCATTAGACGTTCTTGATAGATCGTAGAAGCGTGATCGCGAATCGGCTAGTCAAAGTAATTGTGAACACTCAAAACTTTTTTCACATACTTACCTATATACTTAGATTAGGTATTCAACCTGTGTTATAACGCGTTCTGCCGAGGCATTCTGTACTAGACTCACTTCGAATTCACTCAAGTGACTGAGCTCACTAAATACGCAAGAAGTTGTTAAGCCATGACGGAGCCCTCAAGACGGAATAAAAACTCCATCACTAGAGTAAGCCACTATTATCTTTTTTCGATCGAGCGAGCGAAGCGAGCGAAGATCTTAGTTTCGATCGAGCGAGCGAAGCGAGCGAAGATCTTAGTGGTAAGTTGGGCGATTTTGCTTTGTATGTTTGTATGTTTGTATGTTTCACGAATTGTTGTTCGAGCATAACTGTCGAACCGTTCATCCAATCTGCATGAAACTTGGTAGGTCAATAGGTTGTGGTAAGGAAATTTACGGTGGAGCATATGAGCTTAATCGATGAAGGGGTTGTGAAGATATTGGGTTCCCAAGGGGGTAAAAAATTATGAAAGTTACACAAATATATTGAGTGGGGTGTCATACGAAAGGGCTTATTTTGTACATTCCAAAATGGTTTTTATTTTTAATCTAGGATGTATAGTTTTTGAAATACGACCAAAGACCAAAAACTACGAAACCAGAGCTGCAAGAGCTCCCGTTTCATAGAGTTTCGATGTCTTCGTAGCTCATTGACTGGTCGGTCTTAAAAAGAGAGTGGCATCGTTGCGGTTTGGTTTGCAATGATTTTAGATGCTACTTGATTTATTTTCATTATAAAAAAAATTTTTATAAAAAATGAAAATAATTGGGGTAAAAAAAGTTAAGTAAACAAATATATTGAGTGCGGTGTCAAATGAAAGGTCTTTATTTGTACATTCTAAAATAGTTATTATTTTTATTCTAGGACGTATACTTTTAAAAATACGACGAGAATTCATAAATATGAAATAAATGAAAAATTAGACACGACATTATGTATTGCATGCATGCTAGTATTTTTTACCATGAAGAGCTAGCGCAATAGGCATACCCGGCAGTAGTAGCACTTGAAATTATAGGGGTAGTCAGAAGAAAGTCCAAATGTTGGCCATCTACGGTGCGCGAGATCTCAGTTCGGGGCGAACTACTAGTTATATTTATGGACATTACGCTAACGCCATCTAGCCCCAAACTAAGCAAAGCTTGTACTATGAGAATCAGATAACTGATAGATAGAATACCTAATAAATATTTTGTAAATACATGCTTATAATACTATAGAACAACCAGACACAGAACAAATTTTCATTGTTCATCACACAAATGTTTGTCCTAGGGGAATCGAACCCACGACCTACAGCGCAGAAGGCAGGGCTCCTACTTATCAACTGAGCTAAGAAGTCAGTCTTTTATTAATTACGTTAAACTGAGTTGATACTTTCATCCTTTTAAAGAGTTTAAATACTAAGGCTTACTTATAAAAGATGTTTAAAGTTGAACACTGGTTAAACAACGTCCTGTCTTTATTTGTGGATAGTCACGAAAATAAATAGAGACAGGACGTTGTTTAACTATGTTCAACTTTAAACACCTTTCATAAGTAAGGGGGGTAAGGGGTTAATAAATACCTTGCAAGAGGCTTGGAGCTGCGTAGCATACCGCCAACTGTTGAATAATTGGATAAACATTTTAAGACGCTTACGGAATTTTGTAAGTTTAGGTACAGCGTGGAGCGGGGTGAGGGGGGGGGGGGGGGGGCGAATGTCAATAAAAAAAAATCGCCATCCAGGCTTATTTATTTATAAGTAAATTAAAAAAAAACAGATCTTCATTTTTATTTTCGCGTCAAAAATTAGCCTTTTTTTTTCATTTTCAATAAAAATTAGCCTGTTTCATCAACTTTCATCAAAATCGGTTTAACGGTTTAGGCGTAAAAAGGTAACAGACAGAAAGATAGAATAACTTTCACATTTATAGGTACCTAGGGTAATTCGAGTGTATAACCCTAGGTACCTAATTAACTTTGTACGAGCACGTACACTGTCGTACTTAGTTATTGTCATCTAAGCATTTTACGCCAGCAATCATTTGCAGCGAATCAGTTCGCGTTCGGTAATCGATCATACCTCGCGTCTCATTATCATTTCATCAATATCATCATAAGTTTTCTAACAATAATATCAGTTAAAATTTATCTCGGAGTTTTACTGATATTAGACTACTTTGAACTATTCCTTATCCAGGGTGTGCGGACCGTACAAATTTGATTAAGTAGGTAAGAAAGGTTTGTTTGCAAAAGCGGAACATTTTTGCTTTCCCTGGGGACAGCGGGACGAACAGCCTGAAAGCGGGACAGTCCCGGCAAAAGCGGGACGTATGGTCACCTTAAGTATATACTACTTTTATTTGCAACACTAGAACTAGAGCACTAGAACAAGTTGAGCTATATAAGGATAGTTGTAAATGATCTAAAGTACACAAACATTTGATCAGATTGTGATGAAACTTTAGTAGGGTAGTCTGAGAAAAATCGCGAGGGTCTCTGGCCCAATTAAAAATGTACCTATTTAATAAAAAAAAACTGCCAAGCGCGTGTCGGACCACGCGCAGTGTAGGGTTCCGTAGTAGCCCCCCTGTCATAAACATGCAACTAGGTACTTCATCTTAGTCACTTTTAGTACTAACGGTCTCTTAGCAAAACCTCGGACAGACGGATGGACATACAGACGGACATAACGAATCAATAAGGGTTCCTTATCAGGACTACGGAACCCTAAAAACGTAAAACTGATGTTGTACAAATTTTGCCAGCACCCGTGCGATTCAGACTTCGGAAAATGTATCCGATTCGAAGATTTTTATGGGAAAGCTGACGATTCAGCGAAGAAACGTCACTCTCCGAATTAGGAATACATTCTGACCTCGCATCCACACGTTGGGGCCAACGTTGGCCCCAATGCCTCTCACCAACGCGTGGAGCTGACAAAATTGCATTGGCCCCAACGTTGGGGCCAACGTTGGGGCTGATTTTGCTAGATCCACACGTTGGCGAGTGACATTGGGACCAACGTTGGCCCCAATGCTTCTCACCAACGTGTGGAGCTGACAAAATTGCATTGGCCCCAACGTTGGGGCCAACGTTGGGGCTGATTTTGCTAGATCCACACGTTGGCGAGTGACATTGGGGCCAACGTTGGCCCCAATGCCTCTCACCAACGTGTGGAGCTGACGAAATTGCATTGGCTCCAACGTTGGGGCCAACGTTAGGGCTGATTTTGCTAGATCCACACGTTGGCGAGTGACATTGGGACCAACGTTGGCCCCAACGTGTGGATGCGAGGTGAGAAGGTCTGAATCATAGTGCAGTGTTCCGCAAACTTTTTGTGTTCAAGGTACATTTAGGAAATTGGAAAATTTTGGAAGTACACCATAAATTAAAAATCATTTTTTAAGCGACACATCAGCTTGTTTAGTTGAGCATATGCTGTCCAAATTTGGAGTAGCTTAACTGAGATCTGTAACCTTATTTTTCCGAGGCACACCAACTAATGACCACGGTATATCCTTTGCGGAGCACTGAGCTAGTGAATGACTGGAAATTTAGAGTTTTCATAACACAGAGCTCGTGTTATGAAAACTCTAAGGCTAATTGCCACATTATACTTTTTTTTTTTGTTAAAAATAATGAATTAGTTATGAATTGCCGTCAATCAAATAATGTTTAACTTACCAAGCAAAGAATAGGAATAACCGCCTTCATTTTAACGGTTTATTTTTCCTTTACCAACCCAGTAGAGGCACTCGACACCAATGATAAATTTTAAATTTTAAAACGTATTTTATAATTTATTTTTTTACTAGCTGCGCCCCGCGGTTTTACATTACGTAGGTAAATATATTTGTAAATAGATCTTACTAAAAATTTACAACACCCAGATGCAGAAAACACGATCTATGGTCATCACGCAAAAGTTTGTCCTGGGAATCGAACATACGACCTACAGCGCACAAGGCAGAGCCAATAGCAGCATTTACACGCAGAGATATCTGTGCGGATATCTGTAAAGATATCTGTACAGTCCATGGGCCAGAGCATTTAAACGCAGAGATATCTGTGCGGATATCTGTAAAGATATCTGTACAGTCCAGATGCCGCGGGAAATAGCACGCGCCAATCCAACCTTTGACAGTTTTATCCACGGTTATTTGTAAAGATATCTGTACGGATATCTTTACAGATATCTTTACAGTCCAGATTCGTGGTAAAAACTCTACCGTGTAAATGCCGCCATTACCAACCGAGCTGAGAGGCCAGTCAATCAAGTCCATTATTAGCAGACAAGCGCGGTGTTGTGTGAGGTTTTCAAACTACTCTAAAGGTGGCCGCACACATTTCCGCGCCGAGCGAATCGAATTTTAGAATTCTTTATATTAAATCGTATGAAACCTCGCATGTCCGTGCCCAATCGTCCGATTCGACCGAATCTGGCAGTACTTCGAGAATTCGGCACGTTCGGTGCGGATTAGGTGTGCGGCCACTATAGCAAGTTAAAGTTAATCCAGACGTACCTAACATACATACGGACAGACTCACAAATTTCTTATTTGTTACATATGTTTGTTTTAAGTACCTACATTATTTACGAACTGAATATTAATGAGACAGGTGTAATATTAAAAGAAATGCATATTTTAATAACAGACTTTTGTTTCTAATATTTATTTATTATGATAAATAAGCCCATTCAAACAATCAAAAGGACTTTGAATTGTATGAAAAAAAAATATACAGTGCCTCGAGCACGAGTATGCACAAGTTTACTATTCTATCCGTGACTGTAGTAAAGTATCTCAATTGTATGGCATTCAGTGCAGCGCCTCTAGCGGTAACTTGACTAAACTAAGGTCAGTCCATATATAGTGTGGGTCAAAAATTTTTTTTTTCGATTTTCAACTTTAATAGCGATAAAAAGTGGCTAAATATGGTTGAAATGAGACGTGCAAAATATGGTTGCTTTATAATAATGTTAACTGCCTCCGAATTTAATTTGAAAATTCAAAAAATCTTGAAATTGGTGTTGAATTCATGAACTGATAAAAGTACTATGCAGGTAGTTTTTGGTTACAGTTGTGCCTTGAAACATAAGATAGTATTATATATTTACTTATTAATTAACATTATTTACCATTTTCTTAGGAAAAGTGAGATTTTGAGAGTTTGCAATCTCGAGCTTTTGTCGCAAAAGTGACGTGGTACGTTTGAAGTTCGAAGATTACTTTTTAACAATGGAAATGTCTAAAAAGTGTTTTAAGCATTCTTTAATTGATGATTATAGCGATAATAAAGATAATTTACTACCAAGTAACAACGGTATTCTTAAACATTATGAAGAATTGAGGTGCCAATGGGATTTCGAAAATTACTTACAAAAAGAACCAACTTGCATTGAGATATTGCATAATTTTTATTGATTGAATTAAAAATAATAGACAAAAGGACTTATTATTATAAATTCAGATAAAAGGGTGTTACGAATGCTTAAAGTACATCATTTGAAGTCTAAAAACCTACTAAAGTCCTTGCCTAAAACTTCACCAAAACATTACAGATTTCAAGAATAGCAGGAAAGCTCTTTTCGACATTTCTAGCTGAAAAAGCATAGATTTGAATGAGGGCAGGAGGCCTGAAGATCTCAATGTACCTACAAATTAACACAATTGATGAAATATCAATTCAAAAAATGATAAAAGGAACATCCATGATGCTACCACCAAAATACAATAGAAATACTTCTTGCCTGTATTTCAATGGAGTTTTTCGTGATTTTCACCAGGTAAAATGCCTCATGCTCGTTGGTTCACACAAACAAGTTGCATTTTTTTTAATTTATTCATCCACAGAAGCTCCTTCAATAAATCTGGTGATTCTAGCAACGAAAGATTTAAAAGTTTTGGTTCACTATTACGATCCACGCTACCTGCAATGAAAGACCGCAATACATGCAAAAGATAATTGCCACATCAAGATAATAATCAATAGAACTCAAAATAATAAAAGATTTTGTCATATTTAGCCTGTATTTTGCTCATCCTGATAACTTTTTGCTAGCAATGTTGTCTAATCTACAAAAAAACATTAGAAAGTTTACCGCTCGTCGAATTCTGAAAGAATGTTTCATTTCTCGCACAAAACTAAGATTTCTCAAGTTCCTGAACAATTTTAAATGCATATTCTTATGTTGATCTGATTTATTAGTGACTAAATGCTACCGAACCATCGATTCAAAGGTGCAAAATGACGAAAACTTACAAACTTTTGTTGTACAAGTGGGCGAAGGCGAACTGCCTCTGCTTCGCATGCCATGTCATTGTAAGGTGTGGAAAGAGCTATTACGACTTTGGTGGAAGCATCCAACACTTTAAACACCAAATTTGAGAGAAAAGGACTTATAATCGGTTCAGCTAAAGTCACGCAAACATATGCGCACATTTTACAGTAAAGAAGGATTTTGCTATTCTTTGAAGACCTAATCTGGATTTTTTAGATAAGTAACTGAGTAATTTAGAATTAAGTATACAAATATGACTTCTTGTATCGTGGTTTGTTCCAAAATAAACAATACACAAGTATATTTTCATAGTTTTCAGCAGGATTTTCCAAAGACCTTTTTTTGTAATTTTTTAAAAGTTTAACTTCGATTCGGAGGCAGAAGATGATTTTCAATCCGTGTCATATTTTGCAGGTGGATTATTGACGTAATATGGCACCTTTTTATCACTATTAGAAAGTGAAAAAAAAATATTTTTTTTTCTCCATACAAGAGTGACCCACCCTAGTCCATACAATTGTCCATACTTTACTGTAGTCACGAGATAGAATAGTAAATTTGTGCATACTCGTGCTCGAGGTACAGTAGGTACTTCAAGCTCTAGATTGATTCTCGTGTTTTCCGAATACGTCCGTCAGCAGTGTATGATTCCACAAAACAGAATGCGACTCTAATTTGCTTTTCTTATATAATTTTCATTTCCAAATGACTTTTCGTCAATGGTTTTTGTAAACGCATTATTTTTCTGGTTTTACTGCATATATTTACTAAACATCTAGATTTTATATTTCATGTCAGTGCATCCTAGTTAAAATAGTAGATTGTTGCACGAGGGTTGAAAGTAACCTATTGAGACACGAGATGGTTTGGCGCCTGAGCGTAGCGAGGGCGCTAATAGTTCGAGTGCCTTAATAGGTCTTTCACCCGAGGTAAACACTCTGCTTTTCATTTCGAATATTAGGAAAGTAAATAAAAACCTGATTAGCTCATTTTATAAAAATCTCTGCTCTCGGTCGACAAAACAGATAAAAATCGCATTGGTGCTTTAAAAAAAAATACTGGCTGGTAGTTTGCCACTGAAAAAAAAAAACAAAAAAGGCGCCCGCCTTTTTTTTTTCTAGCCAGTATTTTTTTTCATTGAAGATGGTAAATATTTCAAGCTCAAAATCTTATTTAAATTCTCTAAATTATTATTAATTTAGTGAAAAGTAATTATTAATAACAATACTCATGTAATAAATTGTTGAAAATATTTTTTTTCATTTCTCATACACGGAAAGTACGCTTGAAGTTACCTGAACAGAGGGATGAAAGTAGTACTTTTCCGCCCTGGGAAGCAATTTTCCCTGCTGTCAAATTAAAAAAAAATCATTCTATTTTGACATTTCTATTGAGTCATGTTGAAATTTTTTACACAACAAAAGTAATATTTGACATTTCTATTTTACCTTTTTATTGAGAATTGCTGTAAAAAATATTTTCAACAATTTATTACATGAGTATTGTTATTAATAATTACTTTTCACTAAATTATTATTATTTAAACAAGACTTTGAGCTTGAAATATTTACCATCTTCAATGACAAAAAATACTGGCTGAAAAAAAAAGGTGGGTGCCTTTTTTGTTTTTTTTTTTTCAGTGGCAAGCTACCAGCCAGTATTTTTTTTAAAGCACCAATTCGATTTTTATCTGTTTTATCGATCGAGAGCAGAGATTTTTATAAAATGAGCTAATCAGGTTTTTATTTACTTTCCTAATATTCGAAAGCAGAGTGTTTACCTCGGGTGAAATACCTATTACGGCACTCGAACTATTCGAACTATATCAAACCATCTCGTGCCGCAATAGGTTACTTTCAACCCTCGTGCAACAATCTACTATACAGCAATTCTCAATAAAAGGTAAAATAGAAATGTCAAATATTACTTTTGCTGTGTAAAAGTTTCAACGTGACTCAAGAGAAATGTCAAAATAGAATGATTTTTTTTTTAAATTTGACAGCAGGGAAAATTGCTTCCCAGGGCGGAAAAGTACTACTTTCATCCCTCTGTTCAGGTAACTTCAAGCGTACTTTCCGTGTATGAGAAATGAAAAAGAAATTGTGCACCCGAAGTCAATAATGAGGTGCATGAGAATGACTGATGTGATCACCACGTATGTATTTTCAAGGTGCGGTAGTAGGGTACACGCCCATATTTTTCAAAAGCTTAAGCCTGGTCCAGATTTGTATCACTTGCCCGATCCGATCACCTATCCGTATCAGCGTATCACGTATCAAGCCCCGTATCAAGTTGTAGACGCCTCGATTTGCTCCGCATCCATTCACAAAAGTCTTTGATGATCGGACAAAACCGACACGACATGGGTCGGGCCGTATCATAACGGCGTATCGAGATCGCGTATCATGATACGCGTATCATCACCCGTGCACATATGCGATCATGATACGCATCGGCGATACGGATACGGTGATCGGATCGGGCAAATTATACAAATCTGAACCCGGCTTTACATTCCATACGTGACTGACAGGCCGATAGCCTATCGACGCTATTAGAAAACTAACTGGTTTGGCTTCCTCACGATGTTTTCCTTCACCGTTTAGAGCTCGTTTTAATGCGCTTGATGCATGACTGGGTTCAAACCCATGACCTTCGGATCGAAAGTCAAGGCACTAAACCACTCGGCCAACATGGCTCTTTCTAACTATCCTGAACAATAAACGCATAATAGGTTTACGAATGTATTCAGAAGTGCTTATGATTTTTTTAAAATGGCTAAGTAAAGGCTACTGAGGGTAATCAGAGGCAAGTGTACCTACACATGTGCGTGATGTGCAACTCACACAAGATCTTTAAGGGAGTGGGCACACTATTTTTTTCGTAGCGCGTTTGTACAAATAGGTACAGTAGGACCACTCAAGCAGACCAATCAGGGCAACAAACACGGTATGAGGCCTAGCTTTCTTTTCGGTGATCCTTAGTCAAGCAAGCTCCAGTGGGAAGCTAGTCTAATAAAGGGGGCGCAAGTTCGCAGCGTCTCTGTATCGATACAAACGCGCTGCTAACAATCGCGCTACGAAAAATACAATAATTTTCCTGGCCAGGAATCGAACCTGTTGGTTCGTACCAAAAAAACTTTTAGTATTATTGTACCATCCGATAAATAAATAATAATAAATAACGTTTATTTATCTCACACAAAACAAAATGGTTAAATAAAGCTAAAGTTTATGAAACAAGGTGGTGTATGACTGTTTTGTGCGAGACTGGTGCCTGAAATAGGTTTGTGAAAACCTGTGTTACAGGTCACCAGGCTCTCACTCCACGGTTTAACATATTGTTTGCTAGCATAAACTCAGAGTACCTAGGCCAGTGCCTATAGAAAGTGTGGATCATAAAGATCAATTTCTGAGAAGAAACTACCTTTTTTTTTTTTTTATTTTTTTTTATTTATTTCATATTATAAAGTAGGTACTTATTTTACAAAATATTGTGCCTGAAAACCTTAATAGGTTTGAGTAGACACTCACATCCGTCTTAAATACATAGGTAAGTAGGTAGTATACATACAAAGTTGAAATAGCTAGCATAGATACTATAATAAACAATCAAAATAAGTAGGCAATGGCATAGGTATCGTATTCACGTAGTTCTGGAGGTATTTATGTAAGTAATATAGCTAGAAGTTATAACACGGCTAGAAATAAGTGCATGAGGCGATATAAACAACAATGCATCAGTCAGTGGCGCGTTCCGTCTCAGCCGCGCATGGCAAACTAAGTTAAGTAGCCTATTAGCCTTCCGTGCTTCGGAGGGCACGTTAATTGTCAGTCCCGGCTTTTAAGTCGTTAAGCTATGACGGAGGCCTTTAGGCGGCCTAAAAACTCCGTCACCAGAGTTGGCCACTTGCTCATATGAAAGAAGAAGAAGCCTTCCTCAAGAATTAAGCATTCAAATGCAGACAGAATTTTTTAAATCCGATTAATTGTTTGTTTGTTTGAACGCACTAATCTCAGAAACTCTAAAGATTAGTGCGTTCAAACAAACAAACAATGAAACAAAAAACTCTTCTGCTTTATGTATTGGTAGGTAGACAGATATAGCATGATCTAACTAGGCATTCGTGAAGTTAGCCGTTTCGATACGCGGTAGATTTAGTATGAAAAAGCTACACTGCGCATCGGAACAGCTAACTTCTCGGATGCCTTGATCTTAGCGTTATTTGATGTAGCGCCATAGATGACTAATTAGTCATCTGTGGTAGCGCTCGTAGGCTTAGCTTGCTTGGACGTTTTTGATTGATCGGGCAATCACTTTTAAGATGGGTGACCGCAAGTGGTATTACGAACTGAGCGCTTCCGTGCTTCGGAGGGCACGTTAACTGTCGTTCCCGGCTTTTAAGTCGTTAAGCCATGTCGGATGCCTTTAGGCGGCCTTAAAAATCAGTCACCAGAGTTGGTCACTTGCTCATACGAAAGAAGAAGATGAAGCATTATTTTGATCTTATTCAGAGACTTGTCATTTGTAAAGGTGGAATCAGACGGTTCACTCAAGTTAAAGATCACTCGAATGAATGCTGGAGTTTTCTAAAACACTTTTCTTACTAAGTTCAAATGTGTCACTTTGAGTGAAATATGCAAAATGAACGACGGAAATGAACAACAAATGAACCGTGTGATCCCACCCTAAGTGATGTTTATCATTTGCAGAAAAAGTGCCTGTACCATCACCTACATAAATCGTAATAGATGACGTAGTAGGAACTAGGTAATTGATGTGATGAAACGGTAAAATAAAAAAAATCTAATTTGCGAGCCAATTTGAACGTTGCGTTGCCTTGAAACGGGCTGCCTCGCGAGGCAGCGTTGCTATTTCGATATACAAGGTGTAGTTAATACCTACACTTTCCAATTTTTACCCGGCTGACTGTCAAGTCACAGGGTTATGTAGATGTTTCTATGCATGAACTGTAGCCGTACCATGAGCTCTTACAGCAATGTCAAAACCAGGTGAAAACCATTCCTGCCTTAGGCTTGTTTGGCATTGTTTTGGTCCGAAAACAATCTTATTTTATTCCTGCCTTGGTCTTAACGCAGGATTGCAGCAGGACATGCGCATTACACTCTTTCGACGCTCTCTCTGCGCATGTCTTGCTCGATGACATCGAGCAGGACATGCGCAGTCCTGCATCTAGTCGATGTCATGTCAACAAAACATCCCTGCGTTAAGATTGTTTTGGTCCTAAGGCAGGATTAAAACAAGGTTGATTTAGGCCTGATTTAGGATGGAGTTATGCCTGCGTCAGTCTTACTTCAGTCTTATCTAAGTACGGACCAAAGTAATCTTACTTTGACATTGCTCTACTAAGACTTGGCAGTACGACCTCTGATCGCTACCTTACACGCCACCGCGGCGGACGCGAGCTGAACGCGTTGGTTTACAATTAGAAATGTTACTTTTAATGTCTTGATTTGTTCTTTAGCGTGCACGGAATAAAAGCTATTGTGATAATTATTATTACGGGATTTTATCGCGTACCTTTTATTTGGCTGGCTAAACATATTGCTTCGGTGTTACAGCCCCTTGTAGGCAAGACATCATCCTACGTGAAGGACTCTCGTCATTTTGTCCAGATCATCAAGACTTATAAAGTTGAGCCAGACGAAGTTATGGTGAGTTTTGATGTGGAATCACTTTTCACCAAGGTCCCGCTTCACGACTGTCTTGGTGTGGTGAAAGAGATGCTAGAGGACAATGAACTTCCTAGTCAATATGTTGATGTGCTAGAACACTGTTTGGAGGGAAACTTCTTTTTATACCGCGGGCAATACTACCTTCAGATTGACGGAGTGGCAATGGGCAGCCCAGTGGCTCCAGTCTTGGCCAATATCTGGATGGAACATTTTGAGAGTAAGATAGATTTTACAGCCAGCGGTGTAAAGTTGTGGAAACGTTATGTAGATGACGTTTTCTGCATTATGAAGGGAGGTGAACAGGAAGTGAACCAACTTACAGTCACACTAAACTCCATACACCAGAACATCCGGTTCACACACGAAATGGAGACAAATAGGACTCTAGCCTTTCTTGATGTCAAAGTGATGGTGAGACCTGATGGTTCTTTAGCACACTGTGTCTATCGAAAACCGACTCACACTGACCGGTATTTGAACGCTGCATCGCACCATCATCCGGACCATTTGCAATCTGTTGTGTCTTCACTAATAAACAGAGCTCATGATCTGTGTGACCCTGAACACTTGGAGAGTGAGCTTAGCCATGTTCAGGAGGTTCTTAAACGCAACGGATATGCAAATAGAAAGACTACAAAGCGGAGAAGCCTTAAAAAGCCGGAGGTCAGCAGACAACCTATCTTTATGCCGTATGTGAAGGGGGGTGACGGATAAAATTGGAAACATCTTTAAGAGATTTTCAATTAAGTCGGTTCTTACTCCCCACACAAAAGTCTCTCAGCAGCTTCGAACACCGAAAGATAGTATACCACTGCAAGTGCCAGGCGTATACAAGATTGACTGTAGCTGTGGCCGTTCATACATAGGGCAAACTAAACGTACAATAGCCGAACGCGTCAAGGAGCATATTACAGCGGTCAAAAATAGGCAAGTGAATAAGTCAGCGATTGCGGAACATCTGCTCGATTCAGGCCCTAACCACTGGATAGAACTACATGACCCAAAAGTTATATCCAAAGAACGCCATTATTATAAGAGGATAGTTCGAGAGGTGATCGAGATCAAAAAACACCGCAATTTTAATCGTGATGGTGGTTATCGTCTCTCGTCTGCGTGGAATCCTATCCTATCTATACATATAATAAGAATGAAGTGTAAACTCAAACTTATAAGTATTCAATTAAGTGAAGTCAGTTTTTGATCCATATAAGCTTCTCACGTCCAAAAATGTCATAAGCGCGTTCTACGATGACCTTGAACGCAAACACTTCATAGTAACTGTTGGTAATCTGTGACTTTGAAATTTTCGTTTCTGTGTGTTTGAGCACTAAGATCTCTGAAACTACTGAACTGATTTGGATGCAGTTTTCATTGTTGTATTACGGTAAGCCGGGATTAAAAGATAGGGGTTGTTTTATCAAAATCCGTTCACAAATAAAAAAGATATGTACATTTAAAGAATTCAATCTAAATTTCTAAACACTTGCTTTTCTAAAGAAAAGATTACGATAAAATTTGGCATGGATATAGATTACATCCCAGGAAAGGACGTAGGCTACTTTTTTTCAAATGTTATCATGGTTGAGATAAAAAAATAAGGGTTGCAAGTTTGTATGGGGAACAAAATGTTAGGTGACTCCGCCTCTTTTTGCACTCATGAAAATTTTTACACATTTTTTTATTACGAATGATTACCGATTTCAAAATTAATGATAATGATGTAATAAAAACCTATTCTAATAAACGAGCAATATTTGTCTTATATTTATGTGGGAAAATACGTTTTCTCTTGCAATGTGGTTCGTAATTGAACCACTAGAGCCATCTAGTGGCAAGAGGCAACCAACGAACGCCAGTTCGTTGGTTGCCTCTTAGCTTAGGCCAAGATGTTTAAAAAATAGATAAAATTGTCAGTCATGTCACACTAGATGGCGTTCGTTTAACGATTATTTTTTCTCTATTTTTACACGAGCAGAGCTCGGTCGCCCAATATTTAGGTATTGAAATAGGTACCATTCAATACATCCAAAATTCATTATGTAGGTAGGTATTTTTAATCTTTTATCTTACAACGACACAAATAATTGGTTGTAGAGTACGCGCCACCACTGAAGTCCGATAGAAGCGGCGGCGCTGCTATCTAATCGCAGAAGAAAAAATTAAAGAAATGAACAAGCAATTCATTCAAAAATTAAAAAACCCGGCTGAACTGAAAAGTTGGAAACAGCATTATCTCAATCACAAAATTAAATTACAATTTTATTATTAGGTAGGTAGGTATCTAGGGTTCGATGCCGTGCGCTTTTTCCTAAACTTTGTTGTCACAGTTGACACACAGATGGCTCTGTCTGTTCTAAACGTTGCGTGTGACTATAAATAGAAAGTTTTAGTATGCGTTTTGTTTAGCAATAACATTAGGGGCGAAAAATAGATTTTCAAAAATTTTGGAAGTCGATTTAGTTTTTGAAGATGTCATGTTAGATTTTTCAAAAAATTATATTTGATATCAATCCACCAACCTCTTGATTTTGACATGGATTTTGATATGATGGCATGATTTTTATTTTCTAAATTCACACATTGTTGCATTTTCTAGGCGCACTATTTGATTTATCGAAATAAAAAGTATCCTAGAGCACAATCGACATAGAGACGATTCTAACGATACCTCATTCATCAAAATCCATTGAGCCGTTTAGGAGAAACGTGGTAATAAAGAATATTACTTACATACCCACCCACCCACATACATAGAAACGCACGATCTACATAACCCTGTGACTTGACAGTCAGCCGGGTAATTAGGCACGTAAATTACGTGATACCGGGTACTGTGTGAAGTGTTCACTTCACACAGAAATAATCTTTAGGTAGAGTGCGCAGCAAACTTAATGGCGGCTAAAGTGCGCAGCAAATTCGACTTTGCGCAGGTACAGTCAACGCAATTGCGGGGAAGTGAAGGTGGTGAGGGGCGGGGCTAGGCGGGCTATGTAGATAAAGTTTACTGTATTCTATTGCGTTGACTGTACCTGCGCAAAGTCGAATTTGCTGCGCACTTCAGCCGCCATTAAGTTTGCGGCGCACTCTACGTGACGCAAAGTAAAAAAGTGATCTAGGTTTTAGAGATCTTTTGGACCAAATACCTAGGTAGGTACCTACCATCGCGGGCGTTTTCAGAAGATCAGCACCACAGTTTCATCACAATCTGGTCAATGGTTTAGGAACGCATAGCGGACAAACATACTTAGGTAGGTACATTTTTATTTAGATATGTACCTACCTACCTACATAAGCATTGTCCCATTAATTTCTTCACCTGAAACGTCATGCATGACCATCCAATTCAAAAACGTAATACTTACTTAGTACCTATTAGGTAGGTACGTTAATAAGGAATACCTTCCTACAACCAATTTGTGTCATTGCAAGTAAAAAGATCAAAATACCTAAGTAGGTAAGTACTTATATGAATTTCGGATGTATTGAAAAGTAGGTAGGTAGGTACTTACCTATTTCAAAAAAGTGATAAGAGTATTATGAGTAAGTAGGTACCTATGTAGATATGTATTTACAAAAAATATAGGTACCTACCTATGTAGACACCTAAAAGTATTCTATCAGTTAGGTAGCTGGTTCCATTGTACAAGCTTTGCTTAGTTTGGATCTATTCTATTCTATGGTTTGGGGCTAGATGGAGCTGTGTGAAAAATGTCCACCAATATTTATTTGTTTATTTATCCTATTCTAATAAACGAGCAATAATTGTTTGATGTTTTAAGTTTGAAGTTTGTTTGTATGTAGGTACCTACTGAGGTTCTCGAAAACGGCTCTAACAATTTCGATCACCACCAATTACATTATAAGAACGCATAGCGGCCAAACATACCTACCTACATACATTTTTATACCTATATAATAGACAACCAATTTGTGTCGTTGGAATTATAAAGATCAAAATAGGTAAGTACCTACTTATTTAAGTACCTACCTGTATGAATTTCAGATGTAAGTACCTACTTACCTATTGAAAAGTAGGTAGGTAGGTACCTATTTCAATAAAGTGTTATCCTATCCTATTCTATTAAACGAGCAATATTTGTTTGTCTGTACCTACTAACGTTCTCGAAAACGGCTCTACCTAATGATTTCGATAAAATTTGCGGTACATAAAATTTGCGGTACAGGGGTTTAAGGGGACGAAAAATCGATCTAGCTAGGCTAGGTCTCATAACTGGGAAAATTCGTTTTCTCGACATTGTCACGCAAAAAGGTTTACCAGTGCAATGTGGTTCGTAATTTCACAATTTCTGATGAGACTAAAGTGGCCAAGTGAAATAGGTGTCCGCCTCTCAACCGAAGGCTTCGAGTTCGAATCTCAGCCAGTAAAAGTTTACTTTTTGTAAGTTTTATTTCTTTTTCTTTTTTAATTTTTATCTATTTGCACCCGAGCATAGTTCGGTCGCCCAGATATTAAAGTATTAAGTACCTACCTAAAGTATTTACAAAAAAATATAGAAGTAGGTACCTATTCTATCAGTTATCTGGTTCCCATAGTACAAGCTATGCTTAGCTATGCGATTTTGATGAAATTTGCGGTAGGTACGGGGGCTTACGGAGGCGAAAAACCGATCTAGCTAGGTCTCTTATCTGGGAAAATTCGTTTTCTCGGCATTTTCATGCAAAAAGATTTACCAGTGCAATACCTAATGAGTTTTAAAAAAATTGAATAAAAAGAACCTAGCCCATGTGTTATTTCAGGTCATAATCTATGTAGGTAATATATTCCAAGTTTCAATAAAATCCGTTTAGTAGTTTTGGCGTGAAAGAGTAACAAACATCCATCAATACATCCATCCTCACAAACTTTCACATTTCTCATATTAGTAGAATTAGCATACGCGAACGAAGTCGCGGGCACAGCTAGTAATTAATAAGTGTGTTCGTGGTGGTCCGACTGTACGTCAGCCTGACACCGTCAGTGTTGTGTGTCGTAGTGTGAACGAGGACTTTTCTGGTTCTGAAGACGAATTGGGGGTAGTCGTGGATCCTACTCTCAATTCTCGGCGGTAGCTCCAGTACTTCAGTCATCCCGTGACCACGAACGCTGCAACGTGTTCGAAACGTCGGGAAACAAAATAAATAAAAGGTACGCGATAAAATCCCGTAATAATAATTATCATGATGTTAACAAATCGCGAAAGTTTAACAAGTTATAAAAGCTATTGGTTTTAGTGATAATTTAATTAGTCAGTGTATCAGCGTTGTTAAACTATATGCGCGCACACATTTGTATATTTCCGAATGGAAAAAAAACTCAAATCAAATCAAATCAAATCAAATCAAATTAATTTATTGCGTATTATGGGTTAGTAGCAGGTGTTAGTGTTACAGTATCAGCACGGCCATAATCAGCGCTTTGCGCATGCAATAGTCTTTACATTAAATATTACATTAACTAAACTAAGTAGTACATTAATTTGATAAATGTTGAATTCCTATGTCAAAATAAAATAAAATTAATAAAATACGAATTAAATTGTCATTTACACTTACAGTTTAGTCGAAATTATTGTCCATTAAAACTCGACGTTCGTTTCGAAAACAATTCAATTCTAAAGGCAAAAATATATAGGTAGGTACAGTCAGCGTCATCAATCGGTATCCCCCTATTGATTTGAACAAAGACTTTTTTCATTTCAACCTTGGATTTCAGTCGGGCATTATATCTGCTATTTTTGTTTAGGAACTCGAGCGAAATAAGATATCCATAAGTAAGCAAGGATGTAATTTTTTTTTACAAAAGTTGAGATCAACGGCTTGCAAACCGACCTCTTACTAGGGGGATACCAATTAATGACGCTTTCTGTACATATTTTATTTTATTTTTTATAGCTACGAATGTGAAGGACTTTATAAAAATTAATGTCTGCGCTAGTCGTCTCATTCTCTTCTCTCTTCTTGTTCTCATTTCCTAATCAAGAGACCTAATCAGGGATCCGTACGTATCCGTCCAGCCTGAATTACTTCTTCCACGAGATGAATTTAGGTTAATACCAGCTACTCGTATTTTAAAAAGTGTGAAAATATCTACAGTAAAATTATCATCGCTTTGCCTACACATACATTGGGTTTAATAAAAAAACAATATTATGTAATTCCAAACCATTTAATATTAAAAATACAAGTGTAAATATTCACTTTTTATAATTCATACAATTTTTAGGAAATGCAATTGACTCAGAAAAACCAAATTGTCGTAATCAACAAAAACAGAAGAGTGTAAAGTTACGGTAAAGTAATTTTTAATCTTCAACTGTTAGATAAACTGCCTTTCTACAGACTGTTCGTTTGGTTCTGAAAGTTGTTTGTTCTGTAGTTCTTTCTGGGCATTTAGTAGTTGTATGTGGGCATACAGTAGTTGTATATGGGCATTCAGTTGTTGTACGTGGGCATTTAGTAGTTGTATGTGGGCATTTAGTTGTTGTATGTGGGCATTTAGTTGTTGTACGTGGGCATTTAGTAGTTGTGTCTGGGCATTTAGTAGTTTTATGTGGGCATTTAGTAGTATAGCATGTAGTAGTTGTATCTGGGCATTTAGTTGTATGTGGGCATTTAGTTGTTGTATGTGGGCATTTAGTTGTTGTATGTGGGCATTTAGTTGTTGTATGTGGGCATTTGGTAGTTGTATCTGGGCATTTAGTTGTTGTATGTGGGAATTTAGTAGTTGTTTCTGGGCATTTAGTTGTTGTATATGGGCATTTAGTTGTTGTATGTGGGCATTTAGTAGTTGTAGCTGTACATTTAGTAGTTTTATGTGGGCATTTAGTAGTATAGCATGTAGTAGTTGTATCTGGGCATTTAGTTGTTGTATGTGGGCATTTAGTAGTTGTACGTGGGCATTTAGTAGTTGTGGCTGTGCATTTAGTAGTTTTATGTGGGCATTTTGTTGTTGTATGTGGGCATTTAGTAGTTGTTTCTGGGCATTTAGTTGTTGTATATGGGCATTTAGTTGTTGTATGTGGGCATTTAGTATTTGTGGCTGTACATTTAGTAGTTTTATGTGGGCATTTAGTAGTATAGCATGTAGTAGTTGTATCTGGGCATTTAGTTGTTGTATGTGGGCATTTAGTAGTTGTGTCTGTGCATTTAGTAGTTTTATGTGGGCATTTAGTAGTATAGCATTTAGTAGTTGTATCTGGGCATTTAGTTGTTGTATATGGACATTTAGTAGTTGTGTGTGGGCATTTAGTTGTTGTATGTGGGCATTTAGTAGTTGTGGCTGTGCAATTAGTAGTTTTATGTGGGCATTTAGTAGTTGTATCTGGGCATTTAGTTGTTGTATGTGGGCATTTAGTTGTTGTGTCTGTGCATTTAGTAGTTTTATGTGGGCATTTAGTTGTTGTATATGGGCATTTAGTTGTTGTACCTGGGCATTTAGTTGTTGTTTCTGGACATTTAGTTGTTGTGTGTGGGCACTTAGTTCTTGTACGTGGGCATTTAGAAGTTGTGTTTGTGCATTTAGTAGTTTTATGTGGGCATTTAGTAGTTGTATCTGGGCATTTAGTTGTTGTATATAGACATTTAGTTGTCGTATATGGGCATTTAGTTGTTGTATGTGGGCATTTAGTAGTTGTTTCTGGGCATTTAGTTGTTGTGTGTGGGCACTTAGTTGTTGTACGTGGGCATTTAGTAGTTGTGGCTGTGCATTTAGTAGTTTTATGTGGGCATTTAGTTGTTGTATATGGGCATTTAGTTGTTGTACCTGGGCATTTAGTTGTTGTTTCTGGGCATTTAGTTGTTGTGTGTTGGCACTTAGTTGTTGTACGTGGGCATTTAGTAGTTGTGGCTGTGCATTTAGTAGTTTTATGTGGGCATTTAGTAGTATAGCATGTAGTAGTTCTATCTGGGCATTTAGTTGTTGTATGTGGGCATTTAGTAGTTGTGTCTGTGCATTTAGTAGTTTTATGTGGGCATTTAGTAGTGTAGCATGTAGTAGTTGTATCTGGGCATTTAGTTGTTGTATGTGGGCATTTAGTTGTTGTTTCTGGGCATTTAGTTGTTGTGTGTGGGCACTTAGTTGTTGTACGTGGGCATTTAGTAGTTGTGACTGTGCATTTAGTAGTTTTATGTGGGCATTTAGTAGTATAGCATGTAGTAGTTGTATCTGGGCATTTAGTTGTTGTATGTGGGCATTTAGTAGTTGTGGCTGTGCATTTAGTAGTTGTATCTAGGCATTTAGTTGTTGTATATGGACATTTAGTTGTTGTATGTGGGCATTTAGTTGTTGTATGTGGGCATTTAGTAGTTGTGTCTGTACATTCAGTAGTTTTATGTGGGCATTTAGTTGTTGTACGTGGGCATTTAGTTGTTGTATGTGGGCATTTAGTAGTTGTGGCTGTGCATGTAGTAGTTTTATGTGGGCATTTAGTAGTATAGCATGTAGTAGTTGTATCTGGGCATTTAGTAGTTGTGTCTGGGCATTTAGTTGTTGTATGTGGGCATTTAGTAGTTGTGTCTGTGCATTTAGTAGTTTTATGTGGGCATTTAGTTGTTGTATGAGGGCATTTAGTAGTTGTGGCTGTGCATGTAGTAGTTTTGTGTGGGCATTTAGTAGTATAGCATGTAGTAGTTGTATCTGGGCATTTAGTTGTTGTATGTGGGCATTTAGTAGTTGTGTCTGTGCATTCAGTAGTTTTATGTGGGCATTTAGTAGTTGTATCTGGGCATTTAGTTGTTGTATGTGGGCATTTAGTAGTTGTGTCTGTGCATTTAGTAGTTTTATATGGGCATTTAGTTGTTGTATGAGGGCATTTAGTAGTTGTGGCTGTGCATGTAGTAGTTTTGTGTGGGCATTTAGTAGTATAGCATGTAGTAGTTGTATCTGGGCATTTAGTTGTTGTATGTGGGCATTTAGTAGTTGTGTCTGTGCATTCAGTAGTTTTATGTGGGCATTTAGTTGTTGTACGTGGGCATTTAGTTGTTGTATGTGGGCATTTAGTAGTTGTGGCTGTGCATGTAGTAGTTTTATGTGGGCATTTAGTAGTATAGCATGTAGTAGTTGTATCTGGGCATTTAGTTGTTGTATGTGGACATTTAGTAGTTGTGTCTGTGCATTCAGTAGTTTTATGTGGGCATTTAGTTGTTGTACGTGGGCATTTAGTTGTTGTATGTGGGCATTTAGTAGTTGTGTCTGTGCATTTAGTAGTTTTATGTGGGCATTTAGTAGTTGTATCTGGGCATTTAGTTGTTGTATGTGGGCATTTAGTAGTTGTGGCTGTGCATTTAGTAGTTGTATCTAGGCATTTAGTTGTTGTATATGGACATTTAGTTGTTGTATGTGGGCATTTAGTTGTTGTATGTGGGCATTTAGTAGTTGTGTCTGTGCATTCAGTAGTTTTATGTGGGCATTTAGTTGTTGTACGTGGGCATTTAGTTGTTGTTTGTGGGCATTTAGTAGTTGTGTCTGTGCATGTAGTAGTTTTATGTGGGCATTTAGTAGTATAGCATGTAGTAGTTGTATCTGGGCATTTAGTAGTTGTGTCTGTGCATTTAGTAGTTTTATGTGGGCATTTAGTTGTTGTATGTGGGCATTTAGTTGTTGTATGAGGGCATTTAGTGGTTGTGGCTGTGCATGTAGTAGTTTTATGTGGGCATTTAGTAGTATAGCATGTAGTAGTTGTATCTGGGCATTTAGTTGTTGTATGTGGGCATTTAGTAGTTGTGTCTGTGCATTTAGTAGTTTTATGTGGGCATTTAGTTGTTGTACGTGGGCATTTAGTTGTTGTATGAGGGCATTTAGTAGTTGTGGCTGTGCATGTAGTAGTTTTATGTGGGCATTTAGTAGTATAGCATGTAGTAGTTGTATCTGGGCATTTAGTTGTTGTATGTGGGCATTCAGTAGTTGTGTCTGTGCATTTAGTAGCTTTATGTGGGCAATTAGTTGTTGTATGTGGGCATTTAGTTGTTGTATGTGGGCATTTAGTAGTTGTATGTGGGCATTTAGTAGTTGTATGTGGGCATTTAGTAGTTGTGTCTGTGCATTTAGTAGTTTTATGTGGGCATTTAGTAGTTGTGTCTGTGCATTTAGTAGTTTTATGTGGGCATTTAGTTGTTGTATGTGGGCATTTAGTAGTTGTGTCTGTGCATTTAGTGGTTTTATGTGGACATTTAGTAGTTGTATGTGGGCATTTAGTTGCTGTATGTGGGCATTTAGTAGTTGTGTCTGTGCATTTAGTAGTTTTATGTGGGCATTTAGTTGTTGTATGTGTGCATTTAGTAGTTGTGTCTGTGCATTTAGTGGTTTTATGTGGACATTTAGTAGTTGTATGTGGGCATTTAGTTGTTGTATGTGGGCATTTTGTAGTTGTGTCTGGGCATTTAGTAGTTTTATGTGGGCATTTAGTCGTTGTCTTGCAAGTTCGTGGAGCCGGCGTACAGATGTTTCGTCCTCTAGGAAGAATGGCTCCTAAAAATAAAACAAAGCTAAGAAAATAAAATAAAAGCTAGAAAATAAAACAAATAGGTTCTAGGTTTTGAAGAAATTTTTATAAAAATTAAAAGTCTTACTTCCTCTTCAGAGTTTAAGACAACTGCCGAGTTAAACAGGACATTTACGGTTTCAATTATTGGGAGGTTTGTTTAACACCTAGTAATTTCTGATTAGTTGGTTACTTTTTCAAATTATAAGCAGTTTTATTGGCTACTAAATATCTATGTTTCAATCTGATTAGCTCACACCCACTTTCCGCTGCTATAGATCTGCTCAATTTTACGCCATTTTTTCCGTCTCGTCAGTTGAATGTAATGTTTTACAGCAAGTCAACCATGTATATTATTTTATACTATTTATGTACATAAATACATACGAGTATATGCATGGATACGGGAATTTATCACGTAATTTACAGTCTACCCTTGACACGGGTTGCAACAAGTCAAAACGGGATGTAAATAAGGCAAATAACGCGATAAATTTGCGTCTATTTCTTCTAAACAAGAAAGACTTGAACCCAACTCCATTTCTAAGGTAACAAAGCACAAAATGCAATATGTCAGTAAAGCCCATCACACACACAACAGATAATATATCTTACGAAATATAAATCTTGAAATCGCGCCCATACAAATTCTATGGAGGACCACACAAAGCGAATATAAATTACAAAATATATTTGATGCAATCTGTCAAGATTTATATTTCAGATTTCATAAGATATATTATCTGCTGTGTGTGTGGTACGCTTCATACTCGTACTAGTCAAGTCAACCACCTTCACATCACTCATACCAACTCATACACACGCGCGGTTGTGTTTGTGATTCTGGGGCTACATTAATGGCATACGGCGAATATTCGCAATTGTGGCCGAGCAGTTCGTCGCGTAGTATTCGGGCGATGACGAATGCTTATCTCGGCACTGTCGGTAAATTAGCGCGCATCAAGGGTTTTGATGCGCGCCAGTACGTGACTGCTTAAAATTTAGACAAAAGCATCGCGTATACCCGTAGATGATACGATAGATGTATGATAAGATAGATGAGAGTGACAGAGCTACTTGCATCGTCACTGAACTGTCATAATTGACAGTTTGAGGCCGATTTTGGCCGCTATCAAAGATAGACAATCAGGGGGCCGATATACGATGCTTAGCTTTAAATAACTAAAATAAAATTCTGTAATATATTTTTGAAATCTTGAATTAGCAAATAATATAAATAAAAACAATAAATTACCACCATCTTCTGCACTTTCTGCACTAGCATCTCCTGCACTAGCATCTGAAAACATGTATTTTTTAATATTACTTAAATCAGATTAAATAAAGTAACATACAGAAGAAGTGACTCTTTAATTAAATAATGAGATATGAGAGTGAAAAAAATTGTTCAGTTCAAATTGAATTTGTTTTTTTTTTTTATTTTTAATTTAGCAACTTGTTCATACAAAATTTTCTGTTTGCAATGTATTTTCTAAAGTTATTATACCTAATGTTAGTTGTTATATGTATATTTATTTCTTTTATTTACGTACAAGAAGCACCATCAGCTACCGCGCTAGCAGCCGCCTTAACATCATCCACAAAGCCGAAAGTTGACGCAAAGTCATCATCATCATCTGTAATTAATAACTTATTCGACCAATTTTATCTTTAACTAGCTCAGTGTTCCGCAAAGGGTGTGCCGCGGCACACTGGTGTACCGTGGTCATTAGTTGGTGTGCCTCGGGAAAATAAGGTTAACTATCTTAGTTAAGCTACTCCAAAATTGGACCGGATAATGACCAACTAAACAAGCTCATGTTTCGCATAAAATAATGATTTTTCATTTATGGTGTACCTTCAAAATTTTACGATTTCCTAGATGATTGACCTTGAACACAAAAAGTTTGCGGAACACTGAACTAGCTGACCCGGTGAACTTCGATACTACAATTCAGGATATTTTCAAAAAAATGAATTCTTATCAAAATTTTCGATTCCGACGGGATTCGAACCCGCATTTGATACAAGCGATCCTCCTTAAACCGGAGCACTTACAAACTCGGCCACGGTTAAGATAAAGACATTTCATTTTCAATAAAAAGAATTTTCAATGAATGACCAAATTAAAATTATGAAAAATATCCGTTTCGTCACATCACACTAATATTATAAATGCGAAAGTTTGGATGGATGGATGGATGTTTGGATGGATGTGTATTGTATGGTTGTTCCTCTATAACTCGACAACCACTGAACCGATTTAGCTGAAATTTAAAATATAGATAGATAATGACCGGGAATAGGACATTCGCTTTTTATCCCGATAGGTACATTTATTTTGTACAAAATAAATGCGAAAATTAATTTTATTTTAGTATAGTAAAAAGTAAGTTCGTATGAGCGAGCAAGTGGCCAACTCTTGTTTTTCCGTGAACGTCATGATAGATAGATAGATAGAAAATACTTTATTGTACACCACATAATAAAAGAATAACAATATAACAAATTAAACTAACTTAATAATGATATATATGTTACGGGCAATGTGATAAATCCGGTCATTATGAATAATGACCGGTCCGTATGCATAATGACCGGGTCAATTGGGCAATGTGATAAAAACTGCATGATTAATCACTTTGCCCGGTCATTATGAATAATGACCACCCTATCTTGGGCAGTGTAATAAATTAGATGAATTGCAGTGTTTTAATTGATTTACTACATTTCTGGCGCTTCGGCGGCCGCTACCGCGGCACGCTTCGCTCGCCTCGCGCGTAGTTTTTTTACTAACCTAACATAACCTAACCTACAGATTTTAATTCAATTTATCACATTGCCCGGCTAGAAGTAGGGCACTATTAAGGCTTGAATTTATCACTTAGACCGGGCAGGTCTAAGTGATAAATTCAAGCCTTGATTTATTAAATGGACCACGGGCCGTCGGGCATTATGAATATGGACCGGTCAAAGTAATAAATTTATCAAACTGCCCGACGCTCTTGGTCATTATGCATAATGACCGGTCCATATGAATACTGCCCGATTAATCAAGTTGCCCGTAACATATACATGATACCACTAGCATAGGCTGGCCCAGCGTATGTTTGCCCGCCACGAGCGCTTCAATATCTCAATAGATCTGGGATAATGTTTACCGTACCTTGGGCGCAGAACAGATAATAGTACTACGTATAGTATGAACACTGTGTGTTTGAGCTGGCGAGGAGCTGACTTTGAGCACGGAACGCGCCACACGCGCAGACGCGACGACGAGACCGAGACCACAGTGTACATTATTCATACGGTGACTTACTCGGCATTACTTATGAAAAGTTGAACACTGGTTAAACAGCGCCCTGTCTTTATTTGTGGATAGTGACGAATAGAGACAGGACGTTGTTTATCTAGTGCTCAACTTTAAACAGCTTTCATAAGTAAGGGGGACTGTATACAAAACTGACATAATGTAGTGTAAATATTAGGTAGTTAGACGCCGCTTTTGCATAGAAATTTCGTCGAGTGTCCAGGGTGCGCCTTGGGGGTATTTTATAGTCTTTTCAATGAATGTACTCACCATACCATCTATTTTTCTCAGGTGCGCCATAGCAAATGACTAACTGAAAAATAAAAGTTTATTAACACCTGTATCTTGAAGCTGAAGTCGAATTCGTATAGTTATCGCAGCCAAATGGTTGAATTAGCTATTCAATTAAACGGCTAGCCCTTGCATTAAACGCCGTCATTCAATTAAACGACTGAAGGTTAGTTAGCCAAGTGATTGAACAACGTTCAACACTACTAACGAAACTCAGCCAACTGATTGAATATCATCTATTATGAATTTTAAATCAGTAATGCTCGACTTTTGTGCCGTGGGTTCGAATCCAGGCCATGCATCAAAGGATTTTTCGTTTCGAAAAATTTATATGCACATAAAGACGAGCTCGAAACGGTGAAGGAAAACATCGTGAGGAAACTCGCCGCTTAGTCAGCCCCACACTTATAAAACGACTAAAAAGTGTCATATTGCCAATGCGCATTTACTGTTTAAGATATTTACTGATATTTTTACTTACCTACTGGTACATATATTATTTAGATTGCAATTATAATCAAACAAATAGTGATAAATAATCATAATTTAAATTGCAATAACTCACCACACAGCAGATTAATGGAAATATTAACTTCATAATTTTTCAAACGCAGTCAGCGCAAATGTTTGCGTCTGCGCTTTAAGCCAATAACTCCTAGCCCTTTTATATGCATTAAAGTACACAATAATTTTGACGTCATTTATTGTTTATTTGTTTTTATAACAGGTGTGCATTTTTTACAAAGAAGAAAGACTTAAAAAAATAATTATGTTAATCAATATTGTCCGTTGGTTGTATCCTAATCGCTCACTGGTTAAAATAAATAAAGGGTGCTAATTAAACCGACTTCTATTTAATAGCATTTTTCGCCTCTAAAAATTTACATTGACCTCTGAATTACTAAGTCAGCCACTATCAATGTGCCTCTAAAAATACTATCTTAGCCACTAAATATCCTTGATATAAGCCACTGTGAATACAACTCAGCATGGCAGTTATTTTTTAGCATCTAAATTTGTTTTTAGGATCTAAATTTGTAACACATATTCAAGCGGGAACTCCTAAAATATTTAAATATGACACCAATAAAGTAAGTCTATCTACTTCTAATTTTATAACTCAGCATGTTTAAAATATAGTGTAATATTAATTGTAATGCCAAAGCTTAAAATAGCGAATTTCAAAATCAAGAATGTTTGAAATGTATAAAGATCGATTGATCGAAGTTTATAAAGACGATACTTAGAAGGTAGAATGCTTAAAATGTCGAAAATACCGGAGTATAATATATTGTATTCTTTATGAACTAGATTTCTGTCGCTTCGGCGGCCGCTGCCGCGGCACGCTCGCTACGCTCGCTTACCTCGCGCGTAGTTATTTCATAATCTAACCTAACCTAACCTAAACTGTTGGTTACTTGTAAAATCCGTGGCTGAGTTAGTAAAGATGGCGATGTATAAATCAGTAGGTCAAGTAAAAATAATTGTTGTTACTTACTTGACGCTTTCTTTGGAATATTTAGTTGATGCTGTAAAAAAGACGAGTTAGTTTATTAGAAGGTTTCTTATTTTCCCGTTGCTTAGTTATAAAATCAGAAGGTTCCGTGGCCAAAAAATAATTCTGCGGCTCGACTTATTATTCCCCATAAATAAATAAGGCTAAGTTCAGATGAACGCGCAGCGACCGACGCGCGGTCATGTACACAACAACAATAGCGGCCTCCACACGTAAAGTTCGGACCGCGCATCTGGCACTGCGTTCGAAACCGCGGACGTGCAGTTTGAACAGGTGAATCAAACTGTCGTGCTAATTACGATAAAAAATGTGTCCACGGATTGGAACGCCGGTGAATCTTTACATATTTAGGCAAACGTTCCGAACTGTGCGTTTCAATTGATTTTCAAGAGAACGGACTTTAAAAACGGTATAAAAGTTTTCTGATTGCAAATCAAACTGTCGATGAATAAATACTTTCATAGATACGTGGAATTCCTTAGGTCACATCTCTATAGTGGTATGGTTTCGTCCTACCCTACCCCCAGGGGTATGGCCAGGGGTATGGTGGGTCCGCAGCGAAACTGTCAGTCTCGCGCATCTACATGTTCGTTTCGGAGTGAGGGATGGAACGGCACTTGCTGTTTCCCGCGTTCCCAACGTATGGAGGCCGCTATTGATTTATTACAATCTTAAACCGCCAGCCGAGCCAACCGCGCGTCGCCGCGCGTTCATCTGAACTTAGCCTAATATTGGACATTTCACACATCATCATCTAACCTCAAAGTAAGCAGAGCTTGTGGGTACTACATCTTGGGTACTACATCTATATCTATTTCTATACTAATAGCGGAAGAGATTGTTTGTTTGTTTGAACGCGCCAATCTCAGGAACTACCAGTCGAATTTGAAAAAATATTTCTGCGTTTGATAGCTAAACTCCGAGGAAGGTTATAGGCTACTTTTAAAATCATCACCATTACCACAAACGCTTAGTTTTCTAAACTCAAAAGTAGATGGCGCGACTAAAAATTAATTACTGAATACTAGATCGCGCTGACGAAAACGAGTGATACGAAGTCCGCAGGGACAATTCGTAAACAATAGAAAAGAGATCTCCAAACGGCTGAACATATTTTAATGAAACATAGCTAAGAACACTCTCGATAAAGACATCTTTTATAAAAAAAAATCGGTTCATCCGTTCAGGAGATGCCACAGACAGACACACTATCTGTGTGTCTGTCTGTGGCATCTCCTGAACGAATACCTACACACTACAAACTTATAACATCCCTCTTTTTCGTTGGGGTTTAAAAAAAGAGCTGTTACTCTTACAGCCATTAAAAAGAGCAGTAACATTATAATTGTATGATTTACTAGTTTCCGCCCGCACCTTCGCTGGCATGGTACCAACATTATAAACAGCTTATATAAGAAATTTCATCCAAATTAGTGCACTTTTTAACTCATAATTGAAACACACACACATACAAACATCCAAGCATACTTACAAATTTTCAGATTTTTAAAATTAGTAGAATCTTCTTTTAAATAATTTATTTATTGTTTTTGAACATAATAATATGTTACAATAGGTAGTTTTGCTGAATTTGGACATAGCCCTCCTTTTGGGCTTCGCCGCAGTCGGGTAGAAAGACTGAATATACTTGGCGAATATAATGTTAGAAAGTTTCAATATTACTTCGAAGATTCTTAGGAAATTCCAATAATAATGGTTAAGACGTTACCTAGAGCTAAAATTTGCACATCGATGAGTGCAACTTCAAATATTTGTCTTAGCTTTGTTAAAATAAAGATGAATTTAGAATACATTCGGCACTTATGACAGCTGCTTGCTGCCCAAACACGACAAAAATGCAGTATATTTGGAGACTTCTCATCACTATAACAACCAATCAAAAAGTGATCGGAATTTATGTAATTGGTTAAATGACCTATCCAATGGTGCAATCCAGAAACATAAATTACATCAACTTTAGAAGATGAAGATTTATCCTATTTTTAGTGGTTTTTTCGTTGATTTATTAAGAAGCAAATTATGACGTTAAATAAAAATATTAAACGGTAGGTATATCACAAGATAAAATGTTAGAGATACCTCTTGGTTTTTCAGTTACTTTCCACTTATTTTTCTTATTTTATAATTTACATTATATTTTACTTACTTATTTTTTGGGTGTGATTCCCACCCAGGACAAACATTTGTGTGATGAACATAGATGTTTGTTCTGTGTCTGGGTGTTATAAAGTATAATAAGTACCTATATATTTACAAAAAAATATATATTAACATTAAACAATATTTATTTATTTTATTATCGAGGGTATAGACAGGAAAATACAGTGTTTGGCTCAGGGCAGGCCCTTAAAACAACCATGGCCGTACGTGGAGAGTTGTCAGAAGGGTTGACCAAACATTCCTTGCATAGATTTATTGACATAGCGACGCTACGGAATGTAATATTTGCTCTACTATGATATATCGGCCACTGTGAAGTTAGTACCCTGCCACTATTGACATTCTACTTATAAAATTTGTTAAAATTGAAACACCGTTTAAACAATTGCCATCCTTTTTTGTTAGATAGTGTCAAATACACAAAAAGACGAATGGAACTCAAATGGAGTTGGGCGGGACACTTGTTGAGACGTGGTGATGGTAAGTGGTGCAAAGCGTTGACGGAAAGGTGGCCGAGGACTGGCAAAAGAAGCGTCGGACGTCCGGCAGCACGATGGGTTGACGATATTGTTAGCGTCGCGGGCCGGCAGTGAACCAGGCAAGCGCAGGACCGGGAAGAATGGCAAAAACAAAGGGAGGCCTATCAGATAGGCCTCCCTTTGTTTTTGCCATGTATTATACTGTACTCCCAAATGCGGCAGACTTATTCTTTCAGATCCTTAGGCATTTTTAGATCCTTTGAAGATGTCTAATGGGGTAGTCAGAGGTATGTCCAAATACAATTTAGTACAATATACGTACAATACAATAAAATACAATATACTCGTAAGTACAATACAAATCTACATCTCGCAAAAGTTACCATACGTGACTGGGTGGAAGCCCTTTGACGCTATTAGAAAGCTAACTGGTTTCCTCACGGTGTTTTCCTTCACCGCTTAGAGCTCATTTTAATACGCATTTACATTTTTCGGAGCAAAAAATAAATAGGTAAAGGTCGACTCCCACTCGACCAAGACAGCATTCTATAATCAAAAATGTTTCCCCCTTACTTATGAAAGATGTTTAAAGTTGAACACTATTTAAACAACGTCCTGTCTCTATTCGTCACTATTCACAAATAAAGACAGGACGATGTTTAACCAGTGTTCAACTTTAAACCTCTTTCATTAGTAAGACCCTTTGTGTTTTTGATCCTTTAGATACGTAGTATTATTATTATTTGTTCTGTGCTTAGAATTCTGAGCAAACTTAACCCCCGAATGGATTCTGAAGGTACGGCGACTACTTGATAAGCCCAAGCAGTAGGTACTGTCAAGACAAGCTTAGTTCGTAGACTTTTTACAATTAATCAGAAACTGGTGCCTCTCCAGTAGTATTTCTACTTTTTTAACTGTGAAGCGAATAAGCGTGATTCCGCCAAATCGTGGCCAATTTAGCTGTTCAATGCGTAATCGCGGATGTGGTTTAGCCCGGGCATTCCCGGGCTGACGGGCTGGGGATTCTCAAAGCGTGCGATATTTTAAACTCGATTGCTGACTTGAAAACTCTTATCCCATTATTTATGTTTAACTGTCAAATAAGCACGACTTTGGAGATTTTTTTCTTGTTGAGTCAATCAAGTTGAGGTCAATTAGGTAAAAGAGAAGGCAACAAATTTAACAGCCATAAAACTCTAGGAAGCTTGTAAGACCAATATGTCTGACGGGATGTGTCTAATGTCCTCCAATATTTATTTATCTATATAGACCAGAGAAAGTTAGTGAAAGATTGATTCCATAAGGCGTTAAAAGAAAATTCTGTTTTAGCCCTAAAAGTAATTTTTTACCACGAAGTTGTTCATGTAAGTAAATATTTAATTCTGTTCAAAATTAAATTACAAAACCATTTGGTATTACAAGTATTAGACTTGAGAAATATTTATATTTTCAAAGGAACACAACCTTTATAGACATAATTTTTGCCTGAGTTAGGTACCTACCGCTTCTTTATTTTATTAACCTATATTTTACCACTACTGGGTTTACTCAGAATGATGGATCGGGTCCAAGCCTTGCGATTGCCGCGTCCATCAACCAGCCCGGAATGTACCGATAATTTACTTAAAGCTATTTTATCGAGTGATTTGAGAATAATCTCCTCAGTTCGTCGTCCTGCCGGTATTTGTCGGCAATACCGCCATCATCAAACGGCCATGTCTTAAGTACCGACAAAAGGGCTCGATTTTTAAATCATACTCCACATAGTCTAGTTTTTAAGTCGCGACAAGTATTTAAGAGTTGATTGAGGGTTAAGTGAGGTTAATGCTCAGTGCGCTGGAGTAAAAACTTCGTAAGCTTTGAAGAGATAATAAATTAAACCTGGCAGTTGAGATCAACTTAAGCCTTTTCTTTGTTCTAAGCTAGTTGTATTCAGCATGCGTCGCAATGCCAGTTAAAAAACATACAAAAAAACACAGACACTAAAATAAAAACTTCAAGGAAAAAGTTACGGTAGCATTTTTGGCTTTGCATTTATTGTCTTTTCTCTGAAAATAGCTAGAATCAACTTTAAACAATGTAAGAAAAGAAAGCAAAAAAAAAGGCTTTTCGTAAAATGTGGACTTGAAATATCTAGTGAGAAAAGGGCAAGGAATATTAAAACAACATTTTGAAGTATTTCATTATAACCATGACTTCATAATACCCTCAAAAACCGGCCCCAAGCGTTGAGAAGCCAAATACTTTCCTTGATTTAATCTGAGACGAAACTTGATATTAGTAGGGGAGCTTTCGCTTCAGCGTTAAAAAAAAAGTAAGTTCGTGTATGAGCCAGTGGTGAACGTTTTTAGGCCGCCTACAAGCCTCCGTCATGTCTTAACGACTTAAAAGCCGGGACCGACAATTTAACATTCTTCCGAAGCACGGAAGTGCTCAGCTCGTAATGCCACTTGCGGTCACCCATACAAATTAACAACCAGAAAAGGTTTGCGTTTACAAAAACCATTTGACGAAAAGTCATTTGGAAATGAAAATTACTCATAATTTCAACTTTATCGCAAACAAATAAAGACCAATGTCATTTTTAAGAAAAGCAAATTAGAGTTTTTTGTGGAATCATACACTACTGACGCAGCTCTAATTTGCTTTTCTTCAAAATGACATTGATATTTATTTGTTTGCGATAAAGTTGAAATTATAACTAATTTTCATTTCCAAATGACTCTTCGTCAATGGTTTTTGTAAACACAAACCTTTTCTGGTTTCACTGTACTTTATGTGTACCTAGCCACAAACAACAAAAGCCAAGATCGAATTAATAAAACCTTGACGCGAAGAATATTACCTTGGGATGCCTTTGAAGCTCGGATGGAAACCACCCTTTGAAATGCGAAACTCACGTAGGGGTAATCCCAGTTAATACAACCCTATTGTTACCCCTTGTAGTTAATAATGGAACATTCCAGAAATACATTTATATTTACTGTTATTTTTCGAATTATTCGAATGTTTTTTTCAGGCAGTTGTTCTACTGAATAAATGCTATTGACTGTATATGCTTAATTTGCTTCGGAGGGCACGTTAATTGTCGGCCCCGGCTTTTAAAGTCGTTAAGCCATGACGGAGGCCTTTAGGCGGTTTAAAAACTCCGTCACCAGAGTTGGCCACTTGCTCATTCGAAAGAAGAAGAAGACTGTATGTATATGCGCATGAACACGAGCTCTACACAGTGAAGGAAAACATCGTGAGGAAATCAGTTGGCTTTCTAATAGCGTAGATGGGCTTGCAACCTGTTACGTATGGGACTGCTTTCCTTCACCGTTTAGAGCTCGTGGTAATGCGCATATATTTTTTTTGCAACCAAATATTCATTGACGCAAGGCCGGGTTCCAACCCACGACCTTCAGATCGAACGATAGATAGATCGATCATTAAGAGGCCGACGATAAACGAATTGTACATACAAAATCGTAATACCAGAATCATTTATTTAAAATATTTTTATCACTGTAAGTTATTATTTAGATTAAGGCAGTATTTATCTACGTTCCTTTTTAACTTTTTCCCAACAAATTTACCTTAAACCAAATTTAAGCAAATTGGATTTTTAACCTTTTTACAGTAAAAATAACAATGTTTCTTTTCATTTGTTCTGTAGTAAGTTTTTTGGAACAAAAGTGTAACAGGAACCTAAATAAATACTGTCATAGATACTGTCATAAATCCGTATCCATATTATAAATGTGAAAGTGTGTTTATTTGTTTGTTTATTTGTCCTGCTTTCACGTCAAAACAGAGCGACGGATTGACGTGATTTTTTGTGTGGAGATAGTTGGAGGGTTGGAGAGTAACATAGCTACTTTTTATCTGGGTACCACGCGAGCGAAGCCGCGGGCAGCAGCTAGCTCTAAATGATTTTGGTATTACTTTTGTATGGACAATTCGTATGTTGCCGGCCTCTTAACAGACAATTAGTCAATTAGTCAATTATTTATTTTACTATAAATTATCTTTACAGAATAATACAGACAAGCTAACCACACACGAGTATGCCGAAAGGTAAACATTATTATGTGTATTCAGGTGTACCTTTTCACATATAAACGTCTTCGCAGGGCTTGCAATTGCAATCTGTCACATGGAATGCTAACACAAAAAATTGTCAATGTGTCTATGACGTTATACACAGCATCAAGACGGACACAAAACAAACATGTATTTTCATCACACAAATGTTGTCCTGGGAGATAATCGAACCCACGACCTACAGCGTAGAAGACATAGCCACTACCATGTGAGATGAAAGGCCAGGCGAGTAGTTAGTCTCTGCGATGCGAGCATTCGAATGACACATCTGTGCCTCGATCGCCAGTATGCACAAGTTTACTATTCGATCCGTGACTGTAGTAAAGGCTCTCAAAATAATGTATGGGATTCCGGTGCAGCGCCTCCAGTGGTAACTTGACTGAACTAAAATCCCAATACATTTGAGAGATTAAACTACAGTCACGGATCGAATAGTAGACTTTGTGCATACTCGTGCTAAAGGCTCTGACGTTTGATGTCGAAAACCATAGACCAAGCGCGGTATTTAGCGATTATACGATTAGACAACGCGATCGTTAAACGAAGGTTACTTTATCTACCAATAGAACTTCGTCATCGTTTGAGTCATGATGACGATTGTAGAAATCGAATCGCTTAATCGCGAATGCCGGTTGGCTGGGCCCTAAAAACATCCACAACACGGAATACAGTGCGTCATGTGCACTATCTTACAACGTCAACCATTCAAGTATCATTGCCGCTGCGTTTTGTTTCGTTCTCCGAAATGACAGTAATTTGCAAAACCTCATTGGTAATTTGTTTGAAAACGTCACCACAACAGAGTAACCTAAACTCATTGGTCATTAGCAGATTAAGAAACTAAATGAAATAGTTGACGTTTTGCTTTGGTTATTAAAAAGTTTTTTTAGTAGAATCCAGGGGCTGAAAGCCATAGTGCTTAAACAAGCTAGCCTCGTGCGTTTCGTGGCAGCCGAGTGCATGTTATAAGACAGTCAATCGCTACATTAAAAACAGCTGGCCAAACTCAATTAATTTATAAGTTATGTTAACAAATAAATAAGTAAATGATCCCATTTAATAGATTGTTATGACAGTATTAAGGTCATTGATCTAATAAAAAATTAACTTTCACTTTGTATCGAACATTTTGAGAAAATTTCTGAGAGGTAAAAAAACAAGTATTCACAAAAGAGATACCACACAAATGTAAAAATCCATGGAAAAGATTATCACTATGTATTTATGTTCGATTGATCTAGTGGCGAACTCTGGTGACGGATTCTTTAGGCCATCTGAAAGCTTCATGGCTTAACGACCTAAAATCCGGCACCGATAGTTTTACGTGCCCTCCGAAGCACGGAAGCGCTCAGTTATTAATGCCACTCGGTCACCCATCCAAATTTAACCGCTACAACGTCACTTACCTTTAATCATTATAGAATCATGCTGTTTTTTTGTGAAAAATGTAGTATCTAGCTGTAAAACAGATGTATAGATGTACATGTAACAGTTTTATATGGTTACATCGCCATCTATTGGCGCATTGCAAAACTAAAACCTAGACTTGTTTGTGCGCAAGAGTTCATGAGCTAACGAGTGCCAAACTTTTCACCTAGATGGCGGTGCGCTTAGTTGTACATCTCTCAATAATTTTGTCCTTTTGTTAGTAAATATTTAAATTACAAAATTATTAGCTGAATTTAGATAATTCATTTGCGATTTTTGGTGCATTTTGAAAATCAAAATTAACTTAGTAAATAAATACCAAAGACTAGATTTTTTTTTGTTTGTTATTATTTTTTTGTTTTACGGATGTCAACGTCTTGTCAATATGGCTGTCAACGAAGAGGTTAGTGTTGGACAGAGCACAGATTAGGTAGAGATACTACGTATCAGATGGAAATGTCGGGAACATTTTAGTGTGGACTTGTGTTCACAGATTATATAGATGTTACTTGCTCCTGATTGGCTATCAGAAAACGATGTATGACGTTTCTTTTTTTTTTCTGCTACACCGGCACCGAGCAGAATTGTCATTCTACCAAACAAATTAATTTAGTAGGATTGCTTTTTTCATTCAATATTTCTAAGGCATTGATCTCAATGTGTACTATTGAGATCAATGCCATAGTAGAGGTCAGTGGCCTAAGGGAAAGAAGGTGTTGTTGATAGAAACAACGAAACATAGTTAATCATTTATTATTATTTTTTAAATTTTTTCTTAACACTACCTACATAGTAGGTATAGGTATTGTATAATAAACAAAGTTGCTTCCCGCTGTCTGTCCCTATGTAAAAAAAAACATCATCAAAATCCGTTGCGTAGTTTTAAAGATTTAAGCAATGCTTAGATCTTTAAAACTACGCAACAGATTTTGATGCGGTTTTTTTAATAGATAGAGTGATTCAACAGGAAGGTTTTTATGTATAATACATGCATAATATAGTACCTAGAGAAACACTGATAAATCTTAGGTTTCTGTGATGTGTGATGTGACCAGTGCGTCTCGTTCTCGTTCTCGAAATCTCGTTCAAACTCACGTTTCTCAACAAATCACTGCATAAACAATCGAGCCACTTTGAGTCTGATTACACTACACACTGGGAATATGGAATACAGCGGCCTTTCGCAAATTTGTACAACCTGGTACAACACAAGTTAACCCAACACATAAAATACATCGTAGGTACTGAAGGTACAAACCGTTTGCAGCTAATAAGGAACAGAAATAGGCGGGGAAAATCAACAAACTAAATACACAATGATCGTTAGACATTAGACCGCAGAGCACAGACTACCCACATCCACAGAGATACCTACCCTCAAAGATCTCAATCATTCATTGACATTGACATTGTCATCAAAATAGCAACTCATTCGGAATCGGAAGAGTTGAGGAGTGGAGAACGAAATGTCATACATCGTTTTCCAATCAATTTCCAATCAAAGCACAGATTATATACAAGTCCAAGCTTCTGACTAGGAACATTTCTACCCGTGGGACAGAGGTCGGTGAACTTGGTATCGAAGATTCTGTTTGAAAGTTTTGGAAAATCAAAAGTTGTTTTTTTTTACAGGCGAAATCGTATTTTGTTGCAGATTTTCTATAATAGGTGAGTTTCAGGCGATCGTTGTCTTTTCCATGTGTGCTACGCCTCCCGACATAAGGGGTTTTTGAAATAATAACTAGGTAGACCCAAAAGGTCAAGGGTCACATCGAACCAAGCTACGTCTTGGATGTTGGAAAAGCAACGCACCTCACTAGAGAATTTAAAAGTCCCTTTTGATGCTGGGGACCGCTGAAGATGGCGGTCCCTGGAAAGCATTCTGAATTTTATTGTTTTGACTCGGTCTGGTGGATAGATCCTCTTCTATTTTGAAGAATATAAAGCTAAGGATTAATTGCGAGAGAGATATTGGTGAGTATAGGCAAGGGAGCTCCAGTTTCAAAGGGGTCGAGAGTTTGGAATGCGGCGCCATGTCGCGTGTTTGTATAACGTTTTTGTATCTTTGTTTTAGAACATTTGGTGATAGAGAAATATTTTGAAGAAACCTAATTTCCATTGGACAATTGTTGCGGAGTATATTTTGAGGAGATCGGAAACGATTGCAGCATTAGTTTATCCGGGTGAGTGCCACGTGTCTGTAATCCGCAATTATCTCCATCATCATATTGTATTTTCATTTGAATTTTGTCTGTAGCAAGCAAGTTTGGTAGGTGCACACATGAAGGCATGCTTGCATTTAGTAATTTAGTAAATAAAATTTCAGGTTGAGGCTCGGTCCTTGGGCAGGGACAACATCTTACATCCAGCACATCCCGGTCTGCAAGTGGTGAGCCGAGATGTGTCATCCAGGACCGCATTTTAACGATCATGTCCTCGGCCACGGTATCCCATACCGATTAGTCGTATCAGGTGACTTTGTTCTATTATTTTGGCTCCGTTCTATTGAAATTTATTTATTCCTTCGGTACTGGTCCATCAAAATTTTACAGCGTATTTAATATAGGGAGAGTTTTGTGCATAAGACAAGGTTAATAGGTATTTTAGTTATAGCTCAAGTTTGAAATCTGGTTGTTGTTTATCTAGGTAGTTTTGTACTTAGTATATGATAGTTAAGTTGACACAATAGTTTAGAGTGTTCAATATTTCTCTCACAATTTTTATTTTTTTAGGTGCAAGCTTTGTTGCACACCGTGGCTGCCCTCTTCTGGGGTTATTGTTATACCTGTTCTTAGTTGCTTCCAAAGTCATTAGAATTGTATAGATTTTCTTGTTTGCATAAAAATTTTCTTTTGTCATTATTTGAACTTAACTTAAATTTCTTATTTGTCATGTTTAGATTCACTTTGTTTGCTTCATAAATTTAAAATTAGAGTCATAATCTTACTGTTAGAAAATAAAACAACGTGCTTATTGCATATCTCACTTCATTTAATAAACAGGTTATATTGTAACAACATCTGTATCGTTTCATTCTACTTTATCATTGTGTTTAGGACATTCGAGCTTTTGTCCTCATAGGTATCCAAAGTATAAAGCTCGTGGCGCCCAAACCATTATTCCTGTAGTTCTAGCATAATTTAAGAACCCAGACTAGCCAGGCATACCATCTTTGAAAAACCAGACAGATCACTTTTATAGGTTATATACATGTACGCAGAACAGATGGCCGATGGTGCCGGAAAGTTCTCGAGTGGAGGCCACGGAACGGCAAGCGCAGTGTTGGACGTCCACCGACAAGATGGACAGACGTAAAAACTGCAGGTCGGCGGTGGATGCAAGCCGCTTTCAACCGTAACTCATGGAATTTTTTTAGGGAGACATGTCCAACAGTGGTTGTCCAACGGCTGAGATGATGATGATGATGAATGAATGAATGAACACTTTATTGTACACAAAGAAAACTAAAAATATAACAACAAAATATAGTCTTAATTAGTACAATGGGCGGCCTTATCGCTGAGAGCGATTTCTTCCAGGCAACCTTTGGATGGAAAAATTGAAAGAAGCTGTAGATGATGATGGTGATGAAGTTGTAAAAAGAAGTAAATCTTTTCCAGCAGGTGAAGCGATAATCCCATTTAATGTATGCACGCTGCAAGAACGAGGAACAATCTGAATTTTTCATGAGGTATTGGAACAGGGCCCTTGCTGTTAGCATGGATTAAAAAATAATCGCACTCCGATCGCGTGGGTACAGGCGGAAAGAGGATGGAAGTTCCATCGATATGAGGCAAAGTCATAGGGAAATTATTCAGTTGACCGCTAAAGGTAAATCAGGATCTTCAGAATCAGCGCACCTGGTTGATCGCTATGGCGCCCCATATTTTCATATTGGCCCCTGAAGGGGCAGAAAAGCAATACTATCGATATTTAAAAAGCACCATAGCGATCAACCAAACACGCTGATTCTGAAGATTGACCCTTAAACATCTTTTGCAGATGATTTAGGTGGCGTTAGTCAAGTTACAGAACAGTTTGATATCGAACATTTTCATTCATGGCTAAAGAGGCCTAGCGGGGGCCTCGTTCCTGGGCCCCTTGACCACATTTTCTAGATATGACAGACCCTGAAGATGTTACAGGAATTGCGGCGCGTTGGTGAAATTTAGTTCGCTTCTGCGCTAAATGGTCGGGTCAGGCATTATCATGAGCAGTGACAAGTCAGAAAGGTAATCAGTAAGTATGTAAATCAGCGGAGTACGGCCCTGGTAACCTGTAACACAGGTTTTTTTCTAAACCTATTTCAGGCTCTCACAAAAAAGGTTTTTATGCTCGTAATTAGTTATAATTATTTTGGATTATGTATTACAATGATTATTTTTTAACCCCCGACGAAAAAGTGGGGTGTTATAATTTTTCCGTTACGACTGCTACATTATGTTTCACTGTACCTACTTTCTTATGGGAGTTTTATTTTGCACCTGGGTTTTTTCACGCTGAATTACTTTTCAAGTTGAGATATTTGGCACGATGGTCTTATAGCCTGATATGTTAGTACGATATTATTTAACAAGAGGCATTTATAAAAAAACTAAAAAAACAAACTGCGGTATAAAAAATACCAAGTTTATGATTTGATACCCCAAACTGTTTGCAAACATAGATTGTATAATATTTTTTTACTCGCCTTTAAAGCCCTTTTTTATACCCCATTCGAGGGTTAACGCGAGTTCTAAACGGTGAAGGTAAACATCGTGTTGAAATCAGTTAACTTTCTAATAGCGGCGATGGGCTTGTAACCTGTCACGTATAGAATGCTAACTTCTGCAAAAAGGGGATATGTACAGAAAGCGTCGCTAATTGGTATCCCCCTAGTAAGAGGTTTAGTCGGTTTGCAAGTTGTTGATCTCAACTTTTGTAAAAACTTTTACATCCTTGCTTACTTATGGATATCTAATTTCGCTCGAGTACGAGCCGATGCAATAGCGGTTATAATATCTGACTGAAATCCAAGGTTGAAATGAAAAGGGTCTTTGTTCAAATCAATAGGGGGATACCGATTGATGACGCTGACTGTACCAAATACGTATTTGGACGTTTCTCTAGCTATCCCTTTAGAAATCTTAAAAGTTCTGGAATGACTAATAAGATAATACAGTGGGACTAATACAGTCGTGATCATATTTAATTTTATTTTCCATTCTACTAGGGTCTTGAAAAATATTTTATTTTTTCAGCTGCACATTAAATCCGCGCTTCGAGAGTGAGAGCGTTTGTCCACCGCCGGCGCCGCCGTCACCGAACCGTCACCGTCAACGAGATTATTTCTGTATGAGATCAAGATGACGTGACGGTCTTCTGGTGGACAAGCGGCTATAGTAAATGTATGGTCGCTACATCGGCGCCGTCATCTCGTTCTCGTTGACGTGACGGTGACGGCGGCGGTGGACAAACGCTCTGATTCTTTGTAGCCATGTCCCGTCCAGAAGTCACAACTAAAGCCTCGTACGCAATAGAGGCTCTAGAGTCTAGTGCGTACGAGGTAAAGTAAGGCATAGTAAGGAGCAAGACTTGTGCTCTAGACTCTAGCTAGGTAGAGCATAAATGCTCATTACTAAGTTTTGCTCCTTACTATCAAAACTTTAAAGGACTAAACTTAGGCCTTTACATCTTTACTAGATGATTTATACAGTGTCAGGAGGCAATCTTTGCCTACACTTATCGGGACACTGTAGTGCCTGGGACATTGTTGAGATGGAGTAGGCTTGCCCAGCACCAACATCCTCTCAGCTTACCGGCCATATCCACAGGAAAGACATGGTCAATACGTGTGGGGCTGACTAAGCCGTGGGTTTCCTCACGATGTTTTCCTTCACCATTTAGAGCTCGTGTTAATGCGCATATAAGTTTTTCGAAGCGAAAAATCCATTGATGCAGGGCCAGGATTCTAAGTACTATACCCCTTGGCCAACACGGCTCTTTAAAGGTCTAAACTAAACTGTGAAATATTCAAAAGAGCATTAGACTTCGAAATGCATGGCGCGCATGGCAATAAAGGACAATGACATGACGTGGCGCTTCTGATTATAAATTCCATCATGCTAGATTGCCTGTAGCGCCATCTGAATGAACTCGGTGATTACTGAGTAGCAGCTTAGCGCGACTTGTTGGAGAATGAAAAATGGTTCGTTCGCATATTTTGGTATGATAACAATGAAATTGTATAGTTTTTGTGAAAAATTTAGTGTGTGAAAAATTGAGGATAATCTACTGTGAGAAGTCCCTCTGACTAACCCTCTAGACAGATATTTAAAGATCGGTGCCTAAAGAACTGGAAGAATGTCTTACATGTATAATGTATTATCTTGTATTGGAAACAAAGTCGAGAGTTTATATTTAGTTATTTAAAGAGTTTAGCTTTTTTATTTTGGCTTTTGGCTTTTCCCGAGCCCTCTTTTGGATTTATTAATACAAATAATAACTGATCTTATAAGAAAAAGACAAAATGGCGCCTGACAATGGCAAATGCGTTTAATACGCGTTGAGTTGGTTCACTTTTGTGTCAAAACTGTCATTTTTAAAACAGGTCATGAGAGATACGAATAGTTTGTGATCCAGATTAAGAACCTAAACTGGATAGCTCCTAAACTGAATTGTTTAATAAGAGGTCATGGTCAGCTGCAGTTAAAAAAAAGGAGTTTTGTGATATACCTATAAGTATTTCATAATATGAAAAATATAATAAAAATTAAAAGAGGCCACTTTAGCCCCGATGTTCGTCTTTACACAAATGTTTTACTGTATAACATTTTCAACTCCAAAGGTCAGACAAAAGCCCCTTTCATCTGTTCATTCTGAATTGAATGTAGAAACAGTGGCCGGTTTGTTAAAGGAGGAGATATCTATGCAGCTGAAATCTCGGTTAGCCCTACAGCTATTGATACAGAAATGTTCTCTATTCTGAAGTTTCGTAATACTTCGGCCATCTTGGTCGTAACTGTACTTCTGATTTAGACTGGAACTGAGATTATTAATAATTTCTAGTTTAGTTTCTGTAAATAATGTATACTTTACCTAGTAAGTATATAGAATAGAACAAAATAAATATTTTTTATTGTAGGTACACAAAAAAGAAGAGTTTCGTACTAAATAATTAAATTTTCGCTAAATCTGAAAGTTATTATTTCATCCACGAAAGACCAAAACAATTGAGTGTTTATGGGTACAATTTAGATGAAACCTATTTTATTTCTGATTTATTTTAACGTTACCTCTTTGAAACTAAATTCCCTTCTATAATAGCGTCGAAGGTGAATAATGGATGCCAACGTCGACCAATCTATTTACTAGCATTTCAATGTCTTTGAAACTAAATTAGGGGAAACTAAATAAGCCCAGAGACTAATTTAATATTGGACTTGAAAGTCTACGAACAATACAAGTCTGATTAATTCGCAGTAGGGTATTAGACAAATTAACTTAAATTAATAATAAAATTCAGTCCTATTCAAGTAAAACAGTTCAAAGGATTATTTTAATTCAAATAAATTAACTTTAATAGTTGATTAATGTTCATTAAAATAAGTTATCAACTTATCACCTTTTGATATACATATAATAAATATTTTAAGAATAAATACATTGGTACAAAACACATTGGTAGAGTGCGGTAACCCATCCAAATTGTGACCGCTTAAAACATTGGTTAAGAACAGTGTTGCCAACCCCAACTTCGTGAAAATCTACAAAAACTGTAGAAAACTGTCAATATCCAAGAATCAATAAATTTTTGCTCGTATACTCGTATAACTAGTTGACGCTAGCATCTTTATTAAAAAAACTGTAGATTTACTTGTAGGCTTAAACTGAAAACTGTGGACATTTCCAAAAAACTAAATCTACAGTTAAAACTGTGGTGTTGGCTACACTGGTTAAGAACGTCAAAGCAAGGTTCGCTACAAGTGCTTTAAAGATAGATAGAGAAAGTAGATAGAAGAAAAAGGATGATACATTGTTTAATTTGACTTTCTACCCAAGAACGTCGCAAACTAATCTAGCCGCTAGCTGTGCGACATTATGTTAATGTGCTTGTTGTGTAAGCAGCACAAATTGCCTGGACACCGTTACATAAACGCGAACTACCCTGCACTATTGAAATCAATTATAGAGTAGAGTAAATCTAGAGATAACACACAGTCGCGCCTCTCTGTTTCTGCCTTCCCATATTCGTACCTATATCTATATTTACTTTACTATAAAGTTGATGAGTCACCAATTTTGGTAGAAGTTCTTCCACAAAGTCTTCTATTTCTGAAAACTATTATGTGCATAGGATTTATACATTAAATGTAAATATTAATTTCAGAATTTTAAAATTACCTAGACACAATTGTAACATAAAGAAATGCATCCTAGTGATGCAAAAAGTAAGGTTTTATCCAAGTGTAGACATACTTAATTATTTTTACAAAATAAAAAATACTGTAGCTGTACATGTTAGAAAGGACTAATCATTTGAAGCTACACCATGTTAGTACTATTCCAAGAAGCTAAACAAATGTAAATACAAACAGATAGCCGATCGTGTGTCTGATATTAATATTTTAATGTTTTGTTTGCATTATCAGAGTACAGCACTTATAAAAGTGCAGTACTTATAAAATGTTTATGTCTCTGTAGTAGATTCTTTGAAGTAAACAATTTTAATGCTCTAAGGACGCACTCTATTTTGATTTCAAAATGTGAAAATTAAAACATTATCCGCTTTCATTTTTGCTTGGTGTACTTAATATGTTTTCTTCCTTATCTTTCAATCGCCATCTCATTCACTCCTCTCTTATCCATGCCATTGTTTCAGTCTATCTATTTCGAACAGTAAATTCTGTAAACTCACTTGGAACGTCGAAGAGCTGAATCCGCTGTGAGATGTCAAATTTAGTATTCAAAATTTGATTCTTACTACAAACACTTACAATACATTCTTGCGTATTTAGTGAGCTCGGTCACTTGAGTGAATTCGAAGTGAGTCTATAGTCGGATTGCTCATTATACGGACTAAAATTGAAGGAAAAAATGACATTTTTCCTTCAACTTTGATATGTTTTTAGTCCGTATAATGAGCAATACGACTATAGTACAGAATGCCTCTGCTGATCTAAACTTTATTTCAATCCTGTCTCTAAATCTTTCTTACTCTATGCAGTGGTTGTAGGTGGCATGTAGTCAATTTGTCGTCGTCCACGGTGATCTCGCAAACAAGTTCCTCCAATCTAGTTACGTGCTAGCAGGATTAGGTACCTACTGGTTACGTGAAGATATTCTTGAAAATTTTTACCTGAAGTATTGGTAGCGAAATAAAAACTAAAGACTGATAAGAAACCTATTTTAATTTAGAATCACCTAGCTCTTAGATAATTTAAAAAGATGTGTAGTCTTACTGAACAAAAAATATCTATTGACTTTGATTTTGTCGCTAACCCGATGTTTTTTTTAAATCGATCATATTCACTGTGATTATGATCATAATAATATCTATTTATTCAACTTAGAGTTTGAAAATTTTACCAAAACTAGTACCTAGGTAAATACTACCATAATGTAACAGCCTTTGTAAAGCTCCCCGAAGTCACTTCGAAATAACATTGACTTGTTACATTCACTAAAGTTATCAAAAGTACTTCCTTTACCAACTTACTCAGTAACCTATTTCTACAAATCGACATTGTAACTTATGTCTAAATAATACAGTTCAGAATAGCTTGGCAAAGCTCCAAGCTAAGTGCATGAAATAACGAAAATCCACTTTCAGCTAGATATGTTTTATACGCGTCGCTGGCATTCTATACCGTTTGTACTAACTCGATGCAAACTTAGATTACCTCCCTTAGGGGTCAGTTTAGACCTTATTTTAACAGAATAAGGTATAAAATCCTGGTTATTTTTGTTGTGTAAGTGAGAGGTTAAGTTGGGAAATAAGCGAATTACTACTCTTGCGTTTGAAGGTGCCTATTGATTACTCTTAATGTGTGCTTACCCTTATAGTTAAGGAAATAAAAGTTAGCCTTTTTTTTCCTTCAGCAGCAATTTATTTTAATACGATAGGTCACAGCTGTTTAGATCAAATCGGCACGGACCGCACTGCATTGCCTTGAGCTGTTAGGTATTCCTTGTATGGAATTATATGGACCAACATTTACAAAATCAACTCCTTGACAGCTTGCGATGCGGCGATCCGGTGAGGTCGTCGGCGAACGGTTGTCCGTATCAACGGACAAATCGATGAGAAATTTGAATCCGCAAGAAATTTTAGATTTACAAGCGTTATTTTTACTCAACGTTTTGATAAGCATCTTGTATTATGAGAAGTTGATACATTTAAAAAAAAAGATAGAGTGAAAGCTACCAAAAATGTCCTACTTTTTCATAAGAGTCCGGTCTCGGAACTTCGCATACCTATTGCGTTATTGGAGATAATTTTTAAATGACTTCAAAAAAAGGAAGAGGTTCTTAATTCGTCGGAATCTTTTTTTTTTTTTTAATGTCTTACTAAGCGCGCTAATGGTCACCAAACTATTACTTACCTAAATGCTGAAAGCCTCCCAATAATGCTAAAATGCGTCAAAATCATAGCTGAGTCAGAGAAAATTCCATTGCTCTAATCAATACTCCCATAAAACCCTTCGCGGAAGCTTGAAGGGAAACTTAATTTGCTGATCCAATTTCCGTCGCGATATCCTAGATCGCAACCCGTTCCTGCCTTCGTTCAAGTGGTATGAACGGAAAATAACTACTTAGGTGAATTTGTTTAAGGCTTATTTCACTCTAGCGTGTCGCCGGTCCCGTCCGCGAGTTGACCATTCACAGCACAGATAAATTAATTTTGACCATTCACGCCTTTAGTACACCGACGCATTCGCATGCGGCAGCGAATCGACGAAAAAACTGTAAGTTGTATGGCAACGTTTCGCATGTGTTATGTCTCGCTCTATCATATAGCTAGATGAAATAGTTGCGTCCTTGTCTGTATTGTTTCGCAAGTAACTGCGAAACAATACAACACAGACGCAGTTGTTTCGCAATGGAGTTTCGCATCGCAATGCGATGCGAACGCGATCTGTCGGTGAGGACAGAATTTCGCACAATGGAAGCCGAAAATATTGAAATATTATTGAATTTGGTTCGAAATTATCCCGAACTATATTTAGTTGGGCATGTTGATTACAAAAATGCATACAAAAAAGAGGTTGCATGGAGGAAAACTCAAGAAAAGACGAAAATTACAATGACATTTCCTTGCGAATAAACTGCAGTGTACTAACGTTCCGCAGATGTTTCGCACCGCAATGATTTCGCAACGACTCGCTGCCGCATGCGAATGCGTCGGTGTACTAAAGGCGTCACAGCACAGAGAAATGTGCTGTGAATGGTCAACTCGCGGACGCAACCGGCGACACGCTGAAGAGTGAAACAAGCATAAGGGTTTATGGGCGCTGATTCTATGCTAAATACCAAAACAGAATTTATTTAATTAATGGTATAACAAAATTGTAATAGGCGAAAAAAATTAAAATATACTTAATAACAAAATTAAAAAATCATCTAACTAAATCTAAAAATAACTTAAACTAGGTAATACTTATCTACAAATCAACGTTCAGATTCCCAAGCCAGGACACTGCTTCAGAAGGAAGATCTAGAATGAATAGTAGTAATTTTTGCTTAAGTGACCGGCAATACCCATTCTTACCCTAATAGGTCAGTCCAGGGTCCTAGATCTGCCGTCCGCTAGCTAAAACGCCGTTAAGTGACATTTAATTTTGGTCAAATTTCACTTATGAATGCCATGATAAAAAGCTCAAAATTCAAAAAAATGGTTTTGTGACTTAACGGCGTTTTAGCTAGCGGACGCCAGAGATATGAATGGATAGGGCAGCGTGAGATGATGTGCTCCATGGTCTGGTCTTCTTCACCGCATTCGCAGAGCGCCGACTCTGTCCGAATTGTAAATGAAAACAGAATGATATTGAACGTGACATTTCTAATGCCAGCTATACACGATACCGTCAAGTTTGCAGCGGACTTAATGCGGCGTCCAGTTTTCAGTTCGTCCATAAGAACACACACGATCAAGTTCACCGTCAAGTTTGCAGCGGACTTGATGCGGGGCGTCCAGTTTGCAGTTCGTCCATATAGAACATACACGATCAAGTTCACCGTCAAGTTTACAGCGGACTTGATGCGGCGTCCAGTTTGCAGTTCGTGTAAAGAACACACACGATCAAGTTCACCGTCAAGTTTGCAGCGGACTTGTTGCGGCGTCCAACCCGCTGTATCAATACGAGACTCACTGGAAAAGGCATGTCAGATTATTGTTTGGAATCAAAACGTTCACGAGAGCAGGACTTATTTTCTTTCTTTGTTTCTCTAACGAACCTCTCGATAAAGCTTTCGAGTAGGCATCTCTAATTAATTGAACCTATCTCGAACCATCGGAATATCAGCTTTTTTATCTCGCAGGTTACATAAAACAACATTTGAAACTTCAACTCTAACAACTTAAAGATAGAGTCGGAAGTTGCGTCAAGTATCATGCCTTTAATTTGCAATTTTCTGGCTTACTATTAGGTACAGGATTACGCTGTAGCACAGAATAAATAATAGTGTTTACGTAGATTTACTTCGATGACAGAACTTGAGAATAAGTCTGACACGTTGAGATATCTTGACGCTTAAATTCAGAGTGAGAAAGCTCAATTTGTTATGACTGGGTATCTTGGCAAGATGCGTGGCAGGTGGAGTAAGGCATTGACCGAGGGGTGGGCAAGAATCGCGCATAGAAATTGATCACCAGAGCTTTCATACTCTAACATTATTAAAATTTTCGAAATCCATTTTTGTTGTTGTAAGTAAAAAAATGATTTTTGAAACAGTTTTCCATACCAATACTCCTAGACATTATTCTTCTTAATAAAATATGGTTCATTGTAAAATAGCGTTTATTCAGAACAGAGTAAAGCTTATTTTTAACTGAAAACTGATTATAAGTGAGGGATACCTCTAGGATAGAACCTTTAATTTCCTCCGAGCGTAACTGTCGGATGATATTTGATTCGTGTCGAGAAAGGAGACTTTTTATTTAGATTCGTTTTTAATTGCCGCGCTGTTCAGTTTTATGGAAAAATATGAAGATCTTCCCTTGTTATATTTTATTTCAGACTTATTATGTTGGTTTCTAGGGACCGTTACTGCTTTACTTAACTATGTAACTAGGTACATAATATTAATGACAGTGAGAGAAGCGTAGTGACGTAGAGCCAGATCCAGATTTGTTTCATTTTCCAGATCCCATCACCGTATCCGTATCAGCGTATCACGTATCAAGCCCCGTATCAAGTTGTGGACGCCTCGATTTGCTCCGCATCCGTTTCTCCACAATAGTCTTTGATGATCGGACAAAAACCGACACGACATGGGTCGGGCCGTATCATAACGGCGTATCGAGGTCGCGTATCATGATACGCATAGGCGATCCAGATACGGTGATCTGATCGGGGAAATGATACAAATCTGGACCCGGCTTAGGTTGCTTAGACGTTCTTGATAGATCGACGTTCTGAGTACCTAGTCACAATTTGGATGGGTGACCGCAAGCGGAGCATATGGCGCAGCTGCATGGAGGGCACGTTAAATTGTCGGTAGTCGTTATACAACAGCGGAGGCAGCCTAAAAACTCCGTCACCAGAGTTGGCCACTAGCTCATACGAACATACCTACTTACTTACTTTTTTTAGTACCTACTTATTATAATAATATAGCATGATAATAATAATGACAGAAATTTAATGTGCCCGCCCTATACGGTTTGTTTTTGAATCACAATAATGATTTAGGACCAATGCTCTTACCAAAAAGCCCTTCGTAAACATTGATCTTACTTAACCATGAAAACAAAAGGAAAATAAATATGTTTTAATACAAAATTAGTGTTAAACGCTAATCGAATTACCAAAAACCTCCCAGCTTTTAAAAGCATTCATTTATTTTTAAAGTTGAATTCAGATCTGAAGGGTTTCAGCACGTTATCAGAATAAAACTAAGTTTTTATTGGGCTTAAAGTTTGGTTGCAGGCAAACTAAAAAAGAGGCTAAATGAATGAACATCTATTTATTTAAGGTTCAATTTCCGAATCGAATAGACAAAAAATATTTTTAGGCAAAAATTAAAAAGCTTTCAAATAGTTTTGCAATCACAGCTCACATTGAATAATAAAAATACTTAACACCAAAAAACTTTTGAGCAATATCGATAGGTATAAGTACGTAGTACTAGTATTCTGTGGTATAAGTTCGTATGAGCAAGTGGCCAACTCTGGTGACGGACTTTTTAGGTCACCTAAAGGCCTCCGTCAAAATCAAAAAAATTAAAATCAAATATCATTTATTCAGTAGGACCGTCATGGCTTAATGACTTAAAAGCCGGGACCGACAATTTAACGAGCCCTCCGAAGCACGGAAGCTCTCAGCTCGTAATGCCACTTGCGGTCACCCATGCAAATTGTGGCAGTGCACAACGTTGCTTAACTTCAACGATCAATGAAGAACGTCTCAGCTCGCCACGAGCGCTTCGAATGTCGAGAAAAGCAACAAAAACCCTTACAAAAGTCGATTATTGGTCGAGCTGAATAACCTGTGCCTACATGAAAAGAATGTTCGTCTCAAAGCCATTTTATAAATATTTTTTCTAAGGATTCAGGCACGGATGAAAACAATTTCCGAGAAGGAAACGTTTAGAATCCGCATATAAATATTTGAGCTTTCTAGATCGCAGCCACACGAGAGAAAAATAATCGTAAATGTGGCGGTTTCTTTTTCAGACGAAGATCAAACAGACCTCGATTCTGTTCATTATAAAGTCTATCTATTAAGATATGTTTTCGTGTAGCTTTATAACGATTTTAAAAGAGAAGGTTCTTTCTAAGCTCGATTGTCCTGTGTCTTTTTTTGATTTTTGGATTTATTATGTCTATGAAAATAATAGCACATTTTAAACTTTCGCGATCTGTAGACATAATTTAAACGAACTAACGGGACTTTATCGCGTTATTACCTTTGTTTATTATTTTCCGACGTTTCGAGTGCACTCGAAACACTCGTACATTCTCGAGGGGTCACCCAATCAAGATCTAATGATAGAATTCCAGGTTCTAGGCAACTTTAAGCTCTATTTTCAGGTCGAAATAAAATGAACTTCTAAAACTCGGATAATCAGATTAATTAGCCCGCCAGTTTCATTATTGTTTTGATTGGTCTATATAAATAAGTCACAAGTTTCCATAGTTCCAGTCAAAAAAAAAAAAACTCCCAGAAAGCTGAAAAATGGTACCTAGGAATGTTAGGAACAACATTGTCAACAAACTGAAAAGTCCCCATAGATCCCAATTCCATGTATGGTAAACTTTTTGTAGAAGGTCAAAGTAGGTAGTCAAAAATCGGTTTTTAGCTGTTTGTGCACAAGCATTGTTATTGTGTAAATAATAAACATTAGCTTATTAATTTAGTATCAGATTGTTTAGTAAAAGCCTTGATTTACAGTTTCACTGCAACTTTAGTCACTGATTAGAATTCAAGAGGTCTGCCCGATTTGAAAGCTACATTTTTGTAAATAGGATTTGCGTAGATTTTCTGCGAATATTCAATTTGTGAAATACATTTAATTTTATTGAGATACCTTTGCCTAAGTGAGTTTTGAATTCATGTTTATAAGTATTTCTTGTTACAGAAAGCTAACATCATCATCATCTCCCTGCCCTTTTCCCACTAGGTGGGGTCAGCACAACATGTTCTCCTCTTCCATTCCCTCCTATCACTCGTCATCTCAGTAGTCACTTCTTTCAGACGCATGTCCTCTCTCACTTAATACAGAAATTACAAATTAGGTACAGAAAGTTATCATAATGAAAAAAAAAAACATCGAAAAGAAACTGTGGCTCAGTAAGTTCCTCACGAATTGTCTGTTTCCTTGTGAAAAATGGTGCTTGGGAAATCTGCTCCGTTTCAACAATAATTCAGGAAATATAGCGTCCTGTATCGGTGGCCACATGAAGTTCTTTATATCTTTATAGTTTTTAATTTTATACTTAATGTTAATCCACACTTATGGATTAAATCAAAAGTTAAAGTGAAAAGTTGCTATCAACATCATTATAATCATTATTATTATTATAATCATTATTATAATCATTTATTATTTATAAATAACAGTAGGTATTATAATTTTATTTTATATATTGAAGGTATTTATTTAAATATGCATTTACTTCACACACACACACACACACACACACACACACACACACACACACACACACACACACATATACACACACACATACACACGGACACTCACACACACCTCGATCACTGTCGGTTTACCTGTTGTTAATATAATGTAAATCCGTTATTGGCTGTCAGTAATACATTTAAGTTTTTGTGCACTCATTTTCTAAGAGCTGTGGATTTTGTTTAAGAAATAAATAAATAAACAATTTTGTTTCATACGGATCAGCTAAGTATAACCGACAAAATATGAGCTTATCCTTCATGATCAGAAGGTTTAAGTAGCAAAACGTCCAACAGTGCGAAACGTCTAATGAGCAGTAAGTCTAATAAGCAAAACGTCCATCAAGATTTTCGACCCGACGAACATGGATTCCGTGGCCGAGTTGAATGTGGCACTCCGGCTTGAGAAGAATCGCTTGCTCTGTAAAAATTTTATGATCTTTGATTAACGCCGTTAAATTTTTGTTGAAGTTTTGAGAGTCGATGAATTTTTGAACAACGAAGATTTAAAATATTTGAAAACTAGTTAACGCCCGCGGCTTCGCCCGCATAGACTAGGTACTTTTTTATCCCATGGGAACCATGCATTTACTGGGGTAAACAGTAGCCTATGCGTTCTTCTAGAACCTAAACTATCTAAATTCCAAATTTCATCAAAATTGGGAAGTTATTGAGATACGTGGTAACAAACATTCACACACACACGGACTTTCGCCTTTATAGTATAGGATATTAGAAGAATATTAGTAGGATAGGATTTTTTTGTCATTTTCCCGCAGGACTCCTCCTTTTAGACATCACAAGTTATTAAAAGACTTGAACTTCTGCAAAGATTTATTTCATTCTTTCCAACAAAACAAAAGCAGCTAAAGGAAAAATGTGTAATATTTATCACAAGTCTATGGTTCATTAATCAACACACTTAGCACCTCAAGCTTATAATAGGGCTCTTGCACGCGAGCAAGCCACGCTTAAGGCGCGTTTACACGTACAATAAAGGCATCATAAAATCTGTAAAGTGTTGAACAATGTTATCAATGCAAAGTATCGTGTAACACAACCACCCCTAAATTCTGTGTCGTTTGTAAAGCTTGGTGTACAATGAGGTGAAAGTTTTATTTTAAAATGTTTGCTAACAATTTAATTTATCAAATAAAAAAAAAAAGAAATTCAAAATTTAAATATAATTTATTCAATAGGATCACTAGGATCACTATGAATCGTCTTAAGAGCTAGGTGATTCTACTTCTGTTCTTTCGCGACCATCACCGTGAAGATTCAGAGCAACAAATACCTATGGTATGGGGCCTAGCTTTCTTTTCGGTTATCCATCCGCTTCTATCTAAATTATTTGTTTTCTAATACCTTTATTATGACATGCCCAGTGCATACTTGAAAATAATATTGCATTTGACACGCTTAAGTCTATCAAAGTTAATATGCATTTATTCAATAAAAGCTTTGAGAATTTTTTTATGAATTTTTTTTTTGAAATGTTTAAAGCAATCCGAAAAGATCACAGATCGATAATCGCATTACAAGATCGCCACTTACCTACGTATTTAATTACGGTTTAATAAAAAATCATTTGAAATCAGATGAACTTTCAGTCTAAAGAAATGATGTAGTGGTAAAGTCGTATTACTTTGGCTCTGGGGAGTAACTTTGACCCAAACTTGGAAAACGTTTTAATTTTCCAACTTATAAGTATAATTTAAGATTGTTATACTTAAACGTTTTAACAATCCGATTGCAGTAATTTTTTTCGATAGCATACAAATAAAAAGCATGACGGGAAGTTAAAACGTTTTCCAAGTTTACCTAGTTAGAACTACACTGAATAATAAACTTGACATAATCAAATTATCATCTCCAATGCCCAGTGTGCCCCCAACCGAAGGAACTTGGGCGGTTAACGTTACACTTAATTGTTCGTAAAACAAAAGTTTCCGGTGCCGATAACGTAGGGGCAACTCCGCCCCCAAACACCCCTTATTACCCCCAAACTCCCCCTAACACCCCCTATAGGGGGTAGGGGTGAAAATAACTCACAAGTTTGTATGTCCGGAGAGACAGCTCTGCTCAATTTTATCGAATTTCAACAAACGAAACAAAGTTTTAATATTGTTACAAGTTACTTTCATTTACTGAAATGTATACAGAGAAGTTAGTGGATAATGCTGGGGAAACTTTGAACTAACTAGGTATCAATATCACATTTTTTAAATAAATATAATTTTCTACGAATTTTATTCATTTCGCAAGTCGAACATGGACGCTATTATCCAATAAGTAACTAAACAAAACTTTACTTGGAAATAATGTAACAAGCCCAAAGCGTTGTGTACGTTACTAAAAACTACCCTCATTATCATAATTGTTACAATTTTCTACGAATTTTATTCATTTAGCAAGTCGAACATGGACGTGCATTTTTTGCGTGTTTTCATGGAAAATTTCTTTCAATTAATAAACAGGGAAATATGGAAATTCATACAGAAATTCAAATTGGAATACGTTTTTATCGAACCGCAAATATCTGGTTCGAGCTAGTTCAATCTAGTAAATCATCGCATAGTTATCAAGCTGAATTTATTTTGAATTTTAGCTTGTTATTTGAAACCCAATTTTATTTTGACTAGAACGATCCGAATATTTTTTGAGAGAATTTTTTGTTTCAACAAGAGACAAAATAAAAAAAATATAAAAACCCGACTTTAATGTTATAGACTGAGCAATTTTTTGCACTCTCAAGGGGCATTTTTGTTCATAACTCCGAAGATCCTCGACACAAATGATGTTTGTGGCACCAATCCGAAAGTTCAAACAAAAAAAAATCCAAATCAATCCAGGCGTCTTCGAGTAGGTAATCGGTAAACATACATAAAAAAAACACAAAAAGCATATTGGATTTATGTAAAACATTGAATAACTGAGCTCACATTCATTGATTTGAGCTGGTTGTGTCTGCATGCCAAATGAGCTTTGGGTAAGGTTGCAAAAGATTGGTCACCCAACCAGTGATAAGACGCGGCAGATCGAGACTAAGTCAGCAGTACAAACTATAGATAGATTTCAGGTAGGACCACTATGCTATGAACTAGTAGGTATGAGTTTATGGTCTAGTCGGTATATGTATGCATTTGAGGTACTTAGACAAAAAAAATACGTAGTTAGGTTCTTGGTAGATACCAAAAAACGCAAAGGCATGGGTAAGACAGTCAATTTATTGTTATGAATTTTATAAAAAAATAAATATTTATATAAGTAGGTAGGTACTTTTAGGCAATATTTAAAATATTGTGTTCAATTTTATTAAGAAGGCATTTTTGCCTTCTTCGGTAGATGTTGTCGTAGGTACCTAGAAAAACAGTAGCATTAGCATTGAATAGGTATGATATTGTGCAGCCGCCCAACAATCAACAGAACGTTTTGTCAGCTATCAGTAACTAAAACCCATGCATGCGTTCATCATCATTAACAAGCTACATAAGTGTGAGCGGTGTGTACACGAGCCGTAGTTTTTACAAGGGCAATAATAGAGCACGGTGGAGCTTAGCATCCGTAGTTTACGACGTCATATTGCCGTGGAGGGCTGCTGTGAGGGGTGGTATGAGGCAAAGGCGACACTTAGTATTCTATTGATGTGTCTCGTTGATAAACTATACAAATACTTACAAATTAATTTATTTACCAAAGAAACTTAGGTTACAGAGGGTTTGCTGGTGGTCCCCACACGAGACAAGCCTGTATCGCGGGAGGTCAGTTTACAAGATAAATTAGGTACCTAAAATTGCCTTATATTGAAAAAAATAAAACAATAAACATGTACCTACCCAAGGAGGTTTACGTATGTAGAAGTCGTCCTCTTCCTGTGCTAAAAGTAACTTATCAGTAAAATGTGACGATGACCAACGCAGATGATTGAGAACAGGAGCATAGTGCCTACACAAACCCAACAGGGTTTAAAGGCACAATCCGTACCCATAGTATAAATGTGAAAGTGTGTTTATTTGTTTGTTTATATGTCCAGCTTTCACGTCAAAACAGATGGACGGATTGACGTGATTTTTTGTGTGAAGATAGTTGGAGGGCTGGAGAGTAACATAGGCTACTTTTTATCCGGGTACCATGCGAGTGAAGCCACGGGCAGCAGCTAGTTGTCCATAATTATTTGACGTATGAATTTGACCAATCATCTGACAATCTAGCTGCAACACATCCTGTAGCAAACGCACTGATTAGTGACATCAAAGATATCATTGAGTACTTTAGATCTCTCTGGTTTTTAAATACATTTTAGGAAAGCGTAACCAGAAATAAAGTGATTAAAATGGTACCTATGGTAGTTTTTTAACTTGACACTTTTTTGACGAGTCTGACGTCATACCGTCCGAACGCTATCACCAGTGACTTGCACCACAAACCGAAAACAATTTATTGCATTTTACAACTATGCTTCCTGTTACATTATTTTTCATTACTCTTTAATACTGCTCCCAAAGTTAATGGACGCATTTGACCTTTTTGGGAAGCTAAGGGCAAGCTTGCATTTTTGGACTAGTGAATCGTTAATGTTGTAAATGGCCATGCCGATTTTGTATGGGAGGTTGGCTCGATTCCTAGTCACGAAAGTTATTATTTTAAAATCTAATGATGCAGTTTTACTTTCTAGCAAATTCACTAGAATCCTTTGAGTGTTTTTCGCTATTGCTAATAGTTTCAGATTTGGCCCTAGAGACACTCATGAAAAACTCACCCTCTATAACTCGGTTCTGACTGAGTGAAGCTGTATACTGTTCTCCATATGTACAGGCTCTAAACAATGCTCTGACATCAGTTGATGCTGAGAATGGTGACCTTGAAACAACTTGGCAAACACTATCGGAACAACTTATTGATGTAAGTACTCGTGTTCTGGGCTTAAAACCCCAAAAACACGAGGATTGGTTCGATGAGAACGACGTGATATTCGCAGATGCCTTCAAGAAACACCGAGAACTTCTCAAAAAACAGAGCAATAGACATCATCAGGTTGGAATATCTGAGCTCATAAAGAACAGCACTGCAGATATCAGGAAGCTTACAAGAACGGCCAAAGATAAGTGGTGGCAAGAGAAATCTCGCTATTTACAAAATTTGTCAGACACCAACCAGCTGGGGGCTTTCTACGATGAGGTCCGTAAACTCACACGTCCAGCTAATCACAGCTCTGTACCCCTTAAATCAATGGATGGCGTTCCATTGACTGCTAAAGAGGACGTTATGAATCGTTGGGAACAACATTTCAGTCACTTACTCAACGTAGATCGATTAGCTGATCTACATTTCATACACGCTCTTTCAGCTTCTCCAGCACAAACAGACCTTGATAGGCCACCAACACTCAACGAGACAATCATTGCCATCACGCAACAGAAAAACAATAAGGCAGTGGGTGTCGATAACATTTCTGGAGAACTGCTTAAATACGGGGGAGATCATCTACATAACACCTTGTGGAAACTGTTCGCACGAATGTGGACTGAAGAACAAGTTCCAGAATGTTTTAAGGAATCTAGCATATGCTCACTATATAAGAATAAGGGGGACCGCTCCGATTGTAATTCTTACCGGGGTATTTCACTATTATCGACCCCAGGAAAAATATTTGCTAGGATTCTTTTAAACCGCCTACTGCCTTTATCGGAGTCGATTTTGCCGGAAACTCAGTTCGGCTTCCGACCAGATAGAGGGACATGCGAAGCCATCTTTTCAATTCGCCAGCTGCTTGAGAAGAGCAGAGAACAAGGTCAGCCAATGTTTCTGCGCTTTGTTGACCTCGAAAAGGCGTTTGACAGTGTCCCTCGTGAGGCGCTCTGGGTTGTTCTGGCAAAGCTTGGATGTCCGGATAAATTTATAAGGTTGATTCGGCTCCTTCACGATGACATGAAGTGTTGCGTCGTCATCAACGGCGAGCGGTCTGAGTTTTTCCCTGTTACGTGTGGGGTGAAACAGGGCTGCGTTCTAGCACCAACTCTGTTCGCATTATACTTTGCCGTTGTAGTCCGTGAGACCTTAAAAGGTCTATCCGAGGGTCTTCGCATCCGTTTTCGCATGGATGGAGGCCTTTTTAATATCGCCAGGCTTAAATCCCGTACTAAGGTTTCCTATGCCACAATGACTGAAATCATGTACGCGGACGATCTATGCTTTATTGCGGACTCTGCAGAGGGCCTACAAAATCTGATATCGAGCCTTGACAAAGCTTGCACTAAATTTGGCCTTAAAATCAGTGTCAAAAAGACAGAAGTCTTGACCAATATGGATGCCTCAAACCTTACGGCTCCTAGTCTAAGCATCGGTCAGGACATCTTAAAACAAGTAGAGAAGTTTAAGTACCTTGGAAGCACCATAACATCTAAGTGTGACCTGGACTCTGAGATAAATAACAGAATAGGTGCAGCAGCTTCAGCATTTGGAAAACTGCGGTCCAGAGTTTTTCGCTCACACGACCTTAAACTCTATACAAAAATAAGCGTTTATATGGCTATAGTGCTGCCAAATCTCTTATACTCTTCTGAGACGTTGGTCCTCTACCGTAAGCAAATCCGCACACTCGACAGGTTTCATCTCAAATGTCTCCGGGACATCATGAACATCCGATGGTCAGACTGCGTCAGGAACACAAACGTCCTGAGACGAGCAAACGTCGGAGGCATTGAGATGTACCTGTTGAGGCGACAGCTTCGGTGGTGCGGGCATGTGTCTCGTATGTCGGAGAGTAGAGTGGCAAAGCGCATCTTCTTCTCAGAACTTCAGTACGGTAAGCGTAAAAGCGGTGGCCAGTACTTGAGATACAAAGATGTTCTGAAAAGACATATGAAAAGATGCAGAATAGAGCCCTCTCAATGGGAGAAAAAAGCAGCACAGCGGCCCGAATGGCGACGACTCATCCACGAACACATTAATTTATTTGAAACTGAGCGTCGCGAGGAGCTCGATAAAAAGCGTGATGAGTTAAAGGCCCGACCACCAGCGGCCATATCTTATAACTACGTCGGCGGGGTATTAACATGCCCAAAGTGCGCTCGTACCTTCACCAACAAACTCGGGTATGCAAGCCACCAGAGAGCGCACCAAAGGGTGGAACAACCACACCCAAGTTCTCAAAGTTAAATATGCCTGTCCAGTCCAAATCAGTCGCTGTGGTCGAAATCGGCCATGACAGATTATTATTATTATACTGTTCTCACAAATATTGTTGTAATACTCCTAAGAGTTTACATTTTAATGTTTGGTTGATAGCCGCGCAAAACAAAAAAGGCACCGCTTTCCGGCATAGGCTTTTGTTGACACAGTAATCTTTGTTCTAATGGTCTGCTGTTGATCTAATGATGAACCATTGACCTAATAAGCAGTTGATCTAGTGGCTTTGGTCTTGTGAACGTTGATTTAATCATATTTGATCTAGCGTTATGCTAATGACACCTTATTTAACACACGGGAAATAATGAATTTTTAAAATTTTGAAAGTGAAATAATGACACCTTGCTTGAAAGTGGAATCGGCCATTTTGGATTTACTCGTAATATGAGTGATTGTATAACTAGGTACCTACTTACTATTTTTTGATTTTTGAAGACCTGTAATTATCAGTTCAGCTATTTATAGATCGTTAGTAATGATCCTCAGATGGCTTAACTGATTCTGATTATGTTTCGTAAAAAATAAATACTTGCTTCTGCCCATGGCTTTGCTCGCGTGGTATTAACATTTTAAATACTCAAGTGAGATACAACTTGCAAAGTTGCAAAGAATAATGATTAGAGAGTGTGTGTCAAATATATTATTATTAATTTATGCTTTTACATTTGACTTTTTCAAAGGATCTTAAAGATTTCTGTAGATTTTAACAATCCTTGAAGCTACAAATATGCGGTATCCTTTTTCAATTCACTGAAACAATGAAATTCGGTCATTCACTGAAGTGCATTTTTATAGTCTGTGGCTACATTCTGGCACAATGCAAATAATTAAACTTCATTTATTGCACCGCTTACACGACATAAAACTACAAAGTCAGTATGTAGGTCAATATGCTGAAACTCGCGAATAACTTTTCATTCGGTTACAATACTGAAGTAGTTATGTGAGTTTAGTATGGTTTTTGAGCCGTACCTACATAAAATTAAATACTGATCTAGTCGTTTTTCCTTTTCTTATCCTAGATATAAAAAACAGGAGCATGACTGTCTCATTGACAAAGAAATAAAGTATGTTCCTATTTAAATATTTGCGCAAAGATTTTTTGTGAAAATCTGGTTTGTTCCACTTCTGATTTTCTTTTTGCTTTTTTAATAACTTTTTAAAATATTGCAAACTTTCATGATTGTGGTAAAAAAATCTCTGCATTCATCTTGCATTCTGCATTTCTTCTTGTAACAAAGCGTTGAGAATTTATACACGCCTTTAGACAAAAACGCGTTCCCACACTCGAAGAAAAAATCCACATTCGTAACTGGTAACTTTTCAAGATACGAAAATGGACCAATGGTCTAGCCTAGTCAGTGGGCAGTTAAATGCGTCAAAGATCACGTGGAATTCACTTCTTTTCACACAACTGATCTCAGTGGGTCTCTCTAAACTTTTTCATACCTTTTCGAATCGGCGTTAGTCGCGTAGATAAACGCAAAATTGTTTGAGTTGCACGCTTTATAGCGCGTTTAGAGTGTCAGAAATCGTGCCTGTCTAAAGGCAGTTATTGTAAGAGCCTACTTCGAACGGATCAAATAGTTTACCCCGTTGCATGCCTCTCTTATTAATTACAAAAGTTGTGGAAACTTCGTTGAATTTTTGATCGCTTTATTGAATGCACAAAGTTTCAGTTTTGTAATAAACATCCTAAGTTATTTTTTTTGTAAAACGGTGGCCGTTTTATGATTGCTTTAAACTGCAAAAAAATGTCAGAAACTTTTAAAAACTCCGTGATAAGACCTACAAATCTGTGGTAATATTCATTTTTAAGATTTTTTCATCCAAAAAGAAACTACTGCACTTCAACAATAACATGAGTAATAAACATCATCATCATCATCCACAGCCAATAATATCCTACTGCTGGGTGTAGGCCTCTGTTTACGCCATTCATTCCGGTCCTGAGCCTCACGCATCCAAAATAGTATTTTTGATGTCATCGACCCATCGCGCAGTCCGACCATGATTTCTATGCCTGGTTTTCGGCCACCACTAGGTCAAAGCCTTACTCCACCTGCCATCACCTTGCCTAGTGTCCTGCCCGATTCTATTCGCGTTCCATTATCCTGTATCCGACGTCTTGAACTTTAGTCCGACGACGGATTTCAGTATTAGGAACAGGTTGATGCTAAGCATGGCACGCTCCACAGCTCTCTGTACAACACGTATCCTGTACATTGCTTAATGAGCTTAATGAGCACCAATGTCTCAGCACCATTTGTCATAGTACGTACATAAAGGCTCATTTACATGGTGCGAGTTTCTTGAATGCGAGAGGCGATTATCGTCATCAATGTCAAAATAATGACAATTCAGTGTCAAGCTATTATCGTCCTTCCACGTATGATTTCAATGTTTAGTTTACATTGTCATTATTTTGACATTGATGACGATAATCGCCTCTCGCATTCAAGAAACTTGCACCATGTAAATGAGCCTTAATACAGTAGGTAGTATCTTTGGGCTTTTCCATTCGAGATCTTTTGTTAGTCATCAAAGAACGGAAACATAAGCCCATAGGTACTTCCAGTTTCCATCAAAACAAAAAACTTTTAATTAAGAAGTCCGTTTTGAATTACAAATCAGTAAGACGACGGTTAAATTTGACGGAACAAGCCGCAATTAAATGGAAAATAATTTCAAGTCAGACATTCAAATTTGAAACGATTGGTAAGGTTGAAACGGCGCTTATTTGTAAAAACATCGTAAAGGAACCATTTGTTTCCTAGTTTTCTTTTGAAACGCAAAACAAAAACAGATTGTATTTCTTTAAATCATTTTTTTTTCTCTGAGCGTACCTATAACTAGTTACGAATCAGTGAAAAAAAATCTTCTTTCGTAACTGGTTATGAAAAAAAGTTACATCAACACAATCATTAATTCATGATTATCAAGGAATTTGCTTAATGATTATTATAATCACACAGAGGGGAGGGAATTTTGCGCATGAGAAAGGCAAATTTGTTAAAAGGAATGTGTCCAGAAAGCAATGTTATTGGTATTCTAATAAACTAAGATTTGCTTGGTAACCTTTCACATTTAACTCTGCCAATATGTGATACAAGTCATGTCTTCGGACAATGCTTAATTATAATGAACCTTACAAGAGATCTTAAGCGAATGAGGGTCTTATGGCCGCTGTACACACTCGTCGAGAGCCTCTCGCCGAGAGCCTCGGCCGAAAACGCTCTCGTCGAGAGCATGCCTGTACACACTCGGCCGAAAACGCTCTCGTCGAGAGCATGCCTGTACACATAACATTTGAACTGAAGACTTACGAGACAATGGACGTAGAAATTGCTGCTGCTATTTGTCTTTGTGCCGTGAGCTATTATAACTTTTTTAACATTTACTATAAAAAAAAATCGTAAACCATGGAGAAAAAGAAGATGGAGGATGATAACTATGCACCGCAATAGAACGGTTACGGTTAAAGATTATTTATTTCTCATAAAATTTATACAATAAATTACTTACTGAGAAACCTTAAGTATACTACAAAGTATTTACAGTTTTCTTAAATACAGTGAGCACATATTGTAGCTAATAAAAGATTAATTATATTTGCATTATCACATAAACATCGTTAAAATAAACTAGTATCAAAAAGTAGGGTAGTTTTGTAAAACATGCAGACAATACGCTAAACCGAAGCAGAACTTTTGTGGTACCACTTGCACCAAGAAAGTGTGTGAGCTAACGTTTTATTTTATCCTCGGTTAGGTCTGTCTCTTACCCACCTAACATGCAATAGGTACATTAAATAGTAATTTAGGTAATTTAGTTATTGTACATTAAAGATTTAAGTATAGAAATTTTAGAATTTTATTTATAGAATTGATTTAATATTAAGTAGGTAGAAACAGGTAAATACATAATAAAACTAATCAGAAAGCAACTAAATGAACGAGTGTGTACATGCTCGCTCTCGTTTACCTCGCGAGAGCCAACGAGACCCTTTGACTCGGGCGCAAAAAACCGACAAGCCACCGAGAGCGACCGAGACGAGGACGAGAGATCGAGACGAGACGAGAGCGCGCAGTACACACTCGCGCTCGGCCTGTCTCGGGGTGCCTCGACGAGTGTGTACAGCGGCCATTAGGTGTCTACCACAACGTAATTAGGGTACTGATACTGTCGTGAGCTTGCTTACTTATTTTGACAAGAAAGTTAAATAAATAAATAAGAGCCCATCCCTTTTTTTGGCAGCGTTCAACAGTTATTAATATTATTGAAAATCCTTTAAGTTTTTTTATCATCAAATGGGTTGTGAATTCTTTTATTTCTAATTTAATTGTGTTTGGCCAACAATCAGTGATCGAAAACATTCCGAAATCCCGTTCATTTTATATTTTTTACAACGTCAACCGAAAAATTGCGATCTACATTCATCAAAACAATGTCCGTTTGTTAACAAAATTGAAACTCGCGAACAAACGAGTTATCTCATAGAAATTTCCCAAAAATGTTTAACTCATTTCAGAGCAGCTCTAAATAACGAGAAAGTTATTTTTCATTTTGCTAGAACAAAAACTAATCTGACAATATTTCAGCAAACTCCGAACCTGAAGGAGTTAATCAAATCTTACGGGTTCTCTTGCATAATAAGCTACAAGTTATTGAAGATTTTTACCCGACAGCGCAGAGGAGGGTTATTAGAGCATTTTGTGTTCGATGTTCTCTGGTAGGATTCTTACTAAAAAGTCTTGTCACGTAACAGAGGTAAGTAAGAGTAGTAAGTCAACTTTAAATTCTGGACCCCTACTCCCAAAACCGAAAACGGTGGACAAAAGTGGTGGCCTCGGGACACTCTACGGTCGAGAGTATGAAATGAAATTGTGGACATGGTCGGGAATCAGTGGATGAGACTCGCGAGGGATCGGAGAGAATGGCGTAGAAGAGGAGGCCTATACACAACAGTGGGTGTAAATGGGTTGAAATGATGATCCTACTAATATTATAAAGCCGAAAGTCCGTGTGTGTGTGTGAATGTTTGTTACCACGTATCTCCATAACAACTTAACCGTTTTTGATGTTTGGAATGTAGATAGTTTAGGTTCTGGAATAACACATAATTTTTATCCCGGAAAAATGTTCCCGTGGGATAAAAAAATAGTAGTCCACGCGGGCAAAGCCGCGAGCGTTCACTAGTTTTTAATAAAGGTTTTCCGTGGGATTACTTTTTGTAGAAAAGTCAGTAAGTAGCTTGTGGATTAAAAAGATAAATACTTTGTTTATGTAGCTCTGTATTAGGTGAGGTAAGATTTAAGGAGCAGCATCTCTCTTTTGGGCTAAATAAAGAATAACTTGTTGCCTCAGGGCTATCTAATTAGAACTTTTTAAAAATTTATTTGAAATCCTTTATTTATTACTTTGAATACATTCTTTTACTTACTTACTTTTACTTTTGAGTAAATGAAAATCGTAGCAAAATCGAGCTGCTTATTTTACTTTTGCTACGATTGACCGGCCTCGCAGCTCAGTTGGTAGTAGCTCTACCTTCTGTGCCCAGGACAAACATTTGTGTGATGAATGTAGATGTTTGTTCAATGTCTGCACCATTTTTAGATTGACCAGTCAAAGCATTAGACCGGAGAGATTGAAGGAAAAGAAAAGAATCCTGTGCTCTGGTTTCGGATCCAACAGGCTATTTAGATAAGATACTTATTTCTTTACTTATTACTTTTTTCTTGGACTATTTACATGATATTGCTTAGACGTTCTTGATAGTTGAAGAGGCGACGTTTTCAGCGGTTATCACACTATCACACTAATCACATCACACTAATATTATAAATGCGAAAGTTTGGATGTTTGGATGGATATTTGGATAGATGTTTGGATGGATGTTTGGATGTTTGGATGTATGTTTGTTCCTCTATAACTCGACAACCACTGAACCGATTTGGCTGAAATTTGAAACATAGATAGATAATGACCGAGAATAGGACATAGGCTACTTTTTATCCCGAAAAAATTCATGGTTCCCGTGGGATAAACATAATAGTAGTCCACGCGGGTGAAGCCGCGGGCGTCAGCTATGACTCCCGCGAATAATGACCGGGAATAGGACATAAGGTACTTTTTATCCCATAAATGGGTTCCCCTGGGATAGCAACGGGATAAAACGTTCCTACGAAAAACACACTTTCACGCTAAATATATCGAATAGATTTGGATAATATTTTTAAAACAACTTACTAGGTTTCTTTTTCAAATGTTTTTATGTAAAATTCTTAAAAGTAGAAGTAGTAGTGAATGTGAAATAGTACCTACCTACCTATAAAGTGAAGCTAGAATTAAGTTCAATTAGGTAAGCATACAAAATGTTATCTTTTGCTCAATAAATTTATTCTTATTCTTATTCTTAAACACTAATATCACACCAATCACACTATAATATTATAAAGGATTAAACGAACTTACCTGAAGTGAAGTTCTATCCATATTATTTAAAAACTTATTCTGGAATTACTGTGTAGTACTCGATACTTCCTTGCTATATTTCGCGTGTCAAAAGTTTATGTTGCACTGCAACATAGCTAAAAATTTTTTAGATACCTGTAACATAACCAATTCATATCATTACGTTCAGAGATCAAATCAAAAGACTAATGGGAAAAAGCTATGAGCCTATAGCTTTGGGATGGGTAGGGAAATTCTCATTCCAGAATAAGTTTTTAAATAATATGGATAGAACTTCACTTCAGGTAAGTTCGTTTAATCCTTTATTATTTTTCAAACTTATTCTGGAATTACTGTGTAGATGTTTAGAGTTAAACATAAAAACCCATTCAATGTACCTTACTAACATAATTTTTATTCAAAATTAAAGTTTGTCTTAAGTTATCACAATGAGATCCATTTAATTACCTACTACTTAGAAGTTAGAAGTATATAGATAATAATTAATTATACTTATATATAACAAATCACAGTGGTACACCATTTACTATGGTTTATTAATTAGAGACACCACATATTGCCCTAGCAAACGAAACTTGAGCATCTTCAGTATTTTGAAGGGGTCGATTATAATGTTTTGCAAAAGTCATTGACCTAGACGACCACCCTACTGCCTTCAAAATGCTATCCACAGTGAGGCCTTGTCTGCAAGCTTGAGATGATGATGCATGCCGAGTGGAATGTGAGGAGTAAATAGATATATCTATTCCACTATCCTTCATAACTTGCCTTAACCATCTACTGATAGACTGTGATGTGGCTCTTCTATGAGGTCTCTTAAAAGTTATAAATAAATAATCAGATGTTTCATCATCATCTCTTAGCTGTTTAGACCTTTCCAAATAATGTAAAAGACATTTTACCGGGCAAATATCTGGCTTATCAAGATATGGCAGGGATATTTTAGACATGCATTTGCCCGGAGCAGATGTTTTTAAAATATCTGACAAAACAATAACCACTCCGTTGTCATTTACTCTAATATTTTTACATCTAATAGTATTTAGTGTTTGAACTCTCTGTCCTGTTGTAAGGGCCAAGAGCATAGCAGTCTTTTTTGTTAATTTTTCTAAATCTAAATCCTCAAGAGGATGCCACTGTCTTAAAAATGACAAAACAATATTTGGATCCCAAGTGGATGTATACTTTGGTGCAAATGGTCTTAATTTAAAAACTCCTTTGAACCAACGCTTAATGCGATCATCTGTGCCAATATGATTACCTATTATAAGGGACAAAGCTGAACGATGGCAGTTTAATGTTTGATAAGAAGCACCTTTATCAAAAATGGTTGTTAAATAAGCTAATATTTTGGGTACTGAAGCACAAAATAAATCCTGATTACATAACTTACAATACTGCCACCATTTTCTAATACAAGAATCATATTGTTTAAGGCTATTTTTTGATAAAGATTTTATCATTATTTCTATAGCACTATCTCCTACCATTCTCCTCTTCATAGATTGCCTGATAATACACATGCCCCCAGGGTAAGATGCCGATGTAACGGATGATGAACTCTGGAATAAGAAGTTAATAGATTTTCAGAAGGTCCAAAAATTAATACTTCTGAAATTGCCATAGTCTTTATCCATGGATACCATGCCTGAGTAGGCCAAATTGGGAACACTAAAATACCTACTGCCTTATCTATTTTAATCTTTTGAATCACTTTTAAAATTAAAGAAAATGGAGGAAAAGCATAAAAGAAAAAGTTATTCCATTCAATTGTAAAAGCATCCACATTCCAAGCGAAAGGGTCTCTATGCCAAGATACATATTTATCACATTTTTTATTTAAACGTGAAGCAAACAAATCAATGTCTGGAGCACCAAATGTCTCCCTAATCTTAACAAACATGTCCTGGCTTAGTTCCCATTCTGTATCTTGAATAGAGTTGCGAGATTCAAAATCCGCTTCTGTATTATCTCTAGACTTAATATAAGATGCAAAAATCCATAAATCCCTTGCTTCACACCATTGCCAAATGTGTTTAGCGAGGTCATTAAGCTGAGGAAATTGAACTGAACCCATTCTGTTTATATAAGATAAGGCTGTGGTATTGTCAATTCTTAATAATATTTCACAACACCTCAAATTGTTTGCAAAACATTTCAATGCGAAAAATGCCGCTAATAGTTCCAAGTAATTAATGTGAAATTCTTTTTCTTGAGGAGACCAGCTCCCTCTTGCTTTCTTATTATTGCAAACTGCTCCCCAGCCTGACAGAGAAGCATCTGAGAAAATTTCAGTATGAAATTTATATTGTTTGATCTTATTCGACTTTGTCCTAATGTTTTTCTGCCACCACAATAAATCTAATTTAGCCTCATCTGTTATTTCCATTAAACTATCATAGTCTCCCCCACAACGTCCCAAAGCTAAGAATTTTTCTTTTTCTAAAATTTTTGTATATACAAAACCATAAGAAATAGCCATACACACTGAAACTAGATTTCCTAATAAAGTGGCAAAATCTCTAATACTACAATTATCAATTTTTAAAAACTTATTTACCAGTGTTAATATCTTTTCACGTTTATTAATTGTGGGACTCAGTGTCATATTTGTTGTATTTATTTCAAAACCCAAAAACTCTCTAACATTTGATGGAATGATTTTACTCTTCTCAGTGTTAATCACAAAACCTAAGCATGTTAATGTATTATACACCACCTTAGTATTTCTTGAACATTCATTGTATGAGGATCCAAGGCAAATCAAATCATCCAAATAAATAACTACTCTGATACCTTGTTCTCTCAGATGTTCCATTACAGGCTTCAACAATTTTGTAAATACAAACGGGGATGTATTTAGCCCCATCGGTAAACAATTATATTCGTATAATTTATTATTAAACTCAAATCTTAAATATTTTTTATCGGTTGAATTAATTGGAACTAAATAATATGCATTTTTCAAGTCTATTGTACACATAAAGTCATTTTTTACTAGTAATTTACAAACAGTTCTAATGTCTTCAAGTTTAAAGTGAGAAGTTTCCACAAACTTATTTAAGTTTTTTAAATTTAGAATAAACCTATGAGAACCATCCTTTTTAGGGATACAAAATATACTGGACAAAAATTGATCCAAATCCGCTCTACATTCTGATATGGCACCTAAGTTTAAAAGTTTTGTAATCTCCCTCTCCATTACAATTTTGTCAGTTTTGTTTAATTCAATATTATGTGGCTTATGTGACTGTTCAGGCAAAGAAAGAAAAGGTATTTGATATCCTTTTAACCAAGTCAAGATGGTGTCATCTTGTGTAATTTTTTCCCAGCACACATAATAATAATATAGCCTCCCGGCAAAACATACCTCTACGGATATTTGGCACGGCCTCTGTTGGATGGGCCTGACTGAGGGCGCTTGTCTGAGGCTTTGTATGCCTGCTGGTGGTGATGCTGAGTGCGCTGATGCTGGTGGTAAGCCCCTCGTTTGTTGTGGTTGTTTTGGTACTGACGACGGGGCTGTTGGTAGTTTTTTGGATGTTTTGCAGTATTCATGTTATTATAATTATTATAATTATTATTTCCTGTTTTGTTTCCAGCTGTTGTTTTGGGTTTGATCAAATTTGAAGCCCTCTTTATAGCCGAAAAAGATTTAACAGATTCGTCTAAGTTTGAGTAAAGGTCTTGCCCTCTTTTATTTTCTTTAAGGTTTTCAGTCAAGCTTTTATCCAGAAATGGATTGATCAATTTTCTACGGATATCCGTATATTGATAATGTAAATTACAAATCAATCGAGAAGCTTCTCCCAGCTTCTTTATGACATCGGTCTTTGAAAATTCTTTTTTGGACAAATTTTGAATAGCCTGAGCTATGTTTCCCGCTGACTGTCCTAATTCTTTTTGGCGTTCTAAAAGAAGTTTATCTCTTGTCTTTGCTGCCAGGGTCAGGATACCTGCCAATTCCACATTAAGCTTCGGCGCATCCAACAGCTTGCAATTTCCGGGGACTTTTATTTCTTTAAGTTTCTCTTTTTCGACTTTAGCCAGACCTTTCTCTAAAATTGATTCCATTTGAGACGCTAGGTTAGGATGAATATCCTCACTATAGCCCTCCTCTTTAGGGGGCTCACCCAAGGCTTCTGCTATCAGTGCCTCCTCCGTGTCTGAAGTGTCCTCTGGGATCTCAGGAACACCAGTTTCAAAATTAATTTCTGGATCCACTTCTATGATTGGAGTCAATTCATGTACAGATTCTTCATCTGAAAAATATACCACCTCATGTATGTACTGTTTCAATCTCTCTCCCACGGAGAGAGTGCAAAGTTGCCACGCAAAATTGCAATCATGAGTAAGATTTAAATAAGTTGAATCTCTCTCCCACGGAGAGAGTGCAAAGTTGCCACGCAAAATTGCTATCATGAATCGGATTTCAATAAGTTGGCTCGTTTTGCTTGAACATAACCTCTCCCACGGAGAGGATACACATTGTCACACAATATGTATTCTTTTACGTTTTAGGTAAATAAAATGCAAAATCCCACGGACAAAACTCATGAATAATACTTGGATAAAACATCGAAAATCGCACAACCACAATGTAGTGTAGGTACCTACAGATTAAAAATGGCGCTCGGGCAGGCTTTGCCGGCCATGCTGGCCCGGTCAGTGAATTTGAAAATTCCTTGAGATAAAAACCAACTCTATTATCTCTCTTGTGTATTTTTTTTGTCACCTATACTTGGTTAAAATAGTCTTACCTTCCATTTCCTTCTTTTCCTTATACTTTTTTAGCTTCTTTTCCAACTTTCGAATTTTTTCATCTGGACTTGATTTACGTTTCGGCATAATTATCCGCTGTATGGTAACTTATTTACCAAGTAATCACTAAAACTAAGGTTTCTTGACGGTATTCACTTTCAAACACAACTTTTATTTACTTTTATAGTTACTTTCAAAATTTCAGAAAATTTTCATTACGAAACACGACTAGACGCGAAAGAGCGCGAAAGAACGAAATGATATGAATTGGTTATGTTACAGGTATCTAAAAAATTTTTAGCTATGTTGCAGTGCAACATAAACTTTTGACACGCGAAATATAGCAAGGAAGTATCGAGTACTACACAGTAATTCCAGAATAAGTTTGAAAAATAATAAATGCGAAAGTTTTGATGTTTGGATCCATCTTTTTCTTAGAGAACCGTTAGCAAAACCAAAGCGTCACATGTTTTTGGCTAAAAAATTTCCGCTCGCTTCGCTCGCATATTACTTTGATGAGTATTTTACGAACAAATTAATTTACTGTTAAGAACCGACAACCATCCATCTTTTACTTAAAGCACCGTTAGCAAAACCAAAGTGTCACATGTTTTTGTCTAAAAAATTTCCACTCGCTTCGCGAGCTAGGGAAGCTCGCTTCGCTCGCGTATTACTTTGATGAGTATTTTACGAACAAATTAATTTACTGTTAAGAACCGACAACCATCCATCTTTTACTTAGAGCACCGTTAGCAAAACAAAAGTGTCACGTTTTTGTCTACAAAATTTCCGCTCGCTTCGCGAGCTGGGGAAGCTCGCTTCGCTCGCTAACCTCGATGCTCGCTTTGCTCACATATTACTTTGATGAGTATTTTACGAACAAATTAATTTACTGTTAAGAATCGACAACCATCCATCTTTTACTTAGAGCACCGTTAGCAAAACCAAAGTGTCACATGTTTTTGTCTAAAAAATTTTCGCTCGCTTCGCGAGCTGGGGAAGCTTTTTATCATCATCATCATCATGATCACCATATACCATCACTATGGGGGCAACGCTACGATGGCACTGCTAGTAAACTATATTTCTTAACGTTTTTACTTTATTTTTTCTTCAAAACATAACAGTTATAGCCATTTTATAGTACTACCTAGTAGAGTGATATATCCCCTATTATTGCAATTAGTTTTCTTGTGAAATCCGTTCAAAACACATTATTATTGACGCATATTACTTTGATGAGTATTTCACGAACAAATTAATTTACTGTTAAGAACCGACAACCATCCATCTTTTTTTTAGAGCACCGTAAGCAAAACAAAGTGTCACGTTTTTGTCTAAAAAATTTCCGCTCGCTTCGCGAGCTGGGGAAGCTCGCTTCGCTCGCATACTACTTTCATCAGTATTTTACAAGCAAATTAATTTACTTCGACAACCATCCATCTTTTTCTTAGTTCACCGTTATCAAAATCAAGTAGGTACTTATCGCATGTTGCATTTCTCTAAAAAATAATCAGCTCCCACCGCGGGTAACACCGCAGGGCACAGCTAGGCAGTAGGACATAGGCTACTTTTTATGCCGAAAAAATTCACGGTTCCCGTGGGATAAACAAAATAGTAGTCCACGCGGGCGAAGCCGCGGGTGTCAGCTAGTAGTTTATAAAGGTGACCGCAAGTGGCACTAACAGCTAAGGGCTTCCGTGCTTCTGAGGGCACGCTAATTTGTCGGTCCCAGCTTTAAAATCCCCATGATGAAGCCATGATGGAGGCCTTCGAGTGGCCTAAAACTCCCTCATAATTAGCTAAAGTTAGTTACATACATACATTTTGATCTATCTAGGATTAAATAATCTCACCGAGACAGCCCTAGCCATAGCCTCCAGGATTTAATTAAGCATTTTTCCGTTGATTAAACAGTGTAGGCCTCTTAATAAACAGAGCAGATCTTTACTACTTCATCCACGTTTTGCTTTATAGGACTTTTACGCTTTTAATAAAACGAATTTATTTTATGGCCTCTTTTGTTATTGGCTGTTGTGTTTCCAATTGAAAATTTTATGTGTAGAAAGTAAAATTTTTAAGTGTGATGTTTAAACATGAGTAAACTTCTACGGTCTTCTATGCATAAAACTTGGTGGTGGCGCTCTTTTGTTTTTGGAAACAAAGCTCTGGAGAGCTTGGTCGACGCACTTAGTTTTATGCTTTTGACAGCTGGATTTTGCAATTTTTTGAATTACAATCATTTCAGGTTATAAGCCCATTGTCGCTTAATAGTCAGTTTGAGTTTGATTCAGTTAAATGTTATCGATTCGAGTCCCGGTCGTGTATCGAGGGGTTTTACTTTTCTCGAAACGTTGAAGGATAACGTTGTATTGGAACCAGTCAGTGTTTTTTTTGTAACGAAAATAGTTTCGCGTTTGACCACACCCTGCCTGAAGTAAAGCAACAGTGTGGTCTAAGAGATGGAGCACGCTTACCCAGAAGGACCTATTGACTCTCGATTTGAAGACACCCAAATTATACTTTTTTGGAAATACAGTTTGAATAAAGGCAGTTTTATTTAGTTTTTTTTTTTAATTTTTTTTTAAGGCAGACGAACTTGGAAGTAATCACTTGTGGAATGTCAACTTCTGCAATATAATGTCTGTTTGGACATCTGTCTGCCCTTTTACGAGTACACAATTTCAAATAATTTGGATGCTAATAGTCTGTGAACATATTATTAACCGACTTCAAAAAAAGGAGGAAGTTCTCAATTCGTCGAAACCTTTTTATGCTTTTTTATGTATGTTTACCGATTACTCGAAGATGCCTTTACCGATTAGGAAAATTCTTATCGTTATTCAGATTATGCGCTGAAAAATTAGTCAAAAATATTAATTCAGAGTACTTTACAAGTTGTTAGTTTGTTAGAGAAAGGCCAGGTCAAAAGTACCCTAAACCTAGTAGCTTGTATGAAAAATGTGATGAGAGTGAATGAGGCGAAAGAGGTGTGTCAGGATCGTAGCAAGTGGAAATCCGTGGTCTCTGCCTACCCGTGTGGAAAAGAGGCGTGATTTTGTGTATGTATGTTAGTTTGTCGTATAAAAGAAGACCTGCTGTTTCGTAAATTCACTAGCCGTACAAGAAAGTAACAATACTATTAACTATCGGTACGTTTTACGATTTTAATCTAAGCGTTGGAATGCGTCCTTTATTTATTTGTTGCAAAGACGCTCATTCCCTAATCTCTTTTACGACACTCTTAAAGTAATCTTAGTGTGAATTGTTGAGTAACTGACTCTAAGTAAATTCTAAATTAACATCTACTTACGGCCTTCACTGACAGACTGAAAACAAAGAAGAATTTAAAATGAACTATTGAAATATTGAATACTCTAGCTAGTAAGAATAAAGGTTGTAGCTGACCAGTCGCCTCCGCACCGCATCGCCTTTTCGGCGTTCACTTGTTCCTTCACTTTTGGATTGCGATGCGGCGATCCGGTGACATTACGAATTTTACGTAGTGCGTTGGTCCATAGAATTCCATGCAAAGAATACCGGAGCGATGCGGTGCGGTTCGGGTGCGGAGGCGGCTGGTTAGCTTAACCTTTAGGAGATTTATTCGTTCATATTATGAGGACTGAGATGGCCGCCATGTAATTTTCTTTATGAATCAGAATAGTATTCTGAATTTGACTTATAACTGAGCGCACACCTATCCGGGCCGTATTCTAGAAGTACTGCCAGGTTCGGTCGAATCGGACGCGAATAGGTGTGTGAGGTTTCATAAGATTTCGTATAAAGAATTCTAAAATTCGTTTCGGTCGATTCGTTCGGCGCGTTCGTCGCGGATAGGTGTGCGGCCACCTTTATAGCCACCAGCTCATGAATATACAGGGTGAATTTTTGAGATGGGGCAGTAAGGGCAGCTACCTTAACCGTTGTAGCTAGAGGAAAACGTTCTTAGGAGACCATCCTTAATTTTTGAAAATATTTCGACCTGCATTCACAGATTTTGAAAAATATGTACAGTCAGCGAGAAAATGGGCCATTTACACAAAAACTTTTTTTGATGCCAATCGATCCTGTTTCATCTAAGGATAAAAAGGCTCTTTCAGACCAACTGAGGTTAGAGTACTAGAAAAGTCAGAAATCGCTAAAATGTATTTCTGAGACAAGACAGTAAGGGCTACCTTAACCGTTGTAGCTACAGGAAAACGTTTTTAGGAGACTACTCTTAACTTTTGAAGATATTTCAACCTGCATTCACAGATTTTGAAAAAAATGTACAGTCAGCGAGAAAATGGGCAATTTACATAAAAACTTTTTTTGATGCCAGTCGATTCTGTTTCATCTAAGGATTAAAAGACTCTATCGGACCAACTGAGGTAAAAGTACTAGAAAAGTCAGAAATTGCTAAAATGTATTTTTAAGACGGAGCAGTAAAGGCAGCTACTTTAACCGTTGTAGCTACAGGAAAACGTTCTTAGGAGACTACCCTTAATTTTGAAGATATTTCGACAAAATGATGAAAAATTATGACAAATGACAAAATGATTTCGTACGAAATGTATAATCAAAGTTATTTGCGTTTTCTGACTTTTCTAGTACTCTTGCCTCAGTTGGTCCGATAGAGTCTTTTAATCCTTAGCTGAAACAGGATCGACTGGCATCAAAAAAAGTTTTTATGTAAATTGCCCATTTTCTCGCTGACTGTACATTTTTTTCAAAATCTGTGAATGCAGGTTGAAATATCTTCAAATGTTAAGGGTAGTCTCCTAAAAACGTTTTCCTGTAGCTACAATGGTTAAGGTAGCCCTACTGTCTTGTCTCAGAAATACATTTTAGCGATTCCTGACTTTTCTAGTACTCTAACCTCAGTTGGTCTGAAAGAGCCTTTTTATCCTTAGATGAAACAGGATCGATTGGCATCAAAAAAAGTTTTTGTGTAAATGGCCCATTTTCTCGCTGACTGTACATTTTTTTCAAAATCTGAGAATGCAGGTCGAAATATTTTCAAAAATTAAGGATAGTCTCTTAAGAACGTTTTCCTCTAGCTACAACGGTTAAGGTAGCTGCCCTTACTGCCCCGTCTCAAAAATTCACCCTGTATATACATGTAGTAAAAATATGTTCAATCTTGAAGTAAACATAAACACGACTTCCCAAAGACGCGGTCCGTTTCGTCTACTATAGGTTAAACAGAGGTGAAATACGTGTCGAAGACCATCAAGTTTTTTGATTTCGCGCTGGTGCTGCTCCCGGATTTGCCCTGACTAGCCTGGCATAGTAAGGCTAGGCTGTGGAAAGTGGGTGGTTGGGTGGCTTTAGCGTGAAAATCTTAATGAAACTTTTTGGTATAGATTGGAGGAGTACTAGATATTTTGGAATTGGAGTCACGCCTGAATCAATTAACTATAGGTTAACTTGTTATTTATAGATTATATTAGTAGGATTCCAGGTAACAAAATAGATTTATAGCCTATGGAACGAATGTGATGTCTATGGTAAAATAAGTAGGTTTTATCTATGGAAATAAAACACTGTCTGTTGATACGAATCCACCATTGTTTTAATAGGTTTTGGGCTCAGTCCCGCTTATAAAATAGTAAAAGTAAATAAGTTCAGTGAGTTCGTTACAAATGTCTACCACAAACTACTTGGCAAATATCCCGAAATTGAAAAGTCGAGAAAACTATGACGATTGGTGCTTTGCAGCCGAAAATGTTCTTGTATTGGAAGGAATGGCGGACGCCATCAAGGAACCGCTATCGTCGTCAGCTACCCCGACTCAGAAGGCAGATGATCTAAAGGCGAAAGCGAAACTAATATTAACAATTGACGCTTCTCTTTACGTGCATATCAAACAAACAAAAACAACATACGATTTATGGAAGACGTTGAAAAATATGTTTGACGATTCAGGATATTCACGAAAAATAAGTTTGCTGAGAAACCTTATCAGTATACGCCTAGAAAACTGCGAGTCCATGACCAGCTACGTCAGCCAGATCATCGAAACTGCTCAGAAATTGATCGGCACCGGCTTCGAGATAAATGACCAGTGGATAGGGTCACTCATGTTAGCTGGATTACCGGAGAAGTACGGGCCAATGATTATGGCAATCGAGCATTCGGGCATAAACATCAGTGCAGATTCTATCAAAACCAAGTTATTAGACATGAGTGCAGATTTTGAGGTTAAGTCGGAAGGTGCATTTGCCGCCAAAAATTATCACAGGCGTGGCAAATTTGGCAACCATGTTGGCAACACTGGCGGAATGAACGGAACGTCCCTACCTGTCACCGGTACTAGTGGAAATAACAACAACATGGCGCCGGCACAGAAGAAAATAATTCGTTGTTACAAATGCAAACAGATTGGACATTTTAAGAATCAATGTCCGGGTGCATTAACTGCAAAAACGAAAACAAATGCATTTAGTGCTGTTTTTCTCACTAAGGAGTTCAATCAATCAGACTGGCATTTGGATTCCGGCGCAAGCACACATATTGTTGCGAACGAGAACTTATTGACAAATATTAGCTATCAACCGAAAATTAAAGAGATAATCGTTGCAAATCAAAAGATCGTACCTGTTAAATGCTCCGGAGACATGCAGCTCACGACATGTGTTGGAGATAAAGAATTCACAATAAACGTAAACAATGTTTTGTGTGTACCTAACCTCACCACAAACTTGCTTTCAGTAAGTAGAATAATTGCAAGCGGCAACAAAGTGATGTTTACTAAGCATGGATGTATAATTCGCAACTCACAGAATGAATGCATTGGTGAGGCACACTTAGAAAATGGTGTATACAGATTGAATGTTGTGAAGTTGGGACAACACTTGGCAGCAGCAGTAAAAACTACAGGTACTACTTGGCATAGGAGATTAGGCCATATCAATGCCAATGATTTGAATAAATTGAAGAACGGAGCAGTTGAAGGTGTTAGTTTTGATGATAAATATGATAGCAGCAAGGCCAGCTGCATAGCTTGCTGTGAAGGTAAGCAGACAAGACTACCGTTTCCGAAAAGCACCAGCAGAAGTCAAGAGATCTTGGAACTAGTCCACACGGATTTATGTGGTCCAATGGAGAATCAATCCCTTGGTAAAGCCAGATACTACCTGTTGTTTGTGGACGACTTCAGCCGAATGTGCACCGTATATTTTCTGCGATCTAAAACTGAAACGTTTATGTACTTCAAACAATACAAAGAGTTTGTCGAGAACCAGCAGTCAAAGAAAATAAAGATATTAAGATCGGACAACGGAGGAGAGTTCTGTTCTGCAGAAATGACAAACTATCTGAAGCAATGCGGTATACTTCATCAGAAAACAAACAGTTATACACCAGAACAAAATGGACTATGTGAGAGAAACAATAGATCCATAGTCGAGAAGGCACGATGTCTACTTTATGATGCCCAATTTGAAAAATTTCTTTGGGCGGAAGCTGTGAACACAGCAGTGTATGTTAAGAACCGATCACCAGCAGCAGGCTTAGACCAGAACACTACCCCGTATGAAGTGTGGACAGGCAGGAAGCCAGATTTGAGTCATCTACGGATATTCGGCAGTCCAGTAATGGTCCACATTCCAAAAGAGAAACGAAGGAAATGGGATAAGAAAGCGAAGAAAATGTACCTAGTTGGATATTCTGAGAATGTCAAGGGCTATCGCTTGTACGACCCTGTATTCCAGGATGTTATTGTAGCCAGAGATGTTGTAATCATGGAGAATACAGATGACAGCTCAACAACATCCATTGTGATCGAGGAGAAGAAGAAACCTGATCAGTCAGCCGACGAAAGTGATGTGATTCCTGTGAGCGACTCAGATGATGAAAATCAGAATGATAAGACATATGTCCCTCACATCTCATCAAGTGACACAGATGACAGTTTTGTTGACACATTGTCTTTGTCGCCAGAAGCAAGGAATCTCAATTCTAGGCAGTGTGACATCAATCTACCAGAAAAACGTGTTAGACGCAAACCAGATTTCTACAAAACTGCAAACATGTGTGTGGAAATGTCAGGTGAACAGATTTCTCTTAGCGATGCAATGAGTGGATCTGAAAAAGATCAGTGGCAGCATGCAATGAAAGAAGAACTAAAATCTTTCAGTGATTGTGACTCGTGGGAACTAGTGGACAGGCCAAAAGACGGTACGGTTGTGAAAAACAAGTGGGTATTTAAAAAGAAGTACAATAGTGAAGGTGAAGTGCGTTTTAGGGCCAGACTTGTTGCAAAGGGCTTTACCCAGAAGAAGGGGATAGACTTTAACGAGACATTTTCACCAGTTTTGAGGTATGCCACTTTTAGATTATTGTTAGCTTTGAGTGTTGAGCTAGGTCTAAAAGTTAATCACCTAGATGTACCCACTGCTTTCCTTAATGGATTTATTCATGAAACGGTGTATATGGAAATACCAGAATGTTCAGATTTTGAAAATTGCAATAACAAAGTTTTAAAATTAAAGAAAGCAGTCTATGGCCTCAAGCAGTCAGCCAGAGCTTGGTACACTCGTGTAGAAGATTGTTTGTTAAAATTAGAGTTCAAAAAGTCAAATTATGAACCATGTCTCTTTGTAAAGAATGATCATAATGTAAAGATTTATGTTGCATTATTTGTAGATGATTTTTTTGTTTTTTATAATTGTCAGAAAAACTATGAAAAGTTGACAAGTAAATTAGTAGCAGAATTTAGAATAAAAGACTTGGGTCAGATTAAACAGTGTCTGGGAATGCATGTAAATGTTTATAAAGATAAAATTACTGTTGACCAAAAGCAATTTATAGAAACTGTTCTAAAGAAATTTAATATGGTAGATTGTTCTCATTCAGATACACCAATGGAAGTAAATTTAAAATTAGAAAAAGATTTAAATAATAAAATTGTTCAAAACTATCCATATCAACAATTAATTGGAAGTTTGATGTACTTGTCTGTACTCACCAGGCCAGATATTAGTTATAGTGTGAGTTATCTGAGTCAGTATAATAATTGCTTTAATGAAAGTCATTGGAAACATTTGAAACGTCTGTTAAAATACCTTAAGAAAACTAAAAATTATGGTTTAGTTTATAGGAAGACTGGATGTAATCTGTGTGGTTATGTCGATGCTGATTGGGCATCTTGTACATTAGATAGGCGGTCATATACTGGGTTTTGTTTTTTATTTAAAGGATCATTGATTTCATATGAAGCTAAAAAGCAAAAAACTGTAGCACTTTCCAGTACAGAAGCTGAGTACATGGCCCTGTCTGAATCCTGTAAGGAGGGAATATATTTAAAAAATTTACTAAGTGAACTGATTGTGTTGGATGAAAGGATGCCACTATGTTTGTATAGTGATAATCAGAGTTCTATCAAATTAGCAACTAATCCATTGTTTCATAATAAGCGCACTAAACATATTGACATCAGGCATCACTTTGTAAGAGAATGTGTTTCATCAAAGAAAGTAGAAATTAAATATGTATCAACTTTGGAAATGCCAGCAGACATTTTTACAAAAAGCTTAAGTTCAAATAAACATTACAAGTTTTTAAAATTGATTGGTATGTCCGAAGTGTAAAATTTTCTTTTTGGAAGTTAGATTATTTTGTTAGGTCAGGATGTTATTTATAGATTATATTAGTAGGATTCCAGGTAACAAAATAGATTTATAGCCTATGGAACGAATGTGATGTCTATGGTAAAATAAGTAGGTTTTATCTATGGAAATAAAACACTGTCTGTTGATACGAATCCACCATTGTTTTAATATAACTATGATAGTTTGGGTTTTATGAATGAGGGTTTTCACTATCAATGAGAATATGCTAAATAAACTCAATTTCCTCTAAAACATGCATGAATTAGCACAAAATAACCGCCATTAAAATAGGCTTCGCTGGCAAATGTTTTTTGTTCACGGTGAAACGACTTTACTTTAAAAGGATATCCTGTATGTACTTCAGCCTTTGTTTTCTGAAATACGGCGGACGCCATTTAACTTCCGACAAAGAAAACTAGAAGTATAAGCTTCACTTGGTGTAGTTCACCATGCGAGTAAGGTTCACTATGAGTAGGTAAATAAGGTAAGCTAGAGTCCGTGCCAGCACTCAAGTCCTGCGGCAAAATCGGGAAAAAATTGTATTTTTTTACTTTAATAGGCTTTTTAGTCACGGTCATTCAGTATTTCTGGTGTCTAGAATTAACAAAAGTACAAACTTGCCTATTTATTATTGTTCAAGCCTTATTTGGACAATTAGTAATTTTTTACCTAACCTAGTTCTGCGATAGCAGCGCCGCATCTATCGGACTTCAGTGGTGGCGCGCACTCTAGGTGTTAGTTAAGGTAAGGAGTACCACGCACACAACTTTTACCATCATTGATTAGCACACCAGCTATCGTTTTGCGAGGAAACTTTTACTTGCCGAATAACGGTAAATAACAAGTAACTAATCAAAACGTTACTTGGAGAAGGTGAAAACCTTAGTATCCTAATATCGAAACAAAAATAGATAGTACTTGAGTGTAATATCACTTCTATTTATAACAAACATTACATCACCATCTATAAATTATCACATTTATCGCAGCTCATGTCAAGCTTATGTTCAATCAACCTAAGCACATACTACCCACTTTTCGCAAGTTGTCACTATTTTAATTGACAGGTAGCAAGCACATTCTGGCCTATACATAGGTAACAAAAAAGTTACAGCAACAAGAAAAAATAACGAGGGATTCTTAAAGTGGGATATTATTGGAATTATTATTATGTAGATTCCTTACGACATTTCGTTACCGTTTAAATCTCAGGCTACGGAACAAAAAATCTATTAAGCTATCAAAACCAGCTAGCACGATTTTTTTGATACTGTCCCATACAGCTTCAGAAGACTGCCGTCAAATTACGTGCGCGGTTTTCAAAGAACTTAAGCTTTGAAGGGACACCCTGTACGCCCCACTTGCTGGGCTCGACCTAATCGCTTTCCACATGGTTAATTATGCACATCCTTTTAAGTTGTGGTTCGAAACAGAGTCGCGTGGACTTACATGTGTTTTGATCAAATTAGCATACTTAGGCTGAACTCGACCAAAAGTCATCTTACTCCAGATTAACTAGCCGACATAGTTCGAAATACAATTGTTTAGAAAGCGCAACCGAACATTAATATTATGTGCATACAAATTATCCTGGTTATAAGATATGCGTCAGAACGAACTTTCGTTACAGTGTCAAAATATTCAAAAAAACAATAAGTATAAATATTGTCATTAACGGGATAATTACTCCGTTGATAACAATATTTATATGATATTTATGTTAATATTCCATGATTATTATGATATTTATGTTCATAACCATAATTGATGGTTAAACAAACTTACCAAGTGAAGTTTGGCCATAATTATACGAGACGGTTACATCCGAAGAGATCATAATATTTTTGACCATGTAGTTTCACTTCTCAATGTACTAGGGCATCACATAATTTTAGAGTACTGTAAAATCTGTAAAATTAAAGCATTAGTAACAAAATAATGCCACTCGGATCTGGCATCCCTATATTTACCCTACCCGCTCGGCTCGCGCCAACTTCATTTCTTCAGAGACACTTATGTCGTTAAAGTAGCAAGGGCCTTTATGGGTTCGGGTGGGACCTTCTTGATCTCTTCGGATGTAACCGTCTCGTATAATTATGGCCAAACTTCACTTGGTAAGTTTGTTTAACCATCAATTATACTACGACGGTTACATCCTCAAGATCATAATATTTTTGACCATGTAGATGTTTAGCGACCTTTAACGACATAAGCGGTTAACGCAAAAGCAGGTAGGTACATTAATACCTAATGATGTCTTACAATCAACTTAAGATTGCATGTTTTGACAAAAAATTGAATCTGCAAATAAATAAATATTCAATTCAAAATATTCAATTATTTAAATATTGGTGAAACCGATAGAATACTTAAAATATTTTACAAAAAACCCAAATACATCACGCTTATCATTTTGGGTCAAATGTAGAACTTCTGACCAAACGAGTCGGTTCGTTATAAAATATCTAGTGGGACTCCGTTACGCATAGACGCCACTATTTGACTGACAAAATCTGTATTATCTATCGGCTTATTGTCGGTCGAGACACTCGCATTATGTATCGTTTTGTAAGAAAAAATTATCTGTTTAGGAAATAATTTCGAAAGATGATCAAGCACCTACAAGATTCAGATTTCAGATTATTTTCATTATTGGAAAAAAAACAAAGTTTAGTTCTATTCTATCATCTTGACCCCTCCGTTTACCAAATATCAGAGCAAGCGCTGAATGACAAGTATTCAAAGTCGAATAATTTGACCCAGATTTATATTCGCTAACTAGAAAATCGATTACAAATAGAATATAACTTCTAAAAATTCAATTTAAAGTTTGGTGCAAAAAATTGCCACCATTTTGTGGAATCACAGTTATTATTGTTTTAAAGAACTTTTAGAAAAAGTTGATAGGTAAGTAATTATATCAATTTTATAGCACTTGCTTACAGTGCTTGTCTTGAGTAGGCTTGCTCAATAACAGCGATGACACTAGGGTGTCGCTGCCAGAGTCTGAAAGTTGAAAAGAGTACCTAATGTGGTATTAATATGTAAACTAGTTTGCCTTGAGATATAAATATATATATTTTTATGAACAATGGGTACCATGGTACCAAGGCCGCTAGGCCAATAAGGGACGACCAATTCTAGTAGCACGATTATTGCTTAGTTTACTTAAGTATATTAAAATGAATGAAAAAAGGAGGGAATGTGTAGAAAGAAATAAACACTCCAGTCTAGAGTAAACGCATCGATATCGAATGCGGACGGATCTCGTTTCAAGAGACGAACTTATGACATTTACACATTTATTCTAGTGGCAAATAAATAATTTTCATAAATCATTCAAACTTGTTTGAGATAGACTCCATATTGTATCGATAATAATTAAAAAACATCTGGATCCCTGGTCCAGCTTCCTTTTTGATTTTGGATTTTTCAAAGATGCTACACTATAACGCCGCTACTAGATCTTACTACTTAAATTGTTTAAATGCTTAAACTGGACACCTCCTCATCATAATTACATATCGCGTTCGTTTTATCGTTACGGATCAAAATTTATTTTGTATCGATTTGCCAGCGAAACACTGTAATTCTATAGAAGCGGCTTTAAGTTCTAAAAGGTTGATAGTGTATCTGGCTCGGCAGTCCTAGAAACCGTTTACATGTTCTCCGTTAAAATTAAGACGCCCCAATCCTTTAAAGGCGCATCCATAAAAATCTAATACCATAAATAGGATTATTTGAAATTAAAATATAATTTCGCCACGAAGACAAATCTGGATATAAGTTGTGTACCATGTAGGAGTCATAGTCGTTAAATCAAAGAAAATATAAATTTTTCAATTTCAAGCCGATTCGAAGCGGACCTATAGCCGTTCACGGGCAACTGCAGGACAAGCTGAGCAAAGTAACACGAAAAAATTTCGTGAAATCCCTTAGGGTTAGTGAACGAGTTTTAACAAGATAAGTGTTCTATTTGTGTTAAAATTCTGCCAAATTCAGGCACCTGTTAGGTACGAGAGTCTAATTCGAACTCAAAAAGTTGTTTTCTTTTTTATTTTTTTAAATGAGATAAGGTTACTTTTTTATGGTTAATAATAATAAAACCCAATCTTGAAGGTTTCCTTGACTCTGTCGTGGCAATTATAAGTATTTATGAACTGAATTCCATTTTAATAAATGACTAGAATCAGTCCGTATTTCTTAGATACATAAGAAATGATAGGCCCTTATGGACCGGGTACTAAAAAACATATGTATCTTGCAAGTCTATCATAGCCATGAAGCAGTCTTTAATAAGTAATTTAGCAGCGGTGCAAGTATCTACTATTTTAAAATATTGTCTGAAAGATAAATCGACTTAACACTAAATCTAGAAGTGCCTTCAAGTGAATAATTTGTAAAAAAAGTTTTAGATAAAAATGGTCTGGAATATGTTTTATGTAAGCATCACAGATTCTGATGACTATAACTTAACTGCTCTACGAGTAACTCCGTATTGCTAAACTTTTGGTTAGCTTGTTCCAACATTTGTACAGGAGGCCTACTATTAAACGGGATTTTAAATCCATTCATATAGCTAGGTACAGCTAATGATATTTTTCCAACAAAGAGTTATATTAATTAAACTCATTATAAAAGCTTTCAAACGCGGCGAAATTATTTTACAGCTAAGTAGGTAGAATATTCGCAGCTTCGTTTACATTACATCACTCAAGAAACCAAAAGATAGCAGAGAAATACAAAACCTCGTTGTCAGAACGAGATAAATATAATTTTCACAATTACGTGAGCAGCAAGTCGCAAATGACAGCCTGTGACGAGCGACCGAGTTGACTCAAGCTATCCAGCCCGAAGTTAATTTGCCACGCGGAGCGGGGCACAACACAACATATCTACCTCAGTTTATAAGGTATAGTGGAAGATCATTGGGTACAGCAGAGTGCGCAGTAATTAGCATAAAATAGCGCAAATTGTTAGCATGAAGTAGTATTACATACCTCTTATGCGTTTTGCGGGTCCTGAACTCAGTCTTGGTGCAGGAAGAGCTCGCGGCAGGTGGTGGTCTCCGCCCTTGGAACGGGTACCCATCTTAAGACGATTACCTCAGATTTGGCATCTGTTCTTCGGTCCACCCCACCTGAATGGTCTGGGTGGTTTAGTTCTGGAATGGCCTTCCAGTTTGTCTGCTCCTGCTTCGATCTAGAGAGTAAACTAAAGTCATACCTTTAAATCTGAAGGCCTTTATATTTATAGAATATTTAAATATTAAAGTCTTTTTTACGAGGTCTCTTTGGTTTTCTTAGTCTCGGTCACCTTCCACCAGAATCCGACCCCAACGTTTAGAGAGTTCCTATAAAGATAGATAATTATAATAATTATAATAATAATATATTTCTTTATTCAGACATAATGCATGAACCGATTGTCATGGTCTGACTATGACAAATAAAGTAGAGCTCCCGGTGATGGAGTCTGGTATTATAATAGCCGCGCTCTGAGAGTGGTAGAAGACATACTACGCTTTCATCAAAGTTACAAAAGTCAGGTAATATAACCTGTACAGTACCATGTGCAGTCTGTAGTTGTTATTGGATTTAATGTCATTGATCGTCGTCACGTGACGACATGAGACTGAGCGATAGAAACTTGTTCGCGTCACGCAGTATGACACAATACTTACAGGTAAACATACTTACAATCTGCAGTTTGCAGTTTTTATTATTTTAAAACCATTGATCGTCATCACGTAATAAAACAAGACTGAACGATATCAAACGTGATCGCGTCACACAATATCACATAGGTAGGTATTGGGCAGGTAGGTATACATAATAATACTTACTGTAGTGATCACTATCACACAAAGAGAAATCACTAATATATCGGTGCTTCACTGGCTCACTACTACACTCAGATCCGAGCACACGCGCACGTCCAACCCGCACCGCGTCTACCGCTAGACTGACGATTGACGGCTCAGTGTTGCCCTCAACTGGTGTACATGAGACAATGTAATATATCTATTGTATGGATACAAAGTACAAACACTACATCCCTTCCTTTTTAACAAATTTTATTTTGTTTTAAATGTAATCAATACTCTAGATAATCTTTTAATTATTATTTACTAAGACAATCAATGATTTCTAATATAGCATTAAATTTTAATTTCATAGCTTTATTTATATCTTTATCTTTAATTTAATTTATCTGATCCTCATTTCCATTGGTCTCTTCTACCACTAATTTTCATTTTCACACCACATTAATTCGTAGTCCCTGTCCAGTTCCTTCATTCCTTTCCTTTTTCATTTTGTAACTTATCCCGATCTCTAACTTCAGTGTCATTATCTGTCTCGTTTATATTTTTCAACATGGGTATTTTATGCCTGTTCACAATCAAAGGCATACTATCGCCTGATCCCGAACGTACCATCGGACACCTTAAAAGGTACGATAACACCTACACGAAAACAGATGAAGAAACCAGCAAACTACTGCTGGCGACTCACTTTCCTGGATGCCAAATAACGGCATCTCATAAATGGATGTTGCACTACGACAGAGCAGCAAGCAACCAAGACTGGAACGTAGCGTAGTATTATATGTTATATTATTATATGTGACTATTCTAGTAAGCTGACATTATTATTATTTTTCTCTAAGCAATTATCTACTTATTTTATAATTATTATTGAATTAAATGTTAATTGAAATATTGCATGCCTAGAATTAAGGTAGGATACATTGATTCTAACCACACATTTTACACCTTCTCTACATGTATTCAGAGCAATAAACGATACTTTGACTTTGACTTTGTAGCCCCAAAACCTTGTCTCCAGAGAAAAGGTACTCTGGAAATCAACAGCTCTCTTCCCTTCAAATCACCGGGACTAGAAATCAGAGGTAACTCCCTCCTACACAACCTACTTCACCCCAACCAGCATGGTTATAGCCCTGCAAATTGACAGAATCCGCTCTCCACAGCGTAGTCTCCCGGATTGGAGACGGACGATCTGCAAAACAATCGACACCAGGTGCCTTCATGGACACAGAAAGCGCTTTTGATAAAACGACATTCACCAGTATAAACCTAGCACTGGAAAGATACGGGATCGCGCCGACGCTAGCAGAATGGATAAACAACATAAAGAGCGATTCAGCTAACAGTTAACAAAAAGACCAGAGGAATTGTAGCAAGAGCTGCCCCCAGGGCGGCGTCCTCTCACCCCTTCTCTCGAACATAGTAGTTGACGACTTCTCCGCAAACTAAATGGTCGCGGGCTCGTCACCGGAGGCTATGCAGACGATCTCGCCATCCTAGCGACTGGATGCTTCGAGAGTACACCGTGTGACACGATGAAAACAGCCTTCAAAAATGGTGGAAACCTGGGGCACTAGCCACGGTATATCAGTCAACTCAACCAAAACAGAACTCATAATGTTTACACCAGAGAAACTTAGCAATATAAGACCTCCCAAACTTCTCAATAGGTACTGAGCTCAAATTAACCAACGAAGTCAAGTATCTCGGAGTCATACTGGACAGAAAATTGCTTGGAATAAGCATCTTTACCACAAACTACAGAGAGCATGCACTTTCTTCTTTCAATGCAGCAGAATACTTGGGAAATTGTGGGAGTTAACACCAAAATAACCATATGGCTATACACAGCCATAGTAAGACCAAAAGTGACATATGGTGCTATTGTTCGGTGGAAAAGACTAAACTCAACACTGCAATTACCAAACTACAACGCTTTCAAAGACTGGCATGCTCTGCAATAACGAGTTGCATGAGAACAACACCGACAGCTATGCCATGGAGATAATCTTGGGCCTCATCCCACTAGACTCCTACGTACACCAGGAAGCGACACTGGCCGATCAGACTCACATCTGAACCTATGGAGGAACACCAGGAGCTCTCACGCATGTATTCTAGACAGATCCATATCACACGAACCGCTTATATGCGCCCCGTGTGACTGTGATAAGATCCCCAGACAATCAACATCTCTAAAAACTACAGATACTTACATGAAAACCCAAGACATCAGTCAGGAAACAACTAAGTCCAGGACTATGCTGACGGATCGAAAAAAACCAGGGAACCGGCGTCGGAGTACACTAAGCTCACACAGTTCCATTATCCAATGCGAATGTGTGGCCATAACCGCAACTGCCACTACTGTCAAGCGGAGAGGGATAGAAGACTACGGCCTACGAATACTTTCCGACAGTACAGCAACCCTCAGAGCACTGGAGAGCCAAACGTGCAACTTCAAGCTCATATACAAATGTCACCTTGCCCTTGAGAGTATCGCCGCAAAGAACAGGGTAACTCTGCAATGGATCAAGGGACACAGTGGATCACTGGGAAACGACGCCGCAGATGACTAGTCAGAAAGGGCTCAGAAACACAAATGGAAAGCCCAGCTCCAATCCTTTCTCTGCCATTCTCCCAGCTACACACCTAGATACGGAAAATCACCTAAAACCTTCACAATGATCGGTGGACGGACTGCAGACAGTCCAGAGCAGCGATACCAGCAGCCACACCACGACTGACACGTCGCCTGATGAACCTACAAAGGAAACACCTCAAAATAATCACAGGACCCTGACAGGTCACTGTCCCCTCAACAAACACCTGTACAACATCGGTGCCACGGACAGTCCATACCTCCAATTTAATGAAAGTCACCTCCAATTTAATGAAAGTCAATACCTCCAATTTAATGAAAGTCACCTCCAATTTAATGAAAGTCAATACCTCCAATTTAATGAAAGTCACCTCCAATTTAATGAAAGTCAATACCTCCAATTTAATGAAAGTCACCTCCAATTTAATGAAAGTCCATACCTCCAATTTAATGAAAGTCACTTCCAATTTAATGAAAGTCCTTACCTCCAATTTAATGAAAGTCACCTCCAATTTAATGAAAGTCCTTACCTCCAATTTAATGAAAGTCACCTCCAATTTAATGAAAGTCCATACATCCAATTAAATAGACGTCTAGATACCTCCAATTCAATGAAAGTCACCTCCAATTTAATGAAAGTCCATACGTATGGTACGCACCTACGTATAATACCTACCTCTTATTTAAAAGAAGTCTGCAGTCTCAAATTCAATTTGTAACATAACATAGGTACTTCCAATTTAATGGAAATCCAGTTTATTTTCAACTAGCAGCGCCCTCGCGGCGCCGCCCCCGCAGTGATGGTATATGGGGATGATGATGATGATGAAAAGCATCCTATAACCTTCCTTAAAAGTTAAGCTATCAAATTCAAAAATATTTCTTTTTAATATGACTTGTAGTTCCTGAGATTAGCGCGTTCAAACAAACAATCTAACAAACAAACAAACTCTTGCGCTCTACTACAATAGTATAGATAGTATAGATTAAATGAAAATCAAGATTTTATTTTGTTGTGGGTATCTGCATATTTTTAATTTAATGAAAATCAAAGAGTTGGTTTATTTCAATTCTAATAAAAATCTATGATTATTCATTTTATTGATTGTAAGTAGGCACTATGACCCCAATAATAATAACAAATAATCAAAGTTGTCAAAAGGGCTGTGTTTTGGCTTCGGCCCCATGCATGCCTATCAAAGGTCCGTGGATTCCATAGTCCCAAGATGTTGAACCTTAACATAAGTACAAATAATAATAATAACATCAAACCTCATATCAACCCCACATGATGTGCACTTGGCTTTGGGCTGTGTTCATCATTAATCAACCGACTCATATGAGTCGAGTCGATAAGAATCGAAAATCAATAATAATAATAATAATAAAGTTATTCCAAACCAGCTGATGGTTATCCCGAACCAACGTTAGTTATTCCAAACCAGCTGTTCCAGTCCCTGGATATGCTGGAATTACCAAAGCAGATCTTTGTTCTACTACAGAAAGCTGTAATACTAAATACATGTAGGATAGTCAGAAATTTTTTCAAAATGACTCCTCTTCTGAAATGTTACAAACAAATAACAATGCCCAACCAACAACTAGTGCACACTTGGCCTAGGCCCGTGTGCCCTAGATAATTACCGGCTTTTCTCTGAGCCGAGCTCATGTAGATCACAAAACATAATAATAATAATATCTAACTGAATGAAAGGCCTGTGCTGTTAGGATTATTATTTGATGCCTATTACTAATATTTATAGTACTTACCTAGGTATGCTCCGTTTAAACGATAACGTTAATAAATAGATATTAAATCTAAGGTACTTACATAAAATCTATCTATACAAATTATAAATAGAAAATAGAATACCTAATATAAATCATTTAATGGCGCTACACCTCACACAGCGCCATCCAGCTCCAAAACGAGCAAAGCCTGCACTATGGAAACCAGACAACCGATAGAACACTTATATACTTTTTGTAAACAGCACAAACATCCATGTTCATCACACAAATGCCCGTCCCAGATGGGAATCGAACCCACGACCCACAGCATAGAAGGCAGAGCCACCACCAACCGGGCTAAGAGGCCAGTCGAATAGAATAGAAAACACTCATGATTATTGAGTCTTCTTGCTTCCCGATATTTCAACGCAGTTGCATGCGCCATGATCACGTGTAACTGAAGTCTTTGCGAGATAGAAGGTAGGTAGTTAACTTATGTGCAGACAAAACGGTCTACCCTCCTTCTCAGTCAAAATACAATAACAAAACAACTCGATAAAGGGTTTTCAAAACCACCTTTATGTAGGTACCTACCTAAGGAATCGCCGCTATCATTACGACTCCTTGTACCTACCTGCCTATAAAATATTAGTAGGTCGCTAACCTCACTAGGAAAGTTTATAAAATTCTAGGTTGGTAGGTATGTCGCTCAATGCAATCGCCAATCGCCCTGCATTTTATTCAATAAACAACAATGATTCATTCGACTAGATATTCCTATTTTATCTACACGGAATAAGCAATATGTAAGGCAGTAGGTAAGTAGCAATTTCCGTTCTTTTAATTTTGTTAAAAGATAAGGAAGGTACAGAAACTAATATCTGGGCGACCGAGCTCTGCTAGGATGCATAACGCCATCTAGTGGTTCGATTACGAACCACATTGCACTGGTAAACCTTTTTGCGTGAAAATGCCAAGAAAACGGCTTTTCCCAGATATGACACCTAGCTAGATCGATTTTTAGCCCCCGTAAACACCCGTACTGCAAATTTCATCGAAATCGTTAGAGCCGTTTTCGAGAACCTCAGTAGGTACATACAAACGAACTTCAAATTTCAAACAACAAACAAATATTGCTCGTTTAATAGAATAGGATTAAACTATTAAGTCCGCCCAGTAAGAAAGTATAAATACGGCATAAAAATACCCAGTATGGATTGTATAAAATTTAACTATTTTCTATTGTCACCTTCCTTCCCTTTTAAACGAATAAATAAATTTACTTACTGATTTTTATACTCGTCGCCACTTGTAGTGATCACTATCACACAAAGAGAAATCACTAATATATCGGTGCTTCACTGGCTCACTACTACACTCAGATCCGAGCACACGCGCACGTCCAACCCGCACCGCGTCTACCGCTAGACTGACGATTGACGGCTCAGTGTTGCCCTCAACTGGTGTACATGAGACAATGTAATATATCTATTGTATGGATACAAAGTACAAACACTACACTTACCATCTGCAGTTTGCAGTTTTTATTATTTTAAAATCAGTGGTCGTCATCACGTGACGACACGAAACTAAGCGAAATCAAACGTGATCGCATCGCGCTATAGCGCTGGGTAGATATATATCACCCTTGACCTTTATGCACAGATAGACATATACTTACGTTCATATACTTACGATCTGCAGTTTGCAGTTTTATTGTTTTAAAGTCATTGGTCGTCATTACACGACGACACGAGACTGAGCGATATTGAACGTGATCGCGTCACCCAGTATAGGTAGATTTTCCACCTCCTTGACTTTTATGCACAGGTACTTACAATCTGTAGTTTGCAGTTGTTGTTATTTTAAAGTCATTATGGACTAAGCGATATCAAACATGATCGCGTCACACAGGTAGGTTTTTTACCTTCTTGAATTGTATGCACAGGTAGACATACTTACAATCTGCAGTTTGCAGTTGTCGTTATTTTAAAGTCATTACGGACTAAGCGATATCAAACGTGATCGCGTCACGCAGTATAACGCAGGGGACCTAGGTTTTTTACACCCTTAACCTGTGTGGGCAGGTAAACATATACATACATCCAATCCGCAGTCTGCCGTTTTAATTGTTTTTTAAAGTCATTTGGGCGATATCAAACGTGATCGCGTCACGCAGTATAACGCAGGTAGGTTTTCCACCTCCTTGACTTGTATGCACAGGTAGACATACTTACAATCTGCAGTTTGCAGTTTGTTGTTATTTTAAAGTCATTCCGGACTAAGCGATATCAAACGTGATCACGTCACGCAGTATAACGCAGGGGACCTAGGCTTTTTACACCCTTGACCTGTGTTGGCAGGTAGACATATCCATCCAATCTGCAGTCTGCCCTTTTTATTGTTTTAAAGTCATTGGTCGTCATAATGTGACGAAACGAGACTGAGCGACAATTATCAAACGCGAGCTCGTCGCGTAATGTATCGCAGGTAGGTATTTCAACATCGTTGGTGACCTGTGTGCAAAGAAAAAAACACCGGCAGTTTTTGTCACTTTGACAAAATTGTTATTACTAAGACGTAATCTAAATCGTTTATCATGATGGATAAATATCACAATGCAACGATAAACAACACAACAATAAACACGAGACAAAAATAAAATGAAGGTAGTCACATATTTTTTAATGTGAATTGTCGACATGTAAAAATTATTTGTCGTAAATAATTTACGGTATTATTTGTCGTATGCATCTATAGGTAATATTTTTTGATTATTGGGTGAAATTGAGTAAACAAAAAACTGTTACCTCCCTTCATCTCTCGTAGACGATGATGATTTCCATAAACTCCTTTCCAAAAGTTTAATCTTCTTTCTTATTCTATAATCACCACTTCGTTTACGTTGTTTTACCAATTATAAACTTTTAATTATAACTTTCTTGCGAAAAAAATAATTTCGTAATTATTGCGATGTTGCGATGCCCGCACATAAGAAACGAATGAAGTTGGCGCGAGCCGAGCGGGTAGGGTAAATATAGGGATGCCAGATCCGAGTGGCATTATTTTGTTACTAATGCTTTAATTTTACAGATTTTACAGTACTCTAAAATTATGTGATGCCCTAGTACATTGAGAAGTGAAACTACATGGTCAAAAATATTATGATCTTGAGGATGTAACCGTCGTAGTATAATAGTTTCAAAAGTTAAACAAACAGTAGGTAGTTTACTCTCGAGTAAAAACTTAATCCAGTTTGGTTGAATCCAGCCTTAGTAAGGTAATGAGTATGACACAGTAAGGTCGCCAAATGCGTACGATTTTTCTCTAATCGAAGATACAAAAGTAATAGATTGAGCAAAAAAGCTTTTTTGATGATAACTTATAACTTGTACCATAAATCACAGCTCACAGAGATTAGCAAGGACAGCCTTTTGAAAATTTTTGAGTTCATCAATTTTATAACACTGGTAGTGTAACAATAATTTTGATCATAGGCGTATACATATAAGGGGGGGAGGGGTTAGGGGGTCCGGACGTTTTTTTTTCGGACACCTAAAAATCCATAGGTATTAAAAAATAACAAAGACATAGTTTACATACATGTTTACCGATTTCGCCGTCAATTTTGGACCGATTTTTTTTATCAAGTAAGTGAATTCGGTTTCTAGTTTTTTGAAACAATATATTGTGTTGTGTAACTGGCATTACTCAGTACAATGTACGTTACTAAAATGTTAATAAACCTTATTTATAAAACAAAAACTAAAATAAATTGCGTAGAAATAAAACTTAGGGTTAACCTTTTAAAGCAGTGGTTCTTAACCGGTGGTCCGCGGACCACTGGTGGTCCCTGGAGCCATCCGAAGTGGTCCGCGAAGCTATCCGAAAAATATAAGCAAGTGACAACAGATCAAATCAAATTTAAAAGAGAAAACTTTCTGCTTTTGATACGTTTTGAATCAAATTATTGGTTGACTGTGTGTTGAGCAGGCGCGGTCCCATCGGGAGGGTCATGGTGGTCATGATTTGAAAGATACAACTCCCCTCCGCCCCCTTCCTATAAAATAGTAGATACACTTGTGATAATGGTTGGTGGTCCGCGGCAAGAAAAAAGTTTATCAAATGGTCCCCCATCACTAAAAGGTTAAGAACCACAGTTTTAAAGGGATACCTTACAAGTAACCTTAATTTAAGGTAGGGTACCTATTAAATATATTAATTAATAAAAAATGTACACACTAAATAAGAGAGGCTGAGAAACTTTATTCGCACCTACCCTGCCTTAAATTAAGGGTACTTGTAAGGTATCCTTTTAACACGTTCGGTGCGGGACCGTATTTGCAAGACTTTCAGACAGTGCGATACAGGACATTTATGGTAGGTACGAGAGTTACTCCTGGTGCGGTACATGACATATATGTCCTGTATTATGTTTTTTTTTAAATGCCTATAATTTAATGAATTTCGTAATTTAATGTTGTTTTTTTTAATATTTGGGTAGATTATAACCTTATCTAACATATGGTAAGCCAGGACGGGGATCTGGTGAATACTTTAGAAGCTATACCTAAAACTAAATACCCACCAAAATTGTCCTGTACCGCACTGAAAATAGGGTCAAAACGTTTGTCTTTTACACAAGTTTAGTGATGTTCTAACCGTATTTTGAACAATCGATATCGATAAGGAGCATTTATTTCTCTGAATATGAACAAAACTTCATTTACTTAAATTACAAGCTAAGTTAAACACCCCGGCATGGATTTATGGTCCTCATTTTTGGTACATCCTTGGTCAATTTTGTTCGGCGCAGACCTCCACCGCATACTTACAAATTTTTAATTTATAAAAACTTTGTCCGTACAATTACAAACAAAACAAAAAAGGAATCAGTCAAATCAGTCAAGAAGTTCTCAAGTAAGACGGGAACATACATGCGGCATTTGATTGTTTTAATAACTGGGTTAGGATGTTGATGATTTTCAATCCTCAATTAAATTGCGACCATCGATAACATTTTATGAGATCGCTTAATTTTGGCGTTAATGTAATAATCGACAAATGACGTGTTAATAAGATAGGGATTGCTCCGCACTACTGTAAAAATCAGCGCGACACCGGGTCTGCGGATACAGGACATATATGTATGGTAACGCACAGAATTACGAAAATTGCTTTTAAGTGCGTACTACCCATATGTGTCCTGTACAATTTTATGGCAAATTTTGCTTATATTTTTAATAAGCTACAGAAAAGTATACTTGACTCTTTTTTACATAAAGGATTTCGTATAGAAATAGCCCCCGCACCAGCGGTAAAACTACAATTCTACCTTCCGCACCAGAAGAAAGTCGCGTACAACCCATATATGTCCTGTACCGCACTGAACGTGTTAAAAGGTCAGCAACTTTAAGTCCATATTTTTGGATTTTTGAAGAACCCTCGCTATAATTAAGACGTGGTAACAAAATATGGGCGACTCCAAAAAGATTAATTTTACGTTGAATATTCTTTTATTAAATAAACTAATTTTTTGTAGCTTAGTGGCGAGTCTTAGCCATGTTTGACTTTAATCTAGGTACATATTAAAATATTGTTTTAATTTTTTAGAGAAACCAATAGGTATCTAAAAATATATAATGAGCTTTAATATTTATAAAATCTGTAATCAATTTATCCGTACTATATTGTTTTCAAATATATAGATACTGCAGGCTGATTGTATAACTGATCTCAAACCTCAAATTGGTCTCAAACTGTCAAAACGGTCGCGTAGGTATCTTTTGTCGCGTTCGATCTCGTTGAGATGAGAGTGACAGAGCTAATGGCGTAGTCACTGAACTGTCATATTTGACAATTTGGGACCGATTTTGGTCGCTATCAAAGATAGACAATCGGTGGTCTGATGCAACAAAATGACACGTTGATATAATATAAGTACCTACAATAGAAATATATCCTTACTTTTGAACCACAAAAACTGTCATAACAGAGACGGTCATGAACCTTAAAAAACCAAAGACGATAATGCCTCAAAGAGGAAATTGACAACGTGAAAAACATCCCTTCGACATAAAGTTGTTCTACCGGAAATTATTGAACCGATATTGATGTCATTTATTCGATAAAATGTGATGAAAGGGTTTTTCTATAAGCTTGGTAGGTATAAAGTTTATACTGTCTGTAATAAAACTATGACTGAAACAGTGAATACAAACCACAATTTTATGATTCGAGAAAGCTTATTCCAGGGTCTATTCTCTATTAATCGATTAAATTTTTAGGCTAACTTCCGGCCGCAGCTAAAATAACATTTAAAACGTCTATGCTAAACTATATGTGAAACGAATTTCGAAGTTTCATTCAAATCGGTCTCTGAGAAACTCCAACATAACATACTCATAACCTTTCAGATTTTTTATATTAGTAGGAAGTAATATAACAAAATCAGAACCCTCCTTTTTGCTTTGCCGTAGTCGGGTAAAAAAACATGACAAAAAGGCAACACGGCAGTTCTAAAATCAAATACCTACCTAACTGTGTCGATATCTCAATCTCGATTGGAATTCTTGATCCGTTCTTTAATTATACGATCCGAAAGTCCATTAGACAGCCCAAAAAGCCAATCCGTTGAGACAATCAGTTATCTCCTGCTAACAGTAGCGAATTCAGGAGGAGGGGCTAAGGGGCTCAAGCCCCTCTCAAAAGCATCTATGTTTGTACAGTACGGCCAACGGATCTCGGCGTGCGTGAATTTAGCCGTTTCGATGCGCAGTGCAACTTTTTCATACAAAATTTTCTACTGCGCAGCGCAGAGCCTGACTTCACGTACGCCGAGATCCGGCGGCCCAACTGTAAGTGACAAATCATAACCTGAACTTGATTTTTTTCTAATTAAGAAGTTGGGAAAGTCATCCGATTACTCACTACGCGTTAGGCCAAATAAAATGTTGTGTGCTATTTTACTGTTTACCTTTATACTTTTCGACGACCTCTGTGGTGCAGTGGGTGAAGGCCCGCCTGTGACGCAGGAGGTTGCGGGTTCGATCCCCGCCACGGGACAAATGTTTGTATGATCTGCAAATATTTGTCTCGGGTCTGGGTGTTTTCTATGTACATTATGTATGTATTTACAAAAAAAAATGTATTTAAGTAGTATATCAGTCATGCGGTTCCCATAACACAAGCTCTGCTTAGCTTGGGGCTACATGATGCTGTGTGAAATGTCCAGCATTATTTATTTTATTTATTTATTTATTTATTTATGGAAAATGTAGACATGTAGGTACCAACTGTATTTTGGCATACCTCCCCCACCCTCTATGAAGCGCCCGTGGCGTTCCTTGCTTAGACGTTCTTGATTGATCGTTGAATTTAAGCAACGTTGTGCGCGGTCACAATTTGGATGGGTGACCGCAAGTGGCATTACGAGCTAGCGCTTCCGTGCTTCTGAGGAAACGTCAAATTGTTGATCCCGGCTTTTAAGTCGTTAAGCCATGGCGTCCTTTAGGCGGCCTAAAAACTCCGTCACCAGAGCTGACCACTTGCTCATACTTACTTACCCCATATGAGGTCTGTCCAAATACAAATTTGAAGATTCAAAGGATCTTAAATGTCTATAGATCAGTCATGATCTTCCCAAAAGTTTTGTTTGTTTTTTCTTGTTGAAGGTTTAACCTTCTCTATGGGCCGAGCTCTCTTTTGGGAGGGGCTTAAACCTTGATCCGCTACTATTCTGCTAATGTCAGACATCAATCTCTGCCTGATTAGATCTCGGAGCGACCACGCCACTGATTTGAGACCGCTTGATACATCAATAAGAGAGCCGTTGGCCGTAATTGGCCGAGTGGGATAGTACTCTCGACTTTCGATCCGAAGGCTATATGGTTCATTATTTAAATGGCAGATTTTTTGGTTTTTAAACATGTACACGAGCTCTAAACTGGCTCTAAAAGACCAAGGAAACATCAGAAGATAGACCAGCTGGTATTCAAAATAGGCGCTAACTTACAACCTGTCCCGTTATATTCTAACATATAAAAATGTGCATGTGTCTACAATAAAAATATTAAACTAATAGCTTCCGCTCGCGACTTCGCTCGCGTGGTACCCGGATAAAAAGCAAGGCTACGCCCACGTCCGCTTGGAAAAGCATAGTTTCTTGCTTTCGATTGAGCTTATGGAAAGGATTTTGTATCCAGTATTCAATTTAAAAATTTTTTTTGCGTAGAATGGCAGAAGATTTTTCCCGATCATCGATTCGAAAAGTAAAGGCACTATCTCACTTTTCCAACACGGCTCCATATTAGATAATGAAGAATTCCTCATACGATATCCTTTTAGGTGCATCACTAAAAGCGCTAAATGCTGCCAAAAGCATAATGACACAACTTGATTCTAGTACAACCTGAAATTACAACCCAAAAGTTATCTTAGCACAAGTTATTCGCATTCTCGAATCGATAATAAATTAATTCAGAGAGTAAAGACGACTTTTGTGGCGCAGTGGGCGTCGTTCGAAGATTCGCATGGCAAATGTTTGTATGATATGCAAATATTTGTCTCGGGCGTTTATTAATATTTCTGTTTTTCTAATAATAATTATATCTACAAAAAAAAACGATTTATGTATAAGTAGAATTTCAGTCATGTTGTATCATCAGTATAGTATATCAGTCTTGACTGATTATTTGGTTACTTACTACGAGTATAAAGCAAAGTGTCCACTGGCAAGTAACTTCCGCAATTTTTTGCAGAAGCCAATAGACGAATAGTTTCCACTGACTGCAATTTTTCTATCTGCAGCAAGTTCGATAGGTCAGTAAAACTTGCAGAAGTCCACTTGCGCGAGCGTTTACACGTTGGAAGTCGTTTGCGCAAGTTAACTTGTGATTTATTGCCAGTGGACACTTTGCTTAGTGAAATTAATTTTAACAAAAATCAGAAATAAAGAGGTAGCTATTTAAAAGTTGTTCGTATTATAGAAGCTAAGCTTAACTGATGCTAAACCTCTATTTGAGCGCTCGTAAAGCTTAGAACTAAAAGCGCCAGCTCGATATGAAAACGTGGAAGATATTATGCATTTTCGATGCTAGGACTTATTAATGAGTCGTCCCCTTTAGCATGTTCCTAGCAGATCGCTTACACTCATACCGCTGTTTTGTTATTCATGGTTTCGCTGTGATGTAGGTTTTAATGTTTGAAAAATAAACGTCAAAGGTTGTAATATATTTTTACACACGATTAAAAGAACTGAGCGGAAACCTACATGATAAAACTTTTCATACTTAAGTAAATGGTACAATATTTACAGTAAAAAAAAATAAAAGATATTATAGGATCTTGTATGTCTAACACCTGAAAACTCAAACGCTACTTAATTTCTCTTCTTCTTCTTCAGCATATATGTATTTGCCAACTGCAGGCAATGTGCCTCTCCAAAATCTTCCACATTGCTCTATCACTGGTTTTCCTGGTCCAGTCTGTCCCGGCATATGCCTTTATGTCGTCGGACCATCGGACGGATGGTCTGCCAACGCTCCTCTTTCCGAGCCGTGGTCTACTTAGTTTAAGTAGTGCTTATACTTGACATTAACTGTAATTTTTGAATACGATTCTGAAGATTAAGAACGTCTTAAATAGATAAGTAGTTACGTCCTAAATATGTAAAAGGTATAGTAGCGGTTCAGTATTCAGGCATTAAAGGTACAAATTCATTCTGTAAATTTCTCGATAGACTAGTGGTAACCATTGACGAGCTATCGAGCCATCTGTGTAAAACTGTAGATGGACGTTATATTGTAAGATGCGTCAAACAAGCATTGCATTATGAAATTTTGCATAATATATACAATGTCAGGAGTACAAAAAAGGATCCAGAAAAAAGTACTATTCCTGAGGGATAGAAAAATAAAAATATCTGCATTAACGCGAGCAAAGCCAAGGGCAAAAACTAGTGCATATTATTAATTTTCCGAAACGAAAAATCCATGGATGTATGATTTCGCAGCCGCTACGCTGGCGCAGGCTCGCCGAGTGCACGCCAATGCCAACGTGTGGACAGCACCATTTGCCTTGCCTTGCCATAGCTCACCTATCTCGCCGAGTGAATACAAGCACCAATTTGCATTGGTTTGCATAGATTCGCCAAACGTCCGAACGGTAGCACTTGCCTTGTATCAATTCGCTTTTGCTCGCTGGCTTAGGCTAGCGCCACATTGAGCGGATATTCCGTAGCTGAATTCCTGGATATTCCCATCTGGCTAGCCTGGTGGGTACACACGTACGTACATGCTCGATAAAACTTGATCAATCTCGAGCAAGTACAAATGTGTACCATGCAAGTCTCAAGACAAAAGACAAATGCCAACCAAAATGTAGGTATTGAATTTTTTGAACAGCTTTGTTCGATGACACTTTGCTCGATGAGCATGTACGTGCGTGTATACCACTTATTAGGCTCGCCCAACATGGTATAGGCATAACAAAGTCAATATAATCTTTTTTGAGGTATCGGATGGGGTGGTGAGCGTAAATATTAGTTCCTGACATCATAAACTCAGTCTCCCCTGCATCGTAACGTCTCAGTTTATAGGCTAAACATAAAGTTATGGCTAAAAACAAGGGTTTACCATTAGATTAAAAGCATTCTAATGGGTAAGATTTGATGCAGGGTGTAAAATTTATACTCATGGGAATTGAAACTGTGCATTCGGATTATTGCATGTATAAAAATAAGAGTCATAAGTTAAATACTTAATATGTATATAAATGAAATACTTGATAATAAAAAATGATAGACGGCGATGTAAATACGTCTTATTAGGTATCAATATTAGATTCTACTTATTATTTTATTTCAGAAAATAAGTGTAAAACAAATTCTAAAAAATGATTGTGTGCTGTTTGAATTAATCAAATAAGGGATTTTCGTTGGGGCTTTTCGGTGGCCTAAAAACTCCGTCATCACAGTTATCCAGTTGCGTATATTTATTGGCACAATTATGAAATAATAAGTAAAATATTAAAAAAAATTACCATTAACAAACATTAACACAAACAATGTTTTCGATCAATAAACCTCTAAAAATTTTATTACGTTATACATTATATTAATTTATCATTATTTTCTTTTATTCAGACGATACTAGCTCATTTAATACATTTTGATTTACATTACTTATACATTTTGATTTACCTACATCTAGATGTTTAGTTTATGTACTTACTCAGAAGCAGTTATATTACACCTTGTATTTATCACTCTGTTAAATTTTACATAATGAGAAGAAACATAGGTTGTGGCGTCTTTGTAATGGTAATAGCTTCTGAAATTACACTAAGGTGTGTATCTCGCTACTTTGTGCATACATTAGATAAAATGGTTGTGTGTGAGAGAGCATAATTAGCGTTAATCAACTAAATATTTAAATAATACTTATATAATCCCCATTGTGCAAGTTTTTTTAGAGTTAACAAAACTCACCGAGTATAAATGTAGCTTAACCCACACTGTGTTTTTTCAGAACTAACAAAACACACTAAATATTTATATTCAACTAAAATTAACAAAATGCTTTACAAATGGTATACCATTTACTGACCAGATGTAGGTACATTTATCTTACCTCTGACAACTCCTACCTGAATTCAAAGAATTGTAGATCTGAGAAGATGTCTACTATACCAATAGATACAGTCCCTTATTTCTCCGCAAAAAAGTCAAACATACAATCTTTCATATAATATTAGTAAGTATAAAGTACACACGTATACTATAGCATATTTAAACCTATCCGGCGCGTTAGGCGTGTTAACAAAAGACGCATTTACGAGTTCCAAAGTGGAAATCCTTGTAAGGGAGCGATCCGGTTTATGGACAAACGTGGTGACTTTTTTAGAAAATTATGAATGACGTGAGTGGGTGTTGGCTTTCGCTTTGTAATTTAGGCTGCGGTTCATTTTTAGGGTGAGGTTTTTATATTATTTATGAGTTTTCAATATTTATTTGTCTAAGCCCGGCCGCATACGAGCCACCGGACACAACCACAAGACGCCGCTACCGACCTATTTCCTGTAGTTTTCATATATTTTGTATAGACGCGCCGCACACGTGTAGCCGGTGGCGGCCACTCGCTACAACAACAAAATATGAACAGTCGCTGTCAGTGGCCACCGGTGGCTGTGGTCAGTGGCCCGTTTGCGCCGAGCTTAAGAGCCGCGTTGGCCTCGGCCAACGCAGGCCAACGCGTGTAATACCACTCGTGGTATAGTGCTTTGGCTTTTGATACAAAGACTCGTATCACAATGGTAGCCGAAGCGCTCGTGGCGTAGCTTGCTTAGACGTTATTTGTAGATCGTTGAAGTTAAGCAACGTTCAACGTAAAAACTCCGTCATCATAGTTGGCCACTTGCTCATACGAACTTACTTCAAGTCAAGAGTGAATAGCATTGTGTTTCGAAATTCAGTGGGATACTCGTACCTACATTACTTACTTACTCCGCTGGCTCAGTGACCCGAAGTGGGTCTTGGCCTCCGACAAAAGAAGACGCCATCTATTCCTATCTTGAGCTAGTTCGCGCCAACCCCCGTTGTAGAGAACTTGTAGGTCCCTCTCTACCATGTCCCTCCAGCGACATCGGGGACGTCCAACGGGGCGGCGCCCTATAGGGGAGCCAAGATATGCTCGTACCTACATTATACCTATATAAAGAAATCGTTCACACTCCCTCGTAGGTACCTTACAAGTTATTATAGTAGGTGGTAGGTATAATAAAGACGTACGGAACCTTCAGAGTGGGTACGTGACTCGCGCATTATGACACGGCACAATTTATTGGAAAACGTGGTCGCAAAACATTACTTCGCTAGCCACACGTTTATTTTTAAAAATAAAACAACGGTTACGTTACTAAAAGAACGTTACTTTTGGTAAATTAACTTGTAAGCACAGATTACAGTCTCTCAAATTTACTCAAATCTTCATCATATTCATCATCATCATAATCATCATCATCATCATCATAATTATCATCAGCCCTTCTCATCCCACCGCTAGGCATAGGCCTCTTCGCTTTTTTAGTAAAATCCGCAGGTCATACCTACATACATGAGTAAGATTGGCGCAGGATAGAGGCGAATGACAAAAGCGAATAACGAATGTCATTAAGGCTGGATTCGACCAAAAGTCATCTTACTCCCAGAGTAGTTATTCTAGTAGCCGACATAATTCGAAATACAATTGTTGAGAAAGCTCAACCAAACATTATTATGTGCATACAAATTTTCCTGGTTATAAGGTGTCAACTTTACAATGTCAAAATATTCAAACAAACAGCAGTTTACTCTCCAGATAAAACGTAATTCAGTTTGGTCGAATCCAGCCTAACAAATAATTGAAAAGTTACAAGGTTATATTATAACCTTGTAACTTTTCAGTCAGTCGGGTAAATGTCGATGCTCACATAATTTCCTTTCAAATTTGGAGCATTCACTCGTCATTGTGTTAATAAGGCCTTGCCTCACGTATCGCCCACCAGTTACAGGCGACAAATAAGCGAAGAAAATTGGCCTTTGCGTCGTTTGTTCGAATTTACGACTTCATATAAAATAGGCTCGCGCGAATATTCGTTCGTTATGTGAGTCACTCGGCTCGATGGATTTGTAACGCGTCTGGCGTTGGGGCTAAATTCATAAGAATTGGGTTTTGAAATTGAATTTAGATGGTTATGGTGTGATTGAAAATATGATTTAATTTTAGTTTGATATTTTTTTAATGTACTTAAAGGTACATTAAATAATTAATTGAATTTTAAATTGTAAATTTAATATTATTTATCATTTGATATGTTTATTCAATTAATTTACTTACCTAATTGATTTAAAGCCATCATAGCAATTTATTAAAATGTAAAAAATAAATGAAATGGGTTTCTAAATTACATGACTGTAGTAATTTAATTCTGAAAACAAAAATTGAAATAGAAAATCCATTTAGTTTAAAAAACAGTGATAATCTAATTTACTCTTACGTTACGTGGCTCTTTGTTTGAAGTACGACGATAATAAAAATAAATACAATAAGCAAACTGCCTGGCAAGTTGTCCCGGTGCGGCGATATCAAAAGAATTATTCCGATAGGTATCTATGCTACTGGCTAAGTGTAAGGATTTAGGCATTCTGTAAAGTTACTAGTCATTATTTGCAAAGTTATTAAGACAAAAAAATGAGTTTTTTATATTGGTTTACATTGGTGGGTTGTACACACACTTTGGGAATCAAATAACTGATCTAGAAGTAAGTAAAAAAAGTTAATTCGTATGAGTGAGTGGCCAACTCTGGTGACGTAGTTTTTAGGCCGCCTAAAGGCCATTTAACGTGCCCTCCGAAGCACGGAAGCGCTCAGCTCGTAATACCACTTGCGATCACCCATCCTAAGTGTGGCTGCGCCCAACGCTGCACAACTTCAACGATCAATCAAGAACGTCTAAGCAAGCTACGCCACGAGCGCTTCGAATGAAAAAATCTAGAAGTAATGTGAGTAAATAGGTATGTGAAAGATAAAAAAAAATAATAAGTATTGGAACAAAAATTAAAGCTAATTGTTATATAGGAGGATAAAAACGCTTCGAATCTATACCGAAATCTGTTGCAATTTAAGTGATCTTTTTGTTTAAAATTGGGTATTCATTATAACACTGGTTTATAAAATATTGTCAGTAGCATCTAGATATGACAAAGAGGCGATGCAACACGAATAAGAATCGGCTATTTACAGTTTATGGACGCTCCACCGTCTAAAGGTTGATTCACGTTACACCGGGCCGGGCCCCGGCCGGGCCGGGCCTGTATGAAGTGATTCATGTCTGACCGGGCGCCGGCCGTGCCCCGGCCGTGCCCCGGCGCCCGATCAAACATGAATCACTTCATACAGGCCCGGCCCGGCCGGGGCCCGGCCCGGTGTAACGTGAATCAACCTTAATGCAAAGTGTATTGGCGATAAAGCTTGAAATTGAATTCTTTATTTTATTAAACTTGTAGTGAACTGGCCACTGAAAAATAAAGACGTTTTATTGATTTCATTTTCCTGTAAACAGATTTTTAATTTTAGTACGTTTTTTCAACACAAAGTTGAATCTAATTTTCACTTATAATCGTGAGTTGTACTTACTTGAATCTAATTTTGTTTATTTTTCAATCACCTTTGACTAAAGTTGAATAAGTATTTTCGCTTAGTTTCTTGATAGAATTAAGTTGACTTAACAAGCCTTTGCATAACTTAATTTAATCAATACAGTCTGTAACTTACTTTGAAAGTCATTCGTACTTATGTTGTTCATCTGAGACGTAGTTTTAAAGCTAAGTTTAACTGACGCTATCTTTATGATTGCATTTCAATGGAAGACTAAAAAACAAACATTTTGCAAAGAAACATTTAAAATTAAAACTAGCAGTTAGATTAATATAAAGATAATAATTAAATTATTGATTCACTTACCCAATTTTCACTTATCAACTCAATGTACCTAATACTACCATAATTTTTAGAAATAATGGTTCTATTTTAACTACTTCTTTTTCTGTTTTTTCTATTCTATTCTATTATAATTTATAATATTGTGTGTTCGTGCCAGTGACGAACGTTGACGACTTCGTCGAATGATCGTTTGTTCGTCTGTAAGCACTCAAAATACGCGTGTTTGTCTATTTTATCTATTTTTGCGTTGAAATGAAAGTACGCAAAAAACCAACTGCAAAATAGATTCTTACTTAAGCATATAATTTTCTGTTGGTTTTTCGCGTCGGTACCGCTGAAGCGATGTTGAAACTTACTTTACGCACAAAACTTGGGTGTCTCCCGCGTGGTATACCGTGAAGGTGACATGTGTGTTTTGCACATAACTATTATAACGCTCAAATTGGTGATGATATCATCACCATCATCATTACGTTCTTCCAGCTACCACATCAGCCCCCTGATTGTCTAATATCTGAACTGTCAAATCTGACAGTTCAGTGATCATGCAAGTAGCTTTGTCACGCTCATCTCAACGAGGCAGAAAGCGACAAAAGATCGATCGTTGTGACATTTTGAGATTAATTTGAGGTTTGAGACAAGTTAGACAATCAGCCCGCTGCAGCGAGCAGTTTCAACTTCTAGTTGAAACTTCGTGGATTCGAAACAGATTAAAAGTCGCGGCACTATTTCACTAAGCCATCACAGCTGTATTGTAATATTTTTCAGTAACCGGTTGTCTGTCGGAGCACAGATCTGGTTGAGACACAATTGATTTTCTATCTATTGTGTCTGGAATCCTGACATATTAGAGGTTAAACATAGCTTGATAGGTAAACGTCAAATTGGCTCCAAATTACCCTCTAAGCATGTGTGCTACTGTGTTGAGGCTTAGATATTCCCAAGACGCATATTTGTCACCCTAACACTAAGGCTTGCCGGTCCATTTAGTATGCTTAGTGACGTGAAACGTCCCTATCTATACACATAATATACACTAGCATCTCACTGTCATACAGAACTGACGGGTTATTGTCTTCAATGACGTACTAGGTATTAACAGAGAACACTGTACTTTGGAGAGTGTTCGCAGGAACTCCATAACCTAATCCCGCCTTCACCATTTTTCTATAGAAACTACAGACGCACTGCAAACTATCATCCCCATTTGGTTGAGATTTCAAATTTAAGAACAATCGTCTTTCATAATGCGTGCTGCTGTCGAATGGAATAAACTGCCTTCGTCTGTGTTTCCGTCTACATATACCTGAACACCTTTAAAAGGAGAGTTAATAGGCATTTTCTAGGGAAGCTCGCTCCATCGTCGCCATCCATGCCTAGGCAAGGAGCAAAGTCAAGAGCTAACCTATCTTAAATAAATAAAAAAAAAAAAAAAACCGGTCAAGTGCGAGTCGAACTCGTACGCCGAGGGTTCCGTACCTAGCCATGGTGCCAATTAAGCTAGTCCGCTTAATTGTATGAGCACCCATACAACTCGGAGGACAATTGTAATTGGCGTCAACTATGTATATATGGGAACACCCTTTAATTTTCAACTTTTTTAATTTTTTGGAATTTTTTCTTTATTTGTGCTATAAGACCTTGCTTTTTGACAAATTTCGTTATTCTAAGTTAACGGGAACTACCATTTAGGTTTTCGACCCAAAACCTCTAGGGTACTTCCGGTTGACCTAGAATTGTCAATTTTGGTTACAAGCAAGGTCTTACAGCACAGGTAAAGGAAAAATTCCGAAAAATAAAAAAAGTTGATAATTAAGGTAAGTTTTGGTACTCACAAGTTTTCACGAAAACCTAAATTTGCCTATATCTTTTTATAGTGTTGACTCAGGACCTTGATTTTTATACTCACAATAGGGACTATAGACCTTAGTATATGGTATAAATTTCAACTTGCTAGCTCTACCCGTTCCTGAGATAATCGATGGTGACACACGGACAGACGGACAGACAGACAGACAGACAGACAGACGGAAAAACAGAAAAATTCAGTTAAGCATCGAAATGTAAATCTATTTTATTTATTGGCTGGACGAGGTGATGGCAGGTGTACCTATGGGCTGTGGATGATGATGATGATGATTTTGTTTATACTATTGAGTTGAGTTGACGATGTCAATAATCAGATTGAAAGGAAATATATAATAATAATAATAAATCATTTATTTCAGGCAACAATAGCAAGTAACAGATGTAAAATACTTAAAACTACGGCCCATATAAAATATATACCTTAGAGTCTAACATACATAATTATATAAATATGCCACTCAACCAAATCTTATAGGAACGACACTACATCAAGGTTTTTATTTTTTGAAGAAATGATAAAAAACCCAGTGATTTTAGCGACACGTATTTCCGTGGCACGCGTGAATACGTTGACATGTATAAAACACCAACTTTTCAGGGCGGCCGTTTGAAAGTTTGACCTCTTCTGGTTTCTCGGTAAATTAGTTTACAGTATTTGTGTTAATTGTTTCTATGGTTATTTTATGCCCTCTTTCGAATGATGACAATAAATAACCAAAATTCCCCATAGTTTCCATGATATAAGACATGTCAACAAAAAAATTGATGAGATTTAGGTTACGTCTTGAGATGTCCAGTTATGCCGCAAAAGATATCAACTTATTCACCTTTAATGTATGGAATATTGGTAGGTAAACAATGCTATATTATCGGATTGCAAACAGATAGAGACTATAAAACCGGTTTTTTGAGTTGCTGAAGTACCTACTTATTACTCAGAACCATTCATACCGTTTAGAAATGAGATTTAACATAGTAAGGGTAAGCTGATTTTAAATGAGCCCAAACACGGATGCTCTACTGTTAATCACTGAAAATTTGAATGGAATACAACCAGATTTTATCAGCACATCTGCTCATTGTCACCATATTATTACAATGTATTCGGAACTAGAAAAAAATACAAAGTTTCACCTCAATCGAAAAATTTACTGAGGAGTTTTGTTGAATAACTCCTGACTCCAGCAACAGATCAGCTTGTTGTTATCATAATATTACATTCTTATCTAGAGTCTATAAGTGTGCCAAATTTTAGCTCAATGAGATACTGGAAAGTGGGTCAAATTAAACTTGCAAGAATTCACTAAAAAAAATGTGAGTTTTGTTGAACAGGTCCTGGCTCCATCATCAGATCAGCTCGTTGTTACAATAATATTGCATTGTCACCAAGAATCCATAAGTGTGCCAAATTTCAGCTCAATCAGACACTGGGAAGTGGGTCAAATTAAACTTGAAAGATTTGACCCGAACACAATATTGAGTTTTGTTGAACAGCTCCTGACACCAGCATCAGATCAGCTTACTGTTAACATAATATTACATTGTTATCTAGAATCTATAAGTGTGCCAAATTTTAGCTCAATCAAACACTGGAAAGTGGGTCAAATTGAACTTGCAAGATTTCACTAAAAAAAAAAGTGAGTTCTGTTGAACAGCTCCTGGCTCCATCATCAGATCAGGTCGCTGTTACAATAGTATTGCATCGTCATCAAGAATCTATAAGTGTGCCAAATTTCAGCTCAATCAGATGCTGGGAAGTGGGTCAAATTGAATTTGCAAGATTTAATCCAAACAAATATTGAGGTTTGTTGAACAGCTCCTGACTCCAGCATCAGATCAGCTTATTGTTAACATAATATTACATTGTTATCTAGAATCTATAAGTGTGCCAAATTTTAGCTCAATCAAACACTGGAAAGTGGGTCAAATTGAACTTGCAACATTTCACTGAAAAAAAAGTGAGTTCTGTTGAACAGCTCCTGGCTCCATCATAACATAACTGAACAACTCAATGTATCACAATTTAAACGGAATACTTTGGTTAGCCATAACATGACATTTTAATTTGTTAAAAGTTAATCAAAAATATCATATGTATATGTCGAGATATCATGTAACAAATATAATTTTGGCGAATGAGTAGGTTGATAAATCGAAATATCTACAAAAACATGTGTGTGTTAGTGGCTTGAAAAATTGACAAGTAGTTATGTCAACTAAAATACGAAAAATGGAGGAGTTGGCAAGGCCATAACTCGAAAACTTGTCTAGCTAGGGAGCTGTCAATTTTTTTATAGATACTTCATAGGCGTAGATATCGTTTAAGCCAATAAAAAAAAAAATGACATCTCGACATATCAACGTATTCACGCGAGCCACGGATTTATTCCAACAACTCCTTTGTTATTTACTCCTGTATAAAGAGCTGTATTGTTCGAGCTTCTTAGCTTAAAAGCTTTAACTGAAGATCTCGATTTTGCTCGAGTTTTCCAAGAATCCTTGTGACGGCCATTCTTTCTTTGACATTGGCTATTCTTAACATAAAGAATGATTTTAGGAATTTTGAATTTAGTGCTGTTTGATCTTTGACTTTTGTAATATTCACCTAGCTTAGTATGATAATAAAGTTTACAATTGAATTGATATTTGCCAAAACAGAAAAGAAGAATGGGCACGGATGTATAGAGAGAGAGCCCTAAGAATATTAACGAATGTGACAGAACTCCCCTGTGGCCTTTTTAGCTCCCCTTTACCTGCTTCTAAGTATTATTTCTTGCTTTTGAACTAAAATGTGCAAATGTGGGCATGTACCAAACAAGTATTTGGACATACCTCTGACTACCCCATAGACATCTCCAAAGTATCTTTAAACGCCTAAAAAAGAGCTGAGAAAATGTCTACCGCGCCTTGAGGATACAGCACGACTGTATCATATTTAATTTTTATATTTATTTTACCGATAATTTTATATCAGATTAATGACAGAATAAATGTTACATTAGTACAGGGAAAATTCTTATAGGGCCTCCAGACTCTCTGCGAGAACTTCCGAGAACACCCGAGAAGCGTGAGTGTGAGGAGCTTCTCGCCTTCTCGTTCTCTGGCTCGCCTGTTCTCCGATCGGTGTCGGTATTTTTGACCGAGACAAAGGATTTCAAACATCACGACTGAGAAAAATTGAGAGTGTGGATAGATTGTTTGTTCTTCGCGAAGTCTCGGCGAGACTTCTCGCCGAGCCTTCTCTCGAGAGTCTGGAGGGGCTATTACGTTTTATCATCGATTTAGATACCGACATTGAGACTCAAGAAACGCGACTACGAGGAGTGTCCGTCCGTACCGCAAGTCCCTTCCTCTTACCTAAATGAGGATTTTTCTGATGAATCGAAGCATTAGCAGCATTTACACGAAGAGATCGGACCGCGGGAAATAGCACGCGCCATTCCAACCTTCGCTAAAAACCTTACGTGTAGATGTGCGACGCTGACAGTTCGATCTGGCAAAGTTTTTAGCAGTTTTTGTGACAGTTTTTTGCACGCATCACCGTTCATAATCGTACCACGCGCCAGTCTAAACTGTGACAATAATTAGCACGACAGTTTTATCCGCGGTGAAATCTGTACAGATTTACCCGCGGTTCGGAACGCAGTCCAGATGCGCGGTTAAAAGTCTAGCGTGTAAAGGCCGCTATTGCCGGTGTCAGCGTTACCAGTTTGTTTTTTTGGGCAAAGCAACATTTTTTTCAGGAAAATGATCTTAAACAATTTCAGTAAAAAAGCGGGATTCTTTCGCCGAGAGCGGGACATGCTAAAAAAATTAGTATGAATAGTATTTTTTTGTTTTTTATTACTCATTCTTAAAATTGATAACTTGAAAGGTCAATAGGTTTCGCAGTGAACATTTCTAGGAAGCGTAATGAGCTTATTCGATGAAATGGTTGTAAAGATATTCGGTTCCCAAGGAGTTAAAAAATAAACCACCATACCTTCGAGTAGGTAATCCCCGAATAGCGGGACTGAGCCTGTCCGGGACAGGCTAATTTTGTGCTGAAAATCGGGACGTCCCGCCAAAATCGGGTCTGGCAACACTGGTCAGTATCTAAATGGACGAAATAGTACCTGTGTAATTCCCGTGTGTTATTACAACAATTACAATGTCAATTACAACTAAAGTTTGAAAGTGATATTTATACAAGCCTCCTCTGAGCCTTCATCGTCTGTGCCAAAACTAAATTTATGGGAACACCAGCGAAGACAGCCCAACAGTGACATCTCAATGTAATTAATTAAGACAGCCGCGCCCGTAATGAAATGCATGCCATTGTCGTGAAAAGGGGTTTTGTTTCGCATTCTGACGAGTTATTGTCTCGTTTTTGGTTTAAGGCTTGTTGTTATTGAGATGAAGTTCAGTTTTTTTTATGACAGGGATGGGTACTTATTTTTCTGTGGGTTGATAAATATAAATAAATGATAGTTTAACACAAAGCAAGAAAAACTTAGTAAGAAAGGAATGAGAGACGAATGTATTTTATGTAAATACATTATTGATTTATATCCTGTGTCGTCCCACTGCAGGGCAAAGGCCTCCCTATCCCCCTTCCACCTTTCTCGGTCTAATGCTATAGAGGACCAGTCTTCTAAGAATGAGTCTAGCTCATCCCGCCACCTTAATCTGGGTATGCCGCGCCGTCGTCTTCCGCCATTGTGGGCCCACTCGGTCGTTGTTTTGGCCCAAAGATCATTAGACATGCGACAGACATGCCCGGCCCAGTCCCACTTCAATCTAGCTGCCTTCTGAACGACATCGACGATCTGTGTCCTGGAGCGCAGAATACTATTCCTTATCCGGTCAGTAAGCTTCAATCCGAGAATGCTGCGCTCCATGGCTCTCTGACAGACCCCGAAAGTAAATACATATTACGTTGTAAAAATGTATTTAATATATACGAGTGTTTAAATTGCAAAAATATCAGTGCACGGTTGACAACGTGGAGTATGTGAAAATAATATAATAAATGCAACTATGAAAAAATACACGAATGTTACGTTTTTATTGTAGAATGGATTTTTTGAATCATTGTAGTTCCCATAACAGAAGCTCTGCTTACTTTGGGGCTAGATAATGTTGCGCTAAATGTCGAGCATTATTTATTTATTTGCGTTTTCAAAGTACAAGTCAAACTAAATGGCTCTTTTCCAATTATCTAAAACATGTCCATAAAAAAACCTATCCTCATGGTAACTGAAAATAATTTATAACTCGATCCCAAATCCTCCGATCGAGACCTCCATCAATCTTAGACCACCGTTTTCGCACCTGCTTCCAACGTCCTTTGAATGATCATAAATCTACATCCTATTTCTAAAACTGTCGCTGTGACCTTGGAGATGGATTGATGGTCGACCCTTGATTCAAGTAGATTCACATTGCTTATTTAAAACTTATCTAGTAAGTTCCTATGAGCAAGGCCAACTCTGGTGACGGAGTTTAAAGGTGGATTCACGTTACACCGGGCGCCGGGGCCCGGCCGGGCCCGTCCGGAACATTATGGTATACATTTTGTATGACATGACATTTTGTATTCATGTCTGATCGGGCGCCGGGGCACGGCCGGGGCACCGCCGTGTTGTTTCGGACGGGCCCGGCCCGGTGTAACGTGAATCAACCTTAAGTCAGCGTCCCGGCGTCTTAGAATAGATAATACTACTTATAGAATGGCCACTGTCCTCCCCCCCCCCCCCCCCCCCCCACCGATCTGGGCTTCATCACCAAGTGACCGAATTTGAGCTGGCGAGGGGCTGACTTTGGACTTTGAGCTAGGGACGTGTCGAGACAGACAGACTCGACAACGAGACCGAGACCTCAGTGTACAGTAATTATTCATACGGTGACAACCTTACTTCACGCACACAATTGCGCGTGTACAAAAATGACATTGTGTAGTGTCTGTGTAAATAGTTAGTTAGACTGGTTAGACGCCACTTTTGCATAAATATTTCGTCGAGTGTCCGGGGTGTGCCAGCGTTTAAGTAATTAAGCCATGATGGGATCCTTAAGGCGGCCTGAAAACTCCTTCATCAGAGTAAGCCACTAGCTCATACGAACATACGAGTACATTACTACATCAAATGTTTTTTTTTTATTTTGTTAATAAATAAAAACATAAAGAATGAAGTCAATTTATGGAGTAACGTTTGAACACGTCTAAAGTAAATGTGTTAACGGAAAAACTCATTTAAATCTCCAGTTCAGTGGTTTTAAGCTGAGAGGGATAAAATACAACAAAGCAAGTAAAAAATTGACAAGAGTCATTGAAAAATTCAATTCTGTTTTTGATGCATAAATGTCGCCATCATTTTTTATTTCAACAGAAAAAATTGTGAAAACGGTAGGTACGTTTTTTTTTGAAGAAATTATTATTTCTTGTTGCAGGAAAAAGTACCTAATTTTGTAGTCAGTTAGATTAGCCAACTCTGGTGACAGGCTTTTAAGACCACCTCTAGGTCTTCTTCATATCCTAATTCCTATAAAACCGTGACTGATAATTTAACATGATCTACGAAACTCGGAAGCGCTTAGTTGTTTATATCGTTAGCGGTCACCCATCTATTTGATGACCTCGAAAACTGATTCCTTAGCCGACTGTTTAAATAGAATTAAGCACTATTTTTAAAGTTCAAATGGGATTTAATTGCGTAAAGAACTTATTTTTTTACATCGACGTTTCAAATGACATTACAGACCTAATCCCGTGCTTATAAAAGTTTTAAAATATTGTTCATACCTGATGCAGAGTTAAGATGTTCATGCGCTTATAACATGACTCCAAGATTTAGCTCGGAATTTCCAGAATCCATCAATTTGTAAGATTTCCGCAGCGCGCGGAATTTTCGCGATAAATTAAACGCACCCTGATTTATTTGCTAACTTCTTTTATAGTAATAGCGAGATCCGACTTTAGGTTAAATGCGGTGGAAAGTGTTTGCGAAGTTTCTTTAAGTAATTACGAATGGTAATTAGAAAAGTCTATAGCTAACCTTATACCATAACGGAGGCCTTCAGGCGGCCTAAAACGTCACCAGGGTTAGCCACTAGCTCATACATAGGTACATAAATAAATAAATATTGGTGGACATTTCACACAGCGCCATCTAACCTCAGACTAAGCAAAGCTTGTACTATGGGAACCAGATAACTGATAGAATACCTACATATTTTTAAAAATACATAATAAATAATACATTATAACAACCAGACACAGAACAAACATCTACGTTCATCACACAAATGTTTGTCATAGTAGGCAGAGCTACCTACCAACTGAGCTGAGAGGTCAGTCAATATGAACATACAAGTGTACAAATTGAAGAAGGTATTGATATAAGTAAAATAAAAGAAGACAGTTTATTCAAACATAAGCTATGACAAAAATAAGACTAAAATACTCGTAGCTAAAATAACTCCAGCTTTTCAATAAAAAAAATTACATGTTTATGCATGAGCTGAAATATGTTCGCAAATATTTTTATTAGACGTCCGACATTCCATCGTGGTCTCATCATCTATGTACGGAGTGGTTTCACTTACTTTATGCTACCAAGTTAAAATATTGAATTTCTAAAATAAAAAAAACAAGGCAGTTAGGTTTAAAGACATTTATTTTTCTCATACAAACATAAATAGTTCACTTACAATGAGATTCACAAAGATATAATTATTTCGTAATTTAATTTTCACACTCTGGGGCTGTCCCTAGGTAGGTAGGTAAATGTCACTCGAAACATGTTGTACATACGTGTGTCTTTAGTTTGGCTTTAAATGAGTTTATGTTTTCACATTCTTTTATGTCGTTGGGCAATGAATTGAACAATTGGGCCCCCTCACATAATATCGTTTTCAATCCGTAGTTTTTTCGCGCATTTGCTAATTGAAGTTTATATTTATTTCTTAAATTGTATTTGTTTTCTTTTTTAGTTAGTTGTATGTTGGATTGTATTGATTTATCCGTGATGTTTTTGATGAGAACGCAGGTGGAGTAAATATATTCGTTCAGTTCGTGTGAGATATAGTCCTAAACACGGATTTTTATCTGTAAATGTTTTCGGACGCACGAAAGCTTCAGTCATGGTTTGCTGTATTTTTAGCTGGGACCAATATATTGGCTTGACCAACATAATGGTTTGACAAATCTAAGCGACTTTTCAATACCTAGATAACTTTTATCTCAGGAAATAAATATGCGATTTGACAGATATTATATTGAAAATATGTCATAACGCCATATTTATTCCTCAGATAAAAGTTATTTATCGATTGAAAAATCAGCCCCATAAGTAGGTATTTGGTTAATAGAAATCTTCTCGAATACCTATTTAACCAACAAAGGCAAGTGAAAAATAATTCGTTAGTCAACTCTGGGACCACATCGATACATCCTAAGATTGGTGTCAACAAAAACCCTAATCCATAATTCAAAATAAAGATTCAAACGGAAGCTCTTTCCTTCTAAAAAAGGTCACACATCAAACTCTTCAAGCAGAACAAAATAAAAATCCGACCCGACAACACACCCAAGACTCCAAAAAGACAATCCAACTTCACCGCAGAACTTTTTTAATATTCCCTCGTTCAATGTGATCTCGACCCTAAAAATTTCAACTTCAGAAAAAGCTTCCCAAATGTAATTTTGCATGAAAGAAAACGAGTAAGTCCTTGTCAACTTTGTTGGGCTTTCAATCTTCGTTGTAATCGGAATGACTTTTATGTTTTTAACGAATTTATGGGATTAATGTTGCTTTGGATTACTTTGGTACCTTGTTAGTTGTTAGCTGAGTTGGCCGAGGGAGATAATACCTCGACTTTCGATCCAAAGGTCGTGGGGTCGAATCCTGGCCGTGCATCAATGGATTTTTAGTTTCGAAAAATTTATATGCGAGCTCTACACAGTGAAAGAAAAGAAAGATAAGGAAAAATATAAAAAACAAAAAGAAAAATAAACTTCAAAACAAAACAAAAGGAAACATCGTGAGGAAACCTGCGGCTTAGTCAGCGCCACGTGTATTGACCATGTCTTTCCTGTGGATATTAAACTTTAAACTGAGAAGATAGTTTGCTGGGCAAGACTACTTCATCTCAAACAATGTCCCAGGCACTACAGTGGTCCGTTAAGTGTAGACAAAGATTGCCTCCTGACACTGTATAAATCATCTAGTAAGGATGTACTACAGGCCTACGTTTTTTGTTAGTTAGATTATAACAACCATAATTAGAAGTCATACTGTTTGACTCTTAGCTCAGTTGCTTCAGTTCAGCTCATTTTCTTTCATAAATCTATACAAAGTTTGACTAGTGGTTTATCTTAAGTCACAGTTTAATGTACAGAAAGCGTCGTTAATTGGTATCCCCCTAGTAAGAGATCAGTTTGCAAGCCGTTGATCTCAACTTTTGTAAAAACTTTAACATCCTTGCTTACTTATGGATATCTAATTTCGCTCGAGTACGAGCCGATGCAATAGCGGTTATAATATCTGACTGAAATCCAAGGTTGAAATGAAAAGGGTCTTTGTTCAAATCAATAGGGGGATACCGATTGATGACGCTGACTGTACCTTATGCTTTACAAAAACTTTGAGTCATGCTCATTCCGGTTTCCATTAAAGTGTGAAGTCCAACTGCTTGGTTAATTTCATCTCTGAAGTTTCAGGACCAAGTTATTTAATCAACCGCGACCGACGCCGACGTCTTGCATTTAGTAATGGATACTTCGTTCTAAATCAGCTACTTCACTACATAGTATAAAGCAAAGTCGCTTCCCGCTGTCCGTCTGTCCCTATGTATGCAGATCTTTAAAACTGCGCAACGGATTTTGATGCGGTTTTTTAAATAGATAGAGTGATTTAAGAGGAAGGTTTAGCATAATATAGTAGAGCAACACTGATAATTTTAGAGGTTTCTAATGTAATGTGTGATGTGACCCGTGCGAAGCCGGGCGGGTCGCTAGTGATAATTATAATTTAGATCAAGCCCACATCTATCAGGTAGCAAATAATTTCACGTGTCGGATTTTTAGCCTTTAAAATATTACTGATTTCCTCACAATGTTTTTTTCAGCGTTAAACTATTTCAATGCAAAAAAAAATATCACAATCGTTTTTTTTTCACCACATCAAAACAGCCCGTCCAAAGCAGATTTGTACAAAGTACCTACATGAAAACAAGCTCCGAATATAATAAATTCACTAAGGGCACCCCCGCCGTAGTAAAACCAAACTGCGGTCACCAACATCTATAAAGCTTTCAAGTAAATGTTTACGCGCGACTGCGCTCGTTTCCGAACTTTTGGTTCTTTAAATAAAATGGCCCTACGAAAGATGAGGGTACGTGGCTGCTGCGGACTAGAATGGGGTCAATGGCGTTTTTATTATGTTTTGGAGCCGTTACGAGTGCAATAGTTGTTTTGTTTTATGTTTGTTTCCGCTTAAGGTTGATCGCGGTTGGGGAATTGCTCGTAAGCTGTGTCTAAACAGGTAGGGATTTAGCGTTTAAATCGAACTGAAGGGTGACGCGGGTATATCTGTCAAGTTCTGCTGTATTTATAGTTTAGCGAAAGTAAATAGGTATCTGCAATTCTAAAAGCTCAATCCCACATAGGAAATTATAAAGTCAAAATCAAAATACCTATTTAACCAGATATTCAACTTTTGGTTTTTAAGTGCATGTGCTTTTTTGCATGTTGCTTTTCTATAATTTCTTGTATTGAACTGTTAGTTGAAGCTTAGTTCATGTTGACATATCCTGGAAATAAAATTAAAATTCGTCACTTTTGTTCAAAAGACGTGTTTTTATCCCCAACTTCACGCTCTTTCATCCTTATTAATTACCAAAAATAATAGCTGGTAACAACAAAGTTGCGTCGCGCTGTTATGAAAAAATGTACAAAAATGCACAGTACCCCTTTCCACGTACCATCAAAGGGCTCAAAGACCCACAAAGAGCAGCCAAACTTTGTCTGTCAACCGTTTTGTTGGGCCACAATGAAAACTTCCCCTAGGGCCAGGTTCTTTGGGTTTTATTATGAAAAATGGCCGATTCTTTTATTTTCTTCAAAAAATTGATTTGAACGTTATAACATAGAGTTGCATATTGTGTCAACTAACAACATAAAAAAACTTGTCTTTCATCTTAAAGTCATGATTTCTAAAATATCGAAAATGTTTCAGCAATTCATTTAATTTTTAGCCCGATCATAAAATAAAACAGTTGAACACATCATAAAAACGTTAATAATCATGATAAGCAAAGCGCCGGCAATTAAGAGCTCCCACTGCTTAACATTTTCACTGAAACAATGACGTTAAAACAAAAGGACAGGTAAGGGGCCGAATCGAGTAAACAGCAACCAAATTAAAAGAAGAAAAGTCAAATAATTTTAGCCCTGCGAAATGCCTTTGGGAAAATCAAGCTTAAATGAACACAATTGTGCATAATAGCAACGAAAGTCCGACTGCTTCCGTTTTTCAAGGTCAAGTCTTACAGATTGCCCCATTTCAGGACATAAAAATTGAGCTTTTAACCTCCGATGCAGAAGAAGGGTGTTATAAGTTTGACTGCTGTGTGTGTGTGTGTGTGTGTGTGTGTGTGTGTGTGTGTGTGAGTGTGTGTGTATGTGTGTGTGTGTGTGTGTGTGGTACCGTAGCTCTAAAAGTTATAGCTGTATAGAGCAACCCGATACCAGCACCGCATCGTATCGCCTTGTGCTGTTAGGTATTCTTTATATGGAATTCTATAAACCAACACTCACTACAAAATACTTTGCATGTATCAACTAGGTACCTCACAAATGTGACTACCTACTACCTAACTACCTAGTGATGAGTTTTAAGCGTTTCTGAGATGTAAAATCAAAAAAGTGGCGATTAAAAACCTCAGCTCACTAATGCGCACAAAAAGTCATAATTCCTCTTATTACGAGAGTCCCTCAGGGCTCGAGACTCCGCGGGGCACAAGGGGTAGAGAGGGAATAATCCGACAGACACAATACCCCTAAACGAAGGTAGCTCTTCCGAACAAAATTAGGGACGATGCTCTTTCCGGTTGCTCACGTGTCCTGAAAAATCGGGTATTGTGGGAAAAAGAGTATTTATGTTCTGATTTTTGTAAGGTTTGTTTTGTTTACTACGCCAGTTTTGGTGAAAGGTTCGAAAACTCAACTCAACAAAAGCTTAGGCCTCTACATCTTTTAATAGTTGATTTATATAGTGCCGGAGGTAATCTTTGCCTACTCTTAACGGGACACTGTAGTTTTTGGGACAATGTTGAGATGGAGTAGACTTGCCTAGCACCTACACATTCTCTCAGCTGGTCAATAGTGTGGGGCTGACTAAGCCGCCGGTTTCTTCACGATGTTTTCCTTCACCGTTTAGAGCTCGTGTTAATGCGCATGTAAATCGAAACAAAAAAACCATGCACGGTTAGAATTCAAACCCACGACCTTCGGATCGAAAGTTAAGGTACTATCGCACTTGGCACGGCTCATCTCTCAACAAACAATGTTACTAACTAGAATATACTGAAGTTCTAAGTTTTCGGCTGAATTTCCATACTTATTAGTCTGCCACAAAACATTATGCATAATATAAAGAGTAATTTCCCCCTCAAAGACATTTGCATTCATTGCATGTCTTGTCCCTATGCGGCGTATTTGCATGCATACTGTCGTCTACCGAGAATTGGAATGTGGTATTAATATTGTATGCTTTTTGTGTATAGAATATGCAAGAACGGACAACAAAGACCATATCAGATAAATAAAATCAGACTATGCAAAAAGCACATTGTAAGAATATGGGTGATTCAGTTTTATTTAGAACTAGCTGCAGTCCGCAGTTTCGTTCGCGTGATTCCTGGATAATGGCGTAGCATTTAGTCAGCAGAGATATTGTAGTCTAGTAGTGAAATAATTTTCTGAATCGGATCAGCAGTTAGCTTCGATACTACCCATTAGAACAAACAAAGAACAATGCCCAAAAATGTATGGACACCGTCCCCACCCTTGTAGCACTTTAAAACCTATGTTAATCGAAGGACCTTAGTCATCTTATCATTTTATTGTAAGACAGCGAAACTGAAATGTGAATCCGAAAAAAGTTATATCGACATGAAGAAACCGGAATCAGTCACAATTATTTTGCCGTTTGTTATACTTTTTCGGCACAATGTTTTTTTAATAGATAGAGTAATTCAAGAGGAAGGTTTATATGTATAACTAGCGATCCGCCCCGGCTTCACACGGGTGCAGTGCTCCCATATACGAGTATTAAGTAAGTATCAGAATTACACCAGTGCGAAGCCGGGGCTATAATACGTATCTGTCGCAGCCAACTGGCTGAATTAGCCATTCAATTAAGTGCCTAGCCATTTCATTGAGCGCTGCCATTCAATTAAATAGCTAGGCGCATAGTTGAATCATTGAAGCATTTAAAACGTTCAACACTCTGCTGCTCACTACTTCTGTTGATTATCGTTTTTGTGAAGTAGCCATTGACGTTTTTTTTAAGAATTTTCAAATAAAACTACCTTCTTTAAATACAAAATAACCGTTGACTTTTTATTACAACAAATAGATTAGCCGGTGTTTTCAGTCTCTATTACAATATTGTCCCAGGCACTGGCTGGCCCAACGAAATTCTCTAAACGCCTTCCTATCCCATAGTACCACACGATACTGACGACATGCGCGCGTATAGATTATATTATATATCTTATATAATATATTATATAATTGGTTGAATTAGCCATTCAATTAAATGCCTAGCCATTTCATTGAACGCTGCCATTCAATTAAATGGCTGAACGTCGGTTAGTCAAATAGTTGAACACAACGGCTAAACCAAGGTCAGCCATTTAATTGAATGCCGTTTTTAAATGAAATGGCTAGCCGGTTCACTTGCTCACAAAAAAAAATAAGTAGGATTTGTTTTTTTTTTCTAACACGCGTATCACACACCCACGCAGAAAGACTGCTCGAAGGTAAATCTATTATTTTGTGGGAACTTATTTTCTTTGTTTTTCACGACAAAACAACACACAACTTTCGAGGAACACCAGCTGTAGACGCCATCTTGTAAACAAAGCAAAAGTAGTGCCGCGGTGGCAGAAAAACATACTAATTCAATGAAACGGCGGCCTTTCAATCAGGCAGTGAGCAGCAGAGTGTTGAACGTTTTAAATGCTTCAATGATTCAACTATGCGCCTAGCCATTTAATTGAATGGCGGCGCTCAATGAAATGGCTAGGCATTTAATTGAATGGCTTATTCAGCCAGTTGGCTGCGACAGATACATATTAAAGACCCGGCTTCGCACTGGTGTAATTCTGATACTTACTTAATACTCGTACATGGGAGCATTGCACACGTGCGATGCCGGGGCGGGTCGCTAGTTATACATATAAATCTTCCTCTTGAATTACTCTATCTATTAAACAAAAACATTGTGCCGAAAAAGTATAATAAACGGCAATATAATTGTGAATTTGAGACTGATTCCGGTTTCTTCATATCGATATAACTTTTTTCGGATTCACATTTCAGTTTCGCTGTCTTACAATAAAATGATAAGATGACTATGGCCCTTCGATTAACATAGGTTTTAAAGTGCTACAAGGGTGGGGACGTTTTGAACATTCTTCTTTTAACTCTTTAGAATCTTTAGAATAGGTATAGATTGGCGGAGGAGTACTAGATATTTTGAAATTTTCAAAAAAATCTCTTTAGAATCTTTAAAAATAAAAATCATTTGCCGCATTTTTGTTTCCTCATCACTTGAGAACGGCTCGACCGATTTGGCTAATTCTTCTGTTGTTGTTTTTGTAATTTTTAAGATAATGTTTGCATGAAAGAAAATCATTGAAAATTGTACTGATATTTCATTGAAATAGATAGGTACTTATTTATATTTTATCGTCAGAAGAACCTATTGCGTTAAGTACTTATACAGATTTTTTAAGTAAAATAAATTAATAAAAACAAACAAAAATCTACCAAAAGACCTTGTGGAATTTCTCTTGTCTTGCATGTTTTCTAGAAATAAACTTTGAAGTCAATATAAAATACTTATTTAAACAATTCTTTAAAGGTCTTCAAACTCTTGTTAAAAACCCTTAGTGCATTTAATTTACGAACACAATATTGCCGAATACTATTCCGTGAGTTGCAAGAACAGCACAAGTTACTTACGTCGACACTGATCGTAAACTTCGAGAGTTGAGAGAAGTCGTTGACCGCACTTACGAAGAACAAAGTTAGTGGACGCGAAGATAACATCGTGGTAATTTCCGAAGAAACGGAGACCGACAATGATGACCGTAAATCTTTGCCCCTTTGGGCAGAGAAGTTTAAGTGAAATCAATTGAGATATAAACAAAGGTTATAAGAAATATATCGTACACCATCAGTAATATGAATGCAAAAATTTGTGAGTAGGTAGGTGTGTTTGGATTCAAAATATTTGAATGAAACTTGAAATAAGTACCTACAGCTCGTAACTTGAAAGGTGAAATTAACATAAAAAGGTTTTTTTCTCTAGTTACGTAGTATTATTAGTATCTATTCTATGCTCTAGTGTTGAAAATCGTGGATCGTAGCTACTTACTTGGTGGTAGTGGTTGGTAGTAGTGGATGCAAAAGTTTGTGGGTACCTATATTTGAATGTTTGCATTTGTGTGTTGCGAGCAATATGTTTCAATCAATTGATTAATATTGACAATCGTGATTGAATAAAATCACTTTGGACCGACCAAATCAAGACAGCATTGGATGGTCCACTACATGAATGGCTGCGATACGCAGTAAATGGCGTAGGATTGTGATCAAAATCGCCAGTAAATAAAAAAAAAATAAACTTAGAATTTCTGCACTCTCAACGGTGCCGCTTTCACAGAAACTTACTTTTAACAAGTTCAACCAACAAAGGAATCGTAGGTATACCTACCTATCCACAAGTATTCTAGAATGTGATTCATGGAACATGCAAATAGTATTATCTAGATTTATGGACATGCTACCTGCTTTATAGTGGCGCTATCACACAACAGTATATTTTAGTGATAGTTTGTATGTATGTTTGTTTTCATTATATTTTGCAACGGCTGAACACTAAGGCTGTGTCCCCAGTAGGCAAACTGTGAGCGGTCGACTGAGTTTGCGGCGTATCGGTTTAGTACGCTCTTCCATATTTGAAATGGAGTGTCCACAGTTTGCTAGTTTGCAGCGTTACGCTGCAAACTGCGTACAGTGAGCGCAAAACTAGCAAACTGTGGACACTCCATTTCAAATATATGGAATGGTATACTAAACCGATACGCCGCAAACTCAGTCGGCCGCTCACAGTTTGCCTACTGGGGACACAGCCTAAGGATGAAGTGGCTAATATTATTTCTTTCTGAACAAAAATGAGTGAAAGATCAACATTGAATCCTCGGACATATCCTTGAAATGGGGCTAAACTTTCGCTAAACATAACAGTTTTCCATTTTCAATTTCTTTAAAGGATTGAAATATAAAAAAATTACATAGGTAACGAAAAGGAGAAACCCTTAAGTATTAAATTACAAATTTTATTAAGTAAACCAATACTTGTTATAGTAAACATAATTTGAAAAGTTTTAGTAAGTTCATGAAACTAAACTAGAACAGTTTTCAAATGTTTTCCACCCTATATCTTTAAAAGCCCAAGAAAAGCCCTTAGTTATCCGTTTTCCGTGCGGGTAATTTCATAAAAGCTTCTACGGGACTAGAGGGTGCATCTTTAATAACGCTTTTCAATAAAACCTGCGGGAGCTACGAAAGTCTACTCTATTATTCACTTAGGGTGTTACCACAACAATCCATCGATCGTCAATCGACGGCATCGATCGATGGTAGAATGGATTAGTTGACGTCGATACGTATGGTGACACCAATCGATCAACTTCGATCGACGTCGATCGATTTCGATCGATTGGTGTGGTAACACCCTTAGAAATTCCGTTGATCGTCGTGTTTCCATCATCAGATCAGATCGTTACCACCATACTTTATTGTTACTGAGAATCAATGAGAGATTCCAAGCGGTTTAACAATGCTTTGATTATTGAGATACGAACAACTACTTATAATGTATACGACTTGCAAGTCAAATAAAAGCATGTAAAAAAGTAAGTGAAACGAGAAATTTTCTACTGGAAGATTTCTAGCTCATCCAAACGCTAAATCTCGCACGCAAAAACTAAATCTCACTTTCAGTACGATGAGGAGCCCAAGACGTATTTTACAACCCCCATAAAACAGGTTGAACTGATATAAAAATAAATAATTTAATATAACTTGTTAAACTTTCGCGATTTGTTAACATAATGATAATTATTATTACGGGATTTTATCGCGTACCTTTTATTTATTTTGTTTCCCGACGTTTCGAACACGTTGCAGCGTTCGTGGTCACGGGCTAAACCTGATGACCTGGCTAAACATATTGCTTCGGTGTTACAGCCCCTTGTAGGCAAGACATCATCCTACGTGAAGGACTCTCGTCATTTTGTCCAGATCATCAAGACTTATAAAGTTGAGCCAGACGAAGTTATGGTGAGTTTTGATGTGGAATCACTTTTCACCAAGGTCCCGCTTCACGACTGTCTTGGTGTGGTGAAAGAGATGCTAGAGGACAACGAACTTCCTAGTCAATATGTTGATGTGCTAGAACACTGTTTGGAGGGAAACTTCTTTTTATACCGCGGGCAATACTACCTTCAGATTGACGGAGTGGCAATGGGCAGCCCAGTGGCTCCAGTCTTGGCCAATATCTGGATGGAACATTTTGAGAGTAAGATAGATTTTACAGCCAGCGGTGTAAAGTTGTGGAAACGTTATGTAGATGACGTTTTCTGCATTATGAAGGGAGGTGAACAGGAAGTGAACCAACTTACAGTCACACTAAACTCCATACACCAGAACATCCGGTTCACACACGAAATGGAGACAAATAGGACTCTAGCCTTTCTTGATGTCAAAGTGATGGTGAAACCTGATGGTTCTTTAGCACACTGTGTCTATCGAAAACCGACTCACACTGACCGGTATTTAAACGCTGCATCGCACCATCATCCGGACCATTTGCAATCTGTTGTGTCTTCACTAATAAACAGAGCTCATGATCTGTGTGACCCTGAACATTTGGAGAGTGAGCTTAGCCATGTTCAGGAGGTTCTTAAACGCAACGGATATGCAAATAGAAAGACTACAAAGCGGAGAAGCCTTAAAAAGCCGGAGGTCAGCAGACAACCTATCTTTATGCCGTATGTGAAGGGGGTGACGGATAAAATTGGAAACATCTTTAAGAGATTTTCAATTAAGTCGGTTCTCACTCCCCACACAAAACTCTCTCAGCAGCTTCGAACACCGAAAGATAGTATACCACTGCAAGTGCCAGGCGTATACAAGATTGACTGTAGCTGTGGCCGTTCATACATAGGGCAAACTAAACGTACAATAGCCGAACGCGTCAAGGAGCATATTACAGCGGTCAAAAATAGGCAAGTGAATAAGTCAGCGATTGCGGAACATCTGCTCGATTCAGGCCCTAACCACTGGATAGAACTACATGACCCAAAAGTTCTATCCAAAGAACGCCATTATTATAAGAGGATAGTTCGAGAGGTGATCGAGATCAAAAAACACCGAAATTTTAATCGTGATGGTGGTTATCGTCTCTCGTCTGCGTGGAATCCTATAATTAATAAGTGTGTTCGTGGTGGTCCGACTGTACGTCAGCCTGACACCGTCAGTGTTGTTGTCGTAGTGTGAACGAGGACTTTTCTGGTTCTGAAGACGAATTGGGGGTAGTCGTGGATCCTACTCTCAATTCTCGGCGGTAGCTCCAGTACTTCAGTCATCCCGTGACCACGAACGCTGCAACGTGTTCGAAACGTCGGGAAACAAAATAAATAAAAGGTACGCGATAAAATCCCGTAATAATAATTATCATTAAATAATTTAATTCCGAGCCTCAAAGAGAATTCTACTCGCTTTTCATCCACTCAGAGCGATTGAACAAGCTTCAAGGATGACTTACGCTAGACCGTGCCGGGTCCGAGCCGAGCTTCGGCTGTAGCACGGTCACAGAGTCGGCGTTGTCCGTTGCTCGGCCGTCACTCGGTATAGCGTGAGTGTGTTCATACAAAATATCACACTACTGATTATAAATGCGAAAGTTTGGATGTATGTTTGTTCTTCTAAAACTCAAAAACCACAAAACCAATTTGGCTGAAAGAAACATAAATAGATAATGACCGGTAATAGGACATAGCCTACTTTTTATCCAGGTACCACGCGAGCGAAGCCGTGGGCGACACTCGGCTCGGACCCGACACGGTCTAGCGTGAGTTATCCTTTATTTTGTTTTGATGGAGTTTAGATGGAGTTGACTTGTTTAGAATGCATGGAATGATATGGAGAATCATGACACTAATATCACACAAATAATATTCTAAATGCGAAAGTTTGGATGGATGGATGGATGTGTTTGGTCTTCTATAACTCGACAACCACTGAACCAATGTGGCTGAAATTTAAAATAAAGATAGAAAATGACCGGGAATTAGAATATTTTAAATTTCAGGCAAATTGGTTGTTGAGTTATAGAGAAAAAACAAAATACATGCAAACATACATCCATCCAAACATCCAAACTTTCGCATTTATAACATTTGTGTGATAAAATAATTTATATAGGTATAGGTCTTACCTCTAATTACCCTCTAAACATCGAAAGACTATCTTTGGCGCCCGTTTTTTATTTTGTATGGTTTCACACCTACATATTTAAATAAAATTTTGAATGTAAAAAACAAAAACGAGAAGCAAATTATTCTTGCAACTCTGCAATATCTAGTAATATTATGAAACCAATCTTACAGAATTATCCTCAGAGCTTCCGACCCAGTACTCCACAGACTAGTATAGTACAAGAGACAAGCCAATAAAAGCACACTCAGACACATAAAAGTGGTATTGCCACAGCTGATAACTAAATAACTCACTCAATCTACATTATTTTGTGGTACAAATTAACGTGGTATTACGTGTTATTTCAAAAATATCATTAAAACAAACAAAAATATTGAGTAATACTCGGAGTAACTTATACACATTATAACCTCGGCGTAACTATTCTACCTAGTCATTTCGTTCAGTTTCACATTCACAACCAATCAAGGTTGTGAATGAATGATCAAAATAAACAAATGTCAAACGAGTTTAGAAGATACACACGCATATAAACACAATTAAATCTCTTCGATTTTTAGCCGAACTTCAAAAAAAGGAGGAGGTTCTCAATTCGTCGGACTCTGTTTTTCGATCGAGCGAGCGAAGCGAGCGAAGATCTTAGTGGTAAGTTGGGCGATTTTGCTTTGTATGTTTGTATGTTTGTATGTTTCACGAATTGTTGTTCGAGCATAACTGTCGAACCGTTCATCCAATCTGCATGAAACTTGGTAGGTCAATAGGTTGTGGTAAGGAAATTTACGGTGGAGCATATGAGCTTAATCGATGAAGGGGTTGTGAAGATATTGGGTTCCCAAGGGGGTAAAAAATTATGAAAGTTACACAAATATATTGAGTGGGGTGTCATACGAAAGGGCTTATTTTGTACATTCCAAAATGGTTTTTATTTTTAATCTAGGATGTATAGTTTTTGAAATACGACCAAAGACCAAAAACTACGAAACCAGAGCTGCAAGAGCTCCCGTTTCATAGAGTTTCGATGTCTTCGTAGCTCATTGACTGGTCGGTCTTAAAAAGAGAGTGGCATCGTTGTGGTTTGGTTTGCAATGATTTTAGATGCTACTTGATTTATTTTCATGATAAAAAAATTTTTGATAAAAAATGAAAATAATTGGGGTAAAAAAAGTTAAGTAAACAAATATATTGAGTGCGGTGTCAAATGAAAGGTCTTTATTTGTACATTCTAAAATAGTTATTATTTTTATTCTAGGACGTATACTTTTAAAAATACGACGAGAATTCATAAATATGAAATAAGTAAATGAAAAATTAGACACGACATTATGTATTGCATGCATGCTAGTATTTTTTACCATGAAGAGCTAGCGCAATAGGCATACCCGGCAGTAGTAGCACTTGAAATTATAGGGGTAGTCAGAAGAAAGTCCAAATGTTGGCCATCTACGGTGCGCGAGATCTCAGTTCGGGGCGAACTACTAGTTTTATGTAGGTTCACCGATTACTCGAAGACGCCTGGACCGATTTTATTTATCAGGGATCTTCAGAGTTATGAACAGAAATGCGAGAAGCATTGAGAGTGCAGAAAATTGCTCAGCTTAGAACATTGAAGTCGGTTTTTTTAATTTTTTTATATAGCCACCTTGTTCTTCTCTATGAATTCATTCTTCTTAAGGTGGCGGCTTCGCGCCCGAGACCGAGCCAGGAAACCGAGACAGGAGACTGTTGTCATATAAACTGACGGTTCTCTGTTTCGTGTCACTTTCGCACGCCCCTACAAAGCCTGTCTGAAATTGTTACATAACATCTTGTTTTTGACCCAAACGGGGAATGAAAAGCTACTTCGCCGTAAACAGTTTTTACTAGCACAGGAAGTAAGTCCGAAGCCCCATGGTGCTAATCTAGATTGCTTCCCTTAGCCTTGTTAAGTTTACCGTTACTGCTACTACTCGTAGCTCTAGTTTAAGCACTATGGAAAATGTACCTCTTGTTGTTGAAATAAATATTCTATTCTATTCTGTCTGTTTCAGTCTCCTGTTTTGGTCTCGGGGGCAAACCGCCACCTTTTGCTAGCTGTTTGTAAAAAGCTGTGTTTCTTTAAGGTTTACGGTTATCGCCACCAGTGCTGGCGCCCGCAATCGCACTCAAAAACAACGATAGTGCTAAGAAACGATATTTAAGCCGGGACTCACTATTACTGGTTACTGGGCTATGCTCTGGCATCTGTTTTCTTTGCACTGTTTGTTTTGGAAGGGAAATGTTTGTATTAGAAACGTATACTGGATGATAATAAACGCTCTTTGTTATTCCTTTGCGTTTTTGAGATCAAATTTAAACATTTTTGTAGTAAATTTACTCAATGTTATACTTAGCTAGAATAATTTGAGGTTTTGGTCAATAAATAGAATGAAGATTATTAAAAGTACGTACATTTTATTCAGGCTCACAACACTGTATCCTCAGGTATAGTAGAAATTGTTTATGCTCTTCTGACACTTAGGAACCATTCTTAAAGGGATAAAGAAAGAGATTTTACGTCGGCTAAATTCGAAAACCTCATAACTCCATCTTTTTTACGAAAATGATTTTTTGATGCAGTTTAGTAGAGAAGTAGATTTTCTACCAAACTGTATCAAAAAATCATTTTCGTCAAAAAGATGGAGTTACGAGGTTTTCGAATTCAGCCGACGCGGTGACGTTTAGTGAATCTATAGACATTTATTTACAGGTTTAGCTAGTCAGAAAGAATTCCAACCAACCGATTTCCACATTTTGCGAGCTTTCTTACTTAACAACAGGCTGCAAGCTCATCGCCGCTTCTTAAGCTCCCAAGAAAACCTAATTAAAAGTATACAACTAAAATTTTTCTCAAGTCCGTTAGTTCTTCTTTGCTCAGTGCCTCTCCATTAATGAAGGTTGGCAGTCAGCTTCAAATTTTAAGAAGCTCTCTCCCCCTTACAGTTGGGCCGACGGATCTAGGCGTACGTGAAGTCAGGCTCTGCGCTGCGCAGTAGAAAATTTTGTATGAAAAAGTTGCACTGCGCATCGAAACGGCTAACTTCACGCACGCCGAGATCCGTTGGCCGTACTGTACTTATGAAAGATGTTTAAAGTTGAACACTGGTTAAACAACGTCCCGTCTCTGTTTGTCACTTTCTACAAATAACTTAAAGGCAGGACGTTGATTAACCAGTGTTTAACTTTAAACATCTTTCATAAGTAAGGCCCTCTATGTCCAGCACAAGTCTGAATAGTTGTTCCACCGTCTTTAATAATATTAATAACTAGCTGGCGCCCGCGGCTTTGCCCGCGTGGACTACCATTTTTTTATCCTACGGGAACCGTGCATTTTTCTCTATTCCTGGTCATTATAAAATATACATGTCCGAGGTAAGCGACCCATCGCTGGTACGGAAATTATAATTACAATTTATCCGGACCTAATGTTCCGGATAAATTGTAATTATAATTACGGAAATTATAATTACAATTTATCCGGATAAATTGTAATTATAATTATGGAAATTATAATTACAATTTATCCCGACCTAATGTTCCGGATAAATTGTAATTATAATTTCTGTTCTAGTTTCCGTTAGTATTCGTTTCGAAATCTCTCAAGTTAATATCGAGAAAGTTCACAAGCATTAAACTAAGCCAATTACGCCTGAATCAAAGCTTTGTCGAATAAACGAATATTATGTTCGAGAAAGAACGTCAAAGCAAAGTATTTGTTCAGAAATTCTCAAAGAGTCCTATTGTTATTTTTCATCGCATTAGTTGAATCCTCTCTGATTCACTTGGAAATCTTACTAATATTATAAACTAGCTGCTGCCCGCGGCTTCGCTCACGTGGTACCCGGATGAAAACTAGCATAAGTCCTATTCCCGGTCATTATCTATCTGTATCCCGGATGAAAACTAGCCTAGCATAAGTTCTATTCCCGGTCATTATCTATCTGTATTTTAAATTTCAGCCAAATCGGTTCGGTTCGAGTAACCCATTACTCATACCAACATGCATAATAATTATGGAAAATTTAGAAGCATAGTTACTTAAAATCACACCTCTTTCACGCAGGTAGATATTACATTTTCACTTTCTACAATCCTAACACAAGTTGCCTCATTACATTCTTCATACAAACTCGTTATTGGTAAACTCGTGGGTACTTTTGGCTTGACCCAACTCCAAAATGTCACAATGTCCAACTGTGTTCTTATAGGTTAAATGAGAATTTTCTCGCCATTTATCCAGTTCCATTTTCAAATTCAGATAAAAACGGGAACAATATACTACAAAAGTACGTGACCGTTCCTAGTCACGTGGCATCCCTTGTGGCCAATTAAAGCTTTCGTTTGTTACGTAGAGGCCTTCATAAGGATTACTCATACGAGAATATTCAAGAGGCTTTTTTACGAGTTTTTATTTAACTTGTTATGTACTGGCAACCGATTGAGCTAAAATAGCTTATAGATTCTCAGTGACAATGCAATATTATAGTAACAGCGAGCTGATCTGATGATGGAGTCAGGAGCTGTTTAATGAAATTAACCAGTAAATAACTGTAAACGTATGTAAGCTGATTTAGGCCTTTTTGAAAAAGCTTGTGACTTGAAAAATGTATATGAAGACATTTCATCAGGCAGGAGGTTGCGGGTTCGATCCCCGCCGCGGGACAAATGTTTGTATGATTTGCAAATATTTGTCTCGGGTCTGGGTGTTTTCTATGTATATTATGTATGTATTTACAAAAAAAATGTATATAAGTAGTATATAAGTCATGTGGTTGCCATAACACAAGCTCTGCTTAGCTTGGGGCTACATGATGCTGTGTGAAATGTCCGACAATATTTATTTATTTATTTATTTATATTATTGATGTCTGTCAATGAAACGAATGGTCACGTAGGTACTATAGTGATTTGAAAGCAGTAAACGTACTTATAACTTAGACCTTTACATCTTTACTAGATGATTTATACAGTGTCAGGAAACAATCATTGACTACACTTACACGGGACACTGTAGTGCCATGTTGAGATGGCTTGCCCAGCACCCAAACCATCCTATCCACAGGAAAGACATGCTCAATACGTGTGGGGCTGACTTAGCCGCGGGTTTCCTCACGATGTTTTCCTTTACCGTTTAGAGGTCGTGTTAATGCGCATATTATTTTTTGGTAATGAAAAATCCAATTAATGCATGGCCAGAATTCGTACCCACGAACATTGGACCGAAAGTCGAGGTACTATATACCCCTCGGCCAACAAGTAGTAAGTTTTAAAAATTTTCGCTTCGTATCAACAATGATTTAATAATATTGAAGCCAGTTACTAACTCCGTGTGAACAAATCCTTGCGGCGGGTAATGAGGGAACATCTGATCCATTATGCACTGTGAAAGAGACGGTTTAGACTGAGATAGTAGACAGATTATGTAGGCACTGTTTAATAATTCAGCCAATCTGTGCTCTTGTCAAGTTGTGGTACTAAATTAGTACAATATGACCTTAGTAACTCAATCTGTCTAGAATTGAAACATTTTATGATTTTGTATAGTTTCTGGTTTGAATCAAAGTATTGAGCAAGGTAATTTATTTTCCTGATACCTGGTAGAGCTGTAGTAAAAATCTGATGCTTTGTAAATCATAAATAACTCTACACAAGTTTTTTTTTTTTTATTTCATAAAAAAAGTAAGTACTTGTTTAAACATTATATTGTGCCCGAAAACCTTATTAGGTTTGAGTAGACACACATAAGTTTGTAGGTATCTATGAATGGATTGCCACGCAGCGTTATTTTTTCACCAAATTAAAATAGAGTCTTTTTGTTATAAAAACTCGATTTTAGACTTACCATTGTTCTACAATCTATGAATCTATCTATGGGATTGAAAATGAAAAGAAACAGCTAATTGGTTGCATAATTAAGACGCAGTAGACTTTCTTTTAGTGTAGGATTCCGATTCTTTGAGAGTAGTCCATTTGAATGGTAAAGTCAATTTATACTTCAAAAGTCGTGGGTCACGTAGAGGGTCCAAAGTACTTCATTGAATTCATACCTTTTAACCTTTACTCGACTTCATAATAACTGTAGGCATAAACGATTTAGTACAACGAATTGCTTTACAAAATAGTCGAGAAGTTCCACCGTCAAATTGAAAAAGTTGCAAAATTATCGTGAATTTTCCGACCTTGTTCGGGAAAGTTGATGTAATCTTCAAAATATCTCAGCAGTCTTCACGACAGAAACGTTGAGAAATGGACTTTATTCCGTTGGATTAAGATTTCAATTGTCTTGAATGTGATTCTGCTTGCTTAAAATGTGTGTCTACCCGCGTTGTACTCTATTTGGCAGAAGAAGGTAAACAATAAAATGGCTTTCATGATAAAGGCAGGATTTTGAGGAAAAAATATTTTAAATTATGTTCCGACTCATTAGTTATACCATTCTCAGACGGAGTTCTTATAATATAAGCGTAGGTATATTTAAAACTAAGATTATAGAAAACTAAATTGATACCTAAAGTAAAGGGGAAACTAAGTAAAAATGCTGTAGTGCATGGGACATTCTAGAGATGTCTCACTAAGTCATTGTATCGGCATTATCAGGAAATACTTACATGGAAAATCCTTTGTGCGGAGGGTGATTAATAAAGGAAATGTGATCTTTCTTTCAACAACTGTAATAAATATTTTACTTTTAATATGGACTAGAATTATCTCAAATTTTAATTTATTTATATTTATTTATTTAAAACGTGTTATGTATTTACGACGTTTTCCTTTTCTGTATACTTAGAGTTAGTTTTCTGTAACGAAAAGTTCATTAATGCAAAATCAATGATCGTCAAATCGAATGGCGAGGTACGTTCCACTAAGCACAATTCTTACAAACGTAAACAGTAAAATAGAAACTCTTTGATTTTCTTTACCTTACTCTATTATCTTTACTCTATTATTTTATAATCTAAGGTGAAATTGAGTTTGAACGAACGCAGAAAATGCGCACAATTACTTGTCACACGACGCGAGCAAATTAGCCGTATTTTATGCTCATACAGTGTCGATGGGGGAAATGATCGCGAAATGAAATATCTGGTCTGTAAGACGACGTGAAATGTTCATTAGGAACTTGAAAATAAGGTTCTCTTTGCCTTGACATATGGATAGAACAAAATCTAAAGGAATGTGTTGAAATCAAAATGTCTACTGAAGGTGGAAATTAAAATATTGAATGAAGACTTTACCAATATTATTTTACAAATCAATTTTCTCGGTAACTCAGTTTTAAATCTGCCTCAAGACCTAGATTTTGCCTTACTACCTACTACTTTCTTTGCATTTGAGCCACAATATGAATAATCCATTTATTATAGAAGCGTTCGTGGCGTAGCTTGCTTACACGTTCTCGATTGTAGCGTTGTGCGCGGTCACAATTTGGATGGGTGACCGTAAGTAGCATTACAAGCTAAGCGCTTCCGTGTTTCGGAGGGCACGTTAAACTGTCGGTCACGGCTTTTAAGTCGTTAAGCTATGACGGAGGCCTTTAAGCGGTCCAAAAAGCTCCGTCACCAGAGTTGGCCACTTGCTCATACGAAATTACTTTATGTATTATCATACTCGTAACTATCCGTTTCAAAGATTGCCTCCTGACACTGTATAAATCATCTAGTAAAGATGTAAAGGCCTAAGGGTGGATTCTACCAAACTGTCATCTTACTCCCAGAGTAGTTATTCCATTAGCCGACAGAATTCGAAATACATTTGTTTAGAAAGCGCAACCGAACATTATTAGGTGCATTAAAATTATCCTGGTTATAAGGTGTCAACTTTACAATGTCAAAATGTTCATACTAACAACAGTTTATCTGTGGTTTAATCTCCAGATAAAACTTATTCCAGTTTGGTAAAATCCAGCCTAAGTAAGTTAACTATCCGTATAATATGAATATTGGCATAGTATAGATGGATATCTAAATTAGGTATCTCAATATTAAGGTTCATACAAATCATCCCTAGATAGCTATTCTAATCCGGATCACGTATTTTGTACTAACTAACCTATTTAGCACGAGTTACCATAGAACAAGGATGGAAATAATGTCAAAGGTAGCTTAAAAAGTGAAAACCCTTCTCTCAAGTGCTAAGAGAGCTCTCCAACGTGCAAATTATGGCAGACGTCAGAAATGCAGGTGTATCCCTCAGATTTAAGGATTTGGAGGCAAATTATCCTATTATTTATCTATGTCGTTATCGGAAGAAGCGATAACTTAAACTGAAGTGGTAATATTATGTAGGTATATAACATTGGTATAGCAACATTTCATTTTTTTGTCTTTATTACAATGTGTGGAGTTAGTTTTTAATAATAATAATTGAGGATTTCTTATAAGGATCACTTCTTTTTTGAGCTTTTAGAGATCAACTGCTGCTGTTAATATTAAAAAAAAATCAGGTTATTAATCTGCTGATTTAAAGGTTTAAAACATTCTCACAATTTCTTAAATTTAATTTTATACTAGCACCAAAATTATAGATCCTAGAAGGTGACTGTCAAAAACAACTTGTATTTTAAAAATGCATTTATTTCAAACCTTACTGGCAATCCCTAAAATATTATTTGATTTGTAGAACACGTAATATTAAAACCATAAAAAACCTGATAAACTAAATCCTGAACAAAGTTAGGCTGTTTTATACCCGCGATTCTGACGAATGTGGAAATTATGGGCGCATGTGGTGTCAAAGTGCCCTTGAGCGGGTCAGGTTAGGTGGCTTTTTCAAGAGTCAGGGTAATTACAGCCAGTATAAGTGGACCCCTGCTAATTAGGTTTCGAATGGCCGTTTTTGTAATTCGAGTATTTTTCGGATTCGGGTCTTTGTGTAAATAAATAAATATTGCTGGACATTTGATACAGCGCCATCTAGCCCCAAACTAAGCAAAGCTTGTACTATGGGAACCAGATAACTGATAATTATATTTGGAAACACATACTTACTTATAATACTTTATGACACCCAGACACAGAACAAACATCTATGTTCATCACACAAATGTCCTCGGTGGGAATGGAACCCTCGACCTACAGCGCAGAAGGCAGAGCTACTACCAACTGAGCTAAGAAGGCAGTCATGTGGTAAGTTCGTGTTCATGGCCAACTCTGGCCACCAGGTGATATGGTTTAATACGTTCACTCCCTGCGGTTCCTACTAAAGGGTGCAGCATCGCTGGCAGATTGCACCAATGGGTGTCGGTGGCACTAATATTAATTCTATACCTACTATTACTAGTAGTTCGCCCCGAACTGAGATCTCGCGCACCGTTGTGTTGATAGCCTAGATTTGGACTTGTTTCTGACTACCCCTATACCTACGTTAAGTGCTCCTTCTAGTGTTTACCACACAATGATATCTAATGCACTACCTCAGTATGGTAAAGATTATAGGCATGCATGCAATACATTAAGTCGTGTCGTGTTTATATTCAATAGTTGACCCCGCGAACTTCGTACCGCGCCTCAGGGAAGGCCTCTTAGTTCGAGAAATTATTAAAATAGCAGTTCAATACAAAATGTATGAGAAAATCAATTCCCTCCCCCTCCCCCTCCCTCTCCGCCTCCCTCCCCTCCCCTCCCCCTCCCCTCCCCCTCCCCACCCCTCCCCCTCCCCTCCCCCTCCCCTCCCCTCCCCCTCCCCTCCCCCTCCGTCTCCCCCTCCCCCTCCGTCTCCCTCTATAATTTTGGTACTAGCCCAGCCCACTATTTGCAGGAGTTAGCATTTGCATACGTGACAGGTTGCAAGCCCATCGCCGCTATTAGAACGTTAACTGGTTTCCTCACGATGTTTTCTTTCACCGTTTAGAGCTCGTGTTAATGCGCATTTAAATTTTTCTAATCGAAAAATCCATTGATGAGCACGGCCAGGGTTCGAACTTACGACCTATGAATCGAAAATCGAGCACTCTTCCACTCGGCCAACACGGCTTTTATTTCCAATCTCAAGGAAAAATATCAAGAAGCAACTAAAATCATTGCAAACCAAACCACAACGATGCCACACTCTTTGTCTGTTAACCAGACCTCCGAATACATCGAAACTCTATGAAACGGGAGCTCTCTCCATACATCCGTTAATTGGTTTTCATCATTTTTCTTTTTCTCTGTATTTCAAAAACTATAGAACCTAGAAGAAAACTAAAAACCATTTTGGAATGTATAAATTGAGTACTTTCATATGACACCCCACTCAATATATTTGGGTAACTTTGAAAAAAATTTACCCCCATGGGAACCCCATATCTTTACAACCCCTTCATCGATTACGCTCATATGCTCCACAGCAAATTTCCATAGCACAACCTATTGACTTATCAAGTTTCATACAGATTGGATAAGCGGTTCGATAGTTATGCGAGAACATAAAAATGAAACATACAAACATACAAACATACAAAGCAAAATCGCCTAACTTGCCACTAAGATCTTCGCTCGCTTCGCTCGCTCGATCGAAAAGAGCAATATTTGTTTGTTTTTTTGTACTCACGTTCTCGAAAACGGCTCTCACGATTTCGATGAAATTTGCGGTACGTGGGTTTACGGGGATGAAAAATCGATCTAGCTATAGGTCTCATATCTAGGAAAATTCGTTTTCTCGGCATTTTCACGCAAAAAGATATACCAGTGCAATGTGGTTCGTAATTTCACGGGATTCCTTGAGACCAGAGTGGCTAAGTGGTCAGGGTATCCGCCTTCAACGCCGAAAGCTGCGAGTTCTTCAGAATCTCTGTCAATGATTTGTTAATTTGTGGCCAATGAGTTTTTTTTTTTCTATTTGCACCTGAGCAGAGCTCGGTCGCCCAGATATTATACCTAGTTAATAGTCGACACTTTTAATAATCTCCAATATCAAGAAGTTCTCAACTTACATAGTTCTGTTTGAACACGCTATAACTATTCAAAATTGTTTATCCAAATGTTTGTGTAACTTATTCAAAGTTATAGTCTGGTTAGACCTGGGTCTAGGGTTAACCTCGTAACACTAATAAGCCCTAGATCAAGTTTCGTAAATTATTATCAAAGGAGTAGGTGGGATTTGGGAGAGACTTGTGGTGATAAGGTTTACAAAAGTTTTTGTTTTCTAAAATGTAGCGATTATAATATAGCAACCATGATTCACCTTTTACCTAAAAGCGTCGTTTATATGGTGCGAGTTTCTCGCCTCGAAGACATGCGCGGTCCGAAGGGGTCATGACCCCCCCAAAATCATTGACAAACCTCTAACATCCAGCAAAAAAATACGTAGGTACGTACTAGCAAAAAGCGTGACTACCCCCCAAAATCAAAGTCTGCGACCGCCAATGCTCGAATTATCGAAAGCAAATGTCAAAATATGACAATGTAAACTAAACATAATAATCATATGTGGAAGGTCGTGTATTTCATCCAAGTTAAAAATGCTTCTTTATTTATAACTTAAAGCGGTATGTAATTTACGAAGCTTTCATTAGCTACTCTTAAGTCTACCCAGGGGCGTAGCTATAGCTTTGTTAAGGGGGGGGTCCAAAGGTTCCAAAATACAAAGATCATTGTTAAGGGGGGGGTCCAAGGGGTCCAAAATACAAAAATTGACTAGGTTTCCTCCGAACTCAATGGGGTTTTGGGGGGTCCGGACCCCCTAAACCCCCCCTTATATACGTCCATGAGTCTAGATCACAAGTTAGATTGATATGTACTACGTACGTACACTTAAATTACCACTGAGGTTCGCCACTAATTCAAACAATTAGCTTGAAATGGCAATGTTAATATTTAATGGATTTCGTAAGTGTATCCATACATACTTAGAATATAAGTAAGTTCGTATGAGCTAGTGGCTTACCCTGGTGACGGAATTTGTAAGCTTCCATTATGGCTTAGTAAGTAAGTAAGTAAGCAGGGCAATTCTACTAGATGACAACGTCAATCATTCCGCTGCGGTTTGTATGTCAGCCATTTGGTGAATAGTAGAATGGCTTTTCAAAAATTTGTTCTGTCAAAGTCCAAACCTTACCTAAAACTTCACCACAACTGAGTCGTTTGTCATAAGTAGAATAAGAAACAGTCGAAAATCTAAGGTTTAGAGGTTATGCTTGTGGTTCATAAAAGTTTTGTACTAGAATTACCACTCTTGGAAGATTTAGAGGGCATTATAGGCAAATTAGTTATACTTACTCGTAGAATTTCTCAATTCTTTGTTTTGAAAACACGATTGGTGAAAATTTTCTCGGTAGTACATATGGTTTTATGGAACCTCAAGGAAGTATAGGTATAAAGGTCTTTTTACCTGTTTATTCAAAGAAATTGCGTAGCGAACATTTTTAGCCCTCTAGTTTCAATTTGTTTCTTAAATATTTATTTATACATCAATGGGATCCAACCCTTGGAACCTGAAGAACCCCGTTGATTTGATTACGAGCGATTAATTAGTGGGGAGTCCAACCAACCCCAAATATTATAAGCATGGAACAAAGACGGTCCTAAATTAATTTCTACTTATTTTGAAAATTCTCTTTCTGAGGGAGCAGTTATTTGTTTTTGATAATAGAAAATGCAGTGAAAATAAGGGTAGCCAGAAAATTGGTTTGTTTATTTTTATGCCATAAATTTTACCTTTGAGGTCCATGGTTACAATTGAGATGTGTCTTAAGGCTCGAGACCGGAGAGCGAGATCAGAGATAGGGCTCTGTAGGGGCGCGCGACAGAGACAGGACACAGAGAACCAGCGTCTGAACCCACCATGATGCGGCGTTCACACGCTCGCGTGCAAACAGACATTCAACGAGCAATCAAATCATATGATTAGAGCGAGCGCGAAGTAGCTCTGTCGCTCTCATTTCAACGAGACCGAAGGCGACAGAAGATAGTTACTTGAAAAGTAACCCCATTCATATTCGATTGTCAAATTACCACGGCTCCAGATACTGTTTTTTCTTATCACTCTTATTTCAATGAAAAGAGATGGCAATAGATTTCAGTCAACAGAGCTCTAGGAAGCTTGTAAGTCCATTATGAATAACGGGTTTGTAAAATAGACATGTGCTAATTTACTATCAGGCGCCGTACCATGAACTCTTAGAGCAATGTTAAAACAAGCTTAAAACAGTCCTATTGCTTTAGAAATTACATTCGTTGTCATGTTTCAAGCTGGTTTTAACATTGCTATAGGAGTTCATGGTACGGCTACTGGACGTGAATTTGGCTACTCTCTAGCTTAACAATTTTCCAGAAATTCACTATGTTTCACTAAATTCACTACGTTTACCGTTTCAAACCTGGGGCCCTAGCCATATTACACGATCTATCGTCGCTGTAGTACGATCTATCGTCGCTTTGAATAGAACACTTCAAAATGTATAGGAATTGACGTTCTGACCACGTGACTCATCTACTTGAAACGTCAAATCCTATACATTTTGAAGTGTTTCTATTCTACAGCGACGATAGATAATGTAATATGGCTAGGGGGGCTGTTTGCTGGCTAACAAACTATGGAAGAAGCACTTCACTCTTATAACCTAGTTCCACTTTGCTCCAAATGAGAGCTTCACAAAGTCAAGCATAGCATAAAATCCGTGCTTCATTAGTTAATTGGCTAACAAGCACGTGAGTATTCACTTAGATAATGACAGCGTGAGCTTTAAGTAAAAAATATCTACGGAAAACTTTGAAAAACTCTTAACCAAGTATGTATAAAGGGTATCTTGAAGCGCTCGTGTCATAGCTTGCGTTGTTCTTGACAGATCGTTGAAGCCAAGCGTTGTTCTGAAAGGTCATCATTTAGATGGGTGGTTAAGGTGCTTATACCAGCCGATGACCTTGAGCGAATGGGTGTGGCTACTATTTCGGCCCCGCACCACCCGCACATTCCGCGCGGTTCCGCGCCGGCCGCGAAATAGTTTTCGCGCGTAACCTAAACCGCAATTGAAGACATCCGTGGAATGGTAAACGAATGCTGAGACGCGAGAGATGCGGGTTCGATTCCCATTACGGGATACATTTTTACAAGATCTGCAAGTACCTATTTGTTCCTGGTCTGTGTTTTGTGGTAAGTAGGTACCTAGGTACCTAACTTCCTAGCATAATGTGAGTAACCTAGGTACCTAATCGAAATTCTTGATACCCATGACGGATTCCTAGTGTAGGGACCGCTTACCATCAGGTGGGCCGTATGCTTGTCTGCTACCTTAGTAGTATAAAAAAAAAAAAAAAAGGGACTACCTAGTGGAGGTTTTATGTTATTGTATCAACGAGTAGGTACGTAAATAAGATACGGGTGGAATGATTTCGAAACAAAATCTCTAAGCTAAAGGAGAAAGGGAATACTGGACCTAGAGACAAAATTACGGTTATATTATAGGTGGTGTTTTAACCGTTTGGCTGAAAAATAAAAAAAAAAACTGATTTTTGAGAACTTTCACCTTGAATAAAATGTTTAGCATGGTGACCTATTCATTCGCATAATGTTATTTGTCATAAAATCATACGACATACGTATCTAGTCATAAAATTTTGTAGTCATATTATTACATTCGCATAATTATTTACAGGCATACATTTCTGATGTCCTAATATTTTTTAAACATAATGATAATGAGCATAATGGTGGCAACTCCTTTTGTCATACTACATTTTGATACTGATTTTGTTAGAAATAAACCTTTATGTCCTAATATTTATTGGACATAATGTTTAGTAGTCCTAATTTACTGTTTTATTATAAGTAGGCAAAATAGGTCAGGTTTATAAAATGTTTCATACACCCACGCAGATAGAACTTGCTCACAGAAAAAATAAGTAGGTTTAGGTTTTTTTATAGCACGCGTTTCACACACCCACGCAGAAAGGACTTTCTCACAGAAAAAAATAGTAGGTTTTGATTATTTTTTTATAGCACGCGTTTCACACACCCACGCAGAAAAGACTTGCTCACAGGAAAAACTAGTAGGTATAGGTTATTTTTTTATAGCACGCCTTTCACACACCCACGCAGAAAGGACTTTCTCACAGAAAAAAATAGTAGGTTTTGGTAATTTTTTTTTATAGCACGTTTCGCATATTTTTTTAGTCATAGTTTTAAAAGCCATAACGTTTCACGTCCCAATATTTGTTATTCATAAGCATTTGTAATAATAACATCACTACTCCTACCATCACTTGTAATAATTCAACTAGTAATAAAATATAAATGCCATAATTTTTTAAGTCCTATTCATTGATAATCCTATTTAGCCATATTTATAACTTGACATACAATTTAGTACGCATAATATTTATCGTCATAATGGTATCAAACCATACTACTTCGATAAACAAAAGTTTTTAATGTCATAATTTTTGAAGTCATATTCATTGAAAATCATAAAATATTTTAGTGTCCTGTCGCATCCCAAACTACTTCCTGCACTGTCTGTACGCCTATCCCTGCTTGAATTCAAGCAATACAACGATATAATTATGTGAAGACTACGGTTTTATTCGAGAATCACATAGCTTACCCGGCTAGGATAAAATGTATCCTAGCTAGATTATTTTTTCTGAGAGCAATTCCTTTCTACGTGGGTGTGTGATTTTTCTGTGAGCAAGTCCTTTCTGCGTGGGTGTGTGAAACGCGTGCTATAAAAAAAAATAACCAAAACCTACTAGTTTTTTCTGTGAGCAAGTCTTTTCTGCGTGGGTGTGTGAAACGTGTGCTATAAAAAATAAACCAAAACCTACTATTTTTTTCTTTGAGAAAGTCCTTTCTGTGTGGGTGTGTGAAACATTTTATAAACCTGACCTATTTTGCCTACTTATAATAAAACAGTAAATTAGGACTACTAAACATTATGTCCAATAAATATTAGGACATAAAGGTTTATTTCTAACAAAATCAGTATCAAAATGTAGTATGACAAAAGGAGTTGCCACCATTATTATATAATTATATACAGGGTGTGGCAAATTCTTGGTCACTGAAGGGTAGCTACCTTTTCTCTTGTAGTTAGAAAGTTTTGTTCTTAGGAAACTTCGGTTTTATTTTGAAGAAAAAAATAATTGCATTTTTAGATTTTTGAAAAAAATTAACGTTAGCCTAAAAAATTACATTTGTAAAAAAAAACAAGTTGGTCTTAATCGACTCTATTTCCCACCAGGAACACTTCTCCCAAAGTAACTTATCAAATCAAATCGTAAGTTTTTGCAATAATTCAAAAAAACACATCCCATACATTTTCTATGAAATTAGTACTTAGTTGTAAACATTATAGTGCCACTTATTCGATGGTTATTAATTTAATTTCGTTACTGCTTCGGCATGCTGGGAGGCTATTGTAAAGCCTTAGGCGCCTCAGAAAGAGCCGCAAGAGAGAATGGTATGCATGGAGCATACCATTTGTACTCTGCAGGCAAGCACTTTGTTCTAAATTTAAATACGTGCTTTACAATAGCCTCCCAGCTTGCCGGAGCAGTTATGAAATTAAATTACGAACGATAGAATAAGTGGCACTGTAATGTTTACAACACCTAATTTCATAGAAAATGTATGGGATGTGTATTTTTGAATTATTGCAAAAACTTACGATTTGATTTGATAAGTTACTTTGGGAGAAGTGTTCCTGGTGGGAAATAGAGTCGATTAAGACCAACTTGTTTTTTTTTGACAAATGTATTTTTTTAGGCTAACTGTACTTTTTTTCAAAAATCTAAAAATGCAATTATTTTTTTCTTTAAAATAAAACCGAAGTGTCCTAAGAACGAAACTTTCTAACTACAAGAGAAAAGGTAGCTACCCTTCAGTGACCAAGAATTTGCCACACCCTGTATATTATATATTACGCGTTTTTTATATACACTCTAGGGGTTTAACGCATAAGACCACGTGGGGTCGGGGTGCTCTTTGTCGGATCTGTCACTCATTTTAAACCTAACCTACTCGAGTCGGGGTGCTGCGTGTCAGATTCTGTCATTCATTTCGAACCTGTTTTAAGTAGGTATGTTACAAATACCTGTAGGTGACCTCACTATTATTATACTGTTTATTTAAGTATTTATTATAAGCACAGTTACTTAAATACACAATATTACAAATACCACTCACACATTACTTTTGTGTTTGTTTACTACCTCAGCTACCAAATCTACTAAAAATTCACTCGAAAACATGATTATTCGGAAGTGTAAGTTTTATGATTCGTAATTATTATGACACGTAAGTTTATAACTATGAAAGTTAGGGATTGAGAAATTAGGTAACATAAATTTATGAATTTCAAACTTCAGGGTTAACAATATACATGTATTATTGTAAATGATATTTATGAGACCATAATATTATGAATGGTGATGTTTCGGAGACACTTGTTATTAATGGTGATATTCGGACGATCACTTTTCGGAGACAAAATGGGAACCCGTGTAAAACACGTGCTTTAAAAAAAATAACCAAAACCTACTATTTTTTCTGTAAGGAAGTCCTTTCTGCGTGGTGTGTGAAACGCACGTGCTATAAAAAAACCAAAACCTACTATTTTTTTCTGTGAGCAAGTCCTTTCTGCGTAGGTGTGTAAAACGCGTGCTATAAAAAAAATTACCAAAACCTACTATTTTTTCTGTAAGCAAGTCCTTTCTGCGTGGTGTGTGAAACGCGTGCTATAAAAAAACATAAAACTACTTATTTTTTCTGTGAGCAAGTCCTATCTGCGTGGATGTATGAAACATTTTATAAACCTGACCTATTTTGCCTACTTATGATAAAACAGTAAATTAGGACTACTAAACATTATGTCCAATAAATATTAGGACGTAAAGGTTTATTACTAACAAAATTAGAATCAAAATGTAGTATGACAAAAAGTTTTAAGAGTTGTCACCATTATGCTCATTACCGTCATGTTTGAAAAATATTAGGACATCAGAAATGTATGCCTGTAAATAATTATGCGAATGTAATAATATGACTACAAAATTTTATGACTAGATACGTACCTACCTATGTCTTATGATTTTATGACAAATAACATTATGCGAATGAATAGGTCACCAAATTAAGGTGATCCTATTGTGTTCGAATTGAATAAAAGATTTTTGACTTTGACTTTGGATGTTTTACCAAGGATGTTCTAGTAGGTATACCTACTCAAGCATTATCACTCCAGTTTCAACTTGAACTTGTTCGGTCTCTGTACATGTAAATGAATAATAATGTACGTGAGATCAGTAGGTACGGTAGACACCTACCCAACAATAATGAGTAAGAATAAGAAGAAAAGAATACGGATCGCTCTGATGTGTCGTCGGTGACCCAGATTCATTACCTTTTCTCGAGTGTATTTAGGTCCCTACAGGTAAGTTAGGTAGGTACCTGCTAAGTAAAATACCTACATATCTACTTATTTACATCTATCTTCGTTCATTTGTTCTTTCCTACCTATAGGTACCTACTGTCCGCGCGCGAGTTGAGTGCAGAGCATACGAATCGGCTAGTGTTGAATTGAAGGACAACACATAGCTATACATACACAGCACCTATAGGTACCTACTGGTTGGTTTTACAATGTGAAATTGACTCTTATGTACATGCGCCAGAGAGGTCCTACCTAACTATGTATGTAGTAGGTAGGTATCTTATCTAGTAGTAGTAGGTATAGGTAGGTTACCTACACGAGATCATTTTCTTTTGGAATTGGTATAATACCTACCTACTTACCTATTTTCTTTATCGGGAAGTTGTCTTTTTCACGACCTCCTAAAATAACAAACATACCTACTTAAAAACATGAAAATCTACATAGGTAGGTACCTACTTAATATTTCTAATAGGTAGGTAAGTAACAACAAATTATTATCTAACACTAAATAAAGCGTCCATGCGCTAATAACATTTAATTTCGTAACACTAAATAAAACGTTCATGCGCGGATAACTTATATTTCTAAATAAGTCGTCTGTGTGCGAATAACATAAAATACCAATAAGTCGACAAGCAAAAAAAGGTGAGTGCGAGGCAGACGAACACAACCATCCCGTACGACAGTCAGCATTACTCTGCCGCCCGTCGCCCCTGCGACCGTAACGCCCACTAATTATTCGGAAAAATGGAAAATAATTAATTGCCACGAGAAAAACCGTCGCAGCACAAAATCATATTTGTAATTTGAAGGTAAAGTCTTTTCGCACATTTTAGTGAAAAAAAAATGTCAAAATTTTATGTCGTTTAGAGGTTGAATCGAATCAAAAGTCGAAAACAGCTACACTTTGTTATTTTTTTTCACATAGTAAATAAACAGTTAGAACTTTTTCGTATTTACAATTTGCAGATAAAAGGTCAAAGAATGACATATATTTTTTTGAGCACACAAAACTGATTCCTCTATGAGGAGAATGCCTCCAAAGAAGACCAATCAGGTCCTATAAGCGCCTTAACAAGGAGGTTGGCAAGTGGTTAACAGCTGAGTGCTTCCATGCTTCGGGTAGCACGTTAAATTGTTGGTCCCGGCTTTAAGCCCGTTAAACCATGACGGAGGCCTTTAGTTGGCCTAAAAACTCCGTCACTAGAGTTAGCTATAAACATACATAATTATTCTCGTATTATGTGTCAAAAACTTTCAGATTTAATTAAGTATCGATAGTGAGTTTGTATTGCAGTCACTTCGATTTTTAGGCAGTAGAAAGGCCTCTATGCCTTTACGACTAGTCGTGAATAGCATAATAGGTTATGCGACAATTATGAACGAGGATGTACTCTGCAGTAGTATTCGAGCCAGCATGTAACAAGGAATGCGTATGTCGCGGGAAAGTTCACTAGCGCGTTTAATGAGAGCAGCATTGTAGCTGAAACAGCTAGTGATGGGACGGATATTGTATCGAGTATCGATAGTACGTTTGATTGAATGAATAAAGTAAGCCAAATACGTAAGTAGTAAGTACCAAATTTGGTAACGGAGTTTTGTTAGGCCGCCTAAAAGCCTCCATCATGGTTTAATGACTTAAAAGCCGAAACCGATAATTTTACGCGACAGTTTTTTTTAGCTTAGCGTTCACTAAGTGCTTTTCCGAAGCACGAAAACGCTGAGCTGTTAATGCCACTTGCGGTCACCCATCCAAATTATGACCACGCAGGACTTCGCTTAATTTCAAACTACATTTCTAGACCGTTTAAGCAAGCTGCGCCATTAGCACTTCAACAATAACCATAGTTCTCAATTGAATTAAACAAAACTAAATTGATTAAATTAACTTAATGTATTGTACAATGGGCGGTCTTATCGCTTAGAAGCGATGAACAGTGGCTATTCTTGTAACAGGTTTTTTAATTCAAAAACCTCTAACATGTCTCAACGATTTTCTGAGTTCATCATTGTAGTGAGTTTGTAAAAAGCAGTCGCTTCTGAAGCCAGAATTTTCGGCAGTTCAAAGGCCTCTTTGTCTTTTTGGACGATATCGACAATTTTAATTATGTCATGTCAGGTTAACTGGAACTTGGACTTGACAGATATAATTATTTACCACTGATGAGTCGAATTGAAGTTGAAATGGAAATTGGGTTAATAATATGAAAAGTTCAATCGATAAAAATTTCAGTGTAGACTGTAGAGCATCACTATAACAACACCGAATTGCTTAATAACTGTCGCACAGTGGTACTGCACTGAAATTTGAATGTTTTTGCGTTCATTATCGTGGTTTTTTCTTGGGTCTGTTTTATTTAAAAACGACATTTATACTTAGTTATTGTCGTTATAAGAAATGCAAATGCCTATTTAATGAAATTTCTAATTAACTTGCCTAATAATTTGTGAATACTTACTTCATTTTGCTGTGTGGATTCAACAAAGGCAACTTTAACATCCTGAGTTTTTTATAAATAAACATAATTCTGAAAATATTTACTTAAACTTTAGTAAAAACCATCGTTAGTTTCAACCTCACTTTGAACAAATAAAGAAAAAATGAAAATGATCACGAATTCAAAAAAAATGATGAGGGGATTTATCCACTGATGTAAATTGAAATTCCACTTTTCCCCCTTAGGGGGGAATTTGTCAGGGGGGAAAAGTGGAATAACCCTGAAAGTCGAGCACTCTCCCACTCGGCCAACACGGCTCAAATAAAGAAGCATTTACTTATTAAAAGTACTTCATTCTTAACTTGATAACCAATAATTTCCTTTCAAAAAACCAATCCAATTATGGCTCCTAACTTGCAGGTAAAGATTTGCTCATAATAAATTCATTATAGCGCCCCGGGGGTTGGGGCGATACACCCTAAACTCATACACGTCTATTTATCACTTTCGGATAAATGAGCATTTGGGTGCTTCCTAGCTCGTTGGTTTCCGCTGTAGTGTGGGAGCTGGTGTTTAATTTAGCAGTGTGATAAGAAAATCGATTATAAGGTTTATTGTTTACTGGCTTGTGCCAGTTTCACTTTATTCGAACAGTTACAGTACTTCCAGCTTTAGGTTTCGGAAAACATCGGAAACAATCGCATAAAATTACAAAAACGATTGACGAAAAGTCATTTGGAAATAAAAATTATGTACCTACTCATAATTTCAACTTCATCGCAAACAAAATAAATTACAATGTAATTTTTAAGAAAAGCAAATTAGTTGCAAGCCGTCCGAGCTGCGATCTAACGACGTGCACTTCTGTCACATTCTGTTTTGTGGAATCATACACTGCTGTCGGATATATTCGGAATACACGAAACTAGCTGATACCCATTATTTATCTTGAAGTACTGTACAATTTTGACGACCTCTGTAGCGCAGTGGACAAAAACCCGCCTAAAACACAGAAGGTTGCAGGTTCGATTTCCGCCGCGAGGCTAATTTTTGTATGATCTACAAATATATTCAATCGAGCGAGCGAAGCGAGCGAAGATCTTAGTGGCAAGTTAGGCGATTTTGCTTTGTATGTTTGTATGTTTGTATGTTTGTATGTTTGTATGTTTCATTTTTATGTTCTCGCATAACTATCGAACCGCTAATCCAATCTGTATGAAACTTGATAGGTCAATAGGTAGTGCTATGGAAATTTGCTGTGGAGCGTATGAGCGTAATCGATGAAGGGGTTGTAAAGATATGGGGTTCCCAAGGGGGTAAATTTTTTTCAAAGTTACCCAAATATATTGAGTGGGGTGTCATACAAAAGGGCTTATTTTGTACATTCCAAAATGGTTTTTATATTTAATCTAGGATGTATAGTTTTTGAAATACGACCAAAGAACAAAAACTACGAAACCAGAGCTGCAAGAGCTCCCGTTTCATAGAGTTTCGATGTCTTCGTAGCTCATTGACTGGTCGGTCTTAAAAAGAGAGTGGCATCGTTGCGGTTTGGTTTGCAATGATTTTAGATGCTACTTGATTTATTTTCATGATAAAAAAATTTTTGATAAAGAATGAAAATAATTGGGGTAAAAAAAGTTAAATAAACAAATATATTGAGTGGGGTGTCAAATGAAAGGTCTTACTTGTACATTCCAAAATAGTTATTATTTTCATTCTAGGACGTATACTTTAGAAATACGACGAGAATTCATAAATATGAAATAAGTAAATGAAAAATTAGACACGACATTATTGTATTGCATGCATGCTAGTATTTTTTACCATGAAAAGCTAGCGCAATAGGCATACTCGGCAGTAGTAGCACTTGAAATTATAGGGGTAGTCAGAAGAAAGTCCAAATGTAAGCCATCTACGGTGCGCGAGATCTCAGTTCGGGGCGAACTACTAGTTTTGGATTCTATGTAAGGTATGTCTGCCTACTCCTCTAAAACATCTTGACTGACGAGAATATTTGTTGTCTCTAGAACTCCCAATTTTAATTAATCTGTAGTGATAAGTAAAGTAAGTACCTACCTAATAATTCTAGTTTTGTAAACTTTCTATATTTTAGCAACTTACATTATTTTTGTAACATAGTTGCTGGAACCCCATCCTCGTTGTTTGGTGGAGAGCGCTGATTCCGCTACTCAGTTTTTAAATTTTGCGGTAGTCAACGTTTCCTTTTTGTACTCTCCTACCTTGTAATTTGTTCCAAATAAACGCTTTGAATTGAATTGAAATTTCAAATTCAATAAGTACCTAATATTTATTTGGAACTAATTACTTACATAAAAAACAATCAAAGTAGGAACGTTGAACTGAATAAAGATCTAAAATAATTTCTATTAATAAAACATATTATCTAGAACAGTGGTTCCTAACCTTTTCAACTCCTATGACATGACAATGAAATAGATTTTACCCCTGTTTAACTTTAAATACCTCCCCCCGCCCTTCAAAATGGCATGTAAATGAAGCTGAAAAGTATTTAAGTTACTTATTTTCTTTTAATTTATGCGTTGGGTTACTAAATCTGTCAGAGTAAGTAAAGATGTAAAAGCCTAAGTTTAGAGTAAGTATAAAAAAACAGTTTTTTTCGTAAAGAAGATCTTGTTTCGTTCTATTATCCCAATAAAAAACTATTTACCCCCGTGGGGGTAATTACCCACAGGTTCGGAACCACTGATCTAGAAAATAATATCCTAGTAAGATACGTTATTCTAGAGTTAGCTCCTGGTCTATCTGGCTGCCGTTTCCCATCTATCAGTCGCGGCGTATGCTGAAGCTATCACTCAGCTAGCTCCGATTCTAAATCACATACTATGAGAACAATTCGTTTATATGTAAATTTCTAAAACTTTATCAAAAGTCAACAAAGCTTTATCAAAGATATAACACAACAAACAAGATTAAGTTGGAGTACATATTTAATCTTTTTATAATTTAGGTATTGATATTGAAACTATACGAATCGTGAGTATTTAAACGTGCTTCAAATATTATAGAAAATTCTTCTTGCATTACTATCAACATTTTTTATATACCCTCACAATTGTGTTTATAAAAAAAAATTTAATAAGGAATTAATTGTTTTTTATTGCAATCTCCTATTCTAAACAAAGTATGAGATCGGGAAACGGTTTAGTTTTCTCGCCCTAAGCTCTTGCTCTATCTGTTTGCCGGTCCTATATACCTACTAGTATCGGTACAACCATCAGTCAACCAACCCCGATTCAACTAGATGATACAAGCGCTTAGGAAATTGCGTGTTTCTTGTTTATATATATGTGTACTTCACAAATATAGGTACAGGCTGGCTCGGTGTAGAGATCGCATCGATATTCTTTCAAAATGCGAGAAATTTTGGAAAATATTTAAAACAATATTAATAAATATAAAATTATACCCAATATGATCCTATCAAAGAAAAAATGGTTCGAGTCTTAATATAACACTTACTAAATCCAATCTAATCTAATAAGCCCACTGGATCCCACTGTTGGGCAAAGGCTTCCCTTCCCTTTTTCTATTCACCCCGGTTGCCCCGGTCGGAGTAAGGCTTCTGTCGGCCAGTTAGTGGAGTAGTCGTTGAGTTCGTCCCGCCATCTCCACTTGGACCGACCACGAGGCCGCTTAACGCCTTGTAGAAATCTTAGCCCACAATTCTTCCAAACATACCAACAAACCAATAGTTGTACAAAATAAAATTCTACCTATACTTGTCCCCTTTAACTATCTAGGCGGTGGTCGGTGGAAGGAGGAGACTAACTAAAAATATGTTGAGGAGCGCTAGTTTCAGACACTTTTACAGGCTGATAAAGCTGATGATTTGTCACATTAACCGGACTAGTTCACTAATGGTAAGCGTCCACAGGCCCGCATCGCACGCAGCGGACGGATCGCATCAAACGGATTATCTGTGAAATGCGATGCGTACGATGCGGACATGTGGACGCACTTATATGAGTTTCTATACAAATAATACTACGATCCGTTGCGTGCGATGCGTCCGAAGCGTACGATACCGACATGTGGACGCTTACCATTAAACACCTTTATGTCTAACATATCGTCGTATTACCTAAGAAAATAAAGGGTCGCGATCACAGCTATCAGCAACAATCAAGTTCAATTCTTACATCATTACGCATAGCCCAAATAATAGATAAGACAAACTTTGCCGATGTTACTGGTAAGTCGAGCAAGGCTGTAGTTTCATGGATTCGTAGTTGACTTTGTTTGATAACGGCTCTATTTAGAAAGGGTGTATCTGAGTCTGTGGGCCCTATTAACCAAAACATGATCCGAGATAGACTGATACCAAATTTCCTGAGAAATTTGTTTCCATTAGTTTGTAAGCTGAAATAACCTCTGAGAAAATTATACTTAAACAAAATTCAATAAAAAGTTTATCTATAGACTTAAAAAAAAAAAACCACGTCTGTATCCTCAACAGTAGCTTGGTACTGAGAGATTTCTAAGGTATCTTAGCTCACAATGTTTTCTTTCACCGTGAAAACCGGAAAGTGAGTGGTAGGGCTTAGCGTGAACATCCTGAAGAAAATTTTTTGGTATAGGTTGGCGAAGGAGTACCTACTAGATATTTTGAATTTACAAAAGTAAAAAGAACAAACAATACATTTGGGAACATACAAGCACTTATCGAAATGATCCTACAGTATAAATAAATAAATATATATTTTTTTAATAATGCTGTACATTTATACAAAATATGTCGTAAGATTATGCACCACAACATGTTAAACAATGTATACACGTTGTTTAACATGTTGCATAACAACAAACATCTAAACGGACCTCGTGAAATAGAACAACTGTAACACGAAAACACCTTTACCTGGGCAGTTACTCACTGTTATTTAGCTCTCGCAGCCCTTTGAATCCAGCCATCATTTATCACAATTAAAATTTATTATTCCGCCCCTCAGAGCGTGTTATTAATTATTATTTAATTAAGATTTAGAGTGGGTATGGGTATTGTTTCGTATAGATCTATCTTCCTTTTGCTGCCAGCTCGTTTTCGTGTGTCAGTTACATTTTGACAGTTTTGGTTTACGCTTGGAGTCATTAGTGTGTTTTAAAGCCAGTTGCATATTGGCGTCTGTCGTACAATAGGGAATATGCACATTTTTTATGTTTTTATACGATAGGGTATATCGATAGTACGAGTATAACCGTAAAAAAACATCCTGCACCATAAAACTAAAATTTTGTAACAACAAAATGTTCAAATTTACCAACAGCTAGGGCCACTTTAAACGCTCGTGACGTCACACTCTATAAAAAGGCTTATAGGCACTGTCAGTCATTTATCTTAGAGTATGACGTCACATTCTAACACACATCTATCTGACAAATAGCGTTGCGTTTCAAGTCTTATGATATGGACAAGTTTGTAAAGGCACTCCGGCTTAAGGAGGATCGCTTGTATTATTGCGGGATCGAATCCCGAATCCGAATTGAAGATTTTAATGATGTGCCTTCGCGACCACTACCGTGAACAATCAGGGCAACGAACATGGATTAGGCCTACTTTCGTTTCAGTTACCTATCCATCTTACTAAATCTAAATAATGTAGTCAAGGTGGAGAGCCAATTGAACTTTTGGGGAACATGGTGGAATCGCTCCCCAAAGGCAGAGTAGGTGATTCCTCTGCAACGGGCCGGCCCATCTGGCCCACTTGCCCGTAGTCTTTCGACCAACAGTTGATGTTGGATAGTCCTAGATATGTCTTAATTCGTTGGAAACTTTGCTTGCGAGTTTTAGACATTCTGATGTTGAATGGCGCCATCTTCGTTGAAGCTCTTAGTGAGTAGCATGTAGATGTCGCTACAAACTAAATGAGGCTTGTCAACTCTCTACACCCAGTATGTCAGAAATGCGTACCATTTAAATACTTGGTTTAATTCGCAATGCACAAATATTGATGTAGGCTGTTTGATTGTTTTATGGTAAAATGGTGGAAAAGCTAATTGAGATAGATAGACCGACCGATCGGTCACAATTAATACTGATGGAAACTAATTTAAATTAATTTAATCAATTTACATACGGACATTTATCAACCAACCATTTATTACAATGGAAAACAATTTATTTTTCATTTTTGTATTTATTTAATTCCAGAAAGCTGGTTCGCAATGTTTTATGTGATATGCACTTAGGTACCTAGATACTTTCTGAAATATTAATTTTCAAACAATTCAATTCTCCAAAGATATAGTAATACACTTTGAATTATATATTTACTTTCAAGATTTCTAGTGATTTTAGCGCGACATAAAAGACGATAAAATATTTATTTCTTAAAACGGTATTTGAATTTTTTTAATTCATCATCATCATCATCATCATCAGCCTATAGCAGTCCACTGCTGAACATAGACCTCCCCTAATGAGCGCCATCGCGCCCTGTCTTCAGCTTGACGCATCCAACTTGTGCCGGCAGTCTAAAGCTGGGAACAAATTAGCGGACGCGGCTGACGGACGCGGCTGACAGCCGCGACTGATAAGTGTGCACACCGTCCGAACACCCAGCGGGCCAGATTGCCTTCGGACGTCTGAAGGTCCAAGGACGCGTCCGCGACTTTCGTCAGATAATGTGCACAGTTCTATGTTCGTTCTATATCCAGATACCTATTCAGTCGCGGCTGTCTGCCGCGTCCGTAAGCCGCGTCCGATAGTTTGTTCCCAGCTTTAGCCTTTCTTTTTTTTATAACACGTCAATGCTCGTGATTTGACGAAGCGATTCACATTTTCTTTGGAAAATCGTCTCATTAACTTTCGTTCGAATGAAAGTGAGCGCTTGAACAAAACCAAGCTCTAAGATAACCCGAGAACACGGATTCTCGATTAGCGACGACATAAATGTAAATGAAGTAGAAACATCGCATTCCGAACTTTGAAATACTTTGGCACAGTATAAAACACCTGATTTTACAGAAGGTAGTTGGACAAAGTGTCTGTAGACGGCAAGGGATAGAGTTAAGTGGGGCAGTTATAAATAAATAAATAAATATTGGTGGACATTTCACACAGCACCATCTAGCCCCAAACTAATAATAATAATAATAATAATAAACTTTATTTCAGGCAACATTAGAATAAGTTACAAGATGTTATTTTACTTAGTCTACGGCCCATAGCAATAAATACCTTACAACTAACATACATATTTTATAAATAACACTACACTAAATTATCACGTATTATCTGTACGCACTAACGGGGTGTCTCGCAGGCGTCCACGGAACCGCCTGTATAAAACACCCTTCGGCCAAAATGCTGCATCCATAAAGGTTGAAAGACGAGCAGTCGGCACTCTCACCATAAATGAGTTGAAGCTCACATTACGATGAGATGCCAACCGCACTACCCTTATTGTGAGCTGGGTCTTCCGCTTTACATACTCTACAATGTTCTCGGGCTTCACGTCGAAGTGAACCCGGGACACGTAGAGCTGAGTTGTAGGAACCTCAGCGCGCAACAAGTGCATCGTTTCTGTCGTCAGTGCGGCAGTCCCGCATTGATTCCGAGACGAGGGCTTCTTCTTCTTCCGTTCCACCTTGGTGAACCCCTCGTCATCACATTGTGCCTTCCTAGACACCGGAAGCACAGCAGCACCGGCAGCAATGTGTTCGCAGCTGGTAGATGTTTTCCCCTTGGTTGGTTGTCGCTCGGGTTGAGAAGGGCGGGCGACAACAGCGGCGAAGTCACGTTTCGGGGTAGACGTGACAGGTGACGTTTCTGCGGGGGCAGAGGGACGGGCGACGGGGCGCGGGCTGGCACTCGCGGCGACAGCGATGACCGGTGACGCGGCCGAGTCGTGGAATTCCGCTGACTCGAAACTGCCGATCGAAGCATGTTGCGCGCCTCGACGTGCATTCACATTAGAGGCCACGGGTGACCTACTTACTGAATTAGTGTTACGTAGTAACACCAATTCAGCACGCAGCTCAGATATGGTTTTGTCCGAAGCCTCTAATTTAGAATGAACCTCGGCCAGGCTCATCTTCAGGGATGTTTGACTAAGCAAAGCTTGTACCTACTATAGGAACCAGATAACTGATAGAATACTTATATACCTTTTTGTAAATATATACCTACATATAATACGTTATAACACCCAGAAACAGAACAAACATTCTATTTTCAACACACAAATGTTTGTCCTGAGTGGGAATCGAACCCACGACCTACAGCGCAGAAGGCAGAGACTACTACCAACTGAGATATGAGGCCAGACCTATGAGTTAGACAATCAGCAGGCACATCCATTTGATGCTTAATGAAATACTGTTTGCCATGTACCGTACTGTGTGAGCGTGTCAAGGAACATTACCATACAAAGGCGCGTTTTGCGCACTTTTCCAGTGAACAACATAAATCTTGCTGGATGACAGCCCGCCAGGTGCCCGCTCTCGGCTCTGAATACAAATGATAATGAACACTGGATCACGACTGGGTACGCACTACTATGGACAAACGCAGCGTTTCTTCTCTTCTGCAATTGAAGGGATTGCCCCTTGTCGGCATAACTGATACGTCTTTCTCCACGAAGCTCTTTCCAGGGCAGCTTCCTTGACCTCCTTATACGACATGACAGCAACCTTCTCCTTCACTTGGCTAATGTAGCCTATCCTCGGTCTTCCTCTTCCTCTCCTTCCTTCCACTCTTCCTTCAATTATGTTCTTAATGAAACTGTCATGTCGTATAAGATGCCCAATCATCTTCCCTTTTCTATTCTCAACAACTTGCAACAACGATCTTTCCTCCTTCACTTTTTGCAAAACCTCAATGTTGGTCACTCCTTCCGTCCAGCTGATTCTCCATTCTACGCCCATACCACATCTCAAAAGCCGCAGCGTTTCATCTGGCTTTAAAATTTTATTCCCTGTCAATACAGGATTTTATTTTATTATTTTATTTTGATTTTATTTATATTAATGCTCCAATGAGCATCAATATAAATAAAATCAAACACATAAACTTCAGTTAAAATTGAAACACCGTTTAAACAATTGCCATCCTTTTTTGTTGGATAGTGTCAAATAGAGACAGGGCGAATATTTAGCATTATTTAACCAGTATTAAAGTTATAAGTAAGGCCTTTAGTATTTTATTCCTAAGATGAGAAATCGTGAGATTTATAGTATTAGGTCCATTAGCTATTTACCTATCTCGTGGATAATAAAAATTCAAACTATAAATATGTAGTTCAAATCGAACCTATCGATTTAAAAAATCTTGTTATAATATTAAACAAAAATAGTTCTTAAAATACTCTTACATAATGGTATAACTTAAAATTAATTTTGTATTCATTTAAAACCAAATATGTCATCTGCCAGCGAAAATCGCGCGATAGAAACAGGCAGTGCGTACAAAGAGAGCAACGTTTACGCCTGTGCGAGTATTTCGGAAAACGAAAATATATCCTAATGAAGTGTCACGCGACGAATCCTGATGAGTTCGCGCGGCGAATAAATAACGTTAAAATAATAAAGGATTTTGGACTACTTGGGAATATATTTTCAAGAATCCTACTAATATTATAAAGGCAAAAGTCCGTATGTGTCTGTCTGAAAGTTATGGGGATGTTTGTTACCACGTATCCCCATAACTACTAAACCGATTTTGATGAAATTTGGAATGTAGATAGTCAAGCAGTAGGCAAGCAGGGATGTCATTCCATTACGTGAATCTAGGCATAAATTTTCTCCAAACGCCATATAAATCTAGAATAGAAAGGCCTAAATCTAGAATATAAAATATATAAATCTAGAATAGAAATACCTACCTGAGCTTCATGGACCGTAGAGAAGTCGCGTAGACACTTAAAACTTGAGACAGAGACAAAGTATTTTCTTGAAAGCAAATGGCCCGAGGCTTAACTAAGAATCAGGCAATAAAATAAACCTGAGAGTCAAGCTATCATTATTCAAAACTCACACTTTTGAATACCGACATTAAATCACAATTTTAAATTCTCTAGCAAAAACAGGTAAATGAAATGGGATAATCCAAGAACGGGCTATTGATTGTGGAAAGAATCACTGTCGTGGGTTTGAATCCTGGCCGTGCATAAATGGAGTTTTCGTTTCGAAAAATGTAGGTACCTATACATTTAAGTACGCACGAGTATTAACACGAGCTCTAAATGGTGAAAGAAAACATCGTGAGGAAACCCGCGGCTTAGTCAGCCCCACACGTATTGACCATGTCTTTCCAGTGGATATGGCCGGTTAAGATGAGAGGATGATTTAGGTGCTGGACATGCCTACTCCATCTCAACATTGTCCCAGGCACTACAGTGTCCCGTTAAGTGTAGGCAAATATTGCCTCCTGACACTGTATAAATCATCTAGTAAAAGATGCAAAGACCAGCGTGTGAAGCTCAGACCGTTAGAAGTCTCACTTCTCAGCCAAGCACTCATTCAAAGTGTTCATATGAAATTATTATTCGCGTTAACATTTTATCTTCTGTAAAAAAAACTTTTATAACATCATTATTTCCTATCAAACGAAACAATAGCCCATAAACAATGTGTATGACGAATAAACAGAAGAAAAGGCAAATCCGGTCGGACAGGTGCAAACCGCAATACCAGCAATATAACCACTAATACTTAGAAAATAAAGTTGGCTGTTCCATGAATAAGAGTTTCTGAGGTAAGTAAGCCGCTTTTGATTTGTGGCCGCGAATAAGAAAGTATTGTTTATGGTTTCCTGAAGGAAATAAAGAATAATGTTGAGTTTCTTGAGCGAAGGATGGGATCCAAGAGTAAAATGAACAGCTAGAGTCTAAAGCAAAATGTAATTAGCTATACTGTGATTTTCTACAAAATAAACTGTATGGTCAATAGAAAAGAAAAATGTTTTACTAGTCAACTAGCCCAGTTGAGTTGTATGCAAATAATGAAAACTGAATTTCGCATCGCGATTGTATTGAGATTGTTTTAAGAATCTATTGAACCGCTACAAAAGACGACGTGGGCTAGCGTCATTAGCACAAAAAGGATTTTATGTGTATGTATGTATGTATTTTTAGATTGTTGTAATGCCCATGACGTACAAATGCTACTGGTCCTTTGTTTTGCTATTCATCTTTGGAGAGCAACATGGAGGGAATGGTTTCAAGTATGCTACTGTTCATTCCAGCACAAATTATTCGTGCTACGAACAGGTGTGTCTGATTACTCTCAGTTAACAGGCCATCGCTTAAGTTTCAAAGAGGAATTCTCAGCAGACCACCAGGTTCTAAACTTAAGTTGACTAAAAATGAAAAGAAGCTATTTGTTGGAATTTTTAAGGAAATAAAGGTTCTGTATAACTTAGGCCTTTACATGATTTATACCTTGTCAGGAGGTAATCTTTGCCTGCACTTAACGAGATACTGTAGTGCCAGGGACATTTTGGAGATGGGGTAGGCTTGCCCAGCACTTGAACCAGAGGAATCTACAGGAAAGACATGGTTAATAATGTCGTGTGGGGCCGACTATGTTGCAGGTTTGTTCACGATGTTTTCCTTCACTGTTATCTCGTGTTAATGCACATACTTATACATTTTTTGAAATGAAAGCATTGATGACTAGGATTTGAACTCACAATCTTCGGATCGAACTCACAATCTTCGGATCGAAAGTCGAGGTAGGTACTAGCCCGATTGGCTGATACGGATCTTTATGAGAACTAGGTCAGTGACACTCAATAGTAGGTACATAGTTAATGGAGTCGCGGTTACGGATCGATCAATTAGTATCGAGTCGAACTTATTGAAGAGTTCAACTCGATCAATTGAAATCATTTTAGTAAGCGTTGGTGGGAACTGCCCCTCGATTCTACTAAAAAAACTTTTTATTAACCAAAGCAAAACGTCAACCATTTCGTTTTTTTTCTATACTATCACTACATATTATAAAACAAAGTCGCTTCCCGCTGTCTGTCCCTATGTGTGCTTAGATCTTTAAAACTACGCCACGAATTTTGATGCGGTTTTTTTTATAGATAGAACGATTCAAGTATGTCGGTACTCCAATAGCAAAGTAAATAATAATTACAAAGTAAGTCCAGAATATCTTAATTTTAAATTATCAGAATAAAATACACAAAGCCAATATAATTACAATGCAACTGCAAAATTCCCAGATAACCCAGCATTTTGGTTATTACTGTACCAATAAGATAAGGTACCAGGGACCGTACCGATGGAGCCAAATCCACTTTCAGAAACATCAAGAGATAAGGAATTGAAATCCTCCTACAAATATCTGGGTGTTATCATTGCGCAATTCGAGGGGCGTTAGAATAGACAATGAATAGACAATAGTAGTTAGTTCAAGCTTTTCTTGGTCTTATAAAGACTTTAGTAAGGTTTCAAGAATATAATTTGCCTCCCATACTGATGATGGGCGAGCCAGTGCGAGCAAAGGCGAATTGATGCAAGGCAAGTGCTACCGTTCACAATGTTTGGCAAGTCTACAGCGTTTAGTAACGGCTTTAGAACTGACTTTAAAATAAGCAGATTTTCAGTTTTTTCATTTATTCAGTAGGACCACTATGATCACTTTGAATAGTTTTAAGAGCTAGGTAATTCTACCTCTGTTCTTTCGCGACCGTAAAAAGTACTTCTTTTGACAACGTGTATGCAAAATTTCATGATAATCGGTTGAGTAACTAGGCGTGAAAGCGCAACCAACAAAAACTCCCAATGATCAAGATCATTGGGAGTTTTCCGTAATTGCTGGACCGATTCTAGTGGTGTTTGCGCTGATGATTAATTGACAGTTTAGTGATAGTAAGCTCTGTCTGGTATGCTGTAGGTTCTATTTTTACCCAGCACACAAGTTTGTGTGATGAATACAGATGGATGTGGCAGATTTTACTGAAAATTATTGAATCTTATCACCAGTTAATAAAATTCATTTTAAGTTCATGTAAACAGAAATACCAGTTTCGTTAAACTAATGCCATAATGCTACGGAAGGGAGAAATTTCGAGAACGAACGAGTTATGACAACGGATTACTAAACTTTGAATTGAAGCTTTCCGTTTCATGGTTATTTTAAACAAACAACTGTACGGTTGGATAGCTTTCATTCGAAGGTTTATCATTAAAATAAGTTCGTATGAGCTTGTTAACTCTTAAGACTCATATACGACAGAACGAACGGAGTTTGAGTTTATGCAGCGTTTTATACAGCTCCTATCATTCATTTATGTTTACGACACAGTTCAGGCACATACCGCTCTACTTGTAAACTCCTGTCAACTTCTGTCAAATTTGAAACACCGTTTAAACTATTGCCATCCTTTTTGGTTAGATAGTGACAGGGTGAATCTTGAGCATTGTTTAAAGTGTTCAAGTTGAGAGGCGTTTTTAAGTAAGGCCTTAGAGATAAGTACCTATACAGTAGGTTGTCTTGGCGATGTCCTTGAAATAATTACCTACGGCCGCTCGGTACCTAAACACGTGCTAGGAGGGGTGCTTTTTTTGGGTTACCTCTGTACATATTTAATATCATTAAATTATATTGAAAATTATATGGACACGGGATTTTATCGCGTAATTTACCTTATTTTAATTACCGTAATTTGCCCGCGACCACGGCTGTTGTAACACAGCCGAAACGTCGGGATAAATAAGGTAAATTACTCGATAAAATCCCGTGTTCATATAATTTTCAATATGGATAGTGATCGCGAAAGTTTAAAAAGGATCATTAAAATGATTATAACATCTTTTGACTAAATATAACTGCGAAATAAGTTAGTTTTATTAAAGTTCAAAATTAAATAGTAGTAGAAACATAACAAAAACGAAACGAAAAAAGAATACCGAAGCGATGTGGTGAGGTTCGGGTGTGAAGGCGACTGGTCAGCTATGACCTAAGTTACTAATTGATTATTTTCTACTTGCATTTTATTTCAGGTTTCAAAAGTGATTATTAGTTAGTATTGAAAACAACTTTGAAAATAAAAATAGATTTTGTATTTTTTTGCTTATATAAAATTGTAGTGTAGGTTAGTTCTAAGATAGTCATAAGTAGATATAAGTAGCTATAGCAAATAGTCTAAGAATAAAGATTGCTTATTTCGTTGTTTGATTTAGAATAGGAAATAGAGATAGTTAGGAAATAAGAAATAGCGATGCTCTCTGTTAGGTCTTGCCCCACACAGGGGCCTAAGCACCGCCTCCTGGTGGGCAAAACCGCCTCCTGGTTCGTAGACGGATCGACATCGTGCTCGAACCGACTACTTGAGCCTAGCCACCCTCTCTGCTTCCCTCTGTTTCGACTCGCTGCCCCAGGGCAGCTTGAGACGAAGCAGACTCCTGGCTTGTCTCTTCCCATCCGCCCTTAGCGCATTCCCGTCGGTCGTTTGGTGCCGGTGATTGGGGACCGTGCCGCAGTTATACTGCGTCAGTCACACCCCTCTCGCTGGGCCTCACTCGGCCGACTGGACGTGCCTCTGTGCACTCCGCGGAGATCTGGAGCGGCCCCACTCTTGAGTGGTAGCGCCGCCCCCTCTCCCCGCGTAGTGCGGGCCGCCTCCCCTTAACGTAGGTCAGGTACAGGCCCCCTCCCTTGCCCCTACCTACCCGTCCCTCTCCTGCGTGCCACCAACTGGCGTTTTTTGAATAAAACGACCAAGTTGGTGGCAGCCGTTCACCCGCCCTCTGTCCACCCCACCCCGCAATACCCCCCCCACCCTCATCCTCACTCCCGCAGTGCCCTACGGTACGCTGCCATGCCGTCGCCGCCGCCGCCGCGCAAACCGCTCGGCCGAGCCGGCGCGAGGAAGAAAAAAGAAGACGTTTTCGATCGCGAGATCGTATGCCGGGATTTGTACAACCCAGAGAAATCTGTGGTTGTGCCCCCCGGCTACTTTCGTCGCGGTCAAAAACCTCTTCCCCTGCCCCCCGCAGCCGATGCTGCGCCACGCCGCCTCGAGAGCCCTGGTTTGGGCGCTAGCGGAACTGGGTCTCCGCGCCGCCCCAAAACCGCTGGAAGCCTCGAGGTGGTCCCGTTCGTTCGAACCCGCCGTCGTTTGGACTCCTCCACGGAGGAAGTCCAAAACGACGAAAAGCGCCAAAAGGTGCTGACCAACTCCCCGCCGCTGGCAGGCACGCCGCCGACATCCCGTATCCCCCGAGTGCGGGTGCGAGCGATCCCGGCGCCGCCGCCCGGCCGTCTATCTTTGCCTGCGCCTGCTTCTCCGTCGCCGCCGCGAGCCGCCGCCAGCGAGGCGCTGGCGGGCCCGTCCGGCCTCTGTGCCGCGCGCCCGCCTGGCGCCACCGCTGGCGGCGACTCGTCATCGGATTCCGACGATGATGAAATCATACAAGAGGTGAGCGACGACGATGATTCCTCTAAAGAGGGTTCATCGTCGTCATACGTCGGGCTGGCGTCCTTCGCCCCCAGCCGCGACATCCCTCTCCCCACCCCTCCCTCACCTACTCCTAGCGCCGCGGCGGAGTATGCGCGAAACAACGCGTCACCCCCCGCGCGCCGCACTCCCACCCCGCCAGCGCCCGTTGCGTCCTACGCGCGAGCTATGGCCTCACCCCCTCCTCCCCGCCCGACCACCCCGCAAGCGCCCGCCGCGAGTGCGACCGCTCCGCGGCCCGACGCCGCCGCCGGCGCTGCGCGCCCACCGACTCCACCGCAGGCTGCTAGCCAGCATGCCGCGACCGCCGCCTCATCCAAGGCGTATCCGCCCGTGGTTGTTGAAATCTTGCCCAACTGGCCGGCACACTTTCAGCAACTACGGGCGAAACTTGGCCACGCCCCCAACGCACGCCCACTAGGTAAGGGCGTGCGTTTTATTCCCCGATCGGCAGATGAGTTTCGGGTCGTCCAAAGACACCTAACTGACGCTATGGCAGAGGACCCAGCTATCAGCTGGTACTGCTATAGCGTCACGGCGGAGCTACCGACGAAGGTCGCCATCCGCGGCCTGCCCGCCGACACTGACCCGGAACTCATCAAGCAAGCCTTGATCGAATTAGACTTCCCCGCGAACTACATAAAACACATCCCCGGCAGGCAAGGCCGCGCAGGATGCTTGTTTTTCGCTCAAATTGATCATCTTTCGCAGGCGGAACTCACCCGCCTGCATACCATCAATGAGCTTCTCTGCATGCCTGGCGTGCGAATCGAGCACTGGCGCGGCCCGACGAACAGAGTGCCCCAGTGCCATCGCTGCCAGGCCTTCGGCCACTCCTCCGCGAACTGCCACCGCCCCATGCGCTGCGTGCGCTGCGGCGGCCAGCACTTCGCGGCGGACTGTCCCCGGGATCAAAGGACTGAGCCCACTTGCGCGAACTGCGGCAAGGGGCACACGGCCAATGACCGCCGTTGCCCTGTGCTGCGCCGCGAAGCGCGCAAGCGGGGCGTGAAGATTCCGCCCCCCCTGCCTGTCCCCCCCCCCCGCCTCTACTGCTCCAGGGACCCGCCAGACTCGTGCCGTGGCTTCCCGCGCCCAACCCTCAGCCACCCGAGCCCGCCAGGCGTCGCTCGAATCGCGCCCGGTCAGTCGAGCCGACGCGCCGCGACGCCCCGAGGCGCCAACTTCCCTCCCGACGACGCTGCGCCCCGCCGCGAACCCGCCAACTGCGCGAGGTGCTCCAACGCGAGGACGCAGCAAGCGTAAGAACAGAGGTAGGAGAAGGCAACCAGTGGCCTCCTCTACCCCACACGTACCGCCTACAAACATCCCGCCGGTCGGTCCTACCAGGCTAGCTCCTTGTCCGCCGTATTTGATACCGGATCAAGTCAGAGCAGCCGCACGGACCGACCGCGCACGTCCACTCCGTCCGAGCGCCGCGCCATTTGTGCCGCGCTTCGAGGCGGAAATTAATATTTGTAGTTCCGCGCCGCCCGGCAACGCCGACCCCGCCCCACCAGCGCAATCTGCGCCCTTGCCACAACGAGTGCAAACTAGGCGCATTCGTATGGATCTGCCTACCCCCACGGTAAATACAGAGGACCGCACCACCGCCGGCGCGAATAGCGTGCCTGGGGAGGTGCTTAGGACGGCCGAACCCGCCGGGAACCTAATGGAGACAATCCTTAGGGTCCTGACGGAGTTCCTGGTCACCATCGCCGCTGGGGGGAACCTCCCCGAGGCTGCGATGAGAGCACTATCCATACTGCGTGGGAACCAGTATGGATAGTGCACTCCGCGTCCTCTACTGGAATCCCGGGGGAGTGTCAACACACACACAGGCCCTCCGCCTCTTAGCCCAGTCTCAGGGCATCCATATCATACTCCTAGGGGAGACTAAGCTTGCCCCCTCCGCCCCCTTCAAGATCCCCAACTACATAGTTTATAGACGGGACGAGTTGTCCCCTACCACCGGAATAGCCTTCAGAGGCACCGCCGCGTTGGTACGTAAGGATGTCATACACGATGTAGTTGGGCACCTCCCGTTTAGAGACATACGGACGACCGGGGTTCTGGTGAACGCGGCCGGCCGGGAGCTTCGGCTTTTCGCCGGCTATCGTCCGCCGGGACCTCGGGCAGACTTCGCTTCAGATACCGCGGTCATTTTTGATTCCCCTTTGCCCACTTTGCTTGCCGCCGACCTCAACGCAAAACATCGTGATTGGGGCTCGCGGGTTATCAACCCAGCGGGCCGCCAACTTTCATCCGCAGCGGAGGCCGGCGGTATAGATATCATAGGTCCCGATTGTCCCACTCACGTACCTACAGACGTACGGCGCTCAGCCGACGTACTTGACATCGTTCTCCTCAAGAACGTCCTCTGCCCCGTTCACGTCGAGGTCTTATATGACCTCGACACGAACCATCTGCCCCTTCTCATTAATCTAGCCCTGACCGCGGATTTCACTCCCCCCCGTCCCTTAGGTTTTAAGACAGACTGGGAAGCCTACTCCCAATACCTGACGGACATTGACGTAGGCAGACTGACGTCCCCCTCTGAAGTGGAAGAAGAGGTGGCCAAACTGACCACCAAAATACAGGAGGCCGCCCAAAAGGCCTCTACACCCATCACCGAGCGCCGCTCTTTCGCGCGCGACTGCCTCCCGCTTCAAATCAAGCGGGACATCAAGTTGAAGCGGAGACTGCGACGCGAATGGGCGCGTTCCCGCTGCCCCCTAGTACGTCACGAGCTCCTTCAGGTGTCCGAGAAGGTATCAGAGGCTGTGCAGGCTTGGCGCGGGGAGACCTGGGAGGCCACAATCGACCAGGCCTCCGAACGCGACACCAACCTTCACGCCCTGAACCGCGCTCTGACTCGGGCACCCATACCTACCTATCCGCTGCTCGATAGCTGTGGCAAGCGGCGATTTGCCCCCTCCGACCGCGCCGAGATCCTGGCGGCGCACTTGGAGAACTCCTTCAAGCCACACCCGGTCCCAACCAACACAACCCCCGACATCACCGAGCACCATCGAGCCGTCGAGGCCGCCGTGGAGGACTTCCTGTCGCGCCCATCGCCGCCCCTCGAAGGTGAGGCTTTTATCTCACCGGCCGAGGTGCGGGCGGTCGTACTCCGCCTAGCCAGGCGGAAGGCGCCAGGCGACGACGGGGTGTCCAACATGGCCCTCCGGCACCTTCCTCGCCGAGGGATCACAGCTCTGGCCCGGATTTTCAACGGTGTCCTGCGCACGCAGCACTTCCCGGACCGGTGGAAGCTGGGCAAGGTAGTCGTACTTCCCAAGCCAGGGAAGGATCGACGACTGCCCGGTAGCTACCGGCCCATCACCCTGCTGCCTACGATGGCGAAGGTCCTCGAGCGTCTGCTCTTATTCCGCATCCGACCCCATATGACGCCGCGCCCGGAGCAGTTCGGCTTTCGGAGCCAGCATAGCACGACGCTCCAGCTGACCCGCGTGCTCCACCTGCTAGCAGAAGCTCTAAACCGGCCTCACTCAACTGTAGCGGTCTTCCTGGATATAGAGAAGGCCTTTGACAGAGTGTGGCACCCAGGACTACTTCACAAGCTTACCAACACCAGCATCCCCCCGGCCCTCATCCGACTCATCGCCTCGTTCCTGTCCAACCGTAGGTTCTACGTGGCAGTTGAGCAGGCGAAGTCGGCCCTGAAATCAGTCACAGCCGGAGTACCACAAGGCAGCTGCCTCTCGCCGGCATTGTACGCGCTCTACACGGACGACATCCCAACCCTGGAGGGACACCTACTCCCCGGGGAGAGGAATGTCGACCTAGCGCTCTTCGCCGACGACAGCGCATACTTTACTTCATCCACCAGCCCAGCAATCGCTGTCAGGCGAATGCAGCGGCTCCTCGACCTGCTTCCCAACTGGCTGGACAAATGGCGCATAGCGGTCAACGTCGGCAAGACCGCGGCCCTGTTTGTTTCCCGCCGTCGCACCATGCCCATCCAACTGCAACTCCGGGGTCAAGACGTAGAGTGGAAGACCCACGTGAGGTACCTCGGCGTCGACATCGACAGGTCGTTGAGGATGGTGCCCCAGGTAAACCGCGCCCTGGAACAGGCGCGCACCGCCAGGGCACTGCTCCGACCTGTCTTGAAGTCCCGACTACCGCTGAGGACCAAAGTCCGGGTCTACAAGACCTACATACGATCCCGGCTCACATACGCAGCGCCAGCGTGGTACGCGCTCCTCTCCGCGACCAACAAAAAGCGTCTGCAGGCGTTCCAGAACACCACACTCCGAGTGTGTGTTAATGCGGGCCGATACGTCCGCAACGCCGTGATAGCCCGAGACACGAAGGTTGAGTCCATTGAGGAGTTTGTGGTGAGGTCCGCCCGTCGTATGTACGACCGGGCCGACAACGGCCATCACCCCCACCTTCGAGATCTCGCCCCGCATCACGCCAGGCCGCCTGACTTTCGTCGAGAATGGCGCCCTCTCCCCCGCGAAATCCTCGGGGTAGTCTCGGACATGTCCGGCTCCCCTAACCATGACTGAACTTAACAAGTAGGTACTTGATTACCTCAAGATAACCAGCTCCCCTCAAGAAACGCATTTAAACACTGTTAGGTTAATTTGATTGTAAATATGTGTATTTAAAAAAAAAAAAAAAAAAAAAAAAAAAGCAAAAAAAAAAAATAATAATAATAATAAAAAAAAAAAAATAATAATAATAATAATAATAAAAAAAATATATATATATACAGGGTGTGGCAAATTCTTGGTCACTGAAGGGTAGCTACCTTTTCTCTTGTAGTTAGAAAGTTTTGTTCTTAGGAAACTTCAGTTTTATTTTGAAGAAAAAAATAATTGCATTTTTAGATTTTTGAAAAAAAGTACAGTTATCCTAAAAAATTACATTTGTCAAAAAAAACAAGTTGGTCTTAATCGACTCTATTTCCCACCAGGAACACTTCTCCAAAAGTAACTTATCAAATCAAATCGTAAGTTTTTGCAATAATTCAAAAAAACACATCCCATACATTTTCTATGAAATTAGTAGTTGTAAACATTATAGTGTCACTTATTCGATGGTTATTAATTTAAATTCGTAACAGCTTCGACATGCTGGGAGGCTATTGTAAAGCCTTAGGTGCCTAAGACAGAGCCGCAAGAGAGAATGGTATGCATGGAGCATACCATTAGTTCATCTGCAGGGAAGCACTTTGTTCTAAATTTAAATACGCGCTTTACAATAGCCTCCCAGCTTGCCGGAGCCGTTATGAAATTAAATTAAGAACGATCGAATAAGTGGCACTATAATGTTTACAACTACTAATTTCATAGAAAATGTATGGGATGTGTTTTTCTGAATTATTGCAAAAACTTACGATTTGATTTGATAAGTTACTTTGGGAGAAGTGTTCCTGGTGGGAAATAGAGTCGATTAAGACCAACTTGTTTTTTTTGACAAATGTATTTTTTTAGGCTAACTGTACTTTTTTTCAAAAATGTAAAAATGCAATTATTTTTTTCTTCAAAATAAAACTGAAGTTTCCTAAGAACAAAACTTTCTAACTACAAGAGAAAAGGTAGCTACCCTTCAGTGACCAAGAATTTGCCACACCCTGTATATATATATATATATATATATCCTTATATAATTCTATTTACACATATTAGTTAAGTTCTTATTGTATTGTACTTGTATTATTAAAAAAAAAACAAAAGCACAAAAAAAAAAAAAAAAAAAAAAAAAAAAAATAATAAAAAAAAAAAAAAAAATATATATATATATATATTGTGCTATAATGTGTACTTTCTTTCAGGTGAGCACCGCCCTCACGGGCGATACCCCGTTACCCGGGGGCAGCCGCCCCCGGCGTTGATGCCAGGGTAAAGCATAGATGCGACGCCCTTACCTCCAACCCCCCCCCAAGGGATTGGAAGAAGATTACTCAGTCAGCGGTGGGCAAAATAGGAACTAGAGGCAAATATTGTAAACTGCTCTCGTTGCGGTCACGCCTCAAGCAACGGAGGTCTGTAAAGTTAGATTTTAAGATTTACTATAAATATAGACCTAAGTTCATAAATAAACAGTACACTTGCAACCTTCGTATGATTCACACCTACTCATAAGATAGGCTCCACCTCCTACAATGGTGACCCCTCAAGAGAAGTCTCAAGAAGAACAGACTACGTTAGGAATCGGAGCGGATATATTCCCGGTATCCATCCAGTCAAGAATATTACCATTTTGGCGGGAACATCCAAGATTATGGTTCGCGCAGTTCGAGGCACTCATCTCCACATCGAAGATCGGCGACGAACAAAAATTTCGCTACGTGTTAAGCGTGCTGCAACAGACCGACGTGCAACAAGTTGGGGACATTCTACTCAATCCTCCACCGTCAGAAAAATACGCTGCGTTGAAAACTCGACTACTCTCCGTGTATCAAGAATCCGAATCCAAGCAACTTCAGAAGCTGCTCAGCGGTCAAGAATTGGGAGATCAGAAACCTAGTCAACTACTACGCAAGATGAGGGATCTCGGCGGCAGCATGGTTCAAGACGACGCGCTCCGGGTGCTATGGCTCAACCAACTACCAACGGCGGTCCGCGCGGTTTTATCAGTCAACGAGGAATCATCACTGAACACACTGGCAACCATGGCGGACAAGATGACGGAGCATATGGAACCACAAGTAGCTGCGATTTCAACCCAGAAGACCACCACGGACTCGCAAACCGACCTGCTATCAAAACAAATCGAGAAACTCACGCTCGAAGTTGCCGAGTTACGAGGGAGACAACACTATCGCCGTCCCTCTCACTCTCACTGGCGAGGTCGCTCCCGTTCGAAATCTCACGGGCGGAGCGAGCGAAAACCAACAGATCCTGAGTGGTTATGCCGATACCACTACCGTTTCAAGCAACATGCAAGAAGATGCGAGTCACCGTGCGCATGGAAGAAACCTCAGTCGTCGGAAAACTAGAAGAGACATCGAAGACGGCGGGCTACGGTGTCGACTCAATCAAATTCAACCGCCTAAGCGTCACCGACCGACAAAGTGGTGAACGTTTTCTCATCGACACGGGCGCTGAAATCTCAGTCATCGCTGCAAAGAAAAAATCGACGCCGGCTGAACTCAAACTCTACGCCGCGAACGGAAGCTGCATACATACATATGGAGAAAAAACTCTTCAACTCAATGTGGGGCTACGACGCAACTACTCTTGGACTTTCACCATCGCGGACGTGAAAAGATCAATCATCGGAGCTGATTTCCTGAAACACCACAACATCCTAGTGGACCTGAAAGGAGGAAGACTGATCGACGGGCTGACCAAGCTATCCATCAAAACACTCTCTACCTACGCCGAAGAAACATCAATCCACGTCATCAACGAGAACCATCCTTACGCTGAAATTTTGAAGAAATTTCCGAACATTCAGAAGCCAATGTCTATGAAGAAGCCACCACCTCACAACGTCACGCATCAGCTCGAGACCACTGGACCACCGATACATGTCAAGCCACGACCACTGCCTCCAGACAAATACATAGAAGCGAAGAAAGAATTCGAACGGTTGGCAGAGATGGGCATCTGTCACCCATCAAACAGTCCCTGGGCAAATCCTATGCACATTGTGAAGAAGAAGAACGGCCAACTACGAGTCTGCGGAGATTATCGACGCCTAAATGCAATGACAATCCCCGATCGCTACCCAATACCACGCATCCAAGACTTCACGTTTCGACTCCATGGAAAGAAAATATTCTCGAAGATCGACATCAAGAAAGCTTACTACTGGATACCTATGGCCAGTAAAGAAGATATGCAGAAGACAGCGATAACAACACCATTTGGACTCTGGGAGTTCAGTTCCATGACATTCGGACTCCGCAATGCTGCCCAGACGTTCCAGCGGTTCATGCACCAAGTATTCCGAGGCCTGGACGAGCTCACCTTCCAGTACATCGATGATCTACTCGTTTTCTCCAATAACGAGGAAGATCACAAGCATCACCTACATCAAGTTTTCGAGAGAATCGAAGAGCATGGCCTGAGCATCAACACTGAAAAATGCGAGTTCGGGAAGAAGAGCCTCACTTTCCTTGGCTATGTCGTATCATCAGACGGCATACATCCCACAGAAGAGAAAACAGAAGCCATCTCATCATTTCCTAAACCCAAGACTGTCGAAGAGCTGAGAAGATTCCTGGGAATGCTGAATTTCTACCGAGACACACTATCCAAACAAGCAGACAAGCAACAGGAACTCAACAAATATCTACATAACACAAAGAAGAAGGACAAGACACCGATCATTTGGACGCCGGAAGCGGAGGAAGCATTCAGACAATGTCGCGACAGCATCAAAGAAGCGGCCACATTGTCTCATCCAATCCCTGGGGCACCTCTCCAAATCATGTCTGACGCCTCAGACAAATGCATGGGAGCCGTGCTACAACAGAAGCAAGAAAATTCATTCAAGCCAATCGCCTTCTACTCGAAATCACTCAGCGAGACGCAACAAAAATACAGCGTGTACGATCGCGAACTCCTAGCGATCTACACGGCTGTAAAACATTTTCGTCGCTACATCGAAGGGCTCGAAGTCACAGTCTACACCGATCACAGGCCACTCACTTACGCCTTGAAGAAACCTCCGAGCAACAGCGACACACCTAGAAGAGAACGCCAACTCCAATTCATCAGTCAATTCTGCACAGAAATCAAGTACATCAAGGGCGAAGACAACACAGTCGCAGACACTCTATCGCGACTCGAAGAAATCACATGCACTTCAGTCATCGACTACGATCAACTCGCGCAAGAACAGTCTCAAGATGAAGAACTCGCCGAATTGAAGACAAGAAACACTTTGAAATTCGCTCAGATGAATTTACCAGGCGCCGCACTACCTATCACGTGCGAGATGACAACAGGAAGACCGAGACCGTACCTACCTACTTCAACTCGGGAAGTCGCATTCAAGGCGCTTCACGAGTTAAGTCACCCTGGGATACGAAGCACAAGAAAACAGCTCGCAGCGCAATACTTCTGGCCCAGTATGAACGCAGACATCGCGCAATGGACAAGAGCATGCATCGGATGTCAACGAAGCAAAGTCTTACGTCACACTGTCACTCCTCTCGGACAGTTCCAAGACTCAGGAAGATTCGAACACATCCACATCGATATCGTCGGACCACTGCTACCATCAGAAGACAAGCAGTATGTACTCACCATGATCGACCGTTACACGAAGTGGCCAGAGGCAGTTCCAGTGCGAAACATCACGGCGGAGACAATCGCAAGAGCAGTCTACGAACACTGGATATGTCGATTCGGTTGTCCGTTACGCATCACGACGGACCAAGGACGACAGTTCGAGTCTGCGCTATTCAAAGCGCTGATGAAGAAATTGGGAGTGGATCGCCTACGTACTTCAAGCTACCACCCCCAATCCAACGGACAAGTCGAGCGATTACACCGGACACTAAAGGCGGCACTGATGGCACGAGGAGCTAACTACAATTGGACGAGAGAAATCCACACCGTACTGTTCGGACTACGATCGGCGTTACACAAAAACACCGATCTCAGTCCGTCGCTTCTAACATACGGAGCGACATTGAGATTACCAGCGGATTTCTTCAAGAAAACTCCAACGAGCGAAAACGAGCAAGAATTCGTAAAAAAACTGACAGAGACGATGGCATCACTAGCACCAAATGGACAAACTCACCGGCAGCACCGCACTCCATTCATTCACAAGGAGCTGAGTACGTGCACACATGTTTTCCTGCGAGTCGACGCGGTGAGAAAACCTCTCACACCGCCTTACCAAGGACCATACAAAGTCTTGGAAAGGCAAGAAAAATGTTTCAAGATACAACTACCTACGCACACCACACTGGTATCCCTGGATCGGCTGAAACCGGCGTACATCTACGAGGACGCAGCAGATGACAACGCGAGCGACGCGGAACCTGCACTCGCTGACGTCATCACTGCACCAACACTCCAACAGCGCCGGCCGAGCAACGCGCACCGAGAAGTCGTTCATCGCTCCGTGCGATTTCACTTAGGGGGGGATAGTGTAGTGTAGGTTAGTTCTAAGATAGTCATAAGTAGATATAAGTAGCTATAGCAAATAGTCTAAGAATAAAGATTGCTTATTTCGTTGTTTGATTTAGAATAGGAAATAGAGATAGTTAGGAAATAAGAAATAGCGATGCTCTCTGTTAGGTCTTGCCCCACACAGGGGCCTAAGCACCGCCTCCTGGTGGGCAAACTTCCTGGCCGAAGAACTCAACCGCAACCGCAGCACGGTCGCTGTATTTTTGGACGTCGAGAAGGCGTTCGATCGTGTATGGCATCCGGGGCTGTTATACAAACTGATTGATGCCCATCTTCCAGCCGGGCTCATCCATCTACTTGCATCCTTTCTAGAAGATCGCAGGTTCTACGTAGCGGTGGAAAATGCATCTTCAAGCATCAAGACCGCCACCGCAGGAGTCCCTCAAGGTAGCTGCCTATCGCCGGCGTTGTACGCCCACTACGCGAATGACGTCCCTACCCTGGAGGGTTACCTTTACCCCGGGGAACGTGACGTCACGCTCGCGCTGTTCGCCGACGATAGCGCCTACTTCTCCTCCTCCGTCAGCACCGATATTGCAGCCAGCCGCATGCAGCGGCTTCTGGACATCCTACCCGTGTGGCTCGACAAATGGCGCATCGCTGTCAACGTAGCTAAGACAGCGGCGCTATTTGTCTCGAGACGTAGGATCCACCCGCCCACGCTGCAGCTCCGGGGACAGGATATCGCGTGGCAGACCCACACAAGGTACCTCGGCGTCGACATCGACAGGTCGTTGAGAATGGTGCCGCAGCTGAACCGCGCCTTACAACAGGCGCGAGCGGCCCGCGCTCTTCTCCGACCTGTCTTGAAGTCCCGACTACCGCTGAGGACCAAAGTCCGGGTCTACAAGACGTACATCCGTTCCCGGCTCACGTACGCCGCGCCTGCTTGGTATGGCCTGTTATCGCCGAGTAACAAGCAGAAGCTCCAGTCGCTACAAAACGTCAGCCTCCGCATCTGCACTGGTGCAGGACGATACGTAAGAAACGACGTTATTGCAAGAGACACACGCACAGAAACGATCGAGGAATTCGTGGTCCGTTCGGCCCGTCGCATGTTCGACAGGGCCGATAACGGACACCACGCCCACCTCCACGATCTCGCCCCGCTTCACGCCCGCCCACCAGACCATCCAGGACCTTGGCGTCCACTCCCAAGAGACATCCTTGGGACGCCCGAGGACTGCTAGTCTTACGGAGTCCCAATTCACTCATAGACAGCTTCAAGGAACTGAAAACCAGCGACCGAACCATTTGTAAATATGCCCACTTATTAGTCCTTAAGTTATTTAATATCTATTTTATTAGGTTAAGTTCTATTGTGAATATGTATAAAAAAAAAAAAAAAAAAAAAAAAAAAAAAACTAATCAAAAAAATGCTCAAAAAAAAGGGGATCTATATATATTTTGTATACATATTAGTTAAGTCCTTATATATTAAAAAAATAATACTAAATGCACAAAAAAAAAAAAAAAAAAAAAAAAATAACTGTTCATATTTATAATTTTGTGTTTACAGGTTACACCGCTCTTTATAGAGCGACACCCCGTTACCCAGGGGCAGCTGCCCCTGGCGTTGAAGCCGGAGTAGAGAGCATAGCTCGAGGCTCCAACCTCCCTACCCCCCCCAAGGGTAGGAAGAAGATCCTGCTGCTGCTGGTGGGCAAAATAGGAACTAGAGGCAAATATTGTAAACTGCTCTCGTTGCGGTCACGCCTCAAGCAACGGAGGTCTGTAAAGTTAGATTTTAAGATTTACTATAAATATAGACCTAAGTTCATAAATAAACAGTACACTTGCAACCTTCGTATGATTCACACCTACTCATAAGATAGGCTCCACCTCCTACAAAATCAAAACTTTAAATTCGTTTCCTAATTTACGGAATATCTCACAGTCTCACCTACGTGCATCTACGTTTTAATTGCTTCAAAGAAAAATTGTTTGCATGCTGTTAGGAACAGAAAAAGCACACCATAACCTACAATGTAAACATACAGTGTACTAGGCAAAGCCAGTACTTATTATCAACATAAAAAAATAAAAAGGAAGATTCTACAGTGTTCCCCGTACCATAAAGCTGTAATACGACAACGTAAATAAACTACAATAAAGTTATAAATAGAGATGAAAGGATTGTAAAGATAGAGGGGAGAAAGAAGAGCCGTGTTGGCCTAGTAGGTTAGTGCCTCGACTTTCGATCCGAAGGTCGTGGGTTCGAATTCGGCTGTGCGTCAATGGAAAAATGTAATAAACTACTATAAACAGTCATGATCGTATTCGTTTTTTTTTTTCAGAAGTTCACCAAATCTTCTAAAGGTCTTCGTTATGGCTTAGCGACTTAAAAGCCGGGACCGACAATTAAACGTGCCCTCCAAAGCATAGAAGCGCTTAGCTCGTAATGCCACTTGCGGTCACCCATCCAAATTGTGAACAACGTTGCTTAACTTCGACTATCAATCAAAACTGTGATTAGTTTAGATTGTTGAACCTATACTCGAGCAACGTTTAAAAATTAAAACTTAACTACCAAGATCAATGCTTGAGTAATTTGTATTACAGGGCTATGTAGCTGGTAGATTATGTGACGGTTGCTGCTTCTTAGGAACTTTCATTCAAAGCTCGAACGTAATGAATCATCCCTCTAATTGCAGAACAAATCACCCTTTTCAAAGCATGTCACTACCCCTATTCTATCATCTGTACGCGACAGGCATTGAATCTTGATTAAATATGTTCCAGAGATGTGTTTTCTGCATCGCGGTTGAATAGCCAAAGAGTTATTATGTATGTTCGAATGAGCTACGACATGGCTTACTCTAGAGTACTTTATAACTGAGACGAGAGAGACGAGAACTTTATAAATTCTAGAGTATTTTAAAATAGAGAGGTCCATCACTAGTGATGGACCGCTTTACTTATATAATTCTGTTAAAACTGAAGCACCGTTTAAGCAATTGCCATCCCTTTTTGCTAGATAGTGTCACATAAAGACAGGGCGAATCTTGAGCATTATTTAACCATTGTTCAAGTTTATAAGGCCAGGAGTTTTTAGGCCGTCTAAAGGCTTCTGTCATGGCTTAACGACTTAAAATCGGTTCAATTTGCCCTCCGAGCTGTTAATGCTACTAGCGGCCGCCCACCCAAATGGTGACTGCTTAGATCGTCGATTAACTTCAACGATCTCTTAAGAACGTTTAACTCAACACAGTTGTTTTTCTACTGCAATTCAATAAACATCGATTTCCAATTCAGTTTAAGCAACGTTCAGTCCCTTGATATTACTCTCGTAGTCTCGAAACTGTACATAAAACGTACCCGACCAAAAACCAACAGAACAGTTTCGTATTTACTAAGTCTGCGTTCCATCTCAGACTCAGTCGATATCGTGAGCGCTGAAAACTATGAATGAATGAATGAATGAATTAATGAACACTTTATTGTGTGCACAAACAGGATACAAATAATCAACTTAATAAATAGGTACCTACTAGCTTCTGCCGCCGGCGTTGCCCGCTAGGTACATGCATAACATCTAGCCTATGTCCATCCTGAAAGTTTACTATAAATACTGTTGAAAGAATTTTTGAAATCGGATGAGTAGTTTCGGAGATCACCTCCTACATACAAAACAAACTTTACCTCTTTATAATATTCTATACTTAGATGAAATTTCAGAACAATAGGCGGCCTTATAGCTTCAAGCGATTTCTTCTAGGCTACCTCTGAGACATAGGCTACTTTTTATCCGGGTACCACGCGAGCGAAGCCGTCGGCGGAAGCTAGTTTTATATAAAAGAGACAAAACAGCTTTTTCTACTCTTATCAATGTTACGAGTATGTCCACGTTCAACATCTATACAAAAATCTTACAAACCAAGTGAGCAAGTAGTTGGCGTATCGCAGTAACTGTGGTGCAATCTGCGCGCCATGAATAATGTTCGATCGTATGGAACAGCTTCCGGCCGGTGTGCCTGCCCCCTTATCTGTCTTGATACAAATACACAAAGTACATTATAACAGTAGGTTTGGTCATAAATATAAACATTAGTTGATTTTGTTAGTAGACTCTGAGGCCTCTATTAATAAACTCCGCTCAACTTGTGTCTAAGTTGCACCACGGATTTAACTATTGCCATCCTTATTTGTCACTGTCTAAAAAAAAAAGGATGGCAGTAGTTAAATCCGTGGTGCAACTTTGACAGGAGTTGAGCGGAGTTTATTACTAGAGGCCTGAGAGCTCAGCTGTGTGAATAAGGACTAATTGAGTAATAGGTTTGTCAAGTCACCGTGTGACTGTGTGTTATAGTAATTAATATTAATAAACAATTAATTGAAATATAGTCACGACTGTATCCCCAAGGCAACAGGACTAGAATCACCTCCCATAATACTAGTGGTCCTTCTGAATAAAAGACATTTGAATTTTGATTTTTAAATTTTTCGCTGACAGTCTCAGATAGGTAGTTTAGGCATTTTATTAAGATCCTTTGAAGATGTCTAAGGGGGTAATCAGAGGTATGTCTAAATACATATTTGGTGGATATGCCCACAATTTGCAGAAACTAGCATTCCAAGGTCCAAGTGAAAAGAGTTGTTATCACTTTACTGCTAGTTTTTATATATTTCACTGTAAGAATTTTGGTAACTGGAACTCAAATACCTATCTGAAAGAGCGTGTTTTGGTTAAATTCAAAAATTCTAACTCAATTTTTATATCTATTTAACAGAAATAAAGTAAACCACCAAACTGCTTCTTTGTCACCTTATACTAGCCATACACGATCAAGTTCACCGTCAAGTTTGCAGCGGACTTGATGCGGCGTCCAGTAAACTTGACGGTATATGGCTATAGGTGTGCATGACAAGTCTACTTGAAGCGAATTCTGCCGACTTGATCAAGTTTGCAGCGTCATGTAAACTTGAAGATGTGTGTGAGCGTTCAAGTATGCATGACGGTTGGTCAACGCGTCGTCGTCCGTCACTGGTGACGCCATGGCTTCGACTGGCTGCGCCATCAAGCAAACTTGCTGGTAAACTTGATCGTGTTTGTTCTATACGAACGAACTGCAAACTACAGTGCCACAAGTATAAGTTGGCGGTGGCGATTTGAGGAACTAAAACGGAAAAACGGAAAAAGAGTAATAAGATGCGAAATATCATTAAACTATCTTATACAAATACGCAAATGATTAAATATTTCTTACATATTTTCCCAAATTTCGTGGTATTTTCTGTACAATTAGTTATATTTTTTGAACACAGTGGCGCTCAGCCGCGCCAAGTTATACTTGTGGCACTGTAGACGCCGCAACAAGTCCGCTGCAAACTTGACGGTGAGCTTGATCGTGTATTTCCACTGTCAGGAGTAGGTAAGCTAACGAGAGATACTGTAACATCTAACATCACTACACTGTGCCCGCTCTGTGCCCGGCGAACTTTGATCGCTAGCAATTTTAAAACTTGTATCGTTTGTGACGGCGGAATTTCCTTAAGACGCGTCCGGTTTTTTTTTTTTTAATTTAGAGTCAAGTTTCAGTTTTTCTTGGAACTAATTTTGTTTATAGTCAGTTGCGATTCCGGAAGCAGTCATGTAGCTCCCATTAAGCTTTGTTTACCTACTTTGGGGCTAGAATCTAGAATCGGCCTAAGCGTTCGGCAATTCAAAAGTTAACCCGTAAAATTATAGTCCGTAAACTGACTTTAGGTACATACAGCCAGTTTTAAACAGTTCCGGTTATTATCATATACCTCAGGGGCGTAGCTGTAGCTTTGTTAAGGGGGGGGTCCAAAGGTTCCAATATACCTACAAAGATCTTTGTTAAGGGGGGGAGGGGGTCCAAGGGTTCCAAAATACAAAAATTGACTAGGTTTCCTCCGAACTTAATGGGCTAAGGGGGGGGGGGGTCCGGACCCCCTAAACCCCCCCATTATAGACGTCCATGAATACCTACACAAAATTAACACTTTCATCATAATATAAGTAATATTGATAGATTGATACATATTATTTTGAGAAGGTAAGTTTAATCCCCGCACTTATATTAATGAATCTCATTTGCCTAATCCCATGAATATTTCATGTCCATTTTATCATTCAAAACACAAGCTAAATAATGGCGTCGATTGTGTACACTTTCGTAAACTAAATTTAATTTCACAGCTTAAATTATTGCTGTCTTTTTGCTGCTCATTTTTATTTTCTTACTAGTTTAAACCAGTTAAAGTTACTTTTTTTTCACGAAAATGACAGGATTCAAATAAAGGGAAGAATACATTAACCCTTTCAAAGTTAATTTATTCACAATACGAACCTTTTCAATGCAAGTAAGGCTTGATACACAAGATTGAATTGGAAATCCAAAAATTTTGAGAAGGTTGTAAGATGCAAAATGAAAAAAGGTAAATGTTGTTTAACATATTCAATTTTATGCCATGTATAACAATAAAAAAAAAATATTGGTGGACATTTCACAAAACATCATCTAGCCTCAAACAAAGCAAAGCTACTACTATGGGAACCAGTTAACTGATAGAATACTACTTACGCCGGCTCCATACGTTGGGACCAACGTTGGTCCCAACGTTGGGGCCAAGATTTCGTGAACCATCCACACGTTGGCGATACACCAGTCTTGTTCCGTCAGAGCCAACGTGCAGACGTCCGATGTCTGCGCGTCCGATACAGAAATTGAAATTTCTCTAAGTGATTTTACATTACTGAATACCAATTTTATCACAATCACATCACATCATGTCACTATCACACTTCACACAACACACTATATTATAAAAGCGAAAGTTTGGATGTTTGGATGTATGTTTGTTCCTCTCTAACACGACAACCACTTAACCGATATGGGTGATATTTAAAATATAGATAGATAATAACCGGAAATAGGACATAGGCTACTTTTTATCCCAAAAAATTGCACGGTTCCCGTAACATAAAAAAAAATAGTAGACTCCATCATCAGATCAGCTCGTTGTCACCATATTATTACATTGTAGTCAGAACTTGACAAATATGCCGAGTTTCAACTCAATCGGCTTATTTACTGAGGAGTTCTGTTGAACAGCTCTTGACTCCATCATCAGATCAGCTTGTTGATACCATAATATTTCATTGTCACCGAGAATCTATAAGTGTGCAAAATTTCCGCCCGATAGTTCTACAAACACAATAAATAAGGAATACGATGACATTCTCGCTCGTCAGTCGACACGTGCGCTCACGATGCGCGTCGAAACGGGACTGAGCATAGCGCCAACGTGTGGACGGATCCCCAACGTTGGCGCGCCAACTTCCTTTGATAAAACCGACACGGCACGGCCAAGCCCCAACGTTGGCCCCAACGTTGGCGCCAAGCTATTTTGTCAGCACCACACGTTGGTGAGAGGCATTGGGACCAACGTTGGCCCCAACGTGTGGATGCGGGGTTACTTATATATTTTTATTTGTTATAGTGTTAATCCACACCTGGGTATTTACATTTGAAAATGAAAAATCTTATCAAAATTTTCAAATCCTGTCGGAATTTTGATAAGATTTTTCATTTTCAAATGTAAATACTTATATATTGTTGCAAATAATACTTTAAGTAGGTATAACATCCAGACACTGAGCAAACTAGTTCGTCACACAAAATGTTTATCCTAGGTGGAAATCGAACCCTCGACCTACAGTGCAGAAAGCAAAGCTACTACCAACTGAGCTGAAAGGCCACCACAATGGTGTATTTATTTATGATATTTCGTATTATTACTGTCTGTGCAAAGACGACGAATAATTCTACAAAATTATAATATGAAATTGCGCACTAAATTATCTTAAATACTATTTCCAATTCAAACTAGATACCCAAAATGAGGGTAGAATTAATTTTAATCTCTCATTCTTATTAGTTTAGTAAAGAGCACTGCAAACTTTTCAAAATTCAGTGTCACGAGTTTTGAAAGTGGGTCACGAACGAACAAATGAATCTCGTAATGCCGCAAACTTCGCTCGTGTGAACCCACCTTAACCCGCGACACTGACGCGAAAGGAAATTAAAGATTCTATCTCAGTAACGAACTCATGGAAATAGTATTAACAGAAGTTGAATGCAAACGACTTTTGTACTTATGCTGAACGAGTTAGAGTTGAGTTTGTTGTGTGATGAAGTGGATTACTTGGATGTTCTTGGCAAAAGTTTGAGAAACAAGGAGACAGGGTATGACGTTATGGGGAGTTTCTTAAAGTTTTTTTTTTTAATTTAAAAACATTTTAATCAATACATTCCGAAAGGTTTTGGAAGTGGAAGTGAACTTGAATTTAATTTTAATCATTAGGTACCACTAGAAAAATAGGAACTTTTTGAATGAATGACTTATCCGGATTCACTCACTCTAACATTCAAATGATAAATAAAATTTATTGATTTTGTTGAAAAATAAATACTTTTTTTATCCGTCTATAGATAAACATTGTTTATCACAGCCATACTTACTTAATTAGTATATTTTCAACATTTATTAGATACGCTATGAAATTTTGTAGCTCAACATCCAAATGATAGTGGGCAAACTTCACCCAGCTCCGCCAGCAATGTAATTACATAATATTACTCGAAAGACCTAACAAAACTAAGCATTTTTTATTATCGACGCATTAAAATCTATCCCGGGGGTCACTAGATAAATCCATGTTTGTACCTACCTAACCTGAGTAGTAGGTACTAGATTGTATGACAACGGGGCAAAAACCCAGGGACGCAAAAGTACTGTTTTCATCCCTCTGTTCAGGTAACTTCAAGCGTACTTTCCGAACATGAGAAATGAAAAATAAATACTTAAGAGACTTTCTGATAAACCTTACATTATTTTGAAATAAAAAACATTCCAAAAAACCAGACTTTCATCGCTCTAATCATAATCATTTTAGCTTTTTTGTAAGTTAAACCTTTTCGACTTAAAATAAATAGAGAACCCTCGGAGAGAATTTGATGCGAATTGGCACAGAGAAAGAAGGCTTTGATACCTTCTAAGCAAAAGTAGTATAAGCTGTGGCGGCCGTGGGTCCATACATTTATGCCCAAAAATGTGGTAACAGCCATTTTAACCTCTCTTTAAGTTAAACCTATTCGACTCAAAATAAATAGGGAACCCCGGGACATAATTTGATGCGCATTGGCACAGAGATACAAGGCTGTGATACCTTCAAAATAAAAGTAGTCTGAGCTGTGGCGGCCGTGGGTGAAGTGCCCATATATTTTTGCCCACACTCGTTTTAGTTATTAAAAATTTAATAAAACCCCCGCTAATCCCTTCATAATCTCCAAACGGCTGTACAAATTCTCATGAAACACAGCTAAGAACACCTTTCAAACAAAACATTTATAAGAGCTATGATGCCACAGACAGACACACAAATATACACCTACACAGATACACAGATACACACTACAAACTTATAACATTCTTTTTCGTGAGGGCTGAAAATAATAAAACGTCTCAGACCTAACGATACAAACATGAAAATATACAGAAAAGTATAACAAAACTTTAAATAGCTAGATTTAAAAGAAAATGTTTTCCATGTCGAATCTAAGGTAATCCCCGTGCGCTCAACTTATTAACTTCAGCATTTTCTCTAATTTCCTCAGAGAAAAACCGTCTCAGCATCATCTGGGTACGTAATTACGTGACCCAATTCCGCTGGTTCTAGGAATCCAACTTTTTATAATATATTTTGAAAATGTAGAACTTGCTCGCGGTTTTATTTCTACACTAGCTTCCGCGTCTTCGCTCGCGTGGTATCTAGTACCTCCCCGGATAAAAAGTAGCCTATTTGTTATTCCAGGTCATAAACTATGTCCTATATTCCAAGTTCAACGGGCTTAAAAAGGTCGCTATAGCAGAATCAATTAAATTATATGCCGTCTCTTTTCACTCTCAGTCAGTGAAAAGAGACGGCTTAAAGTTCAATTCCTATTGTGATAGCGACCTTTTTAAGCCTGCTGCTAAATCCGTTTAGTAGTTTTTGGGTGAAAGAGTAATGACCTTGTGATAAGCTGTATAAACTAAATAAACGAAGCACTTAAAATAAAACTCCACTGTATTTTTAAGATGTTTTATTATTGAAATCAGAATAATTTACATTGTAAAAAATACACATACTTCAATGATTACGTTAAGGTTAACATTTCTTCCAACATTATACTTATTCATCTCGATTAAAACTAAATGCTATCTAGAATCAAGATAAACCCATTCATTTTAAAAAATAACGAATGAAAACGTCTAATTTAAACTATTACAAGGTAAATGGTAACATATTTTCATCATTTTGTTATCAAAGATTTAATACTTTACGAATAAAATGTAATATTTATTTTAGGTTGTATAAAATTAAGCCTAATTTCTTTGGCATAACAAAAATGCGTTTAATAACACATGGTTACTTTCTTTTATAGTAGGGTAGAAAATTTTACGGTTTTAAAATAATAACGTTTTACATAATTATCATCATAAAAAAGCAATAATTGTATTGAAACATAATAAAAGGCGAAGTCCCATTGGCTCCGATTAAAACAATGTTATCAGATGTTATAAAATTATTATACAATTTCACAAGCAGTAACAGAATTCTAAAATCTATTTCTACTGTAAAATACAAACTTACGATTAAGTATTATCTTTACACTTATTGTATGAAAAATAAAAGCTGCTTCTTTGGATTCAATACCCACTAAAATAATCACTACTTTTCTTATTGAATTACTGTCACGAAGTTTAAAGCCTTCCTACGCGGAACGCAGAACTCACATTATAGTTTACTCAATGCTTAATAACTTTTGTATCTCTCTGTCGCACCAACGCAGACTATACCGCTAAATATAGCAACGTACTTCTAATTATGGCAACCCCCAACCCCACGTTCTGCGTAGCGAGGCTTAAGTTACTTAAGTAAACGATATGTATTTTTAAACTATTTTAAAATTCTCCCTTAGTATTGTCTGAGAATTAGATAAATGGTGGATGAATTAGTGCATAAGACACGACACGATTTTGTACTAGAGCGAAATCTGACTGCTATGACTTCTGGCTAATAATGACAAGCGCTATTAGACTTACTTTTAATGAGAATAAATATTTTACGGTTTTATTGATTTTTCATATAATAAAATTTTCTGTCATTTTTTTTATCTGTTTATTCTAATTTAAATCTAACAATTGACAGACAAACAAAATGCGTCAAGCATTGTACAGCGCTAACAACAAAACTCTACAAACATTGACAGTCTCTTACTAATTTTTACAGTTTTACAGACAAGGAATTTACACGTGTTTTGAATTCAGAAATAAAATGGAATAGAACTGATAATGGACGGACAGACACAGATACCTAAACAGTTTAAATAAATAAATTAAGTCTCGAAGATAAAATGTTAGCGGAACCTAAGATCAACCAAAAAGTCAAAGTTGTTTCAAAATAAAACATTGAAAACAAAAATCTAACTTAATTTCACATTATTATTTTTTTGAGAATGTTCCTTATAGCTCCAAACTTGAACTAATTGCCTTCTCTTTTTTTATTATTTCCACTCTTTGACTTTTGGTTTATCGGTGTGGCTATGGCCATAAACCAACAAATACAAAAAGAAACATGGATTTCAAAACGTTTTCATTTACATAACATAGAGCCATTGCCATCGGCCAACGTTTTTATGCATAAATTAAACACACGCTAGGAGCAGACATAATAAAAAGTGATTGAATACAGATTTTATAAATTTAATCGGAGTAACAAAATGCAATAAAGTACCTACATACTGAGAAGAAAATCGTACCTTAAGAAACATTTATCGGTGGTAGTATTTAATATTTAACTATAAATAGTTGGCTTGTTCACTAGATAAACATTTAAGGCTTGTTATATCATCTCTGAGTAAAGTGTTGGTTAGTTAATTCCTAAATAAGTTACTCTGAAAGTAAAGATCAAATCAGTCCTACTTAGCGATAGTGAAAGCCATAAGAGCTTACTTCCCACTCTAACCGACTTTTAGATTACTTGGGACCTTGGTGGAACAAGCCCTTTTTACTCCTAGCGCGTGGTAAACAATATCTTTAAACAACTTCTGTGTGACTAAAATGCTCGCTAAGCAATTCTTTTCCATTGTCATAAAGACCTGTGTCTAGGTACAGTTTGAATCTGATTTTGCAACGTGCGTATACGTACTAAACTGACGTACGAATTGATCTCGCATACTGGCTGCGTTTTTGTCCGTTACATTTTGTATAAATTACAACAAGATGCGAGGCGCCATAGTATTTGGAGTGTTGGGATCGTTCGTGCGTGTTCGTACTGATACGCACGTCTTAAATTCGGCTGAAAGCGCATGCAAACTGCGGACGGCCTTTTATATTCAAATAAAGAACGTTCGTTTCATTGCATAGCGACCATTTCATCACATTGTTCATATCCTACGTCAGATTGTTCCTCCAATCCTCTCTCGTGCAGTTGGTGGCGCACCATCGTGATTGGGTGGTTGGGGGACAGGTCGCGCCTCCCGGCCTCTGTCGACGGATGATGCGGCGCGTGCGCAGAGCGGAGCCGACGCAGCCGCTGTCAGCTCGGCATGGACTCCATTCTCCCCAGTCTGACACCCTGCAGTCTATCAGCCCTAGAGGAACAAGCATTTCGTGTAGACTTTTTTTAAACTTTCACGACTACTATTCATATTGAAAATAGGACACGGGATTTTATCGCGTAATTTTACTTTATTAATATATCCTAACGTTTCGGCTATGCTACAACAGTCATGGTCGCGGGCAGACTGGAGTATGTTTTCAAAAGAAGGTAAAATTACGCGATAAAATCCCATGTCCATTATATTTTCAATATTTAGTAGGTTCTACACTTTACGTCTATATGTCTGAAGTCTTTGGAGAAGAAACTGTAAACTTACTCTTTCCATAAAAAAATAACAAGTGGCATAAAATGATATTTACTACTTACACAATACAAACTGGAATTGGACTCATGGAACTAGTTCCTTGTACATCGGAATTTAGGTAAAACTATTTTAAAAGCATTCCACTCTGAGAATATAAAAAAAAGATTAGATGGAGACTGTAATAACACTGCTCCTATCTATAACCTGCCCTGATGATCACATTGTGTCGCATTCTTATAGTCACCACCAATAGATGCGTTGCTTTGGCACGACTATGCTCTGCCCCTGATTGTCTATCTTTAATGGCGACCAAAATCGGTCTCAAACTGTCAACTATGACAGTTCAGTGACCACGCAAGTAGCTTTGTCACTCTCATCTCAACGAGATCGAACGTGACAAAAGATACCTACGCGATCGTTTTGACAATTTAGGCTGGATTCGACCAAACTGTCATCTTACTCCCAGAGTAGTTATTCCGTTAGCCGACAGAATTCGAAATACAATTGTTTGGAAAGCGCAACCGAACATTATTAGGTGCATTCAAATTATCCTGGTTATAAGGTGTCAAGTGTCAACTTTACAATGTCAAAATATTCATACAAACAGCAGTTTAATCTGTGGTTTAATCTCCAGATAAAACATAATCCAGTTTGGTAAAATCCAGCCTTAGACAATCAGCCCGCTGATGTTCTTACTTGTTTATCGTTGACTCGTCGCCTTGCTACGATTATGATCTGAGAGATGCTTACTTGCTCTTTTTCGCTTCCTCCGCTCAGCCGGGTTGGTGTTGTCAGCGCGCATCTTGCGCCGGCGCCGCGCTCTGTACCTCCTCGCGAGACTGCGCAGAGCTGACCGCTCGCTGGCCGTGGGGCCCGACGTCGGCAGCTCATTGGCTGAACGTGGCTCTTCCGTTGTACTTAGGATTGCGTTGTTCGATCTGTGGTGGAGTTTTATTTGGAAAATGGCCACGGAATCATTAATCGTCAGGGTTGGAAATCATAATAGGACCATAATCTATCCGAATTGATAAAGGCACTCCGGCTAAAGGAGGATCGCTTGCATCTTTGCGGGTTCGAATCCCGTCGGAATTGAGAATTTTGATAAGATTTTTCATTTTCAAATGTAATAATACCTAAGTGTGGTTTAACATTATAAAAATTAAAAAATATTTGGAAAACTTTACGAGCGAAAATGGGACGCCATTTGCTGTTAGAAGTCCCATAATCTAAAATCATGTAAAATCTACCAAGTCTGGTGGTGGTGATGAAAGAGATAACTAACAAGATTTGAAATTAGTGTTGTAGAATGGTTTGAATGAATAAATAAATAAATAAATAAATATAAAATTTGTTTATTATCAGACAACTACATGGTCCATAGCTTGTTAGTAGGTACTTAAAACTAAAACTTATCAACTAGGGTTAGTAATATTTAGGTAATATACACACACGTTAAGAGGCATACCCTCCGCACAAGGCATCGCCAGAAAGGAGAGGTATAACTCTCCGCAACAGTATTTAGGATGGTGTTGCGACTACCTCGTATTCTGCTTATCAGGGATGCAGTTTTCTTGCGCCAGATGGCATGAAAACCATCTGTGTGGTTCTGTGCAAACATCCCTGAGGCGCTACAGAACCGAGGCAATCTCAACAGCATCCTAAATATGTTATTATATTGGATGCGTAGGGTGTCTAGCGATCGTTTGGTATGACTGACCCATAGGTTTCCCGTGTACAAACTCTGACAAAACGCTTTGAACAGCGTTATTTTCACTTGGTCAGTACAACGGGAAAACCTACGCGCCAGCATATTTCCACGTACCGCCAGAGCCCTACGCTCCCTTTCAATGTCAACATCGTCTTTAAGGTCATCGGTAAGAAAATGTCCCAGATATTTAAATTTAGACACTTTTTTGAGAGCACACCCATTTAGTGTGACTGGGTGTGTGTTGTCAGGACATTTACCGATGGCCTTAAAGACCATGTATTCGCTTTTTTTAACATTGTAGGTGAGGCCATGCTGCAGCGCATATCCCTCACAAAACCTTAACAATTCCCCGAGACCCCTCATAGTTGGGCTGAGCAACACCATATCGTCAGCATAGCTGATGTTGTTTACACTAACACCGTCCATCCGACATCCCACTCGCATGCTGCTCAGCCCCACTATGAGGTCATTCACGTACAAATTAAAAAGTTTAGGCGAGGTAATCCCCCCCTGCCTCACCCCACACTCCAACCTGTACGACTCAGACAATGCATCTGACCATTTTACAACATTGGTCTGGTTCCTGTACCAATATTGAAAAATGCCCAGTATCTCCGTCGGTATACGTCTGTCTCTCATCTTTCTCCAAAGCACTTCATACGAGACAAGATCAAATGCTTTGGAGAGGTCGAGGAAACAGGCATACACCGGCGTCTTGCGATCGGTATAGTATCGGACAGTATGCTTTAAACTGGCGATTGCACTCTCAGTTGATAGCCCGGGTCTGAACCCGAACTGTGCATCATGAAGGTCCAGATAGCCATCCAACACAGTATCAAGCATACTGTCCAACACTTTAGCCATAATAGTCGCTAGAGAGATTGGACGGTAGTTCCCACTATCCGAGATATCACCAGTCCTGTTCTTCACTATGGGCACAACAGTAGTTTTCATTAAAGCAGTCGGTAAGTAAGAGTGACTGATACACATAGAAAAGAACAGGGACAGCACCCTCGGCAAGTGGAAACCCGCATATCTCAGGTGCTCGATACTGAGCCCGTCGTGACCAGGAGATTTGCCGCCGGTCATTTTCTTCATAGCCTCCCTCACTTGCTTGGCAGTGAAGTGCATAATCGGCCTCTCTCCCTGACACTCGAGCTCAGGATCAAAGGAGACATAGGAGGAACCGAGAGGAGACGACACCTTAAAATGTTCCATGAACATGTTAGCGATCTCGACAGGCTCATGCTTCCCACCCACACTCGCCGGGAGGCCTAAATAAATGTGCCATAAGAACCCTTAACATATTTTTTTACTGGTGTGTTTTCTTGCTTCCTTGAAAGAAGTAAAAGTGTTGATACGTCTTGTCAATAACACAATAAGGAGTATTAAAAACTATATATTTTTTTTAACTGTTTCAAAAAATATTTATTTTCACGCCTACCTATACCAGCCAAAAGAATAACTTGCCCTCGGTTCTATTTTTTAAGAGTCTGCAAACTTTACTTACATAGAATAATAGGAGTAGGAGCTATCAGGCGTTGTCAAGGACCCTTCGGAGTAGATCCTCGGAGCCTGTTCCGCCCTCTCAGCCTCCTCGGCTATGGACAGAGCGCGGTTCCCATCTAACACGTCGATGTTGTTGTGGTTCATTTTGTCGAGCTGGAGGACGTCGTATCGTCTATCGTCGCTGCTTCGGTGGAACACTTCGGATAGTTCGTATTCGCGGAGCTGATAAAAAAATATAAGCAATTTTAAGAGCAGGGTAGGTTTACTATGTTAGATGATTCTCTTACTCTATTCAATGTGAGTCAAGTCTTGATATAGAAATACGCTGCCTAAAAAAATTAGACCTTTACATCTTTACTAGATGTAAAGGTATATACGGTGTCTGGAGGCAATCTTTGCTTACACTTAACGGGACACTGTAGTTCCTAGGACATTTTTTGAGATGAAGTAGGCTTGCCCAGCACCTAAACCATCCTCTCTAAAATTAACCAGCCATATCCACAGGAAAGACATGGTTAATACGTGTGGGGCTGACTTAGCCGCGGGTTGAAAAAGTCACAGCTTAAAGACGCCTCGCTCATACGAGCTAACTTAGCGTATAAAATGGTGTAACAACTAAATAAAGTTTTGATATACCTTTATAAACTGGAACGTAGCAATAGGTGGCAGTCTTCTCAGATGAGGGTAGAAGAAGGATCCGGCTGGATGTGAGGGATACTTCGAGGTGATGCGGTAGGCCTGTCCCTGCGGCGCGGTGGGCCAGTTCGGAGCTGTGAATGTGAAGCCGTTGTCTGTTCCTGCGTCTAATGGATCCACCTGAGAATCAATTAACCCATTTTAATATCAATTTTCAGTATAATATGAATTTTACTCAAACTAAAAGTCCTGTCAAATTAACTAAAACTTGTTCTTATCTCGTCTCTTTAGTAAACTAAAAAAGAACTATTCCTTATCAGCGCAGTGGGCTAATTGTCTCAAATTGGTTTCAAACTGTCAAAACGATCGCGTAGGTATCTTTTGTCGCCTTCGGTCTCGTTCAGATGAGAGTGACAGAGCTACTTGCGGTGGTCACTGAACTGTCATATTAGACAGTTTGAGACCAATTTTGGTCGCTATCAAAGATAGACAATCGGAGGCTGGTCTCTTCTGTGCCAGGGTCTGTGCCTTACAGCGCCTTATGCGTTTTTGCTGGCATTGCTTTAATTACTTCACTGTTGTTATAACTTTGAATTATTATGTCCTCCTTATTATATCCAACAGTGTATTTGGTTCCAAACATGATACTATTCTCAGTTAAATAAAGGGATCAAGCAAAAAGAAGCAATGAAAAAAGGAAACCAAAGAGGAAAAACCAAACCATGATAATGACATTCTTTTAATGTAACTTAGAGAAAAGTGGAAGAGGAAATGTAAATGAATAGTTACCTCAATCGTAATGCTATCAAGCCAGTTGCCATCGACGCAGAGATCGAAACTGTCAACTCCGATGAACCAGTCTGGTGAGGGTATCATTCGTGCCATCACGGAAACCTGTGGACAAGAGTGCTACCATGTCAATTGTTCTGGCTTCAATACTCCACACAATTTTATGCTTCTTCTTCTGTGTCAATGGCTTATCCTCATACATTCTTTGCCCAATATTCAGCAACTCTTACGCCCCTTTCTGTCGCCTGGTTTAAGTCCTCTCGTGTGCAGGTAGTCGGACAGAGAGGGCATGAGAACAGGTGCTCTATGCTTTGAGAGAGCGCTTCACAGCTGCACTCGGCTAATAATAATTTTATGCTGATTATAAGAAAATTAGAATGTTTGTTTGCCAGATTTGGTGATGGTAGGTGTAGAGCCGTGACCGAGTGGTGTCCAAGAGAGAGTAATAGAAACAGAGCAGACCTTCAGCCAGGTGAGTGGACGATATCGAGGCCATAGAGGGAAAGGCATGGATGAGAACGGCACAGGGCCGATTAGAGTGGCGTTTGAGGAAGAAGGCTTATACCCAGCAGTGGGTTATTTTTTCAGCTGCCTTTTTTTTTTTTTTATACTACTAAGGTAGCAGACAAGCATACGGCCCACCTGATGGTAAGCGGTTACCGTAGCCTATGGACGCCTGTGACACCAGAGGAGTCACACTCGCGCTGCTGACCCTTTTAAGAATTTCAAAACGCCCTTTTTGAAGAACCCCATACTGTAGTCACTGGGGAAAACTGCCTATTATAATGATGATAATTTTTGTAACTTCAAGTGCAGTTCAGCGCGGTTACAAAATGTATGATCACAAGGCACTATGAACAAATCCTTTGAAGCAAACGTTAACGCATTTACTGTCACGCCTCTGCGGTGCTCTCAGAACGAGATCGCTCGAGTAGCACCTCCTACAAAGTTCCAATATGTGCGTCGGTGGCATACATTTTTTTTAATTGACCGGACTAAAGTCGCTTAGATGTCAATACTTCATCCAAACTAGAGGCTAAAATTTATTTTTTATTTTGTATTTAAATAAACAAACAATGATGAAAACCAGTAAAATCAAATTGAGGAAGAAACACTCAGCTTGTTGTATTTAACTTAAACTTTCTGCTAAACTATGTCTAGCGGAGTTCGGATCAAACAAGCCATGTCAGCACCAGGTAAGGATGCAGTCTTCTAAATGCGGTCACCAGCAAAATACAGTGGTAATTCAAACGAAAAAAATATTAAATAGGTAGCCCTTTACATCTATGATGATTTACAATGTCATGAGGCAACCTATGTCATTCAACGGAAAGCCGCTGCGCTGCCGTAGTGCTCGGGACATTGTTTGAGATGGAGGATGCTTGACCAGCACCTTAAAAATCCTTTCAGCTTAACCGGCCATATCCACAGGAAAGACTTGGTCAATACGACACGTGTGGGGCTGACTAAGCCGCGGGTTTCCTCACGGTGTTTTCCTTCACCGTTTAGAGTTCGTGTTAATTAAAACCTATATAAATATATGTAGTTTCAGATTTGACCCTAGAGGCACTCTTGAAAAACTCACCTTGTATAAGTAATAATACGGTCGTCGTTTGTAAGATAACTTAAACTTCAGGTTGTATAAACTATCAAGTAACTAATTAGTACGTCGTAAGCAGAGATGATTCAAAGCAGACGAGCTGGTTTAATTTATTTTTATCAATTGAAACTACGAAAGTTACTCGAGTTCTTTATTTTCTGAGAAGTCCTAGGATACCACTGCAGAGAATACTATTAGGTACTCAAACAAACTTGTTTTTAATTTTAAATTACTAAAAGCGGCCGGCCGCGTGCTTTTTGATTTTTGGGATAAAAAATAGCCTATGTCCTTTTCCCGGTCATTATCTATCTATATCAGGCAAATCGGTTCAGTGGTTGTCAAACATACATCCATCCATCCATTCAAACATCTAAACTTTCGCATCTTTTAGGGTGATGTAAATAATATATGTTCACAATTCTATATGGCTCTAAAACTTGAAACATCGATACGAAAGAAGAAGGTACCTACCTATGCGTTTACTTTTTGCAAAAAATGACTACTTACTACAGTTACTACTGACTCAATATTAACTGAATCAATTTTTCGAAAAAAAAAAAATACTATAAGTACAAAATTTACAAAAAATAAAATTTAAATTACTTACAATTTTAAAATTATAAGTACTATTTACCTTGTTCATAATTATAAATTAAAATAATATTAATAAAAACCGATAAACTGTTTCATTAATTAACTACTTAGCCCAGTTTAAATAAACTTTCGAAACCAATTACAATTTTAATCACACTGTGGAACCGCAAAGGTAATTACTACAATTATGTTACAAAGAAGAATTGGATATAACCATTATAACAAAATCGGACTGCAACCGTAATCTACCCATAGGCACCAGGTATGAAGTCAGTGATCCACTAACATGGGCACAATTTCAGTTTGGACTATCTTTCGATCCCGACCATTCATTCATTCACTCATTCATTTTAGCCTATGTTATCCCACTGCAGGGCAAAGGCCTTCCTCTCCTCTTTCCAGCTGACTATGCATAAATAAATTATTGAAGTGAGGTGAAGGAAAACATTGTAAGGCTACCCGTGGCTTAGTCAGTTTCACCCGTGTCGTATATTGTTTTCCTTTGAAAAGAGGATGGTTTAGGTTCTGGGCACGCCTACTTCATCTCAACAATATCCCAGACACTACGCCGAGCGTCTTGTAAGTGTAGTATACTTATGGATATCTAATTTCGCTCGAGTTCCTATACTAGCTAATCCGACTGAAATCCAAAGTTGAAATGTGTTGGGGACGATACCGGCTAGGGCTTCGGAAGATCTCGACTCCGGCGCAGCGGAGAACCCACGGTTCAGGGTTCCCCGGCACTCGGGAGACCGTCCGTACCGTACGCGAGCCCCGGCTTGTAGTGGACTGTATTAGGATGCAGAAGGTGGTGGAGCAGTGAATCAAACACACCGATATTGACTAGGCTGTCGAGGGAGACGGGGGCCTAGTCGGGCAGAGCTTCGCCTTAGGAGCCAATTTTGTACCACGGAGAGAACTGTTGAGCATAGAAATGCTCCTACCTTTATACTAAGTTCGACCCGGCCAGACCCTACGTTTCGCCAAGCGCGTTTATTTCGTTATTCAATTACATTAAATTTCCTTTACCTTTCTTACAATGTTTTAACTCTGTCTATGTGTTTTAGCCTATCATAGACGACACGTGTAAGAGAGTGGGCGTGGTTTCAGGGTGTCCTATTGACCTTGACCCAGATTCACCACGTGTCAGCCCACGTTGCAGGTACCTAGGTTACCAGAGGGTCGGGCGGCGGGGTACCTTCTTCCCTCTCTCTCCTCCCGCTTGCCCCCCAAATTCCTCTAGGTACCTACAACCCATGTACTCGTGGTGATCTGGGTCTAGCAGCGCTTCCTATCCTTATCTGCCTAGGTCGGGTCTAGTTCCAAAGCTAAGCCTAGGCCCGACACTGTGCTCGAAGCCTGCCTCTCTGCCTAACCCTACCTATTGCCACGTCCACCTCAGGATAAATAATGACAACCAAACATACTAAGATTTATTCCCCCCCCTTATGTACTAATTACCTAATACATCTTAAGTTTAATCTTATTTTAAATTATTAATAAAGTTTCCTAACGAGGACTTGCGCCCTGACCACCCTTTCGCGGCTGACTCTACGTTAAGTTAATTTACTGCAAACAAGTGACTCTAAGTTAGTTTTATACTATGCACGCGAAAGGGTAGGCAGAGGCGTTCGCCCTATACTACTGTTTTATTAAAAGATGCTGCTTTCAGCCTACAAACTTACTATCTAACTTAAACTACCTAACATGTTATACAATTCAAAGTTAGCGGAGTACGCCGGCGCCTGTTGGTCGTGCACAAAATGAAAAGGGTCCTTGTTAAAATCAATAGGGGGATACCGATTGATGACGCTGACTGTACCTACAAAATATGGCACCTTTCCGGGTATCTGTATAATTTTGTAAGTGCCTTTCCCAAACCATAACGTATTGACCAATTTGACCATGTCTTTCCTGTGGATATGGCCGGTTAAGCTGAGAGGATGGTGTAGGTGCTGGGCAATCCTACTCCATCTCAACATTGTCCCAGGCACTACAGTGTCCCGTTAAGTGTGGGCAAAGATTGCCTCCTGACACTGTATAAACACCTATTAAAGATGTAAAGGCCTAAGTTTTCCCAAACACACCCTGACTTCATCCCTGGATCAGCACCAACAAAAGCCCAAAATATCGTATTTCATCACTAATTAATGCCCCAGAGTGCAAACAACAATTACGGTACGTCAGCTTCCACGTACTTTTGATGACAAAATAGCCAAGTGCAAGTTGTACTGCTTCTGAGAATTCCGTACAATGCGAACACAGGTGTGGCTCAAACAGTCGTTATGCGACTCCTGGGTTGATTTACATTAAAATTGACAATCTAACAGGTGTAGTAAAATTCAAATTTTAGAATGTTATTCTGAATTATAAAAAATACATAAAGCCTTGACCAAACCAGAGCGTCCGCGATGGCGTGCAAGGTGGCGATCAGTTGTTGTCCAATCAGAGAATGCATCGTGACACCGATGATGACAATTGGTATCACGATGCGTTCTCTGATTGGACAAAACCAGATCGCCACCTTGCACGCCACCGCGGACGCTCTGGTTTGGTCAAGCCTTTACAGCTACTTTCAACAATCTATTCTTTAATTCAATTTGATCAATCATAATTATTACCTGTATTTACTAAAAACTATATCGTAGAACAAAATAAATTAAAATAAACTGTTAAAAGTTAGTATCTCTACAATATTCAGCCAACTCTGTTTATAAAGCTTAAGGCCGCCTAAAAGCTTCTGTCATACCTGTCTGTTAAAACTAGGACTAACATCTTAGCGCGTCCTCTGAGACACGAAAACGTGTCATCCTATCCTTTTCATGATCGTCGATCGCAATAAACTTAGTTAATCTATTAGGAACGGCGCTACGAGAAATACTCGTATCTTTCGTGAAATATTATTCACAGTTGGATTATGACGGATTTCTTTTTCTGGCGCTCGAGAGAACCCTAAAAAAAAGTCGATTCAAATCGAGCAATAAAAGGGGAGTTTTATCGGAGCGATCGTGTTTCTATTTTATTGGCAGTAACGACTAATTTCGCTTGTCAGTTTGTACGGGTTCTCGTGTCGTGGTTTACGATTGTTGGGGCTATGTAAGCCTACCCTTGGGCTTCGCTTAAGTAGTATTCGATTTAATGCATCGTTTGCGTAATTGATTGGTAGCTTAAAAAGTTGTTGTATAATTTGTTTGTGAGACTAAAGTTTTAATATTTTTTAAATTCAGATAAATATTAGGTAGGTAAGTTTCGAAAAATCTCTAATTATAAAAACACGAAAAAAATAAAGATAGTCGTTTAAACCAGATTTAAACTGAAAAACAGCATTCAAATAATCACTAGAGCGTTTATCGCACCATCCTTTTCTCTCATCAAATAATGCACATATTTCGACTCTTTGTCTTCAGTATAAAATACTAAGTCATACCACAGAAGGATGACCTCCACGACGTGTCCGTCGACGGCGAACCTTCCTATTGGATTGAGCTAGGTATTTCGCTGATTTTCATTTATTTATTTATTTATAAACTTTAATTAACATGGTGATGTGCGCGAATATAACTTGCAAGCCCAAATTTAGTTTTAAAAACCACAGAATACTAGTACTACGGTAATACTTACTCTAGAATGGTTTCCATCTACGAAGAACTCCGCCTCAGTCCTCCCTGCGCCCTGTCCCACCGGTGGGCCGCCGAACACGTCCATAGTGCCGGGGGCCGAGCCGAGCGCGTCCGATCGGCCCGACTCGGCGAACTGACGCACGGGGGCCGAGACTCGGTGCCCGAGTCGGAATAACACGTATGACCGGTCGTGCGATACACCTGCAAGACAAATTGAGTATTAAAATGCAATACAATACAATCTATACTAATATTATAAAGAGACATAAGTTTATTTATTTATTTATTTACTAGCTGCTGCCCGCGGCTTCGCTCGCATGGTACCCGGATAAAAAGTAGTCTATGTTACTCTGCAGCCCTCCAACTATGTCCACACAAAAAATGACGTCAATCCGTCGCTCTGTTTTGACATGAAAGCAGGACAAATAAACAAACAAATAAACACACTTTCACATTTATAATATGGGTACGGATTTCACACTTTCACACATGACAAATTGTGCAAGGAGGACTTAATGCTGAAACATTATCTACCAGTCATCCTGGGCGTGCAAAAAGATAGTTTGTATGTAGGAGGAACTTCGAAACTACTCAACCGATTTCAAAAAATCTTTCACCAGTATTTAGAATGAACTTTCAGGATGAACTGAACATAGGCTATATGTTATGTAGGTACCTTGCGGGCAACGCCGCGGGCTGCAGCTAATACAATACAAGTTAAGTAGCGTTGTCGCGGTCACAATTTGGATGGGTGACCGCAAGTGGTATTACGAGCTGAGCGCTTCTGTGCTTTGGAGGGCACATAAAATTGTCGGTCCCAGATTTTAAGTCGTTAAGTCATGAGGCCTTTCGGCGGCCTAAAAACTCCGTCACCAAAGTAGGCCACTTGCTCATACTAACTTACCTACTTCAGTACTTTATACAATACAATAAATATTGTTTTTTGATGTACAGCTATTCTTAAGACTCATATACATGGTGTGAGTTTCTCGGCCTGAAGAGGCGATTATCGTCATCAATGTCAAAATAATGACAATGTAAACTAAAGATTGAAATCATACGGCGAAGGACGATTACTAATACTAATAATTGAATCATACAACATGATTAAAAACATAATCCTTTAAATATGTTAAATTGGCACCTGAACTAATCCTTGAAAGATTTTTGGCAACAACCTAAAAACTTTCAAGAAAATCTCCAAAAAAATAACGACCTTGTCCCGGTTTCGATACGCGATCATCATGCAATATTTCACGGCTAATTGCTCGAGTTTCAAATGAAAAACGTCACTGTAATCTCTTTAGCGCAATTTAAATAATAAATGCGTTTTAAATTGGAAGAAAAGGCTCGTACGTCACAACCCACGCTCTTCGCGGTATTGTTTGCGAAAGATGGAAAAAGCTGAATTTATGAAGATAATTTTGTTGGCAGAATTTATTTTATTAAATAAAATTCACCAGACATGTGATTTTTTATGCCCTTTGCAAAATATCGTATTGCATTATTATAATGACGTATTACTTATTTTATTTAATAGAATGTTGTCTGCCTAAAGACTACAGTAGGTACATTTTATTTATACTAGCACCGCCCTCGCAGCGTTGCCCCCGTAGTGATTGTAGATGGTAATGATGATGATGTTGATGAAAAGTAGCCTTCCTCAAGAGTTTAGCTATCAAACGCAGAAAGAATTTTCCAAATCGGACTGGTAGTTCTTGAGATTAGCGCGTTCAAACAAAAAAGCTCTTCCGCTTTACATAATTACATTTTAAACTGAAAAAATACATACTGAAAAATAAATACCCAAGTGTGGATTAACACTATAACAAATAAAAAGGAGAGTGGGCAAAAATGTATGGGCACTTCACCCACGGCCGCCACAGCTCAGACTACTTTTGTTTAGAAGGTATCACATCCATGTATCTCTGTGCCAATGCGCATCAAATTCTGTCCCAGGGTTCTCTATTTATTTTAAGTCGAATAGGTTTAACTTACAGACAGGCTAAAATGGCCGTTACCACATTTTTGGTCATAAATGTATGGACCCACCACGGCCGCCACAGCTTAGAATACTTTTGTTTAAAAGGTATCACTGCCATGTTTATGTGTGCCAATGCGCATCAAATTCTGTCCGAGAGTTCTCTATTTATTTTAAGTCGAATAGGTTCAACTTACAGAGGTGCTAAAATGGCCGTTACCGCAATTCCTTTTATGAATCATAATAATGATTCGTAATTATGTTTATGGGATCAGGATTACGCAGGATCACTGGATCAGAATCACAGGATCAGGATCACGGGATCAGGATTACACAGGACCACTGGATCAGGTTCACGGGATTAGGATCACGGGATCAAGATCACGCAGGATCACGGGATCTGAATCACGGAATCAGGATCATGGGATTAGGATTACGGAATCAGGATCACGAGATCTGGATCAAGGGATCGGGATCCTGACCGTACCCAAGTGAGTTATCTGCCATACATTTCAATACGAACTGTTTGGCCACTTGGCCGGCGAATTACTTTCCTTATATTCGAAAACAAAAGCAGTGTTTACTTCGGGTAAAACATATTTATGCACTCCAAATATTGGTGCCCTCGCTACGCTCGTGCGCCAAACCATCTCATGCCTGAATAGGTTACTTTCAACCAACTTGTAACAATTTACTAATTGCTCCCTTGTCTTAAAATCTTGTACTAGTACTACTCAGGTTAGGTACAAACATGGATTTATATAGTGACCCCCGGGATAGATTTTAATGCGTCGATAATAAAAAATGCCTAATTTTGTTAGGTCTTTCGAGTCATATTAGTTACATTGCTGGCGGATCTGGGTGAAGTTTGCCCACTATCGTTTACGTAAGTAATTAGTATAGATTACAATCATTTTTGGAAGGCAGTTTTGACACATTTCAATAGGCATGATGACTAATTTTCAAAATCTCTTCTATGATATTCAGAAGTATCTATTATGTCTAAAATATATCATATTTCTGTAGAAAATTAAGGTTTTTGTGCAATAAAAGTACATTTAAATTATAATTTTCAAATTCACGCCAAAACGCTCGCCGGTGTCATGGCGTCTGTTATTACGTCACGGCTCGGTATATCAACCAGTGATGACAACTTAGCTACATAGAAACAAAATGACATTTACCGAGACGTGACGTAGTTCGCTCTGATGGGTGTTTTAGCTATCATGGCGGATTGTTGTATTTTGTAGATTTATTTTAACAAATAAATTATTAATCTCGACATTAATACTTAATAGAATAAATACATTTTTCAAAATCTTTGAATCCTATTTCATTATTTTATTTATTTTATTTATTTCATTAGATCAGATAAATATTTTGGCGAGACTTGATTACTGTCATCATGCCTATTATGACATCAATAACTTGAAATACTGTCCATTAATCACTATTGACATAAAGAATAGCAATCCGCTCCTTTAATAGTTGTCATTAATTTACGAAAATTCATGGATTGACAAACTTCAAACCTGCCATGCGAGAACTATTGTACCGTAGGTATAAAACTTCCTTGGATTGTACTATAATAACTTCACAACCAACTACCATGACAAAAACACCCTGTATAGTTTGTATCTGTGAGCATAAATCACTTGGGCTTTAAGCTTCGAAATTGTACTAAAAATAAATTATTATCTGACACGCCGACACAACTTCATTGAAGAATGATTTGTGCATCAAATAAATACAATAAAATGCGTTGACGCGCGCAAAATATATCGTTTATTGTAAAGCATAGATTATTCACTGCGAGTGACAGTATAAATCAAGGAAAAAAATGTTATAAATAGTTGCCTGCATGTAAAATAAAACGCATATTTTTTATCACATTTAATTTCACCATAGCATCAAATACTCGTATCTATAAATTATTATTTTTTCGGAAGTATTACATGAACACCAACTCTAATAAAATCTTAAGACATATAAATAGGTAGCTAGATTTGGACCCCAACCCCTACGACTAACAGATGTAAGTAAATCACGTATTATTATCTAATAATTATCGCCTATTACTGTTTACATTTACCTATTATTATGCAAAAACAGCCGCATAATAATGATACATAATACATTTCACTTTCAAGTACCTAGTAAGTTGTAACTAACAGACTAGAATATTTTTTACTTAAGTAAAACTATGAAAAATGTTGGTCAATGTGGTTCATTTGGAGAAACGAGGGACTTCTGAAATTTTCTACTCAGAGTATAAACGGATGAAACTACATACACTATAATTGAGTCAATTGTTGAAAACTAAGGCGTAAACCACACTGCACCGCGCTCTGTCGCGTAGCATGGTTTAGCATTGTATGCAAGTATCTCAATTTGTATAGAAAACACGCCTAGGACAACACACTGACAACGCGCTCCGTCACGTCGATTTTGGTCTGTCGCTCCGCGCATCGTGGCGGGGCACGTTGCAGTGGGATAATCGCCTAAGGTGACGAGTTAGAAATAAACCCGACAAACTACATTCAAAAGTTAAAACTCATTCATCAGTCACACCCAGCAACACCAAGAAAAACTGTTCCCCAAAGAAACATCACCAGCATTTTTCTAGAAACAGGTAATTTAATTCCGGCTTTTCCAAACGAAAGCCGTGTATACCTCGTAAATAGTTCGTATGATTCACGGGTGCACTGAACTCTATGCCAGCTGGCAAAAGCACAGTAGATAAGCTTCAAGTCTGTTTTATTGCATCGAAACACGCTCGAACTGAGCACTGACTCATGGAATGCAATAGTAAGTCTAAAAATTGTACATTCAATACTTTGCACTGGAAGTCTAGTGTAAATAAACGTAAATCTAGAGACGAGACGAGAGACGTTCTAGCCGAGTGGGTTAGTGCCTTTCAATCCGAAGGTTGTAGGTTTGAATCCCGGTACTGTTACACTCATTGAAATACACCATAGAATTGGTCAATGGTGAATTCGCCCTCTACTCGTATCGACCGGGCAGATTAAATTACAATACAAATATACTGAAGAACGTGGTTACTATCTTTAAGCGCTCGTGGCCTAGCTTGCTTAGACGTTCTTGTCTGGTCTGATCGTTGAAGTTAAGCAGCGTCGTGCGCGGTCACAATTTGGACGGGTGACTGCAAGTGGCATTACGAGCTGAGCTCTTCCGTGCTTCGGAGGACACGTTAAATTGTCGGTCCCAGCTTTTAAGTCGTTAAGCCACGACGGAGGCCTTTAGGCGGCCTAAAAACTCCGTCACCAGAGTTGGGCACTTGCTCATACGAACTTACTTACCGTCCGTACGTACCGTCTGACTTATAAAAACACCGCATACCAGCTATTTCCATATTTGTTATGTAACTAGAATTCAGCGGGCACCATTTTTGAGCTGAATAATAACAAAAACACCGTATACTTATAAATAAATAAATATTGTTGGACATTTCACACAGCACCATCTAGCCCCAAACTAAGCAATGCTTGTACCTACTATGGGAACCAGATAACGAATAGAATAAGTACTTATATAACTTTTTTTTTGTAAATACATACTTATAATACTTTATAACACCCAGACACAGAACAAACATCTATGTTCATCACACAAATGTTTGTCCCGAATGGGAATAAACCCACGACCTACAGCGCGGAAGGCAGAGCTACTACCAACTGAGCTAAGAGGCCAGTCGAGTATATATGAACCAGCTTGTTACTTGTTATACCAGAATTCACTTGACCCAAAGTAATTGGCAAAGGACGGTGCCTGAATAAAATATACAGGACAGCATCCCGGCAGTGCTTACTGTAATATTATTTTAGGTCGACTATTTTGCTCATTCATTAGGAGCTTAGGCCTAATTAATTGGGTTCGGTTTATCCAAGTTGTTTCAGCGTTGGCAAGTTGATTAGAAAGTGTTATGTACTGTATAGAACTGTGTTGGTTTTATAAAACAACAAAACACATTCAAAGTTCCAAATTCAAAAACATCACTATTATTTTATTAGTGGCCAGGATGTGAAAATTGCATCTTTACAAAACAACAAAACACACTCAAAGTCCAAATTCGAAAACCTCAATTTTTATTAGTGGCCAGGATGTGAAAAGTCTGGGACGAAAGAAAAAAAGAAATTCTGAAAACCTTTCTAGAAATAGTTCGCGTTAGATTTGTTACCCCGTATTTTTGGCTCATACTATTTTTGCTTCAAGTTGTTACTATATTGATACTATCCGTACCCATTTTGTAAATGTGAAAGTGTGCTTATTTGACCTGCTTTCACGTCAAAACAGAGCGACGGATTGACGTAATTTTTTGTGTGGAGATAGTTGGAAGGCTGGAGAGTAACATAGGCTACTTTTTATCCGGGTACCACGCGAGCGAAGCCACGAGCAGCAACTAGCTATTAATAATATCAAAAATGCGAAAGTAACTCTGTCTGTTTGTTACGCTTCCACTTAACAGTTTGACAGACTTCTAAACAAGGTGTAAACTTAGTTTGAAATCTAAGCCTAGCTTAGGCTACTTTTTATTCCAGAAAAATTCTGTTTTTCGTGATAAAAGGTTCCCACGCGGGCGACATCTAGTTACAATATAAAAGGCGTTATTGTGCACTATAAACCTACCATGGTTGTATTTTAGCAAGAAATAGCGCACTTCAAGATTAGCACCTATAAAAACTTTTCATATGTCTTATTTACGTGGAAAGCGGAGAGGGAATAAACAATTTTCTACAAGGCCAGTGATAAAAGTAGACCGTAAAAGACCAAGCGTTGTATTTGAACGGATTTTTGTGTTATCCTTCTATTAAACGTGCAATATTTGTTTATTTGTTTGTATTCACGTTCTCGAAAACGGCTCTAATGATTTCGATGAAAATTATAGTTTGGGTATCGGCCCGCAACGTCGAAAGCTGCGAGATCGAATCGAATCGACACAACACAGAAAATATTTGCAAAACATGCAAACATTTGTCATACCGCAATCTATCTATACAGCCCACGGCATAGTTCATCTAATGGTGGAATCAGACTGTTCACTTTTCGTTCATTGCTGTTCTTCATTCGGCATCTTTTACTAGGAATGAAACTTCTGAACAAAGAATGAAAGAAAAATGCAAAGTGAAATAATTAATGAATCAATCTAACAATGTTGTATCGGTTCATTCGCATCCTTCACTCGCAATCCGAATGAACGAAAAGTGAACCGTCTGAACACGAAAGAGAACGTTCACTCGGAGTTGGCCATCCAAGACGCACAACTTCATTCGATGAGATATTAAAGGAATAGAACAGTGAATGTTCTTTTCTATTTTCCGTCTAAGCCGTGTGAACATGAAATGAAAGAAAAATGAATCATTCACTCCAGTGAACATTCATCGTAGTGAACCGTCTGATATCAACAACAATCCATCAAGGTACTACCAAAAGCCGATAAATAACCGACCTGCTTTCTGTCTATCCTCGCCCTATATGAGCAAACACGTACAAAATTAATGCCAACGTTACACAACACGCCAAGAAAAGAAATTAGACGGAGGGCCTCTTGCGAGGAAAAACAAAGCCATTAGTTAAAGGTGCTACCTACCCTTAATTGCTATCGTTAGCTGGGATATATAGCCGTATGTTTACGACTTGGACCTTTTTGTTGGCAATGCCTTCCTGCAGTCGCAATATGAGATGAACTCGCAGTTATAGAGTAGTGAGGGTCATAATTATACTGGTTTTACCTAACTTTACATACAAAAGTGATGTCATTGGGACCTTGTCTTTTCATTCTTTGATCTTATGTACTCTAAGGAATGTCCAGACATGTTTTTTTTTTCGCTGTGAAAATCTACGGTTAATTCGCCGTGCTAACCGTAGATTTTCACGGCGAAAAAACGTGTGTGGACAAATGCCTTTATGCCCGTTTTTAAATTCGAGGATTAATTGTTCTCTCTAAGTACAAATTATGCCAAAAAATGTATGACTTTTTTACAGACAAAGTCAAAGTCAAACTCAGAAATCATTATTCAGTAGGCCTCTGTGATCACATTAAAACGTCTCTGAACTAGATGATTATACGGTTTGTTACACGTTTGCCCCACTTGTTCGGCACACATTCCAAAAAATATCTGCGTCAGCCCCATGTCAAAAAAAAATCTGGTTTCGCCCCACATTACAAAAGGGAAAAGTACAGTTGACGAATAAAACCAATTAATCAATGTTTACTCCTGTTCCTTCCAGTTCCTGACATGTGATTGGTCATTCAATTAGGTTTAGAAACCTAACGCAAGAACTTTTAGTTGAGTATTGATTCAGATCTTTAGTTAGTCAGAGGCAACTCCGAACACACATTCATTTAGCACAATGTTAGTAACAACTTTAGTTATTTTGATTTATGATTTTATTTTAAAAGTTTTTATTCAGCAATTCATCAAAAAATGTACATAAACCTGTCAACCAAACGAATTGTATAATGAATGTGAAAATTATACAGTGATTTTTGTGAAACGATTTTGAATACAAAGGATCGTTGGTTGGCATCTAAATTAAGCGAGACCCATTGAAAAGCACTACATTTCCATGCGTGTCACCGCAGACGTGACACGTCACGCTGATGACGTCACGTACGCGTTGTTCAGTTAAACGCACTTGATACACAACGTTGTGTACCGAACGTTGTTTTTGTAAATTTGCGCGAAGATGAGCACCAGTTTTTGAGGTTGTCACTGCATTTTATAATTTTTGAGTAAGAAATAAAAATCGCGAAAACTCAAACGTGCTTTTGACTGTGTTCCTAACTAGATTGACCATAACTTTTTTTTATTGTTAAATTGATGTTTCGATATACTCGTAACTTTCCCATAGGTACAGATTCATAAAATTTTGGTCCTCAGTGTCCTACCTACGTTTAGGCTACTTTTCACTATCTGCTCCAGTAGAACCAAATGTTTTCATCATAATGAGGCCATCTGGCCGGCTGTGAACTGTGACCCTTTCATCAATCAACTTTTAAGTGTCTCAAAATATCTTCGCATTTACAGAGCAATATCTGAAAAAACCCACGAAGCGGTCCAGACATGAGAGCCCGTCGGTCCATTTTCATAACTATTTTTCATAAGCTACGAAAGAAGATTTTTTTTTGTAACCACTTATTAATAAAGAAGATTTCTGTCTGACTAGGGAGGAATCATAAAAACGTCAACGCGTTCAGTGCCTGCAATATGCTACGACAACTCCTTCGGAGAGCATCACTGGGCCGAGGCAGGGACTGTTAACAGAATGGTGACCAAGAGACGGTTCCCCAAAAATTGTGCATCCAGCAGATAGGCAGACTTTAAACAAAATCGTGGTATTTACATGGATAGAGCTCAGGATTGTGTTGAGTAGCACATGCAAAAAGAATCCTATGCCCAGTTATCAAAACGGGGCTATAGATGCTGATGATGATTTATATATGCAAAATCATATTGGCCAGAAAATAAAAACCATCTTACAAATGCACATGCTAGAAATGCGCGATAAACATAACCCTAGCTAAACATAACCATACCATAGTCAGTCAACCAGGTAAAAAATCATGAAAACCTTCTAAAATGCAGCTAAGAAAGGTCCAGTAGGCAATAATAGGCATTAGGCTCACAATACACCATTTACACAGCAAACAAGGCATACTTAATATCGAGACAAAGTAAGGCAGTAATGGTCTTCGCCATTAGGAAATACCATCATTAGGCAGTACACCACTTAGAGCTACCTCGTTAGTCCTAAAGTTTGGAACTGGATAATCTGTTTTGACTTTGATGTTCAATATGATAACTCAGGCTGTATACAAGGACGGCAGACATAATATATTCAAATCTTTTTAAAATATCTAGGGTAGTCAGAGGTAAGTTTAAACTTAAACCACACTTAGGTATTGTTTCATCTAAAATGAAAATGCTTATAAAAGTTTCACTCCGGCTTGGGAAGGATCGTTTGAAGAATACGGGTTCGAATCCCGTCGGAACCGAAAGTTTCGAAAGTTGAAAGAGGTGTGACAGGACTGTGACAAGTGGAAATCTTTGCCAATGTAAAAGAGATAAAACTTTTGCATGTTTGTAGTACCTAGAGCCGTCTTGGCCGAGGGGTATAGTACCTCGACTTTCTATCCGAAGTTCGTGGGTTCGAATCCTGGCCGCGCATCAATGGATTTTTCGTTTTGAAAAATTTATATGCGCATTAACACGAGCTCTAAACGGTGAAAAAACATCGTGAGGAAACCCGCTTAGTCAGCGCCACACGTATTGACCTTGTATTTCCTGTGGATATGGCCGGTTAAGCTGAGAGGATGGTGTAGGTGCTGGGCAAGCCTACTCTATCTCAACATTGTCCCAGACACTACAGTGTCCCGGTGTCAGTGTGTAGGCAAAGATTGCCTCCTGACACTGTATAATTCATCTAGTAAAGATGTAAAGGCCAAGTTTTTGTATTACCTAGAGGAGGTAAACTAAATATTATTTTATATAAAAACTAATTTATTACATATAGGTAGCTATTTCTTTACTTATTAAATACATTTGAACCAGTTGAATCAGGATCTAGCAGTATTGGTACATTTGAATCCGTCCAATTTGAATGTTTGATTGTTAACGGCTGAACCAATTTGACTTAACCAGATTGGACAATAACTCATGTTGAGCTGTTGACTAAGATAAAGTATGTAAACTCGGTATAGGAAGCTCATTATGGAGGTGCCTTATCATGCTTAAGCAGTGCTATAAATCGCGGCTGTACTTTGCATGACTATCGTGAGGTTTGTGGCACAGGCTGAACAAATATAAGGGATAGCTGGTCAACTTTGTTTCAAGCACCTTAATTAGAAAATGAAGTTGATAGTTTTAAAGTATTGTTGGTAAATTTTAGTAAATACTACCTACAAATATAAATAGTATAATAGGTCGAGTCACATAAAAAGATCGCTGGAAGACAATGGAGGGGGCATATTTGCGCATGGGTACACTTGCACACGAAAGTAGACTGTAGGTCAAAGAAAGTTGTTGTGTTGTTTTTTTTTAAATTGTGAATTTCTTAAGAATCTTATTTTCTAAGGGTTGGTTAGGGTTTGTAATTTATGGCTTCATCTTTAAAATGAATTGATGTATTGTTTTCACAGAGTGTTCGATTCAACATGCTTACTGTGCTTTTTTTACACTAAAACAATATGAAGTCATCCTATATAATAATACTTTGTCGAATGTTTTGATAGTGGTCTTTCAATGGTTGTAATAAACCAACTGTTGATGTATGAGCTACGTTTCACATGAATTATAGCAAAGGCATAAATCTTCTTAATTTTAGTGCTCATCCATGAAATATGTGCTTCGTCTTCTCAAATTCTGCAATTTGAGCTCCAAATTACCTTCAGATTACACGTTAGCTCTGATTTAGTTACAGAATGAAGTTTAGCTAGATTAAAACAGCTTAGAACGAAATTAATATTTAAAATGTAGAAGATCCTCGCAAATTAAGATCTCTGGCGACTTCTAGGTATTTAAGCTGACATTTTGAAGGTGGAGCTTTAATTAAAATTCTTAACGTAGTTTGAGAAGAAAGACGTTGGAATAATAGAAAATCTTTACATTTTAAGCTGAATTAATCGTAGCTTTGAGCAATGGTGATTGTTGAAAACATTTGTTTTGATCCAAATCTTATTCTGAATATTTTTATTAAATATATTTTATAAACGGCCGTGTTGGTTGAGTGGGCTAGTGCCAGGCACTAGCCCACACATTTACGATCTGATGGTCATGGTTTCGAACACGGCTGTGCTCCAATGGATTTTTCGTTTTAAAAAATGTAAATGCACATCACACGAGCTCTGAACGGGCGAAAGAAAACATCGTAAGGGAACCCGCGGCTTAGTCTAGTCACGTTGACCATGGTCTTTCCTGTGGATATGGCCGGTTAAGCCGAGAGGATGATGTAGGTGCTGGGCAAGCCCACTCCATCTCAACAACGACCAAGCACTACAGTGTTCCGGTTAGTTTAGGCAAAGATTATCTCCTGACACTGCATAAATCATCTAGTAAAGATGTAAAGAAAGGCCTGAGTTTTTGTAGTAGGTATATTGTCCATGGCCTTTAATCAAGCTCACGAAAGTTTTGAAAGTAAAATGTACGAAATAAATCAGCCAGTGTGCTTCAAGAATAGAATTGCGCACCTGCCTATATTACTCTACAATTGTACAGAGGAGTTGTTGCCAAGTCGTTCGGGCGCCCGCCGGCAACGTGACACATCACTATGATGTAACTATTGACGAACTTGACAGTTCATTACAGCAAAATGTAGGCATTTTATAAATGGAAAATAGTAAAAAAAATATCACAACTGCATGGCAAGGTAGGCGCGGCCCAAGTCACGGTTGATTATCTCAGATCTTTTTTGGGATTTATGGGGCTTGCGACAGACGAATTGTCCATACAAACGTAATAAGTACCAAAATCTTTTAAAATCTGAGCATATTTTTATCACTTTAGTAATGTTATTATTTAGATTATGGCAGTATTTATCTAGGTTCCTGTTACAGCTTTGTTCCATTCCATACATGACAAGTTACAAGCCTCTAGCCACCTATTTATAATCAAGCTATTTATTGCGTGTCATTTCTATACTCATTCAAACTTCATAACTTTAAATTTCTTGAATGTCATTTTAAAACCTAAAGAAGTTTAGGGGGCGGCTTGCACAACTACTCCTAATTGACCATACAAAAAAAGCGTTTAGGCTAGCTTAAGCTCGGCGCAAACAGGCCACCCACCACAGCCACAGGTGGGCAGCGATAGCGACTTTTCATATATTTTGTAGCTGTGGCGAGTAGCCGCCATCGGCTACACGTGTGTGGCGCGTCTATACAAATATGAAAACTACAGGAAATAGGTCGGTGGCGGCGTTTTGTGGTTGCGTTCGGTGGCTCGTATGCAGCCAGGCTTAAGATACAATTAGGAACGTTGTGCAAGCTGCCCTTAGTGTCTACGTAAACCATTCAAAACAATAAGGTTTAAATGCTAATCATCTGGTATCATCTCGGCCCTATTCCCAACTCGACCCCTCTGCCAATATTGACGTTCATGTCGCTGACTATTTTCAAGAAATTGGGTCGGGTTCGCTACTTGATAAAGGCCAAATAGTGGGTAGAGTATGAATATTCTAACATAACGTGAAGCTAACAATATTGTTGAATAATTTCATTATTGTAACAGCGCCATTTCCATTGGATTGAAATTAATTAAGCTAAAATATTGAAGAACTAATTCTGAATTTCTGGAAACGTGTTCGTATGTGTTATTTACTAAAAATAAAGGTAACTCTACTTTCGTCTATCAAACTGATATTCGTAAAAGCAATTTGTTTTTTGTGGGAGTGTAAGTTTGATCCTACGTAGTATAAAATTTCCTTGGATCCTACTCAACTCATGATATGACAGCTGAAAATAGTTAGTCATATTATAAACATAGATTAGGTACCTACCTATAACTTATTTTCAGTTCATGATCTGATTAATAAAACACATGGGGTATTATCTAATTATCCCAAAAATATTTATTTATTTATTTATTTTAGGAAGACCATCGGCTTAAAATAACAAAATAGCAACTAATTTAGGCCACTAAGAAGCCATTTAAAGGTCTCCACGAATAGTGACATATTAGGTAACATGAAGACAACAAAAGAAATATATCGCTTAACTAAATACATACCTACACATAAAAATAATAATACATACAATACTAAAAGATCACTCGCAATCACGCAATCAATGACAGAATATTAAAAACGTGTTTATAAGTATCCATTTTTTGTAATTGATAGTAATTTAAACAGTCTGACTGGATCCCAGCCTATTCCAAAATTATTTTTCTCGTAAAAACTTTCAAAAATTATAAAATTAATTGAGTTAAGTACCTACCTACGAGTTTTTCTACGGAACAAAATAAAATAATACTATGTAGTAAATAATATCTACGAATATAATCTACATAACTGTTATCTATTGCGTATTCAATCAATTATGTCATTTATTTATATGTATAAAAAATCATTCAATCAAAATAAATAAGTTCACAACCCACAGTTTTAGATTCATTCACAGACACTCTGTTGTTCCCACAATGAATCGATCCGTTTCTACGTAAACTAATCGAAACGCAGCCAATTATTGATTATGCGTGGGCGCAAATAACAACAAGTAGGTATTGTCACTTGTACGAAAATAGTTCGAGTTGGGTGCGAGTGAGTCATGCGAGAATGGATCGTAAATAGGTTTCGGGTAATGATATTGTGGGTGACCTACAATGAGATATTACTATAGAGACGTTATACTCATTAGAAAAGGCTCTAAAACGCGGCGAAGGCGGTAGAATATACGAAGCTTTGTATAGAGCACTCAAAAAAACTAAAAGATAGCAGTGATATTATAAAACCCCGTTGTCAGAAAGAGATAAATGATGTGCGTGCTGCGTGTAAATGCGTGTAACACCGGAGCAAGACAGAGTGCGATTGGGTTGACTCAAGCTAATTAGCTTGAGTTTTGTTCGCCACGCAGAGCGGGGTAGTACGCATCTACCTCAGTTTACATAGAAGATCATTGGTGACCTATATTTTTTTTACGGCTTTTATCTTGTGAATAATACGATGAGTAATATCAAAGGCATCATAATTTACACACTTTTTTCTTTCCTAACATTTAATTCGAGATGAATTGACGTGTAACGATTCTAGATCAGTACCTACGAAATAGCATCAGAATATATAAAACTCTGCTGAGCAGAAAAAACTTTATGGGTACCTACTGACTGACTAGCGAACTAAAGTCATTGAAACATACATTTTAGAAAAACTTTTACGCACTAAAAAAGAAAATTTAGATAGATGAACTTGAAAGAAAAATGGAAACAAAGTTGTAGGATCATAAAGCTAAATTATAAAGTCTTATAATACGAGACCTAGGTACATTCCAAGAATTCTAAATGAGGTCTACGATATTTTTTTTAATTTTTTATAGTGTTAAACCACACATAGGTATTATTTACATTTGAAAATGAAAAATCTTATCAAAATTTTCAATTCCGACAGGATTCAAACCCGCAATCATACAAACGGTCCTCCTTCTCCTAACGGAGTGCCTTTACCAACTCGGCTACGGAATCCTTAGTCGTCAGGGTTGAAAATCTTGATAGGACCATTTATCGATTAAAGCATCGATGAGCGCCATCTACAGGACAACTACTAAGTTAACTCGCTGCTCATTGCCCGAAGTTAAATCCCGTCGGAATTGAAAATTTTGATAAGATTTTTCATTTTCAAATGTAGGTCTACGATGTTTATTTCATAAAATGTAGATTCGGTAACTTTCCCGATTATTTTATTAAAGAAAAGCCGTCTTCAAAGGAAATAGCCGACGTAATTACTTATTAATAAAATCATTTCTTCCAAAAGGAATAACAATTTTCTGTTGTTAATTAATGAGATTTCGGAGTTCGGAGTTCAAAGGTTTTGTTTATTCAATTAATGAGATTTGCAAAGTTTCTTGGTATTTCTGTTTCCTGTTTCTTATAGTTTGTTAGTAATCAAATAAGATAACCTTCCATAATAGCTAGCTCACACCAAGACCATAGTGCTGCATTACATACTCAAATCATGTGAATATGCAGATTTAATGTGCATCACGCATAAATAATAAATTACTACTCCAACCAGAATTTTAAGAAGAATTAATGTATTTAATAAAGAAAATAAGCATTAATCTTCTCATTGAGTGAGTTAATTAACAAACGGTTTGAACCGCTAATTCAATTGATTGAGTTGATCTGAACTAGCTGTTCAAAATTATTTTCACAAAATTCACATCCCTAATTAATTTTTTTCCAGAGGCAGCACTCAAACCGTCAAGTTAATCGAATTATTGGTCAGAGGATCAGACTATAATAATTAATGAATTTTATAAAATTGAACAACTGAACAAAATATTAAAATAACTCTCAACGAAGACTTAAATAAATTATACACTTCCAAACGTGAGCTTCCCGAAACGTAATAGTGTTGTCACCCAACCTGCCATCCGGTAAATGTCGATAGGCGTCTATTTTCATGCCTAGCCACAGAATAAGTGGTGGCACGATTGCACAAAAGTTTCACTATGAAACCGCAAGAACTAGATAAGGAACTTTAAAATGAACAAGTATGACTTATGATTTATTTTTATTATTTATTTTGTGCAAAGTTTTTCTATATACTTACCTTACCTCTTACCTTCAAGTTTTTGAAGGTAGACAAAAATTCTATGTAAATGTAAGAATGAACCAAAATCTTCTTACATTCGTGAAAAACATAAAGATGATTGAAGCTATAGCTCCTAAACTTATTAAACTTATGGTTACTCAAAGATAGGCTTATGTCACAGAACAGATTTGGTTATGTTTATGTGAACTAGATAAACAATTATTGCAAAAAAATTTAATAGATAAATGACTGTAGGTACCTACTTACTACTAAGAAAAATTACCTCATTATGAGGTCATTAGAAAATTTAATGAAATACAGCATAAAATATTTTGCAATAATTAAGACAGTTTGGAGTGACAGAACTCGGTCCAGTTTTGGCAAGTTGCCAACAAACGGACACGCGTTCCAATTAACTGTAGTAATATAGCATTTATTACGTTTTTTGCCGTGTCCATGTCATTAATAAAGTACGAATATAAATTTACGAATGATAAGCATTTGAGCTAAGAGGTTTCTTGTTTTTATTAAACTTTCTTTCTGCGAATTTTCATTTCGCGATGAAATTCAAATAGAAACGAAATAAATTTTGATTTGCATAAATAGATTAAATAGTCTTAAAACATTATGACGAATCAACAGACGTGATGGTGATGGGAGCGTTATTATAAAAATATGGAATGGTTACTGTCAGTCTGTCGGTTTTTTAAGTTAAACTTTCACCCACAAACTTAGATTTTACATGATTATCAATCAAGTGATAATATTGCTTTCTATAGTTTCAGTAAACGTTTAACGCGCTTAGTGCCCATGATGCGCATTTGCTCTGGAAGGAATGCGTTGATTACTAAATTATACTACGACGGTTACATCCTCAAGATCATAATATTTTTGACCATGTAGTTTCACTTCTCAATGTACTAGGGCATCACATAATTTTAGAGTACTGTAAAATCTGTAAAATTAAAGCATTAGTAACAAAATAATGACACTCTGGCATCTGACATCTGGCAACCCCACCCGCTCGGCTCGCGCCAACTTCATTCGTTTCTTATGTGCGGGCATCGCAACATCGCAATAATTACGAAATTATTTTTTTTTTGCAAGAAAGTTATAATTAAAAGTTTATAATTGGTAAAATAACGTAAACGAAGTGGTGATTATAAAATAAGAAAGAAGATTAAACTTTTGGAAAGGAGTTTATGGAAATCATCATCGTCTACGAGAGATGAAGGGAGGTAACAGTTTTTTGTTTACTCAATTTCACCCAATAATCAAAAAATATTACCTATAGATGCATACGACAAATAATACCGTAAATTATTTACGACAAATAATTTTTACATGTCGACAATTCACATTAAAAAATATGTGACTACCTTCATTTTATTTTTGTCTCGTGTTTATTGTTGTATTGTTTATCGTTGCATTGTGATATTTATCCATTATGATAAACGATTTAGATTACGTCTTAGTAATAACAATTTTGTCAAAGTGCCAAAAACGGCCGGTGTTTTTTTTTTCTTTGCATGCAGGTCACCAACGATGTTGAAATACCTACCTGCGATATATTACGCGAAGAGCTCGCGTTTGATAATTATCGCTCAATCTCGTGTCGTCACATTATGACGACCAATGACTTTAAGACAATAAAAAGGGCAGACTGCAGATTGGATGGATATGTCTACCTGCCAACACAGGTCAAGGGTGTAAAAAACCTAGGTCCCCAGCGTTATACTGCGTGACGCGATCACGTTTGATATCGCTTAGTCCGGAATGACTTTAAAATAACAACAACTGCAAACTGCAGATTGTAAGTATGTCTACCTGTGCATACAAGTCAAGGAGGTGGAAAACCTACCTGCGCTATACTGCGTGACGCGATCACGTTTGATATCGCCCAAATGACTTTAAAACAATAAAAACGGCAGACTGCGGATTGGATGTATATGTTTACCTGCCCACACAGGTTAAGGGTGTAAAAAACCTAGGTCCCCAGCGTTATACTGCGTGACGCGATCACGTTTGATATCGCTTAGTCTGGAATGACTTTAAAATAACAACAACTGCAAACTGCAGATTGTAAGTATGTCTACCTGTGCATACAATTCAAGGAGGTGAAAAACCTACCTGTGTGACGCGATCATGTTTGATATCGCTTAGTCCGTAATGACTTTAAAATAACAACAACTGTAAACTACAGATTGTAAGTACCTGTGCATACAAGTCAAGGAGGTGGAAAATCTACCTATACTGGGTGACGCGATCACGTTCAATATCGCTCAGTCTCGTGTCGTCGTGTGATGACGACCAATGACTTTAAAACAATAAAACTGCAAACTGCAGATCGTAAGTATATGATCGTAAGTATATGTCTATATGTGCATAAAGGTCAAGGGTGATATAATATCTACCCAGCGTTATAGGGCGATGCGATCACGTTTGATTTCGCTTAGTTTCGTGTCGTCACGTGATGACGACCATTGATTTTAAAATAATAAAAACTGCAAACTGCAGATAGTAAGTATTATTATGTATACCTGCCCAATACCTACCTACGTGATATTGTGTGACGCGATCACGTTTGATATCGTTCAGTCTTGTTTTATTACGTGATGACGATCAATGGTTTTAAAATAATAAAAACTGCAAACTGCAGATTGTAAGTATGTTTACCTGTAAGTATTGCGTCATACTGCGTGACGCGAACAAGTTTCTATCGCTCAGTCTCATGTCGTCACGTGACGACGACCAATGACTTTAAATCCAATAACAACTACAGACTGCACATTGTACTGTACAGGTTATATTACCTGACTTTTGTAACTTTGATGAAAGCGTAGTATGTCTTCTACCACTCTCAGAGCGCGGCTATTACAATACCCGACTCCATCACCGGGAGCTCTACTTTATTTGTCATAGTCAGACCATGACAATCGGTTCGTGCATTATGTCTGAATAAAGAAATTATATTATTATTATAATTATCTATCTTTATAGGAACTCTCTAAACGTTGGGGTCGGATTCTGGTGGAAGGTGACCGAGACCAAGAAAACCAAAGAGACCTTGTAAAAAATACTTTAATATTTAAATATTCTATAAACATAAAGGCCTTCAGATTAAAAGGTATGACCTTAGCTTACTCTCTAGATCGAAGCAGGAGCAGGCAAACTGGAAGGCCATTCCAGAACTAAACCACCCAGACCATTCAAGTGGGGTGGACCGAAGAACAGATGCCAAATCTGAGGTAATCGTCTCAAGATGGGTACCCGTTCCAAGGGCGGAGACCACCACCTGCCGCGAGTTCTTCCTGCACCAAGACTGAGTTCAGGACCCGCAAAACGCATAAGAGGTAAGTAATACTACTTCATGCTAACAATTTGCGCTATTTTATGAATAATTACTGCGCACTCTGCTGTACCCAATGATCTTCTACTATATCTTATAAACTGAGGTAGATGTGTTGTGTTGTGCCCCGCTCCGCGTGGCGAACTAACGTCGGGCTGGATAGCTTGAGTCAACTCGGTCGCTCGTCACTGGCTGTCATTTGCGACTTGCTGCTCACGTAATTGTGAAAATTGTATTTATCTCGTTCTGACAACGAGGTTTTGTATTTCTCTGCTATCTTTTGGTTTCTTGAGTGATGTAATGTATATGAAGCTGCAAATATTCTACCTACTTAGCTGTAAAACAATTTCGCCGCGTTTGAAAGCTTTTATAATGAGTTTAATATAACGTCTCTGTTGGAAAAATATCATTAGCTGTACCTAGCTATATGAATGGATTTAAAATCCCGTTTAATAGTAGGCCTCCTGTACAAATGTTAGAACAAGCTAACCAAAAGTTTAGCAATACGGAGTTACTCGTAGAGCAGTTATGTTCAGCTACTCATAAGTTATAGTTATCAGAATCTGTGATGCTTACATCAAACATATTCCGGACAATTTTTATCTAAAACTTTTTTGACAAATTGTTCGTGAAGGCACTTCTAGATTTAGTGTTAAATCGATTTATCTTTAAGTCAATATTTTAAATTAGTAGATACTTGCATCGCTACTAAATTACTTATAAAAGCCAGCTTCATGGCTACGATAGACTTGCAAGATGCATATGTTTTTTAGTACCCGGTCCATAAGGGCCTGTCATTTCCTATCTAAGAAATACGGACTGATTCTAGTCCTTTATTAAAATGAAATTCAGTGCATAAAATGATACTTATAATTGCCACGACAGAGTCAAGGAAACCTTTAAGATTGGGTTTTATTATTATTAACCAAAAAAAAAAAAATGTAATATCTCATAAAAAAAAAAAAAAAAAAACTTTTTTAAGTTCGAATTAGACTCTCGTACCTAACAGGTGCCTGAATTTGTCAGAATTTTAACACAAATAGAACACTTATCTTGTTAAAATTCGTTCACTAACCCTAAGGGATTTCACGAAATTTTTTCGTGTTACTTTGCTCAGCTTGTCCTGTAGTTGCCCGTGGACGGCTGTAGGTTCGCTTCGGATTGACTCGAAATTAAGAAATTTCTAGCTTCTTTGATTTAACGATTATGACTTCTACATGGTACACAACACACATATACCTACGAGTAGCTTATATCCAGATTTGTCTTTGTGGCGAAATTATATTTTAAATTCAAATAATCCTATTTATGGTATTAGATTTTTATGGATGCGCCTTTAAAGGATTGGGACGTTTTAATTTTAACGGAGAACATGTAAACGGTTTCTGGGACTGCCGAGCCAGATACACTATCAACCTTTTAGAACTAAAAGCCGCTTCTATAGAATTACAGTGTTTCGCTAGCAAATCGATACAAAATAAATTTTGATCCGTAGCGATAAAACGAACGCTAAATGTATTTATGATGAAGAGGTGTCCAGCTTAAGCATTTAAACAATTTAAGTAGTAAGATCTAGTAGCGGCGTTATAGTGTAGCATATTCGAAAAAGCCAAAATTAAAAAAGAAGCTGGCTGGACCAGGGATCCAGATGTTTTAAAATTATTATCGATACAATATGGAGTATATCTCAAACAAGTTTGAATGATTTATGAAAATGATTTATTTGCCACTAGAATAAATTATGTAAATGTCATAAGTTCGTCTCTTGAAACGAGATCCGTCCGCATTCGATTTCGATGCGTTTACTCTAGACTGGAGTGTTTATTTCTTTCTACACATTCCCTCCATTTTTCATTCATTTTAATATACTTAAGTAAACTAAGCACTAATTGTGCTACTGGAATTGGTCGTCCCTTATTGGTACTTGGTGCCATGGTACTCATTGTTCATTAAATATATATATATCTCAAGGCAAACTAGTTTACATAATACCACATTAGGTACTCTTTTCAACTTTCAGACTCTGGCAGCGACACCCTAGTGTCATCGCTGTTATTGAGCAAGCCTACTCAAGACTAGCACTGTAAGCAAGTGCTATAAAATTGATATACCTATCATCTTTTTCTAAAAGTTCTTTAAAACAATAACAACTGTGATTCCACAAAATGGTGGCAATTTTTGCACCAAACTTTGAATTGACCTTTTAGAAGTTATATTCTATTTGTAATCGATTTTCTAGTTAGCGAATATAAATCTGGTTCAAACTATTCGACTTTGAATACTTGTCATTCAGCGCTTGCTCTGATATTTTGTAAACGGATGAGTCAAGATGATAGAATAGAACTAAACTTTGTTTTTTCCAAGAATGAAAATAATCTGAAATCTGAATCTTGTAGGTGCTTGATCATCTTTCGAAATTCTTTCTTAAACAGATAAATTTTTCTTACAAACCGCTATTTAATGCGAGTGTCTCGACAATAAGCTGATGGATAATGCAGATTCTGTCAGTCAGATAGTGGCGTCGACAAGAATGTTTTTTCCGCATAAGACATGAGTTCACATCGGGTTACGCATAGGCGTAACGGAGTCCCAATAGATATCTTATATATAACGAACCGACTCGTTTGGTCAGAAGTTCTACATTTGATCCAAAATGATGAGCGTGATGTTTTTTTTTTTTTTGTAAAATATTTTAAGTATTCTATCGGTTTCACCAATATTTAAATAATTGAATATTTTGAATTGAATATTTATTTATTTGCAGATTCCATTTTTTGTCAAAACATGCAATCGTAAGTTGATTGTAAGACAACATTAGGTATTAATGTACCTACCTGCTTTTGCGTTAACCGCTTATGTCGTTAAAGGTCGCTAAACATCTACATGGTCAAAAATATTATGATCTTGAGGATGTAACCGTCGTAGTATAATTGATGGTTAAACAAACTTACCAAGTGAAGTTTGGCCATAATTATACGAGACGGTTACATCCGAAGAGATCAAGAAGGTCCCACCCGAACCCATAAAGGCCCTTGCTATTTTAACGACATAAGTGTCTCTGAAGAAATGAAGTTGGCGCGAGCCGAGCGGGTGGGGTTGCCAGATGTCAGATGCCAGAGTGTCATTATTTTGTTACTAATGCTTTAATTTTACAGATTTTACAGTACTCTAAAATTATGTGATGCCCTAGTACATTGAGAAGTGAAACTACATGGTCAAAAATATTATGATCTCTTCGGATGTAACCGTCTCGTATAATTATGGCCAAACTTCACTTGGTAAGTTTGTTTAACCATCAATTATAAAGGAGAAATTAACTGACATAATCATCGCAGAGTCCAAACTGAAATATGACACAAGCCACCATAAAAACATCAATTGGCATCACATAATATAAGTCTGGATACAATTGTTTTGTATGAATCAGAGCTTTGCACTCATTTGCCATTTGTTTTGCAAAACAATGAGCTGCGGTCGCCGATTCTGCGAACGTTTTTGTAATCAGGTCGGTTGGTGTTTCAATTGCGGTTCAATTTAAAGATAGAACGGAGTAAATACCAACTGGGACTCCTACGCGATAATAAAACCAACAATGTAAGTTTATCTGCTAGTGGGTATTGGCATCGTCACCTGTCAAATAATGAAATGTTGACTTCTACAATTTGTGGGCTTGTGTCAAATATGTATTGGGATGTGCCTTTACTGCCTTATCTTGAAAAAAAATAAAATGATTTAATGAATGAAAGCCTATTGTGCCTTAGGGATACTTTCGTGATCTTGTGTGTGTTTTATAGATCTTTACTAAAAGTGTATTAACAGGTGGCCTAAAACTCCGTCACCAAAATTAGCTTATACGAGCATACATACATTTAATGTACCTAAGCGAGAGAGCTGCGTACACGGGTGCCACTATACTGAGACGCTCTAACGGCTGTCATTTTGTTTGAGTTATTTGTGTTACTTTTACTTGCCAAGTAACTTTATTATTGGCAAAATCTAAACTTCATTTGGAGATAGTGAATCTTTACCCTTTGAATAATTTCTTTCTTGAAAATATTCTGCTGAGGCCATGTTGCACGCAAAGATGAAACACAACGAAAGTTTGAAGAATATATTTTCACTGCAAGCAGTAAAAAAGTGTAATAAATTCTTCCGAGGCCCTATCGTAAACACCTTTTCACTCTTAGCTACCTTTGTTCAAATTCAGACATTAAAATTTGAAAACCTGAGGCAGTTTTATCGCTACAAGTTAGGTCTTAAGAATGTAAATTTATGTCAGAATAATTTATTCATTGCTGGTTATTGCGTACAAATTCACACAATGGAGAAAATTTATTCGTCTGGCCCGAACTTTCAAGTGTACCGCCTTTTAAAATGAAGGTTTTGCAATTATATTTTTCCCTTTGTGATTTATTTTTGCCGTTGATAAAGATAGGTTGTTTGAATTTGCATGATTTAATATTTGAGCATTAATTTTCCTTAACTCTTTGTTTGGCTGAGTTGTTAAATATTAAACGAAAACAAGCGAAAATAAGAACCACATTTTCGGAGCCGTCTTTAAAAAGGTGCTTACTTAAGAATGTATGAATAAATAAATTGGTTGATTCTGCATGAATAACTCGGTTTTTTTCTTCAAATTGAAAAGGGTAACACAATGAACAATTTCTTCTATCAATGTCTCTAAATAAATAAGAAACTAGCTCCTATGAAACAAATACAAAACAAGATCGTAACTTTTTAATTTCATAAGGGTAAATGTAGCCCTAGTTAATGCCAGTTATCCAAAATGTTATCATCTTCATAGACAGCTCAAATAACCTACTGCAAGGTATGTCTTTTTAGCAATCTTTACGCCTCAAAATGTGATTTCAAAGTCAAATCTAAAAATGAGAGGACTTCTGAGATCAGTGATTGTAATCCTGTTCTTTCATGACCAACACTGTGAAAAACCAGAACCACAATTAAGGTCAAAGCATTCCAAGCATTATAAATAAACTTACCATAAACTTTCGACCACTGCGCCGGCGGCCTCCAGTCAGGATAATGCTTGGGGAACTTCTCTCGGGTCCAATAAGTGTGCAGCACCATTTTGTAAACGGTCATTTTGTCTGGATTACAAGAATCCGTATCACAAGCCACCGCTGCGATAAACGCAAGCAACACTATCGTGAGCACTCCCGCCATCTTATCGATTAAACTCATCGACACTGTCACAACACTATTTCTCTCATAGTTGGTCCGTTCACGTCTGTACCTGTAACAAAAATATTATTTTATTTTATTTCAAAATTTCAATTTTTTTTATTTATTTCTCGATTATTTCAGATTGTATCGTAATATTATAGTACCTAATATTTAAGAATTATAAAAGAACGTAGGTATAAAATGTAAATTCGTACCTGAATAAAATCAAAATTTGTGTGTTATTCTGGAAATTAGATAAAAATAAATTTTACTGTGTGGCATCAACTTCGGCTAAACATGATGCATTAAAAATGTAATAAGTATTATAATGTAGTAAGTATGTAGTATGTATTTCAATTTTCATAAACATTTAAAGTACCTACCTAACTATTCATGAACAACTTTATAGTTAGGTATATCGAGTAGGTAGGTACTGGACCTACTCGATGACAGTAAGAATTTTATTTATTTTAAAATTCTCAGATTCTAAAATTGGAAATACATCAAAGATGAGCTTTTCTGAGAACCAACTAACTTTTGGTCACACTTCTTATAAGTATGTATTTTCAAGACATAAAAGTGCATGAACAGATCATCAATCCATCAATATAACTTTCATAATAGTAAGCTAGTTTCTTTAAATTATGGCACCATTCACGAAATAGAGACTGAATTTTTTTAGAATCACAATTTTAGATGCTTTTCTTTTTGTTTCGTTTTGACTTTTAAGTTACAGCGAAACGAAAGAAGTGTGTCAGGAGCGTAGCAAATGTCTCTGCCTACCCCTATGATGGGAAACAGGCCTGATTTTATGTATGTATGAGTTTCAGCACCAATATGAGTTGTCAGCGATTGGCACCGCTCCTGATCAGTTGCCTGATCACTTAATTTTAGGTGCTCAATCTATACATCTGGAATGAATAATATCGTCATTTAGACTGAAACTCAGTAAAATACCTATTTATCATTCATCCCTGTAAACCTACCTTCAACCAAGACAAGCACTTATCTCTCACCCATGAATGAACCGCCTCTAACGAGCGAGGTCACCGACCTGTCTATTTCCATTCCTTTGATACCACACGAGGTGGCTAAGATTCCAATAGGTTAGCTGACTTTGTCTGCAGATACTTAATTAGACCGTGTGTTTGCTAGAGAAATAGTAAGGCTGAGGCCAAACGAGCGTAATTTTTTGAGTTGTGAGTCGCGAAAAAGGAGTCGCGTAATCTACTTTCAACAAAAACAGACAACTCATTTTGCGTCGCCGTGTGAATCAAACAGGACTTTTCTATGAAAACAAATGCAGCAGAAATTACGCGACCGAAATTACGCGAGTCACAACTCAAAAAAATACGCTCTTTTGGCCTCAGCCTTACCTACCGTGGAGTGAAATTAAACAATAGATCTTTTGTTCAAAGTAGTAATGAGCCCAGTCGACTAAATAAAAGTAATAAATTAAATGCACTAGGTCAACTGGCCCCGTAGGGGCATTTTTTCCGGGGCCAGTCGACTAAAGAGCCGGCTAAACAATGCTCAAAATTCGACCTGTCACTGTTTGTCACTGTAGCAAAAAAGGATGGCAATAGTTTAAACGGTGTTTCAATTTTGTTAAAAGTTGAGTGGAGTTTATAAGTAGAGCGGAATATCTTTTATGTGTCATACTGGTTGATATTGATTAAAATAGTAGAAAAGAGTAACTAGTAGTTCGCCCCGAACTGAGATCTCGCGCACCGTAGATGGCTTACATTTGGACTTTCTTCTGACTACCCCTATAATTTCAAGTGCTACTACTGATACTGCCGAGTATGCCTATTGCGCTAGCTCTTCATGGTAAAAAATACTGGCATGCATGCAATACATAATGTCGTGTCTAATTTTTCATTTAGGTATTTCATATTTATGAATTCTCGTCGTATTTCTAAAAGTATACGTCCTAGAATAAAAATAATAACTATTTTGGAATGTACAAATAAAGACCTTTCATTTGACAGCCCACTCAATATATTTGTTTACTTAACTTTTTTTACCCCAATTATTTTCATTCTTTATCAAAATTTTTTTTATCATGAAAATAAATCAAGTAGCATCTAAAATCATTGCAAACCAAACCGCAACGATGCCACTCTCTTTTTAAGACCGACCAGTCAATGAGCTACGAAGTCATCGAAACTCTATGCAACGGGAGCTCTTGCAGCTCTGGTTTCGTAGTTTTTGGTCTTTGGTCGTATTTCAAAAACTATACATCCTAGATTAAAAATAAAAACCATTTTGGAATTTACAAAATAAGCCCTTTCGTATGACACCCCACTCAATTTATTTGTGTAACTTTCATAATTTTTTACCCCCTTGGGAACCCAATATCTTCACAACCCCTTCATCGATTAAGCTCATATGCTCCCCCGTAAATTTCCTTACCACAACCTATTGATCTACCAAGTTTCATGCAGATTGGATGAACGGTTCGACAGTTATGCGCGAACAACAATTCGTGAAACATACAAACATACAAACATACAAACATACAAAGCAAAATCGCCCAACTTACCACTAAGATCTTCGCTCGCTTCGCTCGCTCGATCGATTAATGTGTACCTACAAAACATAGTAAATTTAATATTCAGAATTCAAAATGTTCGTTATAAAAAAAAGAGGAAATGGATAACCAAACGCCGATAGGTATTATTTGAAATCATTTCAACAAATTGAGTAAAATGTGAAAACATTTTTTCAAATTCCGTGTGATATCCGTGGAGTACTTCATTCCAACGATTTTAATTAAAGCCTACAGTCCAAATAAAAAACATGGAGAAATATTTGTTAAAAGCAAAAACATTACATATTCAGAGAAAAACAGAACGTGAATAAACTGGGTTAAAGTAGAACTCGATCGATTCAAAAACCTGTGTTCTTCGGGTGGATTTTAATATGGAAATGTTTAGGCTAGTGCTATTTACCCCTAGCTCAATATGTAGCACCAACATTTGGTATTATTTGATAGAAAACGAAAAAGACACTTGAAAAGTCAATTTGTTAAAAGGCAAAAAGTGTCTGCAAAAAGATTTGTACATAATACGACGTCTTATAACAGCGAGCAGATTTAGAATAGGGTCTTTCTTATGAAAGATGTTTAAAGTTGAACACTGATTAAACAACATCCAGTCTTTAGTTGTGGATAGTGACAAATAGAGACAGGACGTTGTTTAATCAGTGTTCAACTTTAAACATTTTTCATTAGTAAGGGGGAAAGTGATATAATGACATTATTCGAGAAAATAATTTCGTCTGCACAGTGCGTGTCTGTCCGTGTCTGTGCGGCTACGTTAGCTGTCGGTCAATGTAATTAGAGAATCGTAACGGGACCGTGCAGTGCTTCTTCTCTCTCACTTTTTTGTTTGAGAGCGGCCGCGACCAACGATGTCTGTCGTTTTCTGGCACGCTCAATGTCTGTAGATTATAATCCTTAAAATGTAATTTTTAAATATACACACTTAAAAATACTAGTGAAATGAATACATTTGTGGACTAGATAAAAAGTGTTATACAGTTAAAGTGTTACTAATAGAACTCGTTGGAGGCAAGATGTCCACACTATTACGAAGACAACCAGTGATAACGATCTTTAGACATGAAGAGCCGACCACAGATAGAGAGAAAAGGTGTTATCTCTCAACCTCTCTGAATATTTGTTATGTCATTTGGTATTCTTGTTAAACCGGGTCCAACCGGGATATTGCCAACAAAACTTAGCAATCCTGTCACCTAATGCCTTTAAATTCAGTCCCGGCCACACTCTAATCTCACACTCAGTTTTGAACAGGAAAGTTTCGAAGAACCGAATTTTAACTACGTGTAAGTCCCGTGTCTTTTAGTTAGAACTTACATCTTAAGGAAGCGTTGGAGCGCTTGCATTAAACTTTGAGGAATACGATTTGCGTTTACTTTGCGTGTAAAGATTTTAAAACTAGTTTGCACAACTGTCACAAGTCACAACTATAAAATTAAATGTGTTTAAAGGCTGACGAGTTTAATTGGGGTAACTTAACCACCTTTAATTAGGGTAATTTGTTTATTAATTTAACCACCTTTAATTGGGGTACTTGACCACATTTAATTGGGGTAATTTACAAAAAGTAGGCAATTCAAACTAAAATTCAAAGTTTTATTTTCGTAAATAAGTGACTTTTTTTTAAAATGTAATTGGGATTTCTACATGGTCCCTTCAGTTTGGACAGAGTTTTTTATTGTATGTTTACCTGTAATTAATAAATAATGCTGGACATTTCACACCGCATATCTAGACCCAAAGTAAGCAGTGCTTGTGTTATAGGAACTACATGACTGATATACAACTTATAGACATTACCGATGGAGCTACGCTTTCTTTTATATCCAGGTCACTTAAACTACCTAATAACTTAAAAGCTTTTTGATGTAACCGTTCGTCTAAGTTATTGTTTCATAAACTCTGGGGATGAATTTAGTAGTTTGATGCCTGAATAAACTTCGGACAAGTGGTTCTACCGAGGATCATAAAAGTTAACTTTATTATCATTAAATAAAATTTTTACGGTCATATAAAGTTGAAAGTTATGACGAAAAGTATAAAGACAATGGGATGATTTAGATGGTTTTAAAAGTCTAAAGTTTGAGTTATAAAAATATCAAAAATAAAATCAGTTCTTTATGAGCTCCTAGTCCAGAGGGACCATGTGACTAGCCTTGTTGAATAAACACTGTTGAATCCAAAAGTTACACGTCCAAATAAAGGCCTAAGTAGTGATATTATTTATTTGACGTCTATTCAACTGAAAAGTCGCAAGAGCTTCCTTAATCTCACTGCATCGACGAAACTCAATCCCTCGGATGCAAGGCACAACATCTGGCAGTCCAAAAACCCTCACCCTCCGGATTATATTTTACCATCAGAACATCCACCTCCTGGACGGAAGTCCCTAAACCGACTTCGGACTCAAGTTGGCCGATTAAAGCCAACCTGGTAAAATGGGGTTACCTGGACCCTTCCCAAGGCCAGTGTGGAGCTGCTACGCAGGATATGCCTCATCTGCTACTATGTCCACAGTGCACTATCACCTGCACCAGGGAGGACCTTATGCAGGCTTCCGAAAAGGGTGTAGAAGTCGCCACCTACTGGTCCAATACTGTGTAGTATTAAAAAATAAGTTGAGTGTCGATACGAAAAGAAGAAGTAGTGATATTATACAAGTAACATCATTTTCCTCGCTGACCATGTGCCATTCATCGATTCGTAGTTTGACCCCTCTGATTATATTGGGCCCTGTCGGTCTTTCCTAGAAGGCTAACAAAGTAAATTACTGCGATAGCTGAAGCCCACGCATTCATGACCGTGGGATTATTGCTTTCACGAGAAGTACACTTCTAATTAATTGACAGGGTTTTTATAACGCTGATCCTTTATAAATTGAATGGCATTTTATTGTCTAGGGCTTTCTTGTTATTTTATTATTAATTTATTTTCTAGTAGCTAGTTAGTTCAGAGATTGTGTGTACTTTCTACTCTTGTTTTTTTTGAGATCGGGGCTTAAGTGGCCACTGTTGGTGTTCCATAAATGTTTCATAATATGAAACAAATAAGAAACACCAATTATTTTACCCAATTCTATGGAATTGGGTAATCTTGACATTGTAGCAATTCATATTTGGTGGAAAACTTTACCCCATTCTATAGAGAACTGTCAAAACAGGTGTTTTGTGATATACCCATGTTTCATAATAATTAAATAATTATGATGCACCAAAAGTGGCCAACTTGGCCCCGCTGATTTTATAAAAACTGTAACCAATAGTCACAATAGTAACACAATAGTAACACAGAATCGCTCGCGGTCACGATTCATTTTTTACATGTTGAATTAATCGCATACTTTTGTCGTTCGAAAAGTGGATTAAATTACAACAGCCAAAGCTGAGGCTAGACATACAAGGTAAAGAAAAAATAAAAAAAATATTTTGTACCCTACTAAACATGAATGAATGGCTGGAATTAAAAAAGTGAAGCAGAATTTACGAAACTTTTAATGTAACTTGATTTTATCTATGACCATTAGATACTGTTTTCTTTACCAGAAAACCTCGTAAGGCTCATTTTTTTAAAATCCTATTTAAACGACTAACGAACATAATTTAATAAGATCCAAAGTGAACCAAATCAATTCACTTAAAAGAATCGGTCGTTACTTTAATTGTTGATTTCCGTTTCCCCTCGGTTTTTACAGACCACTTCAACTTACCCCATCCTCCCCGATGTAAACACTCGGAAAAGTTGCCCCATCTCCCCTTGTGCAAAGCTCTCTGTAATTCGATTAAGTTATTGTTCTGCGGTAACCACCATGCCGACTTATCTTTTCAAGAGTTCTATGGACTGATGGAATTTTGAAAACCACGAAAAGTAAATATAACAAAAGTAAATGGAATGGGTGGAAAACGAAAGCATGGTTTATGTTAGTAACTAGCGACTCGCCCCGGCTTCGCACGGGTCACATCACACTAGAAACCTCTAAAATTATCAGTGTTTCTCTACTATATAATGCATGTATTATACAAATAAACCTTCCTCTTGAATCACTCTATCAAAACCCGCATCGAAATCCGTTGCGTAGTTTTAAAGATCTAAGCATACATAGGGACAGACAGCGGGTAGCGACTATTTTATACTATGTAGTGATTTTTATTAAAAAAAAATCCTTGAGCTGGAAGTTTATTAATTCAAGTTATTTTTTCAGCTTCCCGGGTATTTCCCTCGTACCCTAATGGTACGTTTTATTTTTAATCAACTAAAATCGCCAGGTTAAACAACTTTTTTACATAAAAAGACTTCCTTTCGTAAGTGTAGGCTGTACCTAGATAAAAAATTCAACTTCTTACGATCCTCATTTTCTTTCGCTTCAGTCATTTTTAACAAATTATAATACACTAGCGAACGCCCGCGACTTCGCCCGCGTGTACTTCTATGTTTTTATCCTCCGGGAATCATATATTTTTCGCGGGATAAAAATTAGCCTTTGTGTTATTCCAAGACCTAAACTATCTACTTTCCAAATTTAATCAAAATTAGTTTTGGAGATACGTAGTAACAAACGTTCACACACACGGAGTTTCGCCTTTATAATATTAGTAGGATTTATAATTTATCTCAAAACAACAACATATTTGATTCATAAAAATAATTACCTAGCGACCATTTAAAGTTAAACTCTCTAAACATTTAAAACAATTCAGAAAGTGTTCGTTACTCAGTGGAAAACCTGTGAAACTTAACTTTAGCAAGTCAACTACATAAATACAAGGCTCTTTAATTAAGACATCAAGGCATTCCTGGAGTAACATTGCTCCAAAGCTCCCATAATTAAATTTTAATAATTCACGATGTCCCTAAAACTGTACAGTGTAACTTTCGCCTTACAATGTTCATTGTGAAATTGAGACAGGAAAACATTCGCTAATTTGATTTTAGCTTGACTTTATGGCATAAGCGACTTGATAGGATGGCAGTACAAAATCATTCCTTTTCAATTTATACTCATGAAACTCTTGTTCAGCTGAATTCTAGAGGCTGGTGATGATGATCCTACTAATATTATAAAGGCGAAAGTCCGTGTGTGTGTGAATGTTTGTTGCCACGTATCGCCTTAACTAACTTAACCGATTTTGATGAAATTTGGAATGTAGATAGATAATGACCGGGAATAGGACATAGACTTTTTATCCCGAAAAAATGCATGGTTCCCGTGGGATAAACAAAATAGTAGTCCACGTGGGCGAAGCCTCGGGCGTCAGCTAGTAAATAATAAAGGTCAAAGCCAAAAATAATTTATTAAGTAGGGCCTTTGGGATCACATTGAAACTTCTTAAGATCTAGGTGATTCTACTACTGTTCCTTCGCAAGCAATAACGTGAGGAACCAGGGCAAAAAACACGGCTTGGGACCTTACTTTCTTTTCGGTGAAAATAGTCAAGCTCCGGTGGGGAGCCAATAAACTAGTGATAAGTGATAACTAGAAAGATCACTCATCCTTTTCGAAAAAGGACATCTTTGTCCAGTAGTGGAAAATGTTTGGCTAATTTTAATAAGTTATAAAGAGCCGTGTTGGCCGAGATTGTACTGACAATCTCGGCCTCGACTTTCGATCCGAAGGTCGTGGGTTCGAATCCTGAACGCGCAACAATGGATTTTTCGTTAAAAAAAATTATACGCATTAACACGAGCTCTAAACGGTGAAGGAAAACATGGTGAGGAAACTCGCGGCTTAGTCAGCCCCACGTATTAACCATGTCTTTATTGTGGATATGGCCGGTTAAGCTGAGAGGATGGTTTAGATGCTGGGCAAGCCTATTCCATCTCAAACAATGTCCCAGGCACTACAGTGTTCCGTTAAGTGTAGGCAAAGTTCGCCTCCTGACTCTGTATAAATCATCTATAATAGTAAAGATGTGAAGGCCTAAGTTTTTTTTTTAATTATACAGACAGTAAACGTCACAGGAAATGATGCCCGACTTGCTTCCGTCGATTTCGTTTGTTTATGTTATTATTCCGGTTTTATGATGCCAAAGATTTCTTTCTAAAATTAATGATTTTAATTTTAGTTTAGTATAAATAATCTTCACCTTTCGGATGAGAGTGATCTAAAGCCTGGGATACACTAGGGGACATGTTGCGGAACATGTCCCTCAACAACTACGTGAAGTGTCCCGCGACAATTGTCATGGAACATTTTGCCGAACATTTTGGAGCAAGCAACATGCCCCGCGTCACGTACAATGTTGCGGGGCATGTTGCGGGACAAAATGTCCCCTAGTGTATCCGACGCTTAAAAGTAACAAATCAATGATAAAAATGACAGTTAATGTCAACGATGAGCATCACTTAAACTAAGTAGTTTCAGTATTAGTCCTTTAGTTTAAGTTCATAATAATGTTGGTGTTACAATAAAGAATTATCTATCATCTATCTATCTATTTGGTGTGACACCCGATTCTAAAGAGTAAGAACGTCTCAAATAGATAATTACGTCTCAAATATTTATGTAGCGTTTCAGTATTCGGGCATTACAGTTGTACAAAGACGAGGTATAAAGTGCTATTTCAATAAAAATAACTATAAGTACACATTATTTTCAACCAACTTCAATAAAAGGAGGAGGTTCTCAATTCGTCGGAATCTTTTTTTTGTGCATTTTTTTTGTATGTTCACCGATTACTCGAAGACACCTCGACACATTTCAAAAAATCTTTTTACAGATTAGAATTTTCATTATACCTACTTAATAATTTTTTTTAAAAGTAGGTAGGTACACTACGAGTATCTTAAAAAACCTACACACTATCTTAAAATTACTGAGATTTTTTACAGCCATTTTCGTCCAGCTCTCTCTTTGAAAAGTAGACCCTTTTCAAGCAAATTCAAATTCCTATACAGAAAAAATCTATCGGGACTCTCCAGACCTTCCACTATCAATACCGAAGTCGCGAAGTGGAGTTCAAATCGCGTTATTTATTCATGAGACAGTTTCCGAGTGAATGAATAGCGCGTGGGCGGGCGTGGCTAAAGGCCTTTGTTAGCTGTAGCACTACGGGTATACTCAAATCATCTGCAAGAGATGTTTAAAGGCCACTGATGACGAGTATTCTCACGTCGTGGTAATATCCAAAACCAAACCAAAAGCGAAACAGTCCGAACAAAAATAAAACAGTAAAATTTGTTTGAAATAATAATATTAGATTACTTACATCTTTATGATGTAAAGGTGGCGGATCGCGCCCGAGAAAGAGACCAGAGACTGAAACCTAAGTCAGGCTTTGTAGGGGCGCGTGAAAGTTACACGAGACAGAGAACCGTCAGCTTATATGAGAACGGTCTCCTTACTAATAACAAAGAATTAAGTAAGCAATTTGCTTAAACTGTGTATTTCACCCATAAACTACATGATTGGTATAACCAGCAAATTTTTACTAATTAGTTATTTTTGCTCCATCACGCTCTAGTTGACACTGTCCTTTAAATCCCCTAAAGAAGGCCGTTGCTCAATGTTAGCGTGATGATCGATAAACGAGATTGTCTACTGCAAGCCCATTCACACTTTTACACACAAACAACTTCATACTAAACTCGTAGATGACCCAAATCTTGGAACTCGCTGAAAGATTCACTTATGTGATTTCATAATAAATAACAAACATTCTTGGAGAAACGTAGTTTATAAAAAATAAATAAATATTGGTGGACATTTTTCACACAGCGCCATCTAGCCCCAAACTAAGCAAAGCTTGTACTATGGGAACCAGATAACTGATAGAATACCTACTTTTTTTTTGTAAATACATACATAGGTACATTATAATAATAATAATAATAAAACGTTTATTTCAGGCAACATAGGATACTTTATAACACCCAGACACAGAACAAACATTTATGTGCTTACAAAATGTAATACTCAAGGTGGGTTTTTCTAACGTATCCGTGTTGGCCTAGTCAGATGTACCCTTGACTTTCAAAGGTTTGAAACCCGACCGTGAAACTATCGATTTTTGATTATAGATAAAGTTTATGCTCGCTAAAAGAGTTCAACAATAAAAAAATCATTGAACACTACTGTAAGAACCTTTTAAACTAACACGTTCACATTTTACATTTACCTAAGTAATTTTTCACGAATTTCATCTAGTGATTTGAAAATCTAGTGTTTATCTTCAAAACGATTGTTCAAAATACCTTTATCTACAAAGAGTTTAAAATGTGATTGGAACATTCCAGAACGTCTCAAGAATGTCCCCAAACAGCCATCGCTTTTGATGTCTGTTATATCCGACTCAACACAGATCGATATTATTGGCTAAAACAGATAAGTTGTTGGGTTTAGGTAAAGTAAATGTTTTACTGTAAGGCTGCGTAAGCTAAATAAATAAATTGATTGAATCAAGCCAATCTGCTCACTAAATCCATCGAAGCTGCCTTACACACTTGACATTTTATTTTTCGCCCGCGTGGACTACTTCTTTTTATCCCACGGGAAACATGCATTTTTTCGGGATAAAAAGTAGCTTATGCCACTCTCCAGCCTTCCAACTATCTCCACACAAAAAATCACGTCAATCCGTCTCTCCGTTTTGATGTGAAAGCAGGACAAACAAAAAAACACACTTTCACATTTATAATTAGGTATGGATTCCACGTGAATTCCAAGTTCCAGAAATGGAATTAAATAATTGGAAATTATAAAACAAACTGTACTTGCGAAACGATTCAGATCCAATTAGCGTTCCGGATTCCGATCTAAAAATGAATAGCACAAAAACTAAAGTTGCAGTTACCCTATTCATAAACTGTGTAACATTTTTATAGCTCAATGAATCTGCTTTTCATTCGAACTTTTATTAATTTATACCGGGTGTAATTTTACCAGTACTAAAAATAGAAGCAGCGATGCTGAGATGGATGTGTGGAGTGACGCGAATGGATAGAATAAGGAATGAGTATATAAGAGGAAGTTTGAAAGTGGTGCCAATAAATGAAAAGATGAGGAGCAATAGGTTGGCATGGTATGGGCATGTTATGAGAAGGGATGAATGTCATGTTACGAGAAGAGTGCTTGATATGAAAGTGGATGGATATACGAGTAGAGGTAGACCAAAGAAAAGATGGATGGATTGTGTGAAAGTTGACATGAGTAAGAAAGGAGTGAGTGTTGAGATGACGGCTGATAGAGGGAAATGGAAGAAGAATACATGTTGTGCCGACCCCACGTAAGTGGGAAAAGGGCAGGAAGATGATGATGATGAAAAATAGAAGCAGCGAATTCAAACAAAATCGTTCAATATTAAATCATATCTACATTAGGTACATCGTGGGTTCGAATGGCCAATTTCTATCACGTTAAAACTTTAAATGGATCCTGACTCAAAGCTAGCAAGGTGTGTCATTGACAACAACAAAACAAAATGATAAAACAGATTAAATAATTTGATTTAGGGGCGTCTTGCACCGAGATGCTTAATTGTATTTAGCTAGCCTCAGCGTATTTAACGCATACAAAAATTGCGTTTAAGTAATTCTAGCTTAAATACAAAATATCTGGGCAACCGACCTCTGCTCGGGTGCAAATAGAGAAAAATTTGAAAAGAAAAACGAAAAGGAAAATAGAACAAAAAAAAAACTTACAAAAAAAGAAACTTCCATTGACTGAGATTCGAACTCGTAGCCTTCGGTTGAAAGGCGGACGCCCGACCACTCAGCCACTTTAGTCTCAACGAATTACATGAAATCACATTGCATTGGTAAATCTTTTTGCGTAAAAATGACGAGAAAACGAATTTTCTCAGATATGAAACCTAGCTAGATTGATTTTTCGCACCCGCACCGCAAATTTCAACGAAATCGTTAGAGCCGTTTTCGAGAACGTGAGTACAAACAAACAAACAAATACTGCTCGTTTAATAGAATATGATATTATTAATAAACAAGGTGTACGTCGCCCTTAATCAGAAAAAGTGATACATATTCTTTAAATAGTTTTGTTATTTGGTGGTAATTCTCCCCCTTACTTATGAAAGATGTTTAAAGTTAAACACTGGTTGAACAACGTCCTGTCTCTGTTTGTCACTATCCACAAATAAAGACAGGACGTTGTTCAACCAGTGTTTAACTTTAAACATCTTTCATAAGTAAGGCCCTCATTATCTCGGGACCTATCTTATTACACCTTGATTTATCATTAATTTTCTCCACTCAAACCGTGTGTATGTTACTCATATATCTGAATATTCTAATCTCGTCTAAAATAGTCGTACAGAAATAGCTAATGAAATGCCGCGAGAGGCAACGACATGCAAAATGTTTAGATTTTTACCCAACAACATTTAAATTTATTGAATTTTTTTATAAACATTCATGAAAACGTAACCATTTGGGAATGTTATTTTTCTGTACACTTGTTACTATCAATGTCTGTTATTTATGAGTCAGTTGCATTGCAATGCCACGTAAAAAAATAAAATTATGTTTTTAATTTTTTTATTAAATAAGTACTCAATATTTTTAGGGCCAGGAACCCTCGCGGGCATTCTCAAAAGACCCTATCAAAGTTTCCTCACAATATCTGTTCAATGGTTTAGTTACGCATAGAGGACAGACATTCATATGATTTGACGATTTGACGTCCACTTTGAGAAATAATCGACTTGGGACTCACAAATTGTGAGTCAAAGTCGACAATTTCTTCCTAGATGTATTCGTCAACGATTATTGCTATTTCGGGTGATGAAATCTGAGTAGGTACCTACAATTTAGTTTGAAAGGTTGTATGTAGCTCGGAGTAAAACTAATCTGAAGAATGTACAAACAATGTTAACATTAATTCTGTTGTATTCGCATTCAAACTATTCATTTTACTTTCCAAACAAAGCCAGCGTAATGCGGTCAACTGCAACAAAGCACGTTTCAGCAAAGTCTCGTTGACCTCCTTAAGTTTGTTGGATTTATACAATTTAATCCGTAAGCTAAAAATATACAGGATATTTCAAGCGTTTTCAACCCGTGCCGTAATAATTATGTTGAGGGCGTCTGTTAGGGTTGCCATCTTTTAATTTACGGGATAAACCATTTTTAGACAATTAAATATTCTCGTCAGGCTCGTGTTTTGAAATACTGTAACTGAATATAAAATGAAATAAGATATTTCTTTAAAAAAATATTTTTCAATACCTACATAATTTTAGTTGGTAACTGTGAGCTGATTCAAATGTGTCTAATCAAGTGTTATTTATTTCTTATCTAATAAGAAGTTCAGACTAAATAAAACTGTGTGTGGCATAATAGTGTGCCTAAATGCTACTACATAAATCATGTGTATTCCAGGCCTATGCAATCCTGTTTGTGAAGTTTTAAAATAAAATAATGTAATTACGCGATAAAGTTCCGTAAATTCGTTTATTTATGTCTACAGATTGTGAAAGTTTAAATTGTACTATCTGCAAACTACATAATTAAGCACAGACAGGGACTGTGGCGAGAGCAAAAACAAGCTTATGTCAAGTGGGTTAAGTCTGCATTCAAATGACACAAATTATACAACCAAGTGACCATCTACCGCTTAAACAACAAAGTCACATAATTAACTATACAGATATGAACCTGTTTACGTTTTTTGTGCTAGAAAACGTAGTACTACGTCAATAATTCCATGGAAGTGTGTGTGCTGTGCCGCGTTCGACGACCCATTTTAGATCTATTTCTGTAAGGCCGAGAGGATCACTTGGCTGACCGTACACACTAACAAAAAAGTGTCTGTCACGTTTTCAGACAGAGCCACAGAAGCTAAATCTATTTCAAACCACATAATTAAGTTTTCATTTTTGTATTTTTAACTTTGAACAGAATAGAATTAAGGACTGTTTATATCTACAGAGACTGAGCGTAACAGATACGTAACGGGTTAGTCTAGCAGCTAGGGCATTAGTTCCGAACCTGGGGGTAGTTACCCTCTGGGAGTAAAATAGCTTTTTTGGGGGGGGGTAATAGAACAAAACAAAATCTTTAATGAAAATAAACGCTGAAACGGTTGAAAGTTAAACGCGGGTAAAATCTGTTTCATTGACATGTCATAGGGGTTACACGGTTGAAAAGGTTAGGAACCATTGAGCTAGTTCCAAAGTAAAATATTTTTACATTGGTCTTATAATAATTGTATAATAGTTTTCAATTGCCTTATTACTGTATAACAATTACAAACAGATTATGTTAACAAACTGGACCACATAAAGCTAAATAGGTACTTGATTTGCAAGGAACGTTAACTGACGGTACGACTGACGTTATTCCACGTGTGAGAAGTTTTCGCGAGATAGTTTGACGTACCTCGCCTGCTCATTGGTCCCATGGCATCCCACAGAGAACGGTAGAGTTAGAATCTACTTTAGATCTCTAGCACTAGTCTATCGAATATTTAGTCAGTTAACAGGAGAAATAGTAGTAGAATCACCTAGCGTTTAAGACTATCCATGCGCCCCTAGCGGTTCTACTGATTATATTCTTTGATTGTATACGACTTGACTTCCGTATACGACATGACAGCAACCTTCTCTTTCACTTGGCTCATGTAGCCTATTCTCGGTCTACTTCTTCCTCTCCCTCCTTCCACTTTTCCTTCAATTATGTTTTTAATGAAACTGTCATGTCGTATAAGATGGCCAATTATCTTCCCTCTTCCATTCTCGACAGCTTGCAACAACGATCTTTCCTCCTCCACTCTTTGCAAAACCTCAATGTAGGTCACTCTTTCCGTCCAGATGATCGTCTCCAATCTAGGCCAACACCACATCTCAAAAGCGATCTTACTATAGAGTTAAAACTAGTGCTTTCCTGAACTAGAGATGAAATGAACGCTCGCTGGAATGAACAAGTGTCCAATACGTCGACTCTCAGCTCCCTTATTGCTTTCCTAGGAATACGTGGGAATTTAATTTTTATATTGAAAGTTCTATACGCTACTATGGATGAAATTGCAAAGCTAAATTCTCCAATAGATTAAAAAATGCAACATGAATTCAACATACATTTTCGCTCGGTATACTTTTTTAACCTCTAGTGGGTCATGTTTGATAAAAAACTTCTGCAACGAAGACCTGGAATTATACAGAGTGTAATAAATTCACATCCGAAAACTGAAACAGTGTATTTAGACTGATATTTTATAACTCGCAACCGACACAAAATTATTCTATTCTAAAGTATGTTTGGTTTATGGCTGCTGTGTAAATGTAGGTCGGGCTAAACGAAATGTAGTACGAGTATTTAAACAAATTCTGGAACAATAATTTTAACCAGAATTATTTTACTTACATTGTAAAATAGTTGTCACTAACTTAACTTTTCAATAAAATAAATGTTTGTAAGTATGTAGGTACTTATGTATTTGACATTGTTTTAATACGAGGTTAATTACTCACGTAAATATATCGTCGATTTAGATGCCGACACTATTTACAATTTTGTGACTAGGTCAGTAAAATTAAAATAAAATAAAATTAACCAACAACTGTATTTTTCGGTTGTAACCTATTTTCCGAGTGTCCTCAGAAATAACTGGGCCGTTTCGAATTTTTTAAATGGGCTGAGGCTTTATTGAAGTTTCAAGTACTACTCAAATAAATAAAGCACATATTTATTGGAATCGAATTGAGGTCAATGACCTGAGAGTGGAGAGCTTAAATCGATTATTTATTTACTCAAGAACGCCACAGTTTATTTTAATTCAAACAATTTATTTAAGTATATTAGTTGCTAGTTGTGTCTGGTGGTTTCACTGTAGCGATTAAGATGTGAATTGATTGTTTTCCAATATGAATATCTACTCCAAGAAAGAATTTATTTATTGTTACCTACGAACACCAACATCAGAGACATAGAAATAAAATAAAAATTATAAAAGCAATTATAGGTTTGATAAACACTGAAGTGATGAAACTGTAGCTACTGAATATAATTAGTGTATACCCGACATTTTTTATGAAATTTTTGATCAATTTGTAAAAGATCCATCTAACATTGCTGCGATTTGAACCGCGCCGCCTTCATTATATAAAGTCCAGTGCCTTAAGACATCGTACAGCACCCCGAATTGAATAATGCAGAGTCTAGAGCATAACCTAGAGGTTGACTACGATAAAGTGTCCATAAACATCCTCAGGTGCTGGAGACAGCCGAAAATAAATCTGACTGAGAGGAGCACCGAACTTGGCACGTCCCATTCATATTAAGATAGATAGATAGATAGATAACAGCTTTATTGACACACACTTTAACAGCACAGACACACACAAAAAGTAGGTACAAAAATAATAAGAACTTAACTAGAGAGATAGGCAACACAAGAAGGAACAAAGAAGAGGCAAATTACAAACATACTTTTTAACGTAGGTAGGTAGGCAGTAGGTACACCAACAATCGAGTAGGTAAGTAGGCGGGTGAAAAAAGGTCTGCGCTGTGGTGGGTCAAAAGGGACCAGTCTCAGCTTTTTGTTACTCTGCGCCAGAAGTAGCAGAGCAACACTGATTTTCAGACTGGGCCTGAGAAGTGGTGACTCCACGAGCAAGGAGAAGTGGATAACTCATAGCTGCTTAAAGGCACGGAATAAAATAGGTAGTAAAAGGGGATGATAAAATACATAATTAAATGTAGGTAAGTAATAAAATGAAATAAAAGATAAACCAGTTTACAAAAAAATACACAAATGTCTACATAAAAGGTAAGAAGTAAGTAGGTGGTGGTACAGGAATAGATAATGATTGTGGTAGTGAAATAGTGAATAGTAGGGTGCGTTTTGATTCACTGTGTATGTATATGGTATCGTGAAAAGCCAGAAAAAATATTAAAAAAAGAAATAAAAGAACCAGTTACTTGTCAAAGTCACGTAGTACGCCATTGACTTATGACACTGACATTTACAAAACGAACAACAGATGAGAAGGTTATTTTTACGAGAAACGTGGTTTTTTTTGCCACGTCGTCCGACACGTTGGCATCGGTCGTCTACTTATTTATTATTATTATTATTATTAACTTACAAATCAAACAACATGGTGTGTGTTGTGTCTTATTTGACACGGAGATCTTGGTCAAAATTAGCATTCTTGTGTTATTGTTCCACACAGCGCCATCTAGTCCCAAACTAAGCAAAGCTTGTACAATGGGAACCAGTTAGAATACTGATATATTTTTGTATATAACACTTAAAATACTTTATAACTACCAGACGCAGAATCAACATGTATAATTTATATTCATCACCCAAATGTTTGTCCTGGATGGGAATCGTACCTACGACCTACAGCTCAGAAGGTAGAGCTACTACCAACTACCAAGAGGCCAGTCTGGAGTTAATAATGGAGTCCATGAAGTCCCTATGGTTTGAAAGGCATGTATGAAGCCGAAGTTAACATACTGAAGCATTATAATTTTAAATTTTTATGCTGTTAAACCACACTAAATACTTATTATTAAAGCATCGATTTTCATTGAAAATGAAAATCGATGCTTTAATCGATAAATGGAGCTTATCAAGATTTTCAACCTGACGAATATGGATTCCGTGGCCGAGTTGGTAAAGGCACTCCGGCTTATGGAGGATCGCTTGTATCGTTGCGGGTTGAATCCCGTCGGAATTGAAAATATTGATAAGATTTTTCATATTTCATTGAAATTGCAAAGTGCTTGAAGAGCTTATCTAGATTTTTAACCCGACGAATATGGATTCCGGGGCCGAGTCGGTAAAGGCACTCCGGAGGAACGCTTGTAGCAGTGATGGTTCGAATCCTGTCAGAATCGCTTTTGATAAGACTTCGTTTTCAATGATACTTAAGATGTTATTGTGATTGTAGAGAGAAATGAGAGAAGAATACATGTTGTCCACATCCCACGTAATGTTGGCCAATAGAAGATGATGAATTACAAATATTGTAAAGCTGAGCGCATCGAGATGGTAATTGTTTTGCAGCAAATATGTATACGGTGACAAGGGCGTCGCCAGGGGGGAAGGGAGGGGCAGTTGCCTCCCCCTAGAGGTTAAAAAAATGTAGCCAAACGCAAAGAAATCAAAGTCCTAAGTCCACTCATATGACTTGCTGACATGTGACCGATCAAGTATTTGGGCGCGGTCAAGGCCTCGTAGCACATTAAACGCATTTTGCAATTAAAATTCATACTTTTCTCATCATCCATATTAAGTAACAACTTGCCTCCCCCCCCCTCCCCCCTCTCATCGGCTGGCGACGCTCTTGTACGGTGATGCAGCCATAAATTTGTTATTAACGAAATTACTGACGCATTGTTAATGCCTTATTGGCTATGCGGCTTAAGCTATTAGGCCGAAGCCTTACACATCAATATAAGATTTCGAGGATGATTAGGTGTTAGGATTGTAGCCTTTCTATAAACTTTTTTAGCTTGTAACTTGTGCCACGTTTGATACATACACAACACTTTCTTTGCTCACAGCAAAGACTCCCTTTGATGAACCAGAACGCGCACACATCTTCTGAGAAGTCTATTTTTAATCCCCGAAGAAAAAGAGGGAGTTTGTAGTGTGTATCTATGGGTCAGTGGCATCAATGCTCCTGAACAGATGGACCGATTTTGATGCGGTTTTTTTGTTTAAAAACTAACGTGATTGAGATGTTTCTTAGCTATAAAATGAAGAATCGTTGTAGCGTTGTAGATCATCAGCTCTTTTCAAAATGATGAGGGGATGACCTGGGTTGTTCATTTAATTTTTAATTTCATTATCCCCCTGCCATACCTTAACTTATGGAACTTCGATACTACGCATACGGTCAATAAAAAAAAAGGGTAAAAAATTACATACGACTTTTTAGAATGAGAGCGACGATATTGAAATATTAGAAATTGTTTTAGAAATCCCTAGGTTAGAAAGGAAACCCTCATTTCCTCTATCCTTTAGCTCAAAGAGAATTCAATATTCCATCTATTACGTCTCAGATAAGACAAACGGCTGACCTGGTCACATAATCGAGATTCCCATCTACTGGGAATAGAAGCGGCCAAGTGGGAAGACGTACGGTATCCAAGCGGGTTCCGGACACATTTTTATTACGATAGATTTAGAAAAATGTATGCTCTCAATGAAGAATGAGAATGATAAAGGGTTGTAGTATGGTTACCTGATTTATACATCAGTTATCTTATTTTATCCTATTTATTTAAATTAGTACATCAGTGTACCCGTGACCACGAGAGCTGTAACGCACTCGAAACGTCGGTAAACAATAGAATATAAGGTAAGTAATTACGCGACAAGCTCCGTTAGTTCGTTTAAGTTATGTCTACAGATCACGAAATTATTGGAATAGATTAAGTTTTTTAGAAAAAAAAAGCTCTTAATCTTGGATCGATGGACATCAATCTTGGATAGAGCCGCCTAAACAAAAAAATACTGAGGATATGTGCCAAAAATGTATCTTGAATTACCTAAAAAGATCTGAGAAACTGTTAACCGTGCCATGAGGATACAGTTTTTTTTTTGTAAGGATTCCCGAAAGTAGGTAGTAGATGTTTGAAATTTTGTTTTCAGTTTATTATTCGCCCTGATATGCACACGTGCTTACATTTTCCTCTTATAATTGTCTTATCTATAGATAAATATACAAGGGATGGAGTGTGTAAAAGCAAATACTTTTCGCCCATCTACGTTCTACAAGATAGATCGTAATTCAGAGAGCTAAAGTTTAAAAAACAAACACGTACCAAACTTTTATTCCTCTCAGACCACAATATTTCTTTTAAAACTTAGCAACCTTAGTGCTAAATTGAGCCATTATTAGATCAAACACCGTTATTTTACACTAAAAGCTCTTAAAACTTCAGCGCATTTGTTATTTACGTAAGCACTAAATATAAAGTGCATTTGAAGTCGCGATAGGGAATATTATCGAAGTGAACCTTTGGGCTGTTTCACTAAGGTTTAGCCTAAGGTGCAAACCACATTGGATCTGGCGCGGGCGAGGACCAGGCAAGGGTGTCTTTCAAATTTCATACAAAGTGCCTGGAAATAGAGTCTCAAATCTCAAGGCGCTCCGGCCTTGCCCGGACACAGCCCGGTCTAATATAAATCATCCCTAAATCTGGAAAAAAAAATCTAGCGACTATTTACCCTACAGGGGTCGTACTGCCAAGTCTTAGAGCAATGTCAAAGTAAGATTACTTTGGTCCGTACTTAGATAAGACTGAAGTAAGACTGACGCAGGCATAACTCCATCCTAAATCAGGCCTAAATCAACCTTGTTTTAATCCTGCCTTAGGACCAAAACAATCTTAACGCAGGGATGTTTTGGTGACATGACATCGACTAGATGCAGGACTGCGCATGTCCTGATCAATGTCATCGAGCAAGACATGCGCAGAGAGAGCGTCGAGAGAGTGTAATGCGCATGTCCTGCTGCAATCCTGCGTTAAGACCAAGGCAGGAATAAAATAAGATTGTTTTTTCGGACCGAAACAATGACAAAACAAGCCTAAGGCAGGAATGGTTTTCACCTTGTTTTGACATTGCTCTAAGAGCTCATGGTACGGCTATTGGTACGTCTAGTGAAACAGGGTCCACAGTTTTTAAATAGGTAGTGAATATTTTGAAGTGAACCCTTATTTCGTTATACGCGACACGTACGCCGATACGACCTTTGACGCGGAGTGGATCTAAACAATCTAGCTAGACTAAAAGCCACCGTACAAAGGAAAAAAAACTTCACTCGAACCCGAAATTGATATTTCCCGAAGCGCTTTTAGGGAACGGTCTGTATTTTTGAACTTTTTTGTCCATTTTTAAAGGCAAATTAATACAAAACCAGATTTTAACTAGAAAGGTGATGGTAATTTTATTATTAAGTAATCATTTTTTATCGCTAAATGTATTATGGTAAATCGGTAAATGATAATTAGTTATAATTATTTTGGTTTAGCTTATAATGTCGATAACATCGACATAACTACTTCAGCGCATTCTGAATAAACTGAACGATTAATTTTTTTAACTTATCTGCCGTTGAACGCTTTCTTCGTAGATTTTTTCATTCAAAAATAAGATGGAAAAGAGAAATAAAGGTAGAAGTCATTTTAGTAAGCCTTAACAGATTATTTATCTGAGTTGTATATTTCCAGACCGTTTTACGTGACAGTGGAATATACATAAATATAGATATCTACTTGTATTTCTCATAGAGATGGTTTTTATATCCATACATAGGTACATAGTGACATCCATACATAGCTGAAGATTATGCCTTGCAATATTTTAAACAATATTACTCGTATGTAAAATCGAGTGTTTAGATTATATAAGCATTTCTGAATAGGCATGATGACAGTAATCAAGTATCGCCAAAATATTTATCTGATCTAATGAAATAGGATTCAAAGATTTTGAAAAATGTATTTATTCTCTTATTAATGTCGAGATTACTAATTTATTTGCTAAAATAAATCTACAAAATACAACAATCCGCCATGATAGCCAAAACGCTCGCCGGTGTCATGGCGTCTGTCATTGCGTCTCGTCTCGGTAAACATCCTTTTGTTTCTATAGTAACTATGTAGGCATCACTGGTTGATATACCGATCCGTGACGTAAAAACAGACGCCATGACACCGGTGAGCGTTTTGGCGTGAATTTGAAAATTTAAATTTAAATGTACTTTTATTGCACAAAAATCTTAATTTTCTACAGAAATATGATATATTTTAGACATAATAGATACTTCTGAATATCATAGAAGAGATTTTGAAAATTAGGATTCATGCCTATTCGTTGTGTACGTTTTACAACTAAAGTCGCTTTCAATTTTCAGCGGAAAGCTCTTTATGGCGCGGCGGGAGCGTGACGAGCATAAACCTCCAGAGAAGCCTCAACTTGTCTCTATCTATGTACACTCGCGAGATTTACCGATGCCCTAATCCCAAGCCACTCTCGACCTTCCACAACCAACACAAAGCACACTTTGACTCACCACCAAATAAAATGTGAGAAATTTCTTAATCTTTCGAGTTATTTCACTTTTTTTTCGGGACAGATGTTGCCTGAGGAGTATAAAACTTTTCGTTTCATTTTTTATTACTCTCGCAAATTAGGTCGGTTTAATGTGTCCCTTCAAGGTTTGAAGACGTTTGACGAAGGTTTTTTCTAAAACGCTATTAAGGCTTTGAAGTTCGACGTTGCTTAGCGTGCGTTCAGACACGGCGGGAACCGCGCGATTTCAGAATCGCATGGAAATCGCGCGGGTCTTATTTGTATGAGTTATTAAGTAATCGTTCAGACATAACGGTTACCGCAACCCAACCGCCAGAAATCGCGCTACTCCCGCGCGTTTCTATTACTATGGAGTCTTTACTTCGCGTTCAGTTGCGTTGCGGATACCGCGCGGTTAGCATGTCACAGCTCGTGAGTTCGCCATGGACCGTTTCGACACTTTATTTTGAAACTGACGCTATACCCGCACGAAAATCGCATACTAACCGCGGTGTCTGAATAGCATCACAATTTTGCGATTTCAAACCGCGCGATTCGTAAACGCACGATTCCCGCATGTCTGAACGCACGCTTACTGTTATGCAAATATCGAGAACAATTGAAGCAGAGTTTATAAGCTGCGAGTGGCAAACATATTGCATTTCGAACTTCACTTCAAGCTTTGAAAGTGATCGATGTACTAGAGGTATATATAGCTTTACTATATATATCTACAAAGATGCCAGCAATAAGTAGTTTTTTTTTAAATATAACACGCATTGATACTTCAAGTATAATAATAATAATACAATTATACATTCTCTTCATTGACATAACTAATGCGGAGCTAAAAAGGTCGTTATAGCAGAATTGCATTAAGAATTGAACTTAAATGCCATCTCTTTTCATTGACTGAGAGTGAAAATAACGACATAATATTGAAATTCCTATTGTGATTCTGCAATAGCGAGCTTTTTAGCTCCGCTGCACTCATCCCGATTTTCTAATACCTACCTAAATACTTATAATCTTAATATTAATAAGTTGGTAATAATTTGATATTTACAAAACTATCAATACACATAATGATTAATACTTCTAATACAGGGTGGAAAAAATGAATGGGCCCCGGAGGGAAACTACTTTAAATCCTTAAGATACAGTATTTTACTTAAAGGAAACATTCCTTTATTTTTAAAAAGAAACAAAACTGCATTCATAGATTTTCTAAAATTCGCTTGCTTCACCCGGAATTGAACCAGCTAAAAATTAAAAAACAAACCTCGCTCTATTTAATACCACTAATCGATAGGATTCATGCCAGGATAAAATCTTTATAACACACAATTGGTTTTAGAAATAAAAAAGATCATGAAATCTAACATTAATTTTCACAGTTTTTTTCATTAATTTTTATTATTTCACATTCGCGACAAAACTTTTCTAGACGGTATTTGTCTATCTGAGGTGAGATTCAGACTTCCGAAAATGCATCCGATTTGATGATTTTTTCGAAAAGTTGACGGTTTTTCAGCGAAGAATCGTTATTTTTCGAATTCGGAATACATTACGAGAAGGCCTGAATCACACTACTGGATACCTCTCACCATTCCACTGTAGAGCTAAATTGCAATTAAAGCCCTTATGTACCAAATATTAGATTTCATGGATTTCTTGTACGACAGACGAGTGTAAGACCTCATGTTTCTTTGAGAAGTTTTATCTTTAGTATTGAATGGATCGACTAGTGGAATAAAATAGGGAGTGGTTAATTTTTGAATTTTTAGCTGGTTCGATTCCCGGGTGAAGCAAGCGAATTTTAGAAAATCTTTGAATGCAGTTATGTTTCTTTTTAAAAATAAAGGAATGTTTCCTTTAAGTGAAATACTGTATCTTAAGGATTTAAAGTAGTTTCCCTCCAGGGCCCATTCATTTTTTCCACCCCGTATAATTATTTATTTAATCGTATGACAAAATTATAATAGGCGAAAAAACATTTAAAGGAAATAACAAAATTACCCCGTATAATGTTAATATAACATAGCCAAACTGATTTAATGATAAATCGATTTAATAACAGGGTATAATAATAATAATAAATGTTACATTATGAACGGCTTTTGATGAAATTTGGCACACAGATAGAATAACCTGGATTAGACGACAATTTTCATTTACATAGTTATCTCTAGAAACTGTCCCCTTATGTACTTTGCTTGAATTACAGAAATTCCTTCCTAATGCCAACCTAGACTACTAAAACGGTTAACCCTACTCAAGTCACGAATATTCCACAGTTTGAGGCCTAGGTATAACTTGAGTATAGTATGAAAAATGTGATGAGAGTGAATGAGGCGAAAGAGGTGTGCACAGTGTATCAAAAGCCCATATTTTTCAGATAAATTCCCAGAGTGACTTTTTTGGAATGTTTTTGCATACTTAGGTACAGTAGGGTCAAAGAAACCCATTTTAGAAGTTTGGGCCAATTTGCCCACCGGGGGGGCAAGTTGGCCCCCCACTGGGGGCAAGATGAGATTTTATATCCCAAAAATTATATTAGGCTGCAGAGGTCTTATGGGACAAGTATGGGTCAAATCGGTTAAAAATGGCCTGAGATATGGCCGTTCAAACTTCCAAAATATCGGAAAAAGGGTGAAAAATGGCCATATTTGACCCCATATTGCTCAGAAGAGCACAACTATGCGCAAAATCTTTTTACACTCCTAGATTCAGCATAACGTGGGATTACTAGATCAATCAAAACCCCGATGGGTTTTTCCTAGAACCCGAGATATAGGACTTTGAAAATTTTCAAAACAAACCCTAAAATCGAACCGATCTAAAGTGTTTTAAATATGACAAAAATAATCAAAGAGCTTCCGGAACACGGTTTTTTCAAAATTTTCAAAAAAAAATCCTAAAATCGAACCCATCCTAGAGGGTTTTGCCTTTGCTGGGGGACTCCATCTTCAAAAGGGGGGTAGTGTTAGATAAATAATGTGATTGTTAGACAAAATTTTCAAAAAAAAACCCTAAAATCGAACCCGATTTTAGGGTTTTTTTTTGAAAATTTTCAAAGTCTTATATCTCGGGTTCTAGGCAAAACCCATCGGGGTTTTGATTGATCTAGTAATCCCACGTTATGCTGAATCTAGGAGTGTAAAAAGATTTTGCGCATAGTTGTGCTCTTCTGAGCAATATGGGGTCAAATATGGCCATTTTTCACCCTTTTTCCGATATTTTGAAAGTTTGAACGGCCATATCTCAGGCTATTTTCAACCGATTTGACCCAAACTTGTTCTATAAGACCTCTACAGCCTAGTATAATTTTTGGCACATAAAATTTCATCTTGCCCCCGGTGGGGGGCCAACTTGCCCCCCCGGTGGGCAAATTGGCCCAAACTTCTAAAATGGGTTTCTTTGATCCTACTGTACCTAAGTATGCAAAAACATTCCAAAAAAGTCACTCTGGGAATTTATCTAAAAAATATGGGCTTTTGATACACTGTGGTGTGTCAGGATAAAAAATAAAAAGTGGGATAAAAAATAATAGTCCACGTGGGCGAAGCCGCGGGCGTTCACTAGAAATTAATATTTATTTCAGCCAACGCAGTATACAGATCGCTCATAAAAATTGCGCAAACCCCGATAAGCCTTGATAAATTTCTAAATCCAATCGAGTGAAAAGCTAAATCACCCTCTTACATCAAGACTTCGTCTTTTTTCGGCAATTCTCGTTAATATTCGCACCACAAATCGTCTGCACAACAATAAAACCGCTCCACTTGCGTTTAAAGAATATTACGATGGATATAATTCAGCTGAAGCCCCTAAATCACGCCGCAAACCTAATGGAAAACGGTACTTTCATATTTTGCACAATTGAAATAAGTGTATTTCACATCTTTTTTACTTATCGTAAAATGTTTTATCGTCTCCAGTGGAAATATTGTATCAGTTATTAAAGGAGAAATGTGCCTACGAATTTGATGCTATCATTTCTTTTTGTGGCAAGACTATTGTTGGATGTTGCCATAAATAAAAATAAGGCTTTATATAATAGTCACTGAAATATATTACTTTCGATTAAATTCTATTAAGTAGGTACACTTTCAATTGAAAATTTAACAAAGGTACTTAAATGATTGATAGTCAAATAATTGACCCGCCAAAGTTATCCTGTTTAGATGTAAACATCTCAAAGATAAAAAAAATAGTTTCTTCCAAATTCACTTTTTTTATTATTTACCATTTTGTTTTTACCATTAAACCTAATTCGAGGAATCAACTTTATTTTTATCTTACACTAGCAGCACTACAGCTACACGCCCTCGCGGCGCCCCTGTAGTGATGGTTTATGGTGATGATGATGATGATAAAAAGTAGCCTATAATCAACATAGGTAGGTACAGAAATAAATTTTCAAATCCAACTGGTAGTTCCTGTAGTTCCTGAACTACCAGTTGGATTTGAAAAATTAATCTCCCGCGAAAAATTAATCAAAAAAAATTAAAAATTAATCAAACAAACAGACAAACAAACTCTTCCGCTTTATTACATAAGATAGATTATTATAGATAGATAAAGGAGTAATTTTTAAACCATCTCATAATGATCATTGTAGCAAAAAATGCATCAAAGAAAACTTTCTTCTTTGAATAAATTGAATAAAAAGTAAAACAAACGGCTGAAATTCCCGCCTTTGTTGAAGAGATTACTGAAATTAACCGGCAACCCGAGCCAACTCGCTGAAGGAATTCTACAATATTTTTATTGCATCCGCAGGTAAGCTAAAAAACTCTGCTCGTTGCACAAGAATTTCAGTAATCGTAGAACTGTGAAAGGTAAGTAAAGTAAGTTTGTATGAGCAAGTGGCCAACTCTGGTGACGGAGTCTTAGGCCGGTTAAAGGCCTCCGTCATGGCTTAACGACTTAAAAGCCGGGACCGACAATTAACGTGCCCTCCGAAGCACGGAAGCGCTCAGCTAGTAATACCACTTGCGGTCACCCATACTAAAAGTGACTGCGCACAACGCAAGCAGCGTTGTGCGCAGTCACTTTTCACACTTGTCACTTGTCACAAGCAACTTCAACGATCAATCAAGAACGTCCAAGCAAGCTACCCACGAGCGCTTCGAAAGGTAGAGGACTATCTTAAGTAGCTATTAGTTTGTGTTTTTGACCTGGCTCTTTACAGTATAGGTCAAGAATAAATAGGAGTAGGTAGTTCTTAAGATTATTCTAAATGGTTTGTGCGATCGATTACACAAACGCGATTCTTCATAATTGTTTTTCTACACAAAATGGGTTCAACACAACTGAGCCAGTAATATTATTGAATAAATGCTTTTCGACTTTGACTTTTATTATAAACAACGCATATAGTCACAAAAAATAAAATATTAGTACAGAGCCGGTCACGGTTTTTTCATCTCTACACCACTAGCTTGGTCACCACTAAATGAAGTCTTAATAGAGAGATTTTATTTTTCACAAAGTTAAACTCACCGGAAGGGATCATTAAGGTTTTTAAAATTTATCCCCAAAATTGCAATCGGATGCGATTGAACCCGCAAATAAGCCAGTGCCAACGCGTGCGCGGCTCCGACAAATATTAAGAAAATAATAAAAATGACTTATTTCAAACTGTGAAAACTGACTAATCCGCTTGTGCCGTGAATTTCTGTGAAGAAAATCCTTGTCCCGGGACTGCGCAAAACGGTTTACAGTAAAACCAGAAAAATAATACTTAGAAAATAAGACTTTCACTTTCAACTTTATCGCAAACAAATAAATATTCAATGTCATTTTTAAGAAAAGCTAAATATTTTCAACCTGTACGGGCTGCGCTGATAATGACGTGCACTTCTGACGCATTCTGTTTTCTGAAATCATACATTTCTGTCGGAACACACGAACTACATATTCGGAAAACACGAACATAACCGAGATTCTGAAGCTTGAAGTACTGTAAAGACGTCGCGTTGGTAAGTTTCTTCTCAATCAAGCCATCATTTTGTTCTTCAATTCAAAATTCTTATATTCTTGGTGGCGCAGCTTGCTTGGAAGTTCTTGATTGATCGTTGAAGTTAATCGTTGTGCGCGGTCACTTTTAGGATGGGTGACCGCAAGCGGCATTACGAGCTGAGCGCTTCCGTGCTTCGGAGGGCACGTTAATTGTCGGTCCCGGATTTTCGCTTCCGGAGTCGCTAAGCCATGACAGAGGCCTTTAGGTGGCCTAAAAACTCCGTCACCAGAGTTGGCCACTTGCTCATACAAACTTACTTTACTTACCTTTCACAGTTCTACGATTACTGAAATTCTTGTGCAACGAGCAGAGTTTTTTAGCTTACCTGCGGATGCAATAAAAATATTGTAGAATTCCTTCAGCGAAAAAACGGCCTAAAAACTCCGTCACCAGAGTTGGCCACTTGCTCATACGAACTTACAATACGCACAGATATAGTGGAGCGTTTACAATGTAACTTGTAACAGAACACTGTAAATGTGCTATTAAGTAAATTGCGAGTCTTGTAATTGTATTAATGGCTGTAATTTGCTTGTTATTACATTTTCTGTAGACCCAAACATACCTACCCTTACTTGTAAATCTAGTGGGTGGATAGAATGTCTGCTCAGTAAATAACGCGGACACATCATTATCACGCTGGAATTATCCTATTCCATTAAACGAGCAATATTTGTTTGTTTGTCTGTACTCACGTTCTCGAAAACGGCTCTAATTATTTTGATGAAATTTGCGGTACGGGGGTTTAACACGTTCAGTGCGGTACAGGACATATATGGGTTGTACGCGACTTTCTTCTGGTGCGGAAGGTAGAATTGTAGTTTTACCGCTGGTGCGGGGGCTATTTCTATACGAAATCCTTTATATAAAAAAGAGTCAAGTATACTTTTCTGAAGCTTATTAAAAATATAAGCAAAATTTGCTATAAAATTGTACAGGACACATATGGGTAGTACGCACTTAAAAGCAATTTTCGTAATTCTGTGCGTTACCATACATATATGTCCTGTATCCGTAGACCCGGTGTCGCGCTGATTTTTACAGTAGTGCGGAGCAATCCCTATCTTATTAGCACGTCATTTGTCGATTATTACATTAACGCCAAAATTAAGCGATCTCATAAAATGTTATCGATGGTCGCAATTTAATTGAGGATTGAAAATCATCAACATCCTAACCCAGTTATTAAAAAAATCAATTGCCGCATGTATGTTCCCGCATTACTTGAGAACGGCTTCACTGATTTGACTGATTCCTTTTTTGTTTAGTTTGTAATTGTACGGACAAGGTTTTTATAAATTAAAAATTTGTAAGTATGCTGTGGAAGTCTGCGCCGAACAAAATTGACCAAGGATGCACAAAAAATGAGTCCTGCATATACTTCCACCAGGACCATAAATCCATGCCGGGGTGTTTAATTTAGCTTGTAATTTAAGTAAATGAAGTTTTGTTCATATTCAGAGAAATAAATGCTCCTTATCGATATCGATTGTTCAACATACGGTTAGAACATCACTAAACTTGTGTAAAGGACAAACGTTTTGACCCTATTTTCAGTGCGGTACAGGACAATTTTGGTGGGTATTTAGTTTTAGGTATAGCTTCTAAAGTATTCACCAGATCCCCGTCCTGGCTTACCATATGTTAGATAAGGTTATAATCTACCCAACTAATTAAAAAAACAACATTAAATTACGAAATTCATTAAATTATAGGCATTTAAAAAAAAACATAATACAGGACATATATGTCATGTACCGCACCAGGAGTAACTCTCGTACCTACCATAAATGTCCTGTATCGCACTGTCTGAAAGTCTTGCAAAAACGGTCCCGCACCGAACGTGTTAAGGGGGCGAAAAATTGATCTTGCTAGGTCTCTGGGAAAACTCGTTTTCTCTGCATTTTAACGCAAAAAGATTTACCAGTGCAATGTGCTTCGTAATTTCACAAAATTTGTTGAGAACAAAGTGGCCGAGTGGATTGGGTGTCCGCCTTTCAGCCGAAGGCTTCGAGTTCGAATCTCAGTCAGTAAAAGTTTATTTTTGTAAGTTTATTTTCTTTTTCTCTATTGCACATAGCATTGAGCATATCTCGGTCGCCCAGATATTATTGTATTAAGTTTATACGATACACTTTTGCATTAACATTTGTGTCACAGTTATAATTAATAATGGAACAACCAATTACGAGATATTATAATTAAATACTTAATTTGTTCCTACGTCATAAATCTTTATTAACTCAATTATTATTGAGAGTTAATTTTCGAGTGCACCGAGCCCGATAATAAAGTACATTGCCCACTAAATCACGTAAATCTGTTCAGTATGAGTAGAGTATTGTGTTATAAGTTTGAAATCGGGGCAACCTAATTCGAAATGTGAAGTTTATCAATAAAAAGTTCAAATTTTATGAACAAAAGTTCCGAAGAGACCTAATTCATGAAAGAAGTAGAAACACCTTGCTCTAAAAACTATACGATGTGATGATCATAATAATGTAAATTATGTTGTAATATGTAAATTATGCTTAGCTTTAATCAAGCAACCTAAGCCACTACCTAAATACATGGGTACACCATAAAGCTCCTAGAGACGAAGAAAAATCGTGAGGAAACCAGTTAGCTTTCTAATAAGCGGTGACGAGCTTGCAACCTGTCACGCATAGAATGCTACTTTTTGCAAAATGTGATCAATACCAAATAATACCTACTCGTAATATTTGTACTTTCCGTTGGCTACTTCCTTAGATATTTTCAAAGAATCTTGGAGTGCATAATCTGAGATACCTAATGTCTAGCGTAGGTATCTTAGTTATTTTTTTTTTTAATTTCGAGATTTAATTAATGGATTAATAAAGTCAGGTAAGTAGGCCAGTCATATCCTACATGACTTTGTCCAATTTTTTTGTGTTGTCCTTGCAAACTGCAGTGACTCCAATAATTTTCGATAACGCTGCAAGCTTGATATGATATTGCGTGTCATTGACATTGCCGGAATCGCATATCTACTGACCGTCAGTACCGCGTGCTTTGTCAAATCGAATGTCAATGTACAAAGTAACCTTTGTGTTATTCCAAAATCTAAATTATCTACATTCCAAATTTAATCAAAATCGGTTTAGTAGTTATAGGGATACATGGTAACAAACATTCACACACACACACACACGGACTTTCGCCTTTATAATATTAGTAGGATAATTTTTAATAATAATCTTTATTTAATTGGGTTATTCCTGTCTGTCCCCTTTTCCTGTCCCTACAGGGATGAAAACCCGAATGCGTAAAAACTCCGTCGTCAGAGTTGAATTCGCTCTGGTACCTCAAAACAATACCGAAAGTACATAATACCTTAAAAGTACCAGTAACGCATGTTTCCCTGGAATGTTTTAATTGGAAACACCGTCCGTACTGACGGTCAAAATAACTTTTGTAGCGTTAATTTGTACTCTGTGGTTTTAATTTGCGAGGAGTATCGAGTGATATCGATGCAGTGCTTCGCAGGGAATTTAATAGGTCCGGTATTGGTCAGTTTATATCCTGTTTTACAAATGGTATATTTGTGGCACAAGGCACGGTAGACAGTTCTCAGGTCGTTTAGGCATTTAATATCCTATAAATAGGTGGCCAGAAACACACCCAAATACAGAAGTACCTAGGTATGTACAAAATGTACAACGTTGAGAAATATTTCATCCTTTTGCCACCTGATAGAATGCTAAAACTGATTTCCTTGCGATATTTTCCATCACCGTTTAAGCTTATATTAAAGGATGACTCATACTAGACCGTGTAGGGTCCGAGCCGAGCTTCGGCCGTAGCGCGGTCATCGAGTAGGCTTTGTCCGTTGCTCGGCCGTCACTCGGTATTATAGCGTGAGAGTGTTTTTATACACAATTTATTGTAATACTAGCTGCTACCCGCGGCTTCGCTCGCGTGGTACCCGGATAAAAAGTAACCTATGTCACTCTCCAGCCCTCCAACTATCTCCACACAAAAAATCACGTCAATCCGTCACTCTGTTTTGACGTGAAAGCAGGACAAATAAATAAACAAATAAACACACTTTCACATTTATAATAATGGGTATGGATTAGTTGACCGTGCTACGGTCGACGATCGGTTCGGACCCAACACGGTCTAGCGTGAGTCATCCTTAAAGCGTAAAATTTTATCGAAAAGAGAAATCCAGTGATGCACTGGATTCATACCCTAGGATTCCCTAGTTGTGGATATCAGAAACCAACCTTGTTACTACAAAAGCCATGTCATGACGAAGGCATTCCGGAGCCGTACCATGAACTCAGAGCAATGTTAAAACAAGCTTGAACCATGACAACGAATGTCATTTCTAAAGCAGTAGGCCTGTTTTAAGCTTGTTTTAACATTACTATAGTTCATGGTATGGCCACAGAACGCCTAGAAAACTCCATCAGCACAGTTGCCCAGTAGCTTATACGAACTAACCTAGGTATACTATACAATACTCATGTTGTTTTACTTTCAACACTCGATTCGATTCCAATTGTAACTTCAATTGAGTTTTTGCTCGACCAGCACGATTAGGATCAAATTGAATTCCGGCACTGCTGTATAACATTTTGGAATGCCAAATAGAGTGTGTTCTATGTTTGAGTTTATTTGAACAGCTTCTGATTCCATCATCAAATTAGTTCGCTATCACTGTAAAATTGCAGACAAGCTGAAGCTGAAACCGGATTATCATCGAAATTCAATAAGTGTGCCCAAATTCAGCTTAATTTGTTTGAGGTACTTGCTTCAAATTCATGCAAAATTATCTCACAAATATTCAACTAATGTTATATCATCATCATCAGTCGTAAGACATCCACTGTTGGACATAGCCTTCTTCAAAGATTTTCCATGTATTTGGGTTGGAAGCGGTTTTTACAAGGACGTCTGTCCATCTTGTCGGTGATCTAATGCTGCGCTTGCCAGTCCGTGGCCTCCACTCTAGAACTTTTCGATCCCATCGGCCATCTGTTCTGCGTGCTATATGGCCTGCCCATTGCCACTTATACATACACAACGTGCTAATCCGTTTGGCTATGTCGGTGACCTGAGTTCTTCGAATGTTAATAATGGCATGTAATAAATGCAGATCGTATTTTATGTCTGGTCGTATGATACTTCTTTCTGTATTCATAAAAGATGATGGCGCTATAAACTTTACCCTCGAAACACACACATCTATTCAATAATGCATAATTATGGAAAAGGGTGAATAAACAAGAATATAATACAAACACAAAAGAAATGTGTAAGGAACCGATAACGCAGTAAAGGGTACGAAAGCCAATAATCATAACAGAGTACAGGCGAACCTAAAAGTGAATAAGGGTTTTCGTTGGGAATTGCAAAAAATGAAATAATGATCACAAATGTATTCTTTAATCATTTGCAGAGTTTTTCTTTTAATTCTAACTAATATTATAATTGCGAATGTGAGTTTGTTTGTTACACACACACGTTATTTGAGGTACAGAAAAGGACATACAGGAAAAAGTACTGTTCCCAAGATATGTACAGTAACGCGAGCGAAATCAAGGGCAAAGCTAGTTTCTAGAAATTAAATATGTTTTTTTATTTTTATTTTTAATGGAATGCCTTTTACTGCACTACATTTTACTAGATAATTACCAATGTCTTGTTTTTCCAACTATAAAGGTATTTAAACTAATGTTGTGACCGTAGCTCTACGGTCGTAGCACCGTAGACGTGAATAAACAAGTGCTACGCACGTAGACCCTGAGGGTCTACGAATATTTGCACAGTAAATTATCCCAACATTTCTATTGTTTTTAATTAACACAAGGTCTAAGTAAACATTACCTTTGCCCTAGTTCTGTTTTGATAATCAAGTTCTCATGTTATATAATAGTTATATAGAATGGTTACCTAACAAATTACATACTTTACATTTTTTATTACTTATATAGTTTTATTCAAAACTAGCTTCCGCTTGCGGCTTAATAGAGTATTAAATTATTCCAAGGCACGATTTATATCTATTCCAAGTTTCATTCTAATCCGTTCAGCCGTTTTTGCTTGATTGAGTAACAAACATCCAAACGTAGAAATGTTCTTACATTATTTTTTATATTATTGTTTTTGGTCTGTAATAATACATTTTATAAAATATTATATGTAATATTAATATTTTAGAATAGAAAGAGGGATACTAACTGGTTTTAAGTTTCGAAAATGGATGATTTATTTTTCGATAACAATCTACGACAACGTTTATAAAAAATAGCATTCATTATTTATCACATTTCCATCCAATTACCTGTAAAGGTAAAGGTGTACTGGCCTATCCCCACATTTCTCTGCACGGTGACCAGTCAAAGAGAATACGAGCAACAATAAAATTACAACCGCGTAGGTAAGCTTTCAGTGCCAACGAACGGTTATCACTAGCCACCTGTAAATAATATCTCACTCACCATCCAACCAGTTACACGACACATCCGAACCAGCACTTACTCAAAACACTGCTTTACTAATATTCAATTAAAAATAAAAATCATTCAGGTCCCGGTAAAATCACGCCTCGTAATCACCGGAGAGACATTCACGCGTCCGACCGCGGCGAGCTCGTAAGCAAAACTAGGAGCTCGACCGTACTCTCAACCCGAAATCAGCACGACAGGGACACAATGCTGTGTGAAGGAGACAGACGAAGGTGCAGAGGTGCGCAGGAAAGAATTAGATGTTTATTTGGGATGGATGGGATAACATAGGTGCGTGCGGTGTAGTTTTGAGAGACATTCACTCACGGATATTTCTTGCCGGCTTATGCTGCCCTGGTAGCTTCTCAAACTATGAATATGAAATAATATGAAAATTGGAAGTATTTCTGAGAAAATACCCAATTAATCAATGCTTACGAAGTGTTTTCTTTGCCGCGTTGATAAAACAATGAAGTAGGTAAGGGAGTGTCCACATTGCGTTTTCTGAAGCGCGTTTTTGCTACGCGTTGCGAACGCGCGTTTGTATCGATACAAACGCGCGTTCGCAACGCGTATTTTTCCATACAAAAGCGAACCGGGAGGGGCTGCGCGGGGGGCTGCGCGTTCGCATCGCGTTCGAATCGCGTTTGTATCGATACAAACGCGCTGCAAAAAACGCAATGTGGACACTCCCTAAGTAGTCCAAAGACTCTATTTTATTATTTTTCAACTTTCAATGCATTTGCTTATCTTATTTATTTAATGATGAATCACCTATGAGATAATAAACAATGGATTTGATTGATAAAATAACATAATTAAGAACGAAAGCACACGTATCTAATTATAATATACTTTATAGAAGGTTAAAAAATATTGAATCTTTCATCTTATATTATAAGTACAAAGGTATTTTTGACAATGAGCGAAAGTAGGTTACCGACTCAATCTTCACACAAAACCGGACAACCAGCTTTAAAAATTAATAAAGCTATTCTGTGGCCAAGAAATATTTGACAAATTCAATAAAAGAAATCCAATTTTAATACAAAAGGCGACCAACCCACAGTCCGAATAATGGCCAGTAAATTAACTTGATCCAAAAATCACTCGGACGGAATGCATAAAACAAATAGTGCGAGAGACGACTGCAGTTTCACTATGACACACCATGACATGCTGTGATATTTCCGTGGCATGTGTCGATTGCACGATCGTTACAAAACGGACATTTTCATGATAATGATTGTAACCTACGGTTAGTCCATAAGAACATTAAATATTCATCTAGGATTGTTCAGTAATACACTTAAAATATAAAGTTTCTAATATAAAATGTTGATTGTTTGTGCGACGATTAATAAATATAGTTAAAAAAAACTTGTTGAATTGAATGAGTAAAATAATATTAACGACGTTTGAGTAGGTATTATGTAATTAAGCCTTCAGATCAGAGCAGAAAATATACGAAAAGAATTCCCTGAAGAAATATTGGTTTACGACGGATATAGCTTGGTTAATAAGATACTTTCTTATATTAGGAAAATTCCGAATTCTTCCAGCGTTTAATTTGTCAAAAACATGCTAAAGATTTACGTAAAAGCTAATCCTACTTTCCTTCTGATATTAAAATTTCCTATCAATTTGAAGCTTTGTATGTTCAACCACTTTTTCATTACTTTGGAGATAAAATTAAGACTTGAGTAATATAATAACTATTAAAGTCTTTATGAAGTCTTTAGTCCAGCCAGCCATAAAACTCAGCCACCGAAGTAATACTACGTGCTTTGTGCTTTCTTATGACGATGACGCAATTGCTAATACGCTTATAACTTTAAATAATTTTAGTTGGATTAAGTAGAAAGCGCTTTTGACACTTCTTAGCGAGGTATCCTCTTTAAAATAACGACATTGTAATGTTTTTTTAAAAAAAAACATTACAAATTTACATTTAAGTACTTCAATATATCGAGTGACACTGTAGACAACAAGAAATTTTAACATCTTAGTAAATATAACAGGATATTATGTAGGCGTTGGTAGAAAATATTAATATTAAAACGTTTGGGTTATTGATTGTATCTTTGCGTAGGCTGGCGTTGAATTTGTAAGTTAGAAAGACAATTTCTACCGGATTGGCATTTAATTATTCACGTCATTGCCTCAATCTGTAATTTCTCGGCTACGGACTAACAAAACGCGATTTCAAGGACTCTCTGATTCTGAAATTACGTTATTTTCGACGGTTTATGATAATAAGTTCTGTCTCGGTTCTAGAATATCTGAATTTATAAGTATTCATTCTGAATAATATCTAATTTCATTGAAAAAATAATGGTCTTTCTTATTTAGACTGTTCGAGATGGCGGCTAATAGAGTAGAATATAAAATAAATATTACAGTGCCTAGCCTACCCCAAAAAAGAGAGTGATCGAGTAATGAGGTGATGACCACATTGCTCTTTCAACCGAACAAGACAGCTGAGACCTATTTTTGTATTAAAAATATATTTTATTAGTTACAGTAAGTAGTGATAACTGGTTCTTGTCTTTGTCTTCCATGGAATTCTGATAGAAATTTAAAAAAAAGTCCAGGCTTGACTATCAGCGAAATCGTGACGAGCCGCAATCACCATCGGAACTTTACAGAGAATAAGAATAAAAAAGTTCCTACAAAACAAAGTCCTTTTCGTATTAACTTTTCTAATGAAATGAAAACTGGTAGAGAGAAACGAGAGAAAAAAATTACAGCTATTGCAATGGTAGGGTACAGTTCACTCTACAAATATATTATGTAATCTTTTTGATAGTGGCTTCTGTACAGATCAGGATCTATAGATCTATACGTAGTATGTCTGCCGGAGGTCGATGGCGTCCATTAAACCAATGTACCGCGACAATATGTGATAATGTCATGGAAACGTAGAGCTTGTACTTACAACTAAGCATATCATCATCATCATCATCATCATCAGCTTTTAATGACCCACTGCTGGGCATAAACCTCCTTCCCTACCCGCCAAAACGTTCTATGCTGGGCCTTTTGCATCCAGGTCTTACCCTGTACGGCAACTATATCTTCCATCCATCTGGCAGGTGGTCTGCCAAGAGGTCTAGTAAATCCCCGGGGCCACCATTCTGTAAAGGTCTTACTCCACCTGCCATCACCAAATCTTGCCATACTAAGCATATACATACAGATAGAGTCATACTTTGTGTAATAGTCATGCAGTTTTCAATTTTATACGGCACTATAGTTGAATGCTTATCACGAAAGTGTAGTCAGAAAATAAACGCTAGTTTCAAGTTAATATTTAAAAAACAACCAGATAATAAAGCTACGAAAAGGATTTAAAACATTGTTCTATTCAAACCCCTTTTAAATATACATTCAATTCCTTAACTATTAAATAAAATAAAACTACTCAATAAAGTCAATAATATAAAAAAGTTTCTCACATCTCCTTGTCTACTATTACCTATATACACCACTAAACTATGAAGCATATATAATACAGCACACCTATTTATACATATAGATATGTATCCTATTATTAGCGATAATATGATGAAATGGCTAATGTATCGTGATTTTGTGAGCCATTGTGAGACGTTAGACTGCGTATGAATGTCTTGAATGAATTGTGAGATGAAATAGATTTACCTGCGTAGCTAAAATGGTCGCTAATGCAGATTCACAAATGATTTGCGTCGAGATTCTCGTATTAGAAATCACAAAGTTGACAATTCCGTACCGGCAATATCATCTTATTGTTTGACAGTTTTGTGGAGAATCGTAAGATAAAATGGCCACTTATGAATTGGAATTGCACTAAGTGTCAATCAAATATTATTTATGTTTAATAATGATAGTAAAACATACTAAATACTTACTTAAAAACCAAATACTTATTTACAGAGTATTAATAGTAATAATACGATGCAATATTAAATGAAAACCAACCGGGTTATTTTTTTTCGTGTGGCAATTTAAGGCCTAGCATGTGATTCTGCTGTGAATTGAATTGCGTACAATTCAGCTAACATTTGACGGTAATTAAAGATGAAATGCTTTAGCAATATCAATACAAATCACCCGTGAATCATATTATTGTGAATCTGCATTAGCGACCATTTTAGCTCTGCTGAGCTTTAGGGCCGAAACACATAACGGCGTTGCGGCGACGCGACGCTGAAATCAGCGGTGGCGGCAACGCCGACTTTAGCGGCGCGGCGCCGCTAAATCCAGCGTTGTGACGTCATACTTGTTGACAATGATTCGGTTTGGCAACGAGTATGACGTCACAACGCTGGATTTAGCGGCGCCGCGCCGCTAAAATCGGCGTTGCCGCCACCGCTGATTTCAGCGTCGCGTCGCCGCAACGCCGTTATGTGTTTCGGCCCTTAGTCATTGATAAATACAGCAAACTATTGTTAAACTAGAAAAAGTTATGTAAGACCTTTAGATTGTCTGTGGTTTCATTATCAATAGATTTTTTGTTCAGAATGTGCATCTTTATCACAGTGCATCAAAGTTTTTTTTTTTCATTATATCTGTTGCTGAATGAATTTATTTTTCTATTTTTTTTTTTTTTTTTTTTTTTAAATTAAATAGATCTATGTTTGGCCACCAACTCGCCTGATGTTAAGCGACGGTGTGGCCGAGGATGGATCACATCGATCTAAAAGAAATCTATTCACTCTAGCCTTGAAGGCACCTAGATTATAGTTTTCAGGAAACAAGTAGGGCGGTAGGGAGTTCCATTCCTGGGCTGTACGTATAATGAATGTGGAGCCAATCTATGGTATTTATTTAGTTGTTTGTTATGTTGTTTTTGTTGTTTATTTGTTATGCCATTGACAACTTCTTCGCATTTAGCATGAACAGTGGTAGCGGAGTATTTATATCATCATCATCTCAGCCGTTGGACGTCCACTGTTGGACATAGGCCTCCCTCAAAAATTTCCATGTGTTGCGGTTGGAAGCGGCCTGCATCCACCGCCGACCTGCAGTTTTTACAAGGTCGTCTGTGCATCTTGTCGGTGGAATACCTACTTATATACCTACTTTTAAATAGAGACTTCAAAACCGAACCCAGAGTTGAACGGTCATAAAAACATATTTAATAGGATGATTTTATCTCAGTACAAATTCACAGTCTGAATCATGGTCTGAATGAAATATTTCAATTTTCGGGAGTGATGTTCTTACACACTGTAAATATACATGACGGAGGCCTTTAGGCGGCCTAAAATCTCCGTCATGAGAGTTAGTTAGTTAGCTCATTCGAATATACTAGGTATGTTTTAGGTATATACGGTACTTACTGTAAAAGAGAATAAATCGATGAAGAATGTATAAACTAAAACCCAACCCAACTAATAATTCGAAAAATAAAATTAACAAAATCAGTTTGTAAGATTTGGTAACCAAATCTACGATTTTACATAATTTTTAATCCGACCCATTTATTTTAATTAAAAAACTTTACAGCTGAGTTAATTATTTGGGGCCAGTTCTATTCGGGGACTGAGAAGTTATGATATCATCGAAAAAGAGCGAATATCACACGGGTCATTTCTTTTTTATTGTGGACTCGTCAGTTTTATTCGTCCAATAAAAAGTCGGGGCACGTTTTTGCGACACCTATTAATATGTATGGAATTTTGGGGCCTATATTTATGTTTTGTTTGCGTTATTGCCGAATGCGAGATCTCGTAAACGGAATTGATGCATTTGAAATTTGGGTTTTAAGGCTAAATTGGAACGGTAAAACTCGAGCTCAATCTTATTTTCAAGGTCTATATAGTGTTTTTCACAAAAAAGTACCGTGGAATTTTGCAACACTAACTAAAAAAACCAATGGCTATCTATTTTATTCTCACTTATGCTAGCGCCCGCCGCCCCGCTCCGAAGGTAATTTTTTTCCTGAAATGGACTCTATAGTTGGTAGTTTAGGTAAAAGTCTTTCTACGTCTACGTCACGTAAAAAGAAAGCTTTTTACGTGACGCGACCTTCGAGCTTATAGAACCTATTAGCTCTGTTACTCTCATCTCAACAAGACCGAACGCTACAAAAGACTATTGTTTTGAAAGTTTCAGACCAATTTGAGGTTTAAGAAAGTTAAACAATCAGCCTACTGCAGTACAAGTACCGTTCTTATCGATCGTTAAATTTGACATTTAGAATCGATCAAAGACAAAATTCGATAAATTGAATTTTTTATGGATAAATTCAATTTTATCTAATTTTGTCGATTTTAACGTCAAAAGCGATCTATAAGAACGGTACCTACTTGCACTACTGGTCTCGGTTTCCTGTCTCGGTCTCGGGTGCGAACCGCCACCTTTACATTAAGCATGTTAAAACTGGGGAAGTATCTAGATTAGTATAAGCTACCCTAGGTATCTTCAAATGATCCACCGTACTAGGTACACATTCACTATTATCCGCTGAAAACGCTTCATTTGGGTCAAAACTTTAATTCCCGTCCATTAAAAACCGCAAATGAAAAAGGCGCCTGGAGGATAAATTTATCTGATCACGAGAGCCGGTGATAAATATCACGCAATTACAGAGAAAATTGCTTTGTCGGACTCCAATACTTATGTATGAGACGTGACTTGCATTCGCATGGCACCACTATTAGGAAGAATAGACCGTTTTTCTAATAGGTATCTACACCTAAAAGTCGATTATATAATTACTCCCCCTTTTAAACAAGTGTCTAAATTAAAAAAATTATAAAACCGACTTCAAAGCGGAACAATTTTCTGCACTCTCGAGGTGCTTTTCTGTTCATAACTCTAAACATCCTCGACAAATCCGGTTATTTAATCGATCGAGTGAGCGAAGCGAGCAAAGATCTTAGAAAAAAAAATTATGAATTAAAAAAGTTTGAAAGAAGTCTAAAATGAATAACTTTTTTTTTTTCAAAATCGAGCCCGTACTCCTAACTTGACTTTTCGATAACTCTAACGGTTTCAGACTTCCCCTGAGTGGCCCTGGAAAAAAAACTCACCCTGTATATGAAAAAACCCTTTACTATTATTTTTCTTCACTGCTTTTACTATATCAATTAACCCAAGTGACATTTTTGCAACAGATATAAAAATAATGGGCATTATGGAATTAATGGACGCCTTTTTGTTTTAAATCCCATTCATGTGAAACGATAACATTGCCTCACGTGAGCTTCGACAAAAGACCAGCTAATGACTTTATACAATAATCTATTTCGGACACAATGACAAGGTCGGGCCGATCCCTGTTTTCAAAAAGCGGTAACTGTAGTATATATTGTGTTGTTGAGACTATTGTATGTTTAAATAAGGTAAACTCACCTAGTCCCAGACCTAGTTTTGCCAAGGTTTTTAAGCTATCATCATCAGCATCAGTCTGGGAGCTTAGCTAAGAGCTTTGCTAAGGGTTCCAAAATACAAAGATTGACTAGTTTTCCCTCGAACTTCAAAATCTCTTCGACAAATACTTGGGGGAAGGGGGGGTCTGGACCTGGGGGTCCATGATCAGCATCATTTCAGCTGTAGGACGTCCACTGTTGGACATAGGCCTACAAAGACAACCATGTCGGTTGGAAGCGGCCGGCATCCACCGCCGACCTGCAGTTTTTACAAGGTCCTCTGTCCATCTTGTCGGTGGACGTCCAACATTGCGCTTGCGGGTCCGTGGCCTCCACTCAAGAACTTTTTGGCCCCATCGGCCATCTGTTCTGCGTGCTATATGGCCTGCCCATTTGCCACTTCAACGTGAAAAGTTCCTTTGAATGCTTGAATTTTTATATGAAAAAAATCTACTTTTATCCACAAAGGATTAAGAACGTTTTTGTGAAATTCTTATTTACCATGTTTAATTCCCTAACTACTTATTAACAACATCTTTGGCCTTAAAAAACAATTATTTTCATTAGAACATCCCTGCACAAACCTATCATATACAAAATGTCTATCGGAGCCACAACGTCTAAAAACAAGATAAAATTACAAATGGAAACGAAATGAGAGCTCATCAGAAGACACAATGCAGTGGAGACGTACTGACAACTCTTTGCAACGCTTTGAGTCTAAACAAAAGGACCCTACGTCATTTTACTTGCCTTTACAACCGGATCAGGCGCAATCCTATTCAGCCAAAACACACGTAGCCAGTGGCATCGTTCTATGCAACTTTTGATGTGTGCTCTTTGATAAAATTCTAATAACTCTCATGTTTTTTATTTACCTTTCCCTTTTTATTATTTTATTTTCCCGTTCATACTTTAATAATATTTTTCATTGTTTAAAGATTTTATTTATTTAATAATATGTTTAGGAATCTACATTGACAATCATCGCCGAATGTGTTTGTGCATTTACTCACAAACTGGCTTTAAAAATTTAAGTTTCCAATTGTGATTCCAGATTTAGGTGATCTTTGGCGCCTTTCTTAGGTGTCTTGTGTTGTCAATCACCCATTTTAGAGATACAATAAATTGTAATCGATATAAGTAAAGATAGTTGTTTATGCCAACCACTTTCAGCAAGTATATGAACAAAGCTCAAAAATGAAAAAAAGTAAATAATGTCAATTGTCAAAAGTTACAAGTGAAGATGCCGGTACCATAGCTGAAAACCCAGACAAACATATTGGGTAAGTTGGGTGGTCGGGATGGGTGAAGACGGGTTTTAACGTGCGAGCTACTAAACAACTAGCAGGCATACTGACTATCGCTTTTGAACTGGTATTATAAACTACTATAGCGCGTATTAAAAACTACTAACAAATACAATGGTTGTAACAAGTACCAATTTTACTGTAATTTTTTCACAAAAGTCGTGATATTGACAGTTTAAACGTAAGCTGGGATAAGAAGCAAATACAGTCAAACAGCATTACCACGGTAACCAATACACCTTGTTCAAATTTCCTCTTAGCTCGCACAATGAAAGCACTATTCCTGCCCTGAAACAAAACTCCTGCTCTCCTTCTTAGAGGAAATTACAAAGGCTGACATCTTTGCTCAAAACTTCAGCCACTGCATACCTCGGGTAAGTAACTCGCATAGTGTGAGCTTAGCCCGAGGCGAGATCTCACAAAGAAAATAAAGCGGCGTCCAGACTCGCGTCAACAACTGCAGTTTGCTTGCATGTGTCCTTGGGGAAATCTGCGTTACCTGCGCCACGGTCTGCAGAATACTGCGATGAATTATTGATGCAGAGTTTTCAAAGTCAGCCGTTCTAAACCTCCAAAGTTTAAAAAATTTGCATAAAATTGACTCAGCGGTTAGGGAATTATGATTCTCGAATCAAAATAAGAAGATTATGTTTCCAGAGGAAATAGTCCTTAATCAGTCAGTCGGTCAGTCTGGGAAGTCGTTCTTTTACAGTCCGTTCAGAGTTATTTTACCTCTAGCCGTCACGTTGGCAACCTGGGCGTAGGAACAAACTTTCCAAGATCATAGCGAATTTGTTCCTACGCCCAGGTTGGACAACATGACGGCTAGAGGTAAAATAACTCTGAACGGACTGTACATTATAATTATTTATTATTATTATTGATACACTAGCAGCTATAGAGCTGATGCGTGTATATCATTATCAGTGCACTATTTTAAAATGTTTATCAAATCTGTTTTTGAAAGAGTTCACTGAAAGAAGTTATGTAGAAGAGATCAATGCGTAAAATCGAGTTGTGGATGATTATGATGATGAACTATTTGATTCTGTGTTATTTTGCTATCGCTACTATGCTTGAAATTATTACACAGAGTTGTTAGTTTTTGTGCGATTGACTTTTGAAATGCCAACCCACCGCTACAACTTTACAAATCTCGTTAGAAAGGTGGTCCGCAAACTGCCTTTGTGTGTACCTACGAGTATCTATGTGTTTCTAACTAATTGCAGTTTTTTGAATAGAATAGTATGTAGTAAGTGGATTAAATTAGCTATAGACAATTGTGTGTACTTAGCTAGTTGCAGTTTTTATATAGAATTAGAAGAGATTTTGTTTGTATGGGTTTCTACTAGTTTTTGCCCGCAATTTTGCTCGCGTTATTGTGTTTCTGATGCTGCAAAAGTTGCTTAGTTTCTAATACAAAAGTTGCTTAATTTCTAAAAGATAATTGTAGTATGATGGTATGTTTTGTGCGAGTCTGGTGCCTGAAATGGGTTTTTTAAAAACCTATGGTACAGGTCACCAGAGCCCCCACTCCACGGGTACCTACATTACAAATAATCCTACATAAACAAAACGGACATAAGTACTGTTGGTGGCCGACTGCACAATCACTTAAGGGTAAACACTGCATGTATAGTATAATAATAAGTAGGAGTAAGTAACAGAAAACTTAACTTAACTAATAATGTGAAGCAAATAGCTCTACACTTCATTTCCTTCGCAACATTGTCTTTGTCTCCCCTAAGTACCTCCTCTTTGATCTCCACAAACCTCTGTTCAATATCATTCTTAATAACCAAATTAATTAGCCCTCATTGATTGGATACTCAAATGTAGCGCTCATTATTGGAGAGTAATTAGGGAGCTGAAATTGATCAAGTTTTAATTAGAATGAGGTTTTTCGATGATGGATTTTAAAAGCGTCACAATGGATTTTTGTTACTATTTTTAGATTTTATTTTAAGTTTTGGTTGTAGGCATTCACTAAAAACCGCATAGTACGATACGGCAGCGGTGCGGCGCCTGAACGGTGTCACTGTAGCGTCTTTAATGAATGATTGAACATAATTGAACCCAGAGTTGGCTATTAGCTCATTCGAACTTATACTTACTTATTAAGTCCACAACTCCAACCTAACCATGCTCTGAAAAACTGAGCTACCGAGTCCTGGGCGAGCTCTAACCAACTGAGCAACCGGGTAATCGGCGTCACGGTTTTTTAAGTAAGAAAACCGGTGAGTAACTAGTTTTCTGAAGGAAATAAATAAATAAATGAATATTGGCGAACATTTCACACAGCGCTATCTAGCCCCAAACTAAGCTAAGCTTGTACTATGGGAACGAAAGATACAAGGATGTTCTGAAGAGGCACATGAAGCAATGCGGTGTGGAGCCCTCTCAGTGGGAGAAGAAGGCCGTGCAGCGCCCGATATGGAGGCGTCTCAACACGTAGATGCCTTCGAAACGGAGCGTCGCAAGGAGCTTGATAGAAAGCAAAACGAGCTCAAGGCCGACCACCAGTGAACATACAATTACGTCGGTGGGGTTTTGACATGCCCACAGTGCTTTCGTACTATTGTAAACAAAATTGATTACTCAAGTCATCAGAGAGCTGCGGGTTTAAAAGGGTCGCTATTAGAGAATCGCAATAGGGAATTGAACTATATGCCATCTCTTATCATTGACTGAGAGTGAAAAGAGACGGCATTATAGTTCAATTCCCTATTGCGATTCTCTAATAGCGACCTTTTTAAGCCCGCTCATCAACGAGTAGATCAGTAACGCTCTACTAGTCCTTCGAGTTAAATAATGCTCGCCCAGTAATACAGTCGCCGTAGCTGAAACCGGCTAGGAATAATCCACTGTTATACGGTTGAAATTGATCTACATCTCTCTGCCTTTAAAGTCTAAATTGTCGCCAAATAGCAACAAAATTCCATCTGAAATGAGATCCCCTTCATTTACACTATAATCTGAGTCTCGCATATCGCAATTCGCGGCTGATGGAAGCTGATGGAGACTGATGGCCGGGAGGCGTGTTAGAATTCGATTTGCGAACCACTCGAGCGGGATTAGATTAATGTTGGCTCACATTTTTATGTTGCAGATTCCTTTTCTTCGGAATTTTGTTGGTTTTATTGTTACAGATTTGGTAATAGTTGTATTAGAATTGTGTTAGTATCGCACTTCCAGAACAGAAGTGACTCAATTCAAAAATCATGATTTTTGGGTAATGCGATAAATAGCCGTTTTCCGCGGGAGAAAAACTGCCGAAATTAAAGAGAAGCAGCTATTATGTTTTTCACGTTCTAACCAAAAAGTAGCAGTTTTTGAATTACTAGCAGATAAAGTTTTTTTTTTAGTTTTTCTACGTATTCAAGTAATTTTTTCAATTTTTGAATTGAGTCACTTCTATTCTGGTGCGGTATGTTCGTGGAATGTTTGTAGGATTTTTAATGGAGTTTCACCGTTTAGATTTTAATACTAGAAAGTCACGTTGTTGCTTGATTATTTAATGAAAGAACAGAAGTAGAATAACATTGCTCTTAAATAGTTTTAAAGTGATCCTTGTGATTCTATTCAAAAATTTAAAATTCACAGTCAAAGCAAAAAGCTGCAACTAAGCAAGTTGTAACAACAAGCGTTTAGAGATTGGGGTATACAAATACAAATTTATTTATTTACCAAAGAAACACAAGTTACAGTGGGTTTGCTGGTGGTCCCCGCACGAGGCAAGCCTGTATCGCAGGAGGCCGGTTTAGAAGATAGATTACATAAAATTGCCTTAAATCCTATCCTACTAAATTATAAAGGCGAAAGTCCGTGTGTGTGTGTGTGTGAATGTTTGTTGCCACGTATCTCCATAACTACTAAACCGATTTTGATGAAATTTGGAATGTAGATAGATAATAACCGGGAATAGGACATAGGCTACTTTTTATCCCGAAAAATTGCACGGTTCCCGTGGGATAAAAAAAATAGTAGTCCACGCGGGCGAAGCAGCGGGCGTCCGCTAGTTGAAAAATAAAGTAAAGTAGGTATACAAAAGATAGAAGCTTTATCTTAAAATTTCTCCACTATCTTATCTAATTTGAAGTCAGAATTGTTAACTAAATTTCAATTTATTACAGTGATACCATTTATATCAAATAGCACGTAGTACTATATTATAACCAATTTATTACAGGGTATCCGGGTTCAGGGGAAGTTTGGCCGAATTCTCATCCGAATCAATTATTAATGCGACCGTATCAGTGTGAAAGTGCTAGTAACATTAAAATTCAACCTTCAACAATTTAAAATACCGTTGAATTTCCAATAAACTGGCGGAATGTATCCTCATTTAATTAGAATTTGAAAATTATGACAGGTATTAATTTCTTACGATGCCTATTAGCACGTCGTAATTTTGTTAATTAATATGTACGACGTAATAGTTACCTATCTAAGTATAGCTGTATCTTGGGAGTCACTTTCTTATTAGGGAGGGTTTTCCTGAATAGCAACAGTCTCTTTGACTCTTTTCTTATACATATACTGAAGTGTGCTGAAGTTCCATTTTGAGCTTTAAGGTTGTAGTGAACTTGTCATCTCCGCGCCCGCATCGCGCCGCATCGTCTTGCGCGATTTAGGTATTCTTTGTATGGAATTCTGTGAACCTACGCTCACTATATAAAATCTTTGACAGCGTGCGATGCGGCGATCTGGTGAAGTTACGGAGTTGATGTAGTAAGCGTTGGTCCATAGAATTCCGTACAAATGCACAAGGTGATGCGGTACGGTGCGGTTGCGGACTTGACAATGTCAGCTATAACCTTTAACCTCACAGAAGTAGTATTCATCTATAAAACTTTTGAAACTATCATGGTTGTAAACATTGTAAACACCGTTTCGTCTGCCAATGATTACCCACAAACTCGCTAAAAAATTTAGTTTACCGTTATCATGGCGCATGCAACTGTGCCGAAATATCGGGAGACTCAAAAGTCCAAAAATCATAGGAAAATCCCGTTTATAGTGTTTACAGTAGTATTCATCTGTTTTTCAGGCTGAATATCTTTTTGGTACATTTTATTACATTTTAAATAACTTAAGCATTTATACTTATACTTTCTAAATCATTGATCAGATTGTGATTAGGTCTTGAGCACGCCCGCGAGTGTTTTGGCCCAAAAACATTGTAACAATAAAAAAAAGCAGAACGAATTCTTAGGCTCGCGTCCTGAAACGGGACCCTAAATAATACCTTAAGGGCCCGACACATCAGTTGCTAAGGAACGCTAATTGACTGTGGAGTTCCCTGTCACTCACTAAATTATATAGCTGTTCTAATGATGATGTTTTATTTCAGCACTAAATAAATGAAACATTTCCCGAAATTTTATTTAAAAATTGATTTATTTGTAATTTTATAATCTACTTATTGAAAAACAAAATGGCGACTATATTTAGGTACAGACAAACTAGAGTTTGGATACAAAGAATAAATAACTTAAAATTCCCTGACACATTTCAACCGATGCTGGCCTAAATAAATCCAGCATTAAACATTTTGTTTGATATTTTCGCTTTTCGAAGGATTTAGACAGAGAGCTTTTTAAGTGCGTTCAAAATTAAATTGTTCGCGATTTATTTGTATATTCCACTCGCGTGCCGGCGGAATGTAAAGAGCATTGTAAATGTGAACAATTGTCACTCGAGTGCACGTAATGAACAGAGACAATGATTCTCTTAAAACTCCTATTTCTCTACTAACTACTGAACGAAAGAAAATAAAGGATTCATCATCATCATCATCATCAGCCTTTCTCATCCCACTGCTGAGTATAGGCCTCTCTTCGTTTCTGCCATTCGCCCCTGTCTCGCGCCAATCGAACCCATGTACGACCTGGGCCTGTATTCTACTAGATGACAACCGCTTTGGTTTTGGTTCGATCTCTTAAATGTCAGCCATTTGGTGAATAGTAGAATAGCTTTTCAAAAATTTGTTCTGCCAAAGTTCAAAACCTCACCACAACTGAGTCGTTTGTTATTAGTAGTCATGGAAACAGTCGCTTTAGTTTTGGTTTTGGTTGAGGTTGATAAAAAGTTCGGTACGAGAATCGACGCCCTGAGGTATTAACTATGTCATCGACCCATCTTGCCGGTGGACGACCAACACTCCTGTACCCCTCTCTAGGCCACCACTCGGTAAGCACTCTACTCCACCGGTCATCACCACGCCTGGCCACGTGTCCTGCCCAACTCCACTTGAGCCCCAATATTCGCTTGCTAACGTCATGTACTTTAGTCCGCTTGCGAATTTCAGTATTGGGGATTCGATCTAGAAGTGTGATGCCGAGCATGGCACGCTCCATGGCTCTCTGTGCTACTCTGATCCTGTGCACAGTCTCCTTTGTGAGCGTTCATGTCTCGGCACCGTGGGTCATAGTAGGCAGGATACATTGGTTGTAGAGGCGGATCTTCAGACACTGTGGTATAGGATAAAGTAAAGGATTCACAGACAAGTATTATTTCCTACTCCTATTCTACTAGTCAATGGCCAAATACCAGAAAATGGAACTTTTTTGAATCTGACATTGTGTAAAAATTTGTGAACGATTATAATATAACCAATAATTCGAAAGAAGATATAAAGGATGACTCACGCTAGACCGTGCCAACTCTCAAGAAAAAAGTTTAGAAGCTGACCTTCTTTATAATACTTACTCGTGCAGGTTGGTAGTTCAATTGTTACATATTTCCACGTTGCGTCGCTTTTGTCTTGATGTGAATGTATCACCGTCAGTCGCAATATCATGCGTATAACAATAAAACAGCGGGCTTAAAAAGGTCGCTATTGCAGAATCGCAATACTTATGAAATGAACTATAATGCCGTCTCTTTTCAGTCTCAGTCATTAAAATAATATTATAATGGCATTATAGTTCATTTCATATTGCGATTCTGCAATAGCGACCGCTGGCCTGAAACTGTTCAAATGTAAGAGATAGAACTTTTCACAGTTTTTTTACTTATTTGTCATAGGTATACATACAAGTGGCTAAATTAAAAGCTTTCTCTTTACAATTTTAAAATTTAATATTAACTTAGACAACATTGCAGAAACAAACTAAAGAAGTACAGAATAGAAACAGACAGTATTTTCAATCCGTATAATTTTATTTCTCAACATTTTTCTATGTAAACTTAAAAAGGTTAGACGTCTCGACTGCAAGTGCCGTGGATACGGGACAATTCTAAAGCAATCTGCAGGATTGTCGCCCGAAGATGTTATAAGATTGGCTGGCTGCATTTGCATACGGTATTAGGTACGGTACCTACGAACAATCGCATCTTTGGGTTTTTGAAGTCTGGGTAGGGGTAGACTGCAGTCGTTTTAAAATGAGCTTGTAGTTGGGAATTTTGTTGAATAAATCGCACCGCTAGATAAAAACACCGGCAATTCATAACGAAAATAAATAAATAAATATTGGTGGAAATTTCACACAGGGAAAAGTAAAATACAGAAGGCTCACAATTTTCTGAATCATTCTATAATTTTTAATTCATTTACTTATAAAATTCTGTTAAAATTGAAACACCGTTTAAACTATTGCCATCCTTTTTTGTTAGATAGTGTCAAATAGTGAGAGGGCGAATCTATTTAACCAGTCAAGTTTATAAGTAAAACCATTATTGTTTGTGAATCCAGATAAGTACCTACATAAAATAATATGTCAAACATATTTTTATACAGGGTGGAAAAAATGAATGGGCCCTGGAGGGAAACTACTTTAAATCCTCAAGATACATTATTTTACTTAAAGGAAACATTCCTTTATTTTTAAAAAGAATCATAACTGCATTCAAAGATTTTCTAAAATTCACTTGCTTCACCCAGGAATCGAACCAGCTAAAAATTCAAAAATTAAACACATCCTATTTTTTTCCACTAGTAACACACATAACTGCATTCAATCCTAAAGATAAAATTTCTCAAAGGAACATGCGGTCTTACACTCGTCTGCCGTACAAGATATCCAAGAAATTTAATATTTAGTACTTATGTGCTTTAATTGCAATTTAGCTCTACAGTGGAATGGTGAGAGGTATCCAGTAGTACGATTCAGACCTTCTCGGAATGTATTACGAATTTGGAAAATAACGTTTCTTCGCTGAAAGACCGTCAACTTTTTGAAGAAAATCATCGCTTCGGATGCATTTTTGGAAGTCTGAATCTCACCTCAGATAGACAAATATCATTAAGAAAAGTTTTGTCGCAAATGGTGAAATAATAAAAATTAATGAAAAAAATTGTGAAAATTAATGTTAGATTTCATGATCTTTTTTATTTCTAAAACGAAATGTGTGTTATAAAGATTTTATCCTGACATGAATCCTATCGATTAGTAGTATAAAATAGAGCGAGGTTTGTTTTTTAATTTTTAGCTGGTTCGATTCCGGGTGAGGCAAGCAAATTTTAGAAAATCTATGAATGCAGTTTTGTTTCTTTTTAAAAATAAAGAAATGTTTCCTTTAAGTAAAATACTGTATCTTAAGGATTTAAAGTAGTTTCCCTCCGGGGCCCATTCATTTTTTCCACCCTGTATAAAGGTAGTATAAAGTAGCTCTATATTCCGCTTTTCAACATACAAACATTTATAGGAACAAGTCATTATGTATTAGGCAAGTTGCGACTTTTTCCCAGTTCTATCAGGGCGTCAATTCTGGTACCGAACTTTTTATCAACCTCAACCAAAACCTCAACTAAAGCGACTGTTTCCATGACTACTAATAACAAACGACTCAGTTGTGGTGAGGTTTTAGCTAAGGTTTGAACTTTGGCAGAACAAATTTTTGAAAAGCTATTCTACTATTTCACCAAATGGCTGACATTTAAGAGATCGAACCAAAACGCAGCGGTTGTCATCTAGTAGAATTACCCAGCAGTATATAGAATGTTCTCGGTTTGCACACGATTTTTCACCCAGAGGAAGATATTGCTCATCCCCTCATGCCATGCCAGTCATCGCGATGTAACAGCCCTTAAATTTCACTTTTACTGAACCCTACTAAGCTTTATATTGTTTTCGAACGAAAGTCACTTGTTTAGCGGTTTTAACTAGAAAAAAAAAAGTTACGAAATAGCTGATTCAAACTTAGAAAAGATATTATTTTAAACATTTCGATTTAAGCTCTTTATATAAGTAGTTGTCTGAGGGATATCCAAACGTTTAGAAGTGGGGATGTCGTAACGTAAGTCCAAACGTTTTCAAACCTCATCAATCTAGCCACTCTGGATTTTCAATCAAATTTTTATTAAAAAAAACGAAAGTTAGATTAAACTACCTTTAAATCAACCAACTCATAAACACTTAAGAACCACTTTGTGTGTTGAACACCATGTAAAAGAATTTCAAAATGTCAAATCGAACATCCGTAGTAGTCAGCTATCTGAAACAAACTGAAAAACCACTTTGTGAGTTACATGAGATGAAATTATATTTCCTTCGCAAAAAACGGATTTTAAAATGCAAATTCGAAAATCCATAGTAGCTCCTGTAATCTCACCAATCTAGCGCCCCTGGATTTCCTATCAAACTCAATTTGAAGCGGCCGCAAAGTGCGCCGTCACCGCCACCCGCTGCACTGTCTACTTTTATGTACGAGTATATGGTACATACTTTACTCGTACATCGACTATGAGTATACACAATACATGGCGTAAGAGGAATTTAGCACCAGGGGCATTAGCCATATTACACGATCTATCGTTGCTGTAGAACGATCTATCGTCGCTGTAGAATAGAACACTTTAAAATGTATAGGAATTGACGTTCTGTCTGACCACGTGACTCATCTACTTGAAGCGTCAAATCCTATACATTTTAAAGTGTTTCTATTCTATCGCGACGATAGATAGTGTAATATGGCTAGGGGGGCAGTTTATTTTGTAGAAGATTTTTAAAAATAATCGGTGTTTCGGATGACATGTACGAGTAGGTATATATATGGTACATTTGTACTTAACTTGTACATTATATCGACTATGAGTACACACACGGCTAAAGAGTATTTTATCACAGGTTTATTTTGTAGGAGATTTTAAAAAAATATCGGCTTTTCGGATGACATGTACGAGTATATGGTACATACTTTACTCGTACATCGACTATGGTATGTTTATCACCGGTTTATTTTGTAGGAGATTTTTTAAAAGTTATCGTCGTTTCGGATGACATTAGTCACCATTGGTTCCTAATAGATTCAGGCTGGATTCGACCAAACTGGATTAAGTTTTTACTTGAGAGTAAACCACTGTTTGTTTGAATATTTTGATATCGTAAAGTTGAGTATTATCAGAGTATTTATCACGTAATTTACCTTTATATTTAGCCCGACGTTTCGACTGTATTGCACCAGCCGTGGTCGCGGAGATTTCAAGCGATCGCGAAAGTTTAAAAAAGACGTTGCTTAACTTTTACGATCTATCAAGAACTTCTAATCAAGCTACGCCACAAGTAATTCGCATGTGCTTGAGCATGATGAAACCAGCTCTAACAAACATTACGATACCGCTGTATGAACAATCAAAAGATACTTTTCATTATTAAGAACAGTTGCAACGCTTCGTCAAAGTCCGTTCCCGCACGCCAGTAATATTATTAAATATGTCGGCGGTTCATCATTTTCCGAACCCCTCGAGTAATGGTTATTGGCTTAGCATCGATGGCTCAGCTTTTTACAGTGCGATATTGACGGTCCGTGGGTAGACCTTGTTTGCACAGAAAACTGGCAAAATCAATCAAGAAAGTTCCTATCCTAATAACTTGATCACATGCCATGTTCCGTGCCATGAATATGCCCATTTTTAAAGTCGCTACTACACGCTGGTGCAGGCTTGCCGAGTAAACGCCAATGCCAACGTGTGGACAGCACCATTTGCTTTGCCATCGCTACCTAGCTGCCCGAGTGAACAGAAGCGCCAGTTTGCATTGATTTGCATAGACTCGCCTTGCATCAATTCGCCTTCGCTCGCGCTGGATTAGACTCGCCTAATATGTACACTGTACAGGCGGCATAAGGAGTTTCCTCATTTTCTCGCTCCCATCGGCTAAATTTTGAAAAAATCGCCTTGGGTAGAGCAAAAAAGTTGAAGGTTAGATGGGTGAGTTCATAATAAAATGGGCTTTAGTATCTCTACGTTGTTCAGATAATAATACTGATTGAAAACTTAACAGATTTAGGGACATCCTATTATTTTACCTGTTTTTACTATGACTAAAGCCATAATATATTCTGGATCAAATGCTGCTCAATATAATTAAATGGGGCGCAGAGCCTGCATCGTCGCAAATTATAAGTACCTACTTATAATGAAAGACAATTATTTTCATAAACGCTTTTTGTACGTAATAAAAGGACACTCAAAATTTTAATCCTATTATAAGACTTTTTCAACCAAATATTTCAATAAGTCCTTATAATTTTTTTTAGGTATGGTAATTTTATGATGGAAAACGTCATTATCTACAAAATTAGTAAAAAATGTATTAGGATACAAAGGTATTGATTTTTAAGAAAATACAATACTACAATACACCCTTGGGACTAGTTTAGGAGGTAGTCAGAGACACATCCAGATTTGCATTTCTCTCACGCCCTTAGGGCGTTCCTTATTATTATTTAAACTAACAAATTTTTATTTAACACACGGGAATTACTCACGTAAAATTATTTTGAAAGTGAAATAACAAATTTTTGTCCCAAAATGTGTACAGAAATGATTACCAGTCAATGAACATTGGCTCGTTCACTGTTCGCTGTTAATGAATCATTTTCGCAATATCCTCACTTCATTCACATTTCGGGGACTAGATTAAAAATCAACGGTGTTGGAATAGTGGGCTAACGTGCAATTAATCTTGCCGAGTTGTCGGCCAGTGGCCGTTGTCCAGTGCTGTCCAACCGTCCGGTATATACTGCTGGTTTTAAATAGCTGGTTAACTTATCACACTAATTTAGGCCTTTTCATCTTAACTAGAAGATTTATACAGTGTCAGGGAGGCAATCTTTGCCTACACTTAACGGAACACTGTAGTGCCTGGGACATTGGTTTGAGATGGATTAGGCTTGCCCAGCACCTAAACCATCCTCTCAGCTTAACCGGCCATATCCACAGGAAAGACATGGTCAATACGTGTGGGGCTGGCTAAGCCGCGGGTTTGCTCACGATATTTTCCTTCACCGTTTAGAGCTCGTGTTAATGCGCATATAAATTTTTCGAAACGAGAAATTAATTGATGCACGGCCAGGATCCGAACCCACGACCTTCGGATCGAAAGTCGAGGTACTATAGGTACCCCTCGGCCAACACGTATAGTCGTATTGCTCATTATACGGACTAAAAACATATCAAAATTGAAGGAAAAATTACATTTTTTCCTTCAATTTTAGTCCGTAGAATGAGCAATCCGACTATAATATAATATTAGTGTGATTATCACACTAATCACACTAATATTATGCGAATGTTCTCGTAGGTATCAGTATTTCAGTGTGGTAATGGAATAGGCAGCAGTTTGCAGATCAGCATCGAATTTCGATCTTTTTTCAGTCTGTCAGCAATGGTAGGAGTAATCAAGCTGTTTGTTCTCAACTGCACCATAAATCCGGGACACCCGTGTCCTGTCCGCGTCTCGCTGTGCATACAAAACTCGCCATCCTCTCGAATAATAGAAAATTCGTTGAAAAATGCCTTTAGTTAAGTTTTATTTTTGGACATTTGCATGAAGCTATTGTCTTGGCGGGGACACTTTTTTGTACTGTTGAATTTCGGGAATTCAATTTGCTTGTTCACATTATGCTTAAAATACTCTCCTCTTCTGATTTTTTAGCACGGTTGTTTGAATCTGGCAGCACCCGAGCTAATGCAACATGTGCGTCGGATTTTGATATGATGGCGAGATTTTTGTTTTTCATAATTCCCACATTGTTATTTTGCTAGCCGCTATAATTGATTTATTGAAATAAAAAGTATCTTAGAGCACAATCGAGATTGAGACGATTCTAACGATACCTCATTCATCAAAATCCATTTAGCCGTTTAGGAGCAATGCGGTAATAAAGAATATCACTTACAAACATAGAAACGCGCGATCTACTGTGACTTCACAGTCAGCCGGGTAAAAATAAACATATATACTTAGTTGCCCACATTATCTCATCTTATCTCATGAGCTTATCTCATTATCTCAAGAATTCGCCTACTAAACACCCTTTATGGGATCGTCTTTCTCATCATTATGTTGTAAGCCACCAAAACTTAAATGAGCCGTAATACTAACAGAGTTTTCTAACAAGCATTGTTTCAAAATTACTTCCTTTTAAAGCGTCCTACAACTGGCTAAGCCTCATCTAAAATTCCATCATAAGCTAACATCTACGAAAAGATTGGTTTCATTAAAATTAGCGCCGTCATAATGTTTGTTTAAAATACAGGGCTTTTACAAATCACCAACTAACATAGACCAAGTTTTCGTGGGAGTTGTTGTTGGTTTACGAATTTTTCAAATATTCTTCTTCTTCTTATTCTTCAGCATATATTTGCCCACTGCAGGGCATATGCCTCTCCAATGTTCTTCCACACTGCTCTATCACTGGTCTTCCTGGCCCAGTCTGTCCCGGCATTATGCCTTTATATCATCGGACCATCGGGTGGATGGTCTGCCAGCGCTCCTCTTTCCGTGGCCGAGCCGTGGTCTCCACTCCATGATGCATTTGGTCCATCTGCCATTTTCAAATATTAACGAGTTCCACAACCTAGCCTTAGGAAAGTGGGTGGTTGGGTGGTTTTAGCGTGAAAATCCTGAAGAAAACATTTTTGGTGAAGATTGGCAGAGGAGTACTACCTACATATTTTGGAATTTTCAAAAATATGAAGATGGGACTTCCGCAAAGTCATGCCTGAATCTATGTAGTGATTATATTTTTTTCCACTAACATATGCATTACAGTCAAACAATATGACGGTGGTAGTATTCCGAAAAACCACAGCTTAAGACCAGCATTAGTATGTATCCAGCTAAAGAGTCTTGTAACCGCCTAATACAGAACTTTGCATGTTAATTACCGGGTAACAAAGCCTCATTGAGAACATTGCCTTTATAAGGCTCCACGAAATTATGCAGCTGCGTCTGGTCCAATAGCACTGCTAGATAAAAGCCTTAGAGAGTGGGCACACGACGTTTTCTGAAGTGCGTTTTTGAGCTGCGCATTTGCATCGATACAAACCCCAACCGGGAGTGGGGCAGCGCGTTTGTATTGATATACAAACGCGCTGCAAAGAACGCAGTGTGCCCACTCCCTTAGGCCCTATAGCAGATATGCTGCTTTTAGCATCGGCGATCGGCGATTTTGTGACTGCATCGATGCTGCACCGCGTTTTGACGACTCTCTGCGTTCGATCGCAGTATCAAAATCGCGCGTTTTCGATGCTGTATCGACTTCCTGATTTCGGACTCGGTATCTGAATCGCTCGTTTTAGCAACTGCTGCGATCGCCGAACGCCGCGTTTTGCGGTGTGGAATGTTGGTCGCTGCATTTTGCTTTTGAAAAGCGTCTAATCGCGTCATGTCTGCTAGAGTCCAGTCGAAACGCCTATTGTCATATAGCTGATATTATTATTTATGAAGCGCTCGTGGCGTAGCTTGCTTAGCTTATCTGTCCGTCCGTCGGTGTGTATATAGCTTTAGATTGCAAACGATGTCAAATAGGGTCACATCTGTTCAATTGCACTAAAGGATTTAAACGAAATCTTTGTCTTGAGAATCTGCAAAAGTAATTATGGCTATAAGACTTTTAACCTTAAGATTAGATCAGACTTTATTTTTTAAGATACGCTCGTATTACAGATTTTATAGGTCTTGATAAGTCGATAAACTTAAGTGATGGGTATTAGCTAGTGGTATTATTAACTAAGCAGTCGGGCGAAACAAACTCTCAAGTCTAAATTGCTCACTTAGAAAACCATGTACTTACCTAATGATTAAATAGATTTTTTGAGTTATCCGTGACATAATAATAGTAATTTATTTCATAAAAACTGAAACATACACACATAGGAGACACATAAGTAGGATAAATATTTAAAATGACCCTGCACTAGGCCAAGCCCGTATCGCGGGAGTCTGAGTTTTACAAGTTTTACAACTTTTAACTTTTATCTCAAGAATTATCTCTTACAGGCTATTCTTTCGAAATATTTCCAATCCACTATATTTATTAGCGAAGGTAGGTAAATAAATAAATCTTCGTAAGTATAGTTCTAAAGTCATTCGCCTGCCCTTATCCCACGCTAAGTGGGGTCGGCACAACATGTTTTCCTCTTCCACTCACCTCTATCATTCGTCAACTCAGAATCCACTCCTCTCACATTCATATCCTCTTTCAAACAATCCAACCACTTCTTCTTCGGCCTTCCTCTACTTGTTTACCCAGTCACACTCATACTCATCACTCTCTTGGTGATATGGTTTTCATCCCTCCTCATAAATGTCCATACCAAGTATAGTTCTAAAGTACCTACCTACTTATATTGAATGCCTGTTTGTTTTAAAGTACATTAATAGCCCAGTCAAATTAGGAATTAACCTCGGAATGAGAGATAATAAGCTGAATTTTCGTATATACCTTCATTTAGGCGCCCTAAAAGTTGTCTCAAAAGTCTCATAAAATCTCGTGTCTGCGTCTTAAGTTATTCAAGGTCAAAGGTAAAAAAAATAGTTTTTCGCGAATATCTCGGTTGCTATTGGTCCAGTGATGTTAACATCTATTATGAAGTTGTAGAGCTTAAAATTTACGACCAATTCATTGAAAAAAAAAATTTCATGCGCTCAACCGTTTTTGCGATACAGGGCCGTGAGCGCAAAGCGTTCAGTATGTGTATTTCAAAAACTATACTTCCTAGAACAAAAATAAAAACTACTTATTTCGGAATGTACAAATTAAGTCCTTTCATATGACACCCCACTCAATATATCTGTGTAACTTTTATCTTTTTCACCCCCTTTAGATCCCAATATCTTTACAACCCCTCCATCGATTACGCTCATATGTCATATATCAAATTTCCATAGCACAACCTAGTTATCTACCAAGTTTCATGCAGATTGGATTAACGGTTCGATAGTTATGCGATAACATAAAAATTACACATACAAACATACAAAGCAAAATCGTAATATCTTAGCTCGCTTTGCTCGCTTGGTCGATAATTAACTGATAAATAAAACAAATTATTCAAAATTCAAGGTATTCACAGATATTCACGTTTGACTTTGCGTTACAGTACCTACGCGTATGGTTGAGCGCTGCTCACTCACCCTCCTCTATCGCGAAAACGGTTGAGCGCATGAAAAAATGTTTTAAACAAAATTTGTCGGAAATTGTATGCTCTACAACTTTATAATAGATGTTAACATCATTGGACCAATAGCAACCGAGATATTCGCGAAAAACTATTTTTTTTACCTTTGACCTTGAATAACTTAAGACGCAGACACGAGATTTTATGAGACTTTTGAGACAACTTTTAGGACGCCTAAATGAAGCTACATACGAAAATTCAGCTTATTATCTGTCATTCCGAGGTTTAGACCATTTTTATGCTAAGCTGACTGGACTATAAATTGAATGCCTGTGTCTGTCGTGCGAGTTCTTATCTTAAGTAGGTCTATTTTCACAACTCAAGAAGCTAGTAGCGAACTACCCCACGTATCAGATAACCCTTCAACTGCCATCCTCATTACTGCCCGGAAAGGCCGTAGGTCAACGTCCTGTGAAATAAGGGCTGCTTCACAAAATCACGTGTAAAATGTGTGTGGTGCGATAGATAACAAGATAGTACGAGAGCCGACCGCAAAAAACCAACGTCACTTGATACTAAGATAAGCTCCATGGCACACGCTCAAAAAAGTGGTGCTAAGCTTGGATCAATTAGTCAAAAGGCTCCGATTTGGCCGGAAGCACAAAAAAAGGGGCTACTTCCGGTGAAAAAAAACGTGTCAATTTACGTCATTTGATACTAATGGCAGACTTATGGCAGCAGTTACTAATTTATATGCAGTGACAGATAAATCTAGTCTGCCAGTTCCTGTATGGCCGGAAGTACTTGGCAGACTGTCTCAAAGCTGACGATTCGGACCCCTAATTTACGTCATCTGATACTAAGTTGAAAATAGTGGCAGATGTTAGATATCAACCCTACGTTTCAGTATAAATTAGTCTGCCAAGGCTATTTTGGCCGGAACATCTTCAAACTGTCAATTTAGTGATGATACTAAGAAGAAAAATTTTCGATTTTTATTGGTTTATCAATGTTTAGACATTAGAATGAAATAATTTTATGTATTTATTCATGTTAATATTATTATTATAACCTACTAGAAGCTGCCCATGGCTTCGCTCACGTGGTACCCGGATAAAAAGTAGCCTATGTCACTCTCTAGCCCTCCAACTATCTCCACACAAAAAATCACGTCAATCCGTCGCTCTGTTTTGACGTGAAAGCAGGACAAATAAACAAACAAATAAACACACTTTCACATTTATAATATGGGTAGTAGACATGTGCGCCGCGCTGAAAATTGTCGGCGGCGGCGCGCTGCAGTTTTTCGTCCGGTGGCGGCGCGGCGCCGGCGGTGTGGCTTTTTTTTTAAATAAAAATACACTAATAAAATCGATCTCTAACGTTTCACTACAACACAAATGACTAGGTACTTACGGATAATTATTATGTTAACAAATCGCGAAAGTTTAACAAGTTATAGGTACATACATAAAATCACGCGCTCTTTCCCACAGGGGTAGGCAGAGACCACAAACTTCCACTTGCTACGATCCTGACACACCTCTTTCGCCTCATTCACTTATACTTATAGGTACTTACTGTTCAATAATACTCTAATCATAATCCATGATATCCAGACTAGATCTCTTACAACAACTTTACGATAAGCTGGGATCGTCTGAAGGGCAGAGGCTCGTCTACAAGGTAGCACGTTTAAGGGTCAAAGCGGCATAGGCTTAGACATTTCTAGGATGAAAGGTCTAAGGGCACTGGATATTTCCAAGTGCCCCTGTGTAAAAGACCCCCGGGGAAATCTATTAAGTATGTAATACCTTGCGGTGAAAGAGAGATGGCGTTCGTACTTTCACGACCTGCTGAACAAGCAGCATAGAGAGGTATAGCCACCGGACCTCCCAATCAAGGACTAGTACTGCCAAAAACGCCTGAAGAAGTAGAAAAAGCTCTTCGCCGCATGAAAAATCGGAAGCCGTCAGAATCGATCCCCATCGAGTCCCCATCGAGGCCTGGAAGGCAATGGGCCCTCGTGGTGTGGTGTGGGCATCTTAACAAATCTTTACAACCGCATGCAAGTAGATGTTTGTGATTGATTGATTGACATACTGCACACTGGAGGGATCCCTCGCCAGAGAAGACTAAGTGCTATCACTCCGGTTTTCAAAGGCAAGGGATCTATCAAGAGTGTGACAGCTACCGCGGTATAAAGATCATGTCCCACACCATGAAACTGCGCGGATTGAGCGGATAGGAGACTCTCGGATCCGACTAGAGTGTGCGGTCTCGGAGTGTCAATATGGTTTTCGCCTTGGCCACGGAACCATAGATCCAGTCTTTGCCCTACGGACCGTCATGGAGAAATACAGGACGAAGAATACACCTCTATATTTCCTGTTTTTGAACATGGAGAAGACCTTCAACTGTGTTCCTCGTGCGATGATCTAGTGGGCATTACGGTCCAAAGGTGTACCAGAGGTTTATATTGACACCATCCGAGACATGAACCTACCATGATTCCGATTCTGTGGTTAGGACCGCTGTTGGTGACACCAAACCCTTCCCCATCACTGTTGGAGTACACCAGGGAACCGTCCTTAGCCCATTCTTGTTCAGCGGGATATTAGACGTAGTGTCGGACAGTATCAGGGACAGACATGAGGGGCTTGGTTACTCATGTATGCTGACGATATCGCGCTGGCAGATGCGGACAGAGGACTTCTGGTAAGACGTGTGAATGCGTGAAAGGAATCGCTTGAGAACGGTGGTCTGAAACTCAACGTGGCGTGGCGAAGACCGAGTACTTGGCTTGCAATAAAGCAGATCCCACATCCGTACGCTTAGAAGAAGACATGGTCGAGCGCACGAATCAGTTAAAATATTCTTTTCTGTATCTGTGACCCCAAGATGCCAGTTAAGTTGAAAGGATATGGCAGATAAGCGTGGTCGGTACTTGAGCAGCACAAGCAAGAACTGCTGGTCACTGAGATGAATATGCCGCGCTGGATGTGTAGGGTTACGCGGAAGGACCGCGTCAGGAACTATCGCATTCGTGGCAGCCTCCATGTTCGTGATATAGCAGATAAATTGCAGGACTGCCGCCTACGTTGGCACGGACACGTCTTACGGAAACCGGCAAGCTACGTGGGGAACAAATGCTCAGCTATGTTGGCTCCGCCAGGCCCCGGTAGAAGGGGTGGATCCAAGCAGTGCTGGCTTGACTTCGTAGTGGATGACATGCGTGGCCTCGATGGAGACTCGATGGGGATCGATTCTGACGGCTTCCGATTTTTCATGCGGCGAAGAGCTTTTTCTACTTCTTCAGGCGTTTTTGGCAGTACTAGTCCTTGATTGGGAGGTCCGGTGGCTATACCTCTCTATGCTGCTTGTTCAGCAGGTCGTGAAAGTACGAACGCCATCTCTCTTTCACCGCAAGGTATTACATACTTAATAGATTTCCCCGGGGGTCTTTTACACAGGGGCACTTGGAAATATCCAGTGCCCTTAGACCTTTCATCCTAGAAATGTCTAAGCCTATGCCGCTTTGACCCTTAAACGTGCTACCTTGTAGACGAGCCTCTGTCCTTCAGACGATCCCAGCTTATCGTAAAGTTGTTGTAAGAGATCTAGTCTGGATATCATGGATTATGATTAGAGTATTATTGAACAGTAAGTACCTATAAGTATAAGTGAATGAGGCGAAAGAGGTGTGTCAGGATCGTAGCAAGTGGAAGTTCGTGGTCTCTGCCTACCCCTGTGGGAAAGAGCGCGTGATTTTATGTATGTACCTATAACTTGTTAAACTTTCGCGATTTGTTAACATAATAATTATCCGTAAGTACCTAGTCATTTGTGTTGTAGTGAAACGTTAGAGATCGATTTTATTAGTGTATTTTTATTTAAAAAAAAAGCCACACCGCCGGCGCCGCGCCGCCACCGGACGAAAAACTGCAGCGCGCCGCCGCCGACAATTTTCAGCGCGGCGCACATGTCTACTACCCATATTATAAATGTGAAAGTGTGTTTATTTGTTTGTTTATTTGTCCTGCTTTCACGTCAAAACAGAGCGACGGATTGACGTGATTTTTTGTGTGGAGATAGTTGGAGGGCTAGAGAGTGACATAGGCTACTTTTATCCGGGTACCACGTGAGCGAAGCCACGGGCAGCTTCTAGTAGGTTATAATAATAATATTAACATGAATAAATACATAATATTATTTCATTCTAATGTCTAAACATTGATAAACCAAAAAAAATCGAAAATGTTTCTTCTTAGTATCATCACTAAATTGACATTTTGAAGATGTTCCGGCCAAAATAGCCTTGGCAGACTAATTTATACTGAAACGTAGGGTTGATATCTAACATCTGCCACTATTTTCAACTTAGTATCAGATGACGTAAATTAGGGGTCCGAATCGTCAGCTTTGAGACAGTCTGCCAAGTACTTCCGGCCATACAGGAACTGGCAGACTAGATTTATCTGTCACTGCATATAAATTAGTAACTGCTGCCATAAGTCTGCCATTAGTATCAAATGACGTAAATTGACACGTTTTTTTTCACCGGAAGTAGCCCCTTTTTTTGTGCTTCCGGCCAAATCGGAGCCTTTTGACTAATTGATCCAAGCTTAGCACCACTTTTTTGAGCGTGTGCCATGGAGCTTATCTTAGTATCAAGTGACGTTGGTTTTTTGCGGTCGGCTCTCGTACTAAGAGGGAGGTTATAAAAAACTAAAAAACCCGACTGTTTTTAAATTATTAAAGAAGGTAGGTACAGTAAGCGAGAAAAATCGATGAACATTTTGAGTTTTTCAAGTCACTTTTTCTTCACGTTATGTGCAAAATTGGTAACTTTTGTTTAAAATTAGTAATAGAACGGGGCAAATCATCTAATCAGCTCTTAACTCCATGGGTTCAATAAATTTAGACTTATAAAAATTTTAAACTCAAAATGTTCACCTTTTTCTCGAATCTCAGCCATTGATAGGTGTTTTTTGTTTTTTCAGTTTTTTATTTATTTTATGGGTAAATTCTAATTTTGCTCTATTTGCACCCGAGCAGAGATCGATCTCCCAGACATTATAATGTTATGCTTAGAAATAAAAATCTTTTGTCGCCATACCTCTACACGTTTTTTGTCAAGTTGTTCCATTGTGAAAATCGCCTTAGCGGAGTAGGTAGGTAATATGTAGGTATGTTTGTATATGTATCACATTCTGTTGCTTTCAGCCGAATGAAATTCGTGCCTACTGAATAGAGATGAAGAAGTGACATGGAAATATTATTACAAAAATATACCTGAATTTGATAAAGTAGATTGCTGAATCATGTCTCATAGCAAGTAAAAATAAGATAATGATAAGATTTAATGCCTCCCCACCAATGAGATTTTACCAATAGAGACGTTATACTCGTTAGATAAAGCTCTAAAACGCGGCGAAATTTTGTAATAGCTAGAGATTTATAAAACCCCGTTGTCAGAAAGAGATAAATTATATGCGTGCTGCGTGTAAATGCGTGTAACATCGGAGCAAGACAAAGTGCGACTGAGTTGACTCAAACTAATTAGCTTGACTTTTGTTCGCCACGCAGAGCGGGGTACAACGCATCTGCCTCAGTTTATATAGAAGATGTTCCCCACAGTATTATTGGATTAAAATTCGTTTAACAAAAGTCGTCTATAAAGATGATAAGCCATGCGTGAGAGCCTTCTCCCAAACCCGATTATTCCGGAAAATATTGTTAAACATTAATCCAACAATAACAATAAAATGATCCAGATTTCGCGGTCGTCGGGGCCCTGGTTAATTAACTGTAATGTAACGAAGCTACGAATAATTTAACAATCGAAATTATCGTTGCGAATAATATATTTAATGGTTGGTAATGCGAGGAATGGGAAAATTCTGAAATAAGTTACACAGCATGCATCAGTTATGACTGTAAACCAAGTGCAGCAACAGTACCTAGACAATCGAATCGATTATAATCTTTAATTATTATTGGTGATGATTTTGTTTGCGTTCCATGATTCGTGGTTTCGTGGTTCCTAATACAGATCCGGCAAAACGATTTAGCTTTCAGCAAAAATGTCTGCAGTACCAAATATACCTATTTCTGAACATGTTCCTTTGTATTTATTTTTTCGTTTAGTATTTTATTATTTTTTAAAAAGCGGATGTCTAAATGGCACAGGACCGTGATAATTGGAGAGATCAAGGGGCCTTTGCCCAGCAGTGGGACACAATGGGCAAATTCTAATAATAATAATAATTTTATCCCACTGTCCCACTAGTCCCACTGCTGGGCAAAGGTCCCCTTCGCTGTTCGCTTTTGTGTTACTATGGAAACTTCATTAACTTATTTTGTTATATTATATTATATAGGTACTATTTTTACTAAACTTTGTTTCTCGAATAAAATAAATAAAATGCCTAAACATCTTCGAAGGACTTACCTAAACCTAGAAATACAACAGCGCAACCTCTTTATACAGTACAGATAGAGTGCTTTCTCATGTAGAATATTACTAATTCCCAGTGTGTATTCAAATATTTTCCCCCATCAGCTTCTAAAGATTTTAGTTGGAAAGCATTCCCTGGAGCGGCGAGAGTTCAACAAATAGCCCCCATCTGAGCTATACTTTGCAAATGAATACGTTATGTTCTAAGAAAACTTCTTACAGAGAAATACTCCAACTTTACTGAAGAAAGTTCTAAGTGTGTTAGTGTTCATTGGGTTTGAACTAAGAGCTGGGATCATAAGGTTGTTACCAGGGTTTTATAAGTATAAACAAGAAAATATTACACATGTTTAAAAACCCCCAACACATCCCTTCATAAACTAGAAAATAGTTTGGTAGTCAACCACAAGCAAAACGTCAACTAAACCTTAGATTTTCGTTCGTTTTCTATTCTACTAATGACCAACGACTCTGTTGTAGTGACATTTCAAAATACGCATGAACTAATGATACCTAGGTACTTGAAATCTTGCCATAAAATGTCACCCCACGATAAAAGTGCCAAAATTATCTGAAACCTCAATAACCGTAGCCTCGCTCAGTAAATTTTACTACCTTTGTTATCAATTGATGTATTTTTACATTACATTCAGGTCCTCTCATCTTCGTTCGCTTCAAAAAAGCTGAGGAACTAAAATAATGATTCTTGAAATCTTGCCCTAAAATGTCACCCCACGATAACAGTGCCAAAATTATCTGAAATCTCAATAACCATGGCCTCGCTCAATAAATATACTAGGTACCTACCTTTGTTTTCAATAGATGTATTTTTACACAGGTCCTCTCATCTTCGTTCGCTTCAAAAACGCTGAGGAACTAAAACAACAAAAAAGTCATAATGTTTCGAAAACTAATCCATTTGACAATGCGCCGGTAACCTGCGGAGGAGAGCGGAGTGCTCCGCAAACATTCCTCCCATTCCATTAACTAATTGTTAATTATCCTCTTTCCCCATCTCCCTTGCAACGATGACGTCTCTGTGACTATCTTTCTATGGACGCGAAAATGAAGTATGAATGTATTGAATGTGCATGAAACATTTACATTTTGTTTATTATTCATTATTTTTGAAAAAAAAATTTGGCATTGTTCGTTTTTAAAACACTTTTTTAAGATTAGAAGTATCAAGGAGACGGGATCTAAAGAAACAATTTTTTTTTAATAAATAATAATAATTTATTTCATAAATACATTGTTACATACACACATAGGACACAAATAGTTTAAATAAATATAGCAAATAATGTTATTAAAACTTGAGCTAAGTTTTAATAACCTAGAGGCACTGTTGTATTTAGCTCACAGTATCGGGATACAGTAAAGCTTTTTGTTTTGTTACTTTCTCCTTCGGATCACGAAATAAAAAGCGATCGAAATCGAGCTTCTTGATTTTTAAACGTTGCTTTTAGTTTGACCGGTCGAAAATGGATGGGTCAATGTTAGAGTGTGATAAGAGGAGCACTTCCGTGCTTCACTGTGCACGTCAAATTGTCGATCCTGAACATAAAGTCGTTTAGCCATGACAGAGGCCATGAAGGTGCCGTTTACGCGGCATAAGAAATGCAACGATTTGACCACTAGCTCATACGGTTTATATCGCGAATTGGAAAAAGAAGGTCTCGATAATACGCTGTATTATAACTTCATCTGTCTTGTCCAGTAGTTATAGAGTCCTAGGGATAGCTTGACGGAGACGGTGAATTAATAGTATTTTTTGCAAGAGGGAGAATATTGTCACCAGTGTCTTATAATTGACACTTTTTCATTTTGAGTAATTTTACGGCGAGAATTTTGGGGGAGATTTTTTTTGATCGTGGAATTTTGTTTCACATTGTTGCAATTTAGCAAGTTATTATTATAACGAGTACCTACTACTGATGGAAATGCAAAAGGCAGCACGTTAAAATGATATTTTTGTTTTAAATGAGCCATGTGAATGAGGATGAGGAGTGTCTCCCTACAATAATAAAGTAGCATCCATGAAAGAGAAATGTTGAAATGCCTAGAAGAAGAATGCTAACTATGTTTATTCGCCACTTTTTACGATTTTGTTTCAGTTTAACCGTGGACATAGAGACCTAGGGTAGACCGAGGCGAATCGGATCAATTTTTTTTTGAGTTAAAAAAAATCACACTACAATATAATAATTGAAACTTTTATTGACAAAATAGTAATCAATAACAATCTAGCTACGCAATAAACATCTTATAACTTTAATTTTTCATTAATTCTCCAAAATATTAACTAAAAACTTGAAAGACAGAAATATCCGAATCGCCCCAATTCTCGGGGCGAATAGGATCGTACATAACTTTTATGACTAAATGAAATTTTCTTAACATTTAGCTTTGAAATCATTATTAACACTTAGATTTATTAATAATTAGATCAATATTAATTAGTAACACACAAATCAGATACTATTTTTTCATTTTTTCCTCCCTTATTAGTACATCTTTCGTGGCACCATTCTTCGCATGCATGGCACTGAATACAATCTTCTGATGGTGGATGGATTTTTTTTTGAGCAGTAAATACTATGCCATATTCTCTGTTTTGCACATGAACCTTTAATTTGTATTCCAGGTGTTCTTTTATTCTTCTGCTTCTTCACATTTTCTTTATGATCAGTCTTTTTCTCCTTTTCCATAGTTTTTTCGTCAGTCTTAAGTTTTTTTGTGTTAAATGACACCTCTGGAGAAAGTAACTCTTCTTTATAGACTCGTGTATTAATAGTTAATTAATTAGTGTAATTCGTTATCTCAGCACCCCGACGTAAGGTTACCTCGTTGGCAAAAACTTTATTTGCAGCTTCTCCCGTTTTTTTCTTGGGACCATTCTCCCACATTAGTTTTTCTTATGAACGTGCAACCTATCTACAAAGAAATAAAAACGCATCATTAACCTCAAATATAAAATAAATCATTTTAAAAAAGTGATCCAATTCGCCCCCGATGACGCGATCCGAATAGCCCCATATTAAAGATTTTTGAAATAAATATTTTACACATTAACCTATAATATTTTAATTAAAATCTTAAATGTTTTCTGAAATAGGCCCTATTCCAATCAATATAAGACATATAATTCAGAGTTTTTACACAAACCCTTAGAATTACACAAAGAAATGCTAAGTACCAATTTTAGTTGAACACCAAAATTGTGACACACACAAATACCCGACGCACTAGAGCGCAGTTTTGACACTGATGTAAAAGTCGAATAGAAACACTGCCAACGGCGGAAGGTGCAGGGTGAGAGGGTGTCGTAAGGCGCCAGTAGCTTATGTTCCGTGTCAATGCATTTTTCAAAATATTTCCGAATTTCTTATTTTGATCCGATTCACCCGCCGATCCGATTCGCCTCGGTCTACCTATACTTAAAAAAATCGATAAAGTATCTTACTTTTTCGAAAAATATCCTATTTATCCTAAGTAGGTACTACTAGATAAATCTATATCTTTTTACTTTATTTTTTAAATTTATAGCAATTTTAGGTAGGTAATCTATCTTGTAAACTGGCCTCCCGCGATACAGGCTTGCCGCGTGCGTGGACCACCAGCAAACCCTCTATAGCCTAAGTTTCTTTGGTAAATAAATTAATTTGTATTTGTCTAAAACCTTTGTAAATCTAGAACTATAAAAACATTTCAGTCTTACGAGCTACGTTCCCAATGGAATAAAAAGTGAACAAGCGAACAATTTAATTGAAATCGCCAGTAACTTTGACCCAATACCGGACTTTCTTACAACAAAACAAGAACGAAATCGCTATTTCGGCCGCGACGCTGCAATAAATTGAAATAAACCACCACATTCTGCCGCAAGTAAATAACAATATAAACGAAACGAAACTACGTACGTTCCTTCATGTTTCTAAAAAGTAAACTGCAAGAAAATCGCCTTATTCATAATCGCATAAACATTTACTTATTTCTATCGTTTTTCCAATTACAGGATGCACAAAGTGAACTCAACTAATCTCAATATTGACTCAATAAATCATGATTCGAGTGTTATCTTGCCAGTTTGCTTGAATACTCGTCAATTTTCAGATCCAGCTGCACACACGGTCTCGCCACAGTATTCGTTACGTGTAAATTTATACTAGTGTAGTGATATTGACAACTGAGCGCTTCCGTGCTTCGGATGGCACTTTAAAAGGCGGCCTCATAACTCCGTTACCAGCGTAAGCCAACGAATATGAACTTACTATGATTAACCTACAAACATCCAAACAACTAACCCATTCAAACTTCAACACTTTATTTTTGTAGGATAGAGATTTCAGAGTTGAGAGTACCGTTGACAGGCCAAATGAACAAACTCCGCACAAGACAAAAGGCTAAGGGACAGAAGATTGTACATTCAAAGGCTAAGATAGTATTCTCCAATTTAACTTTGTCGATTCTCTAAACAGATGCTGAACTTTACTTACCCAGCTCAGATTTTTACAGCTTTGAACTTTACTGAATCGGAATAAGAGCAAAAATTGAAACCATTGATTGTGAGTTTCTAGAAACTTTGTCGGTACCTAGAAAAAGTATTTATGTAATGCTGTTACTTTTCCAATATGTTTGTGAACTAACATAAGCAGTAAGCATAGAAAAGCAGATCTCTATTCTTACTGAAGATTATGTAATAATACCTTCCTCTCTAACATTATAAAGTTTGATTTATCTGTGTTGCCCAAGTAGAAAGTGTCTTAAATTTCGATCAATGGATTTAAAAAAAAAGTCTTTCACAAAAATATTTATTTATTACATACTTATAACATAACATCATAACAGCATGTAACCAAAGCGACATTATATTAAAACTATACTTAATTAATTTAATATGTTAGTACGAGCAACTCGTACTCTAAATAAAATAAAAAAACAGCACTGGCACCCAGCAGTGGGATATTATTGCCTGTGGACGATGATGATGATGATGATGAAGATGGATTTTTATCACTCTTGGGAATAAAGACTTATTTTTTAGTACGTTTCGTTTCCTGGACTTTTTTGCAAAACTAGAAACGCCAAAAAGCCCTGAAAAGCCTACAATATGTCTTGAAAGCGTTTCCGAAGGCGCGTCACCCGAGTAGGTGTATGAATCACTTTTATTACTTCCAAGATTTTATTTGAGCGTCCCCCTGTCCCTGTTCCCTTAGGAGAGGAAGACTCGATGCCCTCATCCGTCCCGGCTGTTTGTTATGCACTTCAGTTTGTGGAAGCGAATGCTGAGTACAGGTTGCGTCTTATCATGTATTTTTTTAAGGTTCTTCCTCGCTAGGTACTTAGATTTGCACTGTATTTATTATTGAAATCCAAACGGCGAAAAATGTCGACTGAGTCTCCTACTTAAAAGTGTACATCAACGTACAAAGGTTTTTACAGACCGTAAAGGATAAAAGAATGAACATTTAACGGGAGGAAGGCCATAGTGAGTTTTTCTCACTCTATATTCGAGCAGCCCGACTGGAGAAGTACCTACCTCTGCTTTACAGAAGTCGCAGCCAAATAAAATTATTCTTTTCGAATGGTGTTATGTTCCTGCGGTGAGTAAGTTTGCCAATAATCTGCGAGGAAGCGCTGCGGTGACAACTGGTGGATCAGTCTTCTATGTTGTTGGCGCAGTGATTCCTCTTTTAAAGGGTCAGAGTGCGAGTGTGACTCTTCTGTTGTCACAGGCGTCCATATGATACGGTAACCGCTTACAAAACCAAATGTGTACCAAATGTGGTTTTGTTGCAAGTCAATTGCTACCTAAAAGAATACTAACTGATTTTTTCACGACGTTCTCCTTCACAATTTTAAGCTAGAAGATCGACTCTAGATCGGAAAGCATGGGAAAAAGAAACAGTGGAACGATGCAGGCTAATAAAATAATAATCTAACGGTTTGGTCAATATTTTATATAAACTTTACATGATAAATGTAATAAAAATTGAGCGTTGATAATATTAATATTATCCTAACATTTTCGAAGGTAGTTTTTTCACACCCTATATACGCACTTCGCACAACAATGGCGTTTCTAGAAACCTCCAACGATTATGTGATACGATGTCTTCTAATTTGACAAGGGGAAGGTAAAAGGAATTAAATTAATTGACATATCAAATTAATAAATCCTGGAACGTGGATGGTGCCCTTTTTCCTTACAAATTAAAATAAAACGAGTGGCCAAATTAAAAAAACCGACTCTTTTCTGCACTCTCGAGGTGCACTTCTGATCATACTCGTAACTCCGAAGATTCTCTACAAATCCTTACCAAATGTTAATGGCACCAATCGGAATATACCCTTCCAAACAAAAAAAGAATTTCCCGAATCGGTCCAGGCGTCTTCGAGTGATTTTGCGCGAGAAGAATCAGGGCACCACGAACCGGTAAGCGCAGCGTTGGACGTCCACCGACAAGATGGACCTTATAAAAACTGCACGTCGGCGGTGGATGCAGGCCGCTTCCAACCGCAATACATGGAAATCTTTGAGGCAGGCCTATGTCCAACAGTGGACGTCCTACGGCTAAGATTATAATGATGGAATTTGAAGATGAATTTCGCACTCATACGCACCGGTTATATTATCAAAGACAGTAAATGCTAAACCCAACTAAAATTAAACGTAAAATATACCTGCAGATAAACATTAACTAAACATCTACATATTTTAAAGGCATTAAAGCCTAGTTTAAATTCATAAAACTATTATGACACCTTAAAGTACTATTAAACTGTTTAATGCTTTCATTCTCCCGTTTTACATCTGCATGACCTATCATAAATGAAGTCATCATGGTCAACAGTGACCGTTAAATGGGAGGAAGTACTACTATTTTACGATCTATTGTCGCAGCTGTGAAAGCAGCTCATCTAATATTTACGATTGTTTTACGTGTGTCTACTGTCCAGGTTATGAGAGGATGCAAATGTAAATGGCTGGTTCGAATCCTAGCGAACAAAGACATTTTTTGTAATATTTTATTCATTCGAGTCGTTCAGGCAAACAATTTCGATATTGTATCCTGCGCACGGCAGCTTTTTTAAACTTTAGGGGGGTTACCAATTGATGAAGCTGACTGTACAAGTGATCAAAATTATGTTTGTTCGTATGAGCTGGTGGCTAACTGAAGGACGTGGCTTGAAGGAATCCGCCATGGCTTAACGATTTAAAAGCCATGACAGGAGCTTTTAGGCGGCCTAAAGACTCCGTCAACAGAGTTGGCCACTTTCTCATACGAAATTTCTTACTTTCAACTTGAACCAAACCCCAAATGCACACTCGCCCAGCTTCCATTGGGCATTGCTAACCAACCGGTCTCAAAGCTAAGCAGTAATCATACTCGGTATAGCTTAATCCAGGAATAGAACCCAGTTGGAACATTCACCTGAAATAATGAAAACATACTGCTATTAAAAGTAAGTTCGTATGAGCTAGTGGTCAACTCTGGTGACGGAGTTTTTAGGCCGCCTAAAGTGCTATTATAACTTGTAAGAAAATAGCAAGACTTTATGAAAAAAGTCTGTTTTTTCACTGTCTTGAATATAGATGGCAGCAGCTGCCGTTTGCCGTTTGTACAAGCAATATTGTGTGTAAACTTGATTATGGACTACTGATTGTCTGAAATAATGATTTATTATTATTATTAATATTATGTTATTAGGTATCTAATCAATCCGGTATGGAATGTTACCTTCTGCAAAATGTGGGATATACTTACCAAATGTGTTCGGACATACCTCTGACTACCCCCTTAGACAATTTTCGAAGGATCTAAATGACTAAAAAGATCCGTAAGAATATGTCTACCACACCTTGGGAATACAGTCTTGAACATATAATATTTTTACAAAATTTATCCGTTATCCGAAACTACCGAAGAATGTTTACTAAAGCACCCCACAAAGGGTCTTCGCAAGAAAAAGCAAGCTCCACCAAAAAGGCCACTTATCCATACAATATCGGGACAAAACGTCCCAGACTGAATTCCCGAGCTCTGTTTACAAGCTGAATAGGTCTGAAGCTTGGAACGGAGCCGCACTACGCTATGCATAAGATTGTAAGGCAGTGATTGTGTGAACAAGCGCGCTTTACAGGCTTTCGTATGCATAAATAAATAAATAATAAATAAATAAATAACGTTTATTTATCTCACACAAAACAAAATGGTTAAATAAAACTAAAGTTCATGAAACAAGGTGGCGTATGACTGTTTTGTGCGAAACTGGTGCCTGAAATAGGTTTGTGAAAACCTGTGTTACAGGTCACCAGGCTCTCACTCCACGGTTTAACATATTGTTTGCTAGCATAAACTCAGAGTAGGCCAGTGTCTATAAAAAGTTAGAAAAAACAAAAAAAAATTTAATCTTAACCTAAAAAGAAACAATGAGGTTGTTTGTTTTTGCGTGGGTGCGTGAGCATACAATTATCAATACATACGAATTTTAATATTTACGTGGTATGGGTGTACGGCGTAGTAAAAGACTGAGAAAGAAGGTAGGCCGTTTCGTCTGCCAGTGATTACCCACAAACTCGCCAAAAATTTCAGTTTACCGTGATCATGGCGCATGAAACCGAAATATCGGGAAACTCAAAAATCCAAAAATCATTGTAAATATCCCGTTTATTGTGTTTACAATGTATTTTTCATTTTTTCATTTAAACACACCATACCTTAAAAAACGTAACTACCTACAGCCGAACATAGAACCTCAAAGTGATCCTAGTGGTTCTAATGTTGAATTTAAAAATTTTGGCAATTTCATCCTTTTTGAAGTCGGTTAAAAAAAGGCCTTTACACAACATAAAAAACGTAAAGTCTTCCGTTCCGGAGGTAACAGTCGTGAGCCTGTTTAAGTTTTACTAGCTTCTCGCTACGTCCTACCACAGTACGCTCTCCATCATCACGACGTAACACTGCGCCGCTTTCATCGGCACAGTAAAAGGCTCGCAGCAACGCTTCGACACCATCTGAAGGTTTGAAAGCTTCAAGCCCTGAGGGCTTGAGAGCTGGCTTTGTGACAAAGCTTTTTAGTTCTCTGACAGTTTCAGAGACAAGCTGGTGATAGAGTAAGATCTGGAAACTGTATTCAGTGTGTAATAGAAACCATAGATCCATGAAGGTGTTATTATTTTAATTATGTTTCGATATTTGGTTCTATTTATAAACCGACTTTAAAAAGGAGGAGGTTCTCAATTCGTCGCAACTTTTTTTATTATTATTTATGTCATCCTTTTCAAAATTAAAATAATAACTTCTGCAAAATTTGGTTCTGTGCAATTATGTATTTGGACGTACCTTAGACTACTACTTAGACATCTTCAAAAGATTTTAAATGTCTTAGTATGATAAAATAACTATAGTCATAATGGGTATATACAAAAGCATGTAGGGTTTTTTCAATCTCATCCTTGATAGTCCTAGTCCTATCTCGTCGCTCGGCAAAAGGTGGGAAAAAGTGGCAAAAGTCTCCCCCAATTTCCTTCCCAATATTTTGATAGGTAAGTACACTTATTAACTTGCGTTTTTTTTAACATTTGTTCCGCAAATGCCTCATTTCTCTTCAACCAAACATAAAATAATGTCATACAACTCAATAATAACTGGTAAAGTGTTCAACAGATCTTTTTTTCGACCGCTCAGCGGGGTACTCACCAGGGTGCCATAAAGGAAAGAGCCGCAAAAAACGCTGTCAAAGTCAGATGTCTCATTGAAGGAAAAACTGTGTTATAGTCGTATTGCTCATTATACGGACTAAAGTGAAGGAAAAAATGTCATTTTTCCTTCAATTTTGACATAAAACGTATCAAAACTAATCAAAATTGAAGGAAAAATGACATTTTTTCCTTCAATTTTAGTCCGTATAATGAGCAATACGACTATAGTATCCAATGAGGAAAAAATAACTTTATCCAAACTCTTTAGCTTTGTTTATGGTCAGTTGGATACTTATAGGATCTTAAAAGCTGAGAGGTTGTCTACCGCGCCTTGGGGATACAGTGGCAGTGCAGCGCGGCAGCTGCAGCTTTTTAAAGTTCAAATTTATTTTTGGTAGGTACAGAAAGCGTCATTAATTGGTATCCCCCTAGTAAGAGGTCGGTTTGCAAGCCGTTGATCTCAACTTTTGTAAAAACTTTTACATCTTGCTTACTTATGGATATCTTATTTCGCTCGAGTTCCTAAACAAAAATAGCTGATATAATACCCGACTGAAATCCAAGGTTGAAATGAAAAGAGTCTTTGTTCAAATCAATAGGGGGATACCGATTGATGACACTGACTGTACATGCCCACATTTTGCAAAAGTCCGTAGACTAAAATATCTCCATATCTCAAAAAAAAACTTAAAATTGTTTAAATGTGGCGTAAGTTAAAATAAGTATTATGTTCAATTAGGAAGAAGTTCTTAAGAACACAGGATAACATAGTTTGGAGACCATAAACTTTGTTAAATCAATCTTGTCTGGTTCAATAAACAATTTTTATTTTATATTTTTTTTTATGGACAGGTTGCAAGCCCATCGACGCAGCTAACTGGTATCCTCACGACGCGCTCTTGTTTCTTTTCTTCCACTAAGTGCATTACGTTGTTTTGTGCAGTGTATTCTGGCCTTTAAGCAGATGTTTTTATTTCTTTAGTCAATGTTGCTTCCAAACTAGTATTCTGGTCCTGCACAAAATCAATGACCCAATGTGGTTTTTTTATAATTGAATAATTAATTAATTCCTAACAGCCACAAAAACCCCATTAGCATACAATCCAAAGCTGCAGGTTTGCAATAAATTTTGCATCCGTTTTAAAACGAACGACCGAAGATTTTTATTTTTAAAATATATTTTTTTCGTACCTATAAGTAAGTAAACTTATATAGGTAATTAATATTACCTAAGTAAGTATACAATGTTTGATATGTATTTTTTACGTAACCATTATCAGCTAGTGTCTGGTGGTTATTGGTACTTTTACTAAAAATGATCATTTAACAAACGCCTGAACAGATCTTTAAAAATTAAGTATAACTAAGAACTATCTCGACCACGTTAGTTTTCAATCAAAAAAAAACCGAAACATAATCCCTTCGTCCGTTTAGGAGCTAAAATGCACACAAACATACACACAGATACACTCTACAAACTTATAAAAATCTTTTTAACTTATTAAACTTATAAAGGCGCAAACACACGCTTACCCAGGCTCGCCGACTGAATGCCAGTGCCAACGTGTAGGCAGCACCACTCGCCTCGCCTTGCCATCGCTCGCTTAGCTGGCCGAGTGAATTTTCCGAACCAATTTTCATTGGTTTGCATAGACTCGCCAAGCGTGTGGACGGTAGCACTCGCCTTCGCTCGCATTGGCTTAGGCTGGCCCAGCGTTTGAACCATAAGACCCATCGGGGGCTAAAAATAAAAGATGGCGGCGGTCGCTTTACAGGAAACTACTGCCTAACTAATAAACGGAGCACGCTTAATTGTTGAATAATGTAATTTATGTCGTATCATTGCTCGTTTCAAATGCAGTTATTTCGGAGTGGAATGCGCAATCGGCAGAGGGCTAATGTAACGACACAGTTACTGGTGATTTCAGATAATAGCCAATTATTAGATATGGATCTTACTAGAAAGAACATGAGCGAGCGTGATGTCTTGATTTGACAGAACGAGACGAGTTCTTATGCCGCCATATTAGCACAGATTGAAACGAGATAGGTACCTAACTCGATTTTGCACGAGAAAACGAGTCGCGAAAATTTTGTCACGTTGCACATGCTAGGCCTGCTGGTTTTTGTAGTTGGTTATGAAACACAGTTACGTATATGGAATAAATAATTTCTTTATAATAACTAGTTACAAAACACAAGTACATTTACGAAAATGGAATAAAGGGTTTTCACGGTATTGTTCGTGAAATAACCAGGATTAGAATAACCTAACTCTAAAGATATTTCAAAGTGACCTTTACGATCTTATTGAATTCTAATTGGACTTGAGTCTAAGCTCAAACATTTTTGACTATTTAACCGACTTCCAAAAAGGAGGAGGTTCTATGTTCGGCTGTATTTTTTTTTTTTTTTTTTTTTTACCTTATTTTTTATTTTTTTTTATTTTTTATGTATGTTCATCGATTTCTCCGTCAATTGTGGACCGATTTAGAAAATTATTTTTTTGTTACAAAGGGTATACTTCCGAGGTGGTCCCATCTTCACCAAATCAGGATCTGATGAGGGGATCCCATGGAAATCGAGGGAAACCCTCAAATTTTTTGTGTGTTTGTGGAACTATCGGGCTGAAATTTTGTGCACTTATAGATTCTCGAAAACAATGAAATATTATGGTATCAGCAAGCTGATCTGATGATGGAGTCAAAAGCTGTTCAACAGAACTCCTCAGTAAATAAGCTGATTGAGTTGAAACTCGGCTTATCTGTCAAGTTCCAAATACAATGTAATAATTTGGTGTCAATGAGCTGATCTCATGATGGAGTCAAGAGCTGCTCAACAGAACTCTTCAATAAATAGTCTGATTGAGTTGAAACTCGGAACTCAGCATATCTGTGAAGTGTCAACTACAATGTAATAATATCGTAACAGCGAGCTGATCTGATGATGGAGTCAGGACCTGTTCCATGGAATTTTTTAGTGATATGGGTATCAAATGAAAGGGCTTGATGAGCGAAACACAATAAGTAAAGTAACATCTTTCTAAATTAAAAAAAAAACAGAAACAAGGAAAAAAAACAACACTAAAAATGGAAAAATAAAAAAATTTCAAAAAAACCGCCTGCGTGGACTACTATTTTTTTTATCCCACGGGAACCGTACAATTTTTCGGGATAAAAGTAACCTATGTCCTATTCCCGGTTATTATCTATCTACATTCCAAATTTCATCAAAATCGGTTTAGTAGTTATAGAGATACGTGGCAACAAACATTCACACACACACACACACGGACTTTCGCCTTTATAATATTAGTAGGATAGTAGGATATATAATAACAAATTAAATAAATCTGTTTTTATTCTTATTTTTCGCTTTTTAGTGCAAGTATTTTATGAAGTCGGTTATATTTTTTTTTTGAAAAATTTTATTTCTAAAAAAAGTCGAAGTCAAAGGAGCTTTGTCTTTGATTTTGAACTCAAGCATGTTTCGTGTCTAAAACGATGATTCGTTTACTTTTCCATAGAAAATAGTCAAAAATGTTTAAGCTTAGACTCAAACCCAAATACATTCCAAAGTATACAAGATCCTTTACAATCAAAACGTGAGAGAATTCCAATAATGTGCGTTGATACCAAAGCGATGTCAATTAATACCTAATCGTAAATCAGGGCTATTTTATGCGCTATTGTGCATTATTACGATTGTATTCGTTAATTTAATTAATTTGAATATGTGCTTATCTGTTTCGAACATAATGTCCTATGAGTAATTTTATTACGATTGAATCTATATGTATAACTAGTGAACGCCCGCGGCTTCGCCTTCGACTACTATTTGTTTATCCCACGGGAACCATACATATTTTCGGGATATAAAGTCTATGTGTTATTCCACAACCTAAACTATCATCATTCCAAATTTCATCAAAATCGGCTTAGTAGTTTTAGGGATACGTGGTAACAAACAAACGTGTTAACTACTAGGTAGGGATTGATAGAGCTCCTGGGACCACCTTCACATCACAAAACTAGAGAATCGTGAAAATTTATTCGGTTTTAAGCTATGCAAAGACAGAATCGCAAAGTCTTAGCTCACATTGAAAATGAAAAATCTTATCAATATTTTCAATTCCGACGGGATTCAAACCCGCAATGATACAAGCGAGCCTCCTTAAGCCGGAGTGCCTTTACCAATTCGGCTACGGCATCCTTGTCACGTCAGGTTGAAAATCTTGAAAAGCTCATATTTATCGATTTAAGCATCGATTAGCGCCATCTACAGGGTAACTAATAATCGGGTTAACACTATAAAAAATAAAAATCTACAGCTCAACGTGCCACTAGTTAAATAAATTGGTAAACATCGATAAACAAACTGCTGAATATATAGGCGAATGGAATAATGAAACTGAAATATTTTAATGACCATCAATCTGATTTCAATTAAAACTTTGCTCATTTATCTGAATATCTCGACAAAATATTAGCGTAATAAATATAATGGCGATATAATTCAGTCTTTGTTATTCTTCAAGAGAAGACTAACGATGTGGCAACCGAAGCCAGTCACGATTGACGGAATTCATTGAAGATCTGCAAGTCAGCTTACAGGATACTACATAGTTTCAATGACGCGTTTCCATTGTGAAAGTACTTGACGACACCTGCTTACATTTATTTTATTTAAATAAATAAATAATAAATAAAATAAATATTGCTGGTCATTTTTCACAGCGCTATCTTGCCCCAAACTAAGCAAAGCTTGTACTATGGGAACCAGATAACTGATAGAATACTTATATTTGTAAATCCATACTTATAATACTATAAAATACCCAGAAACAGAACAAACATCTATGTTCATCACACAAAATGTTTGTCCTGGATGGGAATCGAACCCACGAACTACAGCGCATAAAGCAGAGCTACTACCAACTGAGCTGATATATATTTATTATAATTGTATAAGTATTCTGTTCTTAAATTTTTTAAATCACAAATATCTATCATCTGCACTGACAAAAAAATTACAATATACGAGTAGGTACAATTCTGATATTTAGGACAGCGGTGTACATAATAATTCACTGAGTACTCAGCTCATGAAAAGAAAAGAAAAACGAAACTTACGAAAATAATAAATACGTTACCTACTCGAACTGAAAAAAATATTGCTAGAACTTGCACCTTTCCTGCGTGGTTTTATTTGCAAGCAGTCAGTTGCACGTTCTGTTTACAATTCCAAAACTTACAGCTTGCATGCATGATTACGCTTTCACTAGTCAATTTGCATGCAACTGGCACCTTGTATGCAAGTAGCCTGCAATGTAAACGCGGCTTTACGATCATTGAATACTACAAAGTTTGTATGAGTTAGTACTGGATTACGTAATAGTTTGTATAGTACAGTGACAAGGATAGGTTTGTAGGCTATCACCACAATGACTGACCGTTGGGCAAAAGAAAAATATCTTGTGTTTTTCCTAGTGAGAATAGTATTCAAAGAAATCAGCTTAGTAACGGATCTAAGTGGTGGTTTTGATCTTCAAGTAGTTGAGTAGATATTTATTGGCTAATTGCAAAAAATAACTTTCTGATCTATCCAGATATTTTACTAACAGCGCCGTCGCGGCATTCCGTTTAGTGATGGTTTATGGTGATGATGATGATGAAAGTAGCCTATAACCTTCCTCAAGAGTTAGCTATAACGTGCATACAGAATTTTTCAAGCCCAACTGGTAGTTCCTGAGTTTAGCACGTCTAAACAACCAAACAAACAAACTATAGATTATAATATTCGGGTCAAAGTGCATTTTAATTTCTAAAGGAAAAATTGTTTACACACGGTCGGCATTTGAACTCGCCTACGCCAACTACAAACCACAATACATACATCAAAGTTATGAGGGACTTCTTCGACGTTAACTTCATTGCTGAAGGTCGTGACCGTCCTGAAACGCCTTGACGGAAACGTTGATAATTTTTTTCCACATTGTAATGATGAAATATTTAGTGTTGGTATTTTGGTGAACGCTTGTGGTGAAACAGCTTCATGGTCTTAGATAGGTGTTTATTGTTCGACGGTGGAATGGGTTCTGACTCTTTAATACATGATATGAACTATATTTAAAGCTATGGCTAAAACGCTGAGTGTGCAGTTACACTCACACTACAACATTGCTCTATCCAGGGCCATACCATGAACTCTTAGAGCAATGTTAAAACAAGCTTAAAACAGTCCTACTGCTTTAGAAATGACATCCGTTGTCATGTTTCAAGCTTGTTTTAACATTGCTCTGAGAGTTCATGGTACGGCTACTGGTCTTCTCTCAGGGCAGTGGTTATAGTTATGTTATGAGCCTGTAACGTCCCACTGTTGGGCAAAGGCCTCCCTTCCTTCTCTCCAGTCATCCCGATTTTGAGCTACCGTGGACCAATCCTTCAAAGCAATCAGCTCGTCTCTCCATCTACTGTCTGTCTGCCACGAGGTCGTTTTCTGTTCAGAGGCGTCCTCTCTGTTGTGGCTTATAGTGTCCTGTTATTGCATTGATTTGGTCTGATCAGCGGACCAGGGTGTTGATTCTAAGTACTACCAAACTTTTTATCAACCACAAACAAAACGTCAACTAAACCTTAGATTTTCGTCTGTTTCCTGTTCTACTAATGACCAAAAACTCTGTTGTGGGTGGTTGTGGTGATATTTTAGCTATGGTTTGGACTTTGGCATAACAATTTTTTGGAAAAGCTAATCTACTGTTCACCAAATAGCTGACATAAACAAAACGGAGCGGAATGTTTGACGTTGTCATTTACTATAATTGCCCTGCAGGGTTTACTTATCTTATTTTACCAAAATTTAACTCCAAACCCACTTATCTAACGTCAATACCCATACGTCTTCTCGATACAGCGATTTTAAACGAAAACACGTCCTTCCTAGCGATTTGCGAAGATTTATACGGGGTTTTAAGTTGCTGAGCTCGATGCATTCTTCCGAGTTTCTAAATAAACTGCAGTTGAAGATTTAGGACTGGGATATTTAGTTCAGACTTTATAGTTTAATTTCTTTTACTGGGGCATCGCTTCAGAATAGTGGCCGATAAAATTTGTTAAAACAAAATTTAACTATTCTTGTAATAATTAAATACTAAAAATATTACTTTTTTTAATAATTCTATTATTTGGTCTTTCATTTTGAGTTCTTTTAACTCGATGATTTTATTAAAAAAGTAGTAACCGAATAAAAGTTAATTATTATAAACCTATTATGTTATTAAGTTATAAAAATATTTACAAACCTAAAAGATAATTTTAGGTTGTTAGATTTGTAAACATTTTTTTTATTCCGACTTTTCAATATACCTAAAACAAAAAATAAATATTTCATTCTGTTCATTCCAAAAATCGTTTCTCAAAACATGCTCAAGTGCTCAAGTGCATTTTATTTGAAAAAAGGCACGGAATAGGAGGTTCTCGTATAAAGGTACCTACAATAGGCGTAGGCACAATAATACGAGAAAACATTTTAGTTCCCGTTAGTTCCAACTCAACAAATTCGTGTCGAGGGGATATAAGAATAAGTATAATAATCCATTAAATACAACGTCCATGTAAAGGAAACGGTTCACCTAATGACCCTGATCCCCTCAAACGTAATCCCGGACAGAAACAGCATAATACTTTTTCGTCGGCTCTCCCCATACACAGTGAATGATCAATCAGTAAATTAACTTTCTGTAAGTTTACTTATGCCTATCTTTTTTATTTTGAAAAAGCATCTTTATTGATTTCAGACAGCTTTCCAGAACATTCTTTTTAATAAGGATGAAGAAGATGAAGAGAGCTGTGACCAAGGTTTTTATTATACTACTAATGCGTTTACTGTAGCATATTGGACGCCTATGATACCAGAAGAGTCACACTCGCGCTGCTGACCCTTTATATTTTTCACTGCGTCGACAACTCAATGGACAAGACTGGTCCACTAGTTGTCACCGCAGCGCTTCCTCGCAGAAACAGAAAAGTTTTACAATTTGACTGGCAATTACTGCAGGAGGGATTTTTTCCAAAAAAAATATAGGTATCGCTTGGTAAAAGCCCTTCTAAATGAAAGCATCCCCATTTTTCATTGCCAATGCATTCATTGACACGTAATGATGAGCCCTTGTAGTCTTTGTGAACATGCGTTCATTTGTACATAATGGTCGAGATTTTTAAGAGTTCAAAGTCAAGAAAAATTTGAATAGATCAGTCGTGCGAGATAGGTTGTACCTACTACTATTGATCCTTCGCAGTTGCAACACTCGATTGCAGTACCTATGTATTAATGGCAACAAAAGTCCTACGATCTACATCCCACCAAACAAACCAGAGCACTACGATGTATCACTACTGTATGCAATGTTATGTTGCGTGGCTCCTTGCCTGTAAATACATCCGTTCAGGGTCGGTTCTTATCCCGGTTAGATTGCGGCATGTCCGCGGTAATCCGCCATTAGTGGCCACCCATTCCGCGGATTATACAGGAGATAGCTCATACATGTATCGAGGTATTTGCGTGGCAAGTAGACACGAAAGTAGACCTACACTGAAATACCTAATGAAACGCTTCTTAGTTTAAGTGGTGCTTATCATTGACATTAATTTCCAGTAACTGTCATTCTTGTATACGATTCTGAAGGACGTCTCAAATAGATAAGTACGTATCTGTCATTTTTGACATCATCTGTCATTTTGACATATTCTGTCATTCTTGACATCTTGATGCAGTGGGGCCACGAACCTACGATTTTAACTATGACTGGTAGTCCCACTAAGCAGTGGAACCACGAACCCATGATTTCAGGGATAGTGGGACCACGAGTAATAGTGGTACAATCCCAGTGGGACCACGAGTCGCGACTCGTTTATGGGTTTATATTTAAGGATTAATTTTTCATAATGCGTCCACTGTATCGGCAGCGATCGGATTGACGATGCCAGTTCTTTCGGATTTTCGTATTGAACGCACAGAGCGAGCGCGCGGAGTGCGTCCACTGATCGGCATTCCGTACGACGTCATCGGCAGGCATCGCAAAAGTTGCCTCTTGGAGCAACGGTGTCGGCATTGCCGATGTGTGATGCGTACGATGCGGACAGGTGGACGCACTTATATGAGTTTCTATACAAATAATACTACGATCCATTGCGTGCGATGCGTCCGAAGCGTACGATACCGACAAGTGGACGCTTACCTGAGGGGCTAGACAAGTGTCATAATTGCTGATGGAATAGAATAGAATAGAATGTGTTATGAATGAATTGACGTCATGAAATTTGATCTAGCGTTTCGAACTTCAAATTGGTAGCCAAGTGTCTTAGATTCTATTCTACAAAACGAAACGTCAATGTAATACGATATTCTCCATACAAATGCGTAGCCAAGCGGCAGTTTTGACAAGAGAATACGACTGCGAACGTTTCTATTGTACGCTTAGTAAGCGAACGCCAGCACCTTGTAGATTACGCTACGACTACGATACTCTAATAGGCAAGATGGTGATTGTTTAATCAGCTGTTGGAGTAAGGTTGATGTGTGCCGTTCATTAACCGACTTCGAAAAAAGGAGGAGGTTCTCAGTTCGTCGGAATCTTTTTTTTTTTGCTTTTTTTTTTGTGCTTTTTTTTTATGTATGTTCACCGATTACTCGAAGACGCCTCGACGGATTTCAAAAATTCTTTTTTTGTTTGAAAGGATACACTTTCCAATTGGTCCTTTTGATCATCAGGTCAGGATCTGATGATGGGATCTTGGAGAAATCGAGGTAACTCTTCAAAATTTATAGGCACACTTGAAGCGATTAGGGTATTTTTTTAAAGCTTTATAGGTTATCGGTGACAATGCAATATTATGGTAACATTGAGCTGATCTGATGATGGAGTCAGGAGCTGTTCAACAGAACTCCTCAGTAAATAGTCTGATTGAGTTGAAACTTGGAACTCAGCATGTCGGTCAAGTTCCGATTACAATGTTATAATATGGTGACAGCTAGCTGATCTGATGATGGAGTCAGGACCTGTTCAATGGAACTTCTCAGTGAATAACAGTGGAACATCCATGTTTGGGCTCATTTTAATCAGCTCACCCTTAGTCTTACCCAATAACAGTTTATATTGAAGTCGGTTTTAAAATTTTTTTAATTTAGCCACTTGTTTTTGTGATAGTTTTGTTTGTTGTTTGTAAAAATTGTAAAAATGATTTGTAGAAATGCATTTAAATTGTTGTGGGCAGCGCATAATGAAGAAATGTGGCTCAGCCCTCAGGCGTCAGAGCCGAAATGTATCTCGACACTGTTTAGTTAGAGCAAATGGTGAAATGCAATAAAAAATGTTATATTTAGCAAATAACTCTTTATTTAAATAAAATTCGTTAAAACTAGGTACATATAATCTTAAACTTAATACTTATTGCATAAACAGTTAACAACTTTGGTATAAAACAATACATTGGGTTCCCTTATCATAAAATATTACTTTACAGTTTTCTTTATTAGAATATTGTTGTTAGTACTACTTACAGTAAAAAAAAAAAACAAAACTCGAACTTAAAATTATTTAGCATACCTACACCACCATCTTTGGTACTGTAACGATCCCTATTTTTAGACTATAATTTAACTAAAGGAATTTATATTTTTTTTCATCACTCATACTTCAGTCTACTTGAGAAAGAGCCCTTGAGCTTAATTTATTGAGATATTTCGTTTAGTGTAAAACTTAAAAATTCACATGACCATAAATTATAATCATTTAGATTGTGCTGGCGACAATATTTTTTACAACTCTTGGAACTCATGGGCATCATACTTTTTGTGCGTCTGGAAACTGAAATTTAGAAATAGGTTATTCCCTTTATTTTTTTTTATGCGTTGAATATTTGAACGTGATTGGGGGAGCGCGTGGTGGTCTTTGACTAGACACACCCCATTTAGGAGGGGATGATTTTGAACAAAAGGACGAGACTCTAGGGAAACGGGACAGAAAGTTGGAGGACAGAAAGTGGGAGAGAGGGTCTGAGGGGAGTCGGAAGAATTAGAAAGTCAGAGTTAAAAGTTGACCAGATCGATTGGTAGAAAAAACCCTAGAATCAGTGTTGGTTATTATGAGTAGTTGTAAATTAGATTCAGTGTAAATTGAAATAATCTAAGTATTTTACAGTATCCACGTTTAATTAAAATTTACTTTTAAATTCAGTGAGCAGTCTTTGGTAATGTATCTTAGAATAAGCTAGTAAAATAATAATTCAGGGGAAGGCAGTCTAAGGGCAGGGATTCAAAGAATAGAAAGTTGATATTTTATTCCTCACCGCCATTCTATTTTATTTAAAGAAATTACATTTAATCTGATTATGTGTGCATGGTAATTAAGTTTCCATACAGGTTAGGTGGTTGCTGAGATCGAGACAATTTATTAGAGTTAAACTAATCTATGCATGCTATTTTCTGTAGATATCCACAGTGAAGCTGAGAACGAGCTAACTAACACTGGCTTTAGCTGACGCTTACAAACATATCCTTTCCTATCCTAAATTAAGCATTCAGTGTAACAAACAACTCAACAAGCACTGAATTCACTTTTCACTTTAACTTGCTTTATTAATTGACTCATTTTGTTAGAGACGCTTGGGTGATGTCTGTGGTTATAGTGCATACGTTGTGACTTGTGGATTCCTAGTATGAAACAACGTCCTGAATAGCGCAGTGCTATTAAGCATCGACATGGAACAAGTGCTTCGAGTCTTATGGATTTCATTAAATTATTTTGTTAAGGCTGGATTTTGCCAAACTGGATTAAGTTTTATCTTTAGATTAAACCACAGATTAAACTGCTGTTTGTTTGAATATTTTGACATTGTAAAGTTGACACCTTAGAACCAGGAGTAACGGAATGACTGCTCCGGGAGTGGGATGACAGTTTGGTCGAATCCAGCCTAAGAGGTCCATTTATTGCTCGGCGTTTAGGTTAACTCAGATCTGTTAGATAAATCTTGGTACTTGGAGCATGTCTGGCGAGCCATTATAGCGTCAGGATGACATTTTCCGAATACTTCGCAATGTATTCTGGGGATGTCAAGCGTATAACGCTAATGCCTTCGAATACGCAGTTGGTTAAAACGCGGCCTTGATACGAGTACTTTGAATCTAATAGCATCTAACAGTAAATGGACCTTTGTTTGATTGAAATCAATAGGATTTCAATATAGGTAAAATATAGGCGCCTTCCCTTCCCTTTCCCTTTCCTTGTTTGCGCTTGCGGGGCTTCTGTAGTTAGAACCAGGAGTTTTCCTCATCCCTAAGTCGCGAGACAAGACATTCCTGGGCACATGACTCTAGGTCCTCAGGATTCTAGATGACTGTGTTGGGTAGGGGATTTTGCATGAAAACAATAAATTATTCTTGATCCATCTGATCTAGATTCCCCACATACATGATGACATGACCAATTTAACATTGGTCCTGACTGATCTTTTGTGCAATTCACGCAAGTATTCATTTATTTCGACAAATTCACTAATGCAATCAATTTGTTTCCCTTACAGCTACTCCGGGTTCCATGGGCTCATTTAGAATTTAAGATTCTTATTTTACTTGTATTATAATTTAAATTTAAATACCTTAGTCGTTGACTTGTCTATTGTGATTAAAACATTTTCGGTAACGAGATTATTTATGTAACAAAATTGCAACAGTATTAAATGTGTGTGCAACTTAAATATATTTTATTTTACCTTCTTGGCTTTCACATTTCATTAGGAATATTACTTTAGATAATAAAATCAGGGTAACTGATTAGCAGGTAGATTTCATTAGCTTCAGAGTACATTTATTTTTAGGCCAGGTTAGAGTTTCGTTACAGTGGTGCCGCGTGACCAGGATATAGGCCATTAAATATTGAATTATTAATTTAATTCAATAGCCTGTAAAAAGAGTTTTGGGTTACTACAAAATGAAATCACAACGTAGTCTAGACCAGATCATGTGCCATTCAAATGTGAAAGCCAGTTGGAAAAAAAAATAAATAAAAATAAAACAAACAATAGACAAGACAAGTCGTAAAACTGTTGCGTTAATGTTGGGTATATTTTTTTTTGTGTGTACTGCGTCTTTAGGTAGAAGTTTTAAGTCTGTAGGTAGGTGTTTCAAACAGTTTAACAAAAGCTTGGGTCATTGGTAGAAAAACGAATCCGCCACACGTGCGACTTCGGTTTGTTTTGTATGAATAGACTTAGAATTTTGAGACGGTTTAAGCAATAAAAAAAGGATACTTCAATAGAGTAGGTAGGTACTCTTTTGGCGTTCGTTAGTAAACGACTCTTTATTTCAGGAAAATAATAACAAAGCTAGGGGCATCATAAAATAAATTACTAGTGCAGGCCTAGTTGGTTGAATTATTATTAGGTAGATTAATCATGTTTTAGGGATGGTATGACGTAGGAGCTAAGTTTTATTTGTTTGGATGTTTGAAATATCATCAGGTTCTCACTTAATTGCATTAGAAAGTTTGGTTTTCGGATGTTTGTCAAGAAAATATTGTACTTTAAGATAAAGATCAATATTTTGTCGGTTGGTTTACGTTGGAATATTTTCCTATTTAGAAAGAAAGTTAAGTTCGTATGAGCAAGTGGCAAACTCTGGTGACGGAGTTTAAGGTCGCGTGAAGGCCACCGTCAGACTTAAAAGCTGCAAATTAACTTATAAAAATAAAAAAAGTTGTAGGGGCGAGCAAATAAAAATATTCTAATTCATGTAACATGTTGCATTGTAGCAGGTATAACTACGAATCGTAGGGGCGTGTCCGACCTTTTTTTTGTGTGAATGTCTTAGATTTTGAAAGCGAATGAGTGTGACAGTTATAAAAGTAGAATTTTAGTTAGATTAGACAAGAGTCATAGGGGCGTAGGTGTTATCTATCAATAATTAATGTTTATTCACAAAAGGTAATTTTAAATTCCAGTGTTTCGATGACAACGCTGAAACATCCTGAGGACCGTATGCTTCGTCTCCGTCTAGACTTAGTGGGGAGCCGTTGGTTTCTACGTGTCGTGGGGATCCGTTGGTTCATACATCATGCGTGAGAGCCGTCTCCTTTCGTGGTGCAGGTTGAGCCGAGTGAACTGCTCCGAAACAATGCTCTGAGCTAAGTAGTCTTGTATTTATATTATAGGTTTACACCATTTCTTTAGGCCCGCTTGTTTGAATGTTTATCTGTGTTGATCTAGAAAATCAATATCATCAACATTTTAGGTAATTACAAAACTTTTAATGAAGTTATAGAGGCATTGACAGTTTAATGCCATACGTTTTGTTTCTCTTGTTTACTCGATTGCCTGCAGAAGGGAGGGTTATGTTTTCCGAGTGTATGTATGCATGTGTGTCTATTTATTTGTAAAACTCTACAGCCTAAATGGCTCTACGGATTTCAACGTATGAGGTGTCATTAGATTTGGTTTGATTATGGGAGTACTAGGCTATAATTTTGTTGGAATAATGAGAACTCGCAGTCGAGTTTGTTTAGTTAATCTATATTTACCAAAGATCTTCTATATGATACTTACTAATATAATAAAGCAGAAGAGTTTGTTTGGTTGTTGTTTCTTTGTTTGTTTGAACGCGCTAATCTCAGGAACTACCAGTAGGATTTGAAAATTGTTTCTGCATGTGATAGCTAAACTCTTGAGGAAGATTATAAGTTACCTTACATCATCATCATCATCACCCTAAACGATCACTACGGCAACGCCATGAGGGTGGAAACTAGTCAAATAATAAAATCGATTCATATCTGGGTTAATTACTTTCGTGGTTCGCCAATATTTTTATCAGATGTATTTACTCCTAAATTTATCAATTTCAGAGTTTATTCCTCCGACTACAAATGCAGAGGGCACGTGAGGGCCGTAGAGACTCGTTTAGAACATCCGTCGGTAGAGACAAGACGACACAGGGACGTCTCGTGTTAAGGGTGCCTACGCGGGTGGAGCTAGATCGGAATAGCTTCATAATAATATCCTGAGCTAAGTAGTTTATTTTATTTGATAAGATTATCATCATCTTTTTAGATAGGTACTGTTTTCCGCTGCTACACAAAGACACCGCTTATACTTGAATGAATGCATGGGTTGTTTTGATTTAGTTTTAGGATGCCTGGAAATGGCATTACTTGTGTATCTGATCTGGGTTCGATTCCTAGATGTCATGATAAGCCATATTACGGTGAGATTGATCCCAGAAATGGATTTTTCAAGTAGGTAACGTTATCAATAAACGCATTTTAAGTTTAATCTGGGATAGGTCTGTTATAGGTAAATGTAATATTCAATAATATCGAAAAAGTTCATAAAAGCCTATCTAATTAGATTTTAGGGAGTAGAAACATCGTCAGCACAATCATTTGAGACATCATTTGGGCTCAATTCCCACAATATGATTTGGATTAAATAAATAATAAGGGATGATAGGATATATTCATAGTTCATTTGGTGTTGAAAATAAGTGAACTTTAAATAGTAATTTTACGAAATTGTTATCAAGTTGAAACTATTTTAGAGTGAATTTCTTTCAATTTTCTCGGTCTGCACCTTAAAATATCAATAAATTCAAGGGGCGACTGTAACGATCCCTATTTTTAGACTATAATTTAACTAAAGGAATTTATATTTTTTTTCATCACTCATACTTCAGTCTACTTGAGAAAGAGCCCTTGAGCTTAATTTATTGAGATATTTCGTTTAGTGTAAAACTTAAAAATTCACATGACCATAAATTATAATCATTTAGATTGTGCTGGCGACAATATTTTTTACAACTCTTGGAACTCATGGGCATCATACTTTTTGTGCGTCTGGAAACTGAAATTTAGAAATAGGTTATTCCCTTTATTTTTTTTTATGCGTTGAATATTTGAACGTGATTGGGGGAGCGCGTGGTGGTCTTTGACTAGACACACCCCATTTAGGAGGGGATGATTTTGAACAAAAGGACGAGACTCTAGGGAAACGGGACAGAAAGTTGGAGGACAGAAAGTGGGAGAGAGGGTCTGAGGGGAGTCGGAAGAATTAGAAAGTCAGAGTTAAAAGTTGACCAGATCGATTGGTAGAAAAAACCCTAGAATCAGTGTTGGTTATTATGAGTAGTTGTAAATTAGATTCAGTGTAAATTGAAATAATCTAAGTATTTTACAGTATCCACGTTTAATTAAAATTTACTTTTAAATTCAGTGAGCAGTCTTTGGTAATGTATCTTAGAATAAGCTAGTAAAATAATAATTCAGGGGAAGGCAGTCTAAGGGCAGGGATTCAAAGAATAGAAAGTTGATATTTTATTCCTCACCGCCATTCTATTTTATTTAAAGAAATTACATTTAATCTGATTATGTGTGCATGGTAATTAAGTTTCCATACAGGTTAGGTGGTTGCTGAGATCGAGACAATTTATTAGAGTTAAACTAATCTATGCATGCTATTTTCTGTAGATATCCACAGTGAAGCTGAGAACGAGCTAACTAACACTGGCTTTAGCTGACGCTTACAAACATATCCTTTCCTATCCTAAATTAAGCATTCAGTGTAACAAACAACTCAACAAGCACTGAATTCACTTTTCACTTTAACTTGCTTTATTAATTGACTCATTTTGTTAGAGACGCTTGGGTGATGTCTGTGGTTATAGTGCATACGTTGTGACTTGTGGATTCCTAGTATGAAACAACGTCCTGAATAGCGCAGTGCTATTAAGCATCGACATGGAACAAGTGCTTCGAGTCTTATGGATTTCATTAAATTATTTTGTTAAGGCTGGATTTTGCCAAACTGGATTAAGTTTTATCTTTAGATTAAACCACAGATTAAACTGCTGTTTGTTTGAATATTTTGACATTGTAAAGTTGACACCTTAGAACCAGGAGTAACGGAATGACTGCTCCGGGAGTGGGATGACAGTTTGGTCGAATCCAGCCTAAGAGGTCCATTTATTGCTCGGCGTTTAGGTTAACTCAGATCTGTTAGATAAATCTTGGTACTTGGAGCATGTCTGGCGAGCCATTATAGCGTCAGGATGACATTTTCCGAATACTTCGCAATGTATTCTGGGGATGTCAAGCGTATAACGCTAATGCCTTCGAATACGCAGTTGGTTAAAACGCGGCCTTGATACGAGTACTTTGAATCTAATAGCATCTAACAGTAAATGGACCTTTGTTTGATTGAAATCAATAGGATTTCAATATAGGTAAAATATAGGCGCCTTCCCTTCCCTTTCCCTTTCCTTGTTTGCGCTTGCGGGGCTTCTGTAGTTAGAACCAGGAGTTTTCCTCATCCCTAAGTCGCGAGACAAGACATTCCTGGGCACATGACTCTAGGTCCTCAGGATTCTAGATGACTGTGTTGGGTAGGGGATTTTGCATGAAAACAATAAATTATTCTTGATCCATCTGATCTAGATTCCCCACATACATGATGACATGACCAATTTAACATTGGTCCTGACTGATCTTTTGTGCAATTCACGCAAGTATTCATTTATTTCGACAAATTCACTAATGCAATCAATTTGTTTCCCTTACAGCTACTCCGGGTTCCATGGGCTCATTTAGAATTTAAGATTCTTATTTTACTTGTATTATAATTTAAATTTAAATACCTTAGTCGTTGACTTGTCTATTGTGATTAAAACATTTTCGGTAACGAGATTATTTATGTAACAAAATTGCAACAGTATTAAATGTGTGTGCAACTTAAATATATTTTATTTTACCTTCTTGGCTTTCACATTTCATTAGGAATATTACTTTAGATAATAAAATCAGGGTAACTGATTAGCAGGTAGATTTCATTAGCTTCAGAGTACATTTATTTTTAGGCCAGGTTAGAGTTTCGTTACAGTACCTAGGTAGGTACCTACTTAAAACATTTGGTTTTTTGGTTACATTGTTACAAAATAAAATTACCAGCATTCTTTATCCTACTAATATTGTAAAGGCGAAAGTCCGTGTGTGTGTGTGTGTGTGTGTGTGAATGTTTGTTACCACGCATCTCTATAACTACTCAACCGATTTTGATGAAGTTTTGGATGTAGATAGTTTAGGTTCTAAAATAACACATAGGCTAATTTTTATCCCGGTAAAAATGTATGGTTCCCGTGGGATACTAAAATAGTAGTCCACGCGGGCGAAGCCGCGAGCGTTCACTAGTTACCTAATATATGAATAATTTTAGTAAACTTAACTTTTTTTAAAAGCTAAAATAATTTTAAATTACTAAGTTTACAACATAACAAAACTTTAGAACTACTTTTGTCAGTAGAGCCTTATAAAAATATACACTATCTGTAGTTACCTAACTACATTATTGAAATTATTAATAGTACATTCATTCTAGATTTTTTAGCGGCAAAATTAATAATTAAGTTTTGATGCTAGTGTGTTATGTGTGAGTACATTAAAAAAAACAACTCTCCCTCCCCCTCCACCTTCGGCGTCACCCCTCCCCCCCTTGAAAAGTGTCCCGTTTTACGGATTTTCTCAATTTTCAGGAAAACTATACAAGCTATGAAAAAATAGTCAAAGACAAAATTAGTTATTAATAAATTACCTACAAATAAATATCAACATTAATTTTGATACGAGTTATAGTTTTCAAGCTATAGAGCGCCAAAGTTTACTAAAAATCTGCGCTTAGCAAAAATGAACATTATACACAGGAAACAGCAATATTTGTTATTTGTTACAATTAATGCGTTTATATTGTAATTATTTTTTTAAATAAATCAGTATCGTCATGCTTATCTTTTAAAGTTTTTAACCGACTTCAAAAAAGGAGGAGGTTCTCAAAATTCATCGAAATCATTAATTATTTTATTTTTTTTGTGCTTTTTTTTTGTGTATGTTCAGCGATTACTCGAAGACGTTTGGACCGATTTGAAAATTTCTTTTTTTTATTTGAAAGGGTATACTTTCCGATTAGTGTCCTAAAAATTTGGAAAGGATCTGTTGAGGATCTTCGGAGCTTCTTCTACTTGTTCGTATGAGGCATCTGGGTTTTTGAAAACGTTTATCGTACCTTGCAAGTCGAATTTTTTACTAAGAAGAACAGACTGAACCTTTCCTTTGCTATAGAATGCTGATGCAGTATCGCAACCACTTATTGTGGCAAATAAAAGGTTCAGTCTGTTCTGCTTCGTAAAAAAATCGACTTGCAAGGTACGACAAACGTTTTCAAAAACCCGGATGCCTCATACGAACAAGTAGAAGAAGCTCCGAAGATCCTCAACAGATCCTCAACAAATTTTTAGAGCATCAATCAGAAAGTATACCCTTTCAAACAAAAAATAATTTTTCAAATTGGTCCAGACGTCTTCGAGTAATCGCTGAACATACACAAAAAAAAACCACAAAAAATATAAAATAATTAAAGATTTCGATGAATTTTGAAAACCTCCTTCTTTTTTGAAGTCGGTTAAAAACTTTAGAAGATAAGCATAACAATACTGATTTATTTTAAAAATAATTACAATGTATAGGTGCATTAATTGTAACAAATATTACTGTTTCCTGTGTATAATGTTCATTTTTGCTAGGCGCAGATTTTTGGTAAACTTTGACGCTATATAGCTTGGAAACTATAACTCGTATCAAAATAAATGATAAGAGTTATTTGTAGGCAATTTATTAATAACTAATTTTATCATTGATCATTTTGTCCTAGCTTGTATAGTTTTCTTGAAAATTGAGAAAATCTGTAAAACGGGACACTTTTCAAGGGGGGGGGGAGGGGTGACGCCGAAGGTTTAGAGGGGGGGAGAGTTGTTTTTTTTTATGTACTCACCTATAGGTATAACACACCAGCATCAAAACTTAATTATTAAATTTGCCAAATTTTCCATACATTGAAATCTAGAATGAATAGACTATTAAACCTACACCTAGGGCTCTTTTCCAAATGATTTTAATATTTTTCCTGATGTTATCAGAAAGATGTTATCTGTAGATGACAGACTTGTGAATCTCTGCTGCGTCAATACATCCAATAACACCCGAATACTGAAACGCTAATTAGTTTATGTGGTGCATATCATTGACAATAACTGTCATTTTGTTTCCGATTCTGAAGAGTAAAAACGTTTTTTTTCAGCCGGTGCCAAAAGTTGTATGTGGTGGGCTTTGTGCACGTGCTACTGCTTCAGCTGAAAATAAATAAATTTGATGTGAAACCGATGTCAGACCGATTGGTAGCGGCGACCACGCTATATCGTACATAATTATAATCACCGTATGTTTCTTATAGTCATTTAAATTAACTATTATTATTATTACTTAATCTGATTATTATCATCATTTTCATAATCATCATCAGTAAAAAAATATTTCGATAGGCGTCCCGCAACGGCTCACTTTTTTATCATTGTTCATTGTGATATTAAATATGATAAAATAAACAATGCTGGACATTTTACACATCATCATGTAGCCCCAAAATAAGCAGAGCTTGGTAGCCACATGACTGTTATAAGTACTACTTACATATTTTTTTTGTAAATTCTTACATATTTATACCTAGAAACCACCCAGACCCGAGACAAATATTTGCAGATAATACAAACATTTATCCCACGGCGGGGATCGAACCCGCAACCTCTCGGACCTTCGCCCACTGCGCCACAGAGGTTGACAATACATCTTTCAGAAAGCAACACTTACTTTCATAATGTTTATCAAATATTTATTTATGGTTGGAGACAAATAATAATTAGGTAAATTCGTACTATGAGCAAGTTGGCCAACTCTGGTGACGGAGTTTTTAGGCCGCCTAAAGGCCTCCGTCATGACTTAACGACTTAAAAGCCGGGACCGACAATTTAACGTGCCCTCCGAAGCACGGAAGCGCTCAATTAAGGTAAAAGTAAATAAGTATTACATTTAACTTACTGTTTTGACTATAGTCAGCATCCAAAATAAAGTAGGTACTCTAGTCCACTTCCCTCTACAAGCTGATGGCATCTCACTAGAGCTGCCTACTGCCTGAACCATTTGAACTTGAATCTTAAAGAACTTGATCGTCTCTGAAAATAAAAAAATACTTCTGTTTATCTTTATTTTTAATTACAATATCACTAGGTACATTTTTACTTTAGATGGGGCATAATTCGAATAATAAATAGGAAATATTAATTACATCTAAGAATGCCTGGTTATTAAAGGTGTTCTTAAAGATCTTGACAAGCATGAGCAATATTAAACACAAAAGATTATGTTTAAGGAAGGTGTAGGTACTTAGTCCAAGTTTATAAAAACTTACATTGAATCCTTGCTCCTGAATGCCAACTTGCCCAACTACAGCAGACACTCCAATAGCTGTGACCTCTTCTCTGAAGTCACAGTTTTCGAAATCGATAAGGAGAACTATATTAATGCTTTCTTCCATCTCTTTGATAGGCCGATCTCTCCTTACTACGTATTAATAAAGTTAAAGACCTTGAGCTGGGGTTTTGAGAGGTCGCCGCGCCTATAACATAAACAATCACACATAGGTTTGTTTATTGTAATTCCTTTGTGAATTGTTAGCTTGATCACGTCATTGTTTCTATTCTGTTTCATTAAAGAGAAAATATAGAATAAGATTTTACAATTAACCTTTCCATAAAATCTGTAAGAAGTGAGAATTGCTTTGGATTAACTCGCAAACACGGTTCCATCTACAAAATATGAATAAAGTATCATTCCTAGTATCCACAGTATTAAAATACAAAAACATGACGCTATACTTTACTTATATTGATTGTTTTATTATATTTTCAGGCTTCTCAGCACTTACCGTTTTAAAAGAGCTGTTCAATGTATTTTCATTAAAATTTCACTCACTCCACAACTTTAAAACATTCGCGCCGCGGTGAGACCAAACGTCAAACTGACATTTGCGTACGACTAAATCATAGACAACGCTTGGTTTTTACTAACAAAGGAATAGAATGAGCGTTCGATAAGTGTTTGTACATTTGGCTACCAATCTAATAACGCTTACGACTAAGCGTTCCGTTCAGTAGAATAGAAACGACTCGGGAGCGTTTGACAGTTGGCTAGACCCTCTGTAGCGTTTCAGCGTTAGTCATATCTACGAGTTAGAGTCCCATCGTGGATGTGGATACTTCTTCAATATTTAAAAACTGCAAATTTTAAAATGTTGTTCATTACGTAAATTTTAATCTATTTTGAATTAATTTAACATCCTTTTGACATTTTATTTTTATTTTGACTTCATTTATTCAATACAACGTAAATGATTATTGTCTTGATTTTATTAGCTAAACTCTCTATTTTAAAAATATTTGTACAACTTCATAGTTTAGTGCAGTGGAACTACTAAACTGGATAACTTTTATACTTTGATGAATATTTTATGTACTTATACAAATAAAGTAAATTTCATTTCATCTCAATGGATCCTGAAGAAGGAAGAAGGAGAATACCTAAAATTCTGGAGAAAATGTCTACCATGCCTTATACCTACTTATAACATGATGCAATAAATACTTTTGACTTTGACTTTGACTTTGACTTTGGAATAAACGTCGCAATCTGGTTTAGTTTTATAAAACGCAGAGTTTTTTGCAGAAAATTATTATTACTTATCTAACACCAAATTAAACTGATAAAATTAGTTTACTATTGTGAAAACCTTCCAATGAAGGTTTAAAATTAGTTCATAGAAGTTTTTTTAAAAAGTTTCCAACGTAAAATCAACCTCAACTTATGCAACGTAAAAACTTTACCGCAGGTTGCAAAATGAAAATGGCATTATGGGTTAGTGCAAACTTGCTTACGGTAAACTTACCCCAAGGTGTGGATTTATAACTCAACTAGACCACTAGGGACCACAGGCCTAGCGTCCATGGTAAGGCCGCAAGCGACTTTGAACGGACACTTTTAATCTCGGATTAAGGATGATGCTAGGTCAGTGTTCCGCGAAGAATTTTCCGCGGCACACTGGCGTACCATGGTCATTAGTGGGTGTGCCTATATAAAATATTGAGCATTATATTTTTACTGTCTGCCGCGACGACGTCGCGGCAGACCGCGAACGAGATGGAGAGACGAGCTTGCCAAATTCCGTGCCGACTGGACATTACTAGCACAGGAGAGGGATGAATGGAAAGAGTGGGGGGAGGCCTTTGCCCAGCAGTGGGATATTGATGGCTGACAATAATAATAATAATAATAATATTTTTACTAAACAAGCTCATGTTTCGCATTAAAAAATGATTTTTCATTTATGGTGGACCTCAAAATTTTTTCGATTTCCTAGATGTATGAGCACAAAAAGTTTGCGGTACACTGCGCTAGGTGACTGACAGGATCTGTATGAGAAAAACCGAGGACCGTGCTCAGTAGCGTGTAATTGGAAAGGCCTATGTTAGACTACTGATGATGATGATCATTAATTGTTCTTCATAGATCATCGAAGTTAATCATTTAATCAACACTAGCTGCGTCCTACAGAGTTACCCATGTTTGATGGGGTAACTCTTTTAATCCAGGATACAAAAAATAATAATATTAAAGCTAGACATTTCAGCATTATAATCATCTAGCCTCAAAAATTAAGCAGGGCATATGTGTAATATACTTTATTTTGTAAATAAATACACACATATTATAGGTACATAGAATAACACCCAGACCCGAGACAAATATTTGCAGATCATACAAACATTTGCTTTGCGGCTGGAATCAAAACCGCTACATTCTGTGTTTCAGGCGGGCCTTCGTCCACTGCACGATAGAGGTCGTCAATGCACCAGCTATGAAGGTACGGGAGCGTTGTGACTGGCAGAAAAGGGGATCAAGCTTTTCTACAATGGGACAATTTGCAGAGGATTATAAAAAGTGTATGTTGTTTTTCTATCAGCAATAGTTTTCCCTTTGTTGTTCAGCTTATGACTTGTAACACTCGAACTCTAAGGGGCTTAACGGGTTTATATAGTAACAGTTAACCGCTTAATTAAACTTAGAAATGTAAAGTATCATGAAGGTTGATGGCGATGGGTGTTTTGACAGCTCGATTTGGTTATCCAACCAGAATTTTTATAGGAGGAAAGGCATAAAGGGTTTTTATACTTTTTATGAAAAATAGTTATGAAAATGGACCAAAGGGTTTTTCTCACTCTATATTCGAGCAGCCTAACTGGGGAAGTACCTCCGTCTTACAGAATATCGCAGCCAAATAAGATCATTCTTCTCGAATGGTGTTTGGTTGCCAGAGCTCCACAAGGAAGCGCTGCGGTGACAACTTATGGACCAGTCTTGTTTATTGTGTTGTCGGCGCAGTGATTCCTCTTATAAAACGTCAGCAGCGCGTGTCTCTCTGGTGTCACGGTCATCCATAGGTTACGGTAACCACTTACCAGGTTACTTTTCGTAAACCTGAACCTAACCTCTACAACACAATAATCTCCCACAATTTTTCTCAATAATCTCACTCCCATTTATCTCAAGTCTTCACTAACCATAAAAATTTCAACAATACCTCTTTGTGTCGACGTTTTTGCCGTCTTGTCCTAACAAAAGTACAAATCTATTATTATCTTATCTTGAGCCGACTAAACTTGGCACTCGCTTTATCTACTTGGACAATAAATCATTTTGTCCTGCCGCTTTTTATTACCGTGTTCGGAAAATGTGGTGCGAGTTGAGAGCTGAAAAGTTCAACATTGTCGCTCAATTTTTTACTGCTATAGTTATCTTTAGTTAAGTAGATCGTTTTTTTTGTATCGAATAATATTCCGAATAATATTTTTCGATACTAGTAGAAAAGTAAAAATACTGGACTAGATACAACAATTTTCTTCACTAAACCTAAGCTACGGAAGAACGATTTAAAATCGAAGTGATTTAGTTCTGCGTTGCTATAAACAGACTGGTCTGATCTCTATCTCTACAACTGATTTTATTAAACAGCGTATTCAGGACCAATATTAGAAAGCTTGCTTGTTTCCTCACGATGTTTTCCTTCACCATTTAGAGCTCGTGTGCTCAGCGTTGCAGACTGTATTTCAAAAATGTTGTTACTTGATACTGCTCTATTCTGTACGTTTATATGAATGGTAACTTGTTTTTAGACCACCTAAAGGCCTCCGTCATGGCTTAACGACTTACCGGGACTGACAAATTAACGTGCCCTCCGAAGCACGGAAGCGTTTAGATGTTAATACCACTAGCGGTCACCCATCGAAATTGTGAGCGCTCACAACGTTGTTTAACTTCAACGATCTATTTTTGTCTATCAAGCTACGCCACTTCTGCTACTTCTCTATTAAAACAAGTGCCCGCGAAGTAAGTGATCCTAAGCGTAATTAAAACAAACAAACACGAAATCTCTTATTAGCCCTCCTTTCCTGATTTGAGCCGATCCCAAAGGGTCTTTGTTTTCCTTATCTTAACGCGGTTTGATTAAGCTATTGTGTATCGCGGGGCCATTTGTTAGTTCATTTCGAGAAAGTACTGAGTTCGCGAAGTTTTGTACCGACTGAGGATATAATCAACTTGAAAATACTTGGTGCAAGGAATTTATGAAAGAAAAATGAATTACCAATATAAACAAATGATTAGTAATGTAATGACTGTTTGGGTTTGTGTGAATAAAGCAAATGCGAATCATCCTACTAATATTACAAAGGCGAAAGTCCGTGTGTGTGTGAATGTTTGTTACCACGTATCTCCATAACTACTAAACCGATTTTGATGAAATTTAGAATGTAGATAGACTAGGTTCTGGAATAGGACATAGGTGATCGTTGGTCCATAGAATTCCTTACAAAGAATACCGAGGACGCGGTAAGGTTCGGGTGCGGCAGCGACTGGTCAGCTACAACCTTAATAAGTACTAAAAGCTCACATCACCGAGTTATTAATTGGTTCATATAATATTCCTTTATGAATACACAAAGCTCATACGAATACTATATGAATAGATTTGCTTATATCAAACTGTAGAACACCAATTTCCAAATATACGATTTTCCAGACTAACAGCTTTCGTATTCGAAACAAACTGAGAAGTCATTATCATATTTATACAACAAATGATAGTGGGCAAACTTCACCCAGCACCGCCAGCAATGTAATTAATATTACTCGAAAGACCTAACAAAACTAAGCATTTTTTATTATCGACGCATTAAAATCTATCCCGGGGGTCACTAGATAAATCCATGTTTGTACCAACCTAACCTGAGTAGTAGGTACTAGATTGTATGACAACGGGGCAAAATATAATTTGTTTCGACGAGACGCAGGGGCGTAGCTATAGCTTTGTTAAGGGGGGGGGGGGGGGGGTCCAAAGGTTCCAATATACAAAGATCTTTGTTAAGGGTTCCAAGGGTTCCAAAATACAAAAATTGACTAGGTTTCCACCGAACTTAATGGGCTAAGGGGGGGGGTCCAGACACCCTAAACCCCCCCCCCCTTATATACGTCCATGGACGAGAGTGCTATTTTAATACTTAATACTTTGTCAGCAGGGAAAATCGTTTCCCAGGGAGAATTGCTTCCCAGGGACGCAAAAGTACTGTTTTCATCCCTCTGTTCAAGTAACTTCAAGCGTACTTTCCGAACATGAGAAATGAAAAATAAATACTTAAGAGACTTTCTCATAAACCTCACATTATTTTGAAATAAAAAACATCCCAATAAATCGAGACTTTCATCGCTCTAATCATAATCATTTTAGCTTTTTTTTTAAGTTAAACCTTTTCGACTTAAATAAATAGAGAACCTTCGGACAGAATTTGATGCGAATTGGCACGGAGAAACAAGGCTTTGATACCTTCTAAGCAAAAGTAGCTATATATAAGCTGTGGCGGTCGTGGGTCCATACATTTATGATTATGCCCAAAAATGCGGTAACAGCCATTTTAACCTCTCTTAAAGTTAAACCTATTCGACTCAAAATAAATAGAGAACCCCGGGACAGAATTTGATGCGCATTGGCACAGAGATACAAGGCTGTGATACCTTCAAAATAAAAGTAGTCTGAGCTGTGGCGGCCGTGGGTGAAGTGCCCATATATTTTTGCCCACACTCGTTTAAATAATGAAAATGAATCCTACAATAAAAAACAAAACGACCGTGACCTTCCCTTCAGGCTTGATACCTGAAAAACGGATAAATACCGGAGTTTTATTGAAATGTATCCGTCTCCCGACGCCAGTCGGCAGTTGTATAATTTATGCATCCGCTACGCCCCTTGGCTACACCTACCCAATAATTGAATGTTTTGTTCAAATGAGAGCGGTTGTTTCTGGTAAATTGCATAAGTATATTTTTTACCCGGCTGACTGTCAAGTCACAGGGTTATGTAGATCGCGCGTTTCTATGCATGTGGGTATGTATGTAATATTCTTTATTACCACGTTGCTCCTAAACGGCTGGATGGATTATAATGAATGAGGTATCGTTGGAATCGTCTCCATATCGATTGTGCTCTAGGATACTTTTTATTTCGATAAATCAAATAGAGCGGCTAGAAAATGCAACAATGTGTGAAAAGAAGCTGTTCCAACTTTTCAGTTCAGCCGGGTTTTTTTTTATTTTTGAATTAACTTGTCTCATAAAACTTAGGTGCCTACTTATGCTTTTCCCGTTTCGACTCGACATTTTGAAAGAATCTTGATTACCTACTGAAGCGATTATTGAAGCGCTCGTGGCGTAGTTTGTTTAGATGTTACTAATATGTAGATTTGAAGTAACAAGTGGCTAAATAAAAAATTAAAAAACTGACTGCAACGTTATTATAAGCTGAGTAATTTTTTACACTCTCGAGGTGAATTCTGTTCATAGCTCAGAAGATCCTAAACAGATGCTCGCCAAATTGTGGGACTTGCTTCGTCGTTCTTATTAGATAAGAAGTAAGTAAGTGGAATAACAGCTCAACACTTCCGTGCTTCAAATAGAAGTTTGAGTCCCTGCTACAAATTGTAAGCCATGACGGATTCCTTCTCAGAAAAAAACCATTTACTAAAGTTGGCTTAAGTAGGTAATAATAATATTAGGACAATTGATAAATAAATTAAATAAATTAACATGTCAAATCATTTACAATGAACCCCGCACTAGGCAATGCCTGTATCGCGGGCGTCCGAGTAGAAGTTATGCTAATAATACAACTTTGAATGTAATAGGTACCTATATAAAATAAAAATGGTTTAGTCTATTGCTGATGTTATGATATAGGTACCTTATTTTAATATACATAAAGATAATAAACTAATTATATAAAGACTAATTATATAATAAGTATACGAACTTACTCATTACTTTTATTAGGCCTAAGACGTACAAGTTATCTATCTGCAGTCCCCACAATGTAGCTTTATACTGTATCATAAAGTACATCATGAAACTTGTTATCTCTCTCGTAAAACTTGAAGGCTTGCCGAATGCGCAATGAGCGCTCGGAAAACAGGTCTATATTAATTTGTATGAAAACCTAAATATTACACATCTCGGCACCGTTACACGAGCTACACTATGAGACGCCGAAAACCTCATTTCAAAACTAAAATTCTGGAACTCATAATTTAAATTTGAAATGCAAAGTCGGTAGAAAGGATTATGAAAAGCAGGCTGCAATAAAAATGTGGGTTTGGAATGTTTTGACGAATAACATCATCATTCATTCTCATCGATTCCGATGAGTCATCAATAATTAAACGTACCTATTGAGCATTCTTTCCTGTGGGTTGGTTTAGTTAGATGCTGGGTAAGCCATCTCAAACAATGTCCCAGGCACTACAGTGTCCCGTTAAGTGTAGGCAAATATTGCCTCCTGTCACTGTATAAATCATCTAGTAAAAATGTAAACGATGTAGTTTTTTACAGAATATCATACTCTAACGAAAAATTTCGCAGGAGCAAACAGGTACGAAAATAGAGGGTAAAACTGTGATAATAGAAAAGCAAAGAGCTTTCGGGGATGCTTCAAAGTTTAGATACAACTTGTCGGCTGCCTGCTTAATGCCGAAACATGGATGAATTGAAAACGGATGTCCGGTTAACGGTTTTATTTACCTTTAGTAAAATATATCTAATAATAATAAAATAATACGTGCCAAGAAATATATCTAATACCAGTTACTCAAAGTCAAATATCAAAAAACTTTTGTCTTTTTTAAGCTTTCCCGATCAGAACATATCAATTCTTTTGATTTATATAAAAATATTTGAGAGAATGTCCACTATGCCTTTGGAATAATACAGTTCTCTCTCAGTTATCTCTTTTCAGATTTGATTTTTGACAAGAGCGATACAAGCTGTTTTAGACTGTACTTTTGTAATAGACATTGCATTCCATAGAAAAACATTACCTTACTTTTGAAAATGAAAAATCTTATTAAATTTTTCAATTCCGATGGGATTTGAACCCGCGATGATACAAGCGATCCTCCTTTAGCCGGAGTGCCTTTACCAATTCGGCTACGGAACCTTTAGTCTCCAGAGTTGAAAATCATGATAGGACCATTATCTATAGATTATAGCATAGATTTCTAACTTGAAAAATAAATAATTCGGAACGAAACTCTGACTTCTTCTAACCTCCTCCGTACTGTATCCAAGGAGGAGGTATCGCAACTCCGAACACTAATTGAGGCGTGTCCGGTCATTCTGACCTCAACTTCGCCGGTCTTGTTAAGGGCCAACAAATTCGGAAATCGCCTCCAAATGTTAACGAGAACCAATTTGTGGGTACAATCGACCCCAGGCTGCACAAGTTATTGGAACATGGTATTTTGTAGGGTTGATTAGTTTGTCTGCCGTGAGCCTTTCTGGTCTAATTGGTAGGGTTAATAAATATCTCAAGTTCCAAATTGGGTGTAGTTTATTGAAAGTATCGATAGTACCTACCTAAAGCTTATCGAACATGAATTTATAAATATATACTCAAACACGGGAATTTACCAATTCAACAATGCCCCAGGCACTACGGTGTTCCGATAAGTGTAGGCAAAGATTGCCACCTGACACTGTAATAAATCATCTAGTAAAGATGTAAAGGCCTAAGTTTTTTTAAATTTTATCCTGGCGTTTCGGCTATGTTCCAACAGCTATGTTTGCGGGCCAATTAGGTCTGTCGCTTTCTGAATATGAATTTTAAATACTATTCACTTTAATCTAGTAGGTACTGAAAACTAGCAATCTTTTTCATAATTTAGAAATATTTAAGTATAAATATTAATAACATAATAAACAGCTACCTACATCAATATACATAGAAAAGCATAGTAGGTAAGGTACCTATAACAGAGTGAAAAAGAGTTTTCAAAGTCAATATAGTCGAAAAACAAAACAAAAAGAAACAGTTTTAGTAGGTTTAAATCAAAGCGCGAACCATTATCAAAATTTCTACCTACCTACACTACATAAGTACTTACTACTATAAATTATTTATTGTACCTATCTACGTTGTTATTATTAAACTATGGATGTGTAACACATCATTATTATGACTATTATAACTGCAAATAAAATACCTTAAACTGAAAATACATGATCCTATACCAAAATACTAGACCAAAACACGGCGTGTTTATAATTTGCAACGGCAGGTTAATTTTCCGGTAATCTGGTGTGAGCTGATGTGATTTCGAGGTTATGTCTAGCCACGGGCGCTCCGGCCGCCATATTGAATTATGAGCGGGAAAACGTCATCATGACGTAACCGTGCGGTGAAATTGCAGGTGAAAATGGATATTTAGGTTGCAATGTTTTGTTGATATTTTAAGGCGAAATTCTAAGTAGTATTATCAGTTTTCGGGGAATATAATGACAAATGAATTACCTACCTATAAAATCTTACCTACTTTTATATGAAACCACTAAAAATATTACAATCCCTCTTAGATATCAAAGTAAAAAAGCAAAAACTGAATAAACCCTAGGTAGGTACACATTTTTTTTTTGTAAGGGTAAATGGAAAAAAATACAAACACGTATAAAATAAGCACTTCTAAAAATAAATCACCAATCAATAAAGTTTATAAAAACTTTAACCAGGGGTTAGTAAACTTTTTGACTCTTCTGAATGGTTTTAATATAGGTATTGTCTTTCCGGCAACAGCCTGTCAATACTCTCCAAAATCGCTACCTTTATTTATTTTTTCATAAGACCGTGTCCTTTGTAGCTTTCACCTGTATTACTGGACAGTTTGAATATCCGCCCGTCGGCAGTGTCGCCACCTGCTGGAGACGGCCGTAAATATTGTTTTGAAATAGCTTACGGATTTAATTATTGGAAAGCTGGAAGCACAAATTGTTTTCTTTTCTTTACAAGATCTAGTCTTTTTCAATATTTTATCTTCTGTGATTGTGCTTAGGTATCCACAGTATAGTCGTATTGCTCATTATACGGACTAAAGTGAAGGAAAAAATGTCATTTTTCCTTCAATTTTGACATAAAACGTATCAAAACTAATCAAAATTGAAGGAAAAATGACATTTTTTCCTTCAACTTTAGTCCGTATAATGAGCAATACGACTATAGTTAGGTAGGTAGATATTTGACATTTCTGTACTTTCAAAAAATTACAATTATCTTACCACATAAGCCAAACCACAGCTATACGTGGAGATGCACTTACAAAGGAATTTTTCAAATTCGATTTGAAAAGACGCAGCGAAAAAATTAAAAAATACAGATCTCGAAAATAGCAATTGGTATGTATGTATGTTTACACCTACGCCGACAGAAAAACAACAGTTATAACCGAAACCAAAATGCTACAAATACTTAAATATAACCGAATTTCGGCGTAAAAATACTATTTTCGAGAAAACGTGCCGTCGGCAGGAAGCTCGTGACGGATCCGCCACGTCGCCGTCGCGTCAGCGGGTTTCGTCAACGGTAATCCAATATGGTCGGCCACCCGGCACCATGCCTTTGGCATCGCCACAAGTTTGTGGTAACAGCGATTTAAAAAAGCTGAAATAAGTTAGCTCGTATGCAAGTAGCCAAATCTGGTGGCGGAGTTTTTAAGCCGTCTAAAAGCCCCGTCATGGCTTAACGATTTAAAAGCTGAGACCGACGATTTAAAGTGCCCCGAAGCACGGAAACGCTCAGCTCGTAATGCCACTTTCAGTCACCCATCTAAGTTGTGACCGCGCACAACGTTGCTTAACTTCAACGAACAATCAAGACCGTCTTAGCAAGTTACGCCACGAGCGCTTCAAAAGCTGAAATAATTGAGAATGCAAAGGATAGAATATCATTAAAAAAAAAATTACTGATTAAGAGATTCCCTTGAATATGGGCTTAACCAAACTTGGTTCGTAATCTTCTGAATTAGACCATCTCCTAAAGATAAAACGATAAAACACTTTTAGTTCTGCCAAGTTTCATTTTCAGATTTTCGCTGAATTTTACTAAAATGTTTGATAACACTGCATCGGACTGAAGAGCTCTGCCAAGATTTGTGTTGTTCTTTTAAACAGAGTTCAAATTACGACAGCAATAATACCAAGTGCTACTGAATCGAAGGTTATTGTTATTAGGACTGCCGATTGCAAAAAACATTTTAATTTTTTTTTTTTTAGAATATTAGCCTGCCTTTTGCAAGTTGTGGATAATGTTGTGAGTTATACATTGACTTTAGGCTGATTTTAGTCTCACGCTGACCGTCAGCGCTGATAGGCGAGTGATCTTTATTACAATGAAATAAGGATGCTCACTGCAGCACTGACGAGAGCAATCAGCGTAGCCATTTCTGAAAAGCAATCAGTTTTCTTATTTCATTGTAATAAAGATCACTCGCCTATCAGCGCTGACGGTGAGCGTGAGACTAAATTCAGCCTTAGTTTATTGACGAATGTGTTACCGTTTGTTGTCCTGAATAAATAAAATAAAAAGAAAATAGTAAATAATAAGTTTTATTATTTTATCATGCAACCTGCTATTTACTTACCTGAATTTGATGTTAACATTTTGCATTCGAAAATGCAAAAGAAAGACATCGTCAATATTGTGTGGGACTGATTTCCTCACGATGTTTTCTTTAGCCGTTTTCAGTGCATATAACTTTTCCAAAAAAAAAATGGTTTTTCCATTTCCATTTTCAGCACAGCTCAGTTTCAAAATCACGGCTTTCGGACTTTAAATCGAAGCACTATTATTCTACTTGGCCAAGAATATAACGTTTTCGAAATAAAAAATACTTGGTTTTTCCACTTCGATCGGCATGGCTCAGTTTCAAAATCACGACATTCGGAATCGAAGTACTATTCTACTTGGCCAACACGGCTCGTAACTAGAAAACACATTATTGCGTCACATTCACACCAGTCGTTTTGATCGGGATCGTAGCTTTATTGGCGTTGGCCAAGTATTGGCTGTAAATTTTACCTCCGTTTCGAAATTTAGAGCGAAAGCTTGATAAGAATTTTACCTGTGTTTCCACCTGATGTATTTGTATTTGGAACGATGAACGATGTTTTAACTTTTGCCAACACTAGTTATTATTATGAGTTTTTTAGCATCTCCTAGTAAAGTTTTTGCCTAAGTTTTTAAAGTTTTTTTAGGAACCTACTCGGCTAGTTACCTTCAGGTAACCAATAACGCCTACAAATGACAGCAGAAGTAATGCTATTCAGAGATGATGAAAGTCGTACGCGTGGTATTCCTCGCTTTAACTGGCAGCTAATTTACTTGGGACTTTACTCAGAGATGGTAAAACAACTTTGTCTACCAAAGCAAGATTTAATTTTTAAGGTGTGTTAAATTATTTTAGAAATGGAAATATAAATTAATACTTAGTTTAAAAGCGAATGTCAGTTTGCCCTAGAGTCTAAAACCTCTTTAATGCATGAAATAAACCCACTAGATTTCGTTAAATAGTATTTAGCTCAAAGATTTAACTTTTAAACTTTTCCCCTTACAACTTTTAATAAATCAAGTAATTCCACTGGCCTACCTACTCATCCTCTGAATAAAAAGCTGAATTTATTTTAAAAATGAAACGCTAAGCTAATTCTAGACTTATCTTGCGCACAAAGGCCCTTTAAAATCCAACGAAGTTTGCTTTAAGATATCTAGCATTGTATTGCTTGTGACTTCCTTATAGCTAGAGTTTTCTATGCTGAAGCAGTTTATGATATTTGAAAATGAAAAATCTTATAAAAATTTTCAATTCCGACGGGATTCGAACCCGCAATGATACAAGCGATCCTCCTTTAGCCGGAGTGCCTTTACCAATTCGGCTACGAAATACTTAGTCATCACATGTACTAAAATTAAAAAAAAATATACTTATCAATTTATGATACCTCCACAGTTTGTTTTTATAATCCTACTTGAACTACTGTAGATACTTACAAAGGCGCGTGAGAGAAGTTTTTGCCTATTGGTACGATAATTTAAATTGTCTACATGTGACATTCAGTTCAGACGTAGAAATATATTTTTAGATTTTCCATGCAAAATGATCCTGCTCAATCAAATGCTCTTATCGTTTGAGCATTTACTTATGACTGAAGCTAGAACGCTCTCCAGAACGAATATTCATCCACGGAATACAATTTTTCAGATAGAATAAGCTCGGTTTTCTTCAAAAATCTTCAGTTTTCCTTTTTTGCATAAACTGTGCTGTAACGATGTCTTTTGGCTTCGACGCAGCAAGCGGAGCTAAAGTGGAAGGTTCTTTTTTAAACTCTTGAACTAACCAACATGAATTTTTAAGTTAAATTTTAAAGTTCAGTTTTTGATAGATTGACGTTATCACATTAATTATATTCAATTCAATTCAATCATTTATTTCAGTCAATTGTAAACCATACACAAATCAAATTAAAATCAAATAATTAGGAACAAAAATTACACATTAAATACACAAGAATAATAATAATAGGTAATAATAAAAATAAACACATGATAAACAGCAATTTGGGAATATTATAACAAAATAAATTATTAATTACATACATATGGAAAACTAATAATGATTATAATATAAAATAATAACATAGAATATGTCCTCATGTAGGACATACCTCAACATTCCTAATCATGTGAAGCTGTGACAAGCGCCACAGAATAGGACATTCAATTTTGCCAGCCAACACATTTATTATGCTGTTACTGCTGCCATGTACACGATGCAGCAACGACGCAGCTCTTTTCCTAAGGATACAGTAAAAGTCATCCGTTTGAGCGTCAGCAAACATGCCTGAGGCGCTGCACCATTTTGGCAGCCGCAACAACATCCTAAACGCGTTGTTGTACTGAACACGCAAGGCGTTGATTGTCTTCTGGCAATAGTTGGCCCAGAGACAGCACGTATAAAATGACTGGCAAAAGGCCTTGAACAACGTGACCTTAACCGCTCCAGTACACCGGGCAAATCTGCGGGCCAACATATTGCACCGGACAGCCAACGCCCTACGCTCCCTCTTCTTCTTCATCAGTGAGCTTATCCGTCACCCAGTGACCCAGGTACTTGAAGCGTTTAACAATTGGCAATGCCACACCGTCCAGAAAAATCGGTGGTATTGTGGTGACTTTTTGTTCCCGCGGTTGGAATACAAGAACCTCACTTTTCTTTGTATTGTACCTAAGCCCATAGGATTCAGCATAATCCTCACATACTTTTAAAAGCTTTCTAACGGCACTTATTGAGGGACCCAGCAACACCATATCGTCAGCGTAGCTAATGTTATTAATAAAGAGCCCATCTATAGAACAGCCAACTCTAGTGCTGCACAGTTCCTCAATAAGTCCGTTGATGTACAAATTAAATATTCTGGGCGATGATAATCCACCCTGCCGAACACCACATTTCAGTTCAAACTCTTCCGACATGGCTCCTGCCCATCGTACAGCGTTTGTCTGATTGCTGTACCAGTATTCAAACAACCGGATAACATCCTCCGACAGGTCACTTTCCGATCTCATCTTATGCCAGAGCACATCATAGGATACTAAATCGAAAGCCTTGGATAAATCAAGGAAGCAGGCATATACCGGAGTTTTCCTGTCAGTGTAATACCGGACAGTTTGCTTGAGGCACAGTATTGCAGTCTCAGTTGACAGCCCTGGCCTAAAACCAAACTGGGCATCGTTCAGTTTTATGTGATTACTCAACACACGATCAAGTAAACTGTCCAGTACCTTCGCTACAGTAGTGGCTAACGATATAGGCCTATAATTGCTTTTATCAGATGAGTCACCTGTCTTATTTTTGATCACTGGTACAACCACCGTTTTCATACACTCGCTCGGCAGATAAGAATGCCTAACACAGAAAGTGTAAAACATAGCTAGTACTCGCGGCAAATGAACGCCTGCATGCTGAAGGTGCTCAATACTGAGCCCATCGTGCCCCGGGGACTTCCCCTTCGTCATCTGTTTAATAGCAGTGCCTATCTCTTTAGCTGTAAAACCCATAGGTTTAGAAGAAGATTGACGACTCTCAGTATGAAGCACCCTCGGCAGCGGCGATGGTAATGCGGTGGTCCGAGGACATGGTTCCATCATAAAATGAGTGCTAAACATATTGGCGATAGCGAGGGGTTCACTTAGACCATCAACACACAGTGGGACATTTAATTTAGGGTTCAACTTCTTTGTCCCTTTCCAAAAATTTTTGAAATTTTTAATAGAGTGGAGTGAGGCAAGAATATCCATTTTTAAATGAGATTATAAATGAGAAAGTTTGGATGTTTGGATGGATGGATGTAAGTTTGTTCCTCTATAACTCGACAACCACTAAACTGATTTGGCTGAAATTAATATAGACAGATAATGACCGGGAATAGGACATAGGCGATTTTTATCGGGGCACCACGCGAGCGAAGTCGCGGGCGGAAGCTAGTTGATTGATAAATTACGCGACGTTCTGTGCTAACAAAAAAAAGAGAGGTGACCGTTAGTGCTAAAAAATCTGAAATATGCAATGTGAGAGTTCGATGGGCTTGTTAAAATGTAAGTACCATTGTGTCTTCCATCATAGAGTCATCACGAAAGCCTTTAGACGATCTAAAATCATCATCACCAATAGTTGGCCACTTAGCTCATATGAACTTACAAGTTTTAGACGCAAAACACGATCTTGATTTTTACACAAACTATGGGTATCCACGACACGTTTTCACGGTATATTACCATTAATTGGATCCGTTGCATTTATCGATAAAACCGATTTTATGACCAAAACAATTGTGTAATCGAATTCACAGAACAATATCTATCATTTACCGATCTGCAAACCATTAAAAACCCCATTATAACATCGGTCAGGAACCTTTAAACGTACTCGTTGCGTGACCACGCATAAATACCTATTGTTAAAACTCGATTGGTTTAATTATGCAGTCGGGACAAAATGCTTTTTATTGTCCCGAATGTAATGCTTTGATGCTATTGAAATGCTGAGGGGCTACGTAAATACTTGTGAATTGGTATTAAATGGTTGAAAATTTTACAGAAATTAATTTTCTACGCCTGAATATTAATAATTTTAAAATACAGTAGAACAAAATACAGTAAGCCCGCAGTAAGGATTGCTGTCAACGATCTAATAAAAGATAGCTCAAAATGATGTCAGTCGGGACTGACTGACAGTCGGGAGCGTGCCCAAGACATGACAGTATAACCTCGCTGGATGACAATGTTGATCTTTATGCGCTGGACAGACAGATAGGACGTAAGTCGCAGACGGGGCGCCCCGTCTCTTCTGTATGTTTTGCGTCCCGACGCTTCTATACATTTTGTATGAAAGGGACGCGGAAGAGACAAAAATGTCTGAGCCCCGTCTGCGTCTTACGTCTTTTCTATCTGGCCCGCGCCTTAAACCGAATAGGTAACTACTACAATAGTCGGATATCTCAAAACTGATAACCGTATTTTAGTCCCTAAAGGTCAGAACCCAAGCAACAAATCACTTCACCTCCACAAATAAGGCTAAATGTAACCTCATAGGTGTACCCTACATGTCGGCGATACTTTACACTTTGTAGGGATGAGCTAATTTGATTTTAACCGGAAATTTTACGGCTAACTTTACGGCTTACCTAATCTCTAATAGTTTTTTAGTTCCAGGTATTACATTATCTTGTCTGATTTTGACCGAAAACAGAATGGTTATTCTAGTAATTCTGATTTAGTTTAATCGAAGACAGTGTTCAACTACAAATATTAAATTATTCTTGGTTCAAATTATATGTTACCTAATATGAAGCTTATTAAAAGCACATATTCTGCCATTATTTATCATTACGTCATTAATCCTCTTCAAAATCCAAAACCCGTAAAAAACACTCATCGTAATCTTTTAATACGAATGAAATTATTTTTACCCGGCAGATTTGCTAAGACAATTTCCCAAGGCAAGTTGCCACTATCTATCCTCTATAGAATGAGACGGGCATAATAATGATGAAGAAGATAATTTCTGATCGTCAAATCTGATTATAGATTTATATGCATGGCCTTTGCTAAGCAGTAAAGAAAATCATCATAAGAAAACCCGCTGCTCATTCAATTTCAAACGTATTGACCATGATTTACCTGTGGATGAGGAGGATGATTTCAGTACTGGGCAGGGCAAGCCTGCCTCATACCAACTAATGCCTAGGTACATACCTACCTACTACAATGTCATGTTAAGGCGCTAATACCAGCCGATGACCTTGAGCGAATGGGTGTGGCTACCATTTCGGCCCCGCACCACCCGCACCTTCCGCGCGGTTCCGCGCCGGCCGCGAAATAGTTTTCGCGCGTAACCTAAACCGCAATTGAAGACATCCGTGGAATGGTAAACGAATGCTGAGACGCGAGAGATGCGGGTTCGATTTCCATTACGGGATACATTTTTACAAGATCTGCAAGTACCTATTTGTTCCTGGTCTGTGTTTTGTGGTAAGTAGGTACCTACCTAGGTACCTAACTTCCTAGCATGATGTGAGTAACCTACCTAATCGAAATATTTGATACCCATGACGGATTCCTAGTGTAGGAACTACCTAGTGGAGGTTTTATGTTATTGTATCGAGTAGGTACGTAAATAAGATACGGGTGGAATGATTTCGAAACAAAACCTCTAAGCTAAAGGAGAAAGGGAATACAAAAACCTACAGACAAAATTACGGTTATAGGTGGTGTTTTAACAGTTTGGCTGAAAAATTAAAAAAAAAACTGATTTTTGAGAACTTTCACCTTGAATAAAATTTTTAGTATGGTGACCTATTCATTCGCATAATGTTATTTGTCATAAAATCATACGACATACGTATCTAGTCATAAAATTTTGTAGTCATATTATTACATTCGCGTAATTATTTACAGGCATACATTTCTGATGTCCTAATATTTTTTAAACATAATGATAATGAGCATAATGGTAATCACTCCTAAAACTTTTTGTCATACTACATTTTGATACTAATTTTGTTCGAAATAAACCTTTATGTCCTAATATTTATTGGACTTAATGTTTAGTAGTCCTAATTTACTGTTTTATCATAAGTAGGCAAAACAGGTCAGGTTTATAAAATGTTTCACACACCCACGCAGACAGGACTTTTTCACAGAAAAAAAATAGTAGGTTTTGGTTATTTTTTTTTTATAGCACGCGTTTCACACACCCACGCAGAAAAAACTTGCTCACAGGAAAAACTAGTAGGTTTTGGTTATTTTTTTTACAGCACGCGTTTTACACACTCACGCAGAACAGACTTGCTCACAGAAAAAAAATAGTAGGTTTTGGTAATTTTTTTTAAAGCACGCCTTTCACACACCCACGCAGAAAGGACTTTCTCACAGAAAAAAATTGTAGGTTTTGGTAAATTTTTTTATAGCACGCGTTTCACACACCCACGCAGAAAATACTTGCTCACAGAAAAAACTAGTAGGTTTTGGTTATTTTTTTTATAGCACGCGTTTCAACACCCACGCAGAAAGGACTTGCTCACAGAAATAAATCACACACCCACGTAGAAAGGACTTGCTCTCAGAAACTGGCTCCTCTAATATGGCTAAATATTTTAGGATTATCAATGAATAGGAATTAAAAAATTATGACATTTATATTTTATTACTAGTTGAATTATTACAAGTGATGGTAAGAGTAGCGATGTTATTATTACAAATGCCTATGAATAACAAATATTGAACGTGAAACGTTATGCCATAATTTTTTTAGTCATAGTTTTAAAAGCCATAACGTTTCACGTCCTAATATTTGTTATTCATAAGCATTTGTAATAATAACATCACTACTCCTACCAGCACTTGTAATAAATTCAAATAGTAATAAAATAATAGGTCTTTACCTATGAAATTGCCGTTTTTCGGTACTGGTCATTTCAAATAAAAATATTTTGTGGTTTGGCTACGAATTATAATTTCAAATTAATGTTATATTAAAAACATGGGATTCTTTTTTCAAAATTAGTCATTTGTTTATTGATTAGCGTTATGTTTTCATCGCATTTGAATCTTTTTCGTCATCGTGGATACGTTAAAAATTCGAGTAATTATGGAATATGAGTCCCGTCGTGGCAGCAACGCGCCACAAGCGGCACGCAACATCAACAACGTTTACGGAGCAAACAGTACAAACGAACGAACCCCCTGTTATTGGTTTGCCAGCTTCCATTCTGGAAATTTCGACCTGAAAATGAACCCCGTACTCATCCGAAAACTTTGGTTGACAATGACGAATTAAAGGCGATTGTGGAGTTCATCACAGCTTCTTAACAAACGGGATAAGCATTACTGCAAATGTGTAATTTGAATAACTGAACACAATGATGGAGAAGCTTGCAATCTCCAATCATCTTTAATCAATCGCTCGTCACCGATGCTCCTGCACGACAACGCGCGACCTCATACTGCATAGTAGACGGTCTCCAAGTTACAAGAGCTAGGGTTGGAAGCTCTCTGTCATCTACCGTACTCACCAGACCTTGCGCCTATAGACTTCCACTTTTTCCAGAATTTGGATAACTTCTTGGTGGTAAAAAAATTGAATTCCCGAGAGGCAGTACAAAATGCCTTTGAAGAATTTGTTGCCTCCTGTCCAGCTGATTTCTTCAAGAAGGGCATAATAAACTGTCACGGCATTGGCAAAGATCTATCGATTGCATGGGTGATTACTTTGATTAATAGAAATAAAAAATATAGAAAAAAATGACGTTAAAATTTTTCATAAAAAACGGCGATTTCATAGGTAAATACCTAATATAAATGTCATAATTTTTTAAGTCCTATTCATTGATAATCCTAAAATATTTAGCCATATTTATAACTTGACATACAATTTAGTACGCATAATATTCATCGTCATAATAGTATCAAACCATACTACTTCGATAAACAAAAGTTTTTAATGTCATAATTTTTGAAGTCATATTAATTGAAAATCATAAAATATTTTAGTGTCCTGTCGCGTCCCAAACTACTTCCTGCACTGTCTGTACGCCTATCCCTGCTTGAATTCAAGCAATACAACGATATAATTATGTGACGACTACGGTTTTATTCGAGAATCACATAGCTTACCCGGCTAGAATAAAATGTATCCTAGCCAGATTATTTTTTCTGAGAGCAAGTCCACGTGGGTGTGTGATTTTTTTCTGTGAGCAAGTCCTTTCTGCGTGGGTGTGTGAAACGCGTGCTAAAAAAAAATAACCAAAACCTACTAGTTTTTTCTGTGAGCAAGTCTTTGCGTGGGTGTGTGAAACGTGTGCTATAAAAAATAACCAAAACCTACTATTTTTTTCTTTGAGAAAGTCCTTTCTGCGTGGGTGTGTGAAACGCGTGCTTTAAAAAAATAACCAAAACCTACTAGTTTTTTCTGTGAGAAAGTCTTTGCGTGGGTGTGTGAAACGCGTGCTATAAAAAAACATAACCAAAACCTACTGTTTTTGTTTGTGAGCAAGTCCTTTCTGCGTGGGTGTGTGAAACGCGTGCTATAAAAAAAATAACCAAAACCTACTATTTTTTCTGTGAGCAAGTCCTTTCCGCGTGGGTGTATGAAACATTTTATAAACCTGATCTATTTTGCCTAATTATGATAAAATGTGAGCAAGTCTTTTCTGCGTGGGTGTGTGAAACGCGTGCTATAAAAAAAATAACCAAAACCTACTATTTTTTCTGTGAGAAAGTCTTTTCTGCGTGGGTGTGTGAAACGCGTGCTATAAAAAAAAACCGGTCAAGTGCGAGTAGAACTCGTACGCCGAGGGTTCCGTACCTACCCATTTTACCCATTATGTTATTGTAGCCCGCTTATTTGTATGAGCGCCCATACAACTCAGAGGACAATCTTAATTGGCGTCAACTTTGTATGTATGGGAACACCCTTTAATTTTCAACTTTTTTACCTTTTTGGAATTTTTCCTTTATTTGTGTTATAAGACTTTGCTTTTTGCCAAATTTCGTGATTCTAGGTCAACGGGAACTACCATTTAGGTTTTCAACCCAAAACCTCTAGGGTACTTCCGGTTGACCTAGAATTGTCAAATTTGGTTACAAGCAAGGTCTTACAGCACAAGTAAAGGAAAAATTCCGAAAAATAAAAAAAGTTGATAATTAAGGTAAGTTTTGGTACTTACAAGTTTTCACGAAAACCTAAATTTGCCTATATCTTTTTATAGTGTTGACTCAGGACCTTGATTTTTATAGTCACAATAGGGACTATAGACCTCAGTATATGGTATAAATTTCAACTTGCTAGCTCCACCCGTTCCTGAGATAATCGATGGTGACACACGGACAGACAGACGGACAGACGGACAGACGGACAGACGGACAGACGGACAGACGGACAGACGGACAGACGGACAGACGGACAGACGGACAAGAAAGTGATCTTATAAGGGTTCCTTTTTTTACCTTTTAAGGTACGGAACCCTAAAAATAACCAAAACCTAATGTTTTTTCTGTGTGCAAGTCTTTTCAGGGTGTGTGAAACGCGTTCTATAAAAATAACCAAAACCTACTATTTTTTTCTGTGAGAAAGTCCTTTCTGCGTGGGTGTGTGAAACGCGTGCTATAAAAAAAAATAACCAAAACCTACTAGTTTTTTCTGTGAGCAAGTCTTTTCTGCGTGGGTGTATGAAACATTCAATAAACCTGACCTAGTTTGCCTACTTATGATAAAATGTGAGCAAGTCTTTTCTGCGTGGGTGTGTGAAACGCGTGCTATAAAAAAATAACCAAAACCTACTATTTTTTCCGTGAGCAAGTCCTTTGTGCGTGGGTGTGTAAAACACGTGCTTAAAAAAAAATAACCAAATTTTTTTCTGTGAGCAAGTCCTTTCTGCGTGGGTGTGTAAAACGCGTGCAATAAAAAAATACCAAAACCTACTATTTTTTCTCTAAGCAAGTCCTTTCTGCGTGGTGTGTGAAACGCGTGCTATAAAAAAACCTAAACTACTTATTTTTTCTGTGAGCAAGTCCTATCTGCGTGGGTATATGAAACATTTTATAAACCTGACCTATTTTACCTACTTATGATAAAACAGTAAATACTAAACATTATGTCCAATAAATATTAGGACATAAAGGTTTATTACTAACAAAATTATTTTCAAAATGTAGTATGACAAAAAGTTTTAGGAGTTGTCACCATTATGCTCATTCCCATTATGTTTGAAAAATATTAGGACATCAGAAATGTATGCCTGTTAATAATTATGCGAATATGACTACAATATTTTATGACTAGATACGTACCTATGTCGTATGATTTTATGACAAATAACATTATGCGAATGAATAGGTCACCAAATCAAGGTGATCCTATTGTGTTCGAATTGAATAAAAGATTTTTGACTTTGACTTTGGATGTTTTACCACAGAATACTAGTACGTTTTACTAAGGATGTTCTAGTAGGTATACCTACTCAAGCATTATCACTCCAGTTTCAACTTGAACTTGTTCGGTCTCTGTACCTACATGTAAATGAATAATAATGTACGTGAGATCAGTAGGTAGGTACGGTAGACACCTACCCAACAATAATACCTAAGTAAGAATAAGAAGAAAAGAATACGGGTCGCTCTGATGTGACCCAGATTCATTACCTTTTCTCGAGTGTATTTAGGTACCTACAGGTAAGTTAGGTAGGTACCTACTAAGTAAAATACATACCTACTTCTTTACATCTATCTTCGTTCATTTTTTCTTTCCTACCTATAGGTACCTACTGTCCGCGCGCGAGTTGAGTGCAGAGTATAGGAATCGGCTAGTGTTGAATTGAAGGACAACACATAGCTATACATACACAGCACCTATAGGTACCTACCTACTGATTGGTTTTACAATGTGAATTGACTCTTATGTACATGCGCCAGAGAGGTCCTACCTAACTATTTATGTAGTCGGTATCTTATCTAGTGGTAGTAGGTATAGGTAGGTTACACGATATCATTTTCTTTTGGAATTGGTATAATACCTACCTACTTACCTATTTTCTTTATCGGGAAGTTGTCTTTTGCACGACCTTTTATAATAACAAACATACTTAAAATCATGAAAATCTACATAGGTACTTAATATTTCTAATAGGTAGGTAAGTATTAACAACAAATTATTATCTAACACTAAATGAAGCGTCCATGCGCTAATAACATTTAATTTCGTAACACTAAATAAAACGTTCATGCGCGGATAACTTAGATTACTAAATAAATCGTCTGTGTGCAAATAACATAAAATACCAATAAGTCGACAAGCAAAAAAAGGTGAGTGCGAGGCAGACGAACACAACCACCCCGTACGACAGTCAGCATTACTCTGCCGCCCGTCGCCCCTGCGACCGTAACGCCCACTAATTATTCGGAAAAATGGAAAATAATTAATTGCCACGAGAAAAACCGTCGCAGCACAAAATCGCAAGTACAACTTGAAGATAAAGTCTTTGCGCACATTTTAGTAAAAAAAAAATGTCAAAATTTTATGTCGTTTAGAGGTTGAATCGAATCAAAAGTCGAAAACAGCTTCACTTTGTTATTTTTTTTCACATAGTAAATAAACAGGTAGAACTTTTTCGTAAGTTCACTTTGTAGATAAAAGGTCAAAGAATTACATATATTTTTTTGAGCACACAAAACTGATTCCTCTATGAGGAGAATGCCTCCAAATAAGACCAATCAGGTCCTATATTCGCCTTAAGTAAAGGCATAGGTAGCATTTTGATTCTGTTAAAAGATCATCTAGTAAGTAAGTTCGTATGAGCAAGTGGCCAAAATCTGGTAACAAAACAAAAAAAAACGTGCTAAAAATGTGAGTCAGAAAAAGTCCGGCTATTTCCAGAAATCCCTATAAGTAAGATCACAAGCTACGCCCCAGAGGAACTAGATTTATAGCGGTCAAAGTTTGAGAACAGATGCTCGCGTGATGCTACCATGTTCTTCGGGATAGTTGCTGAACGTAGAAATATTTTTGATAAATGGCGTGAAGGAAACAAAAACCGATAAATAGGGGTAAAACAGCGGTTCGTGTCGGTCTAGGAAAATTGACCTTGGTTTGTGTTGGTCTAAATAAAAAAAATATACAGTCGAATTGCAAACCCCATCCTTTTTTTTTCATTCAAATTAGATGATTTAAATACAGCATCATTGATAATTTTTATGTAAACTGACTAACAGTTATTATTTAGTTCACGCTAAAAACCTAAACAGCAGATGAGCAGACTAACCTAAAAGTACTAAATTTAATCAAGGTTTAATTCCTTACCTTGTAAAGTGAGTAAGTACAAGACTTAGGTCCAGGTTATAAACTTCTGTCTAAAGTTAGGCCATATTTTTCGTAGACGCCGTAACTTAACTAAATTAAAGCATAAAATAATTAAACTAACTTGAAACTTAAAATTTTGCAAACAAAGTGTTCGAGACAACGGCAGCCCCTTAATTTCTAATATATCATTTTCACGGTTTTATAGAACTAACTTAAGTTTCATAACTTTGAAACTTAACCCGCTGCGTAGGGCTGGCCGTAATTTAAGATAACTTAAGATTGAGATACGGTTAAGTGAGGCTAAGTTGGAGTTAAGTGCTAAGTTAAGGGAGTCCAGTGCTGTAAATCCAATATTCTGTCCGAAGTAGTTTGTGCTTGGAGGCAGCTTGCGTTGGTGCTTTTAAATGTTTTTGAACTGAAATATCACTTTGATGATGAGGATTTGAACCGAAACTCAAGGCTCTATTTTGCAAATGCCTTTATCGCATCTTACTCCTCAACATATAAAAATACACACACATCTATGAAAGGCGATGCAGAGAGTCAATTTAAGGGTCTGTCTTGAACTTTCACGATCACAACCCATACCTAAATATTAAAAATGTTGCAACGGGTTTATTCATTTTTCACCCTTGAAATCTCAATAGTACCAACCTACACTCCGGGCATAATAGGTCTAAATAAAATCAGTCAAGTTAATCAAATTCCTAAATTTTGGATGTATAATGTACAAGAACGAGTTAATAAAGTATACTTATGTATTATTATTTAACACACGGGAATTACTCACGTAAAAATATCGTGTGAGACGCGACCGCGAGGAGTAACCTTGCCGCAACTCCCTCCTTACCCAGATGAAGATTCTCCGGATGAATCGAAACATTGTCGGTATCTAACTCGACGATATTTTACGTGAGTAATGCCCGTGTGTTAAATAATGTCTAGTACAACTCACGAAAGTTTTGAAAGTGAAATATACTTATGTATGTTCGTATGAGCTTGTGACGAGGTGTAAATCAAGGTAGGTAAAGATGTTGTGTAGCCTGTTTTGCCCTAAATTAGGCCACATTCCAACGTAAATTCAGCCCTAAATTTCGCGAGGCATTCGTTGTTTATTCAGCACGCGTCCGGCCGCAGAGGCTCATCGCAAACGCTATAAATTAAAAATGCCGCGGATTACACTCCAACAACTGCAAACTACGAGTTTTGTGTGGATCACCACAAAAAAAGGCATTTTAAATTTTTAATTAGTGCAGTTATTAGGTATACTTACAAAAACGTATTTTTTTGTTTATCGCAATTCCTTTTATGAATCACTAGCTGACCCGGCAAACTTCGTATTGCTTCAAGCATACCTAAATGGAGAGAAGCATGTATAAAGAGAAACAGAGAAGCTTGGAAGGAAAAAAGAGAATCCATATCACTAAAACTCGAATGATATGAAGCCACACTTTTCTATAGGCCTTAGTGTAATGAAGAGCCGCGTTGGCCGAGGGGTATAGTACCTCGACATTCGATCCGAAGGTCGTGGGTTCGAATCCTGGCCATGCATCAATGGATTTTACGTTTCGAAAAATGTATATGCACATTAACACGAGCTCTAAACGGTGAAGGAAAACATCGTGAGGAAACCCGTGGCTTAGTCAGCACCACACGTATTGACCATGTCTTTCCTGTGGATATGGCCGGTTAAGCTGAGAGGATGGTGTAGGTGCTGGGCAAGCCTACTCCATCTCAACATTGTCCCAGGCACTACAGTGTCCCGTTAAGTGTAGGCAAAAGATTGTCTCTTGACATTGTATAAATCATCTAGTAAAAGATGTAAAGGCCAAAGTTTAGTCAAAAAAAATAGTTGTTGTAAAATATGCGAGTGGAATCACGGGAAGTAGCTAGTTTAAGATAATCTTTTAACAGTTTCCAAATCGGTCTGAAAGTGTCTCAGGGTCTCAGGTGTCCCGTTACCCTTATACTTTACCCTTAAAATGGGGAGTTTTATTATCGAACACTTAACCCACTCAAGTGCCAATGCTTGATTGATTGATAGTCTTGTGGCGGGCTATTGTTTACTTAGAAAATATATTTTGGTTGTATTATGGTAAACCTCATGAAAGTTTTAAAAATCCTTTCTTAGTTATAGTAGTGGGATAAGTGCAGGAAGATGAAATTCAAAAATTAAAATATACTTAATTTATTCAGTAGGACCGCTATGACCACTTCTAGGTGATTCTACTCTTCTTTCGCGACCAACCCCGTGAAGATGATGATTGATTTTCAAATTAGAAACTAAGTAGGTATAGGTACCTATACTTATTAAAAACACAGGGATAGATACCTTTATAATCTAGTTATTGCCTAAAATTCTGATCTTATGAATTAAAAACTACAATAATCCTCTGAAGCAATGAAAAAGTTCAAAAACTGGCTCAACTTCATCCATCGAGAAAGTTCTACTCAACTCAAACCAAAGCGGTCTTGCATCGAAATTGAGTTCATTTACAAAATTGTTGCTTTAAACTTTAGACTTGCTTCGTCGTTCTTATTAGATAAGAAGTAAGTAAGTGGAATAACAGCTCAACACTTCCGTGCTTCAAATAGAAGTTACTTACGGTCCCTGCTACAAATTGTAAGCTCTGACGGATTCCTTCTCAGAAAAAAACCATTTACTAAAGTTGGCTTAAGTAGGTAATAATAATATTAGGACAATTGATAAACTAGTAGTTCGCCCCGAACTGAGATCTCGCGCACCGTAGATGGCTTACATTTGGACTTTCTTCTGACTACCCCTATAATTTCAAGTGCTACTACTGCCGAGTATGCCTATTGCGCTAGCTCTTCATGGTAAAAAATACTATAGTCGTATTGCTCATTATACGGACTAAAAGTGAAGGAAAAAATGTCATTTTTCCTTCAATTTTGATTAGTTTTGATACGTTTTATGTCAAAATTGAAGGAAAAATGACATTTTTTCCTTCAATTTTAGTCCGTATTTTAGTGTATGAGCAATACGTCGTATTGCTCATTATACGGACTAAAAGTGAAGGAAAAAATGTCATTTTTCCTTCAATTTTGATTAGTTTTGATACGTTTTATGTCAAAATTGAATAAGTCCGTATAATGAGCAATACGACGTATTGCTCATTATACGGACTAAAATTGAAGGAAAAAATGTAATTTTTCCTTCAATTTTGATTAGTTTTGATACGATTTATGTCAAAATTGAAGGAAAAATGACATTTTTTTCCTTCACTTTTAGTCCGTATAATGAGCAATACGACTATAGCATGCATGCAATACAATAATGTCATGTCTAATTTTTCATTTACTTATTTCATATTTATGAATTCTCGTCGTATTTCTAAAGTATACGTCCTAGAATGAAAATAATAACTATTTTGGAATGTACAAATTAAGACCTTTCATTTGACACCCCACTCAATATATTTGTTTATTTAACTTTTTTTACCCCAATTATTTTCATTCTTTACTTATCAAAAATTTTTTTATCATGAAAATAAATCAAGTAGCATCTAAAATCATTGCAAACCAAACCGCAACGATGCCACTCTCTTTTTAAGACCGACCAGTCAATGAGCTACGAAGACATCGAAACTCTATGAAACGGGAGCTCTTGCAGCTCTGGTTTCTGGTTTTGTTCTTTGGTCGTATTTCAAAAACTATACATCCTAGATTAAAAATAAAAACCATTTTGGAATGTACAAAATAAGCCCTTTCGTATGACACCCCACTCAATATATTTGGGTAACTTTAAAAAAAATTTACCCCCTTGGGAACCCCATATCTTTACAACCCCTTCATCGATTACGCTCATACACTCCACAGCAAATTTCCATAGCACTACCTATTGACCTATCAAGTTTCATACAGATTGGATTAGCGGTTCGATAGTTATGCGAGAACATAAAAATGAAACATACAAACATACAAACATACAAACATACAAACATACAAACATACAAAGCAAAATCGCCTAACTTGCCACTAAGATCTTCGCTCGCTTCGCTCGCTCGATCGATAAATTAACATATCAAATCATTTACAATGAACCCCGCACTAGGCAATGCCTGTATCGCGGGCGTCCGAGTAGAAGTTATGCTAATAATACAACTTTGAATGTAATAGGTACCTATATAAAATAAAAATGGTTTAGTCTATTGCTGATGTTATGATATAGGTACCTTATTTTAATATACATAAAGATAATAAACTAATTATATAAAGACTAATTATATAATAAGTATACGAACTTACTCATTACTTTTATTAGGCCTAAGACGTACAAGTTATCTATCTGCAGTCCCCACAATGTAGCTTTATACTGTATCATAAAGTACATCATGAAACTTGTTATCTCTCTCGTAAAACTTGAAGGCTTGCCGAATGCGCAATGAGCGCTCGGAAAACAGGTCTATATTAATTTGTATTAAAACCTGAATATTACACATCTCGGCACCGTTACACGAGCTACACTATGAGACGCCGAAAACCTCATTTCAAAACTAAAATTCTGGAACTCATAATTTAAATTTGAAATGCAAAGTTGGTAGAAAGGATTATGAAAAGCAAGCTGCAATAAAAATGTGGATTTGGAATGTTTTGACGAATAATCATCATCCATTCTCATCGATTACGATGAGTCATCAATAATTAATACATATTGAGCATTCTTTCCTGTGGGTTGGTTTAGATGCTGGGCAAGCCACCTCAAACAATATCCCAGGCACTACAGTGTCCCGCATATTGCCTTCTGTCACTGTATAAATTACACTGGCCAACAAAATAAACATTTTTGGTTTTTTCCTCAGATTTTTTTTTTGTTTCTAGCTCAGTTTGGTGTTCTTATTTTGAATATGATAACAGTTTTTCTCTAACAGCTTTTGTTTTTGCGTTACAGCTAATAAAAAAAAACTATGCCCATTTTCCGATTTTGTTCAGATTTTTATGTTTTGACGGACACTATAATATATTTTGTTGCTGTTTTTGATATGGCTTCGTCAAGAAAACGTTGTTTGCATAATCCACAGTGTTTTTGCTATATTTGTGGCTATTTATCTTTGAAAAATATCGGAAAACTTTATAAAACTTAGTAAAAACTGCGTATTTTCATCATCTTCTTTAGAATAACATTGTGCTATGAAGACAAACCATGGGTACCTCATCATTGTGTGCCAAAAATGTGTTTTTTGCCGGCGACTATGGTCTTATGGAGAAAAAAAGCTTCAAAGTTCGGAAAACCCATGATTTGGCGAGAACCTCAATTTGTTTTGGTCAATATTAACTTTCTTGGAAACAAGAAGTCTAACAAATTTTCACGAGCTGGGATGCAACATGAGCTTAAAAATTAACTTCTTACACTCACAGGAGGAAGGGAATAGTGAGTTTTTCTCACTATATTAAAAAAAACTGACTGGGGAAGTACCTCCGCCTTACAGAATATCGCAGCGTAATAACATCTTTGTTTTCGAATGGTGTTGTGTTTCTGCGGTGAGTAAGGTTACCAGAGCTCTGCGAGGAAGCGCTGCGGTGACAACTGGTGGACCAGTCTTGTCCATTGGGTTTGTCGACGCAGTGGTTTCTCTTTTAAAGGGACAGCAGCACGAGTATGAGGTCCTCTGGTTTTGCAGGCGTCCATAGGCTACGGTAACCGCTCACCATCAGGTCCGTCAGGACCGTATGCTTGTCTGCTATCTTAGTAGTATAAAAAAACCCTCCAGAAAATCTGGGCGATTTTAGTAAAGAGCAGGATGAAAGATTTCATCAAGATATAAGTACGGTCAATAAAAAAGCGTTACCAAGGAAGGTTGGACTCATACATGATGGCCGACTACTGTTGGAGCTTGCAACAAGATCAACCTGAAGTCGTTCATGCAAGGAAACCATAAAAAGTTCATTTGCTAGTGTTAAAATGGAAATTTTACTCAAATATGTCGTAATTTTCTAGTAATTTTTAGTAAAAATAGAAAAACTGTATATTTCAAAAACTAAAGCTGTTAGCTATCATCCAGTATTTTTTTGTTAATCAGGGTCCTATAATAATTAATAACAGGAAAAAAAATCATGGAAAAAAAAATAGTGTTGACCAGTGTTATCTATTGAAGATGTAAACGTCTAAGTTTTTGAGTACCTAGTTTAAGTTTTTTACAGAATATCATACTTTAACGAAAACTTTCACAGGGGCAAACAGGTACGAAAATAGAGGGTAAAACCGTGATAATAGAAAAGCAAAGAGCTTTCGGGGATGCTTCAAAGTTTAGATACAACTTGTCGGCTGCCTGCTTAATGCCGAAACATGGATGAATTGAAAACGGATGTCCGGTTAACGGTTTTATTTACCTTTAATAAAATATATCTAATAATAATAAAATAATACGTGCCAAGAAATATATCTAATACCAGTTACTCAAAGTCAAAGTCAAATATCAAAAAACTTTTGTCTTTTTTAAGCTTTCCCGATCAGAACATATCAATTCTTTTGATTTATATAAAAGTATCTGAGAGAATGTCCACTATGCCTTTGGAATAATACAGTTCTCTCTCAGTGATCTCTTTTCAGATTTGATTTTTGACAAGAGCGATACAAGCTGTTTTAGACTGTACTTTTGTAATAGACATTGCATTCCATAGAAAAACATTCCCTTACTTTTGAAAATGAAAAATCTTATTAAATTTTTCAATTCCGATGGGATTTGAACCCGCGATGATACAAGCGATCCTCCTTTAGCCGGAGTGCCTTTACCAATTCGGCTACGGAACCTTTAGTCGCCAGAGTTGAAAATCATGATAGGACCATTATCTATAGATTATAGCATAGATTTCTAACTTGAAAAATAAATAATTCGGAACGAAACTCTGACTTCTTCTAACCTCCTCCGTACCGTATCCAAGGAGGAGGTATCGCAACTCCGAACACTAATTGAGGCGTGTCCGGTCATTCTGACCTCAACTTTGCCGGTCTTGTTAAGGGCAAACAAATTCGGAAATCGCCTCCAAATGTTAACGAGAACCAATTTGTGGGTACAATCGACCCCAGGCTGCACAAGTTATTGGAACATGGTATTTTGTAGGGTTGATTAGTTTGTCTGCCGTGAGCCTTTCTGGTCTAATTGGTAGGGTTAATAAATTGATCTCTCAAGTTCCAAATTGGGTGTAGTTTACTGAAAGTATCGATAGATACAAAGCTTATGGAACATGAATTTATTAATACTCAAACACGGGAATTTACCGCGTAATTTACCTTATATTTTATTCTGACGTTTCGGCTCTTTCTGAATATGAATTTCGAATACTATTCACTTTAATCTAGTAAGTACTAAAAACTAAGAATCTTCTTCATAATCTCGCAATGTTATTATCACAATAAACAGCTACATCAATATAGAAAAGCATAGTAGGTACCTATAACAGAGTGAAAAAGAGTTTAAGTCAAAGTCAATATAGTCGAAAAACGAAACAAAAAGAAACAGTTTTAGTAAGTTTTAATCAAAGCGCGAACCATTATCAAAGTTTCTACCTACCTACACTACATAAGTACTAGGTAGGTACTATAAATTATTTATTTTACCTACGTTATTATTATTAAACTGTGGATGTGTAACACAATCATTATTATGACTATTATAACTGCAAATGAAATACCTTAAACTGAAAATACATGATCCTATACCAAAATATACAAGACCAAAACACGGCGTGTTTATAATTTTCAACGGCAGGTTAATTTTCCGGTAATCTGGTGTGAGCTGATGTGATTTCGAGGTTATGTCTAGCCACGGGCGCTCCGGCCGCCATATTGAATTATGAGCGGGAAAACGTCATCATGACGTAACCGTGCGGTGAAATTGCAGGTGAAAATGGATAATATTCAGGTTGCAATGTTTTGTTGATATTTTAGAGCACAATTCTGAGTAGGTATTATCAGTTTTCAGGGAATAAGTACTTATAATGACAAATTAATTACCTACCCGTAAGTAATGTTACTGCTACATAAAATCTTACCTACCTAGTTTTATTTACTTAAGTGTTTGAATCTTCTAAAATATTACAATCCCTCCTAAATATCAAAGTAAAAAAAAACTACTAACCTAAGTAATTATACTTATCTGAATAAAGTCTACACAACCAAATCGATTCGAAAATAAAACACACATTTATTTTTCAAGCACTTCAAAAAATAAATTAAACTTCATAAAAACTACCAGGGTTAGTAAACTTTTTAACTCTTCCGAATGGTTTTAATATACCTAGGTATTGTCTTCCCGGCAACAGCCTGTCAATACTCTCCAAAATCGCTACCTTTATTTATTTTTTCATAAGGCCGTGTCCTTTGTAGCTTTCACCTGTATTACAGGACAGTTTTGAATATCCGCCCGTCGGCAGTGTCGCCACCTGCTGGAGACGGCCGTAAATATTGTTTTGAAATAGCTTACGGATTTAATTATTAGAAAGCTGGAGACTCAAATTGTTTTCTTTTCTTTACAAGATCTAGTCTTTTTCAATATTTTATCTTCTGTGACTTTGCTTACCTATACCTACTATAGTTAGGTAGATATTTGACATTTTTGTAAAAAATTAACTAATATCTTACCAATAAACAAAACCACAGCTTTATGATGCGCTTTATGAGATGCACTTAGAAAGGAATTTTTCAAATTCGATTTGAAAAGACGCAGCGAAAAAATTAAAAAATACAGATCTATAAAATAGCAATAGGTAACCTACGCCAACAGAAAAACAATAACAAAACCGAAATGCTACCAATAAAAATAACCGAATTTCGGCGTAAAAATACTATTTTCGAGAAAACGTGCCGTCGGCAGGAAGCTCGTGACGGATCCGCCACGTCGCCGTCGCGTCAGCGGGTTTCGTCAACGGTAATCCAATATGGTCGGCCACCCGGCACCATGCCTTTGGCGATGCCACAAGTTTGTGGTAACAGCGATTTAAGAAAGCTGAAATAAGTAAGTACACTTCTCACAATGGATATAGGCATTCGTGAAGTTAGCCGTTTCGCTGCGCAGTAGAAAATTTTGTTTGAAAAAGTTGCACTGCGCATCGAAACGGCTAACTTCACGAATGCCAAGATCCATTGGAAGAGGTTCGTATGAGTAAGTGGCCAACGCTGATGACGGAGTTTTTAGGCCCTCTAAAGACCTCCTTTATGGCAAGCCGGGACCGACAATTTCACGTGCCCTCCGAAGCACGGAAACGCTCAGCTCGTAATGCCACTTTCAGTCACCCATCCAAATTGTGACTGCGCACAACGTTGCTTAACTTCATCGATCAATCAAGATCGTCTTTAGCAAGCTACCACGCCATGAGCGCTTCAAAAGCTGAAATAATTGATAATGAAAAGAATAGAATATCATTAAAAAAATTGACTGATCCCCTTGAATATGGGCTTAACCAAACTTGGTTCGTAATCTTCTGAATTAGACCATCTCCTAAAGATAAAACGATAAAACACTTTTAGTTCTGCCAAGTTTCATTTTCAGATTTTCGCTGAATTTTATGAAACTGTTTGATAACACTGCATCGGACTGAAGAGCTCTGCCAAGATTTGTGTTGTTCTTTTAAACAGAGTTCAAATTACGACTAGGCAATAATATCAAGTGCTACTGAATCGAAGATTGTTAAATACACCGTTTATTTTTGGTCAGTTTAAAGCCGGCGCCTACGTAATCTATATCGATAACCTTACTCAAAAATAATAATAAATATGAGATCTATTTTTTTGAAATTAATAATATCACGAAACATAGGCAGGATAAATCACGGAGATACGTGCTCTGTACTCAGCTGTTGCTACGGCATAGAGTCTATGCTACGTCGTAGTCATACATACATACCTAGGTCATTAGCTCTGCGCGCCTACGACACCATAACAAGTGTTTTACTCACTTTTGTTAATCTTTTCAACTATTTAATTTCGTATGAAATACTTATCAAATTCAAAAACTAAACCAACGACACGAATACGATTAAGCAATACAAGCAGTGGGTGCTGGCTTTAAACTGACCCAGAATTAACGGTGTATAAATAAATAAATAAAATAAAAAACATTTATTTCAAGTAACCAAGACTCATATAAGTACACACATGACATTTATAAGTAGCACACCGGGTTGGAAGGTAGGCTTGCCGATTGCAAAAAACTTTTCAAAATATTTTTTTTTTAGAATTAGCCGGCCTTTTGCAAGTTGTTATATTCACTATAATAACTTTTTTGAAATAAATAATTATCCGTTTTGAGTGCATATAACTTTTCCGAAAAAAAAAAGAATAGGTTTTTCATTTCGATTTTCAGCACGGCTCAGTTTCAAAATCACGACTTTCGGACTTTCGAAGTACTATTAGAATAGAATAGAATAGAATAGAATATAACTTTATTGTACACCATAAAAACACAAAAGAAAAATAAGCCTAACTATTCTACTTGGCCAACACGGCTCGTAACTAGAAAACACATTATTGCGTCACATTCACACCAGTCGTTTTGATCGTGATCGTAGCTTTATTGGCGCTGGCCAAGTATTGGCTGTAAATTTTACCTCCGTTTCGAAATTTAGAGCGTAAGCTTGATAAGAATTTTACCTGTGTTTCCACCTGACGTATTTGTATTTGGAACGATGAACGATGTTTTAACTTTTGCCAACACTAGTTATTATTATGAGTTTTTTTAGCATCTCTTAGTAAAGTTTTTGTCTAAGTTTTTAAAGTTTTTATAGGAACCTACTCGGCTAGTTACCTATAACCAATAACTCCTACAAATGACAGCTGGAGTAATGCTATTCAGAGATGATGAAAGTCGTACGCGTGGTATTCCTCGCTTTAACTGGCAGCTAATTTACTTGGGACTTTACTCAGAGACGGTAAACAACCGTAAACAACCGTTTTGTATACCAAAGCAAGATTTAATTGTTAACGTGTGTTAAATAATTTTAGAAATGGAAATATTAATTAATACTTAGTTTAAAAGCGAATGCTAGTTTGCCCTCTATATCTATCTAAAGAGTCTAAAACCTCTTTAATGCATGAAATAAACCCACTAGATTTCGTTAAATAGTCTTTAGCTCAAAGATTTAACTTTTAAACTTTTCGCCTTATAACTTTTAATAAACCAAGTAATTCCACTGGCCTACTCATACCCTGAATAAGAAGCTGAATTTATTTTAAAAATGAAAAGCTAAGCAAATTCTAGACTTATCTTGCACAAAAGCCCTTTAAAACCCAACGAAGTGTGCTTTAAGATATCTAGCATTATATTGCTAGTGACTTCCTTATAGCTAGAGTTTTCTATGCTGAAGCAGTTTATGATATTTGAAAATGAAAAATCTTATAAAAAATTTCAATTCTGACGGGATTCGAACCCGCAATGATACAAGCGATCCTCCTTTAGCCGGAGTGCCTTTACCAATTCGGCTACGAAATACTTAGTCATCACATGTACTAAAATTAAAAAAATATATACTTATCAATTTATGATACCTCCACAGTTTGTTTTTATAATCCTACTTGAACTACTGTAGATACTTACAAAGGCGCGTGAGAGAAGTTTTTGCCTATTGGTACGATAATTTAAATTGTCTACATGTGACATTCAGTTCAGACGTAGAAATATATTTTAAACTGAAAAATCTTATCAAAATTAACACTATAACAAAAATAAAATTATAGAATTAGCAAAAGCGACATCTCTCGTCATTTGATCCTGAATGTAACTTCGGGCAATGAGCAGTGAGTTAACTTAGCAGTTATCCTGTAGATGGCGCTCATCGATGCTATAATCGATAGTATGGTCTTATCATGATTTTCAACTCTGGCGTCAGAGGTTCCGTGGCCGAATTGGTAAAGGCACTCCGGCTAAAGGAGGATCGCTTGTATCATTGCGGGTTCGAATCCCGTCGGAGTTGAAAATTTTGATAAGATTTTTCAGTTTAAAATGTAAATACCCAAGTGTGGATTAACACTATAACAAAAATAAAAATTGTAGAAATATATTTTTAGATTTTCCATGCAAAATGATCCTGCTCAATCAAATGCTCTTATCGTTTGAGCATTTACTTATGACTGAAGCTAGAACGCTCTCCAGAACGAATATTCATCCACGGAATACAATTTTTCAGATAGAATAAGCTCGGTTTTCTTCAAAAATCTTCAGTTTTCCTTTTTTGCATAAACTGTGCTGTAACGATGTCTTTTGGCTTCGACGCAGCAAGCGGAGCTAAAGTGGAAGGTTCTTTTTTAAACTCTTGAACTAACCAACATGAATTTTTAAGTTAAATTTTAAAGTTCAGTTTTTGATAGATTGACGTTATCACATTAATTATATTCAATTCAATTCAATCATTTATTTCAGTCAATTGTAAACCATACACAAATCAAATTAAAATCAAATAATTAGGAACAAAAATTACACATTAAATACACAAGAATAATAATAATAGGTAATAATAAAAATAAACACATGATAAACAGCAATTTGGGAATATTATAACAAAATAAATTATTAATTACATACATATGGAAAACTAATAATGATTATAATATAAAATAATAACATAGAATATGTCCTCATGTAGGACATACCTCAACATTCCTAATCATGTGAAGCTGTGACAAGCGCCACAGAATAGGACATTCAATTTTGCCAGCCAACACATTTATTATGCTGTTACTGCTGCCATGTACACGATGCAGCAACGACGCAGCTCTTTTCCTAAGGATACAGTAAAAGTCATCCGTTTGAGCGTCAGCAAACATGCCTGAGGCGCTGCACCATTTTGGCAGCCGCAACAACATCCTAAACGCGTTGTTGTACTGAACACGCAAGGCGTTGATTGTCTTCTGGCAATAGTTGGCCCAGAGACAGCACGTATAAAATGACTGGCAAAAGGCCTTGAACAACGTGACCTTAACCGCTCCAGTACACCGGGCAAATCTGCGGGCCAACATATTGCACCGGACAGCCAACGCCCTACGCTCCCTCTCTATATCTTCGTCATCAGTGAGCTTATCCGTCACCCAGTGACCTAGGTACTTGAAGCGTTTAACAATTGGCAATGCCACACCGTCCAGAAAAATCGGTGGTATTGTGGTGACTTTTTGTTCCCGCGGTTGGAATACAAGAACCTCACTTTTCTTTGTATTGTACCTAAGCCCATAGGATTCAGCATAATCCTCACATACTTTTAAAAGCTTTCTAACGGCACTTATTGAGGGACCCAGCAACACCATATCGTCAGCGTAGCTAATGTTATTAATAAAGAGCCCATCTATAGAACAGCCAACTCTAGTGCTGCACAGTTCCTCAATAAGTCCGTTGATGTACAAATTAAATATTCTGGGCGATGATAATCCACCCTGCCGAACACCACATTTCAGTTCAAACTCTTCCGACATGGCTCCTGCCCATCGTACAGCGTTTGTCTGATTGCTGTACCAGTATTCAAACAACCGGATAACATCCTCCGACAGGTCACTTTCCGATCTCATCTTATGCCAGAGCACATCATAGGATACTAAATCGAAAGCCTTGGATAAATCAAGGAAGCAGGCATATACCGGAGTTTTCCTGTCAGTGTAATACCGGACAGTTTGCTTGAGGCACAGTATTGCAGTCTCAGTTGACAGCCCTGGCCTAAAACCAAACTGGGCATCGTTCAGTTTTATGTGATTACTCAACACACGATCAAGTAAACTGTCCAGTACCTTCGCTACAGTAGTGGCTAACGATATAGGCCTATAATTGCTTTTATCAGATGAGTCACCTGTCTTATTTTTGATCACTGGTACAACCACCGTTTTCATACACTCGCTCGGCAGATAAGAATGCCTAACACAGAAAGTGTAAAACATAGCTAGTACTCGCGGCAAATGAACGCCTGCATGCTGAAGGTGCTCAATACTGAGCCCATCGTGCCCCGGGGACTTCCCCTTCGTCATCTGTTTAATAGCAGTGCCTATCTCTTTAGCTGTAAAACCCATAGGTTTAGAAGAAGATTGACGACTCTCAGTATGAAGCACCCTCGGCAGCGGCGATGGTAATGCGGTGGTCCGAGGACATGGTTCCATCATAAAATGAGTGCTAAACATATTGGCGATAGCGAGGGGTTCACTTAGACCATCAACACACAGTGGGACATTTAATTTAGGGTTCAACTTCTTTGTCCCTTTCCAAAAATTTTTGAAATTTTTACTAGAGTGGAGTGAGGCAAGATTATCCATTTTTAAATGAGATTATAAATGAGAAAGTTTGGATGTTTGGATGGATGGATGTAAGTTTGTTCCTCTATAACTCGACAACCACTAAACTGATTTGGCTGAAATTAATATAGACAGATAATGACCGGGAATAGGACATAGGCGATTTTTATCGGGGCACCACGCGAGCGAAGTCGCGGGCGGAAGCTAGTTGATTGATAAATTACGCGACGTTCTGTGCTAACAAAAAAAAGAGAGGTGACCGTTAGTGCTAAAAAATCTGAAATATGCAATGTGAGAGTTCGATGGGCTTGTTAAAATGTAAGTACCATTGTGTCTTCCATCATAGAGTCATCACGAAAGCCTTTAGACGATCTAAAATCATCATCACCAATAGTTGGCCACTTAGCTCATATGAACTTACAAGTTTTAGACGCAAAACACGATCTTGATTTTTACACAAACTATGGGTATCCACGACACGTTTTCACGGTATATTACCATTAATTGGATCCGTTGCATTTATCGATAAAACCGATTTTATGACCAAAACAATTGTGTAATCGAATTCACAGAACAATATCTATCATTTACCGATCTGCAAACCATTAAAAACCCCATTATAACATCGGTCAGGAACCTTTAAACGTACTCGTTGCGTGACCACGCATAAATACCTATTGTTAAAACTCGATTGGTTTAATTATGCAGTCGGGACAAAATGCTTTTTATTGTCCCGAATGTAATGCTTTGATGCTATTGAAATGCTGAGGGGCTACGTAAATACTTGTGAATTGGTATTAAATGGTTGAAAATTTTACAGAAATTAATTTCCTACGCCTGAATATTAATCATTACAAAATATAGTAGAACCAGGAAGGATCTAATAAAAGATAGCTCAAAATGATCGTCGCTGACAGTCGGGAGCGTGCCGAAGAGATGACAGTATAACAATGTTGATCTGTTAAACCAAATAGGTAACTACTACAATAGTCGGATATATCAAAACTGATAACCGTATTTTAGTCCCTAAAGGTCAGAACCCAAGCAACAAATCACTTCACCTCCACAAATAAGGCTAAATGTAACCTCATAGGTGTACCCTACATGTCGGCGATACTTTACACTTTGTAGGGATGAGCTAATTTGATTTTAACCGGAAATTTTACGGCTAACTGATAAGAAAGCCGGCTTAATCTCTAATAGTTGAGTTTATTAGTTCCAGGTATTATCTACATTATCAGATTCCTATTCTAAGTATCCTGCCTGTCTGATTTTGACCGAAAACTGAATGGTTAGGTATTCTAGTAATTCCAAATTGCTTTATCGAAGACAGTGTTCAACTATAAATACTAAACTATTCTTTTTTCAAATTATATGTTTCCTAATATCAAGTTTATTAAAAGCACACATTCTGCCATTATTTATCATTACGTCATTATTCATCTTCAAAACCCACAACCCGTAAAAAACTCTCATCGTAACACTCATTCTGAAATTATTTTTACCCGACAGATTTGCTAAGACAATTTCCCAAGGCAAGTTGCCACTATCTTATCTTATGGATGAAACGGACATAATAATGATAAAGAAGACAATTTCTGATCGTCAAATCTTGGCCGCGTTATTATGGATTATAGATTGATATGCATGGGCATGCATATCAATCTATAATCCATAGCTAAGCAGTAAAGAAAATCATCGTAAGAAAACCCGCTGCTCGTTCAATTTCAAACGTATTGACCATGACTTGCCTGTGGATTAGGAGGAGGATTTCAGTACCTACTGTGCAAGCCTGCTTCATACCAACTAATTCCTAGGTTTCTAGGTTCCTGCTACAGTGTCATGTTAAGTAAAAGCATAGGTAGCATTTCTGTTAAAAGATCATCTAGTAAGTAAGTTCGTATAAGCAAGTGGCCAAAATCTGGTAACAAAACCAAAAAAAATGTGCTAAAAAATGTGAGTCAGAAAAAGTCCGGCTATTCCCAGAAATCCCTATAAGTAAGATCACAAGCTACGCCCCAAAGGAACTAGATTTATAGCGGTCAAAGTTTGAGAACAGATGCTCGCGTGATGCTACCATGTTCTTCGGGATAGTTGCTGAACGTAGAAATATTTTTGATAAATGGCGTGAAGGAAACAAAAACCGATAAATAGGGTAAAACAGCGGTTCGTGTCGGTCTAGGAAAATTGACCTTGGTTCGTGTTGATCTAAAAAATTAGATGATTTAAATACAGCAGTATTGATAATTTTGTTGTAAACTGACTAAAAATTGTTGAACAGCAGACTAACCTATACCTACTATAATCTAGGTTTAATTCCTTACCTTGTAAATTACTTGACTTTACAAGACTTAGGTCCAGGTTATAAACTTCTCAGTCTAAAGTTAGGCCATATTTTTCGTAGACGCCGTAACTTAACTAAATTAAGGCATAAAATAATTAAACTAACTTGAAACTTAAAAGTTCGCAAACAAAGTGTTCGAGACAACGGCAGCCCCTTAATTTCTAATATATCATTTTCACGGTTTTATAGAACTAACTTAAGTTTCATAACTTTGAAACTTAACCCGCTGCGTAGGGCTGGCCGTAATTTAAGATAACTTAAGATTGAGATACGGTTAAGTGAGGCTAAGTTGGAGTTAAGTGCTAAGTTAAGGGAGTCCAGTGCTGTAAATCCAATATTCTGTCCGAAGTAGTTTGTGCTTGGAGGCAGCTTGCGTTGGTGCTTTCAAATGTTTTTGAACTTAAATATCACTTTGATGATTAGGATTTGAACCGAAACTCAAGGCTCTATTTTGCAAATGCCTTTATCGCATCTTACTTACTCCTCAACATATAAAAAATACACACACATCTATGAAAGGCGATGCAGAGAGTCAATTTAAGGGTCTGTCTTAAACTTTCACGATCACACCCCGTAATATTGAAATCTCAATAGTAGGTACCTACCTACACTGCCGGGCATAATACATCTAAATAAAATCAGTTAACCCTTTATTTCGCAACGTGATCGAGCTGATACATCCGAAACAAACATTTTTTACACAAAAACCAATTATGATTTGTTTTAAATTTCTTCACTATTTTATTCGGCATATTCTTGTCATCTTGTAATAAAATAATGAAGCCGCACACACATATTGTTTTTTTCTAAATTGCAAAATTGTACCGCCATGCTGTCGAGGTCACGGACCTACGGTATGTTTTTATTTAATTTATTTATAAATAGTGAATATTTCAACAATTTACGACTGTAAATTGTTTGTTAGCAACTGCCTTCAACTATAACATGCATTACTAGCATTTGAATCTGTTTCGTTTTGATGTAATCTATAGGTTTTTTTGTACGTATCACCCGTAATACATCGCGCCACATACGGTAAACTAGTTTTAGTTTTAGTTGTATTACGGGTGATACACTGCGCAACTACCAACAAAATAGGTTGAATGGTTATTATTTAATTTTATCCTTTGTAAAGGCTATTAAGCCCTTTTATAGGCTGGTACAGTTATAATCTTCATGTTATGTTGGTATTATAGACAACTGCCCTTATGTATTATGCTGGTGTTTAGTGGTAATCAGGAGTCGTATCAAGCCTGGGAAGAGGTATCATCGTCCCGGGAGCTAAATATCCTTATTCTCTGAAAAAGGAGTATTATCTTCGCCTCCAAGTACTTCAAAAGAGAAGTTCTAGGAGCAAAGTCAAAGCACATTAGCAATATTGGCGAGAATCTAGTTCACCTTCCTTCGGGAGTGCGATCAAGTCTCTCGCCAGAGCTGTCCTTGGGAGTTTCTGTAAGCCATCCTCGACACCTCTGCAAAGGAAAGGCCATTCACTGGCCCAACTTGACCTTGAACAACGAAGAACATCCACTGCCAACCATCCCGCAGTGTAAAAGTGCGATGCCAGAAGATCACTTCCGGCAAACAGATGTGCGCGAAACCCTGTTCAAGTTAAACGTCTACAGGTCAAGTGGGCCTGATGGAATTCCTCCAATTGTGCTTAGGACGTGTGCTCCAGAGTTGGCTCCAGTTCTGACGAGTCTCTTCTGGAACTTCTGCTCACTGGGCGTAGTCCCAGAGCTCCTGGAAGACGGCTTTAGTGCACCCAATCCCGAAAAATGACGACTGCTCAGACCCGTCCAATTATAGACTCATCGCCATCACCTCTCTTCTGTCCAACATAATGGCATCACCAACTGCCAACTCTTGCAAGTATTTGAAGAAGCACCAGCTCATAAATGAACGACAGTACGGATTTCGTTAGGGTCGTTCATCTGATCAGATTTTCTAGTTTTCTTAAATCATCGATGGGTGGAGGCAAAATTGTTGAACCAAATACTCCTCGTGGCATAGGAAGATGGCATAGGCCATGTTCCAGTATTTCATGAACGTGGGAGTTGCTGATGCTGTCCAGAAGGGCAACCGAATGATCATTGAGTGAAATGTCACCTGCATCTTTGTTTTGTGCCGGAGAGAAACTGCTTTTAAGCTTTCATTCTAAGTTGAGTCTGATAGTTTTTCATTAAATTATTATTTTTTCTTATGATTTGAGCCAATAAACTTTGTTTTTAACATTATTTCTAAAAATAAATTAGAACCCTAACAAGGACAATGTAACAAATATGATACACTACTTTCACCTGCTACTTCTCTGTATGTTGCGCAACGTATCATATTTAATACATACAATTTCCAAAAAAGTACAAATGTGGGATTTTTTTTATTTATATTTTTTACATCTTTAGTAACCAAATTACCATAATATTTACGAAAAATACTAAATTCAAAGAAAAAAATTCTTGGTCGTTAAAGGGTTAAGTTAGTAAAATTCCTAAATTTTGGATGTATAATGTACAAGATCGAGTTAATAAAGTATAAATTATGTATGTTCGTATGAGCTTGTGACGAGGTGTAAATCAAGGTAGGTAAAAGATGTTTTGTAGCCTGTTTTGCCCTAAATTAGGCCACATTCCAACGTAAATTCAGCCCTAAATTTCACGAGGCATTCGTTGTTTATTCAGCACACGTCCGGCCGCAGAGGCTCATCGCAAACGTTATAAATTAAAAATGCCGCGGATTACACTCCAACAACTGCAAACTACGAGTTTTGTGTGGATCACCACAAAAAAAGGCATTTTTAATTAGTTATTATACCAAAAACGTAAGTGTTTTTTTGTAAACCGCAATTCCTTTTATGAATCATATTAATACCTACTTATATTTTTAATTAGTGCAGTTATTACCTATACCTACTTACAAAAACGTATTTTTTTGTTAACCACAAATCCTTTTATGAATCATATTAGTACATTTTACTTGTCACTCTCATGTCCACGAAAGGCATAGAGTTCAATTCATATTATGATTCTGCTATATCGGCCTAAATTTCGGAACAAAATCATACAAACATTAAGTAGGTAGATATAGGCCTTAGGTACTTATAAACTTGAACAGGGCGAATCTTGAGCATTGTGCTCAAGATTCGCCCTGTCACTATTTGTCACTATAGATAGTGACAAATAGTCATAGCCTTTTTTGTTATATAGGTGTAGTAACTAAGTTAGAACTTAGTTACTACACCTGTATAACAAAAAAGGATGGCAATATTATAATAAATTATAATGATAATGATAGGCTTTACTAACAATCAAGTAGTTACATACAATGCATCTTAATCTACTTAGTACCTACTACTAAATCTTATTTCTTAGTAAACAGTAATTTCCTATTAGATTCGGTTTTTTGATTGTCTTGCTTTTCAGCATAGCCTTCCCAAGTGAAAAAATAAAAATTATTTTTTGTTAAATTCGCGAGTGGAAACACAGGAAACAGCTAGTTTAAGATAATCTTTTTACAGTTTCCAAATCGGTCTAAAAGTGTCTCAGGGTCTCAGGGTCTCAGGTGTCCCGTTACCGTATACTTTACCCTTAAAATGGGGAGTTTTATTATCGAACACTTAACCCACTCAAGTGCCAGTGCTTGATTGATTGATAGTCTTGTGGCGGGCTGTTGTTTACTTATAAAATATATTTTGGTTGTATTGTAGCCTTCATGAAAATTAAAAAAAATCCTTTCTTAGGCTGCGTTTCCATTGACGCGGAGCTATGCGGAGCGGAGCTTAGCGGTGCATGAATTAACCAATCAGGGTGCATTTTGCCGCGATTTGATTTCGTTGTTTACATGTGATTGGTCAATTCATGCACCGCTACGCACCGCTCCGCACAGCTCCGCGTCAATGGAAACGCAGCCTTAGTCTCAGTAAGTGCATGAAGATGAAATTCAAAAATTCTAAATTAAAATATCATTTATTCATTAGGACCGCTATGACCACTTCTAGGTGATTATGCAACATCAGATGTTTCATCAATGCGTCATCTATGAAGCATATTTTAAAACACCTTTTTAGGCCGGCCGCATACGTTCGGTTTCCTGATTCGGTTTCCGAATTCGGAATGCACGCATTCAATACAAATTGTTCTACATGCCGCACACGTTCTTATTTTTCCGAACGGAAAAAAACTTGACGTTCATTTCGAAAACAAACCGTGCGTACAGGTCATACGAACTAAAATTGAACGTCTGCGTAAAAAAAACGAATTCGTAAACCGAATCCGGAAACCGAACGTATGCGGCCGGCCACAGATGGATTCCATAGAGAACTGTCAAAAAAGGTGTTTGAGATATGCTTAATAGATGAAGCATATATGAAGCATTTATGAAACATCTGATGTTTCATCAAAAGTGGCCACTTTAGACCCCCTGTTCTTTCGCGACCAACACCGTGAAGATGATGATTGATTTTCAAATTGGAAACTAAGTAGGTAGGTACCTACTTATAGGTATACTTACTTATTAAAAACACTGGGATATGTACCTTATTAATGCAGTTATTGCCTAAAGTTCTGATCTTATGAATTAAAAACTACAATAATCCTCTGAAGCATTGAAAAAGTTCAAAAACTGGCTCAACTTCATCCATCGAGAAAGTTCTACTCAACTCATACCAAAGCGGTCTTGCATCGAAATTGAGTTCATTTACAAAATTGTTGCTTTAAACTTGAGACAAGTTACATTTTTAACCGACTTCAAAAATAGGAGGGGGTTCTCAAATCGTCGGAATCTTTTTTTTTTATGTAGGGATGTTCACCGTTTATCTACGTTCACCCTTAAAGACGCCTGGACTGATTTAAAAACATCTATTTTTTTTGTTTGGAAAGGTATACTTTCCGATTGGTGCCATAAAAATTTGGTGAGGATCTGTTGAGGATCTTCGGAGTTATGAACAGAAATGTAGGTACTTACCTACCTCAAGAGTGCAGAAAATTGTTTAGCTTAAGTATAACATCGAAGTCGGTTTTTATTTTTTTTATTTAGCTACTTGTGGCAAATTGCAGCTAAAAAACATTTTAAAAGTAAGTACCTAGGTATTTTAAGGAGACTTTTGTCTATAGATTCAAAGCAAATAATAAGAAAAGAGCGTCCCGCGTTCGAAATTCAAATAAACAAGAGGCCAGACTTCAAACTCCTTCGATATTAAAAAAGTTTTCGAGTTTCTCTATGGAGTCTGCAGGTCGTCTTGAGTTTCCCGCAAATAAAATTCAGAAAGGGTTTTTTCGTTTCCCCTTATTCTAACAGATGGTGCAAAATACACAACGTATTTTCAAGTTCTGTAGTGCGATTCACACTTTTCGGAATGTATCCGATTCGAAGATTTTCCTCGAGAATGGATCGATGGATGATTATAATTATTTTACCTATGTACCAAGCCTACCAGTTATGTAAGTAATTATTGAAGAAACAACTAAAATAATCCAAAAAACCCCCGCAATGAGTTAATCCCCTTGTCCCGGGGATCCCGCGGTAATGGACGTTAAACATTTGCTCCCCGAAGCGTGCCCACACACCCGCGATGGGGATCAACAACTTTTTCTTTCGCAGAACACTTTCGGTATCTTGAGATAGCGAACTCATTGAATTAATCAACCTTTTTACAGGGGCGGCCAAGAGTGTGTCGTTCCGTTGTAGTTTTATTTTGAAGTTCGAACTTTGTCTGGCTAGTTCGTTCGAAAAAAATGTGACTTTCCGTTTTTGTTTTGTTTTTATCTCAGGATAGTTTGAATTTGGAATGTTACAAACGCCAAGCGAAGAGTTTTAACAGTAGCAAAGATACCTCCCATCTAAATAAGTTTTACTTAGCCAGAGCTAGATTTCTACGTTTATGTAGGTAACCTTCGTTTCTATGCATACGATCTGTTAGTTATTTTTTTAAATAAGAATATGATTATTTATTTTATTTACGGATAATTATTTATTATTTCAAATTAATGGAATCGATAAAATACTAGGTACTAAGTAAACAATTCAAAACTGGTTAGTTCTAAAATAATCCTGTCTTACTTACCTCTACACAACAAAATATTAACAAAACAAGTAAGTACGAGTACATTTAAAAAAATAATGAGTAAACGCTAAACATTGCTCCTCTATACCATGTTTGGCACAAATAAGTTCGCATGCGATGCGACTGTTTCAAATTTTGATTGCTCTTTTAAAATCTAATCTGCCTTCTAATTTTGCTGTCATGAATCAATATCCAAAATTAATCGAAGACATAATATTCTGAAGAGGTTCGTGTGCTCCTAAAGTATTGAATCCACGCAACACAAGGAGCACGATATTCGGATCAGACACGCAAGGATTTTAACCTAAAGGAATCAGTTTGACTGGCCTATTAGCTCAGTTGGTAGTAGCTCTGCCTTCTGCGCTGTAGGTCATGGGTTCGATTCCCAGGACAAACATTTGTGTGATGAACATAGATGTTTGTTCTGTGTCTGGGTGTTATATAGTATTATAAGTATGTATTTACAAATATATAAGTATTATATCAGTTATCTGGTTCCCATAGTTCAAGCTTTGCTTTGCTTAGTTTGGGACTAGATGGTGCTGTGTCAAAAAATGTCCAGCAATATTTATTTATTTAGTTACATTATAAGGTAGCTAGAAATAATATACTACGGCTACGGCTCTAAATCCTGGACTATAAAGAAGGAAAAAACCAAAATCGACGCTTTTGAAATGTGGTGCTGGAGACGTATGTATGCTGCGTATACCATAGACCGCGCCGAACAAATATATCCATTCTTCAGGAATTCGAAATAACCTCAAGGCTGTCCACTACATGCTTCCAACGCATGTTAAGCTACTTCAGACACGTTGCTCGCAGAGACCCTGACAACTTGAAAAAGCTGATGGTAGTGGGTAAGGTCAACGAAAAAGGACCTCGCGGTCGCTCACCTAACTTAGTCAGACCAAGTAAAATCGCTCACCGCTCTTCAGGTATGGAAAGAGCGGTCTCTGTCCATACCTGAAGCTTTGAAGACCGCCGAAGACGAGACGAAGAAGCCGTGGTCAAGCGATCATAAGCTTTAGGGCAAAATGGCATAATATGCCATTTTGAATGTTCTGAGGATCATAATGATAGCCGTGGTCATATGACCACGGCCTCACAACATTCTCAGAATCCTCAGAACATTCTCAACATATTTTCTTGTTTCATACTTTTAAGAGCGCGATTTTTCAGTAGTCGGGTTATAGTTTTCGAACATATTTTTCGTAGTTTAAAATAGTAGATACTGTATACCTTACTAACGTGATTTCACTAAGCAATGACATGTATGTTTATTTATCGGCAGTCATATGTTATTTTAGTGCGTTAGATCACTTTGCAATAGTACCTTCAAAATTTAAATAAACATGGTGGCCACTTAGCGTGCTAGCGCTAAATCACAAATGCGCATAAGGATGTCCTTGGAATATGATTACTTGGTAGAGTCTTTTTAAATAGACTAAAATAACATCAAATGCATTAATATTCTTCATTTTTTTTATTTTTTATTTATTAACGATTTACAATTTTATAAAAAGAACAATGATAAATCTTAGCAATTAAAAACCATTGAGGTTTGTACTATTACTAGCAGCGCCCTCACGGCATTGCCTCCGTAGTGATGATTTATGGTAGTGATGATGATGAAAGTAGCCTATAACCTTCCTCAAGAGTTTAGCTATCACATGCAGAAATAATTTTTCAAAACCGACTGGTAGGTAGTTCATGAGATTAGCGCGTTCAAACAAACAAACAAACTTTTCAGCTTTACTATATTAGAGTATAGAATCTTATAACTAAAAGTTTGTCGGTATGTTTGGGTACATGCATTTTTTCAGGATAAAAAGTAGATTATATCATTCTCCAGCTTTCCAAATATCTCCACACAAAAAATCACGTCAATCCGTCTCTCTGTTTTGACGTGAAAGCAGGGCAAACTCACATTTATACTCGTAATATGGGTAGGGTATGGATATGGATAATTACTGTCAATTTGTGATAATTCAACACAGTTCAATTTAATAGAAATTGTCATGTTTTTGAGTTATAGGTACTTATCAGAAGAATTAAATTAACTTTAACAGTTTGAAAGTTTTTATTAAGCTTTAAGTGAGGTTTGAAAAAGTTAAATTCTGGATGGGCCTACACCAACAGTCACACTCCAAGGTCATAGTGACTATTTAAGTGGTACTATAATGAAATATTTAAGTATATTTTTTTTATTATTTTAAATGTTAAATATTACAAAGATTCCGTTGATCTAAACCAGAGTAAAAAGTGCATTTGAACAAACACATGATACATGTTTACTTACATGATAATTAAGTACATTAAATTCAATTTTAGTTCTAACTCTAGTTAATAAGCACACCACCATCAATCACGTAATTACTGCCAGTGATAGATCTCGCCTTGTCACTCGCTAGGTACAGCACCAAATCTGCAACCTCCTTCGGCTGGCTGACAATTTTCAGCGCCGTAATCTGCTTCACATCATCCCATGAGGTACTTTGGCCAGAAGCTTCCAGAATTGGTGTTTCTACCGGTCCAGGGCTTACTATGTTCACTCGCACTCCCTTCGGGGCAAACTCAAGAGCAGCGACTCGGGCGAAATGATCCAGTCCTGCTTTGGACACGCAGTATGCCGCAATCCCAGTACCAAAACTCTTTACTGTCGATGATCCCGCTACGCTTGAAATATTCACTATGTTACCTTTTGATTTCACAAGGTAAGGATAAGCCAAGTTTGTAAGGACAACCACCGAACGAAGATTCGTATTAACCACCTCATCGTATACTTGCACAAGATTTTCATCTCCTATTTCTGCTTTTCTTAATATCCCTGCGTTGTTGACAAGAATATCCAATTTCCCGAATTTCTCTACAGTTTTCTTGACAACGGTTTTGATGTCATCGGTGGCGACGTCAGCTTTGATTATGAGAGGTGCTTTACCGACTTTGCTCATCTGATCTGCGACGTCCTTGAGTTTGGCTTCGCTTCTGCCGACGATGGCAACGTTGGCACCTTCTTTGGCGAAAGCGAGGGCGATGCCAGCACCAATACCAGAGCTACCGCCGGTAACTATTACCACTTTGTTTGAGAAACTCATTTTTGACCACTTGACCACAATTATGTAGCGATTCTGAAGATGTAATTGATACTGGCCGGTCGCTAATAAGTGACGCTAGTCTGATCGTTCTAAACTCACTGCTCGCTTATCGTGTTCTCTGGTTTATATAGCCACTTATGCAGTACCATACACAATGACATGTCATCATCAGTACGTATATCTATCTATGATGTATAATATAAAACATCACTGTCACGTCTATCCGTTTGTCTCTATCTGATCTCAAGAATCGAGGAATTTAATGAGTTTCTATCATTTTATACTTAAAACGATAAAAGTAATAAGCAAATTATAACTGAGAACGGCTTAGATATATTAGTACTAAATATTAAATAAATAAATAATGCTGGACATTTCACACAGCATCATGTAGCCCCAAGCTAAGCAGAGCTAGTGTTATGGGAACCACATGACTGGTATACTACTTAAATACATATTTTTTTTTTAAATACATACATAATATACATAGAAAACACCCAGACCCGAGACAAATATTTGCAGATCATACAAACATTTGTCCCGCGGCGGGGATCGAACCCGCAACCTCCTGCGTCACAGGTGGGCCTTCGCCCACTGCGCCACAGAGGTCGTCAATATTGTTATGTAGACAAGCATAACTCACCTACTACATAGATTAAAGTAGGTAAATAAATTGGAAAATATATATAAAAACTGAGATGTATCTACCTACGGTTACGGACCGGCAAGCGCAGCGTTGGACGTCCACCGACAAGATGGGCAGACGACCTTGTAAAAACTGTCTGCAAAACATCATTGAGGTCGGCGGTGGATGCAGATTGCAGGCCGCTTCCAACAGCAATACATACCTACAAATCTTTGAGGGAGGCCAACAGCGTAAAATATAAGTTTTTTTTAAAGTTAAAATATTTGTTTCCATCCAAGCATTATTTTAAGTTTCGCTATAGTAAATAGCTGTGATTGCAGTAATTGAGAAAAGTGTGTTTTATGATTAATTTATTATCTTAACTTAAAATGTCCTTTAAATAATTTAATTTAAAATAGGTAAGCATCTGAAATTCCAATATTTTTGCATGCAGACTGTGATTTAGGTACCTATTATGAGAGGCGGCGCCTTTGAGGGGCTTTGTGGAGGTACGACAAAAATAGATATCTATGCTCCAAGGGTTAAATATACCTACCTACTTAAGTACACTCATGAGTATGTTATTACCAGGATTATAGAGTACCTACCTTGTACGTTGATTATGCTAAGTAGGTGATGGTCAATTTCCTATGATAAGTAATTCAACAGTTTTATCAAAACGTACAAGTTCGATTTTTATGTGGAAGATAACCAAAGGATCTAGTAATTTGAAACTTTCGAAAGAAAGAAATATGATTGGTTAGTTTAATCAGTATATTTAATTTATAAATTGGCTCTTTTAGGCTCTTACAATAATTACCTACAAAAATTGTTCTATAATTTTAAGGTTAGAGCTGACCAGTCGCCGCCTGCACCGCATCGCCTTTTCGGCGTTCACTAGTTCCTTCACTTTTCACTTGCGATGCGGCGATCCGGTGACGTTACGAAGTTGATGTAGTGAGCGTTGGTCCATAGAATTCCATACAAAGAATACCGAGGCGATGCGGTGAGGTTCAGGCGGTGACTGGTCAGCTAACCTCTATTAGTTTGGTACGTAAGTTATAAGTAATTTTAATGATAAGTATACTTCACAGATCTATAGAGAAAAAATAAGTCAAGTCTAACAGTAAACTTTAGACACTATCAGAACCTAACATAAGTTTAATGAAGATTTAGTGCAATTTCAACAAGAGTTCAAGATAACTTTGGACGCTGTAGGTACCTAGATACCTAGTAGCGCTGCATTTGAACATCATTTTGACAGATACCTATTTAAAGAATAAATTAACTTCTAAATTTTTTTTCTGTTTTATTAAGCTCTATCTATACAGGTTGAAAAGACAAAATCTGCTAATAACTAATAACTATTCCATCAATAGTCACACTACAAGGTGACAGTAGCTGGTCAATAATAGTGGTTACTAATTATAAAAATAAAAAAATATATAAGTACTTATAAAAAAAAATTACAAACAAAAAGTGTGTCACCGAAAAGAGTGTTAGGCCCCAAACCGTGTTTGTTGCCCTGGTTCTTCACGGTCTTGGTCGCGAAGGAACAGGAGTAGAATCACCTAGCTCTTAAGACGTTTCAAAGTGGTACACTTGTGATCTTATTGAATAAACGAATTTGACTTTTGACTTTTGACTTTTATAAATAAGAATTTGATTGTTTTGAGTACCTAAGTCACAATTTATCAAAATATTACAAAGATTGTGTTGATCTAACCAGAGCAAAATATGCATTAGAACATCAGCACATGATATTTTTACCTATATATTAAATTCAATTTGAGTTCTAACTCTAGTTAATAAGAAAACCTCCATCAATCACGTAATTACTGCCAGTGATAGATCTCGCCTTGTCACTCGCCAGGTACAGAACCAAATCTGCAACCTCCTTTGGCTGACTGACTATTTTCAGCGCCGTAGTCTGCTTCAAACCATCCCATGTGCCATCAAAGCCAGAAGTTTCCAGAATTGGTGTTTCTACCGGACCAGGGCTTACTATGTTGACTCGCACTCCCTTCGAGGCAAGCTCCAAAGCAGCGACTCGGGAGAAATGATCCAGTCCTGCTTTGGATACGCAGTATGCCGCAATCCCAGTACCAAAACTATTTAATGTCGATGATCCCGCTACGCTTGAAATGTTCACTATATTACCTTTTGATTTCACAAGGTAAGGATAAGCCAAGTTTGTAAGGACAACCACCGAACGAAGATTCGTATTAACCACCTCATCGTATGCTTGCACAAGATTTTCATCCCCTATATCCGCAATTCTCGATATCCCTGCGTTATTGACAAGAATATCCAACTTCCCGAATTTTTCTATAGTTTTCTTGACGACGGTTTTGATATCGTCGGTGGCAATGTCAGCTTTGATGATGAGAGGTGCTTTACCGACTTTGCTCATCTGATCTGCGACGTCCTTGAGTTTGGCTTCGCTTCTGCCGACGATGGCAACGTTAGCATCTTCTTTGGCGAAAGCGAGGGCGATGCCAGCACCAATGCCAGAGCTACCACCGGTAACTATTACCACTTTGTTTGAGAAACTCATTTTTGATCACTTGACCACAGTTAATGTAGTGATTCTGACGATGTAATTAATACTGGCCGGTCGCTAATAAGTGGAGCTAGTCCGATCGTTCTAAATGCACTGCTGGCTTATTGTGTTCTGTGGTTTATATAGGTACAGTACCCAACGCAAGTCATTATCAGAATGTATATCTATGATGTATGATATAAAACACCACCGACAGGTCTGTCCGTTTGTCTCTCATCTCATCAAATTCCTCGATAGTTCTTGATCATTTTGATACCTATTACGATTAAAGTTAGAAATTAATTATAGCTGAGAACAGCTTAAATAATATATATTAGTAGGTACCTAATATTGTTATGTAGACATACGTAACTTACTAGAATAAAATGAATAAATTGGAAAAATATATAAAAAAATAGATTTATCCACGGCCACGGACCGGCAAGCGCAGCGTTGGACGTCCACCGACAAGATGGACAGTTGACCTTGTAAAAACTGCCGGTCGGCAAAACATCATTGAGGTTGGCGGTGGATGCAGTAGGCCGCTTCCAACCACAATAGGTACCTACATAGAATATGGCTAAGATGGTGATGATGACGAGATCTATCCAAACCATGCGTAGCCGGGTTTCTTGCTATTGGGTCAAAAATATAAACTATCAGCATGACAATTTGATTTTTTATTTGATAAGATGTAGGCAGATATACCTACTTTACTAATTAGCATTTAGGAAGGTGTGTAAAATATTTTAGAATCATCGTGTCTGATTTACTGCCTACCTACACAGCATGGTAAATAGGTAGGAGTAAATGAAAAAATAAAAAAAAAAGGTAAAAAAAAGGAACCCTTATAAGATCACTTTCTTGTCCGTCTGTCCGTCTGTCCGTCTGTCCGTCTGTCTGTCTGTCCGTGTGTCACCATCGATTATCTCAGGAACGGGTGGAGCTAGCAAGTTGAAATTTATACCATATAGTCTATAGTCTATAGTCTATAGTCCCTATTGTGAGTATAAAAATCAAGGTCCTGAGTCAACACTATAAAAAGATATAGACAAATTTAGGTTTTCGTGAAAACTTGTAAGTACCAAAACTTACCTTAATTATCAACTTTTTTTATTTTTCGGAATTTTTCCTTTACTGGTGCTGTAAGACCTTGCTTGTAACCAAATTTGACAATTCTAGGTCAACCGGAAGTACCCTAGAGGTTTTGGATTGAAAACCTAAATGGTAGTTCCCGTTGACCTAGAATCACGAAATTTGGCAAAAAGCAAGGTCTTATAGCACAAATAAAGGAAAAATTCAAAAAAATTAAAAAAGTTGAAAATTAAAGGGTGTTCCCATACATACATAGTTGACGCCAATTAAGATTGTCCTCTGAGTTGTATGGGCGCTCATACAAATAAGCGGGCTACAATAACATAATGGGTATAATGGGTAGGTACGGAACCCTCGGCGTACGAGTTCTATTCGCACTTGACCGGTTTTTTGTATCCTAACTTTAAATTTCAGTTAAATATCTAATTTAAATTAAAATAGGTACTGAAGTAGGTGCCTATATTTTTTCATACAGACTGTCTTTTATAATTTTATTATGTTTAGGGCTCTGAGGGGCTTTGCGTAGTGTAGGTAGGTACGTTAAAAATAGATTAGGTAATGCTTCAGGGGTTAAATACCTACTCTCACACTCATGTAAATATGTTATTACCATTGGTTTGTCGAGTACCTATAGTCGGATTGCTCATTCTACGGACTAAAATTGAAGGAAAAAATTTAATTTTTCCTTCAATTTTGACAAAACATATCAAAAATAATCAAAATTGAAGGAAAAATGACATTTTTTCCTTCAATTTTAGTCCGTATAATGAGCAATACGACTATAGCTAGGTACCTATTGCAATTATTATTCAAAGGTGATTGTCAATTTCCTGTTAGTCCAGTCAAATTAGGAATTAACCTCGGAATGAGAGATAATAAGCTGAATTTTCGTATATACCTTCATTTAGGCGCCCTAAAAGTTGTCTCAAAAGTCTCATAAAATCTCGTGTCTGCGTCTTAAGTTATTCAAGGTCAAAGGTAAAAAAAAATGTTTTTCGCGAATATCTCGGTTGCTATTGGTCCAGTGATGTTAACATCTATTATGAAGTTGTAGAACTTAAAATTTGCTACCAATTAATTAAAAAAAAAATTCCATGCGCTCAACCGTTTTTGCGATACAGGGCCGTGAGCGCAAAGCGTTCAGTATGTGTATTTCAAAAACTATACTTCCTAGAAAAAAAATAAAAACTATTTCGGAATGTACAAATTAAGTCCTTTCATATGTCACCCCACTCAATATATCTGTGTAACTTTTATCTTTTTTACCCCCTTGAGATCCCAATATCTTTACAACCCCTCCATTGATTACGCTCATATGCTCCTCAGCAAATTTCCATAGCACAACTGTTAAGCTGGGAACAAATTATCGGACGCGGCTGACGGACGCGGCTGACAGCCGCGACTGATAAGTGTGCACACCGTCCGAACACCCAGCGGGCCAGATTGCCTTCGGACGTCTGAAGGTCCAAGGACGCGTCCGCGACTTTCGTCAGATAAAGTGCACAGTTCTATGTTCGTTCTATATCCAGATACCTATTCAGTCGCGGCTGTCTGCCGCGTCCGTAAGCCGCGTCCGATAGTTTGTTTCCAGCTTTAGCGTTCACAAAAAGTCAGATTAGTTTTGTTCCTAGAAAGCGTTTCTGAACGAACGAAATGGAAGTGACGTCATGGGGCTTGCCCCTGCTTGTCCGGACGGACACGACGGCCATTCGAACGAGGGTACTTGAACGGAGAAGAGAACAAAGTTTGTTACTAATTATTAGATACGTTTTGTTAAATACTTACTTCAATTTTATTATTCACCTATCAATTATACGGTTTTCTTTAAACGTAAGTTATTTGTACTGATTCGTTAATAAATCAGAAGTGACAACCGACACGTCCATTGGAATTTGGTATGTACAATTTTTCTTTGATTATCATTTTATCTGGAATGGAATTGAGGAGGTACCGTTCTTGTGATTAGAATTAGATGTGCCCTGGTCATATTTATATTATAAGAAATTATGTTCGTGATGTTCTAAAAAATTGAAGCCATCGCCTTATTTCCTAATGCGGGTAGATGTCACACGAGTCGCGACTTGTATGATTTTATACCAAGGTCACTTGGCATGAATTGATAAACTTTATGGTTTGACTATGACTATTCAGAAGTTTAAAATTTTACTAAGATAACTAGAAAGATTATAATTATGATGATTGATGATTTCATTCATTGTGTCAATTATTGGTAGGTATCCTACCTACTCCATTGCGATGATTATTTGAACCAGTAATGATTGAATTGATTCTGTTATATTTTAAGACTGAAGTTGAAATGAGTAAAAAAAAAAAAGGTTTGTTTGGGTAGGTGGCCTATTTTGGTGACGAAGTTTTTGGGCCGCCTGAGGGCCTCCGTCATGGCTTGGCGACTTGAAGGCCGAGACCGACAATTTAATGTGTCCTTCGAGGCGCGGAGGTGCTCGGTGCGTAGTGCTGTCTAGCGGTCACCCATCCAAGTTGTAACCACGTACAGAGCTACTTACCTGCAATGCTCAATCAAGAGCGTCTGGACGATACGAACAAGTTGTTTCATAAAATGATGTTGTACTGGTACCAGGGTTCGCCGATATATATCAGCGGATATATATCATGATATATATCACGATATATATCAATTGATTTTTATGTTGATATATATCAATGGATTTTTTCCTGTCTTCTGAACTAAAAATTTTGGAGAATAATGTTTACCCTGGAAACACGTAGTGAAAAACTACAATCCAGAATAATTTAGATTGTTTTTTAAGTGTTCTGTTCATTATAAAATTATTTTGAAAATTAAGTCTTATCAAAATTTTCAATTCCGACGGGATTCGAACCCGCAATGATACAAGCGATCCTCCTTTAGTTGTAAATTTATGCAATCAACTTTATGAATAAATTATTTATTTATTTATTTATTTTAGCCGGAGTGCCTTTACCAATTCGGCCATGGAACCTTTAGTCGCTTGTATCATTGCGGGTTCGAATCCCGTCGAAATTGAAAATTTTGATAAGATTTTTCATTTTCAAATGTAAATACCTACTTACCTAAGTGTGGTTGAACACTATAACAAATAAAAAATTATAAAAAATCTTTCTCAAATAAACACTAATTCTTTTGATACTTTTTTTTAGTTTTTTAAATAAAAAATGTGGTAATTTGACACTTAAGTAGGTACCTATATTATTTTACAAATTACTTTCACATTTTAAAGTGTTTAATCCCCTTACAGAATGAAATTCGCTTCTTTTTCTTCGCCTGGATATATATCCGATATATATCGGATAAATATCAAAAAATCGGATTTTTGATATTTATTATAAAAATCGGATTTTTTCGAACCCTGACTGGTACCTATTTTGTTCTTTTTGGTTTTTATGAAATGAAATGGAATGAAATGAAATGAAATAATTTATTTGCACGAAGATAATTAACAGTGCAATTTTTATCCTTTTTTTTCCTTCCTCTTACTTTATAACTATAAATGAACGAATTATTATATGTAAATAAGTACCTATGTATTTGTTGTATAATTAACTAAAATATTAATATTACGTACCTATGTATTTGTTGTATAATTAACTAAAATATTAATATTACCTTATAAAATTGGTATTATAAAAAAATAAATTAAATTGAAATTAAATAGAAATTAAAGTTTATTTAATTAAAGTTAAAGTTAAAGTTAAAGTTAAAGTTAAAGTTAAAGTTAAAGTTAAAGTTAAAGTTAAAGTTAAAGTTAAAGTTAAAGTTAAAGTTAAAGTTAAAGTTAAAGTTAAAGTTAAAGTTAAAGTTAAAGTTAAAGTTAAAGTTAAAGTTAAAGTTAAAGTTAAAGTTAAAGTTAAAGTTAAAGTTAAAGTTACAGTTACAGTTACAGTTACAGTTACAGTAACAGTTAAAAATACAGTTACAGTTAAATTAAATTAAATTAAATTAAATTAAAATTATGTGGTACTGATACTGACAGAGCCAGAACAGAGCGTTCCTACACTTCAAAAACTAGTAGTTTACATTATCAACACAAGACACAGATTCAATGGATACGGACCGTTCACGGTCTAGAATAAGGCGACGTAAAGTCAAAAGACATCGCAGATCTAAGAAATCACAGACTTCAGCTATCAATAATATATACCATAAAAACGTGAAAATAAACGGCGTAAACAAAATCGCTTTCATTGACTTTGATAGTCAATGTACGATAGTGAAGCAAAGTTTAGCAACAGAATTATGTTTGAAATTGGAGTTGACAGACCTACCTGCTATGAAAATATTTACATTTGGTGTAACACAACCTTTAGGTCGTGTACATATTGCTGTAGCTTTAGATTTTGTAAACGCATACGTGAAAGCCTATGTTGTCCCGGATGAATATCGGAATACTGATAGGCCAAAATTTAATTGAGATGCCCAAAATTATAGTAGGTATGTAATACGGATACAAGTTTAGTTTTGTACTCAGATACTCCAGAACTGAATAAAACCGAAGTGTATTGTGAGTTACAAGAGTTACAAGTAATGTTCTTATTAAAAAAAGTACAGTTGATGAACAGAATGTTGCGTGTACTTAAAGTTACTTGATTTATTATGTTATTATTACTAGTTTACTCACTGATATAAATACCTATTTATTATGTATTACATTTATGTATGGTCCCCCATCCCTATTAATTGTTACAGGGGAAGTAAGAACGAGCCATAGAATGGTGGTGCTCGACTTCCAATATTGTGAGAATGGATTAAAGCAGTGTACGTAGATGCTTGTGCACATCTTACCTTAAAATAAAAGAACGAGATAAGGAGGCCGAAGTACAAGCGGTGCTCACGAATACGTGAGGAGGCCGAAGTACAAGCGGTGCTTATCAAATATATAAATACCTTAAAATAAAAGATGAGATAAGGAGGCCGAAGTACAAGCGGTGCTTATCAAACATATAAATAAAAATAATCTAAGTACAAGCGGTGCTCACGAATAAGTGAGGAGGCCGTAGTGCATTGTTTATCAAGTATCATAATATTTACAAAAATTTATGTTTATCTACAAAATTATTATATTATGTTAATATTTTTATTATTTGGATTAAAAGATGGTATTTTATAATTATGGAATAAAAAAATACATAACTAAGAATTTTAGAAAGTCACGAACTTGCATATCAAACATAATAAATAACCAAAGTACAAGCGGTGCTCACAAATAAGTGAGGAGGCCGTAGTGCAAGTGGTAACCATTGTTTATCAATTATTATAATATCTACATAATTTATGTTTATCTACAAAATTATTATATTATATTAATATTTTTATTATTTGGATGAAAAGGTGGTATTTTATAATTATTGAATAAAAAAATATAGAGCTAAGAATTTTAGAAATACACGAAATCATATCAAACCTAATAAATAGGTAATCAAAGTACAAGCGGTGCTCACAAATAAGTGAGGAAACCGTAGTACAAGCGGTAACCATTGTTTATAATTATTATAATATCCATATAATTTATATTTATCTACAAGATTATTATATTATATTAATATATTTTTTATTATTTATTTACATAAATTTGGATGATAAGAAAATATACATGGATATACATGGATCTGTCCAGCATGCCATGCTAAAGCAAGCAAAACAAACAACACAAATAAAGTGGTTGGACCTACAGCTGATATCCTCCATATCATCAATACCTGTGAAGATGTAACCAATGTAACTATGAGACGAAAGCAAGCCTTATTGAGTGAGGGCTCTGTAGACGACTTGATCCAAGACGACCAAAGCATCATGGGAGAAACATTAAATAGCAGTAACCCATTCTTCCAACCAAAAGTTGAGTTATCACCAATAACCATTGATCAATTGAGTGGTCTCCTAAATGAGAAATTTGAAAAAATAATCAACAATTGCTTGCAGACATAAAGTTGGTCATCCAATCCGAAATAATAAATGCTATAGCTAACTTAAAAATGGAATTTACTCAAAAAAAAAAACAGATTCATTTCCAACCAACAGAAAACCATAAATAATGATATAGCAGTCTTAAACCAAAAAAAATCCTCTACCTCGAATCAGAAACTAAAAAGCTGCAAAATGACATCAGCAACCTCAAAAATAAAAGCATTGATGCAATCGAAGAAATAAGTGAACAACAACTGAAACAATGCCTCTCTAATGGCAAAAAAAAAAATAGTTCCTCATGGCCTCCAAGAATATCATGGAGAAACTGAAGTTGAGACCCACGACTGGGTAATAAACATCTTTGATGAAATACTTAATGTGAACCTGCACGGATACGTTGAAGAACTAATCCGAATTGGTAAACGAGGAAGCAAAAGACCAATAGCTATTGAACTTCTGAGTAAAAAATGACCCAACATTTACTTGAGCATAGGCAATACTTTCAGAACATAGACCTTACATTAACAGAATACTTCAATAAAAGTGAAATTAAGGAACGAAAAGATTTAATAAATGATCTAAAGAAAGCAAGGAAAAGTGGACAACATGCAGTGATAAGAAATAACAAGCTCATTGTTAATGGAAAGCCGATAACTTTAAAATGAAATCATCCGGAAGAAAATATCCTGTGAATATTATCAGTCACAATGAAGAAGAAAGATCATCATCCAAAACTGCCAAAGTCTAAACAATAAGACTCATATACTAGAAAGCCTCCTACAAGAAAAACAGTATGACATAGTTTGCCTCACTGAAACATGGATAAAAAAATGAATACAACGATCAAATCCAGATTAACAACTATGAATTTGCCGCTGCATTCTACAGAAACAAACATAGAGGAGGCGGTGCTGCCATCTTAATTAAAAAAAAGACATTACCTTCAGTGAAAGAACTGACTTTAGTGTTTTATCCACAGAGTATGTAGTTGAGTGCTGTGCTTTAGACATAAAACCAAATATTATTCTAGTTTTAGTGTACCGATCTGATCGTCATTTTGATATATTTTTGAATCCCTAGATAAACTTATGAACAAACTTAAAACCAAAAATCACAGACAAATAATAATAATTGCAGGAGATTTTAATATTAACAAGCGCTACCATCCTAAAGAACATCAAAAGCTGATAGATACTATGCTAGAATGTAACCTAAAACAAATTGTTAAAAACCCACAAGAGTAACAAATACAACATCATCATGCATTGATTTAATATTTACTAATAAAATTGGCTTTCAAGCTACTGTACTATACCTTGGATTTTCTGATCATAAAAGCTTGACCTATACAGTAAACACAGACTTTACAGTAAACTTAATTCAACAAAATAATGTTATAAAGCTAAACAAAAGATATTTTAATTAAAAAAATATATAAATGCTTTTAAATCAGCATTACAAATCATAGATTGGAGCAGAATCATAAAAATAGAAAATAATATTAATGATAATTATAATTCATTTCACAACATAATTAATGACTTATGAAATACATATATACCCATAAAACAAATAAATTTAAATAAAACCACTTGGCTCACTAAAGGGATAAAAAACTCATGTACAAATAAAAGATTACTAAAAATACTAGTAAATCAAAGTAATAATAAAATTCTCAAGACACATTTCATATCCTATTCAAAAATACTCAAGAAATGTGTTAAAAAAAAAATCAAAAAGAAATAAATTCACTGAAATTATGAAAACACCCAAAAATAAACCTACAGGATTTGTGGAACATCATAAAACAAATAACAAAACCGAAAAAAAAACACTTAAAAATAGTCAAAATATTACATTAATAATCATGTTGTTGGATGTTATTAGATTAACCCAAGTTTTAATTAAGTTTCATTGGTTCAGAGACTGTTATTTAATTAAGTACCTACCTATCTAGTTTTTTTTTTATTTTTAGTTTTGTTTTGTTTGTTTATTTTATTTATAGTTGTGTTTGGTTATAAAAAAATTATTGTACGAGGACATACAATGTTTCGAATGGCCGAAAAGGAATGAGGTCATTCCTGTTGTCAGAATAGCCGACTGTTAGCGTTCACAAAAAGTCAGATTAGTTTTGTTCCTAGAAAGCGTTTCTGAACGAACGAAATGGAAGTGACGTCATGGGGCTTGCCCCTGCTTGTCCGGACGGACACGACGGCCATTCGAACGAGGGTACTTGAACGGAGAAGAGAACAAAGTTTGTTACTAATTATTAGATACGTTTTGTTAAATACTTACTTCAATTTTATTATTCACCTATCAATTATACGGTTTTCTTTAAACGTAAGTTATTTGTACTGATTCGTTAATACAACCTAGTTATCTACCAAGTTTCATGCAGATTGGATTAACGGTTCGATAGTTATGCGAGAACATTTATTTATTTAATCGTATGACTTAGGTACATAGGTTACTTATAAATACTCTTATGCTAAATAAAATTAAGAGAACATAAAAATTACACATACAAACATACAAAGCAAAATCGTAGGATCTTAGCTCGCTTTGCTCGCTTGGTCGATAATTAACTGATAAATAAAACAAATTATTCAAAATTCAAGGTATTCACAGATATTCACGTTTGACTTTGCGTTACAGTACCTACGCGTATGGCTGAGCGCTGCGCACTCACCCTACTCTATCGCGAAAACGGTTGAGCGCATGAAAGAATGTTTTAAATAAAATTTGTCGTAAATTGTATGCTCTACAATTTTATAATACATGTTAACATTATTGGATCAATAGGAACCGAGATATTCGTGAAAAACTATTTTTTTTACCTTTGACCTTGAATAACTTAAGACGCAGACACGAGATTTTATGAGACTTTTGAGACAACTTTTAGGACGTCTAAATGAAGGTATATATGAAAATTCAGCTTGTTATCTCTCATTCCGAGATTAAGAGCCTGTCCAGATGGAGGCGTTTTACGCGCGTAAACTATTGCCATCCTTATTTTTCACTGTCTAACAAAAGAGGATGGCAATAGTTTACGCGCGTAAAACGCCTACGTTCTGGACAGGCTCTAAGCCCTTTTTTATGCTAAGGTGACTGGGCTATGTGTCAATTTCAAAAACTTACAAAAGTTCAATTTTTCTAAGGAAGATACCTAAATGAAAGATGTATGAAGTAATTTGAAACTTTTGAAAGAAAGAAAAATATGATTAGGTACTCAGTGGTTTATTTAATAAATATATTTAATTTATAAATTGGCTCTTTTAGGCCCCTTTTTAAGATTTTACTTACAATAATTACCTACAAAAATTGTTCTACAAATTTTAAGGTTGTAGCTGACCAGTCGCCGCCTGCACCGCATCGCCTTTTCGGCGTTCACTAGTTATTTCACTTTTGGCTTGCGATGCGGCGATCCGGTGACGTTACGAAGTTGATGTAGTGAGCGTTGGTCCATAGAACTTCATACAAAGAATACCGAGGCAATGCGGTGAGGTTCGGGTGCGGCGGTGACTGGTCAGCTACAACCTTTATTGGTTTGGTACGTAAGCTATAAACACTTTTAATGATACACTTCAGAGATCTAAAGAGATAAAGTTAAGTGAAGTCTAACAGTAAACTTTTAACACTAACAGAACTTACATAAGTTTAATGAAGGTTTAATACAGTTACAACAAGAGTTCAAATAAACATTCGACGTTATAGGTAGAGTCGGATTCAGCACTGAAGTCCGATAGACGCAGCGCTGCTATCGCAGAACTAGGTTATGTAAAAAATTAGTAATTGTCCAAATAAGGCTTGAACAATAATAATTATGTTAGTTTGTATCTACGTTCGTTAGCTCTACACACCAGAACAACTGAACGACCTTGAATAAAAGGACACTACAAGAGGATAGTAACTGGTCAATTTAGTGGTTACTACATAAACGTAGAACTATTATGTTGTGCTACATTTAAAAAATTAAGAATTGAATTATTTTGAGTGAGTCACAATTTGTCAAAATATTGCAAATATTGTGTTGATCTAAAACAGAACAAAATGTGCATTTGTACATGTGCTCATGAATGTGCAATTTTAGTTCTAACTCTAGTTAATAAGCACACCAGCATCAATCAGATAATTACTGCCAGTGATAGACCTCGCCTTGTCACTCGCTAGGTACAGCACCAAATCTGCAATCTCATTCGGCTCACTGACGATTTTCAGCGCCGTATTCTGCTTCGCCTCATCCCATGAGATTACATGGTCGGCAGTATCCAGAATCGATGTCTTTACCGGTCCAGGGCTTACTATGTTCACTCGCACTCCCTTCGGGGCAAACTCCAAAGCAGCGACTCGGGAGAAATGATCCAGTCCTGCTTTGGATGCGTTGTATGCCGCACCCCCAGTACCAAACTTGCTTAACGTCGATGTTCCCGCTACGCTTGAAATGTTCACTATGTTACCTTTTGATTTCACAAGGTAAGGATAAGCCAAGTTTGTAAGGGCAACCACCGAACGAAGATTCGTATTAAATACTTCGTCGTATACTTGCACAAGATTTGCATCTCCTATTTCGGCTTTTCTCAGTATCCCTGCATTGTTGACAAGAATATCCAACTTGCCAAATTTCTCTACAGTTTTCTTGACGATGGTTTTGATATCGTCGGTGGCGACGTCAGCTTTGATAATGAGAGGTGCTTTACCGACTTTGCTCATTTGATCTGCGACGTCCTTGAGTTTGGCTTCGTTCCTGCCGACGATGGCAACGTTAGCATTTTCTTTGGCGAAAGCGAGGGCGGTGCTAGCGCCAATGCCAGAGCTACCACCGGTTACTATTACCACTTTGTTTGAGAAACTCATTTTTTACCACTTGATCACAATGTAGGTACCTATGTAGAAATTCTGACGATGTAAGTGGGCCGGTCGCTACTAACTGACTGTTATAAACCACTGCTCGCTTATCTATCATATTCCCTTATATACCTAAACGTAGCTATATAGTACCGAACAAATCATAACTATGTATATTGTGTATAAAATAAAACCCCACTGCCGCGTTTGTCCGTTTGTCTCTATCTAATCTCAAGAACCATCGAAGCATTCGATGAGTATTTATCATTTCTATACAAAATACGATTAAAGCTGTTTATAATTAAAGCTGAGGACGGCATATCTATGTAAATAAGTAATTTAATTACTTAAGTCTGCAGATTTTGCGTATTGAAATACTTACTTATTTGAAAAAATTTCAAACCACTTCTTCTTCTTCTTTCGTATGAGCAAGTGGCCAACTCTGGTGACGGAGTTTTTAGGCCGCCTAAAGGCCTCCGTCAAACGAGAAACGTTCAAACCACTGAGAATTATTTGAGCCGTGCATAGCCGGGCTTCGCGCTCCGATAATACCTAGTCAGATATTGATCTTTATCACCATGACAATTCATTTTTTTTATTTGATTAGATGTAAATATCTTTATGCATTGTTTTTATAATTCTACTGTCTCATTTACACAACATGGTGAAACACTTACAAAACAGAACTTAAGGGTAAAAAATGTAGGTAGGTACCTAAATGTAATATGATTACGACTGTATTTCCAAGGTGCGGTAGGCATATTCTTTCAGATCTTTAGGCATTTTTAGATACTTTGAAGATGTCTAAGGGGGTAGTCAGTCAGTGGTAAGTCCAACACATTTGGTACATTCACACATTTTGCAGAAGTTAACATGCCATACGTCAGCCCATCGACGTTATTAGAAAGATAACTGGTTTCCTGACGATGTTTTCCTTCACCGTTTTGGGAGTGGACACACTGCGTTTTTACGCGTTTGTATCGCTTTACGAACGCGCTGCCCCCCTCCCGGTTCGTTTTTGTATGAAATAAACGCGCTGCGAATGCGCGTTTGTATCGATACAAACGCGATGCGAATGCGCAGCTCAAAAACGCGCTCTAGAAAACGCAGTGTGGCCACTCCCTTAGAGCTCGTGTTGACACGCATTTAAATCGATCTAGCTAGGTCTCATATCTGGGAAAATTCGTTTTCTCGGCATTTTCACGCAAAAAAAATTACCAGTGTGTTTTTGTGGTTCGTAATTTGAGACCAGAGTGGCTATGTGGTTAGGGTGCCCGCCTTCCAGCCTAACGCTGCGAGTTCGTATCTCAGCCAATGTGAATTTATTTTTTTGTAAGTTTTTTTTTTTGTTCTTTTTTCTATTTTATTTTTTCTCTATTTGCACCCGAGCAGAGCTCGGTTGCCCAGGCATTTCCCTTTAAATACCTAATTTAAGTTAAAATAGGTAGGTACTGAAATAAGTGCCTATTTTTTGCATACTTACTACCTATTGCAATTATTATATTAAGGTGATGTTCAATTTCCTCTGATAATTCAACAGTTTTATCTTAATGATCGCAAAACGTACAAGTTCGATTTTTATGCGAAAGATAAGATAGATAAGATAAGATTCAATTACAATTTTTACATCATCTCAGAAAAACTTAATAGTATAAAATTAGGATAACTAAAGGATATTAATTTAATTTCATAACTGCTCCGGCAAGCTGGGAGGCTATTGTAAAGTGCGTATTTAAATTTAGAACAAAGTGCTTCCCTGCAGAAGTACAAATGGTATGCTCCATGCATACCAACATCTCTTGCGGGTCTGTCTGAAGCGCCTAATTACAATTAATTACAACTAATTACAATAGCCTCCCAGCATGCCGAAGCAGTTACGAATTTAAATTAATAACCATCGAATAAGTGGCATTATAATGTTTACAACTACTAATTTCATAGAAAATGTATGGGTATTTTTAATTATTGCAAAAACTTACGATTTGATTTGATAAGTTACTTTGGAAGAAGTGTTCCTGGTAGGAAATAGAGTCGATTAAGACCAACTTGTTTTTTTTTTACAAATGTAATTTTTCAGGCTAACTGTACTTTTTATCAAAAATCTAAAAATGCAATTATATTTTTCTTCAAAATAAAACTGAAGTTTTCTAAGAACAAAACTATCTAACTACAAGAGAAAAGGTAGCTACCCTTCAGTGACCAAGAATTTGCCACACCCTGTATACAGAACCTACCTACATAACTAGGTACTAGTACCTAGCACTGCGTTTAAACATCATTTTGATACATTTTTTATTTTCTGCATTATTGATTCTTGATTCTGCTCTACAGAGCATAGAATTTGAACTACAGATTGAAAAGTCAAATTCTGCTAATATCTATTTCCTCAACCGTGACACTACAAGGGGACAGTAACCTGGTCATAGTGGTTACTACTTCTAACAGAATTCAAGAATTTGATTATATTGAGTGAGTCGCAATTTGACAAAATATTAGAAAGAACAAAATGTGCATTTGAACATGTGCACATGATAAATCTGTTTACATTTTAGTTCTAACTCTAGTTAATAAGCACACCACAATCAATCACATAATTACTGCCAGTGATAGATCTCGCCTTGTCACTCGCTAGGTACAGCACCAAATCTGCAACTTCCTTCGGCTGACTGAGGATCTTCAGCGCCGTAATCTGTTTCACATCATCCCATGTGGCATCAAAGCCAGAAGTTTCCAGAACTGGTGTTTCTACCGGTCCAGGGCTTACTATGTTCACTCTTACTCCCTTCGGGGCAAACTCCAAAGCAGCGACTCGGGAGAAGTGATCCAGTCCTGCTTTGGACAAGCAGTTTGTCGAAATCCCAGTACCAAAACCCTTTACAGTCGATGATCCCGCTACGCTTGAAATGTTCACTATGTTACCTTTTGATTTCACAAGGTAAGGATAAGCCAAGTTTGTAAGGGCAACCACCGAACGAAGATTCGTATTAACCACCTCATCGTATGCTTGCATAAGGTTTTCGTCTCCTATTTCCGCGTTTCTTATTATCCCTGCGTTGTTGACAAGAATATCCAACTTTCCGAATTTCTCTACAGTTTTCTTTATGACGGTTTTGATGTCGTCGGTGGCGACGTCAGCTTTGATTATGAGAGGTGCTTTACCGACTTTGCTCATCTGATCTGCGACGTTCTTGAGTTTGGCTTCGCTTCTGCCGACGATTGCAACGTTGGCACCTTCTTTGGCGAAAGCGAGGGCGATGCCAGCACCAATGCCAGAGCTACCACCGGTAACTATTACCACTTTGTTTGAGAAACTCATTTTTGATCACTTGACCACAATGGAGGAATGTAGAGATTCTGATGATGTAAGTAAGGCAGGTCGCTAGTAACTGACGCTAGTCCGGTTGTTCTAAATGCACTGCTTTCTTTATCGTGTTCCCCGGTTTATATAGCTATGCAATGCAGTACCAAATACATTATCACTCATGTAATGTGATGTATAAAATAAAATCCGTCTGAAAAAAAAGACAAACGGTCTGTCCGTTTGTCTTCATCTGATCTCACTATCGAGGAATTTGATGGAGATTATTTCTATACTTATTGCTATTAAAGTTACACTACTATAGGTACATACATATATTAATTCTGAGGACGGCTTATATAAACAGCAGCAGCTAAATATCAGACCTTGTGTTGTGGGAGCCACATGACTTTTTAGAGTAAGTTTTTTAACCCTTAAGTACTTTTATTATTATCTGTACTTATAATAAGAATGAAGTCTAAGAACAAACTTATAAGTATTCAATTAAGTAAAGTCAGTTTTTGATCCATATAACCCTAACCCGTCCAAAAATGTCGTAAGCGCGTTCTAGAACGTCCTTGAACTTTTTGTTCGAAGGTCCTTATTCTGAGGTTCATAGTAACTGTTTGGGAATTCTGTGACTTTGAAATTTTCGTTTCTGTGTGTTTGAGTCCTAAGATCTCTGAAACTACTGAACTGATTTGGATGCAGTTTTCATTGTTGTATTATGGTAAGTCGGGATTAAAAGATAGGGGTTGTTTTATCAAAATCCGTTAACAAATAAAAAAGATATGTCCATTTAAAGAATGTACTGTGACTTTAGTAAAAAAATAATATAAAAAAGGATGTATCTTTTTTATTTGTGAACGGATTTTGATGAAACTAACACTAAAAATTGACCCAGGCTTACCACAATACAACAGTGAAAACTGCATAAAAATCGGTAAAGCCATTGCTGAGATGAGTCATATATTACCCAGCATAGTTCTGTTCTGAACTAAAGTCCCACAGTTACCCAGCATATCCAAGTTACAATGAACTTTTTACATGATTTTCAATATTATTAAAAAACTCTCATCATAAGTAAGTAATTAAATACGACAACTTCACTCATTAAATTTAAAGTTTTTTCAAGAACAAAGGACATAGAGACATCTATTGGAGCTAGCTGAAACCAGATTGTGATATCTGGTTCCCATAGTAGCTACAAGCTTTGCTTAGTTTAGGGCTAGATGGCGCTGTGTGTCTCCAAAAAAAAATATTAATAAAAAATTAAAAAATCCCGTGATCTGAAAAGTTGGAAATAATCTATACTTATCTTTATCTTTAATCTATACTAATATAATAAAGCGGAAGAGTTTGTTTGATTGTTTGATCGCGCTAATCTCTGGAAGTACCAGTTGGATTTGAAAAAATATTTCTGGTTTTGGATAAGTAGCTAATTTTTTGAGGAAGGTTTTAAGCTATTCATCATCACGAAAAGGCAAAAGCCGAGCAAAACGAAAGAAAGCCAGATAAACGCTTGGTTTTCCGTAATCAAAACTAGATGGCGGGACTAAAAATGACCATTTTCTGAATCGCGCTGATGAAAACACGCGGCAGTCACTTATTAGTCTACGCGTGATCTAAAACACTTTTTATTAAACCGACTTCAAAATAAAGGAGGTACTCGATTATTTATTACTCGAAGATGCCTGGACCGATTTGGAACATTATTTTTTTGATTGAAAGGTGGTGTCTTGGTCAGATCAGGTCAGGATCTGATAATGGAATCCTGGAGCTGTTCAACAGAACTCCTCAGTAAATAGGCCGATTGAGTTGAAACTCGGCAAACCTGTCAAGTTTCAACTACAATGTAATAATATGGTGACAGTGAGTTGATCTGAGGATGGAGTCAGGAGCTGTTCAACATAACTCCTCAGTAAATATGCCGATTGATTTGAAACTCGGAACTCAGCATATCTGTCAAGTTTCCAATACCTATAATGTAATGATATGGTGACATCGAGCTGAAGGGGAAGGGGGAGAGGAGGAGGAGGAGATGGGGACGGGGACGGGGACGGGGACGGGACGGGACGGGACGGGACGGGACGGGACGGGACGGGACGGGACGGGACGGGACGGGACGGGGATGGGGACGGGGATACATGACACACAAACTTATTTAATTTAAAATCCAAAAAAATCTGTTTATGTACAGAATATAAAACCAAACACTTTTTACTTCACGTCACGTGGCATTGCAACGCATGCCGGGTACAGCTAGTATTTAATAAATGTAGATTTTGCGTTTTGAAAAAGTTTAAAAACATTTGAAACAACTGATTCGAGCCGTACGTAGCAACCAGGGCTTGGCGCTCTATCACCATTACAAATCAATCTTTTTGATAAGATAATAATCTATTGGTATAGATAAGATACTAGGTAGGTAGGTACTGTCTGACTTACATAACAGGGTTAAAAACTTATTTAAAGATCGGTTTGTGTAATGACTACTAAGTTATACGTAATACGTATGCAGTATTTCATCAATCAATCAATCAATACTTATAATAAAACTGTAACAGGTCCAATTCTGTACATTGAAGATATTTAGAAAAATTTTTTGGAGGGCACTCTATAAACGATACTGAAGCCAAAATTGTAATTTTTTTCATTCATGTCTGTCTGTCTGTCGGTCTGTCTGTCTGTCTGTCTGTCTGTATCTTGGCCGCGCATCACGTCGAAACGACTGAATGGATTTAAATGAAACTTGGCAGAATTTGAGTGCATACCACGAGGTCTATTATAGGATACTTTTTATCCCAAAAATCAACACGGTTCCCTTGGGAGAGGGGATGAAAGTCAAAATTAGTATCTGGTTGTAATTCATTAACGCGTGGACCGATTTCATTGATTCTTTTTTTGTTAGAAAGCAAGTACTTGAAATATTATCCCATAAAATTTTCAAGGTCATGATCTGAGGGAGTCAGGAGCTGTTCAACAGAACTCCTCAATAAAAAGGCCGATTTGAGTTGAAACTAGAAACTTAATTTATCTGTAAATTTTCGACTCATCATCATCATCATCATCATCCACAGCCCGACTTCACCCACTGCTGGGTATAGGCCTCCCTTAGTTTGTGCCATTCGTCACGATCCTGCGCCAGTCTAATCCATCTTTTGCCCGCGACTTTATCGATGTCGTCTGCCCATCTTGCCGCCGGACGACCAACATTTCTGTGCCCTTGTCTTGGCCACCATTCTGTTATGGCTTTACTCCACCTGCCATCACCTCGCCTTGCCATGTGTCCCGCCCAGCTCCATTTGAGTTCCAAAATCCGATCACCAACGTCTTTAACTTTAGTCCGATTTCGGATTTCTACATTTGGAACTCTGTCGTTAAGTTTGATGCCTAACATAGCGCGCTCCATGGCTCTCTGTGCTATTCTCATTCGGAATTTTCGACTACAATGTAATAATATGGTGACAGCAAGCTGATCTGATGATGGAGTCAGGACCTGTTCCATGGAACTTTTTAGTGATATGGGTATCAAATGAAAGAGCTTAATGAGTGAAACACAATGCTGATATGATGGATTCAGGACCTTCATGGAACTTTTTGATGATATGGTATGGGTTTTCTCTCTTCCATGCTTCCCAGCTTCTCTCCTTCCGAGGTTATCTGCTTCTCTCCATTTAGGTGGGTATGCTTGAAGCAATACGAAGTTTGCCGGGTCAGCTAGTTTATATACAGGGTGAATTTTTGAGATGGGGCAGTAAGGGCAGCTACCTTAACCGTTGTAGCTAGAGGGAAACGTTCGTAGGAGACCATCCTTAATTTTTGAAAATATTTTGACCTGCATTCACAGATTTTGAAAAATATGTACAGTCAGCGAGAAAATGGGCCATTTACACAAAAAACTTTTTTTGATGCCAATCGATCCTGTTTCATCTAAGGATAAAAAGACTCTTTCAGACCAACTGAGGTTAGAGTACTAGAAAAGTCAGAAATCGCTAAAGTGTATTTCTGAGACAAGACAGTAAGGGCTACCTTAACCGTTGTAGCTACAGGAAAACGTTTTTAGGAGACTGCCCTTAACTTTTGACGATATTTCAACCTGCATTCACAGATTTTGAAAAAAATGTACAGTCAGCGAGAAAATGGGCAATTTACACAAAAACTTTTTTTGATGCCAGTCGATCCTGTTTCATCTAAGGATTAAGGGTCCTGACACATTATCGCGTCTCTACCCCGTCGCATAGCATGACCGTAGCAACACCGTCCCGGCAAAAATGATATTCTTTGTATTGAAATGTACCTGACGCCCCACACCACACCGTTCCCACACCGTCGCGTGCCCTGCCCGTGCCATGGCCGTCTTGTCAATCTCCGGCCGCCATGATTATTTTGCTGACAATCAATGACAAGCCCCGCCCATCTGTCAATCCATGTAACCATCATATTAGTAGCGTAGCCAGGTCAGCCCCTAGGGGCAGCTTTTCAGCCTTTTTCTAAAAATAAATAATGCTGGATATTTCACAGCATCATCTAGCTCCAAGGTAAATAGACCTTGTATGGAAACTATATGACTGATAAACTACTTGTAGGTACCTATCCTTTTTTTTTGTAAATACATAATATTACATAGAAAAACACCCAGACCCGATACATATATTTGCAGATCATACAAACACTTGTGTCGCAGTGGGAATCGAACCCGCAACTTTCTGTGTTTTAGCTGGACCTTCGCACACTGCGCCACCGAGTTGGTTCGTTTTGTTGGTACTGGATGTTGATTTATGTACACGGGATTTTATCGCGTAATTTACCTTATTTATCACGACGCGACGTTTTGGCTGTTACAATAGCCGTGGTTGCGCGCAGTCTGCCCGTGATTATGTCAAAATGACAGATCATGTCAAAATGAGAGATTATGTCAAAATGACAGATTACGTCAAAAAGACAGATTAGGTGTATATTAAAATGACAGATGGGCCATATCTCGTAAACCACTTATCCCAGACTCTCCGTTCTCTTCAAGTGAAAGCTATTGAAGAGATCTACATTTAAAGTGACAGCTGTCAAACTTTAAACGGCCACATCTCGGAAACTACTCGTCCTAGACTCTCCGTTCTTAGTTCAAATGAAAGCTATGACCAAGATCTACATTTAAAGTGACAGCTGTCAAACTTTAAACGGCCATATCTCGGAAACTACTCGTCCTAGACTCTCCGTTCTTAGTTCAAATGAAAGCTATGACCAAGATCTACATTTAAAGTGACAGCTGTCAAACTTTAAACGGCCATATCTAGGAAACTACTCGTCCTAGACTCCTCATTCTCAGTTCAAATGAAAGCTATGACCAAGATCTACATTTAAAGTGACAGCTGTCAAACTTTAAAAGGCCATATCTCGGAAACTACTCGTCCTAGACTCTCCGTTCTTAGTTCAAATGAAAGCTATGACCAAGATCTACATTTAAAGTGACAGCTGTCAAACTTTAAAAGGCCATATCTCGGAAACTACTCGTCCTAGACTCTCCGTTCTTAGTTCAAATGAAAGCTATGACCAAGATCTACATTTAAAGTGACAGCTGTCAAACTTTAAAAGGCCATATCTCGGAAACTACTCATCCTAGACTCTCCGTTCTTAGTTCAAATGAAAGCTATGACCAAGATCTACATTTAAAGTGACAGCTGTCAAACTTTAAACGGCCATATCTCGGAAACTACTCGTCCTAGACTCCTCATTCTCAGTTCAAATGAAAGCTATGACCAAGATCTACATTTAAAGTGACAGCTGTCAAACTTTAAAAGGCCATATCTCGGAAACTACTCGTCCTAGACTCTCCGTTCTTAGTTTAAATGAAAGCTATGACCAAGATCTACATTTAAAGTGACAGCTGTCAAACTTTAAACGGCCATATCTCGGAAACTACTCGTCCTAGACTCTCCGTTCTTAGTTTAAATGAAAGCTATGACTAAGATCTACATTTCAGATGACAGATGTCATTTTGACAGCTGTCACTTTAAATGTAGATCTTGGTCATAGCTTTCATTTGAACTGAGAATGAGGAGTCTAGGACGAGTAGTTTCCGAGATAATGGCTGTTTAAAGTTTGACAACTGTCACTTTAAATGTAGATCTCTTCAATAGCTTTCACTTAAACTGAGGACGGAGAGTCTGAGGTAAGTGGTTTTCGAGATATGGCCAACCTGTCAATTTAATCTGTCCTAATCTGTCATTTTGACATAATCTGTCAATTCAACATCTGATATTATTCATCAGTAAACTTTATACACTATATTGGTACATTTGGTGACAGCTGTCACTTTAAATGTAGATCTTGATCATAGCATAAGTATTTATTTATAACAATAACTATTTTATTTTTTGTTGATGATGAAGATTTATCTTGTTTTGAAGTTTATCAAAATACGGCTTCGCGGCTGTGCCCCTATTTGATAGTTTTATTTCGGGGTATTGTACCTTGACTGTCCATCCACAGTAGGAGCACTAGGATATGCTTATCCTTATGTTCCTACTGGTAGGAGCATAAGGATGTATTGGTCCTCGTGCAGGAGCAGTAGGAGAATCGAGTAGGAGCAAGAGGAAACGCTCCAATATTGGTTAGATAATAATTCAGTTATTTTTCTCACTTCACAAAGTCTTTCAAGTACCCCCATTTATACACATGTACATGTACACATTCTAAAAACCTATCAGTATCACCCCTATATATCAAGTAGGTATACCTATAATTTATAATTTTTACCTACGAAAATTCCCCCAAAGGATTTCCTCCTGAGTCGATAAATACCCCAAATTTGAATTAAAAACCCCCCATCTAGCATCACTGAATGCGTTCCGCACGTTATGTGACATTTATCAAACGTCAAAATCCCATACTGCCCTCCGAAATCAAAGTGTAGTAACAGCAAAAACACGATTTCGAAAAAAAAGATAAGCTTACAAATTAAAAAATATCTAGAAGAGGTTATTCATAAAAACTTGAATGTAGAGTGAAAGTACACTTAATCTATACCAACCAGTAATAAAGCGGAAAAGTTTGTTTGTTAATTTGTTTGAACACGCTAATCTCAAGAGCTTTGAGGAAGGATATAAGCTACTTTTCATCATCATCATCATGATCGCAATAATAATTATGCCATCACTATGGATTATAATTGGGTTTCTAAAAGGGTTTCTTAAAAGTCTGTTTTTTTAAACCTTGTAGATAAAACTCCCATTTAAAGTTACACAAAATATGATGAAATATTGCACTTTGCTAGTAAACCCGACAAAATGTGTGCAATATGTATTTTAGTGTGGTTTAGCTTGTAAACGCTCTATATTTACTATAGTATTTTACAAAAAAGATTGAGTGATAAGTTTTAAAATGGGCTTTCAGAATAATTGTGTATTTAGCATAAAACCAACAAAATGTCTATTACTGTGGTATAGGCTCGGGATTACGCTTCGCAAAACGGTTATGAGACGGTCCTAGTTTGATACGGTCTTAGTGTGTAAGGTGCTATTTTCGTGACGGGCTCGGTGTTGGCTCGGCCCGCTTATGATACTGCGCAGTGAGCGCAGACCTTAAAAGGCTCTTTCGGACCAACTGAGGTAAGAGTACTAGAAAAGTCAGAAATCGCTAAAATGTATTTTTGAGACGGAGCAGTAAAGGCAGTAGGAGACTACACTTACTTTTGAAGATATTTCGACAAAATGATGAAAAATTATGACAAATGACAAAATGATTTCGTACGAAATGTATAATCAAAGGTATTTGCGTTTTCTGACTTTTATAGTACTCTTGCCTCAGTTGGTCCGATAGAGTCTTTTAATCCTTCGATGAAACAGGATCGACTGGCATCAAAAAAAGTGTTTATGTAAATTGCCCATTTTCTCGCTGACTGTACATTTTTTTCAAAATCTGTGAATGCAGGTTGAAATATCGTCAAAAGTTAAGGGTAGTCTCCTAAAAACGTTTTCTTGTAGCTACAACGGTTAAGGTAGCCCTTACTGTCTTGTCTCAGAAATACATTTTAGCGATTTCTGACTTTTCTATTACTCTAACCTCAGTTGGTCTGAAAGAGCCTTTTTATCCTTAGATGAAACAGGATCGATTGGCATCAAAAAAAGTTTTTGTGTAAATGGCCCATTTTCTCGCTGACTGTACATATTTTTCAAAATCTGTGAATGCAGGTCGAAATATTTTCAAAAATTAAGGATGGTCTCCTAAGAACGTTTTCCTCTAGCTACAACGGTTAAGGTAGCTGCCCTTACTGCCCCATCTCAAAAATTCACCCTGTATATATTTTTATTTCCTAGAATAGACACAGTCAATCTAATAAGTAATAACAATCACGTAGTAATTTAAACTATAGACCTTAGAGTTTTCGCATACTTATATCTAAACTTAAAAAAACAACAAATTGAAAAAACAAGCGAAAAAACAAAGAATCTAACGCGCTGTAAAAAAACCGGTCAAGTGCGAGTCGAACTCGTACGCCGAGGGTTCCGTACCTAGCCATGGTGCCAATTAAGCTAGTATTAATTTTAATTGGCGTCAACTATGTATGTATGGGAACACCCTTTAGTTTTCAACTTTTTTAACTTTTTGGAATTTTTCCTTTATTTGTGCTATAAGACCTTGCTTTTTGCCAAATTTCGTTATTATAGGTCAACGGGAACTACCATTTAGGTTTTCGACCCAAAACCTCTAGGGTACTTCCGGTTGACCTAGAATTGTCAATTTTGGTTACAAGCAAGGCCTTACAGCACAAGTAAAGGAAAAATTCCGAAAAATAAAAAAAGTTGATAATTAAGGTAAGTTTTGGTACTTACAAGTTTTCACGAAAACCTAAATTTGCCTATATCTTTTTATAGTGTTGACTCAGGACCTTGATTTTTATACTCACAATAGGGACTATAGACCTTAGTATATGGTATAAATTTCAACTTGCTAGCTTTACCCGTTCCTGAGATAATCGATGGTGACACACGGACAGACAGACGGACAGACAGACAGACAGACAGACAGACAGACGGACAAGAAAGTGATCTTATAAGGGTTCCTTTTTTTTACCTTTTAAGGTACGGAACCCTAAAAACAAAACTCAAAAATCAAGGATACAGTGGCAAGTACAAACCAAAGATTTAATTTGACTTTTTTTACGTTTTTAAGGTTATTTTTATACCACTAAGGTGGCAGACAAGCATAATTACGGCCGATTACAGTAACCTGGTAAGTGGTTACCGTAGCCTATGGACGCCTGTGACACCAGGGAGCTACACTCGCGCTGCTGACCCTTTAAAAGAGGAATCACTGCGCCGACAACACAATAGACAAGACTGGTCCACTAGTTGTCACCGTAGCGCTTCCACACAGAGCTCTGGCGCTTACCGCAGGAACACAACACCATTCGAAAAGAATGATGATATTTATTGGCTGCGATATTCTGTATAACTCGGAGGTACTTCCCCAGTCGGGCTGCTCGAATATAAAAAAAACTTAGGCCTTTACATCTTTACTAGATGATTTATACAGTGTCAGGAGGCAATCTTTTGCCTACACTCAAGGGGCCACTGTAGTGCCTGGGACAATGTTGAGATGGAGTAGGCTTGCCCAGCAACTACACCATCCTCTCAGCTTAACCGGCCATATCCACAGGAAAGACATGGTCAATACGTGTGGGGCTGACTAAGCCTAGGGTTTCCTCACGATGTTTTCCTTCACCGTTTAGAGCTCGTGTTAGAATGCATTTAAAATTTTCGAATCGAAAAATCCACTGATGCACGGCCAGGATTCGAACCCACGACCTTCGGGTCGAAAGTCGAGGTACTATACCTCTCGGCCAACACGGCTCGAATATAGAGTAAGAAAAACCCACTATGCCCTTCCTCCCGTAAAATTTGTTTGGTAATAAAGAGGTTAAGGTGATGCATAATATTATATCTAATTGATATCTAATCATAGAGTGATCTAAGTATAATCTACACTTGAATATGCACTACACAATGACTGCACAATGACTGTACAATGACGGATCACTTCAATACAGGTAAAATACAGCATGGTCATTCAAGAAAATTGATTGATGACTAAAGATAAATCCGCGCACAACAGTTTAACATAAACAATCTAACACGATGTATTTATTTAAGTACTCACCTTGTATTACCTGCACTTTTCCGGTTGCATAAGATTTTATAAAAATAACTGAACCTGACTGACTGGCCTCTCAGCTCAGTTGGCCTGCCTTCTGCGCTGTAGGTCGTAGGTTCGATTCCCACCCAGGACTAACATTTGTGTGATGAACATAGATGTTGGTTCTGTGTCTGGGTTTTATAAAATATTATAACTATTGTAAGGGTTCGTGTGTAAGTTCCCTTATATTTGATTTTATGTTCTAATCTGTTGGTAGAACGTATGTGCGAGGGCTGTCACTGTTTGGTGTGGTGTCGCCATTGCGTGGTACGACCAATCACTGTAGTTCGCGCTAAAGATTGATTGGTCGTGTGTTTTTGGCGGCGAATGAGAAAAGTTTTGGAGGATTACGCTACGCGGTCAGCCATCAGCAGGACTTTCAATTCAAGTTTCATGTTATCTTTCAAACACACAATCCAATGTTCAAGTTTTATTTCTAATTTCAATACAATACACGGACCCAGTATTGTTGTTTCCTTTAATGCTACAAGAAAAGCATTATACTATGTTATATTATATTTGCAAATAAATGAGTATTCTATCAGTTATCTGGTTGCCATAGTACAAGCTTTGCTTAGTTTGGGGCTAGATGACGCTGTGTCAAATGTCCAGCAATATTTATTTATTTATTTAACTAAATGCGGTCCTGTATCCACACCGCCTATGAAACAAACCGTGGGGTCAGACATGCACACAAAAGAGGCTTAATTGCCAATTTACTGATGTTTACAATAGTATTGTTAAACCCGCCCTCAGTCAATCAATTTTGAGCAATTAAAACTGCGAAGAATCCACCTCGTTATTATTGGTAGGTAGGTTTTACAGTTCATTTCACAACTTAATTAACTATTTGACTTTCAAAAATTTCGTAGTTGTAGACGAGTAAATACTTGTCTCTGGCAGTAGCAAACAAGCATGCTTTTTAGTAGCATTTGTATTCCAGGCATTAAAAGTCGTACTTACATCAAGTAATACCGAAATAATAAACATTTTCGGGAAAACTATTCATGAGTCCTTTACAATAATGTAAATCTACTATACTATTGTATAGATAAGTGGGACATTTCAAATTCCGCCCTAACCAAGGGGCAAACAAGCCCTTAATCTTGTACACATGCGTCGGACAATTTTAAAACTATGTTAATTAATCTAAACAAAACTCGTACCCCAAATTCCATCTGTCAAAGCATGTACATTAGAAAGGACATAAGGCCCGTCCGATAGAGGTATGTAAGGGACAAACAGTTAAATTGAACCACCCTTTTCATTATCTATTCACAATTTTTTTTTTGTTTCCTTACAAGTCAATCAGACATAGACAATTTCACTTTATTTTTTTCAAGCATTTATTAAAATTGCAATGTTTGTATGTTTTAGGTAGACAGTAGATTTTTTTTAATCAGTAAGTACATTTATTTTAATAAAATGGCTCTTAGGATTATTTTTTTAGATTTAACTTTCAAAAACAAATTTACATAAAACAGTTTTTCAAAATATTACATGGAGTATGTTGATTTAAATAACAAAAAAATAACAAAAAGTTTAAAAATCTAGATAATAAGTGCACCAGCATCAATTCCAAAATTGCTGCCAGTGATAGATCTCGCCTTGTCACTCGCCAGGTACACAACCAAATCTGCAACCTCCTGCGGCTGACTGACGATTTTCAGCGCTGTTATATGCTTCACATCATCCCATTTGGCATCAGGGTTAACAGTATCCAGAATTGCTGTCTCTACCGGTCCAGGGCTTACTATATTCACTCGCACTCCCTTCGGGGCAAACTCCAAAGCTGCTACCCGGGAGAAATGATTCAAACCAGCTTTGGAAAGGCAGTATGCTGAATTCCCAGGACCTAAACAATTTTCTGCTGCTATGCTTGAAATGTTCACTATGTTACCTTTTGATTTCACAAGGTAAGGATAAGCCAAGTTTGTAAGGGCAACAACTGAACGAAGATTCGTATTAATCACTTCGTCGTATACTTGCACAAGATTTTCATCTCCTATATTCGCATTTCTCAGTATCCCTGCGTTGTTGACAAGAATATCCAATTTCCCGAATTTCTCAATAGTTTTCTTGACAATTGTTTTGATGTCATCGGTGGCGACGTCAGCTTTGATGATAAGAGGTGCTTTACCGACTTTGCTCATCTGATCTGCGACGTCTTTGAGTTTGGCTTCGCTTCTGCCGACGATGGCGACGTTAGCATCTTCTTTGGCGAAAGCGAGGGCGACGCTAGCTCCAATGCCAGAGCTACCACCGGTAACTATTACCACTTTGTTCGAGAAACTCATTTTTGATTACTTAACCACAATGTATGTAGAGATTTTGAGGATATAAGTAGGCAAGTCGCTAGTTACTGACGCTAGTCCGGTTGTTTTCAACGCACTGCTCGCTTATCGTGTTCTCTGGTTTATATAGATATACAGTACTAAATAAAGCACTTTTGTCATGATGTATAAAATAAAACCCCACCGTCACGTTTGTCCGATTATCTCTATCTAATCTCGAGAACTATCGAGAAATTTGAGGATTATTATTATACCTATTATTACAATTGAAGTTAAAATAATTAATTACGGATTATATAAAAAAGTACCTAAAGTAAAATATGTTGGCTTACATAAATAAATAATTAAAACAGATTTTACGCAATTTAGCGGATAAAACTGAATAAATATTTAAAACAACTGAGAACTCCGCTCTGATATTAGTCAGGATTGTGATCACCATGATAAATAGTTTTTTTATTTGATAAGTTAATGGTATAATCTAGTATAGATAAAATACTGCTAACTAATCCAAAACTGATTATACCTGAACTCGTTCGAGATTTTGCACACCGTTGCGTTGATAACTTATATTTTGGACTTGTTTCTAACCCCTATACGTTTATGTGCTACTTCTGCTGAGTTGTCACTATAAAATGATCTCTACTCTACTACCTACCCACCTATTATTTTCATTCTTTATCAAGAACAAAATATCACGTAGCAACCAAAATCACTGCAAATCGCAACGATACCACTATTATGTTCCTAATTAATACCAGTCTAACCTTAAATATAAAGACATCGAAAGTCTTAAAAACGGGAGCTTTCGTTACAAAGATTTTTCAACGTATTAAGCCCGTCACAGACTTAGCTATAATATATATTAATATACCGTACTATTATACCGTATATATTATAGCTGAGTGTGCGGTCACGCGAAAATTAGTATAGAAAATATATAGTAATATGCCTAGCTATAAAAATATTAATATATATTATAGCTAAGTCTGTGACGGGCTTTACAAAAACAATTCATTCTAGAATAAAAATAAAAACGATGTTGGAATGGTCAAATAACTATCTACAAGTACATTTTTATATGACACCCCATTCAATATATTTGTAAAACTTTTTTTTTACCTCTTTGGGAACCCAATATCTTTGCAACCCCTTCATCGATTGTGGTCTTAGCTCCCCATTAAATTTCCATAGCAGAACCAATAGGTTGTGTAATAGACTAACCAAGTTTCGCGCAGATTGGAGTAACGGTTTGATAGTTATACGAGAGCAAAAAAGTGAAACATACAATCATACAACGCAAAATCACCTAAGTTGCCACTATGATCTTTGCTCGCTTCGCTATGCATGTATCACTTACACAACACCATACCTTAATATCATAAAGGCGAAAGTTTGTTTGTTTGGATGGATGGATGTATGTTCCGTCGCGTCTCACTCGTGTGAACGACCGCGAGGAGTATCTAACCTTGCCGCAACTCCCTCCTTACCCAGATGAAGATTCTCCGGATGAATCGAAACATTGTCGGTATCTAAATCGACGATATTTTTACGTGAGTAACTCCCGTGTGTTAAATAATGTCTAGATTCTCTTGATGTCGGTTCAAATACAGTGAATGCAAAATAAATGGACACGTGTTTCAGTATTTTCTTTGAGCACCGCAAGTTAAGTACCTAAGTAAAATCCAGTGGAAGATGTTGCATTTGTTTAAAAAAATTGGCTCGCTTCGTAGCATTAGTGCAAGGTTTTGACATAAAGTGTCATTTTAGGGTTCTGTAGTCCTGACAAAGAACCTTTATAGTTTCGTCATGTCCGTCTGTCTGTCCGTCTGTCCGAGGTTTTGCTAAGAGACCGTTTGTAGGTATTAGAAAGCTGTAATTTTATAGGGGTGTGTAGGTACTCGTATATCAATTACGCAAAAAAAAAAAGGTAAAATAAAAATAATTTTTTTTTGGGGAATTTTCCGTCGTTTACCCTATCGTGTGTGGTAGGTATTGTTGAATAGGTATTTTAAAATGACTTAGGGGTTGCTTATTCTATTTTTGTCTTTGAGAGAGTCAACGTTTAATTTTCAACATCAAATTATAAATCTAAAAAACATACATATTCAATGTTTTTGGGTGTTTTTAAAAACTTTCAGGGACAGTAAGCTTTCATAATAATCATGTTAAATGTGCAACCTAATAAGCTATTATTCGACACTTCGAAACTTTCATGACACAACAGTATAAGTACCTAAACAAATAACACGTTTCATTTATTCAAGTACCTACTCAGTTACTCGACGATAATAATAGATAACACTTATCAGAAACAAAAATATTTATCATGGTGATCATCTTCGACCAATAATATTGAATATAGCTATATAAACCAGACAACACGATAAGCGAGCAGTTCCTTCAGTTAGAACGACCGGACTAGCGTCATTTATTAGTGACCGGCCAGCATTAATTATATCGTCAGAATCACTACACATTTGTGGACAAGTGATCAAAAATGAGTTTCTCAAACAAAGTGGTAATAGTTACCGGTGGTAGCTCTGGTATTGGTGCTAGCATCGCCCTCGCTTTCGCCAAAGAAGATGCTTACGTTGCCATCGTCGGCAGAAGCGATGCCAAACTCAAAGACGTCGCAAATCAGATGAGCAAAGTCGGTAAAGCACCTCTCATCATCAAGGCTGACGTCGCCACCGAAGATATCAAAACCATCGTCAAGAAAACTGTAGAGAAATTTGGGAAGTTGGATATTCTTGTCAACAATGCAGGGATACTGAGAAAAGCGAACATAGGAGATGAAAATCTTGTGCAAGTATACGACGAGGTGGTTAATACGAATCTTCGTTCGGTGGTTGTCCTTACAAACTTGGCTTATCCTTACCTTGTGGAATCAAAAGGTAACATAGTGAACATTTCAAGCATGGCGGGAACATCGACATTAAATAAATTTGATACTGGGGTTGCGGCTTACTGCTTGTCTAAAGCAGCTCTGGATCATTTCTCCCGGGTAGCAGCTCTGGAGTTTGCCTCGAAGGGAGTGCGAGTGAACATAGTAAGCCCTGGACCCGTAGAAACAGCAATTATGGAGGCTGCCAACTATGATGCCACATGGGATGATGTGAAGCGGATAACGGCGCTGAAAATCGTCAGTCAGCCGCAGGAAGTAGCAGATTTGGTGCTGTACCTAGCGAGTAATGACAAGGCGAGATCTATCACTGGCAGTAATTTTGGGATTGATGCTGGTGCGCTTATTATCTAGACTTTTGTAACTTTTAATTTTATGTACTTAGATCAACTGTGTAATATTTTGACAAATTGTAACACACTTTTTGTAATTTTTTATAATTATAGTAAGTGAAACCTTAAAAAGAAGCCTAAGGAGCCATTTTGTAAATTAAATGTACTGATTAAAAAAACATAAATCATATTTCTTTATTTTAGATTACTTAATCCTTTAGTTATCTTCGGCTTCAAAATCATACGTTTTGCGATCATTACTCACTGTATGACTGTACGTTTTGCGATCATTATGATAAAACTGTTGAATTATCACAAGAAATTGAACATCATCTACTCGTATAGTATGAGTTTCTAGAACATAAAAAAAAATTAAGAATCTTACTCAAATAGCAAATTGCATCAAAGTATAGAACCGTCGAAAAATTACTCAAACTTTAATTTGAAGTTCAATTATTTGCATTGTCATCATCATCATCATCTCAGCCGTTGGACGTCCACTGTTGGACATAGGCCTCCCTCAAAAATTTCCATGTATTGCGGTTGGAAGCGGCCTGCATCCACCGCCGACCTGCAGTTTTTACAAGGTCGTCTGTCCATCTTGTCGGTGGACGTCCAACACTACGCTTGCCGGTCCGTGGCCTCCACTCGAGAACTTTTCGGCCCCATCGGCCATCTGTTCTGCGTGCTATATGGCCTGCCCATTGCCACTTCAACGTGCTAATCCGTTTGACTATGTCGGTGACCCGAGTTCTTCTACGTATCTCCTCATTTCTGATTCGATCCCGTAGAGAAACCCCGAATTTGCATTGTACTTGGATCGAATTAGGTAGGACCTCACTTTGAGAATTTCCACCTTAGTAGATACCATTGAACGACTATTTCAGCAAATAATTGCAAACATGACATGCAGTTTTTACCTGTATTGTTAAAGTGGGCTGTAATTGTACAATCTGCATAATGTACCTATCTATTTACCTATTGATAGGTACTAGGATTAGATAACAATGTAATGTTTGCGAGCGTAGGTACCTACATATTATGGAACATGATTGTTGTTTTAAATAAGTAATAATGTTCCTGTGTGAGAATGTTTTTTACTTCTTCTCACTGAAAAGGCTGCACGAATTTAAATTTTCTGTCAGCACTCACTCATTTTGGTAATAGTGTAAACAGGTACCTATCTACCTTGTCTTTCTTTTTAAGATTTCGCGATCACAAAAGCTATTTTGAAACTTGTAAGTGTAGTCGAAAGATCGAGTTTTCTATGTAATTCTACGTACCTAATGTTTTTGTTACAATTAAATGATGAGTAAAATTTCAGTGGTTCAATTTTGCAGCCTTTACTCTAATATGTAGCATAGAGGACGCAAGGGATAACGAGTGTACATCGCGAACCCGAGCAAGTTTAACCCGAAGTTTGGCAAACTATCTTATAATGCGACAGGACACTTGAGACATGCTGATAGAGTAGTGAGTTCAAGATCTGACAGGGCTCATAGAGAATATTCAGAAAATATAAATGATACGCCCACACGATTTGATACGCTCACGAACCTGAAAATTGTAGTGCTTACGACACATTCGATTCAAATCGCCACTAAACGGGTAGTCAGCAATCAAAAAACTATTTATTTGGCTAAGATTAAATACTTCCAAGATGTAACTTAAGTCCGTGGACAAAACTGTATAGGCTCATGATGATCTCATCTCTAATCGACCCATCAATACCATTTTTAACTTCACAAGCCAGGATATTCATTAATTATCTAAGTTATGAATATCAGGATAATGACGTTTTTTTTTGTTGAGTTGTTATCATGCGATCTGTCATATTGACTGCAGATGAGGTGGGTCCTCTTTTTTAAATGACTTATGGTTTCGGGAATGGTGAGCTGTCCCGCAAGTAGGTTTGGGTGCTTTCGGAGTCTTAGTTTGTAGTTATATTTTTGTAGGATTATGAAGTTAAAGAATGACTTTTTTTTGTTTATTATTATGGACATACCTACCTATGAAGTTATTTAAGCGAATCATTCTTTGGGTCAGGAATACAACCTGATAGTCCTGCAAATTGCAAAAAACGAAAGAAAATTTGAATTTCGCCCGTCCACAGAGCTAGATCAAGGTAGGTATGTACAGAAGATTTGTCTGTCTGTTCTACCACCATCTAATCTTTGTCATAGCAAGGGATATCCAAGTTGATGTTTGTGCGAAATTGATTGAACGATTAATCCTTCAAGGCTGTTTAAAGCCGGATTACCTTTGTCTTCGGCCCATTGCTCAGCCGGTGTGGCTTTGCTAACTTATCAAAGGGATTTAGCAAAAACTGAAGTTAGGGAACTTTGTGAATACATTGCTATCGCCCTGAAAATTAGCGTGGGATTACGTGGGAGGTAAGTGGTCTTTTCAATTTAAATGTGTACGAGTTTTTTAAGGTTCTCTGTCTAATCAATTATTTCGCTTTTGATAGAAATGCTTTTAGAATTTATTTCTTCACATTATTTTTCAACAAAGATTTTTACTTGATTTGTAATTAGTAAGTACTACATTTCGTCCAAAAATTGTTTCAAATTGTTTATGAGGTTGATGTTGTATTTGTGTTTTTTACTACTGTCCCCGCGAACTTCATGTGGGCGACACGCTGCTCAAAAAAACACTTCACATCAACTCTTGAACCATTTCTTCTTGCACTTCGAAGATTATCTCTTTGTTGATCTTTGATATAAGCTCGACGACAGCACTATGTAAGAAAACACTTTCGCGACATAGATACTAGTTTAGATCATAGACTGTAGGGCCATACTTCTCGTTCTTCATCAGTTATATCGATTATTATGAGCCCGTAGTATCCCACTGCAAGCAAGAGAGCTCTAGACAAATTGTAGATTCTGATTTAAACCATACAGAACAAAGCCAACAAGTAAAACATAAGAGTCCAAACAGCTGTAGCGTGTGCGGAGCGGATAACTCGTTAAATAAATATGTGTAGACACCTTTCAGCCGACTCCATGGAGCTTAAACGCAAATACGAACGGCACGATCGTTTACTACGTACTTTACTTATCCTAGCTTTTGAAAATGAATGGGTAGTTTAGATCAGTGTTCCGCAAAGGGTGTGCCGCGGCACACTGGTGTACCGTGGTTATTAGTTGGTGTGCCTCGGAAAAATAAGGTTACCTATCAGTTAATCTACTCCAAATTTGGACCGCATATGCTCAAGTAAACAAGCTCATTTTTGGCATATAAAAATTGCAAATTAATTTTTCATTTATGGTGTACTTACCTCCAAAATTTTTCGATTTCCACCTTGAACACAAAAAGTTCGCGGAACACTGGTTTAGATCATGCAGAATGAAGTGTAACGAAATTGAGTAATTTTTTATCGAAAGTATGACACAGATTGTAGTAGAAAAAATTCACACTAAATGAAATACTAATAAGTAGTATATAAAGTTTGTAAGTTTGCATGTAAGCGATAATTTCCAAAATCACTCATGCAGTTTTTTTTAATATTCTAAATGGGTAAAGGCTATAACTTAACCCTAGTAAAGTTGCCAAGAAAACTGCTAATAACAGCGACCAAATAAAAACAAAATTTAAAAATTACGAAGAAGAACGATATTGTAATAAGTTTGAAGGATAGTCTACCTACGATCTTAATTGCAACTCTACAATATATTAACTCTACAATAGGGTTAGGAGCTTTACGACCATCGATTGTTTTATTTAAAAATCGCAGCTGAACACTAGCTAGCATTCTACGATATTAGTTTACATCCAAATGCTACACAAGAATGCATCGCTTTTGTGCTCAAATGCTCAAAAGCTTGTTTTTCTTCCTACATTATTCACGAATCAGGTCACTGGTGCATCTTCAAAACTTTTGTTTGAAATGCACGAAAATTCCAGTCAATATAAATAAAACAGAAGAAGTCGTCGCTCCGCGTACAGATCAGCCCGGTGTGTTTATTTCTGTCCCAAAAGCGACGGGAATCCAAAATAGAAAAGTCCACCGCATCTCTTCAGAGTAGTTGCACGCACGCGGAAAGATACGAAATTAAATAAAATAAAGCAGCTTTTGTCCGAATTAAAGTAGAACTCGTATTTGAATTTGGAGTTTCGGAGGCGCGTGTGTTCGCTATGGCGGTTCGGAAGAGAATGGCCGCCATTTTGTTTTTTGTGCTGATTGCGGTGGCTTCAGGATGTGACGTTGATGATGTGGCTGTGTACAAAGTGTCTCTTCGCATGCTATGGAGCGAAGAACGATTTCCTAAAGACTACCCTTTGTATCGCCCAAAGGCTCAATGGTCACAAGTTTTCGGTACGTTTTTATTGTCTTATTTTTCCTCTTTTATCAGCGATCTAATGTGTCGAATGGAAGAAAACAAAGACATTGTCAGTCGAGAAAACAAAAGGCGTGCTATAAACATACATGTTATGGACAAGCGCTTTATTTTTATTAGAGTAACTTTAATAGATCATTAGACTTTTCTGTACCCCTGACGACGTGCATACGTGCATGATGAGTTGATGACCGACTGAGTAGTTATGGCATGAAAGCATAAAAAATTAAACTTGCACTCGCATTTACCTATAAGTAAATAATAAATATTACTTTAGAATAGGATTATCTCCTTACAAGTTAATGCCAAAAGATAAAATACAATATGGCTATACTTACGCAAATTGAACAGAACAATTTAAATAACCAAGGTTAAGGTAAGCATGTTTTTTTCGTAAAGATAACACGAATATTTAAGTCCACGGGCTTAATTTAAAACTTACAAAAGGTAGGCAGAAAGATATTAAAATTCAAAGGATTCTGGGCGAAAAAAGCTCGAGCATTTTCACAATGTCCGGAAGAACTTAACTAATCAAATCCTCGGCAACAATGAGAGGAAAACAAAGGAGTCCCTTAGGTTATTTTATCTCGCAACGACTAAGTGACGTTTTGTGGCTGCTTAGTTGATAAAGGTGCATGTAGACAAGGTTCTGATCTTGTAATGCTCAACAACACGCATCACAATAACACACGACTATCACTCACGTAAAAATATCGTAGATTTACAGACCGAGAATGTTTCGATTCGTTCGTAAACTCAAAGCGATCTGGATCTGAGTGGCGCCACGTGGCGCGTTCGTAAGCCTAAAAAATTACAATAGAAATCAGTATTCGGGTCAATCTTCAGAATCAGCGCACCTGGTTGATCGCTATGGCACCCCTTAAATATCGATATTATTGCTTTTCTGCCCCTTCAGGGGCCAATATGAAAATATGCTTATTTAGACACCTCCTTCTCGAAATAAAAATACAGAAAAGCAATAATATCGATATTTAAAAAGCACCATAGCGATCAACCAAACACGCTGATTCTGAAAATTAACCCATTCATGGATTTAAATCTAGATACGCCCTGATGCTTAAAATCAGCGCCGTTGACATTCTCTTTTTATTCCAAGTTAATTGCAAAGTTACTTTATTTTTAAGAAATGAGGTATGCTACCTACACTTTCACGAAGGCTCACTTAAAGCTAGCGACGTATCTGGCGATTTATATCTATGGTAGAGTGCGCCGCAAACTTAATGGCGGCTGAAGTGCGCAGCAGATTTGATTTTGCGCAGGTACAGTCAACGCAATAGAATAAAGTAAACTTTATCTACATAGCCCGCCTACCCCCGCCCCTCACCACCTTCACCTCCCCGCAATTGCGTTGACTGTACCTGCGCAAAGTCGAATCTGCCGCGCACTTCAGCCGCCATTAAGTTTGCGGCGCACTCTATTTAGTATTGATACGGATTTTTTTATGTACCTAAGTAAATTAACTTATGTTGTGACTCACACACATTAATCACAGATAATAGAATAGTAACATAATTATAGTTAGAATAGTTACGTAATAATTAATTACGTAACTATCTTAACTATTATCTGTGATTATTACATAAGTATTGTAAAAAAGTATTATGTACTAGATTACTAGATAATAATTGTCGTGCCATAACAAGGTGTTTTTGTTGTGATTACCATTATCTTTAGTAAACTAGTAGTTCGCCCCGAACTAAGATCTCGCGCACCGTAGATGGCTTACATTTGGACTTTCTTCTGACTACCCCTATAATTTAAAGTGCTACTACTGCCGAGTATGCCTATTGCGCTAGCTCTTCATAGTAAAAAATGCTAGCATGCATGCAATACATAATGTCGTGTCTAATTTTTCATTTATTTCATATTTATGAATTCTCGTCGTATTTCTAAAAGTATAGATACGTCCTAGAATAAAAATAATAACTATTTTGGAATGTACAAATAAAGACCTTTCATTTGACACCCCCTTCAATATATTTGTTTACTCAACTTTTTTTACCCCAATTATTTTCATTCTTTATCAAAAAAAATTTTATCCTGAAATTAAATCAAGTAGCATCTAAAATCATTGCAAACCAAACCGCAACGATGCCACTCTCTTTTTAAGACCAACCAGTCAATGAGCTACGAAGACATCGAAACTCTATGAAACGGGAGCTCTTGCAGCTCTGGTTTCGTAGTTTTTGTTCTTTGGTCGTATTTCAAAAACTATACATCCTAGATTAAAAATAAAAACCATTTTGGAATGTACAAAATAAACCCTTTCGTTTGACACCCCACTCAATATATCTGTGTAACTTTCATAATTTTTTACCCCCTTGGGAACCCAATATCTTCACAACCCCTTCATCGATTAAGCTCATATGCTCCACCGTAAATTTCCTTACCACAACCTATTGACCTACCAAGTTTCATGCAGATTGGATGAACGGTTCGACAGTTATGCGCGAACAACAATTCGTGAAACATACAAACATACAAAGCAAAATTGCCCAACTTACCACTAAGATCTTCGCTCGCTTCGCTCGCTCGATCGACAATGAGTTCTAAACAAGTTTATTTATTTGTTGCGAGCTAATTCGAATAAGACCTGAGATTATTTGAACAGCTAGGATTTAGGCAAAATAAAAATAAAATAAAACTTTGAACTTTTTCAACTCTAAATAGGTACCAATCTAAACTATTTTCATTCAATCGGTGACTCAATTCTACCGTGAATTAATTGAAATAATAAATAATGCTGGACACTTCACACAGCATCATGTAGCCTCAAGCAAAACAGAACTTGTTCTAAGGTTCTTAAGAACCACTTTCTTAACCTATGGTCCGCGGACCACTAGTGGTCCCTGGAACCACTTGAAGTGGTCCGCGAAGCTATCCAAAAAAATTAAACAAGCGACAAAGGATCAAAGTTGAAAGAGAAAACTTACTGTTGGTGGTCCGTGGCAAGTCAGAAAGTTTATCAAATGGTCCCTCATCACTAAAAGGTTAAGAACCACTGTTCTAAGGGAACCACAATACATGACTACTAAACTACATACTTTAATACTTTTTCTTGTAAATTCATCCTACTAATATTATAAAGACGAAAGTCCGTATGTGTGTGTGTATGTTTAAATGTTTGTTACCACGTATCTCTATAACTATTAAACCGATTTGATGAAATTTGGAAAGTAGATAGTTAAGGTTCTGGAATAACACATAGGCTCACATTATATCCCAGAAAAATGTATGTGGGTTAAAAAAAAGTAGTCTACGCGGGCGAAGCCGCTTCACTATACAATTATACATAGAAAATACCCAGACCCGAAACAAATATTTGCAGGTCATACAAGTAAAAAAATTAAAATGTATTGACTTAGTATTTAGCAACTCTAAATTCTAAATCAATCAAGTTCAAAATGTTGATACCTAGGTAGTTTTATACAATAATATTTATATTGAACGACTCTTTTCAGTGACCGTATCATAATCAAAACTTCTTTACTTCGTGGACTGAGCCTCACAACTTCCTACATGATCAAAACATAATAAAACAAACCTCAAAGTATTATAGTTTGAACCACAGGAAAACACTTTGTTATTTTAGCCAGACAAATATGTATGTTTGGCAAAACAACTTGTCGGCGAGTATTTTTTCTACTTTATCTCAGGAGATAAATGGTATAATTTATCATTGTAAGATTATTTTATTAGAACAGTGGTAGGATTCCCTGTTGCCCTGTGGGACCAGACCAGAGTATGAGATGTTAGCCTGGTAATTTTTGTGAAAAATAAATGAAACTAGATCAGTACTGAAAATGAAAAAGAAATGAAAAACAATTTATTACTATACATTAAGAGAAGTTTACAAAGTATAATTATGTAGGTAAGTACTTAAATTGTTAACTTAGTTTACAGACAGCGAAGAACAAAAACATGAAATTATCTATCAGCCTCCTCACTAGGCAAAGCCTGTATTGAGAAAACTTTTATATAGTTCAGGAAGTTAAATTTGCTAGGTCAAATAATATTCAGTTAAATAGATAAATAAATAATACTGTCTAATTAAAAGCACGGTAGAGTCCCAGATCTTTCTATGTAAGTACAATCAAAAGTAAAGATTCCTTGGAGTGTATGCTTGGCACTGCTCACATAATTCTTCATTGAAATCATTCCGGCATGTGGAAGGTCGTTTGAAAGAAGTTTGAAGAGGGTAGACCGTTTCGTCTGCCAGTACCTACAAACTCGCTAAAAACTTTAGTTTACCGTGATCATGGCGCATGCAACTGTGCCGAAATATCGGGAAACTCAAAAATCCAAAAATCATGGTAAATATCCCGTTTACTTACCTATAATGTTTACAAAGATCGTTTGAACCAATGCGGTTTCAAATCCCATCAGAATGGAAATTTTTGATAAGAATTTGCATTTTTTTTGAAACCGTTAGGTAGCGGATTTGCGGATTTTAAAAGAGTTTAAACTGATTATGGGATGTAGACTATAATGAGTACAGATTGAAAACTGTGAAAAATAATTCCTGATATTTCCTCAACCGTGCATTTTAAAATACCTAGATATTCGCATCTCTATTAAAGTTATTTTTACAACAACTCTACCTGAATACGATTTAATTACATTTCCAACATATTTACATATTTATCTTTATAGAAATGAGTGAATACAAGGTAAAAACACTTTTTACGAAAACTTTTCCCGTTTCAATCCACGTCTTATAAGATATCCTACCAAGAAAACCTACTCGTCACAATAACAACTTTATTTCAATGAAAGCAGTAGACGTCCCTCCCAATAAATCACGTCGTCAAGAAAGTTATATCAATAGAGAAAACATTTTGAAGATCTATTTACGAGAATTCTTATGACACATCACATCCACCTATTTATAGGTCAGTTTCAGGTCGTTGAACTTTTGTAATGTCAATAGACTGAATCATTTCTTCGGCGACTGGATTCGACCAAACTGGATTAAGTTTATACCCGAGAGTAAACTACTAGCCGACTGAATTCGAAATACGAACGAAAAGAAAGCGCAACCGAACATTATTATGTGCATACAAATTATCCTGGTTATAAGGTGTCAACTCAATGTCAAAATATTCAAACAAACAGTAGTTTACTCTCGAGACTAAACTTAATCCAGTTTGGTCGAATTCAGCCTTACTCCATCACTTAACTTGATTCCTACATTCCACATCGTTTTAAAGTTATCATTATAAAGATTGGTAACTACCTAACTTTACAATACTAACACCTTTTCCTACCTACTTAAATGATAGAGGACCAAATTATAGGTACTTACCAGGACCAATAATAATTCCTATGGACCTACAAATTAAAATATAATAAAGAGGTAAGTACTACTACATACACGATGATTATGAAATATGGACAACAAAAATCAAGAAATTGTAACTTGATAAGTAATTTGCACACAGATTTTTCATGTTAATAAAATTATCATTATGAATACGTTTTCTGCCTTTATCGATCGAGCGAGTGAAGCGAGCGAAGATCTTAGTGGTAAGTTGGGCGTTTTGGCTTTGTATGTTTGTATGTTTCACGAATTGTTGTTCGCGCATAACTGTCGAACCGTTCATCCAATCTGCATGAAACTTGGCAGGTCAATAGGTTGTAGTAAGGACGGTGGAGCATATGAGCTTAATCGATGAAGGGGTTGTGAAGATATTGGGTTCCCAAGGGGGTAAAAAATTATGAAAGTTACACAAATATATTGAGTGGGGTGCCATACGAAAGGGCTTATTTTGTACATTCCAAAATGGTTTTTATTTTTAATCTAGGATGTATAGTTTTTGAAATACGACCAAAGAACAAAAACTATGAAACCAGAGCTGCAAGAGCTCCCGTTACATAGAGTTTCGATGTCTTCGTAGCTCATTGACTGGTCGGTCTTAAAAAGAGAGTGGCATCGTTGCGGTTTGGTTTGTAATGATTTTAGATGCTACTTGATTTATTTTCATGATAAAAAAATTTTTGATAAAGAATGAAAATAATTGGGATAAAAAAAGTTAAGTAAGTAAACAAATATATTGATTGGGGTGTGAAATGAAAGGTCTTTATTTGTACATTCCAAAATAGTTATTATTTTTATTCTAGGACGTATACTTTTAGAAATACGACGAGAATTCATAAATATGAAATAAACGAAAAATTAGACACGACATTATGTATTGCATGCATGCTAGTATTTTAACCATGAAGAGCTAGCGCAATAGGCATACTCGGCAGTAGTAGCACTTGAAATTATAGGGGTAGTCAGAAGAAAGTCCAAATGTAAGATATCTACGGTGCGCGAGATCTCAGTTCGGGGCGAACTACTAGTGATAATACCTTAGATAGCTTAGAGTGAATTTGATCATAGTTTCTAACTATAATCTGGCTTTAATAATTCAAGCTTCATACCTAATAGCTTGAATACTTGGGAAGTGTTGGCCGGGTGGGTTAGTGCCTCAATCCGAAGGTCCAACTTTCAATCCGAAGGTCGTGGGGTCGAACCCGGCCGTGCATCAATGGATTTTTTGTTTCGAATTTCGGGCGAATCTTCGCATTTAGCGCTTTATACGAGCTCTAAACGCTGAAGGAAAACATCGTGAGGAAACCAGTTAACTTTCTACTATAGTCGTATTGCTCATTATACGGACTAAAAATATATGAAAAATGACATTTGTTCCTTCAATTTTAGTTCGATTTTAGTCCGTATAATGAGCAATACGACTATAGCGGCGATGGGCTAGCAACCTGACACATATGGAATGTTAACATAATGCAAAATGAGGGAATGTACCAAATGTTTTGGACATACCTCTGACTACCCCCTTAGACATTTTCAAAGGATCTAAAAAGCCTATAGATCTGAAAGAATATGTCTACCGCACCTTGGGGATATATCGTGATCATATTACATTTTTTAGCTTACTTGGGCAGTGTTCTTTAATAATTACAACAAAACCAACGTAGAGGTGGGTAAGAAATTGCTTTATTTGCATATCGCACGGGTTATTCTGAACCAAATGGCCTATAAAATGCTTCGATAAAGGCTAACGTAGAGGTAAGGTGCTGGGGTATTCTCAAGACTTTCGTTCTTTATTTACAAGAATAAGTACAAAAAAAACTTAGCCCTTTACATCTTTTACTAGATGATTTATACAGTGTCAGGATGTAATATTTGCCTACATTTAAAGAGACACTGTAGTGCCTGGGACAATGTTGAGGCTTGCCCAGCACCTAAACCATCCTCTCAGCTTTATCGGCCATATCCACAGGAAAGACTTGGTTAATACGTGTGGGGCTGACTAATAACAAGAATACTAATATTTTGAATTAAAATGCTATTTCATGCACTTTAGCCGACGCCATCATTGGCCAAGGCGCTTCAGGAATAGGTTACCTTCTTCAAGATCTTCGATCTACGATGCCGCTTTATTGTCTTGGAGCAACACAAGCCACTTTTATACTAAAATCTTGAATCTTGATAATCGATCGAGCGAGCGAAGCGAGCGAAGATCTTAGTGGCAAGTTAGGTGATTTTGCTTTGTATGTTTGTATGTTTGTATGTTTGTATGTTTGTATGTTTGTATGTTTGTATGTTTGTATGTTTGTATGTTTCATTTTTATGTTCTCGCATAACTATCGAACCGCTTATCCAATCTGTATGAAACTTGATAGGTCAATAGGTTGTGCTATGGAAATTTGCTGTGGAGCGTATGAGCGTAATCGATGAAGGGGTTGTAAAGATATGGGGTTCCCAAGGGGGTAAATTTTTTTCAAAGTTACCCAAATATATTGAGTGGGGTGTCATATGAAAGTACTCAACTTATACATTCCAAAATGGTTTTTAGTTTTCTTCTAGGTTCTATAGTTTTTGAAATACAGTCAAAAAGAAAAATTATGAAAACCAATTAACGGAAGTATGGAGAGAGCTCCCGTTTCATAGAGTTTCGATGTATTCGTAGGTCTGGTTAACAGACATAGAGTGTGGCATCGTTGTGGTTTGGTTTGCAATGATTTTAGTTGCTACTTGATATTTTTTCTTGAGATTGAAAATAAAAGCCGTGTTGGCAGATTGGAAGAGTGCTCGACTTTCGATTCATAGGTCGTAAGTTCGAACCCTGGCCGTGCTCATCAATGGATTTTTCGATTAGAAAAATTTAAATGCGCATTAACACGAGCTCTAAACGGTGAAAGAAAACATCGTGAGGAAACCAGTTAACGTTCTAATAGCGGCGATGGGCTTGCAACCTGTCACGTATGCAAATGCTAACTCCTGCAAATAGTGGGCTGGGCATGTACCAAAATTATAGAGGGAGGGGGAGGGTAGGGGGAGGGGAGGGGGGAGGAGGAGAGGGGGAGGGGGAGGGGAGGGGAGGGGAGGGGGAGGGGGAGGGGGAAGGGAGGGGTAGGGGAGGGGGATGGGAGGGGAGGGGAGAGGTGAGGGGGAGGGAATTGATTTTCTCATACATTTCGTATTTAACTGCTATTTTAATAATTTCTCGAACTAAGAGGCCTTCCCTGAGGCGCGGTACGAAGTTCGCGGGGTCAACTATTGAATATAAACACGACACGACTTAATGTATTGCATGCATGCCTATAATCTTTACCATACTGAGGTAGCGCATTAGATATCATTCTGTGGTAAACACTAGAAGGAGCACTTAACGTAGGTATAGGGGTAGTCAGAAACAAGTCCAAATCTAGGCTATCAATACAACGGTGCGCGAGATCTCAGTTCGGGGCGAACTACTAGTTAACGAAGGTTGTTTATAAAGTACCAACCTAGTCTTTTAATAAAAAACAACGGTAGTGACATTCAGGACTTAACACCGTGTACGGCTAAATTTTTTTTAAGGCTGTATTTAGTGCTCAACCGACGACGGTCAGCGCTAGTGTTGCCAGGTGTGTTATGCCATATTTCGGGACAGCAGGTTCCAAAAAGCGGGACTTTGTGCTATAATTCGGGACGACAAAAAAAAACAAGCTTAATATTTATGTAATAAGTACCTACCTATCTGGAAAATTATAAAGGGTGTAACAAATTTTTGGGCATTTTTGGGCAAAAGCTACTTTTTTTCTTGTAGTTAGAAAGTTTTGTTCCTAAGAAATTATTGGTTTACTAGCTGTGCCCCGCGGTGTTACCCGCGGTGGGAGCTGATTTTTTTTTTGAGAAATGCAACATGCGACACTTGGTTTTGATAACGGTGCTCTAAGAAAAAGATGGATGTTTGTCGGTTCCTAACATTAAATTTTTTTTCTCGCAAAATACTCATGCAAGTAATATGCGAGAGAAGCGAGCGGAAATTTTTCAGACAAATTTAACACGTGACACTTGATTTTGCTAACGGTTCTCTAAGAAAAAGATGGATGGTTGTCGGTTCCTAACAGTAAATTAATTTGCTCGTAAAATATTCATGAAAGTAATACGCGAGCGAAGCGAGCGGAAATTTTTCAGACAAATTTAACACGTGACACTTGATTTTGCTAACGGTGCTCTAAGAAAAAGATAGATGGTTGTCGATTCCTAACATTGAATTATTTTGCTCACAAAATACTCATGAAAGTAATATGCGAGCGAAGCGAGTTTCCCCTGCTCGCGAAGCGAGTGGAATTTTTTTAGACAAATTTAACACGTGACACTTGATTTTGCTAACGGTGCTCTAAGAAAAAGATGGATGGTTGTCGGTTCCTAACAGTAAATTAATTTGCTCGCAAAATATTCATGAAAGTAATACGCGAGCGAAGCGAGCGGAAATTTTTCAGACAAATTTAACACGTGACACTTGATTTTGCTAACGGTGCTCTAAGAAAAAGATGGATGGTTGTCGGTTCATAACAGTAAATTAATTTGCTCGTAAAATATTCATGAAAGTAATACGCGAGCGAAGCGAGCGGAATTTTTTTAGACAAATTTAACACGTGACACTTGATTTTGCTAACGGTGCTATAAGAAAAAGATGGATGGTTGTCGGTTCATAATAGTAAATTAATTTACTCGTAAAATACTTATGAAAGTAATATGCAAGTGAAGCGAGCGGAAATGTTTTAGACAAATTTAACATGTGACACTTGATTTTGCTAACGGTGCTCTAAGAAAAAGATAGATGGTTGTCGGTTCCTAACATTGAATTATTTTGCTCGCAAAATACTCATGAAAGTAATATGCGAGCGAAGCGAGTTTCCCCTGCTCGCGAAGCGAGTGGAATTCTTTTAGACAAATTTAACACGTGACACTTGATTTTGCTAACGGTGCTCTAAGAAAAAGATGGATGGTTGTCGGTTCCTAACATTAAATTCTTTTTCTCGCAAAATACTCATGCAAGTAATACGCGAGCGAAGCGAGCGGAAATTTTTTAGACAAATTTAACACGTGACACTTGATTTTGCTAACGGTGCTATAAGAAAAAGATGGATGGTCGTCGGTTCCTAACAGTAAATTAATTTGCTTAATAAAAATATGCTTAAAAAAATCTGTTTTATTATACCATCCATATAGTGTGGATCATAAGGATCAATTTCTGAGAAGAAACTGGCATGGCAAAGCAAGTGAGCGCGCGTGAAACAGGACAGCTTTATAGCTCTCTCTCTATCGCCCTGTGACTGCGACATATAGTACTCAAGAAACAAGTTGTCCTCTTAGCGAACCACGTGAAAAGGATGCTCAATACGCAATTCATAGGCCAAAGAGCGAGATAGAGCCATACGTCACGAACAACTTGTTTGTCTCGTATTATAACTCTGCGTACTGCTTGTACTGTGTTCAAACGTGTAAACTAGCTCGGTGATTTTTTGATTCCCAAAAAGCGGGACATTTGGCGTCCCGCGCAAGGGTCGCGCGGGACGCGTCCCTAGACCCCTGAAATGCGGGACGTCCCGCGAAATTCGGGACACCTGGTAACACTAGTCAGCGCGTACCGTGCGTGTTGATCGTACGTTTGTACAATCTTGTCTGTACGTGCGTAGCGATTCATCAGCACTGCACTGTAGTTGCTCATACGTTTTCATTTACACTGCTGCGCTCGACCGACCTCAGCGCTCACCTTCGGTTCAGCCTACAGCCTTAAAGTCCTTTTAACAATACCGTCACCGTGATTGCTCATTGTACAGTTGGGCCGACGGATCTAGGCGTTCGTGAAGTCAGGCTCTGCGCTGCGCAGTAGAAAATTTTGTATGAAAAAGTTGCACTGCGCATCGAAACGGCTAACTTCACGCACGCCGAGATCCGTTGGCCGTACTGTAGTTAAGATAAAAGGCTAAATGAGAGGGTGCGTATGAGAATAGCCCAGCAGACGATACTGAGACGCTTGGATGGGCCGTTTCCTTAGGCACCGTATATCGTTTGTGCCTATTGAACTTGGTAAGCAGGTACAGTCAGCGTCATCAATCGGTATCCCCCTATTGATTTTAATAAGGACCCTTTTCATTTCAACTTTGGATTTCAGTCGGATTTGCTAGTATACTTATGGAAATCTAATTTCGCTCGAGTTCCTATACTAGAAAATCCGACTGAAATCCAAAGTTGAAATGAAAAGGGTCCTTGTTAAAATCAATAGGGGGATACCGATTGATGACGCTGACTGTATCTTTATGGACTAAATATTCCTAGGACATACCTATTCTGCTTGACTTCTTTCAATAATTGGACGACTATGAGGGTTTACCTTCAAGAATAAGAGAGCTTTACTGGACTAGAAAAATATAACTAGGTACCTTCTCTCGATATTCGATCCAGTCAGGGTAGAGAGTTTCAATTCCGGTTGTGGAGACCAAGGTTTCCTAACTAGCAGTAAAGAGCTTGCAAAAAACCATGTTTGGAATGTTTATTTTTGAAAAATGTGGACATGAGTCACATGTAATGGACGTACCTTTGACTCCTTTAATATCTATAAAGCTATTAGTCTTGAGTTGAATCTGCACGTCTTAAGGCTCAGACAAACCCTCGACCACCACACTATACCCACAGAGACTGTCCTTTAGAAATATTTTGAACATTTTGAAAACATGCACAACTATTATCAAATCAATTTTGTGTATAATTTTTCAATTCCACAACACATTTCAGGTCAATCCCACAACATCTCCTACGCCCTCTATCGCGTCGGCGAGGTCTCCCGTCCATCCGTGCGCAGCTTCGCGCAGCATGGAACCGTGGACGAGCTGGTGAAGCAAGGAGATGAGGAGCCGAAGGTGTACGACCAGTTCTCAGCGCCAGCTGTGCCCAGTGGGGAAGGGAGCACGGAGAATTTGGTGCTGGTTGACGGAGCTCATAGTTTTGTAAGTCAGACTTCAGTCTTAAGACTACTATGGATAAATTTTGCGCTTGCTTATCAACTCCATAACATCGCCTCAATCGTAAGCTGACCACGCGACGGCGAGTGAACAACTTGGAAAGAACTCGCTGCCCGCGCGCTTTGCCTTGGGTTGAAATAGCACACTCAAATAGGCGTCCACCCATGGACCACCTATCGACAGCAAATGCAAGCCGAGTGAAGAGTTGTTGCTGGCTGACTGCCGGGTAATGAGCTACGTGTATGATCTTTAGTCTTAGAACCACCCGTGTTGTAGCTTGCATAATGCATGTGATGTTTTTCGGTTACTAAATGCTTCGAATATCTTTTTATTCCAGGTGTCCCTAATGAGCAGAATGATTCCATCTCCAGACTGGTTCATCGGAGTAGACAACTTGAACATGTGCGTGGATTCCACGTGGGTGGATCAGATTAGCCTGGACGTAAGTCTGTTCATACTTTCGGTTAGTGAAATTACAAAACTATGAAAGAGTAAGAATGAAAATGCGTTATAAAAAAGAGGAATAGATGATCTTCGTGATCGATTCAAGGTACTTTATGTTATGAACAATCGGATCATAAGCGTAAGTCTTTTTACATCTCTGAAATCAAACAGCCGTTGCGGTCAGAATTTTGTCAGGACCTCGCTCGCACACTCTTATTTGATTTTGAAGTCCGTGAAGTCTCTCAAACGTTAACGACGCGACTGTTAGGTAACTCGTTTACCTGAAGCCGTAACCAATCTAGTGGTTGGAAATCAGAAAGGATGACCTTACTTTTTGACCATAAATTTCTTACCTTTTTCATCTGACCTAGCTTAGGACCTACATTCTAACCTTACTTATCACAGCTGGAACCATTAGACGCCGGTGCGGAAAGTGGTCTAACCTTCACAGCGCCTCACTGGATGACGTCACCCCCTGAAGCCGTCAGCAAACATACACCAAGGAAACCCGCTCATCCTGCTGCTGGCTTCTACTATCCTAACTTGAGAGAGCTCCCGGCAATTGCTAGAGTGGAGTTCACAAAGGTATGGAGCTCTTACCCTGAACACATGCTTATTCTTTGAGACTGCTACAATGTTGGAGAACGTTTACCTAGTTTCTGTTGTTCTTTGAACTATCATAGTCTTTGCGGTCTAAAACCTCATTACAAAGTGAACAAAAATAAAGTATAAGTAAGTAATTACTTCTTAACCCTGAGCTACCTGGATTAATCGTTTTTTAGCGGTAAAACTGCCCATCTTTGTTTTTGTTGATAAAATAATAACACAATCACACTCATGACTATCTGAAGCAGCAGTTATTACTACTAAAACAATTAAATGAACCACTTAAGAGCCCATTTGAGAATATCGTTGTTTAATAGAGGTTTAAAATAACCAGGTACAAACCTTATAAAGATATTAACATAATTATATCATTACACCGGTTCTTGTTACTAGCAACTGTTAATGAAAGCATTATCTAATGTTACATTTGCCTCTGTTGAATACTTAAATTCCCTACTAATCTAAGTAGGTGTACGTACATTTAGGCTTTCAAAATGTTTTTGAAATTATCTAAGCGGGTTATATCTGAGCTAGAATTACAAAATATGCAATTAGATGTAAAATTATACCTATATTTGGCACATGCCCTTTGGTGGAATTCAGAATTCCATGCGTGACGTAAAGAATGGTGACCTAAGAGACTTTCAGTAAAAAACCTCATGGCTTTTTTTTTAAATTAACCTATAATGTCCCACTGCTGGGCAAAGGTCTCCCCCTTCAACTTCCACACATCGCGCTCTAAGGCCACCGTTTGCCAGTCATAGCTTTACCTAAGTATTTTTACTTTCGAGCCTCATAGCTTTAAGTATTTTTAAATCTCTGAAGACAGTGATATTTTCTTTTTGACAATAATCTGAGAGTTCTGATTTCAGATGAAAGAATACTCAACCATCGAGCTGAACAATCTAGCCCGCAAGGACATGCTCACAAAACTCAAGGCAAAGGACCAGCGTAAAGGCAAACCAAAACGCCGAGCTTATTTGGACACAGAGAGATATGACAGCGAAGAACTAACCACCAAGAACTATTTAGATCAGCTGACGGATTTAGAAGAAGAACCCTTTGGAACACCACGACCGAATCTGCCGGATAATAAAGTTGTTGTTGTTACTACTCCAGCTACCACGACGTAAGTAAAATCTAATGCAGTGAACCAAAATAACATCCAACACCTAACAATTACTTACAACATCTGGGCGACGCTCGGGTGCAAATAGAGAAAAAAAGAAAAATAATCTTTTACTGACTGAGATTCGAACTCGAAGCCTTCGGCTGATTAGCGGACAACCAATCCACTCGGTCACTCTGGTCTCAACAAATACTATGAAATTACGAACCACATTGCACTGGTAAATCTTTTTGCGTGAAAATGCCGAGAAAACGAATTTTCCCAGAAATTAGACCTAGCTAGATCGATTCTTCGCCCCCTTAGACCCCCGTACCGCAAATTTCATCGAAATCGTTAGAGCCGTTTTCGAGAACGTGAGTACAAACAAACAAATATTGCTCATTTAAAAGAATAGGATAGGTACCACACTCAAAGTCAATAAGCATTTATATACTTTAGTAGACGTATGACCAATGAGGTCATTATGATACAGTCTTAAATTAAAACTAGGTGATTCTATTCTTATTCCTTCGTGACTAATACTGTGAAGAAGCACGGCAACAAACACTACAATGTTCTATCTCGTGGATATCAGAAACTAGTGTATCTACTACAAAACCAAGATACGGAACAAATATCTACAGATTATGTAAGCATTTTGTTCTAACACTGAAATTGAACCCGCACATTTCTTGATTTAGGTGCACATCCGTAAGTAATACTTAAAACCGGAAACGAAGTTATTGGATTTTTTAATACTTTTTCTAGCCTATTTTTAGCTCTATCTTTTTAATAGTACTTACCACTTTAGAGAAGACGTATGTAGACTACGTATCTAGTAAATTACGCTAAGTCCATAAAAACTTGATCTAAATAAGTATTTACGAATTGTTATAACAAATATCCATTACGCCAAACACCCCTCAACTCCAATAAATATAAACATCCGTGAAACATTTTCAATCATTCAGAGCAAATAATAAATGATAGTCAACTAATAAATGGCGAATGAAATATAATAACAACAGAATATTACTTCGATGTTTATATCCGTAGCTTTGCTAGCTTTCCATTTTACGCCAACATTTTCGCAAATACATCTACAATTCCATAATCTGTTTGTATTTCCTAGTAAGGAAAATCAATATCAACTTGTATCAAAGAGTACACTAGTTAGATAAGTTAGGCTATAATATTATAGGATAAACGTGGTACGGACAAAGGAAAGTAAAAGTAAAGATGGATGTGTGAAGGACGATAATATGGGTAAGAGGAGGACGGCCAATAGAGCCACAGAGAAAAATACTCGGTGATAGAGCGGAGTGGAAGAGGAAAATATGTGGTGCTGATAAGGTGGGATAAGAAAGAGCAAGGAGATGATGAAGAATTTACTACACCATAAGTACCCTTTATGCCACTCGAATTACTAAACATGTAATATTCATTCTTTTTTTATTAATAAAACTTTATTTGGGGACTAAATAACATACCAAATGTGAAAGTAATGTATTCGAGGCCGTCAAAGAGTTCAATTCTATCCAATAATGTTAAATTTTTCGATTCGCTAAAATCCATCAATATTCATCTCGCTCCCCGATTCTGATAAAATTATCATTTCGTATTGGTTGAGACAGAATTTCTAAGTCGAAACATGTTTCACTTTAGAGATATTCGAATGTCAAATTCAAGCAAAATTACTTTCCATGACTTTGCGTTTACTATGTTATAAAGAAAATCGAGCAAGTATTGAGCTTCGAAATAAATTGGTTGCATTAAATGATTATTATGAACAACTTTTTGGATGCTAAAAGCCATAACCAATCACCATGCATAGTAGAGATCATTTTGATGAATACAGAGTTGTTATAAGTAAGTATCTAAGAGATGTAGGTAAGTAACCTATAGTATAAATATAAAGAGTGTATCCACGTGCATTAATTTGCCCACAGCACAACAGAACAGGAGTTTAGTGGAGAACTGAAGAACTTGGATGACGTGGTCTTGGCAGTCGCCCACGGGCGCAAGATGGGGCTGGGAAAGCACCTGCCCAGGCATTTCAGATCAAGACTGCATCATGCCGTCAACAAGATTCAGCGTAAGTCAGATTTATTTAATAAGGTCAATAAAAGTTACTTAAGCTAAAAACGCAAGCGTATTTGTTGTATCTTTGTTCATAGATTAGATACTTAACACTTACTTAGATAATTCACGTAGCTATACATTTAAATATAGGATAAGTAGATAGAGGAAATCATCTTTTACAGAAGATCATTTCTGGTAAAGAGATGACCATCAAAAGTATTCCTACATTAAAACCACAATCCAATCAGAACTTGGGTATCAAACATTTGGTAACAAAATTGGTAATTATTACTAGTAGTTCGCCCCGAACTGAGATCTCGCGCACCGTAGATGGCCAACATTTGGACTTTCTTCTGACTACCCCTATAATTTCAAGTGCTACTACTGCCGGGTATGCCTATTGCGCTAGCTCTTCATGGTAAAAAATACTAGCATGCATGCAATACATAATGTCGTGTCTAATTTTTCATTTATTTCATATTTATGAATTCTCGTCGTATTTTTAAAAGTACTTATACGTCCTAGAATAAAAATAATAACTATTTTAGAATGTACAAATAAAGACCTTTCATTTGACACCGCACTCAATATATTTGTTTACTTAACTTTTTTTACCCCAATTATTTTCATTTTTTATCAAAATTTTTTTTATCATGAAAATAAATCAAGTAGCATCTAAAATCATTGCAAACCAAACCGCAACGATGCCACTCTCTTTTTAAGACCGACCAGTCAATGAGCTACGAAGACATCGAAACTCTATGAAACGGGAGCTCTTGCAGCTCTGGTTTCGTAGTTTTTGGTCTTTGGTCATATTTCAAAAACTATACATCCTAGATTAAAAATAAAAACCATTTTGGAATGTACAAAATAAGCCCTTTCGTATGACACCCCACTCAATATATTTGTGTAACTTTCATAATTTTTTACCCCCTTGGGAACCCAATATCTTCACAACCCCTTCATCGATTGAGCTCATATGCTCCACCGTAAATTTCCTTACCACAACCTATTGACCTACCAAGTTTCATGCAGATTGGATGAACGGTTCGACAGTTATGCTCGAACAACAATTCGTGAAACATACAAACATACAAACATACAAATATACAAACATACAAAGCAAAATCGCCCAACTTACCACTAAGATCTTCGCTCGCTTCGCTCGCTCGATCGATTATCGTACATTTGTGGCGAAAATAATAATTACCAATGGCGCAACAGTAACTGTCATCACTTAGGTACTACACTTATAAAAATTTGGAGTTTTCATTCGTTGTCAACAACAAATATCATACTGTCAACGAATATCATGCGAGATGAGCATCATGAGCATGCGACACTATTTAAAGTTGCTGGTAGTCTATGGATAAGACGGGTGCAGAACCAGCCCCCTGATTGTTTTTCTTTGATAGCGACAAAAATCTGTCTCAAACTCTCAAATATGACAGTTCAGTGACTCTGTTACTTTTACAAAAGATACTTACGCGATCGTTTTGACAGTTTGAGACCAATTTGAGGTTTGAGACAAGTTAGACAATCAGCCTGCTGCACAGGTGGAAGACACATACTTAGGCCCACTACTAGGTACCAATAGATACTACTAACCCATCATCATTATAATACAACGATAATTCCTTTTTATTTTAGCAAATGACTGCATCGTGTCAGAATGGAGTCCTTGGTCTCCTTGTTCAGTGACCTGCGGCTTTGGGGAGCAGCTTCGAGAAAGAACCGTGGTTCGAGAGCGCACTGCAGGTGGAAGAAAGTGCCCGAAACTGAGCGATAGGAAGCACTGCGGAAATGTTAACTCATGCTCGCATATTGATTATTTTGAGTGGTGAATAAAGATTGATCTTGTGCTTTTGTAAACGTATTTCTTCTCACGACTTTTAGACGATTTCAGGAACAAAAGTTTTAATAAATATAAAAGGTTAGGTTTCCTTCTGCAAGCACCGTCCCTCTTCAGAAGGTCACCGCAGAGGGTGACAGCCAACGGTCAGGGGGTCACAAACATCAGATGTTTCATCAAAAGTGGCCACTTTAGACCCTCAGATTGCTTTGCTTAGGCATACCGCTATAGTGTGTTATTGTTAAAAGTAGCGAAGTAATTTTAAATATCTAACCACTGAAAAACCATAGATAGGTAAATAAAAACTGACCGATAGTGATTCGAAAAGAATAATCGTGTGTCGTAGGCTGGCAGAGGTTAGTCTTTACAGACTATATTTATTTAATCGTATGACTCACATAGGTTACATATTAAATACTCTTACTCTTTTCTTTGACTATATTGCCTTCTGTAGTTCTTTTTTAACATTTGGATTAATTTGTAAATATCCGATGTATATTTGAACATTACTGCCTTTTATAATTCCTCTAGAATTCATCGGCATCGTTTCCAATCCAACGTAAAAAACACTTGTAAAGCTTGTAATTTACCTGAACTTTTGAGGGCGGATTTGATTTTGCATTCAAATACAGCTCACAAAAGACAATCAACTCGAGGTGTCACAAGTAGGTCAGACTCGTTTAGGTTGAACAACGTGCCAAGTGCTCGTTACATTTTACTTATTTTTCGAAAAACTTGATTCTAATGAATCTTGAATACTAGGCGAGTTTAAAATCTGAAATGACCAATACAACAATCCAAAATCTGTAAATTCAAAAAAACTACATCTTTCTGACACTTTATTAACGCTTTCACTGCCACTCTGAACCTCCTGGCTCACGCTTAATAACATGAACAGAAAAACAGGACTCTCATTAAAATAAACAGGTTGACTAAGTACGAGTAGGTATGTGTCTTGGAGCTTTATCTAGTAGCATGCGAAGCTGCAAGGCAATGTTAGTTTACTCTATCCTTGCACGAAATAAAAACTAGACTTCAAAATAATTCATTTCAAAAGCAAAAAATTCCTTGCATTTCTCTGTAGTAGCTTTTGGATTGATGGAAGTGAATAATTAAACTTTAATCATAGAAACGTTGAAAAAAGCCAGCTTGCTTCTCGTAAAGGGAAGGAGCTTTATAGGGGTTGTATAAAGTGCGAGCATCGCGAGATTACAGTATGAAATATTAAATTATAGTCTGACCAGGCTGGGACGGGACGTCAAAGTTCCAAACTATGTCAATACAGTGGCAACTTTACTATGAATAAGCTGTTTATGGCATTGCCTGTGAATAATAAATGGGGTTCGTCTGTATGGAGAAATAAAATGAACATGTATGATGATACCTATAGTGCTTTTTTTATGGCGTAACTCTGTCTGGTGGTTGTTTTTGAACTTCAATCGACCGAGTTGTGGTTATGACGGAAGTAGTAATTGTCGCAATTCAGAAGTGAACTCAAAAAGAAGAGGGCAATACAAAGCCAATTATGAGATAGGCCGAAAAAATAACTTTTTATTTCTATTGAAAATCGTTATATACTTAATTGGAAAAAATGTTTGTCTTTCGATTAATGAAACATCCATCTCAGTCAAACTTGTAAATTTCCTTTTTGAACAATGTTTTAGCAATGATAATTTAAATAGAAACAAACAACGAGAAGTAACGTAAACATTACTGTAGGCTTAATCGAGTGGAACACATAACCTTTACGTATCGAGATATCAAAGTTAATGTTTGTGCCGCGCCGCGCCTCGGGATTATTGTCTAACCCGACTAATCTGCGCCGAGTAAACCTATAACCCGATCCCGTAAGCCGGGCAGGCGTTAATTACCGCGGCCGAATTAGTGTTTACTGATAACCTGGACTTACGTAATGCCTAATACAATGTCCTAATATGTAGGATTCTTTGGGCTATAAAAAGCTTTGTTTTTGTTAGGCTTTAGTTGGGGTGATGTCGGATTTGCTTTTTTCGGAGCGCGTAAGCTCGTTTTTGTACGCGCGTTACTTTCCTTCTTTTACACGTCTCCGACGACCGACGGGTCTTTAGGTCTATTTCATCTGCGTGTGTTTTTGGTACCTCTAAAACTCCATATTTTAATAGCAATAATACATTTTCATAAGTAGTGTTCTTGAGATTGGAACAAAACATGCTGTCGTTGAGTGGTAACTGGCACACTGTAGATAACTGGTCACTGAATAATAACACCAAATTATTTTAACATCGCGCAAAGAGTCCTTTGGGTATGAGAATAACCAAGACAGCAGACACACGAAGCACAGAAGACAAAAACAAACAAATAACTCCCCCCAGTTCTCAAAAAAAATGTGCTGAAAACGAACTCCTACAAGCCGTTGTATGTAATGTGTTTCATAAAACGCCACTATCTTCGATTACGGTGAAGGGTGGCCGCATTCCCGAAGGATGGGGTCTGGAAGGACACCGGGACATTACGTATTCCACTCGTGGTCCCTTCAAAATCAAGGAGTATGTGATTCGATTTCTATACAGAGATATATATTTGTAGAGATGCTACAACTTGATAAAGCTCGCTATCTCGTTTTAAGTAGGTTACGAAACAACACATTCAAAGGGTAATAACAGTACTTCAAGCTCTAGATTCGATCTCGGTTATTCTCGTGTTTTCCGAATACGTCCGACAGCAGTGTATGATTCCACAACAGAATGCGACAGCAGTTCTAATTTGCTTTTCTTAAAAATGACATTGATATTTTTTTTGTTTGCGATAAAGTTTAAATTATGTGTAGGTAATAAGTATTCATTTTCAAATTACTATTCGTCAATGGTTTTTGTAAACGCATTATTTTTCTGGTTTTACTGTACCACTGACTTGGCTGGACATTCATCGATAAATTGATAAAATATAGTCGTTGGGAGCACGCATACTTTAAATTGAAAAATGCTCTACTGCCACAATAGGGAACCTGCATTATTTTTATTTTTGCTTTCATTTGAATGAATTTTATGTAGAATAGACCACGAGTTTAAAAAAAAATTAAAATACTTCAATTTAATGTAAAAAATTGCGGTTTCAAACTGACCGTTTAAATTTTCGCGCGCAAACGGATGTACAGTTACGATGACGTCACTCGTGTCGAGGAGAACGTTAAAAAGGACCTAAAACTATAAAACTAATTTTATTGATAATAAACCCTATAGCCATCGGAACATGGTTCTAAACTTAATAAAATAATAATAAATTAAAATGAAAGTCTACCTGTCAAGAGATGGCGTTTTGCGAAATATTTTTATTCAGCTACTTGTCGCGAGATGGCGTTATCTACCGTTATCAATGTTAGTCTTTATCTACAAGACATAAGATTGATAATACAATGGCTATTATTCATGGTCCACTAAACACAGCTATTCGCTTAGGGATGTGCCACAAGACGAATGTATCGAAATCTACTATTACCTACCAATTGATGTGTAACGATCGGTAGCACGTCAGGTTATATTTGTGGTGGTCGAAATAAAAAGCTTTTCTTATCTTTCTTTCCTTATTTACACAATCAAAGTTCACAATCAAAGTAAATTATTTACACAAACAAATAAAATAAAATAAAATCGTAAATTGTATCACTGTTTAAAATAATGGTTCTTTTTCTTATTGTGTTTTCTTTTTATGGTGTAGGTAAGTACAATAAAGTTATATTCTAAATATTTGAAAAATATTAGAGCGAGTGAGCGAGCGAAGCGAGCAAAGATCTTAGTGGTTAGTTAGGCGATTTTGTTCATTAATTTATTGATTATCATCACACTAATATAAAATGCAAAAGTTTGGATGGATGGATGTTTGGATGTATTTTTTTTCCACTTGACAACCCCTGAACCGATTTGGCTGAAATTTAAAATATAGAATAGATAAAGACCGGGAAAAATGACAAATTATATAAAAAATGACAGAACATGTCAAAAATGACACTAGATGTTATTACTTATGAGAAAAGATGTCAAAAATGACAGATTAAATAAAAAATGACACTAATTGTCAAAATTGACAGATTAAAAACAACAGATGTTTTTTTGCCATTTTTGACATAATCTGTCATATTTTACATCTAGTGTCATTTTCTACATATTTTTTTAGTGTGTGTTCAAAAGGCCTTATCTCGGAAACTCCCGTTCTTAGTTCAAATGAAAGCTATTGAAGAGATCTTCATTTAAAGTGACAGCTGTCAAACTTCAAACGGCCATATCTCGGTAACTACTCGTCCTAGACTTCCCTTTCTTAGTTCAAATGAAAGCTATGACCAAGATCTACATTTTAGATGATAGATGTCATTTTGACAGCTGTCATTGAAAATGTAGATCTAGGTCATAGCTTTCATTTGAGCTTAGAAAGAAGAATCGAGGATGAGTAGTTTTCGAGATATGGCCGTTTGAAGTTTGACAGCTGTCACTTTAAATGAAGATCTCTTCAATAGCTTTCACTTGAACTGAGTATGATGAAAAATCTTAGGCATTATATGAAATTAATGCATTTATATCAGGCATATTAATTTTTAGACATTCATGTTAGGCACTTTGCTACAAAGGCAAATTGCGTTTTAGACACTGTACTGTACAACTCGGGTAAACTGAGTTTAAAATAAATTGCCATTCAGGCATATTGCGTCTTATGTGTTTCAAATCTTAGGCGAAAAATTATGAGAATAATGCATTTAACTTATCATCAGGCATATTACTTTTTAGATATTCATGTCAGGCATATTGCTACAAAGGCAAATTGCATTTTAGATGAATCGCGAACGACCCTTGTTTCTGACTAAATATATATGATTAGTAATCATAACCATTAAAGTTATCGATAGCACATTCATCAGTATAAAGGGTCACATCCCTAATTGAGAAGATTTTTACGTCACTCATGTTACTCGACGCTGATTGGTGTATTGAAATACGTTCCGTTTCACGTACTTATAATTCGTAATAATTGTTAAAAATCAATACTAACTAAAATAAAAACGTTGCACTGGGTCTTCTTTTATGTTTTTTTTGCATTTAAGACTCAAAATATTGAAAAATATTACGATTGCATGTTCCCTATTGTAATACTGTATTAACAAAAAATAACTTCCGATGTCTCCAAAAAATGTGTGAATCAGGATTTTTATCGATTGTACAAATTAGGAATTGCCGAGGAACGAGTATTCCGTGCTATAGGTATGTAATATACCTCATACCAAATTATGTTCATACAATGTAGCAGAGAAATATTGTCTACTGCGCTATTATTATGATAGTAAGGTAGTAAAGTAGCTCTTCTGTTGCACTTCTTCTCTCTTGTCAGTACACTTAATTTTTATTTCATCTAGCTCAACTAAAACCCCTCCCCAAAAACCAACATTTTGAAATTTCCCAAAGCGGTATCAACAGCTTTAACATGTCCTGTTCACTCAATCGGAAACATCAATTGAGTGTCTCATCGCGAGTTACATACTAAATACTCGATGTCCTCAGAGGTTGGCCCGAAGGTGCCAGGCTATCAAATGTCTGTCCTGGAATTGGATAAGAAGTAATCCTGAAAAGATCGGAGTAAGCTTAGATAGTACAAATGTTAGGGCTTAACACCTATTTTCAGGAGCTCGATCATTATGTGACAACTTTGATTGGACGAGTGGCTGAGATGCAAAAAGTGTAGGTAATTCGTTTCTCGCTGCGCCGCGGGACAAAAATAAAGTTTAGGTATCCCGCAAGTTTCTTCTAGGTCTCTGGTTTTGATTTGACGTGTGATGGTTTTTACTTTTTTTTTTAAGCTGGCACAGGGCCGACGGAATAGGCCTATAGCCAGCAATGGGTTCTAATAGACTGATATAATGAAATGAAATAAAGTGAAATGAAATGAAATATGATCACGAATTCACGACTGCATCCCCAAGGCGCAATAATGACTACCTACAATAATTTAAGAGTGATAGTCCAAAGAAGAATTTTTGAACATCCACTGAGGTTTCCCAAAATATCAAACTAAATGAAAATGGTCAAACATAATTCAGTTTGTACAAATCGACAAGCGCAGACACCCAGACTTGATAAAGATTGTCATGGCCTGAAGCCAGAAATCGGAAAAATCCACGTTGCTATATCAGTGAGGTAAGTTTCCCAAAATAATTCAAAATCTGCGCGTCAGCAGGAAACTTCCTTTGGGTTACGACATCATATCGCAGATACCCAAAATCGGGATAAGCTGACGAAGGATTATTATGGTGGTCGCAAGTCGGTTTCATATTCAAAATTGATTGATATTGCAGACCCTGGCTGGGATGTTTAAATAGCCAATGTAGTTTATGTCTACCTATGTACACCTGAAAAATATTTACTAGGCACATCATTACTTGGGTTGATTGTTGATGTACGAGTATGTTCGGGAGTCTGAAAAAACAAAGAGATAAGCCATAAAACTCCATTCTGGTGGGCCGTATGCTTGTCTGCAACCTTAGCAGTATAAAAAAAATACTGACCGTATAAAGTTCCATTTTAGCCACGCTTCCATTTTAGCTACCCGGCAATCCACGTCACGGTTGAAAATTTGTAGAAGTGCATTCACTTTTTCTGAAGCTGAGGTGGCACGTTTAGAATTGGGGGCAATTATTGTGTTTTTAAAATTCTCAAAGATTTCAAATGTAAGGTACAGAAATGATAGTATACTAAGAGTCTGTCCTACTTCGCTGCAAAAAGGCTCTCAACGCATCCAATTTTCCAATACATTAGAGGCTGAGAGGGAGCGATCTGCGATTGATCCGCCGAGGTGATTGATGCCAGCGCTTGAGAACTGAGGGAATGCTGAAGCGGTTTGTTTGTCGGGAGTTTTCGTGGCCTGTCCATGTGGAAAGTAATCTAGATAGCTGTAGCGTCACCCTTCAGAAATTCAAATAGGTATTAATTTCCAGAAAGGAACAGGTTGGGAACAGCCAATAGTCAGAGAACAAGACAGGCCCCAATTATTCTAATTTACAACGTCAACCACTCCGGTGAGATGAGGTTACTCTGTTGTGATGACGTTTTCAAACAAATTAAAATTACCGATGAGGTTTTGCAAATTACTGTCATTTTGGAGAACGAAACAAAACGCAGCGGCAATGATACCGGAATAGTTGACGTTGTAAAATAGATAGTTGACGTTGTAAATAGAGGAATTGGGCAATTTGGGCATTACTGCAAATAGCGATGTCTCATCAATTTAATAAGGACACAGAATTAACCTTGGCCTGTATTCTACTAGATGACAACCGCTTTGGTTTGGTTCGATCTCTTAAATGTCAGCCATTTGGTGAAATAGTAGAATAGCTTTTCAAAAATTTGTTCTGCCAAAGTTCAAAACCTCACCACAACTGAGTCGTTTGTTATTAGTAGTCATGGAAACAGTCGCTTTAGTTGAGGTTTTGGTTGAGGTTGATAAAAAGTTCGGTACGAGAATCGACGCCCTTGACTCGATGTAGCGTATTTCAAAAATGTCAAGTGCCGACAACACCTGCCAAAGTAGATACACTAGTTCAACGTCCTGTGGAACTTGTAAATCCGATAAAAGTCTCTAAAGTATCTATTGCACTTTGCGTAAAAAGCTGGGTTTTATCGGAAAGGCCGCCTAAGGATCGCATTGAGAGACGCAAACACGTTACGAACATTAAGGTGGCAAAATGCAAGACCCACTTATTCTCATTCATTCATTGGAAAAATCTAGCGACCGCACTAGTATAGCGTGCTACAATTTTTTTTACAAGTAAAGTAAGTACTTTAGTAACAGTAAGCGCTTATTTATGCATCTAGTAAGTAGAGCGTTTTAGTGACGTTAGAATCAAAATCAAAAATCATTTAGGTATTCAATAATACGATCATGTAAGTAGACATTGACATGTAGAGCTAGGTTATTTTACTCCTGGTTCTTTCGTGACTAATAACGTGAAGAACTAGGTTAACAAACACGGTTTGGGACCGAACTTTTTCTTTTAGTAATACATCGTCTTAGTAATGTTTGGTTAATCGGAGCTGGGGCCTTGTTGGAGCTTATTCAATTAGAATATGATTGAACTAGGTAGATACATTCAAACAAACAAATATTTTCGCATTTGTAACAGTACGTAGGTATACTTATACGTTTGGAAATATGCTTTCTCAGTACCTATATTAGTTCAAATGTAACATCAAATTGAGCCAATTACCGCAAACATTCCACAGACAAGTCGCATGCCGGCTATGCACCACAATAAATATCAATTTAACGCGCAATTTGCAGTGCAATGCATCGAGCGGATACGTCTAACATAGGCATCATTTAGCTCAGGATTCGAGTGACACGGGCAATGAAAACCAAGAAATACGTAAGTACCTTACTTTTCTTACATAACTTTTAAAAAGGCCATTACAAAATTGATGCAAATTCACAGCAATTTTAAAATCACGAGTAAGATTTTGTTTTTCAATTTTACCGGGGTACTTAGAAAATCTTGAAATCAATGAAAAGTAGATTTACCATACCTACCTACATCTCTATTCCAATAGAGGAGAGGCAGAGACCCTAGATTTCCACATGCTACGATCCAAAAACACCTCATCAAAAATCAAAATACACAATTTCAATTTCTAAACAAATCAAAAATCGTAAAGTAAACAGGATTTAACAAATGTCAGGCTTTAATTCAATAAAATAGAAGACGCATATTTAATGGATGATTTGTTTTCGCAATGGGAATAAATTACAATGAAATGGACCATATCTCATAATTACTATTATGCATGTTCATTATATCGAACATTAGTTTAATCTGCCGCAAATGGCCTAGAGGAATGCTACAAACGAACCATACAGGAATAATTCCATTAATTTATTAAGAATTGACTAAGTCTAAAACTATTTATTTTCTAAAATTACAACTTACAATCGTCACTTCAAACCGATCTTTTAATAAAATTTCAAAAGAAAAGTAAACTTTTTATAAAACAAATTCGTTTAAAACGTTTATTCATTTAAAAAACGGAAAAGACATTGTCTATTGGTTGGTTATTAAAATGTGGTTCGAAATGAAAAAAACTGTAGGTACTGTGAATTTTAAAATTTAAATACCTATTCAGAAACAATAAGTATTGGTAAACTTCGATACGATAGGCAGGTGCTGGTACAAGACATAAGAGTCTAAACATTTCTAATTAAAACAACAAATTATCAAGTTTATTTCTATAGTTTGTTTGATTATATTTTCCATATGAATGTTGTTGAAAACCTGAATTATTCACATGCCGATTCAACCTTAGTTGTAAAAAAATTTAGTTCCATTTCAAGCAAAATTGTTTTTAACATACAATCACTCTCCATGTAGAATTAGTTATGGTATTTATAAGTGAAAACCTTATAGCTTTGTCCACTATCGTGCCCTTTCGTCTTCAACTTTCGTCGTCATCATTCTATTCAACTTTATTTTGGCGCATTGTTGAAAAGGTTTTTCGCAGCGCGCGCTACGGTTTTTCAACTGTCAAAGCCTCACGTGCGCTGTTGACTGCGTTATTATGACGCATGCCCTGGTAATAAGAAAATAATAGGAAGCAGTCAATATGAAATCTTTGATATAAATCAAGGTGCAAGCAAGTAGGTACTTGAAACCGAGAAGTTCAAAGGAACAAAGAAAAGAATAATTTTATTTCACGCTGTAAAGACGGGCAACACGAGTTAGACTTTACTACACTGCTGGTAAAGTAGTAAAAATCGGTCCGTACAATTCAACTTTTATTAGAAGCTCAAGTTTCATCTTACAGTTTGGATCGTTGCGTAAATATTACCCAAGTACACCACAGTCCCCTTTCGCAAAGAACACAATAACTGATTTGAATACACTCCGATTGAATACAAATCAATTCATAAGGATCCACCCCAAGGAAACGCAGACGTCTTATGGAAATACTTCGATTATTGTCTTTTTTATGCGCCTAGATTGTTAACGTGACGGAATAACGTGGTCGGAATAAAGAATAGTGGTAGTGGGTAAGGTTAGTCATATCAAAGTAAATGTAAAGCAGAAAATATGTTGTATTCTTTCGTAAGTTTTCGATCTAAAGCTGTAACTTGTTTCTGATAAACTGAGTTTGGATAATAATGCTCAGCCCCTCGAATCTACTATCAAACTTTTTCTCAACCAAAGCAAAACAACTATTTTGATTTGTCTCATAATCTACTACTGACCAATGCGGTTAGATAACTCTGTTGTGATGACGTTTTCAAACAAATTACCAATGAGATTGCAAATTAATTCATTTTGGAGAACAAAATAAAACGCAGCGGTGATGACACCGGAATGGTTGACGTTGTAAATTAGAAGAATTGGAATCCTGTTTATTGTCAAATAACTCCTCTATGACCTAAAGTTTAGGTAAATTTTAAACGTCGCGTCGCTGCGTAGATTAGAAAGAATCTTGAGAAAAACAGAGCAAAACATACGAGATACAAGAAACATGCACTATGATCAACAAAGTTGATAGAGATATGAAATACTGGATAAGAGACATGAAATACAAAAAGTTTTTTCCGTAAAAGCTAGTTAGAAAAACCAATTTCGACAAAGAGCAAAGTGCGATTAATTTATCGAAACAAGAAAGCGTTTCGTCATAAGAAATTGATTAGAGCTCTGATATTGGATTTCTTCGAGTAAGTACTTATATTATTCCTGATATATTCCCTTCATTTGCTAGGGCTTAGATATATCGGCCTGTAAGCCAAACATGTTTACGTCAAGCGTCCTATTTTTGTTTCGTCGAAACTACTCATTTGAAGCTTTATATATCGCCAGAACTCTGCCCCGAATAAATCTGGTTTATTTATTCAAGTGCACATCTCAAGTTGAAGCCAAATCTTTCCTGGCCTTTTTTCGTACAAGTACCTACTAGTTTTACTGTGGGGCACGTCGTCTTCGCATCGACCTTTTTATTTCGTTCCGGGGTCTGATTCTGGAGATTTTAGTTCCATTTTACAAAAGCAAAAACTTTTGATTAAGGCAAAAGTTTTCACGGGTTCGCGACCCCAATTATTTTATTTCAAATCTCAGAGCGTCTTGCAAAAAAGATTACTTTGACGATGATCTTGATTTTAATAATGTAACGTTGACTCCCGTTGTAAACACGTTGCGTGTTGGTAAAACCGTGAGCAATGGTTTCGTGCCGAAGCTATTTCACAGAATAATTCTGCGGATCGTGTTCGTATCGGCTATCCCATTTTATTCGCATCTCATGCGGACATAGTACCTACACTCTTGGGTCGAGTGTTAAAAGTTTTATAACCCATTTTAAGAGTTTGGCTCGATGGATTGACAAATTGACTGAGCTGAAGGATATTGGACGGGTAGAGATTACGGGTCGGCCGTGTTAAATTTATTTATATCTCTAACATTGTCTTTACGATTTTAGTTAGATTGCGTTTAGGCATGCAGCTCGTGTGTAAGAATTTATTTTCCGCAATAAAACAGAATGTCAACTTTACGAGTGTGACCGAATTAATCAGCGGTAAAGGATAGCAGATGTTGTTCAGGTTTTTTATTGCTGTAATTTATTGTACTGCGTAATGTAGAGATTGTAAATCCACTCTATAATCTCCTCCGGCTCTACGAGTAAGTTTATGTCAACAAAAATCCGCAAATGGTTGAATCATTATTCAAAAAATCCAAATTACGAGTCTAATTTTATCGCTAAGCGATTTCGTGAATCGTTCCATTTTTACATTTTCCCACCAAATTCTCCTACCTCGAAAATCCAATTCTTTTTCTCGCGTAATATTGTTACTTTCATCATCTTACTTTACGCCCGACATCTGGGCTTCAGCCAATCGTTTCCATCGATTCCGTATGAACGCTCGCACGGACAGGAAATATCGTGAGGTCTAGCGTTACACCGAAACATCTAAACTAGATCACGAGCACATAGTGGGCTCGGTCATAAATCAATCAAGCAGACGCGGGCACTGGAGGGTTAAAAAACAACCCTCAAAGGCGAAAAACCGAGGTCGTAACGGCCTCTGGTGAAAGCTTGTTGTCCGAAGGGTTTTTGTTGACGCGTGTGTTAAAAGAAATATGATAAAAGTTTCACGAAGAAAAGGAAGAGATTGACGGAAAGAAATAGTTTCTGAAGATGGAATATCTTTGCAAAAAGTTATTCCGATACCGGGAATCGAACCCGAGCCTCCTGGGTGAGAGCCAGGTATCCTAGCCACTAGACCATATCGGATATGACTAGTTGGTGGTTTGTCTGGATTAGTATGAACACTGATGTGTATTAGGGACATTCTTATTATAACTAAAGCATTTACAGTTTTGTCTGAAACAAAGTATGAGTAAGGGTATGTTTCACAATAAATAAATAAATAAAATACGTTTATTTCAGACCAATTGTGTCCATATTGTGTTAGTAGTAACTTAAACCTAGATTAGTAACTAACCTAAATTACCTAAAAATAAAATATCTTATTGAGACACTAGGCGTGTGACTGGCCGAAGCACTGCCAGCCAGTGTCTCATATAAGCCGAGCATGGATCCTCAACAACAATTTACGGAAAAGTTCTGCATTAAGTAGTTCCGAATAAGCTATTTGTTACATTGGATTGGTAGGATAAACACTATTGTTGCCTTTCACGACTGTCAAATAGCGCTATAGGTCACAGTAAATTCACTATAGATAGGTACGTTATGTCTAGGTCAGATGAAGTGGCAAATAGCACATTTATCTATAAGTGTGTTGTGCGTAGGTTAGAGCAAGAAAATTGCGTTCGTTGTTATTTTTGTTGTTTTTTCAAACAAAATTGTGAAACGCAAAGTTTCTTACTCGGAACTTTTATCTTCCAAATAATGTATGTTTTGTATAGCTATTTGGTACTTTATCTGTACGTAGTGAAATAGATCCTAAGCATGTTATATTTATAGAAAAACGGCTAATTCTAATGTTCTCTTTATCTATGGATTTGTTTACTGTGGTAAGATAGCATTATTTCTTTACTAAAGATGTCAAACATGTGTAGTCATAATCACAGTAAGTAGGTAAAACCATCTATAGATAGAATATTGAAACTGGCCGTTAGTAAGCACATTAGAGGTAAAATAATGCAAGGATGAGTCAAAAGAAATAATTACAAAAATGACTTTGTAGAAATTAACACTCTCCAAACTTCAAAAAGGCTCAGTTTGATGCCAGTCTAGATAATAGAAACCAAATAGAGCAAAAGCCAGGTCGCCAAGATTATTCTCGATCTGCGAAAACTGATAAAGAAACAATTTGTATTCAATAAGCCCCACGGGCCCGCGGGAGTAAGTGCCGAGCTGAAATACCACTGCGTTGCGAATTTCATCTGCAAACTGAAAAAAGTGCTAAAACTGGAAGAGCTAAGATTTTACACTGTTATACAATGAACTTTCGCTTATTTATCTATTTGTAGGAACCAATAAAACAGTGTTTTCATCTTTACCGAAAATTCTTCAATAACAACTTGATGCGGTTGAAGAATATTGATTCTTCTACCACAAGTTCAGTTGAGGGTAAAGATAGTTCCGCGTTCGCAATTAGTTGCGGAAACGGCCGGAAGGGTATACCGAATCTTAGCCAACAGATTCAATGATATTTCAAAACAATCATTTATAGCTAAACTTGAGCCAATTATAGGCGAAAACAATAGTTTCGTCAATTCAATATGATATAAATATTTTTAATAGACCTACAAGAGGTTAGTGTTGCTGCGAAATTTCTGGTCAAATAACTAAAGTATAAATAAGAATAGTGTGGTGGAAGGTATTCAAATAAAAACAAGTTTAACGAAAAAATGTTTAAAGAAAGATAAAAAGTTCTAACAGAAGAGATATTGCAAGAGGCTACTGCGAATTGGAAACGTCGAAGACTATAAATATTGCTTTTCCGCTGAAAATTCTGGTAATAGGGATGATTTTGTCAGCAATGTTTAAATTTCTTCCAGGACTGGACATTCGCCTCTTCTAGAACACTACGATCTGCAAACCCAAGTTCGCTGTGCCGTCTCGCCAGCTTTGTTGACTCGAATACGGCAGAGGTTATGAAGGGCTCCAGCGTGCGTAAAATGTAATTTGAAACGTGTTACAAGCTCGCCAAAGGCTATATTGCTTCTGTACCTGTTACAATGTAATTGCTAGCCTTTTGCGCCCGCTTGTTTTGTTTTTAATATGCAAATTTTAAAGTAGATTAAAGGGGTGTTGTACCCTTTTCGGAGAGCTATTGTTTAAACGCACGAGACAGTGAGATCAGAAAATTATGAACGAGCGAAAAGAGACCAGGTGAAAGGTAGCTTTCATCATTGTTTTATGCAAACCTCATGTTTGAAATGTAAAGCTCAACCACCCCTTCAACTTACACACTGCCACACTGCACTTAAGATATTTCCGCTTGTTTTATCTTTATTTGTAGAAATTCTGAAAGCCAATTCTTTATCGGGAACTAGTGGCTACAAATTCCCAACTCCACTTCCGAGAGAATGTTCAAAAGTCATATTTCTTCGAACTCGACGGAAACTGAGGGAACGAGGGACGTTCTCTAAAAATGAATAACGTCCTTTGAACTAATGCGTCTGCATTATGTATTCGAGACGCAATCGACACACGTGCGGGATAGAACTGCACACTGCAGGCAAAGTTAAACCATTTACGTCGGACTCCGCAGAGCTAAAGGGAAAACGTAACCGCAGCTAGAAAAATATTGCCCGGCGAAGTCATTAGGAACTCAGAATGTTTCAGAAAATAGAAACAGCCAGTTGGAATAAGAACTGAGTCAAGATTTTCCAGCAGTGCGGCGAAAGTCGGAAACTACTGAATGGCCAGACAGGAAAGTTAGAATGTAGCTTTAGAATAAGTTTCTAGGGAATTGTTTTAGGTTACTTACAAGTAGCTTAAGTACTTCTTTCAGAATTTCGAGGATGTTCATTTGTGCAACGGTTGTTTGAACTCCGTTGTGGATAATTTATTTATCATAAGCATTTAATTTATCTACTTTTAATATTAGGTGATCAACCTAAAGATCATAGAACGATTCTTAGTCAATTAGTTCATCAGAGGTATTCAGTCATCAATCAACATTTACATTATTTTTTTGTTCTGTGCTAGAACGAAGTCACGATCGTAAGCCTATTTTCCAATAAAATTTTCACAATGAATCACGAGATAACCAAAACATACAAATGAGCCCCAATGTCCGGACGCCACAAACATCCAAAAATCACCATTAGCGTCCACAAATCATGCAGCGAGCAGAAAAATGTATTGAGCGCTATAAATTTTCCATGGAGCGTGCCATCTGATAACCTTAATTGCTATTGTAATGGAACTTTGGTCATTCGTCGCAAAATGTTTTCAAAATACTGCATCCATTACGCCCGTCTACGAAACGTTCTGCGGCATTCATCATCCCGAGTTGGGAAGTAAAGGAGTGCTCCATACATTATAACCTTGTTTTTAACACAGACAAATGCGACGCAAATAAAAGGAGACAACAAAAATAATGCTTTGTTTATTATTTTTTGTCACGTAGGTACATTTTACAATTTGTATGATACTTAGGCACATTATTTACCTAATTTTACAAAATTTTGATAAATTCAACGATATTTAAAATCACTTAAAAAGGCCGGCAACTGTGGGGGTAAGAAATGTAATGAATCCCAATTAGAAGTGTTATTATTACAAAGAATTTGTTTCTGTTTACAACATTCCATATCCGATATTTTATTACATAGGCCAGAGATTTCTAACAGATCATTTGATAAAGTATTGTATCTGTCCCTGTGGTGAGGGCATACTGTTTCAACATAGAAGCATTGCTCCTCGCGAAGGTTTTTCTTAAGAATCGTTTTACAAGCACAAGGCTTAATTACAATGTGGGTTAACTTATCCTGATTTCCTGTAGGAGTGTTTTTGCTGCATTGTTCTGTGCACTTCTCAGGGTCGCAAATCTTGTAACTGCCGTCTGGATTTCGTTTTACTTTGTTCCAGTCTATGCCACACATATCAGGACGAAATAACTGTACGGCCTCTTTTTTCTCCGTTTCCTGCGTCCATCCATTTTCATTGTATTTTAATTCCTTGCAAATACATTTTGAAGAATCGCAGCAACAAGAGTCTGGTATTGCGTTGCAAGAAGTTGTCACTGCTCTGTTAACTGGGTGATTTAATTTACCTATCATATGAGCAGATCCTGTATCAATCGTGTTGTGTTCAGCTGCCTTAGTTTTCACTGAACATTTTTCTTTCTCTATACCTTTTAGAAGATCTTCATCGACCATAACACAAATATTGCCAGATGGAGTGATTTTGAGTGAGCCATAGTGTGTCTTATCTTTTTGATCGTCATTCAGCTCAATAGTTATCTCACCAGACTCAGTTCTTTGAACTGGGATTAGCCCTTGAGAGCTACTTTGTAAATAGTTTTTAAAATTATTTATGAAGGCCTTTTTAGATTCTTTTCCCAATACTACGGCGTATTGCCCGGAGCTGCTTTTTTGGAGTCCTCCAAATGAGTTCTTTAAAAAATTTGTATTATCAGGGGATAATAAAGTTACCTTCTCTAATAATTTAAGGTCGCTGTTAGATTTGGCGCCAGAAAGTTTTGTGGTTTGAGTATTTTTCTTAGATAATTTTCTTGGTGGTGTGAGCTTAGACAAAATATCGTTAAAAACTTTTGATCCTGAATTGGATGGTCGGTTTGGTAAAAATTGTTTGTTTGAATGGTCTTTTATCTTTATATTTCCAGAAGGAGTCTTGATAAGTATAGCATTAGATTGATAGCATATATCACTCTCATCGAAATTTATTAAGAAGTTGTTTGAATTTGTCTTTATCATATTGATATAGCACTCGAAGTTGTCTCTTACAGAATCTTGGATAATCTTTTTATACCTTTTTTCATATTCTTTGTCAAATACTATTACATAATTATGGGAAGCAGTTGTCTTCAATACCGCTGGTGGTTCGCATGCATCAGAGTCACGATCTTTTATTTTAAGTATGTAAAACTCTTCTTTTTCCATACGAGTTTTAGCAGATTCCATTGACTGAAGCACAGGATCCGTTAAAACAACTAAAACTGTTCCGGATGGTGTTTTTCTAATAACTGCATTCGGCTTTTCGGATTTATTTCGACTGATATCTAAATTATAACTTCTTGAATCAGTTTTTTTCAAAACCACAGCTCGTTCTTTAGCACTCTTAGACATTTCTCCAAGCAAAGCTAACTCATGTATATCGACAGCCAAGTTTCCAGACAGTGTTTTAGTAAGACGAGCTTTTATTTCGGTTATAAATCCATTTTCACCCAGGATTTTCACATTTGCTGTTTTGTCTGAATCATATTTTTGCAATAAATCATTGATGAGTTTTTCCTTGCCATTTGTTATTTTATGTAATGTGTTATTCTTCTTTTTATCGTTTTTACTGCACGCTGATATATTTTCTTTTGCTTTTTTCTTTGTTTTTACATCTGATAATATTTCGTGCCTATCTTGTTCAAGTTTATCTTTGGTTTTTAATTTATTGATAAAATTTTTGTGTACTACTAACGTCCTAGTACCCGATGGAGTTTTGTTAACCAATACCTTGTAGGCATCTTCGGTTGAACTATTTTCAGCATTAAAATCAACGGTGTATTGTTCGGAGTCAGTTTTTTTAAGAGTTACCATAATATTTGAATCTTCTGCAGTTTTTCTATCTATCAGCTGTATAACTTTGTCATCTAATGCAATTGCTAATGTTCCTGATGATGTTTTCGTTAGTTCCGTCAAAGATGCATTATCATTATTCTCACCAGCCATTATTCTGAATTGATCCTTTGTGGAATCTTTCTTTTTTTTCTCAAAGTTAACACTTTTGTTGGTAGATAAATTCCTTTCATCGATAGCCAACTTAGTATGTTCCTTAGGTAATGTATTTGCTTGCATGCTTGGGATATTATGGTTGAATTTTTTTTGCCCTAGTGGAGGATAACTGACGTAAGACTCTTTCCGATTTTTTTCTTCAATAAGTGAAGTTCTGCTATTAAGGTCTTCGAATTCTTTTCCCCAAATAATTGCACAGGTACTCTTATCACAACTTTTGGCATTACTTTCTTTCAGTTTTTTGGGATCTGTAATTTAAGCAATAATAGCTTATGAAGAAACAGTAACATGACAAACTAACGTGGGAGTACAACAAAAATAGTTCAAGCACAGTCCTTAAAACACTTAAATTTATTTTACTTACAAGACAAAAAAAGTTTAAGAAAGGACGTTTATTTGTATTTCCATGTGCGATCCATCTTTGGTCTAGAATACTTTTTTATTTCAGGCAAAATCTTGAATCCATTACTAAAATGCTTCGAGGCCGATGTTGCTTTTAACTTATCACTCAAATATTTATGCAAATTCACTTGTCTTTTACTGCTACTTGTCGCTGTGATTTGATTGTTTTTGTCTCTATGTGAAGGTTTTGGTTTCTGATGTCGATAAATTTGTGCACTAGGACATTCAGATTTCTTTTTCATATTTTGAATAAAATATTTGAGGCATTTTTCATGTGTTTCAGCCTCGTTTGATTTTATAGAATAGCTTGAATCGGAATATAAATTCAGAGGGGAACCATTTTTAATATTTGGTGGATACATAATTTCAATAATATCTCGTTGTCGTTTTTCCATCAGACTGAGAGAATCTTGGGAAGCCTGAAACATTGAGTCCATCGGAGATGGTATGTCTTCTAGGATAACATTTTTTATATTTTTAACGTAAGAAGAGTTGCCATCCTTCTTAGTATGATTTGATTCTTCTAAAGTCTGATTATTAACTTCAATTTCCTCATTAGTAATGTTACTATCATTATCTCTAGGGCTTGTAGGCGAAGTAGATAACTTTTTAATAAACGATGCAACAGTCATCCATTCAACTTCAGGACCATAATTATCTTTAACATTGCTCCCCGTCACAATAACGTCTTTCATCAGATCCTTTACAGTGTTGCAAATATTTCTCTCAAAATAGCTAACGTTGGAGCTGTCACCATTTTTTGACACATTGTTTTCTAAAGAAGCCTTCTCGTTACATCTTGAGTTACATGCGCTTAGATAGCTTGTTAGTGGGCTAGTATTTTCGTCCATTTTAACGTTAGGAGGGTGAAATTTAGGATCCAATAAGACTGTAAGCCTTGTATTAGTGTCTCTGAGTTTGATTTTGGGTTCTGGGTTAGGAAATAACCTTACAAGTTGTTTTGCGTGAGAAATGCCGTTGCAATTAATATGCTTGCAAACGTGCGTCCGATTCTTCGTTTTGAGCATTTCAAGAAGTTCATCAGTGCCTTCTAAAAGTATGAACTCAGTGGAAGTATTACGTTTTTCAGAATGTTTCTTGGATGCTTTTGATGCCAACTTTATCAATCTTTTATTATTTGCAGTTGAGCAATTGCAACCTTCATTCATAGAGTTTAGTTTTTTTCCACGTTCATATGTTGAGGTCACCTATTACGAAAACATGCGTTTAGTTGTGAAACTCTGCATGGTGGTTTGATGTATTAACTACAGAAATGAAACCACCATGCGTTTTGTCAAGTTTATTAAAATAAAATAAATATAAGAAAGTATCAAATAAGTAAATCAATGACTAATTTGTATCATGAAAATCCCTACTGCAAGTCCCAGAAGATTTATAGACGGAATCGCTGCTCAACATTGTGTAACTTACTTTTTCTATTGGAGACACTTCAATGTACTTCCCCATTACTTCTTCGATAATCCTTTCTCTCGGACGACTTCTACGATCTAAAATAATGAAATGTCTCTTTGCTGAAACTGCATTCATAAAAAATAACAGATTTGTACTCCCACGTAAAAACTAGCTACTGATACTGTAATAAACAGAACTCACCTCCTCTACAAGTACAAGGCTTTACAGGATCTTTCCCGCATCTGCAGGTTATCTGAAAAATAAAAAAATGTAAATCAGTCTCCTATAAAAATATTCCATAAAAAACATATATGTATGTGACAGTAATTAAAAAAATGTGAAATGTATAATCTTATCGGTGACTGTAGGTACATTTATAATAAAAAGAACACAGCAAGAATAAAAATTTAAGTAGGTATGTAGGTACAATACAATGGGATGATCCATATCCTTAAAAAGTAATTTCTAGGACATCTTGAGATTTAACATACAGCTAGGTGAACATACATTACTGCAAAACTAACACAATGCGTACATAACGCGAAAAATTCCCAAATCCATTCATTTCTAAACATCGATGATATCGCAAAAGTTCAACAACATTGCTCTCACCATATCTTCCAGCACCGGTATATCCGGCATATAAGGCACGTTCGACACGAAGCTATTAGGCAGTGCGTTCAGTGATTCCGGTCCTAGCACACACTGAGCTGCCCTCATGCTCTTAGTGAAGGGGCAGGCGGGGCCAGAGCAGGGGTCGGGCCGCCATTGCGCCACGTCGGCACCGACGGCAGAAGGGACGGCGTGCATAGCGCAGTCTGGACCACATGCTGTTGAGTCTTTGTGAGGGCAGACTGGGTTTTCGGGCTGGGAAGGTTTATAAATGTGACCACTTGATGTTAAGAGTAAAACCTTGACCAAACCAAAGCGTTCAACTTACGTCCGCGGTGGCGTGCAAGGTGGCGATCAGTTGATGACAATCGGTGTCACGATGCGTCCTCTGATTGGACAACAACTGATCACCACCTTGCACGCCACCGCGGACGTTAGCTGAACGCTTTCGTTTGGTCAAAGCTTAAGAAAGGGGTGAGTGCTGAGATGACGACTGAAAGAGGGAAATGGACAAAGCGGGACAAGCTAGTAAGATGATGATGTGTGTGACCACTTTGATAATTTTTAATTCATAAAAAACTCTATTTACATGTATTTTTTATAGACATGTGACGTCTCGGTCTGCCTTCATCTTCAAAGGATCTTGAGTTCCCTAAACATTGGAGGGAATGTCTACTGTATTGGGGATACAGTTTATGATCCTTTTCTTTTGTGAGGGCAGCTCAGTGTGTATTGGGACACAGTGCTTCCCTCGTGCTCTCATCATGCCCTCATGCCCTCTGCCCTCAGATAAAGAGGCAGACGGGGCCAGATCAGGATGGAGGAATCCATATATATTTTTTTGTAAATTTAAATATTTATAGCAGGTTAGCTGCTGCTTGCGGCTTCGCTCGCGTGGTACCCGTATAAAAAGTAGCCTATGTTACTCTCCAGCCCTCCAACTATCTCCTCACAAAAAATCACGTCAATCCGTAGCTCTGTTTTGACGTGAAAGAAGGATAAATAAACAAACAAATAAACACACTTTCACATTTATAATATGGATACGGATTTCCTCTGCATTAGAGTGAAATATTATTTCGGCTGACCTTTTCTCTAATAAGTACACAATCTTACCGGGCTATCATCTTTATCCACAGTCGGGCACGAAAAAGGTTCCTTCGGCGGCGGTGGAGCCCGCTTGGTACAAATGCAGGCCTTGGGGCCATTAGGGCAGTTGCACTCACTCGTACCGCCCCAACGGCGACACGATTCCTAACATAGTTTTACAATATGAGACAGTGATACTATTGTAAATAAATAAATAAAATAAAATACATTTATTTCGAGCATAACTCATAGTACGCAAGACAAAAGACAAAAGTACTTAAAAACTAATTGGATTGCTGGCCAGGTGTCGCTCACAACAGTGCCTTGTATAGATGTATAGGGGCAGTCCACCCTGGCCGCAATCATTGCCATCATCGTAAAGACATCAGAAAACTTTCAAGAGTTGTAGATACAAGGCATTATAATTACACACAAGAATTATTCACGTAAAAGTATCGTCATCTGTAGTTTCATATGTAGACAATATTTCGATTCATTCAGAGAACTTCACTAAAGACAGACTAGGAGACCAGAATGAAGACTTAGATGAAAATTCTTCAAATGATTCAAATCATTTGATTGTTGAGGTGATTCAACGATATTTTCACGCGACTAAAATGACCGTATGTTTTAACTGTGCTGTAAAATAAATTAAAGATGTTACACCTGATAGATCGACGGCCTCGCTATTTAATATATGGGTAGTTTATTGGGAACATTCAACTATTTCATTTATTTTTTGACGTCGGCTCTCCTTATTATACAAGTTGTTTCAAGGCATAGGTTGCCGATTCGTATGGTAACCTTAAGATTACACAGTTTTTTCACGATTCTTTATCAACAAATAAATTAAAACGATTGATTTTTATCGTAGTTACCTTCTTGACCACTGTTCCTTTATCGACTTTCGGTGCTTTAACTGCCTTCACTTGCTTGAGGCAAAGCATTAATTGCTTGTATGTGTCTGGGTCCAACTTAAAACAAACAGGGTTACTTTTAAAGATTGGAAATGGAAAAGGCCCGAAAGCTGATCCCTGAGGTACGCCAAATAATGTAGATGTTTAAATCACTGACTGGTAATTCTAAAGCAATGTACTGTACGACACCTACTCGTATTGTCTAAGTAACAGCTAATCCAAACTTTGAAGTAGACTCAATTAAATCAAAATAAAAACTACCTTCACCAGATGGTGAAGGTTCATTTAGAGCTTTATTTCCAAGGCACGTAGACATTATCTAAGATTTTCTTGTGAAACAAATCAAAGAAGTGGCTTAAATTATTTCAAAAGGAGTCTGTCCTTTAACACTTACTTCACATCGAGTTTTTACAGCACCACCGATAATTGTCAAGTTCAAATTTTGCTTCACTGTATTTAGAATGAAATCTTGTAAAATCTTCTTAGTCTGTTCATTGAGTTTTCCGTTTCTACTGCGTTTTAAACAACCTAAAATAGCTTCGGCCACTGCCTTCCCAGGTCCAGTCTTACTCTGTCCTTCTAACACAGTGTACATGTTATCGAAAACATTGTCCAGGAATTTCTGTTTAACGCTCATGCAAATGCAATCCATGCCACTATCAGGACTGCAGTGAGTATCTTCATAAATACAATCCCTGGTTGATTTAAAACATACAAAATTAAATTACATAAAATTTACTTTTCTACTCTTATTATCTAAGTTCATAATCATCATTATCATTGGCAGCTCAAATAATAGCCCACTGCTGAGTATACCTAAGCTTTTTTCCTTAAACCCCACTCTCATACTAGTTAGAACAATAAATGTGATTGCTTTAGAACCTTACCTTTCTTCCAAGCAACGTGGACAGTCGGTACAATACTTCCTGACATCAACCGTGTCGGTATACTGATGGCATTTGATACATTTCACTCTAAAATTTGCTATTTCATTATCGATTTTCTTGATTTCCTCGCCGAGTGAGTCTTGCTTGTTCTTGCAACGGTCCTTACAGAGATCCATGGTCTGGTTTAGTAGATCTATTTCTTGGAGAAGAGCATCTTTCTGTAATATTGTAAATTTTACCTTAGACTCAATTATTATTTGACCTATCTCGCGCGTTTTCAAAATCTTACAGGAGAACATTAATCCCACAACTAAATTTTCGCCTGTGATTAGTTGCTATGCTAGCCCAACGCAGGTGGAGTCAAAAGTCAAAATTATCATAGAAAAGATTATTTTTATTATACGAGCTCAAACGGTGAAAAAGAAACATCATAGGAAACCAGTTAGCATTTCATAGGCGGCAATGAGCTTACAAGTTGTTACATAAGGAATGCTAATTTCTGCAAAATGTGGGCATGTATGAATTCCCAAAAATCTGAGATAATGTCTACCGCGTCTTATGGATATAGTCGTGATAGATAAAAGTTTAGTTTTTTTTTCGTTTTCTTTAAAGCACAAACCTCAGCTCTGAGATCTTCATTTTCCAGTTTCTTCTGCAGTAGAATTCTGCAAATCTTTTGTAAGTCCTCTCTCGCTTCTTTGACGAATTTAGTCCCGTCTTTTTCTTTGCTGTTTTTAAATTTGTACTCTTCGTCAAGAGACTTTTGGAATTTGGTTATTTCGGCTGCTATACTTGCTATTTTTATCTGAAAGTTAGACGTATTTTACAAATTCTTTATTATCTGAGTACTTATTATATAGATGTCATAACACGGCCTCTGCCACGCCTTGCGTGCCCTTAAAAGGAGGGGGCCGCAGCACCTACAACAACAACAATTATACCTACAGCAACATATTCGGAATATGCGCTGATGGCACATAAAGTGCTAAGTGAGCGCTGAGAACGTAGTCTAACGTAGCATCCCGCACTATCATTCCATGATCAATATCTGAGTGACAGCATTAATTTTTAACTGTGCGCTTCTATGGTTCAAGCCATGACCGAGGACCACGACTATGACCTGATTCAAACTACTTAGGCACTTAAATGTTTTTTCCCTTACATCTGAAGCCTGTTTCCTAGTACTCAGAGATCTCTTAGCAATATCAGTCTCCTTCTTATTGCTTTCAATGCGTTTCTTAAAGTCCTCGATCTCCATATTGATGCACTTAATATCGTTGTTATTTTGATTGAGTTTATCTGTTATCTCTTGCTGGCAATTGTTTATAAGTTTCATTTGATGCTCAAGATCTTTTTTGTTCTTACGCCATTTTGAATTGCTGCCTTCTACGGTTTTTAACTGTAACATTAAACAATTTTGTAACAGTATTTTGATCGTGAAATTACTAAATCCCAATTATTTTATTGCTCGATGGATAGACTATGATATTAATAAATTATTAATTTCACAAAATCAAATAATTTTCTAAACTACCTATACATTTAGTTACGGAATACCCCAGAGAGAGATACCGTAAAATATTATCACGCTATGAACGACGAGGTAAAATACACTAGCTCAATAATTGTTCCGAAGCCTTTTCATCGAACAAAACTTAACATCTGCGGCGATCTATCAAAAATTAAAAAATAATCATACTTAATTTCTTTTTTAATCAAATGGTAAAGTTTGATCCAACAAACCTGTTTGATCAAATTATTCTGTCTTTCCAAAGACTCAGCCACCCTTTTCTTGTATGCATCTTCCATACAAGACCACATACAATCCGCTTGCTTCAGCAGCTGAATGCCTGCCTTCTCGCGTTGCTCCAGATTTTGAACCTTATCCAGCAGCTCCTGCTGTGTTTCCATCAACTCACTTATTTTGTTGTGGCATTTCTTGTCAAATGATGCTGCCTGTTAAATCAAATGCAACCGCTTGTTCATTACTGCTTGAATATTCGTAGCATTATTATTGACAGCTTCAATATCAGAGACAAAACAATAGCTCACTTAGTAGGTATGTATAAAACACCCTTATGGCCCCGAATATGATCTACCTATGATATTGATCTTGAACGAAATTTTACGGTGGTAATTTTTCCATGCAAAAGACCGTGGACTTCTTTATAATTAGGTACTGAATTATAGTAAAATTCCGGTGTGCATGCGTCCGTATTTCTGCTCTTCCTAAAATCCTAAATGGCTCTATCTGTATGGTTTTTTTTGTACCCTTGCTGTCACCTGGATGGTTCTTAGTTATAGTTAGATCCAGCGCTTCTTAGTAAGTAAATGAATGTAGGTACCTACTCTTTTGCACAACGGTCAATCTCTCTGTTTCAGACAACCTTTAGCTTGGCTGTTTTCAAGACCTACATTTTTTTGTCTGTTGCAGGAAAAGGTATTCTTACCGGATCCGCTGCATAAAAAAACTAGCTTCTACCCGCGGCGTTGCCCGCGAGGTACCTAAATAACATAGTAGGTATAGCTTATGTTCATCCTGAAAGTTCATTCTAAATACCTACTGGTGAAAGAATTTTGGAAATCGGATGAGTAGTTTCGGAGATTACCTACCTACCTCCTACATACAAACAAACTTTATCTCTTTCTAATATTGGTATTGAAGTAAGTATAGATAAAGATATAGAAACACAGATTAGATTAGGTAGGTTTAAAAAAATTCTAACCTCCTTTAAATTGCACAGGACTTTGCTGAGCGGTAGTGTGTCGCTACTGGAAAGACATGGGGAGGCGGACTTTGAAATGCAGCACTTCCCTTTTTTCTCCTTCGAATCACTGCCTTGGTAGCACAGACTGCTTGGCAGAGAGATGTTATGACAAAGGTTAAGTCTCATGGTGGCTTAGAGGCATAGTCAGAAACAGAAGTTGATGGACATTCAGTAATTGTTTTTAGGTGCCTAATTAATTTAAGATAGGTAAGGTGGTACCTACTTCATTAATTTACTTGTAACTCAAGCTCAAAATCATCTTCAAAAATGTCTAGTAAAACCCACAACTTGACCAGGACAAGGTCTTTTAAGGACGACTAAGCTGAAAGTGGTGTTGTGTAGGTGGGGGCAAGCTAACTCAAACACATTCACAGACAATACAGAATCCTATCAAGTGCAACCGCTGCAACCATTGGACAGTTTATCATGTAGAACAGCAGGCTGATTGTCTAACTTGTCTCAAACCTCAAATTGGTCCCAAACTGTCAAAACGATCGCGTAGGTATCTTTTGTTGCGTTCGGTCTCTTTGAGATGATAGTGATAGAGCTAGTACTTGCGTGGTCACTGAACTGTCATTTGACCGTTTGAGATCGATTTTGGTCGCTATCAAAGACAGACAGTCAGGGGGCAGATCTAGGATGCTGATAAGTTTGGTCTACTAACTTTTGTAACTTGTTCAAAGTGTCGTTCCGTTTGTCTTCACATTTTTCCTTGCTGCATGGCTTCCCTTTTCCAGCCATATAGCAAGTAACATGTTGAGGATGGAGCACATTATTTGAATTGGTCAAACCCATGCGCTGTTTCACTTGTTGCTGAAACAAATGTGTGGTTCAATTTAGATAACAGATTACTGCTTCAAACTTAAAGTAACCAAGCGGTAGGTACCAACTAAGGTAGATCAATAGGTATGTAGCACTAGCCTGTGCTAGCCTGTGCTAGTGCTACATACCTATTGATCTACCTTAGTTGGTACCTACCGCTTGGTTACTTTACCTTTAGGTAAAGCAGCTATCTGAATTGAATTAGGTACACATTAATATTACAATAGGTTCGCGTTTGACCACACCCTGCCTGATGTAAAGTGTTGTCCCCCAACAGTGTGGTCTAAGATGGAGCACGCTTACCTAGAAGGAACCTATTGACTCTCGATTTGAATACACCCAAATTATACTTTTCTGGAAATACAAACTCCTGGAAGGAGTTCCACATTTTCGCCGTTCGTAAAAATGTAGACCCAAAGCGCTTACGAACACTCATGAACACTGGGAATATCATAAGTATAAATGGCGCCTTTCCGGGTGTCTATCTAAGATATCGGAAGCTAGTGAAGATGGAAGATTTAGAAGTTTTAAAAGTTTCTGACAGACAAAATCTTATACTTACCTAGGTACGTACCTACTCAGGTGCCTACCAGGTAGGTAGGTACCTACTCAATGTGCGGATGGCCTAAGTGCATTAGTACCTACTTACCGTTAGATTACAATCAGGATCCTGTTTCAGTATGTTCCAGAACTCACACATGAGTTTGATGCCGGGCTCGTTGCTCGAATCGCTCAATGACGATGGATAGCCCGCCTCAGACCCTCTGCGAGACAAAGAGCTTAGCTCTTGGATCAGCTCATCCAAGGCCTTGTATCGACGGTTCAGGCAGTCCGGTACCTCACGCATCTTGATAACTTGGATTCAATGCAGCCCAAACTTCAACAGAATCACAAGAGATTTGCACTTTTTAGAGTCGAAAATGTAATGTTTAGTTTTCCTTTGTCATGGTCTGAGTAACACGGCAAATAATTTTAATTTGTTCTAAAAGTTTGCTTGAATTTGGACATGCTAAATTTCAGGATTTCTGACGTTCTTTAGCTTTTGACTTTCTTCTTGAACTTTTTTATAATCAGCCTAGGTAGGTACTTACCTACAAAAAGTTTGAATACCGTGCCGCACGTGCTGGCCAGCCAGCTTTTTCTCATCTGGCTGGTAGGCAAGCAGTAGGTACCTACTACAGCTTGGATAGAAATGCTTTCGTTTGTCCGGATGTCTGTCTGTAGGTACCTACCTATGTGCTCCTCTACTTCTTAACCAATTCTCGTGAAATTTTGTGAGCAGGTTTGCTATTTTTAAAGAATTTTACCTACTGTCGTCTGGGATTTTTGATTTGGGGGTAGGTACCTCCTCCAAAAAGGGGCAAAAAAGGGGCTACAGGATTTCTCCGCCTTATGACATCCGATTTTGATGGTCGATATTTCATTAGAAAGGTTGTAGCTTTAAGTAGGTACCTAAGTCTCATAAAAATTTAGTGAGGATCTGATAAGGGTCTTCAGCGTGATGTCATATTATTTACATTGAAATTAACTTATGTCAAAGGTTGTCACATTTAAAAAGTCAGTAATTTTGTAATAACATTTGTCAGTTTTAAAGGATAGACTCGCGAGGTCTAATACCTATACAAAAACTAAGCTCACAGCTCACAGAGCCATTATTTGTACCTACTTAAATAAAGGTAGGTAAATAATAAGTAAGTTTAGGTGGGTAGTATAAAAGTAAAATAAATAGTAGGTAAGTAGGTAGTTCACTTTCTGTAAATAAATGTTTACTAATTTGGTATCAAGCCTTTTTTAAAATAATTACATTTCCCGCCTTCAGGGGACAGGGACATTTTCATTCGTTCTTCGCCTGTCAATCAATCAATCAATCAATCAATCAATCATTTATTTCCTCTATAAACTTATTACAAGCACTTAGATATGTCATAAAATACAATTTAAAGACAAAAGAAAAAAACAGTTTAAAACTTAATCTAATAACTCTATATACCTATGTATAGGTACTACATTTAACTTATTCATTATGAAACAAACTAGTATCCGCTAGTAAGGCTTCGTCAATATTATAATAGTCTTTTTCATTCCATCTATTCGAAAAGGACGACTTTGTTCGCCTTTAAGTGCGCCCAAAGTAGATGATTCCTCTTCAAGGAACTTTTAGCGGGCAGTAATGAGTTTTTAATCCTCTTTATAAATTTAGCGGGCAGTAATGAGTTTTTAATCCCCTTTAAGTGCGCCGGAATTATCTTTGCCGCGCACTTTAGAGGTACAACTACTTTCCACATTCATTCATCTCGAATCTACCAAGATGAATGAGGGAGGACTCTTAGCACTATAGCATACTATAGCATAGCATAGCATAGCATAGCATACTATAGCATAGCAAAGCATAGCATAGCATAGCATAGCATAGCATAGCATAGCATAGCATAGCATACTATAGCATAGCATAGCATAGCATAGCATAGCATAGCATAGCATAGCATACTATAGCATACTATAGCATAGCATAGCATAGCATAGCATAGCATAGCATAGCATACCATAGCATACCATAGCATAGCATAGCATAGCATAGCATAGCATACAAAAATTGTAATTTCAACTTCATAAAATCCTGTGCGTTTTCGATCTCAGGAACTACCAGTCGGATTTGAAAAATTATTTCTGTATTTGATAGCTAAACTCCTGAGGAAGGTTATAGGCTACTTTTCATCATCATCATCACCATAAACCATCACTACTCGGCGCTGCTAGTATCAGATAAAAAGTCTAAATAAAAAAATGTAATCCCCGATTACTCTTCTCAAGTGGAACTTCGTCGATTTAACACATTCTTTTCTCTTCCCTTTTATTTTCTCATAGATTGTAATGAAAAGTAGAGTGTATCACTCGGGCGCAAAATATATTTTTGGCTCGGGCGACGTACCTACTTTAAATCCCTCGCTACGTTCAGGATTCTACTAAAGAATCCCTCGCTACGCTCGGGATTCTACTCTAGAATCCTTCACTTCGCTCTGGATTCAAAAAAGCGCCCTCGCCGTCAAAATATTATTTTGCCCCCTTATAATACAATCTACTATTACAAATTTGAAAAATTCAATGTCAGGTTTATTTCTTATGTCAATCGGTATTCTATTATACAATTTTATTGACACACAGATAAAGCTTTTTATGATCTTAGTCAATCTAGTTTGCGGAGCTACAACATTGTCCTTATTTCTAGTATTATAGCAATGCACATCTGCATTTGTCATGACATTTCCAATATTATCTCGCAGATATAGGTACTATATTCTGATAAATATACTCACTAGCCATAGTCATACCTAGTGTTACCAGGTGTCCCGAATTTCGCGGGACGTCCCGCTTTTCAGGGGTCCAGGGACACGTCCCGCGCGACCCTTGCGCGGGACGCCAAATGTCCCGCTTTTTGGGAATCAAAAAATCACCGCACTAGTTTACACGTTTGAACACAGTACAAGCAGTACGCAGAGTTATAATACGAGACAAACAAGTTGTTCGTGACGTATGGCTCTATCTCGCTCTTTGGCCTATGAATTGCGTATTGAGCATCCTTTTCACGTGGTTCGCTAAGAGGACAACTTGTTTCTTGAGTACTAATATGTCGCAGTCACAGGGCGATAGAGAGAGAGCTATAAAGCTGTCCTGTTTCACGCGCGCTCACTTGCTTTGCCATGCCAGTTTCTTCTCAAAAATTGATCCTTATTATCCACACTATAAGGATGGTATAATAAAACAGATTTTTTTTATTTTTACTATTCAACAGGTTCGATTCCTGGCCACGAAAATGATTATTTTCAAAATCTAATGATGCAGTACTTTTTATTAAAAACCGATTTTAAAACTTACACACACAGATTACACTTACAGATTTAAACGAGACTCCTTTGAGTGTTTTTCGCTATCGCTAGTAGTTTCTGATTTGGCCCTAGAGCACAGAATACTAGTACTACGTACAGAAGGGTCACTTCGCGAGTAAATTTGTTTAAATAGAGACTCTCGCGGCGAAGCTTTAAAGTGCAATTCAACTCGCCTATGGGCCTATTACCTATCGAGATATTTGCCTAAACATTCCCATCCTGCTCTAACGCGTAACTGTGTCACTGTCTGGCGCGGTGTGACGCGACTCGTAAGGGTTGTCGACTTTTCGCTTGCGACAACACAAATAAATTCATTTATTTTATCTGTCACAAAAACAGTACCTACCTACTTAAGTTTTGAAATAAGTAGGCCTAAATATAATTTAATCTACCGTTAGGTACCACAGAATAAATAATAGTAAGTAGGTAGGTACTACGTATTGTACGTAGGTAGGTACATTATTATCTCGTGCGTTTTGTAAACAATTGAATTTCAAAATATCTATACCTTCATACCTACCTAGACATCGATCAGACACACACAATCATCATCACTCAACTAGACCGGGAGCCGATTATTATTATAGAAAAGCTTTTTCAATATCTTCCGGAATTTTGTGGAATGTTAATGTCCATTCATTGCTTTTCCTTTTGTTTAGACACCCGTAGACACAGCAGTATCTTTTATAAGGACTAGATCGTTTAGACATCGTGCATAAATCACAAGAAACGATGTATACGAGATCACGATAATTACGCACAATGCGTCTAGTCCGCAAGCCGAGCGAGCGGCAAGTGGCAACCTATGTCGCGCGCCCCCTGAGGCGGCGCGCGGGCGATTCATACCTAAAGTGACAAGTGAGACAGGCCTGCCTAGAGGCAATCTTGAAAAACTTACCCTGTATAACTCGGTTCTGACTGAGTGTAGATGTTTACTGTTCTCACAAATATTGTTTTTTATACTCCTAAGAGTTTATATTTTGATGTTTGGTTGATGGCCGCGCTATATAAAAAAGGCACCGTAAAATACGCCAACATTGCCACCAAGGGTAATTTTGCCCGAAGATCAATTTTTAAGCAAATCTTTAAATTGCAAAAATATTTGAATAATATGTTAACATTTTTTGAATTTGATAGAAAATAGGTTATGTGTCTAGCAACACTGTCTATCTGGTGTGTCGCTAGCTTCACTCAGTAACTTGTTGGAACTCTTCAAGTACGGTGCGTATTTTCGCGGGCAAATTTTGGTGCAAATTCATAAGTGAATTGTGAGTGATGGCGAAAACACAGGTTAGTTTTATTAATATTATGATATGTAAGAACATTTTAGGAGTATTAATATGTTGTTATCGTTGCTGAATGTCTTTTAAAACAAGAGTTATAGCGGTGGGCAAAGTTATCCAGCAATGTAGCGATCTACTATTGACAACATTGCCCGCCATCAAAAAAAGCTTAGGGTTGGCACTTCAGAAACTTGTTTTTTTTAAAGCTTTTAATTAACTTGCAATGTTTGTATGTTTGTAAGTTCCTATGTTTGTAAGTATGTTTGTCCGGGTCAATTCTTGCAAGCTTAATTTGACCTACTTCCCGGTGTCAAATTGAGCTGAATTTAGGTAGGTAAAATTATGAGTCTTCGGTGACAATGCAATAATAATAGTGACAGTTAGCTGAAAATGTCTAATAGTTTAGTAATTATTTTAATTTAGCTCCTAACATCATTTGATCTCAATTAGTATTTCATTTTCATTTGGGTACCTACCTATATAAATATGTTGATTAAAGTTTATTAAATAAATACCTGAATGAAAAATAACCAGTTTTTTTATACCTACAACAACTACGATCACAAGATCAGTTAACTAAGAAGTGCCAACCCTAGCACTTTTAATTTGTGAAATGCGGTTTGTATGAAAAAGACAAAAAATGTCAGGGTAACTTTGCCCAGCCACTTTGCTAGGAAACCTTCTATAGTATCGTTTTAAAACCTAAAGTAAACGCCATTATTGCCTAAATTCTTCTATTGGCTTTTTATTTCATCTCTCTAGAGGCTATATTATTTGCGTCAAAAATCAACGTGGGCAATGTTGGCTAAAAGTCCAGATAACTTTGCCCGCCATCAAAATGTATAAAATACTTAATTAAATATTGACGAATCATAAAATCTGATAAAGTAATACATGCACATAATCTTATAATAGCAGATGATAAAAGAAAATACTTACGTTCCCATAGAATTTTTTTACAAAAATTGAAATTATTCGAAAAAAGCGGGCAATGTTGGCGTATTTTACGGCACCACTTTCCGGCATAGGCTTTTGTCTAAAAAATTTCCGCTCGCTTCGCTCGCATAGGTATTACTTTCATGAGTATTTTATGAGCAAATTAATTTACCTACTGTTAGGAACCGACAACCATCTATCTTTTTCTTAGAGCACCGTTAGCAAAATCAAGTGTCACATGTTAAATTTGTCTAAAAAATTTCCGCTCGCTTCGCTCGCATATTACTTTCATGAGTATTTTACGAGCAAATTAATTTTCTGTTATGAACCGACAACCATCCATCTTTTTCTTAGACCACCGTTAGCAAAATCAAGTGTCACGTGTTTTTGTCTAAAAAATTTCCGCTCGCTTCGCTCGCGTATTACTTTCATGAGTATTTTAGGAGCAAATTAATTTACTGTTAGGAACCGACAACCATCCATATTTTTCTTAGAGAACCGTTAGCAAAATCAAGTGTAACATGTTGTATTTGTCTAAAAAATTTCCGCTCGCTTCGCTCGCATATTACTTGCATGAGTATTTTGCGAGAAAAAGAATTTAATGTTAGGAACTGACAAACATCCATCTTTTTATTAGAGCACCGTTAACAAAATCAAGTGTCGCATGTTGCATTTCTCAAAAAAAAAAACAGCTCCCACAGCGGGTAACACCGCGGGGCACAGCTAGTAAACCAATAATTTCTTAGGAACAATAGTATATTTCAGTACAAGTTCGGAAAGGCTGTCATTGCAAAGAGTTCCGACAAATGTCTACCCGAGCCGAGGCGCAGCCGAAGGCGAGGGTTGACAGTCGGAACAAGTTGCAATGACGGTTCCGAACGTGTACTGAACGACTATTTTTAATACAGTTGCGAAAAAATGAAGCAATCTAATCTAGAAAATGGCGCCAACCGTAGAATATAAGAAGATTTTTTTTTTTCCCGATTCTGGTAGGCAAAGGGAACTATGCCCATACAGCCAAGTCTTCAGTAGAATTTTTTTATTGATATGAAATGAAAATGAAATTTAATGAGATGAAATGAAATGAAACCTAACCTAACTCATTCAATCAAATCATTAAATCTGATATAGAAACAAATTAGTAGCTTCTTTTTAGAAATATACGTAAGTATTTCGTCGTCGATACTGCAAAAGCGCGGATCTACTATTTGCAATAGTGCGTAACTACAAGGTTGACAACTTTACAGGAGATAAAAAAAACTTTTTAATTTTAGTATTTCGAATGATAGGCGCATCTTAATGAAATAATAGGGTTTTTAGAGTACCAAGCCATCAGTCAGTGGTAGACAATTTGCGATTTTCCTAGTAGTTTTCGAGTTTTATGTCACTTACGCGGTTTTTTTTGTGTCAATATCTGGTCTCAATATGGGCAGATACTGGCAGATACGCGAAATTGAAACTATGATAAAAAGTACAAAACAATTTATTCATATGAAACACAAACGGAAGGTACTTCTCAATCACAAAAATATGGAAAATAAACAGTTTTTTTACGGAGCGCAAAGTAATCACAACAATTTGTTTACGTTTTGATAAGTTACTTCACCTCCAACTACAACCAGAGAGCTTCTGATGGCTTATTCAAAGTGGTGTCTTCACCAACTTGCGCCAATGACTGACTAGGACAGCGTGGCACGCAAATTTGAATTTCGCTACTTTTTGCAGTTTCGCGGTATTGCAGATGGTAGTTCAGCGCTATTGCAGTATCGTCGACGATTTGCATGAATCATTAAAACTTCTATGATTTTTTTTTTAGTAAAAACTTCATGGTTGGTTTTTCTTAGACAGTTGGGAAAGAGAACGCACGAGTGCGGGAAAGGTAAAAAAAAAGCACGAGTGTGTAATAGCCCACTTCCCGAACGCTATACGTCCCTGCAATACGCCACTTTTTGAGCAACTGTATTAAAAAACTTTTTAATTACAAAAAAAAAGGTAGCTACCCTGAAATGCCCAAAAATTTGTTATAATTTTTAACACCCTTTATAATTTTTCAGATAGGTACTTTTTAAGTACATAGAATAGAATAGAATAGAATAGAAAACACTTAATAGAAGTACATAAATAATATTAAACTTTGATTATACAAAGCTTGTTTTTTTTGTCGTCCCGAATTATAGCACAAAGTCCCGCTTTTTGGAACCTGCTGTCCCGAAATATGGCTTATCACACCTGGCAACACTAGTCATACCCCCTTACTTATGAAAGATGTTTAAAGTTGAACACTGGTTGAACAACGTCCTGTCTCTGTTTGTCACTATCCACAAATAAAGACAGGACGTTGTTTAACTAGTGTTTCACTATAAACAGCTTTCTTAAGTAAGGCCCATAATATTTAGTTCTCTGAACTTATCTCTACAAGTGTCCCTTTAATTTAAGCCTAATATGTACCTAATGCATCGCTTTTGTAGTACAAATATGCGATTTGATTCAGATGCAGTACCCCAAAACATTAATCCGTAGCACTTAAGAGAGTGAAAGTATGCAAAATATACTTCTCTTGCAGACTTTCCACCTCCTATTTCCTTAATTTTTTTAATTGCGTAAGTTGCTGTGTTCCATTTCCGTTCGCTAATTTACGTCATCAGTCATTTTCGTTCAAATGTCAAAGTAGGGCTTTTTGGCGGGAATTTGAGAAGTCAGGTTTCATTTTTGTTTTATTTTCCAAAACTTGTGTTTCTTCGAATGTTAATGTGTAATATGGGTGGATTATTAACCGTTAAGTGTTCATGAACGTGCATAAGTGTGGGGAAGTGAAACAAAATTGGATAACGTTGCTTTTCAAGTTCTCCCAAAAAGTCCGTGTTGATGTTTCAGTAAAGCCCCACATCTTTACTGAGGCACAAGGGGAGGGGTGGGATATTATATTTATGTATTGTAATATGTATTTATATATCTTATTTATCTATTTTAAACTTGAAGTTTATTTAAATACTTGACACTGGCTGAATGCACAACCGTGCGAAGCCAAAATAAAGAAAAAAAAAAATGTCAAAGTCATGTCATACATGTCAATTAATTAACCAGTGTTACCGTTTAATCGACTTTGTCGCTAGATTAGGTGAATTTTTAACTGACAGCAACTTTTTTTCATATATTTTGAAAACCGGGTTACATGCTCGCGTGCAAACAGACATCCAATGAGACAAAGAATCAGAGCGAACATGAAGTAGCTCTGTCACTCTCATATCTAGGAAACCGAACGTGACAGAAGATAAATGGCCCGTTAGATTAGATGTCTGTTTGCATGCGAACGTGTAATGCTCGGTTTACCTACATTTGTTTTTTTATCGTACTTTTTTAGCCAATCCAAATCTGAGCGGCTGTCAGATTTGGGGTTGCGCTTGTGCTTTAAAATCAAAACAAAATGTTGTCAAATCTATGCTAAAAAAGCAAATGTAAACCAAGCATAAACGCGGCATAAAAACTCGGATAAAAAAAGTTTTGCGAAATCTAGCTGGATTTTTTATTATTATGCGGCAACACTCACTTAAACTTTCTTCCGTGGCGGTCGCGCCGTGTTATTTTACATATTTGTTTTGATTTGGTTTTGTTTGATAAAATTCTATTATTATTTATTAACCTACAAATTACTGCGCTCAGAAGTTTTAGTTTATCTCGTGCCCGTTTGATAGATAAGTTATCAGTAGTCTCGACTTCTTGATTTGTTCCACAGAACTCTAGGCAGAATTTGATTTGTTCATAGTGTTGAATAAGTAAAAATGACAGAATTTGGACCGGTATGTATTGTTATAAATGCAATCCTTCAAGTTATTCTAAATTATTCGAGTAATTTTACCTAATATTTTTGATACCTACAGGAACATCCATTGAACCTGATTCCGGAGCTGTGCAAACAGTTTTACCATTTGGGATGGGTGACAGGCACAGGAGGTGGAATCTCTATCAAACAAGGGTAGGTACTTAGATTTAGTTTATTTTAGCTTGTTGTGTGAAGTGTAGGTATTTAGCCCATTAACTACATTAACACGAGCTCTAAACGATGAAGGAAAACATGAAGAAACCCGTAGCTTAGTCAGTCGCACATCATATTGACCATGATCCCCTGTGGATATGGCCGGTTAAGCTGAGAGGATGGTTTAGGTGCTGGGCAAGTCTACTACAATGTCCCAGGCACTACAGTGTCCCGATAAAAATAGGCAAAGATTGCCTCCTGACACTATAAATCATCTAGTAAAGATGTAAAAGCCTAAGTTTAGTTTTTATTTGGCCCATGATCAAATTTTTGCTCAGAACTTTTTTAGTTTGCTCATCTAAATGGTAGGTCCTACTTAAAATTAATACACCAAGTCAATTTTTATCAACCTATTTACCCTGCCCTGGCTCTACGCCATAGGTCATCGAGCACCAACAACTCATTCATCTTGGGTACTGAACATATCAATGTATTCAATAAAATTAAACTAGTATTAAAATGGCTATCATCTACCAAAAATTTTTTTGTTTTGACTCTGGTTTTGTATTTTTCTTAGTAAAATCTATTTGCTAAATAAATCTTTTGCCAAAAATTAGATTGCCTTCCATTAAAAATTATTGAAAAAACTAGTTCACTTTCTCAATATTCTTAGCTTAGCTTCAATGTAATTTAAGAGTGATTTTACATTTTCAGAAATGAAATTTTCATTGCCCCATCTGGAGTTCAGAAAGAGCGCATGGAAAAGGATGACATGTTTGTGCAGACAATTGATGATATAGACCTGAGGCTACCACCACCTGCGAAAAAGTATGTACCTACCTATTAACCATTATTATTAAAAAAAAAATATTGTCATCAGCTATTGAGTCATCAAGGATCAGAGGAGCTAAAGTGGGCACTTTTGATGAAACATCAGATTTTTCAACTAATAAAACATCTAATTTTTCATCAAATGCTTCATAGATGTTTCATAGATGCTTCATATACTACTTTTATACTAATTTTTTACTTATGCTTCACATATGAAGCATAAGTAAAAAATTAGATGTTTTATCAGATGTTTTGTTAGATGACTACAGTGTCCCGCTGAGTGTAGTAATACCGAAAGTGCTATGTGTGTGTGTTCCGATCGCGGAACGTGACACTTTTTGTGCATGCAGCCCGGCGTTCATCTATCTATACTACTAACTAATATAATAAAGCTGAAAAGTTTGTTTGTTTGAACGCGCTAATCTCAGGAACTACCAGTCCGATTTGAAAAAATATTTCTGCTTTTGATAGCTAAACTCTTGAAGAAGGTTATAGGCTACGTACTTTTCATCATCATCATTACCATTATACCATCGGGGGCAACGCCGCGAGGGCGTTGCTAGTCGATTTATAAGACGTTTATCACGTTAAGTTCTGTTATTGCAGTCTAAAAAAGAGTCAATGCACTCCTCTCTTCATGCTAGCTTATCGGGAGAGGAACGCGGGCGCAGTCATACACACACACTCGCCTCACGCCGTGCGATGTACATTGTTGTATGACAAGGAGCTTATCATCACACATCAGGAAATGATCAAGGTAAATAAATCTTGTTAATACCACGGGAACCGTGCATTTTCTCGGGATAAAAAAGTAGCCTATGTCCTATTCCCGGTCATTATCTATCTATAATTTAAATTTCAGGCAAATCGGTTCTGTGGTTGTCGAGTTATAGAGGAACAACATACATCCAAACATCTAAACATCCAAACTTTCGCATGTATAATATTAGTGTGATTATAAATGCGAAAGTTTGTAAGATAGTGTGATATCTATCATTCCTGACGTCACGTTCTTACTTCCAGGGCATCTGGGACGCGTCCTTGAACCGTTTCCTCCGCTACGACGAGAAGCTAGTGGTCCCTATTATAGAGAACACGCCGTTCGAGCGAGACCTCGCCGGCAGTCTGGCTGAGGCTCTCAAACAGTACCCGGGGACGAGCGCCGTGCTGGTTAGGAGACATGGCGTCTATGTGTGGGGAGATAGCTGGCAACAGGCGAAAACCATGTGAGTACAATCCTTTACATCTTTATTAGATGATTTATAATGTCAGGAGGCTAGTGGTCCCTATTATAGATAACACAGTCTGGCTGAGGCTCTGAAACAGTACCCGGGGACGAGCGCTGTGCTGGTTAGGAGGCATGGCGTCTAGGTGTGGGGGGATAGCTGGCAACAGGCGAAAACTATGTAAGTGCAACCTTCCCTGACTTATATCACAGATTAATAGTACCACGTACAAAAGGCTCATTTCGCGAAAAAATTTAAATTGCGTCTCTTGCTGCGACGCAACAAAGTGCAATTCAGCTCCCATAAGCGCCAAGCGAGTTAATCACCTAAACATTGCCGCTCTTTCTAACGTATAACTCTGTCGCTGTCTGGCGCGGTAGGGTTGTCGACTTGTCGTATACAGGTAATACGCGGCTGGCGTCTCGCACGGCCTAGTTGTACGATGCTCTCCAAAGGCCGCAGGATAACCTGCTCTGGAAAGGTATGTTTGACGCTTTTTTACGCTAAAAGACACCTTTCAAACAAAAAAATATATGGGTCAAAATCAGAGAGGTGAACATTTTGCTTCTGATAACGTTTTTGTGTAAAAATAACATGAAAACAGTAACATACGCGCTTAAATATACTGATATCATCTCAAAGTATCTGCACTTCGCGTGTTTATTTTTAATAATAATGTTTTGCTTGATTTTTGAACAAAAATATGTCTAAATCGTCATTTTGGAAACGCGTCCATATACCATGTTTCGTAATTCAGATTTGTTAAAAAAGAAAACGAAGTTATAATATCAATCGAATGTCTGTAATATTAGCTCAAAATTACTTTAAAATATTAGAATTATCGTTAAATGAATTCAAAACATTTAAATTTTTCATGCTTTGGCTATTGAAATGCTGTCTGACATTTATAAAATCATTCAGTGAACTTAGTCAATATTGTTTTATGGAACTAAAACAAAGCATTGCGCAGATGTCGCAAAAACGAAAATGTGAAGTCCACAAGTCAAAGTAAACAATGTTCAACGTTTTTTCGGAAATAAATACTTTATTTTGCTGATAAGTACCGTTAATTTGACAAAATGTCTAGCGTACCTTAATTCTATGTCATTACGGGAACGCTGTTTGCTAATTAGTTTTTTGAAATAGCATTATGTTTTTGTGCAATTCTGACAAAAATTACGGCTCATTTGTTATTAACCTCTAAAACCGGCATAAAAAATAGCGTCATGATGCGTGACGTGAAAAAATCTGTCGTAAAGTCATTCCGGGAACGGTCATTTTGGGAACGTTCCCGTCTATGACAGGCGTTCCCAAAATGACAATTTGTGTATGAAATTCAATGTTACTGCATAATCAATAGTTTATTAGTAAGTTCGTATGAGCTAGTGGCCAACTCTGGTGACGGAGTTTTTAGGCCACCTAAAAGCCTCCGTCATGGCTCAACGACTTAAAAGCCAAGACGGACAATTTAACGTGCCCCCGAAGCACGGAAGGGCTCAGCTTGTAACGCCACTTGCGGTCACCCATCCGAATTGTGACCGCGCACAACGTAGCATAAAGGCCTACCCTGAGCCAAACACTGTATTTTCCTGTCTACAGGGTGAATTTTTGAGACGGGGCAGTAAGGACTGCTACCTTAACCGTTGTAGCTACAGGAAAACGTTCTTAGGAGACTATCCTTAATTTTTGAAGATATTTGGACCTGCATTCACAGATCTTGAAAAAAAAATGTACAGTCAGCGAGAAATTGGGCAATTTGCACAAAAACTTTATTTGATGCCAATTAATCCTGTTTCATCTAAGGATTAAAAGACTCTATCGGACCAACTGAGGTTAGAGTACTAGAAAAGTCAGAAAACGCTAAAATTTCTTTCTGAGACAAGACAGTAAGGGCTACCTTAACCGTTGTGGCTACAGGAAAACGTTCTTAGAAGACTATCCTTAACTTTTGAAGATATTTCAACCTGCATTCACAGATCTTGAAAAAAAAATGTACAGTCAGCGAGAAAATGGGCAATTTACACAAAAACTTTTTTTTAATGATAATCGATCCCGTTTTATCTAAGGATTAAAAAAGCTCTATCGGACCAACTGAGGTAGGAGTACTAGAAAAGTCAAAAATGGCTAAAATTTATTTTTGAAACGGAGCAGTAAGGGCAGCTACCTTAACCGTTGTAGCTACAGAAAAACGTTCTTAGGAGACTACCCTTACTTTTGAAGATATTTCGACAAAATGATGAAAAATGACAACGTACGAAATGTATAATCAAAGTTTTATGGGTTTTCTGAATTTTCTAGTACTCTTGCCTCAGTTGGTTCCTCAGAGCCTTTTAATCCTTAGATGAAACAGGATCGATTGGCATCAAAAAAGTTTTTGTGTAAATTGTCCATTTTCTCGCTGACTGTACATTTTTTTTCAAAATCTGTGAACGCAGGTCGAAATATTTTCAAAAGCTTTGGATAGTCTCCTAAGAACATTTTCCTGTAGCTACAACGGTTAAGGTAGCCCTTACTGCCTTGTCTCAAAAATTCACCCTGTATACCCTCGATAAATAAAGGAAGTGGAAAGTAACTGAAAAGCTAACATGTATCTTTAACATTTTATCTTCTAATTTTCCGTTTAATATTGTTATTTAACTTCATATTTGCTTGATCATAAATCAACGAAAAAACCACTAAATATAAGATAATTCTTCATCTTTTTTACTTTCAAAACTTTCACGTGAGTAATTCCTGTGAGTTAAAATAAAATCTTTATCTTCTTCTAAAGTTGATGTTATTTATGTTTTTAGATTGCACCATTGGATAGGTCATTTAATAATTGACATAATTGCCGATTACTTTTTCCGATTGGTTGATAAAGTGATGAGAAATCTCCAAATAACTGCATTTTTGTCGTGTTTCGGAGCGAGCTGCTGTCGTAAGCGCTGCGGCCAAACGCATTCTAAATTCATCTATATTTTAACGAAGCTAAGACAAATATTTGAAGTTGTACTCATCGATGTGCTAATTTTAGCTCAGGGTACGGTCTTAAGGCGCTATCTCGATCTATCAGCCTCCCAATTCTTCTAGATGACAACGTCAATCATTCCGCTGCGTTTTGGTTCGATCTCATAAATGTCAGCCATTTGGTGAATAGTAGAATAGCTTTTCAAAAATTTGTTCTGCCTAAGTCCAAACCTTAGCTAAAACCTCACCACAACTGATTTGTTTGTCATTAGTAGAATAGGAAACAGTCGAAAATCAAATGGTTTAGTTGAGGTTTTGCTCGAGGTTGATAAAAAGTTCGGTACTAGAATTGACACCCTGGACTTTTAAAACAAACTGTTCAAACAAACAAATAAAAATATTGCCATAGATGGATAGATGGTGCGTTCCGATCATTTAGAAAACGCTATGATCATTTAGGAAACTACACTGTCATTTTGAGAACGTTATCGTCATTTCCGGGAATGTCACTAAAACTGCAAATAAATCAATAAATAATGATTTATCGTAAAATGTTTGCATACACAGAATCAAATGTCTTTTATACTTGTATAGTTATATTATTAGTAACCGCATAGCCCAGCTGTCAAAACAAAAAAATTAAACTTTGTATCAGAATTTAGACCAAATACAAAATAATGAAGGGTATTTTAAAAAAAGTAATGTCTTGTGAATAAAAATTTAGTGAATTACAATATTTTATGATTCAGAAACTTGCTCATTACAGGTTTTTAAAAACAAATGTTTATTATATTGCTTACATATTTTTTTAAATTAATTTAAAAATCGTTCCCAAAATGACGTTCGACTAGCCCATAATTTGCATTAACCGCCACAACTTTGGAAATACGTGTTTTTTTGCGTGGCCCTTCTCAGGAAAGTTTCATAACATTTGGCGCTATAAACATCTTTTGTTGAACTCTATCAGAAGTGAACTTCATTTTTCAGATATTTGAAAACGTAAAATGCCCACCTCTCTGATTTTGACCCATATATTAAAATCAGTTCATCCGTTCAGGAGCTATGATGCCACATACAGACACACAGATACATACAATACAAACTTATAATACCCCTCTTTTTAGGGTTAAAAAAACGTTGCTTCCAACTTCAATCACCGACCCTATGTAAGTAATGATAGTAGAATGGGCGTTTTTCGACTAGGCTGGCACGGTACCGGCACCGGCGCCGGTGACGCAAAAATGTATGAAAATGTACTGCTCGTTTTTCCACTTGCCGGCGCCGGCACCGGCAGATTTTCATACATTTTTGCACCCCCACCACCGGCGCCGGTGCCGGTGCCGGCTAGTCGAAAAACGCCCAATGGAACAACAACGTCATTTGCGACGTGTGTGAGTACTGAGGGACCATGTCGCCAATCAGCAAATAAAGTTACCAGTGGGCCTAGCATGCGCAACATCGAGAGATATCTCGATCGGTCGAACTGCTCCGTATATGATAAAGCAGTTTAACCGATCGAGATATCTCTCGATGTTGCGCATGTTAAGCTTACAGGGTCCAGGGAGTTTGTAAGTCTTCAAGCGAAAATTACTAAACACTCTGTGGTCATACGAAAATGATAATTCACCATCTCGTTTGGATTTTGGCTCAGCTGACCGACGCCGACGCTGCTGTCTTTTTGCTTCTTTTTAACTTTTCTTCTTTTTTTGCTCTTTACAGGACCGAATGCTACGACTACTTATTCGAAATGGCGGTAGAGATGAAGAAACTCGGGTTGGACCCCGCATTCAATCCAGAAACTAACAAAAGTGCTCTCAATGAAAAGTAAGATTTTGTTTTGTATGCGTAGCCAGTAACACAATTAAGGCGGCCTAAAAACTCAGGGCCTTACTTATGAAAGATGTTTAAAGTTAAACACTGGTTAAACAACGTCCTGTCTTTATTTGTTGAAAGTGACAAACAGAGACGGGACGTTGTTTAACCAGTGTTCAACTTTAAACATATTTCATAAGTAGGGGGGTCAGAGTTGAGTTATAAATAATGAACTAAATTTACCAATAAGTTGTTATAAAGTTTTCATTGTTACCTACTAATACTAACGCGCCGTAGAAATTTTTCACATAAGAGGCATGAAAGTAATTCTTCTGTAATACATTTGTTATTATAATATAAGCTCAAATCGAATATTTTTTAAGATTTACTAGTCGTCTTGAATATTGGAGTAAGCGAAATAAAATCATTTATATCCAGAAATCAACGTTTAATTGTAGATTTAATTCCTTCCTGTCTCAACAGTTCCGCTACAATGCTTTGAGAGATCGCACTTAGTTCTATCTCTCTCATAGCGTCAGTCTCACTCTCGCATTTGACAGTTCTCCTACTTATTCCATGAACACTAGAATTGCATTTCTTAAGAATTAAATCCTTCACTTCCTGCAATTCTTTTTTCGAAAGCAATTTCGCGCTGTCTTGTTCAAAATTCAAATACTCCATTGTAGCCATTTCGTAAAGAGTATGCGTGTCCAAGGAGTTTTTGTTTTTTTTAGAGACGACCTGCTTGCGGCGTAGTATCTTCCGTAAGTCATCGAGATAAGGTTGGTTTTCGGCTATCTTTCCGTCGATCATTTCGACCTCCTTTTCGCTAAGCTTCTGTAGGTCTTCGAATGCTATGTTGAATTTGTTTTTCATTGTTGGCGGGAGCTCTGAGAGAGATGAGCGTATTTTATCTGTAACAAGAAAACTTAAGATAAGCTATTTTTATTTAACTAGAGATGCAACGACAGACAATCAGGGTTGGTTGTTGTTTGCAGTAGAACATAACTCCAAGCAAGTGGAAATCTATGGTCTCTACCTACCCTTATGGGAAGGAGCCATGATTTAATGTATGTATGTATGGAAATTTATACAATAACTAGCAGCGCTCTAGCGGCGTTGCCGCCGTAGTGAAGATGATGATGTGAAAAGTAGTCTATAACCTTCCTCAAAAGCTATCAAATGCAGATATTTTTTTCAAATCCGACTGGTAGTTCCTGAGATTAGCGCGTTCAAACTACAGGACACTTGTCCTGTAGTGTCCACTTAGAAGAACGGCACACTACCACCCATTCCTCGTGAACATACCAAAAATTCGTACACAAAGGTTTGGCTCCACATTCATCATACGTAGGTACTGCCCATGAATGGAACTCCCTGCCGCCCTATTTGTTTCCTGAAAACTATAATCTAGGTGCCTTCAAGGCTAGAGTGAATAGATTTCTTATTGATTGATGTGATCCATCCTCGGCCACACCGTCGCTTAACATCAGGCGAGTTGGTGGCCAAACATAGATCTATTTTCTATTAAAAAAAACTCTTCCGTTTTATAAATTGGCATATATTTTTGGGGAACATGGTGGTATCGTTCCCCAAAGGCAGACTAGGTGGTTCTCTGCAACGGGCCGACCCATCTGGCCCACTTGCCCGTGGTCTTTCGACCGACAGTTGATGTCGGATAGTCCTAGATATGTCTAACTTCGTTGGAAACTTTGCTTGCGAGTTTTAGACATTCTGATGTTGAGTGGCGCCATCTTCGCTGAAGCTCGTAGTGAGTAGTATGTCTATGTAGTTCGTCTAGCGACAGGTAGATGTCGCTACAAATTATATGGTAAGAAAGGAGAAACATCTTACCATCTTCGTCGTAAACAGGCTTGATAGAGAAGAACGCACGCATTATCTGAACAGGCTGGGAATCCTCCGCGTATTGGTCAAACACATCGTATTCTACGCAGACTACCTGCAACATAAAATAGAAATCCGTATTCGTACCCATATTAGAAATGTGAAAGTGTGTTTATTTGTTTGTTTATTTGTCCTGCTTTCACGTCAAAACAGAGCGACGGATTGACGTGAGTTTTTGTATGGAGATAGTTGGAGGGCTGGAGAGTAACACTACTTTTTATCACACAGGGCTACTTTTTATCCGGGTACCACGCGAGCGAAGCCGCGGGCAGCAGCTAGTATTAAATTAAAAATTTAAAGACACCCCCGACACAAAACACTTTGAAAGAAAGTCAAATAAAAGCTTTAGACTTAAAACGTAAGTGTTAAGTACCTAGTGAACGCCTGGGGCTTCGCCCGCGTGGACTACAATTTTGTATCCCACGGGAACCATAATCTTTTCCGGGATAAAAATTTGCCTAAATGTTATTCCAGAACCTAAACTATCTACATTCCAAACATCAAAATCGGTTTAGTAGTTAGGATACGTGGTAACAAACATTCACACACACACGGACTTTAACCTTTATAATTAGGTAGTAGGATGTGTTCTGTGCCGCGGTCTAAGTATTAGGCTTATTTTAGGCTGATTTTAGTCACACGCTCACCGTCAGCGCTGATAGGCAAGTGATCTTTATTACAATTAAATAAGGATACTGATTGTCCAGCGCTGACGAGAGCAATCAGCGTAGCCATTTCTGCTAAACAATCAGTATCCTTATTTCATTGTAATAAAGATCACTCGCCTATCAGCGCTTATGGTTTCAACGTTTGTAGGTGTGTAAGAATATGACTGTTTGGATACCTTTTCGTCAAGTTTCCTAAGTTCCACATTGTTCTGCTTATATCTGGTGAATTTCTCGACGATGATCTTGACGCGAGGCACCTCGGATATGGAGATCGACTTGGAGAAGTTCGGACATCGGGTCAGCGTTTCTGTTGAACGAGCCAATGATTAAACTGCGATTCTCAAGCCAGGCGCGGATCCAGCCCTCAAAAAAGGTTGTGGGCTGGGCACAGCCACCCAAAACATGGTCAAGTGCGAGCCAAATCAGTACGACAACGTTGTTGAAAGCATTTGAAGCTGGTTTAGGTACTTTTTACACAAAATAAGTTTATTTACTTATGTAGGTCTATAATTAACGAATTCAAGCTTTCGTGTCTCCAAATCAAATTCAAAAATCAATTGTTCCTCAATAAACTTAATTAGGGGTGTGGGCATGCCCACCGTGCCCATATGGGTGGATCCGCGCCTTTCTCAAGCTGACCACCATGTGTTCACGCCTCAGCCGCGTGCGCCTATCGGCCCCCACATTCCAATGGAGCCTGGCGGGGAGCGGGCGGACGCGGGGGGACGGGACCCTGCCACTGCATCGCGAGCGGCGACGCGTCACTAGCACAGATTAGGTAGAGATACTACGTATCAGATGGAAATGTCGGGAACATTTTAGTGTGGACTTGTGTTCACAGATTATATAGATGTTACTCGCTCCTGATTGGCTATCAGAAAACGATGTATGACGTTTCTTTTTTTTTTCTGCTACACCGGCACCGAGCAGAATTGTCATTCTACCAAACAAATTAATTTGGTAGGATTGCTTTTTTCATTCAATATTTCTAAGGCATTGATCTCAATGTGTACTATTGAGATCAATGCCATAGTAGAGGTCAGTGGCCTAAGGGAAAGAAGGTGTTGTTGATAGAAAACAACGAAACATAGTTAATCATTTATTATTATTTTTTAAATTTTTTCTTAACACTACATAGTAGGTATAGGTATTGTATATTATACAAAGTTGCTTCCCGCTGTCTGTCCCTATGTAAAAAAAAACATCATCAAAATCCGTTGCGTAGTTTTAAAGATTTAAGCAATGCCTAAATCTTTAAAACTACGCAACAGATTTTGATGCGGTTTTTTTAATAGATAGAGTGATTCAACAGGAAGGTTTATAAGTATAATACATGCATAATATAGTACCTAGAGAAACACTGATTAATCTTAGGTTTCTGTGATGTGTGATGTGACCAGTGCGTCTCGTTCTCGTTCTCGAAATCTCGTTCAAACTCACGTTTCTCAACAAATCACTGCATAAACAATCGAGCCACTTTTTGAGTCTGATTACACTACACACTGGGAATATGGAATACAGCGGCCTTTCGCAAATTTGTACAACCTGGTACAACACAAGTTAACACAACACATAAAATACATCGTAGGTACTGAAGGTACAAACCGTTTGCAGCTAATAAGGAACAGAAATAGGCGGGGAAAATCAACAAACTAAATACACAATGATCGTTAGACATTAGACCGCAGAGCACAGACTACCCACATCCACAGAGATACCTACCCCAAGGAATTTTTATACTAACGTAACTGGAACGCGCACTGATACAGAAAACGCGGTCCGCTTGAAATAAAACTTGGGCGGTGTGTCTCTATCTTTTTGCAACTGTGTGAAAGAGACAAAGCACCCAAGAAAGCCTCTCAACAAGACCAACAATCCTTATAACCAAGATTAAATGATAATAGATCGTTGTGTAGTCGTGATAAGGTTCAAAATCCTTTGTACATTAAATGTCAGTCAGCATTCTACTATGTATGAAATTTCTTTGACCTACCCTCAAAGATCTCAATCATTCATTGACATTGACATTGTCATCAAAATAGCAACTCATTCGGAATCGGAAGAATTGAGGAGCGGAGAACGAAATGTCATACATCGTTTTCCAATCAATTTTCAATCAAAGCACAGATTATATACAAGTCCAAGCTTCTGACTAGGAACATTTCTACCCGTGGTCACTAGCCACCAGCCCGACCACCCGATCACACGCGCGCGCCTTTACGATTAATTACGCATTTATTAATATAAATTGTATTTTGCGAAAGTATTAAAAGAACCTAAATTGTAAAAACATTTGTTTCCTTTGAGCGTAGACAAATTGGCGACCGTGACAGGACAGGGAGGATCCAGGAGGACGGACGCGGCCATCACCAGCAACTCAAGATCGCCAGTTAAGTAGTGCCATCCTATCCATCCTTTTTCCAAAATACCTCCTTCGATTTGTATCGAAGCGAGCTCAATATCTGAGTGAGTAATAATCGCTTACCAGCAGCATATTTCTTTTGTGCGCGTGGCTCTTTCTTATCGGGTTTGGAATTCCTTTGTTCCCTACTCGTGCATGAATACCACGTGCGTGGTACTTTATTGTCTTCCAGCTAATTATTTCACAAGTTCATAATCGCAGTGTTTTCCTTCACCGCTAGCTTGTAATAATTTATAAAACGCAAACGTAATTTATGAATTCCTTTGTTTCCTTGCAATCATTGTGCTTGCGCTACGCGCCATCTTTTGTGCATTTCATTTTTAGAGCGTAATAGCACGTTTTTATAAGACGCGCGCGTGATTCTTAATATAATTTTCTTGAATCGTAAAGGCGCGCGCGCTTCATAAATCATAATTTCATTGCATAAATCGGAATTCATAACAAAAATCTGACAAGGTGGCTAGTCATTTTTTTCTCACATGTATTTAATCCATTAAAATACATGCCATCATTAAACTTTAGGCCTTTATATTGCCAAATACTTTAATTTAAGGTGTTTATACATCATTCCCGCATAATATTTTTCATTTTCATGCCCTCAATTTGCTAAAATCTTGGTCATAAATCTCCTTATAATAAAATAAGGGTGCTAATTAAACCGGCTTCTATTTAATAGCATTTTTGGCCTCTAAAATTTTACTTTGTCCTCTGAATTACTAAGTCAGCCACTATTAATGTGCATCAAAAAAATACTAACTTAGCAACTATTATTCCTCGATGTAAGCCACTATAAATACAACTCAGCGTGGTAGTTATTTTTTAGCATCTAAATTTGTAACATATATTCAAATAGTGAACTCCTAAAATATTTAAATTTGACACCAATTATATCTATCTATCGACTTCTAATTTTATAACTCAGTACCTTTAAAATTAAGTGTAACATGAATAATTTATAACTCGTCCTATATTGATCAGCCATCAAAATGTACCTAATATCAGCATCAAATAGTAAATTGTGGCCACTAAATATTAGGAACTACTGAGGGGAGACAAAATAAAAGACTTCATTTGAAAAAATCACTTTGTTTTATGGCATACCTACCATTATTTTACGTATAGTAATTAAAAGAAAGATAAATTATTATTGAATAATTAATGCAGCTCGCGCTTTGGTTGGCCTTCCGCGTTTCCTTTTCAAGCCAATTGGTTGAACTTTTGCCTCTAATGGTGGCGTCACATATTTCATTCTGATTGCAAGACCTATCACATGCTTGCAGATGTACTTGCGGTAAAAATCTGGGCAATCACAGCAACCATTCATCCACCCAGTCTGATTTACAGTACTTTGTTGCACCTATAATTCAATAAGAGGGCACTGACTACCGAAACATAACAAACAAATACCCGTGACGAATACCCGCATGAATCGAATGGCGCTCTCTGATTGGTGCAAATGGCCGGTCGCACCCGATTCACTCGCGCCAAACAGATCGTGCAGTGGCTATTTTCATCATAAAAGAATACAATGTATAATTTGTATAGCTAAATTATAATTTGTGATGTTTATGGTTGATGCTTGAACTACATTTTTTTGAGGAACATAAGTTGAAGCTTTAAAACGTTAAATGTTGGTGAGTTGTAAAATCCGTGGCTGAGTTAGTAAATTTGATGGCGATGTGTAAATCAGTTGGTCAAGTTAAAATAATTGTTGTTCTTTACTTGATGCTTTCTTAGGAATATTTAGATACTGTTGTAAAGAAGGCAAATTAGTTTATAAGAAGCTTACTCATTTTCCCGTTGCTTAGTTATAAAATCAGAAGTTAGGTTCTGTGGCCAAAAAAAAATTCTGCGGCTCGGTTTATTATTCCCCATAAAATAAGTATCTATGTACGTTATTTACGTGAAACCCCGGTGAATTCCAGGATTGATCATCATCCTGCCCAGTGGACATTACGGCCTGCTTGCCGCGTGGCCTCCCTGGGCGCCTCGTGCCGCACCTGGTCGTACCGAGCTTGACGTGCCGTGCTGCCACGTGCCGTGCCGACACACATCACGAGGACTTGACCGCCGTGTCAACTGGTTTGGTGCACAGATTACTTTCTCTAATTGATTGTTTGCCCTTGTTTGAATCGTGCTTATTACCCCATTTTTCGTTTAGAAAAACAGTTGTATCTAGGTTCGTAACTTACTTCGTTTAGATATCTACTTAAAGTCATGTCTAACGCGGATAATGTTGATAAGTTTGAAGGCGAAGGGTCTTCTAGCGATTCAAGTGAGCTTAAAAGGCTAATTAATCTACGACGGTCAATGAAGGGACGCTTAACTAAATTCGAAAATTACATAATTCCTTTGAAAAATGTGAAACCAGACGATCTAAATAGTTTACAGGTCAAAGAACTAACCATTCGCTTAAATAAGGTGCATTCTATGTTCTCGGAGTTTGATGAGGTAGAAAATAAATTGGAAGCTTTAAATGATGATTCTAATGAACGTGATGATATCGAGGATAGGTTTTTCTCATTGATTTCTCTTGCTCAGGAGATTGTCGAGTCATGTTCTAAGTCTGATTCCAAACATAGACCGAGTAGTGCTCATTCATACCGGTCTTGTGGCAGTTGCGACAGCCATGCCATCAAGCTACCTACTATCAAGCTACCTACCTTTGACGGGAACTACCTTAAGTGGCTTGAATTTAGAGACACGTTCGAGTCAATGATCAATCAAAATGATTCAATTTCAGATATAAATAAATTTCATTATTTGCGATCATCTTTAGAGGGAGGTGCAACTGTGGTCATAAAATCAATTGAGTTCACCTCCAAAAATTATAGCATGGCATGGAAACTTTTATGTGAACGTTACGATAACAAGAATATTTTAATTAATAACCACTTAAAAGCATTATTTAACATGGATCCTTTATCCCGTGAATCTTACAAGGCTATTAGATATTTAATAGACACTTTCTTAAAGAACTTACGAGCTCTCGAGAACTTAGACCAACCTACTGACAAATGGGATGTTCTCATTTGTTTCATTATTTGCTCAAAATTAGATTCAGTCACCTGCAGGAAGTGGGAAGAGCATAAAAATACCTTGCCCAACTTACCGTCATTAGCAGACATGATTCTATTTCTCCGAAACCGTGCAGACATTCTTGAGACGATGTCTGCCAATAACAATGATCGATCTAAACCTGAACCTAAAGTAGTAAGGAGTAGTGATCAAAAGAGTGCTAATCCACGAAGCTCAAAGAGTTTCGTGTCGTCATCAAGCTCGAAACGTAAAAACATTCATAATTGTCCAATGTGTAAGCATCAGCATAGTATAGTACATTGCAACGTCTTTAAAGACTTACCACTTAAGGTTCGGTTAGACGAAGTCGTAAAATTAAACCTTTGCTCGAACTGTCTAAGGAGGGGTCACGTTGTAGAAGACTGTCGCCTTCAAGGTACTTGTAGGGAGTGCGGAGAACGACATAACACGCTCTTGCACTCAGTCAGTGAACCAGCCGTCAAACCGGCCGTTGAATCCACTTCAATTTCAACAAATTCAGTGTCACTGTCCGCTCAGACTTCAAATCAGCAGGTTCTTCTATGCACTGCATTGGTCAGGGTCACTGACCCACAGAGTAAAAATACTTACCTTGCTCGAGCTCTGCTTGATGCAGGAAGCCAGTCATGCTTCATAACTGAAACCCTGAAACATAAAATGGGTATAATCAGTGACAATACAGATTCTTTATGTGTATCTGGCATTAATAACGTAAAAGTTCCTATAACAGACAGCTGCGAGTTATCCATAAGCTCACTTAACCAGCCCTTTAATGTCTGTCTTAAATTTTATGTAGTACCTCAAATAACTGGCTACTTACCAAATGCTCCTATTAATGTTCACGATCTTAACTTACCAGTTAATATTCAGTTGGCTGATCCTAAATTCAATGTGCCTTCTGACGTCGACATACTGTTAGGGGCGGAAGTCTTCTTCGACGTGATCTCTTCAAAGCGGATCAAATTAGGACATCATAAGCCTATTCTTCAAGAGTCAAAATTAGGTTGGCTAGTGGCAGGTCCTCTTCATAGTTACTCTCATAAAAAAAGTAACGTAATTCATTGCAATTTCACCAAGGAAATTAACGACAACTTAACGAAGTTCTGGAATCTTGAGGAGCTTCCACTTTCAGAACTCACTATGTCACCCGAGGATGAATTTTGCGAAAAACATTTTCAGGAAACAACAAAACGTTTAGATAACGGGCGGTTTTGTGTAAAAATGCCTTTTCGGGAATTACCAGAGCAAGCGCTCGGTAGTTCATACATGATGGCCGAAAAGCGCTTCTTAAATCTTGAGAAAAAACTTGAGAAAAATTCTGATCATAAAGATAAATATACTCAATTCATAAACGAGTATGAAAGGCTTGGGCATTTATCTAAAGTAGATAGACCATCATTTGGGTACTTCCTACCGCATCACTCTGTAATTAAAGAAACCAGAGAAACCACAAAACTTCGTGTAGTTTTTGATGGTTCCGCTAAAACTTCTTCAAAGAAATCATTAAATGACATTCAATATACCGGCCCTGTAGTACAGGATGAGCTGTTTAATATCTTGATTAGATTTCGTCAACATAAGTTCGTCCTTACGGGTGACATAATGAATTTCTATCGACAGATTTCTTTAGATCCCTCACAAAGGCATTTACAGCTGATCATCTGGCGAGACGATAAGGTTAAGCCCCTCGAATTTGCAGAATTAGGAACTGTTACCTACGGATTAAATTCCGCCTCATACCTAAGTACTAGGTGTCTCAAACAGCTTGCATTGGAATGCGATGATCCCATTGTTTCAGAAGTTATTCAAAAAGACTTTTATGTTGATGACATGTTGACCGGGTCATCGTCCGAGCGTGAATTGCATCATATCTATAGAAAGGTCACAGAGGTTCTCAATTCGGCATGCTTGCCTATTCACAAATTCCGTACTAACTGTCCTCAGATATTTCAGCATGATACTGAAACTCAAGGCCTTGATCTTAGTAAAGAATCCAGTGTATTAGGTGTCTTGTGGGCCCCTGACACTGACACATTACGCTTCACCTTAAATGTTGATTTCAATCAACAAAAGGTCACTAAACGAGAAATTTTGTCAAATACGTTAAAATCTTTGACCCACTCGGGTTATTAAGTCCATGCACAATAGCTTTAAAAATTTTGCTACAAAAGTTGTGGCTTCTCAAACTTGATTGGGACGATACAGTCCCTACTGAAATAAAAAATGTGTGGCAAAAGATGATAGGTAGCCTTAACTCTTTACTTACAGTAAATGTACCTAGACTCGCGCTCTGCGCTTCACCCATTTCCACAGAACTTCACTGCTTCGTAGATGCATCCCAGAATGCCTACGCCGCCTGTATCTACCTACGTACGGTGGACCCCGATACTTGCATATCTATTAAATTACTCTGTGCAAAGACACGTGTCTCCCCGATAAAACCTTTAACAATTCCGCGTCTTGAGTTATGCGCGGCCCTACTCGGAGCTCGCCTCACTGCTAAAACGACGAGTGCACTTCGGTGCGAAGTCAATCGTACCTACTATTGGTCTGATTCCACCATAGCATTAGCGTGGATAAATTCACAACCTCAGCTTTTAAAGGCATTCGTCTGCAATCGAGTAAACGAGATTCGTGAGCTCTCAGCTCAGTCTTTATCATCGTGGAGATACGTACCCACAGCTGTCAATCCCGCCGACATGGCTTCAAGAGGTGTAGAACCTACTATTTTGTCAAAGTCTGATTTGTGGTGGCGCGGACCCTCCTTCCTTTCAAATCAGGAAACGGAGTGGCCGCAAGCTCCTAGCTCTAAAATAAATTTACCAGAATTAAAAAATACCATCCAAGTCCATAACGCACAAAATATACCTACTTTTGTCGACTTTGATAAATATTCAAACCCCAATCGATTGATAAGAATCTATGCCTACGTGTTACGATTTATAGGTAATTGCAAAAATAAAAATAAAAATGTTAGTCCTTTGTGTAGTAAGGAACTTAACGATTCACTCGAGCTACTGATAAGGAACTGTCAATATGAGTCATACTCATCGGCAATAAATACTTTAAAGATAGGAAATAAACTCAAACCTAAATCTGCAATTTTACAGTTGGCTCTTTTCATTGACCACAGTGGAATTTTACGAGTAGGTGGTCGTCTTGATAATGCGACACTTTCATTCGAACAAAAGCATCCTGCTCTGCTAGACAGTAAACATCACTTTACAAAGATACTCATGAGATACGAACATGTCCGTCTATTTCACGCCGGCCCTCAGCTGCTCCTGAGTTCATTCAGAAAACAATACTGGCCTATAGGTGGTAGAAATTTAGCACGAAGTACAGTTCGTAAAAAAACTTGTACAAGCTATCTCCTAGCTGCTCAACCCAAGTTACCACAGGGACACAGCCTCATGGAGGACGGAGCGACATAGAAGACCAGGAAGTTCCTACAATACTTTGCAGCGAAGTGAGAAAAGCAATCCTATCGCAAAAGAGTGGGAAAGCGGCAGGAGAAGACAAGATAACAAATGAATTACTGAAAGGGTCAATCAATGTCATACTTGAACCAATCACTAAACTCTTCAATGATATACTACAATCTGAGAGCATTCCAACTCAATGGACAACCTCTACAATAATATTACTACATAAAAAAGGAGACAAAAGCTCAATAGACAACTATAGACCAATCAGTCTCATGTCCAGCATGTATAAAACATTCTCTAAAACTAGTAGTTCACCCCGAACTGAGATCTCGCGCACCGTAGATGGCTTACATTTCGACTTTCTTCTGACTACCCCTATAATTTCAAGTGCTACTACTGCCGAGTATGCCTATTGCGCTAGCTCTTCATGGTAAAAAATACATGCATGCATGCATGCAATACATAATGTCGTGTCTAATTTTTCATTTATTTCATATTTTTTATGAATTCTCGTCGTATTTCTAAAACTATACGTGCTAGAATAAAAATAATAACTATTTTGGAATGTACAAATAAAGACCTTTCATTTGACACCCCATTCAATATATTTGTTTACTTAACTTTTTTTACCCCAATTATTTTCATTCTTTATCAAAATTTTTTTTATCACGAAAATAAATCAAGTAGCATCTAAAATCATTGCAAACCAAACCGCAACGATGCCACTCTCTTTTTAAGACCGACCAGTCAATGAGCTACAAAGACATCGAAACTCTATGAAACGGGAGCTCTTGCAGCTCTGGTTTCGTAGTTTTTGTTCTTTGGTCGTATTTCAAAAACTATATATCTTAGATTAAAAATAAAAACCATTTTGGAATGTACTAAATAAGCCCTTTCGTTTGACACCCCACTTAATATATTTATGTAACTTAAAAAAAAAATTACCCCCTTGGGAACCTAATATCTTCACAACCCCTTCATCGATTAAGCTCATATGCTCCACCGTAAATTTCCTTACTACAACCTACTGACCTACCAAGTTTCATGCAGATTGGATGAACGGTTCGACAGTTATGCGCGAACAACAATTCGTGAAACATACATACAAACATACAAACATACAAACATACAAAGCAAAATCGCCCAACTTACCACTAAGATCTTCGCTCGCTTCGCTCGCTCGATCGATAATCTTGAACAGGATCACCAAACGCTTAGATGAAGAACAACCGAGAGAACAGGCTGGGTTCCGAAGCGACTTCTCTACACTGGACCATATCCACACACTTAAACAGCTTCTCGAAAAATATAACGAATATGGAAAGCAATACTATCTAACGTTTGTTGACTACAATAAAGCATTTGATTCTTTGCATCATGACTCTATATACAAAGCTTTGACAAATCAGGGAGTAGGGAAAAAGTACATCAGGATAATTAAGGAAATATATAGTAAAAGTACTGCAAAAATCCAATTAGAAAAGGTAGGAGAAGAATTCTTGATTCAAAGAGGAGTGAGACAAGGAGACCCACTCTCCCCAAAAATTTTCTCTGCTGTCCTGGAAGACGTATTCAGGAACTTAGACTGGGACGACTACGGGCTCAACATCGATGGAAAGAAAATAACCCATCTAAGATTCGCCGACGACCTAATACTTTTTGCAGAAAACGCCGAGATTATGCAGATCATGCTCTTGCAGCTGAAAGAGGAGAGCGAAAAAGTAGGTCTTACAATGAATACAAGCAAAACAAAAGCAATGACAAACTGGTCCAGCAGCATCGAAAGTGCCCCACCCGACCCTATTGTAGTAGGAGACCAAGCGATAGAATACGTAGACCAATATATTTACCTAGGCCAGATAATCTCACCAAAGAATCTGATGGCAAAAGAGATCGAAAAAAGAATAACAAACAGCTGGTCTCGCTACTGGTCTCTCAAAGAAATTATGAAAAATAAATCAATCCCCATCAGAGACAAAAGCAGGGTCTTCAATACGTGCATCTTACCAATCCTAACATACGGCTGCCCAACATGGTCACTCACCAAAGCAAACAGTCACAGACTAGAAGTTTGCCAACACGGAATGGAAAGAAGTATGATAAATATAAAACTAAAAGACAGAGAGAGGCTGGAGGACATAAGAGAGAAAACTAAAGTGAAGGATGTCACTAAAACAATAAGAAGGCAGAAATGGCGCTGGACTGGACATATGATGAGGTCCCGGAAAAACAAGTGGGCATATGACTGTACAGTTTGGTACCCAAGAGATGGCAAACGCAGTAGAGGGAGACAGTTAAAGAGATGGGAGGACGATCTGCCCAAGGGTTGGCGCAGAGCGTGCCTAGACCGCGCTCAATGGCAGAGTCTGGAGGAGGCCTTTGTCGAAGGACAACCTGACCTAGGTTTCGATGTCAATGAAACATCTAATTAAGTTTAATAGTTAAGTATAGGTTTAGTTAGTAATTTAAGTTAAGCTTAAGTCATAATGTTATAATAAGGTCAGAGAATAAAGGCTCTTTTTATTTATTTTTATTTATTTATTACAGTTCGTAAATGTATTGTTTGTACAAGATATAAAGCCAAGACAATGGAGCCATTCATGGGAAACCTACCTTTAAATAGGGTTTCACAATTTTATCCCTTTCAAACTTGTGGTGTTGATTTCGCAGGACCGTTCATGATTTCTAATAAAATCGGACGTGGTAATAAAATATCAAAATGTTACCTATGTTTATTTGTTTGTTTTTCTGTTAAAGCAGTCCACTTAGAAACGGTCAGCGATCTCAGCACTCAAGCGTTCATTTCAAGCCTAAAGCGATTTATCGCTAGAAGGGGCAAGCCTGACAACATTTACTGTGATAACGGTAAAAATTTCGTGGGGGCCAACAATGAATTAGGTAGGGTAATGCGGTCAAGTCTTCGTGATCTTAAAGATTACTCCGCAAATGAGGGCATTAAATTCAACTTCAACCCACCTTATTCACCCTCACTAGGAGGTCTATGGGAGGCCGGCATAAAAAGCGCAAAGCATCACTTAAAGCGCATAGCTGGGAATACGTCATTAACTTTCGAGGAGTTGAGCACGCTTTTTACGCAAATCGAAGCGATCCTCAACTCCCGACCCCTTACTCCTTTAACATCTGACCCAAACGACCTTTCTCCTCTCACCCCAGGGCACTTCCTCATCGGGCGGCCGCTGACGTCACTGCCATCACCTCCAGCGTCCGACGCGAAGACACGCATCCGCTGTCGTTACCGAATGATCGAGGGACTGCGCCAACACTTCTGGGCCCGGTGGAGAAACGAATACCTACTAGAACTACAACAGCGTTACAAAGGACGCAATCACGAGCGAAACCTTCAAGAAGGAGACCTAGTCGTCTTCAAGGAAGATGGTCTCCCTCCCCTCAAATGGAGAATCGGACGAGCCCAGCGTCTTTATATGGGCTCAGACAATGTCTGCAGGGTGGCGGACTTCTTAACGTTCCGAGGAATCGAACGACGAGCCGTAAACAAGGTCTGCCTACTTCCACTTGAGCACGACATCATCACAGAAGAGGAGGAGAATAAGAATCTTGAAAGTTGAGTCTTTCAAGGCCCCCGAAGATGTTCACGCCTCAGCCGCGTGCGCCTATCGGCCCCCACATTCCAATGGAGCCTGGCGGGGAGCGGGCGGACGCGGGGGGACGGGACCCTGCCACTGCATCGCGAGCGGCGACGCGTCACTAGCCACCAGCCCGACCACCCGATCACACGCGCGCGCCTTTACGATTAATTACGCATTTATTAATATAAATTGTATTTTGCGAAAGTATTAAAAGAACCTAAATTGTAAAAACATTTGTTTCCTTTGAGCGTAGACACCATGCTAAATTCAGAGCACTAAATGCTAGTTCATTCATAATTTAATGCTTTGTCTCGCTCTTTGGCCTAAGAATTGCGTGTTGTGCATCCTTCTTTTACCGATGCTAACTGACTGAAGTTAGCAACAGTTAGCCTCAGTAAAAGTAGGATGCCCACTCCCTAAGGCTGATTTTAGTCTCACGCTCACCGTCAGCGCTGATAGGCGAGTGATCTTTATTACAATGAAATAAGGATACTGATTGTTTATCAGAAATGGCTACGCTGATTGCTCTCGTCATTGCTGGACAATCAGTATCCTTATTTCATTGTAATAAAGATCACTCGCCTATCAGCGCTGACGGTGAGCGTGAGACTAAAATCAGCCTAAGCTGAGAATGGTTTACCTTCATCTTTGGCCAGAATTAACCTATCTATATCGTCAGCATTTTCCACATTTTGCCACTGAACGCCGCCAGATGTCTCCACAAACGCGCTCACAGGCTTGGCGTACTGCGAGCTATTCTCGACCTTATGGCCACTGCCACAGAGCATCCTTCGCAACTCCTGCAGTTGGGTGATGGTGTCTGGGATAATGGGGTTGAAGCCGTATTGTTCTAACATGTCTTGGTACTGGAAAAAAAATGGACACAAAAAAATGATAATCATAAAGTTAAATTACCTAAATGTGGACCTTATGTGGTAAAGGTTTAATTCTTTTTCCTAATGATTTCCATCCAAATAATACTACGCCATAGGCAGTGGACCGATTCGAATAGGTGCTAGGTATTAAAAACCGCGATGAAATTTGGAATAGCCATGAACACTTCAGCGTAGAAAAATGTTCTGACCATGCAAGCTAAACCGAGAACGGAAGCTAGTGTATCAAAAAATGTTGCCAATTTTGCTTTAAAGAGTTTTTAATCTTCTGTAGATACTACTAGTAGTTCGCCCCGAACTGAGATCTCGCGCACCGTAGATGGCCAACATTTGGACTTTCTTCTGACTACCCCTATAATTTCAAGTGCTACTACTGCCGGGTATGCCTATTGCGCTAGCTCTTCATGGTAAAAAATACTAGCATGCATGCAATACATAATGTCGTGTCTAATTTTTCATTTATTTCATATTTATGAATTCTCGTCGTATTTTTAAAAGTATACGTCCTAGAATAAAAATAATAACTATTTTAGAATGTACAAATAAAGACCTTGCATTTGACACCGCACTCAATATATTTGTTTACTTAACTTTTTTTACCCCAATTATTTTCATTTTTTATCAAATTTTTTTTTATCTTGAAAATAAATCAAGTAGCATCTAAAATCATTGCAAACCAAACCGCAACGATGCCACTCTCTTTTTAAGACCGACCAGTCAATGAGCTACGAAGACATCGAAACTCTATGAAACGGGAGCTCTTGCAGCTCTGGTTTCGTAGTTTTTGGTCTTTGGTCGTATTTCAAAAACTATACATCCTAGATTAAAAATAAAAACCATTTTGGAATGTACAAAATAAGCCCTTTCGTATGACACCCCACTCAATATATTTGTGTAACTTTCATAATTTTTTACCCCCTTGGGAACCCAATATCTTCACAACCCCTTCATCGATTAAGCTCATATGCTCCACCGTAAATTTCCTTACCACAACCTATTGACCTACCAAGTTTCATGCAGATTGGATGAACGGTTCGACAGTTATGCTCGAACAACAATTCGTGAAACATACAAACATACAAACATACAAACATACAAACATACAAAGCAAAATCGCCCAACTTACCACTAAGATCTTCGCTCGCTTCGCTCGCTCGATCGATAATAAGATAAATATTAAAAAAAAATCATCAAAATCGGTCCACAATTGACGGAGAAATCGTTGATGAACATAAGTAGGTAGTACATAAAAAATAAAAGATTCCGATGAATTGAGAACCTCCTCCTTTTTCGAAGACAGTGAAAAAGGGTTTAATTTTTTGTTTTTGAGATTATGAAAGCCTCTTCGGCTTTATTTATGCAGATGAGTTACTGATTAATTCTTTACTGTGATTAAAAATCAACATCGGCCCGTGAAAAAAGCGGAATTCGAAACGCGAGAATTTCATTTTGTGAATTCCTGTGTTTCATAGGTATCACGAACAAAACACCATAATAAATAGGCAATTTTATCAAAGAGTTATGTCATAATCTATAACTAGTAGTTCGCCCCGAACTGAGATCTCGCGCACCGTAGATGGCTTACATTTGGACTTTCTTCTGACTACCCCTATAATTTCAAGTGCTACTACTGATACTGCCAAGTATGCCTATTGCGCTAGCTCTTCATGGTAAAAAATACTGGCATGCATGCAATACATAATGTCGTGTCTAATTTTTCATTTAGGTATTTCATATTTATGAATTCTCGTCGTATTTCTAAAAGTATACGTCCTAGAATAAAAATAATAACTATTTTGGAATGTACAAATAAAGACCTTTCATTTGACAGCCCACTCAATATATTTGTTTACTTAACTTTTTTTACCCCAATTATTTTCATTCTTTATCAAAATTTTTTTTATCATGAAAATAAATCAAGTAGCATCTAAAATCATTGCAAACCAAACCGCAACGATGCCACTCTCTTTTTAAGACCGACCAGTCAATGAGCTACGAAGTCATCGAAACTCTATGCAACGGGAGCTCTTGCAGCTCTGGTTTCGTAGTTTTTGGTCTTTGGTCGTATTTCAAAAACTATACATCCTAGATTAAAAATAAAAACCATTTTGGAATGTACAAAATAAGCCCTTTCGTATGACACCCCACTCAATTTATTTGTGTAACTTTCATAATTTTTTACCCCCTTGGGAACCCAATATCTTCACAACCCCTTCATCGATTAAGCTCATATGCTCCCCCGTAAATTTCCTTACCACAACCTATTGACCTACCAAGTTTCATGCAGATTGGATGAACGGTTCGACAGTTATGCTCGAACAACAATTCGTGAAACATACAAACATACAAACATACAAACATACAAACATACAAACATACAAACATACAAACATACAAAGCAAAATCGCCCAACTTACCACTAAGATCTTCGCTCGCTTCGCTCGCTCGATCGATTACCATGTTGGCTTTGTGTTTAAGTAGGTAGGTAGGGGAACCTGTTGAACCTCGTCCATTGATATCCCTCGGCCACCAAGGCTTATCTCGTAATCTGTGCGAGTTTTTTTGTTTTTGTCTGTGGCATTATAATCGTCATTGGTCAACACCAACATGAAGCTAGAATCGAAAAACCAGCGTGGAGTGAGTAAGGCGTGAGCATTAAAAATTTAAAAAAGTGCTCAAAAAGAGCATATTTTTGATTTTACTTTAAGTTAATTCATATGTAACAGTACATACTTACGAGATAACCATTTAGTGCAATCAAATATAGGTGAAATGGTCTTTAGATAGGCATAGAAATATCGACCCAAATCGAACTGAAAGTGCATTATAAAAATTCGTTAATTTAAAATTAGGCAATGTTGTACCTTTGCCACCATATTTGCTTTGTACTTTGGACAGGGGCTTACGTACAAATTTGTATCAAGATATCAAACAGAAAAAAAAAACACCAAAGAAGGTTTATACAAAGAGAGAAGTCTATCTTGTCCTAAAAGCTGTAAAGTATTTGGACTTTTGTTGATAAATTATCATAATAAGACGCGATAATGATCTTAAGATTACAGAAAATTTAAGAACTTATTGTTTTTTTATTATTCTAGCATAACTTAAGATAAAAATGTAAATTATTATTACTTTATATCTAAAGTATATACCACAAAAATGTTCTTTCTATTAATTTAAAAATAAAGCATTATTTGATTCGATAACATGGTATTTTTATGAAAAAAAACTAGTAAGGTCAAGGTACATCTTGCAGTGACCAAGGTATATCTGGTGTGTTGTACCTTTGACAATTTCCCATTTTTTGTTCAAATCTCTTTATCTTCTAAAGTACCATTAAAAATACAAAATTTATTTCATAAATATGTAGTCAAATAGTGTATCTTTACATGTGTCCATATTAGGTAAACCTAATTCCAATCTTTATAGACAAAAAAATTAAATAAGATCGTGTGGCCGAGGTTCAACAGGTTCCCCTACCTACCTCGTCGGTTAGTTGTCCAAACTCCCTCTGGTCGGGGCTCACATAGCAGCATCGGTTCGTCATCGGCTTGGCTGCATTGATCTCTTTTCTGGAAACACTGTTAAGTATCAAAATTAAAATTATTGGGTAAGAAAACTAAGATAAAGAACTTACAAAGTTCGCTGAATAAATCATCTAGATTTTAGTAAAGATGCAAATCATTATTATATTCATACTAGCTTCCGCCCGCGGCTTAAAAGCCGGATAAAAATCCTATGTCCTATTCCCGGTCATATCTATCTCTATTTTAAAGAGCCAAATCGGTTCAGTGGTTGTAGAGTTATAATGGTGGGGTAATCAAGTAGGTAAGTAATTCGTATGAGCAAGTGGCCAAATCTGGTGACGGAGTTTTTAGGCCGCCTATAGGCCTCTGTCATGGCTTAACGACTTAAATGCCGGGCCCAACAATTTGACGTGACCCTCTGAAGCACGGAAAAGTGGGGAAAAAAAAAAACAAGTGTGCTTTTGAACAAACGACTGAAGTCGCCTCGCCCAACGTTTTGCGCTTTTGTCACGCATTCACCAGCTTACTTCCCAAGTCAAGTGACTTATAGAAGTTTTACTTCAAAAATGTTGTTGTTAGTACCATTGTGTTGAAAGAATTGACCCGACACGTAGTCACTGTGACTGCGGGGTCCCCGTTCAAACGATGTCCCACTTACTTGTTTGTCCCTTGTGTTGTGCCCTACCACCTGCACAAGGGAGGACCTAATAAACGCCACGGACGAGGGAGTAAAGGTGGCAAGGTTCTACTCGAATTTAATTTAAGTAGTTGTTGTAAACCTCTGACACGCAAGAAGAAGAACTTCAAAAATGGGGTTAGTTTCTACATACCGTGGTGGAAACACTTCCTCCACCGTGTCGGCCCCATTCCTAGGCCTCATTCCTTTGATCCCGGCCTCGTTGTCGTTCCGCTTCGGGTACCTACCAAGCCTACGTTGGTTCCTGTTCATTTTGGTATAGAAACATATTTTACAATGGATTTTGATCACATTTTCGTGGGCAGTTCAATTTATTCACAGTGTCATGACAGCCCAATAAAGCTGGGAACAAATTATCGGACGCGGCTGACAGCCGCGACTGATAAGTGTGCACACCGTCCGAACACAATAAACAACAATAAACAACAATAAACAACAACAAACAACAACCGAACCGAACAGTCCGAACAACAATAAACAACAATAATAATGTTAATATAAATTATAATTTATTTTGTAAAACCATTGTACAATTACTCAATCTACACATTCCAAAAACAATTATAAAAATAAAAACTAAAAACAAAAAACCATGGCTAACGACTGGCATAAAAAAATCTTGCAAGCATAAAAGATCCTTAAAAATCATTGCATTACATTTCAATAATCCAACTCTTAATGAAAATTATAAACAATATGAAAAAACGTTAAGAAAAACCGTTGTTACCTCCAAAAAATTACAAAACATCAAAATAATTCAAAAATCAGACAATATTACTAAGACTATGTGGCATATAGTTAAAAAACAAACAAATAAATTACCTAAAAAAAGTAAACTAAACATAAAATTAAAAATAAATAACAAAATATTAGAGGATCCAGAAATAATTGCAAACACTTTCAATGGCTTTTTTGTATCAGTCGGAAACAGTAGGTACAGGCTCTCAAGTCCCTACCGGTCGACCAGTAATTACCCCTGCTGAGAACTCAATGTATTTACAACCTGTCACCGTGCAAGAAACCATAAAATCCATGCAAAAACTAAAAAATAAGCGAAGCTGTGGGCATGATGAAATTCCTCCAATTTTATTAAAAAAATGTATAATGGAACTAGCATCCCCTTTGACATATCTTATAAACCAATCTTTTATTGAAGGCACTGTTCCAGATTTATTAAAAATATCAGTAATTAAACCACTACACAAAAAAGACGACAAAACTGATTGCAACAACTATCGACCTATAGCCCTGCTTCCCACCTTTTCAAAGTTATTTGAAGGTGCGATGTCTAGCCGTATGTACTCTTACTGTGAAAAGTTTCAAATATTTAGCGACAACCAAAATGGCTTCAGAAAAAATCGATCCACATCCCTAGCAGTTTATAAGTATATCCATGACATATTAAACATAATAAATAATAAAAACCACGCTGTTGGTTTACTATTAGATATGAGCAAAGCTTATGATAGAGTAACGTATGAAATATTACTAAAGAAACTTCATGGAATAGGTGTCCGAGGCCTGGTTCACGATTGGTTTAAATCATATTTTAATAATAGAAGTCAATATGTAGAAATAGAACACTATAACAACTCCACAGGTTATATCACTAAAGTAAAGTCTAAAAAAATAAATGTCTTAAAATCAATTCCACAGGGCAGTGTTCTAGGTTGTATTTTATTCCTGATATATATAAATGACTTGCCTAAAAATATAGTAAACTCATGTACTCTTTTTGCAGACGACATATCAGTCATAATTCCTATCAAAACTGCCTCAGACTGTAATAAAATACTAGAAACCACTTTGTTAGATATAAAAAATTGGTTAGATGAACACAGCCTTCAATTAAATTTTAAAAAAACTAAACTAATGCAATTTTATCCCTACCAAAAAAAACCATTAATCATAAATTACTCATTTCAAAACACTCCACTAGAATCCGTAAACACATATCCTCTTCTAGGAATAGAAATAGACTCAAATTTAAATTGGAAATCACACATAAAAAAAATATCAAGTAAACTTTCAAGATTTACATATGCTCTATATGAACTTAAAAAAATAACTGATGAAAAAACAGCTTTGAGTGCATATTATGCATATGCACACTCTTGGCTCCTTTATGGAATTGTTTTATGGGGAAATAGCTCAGATGTTCAAAAATTATTTATTCTACAAAAAAGATGTATACGCATCACTTATAATCTAGACGCCATGCAAAGTTGCAAACCTTACTTTGTAACGAAACAAATTTTAACACTTCATAGCTTATACATCCTAGAAGTAGGTAGGAGTTTTTGTAAAAAAACATTTCAATCTTTTCAAAATTTACACTCGCCCCCAAAATTTACGTCAACGCAGCAGATTAGACCTCCCTTTCTCTAAACTTCAATTATTTCATTCTGCTCCATATGCCATGTCAATTAAAATATATAACAAAATACCTAGTAATATTAAAAATGAGGATAGTTTACAAAAATTTAAAAACCTTTTAAAAAAATATCTACTTAAAAACTGCTTTTACTCTCTGCAAGAGTTTTTAAGTGCAAATTAGCTGTAAGAAATCTGATCTCTTAGTTTTAAGCCACATAAAAAAGCTAATTTTAATTTTAAAATAAGTACCTACCTTCTAACTTAGTTAAGTACCTACTTAATTAAAAATTTTGCAATGTCCTTTCAGGACTCATGTTCTAGCCACTAGTACAAAATTGATAAGATCTCAAATGTACCTACTTATAACATGATGCAATAAATACTTTTGACTTTTTGACTTTTGACACCCAGCGGGCCAGATTGCCTTCGGACGTCTGAAGGTCCAAGGACGCGTCCGCGACTTTCGTCAGATAATGTGCACAGTTCTATGTTCGTTCTATATCCAGATACCTATTCAGTCGCGGCTATCTGCCGCGTCCGTAAGCCGCGTCCGATAGTTTGTTTCCAGCTTAAGCATCACAGAAAACTATTACTGATGGCATAGACTGAACTTGATCTATAAAATGTCAACAGCTTGACAATTTAATTCAATGATGTTTTTGTTTTTTCTTTAGCCAAGTTGTAATATTAAACCTTCATAGTTATGTCCGAAGCAAGATTTCAAAAAGTCTTTTGTAAGTAGGTAGGTATATTTTTAACTGGCAGCGCCCTCGCGCAAGAACCTTCCCTCGCGGCGTTGCCCCCGTAGTGATGGTAATGGTGATGATGATGAAAAGTAGCCTATAACAAGCCTATAACCTTCCTCAAGAGTTAAGCTATCAAATCATCAATCATCATCAGAATATATAGGTAAGGCTTTCGTTACTGACTGACTGACATATCAACGCACAGCCTAAAGTTTAGGCTGTGCGTTGATATGTAAGTACCTACTTAAGTCTTAAGTATGTATGAAATTCAACCCTAGTGTCTATGCCTTATGCCTTATTTGCCACCTAGCGACTAATAGCCAATAGTGATAGTTGACTGAGTCAAACCTTACTGCGCAGTTCATCCATCTGCCGCCAGAATGCGTGTCGCTGAATTGTATGGATTGTATGGATAGTTGTACTCCTCCAGGCACCAGATGGTGTGCGGTTTCTAGAATCTTCGATATGCGAGGGTTCCAGTTCCAGAGGCCGGATACCGCTAGCGTTTCCGCCCAATGGCGGGGAATAGCGGAAGTTTTCCCGTTTCATACATAGTGGATTTAAGTGAACTGTGGAGCCCGCCCGCCGCTAGATTAGCCTTGACGCGGCCGGTCGCGGTCGCCCTTTCGTGTTTTTCTCTTTGTTCTTACTTATCATTGTCAATAATACGGTTATTATATTAACAAATACTTAAAGTTTCTTAATTAAGTTTAAGTCTTGTTTTTATTCACGTCTTTACCGTGAGATCTGCTGTCTCGAACAGTATTAAATTTTTAAGCGGTCGGAGCATTTAAGTGTAGGTAAGTACTTACGTACTTTTATAAATGTAGTGTAACTGAACTAATGAACTAAAGGTATACTACGTAGGGTCAGGGAGGCCGGTTCTTCCCCGTGGTCAAACTATTCATACTATCCGCAATCGCGTCGCGCTCCGATCCGCCATCTTGTCAGTAGCCACGAATCCGATGTTTCACTCCACAGTAAAGTAATGTCCGCGAAAACGGATAGGTAAATTGTGTGTAAAATAGTCTGTTGCTTACAGAATTTGCTGTTGTAGAATTAAAATGAGTTAATTGTGTTGACCAATCAAAGTAAGTTTAGTCATTTTAACAATGTTTATTAATTTTACAGTAGGGCCAACGGATCTCGGCGTTCGTGAAGTTAGCCGTTTCGATGCGCAGTGCAACTTTTTCATACAAAATTTTCTACTGCGCAGCGAAAAGCCTGACTTCACGAACGCCTAGATCCATCGGCCCAACTGTACCTACATTGAATTTTGTCGAAATTGTCTCATAGTCTAATAATGCTGGGGCCACACTGCGGGGATATGGCAAATTATTTGCCGGTATTCTGTATTGTGGCTATACGAAATTTGGCAAATAATTTGCCATATCCCCGTAGTGTGGCCCCAGCATGAGGGCCACTTCCAATGCGTGTAAATAAGGCCGGTAAAGAAGTACAAGATTTTACTAGGTACGTACCTACCTAATCTTTTGTTATTTGAAATACTTACCTATGATATGTATATGATATGAGATGTATATGAAGCATTGATGAAGCATCTATGAAACATCTGATTTTTCATCAAAAGTGTCCACTTTGACCCCCAGATCACTCCAGAGAGTTTTGTCGCCATACTTACAAGCGTACCTACCTACCTATTATTATATGTTCGCTTCAAATACTCCGAACGGTATAGTCATCATCTTCTTATGAACAGAGTTCTATAAATACCATCCCGTATTTACGTGAGTGAGACTGAGTCATGAAAACACAAAGTAAACACAACTGTCGATTTGTATTGAGCGTTATCTAAAACTAAGTAAAATAAATATTGTAACATAGGAAGTAGGTACCTACGTAGGTAGAAGTACCTAGAAGCGAATACTTAAGTAGGTACAATAGAGATATTCACATTTTTAGGGTTCCGTAGTCCTGACAAGGAACCCCTAAGGTTTCGTTATGTCCGTTTTTAGGGTTCCGTACCTTAAAAGGTAAAAAAAGGAACCCTTATAAGATCACTTTCTTGTCCGTCTGTCTGTCTGTCTGTCTGTCCGTCTGTCCGTGTGTCACCATCGATTATCTCAGGAACGGGTGGAGCTAGCAAGTTGAAATTTATACCATATACTGAGGTATATAGTCCCTATTGTGAGTATAAAAATCAAGGTCCTGAGTCAACACCATAAAAAGATATAGGCAAATTTAAGTTTTCGTGAAAACTTGTAAGAACCAAAACTTACCTTAATTATCAGTTTTTTTTATTTTTCGGAATGTTTCCTTTACTTGTGCTGTAAGACCTTGCTTGTAACCAAATTTGACAATTCTAGGTCAACCGGAAGTACCCTAGAGGTTTTGGGTTGAAAACCTAAATGGTAGTTCCCGTTGACCTAGAATCACGAAGGCAAAAAGCAAGGTCTTATAGCACAAATAAAGGAAAAATTCCAAAAAATTAAAAAAGTTGAAAAGTAAAGGGTGTTCCCATACATACATAGTTGACGCCAATTAAGATTGTCCTCTGAGTTGTATGGGCGCTCATACAAATAAGCGGGCTACAATAACATATTGGGTAAAATGGGTAGGTACGGAACCCTCGGCGTACGAGTTCTACTCGCACTTGACCGGTTTTTTTTTTAATCAGACGCATATTCAATTATGTTTTCATTATAAAACGACTTCTACGTGCACAATGTTGCGAGCAAGCGATAATAAAATATACTTACCTAATCGAACTGATTAGGTAGGTAGGTACTAATAAATAACTGTGACTTAAATAGACATAAATATAATGTTATCTTATAGGAACAAAACAGTTTCTGCAGATAAAATTTATTAAATTGGAATCACTTCACCGTAATGGTAAGGTATTTGCAAAAATAGAGTCTGAGGTAGCCTGAGTGTCAGCTTGGTATATCTGACGGATAACTGGAACCGTAAAATACGCCAACATTGCCCGCTTTTTTCGAATAATTTCAATTTTGTAAAAAATTTCTATGGGAACGTAAGTATTTTCTTTTATCATCTGCTATTATAAGATTATGTGCATGTATTACTTTATCAGATTTTATGATGCGTCAATATTTAATTAAGTATTTTATACATTTTGATGGCGGGCAAAGTTATCTGGACTTTTAGCCAACATTGCCCACGTTGATTTTTGACGCAAATATAGCCTCTAGAGAGATGAAATAAAAAGCCAATACAAGAATTTAGGCAATAATGGCGTTTACTTTAGGTTTTAAAACGATACTATAAAAGGTTTCCTAGCAAAGTGGCTGGGCAAAGTTACCCTGACATTTTTTGTCTTTTTCATACAAACCGCATTTCACAAATTAAAAGTGCTAGGGTTGGCACTTCTTAGTTAACTGATCTTGTGATCGTAGTTGTTGTAGGTATAAAAAAACTGGTTATTTTTCATTCAGGTATTTATTTAATAAACTTTAATCAACATATTTATATAGGTACCCAAATGAAAATGAAATACTAATTGAGATCAAATGATGTTAGGAGCTAAATTAAAATAATTACTAAACTATTAGACATTTTCAGCTAACTGTCACTATTATTATTGCATTGTCACCGAAAACTCATAATTTTACCTAAATTCAGCTCAATTTGACACCGGGAAGTAGGTCAAATTAAGCTTGCAAGAATTGACCCGGACAAACATACTTACAAACATAGGAACTTACAAACATACAAACATTGCAAGTTAATTAAAAGCTTTAAAAAAAACAAGTTTCTGAAGTGCCAACCCTAAGCTTATTTTGATGGCGGGCAATGTTGTCAATAGTAGATCGCTACATTGCTGGATAACTTTGCCCACCGCTATAACTCTTGTTTGAAAAGACATTTAGCAACGATAACAACATATTAATACTCCTAAAATGTTCTTACATATCATAATATTAATAAAACTAACCTGTGTTTTCGCCATCACTCACAATTCACTTATGAATTTGCACCAAAATTTGCCCGCGAAAATACGCACCGTACTCGAAGAGTTCCAACAAGTTACTGAGTGAAGCTAGCGACATACCAGATAGACAGTGTTGCTAGACACATAACCTATTTTCTATCAAATTCAAAAAATGTTAACATATTATTCAAATATTTTTGCAATTTAAAGATTTGCTTAAAAATTGATCTTCGGGCAAAATTACCCTTGGTGGCAATGTTGGCGTATTTTACGGAATAAACGTTCATTAGAGTGATTGCTTCATTTTTCTTTCATTCCATGGTCACTTTCGTTTTGCTTTAGTAGACGTGCCACTTTAGGTGAAAGATGCAAAATGAGACACGAAAATGAACAAAAAAGAAACCGTCTGATTCCACCTTGTGAACTTTTGTGTTATAATGTACTTAGGTAGGTACAGAAAGCGTCATTAATTGGTATCCCCCTAGTAAGAGGTCGGTTTGCAAGCTGTTGATCTCAACTTTTGTAAAAACTTTTACATCCTTGCTTACTTATGGATATCTTATTTCGCTCGAGTTCCTAAACAACAATAGCTGATATAATACCCAACTGAAATCCAAGGTTGAAATGAAAAGAGTCTTTGTTCAAATCAATAGGGGGATACCGATTGATGACGCTGACTGTACCTACCTACATATATTTATTTTCTTATTTTTAGGCCCCTGTAATGACTTCAGAAGTAGACCAACTGATCCACCGCTTGGAGCAACTTCAGAACGTCAGCTTTAGAGACCCAGTCGCCGCACGCGTTCACCACGCTAACGCTGACGCTGCGCTCTGTCTAATATTCCACATCGGACGAGAACAGATCACATTCACCGAGGAACAGAAGCAGGCCGTGGCAACCAATCTCGTCGCAGCGATCAGACCTCTGCAGATTAACATCCAAGACCACAGCTTCGAGATCACGACGAGACCCAAAACGATTATCTTGGAAAAGAGATCCGCAATACAGTTTCTAGTGGATGACTACGGAACGTTACAAATTCCGGGTAACGGAAAGCTGTCCGCCGTGTTCAAACGAGTCCTTCTGACTGAAACTATTCAGATTCTCGACGAGATTATAGAAGAGTACCGCGAAGACGAGACCGATCCGGACTACGAGCTAGTCAAGCGGTTCCGCGAGGAGTACGGTTCGACGGAGGACCTCTCCGGCCGCGATCTGCCGGGTATACCGCCTTCGCACTCCTGGTGGGCCTGACGATGTGGAACATTCTAAACTCCATTCCCGTCGTGGGTCACGTCAAAGCTGTGGTTCATTATGCGACGGGAGACACCGAAGCGGGGAACCGGGCCCTGCTGGACTCGACCCGGTCGACGGCGGTGATGGGCGCCGGCGCGGTGGGGTTCGTGGCGGGGCCAGTGGGCTCCGCGGCGCTCGGTGCGTCCGCCGGCGCGCTGTGGGACTGCGCCGAGTCCGTCGCTACTGATGAACCGAAGGGGCTCGTCAGAGACCTCGGGAACATCGTCGAAACCGCTTCGAAAGGTGAAGTGCCTATCGGTGGTATCCTCCAGACCACTCTGACACTGGGCGGGGACGTGCTCGGTGGAGTGGGAGGTGGTAGCTTGGCAGGCTCCGTGACGAAGGTCGCTGGACAATCCGCAGCTAAGTCTGTCGGGACATCCGTTGGCAAGTCGGCAGGAGAGACTATCCTTAAATCTGCTAGCGTGCCCGCTGGCGAGACATTTGGTAAATCTGTTGCCCAATCTGTTGGTAAATCTGTCGGAAAATCTGTTGGTAAATCTGTCGGTAAATCAGTGACAAATGAAGTAACTAAAGCTGCCGTGGAGGTGGCAGTAGTTTTAACTACGCAAGCTGCTGCCAAAAAGACAAACGAAGCTCTGGAAGATTTACCACAGTCAAATAAATCCGGTGGGTCGCCACAAAAGCCCAAGCCTTCGAATGAATCTTCTAAGTCGTGCAGCGGCTCAGGCAGCGGCTCGGGCAGCGTCTCGGCGACCGGCGGCAGCGGCCAGCCGCCGCGGCGGAATCCCAGGAAGACTGATTCAAATCAACAGACACAGCCAGAGTCACCTTGGCAACAATTATTCGAACTATTTGACAACGTGGAATCATTGGACGAGATATCCATTCAGAATGTTTTCCTTTTTAAAAATCTGAAATCATATCAAAAGTCATATTTGAAATTTTTGTTAACAAAGATAATTAGGAAAGGCTTCCTGAGCAGGGTTATAAAAACAATAGTGAATATTCTGAAAACTGTGGAATCAGACGAGATCAACTTCTTAAATTTTATAAGTTTGGCCGAGTTCATAGAACAGTACTTGGAGGAGAAGGCGAAACGTCAACACAACAGGCGGGAAAACTCGCCGGGCACCTTCATACGAACCAAGACTGAGATCATTGTGAACATCGTGAGCAGGCTGATTCTTAAACACGACTGCACCATTACAAGACTTTTTCAAGAAATACGAGACCAAATTGAACAGTTTACTTTACCTATTAACTTTCGCGATATTTTCTGCGCCATTTACCATTATTATAAGCACCGATGTGTGGGTAAATACGAACTCAGCGTTAAAAAGTACTACAAATTAATAAAGAAGAATTTAGACATAATCATGGGAACACGGGAATATCGAGATTTACTCGACCATGGTAAAGAAGTAACGTTTGAAAGGTATTACGACATCTACGGCACTCGTTTGGTGATCATAATTAAAAAACAGGGATGCAGAATTGTAATTTCCACTGTACTGTTTAAGCATGGTACCAACAAAGGTGACAACGATGGCGACATGTATATTAACGATAGAAAGCTAAGCTGAAAAGCTTTAGAGCTAAGCATATTGTAGGTACCTACATTCATTTAATGCAGAACTTATGCTTAGATTATGATTATTATACATACGAAAAGTCCGAAAACTGAAATGTCGATCCTTGAAATGCCCATGCTTGAAATAGCGAATGCTCGTAAAGTGTTAAAATTAAGTGATTTTCATTGACTGTAGTCGAGTATTTCATATTGTGATAATAGGTACCTACTGTTTGATAATAAAATGTATTGATTTTTGAACACCATGTATCATTCTCTCCATCCGTTCTCCTTTGTATTTTGTACACTCGGAATTAGAAACCAAATACATCGGAATTAGAATTTTTACATCGGAAAAATTTCAAATGTAAAACAAGTCGGAAGCTTCTAGCTTCCGACTTGTTTTACATTTGAAATTTTTTTAGACGCTAAATCAAATTTCAAATAACAAACTTAATAGAGAAAATAGTAGGTCCATGAAAAAACGGCTATATAGCAGCTTCAAGAGTAAAAACAATGACGTTTCTGAAAAAAATAGCCAATTTTACAAAAAAGCATTAATTAGTGCTTAATTTTTAGTGTCCTTTCTAGTTTTGGTGAAAATACCGCGGAATTAGCGGCCTTTACCTTAGATGTGAAAGTGTGTTTATTTGTTTGTCTTTATTTAGCCGTTTTTTCATGGACCTACTATTTTCTCCTATTAGTAGGACCACGAGGGAGACCTATTTCTGTCTTTCCTATTATATACTATAAATAGAAACAACCAATAATTTATACTCCCTGTTTATTAAAAAAACACGACGATAAACGTTTAGCTAAAGCATATCTACAGCTCATGTCAAAAATGACAGCTCATGTCAAAAATGACAGTTAGTGTCAAAAAATGACACTAGATGTCAAAAATGACAGATTATGTCAAATTGACATATTATATTAAATTGACAGATTGGCCATCTCGAAAACCACTTATCCTAGACTCTCCGTTCCCGGTTCAAATGAAAGCTATGACCAAGATCTACATTTTCAATGACAGCTGTCAAACTTCAAACGGCCATATCTCGGAAACTACTCGACCTAGACTCTCCGTTTTTGGTTCAAATGAAAGCTATGACGGAGAACTACATTTTCAATGACAGCTGTCAAACTTCAAACGGCCATATCTCGGAAACTAGGGTGAAAGCACCAGTGCTCGACACTTTAAGAGAAGTGTGTGACTAAAAGAAATAATTTCGTTATTTTTAACATTATATCTACAGCAGTTAGTCCAAATGATAAATAATATATTCAAGAAAGGTTAGGTAGCAAATTTTTTCACATTAAAGCTATATGTTTTTACTCAGAAGACGAAAACCAAAATACCTACCGAATCTCCAGTAATGAACACCAATATTCCAGTGATAAACACTGATAAATCATCAGTTAATGACACTCCAGTTATGAACACCCAGTAATGAACAAACACAAAACATGCAATAACTAACATTATTTAAACTACCTACCGGAAGGGAGGGACTTGCCCTGCAGTGGTACAGTGACTGCTAATTTTATTAATAATAAATAATAATAATCATGATAAGGTATTGCGGAGTTACTTATGGGTGCATTTATGTTCATAACTCCGACGATCCTCAACATATCCTCACCAAATTTTTGTGGCAACAATCGGAAAGTATACCCTTACAAATAAAAAAAGAATTTTCCAAATCGCTCCAGGCGTCTTTGAGTAATCGGGGAACATACATAAAAAAGAACAAAAAAAAAAAGATTCCGACGAATTGTGAATCTCTTCCTTTTTTTGGTTAAAAACTAGACAAGTCAGCCATGAGAAACATTTTTTATTATTTTATTATAATTAATAATCCATTTGTTCGCGTGTATAGTTTTTTCTGGGAGGCATCTGAAACCAACTCCAGTAATGAACACTTATTTTACCCAGTGTTCGACACATGTTCTTTATTGGAGAACATGTATCAATCGTTGAATTTCAAACATTAACGTAATCAGTTCATGAATTAGACTTAAATTTGGTTAAAAACTAAGAAAGTACGTAAAATAATAAGTATGGACACCTGTCGATTTCTGGAGAAGGTGAATTTTGCTGAACCAGTAATGAACATCGACTATAAAATAAAATTAAACATGCGTAGGTGCGCTACTGATATACAATTAAATCCAGAATAATATAACCGTTCCATAAAATCAATCGAAATTCGATTATAATGAATAATGCCAAAAATGCTGGCAAAAATGTAGACTTAACTTCTTAGTAATTTCGTTAGTAAAAGTGTATTTTGGTTCAGCAGCGCACCAACACACAACTTTTTCTTCAATAACTTGAAAACGAAATGGCCGATTTTCGTGACGTTTTCAGGAATAACAACTGGAAATGTGTTGTCTACGGTTTTGTGTTTCTACCATAGATTTATTCAACCTAAATCTTATTGTAAGTCATTAAAAAAAAAGTGTCAAACACTGGTGCTTGTTCATTACTGGTGCCACCACCCTAGTCGACCTAGACTGTCCGTTCTCGGTTCAAATGAAAGCTATGACAAAGAACTACATTTCAATGACAGCTGTCAAACTTCAAATGGCCATATCTCGGAAACTACTCGACCTAGACTCTCCGTTCTCGGTTCAAATGAAAGCTATGACGGAGATCTACATTTAAAGTGACAGCTGTCAAAATGACATCTGTCATCTGAAATGTAGATCTTGGTCATAGCTTTCATATGAACTGAAAAAGAAGACTCTAGGACGAGTATTTTCCGAGATGTGGCCGTTTGAAGTTTGACAGCTGTCATTGAAAATGTAGTTCTCCGTCAGCTTTCATTTGAACTGAGAATGGAGAGTCTAGGTCGAGTAGTTTCCGAGATATGGCCGTTTGAAGTTTGACAGCTGTCATTGAAAATGTAGATCTTGGTCATAGCTTTCATTTGAACCGGGAACGGAGAGTCTAGGATAAGTGGTTTTCGAGATATGGCCTGGCCAATCTGTCAATTTAATATAATATGTCAATTTGACATAATCTGTCATTTTTGACATCTAGTGTCATGATCTACCTTAATTGTCATTTTTTGATACTGTCATTTTTTGACATTAACTGTCATTTTCGCATATCTGTTATTTTTGACATCTAGTGTCATATTCTACCTTAATTGTCATTTTTTGACATTAACTGTCATTTTTTGACATTAACTGTCATTTTTTGACACTAACTGTCATTTTTAGACATTAACTGTCATTTTCGCATATCTGTCATTTTTGACATGAGCTGTAGATATGCTTTAGCTAAACGTTTATCGTCGTGTTTTTTTAATATACAGGGTGTATAAATTATTGGTTGTTTCTATTTATACACACATCAAAAAAGTCTAAGCAACACCTATTGATTTTTGAATATTTTTAATTTTGTAGACTTTGTTTTAATTATTTCTCTTCTATTTTATCAAATAACTATTCTTTGTTGTTTTTAATTAACTGAATTCGATAAATTGCATAAACATTTATTTACAACAAAACGTAGGCTTAAGCGACTGTTGTCTACGGTACAAATAAACAAAAATTAACATTCAAGTAAAATCATAACCCATCTTCTGGGCAGTTGGATAAAATCTAATACAGCGTGTTTCCTCCTCGCCTGTTTAAAACTTGTCTGCATCGATTCTGCATGGAACCAATAAGGTTATTGATGTCCTCCTGAGGCAGTCTATCCCAGTGGAATTTGAACAGGTCTTTCAGCTGCTGTTCTGTTGAAACCCCTTCAAGGTCTTTCAGGACTCTTCTTTGGAGCATATCCCATACATGCTCAATGGGATTCAAGTCAGGCGACTGAGCTGGCCACGCTAAAACGCGGATGTTTTCCCTCTGTAGCCATTCTTGAGTCCGCCTTGCTGTATGCGGACGGGCATTGTCGTGCATCAAAGTGAACTCAGGTCCCATTGTTTGTGAAAATGGACGCACATAAGGAGTCAGCACATGTTGCACTTAACTTTTGGCATTCAGGTTGCCATTTATAAAAACGAGATCGGTTTTTCGGTCTTTAGTTGTTCCAGCCCAAACCATTACTGTCGAGCCGCTGTATGGGTGGACTTCCTGGACACATCTCAAACGTTCAGCATTTCCTGAGCGACGATACACCCTCACTCTTTTCGTATCAGGCTTGAAACCGAATCAAGATTCATCGCAGAACAGAATTTTGTGCCATCGTTGTTGCGGCCATAGTACCCGTGCTCTGCACCATTGAACACGTCGAGCTCGATTCCCGTGACGGATCTGTGCGCATCTGATTGGACGCCGCGCACGTAGGCCATACTCATGCAGTCTGTTTCACACAGTTTGGGGGCAGACAGCAGGACCATCAGCATTCTGTAGCCTTGATGCGATCTCTTGGGCAGTCAGCTTTGGTTCACGTCTACATGTTACCTGGATGTATCGGTCTTGACGACGAGTGGTACTACGCCCTCGGCCTGGGTACTGTTCAGACGGATCACCTGTGTCACAATAACGCCTCCAGAGTCGACAAATTACACTTCTATGGACGCCAAAATGCCGGGCGACATCGGCTTGAGTGTTTTCCATTTCGAGCATTCTTACAGCTCTTTGCATCTCTTCCATGGTAAGATGACGATGCTCCATTACTACAGTAAAAAATTTGGCAAAACAGAACTTGTGATTAACTGTGGTTACTAAAGTTTTTTAATCGAAAAATAAGTCAAACACATGCAAGAAATGGCGTTGAATTCGACAAAAGAATGGTTTTATTGTTTTTAGACACGATTTTTTTTTTAATCCAGCCAGTATAAATTTGTTTATCAAGGAGGTTGGATATCCAAAGAAGTTTTGATATTCTGTTCAAAGAAACATTTAGAAAAAAAATATTTTTTCAAAAATTAATAGGTGTTGCTTAGACTTTTTTGATGTGTGTAGTATATAATAGGAAAGACAGAAATAGGTCTCCCTCGTGGTCCTACTAATAGGAGAAAATAGTAGGTCCATGAAAAAACGGCTGTTTTGTCCTGCTTTCACGTCAAAACAGAGCGACGGATTGACGTGATTTTTTGTGTGGAGATAGTTGGAGGACTGGAGAGTAGCATAGGCTACTTTTTATCCGGGTACCACGCGAGCGAAGCCGTGGGCAGCAGGCAAATAACAACTTTGGTTTGTCGTGATGATAATGGAAGCTTGAAATAATAACACTTCCAAGAAACTGTCATCATCATCATCACCAGAACTTTGACGTCCACTGCTGGACGAGGCCTCTTTATTGTATTCAATGGGGGATTAGCCATAATCACCACGGCAGTGCAAGGCATCATTGGCAGGCAGATTGGTGATCGCAGTACTCAGGTGGACGCTGCTTCCCACGCTGATTTGTGAAAGGTCAACTCGACCGACCGCGTCGGACGCGACCGGTGACACGCTGAAGAATGTAATAAGCCTTAGTCGATTTTACGAGATCGATAGGACTCCGAGGGGTCTATTCTTAGGCCGGACTCCGGACCCACCCAAGGCGAGAAACAGCTGCGACAAGAAGTTCGCGGTCCTACCAGCTACCAGTGGCGCCCAACGGCCGCCCAACAACCACTGGTAGCTGGTAGGACCAGCTACCAGTAGTTGTTGGGCGGCCGTTGATGGTGGGCCGAGTGTCAATGCACGGATGCTCAGGAGCTGTACCATGACCTCTTAGTAAACAATTCAGTTCAGTTTAGGTTCCTAATCTGGATCGTAAATTATTCTTACTATGACCTGTTTTAAAAGTGACAGTTTTGACACAAAAGTGAACCAACTCAACGCGTATTAAACGGTCATAGTACGAAAACGAATTGAGTGAAAGAAACTTTAATTCAGTTTAGGTCATTTTTAGGTTCTGATAATTTCGTCAGCGTCATAGCATACGTCATGTGACGAATTAGCAAAGCAGTTCAGTTTAGGACCTAAACTGGATCGCATATAAAACTCATGGTATGGGGGCAGAGCCCGCAGTCGTTTAAACAGTGTCACTCAAAACAACAACCCTTGATAATGATAACAATAAATAGGTAAGTACCTACCTATGTAAATCAGTGTAGGTATCTACATATAAGTTGCAAGCAATACATTTAACTCCGCCACTCGCCGGTAGATGGTCTTGTATGAAACGAAAATTACCCATCTATGGGTAGGTATCCATAGAGATATCTATGACACGAAAATTACCATCTACCTACAGGTAACTTTAGTGTCAGCTATTTCTATGGGCCATAGTTCGCACAATCGAATGTTGCACCGTTGCACGCGGGTAGGTAAATGAACCCCATAAGGTTCCTCATAAAATCTTTAATCGGCAGTAGGCAGGTATAGTTAGGTACAACACTGATCCATACTCGGTCGGCATTTTTTCGTTTGTTTCATTCCAAACTCAGAGTCTTCCATTTATCTACTTACTTTAAATACTATTCAAAACAGAACTCTTTAAATCTAAAGCCTTGATCACACGTACCTAACGGGCGAAACAGTGCTCTCAGCCTACTCATAAACCTAGACCTAGCTCCACTAATCTGCTACCAAAAAGACCTAATTTGTTGCCAAAAGAGGTTCAATATCAAACATGACCTACCTACCTATGTACGATTTATTCAAAAGTAATAATGTAGGTAGGTAGGGAGATACATAATGGTAGGTAGGTATGGATTTATCTAATTTTCGGTTGGTATACAACAGTAGTAGCAGGACTGTGGCCCGATCGCGGCGTGATCATGACTGTGCGCACCGTGAGTAGAACCTTGTCGCTGTGAGGAAGGCAGGTCACCACCGCCATACAACGCGACGGACTAAGGATCTTCTGGACAGCTCGACCATCCACCAGCAACTGGAAATGAGCACAGAACAACAATGAAATGAGTTAAGGTAGGACTTGACACACTCATCCCGTGTAACACTGATGGTAGATATTGCAATCGTTCAAGGTAGAGGTAGAACTAGATATTCGCATGCAGGCAAAATTTTTTAAATACTTAGGTACTGTACCGTGGTATTTTTTACATAAGTATCTAGGTAGGTAGGTACCTACTTAGGTAAGTATTAAGTACTTTTTTGATTTAATTAACCTATCATGTCCCACTGCTGGGCATAGGTCTCCCCCTTCAACTTCCACTCATCACGTTCCAAGGCCACCATTTGCCAGTCTGGCTCGAACGCATCCAGATCGTCTCGCCATCTTTTCCTGGGTCTGCCGCGACGTCTCCAACTGTCTTCTGGCACCCATTGAGTGACGAGCTTCGCCCAACATTCTGGGAACACTTAGAGCAATGTTAAAACAAGGATAAAACATAATGATAATTATTATTACGGGATTTTATCGCGTACCTTTTATTTATTTTGTTTCCCGACGTTTCGAACACGTTGCAGCGTTCGTGGTCACGGGATGACTGAAGTACTGGAGCTACCGCCGAGAATTGAGAGTAGGATCCACGACTACCCCCAATTCGTCTACAGAACCAGAAAAGTCCTCGTTCACACTACGACACACAACACTGACGGTGTCAGGCTGACGTACAGTCGGACCACCACGAACACACTTATTAATTATAGGATTCCACGCAGACGAGAGACGATAACCACCATCACGATTAAAATTTCGGTGTTTTTTGATCTCGATCAAGGATAAAACAGTCTTACTGCTATAAGACATTGGTTGTCATGTTTCAAGCTTGTTTTAACATTGTTCATGGTACGGCTACTGGATGCATTCAAGCCACATGGCTTGCCCCAATCCCACTTTAAACGTGCAGTCTTCGTACCTACATCTAGGTATTTACCTATTGAATTTGTCTGATCAGATTTAAATGCCAGTGTTCCTATTATTAAATCCTAACCTCGTATCCTTGCACATTGTTCAGCACGCGAGGTGTATCCCACTTGACCAGCACGGTGTGGTCGGACACGCGGCGTACGTTCAAAAAGTTTACCTTCATTGAGTTGCAGCTGTTTTTCGAATGCTGAAAATAATCCTTGTCAAATCCTCTTATAGTTTCTTACATAGGAGATCGCTAAATCGATCGATAAAAAGAATAAAAAAAGCTGAAGACATTTTTAGATCTGAATAAAAATTGCAAACATAGGTAGGTAGGAACCTACATTTTGGCTGGTTCTTTCGCAATTCTGTAGGATTGGCAGGTCCAGAAGTTTTTTCACCTCAGAATGCAATTTTATCTGAAACACAAACCTCAAGTTCAACAATAATCCAATTTTGCTGTAGGGAGTTTCGTTATTAGTAGGTACATAGCACAAACCATTAACTATCACATGGAAATGATGCTGATGACGTTAATCATTTTTATTTAAGTATATTAATCATTACTAAAAAACTTTACTTCTATGTTCTAAGTGATTTTAATGGGTCCATTGAACTCGCTGACAAGAGATGAAATCTAATATTTTCAGGATATCGTTATACTATAATTGTATGAAACTAGTGGTCCAATAAAGTTAAAATAAAAATCTTACCAAGGCTCTATTTTCATAGAGATACGTAGCATTTTCATTACAAGGTTGTTTTGATATAGTTTGCGCAGCAGCCTTTAGATCCTTTTCCCATGGAGTCGGCAAAGATATTTTTCGAACGTGCATGTTAGTGTTATTATCTAAGCAGTAGTTTATCTTCGAAATGGGAAACTGTATATCTGCATTTCTGTCCTGCATTTCAACAATCTGCCTGCTGTGCTGCAAAGTATTATATTTACATAATTACTGATCAAAACTAACTACTGTTTGATTATTATAAAGTTTTGAGGTGACATCACCTACCTCAATCATTGGTTCTTTGATCATAACCACATCCTTCTGGAACAAGAGTTTGTCTTCAGTAAAATTCTTAGTTACGGAAACTCTCAGTTCTGTTGTAGATTTCTTCGCTAGTTCTAGCAAATTTATGTTCTCAGGTGATTTAGGTAAAGCTTTGTAATCTCCTTTTATATCTTCTATACCCATATGATTCTTAGCTTCTGAGACGTTGTTTAGTCTTTCTTTGATTATTTTATTGGTTTCTAATATTGGGTTTGGGATGTTTTTTACATCTCCAGAAACAGTAGCATCAACTTCAATATTGGATCTATTAGTTGAGCTTTTTATTCTTTTAGAACCAATTACAGAGCGCTTATATATTTTATTATACTTTTTGTGTAGTTTTGCTAAAACTTTTCTCTTCTTGTCTTGTCTGTGTGAAATATCAATGGGTTCTCTTTCTTCAGTTATTGTTTTCAAAGTTTCATTAGTTTTATTTACATCATCACCGCTTTCATTTCGACCTTCATTCGTTTCGTAAGCACCGTAACAAGTCTCACTAACTAAATTTTGCAAACTGCTACTTGCTTGATCCTCAGACGTAGACATGGGATCTTTTAAAAACTGAAAATTATCAGTTATAGTGTTACTTTTTATCGTTTCAAACAATTCTTCTATAGAAGATCCAGCAGAGCTTTGTTGCTGTTCTTTAGTTGGTACTTGATCCGTGTAAAGTGTACTCGTACGATTGTCTTCGGTGTTGGGATGTTTCAGTATGTTGACTTTACTTGAAATAGAATGATTTGCCTTCGTATTTTCAATTTTTTCAGCCACACTCTCAAATTCTCTGTTAGCTTTTTCATATTTTTCTAGTAACTTGACAAGATGCATTGAAAATTCTCGTGCTTCTTTTAAAGTATTTTGTACTCTTGTATAATCGGCATCGGCTGTGAAATTATTTATTTTATTTGTAAGTGAATGTCTCTCACACAGTCTAGATTCTCTTATTAATTCATTCGTATGTTTTCTTTCTGGTTTACTGAGTACTTCGAACGTAGTTTTAGACGTTCGAGGTCTATAAGGCTGGTCTTCGAAGATTTGAGCTGAGTATTTAAAAAAATCTTCTTCTGGTTGACTGTTAGTTGGTGTCTCGGGAAAGAAAGCTTTTTGCATCGGCAGAGCTCCTCTGAGTGGTTGTCGTAAACTTTCATTAAGATCCCGATTAAGTTTTCTAACATTGTTTTTGGAACTAAGCGCTGTTGGAGGATTGGGGTTGAGGTTGTTTTTGTTGGCATCTAATTGCATTACGGCATTAAGGCAAGTTTCCACTGTTGTTTTTGGCAAATGAATTGAATAGTTTGGATAATCGTGACCCGAGCTGTTGCATGAGCTTTCCCAGGATTTGAGTTTATCCCGTACTGGTCTAATGCTTCCTTTTTCATTAAGACATGACATTGAGGAGTAAGTAGAGAGGTTTGACTCTAGAGGTGGTTCAACGTTTCTACCGTGTAAGTTTATACCATTGTTACTTGATATGTGCGCGTGTTTCACTGTTTCAGTTCTTGAATTGAACCAATGAGGACCTACCAGATTGTTCGTGTAACTATCTTGAGTGAATCTCTGGTTTGAAGCACCGATACAATAATCATTCTGCACTGTAGTTTTCTGATATGAACTAAACGCTGACGTTTTCTTCAGAGAAGATTTCATTGAGGTTTGTTTTAATATTTCATCGTTTTCTGCCAATGTATTGATACAAGATTCATTAAATGCATCTTTTATTTTGCTTCTAAATATTGCAGGGGTAAGCTGTTCCCCTTTCTTTACAGGGTAAATTACTTCTTTAGAAATGTTTTCATTAACGCAATCTTCACACCTGCAGTTGGAACACAAACAGATGTCTCCGATGCAAGAGGACATTAATTTCTCGCATTCAACGCATTCACAGGGACTGCAACTGCAGTCTCCTTTGGCTGAAAATTTACCATTCTCTTTCTTGGTCTCGTGTCCATCTGAGAAAGCACTGCAGTTCGCTAACCTTTCACAAGTTATACAGTCACAATCTTCACACCCACATACATTAGCTTTTTTGTTATTGAGAGGTGAGTCTTGTTTTGTACAAAATGTACTTTCGTTGGGCTGGGGTTTGCGGCTGTCTAGTAGTTTCCGTAGTCTATAGTTCTGGATTGGCTCAAATACTTTAGAAGAATTCTTTAGATGCTCCTCATACTTGCAATCCAGACATTCACACTGATCGCAATCACATCGCCTGTTATCTGTTTCACGTTCTGAATAAGAATTCGATATCGCAGCAAACATTGCTATTGTATCGTAGTTCACTTCTTTGCGTCTTTGTGCTTCATCATAAGTGACTGTAGCTCTTCGGATATCATAATCATGAGAGTCTTTTTGGAAAGGCTTACTCATCACTTTACTATGTCTCGCGCAGCTGCAGACTTGGTTGTTGTCTGAGATACAGGCTTCATTAACACACAGTTCACATTGACAGTGAAGATGTCTATTCATGCTGGTAGACATTTCGTTCTGTAGATGCGTTGACAGTCTAAAACCACGTCCGCATTCGAAACATTCGCATGGGGAACAATGGCATTCGTTACGGTGCGAAATATCTTCACCAACAGGCGCAACGATCATTGCCTTACGTCTCGTCGAGGTCAATTCACACCTTGGCTCGCACTCTATGCAGTGACAGGGTTCGCAGTCACAAGCAAGCGTGGAAATATTACTTTTCTGATACTTACATTTCAGAAGACCAACGCAATCACATTCTTGATTATTTTTTCCTTGTCCAATTCCTTTACATGAGTCTCTATTACATCTAATGCAAGGGCATCCTTCATCATCTGCCGGATACAGATTCTCACAATAGTTGAAACTTTTTACTTCTCTGCTAAAAGTGACACAGTCACTGCACTCGCAAGGTTTGCACCTGCAGATATCGTTTTGCTCGGATTTGCCAACTAGACATTCGCAAACTTTACAGCTACAAGCTTTGTAGGCTTCTTTGATTCTATTGAAGATGTCGTACGGAGAGATGTTGTTTAAGCTAGGATTTAAGCTAGGAGGGAAACGTGGTTTGGATACAGATCTTTGAAAGTCTTTGTATGAAACGTCCATAATTTTAGCACTGAGTCTTGCTATGGATGGACTCACTTCGTTAATAGAATTAGCGGCAGATACACTGTGTTCTTTTGATGAAAGCCTGTTCCTGCTTTTATTGTTTAAATCAGCTGTTATGTTAGAAATTTTAGATTGTTTATTATTAACGTTATTTTTATCTGGTGTGGGTATTTCCTTTTTTAAGAGTTTTGATGTGTTTTCTGTTGTGATTTCTATCTCTTTATCTTTGATATTTAATAATACAGATTTACTTTCCGATATGTTTATATTAGTATTGTAGAATAGGCAAGACTTGGAGTCACTAGAATTTTCACACTCGCACAGTCTTGCAGGGACCATCCGTCTCTTCGCGAAGCAAGTAACTGAGTCACAACCATCACAGGAGCATTGTGACTTGACGATCTTGCATAGAGGGCTAATTCCTAGAGAGACTTTATGATTTTCTTGCATTTTCTTTTACGCTTGGAGTTGGTGATTTATGAAGGCAGTCGTGTTTCTTTGGCTTGGATTCATTGGATTTGGATTGAGTAGCTATAGAACAGACACTTCGGCAACATAAATTCGCCGAATTTACCACCTGAAAAGAAAATATTAACGTTTCTTTATAGCCATCAGCAAAACTCTACCTGCCTTTCCCAAGTGTCTCAGCTGTAGGTGCCTAAATTTATTGTCACTTACTTTCTATACCTACCTACAAGTCTACTCAATTCGTCATTTTTTGTTTATTTCATTGTTTTATAACACTATTTTGGAGCATTTTTGTTTTACTAAGATTTTACTATTTTTTTCTGAGTTTTCGAGAGTTTTTGACAAGATTTTGAAAGAAGATTCTGCTTGTCTATTTTTAAAGATGAATGTCATACTTAATTGCTGCTGTTGTCTATGAGACTTCTTTCCTCAGAGCAATAAGGTATTGGCTTCCTTCATTAGGTAGGTACTAAAGACACTCGTAGACTTAAATAGCTAGATTTATTGAAATCTCGGACGAATGGTTACTCCGAGATTATGGTTCGTCCGTATTAATGGTTCGTCCGAGATTGAAATACAAGAACTGAATTTACACCTAGTTGAATAGAGTGCTAAGCTAAGAACTGAGCTTTAACTACTACCGATGTAAATAACTGATAAAAATACCTAAGTAGGTAGTATAGTAGGTAGATACATACAATTTTAATTTAGTAAAGATGGTTAGCTAAATAATCTAATCAAAGAATCTAGTAGGTATTTTGGATGGTACAGTCAACCTCAAAAGTATTAAAATATTTTAATATTAATACCTACCTAGGTATTCAAAACCCGAATTACTCTATTATTTGTAGGTTGAAGAATCAAAATACTAAACGTTTAATTACTTTTGTCGGTGACTGTATAAAGAAAGACAACGCTTTATAATTTACATGATTTTATTCAATTGAAATTAAATTTTTCGCAAGAAGTACATAGAGAAGAAATTACACAAAAAATACAAAGATCTCTACAACTTTGTGACTAACCCGGTTTTGTTAATTTAAATACTGTCATCGTTAAATGATAATGATTATTTACACAAACTAATACGTGCTTTTAAATAAAACTGCGCTTTTAAAATATATTCAATGTAGGTAATAATTTAATTCATCAAAAATTTTAAGTTAGAGATTTTTTTTTTAAATAAAATTATTTTGTAGCATAAACAAGTTTCTACTTATCTATGTACCTGCTTACATTATTATTAGAAATAAATAAAAATTGATGGCAGTTTTATTTCTCGCTAGTAAAATAATAGACAACGTAATTGGCACGGAAAAACAAAAAAACTAACAAAAACGATAATTTTCGAAAGAAACCGTTCACAATCTTATTCGTTAAAGAAGGTACTTGATCGATATCTTCGCTTACATTATTAATTCATTATTATTTCGTAACAAGAGTATTATTACTGTATGATACATTTATTTACATTTCGTATTAATATGATCTTAACTAGAAGGCACCTGAATGAGGTCGGTGGAGGTATAACACCTGAAAAAAAAGAATAAAGTCATTAAAAAATTGTTTTTACACAGTAGCAATAATTTGCATAATTACAAAGTAGGAACCTAACTAGTAGGTATACATACTAGTTAGGTACCTACTTTACCTACTCATGTATAGGTAGGTAAACTATGTAACAAAAACTGGCCAATATAAGGTGTTATTATCGAGATACAATTCTATATTCATATTAATTTATTGTATCAAGTTGGTAGGTACAGCAGGTCTTTTCAATTCTATTTGTATTTTTTCCAGAAAATAATCAAAAAGGGCCTTTTATTAAATAATTAAACTCATCCTTGGCCTTTTTCTACGGACGTTTAATAAAATTAACGTTAAAGTTGACATCCTCAAAAACATGAGAGAGTTGCCACGTTCTAAAAATTTACAAGCTTCATGTTGTATTGAAATACCTAACATTTGTAAGTAGGTACTTATAATTTAGTGGTAAACTCACATAAAATTAGCAAAACATTGTGGCGGCCCTAGACGTCCGTGCTCCAAACTATAGCATTTGTACCCAACGCACAAGATGGACAATTCTGTAACAAAACATAAAAAATTACAATTATATTATTCGGAGGATTTATTTAAGTCCTATTGTGCACTGTGATTACGTAGTAAGGGAGTGTCCACATTGCGTTTTTTGTAGCGCGTTTGTATCGATACAAACGCGATTCGAACGCGATGCGAACGCGCAGCCCCCCGCGCAGCCCCTCCCGGTTCGCTTTTGTATGGAAAAATACGCGTTGCGAACGCGCGTTTGTATCGATACAAACGCGCAGCTCAAAAACGCGCTGCAGAAAACGCAATGTGGACACTCCCTAAGACTTCCGAAAATGCATCCGATTCGATGATTTTCTTCGGAGAGTTGTGCCGACCCCATTTAGCGTGGGCTTATCCCACGCTACGAGTAAGTGGGGTCGGCACAACATAGGAGAATTATGTGTTTTCCGCTTATCTGTTTCAATAATGTTATAGGTATCTACTTACAACAATACTTTCAATGGCATTCGCTAACTGCTCTTCCATAATCTTAACATCTCCGTGATCCAGTACTTCCTGCAACAAAACAAAATGAAATTTTTTAGTAATCTAATCTGATAAGCCCAAACTATCTATTGCTTAAACTATCCTTAACTTAATCGGCCTACCTACAATGTTAAAGGTTGTACTTGTAGCTGACATGCAACCTTAATTCATGTGGACCTAGGTCCACGTTCTCTAGTCTGAGTCTAGGTTCTAGAACCTAGATAGTACACCTAGAACCTAGATCAAGAGCACCTGAATTGAAAAATTTTTCATTAACTCATCAATTGTTAGGTTCTACTGGACTCTACAAAGCTCACAGGAAGAACGAGCGATCATTACCTCTTGGCAGCTTTTGACAGCATCGGCGAGGTCGGGTCTAGCGGCGCAAAGCCTGGCCGCGGCGCATGCGCAGCTCACACTGGCCAGCCTAGCAGCTCCCCTCACAACACCCACATTCCCCGCTAGGCGGAGAGACAAGGTGTCCTCTGCGCTCGCGTCGTTAGCGTACGGTAATGTGTACGTCATTGATGAGACTGCGCGCTGCCACTCCTGAAGTTCACAATCACATTGCAAAATTAAGGAGCTGTTGATAGGTTGTGGAAAAACAGGCGTCAAATCTCTTAGCTTGAAGGAAATAAAGTAAACCGAGTGGAAACTAACAATCCTTATTGAATACAATGCCTATGGCCGGATATCTCTGTTGACAGAGTTTTTATGAGGCCTGTAGTTTTTAGCTTGGGCCGATAGAGCTTTGCCATATCAAAAGCTCTCAGTTGTTAATGCGCGGTAATATTTACATTTGATGACCATGACAATGCTAAACATGGTCCTTACGGTTGGTTTGGACTGAATGTCAAAATGTACTGATCTGCATAATGTAGGTATTTATTCCAAAAAGAACTTTTCCCAAAATGACTGATTTTCTCTATGCCTTCATTTTGAAATGTCGGAAATGAAACTGTCAAATGTATGTACAGTCGGCATTAGCCACTCTCTTTATTTTTAAAATAAGTAATAAAATAAAATCACATTCTATAGATGCAAACGAAATAAAAAAACATATCCTTAAACCAAGGAAGTTATATAATACATACGTAACGGGAAAACGCGGTCCGCTTGAGAGATAAAACTTGGGCGGTGTGTCTCTTTCTAAAGGGTGACCATAATTTATAAACTAAACATTCCTAGTCCATAGGGGGTCTTTTACATCATTTTCTGATTTACATGACACGTGATTTCAGGGCATGATTTTTCAATTAAAATACTGATGCAATTTTGATCCTTGATTTTGATCCTTGGTTTCGATCCTTGATTTCGATCCTCGGTTTCGATCCTTGATTTCGATCCTTGATTCTTGAATCTTGAATCTGAAAACTAAAGTCTTGAATATTTGAAGTGACAGCTGTCAAACTTCAAACGGCCATATCTCGGAAACTACTCGTCCTAGACACCCCGTTCCCAGTTCAAATGAAAGCTATGGCCAATATCTTCATTTGAAGTGACAGCTGTCAAACTTCAAACAGCCATATCTCGGGAACTACTCGTCCTAGACTCCCCGTTCCCAGTTCAAATGAAAGCTATGACCAAGATCTTCATTTGAAGTGACAGCTGTCAAACTTCAAACAGCCATATCTCGGGAACTACTCGTCCTAGACTCCCCGTTCCCAGTTCAAATGAAAGCTATGGCCAAGATCTTCATTTGAAGTGACAGCTGTCAAACTTCAAACAGCCATATCTCGGGAACTACTCGTCCTAGACTCCCCGTTCCCAGTTCAAATGAAAGCTATGACCAAGATCTTCATTTGAAGTGACAGCTGTCAAACTTCAAATGAAGATCTTGGTCATAGCTTTCATTTGAACTGGGAACGGGGAGTCTAGGACGAGTAGTTCCCGAGATATGGCCGTTTAAAGTTTGACAGCTGTCATCTGAAATGTAGATCTTGGTCATAGCTTTCATTTGAACTGGGAACGGGGAGTCTAGGACGAGTAGTTTCCGAGATATGGCCGTTTGAAGTTTGACAGCTGTCACTTCAAAAGATCTTGGCCATAGCTTTCATTTGAACTGGGAACGGGGAGTCTAGGACGAGTAGTTCCCGAGATATGGCTGTTTGAAGTTTGACAGCTGTCAGTTCAAATGTCAATTTGACATAATCTGTCATTTTGACATGATCTGTCAATTTGACAGCTGCTATTATTTATTATTTATTATTTATTTATTTATACAGAAATTTTGATTGTATAATTTTTTTTTTATTTTGTAGGTACTTAATTGCACTAAGGTCACGGTAGGAGCATAAGGACATATTGGTCCTCGTGCTCCTACCAGTAGGAGAACCAAGTAGGAGTAAAAATACTTGACACTGGCTGAATGCACAACCGTGCGAAGCCAAAATAAAAAAAAAAAAAAGAGTAGGAGTAAGAGAGGAAACGTATGATCGTTGTAATGTAGCTGAATGTACCTTTTGTGTCAGACTTTACGGATTTCCGACATTTCAAAATGAAGGCATAGAGAAAATCAGTCATTTTGGGAAAAGTTCTTTTTGGAATAAATACATTATGCAGATCAGTACATTTTGACATTCAGTCCAAACCAACCGTAAGGAACATAACATGGTTTATCTTGGACAATATGTCTAGAATGATCTTATATTACAAGTTATTTACAAGGATTCCAAGAACGTTGTCTTTTCAAGTCAATAAAATCAAAGTTATTCAAAACTCATGTGCCAGTCAAGATAAGCGTGTGAGACTATTTATCCTAGTCTTACTGAATAAATGAATTGAATTTGATGTTTTACTGCTAAATGCAAAAGTGCTATTACATAAAATATTGAAAACAAGACGTTGAATTATTTGAACTCTAAATCTACAAGTATCAAAGCTCACTCGCTTTACTTGTAAGCTTGTCTGTCAAAGTGTAATGATAACTTGGTGTCTACAACAACTTCAGGTTAAAATCGACCACAACCATGGATATGTAGTTGTTATCAACATTAGTTAAATTGTAAGAGCAGCAAACGCTTTAGTCACGATCAAGGTAAGTAAAGGAATAAAAGCCATCAACCATACTGACCTCCGTATCAGTCTTAGCGTCAGCATCTCCGATGGACCTAACGAGTTCCTTAGATATCGCCATTAAGAGGTAATTAGTGATTTTCGCTTTGGTTTCAAACGTGATGTCCCTGAAGCTGACTGGAGCGAGGTCCTTGCACAGTCTTGAGAGATCATCGTCTACTGTGTTGTGTATTCTGTCGAACAGATCTTCTATCAGTTGGCTGACTAGCTGGCTTCTCATGGACGGACAGGAACAACGGGTGTCGGAGGTGATGTAACTCATGCTATGATGCATTCTTCCATAGTCAGTCTTCTTTGGTACAGCGGTGTATATCGAATATCCTTCGTCCACATACTCGGTCCTTTCTGGTTTGAGTTCAACTCTGGTCGCGTGGAACGACTGCCGCATCGTTTCACTCCTCAGCTCTTCTAACTCCTCAGTCTTGATTGAGAGCTCGTGGCTCATGGTTTTTATCTTCTCGTCACATTTCCGCTTGCATTGAGCTAAAGTTTTCTGCGTCAAAGCAAGCTGCTTTTCCAGAGATTCGACCTGAGAACACATGGCTTCTTAGTCTTCGAATTCTTCATGCATATTTACACACGCCATGCACCGATCGTGAACGAACACTGGACCGTGGCCGACAAATCAAGCGGACATGCGGATTGCGTTAGTATAAACAAGCAAACATTGATAGCGTTATTAAATGCGGTGAGGTACAAAGCACATGCAACTAAGCTGGGTACTACAAACTAAGCCTACAAACATTTTGATGAAGACTAAGCTAAAATTCAAAACGTAAAATTGCACACCCAAAACACAAACATGCTCTTTGCTCAAACCCGTTAGATTTTAAACATAAATCTGATATTATTTAAATTTGAGAGTTGGAAATATTCTGATCTTTTTCCAAATTAATAATATTGATAAAATTCAAGCATTGATTAAACAGGTCTTTAGGTTCATTATTAGTGAGAATCCTTTGTCAAAGTTTTGTTAAAAATTGAATTTCCTCTGAACACCCAATCTTACCTCCTCCTTCAGTTCACTATTAGTGACTTCCAGCTCCTGGTTGTTCTTGCAGGCGCGGTTCAGCTCTTTACGAATAGAATCCAGGTCTCCCATGAAGCTCATCTCCATCCTCTTGGAGACATCTTTCTGGGTCTTCAGGTCCTCGTCCAGATTCTTGTTGATTTTATGGAGCTGTTCCATTTCCTTCTGGAACCACAAGTTTGTGAATAAGATTGCGAGCTAGAAATATTTTTGTTGAACATTTCGCTACATACAACTCGCTACATAGAATCTTTTCATAGATCGAATGATTAAAAATGAGCAATCGCATGTAACAAATTGTCTGCTTTCTACTGTCACAGCATTAACTGGTCTCAACCAATATTATTTCTGTAACGCAGTTAAAGTTTTACTAAATTATAATTGAATATCATGTGAAACTAGTATCATTTGATAAATCATCATTCTGTGACACTATATTTTATCTCTTGTTATCTTTAACCTTTGCAAATATCAGCCTTCTTCACTTACCTTAAACCTGTCATCCAAGACTTTGAAATCAGACTCGAACTTCTTAGCTTCGGCATCGGCCTTTCCGAACGCCGCAGTCAGGTTTGTATTCTGTTTCTTCAGATGTTTGGTGTCCCTCTCGGCTTTCTCCAGAGCTATCCGCATACCTGATTCCGATTCTTCTACTTCTCGGAGCTTGTTCTTCAGTGGCTCGAAGCATTTCTTATACTGGTCTCTTTCTGTTTCTAGCTTCTTTATCTGTGAAAATAAAACAAGATGTAGGTAATAAGTAGGTACCTACTGAAAGCAAGTTGCGCTGCACAAACTATTGCATTTTGTGATCCAATTTGCTAGCATAAAGTACTGTGACGCAAAGCTACGATATTTATACTCAAAATCGAGATTACGTGATTGTATTATGAGTTAGGGATGTCACGAACAGTGGAAATGGAAAGTCCATCATTCCTAGGTACTGATTTTTGTTTCAACCACAACGTCCATCCTATTTAATCTAAATCTACCTATGGCATTTTAAACATATTTTTTATTGCTTACTCGTACCTTCTTATTAAGATTGGACTCTGTGTTCTGTGATTCTTCAATCTTTTTCTTGTAACCTCCTTCCATCTCAGCCCACATGTCGTCTGCTTGTGTCAGCATCTCTAAGTAAGCTGTTTCCCTTCTCTCCAACTCAGCTACACGACTCTTGAGCTCTTGTTCACTGATCAGAAGAGCTCGGATTTTGCTACCCATCGTAGGATCTGCTGGCAGCTGTTGAATTATAAAAAAATAACTTAGATGGTATGTTCGTTAAAAATGGACGTTTATAGAAACTTAAAGAAGAGAAGAAATCATTCAACCATGATTTGTGTTTTTGCCCTGATTTTCCACTATGTTTATTTGAAAAAAAATATGGTAGAATCGTCGAGAACTTTAGGCTTATTAAAGTGTATCTACTTATATTAATAAATATCCACTGACTTGACTTCATGATTCTTAACACAGTACCACAGGATAAATAATAGACTAGTACAAATAATAGTACCTAACTCTAATTGATTACTTTTTATTGCTCACCTTTTCTTCTTCTTTATCTTTCCTAATCTGCTGTTCCAGATCAGTAATCTTTTCTTCAATCTTTTCCGTTTTCATATCAGCTCCACAGACTGTCGCAGCCATTTGCCTCTTAGCGGTCTCCAACTCTTCTTCTAGCTCTTTTATTCTTGCTTCTAAGGTTCTTGTGATCTGGGATGTTTGTGTTTCTATCTGCTTCTTTTCTGCTATTAATCTGGGAGAAAACGACAATCTTAATATAGAGTGGAATGTATGTTGATATTGATACTATAAGGTTTTGTTTTTAGGATGTTAGCAAAAGGTAGTTTCACAATTGAAATAAAACAATTACTTAAACTGTTTGCCAGGATGTTAGCTGAAGGTAGTTTTTGTAACAATTGCAATAGAACCATTTTATTCATAAAACTATTATCGGTTTCAGCGTTCCTTTCAAAATGTTCTATATTACAAATTGCATGACCCTTTAGTAAATTAGTTTTATTATATTTCTGAACACTCACACAGTGATCTTCTGTTGCAGCTCCCTAGTGGTCGGCGGTGTGTCTGTCTCGATGTCGTTCCAGGCCACCAGCGCCCCACACTGGTCCCGCTTGTGAGCCTCCGACTCTTCCTTGATTTGCGCGATCACTGTCCTCGTATCCTGACCGTAGTGTCCCATACGGTTCATTAATGCTCTCTGAAAAAACAGATGAGAATTTAGAACTGATTATTGAAATAAAACAGTAAGAAATAGTGTTTGCATGTAAATTGTAATGAAAATTTTTAATGTTAACTTGATAACATAATTTACCTTTCCGCCTAAAGTGATGTTTGCTCCCACGGCTTGCACCACGTTCCACGCTATCAGTGCTGGCACTGCCTTCTCCAGCTTATCAAGTCTCGTCACTAACTCACTCTGAAATTAGAACAACAAGAAATTTTTTAAATTTCTCAGTGATTATCACTTTACTTATAAAAAAAAATCTGTTTTCCCAGGCTTGAACACTCGAACTGCGAGAATTCAAGAATATTTTAAATCCCTAAAAGTAATCAGGCTTAAGAGGCTAGACCAAGTATCTCAATTTTTAATATCATCCCATTAATATATGCCATTTTAGGTTTTCAAACAATTAAAACATGTGACAGGCTACAAGCCTACCACCGTTTATAGAATTATTGAGTCATTCTTCAAATTTTACTTCAACTTGTGTGTGGGCTGAAGGTTTTTTATAATTTCCAAACCTGCTTATTTACTTATTATATATTTCTATTATAATAATATTATAGATAATTTTGAAGGTCAAACTCCTTTTGTTTTAAAACTAGAATCTATTTTAGGATAAGATGAATGTAATTTGGTAATCAAATACCTAAATACACTCCAGTTCCAATTTGGGTACCCATTTCAAGATATTCTTAATTGGTAGATATTGGCAAGAGTTGGTAAACATTAAAATAAACTTAGGTGTTTGAAATAAAATTTGAAAAGCTGCGTTACACAATAGAGGTTCTGTCTCATAATTAAAAGTTAGTATAAAGACAGGTTCATATAAAAAAGTAGTCTTAAAACAGATGCAAATTATATAAAAATAATAAAGTGTTGAAAAGATATGCATCATATCATTTTTTACGTGAAGATTAACCAAACTCTTTTAATAATGGACTAAAAATATCAAACTGCTAAATCAGCTGCAATTGCAAACCTTGTTAATTTGATAGGCAAAGATAGGGAGTAAATACTAACCTCTCTAGATCTCAATGCGCATTCCCTGTTGGTGAGTTCAGTCATGAGGCGCTCGGCCTGCGCCCTCGAACACTCTCGCTGCTCCGTCATGTCTCTTAGTTGTGCTGAACAGAGCTCATAATCCATTTCAAGCCTGAAAAAAACAATCCCAAAGTCACAGTTCTGGTACATTTAGATACATTTACAGAGTTATATAAACCTACAAGTACAAACATGTGAAAGATAAGGCAAACATCTGTCGTGCCAGGAGATTGTATTCAGAATTCTTGCTCAAAAATAGGAGAAAACAAACTGACTGCGACTCCAGAAATCGAAAGTTAGAATCGTGAAAGACAATATATCAGATCTTTCAATAAAGAAATTGATGCAAACTGTAACTAAACTGTTTTACCAACAAAATACAAAACGAAACGAAATGGAACGCAAAACATAGACTTTAAGAAAAATATATAAACGTAACGAAAACTTAAGGAAAAACTCACTGCTGCCAATGTAAACGGGTATCATTTTCAATCTCTTCTAATTCACAACATTCCTCTTCTAGCCTCTCGTATTTATCTTGAAGTTCTGAAAGTTGCGATTCGAGCTCCTGCAACAAAACAAACTCCAATTAACCAAATTCAGAAACCATTGTAAACTGAATATGTTAAACATTGCTAGGTCTTGTCCAAGATTGAGCTTTCTCATTGTCTTTGCTTTCCTATCTTTAGACTTACCTGTATCCTATTTTCCAATAGATATTCCTTCTGCAGTCGTTGCGCAAGCTTAGCTTCCTTCACGTCTTGCGCCGCTTCGTAAATACTGATTTTCCCTTCCAAGAACTTAAGCCTCCTCTCGTAATACTGCTTGTGCTTCTTCCCCAACTTCACGCACCTGCATTCTAAGCCTTCGGCGTCCTCCTTCGTATTTAAAGTCCTATTCCTACCTTGCCTCTCTAGTTTCTCTCTTATACTATTCAGTCGTTGTATCTCGGTGTTGAGCTCACCGCTGCATTCGAAGGTATCGTTCACTTCGGTCTGAGTGCTTGTGGACTCAGTCTCTACGCCTTCGAATATCCCACTCTCTTGCAATATGTTTGGCTTCCTTTCTTCGCAAAGACTCTCAAGGGATTCGCATTTGTAGCCTTTCTGGTTGTAAGGTGTGACTGTTGCGATTGCCTTTTGAGTTTTGTGCGATGGAATGTCGTTTTCTTTCGTTTTAATGTCACATATTCTTCTCGGTTTTGCCTGTAAACACACAAAAATTTCGCTGTAAAAAATCAAAACACAAAAGTCTATTTTAAAAGTGTCATTTGAGATTTTCAAACGCCTGCCTTGTCATTACAAAAGAAGTTTGTTAAAAAAAGTTTTGACAACAGTGTCAAGAAGATTGCATACCTGAAAGCATTCATCTTCGCTGACGGAACTGCTCAACGCTTGGTAGTTGTACAGTAGCATCAGAACCTGCTCCAAACAACTCCTATCCTCCACCGACGCCGCGTTCAAGATCATCTGTTCCAAATGCTCCTTCACTGGGTTACTCTTCAACGAATCACTGGTTGCCTCCGAGTTTCGATCCAAGATGTCCGCCAGGAACTGCGCTTTCGCGAAATCTTCCTTGAAGTCATCGTGGGGGGTGATATTCCGCCGGGGGTTGCAAGGGCTGCTGGGTGCGAGGGGGGATTTGTACCCGGAATCCATTCGCTTGAGCTCGGGGGAGGCGGAGTCCTTGATGCGGGACCCTGGCGACACGCAGCCCGAATCAGTGTCTGTTAGGTTGTCCCTAGCACCCTGAAACAAACAAAACCAAATTACAAGGATGTTTATTTTTATGTTTATTTTAAGTGATGATTCCGAATTCAGAAAGTGAGGTTTCTTCGCTGGAAATACGTCAACATTCCGAAAATAATCTTCGATTCGAATGCATTCCGAGAAGTGTGAATCGCACTGCTGGTCATTCTTAATACCACTTACACAAATACATTTTGTAACCGATCAGAATGTCGCTTAACTGTCGATGAAGAACGACTAAGTAATCCACATCAAGCTTTAACCATCGACATTAAAAATCACAATTTCCTATCAACCTAGCACTTGTAATAAAGAATTGATAGACCTTACAACAGTATTCGCAACTGACACACTTATTTCCGACATCGCTTTCTATATTTTACACAAACAAGCAGATCAAAACAAGAAAATTCACTTTAAAACTGCGCAGTAATAAAACACAATGTCACAAGACACAATCCACAAGTTAATAGAGCTGTCGTGATCGCAGGTAGGCTAATGAAACTGGCATGTGTTGCAGCGTGGGCCGAGACCATATCTCTCGCCTACAAGTCGCTAGCCACTATGTTAGAAAAGTGGACATTAAAATCATTATTTGGGCCACATTAAGAGAGGATTTTTTTGAATCTATAGTTTACATATATAATAATAAAGCGGAAAAGTTTGATTGAACGCGCTAATCTCTGAAACTACCAGTCGGAATTGAAAAATTATTTCTGCATTGCTCATTTTTTGAGGAAGGTCATAAGCTTTTTCTTTTATTACGGGTGAAACCGCCGTTCTAGTATAGAATGTAGCAGTCTTGACCAAATACGCCTAAGCGTATTGTACGCAAATTGAGGACATCGAACCTGATACTTACGGAAAAACATTGATACTGATTAATATTAGCTTCTTCTCTAATTCTGTCGTAACTAGTAGGTACTTATCTAAAATAATTGAGAACTGTCTAGAGATAAATCAAAATCAAATTTTTTTTCTGTTACAGAGTCAACATTTTGGAGATGGGCCAGATCAAAACCCCAAACTTACCGTAAAGAATGTGATAAGAATGAATGAGCGGTGTGAGGATCTTTCATTCAAAAACTGAAATTAAATGCTTTCTTAGTAACTAAGAAAAAAAATTTGCGGAAGTCAGTTTTAAAAAATAATAAACATTAGCTCATTTACCTACACTTTGTACAGTGTCGAGAGAGTAACGTTTTATAGAATGGAATAGAATAAGTAGGTATAAAAAAGTTTTATTTTCGCAACCAAAATACTTACATTCAAAACACAAATCAGAAATGTTACAAATACAGTGGCAAGAAAATAAGGCTACCCCTCAGCATTTGCTCCAGCAGCGCCATGGCTGTTAGAGCGCTGGTTTTCAGTGGCGCCGAAATGAGTAGCGCATCAACTACTATGAAACACGTTTAAGTTTTTATTTTCAGATGTGATCTATAAAGAAAGGAAAGATTAAGGGATTGTAATTTAAAGATCGTAAGTGAAAAGGGCAGGAAAATGATGATGTGATATTTAATCATTGAGTGCAAAATTTTAAGACGCAGGATGCCAAATGACCTCGAATACTAGTTCAAGGTATAGAACGTTTTCCGATTACCGGCTGATTGAGTACCTGTAGGGCTACTGAATACCTAACGTTGATTATCTTGTTACTTTATTATGTAAAGTAATTCAACTACAATAAATGTTTAGCATAGTTATTAATGTACTTCGCAGTTAGTCTATAAATATGAGCCTGTATTCATTACTAGCAAGTAGGGACAATCGATCTATTATAATACTAGGGAAGGTTTTGGTGAAAAGAGAAGTTTTTGTGTCTATTGTAAAGTTTTAGAAAAATAAAGAATTTTGAAAATGAACAAAAACAATTTTACATAAAAGCAATAACTTTAAAACATAAATTATATTGCTTATGTCGTTAAAATCAGACAAAAACACCAAAACATAATAAAAAATGTCTTCTGCATAATTTACTGAACATTTTAAGCCGGGGAGTTTCTGCAAAAAATACGATTTAACCTAACTACAAACTACCTCATTATTTACGTCACTTCACGTCAATGAGGTTAAATCAATCTATGTTTTACCACAGAACACTTAATGGTGATTTTACATCATTATTACACAACCCAAAGGATACTAAATAGGTAGTAGGTACCTAGTTAATTTTAACGTATTCATTCAAAAGCTTTTTGGCCTAATTTTGGTCACAATGAATACTTTCCAGTAAGTCGAGGACACAGAAACCAACAAGACCAACATTTTAACATCACAATACCATGAGTAAGGCCATGTCGTCATGGCAATGCCATACCATAACATACCTACATTTACTTAAGAATCACTAGAACATAGAAATGTAACTTGTCTACATGTTTGTGATTTTTCGATCACGTTTACATGACACGATTCATATTTTTTTCTCCAGCTCTGTATCCTCTGGAGTTCTAGAGTCTCTCTAGATTTCTTGAGTTTAGACATCTTAAATCTCTAGATGACTTATTTTATTGGTCTTTAGTAATTTTTATAAGTTTTTTTGTACAAATCTCATTGAAATTTCTAAATTACAAGTGTCAATTTACAAAAAAAAATTAATGTCGAATAGAATTATTCATATAGGTAGGTACCTACTTATCTAAAAACTGTTATCTGATTATGATGAAATAATAGAGCCAAGGTCATGATAGTACTACATCTCGCTTGTGTTTCAGTTCTATTGGCATTTATTTATCTCCTTGCCCTTATAGAGTAGTTCCGGTTACCGTAAGAACATAGATATTTCAATGGCTACCAGTTTCCGTTCTGTTGTCTTTATTATTTTCATTGTTTGGGTATTAACCTCAGTCATTGTTTTAATTTGAGTAATCAATACATTCACTACCAATGATCATGATCACTGATGTTTGACCCTTTCGTCACTTTGGTCGAAGACGTCTCGGTTGGTCCTGGCTATTTGTTAAATTCTTCATCCATCCTTATCTATCTAAAATAAATAAAATAAAAATCTTCATTTTTGCGAGTATATTTACTCCTCAACGTCATAAGCATAACAGATTAAAGGTCGCTGCATACGTAACGGGATAAAACCTCGGACGGGACGGAGACGTGACATAAGAACACTAAGGTCCATAACGATGTTTTTTCACCTGCCATCCCGTCCCGTCCGATTTCTCGTTACTACGTGTATTTTGTTACTATATTGTTTCTTGATTAATTAAATATTAAACGATGTCAAGAAATCGTCACGTTCCGTCCGGGACGAAAAAAATTACGTTACGTATGCAGCGACCTTAATATTAAACTTGGCATAAACATAGTCTAGCCAGGAATTTAATAAAGATTGCATTATACTGGGCCACGTGAGCAAAGCCGTAAAAGCTAGTAAATTATTTAAATTGATTCTTCAAGTTTGTAAACAAAGATCTCAACAAGAATAATACAGTAACACAAAGTTATATAGTCATTGTAATCACGTTTTCCTTGACGTAGCATCTAAACAAAGCGTGTATAGTTACGATAACCATCGATAAGATAACACTTTAGATAGGAAATGGTAACCACAGTGTTATTGAATTTCAGAATGCAAAAAATGTACCTATAAAAACTACTTCTACTACTAGCTTCCGCCCGTGGTTTCGCTCGCGTGGTACCCGGATAAAAAGCAGTAGCAGTAGCCTATGTCCTATTCCCGGTCATTATCTATCTATACTTTAAATTTCAGCCAAATCGGTTCAGTGGTTGTCGAGTTATAAGCAGAGGAACAAACATACATCCAAACATTCATCCATCCAAATATCCAAACTTTTATAATATTAGTGTGATGCAGAATGTGTAGTGCAGAAAACTGCAAGAGTAATGGTCGAATGTCATAATTTAAGATTTACCTAAAATTATTCAATATCTAAGCTAAGCTTGGCAACGTTAAATATTGCCAAATGATTTTGAAAGTATATTTTTCTCCATTCTTCCGTATTAATCTTATGTGCCATATCATAACATAACAGATATTTACTGCATCCTGTGAAATATGTGAAGGTTAGCTTCCTTATTCAATTTCCTGCTGGTTTTATATCAGTTCCGCTACGTTTATCTAACATAGTCTGATAATTAATTTAAGACTTGTAGGAAGCTAATTACTTTAAGAATTTTTCATACAAACATACATAAAATCACGCCTCTTTCCCACCGGGGTAGGCAGAGACTTCCACTTGCTACGATCCTGACACACCTCTTTCGCCTCGTTCACTCTCATCACATTTTTCATATAAGCTCGCCTGTTTATGGTACTTTTGACCTGGCCTTTCTCTAAAATGTCACCAATCTGAACTTTTGGAAAAATGAAGAATTTTTCAGGTTTAAAAATCTTGATAAGTACATAATTCTCTTTTACAGTACTATAGGTAGGTCCTACGTAATATACTGTTTATAATAAGATAGTTAATTATAAGGTAATTAAAGACCACGAATTTTTAAATTTAAAACCTACTAAGTACAGTTTATTAACCTGCATTTAAAACTAAATCTCAACTCAACTCTATTTACTGTTTTTTGTTTTGTTTGTGCGAAAGTTTAAAATGTGCTATTCAAGCATCAATCGATTTCGATACCTAGCCCAACTTTAGATAGAATCGGTACATTTTCCTCTTCCATTTCCCTCTATAAGCCATCATCGCCACACTAACCTCATACAGTTCAGTCCATCCCATACTTTCGTAGCACTCTACATGCATCCGATCTGACTCACATGCATAACTTTTTCAATCACATGACATTCTTTGAATATCAGTCATTTTAGCAAAGTTCGCGAATACAATAAAAGTAAAATGATTCAGTTATATAGGTAGGTATTGAGTCACGATTTATCTACTGTAGAACTAAACCCTGCCTTTTATATGAAACCTTGTGTATTTTCTTCCTAGGTAGGTACTTACCATTTAACAAGTTACGCAAAAAACACAGATTTTCACTAATTTCATACTCATTAAATTTTTCACTTGTTTTAACACGGTTCTACATATCTTTCGATGACTCCAATAGCACTATCGCAGATCTATGAATTCTTTTTGCAAACTATCACTATAGCAAAATAAGATATTTATCAGAACAATTCACAGAGTAAGAACAAACGCGTGCTCGCCGTCGTAGAGGTAACTAAGTAATGCAATAATTGCGGCGTTCAAGGATGACATCAATATTTACTTTGTGATTTAAACGCATTCTTGAATGGGGTACTCAATTTAAATACCTTTGGGAAATCACACAGTTCACACGGTGTCACACGGTGATGTCTTTACTAAGAACCTACATACTCGAATTGCTCGTGGCGTAGCTTGCTTATAAGTTCTTAAAATATCGTTGAAGTTCTGGACGGTCATAATTTGGATGAGATACCCATACAATTGTATGAATGAATGTGAGGGTCGATAAGCCATAAAAAGGCTTCCACGTGGACTAAAACTCCATCAGAGTTAGACAGTAGCTCATTCGAACTTCTGTGGCGCAGTGGGTGAAGGCCTTCCTGAGACGCATGAGGTTGCGGGTTCAATCCCCGCCGCGGTACAAATGTTAGTATGATCTGCAAACATTTGTCTCGGATCTGGGTGTTTTCTATGTATTAATATGTAATTATTTACGTATATTTAGGTATATCAGTCATGTGGTTCCCATAACACAAGCTCTGCTTACTTTGGGGCTATCATGTAGCCGCTGTGTGAAATATCCAGCATTTTTTTATTTATTTACTTATTTAAAATACCTACATACTCATTTATAAGTAGATAAATAGCTACAATGTCGCTTGATAGCATACAGTAGCACCACGTAACAGTTAATCTTCGATTATCCAATTAATTTGTTTTAGTACAAAATAACAGCGAATTTACGATTTTGCTATGATAGGCTCGTATGTTAGATTAGAACGATACTTTGAATCAAATCTTACAAACATGTTTTTTTTAGTTCTCAGTTATCGATGAGAGCTTGAGACACCATTTAAAGATAATCTCAGTAGAGTGGTTGCATACCAACTAGACGGGAAAACGAAACATCACAATATTCGCCAAAATAACATGAACAACGGATTACGTTTTTTTTTTTAGAATATAAACAAACTGGTAATTAAGCAAGGAATTAACAGTAACAATCGTACATACAGCATTTATTCACATTGTATATCGCGAGGTATTGTTTTTGCAACATCCACTTTCAACACCATTCACATAAAAACCTTCATATAATTACTCGTTAGATGGTACCACCATTAGAGGCCAAAAAAATCATTGTGAAATTACAGGACGTGAATAACAGTTTCCAACTGGAAATACAGGTACCTACCTAGTGCCTTGTTCTTATTCTTATTCATCTGTTAATTTAGTTAGACTTTAAAATATAATATTCTTTTTTTTTCATGTTTTTATCATGAGAATAGAGATAGTAAAAGCAGCCGTTTAGCTGAAGGAAGTCCATTTAAATAAGAGTTTTAAAACTGAACTTTGAACATCTTGGATGCGAGGGAAGGTGAAGACAACAGTTCGAAAATAAATAAGTAGGTACTTATAGTCCGACACAAAATAATAGAAATAAATGGGGGCGCCACTGTGCAAGCTAAATACGCGAAATAGATAAATTCTCTTTTAGAAGTAAAATATTACTTCTGACTGACGTCTTCGGCACCTGTACCATAGACAAGAAACCTGTAGGTACTTTACCATAGATTAGTAGAGAAAGGGTTTCCAAAGTACTGAAATATTTCATTTTTTTAGAATTGGAACAGAAGGTACCTTATCACAAAGTAGGTAGGTACTTATCACAGAGTAGTTGTCTACTCGGTGATCTTATAGGGTGGCGTCCTTTAGCGCCAGCAGACGGAATAGCATCAGCTCAAACTGGTCCCACACGTCAGTCACCCGCGAACACTATTTCACACTGCCCGCATGCCTGACACCACACGTTTATTACAAAGGATAAGTACCTTATCAGGGCTGGCGTCTTCCAGCTCCAGCAGTCGGAGCTCCATCGGCTCTAACTGGTTCCGCGTGTCAATCAGCCGCGAACACTATTTCACACTGCCCGCACGCCTGACACCACACGTTCATTACAAGAGATAGGTACCCTAGTACCTATTTCTTGTAATGGTACTGTATTGTTCTTGCATCTAAATTATTATGATGTTGTCTCAAACATGCAGGTAGTCGGGAGGCAGTCACGTGAGAGCCACGAGCGAGAGCGGACTTCTTCAAGATACTGATGTGTGACCGAGCCAACAACTGTAACCGTGTTACTAGGAGTACTACAGATACCTTATCAGGGCTGGCGTCCTCCAGCTCCAGCAGTCGGAACTCCATCAGCTCGAGCTGGTCCCGCGCGTCGCGCAGCGCGTCAGCAAGCCGCGAGCACTCGCGCGCAGCCGTCGCCGCGCGCTCCGACGCGCCACGGCACTGCCCGCACGCCTGTCACCACACAATCATTAATACAAGGGATAATCAACACTAATATTACTAGTAGTTCGCCCCGAACTGAGATCTCGCGCACCGTAGATGGCTTACATTTGGACTTTCTTCTGACTACCCCTATAATTTCAAGTGCTACTACTGCCGAGTATGCCTATTGCGCTAGCTCTTCATGGTAAAAAATACTAGCATGCATGCAATACATAATGTCGTGTCTAATTTTTCATTTATTTCATATTTATGAATTCTCGTCGTATTTCTAAAAGTATACGTCCTAGAATAAAAATAATAACTATTTTGGAATGTACAAATAAAGACCTTTCATTTGACACCCCACTCAATATATTTGATTACTTAACTTTTTTTACCTCAATTATTTTAATTCGTTATCAAATTTTTTTTTATCACGAAAATAAATCAAGTAGCATCTAAAATCATTGCAAACCAAACCGCAACGTTGTCACTCTCTTTTTAAGACCGACCAGTCAATGAGCTACGAAGACATCGAAACTCTATGAAACGGGAGCTCTTGCAGCTCTGGTTTCGTAGTTTTTGTTCATTGGTCGTATTTCAAAAACTATACATCCTAGAGTAAAAATAAAAACCATTTTGGAATGTACAAAATAAGCCCTTTCATATGACACCCCACTCAATATATTTGTGTAACTTTAAAAAAAAATTACCCCCTTGGGAACCTAATATCTTCACAACCCCTTCATCGATTAAGCTCATATGCTCCACCGTAAATTTCCTTACTACAACCTATTGACCTACCAAGTTTCATGCAGATTGGATGAACGGTTCGACAGTTATGCGCGAACAACAATTCGTGAAACATACATACAAACATACAAACATACAAAGCAAAATCGCCCAACTTACCACTAAGATCTTCGCTCGCTTCGCTCGCTCGATCGATAAAGAGGAAAGATTTTTTTGTTTTTTTGTTTTTAACGAATAAGCCCCGAAACTACTGGATCGATTTCAAAAATTATTTCTGCATTTAATACCTAAACTCTTGAAGGCTACTTTTCATCATCATAATCATCACCACCATATACCTACCATCACTATGAGGGCAACGCCGCGAGGGCGTTGCTAGTATTTTATAAATTCATATGTTTCATTAATTCATTCATTGTGCATAGGCAAACCTCAAAATTCTCCACTACGGCCAATACTTGACAGATTAGAGGGTTTTTGCCGAGGATCGTGAAGTCTGGAAAGAGTGAAGGAAAGCCTTTGCCCAGCAGTAGGACAATTACATCTGATAGTAATAATAATCCATGTCCTTATCGATCTCCCACCATTCCTTCTAAAAACCATCAAGATTGTCCCACCAACGCGTTTTGGGCATACCTCATCGTCAATGAAGTATCACGACTTAATTTAGGCATTGATCCTTACAAGATGTCTAAGCTAACAACTCAATCTATTTAGGTAGGTACCTAGTCATTTCGTCTCTTTAGGTTTCTTATCGGCGGCGCTGGAAGTAACAAGACTTCGGCGGCTACACAGAGGGAGTATTTTTCTCCTGAGAATGTCCCATGAAGAAGTAAAACACGAAATCTATCACGATTCAATTGGTTCGCACTGATGCTCACAGATTCACCTTGCCTGGCTTGACTTTGGGCAGTGGGGGGTTGGGTAGCTTTAAATTGATAACGAAAACTTTTTTGTAAGAGATCAGCGGAAAAGATTTGAAATTTTAGATTTCGCAATGTTTTTAATACAGATTTCAATAATGAAAGCCGATGGTCACCCTACACTCCTTCGAAACAATACAAGTGACGCAAGCGCCTGCGCCAATAGTTTAGTAGGTGACAGCACGTTTTAAGTTTATGTATGTATTGCAATGCTTGACATTTCGGTCTTCACACAGCGTTCTTATCTCAAGGTCGTCTCTTCAATAATTAAGTATGCACTCAAGTTTTATACAAACATATCGTAAGAAACTATTAGATGTAGAGAGAAATGAGGTACCTATTACTCAATTTAATGCGCAAACATTCGTAAACTTAAATGCATGGATCCGGGATGACGTTATTATAATCGCGTCTTCATTTTAATACTAATAATATTATTTTATGGGACTGTTTTTTTTATTAAACGTTCGAATGTAAATTAAAATAATAGGTACTGTAAAATTAGTTACGATGCGTAATTTAAGGTGAACTGTTATTAATTAAAATCATTATTAAGTACAAGCCTTCAAAAGAAAATCATGCTCTACGCTAAGCGCTCTACTTAGCACTTAAAATATTGCATCGTGCTTCATACCAGTAACATTGTGCACTGTTAATTGTTTTAATTATCAATTAAGTACTCAAAAGATACCAAATACGTGAAGATATTATCGCTACGTTACATTCTTCTTCTTCTTCTTTCGTATGAGCAAGTGGCCAACTCTGATGACGGGGTTTTTAGGCCGCCTAAAGGCCTCCGTCATGGCTTAACGACTTAAAAGCCGGGACCGACAATTAACGTGCCCTCCGAAACACGGAAGCGCTCAGCTCGTAATACCACTTGCGGTCACCCATCCTAAAAGTGACCACGCACAACGCTGCTAACTTTAACGATCAATCAAGAGCGTCCAAGCAAGTTACGCCACGAGCGCTACGTTACATCATAATCAGCCTACTACATTCATGATACTTACATGCTTGACAGAGTTTAGATCATTAGGAACTTTGGAAGGATCAAAACAGCCGTTAATACTATTGCAATGCTTTGTTAATGTTGAAAGACATTGTTATCATGATCATATTAAAGAACGTAGTCAATGAAATTAGGTAGGTATGCCACTAGTGATCTAACTAAACGAAGCAATATAGAGAGAGACAGTGCATAAAGTCTCGCAGGCTAAGGCGGCGTCCTAATTAGCTATCGATCGTGCGATCATTTGATCGTACGATCGTACGATGGACGATTGAGATCGCGCGATGACATGCGAACTTCAATTAGGACATTCTAAAGAATCGCGCAATCTCAATAGTACATTATGTCCTGTCCAACGTGCGATCGTCTTATCGTACGATTTAGGACCCCCCGCTTAAACGTAAAGGGCATGGTAGGTACATCTTTATAATTTCAGTGGATCAGTGTAAGTTAAAAGTTTAGCTTTCACCAACCCTCGTTGAGAGCCTGCCTAAGTCTCTTGATGACGGTAGTTCTCAATTAACCATAATAAAATTGGAAAACACATTAAATAGTTGACAGTCATAGTCATCGCTATAGTCTACAGTAGTTCCAGATAAATAATGGGTATCGGCTAATTTCGTGTTCCGAAATAATATCTATATCTAATCCGAAAATCGTGTCCGAATTACGACAGCAGCAGTGTAACAGATTCCACAAAACAGAATGCGACAGAAGTGCACGTCGTTAGCTGCGCAGCTCGCACGGCTTGCAACTAATTTGCTTTTCTTAAAAATGACATTCAATCGTTTTTGTAATTTGCGATTGTTTCCGATGTTTTCCGATACCCATTATTTACCTAGAAGTACTGTTAATAACTATTAAGGTTGTCACAAGCTGAAGTTTTGTAGAGATACTGACCCACATATCGTTGAGCGGTTGAGGGGAGAGGGAGGCGGGCGCGGACGACACTGCTGAGTCTTCGTCCGATGCCGAAGGCGCCTCCTGCGATAAACATGGACCATTTCATCAATAGTTCAATAAATATGCCGTATTATGTAACAGAATGACTAAGTAAAAAGACTTGATAACAAAACTATCAGTCTACTGGGTGCTTTAATCGTCATCATTATCACCCACACAGATCATTTCACACCACTGTGCATTATTATCCTTTCTAAGTGCCACCTCCTAACCAGGGACTGAGCAGTCTAATTGATAATAACTGAGTACAATTAAAAATGATACCGAAAACACTACAGGAAGCTTCAGACTATGTTAAAATAAATCGCTAATTTATCGTAGCATCACAAAAGCAGCTATCACAAAATCCTGCGAATGAATAAGTGACTGACTCGCCTGGCGTACTGTGTAAGCAATGTGCCTCTATTGCTCTAGTAGTATTGTCAGGCGATTCAGCCTCAGTGTAAATTGTTATTGAATTATTACAAGGTCTTCATTTATCTTGTATTTTTTTTTTAAAGAAGGTACTTAAGTAGGTACCTGTTTAGTTAATTTTTAGGAAAATTATTTTAGACTAAATACTAACCCTGTAGAAGGTTTCTTTACGATGCTGTATCTCCGTTTTTAGATCGTCACGGTCACTCCTTTCTTTACCCTGTAACAAAAAAAAAACAGAATAAAGAGAGGTCCTTAGGAATAGTATTAGTTTATCTCTAAAAAGGTTGTCTAATCTTGTTATTATGGTATTGGTTGATGCGTTAACCGAAGGCATCCTCTTTTAAAACCCACCCGTCATCTTCTGTGTACCTAAACTACCTACACTACAGTAAATTGTTTTGATCGACAGCCTCATAAAATAAAGTATGAGTACTTACAAGTAAGTGCAACTTGTAAGTTACCTATGTTATCAAATTAAGTTCTTTGATTTGATTTGATTTGACGTAACACTAGTGAGTCGTTTTACAACTTATATGTATGTTTATGTTGCAAAGGATAATTTTTCTTTAGAACAGCAGATTATCCTGTTGTAATCACAAGGGGTTTTCACATAATTGATTGCTATAACAAATCAAGCAGGCTCGAAAACAATTAATAAAACCACTGGACAGGTCAATTTAGATTCTAACTACTCGGCCGTTTTAACTACATTATGTAACCTATACGTAACAATGTCTTGAATGCTTTGGTTTAGTAGGTAAGTAAGTAAGTGCTCATAAATCTTAATACAATGAGTGCATGCGTGATTCGAATTTGATTTATTGAAAGCAATGCTAGTAAGTAAGTAATACTTTTATTACAAGTAGTAACGTAATTTTTTTAATTAGTGAAACCTTTACTTTCTGTTAGATATTCAGCATCATACCAGTTAAATGTCCTTAGACGACCACCAGTGCCCGTACATTTTGCAAATGCACACAGAATTCATTATTACTCAAAATGGCAACTCGTATCTTATCTGATGATGGCTTTCCCCAATATGCATAGGCTTTTCTGTGATAATGAATATGTTCTAAGAATAACTAAATACTAACTAAAATGTAAGCGCCGTCTAGACATGATTAGGTAATTGTGTGTCTTGTAAAAACCTTGGAGTATTTAGTATTATGTGACTTTTCTTTTTTTTCTACTAACATTCCTACATTCATCGTTCTCATTATTGAAAATTGATCATCTCACATGGATCGAAATATACAAACAAACAGTAAGTATAAACAGAAAAATAGCAACCCACTATAGTGCACACGATCTAACTAGGTATTCGTGAAGTTAGCAGTTTCGATGGGCAGTGCAGCTTTTTCATACTAAATTTTCTGCTGCGCATTGAAACGAAATGCCTAGTGAAATCGTGCGTACTATACTTTCTTCACGTCTCTACAATGTAGTATGAAAGCTGGTAGAAAGTTCTTCAATGGATCAAAATGAGATACCCGCGATTTATGTATCAATCAATTTAGAGTAGCACGATTGATAAAAAGATTGACAGCGTGTAATCTCAGAATCAATTTTGCAAACGAATGTTACGTGCAATTGTTATGAAAAGCCACAATGCTCTGCAACGGCAAGTTACAAGTAGCTATGAAAACTTGCAAAAAATTAGCAAATCAATGAATATTCTTGTATATTTATTTTCAAGGGATCTTGAACGTCCGGGTATCTGAGAGAATATCTAATGTCCTAGAGAAAGTTGTGAAAATTCTAATCACATTATCACACTAATATTATAAATGCGAAAGTTTGGATGTTTGGATGGATGAATGTTTGTTCCTCTATAACTCGACAACCACTGAACCGATTTGGCTAATTTAAAAAAATGAAATATAGATAGATAATAATCGAGAATAGGACATAGCAGGACATACCACGTGAGCGAAGCCGCGGGCGGAAGCTAGTTTCCTATAATCGAAGAATGTCGAATTGTTTAAGTCTTAGGTTTACTTTCTTTTCATCGATTTTTCTCTATTCTATAAGTTAGTTTCCACAAAACAGGCAAGATCCAGTACGAGACACGAATAGCCGATGTGAATCTCGTTCTGCATGCCACTCTCGCAGTCTCGCACAAGTTTTGAAACTTCGCTGGTAGAGTACTAAGGACAATTAATTGGGGCACTTTTACACAGTTTTGACAATAGTTCTAGATTGTTATATAGCAGATAATTCGAGTTTATACGAGTAGGTACATTTAAACAGTTTTGATGGTAGTGGTAGAGAGGTAGAGGAGTAAAGAGTTAAGAGGTAGAGAGAGTTGGAGATCTGTCCCCAGATTGTTTATTTTTGATAGCGACCAAAATCAGCCTCAAACTCTCAAATATGACAGTTCAGTGACCACGCAAGTAGCTCTGTTACTCTCATCTCAACGAGACCGAACGCAACAAAAGATATATTATGCGATCGTTTTGAAAGTTTGAGACCAATTTGAGGTTTGAGACAAGTCAGACAATCAGCCCGCTGATGTAAATGCTGATGACAGCGTCTCTATTTTAAAATCAGATTATTTAAATAATGTTCTATTTAAGTCAAATATGCCACAAAGTAGATAAGTTTAACAAAAAATATCATCTGAACAGATGAGGCAAGAGCGCGTTGAAATCTTTTATATGAAGAGATTTCAACGCGTTGAAATCTTTTACATAAAAGATTTCAACGCGCTCGTGCCTAACCTTAAATACAATGAATACTCGTACCCAACATTAAATAGGTAACTACTGTATTGACAGATCATCGTCTTTAATACAACTCATCATCATCATTGGCAGCTCAAATAATAGCCCACTGCTGGGTATACGTCTCAATTCGACCTCTACCCGTTGAACTACCAAATATCTGCATAAAGTTTCATGGGTTAATGCAAAATATTGTTCCCGTTGACCCTTAATACGTTCCGTATAAGAAAGCTTATTCGCACATTTCGCACCATCACAGCTCGACTGGAAAATTGAACCTCACTACAGACCACACAAACAGCTGGACTCGCACCAAAACAAACTTTCACTACGTAGTAATTAGTAGAGATAATGAAAGCTTTGTACATTGTACTGATGAGGAAGCAGCTTACTTTCAAAGAGAAAAATTGGACTGAGTATTAATTGTTTTGTGGGAAAAAGGTTTGCAGCTAATAAAGTTAAGTTTGTGGATAGATATTGATGACATTAAGGCTATGTCCCCAGTAGGCAAACTGTGAGCGGCCGACTGAGTTTGCGGCGTATCAGTTTAGTATGCCCTTCCATATAATTGAAATGGAGTGCCCACAGTTTGCTAGTTTTGCGCTCACTGTACGCAGTTTGCAGCGTAACGCGCTACTAGCTAACTAGCAAAGGGCGTACTAAACCGATACGCCGCAAACTCAGTCGGCCGCTCACATTTTGCCTACTGGAGTCGAAAAAAGTTCAAAGCATTTATTTATTTATTTATTTAACTCTTTCACAGATGACAAATTGTTCAAGGAGGACTTAATGCTGAAGCATTATCTACCAGTCATCCTGGGCGTGCAAAATGGTCATCCAACTAACATTAAAAGTGTTGTGTTTGTGATGAAACTTGAAATATGCGTAGGTTTTGACCTGGAAAAGCTTATAGGCTACTTAAAATATTGATATTTTTTTTTTTTTTTTTTTTTTTTTGCTTGTGGCAACCCTGTGACAAACAGCTGTTGAAAATTGTCCCGTTCTTTATTTACGATTTTAATTATTTTTACGTGTTATTATTAGCCTATTTCTATTTCATCGCTAAATTACAAAAGTGTACAATTGATTTGAATTATTCGTGAAAACTTATTGTTCAAGTGATTTGGCCATAAATAAACTTGCTCGTTTTCGGTTAGAAAATTTGAATGTTAACCTTGTTTTCTCGGTTTGGAAGTGTTTGCTGCCTAGTGATGTGATTTAAATACATTGGAATACAAGTTTTACTGGATAAAAGTATAGATACAATCACGTAAGTACAAACATTCCAAACTTATAACCTCAACTTGTGTTTGCAGTTCCTTGGTTGTTACTCGGGGTATTCTTCGTATTTATTTGAAGAATACACGTTTTTCTTTCACTATGATGACTCGCAGAGCCTTGTCTCGCCAGGAGGAGTGCAAGCTCCAAAGGGCCTTACAAGAATTAAAGACTTCTAAGGATCTGTGCAACCAGTTGACTTTAGAGAGAGAGGACAATGAAAAGATTTTACTAGATACATTAGACAGTAATAAGAAGTTAAAAAATGAGTTATCTATGTTATACTCTCAATTCTCTTGTGCTATTGAAGAACGGGATAGGTTACAAATAATAATTGATGGGTTCGACCAGTGTGGCACAGAGTATGAACAGGCTCTGAAGCGTACATCTGTCCTAGAGAAGGAGTTGTGTGATGCCCACCAACAAATCACACAGCTGGAAGAGGCGGCCCAATGCTCTGCCACACTGAAAACCCAAAACTTATTTGATGAGTTAATATCAGCTGATAGGGTTCATGGCCAAATCTCTGGTTCATGCTGTGCTACCCCGGCTGAAAAAATTGACTTGACAAATGATGACTCAGTAAGGGTTGCTACAGCATGCACTAGAAATACACTGAGCAAGAAAAAACTTAAAAAATATGTTAGCATAAACAAATACATAAATAAAACTAAAAAACTGTTAAAAAATCAAAAAGGTGCAGTTCACAAGATTAGAAATAAGATACAAAAACTAGAATTATTTGATAAATTAGAAGTATGTACACTGCAACTGCAAAATAGAAAATTAGAGTATGAATCTGACATTCAGCGGCTTCAGACTGAACTAGCAGGTGTTGAAGCATCATTGAGATCAATCACATCTCGCTATGAGAAGTCTCAGGAGGCTATAAAAGAGTACTCACTGGCCATGGATGAGCTACTCAAATTGTCTTATAACAACAAAGAGCGCTATGACTCTTTTGTGGCCAATCACTCATGTGATTGCCAGCGCTCTGAAACTCCGGAGCCGGTGAGTGCTACCAAGTCAGCCTCCCCGCTGAATGTCAGTGTCAGTTCACATAAATTATGTGAAAAAGTACAAAAAACTTTTATGTACAGCGATGAAATAGGAATAAATATGGGCCAGCTATTAAATACAAGATTGGGACACTCCATTATAAATAATTGTTTGCCTGGATCAAACCTGCATGATATTATGCGCTTATTAACAAAATGTAAATTCAACAATAATTCAAATATAGTAATCTGGCTTGGAAATAGGGCCAATGTAAACAAATCTGAACTGATTAAATATTTTGAAACTCTTTGCACATTACAAGTAAATAAAATTGTAATGTTTACATTCCCCTACAGTAACAGCTTGTCGCAAGCAGAAAATGAAATTAGATATAAGTTAAATATGACATTGCATACAATATCATGCAATAATAATTTAATACATGTAATTGACTCTAACAATATTGTTGGTAAAAAATATTATTTGACAAAAGGTAGCTATTATCTATCGAATTTTGACAAACGACAGGTAGCTGTTTCGCTATCTTATTATTTTAGTATAACAGCCAAAAACTTGGCTACTAAAACAACTGCTTCTATTGAGCAGCAAAATGACATTCCAAACATGACTCTGGAACTTTATCCAAGTCATTTAAATTAAATTTTAAGACAACAGAGAGAAAATTCTCTAGCATTCAAATGAATGATAATAATAACAACACAAAAAACAGTCAAACTAATACAAAAATAATAAAATCAAATTTAAAATCCTCTAGCTTTCAAAAGTCAAATAATAGTGATAATACAAAAAAGAGTCAAACTAAGAAAAAAATAATAAAATCAAATGTAAATCATACTAATCTGGTGCACCAGAATTTCGAAGGTTTACGCGGTAAAGAATTACAGCTGGACTTATACATGACCTCGAATAATATAGACATTGTATGTATTACTGAACACTGGCTGCAAAGCCATGAGGTTATGTTTAACTTCAGTGGTCACCAGGTTGGTAGTGCTTTCTGCAGAGTTAATTGTATCCGAGGTGGCTCACTAATTTTAATAAACAAGAAAATTAAATTTAAAGAACGCAAAGATATTGTCCACCACTCTGTACAAAGACACATTGAAATTGCATGCGTAGAGTTGGAGCAGTTCATCGTTGTAAGCGTTTATAGCCCGCCTTCTGCCACATTTAATATTTTTGAAAAAGCTATGGAAGAAGTTTTGTATAAAATATGTAAATCTAAGAAACAAATTATAGTATGTGGCGATTTTAATGTAAATCTGTTAGAAAGAGACTCCTCAAGTACCAGATTAATTAGTTTATTTAAATCATTTAATCTAGAACCATCTTTTATGGAACCGACAAGAATCACAGCTACTACTGCCACTTGTATAGATAACATTTTTACAAATGTAAATGTAATATATAAAAGTACCATAAGTTTTGTTCAATCAGACCATCTTGGTCAGTTAATTAAAATTAAAACAAAACCAAGACAAAATGTAAGAAAAAAAATTACTTATGTACCAATGACCATTGATCGATTGGAGAAATTTAAATCAAAACTCATAAATACTTTACCAAACCTTATTTATAATAATGATAATCTAAATTCCTTATACAATACATTTTTTAATGAATTTAACAAGCAATTTAATGCAATATATACATCCAAATCGATTATGGTTACAGAAGGTTTAACTTTTTGTGAGTGGGCAACAGCAGGAATTCATAAAAGCAGACAAACTTTATATGAACTTTATGATGAAAAACAATATAATTTTAGTGAAGAGTTTAAAGATAAAGTTAAAAAATATTCAAAAGTTTTTAAAAATGTTTGCCGCACAGCAAAATCATTGTTTATAAGTAATAAAATAAAAAACAGCCAAGATAAAATAAAGGCAACTTGGAGTGTGATTAATAGTGAGACTGGAAAAGTCAAAGATCACTGTAATACATACCATCTTAAAATTGGTGATTCCATCATTAACCAAGATGATGAGGTAGCCAAAGCATTTGAAGCATTTTTCACTGACATTCCAGTCTCTACTACTAAATCCTTGAAGTCATCCCACATAATCGCGGAGTCCTTGTTAAAAGATAATTTACCAGAATGTAACATTCAATTCACTTTCGATTATGTGGATAAACAAGATATCATAAAAGCCTTTAAATTAATCAATGTCAAAAAAACCAAAGACCTCTGGGGGATTTCCGTTAGCGTTGTAAAACCATTGATTGACATCATTGCACCTGACCTAGCTTTAATATTCAACCAATGCATTGATAGTGGTATGTTTCCGGATTTAATGAAACATAGTAAAATATCACCCCTTTTCAAATCAGGTAGTCATTCTGACCCCAGCAATTTTAGACCTATATCAGTCTTACCAACGTTTAGTAAAATATTCGAAAAGCTAATCCTCATACAACTTCAAAGACATTTTGATCAAAATAACCTACTTGACAACAAACAATTTGGGTTCACAAGAGGTCGCTCAACCACTGATGCCGGTGTTGAGCTAATATCACATATTTTTAATTCTTGGGAAAAATCTCATGATGCGCTTGGTATTTTTTGTGATCTATCAAAAGCATTTGATTGCGTTCATCATGAAACATTAATAAGGAAACTCCACCACTATGGTGTTAAGGGTGTTGCTCTTAACCTTCTCACTTCTTACTTAAGTGACAGAATACAAAGAGTTGACGTAAATGGAAAATGTTCTCCGGGGTCGTTGGTAACAATGGGTGTGCCACAGGGATCAATACTAGGTCCATTTCTCTTTTTAATTTATATAAATGATTTACCGAAAATAGTTAAAAATGACCATGAGATTGTACTGTTTGCAGATGACACTTCACTTTTATTCAAGTTGAAAAGACAACAGGTTAACCTTGATGAAGTAAACAATGCTATCTCTATGGTTGTAGAATGGTTCAATGTGAACAATTTATTACTTAACGAGAAAAAAACTAAATGTATACGATTTATTTTACCAAATGTTAAAGAAGTAAAATGCAAAGTCACAATAAAAGACGAACAAATAAATCTCGTGGACACCACTACATTTTTAGGCATAACCTTAGATAATAAGCTTCAATGGGGTCCGCACATAGATGGATTGTCGAAGAGACTTAGTTCTGCAGCATACGCAGTCAAAAAAATACGTCTATACACGGACGTAGATACTGCTAGGCTAGTCTACTTCAGCTACTTTCACAGCATCATGTCTTATGGCATTCTGTTGTGGGGGAGTGCTGCAGATATTAACACCGTGTTTGTGCTGCAGAAGAGGGCTGTTCGAGCAATTTATTGTATGGGTCCCAGGGAGTCACTTAAAAATAAGTTTAAAGAAATATTTATAATGACTATGCCTTGCCAGTTTATCTATGAAAATCTAATGTATGTTCGAAAAAATATTAAACTATTTAAGAAAAAAAGTGATAATCACAATGTAAATACCAGAAACAAAGATAAACTCGCTGTTCCCACAATTAGGCTTCAGAAAGTTAGTAAATCATTTATAGGGCAATGTGTACGCTTCTACAACAAAGTCCCAGGCGAATTGCAAAACTTATCAATCAACAAATTTAAGAAATCAATTAAACGTCATCTCTATAAAAAAGCGTATTATAAAATATCAGATTACTTGGATGACAAAAACGCCTGGGACTGAATATGCTCCAACTCCGTTATTATTATAATTATATACATAAAGAATACTTGTAAAAATTAGATAACATTTGTAATAATTGCTTACATAAAAAAAATATACAAAAAAAAAAATTACAAACAAAAAGTGTGTCACCGAAAAGAGTGTTAGGCCCCAAACCGTGTTTGTTGCCCTGGTTCTTCACGGTCTTGGTCGCGAAGGAACAGGAGTAGAATCACCTAGCTCTTAAGACGTTTCAAAGTGGTACACTTGTGATCTTATTGAATAAACGAATTTGACTTTTGACTTTTGACTTTTGATACCTAATAAAATAAGTCACGGGCGGAAGCTAATTTTATATAAATGTTGCTGACGCTGCCAGTCTTTATGTAAATTGATATATTTTAACAGCTATATCACTAAAATCAACAATATTAATACTTACACATAAATATTGTTTTGAACATGACTAGATACTGTCAGGATGTTGTGAAATGGCTGCCGATCGATCAGGCACAACCCGGCTGGCGGTAAATCACGCATAGTGCTCGACGCTGGGAACTGGGCCACTCGACAAATAGCCCACAGAACCATGGTACTGTACTGGGTGCACCATTCCCGACAATAAACTCAGCGGGCTGATTGTCTAACTTATCTCAAACCTCAAATTGGTCTCAAACTGTCAAAACGATCGCGTAGGTATCTTTTGTCGCGTTTGGAATTTTATAATTTGAATGCACAGTTTCATTATAAATACATGATATATCCAACTGGATTGCACCAGCTACCACCACGATTGGTGATGAAAAGGTAAGTTACGTGATAAATACCCCTATACATATGTATTTATAATGTGTTCTGATCGCGAAAGCATAAAAAAGGTAAATGCAATGTTTCAGTTTCCCGGATGTACATGGAAGAAGCCTCCACGCTGCGTTCCTCGGTAACAGCTAGACACGGTAACGCAGTGTCCATTCTGGCTAATTCGTGGTGGAACCACGATGACTAATCCACGCACAGTTTCCTGGACCTAGCTCTATTACACCCAGTAAACTTAGCCATACAAAGTAACTATGTCAGTAAGTAGTAAGTACCTACCTATATTGTGCCTGTGGTTTGGGTGAGTTTGCGGTTGCTCCTGCAGAAGAACAATCAGTGGCGGTTTGGAACATGAATGGTTCCGTTGTTCTTATTATCTGTTGGTTATTCGTTTTTTGAACCAAAATTATTACAGATTCAACTACCTACTTAACGATTTTTTTTATTTAGTCTATCTCGTCCCACTGCTGGGCAAAGGTCTCCTCCCCCAATTCCCTCTATCTCTATCCCTCGCAGTCTCCCACCAGTCACTCTCAAAGGCATCGATATGGTCGCGCCAACGTTTCTGCGGTCGACCTAGATAAGTAATGACTACGATAAGTTATTAAAATTACTCTGTCAGTACAAAATCATCATCATTTCCTTGCCCTTTTCCCACTAGGTGGGGTCGGGTTCTCCTCTTCCATTCCCTCCTATCACTCGTCAACTCAGTAGTCACTCCTTTCACACGCATGTCCTCTCTCACGCAATCCATCCATCTTTTCGTAGTAAAACTATTCATTGTAAAATAGCATTTTTCAAAAATTTACTATAAATTAAAAACATAATTGTTTCTAAAACACAGAAAATTCGTTTCATCACATTAAAATATTCTTCATAATACTAAATTTCAGGTACCTACCTATTCTTTTTCTGTTTAGGTTTTCTGCAAAAAAGTCATTTTACTTCCTAGGCATTTTGGAAGTGACTTTCTGATCAGGAAGCCATAAAAATAGTAGGTTCTATTCATTCAATTATAACACACACCCATAGTATTGTTGAGTCATTAGAGAAATCAGGTATCAATGACGTACTTCATTGGTACCAGCAAAAAATAACACGGTCACGAGACGATATCTAATCGTCGATAAAATCGACACGTGTACCCATCGCTACTTTTTGAAACTTGATATTTGACGATTTTGTTTCTCATTAAATATTGTGGATTTCTAATACAACAAATGTGGATTTATTTCTATTGGATGTTAAGCTGCATTTCCATTATGCAAGTAGCAAACATGCAAGATGCAAGTAATTTAACTAGTGGAAACATAAACAAGCAGTCCCTTATATGTACGTGATTTTGAACTACCTAAGCGGTGAAGGAAAACATCATGAGGGGAACCCATCGTAAGGAAAACCATCGTGATGAAATCAGCTTTCTAATAGTGGCGATGAGCTTGCAACTTTTCATGCATGGAATGTAAACTCCAAAATGTGGGCATGTATAAGTATTGTACCTACCAAATATGGTATTTGGACGTACTTCTTACTATTTAAGACATCTTCAAAGGATCTTAAAAGCTTTTATCCTTTAGTTTTAGGGAATATCTACCGCGCCTTGGAAATACAGTCGCGATCCTGTTTTGTTTTGTTTTAAATTTACAAACAATACAGGCAACTGACTCCTCGCAAATAAAACCTTGTGCGGAGAGGTGTAAGTTCTAGCAATCATGTTTCCAATTCAAGTTACTCGCACGCAAGTGTGACGTCATACCTGCATGCAAGCACTTGCACAACTGAAACGCGCCTTCAATTTAATTTCTTTGAAATACGTTATATCTTTAAAACCAGAAGGAGCTTATCCAAGAGGCTTGAACTTTAAAAAAAAAACCGGTCAAGTGCGAGTCGAACTCGTACGCCGAGGGTTCCGTAGGTACCTAGCCATGGTGCCAATTAAGCTAGTCCGCTTAATTGTATGAGCGCCCATACAACTCGGAGGACAATTTTAATTGGCGTCAACTATGTATGTATGGGAACACCCTTTAATTTTCAACTTTTTTAACTTTTTGGAATTTTTCCTTTATTTGTGCTATAAGACCTTGCTTTTTGCCAAATTTCGTTATTCTAGGTCAACTGGAACTACCATTTAGGTTTTCGACCCAAAACCTCTAGGGTACTTCCGGTTGACCTACAATTGTCAATTTTGGTTACAAGCAAGGTATTCTAGCACAAGTAAAAGAAAAATTCCGAAAAATAAAAAAAGTTGATAATTAAGGTAAGTTTTGGTACTCACAAGTTTTCACGAAAACCTAAATTTGCCTATATCTTTTTATAGTGTTGACTCAGGACCTTGATTTTTATACTCACAATAGGGACTATAGACCTTAGTATATGGTATAAATTTCAACTTGCTAGCTCTACCCGTTCCTGAGATAATCGATGGTGACACACGGACAGACGGACAGACAGACAGACAGACAGACAGACAGACAGACAGACAGACAGACAGACAGACGGACAAGAAAGTGATCTTATAAGGGTTCCTTTTTTTACCTTTTAAGGTACGGAACCCTAAAAATACACGGCTCTAAGATTCTTGAATCTTTTTTCTTTCGCTTGTGGTTCTAAAGAACTTAGCCTTTATATTTTCTTTCTAAACAGTGTCAGGAAGCAGCACCTAGGGTATCACAGTGTTGAAATGGTGTAATTTGGACACCATAAAAAGATAACTAATATCATCATTACCATTCACCTATCAATGTAGTCATGGCTTAGATTTAGACAATAGTTTTTGACGTGATAACGTCTTGTAAATCAATGAACGCCGGCTGCACACACGAAAAAGTGTCACGTTCTGCCTGAGCCGAGCGTTCATGCGAGAGCGCGGAACAAGCGATAGAGAGGCACGATCGTTCATCAATGTTTTCTTATGACGTTATCACGTAAAATTATCGTTCGTAAACCGACTTTATTTTTGTTACTGTCATGATAATGAAACGAGATTGCAACATTATCTTGTAGGCATTTAGGCAGCAATACCTCACTTCCTTCTATCAATGACTAATCCTAGAATCCACCTAGGTCAATAACTTTATACTTTACCCGGTTACACAACCTACTTGATAAATTCAACTACAACAGGATGTTGTAAAGTAAAGCCGCTTTGCAGGCGTATGTTAATTCTATCTGTATATTTTTAAGCATTAAAAATAGCATCGTTATAAAGGTGCGATTCCAAGAGTTACGAAGATAGGAAAATGTATAGTCTTTGTTAAACTTTCGCGATCACTATTAATATTGAAAACTATATGGACACGGGAGTTTTATCGCGTAATTTACCTTATTTATATATACCGACGTATTGGCTATGAAACATAAAACAGCCACGGTCGCGGGCAGACTGAACTGATAGAAATTACGCGATAAAATCCCGTGTCCCTAAAGTTTTCAATAAGGAAAATGTATTTTTTGGTCACGGGCAAAATACGTATAGTCGTATTGCTCATTATACGGACTAAAATTGAAGGAAAAAATGTCATTTTTCCTTCAATTTTGATTAGTTTTGATACGTTTTATGTCAAAATTGAAGGAAAAATGACATTTCTTCCTTCACTTTTAGTCCGTATAATGAGCAATACGACTATAGACTAAAGGAATTATTTCATAGTAACGCGTTACTTTGTTTCAGCATCAGGTATAATGTTTTTTTAGTCTAAAACTTCAAGCCTACAGGGTAGGTACAAACATAGAAGGCAGCATTTTATGTTACGTTTTCAATCATTCTAATCATATAAGCTATCACTGTCATAAACAGCTCTAGCTTTATACATACTGCTAAGTCTGAGTTTATCTCCAATAATCTCCATTAAATGACTAACATTCCTTTACCACAAGCTCTGCTTACTTTGGGGCTGAAATGTCCAGCTTTATTTATTTATTAATTTTAAATAAAAGACATATTGTGTAAAAAATTTAAATGTTTAATTTATAAAATTTAAGTAAGTACCTACTCACAAAATAATCTTAAGTCTTTTAAATACGGCAATATCTTGTGAATAATTATTTTATTCCGAAATTAATGTGTATATTAATTAGTTTAAGCAAATGTTTCAATCCACATAAAACTTAATGCAACAGTTGCATATAAATCTTTTAACATGTATTAGGTAAGTTGAACTGCATAATTTACGATATCGTAATTCGGCATAGATATCTACAACTTCCCCTTACCACGATTACTTGCTATCGTAAATCGAAATCGAATCGAAATCGAAAATGTATTTTTTTAAAGGGGCAGGCAGTGTCCACATAATTCTACTTTATACGATCCTGACACATCTTCGTGTCAGTCACTCTCATTACATTCGTCAAGCAACCTCGCTAGTTTAGGGTACATCTAATTCTCGGATCTAATTCAACTTCGTAACATCATCGGATCGTCGAAATCTGACAAGGAGTTGATGTAGTGAGCGTTGATTGATAGAATTCCATACGAAGAATACCGGACACCTAACAGCACAAGGCGATGCTGGAGCCGAGTTGATCTAAACAGCTATGACCTGCGAGTTGTCAATTTTTCATGGCAATTATTACGATGACAGCTCTTGAACGCGCTCTTGAACTCGGTTCATAGTGTGTTGATTGCGATTTGCTTAAACAAAGTTCAGCGACCGTGAAATCCGCCAAATGACTTACTTTGACTGCAATCTGAGAGAAACCGTACGTATGGATAAATCGACCTTTTTTAATTTTATTCGACTGACAAATAGTTTTCAATACTCATGGTAAGGGCTCTATAAAGTACAATCTTTGGTTCGTTCTCACTATCGATCTAGATGTCCATAAATCGGGCTTACTGATAAGTGCCGCTCTAGTCGTGAGGATAGCGCCCACTGAACCGGCATCAGATCTGACAAAACGTGCTTTTATTGAGGAAACAACAACAGAACAGTGGTAGTTCACCGATAACACTCGTGATTCCTCCCACTGACTTCTACGTACTCGAACTCTCTCGCATAGTCTTTTACTAGATGATTTATACAGTCAGGAGACTTTGCCTACTCTTAACAGGACACTGCAGTGCCTACGAAAATGTTGAGATGCATACACATTATCCTCTCAGCTTAACCAGCTATATCCACAGGAAAAACACGGTCAGTACGTGTGTGGCTGACTAAGCCGCGTTTCCTCACGATGTTTTCCTTCACCGTTTAATTAAAGCTCGTGGTTTTTTGAAACGAAAAATCCATTGATGCACGGCCAGGACTCGAACCCACAAGGTTGGGATATTGAATGTATGAAGATCTTAGATGCAAATCTATATTATTAACTACACATTATCTTTTTTAAAAACTATGTACCTATATTTATGAATAAGCATATTTGTAATATACGTACTTATAATCAGCAACTTTACTGTAACATTACCTAACATGCTTTGTTATTGACACTTTAATGCCAATAAAAGAACAACAGTATTTCTCCTATCAACTTTCAAGTGTCGGTAATGCATGCCTAAGCGTCCATTGTCCGGGCTTACTCTACAATTATTCTTATTGTCTAGTTATAAAATCGGACACCAATGCTGATTGTGTTGTCGGTAACGTGAGCATTGTTGTCGTGGGAAAGTGCGATCTGCGACCCGTTGCAAACGGTACTCCAGTCTGCAAGGGCAAAGCAATAAGGCGCGCCATTTAATTTTATTAGACGCCTATTAAATAATGCACACTTAAGCCAACTCCCTAAGTCTAAAGTATTTATTTAGACGCCTGTCTCTCACTTTTGAGTAACTAGATAGAAAATTGTGGTTTGAAAATGAATACGCCAAGTGAAATTGAATTGGTTATCTGCGTCTCATCAGAGACTAACTTGAAAAAGGTAAAAGTAAGCAGTTTTTGGGATAAACTGTCATAAATGTTTAGTAACAATTTTTTTTTTGATCCGGTTCAAAAAAAAATGTAACTAAACATCTAAATGGAGAAGTGACTACGAATTTACATATGTGCTAAGATGGGATCTAGTCTTATCGAGGGTTGAAATCGAACCATTCAGTACCGAAAACAAAAAATTGCCAGTTTTTTTTTATTCAGTAGGACCACTATGATCACTTTGAATATAGTTTTTTTAATGTTCTGCTGAATACAGCTGATAAAAAAACAAATATGAGTTTGTCTCGTAGGTACCGTAAATATCTTCCCCACAATCTCACGGATCTTCTGCAATTTCCCACCACTCTCAAATTATATTTATAAAACTTTTTAATCTATCTTATGCATCAAATTCGCTATAAATACAGTACGCGCTCGCCGCGCGGCGACATCACACGGAACAGGTTCCGGTTTACGATGGCTCTCGTACTGCAATGCGATAGCCAGATGTAAGGTAGGTATCTCATGTTGACGACCCCTGTGTCCGATTAAAACGGCGAGTGGATATCCGACTTCTCGGTTCGAGTTTTTTTAACTCCTCGATTGTGTTAGTAAGGATTTGTATGAAAAAAGAGCAGTTATTAAAATTATTATAAACTCGTATGAAGAAATTAATAATTAAATTATTTTTAATATTAATTCTTCTTATTATTAAGAAATTAATAATTAATTTCTTATTATTAATTATTTATTTCTTACCATTATTATTATGCTTTTTCTTTTTTTGTTTTTGTTTTAGACATAAGTTATTTCCTGTCATTATTCACACTTAACAGGGTGAAAAAAAGAAAAGGGTTAGAAGGTTACAAAAGTAAGGGGCAGGATTTGATTGACTTTCCCGTCCAATTGACAAAAGTAAACTGCAGTATCAGTTAAAGGTTATATCAAAAGGTATTTTACAGCAGTTGTTGGTATAAATATAGTACATACTTAAGTACAAGCAGTTCTTTTGGCATTTACACAGTCGGTCAACTTTCACCTGTCTACCGAAGATCCGACAAAGCAGCACTGATTCAATTGTGGATGTTTAAATATTGCGTAATGTATGAATGCATGAACCATTACTTCCATTCAAGAGGTAAACCAGTTGAGTTATTTGAATAATAGAGTGTTGTGCTTTTTTTCGATCGAGTATAGACTAAAGTAAAAGCTCATGGGGTATAGTTTACGTCAACAAGATTTATAGCAGTGTTTAGGATTACTTTGTAAGCAGTCTTAAGGTTCGCGTCCGAGACCGAGACAGGAGACCGAGACAGGAGACAGGCTTTATAGGGACGCGCTTTTAGTTTTACTTAAGATGTACCTTAATAACGAAATTAATGAGCTTTAGACAAACTATATTTTTCTAACACAAGACAATCAAAATATTTAAAAGTTAGATTGCTCGATAAAATCTGACTGTAAAAATAAGCGGTACCTAACTACAATTCACGAATAAACAAACTCCAGCAATCACAAGAATACACTTGAAAGACAGTTCATACAAATCGTGAGTATTCATTCTATAAATATAGCGGCTACACAAGAGGCAGGTGGGACACCCACGGGACAGACCCGTGTCCCACATACGCCACTTTCCACCGAGACGCCCGCGGCCAGGGTCAAATGTCTACTCAGAACCGGTGATTTGTATGAGAACTACAATTTTTATAGTCATTCTGACGTTTTGAATTGTATTTATTACTGGTTTTGTTGGACAATGTTTTGATTTGGGGAAAATGAGTGTGGTCTTGGAAATGTGAGAGTTGCATAGGCATTTTATTGTAGGTATATGTGGGTGGGATTTGGAATTTTGGAAATTATTTTGTGTGACAAAATTATTAAGACCACCAAAATAGTTACTCTTTTCTAGAATTTTTGTTTAGTAAAATTTACAGAAGGGAAACAAATACTAGGTAGTAGTTTCTTATAGAAATATTCCGGTAAATAATCTTATTTGCAATATCTTAATGTTGCACATCTGAAATGAACACACTGTACGTACAACCTATTTAACTAAGACCTACCCTTGTACAACAGTTTTGCAATAAAATGTTTCTGATTCTGATGTCAATGAAAAGGCCCAAAAAGTGTTTTGGAGAAGTAGGTCCTTGTTCAAAACTATATGAGAGAGGGGAGAGACGACAATCATGAGAAAAATCTCTTCAGTATCTCGTGTTTCATCGCTCTTACCGCAGAGAAATCTTACAAGGTGTGACTTGATGGCACCTGAGAATTCGCAAGCTTCCGGCCTCGGTTTATTAATGTCCAAGCGAATCATGATTCACGGTCGCACATTACATGTCGCCGTGATGCATCTATGTTACTCTGTGTATTTGCATAACATGAAAAACCCGCGTTTTCGCTGGATCTAGTATACGTAGTGGAAGTTGTAGTGATTATAAAAACATTCTGATTATAAGCCAATTTGTTAAAATAATGTTTTATCTTTTATTCTAATTTAAAACTTCTGATCCATCATCTTTACATTCACCGTTTTGAGACAAATCTCCACTCAATCTCACTCCTATATTCTTGTAAAATCCCAAATCTCATGATAAATATGATCAGAATCACTATCATCACTATCACTACATACCTAGTATTAAACAAAGTCGCTTCCCGCTGTCTGTCCCTATGTGTGCTTAGATCTTTAAAACTACGCAACGGATTTTGATGCGGTTATTTTTTTTAAAGATAGAGGATTGAGGAAGATTCAAGTGGAAGGTTTATATGTATAATACATGCATAATATAGTAGAGAAACAATGATAATTTTAGAGGTTTCTAATGTGATGTGTGATGAGTTGTGATAAGGTGAGAATTGACCTTAAAATTCTTGAAGGTAACAAATTTAAAAGTCAGCTTAGAAAATGGTTAATAAATAGTGTATTTTATAATCTGGATGAGTATTATAAAAATAAAAATAAATAAAATAAAAACATTTTATTTCGGATAACATTGATCCATACTTTGTTAGTAATCACTCTCTTAAACCTAATTATGATAGATGATTTTCTTCACTTTTTAACTGTAGTACTTAGTGAAAAATTAAAATAATTTATTTTTCCTCATACATTTACTTGCTTAGGTAGTCCCTAACATTGAAATGTATAGTACTTACCTACTTTACGTTTAGGTTATTATTAACCAATTATTGTTGCACATCCGAAATGGATAAACTGTACAAACTTGTACCTATTTAGACTAAGACCTATCCTTGTACAACAGTTCTGCAATAAAATATTTCTGATTCTGATTCTGATTCTGATGTGACCCGTGCGAAGCCGGGGCGGGTCGCTTATAAATAAGTTTAAAATAAAAACCTAAGCCAAAAGCTGTGTTTATTGTATAATCAAAACGAACAGGATATAGAATTTGGTCTTATTGCAATGTCTAAGGCTAAAAAACAAGATTCCCACTGAAGTTATAGATACTATAAATAGTAAAAATATAAAACATCGTATAAAACAATTATTTTCAAAATAAACGTAAACAAATTAAATATCTACCTATCTGTCTCTTCATTTACTTATTTTTAATGTACGTATTATATTATTATTACCTAATATCTCAGTATATTATTTTACTTAGTAAATTATTAACATAATATTTATTTTACGTATTATATTATTATCATTACTTAATATTTTAGTATATTATCTTACATAGTATATTATTAACATAATAATTAACAGGCATCAGTGCACTCATTCTCTGACACCCTTTACTTACTGACTTACGAATGTAGGTCATCCATAGATAAGAACATTGGAATGTGAGTGCGCTCAAACAATGTCGTTAAATAACTTTTGTTAGTGTGCAACGTAGTTACATATTTTATGTTGTTACTGTGCTACGTATATTTTTTGCTACAATTAAGTTACTTTAAGAGGAATGTCTTGCATTAGCGTCTAAGACAAACTAAATACAGTTTTTTAGACGTGTTTACACTGTTATTTAAGAGTTTTTTATATGTATAAATAAATAAAAAAAAAAAAAAAAAAATTGAAGTTGACTCAACAAAAGTACAAAACATTATAATTGAAAGTATCACATTCTCAAATCGTGTTAAAAGATTTATCATCTTGTAGCTAAGACGAATTCACGTTCTGAACGGGTTTGAGCCCGGGCTATAGTTTGCTCAATGGCCCAACAAACCGGTTACCAAAGTCCCAAGCCATGACATGGATAAGGAGGACCCTTTGTCTAATCCCATATTAACCTAAAACCTCCCATAGCACTCACATCTTAAAGTTGACAATTGTTTGAGAGACAGTTTGATAAGAACCAGGCTAGTTTTATTCCATCAAAACCTTATGAAATAGAAAATAAGGTTCAAGTTAGATGAAGTGTGGCCGGTGGAATGCTTTGTAGTTTTTGTGAATGAATTTTAAAGTTAAGCCTTGTAATAATCTTGTCCGGCGATTAGATAGAATCAGATGTATGACAAAATGCTTAAGATATTTTAAAAAAAGTTCATACTAAGTTATTGGCTTTCGTGTCATTGAAACAGATTTTAAAAATATTATCTAGAATCTTAGCTATCGAATTTTTAATGCTGCGTATAAAATATGTGCATTGAAAGTAAATGAATAAATATGTTTAAATTGAGATAACGACTTGATTCATAAATAACATTTCAATTTGCGAGACAGTCCCCCTCAGGAAGAGATTTCAGGCCAACACTTTTGGGTCAATTCACTTAACAGCCAAAGACCGATTTGTGATTAGGTATATCAAGCGAAATGTACAAATATCAAACGGATAAGACGATCAAACAAGTAGCCTTCTTGAGAAACACAGCAATAAGTTATAAGGAAAACCGCAGCTCCATTGATATTGATAACATCTAAGAGGATGATTATGCTGCTGGGCAAGCCTACTTCATCGTATTGAGTTCATCAGATCAACATTTATCCTAAGAATCGGACCCACACACAATCTACAGTGCAAAAGCTATGAAGCTAGACACACTATACATCAACTTACTGTACAATATCACATTCCACTTATGTCTTGTAGTTCCATAACACAAGCTCTGCGGGCTGAATGTCTAACAGTTAACAGTGTGTTAGACTCTTAAGTGTCTCAAACCTCAAATTGGTCATATTCAGTGACCACGCAAGTAGCTCTGTCACTCTCATCTCAACAAGACCGAACGCGATAAAAGATTGTTTTGACAGTTTGAGACAAATTTGAGGTTTGAGACAAGTTAGACAAGCAGCCTGCAGCTTACTTTGCTGCTAGAATTAGATGGTGCTGTGTGAAATGTCCAGCTTATTTTTGTTATTGCAATGATAAGCATAGAATAGGTAAATGGAGGTTTTTGGTATCACTTCAGAAAACGAAGCCAACAAGTGCCGGATTCTTTTGGCCCTATAAAAGCCTCGGTCATTCAATGATTTTGAAGCTGTAATTTAACGTGCTCTTTCATAAATGTTCAGCTGTTTATGCCAGCAGTCCCTCTTTTTGTGACCGCGCAAAACATTGTTTAACTTCCACGATCTTTCAAGAAGAACCAAGCATGTAGCTTGGTTCTTTTTGAAAGATCAACATCACAGACAGAATAAAATAAGTAGCTTACTTTGGGGCTAGATGATGCTGTGTGAAATGTCCAGCATTTTTTTAACATGTCACGCCATAAAGCCTCTTAAGGGACACCTTTAACCCAATAGTCCACATTCAATACAACTTGTAAAACCTGTAAGGCATCGATTAAGGGTAAGTGCTTCCCAAACGGAAGCAGGCGATCCGGTCTCGCGTAAAAACTGCAATGATCCACATCCGACAATTTATTGCGACTGTTTGTGCTTCTGGTAGTAGTTTGTTGGTACAGTCACCTACTTCAGCCTGTGTAAAGCCAATGTTAAGGTCCCTCTTCATCATTTCCTTGCCTTTTTTCCACTAGGTGAAGTCAGCACATGTTCTCCTTTTCCATTCCATCCTGTCACTAAGTTAAGGTCCCTCTATATTACAGTATTATTTCCGATCCTGTGGAAGTCTCTTTCACTCTCTTGGTCACTTCACTCGCGTGCTACCTATATCCTATTCCCGGTCATAGAATATGGATTGCAGAGATCCGAAGAACAGGAACAAAGATTACTGAAGACGCTGACCATATTTTCTGTCACATAGGAGAAACGCCAGGCCAGCTCGGAGTCGGCTTTTTAATAAAAAAGAAATACAAATCGAATATTGAAAGTTTTATGGGAATCTCCGCTAGAGTATGCCTACTAAACTTGAAATTTACTACCATGTCTTTCACCTTAATACAAGTGCATGCTCCAACGCTGGAAGCCAAATCAGAAGAAATTGATAATTTCTACAGAGACCTGAATGAAGCCCATAAACTTGCAAGTAAACATGTCATTGTAATGGGAGACTTCAATGCTAAAATCGGCAAAGGAATCCAAACAGAAAGCTTGATAATAGGCAAATATTGGCACGGAAAAAGAAATAGCAGAGGTCAAAAATTAATTGATTATGCGCTGCAAAATAGATTCACCATAATAAACACAATATTTAAGAAAAAACAACAAAGCAAGTGGACATGGATCTCTCCCGACAAGAAAACGAAAAAAGAAATTGATTATATTCTATCAAATGTTCCCAAACAATTCACAAATCTAGAAGTCATCAATAATCTGAAATACCCTAGCGACCATAGGCTAGTAAGAGGTACATTCAAAATGAAAACAACAAAAAGTAGAGCAAGATACTCCACCACGCCTAGCACACTAAAATCTCAAGAAGAAACAAACCAATTTGTAGAGAACATGAAACTGTGTGATCTACGCTACAAAGAAAGTGAAGATGTTAATACGTACTACAACAGAATAGAAAAACAAATAAAAAATAGTCTAAAAAACATTAAACAAAATGGCAAATTGAAAAAAGACATTATAAGAGCAGAAACAAAAGAATTAATTTCCAAACGCTTTCAGCTACAGCAAAAGAAGACTCTGACCTACGAAGAAAAACAAGAACTTAAAAGACTCTACAAAACTATACAAAAAGAAATAAGAAAAGACTATAGAGAATACCGACTAGATATCATACAAAAACACATATCTACAACAGGCAGCGCAAAAAGAGCCTATAGACAACTAAATGCAAGCAAAACCTGGATATCGTGTCTTCAAAAATCTGCTCCAGCCTCTGCTTCTTCAAGAGTACAAACTAGAACCGAAATAGTCAACGCTGCAACGGACTTCTACAAAAACCTTTATAGCGATACAACAAACAACTCTGCAGAGATATATCAACCAAAGGAACATCAAGCATGCGATGAAATAAATGCATTCAAGGAAAGCCAGATAATCAAAAAAATAGAGAAATTGAAAGACTTTAAAAGCCCCGGTCCTGATAATATATCAAATGAAATGATAAAATCAGCCAAACTCACCTTAGCTACACCACTAACAGATCTTTTTAATAAAATACTACACGAACAAAAAGTCCCAGATAGCTGGACAGCATCAGATATCGTGCTTCTATACAAAAAAGGTAACCCCAAAGATGTTGGCAACTACCGCCCTATAAGCCTGCTACCAACTATATATAAGATTTTCGCATCATGTATGGAAGAAAGACTCTGCCCAGCTATAGAAAATTGCCAACCGATCGAGCAAGCCGGATTTAGAAAAGGATTCTGCACTATCGACCACATACAAGCCGTAGACCAAATAATCGAAAAATATATAGAGTTCAGAAGACCACTCTACCTGGCATTTATAGACTATGCGAAGGCCTTCGACTCTATATCCCATTTAAGCATATGGAATGCCCTAGAACGACAGAATATCCCAAATGTCTATATCAACATCCTAAAAGACATATACCACAAAAGCAAAAGTAGAGTCAAACTAGACCAGACAGGCCCAAACTTCAGGATATGCAGAGGTGTGAAACAAGGCGATCCCTTGTCACCAAAAATTTTTATCGCAGTGTTAGAAAACATAATACAGGGATTAAACTGGTCACAAAAAGGTATTAGGATCGACAACAGATTACTCAGCCATCTCAGATTTGCGGACGACATCGTTTTGTTTTCGGAATCGGCGAAGCAGATAGAGTCGATGATAAACGAGCTACGTGACGCCAGCAATCTCATAGGCCTCGAACTAAATACCTCCAAAACGAAACTGATGACAAATAGAAACCACACGACTATAATGGCGGGAAAAACACCTCTACAGTACGTAGAAGAATACGTGTATCTGGGCAAACAAATTTCATTTAAAAAAACAAGACACACTGACGAAATTCGAAGAAGAGTAGCAGCCAGCTGGGGAAAATTCTGGAGCTACAAGGAAATTTTGAAATCGACTCTACCAGTCCGCCTAAAAAAGAAAATCTTAGATACTTGTATACTGCCATGTATAACCTATGGATCACAAACATGGATATTCAATAACTACAACAGAGGAATAATTTATAAATGCCAAAGAGCGATGGAGAGGAACATTTTAAACCTAAAACTAAAAGACAGAGTAAAGAGCACGGAAATACGTAAAAAAACGGAGGCCATAGACGTCTTACAACACGCACAAAAACAAAAATGGAAGTGGGCCGGCCATCTGGCACGTACCGAAGACCAAAGATGGACAAAAACCACAACGGAATGGCAAGGCCCGAGCGGAACCCGTGCTAGAGGCAGGCCCCAAGAAAGATGGGCTGACGAAATAAATACAGTAGCTGGAAAAAGTTGGATGGAAACAGCTCAAAATAGGGAAAACTGGCTAGCTCTGGAGGAGGCCTTCACCCTAAGAGGGGTCCCTAAACAAACCAAAAACGATGATGATGATTAAAATAATATCTACATAATAATAATAATAATAAATAAGAATAATGATAATAATAATAAAGAAACAAAAATTAAAAATCAATTATTAATGCATGAATTTCTTTTAAAGTGTTAAATAATTAAGCTATAAATTAATTAATAATGAAGTGATTTATTTATTTAAGAGTTAAATTTTAATTTTTTCATTTGTAAAGGGAAATAAAGGCTATTTTATTTATTTTATTTTTATTATTCCCGGTCATTATCTATCTATATTTTTAATTTCAGCCAAATCGATTCAGAGGTTGTCGAGCTAAAGAGGAACAAAAATCCATCCAAACATCCAAACTTTCTCATTTATAATATTAGTGTGATTATTTCCGATCATTTGGAAGTCTCATCCAGTGATTTGTAGTCACAATGACAATTTGACCGGTTTAGGGAGGTACAGTTTTATTTAAAAAAAATAAGTAGCCACAAACATTCTTCTTACCTCCACTCTAGTACCTATGGTGATAGTCTTTAGGCGCGGAACACACTGAAAAGACGTAAGACGCAGACAGGGCGCGGACATTTGTCTCTTCCGCGTCCCTTTCAGACATAATGTATAGAAGCGTCGCGACGCAAAACATATAGAAGAGACGGGGCGCGGACGCAATACTGTTCGCTGGCGCCCTGTCTACGATGCGTCCTCGTCTAACATCTCTTCTGTCTAGCCTGCGCCTTAAACTTTAAATGTTTTTCATTAGAGGCTGACTGTACATACTCTGAGAGATAATGACGGAGTGATGACGGATATCAATAAAGGATGTAAGGGAAAGTAATGGTCTTTCTCTCTGTTCTAGTTATAATGTTTTATGTATTATAAAATGGGTAATAAAAGCAAACATTAAAACACCGGAATTAATCAAAACCTCACTATAATAATACATGTAATTATTTATTTTATTATTTGTAATACACAGGCAGCTCTTAGAGCTGATGCGTGTATATCCTATGTCAGTGCGCTTTAAATATTTGTCCAGTCTGTTTTTAAAAGCGTTCACTGAGGGGGCGCTGATCACTGAGTCTGGTAAACGATTCCAAGCAGGGATCGGATAACCCATTCATAACGGTAACCGCTTCAAACGCTTACCGATTGAAACGGTAACCGATTGAAACGATATACCGAAATGATTGGGTATTAACCGAAATAATAACCCATACCGAATGAAACGGTATACCGAAATGATTGGGTTTTTTATAACTGTATTTTTGTCGCATTATTACGTAAATATTTCGTAGAAAGAGAGCGATGCATTGAGTGCGACGTTGCCAGCTTGTTGCCAGGGAATGTAAGTATTTCGTGTTTTTGACTTATTTGTCGACAGGATTACAGTTGGGCCGACGGATCTCGGCGTTCATGAAGTTAGGCTTTTCGCTGCGCAGTAGAAAATTTTGTATGAAAATGTTGCACTGCGCATCGAAACTGCTAACTTCACGAATGCCGAGATCCGTTGGCCGTACTGTACCTAAAGCAGTTTGCGCATAATTCACAGAAAATGTTTTATTTAATGTGATGATGACTTCCTAGCCGATTTCGGCCACGGCGCCGGCGACTGTATTTTTTTAGATAGGCGTATTTTACTTATTTTAATTTTAGGTATTGTGAGTGTGAGCTATTGATATTTTTAAAATAATGGTTAGTGATTTGCTTCTGTAATTTCAACAGATAAAGTAAGGTAGGTATGTAGGTACATAATGTACATAATGTTCGCATGCGAAAAATGCGTTTTATCCAGGGTCAGAATAAAAATTAGGTAGGTACCTATTACCTACCTACATTTCGCCGTTCTTACCTATCTTCGTAACTTCGTAACTTCGCAACTTCGTATCTTCGTAACTTCGTATCTTCGTATCTTCGTATCTTCGCAACTTCGTAACTTCGTATCTTCGTATCTTCGTAACTTCGTATCTTCGTAACTTCGCAACTTCGTATCTTCGTAACTTCATAACTTCGTAACTTCGCAACTTCGTATCTTCGTAACTTCGTATCTTCGTATCTTCGCAACTTCGCATCTTCGCAACTTCGTATCTTCGTAACTTCGAAACTTCGCATCTTCATTACTTCGTAACTTCGCAACTTCATATCTTCATATCTTCGTAACTTCGTAACTTCGTAACTTCGCAACTTCGTATCTTCGTAACTTCGTATCTTCGTAACTTCGCAACTTCGTATCTTCATAACTTCATAACTTCGTAACTTCGCAACTTCGTATCTTCGTAACTTCGTATTTTCGTATCTTCGCAACTTCGCATCTTCGCAACTTCGTATCTTCGTAACTTTGCAACTTCGCAACTTCGCATCTTCATTACTTCGTAACTTCGCAACTTCGTATCTTCATATCTTCGTAACTTCGCATCATCGCATCTTCGCATCTTCGTAACTTCGTAACTTCGCAACTTCGTATCTTCATAACTTCGCAACTTCGTATCTTCATTTTTAATTTATTAGTAACAGGACTTAATCGCGTAATGAAATTATTTTATTTACCTCGACGTTTCGGCGACATTACAGTTGCCGTGGTCACTAATAAATTAAAAATGTGTTCAAGTCGCGAAAGTTTCAAATATGTATTCGTATCTTCATATCTTCACATCTTCGTAACTTCGCAACTTCGTGTCTTCGTATCTTCGTATCTACGTATCTTCTTATCTTCGCAACTTCGCATCTTCGTATCTTCGTATCTTCGTAACTTCGCATCTTATTAGAAGTTACTGTTAATAATACGTTTTTATATAAATTTCTAGTAATTTTGAATACTGGTGTCCCGTTACTGATCCCGGCTAGTTGTTGGATATTTTACCCTATTTTATATTTTACACATTAGCCAATTTATCTTGTTTTCGTGACTTTTCTATTTAACTAGGTAGGTAGGTAAATAATTAGTATGGTAATACCTAAGTACCTACCTACCTATAAGTTAACAAAATATAAAGGACATAGGTAAGTACATACATGACAACTCAGTAGTAGGTGTAGGTAAGGTCCTCCTAACCTACCTACCTATTATTCTTGATATAACAATAAGTAAGTAAATGAATATATATTAACAACACTGTACCTACTAACAACAATCGAACTAAAACAACATTGAATAGTTTTCCATCTAGGTCAGTGGTTCTTAACCTTTTAGTGATGGGGGACCATTTGATAAACTTTTTTAATGCCGCGGACCACCAACTCGTATCACGATGGTGGGGGGGGGATGTATCATTCAAGTTATATAGTTTTGTATTTTGTCAGGCAAATAATCAGAAGGGGGTCACATGACTTTGCACTCTCGCAAAATATCTACTCATGAATATGCGAGCGAAGCGAGACGATTTTTTTTAAGTCTAATGAAACGTAGCTCATTTTGGTCGCAAAATACTCATGAAGCTAATATGCAGAGCAAAGCGAGTGAGCTTCACACCAAGCGACTGAAGCGAGCTCCCTAATCCGCAAAGCGAAACAAATACAACATTTACGCTTTATTTTGCTTAGGTTCTCAAAGAAAGGCTGGCTGCTTGTCAGTTTCTATTCTGCGATCAGACGTAATTCAATTTGTTCGCAAAATACGCATGAAGCTAAAACGCGAGCGAAGCGAGCCGAATTTTTTAAAGAAAAATGCAGCGTGTGACACTTAATTTTGCTTACCATGCTCAAAGAAAAAGCTGGCTGCTTGTCAGTTTCTATTCTGCGATCAGACATAACTTAATTTGTTCGCAAAATACTCATGAAGCTAAAATGCGAGCGAAGCGAGCCGAATTTTTTTAAGACAAATGCAATGCTTGCTTCTTTATTTTGCTTACGGTGCTCAAAGAAAAGGCTGGCTGCTGGTCGATTCCTTTTTTGCGGTCAGACATAGCTCACTTTGCTCGCAAAATACGCATGAAGCTAAAGTTAAATAAAAGGCGAGCGAAGCGAGCCAAATTTTTTGAAGGCAAATGCAGCATAATATGGCTATTTATTTTGCTTACGGTGCTCAAAGGAAAGGCTGGCTGCTGCCGATTTCTAGTCTGCGGACAGACATAGCATGACTCACTTAGTTCGCAAAATACACATGAAACTAAAATGCGACCGAAGCGAGCCGATTTTTTTAAGACAAATGACCCCCATGGGACCGCGCCTGCTCAACACACAGTCAACCAATAATATGATTCAAAACGTATCAAAAGCGGAAAAGTTTTCTCTTTTAACTTTGATCCGTTGTAACTTGCTTAATTTTTTCGGATAGCTTCGCGGACCACTTCGGGTGGCTCCAGGGACCACCAGTGGTCCGCGGACCACCGGTTAAGAACCATTGATCTAGGTGATAGTAGATATTAATCTACTTAAATAAGTAAGTAGGTACCTATTTATTTTGTCTGATTCTAATACCTAACTAAAATAATACCTACCTACTTACCTTTAACTGCTTTCCACAAAGCATACCTACATAAACTGCAACCAGTCCTTTTGTTATATTCAAAATGTCTGTGAACGGCGTTAGACTGTTTGCGAGGCATTTAAATGTAAAAAATACCAATTTTTAATCGTTTAAAGTAAATTATTTGTAGTACTTATTCAACAACTCACTACTAATTCAGTACTCACAATAACTAAATAATACATTCATTCGCTACAGCTTTGGCAAGAAATAATCTGCCAAAAAGCGGATAGGTACGGTAGGTAGTGCATAAACAAAATAATCACGGCGATACTCGCACGCAAACTACAAAAATACGCAACGACAGAAATTCAAGCAAGCAAGAATATTAAACGCGACAGAAGATGAGTGAGACATTATTTTCCGTCGCACTCACATTACGCTACTCGCAGCACACGCCGAAAATGCGCCAATTTAAACCTTAAGAAAAAAACCCATATCGTTTCGGTTGTTATTAACAGAAAGGTTTCGGTAACCCATTGTTTCGGTTAACCGGTATTCAAACTGTTAAACAACCGATTCATTACGGTTTTTAACCTTAACCGGAATATCCCTGATTCCAAGTGTCCACGACGCGATGTGGCAATATGTGCTTCCTTGGTTTGCTGGTACATGGCCTGCGTTGCAGCTTCAGTGAGTTATAAGATCTTGAACTCCTGAAGATTTACTCTACCGTACCTGAATAATACAGTTGTAAGCCTGCTTTTCTTTTAAGAACAAGAATAAGAATAAGAATCATTTATATGTTTTCAGTTTATCTATTCTGTTAACTAAGTTGAATGTTAAACACACAATGTAAAAACCGCTTTTACATAAATAAATGAAAAGATGAGGAGCAATAGGTTGGCATGGTATGGGCATGTTATGAGAAGGGATGAATGTCATGTTACGAGAAGAGTGCTTGATATGAAAGTGGATGGATATACGAGTAGAGGTAGACCAAAGAAAAGATGGATGGATTGTGTGAAAGTTGACATGAGTAAGAAAGGAGTGAGTGTTGAGATGACGGCTGATAGAGGGAAATGGAAGAAGAATACATGTTGTGCCGACCCCACGTAAGTGGGAAAAGGGCAGGAAGATGATGATGTAAAAACCGCTTTTGTCATACCGCAATACAATAAAATTACTGACAAAAAGCTTCATTGTAATTCTAACCAGCACAAAGCATCTCGTTCTGAGTAGTAATAAAAACTACGAAATCTGATGGAACCTGTCTCACTTCTCCTTAATCGAGCGGGTACCGTTCGCGCCGACCGGTCTGTTCCGATCCGGCTCCGGCGGGCTTCCTCCGTCCGTTTTTCGTTTATACAACACTAGCAGTTGCCCCCGTAGTGGTGATATATGGTGATGATGATGATTAAAAGTGCAAACTTTTCTGCTTTTTATATTGTTATAGATGGGTCTCACTTATATTATAATTTAAAAATTTTATAGTTATGTAAAAAAATGTTTAGTTTATAGAAGTTATTATAAAATTGACGAAGCTTTAGCGGATAAATACATATTTGACGTTGTTAACAATGACTAATTTAAATTAGGTTTAGTATTTATTTCTATTCGTGATGAATAGCTTTATTTTTATTTTTTGTGCCTGTCTAAATGATGTTACCTACTATGATTTTTTATTATGAAAGTTGACGAATCTAAGTGCATGTATATGTCGAAAGAGAAATAAAGATTATGATTATGATTATGATTATAAACTTGAACACTGGTTAAATAATGCTCAAGATTCGCCCTATCACGTTGACACAATCTAACAGAAAAGGATGGCAATAGTTTAAACGGTGTTTCAATTTTAACAGAATTTATAAGTAGAGGGGTGAGTATAGACTAGCGCGTGCAGTTCAACGACGCATTATGTTATACCTGCTTGCACTTATGAGATTTCCATAGTCCCTGCCCCGGTGCTGCACGACAGTTTCCTCCCGGAGCACATGTGCGGCTAAATGGGCACTAAACGCGTTAACAGCGGAGCGCGTTACTATTACCTGTCTGAATACCATTTACAAAGACAGAGTTCTCAAATCTAAGGTATTTATTATATGGCCCTAGATAAGTTACAATTTGTATTTTTTCTTTGTTGCATGAAATAAGGACTATTTTATTATTATTGTATCATATTTTTGATGTCTGCGACACATTCATTATCCTACTTCTGCATATGTCATTGACTTTCATTAATAATAATAAAAATAATAAAGTTTTATTATTAATTATTATTACATGCCAGCGTTTAATCGTACGTCATAAAACGCGCGTAGGTAGACCAACAATGATGGATGGCCGGCAACGTGGAAGCACCTTAAATGACTTTTAAACCAGTGTTGTGGTTTTCGGAAACTGTGTTACGAGGCGATCCAATCTTTCGTTGCCTACTTACGCTACCACAAATTCGATACTTATAAACACAGCCTTTTCTTTGAGCACCGTAAGACCGTAAGCAAAGTCAAGTGTCACATACTGAAATGGCTTCGCTCGCATATTATCTTCATGAGTATTTTACGGGCAAAGTGAGTTATGTCTAACCAGAGAATAGGAACCGAGAAGCAACCAGCCTTATCTTTGAGAACCGTTTGCAAAGTCATGTGTCTTAATGATGCATTTGTCTAAAAAAAATCGCCTTCCACGGTAATATATCGAAGTGCTTACAAATTGAACTGTGAAAATTGTTTGTTTACATAATGTATGCCAGGAGCTAGGCTACACACTTGCTTTTGTAGTGACTGGGACATTTAAAGCAGGGTTTCCCAGCACCGAATAGACCGAATCTGATTTTAGTCAGCTTCGCGTATTGACCATGCTTTTACCGCAAATTTCTTCATGATGTTTTCATTCATAGAGTGATCTGAGTAAAACTCTGTACTTGGGATCAGTTATCAGTTCTCCAGGCGCTCTATCTTTATATTTACCGTTGCACTAAGTAATGGCTTATGACGCATCGTAGAAATGGATGTCTGTCTCTTTTATGACCCTCTCATGAAATAATGTTTTATCGTTTCTAGGGTACCGTGCCTGAAAAGAAAATCTGAAACCCTTGTCGAATAAAGTATTTTCTCATCGTAAAATTATGTTACTCGCGATCGCATGAATACGCAAATCTAGTGTACCTAAACCATATTCATCAACGCAAAGTTTCCATATAAATAAAACAATCATACAATGTACAAAAGTTTGCGTAAATATAAGTAAAACATTTTCTTTTTTGAGAGTTAAATCTTTTTGCGTAAATATAAGTAAAACATTTTCTTTTTTGAGAGTTAAATCTTATGACTTTATTACAACAAATTGCGCACACGAGTATAATGCGTTCAAGAAAATAAGCTCCATGTTCACCAATATAAGCTTAACCACAATTATCCGATAAATCGATTGTCGATCTAGTAAGCCCAGACGATTCGATTACGCACCGCTCGTCTCGAATCTGCGGCTTAGACAGAGCGTCGCTAACTGTAAGTCTAACGTAAAAGAAGTTTAAGTATGCAGACACCCATACAACTGGTTTTCCTATAGATATAATAAACCAGAAAAGTAGCTAATGAGACTGTTGCCATCTCTTTTCGTTGATATGAAAGTGACTAGGAAAAGACTACGTTGTCAATTACGCATTTTCAGCAATTAGTGGCCTAAGGCTGAATTCGACCAAACTGTCATCTTATTCCCAGAGTAGTTATTTCGTTAGCCGACAGAATTCGAAATACAATTGTTTAGAAAGCGCAACCGAACATTATTAGGTGCATTCAAATTATCCTGGTTATAAGGTGTCAACTTTACAATGTCAAAATATTCAAACAAACAGCAGTTTAATCTGTGGTTTAATCTCCAGATAAAACTGAATCCACTTTGGTAAAATCCAGCCTAAATCGAAAACAAATAAAAATACGACGAATCGAGAACACTCCTCCTTTTTTTGAAGTTGGTTAATGAGTTTACTAAAGTTCTCTTGGATTTAGAAAACAAAGAAAATCTTTATATTATACCTATAGGTACCTTGTAAAAAATAAACTTGCGTTGCTGGTTATACGAAATAGATTGTGAAGGATTCAATCCAACAAAGTACCTAGTCTAAAAGCTCAGAATAAATAGTAGTACACTTACTAAAGGTCTTGCTTAAGATGCTGTTAACCAAAATAAACCCACTTACATTTAATTTAGATTGATAATCTTCTACTAACGAAGACAAATAGCCACTTATATCATGTAACCACAAAACCACTTCTAACCAGAGTGCAAATCATAATCTAACCATCGCATCGCTCGCATCGAGCAAACCATGACAGAATTCACCTACATTTAACGACTGGTTTATGCGATGTTTTATAAAGTTTATTAATCTATAAAATAATAAGTTATAGTACTTAATCCTAGTGTGCCCGTGAATCGCTGGGATTACTATAACTTATTATTTTATACATTTATCCCGTAATTCACCCTAGTCTCGACCACAATTGCAATTTAAGCCCGACCCGTCGGCTTATAAAATACCTAAAATAAATTATGCGATGTTTCGTGTTATATTTAATTCAATAGTTACATACTGTATAGTATGAAAATTAGTGATTTATATTAATTTATCCTTGGTTTAAATGAAGATTTCTTGTAATTTCCATAATCTCTTTATTTAAAAAAAATCTGAAGCTTAGGAAAGGTTTTTACATTTTATAAATCATCTTTCCATTGAAAGAGTTTTTTGAATATTATTAAATTAATTAATTGAGATGAGCTGGATGCCTATTTGAAGGATTGGTCCACAGTAGCTCAAAATAGGGATGACTGGAGAGAAGGAAGGGAGGCCTTTGCCCTGCAGTGGGACGTTACAGGCTCATAATAATAATAATTATTATATAATAATAATTATCTCGGGACTCCATAGTCCCGAGATGTTTAAATTGACATACATAATAATTAAATTAATTGTATTATTAATATTAAATAATATTTTCCTACGGTGGATTTCAAAGCGATTACGATTTGTTTGTTCTAAACTAAGCGACCTATTCTACCGTAGATGTCTATAAGGTTATGCTAAGACAGCACGTAATGACTCAATAGTTTGAGTTATGTTCTAGTGTTACCGATGCGACCTCCTTTCGCGTCTCAATTGTTAACTTAATTACGGTTGAAAGCTTTCAATTAGTTTATATAATATTTAAAAGCTAGGCTTCATCAAACTTATCTCTTAATAATATCAAAATAATAACCAACTTTAAGAGTTTGTTTGAGTGTAGCTGAGACAATATGACAGGACTGATTTTGATGAAGTTTGCAGAATGATTCATCCATAGAAATCTTGTTATTATATTATTTTGTTAGCTCATACGAACATATACAGTACGCACAATGGATCTAGGCATTCGCGAAGTTAGCCGTTTCGCTGCGCAGTAGAAAATTTTGTATGAAAAAGCTACACTGCGCATCGAAACGGCTAACTTCACGAATGCCTAGATCCATTGTTAGTATTGTACAGATGTATGCTCGTATGGCTAACTCTGGTGATGGAATTTTAAGGCCTCCTGAAGGCTTCCTTCATCGGTTAACGACTTAAAAGCCGGGACCGACAATTTAACGTGCCTTTCGAAGCATGGAAGCACTCAGCTGTTAATGCTAACTTGCGATCACCCATCCAAATTGCTTAGAACGTCGCTATCAAGAACATCTAAGCAAGCTACTTCATGAACGCTTCTATATGCTGTTAAAATATATTTTCGTATAGTATAACTTCTACTTGTTTCTTTCATCGACATCATGCTTAGGTAAAAATAAATAAATAAATAAATGTCATTTATTTCAGACTCGTTGGTCCACTCTTACAAACATTGATGTACACTAGTACTTACTGTCAAATTAAAATTTTAACTACATAACGTTAAAATAATATAAAAACAATTTTCACGAAATTAGGTGGCAATTTCCACCCACCGTTTATACACTGGTGATAAGATGAGTCGATCCGCTAAACTCCTAATAATGGAGTTATTACATCTGTCAACTCTGGACATGAAGGACGCGATTCTTTTCCTGTGGATTGCGTTAAAAGAATCTATACGTAGGGAAGTATAGTATATTCGTGTATCTACAAAAAAACCTACCAAAAGAATCTACAAATTTCTATGGGCAACAACATTTCCGCGAGAAGATGCAAGTATTTAGCATTTTCGATCTCACTTCAAATCAATTGTTTTAATAGCCCTATCAAATTAAATTACACGATGTTATATGGATGTATAGACGGTCACGCGATTGCGTCAGTGACTTGTGTCAGTGCATTTCAATGCATCGATTAGTTCCGTCTATTCCATACGAGACTAGTAATAAATCTAAAATAGTAAATATGAAATAAGTAATCAAAATTATTAGGAACGGTGTTCAATTATGGACTTTCTTTCTAGGACTTCTATTACTAAAAAAAAATTCACTAAACATTTAAAATGAGAGGTTTTACTCATTCGCCATAATATATTACGAAACGTGAAACTAGATTTAGATCAACTTTTTCTATAAAAATGCTCATAACAATTTTATCCAATCGCTCATACATTAGAATTTAATTGGTAAGTACCAATTTAGCACAAGAGTAAAAAATACTACCTAGCCCTCAGCTGATCTAGTTACTTCAGTGACAGATGCTGTCAAACCGGTCGTGCCAATGACACCTGTCAAATTTGACAGGACGTGTCTAATTGAAGAGCTATTACGCCCATGCGTACGCAATTAGTTTTAAAATAATCGATTGGCTTGCAGCTGTATTTTTAATAGCAGTGATTAACTATAGGTACATAAGTATACATGATATTGTGAAATAGGCTTCGTTGGAAGTCACGATTTGGTTGGATTATTCCTTTAATTATTTTTAAACAGGGCCTAAATGTCTCTATATTACAACGTCAACCATTCAAGCACAGAGAAATTAATACTACGTTTTACATTCAAGTATCATTGCCGCTGCGTTTTGTTTCGTTCTCCAAAATGACAGTAATTTGCAAAACCTCATTGGTAATTTGTTTGAATCATCACAACAGAGTAACCTAACCTCATTGGTCATTAGTAGATTAAGAAACAAAACGAAATAGTTGACGTTTGCTTTGGTTGATAAAAGGTTTTTAGTAGAATCGGTCTACAGGTCAATAGTAAAACAGTTGAAATGTCTAAACTAAAAACCTGTACAGTCGCCTGCAATAAGTATTTTCTTTCTAAGTCATTTCTTTTACCTAGCTGACCCAGTGAACTTCTTAGTTTTTATTTCTATAGATTTTACCTGGTCTACTCGCAGCTTTCTGTTCATCTCACTAGCTCCACACTCCATCTTTGGCGCCTGCAACAAAAAACACCATAAGTCACAAAGATCCACATTCAAATAGATACATAGGAATGCTATCCGTTCTGCGATCATGGATAGTATAGCTCATCCAGTAGTCCATATCCACCCAATTGAAACTCTAATCTGAGGCAATAAGAACTAGTAAACTGATATCTACAAAGATATAATAGAATTATCAGACACTAGCAGCGCCCTCGCGGCGTTGCCCCCCCGTAGTGATGGTATATAGTGATGATGATAAAAAGTAGCCTATAACCTTCCTCAAGAGTTTAGCTATCAAATTCAGAAAGAATTTTTCAAATCGAAATGGTAGTTCTTGAGATTAGCGCGAATAGAGCTGGTAATTGAAAAGCAGAGTAGTGGAAAGCTCAAATGAGTGATGATGGCTGAGATGTCGCTAATCATAAAACAAGTGAAGATAAGTAGGTATGCAAGTTTGTGGTAATCTCTCGCAACATAGTGTTCGAGGAACCGACTGAAAGTTTTCATGATTCATAACATGATTGAGTTGTCGTAAACATAATCATGAAGTAATTAATACCTATGAGGGTTTGGATGTGGTGAGAAGTAACCGAACCTACTGCCGTAAAATAGAACCAAAATTTTGCAAAACAACAGTTGGTAATTGGATTTTGTTATCAAAATATTTTGATAAAGTCTTTTGCTAAATAATAATGTAGTTCTAATTCATTAAGCTCGAGCTTAAATTAGTGAATGTAGGGCAAAGGTAACTAGACCAACTAGCCCATGTTATTTGTATTGTACAGTGAATGGTCTCAAATCTAAAAGTCCAAGGTCTGTGGGTACAGTCAACAACAAAATCTAAAAAACATCACACTCATTATAAGTTTTTTATTCAAAAATTTTTAAATAAGTACCGTACCTACATTAAACATTAAAATTCTTATCAATTTTTTCGATTGGGACGGGATTTGAACCCACATTGATATCCGACGGGATTTGACCCGCATTTATACAGGCGATCCTCCTCAAGCCTGAGTGCCTCCCTCAACCAACTCGGCCAAGGAATCCACAATCGTCGGGTCGAAAATCTTGATAAGACTTTTCATTTTCAATGAAATATTACCTAAGTATGGATTAACACTATACAAATTTAAATAATAAGTATACACACACAGTTTACATACACTTTTTAGCATAGAAAAAGTAAGTAAGTAAATAAGTACATAATAGTTATTAATATAAAATAAAAACTATTAAGCTCTAATAATAAGTCTCTATAAATGGAAAATGATAAAAGACTTTGTAATTTGGAGCTTTTACCCTCGTTCTTAGAAATTTAAACTTTTGTACATGACTGTGCCGCTTCAAAGAATCTAGTGGAACAGGAGGATACGGTTCTGGACCATTCGTGACCAGGTAATAAAGGTCTCGTGTCGAAACCATTCCTTTTTTGGTTATGTTGAATAACATTGATATAATCTGCGTAGCTTTTAAGGGCTTACGGTTCAGATTGTTTAGTTTCCACTATTGTAACAAGACGAGATTTGTTATGATAGAATCAAGTTGTAACTGGTAACTTTATGGCTGTCTCAATTTCACAAGATAGTTATTGATGTCGCTAATTATCATACTAATAGTCATTTGAACATTTTCAACCAAATCACAAAGATATTACGCGCTAACTTTTAAAATAGTGGTGATATATTTATTGAATCCTTTTTTTTAAATTAAACTGTAAGTAAATATATAACACAGCATAACTGCACTATGGACAAACCCGAAGAACTTGTAAATAGTAATAAAATGTTCAAACTCAGGACACAATACACACATTTTTCTTACTTACTACATTCTTTAAAACCTGTTGAAAAGTGTAACGTAAATAACAGATTGTGTGTCAGTTTGTCAATCGCGGAACCGGGATTGTGTCGTATCGTTTTCATTTATAAATTGAATTATACAACGTTCTTGTATTGTGTGTCTGCACTCATTCGTAAAGACAACTAGTGCGTGACATTTGCCCTGGCCAAGTGCGAGTTGGTATGGTCTATGAAATGATTACATTGATATGTCTATACTTAAGAAATTAAAAGCTATGTTGATCGAGAGGATATTGTTTGAACTTTCAATCTGAAGGTCGTAGGTTCGAATTCCGGCAATGTATACGCTAGAGCTCAGAACAGTAAAGAAAAACATTACGAAGAAACCAGTTAGTAGGCTAACTTATTTCTATAAGATGTGCTATGTATTGTTATGTTGAATGTTACTTACTTACAAAATTGGGTATGTACTAACTGTACATATAGACATGCTCTGACAACTCCCAAAACATCCACAAAAGATCATGAATGTCTTAAAGTTAAAGTCAAAAATATACATCCTCAAAAACTCCCAAGACATTCATAAAAGATCATGAATGTCTTAAAGTGAAAGTCAAAAATACATCCAAAAAACTCTCTAAACAACCACAAAATATCATAAATATCCTAAAGTTAAAGTTATACATCCTCAAAAACCCCCAAGACATAAACAAAAAATCATGAATGTCTTAAAGTCAAAGTAAAAAATATACATCCTTAAAAACTCCCTAGACATCCTGAAAAACTCATGAATGTCTTAAAGTCAAAGTCAAAAATCATTAATTCAGTAGAACCTCTAGGATCACATTGATTGTCTGTTAATGTGACCGAAAGCATAGTCATAATTTACGAATTGAAGGATTTATTTTAAAAGAATATTTTAGCAGGCACTCGCTAACTGAGAAGGTGGTAAATATTTTTTACGTTTGTCATGTATTACTTTTGTTCTCTTATAAACTAAAACTTTTAACAGGTATTATTCTTAGGTCAAACAAATAAAATTCTTGACCTACATTATAAATGACACTAAAATAATCTTAGATACGAAATCATTAACTCGTACAATAAAAGCCGAGGTCTGTCGCAAAACACAAAATAAGTTTGCATGAACATTGAATTAAGGTTAGGTTTGGGCGCGGAAAGCAGCTATTAAAATTTAACAGTGGATTTGCACGAATCGAGCTCTTTCAACTTATGTTTTTGACTAGTATTTTCGTATGAGCTCTGGTGACGGACTTTTTAGGTCGACTGAAAGCCTTGGGACCAATTATGTGACATGATTAAAAGCATAGTCAAATCTCATTGATGTTTTCAAAAAAAGGGAAAGATAGGTGACGCACTGACATCATATGCAAAAATTTGAGATATAATATCTCTTACTTCATGTAGTCACCGATCCCAGATATACCTACCAAGCAAAAGACGTCATGTAGCATCGTTCTAATGTAAATGATTATCTACGAGCCTAGGTTTGTAATTTGCATTCAGATTAGCCGTGTCATTTGAATGTGCCACACACGATGTTAGTAGGAAATGTTAGAACAATAGAATCTGCATTCATTGTCAAGTTCATGTTGATTGTTCTTTGAATTCCTAAAGGAAAAGTAAATACAGCAAAAACTCTCTAGGAAACTTAAATAACGTGCACTTTAGAGGAATATGATAGGTAGGCACTGAATTTATAAAAACCCGATCTCCGTCGACGTCGCGGGTGGTAAGAAAGCTAATTTCTTCCGTAAACAATTTTCTTGAGATCAACATAGGAGTGAGTGCTTTTAGAACCTTGTCGCACGAAGAAGTTTTGGAATTGCTTATTCATAATTCGTAGGTCTAGTTTTTTCGATATCTGTTTCCCGATATTTTAAGCTTTGGTTATATAGAGTTACCTAGCTATGAATTTTCATGACTATCTTACCGATGATCAACTCTTAGTGAAGACTACATGTTTAATCTATCATTTCAATTGTTGTAATAACATCTTTTTAAAAAATCATATCTTTTTATATTTTCTGGTAGGTACTACTGAAGCCGCAATCACAGCCATTTTAGAAAGTATACACGAATGTATCCATTAACACATCGATAGGCAAGAAACCCTTTTGTACATCATCATAAAATTAACACGTTTCGGTATCGGTGATGTAATTTTGAAAAGCGTATTATGTAAGAGAAAGCTGGCAGACCCACGGCATTCAAAAATGATAAGGATTTAAAGAAAATAAGCAAAGATCTTATAAGTTACGAGGTGTCATGGCGACAGATTTAACAAGTTTTATGAAATTTCAGTATTTTAGGAACAACATTGATATAGAATACTATTGTTGAAACAAATTGGGAAATCATAAAGGAATTCTGTAATTGGTGTTTTAAATTAAAAATAAAATATGGCTATTTCTTCCTAGTTCAGACTATTTAATGTTTGGAATTTTGGAATCGGTGTCCAAGCCAGCAGATAAGCACATCCAATAATCTAGTTAGCAATTATACAAAACTGCAAGCTGATTCACCTATGCGATAAAGGAAGGGACCATACAAACAATAAATAATTCATGTTGTGACATCCTCTATCATAATCATTTTATCTACAATGTTTCAGCAAATAACTAATCTTTATCTTTATCTTTTATCTTTAAATTCACGAGAGTCATTCAGATCAAAGTATAGCTACTGTATAAATAAAGCGTCAAGGATGAACCTATGCTAGACTAGCTTAGCTACCACCAACAGCATTGTTAGTATAGTATAGTAGTATGGCGTAACTTGTGTAACTGATATTCCTTGTCACGGCCCGTCCATACAAACATGAAAATACCATAAAACTTTCATGTGTAAAATATTTGTAGAATTCATAAGTATACCTAAGTACGGTTTCCACTAGAAAGGTATTTAAGATTGTCTTCACAATGGCATTTTCACTTTTCAACGATGCACTAAATTCTTGAATGCTGACTCTTCTTATGCATTAACCCAAAAATTATAGCTTGACATTTAACTGGCTTCCGACCGAGTGACAGTTAAAGCATTATTTATTTTACTTTTTCTTCTGCTTTCACTTCCCTATTTTAATGATCAGAGTTACACGTTTTAGTATGTGGAGCAGTTGTTACTACGACAGGTATAATAAAGTAATCAAAGTTCGGTGGAAATTAGCGGACTTTCTCAGGGGGGCATGTTTGGATCACATTTGTTTCTTTTGGTTTCATTAACTTGAAAAACGTGTCTGCCACAATAATAAAATAGAAAATATTATTATAAGTACCGAATTAAATATTTGCTTTGGATTACCTAAATAAAATAATTAAAATAATTCAAGTTATTCAAAAAACAAATATATAATCTAAAAATAATACTTTAGCTTTTAAAACATCTAACAATAATATTATGTATTAACCTACAATTACCTATATGTTTTTTGGAGGTCTATCGTGCTTTTCTTTTACGTAATACCTACTTTATGTTAGGTTTGTACTATAAAGTGATGTTTAGTAAGTCACAACTTAAAATTTGTAACGCCTAATATTGTTATGTTTATTGTAATACTTACATAATAATATTACCATGTGTTTAGCAGCAATATTATGTTCTTGTTTTTTCTGTTTATAAAAATAAAATATTTTTGTAATTATTAGGTACCTATGAATATTTAATTCAAGCAATGATTCTATAATTTATGCTAGAATTAGACAACTTGATTCATTAAAACTTTTACGCATCATTTAAATTAAAATCTTTTAATTAAATTATCATAGACACAGGTAATGCTTCCGGATGCTCTAGTATTCGTATGTAATTAAAAAAGCTATGAATATTCAAATACTATAATCTCATTATTCATAATGATTTATTTCGCATAATGGTTATGCATAATGGTTCAGCTTTTACGTATTCATTGCTTTCGTGATGGGTATTTCGTAACAAACTGCATAATCTTGAACTTTTTTTGTTATAATAGTTAGATCCTAGAACATTGGTTTTTACTTTTTAGGTAACACGAAAGAAACACATATAAATTCTCTAACACGAAGTACGGTAAAGATTAGCAAGTGAAAAGGTTGTCCTTTATCAAGCAGTAATTAAAAAACAACTAGGTAACTAAAAAAAAAGTTGGTACCTACTTGTTGTTGGTAACTAAAAATAATGATGATAATGACCTCTGTGGCGCAGTGGGCGAAGGCTCTTCTAAATTACAGAAGGTTGCGGGTTCGAATCCCACCGTGAGGCAAATGCATGTATGATTTGCAAATATTTGTCTCGGGTCTGGTTGTTTTTCTATATAATGTAAGTACTTATGTATTTACAAAAAAAGTAAATAATAAGTTGTATATCAGTCGAATAGTTCCTAAACGAAAGCACTGTTAACTTTGGGGCTAGCTAGTCAGTGGTTCCCAAACTTTTTTTTCTCATGGGGTCTTTCAAAATTTTACTGGTTTCGGTGGACCCCCTGATGCTACATTTCTACCATATTCCCAAAACTTGTCAGAAAATGAGAACCAACGTGGACCCCTTTCGAGTCTCCCGGTCCAGGTGGACCCCTGGGGGTCCACCTGGACCACTTTGGGAACCACTGGGCTAGATGATGCTGTGGAAATGTCCAGAATTATTTATTTTATCTATGAACTTATTTCAACAAAAGCTGATTTTGTATCATTTGCGGGATTCGAACCCGCAGTGATACAAGCGGGAGTGCCTTACCAATTCGGCCACGGAAAGTGTGGTTTAAGACAAAAAAAAATACTGATGAAGAACTTCAAAACAAGATTTAAAAAACATTCTCCTTCAATAGAAAGTAAAAGTGACTAAACCATTCAAGTTCAGATGTTTGCCGGTCATTACCATCAACTTAATCGACCATTTTCTCGGTCAATACAACCACCGACAACTAGTTTGTGATCACCTGTCAATAAATTGTGGTGTAAGCAGGTGAAAGCCTTCTGACATGTTTTGCCATTTTGAATTTGACCTTGTTGTCTTAATTTTTGTTTCGAGTTTTTGTACCAACAGGAATACAGGTGTGTAAATTCTAAAGATGTTGCATTCATAATGGACTATTGTGTTTAATTGAATGTGGTCCCGATATACTCGTAGGAGTAGATACTTCATCGTATTATGAAATCAAAAATTTAGGTCATATATAAAAGAATATTAAAATTTAGTAAGTACCTAATCAATTGATTAATGAAGCCATCATCAGTGAACGCAAACATCACGAAGAAAAAAGTTTTTTTGCAAGGTTAAAAATGAAAAAACAAAAAACCTCCGTATGCGATAGACAGCTATTTTACTACAACACAACTTTACTAAAAGTTTTCCAATAATATTGAAAATTCTAAAATATCCAGTAGGTAAGAACAAACTTCTCCGCCAAGAATTTCCTCCAAATATTCACGCTAGTTTACCGAGTATTCTAAGCTCAGCGCAAACGGGCCACCGACCACGACCGCAGCCACCGGTGGCCAGCGACAGCGACTTTTCATATATTTTGTAGCTGCAGCGAGTGGCCGCCACCGGCTACACGTGAGCGGCGCGTATAATTATGAAAACTTCAGGAAATAGGTCGGTAGCGGCGTTTCGTGGTTGCGTTTTGTGGCTCGTATGCGGCCAGGCTTAAAAATAAAACAACGATATGATGGAACAGGTGAAAGCCTCATCACGTCTGTCAGCTGACATCTCAAACCATCTGACATCTAGAGCCGGTTCGCCAAATAGAGCGTTTTGTTTTTTGCAATCGATCGTCCTCAAAAAATGAAACTGTCTTCGCATTATGGAGTTATGCAAGATGGCACGAGCCACTAATTATCGAAAGGTGTATTGTTAATGGGGCCAGTTTTTATAACAATGTTGTTTTTGATTAGCTTGTTGTGTCTTGAATTCTACATTACTCCAGCTTGAGTGGGTAGTTTTTGTTCGAAAACCACAACTGCTATTGTTACTGCCTGCTACGCTTAATTTACCAGTTTAATTGCAAGAGGGTTCGATTATTGCAGCATCTCAAAAGTTTCATCTGTCAAGTCCTAGGACTAAACATTAAGGGCCTTACTTATGAAAGATATTTAAAGTTGAACACTGGTTAAACAACGTCCTGTCTTTATTTGTGGATAGTGACAAACAGAGACAGGACGTTGTTTAACCAGTGTTCAACTTTAAACATCTTTCATAAGTAAGGGGTAAATATAAATATGATCACGACTGTATCCCCAAGGCGCGGTAGACATTCTCTCAGATCTTTTTAGGCATTTTAAAGATCCTTTGAATATTTCTAAGAGGTAGTCAGAGGTATGTCCAAATACATATTTGGTACATATTTGGGACTAAACATAAACTTTTACCAAGGACCAAGGACCAAGAAAGATCCAGCATGGTAAAGGCAGAAAGACATCAGTGAAAACAACTAGCAAAAATGTACGAGAAGAAACAAGAGAGATTCAAATTAATAAGTTTTCACAACAAAGTTCAATATTATAAAAAAAAAACTAGTAGCAATGACCGAGGTGGATCATTAAAATGTAGTTAGTGCTCTCACTAAACACTTTCCAAGCACGCTTCTGTCATAAGAAACAATTGCTTGAGTCCCCCTTTCAGAGTTTCCTGACTTAAAACAACATCACGGAAACTGCTATAAATTAGGATTAGCTGCATTTAACTACATACTTTCTTCGTTTATACCTAAGAAACTTTATCATCATTCATTCATTCTAGGTGGGTACGTAACATCCACGTTTCATTTCATTTCATTTTCATGAGCAATTTGTATTTTACAGAGCCGAAATAGTGTCTTAAATGTCTAAAGATCTGAGAGAGTGTCTACCGCGAATTGGTCATCATGTTTTTAGATTTTAAATATTTATTTTGTTTGTGTAATGTTTAAAATTGTGTGTGTACTTTGTGTGCATTTCCTGTAGTACTTACTGTAATGTGTTTGTGTCAAATAAACTTTAATCTAATCTAATCTTTTTCATTTTTCACTTTGATCATGGTACCTACACTCACCTACCGCTACGGAATAATTTTTGCAGGACTTGCAAACAGTTCTCGGCTAATTTACTCGTCATTGGCTCAATGAGCCGAGGAGAACTACTTAGCAGTATGCTAATAAACTTAGCAATTTAAATTGAAAACGGCTTACATTTACAAACACCGTTATTTCGTCAATATTCACAGATGTGCCGGTAATTAGCTTTTTAAGCGTCTAATTATTAGACTCTAATAGGTACATAGGTACTCAACGCTTCTCAACGTGGGCGATAACGCCCCCTTGAGGGCGTTTGAGACTTTCAGGGGGGCAGTAGAAGACCCAGAGAAAATTAGGGGGCATTGAGATGGCGCATTAAGATATGGGGTGGGGGGGCTTTTGAAAAAAATATATTCTCTAAGTGGGCGGTGGGCAAGATAAGGTTGAGAAACTAAGGTCTAATAGAATATGAGTGGTGAAAGAAAACATTGTGAGAAAATAAATCAGCTGTCACCTAGATCTTGTGGAATGCCGATAAAGTAGGTATGTACTGTTTGTTTGTGCTTCATGATCAAAAAGATTTGAAAATGCCTGATGATTTTTGGTCTATCATATTTAGGGGTTTAATTATTCACACATTCGAGAGCATATAAATTTTGAATTACATTGTTTTCTTTTCAATTTCCTGAATTTAGAAAACTTCGTGAAAACCGTCAATTTCGAATTCCTACATCCATATTGCTAAATCGGCGACGAAAATATTTGAAACAATTAATAATTCATCACGCACACTGAGAACTAACTACGTGACGACACGCGAGCGCTTCTCAGCGCACGTCCGAAACTTAAGCTGAGGTTTTCTAAAACATCTTGAGCACTCGAGTTTAATATCCTCAGTTAATAAAGTGAGATAATATAAGAAACAAAGAAAAAACACTCAAACAACACACAAACTAAATTAAAAGGAACTCGGTTTTCCATCATCAAATGACTAAAGATAGAAGAAGACAGAGTTGAGATCACCGACCACAGGTAAAGTACCTAAAAAAGGCTGGCGGCCAGCGTTACCCCATTGGATTGCTATAGGTACCTATCCTCTGTACGAGGTAAGCAACAGCCCTTTGGTCATAATACATATCGACAAGATATCAAAATGCGAACTACCAAATTTTGTATTAACTTTACACACTATGACACTACCTACTGGCGAAGTAGTAGTGTTATGGGAAATGCTGTTTTATCCATGGCGCTACTTGTAGTCACGGAAAAGAAAAATCTACCACGGCACTACTAAAAGAGCCACGTAGTAGTGTCTAGGGAAACAAACGTTTCTGAGTGCTTTATTTTTTCTCTCGATCTCATAATTAGAGTTGAAGTTAGTTTAGTACTACCAAAGAGAACAAATTCAAAAGAGACTGAATAAAAATGTATCATAGAATGCCGCTATAACGGTCACAGTTTTCTCAGGAACGTAAGATGTAGCGCACGCGTTTATTTCGCCAAGTTTAACGATCCCAGAATGTGCAGATTGCATAAAAATATCGAGATTTTGTATGAGAACATTCTTAGCAATCGATAAAAGTTTAACAGACAGCTTGTGTAACCCATAACACGAACGGGGACTGTCATGCAACTTACACTTTACAAAATACTCGTATATTGTGTTATTTATTACAAAATAAATAAATCTTATTTACAACCTAACCGTGATGTGCGGAGGGAATGGGGGGAGGTCTTTGCCCAGCAGTGGGACCCAGTAGACTTATAATAATAATAGTAATAACAACATAACCCCTTTTTTAAGTCTGAAAGTGGTGCCAATAAATGAAAAGATGAGGAGCAATAGGTTAGCATGGTATGGGCATGTCATGACAAGGGATGAAGGTCATGTTACGAGAAGAGTGCTTGATATGAAAGTGGATGGATATATGAGTAGAGGTAGACCAAGGAAAAGATGGATGGATTGTGTGAAAGTTGACATGAGTAAGAATGGGGTGAATGCTGAGATGACGGCTGATAGAGGGAAATGGAAGAAGAATACATGTTGTGCCGACCCCACGTAAGTGGAAAAAGCGCAGGAAGATGATGAACCTAACCCCTTTATTCACGTTCACCTAAACATTTAGCAAGGCTTTAGTTTATGTGTCGCTTGTCACTCTGATTTCGATAAAAGAGATGGCATTAGATTTAGCAGCCGGACGCTATAGAAGCCTCAGTCCATTTTAAATAAAGACGATTTTTTGTATAATCTGTTCAATAAAATGTGAGCTTTTAGTGTCCCAGAATATTTACTTACTAATTATTATTTGTTTTAAACCTAACTTTACAAAATTGGTGTGTGAAACCTACAATCCGTGTATCTATTTTTTTTTACTTTTGTGTAATAGTTATAAAAAGAAACAGTAATTGCATAACCTATCAATAAAATATTGCTTGGGAAAATTGAATACCAAGAAACAAAATTTCCCACAACTTTGATTTCACACATGCATAATTCTAAAACCAACATATTCTTAAAACCTATCCGTTGTAAGCAGACATCATTTTGTTTATGCGTGGGACAGTTACAATACGGACATTGAATATTTTATGAATGTAAAGTTATCTACTAGAGTGTAAGTTATAAATGAATGCTGAATGAATAACGAATAATATTTTATTTACAATCTTTATTCACCAGTTGTTTGAACAAGTGACTGGAATATCGGTGGCGATAAGTAGTTTCGTGTTTGGTACCAGACGGTTCACTTTTCGTTCATTTCTGCTCTTCATTCGGCATCTTTCACTAAGAACGGAGTATCTGACCAAAGAATGAAAAAAGTTAATCATTCACTCCAGTTACCATTCATCCTAATGACCCGTCTGATATCACCTTTATTTTAATTTTGACACTTTAACGAAATTTACCTGAAAAAGCGATTCATCTTACTTTTTTCTTAAAAAATCATTGTGGTCAAAAAAAAGTAAGCAAGATCACCTTTCTCAGAGTCATGTTTGGTCGACAATAAGAATTTAGGTTTGACAATTGAAATTAGCCACGCTATGGTAAGTGGAGGCAAATACAACGGGAGATAAGCAGACAAAATATTTCTTACACAAACAATACAATTGTGCCAGCATCTGGGGCACACTTTTGACTTACATCGACTTGGATCAGTTGAGCTCTTTATAGATCAGTGGTTCCGAACCTGTGGGTAATTACCCCCGTGGGGGTAAAATAGCTTTTTTTTTGGAGGGGGGGGGGTAATGAAACGAAACAAGATCTTTCTGAAAAAATACAGTTTTTATACCTACTCTTAACAATTTTGCAACCTAACTTGTGACCTGTGAAAGTTAAACGGGGGTAAAATCTGTTACATTGACATGTCATAGGAGTAATAAGGTTGAAAAGGTTAGGAACCACTGCTAGTAGTCTGTACATTAAATGTACAGACTACTCACAAAATTTGTGATAATGTATTAGTTTCTTTAAATGAATGACACGAAATAAAAGTAAAACGTTGTGCTGTGTTGCAATAAACAATTTTTTTTATCAATGAATCATTCAATGAATTGTCATTCAATGAATGAGTCATTCAATGAATAAGAATATCGTTTACATTTACTTACTAACTTAACCATTGAATATATTAGTTTAATACTCTACAAGCTTAGGCTTTATAACGGTAGGTACCTGGTTTCTGTATTCAAAGTCTTAAACTACGGTAATTTCATGTTTCATCTAAACTCGTTCAGCCGCTAAATATCCATATATTCTCACACTTAAAGATAAGATAGCAATTCTCAAACTTACTAAGTAATTGCAAGTACCTAGCTGAATACAAATAACCAATTACCTACAGTTTTTAGTATTTTAGTGTGACTTTAAACATAAACTAACTGCCCTCGTCTAGACTTACAAGTATTATAAACAATGACAACAACAAGAAAATTCTAATTTGCAAAATACCTGCTAAGGGTCAAAAAACTTTGTTAAAGTTCAATCGAACATAAACTTTTTGGTATTTCATGAATCATGGTACACCATGGTGTGTGGTGAATATAAATGGTGTTGAGTCAACAATTTATTGTTTTTGTTAACGACTTTTCAGTAGCTTTATTCATAGCTATTATTTTATAGGGTCTGGGTGTTTTCCATGTATAATAAGTACCTATGTAAGTATTTAGAAAAAAAAAAAGTACTTAGGCCTTAACATCTTTTACTAGATAATTTATACAGTGTCAGGAGGCAATCTTAGCCTTCACTTAACGGGACACTGTAGTGCCTGGGACATTGTTGAGATGGAGTAGGCTTGCAAAAAAAAAAAGTATATTACTTATAAGTAGTATATTGGACAATACGTCCTAGTCGTGTTCTAATAAAACTTCGAATTACGATCTTGTAAATCAAATGAGAAAACAAGTGGAAAGCTTATTTTCGTACTAGCATTTTGGTGTTATAGAAATATAAATATTTAGAGCTTAAACTTTCTTATGTATAAAACTTAGTGTGCAGTCGCCTACCAAGCTCAATAGAGCGTTGTTTCCAAAAACAAAAGAGCGTTCTAGCGAACGCCCCCCTAGCCATGGGCCCTAGCCATATTACACGATCTATCGTCGCTGTAGAACGATCTATCGTCGCTGTAGAATAGAAACACTTCAAAATGTATAGGATTTGACGTTTCAAGTAGATGAGTCACGTGGTCAGAACGTCAATTCCTATACATTTTGAAGTGTTCTATTCTACAGCGACGATAGATCGTTCTACGGCGACGATAGATCGTGTAATATGGCTAGGGCCCCTGGGCGGCACACTAAATTTTCTATGCATAAGACCGTAAAACATGAAATATATTTAAAGCCTTAAATTTTTTTTTTCGGGATTCTCAAGTCCTTTACGAGAGTATGTTGGAATAATAAAATGAATCAACTTGCACTATTTTTAAAAATTGCGTAAGTAATTCTTATAATCATACAATTGTTCTATATCTATAGCTATCAATCGAGTCCCAATTATGTTTCCCACGCGCTAACTAAGACCAATATTAATGAATGGAATACAACTACACAATATTCTATTATCAGTCCACAATAGCGGTTATTATTGCTATTGTAACCGTGTGACTACATGTTCTAAAGTTTTTTTACACCCTGATCTAATGACAGGCTAGATAGGTTTAATCACTTTAAAAACAATTCGAAAGATAATGAATGTAGCTTCTATATTCTTAGTATATTTATGATAGCCAAACTCTCCAATATTCTAAATATCCAATCCAACATTCTAAATTTTCAATATTCAATATTCGAATAAAAGCAAAGATCAGAATTTCAGTTTCCATCATTGTTTCATCATCATCATCCACAGCTTCACCCACTGCTGGGTATAGGCCTCCCTTAGTTTGTGCCATTCGTCACGATCCTGCGCCAGTCCAATCCATCTTTTGCATAATTGTTTAGGAGAAGATAAATATACCTAAGACGGTAACTCTATTAGATACATCTATTCTATGTGTTCTTTCTGTAGGCAACATTAATTAATACACCTTACACATAAAAGGACAACGCAGAGTTTAAAACAATGCTTAAATAGAGTAAGCTAACGCAACTCTACATCTATTTTCCTATTTCACCCAAAATTTAGTTTATTACTAATTTCATTATATTATATAAATAATAAGCTAGTTAATTCCTTGCATGGCCGCTAAAGTGACGGATTTTTATAATTATAAAACTTATTTGGAAGGTAACTGTTGCTCTACATTATTTTCACGCTGTTTTAGTCTGGTATCATACATTTTCAAAGCGAACAAATGTTCTCATAGACATAAACTATTGCTTGCAATCAAGTTGTCCTAGAAAGGCGCTGACCGTGTTTGTTGTTCAGGTTTCTCGAACAAATTGTTTTAATTTTATAACCGAATGTTTTACAAAGACCTTTGCCTCTGCACTGCCAGAGAAAACCTTCGTAAATACAAATACATAAATCAATTTCTTCTTCAAGAATGTTTGTTTCTTAAAAATTGATTTGCATTTATACTTTACAAATACTTAGTGATTTTCCAAGTGATAATTTGGTCAAAGAACTGAATTGTCACTTAGACTTTGCATTTTCTAAGCTAGACCAGTCTGTATGGAATCCTTTGAATAATTTCGCCCCCTTAGCCAAGCCATCTCCAAAGGATCTTTAGTAACTACCGCGCTTTACACAGCTATTACACAGCTATTTTATGACACAGTTGAGAGCCTTCAAGAGACGTGGGAACAGCAAATAGAGAACTGTGAACAAACATCGAAACGTCGAGGGACGATTAACACGTAAGGGTGAAATTCCATTTGTTTACTCTTATCGATTTCTAATAAATTAGAACGATTATTTTGGAAAAGGCTTTACAATGTGTACCTTGATATTTATATGATCAATCACAGAGTTACAAAATAATAGGGGCACGATTGTATCGCCAAAGCAAGGTAGACAGTCTTACAGATCATTATAAAATTCAAGATCGAAAATTATTATTTTAAACTAACAGCGGCCTTGCAGCCTTGCCCACGTATATGGTATATGGTGATGATGATGATGATGAAAAGTAGTCTATAGCCTTACTCAATAGTTTAGCTATCACAGGAAGAGTTTTTCAAATTCGATTGGTAGTTCCTAAGATTAGCGCGTTCAAAAAAATAAACAAACAAACTCTTCCGCTTTATATATCGGTATACAGTAGATAATGTAGATAAATAATTGAAAACGAAATTTCTGTTTCCGGCTTCTTTTACAAGTTTACAAATCCTAAGAAAGGTTTCGATAATTATCAATATTATAAGATTTTATTATCTAACCAAGAACTAAAATATTTACAATAGCACTCTCCTTTCCTAATATTTAGCTAGCACTACCTAACTTCCACTTCTAGTTAATGTTCCTTATGCAACCCCAAATTTGCGTGATCGGCCTAGCAGGCTTTCTTTTGGTTATGCCACTGATAAAATATTGCTTTTGTGGTTATGCGTAAAGTACAGTCAACATAAATAAAACTATTACCAACTGCTTAGACCACCTGCAGATATTTGTCAAGGACTTTATAGCCACCACAATCATCGACTCCGGGGGTAATACGCGCCTTCGAGAAAAACGGAAGAGCTAAGTTGTTAATGACACTAGCAAGTGGTTACCAGTATTGGTCGCTTGATTGGTCGTCTATTGCCTTAGTGATATGATAGGCCATCTCTGGCTAAGGCAGTAATGGGCAAACTACGGCCCGTCCATCAAAAACTATAAAGCACATTATGATTAATATTTTTTTCCCACTATTTCAAAGTTAAGCTACGTTCTGACTGATCATAATTTGGTTGGGTGACCGCAAGTTGCAGTTACAGCTGGGCGTTTCCATACTTCGGAGATTGTCGCTCCCGGCTTTAAGCCGTCCAGGCCTTTTGCGGCCTAAAAACTAAAAAGTGTAAGCCACTACGAATTAGCTAATACGAACATAGGTACATACATCGAAAAGTACTTAGAAGGCAAGTCTGTCTGTCCAATAACGTGCCTTATTCAATTTACATAATCGCGGTAATAAATCCGCAAAGATCAGGTGTCGGCCGCAGAGGTGTCATTACGCAACACTACACCGGCCGGTACCTACGGGGTGAATGACAGTTGACGGGAACGACTTCACCGCAACTGGTAATATCGTTGGACATTATAATAACAGAGAATTACGTGAAAATAATCAATTTAGGAACCGAGAATCCAATTACCGCGAGGAGAGAGTCTAGGTACTAAGTACTTCCCTCTCACCCAGATGTAGATTCTCCGGATGAATCGAAACACTGTCGGTATCAAATTCATTTATTTTTTTACGTAAGTAATTCTTGTAAATATTACTTTCGTGTCTTTGATATGTGTAATACAACTATTTCACTTTCAAAATATTATATCTAGCTAATAGCTTTTTGTCAGTTCGTCGTATAGGTCGTTATTTTGTCGGAAGAAAGATTAACCGGATATATAAACCGACATTCTGCACCATAATTGCCAATTATAGGTATTAGAAAAGCATAAACGCAATTAAATATTTTTTGCAAATGTTCGGATGTGATTTGTACCTTTCAAACTTGCAAGCAAGATTTGAACCACTCCATAATCAACTTGGCACACTTATCGGTGACAGTGACATTTTTTTTTGTATAGAAAATTGATCTATGTTTGGTCACCAACCCGCCTCACGTTAAGGACGGTGTTGCCGAGGATAGATCACATCGATCTATAATAAATCTATTCACTCTAGCCTTTATGGCACCTAAATTATAGTTTTCAGGAAACAAGTAAGGCGGCAGGGAGTTCCATTCATGGGCAGTACGTATGATGAATGTGGAGCCAAACAATGCAATATTATGGTGACACCGAGGTGATGTAATGATGGAATCAAGAGCTGCTCAGAATAATATTATGCTGACAAACAAGTGTTCGTCATTTATTGTGGCTGGCTGTCCAATCCACAAATCTAAATAAAGCCAGGAGCACCCTGTCAAAATTATTATACAATCACGCAATCAACCAAGTTACATGTATGATTTCCAACACTGTAATACCAAACAGGCAGTGTCCATTTCAGTTATACAACTGGCTATTGTCTAATAGCTAAATGATTCATGTTATTACGACTCTTTGAAGCTACTAATTAAGAATTAAAAACATTAATAAGGAACACGTCTCTCAATATTACAAAACAACGTGTGAATAATTGTTTTCGCATGTTCGAGATTTCTACGGAACGTAAAGTTACTTCTTGAGTTACTTGACTTTTTTCAGCGAACAAAATATGACTCAACTAAATCTATTTTTTTTAACTTATAGATAAGTTCACATATTTAGACTTTCATAAGCGCAATTCGAATACCTATAGCATTGTAATTTTTAAATATTTCCTGCGACCAGCAACAAAAACATTCATCATTCTCCTGCCCTTATCCCACGCTAAGTGGGGTCGGCACAACATGTTTTCCTCTTCCACTCACCTCTATCATTCGTCAATTCAGAATCCACTCCTCTCACATTCATATCCTCTTTCACACAATCCAACCACTTCTTCTTCGGCCATCCTCTACTTGCGTACCCAGTCACATTCAATACTCATCACGCTCTTGATAATATGGTTTTTATCCCTCCTCTCCTCATAACATGTCCATACCAAGCTAACCTACTCGTAGTACTCCTCACCTTTTCAATAACATGCGCCACTTTCAAACTTCCTCTTACATACTCATTCCTTACTTTATCCAAACGTGTAATCTGTGGTTCTCCATCTTATAGTTTTCCCATTTCATTTATAAAGCAATACTCATTACAATAATGTTCTGCGGACTTAAAAAGGTCGCTAAAGCTGAATCACAATTTGAAATTAACTATAATGCCCCGTCTTTTTTCACTCTCAGTCAATGAAAAGAGATGGCAATAGTTCAATTCCTTTGATTCTGCAATAGCGACCTTTTTAAGCCCGCAGGCTTTTCCCAGGTTCACAATAATGTAGGGAACAAGCAAAGCAAGGGCAATTGGTTCAGTTTAATTGCCGTTGAAGCATCACTCTATCTACATATTTCTTACTCAAGTCCATACAATACACCCGGAAATATTTGATAGTACTGTTCTCATACACAAAGAAATATGCAAGTGCATAATAATTGTTTATATCACATGGTTGTAAAAGAAAACAAAGAAGCAGTCAAGCGTTAGCGCCAAGGGATCCAAAATGAAAAAAGAAATCAACAAACGAATTTTCATACGATTTTCACCAATGGATGAGTGATTTATGAGGAAGGCATAATTATTAATTAAGATTTTGTGGAAATTGGCTAAAATACGACGATGATGGTTGAAGATGACGGAAAACATCATGACAACCACGTCAATGACAAAAAAAAACTTGATCTCCGGATTTTCAGTATTAGAATGAAATCAAATTAATGTTCTTATATTTTCCCCTAAGTTTCTCACAAAACCTTCAAAAGGGTTCCGTGATTCTCACACTTGACAGTACCCAGTTGTAAGCAACAGTTAGATGAGCATTTTTTAATTGTCCCGTGTAAGTTGGCCAAGGAATTTCTTAGTATAATTTCAGCCTTGTATATTTTTTAATGGCTGCCATATTTGGATAATGAAGCATTATTTACGTTTTTAATTCTCATTACTACTTTTGATAGCTAGTTTTAAATGCTTTTGTTAGTGAATACATACATAACCAAAGGTTAACCAATTATTTTTTTATTTTGTTTGTAAAATACTTATGTAAAATGTACCTAAATATCATTTGGTATAACTTTGTAAACAATTTGGCAATAGACTAAACGTCAAATAATTATCAGGTCAGCAAAATAAGTGTAAAAATATTAGCACTTATTTTGCTTACTTACCTACCTATATTGTAACATATTGTAATTGTACCTACACGTAAGTCATGTTCAACGAAGGTTCTAAATGTTAACCAAACCTCGTTAGAATAATTGCTTACCTACTTTAATTACACATTTACAAAATCATCACTACGTAAAACCTCAATAACACGGTTTTGCACTTGCATAACCCTAACAAAACAATTTAGGTACTATATTTGTCTATTCTGTACGTTTTCTTTGGACATTTCCGGCTTACAGAATATCAAATAGTGAGTAAGCTATATCTTGTCAGGGTAGGTACACTTTCGATTGTATTGTTATTCTGGGTGTATTGTACGATGGGCTTTCTTAGAACATTGGAACTTGAATTGGCTTCGCGTTTAGAAAATGTTTGTTTTATTGCACTTGTTGGAATAATTTGGAATGTGCTTTGACTGACTTTCGCAAGCATTAATCACTAGCTTCCGCCCGCGGCTTCGCTTTGGGTTGGTATCCTGATAAAAAGTTAGCTATTTCCTATTTCTGGTTATTATCTAAGCTTATTTTAATTTTAATAATTTCAGCCAAATCGGTTCAGTGTTGTCGAGTTATAAAGGAACAAACATAAATCCAAACATTCATCCAATCCAAACTATGGCATTTATAATATTAGTGTGATGTGATTTGTATTTATAAACGTGCATATGTAACGAAACTCTAAACGGAAAACATCGTGAGAAAACCCGCGGCTTAGTCAGTTTTACACCGTGTATTGTATAGTACGTCTTTCTTGTGGATATGGCCGGTTAAGCTGAGGGGATGCTTTAGTTAAACTAAGTAAACGATCCCCTCCTCAACCTGCATGATTTAGCCGTAATATATTACTGCCTAGCTAGATAGATCTTTTTTGATTTGGATCTAGAAAATCTTATGTTAAGTACCTATTTCACATTTCACAGTAAATATGCTACAAATGCATCGAAACCAACATCCCGTTAAGACAAACGAGGAACTTTCACGAGCAGGACAGAGCAATTAGCGCTGTCTGTCACGTTCCCAATTAATTAAATCATTTGCTAAATGCTTCGGGGACAGTCTTTGGAACAGGTTCTCCGGTTTTTCAATTAAATAAAATGTTACCAAATCGGCACACACGATTTCGATTGATACGATTCTCCGTGTTGCGATTCTGTATAAATAAAAGATGTATAATAAAAGCAATCGGCGCGAATCGCTGTTACCCTACTACTACAACAACTATTACAACAGAGGTTTACTCATGGTACATACTTAAAGAATTTCTACTTCTACTCATATAACGAATTACTTAGTTTTAGTAAAACACCTTGCACTGCTACACTTTTCTTTTGAAATAAACTTATCTTATCTTATCTAAATGATCCTAACAGATTTTTATAAGTACTTAATAATTATTACTTTAAACGGGATTTTATCGCGTACCTTTTTATTTTATTATCCCGACATTTCGAAAACGTTACAGCTATTTCACGTTACGTTATATTTAAATACTACTACTAGCAGACAGGGTAGGCAGACGTTGTCCTGACACACACAGTCACCATTTTTATAGGAAAATAAAAAAAACCTGTGTCTCAAAGACAGTCATCTACTAGGTCTAATTAAAGATTAGAGCAAACCATTTGACATCATGGGTAAAAAAAAAATCATAAATTCGGGTCATTCGTTTAGGAGTTCGAATTATAAAACATGCACACCGAAATTTTATTTAGACGCCCAATTTTGACAAAAGAACCCAGTTTCATCTAGTAGGTAGTCATTATTTAAAAGATGTCTTATCGACCCATTCTGAAAGAAACTGAAATCACACACGTAAAATCATTGCACTAGTAGAACTACATGTTTCAATTCATAAAGATAATCTTCATCATGATAATCGTGAAAGGAAGTAGTTCTTATGTCACACTCACTCAGTATAATTTATGGAAACCGTAAGTACGAACAAATGACTGCTGCAGAGTCATTCTGTAAACTCACTTCGAATTCACTAAAGTGACCGAGCTCACTAAAGTGTATTGTGAGATTCCAATTTCGAATACGAAATCTCAGCGGATTCAGCTCTTCGACGTTCGAAGTGAGTTTTCATATTCGAAATTTGAATCTCACCATACATTCTTGTGTATTTAGTGAGCTCGGTCACTTGAGTGAATTCGAAGTGATTCTACAGAATGACTCTGCTGATGTATTTGCATGGGTACGACACGCAACGGTCCTACACTGATTATATGTGAGAATCTTATGGTAAATGGGCCGCATTGTTGGTAGGTGACAGGCAGCTGAATTTATACATACAGTCTAACTAACCCCTTTACAAGTGGCTAAATTTAAAGTTTTAAAAAACCGACTTTTCTGCACCAATAGTCATAATAGTCATAATAATAGTAAATCGGATAATAATAATTCTAAATCAGTCCAGACGTCTTCGAGTAATCTGTGAACATACATAAAAAAAAAGATTCCAATGAATTGAGAACCTCCTCTTTTTTTTAAATCGGTTTATTAAAAATAAAAAAAAATCGGCCTTTAAATCTTTACTAGATGATTTTTAGAGTGTCAGGAGGCAATCTTTGCCTATACTTACACGGGACACTGTAGTGCCGGACAATGTTGAAATGGAGAGTGATAATTGGGTTATGATGACATCTCAAAATCTATCTTGGCAGAAAATCACAAAGGCTTGCAAGGTGCGCAAAAGTAATAAATGTTATGTCGTTAACAAAGACAATAAAACAAACATAAACAAAAGTGTTTACGAACACTGTTCCATTGTGGATGCGCAGTGTGCAGGGAAAGTGTGATTGAAACTAAAGGTGAGCGCGCAGCGGTGAGCTAAGCGAGTCATTGTATCTGGGGTACAATAACTAATACCTACTATAAAGTATCTATATCCATACCTCCATACCCATATCATAAATGTGAAAGTGTGTTTGTTTGTTTGTTTGTCCTGCTTTCACGTCCAAACAGAGAGACGGATTGACGTGATTTTTTGTGTGTTGTGTAGAGATAGTTGGAGGGCTGGAGAGTGACATAGGCTACTTTTTATCCCAAAAAAATGCATGTTTCCCGGAAAAAAAAAAGTAGTAGTCCATGCGGGCGAAGCCGCGGGCGTCCGCTAGTATTTATATAATTCTTGTATTTAATTTGGACCGACACAATGCCGACAAGCTTCTTTTTCAGTAAATAAGTAATATAATGTATTTTTATCGATATTTACGTAGAGCGTTTCCACATTATCCGATCCGATATCGGTATCGGACGCCGATACGATATCGGGGCAAGTAAAATGTATGAAATATGTACCTGCCTTTCACATTGTCCGTTCCGATATCGATAGCACATGGTGCAAAAGGGTATCGGATGTCGGCTATCGTCGTCCGACACCGATATCGGATCAGATAATCTGAAAACGCTCTAAGTAAGTAGGTACTCAAATATATTTTGCTTTTTAAAATAAAATAAGTAACCCATGATAAAAATCATGTCTTTGCTCAGTACCTACCTAATTTATTCTAAATTCAAATCATTTACAAAACACACTTCTAGAACTTTCTGATCAAATAAGTAATTACGAGTTACATCTCTACACGATTTGTGTTTCATATATCACCGCTTACGCTACCGTAGTAGTAACAAACGTAAACTATGCAGGCAATAATGTCAAGCTAACAATAGTGCTTGGCCAAATAGAAACCTCACGACGATTATGTTGTGTTTAGCCAACCGGATAAGAGCGACAAGCAAAATGCTTTCTACTGAAGGCTCTATTACTATCATTTATTGGTACTTAATGTAAGTACCTGAGATAAGATATTGATAACTAGAATGTAGTAAAAGATTGAACTACTGATTTGTTTTGAAGACAAGTAGGTAGGTACTTAGCTAAATAAATTAAAAAAAAAAAACGATTTTAATGTTCGAGCTGAGCAATTTTGTGCACTTACACATGCATTTCTGTTCACTTTACTTTACACTTACTTACTTTTCTTTTTTTCTGTTCACTTACACATGCATTTCTGTTCATAACTCCGAAGATCCTCGACAGATCCTCACAATTTTCTAAATCTGTTCAGGCGTCTTCGAGTAATCGGTGAACATAAGTACATAAAAGAAGCACAAAAAAAAGATTCCGACGACTTGAGAACCTTCTCCCTTTTTGAAGTCGGTTAAAATAAAATTGAAATCCATCACTGTTTTATGGGCCAATCAAAAGTATATATTTTTTTGTTTTAATTTTGTTTCGATAGAGCGTGGCTAGATAGCCAGGGTTATCGATCGAGCGAGCGAAGCGAACGAAGATCTTAGTGGTAAGTTGGGCGATTTTGCTTTGCATGTTTGTATGTTTGTATGTTTGTATGTTTGTATGTTTGTATGTTTGTATGTTTGTATGTTTCACGAATTGTTGTTCGAGCATAACTGTCGAACCGTTCATCCAATCTGCATGAAACTTGGTAGGTCAATAGGTTGTGGTAAGGAAATTTACGGGGGAGCATATGAGCTTAATCGATAAAGGGGTTGTGAAGATATTGGGTTCCCAAGGGGGTAAAAAATTATGAAAGTTACACAAATAAATTGAGTGGGGTGTCATACGAAAGGGCTTATTTTGTACATTCCAAAATGGTTTTTATTTTTAATCTAGGATGTATAGTTTTTGAAATACGACCAAAGACCAAAAACTACGAAACCAGAGCTGTAAGAGCTCCCGTTGCATAGAGTTTCGATGACTTCGTAGCTCATTGACTGGTCGGTCTTAAAAAGAGAGTGGCATCGTTGCGGTTTGGTTTGCAATGATTTTAGATGCTACTTGATTTATTTTCATGATAAAAAAAATTTTGATAAAGAATGAAAATAATTGGGGTAAAAAAAGTTAAGTAAACAAATATATTGAGTGGGCTGTCAAATGAAAGGTCTTTATTTGTACATTCCAAAATAGTTATTATTTTTATTCTAGGACGTATACTTTTAGAAATACGACGAGAATTCATAAATATGAAATACCTAAATGAAAAATTAGACGCGACATTATGTATTGCATGCATGCCAGTATTTTTTACCATGAAGAGCTAGCGCAATAGGCATACTCGGCAGTATCAGTAGTAGCACTTGAAATTATAGGAGTAGTCAGAAGAAAGTCCAAATGTAAGCCATCTACGGTGCGCGAGATCTCAGTTCGGGGCGAACTACTAGTTTATTCTCACCCATGAGTATTATTTTTGATGTGTATATAAAATAATATTAATCTTATAAAGTTATCAAGTATGAAGTTAACACTATAAAACTTTTACTAGCACTAAAGACTATTTACAAATAAAACGTACAAAGTAGGAAAGTATTCATAAAACTTCTCTAGTCAAGACACTCAACAAGGTGATGACAAAATTACATCTGCATTATGTAATTTGGTTAAACGCTCAATTTTCTGAGAGACCATAAACGGTGACCTTTTGTTTACTAGCCAATGCGTGGGCCGCCTTATATGGAAAACTTACGTATTTATTACATAGTGAAGCATCTGTTACCTGTAAAAGAAAAATAAATAAATTAGGTACTTGTCAACGTTATAAAGTTTTTTTTTAATTCTAGATAGATCTTTGTTTAGCCACAATCTCACCTTATGGTAAGCGACGATGTGGCTGACGATGGATCACAAAGGTCTTGGACCTTGCGGCGGTGGTCGAGGCTTTGGATCTTAGCCTCCGCAAGGTACTGCTCACCGATGAGTCTGAAGGCTCTGCGTTCGATCGATTTATTTATTGATTAAACAAATCGTTTTTTCTGCTTACGTTTATTAGAATACTACACGGTTTCATGACGATGTTTTCCTTCACCATCATCTTCCTACTACAAATGAAAGGCATGTCGCAATGTCATCATAGCGACCCGTGATGCTTCATCGATGAGTGATGTTATCACCGCACGACAGAAAGGTGCTTACAGCTAAACAATGCATATTCAATCACTATAAGTGGTAGGTAGTGACACATTTTCAAGTTAGCAACTTTTTATATCCTACTATCCTACTAATATTATAAAGGCGAAAGTTCGTGTGTGAATGTTTGTTTACACGTATCCCTATAACTACAAAACCGATTTTGATGAAATTTAAAAAGTTGATAGTTTAGGTTCTGGAATAACACATAGGCTACTTTTTATCCCGGAAAAATGTATGGGTCCTGTTGAATAAAAAAATAGTAGTACACGCGGCCGCGGGCATAGACTAGGTCTCAATAATGGATCGAAACAGAAATTGAAACAAGATCACAATAATTATTGTAAGTATCTCCAAACCTATTTCATTTCGAAAATTACTCTCGTTTGATGGATTCCGATTTTAAGCTTTTTTTCTGCGAAGACTTTTCCCATAAATGCGTTTTGAATTTCGAATGTTTTTCTAGGACGGAACGGAACGGGACGGGACGGCATGTGAAATACATCAATAAGGACCTTAGTGTTCTGTGATAAGAACGACGTCTCCGACGTCCGACGGGACGAAGGGCGACGACGTCTCCGACGATAAAACCTCGGACGGGATCGTCCGAGGTTTTGTCCCGTTACGTATGCAGCGACCTTTAGTTTTCGAAATTCAAATCAAAAAATAGGAACACAATTTTTTGATTTGAATTTCGAAAACTATTTCCTGATTTGCATAAAGCTTTTCTCATTTGATTTACGATGTTGCAAATGATGTGGAAGATTTTTTCTTCAAAACCTATTCTCCAGTTGATTTATATACCAAGGTTTTAAGGTTTTATTCTGGTCCCAACGCTTCATCTTACGCTCTGGAGTGATGCAAATAGCATTGAGTATAACATCGGCGTCGCGCCGCCGTGATTCACAGAACCGCTGAATAGGCTGCTAATCGCCCGAATAGAACGCTGCACGAATACGATATTAGCAGTAATGAGAGTTCAAGTTCATTTGCATGGTGCCTTGATGAACTCCAGGCCTGGGATCTAGGCTGTCGTGAGAAAACTGATTCATTCTCATTACAGCTAAGCTAAGGATATTGAAATATATGGACACGGGATTTTATCACGTAATTTACCTTATTTATATATCCCGACGTTTCGGCTATGTTACAACAGCCATGGTCGCGGGCACCAACAACGACAATATCCACCAGACTCAATATAAATATCAATATGAAAAGTTATCGCGAAAGTTTAAAAAGACTAAGCTAAGGATCTAAGAATTTCAATCATTTGTAAAGAATCATTATTATCATCATCATTGACTAAAGGTGGAATCAGACGGTTCACTCGAACGAAAGATCACTCGAACGAAAGCTGGGGTTTTCTATGACACTTTTCTGTCATTTTATGTTTAGATGGATCACTTTGATTGAAAGATGCCGAATGAAGAACAGAAATTAACGAAAAGTGAACCGTCTGATTCCACCTTAACCGCCAAACAGCTCTATTCTGGGTCTTTTGCATTTTCGGGGGAATAAATTAAAAAAGATTGTTTTGTAAAAGAGGTTCTTGCTACAGATGCTAAATAATAAGCATAGTTGACGTACCTATCTTTCGACCGTTTGGCGTTGTTTGAGTCAGAGGTCAATCCAAATATTATAGGATCATGCTCACAAAAAACGAGTTACGAGCAGGTAGTTTTCGTAAAAACCGTATGCTAAGGACACAATCTGTCTGTGTTGTGTCTTATGCATACAAAATCATGGCAAGAAAGCAAGGGTAAAATAACAAAATTGAAGGAAATAAAACATTGTAAGGTTTTACAATTCTTACGGCGCTTTTTAGGTTTTACTAATGCAACATGTAATCACTTCCCAAAGTAACGTAGACTCTATTTTAAGTTACAAGATCATCTTTACAATAATACAAGAATGTAACAGTAAAACAATGATGATCCAATTTACGAGAGCACAAAATTGAAATAACAGTAACAGATAACAGCAAAAAGATGTGTGTCAATTACAGTAGTGCCACTCACCCGCATGACGCACTATCTCTAGTCTTGACCTACGGAGTTAAGTTTTTTGGGTAACCATAATACTCGTAAGATTAATGATCTTATAAATAAACTGAGGTAAAACTGGTAAAAATCTCATTGCATGAGATAAGTTTTCCAGTTAACCAACTTCCATCAATCAATAGATAGATAGATAGGTAGATAGATAGATAGATAATGCTTTATTGTACAACAAAAAAAAATAAAAGTAGGTAATCACAAGAAAAAAACAGTTAAAAATTAGTACAATGGGCGGCCTTATCGCTAAAAGCGATTTCTTCCAGGGAACCTGTGGATCAATCTTACTTCCTGGGATTTTGAGTTTCTCACTCTCCCGGCTTAGTGGGTAAGCCCTGCCAATTTCAGATCTAGGCCGATTCTACTGGAAAACTTTTTATCAACCAAAGTAAAAAGTCTACTGTTTCATTTTATTTCATAATCTACTAATGACCAATGAGGTTAGGTTACTCTGTTGTGATGACGTTTTCAAACAAATTAACAATGCGGTTTTGCAAATTACTGTCATTTTGGAGAACGAAACAAAACGCAGCGGCAATTATACTTGAATGGTTGACGTTGTAATATAGAGACATTTGGGCCCAGTTTGTGTTAGCTCATTTTCTACTGAGTTTAATTTGCGTTTACTGACCTCACTCTGTTGTTAAAAACTCTAAAATTCTAGTTTTTAACAAAGTTAATTTTAATAGATACTTTATTACACATGGTTTCGCAAGTGATAACGCCCGCACCAACCCAAATACATGGTTTAGTGGACCACTTAGGCAATGTTTACTCGAGAATAGTGTGGCAAATGTGGTTGTACTGTCAGCTCTTGGAACATGTTATATTTCCAGCTCCAAATTAAATGACGATAGTCTTTATATCATTTTTGGCAGTTTTGAGTGTTCCTTTTCTGAATAGCTTTTAGAGGTGGGGAAAAGCGTTACTTTCGTATCGCGGTGACTGTCGTTCCGGTTCCAAGAAAGTCACAGTGAAAAATCACCGTGACTTTGTCACGTCGGTCGATCACAATGTCGCACTAGGCGTTCCTTCCTATGTAACTACATAGGTTACCTTACGCGTAATCGTGAAACGAGATGTCTTTTGATCCAAATTAACAGTGCGCAAATTTAGTAGGTATCAGTACCTACTTTTTTATTCGAGTTAACTATTTCTAAAAGTAAATACTAGGTACCTAACTAAATACCTACGTTATTAAATAAAAAAAAACCTTCTAATTATTTCTTGTGTGCACTTTTTAATTTCATTTTAAAGCTTTATTGTAATACTAGCGGACACCCGCGGCTTCGCCCTCGTGAACTACCTAGGTACTACTTTTTTACCCACGGGAAATATGCATTTTTTCGGGATAAAAAGTAGCCTATGTGTTATTCCAGGTCATAAACTATGTATATTCTAAGTTTCAGCCAAATCAGTTTAGTAGTTTTTGCGTGAAAGCAAGACCAAAAAACAAACAAAAAACCCCAAACACACACTTTCAGATTTATAATAAGAGTATGGATACCTACCTACATGCGATTGGAAATCGTTCCGAACGGTAGAACGGAGCGTAAATGAATGAATGTCGTTCCTTGGTGGAACGTTGTTCCTTTACGACGAGTCACGGTGATATCATTTGACTTCAGATCACTGTGATTTTTTCACCGTGAAGTTATTTATCACTCACCTCTAATAGCTTTTAAGTTCTATTGTAAATTGCTTGGCATAGAAATATTTAAGTATAGCATTTTCAATCTTAAAAGAAATTTTCTGAAGACTACTCGTGATTCATTCTCACTTGATTTGAAGTCTTGCAATACTTCTTATTAAACTTTTAACTTGTTATGCTCTAGTGTAGCTTTAAGAGTATCAAATCCTATGAATTAGAGTAAAATCTCATATGAAGTCAGAACTGAAAGTGAAGGATAAGGAAACCTTCAGCAGTGTGATTCAGACTTATAAAAATAATAATAATAATAATATAATATAAACTTTATTTCAGGCAACTTAAGAATAGTACAGATGGTAAAAACTAATTCTAAGGCCCATAGAAATAAATACCTTAAACCTAAAAATACATATGAATAAAACTTAATCTAGGTCTGTGTGTCACGGCGCGGGGTATCACGTGACAGGCGGCCCTTGAACCGCCGAAACTTCACCCCTTTCGGCCAGAAGTCAGGGCTCATGAAGGTCTTCAATCTCTCCGTAGGGACCCTCACCATGAATGAGCTAAAGCTCACATTACGATGAGAGTCCAACTTCTCGACCCTCAATCCCAATCCATTCAAAAAATGCATTCGATTCGATGATTTTCAGAAAGTTGACGTTTTTTCAGCGTAGAACCGTCACTTTCAGAATTCGGAATACTTGAGCAGCATTTACACGCAGAGATCGGCCTGCGGATTTTCCCGCGGATCGATCTCTGCCATTCCAACCTTTGACAGTTTTATCCGCGGATATCCGTAAAGATATCTTTACAGATATCTGTACAGTCCAGATCCGTGCTAAAAACTCTACCGTTTAAAGGCCGCTAGTTTTATCCGCGGATATCTTTACAGATATCTGTACAGTCCACACAACGATCTATTATCATTTAATCTTGGTTATAAGGATTGTTGGTCTTGTTGAGAGGCTTTCTTGGTAGCTTTGTCTCTTTCACACTCGTTGTTGGATTAGTAGTGTGCCCATGTCATTTAAATTTCAGGATATTTTTACTTTATCGCGCTCGACAAAATCAGCGCTTGATTTCGATCCATGGTTTCGATCCTTGAATTCGATCCTTGATTTTGATCCTTGATTTTGATTTCGATCCTTGATTTCGATCCTTGGTTTCGATCTTGGATTTCGATCCTTGATTCTTGAATTTTGAACCTTGAATCTGAAATTTTGAATCTTGAATCTTTGAAGTGACAGCTGTCAAACTTCAAATGACCATATCTCGGGAACTACTCGTCCTAGACTCCCCGTTCTCAGTTCAAATGAAAGCTATGACCAAGATCTTCATTTGAAGTGACAGCTGTCAAACTTCAAATGGCCATATCTCGGGAACTACTCGTCCTAGACTCCCCGTTCTCAGTTCAAATGAAAGCTATGACCAAGATCTTCATTTGAAGTGACAGCTGTCAAACTTCAAATGGCCATATCGCGGGAACTACTCGTCCTAGACTCCCCGTTCTCAGTTCAAATGAAAGCTATGACCAAGATCTTCATTTGAAGTGACAGCTGTCAAACTTCAAATGGCCATATCTCGGGAACTACTCGTCCTAGACTCCCCGTTCTCAGTTCAAATGAAATCTATGACCAAGATCTACATTTCAGATGACAGATGTCATTTTGACAGCTGTTATTGAAAATGTAGATCTTGGTCATAGCTTTCATTTGAACTGAGAACGGGGAGTCTAGGACGAGTAGTTCCCGAGATATGGCGGTTTGAAGTTTGACAGCTGTCACTTCAAATAAAGATCTTGGTCATAGCTTTCATTTGAACTGGGAACGGGGAGTCTAGGACGAGTAGTTCCCGAGATATGGCCATTTGAAGTTTGACAGCTGTCACTTCAAATAAAGATCTTGGTCATAGCTTTCATTTGAACTGGGAACGGGGAGTCTAGGACGAGTAGTTCCCGAGATATATGGCCATTTGAAGTTTGACAGCTGTCACTTCAAATGAAGATCTTGGTCATAGCTTTCATTTGACCTGGGAACGGGGAGTCTAGGACGAGTAGTTCCCGAGATATGGCGGTTTGAAGTTTGACAGCTGTCACTTCAAATGAAGATCTTGGTCATAGCTTTCATTTGAACTGGGAACGGGGAGTCTAGGACGAGTAGTTTCCGAGATATGGTGCTTTGAAGTTTGACAGCTGTCACTTGAAATGAAGATCTTGGTCATAGCTTTCATTTGAACTGAGAACGGGGAGTCTAGGACGAGTAGTTCCCGAGATATGGCCATTTGAAGTTTGACAGCTGTCACTTCAAAGATTCAAGATTCAAAATTTGATAGGGCCTCCAGACTCTCTGCGAGAACCCCCGAGAACACCCGAGAAGCGTGAGTGTGAGGAGCTTCTCGCCTTCTCGTTCTCTGGCTCGCCTGTTCTCCGATCGGTGTCGGTATTTTTGGCCGAGACAAAGGATTTCAAACATCACGACGAAGAAAAATTGAGAATGTGGATAGCTTGTTTGTTCTTCGAGAAGTCTCGGCGAGATTTCTCGCCGAGCTTTCTCTCGAGAGTCTGGAGGGGCTATCAGATTCAAGGTTCAAAATTCAAGAATCAAGAAAAAAACTTTGTAAAGAATTTGGCCGGATCCTGCCCCAGAGCCGAATATCGAATTAGACTATGCGTCTGAATAATATTATTTAAATAAAATATCACAAAATTAACTGGTACATACAGAATACTTAGATATCTCGTGCCCTGTGGGAATATAATTATGTTATTTTATTAGTAACTTTAGTCACTTCCGGTACTACAGTCCGTAATGCCTCTCCAGACTCACGGCGAGAAGTTTCACCGAGACTTCTCGAAGAACAAACAAATTATCCACACTCTCAATTTTCTCACTCGTGATCTGTTTGAAATCCTTTGTCTCGGCCAAAAATAGGTACCGACACCGAAGCGCGAGAACAAGAAGGCGAAAAACTCCTCACATTCACGCTTCTCGGGTGTTGTCGGGGTTTCTTGCCGAGAGTCTGGAGGGGCTATTAGGTATCACAGAGAATATTTTTATCAGATAGACCTACCTTCTTTTTCGCGGTTGACATGACACTCAAATAGTAAACAAAACAGACGGACAAGAATTTGACAGATGTAAAAGGAATTTCGTTGAGTTTCAGTTGTGTGATTGTGTTGTGATGTGATTTATGAGGATTTATCATATATTATTTAAAATTACAAAAAGTACTGACGCCTTGGGATATACATACTGACTAAAATGGAAGTGGGCTGGACATGTAGCCCGTCTACAAGATGGAAGATGGACTAGCAGAGTGACAAATTGGGAGGGTCCAAGAGGTCGACGCTGCATAGGAAGACCATACGCTCGCTGGGACGACGACATCAAGAAAACTGCTGGACCAAACTGGCTCCGAGTAGCACAAGACAGGGACAGATGGCTGGCTTTGGAGGAGGCCTTCACCTTAGGGGTTCTCTAGTACCTACTTAGATTATAAGCATTAGTGATAAGAAGAAAATGTTAATTATAGAGAAATAAAAGGCTTTTTATTTTATTTATTTATATCATATTTTATTTTAGGTGGTAAGTACAGAATCACTGCACATGAGTGTAGATAATTTTATTGATGAAACTCCCAATTTTTCCTAAGTACTTTATTTTTTTACTCTAAATTGTAGGTACTGGGAGCAGCTGTGTGCGTCAAGCTGCAACAGCCTCCTTCAGGCGATAGCCGACAGGCCTGACTTTCATCTTATTCAGTCTTGGGAGTCAAGGCATGCCATCTTGGCAACCTATACTTGCCATTGACTGTCCGGTTGTACCTACTTACCACTCAAATGTGCCACCGATTTTTGCCTACCTACTAATACTAACATAATATAAATGAATGATAATAGTTTCACGTGAAAATTCCCGTGTGTTAAATAATATATGGATGAAAGTCTGAAATAAAGAATTTTTATTTTAATTTATTATTTTATTTATTTTCCATACCCTAGTTCACTTAAAATTCTGCCAGTCCATAATAATACTTACTAAATAATTATTGTTGGACATTACACACAGCGCCATCTATCCCCAAAGTAAGCAAAGCTTTTACTATACGAACCTAAAAAATATAGTTTCCTAGGTTCATCCGTTCATGCTGGGCGTCACAGCTTGCTGCTTTAAATTAGATTATCTTTTAAATCCCACTTTAAAAAGGTAGAAGATGAATGGAGTCTCACTATAAAATAAAAAAACAAACCCAAAAATCCCAATTTGATCATGACGCAAGCATTCTTTCCTGTGGGCATCTGTGGGGCAAAATTGTTCTAGGAATCGGCCATGTCCTTTATACCGTTCCACGCGCCAGTCCAAAATCTGCGGTTATCTGTACAGATATCTTTAAAGATATCTTTACAGATATCTTTACAGATATCTTTACAGTCCGGATCCGTGGGAAAATCTTTAGCGTTTAAAGGCCGCTAGTTTTATCCGCGGATATCTTTAAAGATATCTTTACAGATATCTTTACAGATATCTTTACAGTCCGGATCCGTGGGATAATCTCTATCGTGTAAATGCCGCTATTCCGAAGTCTGAATCGCACCGCTGATCTCTAAATCAAATCATTGATTTTACCGCTCTACTTATAAACTCCTGTCAACTTATCTCTACTTTTGTCAAACACCTTGCCATCCTTTTTTGTTAGATAGTGTCAAATAGAGATAGAGTGAATCTTAAGGTGAGTATAGACTACAACATTTTCTCGAGCATTTCTGTGTAATGTAACGTTCTTACGAATGGTACAATACAAACAAAAGCTCAGTTTCCAAAGCATTTCCATGTAATGTAACGTTCCTGCGAATGCTCGGCGTAAATGCTCACAGCAAGTGTGCATTTACCAACATTTCGTACCTTGCTTTCATTCTTCTTTGAAATGTCAGACCTATGTTACACCAATACGCTCGACGAAATGTTACACCAATATGCTCATTGGTTTGGACAATAGGCTGTAACAAAGAGGCGAGCGTGCTCGACGTTTAGTTCGTAAAAGGATGATACACTAGAACATATCACAGAGCGGCTCGTTGTTCTGTTACAAGTAAATGTTGTAGTCTATACTCACCTTTAAACATTGTTTAACCAGTGTACAAGTTGAGAGGCGTTTAAAAGTAAGGCCTTAAGGATAAAATGTACGAAGTTTTAGAGCTGATTGTACCTACATGATGCAGATAATAAGGTTATCTCAGTAACATTCAAAGGAAACCTTAATGCTTCTGTAAATTTGATATGGAAAATACTGCATTTAAAATTGCGAAACTAAACAGGATGTAGCTACTCAAAGTAAAACTGGTTTTACTTTGTAAATATTAACATTAAGCTTTGCTTAGTTTGGGGCTAGATGGCGCTGTATGAAAAATGTCTACGAATATTTATTTACTAGAGGACATGTAAATTTTTCTTAGAAAAACACCCATACAAATAATAAATATTGATGGACATTCTCACAGCGCCTCTAGCCACAAAATAAGTCACAAATAGACTTATTAGTCAACTCGTCCCTGTTGAAACTGGTCCGAAAGGACGAGTTGACGAAATTCAAAATAAATAATATTTTCATTCGTCAACTCGTTCTCTGTCTTAATTATGGTACATCTCAATCTCACATCTTTCAAAATTCTCGTTCCGCAAACAACGGAGCAACAGAACAGCATACAAAAGGCTCCAGTCGGTCAAGGTTCAGTATTGTGGCGCTTCAGCGGACCGTGAGCATGCACAGGTTATAATAAGATCGTGCTGTTGGGACTATTGTCTGATGAAACAATTTGATGAACACTTCTCAAGGCTTCATGAATGAGAACCCTCGCAGACTGAAAACTTTTCCATTTTCATTTTCCATCCGATAGTAAGTCGCCGATAGTGGTCGGGCTCTGAATAAAGGCCCTTTAAGGCGCTACCCTGAGCTAAACACTGCATTTCTATCTACCTCCTCGATAAATAAAGTAAATGGAATGTAACTGAAAAGCCATCATGTATCTATAACATTTTATCTTCGGATACAACATTTAATATTTTTATTTAACATTGTATTTAAAATCATACCTAAATCAATAAAAAAAAAATTAAGTCGCTGATGGTGGCCGAGCACAGTTCATGGAGTAAGTAGGTACATCATATTTCAAATTGGATATATTCATTCCAGGAAACTATGTACCTACGGGATGGCACGGGCTCAATCCGCCGACCGACGCGACGCCGACGTGGACATAATTATTAGCTCATCGCTTGGGCTCATTTAGTCCAGCCAATTACTTCAAGTCCAACACCACTTTACGCATTTTCATAACACTATCAATTCCCCGGAGTGTTATGAGGAAGTGGTTAGTATTCCCACGACAGTCATGGATGGACAGCTCCTCAGCACTTTCACACAATCTGTGGTTGTGGTTACTGTTCAAAAATTCCCACATTTTTGCACTAAACATAATTTTCTAATTTAATTGTGGAGAAATGAAAATAGCAAAAACTGCTCCATAAAAGACAAAGACCTTTTGAAACAAAGGAATTATTGTTTTACTCTTATTTCTTTCAGTGGTGGCCACTAACCTAGAATACCCACAGTTATCTACTATAGGTACCGACCGATTCTGAGTTTAAAAATAACCTAGCAAACCTATGAAAAAGTAGTCAACCTTACATAATTAAATAAAAAGATTTTTTTTCCGACGGGATTAGAACCCGCATTGATAAAATCGATTTCGATATTTTCAATTTTCCATGAAATGCTACGACACATTATAATGTCTAGTTCAACTCACAAAAGTATAAAAAATGGACCAAAAGACACCTAGTTTTCACGGCATTTTAAGTTTAACTTAATTTAAGTTTAAGTTATCTTTGTTCAGTGAATACATTTAACTCTCCAGTCTAATTTACTTTCTAACTAATCTACTTTAAGTCTCCAGTCTAATCATTATTTGCATCACAATGCCGAATATAAATATAGCCCTACGTGGTGTGGTAGTATCAAGTATGATGTGTTAGTGATATAATTACATCCCTATTTAAATTTTTCAGCGTGTTATCAAACTTCCAATATCATCGTGTCTTTACAATAAAATAGAATCGGCGATGCGTCAACGTCACAGTTCGTGACTATCAGCATCTTCCCATGTTATCTCATCATCAACCTCAATACATTTACTTGCATGACTACACAAGATTTGGCAAAAGAAAAAAAAATAGCAGGAAACCATAAAAGTAAAAGCAACAAATGCATTGATATTACATAACTTCACGTGTGTACGATCTAACGATTAGTTTCTAATCGGAGATCAATATTCTACTGTTGCACTAAAAGGTAATTTAACAATAAAACTAAAACTGAACGGATAAGTAGAAGTGAAACTTGATGATGTTCGAGCTTATAACGTGATTTGACCCGTGTGACTGTCAAGTCACAAAGTTTTTTTAATTAAGGTATGCCTCTTGCAAAAATAGTGGTTTATACTAAAGACAGCAAAGCAAACGAAACAATGAATTTAGAAATGATAAGTACCTAACAATAATTCAACATACCAAAAAACTAAGAATGAAATCAAATTGAAATGCTATGTTTAATACACAATTTTTAGTCCTCATGTTCAATGAGCAAAACGCAGAAAAGGGCTCTAAATACCTTTTATAATTAATGTCCTAATTAGTATACTATTGTATAAATAACAGTTACAATTGTCGAAATGTTCAAATAACATTTCAATTTCTAATTTCAAATTCACGCTAAAGATTTTATTGTCATAGTAAGCCTACTCGTTACGTAGGCTTTTTTGGCGGAATTTACAGAGTCACATAATAAAATTACCATGAGGTTTCACCACAGAGTTGCGTTTCTAAACGTATTTATTATTCCGATGTGACCATAATCAATATAATTGCAGTGTTGCATATTTTAATAACAATGCATTGGGGACATCGAGCCGCTTTCATTTGTAATGAACACCACCATTTTTGGCTGAGCATTCTGGGACATCGTACGCATTCAGATTACTAATGATGATCATAAATTATGAACTAGTGTAGTGAGAGCTAATGAAAATACATATTGGTTTTAATCTAGGTCGAAGTTATAATATTACTAGGCCTTCAGACGGCCTTAAAAACTTCGACACTTGAATTGGCAATCTATACCTAGCCCTTTTGACTTTCTGTTCGGCGCTCGAAGCGACAGAACGTCTGCGCTCGCACAGAGGGAGTCAATATTTCCTGAGGATGCCCCGTGGAGGGGTGGTGTATGGAGGGTGAGGGCCGGTACCTACGGGGTGAATGACAGTTGACGGGAACGACTTCACCGCAACTGGTAATATCGTTGGACATTAGCTAAGCATACACGTACGGTTAAGCCCGTCGGATCTGCCTGACAGATTTGCCTGGCAGGCAAAACTGCTGGTGTATGGTGAAAACAGACACGGATTGGCAGGCAAATCCGTGTCTGTTTTTACCATACACCAGCAGTTTTGCCTGCCAGGCAAATCTGTCAGGCAGATCCGACGGGCATATCCGTACGTGTATGCTTAGCTGTGTCGAAGACCATCGACAGTCGAAGTAGTTGAGACGAATCGATTGACCTAAGAATCATCAAAATTAATCAAAATATGAATCATTTATGAAAATTGTATTGTATTATTTAGATATATAATTCGTATTAATAATATAATTTCAAACACAATTAATAATATAGTTAATTAATAAATGAATATGAATAATCGGTCTACGCGTTTGGCCTCTAGAACACCACATAGAAACATCCAAACATACAAACATAAACTGATAAACACATTACCCTTCCTTTGCTTTGTGCAGTCGGGTAAAAAGTAGGTAATTCACTAAAGTTGACTAGTTTATGTACCATCCTACTATTATCTCATTACAGAATCGATACACCCACAACACTTACAATAAGATCTTATCTTTTACACGCGCAAAGCTAACTGAGCTTAACTTAGATCTTAATAGCGACCATCTAACGAAAGCTAAGCAAGGAACGGCTTGGCTGAAATCTTGTTTTACTTATTTGGGCTTAATAAGACAGGCCCATATTAGGGAAGGACAATATGAATGGGCATGGTCAAGCGTGCATCGACATTGCAAGGCTGCCTCAGGTCTTGCCTCGCGAGGCTGCCTCAGGTCTGTGAGTTGGTATATTGTGGTTTAGATTTGACTATGTCTTTGCTACATGAAAATAGGGTTTATTTTTAATCGTTTAGTACACTCAACTTAATTTTGGCCAGTTTGTTTTTGGATCGTTTTGGTATAACACGGTCCAATTAAGCTATATGTCTTGGAAAACCTCTCAAAGGAGGATATTTTGTCAATAACTTTATTAACCATGAATATTCAATATTAAGATTATGTATCTTCAAAGAACACGATTATTTTGATGCCATTACAAAAATACACTAGGTCAAGAGTAGCAAGTCAAGATGTCTAAAAACATAATACTGATTGATAAGTAATGTGCTTACGAAAGTCTATGAGCTTGGATGTAATGCTGGTCACATTTTTATAGGGCAATATTAGCAAAAGCCTGTGTAAAGTTTTTCTATACTCTAACTAGTAAATGGAAAAGGTTTGCATCTAGTAAAATAACTTCGTTAGTATTGAACTAATTTTTAACAACATTAAATATAGTTCCTGTTTTTGAATTTCTATAAGCTATCTCAGGTTCCATGCAAACGAATACCCCAGCGTAAAGGAAGTGTTTCATAGCATTTCTGTCCACCAGACAAAAAATAGTGAAAAAATATGTTAATTTTGAATACTCCAACTTTAATTTGAAGCATAGTTCTCTGCGGAGAAATGTTTAAAATTCGACGCCTTTTCACAATGGTAACTTATTATCCTGGGCGTCTATAGCAGTGACAGTTCGAAGCTGCAACTGTCACTTGTATTTTGACAGGTTAATGTTTGTTTCATTCTACATTTATTCGTTGAAGTTATGCTACCTACTTGTCAAAATTGGCTGTCAAGATTTACATAGCTCAATACCGTCCCGCCATATTGTTTTATGTTTTGTGTCGGCTCTACGTGTGAAAGTTATTTTAGGAACATGCACTAAACAAAGCAGAATTATATAAAAATAACAGTGGGCAAAGGACTTCCAAATATTAAGCTAATTTTTATACAAATTGACACCAACCTAGCCTAGGCTCCATAGAACCATGAAACATCTCCTTTGCACAAATATATTATATCAAACAAATACGCGGGCATAAGTTTGCTAGCAATAGAAGTTATTAACAAATCACGAATGCTGATTAAGTTTTAAGTGCCACTTCACTGTGCATCTTCAATCAGAACAAAGGTCATGTTCAATTCACGATTGACATTTAAAACACAATTGCTCAAGAATCATAAATTTTATCTACAAAACTACTAAAGCTGATAGTGTAGTGTAGTGTTGGGTATGACATGATTTTAAATTGACTTTTGTAAGAGTAGGTTCATTTTCAAAATGAGCCGGTTCAGTGAGCTGGCTCTTTTGAGCCGATCATTTTCAACTTGACAGTTCATAATGACCTACGCATTGACGAACTCGAAGAGCCGGTCTAATGTTCATTCGAGGTGCGATCTTAGGTAAGGTAACTACTATTTCAAAAGTGAGTTTGGAAAAATGTAATTTCTAATCGTGCTGATTGATAAGAAAAAACAAACGGTGATTTAAATTTAATCATTTATTTACATAATTATCATAATGTCGCCAAATAATGAGCATACCTACCGTACATTGGGGCTATGTAGAACATATTTAGAAAAAAAAAAAGTTTTTGCACAAATACTGAGGAATTGTAACGCTTGAATAGACTATACCTACCTACCTATATTATACTCATGCACCACACCACAAGCACGATTACTAAACCATACCAAACCGGTTAGTTAGTTGACATGCTCATTGCTGCTTTACTTCTAAATGTTTTCCAAGCCAAGATAAAATGAAATGTAGGTAGTTATAGGTAAAAGTACTTACCTGAATTACGATGAAGATGTTTCCAGTAGATAGTTAACACAATTACAATACACTCTAGATTACGAGAGAGATCTAATTTATATTTTTAATGAATTAACAACAAAGACGAAAACTTCACATCACACAAAACTAAACTCGAAGTTCAAAGTTTAATTTAACAAAAACAAACACGGTTCGTATTGTTCGTAAGCAGCCCGATGATATTTTGTTTCGTTCGTTCGTTTGAAAACCCGCGCAAAATCGAAAACATCGAAAACCAATTTTTGTTTTCAAAACGAGCCGCCTGCGTTTCGTTCAATTCAAAAAGTAGAGTCGGCGTCAGCACTCAAGTCCTACGGCAAATGCTACTAGAAACTAAAAGAGCATAATTATGCTTTTTTAGTTAAGGTAGTTCAGTTTTTCTGGTGTGTAGAATTATCAAACGTACAAACTTGCAAACTTATTATTGTTCAATCCATAATTGGACAATTAGTAATTTTTTACATAAGCTAGTTCTGCGATAGCAACGCTGCGTCTATCGGACTTCAGTGCTGACGCCGACTCTATGACAATCTGTTCGGTCTGCGAGGAGTGATTTGAAGCAAGAGAGAGTCATATGACAAAGATTCCATCCTTGTCATTTGAGTGAAGCTATGACATTTGATTTGACGTCATACATTAGAGTGAGTGAGTAGCGTCATGTTATATGACTTTGTCATAGTGAGTAGGCGAGGTGTGATTGAAGATTGAATGAAGCATGACAAAATCAGCTGATTTTGTCATATTGTGTACGGTCACATGACATGAATTGAAGCATGACATTTTTAGAAAATGAGCCGATCACACAAAGTCGAATTTTGTACGGGACAAACGAGCCGCGTCAGTCACGTCATATTCAACGCTAGTGTAGTGGTACGTTTAAGGCAATTGTGTAATATTTCACACGACCCTATCCAAATAGGTATTCTGATTCATACAAAGCACACGTGCTTTGTAGAAATGCCTAAATCTAGAAGCTTTATGAAGCTGAGTTTTGATATTTTATGGTTTTGAAAGATGAAGAAATATCTAGCGTATTTCTAAACTCTTTCATGTGAGGTTAACACACCCTGTTCAATGTTATTGAAATAGTTTACAAAAGAGAATGTACAATAAGTTTTTTGTTGAAAAAATTCAGCTCACAAGGCAACCGCATGCTAATTCAAATGAGCCTAGACACGGATATTTTAATCTTATTCACTGAGGAGTTCCGTTGAACAGCTCCTGAACCATCATCAGATCAGCTCGCTGTTACTATACTCATTGTCACCGAAGATACGCAAGTATACTTTGTCTTCTAGTTCACTTTTCTTTTCTTTTCACTAGTTCATTCGAACGAGATCGCTCACTGAACTAATTGATGAGGTGAGTGAGTACATCTCAGTGGGTATCTATTTGTATTTTAATTTCGACTGCCATCTATTTGATAAATATAAACAAAACAAAAAGTATCGGTGATTCAGACTTTGAAGATGTGTCGATCCCACCTACTATTAAATCGTATAATATACCTAGACTGAACTTTTATTTTTGTATCCATACCAGCTAGTTTCCTTTTATAGATACCAATTAATTAATCCTGGTTTGGGTCTCTAAATGACTTCATCACTAAATCAATGGTTTAGATGTGATTGTCAGTTTGCAGACGGTCAAGGACTAATCAAAGTTCTGAATGACTGAGTTGAAAGGATTTGAGTTCAATTAGTTACACTGTCGTTTTTAACGATTATTTTAAACAAAAGTTTCTTCTTCTGTCGATACGTTTTTTTTTATCGACATTTTATTTACCAAAGTGCACTTATTTTTTTTTTATGTCAGCCAATACGGATCTTGGATCTGACCCACTGGGTATGGTGTGGTGGTGGCAAGGTGGTATACCGTGCCTCAAGACCTAATCGATGGCAGCAAAGTAGAAACGGACATCTGCATTTTTGCGAAAATGCTTTTTTTACAAAAATGAGCTTATTTTAACCTTATCTACAAGTCTGCATTAAAATAATTTCGAATTTCAAAATAATGAAGAAAATCTGGCACGTATAAAAAGACATCTACACACGAATTTTAAAAAACGTCGCAGTAGAAACGGACATTTACATATGACCGCCTTTACTTCGGAGCTTCGACAGGTGGCCCAAAAATGTGTACGATGTAAGCACGGACATCTGCCACTTATCCGTTTATCCGTCGTACTTTTTGCATAAATCCCAATCTAATTAATTTACTATTCTGTGTTTTATAAGGAAATTCATTAATTTTTCTGTAGATACACTAATTGATCTACAAGCAGACACTTACGGCAATTAAGATACCTATATGTTTAGAGGGTCTTTTCATAAAAGCAGGTTAATGCCATTTATCAAAACTACTTTAAAAAATATTTAGAATGTTCTTCAACTACATCTTCAGGTTTACAACAAATAAATTAAATTCGTGTTGAACCTTGCCATCTTTACACCATCGCCTGTGGCGTTTATTAGGTCCTCCTTTAATATTTTCACATATTTCCTCTACATCAAACCACTAGGTACTTAATACTCTTTCTTAAACTTTCGCGATCACTATTCAATATGACTAGGTACATAAGTTAATATTATTAACAGCTTACTGATCTTAGGAAATGACACACTTGAACATCGTTTGATTCATGATAAAGAGCGTTATCACTTACAACCTCTGCTAAAATACATTATAAGCCAAATAATGCTAGTCTAGCCAATTTAACTGTTTATCCTCAATCACGCGCAATAACACCTATACCTCATGGGTTTATTTCATTTGAAACAGAACCGCATTTGCTGGAACTTATTGCTGAGGATGATCATTTACGTTCTTTCAATCCACAAATCACTTTACCATACATTTTAATCACTGATTCTAGTGCAACATCATCAGCAATGGTGCTTCTAGTGAAAGCTTTTCTCCTTCGGAGAAAACGATGTAAATTTACAGTTGACGTTAGGAAGTAAAGCAGAAAATGCAGAAAAAAGAATTCGATCGATACAAGAAGATTTTTTTCTTAATATTGATAAAAAAATAAAAAGATGTGCAGCAGTTCCCATGCGAAAACTGTAAAAATTAGTGACGAAGTAACACGAAGTAGGTAAGTAGGTATTTGATTTATTTTTAAGGTTTGGGTAATGATGATAAACAACGGGAATTACTAATAAATTCCCATGTACCTATTGGCCAATGAGGCCTATAATTAATTGACTAACTAACTTTCTAAGACTGATTTTTTAAGAAAGAGAGACGTTAGAAAATTTGAAAATTTGATGGGTATTTGATTTTTTTTGTTTTAGTTGATAGTTACTGGTATCTAGTGTAATACCTACTTCATAATAAATTTCATGATGTTTTCTTAAAAAAAGGTATAAATACCTATACTAATTTGTGAGTTTTGGGAACTAAATGAGTTTAACTGATAGACGTAGATGAAGTTTAGTGAAATGTTAAATGCAAAGTAAATGAAGACATCTACAAAATTTGGTCAAAAAAGGAGAATACTATTTGCATGGTGCTTAGATTTTCTTTAAATATCATTAGAAATATTACCGGATGCTCATTATCTTAGTTTATTAGATATTTTAGGTGGAATGAACGCTTTTTTTATCACAACGTATAAACGGATATCAGGCAAATGTCTTCTTCTACGTCGAAGTTTTTTCAGAGTATAAAAGTACATCTACATTATTTCAGTAAAACAGTGATAAATCAAAAAAATCTGTTATACAATCAATAAAGAAGGTTATTTTAATGCACCTCAGAAAATTTCATGTTAATCGGTTCATAACTCTCAAAAAGGCAACATGTTTTTACTAAATGTGCTCTCCTGTAAAGTAGCGTTTTTGTAGATGTCCGCATCTACTTTGCTGCCATCGTAATGATGTAAATCTTTGATTGATCTCTTAATCTTCAAAACACATGTCATGAGCGTCGTAATAACAAGCCTAACAAACAAATAAACATGATTACATGCTTTCATATTGTTTCACCTCGCGTGTTGTCCAGTGAACACTATTGATGTCTAAATAAGACCGTGCCATAGCCTTTCTACAGAGACAGGTAAATTACATAATTGTTCTTTATCACCTCTCCGTTCGGTATTCAGAGTATTTTCTAATTGACGCGTTTCTAAGTGGTTAGAAATGTTGGTTGATATATTGTGTGGTATTTCTTTTGTCTATAAGGACCCAGTTATTATCTATATGGCTATAATTATGTCAAAAGTATTTACGTTGTGTAATTTTATATCTTGTTAGTCTCATACTGCTTCTCTTTGTTTGTATTAAGTTGTTAAAATATTATTTTGTTACCATCATCCAACAAACGAAAATCTTTACTGTTATTTTTTCAGCAATCAGTATCGTGTTAATTTAATTATAATTAAATTAACACGAATCAACAACTATAATTAATTTTCTACTTTACAATTCTGTGCCAAGGACGAGCTAATTCGCTTCATGCATGACCGTACTAACAAAGCGTAATGGGATAATAACAATATTAAACAGCAAGGGCGCGGTGTGTGTGACTACCTTGCATGAGCATGGATAATACTCTGCCCACTCACTTCTGTAAATCTCCATAAGTTCGTGTGAGGCTTACTTTGGTGAAGGAGCTTTTAGGCCGCTTGAGGACCTTCGTGGTATATAATGGAGATGTATGATGGCTATGGTGTCCGTTATGGTGAAATATACAGAGAAACACATAAATATTTTAACCTTTATTTATATGTATTGAGTGAAAAGTTTTTATTTCCCCGTCTAAATTTTGCTTCAACTAAAATTGGTCTATTTTCGATTATACCGACTCAAAATTTGCCAAGATTTAATACCAAGATATATTTTTACGAGGTTTTGATAAGTAATCATGATTTACGACCTCAAATCTCACAATCATGATCGATCTTCTAAAATGGTACCTAGTCATTAATTAAGTTAGACGTTCATCATAATTGCTTTGCTTGTCAATAGGTTGTAAACAATAGCAATATCAGCAATGTTTTCAATATCAATGAGGTTGCGGAGATCTTGACCTGAAAACCTGACGTGTTCTGTGTAGGCACCGCTGGCGTCAGTGATCCCTATTAGCTATCATCCTACATTGCTTTGTTTTGTTTACATTACTTTGAATCATTTGTTTTTATCTTTGATCAGTTTCGTTTTTCTCTAATTACTTAGTTAAGACTAACCTACAATTACATTAAAAATGTAGGGTATTATTTCTTTTATTTTACTTTGTAATTTTTTTTCTTACATTGATAATTTTTTCAAATACCTAATGCAAATATCTACATTTTTTTATAAAAAAAATACTGTAAATAGCTTCTCAGCTGTATCTTCAGGTACGGTACATTTTGTCTTATTACAGTACCATTATGTACTCCAGAACCTTACTACCAGTACTTTTTATATACATTTTTCGTCATTTTTCACTTACACAACAAACTGTTTGAAAAACGTAAACAAGTGCTTAATTACCTTTAAGTTATCTGCTCAAAATTCCGAGAACGCATTTTAACGGAAGTATCTCTCACCTGAAACAAAAAACGAAAAATGTTGAAATGAGGAATGATTAAAATAATTACAAAAAGTGGACCCATTTTCAAATTACTTTTAAAAGGAGGTACTTATAACATTATGTGCCCTGAAGGAATTTTGTTGCGTAATGTTTGAGGTAAAGAAAGTGATGTAAAAGGTTAAGATGAATCCGAGGTGGCCCTGATGACATTTTCGGAAGTCGAAACTATAAATTATTTGATTACGCAATTGAGAGAGACCATTTTCATGTAAAATGTTGCACAGACGAGACCATAATATGGCTCACACTGTCAAAAAGTCTCATGTAGAGCTAAGCTTCTTAACTCTACACGCCCTAATTCTACACGCCCTAACTCTACAAGCCCTAACTTCACAAACTCTACACCTTAGTCAAAATACGTGGCTTGGCCGTTTCATTATTACAAGAACTATTAGTATAACAGAAAAGTAATGAACAGTGAACACATTTTTCACCCCAAGGTAACGGTAGCGAAACGGCCAAGTCACTTAATTTGACTAAGGTGTAGAATTTGTGTAGTGGTAGTTAGGGCTTGTAGAGTTAGGGCGTGTAGATGTGGTTTAAAAAAAGGCCTGTGTCCAGCAATGGACGTCTATTGGCCGAAAGATAGATAGATACATAGATGACGATTTTCAAAACATTTTAATTGAAATCAAACTATAAAAAAGTAAAAAAAGTAATGTATAAAAGTAAATTATATTGAGGTAATGTCTCAACGGTAATCTATACTTCTATACTCTATACTAATATAATAAAGCGAAAGAGTTTGTTTGTTTGTTTGTTTGTTTTAACGCGCTAATCTCAGGAACTACCAGTCTGATTTAAAAAATATTTATGTGATAGCAAAACTCTTGAGGAAGGTTATAGGCTACTTTTCATCATCATCATCACCATAAACATCACTACGGGGGCAACGACGCAAGGGCACTGCTAGTAAAACTCTATACGGTGTGTCGAAGTGACGAGATCTTCGTACTACCACTACCGAAGTTGCTACCGACCTCAATGCAACGCCCCAACATTTATATAACAACCTGTATCAGCCTCAAAGCAACACCGGTTGACAATTAGCTCCAACTACTACAATTACAAGATGTTTCGGTCTGTTTGTTCGTCACACATACCACATACCACCACGTGTTTTAATTGGCATACTTTTTCGACACCGCATTGTTGTAATGCTCCTGAATCTTGTCTAACTGCATTTTTAGAGCTACAGAAACACCGCTAAAGAATAATGAAATGTACATAAAATAGTAGACAATAAAGATGATTAAGATAAAATCTTTTCCTATGAATAATTTAAGAAGCTTAATTTTAATCTTAATTTAATTCACCAAAAACAAAGAGAACTTAACAAGAAAGTGTATGAAATCAAACAAAAAAGTTTACAAGTTCACCCTTTTCAAACACATATGTATGAAAAGGGTGTACCGTAATATTGTAAAGAGAAGTTTGTAAGTATGGTAATCTTCGAAACTGCTCATCTGATTTAAAACGGATTACAGCCTGCAGAGACCCTGAGTGTTAAAGTGTTGGTCGGAACCACGTGTGCAAAGCCACTTCTTGCTCGGTTAAGCAATTTTCAAGGCAATAAAATGAAAAATACGTCTAAGATGTTACTATTAGATTTAGAGACCACAGCTCCTAGGCGTCAATGGACGTGAAGCAAGAAAGCGGAAGACCTAGTTTAGACTAGTCTGAAACAATGAACAATTTTAAAGTAAATCGTGCGAATGGCTTAGCTGAAGCAGAGAGGCATTATAAGCCCAGAACTGCACTATTGATCATGTTTGTCCAGTGGATTAGTACAACTAGAGAATGTACATACTCCGATAAAGCGAATAACCTAATTAACCACTTGGAACTTATTAAGAGCCGAAGCATTCGTGGTGTAGCTTGTTCTTGAAAGTTTGTTGAAGTTGAGCAATGTTCTGTGTGATCACAACACAGATGGAGGACCGCTAGTGACATTAACAACTGCTTCCATGCTACGAAGCGCAAGTAAAATTGTCGTCCTGGCTATAAATTTGTTAAGCCATGGCAGAAGCCTTAAGGCGGCCATATAAAAGCATAACGTATTTCTATCACTATAAACAGTATCATTACTTTGCTTGAATTGTAATATTTAGATTTAAGAAAAATAAAAAGTAAAGAAAGATCTAAAGCATTGTTTGTTGCAATACATTTTTATGTCCAACTCAATTAAAATACAGTCATGATTCACGTTTCGTTTTTTGGGAAATCCACGTAATGGTTCTAAGGTATTTTTTCAACTTTGTCATTATAACAGAGTAAGATAATTTTGCAACACATGATAGAAATACATCACATTAACACCATGACTCTCCATAAACTGATTGTCCATTCATAGGGCACGTTTGTGATTGTAGGTATAATGTTGACGTACAGTCATCAATCAAACTTTCACGGACAAACAGAAACCATAAGAATCATAATGAAAGTGTAAGACAAAAAGAAGTATTGCTTTCGATTGTATGAAAAAGTTGTTTTATTATTCTAGCTAGAATTTCTAACCTGTGTCAATAACCTATGCCTATAAGAACCTTGTTGGAAGAGTAGGGTAGAAAGGACCACGACACGACTTTCAAGAAAAAATTGTGGGAAAATCCCTTGGTCAACTCACTCATATTGGCCAAAACACAAATGGGAACGATAGAAAAAGAACGAAAGCAGAACGAAAACGGGACGAAGGCATCGGGGTAAATGGTACCAAGTCCATTTACCCCGGTGCCTTCGTCCCGTTACCGGGGCAAATCTGAAAAGTTCCATTCACCCCGGTAACCCCGGACCGAGGCGTTCATAACAGTTGACAACAGATTCAGCGGCCATTTAAGCTATAAAGACCCTGGTCTAATACGAATCACAAGGTAAGTCTGTAAAATATTTTTCAAACACCGTAGAAACTATAGGATTCAGGTTTAAACTAAATCAGCGTGAAGAAACTGCATCAACGCTACAAATGAAAGTCCAACGTTGTTCGTGCCAGATTGATCAAGCGCTAAAGCCTGGCTAATCTAACACGAAGCAATGTAACACTTTGTAGGATTAACACTCAACTTGCTGAGCATGGAAAGCAAGCCGATAGCGAAAGTGGCCTGTTATCACAACCTGTTGATAACACGCACCTAGCATTTGATTCTCAATGATATTGTAACCGTTATATGACAACAACAAGAAGAGTCGTGTTGGCCGATGGGATTAGTACCTATCTCGACTTTCGATCTGAAGGTCGTAAGTTCGAAACCTGGCCTTGCATCAATGGATTTTTCGTTTCGTAAAATTAATTTGGCTTAGTCAGGCCCACACGTATTGACCGTGTCTTTCCTGTGGATATGGCCGGTTAAGCTGAGAGAATTATTTAGGTGCTGGGAAAGCCTACTCCATCTCAATGTCCCAGACACCACAGTGTCTCGTGAAAAGAAGACAAAAGATTGCCTCCTGAATTGCACCAGCCGTGGTCGCGGGAAGACTTCCCGCGACTGGTGCAATTCAGTTGAAACGTCGCAACGTTTCTTGCCCGGCGAGCAGAGCTAGGTAAATAAACCGGTACCTAATTTACGTGATAAATAGCCGGATACAATATGTATTTATGAGGTTTGCGTTTTTCGTTTCATTAGCCAACAAACAGCCGAATACCACTCCGTCACCAGAGTTGGCCACTTACTCATACGAACTTACTTACTTTACCACTAACGGAAGTAAAATGACGGCCACCGCAAATTAAAAACCGCACCTAAGTTGGTTCAAAACTAGAAGTGTGAGAAAAACTTAAGAAAGCTATTGATTTGTAATTTTTATGATTATAAGCTGAACCTATAAGGCTTGGGTAGTTTGGCTTAGGTTGAAGTGAACATACAAGAATTTACTCAAAAAATGTGTAAGCCTGCCAGTTTAACAAAACTTTAGTTAATCTTTCTTGTTCCTCTAACATCTCTTTTCGTTCACATTAGAGTCTAATGTGAACGAAAAGAGATGGCAACGGATTTAACCGTTTAAGCTTTTGGTGCTCTCACACTGCTGTTAAAAAATGTTTATAAGTAAACCTTTTCTAACACTAATACATTTACTAACATATGTTAGGAATTGTTACATTCTGTTAGGAATTGTTAGATGTTTTGAGGGCTCCTAAGAAACCTTATTTAGAAATGTTTACGAACATTACCTAACATGAAAACATTTTCTTCACATTGTGACAATACCATGTTTGCTAGAAAATGTTTACTATTAATTTTGTTTGTAAACATTTTTTAACAGAAATTGGATGAGGCTAGCACGGGACCGTGAGGAGTGGCACAGGAAAGCGGAGGCCTATACCCAGCAGTGGGTGAAGTCAGGTTGCGGATGATGATGATAATGATGATGATGTGGGAGCACCATTAAGAAATCCATAAGTCCATTATGAGATAAACCACAATTTTCATAAGCTTCTTATCTCGTGGTCAGTCATCTTACTGTTTCTTGCGTTTTCTCTAGTAGCAATGGAAAATACTCATTTATGGTTAGAAAATGTATAAACATAAGTTTGTATTTTCTCTAGATATTGTGTACTAGATCACGTTCATCGGATAGCAATACCCATTACGATTCCCAATACAGTATTGGTAGTATTTTCTAATGTTTTCGAACTTATCAGATGAGTAACTTCTAATAGAATAAAATAATAATAACTAAAAAATACTTAGTTTATACTTACTTAGTTAATTTATTTATTCGTATTATTTTTGTGTAAATTTTTTCTAAAATTTTTCTTTAAGTAGGTACCTACTAGTTAATTTTTTAGCACACAAAAATAATACGAATAGAAAAATACAAAATATTCACTGTAAAATGGAGGGAATAATCTTATAAAGCCTCGATTTATCTCTCGATATTTGTGCACGACCGACAGGCGCCGGCGTACTGCACTAACTTAGGATTGTATAACATGTTAGGTAGTTTAAGTTAGATAATAAGTTTGTAGGCTGAAAGCAGCATCTTTTAATAAAACAGTAGTATAGGGCGAACGCCTCTGCCTACCCTTTCGCGTGCATTGTATAAAATCAACTTAGAGTCACTTGTTTGCAGTAAATTAACTTAACGTAGAGTCAGCCGCGAAAGGGTGGTCAGGGCGCAAGTCCTCATTAGAAAACTTTATTAATAATTTAAAATAAGATTAAACTTAAGATGTATTAATTAGTAGGTACATAAGGGGGGGAATAAATCTTAGTATGTTTGGTTGTCATTATTTATCCTGAGGTGGACGTGGCAATAGGTAGGGTTAGGCAGAGAGGCAGGCTTCGAGCGCAGTGTCGGGCCTAGGCTTAGCTTTGGAACTAGACCCGACCTAGGCAGATAAGGATAGGAAGCGCTGCTAGACCCAGATCATCACGAGTACATAGGTTGTAGGTACCTAGAGGAATTTGGGGGGCGAGCGGGAGGAGAGAGAGGGAAGAAGGTACCCCGCCGCCCGACCCTCTGGTAACCTAAGTACCTGCAACGTGGGCTGACACGTGATGAATCTGGGTCAAGGTCAAAAGGACACCCTGAAACCACGCCCACTCTCTTACACGTGTCGTCTATGATAGGCTAAAACCTATAGACAGAGTTAAAATATTGTAAGAAAGGTAAAGGAAATTTAATGTAATTGAGTAAAGAAATAAACGCGCTTGGCGAAACGTAGGGTCTGGCCAGGTCGAACTTAGTATAAAGGTAGGAGCATTTCTATGCTCAACAGTTCTCTCCGTGGTACAAAATTGACTCGTAAGGCGAAGCTCTGCCCGACCAGGCCCCCGTCTCCCTCGACAGCCTAAGTCAATATCGGTGTGTTTGATTCCCTGCTCCACCACCTTCTGCATCCTAATACAGTCCACTAAGCCGGGGCTCGCGTACGGTACGGACGGTCTCCCGAGTGCCGGGGAACCCTGAACCGTGGGTTCTCCGCTGCGCCGGAGTCGAGATCTTCCGAAGCCCCAGCCGGTATCGTCCCCAACATTTGGACCTTCGAGCGCCGGATCACTTACCAGCAGCAGAGCAGCGAATCACCATGCCGATTACAAGAAGCCGTCAGGGTAGAGGCAAGGCGCGCACAAGCGCCCCAGAGACGGCCACAGAGCCCACAACGGAGGGGACCACTTCCGCCCAAGCGACCACTGCGACCGAGGAGACTGGAGCCACGGGCGCGACCCGCGCTACTGTCACCGCCGAAGCGGTGGCGAAGGAAGGCGCCGGGACCGCGCAGGCTCGCTCCACCAGGACAGCGGCCACGCAGAAGAGGAGGAAGTTATGGGCTGCCAAGGAAAAGCTCTCAGAGCTGCGCGCCGCCGAAGCGCAGGCGCACGCAGCAGCGGCCAAGGCCGCCACACAGCACGCCGAGGTTTGCCTCAGGCGGGCCGAGGAAGAAGACTCCTCGGATGAAGAAGATGAGGAGGAGGACCGCGAGCAGAAAGAGCTCGCGTCCGGACGCATTTCGGAATGGTTGGCGCGGCGGCCCGAGGACGAGCCGCCGCAGCCGCCGAACGCCGGGGAAGGGATCCCAGAAGCGCTGAAGGAGGACGTCGGCGCGCGGGCGGGCCAGGTCTTGATGGACCAATCTGGCCGGGTAGATCAAGCACCCACCGCCGCGCCGAGGACTGTCGTCGACTTGGAGGCGTTGACGACCGCGCTGTCGCAGATGGCGACCAGGAGGGACCCACCGAAGTACCTGCAGGAGCTACCCAACTTTAACGGTCAGGTTAGTGGGTGGCTAGCGTTCCGGGCGGCATTTAAGGACACCGAAGCGTCGTTCTCACGGATAGAGAACGTGGCGCGCATCAGGCGCTGCCTGAAAGGCGCCGCCCTGGAGGCCGTCAGCAGCCTCCTAATTAGCCAGCCCGAACCCAAGGCCGTTCTGGAGGCCTTAGAGCGGAGGTTCGGGAGGCCCGAGGCTCTGGTGCTGGCAGAAATGGAGAAACTCCGTCACATAACTAAGGTAAGCGACAGTGCCCGAGATCTGTGCATCTTCGCAGGGAAGGTGGCCAACGTGGTGGCCACCATCGAAGCCCTTGGACGAGAGCCCTATCTCCACAGCCCAGAGATGGTGCGCAGTGTGTTGGAGAAACTCACACCAATACTGCGCAACAAATGGTATGACTATGCTGCCGTCAAAACTGAAAATACACCCGAATTAAAAAAGGTATCCAATTTTCTAAATAGTGAAGCCGACAAATGCGGAGCGTATGCGCTGCCCGAGGTCACCGAGGAGAGTTCCGGCGGCCACAGACCGAGCAGGCGTAGAGAGGCCGAACGTACCTACGCCGCTGTCGAGGCAAAGACGGAAATCCGATGCCCGCACTGTCAGAAGCCACACAACTTGGTAAATTGTGAAGAATTTATCAGAGCCGACGTATCTACTCGATGGGATATAGCCAGACGGGATCGCGTGTGTTTCCAGTGTTTGCAAGCGCTACATAGGAACGGATGTTCGGCGAAACGTTGCGGAGAATGCGGTAAGACGCACCACCGCTTGCTACACAGCAATCCCGCGAAACCCTACACGGAAGAAGTTGCCGCGTCAATGGCAGATCCGACGGCGTCGAGACACCGCCGACGCTACGCCTATCTAAAAATAGCGCCCATAGATCTCATCGGACCGAACCGCAAGATAAGTACCTACGCATTATTAGACGAGGGAAGTACACGGACGTTCGTTGCGGAGTCGCTATCGCAAGCACTAGGCGTAGAAGGGCCCAGTCACGACATGAAGCTGAAAGACGCGAACGGCAACTCAGTTCTTCACGAGGGACAGCTGGTCAACTTGCGGGTGAGAGGGAAGCATTCTACACGTGAGTACTTACTACCTAACACGCAGACAGTGAAACGGATCGATTTTACTTCTCAAACAGTCTTACGAAAGGACATCGAAGACTGCCGACATTTGAGCAAGATTCAAGATCAGCTGATTTACGAGAATGCATCCCCGCAAGTTATCATCGGACAAGATCACTGGGAGCTGATTGTGACGCGAGAGACACGCGAAGGACGACCCGATCAACCTGTGGCCTCATGTACGTACCTAGGTTGGGTTTTACACGGACGCTGCCACAGGTGTGATCGCGAGGATTTTTGCGGTTGTGCCGAAGCACCCGAAGACGAAGTGAAGGCCACAGGAAGTCGCCTTCAGCTTGGACCGTTCGACGCTTCGAAACAGACACAAGAGGACAAGTTGGAAATCATCTTGAAGCGCCTACAAGATTTGGAGAGCAAATTCGATGACGACAAGATTGCGGCGAGAATTTGCAAGGCGCTCGATGAGACTAAAAATGCCGCTTCAATCGAGGTAAGCGAACACATATTTAGCTGTGCGCAGGTCGACGTCGAGCTACGAGGAGAGACGGAGGAGTCCGTCCCGCTCGATGCGTCGAAACCAGCGCCGATAGCAGCTACAGCGCCCGCGTGCCAAGCCACGCCAGAGGCGCCCGCGACGAGTCAGCGGCGGGAGCGCGAGGTGACGTGCGCTCCGCCCGACTTGAGTCGCCTAAGTCCGAGGCCTCCTGATGGAAGCCGCGATGACGCCGCACACGCTGCGAGCGAACGCAAGCGAGGGAAGCAGGGCCGTCGCCGAGCGCCGGCGCATCAACTGCGCCGACAGCGGCGGCCCGACAACCCGCTCCCTTGCGATAGCGGCGAACATCGCGTGCGCGCGACTAATCAGTTGCGAGGCCGCGACTTCACCCGGACCGACCTCCACGCTCAGCCGAGCCGCGTTGAGGACGGCCACTCGCGCCCCTATGTTGAGGGCGCGCTCCGAAGAAAGGAAGTCGACGCTGAGCCTTATGATGAAGGCGCCCAGCGCCCCAAGCCAAGGGGCGCTCTCCGTAGCAGTGACGACCGGCCAGCGCTACATGAGCGCGGCCAGCAGCGCCCCCACCCGGCGGGCGCTCTCCAAACGTGCGATGGCCCTCCCCACGCCGCGCGTAGACGCAGGCGGAGGAGACGACGCCGCCGCTGTCAACGCACGGCGCACGATCTGCGCCCTAGACAGCCGCCGCGCCACCCGAGGCCATCCCTTGGTGCTGACGGCCATCATCACCGGCACGCGGCTAAGTCGCGAGAGCGCTATAACAGCCATGCCCGTGACGCCGATCAGCGATCGCCTCACGATGAGAGCGATGTCTCGCGCCCCCACCTGGCGGGCGTGCTCCGAAACCGGACCACTACACCGGCGGGAGCATCAGCACGACGGCAGCCTTGCGACAACCAGCGAGTCTGTAGGCCTATCTGGCGGCCTGACACTGGTTCACGGTGCCCAGCTGATGCAAGCGAACGCCACATCGTGTGTCCCCGTGATGCCCCGACGAGAGGGCAGTCACCACCCGGCAGCCCAGCGGCGAAGCCCTGGGCCCCGAGAAACTAAAGAGCAACCCAACGCCTGACGGAAGACTTCAGCGGCGGCGGTGGCTGCAAGAAGGTACTGCAGCACCGGCGGGAGCCCCGCGTGATGGGCATGCCGTCCGAAGTCGAAACTCGTCGAGTAGGTACGCGCCCCGCGACACTTCGCGGTGCACTCGGACGAGTTGGCGCAGTTGGAGAGGTTGACGCCGAGAGCAGACTGCACATCCTGCGGCGCCCTAAGATCGTCGTGCTACCGGTGGATCGCGAGACGGCGACGGCGGGAGAATGTGCACGACCGACAGGCGCCGGCGTACTGCACTAACTTAGGATTGTATAACATGTTAGGTAGTTTAAGTTAGATAATAAGTTTGTAGGCTGAAAGCAGCATCTTTTAATAAAACAGTAGTATAGGGCGAACGCCTCTGCCTACCCTTTCGCGTGCATTGTATAAAATCAACTTAGAGTCACTTGTTTGCAGTAAATTAACTTAACGTAGAGTCAGCCGCGAAAGGGTGGTCAGGGCGCAAGTCCTCATTAGAAAACTTTATTAATAATTTAAAATAAGATTAAACTTAAGATGTATTAATTAGTAGGTACATAAGGGGGGGAATAAATCTTAGTATGTTTGGTTGTCATTATTTATCCTGAGGTGGACGTGGCAATAGGTAGGGTTAGGCAGAGAGGCAGGCTTCGAGCGCAGTGTCGGGCCTAGGCTTAGCTTTGGAACTAGACCCGACCTAGGCAGATAAGGATAGGAAGCGCTGCTAGACCCAGATCATCACGAGTACATAGGTTGTAGGTACCTAGAGGAATTTGGGGGGCGAGCGGGAGGAGAGAGAGGGAAGAAGGTACCCCGCCGCCCGACCCTCTGGTAACCTAAGTACCTGCAACGTGGGCTGACACGTGATGAATCTGGGTCAAGGTCAAAAGGACACCCTGAAACCACGCCCACTCTCTTACACGTGTCGTCTATGATAGGCTAAAACCTATAGACAGAGTTAAAATATTGTAAGAAAGGTAAAGGAAATTTAATGTAATTGAGTAAAGAAATAAACGCGCTTGGCGAAACGTAGGGTCTGGCCAGGTCGAACTTAGTATAAAGGTAGGAGCATTTCTATGCTCAACAGTTCTCTCCGTGGTACAAAATTGACTCGTAAGGCGAAGCTCTGCCCGACCAGGCCCCCGTCTCCCTCGACAGCCTAAGTCAATATCGGTGTGTTTGATTCCCTGCTCCACCACCTTCTGCATCCTAATACAGTCCACTAAGCCGGGGCTCGCGTACGGTACGGACGGTCTCCCGAGTGCCGGGGAACCCTGAACCGTGGGTTCTCCGCTGCGCCGGAGTCGAGATCTTCCGAAGCCCCAGCCGGTATCGTCCCCAACAATATTTGATATTATGTTGCATACTTAGACCATGTCTTGGAAAAATAAAACGCTTTTAAAAGTTAAAACGCAAGTTAAAACTTACTTTGTAAAGTTATATAAATTATGTACTTACTTACTTCGTAGTTTTGTTTCTGTAAACTATTGTATTCTAAAGTTTAAATTCGAAAATAATAAACGATTTCTATCTTTATACACAGAAATGGAAATCTAGGCAATTCACAAAAGTGAAACCGACTTGTAGATTACCATATATAAAAGGATAATTACAACGAATTACGCGCATCAAGTGCGGTGCAATCAGTGTGAATATTTAACAAGATTGCTGTAACAACCTGGACTGGACGGGTATACTACCCGGTATTGTAACTGGCTGGTTGGATCATACTGACACAACACTACAACATGACGACTTGGTTTCAAACATAGGTTCCGCGCCCTGATTACAAGACTTGCAATGCGACACTCATTTGGTGAACGAAGCGCTTCCAATCTTCTTTTATAATGCGTGCTGCTGTCGAATAGAATAAACTGCCTTCGTCTGTGTTTCCATCTACATATAACCCGAACACCTTTAAAAGGAGAGTTAATAGGCATTTTCCCTAGAATTTTTTTGTCAAAAAGACAAAGTTAAGAGATTTTCGAATTTAGCCGATGTGTGTGCCAGTCATAATACAGGCACATTATATTATATAGAGCTGTGGTAATGTACTTGTTTTATCGAGTTAATTTCCTGCAATACATTAACCAACGCCCAACTCACTTAGGATCTCGTTAGTAAGAATTTTTTTTATGATATTACTCGTTCAAACTATAAAAGTGGCTATTAGGAACACAGCTTATACACGCTGGTACAGGTTTTAAGTGATTTAAAACTACCAAACTAATTAGTAAAAGTTCTTTTGGGATTTTTAAATCTTATAGCTGGGGTAGACGGGTAAAGTTATGGCCTACGCAGACGCAGATAAACAAAATCGCATTTTGCACACTGGTTTCTCGCAGCAAAGAATGCCATTTCGAGCTGCTGAGGTGAAAAAATAATTTCAAATTTGGAATATTAAACTTGATTCATAAAAATAATTACAAAGCGGCCATTTTATCTTCAGATTAAATAAAGGCAATAGAAAGCGAATTTAGGTTGATTGAATTTGTTTCAAACAGTGCAGTAGATATTTTTAGTTGAAACAGTTTATACCAATTAAAAGTTATAGACTAAGCCGATCCTAAAGCTGCCTTTACATGCTGGGCCAGCCTAAACCAGCACAAGCGAAGGCGAGTCGATACAAGGCGAGTGCTACCGCCCAGACGCTTGGCGAGTCTATGTAAACCAATGAAAATTGGCGCTTGTATTCACTCGTCCAGCTAGGCGAGCGATGGCAAGTCAAGGCAAATGGTGCTGTCCACATGTTGACACTGGTGTTCACTCGGCAAGCCTGCGCCAGCGTGTAGTAGCGGCTTCAAAGTAGGCCTCCCATCAACTCCAAACTTCTTCGATTACTGCCAAGGTCGGTACAAAGAACCTCGAGGATAGATTGAAGAGTTGCATTCTACACGCGATCGTTTACCCCTAAGTTTTGAACTTTTTCATCGTTATTGATGTTTAACCTTGTTTTGTAATGTTTTGAGAGACTTTATGTTTCTGGTTCAAACGTAATGTATACTTAGCCCGTTGGTTCCAACTGCTGTGCAAAAGGCCCTATAGTGTGCCTATAGCAAGTAATTTCGCTGCGTCAGGGTTCTATTATTGGAAAAAGGCCAGGTCAAGAGTACCCTAAACCGACGAGCTTGCATGAAGAATGTGATGAGAGCGAATGAAGCGAAAGAAGTGTGTCAGGATCGTAGCAAGTGGCGATCTGTGGTCTCTGCCTACCCCTATGATGGGATACAGGCGTGAGTTTATGTATGTATGTATGTAGGGTTCTATGCCTCAATAGAAAAAAACGGGATCCTTTTAGGATCACTTTGTTTTCCGTACTTATTTATACAGTAGGTACTCCTTAATTTTATTGATACCTAGGACCTCACTACCTCACTGTCTCGCTCTTTGGTCTACAAATTGCGCATTGTGCATCCTACTTTTTTCTTCCTACATTTGACTGAAGTTACCAACAGTTAGGATAATTAAAGTAGGATGCACAATACACAATTCGTAGGCCAAAGAGCGAGACAGAGCCATGATTCCTAGATCGGTTTCCTACTGATTGGATAGCGTAATCGCTACTTTAGACTACACCTCGCTTCAAATCTACAGCAGTGGCAGAAAAAATGTTAGCTACGAGAACGTTCGCTGAAGCCTATCGCTCTACTTAGGATGCATTGTATCCTACTTTTACGACGATGCGCTTTCTTTTCGCCAACGATGATTTTGCGAGCAAGACCACAAGTACCTATACTTTTACCCAGTTGTAAAGAAAGTGTAACAGATTACAATGGCGACGTTTTGCATCGATTGACCTTGGACCAATATTTGTTCCTTTTGTATGCGTCTTTGATTATAGATCAAAACTTTTACAGGCATTTTAATGACTTCATAAGATCTTGGAGACACAAAATGATTTAGTCGTGCTGGATTTAAGTAAGAGTTGATACATTGCTAACTTATAAAAATGGTTGAAAAATAATGAAACATAAGCACTGAAAACGGAATATTTACCATGATTCGTGGATTTTAGAAGTTCCCGATATTTAGGCACACATGCCCTATGATCACGGTAAGCTGAGTTTTTGATGCTAAAAACAAGCATTACGTGACAGGTTGCAAGCCCATCAAAATTCAAATATCATTTATTCAGTAGGACCGCTATGACCACTTTGAATCGTCGTAAGAGCTAGGTGATTCTACTCCTGTTCTTTTGCGACCAACAAGAATCAGGGCAACAAACACGGTATGGTCATCATCTCTTACATCATTCACCAAAAACAACCAGTGATAAACCAAGTGGGAGTGACTACTAACTATTATGCTGTCTGTCTCATGTGCATAATGGACTAATTGCCTCGAATCTCCAGTAAATCATGATGCATCCGGTCGGAAGCTGCTCCCTGCATTGTTCTGCCCACGGTAATGGAACCTTATGCAACTGTGAAGGGATACCTAATGTGCTTCATGTCATTGAAACAGATTGTATACGCTGTATAGTTTTGGTTGTATTGTTTTGTTTTTTAATTGAAGTGATCGTTAATCGTCTGATTCTTGAAAGACTCATGAAGATAGGGGACGCTCAGAGGAGAGAGAGAGACAATATGGAGGGATCGCTAGTGGTAAGTTACTAAGTTTACGAATGGGGCCATAGCAGTGGCCAGTTACTGGAAAAACACCATTTAGGGTTGAAATTAGTCATCGACACGAAAGAAGAAGAAGAAGTTACTAAGTTTCTGTGTCTCAGAGGGCAAATTGTCGAATCAACTATAACGTTTTTTAACCATGAAAGAGGCCTTGCGATCTAAAAACAGCCAGGGTTGCCGAAGCACGATTTAAGCTTACACTAAGCCTAGGACTAGTGGTAACATTCACTCACACCAATGTTCAGGTCATTGACATTGCAGAATATTCTAGAGATACACGATAATGACTTTACAGTGCAATTGTTCCCAAAAAAGCAAATAAATTCGAAGCAAACGACCAAAAATGATACTTAACACATTCAATTCACACTTACACAGCTAATTTAAATCTGAAATAGCAGTGAACTCGCCGTTATCCACGGTTACGTTCGATTACATACCGTAACCCATTGAATTACGTCAGTGAATCGCGCAACAGTTGTCGTCATGCCATCTACTGAAACCAGTAAGTGGATATCTTCAGTAAGTAGAACTCGCGTAAGTAATTAGATTGTGCTGTGATCTTATTTTGCCTTTTGTGCTACTTTATACTAAGTTATTTCTAATTAGGTAAGTGTTTTGGTTGGGTGATGGATTGTATGAAAGATGACCTAGGAAAAAAAGAAAAATATATTATGTGGAGATGACAGAATTTAAATGTAAGGGAAACCTAAATAACTAGTAGTTCGCCCCGAACTGAGATCTCGCGCACCGTAGATGGCTTACATTTGGACTTTCTTCTGACTACCCCTATAATTTCAAGTGCTACTACTGCCGAGTATGCCTATTGCGCTAGCTCTTCATGGTAAAAAATACTTGCATGCATGCAATACATAATGTTGTGTCTAATTTTTCATTTATTTCATATTTTTTATGAATTCTCGTCGTATTTCTAAAAGTATACGTCCTAGAATAAAAATAATAACTATTTTGGAATGTACAAATAAAGACCTTTCATTTGACACCCCACTCAATATATTTGTTTACTTAACTTTTTTTACCCCAATTATTTTCATTCTTTATCAAAATTTTTTTTATCACGAAAATAAATCAAGTAGCATCTAAAATCACTGCAAACCAAACCGCAATGATGCCACTCTCTTTTTAAGACCGACCAGTCAATGAGCTACGAAGACATCGAAACTCTATGAAACGGGAGCTCTTGCAGCTCTGGTTTCGTAGTTTTTGTTCTTTGGTCGTATTTCAAAAACTATATATCCTAGATTAAAAATAAAAACCATTTTGGAATGTACAAAACAAGCCCTTTCGTTTGACACCCCACTCAATATATTTGTGTAACTTTAAAAAAAAATTACCCCCTTGGGAACCTAATATCTTCACAACCCCTTCATCGATTAAGCTCATATGCTCCACCGTAAATTTCCTTACTACAACCTATTGACCTACCAAGTTTCATGCAGATTGAATGAACGGTTCGACAGTTATGCGCGAACAACAATTCGTGAAACATACATACAAACATACAAAGCAAAATCGCCCAACTTACCACTAAGATCTTCGCTCGCTTCGCTCGCTCGATCGATTAGAGAAAAAATTCTCTTCGATTCCGTTATCTCTACGTTTTTTTTTTTCTTTAGTTTTTAGTTTTTTCGAATGTACATTATGTACAACTGGTGAAAAATGTAAACAGAATAAACCAAAACTAAGAACCATCCAGCATGGCGAGTCACACTTATTCGGATGCGTTCAATTCGAAGAATCTTCGAAAAGTTGACGTTTTATCTTTCCCGAAGAAAATCATTGAATCGGATGCATTATTAACAAAGCACCATAAGTACAAAAAAGTCACGCCTTTTAGGAGAAGAAGAATTACGAACAAACCACACCGGTATTTAGTACAGGGGCCTTTCTATGAACTCTTAGAGCAATGTCAAAGTAAGATTACTCTGATTCCGTACTTAGATAAGACTAAGGTAAGGTTAAAGTAAGCCTAACGCAGGAATGGTTTGGTAACGTCTCATCGTGGAGTGTCAAGTCATTGACTCGATGCAGGACTGTTTTCACCTTGTTTTGACATTGCTCTAAGTGTTGGTGGTACGCCAGCAGATGTTGAAACTTGGATGAACTCTACAAAAATGTTATCTCGAAGTAGTAAACAATGATTGGCCCAAATTGCCAGTGCTGTGCTGGTTACATTTAAGACGCCTACGTTCAGTTTAATAATTGGTAAGGTTTCTAGCCGCGAGCTGTGTGGGTGCAAGTTTTCAAAACATCAGATGGCATTTGAAATCAATGGCTGTGTTTTTGTAACAGATGTACGTGAATTTAAGATCGATTTTATTGATATTTTTTCCAATTAATAATCTTATTAGTTTTAAGAGTGTTCTAGAGTTTTTTTACTCACTGTATTGTATAGGTACCATGAGCTCTTAGTAAACAATTCAGTTCAGTTTAGGTTCCTAATCTGGATCGCAAACTATTCTTACTAAGTATGACCTGATTTAAAAGTGACAGTTTTAACACAAAAGTGAACCAACTCAACGCGTATTAAAAGGTCATAGTACGAATTGAGTGAACGAGACTTTATCTAACAAATCAGTTTAGGTCATGTTTAGGTTCTGATATTTCGTCAGCGTCATGGCATAGGTAGGTAGGTCATGTGACGAATTAGCGAAGCAGTTCAGTTTAGGACCTAAACTGGATCGCATAAAAGCTCATGGAATGGGGCCTGGGGTCGTATTACCAAGTCTTAGAGCAATGTCAAAGTAAGATTACTTTCGTCCGTACTTAGATAAGACTGAAGTAAGACTGACGCAGGCATAAATCAGGCCTAAATCAACCTTGTTTTAATCCTGCCTTAGGACGGAAACAATCTTAACGCAGGGATGTTTTGGTGACATGACCAAGGAAGTTATATACCTACGTAACTGGAAGGTTGATTGAGACAGAAAACGCGGTCCGCTTGAGAGATAAAACTTGGGCGGTGTGTCTCTTTCTAAAGGGTGACCATAATTTATAAACTAAACATCCCTAAAGTCCCTAAGGGGCCTTTTACATCATTTTCTGATTTACGTGATGTTTCAGAGCATGATTTTTCAATTAAAATACTGATACAATTTTGATCCTTGATTTTGATTTCGATCCTTGGTTTCGATCCTTGAATTCGATCCTTGATTTCAATCCTTGGTTTCGATCCTTGATTTCGATCCTTTATTTTGAACCTAGATTCTTGAATCTTGATTCTTGAATCTGAAAACTGAAATCTTGAATCTTGGAAGTGACAGCTGTCAAACTTAAAACCGCCATATCTCGGGAACTACTCGTCCTAGACTCCCCGTTCTCAGTTCAAATGAAAGCTATGACCAAGATCTTCATTTGAAGTGACAGCTGTCAAACTTAAAACCGCCATATCTCGGGAACTACTCGTCCTAGACTCCCCGTTCTCAGTTCAAATGAAAGCTATGACCAAGATCTTCATTTGAAGTGACAGCTGTCAAACTTCAAATGGCCATATCTCGGAAACTACTCATGGCCGTTTAAAGTTTGACAGCTGTCACTTCAAATGAAGATCTTGGTCATAGCTTTCATTTGAACTGAGAACGGGGAGTCTAGGACGAGTAGTTCCCGAGATATGGCGGTTTTAAGTTTGACAGCTGTCACTTCAAATGAAGATCTTGGTCATAGCTTTCATTTGAACTGAGAACGGGGAGTCTAGGACGAGTAGTTTCCAAGATATGGCCGTTTGAAGTTTGACAGCTGTCACTTCAAATGAAGATCTTGGTCATTGCTTTCATTTGAACTGAGAACGGGGAGTCTAGGACGAGTAGTTCCCGAGATATGTCCATTTGAAGTTTGACAGCTGTCGCTTCAAAGATTCAAGATTCAAGATTTCAGATTCAAGATTCAAGAATCAAGGATCAAAATCCAAGATCGAAATCCAATATCGAAACCAAGGATCGAAATCAAGGATCGAAATCAAAATCAAGGATCGAAATCAAAATCAAGGATCAAAATCAAGGATTGAATTAAAGGATCGAAACCATGGATCGAAATCAAGCGCTGATTTTGTCGAGCGCGATAAGGTAAAAATATCCTGAAATTTAAATGACAAGGTCACACTACTAATCCAACAACGAGTGTGAAAGAGATAAAGCTACCAAGAAAGCCTCTCAACAAGACCAACAATCCTTATAACCAAGATTAAATTATACCTAATAATATCGTTGTGTAGTCGTGATAAGGTTCAAAATCATTTGTACATTAAATGTCAGGTACCGTGGAACCCCCGAACTTTGCCTAGTGTAGGTAACTTTGCCTAAATTATAAAAAGTACGATATCTATTTTCCTATCACGACAGCACTTATTTTTGTTCGTTGGTAGAAACCCAAATCAAACAATCAAACAGCCAATACTGCACTATTTAACTTTAAAATAACGGCAGCCATTTCATAGTAGTTGCAAAAAGTTTTCGGTGGAAATCGCGCAATTTTTTGACTTGTCCCACAAAATTATATCATTGTGAGGAACTGGTTTGAGGTACGTCTTTCATATCTTTACAGTAGTTGGCAAATATGATCGGCTTTCGAAATACAATTATCTCATCTAAATACTATGATTATTGACAGAAATATCTGAGAAGGCAAAGTTAGGCGCAATTTTTTGAATAAAGTTTTCCAAACTTTGCCTACCCTAGGGTTGTTAGTTTTAGATTTAACCAACAGAACAAAATGAGGGTTATGAATTTCAAACCACTCCCGTCTGTTTTCTTTTGGTATTTTTAACTAAGATATTGCTACTTTAGCACCAATAAAAGCGGTTAGATGTTCGTTACTTTTTTTCAATATTTTACTATCCATCTATGTACCTACTTTTATTGTTACGACTTGAAAAAAGTAGTGTAGGACACCCTCTGGCTAGGTGGAGTGATGATTTTCCAAAGGTCGCCGCGCCGTGGATGCAACAAGCCATGCACAGGATAAAATGGCGCAGATTGGAGGAGGGCTATGTCCAGCAACGGACTGTATAGGCTGATGATGATGATTACTTTTTTGTGACAGCCCTGACTTTTGGCGCATTTTGTCGGTAAATGATGCCCTAACTTTGCCTGCCATCATATAAAGTTAAGTATAATTATTTGAAGAAGTATTGAGAATATAATCTATAAATGGTTCAATATATGATTAAACTGCATTAAAATCTATATGATTTACCAAGTTTTACAGAAAATATGGACCTCAGGCAAAGTTAGGCTCGTTGCCCTAACTTTGCCTACTTTTTTGACAGCCTCTACTGTCAAGGTTTTCAATGCTGTGAGCCTAGCACACACACACATTGAAAGCCCTTTAGTAATTGGTTGACTTCAGCATGACAGAACCGATTATTTATGATCAGTTTGGCGCAAAATTTAAAAAAACTCGAAAAAGTAGGCAAAGTTCGGGGGTTCTACGGTAGCATTCCTGTATGTATATAACTTCCTTGGACATGACATCGACTAGATGCAGGACTGCGCATGTCCTGCTCGGTGTCATCGAGCAAGACATGCGCAGAGAGAGCGTCGAGAGAGTGTAATGCGCATGTCCTGCTGCATTCCTGCGTCAAGACCAAGGCAGGAATAAAATAAGATTGTTTTCGGACGAAAACAATGTCAAATCAAGCTTAAGGCAGGAATGGATTTCACCTTATTTTGACATTGCTCTAAGAGCTCATAGTACGGTTACTGTTTATAAAACTTTTAACGAGAACTTGAGAGAGATTTTAAACTTTTCTTTTTCTAGCTTTCATAATTAATTATTTTCTCTGCGTAGGTACTCACACAATGTTCTCAAACCTCGTATGCAGATGAGCATGAACTTACCTGAAACAAAAAAATACAATCAGTTCCCATCAGTGTTTAACTGTTATCATAAAGCTAGAGGCGTCATTGTTCTCTCTGCTCCATTTACCCATTGACTGGCGTACCGTTAAGATATGCCGGTTTTTATCAGAAAAATCTACGTTCATTGTAATGAGGGAGATGCATGATTTCATCTGCATAACGTTTTGTCCCAAATATTGTTTTATGAAGAACAACTTGCATGCTTGAATATTAATCTGGCTGGCCAAATTCAAGTCACTATCACTAATCATAATTATAGACACTCGCTCACCGTGGGTTTGTTATATAAATTTGGAAAAAAAAAGATTTTTTTACTCTTTTAATTTTTTAAAATTCTATCCCAGTTTGAATACCTTCTTAACAAAATTACTAAAATTGTAACACAATTCAAATCATTAAAGAAATCTAAATCATTTACAACAGTAACACGTGCATGGAAATAAATAAAACAAGTTTACAGAAGTGGGCAATGCATGCGAAGAATTTTGTAATTGTAGTTTGTAATTTTAAACTTTTAACTGAATTTGAATAAGATTAATGGTACTATGATGATAAATAGATCTAAAAAAATACGTAAATGGCAAATTTTTTATACTCTTACAAATTGATTAGATAACCTCAATAATATGATAGTTTTATAGAAATTATCATAATCAAAGAAAGAAGAGCGCATCCATTCAAAATAGACGTTCGTTCAAAATAGACAAATATAATATACGACAGCGATAAACTAAACTCGATACGATCTATGTTGGTGTTCGCATCTCAGAGACTATTGGGAGGAATAAATTACACTAAATGTGGTCAATAAGTCAATAGTTTTATCCTATAATATTATAAATGCGAAGGTGTGTGTGAATGTTTGATAAAAATACAAATTTATTTATTTACCAAAGAAACTTAGGTTACAGAGGGTTTGCTGGTGGTCCCCGCACGAGGCAAGCCCGTATCGCGTATCTCCGTAACTACTAAAGCTATTTTTATTAAATTTGGAATGTAGATATTAGTTTGAATATTCTTGGAATTGTGACTTTTATACCACTGTGAACTTAACCACCATTAAAAAATAACTTAGGTCTAGTATCCAGAAAACACACAAGTTGTTCCCTATCGTTGTCTATAAACATCATAAGACGGATATTTTTGTTTGTTTATGGATTTTGCCCACATTCTCCCTGTCGATGTTTAAATAGCATAGATTTAGGGCTAATAAGCCATAAAAGAAACCTTTAGGCGTAAAAACTCCGTCAGCAGAGTTGGCCACTTGCTCTACGAACTTACTTTCTTTAGGGCCAATAATATTTGTTTTTCTGACCTTTTGCCCCACATTCTCCTTTGTTTATCTATTATGTCCTACTTTATTTTTGCCCCCCTTTTAGCGTTTCCAAAACCCAACTTTCAAACGAGTTGTCAGTGCAAACAAATAGCTAGGGTATGCGAGAGCCCAGTAACGGCACGTCTCATTCGTGTTAGTCACACAGATGTGGCAGATGCCACGCCTCGCGCGGTCCGGAGATTCTTGGATTCTTCTCATGAGGGAATGGCATCCGAAGGTACCTACTGTTGATCAACAGTTTTAGTTTAATTCACTCTTTATTAATTTCGGAAAATAGTATTGGTAAACAGTGTTACCTAGAGCTATCTTAACATAGAATAATATTTGATGATGAAAAGTAGCCTTCCTCAACAAGTAACCTTCCTCAAGAGTTTAGCTATCGAATCCAGAAAGATTTTTTAAATTCGACTGGTAGTTCTTGAGATTAGCGCGTTCAAACAAACAAACAAACTCTTCCGCTTTAGAAGATAGATTCTATTGACTACCTAAATCATCTCTATATAGTAGATGCAAATAGCTAAGAAGACGACGTACCTATTCAGTATTGTTCAAGGTTAGAATTCGGAACATAATTACGAGATAAACAAAGCATATTTCAATAAGACAATAGGCACACGGCCACATGGGAGCGGAAAATACTCCATCAATGTTCCGAATCGTTACCCTCAAGCTCCATGTCCAATGGGCTTATGGAATCCAAAGTTATATGGAACGAATCCATGGAATTGGCGTGGAGCTGAAGGTCAACGAACAAAGTTTTTGCGCTTCCAAGCTGCAGTTTTTCATCTATCACGTTGTATTGCGTAACAAATGTTATAAAAGTTCATCTTGTGAGAACGCGAATCAAAACGCTGCAGATCTAAATTTAGGCTTATAACTAGTATACTTTTATACCTATTGGTAGATTTATTTATACAGCGTTACTAGAAAATATTATAGTTTCTATGCAGTTAGGACAAATAAACAGGAGTACTTAGTCACCTAGCTCTTTAGACGTTTCAATGCAAATTGCAATCGCTTAGGTCCGACTGAATATTATGTTTTTTGAATTTGAATGTTCATATGGGATCGACAATGTTAGGTGGGATATCCAGCAATCTTCTCACTAATCGTTCTTATCCAATTTATTCACATAATTATGTCCTTTGCTTTCTTACTTTAGAGACCAAAAAATTGTGACAAGACGAAACGATTTTTTATAAGACTAAAGTGACGGAGCGAGCTGACAGCCCAACTGATGTGCAATGACTAACCAGAATACCCCCGACCTTATATTTTGGGAAGCAATCGCACGTCTTTAATAAAGACTTAGATAGATTCTAGTCTAAACATATCCGGAATACCTAGGTAAGTTTTTGTTGTTCAGTCTCGCGGTCGATCACCTCAGCGGGCTATTAATACTATAATAGGCAATACGCTAGATCTTGTATCCTGCTTGTCATCTCAATGAGACACTCCATCCTGTTCTAACTTGATATGTTTTGATTTTACTCATACAATTTAGTGCATTTTAGTACATTCCTTTGCACGACTAATGTCCAAAATACAAAATGTCCAACTAGGATTAATGTCCAACACTATTTTTGTCCAAACCGAATTTTTGCCAAAATGAATTTCGTCCAATATGAATTTACATTTCAGTAGGTATACATTTTATCCAGACGAAGTCCGATAAAGTCCCGTGAATTGAATATGGCTGAAATTCGACTGTTTTCCGTGTAGAATATATAACACTGTAGTACCTATAGATGATATTGTAAATGATTCCGTTCGAATATGGTCTTGAGTCTCGATTGCAAGTAACAGAGAGTCATTTAAAATAATTCATTAATCTTTAACATAATCAATAAACTCATCAAAGAAGTAAACAAGATCCTATCATTTGCAAAATACATGTTATAAGCAAGTAACTAGCACCATTGAACTTATTCTGTCAACTAAAGTTTTCATTTGAATATTCAAATGTGATTGTACTTCTTAAGTAATCCTCTACTATACAAAACAATATTTGAATAAGCACGTGCCGATATTGAACAACACTAGTGCTTTCTCCAACACCGTGTCACGGCGCTCACGATGTCAGTACATTGCCTAGATCTCGTGACTGGACCAGACAAATATGTCCAGTGAAATCACAGAGTACACAGGTGTACAGAGTAACAGCAGTGCAAGCACCGTTCTTATCGATCGCTAAGTTGACATTTAGATTCGATAGAATTCGATAAAATTAAATTTTTCATTGATAAATCCAAATTTTGTCGATTCTAAATGTCAAATTTAGCGATCGATAAGAACGGTGCTTGCACTGCAGGTCTGTTAGTTGAAAGGAAAATTGTGTTTTCTAAGGAAGAATTTTATACAATCGATTTCACAAGGAGTTAGTCAGTAGGTACGATACGCATTCGAATTTTAAATTGAGCTGTGTGTGTGTACAAATCGACAAACTTTGCTGTACACGTGTATTTATCACAATCATTACATTAAAATATTAGAAATGCGAAAGTTTGGATGTTTGGATGTTTGATCCTCTATAACTAGACAACCACTGAACCGATTTGGCTGAAATTTTAAATATGGATAGATAATGACCGGGAGTGGAAAGTGGAAATCCGTGGTCTCTGCCTACCCCTGTGAGAAATGTAGGTATGTAAACTAATGACCGGGAATAGGACTAGGCTACTTTTTATCCGGGTACCACACGAGCGAAGCCGCGGGCGGAAGCTAGTAAATTCATATAACCTCTAATTCATAGTCAAAGTCTATAAAGGTAAGTATTATGTAAAAGAAATATATAACAATCGCTATAATGGTATGTAAATTATTGTAAATATCCTCAGTAAGTAAATTTCATATTCTAGTGCAATTTGTTCTTAGAAGTGTGCAGGATACACGTCCGTTTTATTGTTCTGTGCAGTTACTGCGACGTTTCCTGGGCTGGGATTATTACCTTTGTTATTTATTAAAACACATGCATATTTATGTTGACAAATAAATACGATATAGCTGTGCCTGGCGATTTCATCTGCTATTTAATTTACTCTTGAATTTCCTATAACCCTCCTCAAGAAATAAGCTAAAGAAATGCAAAAATATTTTTTTTAAATCGACGCGACGTTCCAGAGATTAGCGCGTTCTAAGAAACAAACTCTCTCGCTTTGTATAGATTCTCATTTTGAAGTTAGTTCAGAAAAAAATATTTTTTTTATCAGATTGAAAACAATTTCTTTCGATTTCTCTACAAAGATACACATTTCTCAACCATATTATATCCCTAAGTGGTAAATTGTGTGTCACTATTTTGTTCGTCTTCAAAATCCAAACTGGAACTTGTGACGATATAAGCAACTACTCAATAAAATTGCTGACATGTCGAATGCAGCTAAAGATTGAAAACTGCGCTTGCTAAACCATCGAAGATGTTCAATGGAGTTATCAAGAGACAAACCTGTTCCATAAACTAATAGCCGGGGGCGACTTCCCAACTGACAACGCAACCATTGCGCGCATTGTATGCAAATGATGCTATGATGTAGAGCGCGGTGCGACTACTAATGCGACTAATTGTTTTGTAACGTGTTATTATGAATGGTTCCGTAGGTGGATCATAGGTGAAAATATTTTAATACTCTTGGGACGCGCAACATTATCACTCCACTGATTTACAAGTGTTCCGTCTCGCTTCATATATGTATGGGTAGGTATTAATTTAGAAATTACTTTCCTAATAAAAGCCATTAGCCTACGAAGGAAACAGAAACTCAAATATACACCCAATATTCAGCTGTCAATTTAGCATGGATTTACTATTATTTTCTTTCATTGCAATGATAAGAGGGCAATCTTTCGAGATTTAGTAGCCGTTTCAGATATATGAAGCTTATAAGTCCATCGGTTACAGTTTACAACAATACTTAAGTATTTCAATTAACAATAAAACTTACTGCACTGTTATGAAATTGTATAAACCGTTACGAAACATAATTTCAAAATTGAGAAACTTGACGGACATCTCTAGCAAAACGTTGGTTGGACAGATTTAGGGTCGTTGACATAATCAAGGCCAAGGTACTAGCTGTTGTATAATCTGTGGCAAAGGGCTCCATCTGGTTCCACGACGAAATCTGATGGGTCGGTAACGGATGAGTAATTTTCTGCGCGCGTCAAAATGTTAAGGCTTCCAAAGTTTTCTTATTTTTATGGGAAAACAGTGTCTAATTATATGCGCATAAGACTCATTAGCTTTTAGTTTTACTGAGAAAAAAACGACGACGTTGTCTACTGTGGTGTTATGATGTTTAGGTAAGATTGTGGGAAGTACTTTAGTAACTACCTATATTAACAAAAAGTATTAGGTTTACTTGTTCATAAAACTTTTTGATTTCAATTTTTCAATACAGAACCCTAATTTTAAACAACTAATTCCATTTTCAAATTTAACTTTTTATATGCACTTAATGGTGTGAAAAACCTAGAACAGATTAAATTACTCACTAATCATAAACTTTCTAGTCCTTCCAGTATAATTTCGTATCATCTTGTGAAAATATTTTCACTTTGGTCCGCATCAATCAGACTTTAAATGGGTTTAACTGTATTGTTCCAATAATTAGTTCGAATTCCATCCCTCTTTGCATGTTTACATATACATAAGTCATGATGTTGCAATATGCATATATATTGCTATGCATATTATATTGCTGTCGTGTTTCGAATGACCAGCCGATCGTGGCCAGTATCGCCTTGCTCTATATCACGATTATCACGCAAGTGTTCTAGGATTCTGTAGGCAAATGGATAAACCATACGCAGAAGATTAGACTGTTGCTGTGTAAAAACATTGTTTTTTAACCCGGTTCACAAGACGAAGAAATCGCGTAACACACATACAAAAATATACAGTCGAATTGAGAACCTCCTCCTTTTTTGAAGTCGGTTAAAAATAGTAAGGTCGGGTTAACATAAAAAAGAATTTTCAAAATCGGTCCACAAGACGGAGAAATCACGTAACACACATACAAAAACATACAATCGAATTGAGAACCTCCTCCTTTTTTGAAGTCGATTAAAAATAGTGAGGTCGTCCTGTTAAAAACAATATTTAAATTGCTCTCTGTATTAAGGTTAAATAAAATATAATCAATCATAACTTACAGACATTGCATGCGGGTCAAGTTATCCATGTGCCTATTTAGAAGTAAAGTTATATTGAAGCTATCTTCATAGCGATGAAAATAACAAAAATGTAATCATTTAAAAAAAATCAAACAATTTCAGTTCAAGAAATAAAAAAAGTTGATTGTATTGTATTTACTTGGACTTGATATTACAAATGCAGTCGTGGCAAAGCAGCAAGCGAAAGTAAGTCTTAATCTAATGTTGATCATTGTAAATATCAATTCGAGACGTAACGATTCAAGAGCACATCAAAAATAATGACATCGTGATGTAACAGTTTGTAATAAGTAATAACACAAGTAACGAGGCACAACGGAGAAAGCTGGTCCGATAGCAATGGGTTCCGATTGTTGAGCTCCAATTGATCATACTGGACCACAAGTACGAGTGAAGGGACATTTTGATGAACAACTTACGGTCCGTTTCAATAGATATTTCTATCATCATCATCTCTCTGCCCTTATCCCACTAGGTGGGGTCGGCACAACATGTTTCCCTCTTCCACTTCAATCTATCACTCGTCATCTCAGTGCTCACTCCTTTCACAATCTGCATTCACACAGTCCATCCATCTTTTCTTAGGCCTACCCCTGCCGGGGTATCCATCCATCCACATTCATATTCATCGCTCTCCGTGTAACGAATAGATATTTCTATATTAAATATATATAGATACTAGCTGCTGCCCGGGACTGGTGGCACCCGTGTGGTACCCGGATAAAAAGTAGCCTATGTTACTCTCCAGCCCTCCAACTATCTCCACACAAAAAAATCACGTCAATCCGTCGCTCTGTTTTGACGTGAAAGCAGGACTAATATACAAATAAATACTTTCACATTATAATATGAGTACGGACTCGGAGGTATGGATTTCTATAATTGTCAAAATTATACATAGATCATTCTATATATTTAAAATAATGTCACAGTTAAACCAAAAGATATTTTGTTCACAACAAAAACGGAAAAATTACTTAACGTAGTATTAAAATCAGTAAAAATAAATAATAATAGTAAATGGATAATAAGTTAAGTTATCATTCAAATGAATTTTAGTTGCGTAATAATATGTTTTCTGTTACATAAGTTTAAAAGTGCAATATAGGAATACATCTTATATTACAGGCGACTAGTACCTATAGAAATAATGTCAAATAAACCGAGGTTAACAAGCCGTTAATGACGGTTCTCAAGATTATTTATTAATACTGAGATTTATTAGTATCAATTCTAATTGATGGGATGGATGGAGTGTCACAATTCATATAAATGTATTTCAAGGTAAGTTTGCCGTTCTATTTCATAATAACTTTATATCATTCTATTCCTAATCCATAGAGAGTTACGTTATTTTTGGTCTTTATAAATATGGTTTTATGAGTAAAGCCCGTCACAGACTTAGCTATAATATATATTAATATTTTTATAGCTAGGCATATTACTATATATTTTCTATACTAATTTTCGCGTGGCCGTACACTCAGCTATAATATATACGGTATAATAGTACGGTATATTAATATATATTATAGCTAAGTCTGTGACGGGCTTAAAACTCAAAGACTTGATAAAACTCTTTATAAAATTTATAGTTTTCGATAAAAAAGTTTAGATGTGATATCAATTTTATATTAATTTCCTGTAAAAAAATTATACTTAAGTAACTCGTAATAAACCAAAAACACTTAATTTTAAAATTCATTGATCCTGAAACAGGAGCTTCAACAAAAGCTTTTGGTAATCATAAGAGTAAAAACTTACTTCTATTTCATAGAATTACTCCTTCTTGAATACACTGTACTTATACACTTATATAGAGATATAGATACTTGTAACGTGGGTTTAAAAGACTAGGTACAGTGTATTATTCTTACAAATCACTGTCATGAGTTTCTGAGAATATGAGTTTTCCCACAAAACTTCCACTTTTTTCACCAAAACGTAGAAACTGCGTGAATAATCGATATCCATCGCCGCGAAACATAATCCAGCTTAAAATTATCTCACAAAAAAGTGTAATCTCTACTTAATTCTTAACTTATACTGAGTCAATCTTCAGGGCAACGAACTCAGAATGTTTTGATTATTATCGCTTGGAAACCATGTTTACAATGGAGGGTTATCGACCGATATTGTAGGCAGTTTTGGTATTCAAGTTCATTTTAAAGACAAGTTATACAATTTAATGCAATCAAAGGATTCACTTTCAAAATCGGTCCACGCGTTTGGCCTCTAGAGTGCCACATAGAAACATCCAAACACACAAACATAGACTGATAAACACATTACCCTTCCTTTGCTTTGCGCAGTCGGGTAAAAAGAAAAAAATTGTCTGTTCTTCACTTTGTGTGACTTTAGGTTTGCTTACAAAATCCTTGAACTTAAATAGATTGGTAGGTATACTTACTTCAAAGCTGTGGGAATCACGTGAATAGCTTAAAAACAACCAGATTTGTAACTAAATGCAAATCATTTCCATGTTTTGTAGAGCACAAAAAACTATAGACAAAGGCAACAAATAAAATGTTGTCTGTAGGTAGAGCAACAAAAGAATACAAGCTGAGAATAAAGATGATGATTGTTTTGTAACGTTGGACTTTTAATCCGAAGGTCGTAGGTTTAAATCCTGGGCATGCATCAATGGATTTTTTCATTTTGAAAAATAATGCATAACGGCAAAGGAAAACATAGTGATGAAACTGTCTAGTAGCCTGCGACAGGATTGCGACCTTTGCTAATCTTCTGCTAAATGTGGATCAAACACGTATTTTAAATTGTCGGTGGTTACCCCTTAAACATCTTCAGGGGATCTTGAACTAATAAATGAAAAGATCTGCAGTGCGATTCGGATTTCCGAAAATGCATCAGATTCGATGATTTTCTTCGGAAAGTAGACGTTTTTTTCAGCGAAAAAACGTCACTTTCGTCAATTATACGAGGAGGTATCGGACAAAGGTGGTTTCCCTTCTGTTGGTGGTAACTGAACTTGGAACATTTCACCAACATTAAAGCTGATCTGAGTGATAATCTGGATGCAATCCTAGATGACTGGTGGGACAAAGCTGGGGATCACAAGGCATGGAGGATGATGGGGGAGACCTTTGCCCAGCAGTGAAACAGAACAGGATAAAGAAAAACAAAAAAAAGCTGATCTACGAAAAGAAAAGATAACATTTTGTCGAAAGTTGTCAAGATAGAATCGTTTTAGTTTGAAGAATGGGGCTCTATGTATGTTTTTTCGTACAGCTGATGGCTATCTCTGGTGAGTTGTTAGGCCACCTGAAGGCCTCCATCATGGGGCCATGTGTGAATGTCTACAGTGCCTTGGGGATAGAGTCATATCATGTTCCGGTTTTTTTTTAACTAAAATAGGTTTGCGTTTGACTCTACCTGATGTAAAGCAACAGTGCGGTCTAAGATGGAGCACGCTTACCTAGAAACCTATTGACTCTCGATTTGAAGACAACCTAATTATACTCTTCTGGAAATACAAACCTCGGCAGGGAATTCCACATTTTCGCTGTGTGTATGAAAAATGTAGACTCAAAGCGCTTGTTTGCTTATCGTGCTGATACAAATGTATGCGGACCGGGCTGATGTGAAAACTAGACAATTAATGCAATCTCATTAGCCAGCTGACCTGAAAACAGACTGGACTTGCATATCCGACTAGAAGTGTGAATATTGGAGCAAGTTCTGTGTAACTGATACTGTTTTCTCCATATATCGTTGGGTACGGCATGATGCCTCTAGGTACCTGTGGCATTTTTAATGATTTTGTTATTAATTTTATCAACAAAATAGTGTCGTTTGCGAAATCAATAAAATTCAGTCAAAAAAAATAAATTAGTAAAAGTATAAAAATTAAATTAGTAGGTACTTAATAAAAGAAATATTGTTTTTGTTTTCGCGTTTGAGATGTGTGAGCTCACTCTTAAAACGACCGCAATATTTTCTACGCAAAGCGTTGTGCGCTGTTACAATTTGGATGGGTGACCACATGATAATGGTGATGATTCTGTTAAACCTACAATGTCAGTGTCGCTAAATCCGAATTTCTAAGCTAAATCGTCAATTATCTCTGAATTCGAAAGATCAATCATTTGTACATATAACAGAACAATCATATCAATCTACATATTAAAATACCCCTACAATCACCACGTCAAGTTTTCTCAGCTCAAACTACTGAGAATAGGCGGCAAAAACAAACCTTTTCTAAAATATTACAGAGTTCTCACACAAATCACTTACTATCACGAGCGGTATCATTAACCTAGACTATGTATCGATGTCTTCTGTTACATTAATTGACTTTATTTTACGTGGGAAGTATTTAATTGTCAGACACTTAATTAATCACAATTAGAAAAAGTTAGGTCTTATGTTGTAGAAAATAAGAGTAACTTTTGTTTACACTGAGTTTAAGCTTTACCCTACTTGACCAACTTAATCGTCACTTAGAGATCCCTAAGTGTGAGGATATTCCTCCTTACTTATGAAAGATGTTTAATGTTGAACACTGGTTAAACAACGTCCTGTCTCTGTTTGTCTCTATCCACAACTAAAGACAGAACGTTGTTTAACCAGTGTTTGACTTTAAACATCTTTCATAAGCAAGGCCCATTATGTATATTATTTAAGTACAGAAACTAATCTACTAGGTAAGTATTTGCATAACATTATAAAATACAATAGAATCAGTTCAACCGACAAAGGATCGTTATACACGATTTAAATATTGCTCAATTGATCCAAGTCATTTCCAGTCGAAAGCTTGCATACCTACTGGCAGTGGCAGCATAGGTTTAAACTATAGAGATTAGAATTAAAAGTCTATAGATATTCCTTAGTCAGAAACTTCACCACATCTACACTTCTTCCAATGGATCTTGGCAATCGTAAAGTTAGCCGTTTCGATGCGCAGTGCAACTTTTTCATACATTTTCTACTGCGCAGCGAAACGGCTAACTTCACGAATGCCTAGATCCATTGTGAGAAGTGTGCTATGGTTGTGCTATGGTATAGTAGGTAGGTATATGCCTTTTCCTCATTAGCAACTAATCATTCCAGTCATCGATTCACTAATCAGAGTTCCGTCCCCACTGAAGTGTGCAGAGAAAACCTTTCCTGTGTGTTTATGTGAAGCGGGTTCTGTAAACTTAGTGAAACTTAATTACTAGGTCAGACGTGCTAATTTTCTTGAAAGGGTGCGAAACAAAATATTTTTAGCGATTATGTGCACTTGCACAGATAGGTACTTTTAAAGCCACTACACTATAGTCGTATTGCTCATTATACGGACTAAAATTGAAGGAAAAAATGTCATTTTTCCTTCAATTTACATTTTTTCCTTCAATTTTAGTCCGTATAATGAGCAATACGACTATAGCTACTACACGCTAGCGCTGCTCGCCGAGTGAACGCCTTGCCTCTCTCTCTCGCCTTGCATAAATTCGCCTTCAGCTAATAGTACGTCTCGCTCTTGTCCCGGTTTGATAGCGCTGGCCGATAATGGAGGGGCGCTCTGTACATTCGCGCACAGAATTATTATGAAGTGTTATTCTAGCATTTTTGACATGTAATGCTTTATTACCAATAAATTGATTATTCCTGATTATTCCTAGCGGAGAGGTGATCGGGTAGCGAGCGGATGAAATTCTAAGAACTAAATATCCCACTTTTACACTATTATCGGGACTTAATCGCGTATTGAAATCATTTTTTTTAAACTAGTGAACGCCCGCGGCTTCGCCGGCGTGGACGACTTTTTTCCCACGGAACCATACATTTTTCCGGGATAAAAAGCATATGTGTTATTCCAGAACCTAAACTATCTACATTCCAAATTTCATCAAAATCGGTTTAGTTGTTATGGAGATACGTGATAACAAACATTCACACACACACACACACACACACACACGGACTTTCGCCTTTATAATACTCGTATTAGTAGGCTATCAAACATAAAAAACTAATTTTAAGTAGCTTATTTGTAGGTAATTTAAAATTTTGCGCCACTGAAATATAAGTATTTTCTTTTTTTTTAAGGTTTTTTTAGGTAGTTAGTGTTAAATAAATGACAAATACTTATAGAAATAGATCTAATTTTTAATATTAAATTATGTAAGTAACAATAATTCATCTTCATTAAATTCTAATATTTATGGCAGTGGTTTTATTTCTTCCATCGTATAGTCGTTCGTCGAAGGTATCTCAACCTCGATGAAATCGATGGAAGCACTCGTAGAAGGCATTTCTTCGTCGTCAGAGATTTCGTTGTCTTCGTCCTCATCTTGACTATCGTCGCTATCCGAGCTGTCATCACTTACACTGATAATAAGCTGTTCTGTTACACTGTCGATCACGAGATCACTTTTAGCGTATTCGTCTTCTGTAATTTTCACTTTGTTGTATAGTACCTCCCATTCTTGCGCTCCCATTAAATTAACTTTTTCCTTTACAAGCTCAATCACATTATTTAAATTCCAGTTTACATTTTTGCTTCCCACGTACTGTTTGATGGTAGACAATGCCATCTTAATGGGGTTGAGGTCTGGGTGGTACGGAGGCAGTCTTAGAATATTGTGATTTTGCTCGGCCAAAAGTTTATCTATTGAAAATGTTTTGAATTGTTCCTTGTTAGCTTTGATTAGTTTGTATAGTTCCGGCTTCAACATATTGGTTTCGTATTCTATTCCTTTTTCAGTGAGCCAAGCTTGCATATTAGCGATTTTTGAGTTTGGTGTGGGTGCAGGGTCGTATTGTTTATTATGATATGGAGCGTTACCGACCACCACGACAGAATTTGGTGGAATGTTAGGCAATAATTGAGTTCGGATCCATTTCTCAAAACTGTCATAATTCATATTTTCGTCGCCAGATTTAGAGCTTGCTTTAAAAGTGAGCAAAGCGTTTGGGACAAAGCCTGCTTTGTAGCCAGCGTGTACGATTACCACGCGGTCGCCTTTTGGTATCAGTTGTTTCAGTCCCTGTGAAGGACCATCTGTCCAGGCTTTGGTGTTTGAATGAGATGAATCAACATACGATTCGTCTGTGAAAATTATAGGTCGTCCCTCTCGACGGTATTTCTTAATTTGTTTTAGGTACTCGATCCGCTGTAGACGTATATTGGACGTCTCAATGAGAATTTTACGGTTGTTTTCAGTTTTTTTCCACCGAAAGCCTAGACCCTTAACTATCCTCCCAAGGCTTGCTTTCGATCCTTGAAAATTAATTTCTTCCTGTAATTTTCTCCTTAGTTTTTCAATAGTAGGAAGCTCTTTATTTGTTCGGTGAAAGTTGTAGATGCATCTTTTTACAACACCCTGGTCAAAAGTATCAATGTCAGTTACTGGTTTTGCTCTCGACCTTTTCTTACCAGGTGTTCTAAACACTGCGTCGGAATTATCTGCTTCTTTTGAAATTTTTCTAACAGTACATACAGAAGTTTTCGTAGCAAGTGCTGTCCGTTTCTGACATTGTTTTAAATTGTTAATGGTCCCTTGTAATTTATTTTCATTTGTTTTACAAGTTTCTCCAGTTTCTTCTAAGATTTGCTGTAATTGACTGCTTATTCCAGTCAATATTATTTTATCAGCATCACTATAACGATTTTTAATTTGGTGTAAGCTTTCAATGGTTGTTTTCAAGTTATTCTGTAATGTTAAAGTCGCTTCTGCTGTTGTGTTTTTTACCTGTTTTAAATTACCAATAATTTCATTTGTCTCTTTCTTAATAAAATCATTCACGTCGTACACCATTTTTCTAACTTGGCTAGTTAACACTTCTTTTTTCGGCATTTTTCTCACTGTGAAACGAAAAAGCGATTATTAAATGTATAGAAATAACGTTATGCGCGACTGTACTCAAGGGGCTTTGCGACGCGTGAACGGAGTAAGACGTGTGGAAGGCGACTGATCGACCAATATAGAACGCCGGCTGCGAGCGCCTCTCCCGCCGCACCTCATCCCTTCCGCCAAACAGATCCAAAAATCAAACATCTGCGCATAAGTTCAGCGCTATTAAACCGTGAAGCGGCTTATAATTGCTTAGTAAAAAAATAAAACAATTTGACAATGTTGGTTTAGTTAGGTATATTATCATTGGTTAAGTACCAAGTTATGTTACTTAGGAAAAAACTAACAAATGGTTTTTTTTCGTTAGTAAACTAGAGAATAGTGAAACTAGCCCTAATCCATACCCAAATTATAAATGTGAAAGTTTGTTTGTTTGTTTGTTTGTTTGTCCCGCTTTCACGTCAAAACAGAGAGACGGATTGACGTGATTTTTTTGTGTGGAGATAGTTGGCGGGCAGGAAAGTGGCATAGGCTACCTTTTATCCCGAAAAAAAATGCATGTTTCCCGTGGGATAAAAAAGTAGTAGTCCACGAGGGCGAAGCCGCGGGCGTCCGCTACCTAGTTGATTTACCTATAATGCGTTCACTCACCGACTTCATTTAAGAGACGCGGAGCGTCGGGCGTCGCGTATGGCGTGGCGTCTCTCTCTTCAGCATGTTTGAATTCAGTGGGTTAATTAAGTGCCTTACTTACAAATAAATAAATACAAATAGAGACAGGACGTTGTTTACCCAGTGTTCAAAGTTGAGAGGCTTTTGTAACTAAGGTCCTCAGTCAAACATAAGCCGAGAGATGCCAAGCCACACACGACGTTGAGAAAGAGTTAAGCAGCACCTAAGCCACTCTCAGCTTAGTCACCCTATATACAGAAGAGAATCAATATGACTGTAAAGCAGATAGAGTTTGTGATAAATAAATAAATAAAAAAGTAACGGTTTTTTTTCCATCATTGTATTTCGCGTCAAAAACGCTAAATTTCCGAAATATGCACGACGATTCGAAACAATAATCGAATTCAAATAAAATTAAAATTGGTAAGTAATGAGAAGTTATAAACAGACTCTGGTCTATATCCTCAAACACAGTAGATATCCGCAATCAGTTTTGGACTCACAACGTGATAGTCCGATTCACACATGAAGTAAGATTTTATCTCGATCTATTGTATAGTCGAACACAACAAATTATCTTGATGTGAGGTAAACGATACTTCCTCCGAAATGGTCCAATTGACATATCGTTGCTATACGATGGTGAGACTTAACTCTCACTTTTCAATTTTCCTTTCGACCTCTTGTTTTAGTAGATCATAGATTCTCAACCTTATTTTCCCCACCGCCCACTTTGAAATTATTTTTTTTTCTAGCGCCCCCCCCCTCCCCCCCCACCCTTATCTTACCTACTTTTTATTTTTCTTACCATTTGTCTCGCGAATTTTAAACAACTTTTTGGAGCACAGTAACTATTACTTCTTTAACTGCTGTTAAAATTAAATCTTCCCCAACAGTGTGTGGTTTTCCTGTTTTTAATTTTAACTTACTACTATAGGTACTTTAGTGATAGTGATTAGGGCATGGTCGTCACACTTTTCTGGTCAAGGGCCGCATAGGACATTGTGAGGTATCACTGCGGGCCGCACATTAGTAGTAAGTTATTGGGAGTTCTAAAACCCCATTAGAGACACGACTGAATGAACCACCTCCGATCACTGCACTCCTCCGCTGCGCTACGCTGCGCTTCGCTCCGCTACGTCGCTCCGTTCTCTCCAGTGGTTCATTCAGTCGTATCTCTAATGTGGTTTTAGAATCCCAATAACTTAAAAATCAGTTGCTTGCACATCGGGATTTTCGGTTGTTTATTAATGTTTGATACCGCTTTCCTTTCATCATTCTAAAAAGATCTCTCTTACAATGAAGTTCGTTAAGCAACCGGTGTCATTACAGTTCGAAAATATTATCGTTGATTCTAAAAAACATCGTTTCCGACATGGAACGCTTTTACCAAATACAATACGTTGTATAATTTGTGGTCCGTCAAACTGTGGAAAAACTAATTTGGTTATTGGTCTACTCTTACATGAAAATGGATTAACATTTCGAAATGTTTATGTGTTCTCAAAAACTCTGTATCAACCGAAATATAAATATTTGGAGCAGGTGTTAAAAATGGTTCCTGGAGTGACTTTTTCAAAGTATCATGAAAACGAAGAAGTTCTTACTCCAGAAGCAGCAAAATGTAATTCTATAATTATATTTGACGATGTAGCGTGCGAGAGTCAAAATAATATGAGAAATTATTTTACGATGGGAAGACATAAATTTATAGACTGTTTTTATTTAAATCAGACATACAGCAAGATCCCAAAACAGTTAGTTAGAGACAATGCAAACTTAATCATTCTTTTTAAACAAGATGATATAAACTTAAGACATATCTATGATGAACACGTCAACACAGACATGACATGGCAAGAGTTTAAAAAAATGTGTTCAAGTATATGGGAAGAGCCCTATAATTATGTTGTGATAAATAAAGATTGTGAAAAAAACAAGGGGTGTTATCGCAAAAAGTTTGATACGTTTGTTGTATTTCATTAGTAGCATTTTTTCTCACTGTAAGTACCTACTTACCAACTGATCAGTTCATTCGTGTCATTAGTTGTCGAAGTGTCACGCTGAACGCATCAAAACATACGAACGGTTAATTGTTATTGTGATTTGTTAAACCATGCCGTACATTCCTGTTCATCGATTTTACTCTACCGAATTGAAACGTCTTAGAAGTTTTGCTACTTGGCCAAGAGGGTTAACTCAAAAAGCTAAGGAAATGGCTGAAGCTGGTTTCTTTTACACCGGATATGGTGATAGAGTTATTTGTTTTTACTGCGATGGAAAACTTAAAGACTGGACCCCTGAAGATCAGCCATGGGTAGAGCATGCACGCTGGTTCCAGTCCTGTCCGTATGTCTTAGTAATGAAAGGAGAAGATTACGTCAAGACCATAATAAATGGACCATATTGTACTGAAATTAAAGGAAACTGCAAACAAAATACACGAGAAGCCTCACAATGTAAGACCAGCATTACATCGATCACCTGTAAAATTTGTTTAGAGGAAGAATTAAATACCTGCTTCATACCTTGCGGTCACGCAGTGGCTTGTGCAAAGTGTGCTCTATCCATTGGAAGTAAGTGCCCTATGTGCCGTAAGGTATTTACAAATATAACTCGATTGTATTTCTAACTACACTATTTGCAACCTACTATAAATAGCTGAATATAGAACGGAGACTATCATTTTCGTGAGAACACTTACTTTAGTACAACCAATCAAAATTAAATACCTACATGTTATGGAAAAAAAAATTAAGAGACAAATTGTGGAGGCTGCAGAAGCTGTTAAAAAGAAGGTTAGGAAAATGAGAAATATTGAAACAGAAAAAAGTAGCATTTTGGAATCTGTTTTTAAACCAATTACAGATCCTCTTAATGAGATGGTAGAGAGATCAAAAAACCATTCCAAAACTTTAAAAAGTGAAGTTAAATTTGAAACATCAAGCCCATTGGACAACGACAAAACTCTTAAGAGAGAATCCAATATTGGATTTAATGTATTTAGCCCAAACAAATCTGATGACTCACAGAATAGCGACGAAGATTCAGAAACGATCGAGTGTGAAGAAAACGATGAGTCATTTAAAACAGTGGAATCGGGTTCCAGTGATCCAAGTTTAGACATTTCTTCGTGGTCCAAGTCTTCTGAAGCTTTAGGCGATATACCGTTTGGTGTTAGAAATGAACGTGGTAAAATCATGATGGGATCTTCACGTGTGGTTTTCTCTGATGATTATATTCAAGTTGGTGCGAATAAGTACAAAATAACGCCTGGAATAAACGAACTACTGTTAAAAAAACTTCCCGATTTATCTGCAATAACTGACGAAGATTTGAGGCACTACAAATTAATGTTGCTAGAGACGAATGTACATCGAAGAGATTACGATCCACATAAACCAATCAGAAGTAACAGGGGTCGAAAATATTTAAACGTTATAAAACCACTATTCAAGTTACGTAAAGTTTCAGCAAGCACTGACAGTAGCCAACCTGATTTGCGATTTCAAGGAGAGGGCCTTCCTCTGTTGAAGAAATGGAAGAAAAATGTTGACTACGTATACTGGGATGACCCTAATGAACTAGTTGAAAGATTAAAGCTATTAATTGCTTCAAAAGATGCTGGTAACACTGGGTTGGATAATGAAATAATATCTATTATAGAAGAATTGCGTGAAAGCGGCATTATACCTTAGTTAAATAAATAGCATTCATTTCCAAAAATTGTTTCATTTGAAGTTTATCAACTATACATAACGGTTCATGACATGACAATGGATAAGTTTGGACATCACATTCATAAACGACTGCGTTTATCAGACTTTTTAGAAAACTTTGATAAGATTTTGATGCGACCCGATACTGGGGAATTCGATTTACAAAGCACAAGATTAACTGGTATTACAATTCCTACGAAAGAGTCCGATGCTGTTAACAAAGAATACGTTGATAAACAATCTGAGCTGTATTTAAAGAAGGAAGAATTTAATTCAAGATTATACGTTTTAAAAGCAGATATTATAAAACATATTATTGATAATTTAAAAGCAGAATATTACACAAAAACGGAGTTAGAAAAAATTATAAATGCAAAAAATGAGCAAGCTACAAATTGTAAATGAAATTCATAAGGCAGCTCGCAAAAATTTTGTTCGACGTTCTGTATTTTTAAAAGGAATTGATGATTTATGGCAAGCAGACCTTATTGATTTACAAAACATAAAAAAATACAACAATGGATATAGGTATATTTTTGTAGTATTAGATTGTTTTTCTAAGTTTTCCTGGGCTATCCCTGTTAAAACTAAAACAAAAATTGAAATAGCAAGTGCGTTCAGTAATTTATTAATTAAAAGCCACCGAAAACCTGTTAATTTACAAACTGATATGGGCACAGAGTTTTATAATGACGAATTTAAAAAAATTTTGTTAAAAAATGGCATTAACCATTACTCTACATACTCTATTAAAAAAGCTTCTATAGTTGAACGACTAATAAAAACACTTAAAAACAAGTTGTTTAAAAGTTTTAGTTTGAATGGTAGTTATAAGTGGGTTGGTGAGCCTTTAAAAGGTGTCATGACTACATACAATAACACAATACACAGAACAACAAAGTATAAACCAAATGATGTAAACAAATCAAACCAAAGTATGGTTATGAAGAATATTAATAAATCTCAGAAAAATTTGAAATCAAAAATCAGTAAATTTAGGTCTGGGGATTATGTTAGAATAAGTAAATATAAAGGTAGTTTTGAAAAAGGATATACTCCAAATTGGTCTACAGAACTGTTTTTAGTTAAAAAAGTTCATCTTTCTAAACCGATCACTTATTCAATAGAAGACCTACACCATCAACCGATATTAGGAACTTTCTATGAGCAAGAACTTCAAAAAACGAACTGTCCCAATGTGTATCTTATTGAAAAGGTTATAAAGAAAAAAGGTAGTAAACTTTTTGTCAAGTGGTTAGGTCTACCTAATACTGAAAGCAGTTGGATTGATAAACGCGCAATTTTGTGATTTGTTTTAGAAAACGTTGTGAATATGATATCTATAAAATTAAGAATGTTATGAGAAGTTATCTCATTAATATCTCAGCTATGCACGGTGGAGGACTCGTTAATAGTCTGATTAATAATTTACCATTTGAATTACATTTACCTGGTTATAACTACTGTGGGCCTGGTACACGACTAAGAGAACGATTATTAAAAGGCGATCAGGGAGTCAATGAACTTGATAACGCTTGCATGAGACACGATATAGCATATAATAATTCAAACAATTTAGAAGATCGACACAAAGCTGATTTAGAACTCATAGACATGACAAAAAGGCGGATGAAATCTAAAAACGCTGGAAGAGGTGAAAAACTTGCTTCGTGGCTTGTGAACAAAGTGATGAAAACCAAAGTTAAACATGGTGCAGGCACGAAGTCATTTAAAACAATTGTTTCTACTATACGCAAACGACTGAAAAAAATAAAACCAAAAAGTGATTCTAAAGCAATAAAAGAAGCTTATTTAGCTGCGAAAAAATTGATGAGAAATAACAAAGGAGTGCGGCTGCCTCGTGTTATACCATTACCAAAAACAGGTGGTATTTTACCTCTTATACCAATATTTGCTGGACTTTCTGCTTTGGGTGCACTGGCTGGAGGCGCAGCGGGTATAACTAAAGCTGTAAATGATCATAAATCAGCAAAAAAGAATTTGGAAGAAGCTCGGCGTCATAATAAAATGATGGAATCTATTGCCCTAGGCAAAGGATTGTACATAAAACCATACAAGAAAGGAAGTGGACTTTGCGTGAATAATTCAAAAAACTAATGAAAAGGCTACCCAAGCGCGCTCTTACAAACATAGACATATTAGAATATGCAAGAGAAAACATACCTTACTTTAGAGGTGTTTTCATGAGAAATGAATTGCCAAAAAAGCCTAAAGACATTGAGTGTGCGATTATCAATTTAGATAGTTCAGAGAATGAAGGAACCCATTGGGTAGCCTACGTAAAAGTTTTAAACTATTGCGAGTATTTTGATAGTTTTGGCGATTTAAAGCCCCCAATCGAGTTAACTAAGTATTTGAAATTTAATATAACATATAATTATTGCAGATATCAAAGTTTTAATACAACTAATTGTGGACATTTATGTTTAAAGTTTCTTATTGAATTTTGGAAAAATGTGATGTGATTACCTATGTAATTCATACAATTATAATGTAAAATGTTTTAATAAAGTATTGTGACTATACAGGGTGTGGCAAATTCTTGGTCACTGAAGGGTAGCTACCTTTTCTCTTGTAGTTAGAAAGTTTTGTTCTTAGGAAACTTCATTTTTATTTTGAAGAAAAAAATAATTGCATTTTTAGATTTTTCAAAAAAAGTACAGTTAGCCTAAAAAATTACATTTGTCAAAAAAAACAAGTTGGTCTTAATCGACTCTATTTCCCACCAGGAACACTTCTCCCAAAGTAACTTATCAAATCAAATCGTAAGTTTTTGCAATAATTCAAAAAAACACATCCAATACATTTTCTATGAAATGAAGAGTTGTAAACATTACAGTGCCACTTAATTAATCGTTCTTAATTTAATTTCGTAACTGCTCCGGTAAGCTGGGAGGCTATTGTAAAGAGCGTATTTCAATTTAGAACAAAGTGCTTCCCTGCAGATGTACAAATGGTATGCTCCATGCATACCAACATCTCTTGCGGGTCTGTCTGAAGCGCCTAAGGCTTTACAATAGCCTCCCAGCATGCCGAAGCCATTACGAATTTAAATTAATAACCATCGAATAAGTGGCACTATAAGGTTTACAACTACTAATTTCATAGAAAATGTATCGGGTGTGTTTTTTTGAATTATTGCAAAAACTTACGATTTGATTTGATAAGTTACTTTGGGAGAAGTGTTCCTGGTGGGAAATAGAGACGATTAAGACCAACTTGTTTTTTTTGACAAATGTAATTTTTTAGGCTAACTGTACTTTTTTTGAAAAATCTAAAAATGGAATTATTTTTTTCTTCAAAATAAAAATGAAGTTTCCTAAGAACAAAACTTTCTAACTACAAGAGAAAAGGTAGCTACCCTTCAGTGACCAAGAATTTGCCACACCCTGTATATTTATAAACTTACTTTTATTGCTTTCATTTCTAAAATGTCTTTCACGCTGTCTATAACAGGCAATACTTCGATTTTATCTACCACCTATTATCCAACTTTGCAATTCGATGGTGAATATGAGTGTGCTTTGTTATATATGTCTACATTCAATTCAATCCCAAACATTGACAATAGAAACAACATATTTCATTATGACAACAATGAAGTCGTAGAAATACCAGAAGGTGCATACGAACTACAAGATATTTCAGACTTTTTGAAATCCAACGTAAAAAAAGGAACAACTTTTAGTTTATTTTGCAACAACAACACATTGAAAACATTTATTTTTTGTTCTAAGGACATTCATTTCGAAAAAAATAATTCTCTCGGAACCTTATTGGGGTTTGGTAAACAAACTCTAAAAGCCAATATAATACATGAGTCACAGCTTCCAGTTAACATTTTATCGACAACTGTAGTGCGAGTCGAATGTGATATAGTGAGCGGATCATATATTAATGGAAAATCAAGCCACGTTATATATGAATTTGCACCTAACGTCCCACCTGGATATCGAATAATAGAAGTACCTAAAAATATTATTTATTTTCCTGTCAATCAAAGTAATGTTAGTTCTATAAATATCAGATTATTAGATATAAATAATAACTTGATAAATTTACGAGGTGAAGAAGTCCAATTATATATGCATATCAGAAAAAAATGATCGACTTTAATAAATATAGTAATTCAGTGAGAAAACACATCAGTACTCATCGACCTATCCCAAAAGGAACAACTACGAAAAATAAGAAAATAACCAAAGAAAATAAAGAATTTCTGAAACTAATTGGATTACTAAAATGAACATTTTAGATATAACAAGTTCACCAGCATACGATAGCACCATAGACGGTATCGAATATCATTCATATAAACCATACGTAACAAGTTTCAACAGAAATGATGAAATCCGGATACCTATTAACCAACAGGATTTATACATATTACCATCAGCGAGTACCCTATACTTAGAAGGAACAGTAAACATTATAAAAAAGGATACAAAGCAAAAGGTTACTGCTGTTGAATTTACAAATAATCCATTGCTTTTTCTGTTCCAAGATGTACGTTATGAACTTAATGGGGTGGAAATTGATAGAATAAAAAATGCTGGTATGACTACAACAATGAAAGGTTTATTATCCTTTAATGAAAATGATGCAAAAATTGCAAAGGCTTGGGGTTGGGATGTAAATGGAACAAAGACAAACGATGGTGGAAAATTTTCTGCTTCAATACCTCTTCGTAATATTTTAGGATTTGCTGAAGATTATAAGAAAATCATTATGAATTGTAAGCATGAACTGATATTACTACGAAGCAATACAAATTTAAATTCTTTGAAATTTCCATCTGGTGAGATCCTCGAAGATATAATTATAAATAAACTAGTTTGGCGCGTTCCACATATAAAGGTATCTGATAAAGAAAAAGTACATTTATTAAAACTATTAGAAAAGGACCGCCCTCTACATTTTGCTTTTAGAAATTGGGATTTATATGAGTATCCATTATTACCAAAGACAACTAAGCATACTTGGTCAATTAAAGCATCTTCACAGATTGAAAAGCCCAGATATGTCATATTGGGTTTACAAACCAACAGAAAAAACTTAGCAGAAAAAGATATGTCACAATTTGATCATTGCAATTTAAGAAATGTCAAAGTGTATCTTAATTCTACCTATTTTCCTTATGAAAGCTTAAATGTTAGTTTTAAAGATCAGATAATTTCATTAGTGTATGAGCAATATGTCAATTTCCAACAATCTTACTACGGACGCAAAAGTGAACCGTTGCTAAGTGCATCTGAATTCAAAGAAAAGGCACCGCTATTCGTAATCGATTGTTCTAGACAAAGCGAAAACCTTAAATCAGGTCCCGTAGTTAGCGTTCGTGTGGAACTTGAATGTGATTCAGAGATACCTGATCAAACAGCAGCTTATTGTCTCATTTTAAATGATTCCATTATCGAGTACAGACCTTTGAGCAATATAGTCAAGAAAATATCGTAAAACATGAATCCTTGCGAAACTAAATATATTATAGTAGATGTGCAAGGTTTTAAAGACACAAAAAATAATTTTATTGTAAAGGAATTGGCTATTTTGACTGAAAATTACACTCAAACTTTTCTTATCAAGCCCCCCTACCCATTTCAAAACCTATCAAAAGAAGAAAAAAAGCATGTGCGGTGGATAGAAACTAATCGTGGAATTTTTTGGAGTGAAGGTTTTATTGACTATAGAGAATTTAGGCGCACTATTAAGCCATATTTGAGTATGAAAAATGTTTTAACTAAAGGAACTGAGAAAAAAAAGTGGATCAAGGACTTTTGCGAAAACTGTGAAATAACAGATATAGGAGAAAAAGGATGTCCTAATTTTTTAAAATTGTACAATGATTATGAAGAATGTAATGTGAATTTAAATTGTGTTCATCATAGGAAAATGTGTGCTTTGAAAAATGTTATGTGCATGAAGAAGTGGTATGATGATAACAAAGTAAATGTTTTTTAAGTTTATTATTTTAAGTGCAATAAAAAAATATTAATCCTGATTACTTTAGTTTTATTTCAATACTTTAACTGAACCTCTATATAGATATCTACCTAACCTACCTCTATATAGGTATTACAGAAATAAAAAGACAGTATTTTATTAGATTCAATTTATTATTTTAAAATCTACTAACTTACAATACTTACTAGAATAGTTAACATACTTACTATATTACAATACTTACTAAAGTTATAAAACTAAAATACAATTGAAATACTTACTAATTTTAAACTTCTTAAGAATCATTAATTATGTTTTCTGAAATATTTTTAATAACTCTTTGAGTTTGATCTAGTATATTGTCCATAAAGTCTTTCACTATATATTGAGCAGATATCACAATATCACTTTCTTTGTCACTATTATTTTCACCACTTATGTCTATTATTTTGATTTGTATTAATCGTCTTCCACGGCACGGCTCACGGTTCAAAACAAATGATGATCGCCGCAAGTTTCCACGGTGCTTCATTTCACTTGTTTTCTTTGTTTTGCGTTTTGGACGCTTTGGAGTTTTCTTGTTAATAAAATTAATGATGGGTAAATCTTCATCTTCAACCGGATTCTGTGCACATTGGAAAAGAAGATCTTGGGTGTCAATTCCAAAGATTCCATCTTGCGTTTCACCATCGATTCCCGTCGTTAGGTCAGCCATTTTCTATAAAAAACAAAAAGAAAAATATTAGTTTGGTTTACCTTATTTTTCAAAAGAAGAATCACTATGTAGAAAACAAAACTTCAAAACTTACCGATAATTTAGCTCAGGATGTATTGGTGACTAATAAATGTGTGTTCGCTGGGCGCCGTTCGAATAGGGAATAATGAGGAAACTAACAAGGTATAAGTTTTCGCTGATGCTACAAAATCATGCAAAGACCTGTCGATGTGCTCGAACGTGGGAAAAATTTTACTGCGCTAAGTGAACTAAAATGCATAGTATGGAGAAAATGTAGGTACTTAAATCACAAATTGAATGCTAAAAGTAAAATAAAAAACAATTATCATGACAAATAAACTTATTTATTTTAAAAATTATAGACAATGTTTACTTAAAACTATAACTTAAAGGCTTAAACACATTTTAAGGACAAGTATATATCATAAATTTATTACTACCACTAATTTTACACAGTTAAACCCCAAGAATAGAAATGTGTCCCCAGGCTCTGCTTGACTTTTTATCTTGCGAAATAAGTCGCTTATCGTCGCTACTGGAAAGCGCAATTTTGTTAACAGAACGTGTAAATATTTCATGTTTAATACTTTTAAATAACACGTTCTTCTTTCGCAGTACATCTGCTGAATACAATGTGTTTTTATAATCTGAGATATTTAGATCTCGAACGACACAAGATTTAACTCCTTTAGCCTTTTTGATTTCTGTTTCAGTATTTTTAATACAGTATAATTTAGAGCGTAATCCTACAAACTCGGTGATTATTTTTCCACACATTTCATCTTTAAAAAGACCCGGTACTTTTTTGTTAATTATGGGTAAATCGTGATAATTATCAACTGAATAATTACTGGTATCGAAATATTTCAAAAAGTTATTTTTTAATTCTTGATAAAAACTTGCTGTTTCAATGTGATAAATAAAGCTGTCTGTATCAGTGTAACACATCTTCAACCGGTCTTTATAGAATGGTTTGAATACAGAATAGTGAAAATCATACATATGTGATTTAGACAATTCTAGGACTGTAAATCCTATATACAAAGGCTTATCTAAAACAATACGATCGGGCTTTAATTGAATCGCAACCAAACTTTCCGTAAAAACAGAAGCACTGTGAAAATTGGGACTAGCGATTAATTTCTCTGCGTTATTTCTTTTTTTAGTTCTGTTGTTATGGTCGCTCCATTGATTTACTAATTCAACCTTAACTTTTTTTCTATTATTTTCCAATGTTTTTCCAAAAACACAGTTGTTAAGCAATTTAAAAAAGCCTTGTTCAAAGATTGACGTTGTATTTTGACGCAAATTTGTATTGAGATCTATGTACTGCTTTAAGTAAGGACTCTGACGAAAAGTTATAGCACGATGTATTTTTTTTAAGATTAAACCATGCTTTAAGCATGTTTTCAAATGTACATAATGTATTACGTAATTAAATTTATCGTATAAATTTGGAATCAACTTTTCGTTTTTTCCGCCTGGTGGAATATCTTTTTCAGGGCAAAACGGCAGGTCGTTATGTTCGCAATGTAATTTTTTAGGATAAATTAGATCAACTTCCAGAATGTACCCATACTCTGCATCATTTGGAATATTATTTACATTTAATTGATCTATCTCGGACTGATCAAGGAATCTAAAGTTTGATAAAGGCAATGATTTACACATGCCGAATCCATAAAGATTAACACAATCAAAATAGAGTATATATGATTCTGGCATCAGTGGGTCATAATCTAAAATAAATTCGTTATTCGCTTTGGCATGCCTGTGTGCTACCATAACAACGCCTCCTCGTATGCCAGTTTGTATAAGATCTATTATCGCAGGGTCATCTATTAATTCCAACTCAATGCCTGTTTTTAAAAGCATTGCATCGAAAGACAAACTCGGCGCTGTTACGTAAAAAGCGGGGTCCAAGTGGTAGTAGTGTTTGCAAGTTTTTCTAAACTTTTCAAATATATCTGTCAATAATAACACATCTGTTTTTAAATACAAATCAGTATATTGTCCCAAATTACAAATGTTAAATTGTTTCCAAACCGTTTGTGCATGCTCGTAATCTTCATTCGATATGTGCTCCTTGTTAAGAGAGCTGTAAAACTTTTCTTTGCTAGGCAGAGATTGTTCGTTGTAACGTTCGCATGAGCTCATGTATTCGTATGGATAAACGCCTTTGCGTCTTAATAGAGCAAACTCGCTCGCGTTTGGGTAATAATTGCTTAGGTGGTTTAACTCACAAGCTTTCATGGTTTTGGCAAGTTGTTCTAAACTGGTTCCTAAAAATTTAAACGAATCTACAAATCGCAACTGCATAAACTCATTTTTCGTTATGGGAATAAACTTTGTGAACGAAATATAATTTTCTTTCGTTTTAGGGATTATTTTTATTGATCCAGGTGCTTCGCCGAGTTTTTTGATAAACAAATGACAATCATATCCTGCTAAATTATGGAAAAAAATGGGTACAAACTTTGGGATTTTGTATTGTAAATTGCATATACTATGGGCTGCCCCTCGGTACCGACCAGTAAGATGGCAATGGTCCCTAACTTTATCTCCGAATAGAAAAGATTGACAAATATGGCATCGGACTGCATTTTTAAAATCAATTGCATCATTCGCATTGAAAACGATGGGAACGTTTTGTGACAATACTGCATGGATATCACGAGTATCTCTGTAGAGACAGGAAATAAACTTATCTACACAATCCAGTCCGCGATATGTGACAAATTTATTGTAAGAAGGGTCAACAGAACAAACTGTTTGATATGCGAATGCTACTGGCACATGTTTTTGGGTGGTACGTGTATATGCGCCTTGAGATTGTGATGCACTTTCACCCACATCTTCAAGCATAGTTTCAAAATCTGCGTAAATTACAAAGGGAATGTCTTGCTTGCGCTCAAAATTCTTAAATTTAATTACGGAACCCTTTTCTGGTAAAACTGTGACAATACCGTTACAAGTGTGACTATCCACATCATCTTCCGATTTGAAGAAAAGCAAACAAGTATCACAAAAATAGATACGACCATTATGCTTGGTTATTTGACTTCGCACTAATCTCGATAAGTTTTTGATGAGACAGAAGTGAGATGTTGTGTTATTTTCTAACCAGAGTAGGTGAATTGTTTTTTTATTTTCATGATTGTCTGATTTATAAAGCGGGCCTACAACGGTTTTGTTATTTTTTAAGCCAAAAATGATAAAACTCAGGTTTGGGTTGTTTTCTTCGAATATTTTAATATCAGAAAATGTCACAGGAAAAGACATATTTTCAATATTAAGTACCTCGCGAAAGTGTACATATGACGAAACCTTTTCTTGGTGGCTCTGAACTGGATAGAGAGCTGCAACTACGCTCCACAGAAAGCAATATTCGTCATTGTTGCGAATATTTAAACATGCTTTCTTTTTCTTAATGAATTCTGGCAACTCAATATAGGTCGAGCCATGAAGCGGTTGGTATTTATTAATATTTATCTCAAGATGTAAGCAGTTAAGAAAGGTCCAGCCCGAATCTCGCTCTTCAAATTGATCTATTTTTGTGCGTATTGTATTGATAACATTCGAATACAAAGCCTCGAAATTATAATTTCCATAAACTGGAATATTTTTGGTAAAAAATGACTTTGTCTCTTGTTCATTATTTTTGTAAAGTAAAAACTTTGAAAACAGCTCAAAGTTAACTTTAACGCAGATATGTTTTTTTAAGCATTCATCTAAGATTAGTTTAACTTTGTTTCGTATAGAATCTAAAAAAACGTCTATAGAATGTTCATTTGTGTGTTGCGCAGCAATTCTGTACGATATGATTCGTCTCCGAAAGGCTGATGAAACAATTTCAATGCCATCCGCGTCGATATGCGGTTCACTTACTACGTTTTGTTTATGTGCATTACTTCGCAAATGACCTATCCAATGCCTACCGCTGCTAATAGATGTGTTACAAACTGCACAGAATGGCATTATGACAGGAAATATCTCAATATTTGCTTATTTATGAGACAAAATTAAAGTACTTACCTACCTATCCAATTATTAGAAAAATACTTGTATTACAAACTACTGTACCTACCTACTTATCAATAACGAATTAAGTAAATTTAACTACACAAAAAATGTTAGGTATCACTATTACCTATGTATAGAAATTAATTGAAAGTTTATAAACTATTTACCTACTATAGATTACATATGTACCTACCTAGCGATGATGGAGGCCTGCCTTAATATTTATAAAATAAAAATCCTATTAAACTGCATAGGTATACTTCATTTTATTTGAACAACAAAATTTACAAAATTTAGTGATAACATTAATTTATTTGAAATTAATTTTATCACTAAATTTTGTTTCATGAAAATTTAGTGATAAAATTAATTTATTTGAAATTAATTTTATCACTAAATTTATATGGATTAGAATTTTTAAAAAGCTTAAAAGTGGTAATGAGAAATTCTTGCAACGTGTCCCACTCTCGACAGTTGTCGCCGAGGCGAAGCTTTACAGACGTAAGTGCTTTTTTATAACGTACGTCAGGAGGCGTATTTTGCACGTCTGCGAGGTTGTAAAGCTTCACCTCGACGTAAAAGTCACCCTCGGTGGTAGGAGTGGTGCGTCGGCTCTGCCCTCCGGAAACCCGCGTGGTGAAGGATGATGTCGTCACAGCAGCGCCGCCGCCTCCGTTTGTTGACGTACTGGCCCTTTCTTCGGATTTCAAAATTGAGAAGATGTCTGTCTTCCTTTTCTTAGACCTGTAAACAAAAAATAAAACAACATCTTAATAATATGTTTACGTTTGTAAGAAAGAGGTTCCTACCTATCTTTTAACAAATGGATATTTAAGAATCATTAATGTACCTAATGAATTTGGTATAGGCGATGAGGGCACTCTACAAATAAAATTTCATTAAATTGAATTGGTCATTATTACATAGGTACTTACCATGAAAATTCCGGCTCTTGCGAATCAGACTGTGTGTGCGGTGTGAGCAGAGCGGGAGGCTGAGCGAGTGCGGCTGCGTTCTCCACGGGAGCGATCTTGCGCTTCGATGAAGACTTCGAAGCTCTCGGCTTCTTGGCAGGCGCAGGCGGCGGTACTGGAGCAGCGACCACTGTCACTTCAGATTCGTATTCAGAGTCCGACCTACAAAAGATAAAATATTATAAGTAATGGATGATTTTAAAACGAAGATTTGAAAACGCGCGACAAGGAAATACTCACTCACATTGTTTGTTCGATGAAACTGGAACTGGCAGCAGGCGGGCGAGTCTTCGAGCAGCGTCGTCGGTGGAGTTAGCGGTCAGCTCAGGCGACGGAGTCGGCGGGCAGCTCAGGCGTCGGAGTCGGCGGGCAGCGAAGGCGGCGGAGTCGGCGGGCAGCGCAGGCGGCGAGGGTCAGCTCTGGTAGCAGGAGTTCCAGCGTCGAGATGCCAGCGAAAGTATGACGGTTTTTCCGTTTTCCACAGTTTTATAGCCAATAAATTCACTTGTCAGCAATAATTATTCCAATTCAAATAGTATTAAGTATTAAAATAAATCAAACAAATTTGAATCCTAAATTTGATATAATTATGGAATCATAATACTTCTCATAATTAACACTAAGGCGGTTTTCAGTTTTATTCATATTTGTTCTCATCGTCGGTATAAACGAATTTGATTCTTGTCGTCTAGTAGTTAGAACTCATTGCGCATGCAACAAGATAAAATCACGATCGTAAAAACACCTACCTATTGAAATCCGATCAAAGACCGGTTGCACCAACTCAAATGACAGAAAAAAATCCATTACCCACTAGCATGGTCCAATTGGTCCACTATGCCAAGGGTGTAGTCAAAGACACGTCCGACCAGTATACTCATAGGTACCTTAATTTTTACTAGGTCGTGCCAGTTTCCTTATTTTATTTTTAATAGGTTTTATTATAGGTAAAAGTAAAAGGGCATAAGTAAAAGGGCATAATTTTGTGTACATCGAAAAAAGAATTCCTTTTTGAAGTATAAGTTCAAGATTCGAACCCACGACCTCCATGCATTGATATTAATGCTTGGGAGTTGTAGTGAAAGTGCAAAATATTATTAACAGTTAGGTAAGTAGGTAGATAGTATAATTTCATTCTGATGGTTTATTCATTAATGTAAATTCTGCGAAAATAAATAACACAAATATATTTCTAATTACTAGGTAGGTACCTACTCGATCTTAATATGGTAGTAATGTAAATTGTAAGAATGAAATAAGCTACATAATTATGTAAGTTTCAATATTCTATTATTTGTGGGTTTCTTTAATGTACGTGTACTAAAATATTCAACTTTTTTAGTTTAGTAGGTAATGTTAAATATCTACATCCTCAGTAACAAAAAAAAAAAAAAAAAAACACAACTAGAAAATAAAAACTGATGTCATAAAATAAATTAGTAGGTTTTCGTTGTCTAAAAACAAACTAGAAAACTAATTATTATCATTATTCTAATTTAGATCAAAACTAGTAAGAAATCAAAATGCCGTTAAGATTCTTTAAAATATTTTTTTTACTTTGAAAGCAACATGTTCTGAAATCTGATCATTACGAGTTGTAGCAAAAGTAAAAAATTAATTCTCAGCTAGTTAGTTAAGATTGTGACAACATGTAAAAATTATGAACCTAGCCTTTGGATTTGGATTAAATGTTTTTTATGAAAAACAAATATTTACCTAATAAAAATTATGTAAGTGTTAAAAACAAAGCATGAATTTAAATAAAAAGTCTCAAAATCTACTAATCCACCTACATCATTTTTACTAAACTTCATTTTATCTGTAAAATCTCCGTTCGGACCTTCGACAGGTACCTACAATGGCCTATGATTTAAGATATCATTACCTACTGCTCTGTAAAGCAGAATATAAAAATATAAAAAATATTTGTACATTAACTGCAACATAAAATATTGGACGCTGCATCGAACACTCTGTTTAATTCCCATAGAACTGTCGACGCAGCATACGACGAACGGTGTGAAATGATACCGCGTGTGACAGAGTCATTGTTGGCTTCACAGAGAAAATAATCACTTGGTTGGCTTAGCTTAGACACGTTCAGTTTGAATTTTCAAGTTATTTTAACAATGGTTTTAAAATCAGTGAAATTACGCAAAATTAAATGTGAATAAAAGGACAATGTAAGTATCTATCCCATAGTATTTTATATAAATGTATTCATATAAATTTAACAACCCATTTAATTATGTCACTGATTTATTTAATTATTTTATCTATTTTTGATTTGTGTTGTGTGTATCGTAGTGGCGAAAATAAAACTTTTTTCTAGGTAGGTATTTCTTTTTTATTATTTTTATAGAACTGCGGGCTTAAAACGATCGTTAAAGCTGTGATTCTGCTATATCGACCTTTTTAAGCCTTTGTTTTAGATACAATTTTTATATCATTTTAATACATTTTTTATTCAACCCAAGCTGAGCTGTGGCTGGGCTGAAGGTCAGATTAAACTTAGATAAAAAGAAACTACTTACAGTTTTCAATCCGGTTATAACCAAGTTTAACAAGTTTAAATTAAATTAAATTTACCGTAATCGATAGTAAAAATAAATAGACGTACCACATAGTATCTAGTTAAAATATTTTTTTTCTTCAAAAAAATTATAAAATAATTTACCTGAATTTAGACGTAAGTATTTAAATTTAATAATAAAAATTGTTAATGTTTCATAATTTTAATTTATTCTTATTTTTATTTTCACAAGTAAAACACGTAGCTTGACATCTTCCGCGACTTTTCGTAAAATTAAATCCATCAATTATTGTTATGGTAAGAAACTTTTAATTTTAATACATTTTTTATTCAACCCAAGCTGGGCTAAAAGTGAGACAATACTTAAATAAAACGAAACTACAAAGTGGTCATAGCGATCCTGCTGAATAAATGAATTTTGAACAGGTTTCTAATCGATCCTTGCTACTTATGTATAAAATAAAATAAATTTATCGTATTCGATAGTAGAAAAAAAAAACATAGGTAGGTACTTAATATTATCATAATCAGTGAGAGTTTAATCCTACCTTGGTCTCTCAGGACAATACCTACCTCGGGTCGTTCAGCTGATTGCGTTAGGCATCATAATCAGTGAGAGTTTAATCCTACCTTGGTCTCTCAGGACGATACCTACCTCGGGTCGTTCAGCTGATTAGGTTAGGCATCACAATCAGTGGGAGATAATCCTTCTTTGGGCTCCCGGAGTGATACTTACCACGGGTCATTCAGCTGATTGTGTTAGGCATCATAATCAGTGAGAGTTTAATCCTACCTTGGTCTCTCAGGACGATAACTACCTCAGGTCGTTCAGCTGATTGGGTTAGGCATCACAATCAGTGGGAGATAATCCTACCTTGGGCTCCCGGAGTGATACTTACCATGGGTCATTCAGCTGATTGCGTTAGGCATCCTAATCAGTGAGAGTTTAATCCTACCTTGGTCTCTCAGGACGATGCTTACCTCGGATCGTTCAGCTGATTACATATATAAAATCCCGATGTGCAAGCAATTGATTTTTAAGTTATTGGGATTCTAAAACCACATTAGAGATACGACTGAATGAACCACTGGAGAGAACGGAGCGACGTAGCGGAGCGAAGCGCAGCGTAGCGCAGCGGAGGAGTGCAGTGATCGGAGGTGGTTCATTCAGTCGTGTCTCTAATGGGGTTTTAGAACTCCCAATAACTTACTACTCACATTCTTGAATTATTTAGTTGACGATTTTTCGAAATTCCTAAAGGGGTTAAAATCCTAGTAGGTACTAACGAACTTGAAACTTTTCATAAGTTTACGGGGCTCGAAGACTCGCTGCTTATCAGTTCCTTTTTTATTTATTTATTTAAAATATGTATTATCAGTTCCTATTCTGCGGTCTGACATAACTCACTTTGCTCGCAATATAACTACTCATGAAGTTAAAATGCCAGCGGATTGAGCTTCAAACCAAGCGAGCGAAGCGAGCCGAATTTTTGTAAGTCAAATACAATATGTGACACTTGATTTTTTTTTTGCGGTTTTCAAAGAAAAGCTAGCTTATCGGTTCATATTCTGTGATTATGAAGTGAAATGCGAGCAAAGCGAGCCCAATTTTTTAACACAAATGCAACATTGTGATACTTGATTTTGTTTGCGGTGATCAAAGAAAAAAATCGCTGCTTATTGGTTCCTAGTCTGTGGTTAGACTTTACTCACTTTACTTACCTTACCCATGAAGTTAAATGCGAGTGAAGCAAGCCGAATTTTTAAGAAAAATGCAACATTGTGACACTTTATTTTGTTTGCGGTGATCAAAGAAAAAAATCGCTGCTTATTGGTTCCTAGTCTGTGGTTAGACTTTACGCTCTTTACTCGCAATATACTTTACCTACTCATGAAGTTAAATGCGAGCGAAGCGAGCCGAATTTTTTAAGACAAATGCAACATGTAACACTTGATTTTGTTTGCGGTGTTCGAAGGAAAAACTCGTTCCTTATTGGTTTATATTATGTGGTTAGACTTAACTCACTTTATTCACAATATACCTTATTTATAAAGTTAAATGCGAGCGCAGCGAGCCAAATTTTTTAAGACAAATGTAACATTGACACTTGATTTTGTTTGCGGTGCTCATAGAAAGGCTCGCTGCTTGTCGGTTTCTATTCTGTGGTCAGACATAACTCACTTTGCTCGTATTATACCTACTCATGAAGCTAGATGCGAGAAAAGCGAGCTCCAAACCAAGCAAACAAAGCGACCTTCCCTATCTCGAAGTTTTATAATCAATTATAATTATTAATGTAGCAACGTAGGTAGTATCATTCATCATCATCGTTTCCTTGCCCTTTTTCAACTAGGTTGGGTCGGCACAACATTTTCTCTAACGTGGTAGCATCATTATCTATCAAAATTGTTTGCTTGGTCGCGGGCTGCACCAATACCGTCCACGGGACACACTTTGACGACCACTGGATTATGGTGTTTTGTTTTGCATATTTTATTTATTTAGGTACATTGTTTGTGAGAGAAATAAATAAATGATTTTGATTTTGATTTGATATTTTAGACTACATTATCGCCCCCTCTGCTTCATCTCAACGCCCCCCAATTTTCTCTGGGTCTTCTACTGCCCCCCTGAAAGTCTCAAACGCCCACAAGGGGGCGTTATCGCCCACGTTGAGAACCTATGTAGTAGATGGATACGAAAACTAAAAAAATTAAATAATATCGTCAGGAAAGGAAGAAACGCTAAAGCGCCAAAATGCGATTCATGGGAAATTAAGTTTAAAGTTTCAAGTTTAAAGTTGGTTTCTCACAAATCGCATTTTGGCGCTTTAGCGTTTATTTTTTTCTACCTAAGAAGAGGCGAATCGAAGTTTTAATAAAAGATTCTGACCTCAAATTAGTCCAATTCAACCTTCATTTTCATTTACTAGATTCGCTTGACCAAAGATTTACCTACCTACCAATTTAAACCACAATTAAATTTTTAATTAAGTACTCAGTTGTTCACTATCCCAAGGCAAAGTCGAAACTGAATAACGATATTCTTAATTATTGACTTGAGACCAAATATCTGCGTAAAATAGATTAAGTATTATCAGGTGTTAGTTAATTTCAAGGAAATATTGAAAATAAAATAGCATCTAATTCACAAATACGAATGCACCACAATGTTACTACAAACAAGATTGCGCTATAACCTATCTGTAAATAGATCTGATTATTGTGATTTTCTGAAAAGATACAAAATAACCAAGCCAATTTATACCGTAACAAGTAAACAATAGAGTCGTTCATTTTCTCAGATTCGAAGATGAGCATAACGGTGAGCGGTATAGCTCATTGATTTCAATAGATGATGGAAATTAGAACATTGAATTACTGTTATTGATGAGTTGGGAAGTGGAACGGCTTGAATACTTAGAAGTCAAAGACCATTTATTCTATACTAGCGACCTGCCCTGGCTTTGCATGGGTGCAATATTGTACAAATTATTTACACAAACTTTCCCCGTTTATCACTCTTGCTATTATAAGTGAAAACCGTATCGAAATCCGTTGCGCGGTTTAGAAGTAAGCTGAAAAATAGACAAAGGCACTCAATGATTTTTTTATACCTACATTATAATAAGAGATTGGCGATAGAGGGTCTTAGTTATAAAAATGCGTTGAGTATTACTTAATCGGTGTTCAGTGGAACGGTCTTTCATGGTTTAAACAGTGTTTTTCTTTGATTTACCTTTCAGAGCTAGGTGATTCTACTCCTGGTTCTTTCACGACCAGCACCATGATGCTACATAGAGTTTTAGAAATTAGGTACTAGATTTACATGTCACAGAAAAAAGGCAGCTGTACAAAAACTGCTGAAGCGCTAGTTTTCAGTGGCACCATAGAAGTGGCGCAGCAGCAGCTGTGACACGCGCTATGCTCAATGTAGGATAAAAGTAGCAGTCAAGTGATTAAACAAATTAACAATGACTACACACAAATTAAAACAAAATAAAGTAAAAAATTACCGACCTAATAAATTATTGACCGCCCGCTCGTTGGTCCGATGACATCGTGAACGTGGCTGGGCAGCAATGGATGAGGCTGGCAAGGGATCGAAGAGAATGGCGGAGTAGAGAGGAAGCCTATACCCAGCAGTGGGTGCATACCGGCTGAAGGTAGATAGATAGAAAATGAAAAAGACGTCAAAGCATCTGTCACCAACTCAGTTTAATTAACGAAAGTGAGTTTTGTATCGGTGCTTCAAGCTTGTAGAACTATCGGTGAGAATATTTTCGTGCCCATAATCAAATCACATACTTAGCCACTTTTACGTTGAGTACATCAAACCACTTGATAAAGAAGTAAAGTTATGCACTCCAGATAACCGTAGATAACGAATATAAACAAAAACTAGATAAAAATGCAGCATTCTTACATAAATTACGCAAAAGTAAACAGGTAAAAGATGATGAAGCAATAAGGCACGGTAGATATTTTCCCAAATCATCAGTTTTTTAAGTCATAATAGTCACACATTACATTTAAAAAAATAAAAAATAAAAAAATAAAAATAAAAATAAAAATATTTTATTTCAGACAATTATAGTCCATATTAAATTAAAATTAAAAGTTACATTTAAAGTTCAGTTAACATTTGAACCGCACTTTCTGTTAATATAGAAAACCATCTGAATATCCCACGATCTTTACCGTAAGCACAATTACATAAATTTTTCGTCCGCAATCAAAGCGCTTAGTGCTAGAGCTATGCTATAGAAAACTGCAGTGTATATCACACTCCCTATAAGTATAACACATATCCATTATATATAGTACATTATCTACAAGCAAGCTATAAATAAACTCAATATGTGAAGATGTTTAAATGGTCAATAGTTACTTTTTTAGAATAGTTATTTAGTCATTAAGGACTGTCTGTTTTCCAAAAATATAAAAAATAAATTCCCTGCCCCGGCTCTGCGGTGATCTCCAAAGAACAGCACCGAACTGAACTAAATCGTGCCTCAGGTTTACTTCCGCTCCAGTTTCCATCGAGAAAGAGACTTATCCTAAGGAATGTAGGCATACAATCAAAATCATTTGAAGAAGTATTGGTGGTTCTCAGGCCTGAAACTGTGCTAAGCGAACGCCCACGCAGTTTTATACAAAAGTACTCGCGCGACGACGCAACTTCTAGTCCTATGGACAAAATGTGATGGCCTTTACCACCGCTTTTGCTCAGCTAAGGGGTACATGTGAGAAGTGAAGTTAAAGTGAGAAAGCCTTTACTAAGGTGTGGGCTGATATGGCTTCTTTCAAAAATCTTGAAACTGAAAGTGAGAAACCATGTCTTTCTTATCAGGTTGGCAAATTCAACAGGTTAGCAGATTCAAGATGAATCTGCTAACCTCTAACAAGATACTTTTCACAACGTTCCATTCAATGCAAATAAACAAACAAAAAACAATACGTTTCTATTCCACGTCGGTTCCGAACAATTGAGCGACGAGGTCGTGCGGTGAGTGGCAGTTGCTTTTTGTCGGAACACTTCACAGACCTGCGGGTTGCCTACCTAACTATGAGATGACAAAGCTCCAATCTAATACACATTCGTAATAAATGACTTATGAAACGATGAACGAAATACCATCAAGGATGTAGTCCATAGGTTCTCAACGTGGGCGATAACGCCACCTTGTGGTTGTGGGCGTTTGAGACTTTCAAGGGGGCAGTAGAAGACCCAGAGAAAATTAGGGGGTATTGAGATAGTGCATTTAGATATGGGGCTCTTGAAAAAAATATATATTCTCAAAGTGGACGGTGGGCAAAATAAAGTTGAGAAACTATGATGTAGTCAAGGAAATGGTAATTTACAAATCAGATGTTATGCGTTTTAGGTAATAAGCTACTTCGATGTTTTGTTGTTTAGATGACTCATGATAGGTCGTCTATACTGTTGTCGTATCGTACACATATGCGATTGTGTATAACATCCTCCGTAGATGTTTATAAACTTATCTCCAATCAACCGATCAATGTTTGTAATTGTATAAATACCGAACAAAACACATTCTTCGTTTTTGACCCAATACAAAAAGACACAACATAAAATTAAACGATTAGATAATTCGTTTATAAAATACATTTAGGCTTCTAGTATTTTAACATTTGTATGGTTTTTATGTATTATGCATATTTTATTACGACACCTACATTTTATGCTGATAGCTGTATTTCGGTTTAGTAGGCACACTTAGATATTTAAGTTGTCTAATACCTATGTCACGTTCAAGTAATATTTGAGCAATGTTATAATCTTACATTAAAATTTTATTAAAAAGTATTAAATAAATTGATTCATAAAAAGGCAGCATTTTCTAATAGTAGTAAATATAGAGGCATTTTAAAATACCTACACGAGTAGACTCAGTGACCACGGTGACTGTAACGTCATAGGAAACGTCCGTCGTCGTGGTAAATAGAATAATGTCAATACAGGATTAAGTCCTGATAATATTTAAAAAAAAACATCATTCAAACCGGATACAAGACTAGATCCCATAAAAGTATCACTTAAACTCAATAGCCTCGTTACCGAATTAAATTGCTTCCCAAATTAAACTAGTAGTTCGCCCCGAACTGAGATCTCGCGCACCGTAGATGGCTTACATTTGGACTTTCTTCTGACTACCCCTATAATTTCAAGTGCTACTACTGCCGAGTATGCCTATTGCGCTAGCTCTTCATGGTAAAAAATACTAGCATGCATGCAATACAATAATGTCGTGTCTAATTTTTCATTTACTTATTTCATATTTATGAATTCTCTTCGTATTTCTAAAGTATACGTCCTAGAATGAAAATAATAACTATTTTGGAATGTACAAATTAAGACCTTTCATTTGACACCCCACTCAATATATTTGTTTATTTAACTTTTTTTAACCCAATTATTTTCATTCATTATCAAAAATTTTTTTATCATGAAAATAAATCAAGTAGCATCTAAAATCATTGCAAACCAAACCGCAACGATGCCACTCTCTTTTTAAGACCGACCAGTCAATGAGCTACGAAGACATCGAAACTCTATGAAACGGGAGCTCTTGCAGCTCTGGTTTCGTAGTTTTTGTTTTGGTCGTATTTCAAAAACTATACATCCTAGATTAAAAATAAAAACCATTTTGGAATGTACAAAATAAGCCCTTTCGTATGACACCCCACTCAATATATTTGGGTAACTTTGAAAAAAATTGACCCCCTTGGGAACCCCATATCTTTACAACCCCTTCATCGATTACGCTCATACGCTCCACAGCAAATTTCCATAGCACTACCTATTGACCTATCAAGTTTCATACAGATTGGATTAGCGGTTCGATAGTTATGCGAGAACATAAAAATGAAACATACAAACATACAAACATACAAACATACAAAGCAAAATCGCCTAACTTGCCACTAAGATCTTCGCTCGCTTCGCTCGCTCGATCGATTATTGAAATCATCTTGTGCCATCTGCGCATTTGTTATGACAGCAAATTGCTGAGATTTGGTCGAGTAGAAAGTTTTACAGATTGACAGATTGTTTATAGCAATGGCTGAGAAGCTCATACTCAGGCCTTTACATCTAACTGTAGAGCGTCAGCCTATGCCTTCACTTAACGGGATGTGTGTCTGAAATATTGTTGAAACGGAGTAGGCTTGCTTTGATTTTAACCTAAACCATACTCTCAGCATCATTATCAATGTTAATGATGCTGAGAGTATGATTAAACATATGAAGGGTAGGTACAGGGAAAGAAAGATTATTGTCAGTTTTTTGCGGTATTGATTTAAAAATGCGATCTCGTAGAAAATTAAAAAAGGCATTTGGCCCTATACCCTAATAACGCTAAACACGATCAGTGTCAACGTAAGGCTTAACAAAAGATTGTATGGCTGTAGGAAAAGTAGAACATTGTCAATCTTTGTTTGATCATTTTCTCAAAATGAGTAGACCATGACAATGATCTTTCTTCCCCTGTACCCTTCAATATTTTCAGTGGATAACACAACAAAACGGTTGGAGCTGACTATGCCGTGGTTTTTCTAGTTGAGCCCGAGGATTTTTTGCGGTTTGTTGATTCATAAAAATGCCCTACTGATTAAAATATTAGGTCTAAACAAGTTCTATATTATAACAAATAAGTAATTGACATAAAAGTAGAATAGGTAAACCAGTAACGCCTATGATATTAAGTTTTCAAACAATTTAAGTTTTTTTTCTGTAAATCTCATAAATTAACAGAATTGTTTAAAATTTGAAACCGGTAAAGATTCAAGATTAGGTAATTATATTCTATTCAAGAGAAATCTCCATCTGGCTCCTAAACTATTACTACATAGTGAAATAGACTGCAGTGGACATTAAGGTATTTGAAAGCGACATTACTGGGATTTTAATAGGAGTTATGTGCTATTATGTATGAATGGCAAGTTTCAAAACATTGACCGTAACGGAGCGGAAACGGACTCTATATTTATACTTTTTTGAAGTAAATTCAAATATTTTGATATGGCAATTTTAAAAGAATATTTGACTATTTTATTTGACTAAGTATTTTATTTTATTGTTCCATTGAATTCATTTTGTGACGAGAAATTGATTGCGATTAACCTTGTTTGATTTAACGTTTCGTTTAGTTATTAACAACGTTTTAAGACGCTTTTCTTTTTCAATAATGTAGATAAGTACCTACCTACTAAAAATATTATTTCATTTCATTTCGTCTAACCTTTGGTAAGTCAATGAAACTCGCACCTAGTTTTCAGACAACAAATAATTAATTCATATTTTGCAGTCATAAACAGATAGAGTGACGAGCATTCGTGTCATGAAACACTTATTTCTTTTATAATACCTATATAGGATCCTTAATTAGACAGAGAACGGTAAAATGAAAGTAACGTTGAAACATGCAGCCTTAATTTTGCTTAATTAAATAACGCGAATATTATATGGCATTGAAGAATTCTAGGTCAAAACTGTGTTATTTTATTCACCATAGATGCCTTAAAATTAAGCTTTCTTATAACTTTCTTTTTATCTGAAAAAAAAGGGTTCCTTCGATGGTAAGGGCAACATTTAAAACTTAAAAAAAGAACAGTTTTTTTTTCTCTAACCCGAGCTCACGCATCGGCTACCGCAAATATGCATTCAACCGTTATAATAACACGATATCACTATTTCCTGTCAAATAACCGGTGTCGGCGATAGTGCCATATATCGTGTTTTAGTTGTTTTAATGATTGATTCGTTTTCCGCAATAATTACTGTTATTATAGTTGCCTAATTGGGTTAGAAGCACGTACTGCTCGTGCCTACATTTACGATATTTTTATGCAAAATCGAATACATATTGTGAACAATAATAATGTATTCAATGACCGATATTTTATCGAATGTTTACATATCGAACCTCCTTTCTAATAAGATTCCTATTGTAACTAATTGATACAATGCTTTATTTACGAAACTTTCTCTAGCCTATATCTATAATCTCAGCAATAATAAAAGTTACTTACAGCGATAGATAGAAAGTAAATCCGAATCAGAGTCCAAATGTTAGATCACGACTTCACAGTCACAATGGTTCAGAAAAAAAAAACACAACACAATCGTCACAGAACATAAAAAAGATGTTAATATTCGAACACACGAATGAACGTTATTTTGAAAAAGGGACGCGGGAACAAGAGACTGTTGGGAATAAGTTTCGCGCGTGCGCTCTCTGCCGCAACGTGACTCTTTCTGAGTTGAGTCCGCAAGCAAGTGTAGTGACTGAACCGGCTGTTATACATACCTACCTACTTCAGTATAGTTTACTGCGTTGTCTTCGATACAAGACCACAAGCCTATAACACAATACTTTTAGGACCCCGCATGTTGCAATAGATGCCTGTTGATACTGATATCTACAGGCATCTATTGTAAGCTGTGTGTGGTACGTTACTTGACGTGCTTTGTTAATTAACAAACAATCCAGTAAGGAAATGTAGGTTATCGGCAATCGGCGTAATTTAAAACTTCCTGGCATTTTCTTTCTTAAAAAATGTGTTTCAATACAATTATTGGTTAATTGTTCTTGGAATTCCAATATGCGCATTTAGTGCCCGTGATGCACAAGTGGGTCAATCTTCAGAATCAGCGTGTTCAGTTGATCGCTATGGTGCTTTTAAAATACTTATCAATATTATTGCTTTTCTATATTTTTATTTCGAGAAGGTGTCTAAATAAGCATATTTTCATATGAAATATATAAATATATATGAAAATATATAAATATATTTTATATGATGCAATAATATCGATATTTAAGGGCCGCCATAGCGATCAATCAGGTTGAAAATTGAGCCAAGTGTTCCTACAGCAGACCAGCCTGCTGCTAGGGCCCTCTTCTTCGGAGAGCACTGCGGAGATGGATGGATGGGGCAGGGAATGGGTTAATAAACGAGTCCCTCATGCAATTTGCACATGCAAACATTTTTCAAGTACTTAGTTAGCTTCTTAGCGATAAGGCCGCCCATTCTATATTGTTTCGTAGTTTTATTATTGGTTGTATTTTGTAGTTTTAAGGTGTGCAATAAAGTATTTTCATTCATTCATTTCAAAGAAAAGAAAGCCTAAAATACTCTACCAAAACGAAATACTTACTGAAAATCTCTATTATTGACTTATTTAAAAAAAAACCTAACTTGATATAAAATCTTAAGAAAATCACAAAGAAAGGCTTTATCGAAAGTTTAAAAAGTTAAAACATAAATCGATAACAATTACAGATAGCAGACGCAATCGAATGGTGTTCATAAATAGCGGTGCTTCGATTTCAACGCGTAAAAGTTAAAAGCCAAATGACACGACACTTGCGAACGCGTGTCACAACCGTGAAATATCAAAAATATGGTGGTTACGGCGTTTTCAAAGGTAGTTACGGTACATAATCATAAGCAAAGTAATGGCCATTACAATTTCATGTGTGTTGGTGAATTGTTCTAAGCTCAGTGGGGTTAAGAAGGCCGTTATAGCAGAATCACAATAGGAATTGCAATATATTATGTATAAGTAGGTACATACTTACCTTATTGAGCCGTTTTTGTCACTCTCAGTCTATGAAAAGAGACGGCAAAAGTATAATTCAATTGACTGCGTATCATGGTTATGTTTAATCGGTATTGAGGTATGGTTTGCTACTTTGGGGAAATTCAACCCACATAAATAGGGCATTCATTGTTCAAAAAAAATATTATCCTTTTTAGCTCCACAGTTTTCACCAACTTTAGACGAACTACGATGATTGCTCTATTAACATAATATCAATTGCGATTTGTAGGTAAGTAATTAAAATCGAAATTCGTCCATAGATAAAAACTTTATTTGAATTTGAAAAACATAAAAATGTTCTCAAATTGTTCGGTAGTCATGTTTATCACGTTTGATAAGGTTGGGAATAAAAAACCGGTCAAGTGCGAGTCGAACTCGTACGCCGAGGGTTCCGTACCTAGCCATGGTGCCAATTAAGCTAGTCCGCTTAATTGTATGAGCGCCCATACAACTCGGAGGACAATTTTAATTGGCGTCAACTATGTATGTATGGGAACACCCTTTAATTTTCAACTTTTTTAACTTTTTGGAATTTTTCCTTTATTTGTGCTATAAGACCTTGCTTTTTGCCAAATTTCGTTATTCTAGGTCAACGGGAACTACCATTTAGGTTTTCGACCCAAAACCTCTAGGGTACTTCCGGTTGACCTAGAATTGTCAATTTTGGTTACAAGCAAGGCCTTACAGCACAAGTAAAGGAAAAATTCCGAAAAATAAAAAAAATTGATAATTAAGGTAAGTTTTGGTACTCACAAGTTTTCACGAAAACCTAAATTTGCCTATATCTTTTTATAGTGTTGACTTAGGACCTTGATTTTTATACTCACAATAGGGACTATAGACCTTAGTATATGGTATAAATTTCAACTTGCTAGCTCTACCCGTTCCTGAGATAATCGATGGTGACACACGGACAGACGGACAGACAGACAGACAGACAGACAGACAGACAGACGGACAAGAAAGTGATCTTATGAGGGTTCCTTTTTTTACCTTTTAAGGTACGGAACCCTAAAAACAATATTTTATCCTGTTGGTTTTTCGGTTGGATCGTAATTTCACGAAATTTAACTCTTATTATTCAAACTTAGCTTTTTGCTATTTAACACGACAATGCTTTACTCTATGCAAAGATTAAGAGAGTCCAAAAAGTAGAGCACTTTGAAACAAAAAAGGATTTCTTAAATGAAAGATCTATCACAAAATTAACACATTTTTAAACATAAAACTGTCTAGAATCAATTTGACAATAAAATATAGTCCTACCTAATCGTTGCATTCGTAGCTTATTTATTTTCAAGTTTAAGTACTTTCTATAGAAATTAAGAGTGCAAAATTTCAGCCCGATAGCTTTAGAGGAAATGGGTGAAAAATTTATAGTAAAATGAGTACCTAGTGACTTAGAAGAGAAAATAAATAAAGGCTTTTGAAATACAAATGATCATCAGTTTTTGATAAAATAATAATTTCATATTTCAAAAATGGAAGAACTTCGTGTTACAATACCCAAAACGGAAATTTTAGGCATTCCTTGAGGCTTTTAAAATTAATTTCGACCACTCCTTAGGTAGCAAGACCACATGGACACCGCGGGCGATTTCCCACGAGTTTGGGCCCATTTTAGAATTTAGGGATTCCTTCGTAATTATTGTGTTTAGCTTTTGAGATTTAAAAAGATGATGTGATATTATAGAAATTATTTGTGGTAAACAGTAAGGTGTTATTTTAAAAAAAAATCGTATAATATTGATCGAAGTCCTCAAAATGTTCAATAAAAACTAAGAGAAGACAATTTCGAAATTATAACATTAGGATATGCGCATTTGCGCATTCTGAGTTCACTACTTCTCTAAAATACTCTAAAAGTAAAATACTAGGATTCTTACCATATTAAGGTCCTTGCACAACGTTCTTTATTGTATTTGTTTTGTATGAGTTAACAGCTAAGTACAATTAGGAATCTTTGTGCAAGCCTCCCTACGAATAAAATATTTTTTTAAATTCAACGTAGGTATATTCTTCATAATTTCATAATATTAGACTTTCACGACTTGAAACTCCTTTTAATTATCCGGACTTACCTCGACGTTTCAGAGATGTACAGTCATACATACCATACTAATCACGAGTAGAGTCTACAGTACCCCGATCGCGAGTATGCACAGAGTCTACTATTCGATCCGTGACTGTAGTATAGTCTCTCAAATGTATGGGGATTTTAGTTCAGTCAAGTTACCACTGGAGGCGCTGCACCGGAATCCCATACATTTGAGAGACTATACTACAGTCACGGATCGAATAGTAGACTTGTGCATACTCGCGATCGGGGTACTGTTCTAAAAATATGTTCAAGTCTCGAAAATTGAAATTTTATAATGCAAAACTATACAATACAATGTAGGTTGGTAAATATAAAGAAGGTGGACTTACCTGATCGTTTGCGGTTGCCATCCGCGCCACTTCTCTCCTCAGTTGCATGATGACTCTCTCTTTCGATTTGATTTCCTCCAGCTGCACAAAAAACATTCAAAATTACGTCTCTTCGTTACGTTCTTGCTTATATTATGTTTCATAAACTTCCTAAAAATCAATTGTAAGAGTGTGAAGAAAATAAAAAAGCGCCTGATAGAAAACTATTAGAGCACTTAGCGTTGCGGCAATGAAAATGTAAGGAATGTTAGCAAATTGTATAAATTCAGATCACTGACTCAATATCTAGTATACCAAGTAAAAGCGTCGTTCATCAGCATGCACTAGGACCAAATAGTTTTAATACTTGCTGGCTTCCAACTAGGAAACAAACACACTTGTAAATTCTAAGACCTCGACTACAAACCATCAAACGTCTAGATCTCTTTTTCTGGCTCTGGGCTTAGACTCTTAGAACTTCTCTGTCTAGAGCCCATAGAGCCTCTAAGGCCAAAAGAATAACGACTTTATCATCCAGTGAATCTTTAGCAGATCCTAGGAGGGCTAAAGAGCGATAAGTCGAAATAAAGCAACAGCCGCGTATCGCTGGTAGCAGTTGTTGACAAAATTAGTAACAAAAGAATTGCACTATTTCAGTCTATCTTGTTGGCCTACTAATAAACTGTTCAGGCAACTGGGATCGCGGTCCAAGTTTTGGAGCGGTCCCCCCAGTTGCATACTCGAAATATTATCATCATCATCATCATCAGCCTATAGCAGTCCACTGCTGGACATAGGCCTCCCCTAATGAGCGCCATGTAGGACGCCCGCCTGCCAGGTGGAGTGACGATCTGCGAAAGGCTGCCGGCACAAGTTGGATGCGTCAAGCTGAAGACAAGGCGCGATGGCGAAATATTATACTAGTAGGTAATGCTTTTTGGTTTGAGGTGTATCATTATTCATTACAGAAGTAGTGGCTGTGGAACCTACCAGTTTATGGCACTGTGTGCGCGCGTCGCGTCTCGCGGCTTGCTCCAGCGCGGCGTGTCTTGCCGCCTGCGCTCGCAGCTCTGCCGCCCGCGCGCTCTCCGCCGCTTGCGCGACCTGCCGACATTATACTCTTAGATTACACATGGACATCAACTGTTTAGGTACCTACCTACTTATCAATACACAATACTGAAAAATATTGTAGAATAACTGAAAAATTGAAGCATAAAGTACAGAGTGCCAGGTGGAGTGACGATCTGCGAAAGGCTGCCAGCACAAGTTGGATGCGTCAAGCTGAAGACAGGGCGCGATGGCGGTCATTAGGGGAGGCCTATGTCCAGCAGTGGACTGCTATAGGCTGATGATGATGATGAGGAAAGTACAGAGTGAATCTTTCATTTTTCATCTGGGTAAGAAGGAGAGACTCGCGGTATCTTCGGTCACTCTTGCGGTTGTGACTCACTCACATGCGAGGCGAGACTTCGGATCAATTATAAATTGTCAGTAGGTAATAAATGAGATTTAGCGATATGTATTGTAATTATTGTAGGTAATTAACAAGTGTGTGAATGACTGTCAGTGAGATAATGACAGGTCTAAAAGCAATATACTCGTATGAACAGTCTTGCAGAAAACATCATAGGGAGTCCCGTGGCTTAATCAGCTCCAAACATTTTACATGGATGGGAACGGTACGGTAAAATGTGAAATGAACCAACCTTAAAATAAAAAACTTCACTGAAAGCAAATTGTTAAAGTACATAAGCATAATAACTTGATCGAACATTCGTTAACGCCGCCGATGGAAATTTTCAGGTCCCAACAACATCGGCGAACAATTAAAACACAATATTTTCCTTCAGCCCCTAATTGACATGCTTTTATTAAACCAACAAAGCACGTATGATGACATTTGCGCTAATGATTTTCAAACGTCCCATTTAATACCAAAGTGACCTTAAACTTTGCAGTTTGGTTCCCGACACCGTGCCTAGGTGGTCGCGATGAAAGCTAAACTTCTTTTAATCCTCCTATCGTGTCACCAAACATCCTCACTAGACGCCAGCAACACCTTATTTCAAGAAGTCTTGGAATACCATGAGAACACAGCTCAAAAAGCAAACTTTGCAAATCAAGTCGTCAATAAAATCTACACCGCGTTCCACCAATGGTTCTTCACGATCACATTTTGCGATTTCACCTACTTCGAAAACCGAATTCTGAAGTACACGGAGAACTATGGATACGGTTACCCAGTTCTCCTCCTCAATGGCTGCCCCGATACTAACAAAACTAAAGTCAAACCTCGGCTGGATAAGCATGGTCAGACAGCGTACTTGGTGACCGCCGAAGACCTAGCACTAGACAGAAGTGAATACGTTGTTGAAAGTCTTGAGAGAACTGCAGTGTTCAAGCCAAGAAGTGCCGTCATATTCATCATAAACGAAGAAGTCACGATCGATAACTACTTCTACTACACAATTAAAAGTCATTTCCAATTACTGTGGAGTAGAAGTATAACAAACTCCGTTCTCATTCTGTGGACTGATCGCCTAAAGATCTACACCTACAATCCATTTCTTAACAAAGTCCAAGATATCACAGATGTGGAAGACATAACTGGACTTTTAGCTGCGCAGTACCATAACCTTCATGGGCATGGATTAAGGATCAGTGTATATAGAAAAGTGTATGTTTCCGATGAAAAAGGCCCAGTTCTGTGTAACTCAAATCTTGCACAAACTGTCATAAGTTTCCTAAATGCAACATGTCTACCTATGACACCGAGAGACGGGAACACGGTGGGTGATCTTATAGATGGCGTGGCGACAGGCGTTACAGCTGATTTGATAGACGGCTACTCAGATATAGAACTAAGCTCTAGAATCTTGAAGAATTCATATTACGGCTACATCGATACCACCTACCCACTTAATCAAGATCGACTATGCTTCTTGGTCGAAAACTCTTCGAAACAAGCAACGTTTACTACAGCAATTGCCTTGATGAAGTACATCTTGCTTATCGTTTTTATGTTTGTAGTGATTAGTTTTATCATTCTCGCGATTATAATTAAGAAGTTCGAGAGTTGGATGTGGAAGCTTGACAATAAACAAACGGCGGGCGAGATAGCCATGGATTTGGTGAAATGCTTCATCAGACAAACCGTTGACATCAACTTCGCGGGTCCAGTCTTCAGATATATAGTTTTTCTGGTCATCATGTACTCTTTGATCGTGAATAGTGTTATTGATGTAAGTTGTAAAAACAATTTGTGTTATGTAGTTTTCTTTCGTGTACAAATTACTTTAATTTCAATACAATAATTTCACTTTAGGATACTTATAGTGATTTACATTAAATTTTTATATATTTTCATAATACTTTAAATATAGCATCTTTAACATTTAAATTGAACATTTTGATCTTATGCTTGGATAAAAATACATTCGCTTAAGTAGAATTGTAAAAAATCCTTTCTTTGGTTCCAGGGAGTCATATTCTCTGCACTGTCACAAACACGTTACAAACCCGGTATAACCACTATGTCTGAATTGGTCGAATCTAACCTGACCATCGGGGTCCATAACCGTGACGTCAGACTCTTCAGCAAAAGCCTCAGCTCAGCTCACTACAAAGCCCTCAAGAACAGAATGGAGATTTTCAATGATAAGAAGATTAGAGATGTGGTAGTCAATAGAAAGTTCCAGTACGCAACGTTGATAAGGGAGTCAGATGCGGTCTATATCAGTGCCAAGCCAGCAAACTTGCACAATGGGAGAGGCCTTTTCCATGTGGTAGAAGACTGCCCCGTCCCTTGCTCTATAGTGTACGGCCTAAGGTACGGTTGCCCGTATCTTCCACGAATCAATTTCATTTTAGCCCATCTGTATCAAGCAGGAATAATGCAGCATTGGAGTGCAACAGAAGAATACACATTACAGCGAAAAATTTCGGCAGAACAAAAACTAAGAAGCCCCCTAAACATGGACAATATCAGAGAAGTATTTTACGTTCTGTTTTTTGGGATCATTATCAGTCTCCTTGTTTTTTTATTAGAAATTATCTTTAACCACAGAGTGTTAACTTTCCTTAAGTTTTTCTTGAAGACCCTTGTTCGCAGATTTCAAAGACTGAATTTCTGTCGTTAGTTTCTTAACTTCCACTAGTCTGCTATTTCCTACTTCCTCATCTCTGTAAGGTTTTGTTCTGGATTCTTGGAGTTGTTTTTCTAGGAATTCTTCCTTCTTTCTGTGTTCAGTCTTGATATTTCTTAAGGTGCTGTCGTGTCGGGCCTTCAGCGCTCTGACCTCGCTCCGCTCGACGTCGAGCGACTTCTTCAAGGTCGCATTATCAAAGCGTAGCCTTTCGACGAGTCCCTTCAGTTTGTTGAGGAAGGCTTCGTCGACTGTCCGCTTGTGTTCCTCCGTGGCGGAGTAACTGCTGGTGGTCGAATGGTCGGTGGACGCCATGACGTCACCGTTGTTCGTTGTTCGGGAACGTGTCCCGTCGTCCGCGGTCTTTTGCCTCGTACTAAGTACGGATCGCTACAATGTCGTGTTCGTTCGATGCTTGCGGTTTCTCGGTACGGGGTCGGGCTGATCCTGAAATGAGAAACATGAACTCATATTAATTGGAGCGCAGCCAAGCGATGCGGCATGAATACAGCAGTAGGAAATGACACACTCGGCTGTGATGTGCAGTAGTTCCTGTGTCTTCTCTTTAGAATATTTTTCAAAAGTATATTTCTCTTAATCAGTATGAAAATTGATAAACAAAAACATTCTAAAGTTTCAAATTTAGATCGATGCCGACGATGTTACAAGTAAAATGTTATTATAGGTAGAGTAAGTGGGTAGAGTCTGTTTTTCTAAAAAAGATCAAATAAAGTAGGTCGATGTACCCATTACTGTGTTTATGTTTATTTAACGTAGCTAGGTACTGAGTAGGAATACCTACCTATCTCCTAAGGCTGGATTCGACCAAACTGGATTAAGTTTTTACTCGAGAGTAAACTAGGTAGGTACTGTTTGTTTGAATATTTTGACATTGTAAAGTTGACACCATATAGGTAACCAGGATAATTTGTATGCGCCTAATTGATCGAGCGAGCGAAGCGAGCGAAGATCTTAGTGGTAAGTTGGGCGATTTTTCTTTGTATGTTTGTATGTTTGTATGTTTCACGAATTGTTGTTCGAGCATAACTGTCGAACCGTTCATCCAATCTGCATGAAACTTGGTAGGTCAATAGGTTGTGGTAAGGAAATTTACGGTGGAGCATATGAGCTTAATCGATGAAGGGGTTGTGAAGATATTGTGTTCCCAAGGGGGTAAAAAATTTTGAAAGTTACACAAATATATTGAGTGGGGTGTCATACGAAAGGGCTTATTTTGTACATTCCAAAATGGTTTTTATTTTTAATCTAGGATGTATAGTTTTTGAAATACGACCAAAGAAAAAAAACTACGAAACCAGAGCTGCAAGAGCTCCGGTTTCATAGAGTTTCGATGTCTTCGTAGCTCATTGACTGGTCGGTCTTAAAAAGAGAGTGGCATCGTTGCGGTTTGGTTTGCAATGATTTTAGATGCTACTTGATTTATTTTCGTGATAAAAAATTTTTGATAAAGAATGAAAATAATTGGGGTAAAAAAAGTTAAGTAAACAAATATATTGAGTGGGGTGTCAAATGAAAGGTCTTTATTTGTACATTCCAAAATAGTTATTATTTTTATTCTAGGACGTATACTTTTAGAAATACGACGAGAATTCATAAATATGAAATAAATGAAAAATTAGACACGACATTATGTATTGCATGCATGCTAGTATTTTTTCATGAAGAGCTAGCGCAATAGGCATACTCGGCAGTAGTAGCACTTTAAATTATAGGGGTAGTCAGAAGAAAGTCCAAATGTAAGCTATCTACGGTGCGCGAGATCTCAGTTCGGGGCGAACTACTAGTAATGTTCGGTTGGGCTTTCTAAATGACTTTTTGTCGAATCCAGTACACTTCTGCAGAGCAAGTAGGTCGATGTAGACCTACGATGTGGACCTATTTGTTCTGTGCTAAGATTCTGTGCTTGAGCTATATTGCTTTGGCTTTGTTACTAATCCCATGCACAGCAAAGGTTGTATTGATCTTGTGAACGTTGACATAGGTAAGTACCTACTATAGTCGAATTGCTCATTGTACGAACTAAAAATATATGAAAAATGACATTTTGATCGTCAATTTTAGTCCGTATAATGAGCAATCCGACTATAGTGGGTTTTGATCAAGGAATTTTTAATTCCTTGGTTTTGATCTAACGTATGACACCCATCAAAGAGGTCTGTCAATTTATTCAAACTTTTTGACATTGGCCTATTTCAAAAGCAACACGTCGATCACCTCGCAACGTAAATAGGGCGTCGCCACTCAGTGACATCATTAGCCAGCTAACAACCGAAATACGAACTAATAGACACGATATTTTTACATAAACCAATTTTGTAATAAACAGTGTGCCTCTCCTAATAAAGAACGTAAAGCCTAGAAAAGGTACGTAACTAGGTTTTCGGAGTCTTTTCAAGCTGATAACGCAGTTCTTTTGGGCATACCTACATACCTAGATACTAAGAAGGTATCAAAGACAGAAACTTCATCGGTAAAGTTAACACCACTCCACGATTTGCTTGTAAAATCTTCGTGATCAAAACCTGTGTCAAAACTATGAAAGGTGCCTTACTCAGGCAAATAATTCATCGGGAATTAGTTCCTTTTCTTTTCAAAAGCTTCGGTGCACTTCGAACACCTTTCATAGTTTTGATCACGGAGATTTTACAAGCAAATCGAACTAAGTAACTCCTTTCTCAATAACACGATGGCGAACTACGGAAGAATAGAGAAAAAGTAAATGTAGATGTTTTAATGTGGTCGTTCATTCGTGCAAATCAAATCTTTAAAATTATCTTCTCTAGACCAGTGTTCCGCAAAGGGTGTGCCGCTGCCGCGGCACACTGGTGTACCGTGGTCATTGGTTGGTATGCCTCGGAAAAATGAGGTTACCTAAATCAGTTAAGCTACTCCAAAAGACCGCATATGCTCAACTAAACAAGCTCATGTTTCGCATGAAAAAATGATTTTTCATTTATGATGGGAGTATCTACAAAATTTTCCGATTTCCCTTGAATACAAAAAGTTTTTTCGGAACACTGCTGCTCTAGATAAATACTGATCTACCTTATATTGTATTTTTTTTTATGGTAGCTACCTACGATACGGCACTAAATTATTTGAAAGTTAACCTAGAGCCCTTAAAGGTGAAAGGTGTAGGTATTGAACAAAAGTCTCTTTGATTTTGACTAAGTAAATACAAAACTCTATTTGATACATTCTTCGCTGCGCATCAGCTGTGGGTCACAGGAAACCCAACCGTAGGTGATCTGCATAATTGGCACAATTGAAAACGTCCTTTGTGCCAGTTCCTGGGCAAATTGATCCTAATTCATATCAATTTCTCAGATCTGACCTATTCAGTGCACATGCTGGTTTCACGAAAGAAAAACGATTGTAGATTACGTGTAGGTATCCCTAAGCTAAGACACCTTAGACATACAATTTTTTATGTCTTCTCTCTATCAGGATAGGCGGCTAAGGCTAATCGCACACCTATTAGCGACAAATTCTCAAAGTAGGTACCTACTACCAGATTCGGTTGAATCGGACTACCTATTCGACCACGGGCAGGTGTGTGAGGTTTCATTTCATACGATTTCATATAGAGTTCTAAAATTCGATTCATTATGCGCGTTCGGTGCGGATAGGTGTGCGGCCACCTTTAGTTAGCTCCACATGCATCCGTTGATTGAACCTACATTTTCGTAACTTTGTCGAAAAATCCTTACAGTTGCTTAGCAACGCTCTACGAAACGTAAACAAAATAATTTTCAAAAATAGAATGGTCATTGAACTTTAACCCACCGACATAGGATAGAAATCTAGGAGGCAAGTGATACAGCAGCTTGAATTTACATTGCTTTTAATGAGCGACTAAAAAGCTTTGTATAATAGGTAGGTACCTACCTATTTCACATAGGTACCTACCTACCACGAGTTTGTTCTTGTATTCTGAGGTGCAAACATAATAGGCAGATTTGTGAGAATAGAATTTATAATTAATTTGTAGGCGTTATGCCAATAACAACCAGATACATCTACTTGACATTCGACATCAATAATTTTATTGTTGCGCTTTTTAGCACGAATCTTGTTTACATTTTAATATTGACCGAAAAGTCTACATTATTCAGTCGAATCTAAAATACTATGGCCTTCGATCCGACGCTCGAGGTTTGGCTTGCATCCAATTTCAGTTTCAATGATTTTCACCAACTGGAGTGATCTTGCTCTATCTACGTCAGCTAATCACGCCAAGGGTAAATTCAATTTTTAAAATATCGTTCTAATTTCAAAAGCATCGTTCTATTTTCAAAAGCATTTTTTATTTTTTATTTTCTTCATTTATAATGCAATCATCCAATAATTCATGTAAAGTAGGTAAAAGAAGAATGATAATCTATCTAAAGGTGGAATCAAACGGTTCACTTTTCGTTCATTTTTGTTTTTCATTCGGCATCTTTCACTCAAAGTGTCACATCTAAACATAAAAAAGTGTCATAGAAAATCCCAGCTTTCATTCGAGTGATCTTTCACTCGAGTGAACCGTCTGATTCCACCTTAATTGGCTTTTTAGCGAAAATTTGAGAAGTACCTAATGTTTTCGTTTTGTATTTTTTTTTTATTTTTTTATTTATTTATTTGTTTTATTTCTTGTTGTGTGTTTCTTCGAATGTGGTGGATTATTATCTGTTGAGACTAGGTATTGAGTGTTTGCGAACGTGTAAGCAAATGAAATAAAATTGGAAAGCATTTCCAATTTTCGAGCGTTTTTCCCTCTGTTACTGTTGTACAATGCAATGATGAGCGCTTGGCTGCTATAAAATTAAAGATAAACGGTAATTCAATAATTATATTCAGTGTGTATATGCCAACTAACTCTTCTGATAATTTACCTGAATTTACACAGTGTCTAGGTAAGATTAGCTCAATAATTGAAGAAAATATAGACACTAACGCTATATATATGTTAGGCGACTTTAATGCACACCCTAATGAATTATTCTTTAATGAGTTGCAAGATTTTTGTAAAGAGCAACAATGGATGTGTGATGATGTTGACAGATTGGGGACTAACTCTGACACTTTTACATTTATTTGTGATGTGTATGGTAGTGAAAGATGGTTGGACCATTGTGTAGTGACATCTGCAGCGCAGTCTACTATAAATCGGATTTGGGTAGAGCATAATGTACATTGGTCTGACCATTTTCCACTTTTTATTGAGTGTAATTTAGGTAAAATAAACTCTATAGTGAAAAAAACCCTAAGATCGGCTCCCAGTAGAGTTGTATGGGGAGAGCGTACGCCTAGTCAATGTGAAAATTATCAGCGACTTTGCCATGCTAAATTGAGAGCTCTACATTTTCCAGAACAGTTTTCTAGGTGCTGTGATGGACTATGCTGTGACGTAGAGCATATAAATGATCTGAAAAATATGTATATGAATATTGTTACCATCCTGTCAGAAGCAGCGGATACTACTTTTGAACGAGGTGAGACACGGAGGAGAGGTGGGTATATTGTGGGGTGGAATAAACATGTAGCTGCTTACCATAGGGAGGCCAGGCTTAAGTTTTTACTGTGGGTTGAAGCTGGTAGACCAAAGACTGGTTCCTTCTACGTTGACATGTGTGAGAGCAAGAAACTTTTTAAAAAACAACTTAAATGGTGTCAAGACAGACAAACTCAAATTAAAATGGATGTTCTTGCTTCTCATCATTCCGCGAAAAACTTTAAGCATTTTTGGAAAAATACTAATAAAATGAATGTGAAGTCTGGCCTCCCTATGAGTGTTAACGATATCAGCGACCCTACAGATATCGCGAACATGTTTAGGGGCCACTTTAAAGTTAAATCTAAATCAGACGCTGCTGAGTTGAAGTTGAACGATGCTGAGGCTGTCGTGGGTGATAGGCCTGTTAGTTTTGGGGCCAATCAGGTGCGTAAGGTCATTCAGGGAATGCAAAGAGGGAAATCCCCTGGGTACGATGGCCTCAGCATCGAGCATCTGAAATATGCGGGTGTCCACTTGCCTCGGGTGCTCTCCATGTTTTATAATCTTTGTCTAAGCCACGGCTACTTACCCGACGAGTTAACTAGAACTATAGTAGTGCCCATCATTAAGTGTAAAACGGGAGATGCATCCGATAGAGATAACTACCGTCCGATCTCACTGGCTACCATAATGGCGAAGGTTCTTGACAGCCTGCTTAATAATGTACTTCTGCAACACGTCAAGTTGCATGACGCACAATTTGGCTTCAGGGCTGGGCTGTCGACGGAGAGTGCGATCTTGTGCCTTAAGCAGGCTGTCAGGTACTATACGGATAGAATGACGCCAGTTTACGCCTGTTTTCTGGATTTGTCCAAGGCGTTTGATACAGTGATGTATAATAGGCTTTGGAACAAGTTGGGGGAGACGGGTGTGCCTGGTGAAGTTGTCTCTATTCTGAGGTATTGGTATAAGTGCCAGAGAAATCAAGTGAGGTGGGCGGGAGCGCTGTCTGACGCATATGGTTTGGAGTGTGGCGTTCGACAAGGTGGAATTACCTCTCCTCTGTTGTTCAACCTGTATGTTAACGAGCTCATCGTCGAGCTCAGCAGCACACATGTAGGTTGCTTTATTGATGGGGTGTCCGTCAATAACATAAGTTATGCGGACGACATGGTGCTGCTGGGACCGACGGTGGGCTCGATTCGCAGACTTGTGTCTATCTGTGAGTCGTATGCAGTGGATCACGGGCTGAAGTATAACCCCAAGAAAAGTGAAGTCCTTGTTTTCAAGAGTGGGAGAGTTAACCTTGGCAATAGTGTTCCACCAATTACGATTAACGGTGATGCTCTACAGGTGGTACGACAATTTAAGTATCTGGGGCACATTTTGAACGAGAAGCTTAATGATGATGAGGACATGGAAAGGGAGCGCAGGGCACTGGCTGTTCGTGGAAACATGATAATACGTAGGTTTGCCCGCTGCTCGAGAGAAGTTAAAATAACACTCTTTAAGGCATACTGCCAGTCCTTCTACTCGGGCAGCCTCTGGCTAAAACACACGCACCGAGCAGCTAGTGCCCTGCGAGTTCAATACAACAACATCTTTAGGATGATGATGCAGCTGCCTCGCTTCTGCAGCGCATCCGGGATGTTCGCGGAGGCGCGCACGGACGGCTTTCATGCGATTATGCGCAAGAAAGTCGCTTCCTTACTCCAGCGTGTGCGAGGCAGCGGCAACAGCATCCTACAGATGATTGCTGCGCGCCCAGACTGTCCAATCCAGTTTCACTGGATGCAAATTCTGTTAGGTTTCTCGTAGGTGGGGCTAGTTATTAGGTTTAGGTTAAGTTATAGTTATAGTATTTTAATGGTTTTGTGTTATTTTATTATGAGATTTAAATTCTATTTTATTATGTGATTATTTTTAATGTGTAAAGGATTTGGCCGAATACTGCCCCAGAGAGCCGAATATCGAATTAGACTATGCGTCTGAACAATATTATTTAAATAAAATATCACAAAATTAACTGGTACATACAGAATACTTAGATATCTCGTGCCATGTGGGAATATAATTATGTAATTTTATTAGTAACTTTAGTCACTTCCGGTACTACAGTCCGTAATGCCTCTCCAGACTCACGGCGAGAAGTTTCACCGAGACTTCTCGAAGAACAAACAAATTATCCACACTCTCAATTTTCTCACTCGTGATCTGTTTGAAATCCTTTGTCTCGGCCAAAATAGGTACCGACACCGAAGCGCGAGAACAAGAAGGCGAGAAACTCCTCACATTCACGCTTCTCGGGTGTTGTCGGGGTTTCTTGCCGAGAGTCTGGAGGGGCTATTAGGTATCACAGAGAATATTTTTATCAGATAGACCTACCTTCTTTTTCGCGGTTGACATGACACTCAAATAGTAAACAAAACAGACGGACAAGAATTTGACAGATGTAAAAGGAATTTCGTTGAGTTTCAGTTGTGTGATTGTGTTGTGATGTGATTTATGAGGATTTATCACATTTTATTTAAAATTACAAAAAGTACTGACGCCTTGGGATATGCATACTGACTAAAATGGAAATGGGCTGGACATGTAGCCCGTCTACACGATGGAAGATGGACTAGGAGAGTTACGAATTGGGAGGGTCCAAGAGGTCGACGCTGCATAGGAAGACCATACGCTCGCTGGGACGACGACATCAAGAAAACTGCTGGACCAAACTGGCTCCGAGTAGCACAAGACAGGGACAGATGGCTGGCTTTGGAGGAGGCCTTCACCTTAGGGGTTCTCTAGTACCTACTTAGATTATAAGCATTAGTGATAAGAAAAAAATGTTAATTATAGAGAAATAAAAGGCTTTTTATTTTATTTATTTATATCATATTTTATTTTAGGTGGTAAGTACAGAATCACTGCACATGAGTGTAGATAATTTTATTGATGAAATTCCCAATTTTTCCTAAGTACTTTTCTTTTTTACTTTAAATTGTAGGTACTGGGAGCAGCTGTGTGCGTCAAGCTGCAACAGCCTCCTTCAGGCGATAGCCGACAGGCCTGACTTTCATCTTATTCAGTCTTGGGAGTCAAGGCATGCCATCTTGGCAACCTATACTTGCCATTGACTATCCGGTTGTACCTACTTACCACTCAAATGTGCCACCGATTTTTGCCTACCTACTAATACTAACATAATATAAATGAATGATAATATTTTCACGTGAAAATTCCCGTGTGTTAAATAATATATGGATGAAAGTCTGAAATAAAGAATTTTTATTTTAATTTATTATTTTATTTATTTTCCATACCCTAGTTCACTTAAAATTCTGCCAGTCCATAATAATACTTACTAAATAATTATTGTTGGACATTACACACAGCGCCATCTATCCCCAAAGTAAGCAAAGCTTTTACTATACGAACCTAAAAAATATAGTTTCCTAGGTTCATCCGTTCATGCTGGGCGTCACAGCCTGCTGCTTTAAATTAGATTATCTTTTAAATCCCACTTTAAAAAGGAAGAAGATGAATGGAGTCTCACTATAAAATAAAAAAACAAACCCAAAAATCCCAATTTGATCATGACGCAAGCATTCTTTCCTGTGGGCATCTGTGGGGCAAAATTGTTCTAGGAATCGGCCATGTCCTTTATTGTAATATGGATATTATCCGAAATAAATGAGTTAATAATTAATAATAATAATAATTTCATTTTCGAGTTCTCCCAAAAAGCCCGTTTCAGTTTTAGAGTACCTACCTACTTACTAAGTATTATTTCTGTGGTTTTTTTAGCCCCACATCTCTGAGGCACAAGGGGTGGGGGTGAAATGATGTTTCTTTCGAAAATATCATTAGTGGGGTGGGATATTTTTTATACTTACTTTTGTAACTACTTATTGAATTATGTTTTTTACCTACTTTCATAAATCTTGTGTACTAAGAGTACCTACTTCTATTCCCTTGAAATAGGTAGGTAGGTATTATAATTACTTGACACTGGCTAACTGCACAAACCGTGCGAAGCCAAAATGAAGAAGAAAAAAATGATTTTTTTATAACCCCTACTTGCTGAACATGCAATGTTGGTTTGTATAATTTATTGAAAAGCAGGTGAGTCGAAACTTTCATCGCACAACTCGTAAAACTAGAGAAATTGCCAGCTAGTTCCTATTAGAATGCAAGATTCATCAAGATAGGTACGTACCACATACTAAGAAAAGAACAGAAATCATTGGCATTGAAATAAATGAATTGAATTGAATATTGGCGATGATTATGTTATTGAATTATGTTACACTAACTAATTTTAGATATCACTAAAATCGAAAGCTCTTATTTCGTTCAAATTAAAGTCCAAAACAAAATGGCAGCTTGAGTGACAATTTTAAAATCAATATTTTTTTGGAAATTTTGGTATTAGATAGTTAGATTAGTCTACAGATAGTCATTCAGTCAGTCAGTTGCTTATACAATAAACTTAGAAGATAGACTAATAAACTTAGACATAATAGATAAACTTAGACTTTTAATGGTGACTACAGCTTGGAGTCTTGGTAGGTACGTAGACATATTTTTAAATAAACTTTTGTTAATAAATTACATTAAGTACATAAGTTAAGTGGTTATTTTTAGGCACTCTTCAACACGTCAAAAAATTAATTTTCTGGACGAAAAATATCGATAAGTCGCTGTGTTGACAGAGGAATAACATCATCACCAAAACGGGAGTACCTACCTAAGTAGCTAATATAAAATGGTGGCTAGGGAGGGTCGTTACCCCTGGGTTTTCAGTCACGCGATACATAATTTTGTAGGCTTATAATCGATATGAACACAGAAGCAAAACTATGAACTGTTTCGAAAGTGACTCCGGCTTGTGTTATAGAAATAATGACGCTAAGAGATCTGAGCTGCTAAGATGAGAGCTAAGAGAGCTGATGAAGAAGACTTCCTACTTGTGTTGTGACTTGTGACCACGGTGACTGTAAGAACATGAAGCGTTATTCATCATCTGTATGAATTTCAGAGAATAGCTTGTCAAAACCGACTGTCGTCGCTTTGAAATCCGTAAAGGTGGAATCAGACGGTTCACTCAAGTGAAAGATCACTAGAATAAATGCTGTGGTTTTCTAAGACATTTTTCTTTCATTTCATGTTTAGATGTGTTACTTTGAGTGAAACAGGTAAGTACTTATGGTTATGCAAAATGAACGACGGAAATGAACAAAAACTGAACCATCTGATTCCACCTTAACCTACTGAAATTGAAAGAATTTCATTTAATATAGGCTCGCAGACTGTATACTTACTTACCTATAACTTTTCTGTTGACCAATAGTTTGGTCGGGTTTGGCTGATAGTGCATAATAAAATTGTAAACAGCCTATTATTATCTACTGAATCGTTGAAGTGTGCGCACTTGCATGCACCTTCAACTAGAGCCCGAACAATTCAACGGCCGATAGAAAGTCAGTCTGTGAGGGCTCATAAAATCATTAAGGCTCAAACACACGCTGGCCTAGGCTCGCCGAGTGAACGCGTGTGAACGCGAGTGTCAACGTGTGGGTAGCACCACTCGCCTCGCCTTGCCATCACTCGCCTAGCTGGCTGAGTGAATACGAGCACCAACTTACATTTGTTTATAAAGACTCGCCAAGCGTTTTGACGGTAGCACTCGCCTTGCGTCGACTCGCCTTCGCTCGCGCTGGCTTAGGCTGGCCCAGCGTGTGTTTGGGTCTTTAAAGAGATTGTCTGCCCATTTCAACACAGAAATAATGTTATATCTAACGGGCAATTTGTAACTTTACTTACTTCATATCTATTAAAATTATAATAAGCGTTGTGCTGTGGTGGGTAACTTATGGCTTGTCAGTCTAAAAATAACACTCTGTTTATTCAGCTCGGACTATAAATTTTACCTCCATCATCTTTAATGTTTGTTCCATGATTCGAAAATAGCTTTTAGTGGATTAATTTTTTATTTGCTGGTGACGACAATGTTCCAGTCCATTAGATTTATTGGAAGGGTTGTGTGAACTTGTGTGTCACTCGTTATTTCTTGGGCAAATCGATAGGTAGTTCAGTGACCAAGCTGAAGCATTTCTGCTAGCAACCTTCACATAGAAATTTAACCTTCAGTCAATTATGCATCATTTATGACTAGGTTTCTCAAAGGCAAGTTTACCTGCTGGTTAGTTAGTTAGCTAAATAAAATTCCTACCTCTATAAATATTTTTAAAATAAATAATTATCGTTATTACGAATGTTCCTACCTTTCTTAGAAAGAATCCAAAATATAATCCACCAAAAAGCACAACACACAAAATGTCCGAAACCCACAATTAAATTCGAACGTTTCGAATCGCGTTTCGCCGTTTCCCGCTCGTTTATTGGAAAACTGTTTTAATAATTAGTATCACGTGGTATTTTGAGTTTAAGCTAAATGTTAATAAGGGTTATTTTTGTTCGTTGCGGGAAATGACAGGCGGACCGCGCGGAGCGGACGTCGAGACTGGGAGAGTGTTTAGTTGAACAGTTGTTTCAGTGGGCGGTTGCCGCCCAGACCATACTAACTGAAATTTATTCTGCACTCAGCCCATACAAACTGATACTTATTCTGTACCTATACAATACAAACTTTTGATTAAACTGTGTCCAGACGGTATGACGCTACACAGTCGTCATGCATTCAGTAAAATATTTCGAGCATCTATGAGGATGCCTAATCAAAGTTATGTGCATGCTGCTGCAATGAAAATGGAAGTGAATCTTATGTCGTTTTTGTAAAATTCATGGCGAGAAATAATAAATGTGTTTACGTACATTTTATGAAACCCAAAATGCACATTGTCCTTTCTAAAGGGAACTTAAAAACCTTTGGGTGGTTTTATTAAAAAAAAACCTGGATGCTGATTCAGACTTCCGAATTTGCATCCGATTCGATGATTTCAGTCGGAAGTTGACGTTTTTTCAGCGAAGAACGTCACTTTCCGAATTCAGAATGCATTCTGAGAATGTCTGAATCAGGGGACTGGACTAGCGATGAGTAGGTCCGGATGGATACCGGACCGCGGACCGGAATCCCTCGCGGTAATGATGGATGTACATCGCGCGTCAACTCGGATACCGGTCCGCCGGTCCGGACGGCGGACGGCGGACGGCGCGGACTGGTAACCCGGAGCGATAACGCGGAGCTGCAACCCGGAGCGGTAACGCGGAGCTGCAACGCGGAGCGGGCGGACGGCGGAGTGCGGACGGAGTGGGGTACTGCATAGGTCCGGGAACTGCGAGAAGGGTGCAGGTGCGAGACCTCAAGCGAAGTTTGCGTGTGCAACACCGAGCTGGTTCATTTTTGTTTGTGTTTTCGTGTATCAAGTCAGGTCAGTGTAAGTAAATATATGAAGCGTGTCGAGTGTCGCGCGTGTCACATCATCAAGATGTAAGTAGTAGGTAGGCTATATTTATTTTTATACCTACCTACCTACGAGATTGCATACGCATACCTAATTTTTTCTTTCTCTTTTGTGTGTAGCTTGCAAGTTTTATTTGTACCTACCGACCGTTGTGTTTCTCTAAGACTAATTACTTACCTACTTAATAGGTAGTAGTAGGTACATACCTAAATTGTGTAGGTAGTGTATTAGGTAACATTTATAGACTTAGTTCAAATAAGTAGGTACAATTGGAGTTACAAGTAGGTACCCACACAATGTAGATAGATCAATACTAAGATAGATACCTACCTACCTACCTACTGTCTTTCATCCCTCGCCACTGGTATCTATCTAGGGTTGGGTGCAACGGATACGGATGCGGACGCGGAGCGGGCGGAGTGTGGACGGAAAGGATAGGCACTGCATAAATGCGAGTGCGAGTTGGACCTATATGAGTGCAACGGACACGGGACCTGTGTCTAGGTCTTTAGACGGGGCGGCGGAACGGCATCGCGTGCGACGGAACCGAAACCTACGCTCCCGCAGTACCGAACCCATATGGGTCCGACGGACACGGGACCTGGATGTAGCTCTTTGGAGCTGGATTTACATCAAGATGTAGCTCCAAATTATCGTCGGACCTACCCATCTTTAGACTGGACTCTAGGTACTATCCTACATACCTACTTAGTTAATATTTTAAAACATCACATTTTCCTAGGTAGGTACCTACTTTTCATGTTTCTAAAATAGCCATGATTCCTTGCATGTCCGATTCAGCGCTAGGTAGATACCTACCTACAGATGTTTCAGCAGTTACCTGCATTGCGATGTGATCATGAGCTGATGAGCGAATCCAAAAGCTATTGACCTAAAAATAAAACGACTTTTCTACAGAATTGTTTACAGTTCACGCCTGAGACCACAGATTATATAACAGTTAGTAGGTACTTTACTTTTGACTGAAACTGAAACACAACATGGAAGGAAATAGTAGGGAGGAGACTGAATATCGATAAAAATGTTATCAAACGAGAATTATAAAAAAAACTAGTACCTACCTACGTTAGTAGCATCTTGGTAATGCGTAATGCTTTTAGTACCTACCTACTTAATTAGTTGAAGACTTCAACTTACTTCAGCCGTCCGTCGCCGACGACGACGGCTGAACTGATTCGGATAAATCTTGAAAAGTCTAATTTAACTTTAGGTAGGTAATAACTTTTAATAAAAATACCTTATTACCTACAGGGTGTAATTAGGTACTTTTAATGTCATAACGTAAGTTACGCTCCAATTTCAATTTTATGGAATGGATTTCGTTAAAAATGTGAAAATAGTACCTACCTAAAAATTTCTAAATATAGATAAGATACATAGGTAGGTATCTAATACCTAATTTGTCAGAAGATAGTAGCACATAGTAGGCACCTGTCTACTTACTGTAGGTAGGTAGGTATATTGTGCTTGAAATCAATGAATCATTTCGAACTAAATAACTCAAAAATATGAGTTCAAATTGCACTGGTTAGCACTGTTCATAGTATCAGATTCATTACAACCACATGCCACAAGATATTGGATGATAGCACAGTTTAAATAATTACCTAGATAGGTATCTACCTACCTAGATTGAATTTAAACTGCCTGAATCATCCATTTAGGTCAATGTAATAAAGCCACAGAAGTTAATACTTACCTACTTACTTCAACGTTACTTTAACGAACTTACGTTCAATTACATACACTTAAACCGCGCCCTTACACTAGGTATTCATACCACAGCGGCGACTATGTTTCTATTTGTAGTTATTTAGATGCCGTTAATTGGCATTATGAATTTGACACTAGAAATATTGAAGAAGCTGTGAGTAGGGGAAAATTGGGGGTTCTGGATATAAATATCCAGAACCCCTCAATTTTCCCTATTCATCTATTCAATCTACTACATCGAAGTAACCCTATTTTTACTTTTCATCTATTCAAATAAGACTGTTTAATCCAGAATTTTCCCTATTCATCTATTCAATCTACTACATCGAGGTAACCCTATTTTTACTTTTCATCTATTCAAATAAGACTGTTTAATCTAGAATTTTCCCTATTCATCTATTCAATCTACTACATCGAGGTAACCCAATTTTACTTTTCATCTATTCAAATAAGTCTGTTTAATCCAGAATTTTCCCTATTCATCTATTCAATCTACTACATCGAGGTAACCCTATTTTTACTTTTCATCTATTCAAATAAGTCTGTTTAATCCAGAATTTTCCCTATTCACCAGAATTTTCCCTATTCATCTATTCAATCTACTACATCGAGGTAACCCTATTTTACTTTTCATCTATTTAAATAAAACTGTTTAATTCAGAACCTGGTTTTACTTTTAATCAATTTAAGTTTATTATCTATTCAATCAAAGTAACTATCTATTCATAATAGAGAAAATAAACTAATTTTAAATAAAACAAAGTCATTAGGTAGGTACACATTACAAAAAAATTTATTCAAAAATATTGAAGATACGATATTCTTAAGCGTATTAGATTTTTTAAGATAACTTATTACTATAACTAAAACTCAATCACACAGTAAACATTTCATGTAATATTTTGCAGACACCATTTTCTTAGACATAGTACGTTTTTAAGTGCACATATATTATTGTGATGAAAACAACTGACAACATCGCTTTCTAATTCATATTCCTTGTATAATTGTACAAAATTGATACAGTTCTTATCTTCTAAGTTAATTACACATTTTTCAATATCATTGCCTTCATTTAAAATTTCTTTAATCCATCTTAATTTTTCTTCTCCTTTAGTAAATATGCGGTCTTTCGTCAATAAAATATTTGTTATTATTCTTTTATGATCTTTGTATGGTATGAATCCTTCGTTCCAATATAATCCTCTATTTCTCTCAATCCAACTAACCTGTTGTCTCTCAGTTTTTGTTAGCTCATAAAATGGAAATGGTGGTTTGAATAGTAAAACAAGAACTTTGCTTTGGCCACACGCATTATTACATACAATTGCTATTTCCTTTAAAATAAATTTATTGTTATCTGTTTTAAATCCTTGCACATCCACGATAGTATTCATGATATTTTTCGAACAATGTTACTCAGTGGTTTGTATTCTACAAGCCGCTCATTTAATATGAGACAATACGCAGTGGTATTTTCAGGAATGTCCTCCAATGTCTCGATTTCTAATCGCACATCGACAGGACCTGTCTTTAGACTATCGTTTTGTCGTGAACAATCAATTACAAATAAAGGAGCTAGATCTTTAAATTCAAGCAACCCAAGCAATGGATCAACTGGACGATCATAATAAGACTGACGGAATTTAGCATACATTTCGTATAATATATTGTATTTGTTGTCATTAAAATTCAAATTCAATGCCTCATATGGATAATATTGTGAATTTAGAAATAACTTTAAGTTAGCAAGTTTACAGTGATCAAACTGCGAACAGCTTTTGGATTTCGAGTTTTTTCGTTTAGTTTGTAGACCAAAAATTACATAACGAGGCTTTTCTAGCTGTGAAGCTGTCTTAACTGACCATGAATGTTTCATAGTTTTAGGTAATAATGGATATTCATATAAATCCCAATTCCGGAACGCCATTTGAATTGGTTTATCTTTTTCCATAATCTTAAGCAATGAAATTCTTTCTCGATCGGATACTTTTACATGAGGAACACGCCACTGCACTCTCTGTATATTAACTAAGATATCTTCTTCGTCTAAAATTTTAACGCTATTAAAGTTCGTATTACCTCTGTTTAAAATGAGTTCATGCTTACAATTCATTATAATTTTATTGTAATCCTCAGCAAACCCCATTATTCTGTTAAGTGGTACTATCGCACTGAAATGACCATTACTTTTCAGACCGTTCAAATTCCATCCCCACATTGCAGCCATTTTACTATCACCTTCATTCATAGAAATGTACGACTTTATTGTGGTTGTAATACCAGCATTTTTTGACCGATCTATTTCAACACCATTTATTTCATACCTAATATCTTGAAACATAAACATGATAGGATTATTAGTAAATTCTACAACCTTTGCAACTGGTTTCTTATCTTTCCCAATTATTGATACATGTCCTTCAACATAAATAAAACTCGCAGACGGTAAAATGTATACATCTTGTTGATGTATAGGAATTCTAATTTCATCATTTTCTCTAAAACTGTTGTTGTAAGGGTTATAAGCATGAACTTCGTAGCTCTCGATGGAGTTATCAAATTGAGGTGAATCAGATATATGAAGAATACTCATATTTTAAATCCAAGTGCTTTGAGAAATATTTTATTGTTTTTTGTAACTTTTTTATTGGTTTTGACACGTCTGATAGCTTTAATGCCACGCTGAGTATTGCTATTGTTTTTCAAAGCGAAAGGTATTTTATAGAATACGATCATCTTATTTTTCGTATATGAAGACGCAATTGAATTTTTTCTTCTCTAAAGTCTATGAGATTACCGCGGTCGTCAACTATTTTAATGGTTACTGAAGATATATTTCTTCTATTGATGGGGTGATAGACTATGTTACTCGGCACTTCAATATATCGATGACCAGGTGGAACGCTAGGAATAAATTCATAAATCGTATGAGTTGGTAATCCGTTAAGGTAAGATCCTTGTATGATATCACATTCGATTCGTATCACGGACAAAGGAAGAATGTTGACCAGGCTCTGCGAATCATGCCATTTATTAGCTTCTAGTTTCATCTTGCCGAAACCGAGAAGCTGTCCAATACTATTTTCCTTTTCAAAATGAATGGTTTTTGAACAATATACTGAACATTTTAGAGTGTTACTATTAGATTTCAATTGAACTGTACAATCATTTAAATTTTGCGATAGGTAGCTTTCAATGTCAAGCAAATCATAGGCGCCAACAGGTATTTGTAACTCTTTACCTTCATCTCCATACGAAAAAATGTTGTTTGTTAAATTTATATTTGACACTGAATTTATTGCAGAAAAATACAATAAACCACATTCAAAATGTTCATCTGCATTCAATGGAGGGTGAAAATATGACTCCAATAAAGACTTGTCCCCAGTGAATGTAATCGTCACAGACATGATTAGTAACTGAACTTCAGACAAAGATCATAAACTATTTATATTTGTGTTTTTGCCAAAACATTCTAAGAAAATTTAAACAGAGATGACCACAATTATATGGATGATCTTTCTGCATGTTTTCATAATTATAATTAACATTAACTTGGACATATTTGATGAATTCAATGGGTGGTTTTAAGTTTCCATAACTATCGAAATACTCCACATAATCATTTAGCTTTGCGTAGGCTACCCAATGAGTACCTGCATTTTGAGAGCTGTCTAAATTGATAATACCGCACTCGATTCTGCGAGGACGCTTTGGTAGCGTGTCTCTCATGAATACTCCACGAAAATGCGGAATATCTTCCGAATGGTTAATAATATCAATATTAGTGAGCGCTCGATTGGGTAGCCGCTTTAGTTTTTTTTATTAGATAGATATAGCCCCAATCCATCCTTATGAGGTTTAAGATGTAGTCCTTTCCCGATACACAAAGCTTCCATTTTTTCATTATGTCGTTTTAATTCTGCTAGACGCTTCTTAGCTTCTTTGTATTCATTAATAGCTTTGACGATTCCAGCAACACCGCCTGCTATACTACCTGACGCGGATAGCCCAGCAAATATTGGTATTAAAGGTAATACACCACCAGTTTTCGGAATAGGTATTAAGCGTGGAAGTTTTATGTTTGAGTTGTTTGTCATTTCTTTTACAGCGGCTATAGCTAATTCAATAGCTGTTTTTTTACACTTAGGTTTAACACTTTTCAAGCATTTCTTGGCATGTAAAATTATATTTTTTAATGGCTTTTGTATACCAGTTCCCTTACTTTTAGGATTTTTTATATTTCTACAACTATTCGCTATTTTAGCTAACATTGCCTTGTTAACTAAATGAGCTGCTACTTTTTCTCCCCTAGTTGCATCAGAAGCATGAATACGTTTCCTGGCCATTTTTATCAACCTTATATCAGCTATATTACGGTCTTGTGTAGATGTAGACCCTGCGTAAGCAATATCGTGATCCTTACAAAATTCGTCTAACTGATTAACACCTTTATCACCACGAGCAAGTCTTTTCATCAATCTTGTACCAGGTCCACAGTAATTATATCCAGGTAAATGAATTTCACACGGTAGATGATCAATAAGCCAATTCACAACACTGCCTCTTTTCATAACACTAACAAAACTGATTGCAATATGTGATTGCTCATTGCTTTTATAGTCAATTATCGTCTATCTATAGAACGTTATTTTTATCAATCCAACTATTTTCATGCGATGGCAAGCCTAACCATTTAACATATACTTTATTATTTTTTCTTTTAAGTACTTTTTCTACAAGATATATTTCAGGATACTTTGTTTTTTGTAATTCTTGCGAATAAAAAGCTCCTACGATGGGCTGATGTCTCACATCCTCCAGCAGATAAGTAGTTGGGTTGGTTGACTGAACTTTAAAGATTTTAAAAATTTCTGTTGACCAATTTGGCATGTAGCCTTTTTCAAAAGTCCCTTTGTACTTACTTATTCGTACAAAGTCATTGACTTTTAAAGCTTTGCTTCTTTTCGCTAAAGAAGTGCTTGCGATTTTTTCATATCTTTCCAATACATCAGTTTTATTGCTTTCAGTAACTTCTACTGGTTTGCAGTTGATTGTTCTATGATAAGTGTTATTATAGAGTTTAGTTATTTGATCTAGAGTACCATTTACCCAATTATAATTTCCGTTTATTCCAAATTGTTTATAAAGTTTGCTTTTTAAAGTTCTGATAACTCTTTCCACAATTGATGCCTTTTTAGTAGAATAAGTAGAATAATGATTTACTTTGTAGACACCTGTCAGTTTATTTATTTTTTCATTATAAAATTCTGTTCCCAAGTCTGTTTGTAAGTTTTTCGGTACTCTGCCTTTCTTGAATAGATGCTCAAAAGCAGAACAAACTTCTACTTTAGTTTTTCGTTTTAATGGATACGTCCAAACAAATTTTGAAAACGTGTCGATAACTACTAAAACAAAATTAAAGCCGCGGTTTTGCTTAGAAATACGTTGCAAATCAATTAAGTCGGCTTGCCATAGATCGTCTATATCCTTCATTATAACATGTCTACGTTTAAAATTCACTCGCGCATTTCTATATATCTCATTTATGACGTCGGCTTTGCTCATTTTTGAATTGTGTTTCTAGAATTGAAACTTTCTTACTAACTTCGTTAAAACACTGTTCCAGGTATTTAATTTTATTTAAATAATGTTCCAGTAAGTTATCCACGTACCCTTTTGTAGCACTGTCTTCCGCATCAACAGGATTCTGTAATTGTTTTATAATTTTATTCTGTGCATTAACATTTCCATCGCTTGTATTTTTCCACCACTTTTCATAATCATTTGATTTTCTCTTATACAGGTGAAGACCAAATTTATCGACGTTCATCTTTGATTAATACATTCATACTAAACATTAGATATGAATCTTGATCTTTTTATTCTTTAATGATGCCAGATTCTTTTAGTTCTTCAATTATTGACAGTATTTCGTTATCGTGGTTGCTGTTACCAGCATCTCTAGATGCGATTAATATTTTCAAGCGTTCTATTAACTCATTTGGATCGTCCCAATATACTAAATCAGTATCTTTCCTGTAATTCTTCAAAATTGGTAATCCACTACCAGTTTTATTACATTCAATTTCAAACAGTTGAGCATTATTTGTAGTGTCTAAAAATAATGGTCTTATAATTTCACGATATTTGATACTTTTATCACCTTTGATTTGCCCATTCGGATTGTAATATCTTTTATGAGCGTTTGTTATGTTGAGAATATCTTTATATACTAATTGGTCTTTAGTTGATACTAATGACAAATCTGGCGTCTTTCGTAGTAATAGTTCTTTTAGACCAGGCGTCAAATCATATTGCTTATCATTAATAATAATCAAATGTTTTTTATTGCTTCGTAATGGATTATCTGAAACTAATAGTTGTACTTTTTCATTCCCCATTAAAAATTGTTTGTTTTCTGTTCTAACTCCGAAAGGTATATTAATGTTTTCATAAATATCTTCAAAATCATCTTTGTTTAATGATCTTTCTAAAGACTTCCCAATATCATTCGACACATTATTTGCTGAATTTTGGTTCGTTAGGGGAGACATATATTCATTATCATCATAATTATTAGTTTCATCATATTCTTCTAAATCTTCATAGTTTGAATCGGAGCTGGTATTATCTAAGATTCCAGATTTATTCATAATCGATTTTTCAGTAAAGTTGTTTTGTTTCGAATAGCCAATATCTATTAAAGCTTTTAAAGGTTCAGTCACAGGTTTTAATACTCTATTCATAGTCAAATCGGTTTTATCTTCATTATCACGCATTTGTTTTAATTTATTTCTTATAGCATTAACAGATTTTATCAATTGTTCCTTATTGAATTGCTCCATATTTATAAAATTAAAGGACAAACACAACTTAAGTTGAGTGATTAGGCTACTAAACTGAAATCATTAGATCCATATTCAATTTAAATATTATAATATGCTATCGCTGCGCTTACTTTCTTTATCTAGTATGATATGTCAAAATCGATAAAAATGTCAAAGCCCTTTCGATATCTTCCTTCATTAATACAACAGTCTTTGTTTATCAATAAAAAATTATGAGGTTCTTTCCATACAAGAGAACATAGATTTTTAAATTTAAGCCATTCCATATCTGTATTAACATGTTCGTCATAAAGATGCTTTAAATTTACATCATCTTGCTTGAAGATAATTAATAGATTCACATTGTCTCGAATCAGCTGCTTTGGTATTTTTGAATAGGTTTGTGCTAGATAAAAGCAGTCGATTTGGCGATGTCTCCCCATCGCAAAATAATTCCGTATATTAATTTGATTTTCACAGCTGACATCATCAAATATTATTACAGAGTTTTTCAAAGCTTCATTAGGATGTACAACTTCTACATTTGAATTGAAAATGAAAAAAATTATATTCGGGACTCGACGCAATACTTCTTTTAAAAACGTGTACTTTGGTTGAAAAGACGTCTTAGAATATAAATATACATTTTTAAACTTGAGCCCGTTTGCGTCTAAAAGCAAACTAAGCATGACATTTGTTTTACCACAATTCGAGGGACCGCATATTATGCTTCGAATCGAATTCGGTAACAGAGAACTATGTTTTATAATACTTTTTCCTGTCCTGTTTATGTCTAGATTCTTAACTTGTAAAGAAACTGGCTGCTTAATTAACTTCATTTAAAAAATAAATAAGAAATCAACATAATATATTTCACACAATTATAATTGATGTTATTTCAGAGAAGTCTCTTTATTATCTGCAATTTTAATCAAAGTGTTATAACTTATAAACAATATATTTTTGTACTTAGTTATATTTTTAAGGAGGCTTATTATTAAATAAATAAAATAACTGGTACTGGTGTGTAGGTGCATTTATTTATTTATTATATTAAATAATTTGTTATTAACAAAGGTATTATCTAAAAATAATATTAATGCTTACATAGTTATTATAAGTACACTAATGATTATTGACATGACGCATGGATTAATTTAAATAAATTCAATAAATTACTCTCAGAATACCGTATCACAGTGACCCCATGGTAGGGTATGGATCTGATCTTTCTGTATTTGTCTTTTATCATCATTTCCATTAAGGAGTTGCTTGTTTACCTCTTGCGTATATAACACATGCTTTATAGATCTTATTAGTTTGATATTACATCTTGTTGTAGTATTATTAAATAAAGTATCATTATAGTCACTCAATTCTATTTCATTAACAGCTGTCTTAGTTATACCTTTAGCTTTTTTTATTGTAGATTTCTCACTTTTTATACAATACAACTTTGCTCTTAAACCAGTAAATTCAGAAATAATGTCACCTCCCATCTCATCTTTAAACAAACCAAGTACTTTTTCATTTACCTTCGGAATATTATAAACATTGTTTGATGCATAATTACTTGTATCGAATTGAGAAATGTCATTTCGCAAATCTTCGTAAAAATCATTGGTAGATATCAAATATAACAAACTGTCAGTGTCTGTATAACAAAGCTGTGCATTGTCATTGTACTTGTTTTTAATAAAATCATAGTGAAATTGATACATATGTTGTTTAGCGTACTCTAAAACGGAAAAACCAATATAAATAGGTCTATCTAATACAAGTTCATCACGATTCAATTGAATAGCTACAAAGTTTTCAGAAAAAACATTAACACTGTTTAAATTCGGTTTTGATATTAACTTTTCAGCAGTAATATGTTTATTCGTGATATTTTGAGTTTCTCTCCATCTTGTTACCAGTTTAATATCAACTTGTTTTCTTTTATTTTCAATCGTTTTACCGAAAATTGCGTTATTGAACAACTTAAATAAGTTTTTTTCAAATAGTGTTTTTGATGATTTTCGAAGAGTAGTATTTAGATCAATATAATTTTTCAAAAAACAATCTTGCCTGAACCCAATGATGCGATGTATTTTTGTCAAAATTAGTCCGTGTTTTAAGCATTCCTTCAAATGCACGTAGTGAATGACATAGTTGAATTTATCATAGAGATTTGCGATCAATTTTTCAGTTTTACTTCCAGGTGGAATAAATTTCTCTGGAGCAAAGGGTAAATCTTGATGCGACTTATGCAAGTGATCTGGATATAAAAGATCCACTTCTAAAATATAGCCAAAGTCACTATCATCCGAAACATTCATTACATTAAAATATTTTATTTCTCGTGTAGATAAAAATCTAAATTCAGAAATTGGATATTTTTTCGTCATTGCGTACCCATAAAGATTAACACAGTCTAAATAAACCAGATAACTAGATTTTTGAGACTTATCGAAGTTAGGAAGATATTTATTGGAAGCCACAGCATGACGTAACGAGCACTGAGCTAGACCTCCACGTATACCTTTCTCCAACATTTCATACATTTCTATGTCACTAATCAATTCTAGTTTAACATTAGTATATAATAGCATTGCATCCCAACTTAAGCTGGGTGTTGTTACATAATAAGCAGGATCTAGTTTATAATAATGGAGGCTCGTCTTTCTGAATTTTTCGAAAATATCACATAGTAGCAACACATCAGTTTTCAAGTATAAATCTGTATATTCGCCAAGATTTTTGATGTTAAAATATTTCCACACATCGTGGGCATGTGTATAATCATTATCAGAAATGTGTTCTCCCTTCAAATAGTTGTAAAAACAAGATTTAGGTGGAAGCCGTCTTTCATTAAATTTTGACCAATTATTCATGTAATCATATGGATACACACCTTTTCTACGTAATAAATCAAATTGCTTCTTGTCATCAAAACCGTTCAACAAATGAACAAAATCACTTTCAGATAAACTTTTACTTAATAAATCAAGACTCGAACTTAAAAATTGAAAAGAATCAATGAACTTCATTTCAATAGAGCGATTGTATGTGTCGGACTTAATAACTTTAGTAATAGAAAGATACTTTTCTTTAGTCTTAGGAATAATTCTCAGATCACCTTCATATTTTGTCAATTCTTCAATAAACAAATGTGAATCATAGCCGGATAGATTGTGAAACACTATTGGAATGAATGGACACACTCTATGCATCAAGTTACAATGAGAGTGTGCCGCTCCTCTAAATTGAGACGTAATATGATCATGATCTCGTACCTTATCACCGAGTAATACTTGTTTACATATGTAGCATACAGTAGCATTGCGATATTGTTTTTCTTGATCTACTGTTAAAGGAGACATTGGTTTTTTATCTTGCAGTATAGCATGAATTCTTTTAACTTCTTTAATTAAGCATTTTATAAATATTTCAACACAGTTTTCACCTCTATACGCAACATATTTATTTAAGTTTGGATCATACGAGCAGCAAATATAAAAGCCAAAGCAAGAAGGTTTATGTATCTGTAAAGTTTTAGTGTTTTCAGAGATTTCATTTTCATAGTTAAGTAGTAGACATTCAAAGTCAGCGTATATGACGAAGTTAATCCTTTGCTGCCTCTCATATTTTTCAAATTTCAAAATAGAATTCTCTTTAGGTAAAACAGTTAATACTCCGTTACAATTGTGTGATTTGTGTTTAGTTTCGCAATAAAAACATTGTAAACAGGCTTCACATAGCATCATTTTTCCTTTATGATGAGACATTTGACGTCGTACTAATCGCATTAGATCTTTTATCAGACAGTAATGACCTTTATTATTGCGTTCAATATAGAGCAAATTAATGTGATTACTTTTACGATTTTTTGTAAAATATAGAGGTCCATTTACACAGCATTTGTCGTTTAGACCGTAGATATTGACACTAATATTAGGATTATTCATTTCAAATAATGCAATGTCTTTATAGGTCGGTGGAAAAGTCATTTCCTTTACATTAAGCACAGAAGAAAAGTGTGGATATGACTTCACATTACACACATTATTCTTTGCAGGAAATAACTTAGCAACCACGCACCAAAGGAAACAATAATCATCATGATTCTGAATATTAATACAGCTTTTTGTATTTTTAATAGATTTTGGTAAATCTATGTATGTGCCACCTCTCAGAGGACAGTATTTGTTAATATTAATTTCTAAATGACTCATAGATTCATAACTCCAGCCCGATTCACAATGTTCAAATTCTGATAGTTTCGTCATAAAAATGTCAAGCAATCTCGATACCATTTCATTCAAATCTGTACTTTGATAAATTATTTCGTATTTTGTGTTAAATGACTTTAGTTGCTGTTCATTTGACTTCGGTAAAATAAAATAAGCAAACAACTCAAAGTTAACCTTAATACACTCATGTTTCCTTAGCGACATTTTTATTAACTGTATTATATCTTTTCGTTTATTTCTCAGATTCACCTCTACAGGGAGATGCGTGATATTTTCTATGGGGTTCAAACGATACGTAACGATTCTATTTTTGAATGCAGTGGCAACAATATCGATATTATCAAATTCAGTCCTCAATAAACAGTTCGATTTATGCAAGTTAGTTCTCAAATGATATCTATATTCATTTCGTGATATTTCAATTCGACATTTTTCACAATTTATTAATTCATCAATTTCATTAGCTGGTGGCAGGCTTGAGTGTGACACAACTGTAAAAGAAATAAAAAAGTGTAATGAAACGTTAATACTTTTAATTTATTCATAATACCTACATACATGAGATAACGAAATAAACTTAATAATATGGTTATAATACCTACTTTCTAGATTACATGCGCTTACTATGATTACACTGAGTAAATAGATCCATTAATTAATATCCATACCGAAAGATTGAAATTATCAATGCGCTTACGCTATAATTACAGTGAAAAATAAAATTGATGATATTCCTACACCGAGGGTGAAAGCACCTTGATGAGTTTATAAAAGCAACTCGAGTAAGGATTATAGTTCCTGTTAACGGTGTTAAGATTAGGTATTTATTTAAATACTATCTAAATCTTAACAGCCGTTAATAATATCAGGTCTACAATCCTTAAATTCTCTACGAGTAGCTTTAATAAATTCACTGAGGTGCTTCCACGCCTCGGTGTTATCATCTGTTCTATTTTTTATGGTAATTATAGCATGACGCCACCTATTCATTGGCTGGATATTTTTTATTTCCTCGCAACTGTAAACTTTGAGCTCCACATAGTGGGTACCCTCTTTAGTGAGATCCGACTGTCGCGATACACCATGAGGAATTCGTTTCGTGAAGTAGGAGCATACACTGGGAGTTTTTTTAGTACCCGGTAGGATGGCTTGATCGTCGTCGCTGTCGCTACCGAAGACATCCCGGGCAGATGTTTTCCTCGACGTTGACGTTGAAGCAGCAAAGGCAGCAGGCGGGGTACGATGCTCCTTCCTTTGTACTTCCTCACACCGGCGATGAGGTTTCTGCGACACTTCTTCTTCTTCTCTTGATCTTTCTGATGGTGAAATAATATTCCTGATTAGAGGTCGATCGTCTCTCAAACAACTAAAAATAAAACAGTTTCTGATCTGTCTCCGTGCAGTTTCTATAAACTTTACTAGGTGGTACCATTCTATTGTATCGGCGTTTGATCTTATTTTGATGACTATATCTGGATGTATTATATTATTTGAGTTATAAATCTTGGTGATAATGTAATATATTCCTGTGTCTATTTTCCGTACCTGACGTGAATATGCTTTTAAACATCTTGTTATGAAGTATGAGGTAAGATCTTGAATATTACCATTTTTGCGTGGTCGAGGATCCTCTATTTCTTCCTCGCTATCCGTGCCGAATAGTTCGTACGGCGTGGGCTTCTTCGGTGGAATCACCGGGGCGATCTTGTTCCTTCGCTTCTTCGCCACCGATGACGACGACGTCGAGGGCATGGCGTCGGTGATGGCAAGCGACGAGCGTGCCTTCTTTGATGGTAGAGCGGTTGCGCTGCGGTTTGAAGTCAGCACGCTTACGTCGTCGTCGGAGTAGTTCAAAGACATCATGCTTCGGGACCTGAAAATATAAAAATATTAAGGAATTAATACAATGAATTGATGAAAGCATGAATGGATTAATATATGAATAGATGAATAGAGATAACTGAATGTACACTTCTCACAATGGATCTAGGCATTCGTGAGTGAATCGAGTAACTTCACGAATGCCTAGATCCATTGGGAGAAGTGTATGTAACTGAATAGTTTGTACTTACATTTTTAAAGTTGAACGACGATTTTTTTTTTAAGTTGAAGGATCGGAAGGTTTGCTGTTCCAGAGAAGACTGTCTCTTGTTTTGGACATCATCCTGGCTTAAATAGTCTCAATTCACGTGCACATTTTTACATATATGGAGGTGTATTATTGTAATAAAACGCTCTCTATACATTTTTGTCAACAAAGTTTGATTTGAATTATTAGACTATGTTTATCACTCGGATTCGATTTAAGTAATTGATTTTTTATTGATTACTTTTACTGCTATACATATTAATTAATAGTAGGTATATAAGAATAAAACATGTTTTTGGCTGACCATACATCATACATAATATTCTAAATTTTATTAACTACCTACATAACATTGACTAAGTTAGGCTGAAATATATATACTTATATAAAAAGGTAGTGTAAATTTCATTCCACTAATAATAATAATTAAGCTAAGTTTGTTTGAATGAATCTAAGGACACACGCATAGACATCCAAACCGATTGATCTGCGATCTGATCAGATGCCTACCTACAGGTCGGATCAGATCAGGACAAAGACCACCAAAAGGTTTTCAGTGATAATGCAATATTATGGTAACAGCGAGCTGATCTGATGATGGTGGTAGGATCTGTTCAATCATCTCAGTGAATTACAGTAGAACATCCGTGCTTAGGCTCATTTGAATCAGCTTACCCTTACCTATACCACAAAAAATATAGTGCTGAAAAAGTATTCTTTCAACAGAAAACTTATTTAGGTACCTACTTATTGTATCTTGAATCAGTTCTCATATTATGAAAATTCCAACTACTGAAGACCTCATAGGTAAAGTCATGCGCTAAAGAAGTAGGTATACTTAACTAATAATGGTTTCCATAAATATCATTATATCTACTTGTAATAAAATAAATAATAATAAATAATGCTGGACATTTCACACAGCATCATGTAGCCTCAAAGTAAGTAAATAATACATTTTATCGAACCCGCGCACTGCAATGTCGACCAACCACTAGGCTGCAGAAGTGCAGATATCTAATCATATGAAGAAGCCTATATTAGGTTTAGGGTAACTTACTCATAATCTACAACACTACACGTTGATAACACTTACGGTGCATTTTCGCCATAAATATTAGCCATTCATACAAGGTTCTCAACTCTATTTCAAATTAGATACCTATAAACAACATACATTGAACCTATAAATAAAAATTAAAATTCAAGTTCATTTTAGTAGCATCAATTGATATCATTCTATACACACGGAACAAAAGCTTGGAAAATGTCGGTAAGAATTAATTGTCAGATATCAAGTGTATAAAATTAATTACTTAATAATTAATATTTGATAGTAATTGAAATAATATTTTCAGTACTCACCATGGATTTTATCGCCGCCTGCGACTGTAAGTCCACTTAACATGCAAGAAGAAGTCAATTTACCATCAAATGCTCCCGCGTTTGTGCAATTAACGAACAGCAAGCAACTGGCGTCCAGTTTTAGAACTAGTGTAAAAGGAGTGAAACTTATTCGAATAGAAGTATATGATGCGGAACAATTTACTTGTTTTGAAGATTCTATTTGTAAATGTAATGCTGTCATATGTGCGCAGCATGTTGTTGCAAACTTTTACTCTGATCATTTATATGAAAAAATAAGAGAACTTCTGAAATCAATTGATAATTCAATATATGTGAATTTATAAAAAATAACTTTGCTGAATTAATAAACCAACTATTATATATTATTCCTTGTTTTATTTTTATTTTAGGTTCAGTCTTTATAGGTTAGTTAACATTTGAATTAGGCAAACCTATGTTTTTTTTCTATAAATGAATAAATACTTTGGTTAAATATGTAGATTGAATACTTGAATTGATTAAAAGTAAAATCGGGTTCTAGATTAAACAGTCTTATTTGAATAGATGAAAAGTAAAAATAGGGTTACCTCGATGTAGTAGATTGAATAGATGAATAGGGAAAATTCTAGATTAAACAGTCTTATTTGAATAGATGAAAAGTAAAAATAGGGTTACCTCGATGTAGTAGATTGAATAGATGAATAGGGAAAATTCTGGATTAAACAGTCTTATTTGAATAGATGAAAAGTAAAAATAGGGTTACTTCGATGTAGTAGATTGAATAGATGAATAGGGAAAATTGAGGGGTTCTGGATATTTATATCCAGAACCCCCAATTTTCCCCTACTGCTGTGTCTTTTCTTTATAGCAAACTATATAGCTTACGTGATACCTACGTTCCTACTAAGCTAGTAACGCCGTCCCGTAAGTATCCGTTGTGGTACAGACGTCCTTTAATTAAATTACTTCGTGAAAAGGCTAAATTTCATAAAAAATATAAAACATACAGTAACTCTTATGACCGTGACTCATTTATCTTGTTACGCCAACGAGCACACACTATGGAGAAAGATATGTACGATGAGTACATAGCTCATATCGAAAAATGCATTAAATCAAACCCACGCGCTTTTTGGTCATTCATAAAAAGTAAAAATCAGTCAAACACCTATCCTTCTGTGTTTGAATACGGTAACCGTTCATCAGACCGTGGTGACGAGATTTGTAACTTTTTTGGTGAGTTTTTTCACTCAACATTTTTGGATAATCCTCAGCCTGACGTGCAGGTTGACGCACTGTCTTCGCTGGATATGGAGTCTTCCGCGGATATAAACTCAGTAGAAATTCAAGAGGATACTGTTTTTAACCTTCTTAAAAATCTAGACCTAACTAAATCTGCTGGTCCTGACAACATCCCCGCCATCCTAATAGTGAAATGTGTTCAGAGCCTGGTCCTTCCCCTGTCGCTGCTTTACCGCCGTTCTCTTACTGAAGGCGTAGTTCCTAGTATATGAAAGAAGGCATTCATAACTCCCATTCACAAAAAAGGTCCGAAAAACCAGGTAGAAAACTACCGTCCCATATCGAAACTGTGTTTGTTTGCCAAAGTCTTGGAGAAAATTGTCCATACTCAACTCTACTCTGCACTCAAACACAGTATCTTAACTAATCAACATGGTTTTGTGAGAGGTAGATCTACTACCTCTAATCTTCTTCTATGCGCTGACTTTTTGTCAAGGTCTATGTCTGAGCCCTCGCAAGTGGACGTCATCTACACGGATTATTCCAAATGTTTCGATCGAATCGATCACTTACTTCTACTTGAGAAGCTTCATAGGATTGGCATTAGGGGTAATCTGTTTAGATGGTTCTCGTCTTATGTTCGGGACCGGTGCCAGACTGTGGTTCTAGGTGGTTACTCTTCGTGTCCAATGAGTATACCTTCGGGTGTTCCCCAAGGATCCTTATTGGGTCCACTTCTTTTTACCATATTTATCAATGATATCTATTCTTGTTTTATCCATTCTAAAATATTACTCTACGCTGATGATATGAAAATTTTGCTCCAAATAAAAACCGTCGAAGATAGTTACCGCCTCCAAGATGACCTTATTAGGTTCGAAAATTACTGTAAGCTTAATAAATTAGATCTCAACGTCTCAAAGTGCTTTGTGTGCTCCTACACGCGTAAACTCTCAATAGTTTTATTTAATTACACATTTTATAACCATCCAATAAATAGAGTAAATTCAATTAAAGATTTAGGAGTTACTTTCGACAGTAAGTTATTGTTCGACGAACATGTTAATACTATAGTAAAGAAGGCATCTCGTGCACTCGGTTTTATCTTGAGAATGTCAGCAGAGTTTTCAAGCATCAAAACATTCAAAATTCTATACTGTTCGTACGTACGTAGCCACTTAGAGTACGCTTGTCAAGTGTGGAATCCACGTTATGATGTTTACTCTTCACGCCTGGAATCTATACAGAAAAGATTTCTACGATACATTCAATACCGTGCTAGAATATTTTTACCTGATTATAATACAAGGTGTCGTAAATTCCACTTCCTTCCTCTATCCATTCGAAGAGAAATAGCTGATCTGACTTATCTCTTTAACATAGCGAACGGTGCCGTAGATTGTCCTGAGCTCCTGGAGCAAATAGGGCTGCGAGTGAATTATGCAGCATTAAGAAATCCAAATATTCTTTATGTTCCTACAGTTAATACCAATTATATGCAGAACTCATTTCTTGTGAGAGCTAGTAGCTCGTTTAATTCATATGCTAAGTCAAATAAAGAGGTTGACTTATTTTATACTAAAACAAGTAAGCTTAAACGCTTGCTTAGTAATAAATTCTTTCACATAGATTAGGCTTTCAACTTGTGTTATGTGTGTTGTGATTTATGTTTGTTTCTTTTTACTTTACTTTTAATAGTGTCGTCTACATTACTTGTTTATTTTCTTATTTATCTTGCTTTATCCTATCTGTGAAAACTTTTAATTGGCCTTCTTGTATTATGTAACTTACCATGGTTGCATAATATCTATCTCATAATTATAAGAACCTGTAAGCTAGCTGTAAGTTTTCCTAATAAAAATAAAATAAAAATAAAATAAAATAAAAATACTACCTTTTTAAAAATAAGTACCTATTTCAGCTAAGTCAAGGCAGGGTCCAAAGTGTCAAAACACAAAATACAAACATAGGTAGGTACCTACTTACCTATTCACAAACAGATTTAAAATATTACTTAAATGAAAAAAAAATATGAACACGACTGTATCCCCAAGGCGCGGTAGACATTCTCTCAAATCTTTTACCTAGATCAGTTTTTAGACTTTTTAGATCCTTCGAGAGAATTTAATCATCAGAGTACCTATTTCCCTTCGTTCCTTGTGTTTTTCTCTAACTAGGTACCTAGTCTAATAGCAGAACATTATTATGGAGTTCATATGAACGAATTATCTTCAAACACTACTTATATAAATTACTTACATAGGGATTATCTAACCCTGTATAGCCTGGTACCTAACTCTTTTCCATCGATCGTAAAAAGATAGGTAGGTATTCCACTTCAACATCGATAACTTATTTTGTACTTAGCATCTTTTGACAATAAAAAAGATCCATATTTTTATAATCTGACCACATCACTAGTACCTAACAGACTTTTTTTCTGAAAGAAAACAAACCGGTTAGTTTCAGTCCAAGCATTCTCTTTTCACCACATAATTTCATCTTTATTTCTTGTGCTTTAGAGACTACAAAAAGCTTCAGATAACTTCCGTGAAAGTTCGAACAAATCAATTTGATGGGCGTCTGTTGCGCCTACGCAATGAAAGACGATAACCAGGTGTAGAATAAGATGCAATATTTCTTATTACGGGGCTTTGTTTGCTCTATAATATGAAGGGTTCATTAAACTGAAATTACAAACATGGTAGCCAATGTCCTAATAAGAAACTGGGTGATTCGTTAGGCATTAGGTAAGTAGGTAGTAGGGCTTGCATTCGAATATTCGAATATTCGAATAATTCGAATATTAAATTCGTTCGAATATTCGAATACTGAAGTCGAATATTCGATATTCGATTAAAATTAATAACACCAAACTCAGAACTCTGATGTGCATAAAATGCCACTTTTATAGGATTCGGAAACACTAGAGAGTGCCGCGCGTGATTGCGTAGTGCTTTCGCGTATTTGCCGGCAACCCAGTGGAGGTGCTTTGTCAGGAAAATGCAAATCTACATAAAAAGTTTTTTTTAATCTACATGTTTGATTCCTGGCCAGGAGAATTGTTATTTTAAAATCTAATGAAGCAGTTTACCTTTTTATCAAAATTGGTTACCCAAGACTCTTTTGAGTGTTTTGTCGCTATTGCCACCTGCCATCACCTCGTCTAACCGAGTGTGAAGGATAATTTTGAAATTTTTTTTACAGAATTTTTTTAATTGTAAGTACTGAAATATATTTCTACCGACATTCAAGCAAATTAAACTACCCGTTAAAAAGTTCCCATACAAATTTTAACATTTCTTTCACCCCGTTTTGAGGGTAGTTTTAAAAAAAATTCATAAACTTTTTTTAAATGTATTGAAGAACATAACTGCTAAGATTCAAGTTTCTATGTTCAAAGAATAAGACTTTTCATACAAACATTTTTAGCCCTTTACATCCCCTTAGAGGTCGAATTTTCAAAATTCCTTTCTTAGTGCACCTCTACACCATAAGAGGAACGCAACCTGCAAATTTCATGCTTCTAGGACTTATAGTTTAGGCTGTGCGTTGATATGTCAGTCAGTCAGTAACGAAAGCCTTTTATATATTCTGATTACAGATATTGTTGACTGATTTTACTGAGAATTTGTGGTTGATTGTGCGTGTAATAATCGCGAATGTCTCGTTACGGCGACACAATCTTTTGTTTATGCAAATAACACTTGAAAGAATAAAAGAAGACGTGATTTTAGTAAAAACAAAGATATTTGTCTATTATTCGAATAATATTCGAATAATTCGAATATTACCCGAAAAAAAATCGAATATTCGAATATTAAAATTTTCGAATATTTGCAAGCCCTAGTAGGTAGGTAAGGTACCTACCTACCTTTCCTATATGTAGGTACCTACCTTTTACCACTGACTATACTAAGTATTAAACGAGCAATAAGTATTTGTACCGTGGAACCCCCGAACTTTGCCTACTTTTTCGAGTTTTTTTAAATTTTGCGCCAAACTGATCATAAATAATCGGTTCTGTCATGCTGAAGTCAACCAATTACTAAAGGGCTTTCAATGTGTGTGTGTGCTAGGCTCACAGCATTAAAAACCTTGACAGTAGAGGCTGTCAAAAAAGTAGGCAAAGTTAGGGCAACGTGCCTAACTTTGCCTGAGGTCCATATTTTCTGTAAAACTTGGTAAATCATATAGATTTTAATGCAGTTTAATCATATATTGAACCATTTATAGATTATATTCTCAATACTACTCCAAATAATTATATTTAACTTTATATGATGGCAGGCAAAGTTAGGGCATCATTTACCGACAAAATGCGCCAAAAGTCAGGGCTGTCACAAAAAAGTAATCATCATCATCAGCCTATACAGTCCATTGCTGGACATAGCCCTCCTCCAATCTGCGCCATTTTATCCTGTCCATGGCTTGTTGCATCCACGGCGCGGCGACCTTTGGAAAATCATCACTCCACCTAGCCAGAGGGTGTCCTACACTACTTTTTTCAAGTCGTAACAATAAAAGTAGGTACATAGATGGATAGTAAAATATTGAAAAAAAGTAACGAACATCTAACCGCTTTTATTGGTGCTAAAGTAGCAATGTCTTAGTTAAAAATACCAAAAGAAAACAGACGGGAGTGGTTTGAAATTCATAACCCTCATTTTGTTCTGTTGGTTAAATCTAAAACTGACAACCCTAGGGTAGGCAAAGTTTGGAAAACTTTATTCAAAAAATTGCGCCTAACTTTGCCTTCTCAGATATTTCTGTCAATAATCATAGTATTTAGATGAGATAATTGTGTTTCGAAAGCCGATCATATTTACCAACTACTGTAAAGATATGAAAGACGTACCTCAAACCAGTTCCTCACAATGACATAATTTTGTGGGACAAGTCAAAAAATTGCGCGATTTCCACCGAAAACTTTTTGCAACTACTATGAAATGGCTGCCGTTATTTTAAAGTTAAATAGTGCAGTATTGGCTGTTTATGATTTGGGTTTCTACCAACGAACAAAAATAAGTGTTGTCGTGATAGGAAAATAAATATCGTACTTTTTATAATTTAGGCAAAGTTACCTACACTAGGCAAAGTTCGGGGGTTCTACGGTATCCTTATTTACTTACTTATTTTTTTATTTAGGTATTTGTTTGTTTGTAGGTATTCTCAAAAACGGCTCTAACGATTTCGATAAAAATTGCGGTGGCGGGGGTTTGCGGGGGCGAAGAATCGGTCTAACTAGGTTTCTTATTATGGGAAAATTCGTTTCCTCGACATTTTCACGCAAAAAGATTTTACCAGTGCAATGTGGTTTGCAATTTCGCGAGAATTCTGGCTTGCATGCATCATCTCAAATCTCTATGTTCCTTGAAGATGATTTAATAATCTTTAGATCGGTTGCTATTGCGGATAACAAGGTAAGTAATTGCTCTTCAGTTCAGCTTCAAACGAACTCAATTGGTTGCTATTATTGGGCGTTGACCCTTGTGCAATTTCAGTCGTCGCGCCCCGCTTTGCCAGCCGCATACACAGTGCTGCCATCTAGTTGAGATAATTAAACGGAAATACTTGGCGCCTTGCAAAATATAATTCGCAATCGTATGCAAAGGTCGTTAGCAAAAATTACCAATAAAATCTTTCAACCACAAAAAAATCCGTGAGTGGGCGGACGGAGGCATTATTAGGTATAATTATATTCTACTTACATTCTACATTACCTAGGTACGTGTTTATAATTATGAGGTACCTATGCTATGGTCACTTTGCATCTAGGTATTTATGTGCAGGAAGTAGAAACAGACAGACCGACCTAGCTGTTGCTGAATAAGCTCAAAATCTGTGACTCAGCTGCAGCACAGAATATTCTGTAGCTGTAGCCTGTAGGTAGGTAGGTACCTAATGTGCTCTAGCTAGGTAGCTCAAAAAGAACAAATAGCCTTGAGCTAATTCGTTGATTGTCTTGATCTTGAAGGATCACGAGCACCACGCTAAATTATATACAGGGTGAATTTTTGAGATGGGGCAGTAAGGGCAGCTACCTTAACCGTTGTAGCTAGAGGAAAACGTTCTTAGGAGACCATCCTTAATTTTTGAAAATATTTCGACCTGCATTCACAGATTTTGAAAAATATGTACAGTCAGCGAGAAAATGGGTCATTTACACAAAAACTTTTTTTGATGCCAATCGATCCTGTTTCATCTAAGGATAAAAAGGCTCTTTCAGACCAACTGAGGTTAGAGTACTAGAAAAGTCAGAAATCGCTAAAGTGTATTTCTGAGACAAGACAGTAAGGGCTACCTTAACCGTTGTAGCTACAGGAAAACGTTTTTAGGAGACTACCCTTAACTTTTGACGATATTTCAACCTGTATTCACAGATTTTGAAAAAAATGTACAGTCAGCGAGAAGATGGGCAATTTACACAAAAACTTTTTTTGATGCCAGTCGATCTTGTTTCATCTAAGGATTAAAAGGCTCTTTCGGACCAACTGAGGTAAGAGTACTAGAAAAGTCAGAAATTGCTAAAATGTATTTTTGAGACGGAGCAGTAAAGGCAGTTTGTTAACCGTTGTAGCTACAGGAAAACGTTCTTAGGAGACTACCCTTACTTTTGAAGATATTTCGACAAAATGATGAAAAATTATGACAAATGACAAAATGATTTCGTACGAAATGTATAATCAAAGCTATTTGCGTTTTCTGACTTTTCTAGTACTCTTGCCTCAGTTGGTCCGATAGAGTCTTTTAATCCTTAGATGAAACAGGATCGACTGGCATCAAAAAAAGTTTTTATGTAAATTGCCCATTTTCTCGCTGACTGTACATTTTTTTCAAAATGTGTGAATGCAGGTTGAAATATCGTCAAAAGTTAAGGGTAGTCTCCTAAAAACGTTTTCCTGTAGCTACAACGGTTAAGGTGGCCCTTACTGTCTTGTCTCAGAAATACATTTTAGCGATTTCTGACTTTTCTAGTACTCTAACCTCAGTTGGTCTGAAAGAGCCTTTTTATCCTTAGATGAAACAGGATCGATTGGCATCAAAAAAAGTTTTTGTGTAAACGGCCCATTTTCTCGCTGACTGCACATATTTTTCAAAATCTGTGAATGCAGGTCGAAATATTTTCAAAAATTAAGGATGGTCTCCTAAGAACATTTTCCTCTATTTACAACGGTTAAGGTAGCTGCCCTTACTGCCCCATCTCAAAAATTCACCCTGTATACCTAAGTACCTATACCTACTAGTTTAGTTAAACTAGTAGGTATAGGTTTACGTAGTAAACATTACCTAGGTGGTGCTAACTACATAAGTAGGTAAGTACCTACTTTTTCTGCGACTCACAAACGGATAGTAGATAGGTAGGTAGGGTAGGTTACAATTTTGGCTAGTTATTCAAAAGGTAGGAACCGTAGTACCTACCTAAGAAGGCACATAGTTACACTAATAATAAATGAAAGGACTAAAGATTTCTTCTATGTAGATAGGAAGTATGATTCATCGAAAAATACCGATTTAAATCAGCGACGAAGACGGACCGGACGGGGAGGGGACGACAAAACGAAGAAGTGCGACGATTTGCTACGTTCCTAGGTCATCTAAAAAATACTTAATAAGTAATAAACATTTATTATTCATGTACTCTTAGAATAATACATAAGAATACATTAAGTATGTTCATATTTTTTGTATTTTATTTGTAAAAAATCGCCTCAAAGTAAATGTTTTAGCAACTAAATATGCGTGCAACGGAACGCTCCCCACGTATTTTTTTCTCCATTTGTCACAATTTTGACAGATGATTGATAAAAGTGGCTGCCGTCCGAGTGCAAATCCGTCCGTCTTTTGTGTTCTTTCTTTTGCCACTCCTATCTCTTTAAATTATAAATCAGGTTTCTTCTACTGTGTACAGTGTTCCTCAGGAATCGTGTTGTGGATAACAGTGAAATGGCCTAGTGGTTAACACGACAATAATCAACATGAGTCGGTCGGGTCGCGGTGTGTTTGGGAAGCTATTTTCTAAGAAGCAAAACAGAGACAGAGATGAGCGAGCTACGGAAATTGGGATGCCCACAAATGTCAAGCAGCACATCCACGTTAGTAAGAATTCGGAGACGGGTCAGTTGGAGGGTCTGCCCTCGTCGTGGCTGAGGCTTCTAAACACACAGATCACGCCCGCAGAACAGAATGAGAATCCTAACGCGGCCATCCAGGCCGTCAAGTTCCACATGTACACGATCAAGAACCAAAAAACATCCGATGAGCCTTTCAAACCCTTCGTCACACCTGAAGCCATCACCGAAGAAAACAAGGAGATTGAGAAACTTCTAGACCACAAGAAAGCACATCAAAGTCAGGATTCGGACCTGTCTATAGGGCAGAGCAGCGAAGAGGAAGTGATTAGTGAGTCATCGCCGGACAAGTTCATAACACGTCAGACTATGCCAGCTTCTCCGACCAAAAACAACCTCAAGAAGAAAGATGCCATGATAGATCTCAGCGCTATAGTGGAAGACCTGACATTAATAGGTAATGACCAGGAGGAGAGCCCTATATTGAGGAAGAAAGAGCTAGAGTACTCAATGCTGTCCGATGAAGAGATCTATGATGAACTGAAAAGGATTTGCAATCCTGATGATCCGTATGTGAGGTTTGAGAGGGTGAAGCAACTTGGTGCTGGTGCTTCTGGTAAGAACCTTATTTTTTATAGTTAACTAGCTTCCGCTTGCGGCTTCGCTCGCGTGGTACCCAGACAAAAAGTAGCCTATGTTCTATTCCCGGTCATTATCTATATATATTTTAAATTTCAGCCAAATCGGTTTAGTCGAGTTTGATGAACAAACATACATCCATCTAAACATCCAAACTTTCGCATTTATAATATGTATTTGTTTTTTTGTAATTTGTGTTTAATGTCATGTCAAAACAAGCGCTACATTGTCCATGTCTTTCCTGTGAAGAATCAACATCATCATCTTCCTAACCTTGTCCCATTTTACATGGGGTCAACATAACATGTTGACTAACTAAGCTGAGAGGATGGTTTAGTCAAGCCTACTGCATCTCAACTAAATCTAAAAATGAAAATGTAATGTTTTCCTTTTCATCGTAAAAATAAAAATCAATTTTGTATAAATTATTTTAAGGTTATTTTAATGCAAGTGTAGGCATAGATTGTTTTCTGGGCTATTACTCTACAAAGCGACAATCGAAATATCAGGCCAATTATTATGGCTCCACTTATAATGGTGGAAACTGAGATTGGAATAAATCACCAACATAAGATGAACTATGAGCACTATAGTTTTAAGTTTCAAGAGTAGGGGCCCTGACTCTGTATAAGTGCCATACAGATATAAAAATGTAACTAAGTTTAAGTCTCAGCTCAAATGCCACCCGTTTGTACTACAGGCTTGCAATATCTGCATTTAAATATCACGGTCATCTATAGTAGTGTTTTAATCTTATCAACTGTCACTATCACTTATCAAAATAATGTTTAAAAAACTAATCTATGATAACGTTTCTCTAGCTTTATCATTTCAGGAAAATGTTAAGGAATCAGAAAAATCTTATTACTAAAATATTTATTTACTAGCTTTCATTGTGGTCGTCATTCATCTAGCTAGTACATTCTAAACTAGTAACTAACAGCCTATTATGCTACTCAAGTTCACAATCATCTATTAATTCCACACACTGGATAAGGTGTCATTGCTTACAAACATACAAACTTTAAGTTAAGATAATACATATTAACCGCTCGTCTGCTTTATGACGGATCCGATCGAGACACAATTGATTTTCTATTGTATCTGGAATCCCGACAGATGAGGGATTAAGGATTGGTTCTAAGAGAATATGTTGACAATATAATTAACATGAATGTATCCCTAAGGAGGTACAAGGATTGCTTAGGTACTTAATTTTAGAGAAAGTCCAGGTGTGGGGGCATCCGTAAGGTTGCAATGAATTCCATCACATGTTAGTTTTCTACATTAAAGAGGTACTTTAACAAGGGAAGCTATATTTTTGACTTGAATCATTTGAGGTTCAATTCAATTCAAAAATCATTTATTCAGTAGAATCACTATGAATTTGTCTTCAGAGCTAGAATTAATTTCTTAGAGCTTAAGAGGTGCCAAAGTTTTCATTGTTCTTGAGTATTCGTAAATATTAAGGGACCGGCGAACGTATCTACGTACTTAGGAACGTAATACCAAAATAACTTAAAATTTGAGCATATTTTTACACTTTATGTTATTATTTGGATAAAGGCAGTATTTATCTAGGTTCCTGTTACACTTTGGTTCCAAAAAACTTACTATAGAACAAATGAAAAGAAAAAATTCCTTTTTTGGTGTACCTACAAAGATTTCAATTCAATTTGCTTACATTTCTTTTTAGGTAAGTTTTTCGGAACAAAAGTTTAACAGGAACCTAGATAAATACCTACTCTCTTAATCTAACAACATAAACTGATAAAAATATGCTTAAATTTTAAATGATTTCGGTATTACCTACGTTTTTATGGAAATTCGCCTGTCGCAGGCCTCTTAAACAAATACCTATAAATAACACATAAAACTTAAATGGACAGAAGAATTTCATAAAGTTTCTCTGGAGAAAGGCATTTGGTATAATCCAACAAAGTGAACCACCTCAAATGGTATTTAGTTTTGTACCAGCTAACTAGGAAATATGTTGTCATAGCTCATAGGTTGCACTAATACTACCTATTGTAAAAATCAATGTTAAGGTACAATTTGTGGTTCTATCACAACTAGTAGATAATTATGATGAAATGCAGTTTATTTTTCATACATGTTTTTAAACATCATCATCTTGTTGCCCAAGGGTAAAAGCCTCCTCCATTTCTCTCCATCTCTCCCTGTCCTTGGCAGTGTCCATCCAGTTTTTTCCTGCTGTGTTTGTTATGTCATCGGCCCATTTTTTCTTCTGCCTTCCTACACTTCTTTTGCCTGTTGGGCCCAACCATTTTGTTGTTTTGTAAGTCCATCTATTGTCATTGTATCTTAATGGCACATAGGCTCATTTATCCAGGTATCGTGATGATCACAGGAGTGAACTCTGCCCAACACAACACCCACACCCCAAACAATGTGCTCATAGTTATAGAACTAATCGCAAATAAAACTTGAAAAAAAAAAGGTATCAAGTTAGCTATGCCTTGTACAAAAACATGTGAACATACACTTTACCTTATCATATAAATCAGTCAAAAGCACTTACATAAACAAGCATTTATTCTAACAATCGCAAGAACCTTGAAAAATCTCAATTATCTATGTTTCTCAGTAATAATTAGTGACTAAACATAGAATTCTCTGTTTCAGGTGTGGTGTTCATCGCCATCGACAATAAGGACAACTCGAAGGTCGCAATCAAAGATATAGACCTCACCAAACAGTCCAAAAAGGAATTGATACTCAACGAGATTAATGTGCTAAAAGGATTCAATCATAAGAACCTTGTCAACTTCCTCGATGCGTTCCTGAGTTACGATAACCTCTGGGTTGCTATGGAGTTGCTTGACGGTGGCTCTCTTACGGACGTGGTCACAGAGGTCGTTATGAAGGAAGGCCAGATAGCCGCCGTCTGCCGCGAAACTCTACAAGCTGTTGCCTTCTTACACTCCAAAGGTACAATTCACAGAGACATCAAATCCGACAACGTTCTGCTTGGCATGAGTGGCATAGTCAAAGTAACCGACTTTGGTTTCTGTGCGAACATCGTAGGCGATGAGAAACGACAGACTATGGTCGGAACTCCGTATTGGATGGCTCCCGAGGTTGTTACGAGAAAACAGTACGGGAAGAAGGTGGACGTATGGTCCCTGGGTATAATGGCTATCGAAATGATCGAAGGCGAACCACCTTACATGAAAGAAGCTCCTTTGCGTGCGCTGTATTTGATCGCAGCGGTCGGTCGTCCCAAGATACCAAGGTGGGAGAACCTTTCTCCTGAATTCCAGGACTTTTTAGACAAGTGCCTGCAAGTAGATGTGGATTTGCGAGCTACAGCGGACGAGCTTCTGGCTCATCCATTCCTCGAGTGTGCTATGGAGCTTCGCACCCTGACTCCGCTCATCAAGGCCGCACAAAAAATCCTACACAAGTCCATGGACTGAGACTGCTAGCTTCCATTCCTGTTTATTTTTGTAACGATGTATCCACTTTTGTAACCGTTTACATTTTTGTACGTACAATTAAGGAATGATGGTGCCAATTTGATGTGCTTTGTGGATTTGATGTTAGTATCAAATGCTTCGGAGGGATCATGAATTGTGTTAGATAAGCGCTCTATGTTATTAGATTGTAGGTAGAGTTTATGGTGTTCATTTATTTAGCGAATTGTCGGAGATATTTATTTTGACAATATCCGAGGCGCGCTTTGCTTGTCTTATCATTAAAGTCGAATAGATACGGTATCTGCTACTGATATAGATATTCTGTTTTAGACATCACATGTGGTACGGTTATCCGTACATACAAGTACATAATCTTGGATGAATAATTGTACAATTATTGCCATAAAAAAATATGTTATTGGATGTAGACTCAATTCGTAGTTACTTAACAAATTCTGTCCAAGTTGTTTATTTTTTATCAAATTAAATTATCATCGAATTTCTAAAATTATAGTTTTGGTTATGTATTATACTCTACCATTTATTTGTATGATTCTATTTGCACAATTTACCAAAAATGTACATAGATTACAAGATTTTAAGATAGTTGTATATTTCTCTTTCTGAGCAAGTACCAAAATCAATTTTTTCAAATATTCACATTCCTCTTTTTAACATAACATTTAACAAGAAACATTTAAGACTGGAAGTGTATTTGAATACAATAGTTCCCAGACTAAAAATAGACTGCCTACACGTTTATAATCTACTCGTTGTAGAACTAAAGGCTAATGTTTGTGCTTTTGTATTAGAACTGTATCCTAAGTATATCAATGTTTTCGTAGATTTCGATAGAATGCTTCGTTTACAATATTGCATTTAAAAGTGTCTTCACAAAATATTTCAGTTAATCACTTATTTCTAGATGAGATTCTCTTTATATCAGTATATTTAATGTATTAATTCATTAGCCATATTATTTTTGTTACAATTTAGATGTTAGTATCGTTTTAATTTGTAATTTAATTAGTAACTTCACCACCAAGAGTGCCTGCGTTGAGTACCAATGTGTTACTAAGGGGGCGTTTCCATTGAGACGGAGCGGAGCGGAGCTTAGCGGAGCATGAATTGACCGATCACGTCAAACGACGAATCGAAACGCGACAAAACGCATCCTGATTGGTCAATTCAAGCGCCACTAAGCTCCACTCCGCTCAACTCCGCCTCAGTGAAACGCACCCTAAAGGGGTTCTTTATCGGGATTCGTTGGACATCGCGTTGTGTGACAAGCGTAGTCATATGATTTTTTTATACAAGAAAACTTCACCGAATCTCGAAAATCTAGCCCCAAAATAAGACCATCTGAAGTAAATGTAAGGAGTGTCATCCATCGAAGCGTCACTGTCAAAATATGAATAGATCAGTCTCTGAATTCTTAAAGAAAATCTTTTCATTCTGTATGCATACATAATGATGATTCTATGTGCATGCACATAGAATCATCGATATTATATTGTTAGATGCGCCACTAGCTTTGAGCCAAAGCGTGGAAACATAGTGGAAGAGTGACTTCACATCAGGTATCAGTGCTGACACATACAGAGAAAGTAAAGTTGCAATCGTATTGAAAGAAAAAAGAATGAAACTGTTTTGTTAACTGTCACAAATGAGAAAACAATGCCACAAATAGTAGGGATACTGGCGTATCTGTAATAATAATGCTTAACAATGCATCGAATCTGATAAAAACAGGAAAGGACGGAAGAGAGAGACGTAGCAATCTTTTCTTTTCTTTTTTTTCCTTCTTTTTTCTTTCTCTTTAAAAACTTCTATAATAAAAAAATGTCTATCTTTCGGAGTAAAAAAATGGCCTATATTGAATTTATGGGAGGAAAGCAACCATATGCACAGTAATCACACTCAAAAAGAGTTTTTGAAATAGAATAAATTCTAAGTTAGATATTTTACAGTGACGCTTAGCGGACAAAAGCTTTTTTATCATATTCAATATTGCTAGTCTTGGTTATTAATAGGCAATAGGCATTACACGGAGAATGTAGGCACATATAAGAATGTGATAGATATGAATTGATCATTTCAAGGTACTACCAGCTCTTCCGCGACCAAAACCGTGATGAAACAGTAGTCAACCTGCGCTAACATGCGCGTTATGTCTTCATTTGTTCTCAGTGGACAACATCGTTATTTTACAAATAAACCAAGTTATGTTTACGGTGTAATGTAAACTCGACTCTTTCCATACAAGTATATAATCTAAGGCCTCTATTAATAAGCTCAGCTCAACTTCTGTCAAAGTTTCACCACGGATTTAACTATTGCCATCTTTTTTTATTAGACAGTGACAAATTAGGATGGCAATAGTTAAATCCGTGGTGCAACTTAGACACAAGGTGAGCGGAGTTTATTAATAGAGGTCAAGACTACTATAATCATAGAAACTGGCCTACTACGTCTCGATTGCGCGTTTATAGCTATGAAGAATGGTGTGTCAGGATCGTAGCAAGTGGCGATCTGTAGTCTCTGCCTACCCCTATGATGGGATCTTGGACGAACTAGATGTCTAGACCCCGATTTCAAGCGTCAAAACGCCAAATAAAAGATCAACCAACCGGTTGGTTGACTCGTTCGTTTCGCTCATTCAGTCGCGCTAAGGTCGTTGTACTGTAAACATGAATTTGGCGGCAAACAAAAATGGCGATTTGTGCCATCAAAGTGTGCAGGAATTACAAAGGACGACTAAAAATAAATAAGGAAGTTACATAGCATCGGTAAGTAAACTATAAATAACTATAAGTTATGAAAACAAGAAAATAAAACTTTGTAATTTTATCGTAACATGTTCTAAGAGGGTTGCCATAATTATTCTTTGATTTTACCCATGTGAGAGCGTGAGCAAATAAAAAAAAGTGTTGAATCCAAGGATTTTATAAACAAACAGGATGGTTAAGTCGACTTTAATGTAAAAGGGACTTTGAACCTTATCACGACTACACAACTATCTATTATAATTTAATCTTGGTTATAAGGATTGTTGGTCTTGTTGAGAGGCTTTCTTGATAGGTTTGTCTCTTTCACTCTCGTTGTTGGATTAGTAGTGTGCCCAAGTCATTGAAATTTCCGGATATTTTTACCTTATCGCGCTCGACAAAATCAGCGCTTGATTTCGATCCTTGGTTTCGATCCTTGAATTCGATCCTTGATTTCGATCCTTGGTTACGATCCTGGATTTCGATCCTTGATTTCGATCCTTGATTTCAATCCTTGATTCAAATCTTGAGTCTGAAATCTTGAATCTTGAATCTTTGAAGTGACAGCTGTCAAACTTCAAACGGCCATATCTTATGAATTACTCGTCCTAGACTCCCCGTTCTCAGTTCAAATGAAAGCTATGACCAAGATCTTCATTTTAAGTGACAGCTGTCAAAATGACATCTGTCATCTGAAATGTAGATCTTGGTCATAGCTTTCATTTGAACTGAGAACGGTGAGTCTAGGACGAATAGTTTCCAAGATATGGCCGTTTTAAGCTTCGAACTGACAGCTGTCAAACTTAAAACGGTCATATCTTGGAAACTACTCGTCCTAGACTCACCGTTCTCGGTTCAAATGAAAGCTATGACCAAGATCTACATTTCAGATGACAGATGTCATTTTGACAGCTGTCACTTAAAATGAAGATCTTGGTCATAGCTTTCATTTGAACTGAGAACGGGGAGTCTAGGACGAGTAGTTTCCGAGATATGGCCGTTTTAAGTTTGACAGCTGTCACTTCAAAAATTCAAGATTTCAAATTCAAGATTCAAGAATCAAGGATTGAAATCAAGGATCGAAATCCAGGATCGAAACCAAGGATTGAATACTTACAAGAAAAATTAAGTAAACAAAAACCAGTATTGACCGCAAAAAATTTGAAACAAATTTTAGAGACACCTCGAAATCATAACATATTTTCCCCTACTTTTATGGGAAATTTTCAAGAGCTGGTATCACTAAAAATGGATGACAATGTTGACAGGTGACGTAAAGCACTTGTATAGACAAGAGAAGATTTGCATACTTGTGTGCGTAATACGCACACTAGCGTTTCAAAGCTGGCCTGTTGTTCTTGTTGCGATTGAAGCGAAAGAGACCATCTAGACATATAATTAATCAAAGGATGGGATACAGGCGTGAGTTTATGTATGTATGTATGTAAGAATGGCTTGCTTTGCTTGCTGTAACTTCAGAGACAAGATAGAGATTCCTCTTTACATAATAGAACTCACATTTTGAAGTAAGTGCCTCTATTCTCCAAAGCACTATTTAGTATTTCTATAGTCGTAGTCGTAAGCATTGAAGCCACAACGAAGAATCGTGTACATGTATTGATGCTGTATGCTTAGCTGTAAGATTATTTACACACCAATGACACTTTTTGAACATTTTATTAATAGAAATTGCCTATTAAATTATTTTTGTAAAGTATACACATTGTTTTGATTGAATTAAGAAAAATATTTTAATTTAATATTAGAACGTACGCCGGCAAAAGTTGGATGCGTCAAGCTGAAGACAGGGCGCGTTGGCGCTCACTATAAGTCGTATTGCTCATTATACGGACTAAAATTGAAGGAAAAAATGTCATTTTTCCTTCAATTTTGATTAGTTTTGATACGTTTTATGTCAAAATTGAAGGAAAAATGACATTTTTTCCTTCACTTTAGTCCGTATAATGAGCAATACGACTAGGGGAGGCTTATGTCTAGCAGTGGACTGCTATTAGGCTGATGATGATGATGATTAAAATGAACTTGTTTGCAATTTGAAAACTAGATGACACTATCACCACAAATTATATATAAATTACTTTCTTGAGGGATTTCTAAAAGCGCAAACAAACGCTGGCTTAGGCTCGCCGAGTGAACGCGTTGCCTCTCTCTCGCTCTCGCCTTGCATCTATTCGCCTTCTCGCTCGCACTCGCCTAGTCTGGCCCAGCGAGTGTTTGCGCCTACGGCATTTCGGTATAAATTCAAACAAAAAAATAACAAAAAGTATAATTTATTTAATAGGTATAAATACTATGCCCAAGAATCAACAATAAATCTCTTTTCTTTGTCAATATCACGCAAAATTTCACTAGCTTCGTCTTCAGTCTTTCCACTGGTTAATAGACAAGTTACCAAAGTGCTTTTTATCGAGTTGGCAAAAGTCTCTAGGTCACCACATACGAAAATAGTTGCACTGGTTCCTATAAGTTCTGTTATTTCCCTGCAGTTATTTGTCAATGAGTCCTGCAAAAAAGGTTGGATTGATCACTCAATAAATAGATAAATAAATATGGAAGGTCTAAAATAAATATTGGTGGACATTTTTCACACAGCCAGCGCCATCTAGTCCCAAACTAAGCAAAGCTTGTACTATGTGAACCAGATAACTGATAGAATATAATAGGTATATATTTTTTGTAAATAGTACATACTTATCAATGAAGTTGTTGAAGGCCCGCCTGACACAGGAGTTTGCGGGTTCGATATCCGCCGCGGGACAAATGTTTACTATGATTGCAAATATTTGTCTCGGGTCTAGGTGTTTTCTATGTATCATCATCATCATCATCATCTCAGCCGTTGGACGTCCACTGTTGGACGTAGGCCTCCCTCAAAAATTTCCATGTGTTGCGGTTGGAAGCGGCCTGCATCCACCGCCGACCTGCAGTTTTTACAAGGTGGTCTGTCCATCTTGTCGGTGGACGTACCATACTACGCTTGCCGGTCCGTGGCGTTTCTATGTATATTATGTATGTATTAACAAAAAGTATTTAATAGTGTATCAGTGATGTGGTTCCCATAACACAAGATCTGCTGACTTTGGGGTTACATGATGCTGTGTGGAATGTCCAGTTTTATTTATTTATTATATCATAATTTTTAAAAGCCCGTGACGTCGTCGTATCGCAGGGGAAAGGCCTCCTTTCCTATCACTATTGAAAACAAACGTGAACCATTGTGGAAAATATGAGTCAAGTTCGTTTGTGCTACCAAATAAAATATAAATTGTCATTGAAGTTTTAAAAATTCATACCAACCTGAACATGTTTTTCTCTGCCATTTTTGAGATGAGAAAACGCTACTTTTAACTCCTTCAATACACCTTTTTCTCTAAACTCATTCAATTCTTTCTCATAAATATGATCTATTTTTGGATCTCTGCATCCATAAAATAGCCACACATCATCCGTGACAGAATTTGGGTTTAAATCCTTATAAAATTCTAATTCTTCCAGAAACCCTATGAATGGTGATATAGCTGTTCCAACAGCTATTAAAATCATAGGATTTTTCTTATCTTCTGGTAAAGAAAATCCATTATGAATCCTCAAGTAAATAGGCACTTCAACAGATCCATTTTTAATTCCGAAATTTCTAAATTTGTCTGTAAGATCATCAGAGATCATATTTTCTAGCCATCCCGTTGTAAGTCCTTTTCCTAAACTAGATGGCAGCACTGAGAAACATATCTTTATAACATTCGAGTCTTTTAATCCACTGTTTACTATTGAGTATGGTCGCGGCAGGAGTCTTGGCAAGTACGACAGTAATACTTCTATGGGTGGTTTGCATGACTTGAAAACTTTGAATAGTTCTATCAAACCCAAATTGTTGTTCTTTCCATTATTTAAAACATATTGGTGGTAGTATTGGGAACCTTCAGTGCTACAAAAATACTCCAAGGTTTTTCTCTCCACCTCATCTTTTGTGAATTTAGACAAAGCTAGAAGGAAAAGCTGAAAAAAGTTATGATTAGTTGATAGTACCTACAATAGTAAACTTTTGAAAAATTAAAGAGTTATATGGTGCTTGCTTAATGGTATAAAGCCCGTCACAGACTTAGCTATAATATATATTAATATACCCTACTTTTATACCGTATATATTATAGCTGAGTGTGTGGTCACGCGAAAATTAGTACAGAAAATATATAGTAATATACCTAGCTATAAAAATATTAATATATATTATAGCTAAGTCTGTGACGGGCTTAAGGGCCCAATCTCTACTTCTACACTTAGGGTGCGTTTCCACTGAGGGGAGCTGAACGGAGCGGAGCTTAGCGACGCATGAATTGACCAATCAGGGTGCATTTTGTTACGCTTCGATTTCGTTAGACATGTGATTGGTCAATGCATGCGCCGCTATGCTCAGCTCCACCTCCGTGAAAATGCACCCTTATGTTGATATACCTTTTTGGTATGTTGGTTGTAATGGAGGCTCTTAATTTATGAATTACTAGCTTCCGCCCGCGGCTTCGATCGCGTGGTACCCGGATAAAAAGTAGCCTATGTCCATTCCCAATCATTTTCTTTCTATGTTTTAAACCAGGGGTGCCCAAACAGTCGATCGCGAAGCTTTTCGAGTCGATCGCTAGCAATACCATCAATATGAAAATTACGCGGATAATATGCAGTGCTATCCATCATCATCAACACAAAATTTGTGATTCGAAAATTACGATTTCTTCATTTAGATGTAGATTTTAAATTGCATATAGGTAGGTACCTATATGCAATTTAAAAGTGCAGTAAACCGATATTTAAAAAAATGGTTTTCAGTACCTACCTTACTTACCTACATAGTATGTAGTTTAGTCGATCCTTTGCTTTCAAAATATTTTCTGGTCGATCGCCGACACTATAAGTATGGGCACCCCTGTTTTAAACAGTCAAATCGGTTCAGTCAGATATACATCCAAACATCCAAACTTTCGCATTTATAATATTAGTGTGATATGGGCACCGCAAAACTCAGTTCTACTAAAAGTATTTACCTTTTTTAAAACACCTCTTAAATCAACACAGTGCTTAAGCACATGCTTTAAGGTGGATCTAATTGGGATATGGAGGGGTATCTTTCCTTTCTGCCCGCACACCACATTAAGCTTGTAAGGGATATCAGCCAGTGACTGAAGCCCGAGGTGGGATAGGATGAAGGTCACTTCATCATCTCTGTTTTCTGGTATCACACCTATTGTGTCTCCAGCTTTGAATTTGATGTTACTGTCCTGAAAAATTTAGAAATAGTGTTAGTAAATAGTAGAAATAATTTATTTTCGAGATCTATACCATCTATCTATATCTATTCCTACTATCTATACTACGCTAATCTCAGGAACTACCAGTCAGATTTAAAAAATATTTCTGCATGTGACAGCTAAACTCTTGAGGAAGGTTATAGGCTACTTTTAATCATCATCATCATCACCATAAAACATCGCTGCGAGGGCGCCTCTAGTATAATCTAACTAATTAAAAACAAAATATCCAAGAGTCAATCAGTAGTTTTTTCTTATATTTTCAAGATAACTCTGCCAGGAATGCCAGGGTTAGCTAGATTCAAAACATGACCATTCAAACATTTGAGTCTACAAGAAACAAAGACAGCAGTCTAGTAGACTCATTTGTTTTGTACTTAAAGTAGAAGAACTGACCTTTACATCAAGTGTCACCTCGTAAACCTCCTTACAACCATCAACCGGGTCCAACATACCAGTGAGACATCTTGAATCCACAATACTGGCCTTGAACACACTGCTATTAGCAAATGGTAACGAAGCAGCTTTGCTATACACAGTTTCTAATTCCTGTAAGTAAACCTTTTTTGTAATTAAAACATTCAAGGTACCTAGGACTAATAAATGATGAAATTTAAACTTGAGCTTATTTTCCCAATAAGTTCTGATTCGATATCTAATACTAAAAGTATAATTAGGTATATTTGAGGGTTTGTATCACACAGTATTTATTTTGGTGCTAAGAGTATTAAATGATTCATGCAACTTTAGCTGGCCCAACCCAGACGGATTCTGCTTCAGTCTATATCACAGAACACTATTATTCACGGTCTGGTCTATACTATTATAGTGTGAATCATCTCTTTTGACTTCGGAGGCAGATTGGTAAGCTGTGACATAGCAAGTTGTCTACTTACATGAACTTTATGTATTAACCACACAATATTCTGTTACTTACTAGCCTATGGTAAAAGAGAAGTAACTTACATTGCTGTTTTCGTACTTTATCTCCAAAACATGCTTTTTATAGGCAGGTAGTGATAACGAACCTGAGTGAGAGTTTACAACTTCCCGAAACCCGTTTTTATCAATGAAATCGTTTATACCGCACATGGTGAAGAGTCTCTTCTATTTATGGCATATAATAATACCACCAATTCATTCAAAATCACTAAAAAAACATCGTCGTCAAGCAAAAACAAAAAACCACGTTAGCACAAGAGCAAGAATCAAGAAAGAACCAGTGTTTCAATCTCACAGTGATAGTGACATGACATGACAGTGACAAATAAATAATCCATCAAAAAAAAAACAATCAATGAATCAAACAAGGGTAAAATTGTAAAAATTGCTTGGAATTGGAATCAAATAAAAAAAAAAAAACGTTACGTTACGTTCCGTTCCATTCCACATTCCACGCAAGGCACATTATTCATCCGAGGAAGGATTCTACTGATTGACCTTTGATTGTTATAAAAATCTTCCAGGCTTCACACCTCTAAACCAAACCGTGGTTTTTAAGCCACGATCACGAGCCGCGCCTTGCAGTGCTAGCGAATGACGGGTTCATTGTGAAGGTAGTACTTTTGATTAGATTGTATCTAGTGCTTGTGTTGATTTTTCAAACTCTTGAAGGTTCAAACTACTATTGATTCACGCGCGCTCGCTAGTCAAGCAGGTAAATTTTCCTCTTAAGGGCCCAGCGACAGATGAATGGTCCACAAACTTGCCAAAACCATTTAAAATTAGAGCATATTTTTATCTTTGTTAGGTATTATATTGTATTTAGATTAAGACAGTATTCATCTAGGTTAAAATATAGTAATAATAACAAAGTGATTAAAAAATGCTTAAATATTAATTGATTTTGGTACCTATTACGTTTGTGTGGATATTCGTCTGTCACCGGCCCCTTAATAGGTAGGTATATAGCTTTACTATAATTATCATTTATTTTGATAAGGTTTTGATTAAATAAGTGACAATTTAAATTACCTACAGTTCTATTTAATTTTAAACCTAATACTTCTAACTGTTTTTTTCTTGATTTGGCGCTGATGATGTTACCAATGTTCTGAATCCGACACTGAAAAACAAAACTAGTTAGCAATAATAATTGTGAAAAAAAGTTAACTTACCAACCTACTCAATTAAATTTAAAATTAAATCTCTTCGTTACCAGTCTTCGGCGACCTAGGCTAGCTCAGTGCGGTGACCTCTACTCACAGAAATCAGAATCGCTCGCTTACGCAAGCCTCTACTAATCATTGGTTGTAGTACTAATACTTTTTTTTCTAAATGAATTCCTACTATTTTAAATTATTGATTATACTCACATTTTACTTCTACTTCTTCTTCTTCCGGCTTATATCCTTCCACACAATTAGGACATACTGTTGTGTCGCATGGATCTTCTGTTGTGGTTGGGAAGAAAGGCATCATTTCCACTGGAGGTGGCTAAATGTATAAAAAGTATAAAAACTATAATTTAAAACCTGATAAAAAATTATAAGACCTATGATGGTGATAATTATTAAGTAGGGTATAAAGCACGATTAGTTACTGGGCGTGAAAAAGATCCCAAATAAGTACCTATACCTACTAATAAAACACGCACTAGAAAGCACAGTAGGTACCTACCTACCTGTAGTTATCTCGTTAGAATAAATCTTGGAATAGAACCAGTTTATGTGAGATACTTAGGCATTTTGTTGTATTAAGTAGGTACTTCTTAAGTCTGAATAACATTTCCAATTTACCTCAAGACGGTATAAGTAGGAAAGACGGCACGGATCCCAGGATGAACACAGCGTAGCATTGTGCAATATGTCCTTTCGTGGCTCGTCTCCGAAATAATCGAAAGTTATCACTATGTTGTTATCGATCGCGCATTTATCCAAAAAGTCGTCGACACTGATCTAAGACAATGAAAGAACAAAGACTAATGTTTAGTTCCTTCTATTTTCATTCACGTGGATAGGTACTAGGCAGGTACATATGAAGATAGGTAGGTAGGTATAGGCAATAAAATAAATACCTACGTAGGTTAGTATTAGTACCTCACCTAGGTATTTATTTTATTACATTTTCTTTGGTAGACATTGTAGTGCACTTCATTGTAATTAACTCACTCACCTTTATTTTATTTCCACAGTCTAGAGTACCATTCTGGAAGTAATTATTCTCCCGATCTCCACTACCAAGACAAAACATCCAACCATCATGGAATGAGTACTCTATAGGAGTTATTTCAGCCTCAATACACGGGTCTACAGGAACTGGTATGGAATGTTTATCGTAAGTACATTTACGTTCATGCAGGTTAGCTTGGACTCTGTATGCATCCAAATCTGGTTCTGAACCACTAGGACATTCATAGTAATTACCTGCAAGTTTTATGTGTTTTTATTATCTCGTTTCTAAATAAGCTGCTACAAAAAGTTAATAAAACGTGCATTTGGAAGAGAGCATTCGACGTTTTTGAAGGATCTTGATCTCGTATTAAAAATGTGATTACCATTTTGTATTATGTAAATAGATTTCGTAGTCGAGCTAATAACGGTTCTAACTGTGATGCCGTTTCCACCGCTTTTTATATTCTCCATCAACACTTCCTGAGCAGCCCGTTGTTCTCTCGACCATTTAGCCGCTTCTTCTGCTAATAACTGACGGCTTACTTTTCCTGGTGATTGTGTTGACTATGAAATCAAAAACAAAGTATGTTTAAGTTTATTCTATAGGTATAGGTACCTACTTGAATGAAATTCAATCATTATCATCTCTCTACTCTTCATGTCGGCTTTCACATTGTCCATCTTTGGTCTACCTCTTCCAATTTATTCCTCCATATTCAAACCTAATTTTTCTCGTACTAATGAATAAATTGGTATTAAGTTGCATAAGGTTATAATACCTACCTAACAATATCTCATTTTATAGTAGGTGGTAGGATGCAAAGGTAGAATACAATAATGGGATTGTAAGTTAAGGGCGTATCACTTACTTGAGGTGTATTTTCCATGATGACATGAGGTCTTCCCAAAGTATGCTGCCATATCAATTGCGCCGCTAGCTTGTGTTTAGAACTATGATGGAGTGGTTGGATCTGAAGTATTCCATACCATGCAAGTTCTCGATAAACACTATCTGGTAGGTATCCTGTCTGAATGAAAAAAGTCGTTATAAAACTGTGAGGAAAAGACGTTTTGTAATTAGTTTCATTTCAGTAGGTAGTCATTCAAAAAGAATTATGATGAAAGAAGAGAGTGGAAACAATAAAATTGGTTTTTATGTATGTACAGTTTTTATACTTACAGGCATGAAATCCATGTGCCACTGTAAATACACATTTTCTGGTTATTTTTTAATCCCTTTCTAGACATTTTTGAAATTTATTAATACCAATCACCTACTTACATAATCACCAAGACATATTTCTAACAGTACAGTAGGTAGGTATTTTAACCAGCACTTACTTCTTCTTCAGTTGATTCCTTCTTATTGTATGCTTCTGCAAATAATTAGAAGCAAGATAATTTATTAAGTAATAGGATAATAATTAATAACACAATGAAATAATATTACGGTATAACTTGTAACTTGTAACTTCTTTAGTTAATCCAATAATCTTCTACCTATAACTAGCTTCCACCCTAAGTTTTGCTCACATCACCACCATGCATTTATTATAATTTAAGTTGTAATGTTGGTAATCTTTAAAGTTACTCCACAGATTTCAAAAAATATGTTTTTTTTTCTTTCTTTTAATTGTTTCAAAAAGAATTATTCTTTAATACTAGTAAGGGTTATTGATTGTAGTTTCACATCGTGAAACATGTTATAATAAATGCTAGAAGTGTAAAAAAAATCTTACAAAATGTTAGGTAAGCAACTCACCTTCTTCATCGCTTACGAAATCAGAGTTCACCATATTGATCTGTGATAGTAAAAGATTATCTACTTATTAGCTATTAATCAATTAAGTTTAGTATTATGAAAGTGTTTTTTCGGTTTATATTTTTACATAAACTTACCTTATGTTTCAGTAAAATAAGAGCTACAATATAAAAATATGCGTAGGGAGCAATCATTTCGCTACAAAATATGAAAAAAATATAGAAATAAACCCAGTTCGATACATAACATTACCAAATCCAACCGCTTGTTAAAATATTTGAGTTATCATATCGGTCTCGTTAGCAAACGCGAAAGCAATAAAAGTGCATAGGTAAAACTAAATACCTACATCTGCAATTTAATTGGATTTAAAGTTACGTTTTTATTTTGCTTGCAAGAGAGCCAAAAACATATACCTACCTAGTAGTTATGGTAGGTACCGACACCTATATACCTATCTAGAGTAAAATATAATTGCCAAAAACACTTGCACCCTAACTTTCTAAGTTTACTAATAAAATATAGGTAGTTAAAAACTTATTTTGAAAATAAATAAAGTTAGAGGGGTTTTATTCCACTGTCAAAATGGCCTTATTAGCATGCCATAGTCAGGTTTTTAATACATTTTCAATTTTGTACCTTCCCTTTCATTTTATTCGATTGGAAAACAGAAACGGAACGTAAAGTTTACCAAACAAGCGAAACAAGCAAGCAAACTAATCACAAACTGTCAAATTTTGTTTCATTTCATTCACTTCACTCACTTTCATTCATTTCATTCATTCGTTCGTTTGGACATCAATAAAATCTGGGCGTCGAGTTCGCGAGGAATTTCATTATTTTCTTATTTTGTGCATGGTTCTTAAGAAAATGAATACTCTCGATAAACAACTAGCCGATCTTCGGATCTACGCGAACGAATTGGATGCGAAACTGCAAGACGATATAAACGCCTCCAAGAAGAAGCCTTCAATTCCTCCAAAAAAAAGTAAAGCGCCTCTGCCTCAAATACCGCAAAGTTACACCGTGAAGGCCGCGTGTGAGCCTTCGTACTCCTCACGGCTGGAGTACGGAAGCAAAGCGAGCTCCACGTACTCCAACTTGGTGCCCGTGAAGAGTTGTATCGTGAGGAACACGGCTCGCAGTCGCAGCGGTGATGTGCTGCTGTACAGCAACTTGCTGCCTCCGGGGGGCACGAACCATGTGTACTCTAACATGATGATGCAGAGGAATGTGTACGGCAGTGAGAGCATGTACGGGGATCGTGACTCGAGGTCTGAGGTGTCTAGGATCAGTGAGCTCGGTGCGCAGTCCAACTACAGCGAGCTAAGGCGGCCGGGGTCTGCGTACCCGCCGTCTTCTGCTTCTGTGAACGCTCAGGACTTCTCTACTTATGGTGAGTCTCGTCACTAGGCCTTATCCAATTAGTGAAGAGTGAAGTGTAATTTGAACCTAACAAAGTAAATCACCAAAAAAAAATTAGTCCCAAAACTGTGTTTAATAATCTATGGTTTAATTAATGCAATGAAAGATCAAGAGATAATCTTATCTTATCTTATCTTATCTATCAAAAATAAGCTCTTCATGATCACCTAAAAAGGTATAAAAAATATTGCTTCATAACTAACTTCATAGAAAAACTACTTCAAAATTGATAGTCTCATCACTACTACACTTCCTAGGTGGATCCCAAACATCTTCAACCTACGAGTCACTCTATGAGCCCATAAACCCTCGGCCATGCAGCCAACTATCAGGCACGTCTCTCTACGGAGGATACGTGGCTCCCGTGGAGCCTCCACCGGAGCCCGAGGATGCTCTGTACTGCGGGAACTGCTACCGATGTGAGGAGAAGATCATGGGAGAGACCACGGGATGCACTGCCATGGAAAGGATATACCACATAAAATGCTTCTGCTGTCATACCTGCGGGATTAACTTACAAGTAAACTTTTTTTAATTATAAATCTTAAAGACTTAGTATGTTTCAGTATAGTATAGGTGTAGTTCGCGTCATGTAAAAAGAATGCTGGCTGTCAAGTGTAATAAGGGAAATTAATACCATCGCGCACAAAAGTTTTTTATTACGAAATGGTTTTCTATAGAAAAAAAACAATAGGCCTAGTAGGTACTTTCATGTACAAGTGTACCCATGCGCAAACATACCCCCTCCACTGTCTTCCAGCGTTCTTTTTACGTTACCCATAGTATGGTTAAGTAAGACCAGTGAAATGATTTGGATAAAACTTAAAAAAAACGTAAAAAATAAAAGTAGGTTGTGGACTGAAATAGCTAAATAAGCTATTTAAAACCACATGAGCGAAGCCGCAACGCTAAGTTTTATAAATAGAACAGATTATGTGAATTTGTGTGTATGTGACTTCTCGAAGGTATGTGAAGGTAAATCTACTACTTAAAACATTTTCTGCCATAGTCTGCCACATTATAGGCTATTAATGGATTCTAGTCAAGGTAGCCTAATAAAGTTGCATAATAAGTCTTTATTAAAAATTTAAAACTCAAATAACTAGTGTTTGTACCTCAATAAAATGTCAACTTAAATAAATGTAATTGCAGGGCCGTCCGTTCTACGCAGTCCAGGGCAAGGCTCTCTGTGAGGGGGACTACCTGGAGACATTGGAGAAATGCTGCGTCTGCCAGGAACCCATCCTAGACCGGATCCTCAGAGCCACAGGTATCTATCACTCCTTATGTATGTTCCTATAGTAAAATATAAAATAACGGAGTTTTGAGAGAGTTAGCCACTCGCAAAACTCCGTCATTTTTAGGCCGCCTGAAGGTCTCCATCATGGCTTGATAAATTATAATAATTAAAATGTAAATAAAGTTCAAGTATCAGCAAACTGCTTTAAAAACAAACTATACAAACATTTTTAAGTGCACTGCACTGACCAATAACTGGATATGCACTCATCAGCTTATAAGCTGCCTGTGCATTAAATAATAATAACATTAATAATAAACCTAAGGAGCACATTTGCGTCGTGACTACTTGGAATTGGTTACCAGACTCAGTGATCAGTGCCCCCTCAGTGAACGCTTTCAAAAACAGACTGGACAAATGTTTAAAGCGCACTGACAATAAATAGGATATACACACATCAGCTCTGAGAGCTGCCTATGTATTACAAATAATAAAATGGCTATCTCTATAAAAAAAAATTACGGAGATTTTTGCCGGGACCGACGCTGCCAGTCACCCTATTTTTTCCCTTACCCATTTACTGCCCAGCCACCGTGGCCGAGCACGCAACATCTGCACATGCGTCAAGGCACTGAACACGTTAAAAATGTTGATGTCGCCCGCGACTGCGGTTGTTGCATTGCAACACAGCCGAACATCGCGATATATGAAAAAGATTACAAGATAGAAAGATTTAATTCCATTTGTTAGTATTTCCAATTGTTTTTAGGGTTCCGTACCTTAAAAGGTAAAAAAAGGAACCCTTATAAGATCACTTTCTTGTCCGTCTGTCTGTCTGTCTGTCTGTCTGTCTGTCTGTCCGTCTGTCCGTGTGTCACCATCGATTATCTCAGGAACGGGTAGAGCTAGCAAGTTGAAATTTATACCATATACTAAGGTCTATAGTCCCTATTGTGAGTATAAAAATCAAGGTCCTGAGTCAACACTATAAAAAGATATAGGAAAATTTTTGTTTTCGTGAAAACTTGTGAGTACCAAAACTTACCTTAATTATCAACTTTTTTTATTTTTCGGAATTTTTCCTTTACTTGTGCTGGAAGACCTTGCTTGTAACCAAAATTGACAATTCTAGGTCAACCGGAAGTACCCTAAAGGTTTTGGGTCGAAAACCTAAATGGTAGTTCCCGTTGACCTAGAATAACGAAATTTGGCAAAAAGCAAGGTCTTATAGCACAAATAAAGGAAAAATTCCAGAAAGGTAAAAAAGTTGAAAATTAAAGGGTGTTCCCATACATACATAGTTGACGCCAATTAAAATTGTCCTCCGAGTTGTATGGGCGCTCATACAATTAAGCGGACTAGCTTAATTGGCACCATGGCTAGGTACGGAACCCTCGGCGTACGAGTTCGACTCGCACTTGACCGGTTTTATTTTCTTTTATCTCTATTATAGTTTTTCCAATTGTTTTTTCTTTTAGTCTATTCCCGCCCTTGCTTCTTCTTTTGTATTGTTTGTTTTCTATGTGCTAAAATTAAATGTTATTCTAATCTATTCTATTCTATTACACTTGATAAAAACTTTGTCTGATTATAATGTAATGTCGCAGGCAAGCCATACCATCCGCGATGCTTCACCTGCGTGGTCTGTCAGAAAAGTTTAGATGGAATCCCTTTCACAGTCGACGCAGTGAACCGAATACACTGTATCGAGGATTTTCATAAAAGGTGTGTATTTCCACAGAATTAACGGCGGTAATTTTTTTTTTTTTTGCCGCCTTAAATTAAACCTCTAAATAATTCTATATTATATCAGGACTAGCGACCCACCCCGGCTTCGCATGGGTCACATCACATCACACATCACATTAGAAACCTCTAAAATTATCAGTGTTTCTCTACTATATTATGCATGTATTATACATATAAACCTTCTACTTGAATCACTCTATTAAAAAAAAACCACATCAAAATCCGTTGCGAAGTTTTAAAGATCTAAGCATACATAGGGACAGATAGCGGGAAGCGACTTTGTTTTATACTATCTAGTGATTAATAGTGATGTGATAGTAGGATTGATTTGTTATGATTGTCATTGTCAGATATGCACCCCGCTGCGCACGTTGCCGGTCCCCCATCGTGCCGGCGGGCGGCGCGGAGGAGACGGTGCGGATCGTAGCATTGGACAAGAGTTTCCACATCGTCTGCTACTCCTGCGAGGATTGCGGTAGCTCGCTTTGCACGCGACAGGTTAGTGTTTCGCTTCGCTCACAAGTATACTTGCCGTTACATTAAAAAAAAAATGTTTTCGGTAAAGTCGGTTTACGGACGATAATTTTACGTGATAACGTCATAAGAAAACATTGATGAACGATTGTGCCTCTCTATAGCTTGTTACGCTCGGGTCAGGCGGAACGTGAAATTTTTTCGTGCGTGCCAGCGTTCATCGATTTATAAGACGTTATCACGTCAAAAAAGAAAACTTTATTATGACGACCTCTGTGGCGCAGTGGGTAAAGGCCCGCCTGACACCAGGAGGTTGTGGGTTCGATCCCTGCCGTGGTACAAATGTTTGTATGATCTGCGAATATTTGTCTCGGGGCTGGGTGTTTTTCTATGTATATTAAGACGCTACCCCGAGCTAAAATTAGCACATCGATGAGTGCAACTTCAAAGTTGTCTTAGCTTCGATAAAAGATAAAAGAAGCGTTCGGCCGATGAAGAATAATTATGAATTATGTTTATTTGCAGGAAGGTAAAGGTTGCTACCCACTGGACGACCATCTGTACTGCAGAGAGTGCAATGCGCGACGCATTCAAGATCTGTCCCGGAACATCAACTAGATATTGTGACTCCTTACAAATTATTATACAACACAACATTAAATTATCTTAGATCCAAAACACACTATATTGGTGTATTGACACATTTTGACAATTATTCGAATTTCAATAGATTTCAACCATAAAATTATGATTTTGGGAATTGTCTAGTTGATAGTAGAGAATAGTGGGAAGTTATTACTCTTCTAGCCTCGAGAAATACTGACACTGCCATTTATACAATAATATTAAACTACTACTATTGTAAATGCGAAAGTTTGGATGGATGGATGTTTAATACTCAATCACACTAGAACGCCTGAACGGATCTGGATGAAACTTGGAATATACATAGATTATAATCTGGAATAACACATACTACTTTTTATTCAGCTATTTTACGCGAGCGAAGGCGCAAGCGGAAGCTAGTAATATTATATTTGAATATCTGATTCAATTAGAATATACCTGGCGTTTTTTTCGTGTAGAGATATAAAATTTAATAACTTTGATGACTTTATTATGTTGACTGCCATCAATAGTGACAATTGATACTATGCAGGGCATTGGTAACCGTTAGTGGTATTAGCAGAGCGCTTCTGTGCTTCAGAAAGCACTAAATTATTGTTCATTAGAAAACGTCATTTTAAACAGCCATTTAAAATATAGACTAGATTTTATTAGAATTAGCGACAAATAGACTTATTACCTGCCATACAAAAACTGATAGTTGTGGCATTTAATTAATAGAATTTTGTAAATATATTTTAGCTCCTGTAACTTTTATTATTTTGACGATAATTAGTTAGGCAGAATTTATGATTCGAAACTTCAATGTAAACAAATCGAACATTGGCGTAAACTACGCTGTAAGCATAATTCGCGTCATGTAAAAAGAACGCTGGAAGAAAGTGGAGGGATGTGTTTTGTCTCATGTTTGCTAATAGGTAACCCATGCGCAAACATGAGACAAAAACACCCCCTCCGCCTTTCTTCCAGCGTTCTTTTTACATGACGCGAACTATATCTGTATTTAAAAATAGGGCGCCCTCACAATGATTGGCACTCTCATAAAAACACAATGAAATGATGAATGAAATTGATATATGAATGATGAATGATAATGAAATTAAATATTCTATCAAATAAATTACTGCCACTATAAAAAAATGCTCGAAACTCTTATTTCTTGGGTTTTTATGCCAGAGTGCCAATCATTATTTATTATTTTATTATTTATTTAGCAACAAAATCCACAGCTCGCCTAAAATTTATGCTTATACTTATAAATAATCCTTACAGCCAATAACGGATTTACATTTTTTTAGTTTTAACTTATAAAATCATTGTGAGGGTGCCAAGAATAGTCTGGTTTACCCTAGTTACTTTGGATTAATGTTTTTCGTTTTTCGCTACTTATGTCTCCATATTGAAAAAAATTGTGGTTTTAAACGTTTAAATAGCAAAATAAAAAAATATGTTTGAAATAAAATCCCATCTAAAATCGCCCGCCTACGATAAAATTTAAAAGTATTATCTTAGTGTTGTTTTTATGTTTGTTGTAAGTTTAACATTCCTCATGCATTTATAGTAATAGATAAGGCTGTGTAGATGTAACAGAAATACTAACAATAGATGCTAATAAAAAAACAGTATTATATTTTACAGCTTTTATACTGATCCTTTATTTGAATACAACTTTATAGCAAGGCAATTTCTAGACTTATAAACAGCTATGCAGCTTAAGCATAATTAAGTTAAAATAATAGCAATTTTTTTTATAGGTAGTGTTTAACCACACCACATTTGAAAATGAAAAATCTTATCGAAATTTTCAACCCTGACGACTAAAGCGTGTTCTACACGGCTTGAAACCACAGCTTCTACCAAGGTGACCTTGGCAGAACGTTTCTGGCTACATGGTTTGAAACTAACTCCAAACTTCATTGTGTTTGAAACGCTCGTGCTGAACAAACGTGTGTTGAACGCTTGTGTTGCACTATTACAAAGACGCCATGGCTCCATATTTATCAAAATTTCACAAATTTGGAGTTTATGTATGCATTTGAAGAAAAAAAAAAGGAAAAGAATATGGATGAAGCGGTGGTTGAAGAAACGACTCAACTTATGTCATTCATTAATTTAATAAATGTACTGGACTTCGATGACATTCATAATTTCTTGAGATTGAGAATGCCTAAAGAATGTTTCTATGAATATTATAATCTATGCTTCTTTATCTTTACTAACGCGCTAATCTCAGGAACCACCAGTCGAATTTGAATTTTTTTTCTGCATATTTTGATAGCTAAACTCTTGATGAAGGTTATAGGCTACTTTTCATCATCATCATCATCACAATATACCATCACTACGGGGGTAACACCGCGAGGGCGCTGCTAGTTATATACGCAATACGTCCGCGCTCGGTGCGTGCAGCGGCGTGACTGTGGTACGCGTGGTTTGAAACAAGCGGCTAGACGGTTTGAAACAAGTTTGAAACCAACTCTTCTGCCAGTGGTTTGCCGAGCACGCCCGTCTACCAAGGGCGTTTAAAGGTCATGCGAAATTTGGCATGATACCACTGTCTACACGGTTTGAAACATCAAGGTCACCTTGGTAGAAGCTGTGGTTTCAAGCCGTGTAGAACACGCTTAAGGGTTCCGTGGCCGAATTGGTAAATGCACTCCGGCTAAAGGAGGATCGCTTGTATCATTGCGGGTTCGAATCCCGTCGGAATTGAAAATTTTGATAAGATTTTTCATTTTCAAAAGCAGCTATAATATTCAAGTAGGTACTTCTAATAGTGGCTTTTCAAACAAGGATTTATTAAATGTGCCATAGAAAATGTTTGATATTATGAACTACTAATTATGATAGTTTTCATTATGTATGTACAAAGTAAGGTTTTATTGTTAAATTGTATTATATCGTGTAATTAGACATGTACGAGTATCTTATTTTCCTTGTAAAGTAGGAAAGTATGATTGAAAAGAGATTCCCTCATAGAGACATGTTTGTTATTTTCTAGTTTGTGTCCTATTGCTAGACAAAGTTCAACCTATTCTTTACCAAGAGCTACTTCAAACAAGGAGGTTCTCAATTCGTCGGAATCCGTTTTTTTTATATCTTCCTTCACCGATTTCTCCGTCTATTGTTGAACGATTTTGATTATTCTTTTTTTTTAAAGGATATGTATGTACCTACCCCCCCCCCCCCCCCCCATGTTCTCCCATAAAAAAGTGAGTATCTGTGGAGGATCTCCAGAGTTATGAACAGAAATGCACCTCGAGCGAGAGTGCAGAAAATTGCTTATACCTAATAGCTTATAACATTTTTAAAATTTTAGGCATTGGTTGTGTTGCACAAGGTTGCACATGATAAAAAGCATAGAATAATAAACGTTGGTTGTAAAGATTCATACACATGTGTTCTGTACTTACAATTTTAAGTATGTTAAGATGCTTGTTGCAATTTTATATAAAGTAATATTTGGTTAAGAATTCAAATGTATTGATTTACTGTGATGTGTTGATCTAACCGTTATGTATTATGTACCTATATTTAAGTACTAATGTTTTCAGAATCACTACGTGCGGAGACTGATTTCTGAATGTAATAACATGTCTAGCAAAATCATCAATTTTATTTGTGTATAGACAGCTAGTCCCCGTTATTCATAAGAAATAATGTTGGATTCAAATAAAGCATTTTCATTTATCTTTGCTGTTTTCTTATTATCCGCTCGGGTGCGTCACCCGCGGACCGATTTGACGTCAGGTGCCCTAGCCTACGCCGCGCAACGACAGTAGCCAGCGGTTTAATTTTTTGCCAGTGATTTTATTCCTGGAATATACCTGTTTGTGGTATCATTGGAATCGGAATTTAACAAGCTTATTAAAGACAAGATCATAATCTTGGTTCCACAATAATTAACTTGAACACATGCGACTGCCGCGCACAAACTCGATTACTCACAAGCCGCACCTCGCAATCCTAGCGAATGACGTGTTCATTGTGAAGGTACTTTTAATAGGTAACTAGCACAGAACAGATAAACTGTAGTGCTTGTGTTGATCTGTCCTAACTCTCGAAGGTTCAACTGAGCGCAAATTAAACTTTATTTATTGTTAGTTTATAATTCTTATCTTAGTTGTATGATGGCAAGTAATGAAATTAACTTATGACTAATATACTCTGTTGATGAATCACCGACAAGGCCGGCGTCGTATAGTTTTACACTATTTTGTTTGACTACACTATTGATTCTCGCTCGCTCGCTAGTCGGGCATTTGAGCTGTAGGCTCATTCTGTAAACTCACTTCGAATGTCGGAGCGTTGAATCCGCTGTGAGATATCAAATTTCGTATTCGAAATTTGGATCTTACTACAAACACACAATACATTCTTGCGTATTTAGTGAGCTCGGTCACTTGAGTGAATTCGAAGTGAGTCTAGTACAGAATGCTTCTGCAGGTTAAGCACATAACGGTACGACAGAAAGACTGGTTTCATCAAAGCAACTAAATAAAACCCAAGAATAGTTATTTTAATGCCTTTATTATATGCTATACATAGACTTGCATACTAAATCAGCCCTCATTCTATACTTACCTGAATCAAATCGTTACAAAAACTTATGTTAAAAGAAGACTTTAGCTTCCAATTAATGTAGAAATGGTTTTATTTATAGATGTGTCGTGTCTATACACATAATAATGCTTCGCAACCTAATAACCTGTAACTCGAACAATTAATTTCAATTCTAACTTTTTCCAAATATTTGAACTTTTGCATTTATCGAAAATGTAACGAATACAACCTATTCAATCGTAACGTTACAATCATGAATAAATAGAATTTAGAAACTATAATTCGGCACAAATAACAAGCATGCTTTCAAATTAACTAGATCACTAGAAAATACATAAACCAATTTCAAAACACCACTGCTACCTTTAAATTTACAAGAAAATTATAATATGAATACGTAAATACATTTTATACTTAGTTTAGATATCCATATTATGTCAGAAAACTTAGTTTAGTAGACTTTGAACAAAAGTAAACGGAATACATCCATCCCAAACATTTTGTTAGAATAAATACTTCAATAACTTCAAATTGAAAGTATACTTTGGCTTCAAAGTAAAGTTTATGACACGAAGGGTTATTGTGGAGAAAATAATTTTGCATCCAAATTATTTGTCACTCTTATAGAGATTCACTAGTTAAGTTTTTTTAAAGCCAGTCTATTTTAATTTTACTGCCCTAGTTGCATCCGCTAGGCGTTCACTGAGCATTCAATAAGATATAAAATACAAATCTACATTATAATTACACACAAACATATTAACTCCAGTTTTAATAAAGATAAAGTACCTTACCAGTAACTTATCTAAGGAAAACTTCATTTTGAATTCATTGATAATACAGTTAAAGACAAATATTGAAAGGAATGTTGCTAAAAGCTTGGAAAATCATTCATAAATGACTTTTGAACTAAAATATCAACCCAACTTGTTCAACTACATAACATACAGATATTTAGACATCAATAAAGCTTTACTAAAAGTAAAAATACCTATATTGTAATCTTAACATTAAACATTAATAATGTTGCATGAATATAATATTTAATCCAAATCTGTTGAAGTTATTATAAGACACTTTAAAATGGAAAGAAAAAACGGTATTTTTGCTAACTTTGAACAGATAAACATTGATTTTAAATATTATCCAATAGAATTCATGTAAATTACACTGAGAGCATTATGCAATGAATTACACACAATACAAGGTATACTTAGCTTCTACACTTATACCATCCCCTATTTATAAAACCGAAATTAAAATTTACCAATGAACACATATTAGTGTAATATACATTACACTAGAATTTACTGAAAATATTGTCTTGTGTATTATTCAAGAATCAAAATACGCAATACTTACGCAAATTCAAAATAACAGTGTGAAAATTTGAATATTTTCATGTGCTAACAATTATTTTTGGTTGACGCAGTATAATACAAATGGGGCGTGATATTTTACAAAGTGTACAGTTTTGTACTAAAAGCAACTAACTACTAACTACATTTTACCAAATTCAAATATTTACAAAACATGCATTACGCATAAACAATAAATTTTAAAATTTTAACTTATGGCCAATTGAAGAGTGGTCAGTATTTTCCAAACACATACTAACAGTTAAAATAAAACCAAGTTATTTACAATCAGATAAAGTAGCAAAAACGCAACATGTTCTATTCCTTCTAATAGATTGGTCACTCTGGAATTCAATTTGAATTTTTTTTTTGGCAAGATCTCAATCTCATCAAGACACATTACCATTGAAAAAGTAATAATAATCATTTAGATTTATTACCTTGTTTACAAGTACGCATATTATGCTAGATGCGTAGAGGGCAAGAGATTTCGCGGTCGGTCTCTGACTCGTTGGACCGACCTAATATCAGAAGCTACGCAGTCAACCGCGGAATAGTTTGCTCACAATGCTGAAAGCTGCTAGAAATAGAGAGACATCGCTCGATGTTCCGAGCATCCAGGGTTGGGAGTCACCGGCATTCATGTACATTAGTACATGTATGTACATTTTTCAATATTCTTAAAAATGTAAACTATAAAAGAACAATTTTAATTTTGTGTAAGGTTGCGATCTATTTAATGTTGAGGATAATCATGAAGATTTTAAAAAGAAAAAATAACCAGGAAACTATTTGAAAACCCTTCTTCATAATCTGAAATAGTCGATCAATTTCAAATTAAATTTTCATCGACAAATTCGACTATTGCAAAATCGTCGAATTACAATTCAAGTCCAGAATAATGCCACTATTAAATGAGCAATAATATTTTGTCCATTATCAGTCACAGTCCAGAGTTGACCACTTATTTAATACAAGCACTTTTACTCCACAACTCACTTCACACACAACTGTTATGTTCACAATATTGTTTCTAGGACTACACTTTCCTATCCTAGTTTTCTCAGTCACCACAAGCTGCAAACACATCACTTCACTTTCAAATCTCATGACAATAATCGTGCAATTATTGTCGTCTCTTTGACTATCTGAAGGTGCTTTTCTTCCGATCGGATTTCTCGACGCTTGGCTCCCATTCTACGTCATCGGGGTCATCGCCCTCGTAAGCCGAGGGGGAGACGGGGGAGAGAGTACTGCTGTCGTCTTCAGGCGAGCGGGGAGGGGGGGGTGCGGGGGGAGGCTGGCTGCGGGGGGGTCGCTGGCGTAGAGGAAGTCTCCGGTGTGTTTGTATTTGGCTTCAGAGGCTGGGGCGCAGGCGGCTTTGGTGTAGGATCGTGACCCGGAGGCATAGCGGATAGCATGGAAACGTATGCCTCGTCCGGTAGAGGGAAGTTACGTGGCGAGTATGGTGGTATTGTCTGAAATTAGAGATAAAAAACTAAAGTAAGTTCGTATGAGCAAGTGGCCAACTCTGGTGATGGAGTAAAAAAAAAGGTAAATTAGAGATGATGGTTTACTACAGTGGATTGGCTAAACAGCTTAGAATCTTTTTTCTGGCAATATCATCATGCTAAGGTATGCCCTACTATCTGTCATTTTAGTAAAGATTATGTTTTTTCTTGAAACTATGTCAATGATATGAGAAGGCAATGAGGTTTATCAGCAGTCTACTTTAGAGAAACCTAGATAGCACAAAAAGAGTCTAACCAAGTCAAACTTGAGTCAAAGCTCATCTAATTGAGGAATAGGCATGATGACAGTAATCAAGTATCGCCAAAATATTTATCTGATCTAATGAAATAGGATTCAAAGATTTTGAAAAATGTATTTATTCTCTTATTAATGTCGAGATTACTAATTTATTTGCTAAAATAAATCTACAAAATACAACAATCCGCCATGATAGCCAAAACGCTCGCCGGTGTCATGGCGTCTGTCATTGCGTCTCGTCTCGGTAAACATCCTTTTGTTTCTATAGTAACTATGTAGGCATCACTGGTTGATATACCGATCCGTGACGTAAAAACAGACGCCATGACACCGGCGAGCGTTTTGGCGTGAATTTGAAAATTTAAATTTAAATGTACTTTTATTGCACAAAAACCTTAATTTTCTACAGAAATATGATATATTTTAGACATAATAGATACTTCTGAATATCATAGAAGAGATTTTGAAAATTAGTCATCATGCCTATTCTTTGAAAGTGAATTGTTTTGGCTGTTTTATTCTGCATACTCAAAAGTAAACCGAGTTGAAAATAAGCCCGTAGTACGTTATTATATTCGCTCACCTCAACAGGATAGGTAGGCGGCGGGCGCGGCGTGGGCGGCTCAATATAATCGAAGAGGAAGGGCAGGTCATCTAGCTGCGCGCGTCGCACCCGCGGCTTCCGTATATACCGCTCTCGCTCGCGCGTCTCGGCGCGCCGGTGCCGCGAGTGTATCGCCGCCTCTGTCATATCCTCGTCCTGGAATTGTCCACTCTCCTATTTAGATAAACAGAAAATGTATGTATTGAAAAGTTTTATAGACACGGGATTTTATCGCGTAATTAGGTGTCAAGATACGGTTAGTGTAGTGTGTTGCGGTGTAAATGCAGCCGATCCGGAATCTGAAGATCAGCGAGGGTAGTTTTGGATACTACCGCCGATTCACAATGGACCTTGAAAACATACTCCAGTCTGCCCGCGATCACGGCTATTGTAACATAGCCGAAACGTCGGGATAAATAAGGTAAATTACGCGATAAAATCCCGTGTCTATAAAACTTTTCAATATGAATAGTGATCGCGAAAGTTTAAGAAAATGTATGGCCCTATTAATTATATACTCGTAGAGAGGGAGGGAAGATCGCACTACACTTGAGGAATGAAAGAGAGACCTTTGTCCAGTAGTCATAGCGTAGATTAGAGTTATAGGCATATTGAAATGGACCTCGACATTAGTAGTGCAAGTACCCTATTCCTCTATTTTACAAAGTCAACCATTCAAGTATCATTGCCGCTGCGTTTTGTTTCGTTCTCCAAAATGACAGTAATTGTCAAAACCTCATTGGTAATTTGTTTGAAAACGTCATCAAAACAGAGCAACCAAGTTAGCCGTTTTGCTGTGGAGTAGAAAATGTTGTATGAAAAAGCTACACTGCGCTTCGAAACGGCTAACTTTACGTATGCCTAGATCCATTGTGAGTACTGTAGAATTGTAGACAATCATACTGTAAATAAATAAAACAAGAGTGAAAATAAACTTACATCACTCTCCTCAAATGACATCCGATGGTTGTTTTTGGAAACTCCGTTATTCACAGGCTCCTGTTGTGATTCCAGAAACCGCCACCTGGTATTATTAAAAAGTGATATTAGTGTAAAAAGTTTAGTATCAAATTAGTAAAGGTAATAACCATAGCTTGAGAGGTAAATACATTAATAAAAATTCATTTATTTAAAATTTTAAATGATAGCAAGAATATCTCCCTTACCAGCAAACCTCTTCAACTGGGGCCTCAAACATTCTGAATTAATAGGTTTTGGAAAATAAAACAAAAAGAAAATATGACTTCTCAAATTCCCGCCAAAAAGGCTGGTTTTAGTGTCACGCGTACCGTCGGCGCTGATAGGCGAGTGATCTTTATTACAATGAAATAGGGATACTGATTGTTCAGTACTGACGAGTGCAATCAGCGTTGCCATTTTTGCTAAACAATCAGTATCCTTGTTTCATTGTAATAAAGATCACTCGCCTATCAGCGCCGACGGTACGCGTGACACTAAAACCAGCCAGTCTAAAATGTACACTTACTGTGGTGTGACGATCTCCTTGTATTCAAGAATCTCGGGTCGGTTGTTGGCAGCGACGCTTTGTGGTATCACGATGTTGTCGATATCGAAGGACTGGCGACGCCGAGAGTCGGTGCTGGTGCGATTACGATGCCTGTGGGGTTAAAAAGGCCGTTATTGCAGAATCACAACAGGAATGGATCATACGCGGAAGGTCAAATACGCATAAAGTCAAAAACTTTTTAAAAGTTACCTTTTTTGTCAAAACTTACATCCTCGTCATTTTGAGTATTTGACCTTCCGCGTATGATCCATAGGAATCGCACTATACAAATATTTTTCTGAGATAAAAAGTAGCCTATGCGTTATTCCAGAACCTAAACTATCTACATTCATCATCAAAATCGGTTTAGTAGTTATGGAGATACGTGGTAACAAACATTCACACACACACACGGACTTTCGCCTTTATGATATTAATATTAGTAGGATAGTAGGATTTTAGTGGAAGCCTTTGATTAATGATTACCTTTCTTGGCCTGGAGTGTCATCGTCGCGATCTCTTATTCTCCTAGTTAGTGGGGGCCGACCTCTTTTTAATCCTGCAAAGTTAAAAAAAAATAATTTAAGAAAAATCGATTTAGCTCGTATCTGAGAAAACTCGTTTTCTCGGCATTTTCACTCAAAAAGATTTACCAGTGCAGTGTGGTTCGTAATTTCACGTAAGTTGTTGAGAATAAAGTTTCTGTGTGGTAGGGTGTTCGCCTTCCAACCGAAGGCTGCGAGTTCAGATGTTAGCCAATATAATTTTTTTTTTCTCTATTTGCACCCAAGCAGAGCTCGGTCGCCCAGATATTATGAGTGATAATGATAATTATTATTACCTACGGGACGTTTCGAACACGTTACATTGAGTCATCCCGTGACCACGAACGCTCCAACTTGTTCGAAAAGTCGGGAAAAGAAAATAAATAAAAGGTACGCGATAAAATCCCGTTATAATAATTATCATTATGTTAAGAAATCGCGAAAGTTTAAACTTAGGCCTTTACATCTTTTCTAGATGATTTATACAGTGTCAGGAGGCAATCTTTGCCTACACTCATCGGAACACTGTAGTGCCTGGGACATTGTTGAGATGGAGTAGGCTTGCCCAGCACCTACACCATCCTCTCAGCTTCACCGGCCATATCCACAGGAAAGACATCGTCAATACGTGTGGGGCTGGCTAATCCGCGGGTTTCCTCACGATGTTTTCCTTCGCCGTTTAAAGCTCGTGTTGCACATATATATTTTTCGAAGCGAAAAATCAATTGATGCACGGCCAGGTTTCGAACCTACGACCTTCGGATCGAAAGTCGAGGTACCAATCCCCTCGGACAACATGGCTCACATGATAAAATCCCATAAAAAACCGTTTACTCTCTGTAGATCTAGTGATCAAGATCCAATTGGTTCTATTGAGAACTTTTTTTCCCAATAAATCTATTTTAAAAAACTACGTCACAAATTGGATCTATTGCATCTACTTAGAAAATGACTAGATCCATATTGGTTCCATTAAGAATCTTTTTTCTCATTAAATCTATAACCCGTACAAATCGCGAAAGTTTAACAAGTTATATTATGAGTGATGTCCTTACTGGCGTGTCTCCTCGGCGGTCGGGGCGGCGGGTGCGGCGGCTCGTCCGGCGGCGGGGGAGGGGCGCGGCGCGGCGGCGGCGGCGGGGGGGAGGGGCGCCCGCGGGGACGCACCGCGCGCGGACGGAACCACGTGCGGGAACACAGCGCGGCCAGGTGGGTCGCCGGGCTCACATCTACGGATAGTAAGTTACGATTAATGATGAATCACCGAAAAGAAAGCTAGGCCCTATACCGTGTTTGTTGCCCTGATTCTTCACGGTATTGGTCGCAAAAGAACTATAGGACGTTTCAAAGTGATCCTACTGAATAAATGTGATTTTTTTTTATTTTGATGGCTCAGTAGGCCTTACATCCAAGACTAAAAATCGTGCCAACTATCGTAGTTCAGCTTATGTTGATGGAAAGTGAATTCGGTACATTGACCAACATAATGGTGGTTGCGGGTCGCGTTTAAATTGTAGATGGTTGAAAAAAGTGATAGACATTTATATTGTGTAAAATATTTAAAGTAATTCTGCATTCTATAACTTTAATATTGTTCGTAAAAAAACAATTTGTAGGAAGAAATCCGAGTTAGCGACTTTACGTGTGAGTCAAAATAGCTCCGCGAAAGTTTAAAAAGACAATTGCATCAATTGCATTCGCTCGCGTTGGCCTAGGCTCGCCAAATATAAGCGGCTAACAGTACCTTTGATGTCGCTAAGCACGGGATGATAGCCGGGGTCTATCAGGGCTAGTCGTTGCGCGGGTGACAGCGTGCTATGCGGCGCGGCGGGTTCAGTCGGCTCGGCGCGGCCCGTGCACACGGCGCACGATTCCACCGTGCGCTGGCAACTACAGCTGGAAATCAAGGTAATAGATATTTACACCTGAACACTAAAAAAAGACAGACAATGTTGCGATGGAGTAGGCTTGCCCAGCGACTACACCATCCTCAGCTTATCCGGCCATATCCACAGGAAATACAAGGTCAATACGTGTGGGGCTGACTAAGCCCCAAACATCGTTGCAGCGCGTATCTGCGTTTGTATCGATACAAACGCGCAGCTCAAAATCGCGCTGCAGAAAAAGCAATGTGGCCACTCCCTTAGCCAAGTGGTGCTCATCGCTGGCATTTATCGTCGTTTTTGTAAACGATTCTGATGAGAACGGCTCAAACAGCTAAGTAACAAATCTATAAAACATATTTGCATGATTCAACATCATCGCTCAGGCGTCGTGAATCGTGATACGTCACATAGTAGCATTACCTTATATCAGACGGTCTCGAAGCCTTGTTCCCTGACACATGTAGATTATGCATCTGAAGCAGCTTCCTCTTCTTGAATGTTTCTCGTCGCAGCGGGCGGAGTCGAGCACAGGTCTCTAACGCTGGGTCGTCTTCGGAGCCGGGCAGGGAACCCTCGTAGCCGACGGGCGAGCCTTCGAACTCACATGGACCTTTGGCTTCGCGAACCTGGAATAGGTACGAGTGAATAAAATCATTTTAATTTTTAGTGTTAAACCACACAACGTATTATTTCATTGAAAATGAAAAGTGTTATCAATATTTTCAATTCCGATGAGATTCGAACCCGCAATGATACAAGCGAATGGCATTCCGGCATTCGAAACCCGTCGGAATTGAAAATATTGAAGTGTTTAGCGCCATGCGCGCGGTACATAAATTATTACGAAAGAAACAACGAGTATTTGACCTACACAACAACCTGTACAAGAAAAATATTTGTAGATAATTAAAACATTTGTAGCGTACATTTCACGTTTCAGTCAAAGGAACCAAGTTTTGTCGAAAATAACTTGCGACTCAAACGACTTTGTGAACTTTTATTAATTTAATAAAATAATGAAACCACTCAAATGGAAAGTTAGCTCACATTTTACAAAGTCTCAGCAACGTTCAAAACTTTTTCAATCTCTTTGTAGTAAATTGAAATATTTTAATTATTTCTTTTGATACTAAAACCTTGCGCCTGTAGTGGTTTATGGTGATGATGATGATGAAAAGTAGCCTATAACCGTCCTCAAGAGTTTAGCTATCACATGCAGAAGTATTTTTTCAAATCCGACTAACAAGATTGAAAATCTTAATCGTCAGGGTTGAAAATCTTGTTAGTCGGATTAGCCTAGCCTTTACCAACTCGGCTACGGAATCCTTAGGGATTCCGTAGCCGAGTTGGTAAAGGCACTCCGGCTAAAGGAGGATCGCTTGCAATACAATTACACTGCGTCACCAATTGGTAACCCTTTATAGTGTAAATGGAAAGTTGCCGTATGCAGGCTACACTATAGTAGATTGTATTATATGGGGGGAAAATAATCGATCGAGCGAGCGAAGCGAGCGAAGATCTTAGTGGCAAGTTAGGCGATTTTGCTTTGTATGTTTGTATGTTTGTATGTTTCATTTTTATGTTCTCGCATAACTGTCGAACCGCTTATCCAATCTGTATGAAACTTGATAGGTCAATAGGTTGTGCTATGGAAATTTGCTGTGGAGCATATGAGCGTAATCGATGAAGGGGTTGTAAAGATATGGGGTTCCCAAGGGGGTAAATTTTTTTCAAAGTTACCCAAATATATTGAGTGGGGTGTCATATGAAAGTACTCAATTTATACATTCCAAAATGGTTTTTAGTTTTCTTCTAGGTTCTATAGTTTTTGAAATACAGTGAAACAGAAAAATTATGGAAACCAATTAACGGAAGTATGGAGAGAGCTCCCGTTTCATAGAGTTTCGATGTATTCGTAGGTCTGGTTAACAGACAAAGAGTGTGGCATCGTTGTGGTTTGGTTTGGAATGATTTTAGTTGCTACTTGATATTTTTTCTTGAGATTGAAAATAAAAGCCGTGTTGGCCGAGTGGAAGAGTGCTCGACTTTCGATTCATAGGTCGTAAGTTCGAACCCTGGCCGTGCTCATCAATGGATTTTTCGATTAGAAAAATTTAAATGCGCATTAACACGAGCTCTAAACGGTGAAAGAAAACATCGTGGGGAAACCAGGGAGGGGGAGGGAAGGGGAGGGGAGGGGGAGGGGAGGGGCGGGGAGGGGCGGGGGGAAGGAGGGGGAGGGGAGGGGGAGGGGGGAAGGAGGGGGAGGGGAGGGAGGTTGAAAGGGAGGGAGGGGGGAGGGGAGGGAGGTTGGAGGGGAGGGAGGGGGAGGGGAGAGAGGGGGGAGATGGAGGGGGAGGGGGGAGGGGAGGGGGGGAGAGGGAGGGAGAGGGAGAGGAGGGAGAGGGAGAGGGGAGGGGAGGAGGGAGAGGGGAGGGGAGGGGGAGAGGGAGGGGGAGGGGAGGGAATTGATTTTCTCATAAATTTTGTATTGAACTGCTATTTTAATAATTTTTCGAACTAAGAGGCCTTCCCTGAGACGCGGTACGAAGTTCGCGGGGTCAACTATTGAATATAAACATGACACGACTTAATGTATTGCATGCATGCCTATAATCTTTACCATACTGAGGTAGCGCATTAGATATCATCATCATCATCATCATCATCATCATCAGCCTATAGCAGTCCACTGCTGGACATAGGCCTCCCCTAATGAGCGCCATCGCGCCCTGTCTTCAGCTTGACGCATCCAACTTGTGCCGGCAGCCTTTCGCAGATCGTCACTCCACCTGGCAGGCGGGCGTCCTACACTACGTTTGCCGAGACGTGGTCTCCACTCGAGAACTCGTTTACCCCAGCGGTTGTCAGTTCTTCGGCAGATATGGCCGGCCCACTGCCACTTCAGCTTGCTAATTCTCTGAGCTATGTCAACGACTTTGGTTCTCTGCCGAATAATCTCATTGCGGATCCTATCCTTCAGAGAAACTCCGAGCATAGCTCGCTCCATAGCTCGCTGAGCGACTTTGAATTGGTGGACCAGCCGTACTGTGAGTGTCCACGTCTCAGCTCCGTACGTCATAACGGGTAGAACGCACTGATTGAAAACTTTCGTTTTCAAACACTGCGGTATAGGTGACGAGAAGACCCGACGCAATTTTCCAAATGCTGCCCAGCCCAGCTGGATTCTCCTTTTGGCCTCCTTCTCGAAGTTGTTTCTACCTAATCGCAAAATCTGCCCGAGGTATGTGTACTCCGAAACAACTTCAAGAAGGTGACCATTAACGCTGATAGGTCTCGGATCAATTTGATCATTGATCATGACTTTGGTTTTATCCAAATTCATGCCGAGACCTATCTGCCGTGAGGCCGATGCTAGGCCGTTCAGCATTTCCTGCAGCTCCTCAAGCGACTCCGCCATTATGACTATGTCATCTGCGAATCTCAAGTGTGAGATGTAACTGCCGTTGATGTTTAAGCCCATACCTTCCCAGGCCAGCGTCTTAAACATATCCTCCAACGCGGCTGTGAACAGTTTCGGGGATATAACATCCCCCTGTCTCACTCCTCTGCGCAATTGGATGGGTTTAGACTGCCGGTCCTGTAGTTGGACTTTCATGGTGGCAGCATCGTAGAGACATCTCAACACTTGGATATAACGATAGTCTACTTGGCATCGCTGCAGGGATTCCAGTACAGCCCAGGCTTCGACTGAGTCAAAGGCTTTCTCATAGTCCACAAAAGCTAGACACAGGGGCTGATTATACTCTTCGGATTTCTGTATAATCTGCCTTACTGTGTGTATGTGGTCTATGGTGCCATATCCTCCGCGAAACCCGGCCTGCTCCGGAGGCTGGAACTCGTCGAGTCTTCGGGCGAGACGATTCGTGAGGACTCTTGAGAACAGCTTATAGACGTGGCTTAGGAGAGAGATGGGTCTGTAGTTTTTAAGAAGAGTTTTATCTCCTTTCTTAAAGAACAGAACCACCAAACTCCCATTCCACGCCTTCGGAGTTCTCCCATGGTGAATGACAGAATTGAAGAGGTTCTGTAGCTCCTGAATAACAGGAGCTCCTCCTGCTTTCAGAAGTTCTGAAGTAATACCGTCTTCACCTGGGGCTTTTCCGTTCTTGAGCTGTCTTAGAGCCAACACGATTTCGTCATGGCTGATGTCCGGCAGTTCGTCGGTGAAGTGGCGTGACAGGGTGGCTCGAGAGTCGTGATTCTCGCGTTGAGGGCAAGGAGTATAAGTAGCGTATAAGCGGCTGTAGAAGTCCTCGATCTCGGCAAGAATCTCCGGCTTTGACAAAACGAGTCTGCCATCATGCGTAGTGAGCTTCGTCAGGTGGCTCCTTCCAAGCTGCTGAGTGAATACTTTGCTTCCTCGATTTCGCTCTATCGCCTCTTCAATAAGGCGTGTGTTGGAGCTTCGAAGGTCGCGCCGTATCATCTTCGCAATCTGCTTGTTAAGGTCTGACCTCACTGACGAAGTGGCCTGAGTGGTTTCCCGTCTTTTTGTCATGAGCTGCAGAGTCTCATCCGAGAGTTTGGACTTCTTCCCTTTACGCTGTGATTGGCAGAATTTGATACCCTCGCCCCTCAGCGCGTCAACCACGTTTTGTAGGGCCTCGTCGACGTCCTCCGTGGATCCTAAAGCAACAAATCTATCTTGGAGAAGCTGCTGGAACTTCTCTGCACCCGCCATGATATGGAGTGGATTAGGTCGGAGCGTGGACTTCATCAGACGGTTTCTTTCTAGCTTTAGGTCGATATTCAGAGAGCCTCTGACGAGTCGGTGATCGGAGCCGGTGTTAAACCTGTTGATCACGGAGACATCTCTGAATATGTGCTTTCTGTCCGTCATGATAAAGTCGATCTCGTTTTTCGTAACAGAGTCAGGGCTTAGCCACGTCCACTTCCTGTGCGGCTTCTTCTTAAAGAACGAGTTCATTAAGAAGAGACCCTCCTTCTCTAGGAAGTTAACGAGCATTTGCCCCCTGTTATTCCTACATCCATAACCATGTGGGCCCACTCTAGATTCGTCGCCACTCTGGACTCCCACTTTGGCGTTAAAGTCTCCCATAACAACGTTGAAGTGTGCCTTGGTCGTGTTGTTTAAGGCTTTGGAAATGTCCTCGTACATATCTTCCACTTCCTCATCCGAGTGTGACGAGGTCGGAGCGTATACCTGTACAATTTTCAGACTATAGCGCTTGGATAGCCGAAGGATCAGGTACGCGACCCTGGTCGACACACTGGAAATTTCTTCAACGTTATTAGAGATGACCTTATTCACGAGGAACCCTACGCCACCCTGAGATTTTACGTCGCCTTCGCGAAAGTAGAAGAGATGGCCCGAGTCCAGGGTTATGGTGTCCTCCCCCTCTCTGCGGACTTCACACAGTCCCAGGACATGCCACAGTCCCAGGACATGCATTAGATATCATTGTGTGGTAAACACTAGAAGGAGCACTTAACGTAGGTATGGGGGTAGTCAGAAACAAGTCCAAATCTAGGCTATCAACACAACGGTGCGCGAGATCTCAGTTCGGGGCGAACTACTAGTATTTTTACGGCGAGGGCGCTTTTTTGAATCCAGAGCGAAGTGAAGGATTCTAGAGTAGAATCCCGAGCGTAGCGAGGGATTCTTTAGTAGAATCCTGAACGAAGCGAGGGATTTAAAGTACGTCGCCCGAGCCAAAAATATATTTTGCTCCCGAGTGATACACTCTACTTTTCATTACAATCTATGAGAAAATAAAAGGGAGGAGAAAGGAATGTGTTAAATCAACGAAGTTCCACTTGAGAAGAGTAATCGGGGATTAAATTTTTTTTATTCAGACGGTGGCCGCGCGCCGGCTGAATGGTGGGCGGTATGTTTATCCGATACTAGCAGCGCCCTCGCGGCGTTGCCCCTGTAGTGATGGTTTATGGTGATGATGATGATGATGATGAAAAGTAGCCTATAACCTTCCTCAAGAGTTTAGCTATCAAATACAGAAATAATTTTTCAAATCCGACTGGTAGTTCCTGAGATTTCATTTCATTTCATTTATTTATTTATTTCTCTCACAAACAATATAAATATAAATAAATATACAGAATAATGAATATTAAAAACGTTGTAGGTAGCTATTATAAAAACCTGTTTTGTGAGATTAGCGCGTTCAAACAAAAAATCTCTTCCGCTAGAATTGCTCAATAGTTCCACGAAAACAAACTAGATGGCGCCAGTAGACCGTCTTTCTAGATCGCGCTGACGAAAACGCACAGGATTTTATCAGGTTGGAATTACAATTATGTAATAACAGAGTAATAAATCTCTAAATGTGATTACAACTGTGGTGTTTTTGGAAGAGTCCTCCCTCATTCATCTTGGTAGATTTGAGATGAATATGGAAAGTAGTTGTACCTCAAAAGTGCGCGGCAAAGATAATTCATAGATAATTCCGGCGCACTTAAAGGGGATTAAAAACTCATTACTGCCCGCTAAACTTATAAAGAGGATTAAAAACTCATTACTGCCCGCTAAAAGTTCCTTGAAGAGGAATCATCTACTTTGGGCGCACTTAAAGGCGAACAAAGTCGTCCTTTTCGAATAGATGGAATGAAATAGTAGATTGTATTATATGGGGGGAAAATAATATTTTTACGGCGAGGGCGCTTTTTTGAATCCAGAGCGAAGTGAAGGATTCTAGAGTAGAATCCCGAGCGTAGCGAGGGATTCTTTAGTAGAATCCTGAACGAAGCGAGGGATTTAAAGTACGTCGCCCGAGCCAAAAATATATTTTGCGCCCGAGTGATACACTCTACTTTTCATTACAATCTATGAGAAAATAAAAGGGAGGAGAAAGGAATGTGTTAAATCAACGAAGTTCCACTTGAGAAGAGTAATCGGGGATTAATTTTTTTTTATTCAGACGGTGGCCGCGCGCCGGCTGAATGGTGGGCGGTATGTTTATCCGATACTAGCAGCGCCCTCGCGGCGGCGTTGCCCCCGTAGTGATGGTTTATGGTGATGATGATGATGATGATGAAAAGTAGCCTATAACCTTCCTCAAGAGTTTAGCTATCAAATACAGAAATAATTTTTCAAATCCGACTGGTAGTTCCTGAGATTTCATTTCATTTCATTTATTTATTTATTTCTCTCACAAACAATATAAATATAAATAAATAGCTAAATAAATATACAGAATAATGAATATTAAAATCGTTGTAGGTAGCTATTATAAAAACCTGTTTTGTGAGATTAGCGCGTTCAAACAAAAAATCTCTTCCGCTAGAATTGCTCAATAGTTCCACGAAAACAAACTAGATGGCGCCAGTAGACCATCGTTCTAGATCGCGCTGACGAAAACGCACAGGATTTTATCAGGTTGGAATTACAATTATGTATGGATAGAAAACTGCAGAGTAATAAATCTCTAAATGTGATTACAACTGTGGTGTTTTTGGAAGAGTCCTCCCTCATTCATCTTGGTAGATTTGATTTGAGATGAATGTGGAAAGTAGTTGTACCTCAAAAGTGCGCGGCAAAGATAATTCATAGATAATTCCGGCGCACTTAGAGGGGATTAAAAACTCATTACTGCCCGCTAAACTTATAAAGAGGATTAAAAACTCATTACTGCCCGCTAAAAGTTCCTTGAAGAGGAATCATCTACTTTGGGCGCACTTAAAGGCGAACAAAGTCGTCCTTTTCGAATAGATGGAATGAAAACGAAATTGTTTGCCTGAACGACTCAAATAAATAAAATCTTACAAAAACTTATTTGCTTGCTAGGATTCGAACCACCGATGCCCCAATTGAACGTGAGCGAGTCCACGCTTTTCCGACTGAGCTACCGCACCAGTTGTCGACAGCGCTGAATTTATAAGTTACATTATTCGTTTACAAAATAATAGTAGGTAACTCTTTACACGACTACCATCAACTAAGAAAATTGTATTGAAGGTAGTTGTGCACTAAATTCTATTGAACAATAAAATTAACTGACTGGTTTTGTTACTTGTTTTATATTCGGTGCGTGTAGCATAGCAATGGTGCATTTTATCAATTTTGAAAGGACAAAGATAGTTGTTCTTTACGAACAAAATATAAGCATAAAAGAGATTGCTTGGCATCATGGAATAATGGTAAGTCGTAAATATTAGAAGAATCTTTGTGAATAAATAATTGCCTGAGTATAAATGTATAACACTTATTTTACTTTTCGTAGGTCAAATCGGTGCAGTTCTATCGACTGGTGATATGAATCATATAAAGCCACACAAATCAGGCCGAAAGAACTAAGAAGTCTAACTAAACAGATCTATGTGAACGCCACGAACATTATTATTAATACCAGCAAGTTGCAGAATAACGTTAGGTAAGTGGTATGATAATTGATAAGTATTACAGAGGTTGTTTTTTTATCTTATAACCTATGCCATTATGTAATAATGTTCTTATTTTCAGGTTATTGGGGATGGAAAGATGTCATAATATTGGCCCAGCGAGTTGCTTATCGAGAAGGAATACCTAGTGTATTTAGTTCATGATAACTGCGCTTCATCGTTCGCGAGCTGTTACTAACTTTTATAAAATTGAAAGATAACTGATATTGTTTTAAATTGTAAGTAGATAATATTACTTAGTCTGATCTGATTTGCGAGAGATCTAAATTGTTTATTTTTCACTGGATTTTATACGATAAGTATAAACTGTTCCAATGATAACATGACATGTTTGTTCACTCGTTAATTTTATTGGATTAAGTATTAGGTTTGTGTTTAAATAAATTTACTAAGACCCTACTAAAAGTTGTTTCATTTAACTATAACTTTACTAGGTAACTTACTACATACTCACAACGTAGTTCGTTGTGAAAGCAAAAATAAAAATAAAATAAACAAAAAATACATAGTCGTGACAGGATTTGAAACCAAGCCCGGACCCACGCAGGAGCATTTGAATTGGGGGTCGCTACCGCTACACCAATCGGCCGCACAGCAGAGTGAGTGAAATTACTTATCCATACGTAAGTAAGAATTAGAAATTAATGGTTAAAAGAACTTACCTGAAGTGAATTTCAACCATAATTATACTAGATGCTGCGTCCGAATAGATTTAAAGAAAACCATGTAGTCCGCCTTCCATGTATAGCATCGCAACACTGTTTAGCGCTATTTTTTAGGCTAATTTTGAAGATCTGAAAAATATTCAAACAGAAAAAATGAGAGTGTAACACTCGTTTCTGTTACTATCGGCTACCGTCGGCGCGCGCGTCATTCTTTTCAGAGCACGTTCAGCACGATCAGCATTCTGCAACATTCATTTATTTATTTGGGTTTGGCACAATAACCGCGAAGCACGCAGAATTGTTGTGCCTTTCAGGGTGGGCGGGAGTTTAAATCTATTCGGACGCAGCATCTAGTATAATTATGGTTGAAATTCACTTCAGGTAAGTTCTTTTAACCATTAATTATACGTCGATGCTGCGTCCTCTAGATTTAAAGAAAACCATGTAGATGTTTAGCGTCTGTTGCAGAATAAACATAAAAAAAAATCACAAATATAAGTTCATATACTTACTTAAGTATATTCAATATTTATAAGCATCATACGTAAGTATACTCTTATTAGTAGGTACTTATCAGTACTTCATTGATACAGCCTTAGAAAAGGGCGTGTCTTCAGTAGAAAGAAAGAAAACAAAATTATTTAAAAAATTTTGCGAAACAGAGAAAGCGTCCTGTCCACCTGACTGTACTTTTAATAGTGTTTGTCAAGTGTCGATAGAGAACCCAGCCCGGCTGGTGGCGGAGGTGACCGAGAAGAAACAAATAAACACGGACACGTTCACTCCGCTCTCATGCAACGTATGTGTTTGATCCATCGAATAATTATTTGAAAGGTTGCGTTGTGGGCAGGTTATTTCACAGTTAATATCAAATGATTTGTGTACGGAGGAGAATTCGACAATTTCTTTCTAAATAATGATATACCTACTAAGGTAGAATAGAGAATATATATATATATAACAATACGTAGAATAAAGTCAGGGTCTAATAGTAATATTTGTAGATAAATTGATATAAAATATGGCAGATAAAGTCTGCGAGCGTTGTCTTGTTAACAACGTAGAAAAGGTACCAATTTTCTCGACAGTACATCCAGTGAGGTACCTAGAATGGTTGGATATTTCGATAATTGATTTGATATAATAAGTATATTACAAGGCAATGCTCCTGCCAAGTCGAATGATATTTCGAAAAAAGTGGGTTTTCTTTTTTAAAAAATACCTGTAAAGAATCTACTATTGGTACATACCGTACTTTTCACTGGTGTGCACGAGTGTTCTTACCAATAACATTTATGATAACGTTGACCGTTACTAATTAAGTTCCTTCAACAGCTCCTTTTGAACTGTTCTGTCGAAAAAAGTATTTCCCTAACAGCTAGATAGATGATCTGTAACAATCTAAATAATTTGATTGACAAAAGATATACCACTGCTTTAAAGTTAGATTATAATAAATTCAAAACGTTTTTTTTTTTTTTTTTTTTGATAAGGAATTATAAATTTTGTCAACGGAGTCACTAGGAATATGCCGTGTTTTAGATAGGTAGGTAGGTACGCCTGCTGCATAAATATGGCACACGCCTGGGCAAGGTTGCGCCAAAACGGGTGATGTTCCCTTGGTTGACTAGGAAGAATAAGTATACCAGGAGCTTCGTCTTCTACAATTTAACAAAAAACATTTCAGTACCAATGCATATCGAAGAAATGCGTAAAAGCAGTAGGTACTTTTCCTAATTTATAGCAAAAGACGTTTCAATTACATTTTTCAATTTAACCTAGACGCAAATAAATTGGTATTTGTTTGACCTAACAATATAGAACATAAATAGTATTAAAAAAATAAAGTTATTATAACTACTCCAGATTACCTAGATGGCAAGTAAGTATTGCTTAGGATCCCGGTCTGAATCACTAATATTGCGGGATTATAATGTAAGAAGCAAAAAATAGATAAGTATATTTATGGCTTGACAATTTTAAATAATAAAATAAATATTGGTGGACATTTTTCACACAGCGCAGCGCCATCAATCCCCAAACTAAGCAAAGGTAGTATCAGATAACTGATAGAATACTATTTGTATATTTTTTGTAAATAGATAACATACTTATTGTATTTTAATGCCAATACATTTTATTTTTGAAATTGATTGAGATGTGGAAATTATGGGTCTTTAGTCGTTTCACACCGCAAGCGGTTCGGACCGCGGTGTGAATAGCCCCAGAGCTGTTTTTGAATGGGTTCTTTCGCACCGCGGTGCGAATCGCCCCAGAACTTTTTGTGATGGGTCGATTCGGACCGCTGCTGAGGGGGAACAAAACAGTTATCTTTTTAGATAGGTGAATTCGGACAAAGATACATAGTTTTACACACATTTCTTAAAGTACAACCAGGCATGAAATAATAGGACAAAAAAATCTACACTAATATAATATATAAAAGCCTATGCCGAAATTGGTGCCTTTTTTGTTTCGCGCGGCCATCAACCAAACATTAAAATATAAACTCTTAGGAGTATAACAAACAACATTTGTGAGAACAGTATACAGCTTCACTCAGCCAGGACCGAGTTATACAGGGTGAGTTTTTCAAGAGTGCCTCTAGGGCCAAATCTGAAACTATTAGCAATAGCGAAAAACACTCAAAGGAGTCTCTTCAGCGATTTTGATCAAAAGTAAAACTGCATCATTACATTTTAAAAATAATCATTTTCTTGGCCAGGAGTCGAACCTGTTGGTTACAAAAAAAAACTTTTTGTATTGTTATACCATCCGATAGTGTAGATAATAAGGATCAATTTCTGAGGAGAAACTACATGCGTCAAACTAACGGAAAGTGTTGATTTTTAATAAACTGATTTAAACTCTTAATATTTCGTAGATTACCCATAACTTTTTTTTTATTAGTTTGCCGTATATAGCTTTTCTCAGAAATTGATCCTTATCATCTACACTATCGGATGGTATAATAATACAAAAAGTTTTTTTTTAACCAACAGGTTCGATTCCTGGCCAGGAAAATGATTATTTTTAAAATGTAATGATGCAGTTTTACTTCTAATCAAAATCGCTTATGACACTCCTTTGAGTGTTTTTCGCTATTGCTAATAGTTTCAGATTTGGCCATAGAGGTACTCTTTAAAAACTCACCCTGTATAACTCGGTCCTGGCTGAGTGAAGCTGTATACTGTGCTCACAATATTATTTGATATACTCCTAAGAGTTTATATTTTAATGTTTGGTTGATGGCCGCGCGAAATAAAAAAGGCACCAAACGCCCATACAAAATCGGCATGGCCCTTTCTGGGCGACCGAGCTCTGCTCGTTGGCAACCAACGAACGCCATCTAGTGGTTCAATTACGAACCACATTGCACTTTTTGCGTGAAAATGCATAGAAAATGGCTTTTCCCAGATATGAGACCTAGCTAGATCGATTTTTCACTCCCGTAAACACCCGTCCTGCAAATTTCATCGAAATCTCTAGAGCTGTTTTCGAGACAATTAGACAATTAGACAATTATTTATTTACAACTTATGACTAACATTACAGATAATTAAATCTAAGGCGTTAATCTAGTGAGATCAAAAACTAAAACTAAAACTCAGGACAAACAAACATCAATCAAACAAACAAATATTGCTCGTTTAATGGAATAGGATTAGAGAGATACCTAAGTTTTGTTTATACACTTATAGATATAAGTAGTAAATAGACACTTATAGATAATTTTGAACACAGCAATGCCTTTGGTCCATTTTCATAAATATTTGTCCTATCTAGCTACGAAAGAAGATTTTTTCTTCACTGATTAAATTTAATCCATGTAGGTAGGTACACAACTGTGTTTCATAACCAGCTACAAAAGCGGATTTTTTTTTTCTTATTTTAGTAACCACGAAATAGACTGTTTTTTTTTTTACTTTTTGGTAACTAGGTAGCTACGAAAATGAACGCTTTTTTTCTTCTTTTCATAACCGTTATCTAGCTTCTTTCGTATGAGCAAGTACTCAACTCTGGTGACGGATTTTTTAGGCCGCCTAAAGGCCTCCGTCATCTTGCCCCCACAGGGGGGCCAACTTGCCCCCCCAAGGGGCAAATTGGCTAAACTTCTAAAATAGGTTTCTTTGACCCTACTGAACCAAAATAATATGCAAAAACATTCCAAAAAAGTCACTCTGGGAATTTATCTAAAAAATATGGGCTTTTGGTACACTGTGCTGTGGTCCGAATCGACCCATTTGAAAAGATACTTAGGCGATTCGCACCGCTGTCACCACCCTGGTGCGAAAGAACCCATTCAAAAATAGCTCTGGGGCGATTCACACCGCGGTCCGAATCGTTCGTGGTGCGAAACGCCTAAAGACCCGAAATTATAGGTATTCCATCCATCCTATTTATATATGACAGCGGTACCTGTTATTGATTTTAAGTACCTATGAAAAAATTACTATGATAATAGTAGTTGATAATATCAACTATAATTTATTTAAAACACATTGTATGTAAAGATTACTGCAGTATAGCAGTAATTTTGACGAAATGATGTTTAAACCTAAAAAGGCGGCTATGGTAAGCCATTTCGGTTGCAGATCAGCGGTTGACCTCTAGCCATATATATCATCAATCACCACATTATGACACCCCAACCATTAACTGATGGATCAGCACTTTATAGTTTGTAAATTGTAGATGTTGAAGAGGACATCTATTTTGGGCTTAATGTGCGATACTTAATCGCCAGTAAAGTCTTTGAGCAGATATTTTTTAAACACTTTCAGTGATTATAACAAAACCTTTAATATCTAATACATTATTAACAATGAAATATTTTTGACATAATTAAGTCTGATTTGTCTTTTTCTTTGTTGAAATACCTTTTATTTTTCGCGTTCAAAACGCTTTGTGTACAGTAGTTACACCGAGCCGTATGCTCTGTACAGGACAAAATTCAGTGATTGTACATACTTATAAATTTAGCAAAATCACGGAAGGTTCTAGAATCTTCGGTAATTGCAGTGACATAAAAATATATATATATATATATACCTATATATATATATCATTATGTTGTGTTGATTTGAGCCTCATTTTTAAATATTTACGCAATTGAGTGGTTATCAAATAACGCTCCTAAATGAGTTTACTTTATGTTATGTTTTTCATTCTATGTAGGTTGGTTGAGCTGATATAACATATCATCCAGATAAGCTACTAGTCTGCGACTTTGGCTCTTAGAAATGATAATTATGATGTAATTATAAGCAATTAAAAGAAAAATATGCCTTTTTAAGATCAGTAGTAGTCATGTAGGTAGATACGCCCATTATTTACCTACTAGCTTTTACAGTGTAAAAAATATCCTCCAAACTAAAATGGGGCGCAATGGTAATTACCATTATCAGTATTTGTTAATGTTTTGACACAATATAAATCGTAGTATAGAAGGTGTCTTATTTTTGTTTATATAACAATCAAAACTAGTGAAACAAGCTGACCCGCCTACTCAGTACATGCTGATTTGCAACTAAAAGTCACCGTTGTAAAACTTAGGTAGGTACAAGTTTTGATACGGTGTTGCTCATTTCAACTTAAGGAAATGGTGGGTCACAGGCTTCAATATACTGTGGTAAGTATAAAATTTTTAAAAAGAAGTTTTAAGGCCCTGCAATACAACTGGGTCATCAGTAATTGATAATCAGTTTTTGTATGGTAAAACTAAATTTTACCAGCGTTAGGTACCTCTATTGTCGTCGACGGTTGCGGGACTTGTTCGGCGGCGGCTCGCGATGTAGCGGCGGCGGCGGAAGGTCTGACGGCCGGGTTGAACTCGAACTCCTCATCGTTGACGTGGACGGCTGCTGCTCGTAGTAGGTACCGGTTCTGGACTGCAGTTGTCTTCGCGGTGTTTTGACGTGGGAATCGCAAAGTTTCCGATCCAGAAAATTTAAGTTGGGATCTGTTCTACGAGGTACTGGATTTATTAATTTGTCAGCTTGACCTTTCGATGACCTTTGTCATGGTGAGACACTAATAACATTTATCGCACTTCCGACAATTTCTTGATGATCTCAAGTTTGGCAACGTCATACCTACATACAGTGTCGGGTAGGTATTTTGTGAGGTTAACTGGACCAGGTATATATTCGTGGTCCCAGCGGCTTCTCTTTCGGGGCGTCCCACCAGCTCCTCTTCCCGTCGAGACTGTCCAGCAGTATTTTCCCCAACGTTTGGAGATTTTAGTGGGGTTTTTTCACCCCATTTTTTAACATAACATTTCCAAGATTTCATCTGGTACTGGCACCGCATGGGAGCCAACAAACTGCCGTGCAGTTGGCACGCTCTTGCGAACTGAGACTGATGAAGCCTCACCCATCACGTGGACGTCGTACTTGGCTCTGGCTAATCTTCCTCTAGAAGGCCATCATCCGATCGGCATGTCGGAATATCGGACGAGTTTCTCTCGTCACTTAGGCACATTTTAGACGGACACCGGAATTTGTATAGAAAAAATTATTAAGGATTAAACGAACTTACCTGTGAGTGAAGTTCTATCCTAATTATACTAGCGCCCAGTCCGAATAGATTAGTTGTTTTCTTATTTATATTACTACTTGTAGTATCGCATAGTTACTACCACTCTGCACTAAGTTGAGAATTCAGACTTTTTTTTTTTTGTGGGTACCTGTCTACCCCGCTCGGTAATCGGCCATCTTTATTCATATAGTTAGGAGTTAATAATCTCAACCAATTTTATTGATGTTTTCCCTAATTAAGTAATATTGAGGGATAAGTGTGTGTTTCACGCGCGTTGGGCGGGCGGGACACACTAATCTATTCGGACTGGGCGCTAGTATAATTAGGATAGAACTTCACTCACAGGTAAGTTCGTTTAATCCTTAATTATACTGCGCTTCCAGTCCTCTAGATTAGTTGTTTTCTTATTTATATTACTACTTGTAGACTTTGAGAGTCATTAGGGAAAACAATCAACAAACTTGTCATATTCTGAAAACTTAAGGAGTAGGTTTTTTGAAAACTTAGAGGCAAGTATTCAATATAAACCGTAACTAAACATTTCATATTCAACAGAAGATCTTAAGATCTTGCAAATCCTTGTTTAAAATTTAGATCACTAGATTTAATTAATTAAGTACCTACTTAATTATGTAGGTAGTTATTCTGATATTAATCAAACACCGAATAAGTCAGATCTATAGTATCATGGTCAACTATATAGAATATAGACATAGTATAGGTATTTAAAGAAACGAGTAAAGGTAATGGACTGCTTGTACCAGCCAGCCGGCTGTGTAACGGACGGTATTAATGTTCACACCGACTAAGTGAGCTCGTGAGATGGCAACTGTGCTGTAAGCGTTAATAGTGTGAAATATTTTCTAAATCAACTTGAAGCGATAAATTATATTGAATTGAATTGAATTGATCTGAAATTCATTTTGTTCAGGCAGTAGGTATGCCTTTTATTCAAGAAAGGTAGGGGTGATACTGGTTGCTTATAACCTAGTCTTGAGGTTTTAATTTTGTATGAAATTTTAATGATTACTATTTAATCTCATAAAATCTTATTGTTTTTTAGACAATGTTAGGAACTCAATGTGCTCGAGAGCTAGTAACATAGTGACATTTATTTAGTTTCACCAACAAATTTATTATTAGGCAACGAACCCGTTACGAACGAACGGTCTAGAACAAAGTTATCTTGGAAAGAATACACATTTAGACAAAATTTTCAAATGGTTGTCATCGTGGTCCTAAAATTAAGGACATGACATGAAGGAGTTTAATAATAAGTTTCATAGTAAAAACCCTCGTTGAAAAGATGTATCATAAAATAAATTGCCTACTTGAAGTACAGAAATGTCATAAAAATCAGTTACTTAGGTAACGTAGTTTAACAATATAATATAATCATCAAATACAAGTATCTTGTGTCATATTATTTCGTCGAAATGTCTGCTAATTATGCGTATAATATTATGTCTAACGCTGAGTTTTGAATATTGCGCCAGGAAATGAGTTGCATATCCGGAAACCGGAGTACGATAATAATGCATGCAATTTTTCAGTTTCTGTAATGAGACGGGATTTAAAAACCGGATACTACAGTTGTGTAGGCCAGTATGGTCCTACCATGATGTTCCTAGTTTTGTTTGTCATAACTTTTCCAAGCGTTTCTAGAATAGTAGAAGAAAGGAAGGAAAGGCATAAAATTTCTACTTTGTCCAAGAGATGGTAAATGAAGCTACAGTCAGTGCGTCAGGATCACTTTGCCAAGACCTATTGGTAGTAGTATACTCAATCTTAGATTGATAAATTATTAAAAAACTAAAGTGCAAACTGTCAATATAAAAATCAAAAGATAAGTCAAAGTTTCAAAGGCCGTATCACTTAACTCTGATAAGCTGATTCTATGTCAGGATACCATACTTAATCTAATTACTTGAGACAAAATTGTCAAAAAGTTATCACAAATTGATGAAAATGTAACACGCAAAAACACATAACTTCTACTTTAGCACCAATACCAAAATTCAATTTTATAATTTGTGCGAAACGTGGATATTGAATACTTTCCAGTCTTAGACATTACTTAATACCCGGGACTTTCCAGTCCATTGAATTGTTGTTGGTATGCGAATTGCGGCAGTGTTGTCGATTCGTACAAGTATCTGGAAGTCAGATAATGTTACGAGCAAAAAACTTTTAAGAGATTTGAATGCAGCAAGTAGCTCAAGATACCTAATTAATAAAATAATAATTAATTAATTATAATTAATGAGATTTTTCTGTTTCATTATTGACCACTACCGCTCGCAGTACAGCCGTTCTAGGAAACTCCCACACCCCATAGTTGAGGCGTCAGAGAGAGACAGAGAAAATTCAGCGCCTTCTAAATTGATGTAACATCTCTATTAATAAGCTACCAATTGATATCAGGCTGAGGGGACTGAGGAAATCACATAAGTAACATAGGTACTCAACCTATTTTAATATCCGTCTTCTAAATTAAGAGTTGACTCTTTCCATTTGTTAATGTGTAACCAGCCGTACCTATTCATCGACAGGGCAGGCTAACACTAAAGTCACTTATTTTTTAAATCTTCAAAAATCTTTGATATTATTTATTTCTTTGACTCTTGATGAATTTTTGTAATAAAAAAAATTTCAGATGAAGAACTGCCATTCAGTAACGTAGCTAAATAATAAATAATAGCTAGATAAGTACTTTAGTACCTAAGCTTAAAATGGTCAATTTAATAAAATTTATCACTACTGGCTGAGTGCGCAAAAAATATTTCATACCTATTTATCCTTAATAGGATAGGTAGTGCGAAAGTTTGTTGTACGAGACAATTTATTTTTATATGAAAGGTGTCGAGGTACTCAGCTGTAGGTATCCAGTATCAGCGTTGCTGCGACGACGTCCGCGATGAGTGCGCGTGCCTCGATGGCGGCGGAGGAGGTAGAGCGCGGAGGCGCACAGGAGTTCGCTGCGAGGAACGCAGTTGGGGCGACCGACGGCGACCGACGACGCGACGTGGCGCGCCGTCCGGCAAACTGTATGCCTACTAGGCAGTGCGGTTTAAAAACTTGACACGTCGGTCTGTGGTTTGGATTGGACCTCTTCAAAAAATTATTCCCGTTAAATATAAAATGTGTAAATAATAATTTGGTCAAATAAAATTATGTGAAATAAAATTTTTATGTTAAATAAAAATTAGGACAAATGAAATTATGTTAAATAAAAATTAGTGTCAAATAATAATTAGGTCAAATGAAATTATGACATATGAAACTATTTCAACTGTTGTTGTATTAATTGAACGTTAGGTTAAATGATGATTAGGTGAAATCTTCTTCTTCTTCTTCTTCTTCTAATTAGGTGAAATGTTGTTTAGTAAATGACTTGCACTTGGCTTAGGCCCGTGTTCGTCCTTAAACTGACTCAAATGAGTCAAGTAGATGAGTATCAAAAAACCAATAAAATCATTGTTGAAACATACTTTTTTAAAACAATTTGATTTGATTTTGTATCACAGACGTGTCTGTGTCAGAAGTCCCACTGTAAACAGTTGTAATTAACCATCGGTGCATTATTGAAAATAAGCTGATGATGATAGAGAAGTCACCAATTTTTATAGTGTCATGTAATAATTTACAAAACACTACCTACTTAGATACTTATAGGTAGGTAAATATTTTATTATCCTTAGTGGATGTTCAGACTAGTTATGATAATGATGATGCTGATCTCATTCTAAACAGAATGTATCTTTGTATAGTGGAAGACTACTTTAGTCTAGGTAGGTATATAATTTTCTCCAGTGGAAAACACGCCAACTGTAGGTCGATGCAGCGAGACAGCGCCAATGACTGCATTTATACAGAATACGTCGATACGTAAAAATCGCAAGATAAATACTGTATATTTTTTTTTTTTTTTTTTTTTAATTTTTACAGTGGAAAACCACACTTTGGTATTATTTCATTTGAAAAGGAACAATCTTATCAAAATTTTCAATTCCGACGGGATTCGAACCCGCAACGATACAAGCGATCCTCCTTAGGCAGGAGTGCCTTTACCAATTCTGTGATTGTTAATAAAAGGTTAGGTTGCAGTTAACAGCGGAAAGAACGCCAACCGTAAGTCCATGCGGCGAAACAGCCCCAATTACTGATCCGAAAGGTAAACACCTGTTCCACTGCCTGTAGTCCAAATAGGCTAATGATTGTTTGTAAAAAGTTATGTTGCAGTCCCCAGGGGAAAGAACGTCAACCGTAAGTTTATGCGGCGATTATGTATAAACCATCTCAGTAGGTAGGTACTTAGGTAATTTGCATTGGTAAGTAAAATATTGCACGTAAATACATGTAGGTATAATTTGATAACGAGGGTTATCTGTTTACAAAAGGTTAGGTTACGATCCCCAGCGGAAAGAACGCCAACCGTGTGTCTATGCGGCGAGGTAGCCCCAATGGCAGCTCAGATTGCATTTATTTCTATGCGGCGAGGTAGCCCCAATGGCAGCTCAGATTGCATTTATTACATTACGTAAACACGTAAAAAATTATAGGTAGGTCTGTCTACTGGCAGCTCAGATTGCATTTATTGCATTACGTAAACACGTAAAAAATTATAGGTAGGTAATCACCTGTACCGCTGGCACCGCTATCCTCACAATGTCGTGATTTGTGATTTGGTAAAAATCAGGTCCAATGTACCCGACGTCGTCACATCGACGTAGTTTCCCATCCTTGATCCTTGGAAAATTCCTTGGAGCACAACACAGTTAACACTTCATTTTTTAAATAAAACGTAAAATAAAAAACACTTTCGAAAATATACGCGAAAATAACGAGCGAGAAGTGCGAGTGGCTTGAGCACTAAAATGCGAATGAATAAAGATGGCCGATTACCGAGCGGGGTAGACAGGTACCCACAAAAAAAAAAAAGTCTGAATTCTCAACTTAGTGCAGAGTGGTAGTAACTATGCGATACTACAAGTAGTAATATAAATAAGAAAACAACTAATCTAGAGGACTGGAAGCGCAGTATAATAATAATATAATAATGTAGGTACATTATATTTTTCTATATTCCTTACATCGGCGGCATTGCGTAGATACCCACGCGTTAAGAAAATAAAATTAATTATTCTATTGTAAATCTCGAATCGCCACGTTATGTCATCAGGTGTGTATATTATGTTCAGGTAGCATTTGTGAATAGTCAAATAGTGCTTAGTAGTAACCACACCGGAGTTTCTGATCTATGATTATGATCTGTAGGTATAGAAGAAATAAATCCTCTAAGCTCCTTACTTTCTGGATGGCATCGCGTACCACCACGTTAAGAAAGTAAAATGTATTATTCCAGGGTAATATCACGTATCACCACGCTAAGGAATTAAAAATGTATTATTCCAGGATAATATCACGTATTACCACGCTAAGGAATAAAAATTTTGTAACCATCAGGATAATATCTCGTATTATCACATTAAGAGGTACGTAAGTGTGGGTAGTTGTGCATTGCTAACCTTTATTTTTCTTTCTTCGAATCGTAGAATTCTTTGGACGAATATCACTATCACTCCATAACAACTTTTTTACTCTCCATAAACTCCATAAACTCCATAATAACAACATTCACTTTGCAAAAATTATCACTTTGAATAATCGAGTCGATGTTGACGATGCGGAACACGAAAAACGAATGACGCGCGCGCCGACGGTAGCCGATAGTAACAGAAACGAGTGTTACACTCTCATTTTTTCTGTTTGAATATTTTTCAGATCTTCAAAATTAGCCTAAAAAATAGCGCTAAACAGTGTTGCGATGCTATACATGGAAGGCGGACTACATGGTTTTCTTTAAATCTAGAGGACGCAGCATCGACGTATAAGTAAGAATGACAAATCTAATAAAAAAGGTAAATGTTTTACAAAAAGTTGAGATCAACGGGTTGCGAACTGACGTCTTAGCAGGGGAGGTACTTAATGGTGACGCTTTGTGTACCATTGCGGGTTCGAATCCCGTCGGAATTGAAAATTTTGATAAGATTTTTCACTTTCAAAGATACTAGTATAGATTATCGATCGAGCGAGCGAAGCGAGCGAAGATCTTAGTAGCAAGTTAGGCGATTTTGCTTTGTATGTTTGTATGTTTGTATGTTTGTATGTTTCATTTTTATGTTCTCGCATAACTATCGAACCGCTAATCCAATCTGTATGAAACTTGATAGGTCAATAGGTAGTGCTATGGAAATTTGCTGTGGAGCGTATGAGCGTAATCGATGAAGGGGTTGTAAAGATATGGGGTTCCCAAGGGGGTACATTTTTTTCAAAGTTACCCAAATATATTGAGTGGGGTGTCATACGAAAGGGCTTATTTTGTACATTTCAAAATGGTTTTTATTTTTAATCTAGGATGTATAGTTTTTGAAATACGACCAAAGAACAAAAACTACGAAACCAGAGCTGCAAGAGCTCCCGTTTCATAGAGTTTCGATGTCTTCGTAGCTCATTGACTGGTCGGTCTTAAAAAGAGAGTGGCATCGTTGCGGTTTGGTTTGCAATGATTTTAGATGCTACTTGATTTATTTTCATGATAAAAAAATTTTTGATAAAGAATGAAAATAATTGGGGTAAAAAAAGTTAAATAAACAAATATATTGAGTGGGGTGTCAAATGAAAGGTCTTATTTTGTACATTCCAAAATAGTTATTATTTTCATTCTAGGACGTATAAGGTAAAGGCTCCTAATTCCGCGTTATTTTCACCAAAACTAGAAAGGACATTAAAAATTAAGCATTTACAATGCATTTTTGTGAAATTGGCTATTTTTATCAGAAACGTTATTGTTTTTACTCTTGAAATATACAAAAAGTTTGTTGTTTTAAATTTGATTTAGCATCTAAAATAATTTAAAATGTGAAAAAGTCGGAAGCTCCTAATTCCGATGTAAAAATTCTAATTCCGATGTATTTGGATCCTAATTCCGAGTGTACAAAATACAAAGGAGAACGGATGGAAGGAATGATACATGGTGTTCAAAAATTATTACATTTTATTATCAAACAGTACCTATTATTATTACCTATATTTACCTATATTTATATTTACCTATATTATTATTAGTATAGGAAAAATGCACGGTTCCCGTGGGATAAACCAAATAGTAGTCCACGCGGGCGAAGCCGAGGGCGTCAGCTAGTAATTCTATAAATCATCGGACCTGCTCACAAAATTTCACGAGAATTAGTTGAGAAATGCGACCTGTAGATGAGAACATACAGACGAACAGACATCCGAACAAACGAAAGCAATTTTGTCCAAGCTGAAGTAGAGATGCTGCGCTCGCTTTGCTCGCTCGGTCAATTATGTGAAACTATTGATAGACTTTATTTGCGTAAGTATTAATTTTATTCATAAACGTATTTTACTAAATATCTACATAGGTAGGGACCTACCTACATTGTAATGAAAGTTATTTTTGAGGGTAAATAATAGGATACTGATTATTTGTGTTTTTAAAATCATTCAAACTGAGTGACAAGCTGCGTAAAATAATGAACACTCTGTATGTTACTTGTGTCAATACATCGGAATTATATTCTATGAGGATCTAATTCCGAGGTAAATACATCGGAATTGAAAATTTTCATACCAAACACATTTTCTAATTCCGAGGGTTAAAAAGTAAATGATTTTTCAAAAACGCATAAACAATTTAATGCTTCAATGCAATACCTTCAAAAACATGTACAATTCTATTTAAGATTGTATCGAAATACGTCAAGAACTTAATTTTCTTACTACCCAAATTGATAATCTTTGATATGGTATCATTAGTAAATGCGACGTCAAAACGTACCTCGGATTTAGATTTTAATGTGAATTGACATTTTATGTAGTCAAATCCAAAACAACAAGTGCGTAACTACAAAACCAGCTTAAAAAAATTCAAATAACACGAGGTCTACGAAATCGTAATTCCGCGGTATACATCGGAAATTAGGAACCACCTAAAATATTGGGCAGCTAATGCCGATGTATTTTCAAAACGTATTTTTAACTAATCTATGAAGAAAAATACAGAATTTTTAAGTGATTCCGCTTACAAATATACTCCTTTCGATATTCCAACCTAAAGAAAAACACACACAGTACAAAATTAAAGACAAAATCACTATTTAGTAAACCGTAGTACTCACGTGCACAGGGTCCAAAATGTATGGAGCGACCGTTCGGCACAGCTGCTGGCACGAAACTAACCGATTATTGTAAAAAGTAAACACACTAAAGCACTCCTTTGTTCGCGTAAGCACGACCAGATATATTATTAATTGAGAAATGTATCCTGCAGTTAAAAAGGGTTTGTAAATAGCTTGAAACTAACGATTTTCTATATACCTCGCAATTACCGTCCATTTTCAGAAACCATCGGAGTTAGGAGCCTTTACCTTACTTTAGAAATACGACGAGAATTCATAAATATGAAATAAGTAAATGAAAAATTAGACACGACATTATTGTATTGCATGCATGCTAGTATTTTTTACCATGAAGAGCTAGCGCAATAGGCATACTCGGCAGTAGTAGCACTTGAAATTATAGGGGTAGTCAGAAGAAAGTCCAAATGTAAGCCATCTACGGTGCGCGAGATCTCAGTTCGGGGCGAACTACTAGTATTAATATAGATAGATTAAAGTGGATCGATATAAAGAGCGCCCATGTTGCAATGGAATATTGACAAAGGGGTGGAGAGGACAAAGGTCAGCTTCGTTTGAACCAGGATTAAATGTGGAAGCTGGTAGGGATACATTCAATTTAGTTTTATCTTTTCCTAAGTGTACATGACATATTTTAAAGGACAGTCCGTAGTATACTCACTTTGCTATTCTAAGTACTCAAATAAATTGAATCAGCAACAACACAGCAAGGTGGGATGAAATGAGTAGGTTCGCTAGGACTCGATCAATACCGGGTTCCTGAGCGCTGGCTGAGCACAAATAATTGCTTTATGCATCTTTACCATGCAGAGTTTACTGTAGTTTCGGTAAGGGTCAAACTACAGGTGCTGACAAACGAAATTCAACCTTAACGCCGCGCCCCGGTCGCTTCATCCAGCCAATAATTTAGCTATGACAGTGAGACGATTTTCCGCCTGCATTGCACGTGGGGTCAAACGAATTTGAACTCCACGGATTTGAGCGGAGTACATAATTTTGAAGTACCTCACACCTTTATGTAATTACAAGGTTTCATACTGCTACAAAAACATGGGGAGGGCGAAACATTGAAATGTTGAAAATTGAATAGCGCCAAGGGATCGTCTCGTTATTGATTCGTGGCCTTGACGGTGTTGGTGTTTGTTGTGCGTAGGTAGGTATACGTGTTGCGACTTGTATCTGATTTCTAAGTAGCCAAGACTATTTTAATGTTGGTTTTGTGTTTTTATCAATATACGTAGACACGCAGTGATACACTTCGGAGATAAGCTTTCTCTGATTCAAAACAGACTAAACATGCTGTAAGACTAGTCGTAGGTAAATTAGTTTTCAATTAAGAGGCATTATACGTAATTTTCTGATTTACGTGATGTTTCGGGGCAGGATTTTTCAATGAAAACACTGTATTTTTAAAAAAATTATGGCACAGCATTAAATATCATTTCAATTTTGTACTATTAAATGAGCTACTTTTGTATTTTTATTATTTCTTTTTGATTAATCGACCTCAAACCGGCGACTGTTTTGTGAATTTTTGCTGTAAGAGGTTTAGAAATCACCATATTTACGAATCATTTTGACGTCCAAATGGTATAAAAAAATTACGATGTTTTGCTGTGATAGTCAACCAAACTATTAAATGGATCACTTTTTACTACCCTTATTTAGTTTTTGAGTAAAAAAATCTTTAACTTAGTCCAAATTTCGAGAAAACGGCCAAAGAATTGCTTTTGATTTTGGCTACTTAGAACTGACTTAGAACTCTTGTTCGTAAAATTAATAAAACAGAAATAAACTTCAGTTCAAAATCAATCCTTTTCTGAAAAAAAAAATGCAAAAAGATTAAAAAATTGGCAATGAAAAATCTTTTAAAACAACCTAAAACGCGTCGTATCTACTACCCTATCTACTCGACGCAAGCAGACCGCGCCGAGCGCTTCTAGAGGGTGGACGTATCGCTTTGCATCCCGGAGCTCGCACTGAGTCGACTCGCAAAGCACGTCGCCGGCTACGAAGAATATAGCGCAATAGGAGCGTTTGATACATTGGCTGCTAAGTTATTAATTACCTATTTTTAAATATTTTCTGCGGGGCTAAAAAGGCCGTTAAAGCAGAATAATGATCTGAATTGTAGTGTAACTAATAATGTAATAATAGGGTGACAGCGAGCTGATCTGATGATGGAGTAGGACCTGTTCCATGGAATTTTATGATGATATGGGTATCAAATGAAAGGGCTTGATGAGCGCAACACAATGCTGATCTGATGATGGAGTCAGGACCTGTTCCCTGGAACTTTTTAATGATATGGGTATCAAATGAAAGGGCTTGATGACCGAAACACAATGCTGATCTGATGATGGAGTCAGGAACTGTTCCATCGAACTTTATAATGATATGGGTATCAAATGAAAGAGCTTGATGAGCGCAACACAATGCTGATCTGATGATGGAGTCAGGACCTGTTCCCTGGAACTTTTTAATGATATGGGTATCAAATGAAAGGGTTTGATGAGCGAAACACAATGCTGATCTGATGATGGAGTCAGGACCTGTTCCATGGAACTTTTTAATGATATGGGTATCAAATTAAAGGGCTTGATGAGCGCAACACAATGCTGATCTGATGATGGAGTCAGGACCTGTTCCCTAGAACTTTTTAATGATATGGGTATCAAATGAAAGGGCTTGATGACCGAAACACAATGCTGATCTGATGATGGAGTCAGGACCTGTTCCATCGAACTTTATAATGATATGGGTATCAAATGAAAGAGCTTGATGAGCGCAACACAATGCTGATCTGATGATGGAGTCAGGACCTGTTCCATGGAACTTTTTAATGATATGGGTATCAAATGAAAGGGTTTGATGAGCGAAACACAATTCTGATCTGATGATGGAGTCAGGACCTGGTTCATGGAACTTTTTAATCATATGGGTATCAAATGAAAGGGCTTGATGAGCAAAACATAATGCTGATCTGATGATGGAGTTATGACCTGTTCCATGGAACTTTTAATGATAATATGGGCATCAAATGAAAGGGCTTGATAAACAAAACACAATGCTGATCTGATGATGGAGTCAGGACCTGTTCCCTGGAACTTTACAATGATATGGGTATCAAATGAAAGGGCTTGATGAGCGAAACACAAAGCTGGGTCGGGGTTTACTTTGACTTTGATTCTTGATTTTGACTTTCACTTTGATTCTTGATTCTTGATTTTCAATTTTAGTTTCTCTATTCTCGGATCTCGGATTCTTGATTTTCGATTTTCGAGTCTCAATTCTTGATTATCGGATCTTGGATATCGGGTTCTTGATTCATGATTTTTATTCTTGATTTTCAATTTTCCATTATCGATTCTCGGATCTTATATCTCGGCTTCTTATTTCTTGATTTTCAATTTTTTAATTTTTGATTCTTGATTCTTGTTTCTCATTTCTCGATTCTCGGATCTCGGATTTTTATTTTGATTTTTATTTTAAAATTAAAATCAAGATTAAAAATGAAAAATCAAACATCAAAAATCGAAGTCAAAAGTAAATCCTAACCCAGCTTTGTGTTTCGCGCATAAAACCCTTTCATTTGATACCCATATCATTATAAATTTCCATGGAACAGGTCCTGATTCCATCATCAGATCAGCATTGTGTTTTGCTCATTAAACCCTTTCATTTGATACCCATATAATTATAAAGTTCGATGGAACAGGTCCTGACTCCATCATTAGATCAGCATTGTGTTGCTCTCATCAAGCCCTTTCATTTGATACCCATATCATTAAAAAGTTCCATGGAGCAGGTCCTGACTCCATCATCAGATCAGAATTGTGTTTCGCTCATCAAACCCTTTCATTTGATACCCATATCATTAAAAAGTTCCATGGAACAGGTCCTGACTCCATCATCAGATCAGCATTGTGTTGCGCTCATCAAGCCCTTTCATTTGATACCCATATTATTAAAAAGTTCCATGGAGCAGGTCCTAACTCCATCATCAGATCAGAATTATGTTTCGCTCATCAAGCCCTTTCATTTGATACCCATATCATTAAAAAGTTCCATGGAGCAGGTCCTGGCTCCATCATCAGATCAGCATTGTGTTGCGCTCATCAAGCCCTGTCATTTGAAACCCATATCATTAAAAAGTTCCATGGAACAGGTCCTGACTCCATCATCAGATGAGCTAGCTGTCACCATATTATTTCATTGTAGTCGGAACTTGACTGACATGCTGAGATCCAAGTTTCAACTCAATCGGACTATTTACTGAAGAGTTCTGTTGAAAAGCTCCTGACTCCATCAGATCAGCACAATATGGTTTAAGGGACAAAGAAACAAACATTTATTTTTTGTAATTATTTGTATTCAAGGTGTAACTAACCCGACTTTGTTTTGTGTTATACCTATAGGTACCTACCTAAGTACCTACCCAAAAAGTAATTTTACTATCTCAAATAAATCAATCACATGAAAATTACCAAAACCGTTTAGTCTAAGAAACGGAGCGCTGTTCATTGGGTGTTAGAATTTAGCAACTTTTGTCCCTCCGAGCGCTGATTTTGTCGAGTGCGAAATTGTATAATGGCTCTTAAAAAAGGAAGGTGTATTAAAATCTACAAAGAACCGCCCCGATGGTAGTGAGATAAAGAAATAACTACAATCAGTAACAACCGTGAAGAGTGTAGGTAATCACTAGAACTTTCTGTAGATCAATGTTAACACAAACAATATGGATCCAAAATAATTCCTACTCTAGCCATCTATAACTCGAGCCATTTTGGATGTAGGTACAATGTTTTAGATGTAGGTACAATGTTTACTAACACTGCACTGACAGATAAATCAGCTGATAGCAGGACATGGATGGAATTGGAGGATTGGTCTATTTCTGCTATCAGCTGATTGATCTGTCAGTGCAATTAGTAAACATTGTACATCCAAAATGGCTCGAGAACTGGTTCATTGTATTATTTGCATTAACTGATTGTTCTGTTCTTTGAGGGGAGGGACTTGTAAGTTTTGTCTTTAAAGGCTCAAACACACGCTGGCCCAGGCTCGCCGAGTGAACGCCAGTGAAAACGTGTGGGCAGCACCACTCACCTCGCCTCGCCATCGCTCGCCTAGCTGGCCGAGTGAACACCAGCGCCAACTTACATTGGTTTGCATAGACTCGCCAAGCGTGTGGACGGTAGCACTCGCCTTCGCTCGCGCTGGCTTAGGCTGGCCCAGCGTGTGTTTGATCCTTAGGATTCGATAAACCATGACGGGGGCCACTGAGCGGCCTTAAACGGTCACCAGAGAGATTTTACGTCTTCATATAGCGGAAAAATTCACTAAGATTATAAATATTATGAGGTCAACGATCATTCATTGATAGTGCTTCTTAAGGAAAACATGTACCTGCAGTATTCTGTTTTTATCTACACCAGTGATGGGCAAACTACTGCCCGCGGGCCATCTCCGGCCCAACGACGCAGACGCACCAACATTTGTACTCAATCCGTACTCGCCTCAAATAGTCTCGAAAATGACACTTTTTTGTGTTCTGTGAGTAATGGCACAGATTACTAATTACTAATTAGTAATTAGTAATTAGTAATCTGTGGTAATGGTAAAAACCAGTTTAAAAATCTGGCTTCACTTCATAGGTTTTATTTGGCCCCTAATATAAACGTTGCCCAAGCCCAACCCTGATCTGTAAAAGTTGCCCAACCCTGATCTGTAAAAGATCTGTAAAAGTTTGTTTGTTTGAACGCGTCAAGAACTAGGTACCAGTCGGAATTGAAAAATTATTTCTGCATTTGATAGTTAGGCTAGTTTTTATCATAACCATTATCACCATATACCTACCATCACTACTGTAAAGCCGCGAAGGCGCTGCTAGTAGAGATAAAAAGTGATAGGTTAGAGAGATTTTAGGGAGGACTGGACTGCACCGGTAGTGCAGTCTATGAATACAGTCCTCAGGGGCTCTTTCTCTGAGGTCTGAGTCTCAGGTGTCCTTAGAGGCAATTACGCTTGCTACACTCAAGCGTAATTGCATCTCAAGATATAATTATTATGGTAGGTACATTACCACACACATTACTCTATTTCCTTAGAACTAGGTAAGTATATAAAAATCTGTGTTTGATCCTAGACTCGAGGCATTGGACAATTATTTTAAAGTAGGTAGGTATATCTTAAATATCTTAAAGATCTGAGCTGAAGTCGACCTACTGAGAAATCAATCATGAGGCTTCTTTTTCTTTACCAATGAGTAATTAGCATTGTTGGACCCGTGCCTTTGAAATGATTAGAATGCCAGCAAGCAATTACAATACAAACATCTACTCTATGACTCATCTTATTTTCCAACAATGCACGCAGTTCACACACTTCCAAGCACAGAATTGTATCTTTATCGCTGTGCTTTTAAGGTACAAGTTCGTAGCCGACTGCAGACAGCAGTAGCAGACGAGACGCGACAGTTTCAGCCATTCGACCATTCAGCCCGGCGACGACATGTCGCTAGCCACGAAAGGTATTTCATAAAAAAAATATAGAAATCAGTAGTGTCGCGGGCGACATGTCGTCTGTTGCTGCTCTTTGCTACGAACTTGTACCTTTAGAAAAGTAAAGGGTGCCATAAACGATGCTAAACTCGATTATGTCAAACGGAGTCGAGACAGCTAGCATAGGGTGTTTCCAGGGCAAACAACGGATCGATAGATAATATCGAATATGTACGACGAAGAATAAGTTATACGGTAAAAAAAGTTCAACCCTATCAGTAGGGTGTGTCACAGAATAACAATAGTTGTGAACGTACTCGTAGGCACCGGTTGAACTACCCAATTATCTAGCAAAATGCCTCATCATTGTTAACGTAGGTCAGGGGCGAATTGGCTTGGGTTGGGGAGCTATTAGTATGTATGTGCATTTGTGCATTCTTAGGATCGATTTCAGTCGACCAAATAAAGTCTAGTTTCAACAACACGATATTTGTTTAACTATGTAGTGTAGTGTGTACAAATAGAATATGGAGAAATAGGCTCAAGCTTCAGAGGGATACATAAAGCTGCCAAACGCACATACATACATACATACAGTTTATTACGTACAGTTGCCTGAAATAAGATGTATGGCATCGTGCGTTCCGATCAAGAGACCAAAGCTTTACGCTGAGACTGGACGGTGCCTTACGGTTAGGACTGAATTTCAAAACACCTTGTTTTCGATACGCCTGAATCCCAAAAAAAAACATTTTCCCAAAATGCCTGAAAGCCAAAATGACTGAATACAACCAATTATCGAACGCAAGATGCACCCGAGACTTCAATGTTCTATTACGCGCGGCGCAACGACGACGTATAAGTGCGAGAACACAAACAGCGTATCTTGCGCCGCGTAACGACGCACTCCTATGCCTAATTAAGCTCGGCCGTAAACACATAAAATAAGCCTGGTGAGGCCGCGCAAGAGAATTTGTATGCAGTGCAATGCACACGCGTAAGGCTACGTAAAATTAGTGGCGATAGATACGCTGCGTGTGTTCTCGCACTAAATAAGGCGAAAGAAGTTTGTCAGGACCGTAGCAAATGGAGATCTGTGGTCTCTGCCTAACCCTATGATGGGACACAGGCGTTATTTTGCGATCGGTGCGATCTTAATGTCTAGTACATACCTGCTTATGCAGCTCATTGTGTTGACGTATCTTGTAATCCAGCTCCTGGACTTGGGCTTGGAGCCAGCACCAACGCGATGCGATGGAGGCTCGCTCGCGCTGCCATGTCCAAAGCGCGCGTTTCTCACTGCAATACAAACATACCCCTATTAAGTATAATGATGGATTTTTTGTTGATGCACAGTGTAGCTTTTTCATATAACATTTTCTACTTCACAGCGATATGGCTAACTTCATGAATGCTTAGATCCATTGAAATGAGGGCATGTACCAAATATATATTTGGACATTTCTCTGACAATGCCCTTTAGATATCTTCAAATGATCTTAAACGACTCAAGATCTGAGAGAATGTCTACCACGGCTTGGGAAGCAGTCGTGATCATGATTAGTTTTTAATAGATTTTCAATAATCCAAACAGTATAGGTACTATACTAGTGATATCAAAAATTAATAAACAAACATAAAACAAATAAAATAAATAAAAATACGTGAAACAAAATAAATAAAAGGTACACGATAAAATCCCGTAATAATAATTATCATTATAGTGATATCAATGAAAACCAGTTACTGAGTAACAACAGGTAATGTTCACAGTAGTATCAAATTACAACTAAAACCATGTGACAGTCTAAGTTCTTATTAGATTAATTAATACACAGAGCACAATTCTATTCTAAGATCATACATGTCCATCAGTGTAATTAAATCTCTTTGGTGGTATCAATGCCTGATTTAGATAAAAAGGTTGGAAATTAATACTTGCTATAATAAAGTTGAGATGTTATCAGCCCCCCCCCCCCCCTCCCCCAAAAAGCTATTTTACCCCAGGAGGGTTAATTACCCTTAGGTTCGGAACCAAGGCTCTATCAGAAACATGCACTAACATTTCATAGATATCCATTTATTTAATAGATCTTTAAGTCCAAATTAATTTTCATTTGTCCAATTTTACCACAAGAATCATCAAACACTAATTTAGTTTTAACAAAATTTTAAAATAACTTGCAATGGAGGTTTCAAATGGAAATAAGAATTCTTCAATGCAATGTTATGAAATGGCTGATGCAATCCCTAGCAACAGTGAAAGTTCTTGAAGCTTTTCTATTGTGCAACATTAGATAAGAATGTTTACATTTTTATCGTGATTACAATTTGTGGATCATTGACCTGGTGAGGGGTTCAATAAACTAGGCACTGAGAGTGTAAATTGAGCAATAACTAATTTTAGCTAGACTCAGTTATACTGAGGGCAATCTGATTTAGTACTCAAATACTGTTCCTAGCCAACAATAATATTCACTATGCTTGGGTATTCTGCCTACTAATTTTAAAGATAGTTTTTTAACATATTTCTATGGTAGAACTTACATTGGTAGAGGTTGTTGGTTTGCATTATTGTATGTGACAGCTTCATCGTTGCTCTCAGCTCCGGATGATGAAGCCGTGGCATCGGAGTCCAGCTCATGCTTCACTATAGACAGGTGGGACTTCAATGCACATGCAGTGTCTTCTAGCCCTGTCAAGGTCCCCGGTGATATTCCAACAGATGCAGTCTTGTTTGGATCAGGTTTGGATGTCCCAGCACTGTAGTACTTCGGGCCAACCACACTCCGAGCTGCCGCACTCGCTTGCAACGTTGCAGTCGTTTCCACTCTTTTCAAAAGGGCTTTGAGCCCCATAGGTCTTCCACCCCCATCTTTACGCGCACCACGTGTGCATTTGTCGAATGTCTGAGCTGCCTCCTCCGATACTCTCTTTCCTATAGCTCGGGCCTGCAGTATTCTCAATCTTCTCAACAAGAAAGCACATCTCCTCTCGATACGGGCCTGCGTGAGCATAACCTTCTGCTCGGGAGGGTCACTCTCCGAATCGACCGCCTCTGGCAGATCAAGGGGAAATATAGATTCAGCATCACCCGTCGATAGGGGATCGTTGTTAGTTTCCAACGTTTTGATAACCGAGAGCAGATCATTGCCGGAGAGGTCGACCAGCATCTGGTCCCCGAGGGGTGAGGGATCCTTCATGATGTTGGGATGGTTCTGGAGGCCCATATCATCCTCGGAGAGGTTATCGACAGACGCCAGGACTTGCCTGCGGTGGGACTGGTCGATCGCGTCGAGGTTCAGATCGGGCGGCTCTCGGGGCGCGAGCGGCAGCGCGGGCGCCATGCCGGAGCCTCGAGCCTCGCTGCCCGCCGCCCCGCGCCTCACCCGACCCGCGAGCTCTCGGTCATCCCGATCCTTATATAACACTCAATCGCGGTATTTCACTGTACCGACACAACACTGCACATCACTACACATCACTGCACACTGGAGTCCGGGGGTTCAGTCTCCGGCCGGCTCCATCGCGATCCGAGAACGTCGGAAGCTAGCGACCGATTCGGCGCGCTCCTGAAAAACAACGTTCACGAGGGTTACGAGCCGGTTTTTGTTTATTTAGACGCTTCACACGAGATGAACACCGTTTTGCTGGTAGTGAACGAGCGAATTCAATGTTGAAAGCTACAAAATTCGAAATTTGACCCACGTGATAACAAAAAGAGTGCTAGCGGTCGCAGTGGCTTGTTTTTATGCACGATATGAAACAGGAAATGATACACTTCTACGACGATTTATTTAGACAAAATTGATGCTTTACACTAAAACTTAAAATGCACAGCGAATTCCGACAATGCACTTGGTAAAAATATGTATCACTACGAAAATAATTCAGTAATAATGGCGGAAATAGGCCAAAAACACTATTGTATGGGCACTAGCATCGCACGCATCTAGTGACGAAACATTTTTGTGCCGCACACGGGCGCAAAACCACACAGCGCGCGCTAGCGAAGTAACCGAACATCGACAAAAAGAGCAGGAGCGCGTTATTGGAACAATCACGGAAACAGAAAGAGATGTCACTAACGGCCTTGACAAAATACTTGAGCCTCGAAATGCCTCGATCGACATGCGCGGTAAAGTCAAAATAGTTTCAAAATAATGATGCAATTTTAATGCAAGAATCTAAATTAAATTATTTATGCTTTAATTAAAAATAATGTTTTGTTTGATGCATCGATTAGAGTCGTAGTCAATAAGAAATTTTGAAATTATCACATTAGATGATGGAATTACCAGTAACTACCAGTAGGTACTTACCTATCTTTATAAAAATGTTCAACTTCAAATCAAGTAAACAGCGAACAGAAAATACATGGAGGGTATTTTTCAATTTTATTTTATTTTTACAATAGTTTATTAGCGGTCAACTATTTTGTTTCGTTAATTTAATTAATTAAGTAGTTAACTTCTTTTTGACTTAATGTCACGTTCCATTCAACTTCCGCACACGATATTTTTTAAATTATTTTAATTTTTCTAGTTTAGCAAAAATCTTTAAATTGGAGTTTTCAAAACTGAAACTCTGCGTGGTACTATGTTCGTTGTATTCTACGTGACGCGGCATGGAACGTAACAGAGTCTGTTTCGTTCTACGTAAATTACTACTGCACTAGAAACCGTTCCGTTCTACTTAAAATATAATTATTTGCAGCGAACACGAAGGCATGGAACTGGAACATAACAGAGTTCGTTTCGTTCTACGTAAATGTACTACTGGAATAAAAACCGTTCCGTTTTACATAATTCTTTGCAGCGACACGCAATTGATTTTTTTGTGGTTGAAATTGACATGAAAATGGGACCTAAAAATTACATACAATTTTATTTTTAGTTCAACTGATAAACTTAAACTTTTTTAAATTAGGTACTAAAATTATGCATAGGTAGGTATCTACCACTGGCTACATTTATTACCTAGGTTTTACAGCAAATTTTTGTAATGCATCACTAAATTAGTGCCTATTTTGCCAGAATTTGCTGTGGTGTGGTGCATCAATTATTTCTACCCAGGTAGTCACTGTCTTATGTAGGCACATAATCATAAATGTTTGTGAATATGCATTTTCTCAAGAACTAGTTTACACTGAGAGCTCAGAATAGAATTATTGGATATTATATTAGACCTAATAAATCACCCATATAATTTATTAAGTAGGTAGATAGTTAAAAAGTATAAATCTCCTTGTAAATGGGTAATCCTTTTCCCTTCACAGGAGTCAAAATATTTATTTTAGCTTCTTGAGCATTGTCTTTTGTAAATATCTGTAACTAGGTAGGTACCTATCCTAGATATTATATAAGAAGAAGGTAAGTATAACAATGTATTCATTAGAGTGCATAAGTACCATCTATAGGTACTATAGTAGGTATATTGTATGGGTATAATAACCAGCAGTACCTATTATGTACTTAATTAATTTATCTACCATTTATAGGTTCCTAATTTTTTTTTATAAGTACCTATACCTAGGTAGTCACAATAAATTCAATTTTTAGGTACCTACTTATTTATACTTACTTAAATTAACATTTTTGTATGAAGTAGATCCTAAAACTTAATAAGTTTGTACTATTTTTAAAAAATAATTAACTAAATTCACATTAATAAAATTAAAATTTTGCTAGGCATCAATTTCATTCAATAGCAAAGCAATTAGCAGTTTGGCATAGCTCTTATTGAGTTCTAAAAGATATACCTATGTGTAAACAAAATAACTTACCTTTGAATGATTTTGTTCAATTTCATTTTGTTGTTGGCAGTAAACAGGTAGATTCTCCCAAATACCATTTTGATCAGCAACATCAACCTAAAATACTATAAAACTTGATTAGTGCTTTAATTCTCTTCTTTTAATATAATAATCTCAAAACTATAGGAGAGAACTAAATGTACAATCAACTATCAAGTGACCAAGTGACAATGTTACTGACACAAAAGTATGAAAATAATATTGTGTCATGAAACAAAATGTCAAAACAAAAAAGAGCAAACTTTGTTTTTCTTAAATGATAACTGGGGAATGCATATTCTAAAGAGCATTAAAGTCCATTGAATGCAGGCAGATATAATTATTTACTAATGTGCAATGAAAACAAAGGTTCTAATTTCAAAAGAGTGGAAGGAAACTAGATACTTTTAATAAGAAATAGGTAAACTACAACTTTTATTCCAAATACTTTTATCAGTACCTTGGTAGGGGGTCTAAGATACCCATGAGTCTACTCAAGGAAACACTATTTATCAATAATAAATAACGGAATAAAGTTTGATGCAATTAAAACATTACTTTAAAATTTTATATTTTATAATACAATGGCAAGTATGTGAAAATGGGTGCAAATTAACATTAACAAAATTTTATTACATATTTTCTCCGAATACCTATGTGAAATGATTTTTTTAAGTGGGGTATTTGCATTAAGGTAGGTACCACACTTAAATGCATTCATGAATCCATGGATTAAATGTATAGACACAAGTTTATAGGTACTTTAATGTGATTAGGTACATATAACAATAAAAAAAATTGTTAAATAATTCAGTCCGGACCGGACAATTAATTATACCATAAGGTAATAAAATATGTATGGCAAGTAATATAGGTAATAATTAATAAAATGAAATCTATAATGACAGTCAGGTCAATTGGAAAACATGGGGTTTTCGATACCCCATTTTATATACGTACCTAGTAAATAAATGTAGGTAATGTTTTGGTGGTACTTTACCTATGCTAAAATCCTCTAAGTAAATAATGTAGGTACATACTTATTATGATTCTGATTTTTTTTACAATATTTAAATTAGGTACCTACCTACTTATTTTTCAAGATAATTTATGGTACATAGGTAAGTATTAAAATGTTTTTTTTTGTTTATTTACTTTATAAAAAATAATTAGGTACTTAGGTAGGTAAGTAGTATCGGTATTAAATTCATCTTTTATTTCTAAACTAAAATAATAGACAGTTGACAATTGATTAGGTATATCACTTGAAAAAATCATTATCAGTTTCTTTACTTTGTAATTTTGGAGGATTTCATTTACTTGCCTGCCTACTTAAAGAAATTTCCAACTAACTTTTTGAGGTGACTGTACCTACTTTGTATTTATTAATGTGTTCAATAACAAGAAATACAGTTTTTAGATTTTTAGATTCCTAGCCTTAGAAGAAAATACCTGTGGATATTTTCGCAACATAGGTTTGGACTTTGGAGGAATCATGAGCAGGACCCAAGTAGCTAGGGCTTGGTATATTCATGTAGGTTTGTTACTAAGTAAATGCAAAAAAGATGCAATGGAAGATTTTTTATGTGAATTTTTGTATTTTTTTTACTACTTACCTCTATAAATAGATAGTGTAGGTGTTTATAATTTCATATTTCGGAATCAGAATCAAAAAATATTTGTAAAATATTTAGAACAAGTCAACAAGGATTGTTGGTAGGTGGTGGGTCTGCTGGGGTCTGGGTACCTAAGTAGGTTTATATTAGGAAATTAAATGGGTTTGGGTTCTACAGAAATACGCAATTTTAGGGAGTTCAAGGAGTTGGTTTAGATAGAATAGGATAATAAATCGCGTTCTTTGTTTTTCTATCTTTCTTACCAAGCCAGCCAAGGTGATTTCAAAATCGCTCGCTGCTTGCTCTTCCAAACTTCTTCAGAGTTGAAGTTACGTTCAGAGACCATTATGAAGTTAACTTTTAAACATCAAGAAGATTATGGAATTTAAGCCTTCTTTTTCAATATGTATTTTTAATCTCAGGTGTGTACTTACTATAAATTAATTTCTAATGAAATAATAATATTACTGAAAAATATTGTCGTCCAAGAATACATTTGAAAAAGTCTCCTAAACAGATACTGATCATGGTTTCTGAACGTGATTTATGCCATGGATCATCCGATCAACAAAATGTTTTCAGAAAACAAATATTTCTATCTCTTTTGCTCTAAGTAATTTTGCATGTGCAGCTGTTGCAGTTTAATGCTAAATATTGTAAAAAAAAAAATATTTGTTTGCTGATTTAGCTGTCAATGTCATCATCAATGCAATGCATCTTCTCGGCGCGGTGAATGTGATTGATCGTTTTTCGGTTTTTGTTTGTGATTGTGAACAAACACGAAAAGTTTAAAAACTTTGAAACAGTGGGTCTCAGAATGGCCAGAAACTTTGATTTGAGTCATCATTCAATCCAACAAACGCCGTTGAAAGGTAAACGATCCAGACAACTCCTGCAACGAGAAGATACTTTGAACTTGTCGCCGATTTTCAATGAGACATCTATTTTCAAAAACTTGAATGATACCAGCCTGAGGCAGGTTTTAGATGAATCTTCGTTAATAATTAACTCTGGAAATGCCGGTGACGGTTTAAATGAAGCTTTTTATGAAATAATACAAGCAAGCCGGCCAAGTGATGTACTGGATACCTTAGCGAGGTTATCTCAAGTCTGCTGTGATTCTCTGGAACTAGTAGACCCGTGGAACAGGTACAATGCGCAGAATTACTGGCTGGCGGAGGAGGCCAACACGTGGAAACTTCTACATTGCTTGTATTCAGACTCATTAAATGAACATCCAGAGTCTATTGATAACTTATTGACTGAGACCACACTTTCTCAGAAAACATTAGTGAGTGCTTTATTTAGAAGTGATTCTGAGCTAAGATTACTCCAATTGATTGTGGATTGGTTGGAAGCCACAGCAGCCTATCAGGAAGAGACCACCAAAACCTCTGCACCAATCATCGGGAACAATGTTCATTGGAGTAACACATTGCATCAGCTGTTGATCGGAAACAGCTTGTTCAACAAAGAAAAAAATAAATCCATGATCACTTGCATGGATCCAGATGCACCACGGAGACAAAAGAAAATAATACATTCAGACGATCAGAAGGATGATAATGACTTGTGCAAGAGGATATTTACAGAAGTAAGATGTGGTAAGTTCAAGGAGGCAGTATCCTTGTGCATCAGCGCTGGGCAGGCATGGCGAGGGGCTGTATTACAAGGCTGGATGTTGCTGGACTACTTACCCAGAGAAGAAAATGGCCCTCTAGAAATTTCAGGCAACCCATCAAGAGATCTCTGGAAGTGGTGCGCTTTAGGTATCGCAAACAATATAACTGAAAACATCCATTACCGAGCTACTATTGGCATATTGAGCGGTCATTTACCAAGCACCTTGCCTGCCTGCCAAAACAGCTGGGAAGATTTGCTCTGGGCTCATCTCAAAGTGCAGATTGAGGCGAGAGTTGATAGATTTTTGAGAGAACATCATGCTACCGCTGAAGCTAACACAACACCAGCAGATGTCTTGGAGCTGTTGCAATCAGAGCTTCAGACAGAGGAACTGTCGTTGCAACAAGTGTTTGGGGCTGTAAAAGCATTGATGGATGGCAAAAGAGAATCACATTATCAGACCTGCCAACGTCACTTAATGCTCGGGCATGTCAGAGCTATTATGCAAGACTCCTCTGAATGGCTTGACAGTGGAGAAGAAAGATTCATCAGATTCCTAGCCCATCTTATATTGGTGATGAGACTGATGGGTAAAGATCCTCAGCATGATATAGGAGACCAAATTCTGGAAAAGTATGTCTCCCAACTCATTGACAGACTGATAGATGGTTCTGTGGACTGTCCTGATCTTATCGCTTATTACACTTCAACTGTACCAGTGGATAGACAAATTGCTCTATATGCTGACCTCATGGACCATATTCACAAAAGTGACTACAGGCAAGGGGTTGTGAAAGCAGGCATCAGTGCAGGAGTCGATGTGTCAGCTTCAGCTAGAGTTGCCATCAAGAAAGCCATCTCAGACATTCAACAAGGCTATGGCAATTTGGATTATACCGTTACCCAAACCACTGCTGTTGAGAAGGACAAAATCTTGATCAGCAAAGTTATTTCATCTCTGGAATGGCTTTCTATGATCCCAAATCAGATGGAAGAAGCTCTTTGGCTGAGCAATGCCATGATTCGTACATTTATCTTCATTGGAAACTCAGATGCGGCCTTGGCATGTGTTGCTAATGTCAACAAGATGTTCCCCAATTTTGTTACTAAAGTTAACTCAAACTCATCAGAATTGAGGGAACATCTGTGTTTGAAGGCATATTTGGAAGCTTTAGAAGGTTTTGCAACATGGTACAGACACTTCATAAGTGGTCAACCTAAAGATGTAGAACCATTGCCAGCTGATGCATCATTCTCTGACAAAGTTTATCATGAACAAAGATGTGCGCAGGTCGAACAACAGAAAGCTCGTTGGAGTAATGCAGTGATGCACCAATCCCGTCACACAAAGAGCCTGCTTTACAATGTTCTGATATTCCCTGGTGGCTGGCTTCAAGAAGAAAGTGACAACATAACATCATCTAAATTCAATGAAGAGGAGAAAGAAGATAGACTCAAACAGCTAGAAAATCTGAGGCGTCTCTGCATTCCAGAAGTTGTGATACTCATTTTGAAGATATTGCAAAGCACTGATGATATTGAGAACCATAAGGAAGCTGTGAAACTGAGCGATATGATCGCTGCTGAAAACAGATGCTTGTACAAAGTCTTCACGAAGAACAAACTGATGGAGATTTTGGAAAGGATCAAGGAGTCGAGCCTTCTCTTGATAGAGCAAGGTCGGGATATGTTTGGATATGAAGTAAATGATGATTAGTTTGTATTTGTATTTTAATAAAAAATTGTATTTACATTTTGTTTTATTTACACAGAAAAAATCTTCGAATGAGTATTTATGGCACAGTGACAGGGTTGAGATTGATCAAATCATTGCTGCTCTCTGCTAGGTCTATTATTGAAACCCTTCCTCTCTGTCTGATGAATTTGGCAACATCTTCTAGCTCCTTCTGTGAGATGTAGATGAATTTCCCTCTGTCATCAATAACACCAGTCAGTTCACCTGAAGATTGTAGGTCAGTGATTCTGTCTATAGCTGCTTGGGTTTTTAGTTTGAAATGTGCTGCTAAATCTTCCAGGAGAACCACCTTTTGAGCCTGCAAAACATATTGGAATAAGAATTTTTTAAAGATAGACATCTGGAAGGAATCAGGGGAGGCCTTTGCCCAGCAATGGGACGCAAATAGCTAAAAATAAATAAATGATACAAAATTACACAATCGCCATCTATTGCTGGGTGTACTGGCATATCTTGAGTTTGAGATATTACTGTAGTCTCATAATCTTAACAACTTCTAGGTATCTACCTAGATGATTAATATTAGTAGTGATATCCGTAAAATCTGTTAAGGTCAGCTATTCAGCATTTGGTATAGGACAATGTCAAGTGAACCACCTCGACTACCATGGTTTTCTAACATTAAGTTAAATAGAAAATATATTGTAACAGCTCATACGTTGCGCTCTGGTCATATGCCATTAGGCGGGTCCACATAGAGCGAGCAGCCTCGCGAGGCATTTGCCGCGCGAAGCAGCTCGGTTAGTAATTTTTTTTTTTTTTTTTTTTAAATTATTTATTCAGATAACAAGGATCCACACACACTATGTCAATACAAACAAAAATTAATTAATATATACCTACACAATAAAACATAAATTAAATTAGAATTATACTTATTAAATACACACACAACGAGTTAGTGTGGACGTGCCTCGGCCGAGGCAAGCGGCAGCCTCGCGATGATACCAAGGCTGCCGCGCTCGTTTGGGGATAGTTTCCTCGCGCGGCAAATGCCTCTCGAGGCTGCTCGCTCTGTGTGGACCCGCCTATTGAATAGCTTTACATTTTTGAAGAAGATGTATAAGTACCATATTCTTGTGGAGTGTGTCCGGAGCACACCTATTAGGGAACAAATGGCAATGAATTTTAATGTAAACCAGCTTGAGACGGGCCTATTCCACAGCATATTGGCCGCGTAAACTTCAGATGCGGCTAGAATGCTCTACAGAGCCATATTCGAACTGGTTAGATAAGTTGAGGATCAAAAGGAGACACGATGGAACTGACATAGTCGCAATGCGACGCAAAGTTCCTTAAAAAACAGAAAAAAAAGTCAGCTAATTCATGTCACAAGGATCACAGAACAATAATACTCCTGTAGATATGGATTTACAAAGGCTTCTATATGTATCGTCACCGCAGTGGTACTTACCTTGATGTATTCAATGAAGTCTCGCAACAAGCTCTCTTGATCCTGCTCATCATTTTCCTCGAAACCCTCGCTTTCCACCGAAAACGCGGCTTTCATAGCTTCATACTCTTCTTGTTCACGCCTCTTTTTCTCTTCTTCAGCCTTCTTCTCTGCCTCTTCGCGCTGGCGTTCCTCTTCCTGTGAGAATTTATATAGTTTATTCAATAAAATCATGAATTAGGTAGGGTATTACCTTTGTTATGTAGAATGTTTCAATTTCAACTATGTATCAGAAATGAAAAACACTCTACATATTCTAGTTTCTGCCTTTCCTTCCACTTATGTGGTGCTTTGTAAAGACCAACTTTTCTGTATTAAATTAAGGGCTTAATGGAATATGAACTTCTATCATTAGGGATTAAGTTCATATTGAGCTAGCAGCATGAGATTTTACGGTCTCTGAAAGTGAAACGTGCCTTTTGAAGCACAGCAGTGCTCAGTTATTGATGGCTACTAGTATTCGTCCATCCTTTATAAGTCAACCTTTATTATTAAGCTTAACTTCGCAGTTGTATCAAGAACGACTAGGCAAGCTACATACTACCTACAGGTATTTTCATGGACGTATATAAGGGGGGGGTTTAGGGGGTCCGGACCCCCCCCTTAGCCCATTAAGTTCGGAGGAAACCTAGTCAATTTTTGTATTTTGGAACCCTTGGACCCCCCCTTAACAAAAATCTTTGTATATTGGAACCTTTGGACCCCCCCCTTAACAAAGCTATAGCTACGCCCCTGGGTATTTTGCTTATTGAGTTAAAAAAATAAACATCTATAGGTACTAATATGAACTACTATAGTCGCGCCAATTTAATAGGTCACATTTGACATCTGTCAGTCCTAACAAAATCATTCGTAAAATTGCCTTTTTTGGTCATTATTACAATAAATATAATATTTTTAACTGAAAAAAGTTAAGCAAGTGTGCAAATCTAACTTTGAAAAATCAAATAATATTGTGAGCCCGCCGTTACAAGGTTACGTTGTTGAATTTTGATGAAGTGTCAAATGTGACCTATTAAATTGGTTCGACTATAGTCGGATTTGTAAAATTATTTCTGCATGTGATAGCTAAACTTTTGAAGAAGGTTATGGGCTACTTTTCATCATCATCATCATCACCATAAACCATCACTACAGGGGCAACGCTGCGAGGGCGCTGCTAGTTAAAAATATACCTCTTCTTTCTCTTCTACTTTCTTCCTCTCCAGTTCCTGTTCCTCTTCTGCTTTCTTGCGCATCTCGCGAATCTGCTCTTCTGCCTCTCTGGCCTTCTTCTTTTCCATTTTTGCTTCCATTTTAGCCCGTTTCTGTCAACACATAAAACGCTATAATATTATGATATGACTAATATAAGGTAAAAGGTTGTGGGTTCGAATCCTGGTCGTGCTTCAATTATTTTTTCGTTTCGAAAAATGTGTGCGCATTAGCACGAGCTCTACATGGTGAAGGAAAACATCGTGAGGAAACCCACAGCCTAGTCAGCCCCACATGTATTAACCATGTCATTCCTGTGGATATGGCCTGTTAAGCTGGGAGGATGGTTTAGGTGCTGGGCAAGTCTAATCCATCTCAAACAATGTCCCATTAAGTGTAGGCAAAGATTGCCTCATAACCAGTGATCGGAATGAGGCGGGCTAAAATACCTAAAGTTCGAAAAATAACAGAGACAAATGGAGATGCCCTAGGACTAAATATTTTTCGACCCAATTATTTCCGTTTCCGGGACATTAATAAAGAACAACTAACATTAAGGTGAATCAATTTTTTACCTGAATTAATAACAAAAACTAAAATGTAAGTTATAAGGATAAAAAACTGTTTTCCGTCGGTCAAATAGAAGAATTATTTGAATTAGTTCACAATATTATTAACATTAATTTTAAATGTACTTACTCACTGTGAAAATTGTGCCAACTTTCAATAAAATTCTTACTTACTACAAGAATAAAATTATTGTAGTAAGGAAGTCTCCCCTTTTTTGCCTCTGTTCTTCGAACTTTAGGTATTTAAGCCCGCCTAATTCCGATCACTGCTCATAACACTGTATAAATCTGTAAATGCTGTAATACCTTAGCACCCATTTTGTCATCAAATTCAACTTTTTGAGGAGCATCTTGTGCATTCTCCTCATCATCCTCTGGTATGTCTTCAGGCTCATCAACATCCTGGTGTCTGGCAGCTGAAAATATTTTCTTTAAATATATACCTGACACAAACATTGTGCACAGTGCTGTTGCAAATCAGCCAAACAAGTGAGACTTATAATTAATATTATTATCAGCCATCAATATCCCACTGCTGGGCAAAGGCCTCCCCCCACTCTTTCCATTCATCCCTCTCCTGTGCTAGTAATGTCCAGTCAGCATGGAATTTGGCAAGTTCGTCTCTCCATCTCGTTCACAATCTGCCGTGATGTTGTCGCAAATATCAGGGCACCACTCCATGGTTAGTTTGGCCCACTGGTCTCCTGACTAAGTGAGACTTCAAAGATAAATATTGATATAGTGATAAATTCTATCATCTATGTATTTGAGTGTGTAAGTATAAAATAAATGATGCAGAATGTGGTTTTTTCTAATCTCTGTTAATTCATGGTCCATGCTCTATGTGCAGTAAGTATTAAAAGTCTTTGTGGATCTGAAGTTGTCACAAATGGCTAAATAATATCGAATTTTGAAGATCTGCACAACAAAAACCCTGCTGGAGCACACAGTGTCATGTTAGTATCTTACCATTGGCTCTCATTCTGGCTCTCTGGTTCCTGACAGCTTGCACTCTCCCAGGACCTCCATCTCTAGGCGCAACAGCCCGTGGTCTACCTCCAGCTGGTAAAATAAACATCAGAGTTGCTTTATTTGTTTACATGGCAACTTTATACAATTACAAATTTCTGACTGAATACTTACGTTGTGGCTTGACTTGAGACACTCGTAGAAATGCTACAGAGAGTATAAGAATAACTAGAGCGCTAATAATAGCTGCAATTATGAATGGATCCATTTTTGAGGGGACCAAAATATATTGCCAATACTATAATGTTACTTTAGTGCGCCCACGAACAGATTTTAAACGTTTTCCTTATGTATGTATTCGAAACACAATTAAGAATGTAAGTTTTACTGCTAATTACAGAATTTCGCAAACTGTTGAAACAGTATTTACGATTGCGATACAAAAACACAAGAAATCAAGAAATTGAAGTGGTGAATTGATGAATGTCGGTCGATTGTCTTGTGTCGTACGTAGTAAAGTAAAACGTCACGTCACGTCACGTCATCATTCAAAAATAATAGTCTGTTCCAACACCAATTTCAGCGTTTCAAGACTTTAACCATTAAAGCAGGACGTAGAGAGTTAAATATAGTAAGTTAGAAAGAGCAAGAAAAACCTTACCATTTTTACTGATTTGACAATTTGACATAACGACGATGACGTGTGATGTGGAATGTCATTTGCTTTTTGGGGCTGCTGTGCTGTGAATTTCGCCGAAAACAATAAAATCTACGAAAAATGGAGATAATCAAATTTTCTTCAATTCTGGCCTTCTTCCTAGTCTTAGACGCAGCATCAGCTTTATATTTCCACATAGCTGAAGGCGAAAGAAAATGTTTCATAGAAGAAGTTCCAGACGACACGACTGTTATTGGTAAATTATTTATGCCTATTTCCTTCTTTTTTCATAATTCCCAAAGCATTCCCCTTCTGTCCTATCTGTAAATTGGTTACCATCACTCATGTCTTTGACACCTACTTCAAACATCGCCTCATCGTCAAGACTAGTTTGAAGAAATACCGTATTTTTTTCCAGTGAACTACAAAGTGGAGCTGTATGACCCGAGGTCTGGTGGATTCATGCCGTCGACGCCCGGGATAGGCATGCACGTCGATGTCCGGGACCCCAACAACCAGATAGTGCTATCAAGAGTATACTCATCCGAGGGTATGATCTCGTTCACGTCTCACGTCCCAGGCGAGCATGTTATATGCATGTACTCGAATAGTACCTCGTGGTTCGCAGGATCTCAGCTCAGAGTGAGTATTGAATTCATAACATTCATAAAATAATTAATATTTCTATGGGGCTAAGGCACAGGTATCATAATCATGGATTTGATACTATCTTGACATACTTTTTTGCTGCGTTCAATTTCATCACATTCTTCATACCTATAAGAATGCCTTTAGAAGAATAAAACACTTTCATAAGTAACAATAGTAGAAGAGCACTTGTGTAAATATTATTTTGTATAGGGTTTTGCTTCAGTTATAAAAATTTATAGCTATAAGTTATAGACCATCCTATTATTTTTGTCTGTTGTAATAAACTTTGCTGTACATTTTATATCATGTTTTTTTTTAAATCTAATTTTTAAGAAAGTTTTGTTGAAACTTTTGTCGGTGTCCGACAATGCTTTATACTACTCATTGACTAGCTAGCTTATAGACCCTTAGAGCATTCTAGCGGTGTCTGAGGCCGACTCCGCTAGAATGTCCTGAAACAAGCCTACATCCAGCCAGTTTTTATATCATGTTGTTGATCTTAATAAGATTATTACAAGCTTCTGACTGGACCCTTACTTGAAACTAATTACAATTGTCATTTCCAGGTGCACCTCGATATCCAAGTGGGCGAGCATGCAATTGACTATGCCAACGTAGCCCAGAAGGACAAGCTTACAGAACTGCAGTTGAGAATCCGACAGTTGCTGGATCAGGTTCATCAGATCACTAAGGAGCAGAGCTACCAGAGGGTAAGCCATTTATGTGTAGAATGTGTAAAACAAAAGCATGTAAGTAGTGTAACATTAATGCGGTTCCCATAACTTTCAGCCTGAACTGGGCATTTGAGCCGTGGGCACTTGGGCCCGACTGGCGACGCAGCGTCAATAAAATATCAATAACACAAGCTCTGTTGGGCTAAAAAGGTCGCTATAGCAAAATCACAATAGAAATTGCAATATTATGCTGTTATCACTCTCAGTCAATGAAAAGAGATGGCATATAGTTCAATTCCTATTGTGATTCTGCTATAACAGCCTTTTAACTTCTGCTTTACATGATGCAGTGTGAAATGTCCAGCATTTTTTAGCTAACTTGATTGAGGATGACATTAGGGTCTAACTTTACATGCTTGTAAATCATCAAAGTTGAGCCACATTCTGTTTGGTCCTGATTCCATAGCCCATGTGCTGCAGATGGTACCATCTGGGTACCCATTTGAGTTGGTGGCACTTAAAATATTGTATTATAAAACTGCTTAAAGGAAATAATAATTTTATGTTCCAGCATCGTGAGGAACGCTTCAGACAAACCTCTGAGAGTACAAACCAGCGTGTCCTTTGGTGGAGTCTCCTCCAGACTGGAGTCCTAGTCGCCATCGGATACTGGCAGATGAGGCATCTCAAGAGTTTCTTCGAGGCTAAGAAGCTAGTCTAAATTGTGTTGTTGTTTTAGATGAGAATATGACTTCAGTCACTAAACATACCTTTTCTATCTTAAGTAGCTAAAAATAGATAATTTTATTGTACTGATTTTGCATAGGTATTTAAAAAGATTTTTTACTGAATAATGGGTGACCGTACCCTGCATTGGTGGCTTCCCAACGAGTCACACCAGATCCTGTAACAGTGTGACCAGCGGAGCTAAAAAGGTCGCTAAAGCTGAATAGCGATATGAAGTGAACTATAATGCTGTCTCTTTTCACTCTCAGTCAATGAAGAGATGGCAATAGTTCAATTCCTTTAATGCGATTCTGTAATAGCAACCTTTTTAAGCCTGTAGGTGTTATGAGCTGCTGGGCAACTCTACTAGATGACAACGCGCGTTTTGGTTCGATCTCTTAAATGTCAGCCATTTGGTGAAATAGTAAAATAGCTTTTCAAAAATTTGTTCTGCCAAAGTTCAAACCTTAGCTAAAGCTGGAAACAAACTATCGGACGCGGCTTACGGACGCGGCAGACAGCCGCGACTGAATAGGTATCTGGATATAGAACGAACATAGAACTGTGCACATTATCTGACGAAAGTCGCGGACGCGTCCTTGGACCTTCAGACGTCCGAATGCAATCTGGCCCGCTGGGTGTTCGGCCGGTGTGCACACTTATCAGTCGCGGCTGTCAGCCGCGTCCGTCAGCCGCGTCCGATAATTTGTTCCCAGCTTAAAACCTCACCACAACTGAGTCGTTTGTTATTAGTAGTCATGGAAACAGTCGGTTTAGTTGAGGTTTTGGTTGTGGTTGATAAAAAGTTCGGTACCAGAATTGACACCCGAGCGCTTCCATGTTTCGACTTTTAAGTCATTACGCCATGATGGAGGCTTTTAAAGAAAACTCCATCACCAGAGCTGGCCACTTGTTCATACAAACTTACTTATTTACTGAACAAATTAACACAGCATAAATTAGCCTTTGTTGATGTTCAAAATTTGCTGTCTTTGTCTATCACTATCTTAGGAAAAAAGATACACTTATAAGTAAACTAGTTAGGAATGTAGCCTAATCTGTGGTAATGTATATTTAAGGGAAGAGAATTTAAATGAGTGATTGAAGTCATATTTTCATTTAAAACATGGTATTACTTTATCATAGTTGTCTATTTCGTTCAGTAAGTTATTACCTATTTCTGTTTGTAATTTAATAGACTTGATTTGTGGACTTTTTGATCTGTATTTTTTGAAATAAAATAAAATAATACAGTGAGATATTTTATTTACATTATAATAGCACCTTTTTGCCACTTATCTTGGCCCCTGGTTCCTTATTTTTAATTATGAATCAAAACAAATAATTGTGCCTATTAAAATGACCCAAATTCATCATTAAAATAGGTATACCTATGAAGAAGTATTTCTTTATCTACATGCATACAATTTTATCACTAACAAACCATTTTCACCTTATATATTTTTTGCTGTGGCTTATTTGATAGGTACTTCAATATTGGTATTTGCTGTTTCATTTTGAGCCAAGTTTGTAATCATTATTGTAATAAAATTATTTAGCAGTCTGTTCTATTTTGAAGATACTGTCCAAATATTTTATGAATAAAATAGGGTTCGCTTCGGGAAAGGGATTCAACATGCTAAAGTCAACATCATTTAGAGTACTTTCTAGCGTAGCACAAGTGCAGTAATATAAATGTCCATCTATCTGAAGTCTCTCAGCCAGTTCCAACTGATGATTATCCATGAGATCTTCGTTTATAACCACTAAAAGAGGTTTCTTCCACTCCAATGTTTCTAAACAACTGCCCGCTCCTGCGTGGCTTATAACGAGGTCAGAATTCTTTATATCATCCTGAATATTATCCTTGAATCTGTATAAACTCAACTTTACGCCTTCTTTCTCGTAAGATCCCGGCTCCATGTCACTATTGCCAATCTGAAACGTAATCTCTTTGCAGCCGAGTTTCTTTAGCGCTCTCAGGATGGACGGCATCGTTATAAACTCGCAAAGTAAATCAAATCTTGTGGTTCCAACTGTGATAAATACTTTATTGAATTCTGCAGGCATTTTAAAAAATCTCGATTGAACAAATGGAAGGAGGAAGGGAAGGAATCAAGGATGTTTGTTTGTTTACGTTTTTTTTTGTAATGTCAAAGTCATATCATTTGACAAAGACATCGATGACAGTTTTAATTTTTTTTTTATTTTTTATAAAGGTTGGTGTCATGAACTTACTTTATTACGTGCGTGAAGTTAGCCGTTTCGATGCGCAGTGCAACTTTTTCATACAAAATTTTCTACTGCGCAGCGCAAAGCCTGACTTCACGAACGCCGAGATCCGCCGGCCCAACTGTACCTGGACTTTTTGGCGGGAATTTGAGAAGTCATGTTTAATTTTTGTTTTATTTTCCAAAACTTGTGTTTCTTGGTCGAAGGTTTCTTGTAATAATGGTGGATTATTAACCGTTAAGTGTTCGTGAATGTGCTTAGGTGTGCGCAAGTGAAACAAAATTGGATAACATTGCTTTTCGAGTTTTCAAAAGTCCGTGTTGATGTTGTAGAAACGCATGTAGGTTTCTAGTTCAAATTGCCGAGACTTGGATATTTTTTTGTATTGATAAAGGGCAGTTTAGGTTAAATGAAGATGTGCCTACCTACTCTACTGGTTCCCTAAGTATTTAGGTATCTACATACTAACCTATTTAGGTCTACTACGCCGAATTCACAAATATCATGATGTAGCCATGATGTCATAATTGAAGGCGCCGATTCTGATTCCCTTCCCACCTGGCCAATTACCTACTGGTAATAAACGTTAATGTTTAATCAGCTCTACTGACCTTTCGCGAGCTTCTAACTAGAATAGAGGGTGTTTCACATTCAAAAATGTTTCTTCGTAAAAAATAAAAGTGATGGTTTCCTAAATAACTAGCTTATGTAAGTATTGATGTGCCGAGATAGCGAGAAATGAAGAGAAAATTGTGTGTTTTTGTCCTTAGGCCTAGAATCAGAAAATGAAATCAAATGTAGGTAAAGATAATGTATTTTACTTGTTATTCACTATACAATAACTTCTTTGGAACATCCTGTACATCTGAAGGCTTTGCGCTCCAAGAAGCTACCGACTTTCATTCCAATTCCAATAAATGTTAACATGCCACACGTGTTCCAAATTCAATTTATGAAACCCTAAATAGTATAACGACCAATTATTTGTCTACAGAAATTAGAAATATTTTTACGAACTATGACAGGAAAATGTTATGTAGCATTCAGTAGTGTGATTGTGTCGCAGCAAGATGCAGATATGGATAGTCTGTTCAGTTTGTTTGTTTGTAGGTGTGAAAGGAGAGGAGTTTCCATCACTGATCACAGCAAATGCTTCGATAGGTAAGTGTATTTTGTTTATTTTAATGGCAGTTAGTATTTAGGGTTAAAGGTTTTAGGGTTAATTTCCGTTCCCGAAATGATATGCCACCATTAAATTAAATTATAATGTTTTAATTTATGATTAGTCCTACCTACCTAGGTATATCTACTGCACACCCCGTGTTGGGCGCCAATTTTGTGCCAGCAAAGTTAAACCTACTTCTGTTGAATATTGATCCAGACAGATAATTTTATGTAGCCATTTATTTGTTCTTAACATTTTTTTTTCAATATAAATTATTATTATGTAGGTACCTAAGTAATTACAATTAGATAAAGATCTGAGAGAATATCTACCGCGTCTTGGTGAGTTGTAATGTAATCATGATTTGTTTCTTCATAGTACAACTAGTAGTTCGCCCCGAACTGAGATCTCGCGCACCGTTGTATTGATAGCCTAGATTTGGACTTGTTTCTTACTACCCCTATACCTACGTGAAGTGCTCCTTCAAGTGTTTACCACAGAATGATATCTAATGCGCTACCTCAGTATAGTAAAGATTATAAGCATGTTTATATTCAATAGTTGACCCCACGAACTTCGTACCGCGCCTCAGGGAAGGCCTCTTAGTTCGAGAAATTATTAAAATAGCAGTTCAATACGAAATGTATGAGAAAATCAATTCCCTCCCCCTCCCCTCCCCTCCCCTCCCCTCCCCTCCCCCCTCCCCCTTCCCTCCCCTCACCTCTCCTGCCCCTCCCCCTCCCTCTCCCTCCCTTCCCCTCTCTACGAATACATCGAAACTCTATGAAACGGGAGCTCTCTCCATTCTTCCGTTAATTGGTTTTCATAATTTTTCTTTTTGACTGTATTTCAAAAACTATAGAACCTAGAAGAAAACTAAAAACCATTTTGGAATGTATAAGTTGAGTACTTTCATATGACACCCCACTCAATTTATTTGGGTAACTTTGAAAAAAATTTACCCCCTTGGGAACCCCATATCTTTACAACCCCTTCATCGATTACGCTCATACGCTCCACAGCAAATTTCCATAGCACAACCTATTGACCTATCAAGTTTCATACAGATTGGATAAGCGGTTCGATAGTTATGCGAGAACATAAAAATGAAACATACAAACATACAAAGCAAAATCGCCTAACTTGCCACTAAGATCTTCGCTCGCTTCGCTCGCTCGATCGATTAGTGAAAACAATGAACTGCAAAAAAAAAACCCTTTATATCTACATGATTCTGGATTGGTCCTCAATGGTGATAAGACTAAACTCATTCACGTCCGCTCAAAAAACAATTTTAATTATAGTCAAGACAATTTGAAGGTAGTTGCACATATCCATGAATGCCTCCACTCCTCCAGTTTGATTTGTCCGAACACCTGCATAAGTATTGAAAAAGTGACTGAGCATACTTATCTTGGACTGGTGATTGATGACAGATTCAATTGGGCGAAGCACATTGACAAAGTTTGTAATAAGTTAAGAGCAATTATGGCAAAATTCTATGTAATTAAATGCAAACTTCCATTTCATATATTATTAACTTTGTATAAGACTTTAGCGGAAAGTATACTGTCATATGGTCTGAGTAGCTACGGCCGTACCTATAAGACATATCTGGATCAGATTCAAAATATTCAGTTTAGACTTCTTAAGTTGATAGTGCCTCGTAAAATTAAAAATGAGTATTTGGGCGATGCTATGGGTCTATTTAAATACTGTGGTGTGATACCGATACATCAAAAAGTCGAACTCGTTTTACTCACTGAGCAATACTTCCGCAAAGAAATTCAACATACTAAAACTCACAAAATTACCACTAGAAGTATAACTAACAGAAAATTAATTAAACCTGCATTTATTAATGATTACGGTAAAAGAACATCACAGTACTTGATTCCTCATCTTATCAATAAACTGCCAATAGAAATTAAAAATACATTAACTCATAAAAATATAAAATATAAATTAAAAAAATATTATTTACTACATTTATCCTAAAAAAAATATCCTAAATGTTTGCAAATTGGAGCATCCTTTGTATGGCACACGCACGCACACCATAGCGACAGTGAACTGTCGCAAGACTGTTGTTTACAATGATATTTAAAAATAATAGATAATTTTTCTAGCGCGCGCAAAATGATTCAGAAAAGTCCCAATTGGGACGTCTTGTCTGTACTCCGCGTCAGGTAGAGCGACGACCTGGACGGTTTTGTTACGTGTAGTTAAGGAAAAACAATAATAATGATATTGTGTTAGACTTATATTAGAGGAATATGTACCTACTATTCATTTGTGGAACTTGTCCAAATAGTGTTCATTATATCGGGATGTATACCAGTGCAACCAGAATATGGTTGCACTGATATACATACTGATTAACTTATTATGTTAAACGACGATGACTATGAATGTAACAAATCTAGGGTATAATATCATTGGTTGTTTACCAAGTTCTCGCTCACCTGACGTGGGAAGTGCATTGTCTTCCTTGTGACGGCCGATGTGTGTGTGCGTGCGTAGATTATTTGAGTACCTACATCTTTTATTTTTTATGTTTTTAAATTGCTATAACTAGGTAATTACGTTGCTGTGTTTTGCTTGCATTTGAGATAAATTTTGTTGTAATAATTTCGAGAACCTAGTGTTTAGTCAAACTTATCTAAGTTTAAAAACACTATTAGACAGATCCTAAGTTAGTATTCTGTATTTTTGGAAATAAATAAATAAAATAAATAAATAAATATATCTACCTACAAATATTTTTCAGCTGTAGTCCTAGACCGAGGCTATCTTGGTGAAAAATACCAGGCAATTCTAGACGAACTAAAGGACTACATCAAGGAGCTGGCCAGGGTTGAGCTTAAGCATGGTGGCGTGCACGTTCATTACTACTCTTGGACATCCATCAGCCTCAATAAAGGTTTGAAATTCGGTGGCCCCACGTTGGGTGCCAATTTTATTAAATCAAGTGCCATTTATAGGTAAATGACCGTAGGTACCTATCACTTCAGATTTCCTAGCAGTCTTCAGCATAGCATCCTGCCAGGATACCTGGTCACTATTCTCCCGGACTCAAGAGGAGGAGCTCCTACTCTTCGCGCTGACTGAAGTGGACTGCCCCCGACTGCCGACCCAAGAGGCCATCACCGTGACGTATACCGACCCTGGGGAGGAGTTGCCTCAGCTACTGCTGGATCTGAGGACTGAGAACGCCTTTAAGTGGAAGTCTGCTGTGATATTGCATGATGATACGCTGAGTAAGTTAGCCTAGCAGCTCTGACGATTACAGTTTCCTAGAATGTGATAGGTCCCCCCATCCCTTTCTGTTTATCCTATTATATTAAACGAGCAATATTTGTTTGTTTGTCCGTATTCAATTCACGTTCTCGAAAACGGCTCTAACGATTTCGATGAAATTTGCGGTACGGGGGCTTACGGGGGCGAAAAATCTATCTAACTAGGTCTCATATCTGAGAAAATTCGTTTTATCGACATTTTCACATTTTTCCATTTTCAGATTTACCAATGCAATGTGGTTCTTAATTTCACATAATTCGTTAAGACAAAAGTGGCTCAGTGGTCAGGTGTCCGCCTCTTAATCGAAGGCTTCGAGTTTGAAACTCAGTCAAAGAAACTTTTTGTCTTTGTTATTTTATATTTTTTTATTTTTCTCTATTTGCACCCGAGCGGAGCTCGGTCGCCCAGATATTGGACATTAAGAAGGGCAAGAAACTAATGGCAAAAAGCTTCAGGTCTGCGTTCACCTATAAATGTTTTGTCACTCTCAGTCTATGAAAAGAGTCGGCATATAGTTCAATTCCTATTAGGTACCTATGATTTTGCTATAACGACCTTTTAAACCCCCCGCAGGTCGCGACATGGTCTCTCGCGTGGTCCAGTCGCTGACGTCTCAGATAGACGACGACAGCGCGCCTCCTGTGTCCGTCACGGTGTTCAAGATGAAGCACGAGATCAACGAGTATCTGCGACGGAAGGAGATGCACAGAGTGCTGTCGAAACTACCCGTCAAGTTTATTGGTAAAGTTGTGCTGAACTTGTCTTATTTTATACAATTTTTACAGAGCCAGAAGGCAATGTATGTGTAATGAGACGCTGCTGTGCTGGATTTGAACTCAGAACCTTCAGATCATCGAGGGCATGTTCTACTAAAAGAATACAGTTTTTTAGGATGGACATATTATATGCCTACTCTACCGGTTTATAAGCATAGATACTGCTGTGTTCCTATTGGTTACTTGCATAGTTCGATGACTATGGCTTTAAAGCAACCGATACACGATATATCTACCAATGGTCTAACTAAGCTAAGGATTTATCTAGGTACCCGATATTTCTAAATATTGTCAAGGCCCTAACTCCCAAAAATGAAAAAAGATTATATCGTCTAATTATCGTAGTTCAGCTTTATGTTGGTTGAAAATTCCGAATTGGGCTTCCACCAACTTAGGCTGAACTACGATAATTGGCACGATATATCGTTTTTAATGCTGGGAGAGGCTGGGAGTTTTCATCGTTTTTTTCTGCTTTTTGACTGGTTAAGGGGCATATTACATTGTCAAATATCTCTGATCATTTAAATGATCTATAGTTGAGAGGAGAAAATGAATCTAATATGTAGGTATAGGTACCTAGATTATCCAATAACATTGACTCATAGATCTATGATCCAAGATAAATGATAGTGTAATATGCCCCTAACAAAACATAGGTGAGAACTTCATCGCGATAGTGACAACCGACGTGATGACGACGATGGCCGACACGGCCCGAGAGCTGCGCATGGCCAACTCTCTGGCGCAGTGGCTCTACGTCATCTCCGATACCAACAGCCAGAATGGAAACCTGTCAGGGCTTATAAGCTCGCTGCATGAGGGGGAGAACCTGGCTTATATCTACAATGTCACGGACGATGATCCCCAGTGCAAGGTATATGCAAAGTGGAATGACTCGCGCTGTGTTGCGCTAGTGCAGAGTGGTTCCTAACCTCTTCAATTAACTTTCACTCACCCATAATTTAAATTTCATGATCTCAAAATTCCACTCCTTTTATTTTAGCGACGATAAGCTGCAAATTTTGTTTCATTCGTTACGGTACCGTAGGTTACGAATCTGTTATCAGTAGGTAGGTATAAAAAAAAGTTTTTATCATAAATACTTATCTCGTTCCGTTCTATTACCCCCCTAAAAAAGCTATTTACCCCCGTGGAGGTAATTAGGTACGTCCAAAAAAATAGTCTACAAAAATTTAAGTAGGTGGTAGGCCTAGGCACATACAAAACTTTGGATGTTTATGGGAAATCCCAGAATTAAGTCCATGCAATTAAAATAAAACGTGACATTTCCTCCAAAGGTAAAAAATAAAACAAAGTAGGTACCTACCTACCTACCTAAACTTTCTCAAAATAGCTCTGAGAGACTTGTAGGTGTATAAATACCTACTAAATACTCGTAATATTACATGGTTAGGGCGACCGATATCACCTGTCTATGGAGTGATACCTACAAGTTCAAATAAGGTCATCCAAAAGACATTCACCAGTCGGTCAGCAACCGGCCTTTATACCTACCTACTAGACAAGTCACTAAATGAAAGCGACACCGACAGGTTTGAGAAGCGGTTGAGCTTGATAAACCTTCAACAGTAGGTAGGTACAGTTGTTCTATCTATCTTTGGGGGAGGGAGGGGGGACGTTATTTGCTGGTACGTACCTACCCATTTCTTTGCCGGATGTTAGAGGTTTGTCAAGGATTTTGGGGGGGAGGTCATGACCCCCATGACCCACCCCCCCCTCTCTACCCCTATTTCCAAACCCACTTTCTTCCAGCGTTCTTTTTACATGACGCGAGCTGTAAATGAATAATGTCGGTGTTCCTCCAGAACGGTATAATGTGCTACTGCCAAGAGATGATGAATGCGTTCATATCTGCTTTGGACGCGGCCGTGCAGGAAGAGTTCGATGTAGCAGCGCAGGTCTCTGACGAGGAGTGGGAGGCCATCAGACCCAGTAAGGAGAACCGGAGGGCAAACCTACTCAAACATATGCAGGTAACAAGTTGAGATGGTGAATGCGTTCATATCTAGCAGCGCAGGTCTCTGACGAGGAGTGGGAGGCCATCAGACCCAGTAAGGAGAACCGGAGGGCAAACCTGCTCAAACATATGCAGGTAACAAGTTGAGATGGTGAATGCGTTCATATCTAGCAGCGCAGGTCTCTGACGAGGAGTGGGAGGCCATCAGACCCAGTAAGGAGAACCGGAGGGCAAACCTGCTCAAACATATGCAGGTAACAAGTTGAGATGATGAATGCGTTCATATCTAGCAGCGCAGGTTTCTGACGAGGAGTGGGAGGCCATTAGACCCAGTAAGGAGAACCGGAGGGCAAACCTACTCAAACATATGCAGGTAACAAGTTGAGATGATGAATGCGTTCATATCTAGCAGCGCAGGTCTCTGACGAGGAGTGGGAGGCAATCAGACCCAGTAAGGAGAACCGGAGGGCCAACCTGCTCAAACATATGCAGGTAACAAGTTTCAACCCTTATTACCTTAAACCCTTATACTTCTGAACAGATAATAATACTACGTATAGATTGGAAACTGTGAGTTTGAGTTAGCGAGGAGTGGGAGGCCATCAGACCCAGTAAGGAGAACCGGAGGGCAAACCTGCTCAAACATATGCAGGTAACAAGTTTCAACCCTTATTACCTTAAACCCTTATATTTCTGAACAGATAATAATACTACGTATAGATTGGACACTGTGAGTTTGAGTTGGCGAGGAGTGGGAGGCCATCAGACCCAGTAAGGAGAACCGGAGGGCCAACCTGCTCAAACATATGCAGATAGGTAACAAGTTTCAACCCTTAGTATCTGGGCGATCGAGCTTTGCTCGTGTGCAAATCGAGAAAAATGAAAAAAGAACAAAAAACTTACAAAAAAATAAACTTTCTATTGACTGAGATTCGAACTCGCACCCTTCGGCTGGAAGTCGGACACCTAACCACTCAGCCACTCTAGTCTCAATATTGTTGTAAAATTACGAACCACATTGCACTGGTAGGTAAATCTTTTCGCGTGAAAATGCCAAGAAAGGGAAAACGAGTTTTCCCAGATATGAGACCTAGCTAGATCGATTTTTCGCCCCCGCAAACCACCGTACCGCAAATTTCATCAAAATCGTTAGAGCCGTTTCCGAGAACGTGAGTACAAACAAAATGTCTTTCATATTTTGTCATCAATCAGCTCAATTTTAAGCTCAACAATTGTATTTACAAGAACAACGATTTCATTATCAAGCTTCATAGAGTTCCACTTGAGAAGTACCTACCTATTAAATTTAAATTTAAATTAAAAAAGATTTCAGTGGTGTTTCCAAGTTCCACTTGAGAAGCATATAATAATAATAAATCATTTATTTCAGGCAACAATAGCAAGTAAAAGATGTAAAATACCTTATTAGCAGCGCCCTCGCGGCTTTGCCTCCGTAGTGATGGTTTATAGTGATGATGATGATGCTGAAAAGTAGTCTAAAACCAATTTTGCTTCTTTCTCGATATAGTTCTGTGATATTAGATAGGTATAGCCTGGCAACATTGAAACATTTCATTTTGTTCCTAGCAACACATCCTAGGTAAAAGCGTGTGTGGCAACTGCAGCACGTGGAACGTATTGGCCGCTGATACATGGGGCTCCACCTACCGGGGATTCACCGACACTCAGTCGAGAGAGAACGCTACCAATGCCTCCATTACTGGCGTTATAGAGCAAGTGAAACTGATGCATGTTAGTCAATTTTTAAACACTTACTAGATAGTCTTTTTTAAACTTTCGCGATCATTATTCATATTGAAAAGTTGTATTGACACGGGATTTGACTTACTAGATGATTTATATAGTGTCAGGAAGCAATCTTTGCCTACACTTAACGGAAAGAGCTAGCCGTTTAATTGAATGGCTAATTCAACCAGTTGGCTGCGACATATACAGGGTGAATTTTCGAGACGGGGCAGTAAGGGCAGAAATACATTTTAGCGTTCCTGACTTTTCCTGACTTTCTAGTACTCTAACCTCAGCTGGTCCGATAGAGCCTTTTGATCCTTAGATAAAACAGAATCGATTGGCATCAAAAAAAGTTTTTGTGTATAGTGCCCATTTTCTCGCAGACTGTACATTTTTTTTCAAAATCTGTGAATGCAGCTCAAAAAATCTTCAAAAATTAAGGATAGTCTCCTAAGAACGTTTTCCTGTAGCTACAACGGTTAAAGTAGCTGCTCTTACTGCCCCGTCTCAAAAATTCACCTGTATACCGATCGCTCGCGAATTTTGTTGCTTGCGCGATAAAGTCAAAAGTCAAAAGTCAAATTCGTTTATTCAATAAGATCACAAGTGTACCACTTTGAAACGTCTTAAGAGCTAGGTGATTCTACTCCTGTTCCTTCGCGACCAAGACCGTGAACCAGGGCAACAAACACGGTTTGGGGCCTAACACTCTTTTCGGTGACACACTTTTTGTTTGTAATTTTTTTTTATATATTTTTTTTTATGTAGGTAAGCAATTATTACAAATGTTATCTAATTTTTACAAGTATTCTTTATTTATAAAGACTTATTGTGTCGGCCTCAGGGGCGTAGCTATAGCTTTGTTAAGGGGGGGGTCCAAAGGTTCCAATATACCAAAGATCTTTGTTAAGGGGGGGGTCCAAGGGTTCCAAAATACAAAAATTGACCAGGTTTCCTCCGAACTTAATGGGCTAAGGGGGGGGTCCGGACCCCCTAAACCCTCCCCTTATATACGTCCCTGGTCGGCCTCAAGAACGATTGTTGGAATTGGAAGCTAAACCTGAAATGTAATGCAGGTTGGATCCTGGAGACCAGTAGACGCAGTGACCTTCAACGATGTATTGTTCCCTCACGTGGAACACGGCTTCCGAGGCAAGGAGCTGCCCATCATTACATATCACGTAAGCAACGCAGACCAATAATCATAATAGGATTTTTTTTTTTTTTTTTTTTCCAAGTTTTATCTGCGATCAGTTTTTTAACTATGAGCAAATTGTTTGTGGGTGTTGTGTCGGGTAGAGTTCACTCCTGTTTTTTCCCTCTCCAGTAGTCACTCTTCATTAAATTATCAGTCACATGCATTTAGTTGCATGACATCTTTCCTTTTAAGTCGTCTCTTATAAGTAGGTTGTGTAAGTTGCTGTGCAAGTAGATTGGGATGGCTTTTCAGTTTTTCCTGATATGTCTGAGCAGAGGTTTTGATCTCCTCAGCTACTGTGTTGACTTTAAGTATGTCATGTAGTTCCGTATTTCTTATGAACCATGGTGCTCTGGAGATATTTTTCAGGAGGCCATTTTGAATAATAGGAATTGAATTAGATGCCGTCTCTTTTCACTCTCAGTCACAGAAAAGAGACGGCATATAGTTTCTGCTATAGCGACCTTTTTAAGACCGCTGGGGTGTGGACATGGGCGTAGCTATAGCTTTGTTATTGGGGGGGGGGCAAGGGTTCCAAAATACAAAGATCTTTTTTAAGAGGGGTGGGGGGGGGGGGGGGTGTAAGGTACTAAAATACAAAAATACAAAGATTAACTAGGTTTACCCTTTCGAACACAGAAATAATTTTCCAAATCTGTCCAGGCGTCTTCTAGTAAATCGGTAAAAAAAGCACAAAAAAAAAAAGATTCTGACAAATTGTTAACCTCTCCTTTTCTGAAGTCGGCTAAAAAGGCAATTTTAAGCTTGAAAAGAGATGTTATAATTTGTTTTTCAGAACCCCCCATGGACAATACTGAAGATTAACGAATCAGGTGCTGTTGTCCAGTACACAGGCCTTATATTTGACATCGTCGAACAACTTGCCAAAAGCAAGAACTTTACGTAAGGATTCTTTTATTAGCTTTTATCACTGAATGAACACTTTATTGTTTGCCAAGAAAATTAGAACAATAGATACTTACCCCCTTACTTATGAAAGATGTTTAAAGTTGAACACTGGTTAAACAACGTCCTGTCTCTGTTTGTCACTATCCACAAATAAAGACAGGACGTTGCTTAACCAGTGTTTAACATTAAATATGTTTCATTAGTAGGTAAGGCCCTTTAAGTCTAAATTAGTACAATGGGTGGCCTTATCGCTGATATCAACTTATGACTATAGGTGTTCGCAACATTTTTTTTTATTATTCGTAACCTATATTAAAAAGTAAGAAAAGTCGAGTTCTATTTCATTCTCATTGGCTTAATTGGCTTCGAAATAAGATGAATTGTCCCATCTGCAGGCTGATTGTCTAACTTGTCTCAAACCTCAAATCGGTCTCAAACTGTCAAATATGACAGTTCAGTGACCACGCAAGGTTTGTCACATAAGTATATCTCAACGAGACGAAACGCGACAAAAGATACCTACGCTTTTTTAATTATTCGTATCCTATATTAAAAAGTAAGAAAATTGAGTTCTATTTCATTCTCATTGGCTTTTAGAACAAACCCGAAATAAGATGAATTGTCCAATCTGTTCTCTCGTCACTTGTTACGCAATCGTAGAGGTCCCTACTTTATTTTCTATTCTTATCACGTCTCGTAGCACTGCCTACGGCGTAGGCGGTCTACGAATAAAATAAGCGAAGTGAGTGGTGAAAAACACCATTTGTTATGTTACAGGATAAAGATTATACTCCCCAATACTGTGAAGCACGAAGTCTCCAACGCTACAAATATAGGAGTAAGTATATAAAAACATAAACATAACGTTTTCAAATTATGCAGATCTCGTAAGCTCGTAACACATTTTCCCTTACAAGAACTATTTAAAGGTGGTTGGTATAAAATATAAGGACACAATTTTTTATTTTTTATAATTGTAAATGAGTTTTTCGTAAGGAAAAATTGGCTGCTTATGTAAACAAGTACCTACTTAAATTATTTACCTAAAATGTGTAGGCAACCAAATCGTGTAGACACTAAGTCTGTTTTAATTCATTTAGTAGAAACATTTTATTCTGAGAACTTTAGACTCTTCGTATAATAATAAGAATAAAGAATAAAGAATATTTATTGCCAAAATGATCTTACACTAGTTAACAGTTTCGGTGAGGCCCAAACTAGGCATAGAAGCCTGTATCTTGTATAATCATCATCATCATCAGCCCTTGTCATCCCACTGCTGGGCATAGGCCTCAGATCTCCTCGTTTCTGCCATTCGCCACTATCTCGTGCAAATCTAGCCCATGCGCCCTGCGGTAATATATAAAATCTAATATTATTATGCACAAAAGTACGAAAAGTAAGTAAGTTCGTATGAGCAAGCGGCCAACTCTGGTGACGAAGTTTTTAGGCCGCCTAAAGGCCTCCGTCATGGCTTAACGACTTAAAAGCCGGGAACGACTTTTTAACGTACCCTCCGAAGTACTTCTACGAAAGATATTGTGTAATATCAGCAGCCAGTAGCACTCGAAAAATAACTTTTTTTAATTGTACCTACCTAATACACATTTATGTACAGAAACTAAACTACATACTTACTACATATTTAGATAACATTATAAAATACTTTAAGAACAAGTTGAGCCACCGTTGGAAACGATCGTTGGAAACGATCTAAGTACTTATAGGTAACTTAACTGAACCAAACCAGTCGGAAGCGTGACATGGCAATGCTGATCTGTATTGTAATTGAATGATTCAGATGGTGCATAGTAGGAACGCCATGCTAACAATGGCTGCCATCGCTAAAGGAGAAGTGGCGCTTGCTGCAACTGCCTTTACTGTCTTACCGGATCCTATACCAGGTATAGTATTAATAGAGCAGAATAGAGCAGGATGGTGAATTACCGTTTTCTTATGAGAGACAGGGACAACGCAATAGACGCGCGAGAACTTTTGTTTTTCATAAAGGTTTCAATATTCATAGGATGGACCAAACGACGCATTCCATACCATTGTTCCCCTGAAGGGGCCATCAGAACAGTAAAATACATACTGTACCTATATAAGCTATGGCCAATTCTGGTGATGGAGTTTTTAGGCCGCCTGAAGGTCACCGTCATGGCTTAACGACTTTAAAGCTTGGACCGATAATGTGCCCCCCGAAGCATGGAAGTGCTTACCGTCGAAATTGTGACCGCTCAGAGCGATCTATAAGTAAAAGTAAAGTAAGTTCATATGATCAAGTGGCCAACACTAGTGACGGGGTTTTTAGGTCGCCTAAAGGCCTCCGTCAAGGTTTAACGACTTAAAAGCCGGGACCGACAATTCAACATACCCTCCGTAGCACGGAAGCGCTCAGCTCGTAATGCCACTTGCGGTCACCCATCCAAATTGTGACCGCGCACAACGATTAACCAAGAACGTCTATTTAAGCAAGCTACACCAAGAGCGCTTCAGAACAATCTTTAAAGTCCGTATTCTACAATGATCTTTTCAAAAAGTGGAAGATACTCACCAAACTCACTAAAATGCCTGTTCCTACTCGAGTGAGTCATGTAGGCCTAACATGTGCAACATCGAGAGTCGAGAAAATAGTTTTCTCGATCGGTTAAACTGCTCTAGCGAATGCGTTACAGTAGTACGACCGATCGAGATATCTCTCTCGATGTTGCACATGTTAGGCCGGCTGGGGACAAAACTGCCCTCATTGCCTCGCGGAACATCGTCTCGAACGCACCTTGAATTTGCTACTAAACAAGGATAGAGAGAGCAACTAAAGCAGTCGTGCGAGTGAGACAGCATTGCAGAGCGGCCGGGCTCTATCATTATCGGCTCCATTCGGCCAGATCCGACAGAACCCGTCTGCCATTCCTGTCTCGCTCACACAACAGTTTAATTTCTCTCTAAATCCTTATTTATCGGCAACAGTGTATGTAGTCCAAGCCCGAGCCCAAGTTTTGGCTTGCGATGTTAGTGCGTCACCTGTCTTCCCCTTTTTGAAAAGGTCATTGGTATTCTACGTCACGTGTGATTCACTGGGACCGTGAAACATTTTTCGGATGTATGCCTGACAAAATGGGGGAGATTAGAAATATAGTCGTTTGGTTTTAGATTATGAATTGTTTTCAGGGATAAACTACACAATACCTATTAGCACTCAGCCGTATGCGTTCATGATCGCCAGGCCAAGGGAGCTGAGTAGGGCTATGCTTTTCTTGCTGCCTTTTACTACAGATGTAAGTAATCTGCCCAGCCTAATCCTTCTTCTTCTTCTTCTTTGGGTTCCCCTCCTATCGGAGATTGGACAACATCATGGCTATTTTTATTTTGGAAACTGCGGCTCTAAAAAGAGATGTGGTACTGCAGTCAAACAGGAATGGCGTCTCCTGCCAACTCCTCTTCTCCCTTCTATCTTTCCTTGGATGATCAGTTGCAGTATGTGGTATTTGTCGTTTCTCATGACATGACCTAATCCATCTCAACCAATGTCCCAGGCACTACAATGTCCCGTTAAGTGTAGACAAAAAATACCTCCTGACACTGTATAAATCATCTAGTAAAGATGTACTCGTAATATCTGTAATGTAATATCAGGCTGTAATGTAGTATCATGCCTAAGTAATCTGACACATGCAGATAATTGAGGTTCTCTGCGAGCTATTAGAGAGAGAGTAAGGACAGGCTCATGACTTTATTTCTATGCACTGTAACTGTCAACTGAAATCTTCAAATATTCAGTATCACTCAGAGGATTTTTAACGTATTTTTGTGAGTGTTGGATTTATTTGTGCAGTGTCCAGAATTTCTTCAAAAGTCATATTCAGATCCATAAAGCATTGAACTCATCTCTACCATTTTAATAATGTCTCAGGTCAGCTTCCCGTTAATTGTAGCCGTATAGCCTTCTTGACGTTATAAAAATCTATATCAAAATGTATATTTTGATATTATGTTATGTTATGAAAATCTATATCAATACTAATGTAATAAAGCGGAAGAGTTTGTTCTTTTGAAGGCGCTAATCTCAGCGAACTACATACCAGTCGCATTTGAAAAATATTTCCGCATTTGATAGTTCGTTTCTTGAGGAAGGTTATAGGCCATTCAATAACTAAATTAGCGTACCATATTATAAATGTGAGAGTGTGTTTATTTGTTTGTTTATTTGTCCTGCTTTCACGTCAAAACAGAGAGACGGATTGATCTGATTTTTTGTGTGAAGATAGTTGGAGGGCTGGAGAGTAACATAGGTTACTTTTTAGCCGGGTACGACGTGAGCGAAGCCGCGGGCAGCAGCTAGCTAAATGGCGGATGAAACCGCTGAGTAAGTACAGTTGGTAAAGATTTACTTAAAGGCCTAAGTTTCCATCCCCAGACTTGGCTCTGCCTAGGCTTCGCGGTGATCCTAATGGGCCCTACTCTGTACATCGTGCACCGCCTGAGTCCTTACTACGAGGCCAAGAAGATAACGCGACAAGGAGGCCTAGCCACCATACATAACTGCTTGTGGTATATTTATGGAGCGCTGTTGCAGCAGGGTGAGTCGTTTTGAAGAACTTAGGTTTTGTTGCAGAGATTGTAGCGCCCTAGCATTGCAGGATAGTCGAGGCGTAGAAATAATAAAGCCATCATATCCAACGCACTATATCACTCACAATATGTCATCGAATACTCGTCGTAGTTTGAGGATTACACAAATGATAGAAGATTATAGTAACCACCTAAGTAGACATTAGATTCAGCGTACAAACAGAAAAGAAAAGCCAGAAGACATGCTTACACAACAGCATGCCGCAGAACAGAGGGAGAGGGAAAAACAAGCAAGCTGTCAATTATGACATCAAACTAATCATAGACAATTAAGAGAGTAACTAGCCGCAGCAGTAATGTACTATTGTTAACGATTGGATCTTTTGTTTTGTTTTCTAAATCATGTCCTTACGTTAGCAGGCTCGCTGTACTTCGCTCCTAATGTTCTGTATGTCTGTAATTTGTTTTAATGTTCATGTGGTGTACAATAAAGTGTTAATCTATCTATCTATCTATCTCGCTGCGGCTGCACCCTTCGGAGGGCTTCGGAGGCATGGCAGTGAGCGCGTTACAAAAAAAGCGTACCTACTATAAAATATCAGATTACTTGGATGACAAAAACGCTAGGACTGAACGTGCTCCAACTCCGTTTATTTATATTAAAATCATAAAATATTGTGTCAAAACTGTATCAAACAATTGACGTGTCAAAGTGATCAACCTAACATAACATTGAATAAATCATCTTGAGTTTGAGTTTGAGTAAGTATATGCTTGTTGTTGCGTGCCTTTCAAATTATATCTAGGAATGTGCAATTTGTTGTTAGATTCATCCCTTAGTTTTCTAGCAGGTCTTGATTTTTAATAAATAGCTCCGAGTGTATGACAAATTCAGCTGCTAAACACACGTTTTCCAGGTGGTATGTACCTCCCCCGCGCCGACAGCGGCCGCCTAGTCGTGGGCACATGGTGGCTTGTAGTGCTAGTAGTTGTCACCACCTACTCCGGCAACCTGGTGGCCTTCCTCACCTTCCCCAAGCAAGAGATGATGATGATGATGATTTTTAATAAATATCTCTGAGTGTTGCTTGACAAATTCTGCATTACACACGTTTGTCCAGGTGGTATGTACCTCCCCCGAGCCGACAGCGGTCGCCTAGTCGTGGGCACGTGGTGGCTTGTAGTTCTGGTGGTGGTTACCACCTACTCCGGCAACCTGGTGGCCTTCCTCACCTTCCCCAAGCAGGAGATGCCCGTCACAACCGTGGGAGAGTTGGTGGAGAACAGTGCGGGTTATACATGGTCTATTACTAAAGGATCCTTTTTGGAGATGGAGCTTAAAGTGAGAATTACATACGAGCATACCTAATTCTAAGTATAGTATTATTATTACTTAAGTACCTTGTTTATATTTGTTATAGTGTTAAACCACACTTAGCTATATTTACATGTGAAAATGAAAAACCTTATTTTCAATTCCGACGGGATTCGAACCCGCAATGATACAAGCGATCCTCCTTTAGCCGGAGTGCCTTTACCAATTCGGCCACGGATATTATTATTACCTACCTAGTATAGTATTCTATCAGTTATCAGCTTGTATTATGGGAACCAGATTATTAGTTATCTGGTTCCCATAGTACAAGCTTTGCTTAGTTTGGGGCTAGATGGCGCTGTGTGAAATTGTCCACTAATATTTATTTATTTAAAGCTGTGATTCTATTGTACGTCTTTAACACAGAACTGTATCGAGATAGAAGAAAAAAGTTCGTTGATTTGTATGGAAACCGACCGTGTGACATTTTGTGTAGTTACTTTGACGAACGCAGTTGACAGTTTGGATTACATTGCTGGTTTTCAATGCTCGCCAAGTCTGGCGCGTCAAATTAAAGCCGCAATGGAATGAATTTTGAATGAACTTCGCGGCGAGCAAAGAAGTCCTCAGCCCTTTTTTTCGGCACGCGAGGTACATTACACTCTTTGCTTCTTTCTCGATATAATTCTGTGGTCTTTAACCTTCAAATTAAAGAACTTTACGATTGCCATCAGACGGGCAGTTCAAAAGAGCATTAACAAAACTTCATACCTAAATCATAATAGAAATACTTCGTAGATGTAAAATAGTTTCTTTTGGTACAGAAATCGGACGAGCCGAAGTACATTGCGTTGTCCAAAGGTGCGGAAGTGTCAGCTGGTACGGGAGCGACTGGAAATGTCGGCGCAAGTAATATCAATAAGCTAATTAATTATTATTATAGACCGAGCGAGCGAAGCGTCTCTGCTTCAGCTTGAACAAAAATGCTTTCGTTTATCCGCCAGATGTCTGTCGGACGTCTGTCTGTCTGTTTGTATGTTCTCCTCTACAGGTCGCATTTCTTAACCATTTCTCGTGAAATTTTGTGGGGGGAAATCCAAAAATCAGGGTAAATATCCCGTTTATAGTGTTTACAAGGAATATGTATGATCTACTAGCTTCCGAACGCGGCTCCGCTCGCGTGTATCTATCCGGATAATAAGTAACCACTGGTGAGAAGGTGGTCCCAGGCGATTCAATGCCTACCTAGTGGTTAAAAGGCTGATTCCACTGGTAGAAATCTAAAAGTGAGCAATATACTGCATTTTGAGGATCTATTCTGCTCATCACGCTGAAGATCCTCATCAAATCTTCACCAAATTTTTATGAGACTAACTTAAAGTTACAACCTTTCAAACAAATCATATCTCAACCTTATGAAATCCGATTTAGATGATTCTTTTTTTGTTTGAAAGGTTGTAACTTTTAGTCCATGATAGTCTCAAAAGTCAAGCATTAACTCGGCCAGACAGCGTTTGAGCAGAGCTTTCTTTTCCTTGGATGACTGATCCATCGTAATATTTATTATCTGTTATTAATTTTTCTACATCTAAAAAGCTGTTGATCTAATATCTGTTCACACTTTGTTCATATTTTATAAACTGTTTAATAAACGTGAATAATTGGCTTTCTGGTTCTAAGTTAAGTTAATCTATTCTGTTATTTAAGCTGTTGGTTTTCCAATAAATCTATAAATCTAAATCAAAATTTTTTATCATACATGTTCCGTTGTCCAGGCTCCAGAATGCTGCAGAGAGTTCGTACCTCGCGACACGCGCTGATAGATTGGAAACTCCGCCTGCGGTATTTAATGAGCGCCGATGCTATCCAACATGACTCCTGCGATTTCGCACTCAGTGAGTTTGAGCCAACATCTTGCATGAATGCTGATTGATACAAGCATTTTACAGAACTCCATTCTGTAGCCACTCAATTTACAGCTTCATTATAGCCAGTAATTTGAGCGCATTAATCGATACCAGCATAACTCCGTAGTATGGGCCCTAACTAGACCAATGCGATGATGTACGAACGATATTTATGTATTGGCATTTGTTATGGGGAAACTTCAGTTACAGATTAAGGGATGATTTATATTAAACCGGGCCGTGCCCGTGGCGTGCCGGGTACGTGGCCCGGACGGGATACGGATTTGAAATGTTACATACATTTTATATGAAGCAGTTGAGGTAATGCTACGTACTTTATACTCGTAACACCGGCATCGTCGATAACAAACATAATTTCATCACGCTAATATTTTACCTGGATTGGATCAAACTCACACTATAGCACAGAAGACTGAACCACCACCAACTGAGCAGTTAGAGACAGAAGTTTCCTTTCTCATAATGCCCATCACACACACAGCAGATAATAGGTATATCTTATATGAAATTTAAATCTTGAGATCGCGCCCATACAAATTCTATGGAGGACCGCACACAGCGAATATAAATTACAAAATATATTTGGTGCGATCTGTCAAGATTTATGTTTCATAAGATATATTATTATCTGCTGCGTGTGTGGTGCGCTATCTCCGAGATTATTAATCAATGGGTTTCGTTATCTTTTAGGTGTGGAAGAATTTCTCGAAGAACAGATCGCTATGATCGTGCCAGCTGGGAGCCCTTACTTGTCTATTATCAATAAGGAGTAAGTTCTGGTAACCGGGATGGGTTACCAACCAATTCGCAAACCGCAACGAATGCTATTCAATGTACAGTTCTCACAATGGATCTAGGCATTCGTGAAGTTAGGCTTTTCGCTGCGCAGTAGTAATTTTGAATGAAAAAGTTGCACTGCGTATCGAAACGGCTAACTTCACGAATGCCAAGATCCGTTGGAAGAAGTGTACTTAGTAACTTCGTTTTCCATTAAAGTATTTTTTTATTTTTTCGGCTTAATCGTTGTGCAGCCTATTTTGATTACTTAGATATCTTCTATTCTGTTATAATGCCGCTTGGGCAATATATACGTCAGATTTTTACCTACCCAGCAAAGGGTAAAATCGGGTTGTGGAGGATGACGATGGATACAATAATATGGAACAGTATCACAGAGCATAATTTTTTTAGGCTGCATTTTTTATTATTTATTTATTTATTTATTTAATAAATAAAAAGTTACATAAGGTTTTGTTGTAAGTATCCAAAAAACTTATATTAAGTTTGTCCAGGACACTGTGTTCTCGTTATACATGTTGAATTATTTTAAAATCCTTATCAAAGTATTGTACACCAATCTGAGTTGGTAACATAGAGTCCACTATTTATATTAAGATCTGTAATTTACACCTATGTTAAACAATATATGAATTATGAATTATGAATATGAATTATGAGCATGTGTTTCAGGATAAACCGTATGCACAAGGCCGGTCTGATCTCTAAATGGCTGAGCGCGTATTCGCCGAGACGCGACCGATGCTGGCAGGCGGCCGGGGCCGTGGCGCAGGAAGTCAACAACCATACCGTGAACCTCAGCGATATGCAGGGCTCTTTCATCGTGCTATTCCTAGGTATAGATTCTCTCTAGCGAATAAAACTAAGAGTCTAAGGGCGGTATTGAAGGGGTCTGGTGCCGTAGCACAGGAGGTAAAAAACCATACCGTGAACCTCAGCGATATGCAGGGCTCTTTCATCGTGCTATTCCTAGGTATAGATTCTCTCTAGCGAATAAAACTAAGAGTCTAAGGGCGGTATTGAAGGGGTCTGGTGCCGTAGCACAGGAGGTAAAAAACCATACCGTGAACCTCAGCGATATGCAGGGCTCTTTCATCGTGCTTTTCCTAGGTATGTACTGTACCCTCTCTAAATAAATAAATAAATAAATAAATAAATAAAGCCTTTATTCTACTACTGTTTTCACAAATTTTCTTACTTACTAAACTAAACTAAACTAAACATGCATCAATGATTTTAAAGTTACTTTTACTTATAATTTTACTTAACTATACTTATTATTTTTCTATACTTATTGTTTTAGCTTAGCTTATACCGCCTTCAGTAGCAGTCGCCTCCTTGGCGTAGGCCTCCCCCATCGCTTTCCATGTTGACCTGTCTCGGGCTATAGTCATCCAGTTTGGACCTGCTTTTTCTAAAAAGATATCCTCCCACCGTTTCTTCGGCCGACCTCTGCTCCTTGTCTCACTTCTTGGTATCCATTCTGTTAATCTTTTTGCCCATCGATTCCCTTCCATTCTGCAAACATGTCCAGCCCATTTCCATTTTAATGATCTTATAATTTTAGTGACATCACTGAGTTTAGTTTTTTTCCTTATAATACTGTTCTTAATTTTTTCTTTTTGCCTTATTCCCAGCATGCTTCTCTCCATTTTCCTTTGACATATGGCTAGTTTATTTTCATCTTCTTTTTTCAAGGACCAGCTTTGGCAACCGTAAGTTAAACATGGGAGAATAGCCACTTCGTAAAGTTTTTTCTTAATCTGTATATACAGATATAGAATACAGGCCCTGGGCCTGTATTCTATTAAATGACAACCGCTTTGGTTTTGGTTCGAACTCTTAAATGTCAGCCATTTGGTGAATAGTAGAATAGCTTTTCAAAAATTTGTACTGCCAAAGTTCAAAACCTCACCACAACTGAGTCGTTTGTTATTAGTAGTCATGGTCAACAGTCGCTTTAGTTGAGGTTTTGGTTGAGGTTGATAAAAAGTTCGGTAGGGCATTTCTCCTCAAATTGTTATTTTTGACGATTTTTTAGTCACTTTTTATCCCTTTAGTTTAGGTCTAATCTTTGATGCTGGAATGATTTGTATGTTAAAAATAAGTTATTTAACGAGGGGTATCCATCAAATTAACTGATATTTTAGGAGATAATCAAAATTGTCGGTTGCTAGGAATGACCCTAAGTGAGAAAAATGATTAAATTGTAGAGAAGAATGACGGTGTGTTGCTAAAAATGATAAATCCATCAAAAACACATGTTTCTGATCATAACAGCATAGATTAAAATTATCTAAGTATAAAATAGCTAAGTGTATATTCTCAAAATTAGCTAAGTGTATTATGTTATGTAAATAAGTGGGATTTGTAAGGATTGACAAAATCACCATGTTCTTAAATCGATGCCTATTTTTATAATATTCCTTAAAAAAATTTTACTTTTAGGGTTCTGTGCCTCAAAAGGTAATAAAAAGGAACCCTTATATGATAACTTTCTTGTCCGTCTGTCTGTCTGTCTGTCCATGTGTCACCATCGATTTTCTCAGGAACGGGTAGACCTAGCAAGTTGAAATTAATATTATATACTGAGGTCTATAGTACCTATTAGGTGTATAAAAATCAAGGTCCTGAGTTAACACGATAAAAAGATATGGGCAAATTTAGATTTTCGTGAATACTTGTAGGTACCAAAATGTACCTTAATTTTCAACTTTTTTTACTTTTCGGAATTTTTCCTTTATTTGTGCTGTTAAACCTTGCTTTTCACCAAAATTGTCAATTCTAGGTCAACCGGAAGTACCCTATAGGTTTTGGGTCAAAAACCTAAATGGTAGTTCCTGTTGACCTAGAATCACGAAATTCGGCAAAAAGCAAGGTCTTACAGCAGAAATAAAGAAAAAAATCCAAAAAATAAAAAAAGTTGAAAATTAAAAGGTGTCCCCATACATACATAGTTGACACCGATTAAGATAGTCCTCTGAGTTGTATGGGTGCTCATACAGTTCAGAGGACTAGCTTATTATGGCGGTATAATGGGTAGGTATCTACGGGAACCTCGGCGCACGAGTTCAACTCGCACTTGACAGGTTTTTTTTAGATATAATTACCTAATACCTCCTATCATTTGACATAAAAGTAAATCTTCTCAAAATTAAGGAATAGTAATAACAATAAGCCCGCAGGGCACCTTTGAGGCGAGGTGTCGAATGAGTAGCAACCCCGCGGACCCGTGTGCTCCCAGGGGGAGGTCACTGTTTCTCATCTCAGCTTGCCTTGATTGACACCGACGAGAAACAGTCCACCTCCGTGTTGTCTTCACCGGCCGGACGGAGTGGAGTCGCTAGAGCATTGCTCGGGGGCTGGAAGGTGTTACGTAAGTGATGGGTGGGGCACGCTGAAGTGAAGTGAAGCTGAACCCTCAGGGAGCTCGTGATCGTCGTTTAAAACCCGGTACGTATACATCAGACCACCCTCTAGCAACTCACGTATTTTTGCCCCCTTCTTGTCACACGAGTGACTGTTTTGGGGGAACCAGTTGTGAGTTGGCGAGTCTCCGCCCGCCATTTTGACCATTTTGTACGTGTTTGTAATTGTTTCTATATTTTTTTAAACCAAAAATCATCATTCTTAGCAACAATCATCATTGTTATCATCATTTTTAGCAACACGCGTCATCGTGTTTTTGTCGTTGTTGCTTGTAATGAGGTTGTGAAAAATGACGAACTCCAGAAAACAATTCGTAACTTGTATTTCCGAATGCAGACCAAAAGAAAAATGTTAGTGATCAATAGCTGCATGTTTAATTTAGCTTAAGTCGAAAAATAATGTAAATTTGACGCACTGATTTCATAGTTATAGTAATAAATCAGAATGACGAAAAAAGTGTCACACCTTGGAGAATCATATTCAATAGCTCACCTTTCCGAAATGCGACGCGTCTTGCCTCCGTGAAGTGCTCTGGCCGATTGGTCCAGGAGGGCACGAGTCGTGCCCTCCTGGACCAATCGGCACCAATCGGCACCAGTCGTGCCGCACGACATTTGATGTTCAACACGATCTTTCAATGCCTTTCGGTTTACGTATTACGATGAAAACAAAAACTGGTGACTGTAATGATGCATATTTTGTAACAGGATTTTGATTAAATCTACCATCGAATTCCAATCAAATAATTAAAACTGTTTCTTGGCATTAGATTACAGAGTTTGTTATCTATAAATATCAGTAATTACAATTAAACATAGTAAACAAATGAATATTTTATGACGAGAAACTCCTATTCACATGTCGAAAATGGCTATTTTTGGAGGTTTTTTGTAAATATCTTTTTACCTTATAATTTAAATGAAATTTCACTATCGATACCTTTTTTGTAATATATCTAGACATTCAAATCTAAGCTTTTGTTTACAAAATAATGAACAGTTTAGGAATAATCTTAAGGAACCTAAATTTTGGCCCCCCTGGAGAAATGCCCGGTACCGGAATCGAGCCCCTGGTATCTGCCAACTTACCTGTCGGACCGCCCGCCGCGCCGGCCGGCGAGAAAACGAGTACCTATCAACTATTTTATTTTATTGAACTCGCCGAGAGGCCAAGTAGCGGTCATTTCTGTCACCGCGAGCGAGTAGCGCGAGTAATCGCCTGCCACACTCGCACTCTCGCTTATGGCCCAGCGCGACAAAACTATCAGAACTACACACTCGCTCCTCGCTGATCGCCAACTCGTTTATAGTTTCTAGTTCTACTCGTTTCTCGTTCATCGCCGGCGGTCGGACAACTGCCTTAATTTGAGTTTACTGTTTCGTTAAGCATCAAAACGAAATAACACTTGAAATATCTCAAAAACGTGTATTAAAAAGCTGTTGACCTGGGCCTGTATTCTATTAAATGACAACCGCTTTGGTTTTGGTTCGAACTCTTAAATGTCAGCCATTTGGTGAATAGTAGAATAGCTTTTCAAAAATTTGTACTGCCAAAGTTCAAAACCTCACCACAACTGAGTCGTTTGTTATTAGTAGTCATGGAAACAGTCGCTTTAGTTGAGGTTTTGGTTGAGGTTGATAAAAAGTTCGGTACCGGAATCGAGCCCCTGATCTAAAAGTAGCTGCTGGCAAGCGGCCGGGGCCGTGGCGCAGGAAGTCAACAACCATACCGTGAACCTTAGTGATATCACAGATTAGAATCTGTGGTGATATGCAGGGTTCTTTCATCGTGCTGTTTCTAGGTATGGACCCTTACTGGCCCTTATATCTACAAGGCTGGGCTGATCTAAAAGTAGCTGCTGGTAGGCGGCCGGGGCCGTCAAACAGGATGTCATCAACCACACCGTGATATGCAGGGCAGTTTCATCGTGCTGTTTCTAGGTATGGACCCTCACTGGCCTTTATATCTACAAGGCTGGGCTGATTTAAAAGTAGCTGCTGGTAGGCGGCCGGGTCCGTTTCATAGGATGTCAACCACCACACCGTGAACCTCAGCGATATGCAGGGCTCGTTTATCGTGCTATTCCTAGGTATGGACCCTCTTTAACAAGACCAAAACCACAAGTCAAAGGCCTGTATTGTAGGCGGCTGGGGCCGTGGCGCAGGAGGTCAACAACCATACAGTGAACCTCAGCGATATGCAGGGCTCTTTTATCGTGCTATTCCTAGGTATAGACCCTCTCTAGCGGACAAAACCACGAGTCTAAGGCCTGTATTGTAGGCGGCTGGTGCCAATAGGAGGTCAACAATCACACTGTGAACCTCAGCGATATACAGGACTCTTTCATAGTGCTATTCCTAGGTATGGATGGACCCTCTCTAGCGAAACCAAAACCACAAGTCAAAGGCCCGTATTGTAGGCGGCTGAGGCCGTGGCGCAGAAAGTCAACAAGCACACCGTGAACCTCAGCGATATGCATAGCTCTTTCATCGTGTTGTTTCTAGGTATGGACCCTCACTGGCCCTTATATTTTCAAGGCTGGTCTGATCTAAAAGTAGCTGCTACTTTTAGATCAGACCAGCCGGGGGCCGGGGCTGTCAAATAGGATGTCAACAACCACGCCATGAATATCAGCGATATGCAGTGCTCTTTCATCCTGTTCTGTGCTGTTCCTAGGTATAGTTCGTGCTGTTCCGGGGATGGTTCCCTGGCTCTTATACAATGCTGGTCCCCGGTCATGAATGAGTCTAAGGACCGCATTTACAGTCTGTCACGACTTGAGTGTAGATGGTTTACTGGCCACGACGCGACCGCTGTTAGCAGGCAGCTGAAACAACATAAAAACGAATTACCCTTCATTACTAATTACTTTTCGCCTTTTTAAATTAAGATCTAAGCCATGACGGAGGCCTAAAAACTCTGTCACCAGAGCTAGCCTCCAGTTATACATACTCATACATACATTTCATTTTGTTTCAGGATTCTTCTCAGCATTAACTGTGTTACTCTTGGAATGGCTCTACAACCGACGGAAGCGACACAGTGAAAATATTGTTATTAAGCCCTATATTGAATAAATGATTGGAGCAAAGACTTAATAGTAGATTGTTGCACGAGGGTTGAAAGTAACCTATTGCGGCACGAGATGGTTTGGCGCCTGAGCGTAGCGAGGGCGCTAATAGTTCGAGTGCCGTAATAGGTATTTCACCCGAGGTAAACATTTCTGCTTTTCATTTCGAATATTAGGAAATTAATAAAAACCTGATTAGCTCATTTTATAAAAATCTCTGCTTTCGATCGACAAAACAGATAAAAATCGAATTGGTGCTTTAAAAAAATACTGGCTGGTAGCTTACCACTGAAAAAAAAAAACAAAAAAGGCGCCCACCTTTTTTTTTCAGCCAGTATTTTTTGTCATTGAAATAGATGGTAAATATTTCAAGCTCAAAATCTTGTTTAAATAATAATAATTTAGTGAAAAGTAATTATTAATAACAATACTCATGTAATAAATTGTTGAAAATATTTTTTACAGCAATTCTCAATAAAAAGGTAAAATAGAAATGTCAAATGCTTTTGCTTTGCTTTTGCTGTGTAAAAAGTTTCAACATGACTCAATAGAAATGTCAAAATAGAATGATTTTTTTTTAATTTGACAGCAGGGAAAATTGCTTCCCAGGGCGGAAAAGTACTACTTTCATCCCTCTGTTCAGGTAACTTCAAGCGTACTTTCCGTGTATGAGAAATGAAAATAATTTTCTAAAGCTACTTTTTTATCAGGAAAATATCGGCTGTGGCCACGTGGTTCGACAGCAATGAAATCAGTGAAATATATTAAAAACGTGGAACTTTTTAAAAGCGTTGGAATGAAAATACTTCGACAATACTTAAATAAAATACTCACTTAACGATAATATTTTTATCGACAGATCAGTGTTAGTTGCTCGATCTAGAGTGTAAATGTTCTTACAGATAATTTGAATTGTATCTCATCAATATAAGTAAGTACCTACCTTAGAATCTGGATTTTAAGATAACACTAATATTATAAATGCGAACGTTTGGATGTTTGGATGTATATTTGTTCAAGGTTTGTTCCTCTATAACTCGACAACCACTGAACCGATTGGCTTGAAATTTAAAATATAAGTAGATAGATAATGACCAATGGAATATGACATAGGCTACTTTTTATCTGGGCTACACGCAAGCGAAGCCGCGGGCAGAAGCTAGTAGAGATTATTATGCAAATATCTTGTTTACAACTGCGTCCATGCTTTGCGGACGTGATCGTATACATGTTTCTACTTTATCTTTATTTATATTTTAGGCCGACTTTAAAAAGAAGGAAGTTCACAATTCGATTGACTATAGGTACTTAGGTACCTATGTTTAGGTAGAATGGTTTTGTTTATTATTTAAATAAGTATACTTATCTAATATATATATATCTAATATCGTGCCAATTTTCGTAGTTGATCAGAAATCGTTTTTAATTTCTGGGCCTGGTTTGCCTCGACATTGCAGTTGTTATCGAATTATAAAACAAAGGAAACAAAAACAGTGAATAAAGATGACTGTTTATGTAGGTATTTGTATTAACTTTCAGGAAATCGAACGGAAACAATTAAAAGGTTGATGACGAAGCCTACTTTTATAAAGTGAATAAGTTACAAAACCGTTAATTAAACCTGAAACACTTGGGTAAAGAAATAAAAGTACCTAATCATACTAATATTATAAATGTAGAAGTTTGTGAGTCTGTATGTAGTGTGTATTAGTAAGCAACTTTGTATGTATTTATTACTTCTTCAAACTGAAACGGGGCGCACCAAATGATGGGAATGGACATAGCTAATACCCTGGACAAACACATTACGGAACTTTTTCCCGTGACGTGAATTTTATAAATAAGTCTCATTATCATTTTGAGATCCGCTGATCAGCTGACGGTGTACTTGCTACTTGCTTGTGCTTGAGGATGGCACTGACCGCGTTAAACTGCGGGTGAAACCACGAAGCGCGCCTAGTGTGGCTGGAAGGAATCCTTTGTGCAACTGTGCAACTCATCCATTGTTTTTATAATTGGTATCGTAAGTACCTACCTATTTTTGTATTGTAAATTGTGTAGGTACTTACTTAAATGTTTTTATGTAGGTAAGTACTTGCTTTATTTTAATTTATGTCTCACACAGATCTACGACTACTGGGTGCAACAAAATTACTCTCTCGATTTGAAACAAAAACGAATACTTACATATTTAATATAGGTAGATACTTACTTAGCTTTATAAAATGCAATAAGAACAAGTTGAGCCAACTAAAGATCGTTTAAAATGATCTATATGTAGCTCAACTGATACAAGCCACTGCCAGAAGCGTGCCCAAGACACTGGCAGCATTACTGCGCTGGATGGCAATGCTAATCCGTTGAGCCAAATAAGTGCCTGACCTCGGATCACGCGTTGCTTCGATCAGCCGCCCAGAAAGAATTTTGAAATTCAAAATGTTACAGAACTTAAATTAATAAAATATTTTACCAAATCCTAGCCGAAGAATCCATTGTTTAACTTTTCTGGATTACTTTTAGTACACCCTGTATTGTATGAAAATCATCTTGTAAAGTAGCAAAACTCTTCAAACAACTTCTAAAAGAAATTACGTACAGTGCAGGTTCGATTCCGCCATGTTACAAAACAGAGGGTCATTGACACTATTGCATAATACAGCGACACATCTCTGAAGCCAGACGTTACTAATAGGTATACGAAGCATGCTAGTTATGCTTTAGGAAAAAAACCATTCGAATTCTTATAATATTCATAGAATAACTGATCAAGTAGGTACCTATCTAATACTTTACTGCAGGTATGGCACAGCTTAGAAATAGGTGAGAGTAGGGTCACTTAGGTAGGTACCTACAACGTAAATAAATTCGTATACCTACTTACAGTACGGCCAACGGATCTCGGCTTGCGTGAAGTTAGCCGTTTCGATGCGCAGTGCAACTTTTTCATACAAAATTTTCTACTGCGCAGCGCAGAGCCTGACTTCACGTACGCCTAGATCCGTCGGCCCAACTGTACCTACCTAATACATTTTTTATATTCGGTGTCCGTAGTCAATTACCAATGAATTATTCAGCAGTACCAAGTCTACTCCATCTCAACACTGTCCCAGGCACTACAGTAGGCAAAGATTGCCTCCAGACACTGTATAAATCATCTAGGCCTCATTAACTTCGTCAAAGTTGCGCCAAGGATTTAACTATTGGCATTCTTTTTTGTTAGACATTTAGCGGCATTTACACGATAGAGATTATCCCACGGATCCGGACTGTACAGATATCTTTAAAGATATCTGTAAAGATATCTGTAAAGATATCCGCGGATAAAACTAGCGGCCTTTAAACGGTAAAGTTTTTCCCACGGATCCGGACTGTAAAGATATCTGTAAAGATATCTGTAAAGATATCTGTACAGATAACCGCAGATTTTGGACTGGTGCGTGGAACGGTATAAATTTACAAAGTTTTTTTCTTGATTCTTGAATTTTGAACCTTGAATCTGAAATTTTGAATCTTGAATCTTTGAAGTGACAGCTGTCAAACTTCAAATGGCCATATCTCGGGAACTACTCGTCCTAGACTCCCCGTTCTCAGTTCAAATGAAAGCTATGACCAAGATCTTCATTTGAAGTGACAGCTGTCAAACTTCAAAGCGCCATATCTCGGAAACTACTCGTCCTAGACTCCCCGTTCCCAGTTCAAATGAAAGCTATGACCAAGATCTTCATTTGAAGTGACAGCTGTCAAACTTCAAACCGCCATATCTCAGGAATTACTCGTCCTAGACTCCCCGTTCTCAGTTGAAATGAAAGCTATGACCAAGATCTATATTTTCAATAACAGCTGTCAAAATGACATCTGTCATCTGAAATGTAGATCTTGGTCATAGCTTTCATTTGAACTGAGAACGGGGAGTCTAGGACGAGTAGTTCCCGAGATATGGCCATTTGAAGTTTGACAGCTGTCACTTCAAATGAAGATCTTGGTCATAGCTTTCATTTGAACTGAGAACGGGGAGTCTAGGACGAGTAGTTTCCGAGATATGGCGGTTTGAAGTTTGACAGCTGTCACTTCAAATGAAGATCTTGGTCATAGCTTTCATTTGAACTGGGAACGGGGAGTCTAGGACGAGTAGTTTCCGAGATATGGCGCTTTGAAGTTTTTGACAGCTGTCACTTCAAATGAAGATCTTGGTCATAGCTTTCATTTGAACTGGGAACGGGGAGTCTAGGACTAGTAGTTTCCGAGATATGACGGTTTGAAGTTTGACAGCTGTCACTTCAAATGAAGATCTTGGTCATAGCTTTCATTTGAACTGAGAACGGGGAGTCTAGGACGAGTAGTTCCTGCGATATGGCCGTTTGAAGTTTGACAGCTGTCACTTTAAATGAAGATCTTGGTCATAGCTTTCATTTGAACTGGGAACGGGGTGTCTAGGACGAGTAGTTTCCGAGATATGGCGCTTTGAAGTTTGACAGCTGTCACTTCAAATGAAGATCTTGGTCATAGCTTTCATTTGAACTGGGAACGGGGAGTCTAGGACGAGTAGTTTCCGAGATATGGCGCTTTGAAGTTTGACAGCTGTCACTTCAAATGAAGATCTTGGTCATAGCTTTCATTTGAACTGAGAACGGGGAGTCTAGGACGAGTAGTTTCCGAGATATGGCGGTTTGAAGTTTGACAGCTGTCACTTCAAATGAAGATCTTGGTCATAGCTTTCATTTGAACTGGGAACGGGGAGTCTAGGACGAGTAGTTTCCGAGATATGGCGCTTTAAAGTTTGACAGCTGTCACTTCAAATGAAGATCTTGGTCATAGCTTTCATTTGAACTGGGAACGGGGAGTCTAGGACTAGTAGTTTCCGAGATATGGCGGTTTGAAGTTTGACAGCTGTCACTTCAAATGAAGATCTTGGTCATAGCTTTCATTTGAACTGAGAACGGGGAGTCTAGGACGAGTAGTTCCTGCGATATGGCCATTTGAAGTTTGACAGCTGTCACTTTAAATGAAGATCTTGGTCATAGCTTTCATTTGAACTGAGAACGGGGAGTCTAGGACGAGTAGTACCCGAGATATGGTCATTTGAAGTTCAAAGTCACTTCAAAGATTCAAGATTCAAAATTTCAGATTCAAGGTTCAAAATTCAAGAATCAAGGATCGAAATCCAGGATCGAAATCCAAGATCGAAACCAAGGATCGAAATCAAAATCGAAATCAAAATCAAGGATCGAATTCAAGGATCGAAACCATGGATCGAAATCAAATTTTGTCGAGCGCGATAAAGTAAAAATATCCTGAAATTTAAATGACATGGGCACACTACTAATCCGACGAGTGTGAAAGAGACAAAGCTACTAAGAAAGCCTCTCAACAAGACCAACAATCCTTATAACCAAGATTAAATGATAATAGATCGTTGCGTGGACTGTACAGATATCTGTAAAGATATCCGCGGATAAAACTAGCGGCCTTTAAACGGTAGAGTTTTTAGCACGGATCTGGACTGTACAGATATCTGTAAAGATATCTTTAAAGATATCTTTACAGATATCCGCGGATAAAACTGTCAAAGGTTGGAATGGCAGAGATCGATCCGCGGGAAAATCCGCAGGCCGATCTCTGCGTGTAAATGCTGCTAATGACAAATAAGGATGTCAATAGATAAATCCGTGGCGCAACTTTGACAGAAGTTAATTCGAGTTTATTAATAGAGGCCCTAGTAAAGATGTAAAGACCTAAGTTTATTCAGCAGTGCAATTCAGACTTCCGAAAATGCATCCGATTGGATGATTTTCTTCGGAAAGTTGACGTTTTTTCAGAAGTTATTCAGCGATGAAACGTCATTTTCAGAATTCGGAATACATTCCGAGAAGGTCTGAATCGCACTGCTGATGATGGAATGGACATGGTCTCTGATAAATTCTTTGAATGTCCATATAAACAAAGAGAACAGCAGAAGCCCTTAAAGATCTGTCAAATAAATCTGATTTTCAACACGTTGTCTTCAAACTGAGCCAGCTGAACATAAATTTCTGCGGCAAAGCCTACAACGGGTCCGAGAAACCGGTGTGCCCACATAAATGCTCTTGCGCAGCGCCGGCCGAGTCAGTACGTTTCTCTAGGCAGGCCGATCGGCATCTAAATTTTCCAAAAAAATTCGGAGTGTAATTTGTTACTGAATAAAAATAATTTGTATGTGTCAATGACAAAATCGAAGAGAAAATTCGCGATCACCGACAAATTTCTACCAAGGTTAGTATTGTATTGTTATAAGCTTTCATTTATTTTCATCAATAGTTAGGTACTATAGACAAGACTAGGTAGCTTCCGCCCGCGGCTTTGTTTGATTGTTAATTCAGGCCTCGATTTAAAACTTTTTCAAGTTTCTTCCTAATCTGTTTAAAGAACACAAACATACTACTAACAAACATTCAGATTTACAATATTAATAGGTAGTTGGAAAGTAGAATTTGTCTCAAACATACTGTGTTTGTGACTAGGTAGAACTTATACCGATTGAGATGAGTTTTGGCCATTCAATATAATTTCGTTGACAATGGAGTATTATGGTAACACAGAATCTCATTCTGTGTATGGTAACAAACAAACCAACAAACATATCTCATGCTTTTTAACTTTCCAGCATTTGTTAGTAAATTAAGTAGATATTTGTTTCAGCTTATTGGAACTATCAAACAAAAACATTACTTAAAAATAAAAAGTTTAACTAGTTTGTCGTTTTCATACTAGATTCTTAGTTTAAAATTATAAGTGAAAGAAGAAGCAATAATACAATGCACTGTTTTGTGCTTGACAAAATATTAAGCTCCAGTACAAAATCATTGTTTTTCGAAATAAGTCCAGGGGTCGTACCATGAACTCTTAGCTTATAGCAACGCGGGACCAAATTATCGGCCGCTGTAAGACTTACTAAGGAACTTTAACTTTTCTTTATTACCTTTCATTTGTAAGCTAAGTAAGGTCACAGGTAAGGTTGTAATGATGTTATAGGGTGTTTTGTAGAAAATTCGAAAAAGGTATTATAACTAACCGGTGTTTACCGTTGAACTTTCTGGCCGCGTTTAGCTTTTACTTCAATTAGAAGTTTATACAGGTAAAACCATGGCTATTGATAGCCACTGCCATGTAACTATTTTAAAACTAATTCGAATACTTCAGTAAATCCATAACCATATCATAAATGTGAAAGTGTGATTGTTTGTCCCTCTATAACTCAACAATCACTGAACCGATTTGGCTGAAATTTGAAATTTAGATAAATAATGAGCGGGAAAAGGACATCGGCTAGTTTTTATCCGGGTACCACGCGAGCGAAGCCGCGGGCGGAAGCTAGTAACAAATAATGCTGGACATTTTACTCAAATGTAATCAAAAGTGTTCTTATCGTTTGTAAGAGAAGGAAGGGACAAGTTGAGACATTCTAGAAGTAAAATGGGACGTTAGCTTCTGCGAAATTTGGACATGTGCCAAATAATCTGAATCTACCTCGACTACCCTCTGACATCTTTTAGACATCATTTAAATTACAAAACGCCCTTATAAACTTGAACACTGGTTAAATAATGATCAAGATTCTTCCTCTCTCTATTTGACACTAATTAACAAAAAAGGATGGAAATTGTTTAAACGGTGTTTCAATTTTAATAGAATTTAATAAGTAGAGGGGAAAATGTCTGCTGTGCTTGGGGATACATTCGTGATTCTGTGTTTCGTATCCACGGGTTCAAATACCAGTAGCAATATTTAAAGGTCAATTTTAGGAATTACTCCAATTTGCTGTTGTAGGGAGCTAACGCATGTTCAGGAGTCGCAAAATACGGCATGAGGCCAATTTCCTAACTGTCAGTTAGAATCCCTTACAATACCTTAGGGGGCATTTTCATTGGATGTTTGTTGAAACAGGAAATTTCGTAAATACATTTCGCAAAGCAATAGATCCCAAGGGATAGGAAACGACTAGATACGGTAGATCGCGGCAGCGGTGGATAATATGAACTTCACTCATACTCTCTTCTTTGGTCCATATAAGCCTATTTTATGCAGCCTATAGGTACATGTTGGGCGAGCCTTGGCCAGCGCGAATTGATGCAAGGCGAGTGCTATCGTCCAGACGTTTGGCGAGTCTATGCAAACCAATGCATATTGGCGCTTAAATTCATTCGGCCAGCTAGGCGAGTGATAGCAAGGCAAGGCAAATGGTGCTGTCCACACGTTGGCATTGGCGTTCACTCGGCGAACCTGCGCCAGCTTGTAGTAGCGGCTTTACAATAGATAGTACCTAGTCGAAGGAAGGAGGCCTTGGTCCTGCCATGGGACGTCACTAGCTTCAAAAGTAGGTACTTAGTGTGAGAATTCTTGTCATTGATGGAAAGGAACAAGTATATTCTGGGTGTAAGGATAGACTTTAAGCGCATTCCATGTGAAAACCATTTTCAATACCTACTTACTATAGTCAAATATAAAATTTCGTATGAGCTAGGCCATTCTAATGACATAACTATAAATAAGCTCGTATAAGCTGATAAAGCTGATAACCAAACCAAGTGTAGGAATTTTTTGTCTGCCTAAACTTCTATGAGCTGATAACATCCTATGATTTGGAACAGGGAATGTGAAATGATAGAAAGGGTGGAAGGATTCATATAGGTCATCACTTGCGGCAACTATATCATCAGAATATTATGTTGTTCAATGAAAATGCTGTTATCCTTTTTACGAGCTTCTTTATCGAATTCGAATGTAGTTTCGTATGAATTCACGGAAAGAAATAACGTTATCCTAAAATGCGTTGGGAATAGCGTCAAACGATATTATTACAGTCACGCATAAAAGTTGATTGGCTGTTTCAGTTTTTGCATTGTCTAGACTCTGAAAATTGGATTATCAGGCAATTGATAAAACACGATAGTTTTTTTGTTACATTTTTTCCAATTTTGGCGAAATTAATCATCAGGCACTGTCGTTATCAAGGAAAAGGGGTTTATAATAAAGCTTTTACCTTTTTTCTAAAGTTTTCTAAATTCGGTGACGGAGTTTTTAGGCCGCCCAAAGGCCTCCGTCATAACTTTACAACTTAAAAGCTGGGCCCGACAATTTAATGTGCCCTCCGAAGCACGGAAGCGCTCAGCTGGTAATGACACTCAATCAGAGAACGTCTAAGCAAGTTATGCCACGAGCGCTTCATTACCCCTTTTGTACGTTAATTCTAACAAAATGAGTGAAAGAAGCAAAATAAGTGTGTCATGTCAGTGTCAGGATCGTAGCAAGTGGAGACCTGTGGTCTCTGCCTACCCCTATGATGGGAAACGGGCGTGATTTTATGAATATAACAAAATATAAAATATCTTCTTAGTAATAGGTAGGTATGTACAAGTAAGGATTTCGGAATTCTTTCTAATGACGACACTGTGATGTAACACCACTTACGAGTATCAAGATAATTTTTCACAATATTCCCATTAAATCAGCAACTTCCTGGCATTTTTGAATAAAACAGAGAATGACGTTAAACAGCGATTTATCTACTCCAATAACCGGTATCTGTTTACAAAAGTTATGAAGCAGGTATGGTAAGTAGATAGATTCACGCGGTCACGTCGTGATAGGAACAAACCAAGCACAGAGCTGTTGCGAGTTGAATCTGATACATTTGAACGAAATGAAAAAAAAAAAGTACCTATACGTTATACCTATCGTTAACTATGACTGTTTCCCCGATGTGCGGTAGTCATTTTCTCATCATTGAAATGATATCTACAAAAAAGTTTTAAAAGTACGTTTAACGGTACCAATAAGCCATAAGCCAAATAGTAGGAGATTTCGTAAGTAAATTCGGGTAAAGTGTTCCTGGTGAGAAATAGAGTCGATTAAGATCAACTTTTTATTGAGAAGAAAAGCTATTTTTCAGGCTGACTAGACTTTTTGTCAAAAATCTAAAAACGCAATATTTTTTTCTTCAAAATTAACCTAAAGGTTTCGAAGAACAAAACTTTCTAACTAAGTACCTACCTACAAAAGGAAAGGTAGCTACCCTTAAGGTAGGTACTAAAATTTCGCCCCACCTTGTAGGTATACAACAAGACCCCGGATTTAACCAGGCAACCCATTCGGGATTTGTAAATGTATAATTAATTATAATCAAATAACAGAGGGTAAATTTCTATTACCGTAGCTAAGCCAAATTATTGAACAACTTTCGAAGAATTTTCAGACTTGTTCATAAATTAAAAAAAATCTAGAAATGATTGGTTTGATTTGGTTGGTAACACAACAAAACCTTGAGAAAGCTGAAGTTGCGTCATATAAAAATGATCGGTATTTCAATAAAATGGTGTAAAAAGGATTCTGTATTGCATCACCCGAGAATCCAGTTAGAGCCAGTGACAAGTCCTTATGCAAATTTACAGGTTTCTATGCATTTTGCATGTGCATGACATTATATACATTTGAGTATGGAAATCGAACTGGTTATGAAGTCAAGGGCTTGCCACGAAGATACCATGACTAACCACGTGTTAATCTCGTAGAATACTGATTTAATTGAAACTACAATGTTGTTGAAATTATTCTATTCTAGTACCTACCGAACAATTACTTACTTATAAAACAATTATGCAAAAGATGAATTATACAATCATAATTGGTTGATAAAAACAATTTAATTTAAGTTTTAATTTTGCTAAGTAGGTCCTATCGTCATGTCCAAATATTTTGAAGTAAGTAGGTAAGTACTTAAGTTTCATAAGAACTATTTAGTGAAAATTTTGATAAAAGGAGTTTTAAATTAAATAAGCTCTTTTATAGGTCGGTAGGTATAGATTAAAGACTAATAGCCGCGACCAACAATTTAACCTTTCTGCAGTAGAGGTGAACATGATCATCAAAAATGGTCTATCTTCAAATATAACATGGTCATTAGGTACATTGACAACACGAAAGACTAACAAATTCACAAAACCCTATCAAAAGCCAATACTAAGTAAGACCTGCATGCTGATTCAGACTTTCGAATTAGCATCCGATTCGATGATTTCAGTCGGAAAGTTGACGTTTTTTCAGCGAAGAAACGTCACTTTCCGAATTCAGGATACATTCCGAGAAGGTCTGCATCGACTGGTAGGATCTACAATTTTTAAACCTCAAATTTTTTAATTCCAGGCTCGCTAAGAACCTTTGTACCAGAAAAGGCAGCCGCCGCGCTAACACTGGCAACCGTCTAGAACACGCAGTGCTCACCCACCTCCAGCACGTGCCGTAGCTCCCCTGCCTCCCCACACCCTCACCCACCTCCCTCCGGCACCCACTGAGGCAGACATGGCTCGCGGAGACGAATGCAAGACCGCCAGCAAGGCTAACTACGCGTGCAAGTCGATGGATGTCTCTGCTCCTATGCAGTAAGTATCCTTTCTTCTATCAAGTCAATCCATCGGATTTGCTGCTCCTATGCGGTAAAGTAAGTAAGTTCGTACGAGCAAGTGGCCAACTCTGGTGACGGAGTTTTTAGCCGTTTTTATGCGGTAAGTAAATAAATGATAATCATAAATCAACTTACCGTAAGTTGTACAATTGATCCGGCTGGCATAAAACCGTCAGGAGTGGCTTCAGAGGTCTTTGCCCAGCAGTGGGTGCTACAGGCCTGGATACGAGAGACAGATGGCGTAAGCTATAGACTCATTCTCTCTAGTATGCCAATTCACACGATAACACATAATTATGTAGAGCTGTGGAGGTTACTAGTATTGGTAGTAGAACAGCTTTCGTTTTTGAATAGAAAGTCGCTAGTTCTAAGGCACTCGGTTATCGTCTCTTGTGCAAGTAGTAGAGCACAAATTACTAAGAAAGGGTCATCGAATGAAAGTGGAAACAACACACAAAATCGAGTCGAGAATTCGTAGAAATGAACCAGTTTTGATGATCTTATCAAAACCCTTGGTTTGTAAAAAGCTTGAGTTTTCGGTGGCGGTTCAATTATGTAATAGTACAAAAACGCTTCATTGCCACCTACCATTAACTTCCATGATGAAACTACTTACCTACTGATGTTTTTTTAATCACTAGTTCAATTTATATTAATCTGAAAATAATGAAACTAATTTACCACCACAAAGATACCAAATCTGATTCCAGTCTGGTTTGACGAGGTGCTACGATTTCACTGAGTTTTTTTGCAGATGATTATCGAAGAGAAAAAGTGGAATCTACGAGTACTTAGTTATGTTAAATCAAATAATTTACTTTCAGGAAACAGATGGTCCCCGCGGCGTCCAAGTACCAGCCGCCCAAGAAGCAGGAACCCAAGAACTACGGATCCTGGGGTCCGGTCTTCAAGGACAAGAAGAGTTTTACCGACATGCATATCTGCTAACCGCCGGATGGAATCTCATCATCATCATGCGTCACAAATATAGCTCTGGCATTGTTTTCTGAACTTTCACTTTTTTTTTCATTTACATTTTTAATAATTGGCGCTATCACCAGACCGATGGGCATACGCACAAAATCGTAATATCTCTTTGATGTTACGAACGTTGTTTTATTTATTTTTAAATATAAATGAATTTCAGAAGGCAGTGCTAAAAATAGTTTAAAGCTGAAACCAAATGTAAAAGCATTAAATAAACCACGTAAAACTTAAACTTGTTTGTGACGAGCTTATCAACGGTGTAGGGTAACGCGTACTAATAAAATCATGTATTTCATAATTAACAGATTAAACTCATCAGGATCAGAATATCTTTTTGTTGATGACCTGGCGGATGTCATGTTTATAAATTAAACTGATATCTATGTAAACAAATAAATCGGCGATTCGTCCATATATTTTATCAGTCCCAATATCGCAATAAAACGTATAGAACTTGCCGATACAAGTAGTTATCGAGTGCGGCAATATGAAAACGTCCAAACAGATTGTCAGACTCATAGATTCTGAGCAAATCGTAGAAACTCCGAAACCGAAAATTCTGCTGTGTGAAGCTCAATTTCGAAAAAACGGTTATTTTCAATATGTTTCAAGATTACCAACTGTTTTAGCTCGATTTTTCTTTATATGATTTATATTAGAAGGAAACCTAAGCCTTAACTCTCAATGGGGATTTGTAGAGCTTGGGACTTTATTAAGATTGGGTAGGCATGACTAGTGCTTAAGTTTTTTTTTTAAATATCTCCTCATCTGAATTCGAAAGTCGAGGTTACCCAGTTTCAGTTGCAGTTAGGTTACTTAGTAGTGATTGTATGTGAATGAGCTTTGAGTTGGAATAAAATTTTGTATTTATGACTTAGCTCTGTTTTAGGCAAAATAGCTTTGTAATTTTCACAGCCGCTGAAAACGCATAATAAAATTATATATAAGTAAATCACATTTCGGCTACGAATTCGTAGCAGCAAAATAGGCATGCAGTTGTTGTGTGAATATCAAAGTTGACCTATCCATAAATCTGTCGAATGTCTAAACCACGTCCATAGTTTTACCTATCATAAATAATTTGACTCCCGAACTGTTCAATACAATGCGACACGTAAACGACAGTATTCAGCAGTAGAATTTTCAACAGTCAGGAAATGAACACTTGAATTCTTTAAATTAAAATACAGAAAAGAGCAGGAAAAGAGCTGGTTGGTAAAAAACAACTACTTACCGTTCCACTACGTAGTTTTTAATATCAGTTTTCTTTATTTAGGTATTCATTCAGACTGAATGAGGCTACCGTACCTATAATATACAACCTGAAAGTTCATTCAAAATATTTATTGATAAAAGAATTTTTGAAATCGCATGTGTAGTTTCGGAGATTACCTCCAACATAGAAACAAACTACCTCTTCATATTATATTAGTATCGATTAGTAGAGATAGATAATATAGCTAAAGGCATTATTATCTAAATATATTCAGCAGTAAGGTTTAACAAAAAAAAAAATATTAATCAAATGATTTCTTAAAGTTTTGTATTAAAAAAAAAATTGATAATTGATTGAAAACTAAAAAAACTAGAAAATTGATGGTGATTATCCCCGCAAAGTCAATACTTTGAAATGCAAGGACGCACCAAAATGTGCGTTCTTGAATTTCTGCTTGCTGGACATAAACGACCAACGAAATAGACAAAAGAATACTCTACCTTTCCTATATCAGTCGAAAACTGTCTTTGGTCTAAGTGTTGGAAGAGGGCCTATCTCACTTTCCAGTCATAATAGGCACTGAGGTATGTACTAGGTCAGTGGCTCCTAACCTTTTCAACCTTGTTACCCCTAGGACATGTCAATAAAACAGATTTTACCCCCGTTTAAAATTTCATGTTTTGATCTTAAAATTCCCATCCTTTTAGTTACGATTAGATATTTTTCTTCTATTACCCCCATGGGGGTAGTTACCCACAGGTTCGGAGCCACTGTACTCGGTACTACAAAGCAAAAATTAAGATAATCCACTAAGTAAGTTCGTATGAGCTAGTGGCCAACTCTGGTGACGGAGTTTCTAGGCCGCCTAAAGACCTCCATCATGGCTTAACGACTTAAAAGCCGGAACCGACAATTTATCGTGCCCTTCGAAGCTCGGAAGCGCTCAGCTTATAATGCCACTTGCGGTCATCCATCCAAATTGTGACCACGCACAACGCTGCTTGACTTCGACGATCAATCAAGAACGTCTAAGCAAGCTACGCCATGACCGGCTCTAGGGTACCTACATAAACTTAAATTTCGTACTAGAATACTAGAAACTAATGGAATCATATCCATACCTCTATACCCAAATTACAAATGTGAAAGTGTGTTTGTTTGTTTGTTTGTTTGTCCTGCTTTCACGTCAAAACGGAGAGACGGATTGACGTGATTTTTTGTGTGGAGATAGTTGGAGGGCTGGAGAGTGACATAGGCTTACTTTTATCCCATAAAATGCATGTTTCCCGTGGGATAAAAAAGTAGTAGTCCACGCGGGCGAAGCCGCGGGCGTCCTCTAGTTATTTCATAAAGTCCTTATCACGATTACAAGGGCCTGTCTCGTGTACAATATATCAGCCTTTGGAAGGCAGTAACTATTACGTGAGAGATACGAGAGACAAATTGGAACCTATAATATTAAAGCTGGCCGAAAATGTAACCTTTTTACTGCAGATTTTTTTGCTAGATTATTGAATAGATGTAGTATTTTCGACGTGTCCATGTTACTTAGTGCAAGTTATGCAGAAATTGTTTCGTTTTTCTAGCAGTTAGGTACTTTCTCGCGAATATGGATTTTATAAATAATCATTTTGGAATTTCGAGATAACACAGACACCTAAAAGAATACGTGAAACCGATTTTTATATTGTTTCTTTGCGGTTTTTCGGCCATGCATCTCTTCTTTTCGTTACCATTGTCCATTATTCATAAAGCCTACAAGCTCATAAATGTGCGTTTACATTCCACAACGCTGGCCTGCCGCTTGTATGTATTGTTTCATATTTTGCATCAAAAATATTCTGGGAAACAAAATCTATAGAAGTTTAACAAACAAAAATAGCAAATAAGTACCTACCTATCCAGAAAATAGAGTTCCTTTGAAAATGAGAATTCTCAAGGGATTCATTGCGAAAACTTTTCAGAAGTTCAGTCATGTTATTTTACTGAGTCTGGACTGAATATTTAATTAGGTAGGTACCTACCTACATTTTATAAACACAGATCATGAGTTAATATAGCAACAAAAGAAGTCACACGGGACTTAATTATTATACTACTTGGGATCCAGAATTTCAGATTACCTAAAACGTTTTAAAAATCAAGTAAGTACCTACCTATGGAAGTATAATAAAGGCATCTGGGTTCTAGTATCTAATGTTTTCTGTCTTCCGTTTTTTTACGTAGTAAAAATATCGGACAAAACAGCAAACTACAATAAAATATGCATATTTGTCGACATTAAAACTTTATGCATTGTTCAGTACAATAATGTTTCCGAACGAAGTTTTTTAATATTTCATTCAGAAATTGTGAAGTAAGATTTTGAATTTGGAACAATAGCTCCACAATAGCAATCAGACGGAGCGAGTGGCGACCGACCGACGAGATGGTCTACTGATGTAAGTCTATCCAGTGTTCGTTTAAAATACAATCTAACTGATTTTCAGGCTGATTTTAGAATAAAATCGAAAATAATTTATTCAAACATCACGTATAATCTAGATCACTTTGACACGTCATAAAGTGCTAGGATAGTTTACCTACCCCTGGTTCTTTCGCGACCAAAACGGAGAACCAGGGGTTGGAGCATAATCAGTCTTAACTCCCAAGCATTTTTTCATCCATAAAATCAGATAAGTACCTACTTAATTATAATGCGCTTGTTACGTTTAATGGCGTGTACCAACGTTGCGATGCTGCTCGCGAGGATGCTCTTTTGAGCCTTTGAGCCAGTTTGAGCAGTAAATCAAAGCAATGTTCAAATTAACTCGCAAGGCAAACACGTCTCCACACCGCGAGGCTGCCTCACACACACCTTTAGATTTTTTTAATTGATAAGTTTTGCAATTTGCTTGGGACATTCAAAACTTAGGTTAACTTAATGTTCTTAGATTGGATGTAGATTTTTCTCATTCAACCCAATATTGTTCAGGGACTTACAGGAATAGGTACTTACTATCTTGTTTGGAGAGAAATAGAGTTAAAAACCATTTGCGTTTAGCATTTTGACTTGGGCGCCAGTTGTTTTATTATGAGCAAAGTCTTTACAGGCATTTGCTACCTGTTCGCAATTTAAAAATAAGTTAGCAGACAAGCATACGACCCACCTGATGGTAAGCAGTTACCGTAGCCTATGGACGCCTGTGACACCAGAGGAGTCACACTCGCACTGCTGACCCTTTAGAAGAGGAATAGTGATTCCTCTTCTAAAGGGTCGCCGACAACACAATGGACAAGACTGGCCCACCAGCTGTCATCGCAGCGCTTCCTCGCAGAGCTCTGGCAACCCTCACCGCAGGAACACAACACTATTCGAGAAGAATGGTATTATTTAGCTGCAATACCTACACTTTTATTTCAATCAATCGATCAATCAATGAATAATTTATTTGCAGATTACGCGTCAACATGTCAAGATCTAGCTATGAAAGTCATTGTGTTATTTACTATTGTTATTATTTTGAGTTTATGAGTAACACTGAATCGAACAAGAACATTTACTGGATTGCCAAAAATAAAAACAAAATTGTGTCTGCGGTCGTCCCGTTGTACTACACTGGTTCATTCCGCGTCACTATGAATAATTCAGTGGTTCCCGCTCTCTTTGTTTGCCGACTCTTGCACGCCTGTTTAGTTTAATTGAATATCTGATCTCTCTATGTCTACTTTTACTAGCCATTCTCTCAGGAAATAAGTAATAATTTAAAAAATTAGGTGAATTAAAATTTGAATCTCTCCCATGCTTTTACTCAAACATTATAATGTCCCGTTATAAGTGTAGGCAAAGATTTCCTCATGACACTGTAAATATAGGTAATCACTGTATGATAAATTGATAATTGATAAATCATCTAGTAAAAAATGTAATGGCCTAAGTTTTTTTAATAGTCGTAGGTACTATGCTAGATTTGTGTAAATCTACATAGGTACTAAAGTTTTGAAATAAAAAGCACTAACCAACTTTCCTCAACTCCAGTTTAATTTCCAAGGTCGATAGAGTCCGCATTGCTTTCCAATCGTCCCACGAGACTCCAATGATATAGTGCGAGATTATACCACCGTTAACAATTAACCGGGACGGGGATAAATTTAATCCAAAATATTCGTTAAACTAACAAAATAAAAATGTAATATTATTTATGTTGTTGGATTATACCATTGGATACTTAGGTAATTGTACGATTACTTTTTAGATTGGTTGTTAAAGATTGTTAAGAAATTATGAATACGATAACGGCAACGGCCGATCTCGACTGTCTGAACGAATGACGAAGTGTCTGAAAAAGTGTCCAAATGTGGAAGTATCTTAATAACGAGTCCAAATGATGAAACGCCCAAGTCACTACAATGCAAAATGTCTAATAACTTTAGTAGTATCAGAAAACTATAAAGATTTCGTTTGTGAGACCTATGTCAGTTCCTTATTTATAGCTCTGTCAAATTATATTCATCAAATAAATTGCGGGAATTTTTCTTAAAAAATATCGTCGATTAAGATACCGACAAAGTTTTGATTCATCCGGAGGATCTTCATTTTCATCTTTGGGTAAGACGGAGGGACTCGCGGTACGGTCACTTCTCGCGGTAGGTACGGTCACTTCTCGCGGTACGGTCACTTCACGCTGTACGGTCATTTCTCGCGGTACCGTCACTTCTCGCTGTACGGTCACTTCTCGCGGTATGGTCACTTCTCGCAGTACGGTCACTTTACGCGGTCGCGTCTTGTTTTAATTTAATCATATTTCACTTTAAAACTTTTAGGCCTCTATTAATAAACTCGTATTAACTTCTGTCAAAGTTGCACCACGGATTAAACTATTGCCATCCTTATTTGTCACTGTCTAACAAAAAAGGATGCAATAGTTTAATCCGTGGTGCAACTTTGACAGAAGTTAATACGAGTTTATTAATAGAGGCCTTAAAGTGAAATATGAAGGCTAAGTTTTCCTGTAAAACCGGGTATGCAAGCGGAACCGCAGACGGAAGCTGAAGCTAGGGTATTCATTGGGCACTGGTCTGCGGCGAGCTTACCCGAGCATTAGTGCGCGCGCAATCTACCAGGATGCGGAAACTTTACATAATACGGAACCCTAAACGAGGCGTAGGGAATATAACTTTTTTCATAAAAGTAGGTACCTAGAACTATGTTAGAAACTGTTGTTCCGTTTTATTAGATGAATAAATACCTATAAATACCTATATAGGTGCGCTAAGTTCGTATGAACTAGTGGCTAAGTGACGGAATTTTAGGCCGCCTAAAGGCCTCTGACTTGGATAACTTTTTGCTACTGTCACGGAGTAACACCCGTAGATAACCTAATTAACCAAAAAATCACTTCTGAACTCTGAAAAAGTTTAATGTTTAATATTATTATTAGAAACTAAGTAATTGAAATTCCGTAAGTACTTATAGAATGTAGGTGATTTGGTTTTGGAATAGGCACAGAATAAATAAGAGTCCTAAAGGAGAGGTCAAGAACAAGGAGAGTCCTACAAGAGAGACCTACAACGAGTAAGTTACAAAAAGAGAGTCACAAGAATAGAGATTATTGTTTTGCTAAAAGTTAAAATTGAAAAAAGTAGGTAAGTAAGTAATTAACATCTTTTATACTAAATAGGTAGGTACTTAAGTAAGTACTTACTTATTCTTAATTTTTTAAATTTCCTTTTCCGAGTTACCCTTACATCGGCAATAATGTACTTATAATGGCCAAATTTATTCAGCTCTCAATTACTTATAATTGAGAGCTGAATAAATTTGGCCCAAACAAACAATCCCCTTGGACTTGACTCTGGCTTGACCGACGTCACGAACAGCTGTTCTAGCTGAAATCTGATTTGCATGCTCTTTGGCACGCCAAACGAAAACAAATATTAATTTAAATGTGTTAGTGCAAAATATTTTAAAATGAGGCCTATTCGGATATTTTAAAGAATCATGATATGAATTAAAATAACAATAAGTTTAGAGAAGAAAAAATATTTAGCCTGAAAATTTCGAAATAAAGAAATGCTCACCTACTTATCAGAAAATTTGGGGTTACAGATACTTACGATCTACAAACATATTAAAATAACTCAAAATAAATTTTTGACCTTGTGCTTATCATAAACTGAGTGGTTCCAGCATCGATAGCTGAGACTTGGGCACAGAGGAAATAGGTACCTCGGTTCTCACGTATTCTTCACTTCGACTGTGTTGCATTGAAATCACTTCGTATGAGGCTGCGGTAAACTCAATTTTACATCGAGATTCATTTTTCAAGAATTCGTTTAATAAATTAAAAGAAAATGAACTAAATCATTCGCTTTTGTTTCATTCTACAAATTAAATTCTGCGTGATTGTGCTCACGAGAAACAAAAAAACAAAATGTTTTCTACATTTTGACACATTCTGATTCTTAAACATAAACCAATAGAGTTGATATTCGTGCGAGAGTATATCTCAGTTGCACGAGCACGGATTAGTTCCAGTGGTTCTATGGTAGCGAGACTAGCGAGTGTAGCGAGTGCGGCAGTGGCGAGCTTCGGCCGGCCATCGGCAGACGCCGCATGGCCGACCGCGCGAAGCACCGCGTCGCGCCTGCACCCGCGCCGACGAAGAAACAATACGCGTATGTCCCCTGCCCGAGGTCCGAAGAGGTCGGAACAGAGTTTGCACTCCAGCCGGTGAAGTACCATGACTTGCCCGAGACGCCTGTCAAATCGCCGCCCGGTAAGTTTTGGCGCGAAAGTTTTTTTTTTAATTCTAGTTTGACTGAGGTCCGAAGCGGACCGAGGTCCAATTAGGTTGGGATTGAGTTTGTACAAAATCTGCTAATTCTGATGAAAATGTCAGGCATGAAAAATATTTTTAACAAAACAGTAGGTTACCGGCGTTTATGTGGGCACCCTGCTTGAGGTCCGAAGATGTTGGGAACGAAATTTTTCTGCAATCAGTGAGGCATGTGAAAACATCAGTCAAGTCACTTGGTGAGTTTTGGCGCGAAAAAAACTATTATTCTGCCTGAGGTGATTGTGGTATCATGGATGGTAGACTAAAGCTTAACTCCAGGCGAGATGTCGCGCAAGTCACCAAGGTAAGCCAGTTAGAGCACAGAATACTAGCAAAAGTTGTATTTGAGTAATACCTACCAAAATATTTTTTCTAAACATTTTGCTAAACATTATTCCGGAAAATGTTTTACTTACCTAAGTACCTACTTATATTTTTTTTATCCGAGTCCCGAGGAAATGACACACTGATTTTATCTTACAAGTAAGTTTATAAGAACTTTTATAATATCTGCCAAAACTCGCCGAACAAGTGTTGAGACAGTAAAACTTGAAAAGATCTCAAATAATTAGAAAATACTGAGTACTCTGGTCACCATTTCACAAGAAGTTCAAGGTAAAAAATACCGGACCAAAGAGTTCTTACTTATGTTCTGCAATCTGCAACCGGCGAGATACCAAGCCACGGAAGCGCTAAAATCACCCCCATATAAGTCAGTGTCAAGTTTTGGCGCGGAAAAACAGAAGCAAAAAGTTCGCATACCTTTTGTGATTTACGAAGAAGTTTTGCATTTTCACAAAAAAAGTTTCGTGTCGAAACTTCCGGGAAGTGAGTATGCCATGTTATTTCGAGTTGATTTGGGCGTAGACAAAATACAAATTAAAAATATACACGCGGGATTATGGAACGCGTGTTATGACAGATGTGGCGCGGTGGGACGCTTCCCGCCGAATTGCTTGCGGTTATTACCGCTCCAGTGAATTAAACAAGGCCGTACGTGTCCTCTGATTAAAGATTACTCGATTCGACTAAACTTTTTTAATCGTAACACTTATACATAGGCTTCTATAATCTTATGCTAAATGGGCGATTGCTAAATTCGTTGTCTGTTGCGTTTTTCCGGTGTCCTCGCTACTCTTGTTAGATTTTTGAAAAATGTAGATGTTTTATACGCAATATTAAATTTTAATGTGAAACTATACAGTATAGGCATCAAGAATATGTTAAAATATTATTCGATTATTAAAGATTTTCATACAAAAAGTAACTTTGTTTTCGGCAAAACATGATTTTTGCCATGTCCTTTCCATAATTGGTCATTTTCAAGTTGGATTATTTACTGTTTTTGCCAACGTAACAGTATATTATGTAGGGCTTATAGCCTTCAAAAATTATTTATTATTAGGTATCTGACGATAAAACTATTCTAAAGTACATAAAAATTTAGAGAGATACAATTTAGTGTGAGGTCAAAATATGGACCTCGGTGGAAACTCCCACTTAGTTACGAGCTTTTTCTTGATTTTCTACCAAAAATACTGCTAAATGTTATGATTTTTTTTACTTAGCATCACTAAACAGACGATGCACGTTAGCCAATTCGATTTTTGTCCTTTCTGTTTCGACCGTCGTGCCGTGGCAGAAGGTCGCTCTCAGAGGGACTTTTTTGTGTTCCACTGAGTTACGGAGTTTTTGGTGGTAAGTAGCTGGTTTCATGTAGCAACTTGGTATTATTTAGTTCCCTATGTATTCACCACAGCTAAAACTACACTAAACAACAAGAAAGTAATCGTCTATCCTATTTTTTTATTCATTTTAATTCTCAATCAGCAGAACCGTTACGTTCCACTGAGAAATTTCGTAACTCAGTGGAACAAATTGTAACTCAGTGGAACGCTAAAGCCGCGATACAGTTGAGATTTTATTCTGTTTACCCTACACGAAAACTAAAAGAGGGTTATGTTTTAAGCAGTGTGTAAAGTTGTCAAAAACTAGTAAAGTGTCCCGTAAAAAAGTGTCCTGTAGCTAAAGTGTCCCTTAGCGAAAGTGTACCGAAGCAAAAGTGTCACGTAGAAAAGTGTCCCTTAGCAAAAGTGTCCGAAGAAAAAGTGTCCCGAAGCAAAAGTGTCCCGTTGCAAAAGTGTCCCGTAGAAAAGTGTCCTTTAGCAAAACTGTCCCTTAGCAAAAGTGTCCCGAACCAAAAGTGTCCCGTTAAAAAGTGTCCCTTAGCAAAAGTGTCCCGTAGCAAAAGTGTCCCTTAGCGAAAGTGTACCGAAGCAAAAGTGTCACGAAGAAAAGTGTCCCTTAGCAAAAGTGTCCCGAAGCAAAAGTGTCCCGAAGCAAAAGTGTCCCGTTGAAAAAGTGTCCCGAAGCAAAAGTGTCCCGTCGCAAAAGTGTCCCGAAGCAAAAGTGTCCCGAAGCAAATTGTCCCGTTGAAAAAGTGTCCCGAAGCAAAAGTGTCCGTTAGCAAAAGTGTCCCGAAGCAAAAGTGTCCCGAAGCAAAAGTGTCCCGAAGCAAAAGTGTCCCGTTGAAAAAGTGTCCCTTAGCAAAAGTGTCCCGAAGCAAAAGTGTCCCGTTGAAAAAGTGTCCCGAAGCAAAAGTGTCCCGTTGAAAAAGTGTCCCGAAGCAAAAGTGTCCCTTAGCAAAAGTGTCCCGAAGCAAACACTTTTTCAACGGGACACTTTTGCTTCGGGACACTTTTGCTAAGGGACACTTTTTACGGGACAGTTTTATAATAATATATTATATTTTACACTTTTATAATATTTCATAATAATAATATATAACTTTTATGATAATTTGTTTTAATTTCTAACCTGAAGCTATTTTTGTAAATAAAGTATTCAAAGGTGAACGCCACCTTACATAATTTTGAGAAGTTGTCCCTCAATTTTGATTCAGTATTTTTAAAAATACAGTCTAATTTACTTGAAATTGTTTATTCTTGTGATGTTAACTTGTTACAAAAAGTGTTTCCTATTTGCCAGAAAGCTCCTTGTGCTTATTTTTTTCAAACTGATTGAGTTCTAGCTAACTAAAGGATGTCATTGAGTCAGAAAAGTAACTCAATGGAGTAACTATTGAGATTATTACACCATTAATCTGATTTTTCTATCAGTTTTTGTGACTATTCGATAAATATGCCTCATTTCCTCTCTAAAAATATTAAAAGTTAGTACTTTGCGTTTCATTGAAAGGTTTTACATGCAATTCTGTTTGTTTCTCAATGGAACAATTTTTTCAGAGTCATGGAACTAAAAGCTAAATATTTATTGATTTTATGCATTATCCTCTGACCTTTTATAATGAATAGGTGACTAAGACATTTATCTTTTGAATAATGGCATTTTAATAGTAAAACAATCACATTTTTTTTACTATACGCAAAAAAGCTATGAGACAACGAATTTAGGAGTTACTCAAATAACAAAAATAATAACACAGAATAATTATCATCACAATGTTCAGTAGGTACGTCAAGCCAAGCATTGCTTCGGGAGAAAGATTTTCTGACGTTGATCTCACTATAACTCGATTTACGATTTCTATGGAATATATTGATTTAGGTATTACCATGGACGAATCTTCTTCAAAAGATAACTCGAATTGAATTGTAGTACCCCGGCACGGGTCTTTTACCGCGGTAATAAAATTTGATGAGTACCTACAAAAAAATATTGATTTGATTTAAGAATTGAATAAGTACGTTGTTATGCGAAAAAACTTCCCTTGGCCTACTCTTGTGTTATACTTTTGAAGTTGTCTGATTAGGCAGTCTGATGCACAATCGAACATTAGTAGGGCCGACTTTGGCTATATTATTATGCCCACCCTACTTTGTGTTCATATGAGCTACAAACTCAGGTGGAGTCAAGATAGTGTTTGGCCACCTGAAGGCTCCATCGTGGCTTAACGATTTTATAGCCCGGACAGACAGCAAAATGTGGTCATGTACTTATGGTATGTTCGAACTGCTTCTAACTAAATAAATATTTATTTTTATAGGTAAAAGTTACCTCTCACTATTAGATTTTTTTAAATGCACCCCAAAAATTGCACCAGTCGGGATGATTTCTTCACAGGAGTTTTAAGATCTAGAAGAGTCTAGCTAGAGTCTTAAGTTCTAGAACAGAACAGGGTATGGTTTTATTTCTTAAGTCTTAAGTTAATAAATCCTGGATACTTACTCTGTTTTCGATTATAGGCACCAAACATTTTTATGTGCTTTCTGAAGCACGGAAGCGCTCAGCAGGGCTAAAATGGCCGCTTTAGCAGAATCACAAAAGGAATTGCAATATATGCCGTTCTTGTCACTCTCAGTGTTATAGTTAATTGAGACGGCATAATAGTTCAATTCCTATTGTGATTCTGCTATAACTTAACGCAATTCCTTTTATGAATCATATTAACGCAGTTGTTATTGCCATTTATCATAAGGGCTCATACCAAAGTTCTTAGAGTTGAACTGTAGTCATCATATTGGCGTTCCTCGTGCCCTAAATAAGTGCAGTGGGTGACAGAATTAGTCAGATGCTCGACCGTCGCCTTGGCACGGTGGTCTATCGATAGGCTAGTGGATCGCCCGCGGCTTCTTTCGCACTGTTCATTCTTCTCTTCTTAGGCTGGATTCGACCAAAAGTCATCTTACTCCCAGAGTAGTTATTCCGTTAGCCGACAGAATTCGAAATACAATTGTTTAGAAAGCGCAACCGAACATTATCAGGTGCATTCAAATTATTCTGGTTATAAGGTGTCAACTTCATAATGTCAAAATATTCAAACAAACAGCAGTTTAATCTGTGGTTTAATCTCCAGATAAAACTTAATCCAGTTTGGTAAAATCCAGCCTTAGTTGGGCACTCCTGTCAGAGTGGTAGTGGCTGTCGATGGACAGGGTTGTGGCTCGCCGTTTTCGGTCACTTCCAGCCTTGAGAGTGCTGAACGTCGAGCGAAATGGAGATACATCCTCCATTTCTGGCAGTTTTTAGCATTGCGAGCACACCGAACCTAACGCGGATGACTGTTAATTAACAGTCATCCGCGTTAGGTTTAAAGAAGTAAGGAAAAAAATGAATTCATTTTTTTCCTTTAGAACAACATTTTGTGTGAAACAGTCACTAAGTAGATAAAATATACACCCTTAATTTTGGTCAGTTTAAAGCCGGCGCCTACATAATCTAAATCGATAACTTTATTCAAAAATAATAATAAAGAGATCTATTTTTTTGCAATTGATAATAACACGAAACACATTCGATAATATGAGAACCGATAGTAGTAGTACTATTTATTCGTTTGTCGGCTCGAATCGGCCGCCATGGATGCGATCATTCGCATCACATCTATCACACATTCACATCACAGCTGTTTGCTACGGCGTAGAGCTACTCTTAGCCAGCGACTACGGCGTAGAGTCTACGAGGTCATTGGCTCTGCGCGCCTACGATACCTTACCAAGTGTTTATCTCATTTTTGTTAATCTTTTGAACTATTCAGTTTCCTATGAAATACTTTTCAAATTAAATAACTAAACCAACGACACGAGTACGGTAATAAAAGTAGTGGGTGCTGGCTTTAAACTGACCCAGAATTAACGGTATATACTCGTATTGTCGTGGAATTCTGACTAACTTGTATTTGGGCATTTGCAAAGTTGTTAGACTTGCCTCTGACTGCCGTTTCGCCGTCTATGTAGAGTTATCGAAAACTCATGTTAGGTGTTAGTGTTAGGCTCGATATAAGTAGGTAGGTACTTATTAAAAAAAGTTCTGCACTAAAAAAGTCAAAATTTTATTTTTAGCTATTTTGAAAAAGTTCATCACGAACAGAAAATACAGCATAGGAGGATTTTATAGCTTCGCCAGCGTGGAGTCTGAACGTACAACCTCAACTAAATTCATAAAGTAGAATCTATAAATTTTCAATTTTGAAGGTGTTCCAGCATCTTTTAGCGCATCTTACATATTTATCGTTATTTGAAATCCAACAAAGAATCCAAAAATGAAAAAATAAATGTTATTTGAGAAGTAAAAAATCAACACTGCTCAAATGGTGAAACAAATCCGTAGACTAATAGAGGCAGTTAAATAGATATGCTTGAAGTTAATGTTACAGACAGTAGGTACCTACCTACCTAATGTATGTAACGAATCTAAATACGCAGCTATTCCGGCGTGAATGGACGCTGTCTAGTCATTGATGGACTGATTTACGCACGTATCTAATGTACAGGAGAGGTTACATCTACCACTAGTTTGGACTTCCGGAAATTGGATGGGAACTGCCAAAAAACTAGGTAAGTACCTAATTAAAGTTTTCATTAATAAGGAAATTATTTATTCATTATTTCATTTCATTAATTTATTCAGATAAATCTGCGTTCTAATGTTATTTAAATACATTATAACTAAATTTTATTTCAGTCAATTATTGTACTTTTCAATTACTCGGCAATCGTTTTAATGTAATCCGACCTCCAGCCTATATAGACTCGTGCGGTAGACCAGCAAATCCAATGTACTTAATTTGGGTTTTTGGTGATAAATTAATTTGTATTTGTATTATCATCATCTAAGTTCGTGATTCTCGAGCATAAAATTCAACTGTATTACAAAACTATATAACTATTTTTCGATGCTTTAATCGACAAATGGTCTTAACAAGATTTTCAACCTGACGAATATGGATTCCGTGGCCGAGTTGGTAAAGGCACTCCGGCTTAAGGAGGATCGCTTGTATCATTGCGGGTTGGAATCCCGTCGGAATCGGAATTGAAAATTTTGATAAGATTTTTCATTTTCAATATTTTAGTGTGGTTAAACACTATAAAAAATGTATAATTTTAAATAAATAACAATATCAAATTTTGAATAAAGTTATTTGCTAACATAGAACGCTACACGCTAACATAGAACGATCAAACGGCTGCTCATCCCTTCAACATTCATCAGAGCCTTTAGCACGAGTATGCACAAGTTTACTATTCGATCCGTGACTGTAGTAAAGGCTCTCAAATGTATGGGATTCCGGTGCAGCGCCTCCAGTGGTAACTTGACTGAACTAAAATCCCAATACATTTGAGAGATTAAACTACAGTCACGGATCGAATAGTAGACTTTGTGCATACTCGTGCTAAAGGCTCTGATACTATTTTATGCCTGACAGCGTTTCCGCTTTCAATTTCCGCATTTCATTTTTCAAGACAATACTGATTTTATTAGGTGGTCGTGGTTTGTCCAGCTGCCAAACTACGATCTTTTGTTCAATAAGAAAAGTTATTTACAGTTTAAGTATATATTTAATTTTGTTAGAAGCAACTAAAAGTATTTATTATTATTATTATTATTATGAGCCTGTAACGTCCCACTGCAGGGCAAAGGCCTCCCTTCGTTCTCTCCAGTCATCCCTATTTTTATTATAAAGTATTTAAGTAATTTTATTTTAGTAAAGTCATTTATGTTGTGCATCTGCCTCGCATAAGTTCTAATTGTTATAGCTTTTGGATAAATCTAGTTAGGGTTTCCGCGACACAGGCTAGACCTAGTGCGGCACCCAATGTGAAATCTGTATATTTAAGATTGTACTTTTGGAAATAAACATTTATTTATTATCGATCGAGCGAGCGAAGCGAGCGAAGATCTTAGTGGTAAGTTGGGCGATTTTGCTTTGTATGTTTGTATGTTTGTATGTATGTTTCACAAATTGTTGTTCGCGCATAACTGTCGAACCGTTCATCCAATCTGCATGAAACTTGGTAGGTCAATAGGTTGTGGTAAGGAAATTTACGGTGGAGCATATGAGCTTAATCGATGAAGGGGTTGTGAAGATATTGGGTTCCCAAGGGGGTAAAAAATTATGAAAGTTACACAAATATATTGAATGGGGTGTCATACGAAAGGGCTTATTTTGTACATTCCAAAATGGTTTTTATTTTTAATCTAGGATGTATAGTTTTTGAAATACGACCAAAGAACAAAAACTACGAAACCAGAGCTGCAAGAGCTCCCGTTTCATAGAGTTTCCATGTCTTCGTAGCTCATTGACTGGTCGGTCTTAAAAAGAGAGTGGCATCATTGCGGTTTGGTTTGCAATGATTTTAGATGCTACTTGATTTATTTTCATCATAAAAAAAAATTTTGATAAAGAATGAAAATAATTGGGGTAAAAAAAGTTAAGTAAACAAATATATTGAGTGGGGTGTCAAATGAAAGGTCTTTATTTGTACATTCCAAAATAGTTATTATTTTTATTCTAGGACGTATACTTTTAGAAATACGACGAGAATTCATAAATATGAAATAAATGAAAAATTAGACACGACATTATGAATTGCATGCCAGTATTTTTTACCATGAAGAGCTAGCGCAATAGGCATACTCGGCAGTATCAGTAGTAGCACTTGAAATTATAGGGGTAGTCAGAAGAAAGTCCAAATGTAAGCCATCTACGGTGCGCGAGATCTCAGTTCGGGGCGAACTACTAGTTATTATTATTATTTATTTTCAATTGGCAGTCTGAAATATTTTAAACAATTTCATTAAGTATATTATAGAAATCTTGACCAAGTTAAGTTAAACTTTAAACATTGACTCACTTCAGTGAGGGTCACTGGGTCATAACTTAATAAAAAAACTGACTAGATTTTACTCTCTAAATATTATAATACTAATATACTCGTAGGCCTCTATTAATAAACTCGTATTAACTTCTGTCAAAGTTGCGCGACGGATTTAACTATTGCCATCCTTATTTGTCACTGTCTAACAAAAATGATGGCAATAGTTTAATCCGTGGCGCAACTTTGACAGAAGTTAATACGAGTTTATTAATAGAGGCCTTCAAGTATAAATATAAGAAATTAAGCTCTTATAATAAAACTATTCCATCGAAATTAAGTATACAATCATACAGCTGTCTTTGTCTTTTCAAAATATATATCCCGGTTTCCTGAATAAAACTTACATTTCCCGAGCTATGTTTTAGTTGTAGAACCCGCACAAAGCCAGACCAACTTTAAATATATAACTGTGCCTTGCACCTGTTGTTTGCAGTTCAGAACTTCGAACTCAACACAGCCATTCATATCGGATATTGTAAAGATATATTCAGAGATATCGTTGATTTATTAGGTCTTGAACCACATTACAAATATTTTAAGAACACAGTCCGACATTGTTTTTCTGATAATATTTGCTTCAGTAGGTACCTAATTATTTTTTATTTACAATATTTAACATAACTTTAACATGTAGTAAGTTCTATTGCAGAATGGTTCCCATGCAAGCTTTGCTTATATTTGGTGGTAAGAGATCAACACAATATTTAAGAGGATTTAAGGTTTGAAAATGAAAAATCTTATCAAAATTTTCAATTTTCAATTCCGGTGGGATTCGAACCCGCAATGATACAAGCGATCCTCCCTAAGCCGGAGTGCCTTTACCAACTCGGCCACGGAATCCATATTCGTCAGGTTGAAAATCATGTCAAGATCTTGATAAGATTTTTCATTTTCAAATGTAGGAATATCTAAGTGTGGTTTAACACTATAAAAATTAAAAAAATATTGATTTAAGGTTCTTATCGCTCTAATTTAAAACTCAAGGGATTAAGCCGACAAGATGAATGCTGCTACTTTATCTCGCATAGTTTGCGAACTAAACGTCTCAACTTGAATCTCTACGATTAAAGAAGATGGAACTTAGTCACTTAGAATTTACTTACCTACTTGATAAAATAAATTTTTAGTAAAATGTTTTGCTGCTGCCCGCGGCTTCGCTCGCGTGGTAACCGGATAAAAAATAGCCTATGTTACTCTCCAGCCCTCCAACTATCTCCACACAAAAAATCAATTCTGTTTTGACGTGAAGGACAAATAAACAAACAAATAAACACACTTTCACATTTATAATCTGGGTTCGGATAACCTTAGACCATAGTTTATTCTAGTATAGGTTTAATAGTCTAAGTTATTAAAACCTATATTGCTTAGAGGATAAAAAATTGTATATAAAACCTATGTGCTGATTAAACTTTGTGGCTTAAACTTTTCAACTCAGCTCATTAATTTAAAACTCAGGATTTAAAAGCAATTTTAGACTGTAAATAACTTAATTTTGGAAACAAACAAAAAGTTTTAAGCGCCTCTCTTTAGCGGTAACCGCGTTAAGCGGTAAAGAAAAATACCGCGAAAATGTGAGTTTTTGCCAATTTTTTATGATTGCATTTGACAACAAAGTCCAGTCAAACAAGCTTGTTTGCTGTCGAGTCTGAACAATATTGAAAAGCTGCGGTATTGAACTGTGTGAGAAAGCTTCTCTGTTTTGTCAAAAAGTGCTGCTGAAACGGTTTAATATCTAAGTAGCTACTTATTCTACTCTACTAAACACTATGTAGCTGGTCCTGCGTGAATTAACTAAACTTTCTTACAAAAAAAAAACAGCCAAAGGTCATTCAGGCTTCATTTATTGTTGGGCCCAAAAGACAAAAGTGCCGATCAACCAAAAAAAAGGTACCTATGACTACGTTTGGGAAGTCCATCTAATGGTATGTTTCATTAGGGCACCATCTCTAAATCCATTATTATAATCTCTAAAACCATTATTACAGTTGTTTTTTTTACGAAGAAAAATCTGATTTCTAAGGAAAAGAATCACCTTCTGCCTACTGCCTAAAACGTTGACCGTATTGTGGCAACTGTTTTTTATTATTGATGCCAGCAGATTAGGTGACGGACGACAGTCTGACTTAAAAAAAACTATCAACTTCTTTTTTCCAAAATTGAACAAAAACGTATATTTTTATTAGCTAACATACTAAAAACAAAAATTAAACCAGTAAATAAGCTCAAAGTACAAATAATCGCGTACATAGGTATGATAAGTACATCCGCATTGCGCTTCTACGTGCCACAGAGTATATAAGCAGAAGTGTTACTTTATCTGTGTTATGAAACGAAGTCCTTGGAAATTATTCACTTTATAAGCCTTTGTTATCAGACCTTGTTAGCCTTATTTATAAATTCGTTTGTGCTAATGGATAACTCTGACGGAGTTTTTAATCCTCTTGCAGGTCGATTTTGGCTACAAAGTGAGGACAGTGGTTTATGTTAATTTAAAATATTAATGAGTGCGCTATATTGGCTACGTTCATCATTCATCTCCGATAAATATTATTCTGAAAGATACATGATTATAAAAATGAAATAAAATAATGAAATATTATCACGACTGTATCCCAAGGCACGGTAGACATTTTCTCAGATCTTTTTTAGTCATTTAAAGATCCTTTGAAGATGTCTAAGGGGGTAGTCAGAGGTATGTCCAAATACATATTTGGTACATGCATACATGATTATAAATCTAAATTAAATTAATTTTCGCACTGAGTTGGCTTTAATATCTCATGTGACGTGTCATTTAGGGGATATGCTGGGATTAGTTAATCCATTAATCCATCACAAATACACACACACACTAGGTAGGTAAACTTACACCCATAAACTTTGAGTTAGGCAGTGTTCCGAAAACTTTTTGTGTTCAAAGTACATCGTAAATTTTTGGAGGCACACCATAAATGAAAAATCAATTTTTACTTAGGTACCTAATAGTAATCAACAAAACAATATTTATTATAAATCAACATAAATACAGTATTTATTAGGCGGTCTAAATTTGTTCCGAGGCACACCAACTTTGACCAACGGTACAACAGTGTGCCGCGGCACACCTTTTGTGGAACAATAAGTTAGAGAACAGTAGATGACAATATTTAAAACTCATTACCCTCCCTTATCACTGTCGGGTTAAAAAACCACCTGACTTTCAACCTCACTTTTAAACCGACAATTATGTAAAAACTTGTAAAACCACTTGACATCGTTGAAATAATTACTCGTCGACATCCCGAAGTGCCCGAACCCTCATGATACCTCACCGAAGGTCCTTGAAATATTTTATTCACAAAATTCAGTCGATACTTAGAACCTTTGTAAGTTCGCGCAGCTCTAGAATTCGCTCTAGAATTCTAAGCAAAATCCAGGGAGATTTGGATAAACCTTTTATTCGGTTGATTTTTTAAAAACAACAACATATTTATTGAAAAAATAATGAACTGACTTCATTTAAAGGACCATCTGAAGAGAGTTTTGGCTATTTGATCAAAAACAAACAAAAAAAAAATCGGTCCACAATTGACAGAGAAATCGATGAAAATTGGTACATTAATATAACATACCTACTGCATATTCTTTGAAGATGTCTAAAGGGGTTTTATATCTATTCATTCTATCTTGTCCTTTATATCTATTCCTTCTTCACTATGTTCTTTCTTTCTTCTCAAATTCATGGTTTTGTCAACAATCTCTTCATCTTTCTCTACCAACACCAACATTTTAAATCACTCTTTTCTCTCCCTTCCTCATGAACTGTGCTTACATACAAAAAGTTGCAATCACAGTTTTTTTTCAAGATTCCCTTATCACTTTCTTTCAGTTTCAAAACTCTTTAGAATAGAAACCAAGGAACTAATACAAAACTAATATAAAGACGGTTCTCTACTCAATGGTAATGTCGAGGAATGGCCCATTAGAATCTATTAGTTTGGTACAGTTGTTCTATCTCCGTCCGCTTGGTCTTAATTGTGTGTGTAGATGCACAATGCACATGCACGTTGTTTCTGTGTGCGTGGGCCGATTCTGAGCGCTCCCGAGCTTACGCACACAGAAACAACGTGCATGTGAACACACACAATTAAGACCAAACGGACTTCGTGAGATAGAACAACTGTATCTTCAACGCTTAGTGTCCTAACATAATCCTGACTTTATGCGATCTAGTGACCGTCCAAACGCTTTGTTTCGAATTTGTTCTATACAAGCTTTGCGGCTTTACTCGTGAAGTTGTATTTGATACAACAGAAAACCAGGACATAGTAGTAGTTAGGGTAGCAGTAGGTAGTATAGTTAGGGTATTTACTAACTGGGGCCCCAATTCTACTAATTCACAACTTCAACCATTCCGCGTTTTTTTTTTTCGATTTGATTTTTAGATTTTCAATTTATAAACTAAAGTAACAATCCTTGCTTTATACCAATCAGCACAGATAATAAATCTTATCATAGATAATATAAGATCTTATATAATCTGTGAAAACAGAGCTTTATGAAGAACTTGGTGTTCGCTATGATACGTGACTCGTAGACCAAATGGGAGCGTTTGTGACTAAAATGAGAACTACCACATCGTGAAATCAGACTACTTGTGATTGCCGATTTCCTTCCTAGATTGTGTTGGTGATAGTGTAGTTATATGAATCTGTATTTCCATTCTATTAGAAAATACTAGCTTACGCCCGCGGCTTTGCTCGCGTGGTACAGTCAGCGTCATCAATCGGTATCCCCCTATTGATTTGAACAAAGACTCTTTTCATTTCAATCTTGGATTTCAGTCGGGTATTACATCAGCTATTTTTGTTTAGGAACTCGAGCGAAATTAGATATCCATAAGTAAGCAAGGATGTAAAAGTTTTTACAAAAGTTGAGATCAACGGCTTGCAAACCGACCTCTTACTAGGGGGATACCAATTGATGACGCTTTCTGTACCTGGATAAAATTAGCCTATTTCCTATTCGCTGTTATTATCTATAAACATACTTATTAAATTTCAGCCAAATCGGTTCAGTGGTTGTCGAGTTATAGAGGAACAAACATACTCGTACATCCAAACATTCAAACATCCAAACTTTTGCATTTATGATACTCGTATTATTGTGATTATATCATTGATGCAAAGTTAAATGGGGACAAAATACTTAGAAAAAAAAAATCAGCAGAAACTGTTTTAAAAAGCTCCATTCTTATGTCAGTGAGAGGATAATGGAGAGGTTAAGAATACACATTCTGTCAGCACGTTTAAGCACCTAATACCAGTTTTGCTTTGCCTTTGCCCTTTCCTTCAGAAAATTATGCTAATATCATAATCCTTCTCATTTTTAACATACATCAACCTTTTCATTCATAAGATCCAACGAAATGGAAATCAAGTATCCTACAACAGTTATCTTATTTAGAAGAAATTCTGTAAAATATTGTTTTAGAAGCGTTTTACAGGGGTCGTCCCAGAGGGAGGGAAAAAGTGCCGTGACTGCGATCCAATCTCGTTTTTGGGATATGAAGAAAGAGGTTTTACTATGTTGAATTGAAATTGAAGTATGTATGGTTAATATATATCCGGGATAAATAAAGCTGTTTAGATTCTGCAACTTCCAGAAAAGTTCCAGAATAACATCCCTGTCACGTCACATGAAGGGAGTGGGCTCACTTTTTAACCGACTTCCAAAAAGGAGGAGGTTCTATGTTCAGCTGTCATCATCATCATCATCTCCCTGCCCTTATCCCACTAGGTGGGGTGGGCACAACATGTTTCCCTCTTCCACTTCATTCTATGACTCGTCATCTCAGTGCTCACTTCTATGTTCGGCTGTATTTATGCTTTTTTTTTCGTAGCGCGTTTTTGAGCAGCATCAGCAGCGCGTTCTCAGCGCGTTTGTATCGATACAAACGCGCGTACCTACCTACGAAAAACGAAGTGTGTCTACTCTCATACAGCATACCGATTGGCCTGCGTTCGCTACGCGTTCATATCGATATAAACGCACGTTCGCAGAGCGTTCGCAGCTCGTTTGTATCGATACAAACGCGCCACGAAAAACGAGTGTGCCCACTCCCTAAAAGCTGCCTAACAAGCTAAAAATTTCACTGTGACAATGTGCGGCTCTTTTGTATCTACAAAGTTCTAAAGGTACCAAGATTTTTTCAACATTTGGTCTGAAATTCTTCGACAATATGGACAAAAAAAGTGTAAAAATGAATGAACCATCAATAAATAACAGTGTTTTGACCAACACGGTCGCCATAAAGTGCGGTATTCCTGCAAAACAACGGTATTGGAGTCTGTGTGTGCAATAAAGTCGCTCGTAAAATGCGGAAAGGCGGAGATATTAGCGCCATCTGTTATGAAAAAATATGTTACAAAAACGTTTTTACTTTACCAAAAATAATAATTTCACTCTCAGGAAAAGCTCGCCCGATAAAAGTATTTATTTGAATCTATTTATTAGAAGTAAGTAAGTAGTAATGTTGTATCATTATTATTAATTTAAACTTATCAATCTCTATGATATTAATTTTAGCCTGCATCATCCTACAGGCAAAAGCTCCCCTACCCGTCTTCCACTTTTCAAATCGTAAGATAATGTTTTGTTTTTGTCACTCGCATGCCAACAAAAAGTGATAGCAACAGATTTAGAAGCCGTTTGAACTGGCTAGGCCTTTTAGGCATACCAGGGTGTAAAAACTGAGAGGATATGTACAAATAAACATTTTCTTAAGCAAACATTCGCATATTTTAATTAGTTAGAACCAAACGATTTTGCTTACTGCCGCGTCACAAGCAATGGTTTCACGTTGTGACGTAAGTAGCTTCTTAGTTGCCAGTGTTGAATATTCATCCAGCGGAATACTAATGCGAAGTATCTTTACACACATTTATAATAGGGAACTCCCACAATTTTTTTTTATGATTTTATACGATAGGTTATATCGTCAAATAACCGTCATAAAAATTCCAGCGCCGAAATACTAAAATTTTATAACAAAAATAATTTTTGAAATTTACCAACATTTTCACGCATCTGAAACACGATTATTATTGTTGTCACAGATTACTGTTGTAGTAACAATTTGTGAACTTTGACGTGTGACGTCAAATTGATACTAAGTACAACAGTAATCTGTGACAACAATAAGTTCGAGTATAGGAATTGTGAAAATTAAAAAAAAAACTTATCTATGGATCGTCATATCTGACTCGTCCTTGACTTTTCTGATGAACTCGTGTCGTCACATCCTTTCACATCCTTTTCAAGTATTTTGAAATTCCTACTATTTTTTGCAATTTTTAAAATTTATTTTCTAATCGAAAATGGTTTAATATTAAAAAATAATTACACACACATACCTCTAAAGCAACAATGTTCATAATAAAATACATTTAACCCGCTTTTGAATCAGACGCATATTGCCTATTACCCACCCCCCTGCATGTTTATCGAGGTCGGAACAAGAAGAACTTAGGCTTACTTCCTCTTTGTGGACTGGTAGGCTGTTACGTAAACTAAAACATCATCATCATCATTGTCCTCGCATCTATTAAACATGATTTAGGTGATGTCACTGTCCTGTCACTGTTTAAATTCTAAAGTAAAGTAAAAATAAAATTGATTTAACTAAATCATATTTTTTGTCCCTTACCGCGTGCTTGTTTAACAATAACGTGCTTGCTTTTTTGTCCCTTTCATTGGGACGCCAGCTTTCTAGCTCCCCTCATATAGATTTCTCTGAGGGGACAAGCAAGACCCTATTTGTTTATTTAGAATTTTGGAGCGAATCGATTCGGAATATTGGGTAGTAGCTGAAAGTGGCACTCGCAGCGAGTTACAGTGTAATGTGCTCTTATCGTCGCCTGTCACGAAGTTACTGTAAGTGGGTGATTGTCAGGCGGGTAGACTGGTATGACACGTAATTAAATAACTTCCACTCCATAATACAAGACCGAACGAATTATTTTATCTTTGTAACGTAACAGATGTTTATTTTGCTTCTGTAGTTAGCGATGAATTTATCTGTAGTTCATAGTTTTTTCAGGAGGTATCTATTTGTGCAAGGGTGCTCATGTTTCATTAGGTACTTAATTTATTTTATTGTATGTAAGTATACTCTGTTCTATAATTATATTTTACTTTCATTTCCTTATTTGATGAAAATTTTTTTTTTACCTACTTCACTCTTTTTTGAGAATAACGAATTAAAATCCATTTGATGTCTTTTGTCTTTCGTCATTCGTTTTGCTTGTATTCGCCCACTGTTGGGCCATAGACCTCCTCCATTTATTATTATTCTTACTACTTTGTTTCGATGCAAGAATTTCCCACTAGGATTTTTAATTAAAAACATCACTTTATAGTTTCTAAGTCAAGCTTTACAAGTGCTCTTAAACATGGAACAAAACAAAAACATTGTCTTCGTAAAATGTGAGTTTAATTTCTGGCCGCCAGTCGGCAGCCTAGATAAATAATTGCTGTCAAATTGTGGATGATAAATGAGGGAGCTCCTCCCCTTCGCTAAGCAGCTGAAACTAATGATGACTATTAAATATCGTATTATTATGATAAACTCATAATGAGACAAAAAATGCTCTTTTGTTGAAACTTATTCTTTTATAATCTAAGGGGTTCCCATGTTCAAATACATATTTGGTACATGCCCACTTAAGATCATCATCATCTTCATCATCATCTCAGCCGTTGGACGTCCTCTGTTGGACATAGGCCTCCCTCAAAAATTTCCATGTATTGCGGTTGGAAGCGGCCTGCATCCACCGCCGTCCTGCAGTTTTTACAAGGTCGTCTGTCCATCTTGTCGGTGGACGTCCAACACTGCGCTTGCCGGTCCGTCGCCTCCACTCGAGAACTTTTCGGCCCCATTGGCCATCTATTCTGCGCTATATGGCATAAGTTTACGTACCTACCTAAATGTATAATAGACAAAAATTTATTGAATTCCACTCGTACAAAAGTAAAGAGACTGCGTGACAGTCTGTGATGTATCGAGTGATTCTCTGAATAACGTCTCCTGTTGACATGGTAAGCGTCCACATGTCGGTATCGTACGCTTCGGACGCATCGCACGCAACGGATCGTAGTATTATTTGTATAGAAACTCATATAAGTGCGTCCACATGTCCGCATCGTACGCATCGCATTTTACAGATATTCCGTTTGATGCGATCCGTCCGCTGCGTGCGATGCGGGCCTGTGGACGCTTACCAATAACTTAGGTAATATAGAAGGTTTAATAACATGTGAACGTTTTTATGGCGATCGCGTGTTGTCAACCTTATGATGATACACGTGTAATGTGTTCCTTATTGGACTCAATAAGTTCAGTTCAGTTATATTCAATGTGTATAAGCCAGTTAGGTTCTTCTTCGATATGTTCAATGATACAATAGAGACGTTAGAATTATGAATTTACCTACTAGCGGACGCCCCGGCTTCGCCCGCGTGGAATTTAGCTTTTTTATACCATGGGAAACATGCATTTTTTCGGGATAAAAAGTAGCCTATGTCACTCTCCAGCCCTCCAACTATCTCCACACAAAAAATCACGTCCATCCTTCTCTCCGTTTGGACGTGAAAGCAGGACAAATAAACAAATAAACACACTTTCACATTTATAATATGGGTATGGATGTTTTTCGGCTTTCGTTCGCGTACTAACGAGTACACAATGAGGGAAACATCTTGAGGAAATCCGCGGCTTAGTCAGCTCTACGTATTGACCATGACTTTCCTGTGGATAAGGTTGATTAGAATGATGGCGTAGGTGCTCAACCCTATTCCATCTCAAACTATGTCCCAGACACTACAGAGTCCCATTGATCGAACAATTTCCGGAAACTTTTATGCATTAATAAAAAAAAAACACAGTTTTAAGAAGACTTTAAGCAGTCGTAAGAGCAAAAAACTGTTACTCAACTTTAGTTTCGCTCGGTTTGGCAGATTGCCGGCACGATTTTAACTGATTTAAACTTGGGTTTACCAACTTAGCTTGGACCAACTTTTAAGGATAGCCTTAAAAGTTGGCCTAATGTTAAGATACTAGCTTCCACCAGTAGCTTCGCTCGCGTATAACTAACATTTCATTATTATCATTATTTATTACTTAGCTATGATGATTTAGTTCTGTAGGTAATGTTATAAGTAGCTAAGTTTTGTAAATAAAGAATTTGAATTTTGAATTTGAATTTCAGTGGACTGCAATCTTAAACTTTTTTAACTGCGTGTTCATGAATGTGCGAGTTGACGTAATTTTGAAGTTTCCTGTTTCGTCATCAAAGAAAGCAACAAAACTTATGAAAAGGAAACAAAAACCATTTTAAAATGAAACAACTGCGAAAGTTTAAACAGTTGGCTCGCATGCAATCTAATAAGAATAACTTACCTACATTTTTGCAAGAATAGAAATTGCTCCAGCTTATCGTAAAAACTTTCATAAACTTCCAAGGCGATAAACAGAAAAACACATTTAAAATACACAAGAAACAATACGGAGGAGAATCTCAAGTTCATCATAGAACAAAATAAAAATATACGCGAGGAAATTAAAAAGCGAAAAGTCAGACTCGGCCGTCTTCTGTCGATACCAGTATACAGATCCAAATAAATCAAGAAAGCATTTCTATCGCTTCAAAAGACCCAGTAAGTAGTACAAAGTGAGCCGCGTTGGGAAGGGCTTACCAACTGAGCCACGAGCAAGCTACACGTTCTATTATTGGTAGTAAGTACCTACTATTATTTATTCTGTGCCCAAACTGAACGATTTTGTGAACCGTCGTCAAATCAAATCAGTAAGGGGTTCGTTATCCCTATTTTGTGACACACGGTAAGTCGCTAACTCGGATTCGTTCGAGCGACTTACCGTGTGTTACAAAATAGGGGTAAAATGTGTAAGTGTGCCAAACTGCACAGCTTATTCTCTAGAAGGAATGGTACAGCATAAGTAGTGTGAATGATAAGAGTATAGTAACAGTAGCTTGCCTCACAATTGAAGCGCTCGTGGCGTAGCTTGCGTAGACTTTCTTGATAGATCGTAGAAATTAGTAAATTAGTAAGTTTAATTAATTATATTAAGTTGTGCGAACTTAAAAAAGTCGCTATACTTACCAGAATCACAATAGGAATTGAACTATATTATGCCGTCTCTTTTCATTGACTGAGGGTGAAAAGAGTGTGATTCTGCTATTGACCTTTTTAAGCCCGCTGAGCTGCCAGACTTTGAATAGGAGATCACAAGTAGCATACGGCTGAGCGCTTCCTTGCTTTGGAGGGCACGTTAAATTGTCGGTCCCAGTTTTAATTAAGTGTCCATGTATGTATGTATGTCTGGTTCCCATAATACAAGCTTTGTTTAGTGTAGAGTGTAGACTGTAGGTAGAGCTAGGTAGGTGGCTTTGTGTGAAATGTCCTTTATTATTAATTAATTTATTTAAACTTTGAAACACTGTAGTTTAATAAGTTAAGTTAAACATTAAAATACCCAATATAGGCTAGCATAATCCAAATATAATTTTTTATGAACAACTAAAAGATAAGTTCTATCATATCAGCCGCTTGCCAAAACCCCTAAAAGCTAAGCCTCTAACTAAAACGGCTGATAAAGTCAGACCCCATTTCTTGTTGATATGAAAGTGACAAAGAATAATTTTATAATGCTTTACGAAAGTTAGGTCAACGATTAAATTAGAGCCCTCGCAGACTGCAAACTTCTCAATCGGCCGACTGTAATTTGGTTTGAGCTGCTAGTGCAAACTGTTTGCACTTTGTTGCACAACTGTTTACACACGCAACAATGATTCAGTTTTGGCTATGTTTGCAGCAAACATAGCTAAAACCGAATCATTGTTGTGTGCGCACTTGCTTGCAAACATCTTATCTTTAGGGAAGATATTGGACCGGACCGTGTCCGGGCCGGGCCAGAGCGAAGCCCGTAGGAACGTTAGTAGATGGGACGTTTACGGTACGCCCCGGGCACGGCCCGGTCTAATATTAAATCTACCCTTATGTTGATTAAGAGCCCGACTAAACTATCAGCCGATTGTCTGCGAGGGTTCTTAAAGTTCGTAGACAATGTTTGGTCATATGCACAAGATGGAGGAAGCTTGCATAAGACCGCAGCGCTGCAGACGCGCTGCCTCCGCGGGGCACTTTGCGGCAAATTTGAAGGCGCCCTAAGAGAATGGATACCTTTACCAGTCCTTTACCCCAGCAGTGTATACCAAGCTGAGATGATATTGCTAGATAAAATTTGTTTTAATTATGTTAAACATACTGTATACAAGTATTGAATAGGCACCATCGATAGACAATTGTAACGAAACTTGTTAAAAATATTAAAAACTAAGTATTCGTATATTTTCAAGGTGGTACGCAAATATTTAACATCTTGTGTTGATCTTTGGACAATATTTTAAAGCAGATATATCCAGAATATACCGTAATAACTATTATAGCTATAAGCAATCAATTGTCAATAAAATAATTCCACTTTCCAATTCTAGTCGACATTGTACCCTTCACACCACTTCGGCAAAAGTCGCTACACACTTCCGCAGCTCCTTACGAAGCTATTGTGACATCGCTACTGCATTGCAGCTGAAATTGTGACATTCCACTATCAGTTTTGGGAGTGGTTTGGGCAAACGGTTAGCATTATTGAGTCCGGACAGCAGAACTCGAGTTCTTTTAATTTTACATGTAAATGTAAAGATACTTTTTCGTTACACCCTTTTTAATAATAGACCACTCTATTTTATAGTCGCCTACATTTGCACCAGTGAACGTTTTTTTGTGTTTACTGTTTTTTTCATCCTACTAAAGTAGCAGACAAACATACGGCCCACCTGATGGTAAGCGGTTACCGTAGCCTATGGAGCTTCCTCGCAGAGCTCTGGCAACCTTACTCACCGCAGGAACGTAACACCATTCGAGAAGAATGATGTAATTTGGCTGCGATATTCTGTGAGGTGGAGGCATCGAGATAATAACTAGAGAAGAAAGTACAAACCATAGACGTGTCACAAATGAGTCGGAACATGGACGGGAGATTAGACACCGCACAGAAGCGACACAGCTTTTTTACCTACTAATTATTACTCTGCCTTATCTAAATAAATTGACTAGGTCGTGGGTTTGATTCCCACCCAGGACAAACATTTGCAGGATGAATTATATTATTTTATAGTATTATAGGTACCTATGTATGCATTTCCAAATAATAAGTATTCTACCATTTTTTAGCCCTGAATAGCAGAATAACTATTAAAATATCAAAAAATTCACGGAAAAAAAATTATAGGTAGGTAGGTACTACTTACAGGAAACTTAGTTTTGAATAAATTAGGTTTGGGTTTGGTTAGTATCTTTAAGGTGATGATGATGAAAAATATCCTTTTTAAACTAAGTAAAATAAAAATCTACCATTACAATTTGATGATAAACTTTAGTAGGTACTGATAGACAAACAGACAGACAAACGGCATAGGCTGAGTAGGTATTTTATGATCTAAACAATAATCAATTAAGTATCTTATACCTAATTGAGTTAAAATAACTAGGTGCATATTTATGAGTTCACCAACATTTATTACCTACCGTGTCCAATCTGTACAGTTCCATTTTCATATTCTATGATTTTCTAGAAATGGCGGCAAATTATGAAAGGGCCTCCAGACTCTCGTAGAGAACCCCCGAGAACACCCGAGAAGCGTGAGTGTGAAGAGCTTCTCGCCTTCTCGTTCTCTGGCTCGCCTGTTCTCCGATCGGTGTCGGTATTTTTGGCCGAGCCAAAGGATTTCTCGGGCGAGAAAAGAGAAGGGTCCTACACTCACGTTTCGTCTCATTGCAGATTAATGAGCGGCGGTGGGCAGACATCCATATTGTTTGTTTTATTCGAGAATTTTCTTTCGTAAAAATATGCAATAATAAATAGAGTTGAAATTTATCGATTTTTTTCAATCTGAGCCTATTTTATGGAATGCTAAATATCGAAACTACTAAGATAAAAGTTTTTTACATTAAGTATTTTATTTTTTTAAACATTATTTTTAGTTACAACATTCACAAAGTTACAGTATGCAATGGCACACAGAGCCAAACCGGCTGCAGTTTCAATATCGACGTCCATACCGGATAAGCAACAGATCACGACTGAGAACAATTGAGAGTGTGGATAGCTTGTTTGTTCTTCGCGAAGTCTCGGGCGAGACTTCTCGCCGAGCCTTCTCTCGAGAGTCTGGAGGCCCTATGACAAAAATTAGTTTTGCTTGGTTTTAGTTGATGTTTTGTTTACTTACCGATGATAAGTTACGCCACTATCCTTTTTTTGTGTAGTTGATGCGTTTTTGTAAGATTCTAAAATGCAAGACGGCATTTTTGAAAGTCATTTTTATACCTTTCGTCAACATTCAACACCATAAAGCCAGCGACCGATTGCGATGAACGTGAGCTAGTGAATGAATGAGTTGACGCTGATCGGCTTCAATTGTGGCGTCAAGTGTGAGTTCGCCGGTGTCCGTTCTAGTTTACATATTTCTTCAAAGGGTGGAGGTACTTACCCAGTCGGGCTGCTCGAATATAGAGTGAGAAAAACCCACTATGCCCTTCCTCTCTTAAACATAAAACAACAACGCAGTAAACATGGTGTAGACAAAGGAATTTTGTGACGATAGATAAATAGCGTAGCAGCGTAGCTCATTTCATACTACGCTGCTACGAAGTGCTACGCTGAATTTACTAATTTACCTGATTTAATTATCCAATTAAAAGTTTGTGCAGGGAACGTTAATTGAACTAATTAACCGTTGGTTATCAGTAAAAGGTTGAAAATATTCAAATAAGTTAATAATTTACGGTTGTGATTCAATAGTCCTTTGTTGGGTTATCGATATAAAACCATTAAAAGTTCTGCAATAAAGCGTTGCTTTCAATTTAGGCTTCGACGCAAAATGTAAAAGTTAAATATGATTATATTTGGTCCGAATCCAGGCAGTGCATTAATTGAATTTTACGACACCTATACGAGTTTTTTCGCGCAGAATAATTTACGAGTATAAAGGTGGCGCTTCGCGCTCGAGATCGAGACAGGAGACCGAGACCAGAGACAGGCTTTATAGGGGCGCGCGAAAGTGACACGAGATAGAAGAAAGCATACGAGACAACCACTAATTGAGCGTTTTTTTTTCTATGAAAATTAGTACTGACTGACAAATCAAAAGTACCTACGTCAAACATGTTATGTGTATGTACCACATATTATGTACAGCAAACAACAAAATACGTTAACATTTTGGGTTTCCAAAGCTCTGTCCCGCAAAATTTATTAATAAGGTAATTCAAATAGTTTGGAGTCAAAGTAACTCTCAAAATTATGATCAATGGACAGCAAAATCTCGGCACTCAAGAAGTATGGTCGCATTAGTGGCGTGGACAGCGATATTTCTTGTGAAATTCCCATTTAGGCACTAATTTTCCTTCCGAGCCATGCACGTAACGAACACAGGCAAAGCTCGTTACTGACGCCGCAGAACACTTGGGAATAGGCTACACTGTTGAAAATCGAGTGCGGCTTTTTTACCGCATTGCTGTAACACTGTTTACACAAGTAGCCAATATTGAAAGTAATTTGAACAGACTTTACATTTGTCATCACATTATCACATCACATCACACTATTATTAATGCGAAAGTTTGGATGTTTGGATGTGTGTTTGTTCCTCTATAACTCAACAACCACTGAACCGATTTGGCTGAAATTGAAAATATATATAGATAATGACCGGGAATAGGGCATAAGCTACTTTTATCTAGGTACCACGCGAGCGAAGCCGCGGGCAGCAGCTAGTACTAAATATTTGTTAGGACCTAGACCTTTCCAGTCTTAAATTAGGTGCTCCACTGACTTCATGACTAATCCACGGTAAGAGTAGAACAAAACTGCGGCATGTGATACCGCAAAGACACACAGCCGCCGCAATGCATCGTGTAGCCTGACCCTAAATAAGAACAACGTGGCCGTAGAATAAAGAATAGTGGACAAGCACTCTTCAGGTTTCAAAGGGAGAGTTTGTATGGGAGCTGGTGACAACATTAGAATGGGAATAAAGTTAAGAAAAATTCTGGTATAAAAACCGAAAAATTATTTGATGCACGACCGGAATTAGAAACCTATAGGTACTTACCTTTGGCAATGTAATATTGTTTGATTTTTACTGCATTATTCAATACCATGTCTTTCTTGTGGTGGGTAAAGTCGATTAGGCTGTGAGGATAATCTATGTGATGGATAATTTATTGCATGGTACATGAGCTTGCTCAGCAGTAGGTACCTACCTACTATGCAATGGGCATGTATCTAGAACAGCACAGCAAATAAAACATTAGGTAGGTACCTATCTAAATACATTATAACAAACACTTACATTATATCAATTTCATCTAAATTTTTAGAGCCGTTTCTGAGATACCTACTTACCTACCTACGTCTTATGCATAAAAAATTGTGCGCCGACCACGCTTACTAAAGCGCTCTTTTGATTTTGGAAATAACGCTCATATTTGCTTCCATAAGGTAGGTAGTATTGTTTCTTAATGTCCTCGTAAGGATATTCTTGAAACTTTCAAAACAATAACCAATGAATTGCTTCATAAACTATCCATCACAATAATCCAGAGACTTTTTCCCAGATGCGCTAGTTTTTTCCCATATTTCATACTCAGTGAGTGTAAATCATTCTGTATCGCATGGACCACTACGGCTGGAAGTTTAGGCGACCAGTTTTCATACTAGTACTGAGGCTACAGATTAGAAAGAAATATGGGCTTACTGCAGCTGTACCATGACCTCTTAGTAAACAATTCAGTTTAGGAGCTATCCAGTTTAGGACCTAAACTGGATCGCATATAAAGATCATGGTAGGTAGCCTGATAAATTGAAGAGTAAGTATAAGTGTGGTATAAGGTTAGCGTTGTATGGGGGCATGTCATGAGGAAGGATGAGTGAGAGTCATGTTACAAGACGAGCGATGAACATAAATGTGGATGAATACACCGGTAGGGGCAGACCTAAGAAAAGTAGTTGGACTATGTACCTGAATGCGGATGATTGCTGAGTGATTGAGTAGGTACAATTTTTTTTTATAGGAGGTTTTTATCGTGCTATTTACCTTTTTATATTTTTATCGACGTTTCTACTGTGTTGCAACAACCGTGGTTGGAAAGACTAACGTAATCTTAAACAATATCAAAATAATGTTCTGTGTCTCTGTTCTTCTGGCACATTTTGGCTCAACGGATCAGCAATGTAATGCCAGTGTCTTGGGCACGCTTCCGATTGACAGTTGCTTGGATCAGTTGAGCTACCCTATACCCTATAGATCGATACCTATAGATACCTATAGATCGTTTCCTTTTAAGGCTCAACTGGTTTTAATTGTATATTGTAAAGTTATGTTAATATGTAAGTAGTACATAGTTTATTTTCTGTAATTATATAGGTAGGTATCTCAAGTACATAAATAAGGTATTATTTACATTACCAGTAAACGGCAAAGATTGGTTACCACAGAGCTTCTGAAATATGAAATGAGTTCATGACTCCCCAGACAGCAGTGAACGGACACCTGCGATCGGACAGGGTAGGCTATACGAGTGTGGTTTACGATGCTAAAATAATATAGGAATATTGGGAAGAAATTAGATGTAGAATGTGCTCATTTCGTATCATGCCTAAAAAGGCTATAATAACCCACAAACGATTGATGTTTAATCAAGGTGCGAAAGTAAGACTTTAATTTTCACTCAAATGATGTGACTGAGCAAATAACATTTAATAGTGTCAACCTCAAAGAATCCGAGCTTAAAATGAATAATTTTTCAGAGTAAACCTCGAGATTATATCCATATGCAATCCAGTGCAGCGCCTCTAGCGGTTACTACACTAAACTAAAATACTCAATACTACATAGTATAAAACAAAGTCGATTTCCGCTGTCTGTCCCTATGTGTCCTTAAATCTTTAAAACTTCGCAACGGATTTTAATGCGGGTTTTTTAATAGATAGAGTGATTCAAGAGGAAGGTTTATATATACTAGTAGTTCGCCCCGAACTGAGATCTCGCGCACCGTAGATGGCCAACATTTGGACTTTCTTCTGACTACCCCTATAATTTCAAGTGCTACTACTGCCGGGTATGCCTATTGCGCTAGCTCTTCATGGTAAAAAATACTAGCATGCATGCAATACATAATGTCGTGTCTAATTTTTCATTTATTTCATATTTATGAATTCTCGTCGTATTTTTAAAAGTATACGTCCTAGAATAAAAATAATAACTATTTTAGAATGTACAAATAAAGACCTTTCATTTGACACTGCACTCAATATATTTGTTTACTTAACTTTTTTTACTTCAATTATTTTCATTTTTTATCAAAATTTTTTTTATCATGAAAATAAATCAAGTAGCATCTAAAATCATTGCAAACCAAACCGCAACGATGCCACTCTCTTTTTAAGACCGACCAGTCAATGAGCTACGAAGACATCGAAACTCTATGAAACGGGAGCTCTTGCAGCTCTGGTTTCGTAGTTTTTGGTCTTTGGTCGTATTTCAAAAACTATACATCCTAGATTAAAAATAAAAACCATTTTGGAATGTACAAAATAAGCCCTTTCGTATGACACCCCACTCAATATATTTGTGTAACTTTCATAATTTTTTACCCCCTTGGGAACCCAATATCTTCACAACCCCTTCATCGATTAAGCTCATATGCTCCGCCGTAAATTTCCTTACCACAACCTATTGACCTACCAAGTTTCATGCAGATTGGATGAACGGTTCGACAGTTATGCTCGAACAACAATTCGTGAAACATACAAACATACAAACATACAAACATACAAACATACAAAGCAAAATCGCCCAACTTACCACTAAGATCTTCGCTCGCTTCGCTCGCTCGATCGATAATACATGCATAATATAGTAGAGAAACACTGATAATTTTAGAGGTTTCTAATGTGATGTGATGTGGACCCGTGCGAAGCCGGGGCGGGTCGCTTAGTTTACAATAGTTTAGTCTTGTGCGATTATACTTAGTATATCTAAATTCGTAATAAAGCTACTAGTTCTTGAAACTTCTTGAAATAATGTCAAATGACTTTTACAGAGTCTATATAGGTGCGAAGCCACACTTATAACTAGTGTTCAATGTTTCATGCTGCAAAGTTGCAGTAAGGAGTTCTAAGCTCGTTGGATTGAATTTTATAGCATTCTCAATGGATTAGATTATAGACGGTAATTAATTCCGTAATAAAAGCGGTTGTGAGACATTCCCACTCGTAAATATACTCGTATTTTATGGCAATGAATAAGCGAGAAGTTGTGGTTTTGTACTACATTTCAACAGAAAGTTTTCTTGGTTTATGAAAATCTAGAAGCATTAAAAAAAACTAGAGGTTTTGATAGGTGTAGGTACTCGCAGTATTTTCGTTGAAAAGTTCCGTGGAGGAACATTCTGCGATAATCATGCGCATCGAAGAATCGCGATTCTTCCTATTCGTGATTTCCATACAATATGGATTCCACACAGTTGCTGTTTACTACATACTTACTACATTCGTAATTCCACACATCCGTTATTTTACCGCAATCGGGATTCTTCTTATTCGTGATTCTACGCAATATGGGTTCAACGCAACTGCAGTTTACTACATTCGTAATTCCACTAGTGTTCACTAGAAATACATAAGAAAATCAAAATTGTTAAAAAAGGGCTAAAAATTCATGCAAAAGCACCTTTTTACGTAACAAAAACTTTTATTTTAAATGAATTTAGATCTAAGAAAAAGCCTCCGCTTTGAAGTCTAGAGACGGAGCGGAGGAGCGGAGGCTTTTTCTTAGAACCTAAGAACACCTACTCTACATTGATTCTACCTACTTGGAACATCTTTTGCAATTTAAAACGAAAAACGAGTCTGCATTCAAATATTTTGTAAACGAAAAAAGATTCTCGACCTAGTTCTACGGAACAATTTATAAAGGTAGATAGGCGAGCAACTTTGAACCAGCTCGTATAACCAATACCGAAACACACCTGCATTATCCATTCCGGGAGGCAAAATCTTTAGGAAGCGAGGGTAAATAGTGTATCCTATTCTATTAAACGAGCAGTATTTTTTTGTTTGTTTGTTTGTTCTCGCGTTCTCGAAAACGGCTCTAACGATTTCGATGAAATTTGTGGTACGGCGGTTGACGATCGAAAAATCGATCTAGGTCTCATATCTGGGAAAATTAGTTTTCTCTGCATTTTCACGCAAAAAGATTTACCAGTGCAATGTAGTTCGTAATTTAACGCAAATTGTTGAGACTAAAGTGGCCGAGTGGATAGGGAGTCCGCCTTCCAGCCGAAGGCTGCAAGTTCGAATCTCAGACACTGAAAGTTTTTTTTTCTTTTTTTAATTTTACTCTATTTGAGAGCTCGATCTCGCTCGTTTGGAGCTCGGTTGCCCAGATATTAATGTACTATATGCTCAACAAATATAAGTAGGTAGGTACCTGCACAATAAATAGATGTAAGTATTTCCCAAAAATGACTCGTCTTATACTACAAACTAACCCCATTAGGTACTTAGACGATTGTTCTTGAGAATGAGTTGTGAATGCACTCTTAAGTCAATAAAAACAGATGGCAAATATAGCAACCTTCTGAACTATAGGAAGACGACACATTTATTTAGACTGAGACTCCAACTAGACTGACTAGACTACAAATGTGTGAATAACGAAATTATATTGGTTGTTTATAAAACATCTCCTCTCGTCTCCGCTTTGGTGGAGTGTTATCCTCGTTCCCAAATACTGTAGTTAATGAAGGTTACGGCTGAACCGTTGTTTTTTTGTTACATGCTTTTTGTAGTATCTTGTGAGCAGTCATTTTAGAGAAAAAGTCAAACAATGTTGCAGATGCGGTTGAGTATTCAAAACTTGTGATTCCGTTATTTGTAAGTACCATATTTTTTAAACATGACTTAGGCACCTAGATCTTTACCACGAAGCTGATCCGAAGAAGCGCGAGGAATCGATTGTCACCATATTTTATTCAAAGGCATTTACTAAAAGCCGCATGCGATGAAATGCGCCACTTCATGGCTGAGCGCTGCTGAAAAATAAATGCAAGATAATGGTTACCTCATTTATTCATGCAATTGTACGGGAACAGTTTATAATTACTGTGCAATAATATGTCTCTCCATGGCTTGAAGTTATGGTCCACCGCAAGGTGTCTCTTATGAGTCTAGTGAATCGTGGATATCGGTCATAGATCGCCATAAAAAAGGATAATAAAAAGGTAATAAAGGTTATAACTTTCTTAAAAATAGCATGTGCCAAATACATATTTGGACGGCTTCTGATCAGTCCCGTTTAAAAGAATATTGATTGTCATAATATACGTATGATATCAATTCATAAGAAATTCTTCAGTTTTGAAACTACAAATACTTCATATTAATGGTCACCATTTTCTTGGCAAAAACGCTTAAACTAGGTCCCTACGCGTGAGAATGCCTCAAATCCCCGGGGCCTGGATAATACCCACTGCGGTAAATAATTCTTCATATACACAATCACCTCTCGTGAGAGTAAATATTTCACCGCTTTAGCGCCTACACAAATGTAACCTAACGCCATTTTCGCTCAATTTCACGGGCAAAGGCATGTTTGGGAAATCGTTACTTATAAAAATAAATAAAACAGGATTACTGAATACAGACATACCTATGTGAAAGTATACCTAAGGGTGACAGATATTATTCACATTAAATTAAAGATCATTTTGAATATTTTAATGATTTTTTTAACCACAACTTATAGCTTTATGCATCAACAAAGCTACAAATTAAGTTTTACCTTGCCCCTGCTTGGGCGCCAGTATTGTAAGCTTTTTAAATTTGGCGCCCAACGTGGGGCCGCGCCATTTCTACGCAATGCGAAAAGGGAAGGCTCTGTTTATTTAATCACGTCTTTATTCTTGTATTGGCCGGTACCTGGCACGGCAGCCATTGAGCATCCATTTGATTCAATTACACTATGTCAGCTTGGGTAAATATTACGCTGCAATTCATAAGTCTATGCGGTAATGTTGAATACATTACACTAAACGTTTTCAAATGTGTACAAAATAATAGATACCTACGCTCTGTTGACAAAAACATACCGAAAAGTCAAAACTACCAATGTAAAATGCCACATTAGCTCAAGGAACAGAACGTGAACAGAACCGACCCTCATTGAGATATTTGGTGGACAGGATATTCATTACCTTTGCTGTTTTGAACACATGTTCACTGTGTTGTTTCATTCATAAATGTATTTTTTTGACCCGAGGACTTATTCAAATCGACCCGAACGGTAACAATATCCCCTTTATTCTAGCAAATGGATGAATTCTAGGGTGAATTTAATACACAACAAAAACCATGTCAACTTAAGCCAATACACAGTTCCTGAAAAATAACGTAAAACAGTTTCAGCAATAAAATAAACACATGCACGTAATCAAGTTCATGCCACTATTTCGATCGTAAAATAAACGGAACCACATTAGCGGTCCGAAGGTGCAGTAAAGTTTCCTGTTAGTAATTTGTGGCCTATTACCTGTTGCATTCCAAACTAGCTGCTTTGATCTACGATAGAGTGATTTCAGTTACGGTAGCGGAATGTTTGCATAGTAAAACGATCGTACTATGCTAATAGCTTTAATACTAAACTTGCACTTTGTTTAGTAAATACCTACTTAAAGCGATGAATATAGCCTTGGTTGGTTAATAAGTTCACAATCTTAAACATATAGGTAGGTAAGTAAAGTAAGAATTAAAGCAGTGAAAAGGTGAAATCTTTTTGCTTTCGAAATGTCTTAAATAATTATTGTGAAAATCAAAAGCGGGATTCGGAGCTATGCTATGCCCACAGAAGTGCAATTTAGTAAATACAAACACGTTTTGTAAAATAAATGTAGGTATTTAATAATGATACGAAAGTATACCTACAGTTCAGTGACAAGTTGAAATCCTTAGCCACCAACAAAAAAAACTTTATTTTTGGCAACACACATACAAGTGCATTCTGCCAGTAAAAAGATTAAGTAAGATAGATAGAGATAGAAAGATAACACTTTATTGTTTACCACAAAGAAACCTTAAGGGGCCGGCGAACGTACCTACGTATCTAGGAACGTAATACCAAAATAATTTAAAATTTGAGCATATTTTATCACTTTATGTTATTATTTGGATAAAGGCAGTATTTATCTAGGTTCCTGTTACACTTTTGTTCCAAAAAACTTACTATAGAACATATGAAAAGAAAAAATGCCAGTTTTGGTGTACCTACAAAGATTTCAATTCAATTTGCTTACATTTCTTTTTAGGTAAGTTTTTCGGAATAAAAGTTTAACAGGAACCTAGATAAATACCTACTCTCTTAATTTAACAACATAAACTGGTAAAAATATGCTTAAATTTTACATGATTTCGGTATTACGTTTTTATGGAAATTCGCCTGTCGCAGGCCTCTTAAGTATAAATTATCTACACATAGGTAAAAACAATTGGCGGCCTTATCGCTTAAAGCGATCTCTTCCAGGCAAGCATCAGCATTAAGCATTAGCAACAGCCGGTAGAAGTCCTTCATACAAACTGATGCCTCTCAAAAACACGTCCACCTTCAGACTCTCATCGTGTTCGTGTAGACCTGGTACTGTTTGAAACATAGGGGAGAATCCTAGCGCCGGAATCCCCAGTTCCCTGAGGAAACGGCTATCGGTACCCCCCGCGAATGTACACCGTTTTAGGGTTATGTTTCTGAAAACAAATAAATAATTAAGTTACGAAGTTTGGGAAGGTATGTCGTGTGAAATTAGTTAGTAGGTACCTAATATTACTTAGTAACGACTTGTCCGGTTTCTTTATTTGTGAAGTCAGTAGGTAATGTAACTTATTAAAGACTTGTTCGGTTTCTATATTCGAACGGTCTTTAGTTCGTAAATTATCGTGGCGACATAGTTTTCTGTCAAAAATAGTCATAAGTATATTCTTAGATTGTAGGGTAGTCAGTGACCTTGCACAAGCTTGCATTGTTGCAGATTATTTAAGATCTGTGGTCTTTTGGGATTGTCAAGGTCACAAGATGCTACAACTGCAAACTTAACTACAAGTACCTACCTACCACTGGGACACTCGTTCTAGAACCAATTTGAATAAAATGTGTCTTATGTAGGTACCACGGACAAAAATTTATAAGATAAAAATTTTACCTTTTATTCAATGGGAACTTCATTTTATTCAAAAAGTTATAGGTACCTACTTTTTAAAAGTCAAGTCAGTAAAAATCTTTGGGAATCAACAATCAATAGGTAGTTAAGTAATCAGCAAACCAACCTTGATAAAGATATTTCTTTTTTATATTATTTTTTTCCAACAATTCGCTCTTTTGTGTGCATTAACTTTTATTTCCAACAACTAACCAATTCTTATTAACTGCAAGTCTTCTTCGCTCTAAATAAATAAACTTACAGTTTATCAGCAGCGTCCTTAAAGGCCTTCCAATAGAGATTAGAATCGTCGAGCACGGTCGGCGCCACAAATGGATCCCTCTGATTATACTTCACAGTTACGCCTCTCCCAGCTTCAGCGCACCACTGGCCAAGCTGAAATATAAATCACTCGTAATTATCAAAAAATCGTAACAGATTTTCTTTTTTTAACAGGATCGTATGGATTTATGAAGGGCAATACATTTGCACAATTACGACCGAATTTTAAAAATATGATAGACGATATGTCAGATCGTCAATCATTTAGTGAATTTTTATCCGTATAACCCGGTTCATTAAAGAAAGGAATTCAAAATGGCAGCGCTTATCATGTCCTCTCGCTCCGTAAGTATAGACGGAACTAGTGTGCAAGCGAGAGAACATGATAAGCGCCTCGTTCGATTAGATTCCTTTCTTTAATGAACCGAGTTTTATAAATGTGAAAGTGCGTTTATTTGTTTGTTTATTTGTCCTGCTTTCACGTCAAAACAGAGCGACCGATGGATTGACGTGATTTTTTTGTGTGGAGATAGTTGGAGGGCTGAAGAGTAACATAGGCTACTTTTTATCCGGGTACCACGCGAGCGAAGCCACGGGCAGCAGCTAGTCAGTAATATTTATAGAATTGTTGTCTATCGAGTTTGCGATATTCGTGCAATTTTTTTATTTCTGTCAGTTGTTAGGATAGGCCACGTCTGGTGTTTAATTTTAAACCCAGTTCGGACTTTCGTTACTTGGAAAGTTACTTAAGACATGATTCTGGTTTCCAGTTTTAATCAAGGAAGGAGCTAAAATTATAGCTGGTAAAGTGCTGAAGTTTCCAGAGATGGAATGAAAGTAGTTTACTGCCAGAAGTGTAGTGCTTTAATAATTTATTGAAACTTGAACTATCTGTACGGCTCTCATTTTATCTTGCAGCAATGGTAGCAGAATATAAAACCTTCAGTTTTGCTTGATTAAATAAAGAGTAGAATATACGGGATCGAATCAGAAATGAGGAGAGACGTAGAAGAACTCGGGTCATCATAGCCAAACGGATTAGCACGTTGAAGTGGCAATGGGCAGGCCATGATGATGATGATGTCGTCCGCGTCATGTCCGACGATGGCGACCCTGGCTATCTTCTGGCATTTGCTCGTACGTGGCTGGCAAATCCGAGCTTTGTCCGGAACACCCGGTCACAAGTTGCGCAGTAAAGCTGGCCCGAGCTGTTGTAGGTGTAGTGGTAGGAGGGTTTAGGTCGGTTCTTCCGAATTTGGCGCTTCAAGTCTATAATGGAAAGACGAGCGTCTTCAAAGTCAGTAACGCATTTCTTGACCTTAGAACGCCAAACTGATCTAGTACAGGCATCCTCCTCCCACTTATCAGTTGGTAATAAGTAAGAAGATGTAGGCAAGTGCGCATACTACAACGATTCAGTATGACCCATTTTTGTACTGGCAGCCCAACCCGACCAAACTATAAAAATACCAAACTATCGAAAATTAGCAAAATTAAATATTTATCTACATACCAGGGTCTCAAATGCGCTAGGGGTGACAGTCAAAGCGAGTCGCACGTCGAAAGTAGCTGTCAACTTCTCTGGCACCACGTTATCTTGAATACCTCCCTGCCAAACAAAACACGACTTTATTCCCAAAATACAGAAGACAATCTTTCAGATCATCAGGTAGATTTTCTATGTTCTGTGTAGTTTAAATTTCAGTTTAGGTACAATTTTTATTAAATTTCATTATTAAAATTCATGATTATCAACAGATTTTATATTTATAAAAATTAACATTTAGGTAGTTAATTAAAATGATAAAACAAATAATACTAGATTTTCACCTTTCTTTGCTTTCGTGGTATGAGGAATTTCCGAAATTTCATCAACAGACTATAAGTATTTGATGGTCAGGTATAAGGTCTTTGTTGATGGTGTAGATTTCAAGGTTATATTGACAGGGACATCACATTAGAAGCACTTAGTTGTAATGTATTGTATGTAATGGATATTACCGAGGTTGTTTCGTGATATTTGTATCAACATTAACACGAAACATATAATAAACTTGTTAATGATAAAACTGTGACCAAATGACAAATATTTTAATGTTTGTATTTGCTTAGCTTCTATAGAGCCCGACTTTTGATCATCAATTATGTAGGCACTTACTTTTTCTTTTTGAAAAATAAAAGTTGAAGTAAAGCAACGTTGTGCAGTCACAATTTGGATGGGTGTCCGCAAGTGGCATTACGAGCTTAGCGCTTCCGTGATTCGGAGGGCACGTTAAATAGTCGGTCCCTTTTAAGTCGTTAAGCCATGACGGAGGCCTTTAGGCGGCTCAAAAACTCCGTCACCAGAGTTGGCCACTTGCTCATACGAGCTTACTTAAATACTTACTTTACTGATTCCACTTTTTTATTATTGAAAATTTTATGGACACGGGATTTTATCGCGTAATTTACCATAATTATCCCGACGTTTCGGCTATGTTATTCTGCCTGCGACCACGGCTGTTGTAACATAGCCGAAATGTGGGAATAAATAAGGTAAATTACGTGATAAAATCCCGTGTCCATAAAATTTTCAATTTGAATAGTGATCGCGGAAGTTTAAAAAAGACTATTCCACTTTTTTGTTTACTTTAGCCAATCTTACCGAAAGCATGGTGAGGTTGACAGAAGTGACGTCACCGATGGTTAGGGTCGGGTCGGCGGCTAGTTGCTTCTTCGACTCATGCCGAAGATCCATGAACTTGTCGATTATGTACCGCAACTGTTAGGAAACAAACATTCATACCTACTATATTATTAGAACAAAAAATACGGGTGTGTGAAATTTTCTTTTACCCAAAAATCTGTATGATTCTTGCAGGGGCCACACTACGGAAATTGCCATTTCCAGCTTTAATTTACACAAAATTTTAAGCTAATTTCAAGTGTAGCCACTCAAACTTAAACTTTGCCATAACTCCGTTGTGTGGCCCCTACATTACAATCAAGAACCTAACGATATCATGTCAAAAATCATTATGCCGTTTAGGCTGCAGAGCGTGCCAAGAAATAGATGTTTATATATTTTTATACAGTCACAGCTTGTAACTTTTATCAATTTTGTGCTCCAGTAGGGTAAAACAAGTAGACATTATCGTATTTTCATTAATTTTGTTGTTTAGCGACTACCGTTCAATTTAGAAAATTTATATCAAACCATTACAAAAGACAAAAAGATTTGTTGTCAGAAGTGGGATTCGAACCCACGCCCACAGAAGTGGACTGCGACCTGAACGCAGCGCCTTAGACCGCTCGGCCATCCTGACATACGTGCAGTGGTCGAAATTACTGATTGCTATTACTCGTTGCATTCATTATAATTTTATGCTGACCTAATAACCTATGATTTGCCTACTATCGAAAGTACAATACAACATCTCTAAGTAAAATTTGTTTAGTGACTTCCATTCCTCTCCAAGTAAAGTTTCTTTAGGCTGAAATGGCTGCCAGGCACAGCTAGTGTACCTAACACTAGCTGTGCCTGGCAGCCATTTCATTTAGTCTTGAATAGCCTATCCTATAACTTCCTCAAGAAATGAGTTATTTTTTTATTTTTTTTTTATTTAAGATAGGTTAGATAGGTTAGATTAGGTTAGTGACTTCGCTCCTTGCCTGGGCATGGATGTATGTAAAAATATTTTTTCAAATCTGACTGGTAGTTACAGCAGTGCGTGCGAATCAGACTTCTGAAAATGCATCCGATTCGACGATATTCTTCGAAAAGTTGACGTTTTTTCAGCGAAGAAACGTCCGAATTCGGATTTGATGCCGTAAAAATTCAAAACAATTTATTAGTAGGTAAGTTCTTCGAGATTTCCCACCAAGTTTCCTCAAAGGCGTCGAGATCGTCCCTCCAACGTTTGGGAAATCTCGAAGGACAGAGATGGTTGGAGAGATGTGGGGGAGACCTTTGCCCAGCAGTGGGACAACATAGGTTAAAAAAAAGTAAGTACATAACTAAGTATTAAAATTCTATCACCATAGTTATATCGAAAAAAATCCTATGAGCTAGTATAGTGACTAACTATCGAGTATCATGCAATCGTGCAATTTGTGAATTAGATTCATCAGTTCAAACTTTTATTTAGCGAAACAAACTATTCAGAAATCACAGATGACATTGCTGAATGTTAATAAATGATTAACATTAATATCAGCGTCATTACAAGTAGGTAATTAATATGTAAATCACGTAAGGCCAGTAGGTATCTCCGATAGTAATTCAGTTTATGTTACTGAACATCCCTTGGCGAGCTGCCAGACAGTGCGGTGTTAATGATGAAAACTATGCTACCTACGTAGCTGTGGGTATGGATGGGCTAGGTATGTATAGTTATAGTATGTATAGCTACGTATGTTGAACGTTTAGGTGGTCCCAAATATCTCTCTTAATACAATACCAATCAAGTCAATTAGTATGAGCTAGTGGCCAACTCTTAAGCCGAAATCAGACGCTTCATCACGCGCCAACACTCGGTTCATTCCGAATGAAAGAAAAATGAACGCGCACTCCAAATGAAAGAAAAATGAACCGTCTGAACACGAAAATGAACGTTCACTCGGAGTCGGCCATCCAAGACGCACGACTTCATTCTATGACATAGACAAGACATAGACAAGAATAGAAAATGAATGTTCATTTCTTTAACACTCCGTATATGCCGTGTGATCATAAAATGAAAGAAAAATGAATCAATCACTCGAGTGACCTTTCATCCGAGTGAACCGTCTGATTCCGGCCTTAAGGACTATTTCAATGCTTATTGACTTTGTTATCCAGCAACGATGGTTAGACATGCCCTCTGAAGCACAAAACTACTCTCACTTGATCGTCAGACTTCTTACCTTTTCTCCAGCATTGTCAGGGAGTAGCAAGGAGCCATGTCCAGATTTGCCCGCACATGTGACTTGCACGTCTGTAAATAAATAAATAATGCTAGACATTTCACACAGCATCATCAAACTCCAAAGTAAGCAGAGCTTGTGTTATAGGAACTACATGACTGACACACTACTTAGGCAGCGGCTAGCTAGTTTTATAAGACCAACTTAAAGTTACAACCTTTCAAATAAAAACAAAAATCGAAATCGGATGCCATAAGGCGGAGATATCCTGTAGCCCCCTTTTTGGAGGAAGTACCCCCCCCCCCAATCAAAAATCCCAGACGAAAAAAAAATCTAAAAAAATTATCAAACCTACTCATAAAGAATTGGTTGAGAAATGCGACCTAAAGAGAACAGACAGACAGACAGACAACAAACGAAAGCATTTTTGTCCAAGTTGAAGCAGAGACGCTTCACTTGGTTAAAAGATCGCTCAGTAGACCTCCATTTACTCTCACATCAGTCTTCGGATCTAAGAATTGCAAGAGTTTCACAGTATGCGGCCTAAAACCTCCGTCACTAGGGATAGTCAGTAGCTTATACGAACTTACTTACCTTAAATGGTATTTTATTTACAGAAACTAAACTACTGAGTACATATTTACAAAACATTATAAAATACAATAAGAACCAGTTGAGCCACCTAAGGATAGTTGGAAACGATTTATAATAATAATAATAAACTTTATTTCAGGCAACATTAGAATAAGTTACAAGATGTTATTTTACTTAGTCTACGTTATTTTATAGGTAGCTCAACTGATCCAAGCCACAGCCATCGCTGGATGGCAATGCTGATCCGTTGAGCCAAATAAGTGCCAGACTTAGGAATAGTCCCTTCGATTAAACTCCCTGTAAAAATTTTGAATTCGCGATGGGCCCCGGTACCCCCCGGACCCAGGGTCTCAACCCCAAAAGGTTCAAATATATAAACCCTATCAAGATTTACAAATTTGCGCCTTTTGAGATCCTCAGCCGAATCTGCCGCAGCGCCAGGCCTAACTGATGTTACCCGGTAGATGTGAATGTGCAAAGGTATTACTTAAATTACTTCTTACTATACAGGGTGTGGCAAATTCTTGGTCACTGAAGGGTAACTACCTTTTCTCTTGTAGTTAGAAAGTTTTGTTCTTAGGAAACTTCAGTTTTATTTTAAAGAAAAAAATAATTGCATTTTTAGATTTTTGAAAAAAAGTACAGTTAGCCTAAAAAATTACATTTGTCAAAAAAAACAAGTTGGTCTTAATCGACTCTATTTCCCACCAGGAACACTTCTCCCAAAGTAACTTATCAAATAAAATCGTAAGTTTTTGCAATAATTCAAAAAAACACATCCCATACATTTTCTATGAAATGAAAAGTTGTAAACATTACAGTGCCACTAAATTGATCGTTCTTAATTTAATTTCGTAACTGCTCCGGCAAGCTGGAAGGCTATTGTAAAGCGCGTATTTAAATTTAGAACAAAGTGCTTCCCTGCAGATGTACAAATGGTATGCTCCATGCATACCAACATCTCTTGCGGGTCTGTCTGAAGTGCCTAAGGCTTTATAATAGCCCCCCAGCATGCCGAAGCAGTTACGAATTTAAATTAATAACCATCGAATAAGTGGCACTATAATGTTTACAACTACTAATTTCATAGAAAATGTATGGGATGTGTTTTTTTGAATTATTGCAAAAACTTACGATTTGATTTGATAAGTTACTTTGGGAGAAGTGTTCCTGGTGGGAAATAGAGTCGATTAAGACCAACTTGTTTTTTTTGACAAATGTAATTTTTTAGGCTAACTGTACTTTTTTTCAAAAATCTAAAAATGCAATTATTTTTTTCTTCAAAATAAAACTGAAGTTTCCTAAGAACAAAACTTTCTAACTACAAGAGAAAAGGTAGCTACCCTTAAGTGACCAAGAATTTGCCACACCCTGTATATAGTACTTACGATAGATTGTTCTCTCTGCGTTAAAGATGAGGAAGTCTTCGTTAGGCGAAGCCATGCCCTCGTCTAAAGCGAAGCCGATATTCAGGTTCTTGAAGTCAGCTGTCTTCACAAACTCTCCCATACCACTTCTTCCGCCTATTTCTTCATCTGTTGAATAGAAACGGTTATTTAAAAAGTACTAACCTAACTAACCAATTTATAGGAAACCGACCTAGAATAATCGCCCTGCCTCGCTCTGTGGCCTACGAATTGCGTATTATGCATCCTACTTTTTTCTTCCTACATTTGACTGAAGTTGGCAATAGTTAGGATAATTAAAGTAGGATGCACAGCACAATACGCAATTCGTAGGCCAAAGAGATAGAGCGATGATACCTAGATCGGTTTCCTACAACTTGGATAGTGTAATCGCTATTTTACCCTGCTGACTGTCAATTCAAAAGGGTTATGTAGATCGCGCGTTTCTATGTATGTTTGTAATAAATACTCGTAAAATTCTTTATTACCGCATTGCTCCTAAATGGAGGATGGATTTTATCTTAAAATACTTTCGATTTTCGAGGGCCGTGAAGCGCCCATTACATTTTCTTGGCCTAAGAACTACTTTTACAGTGCTAATTGTTGATCTAACTGTTGCTTCTTCTTCTTCTTTCGTATGAGCAAGTGGCCAACTCTGGTGACGGAGATGTTAGGCCGCCTAAAGGCCTCCGTCATGGCTTAACGACTTAAAAGCCGGGACCGACAATTAACGTGCCCTCCGAAGCACGGAAGCGCTCAGCTCGTAATACCACTGTTGCTAACCTCAGTCAGTCAGCATCTTAATAAAGTAGGATGCACAATGCGCAATTTATAGGCCAAAGAGCGAGACAGAACGCTTAGCATACGTGAAATTAGATAATGTAATGGGCGCAAAAGCTTTCACCATCATAATAAGGTTAAGATTGCTTTATCAACTTGCTACAGCAGCCTACTCTATCTAAACATTGTCATTAAGTACCAACTAATAGAGCCTGACATAAATTAACTCCTGATAGGTACTACAATCAAAACATCTTTTTTATGTTTGAAGGATTTATGTATACAATCTATATCCTATCCTATTAAACGAGCAATATTTGTTTGTTTGTCTGTACTCACGTTCTCGAAAACGGCTCTAACGATTTCGATGAAATTTGCGGTACGGGGGTTGAAGGGGGCGAAAAATCGATCTAGCTAGGTCTCATATCGGAAAATTCGTTTTCTCGGCATTTTCACGCAAAAAGATTTACACGTGCAATGTAGTTCGTAATTTCACGCCGCGGGACAAATGTTTGTATGATCTCCAAATATTTGTCTCGGGTCTGGGTGTTTTCTATGTATATTATGTATATATAATAAAAAAAAATGTATATAAGTAGTATATCAGTCATGTGGTTGCCATAACACAAGCTCTGCTTAGCTTGGGGCTACATGATGCTGTGTGAAATGTCCAGCAATATTTATTTATTTATTTATTGAGACTAACGTGACTGAGTGGATAGGGTGTCCGCCTTCCAGCCGAAGTTTGCAAGTTCGAATCTCAGCCTTTGAAAGTTTTTTTTCTTTTTTAATTTTAAGTACTCTATTTGCACCCGAGCTCGGTCGCCCAGATTATAATTACGTGTTAAAGAACTGCCCAGAAACTTAAACGGGAGCCACGGGACGGGACGGAAGTCCATACATCCTTATTACCGGTAAAAAAAAACTAAAAATAAATTGGTAGTATTCCGAACATTTTATCGTTGGCATTTTACAAAATATAGCGCCCGGACCGGAATGAAGCCATTGCCCGCACATATAAGATATGAGGTACTTCACGTACTCCGTCCGAATTAACTGTGCTCCATAAATGCGTTAACGATCCGCCCCCGTATTCAAAACAACCTATTTTTACAAAAACGTTGAGTCAAAAAACCCCAATAAATTACATTTTATTAAAGATAAATAAATCCGAATTTTGATGTGACTAGAAACTACACTGAGACTAAAGATAGTTTGCAACCAATGATCTTTTCAATAGATCATTGTTGTAACCATCATAATCTTCATTTGCAGCCTGATTTCACCCTTAGTTAGGCATAGACTGGTTTATTCTGTATCAAATACTTCTTGATGATAGCATTCTTAAGTTGCCAAGAAGCAGGGCCGGTTTTAGCATAACCGGCGCCCTGGGCGAGATTTCTACCCCCCCCCCCCCCCCCCCGTCTAAACTTTCAATTTACCTATGAAGCTAACACGCGAGCGAAACGAGCCGAATTTTATCAAACAAATGCGTTTTTTCCATCTTTTTATCTTTCAAAACACCTTTCATAGGGAATAGTTATGCCTTTTCCACAAAGCTTGAAATTCATGTAGAATTGAAAGGGCGCCTTAGGCGCCCTCTCCCGGCGCCCCACACAGGTGAAAAATCCCAAAAAGATGGCCAATTTTATTTGAAGTGTGTTTATGCATATTTACTGCTTTAGTTGGGCTAAAATAATAGTTTAAATGATTATTATGAAAAATAAAGCTTGATTGATTATTACGAATATAAAAAAATATTTCAGTTTTAAATGATGGATTTTGGTTTTTTAAGACAGCTATAACATCGTGCGGATATGACTTATATAGATACTTATAAATATATATGTATTTATTGCTATCCCACTAGACATTTTAATCAAAATTATTGGAATGGTATGCTGGATACTGCCTGAAAAACGATTATGAGTACTTTTAAAACTAGTAGTTCGCCCCGAACTGAGATCTCGCGCACCGTTGTGTTGATAGCCTAGATTTGGACTTGTTTCTGACTACCCCTATACCTACGTTAAGTGCTCCTTCTAGTGTTTACCACACAATGATATCTAATGCGCTACCTCAGTATGGTAAAGATTATAGGCATGCATGCAATACATTAAGTCGTGCCGTGTTTATATTCAATAGTTGACCCCGCGAACTTCGTACCGCGCCTCAGGGAAGGCCTCTTAGTTCGAGAAATTATTAAAATAGCAGTTCAATACAAAATGTATGAGAAAATCAATCCCCCCCCCCGCCCCTCCCCTCCCCCCCCTCCCCCTCCCCTCCCCTCCCCCTCCCCTCCCCCTCCCCTCCCCCTCCCCTCCCCCTCCCCTCCCCCTCCCCTCCCCCTCCCCTCCCCCTCCCCGTCTCTCTCCCTCCCCTCCCCTCCCCCCCTCTCCCTGCCCCTCCCCTTCCCCACCCCCTCCCCCTCCCCCTACCCCTCCCCTCCCCCTCCGTCTCCCTCTATAATTTTGGTACATGCCCAGCCCACTATTTGCAGGAGTTAGCATTTGCATACGTGACAGGTTGCAAGCCCATCGCCGCTATTAGAACGTTAACTGGTTTCCTCACGATGTTTTCTTTCACCGTTTAGAGCTCGTGTTAATGCGCATTTAAATTTTTCTAATCGAAAAATCCATTGATGAGCACGGCCAGGGTTCGAACTTACGACCTATGAATCGAAAATCGAGCACTCTTCCACTCGGCCAACACGGCTTTTATTTTCAATCTCAAGAAAAAATATCAAGAAGCAACTAAAATCATTGCAAACCAAACCACAACGATGCCACACTCTTTGTCTGATAACCAGACCTACGAATACATCGAAACTCTATGAAACGGGAGCTCTTTCCATACATCCGTTAATTGGTTTTCATCATTTTTATTTTTCTCTGTATTTCAAAAACTATAGAACCTAGAAGAAAACTAAAAACCATTTTGGAATGTATAAATTGAGTACTTTCATATGACACCCCACTCAATATATTTGGGTACCTTTGAAAAAAATTTACCCCCTTGGGAACCCCATATCTTTACAACCCCTTCATCGATTACGCTCATACGCTCCACAGCAAATTTCCATAGCACAACCTATTGACCTATCGAGTTTCATACAGATTGGATAAGCGGTTCGATAGTTATGCGAGAACATAAAAATGAAACATACAAATATACAAACATACAAACATACAAACATACAAACATACAAACATACAAACATACAAAGCAAAATCGCCTAACTTGCCACTAAGATCTTCGCTCGCTTCGCTCGCTCGATCGATTAATTATACCTAGTGTTGAATTTTGTTCAACTTTGTTTGGGTGACGCAAGTTGTAGCAGCCAAATTTAGTATAATCTAAAAGTTACTGAATTGTTCTTTTCAAATATGTATAAAAGACGGGTGAAGTGCGTGAAAGTATCAACTTTTTCACTATGAGAACAAAAATAAACTGATAAAAGAATAGCTTTGTGTTTAAAACTATGTATCTTTACAATTGTAAGTAATATAAGCATTCCAGTTATTTAGTAAAAAAGACCTTTAACTGAAGGTATGGAATCCATAAAGTTTTAATCCAAACATTCACTGAGTAAAATACGAAACGTGATTGAAACTAGTGTATAAAATTGCAGTAAATTACTCCAGTATCAATTACAGTTCAAAACAAATGTGTAACTAGTTAAATAAAAAGTGTCAAACGTTTTAATAACCACCAATCGGTGGTGCCATATGTCTTGTTGCTAGTTAGGGTACTACTTTTTAATAAGAGTAACTTTAATTTTATGAATATTGGCCATCTTTTTGGCATATTTCACCTGTGTGCGCCCCCTCAGACCTGCGCCCTGGGCGGTCGCCCAACCTCGCCCTACCCTAACGCCGCTACTGCCAAGAAGAAATGATTTTCCAGCGCGCACAAGGAAGCCAATTGTACTTTTTTTTGTATATTTGCGCTGCCTTGGGAGAAAAAAACTTAGGTCTTTACTATATGATTTATACAGTGTCAGGAGGCAATCTTTTTTGTCTACACTTAACGGGACACTGTAGTGCCTGGGACAATGTTGAGATGGAGTAGGTTTGCCCAGCACCTACACCATCCTCTCAGCTTAACAGGCCATATCCACAGAAAAGAATGACAGTATTGTTATTCTTTTTTGTGAATACGGGGGTTCTATGGATACTTTACTGACCAATCCAGGACACTGTTTTTATTGAAGTGACCTGTAAACTTGTACGATTTCATTGGAAGATAGAAGAGTTCAATTGAATTAAACAAATAAATTATAAGGATCGTCTAATACTATAGGGTCGCTGCTGCCTATTCGTTATTAAACATTTACCCTATTTCATCTCAAGAATTCCCCAGGCATTAACTTTCCTCTGACTGACTATAAATAAATACAAACATGTAAAGGTCTAGATTAATTAAATAAATAAATAAATATTGTTGGACATTTCACACAGCATCATGTAGTCCCAAGCTAAGCAGAGCTTGTGTTATGGCAACCACATGACTGATATACTACTTATATACATTTTTTTTTTGTAAATACATACATAATATACATATAAACACCCAGACCCGAGACAAATATTTGCAGATCATACAAACATTTGTCCCGCGGCGGGGATCGAACCCGCAACCTCTTGCGACACAGGCGCGCCTTCACCCACTGCGCCACCCACTGGAATTGGACGACCTCTGGTCCAATTCCAAGATTCAATCGGCTTACCTGGAACAAAAGACAAATGCACAGTCCTCTTCAGCTGGATGCCTTTAGCTTTCAGTCTCCTAACAGCCTCGATGTACTGAACTGCCACAGACTTCATATCCTGGACCCCTCGCCCGTATATCACGCCATCCACTATCTCCGCTTCGAAGGGTGGGTGGCTCCAGCTTTTCTGATGGGAGAAATATAATTGTTTTAGCTTCATCACACTAATATAATAAATGCGAAAGTTTGGATCTTTGGAATTTGGATGGATGGATGGACAGACGAATTTAGGTTATTCAAACTTTGTTCACTAAAATAAGTGCGTGCTAAATCTTGTAAATCACATCACACTAATATTATAAATGCGAAAGATTGGATGTTTGGATGGATGGATGGTGTTCTTATTACTTAAATAAATTCTTTTTTTTTCTAACCTGAATTATAGAACCTACCTAAATATACTACGAGTAATCCTCAAGTAACTTGAGTATTACTCATAGTAAAGTAAGACTCGTATGAAATGAATGACACATTGATATTTTGATTGATGAATTATTTCATCACAGGTTCCCGTTTAGAAAAATGATAAAACAATTTTCGTTTTAGTACCTAACCCACATTTTTATTAGAGTGATAAATTCTGGAACGTTATATTGATAAATTGATACGCTTATTGGGTAATAGCTGCTCCCCGCGGTGTACCAGCGCCAGCGGTAAAATGGTGAAGTATTTAGTCTGCATACCTATTTACATAATTTATTTACTTACTTACCTACTAAATAATAGTGGGTTGGTTAGTACCAATATTTAAATACTCAGCCTATATTTTTAATTTTATAGTGTTAATCCACGCTTAGGTATTATTTAATTGAAATGGAAAGTCTTATCAAAATTTTCGATTCCAACGGGATTCAAACCCGCATTGATACAAGCGATCCTTCTCAAGCAGGAGTGCCTTATCCAACTCGGTCACGGAATCCATATTCGTAATGTCAAAAATATTAATAAGCTCAAATCCTATTTGTCGGTTATAGCACCGATTAGCACCATCTATCTACTTATATATCTATATTATATAGAAACCTTATTTGAAACCCTGCTCATTGTCCGAAGTTACTTAGAGAATCAAATGACGAAGAAATATCGCTGTAGCTAATTCTATCATTTTTTATTTTATTGTGGTAATCCACACTCCGGTAGGTATTTCATTGAATTAAAAAAACTTAGCAACATTTTCGATTCCGACGGGATTCGAACCCGGATTGATACAATAAAAGTATCTCAAGAAGGCAAAACTACATACTTAGGTATAAGTGTGTAAGTTTTCCCTCGTGTTTGACCTCGGAAAAACTATTTTCTAAAACATATCATCTGCCAAACATACCTCGAACACCGGCACAACATCCATGTGCGAGTTAAGGAGTATGCTGGGCAAGGTCGGCTGCTGGCCTGCCCAGGTCATCACCAGCACTGGTTTCCTCGGTACCGGTTCGAAGACCTGCACAGGCAGACTCAGCTCCTTGGCCTGGCCTTTGAGATATTCGATGCATTCATCTACAACAGTTAAGAGGGCTGCGACCGGCGAATTTCCATAAAAACGTAATACCGAAATCATTTAAAATGTAAGCATGTTTATATCAGTTTATGTTGTTAGATTAGGAGAGTAGGTATTTATCTAGGTTCCTGTTAAACTTTTGTTCCGAAAAACTTACCTAAAAAGAAATGTAAGCCAATTGAATTGAAATCTTTGTAGGTACACCAAAAATGGCATTTTTTCTTTTCATTTGTTCTATAGTAAGTTTTTTGAAACAAAAGTTTAACAGGAACCTAGATAAATACTACCTTTATCCAAATAATAACGTAAAGTGATAAAAATATGCTCAAATTTTAAATTATTTTGGTATTACGTTCCTAGGTAAGTAGATACGTTCGCCGAGCCCTTAAGAAATAGTGCCAAAATGCTCTTTAAACGCTCGTGACACAGTTTGTTTTTGATGTTCTAACTAATGGCACTAATGGCATAAACAAATGAGCGCGTCCGTGCTTTGGAGGGCACGTGAAATAATTATTGTCGGTCACGGCTTTGAAATCGTTAAAAAGTAAGCTAAGTGACTTTTCCAAAAAGGTCTATGAGTATTAAGTATCTACAACTAATATAGCTGTGACTGATCCTCCTACGAACATACTTTTCTTAGCCTAAGCTTAAATCTTAGCATAACCTTCTTGGAATGTATTCCGAATTAGGAAAGCGACTTTTCTTAGCTGAAAAAACGTAATTTTCCGAAGAAAATCATCGAATCGGATGCATTTTCGGAAGTATGAATCGCACAGTAGAAGTACCTACCTAAATAGAAATAAGGCTTTACCATAATTGACATCAGGTTGAACGCTTCGCTTCCTTAGGTAGTTTTGAAGGTTTATCACCGCGGGATCGGAAGCACTCGACATTTTTATGCGACTTCAAAATAGTTTTGAAAGAATGAACGATATCGAACACTTGGTTTGTTGCTTCACTCAAATAGCACTATAATAGCTATAATTTGAAAGTTATATCGTATTTATTAGAATAGAAAAACCACAATGATTTTATGGTATTGCAATGAGTAAAGTTGGTTAAATAGGAACTAATTTGAAATATAATTTATTTGACAATTTAATAAAATAAATGGGTAACTAACAAAATGTTTAATATTGACCTTGTTAGGTACAATTTTATTAAATATTTAATATTTAAAGTACCTAAGTAGGTATGAAATAAACTGTAAAAGTCAATTTAACTTTATTTTTTGCAGCTATAGGTACTAAGAGATAAATGTGTACCTACATAAGAAAATATTATTATAGTTCATACTAGCGAACGCCCGCGGCTTCGCCCGCATCAACTAGGTAGGTACTATTTTTTTCCAGGTCAAAAACTAAGTATATGAATTTCAAGTTTCAGCCAAATCCATTCAGTTGTTTTTGCGTGATCGAGTAACAAACATTCAAACATTAACCCCCTTACTTATGAAAGACGTTTAAAGTTAAACAATGGTTGAACAACGTCCTGTCTCTGTTTGTCACTATCTACAAATAAAGACAGGACGTTGTTTAAACAGTGTTTCACTTTAAAAATCTTTCATAAGTAAGGCCCCTAATCTTTCACATTTATATTATTAGTCGAATTAAAATAGCATTTCTGGAGCAAGATATGTAACCAAAATAACTTGCTAATTTTAGCACACGCTGGCTAGTTGTCGTCAATAATTTTAATGCGTCACAGCATCGTAAAACCTAGTGGTTAATTTCGCCACTCTTTGTCATGTCAGGATGGCCGAGCGGTCTAAGGCGCTGCGTTCAGGTCGCAGTCCACTTCTGTGGGCGTGGGTTCGAATCCCACTTCTGACAAATATTTTTGCACTTTAAAATATATGACACTCTTTCTGCACGTAAGAAAAGAATGAAAAAAAATAACTTACATTATATTTAACTTACTTTATAATTACATTCTGGGTCCATTTTAGCCCAATTCACTTTATACATTTTATCTTTTTAAATACAGAACCGACTATCACAGAGGAAGTGGTTGATATAACTTATTGATATTTCGACCAATGTTTTAATGGAATATTACCTACTACAAATCAGTTGAACACATTGCACAATTTACAATTTGTTATTTAAAATTAGATTTACTTAGTAGGTAGGTACAATATTTCTAAACGTTTTTATTTCTGTGTTCGGAACGTTTTCGCTTGAAGTTGCCTGAACAGAGGGATGAAAACAGTAAGTAGGTACTTTTCGGAAGCAAAAAAGCACAAAAATAAAAGATTCCGACGAATTGAGAACCTCCTCTTTTTTGAAGTCGGTTAAAAACAAATAATCTTTAAGTACAAAGTTACCCCAAACCCCAAAAAGTAGTGTGTTCGTGTTCAAAATGGGGTTACAAAATTGTCACGCAAATAAAGTGAATATTGTGCTAGATTTATACTTTGTTCACGAAACATTGCGCGTTGTTAGTTTGATTTGTTGCATTTCCTCGGTGTTCATCATGCAACACCTTGAATAAATTCAAATAATTTAATTTCCAACGATCCTTAGGTGGCTCAACTGGTTCTTATTGTATTTTATAATATTATGTAAATATGTAGTAGGTATCTTACCTAGTTTAGTTTCTGTATATAAATTATATGTTTATAAAAAAAAATATTCACGGAATTGCGACATTTGCACTTCATATTATTTGTTTAGATACCTACTGTAAAGCATTGAATGAGAGTTACTCAGGGAAAAAGGGTATAAAAATCCCCAAATTAATTCAAACGAAACATGATCATCATGGCGTTTCACAAATTCTCGGAATGTATTCCGAATTCGGAAAGTGACGAAAAAACGCCAACTTTCCGAAGAAAATCATTGAATCGGATACGTTCCGAGAAGTTATCGCACTGCACGACTGTCTCGCCGAGGCGCGGGTTGATAATATCTAAGGTGAAGTCAGAGCAAGAGTTAGGTAGGTAGGTATCCGATAAAAAATGTTTTACGATTACAAACTAAGAGAGCCACTATTCTGACGAGCAATTTTTATAGTAATTTTTCACATCTCGTGACACAGACGAGATGACATGTGTGAATAACGAAATTACAGTACCTTCTTCAAGCTAAGTATATAATGGACATCTGTTATTTTCGTGTTTTCCGAAGATGTCCGACAGCAGTGTATGATTCTACAAAACAGAATGCAACAGAAGTGCACGTCTCGTTAGCAGCGCAGCTCGCACGACTTGCAACTACTTAATTTGCTTTTCTTAAAAATGACATTGATATTCATTTGTTTGCGATAAAGTTGAAATTATGAGTACTTACCTAATTTTTATTTCCAAATTACTTTTCGTCAATCGTTTTTGTAATTTTATGCGATTGTTTCTGATGTTTTCCGAAACGCATTATTTTTCTAGTTTCACTGCATATTGGTTGTTTCAACACATCTCCTCTCGTCTCCTCTTTGGTGGAGTCTCAGTCCCCACAATCAAGCCAAATTTAATGACACCACTGACACCTTCATACGTTAAAATCGATCGAGCCGTTTAGGCTGTAGAGCGGCACAAAGAAATAGACATAAGTACACGAAAAACATAACCCTCCTTTCTGCGGGCAGTCGGAAAATTATAAACAAGTCTTTGGATCTTCGCTAGTGGTGCCAACTGGCGAGGATATAAACGAGTTTCGTAGCTTGCTACTCGTAGCGCCATCTACGTGCTACGAACAATGTGTTCGTAGCATTCAGCGTTGCGCAGTAATCCACTGAAAACTTTGCATTGTTTTGTTAGTACCATTATTTCAGTTCCGAGTGCTTTTCTTGATGCCTTACTTTTCGGATAGATGGCGCCGCTCCAAAAGCTCATTACAGCAAACAGTGCGATTCAGACTTCTGAGAATGCATCCGATTCTATTCGGAATGTTGACGTTTTTTCAGCGAAGAAACGTCTCGTCGTTACGAATTTGGAAGCCTTTCCGAGAAAGCTGAATCTGCTGTGTTTACAGAGTGCGAATTTTATTGTTGTTTAAGCTCTCGAAATAATTTATGTTCTTCACTTTCAGTTTCAGTTTTTATTTTTTTTTGTTTTCATAAACTTAATTATTTTCAATAATAAAATGGCGAATGCACAAAATAAGGTGTGCTACAAAAAAACTTAACTTAATCCAGATGAAATAAAATATCGGATCAAATAAGTTTGCATGATTGTGGCGACAGAGTTGTTAAGGCCTGGAGGGCGATTCATAATTTCTCGGAATGTATTCCGAATCTGGAATGTGACGTTTCTTCGCTAAAAAAGTCAACTTTCCGAAGAAAATCTTCAAATCGGATGCATTTCGAGAGGTGTGAATCGCACCCAAAAAGTCAAATCTTAGGGTCAAGTATCATTGGTCCTAGGTTCAATCGTTTAAAAAATGAATGTACAGATATTCCTAAATTTAAAAAAAAACTTGCACCTATGTAAACTTGCTCAAATGTTTATGAGCATAATAATTTCTCCGTTCTCAGTAAATAACATTTATTTGAATACTCATGCTTACAGCTTGTTACTCAAAGGTAATAAATATAGGCAATATTTGTTCAGGACAGGCAAATATACCTACATATTACAGTTATTAATTAATCTTAAAAACGACTCCTTTTCTTCATTTTCTGACTGAACATCATTGAGGTTTTGCTAGACATAGTTATTTTTAAGAAAATAATGGAAATAATATACTTACTTACCAAAAAAATAACTCTAGGTAACCTTGCTGCAACTCCTCCTTACCCAGGTGAAGATTCTACGGATGAATCGAAACATTGTCGGTATCTAAATCGACGATATTTTCACGTGAGTAATTCCCGTGTCTTAAAATAATGTATAATGGAAATAAGAATATTCCCACACAACAAACTATTAGTCTAGTTGCCAGGTAAGCTAAAGGTCTACTATTTTTCACTTTATGAGCCATTAAGGCTACTTTTAAAATGACCGATGTTATAATCAAAGCCCCAATCCTAATTTACGATTGGGTTATTAAATAGAGCTGTACTGTATTAGATTCGGCCTCGTTGATGAAGATAGTGCCGAAAATTAAGCTCAAATAAAAATAACAAGAGTTTAATTTTAAATTTAGAATTGGACTACCTATGTGTTTGCGTTTGCGTGATGATAGCGTTGGACTCTGTCACGTCAAAATTTCGGCCTCCATTCGGCTGTTGACCGAAATTCGTCCAAGCACTAGTTATTACGTCCCATAGCGATAGCCAACGGGCTGGCAAATTAACTTTGCAACAATGCCCTACATTATTATGAATTATCGGTGCTTTAAGCTGACCTGGCAGGAAAGCCACTGAAATTCAGAAAGCTCAGAGCCGTGACATTTTCATTTCGAATGAATCACAAGCTATACTTATAAAGGGCAAACTTTAATGGCTACGTAATTGTGTTTCTTTAGCATAACTAGTAACAAAATAAATATGAATAACAGCTTTATGTTTGAATTTATGATAATGATCTATGTCATTATGGGGTTCACATTTTTTCTACATATTGGAAACACAGATAGACATGGAGCACGCCATGCTCGGCATCACACTTCTAGATTGAGACCGAGTCCCCAATACTAAAATTCGCAAGCGGACGAAAGTACACGAGATGTTAGCAAGCGAATATTAGGGCTCGAGTGGAGTTGGGCAGGACACGTGGCCAGGCGTGGTGATCACCAGTGGACCAGTGCTTACCGAGTGGTGGTAGAGAGTGGTACAGGAGTGTAGGACGTCCGCCGGCAAGATAGGTCGATGACATAGTTAAACCGCTAGATTGGCACGAGACAGGGCCGAATGGCAGAAACGAAGAGAGGCCTATGCCTAGCAGTGTGAGAAGGGCCGATGATAATGATGATTGGTAAACTAGAACAAAAACGTAAAAAATATAAAAGTAGCTTTAAGCTTTAAACATCGGTAATGTTAGGACAACATTTAAATACTAACTTAGTCTCTAAGTTGTAAACTAAAATTACAAAATAAATGTAGACTCAAAAGACAGACAATAAACAACGACACATATTCGGTAGACAGTCGACTACTTAATCAAGATAAACTTTTAAGCCCTAATCAGTTTCGTGAATTTCACCGATGCCAGTCAAACCCTGACCCCGTCGCTATCAAGATCTGAATCATCGATAATACGCCAGTAGGTATACCCACCAGTGACCAAGGAGTTGTGCTCGCGACGAACCGCCTAGCCGCTCCTCAGACATTCAGTCGGCAAACGACCGCGACCGCGCGCGTCACATCACTAAAATTAAAAACAAAAACTTTTTAAATGAAATAATACAGGCCGAAATTAAAAAATGTCACTGACGCATTTTGTGTTCTAAATTCGAAGTTTGCGCGCCAATTGCGATGCTCCCGGTTTTCCCGCGCGTTCGAAAACTTGCATTATGATAATGACTTGAATGTAAATAAAGTTCTAGTGGAGTAGATTGCTTGTAAATAGGTTCTAGTGTAAATAAATAGTGATAGTGAGTGCTCAACAAAATCAAAGCTCTAGGTAGTTGTGTCCGTTTGTAGTTTTGGTAAGTTTTAACAGTGTAAGGTGAAGAGTAGGTACCTAATAGTCTAATTGAATTCAGTCATCCATAAAATATCAGCTTATCCGTCAAGAAGTGGTGAAAACAAAAATATAAACACATCAACTCTATGGAGCGTTCTACCAAAACATTAGCCTAGAGTCGATAGAAAAATAATGAGCTTTCATAAGTTCCATGAAGGCTACCGACTAAAATTCTGAAACTTTTATGAGCTAAGGTAAAAAATAACTTACAAGTAGGTTTACTGGTAGAGTTGAAGAAAATAAAAATAAAGTAGAATAATGAATAGGTAAGTTACTATTTTGAGCAAAGTTCAATGAGTGAAGACCGAGTTAAATTAATTGATTTCTACGTTTAAGATAACATTAATTTAGCGTTTATTATAGCGTTTTAAATTAAAAAGAATTTTACTAAGTTAACAACTAGGAAACGCCTGAAAATTATTCAAAATTAGGTACTCTATACTTAAATAGTGTACTTAGTTGTAATAATATTTCATCAATGATATAAGTTTACCCTCTCTTTTCCATTGAATCCATTTATTGAACTGAATACATTGAATTTTATCCTGTCCATCCAAAGGTTACCTGGAAGAGATCGCTTTCAGCGATAAGGTCGCCCATTGTTACACTGTTTTTTAATTAAGTCGTACTTTACTTTTGTATTTTTATCGTCTACAATAAAGTAATATTCTATTCTATTCTACAGTCAGGCTATTTTAGAACATTAGTTACCTACGTACATAAAGTATTTAATTGAATAAAACAAGAACTTCAAAGATAATTATGATAATAAAGACATCTCGAATGTAACGAGAGCAATACATTTACAATCTGGCTCAGAATATCGTGGATTCTCAGATATTTTCAGCGACATCTGATTTATCTGCCACAAACTGCCAAGATGCTCTATTCTGGTAATTTTCACAAAACAAAGTCGCTTTGGTATTTGTGTATTTACCATTATTTATACTAAGACTAGCGACCGCGACGACTTCATTCGTCGTATTTTATACTTTACTGGCTGCTACCCGCGGTTTCGCTCGCGTGGTACCCGGATAAAAAGTAGCCTATGTCCTATTCCCGGTCATTATCTATATATGTTTCAAATTTCAGACAAATCAGTTCATTGGTTGTTGAGTTATAGAGAAACAAACATACATCCATCGAAACATCCAAACTTTCGCATTTCTACTAATAGTGTGATGTGATGTGATTAACTAAACCTCAGTTGGGCGAGTGTGTAGGTATTTAATTTTGATAATTGGTCTCCAGTAATTTCCATTCCATAGGGCATGATAGGCACATGACATGAATGAAGGCAAATCGTTAGTTTAAATTAGCATAATTATTCCATTTCATGGGAGTTTAAACTATTTTTTGTGCAGTTTGTTGTTGTACATTCACATACTACGACATCTGCGACAATAGATGAGCCAATAATCGCTTACTAAAACAATTCAACAAATATTGCAAGCCTAGCATGCACAAAATTTAAAAGAAAATTTGCTTCCTCTAACTCGTTATTTTGCATATGCTAGGCCTACTGGAATATACACCTAATAGCGGACGCCCGCGCCTTCGCCCGCGAGGACTACTTTTTTTTTATCCCACGGAACCGTGCATTTTTCCTATGCCTATGTCCTATTCCCGGTCATTATCCATACCCATATTAAAATGTGAAAGTGTGTTTGTTTCTTTGTCCTGCTTTCACGTTAAAACAGAGAAACGGATTGACGTGATTTTTTGTATGGAGATATTTGGAGAGCTGGAGAGTGACATAGGCTACTTTTATACCGAAAAAATGCATGTTTCCCGTGGGATAAAAAAGTAGTAGTCCACGCGGACGAAGCCGCGGGCGTCCGCTAGTCTATCTATATTTTAAATTTCAGGAAAATCGGTTCAGTTGTTGTCGAGTTATAGAGGAACAAACATACATCTATCCATCCAAATATCCATACATCTCATTATAGTGTCTGTCTAACTAATTAAGTATTAAATAACCTACAATTTTCCGTTGCGATTCGAATGAGATCTTAATTCACTATCCATCTTACAACACGACAGGCACTTAATCAAAAAATAACAATTTTATCTCCACTTGAGGAACTTTCATCCTTGGGCAATGTAGGTAGGTATTCAAGAAATAATTAGGTTACTGAGGAAAGTTATACCTACTCATTATAAAAACCACAGATAAAGTTCACTTACTGTCACTTGACTGTTAATTTAGTTAAATCTGTTTTTAATAGTTTAATAGACAATCGTTTGGCCACCATTGTTAAACTTGGTCATCAATAGAATATTGTTTTGATTCAGATCGGGTCAGATTCGTTTACTTATTTTTTTTTTTAATAGGCTATTTCGACATATAAATCGATGAGCGCCGGCTGCACGCACGAAAAAGTGTCTCGTTCCGCCTGAGCCGAAAGTGCAAGCGAGAGCGCGGAACAAGAGATAGAGAATCACGATCGGCCTAAGCGTTTGGCAATTTATAAAAGTATGCAATTTTTCATCAATGTTTTCTTATGACGTTAACACGTAAAATTATCGTCCGTAAACCGACTTTACAGACAACCAGTTTTTTTTATTGTAATTTTGTATTATGCCTCTGGCTCTGACTACTCCTTTTGACATCTTTAATGCTCATATAGTAAAATACTCTCAAGTAAGTAGGTACTTACATGAAAATCTGAGCGTTTGCCTATATTAAGGAACATTAGTGAGCAAGTTTCATGTTTTTAGGGTTCCGTACCTTAAAAGGTAAAAAAGGAACCCTTATAAGATCACTTTCTTGTCCGTCTGTCTGTCTGTCTGTCTGTCTGTCTGTCTGTCCGTCTGTCTGTCCGTGTGTCACCATCGATTATCTCAGGAACGGGTGGAGCTAGCAAGTTGAAATTTATACCATATACTGAGTTCTATAGTCCCTATTGTGACTATAAAAATCAAGGTCCTGAGTCAACACTATAAAAAGATATAGGCAAATTTAGGTTTTCGTGAAAACTTGTAAGTACCAAAACTTACCTTAATTATCAACTTTTTTTATTTTTCGGAATTTTTCCGTTACTTGTGCTGTAAGACCTTGCTTGTAACCGAATTTGACAATTCTAGGTCAACCGGAAGTACCCTAGAGGTTTTGGGTTGAAAACCTAAATGGTAGTTCCCGTTGACCTAGAATCACGAAATTTGGCAAAAAGCAAGGTCTTATAGCACAAATAAAGGAAAAATTCCAAAAAATTAAAAAAGTTGAAAATTAAAGGGTTTTCCCATACATACATAGTTGACGCCAATTAAGATTGTCCTCTGAGTTGTATGGGCGCTCATACAAATAAGCGGGCTACAATAACATAATGGGTATAATGGGTAGGTACGGAACCCTCGGCGTACGAGTTCTACTCGCACTTGACCGGTTTTATTTATTTTATACATTTTGGGGACCCTAACCCTTTAATGATAGATGATGATTCCTTGAATATTATATTTCATGATCACACCCGTGGTAGCTTAGATGACCCTATTTAACGACGACCGAGCAAAATTTTAAACATGGACTACCGGCGTACCACCAACTCTTAGAGCAATGTCAAAACAAGGTGAAAACAGTCCTGCATCGCGTCAATGACTTGACACTTGACACTTCACGAAGAGACGTTACCAAAACATTTCTGCGTTAAGCTTACTTTAACCTTACCTTAGTCTTATCTTAGCACGGAATCAGAGTAATATTACTTTGACATTGCTCTAAGAGTTCATAGTAAGGCCCCTGATTTGCGATAATTACATGCAATAACGGTTCAAAAGTTTTTTCCCTATAAGCCTTTCTTAATTAAAATTTATGGTAATTTCTAAATTTTTATTAAAAGATTTTTGCATAGAAATAGTCAAACTTTTATCTAGAAAACGTATTTATAACATTGAATTTTAGTATTGTTCAAATATATGTGGTTGGTTATCAAAATAGAAAATCATATCTCAAACTTTTATGTAAATAAACTAGGATAAAGCTTTCATTCTTTAACCCCGGAAGCAAAGTGCTATCAAATATTTATTTAAAACGAGGACGAAAGATGTCCACGAGCAATAATACTATCTAGGCTCCATTGTTGAAGAAAACTGGTTTGTCCTGTCAATTTAGGAAGGCTTAACTGTTTTTATTTTTGTAGAGTAACTTATTAGTCAGAATTTAGAATACCTACCCAGAAAAACCTATAGGAGGAAGGGCATAGTGGGTTTTCCTCCAGCCTGACTGGGGAAGTACTACCGCCTTACAGAATATCGCAGCCAAATAACATCATTCTTCTCGAATAGGGGCGTCCATAGGGGCTACGCTAACCGCTTACCATCAGGTGGGCTGTATGCTTGTCTCCTACCTTAGTAGTATAAAAAGAACCTTAACCTTTCTTCAGACAAATTATCCGGCGTAGAGCCTTCTGCTCTCGCCATAGTCCGGTGAAGTTGCAAAGGTCGACACGAGACCAACCAACATAAATCCATCCGAAAAAAAAAAACTTCTGACAAATTAAAATATTTTACTCCTATAATAGTGATAGAAGTTGACTGGTGTGACGAAGCTGGCGTTTTTTTTTATTACTTAGTTATGATGAAACTATACCCTACTTTAAACGAGGAATTTAAACAAGCACTGGAAGGTTATCTTGTTAGATACCCTCATTTTGGATAGTTTATAGCTACTTCGCTCCCGTCTACTTGGACGGACAATCTAAACGAACTCTAAAAATAACTGTCCCATCTAACAAACGGAACTGGCCATCGTCAACCGAAACAATATCTAAACAAATAAAACAAAGTGGCCGGAGAGATAAAAACTGGCGACATCTTGCGACAATCCGACGTTTTAAAAAGTTCTTCAGTAGACTATAATACATTGTTTTTATATAAGTAGACACGTGTTACGATATAGTGTCAAATGTATAATGATGAAACGTAATTAATGGTACCTCCATTTAACGGATTTCAGATTGTATAAGAACAGTGCTATCGTAGTCCCTAAATGTACCTCCACATTCGATCGCAGTTACTTACCCTTCATTCTCTATATCATTTCGGAAGTTATGCCAATATTCATAATTATGATTAAAATGATGACGGTTTAGTTTACTTCTTGTACTTAACTTTTCTTAAATTCATGCCCTGTCTTTACTTAACTTTAATTCATGAAAACCTGTTCCTGAAAATTACTATGTAATTACACAACAAAAATAGCCAATTCTGTCGTGTCGTTCTCAATTGATGATCTTTCATACCATTATTTTTTTAATTAAGATCATTAATTACCTACTTGTGCTCTAGTGCGGAGGAGGTTTTACAGAGACTTAGTAAAAGCACACTCAAAAAAGTGCTTAGTCCTCCAAATCTCTCCACCTCTAATTGTAATCGGTTCCTGAACAAGCTCGTCCGTCAATTGCTCTCAGGATAGCCCACTAATTGCGAGCTCACCACAGACACTCAGATATGATTTATAGAGGCCTACTAACCGATAGTTCGATGAGTTTCTGAACAATTATTATGTGGTCTTTTCTTACATCAGACTTTAGCCTTCGGTTTAGTCAGTTTCATATAAATGGACCATGTCTTTCCAGTGAATAAGGCTGATTAAGCTGAGAATATGGCATAGGTGCTGGACAAGCCTACTCTATCTCAACATTATAGTGAAAGAATAGGATGCCTGATAAAATTATGTGATATACGGAATTAAAAACGAATCAAATTAAGTGTAGGTAATGCCGAAGGGACATTTCAAAAATCCGAAAGTATTTAAAACATTACTTCGATTGACCCCAATAGTCACGCATAATATTGGTGATAATTTACAGAACAGAGCCATTTAAATAAATTGGATGAGAATTTGGCAGACAGTTCCTTCATCAGACGCTAAAATTCATATTCATGTAGACGCAAGGTCAAAAAATAAGTAATCATCATTACCACGCCAGAGAAAATGAGACAAAGGTTTTGTTTTTTTCTTCAAAGAACATAATCACCATACATTTTCTACAAGCTCATTTACTTAGATGAAACTTTACAACACAAGGACAACTTATGAAAGCCAAAATAAAGTTTACAAAACGTAAATTATGTCAAATAAATATAATAATCTAAATCTTTACCCACTTAATATTTATGAGAATAGAGTTTCTTGATCCTATTGGCTAAAAAGAATTTATAAAGGGTTTAGTTGTTGGGCAAGCCTACACATACATACAATGAACAAGGCACTACAGAGTCCCGTTGAGTGTAGGCATAAATAGGTATCCTGAAATTCAAAATACGCTTCAAAGTTCTTCCTTGACCACTTGGATCGGTTTGAATCGACTTAAGAGCTACTTCTCGATTCTTCCCCCGTTCTTTCGCAACCAACACCATGAAGAATCAGGGCAACAAACACGGTATAGGGCCTAGCTTTCTTTTCGGTGATCCATCTGCTCAAATTAAATTAAATGGTCAAGCTCCATTGGGGAGCCAGTCGAACAAAGTGAGGCTCGTCAAATTCATAAAAAGAAAAACAAGGATACTTACCTTATTGCGCTTGAAAGCATAAATTCCACACGCAAGTTATTTCCCGTACATGATATCAAAGAAAAGTATTAAATACCGAAGGACGAAAATTTGGCAGAGGATCAAACGAAAGCCTTTGTTCGACCTTTGGGTTACGAAACCTGCTTTATTTGATTAAGTATCCTAGCAGAAGTTCAGCAACCAGGAAAATGGGCGATTCCTAAAACTACAGATTTCACTCTTAATTTCACCTGGGTGTAAGATGAAAATTTTATTCACATTACTTTTCTGATATACCTACAATCGTTCTCATAGTAACGAAACGGCCAAGCCACGTATTTTGACCAAGGTGTAGAGTTTGTAAAGTTAGGGCTTGTAGAGTTAGGGCGTGTAGAGTTAGAAGCTTGGCTCTACATGAAAACTGGTAGCTTTTTGACAGTGCGAGCCATTGGTCTCGTCTTGGCAACATTTTCCTTTTGGTTAGCAGGTAGAAAATGCCTTCGGCATTATGTTCGCCAATTGTGCGCTGTTTTGTAATTGTGTGCAATAAAGAATTTAAATAAATAAATGAATAAACATTTTACATGAACATGACGTTTTGGTTGTGATAAGCTTTTCTAAACACAAGTGGGATCTTCACAACACTTCCTCCAATCCAATATTACTTAAGTATTTACTTTTACCTCATTTTTTTCTTCAGCCGGCTTATAACGATAACCTTCCGCATAACATATTTGCTTCTTTTTTTACTTGCTCATTAACTACTTACTATTACTATCAAGCACCTATTAGATTGCTAATTTATTAAAACGCTGAAAGGCACACTTCACATTTTTCTCTATAATTTGATTCAGGATTCCATTATACTGCAGGTCGAACAATAGTTTAGTTTGTGGACTTTATTAAATGCATGTTTTGAAATACGAGCGCAAACTTGTCTTCTATAAAACAGCGGCTATAATTATTAAAACTCTGTTTCTGTCACTGATACGCCCTTTCTTCTCGGACCCTTGTTCGCGTTCAGATGATTCATTAAAACTGATATAATTACATTTATCTAACGCAATGAATGTGGAATTTATATTAAGATTATTCAGGTTCAAACTTGATTAAATGTGACCGGCCTCAATGTCAGATTTGATTAAAATGCAAATACTATTTCAAAATGGTATCTAAATATTGCCTATCCATAGTTTAATTGACGCATTCAATATTCTAAATCCATAATTAGAATAATAAATGGTTAAAAGATATTTAGGTGTGATCATATTTTTTTCATTTTATTCGCAATAATTTTCCGAAGTAGAAAATAATAAAAAAACACATTTTGATTTCGAAATTGCTTACTTTTCAACCGATCGAAACTAAACGATCTCTCGGTCTCTTTCGTCAAAGTTGAAACAGGTCCTATAATAGCCTTGATATTTGGTTTTCTCCCACGCAACACACCACTTCTAACCCTTAAGCTAAGCTATTTTTACGTTTAACCAAATACCATGGGGCCGCATTCCCAAACGGCCCTGACCCGCGAGTTATGGTCACATAGACCGCTAATGGACAGGGGTTCCCCAAGGCCTATTCTGGCCTATTATGGCCCATTGTGTGGTATCCGGGGTCACTGGAGAGTGGTCACTGGAGGGACAAAGACGAAAGGATCCATATCTAAGAACTTAGCTAAGGCATTTACATAAATGTTGTAGAGAAAATGCCGTGTGATAGTAAAAAGTAAGTTTAAATGAGCTAGTGGCTATCTCCAGTGAGGTTTTTTCTCAGGCCGCCTGATTACATCTTTACTAGGCATCCTATATCTACCATCTAATGGGACGCTAGGACTTATTCAGAGATGGTGTGGGCTTGCCAGCACCGAGACAATCCGCTGGCTTAATCGGCCTTATCGCAAAGACATAGGTATTATGCCTGAATACTGACACCTGAATCGATTAGTGTAAGTGGTGCTTATCATTGACATTAACTGTCATTTTAGTATACGATTCTGAAGAGTAAAAAAGTCTTAAATAGATAAATGAGATAAATATCTACGTCTCTTTCAGTATTCGGGCAATAGTCACGTGTGAAGCTGACAAAACCGCGGGTTCCACGATCTTTTCCTTAACTATTTAAAACGTAAAACCCATTGGACAGGATTCGACAATCTTCGGATCAAAGGTCAAGGCACTTTAATAAATAAATAAATATTGCTGGACATTTCACAAAGCGCCATCTAGCCCCAAGCTAAGCAAAGCGTGTACTATAAGAACCTGTTAGCTGATAGAATACTTACTTTTTTTAAATACATACATACTTAAATAAATACAATACAATGTATTGTATGTATTTAAGTGTTATAAAGTAATATGTCATAATACTTTATAACACCCAGACACAGAAGAAACATCAATGTTCATCACACAATGTTTGTCCTGTAGCCGTACCATGAACTCTGAGCAATGTTAAAACAAGCCTGAAACATGACAACGTCATTCCTAAAGCAGTAGGACTGTTTTAAGCTTGTTTTAACACTGCTCTAAGAGTTCATGGTACGGCACCTGGGTGGGAATCGAACCCACGACCTACAGCGCAGAAGGCAGAGCTACCAACTGAGCTAAGAAGCCAGGCGATAATACCACAGCCAATACGGCGCATGATGAACATGAGTTCTAGAATATGGAGCTAGGATTTAGCCAACATGCGTGACCACATCCGCAGGTTATATGTTAACTCTACATTGAACCACACCCCGGCCTTTGCTTTACTGAATTAATTATGTTGGGCTTCACGCACTAGACATTACCACACGAATTTCATCGGTAAATTCACGCAAATATTTTACTTTGTTGAAAGATGATGCGAAAAATCGTTCAAATTTTTAACGGACAATGATGAAAGATTTCTAAATCTACCTTCTTTTCTATACTTCCTGGTTTACTGCTGATGATATACATATTATGTAAATCAAACGACAATGCAATATATGCCAGAGAGCATCTGTTAATGGAAACGGAAGGTGGCCGTAGGAACTCTGTACCTACTGAAACGCAAACTTTTCCCGTTTGATTTGCCTTACAAGTACATGAACCTTCCTGTTCACTTAAGCCATTAAAATTTATCAAAATACTACAAATAAAGCTCTAATAATACTCATGAAAGCATTACCCTGACTGAATTCTAACAACGAACTTGGTTTCATACTTGCCTGTAGCTAAATATATGATTTTCTAGATTTAAATAAAATAATCCATTTGTGATGCTTAAAAAATATTTACAGTGCAGAAAAAGCCTCATAAACTGAAAGTCACAATAATAAAACATTAGTAAAATTGCGGAAATCCCGTGCCCGGCCTTACGACTAATGACCACAGTCCACTACGTAGAAGTGCATGTTCGAAGATTATGATCTGATTATGTTTTACTTTGAAATGGCGCGAAATTACTTTGGATTTGCAGTCATTATGGAATGTAACTAACGTTTTTTTGATGACAAGATCCCTGTGAAATACATAATCAAATGATGGAAGGTGTCTTGGTCTGTAGTTCGCAAGCTGTAGGTAATGAACTTCATCTGTGAATATTCTCAAAAGTAGCAATAGACTTGTAATCCAATCGTCTATTATTTGTGCCGCTCAGTTTAAACGGCTCGATGGATTTTAGCGTACCTATTAGGTGTCATTAGATTTGGCTTGCTTGTTTTGGGAGTGCTTGGGCTATGTAATTTCGTTGAAATAGTGAGTGAAGGGTAAAATTTAGTTTTTTTGTCTTTTAATTTTTTCATACCCATCAGGTTTTTTGTTTCAATTGATAATGTTTGCTAGTTTTTACAAAAATGCAAAAATGCTTATATTTCATAGGTACACAAACACACGTACAGCAATCTATGCCACTTTTATTTGGAAGGCAAAGACCATAGATTTCCACAGAATCAAATCAAATACGTAAATGTATTTTAAACGCTTTAAAAGTTCAACGTAGGTAACATTCAATGCAACTTTTGACGGTAATCAATAAATTAAACATTCATTTGACTCAAATGTGACTTTGATGCTCATCATTGTCAAAGCCGCGGGAAAATAAAGATCTAAATAAATATCAAACGGTTTATTTCTGGCGTTGGACGGCATTTTGCAGCGATTTCGCCAATTATCCAGCTGGACGCCTACGTATCAGCGACGTGTGATTTTTTCGTCTGTAGTTCTCAACCGATTTGGCGGGATTCCAACCTGGTATTTTACCACAATGTGCTGAAAACCCTCCGTCTCTCTGTCACCTTGGTATGAAACGAGAGGGACATTATATTTTCTGACTGAATATAAACGAGGTGAGCCTGCACATGTGACGACTCGTTTAGATGATGGTCAAATGGAACATTTTCGGTTTTCGTGTCTTATATTACTACTCTGATACTTTATAAGTATTAAAAACTCTAAGTATTTCATTTAACACACTGATTAAAGTTGTGTTGGTAACTATTTGAAGCTATCTAATTGCATTTTAGGCAATGCTATGGGACTTTTCGATTGTAGAAGTTAGTCACAAGAAAGACAGAAAAATAGATAAAAGCGAACACATCATTTCTAACAGATTTTGCTAGTTCAATTGAAAACGAAGTGTTTAGAAAATATTATGTTAAGTATAACCACGTTAAAGATCAAAGTATTTTTTTATTGTTTTAAAATTACATTAGTGAAATTATATTGGTCATAAAAAGGTTAGGTAGGTACTAATGTAAACAACAAAATAGTAATTTGTAAATGTTACCGAGTAGATACTTCCTATAGTTAATAACAGATAATTCCCAGTGTATTAAGCACGCTATATTGATATAAAAGATAAAATTATTGCCCTATCTATTAACCGCACGATCGCTACTTTACGTGATTGATGAAGCCATAGAGGAAATGATAAGCCAAATCATTTGAAGAATGGCGCCCGACGCGGTACTCATCTTAACGAATATCAGATTCCAATTGTATCTACAGGAAAAATAAAACAGAAAACTAGCGTTGAATTTGATAGCGGATCTTTCAAGTTTACAGAATTAAAAAAACATGATAAGTATTTTCTTTGTTTACGTTCATCCACTAAATGCGACTAAATATCCATCTTCACTTAAATTATTTAGTAAAGTTCGACATCGTAGGATAAAAGTAGCTAGAATCCAGAAATGTACTTGAGAAACTATTAAATAACTGGCTGTTTACCATGCAAATGTAAACTATGTTTACTTCAATTCTTCATTTCGGATTCTGTGACGAGCTTTTCCGTAGCCAGAAATAGCAGACGCTCCGTTTTACTATTGTCATGATAGCCAACAGTTTTCAGAAACCAAAGCCACATGAATATAAATTAACTATATCATCAACAACGTGGCGTTTGTTGTTTACTCTGAGACATTTATTTGTATTGTAAAAAATATTGAGGAAATCGTTTTGGCAAGGTGCTACTGAAATTGATATTAGAGATATGAAGTGTCGTCAGCTGAGCGTCACGACGTTGGATCAACGCCAACACAACTCGTAAACTAACAAGAGTATTTATGAGAAATTGATTCAATAATTTGATACAAATTGTGGAAACCCTTGGAACTTGGCAAGTTTGAATTTCGATCTACAGGTGACAGTTGCCGGCTGTCAGCTGTCAAGAGTAAGATTTGACGTTATTTGATTGTATTTTTTTTTAAAGTAAGTACCTATCGTTCCTTCCTGGTATATAAAGTGGTATATAGTAGGTATAAAACTTCCTTGGGTATATAAAAGTCATTGTTAATTATGATAATAAGCTCTTTATTTCAGGCAACACAGAACAAAATATACAAACGATATAATCAAATTGGCCCATATTTAGAAATACCTTACAGACTAACATACCTACATATAAAATTATAAAACTAGTTAAGGTAGTTAAATCGTTAGATATCGCGGCGCCCTTAGACCCAAGAATATTGAATCACTCCTTTTTACCTAGGATAAAAAAAATGGTCTAAGAAGCGGCCGTGTGCAAGTTTATTCATCAAAGAATGAGCTTTGGTACACGTCAGAAAAATAAAGCAATGTTGTACGAAATAGAAGAAAAAGAGAATGACACTGTTGTTGTCGCATACGAAAAAAAACAATACCACGGATTTTATTTAATTTTCAGGGCGTATTTCTGTATTTGGTGTTAATGGTATCAGTAAAAATGTCGTTTGAGTGATATACTTAATTTTAACTTCATAGTTTTATGCGAATAGGTAGAGATGAGGCATAATAAAAACAAAAGTAAAAGACCCTCATACTTTGAGTTCTATAATAAAAACAATATTTATCCACTTGGAAAACTCAATTTCCAATTCCCTAACTAAAAGATTGTTATTATTTTCAACTTGTTTATCTCATGAAAATGATCCTCGTGATTTCAATAAAATAATAGTGGTTCGACGAAAACTTTGGTGCTTTGTATTTTTTAAATACTTATAATAGTATTGAGTCAGAAACTCTAAGGAGTATATGGAAATTATTGAAAATGTAAAACATTTTCCAAAATAATGTGCCATTTTAACACAGTGTCCTCTGAAAGCCGACCACGAGTAAGATCCACATCTGTGTCGCGGGCACTAAACGCGTTAAAAAAAAATTCAATAACAGATGGAGGAATATTTCAAAGTAAACTAGTTAAAAAGTGAAGTTAATTTATTAGTTTTTAAAAGTATATTTTTCGCATTCTTCAGCATACCTAGCTCCATTGTACCCGATTCTTAAATTGTTATCTATGTAAAATTCATTTGGCCTTATTCTTAAAGTTTAGTTATATAGTTTTATACATTTCCTGTAACGCTGTTGTTTTACCTTTAATAAAAAAAAATAGCTCTAATGTTATTGGTTAATAGTACAGTAGTAGCAGTTTGGCATTGTCTTCGCAGAATTATCTAATAGGCCCGAAGATGACCAGTGGATTTATACTTATAGCACAAACATATTTGTCTGGAAAGAATATAGAGCCTTTGAGATTTATCGACTTCTATAGTCAGGTGGTTTTTTTTTATTTTTTTATTTTTATTTATTGTTTTACTTAGAAAATACAGGGATACAATATGTATTGTACCTTGAAACCTTAATAGGTTTGTCTGGGTACCTACTCACATTCGTCTTCATTCAGTCGATCATCGCTCGGTTATAATTATAAACATCTATAATCGCGTTAAGACGAAGAATTGGTCATTATGGTGATTTTTGAGATGATTTTTTGCAGCAATTACAAAAGATATGTAAGTGAAACTTTATAATCTGGTTCTTCATTTCATTGACTTCATTTAGCTTGTTACAGAAACGCAATTCGTTAACTTTTATAACAGAGAAAAAAATATCAAACAAACCTCTTTTAAAACAGAGATTTACATTTTACAGGCAAACTAGACCGATTCAAGCTTCTAAATTTTCTTAGTAGATTACTTTTAATACACACTTCAATTGTTATGTTACATTTTTTTTAAATTAATTGTTGTTTTTAATATAAACGAGAAAAACCGTTTTGTCGTTTAGGACCTAATGATATGAGCACGGTATGAGCTAGCGCGCGCGCGGTTTTGATATTTGATACAATCAGTCTCCCCTCAGTCCGCTGCCGACCATTGTCAGCGGCGGGTCTGTGCAAGTCGAGCTAGCTAGAGCTACCGCGTGCCATCGATCGCTGTGCTGAATACCGTGCGATACTTTATATTTGAAAATGGGGAAAAAATCTGTAGCATTTTCTAAATGGAAAAGGAAAGCTAGTTTTATTGATAAATGTAAGAATATGACTAAGAAAAGGTCATAGGTCATATGTTTGTAGGTAAAAACCTACAGTTCTAATAGAATAATGGTGTTTTGATTAGTAGATACCTACCTACTTTTTAGGTAGGTATATCTACCTACTTACCTACTTAATAGTCCAACATTAAATTCTAAAGCATAGTGTGTAGGTATAATAAACATAACAGTGGACCGTTCCTGGAACGATTTGACTTTGAACGCGACTTACCTATTCCTTTATTAGTACGATTCACAATCGCAATTCACTGTTTCTTCTGACAAGCGGTCGAATGTCCCTTCTTACTAAACTATTTACATTTCAATAAACAGTAAATAACTATAGTGCCGTGTGGCTTGATGAATATAATGTAGGTACTTATATACGTAGGTATGTATGTAAGTACCTATCCTATGTAACCAACAATAAAATAGGTTTCAGAAAGCAATTCTTAGAACAAAGTTCGCAGAAGTCATGGAGACATCCTTGGATTTAGGTGAAAATAAAAAAATGTCAGTAGATTTTATAGAAGGATATATTCATGACGTGGGTATATTTTTTTAATTTCAAAGTAGGTACATATTAATTTTAAAGACCCATTTACTTCAACTAAGTTTCAGTTTTTTTTATATATTTTCGTACTAGCTGTACCCGGCATGCGTTGCAATGCCACGTGACGTGAAGTAAAAAAGTGTTTGGTTTTATATTCTGTACATAAACAGATTTTTTTGGATTTTAAATTAAATAAGTTTGTGTGTCATGTATTCCCGTCCCCATCCCCGTCCCGTCCCGTCCCGTCCCGTCCCGTCCCGTCCCGTCCCGTCCCGTCCCGTCCCGTCCCGTCCCGTCCCGTCCCGTCCCGTCCCGTCCCGTCCCGTCCCGTCCCGTCCCGTCCCGTCCCGTCCCGTCCCCGTCCCCGTCCCCATCTCCTCCTCCCCCTCTCCCCCTTCCCCTTCAGCTCGATGTCACCATATCATTACATTATATTGGAAACTTGACAGATATGCTGAGTTCCGAGTTTCAAATCAATCGGCATATTTACTGAGGAGTTATGTTGAACAGCTCCTGACTCCATCCTCAGATCAGCTCACTGTCACCATATTATTACATTGTAGTTGAAACTTGACAGGTTTGCCGAGTTTCAACTCAATCGGCCTATTTACTGAGGAGTTCTGTTGAACAGCTCCAGGATTCCATTATCAGATCCTGACCTGATCTGACCAAGACACCACCTTTCAATCAAAAAAATAATGTTCCAAATCGGTTCAGGCATCTTCGAGTAATAAATAATCGAGTACCTCCTTTATTTTGAAGTCGGTTTACTAAAAAGAATTTTAAATCACGCGTAGACTCATAAGTGACTGCCGCGTGTTTTCATCAGCGCGATTCAGAAAATGGTCATTTTTAGTCCCGCCATCTAGTTTTGATTACGGAAAACCAAGCGTTTATCTGGCTTTCTTTCGTTTTGCTCGGCTTTTGCCTTTTCGTGATGATGAATAGCTTAAAACCTTCCTCAAAAAATTAGCTATCCAAAACCAGAAATAATTTTTCAAATCCAACTGGGCGTCGATTCTGGTACCGAACTTTTTATCAACCTCAACCAAAACCTCAACTAAAGCGACTGTTTCCATGACTACTAATAACAAACGACTCAGTTGTGGTGAGGTTTTGAACTTTCGCAGAACAAATTTTTGAAAAGCTATTCTACTATTTCACCAAATGGCTGACATTCAAGAGATCGAACCAAAACCAAAGCGGTTGTCATCTAGTAGAATTCAGGCCCTGGTACTTCCAGATTAGCGCGATCAAACAATCAAAGAAACTCTTCCGCTTTATTATATTAGTATAGTATAGAGTATAGATAAAGATAAGTATAGATTATTTCCAACTTTTCAGATCACCGGGTTTTTTAATTTTTTATTATTTGTTTTTGGAGACACACAGCGCCATCTAGCCCTAAATTAAGCAAAGCTTGTAACTCCTATGAGAACCAGATATCACAATCTGGTTTCAGCTAGCTCCAATAGATGTCTCTAAAGTCTCTATGTCCTAATTGTTCTTGAAAAAACTTTAAATTTAATGAGTGAAGTTGTCGTATTTAATTACTTATGATAAGAGTTTTTTTAATAATATTGAAAATCATGCAATAAGTTCATTGTAACTTGGATATGCTGGGTAACTGTGGGACCTTAGTTCAGAACAGAACTTTGCTGGGTAAATCTCAGAAATGGCTTTACCGATTTTTATGCAGTTTTCACTGTTGTATTGTGGTAAGCCTGGGTCATTTTTTAGTGTTAGTTTCATCAAAATCCGTTCACAAATAAAAAAGATACATCCTTTTTTATATTATTTTTTACTAAAGTCACAGTACATTCTTTAAATGGACATATCTTTTTTTATTTGTGAACGGATTCTGATGAAACTAACACTAATAAAAGGTCCAGACTTACCACCATACATCAGTGAAAACTGCATCCAATTCGGTTTAGCCATTTCTGAGATTAGCGCGAACAGCGAACAGAGAAATAAAGTCATACTATGCACTTTTTGCATTCTAGAACGCGCTATCGAAGTGTTTTGGTGCTCTAGGGTTATATAGATCAAAAACTGACTTCACTTAATTGAAAACTTATAAGTTTGTACTCAGACTTCATTCTTATTATAAGTATAGATTTATAGAAAGCAAAAGAATAATTCGCCGATGTATGCACATGCACAGCTACAAAATGTGTTGTGCACGTAAGATTTTATTACTATTTATAAGTAACTAGCGAAAGCACGCGGCTTCGCCCGCGTGGACTAGTTTTTTTTTCCCACGGGAACCATACATTTGTCCGGGGTAAAAATAAGCCTATGTGTTATTCCGGAATCAAAACTATCTACATTCCAAATTTCATCAAAATTGGTTTAGTAGCTAAGAGGATACGTGGTAACAAACATTCACACACACACTGACTTTCGGCTTTATCCTATTCTATTAAACGAGCAATATTTGTTTGATGTTTGAAGTTTGAAGTTGAAAGTTTGAAGTTTGTTTGGATGTACTGAGGTTCTCGTTTACGGGGGCGAAAAATCGATCTAGCTAGGTCTCATATCTGGAAAAAGCCGTTTTCTTGGCATTTTCACGCCAAAAGGTTTACCAGTGCAATGTGGTTCGTAATTGAACCACTAGATGGCGTTATGCATCCGAGCAGAGCTCGGTCGCCCAGATATTAATATTAGTAGGAGTATTATGGTACTTACAATAAACTATGTTCACTAATAGCAATATTTAATTTAAGAACTGCTGATTAAAATAATAAGTACCTACCTTCCATGTAACGTTGAACGCATGCATTCGTCATTTCGAGCATTCTACCTTCCAAGTATCAACTTTATAAACTTCGAGCAATCGATCTGTTTTTACATTTCAACCATTCTATATTTTTAAATTTGCTATTTATAAGCTTCGTACAATGTGTACAATGTATGCGTGACATAGTGTACTTACGTATAGTCTGAAAACTGACAACTTATTGATAATGTGTGTGTATTTAGGGATACCAACTAGCCTAAAAGTCATACCTTTATTTTTACCCGGCTGACTGTCAAGTCACAGGGCTACGTAGATCGAAACCCTCGCGGGCGACCCTACTAAAGTTTCATCACAATCTGATCAATGGATTAGGAGTCATTAGATTTAAAGTTATTTTAGATATCTAAACAGTGTAAAATGACCATAAGACAATATCTAACTCCTTTGCACACCAGCTTAAGATGAGCCGTACATTCAAAGGTTCCTGTGCATTCCTGGTGTCAAGGATTCCGGATGTTTGTAATTCTGGAACTACGAAACTGATGACCTTGAAATTTTTACGGGACAATGTTTAAAGTAGGCCGACTACCTACCGACTTTCTAACAAAAAAGAATCAATGAAATCGGACTACGCGTTCATGAATTACAACCAGATACTCATTTTGACTTTCATCCCCTCTCCCTAGGGGACCGTGCTAAATTTCGGGATAAAAAGTATCCTATATTAGACCTCGTAGTTTACACTCAAATAATTCCCAAGTTTCATTTAAATCCATCCAGTAGTTTCGACGTGATGCGCTTCCATGAAACAGACAGACAGACATGAATGAAAAATTACAGTTTTGGCTTTAGTATCGATTATAGAGAGCTCTCCAAAAAAAAATTTTCGAAATATCTTCAACGTACAGAATTTGACCTGTCACAGTTTTATTATAAGTACCTACTAGTTGACCCGGCAAACTTCGTATTGCTTCAAGCATGAATGAAAAAAATTACAGGTTTGGTTTCAGTATCGATTAGAGAGCCCTCTAAAATTTTTTTTCAAAATATCTTCCATGCACAGAATTTGACCCGTTACAGTTTTATTATAAGTATTGATTGATGATTTTAGATACTAAAAAATAATTACCATGCTGAGTTGTATTTACAGTAGCTTACATCGAAGATATTTAGTGGCTAAGATAGTATTTTTCAGATATATATTATTCAGATATTCGGTTTATAGGAATCCATTCAGAAGTCCATATAATAAATAAATAGATATTGATGGACATTTCACCCACATAGCGCCATCTAGCCCCAAACTAAGCAAAGCTTTTACTATAGGAACCTAGAAAAAGAGGATTTTAAAAATCAGCTGTTTCATAAATTAAATAAAACATTTCACTTTCAAAACTTTCGCGAGTTGTACTAGACATTATTTAACACACGGAAAAATAAAACATGTTTAATTTCGACAAAGGATCATAGTTACTAAGTACTTATATAAAATTAAAATTCTATCATAAAAATAAATTACATTTTACATACAATTACACAATTATAATATATCCAACAAGTGAACACCCGTGACTTCGCTAGCGCGGACTACTGTTTTATTATTCCACGGGAACTATACATTTTTCCGAGATAAAAAGAAGTCTATGTGTTATTCCAGAACCTAAACTATCTAATCTATATTCCAAATTTCATCAAAATCGGTTCAGTAGTTATAGGGATACGTGGTAATAAACATTTACACACACACACACACGGACTTTCGCCTTTATAATATTAGTAGGATTAAAACCAAATAGGTACCTTACCTACCTAACTTGAATTGAAAAATAATTGTTAAAATTGAACTCATAAAACGTTGCTTTGCTACCTATACCTACCTACTCGACCAACATTTATGGAACAGCTGATTTTATTTTCGCGATTTGAAAATCGGTCCTATAGTAAAAGTTGCTCAGAATCATGGACTGAATCACCCCTCAAAATTTAAAAATTTAATCAAAAAGAAAAGAAAGAAAAAAGTTGTAAGGGCAACTCCACGTCTTTGTTCTAGCGCGCGGTCACAGAACTATATCGCGCGCGGTCTTCTGAATTCTGAGACTCGCAAGCCGCGTAAAAATATTTGGGTGTGTGCGGGTTGCGGGGTGCAAGCGCTCTGTTTTGGATTAATAGTTTAACAATTCCTCGCCTTAACATTGTGCATACGGTATGCCGCATAGAATAGTACACAGTGGTAATGATAACATACTGCAAGTCAATGCAACGCAGACAGCGCAGTCCATCTCACTCACGCAACGTTATGAATGCATTAGGGGAGGGAGTGAGATGCAGCAGAGTATCCTTTAGTGCGATTGCCGGCTACTGCTCTGTAGATGGTTCTGTAGATGATGATGGTTCCTATTACAAAAATGTGTAAAATTTCTACAATCGCTAACTTTCACCGAACAACATGTAAAAAGCTCCTGAATAGCGCAACTCATGTTTTGACTTACTAACAAAGAAACGGCTCGAAGCGATCCTTTTCTATAGCCTGTCTATTCTATTCATGATACATTCTCTCTCAAATAGCCGCGTGGGCATTATTAGCATCACACAAGAAGCAGGACATTGTTCTCTGTTAGAAAGGTAGCGTGGGCAGCATTATTTTCATCGCACTATTGGACGTTCGCATCATGTTTCGTTGAGGTAAATAATCTAAAAACGCCTTTCAAGGAAGTGGACCTGGGCTCACCCTGATGGTGTAACTAAAAACGAAATTGACTATGTAATAACATCACACAAATACATAGTTACTGACGTGTCAACTCTAAGTCAGTTTAAAGTTGGTAGTGATCATCGACTAGTCAGGGCTACATTTAGGTTTAATTTGGCTATGGAAAGACAACGAATGATTAAGACCAACAGAAGGTATGAACGGCAAGAAATTGCGGTTGTACAAAAGGAGTTCCAACTGGATCTACAAAACAGATTTGAAGGATTGGTCGAATTAAACCTGGATGTCGACGAGCTTAATAATGAGATATCCAAGACCATTATGAAGACAGCACAGGATCACCTGGGTGGTGTACGGAAAAAACCGTCTAAACTTACAACCCAAACACTGGCACTTATCGAAGAGAGAAGTCTTGCACACCACACTGTTAGCGATCAAAGACGGTTAGAGGATCTTAACAAAAAGATCAATAAGGCAGTCAAGAGAGACATTAGGAAGCATAACACAAACTTTATAACAAGAACTATCGAACTAAACAAGGGCCCTAATGTCTTTCGCCGAAAACTTAAAACCGGAGATCCACAGATAAGATCACTAACAAATAAACAGGGGGTAAAGGAATCTAACCAGCAAGAGATTTTAAGAATTATTGAAGAATTCTACAAGGACCTATACAACTCACGTACTCCAGAACCCCAGCTCACACATGAAGACCCAAGAGCTTTTCCAGCACTATGCCGCGATGAAGACGAAATACCTACCATTTTGCCTTTCGAGGTAGAATGGGCTATTGGACAAATGAAGTCCGACAAGTCAGCTGGCGACGATGGGATCTCAGCAGAACTTATTCGAGCTGGAGGAGAGACCGTTGTAGGTGTCCTTGTGGAATTGTTCAATAAAGTGCTAGCTGGCGGTTACACGCCTCGTGCGTGGAAAAACGCCACAGTGACTATACTGCACAAAAAAGGGGATAAATCCAATTTAAAAAATTATCGCCCTATCAGCCTTCTCTCACATACCTACAAGATATTTGCCAAAGTAATGTGTCGACGCCTTTCTCGATTGTTTGATGAAGCCCAGCCGGTTGAGCAAGCAGGATTTCGGAGCGGATTTTCAACAATCGATCACATCCATACCGTCAAGCAGTTGATGGAGAAATGCAGCGAGTACAACCGGCCCTTGTGTTTTGCTTTCGTAGACTACGAAAAAGCTTTCGATAGTGTAGAACACTGGGCCGTGTTTCATTCTCTTCATCGCTGCCACATTGACGAGCGGTATGTTGATGTCCTCCGGAACCTGTATACATCTGCAACCATGCAAGTACGCGCTCATGTACTCACTGATCCCGTACCGATAAGGCGAGGGGTGCGACAAGGGGACAACATTTCACCCAAGCTTTTCACTGCAGTCCTAGAAGACGTAATGAAAACGCTTGAATGGGACAGCAAAGGTATTAATATCGACGGTGCCCTCTTGACGCACCTCCGTTTTGCGGATGACTTAATCCTGGTCAGTGAGAATATGCAGGATCTCCAATGTATGCTGACAGATCTTTACGATGCTTCTCTTGCGGTAGGTCTCAACATGAACATGTCAAAGACCAAGGTTATGTCTAATGTCTCCAGCGGGTCTTCAGCAAACATTATTGTTGGCGGAGAGCGGCTGGAGATAGTGGACAATTACACCTATCTTGGACATAATTTATGTTTTGACCGAGAACATCGCACAAAGGAGATATCCCGGCGTATACAATTGGGCTGGGCTGCCTTCGGTAAGCTCGAAGATGTTTTAAAGTCCCGAAAAATACCGCAGTGCCTAAAAACCAAATTATTCGACCAATGTGTCCTACCCACCTTAACTTATGGCGCCGAAACATGGGCGCTCACTAAAGAAACTGTGCAACGCATTCAGGTTGCACAACGGGCTATGGAGCGCTCCATGTTAGGCATACGCCTCATAGACAGGATCAGGAACACCGAAATCCGGAGACGGACTAAGGTCCAAGACGTTGGTATCCGGATCATGAGACTGAAGTGGAGATGGGCGGGACACTTGGCGAGACGTGGTGACGGCAGGTGGAGTAAGGCCTTAACCATATGGAATCCCAGGGAGAACAGACGCAAAGCTGGCAGACCACCTGCTAGATGGGTAGACGACATTGTTAAGGTCGCCAACAAGACCTGGATGCGATCGGCCCAACACCGAAACGAGTGGCATGAAATGGAGGAGGCCTACACCCAGCAGTGGGTTGACACAGGCTGAGAATGATGATGATGAAATAAATCTATAAAATTAATTAATTTTTATTTAAAAATAATCTTAGACACTTCAAAGATGGACTATGAAGGAGCAGAAACGGCACTGGTCTCTTCGCTTTTAATACCACTAATCACTCAACGTATTCGCTTATGGTCCAAAGACCGCCTTGGACCTTGGACCATAAGATGGAAAAAGAGAAAAAGAAATTCTAAAACAGACAGTCTTTCAAATTCTTTGCATGGACGGAGTTATACTCGTAAAAGTCCAGTTACTCGTAGTTAGTCTAGTATGAAATTTTGACTCAAAACTCCCAACAATAGGCAATATGCGTGTGATTCAAAAGCGGGTTAAACGTATTTTTCTATGAACATTATGGCTTTAGAATTATGTGTGTGTAATTTTTTTTTAATATTATTTCATTTTCGCTTAGAAATTAATAATTAAAAAGTGCAAAAATATAGTGGGAATTTCATAAGACTTGAAACGCAACGCTATTTGTCACATGTGCTGTGACGTCACACTCCTTCAAACTCGACAAAAAGTTTTTTTTTCTACCTACAAGCGCGTGTAATTGCTGTGACTTGTGACGTCACGTCCGTTTCAAGTGCATGAAAATGTTGGTAAATTTTAAAAATTATTTTTGTTATAAATTTTTTGTTTTTCGGCGCTGGAATTTTTGTTACGGTTAATTGACGATATAACCTATCGTATAAAATCATAAAAAAAAATTGTGGGAGTTCCCTATTGACTCTAGTGCCTAAGTTTTCAAAATCTGAATAAAGGAATGTTCCATTCAGTATCATCTTTGTTAGTGGTAATTACTCGTAAACTGGGTCAATGAATATCTAAATCCAGATTCGTGTATTGCACGCTGTGAGCTTTGATAATTTAAATGTTATTCAAGTATCAGCTTCAAAGTACATTTTATAGCCCAGTAATATCATTCAAAAATATAATTAAGTACCTACTGTATTACACAATTACAATATTTTGTAGTTCATGTACACTGAAATGAAGGCATCTTTGACCAAGGAATTAACAGGCTATTTGACAAGATGAAAATTAATGGATTATATTTATTGCCATCCGCGTAGATTATATATTTTAAAAGCAATTTGCACCAAAACACAAAAAAAATAGAAAATTTCCATCAAAAAACTCAAAATAAAATAATTCCTTTTGGGGTTGGAACGCTATCTATGATCGTAAACGGTTTTGATTGCCATAACTTACGGTGACGTCACATGCTTTTAATTCGACACCTTCCTTATTATTCTTCAATATTTTCCGATGTTTTTTTAACGAACTACACTATTTTTACTACTATTTTTTTTTTAAATAAATATTATTTTTACGGTCTCTAAATACTACTAAATAATGTGAGATGGTTTTTTGAAACTAGTCAAATATTATCGAGATTCAAACCAAAAATTCAACATCACGCACAGATTTCATCTCGAGATAGATGTGATAGTAAAACAACGTGTAAGTATAACCATTTTTAGAGCTCGTAACAGTCGTAGTAGCTAAGTGGCGCGAATCAGAGCGGATATCCTGGTTGTGACGACTGTTGTTCGCTCGATGTTTATGGAATGTAAATAGGTAGACGTAACAACGAAGTGTAGTTGTATTGTGTATCAGCTTAGATGTAGTGTAGAGCTAGCTAACGGGCCAGTCCACATTATATTGGTTTTGCTTATTCTGGTTAGATAATTTGTCAAAAGTGGTATCAAACTATTCTACGATTAGTTATATTGACGTAAATTTTATAAATGCGGTGAGGTAATCTAAACTACTCATCCAATTTCAAAAATATTTCACATTATTTAACTGAGGTTTCAAAACATTAGATCTAGATGGCGCTACTAGTAGATTAGATCGCGCTATCGTTGCGTTTAAGCGACATGGCAAGACCGACGAAGATGATAGTAATCCTGCCTGTATTATTTCTAGCATTGGGACACAGCACAGGATTCGTGCCAATTTGTGCTTTCAAAAATTCAAAATCCATATCTGTCCACTGTTAAGTGCGTAATTGATTTGAAACACAACTTCCAGTTTTATATCATTATGTAGTACTTTAATAACATTTTATTGGGAAAACGTCGATGTACCATTGAGATTAGTAATAACGCGATTAAATAAATAAATAAACTCGTACTCGTTCCTGTGTAAGTACTTTGATAGAAGCTTGAATTCATAACAGATCTAAAAAATACGACTCGCTACGGCGCGCGGCGTAGCACTTTCCTCGTAGCCCTTCGAAACGAAAAGCTCCGTAGACGACTCGCTACGGACGCTACGACGTAGCACATCCCTCGTAGCCTTAAGCGTGTTCTACACCGTTTGAAACCACAGCTTCTACCAAGGTGACCTTGGCACTTTCTACCAATGGCGTCATTGAAATTTACTGTCAACCAATGGCGTCTGTAACGAAATTTACTGTCAACCAATGTCATGCAAAATTCTAGCAAGGTCACCTTAGTAGAAGCTGTGGTTTCAAACCGTGTAGAACACGCTTTACGAAACGAATAAATACGATCACTGTAACTCCAAGGTGCGGTAGACTTTCTCTCAGATCGTTATATCAATAAAGTACACGTACATTATTTTAATATTTTTACCAAAATTGCGTAATTTCAAAATGATATTTTTTTTCGTCCGATATTTTGATATCACTGTAGAATATATTATTGTACTTACCTATATTTATGTAATCAAAGAGATTAATTCTGTCAGATCGTCAGATCATTATTATAAAACGGATTAACTGAAACAGAATACCTTAATCTATTTGACTTTGAATGAAATAATTTTTGTAAAGATGAGTGTAAACTCTGATATTGAGAGACATGATACACTTGTGCTTGTTTCATTCACGCAAATAAATCATTTCATTTCATTTCATTTCATTTCATTGTTATTTGTATGAGTTCAAGGTTACTTTCACTTTACTTGACTTTACTTTCCTTAAACAGAAATTAACCACAACTTTACTTGAAGATAGTGAAAGCCGTGATGCCGCCACGTCACGAGTCAACTCGTGACCACGGTGTCTATCCCCTCTACTTATAAAATTCTGTTAAAATTGAAACACCGATACAATTGCCATCCCTTTTTGTTTGATAGTAACAAATAGAGACAGGGCGAATCTTGACTATTATTTAACCAGTGTTCAAGTTTATAAGTAAGGCCTTGTAACGTCATCAGAAAGTGGACCTTTCTGATGACGTTCCAATTGACGGCCAATAGAATAATAAAATAAAAACAAAAATCGTATGTCCCGAAAGAGCTCTTGTCATCAAATCCCAGTGTTTAACTGCCACTGCGCGTCAGCTGGCAACCATCCAACAGACAATACGAACGTATTCACTACAACTCACGACGCCATTGACGCGTATAGTAAACTATAACAAACGTAGCTACTAGACTCGGAGCTTGAGGTGCTTTTCTTACATCATGTAGAGCTTCTAAGAGAGTTCTAAAGCGGACCCTAGACGATCATGAGGCATGACTCATGCATGCATGCTCGATTATTGCATTGATATATGGCAGTAACCTAACTGAAGTAAGAAAGGCCATTGCAGCTTCGTTAGCTAAGTCAAGCAAAGCTGGCTTAGTCAGTAGTGTGATCTGCATTGTCAAAATTATGTTTCTACAAAGTTCGACTGACTAATGTATTATGTGTATGTGTTTACAAAAGTATATAGTATTCTACCAGTTTTCTGGTTCCCGTAGTACAAGCTTTGCTTAATTTGGGGCTATATGGCGCTGTGTGAAATGTCCAGCAATATTTTTTTTTTGACTAGCCTAAACTGTCCCACTGCTGGGCAAAGGTTATTTATTATTAAAGTTATTTTTTTAGTGTCAAGCAATGAACCTAAAATTGAACTGGTTTTGCTTACTTTTACCATTACTTACTTATTATTCTTATTACTAGTACTTATTTATTATTCTTATTATATAGGTAAGTACCTACTTAATTATGTCCAACTGATTCCACTGGTTATAAATACGTTTTATTATAACCAAGGGTCCATGTCGGAACTCAGATGTCTGAACACTTTTTAAACAAGAAAAGTTTTATATGAGTAGGTACATGTACTGTCCCTGGTCAGCAGCGAAGATTAAACTTATATCTCCAACTCGTTCTAACTTTTACAAGTTCCTGGTTTCGATTAAAAAACTTTCTTCAACATTAATTCAATTGAAGACAAATAAAACTGTCGTCTCACTGTCTTTAGGTCATCCTCCACCTTCATCATCCGCACTGCTGAGGTCTGGAACTCGCTGCCGGCTCCTGTTTCCCCCGAAAACTATAACCTGGGTGTCTTAAAGTCAAGAGTGAATAGGTGTCTTCTAGACCTTTGTGATCCATCGTCAGCCACATCGTCGCTTACCATCAGGTGAGATAGTGGCTAAACAAAGGTATATCTACAATAAAAAAAAAGTCCTCTTCTTGAATTTCCTTTTTACCCGGCTGACTGTCAAGTCACCCGGGTTATGTAGATCGCGCGTTTCTATGTATGTTCGTTCGTTCGTTCGTTCGTATGTAAGTAATATTCTTTATTACCACGTTTCTCCTAAACGGCTGGATGGATTTTGATGAATGAGGTATCGTTAGAATCGTCTCCATCTCGATTGTGCTCTAGGATACTTTTTATTTCGATAAATCAAATAGTGCGGCTAAAAAATGCAACAATGTGTGAATTTTCAAAATGAAAATCACGCTATCATATCAAAATCCATGTCAAAATCAAGAGGTTGGTGGACTGATATCAAATATAATTTTTTTAAAAATCTAACATGACATCTTCGAAGACTAAATCGAGTCTCAAAATTTTTGAAAATCTATTTTTCGCCCTAAATAGAATTGCTAACCAAAACGCAAACTAAAACTTTCTATTTAGTCACACGCAATGTTTAGAACAAACTGCATCGAAATTGGTTTAGCAATTTAGGAGATATCTCATATTTAAGAAATAACTTACGCATTTAATTTAGGTACTCACAGAGCCATCTGTGTGTCAACTGTGACAACAACGTTTAGGAAAATGCGCACGGCATCGAACCCTAGATACCTACATTATAATAAAATTGTAATTTAATTTTGTTTTGTGATTGATAAGATAATGCTGTTTCCAACTTTTCAGTTCAGCCGGGTTTTTTTATTTTTGAATAAATTGCTTGTTTAGTTATTTCTTGGTTAGAGCTCGTAGAATAGGACGATGTTAGAAAATGGATGATCACTAGTAGCAATAGGAGATGACCGCTTCCGTGCTTTAAGGGGCACGTATTCAACCCCGGGTAATAAAGTTAAGCCATGACGGAGGCTTCAGTTGACCTAAAATCTTCATCACCAGACTTAGCAATAAAGATTTCAACACGAAATCAGCATGATTTCGCTGTTCAAGCCGTAGTTTTTATTTCTGTTAAACAACCGACACATTATTCCATGCCCATAAGCTTGGTATCAGATCCCGGTAGCCATGCCATGTCCATCGGATGGGCAGTGGGCAGTCAGTTGCGTGCACCAGCCAGATAAGCGGCAATGAAGCCGCTACATTTGCATAGATACTGTTTATAGGTAGTTAAAATCAATGGTGCATTTACATAGATAGTCTAGCGTGCGTTTTAAATCTTACATCTTGAATGATTGTGGCGCAAGCAGATATCAATCATTTAAATAACAACTAAGTTAAAAGGTAGTGAATCTCGGTCACAACTAGCCACAAAAGTTAATAAATTAATTAATTATAAGATAATGATTAATGGTATCCTGGCCTAAAACAGAGGCCTTATTCTGTAAGTCTAAAGAAAACGTAACGCGGTGTTACGTGGCTCGTTCTGGCTATGGCATCGGAATACATTATATAACTAGTGAACGCCCGCGGCTTCGCCCGCGTGGACTACTTTTTTTGTATCCCACGGGAACCATACATTTTTCCGGGATAAAAAGTAGCGTATGTGTTATTTCAGAACCTAAACTATCTACATTCCAAATTTCATTAAAATCGGTTAAGTAGTTATAGAGATACGTGGTAACAAACATTCACACACACACACACACACACACACACGCGGACTTTCGCCTTTATAATATTATATATTATACAGCTTCTTTCTTTGTTCCTTGTTTTATGTATCACATGTGGCAATAAATGATTTTTTATTTATTTATTTATTTTATTTATTTATATTAGTAGGATTAGATTTCACGTAATCAGTTAAAAATCTATTTTAAAAACGATAGAGCCACGCGATGCCGCGTTACGTTTTGTTAAGACTTACAGAATAAGGCCCCTGGTTTAGGCTAGGATACCATTAATCTTTAATTTTTAATGAATTAATTCATTTACTTTTGTGGTTGAGTGTATCACCAAACACAAAGTTAATATTTCTATTTCTAATAAATAAAAAGAGTACCTAAATTCGTGAAATATTAGAGAGATAACGATAATTCAGCTTAATTTATTCCGAAGACTAACAAAGTTTATTCGCGAGGCGCTACATGTGTACCGGATTGCGATAAGTAGATAGTTGAAGTGCGGCACGTAAGGGCAGTAAATCAAATGGTTTATGTTGCTCACTTCTAAACTGTTCTGTGCATTTATTTTTACACATATTTTTACTACAGCCACGGAAATCGTATTTGCCAAGTGGCAGTCTTTCGATGGTCGTTGATTCGAATCCCGGCCAAGGATTTTCCACTTACACTTCTCACAATGGATCTAGGCATTAGTGAAGTTAGCCGTTTCGCTGCGCAGTAGAAAATTTTGTATGAAAAAGCTGGACTGTGCATCGAAACGGCTAGCTTCACGAATGCCTAGATCCATTGTGAGAAGTGCTGGTGAGGTCCCGCGTAGTGCGGGGTTGCCAGGCGCCGATCTCGCGAAGGCGGCCTGGTGAGGTCCCGCGTGCAGTACGCGGCCTGCTAGGGCGCCTTCGGCTGGTTTTACCGTCAGCGCTGATAGGCGAGTGATCTTTATCGATCGAGCGAGCGAAGCGAGCGAAGATCTTAGTGGCAAGTTAGGCGATTTTGCTTTGTATGTTTGTATGTTTGTATGTTTGTATGTTTGTATGTTTGTATGTTTGTATGTTTCATTTTTATGTTCTCGCATAACTGTCGAACCGCTTATCCAATCTGTATGAAACTTGATAGGTCAATAGGTTGTGCTATGGAAATTTGCTGTGGAGCGTATGAGCGTAATCGATGAAGGGGTTGTAAAGATATGGGGTTCCCAAGGGGGTAAATTTTTTTCAAAGTTACCCAAATATATTGAGTGGGGTGTCATATGAAAGTACTCGGGAGGGGGAGGGGAGGGAGGGGGAGAGGGAGGGTGGAGGGGAGGGGGAGAGGGAGGGGGAGAGGGAGGGGGAGGAATTGATTTTCTCATACATTTTGTATTGAACTGCTATTTTAATAATTTTTCGAACTAAGAGGCCTTCCCTGAGACGCGGTACGAAGTTCGCGGGGTCAACTATTGAATATATTATAAACACGACACGACTTAATGTATTGCATGCATGCCTATAATCTTTATCATACTGAGGTAGCGCATTAGATATCATTGTGTGGTAAACACTAGAAGGAGCACTTAACGTAGGTATAGGGGTAGTCAGAAACAAGTCCAAATCTAGGCTATCAACACAACGGTGCGCGAGATCTCAGTTCGGGGCGAACTACTAGTTACAATGAAATAAGGATACTGATTGTTTAGCAGAAATGGCTACGCTGATTGCTCTCGTCAGTGCTGAACAATCAGTATCCTTATTTCATTGTAATAAAGATCACTCGCCTATCAGCGCTGACGGTGAGCGTGAGACTAAAATCAGCCTAAGAGCGTTTGTCCACCGCCGCCGTCACCGTCACATCACCGTCAACGAGATTATTTCTGTATGAGATATAGATGACGTGACGGTCTTCTGGTGGACAAGCGGCTATAGTAAATGTATGGTCCGCTACATCGGCGCCGTCATCTCGTTCTCGTTGACGTGACGGTGACGGCGGCGGTGGACAAACGCTCTAAGGGCAGTACAGTAAATCAGAGTTTAGTATGTTGCTCACCACTTCTAAAATGTTGTTTGTTCCAATGCGTTTTAATTTAGTGGAAACGTTTAGTTTCTTTGACGTTGTAAATAGACTTTACATAGTTTATTTACATCGCCCAGGGGAACCGTGGCCATGTCCCTGATTCTTCACGGTACCTATTTGTCGCGAAAGAATCAAAAGTATTTTAAACATCTGAAATATGTAAGCATATGTCAAATATGTATATGGGCGTGCTTCTGAATACCCCATTAGATGTGTCTACTTTGGATGCATATCATAAAGTACCTAGTAGTTTTATTTTTTCTGTTTAAGTAATATGTTACAAAATTGCATATTTTGTGACCAACTACAATATACCGTCAGCGCCAAAGTGATGTATTCAGTAATACCACAGAATACATACGGTAATACCAGAAAATTCTAAATCCTAGACGACAAAGCATACATTAGTCTTATAGACAAACGATTCCATTTCGCTGCACTCAGCGTTATTGGTGTCCGGTCGTTGAATGCGAACGCTTAAAAATCTATTAGAACTCTGGTTCCGATTTACTACCACTCGGAAAATTGAACAATGTTTCAACGTCAGTTTAAACTGGATCGTTGATAAACAGATTTTTTTATTTGTTAGTTTGTTGCGTGTAATTTGAAACTTAAGAAAAAAAATGACAATCACGACTACATCCCCAGGGAATGGTTATACATTCTATCAGAGATTGCCTTTAGTCATTCAAGTTGAGGATATCTTAAATTAGATATAAAATTAGAATTTGATACAGGTGTATAAAGGAGTAGCCAGAACCAAGTCTTTTACATACAAAAGTAAGCATTCGATGTACCCCCGTACATCGTCATCATCAGCCTATAGCAGTCCACTGCTGGACATAGGCCTCCCCTAATGAGCGCCATCGCGCCCTATCTTCAGCATCCAATTTGTGCCGGCAGCCTTTGTGGGGGTACGTACATTTCAAATATATTTAGATGAGATCATTTTGAAGATGTGGTGTTGATCTTATGAACTTTGGCAAAACGCATTTTGATCTAACGTAATTACACCCATTGATTTGTGACACCTACACGTGAACACGTCCCTGAAAGATTTGGGAAATATATAGAAAAAAAAATTGGTAGAATTTGCGCCTTTTCTACGAAATTCAAGCTACCGGTAACGAACACTGAGTATTTGGGTCGAAAGGAGGCTTCGAAGCCTTTTCGAGTGTCAGATATCACAACAAAGAAGCCTTCGTTCTAAGATAAGACGGCGGGTTACCGTGTTATCACTTCTCATTCATTTGTGGTTACCCTTCGGGCTTGGTATTCTAAACGATGAGCATTTTCAATAAAATAGAAATTGTTTTCTGTCTAGAAACTTAGAAAGCAATAGGTAAGTTAAAATAAACTTTTATAACTTTCAGCCGTTTTTTATTTACAGCGGTATATCGTATTTTTTTTTTTTTTTTAAATATGTTGTGCCGAGGCCACTTAGCGTGGGATAGGGGAGGAGAATGATGATGATGATCTTATTGTAGGGAGGTTCGTGCGATACGATATTTGCCTGTATCGATACAATGTATTACGTTATATTGCGATACGAAATATCGATACAATCCAAAATATCGAACATCCCTATCGTATTGTTTTTGCAGTGGGGACCTCTGTGATTTTCAGGCGAAGGCCCGCCTGAAACACAAAAGGTTGCAGGGCCTGTATTCTATTAAATGACAACCGCTTTGGTTTTGGTTCGAACTCTTAAATGTCAGCCATTTGGTGAAATAGTAGAATAGCTTTTCAAAAATTTGTACTGCCAAATTTCAAAACCTCACCACAACTGAGTCGTTTGTTATTAGTAGTCATGGAAACAGTCGCTTTAGTTGAGGTTTTGGTTGAAGTTGATAAAAAGTTCCGTACCGGAATCGACGCCCAGGTTCTATTCCCACGCGAGGCAAATGTTTGTATGATTTGCAAATATTTGTCTCCGTTCTGGGTGTTTTTCTATGTAGAGTAAGTAATCTGCCTTGGCCGACCACGACCTCGCATACCGTATTGAGCGAGACTAGGATTTTCTTTTTCATATTAAAATAAGTTCCAGTAGAATGTCTCTTGAACGATGTAAAAGCAAGTGACGTAGACACATCGTCAGGCACTCAAATACTGCCGTCATAAGTAGAAAGACCTTATTAGAGTGTAGAAAGGTTGTAACTTCCTAACTTACTTTAATAACTAAGACCTTAAAAAAGGCATTAAGGAAGTCAAAACTATTAGCTTAGCAACAAACTTCAAAACAAATGTGTACATCCAAGGGCGCCACACGTCGAGATCGATGAAAGTTGGTGAATATTTCACGAAACTGGTTCAACAAGTCTGCTCTACTTGGAAGGCATTCCACGAAGCCTGGACAATTAGGAATTCTACGTATTACTGATACAACTAGGCGACTTCGAAAACATTACGATCACGTCAACATTACATGCACTTCTTAGGGACCTAACAGACATAGAGCGGCCTAACAGACAATAGCACGCTCGAACGCAGAACGCGAACGCAGAACGCTTGACCGCGTGACCACTCTCTGTCTGATAGGTCTCTCACAGTGGATCTAGGCATTCGTGAAATTATAAGTAATATATCCCCAAGATTACCAAACCTTGAATGACTGCCGAGTCGTTCTCTGAGATCTTTATTCAGGTATTCAAATTCATTTAATTTAACAGTTGAGCATAGAGCAATACCAATGCATATTTCATAATGAGTGCGCCCATTTGCCTATTTCTCTATAGTTAGCATTCCATCACCAAGCTTTATATATCCTACTTAGGCCTTATCTTAACTAGATAGTTTATACAGCGTCAGGAAGTACCTAAGACATCTATCCTTTAAGGGACGATGTAGTGCCACAGGTCATCTGTGGTAGTGCCAGGGACATTGTTGAGATATCACACTGGTGTCTTCTTCTTCTTTCGTATAAGCAAGTGGCCAACTCTGGTGACGGAGTTTTTAGGCCGCCTAAAGGCCTCCGTCATGGCTTTAACGACTTAAAAGCCGGGACCGACAATTAACATGCCCCCCGAAGCACGGAAGCGCTCAGCTCGTAATACCACTTGCGGTCGCCCATCCTAAAAGTGACCGCGTACAACGCTGCTTAACTTCAACGATCAATCAAGAACGTCCAAGCAAGCTACGCCACGAGCGCTTCACTGGTGTAAGATATCGTTATATGGAATCTCCATATTATGGAGTTTGTAATATACCTACTTACCCTACATCGTCGTATAAATGTAGGTATACTTATACATTCACTTACATAGACCAGCTTCAATACAAAGAACTGAATTAGTTCAAGTGCTACGTTATATCGCTAGTTCCAAGAAAATTAGCTTCCTTTGTTTAGCTAACTTTAGATCAATGATTCTAACTTCAAAGAACTTTTGTTTTCATTCCATCTATTCGAAAAGGACGACTTTGTTCGCCTTTAAGTGCGCCCAAAGTAGATGATTCCTCTTCAAGGAACTTTTAGCGGGCAGTAATGAGTTTTTAATCCTCTTTATAAGTTTAGCGGGCAGTAATGAGCTTTTAATCCCCTTTAAGTGCGCCGGAATTATCTATGAATTATCTTTGCCGCGCACTTTTGAGGTACTACAACTACTTTCCACATTCATCTCAAATCTACCAAGATGAATGAGGGAGGACTCTTCCAAAAACACCACAGTTGTAATCACATTTAGAGATTTATTACTCTGCAGTTTTCTATCCATACATAATTGTAATTCCAACCTGATAAAATCCTGTGCGTTTTCGTCAGCGCGATCTAGAACGATGGTCTACTGGCGCCATCTAGTTTGTTTTCGTGGAACTATTGAGCAATTCTAGCGGAAGAGATTTTTTGTTTGAACGCGCTAATCTCACAAAACAGGTTTTTATAATAGCTACCTACAACGTTTTTAATATTCATTATTCTGTATATTTATTTAGCTATTTATTTATATTTATATTGTTTGTGAGAGAAATAAATAAATAAATGAAATGAAATGAAATCTCAGGAACTACCAGTCGGATTTGAAAAATTATTTCTGTATTTGATAGCTAAACTCTTGAGGAAGGTTATAGGCTACTTTTCATCATCATCATCATCATCACCATAAACCATCACTACGGGGGCAACGCCGCGAGGGCGCTGCTAGTATCGGATAAACATACCGCCCACCATTCAGCCGGCGCGCGGCCACCGTCTGAATAAAAAAAAATTAATCCCCGATTACTCTTCTCAAGTGGAACTTCGTTGATTTAACACATTCCTTTCTCCTCCCTTTTATTTTCTCATAGATTGTAATGAAAAGTAGAGTGTATCACTCGGGCGCAAAATATATTTTTGGCTCGGGCGACGTACTTTAAATCCCTCGCTTCGTTCAGGATTCTACTAAAGAATCCCTCGCTACGCTCGGGATTCTACTCTAGAATCCTTCACTTCGCTCTGGATTCAAAAAAGCGCCCTCGCCGTAAAAATATTATTTTCCCCCCATATAATACAATCTACTATTATACGCTATTCACTTTTCTGTGACCATCAGTAATGACAGTTTATTTATTCAAGTGAGGTCACTGGAGTAATTGGTCAACAAACGTAAAGGTAGGATTTATGAACGAGTAAATCGGATTATAAGGTCAAATTAGGAATTAGGATCATTAAAATCTAAATCCGGGTCTAGCTGCAGCTAAGAATCATTTAGCTGACCCCCATACATGTTGGGTTATTTATATTTTTTTAAATATCGGTCAAGTAGAAGAAGAATTACGGACACTGTATTCACATCGGAATTTTATAAAAAAGATACCTAGATTCTTAAAACGCAACGAAATACTAATTAAAGACTAACCTATTATAATCTCTCTTCACCTCGACACTGTTAACAACCAAACAAACTGAGACAAAACATAAACAAACTAATCTAGTTCAGTTCAAGAGCGAGACGGAAGGGGTCTGAATATAGCCGGCTGCCGCGTACTAATTAGTGTTAGTTACGGAACTATAGAACGAGACGGACATAGCTAATTTGGTCAGTGTGACAAGGAGAGCTTCGGGCAAAATTCCAAGATGAATTTGATGTTTCGGAAGAACTTCAGCTCGGAGAAGACTATCTCTAGCAGCGGGGGTGGGGGCAAGGCGAGGGGGGCTTTAGGCGCGGGAAGAAACGCGAAGCGACGCGACCGGGAACGATTCTCCTGCATGGAAGAACCACACCATTATAAGACCCATATCTTCTTCTCGGCGGCTCCTCGGGCCAGCACGCAGTACACCGATGGAGGAGGTAAACAGTACCATTAATTTATCCTCGAACTGTGAACTAAAACAATGGAACGAAGAACGCGGCTTTGTTTTGTTTTCGTCGTGGTAAGTTTTAGCTATAAAAGTTTATGATGTCGTAGAATTCTAGTCAAAACTAAACTGGGTGTCCAAAATAGATTCAGTGAATGACAGTTGTCCTATTTACAAGTTTCTTGATGTTTTTCGCTGATATTTTCAAGGTGGAAAGTTTTTAAGAGTTTACAAAACTAGTTCAGACTGGTTGTGAGCAGTAGATCTTGCCTAAGACGCCAAAAGTCGGGGCTAGTTAATTTTAGTGCTATGCGATGTCCGCTCACTGCATATGACAGGAATTTTATAAATAGACCGGTAATGAACTGTCTTAATTAATAACTCTCAGTCGTTAAGATTGTGAATGAAAACATCTGTTTGAATGTATATGTAATGTGTTATTACGTTTTTAATTCATTTTACAAACTTTTTGTCCAATTTAAAACATTTTGTAGACCTCTTCGAAGGCTCTACAAGACTGCAAATAAAAATCAAACAAAACGGTCTAATGTTTTTATCAACATCAACGCCAATCTGATCAACAAAATAATTTTCGCCTCCAAATTATGATTTCTTTTTCCACATTTCCTCTTACAACCAACAAATATTCGTAGATCAAGCAAAAATGTAGTCCTCTGCGCTTGCGCTCCAGACTAAGAATTGTATACCTACTGGTCCTATATCATTGTCCAATATGACTTTTAAGAAGCTGGTAGAAAATTGTGCTGTAAAACTGCTGAGTCTCTTTATCTTTACTGACTACGGTTCATCTCCTTTTATGCCCTCTCTGTCCCACCTTTACATGAAAGGCTGATCAATATCTTGGGCGAAGAACTAAAATACCTTAAAATCATCAGACACCTTACGCTTTTCTTCACAATTTCCAGAAAGATGCGGTCCAGTCCTCGGCGGCGGCACGAGTCCGGAGCCGGAACCTCCACAGCCGCTCGTCACGCGGGAACCCTCAGTTTCGCTACTGCGTTGGGACCGAGGGCCGACCGTGACGGTGCCGGACCGGCGCCGCACCGAGCCCGTATCGCTGGCCACGCTGGAGAAGGACTGCTTTGTTATACCGGCGCATGCCTTAGACCGCTTCCTGCCTGATGGCGTACCGGTATGTGTTAACCTGTCAAACTGTTATAATAAAAATGATTACAGGCCCAATGTATCCCCACCCCAGATATTGTAGACATTCTTTATTTACCTACTTTATGTTATGGATTTTTATTTTCTCTCTATAAAATAAAAATCCTCTTCAGAATGTAGTTAAGTACTGTTTTGTAACAATATAAAACAGCACCTATATTCTGAAAGAAACCTTCGAATAGGTACCAATTATTTCCAAAAAATACTTTCTAGATAGGTGTAAGTACCTATTGTTTTTCTTGTAGCATATAAACCAAAAAAGCTACATCGCTGTTATCCTTTTCCTGATAAACTTATCGAATACTAGTAAGTTAACACCATTTCATATCAGTTTTTTTTTTCTCAAATTCCAGCTGCCAGTACCACCGCCAACGCCCGAGAAAGGCATACAATCGAAGACTGCACAAAACTCGCTCAGCATCCTCGAAATCGCTGATCCAAAGCTCTGCATCCTCGCACATCTGATGAGTCCCTTAGAACCAATCGAACCTATCCTCGAATCCCCCCTCACCAAGCCTTTATTCAAGCAAAAAGCGGTTGCAGCTGAGCTGGTCAATGATGTGGCGACGGCGAACACGGCAGTCGGAGGAATGCTATTAGCGAACATGGAACGAAGTGCTGAATTCCCCTTCATAGCATACTACGTCATAAACACGCAGCAGACAGACCCTTTGCTGTTCTACAACAACATGAGATGTGCTAGTCTGAACAAGTTCGATCCGAAGACGATCCGGTACTCTGCTGCCCATACTTTAGACCTGTATAGTGAGGTGGCGATGATCTGTAGGCCGCCGTTCAATGACTTAGCAGGAGGGCCGAAAAAATCACACACACCGTCTACTGGGTACATCATTAGTGTTTATAAGGTAAGCGTAAGACTCATGTGAGTGTGCGATAATAAAGTGATACACATTTATATCCATACACTAAACTATTACATACTTTACATAGGTAACTTAACAAAATTCATCAGCAGGCTTTTCAAACTGTCAAAACAATCGAGAAGGTATTTTTGGTCGCGTTTGGTCTCGTTGATAGATAGATAGATAGATAGATAGATAGATAGATAGATAGATATTTTATTCATCAACACAATACATTTGACTGTTAAGTAGTGTCTTAAAGCCTATGTTAGGTTTGACTAGACACTAGGGTTCTCTTAACACATAATCTGGATTTTAAAAATAGGAGCAGACACACGTTCTTTCAACCTTTAAGTAGTTAGGTATATGTATAAACTAAATAAGAAGCTAGCTAATTGAGATGAGCTGAAGAGATGAACTTTTAAATTTGATATTTTGGTCGCTCTCAAAGATAGTCATAATATAATCAGGGGGCAGAACTAGTTGAGATCACTGCAAACGATCTCTAATATTGGTAGGTATTATTATTGGTAGCGCAACTGATAAACACGGAGAAAAATCCCTCACATATTGTGAGTAAAGGGCAAGCAGACCTTGATTTTATCACAAGGTTTCCTGTAGTTTAGTATCAAGTCTGTAAAAATAATCTCTTCTACAAGTAGGTAGGTATCTATTGAAAGATTTGTGATGAATATGATAAAGAAAGAAGATTTAATATGAAAAAGCTATTTAAAATAGGAGAAAACATGGAGAGATTACCTAATGAGATTAGTGCAGAGATGCATGTTATAACATCCAAATTAATTGCAATCACAATAAAAAAAATCACTCTACATTATTAGTACTACATCTAGATTGCACAAATACTAAATTCAATTCGAGTGAAAGCTTTGAAAATACATTCAGTTATGCATTTTGCGTTTTCTTTAATGAAACACCCGGTCATGTGGATTAATTTGTGTCGCAATGAATCGATTTCAATCAAAATGTAAATTCTATCCTCAAGGGCCCTTATGCATAACTTATAGGCAGCTGATGGTAACACATTCTGAAACGGTGGGATTCAGCAGATGGTATCATAAGTTCGGTAATCTTAGGGAATAAAATTGACCGACGCCATCGAAATCAAAAAGTTTTCGGCGATAATGAATACGGCCACAGAATATGGAAGTAGTTCCATAACTTTATCCAATTAATCTTAGAAACTCCGAAAAATATGGATAAACTAGATAAAAACTTATCGTAAAGTATTTTCATTGCATTTCATTTCAAAGTAGAGATATTCTTATTCAAATAAAACTATAAAAACTGATTGTATTTTGTGGGATATCCCTTTTACGACGCGATGATTCAAAACAATTTTCATAGATTTTGAGATGAAATGGCAACTTATTGTAAACTGCCCGGAAAGAGTATGTGGGTACTTATTTTGTTTTCCAGGGACAATGTATAAAAGCTGTAGGCTTTCTCAATTCCCTTAAGGCAACTCTCACAGACTCACTAAGCTTTCACTCACTTTACTTTACTTTGGTTTCCTTCACTATTCTGGACAAATTATGCAATGTATTATAACCGTAAACCAATAGGTATTCAATGTAATGAAAGTGAACCTCTAGAAACGTTTACAGCATGTCATGCCACACATATGGGAACGCTTGCAGCTGTGTAATTATGCAGACAGCCATGGCAGACGGATTTATTTATAGACGTACAGACATACGCGAGCTTTTTAATACTGCTACATATTCAAATCATAGATAAACTGCGTTTTAGGTTGACTGAGTTTATAAAAGTTCGTTCGCTAATGAAGAAAAAAAGTGAGAAAAAACTCTAGAGAAAAAAGTGCAGTGCATACGAAAATTTTCTCATAATAGAGCTTCGCTTAATTTCCTAAGTAAAAACGCTGTCGTGTAAGTATCGACGACATTCGAGGCGAATGGCAGACACGAAGGGAGGCCAAAATTCAAAAATAATTTATTCAGTAGGACCACCATGGTCACTTTGAATGCCTATACCCAGTAGTGGGTACAAAATATTAGGTCCTTACATATGAAATTGGTGTTTTGTGTGGAAAAAGTAAAACGAAAGAAAAATTATGAAATTATGTATTTATTCAATCAAAGTATATATATACCATTATTATCTATGCTCTTTCGCCATTTTATAGGTAGTTCAATGATTCATTTACTGAAAAAATTGTAGGAGCGAGAATCAATAAAATCTTTGAAGGTGGTTTTGACTGCCTCATCGGAATTTAATTTTTTTCCTTACAAGGAATTGTCCAAGCTCCAGAAAAAGTGGTAATCTGTTGGAGCAAAGTCGGGAGAGTATGGTGGATATCGGAGACATTCCAATCGCAGCTCCTCTAATTAAGCGACCGTCTATTGTGCAGTGTGTGGTCTAGAGTTGTCTTAAAGCAGCAGTGCGCTAGAGCAATTAACCAGTCTCGGTTGTTTAACGGTTAACTTTTCCATCATGGTTTGCAATTGTTGACAATACAGATCTGCCGTAATCGTCTAACCAGATTTTAGGAAGCTGTAGTGAATGACACCAGCACTGGTCCACCAGACTCTTACCAGTACCTTTTTCTGAGTCAATTTTCACTTTGGGCAGGATTTGGCCGGTCTCTTGGGTTCAACCATTGTGATGAGCGTTTACAATTTATCGTACAGGACTCATTTTTCATCTCAAGTAACGATACGATTCAAAATCCCCTCGTTGTTGTGACGATTGAGTAATGTAACGCAGCACTCGACGCGTGTTTGTTGGTGTGCATCACTCAATTCATGCGATACCCATTTTTCGAGCTTTTTAAATTTTCCAATGTTTCAAGTGAATTAAAATTGTTTTATCGCTTACACCGAAGTCTGCCGCTAACTGTGACGTAGTTTGCGATGAATCCGCTTCCACCATCACCTTTAATTCTTCATTGTCAACTAGGGTCTCCGGCCGTCCACGGGGTTAGTTCTGTAGGCCAAAATTTCCAGAACGAAAGTGTTGGAACTTAAAACGTAACTTGATTTCTTTTACAGTTGCTTCCCCATACACATCATTAATCCTTCCAGCTGTTTCTGCAGCGCTGGTTCCACGTAGGAACTCGTATTCGTAAACAACGCTATATTTTAAGTTTTCCATATTGTGAACAGATCGATGTGAAAGAAAAATCAAATGGCGCGAAAACAAATTAATCACCAAATTCAAAACACAAATACACAAGCCTAAATTTGAAATAAACCTGAATTAGGAATTCCTAACCAAACGCTAAATATTTGAGATCAAAGTGGCCAGTTCGACAAAACGCCAATTTCATATGTAAGGACCTAATATATGTCCCTACAAACATATCGGGTGTGACGATACAATTTCTTAATTATTATTATTATTTATTTATTTATTACATATAACATAACATCATATAGCCAAAGCGACGTTATATTAACAATATACTTAATTAATTTAGTGTACAATTACTGTAGATCTAAGTAGATAGATATAAATATCTATCTACTTAGATCTACACCTTCTAAAACTACCTGAGCTAACTCCATGAGCTTCGGCAGGTTAAACTGGTAAATGTCAATATTATTTTTAGAAAGACTATTGATTAGCTCAATGGCAATCGACAACGGGGAAAACTTAAATATGATTGAATTTCCAAATCTAGCAAAACAATCTAACTTCCAGGTATTCGAAGGCGACGACGGCGAGCGTTTCGAGAAGAACTGGCTCTACTGGACCGGGGCTCGGATGCTCTACCGTCATCTCCCTCACAGCGTCGGAATGAGGAAGATAGCACTCCACAAATCCGTCGCCTCTCACGGTGATAAAATGTACCTCCTTGTGTGTGAGTGTGCAAACCTCATGGACAACCTATCAGGGGCAGCTATGTTGATAACCGCGCTGAGAGCGAGACTATGTGGGTACACGGGACTGTATAGACCTATACAGACTTTCTAAAAACTGTGATAGTTTTTGGTCGTTGAAAACCTCACGGGATCTCAGTAACACCAATTTTTCTGTATGGTTGATTTTAATGTTTGTTAATTTAAATATTTTGACTGTTTCACAATCACAATCCTAGCGTGGGTAACCGCTCGTTCGTATTTTTGACTAACAGTTAGCAAGAGTTATAAATAATCGCACAATGAGTAACAGTAGATTTATATAGAAAGTATTTTTTTGTGAAACGTATTAAATTATTTATTTTGGCTATTTTCAAGTGTTGTAGCGGGAACTTGTCCAGCATAAATTGCAAACTCAAGCACAAAATTAATTAAAACTAATCCAATTTTTTTTTTTTTAAGTACAATCAGGAGGATTAATGAACAATCTTGCTCTAAAAGTTCAAATAACTTTGGAACTTGTAAACTTTTGATCAAAAGATTGGCTAAGGTAACAAATTGGCAATAAAACAGAACTTAACTTGACCCAATATTAATGAACTTCGTTGCTGACTGTACAATGGATGGAATAGCAAAAATTGATCGAAATCGTTCCACTTAGAATGTCACGAAGTATTTTTAACAAAACTTTTCTACCGCATTAATTCAATTGGCCCATTTCTTGCAATTTTCTGTCTGAACTTTTGACCAATTTGACCCAGAAAGTTTTCTATTTAGTATACGTCTAAAATTAGAGATCCCGTATTAGAGAGGCCTGCAAGATGTCGATTTGATAGCTCATGTTGTGAAAACGGACCAAAGTAATCAATAAAATTATAGGGCGGATTGCACAACATTCGAATATAAATGGTTTTAGTTTTCCGAATAAAACTACGACAGTAACTATAAAGTTCAATTGACTGTTAACTATAAAATTTCGATCACACCTAAGTGTGATTTACACTTTAAATATAAAAAAAAACTTTAACTTTATAGGTTTGAATCTAAAGTGTTTGATATAAGATAAAACTATATAAAATGTGGAGTTTTATAAAACAGTTCAGCTTAATGTGCTAGATCAACTCTGTTTGGTGTTATCAACAGTTGTATGCTGATGTTGGGCGGTGGATGACAATGATTTCATGGATTTTTCATCAACAATTGTGTATGAAAAAATCCATCCGCATTAAAAAATACATCATATATTTATTTTAAAATACTACAAATGCAATAAACATGTACTTAAATGAAGCGAAAACATACATAAACCGATATTTTTAACCAACCAGATTTATTTAGAGAAAAATGTTGTGCAATTCGCTTTAAGATGAAGTAAATATTAAATAACGAATGAGAAGCATGTAGGTTCGGATCAAAGTGTTCTTTGCTAACTTAGATTATAAGATTTTTCAATAAGAAAAGTGATTTCTCTCGATTTAGTACTTTGGTAGAAGCTTCCTTTAATTCTAGATTTGTCTAAGATCCGCTTTCTTTCATCTCATTGATGGCGTACTTAGGCTGCGTGTCTACTAAACCGTTGTATAGGGCGTACTCACTACATTTAATATGCGTAGTGTATTGTTTTAAAAATGTAAATAACACATTAAAATAAAGCGTACCAAGCGTACATAACACGAGTACGTGACGCATTTAACAAAAGTAAGTAAAAAAACATGAAACAGTCGGTTATCTTGCCATAATTACTGTTACTGTTACCCCTCTGGGCAAACCATTCTCCCACAAGCTACAACAAGAAACAAGAATGGTAGAAATTTTAGGGGAGTAGGTACCCATAAAATTTCTACCACGACGTCCACGGTAGCTCAATTGGTGAGCACGGTTAAGCCAAGATTATGGGCTAATTTCAACTAGACGGGGGGTCTAGATGAAATTTAAAAAGATGTGTTTATCTTAAATACGTTTTAAGAAATCAATTTAAATTTCTTATGTAGTTATTTATGGAAAGATTGCCGACTAGGTTTTATCTTAAGTTGAATTTGCAGCTACACAACGTTTCAGTAGACTATCTATTTTCTGTACATTGGTACATTCAATAGGCTTTCTTCGGGATGTCTTCCATAATAATGGAACTTTTAAACGTTCACTGTTTAAAAACTGCCAGTAATCCCTTATTTTATCCATAGGTAGATGTAGACATATCCGTGACATATCATTTTAAGAACAAGAAAAAATATTAAAACATTTCATTTTTACCACAAAATTTTAATGAATCAATACTCGCCCTGATTGCGTAACTTTAATAGCAACTATTGATATATCTCTATTGATTTGATGATTTTTGTGGTAAATTAGAATGTGAATCATGAATCACTTGATTTGTTTTACCTAAATATATTTTACATTCAATGCCCAAGAATTGAGGACCTACAAGTCAAATTACATTAATCCTAAAAATTATTAAACGCAATAATAAGCTTAATTAATGCACAAATTGTAATTAGTAAAAGTAGTTTTAGTTAGTTATAATTCAGATTAAATAATAAATTTGTGAATATGCAAATAAAAGCCCTGTAAAATTGGTGCTAAAAAGCATGACCAAATTAAAAATATTTTGTGCCACAATTTTTATACAATAACACTAAAACAGTCATACTTTTATTTCTAGTAAAGGTGTAAAATCTATTGTGTATTACGAAAGTTAAAAAAGTAAGTAAGTAAGTTCGTATGAGCTAGTGGCTATCTCTGGTGACGGAGTTTTTAGGCTGCCTGAAGGCCTCCGTCATGGCTTAACGACTGAAAGCCGGGACCGACAATTTAACAATTTAATTTTAATAAGGTCTTATTCAATAATATTTTCTAATCATGGCTTAATATTGTAATCACGATCTTTTTGAAAAGATCGCAACAGACAGCAAATTCAGATTCATGTTATGAATAATGCAGTTTTATTTTTGAGAAAAAATAAATTAAGCACGACTACGTATTTTTTTACTCATTATCGCCATACTAGGTTTGTATTGTATTTGAAATTCATTTCGGCAAATTAAAAAAAATAACTTAAAATTAGGAATTAATATTTAAATAGATGAGATTATTGCCTAAATCTAGTTGCTATAGCTATTATGTCACTAAAACAGATAATCAGAATGCAGCACTAACGTTTTGAAACTTTAAAAACCCTATCACTATTTTTCTACAGTAGTGCAAAAAAAGTTTTCAGAAATCAAAATTGTATCATAATTTGATACACTGGAACGAAATTTCAAGTACCTACATACCTACCCCTATTTGGTCATGAAAATCTCTAGTTAGACTAGGACGAAGTGAATGGTAATATGTGGCTTGAATCAGTGCAGCCTACTGTCCACTAGAGCAAGAATCCGAAGCTGATACGTGAAATTTATGTATTATCAAAATAAAACGCCTAATTATAATTTTATCATGAATTTTGAATTTGAAATGTGAGCAGAAACCACATACCTACTGTAACATTTCATTGTATGATTTTATTGCAGTTGTTAATTTATATTTATTTACTTTGTTTCAAATAATTTGATAACAAGATAGAATTAAAAAAAAGTTATAATAATAAAATTGGTGGACATTTAACTCAGCGCCATCTAGCCCCAAACTAACGAACCCAAACTAGCTTGTACTATTGGCAACTAGTTATCTGATGGGTAAACTTATCAGACAGAGACCCTTAAGAGCCATTATACAATTTCGCGCTCGACAAAATCAGCGCTCGCAGGGACAAAAGTTGCTAAATTCTAACACCCGATGAACAGCGCTCCGTTTCTTAGACTAAACGGTTTTGGTAATTTTCATGTGATTGATTTATTTGCGATAGTAAAAATACTTTTTGGGTAGGTACTTAGGTAGGCATAGGTATAGGTATAACACAAAACAAAGTCGGGTTAGTTTCACCTTGAATACAAATAATTACAAAAAATAAATGTTTGTTTCTTTGTCCCATAAACCATATTGTGCTGATCTGATGGAGTCAGGAGCTTTTCAACAGAACTCTTCAGTAAATAGTCCGATTGAGTTGAAACTTGGATCTCAGCATGTCAGTCAAGTTCCGACTACAATGAAATAATACGGTGACAGCTAGCTCATCTGATGATGGAGTCAGGACCTGTTCCATGGAACTTTTTAATGATATGGGTATCAAATGACAGGGCTTGATGAGCGCAACCCAATGCTGATCTGATGATGGAGCCAGGACCTGCTCCATGGAACTTTTTAATGATATGGGTATCAAATGAAAGGGCTTGATGAGCGCAACACAATGCTGATCTGATGATGGAGTCAGGACCTGTTCCATGGAACTTTTTAATGATATGGGTATCAAATGAAAGGGTTTGATGAGCGAAACACAATGCTGATCTGATGATGGAGTCAGGACCTGCTCCATGGAACTTTTTAATGATATGGGTATCAAATGAAAGGGTTTGATGAGCGAAACACAATTCTGATCTGATGATGGAGTCAGGACTTGCTCCATGGAACTTTTTAATTATATGGGTATCAAATGAAAGGGCTTGATGAGCGCAACACAATGCTGATCTGATGATGGAGTCAGGACCTGTTCCATCGAACTTTATAATGATATGGGTATCAAATGAAAGGGTTTAATGAGCAAAACACAATGCTGATCTGATGATGGAATCAGGACCTGTTCCATAGAACTTTATAATGATATGGGTATCAAATGAAAGGGTTTTATGCGCGAAACACAAAGCTGGGTTAGGATTTACTTTTGACTTCGATTTTTGATGTTTGATTTTTCATTTTTAATCTTGATTTTAATTTTAAAATCAAAATCAAGAAATAAAAATCCGAGATCCGAGAATCGAGAAATGAGAAACAAGAATCAAGAATCAAAATCAAAAATTAAAAAATTGAAAATCAAAATCAAGAATTAAGAATCCAAGATACAAGATCCGAGAATCGATAATCGAAAATTGAAAATCAAGATCAAGAATCAAGAACCCGATAATCAAGAATTGAGACTCGAAAATCGAAAATCAAGAATCCGAGATCCGAGAATAGAGAAACTAAAATTGAAAATCAAGAATCAAGAATCAAAGTGAAAGGCAAAATCAAGAATCAAAGTCAAAGTAAACCCCGACCCAGCTTTGTGTTTCGCTCATCAAGCCCTTTCATTTGATACCCATATCATTATAAAGTTCCAGGGAACAGGTCCTGACTCCATCATCAGATCAGCATTGTGTTTTGTTCATCAAGCCCTTTCATTTGATACCCATATTATCATTAAAAGTTCCATGGAACAGGTCATAACTCCATCATCAGATCAGCATTATGTTTTGCTCATCAAGCCCTTTCATTTGATACCCATATGATTAAAAAGTTCCATGAACCAGGTCCTGACTCCATCATCAGATCAGCATTGTGTTTCGCTCATCAAACCCTTTCATTTGATACCCATATCATTATAAAGTTCCAGGGAACAGGTCCTGACTCCATCATCAGATCAGCATTGTGTTTTGTTCATCAAGCCCTTTCATTTGAAACCCATATTATCATTAAAAGTTCCATGGAACAGGTCATAACTCCATCATCAGATCAGCATTATGTTTTGCTCATCAAGCCCTTTCATTTGATACCCATATGATTAAAAAGTTCCATGAACCAGGTCCCGACTCCATCATCAGATCAGCATTGTGTTTCGCTCATCAAACCCTTTCATTTGATACCCATATCATTAAAAAGTTCCATGAACCAGGTCCTGACTCCATCATCAGATCAGCATTATGTTTCGCTCATCGAACCCTTTCATTTGATACCCATATCATTAAAAAGTTCCATGGAACAGGTCCTGACTCCATCATCAGATCAGCATTGTGTTTCGCTCATCAAACCCTTTCATTTGATACCCATATCATTAAAAAGTTCCATGAACCAGGTCCTGACTCCATCATCAGATCAGCATTATGTTTCGCTCATCGAACCCTTTCATTTGATACCCATATCATTAAAAAGTTCCATGGAACAGGTCCTGACTCCATCATCAGATCAGCATTGTGTTGCGCTCATCAAGCCCTTTCATTTGATACCCATATCATTAAAAAGTTCCATGGAACAGGTCTTGACTCCATCATCAGATCAGCATTGTGTTGCGCTCATCAAGCCCTTTCATTTGATACCCATATTATTAAAAAGTTCCATGGAACAGGTCCTGACTCCATCATCAGATCAGCATTGTGTTTCGCTCATCAAACCCTTTCATTTGATACCCATATCATTAAAAAGTTCCATGGAACAGGTCCTGACTCCATCATCTGATCAGCATTGTGTTGCGCTCATCAACCTCTTTCATTTGATACCCATATCATTATAAAGTTCGATGGAACAGGTCCTGACTCCATCATCAGATCAGCATTGTGTTTCGGTCATCAAGCCCTTTCATTTGATACCCATATCATTAAAAAGTTCCAGGGAACAGGTCCTGACTCCATCATCAGATCAGCATTGTGTTTCGCTCATCAAGCCCTTTCATTTGATACCCATATCATCATAAAATTCCATGGAACAGGTCCTGACTCCATCATCAGATCAGCTCGCTGTCACCCTATTATTACATTATTAGTTACACTACAATTCAGATCATTATACTGCTTTAACGGCCTTTTTAGCCCCGCAGAAAATATTTAAAAATAGGTAATTAATAACTTAGCAACCAATGTATCAAACGCTCCTATTGCGCTATATTCTTCGTAGCCGGCGACGTGCTTTGCGAGTCGACTCAGTGCGAGCTCCGGGATGCAAAGCGATACGTCCACCCCCTAGAAGCGCTCGGCGCGGTCTGCTTGCGTCGAGTAGATAGGGTAGTAGATACGACGCGTTTTAGGTTGTTTTAAAAGATTTTTCATTGCCAAGTTTTTTAATCTTTTTGAATTTTTTTTTTCAGAAAAGGATTGATTTTGAACTGAAGTTTATTTCTGTTTTGTTAATTTTACGAACAAGAGTTCTAAGTCAGTTCTAAGTAGCCAAAATCAAAAGCAATTCTTTGGCCGTTTTCTCGAAATTTGGACGAAGTTATAGATTTTTTTACTCAAAAACTAAATAAAGGTAGTAAAAAGTGATCCATTTAATAGTTTGGTTGACTATCACAGCAAAACATCGTAATTTTTTTATACCATTTGGACGTCAAAATGATTCGTAAATATGGTGATTTCTAAACCTCTTACAGCAAAAATTCACAAAACAGTCGCCGGTTTAAGGTCGATTAATCAAAAAGAAATAATAAAAATACAAAAGTAGCTCATTTAATAGTACAAAATTGAAATGATATTTCATGCTGTGCCATAATTTTTTTAAAAATACAGTGTTTTCATTGAAAAATCCTGCCCCGAAACATCACGTAAATCAGAAAATTTTGTATACTGCCTCTTAACTGATATGTGACGTCGTCATAGCTCAGTAACGCCTTAGAAACTGCATAATGCTCTGTTATTTTTTTTACCAATGAGGTAGCTCCCATTTTCAATTGTGAAAATAAATCGTTTTATTTATTTTTCGATTTTAATAATTTTTTAGTTATCACCTTGTTTTCAAAACAAAATAACTTGTAAAGGTAATAATATGTAGAATGAACAGTCTATGTGAATGTAAATACGTGCATAATACACCATGGTCTAGTATGCTCTAGTGGGCATTAGGCTTAAAGTATATGCTAAGGTTTGTAAGTACCAAAAAATAATGTTCAGCTTGTAAAGCTAGTTTTAATTACGGGCTAAGCTCTTAGTAGTATAATAGAAATTTCAATCAAATTTCGATTATTTTTATATTAAAAATGTTAAAATAAAATGTGTTTTATTTCATTCCTAGGCACATTTGAGATTAAAATAAGTAGCCTTCCTTTACTATTAACTTAATGTTTGTATGAGATGAAACTTTAGTAGGGTTTTCTGTGGACCCCCCCCCCGAAAGTGTTTCTGGCCCAAAAAACCTAAATAAATAAACAAAAAGGTGGAACTGTTAGGTCAGCTAAAACTTAGGCCTTACATCCTTTATTAGATGATTTATAAAATATCCTGCAATTTGAAATAATTATCAGTGCCAATAACTTTCAGTCATTTAAGATATGAATGAATAGTCATATTAAGAATTTATCCTTAGATTTTATTAATATGTTTTACTAGCAACTGGCTTTCACTTTAAAAGATGAGTAACCTAACCTAACCTAACAGGTATATAATTTTTGAGCCTATTTATAATTATTACTTAAAATTAATTACTTAAATTACTTAAAATATTTTTAATTTGGGCCTATTTAATAATTAAAATCATTTAAAACAAATACATTTTATTCAACAAATTATCACATAGTACCATTTGTACAACTTATTGTTCTCTAGAAAATAAATTAACAAACTCACATCAATAGCCCTTGTGTCCTCGGAACCTTCTTCTATTGTCGAGCTGCAATTAAAACCAATGAATAAATAATGGGGATTTAGCTCATGCTGTCCAAACCACAGTAGGTAGGTACAGTCGGGGTCAGCACTGAAGTACGATAGACACAGCGCTGCTATCGCAGAACTAGGTTAGGTAAAAAATTAATAATTGTCCAAATAAGGCTTGAACAATAATATTTATGCAAGTTTGTATGTTCTTTAATTCTACACACCAGAACAACTGAACGACCACGACTAAGAGAGCATGATAAAGTAAATAAAAAAATTAGTTCCCCCTTTTGCCGTAGGACTTGAGTACTGACGCCAACTCTAGGTATTATTCTTGAGCAATTTTGTGAAAGTTACACTTTACTCACAATAGAACGTTTACACTCAAAGAATATCTGCCGCAGTTGCACACACTCATCCGGCACGTTTCCTTGATTTAGGCATTCCCTCGGAGTTTTTTTTTCCTGAAAATTAAATAATTAACTTAAGTACATAAGTACCTACTTGCAATGTAAAGGTTATGCAATAATATTAGGTAGGTACTTTAGATCCTATGAATATTTTTCATAGCTCCCAAGCTCCCAACTAACGGTATAATCGTCATGAAATGGTAATACGAGTAATAAATACAAATAAAGCGTAGAACAAATAGAATACAAACCCTTTTACAACAGTCGCTGTTTAGTAAACAAGTCTTGAGATCTGCTCTGATACCGGCACAAGGCGACTGGTCAGCTAGGCCTAGTTCATCTGGCGCGAATGTAACCATTTTTCTAGCAAACAAGAAAGTTAAATATCTTCTATTTTCTTTCAGGAAGTTTAACTTTAGAGATTTGTTTTACAAAATATTTCTTTTTCAGAAGTTTTGTTTTTTTACCGAATGACAATGACATGACATTATAGACGAGACGAGACAGACTGACACTTGACAGTGACATTACCAACTCAGGCAAACTATTTTTTTTTTTAATAAAATGGGCAATGCGGACATTGACATTTTCATGCTTTCACCTCCCCTTCCCCCTCAGTCAGCTGTTCAGTCAGTCAGTCAGTCTAGTCAGCTGTTGTAAAATATCTCAGCCAGCGTCGAGTTGTGTGTTTTCAGTTTTGTGATGAATGGACTTTGTTATTTTGTTGTAAAATGTCTAAAATATTGCCTCTGTTCTCTAGAAGACTATCACACGTGTGCAGTTTGAAACCCTACAAAGAAACGAAATGGCTCATGCCAAATGGAAATCCGATAGGAGCGTATATTTACAGCTGTGTGGCGAACGAGAAAGTTCCGGTGATTCTGAGTGACCCTCACGTGGCCACCTGGTACGCTTGCGGACCCACGGTGTACGACTCTGCCCATATAGGACATGCTAGCTGCTACGTAAAGCTAGACATCATTCAAAGGATTCTAAAAACATTTTTCGATGTGAAGTTGGTAACCGCTATGGGTATCACAGATATCGACGATAAAATCATCAAGAAAAGCATAGAAACCAAGACTAGCTTTACCGCCGTCGCTAAACAGTATGAGCATGAGTTCTGGCTCGATATGTCGTCGCTGAATATAGAAAAACCGCTCATAATCACAAGGGTTTCTGAACACATTAATTCGATTGAATCATTCGTGCAAGGTCTCGTAGATTCAGATAAGGCTTACGTCGCAAGTGACGGCTCAGTCTACTTCGACACCAGCAAGTTTCCATCATACGGAAAGTTGCAGAAGATGCAAGATTCTGGGGAACCATCCGATGCAGCTAAGAGAAATAAAATGGATTTCGCTGTTTGGAAAGGGCATAAGCCTGATGAGCCATCTTGGGGCGCATCTTGGGGGAAAGGCAGGCCGGGGTGGCATATTGAATGCTCGGCCATGGTCAGCAAAGTTTTCGGATCACAACTGGACTTCCATGCTGGTGGGATTGACTTACAATTCCCTCATCATGAAAACGAAGAGGCTCAGTCATGTGCATTCCACAACACAAGACAGTGGGCTAATTATTGGATCCATGTCGGACACTTACATGTGAAAGGGGATGTTAAAATGTCCAAATCTCTAAAGAACACTATTTCTATACCTGACCTGCTGTCTTCTTACAGTGCTGATACTTTCAGGATGGCCAATCTCATGTCTAGGTACAGATATCCCATGGAATTCAACGAAGAATTGATGAAGAATGCTGAAACTGTGCTGAACAAATTCAAGTACTTCCTTCGGGACGCAGTTATGTATGTAAATAACAATGATTACAAAGCAAGTGGTGACTACAAAGACAAGATGTTACAGAACCTGCAGAAAGTTGAAGATGACAATTTTGAAGCTTTAAAATCTGACTTCGATACTGCTTCTTGCATAAACTCACTCATAAACTTAGTGAATGACACAAACAAAGTAATAAAAGGTGATAGTAAAGGCTATTACCCCGTCCCTGTAATGTTAATAGCCGAGTACATAATCACTGTGCTAAGTAGGTTTGGTTTAAAGCTGCAAGAATCACAGGACAGTAATCTGTCCAATTCTTTAATAGATACCCTAGTTGAGTTCCGGCATACAGTCAGGTTGAATGCACTGGAGACGAAGGACAAAGAACTCTTGAGTGCTTGCGATATTGTGAGAGATAAAATGAAGTCAATTAAAGTTCAAATCAATGATAGTAATAAAACTCCCTCTTGGGTGTTTAATAAGTAATAAATATCAGTAGTATAACTACTAAGATTATAATTTATGTAGGTACTTAGGTAGGCAGGTAAGGACCTATGATAAGAATATATAGGTACCTTGGATGAACTTGTCCATGGTAGGTACCCAACTAATAATAAAATATATAGAAAGATAATATTGAAAATAAATAAAAGCAATGAATACTAATGTATAATCGCTTTAAGCCATAGGTTCCCAAACTTTATTTACTCGTGGACCACTTTCACAAATTTGCTGGTCCCGGTGGACCCCCTGTAGCTACAATTCTAAAATATTCCCAGTCGACAAAAAATGTGAAGAGTAAGTAGATTTTGCGTTGCGGCTGCGTTCCAATCCAACCACGAATTAACAGTTTTCGAAAAAAAAAAGTGAGAATTGATTGGTTAATTAATTCATTGATTGGATGTGGAGGTGAGTGGAGTGGAAGCAGAGGCGTATTTTAAGATTCAGCGCCCTAGGCCAGTAAGGTTTGCCGCCCCCTGCAAATATTTGTCTCGGGCTTGAAACTTGGCTTGCACTCTGCTCGCAAAATAGTCATGAAGCTTAATAAGCGAGCGAAGCGAGCCAATTTTTTTTTTAAGACAACAACAGACACTTGATTTTGCTTACGTTTCTCAATGAAAAGGTTGGCTGTTTGTAGGTACCTATTCTATATGCGAGCGAAGCGAGCCGAATTTTTTTATGAAAAATGCAACATGTGACACTTGATTTTGCTTACGGTTCTCAAAGAAAAGGTTGGCTGCTTGTCGGTTCCTATTCTATATGCGAGCGAAGCGAGCCGAATTTTTTTATGACAAATTCAACATGAGACACTTGATTTTGCTAACGGTTCTCAAAGAAAAGGTTGGTTGCTTGTCGGTTCCTATTCTATTATGTGAGCGAAGCGAGCTGATTTTTTTTATAACAAATGCAACATGTGACACTTGATTTTGCTTACGTGCTCGAAGAAAAGGCTGGCTATTTGTCGGTTCCTATTTCGCTTTCAGACTTATCTCAATTTGCTCGTAAAACACTGATGAAGCTAATTTGCGAGCGAAGTGAATCGAATTTTTTGAAGTAAAATGCAACATGTGACACCCAAAGAAATGTTTTCCTAAAATCGTCTCGAGGATTTATTCCCAGAAAACCAATTTATTGTAACGAATTATCCCTTCGAGCTTAAAAGAAAACCTACGTTTCCTGTCAAATGAAAATCTCTGAAAATGCCCAGTCAGTAAAACGATAGTCTTGATGTCTAAAACGTTACAACCAAATAAGTTTTAGTTTTTTGTTCCTCGCTCTCAACCAAATAAGTTTTAGCTTTTGTTAATTAGGTACCTAGGCTTTTTTTAATTTCTTCGGGCATCTAAGGATTAAAAGAAAGGCGCATCAAACTGAAAGCGCGGGGCGGCACAAGCCGCCCCTCGCTCCGAGCCAAATAAGTTTTAGATTTTGTTAGTTAGGTAGACTTTTTTTTACTTTCTTCAGGCATATAACGACAAAAAGAAAGGCTCATGAATCTGAAAGCACAGGGCGGCGCAAGGCCCCCTCTCTCTCAACCAAATACGATGTACCTTTTTTTTTAGTTCAGTAAGCTTTTTTTTATTTTCTTCTGGCATGTAAGGACAAAAAGAAAGGCTCACGAAGCTGAGAGCGGTCTCCAACTAAATATTCATCATCATCATGGTGGCCTTGTCGTGATCCAATCTTGGATGTAGGCCTCTTCCCTTTTCCTCCACTCTCGACGGTCTTGTGCCCGACTTATCCAGTCTCGGCCTCCGTGTCGTCGGATGTCGTCTGTCCAGCGCTGCGGTGGTCTGCCGCGCCCTCTAGTATCCGCCCTGGGTCTCCACTCAAGGACTCGTCTTGTCCAGCGACTTTCGTCCATTCTCGCAATGTGCCCTGCCCATGCCCAACTAAATATTAGTTTTTGTTAATTAGGTACTTAAGCTTTTTTAAAATTTCTTTTGGCATTATCAGGCCAAAAAGAAAGGCGCAAGCTGAGAGCGAGGGGCGGCTTGCGCCGCTCCTCGTAGCCTGCCGCCCCGGGCCATGGCCCTCTTGGCAAATACGCCCCTGAGTGGAAGTCAAGAAAGTCAAGTTGGCTAATCAAAAAAATGATTCCATCTAACTTTACTTTTTTGACATCTACTCACACACAGCACAAGAAACCAATCAATTCTCACTTATTTTATTTAGAAAACTCCCCATTCGAAGTGGTAAAATTAAAATACTTAAGTATATTATTTTCTTGAGTTTTATTTATTCAAATAATTATGTAACTATGACACTATTAATTATTATTGTTATAAATAACTAAATAACGTAACGTAACTTATAAATATTAATATTGCTGGGCACACTTACAATGACAATCACATCATTTTAGTTCTTCACTATCGAAACCAGATAAATTTTCGTGGACCCCCATTTACGAGTTGTGCACCCCCATTTTTTGGTCACGCCAACGCGGACCCCCGTCGAGTCTCCCGTGGACCCCTGGGGGTCCACCTGGACCACTTTGGGAACCTATGCTTTAAGCGATAAGCTCGCCCATTGTATTAATTTTTAAGCTGTTTTTCTTGTTTCTTGTAAATACTTTTATTTTTTTGTTGTACAATAAAGCATTATCTATCTATCTAATACTATTAGATTATGATTAACTTATGCCACGTAAGATTGATATTTGTGTTAATACTTATTGTTTAAGTAAATTGCAATAAATATTAGAGATTAGATAACCACAATACCTACTGTAACAGGAAAGTGTTTCAACCCAAATGCAAGCAAAAATTATTTATTCCTTTACGCCTAATTTTTCTTGTGTACACGACCCTGCGCTTCTAATCATCTCTCTCTAGCCTCAAAGGTTTGCTGGAAGAAAACTCTTTTTAGGGTTAAGCTCGCCTTTGTACATGTCCTTTCATTGTGTAAGTTTATTGTTTTGTGTTTACTCTGTGTACAATAAAGAATAAAGAAAAAAGTAATGACTAACAGACAGATAAGAAATAACAGGCCCAGTTTTTGTATGTAACACTGTCAGGGGTATGTATGGAACAGCTGATATCTCGAATTCAGCAGCCCTACTCCCAAAACTAAAAAACGATTTAAAGTGCCAATTTTCGTAGTTCAGCGTATAGTATTATATTATCTGTGGTTCAGAATAAGTTGGTCAAATGTTCAGAATTCAGTTTCAATCGACATAGCTGAACTACGATTATTTGCAACATTACGATATGGAGTTCGCCGGGTCAACAGGTTGAAAATAAAAGTTGTTATTGTTCATTCAAATGTTTTATTTTAACTTACATTCATGTCCACTGACTAGAGTATGACAAACGAGATTGCAGGGTTTATAAAATAGGTTTGGCAAGCATGTTAGTTACTGTTGTTTTATTGTAGCAGCTTTCATGTTAGTTCAATAAGCATCTAACAAATTCCATCAAGTTCCCTAAAATTAGAATACAAACAAACCATCAAAATTCAGGTCATTATTCATATTATGTATGTTAATAGATAACCATACTTTTTTTCTTTATTTTTTTTTTTTTTTTGCTTGCCATAAACAACACTTGATGGACTAACATAAAAACCAAGCAAAGAACCTTCAGTCTTACATAACTTTGTTCTAACTTAAATTTCTCGTCTATTGAGCACATATTAAGTACATTGTATTCACACATAAGCTTCAGTGGATGTAATGGAATGTACAATTTGAATTTGTAATACAAAAACGTTGGCATTAAAAAAAATGTACTTCTCAAAATATCTAAATAAATCTAGTTGGAAACACTCGTATCGGAAGCTTTTGAAAACTTGTGCGCGGGAGTTTTCAGACCAATCAGGTGTATTCGTAAACACCCAGATTTTTCGTCTCTTTCTAACTCATGAAGCTAGAATAATTTCAAAGAAATCAAAATAAAGTTTATGAATTTACTCATTTTTATCTAGGCTGTAAATCTTTATGACTTTCCATCTAAATTAGTAAAACAACCGACTAGAAATGGAATAAGATGTTAAACCCAACTTTTTTAATATTTCTATAGGAGAAAAACTTACTGTAACAACACTTAAAGGTCAGATTAGGACAACGAGATGATGGGCGTTTACGAATATTCAAAGTTCAGAAAAATCAGTTAGAATGCAACATACAGTTTTTATCCTGTATCAAGTTCTCTGCTCTGTAAACTTTGAACGCTATGAGATAGTCCCGGACTAGCTTGAAGAGTGTGTAGTAGTTTATGAAGAGTAGGATTATGATGGAGAGGATATTGTGCCAAGCTATGGAGCTGGCTATCACGCAGATCTGTAGTAGGATGAGAGACAGCTGCGTGCAGAGCAGGAAGCAGAGGAGCTTCGAAGGATTTGAAAACACCATCTGGAAATAAAAGAAGGAAGAATTATGTTATGTCAAAGTCAAATTCATTTATTCAATAAGATCACTAGTGTACCACTTTGAAACGTCTTAAGAGCTAGGTGATTCTACTCCTGTTCCTTCGCGACCAAGATGTATGTTTGTTTTTTTTACTGCTAAACATCTAGATGCGAAAAGATGGTCTTTAAAACAAATCAACTGTTTTATTATTGTATAACAGAAGACAAAAAAATAGCCCTGTGGTAGACCCACAAAAGGCCACATTGATTCAAAATATGAATTGTATTATATGATATGCCGTCCCTTTTCATAGACAGTGACAAGAAAAAGAAATTGTGAATCATATTATGATTCCTAAAAGGCGTAGCGGCCATTTTAGCCTCTCTGGATTAAGCCAGATTTATACGAATACGTTACGAAACGTGATATCTCGATCGGTAGAACTGCTCTAACATATACATTAGAGCAGTTCGACCGATCGATATATCTCTCTCGACGTTGCGCATACAAGGCCCACTGGTTTAAGCCAGATTAATGCTTAACTACTTACTTTTTTACTTAATAAGTACGTAACTACTAAAGTAAAAGTACTAAAGATTACACCAGAATTAGCTGTTTTCGCTTGTTGAGAAGAAACACCAATTCCTTGCTAGGTAGGAAGTACTAAAGGATACATTACACCGGGGCAACACTGTGCGGCATTGCGGCATGCCACAAGGCCGCAGTAAAAAATGTCGCACATTGTGGCAAGAACCGTGCGACATGGCAACACCTTGCCTCATGTGGCAAACTGACCCAAGCACGATGTTGCCTCGGCGTAAAATACGCTGCCGCATGCCACTAATGCCGCAAATTCTTTCTATTTGTAGCATGCCACAATATGTAGCATGCGGCACTGTTGCACGTTGTTGACTCGGCGTAAACGAGCCTTAAGGGAGTGGGCACACCGGGTTTTTGCAACGCGTTTGTATAGATAAATACTAACGCGATGCGAACGCGCAGATCAAAAACGCACTTCAGAAAACGTTGTGTGCCCACTTTCTAAACAATAAAATGTGTGACTCACATAGAACCTTCGATGCGCCTTGCTGGTGGGATGAGCGACGGTATGCCACGCGCAGTGATAGACCGCGCCCTCCAAACACACGCGCGCGCCGCCCGCGTACTGACGACTGTCCGACCACGGAGGGTACAGCGATATATCCTCTATAAATAGACACAAGTAGCTAAATTAAAAATAAAAAAAAAACCGACTTCAATGTTATAAGCTGAGCAATTTTCCGAGGTGAATTTCTGTTCATAACTCAACAGATCCTCACCAAACTTTTGTGGCACCAATCGGAAAGTATACCATTTCAAATAAAATAGTTATTTGTGCAACAAGAGAGCAAAGTTGATGTTTACTTCGAGTGCTGATTTTGAATCCCGAGCGAACGAGGGATTCTAAGAATTGAATCACGAGCGTAGCGAGTGATTCTACGATAGAATCCCGAGTCTAGCGAGGAATTCAAAGGCACGAGATGTGAAAAACTTTGGTCTCGTGTAGCACACAAAATTTTTCACCTCAGCAGCGAGAACATTAACCTATATATAAAATATACTTACATCTTTGTACATAATGAAGCAACTAATCCATAATAGGTATTCATTTAAATCTATTTAAAAATAACGCATTTTTTCAAAAATTAAAAGAACATATAACAGTTATTGTAGTTTTGGAAATTAAAAGTTTCTGTTTTGTTCAGAACTTACCTACGTGCTTCTCAGGAAGGGAACTTTGTTCATCACAATCACTTTTTGTCTCAACTCTTCTCTCTGGAGATAAATTAGTGTATTCGCCACTGGTTTCACTCATCTTTATTGTTTTATGAATTTTCAACAAATAACTAGCGAATGGCAAAAGCGAAGAGAGGCCTATGCCCAGCAGTGGGATGAGAAGGGCTGATGATGATGATGATGAACTAGCGTAACAGAAACAAATTCCCGCTATTTTATTTTTAAAAGGTGCGTTTTTTGTTTTTTTTTATAGACAGGCTAGCGATTGACCGCCATGCACTATCACGTGTCAATCGACGACATTCGAATTTCAAATCACTTTTCCTCACTGAAACCAGTGTGCAAAATGCGATTTTGCACACTGGTTTCTCGCAGCAAAGGATGCCATTTCGAGCTGCTGAGGTGAAAAATAATTTTCCAAATCGGTTCAGGCCTTTTCTAGTAATCGGTGAATTTAAATAAAAAAAATATTCCGACGAATTGAGAACCTTCTCCTTTTTTTGAAGTCGGTTAAAAAATAAACGGCAGCGGCACAGTGTGGTATATCTGCCCTCCTAAAGAAGAGTACCTACAGTAACTCGATTTTTGGCAAAAACTAAAATCAAGTCTTCATTACATGTAATTAAATTAAAATCAAGTCTTAATAAATATAGACAGATGGATTTATCGGTAGTTTTGTTACCTCCATCGGGTATGTCCTGTCTATACCACGTGGCTAGATGTTTGGCGGCGCGGTGCGGAGTGTCGCAGAGCGCGGCGGGCAGCAGTTGGCTGGAGTAGCGACCGAACACGCCGCCGCAAACGAACGCCGTCTGCTGACTAGCAGCGTAGACATCGTAGAATATATACGACTGTGGATAGATATCAATATTATAAGTTAGATAGATAGATATTTAGAGACATAGCCATTTAACAGACATTGTTAGTAGTGTTTTTAAGCCTATATTAGATTTCGTCCGTTTTATGGTAAAAATTAACCTAGTTTTAACCTTTATTATAAAGAATACCTAAAAACGGACCAACTACTTTTTTGTTTTTCTAATAGAATTAACACAAAGAAAAATACAACGTTTTTTGTTCCTACTGTAAAATTAATTGTATTTTGTTAGATAGAAGGTCTCAGTAGGTCACGGACGATTTGTATATTCGATCCGAAGGGCGCAAGTTCGAACCTGGGGGTGCATCAATGGATTTTACTTCCGCAGTCGGGCTGCTCGAATATAGAGTGAGAATCATTAAAATGTATGTTTGAGTTTTAATCTTAGAAATAGCTGAGAAACTGGGGGGAGATATTCCCTTTGCTCAGCTATGGGATGGATAAAAAAAGTGAATTATGATGTCATCCTAAATTATAAATGCGACAGTTTGTGAGGATGTTTGTTTGGATGTTTATTACTCTTTCCCGCAAAAACGACTGAACGGATTTTAATGAAACTTGGAATACTAATAGTTTATGACCTGGAATAACACGTAGGCTACTTTTTATCCGGGTAGGTACCACGCGAGCGAAGCCGCGGGCGGAAGTTATGCTCACCTGTGCAAAGCAGCAAGGAATGAAACTAGAGTAATATGCTTCAAACATTGAATTGAACACTATTTTCTTGATCCTCATATTGAAGTCCTCTCGTAGAGTGTCTACCTGAAAATTATTACAAAAAAACATGAAAAGTACGTAAATAGAAATTCCGTTATTATGACTACGATGGGTTTTAAAAAATAAAACATAGTTAATTGATACAGGCGTGACTTTGCAGAAGTCCATATTCAGATTTTTGAAAATGAAAATGAAAATTGAAAATTCCAAAATATCTAGTAGGTACTCCTCCGCCAATCTATACCAACTCATTCTTAGGATGGGTGACCGCAAGTGGTATTATGAGCTGAGCGCTTCCGTGCTTCGGAGGGCACGTTAATTGTCGGTTCCGGCTTTTAAGTCGTTAAGCCATGACGGAGGCCTTTAAGCGGCCTAAAAACTCCGTCACCAGAGTTGGCCACTTACTTATACGAACTTACTTTTTATCGTAAGAAATCAATTTTTGTAGGAAGTACTCCGAGTTAGCGACTTTACATGTGAGTCGAAATAGTCCTGATGAAATGTCTACCGCGCTAGATACAGTCAACTGCTTCTTCAGTTACCTCTTGTCGAATCTGCTCAGGGTCTGAGGAGCAACAGTGGAGGGGAGGCGGGGAGGTGTTCAGCTCCATAAACGGGCCCGGAGTCAGACCAAACAGAAACACGTACACAACTGCACTGAAAATATAATTATTCAACTAAAATCATACAACTCACAGATTTCATTCTTATTGAATTTCATTTATTTTTTATGTTTTAGGCGCGGGACATACAGAAAGAAGTAAGACGAGGACGCGTCGCAGACTGTCTCTTCTGCGTCCCTTTCATAGAAAATGTATAGAAGCGTCGCGCCGCAAAACATACAGAAGAGACGGGGCGCCGTCACATTTTGTATGAAAGGGACGCGGAAGAGACAAATGTCTGCGCCCCGTCTCTTCTATCTGGCCTGCGCCTTAGGTACCTAATAAAATATTTGAACTTCTAAAACAATGATCTTCTATAATATATAAACTGAGGTAGATGCGTTGTACCCTGCTCTGCGTGGCGAACAAAAGTCAAGTTAATTAGCTTGAGTCAACTCAGTCGCACTTTGTCTTGCTCCGATGTTACACGCATTTACACGCAGTACGCACATAATTTATCTCTTTCTGACAGTGGGGTTTTAAAATATCTACTTCATACTTTTTAGTTTTCTTGATTGATATTAAACAAAGCTGATTATATTCTGAGTAGATATAACAAAATTTCGCCGAGTTTTAGAGCGTTTTCTAATGAGTATAGCGTCTCTATTGGTAAAATCTCATTGTCCTAAAACGAAAAACTATAAGTAGGTAAACATAAATTTGAAAGGTATCTAAGTATATTATATTAATTTTAACTTGGATAAATATAGAGTATATATACCTAGCCGAAGGCAGGGCGGGCTAGTAATCAATATTCATAGAATAATTAAGTATCTATTATGGATAGTACTTACGGGTAGAGCAGTGATAGTATCTTTATGATAGTGTATTTGAACATCATCGAGTAGAGGCAGAACATCAGGACACTGAATAACACACCCAGAACTAATAACCTGAAACAAAATAAGTATTTGACGACCTCTGTGGCGCAGTGGGTGAAGGCCCGCCTGTGACGAAGGAGGTTGCGGGTTCGATCCCCACCGCGGGACAAATGTTTGTATGGTCTGCAAATATTTGTCTCGGGTCTGGGTGTTTTCTATGTATATTACTATTGTATGTATTTACAAAAAATGTATTTAAGTAGTATATCAGTCATGTAGTTCCCATAACACAAGCTCTGCTTAGCTTGGGGCTACATGATGCTGTGTGTGAAATGTCCAGGATTATTATCGATCGAGCGAGCGAAGCGAGCGAAGATCTTAGTGGCAAGTTAGGCGATTTTGCTTTGTATGTTTGTATGTTTGTATGTTTGTATGTTTGTATGTTTCATTTTTATGTTCTCGCATAACTATCGAACCGCTTATCCAATCTGTATGAAACTTGATAGGTCAATAGGTTGTGCTATGGAAATTTGCTGTGGAGCGTATGAGCGTAATCAATGAAGGGGTTGTAAAGATATGGGGTTCCCAAGGGGGTAAATTTTTTTCAAAGTTACCCAAATATATTGAGTGGGGTGTCATATGAAAGTACTCAACTTATACATTCCAAAATGGTTTTTAGTTTTCTTCTAGGTTCTATAGTTTTTGAAATACAGTCAAAAAGAAAAATTATGAAAACCAATTAACGGAAGTATGGAGAGAGCTCCCGTTTCATAGAGTTTCGATGTATTCGTAGGTCTGGTTAACAGACAAGGAGTGTGGCATCGTTGTGGTTTGGTTTGCAATGATTTTAGTTGCTACTTGAAATTTTTTCTTGAGATTGAAAATAAAAGCCGTGTTGGCCGATTGGAAGAGTGCTCGACTTTCGATTCATAGGTCGTAAGTTCGAACCCTGGCCGTGCTCATCAATGGATTTTTCGATTAGAAAAATTTAAATGCGCATTAACACGAGCTCTAAACGGTGAAAGAAAACATCGTGAGGAAACCAGTTAACGTTCTAATAGCGGCGATGGGCTTGCAACCTGTCACGTATGCAAATGCTAACTCCTGCAAATAGTGGGCTGGGCATGTACCAAAATTATAGAGGGAGGGGGAGGGTAGGGGGAGGGGGTGGAAGGGGAGGGGGGAGGGGAGAGGAGCGGAGGGGAGGGGACGGGTAGGGGGAGGGGAGGGGAAGGGGGAAGGGGGAGGGGAAGGGGGGAGGGGTAGGGGGGAGGGGAGGGGGAGGGAATTGATTTTCTCATACATTTCGTATTGAACTGCTATTTTAATAATTTCTCGAACTAAGAGGCCTCCCTGAGGCGCGGTACGAAGTTCGCGGGGTCAACTATTGAATATAAACACGACACGACTTAATGTATTGTGGACTTTAATGGCTAACTCAGGCCCTAATTGTAATATATCTTTGATAGTGACTAGAATCGGTCCCCACACTGTGACAGTTTAGTGACCACGCAAGTAGCTCTGTCACTCTCATCTCCAAACGCAATAAAAAATATTTACGCGATTGTTTTGACAGTTCGAGACCAATTTGAGATTTGAGATAAGTTCTAACTTATCTCAAATCTCAAATGGCAATCAACAGTAACGGAGTTTTTAAGCGCTCTACTGACTAAACATCTCCAATTCTTAATCATGGTTGTATAAAGTACTTAAACTTTATAACAGAATAGGTACTAAAAACTCGAGATGTCTGGAGGGAGTGGGGGGAGGCCTTTGCCCAGCAGTGGGACACTTACGGCTGATAATAACAATAATAAATAACTAAAAACTCGAGGCTTTCAGTCATGACCTCTACTATAATACTTATAATAGAACTCCTTAGAAAATAGCCTGTTAGAGTCGAAACTTGGCATTCTTTTCAAGTTCCAATGATATTATAATAACATTGATATTTGGGCTCATTTGAAGTCTCCTACATTAAACCGACTCAAATATTAGGTATACCATAACTAGTTCATGTTTCCATATTAAAAAATATATGGAAACATGAACTAGTTATGGTAGGTTTGTTGTGAGAGAAATAAATGTTTTTTGAATTGAATTGAAATTGAATTACCTGCATGCAGCGATAGCGTGTGGTATCAGTTTAGGCGCGAGCACCGCCTTCAGTAGTTCCACCGCCGCGCACAGCACGAAGCGACGGCTGATGATGGTGATGATGAACGTCACCAGGTGCACATCTATCAGATAGTAGTTCTGGAATACAAATATACGGTGGCTGATGTGTTGGAGTGGGACATTTCATAAATAGAGATAACACATAATGCTATATTTATATACATAGAAAACACCCAGACCCGAGACAAATATTTGCCGATCACACAAACATTTGTTCCGCGACGGGGATCGTACCCGCAACCTCTTGCGTCACATACGTTTAGAATATAAGTTCAACTTTGGTAGGAGAAACTTGTAGAAATCTGTCTTTAACATTTTCAGTGCCATCCTCAGAGGCGGAGGGGGGCGCAGCGCCGCTTGCAGCCTATTTATATTTACCATGTGCATCTGTGGCATTGGAAGTGTTAAAGACTGCTTTGGAGCATAAACCCTTTGATCAGTTTTTAATAACATGCTAGATTGTGATAAAGGTTTTGACTAATAAATAATTAAAACAATCAATTGTAGGGAGGACATAATTGCCCAATCGCGTCGTGGACACTTGGAATCGGTTACCAGACTCAGTGATCAGTGGCCCCTCAGTGAACGCTTTCAAAAACAGACTGGACAAATATTTAAAGCCCACTGACAATAAATAGGATATACACGCATCAGCTCTAAGAGCTGCCTGTGTATTACAAATAATAATAGGAAAATACTACATTTAGCTACAAATAAGGAAAACTTAAGTTGACCAATTGATGGCGGTTTGTATTATCATTAAAAATGAAATAAAAACATATTGGGGCAAGGAAAACTCCCATCTGCTTTAGACTTGAAATCAACAATCTACATACAAATTCAACTTACAGTACAACTTAAAACTATAATGTTAATAAGGATAGCATATTAAATTACCATAGCTTGAGTTGTGTATGAATTTGTCAACCACCAGTTAGTTCGGTACAGGTTCAGGAACTGCAACCCTGTGGTCACTAGTGTGAACATGAATGTCATGGCTTCGAACAGCAGCGTCCCGTCTTGTGGTATGTATGGGAACGGAACATGTTTTGGAGGGACGGGCCCTTCTGTGAGCTTGACGTCGGTCGCCGCAGAGGGCGCGGCGGGCGGTCGAGAGCGCGCTACGCGCTTACCACCATTCATCTCTTCCTCCATCACTGGGAGTGTCACCTATAATAAGATTGTTGTTATAATCTAATAGCAACTAGCGGACGCCGGCTTGAACTTTTTATACCCCAGGAAAAATGCATTTTTTCGGGATAAAAATTAGCCTATGTCACTCTCCAGCCCTCCAACTATCTCCACACAAAAAATCACGTCATTCCGTCTCTCTGTTTTGACGTGCAGGACAAACAAACAAACACACTTTCAGATTTATATTAGGGGTATGGATTGAAATGAATAGTACGTGACAAATATATATATCGAATTGGAGCTTATTAAAAGCTAGGTATTGATAGGTAACAAGAAACCACAAGAAATAGAAGGTACAAATAAATAAACAAACCTTCTTGCTGACTCCGGCGGTCTTTTTAGCTCCCGCCATCATTTTACAGAAAGTCGCTAAAGGGGGCCGCTTAGCGCTCGGGTCCTTATTAATTTTCCGCCTTCTAGAGATAGCAGTAGACGCAGTTGTGCTAACTTGGGTACTAGCCCAGCGTCGGGCCAGGAACAACGTCAGACAGCCAACGACTGCTGGGAAGAGCAAGAGAAATGGGTTACCACTTTCATTTTCCGTACAACTCATCACTCACATGTTAAAATGTTTGAAAAATAACACAATATTCAATTGAAACCCGGATGTTCTAAAGTTTTGTGCATCAGAATCACAAGTTCACATTCACAACACAGCAACACATCGAATCGCACTGGCTCGTAGGGATGTTCGATACGATACGATATTTTCGTGTATCGATACAATGGCATACGATACACCCGATATTTGTATCGATACAATGGCATACGATACGGCGTATCGATACAACACATGCAAGGTGTATCGGATCGAAAGTATCGTATCAAATTATTTTGATATCGAATTGTTTTGACTTGCAAGTTACCCGGTTAAAAGGTGGCATAAGTCCTATTTCCGGTCATTATTTAACTATGTTTAAATTTCAGGCAAATCGGTTCAGTGGTTGTCGAGTTTTAGAGGAACAAACATACGTCCAAACTTTCGCATTCTTTAATATTAGTTTGATATCACGAAACACCTTTTTTGACAGTTATAACTACGCACATTTTCGTAATAGTGCACATTATTAAAATAAAATATATTTTTTAATACAGTTGCTCAAAAAGTGGCGTATTGCAGGGACGTATAGCGTTCGGGAAGTGGGCTATTACACACTCGTGCTTTTTTTTTACCTTTCCCGCACTCGTGCGTTCTCTTTCCCAACTGTCAAAATAATGTCTAAGAAAAACCAACCATGAAGTTTTTACTAAAAAAAAATCATAGAAGTTTTAATGATTCATGCAAATACGTATATTTCTAAAAAGAAGCTACTAATTTGTTTCTATATCAGATTTAATGATTTGATTGAATGAGTTAGGTTAGGTTTCATTTCATTTCATCTCATTAATTATTACTGAAGACTTGGCTGTATGGGCATAGTTCCCTTTGCCTACAAGAATAAATGAAAAAAAAAACTCTTATATTCTACGGTTGGCGCCATTTTCTAGATTAAATTGCTTCATTTTTTCGCAACTGTATTAAAAATAGTCGTTCAGTACACGTTCGGAACCGTCATTGCAACTTGTTCCGACTGTCAACCCTCGCCGTCGGCTGCGCCTCGGCTCGGGTAGACATTTATCGGAACTCGTTGTAATGACAGCCTTTCCGAACTTGTACTGAAATATACTATTTTTAATTATTAAAGTACCTGCATACTTTGTCTTGATTCGATACTGTATCGATACGATATATCGTATCAAATGCCCTGTATCGATACGCGTATCGATACAATGCGTTACGATATATTGCGATACGAAATATCGATACAATCCGAAATATCGAACATCCCTACTGGCTCGCTCGCTGTGGCTGGCTGCAGTGTAGCCAACTCCAATAAATCGTAGTCGCTAGATTCAATCTGAAAAGTCGCTTGAAAGTCGGTAAAAATTTATTCTAACCAGGATCGGGATGGGGGAGAGAAGGGGAGGGAGTGTAGTTAAAATTTGTAAAATTTGTTGATGGTACAAAAAACCTAACATTTGATCAGCTTGATATTTTAATCATTATTTGCCAGAAAATTTTTGTTACACTTCCTTTTAAATACAAGATCTTTTAAGAACTAGGTAGGTAAGTAAATTTAATTACAACGGCAGTCTATTCTTCATAAGAAAATTATACGTCTTTAATTATATTTTTCATGTTGACTTTTTGTCTTTTCCACCTTTCCATGAATTGCCCTAAAACTGTTTTGATTTGCAGGTTAGGTTTAAAGACATTTATTTCTCATACAAACATAAATAGTTCTTTTACAATGAGATTCACAAAGATATAATTATTTCGTAATTTAATTTTCACACTCTGGGGCTGTCCCTAGGTAGGTAGGTAAATGTCACTCGAAACATGTTGTACATACGTGTGTCTTTAGTTTGGCTTTAAATGAGTTTATGTTTTCACATTCTTTTATGTCGTTGGGCAATGAATTGAAAAACTGGGCCCCCTCACATAATATCGTTTTCAATCCGTAGTTTGTTCGCGCATTTGCTAATTGAAGTTTATATTTATTTCTTAAATTGTATTTGTTTTCTTTTTTAGTTAGTTGTATGTTGGATTTTATTGATTTATCCGTGATGTTTTTGATGAGAACGCAGGTGGAGTAAATATATAGCTGTCGAAGATTAAATAGTTTTGTTTTTGTATACAATTTTTTAGTTGGAGTTAGATAGTGATAGTTCTTTGTAACCGGTTTAGGTGCGTTGCGGCGGCGGATCCCCATATTTCTACTAGGTATTCGAGGTGTGATTTTATTAGTGAGTTATAGATGATTGTGCGTACTTTAGTTGGGATAAAATTTGCTATTTTGCGTAAAGCTCCGAGTAATGCCGTTAGTTTTGAGTTCACATGATTAATATGCAGATTCCATGATAATTTATCATCCAGCCAAAGGCCAAGATATTTTACAGGTTGAAGTCCAAAAGTCGCTAGATAAGTCGCTGAATGTATTTTGTCGCTAAAACTGATTTTAAGTCGCAAACAGTAGAGCAAAAGTCACTATTTCTAGTGACAAAGTCACTAAATTGGCATCACTGGCTGGCTGGCTCACTGGCTGGCTAACTGGCTGTAGTGTGTTGCCAATGCCAACTCCGCCAATCGCCAGAAAGTCGCCAAAAACTGATTCGAGAACTAGGAAAGAACTTAAAAACTTTAAAAGAACTAGGAAAATAAACCTAATTATAACGGCAGTCTAGAAAAAAAATAAAATGGCGTTCAAAAGTTGTCAGATTTTTTTTTTATGTCGCAAAATATTTTTTGTCACAAATTGATTTTAGGTCGCTAGTACATGAGCAAAAGACGCTATTTCTAGCGACAAAGTCGCTAAATTAGCAACACTGTGGCCGCTGCGCTGCGCTCGACGCACGCAGTAAAAATGTCAAATGTTTACCGAATGTTACTTCAATGTCAAAACAAGGACGTCAAGTTCGTGTCACGCACGGTCCGTCAGACGCTTATTGTCAGTCAATGTCAAATTGTCAAACCCTCTGCCTGCGGGATTGTCTTGTCAAGTCAATGTTATGTCATTTCAACTAGGGATGTTCGATATTTCGGATTGTATCGATATTTCGTATCGCAATATATCGTAACGCATTGTATCGATACGCGTATCGATACAGGGCATTTGATACGATATATCGTATCGATACAGTATCGAATCAAGACAAAGCATGAAGGTACTTTAATAATGAAAAAAATATATTTTATTTTAATAATGTGCACTATTACGAAAATGTGCGTAGTTATAACTGTCAAAAAAGGTGTTTTGTGATATCAAACTAATATTAAAAAATGCAAAAGTTTGGACGTATGTTTGTTCCTCTAAAACTCGACAACCACTGAACCGATTTGCCTGAAATTTAAACATAGATAAATAATGACCGGAAATAGGACCTATACCACCTTTTAACCGGGTAACTTGCAAGTCAAAACAATTCGTTAGCAAAATAATTTGATACGATACTTTCGATCCGATACACCTTGCATGTGTTGTATCGATACGCCGGCGCCGCGCCGTATCGTATGCCATTGTATCGATACACGAAAATATCGTATCGTATCGAACATCCCTATTTCAATCAAATTCTTGAAAGAAAATGAAAACTGTGAAAATAGTGTGAAATGAAATTATTACAGTATTTTTGAAATTGCATCACCAAAGAATTGAAATGTAATCGGCAACTAAAATGTCTTCTGCATCTCAACAAATGGAGTTACCATAACTTTCCTGCAATACGAATCTTAGTGAAAAATCTTAGTGAATATTCAAGGCAAAATTTTGCTATCTAAAAAATGTCTTTCACTATATTATGCTCATTTGTGTTAGCATTCTACGTAGTTATTTGGTTCTTCGATTCATTTTTCAAGGTATTGTTATTGATCAGTAAACCTTTGTAATCAAATGCAAATGTTGCCAGAGTCCTATAACATTTTGTTTTTATGGTTTCAGAGCTGCGCGCACTACCCTTACTATGCTTTCATGGAAGGAACAGGGTTGAAGATAGGTATCTTCAACTTCTCGTGGACCACAGGTGCCCTGAACAGACTGATATACAGATGGAGTAAGAACATGACACCTCTACTAAGGAAATGGTACACTTGCGGCTACTTGATCACCATCTGGCTGTTTCTACCATTCTCCTTGTGGACCCTACTTACTATTATATTTGAGCATTTCTATGAGAGTATTCAAATTAATAGTATGCCGGAAGTGAAAGCAATGTTGCCAGGCATAAACATCCCGACTTCAGATTTTTGGGTTTACTTCCTATCTATCTGCATCAGCTCCATCACACATGAGCTCGGACACGCCTTAGCAGCCGTTCAAGAAGACGTTCAACTACTGTCTGTTGGTTTCTACGTTTTCACAATCATCCCTGTAGCGTTTGTCAACTTGAACTCTGAGCAATTGAACAATCTGCCCGTAACCAAAAGACTGAAGATTTACTGTGCTGGTGTGTGGCACAACTTGGCGACTGCTTTTATTGCTCTGTTGCTGTTCTTTGCATCCCCAATACTCTTCAACATTGGATATGAAACTGGTGTTGGAGTCCGAGTCACCGATTTCACCTATGATTCCCCTCTGAAAGATGCCAGAGGTCTGAATAAAGGGGATATAGTGACCTCTATAAATGGTTGTGATACTAAAAACTCTTACGATTGGATGTACTGCCTTCAAATGGCTCATGAGCGTTTTGGAATCTGTACTAGTGCAGAATTTGTTGCTCAAAATGATGAAATAATGATGGAGACACTCAAAGACAATGATGTTGTGGAATGCTGCAGGAAAGATGACTTTTACAGCTTCTGTTTTGAGTACATGGAGCCAAAAGTTCCAGGAGAATCAGTATTACCAGGACAGTACTCATGCCTCAGACCTCGGGATATGGTTAAAGATCAGTTCATCAAATGCACAGAGGCATCTGGGTACGCTTGTGCAAGAAACATGCACTGCTTAAAACCTTCTCTCAACAATCACACCTATTTATTAGTCATAGAAAGAAAGGATGATAATCCCGTACTCTACTTAGGAATGCCATATGATTTGCACAAAACAGTGTTTGTTGATCAATATTTTCCTAGAATTGCATTGTTTTCATTCTTCTCTCCATCACAGTTTGAGAGACTTCTTAGATATGTATTCATTTTCTCAATGGGTATCGGATTTCTGAACATTGTCCCTTGTTACGGTATGGATGGTCACCACATTGCGAGGAATCTTATTACACTGTTGGCAAAGTATTTGAATAAGAATGGTGATTTTATCACTTTCTTCACTGTGTTGACTATATTTGTGGGCACTGGTGTAACAGGGCCCATATTGATATATTTGTTTTATAGGGCTGTGTATTTAGATAACAACTAGATTATCTAGTCACTAAATAGCTTTTGCAGTAAGCTTTATGGATGGAAAAATTTACCTATACCTAGGCAACATATTCTTAAGTCTGTATTTAGGCAATATTTAACTCCACGTATGATATTGACATTTATTTCTATTAGATTATGATTAAAAAAGACAGGGTTATGAAAATGTTGTGGAAGATAAAATTACTCCATTTATGTGGTGGATAATGATTTATTCCGTAGCATGTAAGAATATAATGAATTTTCAAGTATTTTATTCACATTCAACTATTCTAAATTCAACACAATTAAATGATTATAATATACAAACTGCCCAGGAACTTATATGGGTTCGCTTTTTCTGCATAGCTTTTAATTTCTTTTGTACATAGTTATGTTAGGTATCTAGGCTAAGAATGCATTTATTTATGTACATTAAATATCATTTATTAAATTTTGTGGCTTTTATTTTAGTGTAACTTAACTACAACCTTCACAAAAATTGCTACCTACATAATCTTAGTCATCTGTTTGTACCAATATTTTATCAATATTATGTCTCTGGTAGACAGATTGACAATGTATTTTGATGGATCTGTTAACTCTTGCTCAAAGCAAGTGAATGCTGTAGATCCTTCAATGATTTCTTCCCGTAGTGCAAGAGAGCTTTGATCGTAGTTTCGTCTGTGTAATGCATGTTGTTTCTAAAGTCAGTTCGAGCCCATTCTCTGAGCTCCGATTGTGTAGTTTTATCAGGCACATACTTGGTTGTCCGAAATATTTCTCTATATAATTTCAATACCTCTTGCCTTAGCATAAACTGAAAAATAAAGAAATTGGTGAACACACGCAGTAAGTACCTACATAAAAAATGATTTAGGTATCACCTATAATCGAGCCTATAATGTATCAAAGTACAATACCTGCTTTAGGCTGAGTGCCGATTTTGGTAATTTAGACATTTCATAATAACTAATAAAAACAATCTATTCTCGAGATTAGCTCATGTTTTATAGCTAAATTAGCTAAGCAGTTTCGCCTTCACAACACAATCGAAGACTCGAAAATAAAAATATAAAAATGACAATCAGCTGGTAAGTTGACAGTTGACAGCAACGTTGGCAGTGACAGTCAGTTTTTCGGTTTCAGCGTCGAGTTTGACTCTAGTTCTTTTAGCCGGGCGTTGATTTTCCTAACACAACAGACAAAATAATATTACGGTTATACTTAGAGAAGGGTACATAATCTACCTAGGTGTACTACTACAGAATACTACTACCTACGAATCCACAAGGATTACCTTCTAAAACTTTGTATTAATCATTGGTCATTGCACTCTGAAAAAACAAAGGTGACCACATTGTGCGATTCAATTTTCGGGATATGGGCGGAACCTAACTATCAGCACAGAATAAGTAAGTAGATAGGGTACCTACTATCAGTGAATATGCACGGTTCAAAGGTTTAGGTAGGTAGGTACCTACTTACCTACAATTTCCAAAACTGCCACCAAAACCATACCTAGGTACCTACCTACAAAGGTTAAGGGCTCGGCGAACGTATCTACTTACCTAGGAACGTAATACCAAAATAATTTAAAATTTGAGCATATTTTTATCACTTTACGTTATTATTTGGATAAAGGTAGTATTTATCTAGGTTCCTGTTAAACTTTTGTTTCAAAAAACTTACTATAGAACAAATGAAAAGAAAAAATGCCATTTTTGGTGTACCTACAAAGATTTCAATTCAATTGGCTTACATTTCTTTTTAGGTAAATTTTTCGGAACAAAAGTTTAACAGGAACCTAGATAAATACCTACTCTCCTAATCTAACAACATAAACTGATATAAACATGCTTACATTTTAAATGATTTCGGTATTACGTTTTTATGGAAATTCGCCGGTCGCAGCCCTCTTAAGTTTGTCTAAGAAACTGAAATCTACATTTCTCACTTAGGTACTTAGGTACTTTTTACTACAAAGGTAGGTAGGGTGGGTTGTCCACCTGTGAACCAGGCAGATGCAATGAGCCACCGCTATATTTCAAAAATGTGACATTGCCGTTCTTTACGAATACTGCCAACAGGAACGCATACGCACCCCTCACTCTCTCCCCAAATTGCAAGGAGCGCAAGCTTAAGACGTACGCCCAGTGATCAAATTTATAAAAATGTATCACAAAAGTCAGTTTTTTGTGTTGATTTCATTCTTTTTCTACATTTTTTGGGTGTTACCTACAGTTTTTTTTGCCTGTTACGTATGATTACACATACATAATGTTGTAAATTACACTATAGTTAGTTTGCTGTATCATCATTTACCAGGTGAAATACTGAGATTTGTTTTGTCAATGGGGTGTGTCCAGCAATGAGCCATGACATATTGTCCTGCATTGAACCATAGTTATCACATACATTTTCCCAGTCCGAGCTGCACCTACCATTCATATACGTTGAGAAACTAAACCACCTACTTATTACAACTAGATTTGTATGATAACCTACTTAAAATTAGTATTATGATAAAAAAACCATGTTGCTTGATGTCAATACATAGATTTTATTAAGACTAAGATACTCAAGCCTAACATAGGTACCTAAATATAATTAACAGTACCTCTAACGGCTTATATTTCATAGTTAGTAATAATTTTGCTGATAGTTAATAATAATAAAGTAAAAACATTGCCCTTTCTCTTGGTAAATAGATGGTTCATTGCAGAATTCGGTCTGGTTCAATGCGTACCACCCGTGTTACGCAATGAACCAATTCTCATTTTTTGCTAAATCTGTATTTCTAAGAAATCTAAAGATTATAATGAATAAACTAATAATGCACAATCTTAGCCAGATTAATCACCTTACTTCACGCCAAATCTTAGGTCCGTAAGTCAAAAAATGTAAAAGATATGGACGTTTGAATTTTACCTGGTTCATTGCTGGACAACCCACCCTACTTACCTACCTACCTATTTTGATTTTTAATTAGGCACCTACCTACCTACGTGGTGTAAAATACCCTATTTGGATTAGAGTCATACCGCTAGTTCCGCTTCCGAGATTCGGAGGACATGTCAAATAGACGGTTTACCCACGTTAAGCCATGACGGAGGCCTTCAGGTGGCTTTAGAACTCCTTCATCAGAGTTGACTACTAGCTCTTATGGAACATAAATAAACTTCTTATAATAGGTAGGTAGGTACCTACATATGTATTTTGATTCGAATTTTAGGTATAATCCCTAAGTACTAATATTCATATAATTTCATGGTGTAGGGAAGTTATCAGACAGGTGGGCCAGATTGGTGACTACTTAGTTGGATCCCGATGGATGGCAGGTGACTCCGAGGTAGACCTAGAAAGCGCTGGCGTGATGACCTGGGGGTCTAAAGTGGCCACTTTTGATGAAACATCAGATTTTTCATTTGATGAAACATCTGATTGGCTACTTTTGATAAAACATCAGTTTCTTCATCAAAAGTGGCCACTTTAGACCCCCTGGACGCCTTTTAAGAAAAATTGGAGAGAAACCGCTCAAAGATCGCGAAGAGTGAAAGGTAGCGATGAACGCCTTTGCCCAGCATCAGCAGTGGGACAGTTTAGGCAAATTAAAAAAATGTAAGGTAAAATGTAGGTAAGTTATTAAATTACTTACCTACTTACCTACTACCTATTTACCTTATTTTGATTAATTTTATTTATTAATTACTAACTAATTTTGATTTGCATATTTAAATGACTGCTATGCTACGTACGTCAAATATTTATCTCAGAAAACCTGCTACCTACTATGTTTGCATTGAAATAGGTAACCAAAAACGTTAGGTATATCATAGAAGTTTCAACTTTCAAGCGGCCCTGCATTGTCCATTCTGTCTGTCTGTTGGTTGGTATGTTAAGCTCCGCCCAAGCTCGGAAAATAAGCTTTTTCACGGCTGCAAGCGACTACCGAAGGACCAATCACGAACGCGCGTGGTAGAATGCGACAGTCGCGCTGCCATTGCCGCGTGGAACGGTCGTTTGATTAGACAGGTTCTGGCTTACGCGCGGTCGAAATGTTTACGTGATTGCTATATTTGTAAAACAAAAAGTCGTAGGTTGTTTAGTTGTATTTTGAAAAATATTTACAAACGAGTTAAGGACATTTTAAAATGGATCGTAAAACACCCCCGAACCCGTCAGCGTCATCTTCTCCGAAGGTTCGAGTGAAAAAGGAAAACGAAGAAGAAATCAAGGTAGGTAGTAAGTTTTAAATTGGTTTTGAATATTTTTTTTATGGCATTGACTCTTTCCGTTGGAAAAGCATCATCTTGTTACGGTTTCGTGTTATTGGCAAGCAGCCTGCTTTGGCCCATCTCGTAATAAGAGAAGACGGAATCGTATTTTTAAATTCGATATTATTCACGTTGATTAGCGAGGGGAACCTACACAAAGGTTCAATCCTCAGATCTTGGGGTTACGCTGAATAAATTATTCGGAGTCCGATTACACAGTATTAATTACATTTTGCGATACACAATAAAACGCGTGTAATATCACGTTTTCGAGGCCTTTTCCAGCCATTAAAGTGTGTAACGCGATATCCGAAGCGCGCTCGGATCGCTGTAACCAGAGTCGCTGGATGTTTTGATAATAGATATAGGCGCTGCCGCTGTGTTGGAGTGTACGTACTTGTTGCCGATTGACTGTGTGCGTGCGGGTAATTTTAGACGTTCCTTTGCTCAAAACGTAACACGAGACCGCCCCAGGCCACAACCAAACGACGCTTCAATTTATTGTTTTCATCTGTTTGTAATTGTATTTAAGATATTATAAGCCGTATGGATGGTGTTTCTGGTAGTCTTCGGCTACATTCACCGGTCCTGTCGATTCGCGCGCTTTTATTTGGCGACACGAAAATAGTACGAAATGTCAATAACCCCATTGGCGGTGTCCACGCGTTAATGACGTCACAGGACACACGCGTCGATTACTACTTAAATTTGAGGTCGATCTAATTTATTACACCACATTTTACACGTCCTAAATATTTCGATATCATTTTCTTTATTTTTGTACTACCTATCTGAGCTGTTCAAAATAGCTCATTAAATTAGTCTTGCTCTGTCCCAAAAGATACCTAGGTATTAGAATAGGTCATGACGTCTCTATTAAATAGTGGAATTTATTTTGTTACGTTATTATGAACTCAAATGCTGAAGCAAATAAATACCTACGCTCTCCAATAACTTCTAACTAACTAGGTAACTAAAGAGAATAATGTTTATTAAAGTTTAACCTACTACCCAAATAATTATTTTTTAATAAGTACTTACTTACTTTATCGCTTCTATTTCTTGAATCAATATTCCTAGTTAAAAAATTAAAAAAGTTAAAATTGTAATTTTGTTATTGAAAATACTAAAAAGCTTTCTTTATGTTGATGGTTTGTACCTAATGTACCTATAACATCTATCAAAAATTGCATTCAAAATGCACCTTTAACAGTGCAATTTTGCGGGAATGAACCTTTTATTCAAATTTTGGAGAACTCAAACCTTGTTTTCGATCTATATGCAAATTGCAAATGCATAAAATAATGCATCGGTGGATTACCTATGTTTTTAGTTTCAGTCATGTCATGTTAGGATGTTCGGGAAATTGATGGAATAATTTAGCTACCTACTGCAAAGTGAAGCTAAACACGCGAGTATGCTTGATGATACTAGCAAGCAGAAGTTCTGTCAAGCAAAGAAACACGAAGTATCTTTTGCATTAGTCCTCCCTCACAGATCTCTGAAGCTATTTTCCGCCTAATATTTTTACCAACATAAAACGTCGGGAAACAAAATAAATAAAAGGTACGCGATAAAATCCCGTAATAATAATTATCATTATATAAAACTTATATGTAGATAATCATCTTCCTGCCTGCCCTTGTGCGGAACATGGGGTGGCTATGTGGGGTCGGCAGTGGCAGTCTGCACCACAAAATCTTCTTCCACTTTCCTCTTATCAGTCGTAATTTCAGCACTCACTTCTTTCTTACTCAGTTCTATATTTAGAATAACATAAAAACAAGATAAAACCTATACGTGTACATAACCTACCTACTTACCAAAATTAAATAGATAGGTAGGTATTTCTTACTTGGTGTAAAATACCCTATTATTGCTGCTACCATAAAAGGTTAACATTTATGCAATCGAAATGTATATCTTTGTAAATGAAGCAATCGCGCTGAAATGAATAAAATCTGTTGCTAAGCCAAAATGGTGATCTAATAAAACTTTTGCCTATTGAGAAAATCGCTTGCCCTAGATATTTTTCCGTTTAATACTTACGAAACACATGCACAAAATGCGTTCGCGCAGATATTAGGACAAGGTCGGTGCATCACTCGTTGTCTTGCGCTTTTCTTCCGACAGCAGATTACATTAAACCTTATATCTTTTCCTGTAGAGACAAATTTTGCAATGTAACATCCTTACAACATTATCATGTCCATGCGCAGACCTCATCTTTCAACATCTTATGCTTAATAATGTTAGCATTATGTACATAAGGATTATTTTCATTTTCTCACTGCAGAATTTTTGCAACGTTGTCGGATTTTGAGCTGTCTCATATTCCTAGTTATTTAACTAGCAATAAAATTTAGTAAGGTCAGTGTTTACATGGTCAAGGAAGACGGATTGGCAGAGCAATCTGCTTTGGTAAGAATAAATCCCCTTTGTCAGATTTAAATCTGTTGAACGTGCTTGGGGATAATCACCTCTGTTTACTTTAGCGTTAAAAAACAAAATGCAGGTTAAATTGTATTTTAAGGGTAGGTAAGGTATAGATTCCTATGACTTCATCTATCCGTCAGTCATTCTAGTACAGTCTACTCCGTCAATGCGTTAGCTACATTTCACAACTAAAATTATTGTTTTTATTTGACTGGCCCCTCAGCTCAGTTGATCTACTTAATTTCCCTAATCGAAAATCTTCTGTCTTGCCTATGTCATACAAAAATTTTTAAAAACCGACTTCAATACAAACTGTTATTGGGTAAGGCTAAGTGTGAGATGAATAAAATGAGTCCAAACATGGATGTTCCACTGTTATTCACTGAGCGGTTCCATTGAACAGGGCCTGACTCCATCATCAGATCAGCTAGCTGTCACCATATTATTACATTGTGGTCGGAACTTGACCGACATGCTAGTTCCAAGTTTCAACTCAATCAGACTATTTACTGAGGAGTTCTGTTGAACAGCTCCTGACTCCATCCTCAGATCAGCTCGTTGTGACCATATTATTACATTGTAGTCGGAACTTGACAGACGTGCCGAGTTTCAACTCAATCGGCCTATTTACTGAGGAGTTCTGTTGAACAGCTCCTGTCTCCATCATCAGATCAGCTCAATGTTACCATAATATTGCATTTATTTATTTATTTATTTAATACAACGATAATTATCACCGATAACATATAAAGTTTTAAAAAATACCCTAATCGCTTTTTGAAGAGGTACCTCGATTTCTCCAAGATCCCATCATCAGACCCTGACCTGATGACCAAAAGGACCAATTGGAAAGTATACCCTTTCAAACAAAAAAAGGTTTTGAAATCGGTCGAGGCATCTTCGAGTAGTAATTGGTGAATTGAATATACATAAAAAAAACCGGTCAAGTGCGAGTCGAACTCGTACACCGAGGGTTCCGTACCTAGCCATGGTGCCAATTAAGCTAGTCCGCTTAATTGTATGAGCGCCCATACAACTCGGAGGACAATTTTAATTGGCGTCTACTATGTATGTGTGGTTTTCAACTTTTTTAACTTTTTGGAATTTTTCCTTTATTTGTGCTATAAGACCTTGCTTTTTGCCAAATTTCGTTATTCTAGGTCAACGGGAACTACCATTTAGGTTTTCGATTCAAAACCTCTAGGGGTACTTCCGGTTGACCTAGAATTGTCAATTTTGGTTACAAGCAAGGTCTTACAGCACAAGTAAAGGAAAAATTCCGAAAAATAAAAAAAGTTGATAATTAAGGTAAGTTTTGGTACTCACAAGTTTTCACGAAAACCTAAATTTGCCTATATCTTTTTATAGTGTTGACTCAGGACCTTGATTTTTATACTCACAATAGGGACTATAGACCTTAGTATATGGTATAAATTTCAACTTGCTAGCTCTACCCATTCCTGAGATAATCGATGGTGACACACGGACAGACAGACAGACAGACGGACAAGAAAGTGATCTTATAAGGGTTCCTTTTTTTACCTTTTAAGGTACGGAACCCTAAAAAGCACAAAAAAAAGATTCTGACGAACTGAGAACCTCCCCCTTTTTCGAAGTCGGTTAATAAAAATATAGGTAAGTATTCCAATAACGCTAGGTACTTTTAAGGAAAACGATTACTAACCTACTGTTCGCGCGCGATACCTACTTAAAAATTTTAAGTATCGCGCGCGTTTTAAGTTAAAATACTCCCAACCATTCCTAAAAATAATCAATTTTATGGTCACCCCAGAAAACATTTTTTTATAGAAAAAAGCTGCAACATAGGTACCAACACGACCTTATACCATAGGTACCTACCATACCACCATCTACATTCTACTACTACTTCAGTCAGGATAAGACAAGCAGACGCACGGCGCAGTACCACCGAGGCAGTACCTACCAAACGCACCGGTCGGTCGGTAGGTAGGCAAGTACGGTAGGTAGGTACCATGCATAACTTGTGGACATTCCATCCATTGGCTCGTAGGTACCACGCGGTTCTCCTCTACCTTCATCATTCGCACCCTGCACCATTATTGTCTGGAACACGCTGCCGACTGCTGATGCGTGGTCCGAGGGGCGGGTCATGACCCCCCCCCCCCCCCCCAAATCCTTGACAAACCTCTAAAGGGGCATCCACACGCTGGCTGTTTGTCACAAACACCGCAAACAGCAAACGAAGTCCCAAACACCAACCACAATCACCCAACACAAACAGCCATCCACATGCTTGGCGAACGTTCATAACATTCCGAATCGGCAAACATAAATCCTTTGATCTGGCAAGAAAACCGACACCGATGCCGAACACTGCCCAACACAAACACAAACAGGCAAACAACGACAAACACCCATCCACACGTCCGTGTTTGCTGTTTGCTGTTGGCTGTTTGCCATTGTTTGTCAAGCGTGTGGATGGGGCTTAACATCCTGCAAAAAAATAAGTAGGTAGGTCAAATAACGCGACCCCCCCAAAATAGAGGTAGGTTCGTAATAGAAAATAGCATGACCCCCCCCCCCCTCCAAATCAAAGTCTGCGAACTCTGCGACTGCCCCTGGCTGTTTGCCCCGAAAACTAACCTGGGTCTTTTCAATTTAAAAGTCAAGAATGAATTAGGTGTCTTCTGGAACTTTGTGATCTATCGTCAGGCCACATCGTCGCCCATTAGGTGAGATTGTAGTTAGACAAAGGTAGGTACAAATAATAAAAAAACACTGTACCGACACCTACACCTACAGTCCGACCATATTTCTATAGAAATTAATAAAATGATCGATGGACTAAAATTTACTGTAGGTAAACTGGTAACTGGTAGGTAGTAATGGTAAGCGGTAGTGTGGCCGCTGGCTGTAGTAAATTTATTGCCAGATTTAGCTTTTCTTCTTTGCAAATGTTAAAATAGTGCAACCCTTACCTATTGATACTTTAATTACCTATGTTTTGTTTTCCGAGAGGATTTTTATATCTATGAGATTTTTTTGCAGTACCTACCTACCTAGGTAAAACATTCTGAAAGCACTGTATTGATGAAGGCACAAAAAATAGTGGAATGTTATGACAGGAACTTCAAATTGTGTTCTATTCTATACGTTCACTGATTCTACCACCACAACATTCTGCAAAAGAATCGATGTCTGGTATCGAATAGTGAATTTGAATCTTATGAGTACCTACCTAATTTTTGTATGAGTAGGTACCTAGGTAAAGGTTGTACCTGTACCTACCTACCTACCTATCAAAAATATTATTTCTAGGTAGGTAGTATCAAAGGACTGGTTTGGATACCACTGCGCATAAAAAATGTTTTACAAGACTAGGAAACAAACCAACTCAAAACATTTTAAAAATTCCCATTACTGGCACCACAGCACAGAAGCTAATTTGGAATGATGTTTCTAGTGGGTTTGATTTTTATACACACAAAAAAATATGTGATGAGCATAGAATCCGATGTTTTCTGTAAAAAACATCAAGTAGGTAGGTAAAAACCTATCAAAATTGTTCTGCCATAGAATGTGGTGATACCATGTAAACAACAGTGGCGCCCTCATTTAGGTATTTTCTACTCTTTTTGGTCGAAATTTGGGTACCTACCTACCTAGTCAGTAAAAGAAATATTTTCACTCATACCTAGGGTCATCATCATTGGCCTTTGGACATCTGTTATAGATGATTTAGGTGGCGGCGTCCTGGTACAGAACAGTTATTTTAACTAGCGTTTGTCGACCTCAACAAAGCCTTCGACACAGTTAGTAGAGAAGGTTTATACACGTCCTTACAGAGAATAGGGTGCCCTGTGCCCTCCCAAATTACTTACTCTGATTAAGTCATTCCATGATGATATGAAATGCAAAGTAGTATTCAATGGCAAAACATCTGAGCAATTTGAAATGAGGCGAAGAGTGCGTTACCTAGGGTACCTACCTAATAATTACTTAGCAAAGTGCATGTTCAAAGGTAAGTTAACACTACACCTACACTGTGGCGCGATGGGATGTCATGCGATAGCCGTAACGGACACCGCGATGCGAGCCTGCATTGTACGTGTACCAACCATCTTCATAGATGTAAGGAGCGTATAGATCCGACACTCTTTCTTAGAAACGCCTACTTTCTGCAGCACTCTTTGCGTACCGTACCATGCTAACGATGTCCAACATGATTTAATTTTGTTGGTTTCTGAGTCGATTCATATAGACGTTAGATATTAGACCTTATTTTTCAATATTTTGTAAGGAAAAGAAAATTAACTTTTCAACTAAGAAACTACCTACTCTTTCTGAGGCCAGGCTTTGTGTTGGATGTTATGATTATTTGACAATAACTTCCAAGTCCTTGGGTTGACCAATAGACAAAAAAAATAATAAGTACCTAGGTACTTATTATTAAATTCTCACTAGATCTATCTTCTGTTCACGTAAACATACATCTCAGTTTAGTACCTACCTGACTCCCTACTCCCTATACCTAGTCTAGTTTTAGAACTAGAACTAGAAAATAAAGAAAGAAAAAATTGAGTGGAGTCATAATTATTTTTATTTTATAGGGCTATGGTCCCTATGGAATTAACTACCTACCTACCTTGCTTTACGACACCTAATAATGGCCACCACAAAGGCATAGGTAAACCACGTAGGTGGATAGGACGATAGGTACTCGTAACGTAACGTTGAATAAAGTTACATCCTAGGTAATTAGATCACTGTGTGTTGCTAGTTAGTTAGAGCACCTAGGTAGGTAGGTACTCTACTTGAATTTCCATCCATTATGGCCGTTCTGTGTCATCCCACACTCCCTTTAATCTTTGTCAAAGGGGGTGAATAAACACCACCTCGGGAGGCGTGCGTGAGCGTATCAAGTGTACGTCCGACGATCCTGCGGACTTTCCAACTTCGACCTTATTCCGAGGCAGAAAGCTTCAAATTGCCAACTAGGAACTAGGATAACTTTGCTAGCAGTAAATCTAGATCAGGGCTTAGGTTTCCGAATCGGAGATCCTAACTTTGTTTTGTATTTTATATAGGTACCTACGTGCAGTATTTTGTATGCATAATGATATCGATAAGTAAAATAAATCTGTGATAATGTATCAATCGATATAGTAATTAGGTACCTACCTACTTAGGTAAGTACTTTACATACCTACTTAATCCTTTTTGAAAATACTTAAGTATATATTTAGGTACTTATATTATGTAAGAAGGTACTTCATGTCGTGTAGAATTTCCTTAGACCAATGGTCGAAGGTCTAAGTTACAGACCAAAAAGAGTAGAAAATAAATGAGGGTGCTAGTGCCACTGTTGTTTACGTGGTATCACCGTATCACCTACCACATTCTATGGCAGAACGATTTTGCTACGTGATGTTTTTACAGTTTTTTTTAAATCCCTCAATAGGATTCAAAGTCATTATCCCATTAACAGTCATCGATTCTTTTGCAGGATGTTGTGGTAGATCACAATTAGAAGTTCCTGTCATTATCTTATTTATCATTCCATTATTTTTTGTGCCATCATCAATGCTTCTAACGGTGCTTTCAGAAGATGTAACTACAACAAAACCTTTTTGAACAATAAAACTCCTGTCGGAGAACAAAACAGACTACGTCGTATACCTACGTAACGTTGGTACGTCTACGTACGTCTACCTACGTAAAGTATCAAAGAAAAGGGTTGCACTACATTAGTAATTACGATTCAATGGAACAAGAATGTTAAAAGATTTTGATTGGTTAGTAAGCAAATAAAAATTGCAAGATTTCAGGAAATTATTTTTAAACGTTCTTTCTTCCTTATCTTTTAATGTTGGTTTTAATTTTTGAACAAGTATTTATGCGAAGATTTTAAATTTTAAGCACGAGACGATAACATCAAAAATAAAATAATGTGCCTAGTACATTTGCTTTAGAAGAAAAGCTGAATCTGGCGATAAATTCACTACAGCGGCCACACTGGGAGGTCTGGGAGTTGCCCTTGCCAGTATTACCTAGTAAATTTTAAAGTTCCACTCCGGAACTAACTCCGACCTACTAACCGGTCTATCTTTTTACCCGGCTGACTGTCAAGTCACAGGGTTAATAATTGATAATAGCTTGTATCAGATTTGAACTTAAGTATCTACTTTCTTGTGCCGAAAATAGCATTCAAAATCTTTCTCTCAATTCCCAAACCTACACCTATTAATTTTCATTCTCATCAAATAATGAAACTGATACCCAGCAATCAGATGCATCATTATTATGTGTAAAACAAGCTACAATAAATAATTGCAAAGCACATAAATAACACATGTAAATTCGTAAGTGTTTACCAAAATATCGTGTGACACAGCACGGTGGTGTCAAGTTACCTTTCGTTTCTCATGACTTTTTGAAATGCAATATAATTTTAGTGGTTCTTTTAATATTGGACGTGGGCTTGAAAACACTTTCATATTGCAGTTATTGTGAATTTTGATACCGAAACGTATTTTAACGAGCCTTATAGTATCAAGTTCTTAAAAATCGTCCTACTAATGACACGAAACCCGTCCACAGATTGCGAAATTAGGTCCAGCTGAGTAAATTCATGAATTGGGAAAATTTGTCCTATGTTGGCTCAAGTATTTTCATACTTTAAGTACTTACTTACTTCTACTTAGACAGTGGTTCCTAACCTTTTCAACTTTGTTACCCCTATGACATGGCAATACCCCAGTTCAAAATTTCATGTTTCGGTCATAAAATTCCTCTCATTTTAGTTAGGTACCTACCTACTTACTACAATTATTTTTCGTTCTATTACCCCTCTAAAAAAGCTAGGTATTTTACCCTCGTGGGGGTATTAATTACTTACAGGTTCGGAGTGACTGACCTAGTAAGTACTTAGGTACCTAGTTTTTATAATAATTTGTACAGAGCAGAGGAGAACCTAAAACAAATTTGACTGGCTTGCCTAGCACCTACCTAACCTAGTTACCATTTGAAAGGAAGTTATTTAAAGGTAGGTAGGTAGGTACCTACTGACTGAGAAACTTTATCAGCATCCATGGAAATACATGGTCAAGTGTGGAGCTGACTAAGCTGTTGCAGCCAATAAACATCCTCGATTAACATTTCGAGCAATGTTGGCCGTTTGTAATGCAACACCGTCCACATTGTCACAGACTCTACAGCAGTTCTAAGACGGGTCAGCTTTTAGTACAGTATCGTTTTACTGTTCTCCTGTTACGTTACGAGGCGAATGACGATTGTATCCAATCCAGGCTTACGACTATAGCCCAAATACTATTTGCTATCTTCAAGCTTCCTAGATTCGTTGAAGTAGTCAGTTATCGGACCCCTACTTCCAAAAGTTCAGCATAAATTGGTCAAAAGTTCCGAATTCAATTTCCACCAACATAAGCTGAACTACGGAAATTGGCACGAAATATCGTTTTTATTTTAGCTTTGGGAGTAACCCAATGCAAGCCGATTTTACTGACAGATTACAAACAAGCTCCAACGTCTCGGTCGCTTAGTTAGAGGTTTCTCACAATATTTTCATCCATTTTGAGAAGGTAGGTACGTGATAGTTAATTAATCAAATACCTACCTACCTATAGGTATAGAATAGATAATAAATAGGTACCTATTATAATAGGTAAGTAGATACCTATGTATTTTTAAATTAAAATAGGTACCTACTTACCTACCTACTCATTTTTGCTCGGTTGGGCTTTGAACTAAGGTCGAGGTTCTTCCCTTGGCCAAGCTAGAGTTTTAATTAGACAGACTGAATTGATCGAGATGTCTAGTAGACTAATTATAAGTAGGTAGGTAGGTACTGAAGCAGCATTAGCAGGCTACTAGCTGTTAGGTTACTAGTTGATATAATATTTTTTCACCTCAGCAGCTCGAAATGGCATCCTTTGCTGCGAGAAACCAGTGTGCAAAATCGCATTTTGCACACTGGTTTCAGTGAGGAAAAGTGATTTGAAATTCGAATGTCGTCGATTGACACGTGATAGTGCATGGCGGTCAATCGCTAGCCTGTCTATAAAAAAAAAACAAATAACGCACCTTTTAAAAATAAAATAGCGGGAATTTGTTTCTGTTACGCTAGTTATTTGTTGAAAATTCATAAAACAATAAAGATGAGTGAAACCAGTGGCGAATACACTAATTTATCTCCAGAGAGAAGAGTTGAGACAAAAAGTGATTGTGATGAACAAAGTTCCCTTCCTGAGAAGCACGTAGGTAAGTTCTGAACAAAACAGAAACTTTTAATTTACAAAACTACAATAACTGTTTTATGTTCGTTTAATTTCTGAGAAAAATGTGTTATTTTTAAATAGATTTAAATGAATACCCAATAAGGATTAGTTGCTTCATTAAGTACAAAGTTGTATCTTTTATTTGTAGGTTAATGTTCTCGCTGCTGAGGTGAAAAATTTTGTGTGCTACACGAGACCAAAGTTTTTCACATCTCGTGCCTTTGAATTCCTCGCTAGACTCGGGATTCTAACGTAGAATCACTCGCTACGCTCGTGATTCAATTCTTAGAATCCCTCGTTCGCTCGGGATTCAAAATCAGCACTCGAGGAAAACATCAACTTTGCTCTCTTGTTGCACAAATAACTATTATTCGTTCTTATTTCGGTACCTAACGTGTTAATGAGTTATGATGAATTATGAATGACAGATCCCATTTTAGTACATTTTGCTGGACTCTATTTTTAAATCCGTAGTTTAATCAGCTTTCTATGACTGGTTATCCGTATAAAGGACGAAATTAAATTTAATAAGCTGCTTTCTTGATATTTTTCATAAAATCTTAGAAATGTAATATTAAAGAGCTCGTCGTAACATAATATTCCTTTGCGTATCGTATAGTAATTTCTGAAGTATAATTAAAATATTTTTAATTATATAATTTGAGAACATCGGAGGTTTCAATCGCGCTTTAATTATTTAGTGCTAGACACCCGACGCTGGGTATCGTATCGTCGTTAATTTTAGTGTAAGCGGAGACGCGGTGTGCCTCTCCTTTTTAATGAAAAAACGCTGTCTATGTTCTTTAGAATTTATTTACATAAATTTGAGATTTTTATTACAATATTTGGTATCACGGGTAGGTAAGATTGATGAGATTTGGACGATGGCGCATATTTTGACAATGATGTACCTACCTAGAGTTTGTGAAGTTAGGGCTTGTAGAGTTAGGTAGGGCGTGTAGAGTTTTAAAAAAGTTTAAAAAAAAACTTGGCTATAAGTAGGTACATGAGATCGTAACTTTTTGACAATCTCGTCTTGGCAACATTTTACATGAAAACGTTTTTGGTGGGATTTCACTTATTTTTGTATGGGAAAAACCGTGACCTCTCGCAATCCCTGTTTTAGGTAGGTAGGTACTTGACAAAACTACTACCCTACCTAGGTAGGGTAGGGTACCTACCTACCTAAAACTAACAATACAATTCACTGGTTCTGTTAACGAAGATTGATATTTTGTTTTATCAGCTAAGGTCTTTTTGATTTAATTGTAATAAACGATCGTAGTTGGAACATAAATCACAAAAGGTGCCTACGTTAAACTTTGACGTGAGTGAGAGGGTTTCGCCTGTTCCGTGATAACAATAAAACTACACGCTACTGGGGGCTGTGAACATGACACCGTATAATTAATGCTCGTCTCAACTAACCGGCCGTTATTTGACTCCGTTTTGCGATGCTTTTGCGTCACGGCCCGTCCTGTCAGACTGACGTTAATTTTCGTGTAACGCGAAGCGTCGGTACTATATCTATACTTTATTTATCTAGTCTATAACTGACGTATGGGGTGAAATGGAATTTTGAATTTGGATCCCGGATACCGATTGATCGATAGGGGCCGAAACAACATTTTAAAAGGATTTAATGCCGTCTGCGTTTTTATCTTTGCTGGGTGAAATTAATTCGACTCTTTTACTTGAGGAATATAGGTAGGTACTGTCGTACTTAGGTACTAGGTACTGGATCTGTAAGAGCCGGTACTTATTTATTCCTCTAAGTACCTACAACGTTAAGGCTGCGTTTCCATTGACGCGGAGCTGTGCGGAGCGGAGCTTAGCGGTGCATGAATTGACCAATCACTATGCTCGAAATCTCTGCTCCGCTTCAATGGAAACAGCACGAGCGGAGCGGGGCAGAGCTGAACGGATATTCATATAAAATAAGCGAGGTGATGCGGAGCGGAGGACAGCGGGGCGGTGCGTTGCGGAGGGTAGCTAGGCGAGCGAAGCGGTGTTCTGCTTCATTGGAAACACTCGCCACTTTTCACCGCTATTCTCCGCTCATCTCCGCACAGCTCCGCGTCAATGGAAACGCAGCCTAAGCCGGGTACCTACTCATTTAGCTTGTAGCACGCAACATAACAGATACAGTATCAAGTTCGTAACTTCGTAAGGTGTTCGTCGTAGCATGATCGTAATTGATCGCATCGCAACGATCCGCCGAATGACGGTTTTGGACGAGCCGTAGGTACCCACTTGAACATTGGTACCACAGAACTATATCGAGATTATATTTATTTGTGGAAACTTTTAATTGGCCTTCGTCTATTATATAGGTACTACCTCTTCTTTGCATTGGTGTATAATAATATGTACCTATGTATTTATTCTCTAAGCTAGCTGTAAGTTTTCCTAAGATTTTGAAAATAAAAAAATAAATAAAAATAATTCTGTGATTGATACACTTCTTCCAACGGATCTTGGCATTCGTAAAGTTAGCTGTTTCGATGCGCAGTGCAACTTTTTCATAAGTAGGTAGGTACCTACAAAATTTTCTTCTGCGCAGCGAAAAGTCTAACTTCACGCATGCCTAGATTCATTGTGACAAGACATGTAATGACTGTAGAGTAGGATTCAGCACTAAAGTCCTAGGTACGGAAAAAGCAGGAACTAATTGTTTTATTTACTCTAATAAGCTCTTTTAGTCAAGGTCGTTCAGTTGTTCTGATGTGTAGAGCTAACGAACGTACAAACTAGCTTAATTATTATTGTTCAAGCCTTATTTGGACAATTAGTAAATTTTTACATGTATACCTAACCTAGTTCTGCGATAGCAGCGCTGCGTCTATCGGACTTCAGTGCTGAATCTGACTCTACGTTACGTTACGTGCTACAAGCTAAGTGAGTACCCGGCCTAATGTAATCTGTGGTCGGTCCTACGGAGTCCATGATCACCATGTTGTCATAATGTAACCTGAGCCGACGCGCCAGCCGCAGAAGAAACATCATCCCATTCGTATCGCGTAATCTGATACCAACGTGACTTGTCGAGCATTTGCCGATTTGGGAAGAAAAAAAAAACTAGCCAAGCGCGTGTCGGGCCACGCGCAGTGTAGGGTTGCATAGAAGCCCCCGTTATAAACAAGCAATCTACTTCATTATTCACTTTAAAGGATTTATTCTAGTGATTTTGTATTTGGTACAAAATTATCCAACACCCAAGTTCAACGACTATTACAGCTAAACCAGTGGTTCCTAACCTTTACATTACAACCTTGTTACCCCTATGTCAATGAATCAGATTTTACCCCGTCTAAATTTCAACCCCCCTCCCTCCCCCGTCCTACAAAAAGTTAAGTTCCTACTTTGATCCTAACATTCCTTGTTTGGTTTTACAATGTTTTTAACTTATAAGTGAAATATTCTAATCATCAAATTCATAATTAGGTAGGTGATCATTATTGAAATCTTTTATAATCGTTTCGTTCTATTACCCCCCCAAGCTATTTACCCCTTTGGGGTAGGTAATTATAATTACCTACAGGTTCGGAACCACTGTGCTAAACTAATAAAGTTATCTTAACCGCTATAATTTTTCTTTAAAGTTCATGAAATGCACTATCATCATGAATTTTTCCAGATTTTTCAAGACAGCAGTCTGTGCAGCAGTTTAGCTTTTAGAGGGAGAGGTTAAAGTAGATGGGCGGTTTCGTCAAAAAAAGCCCGTGCACAAACCGCCAAAAAACGATGTCCTACAACTTTAGAATTTAATTGTAAAGCCATAGGACCACAATAACCCTCACATAGAGGTTCCATTGAAAGATTACCTATTTTTTTGCTACGTAAACAGAATATGGAATTAACATAAGTACCTAAATAAGTAATTGTAAGTTCCAGGGGTGCAATTTTCTCGATGTCCTACTCGTTATTTCAAAATTTAAAAGTACGGTATTTTCCTTTGGATATCATAAATACTTACCGAAAATGGATTTATATTAGTAAAAATTTGTCTTTTATCCGAAATAATGACTGTTTAAAGCCAATTCCTCGTATAATTTAAAATATTATATTTTTTAGCTGGGTAATGGAATCAGCAAAATGAGGAAATTCCCGTTAGTCACGATGTAAATTAGGTCAAACGGAGGCTTTACTCAACAAAAAACGACTATTATGGTATCTTTTTCAATTCCTGGCGACAGTAGCTGTGTATGGAAACCGCCATTTCGTTGATTTAATGTCTTTTCATTAGCGAAATCCGTGACGTTTGTTGCTTCGTGAAAGCCAAATTTAATTTTCCTGTCTTGTCACGTCATTTATGAAAAACGGTAAGACTTTTGTATTATTAAAAATAAATACTCTATAGAACAAGTATGTGACCAACAGATTTTGCAATTAAATATCTTATAACATTGTTGAATATCGTGTTATAAATAAAATTACGGTCGAAGTTGGTCGACGTCACATCCCCGCCGTCACGTTAACTGTAAAGGCGTGTTATATCATTAACTAATGTATGTCCGGCAGTTTGTTGATTTTATCTATATATTTGTGAACATGTCAAGTGTTTTAGCTTTTTTGCTTATGTGCTGTTTTTAGAAGCCCACTCATGGCCGTTTTTCCATTAGCCCGGCACGGCACCGGCGCCGGGGAAGCAAAAATGTATAAAAATGTACGGCTTGCCTTTCCAGCAGCTTTTTTTTTTTTTTTGCCGGCGCCGGTGCCGGTGCCGTGCTGGCTAATGGAAAAACACCCAATGTCTGTGGGCTATATTTTTGACCCAACATGGAAATATGTAGGTACTACCTAAATACTTTTTTGTAAATACTTACAATATTATACATAGGTACCTAGTATATTATACATAGGTATAATATTTATTAATAGGTTTCATAAGAATTACTAAAACTATCAGTCTAATGTGGTCACACTGCACGACTTTCAACGAGCGCGTTTGAACCTACACAAACATTGCAAGAAATAAAACCTTGCTGCAAACAGCTCATCTAAATCACTAAGTACCTACCTATGTAGGTATGGTGCAACTCAACGACTCCTACCTAAGTAGGTAGCAGTCCAAAAATTTGAACCCCCTGCCAAGGTACTTAGGTACCTATTTTCTATAGGTAGGTAGTATAATCCTATCGACTTAGGTACTTACCTACATCAAAATTTAGGTGAAGGTACAGGTACCTACCTACCTACCTCCTCTCATCAAATCCCTCTGACTACCTTTCAGACATCTTCAAAACATCTAAAAAATGCCTAAAGATCTGACATAATACCTACCTACATTATATCTACCGACAGCAGTAGGTAGTGCACGCGGGCGAAGACGCGGGTGTTCGCTAGTTTACGCTATAAAATTGCATGTTGTGAACGATGATTTACTTGTTCAAGTTAGTAACGTCGAGTTCCCACATTGTCACTGTCTCACCATTTTTATGAGAGAAAAGTTGATTTATTTTGTAAATGTAGGACTAAATTGTGATATTAAAATACTACAAGTTATAAAACACAGATTCGACTTACCGTTACAGGTGCTAGTTTGCCTAATAAGTAAGAACATTTCCTTTAAATGAAAAAATACTTGATCAAAAATCCCTGATAGTGACTAACTTGAAATAAATATTTGATTTACTTGTGCTATGTGATATTAAGACTGATTGTTCTTTTCATTATGAAAAACAAACAGTTTTACATTGATTCTAGTAAAAAAAAATTAAATAAAACAGCGCATTATAGTTTAATAACAGGAAGAAAGTTGTGACTAACAGGAACTTTTTCTACTACCTTGCTCCAAAAATGTTGAGATTACTCTTAAAATATTCGGTAGATAAAGATTTCCTTTAGTTTTTTGATATTTCCAATACTTTTCTGATTTAATTAAATCAAATAGATAAAGAAATAATAAGGTTGGAAAATTATTTTCAAGTTAGTCACTGTGGCATTTTCTTACGAAAATCCTCAGATAGGTAAGTAGGTAGGTAGTTATTTAGTTCTATAAAATAACTAAACGCGCGCTCTCATTACCAAACCGTAGCGTTCATTTTCAAAGGCTCGTAAGGTAAACCGTAAACAGTGTTGCCAGCTAAAGCGGGTCTTCCTTGAAAGTGCGGTGTTTCATGACCAAAACAGTCTGCATCTCCAGTTGCTAGAAGAGTAATGCATAGAAACCCGACACTCTCTTTGTTTCGTACCAGACGGTATAATGAGAAACATGTGAAACATAATCGATAGGTGGATATCGGAGAGGTAACGCAACGCCGTGGGTTCGCGCTGCCTTTGTTCGCGTACGGTTTTAAATTATTTTAGATTGTAATTGTGGGAAATGAATGCGTGTGTTACGGTGTGTTGATACAGTATGAAAGGGGTTGAGTGGTTGTTGTTGGGTTTAGTACCTACCTACCTACTTACCTACAGAATAGTACGAGTAGGTAGGTTAGGTACCTACATAGTAGAGAGAGATTTATACATTTGAGTGTGTTTTAAATGAACATCTGCGCGTATACATGAAACCAGTTTCGTCAAGCAGATACCTACTAAATTAAGTAAGTCCTACAAATAAAAGTCTAGCAGCCTGCTATACAACGCTCGCGCTTAACCAGCTTTTTTTATATCTACAAGAATCCTATACAGACAACGCACAGCCGAAATCAGTGGGTCTTGAAAAACACAAAACACAAAATTACAGTTCATTAGCAGAACCCTACCAATGACCCCGTAAGTAGGTAGAACAAAAAATGCATAAATATCAGTCAAGCCTTTTAGAAGGAGAATAATTGCAAATACACGCATTTCGGAATTTATTGCATACATTCTAAGATTTTGGAATGGGGAAATCCCACCGAGAGCACAGCTATTTGTAAATAATAAGCGCAAACGTATCGACAAAAGCTTCATGTATTAAAAACATTCAGCCGGATAGTGTTCTATTTCAGTATGATAATCTAATTCTGTCCATCAAGTAGCACTAGTCTGTGTAACCGTGTACTGCGTAACTCTAGAGCGTTGACGCTGTGGAGGTAATTTGGCGCCACTGCATTGTGTAATTAATTCGACTCCTGTTACGGCCAGGCCAGGATTCCTGGGTCCAGGTCATTCCTGGGTTACGTGCACCGATCATCACATCAACCAGTTCGTGAAAACCTTCATCCAGATTAAAACAAATTAGGTACGATCTTTGAACTTCACTTTGATCTATTATTTAGGGTACTTCACGTACTTAGTTATGTACCTACAGAAGCAGTCAGCATCAGTTATAGCTGACTTTGACGTACTTAATTACCTACATAATTTAGAAGTGCCTTATTTTATTACGCTAACAATTTCTTAAATTTTCTTTTTCATGCATTAAACCAGTTTTGAAACCATAGAAACATCAGCTTTTGAAACCGACGGTAATAAAAGCTAAACTTCCCTTTTCAGTCCCACAGTTAAAAATAATAAGTCTGATCCTAGAATGTGCTGATGGCTAATTCATAGTAAATGTAGCCAGCGAATGATAAATCTAGATATTCCCAAACGGGTTCTAATAGTAAGACCATAAGGTCCCAAACGGGTTCTAATAGTAATTGGGAATTTTTATGTCGTTTGGGAATCCCCGAATTTACACAACAAAAAGGTGTCTTTGTTAAGTAACTAGGTACCTACTCTTATTAGATACTACCTATATTTTTTTCTAATTGAGTTTCATGCTGTCTGGTTTATTGTGGTGACCGCTGGCGCTACACCGTCACCTTTACCGGAAAATTAAATTAAGTAACTACCTACCTATTATTTTTTGTTTAATGAGGCCATTAATGATGCTAAATAATATGTAGTATCTAGTATCTACTGTATTTCCTTTGCATAAAACAATACCTAATGAGAGTGTTGGAATGAATGGCAGACCACCAAGGAGATGGCGGGACGAACTAGATGCGCATGATCCAGATTGGCCCAATACCGCCAAGGACAGAAAAATCTGGAAAGAGGGGAGGGAGGCCTTTGCCCTGCAGTGGGACAATATAGGCTAAAATAATAATAAATAATAATAATAATAATGAGAGTGTTCCTATTACCAGCGTAGCTCCAACGTAGAATCAGTCCACATCCATATTGTCGGCGTACATTAGCAAAGCGATCGTTTTACACGGCATTAGGTAAATTATAAGCTCCACTAGTCGCTGACACCTGATATGTTTGCCGACGGTGCCGTCTCGGCTTCACCCTTTGCCATAGTTGAGAGAAACTGAGAACGAGATTATAGAACCTTGCCTACTGTAAACTGACATCTAAATCTAATGTACCAACACAGCTTTTATAATGAGCTTAATGTCATGGAGAAATGAATGATGTTATCAATGATTGGGACTGAAATATATAGTTTATAATACCTTATATCAATAGTTTAATTGTAAAAAAACGGTTCAATGTAATGCAAAATGATTTCAACGAATAGGTAATCAAATTTTGACTTTGAGGTATTCACTGCCAAGTCTCTCTGCGGACGGTGATCTCCGAAAGACAGGGACGTAGGACAACCTGCTCTGGAAAGGCATGTGGGTCATTGTGGGTAAACAGGACACTGAACGCTTTAAAAAGATCTTATTATTTTGTCCTTCGATCGTCTACTAACTTTAACAAAACACAGAGCAATGCGAAATAACAACGGCATCGGCACCAACGAATAATTGGTAAATAATGAAAAGCAATAAGGTCCATTAGGTAAAAAACTCGCTTCTTTTCATCATTTTAAGCCGGGCCACCACAGTTACTGTCACAATAATAGCAAGCATTGGCTTTCTGCTTTCAAGAGTAGCCCTACCGAATTGATCACACTGTAACACTCCGGCCTCGCCTAATGAATGACGTGAGCTCGGGACTTGGGGCATGATATCGAATGCGCGCCCACGATTAGTTCTTTGTCAGCACGGCCACTGGGTCAAGGAAGACCCCATATTTGTAAGTGATTATCGGTGTCAGGTTCTTACTCGAACTGGTAAGAACCTCAGATAGAGGCTTTCGATAAAATATTTTAAAATCGTTCTGTTTGCAGATGAAAAATGATTGTTAATAATGCTTGCTCTTATTCTTCAAAGAATATTAATACTAACATTCACTGTACAATAGGTACAATATAGTCTAACATTAGGTATGTGTCCCAATTACAGTTGAACAATGTGTGCCCCCGTTTGAAAGAAACAAAGAAAAAAATACCTTTTCTGCAATGTTATTGCAAGGTAGAGCGCGATAAATTTCCACTGGCAACACTGCGTAGGTCGTCGCTACCACTGGCATCGTATCGGGTTACGAACGCTCCTAAATTTACCTTAGCCAAGCTACTGCCATTAAAAGCATTTATGTTATATTGGATATCACAATATTATCGGGTAGTGTTACGCTTTGACCAGCTAACAGCTATATCTTTGTGGGAATTACCTGTACTAGGTATATTGGCTTTGGCAACACAAGGCAGATTAGAAGAGAAGTTCAGCCTAATACATCTACTAATTATATACATACCAACTTATAGTACCTACCTAAATAAAACTAAATGACATAGGTTAGGTAAGTAGGTACTTACTTACCTACATAATAAATCGTGCCTCTTTCCCATATCCTACGATCCTGACTCACAAATTAAATTGTGTGCAATATTTTATCAATCAGTCATGCATTATTCGATTCGACTAGAGTTTTCAGACGTCCCGATTTTGGCGTGACATCCCGATTTTAGCTCAAATCAGGATGTTGCCCCATGGGGCCCACACGACAGGGGACCCACAGCTTGTGGGTCCCTTGTCGTGTGGGTCCCAACTTCCGAAGTCCCAAAAACCAGTCCCCTGTGGGCCACAGGGGACTGGACTGGCTTAGGCCGGCTTTTCAAATGGGTTTACCATTTGAAATGATTCTAATGACCAGGGGCCTTACTATGAACTCTTAGAGCAATGTCAAAGTAAGATTACTCTGATTCCGTGCCAAGATTAAAACTAAGGTAAGGTTAAAGTAAGCCTAAAAGTACTTAGTTTAACGTTGTACCTAACGTAAACCCGGGAATTCCAAATATTAATACGAGCGTGTAAGGTGTGATATCTACCTTTTTAAGAAAAATTATAAGTAATACTTAATCATAAAAATAAATAGATAGTCTTAAAATCAAAATAATTGTACCTATTTTATTATAGTGATACACTTCTTTAAAGAACTATCTTTCCTCATAACTAGGTGAATCTTTTATTAAAGTTTATTACTTTAATCTAGGACAGCAAAATCACCATAAAATGTAAAATATTGAAATGTAGCGAACAGCAATGAAAAATATAACGTTAAAAATTACTTATCTTGTTAGAGATGGGTAGGTAGGTAGGTACTCAGAGCCGGACAAAGCACCGATAGGGTGCAAAACAAGCATTCCAGGTACTGCCTCTCTCGTGTTTTCCAACCAACTCCATCCAACCGAGTCAAACTAAGCCAAACTGAACCGAACTGAGCCCCCTATCGACTTTAACACCGTTTATATAGTAGACCTACTATATAAACGAGGTGGTGCAGAACAAGTAGGGTACCTACCTGGACCCTACTTGTTCTGCACCACCTCTGACTACCAATAACAATTTATTTATTGAAATAAATTGTTATTATTATTGAAATACACCATTTTAAACAATTAATTAAAATATATTTTTAATGAAACGGATGTCTGTTAAAAGATATTAAAATAAATTGTTATGAAGTTGAATTACATTCTAAAAATCATAGATATTATTTATTTATAAATACCTATACGAAATTAAGTTTCTTTTCAACAGTTATTATTTATACAATTTAAATAACAACGGAAATGAGTCTAATATCAAACAATAAAACCGAAATACTGATACAATATTCACTTTAAAATTACCAAGGTATCTAAAAAAAATACGAATTGATTTATGTTATTTACCAATATATCTATAGAATCTAACAAGCGCATCTAATTAGTAAAGTTACTTACTTCCAATAAAATACTCTAAGTAATTAATATTTCAACTAATAGCGTTATCGGATATTCCTGTTTCACGTGTGATTTTAACGGGCTTTCCATGGCTTGGCTGAACTAAATATTGGGCGGTCAGTTTTACGTTACCGAACGCATCGTCCGGGAAATATAAACAATGATAAAATCTGATATCTTTGGTAGAACATTACGGTAACCGTGGCTCAATGTTTACTTTTAGGTAAGTATATCGTGTTGCTTGTATAATTGCCAAAAAGAATCGATATTGGGGTTTCAATATACCTACATAGTTATAAGTTCAAATTATACCCCTAAAAAAACGAAACGACTGTATCCCCAAGGCATGGAAGACATTCTCTCAGATCTTTTAGGTCTTTAAGGTTCTTTAGATGATTCTAAAGATCCAATTTGAAGGAGTAGGTACTTAGTCAGAGCACCTTAGTTATATTTGGTACATGCCCACATTTTCTTAGCCATAATGTTTTTGATATCGAAAACAAACTCTCTATCGTAATAATTATTTATGGTATCGTGTTTAGAAGAAACAGAACCCGACTGCGTTCGTCGGAGTATCGTGTTTTCAGCGATAATTATTACGCAACCGAATACTGGCAACACTGCGAGTTGGCGGTAAAATGAACCGAAGACCGAAGCTCACGTAGCGCATCATGCGGTTTCAGGAATAGCTGAGTTTATTGGGCATCTGGTTTTTTTTTAACTGTTAATGAAAAAGTATTGCTAGTTTTTAAAAAATTGTTTGAAATTGTCCTTTAAGTACCTACCTACTTGAATGGGGGCCATTCCCCTCTAAGTATAGGTACCTAATCAATGAAAAGTTGATTTTCCTGAACGTTAATGTACAATTAGGAATAATGTCGATGTTTTATTATGTAGGTACCTACTAGTCAATTGTTGTACTTTGGAACCCTTGAACCCCACCTTCTTAACAAAGATCTTTGTATTTTGGAACCCTTGGACCCCCCCCCCCCATAACAAAGTTATATCTACTCCCAGGAAATAACCTAAGGTTAATTTATTTACTTGAAAGGTACCTACCCATAACGTAACGATGTCGTTGGAACGTGCTCGGTGCTATCGCAGGAACGCAGTATACCTCATCTATCAAGGTTCTTTCTGTAACTAGAGCCCAATTATCTTCAGCGTTAACAACTGGTCATCTTCTGAAACCTTAGACAGTGGACGTTGTCATACCGGCATTCATTAAATTCAGGTTTTCGATACTCGTGTGTCAGAGATATACAATTTCTGTGATAATGACCATCTTCATTAGTAAGGTATCTAATGTTCTGCGAAACCCGCTTCTAGTCTTTGTGGTGGGGTGGGGTTATCTATGGTAAAATATTGTATTTCAAAGCTCACAGTAGTCTAGCTAATGAAACTATTTGAGATTTGAAAGTTAAAAACACGGCTAGGCTATGCAAATAAAGTCGCTTGTTACTGATGTGATGCTGATGACTCAATGTTGATGTCTTTATTTTTAGCTCTAGAGTCAACATTTTTTTCTCATGTAGGTACCTATACCTACCTAGGTATTTAGTAGGCACCAATCAACATTGCGGCGCGCCCTAACAGGGTTAATGTTTGAAACTACCAATGTAGGTACCTAATTAACACAACACCATATAAATGTAATAAATAAGTATTTTGAATTGAATTGAATTAATAATTTCTTTAAAAAAAATTACAATACAAAATTGTATAGTGGTACAACGGGGCGACAAGTTTAAAATTACATTTTTGTGACACAGATATTTCTTGAGTTACGCGTTGTTTAATCGCGTTCGTAATATTTATTATCACGATGTTGGCAATAAAATTGTAAGAAAGGGGGTCAGACTTGAACCATTTATTTTGTATAAATCACGGGGTTATTTAAAACGTCACATTAAAAATAACTGTAGGTGGGCGAGACTCATAGCTTGTTGATTTTAGGAAATATCGGGGAATTTGGATTCAGGAAGTGGCAACCGTGCCAACTTCAGAATGAATTTTTGTTTATAAACTAACAAAAAAAAAAGTTTTAGTAAATATAATTACCTACAGGTAGGTACTTAGTTAAACTTATGTTTGAAAAATATTAATGCGCCTAAACCTACATTTTTCGAAAAAAAAATCTTGATGTTTGATGCACGGCCGACATTCGAACTTACGACCGGAAGTTGAAAGTCGATCACTATCTTACTCGGCCAACACGTCTATCTCGTGTTTTCATGGGTGATGTGATGATGATGATGACAATAGTTTGTATTTTCCAGGAGTTCGCAGAGACAGCAATGAACGAGCTGCTGGGCTGGTACGGGTACGAGCGGTTGGAACTGCGGCGATGGGCTGCCTCCCGGGCTCGTGACGCCTCTAGTCCAGAGCAGGCCAGCGAACACAAGAATAAAGGTAGGTACCTACTGCACTACACCTACCTAATCTTTACTCGGCCAACCCAGCTGCCCTCAGAAACGAGGGTTAAGCGGGGAATTCACTAGACTAGACGGACATACCCGCGGGCAAGTCAGTCTGGCAGACTTACTGCGACGGTCTTACACTAGCAAACATTGCATAGACCTATATTAGCTAGGCTAGGTCCGGCGGGCATTATCTGCAGTCTGCAGACTTGCCCGCGGGCATGTCCGTCTAGTGAATTCCCCGCTTTACGTTTTTGAGTGTAGGTAGGTATCATGTAGGTACCTACCCACTTATGTATGTAGGTAGCTGGTAGGTACGTACTTATTTAGGAATGTCTATTTCTTTGTGCCGCTTGATGGATTTTTTTTATTGTAGGTAAGTATCTTTATAGCACTTGCCTAACCTACCTGGGTACTTAATCGAATAAAAATCTGATGATTTTATTTGTCGGTACCTACTTATACTTACCTAGGTAGGTAGGTAAGTACCTACTTAAGAGCCAGTATACAATTTCGCACTCGACAAAATCAGCGCTCGGAGGGACAAAAGTTGCTAAATTCTAACACCCAATGAACAGCGCTCCGTGTCTTAGACTAAACGGTTTTGGTAATTTTCATGTGATTGATTTATTTGAGATAGTAAAAATACTTTTTGGGTAGGTACTTAGGTAGGTACCTATAGGTATAACACAAAACAAAGTCGGGTTAGTTACACTTTGAATACAAATAATTACAAAAAATAAATGTTTGTTTTTTTGTCCCATAAACCATATTGTGCTGATCTGATGAGTCAGGAGCTTTTCAACAGAACTCTTCAGTAAATAGTCCGATTGAGTTGAAACTTGGATCTCAGCATGTCAGTCAAGTTCCGACTACAATGAAATAATATGGTGACAGCTAGCTCATCTGATGATGGAGTCAGGACCTGTTCCATGGAACTTTTTAATGATATGGGTATCAAATGACAGGGCTTGATGAGCGCAACACAATGCTGATCTGATGATGGAGCCAGGACCTGCTCCATGGAACTTTTTAATGATATGGGTATCAAATGAAAGGGCTTGATGAGCGCAACACAATGCTGATCTGATGATGGAGTCAGGACCTGTTCCATGGAACTTTTTAATGATATGGGTATCAAATGAAAGGGTTTGATGAGCGAAACACAATTCTGATCTGATGATGGAGTCAGGACCTGCTCCATGGAACTTTTTAATAATATGGGTATCAAATGAAAGGGCTTGATGAGCGCAACACAATGCTGATCTGATGATGGAGTCAGGACCTGCTTCATGGAACTTTTTAATGATATGGGTATCAAATGAAAGGACTTGATGAGCGCAACACAATGCTGATCTAATGATGGAGTCAGGACCTGTTCCATCGAACTTTATAATGATATGGGTATCAAATGAAAGGGTTTAATGAGCAAAACACAATGCTGATCTGATGATGGAATCAGGACCTGTTCCATGGAACTTTATAATGATATGGGTATCAAATGAAAGGGTTTTATGCGCGAAACACAAAGCTGGGTTAGGATTTACTTTTGACTTCGATTTTTGATGTTTGATTTTTCATTTTTAATCTTGATTTTAATTTTAAAATCAAAATCAAGAAATAAAAATCAAAATAAAAACCCGAGATCCGAGAATCGAGAAATGAGAAACAAGAATCAAGAATCACAAATCAAAAATTAAAAAATTGAAAATCAAGAATTAAGAATCCGAGATACAAGATCCGAGAATCGATAATCGAAAATTGAAAGTCAAGAATCAAAATCAAGAATCAAGAACCCGATATCCAAGATCCGATAATCAAGAATTGAGACTCGAAAATCGAAAATCAAGAATCCGAGATCCGAGAATAGAGAAACTAAAATTGAAAATCAAGAATCAAGAATCAAAGTGAAAGTCAAAATCAAGAATCAAAGTCAAAGTAAACCCCGACCCAGCTTTGTGTTTCGCTCATCAAGCCCTTTCATTTGATACCCATATCATTGTAAAGTTCCAGGGAACAGGTCCTGACTCCATCATCAGATCAGCATTGTGTTTTGTTCGTCAAGCCCTTTCATTTGATGCCCATATTATCATTAAAAGTTCCATGGAACAGGTCCTGACTCCATCATCAGATCAGCATTGTGTTGCGCTCATCAAGCCCTTTCATTTGATACCCATATTATTAAAAAGTTCCATGGAGCAGGTCCTGACTCCATCATCAGATCAGCATTGTGTTTCGCTCATCAAACCCTTTCATTTGATACCCATATCATTAAAAAGTTCCATGGAACAGGTCCTGACTCCATCATCAGATCAGCATTGTGTTGCGCTCATCAAGCTCTTTCATTTGATACCCATATCATTAAAAAGTTCCAGGGAACAGGTCCTGACTCCATCATCAGATCAGCATTATGTTTTGCTCATCAAGCCCTTTCATTTGATACCCATATGATTAAAAAGTTCCATGAACCAGGTCCTGACTCCATCATCAGATCAGCATTGTGTTTCGCTCATCAAACCCTTTCATTTGATACCCATATCATTAAAAAGTTCCATGGAACAGGTCCTGACTCCATCATCAGATCAGCATTGTGTTGCGCTCATCAAACCCTTTCATTTGATACCCATATTATTAAAATGTTCCATGGAGCAGGTCCTGACTCCATCATCAGATCAGCATTGTGTTTCGCTCATCAAACCCTTTCATTTGATACCCATATCATTAAAAAGTTCCATGGAACAGGTCCTGACTCCATCATCAGATCAGCATTGTGTTGCGCTCATCAAGCTCTTTCATTTGATACCCATATCATTATAAAGTTCGATGGAACAGGTCCTGACTCCATCATCAGATCAGCATTGTGTTTCGGTCATCAAGCCCTTTCATTTGATACCCATATCATTAAAAAGTTCCAGGGAACAGGTCCTGACTCCATCATCAGATCAGCATTGTGTTGCGCTCATCAAGCCCTTTAATTTGATACCCATATCATTAAAAAGTTCCATGGAACAGGTCCTGACTCCATCATCAGATCAGCATTGAGTTGCGCTCATCAAGCCCTTTCATTTGATACCCATATTATTAAAAAGTTCCATGGAGCAGGTCCTGACTCCATCATCAGATCAGAATTGTGTTTCGCTCATCAAACCCTTTCATTTGATACCCATATCATTAAAAAGTTCCATGGAACAGGTCCTGACTCCATCATCAGATCAGCATTGTGTTGCGCTCATCAAGCCCTTTCATTTGATACCCATATTATTAAAAAGTTCCATGGAGCAGGTCCTGACTCCATCATCAGATCAGAATTGTGTTTCGCTCATCAAACCCTTTCATTTGATACCCATATCATTAAAAAGTTCCATGGAACAGGTCCTGACTCCATCATCAGATCAGCATTGTGTTGCGCTCATCAAGCTCTTTCATTTGATACCCATATCATTATAAAGTTCGATGGAACAGGTCCTGACTCCATCATCAGATCAGCATTGTGTTTCGGTCATCAAGCCCTTTCATTTGATACCCATATCATTAAAAAGTTCCAGGGAACAGGTCCTGACTCCATCATCAGATCAGCATTGTGTTGCGCTCATCAAGCCCTTTAATTTGATACCCATATCATTAAAAAGTTCCATGGAACAGGTCCTGACTCCATCATCAGATCAGCATTGTGTTGCGCTCATCAAGCCCTTTCATTTGATACCCATATTATTAAAAAGTTCCATGGAGCAGGTCCTGACTCCATCATCAGATCAGAATTGTGTTTCGCTCATCAAACCCTTTCATTTGATACCCATATTATTAAAAAGTTCCATGGAACAGGTCCTGACTCCATCATCAGATCAGCATTGTGTTGCGCTCATCAAGCCCTTTCATTTGATACCCATATTATTAAAAAGTTCCATGGAGCAGGTCCTGACTCCATCATCAGATCAGCATTGTGTTTCGCTCATCAAACCCTTTCATTTGATACCCATATCATTAAAAAGTTCCATGGAACAGGTCCTGACTCCATCATCAGATCAGCATTGTGTTGCGCTCATCAAGCTCTTTCATTTGATACCCATATCATTAAAAAGTTCCAGGGAACAGGTCCTGACTCCATCATCAGATCAGCATTGTGTTGCGCTCATCAAGCTCTGTCATTTGATACCCATATCATTAAAAAGTTCCAGGGAACAGGTCCTGACTCCATCATCAGATCAGCATTGTGTTGCGCTCATCAAGCCCTTTCATTTGATACCCATATCATCATAAAATTCCATGGAACAGGTCCTGACTCCATCATCAGATCAGCTCGCTGTCACCCTATTATTACATTATTAGTTACACAACAATTCAGATCATTATTCTGCTTTAACGGCCTTTTTAGCCCCGCAGAAAATATTTAAAAATAGGTAATTAATAACTTAGCAACCAATGTATCAAACGCTCCTATTTCACTATATTCTTCGTAGCCGGCGACGTGCTTTGCGAGTCGACTCAGTGCGAGCTCCGGGATGCAAAGCGATACGTCCACCCCCTAGAAGCGCTCGGCGCGGTCTGCTTGCGTCGAGTAGATAGGGTAGTAGATACGACGCGTTTTAGGTTGTTTTAAAAGATTTTTCATTGCCAATTTTTTAATCTTTTTGCATTTTTTTTTTCAGAAAAGTATTGATTTTGAACTAAAGTTTATTTCTGTTTTGTTAATTTTACGAACAAGAGTTCTAAGTCAGTTCTAAGTAGCCAAAATCAAAAGCAATTATTTGGCCGTTTTCTCGAAATTTGGACTAAGTTAAAGATTTTTTTACTCAAAAACTAAATAAAGGTAGTAAAAAGTGATCCATTTAATAGTTTGGTTGACTATCACAGCAAAACATCGTAATTTTTTTATACCATTTGGACGTCAAAATGATTCGTAAATATGGTGATTTCTAAACCTCTTACAGCAAAAATTCACAAAACAGTCGCCGGTTTGAGGTCGATTAATCAAAAAGAAATAATAAAAATACAAAAGTAGCTCATTTAATAGTACAAAATTGAAATGATATTTCATGCTGTGCCATAATTTTTTTATAAATACAGTGTTTTCATTGAAAAATCCTGCCCCAAAACATCACGTAAATCAGAAAATTTTGTATAATGCCTCTTAAATAACAAAAAATAATTCATTTTATTAAATTTCCATGAAAGATAACCACCCTCGGTTTTTATATTGCAGCTTGTTTCTACGAATCGGGTTTCAGAACGCAGCGCTGCCCTCCGCGCGCTTTTTGTTTTGACGTTGAAAAGGGCGGGAAATGCACGGGGTGACCAAATTGCCGTATCATGATAAAAACAACGATTAGACGTTGATGAATTTATTTTCTTGGAAATAATATGTAGGGTGGTTTTTCTTCTTGGAAATAGGGCGCAAGGAGCTAGGTAGGCACCAATTTTATTGTTTAGTAATTACCTACCTACCTAAGTTAAGTAGGTACCTAGGTACTCACCTAACATATTGGGAAGGTAGGTAGCTAGTTCGAATGTTGCAAACAAAGTTCAAACGTCGTCGAAGGGAGTGGACACACTGCGTTTTTTGCAGCGCGTTTGTATCGATATCAAACGCGATGCGAACGCGCTGCTCAAAAACGCGCTTCAGAAAACGTCGTGTGGTGTGCTGTGCTGTGTGCCTACTCCCTTACAAACGTAAATTAACAAGGTCCGTAAAAATATAGGTGGTACCTATAAATAGGTAGGTAGGTAGGTACCTATACAAACAAATCCTGTAACGAAGCCGGTGTTTCATTACACGGAGACTTTTACAAGCTTTTATTTACATCCAATATCATTCGCAAATTAATTGGAGGGAAACTTTAGACGCACTTCGAATGGAATAGAACGAAATCTTTTTATTATTATTTTATATCTTGGAATCTACCTACCGCATGGATCTGTAGATTATGTAGAAACTTAAGTATTTTGTAGGTCCTCGCAGGTACCTACCTACTTACTAAATATGTAGTGAGGTATCTACCTAGGTAGTGTTTTGACTGGGGTCATCATAGAGTTGGCGACTCCTCTCGCTAACTTTCTTCTGTGGCTAGAGGAGACAAGAGAGATTAATTTTGGTGTTCCTCAGGGAAGCATCTTGGGACCCACGCTATTTCTGCTTTATATTAATGATATTCATAATGTCACGCTTGATAACCCAGAAGTTCAATGTTATGCGGATGATACTGCAGTAATCTATGACGGTCCTAGATGGCCTTCGCTATTTAAACTCCTCTGCAGTTCGTGGCATGGCGCTGATTTCAGTGGCTGGAGCAAAATCTTCTTACTTTAAGCACAAAAAAAAAAACAGTACCTACTACACACCTACTTATCTTAGGTAGGTACTTGTGTTTCCTAAGACTAAGCCCTCAGCTCCTGATGAAGATGCCAACATAAGAATCCACAATAGTGCATGCACTTATTTCCTCGATACAGGCTTTGCCTACTGAGGAGGGTGATAGATAATTTAATGATTTTATTCTTCGCTGGGTAATTGTAAAAGTTGTTAATTACTAGCAATGTAGGTACTTACCTATCTCATTTACCACTGGTATTCTTCTTCCAGATGAATGCTCGTGGTGTAACAAAAGCATCACAAGCGAAGGTGGCGCCTTACAGCAAGCGGGGGCAACTTTCTGTTCCGAGCTCTGCTTCAGCCAATCACGGCGCGCCAATTTCAAGCGCGCGAAGACTTGTGATTGGTGCCGGCATGTGAGGCACACTGTGGCTTATGTGGATTTTCAGGTAATTCAAAATAATAACTTACAAATTCGCCAATTTGGTCCAGGCACATTCCTGGACCAAATTGGCGAATTATTGAAGGAAGCTAAGGGAGTGTCCACATTGCGTTTTCTGAAGCGCGTTTTTGCTACGCGTTGCGAACGCGCGTTTGTATCGATACAAACGCGCGTTCGCAACGCGTATTTTTCCATACAAAAGCGAACCGGGAGGGGCTGCGCGGGGGGCTGCGCGTTCGCATCGCGTTCGAATCGCGTTTGTATCGATACAAACGCGCTACAAAAAACGCAATGTGGACACTCCCTAAGTCTTCCCCTTCCGAAGCGCGACCGACGGTCCCATTCACACTCGCCTTATGGACCTGTTTCGTCAATCTTCTTTCATTCATCCTCTCTACATGACCGAACCAATCTTAATATAACTACCCTTCTCAATTCTCATACATCTTCTTTCACTCCACAACGCTCTCTTATCACACTGTTTCTCATTCGATCTTTCAAAGTCACCCCACATATAAGTACTTCGCAATGCACGCATTTCTACTGCATTCACTCTACTTTGGTGTTTTTTCTGCCATACCCAACTTTCAGTACCTACAGTACATTAGTGTCGGCACTAACACACCTCTATGCAGTCGTGCCTTTTTGGACACTCTCCGACTGCTTATAAGAGAGCAGTGCCCCATTCACTTAAAAAATATGGTTCCTACCAACCTAGAGCTTTTATTATTCGTGGTAAAGTTCAAATTTAGTGGAAACATTGGTAGGACCTAGTCAGTTACGTTATAACCATTTCATACTAACATTTCGTAGTTAACGAACACCATGTTTCAGTATTAAAACGTACGTTTCTTTATTCCAGGACGGAGCCACTCAACTCCAGTTCTGCTCCGACAAATGCCTAAATCAATACAAGATGCACATCTTCTGCAGAGAGACGCAAGCCCACCTCGATCTCAACCCTCACCTGGTGAACGCGTCCTCTTCATCCAACCTCATCACGCCTGAACTCTGGCTGAAGAACTGCAAAAGCAGATCCGCATCACCCACTGAAACCGAGCGCTCAAACTCACCAAACTCAGAAGCGAAAACTAACCAAGAAAAAACAGAACCACCAAAGAAATCCCCACTACCGCTGATAACCGTCGCTCCGACCGCGAAGCTAATGAAAAAACGCGCGTCCGATGACCCTATTCAGAAATCGCCCGAAACCAAAAACAGCCGTAAGATGAACTTACGGAAGCGACGCACTTCAAAAAGCTCCGCGAACGTCACAACCACTCAAGCTAGACAGAGGACCTCGACACCCAAAGCGCAGGATCTTAGAATGTGCAGCCCGTCGGAAGGTTCTTCCCCGGCTTCTACCATCGGAACTGCGATTCATTCTCCCCCACATCCCATAAACCATCCACCTCCGCCGTTCCCGAACCCTATGTTCAGCATGCCGCCTTCGGTCTTTATGGACAATCACATGAATGAAATGAGACATCCTATAGGGAGTATGTTCCCGCCACGAATGCCATTCATGCCTCGTCACCTGCCGATGCACGAAAGGCCCCGACTGCCCCCACCGTTAAATTTCCCGCAACCTTTAGGCCAACCTCCCCCGGTAACCGTTCTAGTCCCGTACCCCGTCATCCTGCCTCTCCCTATCCCGATTCCCATTCCCATGCCTCTATCCGCATTCGTCCGAGCTCATTGCGCGAGCAAAGTGAAAACAGAAGCCAGAACAGACGATACCGAAGCCCCTTTAGACTTCACGATGAGGAAAGAGGACGATGAGACCGCTTCCGCTAACAGCGAGCCGGTCGAACCAGAAACCGAGAACGCAGCCGTCGAATCAGAAAATAATGAGAGAATAGAGATAGAGCGTAGCGATAACGAAGCGGAGACCGGACCCGAACCCGAGCAGACATTACCGAAGTTCAAGATCACAAGACTCGGAAACAAAATGGCGAAAATCGTTACAAAAGCGCGGGAACCGTCCGAATCTTCACGGCCGCTCAGAAAACGGCGGAGACTCATGGAAGCAACAGAAGACGAAGCTCTCATTCCTAAAACAAGGAAGATAGTTCAAGTATAAATTTAAAATCACTTAGCTCCAATACATATCACAAGCATTATAATCAGAACAGAGTTCATTCTTTTCATAATCTTTCAGATTGCTAGTCCTAGTTGTAAGGTTTGATTACGTATGCTAGATTGTAAATATGTACTAAGTTATAGGGCGCACTGTAAATGTGATATTAGTAATTTATTCAATGTCTAATAAACCTACTTTAATTCCTACTGTAGTTTTAAATAAATCAAAGAGATTGTTTGGCATCCAGAATATGAAAATAAACACCTAGATTTGCAAATCTGCCAAGGGCATCAGATGTCCTACATATTTTATTACGTTAAAGTCTCCTAAAGATATTTTGAGATTGCCAAAATAAACAATTTTAAAGGAAAAGTTTTATGAGTCTAGTCATGTTGAGTTGATCAAAACAAGATTACTGAAAAATCCTAGGCAGAAGAAATAGGTAGGTACAGTTGTTCTAGTTCTATCTCACGAAGTCCTTTCTTGGTTATGTGTGTTCACAAACATGCACGTTGTTTCTGTGTGCGTAAGCTCGGGAGCGCTCAGAATCGGCCCACGCACACAGAAACAACGTGCATGTGCATCTACACACACAACGGACTTCGTGAGTTAGAACTCTATACATAAATAATACCTCTGAAAAATCAGTTACCAATTTCAACACATTTGGCTGGATGTAGCTGTTCAAACAATGAGTCTATTTAGGTAGGTAGGTACTATTATTCTGGTAAGTATATTCAGGTGTTACAATGACAACCAAAAACATATTAAGAAAAAGATTTTTTAAAACTTCAAAGGCGTTTTTTAATGTCTCGACTTCGAAAATAATTGCTAAAAACTTGGAAAATATTTCATTGCTCTATTCAACAACTTCACTTACTATCTAATTGCTCGGCCACACAATGTGGTCAGTCACTGAATTTGTACATTATTGAGATCGGATTCAATTCCATTGCAATACATAACTTCTGATTGATTCAAATTACATAGGCAATTATGGCATAAACTATATCTACTAAAAACACTGAGGTGGATAAGTTACTACCTGGGGCCATGTCAGAGAACTAAACGACTAATATGTTTCTTGTGCATTGTAGGATGACCTGATCAATTACTTTGGAGGCTGATCGATTTTGGAAATGCCAACAAGACCCCAGGTAGCTTATGGCCTTATTAAATGCATTATTGCTTACTGTTATACAAATCCCACAGTGTTATAGCACCATCTAAGCCCCCAGCTGCCATAATATGGGCATTCCACAGAGAAACCTTCTCCGTAGAATAAGCAACATCTTGAACAGCTTGTTTATGCTCAGTCAGAACTGCCAATGGGCGAAGAGAAAACCATGAGAATATACGGATATGACCATCCCAGCCACCCGAGGCGAACACCTTTCCATCAAAACGGGATTGTACTTTGTTAACTCCAGGATTCTTTATGGTAATATCCATCTTGTGGGCCAAGCTTAAGTCTTTCCTCCCTATATTAAAAATCTGTATCACATTTGATGAATTGCCGATTATACCTCTCTGCTCTTCAAGGTGATAATCCACAGACATGGGACATTCTTTTGTTTGTAATGTACCAATGCATTGACTAGTGTTGAGATCCCATAAGAGAAGCCATCCAGCTTCATAGCCAGCGAGGAGACAAGGCCTGTCACATGGAAACTCCACGTATTTCAGGCACATGACATCTCCAAGCTTCTTCCCAATGTCTGGTTCTAAGCATCCTACTTTCTCACCGGCAAAGTTAAAAATTAGAATTCTTGATTCATTGTCAGGTACATAAAGTATTTCGAGTTTTGTGTTGGCTTCGAAGCGACAAAAACCAGGGTAGTCTGTTTCGATAAGTGCGTCTTCCACATAGCCGCTGTTTGTCAATTCAAAGACTTTGTACTTTCCACCTTTCTCTTGAGTGATGAGGTGGCTACTGGTGTGAAGGAGATGGAGGATGGGAGCTTGACCAACTTGAATCTTCTGCTGCACTCGGTTTGTCTGGAAAAGTAACAAAAAATAATCAAATACTTACAGTTCTATTTCTCGATATTACTAAGGAAAACGGATTAATAATAATCAAGTAGGGCAATGTTATTCGCTATGATTAGGCAGATTCGCAGCTAATGTAATTTTTTGGGTCACGAAATGAGGGTACCTACCTACGTAGTACACAAAGAAACTGCGCAGATTTTTCTAGGCCTACAAACTGCGGAGCTGGTTTTCTACGCCACAGATCATGGTAACTTATATCCTTGGAATAATGTGGACTCACCTGAAGGTTGTATGCATAAACATAGCCGTTTTTAGAGCCGGCTAGTAACCTCTCGAGGCCTCCCGGTAAAAAGCTGAAAGCCAGTGAATAAACAGGCACGTTGTCCACATTCCTGATGGTGTAAATTGAGTCAGGTGGTAGCAGTGCCATCTCTGGTCAAGCTCGAACCAAATATTTTAGTGGATATGAAAAATAAATTAGTAAATAAAATAAATCAAGCCATGAGAAACTCAACCACAACTACGCACAACACAAAACTGACGTGACACAAAAACAAAACGATTGATTTACCAGCTGTCTACAAAAGCGAGGTCATGTTTGGTCGCGTTCGTTCATAGTTTATTTTAATGGAAGCCTTTTCTATAAATAGATGTTTCACAAGTAACAAAATATTATCTTACAAAATAACAAAATGTATAAATTTTAGCAGGAATTAGAGAAGAATTTAAAAGAATTGAATTTATTGAAATAAAAAAAACTTTTTTGATGATTTTGAAGACTTTTTTTATTATTTGAACGCATCGGTAATGACAACATAAAATAAACTGTCACCGTCACTGTCTTCACCATCAATATGTCAATTTCAAATGACAACTTCCTTAGTGCTGCCAGCTTTGTAATATTGATGATAGATCTGGCAAATGTTCTGTTCAGGATTCACATCATCAATATTCTGTTGATCATGCCAAATAATTTGATACGATACGATACTTTCGATCCGATACACCTTGCATGTATTGTATCGATACGCCGTATCGTATGCCATTGTATCGATACAAATATCGGGTGTATCGTATGCCATTGTATCGATACACGAAAATATCGTATCGTATCGAACATCCCTAACTGCTCTTTATCGGCTAGAAATGTGTACACCAGTGTCATTGTACGAAAGAAACACGTGTCGTGTTTAATGTGATGCGAAGTCATTGTAATCATGTCTAATAAGTACCAAACTAACTTCTGACATTCAGTTCACTGTTGTAATTCCTACCTATTCTATTAAACGAGAAACGAGCAATATGTATTTGTTTGATGTTTGAAGTTTTTTTTCATAATTCATAATTCATAATTGTAAATGGTTGGTATGTAGGTACTGAGGTTCTCGAAAATGGCTCTAACGATTTCTATGAAATTTGCAGTACGGGTGTTTACGGGCGGGGGCGAAAAATCGATCTAGCTAGGTCTCATGGGAAAAGCCGTTTTTTCGGCATTTTCACGCAAAAAGATTTACAAGTGCAATGTGGTTCGTAATTGAACCACTGGATGGTGTTATGCACCCGAGCAAAGCTCAGTCGCCCAGATATTCAGTATTAATCAATTTGATTGGAGAGTTGTTGTGATGTCCAACTTTTTAAATAGGATCAAGCTGGCATCACTGTCCACACTGCGTCAGTTTCTCGAGTTTCTCCGTACGGGCAGTGAGTGATCGCGTTTTACAATTTCGTAAATAGTGAATGAAAATCATTTGCTTTCCAATAATAATGGGTGCCATGTGTAAAATAAAGGGATTAAGATAATAATCGCAATCACAAATGGCAGGGGACTTGCTCCTGAAAACGGGCAAGCATGCAAAATATATATCGTATAGGCAGATCTTGTATCATAGGTTTTTCGTGGGGCTGCTGTTGTTTATAGTGATATCTTTAGTGTTTACTATCGTGTTTAATGTGTTCTCTGGAAGTTCGCAACGGACAGATGTATTTGTGCCTGTGAATTTGGATAGAAGTGTGGGTATAGTGACTGTGAAAGGTGATGCTTTGGTGCCTGAGGGAAGGGCTTCAAACTGTACATATTGGGACTGCTTCGATGTCTACAAATGCGGCCGAGGAGGCCACGAGAAGATAACCATTTACATATATCCTCTAAAAGACTATCAGACTGCTAATGGGAATTCTATAGCTCATTTTTCTAAGGAGTTTTTTGTAATTTTAGATACAATTAAGCGTAGTAGATACTACACAGCTAACCCAGACGAGGCTTGCCTGTTTGTGCCGAGTATAGACACATTGAATCAGAACACTTTCTCAATTGAACATGTGTCACGAGCCTTACGAGATCTCAAATAGTAAGTTATTTCACTTCTGATATTTCTATTCTGTAAAATAATTTTTTGTCATTCTGAAGAGAAAGTAATAGAAGTAGGCAGACCATCAGAAAGGTGGGTGGATGACATCGAGGCATGGATGAGAACTGCACAGGGCTTATTAGAATGAGGTTCTAGGGAGAAGGCTTATACCCAGCAGTGGGCTATTATTTGAGCTGCCAATGATGGTGGTGATGCTGAAATCATCTACATGTTGTCACAGTGTTTCTTACATTTCCAATCGGAGCTTTATTGAACTGCATGTTCATACAACTTAAATATTCATTACCACTTTGCCAGCAAAGTGTCCAGTGCCTAGAGCACCAGTATGCATGAGTATACTATTCTATCCGTGACTATTGTAAAGTATCTCAATTGTATGGAATTCAGTGCAGTGCCTCTAGCGGTAACTTGACTAAACTAAGTTCAGCCCATACTTTACTATAGTAATGGATAGAATAGTAAACTCATGCATACTGGTGCATGCACCCCACGCAAAAAGGACCAATTTCGAGTCTAATTGCGGAAAAGGGAGTCCCCATACATACATACATACATACATACTGGTGCTCAAGGCACAGCATTATTTATTCATTTATTTATTTAAAGATATTCAATAGTAAGTGCGATGAAGCAAAGTCTATTAAAATTCCAATATTATTTCTATCATGTCTGTGTAATAAATTCTGTCATATTTTATTACATCATTAATATTCAATATCAGCTCTCTGTGGTATGATAGTTAAAAGTTACATTAGTGATGCAACAAATCCTACTTTTACGAATATGAATACGAATACTTGGATCATTATTCGACAAATACAAATAATAGAATTTAGTAAACAAAACACAAATAAATAGAAACTTTATTTTCAACTCTGCTATAACAAACAACTTTAATAATTATAATACTTCGCTACATTCACATTTATGTTATAAATAGAATAGATATATTCCAAGCAATAAACTCGCTCAACCTGTAGATTTAAGATATTAAAACACGCTTATACTATAAAATCCACAAGAAATTTGCATTCCAGTACAATTTATAGTAAGTTCTAGCTAGGTAATAATGTTAACAGTACATAGGTACCTATAATCTACAAATAAATTATTTCTAAATATTCTTTAGTTGGAACAATGGAGAGAACCATCTCATCTTCAGCATGCTGCCAGGAACGGCTCCGAACTACAACACAGTCATCTCTCTCAACTCCGGCAAAGCCATCATCGCCGGTGCTGGCTTCAACACTTGGACCTTCCGGCACGGATTTGACGTGTCCCTCCCAGTACACAGCGAAACGGCGTCGAAAATCAACAGCACTCAACCAAAACAGAAAAACTATTCTATAATCTCATCGCAACTCAACATTCCACATTTATACTTAGAAGAGCTACAGAGCATAGCTTCCTCATCAAACGACCTGTTGTTACTCGGCAGATGTAAGACTGATATTACCAAACGCTGCGAGTACAACACGGGTAGAGAATTCGACTACCCCGATGTATTAAAAGAAGGGATGTTTTGCCTTGTTTTGCGGAGTGCAAGACTTATGCAAGCGATGCTTATGGATGTTATAGCATCTCAATGCATCCCTGTGGTGATCGCTGACTCGGTTGTGATGCCTTTCAATTCACATGTAGACTGGAACAGAGTTGCTATTTTTATACCTGAAGATAATATAAAGAATCTGCTAAAGATTGTTCATTCTGTGAGCAAGGAGAGGCGTGGTGAGCTGTATTGGCAGCTGCGATGGGTTTACGAGAGGTACTTCGCCAGTATGGAGAAAATAACGTTGACCACTTTAGAGATTATCAATGAGAAGGTGTTCCCCTTAGCCAGTAGGATGTATGAAGAATGGAATATGCCTGAACATTTGGTGAGTTTGCACATCTGTAACTTAATATTAACCTATAACTCTGGCCATTTTGGATGTACAATGTTTACTAACATTGCACTGACAGATCAATCAGCTGATAGCAGGAATAGACCAATCACAGAAAACTGAGATTCATTACGATCGGCCATATTGAATCAGTGCCAATCATATTTAATCTCAGTTTACTGTGATTGGTCTATTCCTGCTATCAGCTGATTGATCTGTCAGTGCAGTGTTAGTAAACATTGTACATCCAAAATGGCTCGAGTATAGTAATAACTTTTATGTTTTAAAATATCGCACCTTCGGCAGGACAAGGTCGTAACTGTCAAAAATTCCAAAAATGAGTTGAGTATGCCCAAGGGCCTAAAAAACAGCCTTTTATCTGAAACGACAGAGATTCTTTCTTAGTTTGGCTTTATTTCGCTATAGGGCAACAGTGTCTTTGTCAGATTATTGCGATTTTTCGTCAATTCTGGCGCGACAACGCCGTAAAGGTTAATATAGGGCATATTCAAAGACCACATATTTTTGTTTTTTGTTTAAGTTTGTGGAGGAACAAAGTCATATTTAGTACTTATTTTATGTTGTATATGAAACCCTAATTACAAAGTTATTTAACTTTTGGAGGACAAGGGCATAAATGTGACCCCTTTTTTTTAAAAAACCTTCTATAAAACAAATAAAAAATATTTCACTCATTTATGAAACATGCACCGATTCATAAAAGTTTAAAGTATATTTTGTGCAAAGAACAATCTCTTCAGAGCAGTTTATACAGAATGATACGACGTTGAATGAATAAAAATATTTAAAATGGCTCTCCTGTAAAATCACAAAATGTGCAGTTGAGACCTTGTCCTGCCGGAGGTGCGATATGTAAATCATTTTAGGGCCTACTCGTGACGTCGAAATAATGATTCACTCTCACGCGCATACTTAGGTACTGCAATAACAAATGATTCGTGTAGAGCGCATAGTGCAATTTAATAATTTAGTGCCCGTTTTATTTTTATCGGTGCTCAGTACAAAACTACGTGTTGCTATAAACCCGAAGTATAAACCTGAAAGTGCGAGTGGACACGTGCAGCGTGAAAGCCTTTAGTTGACCCGTCGTAAAACGCTGATAGCTTTTCCAGTCGTTCTTCAGATCGACGAAGTTAAACTGCGAATAGCTTCGTGAAGTTATTGTTAGAATCACTTATATCAGAATGCTCTTGTGTTTCAAAAGATATGAAGTTAAAACTAGTCATCTAAAAGTCGTTAAAAGCCAGAATACAATGCGCGAATCATATCGAAGTAAATCCTAAAGTTTGGGATTTTCTTAATTTTCATAGTTTATTGAGATTGCTAGTATTATAGGTATTTTCTATATTACTGTGTATCTCGCTTTAAAATGCCATACAATATGTAGGTAAGGGTAGAGTTATTTGGAAAGCCCCGAAGGCCTTTTGGCGGCTTAGAAACTCCGTCGCCAGAGTTGGTCACTAGTTATAGTACGAGAGCCGACCGCAAAAAACCAACGTCACTTGATACTAAGATAAGCTCCATGGCACACGCTCAAAAAAGTGGTGCTAAGCTTGGATCAATTAGTCAATAGGCTCCGATTTGGCCGGAAGCACAAAAAAGGGGCTACTTCCGGTGAAAAAAAACGTGTCAATTTACGTCATTTGATACTAATGGCAGACTTATGGCAGCAGTTACTAATTTATATGCAGTGACAGATAAATCTAGTCTGCCAGTTCCTGTATGGCCGGAAGTACTTGGCAGACTGTCTCAAAGCTGACGATTCGGACCCCTAATTTACGTCATCTGATACTAAGTTGAAAATAGTGGCAGATGTTAGATATCAACCCTACGTTTCAGTATAAATTAGTCTGCCAAGGCTATTTTGGCCGGAACATCTTCAAAATGTCAATTTAGTGATGATACTAAGAAGAAAAATTTTCGTTTTTTTTTGGTTTATCAATGTTTAGACATTAGAATGAAATAATATTATGTATTTATTCATGTTAATATTATTATTATAACCTACTAGAAGCTGTCCGTGGCTTCGCTTACGTGGTACCCGGATAAAAAGTAGCCTATGTCACTCTCTAGCCCTCCAACTATCTCCACACAAAAAATCACGTCAATCCGTCGCTCTGTTTTGACGTGAAAGCAGGACAAATAAACAAACAAATAAACACACTTTCACATTTATAATATGGGTAGTAGACATGTCGCTCATTAAATTCAAAAGGGTCACATTTCGAAAAAACTCAAAATCGTTTTTATTGCAAAAATCGCATCTAAATTGTATAAATTTTTATATTCGAAGAAGACACCCATTGATTTAGCGTTTAAAATGGTCCAAATATACAACTGCCCTTTTTGAATTTTAACACATTGACCACTAATTTCAGAACAAAACGGCCATCTTGTCAATTACGACCCGGCGATAAGCGTAATCGCACGTAATCTTTGTTAAAAAGGGCCACATTCTGAAAATCAACTGAATTTGAAGTAGTAAATTATCGTAAAAAGTGCCATATTTTGAAATGTCACCGTATTGAATATAGAAAACACGCGGAGTACAATATTATTTATAAGCAAAGGAGCCATTTTTTGAAATACTTTTCTTTTGAATTCAAATTCGATAAGTTTGGTAATTATTTATTGAAACAAAAAGTACAGTTCTTGGAATATGTCTGTTTTGCGTTTAAACAAAATATGCTATGTTTGTTAAATGGCTGTTTTGATGTTCGTGAACTATGCTATAATGTTTAAAAATTATGTCTAAGTAGTATTTTATTTATCATCATGATCATCTCCGCCATTGGACGTCCACTGTTGGACATAGGCAGGCTTCCCTCAATGATTTCATTGTGTTGCGGTTGGAAGCGGCTTGCATCCACCACGACCTGCTTTTTTTTTAAAGGTCGTCTGTTCAGCTTGTTGGTGGACGTCGAACGCTGAACTTGCTGATCCGTGGCCTCCACTCGAGAACTTTTACATTTAGGTTCCATTATGCCATCACGGTAACACACACTGATTGAAGACGTTTGTCTTATGGCTCTGATGTAATTATAGACGAGAAGATGTTGTGAAATTTCCCGAATTCTGCCCATCCGAATTGGATTCGACGATTTACCTCTTTCTTAAAGTTGGACCTACCTAATTTGACTGTTTGTTAAAACTAAAAAATGATTATAACAAAATTATTTAAATTGAACAGTTAGTTTATTAAAGGAAAGGGTCTTTGCCTGTTTGTGTGTAAGTCAACTACTACCTAATAGGCATTTTCTTAACTTGCTTTTTGTGGTTTAGGTACAGTCACAATTTTAGACATTCACTTAGCGAAAATTTTATAGTCACAGTCTACGACTTACAAGCGGTGATGACTTGCCCACAAGGTGAGGTAAATTTATGTTAGCAATGTACTAATACGCCATAAATGATTTTTTTAAACTTAAGAGGTATAACCCATAAATTCTTAATCAAAGGGCACACACACCCAAAATGAGGGTGACGCTGTGCACTCCATCATACAGAAGAACATCTCAAGAATTCTTAAGCTGCTCAGTAGGTACACGCATTAATAAAAACTGCAAAGAAGTAGGGGGAGATATTTTAAAAACCTGTTGACTGTTTTGTTGTCTCTTTTCTTAGTTATTTTAATGTGAGATCTTCCTCCTCCTTAGTCGATTCCTTATTATTGAGTGAGGATCGTTACTCCTTCCCATAATCCTGTGGATGGTTGATCTTCATTTGGAGCGATCTGTGGCTTGATGCAGTGCTTTGTTCATCAGCAATTCTAGTTGCGCCGATACCTGGTCAGACCAGCGTTTGGGGCTACATTCTCTCGGTCTTTTGCCCTCTATCTTGCCTGTCACAATAAGTATCTCGATACTATCGGTGCTCCTGTGGGCAATGTGGCCAAAGTATTTTAAGATTCTGTACAGGCAAGTGGTTGACAGACGCTTTTGGTGCTTTAGCTTCAGTTGTTTTAAAATTTAAAAATTAGTTTTGTAGGCTGTCCATGGGATTCTCAAAAGGCAAACCACATCTCAAACGCGTCTATTCTCTGCCTATCGGTGGCTTTGAGGGTCCAAATAGGGTTTCTTTTCATATTTACCAAAACAATGATGTAAAACTTATAATTGAACTAACTTTTTGTACGACTTGTGGCCTTTTGTTTAGTAAATTCATTTAAAATTGCGACCATTTTTATAAATAAAAGGGACTTTTGTGATTTTGTACGTTTCTGGATGAAAGTTACAGTAAATGTTATTTTACAGTAAATAACAGCTCAAAATACGCATCGAATGATATATGACACATGTATATACAAGATACTATTTACAAAATAATACGAAAAAACGACGACCAAAACTTCAATAGGCTCCCCTGTAAAAAATGTAGTTTTTGAAATATGACCCTTTTGAATTTAATGAGCGATGTGCGCCGCGCTGAAAATTGTCGGCGGCGGCGCGCTGCAGTTTTTCGTCCAGTGGCGGCGCGGCACCGGCGGCGTGGCTTTTTTTTTAAATAAAAATACACTAATAAAATCGATCTCTAACGTTTCACTACAACACAAATTACTAGGTACTTACGGATAATTATTATGTTAACAAATCGCGAAAGTTTAACAAGTTATAGGTACATACATAAAATCACGCCTCTTTCCCACAGGGGTAGGCAGAGACCACGAACTTCCACTTGCTACGATCCTGACACACCTCTTTCGCCTCATTCACTTATACTTATAGGTACTTACTGTTCAATAATACTCTAATCATAATCCATGATATCCAGACTAGAACTCTTACAACAACTTTACGATAAGCTGGGATCGCCTGAAGGGCAGAGGCTCGTCTACAAGGTAGCACGTTTAAGGGTCAAAGCGGCATAGGCTTAGACATTTCTAGGATGAAAGGTCTAAGGGCACTGGATATTTCCAAGTGCCCCTGTGTAAAAGACCCCCGGGGAAATCTATTGAGTATGCGAGGACCTTGCGGTGAAAGAGAGATGGTTTTCGTACTTCCACGACCTGCTGAACAAGTAGCATAGAGAGGTATCGCCACCGGACCTCCCTTTAAATCAAGGACTAGTATTGCCAAAAACGCCTGAAGAAGTAGAAAAAGCTCTTCGCCGCATGAAAAATCGGAAGCCGTCAGAATCGATCCCCATCGAGTCTCCATCGAGGCCACGCATGTCATCCACTACGAAGTCAAGCCAGCACTTCTTGGGTCCACCCCTTCTACCGGGGCCTGGCGGAGCCAACATAGCTGAGCATTTGTTCCCCACGTAGCTTGCCGGTTTCCGTAAGACGTGTCCGTGCCAACGTAGGCGGCAGTCCTGCAATTTATCTGCTATATCACGAACATGGAGGCTGCCACGAATGCGATAGTTCCTGTCGCGGTCCTTCCGCGTAACCCTACACATCCAGCGCGGCATATTCATCTCAGTGACCAGCAGTTCTTGCTTGTGCTGCTCAAGTACCGACCACGCTTCACTGCCATATCCTTTCAACTTAACTGGCATCTTGGGGTCACAGATACAGAATAGAATATTTTAACTGATTCGTGCGCTCGACCATATTGTCTTCTTCTAAGCGTACGGATGTGGGATCTGCTTTATTGCAAGCCAAGTACTCGGTCTTCGCCACGCCACGTTGAGTTTCAGACCACCGTTCTCAAGCGATTCCTTTCACGCATTCACACGTCTTACCAGAAGTCCTCTGTCCGCATCTGCCAGCGCGATATCGTCAGCATACATGAGTAACCAAGCCTCTCATGTCTGTCCCTGATACTGTCCAACACTACGTCTAATATCCCGCTGAACAAGAATGGGCTAAGGACGGTTCCCTGGTGTACTCCAACAGTGATGGGGAAGGGTTTGGTGTCACCAACAGCGGTCCTAACCACAGAATCGGAATCATGGTAGGTTCATGTCTCGGATGGTGTCAAAATAAACCTCTGGTACACCTTTGGACCGTAATGCCCACTAGATCATCGCACGAGGAACACAGTTGAAGGTCTTCTCCATGTTCAAAAACAGGAAATATAGAGGTGTATTCTTCGTCCTGTATTTCTCCATGACGGTCCGTAGGGCAAAGACTGGATCTATGGTTCCGTGGCCACTCAAAGAGTTTCATGGTGTGGGACATGATCTTTATACCGCGGTAGCTGTCACACTCTTGATAGATCCCTTGCCTTTGAAAACCGGAGTGATAGCACTTAGTCTTCTCTGGCGAGGGATCCCTCCAGTGTGCAGTATGTCAATCAATCAATTACAAACATCTACTTGCATGCGGTTGTAAAGATTTGTTAAGATGCCCACACCACACCACGAGGGCCCATTGCCTTCCAGGCCTCGATGGGGACTCGATGGGGATCGATTCTAACGGCTTCCGATTTTTCATGCGGTGAAGAGCTTTTTCTACTTCTTCAGGCGTTTTTGGCAGTACTAGTCCTTGATTGGGAGGTCCGGTGGCTATACCTCTCTATGCTGCTTGTTCAGCAGGTCGTGAAAGTACGAACGCCATCTCTCTTTCACCGAAAGGTATTACATACTTAATAGTTTTCCACGGGGGTCTTTTACACAGGGGCACTTGGAAATATCCAGTGCCCTTAGACCTTTCATCCTAGAAATGTCTAAGCCTATGCCGCTTTGACCCTTAAACGTGCTACCTTGTAGACGAGCTTCTGCCCTTCAGACGATCGCAGCTTATCGTAAAGTTGTTGTAAAAGATCTAGGCTGGATATCATGGATTATGATTAGAGTATTATTGAACAGTAAGTACCTATAAGTATAAGTGAATGAGGCGAAAGAGGTGTGTCAGGGTCGTAGCAAGTGGAAGTTCGTGGTCTCTGCCTACCCCTGTGGGAAAGAGGCGTGATTTTATGTATGTACCTATATGTATGTACCTATAACTTGTTAAACTTTCGCGATTTGTTAACATAATAATTATCCGTAAGTACCTAGTCATTTGTGTTGTAGTGAAACGTTAGAGATCGATTTTATTAGTGTATTTTTATTTAAAAAAAAGCCACGCCGCCGGCGCCGCGCCGCCACCGGACGAAAAACTGCAGCGCGCCGCCGCCGACAATTTTCAGCGCGGCGCACATGTCTACTACCCATATTATAAATGTGAAAGTGTGTTTATTTGTTTGTTTATTTGTCCTGCTTTCACGTCAAAACAGAGCGACGGATTGACGTGATTTTTTGTGTGGAGATAGTTGGAGGGCTAGAGAGTGACATAGGCTACTTTTTATCCGGGTACCACGTGAGCGAAGCCACGGGCAGCTTCTAGTAGGTTATAATAATAATATTAACATGAATAAATACATAATATTATTTCATTCTAATGTCTAAACATTGATAAACCAAAAAAAAACGAAAATTTTTCTTCTTAGTATCATCACTAAATTGACATTTTGAAGATGTTCCGGCCAAAATAGCCTTGGCAGACTAATTTATACTGAAACGTAGGGTTGATATCTAACATCTGCCACTATTTTCAACTTAGTATCAGATGACGTAAATTAGGGGTCCGAATCGTCAGCTTTGAGACAGTCTGCCAAGTACTTCCGGCCATACAGGAACTGGCAGACTAGATTTATCTGTCACTGCATATAAATTAGTAACTGCTGCCATAAGTCTGCCATTAGTATCAAATGACGTAAATTGACATGTTTTTTTTCACCGGAAGTAGCCCCTTTTTTTGTGCTTCCGGCCAAATCGGAGCCTTTTGACTAATTGATCCAAGCTTAGCACCACTTTTTTGAGCGTGTGCCATGGAGCTTATCTTAGTATCAAGTGACGTTGGTTTTTTGCGGTCGGCTCTCGTACTATTATTAAGAGCTAACTTTGATAACATCCTATTCTATTAAACGACAAATATTTGTTTATTTGTTTGTACTCACGTTCTAGAAAACGGCTCTAAAGATTTCGATGGAATTTTTTTATTTTACGGGGGAGAAAAATCGATCTAGCTACGTCTCATATCTGGGAAAATTCGTTTTCTCGGCATTTTCACGCAATAAGATTACCAGTGCAATGTGGTTTGTAATTTCACGTAATTTGTGGAGACTAAAGTGGCTGAGTGGTTAGGGTGTCCGCCTTCCAGCCGAAGGCTACGAGTTCGAATCTCAGCCAATCAAAGTTTTATTTTTTTGTACAGTTGGGGACTGGGAGCTATAGCTTTGCTAAGGGGAGTGGGGGGGGGGGGGGGGGGTCCAAGGGTTCCAAAATACAAAGATTGACTAGTTTTCCCTCGAGCTTACAAAAATCACCTCGACAAATACTTGTTAAGGGGGGGTCCAGACCCCCTAAACCTTATATACGTCCTCGCGCCCAGATATTAATATCTAAGCGTAGTCTCTCAAGCAAGGAAGCAGTCTTTCACCCTTCTTTGTTGAAATCTTGAAATCAGCCCCTTATCTTCGCAATTCAGCTTCACGAAAGCGGGTCAGTAAAGCAGTTTAGCCAGAACTTGGTGGAGCAACTTCATAACGCATACAAGTTTATGGAGACGTTCGAAGTTCTGCAGTTCAAATACAAACCTAGGAAGTAATCTGATAAGGATTATCTCAGTTTAGCGGACTGATAAAGCTTATCAGCAAATGTTGAGTTCACTGACCAGTTAACGGCAGTTTTATTTCCTTGTGTATTACGTCTATTGATTTATGAGACCTGCGGGCTTAAAAAGGTCGCTAAAGCGGAATCCCAATAGGAATTGAACTATATGCCGTCTCTTCATTGACTGAGAGTGAAAAAGGACGGCATATACTGCCGTCATACGTAAAAAAGCCTTTTCTTCCTAACTTACTTTATGGAAGTCACGGCCTATTTAGAATGTAGAAAGGTCGTAATTTCCTTACATACTTTAAGGAAGATACGCCCTTTTTACGTATGACGGCAGTATAGTTCAATTCCTATTGTGATTCTGCTTTAGCGACCTTTTTAAGCCCGCTGTGTTGGCAATGTGGGAGAGTTCTTTGACTTTCTAATATTTCTATGATATCCTATGATGGGAAACAGGTGTGATTTTATGTTTGTACTAGCAGCGCCCTTGCGGCGTTGCCCTCGTAGTGATGGTATATGGTGATGATGATGATGATAATTAAAAGTAGCCTATAACAATTTAGCCTATAATTCCTCAAGAGTTTAGCTGTCCAATGCAGAAATAATTTTTCAAATCGGACAGGTAGTTCCTGATATTAGCGCGTTCAAACAAAAAAAAAACTCTTCCGCTTTATATAATTAGTATGTATGTATGTATGATAAGCGCCATTTACAGGTAACCTCCAATCCTGCTTATTGACTTAATCTTTCCTAACAGTACGGTCCGGTAAACCCCCTATTCCTGCCGGTGACCGCCGCGAAAGCGCCGGGCTTCACCGCCGTCATACTGACGTACGATCGCGTGGAGAGCCTGTTTGCCCTTGTCACCATGCTGGTAAAGACGCCGAGCCTCGCCAAGATACTCGTGGTCTGGAACAACCAGAAGAAACCACCTCCACCATGTAAGTAACCGTAATGCCTGTAGCACACCTCCACTGCGAAACAACTGCGAAACCGCAGAGCGAGTTTCGCTGGGCAACAGTACTACAGCCAACGGGCGGAGATGTAGTAGGCGCCTGAGCAAATGAGCGAAATCATGTTAAAAAGAGACTGTTTTGTACGTTAGAGCAGGGAATTACGCTACTGTTTCGCCGCCAAAGAACTCATAACTCACAGCGAAACTATTGCGGTTTCGCCCTTTGAGTTTCGCAGCGGAGGTGTGCTACAGGCATAAGAGCGCTTGTAGACGTCCGTTTTTTTCGCCGGACAACGGACCGTGTTTTTCACCCGGATTCGCGGTGGTGTATGATAGCGCGTAATGAATGTGTGTACCTACACGCGCCGGATATCGGTCCGGCGAACAATTTATGCCGTCTAAATGGATTTCGTTTATAGACGGTCCGTTGTCCGGCGAAAAAAACGGACGTCTACAAGCGCTCTAACAATATCACTTTCAAAACTTTCGTGAGTTGTACTAGACATTGTTTTAACAAGGTAATTACTCACGTAAAATAACGTCGATTTAGATACCGACAATGTTTCGATGTATCCGGAGATGTATCTTCATCTGAAGTTGTACCTTAACGCGTTCAGTGTCCATGACGCATGTGATCCGAGTGGTAGGTATCGTGCGGCGCTATTTTATGAAGAGCACCGCAGAGCCGGGGCAGGAAATGTGTTAACGAAACAGGTGTATAAGCAGGCCTGTCTCACTTGTCACTTTAGGTATGAATCGACCTTGCGCCGCCTCAGGCGGCGCGCGACATAGGTTGGTTGCCACTTGCCGCTCGCTCGGCTTGCGGACTAGACGCATTGTGCGTAATTATCGTGATCTCGTATTACATCGTTTCTAGTGATTTATGCACGATGTCTAAACGATCTAGTCCGTATAAAAGATACTGCTGTGTCTACGGATTTATTAGGATTTATTTATTTATTTATTAGGATGGCTGAATAGTAATAATTTTGCCGATTGAATTAATATATGTAGGTAGGTACTTATCCATTAAGTAGGTAGGTATATATAAATAATTGTAAGTGTTTAGAAGTTACATTACATTACATTCATAGAGCCATGTTGGTCGAAGTGATTAGTACCTCAACTTTCGAGACGAAGGTCGTGGGTTCGAGTCCTGGCCGTGCTTTAAATTGCAAATGTGATTGCAAACCTAACATTAATTTTAATAATTATTAAGTATTTGCATGTTATGACAAATAGCTGAATGTGATGCACAAAAATCAAATTTTGTCACCTGTAGGTAATTTATGTACCTACACCTACCATGTTCAAAGCAAATAAATGTCTTTATCTTTATCTTTATCTTTAAAAGGGTGATTATCGGATAACGGCTCCCGGTCTAGTTGAGTGATGATGATTGTGTGTGTCTGATCGATGTCTAGGTAGGTATGAAGGTATAGATATTTTGAAATGCAATTGTTTACAAAACGAACGAGATAATAATGTACCTACCTACGTACAATACGTAGTACCTAGGTACTTACTATTATTTATTCTGTGGTAACGGTAGATTAAATTATATTTAGGCCTACTTATTTCAAAACTTAAGTAGGTAAGTACTGTTTTTGTGACAGATAAAATAAATGAATTTATTTGTGTTGTCGCAAGCGAAAAGTCGACAACCCTTACGAGTCGCGTCACACCGCGCCAGACAGTGACACAGTTACGCGTTAGAGCAGGATGGGAATGTTTAGGCAAATATCTCGATAGGTAATAGGCCCATAGGCGAGTTGAATTGCACTTTAAAGCTTCGCCGCGAGAGTCTCTATTTAAACAAATTTACTCGCGAAGTGACCCTTCTGTACGTAGTACTAGTATTCTGTGGTATAAGTAAGGTAAATGTTTGGGACAGCTGGAAGGCGAACATAGTAGGAACGTTAATATTTAAAATTGTGTTTTGTTTGTTCAAAGTTTTTCAAAGACATAAGCTTATTTACAAAGAGTTACCATGCTTTCAACAGAGCTTTAACAATACTGTAGAACAACCATCAACAACAAGGATATAAAGAGTTCAAAACAAACGCTTCTAGCCAACAAACATTTACAGCACGGACTAAAATGCTCAGTGTGTAAGGTGGTTATAAAACGATTTGTCGAAAAGTTTTATAGAAATGCAAATTGTATTGACTCTGCGTGTTGAAACAAATAATATTGGGTGTACTAAGATAACTTCCGAAAAGCGAAACAATGCATTGAAACTAGATTCTATAATCCTATTCTTTTTCTTCTTTCGTATGAGCAAGTGGCCAACTCTGGTGACGGAGTTTTTAGGCCGCCTAAAAGCCTCCGTCATGGCTTAACGACTTAAAAGCCGGGACCGACAATTAACGTGCCTTCCGAAGCACGGAAGCGCTCAGCTCGTAATACCACTTGCGGTCACCCATCCTAAAAGTGATCTCGCACAACGCTGCTTAACTTCAACGATCAATCAAGAACGTCTAAGCAGGCTATGCCACGAGCGCTTCGAGCCTATACTAAACTTAGGCCTTTACATCTTTACTAGATGATTTATACAGTGTCAGGAGGCAATCATTGACTACACTTATCGGGTCATTATACAATATCTTATTTATAGAGTGAAACTTCATAAGATAGCGATTTAGAAGGCCAAATCGCCTTCTTAGAAATAACAATGCGAAAAACATGCATTACATTTTCATCCCGTAATCTGTAGTGGACCCACGTTGTATATTAAGGTTCTGATCCTACACTTTGGCCCTTGAATACAAATTGCCTTTTGAGGGCGAATTTCGGGCCATTCTCCCTGCATATTTAGCTAAACACGCGCATAAAAACTATAGAGCAATTTTGGCGTGCAACGAGACCCGTGAGCGGCTCTAAGATATTTTTCAGCGATATTACGTATATCCCTTGATTAAATATTCAAATGAAATGACCGCGCTACGTACCACAACACCGAAAATACAACTACCGCGGAATAAAGGGTGTCGTAAAAACGTGCAGGTAATTGCGACATGTTTCATCATCATTTCATCAATATCTGTGTTGGCTGAGTGGGATGGACCTCTTATTTCGATCGTAGATTCGAACCCTGGAATTAATGGATTGAGCATTTTGGAAGAATGATTATATTATGTATTAAAACAGTAAAGGGAAACATCGTAAGAAAACTCGCTTATTAATCATCTTCTAACGTTTTGATAGTCTTTTCTGACCGATTAAGGTGAGTTGCTGGGAATTTCTATTCTATCTTATCAATATCCCACCACTACACTGCACTATCCCGGCGTCCCATTTAATGTAGGTATTGATTGTCCCAATCAGTACCAATATTTACAATAATAAGTTGATTTATATTCAGTGTCAGAGTTTATAAATCAACTTATTTTATTGCTCATTTTATAAAGCGATGTTAAAATTTTGTATATCAAAGTGGAAATGTGTTGATGCCATTGCTTATACATACTATATACTATATAGAATAGAATAGAATATATCTTTGTTGAAATAAATACCCACAAAAACAAAGTAAATATACAGTCAATGAAAATAACTATAAAAACAGCTGGGGTACATAATATATATAAATATGAGTACTTGAATAAAAAGCTTGAATAGATGTGAAGGTTTTATCAACGCATATTAGGCGCGGGATATACAGAAAAGACGTAAGACGAGGACGCGTCGCACAGTGTGGGATTTGACGTGAATTTCGGACATGGTCTTTTTATTGCAGAATTCGTTAGTATTAACTATTTAAAACGTTAGAGTAGAACTCCCGTGTTTCAGTTAAGTTTAGTTTAGGAGATGTGAATTTTTGAAAATACCTATATTTTTTGTGCCAAAAAAATTTAAAGTGTTGGTGCGCCTACAGTATAGGATTATTTAATAATTTGATTTCTGTATACCTAAGAATGTCTTAAGCTGCAATTTTAAAAATTATTTTGAATCTTCTATATGCTGTAAAACGCGAGTAATTAATTATTTTATGTTTTTGGTTTTTATTTTTTTACTCCGAATTTAGGTCGCAGTAGCACATAATTTCTTCATAACACGTAACCCCAGATCGTAAGCAACAATGTGGTAAAAAAGCGGAATGCTAATCTCGCGTGGATTGGAAGTTACAGTGACTTAAGTTTTTTCGTTATGGTTGTCACAAATATGTGGTCAAATTTTGAACGTTTTTGGCCAAAAATTTAAAAAAATTTATAGAGCTGAAAATCTCAGTGATACCGTGCCTGTGGATATTTATTTACCCCTGCACAGTAATTTTTTATTTTTTTTGGTAATAGAACGAAACGAGGTACGTAAGAAAAACAGATTTATTTATTAATATAAATGTAGATCATGCTATTTTCCACAAAGTTTACCGTTTATTCTATTTCCTAAGATTCACCATTTCTGAGATATAGCGATTATAATTGTAAAAAAAGTGTTATCCTCAATAATATGCACAATAATATAATGTAATTGAGAATAGCATAATCTAACGGAAAATTAAAAAAAAAATAAGTTCCTTTATTTTTGGCAAAAAAATTATGATTTAAAAAGTGACAACCCCGACTGTAAAGTTTTCGGCAAAAACGTTATTATTTAATAACTTCCAATCCACGCGAGATTAGCATTCCGCTTTTTTACCACATTGTTGCTTACGATCTGGGGTTATGTGTTATGAAGAAATTATGTGCTACTGCGACCTAAATTCGGAGTAAAAAAATAAAAACCAAAAACATAAAATAATTAATTACTTGCGTTTTACAGCTTATAGAAGATTCAAAATAATTTCTAAAATTGCAGCTTAAGACATTCTTAGGTATACAGAAATCAAATTATTAAATAACCCTATACTGTAGGCGCACCAACACTTTAAATTTTTTTGGCACAAAAAATATAGGTATTTTCAAAAATTCACATCTCTGAAACTAAACTTAACTGAAACACGGGAGTTCTACTCTAACGTTTTAAATAGTTAATACTAACGAATTCTGCAATAAAAAGACCATGTCCGAAAATCACGTCAAATCCCACACTGTGCGTCGCAGACATGTCTCTTCCGCGTCCCTTTCATAGAAAATGTATAGAAGCGTCGCGCCGCAGAACATACAGAAGAGACTTGGCGCCGTCACATTTTGTATGAAAGGGACGCGGAAGAGACAAATGTCTGCGCCCCGTATCTTCTATCTGGCCTGCGCCTAAGGTCGTTACTGCCATTGGACCATAACACCCCTAAGTAGCAAACGCTTATAGTTGGAAGTGTGCCATTTCGCCACGATACAGTTTACAAAAGCTTGGCCTAAGCCTCATAAATCTTCATCAGCTAGTCTCGTAGCCAGTAGCCAAATCTGGTGACCGCCTGAAAGCGTCGTGGCTTAGCGGCTTTATAGCTGGGACCTACTGTTTAGCCGTTGAACAGTCCCAGCTATAAAACCGCTGATGCTACTGCTGCCGTGCTTCAAAAGCACGTTGAACTTTATCGTGCTTTCGAAGCACGGAAGCAGTCAATGCTACTAACGGTCACAATTTTGTTGGCCGTACAGAATGTCGCCTAATTTCGTCTACATTATTAAAACATTTTTAATTTTTTTCCGATTGTAAAAACTCTGCGTGATCCCAATGAAGAATAGCATCTAATAATCAAATGCCTATAGTTCGTGCTTAATTTGCCAATTAGCTCGCATTTCACGTTTAAATTATTTGAAATCTGCAGGGCTAAAAAGGCCGTTAAGGAATCATAATGATTCGTATTATGTTTTGGTTCTTGTTACTCACATATCTATGAAAAGAGACGGCAATTCAGATTATGATCCTGCTTAACGAACTTTTTAGCTCCGCTGATCACATAATAACATGATAACTTTTCAATGTTTTCTACTCAAACAGCTGAACCGATTTCAGTGCAATTTGATAATTACCATGTACATACATTGCAAATTTTATGGCCTGAAATGGAACTAAGACATTTTTACCCGAAAAGACACCATCTATCAAAGTCAGGACCGTTCTGCTAAATAACTTGTTACACTGAACACCCTTTATAGTGGATACTCGTGAAAACGTGCGAACGAGACTAAATTCAATTATGCGGAACACCAGTTGGCGTAGTCGCTATTTTATGAACAATTTTTGTTTATTACAACGCCGCGGCAGCCGGCAGATAGCGTGTATTTTATTGATCTTACTGCGTTTATTATGAAGCGATAAAATAGAAAGAATACTGGAATTCAAACGGGAGCTTCAGATCTCATCAATTGCAAATCACGTAAACTGTCGCCTAAATCTGTGTTAAGCCATGACGGAGGCCTTTAGGCAGTTTAAAAACTCCGTCACCAGAGTTGGCCACTTGCTCATACGAACTTAGGTACAGTCAGCGTCATCAATCGGTATCCCCCTATTGATTTTAACAAGGAGCCTTTTCATTTCAACTTTGGATTTCAGTCGGATTTGCTAGTATACTTATGGATATCTAATTTCGCTCGAGTTCCTATACTAGCAAATCCGACTGAAATCCAAAGTTGAAATGAAAAGGGTCCTTGTTAAAATCAATAGAGGGATACCGATTGATGACGCTGACTGTACTTAGGGCAAAGGCCTCTATCCCCTTCCACCTTTCTCTGTCCAATGCTATGGAGGCCCAATCTTCCATTTCTCCTTATTTAGGACTTCAACCATACCGGTATCATTACCGCTGCGTTTTATTTCGGTCTCCAAAATGACAGTAATTTGCAAAACCTCATTGGTAATTTGTTTGAAAACGTCATCACAACAGAGTAATCCAACCTCATTGGTCATTAGCAGAATATGAAACAAAACGAAATAGTTTTGCTTTGATTGAGAAAAAGTTTGTTAGGTAGTAGAATCGAGGAGGTGGTCTTCCGACATTGGAATGAAACACAGTAAACCTTATTAAATAAGTAAGTTCGTATGAGTAAGTGGCCAACTCTGGTGACGGAGTTTTTAGGCCGCCTAAAGGCCTCCATCATGGCTTAATGACTTAAAAGCCGGACCGACAACTTAACGTGCCCTCTGAAGCACGGAAGCGCTCAGCTCGTAATACCACTTGCGGTCACCCATCCTAAGAATGGCCGCGCCCAACACTGCTTAACTTCAACGATTAATCAAGAACGTGTAAGCAAGCTACGCCACGAGCGCTTCACCTTATTAATCTTTTGTTAATCGATTTCTCTTTTGTTGTTAATGTGTACCTTTAGAGTAGCTGTCCATTAGAAGTTTTGAAAGGTATTCAATGAGTTTTCACTCTCTTTTGTGATCAGTTTGAGAACTTTTTGATCACAATAGATGACTAACACTATATCTAACATGGATTGAATGAGTAAATGAGCTAGATAAACTTAGCCACTATACAGGCGAAGGTAAAGGCAAAATAGACCTTATGACTATCGGAATAAAAGTTTATGAAGTTGGTTGTGGATCGATGCTGCACTTGGAATATAAATGTTATATTCGCAGTAAATATTTGTGGCGCCAATATTGTGATTTGTTTGACGGGCAATCTGGTTAATTATTTAGATAAAGCGCTTTGCATGTAGTTTGATTGCAAATTTATACTTACATGTTTATTGTCGATATATTATTGTACTCGTATGACTAGTTTCAGCCCATGGCTTCGAATGGTACCAATATTTTATCGATCGAGCGAGCGAAGCGAGCGAAGATCTTAGTGGCAAGTTAGGCGATTTTGCTTTGTATGTTTGTATGTTTGTATGTTTGTATGTTTGTATATTTGTATGTTTCATTTTTATGTTCTCGCATAACTATCGAACCGCTTATCCAATCTGTATGAAACTTGATAGGTCAATAGGTTGTGCTATGGAAATTTGCTGTGGAGCGTATGAGCGTAATCGATGAAGGGGTTGTGAAGATATTAGGTTCCCAAGGGGGTAATTTTTTTTTAAAGTTACACAAATATATTGAGTGGGGTGTAAAACGAAAGGGCTTATTTTGTACATTCCAAAATGGTTTTTACTTTTAATCTAGGATGTATAGTTTTTGAAATACGACCAAAGAACAAAAACTACGAAACCAGAGCTGCAAGAGCTCCCGTTTCATAGAGTTTCGATGTCTTCGTAGCTCATTGACTGGTCGGTCTTAAAAAGAGAGTGGCATCGTTGCGGTTTGGTTTGCAATGATTTTAGATGCTACTTGATTTATTTTCGTGATAAAAAAAAAATTGATAAAGAATGAAAATAATTGGGGTAAAAAAAGTTAAGTAAACAAATATATTGAGTGGGGTGTCAAATGAAAGGTCTTTATTTGTACATTCCAAAATAGTTATTATTTTTATTCTAGGACGTATACTTTTAGAAATACGACGAGAATTCATAAATATGAAATAAATGAAAAATTAGACACGACATTATGTATTGCATGCATGCTAGTATGTTTTACCATGAAAAGCTAGCGCAATAGGCATACTCGGCAGTAGTAGCACTTGAAATTATAGGGGTAGTCAGAAGAAAGTCCAAATGTAAGCCATCTACGGTGCGCGAGATCTCAGTTCGGGGCGAACTACTAGTTTAGCCTATACTATTTTCTGCGAAAGCCTGTGTAATACACAGAAGATTGCGGGTTCGATTCCCGCCGCGAGACAAATGTTTGGATGATCTGAAAATATTTGTCTCGGGTCTGTAATCTAATCGGGAAGTGATCAAAATTTGAGTTGCAAGATTCCACCCGGAATGACAGACAGACAAACAAGAAAAGACTTAGTAAAAACGTGGTAAAATAACCGTATTTTCGTACATCACACTAATATTATAAATGCGAAAGTTTAGATGTTTGAATGATGGATCCATGGATGTATATTTGTTCCTCTAAAACTCGACAACCACTGAACCGATTTGGCTGAAATTTAAAATATAGATAGTTAATGACCGAGAATAGCACATCCGCTACTTTTATCCCGAAAAACTGTACGGTTCCCGTGGTACAAAAAAAACAGTAGACCACACGGGCGAATCCGCGGGCGTCCGCTAGTTGTACTTATTCTTAAAACGGCATGGTTCACTGAGAGAGCCTCGCCTAACGACTGCAAAACGTCGTAGGATCAGCACTTGTCCCACATTCTGTAGTGTTTGCTTTGTCTCCTTTGTAAGTCAAAGACAGGTGAATGCTCTCATTACCTACGCCTACAATCTCTTTATACTATCCTACTTCCTATCATACTAATATTATAAATGCGAAGGTTTGTGAGGATGTCTGGATGTATGGATGTTTGTCTCTGTCACGTAAAAACTACTGAACGGATTTTAATGAAACTTGGAATATGCATAGTTTATGCTAAAAAAAGTAATTTCGTATGAGCAAGTGGCCAACTCTGGTAACGGAGTTTTTAGGCCGCCTAAAGGCCTCCGTCATGGCTTAATGACTTAAAAGCCGGGATCGACAATTTAACGTGCCCTCCAAAGCACGGAAGCGAGCGCTCAGCTCGTAATGCTACTTGCGGTCACCCATCCCAATTGTGACCGCGCACAACGTTGCTTCACTTCAACGATCAATCAAGAACGTCTCAGCAAGCTACGCAACAAGCGCTTCGATAGTTTATGCAGCACCACACGTATTGACCATGTCTTTCCTGTGGATATGGTCGGGTAAGCTGAGAGGATGGTTTAGGTGCTGGGCAAGCCTACTCTATCTAAAACATTACCCCAGGCACTACTGTGTCCCGTTAAGTGTAGCTAAAAGATTGCCTCCTGACACTGTATAAATCATCTAGTAAAGATGTAAAGGCATTAGTTTTTTTATGACCTGGAATTACACATAGGGTAGGTACCACGCGAGCGAAGCCGCGGGCGGAATCTAGTACAATAGCGAGCGCCCGCGGAAACCCAAGAAAGATAATATCCTTTATCTTAGCAAGGCTTGGCAGGAAGCATGATAAATAAATGCCTTGTGAATTCTTCTGAGGTCTTTGAAAATTATTCGGACTTTTTGAAGATAAACGCGTATTCATACTGAATTACTGATATGATAAACTGAAAATAGAATCTTTCTTTTCAGTCTCGGCCTATTTTTTTTTTATTAGAATATTTGGATTTTTCGTTTCGAAAACCATTTTGAACATATCCCTGATTACAGATAAGATAATACATACTAGTTCCTTAATATACACCCATGCCTGAACACCGAAACGCTACTTAAATATTTGAGACTTACTTATCTGTTTGAGATGTTCTTACTCTTCAGAATCGTATATCAAAATAAGCAATAGATAAGCGGGTATGCTACTATTGCACTGGTATTATGTGACGCTAAAGTGTGCGTTTTAAGGTGGCCGCACACCTATCAGCGCCGAATTCTCGGGGTACTGCCAGATTCGGTGGAATCGGACGTTTCGGACGCGGGCAGGTGTGTGAGGTTTCATATCATTTCATTAAAATTCGCAGTCGATTTGTTCGGCTCGGATAGGTATACGCTCATATTTAAATGCCTAAAGGTCTGAGTGAATATCTACCAAGCCTTGAGTGGTCCTCTTTTGATTTCGTTTTCTATGACTGATTTTTGTAAATAGAACGTCAATTTCTTCTTCTTTTTCAGCGTCGGAATGGCCAGTGATAAACAAGCCGCTAAAAGTGATCAGAACCAAAGAGAACAAACTGTCGAACCGATTCTTCCCGTACGACGATATCGAGACGGAGTGCCAGCTGACGATCGATGACGATATCGTGATGTTGACGCCTGATGAACTGGAATTCGGGTGAGTAAACAACCATTTTTAAATTATAAACGGGACTTAATCGCGTAATGAAATTATTAAGTCCAGTTCATAATTTAAAAATGTGTTCAAGTCGCGAAAGTTTAAAATATGTAGTAAAAACCACTAGTCGATTCTACACAAAACTGTCAAAAAAATGATTTTGCCGATACGAATCACTAGCTAGACGAATCCTATGATGAATTTTCAATTTTGTGATTTCTAATACGAATCATACTATGCATCATTATTATGATTCTGATAAAACGACCTTTTTAGCCCCGCTGACTTTATTCGGACTTTTATGAACATTAGACAATTTAATATGCGCTAACCAACGAAACGAACATCATGTCGTTTAAACGTGAATTTCTTTTTAGTGCCATCTGCCATCGATTTAATTAAACGAGATACGTCGATCGACCGACATCGACTGTTATTCTCCATCGACCGTCAATTGATTGGTATTAACAACCAAGACGTTTGAATCTATTAAACCATTGCTGCTGGTTGAGTTGCGAACAAATTATGATTGTCGACTGAAATATCAGTGTTTTTTCCGGATTCTATCTCAAGTCAAAAGTCAAATTCATTTATTCAATAGGATCACACAGTGTACCACTTTGAATCGTCTTAAGAGCTAGGTGATTCTACTCCTGTTCCTTCGCGACCAAGACCGTGAAGAACCAGGGCAACAAACATGGTTTGGGGCCTAACTTTCTTTTCAGTGATACTTTTTTTGTATTACTTATCTATTTTTTTTTTGTTTTTTTTTAATTAAGTAAGTATTTATTATAAACTAGCTGACGCTCGCGGCTTTGCCCGCGTGGACTACTATTTTGCTTATCCCACGGGAACCGTGCATTTTTTCTGGATAAAAGTAGCCTATGTTCTATCCCCAGTCATTATCTATTTATGTTTCAAATTTCAGCCAAATCGGTTGTCGAGTTATAGAGGAACAAACATACATCCAAACATCCAAACTTTTGCATTTATAATATTAGTGTGATTAGTGTGATAGTGTGATATTAATTCTAAGTATGAACGTGAATTTACTTATTACGGGCAAGCTAATCAATTACCTAAGTGTTGCACAATGGTCTCGATGGTCAATTAGAACAACCCTTCAAAGTTCAACGATGTAATTTATTTAGAAACGGATCCGCCCAACCCTTGTTCTATTTCTTGTTTTGTATTTAGACTTAAGCTTTAGATGGCACGGAAAAATTGGTTGTAGATTATTCAGAGCTTTCCAAGATTTCCACTATAACAGCTGAAACGTAGGTATATCGTGGTTCAACGTATGTTGGTGAATTGTTTTGCCCCTTGATTGTCTATCTTACTTTTATTATAATTATTACGTTTCACTGTGTATTTTGTGTTTAGTAGCAAATAAATGATGTGTCTATGTCTATCTTTGATAGATAGCAAAACCGGTCTAAAAACCTCAAATATGTCAGTTTAGTTTAGACCCGCTGTTATGACCAGCATAAGCTGAACCGCGATTTTTATCTAAACTATCGATTTATAGAGATTCCTTATTTAGAAGACTATAAGTAAAGTTACTTTTCAAGTAAAAGTAATGAATAGGTAACTGCAGTAAATGTCTGGTTAGTGCTACTAAGCAAAAGTTGAGGCAGTGTGGCGCTACTTTTCAATGTAAGTTGTATATCTTTTATTAGAATCTCGTTCAATGTAATGATGTGTCAGTTAATATTGCCCATATTTGTCTACACATAACGGGACTTTGAAGTGTCTGGGACAATGTTGAGATGGAGTAGGCCTCAATGAGATTTTAGCAATAGAGACGTCATACATATAAAAAGCTCTAAAACGCGGTGAAATTTTGTTTATAGCTACTTAGGTAGAATACAAGCAGCATTGAACTAAAAAAAAAAAAACCGGTCAAGTGCGAGTCGAACTCGTACGCCGAGGGTTCCGTACCTAGCCATGGTGCCAATTAAGCTAGTCCGCTTAATTGTATGAGCGCCCATACAACTCGGAGGACAGTTTTAATTGGCGTCAACTATGTATGGGAAATATAATGATAATTATTATTACGGGATTTTATCGCGTACCTTTTCTAATTCTCGGCGGTAGCTTCAGTACTTCAGTCATCCCGTGACCACGAACGCTGCAACGTGTTCGAAACGTCGGGAAACAAAATAAATAAAAGGTACGCGATAAAATCCCGTAATAATAATTATCATTATGTTAACAAATCGCGAAAGTTTAACAAGTTATATGTATGGGAACACCCTTTAATTTTCAACTTTTTTAACTTTTTGGAATTTTTCCTTTATTTGTGCTATAAGACCTTGCTTTTTCCCAAATTTCGTTATTATAGGTCAACGGGAACTACCATTTAGGTTTTCGACCCAAAACCTCTGGGGTACTTCCGGTTGACCTAGAATTGTCAATTTTGGTTACAAGCAAGGTCTTCCAGCACAAGTAAAGGAAAAATTCCGAAAAATAAAAAAAGTTGATAATTAAGGTAAGTTTTGGTACTCACAAGTTTTCACGAAAACCTAAATTTGCCTATATCTTTTTATAGTGTTGACTCAGGACCTTGATTTTTATACTCACAATAGGGACTATAGACCTTAGTATATGGTATAAATTTCAACTTGCTAGCTTTACCCGTTCCTGAGATAATCGATGGTGACACACGGACAGACAGACGGACAGACGGACAGACGGGCAGACGGACAGACGGACAGACGGACAAGAAAGTGATCTTATAAGGGTTCCTTTTTTTACCTTTTAAGGTACGGAACCCTAAAAATAGCAAAGATATGTAAAACCCCGTTGTCAGAAAGGTATAAATTATGTGCGTGCTGCCTGTAAATGCGTGTAACATCGCAAGACAAAATGCGACTGAATTTACTCAAGCTAATTACCTTGACTTTTGTTCGCCACGCAGAGCGGAGTACAACGCCTCTACCTCAGTTTATATAAAAGATCATTGGTAGGCTTGCCATTTTTTCATATAAAAATCCATTGAGTGTGAATTCGAATCCCTAGTTGTCTATACAAACGTCAAACAACAATTAATCTTTGCAATGATCGAGTATACAAAGTAATGCGTGCGTATCTGTTTTCTAAACACAGTACACCTTAAGAGTCACTTTCTATTAATTTCCCTGAGATGGTTTAACGGAGATTGTAAACAGTTTGATGGAATAAATAGTACTTAATAAAGTAACGAAAGTGATCTAGTGTGAGCTGTCACGCGCGAATAGGGCTGGCAGAACACAAAAACAAAAAAAAAATTAAAAAAAAATACAAATAAACTAGACAGCGCAGAAAACTATTAAAACAGCGTAGAATTAACAATAAAAAAAATGTAAAGAAAAATTGTAACCAGCTATACCTATAAAATAGCTTAACCGGACTGACTGACTCACTGATTCATCATCGCCGAACTTTAGCACGACCAAACAAGCAAACAAATTCGCTTTTATATTGGTATAGATAGACTATAGATGGTATATAGATAATAAGATAGAATTATTAATGAACCGAGAACCCAGTGGCTTCTTAAACTTTCATGAAACAAAGCACACTAATTGAACGTTAAAAACATGAAATACCCGCCTCCACAATTTGCTTTTAATAATTAAACAGACAGACTATGAAAAATAAGAAATGTTCTTTTTTCTTTAACATTCTATTTATCGATCGTTGAACTCATTTACGTTTTAGTGTAGTGACATGATATCTAAGATTTTCTTGAGTATCTACGTAATTGTTATAAAAATACTGGGCTTAATGCGTCCACTGCTACCCTCTGCGATCCCTACAAAGGAGGGTGCTTGATGTAGTATAAAGATATTACTTTAAAGTTTAAAAAACATGATGCGTCTCTTCGCTTCGACTCTGCGTCAATGTGAGTTGAGCCTTAAAGCTCAAACACACGCTGGCCCAGGCTCGCCGAGTGAACGTCAGTGCCAACTGCCAACGTGTGGGCAGCACAGCACCACTCGCCTCGCCTCGCCATCGCTTGCCTAGCTGGCCGAGTGAACACGAGCGTCAACTTAAATTGGTTTACAAAGACTCGCCAAGCGTGTGGTGTGGACGGTAGCACTCGCCTTGGGTCAACTCGCCCTCGCTCGCGCTGACATAGGCTGGCCCAACGTGTGTTTGAGCCTTAAGAGCAATCTGGTTGCTCTGCGTACACACACTAAAACAATGCTCATGTGAGCAATAAGCTAAACACACTTTGTGAATAGAACAATAACCGTTATTTTCTGTGAAGATTGCTCCCAAAGTTACCAAGTTTTCAACTTTCAACCCTTGTCTCGTTTATTGTACGAAATATGCGTATATTTTGTAGAATAAAGGAGTATGTGAGTTCAGTATCTTCGTACAAGCAAGTGGCTAACTGTTATTTAGATACTATATTCCAGATTCCTAGCATATTGTCTAGCTAGTCTATGGTAAGCGCAGTCAGAACTCAGAACATAAGTACTTATTATCTGTGGAACAAAATACAGACTGTTGATTCGAAACCATTTTTAATAGGTTATGGGCCCAGTACGCTTCCACTGCGCTCTCTCGTGACGGAGTTTTTAGGCCGTCTAAAAGCCTTCGTCATGGCTTAACGACTTAAGAGTCGGGACCGACAATTTAACGTACCCTCCGAAGCACGGAAGCGCTTAGCTGTTAATACCACTTGCGGCCACCATCCAAATTGTGCCCGCTTATAACGTCGTTTAACTTCAACGATCTAACAAAAACGTCTAAGCAAACTACGCCAGGAGCGCTTCTTTCTTTATTGTAGACTAGCAGCGCCCTCGCGGCGTTGCCCCCGTAGTGATGGTATAATGGTAATGATGATGATGATGAAAAGTAATTATATATCACGATCGCCGTGGTCGCGGGAAGTCTTCCAGCGACCACGGCTTCGGCAATCCAGTCGAAACGTCCGTCGGGCATAATAATAAGGTAATTTACGTGATAAATACCCGGAAAATTATGTATTTATAATGTGTTCTGATCGTGTTTAAAAAATACAACCTCATGAAAGTTTTGAAAGATTACCGGCACACTGACTTAAAGACACGTTCGTTCTCCCGGAAGCCGCGAACACTCAAGAACACGTTTACCCCGGCGGATATCGATTGCAGATATGACCGGCACTCGCACTTCACCTCGCTAATCCTCCCTCAACTCACATGCTTTACATTTACATACTTCATACTAATATAATAAAGTGGAAGAGTTTGTTTGAATGCGCTAATCTCAAGAACTACCAGTCCGATTTGAAAAACTCTTTCTACATTTGATAGCTTAACTCTTGAGGTAGGTTAGAGGTCATTTATTTTAAATTAAAAAGCGGGTGAAACCGCAGGGCACAGCTAGTTGTAAATAACTGTCAACCCTAGTGTGTCGCGAGTCAGTGAACACAACGCATCTGCTCGACACGCGTCGAACGCGACTCCATTAGACAATGTGTGCACTCATCAGAACGCGGCTCTACCTCTGCAGGCCAGCCAAAGTAGAATAAAAAACTCATGGGTACAATACAAACTTCAATTTTCTAAAAATACGGGTTCTTTGTCATATTTATATGTATAGTCAGTAGCTGCTGCCCGCGGCTTCGCTCGCGTGGTACCCGGATAAAAAGTACCCTATGTTACTCTCCAGCCCTCCAACTATCTCCACACAAAAAATCACGTCAATCCGTCGCTCTGTTTTGACGTGAAAGCAGGACAAACAAACAAACACACTTTCACATTTATAATACGGGTATGGATTACAAGGAGTGTTGGATATGAATGTGGAAGGATACATAGGTAGAGGACGGCCAAAGAAAAGATGGATGGATTGTGTGAGAGAGGACATGCGTGTGAAAGGAGTGACTACAATCGGTCAAATATGACAGTTTAGTGACCAAGCAAGTAGCTCTGGGCGTCGATTCCGGTACCGAACTTTTTATCAACCTCAACCAAAACCTCAACTAAAGCGACTGTTTCCATGACTACTAATAACAAACGACTCAGTTGTGGTGAGTTGTGGTGTCATTTAATAGAATACAGGCCCAGGGCCTGTATTCTATTAAATGACAACCGCTTTGGTTTTGGTTCGAACTCTTAAATGTCAGCCATTTGGTGAAATAGTAGAATAGCTTTTCAAAAATTTGTACTGCCAAAGTTCAAAACCTCACCACAACTGAGTCGTTTGTTATTAGTAGTCATGGAAACAGTCGCTTTAGTTGAGGTTTTGGTTGAGGTTGATAAAAAGTTCGGTACCGGAATCGAGCCCCTGCTCTGTCACTCTCATCTCAACGAGACCGAACGCGACAAAAGATACCTACGCTATCGTTTTGACAGTTTAAGACCAATTTCAGGTTTGAGACAAGTTAGACAATCAGCCTGCTGACTCTACCCAGTCAGCGAGTAGATTGAAAAGTTATTGGTTAGAAAATAAAATGTTTGAGACAAGTTAGACAATCAGCCTGCTGACTCTACCCAGTCAGCGAGTAGATTGAAAAGTTATTGGTTAGAAAATAAATTTTTTTTTGTGTTAGTCAAGATTTTTCCTTATAATTTTCACCCTCTCTTAGAACCCTATATAGTTACCCCTTGACCTTACCGGATCAACAGTCAAAGTCAATTATTGGTTGTGAAAAACTCGTTTTTACTACCGTGAAGAATCAAAGCAACAAATACCGTGTGAGGCCTAGCACTTGCTACGATCGTGTCATAACTTTTTCCAGCATTCATTCTCATCGCCTTCACCTCGCTGGATACTTTTGACCCCACATAAAATCTAAACTATATTTCCTTTATGCAATCTTTCCTTACATTCCTTTAGGACAGTGGTTCCAAACCTGTGGGTTTGTGGGGGTGATAGAAAGAAAAATATTCGTAACTAAAAGGAGAGGAATTTTAAGATCAAAACTTGAAGTTTTAAATGGGGGCATAATCTGTTTTATTGACATGTCATAGGGAAAACAAGGTTGAAAAGGTTAGGAACCACTACTTTAGGGGGACCTTCAGCCTCAGAGGTTTACTCTAGGTAGTCGGTACGGGACATCAAACGGGTCATAGTAACGGTCGATAACGCAAAAGTTTTATAAACGGAGTTGAAAAGACACCCTCTTAAACAAAGGCATTGAATAAATAATAAAGTTCGTCCCTTGAATATCATAAAGTCTGACCGTTCTCCATCGCTTGTAAGGGTTGAGTTTTTGCAACAGTCCCTTGGGATCTTTGAGAATATATCTACTACTAGCGACCCGTCCCGGCTTCGCACGGGTCACATCATACATCACATTAGAAACCTCTAAAATTATCAGTGTTTCTCTACTATACCTATACATAATGTTTGTAAATCATTCAATAATTTATACTACCGCGGCGTTGCTGGTTGGCGTTGCGTACTTACAGTTATCACTTAGTCCATTAGTAAATACTACAAACAAACTTCTGAAAATCTAGAATATTTCTTAAGTTCGTAAACTTCTTTTGATTAAGTTTTGCTTTAAGTAATATTAAAACTGAAAAGACAAATACATTTTGACTAAGTTTAGACATATCAAAAAAAGTTGCCAACGCAAATTATTTGAAAGGGTTTTCGTGCTGTCAATTTGGAAAGTTATTTTCTCGTAACATGGGAAAGCTGCTTATCACTTATGGGATTTAAGTACCTACTTGCAAGATTTGTTTTTGGACCTGCATCTGATTTGAAAAAAACTTTGATCAACTTTATTTTATTATCACATACATTTTATTATCGTGGTGCAAGACGCCCTAAGTTAGCAGTTTTAAAAGTAACAATTGATAAGATCAGGCTGCCTACCATGAGCTTTATATGCGATCCAGTTTAGGTCTTAAACCAGTGGTTCCCAAACTTTTTTTTCTCATGGACCCCTTTCAAAATTTTACTGGTTTCGGTGGCCTGCTGCTACATTTCCACCATATTCCCAAAATTTCTCGCCAACGTGGACCCCTTTCGAGTCTCCCGTGGACCCCTGGGGGTCCACCTGGACCACTTTGGGAATCACTGTCTTAAACTGAACTGCTTCGCTTGACGTATGCTATGACGGTGAAGAAATATCAGAACCTAAACATGACCTAAACTGAATTGTTAGATAAAGTTTCGTTCACTCAATTCGTACCATGACCGTTTAATACGCGTTGAGTTAGTTCACTTTTGTGTCAAAACTGTCACTTTTGAAACAGGTCATGGTACGAAGCGATCCAGATTAGGAACCGAAACTGGATTAGCTCCTAAACTGAATTGTTTACTAAGAGGTCATGGTACAGCTGCAGTAAGAGCAAAATAATAACTCTGCAGCATAACTTCAAAGGGTGATGCGCTTTTTCGTACAAAATCGTATACCTAAACGGACTTTTGTCGCTGATTTGCCAGTGGGGTGGGCCAGTGGGGTTGTTGTGAATACATCGTATTTAGACAACGCACAGTGTATCAAAAGCCCATATTTTTTAGATAAATTCCCAGAGTGACTTTTTTGGAATGTTTTTGCATACTTAGGTACAGTAGGATCAAAGAAACCCATTTTAGAAGTTTGGGTCAATTTGCCCACCGGGGGGGCAAGTTGGCCCCCCACTGGGGGCAAGATGAAATTTTATGTGCCAAAAATTATATTAGGCTGCAGAGGTCTTATGGAACAAGTTTGGGTCAAATCGGTTGAAAATAGCCTGAGATATGGCCGTTCAAACTTCCAAAATATCGGAAAAAGGGTGGAAAATGGCTATATTTGACCCCATATTGCTCAGAAGAGCACAACTATGCGCAAAATCTTTTTACACTCCTAGATTCAGCATAACGTGGGATTACTAGATCAATCAAAACCCCGATGGGTTTTGCCTAGAACCCGAGATATAAGACTTTGAAAATTTTCAAAAAAAACCCTAAAATCGGGTTCGATTTTAGGGTTTTTTTTTGAAAATTTTGTCTATCAATCACATTATTTATCTAACACTACCCCCCTTTTGAAGATGGAGTCCCCCAGCAAAGGCAAAACCCTCTAGGATGGGTTCGATTTTAGGGTTTTTTTTGAAAATTTTGAAAATAACGTGTTCCCGAAGCTATTTGATTATTTTTGTCATATGTAAAACACTTTAGATGGGTTCGATTTTAGGGTTTTTTTTGAAAATTTTCAAAGTCCTATATCTCGGGTTCTAGGAAAAACCCATCGGGGTTTTGATTGATCTAGTAATCCCACGTTATGCTGAATCTAGGAATGTAAAAAGATTTTGCGCATAGTTGTGCTCTTCTGAGCAATATGGGGTCAAATATGGGCATTTTTCACCCTTTTTCCGATATTTTGGAAGTTTGAACGGCCATATCTCAGGCCATTTTCAACCGATTTGACCCATACTTGTTCCATAAGACCTCTGCAGCCTAATATAATTTTTGGGATATAAAATCTCATCTTGCCCCCAGTGGGGGGCCAACTTGCCCCCCCAGTGGGCAAATTGGCCCAAACTTCTAAAATGGGTTTCTTTGACCCTACTGTACCTAAGTATGCAAAAACATTCCAAAAAAGTCACTCTGGGAATTTATCTAAAAAATATGGGCTTTTGATACACTGTGCAACGGCTTAATTTGCGTCAAGTTTATCATTTTCTGGCGCTCGAGATGCTTCTTTTATTTGCGTTCATGCGGCCCATCACCTCTATTCGCAATTTTATAATCGATAATAAAAAGAAAAAATATGACTTACTCTATTATTAATTACAAATAGCCATTTGTAAACAATCAAACCAAATTAAAGTTTTAATAAATTAACATAAAGGTCCAACAATTTTCTCCTATTTATTTTATCCTCTGAAAACATTTTTGTTTCTCAAACGCAAAAACCTAATATCGATTGGCTGGTTTTGAACCCTCGATCTTTGAATTAAATAAGTACTTACTTAGTTAAATAAAAAATTTAAAAGAACCGACTTCAATGTTATACGAGATTTTCTGCACTCTCGAGGTGAATTTCCTCGTCATAATCTTCACCAAATTTTTATGGCACCAATCGGAAAGTATACCCTTCCAAACAAAAAAGAATTTTTCAAATCGATCCAGGCGTCTTCGAGTAATCTATGAACACACGTAAAAAAAGATAGATAGATAGATAGATAGATTAACACTTTATTGTACACCACATGAACATTAAAACAAATTACAGTCACACAGAACATTAGAAGCGAAGTACAATGGGCGGTCTTATCGCTATGAGCGATTTCTTCCACAATAAAAAGCACAATAAAAAGATTCCGACGAATTGAGAACCTTCTCCTTTTTTTGAAGTCGGTTAAAAATAGGTTACCACCAGACCAGTACTCACAGTATTTTATCTAAATTACCTGAGAAAAAAAGGTTTTCGTGTACCCAATTTGGAAAAGCTATTATCTCGTTTGGGAAGGGCGATTGGTTGAGGTACTTTATAACTGAAGTTTGCATACGCTGTAGTAACACGCCAACTCGTAACGTAGAATGTATACACCGAGTATTACTAATGAAACTTGTGTACTAAAGTTTGTATGTTTGTGGTCCAACCGTGGTGTAACGACTGAACTGATTTTGAAACTAGGGTTGGATTGAAACAATTCAATGAAGTAACCGACTTACTAATTATCAGAAGATCCGGGAAGATCCATATTAATATCAACATTTTGATGCAAGTACATAAATAACTCTAATTCCGACCTCTGCTAATTATAAATGAATTGGATATTCGATATCGATCGGTTCAGTAGACAAAGTCAAAGGGAATTCGCCTGTAATGTAACAATCTAAGATTCAATCTTTGATTAATTATATGTCTAGATGGTCTCTTTCGCTTCAATCGCAACAAGAACAACAGGCCAGCTTTGAAACGCTAGTGTGCGTATTACGCACACAAGTATGCAAATCTTCTCTTGTCTATACAAGTGCTTTGCGTCACCTGTCAACATTGTCATCCATTTTTAGTGATACCAGCTCTTGAAAATTTCCCATAAAAGTAGGGGAAAATATGTTATGATTTCGAGGTGTCTCTAAAATTTGTTTCAAATTTTTTGCGGTCAATACTGGTTTTTGTTTACTTAATTTTTCTTGTAAGTATTCAATCCTTGGTTTCGATCCTGGATTTCGATCCTTGATTTCAATCCTTGATTCTTGAATCTTGAATTTGAAATCTTGAATTTTTGAAGTGACAGCTGTCAAACTTAAAACGGCCATATCTCGGAAACTACTCGTCCTAGACTCCCCGTTCTCAGTTCAAATGAAAGCTATGACCAAGATCTTCATTTTAAGTGACAGCTGTCAAAATGACATCTGTCATCTGAAATGTAGATCTTGGTCATAGCTTTCATTTGAACCGAGAACGGTGAGTCTAGGACGAGTAGTTTCCAAGATATGACCGTTTTAAGTTTGACAGCTGTCAGTTCGAAGCTTAAAACGGCCATATCTCGGAAACTACTCGCCCTAGACTCCCCGTTCTCAGTTCAAATGAAAGCTATGACCAAGATCTTCATTTTAAGTGACAGCTGTCAAAATGACATCTGTCATCTGAAATGTAGATCTTGGTCATAGCTTTCATTTGAACTGAGAACGGTGAGTCTAGGACGAATAGTTTCCGAGATATGACCGTTTTAAGTTTGACAGCTGTCAGTTCAAAGCTTAAAACGGTCATATCTCGGAAACTACTCGTCCTAGACTCACCGTTCTCAGTTCAAATGAAAGCTATGACCAAGATCTAGATTTCAGATGACAGATGTCATTTTGACAGCTGTCACTTAAAATGAAGATCTTGGTCATAGCTTTCATTTGAACTGAGAACGGGGCAGTCTAGGACGAGTAATTCATGAGATATGGCCGATTGAAGTTTGACAGCTGTCACTTCAAAGATTCAAGATTCAAGATTTCAGATTCAAGATTTGAATCAAGGATTGAAATCAAGGATCGAAATCAAGGATCGAAATCCAGGATCGTAACCAAGGATCGAAATCAAGGATCGAATTCAAGGATCGAAACCAAGGATCGAAATCAAGCGCTGATTTTGTCGAGCGCGATAAGGTAAAAATATCCGGAAATTTCAATGACTTGGGCACACTACTAATCCAACAACGAGTGTGAAAGAGACAAACCTATCAAGAAAGCCTCTCAACAAGACCAACAATCCTTATAACCAAGATTAAATTATAATAGATAGTAGTGTAGTCGTGATAAGGTTCAAATTCCCTTTTACATTAAAGTCGACTTAACCATCCTGTTTGTTTATAAAATCCTTGGATTCAACACTTTTTTTTATTTGCTCACGCTCTCACATGGGTAAAATCAAAGAATAATTATGGCAACCCTCTAAGAACATGTTAGGATAAAATTACAAAGTTTTATTTTCTTGTTTTCATAACTTATAGTTATTTATAGTTTACTTACCGATGCTATGTAACTTCCTTATTTATTTTTAGTCGTCCTTTGTAATTCCTGCACACTTTGATGGCACAAATCGCCATTTTTGTTTGCCGCCAAATTCATGTTTACAGTACAACGACCTTAGCGCGACTGAATGAGCGAAACGAACGAGTCAACCAACAGGTTGGTTGATCTTTTATTTGGCGTTTTGACGCTTGAAATCGGGGTCTAGACATCTAGTTCGTCCAAGGATTCAATTTCGAGCATTATGTAGGTACCTACGTTACAATCCTGCCATAATGACGTGCATTCGTCTGCAAAACATTCACATTATGTGCATAATGCTCGGTAGGTACTCATCACTCACTAATTAATGCCTGAATATTAACTGTTAAATTAACAGAAGTCTGTCTCATAAAAACTTGGAGTAGACTTTAATGTGAGGAGGCAATTTTTGTGTTTTTTTATTTAAACTAATTTTAAGCTAAAGTGTGCTTTATCCTCACACTATCTTGATACTAAATTTTCATGTTTTAGGAATTATGTGGTTATAAACAAAATATCACGCTACTCCTTGCACAAAACCGCCGGGAGTGGCGTGATAGAGAAGAGGCTTTTATCCAGCAGTGGGTGTTACAGGCTGCTTAGATAGATAGATAGAAACAAAATGCTTCGAGGTCAGCTAAACTAGATGGCGTTGCTAAAAGTGACCCGATCCTAGAACGCGCTATCGTTGCGTTTTGTAAATTGTAGGTTGGGCGTACTCTGACTAGAAACTTTTGAAGAAATTTTTTTTTAAATTTAATTTTCTATTTTTGTAAGGACATCAATTTTTTGATGTCTTCGATATTCCTTGAATATAATATTATTGATGATAATAAAAATAATATAATTCTATTATATATGTATATTAAGGTTGTCTTATGGAATAAATAAATTAAAAAATATTATTATATCTCGTCTACAAAAGAGGTCATTCAGGTTTCAAACATGGTTGGGTTCAAAAAGCAAAGTGCAGGGCTGCTAAAAAAATAAAGGTAGGTATGACCACCACGTCTAGGAAGTCTCTCCGAGTATTTTTAACCGACTTCCAAAAAGGAGGAGGTTCTATGTTCGGCTGCATACTAGGGCATGCAAACCGGTTTACCGAATAACCGAAAAAACCGGGTAACCGCCTGATTTGAAGATCGGTTTTTTCATGGTGTAAAACCCGGTTTTTCGATTTTTTTCGGTTTTTTTTCCGATCGATAAAAATACTCATAAACTACCGTTTCTTTAATGAATTATTATAATGGCCAGGCTCAGTCGAGCCAAACTGGCATTTAGACCATTCACAGCACAGAGAAATGTGCTGTGAATGGTCATCTCACGGACGCGACCGGCAACACGCTGAAGAGTGAAACAAGCCTAACTCTCAACCGGGTTGGCCTTATTAGAACTTGTTTGGATAAAACAATAGTTTCAAGTAAATTAATTTCATCAGGATACCACAGAGAAACCGCGGTCGGAAACCAGTACTTCATGTTATAAGCAAAGTTTCCGCTCCAAATTACCTATGTTTTCGTAATTCTGCTTGCACATGAAGAAAGTTTGTCTGTTTCATTCATAATAGTCGAATAAACCATTGAAAGTTAAAATTGTTTACCAACTCTTTCCGTCAGCATTAAAGTGACAAGGACAAGAACATTGTTTTCAAAGGGTGTAATTTGACTACTTCCGTAAACAGAGACCGTCATAAAATAAGAAATAAAAACCGCTGTTTCTATATTTTTTTAATATCGGTCATTCAAAAACCCATTTTTTTATCTGTTTAAGTTTAAAAAGTTTTAATGTATGTAGAATTTATGACATTTTCACCAAATTTAATCATTGTTGCAAATCTTCCTGATCAATGTTACTAAACAACTTTATAATCTGTAGTGTTATAAGCACGCCAGACACTCTTTAAACAACATTTATTCAATCAGATGTATTAAAATATACTTAAATTATCTGAAACTGCTCGCTAAAGCAAAAAATAAATTGTGTGAAATAAGGATGATCTACATGTCACATAGAACAAAATGGTATGTCTGCACTATTTCAATTATAGAGAGTACTTTTATTACACCCAGTATTATATTATTTCAACTATAGCTTTTGTCCAAAACTGTAATTCCTAGAACTTTGCGCTTTGTTTACGGGAGGTTAAATGAGTTTGAAAAATTACCTGAGCTATTTTTATGGGACTTTTTATTGGAATTTGTTTAGCTAACTCCAATAAAGTTCAAGGTGCAGTTCATCACGCTATTATAAAAGCAGATATTGACTAATTTACGATTTTTCAATTTATTGAATTACTTTGATTTAAATATTGATGTACTTTGTATCTGCCTAGCGGTGATGATACTGTCTGCTATGCCTGAATACCTAACTACTGGGTTTTTTGAGGATTTTGAAATAAAAAGATGCGTATCGTTTCGAATTCACAAGGCGTGTGTAATGGCGGATAGTATTACATAAATCAGGGATTGGGGTAAAAGGTACAATTTTGAAATTAGCCAATAGGAGCGCGGCACGTTAATTATAAGACATCAGTCACTGGTAGAAAAATATTAAGGTAACGAGAACGGACTTGATTTAATTATTGTTGTAATCGCGAACATGCCGCCGGCCTTGAAAGTATCAGCTTTCAACGTTCTTCAAGCCTCGGAGACTCCTCGTGCGCTTCTTGTAGGAGAGGGCAGATTTTCGCGTAGCTTCGCCGAACAACGCCTGAAGCCGTTTGAATGTCCGCTACTCGTGAGATGCCGTCCTTCCCCGGGATGGTTGCAAGTACTCGACCCATGTGCCACTTGAGCGGAGGAAGATTACTATCTTTAATTAAGACGAGTGCGTTGGTCTTTAGCTCCATCGTCTTTTCGGTCCATTTGTTTCGTACCTGCAACTCAGACACATATTCCTTGGACCAACGGGTCCAAAAATGTTGGCGAATTTGCTCCACTCTTTGGTAACGATTCAGCCGATGCGTGGGAGTATCGACGAGATCATCGCTGGCTGGCGCAGTTAGCGGTCGGCCAACCAAGAAGTGACCAGGAGTGAGAGGGGTTAAATCTTTGGGATCTGAGGAAAGAGGAGAAAGTGGTCGGGAATTTAAAACAGCTTCTATTTGTGACAACACTGTGTAAAACTCCTCAAAAGTCAAGCGTGCATTTCCCACCACGCGGCGTAAATGATGTTTACAAGATTTGACTCCTGCCTCCCACAGACCACCAAAATGCGGAGAATAAGGGGGAATGAATTTAAATTTAATTTGTTGACTTGTTGCGTATTCAATAATATCAGAACTACATTTCTGTAAAAAATGAGAAAAGTCATTCATTAACCCTACAAAGTTACGTCCGTTATCTGAAAATATTTCTATTGGTTTAGAACGGCGTGAAATAAACCTATTCAAGGCTAACAAATATGCCTCCGTAGTGAGATCACTGACCAATTCTAAATGAATAGCGCGCGTTACAAAGCACACAAATAAACAAATGTATGCTTTCGACGTTTTAGCTCCCCTACCTTTGCGATTAAGTACGAGAACCGGCCCACAGTAGTCCACTCCGCATCGATTAAATGGAGAACTTGGAGTTATCCTTTCTTTAGGCAAGTTGCCCATGAATGGCGTTAGGATTTTACTCTTCATGCGTGTGCACCTAACGCATGCGTTCACTACATGCCTAGCTAGGCTCCTACCACCCAAAGGCCACCACATCTCGCGTAGATGGCAAAGTAAAGCCTGGGTTCCGGCGTGGAGAAGCTGCAAGTGTTTAAAGCGAAACAACAATACAGTAAAACGATGTTTACTAGACAGTAGTATAGGATGCATTTTATTATAACTGAACTCGTCGGAGTTCCCTAATCGCCCACCTACTCTCATTATTTTATTTTTATCTAAAAATAAATCTAACTTCGCTAAGTTATTTTTACCTTTAATGCATAAACCGCTACTTAACAGTTTATATTCACTAGGATAACTTTCCATTTGCGACAATCGAATTAATGTTTTTTCTGATTCATCTAACTCATCTACAGTAAGTATACCTGTGCGTTTGTTTGTTTTATTGCGAATATTGTGTATGAATCGTAGCATAAATGCCACTGCGCGCTTCATGCGATTATATTGAGAATACCTATCGAATGTAAATAGAGATAAGGCAGGTGATTCATGCGCGACAAAAGAAGAAATAGCCGGTCTCAGTTCAGGAAGGTCTTCGCACGTTTCAATGACCTCGTAATCGTTTTCTGAGTAACTAGGACTACGTAGAAAGTCCGGCCCCTCCCACCATAAAGTGGAAGACGACAGTTCCTCCAGACGAAGCCCACGTGAAGCGAGATCGGCGGGATTCTCCTTTGTTCTCACATGGCGCCAATGAACATCTTTTGTAATTTCGTGAATTTCCGTAGTCCTATTTTGAACAAAAGTTTTTAATTTATTTGGTGCCATGCGCAACCAACCTAAAACGATAGTTGAGTCTGTCCAACAAACGATATTATTAAACTTGCAAGTTAATGAACTTCGAACCTTATCAAGTATCCTAGCACCTAGCAAGGAACCACACAGCTCAAGCCGCGGGATACTCATAGGCTTGAGCGGTGCGACCCTGGCCTTAGAAGTAAGCAATCTGACTGTTATTGTTTGGTCATTATTCACTGTACGCACATAAATACAAGTACCGTACGCCGTCTGCGATGCGTCGCAAAAAACATGCAGTTCTATATAAATAGGTTGGCTCCCTATAGCGTGCCGAGGAATGCGAACTGTATTGAGCTTCTGTAGGGAGATAACAAACCGGTTATACGTACGCACTACACTACATGGAACTGTATCGTCCCAGCCTATCTTGAGAAGCCATAATTGTTGCAGTAAAACTTTTGCGATAATTATCGTTGGGCTTAACAAGCCTAGGGGGTCAAATATTTGTGAAATACTTGACAAGATAGACCTTTTAGTGATGGGCTTTTCATCAATGTTAAATTGCGTGCTAAAATAAAATTCGTCGCTAGAATTATTCCAACCTAAACCTAACGTTTTTGAACTTACATTTTCGTTATGTTTAATTTCCTTCGACTGGTTCGACAAATCATCATCATCATCACGTTGGAAATTATACATCCACTTTTGGAGAGGAAAACAACCTGACAGTAGCGCAGCCTTGATTTCATCACACAGTTTCAATAAACTAGCCTTATCACTACCTCCCGTTAAAAGGTCATCGACATAAAAATCATCCCGTACAACCCTTTGGACGTCAGGGTTGGGTGATTCAAGACCTAGTTGTTTTAAGCACCTGACGCTTAAGTAGGGGGCGGAGGTAGTACCATATGTAATTGTGTTTAATTTAAACATGGATAGCTGTTGAGATGGATCATCGCGCCACAGGATCATTTGCAAATTACGTTGGTCCTCTTCCACCAAGCAATTTCTAAACATTTTCGTAACATCTGCGCATACAACAAATTTATGTTGCCTAAACCGTAAAAGAATAGAATATAGGTCACCCTGTATCGCAGGGCCTACTAATTGCAAATCGTTGAGCGATTTTCCAGATGTAGTCGGGGCGCTGGCATCAAAAACCACACGTAGTTTTGTTGTGGTGCTATGCTCCCGGTAAACGCCGTGATGCGGCATGAAGTAGCACGGCTTATCATATGAGCTCGCCGGACTCATATGACCCAAGCTTTCGTACTCTTTCATAAAATTTGCGTATAGTAATTTATAATCAGGTGAGCGTTGTAACCGTTTTTCTAGCGCGATAAAACGGCGCTCAGCTTGATCATACGAATCGCCCAATAGGCTAGGTGACTGTTTGAAAGGAATGCGCACAGAAAACCTACCTTCACTATCGCGTGTTGTTGTGCGAAGGAAATGATCCTCACAAGCGCGCTCATCCTCAGTCTGCGTATCCTTAACCGATTGAAGCTCCTCGATTTCCCAAAAGGAACGTAATTGCGTATCTATCGAACTGCTGAAATTACAATTAATGCGTGTAATATTCCGAGTTTGATTTAAAATAGGGCCGGAAATAATCCACCCTAGTTTTGTGTTTTGCAAATAAGGGCCACTAGGAAGCCTGATTTTACCTTCTCCTAGGAGGTCCCAGAATATGTCAGCACCAATCAATATGTCCACATCTTTCGAGTCTAAAAAATGTGGATCTGCCAACTGTATGTTGGTAGGTAAACAGAGCTGCGAGCTCCTCATTTGACATAAGGCCGGTATAGTTGCCGTTATCTGCGCTAACACAAAACAATCTATGCGCGTAACAAACGTGTTATCTACGTGCGATTTAATTTCAATGCTACATTTTTCCGAACACTGTATCACTGAATCTCCTACACCTCTAACTTCATGAGTGGACTGTAATACTTGCGCGTTAATTAAGTTACAAAACGATTTCGAAATAAAGCACCGCTGGCTTCCATTGTCAAGCAGCGCGCGCGCCTTGCGATAAGAGCCGTGCGCATCGGCCACCTCAATCACAGCTGTTGACAGTAGAACCGTGTGCATATCTGTAGATGTATTGCGTGTGTGCATGTGTGCCTTGTTTACATGTATCGGGGGTGTTTCCGAGCTTACGCTGCCGCTGGGCTTGTCAGGTGTGGTACTTGAATGAAATGTAACGGAGCTTGTATTATCGTTATGAATCAATGAATTATGTTTTTTGTTACATTTCCTGCAAGGGCCGTATTTACATGTCTCAGACGCGTGCCCCGAACGCAAGCAATTCTCGCAAAGTTTGTTATCACGAATTAACTTTATCTTTGTTTCCAAGTCACAATCAAGGAATTTCTGACACGAATAAAGGGGATGCATTGAGTTGCATTTTACACAGGGCTTATAGAAGCGAGACGGGCGTTCTTGTGGCTTATTTGTTGAAACATTGCAATGTGACGTGTTGTGTGTTGTATGTTTTTTGTTGTCATGTTGTGGATGATGTACTTTACTGTGTGAAAGTTGTAATGTTTCAAGCATATCTGCCCTATCCTTCAAGAACGCGAGTAAATCGGTCAATTTAATAATTCGCTTTGAATCGCTATCGCTCGCTAACAAAGTGCATTTATGGGTTTCCCATTCACGTTCGGTCGTCTTGTCTAATTTAGACACGATAATGTAATTGACAAGTGTGTCCCAGTTATCAGTAGGTTCACCTAGAATTTTTAGTGCGCGCAAATTCTTCAATATTGTGTCAATAAGCTTCCTAATACAAGCGGACGACTCTTTAGGCAACGCATTTATGTTAAACAACGCTTTAACATGGTTATGTACCAAAAGCCTACTATTATTATATCTATTCAGTAACAGTTCCCATGCGACGGAATAGTTATCTGAGGAGAATTCTAGTGATTCTAAAACCAACATGGCACTGCCTTTCAACGATGACTTCAAGTAGTGAAATTTCTGGATACTACTTATTTGTTTTGAGTTGTGAACCAGAGATAAAAACGTGTCCCTAAACTCCAGCCAGTGCTCGTACGAACCGTCAAAAGTGGGCATGGAAATAGTGGGCAATTTTACCAATTTGGATTTGTCACTACAACAAGAAGAACTAGAACAGTCAGTGGCCTCATCCCCGGCTAGCATAGATATCATGGATTCAGCGAGGGCAATTGTGCTATAGTAGGAATTTTCGAATGATTCTCTGTTAGTTAATTGATCAGGTATCTCGCTATCGAAAACATTTTCTTCTATTTTACTCTGAATATCATTGAACTCCGTAAATAAAGTAGATGCGCCTTTTATACGTAATTTCAAGTCAATGCGATCTCGAGAAGAAGAACCAATATTTTCACTATCTTGTAATGATTGTAAATAATTTGCAAATTTAGTCAACCTGCCCTTCACAATGCCTCGCTTCCTAACCAACTCGCGAATCAAATCGGGATTACTAGAAATAATACTAGGCGATTTATCACCAGATCTGGATTCTTGGCTCATTTTAGCGGTATCTACATTCAACGTGAGAGGGGATTTAGATTTATCAATAGGCATTTTGGTGGTCAGTGAAACACAAGAGTACTTACGGTTTGAAAGCTCGTATGGTAGAAATTGGGTAGAAAATACACGCCTGAAGTGCTAGCAACGTCACCAGACCTTGTTTTGGATGTTCACAGCCAACACTTCACGATATTAAGTACACTGAAATCAGTTTAAACACAGGTATCACAAAGAGAACGGGGAGGTGATAGGGAAGGAAAGAAAGGATGGTTGGCCCCACCAGATTGCGTATGAAGTTCGATGAAATGCCAATCCAATTCCTTTCCAAATTCCAATGTGCGCTTAGCCTCCAAGTAAACTTTGGCCCAGGTTTCCAATGCGTAGTGCGTATTGCGTAGTTCTCCAGCAGGAAGGTTATGGCGGCCGCGTGGCGTGATCGGGAATGGATTCCACAGGATGCTGAGTCCGCTATATGGCTCGTAGGACCAAATGTATCTGCCTAGCGGTGATGATACTGTCTGCTATGCCTGAATACCTAACTACTGGGTTTTTTGAGGATTTTGAAATAAAAAGATGCGTATCGTTTCGAATTCACAAGGCGTGTGTAATGGCGGATAGTATTACATAAATCAGGGATTGGGGTAAAAGGTACAATTTTGAAATTAGCCAATAGGAGCGCGGCACGTTAATTATAAGACATCAGTCACTGGTAGAAAAATATTAAGGTAACGAGAACGGACTTGATTTAATTATTGTTGTAATCGCGAACATACTTAATACTTTTTTTTAAAGAGCAATCGATTTCTGCAACAAGATTAATCAATGATGACTTTAAAAATAGTCCAATATAATAATAATAGTATTCAAGGCATGCTTAGTTATAATATCCTCTTAAATCTTCAGCCAATTAAAGTCCTAGGATCATCTAACTTATTGTGAGCGCATACGTTTTTTTTTTATTTATTTGACAAGATTAAAGATGATTAGATAAGATAAGATAAGATAAGATAAGATTTATTTTAACAGAAAAGTGTAGCGGTACAAGGTGTATTACTAATACTAAGTAATTAGTTGGGTATACTAAGTAGAGATTCTTTAAGTATGTACCATGAGTAAACCTCTGTTCCTTACACTAGGACTAAGAAGCCTGTATAGTAGGGTCACAGCGATTCGCACCGGTTGCTCTCTTTACATTATTTGATTTTATATTGTCCACTTGTTAACGCCTGTTTTATTACAATAAAAGATAGTAAGTAGGTAAATAAAAAAGTAAAGGTAAAACGTAAATAAAAAAACAATTAAAGAGGATAGGATAACAAGGACAGGTGAGTAGGGAGGGGATCATAATTTTGGTGTATGTGTGTGTGTGTGTGTGTGTGTGTGTGTGTGTGTGTGTGTGTGATGATTACAAACATAGTAATAAACACCTTAAAAACCTAGATATGGAGATGTCTATCCGCGTCTATTTTAGAATTCTTTAAATTATGAAATCGTATGAAACCTTGCACACCTGCCGATTCGACCTAATCTGGCAGCACCCCGAGAATTCAGAACGGATATGGGTAAATGGGGTAGTAAAATAATGTTAAAATGTATATTTAACACATGCCAATATTTGCCAGTATTCTATACATGAAAGGTTGTGCAAGTCCATTGCCACCAAGCGAAGAGTACTATCAAACGCTTATTTCACCTATGCTGTAAACAAACCCTTTAATTCTAAGAATTTTTCTTGCGTGATTTTCCCCGTACTACTCGTTTCACCGAGCTGTAGGCTCATTCTGTAAACTCACTTCGAACGTCGAAGAGCTGAATCCGCTGTGAGATATCAAATTTCGTATTCGAAATTTGAATCTTACTTCAAACACTTACAATACATTCTTGCGTATTTAGTGAGCTCGGTCACTTGAGTGAATTCGAAGTGAGTCTAGTACAGAATGCCTCGGCTGATTAGCTCCGCAAAATGATTATTTAGTCGAGCGGTCGTTCTAAGAAAGTGATTAATTTGTTTGTAAATTGACTGTTATCAACCACTTACTACAAACATTAATCCAATTGTAGCTAAACTAGGGTTTGCCTCCAGGTAAACGCTTTTATAAAGCAAATAAAACTAGCCAAGTGCGAGTAGGATTCACAATCGAATGGTTCCGTACAACCGTATAATATTAAAAACGGCTTATGTTATATTTAAAAAAGTTAAGTAAAAAAACGCCAACGTAGGAAAGAAAGCCGCGAAACTCAAATGGGACTGGGCCGGTCACATCTGTGTCAAAAACATGGAATGAACTCTTTTCTTTTCTTTTCTTGTAAAATGTGTCGTGTTAATATTCTTCGGTGGTATGGAGTCCTTCGTGTGCGAGTTCCTTTTATAGCGGTCATCGTAATACACACTGAAAATTTCAAGTGTCTACATTACTGACTGTATCTTTTGAACCATAATAGGGTATGCTACTACACCCTGTTACGGTTGACAGACGGATGGACACGGACAGCGAAGGCTTAGCTGGACCGATTTGGAAAATTCTTTTCTGTTTGAAATCTTTTTCTTTCCGATTGGTGCCACAAAAATTTGGTGAGGATCTGTCGAGGATCTTTGGAGTTATTAACAGAAATGCACCTCGTGCAGAAAATTGCTCAGATTAAAACATTTGAGTCGATCTTTTTTTAATTTTTAATGTAGCTACTTGTAATTTAGTGTTATTCTAAATTTCAGATTCGACGTTTGGCGGGAATTCCCCGACCGGATAGTGGGGTTCCCCAGCCGTCTGCACGTTTGGGATAACGTCACTAACTCCTGGAGGTACCACTCCGAGTGGACGAACCAGATCTCTATGGTAAGTGGACACTTAGGTACCATAGTAACGATGAAAACTTTTAGTAGTCTTTCTTCATCACTCACTAGCGACCTCTTAATTCGTAACCCGCAGTTTAAAGGCTCTACCTTGGTACCTACTTAGTCCATTTGTGTTGTAATGTAAAGCCGCGTATACATTAAGCGCGGCAGCCGCGCGAGCCAATGTTCGACCAGAGTTGACGCTCATTTGCCGCGCGAGCCAATATTTAGATATGAATTTAGTTGGCGCGCGCGGCAGGCGATCCATCACGAACAAACCGCTAAGGCGGATAGTCAGACCAAACTGGTCTGACTATCCGCCGTTTAACTGCAAAATAAATAGGTACTTACCAGAACCAGTATGACAACTTTTAGCTATTCTAGATTTTTCTCTTCTGTAGGACGCCAAAAGCGTAGTCATTTTCTTTTTCAAGTCAGGAATAGGTATATCCATTTTCTTACTGATTTCTACCCACGCATCATACTTTAGCGATTTATTGTGGTATTGGGAGGATTTGCTGTTCCACAAAAGTTCTTTAGCGCCATACAATTGTATTAGTAAACGGCACTTTTCGTTGTCCATTTTTACGTATTCGCCGCGCGAGCCAAATCACCAAAACTACAACCGTCCCCACTGCGCGCGAGCAAACGACTGAAGCTCCTTTGATGCGGTCTAAAAACCGACAGCGAGCGGATCGCCCCGCGGCACGTTCGAGCGCGGCAATGTTCGCGTCGCCGCGCGCGGCGGTCCCGTCTACATAGAGCGCGGCCGCCGCGCGCGCCAATGTTCGATGGTTTGCCGCGCTTAGTTTATACGCGGCTTAAGTTTGTCTTTACTTATAGCGTTTCTCAGAACGACCAGAGTATCGTTTGTCTAAACAAGTCTAATTGTCCAAAATGTATTCCGGGAATCGAACCTACGACCTTGAGTTGTACGGCGCTAAACAAACTGATCAACTTACTATTTGAGCTATTCGTGTTCGTACGTTGCACAGTGGAAGGAAAAATGGTATGTTAACTTATTACATGATTATTCTATTAAAAAATGTCTAATTAGAAATTTATTTAAAAAGTAAAAAAAAACTGCTAAAGAATTTTAAACTTTCGCAACTTGAATTATTAAAAAAAAATGTTATTAAGTATATTTAACAGATGAAACATAATATAAATTGTGTATGTTCCATTTTTAGGACATATTCAGTACCTACCAAAATAGCCTAAGTTCTACTAATAGCAATAGTAAGAAATTGGATGTTTGTTTTAAAATCACGTTTCGATTGCTGCAGCTAAGCCAATATCTGTGTAAACTGCAGATTTGGTTTTAGATCTGAACGTTTTGGCACCAAAATACTTGCAATATCTAAAAGCCAATTCATCGAATATACTCCCAGTTTGGCACTGCAGTAATAATAATGTCTATTAACAAGTCGGAGAATTGTCATTCTTCTTCTTCAATTTAAGGGATTGCCCCTTGTCGACATAACTGATGCCTCTTACTCCACGAAGGTCTTTCCAGGGCAGCCTCCGTGACCTCCTTATAAGACATGACAGCAACCTTCTCTTTCACTTGGCTCATGTAGCCTATCCTCGGTCTTCCTCTTCCTCTCCTTCCTTCCACTTTTCTTTCAATGATGTCCTTAGTGAAAATGTCATGTCGAATAAGATGGGCAATCATCTTCCCTCTTCTATTCTCAACAACTACATCAACTTGTCAACAGATTGTCATGTATTTAACATTATGTTATGCGGGACAAATGTTTGTATGATCTGCAAATATTTGTCTCGGGTCTGGGTGTTTTCTATGTATATTATGTATGTATTTACGAAAAAAAAAAATGTATATAAGTAGTATAATATCAGTCATGTGGTTGCCATAACACAAGCTCTGCTTAGCTTGGGACTACATGATGCTGTGTGAAATGTCCAGCATATTTATTTATTTTATTTATTTATTATTTCATGATAAGCATAACACAGATTTTTGTAAAATAATGTTTTATATGAATGAATTGAATGAATCTCTTCTAAATGAATTGAATAAACTTTCTGTATATTTTTCACTGTGGCCTGTCCTTGCTACAAATTGTTTGAACAACGCGCGCGCACGATCTAATTCAATGAGCCAATTCATTATGCCATCATAGCGCTGAGAGTTGATAGTCTGTTTAATTGACCTACTTATATGACTATACTATGGTATATTTTGAATCTAGGGACGATTCACACTCATTACTGGACCAAACCAAAGCAGAGATTAAAAAAAAAGTTAAAGCTGATTTAAACCAGGACTAACTTTACTCTTCGTTTTATATCAAAGCCATATAAAAATAAACAAAATAAAATATTACAAACTTAAGACCTTATTCCGCCGGTTAATTGTTCCATTACCATCTTGCTATACATATAATAGCCGCGATTATTAAACGAAGTTTTCAAGCCGCCTCGTAAATCACAGCTCAAACACATGAAGTGTTTGAGCTATTAAGTGTAACTAGTTATACCAAAGTCAGGGGTCTTGGAGTTTAAATGTCGGGTGAAATGGAAAACAGTCTACTTATTCATATTTGTACGAACTCTGGCCGTGCATCAATGGATTTTTCGTTTCGAAAAATGTAAATGCGCATTAAAACGAGCTCTAAACGGGTGAAGGAGAACATCGTGAGGAAACCCGCGGCTTAGTCAGCCTCACACGTATTGACCATGTCTTTCCTGTGGATATGGCCGGTTAAGCTGAGAGGATGGTTTAGGACCTAAATCAGCACCTAAACTTTAGGTGCTGGGCAAGCCTACTCCATCTCAAACAATGTCCCAGGCATTACAGTGTCGCGTTAAGTGTAGGCAAAGATTGCCTCCTGACACTGTATAAAGGTACAAGTCTGAGACCGACCGCAGACTGCAGACTGCAGCCGCAGGCTGCAAATCTCTATGAAATTGACACAGATTAACCATTAGTATCTGTGTCAATTTCATAGAGATTTGCAGCCTGCGGCTGCAGTCTGCAGTCTGCGGTCGGTCTCGGACTTGTACCTTCAATCATCTAGTAAAGATCAGTGCCTCCAGTCAAAAAGGGCACAACTCAAATTCGGCACTTTTCAGGAGAGCCAAAAAACCAAACTTTTAATGTTTTTTGCTATTTCGCAAGTGAAATCAAAATTTCTATTGATACAGAATTGTAGACAAAAAATAGCCCTTTCATTTAATAGTAATCACTTTCACGTTCGTTTACTATTTCTATATTTTTTTCTTGTTTTACTTGGATTGTGCCTTTGTTAACGCAGATGTAATGGAATAACGTTAACTATTCTAGTCAGTTTACTCGTACTAAAGGAAATATTACGACTTGTGCCTTTTGAATAATGGAATAACTTTATTAATACTAGTCGATTTACTCCTATTCAAAGAAATACTAAGACATAATCCATTAGTAACGAATACTTATTATGACAATAACGGCTTATTTCCATCAATTACTGATGTCGAGAGCTGTAGTTATGTAAATAAAATCTAAAGTAAAACAATAATTATGATATTTTTAATATTTATTTCAAAAAAATCAACATTATAACAAATGTTTTCAGTAAGTAAATTCTAAGTATTCCTCGGTATTTTAATTTACTTCCTCATTTTCTGATATAAAGCACAAACCGGGGTCGTCTTCAGCTCTCTCTCATTCAGAATTCAGTAAGTTGTATAAAAATCTTGAATTATGGTAGAGGATCTACCATAATTCAAGATATGCGTGGGGATAACCTGACTCACTAGTTATAAAGCCAACTTAGCTTCTCCCAGAAGCTCAGAAGTTTCCTGAGGTCACCACATGCTTCGAGGAGCGACCTCGGGTTGTTGAGGATATGCTGCCGTTGCGCTGCTACGCCCAGGTATTCCAGGACTACGTGGGCTGCTGATTCTTCTTCGGTTAGACATCCCCTGCAGAGTGGGATGTCCGTGGCACCGATGTTGTACAGCTGTTTATTGAGGGTACAGTATCCTGTCAGCGTCCCTGTGATTATTTTGATGTATTTTCTTTGTAGGTTCATCAGGCAACATGTCAGTCGTGGTGTGACTGCTGTTATCGCTGCTCTGGACTGTCTGTAGTCCGTCGTCCGTGTCCATCGATCGTTGTGAAGGTTTTGGGTGTGTTCTGTATCCAGGTGCGTAGCTGGGAGAACGTCAGAGGAAGGAATGGGGCTGGGTATTCCACTTGTGTTTCCGAGCCCCTTCTGGCTAGTTCATCTGCAGCGACGTTTCCCAGTGATCCACTGTGTCCCTTGATCCATTGTAGAGTTACCCTGTTCTTTGCGATAATTTCAAGGGAAAGGTGACATTCGTATATGCGCTTGGAGTTGCATTTTTGGCTCTCCAGTGCTCTAAGGGTTGTTGTACTATCTCGGGGACTACTATGCCGTATACTATGCCGTAGTCTTCTATCCCTCTCCATTTGATAGCAGTGGCAGCTGATTGGAAAATGGAACTGCGTGAGCCTAGTGTCATAGGTAAGATAAGATTAGTTTTCATGTGTTTGTATTTTGTAGTGTTTCCGGGATGTCGATTGACTTGGAATCTTATCACACGATATTATGGTAGAATAAATAAGTATCTCGTATCATGTGGTGTTCATCAAAACTTTTTATAAAACTTGAACAAAAATCGTCAATTTGGTAATACCTACTGGAAGGCAGAACGAGATCAATTACATTAAAAAACAAAAGTTAAGACTTATTTACTTCATCACATTAAATCAATCAATACCAGCGATACACAGATTATTATAATACTTACTACGTAAAAGATACATTTATGTCTCATTATTATCCTTGCTTATAATCACCAAAAGCAACAAATAGAGATATTCCCTTAGAAACATGCATAACAAATGGATCAACTTCATTTATTTCTAACTCTGTTTATCTAATGCATTGGAACATCATGAGTTATGCCTTTTTGTTTCATTGTAATATTTTTTTAACTGAAATTATGCCTTCATGTTCGATGATGTTTTGGGCTTACTGCTACTTATTTCCTTTTAGTTGGGAAATTTTGTCGATAACTAAAGACGTTCCCTTTCTGACAGTCGAGTTATACCCTTGATGTAGTTGAAAAAACCAGGTTAGGATGCAGCTAGAGTTATGAATTTTTGATATGTTATGTAATTGGATACGTAGATCACGATAGTGCAATAAAAACAAAAGGGCACAACTCGACTTATGTCCTTTTTGACTGGAGGCACTGAGATGTAAAGGCCTAAGTTATTCATATTTGCTAGGCCGTGCTGGCCGAGTGGCTTTCGATCCGAAGGTCGGCGAATAACACGAGCTCTAAACGGTAAAAGAAAACATAGTGAGGAAAACAATTAGCTTTGGACATACCTCTGATTACCCCCATGAAGCGCTCGTGGCGTAGCTTGCTTAGGCGTTCTTGATTGATCGTAGAAGTTAAACAACGTTGTGCGCGGTCACAATTTGGATGGGTGACCGCAAGTGGTATTACGAGCTGAGCGCTTCCATGCTTCGGAGGGCACGTTAAATCGTCGGTCCCGGCTTTTAAGTCATTAAGCCACGACGGAGGCCTTTAGGCGGCCTAAAAACTCCGTCACCAGAGTTGGCCACTTGCTCATACGAACTTACTTACTTTTACCCCCATAAACATATTCAAAGAGAGATTAAATGCCAGGCTGAGAGAATGTCCACCGCGCGTAGGGAATACATTCGTGAACATTTCGAAGTTGATGGATTGTATGTAAGTAATCAAACCAGTATAAAATGCAAATTAACGTTCTACCTGAACGTACCCCGATAATTTTTATTAATTAGGCTTGTTAATATGGCTTAGGTATTCGCTTAGTTAGATGAATGAGTTTATTGCGTACTTGACTATATTAAATGGGGTTGCTAACCCTGCGATCCTTGCGTGAGGATTACGAAAAGCTTTTTAAAAATTAACAGGAGAATTTATCGCGTAAAATCTCGTAATGTACCTTAATTCTTGACGCGATGTTTTACTGTTAGACGTAGTAGAGTTACCTACTAAGTATATTTCACTTTCAAAACATTGTATTGTATTTGATATTGTAATAATAACACACGGAAATAGCTCACGTAAACCATATTTGAGTTAGAAACCGACAGTTGCGATTCAGCCGGAGAATTTTTTGTGTCAAAGCGAGACGCATGTACGGAATTTTGTATAGGTATAGCAGGGGGGCGAATGGCAACTAAAAAAAAAGTCGCTCTCAGGGCGTAGAAAAAGATCTTCATTTTTATTTTCGTGACAAAAATTAGCTTTTTTTTTTCATTTTCAATGAAAATTAGCCTGTTTCACCAACTTTCATCAGAATCGGTTGAACGTTTTAGGCGTAAAAAGGTACCTAACAGACAGACAGATAGAATTACTTTCACATTTATAAGAGGTAGGTACTTACCTAGGGTGTCTTGTCTAGGGTGATTCGAGTGCAATTAATTAGATTTAGTGGATAAGAAAAGTTTGTTTGCACATTTTTGCTCTCGCTGAGGACAGCGGGACAGACAGCCTGAAAGCGGGACAGTCCCGCCCAAAGCGGGACGTATGGTCGTTAGGGATGATTCACAAAAGTTCCAACTCAAGATTTGCCAAAGAGCGATGGAAAGAAGCATACTCGGCGTCAAACGTAACAGCGGGTTTAATTTACAATTAAAAAGATATAAATTTCCGTGGCCATATTATAAATGTAAAAGTGTGTTTATTTGTTTGTTTATTTGTCCTGCTTTCACTTCAAAACAGAGTGACGGATTGACGTGATTTTTTGTGTGGAGATAGTTGGAGGGCTGGAGAATGACATAGGCTACTTTACTTAAGCCACAGGCAGCAGCTAGTTAAGAAATAAAATATGCTTCCAAAATTCAACAATATCATGTTTACAACTTATGACGTAAATAGGCTGAAGGCTTGTAATTAAGTAATTACAGATTAAATTGCATAATTATGTAGCTTTAACCGTGGCAACAGTTTCGTGAAATCGTAGCTCCGACGTAGCTAAACGTAGTTTGTAGTAATTACAGGGTTTTATCAAATCATCCACCCACTACCGAAATTTCAAAGATTAAAATAAGATTTTTGCTGAACAAATATTTTTCAACTCACAAGCTTTAGTAGTAGTTTTGTTTTTGTTTGTTTGTAGTAGACGGCCGCGAGCTGATTAACCTTACTCTATGACATAATTTCTTACTCTTTACATTCATAATTCTTTACTCTTCACATCTCATAATTTAATGATCATTAAGTTCACAAATCGCGAAAGTTTAACAAGTTATATCTCATAATTTTTACTTTTCAGATCTTATAGGTAATTCCTTACTCTTTAGATCTCATTATTTCTTACTCGTTACATCTTATAATTCCTTACTCTTTAGATCTCATAATCCCTTACTATTTAGATCTTATAACTCGAACTAAACGTCATCAACGCGCCACAAACCTTGTACAATCTCCATGTAGAAAATGTGGACGAGGCTGCTATAGGCCTCTTTAGTCACGAACGAAAATGTTCGATAACAAACTGTTGTGTAAATTGACTGGCGCCACCTAAATCATATTCAAGAGATGTCTAAAGGCCCATGATGAGATCTCATAATTCCTTACTCTTTAGATCTCATAATTTCTTACTCTTTAGATCTCAAAACACTTTACTCTTTAGATCTCACAATTCCTTACTCTTTACATCTTATAATGCCTGACTCTTTAGATCTCATAATTCCTTACTCTTTACATAATCATAATGCGTTACTCTTTAAATCTCATAATTCCTTATTCTCTAATTTCAGGTGTTGACTGGCGCTGCGTTTCATCATAAAATATGGTCGTGGTACTACACGTATCGCATGCCTGAGGAAGCTAGACGATGGGTAGACGACAATTTCAACTGCGAAGATATCGCTATGAACTTCCTAGTAGCTAATGTTACTAGGAAACCACCTATCAAGGTACTGTACTTATCTCTCTTTTATTAACTCTCTTTCTTCCTCCGTTCTTCGAGCCCACCTATCAAAATATAGTATTCTTTCTCATATTCTCTTACTCTCTCGTTCTCCGTAAGAACTTATCAAGATGAATAAAATCTCCATAGTCTTTTTTAAACTTTCGCGATCATTATTCATAATGAAAACGAAATACTTACATATATAAACAAGGTAATATACGCGATAAAATCCCGTGTCCATATACTAGTTTTCAATATGAACAAAATCTCCTATGAATAGTACGTCTGATGACATTTTGGAGAAAGACCGGAAAATTACTCTTTAACAGGCGAGCTTGAAGTGAAACATATGTGTCAGGGAAACGCTACTTAGTTTAAGTGGTGCTTATTATTGACATTAACTGTCAATTTTGTACACGATTCTGAAGAGTAAAAACGTCTCAAATAGATAAGTAAGTCTCAATTATTTAATTTCAGTGTAGTAGTTCAGTGGGTGTAGTCTATCTCAGTGTTCCGCAAACTTTTTGTGTTCAAGGTAAGTATATCTAGGAAAACCGAAAATTTTGGAGGTACACCATAAATGAAAAATCAATTTTGTATGCGAAACATGACCTTGTTAACTTGATCATACAGTCCAAAGTTGTGTTCAAGGCACACCAACTAATGACTACGGTTTCGAACTACGGAAACGATTCTTTCTTTTCTTTCTTACGGTACACCAGTGCTTTGCGGAACACTTTTGTTAAGGTATTAATCCTCCTTTTTTCTTTTGACGACTTTGACGAGACTCACATTGTTCGACTGGCTCCACACTGGAGCTTGACTATTTAGATTTTAAGCGGATGGATCACCGAAAAGAAAGCTAGGCCCCATACCGTGTTTGTTGCCCTGATTCTTCACGGTGTTGGTCGCGAAAGAACAGGAGTAGAATCACCTAGCTCTTAAGACGTTTCAAAGTGGTCATAACGGTCCTACTGAATAAATGATATTTGATTTTGATTTTGACTGCTATCTTTTCGAGTTTGCCAAGTCTGTCAAAGTGAGCAGTAAAAACCATCAGTTAAATCTTCAGATATACCTCAGCAGGAAGCAATTCGTTGAGGCGACACGCGACGCGGCTAACCGACGATCATCTAAACGGCAGTTCAGTGGTTTCATTGTTTAATGGCGACTTAGACCATGACCCGAGATATTGGATCTAATAAACAAACGTAAAAAGGCTCACGACTGTAACAAAGTTAAGGAAAGTTAGGTTTCTGCACTATGTATAAAAAATCGGAATCCTTATAGGATCATTTGCTTGTCTGTCTGTCAAGACCCTTTTTATTCATACGGTCCCATAAACCAATAAAAATCAAGCTCCAATTAAAAAAAATCAACAAATACGGCCTTTCATGTATTTATTTTTTAAATCTATACCTATTAATGACTTTTCAATTCTAGGTCACGCCGAGAAAAAAGTTCAAATGCCCCGAATGCACAAACACTGAGATGTTATCCGCCGACGCCCGTCACATGACGCAACGATCTGCCTGCATAGATCGGTTCACGCAGATCTATGGACGGATGGCCTTACAGGTAATATACAATTAATTATTTTAATAATATAGAAACTACGCATGGTTCTTCAGCTTATGGGTCATCCATAAAGTGCGTCACACTAATTTAGTGATTTTTGACCCCTCCCCTTCCCGTCCTTGTCACATTTGTGAGACCCTAATGTGATGTCACATATCTTACAATTTCACATTTAGAAATTATTAAATTAAAAAAAGTTTTTCGTTAATAGTTCTTTAACATTTCAACACAGATGTATAAGATTTTGTAAAGTGACGTCACGAAACTTAGGACCCCTCCCACCCCTTGTCACACTTTGTCGACCCCCCCCCCCTCCCCTCTCCTAAACGTGTGACGTACTTTATGGATGATCTCTTATGGGACAGGTGGTGGTAATAAGTCAAGGAACAACAGTTGCTTATTAACAAATTGGTAGGTACAACTTTGATGTTGTAAGTCCTAAGATACACGAAGAAACGAGTTGTAAATGCGCATGGTTACAAAATTTTAAACATTTGACTCTATAGATACCATAAATGGACACTGGCTTTTATAAATAAAATAGAAATAGACTCCACAGGTAAAATTAATAAAAGTAACAAACTTTAGAAATAAGAAATGAACAAATATTGTGGTGAATTTGAAATAAAAAATATAATGTAAGAGTATTTCGTATAAAATGGTGACTACCCACATTCTTGAAATAGTTTGTTTCTCGAAGCTTTATGTAATAATTATGAATATCATTGTATTTTCTGTCCATTTCAGTCTGTCGAGTTCCGAGCAGATCCTCTTCAGTACAGAGAAGCCGGTACCTACCCTCACGCTTACCCCGACATTGGCGCGCTTTGAGACGCCATTTTGAAAACATGGATTCTATCACGGCCATATTGGCCTCACGAAGCTTCGGCGAACTTCGTAAAGCCGAACACTTCCGAAGAGAATATTACCAGAAAGTATGGATTATTTTGGTCTATGAAATAGCTGCTTCGGATAACTTCGTAAAACCGAATACTTGCGAAGTGCATGACAATATTCGAGATAAATAGTTATACTGCCTTGAGTAGAAAGAATAATATCAGATAGTTTAATGGTTGCTTTATTTGTAGGATTAACTTTCGTTTCAATCAATTTATATCAGAAATTTGAAAACTAAATAAAATAAAAAAACACTGTAGATGACTGAAATAAATCAATTTGTCCGCTTTTATAATTTTAGACGTTTTCAATATCAGAACGTAGTTTTTGTTTCATAATGTATTTTAAGTTTCAAAATATTCACTATCAAAGTACCCACAGAGGGTCTAGCCAACTGGCATTCGCTATGAAGCGATTCGATTTCAAAAATTCGCTAACACTCGAACGTGACGTTTCATTGGTCGAACGTAAGATCACGTGGTCTTCGTTTCATTTATCCATCAATGAAATTAAGCAATGAAGCGAAGCGAATTGTAGAAATAGAATCGATTCATGCCACTTGGTTAGAGGCCCTGATCAGTAGTAATCGGTACAGTTAGATATTTTAAAATTAAAGCATACTAGAAAACCGTAAACATACGTCACTAGACGACTCATTTGTTCTATAGTCTGATATGTAATAGAACGGAAATATACCGGAGTATTTGATTAGTCGGAGTTGTAAGGATAGGTTGTCTGGGGCCTCATATCACATATGAAATGTAATATTCAATAATGAATCGTAATATACAAGTATAAAGTGTATTCATTTATGAAACGTAATAATGTAAAATTGAGGAATATTAGTCAATTTTAGTTTGTGAATTAATTTCACTATTTACACTTATTTCTTTTTTGGAAAATAAGTTTCTGAGTTTAAGCTTATTTATAAATGTACTTGGCGTGTTACTGTTTAATGATTACTTGATAAGTATTATAATTATTGTAATACGAATAGAAATATAAAACGTTCGCTCAGTAATAATTCATTTTAACAATAGGGAACATGCGTCTGATTCAAAAGCGGGTTAAATGTTTTTCATTATGAACATTGTTGCTTTAGAGGTATGTGTGTGTAATTATTTTTTAATATTAAACCATTTTCGATTAGAAAATAAATTTTAAAAATTGCAAAAAATAGTAGGAATTTCAAAATACTTGAAAAGGATGTGAAAGGATGTGACGTCACGAGTTCAAAAGACGAGTCAAGGGCGAGTCAGATATAACGATCCATAGATAAGTTTTTTTTTTAATTTTCACAATTCCTAAACTCGAACTTATTGTTGTCACAGATTACTGTTGTACTTAGTATCAATTTGTGAACTTTGACGCGTGACTTCACAGTTCACAAATTGTTACTACAACAGTAATCTGTGACAACAATAATAATACGTGTTTCAGGTGCGTGAAAATGTTAGTAAATTTTAAAAATTGTTTTAGTTACAAAATTTTAGTTTTTCGGCGCTGGAATTTTTGTTACGGTTATTTAACGATATAACCTATCGTTTAAAACCATAAAAAAAATTGATGCATATTGCCTATTGCAAAGCTTAACTATAGTCGTATTGATCATTATACGGACTAAAAGTGAAGGAAAAAATGTCATTTTTCCTTCAATTTTGATTAGTTTTGATACGTTTTATGTCAAAACTGAAGGAAAAATGACATTTTTTCCATCACTTTTAGTCCGTATAATGAGCAATACGACTATAGTTCTTGCTTGTTTATTTTCTTTCGTATTTTAAATAGTGAAGAATACTTGACTAAGACTGATTTTAGTCTCACGCTCACCGTCAGCGCTGATAGGCGAGTGATCTTTATTACAATGAAATAAGGATACTGATTGTCCAGCACTGACGACAGCAATCAGCGTAGCCATTTCTGCTTAACAATCAGTATCCTTATTTCATTGTAATAAAGATCACTCGCCTATCAGCGCTGACGGTGAGCGTGATACTAAAATCAGCCTAACATGCAAACTTACGCATTTGTATTATTATTAGAGTAAGTAAAGGTACCCAGACATTAGTATGTAAAGAAATGAAAACGAACTTAGAAAGTGTGGACAATAACAAAATTTGATGAAGGCTGTATGTGAGTTAGGAATGGGATTTCGTCCCCAAAACCAGGGTAATGTAGAAATAGCACCATTTTTTTATTTTACCCTAAAAATCCCGAATCGTATTCACTTTTGTGGAGATCCTCTAAATAGGAGACTATTGCCTATTTTGGAGTTTAACAATACTCCCCAATTTAGGGGATTTACTGTTACTTATCAATCAATTTATTTATTAATATTTTGTTAATAATTTTTTAGTAAGTTCATTTGAATCTGATTAAAATTCAAATGAATAGGGTAGTAAAAAAATATCCTCGAAAATGCTAAGTAGATCTCTAGATTTCGTCTTAATCCTTTTTAGAAGATGGTTTTTATAAAACCTAAGGTCATTGCTCGTTATGGTAAAAAAAACATTCAAAATTAGGCACTACAGTGTCCCGTTAAGTGTAGGCAAAGATTTCCTCCTGACACTGTGAAAATCATCAAGTAAAGATGTAAAGGCCTAAGTTTAGTTTAGTGGGGTTATTGTTAGTATTTACTTCTGTGCCATTTTGAAATTGTGATTTTTACTTTTGGTATCTTGAGCCATTTTTTTATGTTTGGCACTGGTTTTACATAATTTATTTACTCATAGTTTACTTTGTGCATGTTTTGCACTCAATTTTTTTTTGTTATACGGACGATTTTCTTACGAGAATAATTCCCGTGTGGTAATAATTCTTAGTTTTCATATTTTTAATACAAAAATACTGACTATTTTAGGATGACACGGAAAGTCGCGATATTTACCCCATTTATACCATTTTATTTGTTATTTTTTTATTTTCGGTTGTTATCTTATGATTTGAAATTATTTTTTTATAATTTGGGCTACTCTGACTTACACCAAACTAAACTATAACCATATCGACATTGATAGCTAAAAAGATCAATGTAACAAATTTCGTAGTTCGCATTACTAATCTAATAATAAATATAATAATAATATGATTTTACTGGTTATCAGAAATATTATACAAACATATCTTTTAATCTCAGTTGTTGAGCAATAATTTTAACAAAATTTAGACCAGTTTGATGCTAATAATATAAAAAATCAATAGAGTTTACTTTGTAGTAACATGAAATATGACAATGAGTTTAAATTAGCCTCCCTGTTGATTTTACATATATTTTTAATTCTAATTGTTCTTTTATCAAATTAAATAATAATCCCCACTCTTTCTACCTTTACACTTCTTCCAACGGATCTTGGCATGCGTGAAGTTAGCTATTTCGATTCGCAGTGCGACTTTTTCATACAAGTATTCATATTGCGCAGCGAAAAGCCTAACTTCATGAATGCCTAGATCCATTGTGACAACTGTACCTTATGGTTTAATTTAAGCAATAATTAATATAACGTAAATATTACATTTAATTTAGAAAGTTTGTAATATTCATTGTTTTAATTAAAGTTCTTGTCAGAGAGTCAGAATTTGACCTAAAAAGAAAGTTTAGTTTAGTTTTAGTTTTGAAATGATGTACCTAATAAAGATGCCATCTGTCCGTAGTTCTTAGGAAGTAAAGAGATTCTAAAAAGTATAGATAAATTATAGTTTAATAGTCCATTTTGACATATCGGTGCTTGCGCGAAGGAAAAAATGAAAATTCCTAATAAATAATTTTATAATATTGTAGTTTAATGTATAGTGGGCACGTTTTTAGTAGTGAATGATTGTAGTTTCATAGATCGCATAATTTTAATCGCTAAAGATTCTTTTTTATGTAAATAAAATTAAACTGCTCGATTTTGAGCATTTTTGTGTAAATATTTTAGTTTATGAACACATAACTTTATTATGTAACATATTTAAATCAAAATCATGAGTACATTGTACATTTTTTATTGTGTATTTATTATTTATAATCTAATTTTATTAGGTGTACTGAATGATTTATGTCTTTTGATTTTTGGAACAGTAGTGTTTGTATTTTTTCTTATTTTATGAATCATAGCCAAAGACGTAAGCCACTAGTCTCTGAGTATTGATTCGAATGCATTTATTATTGTTTACTTATAATAAATTTTCTTATTTTTACAAACTTTAGTCTATGGTGTGTTACCGATATCAGAGTGACTGATGCTAGGTTTAAGTGGAGATTACTGTAGATAGATGTTTAATGTGTAAGTACGATGAAATATGTAAAAATATCGAAAAGATCGTTAAAAAAACGATAACTACTAAAGGATGACTCATGCTAGACCGTGTCGGGTCAGATCCGAGCGTCGGCCGTAGCACGGTCAACTAATTATTTCATATATTTTGTACCAGCTTCCGCCTGTGGCTTCGCTCACGTGGGAACCGGATAAAAAGTAGCCTATGTTCTATTCCCGGTCATTATCTATCTATATTTTAAATTTCAGGCAAATCGGTTCAGTCGTTGTCGAGTTATAGAATAACAAACATATATCCATCCAAACATCCAAACTTTCGCATTTATAATATTAGTGTGATATTAGTGTGATTAGTGTGATAGTGTGATGGACACACTCACGCTATACCGAGTGACGGTCGAGCAAATGACAACGCCGGCTCTGTGACCGTGCTATGGCCGAAGCTCGGCTCGGACCCGACACGGTCTAGCGGGAGTCATTCTTAAAATGCGGAAACTAATTTTACTAATTTCACTAATTTCCAGATTTGTATAGTTTTTTAAGGACAATAATTGAAAAATTTACTAATTTTTTTTATCGAAAGGTAGCTGTGCTTTTTAGTATTATGAGACCTAAATTTCTAGCTCTAAAAAAAATTTGAAAAACTAAAATTAGTAACAGTAACGCAGGTTTGAAAAATGCTTTAGTTTTTAAAAGCATATCAATAAATTCTTTAGAACTAGAACATCAATGTTGTCCGTTTATTCATAAGATCATTCAATTATTAGGAGAATTAAATTAATTTTTATACGTAGAATAATTTAAATAATTTTGGAATAAAAAGCAATTACAAAGTCTTCTAACAACACGATATTATCTCATTTAGTAAAATCAGTGTGTTGTAAGTATAATTATAATAATTTATCGGCCTATTTAGTTTCATATGAAATAATTTAAATTATCAGTTATTTGTAATATTTAGGCCTTCAAAGGATCTAAATCTACCATTTTTTGATAAAATTAAGAGCAATATATTTTATTTTGGCAGCTACATATTTAATTTCTAGAAAGTACAATCCTTAATGTCGCGTTTGCACGCTTCTGAGCAAACAGACATTTAACTAGCGCTATCTTTTGTCGCGTTCGGTCTCGTTGAGATGAGAGTGACAGAGCTACTTATAGTCCAGTCAAAATAGACATCCATCATGCAAAAATTCCCAGAAAGCTGAAAATTGGTAGGAATATTAGAAACACCGTTGTCAACAAACTGAAAAGTCCCCATCGATCCCATGTATGGAAAACTTTTTATTCAAGGTCAAAGTTGACAAAAATCGGTTTTTTGGATTTTTCAGCCAAACGGTTAGTTTTCGGGCTATTTTGACTGGTCTATTGCGCGGTCACTGAACTGGTTGAATGTCTGTTGAAAGCGTGTAAACGCACCATAAAGGTCGATACACATCTGACGGGAGATGCGTCGCGTATCGTCCATGGTTAATAATAAACCGCCACCCGACGGATCTCTGCGATCATGCTACGAAAACCTTACGAACTCAAGTTCGTACTGTAGTTTTAATTCCTCTGTGGATACTGTGCCTCGATCGCCAGTATGCACAAGTTTACTATTCGATCCGTGACTGTAGTAAAGGCTCTCAAATGTATGGGATTCCGGTGCAGCGCCTCCAGTGGTAACTTGACTGAACTAAAATCCCAATACATTTGAGAGATTAAACTACAGTCACGGATCGAATAGTAGACTTTGTGCATACTCGTGCTAAAGGCTCTGTATAGACATAATTTACTATAGTCACGGATGGAATAGTTATCTCGCGATACACCCACTGTTACGTTACGTGCTACAAGTTAAGTGAGTACCTACCCGGCTAAACAAAATTCGCCCTACGCATCTTCTGTCAGATGTAAACCGACCCTATTACTAGAAACATCGACTTTTCTATGTAAACAAAATAATTTACGCCTATAATAATACCAATTCCTTGTTAATATTCATTTTGGGTGCTATCCGCATAATTTATTTGTTAGAGTTTTAAATGTTGAGCTTGTTTTTCGATAATCACTCATTTTATGACAAGTCAAATAATAATTTGTTTATAAGACTATAATTTTATGACAAAAGATGAATAATTTATATTTTAAGTTGTGCAACTGCCTACTAAAATTGTATAACACTGCCAGTTAAGTACAGTCATTCAAAAATCTTTTAATGTTTCAGGGTTAGGACATTCTGACAGATTTTCAAATTACTAGGAATACTAAGGAAATTCGAGCGCTGTTTCTTTTCATCATATCAAAAAAAATATAAATCTTGTTAGGACAATCTTATTATCTAAATTCAATCAGAAATCTGTTACATTTTTATGATTTTTGAAACTACAGAAATCCACAAGAAATATTAGACCGATAGATGGCGTTAGTAGTATCATAATGGTGTGTAAGTAACCAAAACCAGTCTTCACGTTCAGCTTTTCACTGCTTTTCAGCTTCTCTTTGCTAGGTGTGACTGGAAATATGAAAATGGCAGAATTTATTCGCTTTCGGGCTAAAAACGGATTATACGACTCACTACAGCCGTCTATACCCGCCTGTAGGGTGCGATAGTTCATTTAAAATGTACTTACGAAAGTATTTTTTGCTATGCGATGCGGCCCGCCATAATGCATGCGAACCTTTGCGATTACTGCTGACTGTTAGGTACTCCAAATATGTCTGTTTCGTCCCAACCTTAAAACATTTTCCTGAACAATATTATACCCTGCTCTGATTAAAAGTTAATCTAAGAAACTTTTTTTTTTACTTCATAAAAAATGGTTTATTATTTTTATTAATTTTGTATTCCTGTAAATGTAATGTAAAGTACTTATTAGGTATTTAATTTGCGATTATGTACAGCATGTAAATAGTACAATTCTAAATGAGAATAAAAGAAGACATATCAGTTTGTAACTCATTGTATTTTTTTTCTTACCCTACATAATGGACCTACCATTAAATTAAGCTGAAACAAAGTAAGAAACTGAAGAACAATATTTTGAAGATCTCCTTACTATCTTCTGTCTCACTCACCCACTCACTTTTTTATATGAAGCTTTTTATACCCAAATTTTTCACTCTTCCGTGCAATTTTTCAAATAATTTCTTTCAGACAAACCTTGTCCTGACAATTACATACACAACAAAAAAAGAATCATCCAAATCGGCCCAGCAGTTCTCAAGTGATGAGGGAACAAAGATTCGGCAATTGAATTTTTGTTTCAATTCACCACTTGGCCGATTTGGGTAACTTTCAACTTTTGAAACTTTAAATAATTTATTTATAAGTACTTAATTATCTTATCTAGATTAGAATAAAATAGATAGGCTTCGTAAAATGTTGGTACCTACCATTGACTGAAGCTGTGGGCGGGAATTAGACTTAAAATATTGAAATTATGAGCCCTGAAATAAATTCGAGAATTTGACATTTCCGAAAAGTGATTAATTGTGTCTGTTGTGGCCCCTTTATTAATTTCCTGACATTGTCGCTTACTCGGCTCTCGAATACGGAAATACTATAAATCCTAAATTCTATTAAAATTCCCATCAATATTTCTCCGTTGCCAATTTAAGGACAAAGTCGCCCGCTATACTTTACACAATGCATTATCCGCAACATAACTCCACAATACCGGAGAATAGTCAACATTTCACAAATAACGTCATCTAGTAGCCAATTATTGTGGAGTTTCTGGCTTTTATGTCTCTATTGATTAACCGCGGTCTAATTAAAATAGTTTCGGTGTAATGCGAATAAATCGGAGTCGTTTTGTTCGTGCTACATATTTGCTCCGACGGTAACACTTGCGGCGAGACAAAGGTACGATTTGCGAGGTAGCGCGCTTTAAATATATCGCCTGGAAACTTACAATGCGTAAGGTGAAGGCGCATTTGTGAGGAAAACAGGTCGATTTAAGGCGGTTCTCATACTGGCAACGCACCCCGCTGCGTTGTGCGTGGCTGCAGATTTTAAATTGTAAGTATATCTATCCTGCAAGTCGATGCGTTGTCAGTGTGTTGTACTATGCGTGTTTTCAATACAAATTGAGATACTTGTAGACAATGTTAAAATCTGCAGTCACGCACAACACAGCGGGGTGCGTTGCCAGTGTGAGAACCGCCAAGTCCTGGGTTGAGGGCAGTTGAGCGTGTATCATTCCCTTAGGTACACTTATCACCTTATCAGCATGGACGTATATAAGGGGGGGGGGGGGGGGGGGGGGGGTTAGGGGGTCCGGACCCCCCCATTAGCCCATTAAGTTCAAAGAAACCTAGTCAATGCATCCATGTGCACATTTCCGAAGAAACGTGCCTAGGTATGTCACACGGCGAACCGGCCGCTTCAGAAAACGTCGTGTGCCCACTCCAATTCCATAAAGGTGCGTACCTAATCGTTTTCAGTTTTAAAAGTAGGCCTACAGATTCAGGCGCTCTATCTAGCTCATATTAAGTACCTGCTTTCTGTCTAAGTTCGTAAGTAGTCGATATATGGACGCCCGGCTGCTTTGTTCAAGGTGCGATCGCATCTTTTCCGCCTAATAGAATAGGCGTGATTCAATGTGTGTTTAGTGTCGGCTGCCGTGTCATTTGTAAGGTTGTTAGTTTATAAATACGACGTTTGGGGAATCAGGGGTAAGCGTAGGGTATTTTGCCTCTTCAGGTACCTACCTAATATCTTCCTACTTACTTTACAACAATCCATCATAGGTACCCATATTATAAATGTGAAAGTGTGTTTGTTTGTTTTTGTTTGTCCTGTTTTCACGTCAAAACAGAGAGACGAATTGACGTGAATTTTTTGTGTGAAGGAGAGCTGGAGAGTGACATAGGCTACTTTTTATCCCGAAAAAATGCATGTTTCCCGTGGGATAAAAAAGTAGTAGTCCACGCGGGCGAAGCCGCGGGCGTCCGCTAGTGTAGGTATTATAAATTTCTAGTTTGGATAATTACCTATGCACCTTACAAAAATCATATGAGTAGGTAATTACTTGTCAGATACCTAGATCTATTTTATGTAAGTTATGTAGGTACAGTAGCATTAGTTAGGTACATAGCAAACAATGAAATCCAATCCATAATATCATCAACATTACAAGTCCCTTTAACCAATTAGGTAGGTAGAGTTCCTATTTATTTTTTCCGCCATTGCGATTTAGCTACAATGCGGTATGCGCGTGCGCATCTCGCGAACGGAACACGGGATTCGCGCGTTCCGTCCATTCTTCGCGCTCTTCACTCTTTTACTTTTTTCACCTGTTCAGTGTAACATGGCCTGATATTTGTTAGTTCTAAAGTATGTTGGGTATTTAACGTGAATTAAATCGAGGCTTTTATATGCATAAGAAATCGGATCAGCGATTACTCTTGGTTTAAAATTTGAAATTCTGAGGGCATTGTGAAACTTTTTATGGGTGCTCAATAAGTAGGTAAGTAAGTAAGTAAGTAAGTTCGTATGAGCAATTGGCTTTACTTAGGTACTTATAGGTGCTAACACTAGGTAGGACCCGCGGTAGAAAAAAAAAATGTTTTTTTAAACCAATAAATTTATTTTGTCGGAACCTATTTAATTAAAAACAGGTGGGTATGTAGGTAGGTAAGATAATTAGGTACCTAAGAATATAAAGATAAAACAATGGTCAACGATGACGCCAATTCATTATATTCTAATATAACATTAACATATACATACCCGATATATGACTTCACCATAAGTAGGTGCAGCTTATGAATCAAACACAGGTCGTTGACATCCTGCCTATGACAACTTACCCCTAGTAGGGACTCCATGTTTGTGGGAAATTGGAGACTTTTCTCCCACCAAATAACACAGAAGCAGATTAGTAGGTATTATGCTAAAAAGTTCGAACTCGGTGTGGGTTCGAACTTTTTAGCATCATCATCATCATCATCCGCAGCCAATAGTATCCCACTGTTGGGTGTAGGCCTCCCTTTGTTTACGCAAAACAAATAATTAGCATAACACAATATAATCCATACCCCACCCAAACTGGATAGTTTGTACTTACCTACTGTTTGTATTTAAATTAAAGAAGTTAAAGTAAAACTTAAAACTGAAAAACCGTAAAAAAACTAAACTGCAATTTTTTTTTTCACACACTAATACTCTGAACTATAATTTTTTTTTCACTGACCAAGTACCTAGGCTAAATAAACGAATTAATCAATATCAAGGGCAGAATTAAACTAGGTAAATAAACACCTCTGTAATATTTTTTTCTAATCGTGATTTTAAGTCTACGACAGAGCTACGAAAGGTGTTATCAATACAAAAGACTTCAACGCGCTCCTGCGATGCACAGCACAGAATTGATAGTGATCAAATTGGTGATCAATCATTTTTGATAAGATAATTTCTTTACATAATATTATTTCTTTACAGATTTCACACAATTATTCAAGATTTCATCGTAAGTTTTAGTAGCAAGGGTAAAACGCGCTGACTACAATTACCTACCACAAAACCTGTAAGTATGTTTCGATCGCTAGCTTTAATTGTTCGCAAATTTCGCAACTAGATAGCGCTGTATGTGATTGACTTCAGGCATCACCATGTATTTTGTGCTCCAGCAGTGAGAGTCAGAATTCCAGTGTTTTGTGGATTCAGACTTCCGAAAATGTATCCGTGATTGGATGATTTTCTTCGGAAACTGACGTCTATCCGAATCGAATGACTTTTTTGCGATTTAGAGCGTTGGATCCGATACTTTGACATTTCATATAGCCCGGTAAGAAATAATGGAGTCCCTACATCGGGTATTGAATGGCGTTGCGTCAACAGCACCATCGCGGGCGCAGTCGCCGATTTTGGCGAGGAATGCGCGCCGTGGTGCAACTCGAGAGCCGCAGGTAGCTCGGATGGCAAATTCAGCAGATTGATTCGCTTATCAAATGTACAGTTGTCACAATGGATCTAGGCTAGGCATTCGTGAAGTTAGGCTTTCAAAAAACAAACATTCCTGTGATTTATGCATATTCCCCCTTACTTATGAAAGATGTTTAAAGTTGAACACTGGTTAAACAACGTCAGATTTGTCACTATTCACAGATAAAGACAGGACGTTGTTTTAACCAGTGTTCAACATTAAACATCTTTCATAAGTAAGACCCTCTGTGTTTTGTCACAAATCAATTTCATAATTTGCATTTCAGCAGCATGCACCTGGCTTGCACATTTCTTTCACGTACCTAGTATTAATTTTATATTAATTTTTCTGTGATTTCTTTATTAAATCCATTTGTTCACACATAGGTCTATTTCGCGAAAGCACTTTTGCAGCGGCGCTAGTAGGTAGGTAACTAAATGTAAAAAAAAATCCATAGGATTTTCGTTAGTCAAAGCTCCGTGGGACTTCTTACGTAGAAACTTTTCACACCGACTCCGTTTATACCTAGGTATTAAATTGTTTTAAAAATATGTAGGTACCTACCTAAGTATATTAAAAAGTGATCTACTTGAATCATCTTGAATAAATAAACTTTGACTTTTGACTCGTTGGATTGCAAGTTGTTCTTGACTTGAGACCTGTTTTACCAATGTTGATTTTGTTATATTTTTACACAGAAAGATACACAGTCGTTCCTGTATTTTTACGTGTGTTTGAGACGGAAAATAAAATATTAGGTCAACACTGTTAAAGAAAAGAACAAATAAAAGTCTGTAATAAAATAAATGCAGTGTCAGTTTTCCGGAGTAGTTTTGTGACACATCCGTTGCAAATGAGATCAATTTTACTTAAAACTTTTCTTTTACAGTTACTTAAGTATTTTATGAATAGGTACTTGCTTATGTATTTTCTTTTAGAAAATGAATTGTGCCCGAAATGCCTTAGGTACTCCTTGCCCAACCGGAATGTACCTACTGTCTTTTTAAAATTAGAAGACTTGAAAAAACATGGTCATTAAGCATCGGTACCTACTTACAAAAAAATAATTATTATTTAGTAGGTACCTACTTAATTACATAAATACCTATTATTCTTGTTGTGTACCTAGTCCTCGTCACCGTAAAAACCTTAAATGCGTTGCCTATTTGCTTCTAACTATGCAAATGGGTTGTTTGTTCGTTTTTCATCATAAAACATTTGATTAGACCCAGAATAAACTTATTCACAATTTTATAAACAACATCGTGGCCTCTGGGTTAAATGAACTCAAAACTGAGTAAGCACAATAAAATACCCTTTAAATGGAAGAACAGCTCAACTGTGGGCGGCTACGTTCGGCCACAGAAAACTTACAAATTTCCGCTAATATCCTAATAAAATGTGTTAAATGCTGTAAAATGTCGCTAATTTAAAGCTTTGCCTAATATTTGCTACAACCAGGTGGGTTGAAATGTCCTTACCGTTATCGCCATTCGATTTAAGAAATTCAAAAACGTAGGTACCTAGGTACTAGATTGGGTTTACTAAACCAAACAGAAAACAGACCAATTTAGAAGGTAGGTTTATTAACCATCTATCTCAACTGCGTACAAACTTGATAGTTAGGTACTTAATTGTCAAAATAAGACTAGAGCTTCTTAGCATTAGATATACCTACTTAGATTTCAATTGGTTGATTTTGTAAGTGCGTTGGTTGGTACGAACCTTTAAATAAACTTATTTAAGTATAGGTACCAAATCTAGATAGGACCTACCTACGCAAGGATAGAAAAAAAATCTACGTACCTAGGTTCGTAAATAAAGGACACTGTGGAGTGCTTTGGACAGGTGCAGACTTAGAAGCAGCAATACCTTCGTACCTAGGTACCTAGCTCAGCAACCTACCAAGATAGGACCTACCAGTAGGCAGGCAGTAGGATAGGTGTTTGTTAGTGCACACACGTAGCATTCAAGACGCGGCGTGACAAATTTTTTAATTACAATTAGACGTGAAAATCGCCAGCTGCAAGTAGGAGGGATTTCAGGCCCCCATTTGACCGTCGAATGCCATATTTGGCACGGCTCGCGTCTAAATATGGCACGGCTCGGCCCACCGCCCCGCGCCGCGCGAGATCGCTCCACTTCCGACTCTATTATTTCTATTTACGAAATAAACTCAAAATAAAAGCTCTATTTTAAATGCGGATTTCAGGCGCTGAAAACTGTTTGCGGGTTCCCGGTTTTTCCTAGTGATGTGTCGGGTTACCGCGGCTGGCGCCTCCATCCCTCTCTGCGGAGCGAGGCGGCGCGGCGTGCGAGCGAGACGGGTAGCGGTCGAGGCGCGCGGGACGCAGCCGCGCGAAGTCAGTCGCGGTCCGAGCGGCCGACTCGTCAGTCCCGCCCTCGGTTCTTTCGCGTTTTCGGTCAGTCTCCGTTCGACGTTCGGACGGTGAGGTGCACATAGCGCGCGTGCGCACCGGTTACTGTGGCGTACTGCGAGGTTATCATGGACGCGCCGGGCGGAGCACGGGAGCCCCGCTTCGGGTCGCCTTATGGCATGGGACTTTTGGGAGAGATGGGGGACATGTACGGCGGAGGCCGGCCCCCGGGCGCGCTGAGCGGCGGAGCGCTGCGGCCCGGCATGCAGCAATGCCCGATGCCGCGGCCTGGAGCCAAGCGCACCTCCGACCAATGCTACGACGAGCGGCCCTCCCAGAGTGTGGGCCTCGAGCACTGCACCATGCCTGACATCACAGATGATGGCTACGCTTCCCTCCAACCCAAGAAGTCACCCCCATCTAATGGCAAAAAGACCAAGGGTCGAGTTAAGATCAAAATGGAGTACATAGACAACAAACTGCGGCGTTACACTACATTCTCCAAGCGGAAGACTGGCATTATGAAGAAGGTGGGTTGCCGACACCGCTTTTGGCAATATTCCATATGGGTCATTCCGAACCGGGACTAATGTTTGTGGCAATGTGCAATAAAATCCTATGACTACACAACATTAGCAAGAGGAAAGATAATACACAGTGCCTGTAAAATGTTTATTACTCCGGCTAAAATGTGAAATAAGTTTAGACTCAAGTGTGCGATTAGCAATACAAATTTTAAACATATTGTTCCTTATGTTCTGATTATCTACTGACTAATGATTTAAAAGTGCTGCTAAAATGTTGTACTTTTTTCATAATGAATAATAATTAATTGGGGATTCTGGTTGTAGGTTTGTAAAACTAGCGACTATGAATTGAAGATTTTGGTTCAATCAGGTCTGGATTCAATTTTTTTTTTTTTAACAAATATAATAAATACTTACTTAAATTCAATTAAAATTGTAAATAGTATTCTATGCACAGTGTTGGGTCTATCTTATTTATGGAAATTTGTTTATTGAGAACAAAAATCTAATTTGTTTGGAGCTAGAGGTTATGTTTTTGTGATTGAGAAACATGTATGGAATATTGCCGAAAAAGTGTCTAAATGATTATTTTTTAGCAAATTTACTCTATTTATTGCTTTAGAGAGATTTTACTTTGTGTTTTACGTTATTTGATCGTGTTTTTGTGAACATTTGTGATGAAAGTTTTGACAGTTGTCAGCTGTATTTACAAGGTTGATTTCTGTAAGTACAAATGCAATTTTTACATTATTTACGGTGAAATAACCACAATAGTTGCTTGAAATGTCTTTATAGATCAGTAAAAAGCTGGTTTCTGGCTCAAAAACCAAGCAAATTAGTAAAATGTAAATAAAACTGTGTGAATGACAGCTAATCCGCTAAAAGTTTTCGATAGATGGCGTTACGTGTTACAATTGAAGATTTGTAGTGATGTGCCCGAGTGGGTAAGATAAAGTTCGGAAAATAGAAAACAGCGGTCCGTAATAATTTTTCCGTATTAAAAAGGTTTTATTGTAAAAAATAATATAAAACCATGTAAGCGGCGACACAGGTTGGTTTGTAGAAAAGTAATAATGTAAAAAAAAACATTTTTGTAGTTAGAACTCTGTAGAAGGTAGGTAAATCATTCTTAAATAATAGTCTCACATAATATAAATCGCAGTGTTTTTTTATTTTAATGTTTAATTAGGATACAATTTCGTATTCGCGCCCCCCGTCGGGCCTGCAATTGCGCATTGCATGCTTGCCTTCTGTTTTATCAACAACTAATTTTAACTGGACTAGTTTGTTACTTTGCATTCTATTTGTTAATAAACGTCTAAAATTAATCGACTAATAAGCACGCAACGCAATAGGCAGAGTAAATGTGTGTAGGAGAATGCGAATCGGAAAATAATTATTGCATAGGTAGATAAGTGGTACCTACCACTTATCATTAAAATTTTAAATACTAGCATCATCCAAAATTTTAAATACTAGCACCATTCCGCGGCTTCCCTCGCATGGTAGGTACCTACTCGGATAAAAACTGATATTCAAAGTTTCATTCAGATCCGTTCAGCCATTCTGGCGTGATTGAGTAACAAAATCCATCCAAACTTTGTCATTTATATAAGAAGTAAGATAAAACGTTAAAAATTGTTCCCAGCGAAACGCATCAAGTGTCCTTTGCATCTATTCTAATATGATTTAAAGTTTGTTCTAAATACTGTTTCGTTTCCTAAACCTACACTTACGGGATAATGCCTGGGACAATGTTGAGATGGAGTAGGCTTAACCAGCACCTAGTACATCCGCTTATTGATCCGCCTTATCTACAAAAAAATGTGGTCCGGTCGATATCAAGTCAAGCGAGGAGTAGAATAGAAAATTATTTATTGGACACCATATCAACATATAAAAAATAAACGATACAAAAAAAAACGAGTAATTTAACTATGTTATACAATCAGCTACAACTAGGTATGATAGTATAATTGATCCGAGAGTGCTCTCACAATGTCTTTCTTACTATTAAGCTGGTTGAGATTGCTCATTATTCATTGCCCGTCATTAGTTCAAAAGAGTGCATCTTAAATGCATTTGAATAGGAAAAAAAAGGTTCGCGACTCTATTCTCAAACATGGTAGACGTCTGAAAATTGCCGTTACGCAAAATCTAAGATCTATCAAGGCTTGCCCAAATGCCCAAATATTGACGCACTTAAAATGATTAAAGTTTTTTTAATTATTTCATAAAAGCTAATACATTTGTCTTACATTAAAATCTCAGATGGTCCGTCACCGATATAATTATTATGCCAAGTTTTATAAATATTCACTCAGAATACTTTTATGGGTCCTAGTATCTTGTACACTAAAACAACAGAATCTTATGAAACAAAACTGTCAGGCTAAGCTATTCCCGGAGATGTCGGAACATAGAACGCAGCAAAGCGCCGAGCATTTCCCTATGTGCCTCAGGATCGACGGTAGCTTCATTAAGTGAGCAGACATTGTCAATCTATGCGTGTAGAAACGTCTATGCGGTCCGTGTAGGGATGTCTGTCAAAATCAACCATTAAACTTGGATGCAAATACTGAGCGGACCGCGAATACGCGATGCCCTAAGCTTTGGAATATTCAACACAGGATAGATTCAGCTAAATATAGCAGTCATCCGTGAAATTGTATGATTTAGTGGTAGGTAACGTTGCGATTGTGTGCTAATTTTCTTCTAATCCAGAAGAAATAAAGATTATTTCAAATGTATCTAACTCCTAATGAGCTTGCGCTTGACTTTTTGTAATTAGTGATTCATCAATATTAAATAAATTGATGTAAACTTAACTTATCAAGATCTTAAGATTCTTGTTTTTATTACTTTGCATAGTGGTTCAGCATTTATGTACATAAGAATGAACTAAGGGATTTGGTGCTTATTAAAATTACTTTTTAGGTGGGCATAATTATACACATAATAGGAAAGCATCTCATGTTTAACGCGTTCAGTGCCCATGGCGCACGTGCAGATGTTGCATGCACGCGACCACGACTAGGCAGGGAATAGGTTATGTGATATTTTACTTCTTTATTAAAAAGATAATTTAAAATCATAGTTTTTATTATTAACAATACAGTCGTCTTTGCTTTCTAGAAACAAATTGCATTCTACAATTTAGGTCGTCTTTGCCAGTTTAGGATTTCGCGTCGTTTGAGGCTTGGGCCACAAGCTCAGGGGTCGCGTAATGTGCACGCAAGCGGTCCTGTCGCACAGCGGGAATCAAAGTCGCCGGCGTGCCCTGTTGTTACTTGTTAGCCGGCCCTGCGCGCATCCGTTCGCCCTCGTTATGCCTCTACCAGCTATCCCGTGCCCTTTTTTCTCCTAAACCCGAGTTCATGTTATTAAATTTGTGCACCGTAAATCACGCCATTCCGTGGGTGTATAATTGTTTGTTTGATTTCTCTTTTGCTGTCTCTTGAATTCTCGATTTTGGTAATTGACTCCTCAGATGCGTGGGTTTCACGACTTTACCACAATTTTCTCGATCTTAGACAGAATTACCAGATTTACAGTTGATAGTTTTGGTAATTGGATTATTTAAATAACATGAATTATCGATTGAAAATCTATTCAGCGGTAATTCATCAGTCAGATCAACTGATCACCTTACGAGCGGGACTTTAATTGCGACGCCCCAGGGGCCCTGAGGGCAACACGACGGCATTTGTTGCCAGCATGCCGGCATTGTGCCGACTTTGTCAAGAAAATCGTTGGCGATACGTTGTTCTCCAGTCTAACCGTTTAGTTCAACAACATAACATTTTGACAGAGTCATAAAGAAGCTGTGCTTTATGTCCGGGTTTTGTAAATGCTAGCTTTAACATTTTCATGACATCAATCATGATAGATTTCTGTTAAAACATATTATTTATTTAGAACATTTTATTTAAAACAAAAGAACCTCTGACTTTGTTGAAATAATCAAGTAGATGTGCAATCCACTTTCGCGCAGTCTCGTTTTTCTGCTTGGGATTTATAAATCAAAACGTGCTCCTTAAGAAATGATAATAGCCCTCATTGTTTAGCCCGTACCTCCAATGCAAGAATAAATTATACAGTCAGATATAGGCGTTCCGATATAGTCCTTAAAGAGGACATTTTAATAAATTTAAAATAACGATTATCGTTGTCTTGCAGAGTCGTGATTTCGTTAGGTTCGTGGTTCGGTCTAGGGCCGGAATAAGTCGTCACGAACGATTACTAAATTAATTAGGACCTAGCTTGGATGTAGATTGCGCTCGAGATTATTTTCCCACACGACACGAAGTTTAGATTTTCTGATTCTACAGGTATTGTTTAGTGATTTTAATAGATAGTCCTCTCTTTGAGTGCTGGAGTCGTAAAGTCAGAGTAACAGCTCAATTAACAACAGTTTTATCTTTCAATCTATTCTTACAGTGGGTATCGTGGTATTTTAATCCTCGCTTTTATCTGTGGATATCTTGCTACGTAAGAGTAATCTCCCTGACTTGGTTCACAAACTTTTCCATTAAATTTTGTGAGTCAGTGGTTGTTGAGAGGTCTATTAATTTGCAAATCTGCAGTAGCTGAATAGTAGCCCATTCCGAAATGAAACAATTATATATTGCGCAGTAATTGCCACGCGGGCGAGCATCTGCGACCCATATCTCACGGTCTGCGTTTTGTAATGCTAATGCAGCATAATGTGACCTGTGCGTAGTCATGCTGTATTTTAGAAGTTATTTTTTACTTCTTTAGTTCTTTTAGTATTAATAGGTTATAAAAAAATAATTAAAATTTGAAGTAGGTTTAATAATAAAATACCTTTGCCTAAAAATGACGAACTAAAAAGAATAAAAGTAACGGTATCATTAATGTCACATGGCATTTTCACTTATTTATTAACCATTTGCGACTACCTAAAACAAAAAAAAAGCTTAGTTACGTAAACGTTCGGCAAAATGGAAAGTTCCAAATATGGAACCAAAAATACTAGGGCCGCAGAATTTGTAAAGAGATTGCTGGTATTCAATTCACGCGCCAGACGTCCTACATACGTACGAGGCGTGTTGTTTTTGGTAGAGGAGGCCTCGTCACTCTTCCTTCAGTAACATAACCTTAAGGCAAATGTGGATAGATGGCGCTTTTTTCAATTTAATGAAGACCAAATGAAATAAACACATTACCCTTCCTTTGCTTTGCGCAGTCGGGTATAAACCAAATTAACTATTGAATCAAAATGTGAAAGAAAAAAAAAGATGTTAATTATAAAAACAAACATTATTTTTATTTGGTAATAACTTTGTTTCTTCTCTTTTTTTTACCAATAGTCACTGAAAAACATAGATGTACTGATATATAAAGACATATTTTATACATATCAACCTAACGCCATTCCATTCCACTCACTGTTTGATGGCTCTTTCATTTTGCTTTGGGTACGTTAGTACTAAAAACAACCGCGCGCAATGATTCTCAACTACCAGGGCATCATACAAACTAAGCAGGTAGTCAAATGCATCCACCGAACAAAGACCTACCGAAACTAACTGTGCCACTCTCCTTTCTTAACTAGAAAGGCATAAAGCGGGGACAGGGTGGTTCTAAGAGGATTGGGCGTTGGAAAGGGAATGTCTGGCGTGCCGCGCCGGCCCGCCCCCCATACTAGCGTTAACGCCTTGCTGGTTATGAGAGCCTAGTACTCGGGTGCCATTGCCATGCCAGTTGCGTTATTCCACCGGTTGATTGATCGGTGACCATTCGTTTTTACGACAATGGATGGCTCGATAGAATGTTTGTTTTATGCATACTGTTTGTCTGTTTTTTATTTGTAAAGTATTTTGCAAATGTTCAATGTTCAGTCGTTTTATTGGTATTTCTATCTCTAAAGTCTATAAATGTATAAACTTTTCTAACAAATTTTTATTACATTAAATCTGACGTGTAAAAGCCTAGCGAGCGCCGCTGAATTCAATGAGAGAAGAGCGTAATCGAATCAATTTGCTGTTCTCAACCAATTTGTAGTTTGTTCTCTTTGATTGATAGATACGACGCGATCCAATCCAGCTAGTTAAAACTCTCAGAGCCGTAGTACGGCAGACTTTCTGTAGTATAGGGCTGTTCAGCAAAGTTATCGCATTGTTTATATATTTTTGGTCTACATAATGTCCCAAGCACTAATTATATAATAATATTGCGAACTGTAAATTGTACTTGCATAATTCAAATTCAACTAAGTATGTAGTTTCTTATTTAAATAAGTACCTACTATGGATTTATTTTTACAATTTTTATGGATCTATTTCATGTTATTGGTACTGATAAAATAAACGGAAAAACTCCGGATTACGAAATTTACAGGCCATCCCTATTGTGCACTAGTGAGGGGCGAGTTGTCATTGCGAATAGTTACAGATGAGTCGATAATAGTGACGCGCGTCCGTCATTCGAGTAATCGGTGAATCGACGTTAGTTAGTCGTCGGTGGTTCAAAGGATTTCGGCGCACGATCTCGATGTTCCTGATTTCGAGAAAACTCGAGTTATGCGCACGAATGTGATGTTATGACTCTTGGTATGGTAGTATCGGATAGATAACACGAAACTATGTTAATTTGGTAGGTACATAGTCTTGGATAGATTAAACATGCATCATGTTACAAAATGCGGTTGATAATAAAAATGTTTTTTTTTTATGTTTTTAAGTTAGTCAATTTTTAAACAGTCAAAACAAGAAGAATACTTATATTATAATTACTTAAAAACATAATCTCAAGAATAGATAGATAAAAAATAGAAATCAAATATTTTGAAATCATTTTAAGTTCCCTATTGTAGAGATAAGCTAAGCACCTACATAAAATTACTTTTTCATTACTCATACACGGAAAGTACGCTTGAAGTTACCTGAACAGAGGGATGAAAGTAGCACTTTTCCGCCCTGGGAAGCAATTTTCCCTGCTGTCAAATAAAAAAAAAAATCATTCTATTTTGACATTTCTATTGAGTCATGTTGAAACTTTTTACACAGCAAAAGTAATATTTGACATTTCTATTTTACCTTTTTATTGAGAATTGCTGTAAAAAATATTTTCAACAATTTATTTCATGAGTATTGTTATTAATAATTACTTTTCACTAAATTATTATTATTTAAACAAGATTTTGAGCTTGAAATATTTACCATCTTCAATGACAAAAAATACTGGCTGAAAAAAAGGTGGGCGCCTTTTTTGTTTTTTTTTTCAGTGGCAAGCTACCAGCCAGTATTTTTTTTAAAGCACCAATTCTATTTTTATCTGTTTTGTCGATCGAGAGCAGAGATTTTTATAAAATGAGCTAATCAGGTTTTTATTTACTTTCCTAATATTCGAAATGAAAAGCAGAGTGTTTACCTCGGGTGAAATACCTATTACGGCACTCGAACTATTAGCGCCCTCGCTACGCTCAGGCGCCAAACCATCTCGTGCCGCAATAGGTTACTTTCAATCCTCGTGCAACAATCTACTATTTCATTACTCATACACGGAAAGTACGCTTGAAGTTACCTGAACAGAGGGATGAAAGTAGTACTTTTCCGCCCTGGGAAGCAATTTTCCCTGCTGTCAAATTAAAAAAAAAACATTATATTTTGACATTTCTATTGAGTCATGTTGAAACTTTTTACACAGCAAAAGTAATATTTGACATTTCTCTTTTACCTTTTTATTGAGAATTGCTGTAAAAAATATTTTCAACAATTTTATTACATGACTATTGTTATTAATAATTACTTTTCACTAAATTATTATTATTTAAACAAGATTTTGAGCTTGAACTATTTACCATCTTCAATGACAAAAAATACTGGCTGAAAAAAAAAGGTAGGCGCCTTTTTTGTTTTTTTTTTCAGTGGCAAGCTACCAGCCAGTATTTTTTTTTAAGCACCAATTCGATTTTTATCTGTTTTGTCGATCGAGAGCAGTGATTTTTATAAAATGAGCTAATCAGGTTTTTATTTACTTTCCTAATATTCGAAATGAAAAGCAGAGTGTTTACCTCGGGTGAAATACCTATTACGGCACTCGAACTATTAGCGCCCTCGCTACGCTCAGGCGCCAAACCATCTCGTGCCGCAATAGGTTACTTTCAACCCTCGTGCAACAATCTACTATAACATTATTGCTCAAGTGCAATTAATTTTTAATTAATTAATTAAACCTTCCTTTAAAGTCTGAATATAATTTCTGTTTTTACTTGTTCCTCCCAAATGTTGAATTAAGCAAGATTCTTCATTAAATCTGCCCTTAAATATTAATGGCCAGGCTTTCCCACAAATGAGACTGTTTTTTGTTTTAAGATCGTGAACAAAATTATTTAAAGATTCGATCCCATGATGTTTTTAAATCTAGATTTTATAAAAACGAAAAATATCACGGCTCTAACGATTTTGATGAAATTCGCGGTAGGTACGGTACGGTGGTTTACGGTGGCTAAGAATCGGTTTAGTTAAGCTAGGTCTCATTTCATATCTGGGAGAATTCGTTTTCTAGGTAGGTAAGTATTTGTTACCTAACAATAATGTAGGTACTTATCTGTCTCGATGTCCTTTGTTACCTTGGTTTTCTTCCGCGGTAGGTTCACAACTTGTTCACAATGATAATTTAGAGCAGTGGTTCCTAACCTTTTCAACCCCCTGGTCATTTCAGATTTCATGTTCTTGGCTTGATCTTGATGACGAGCATTTCAGCGATAGCACAATGTTTTTGTTGTTGAAGCTGAAAACTCTGAAAAGTATTTAATTAAGTACTTAGTTTATTTACTTTCAATTTATTCGTTAGGTAACAAATCTACAGTTTTTTGTCATAAAAAATCTCGTTTCGTTCTATTACCCTCCCAAAAAACCTATTTTACCCCTGTGCGGGTAATTACCCACAGTTTCGGAACCGCTGATTTAGAGCTTTTCTGAAGTTTCGTGCCCTATTTACAAATTCAGGAAACTTACTAAGTATCTCAATCTAATCTATTCACCATTACAAAATATCGATCTTGAAACGTCACTGATTTAGCTACGTTCTAGTTTCTCCGCACATTTTCCCAAGGCACCGTAGTACGCGGGTAAAATGCTCAAGTTATTTAAAGCCGGTCGTACAATGCGCGCGATGCGCTGATATCCCATTACACTTGCAGATACCACTCATTATCGAATCGCATGTAATGAGCTGATAAAGTGTCCCTAAGATAAAGGCAGAAGCGATAAAATATATTGTTTAATTAACCTGTCGTCCCACTGCTGGACAAGGTCTTATATTCTGTCCCCCGAGATTCCCGAAGTCGTCACAAAAGGACAATGCAGAATATTGGTCCAAAAAATATTTAAAAAAGGAAAGCTGATTTCTCCATGATAAAAATGGCAATAGAAGGACTGTAAAACAAGTAGCAACTTTTCTAAGGACACAAAAAAAATGTAACCTGAGAGAAAAAATATATTAGCGTTTTATTATTGGCAAACTCGTAATTTATTCACATACAAATATTCTGAATCAATGACGACTATGGTATTGTTTTTAGCTGACTTCAAAGCGGGGTAATATGTATGTTTGTGTATGTAAGTTTCGCTGTAGCCCAAACGACTAGACGGATTGTGACAAATGAGGTATCATTACCTTCGCCTAGATCACAAAAGTGACATTGGCCGTATAAAATGATAATGATAAAATCCAAAACGGTGTCTACGGAAGTTTAGAATGTTCTCGCTCAAATATTTCTATTCCCCTCGGACCGATCTGAAAATGCCTTTGTTTTTTTATAAAGACATCATGCCTCAGACACAAAAAAATATATCATTGCACTTGGACCAACTTCTATAGAAAGATTGGCATTATCCTTTAATCTTTAATAAAATTCTGGTGTGTATTTATGTGTTTGTAATTCTTCTTTTACTAAAAGGTTTCCTTGATTTTTTAAAGCTTATTTCTTGCGAGTTTGCGACTCAACCAAGCTCAAAGCATTGAAAAAGGCTTGGGGCTTCTTTATGTAATTGACTTGGAACCTTGCGTAGGATTTATTAAGTTTGTTACATAGACTTCATGAAGAGCTCGTGGTGTAGCTTAGTTATTCTTAATGGGACGTTAAAGTTAAACGTTATTTTGCGCGGTCACTATTCAGCGGTCACAATTTAGCGCTTCCTTATTTCTCTCTTAAATATCTTCCTGGGGGGGGGGGGGTCATGGGGGTCATGACCCCCCCCCTAAAATCCTTGACAAAACTCTGAAAGATCAAACAGACAAAACTCTTGACAAAGATCCTGCAAAAAAAAATAGGTAGGTACGTTATCATAAAGAAAAGAGTGACCCCCCCTCCAAAATCAAAGTCTGCGACCGACCCTGTTCCAGAGAATTTCTTGGCTGTAAAGTCTTTTTTAACCGACTCCAAAAAAAGAAGGAGGTTCTCAATTCGTCGGAATATTTTTTTAAATGTATTTTACCTGATTACTCGAACACGCGACACGCGAAAAAATCTTTTTTGTTTGAAATGGTTGAAAAGTTCCGATTTTTGCCATAAAAATGTGGTGAGGATTTGTTAAGGATCTTCGGAGTTATGAACAGAAATGTATCTCGAGAGTGCAGAAAATTGCTGTTTATAACATTGAGGTCGGTTTTTTTATTTTTTAATTAGGCACTTGTTATTAGTTACGCCTAACAGCCTTAATATTTCATTTGTCTAGGAATAATAAATGCCTGAGTAGTAAAAAATAGCTATAGCAGTATTAACACCTGATACTAATTTATTGTATCTACACGACATAGTCGCTAGATATTCATTATGAATGTTGAATAATAAATGAATATTTATCGTGTGGGTATTGACTATTATTAGTTTAATAATTTTTCTAACATAATTGAATTTTGCAGTAATTGACATAATTTAGTCTTTAAATTGCAAAACTTCTAAAGTTATTAAATAAAATCGTTTCAACCTTCTGCGCTGACTAACGCTCATTTTGAATTGCTCACCTAAAATAATTCAAAAACTAGTTTTTCCTTGTCTATATGTTTTCTTGACTATTGATTTGTCTGTTTTAAATTTTATAGATTAGATGTAAAAAAATGAAAGCCTTCCAAAATTTAGGCCTTTACATCTTTACTAGATGATTTATACAGTTTCAGGAGGCAATCTTTGCCTACACTTAACGGGACACTGTAGTGCCTGGGACATTGTTTGAGATGGAGTAGGCTTGCTAAGCACCTAAACCATCCCAGCTTCATGTTTTCAAATCTAAAATCTTTAATCTGAAATGTCTTTTCTTTTCAACAACACTGATATCAGATACATCTAGTGTTGCGATATTCTCTTCTACGTAGGTTTCTTCCTTAGTATCCATAAAATCATTATCTAACTTACCTAGAGCTAGAAATTGAGCTGCTAGAATGATCAGATATATACTCAACAGCTTTATAGATTCAAGACTTGTTATTCACATCTAATCCAATAGACGAGACACCTGCAAAGACTGGTTGCACTAAAATAGTACCTCAGGTGTTCTAGCCCATAGCATCTATAAAACTACCTGTCCGTGTGTCTCTATAAATTGTGATTCTTCTTACATCTGTTGGCACTGTTTAATTGTAATTCTAATTTGTTTGATAGGGATCTGTTTTGTAAGAACATACCATTGCTTAGTTTGTGGAGAAGGTCACGTGTCCTTTGTACACCTTTTTATACATTTTAGTAGTCTATGGTACTTTTATTTTTAAAGTATGCGCTAGCTAGGGGAGTCTATAATTAGAATTTTGTGCAACAGACAATTTATCAATTTGTCCGTTGCCACATCAGGAGACTCTTGGAAGATGCTATTAACACAGTTTTTTTAAATTAATTTAAAACCTTCAACTTCTTGCTAATTACAAACAAAATGTTTCCACTTGGTTCATTATCATATCGAATGTCTCATTATAAGTATAAACTCGTGCCGAAAATAAATCCTTCATTCATGTAAAAGATATTAATATTTACATGTTTAAGTAATCTCGAGGGCGGAGGACATGTTTCGTTTTATGCGTATGCGACATGTGATGCTATCAGTCGACTGACTCACCAGAACCCACCAGAAAAACGGTAACCGATCGGTGGTCACCATAGAGATTACCGATATCTGTCGCTCTGTCAAAATTGGCAAAGCCTCCGAGCCAGCGGGGCCCCATCCATAATACATCGCCATCGGGAACGTCATACATAAAACATTAACGAGTAAAGTTTTTATTTGATTGCGATTCGAAACCACGACGAGGTAGTTTTTAGAGCAATTAAAAAAACTCCTGATTTCGGTGGGAAACCGCAGATTCTGTTCGTTATCATGCAATTGAACAATACCGACGGTTTTTGCTCGGCGTGTCGCTATACGAGGAATTCGCGATATTTTGAAGCTGCGTTCGGTTTCCATCCTCGTGGCTGTTTGTTTTTATGAGTCCATTTACGAGCCAATCGGAAATAGTCGAATGAGCATCTTAACCTTAGCATTGGAACTGTCAAAACAGTAATGAAATGGTGAGGTTGTAGGGAGTGGAGCCGGCGACTCCGGCAGTGGCGGCGCGGACGCCCACGCGAGCGCTCGTGCCGCGTGCTCGCTGCACTCGGCGCGCGTCACGTGCGCGCCCACCTGACGCCTACAGCACACACAACATTGCGAAAAAAACCAAATCTCCGAACAACTCCTGTCCTAACCTTGAAACTAAATGCCTTGACTTGCTTTATGTGGGCTTAAGACTCGTAAGATCTTACTTACCAGCCCATTGAATTAGAATCTTTCCTACTCACCAGCGATGCGTAAATGCTCTCTAATTGGAAGAAAACGGCAAATATTTGCGGATGGACAACGGCTTCGGGCAATCGAACCATGCGGGCTATCCCAATGATTCCCGCGTCGCGTGTTTGCCGTTAATTAAGCTATTTGTCAGATGCAGGGACAATTTACATTTCTCCCGGAGTCCTGGGGATTCTCGTGGGTCGGCTTCGCAACGACGTATTATTATCCTTTTAGGGAGAGCGGCATCCTCAGATGCTCGGACTCTACCGAACCTTTTATCGAGCCACCTGTGTAGCGGCTGGACGTATGAATTGTCCAGTAAATAAGGTTAGCGGAATATTTGCCTTTGCTTTAATGCTATTTAGTGGCGCGGAGGATCATTTGCATGCGACCGAGACGGAAATTAGCATGAACAGTGAGTGCGTCCCTCGCCGCATCTTCCATTGCATTGAATCGACGCGTTTCTCCAATTAGAAATTCGATCGCGCCGAAGGAGCTCGTAAAGTGCGGCGCAGGAGATGCATTAACATGTAAGCCTGCGGTACAGCGTGTCTCTGCGACACAAGTATAAAAATGTCTCGCACGCAGCACAATTCATGGGAACTCGTTCCGGGCAGCGACGGCCCATCAAGTAGGCTCAGTTCGCGAGTGAAATGTATTGACAAGTGGTCTTCCTTGATGCGTATCGGTGTGATGGTATCGTGGTGGCGGCGCTTCAGTCGGCTCCCGCCGCCCTCGGACCCGTTGCATTGTGGAGATCGCAGATAAAGCTTGTTTATTTAGCGCTAAAATTTATTCAGCCATGAGAGGCCATTAAGAAAAGAATTATTAACAGTGAGACAGGTTTACGTTCATAAACTTGGGTAATAGCGTGTTGAGTTATGTTTGTTTTTCACATGTTCCAGTAATGAATTGAATGTTCATATTTAATAAATTCATATTTTAAATCGTCGATACAGTGGACATGTACAGCGGATTAGCGTACTGAATGAAGTTCATTAATCAAGGTCTGGTTAGCGCCTACAAAATTATATGGCGCGTAAGCAACATTCGATAAATGGTAATGTTCCGAGCAGGAAACTTATGGAAGTGCGCGGGGCGACAATAAATTAAGGATATGGTGCGACGGCCATTCATAAGCAATCTCGCTTGTTTATGAATGAAACTGGACGAGGCAGACTGGTAATTACCGTCGCCATAGCCGTCGAACTGCGATTTGCATGCGTCTCTTTAGTCGGCGTCTTACGCTCCGCTTATATCGATCCATTGCTGGCCATTGTTCTGTGGATTGGGCTTTGTTGGTTATAGCTCCCATTGTCGCTAACAGCAGGTTTAATTGGATCTTCCTTATTGTTCCTCTGATAATAGCTCCGGAATTACACTTTAGATGGCCTCTGTTTCTTGATGGCGAGTTCAGAAATTACTTTGAATTTCGATCATGCTGATAAGTGGCCGAACAATGAGGCCATTGGAAGTGCTTGTTGCGCTGTTCCCTATTAGAATTTCAACGCGACAAATAGCTATTAATCTATTATTAATTCATCGGTGTCAGTGGTGTTAGAGCGGTGATAAAACACCGGTTTCCAGTAATCGATAATTATTGTTTAAGCGTCGTTTAAAGTAATCACTCTGAGCGGCGCTAGCCTGCCCCCGGCGACAGCGGGACTTGCTCTAGTGCCAGTTTGACGCCGTCAACGCAATCGCTGATCATGTCCTGAATCACAATTTCAATATTACCGATACACATTTTTGCTTAATGAACAAACCCAACAACATTCACTTTGTAATTAACGCGATACCGCACATTATCAACTAATTTAAGTTCTCTTTGCGAAACACTTTTTGCTTTCCATTATTTCTCCCTTTTTACAGCTTCGATGATATACCAAGCATTTTTACAACCTCATTCTGTAATTAAAATGCTATGCGCATTTCTGCGGCCCACTTGTCGTATCAATAATTCGAGATTACACATTCGCGAAAATTTTGAATTTCAAATACGACTCCTATTACATATCGAGCGTTTCGAAATGAGTTGGAAATTTTATTATACCATTGTTGGTTTTTAATATCACATTCTTCGTATGCGTAGATTTTCAGAGGAGGATTCCTCTGTATCTCATCCCGGGCTTATTTACATATTGTACCGCTACTCAAGGATCGCTCGGCGACTTGTCCACGCTGAATCATTATCTTTTTTCTGCAATCAAGTTTTCGTCCGCATCTGACGACTCAAAACAAACAAGCTGCAAATTTTTCGGCAAACTCATTTATGCCGTTGTCGAATGCAATCTTTATGATTCTCGGTCTTACGATGTGGCATTCCTCGACTCGCGGGAGTAACTTTGTATGATTTGCGATTCGAGTACGCTCAATCGTATTTAATGTGTGGCTTCCGATTGGATGGCATCGTCCGATAATGGTTGAACTTTCACTTTTTGATCATTGCTAGTATTGCATCGTACTTTAAGGGCCTTAACCCTCTGCGGATGTATTTTGCCGATTAATGTCTTCATTTATTACGAGTATGTGCGTGAGCCTGCCACAACAAAACTCTATAAAGTTGTGATTTCTGTTATGGGAATGTGACCGAGAGGTGAATCAACTGTGCCCTTAATGCAAATAGCAGCGGCATCCATGCCATACAGGGTGTGCGATGACGTCCGAGCTGGCAAACAAATAAAGCCACGTGGCGAGCACGCTTCGGTAGGCAAAAGACGAACTCGCCCCGTTTCAACCTTTTACGACTAATCCAGTCGAGAGCCGCCCACAAATATGGCAACCTGGCCTTTCATAACCTGTTTTTGGGGTTTCCTTTGCCCCTTGAGGTGAACTACTCCATATCTTTTTATTTGCCACGTGGGTTTGCATCGATTTAATATTCTGATGTAACGTTATCTTAATCTGTGACAATAACAACAAAATATACTAACATACGACTACTTCTCACGGTGCGAGCTGCGCGTATTGGTTTTGTATTATTTTTACAATCGATATATCTATTGATTGTTCATTCATAATGTCGACAGTTGTTTTTCTGGTTTTTCCGCAAACATCTAAGATTGATCAATAGATAATTACTACTAGTTTCCTGAAAACTAATAGATGTAAATGCGTGCATTTAACCTTGGTAAGGCGTCAGCGTCAGTCTGTCAGTCTGTCCTGGGCTCATTACCATAGGAATGGCCTCGTCTAGCCGCTGCAGATGATAATGCCTTACACCTCGAGCTGCAGTGAAAGTGGTAGGGCTAGGGTGTATTGATATATGGCTTATTAATACTGCAAACGTTTCTCTCTAAGATTCAAAGACTTCATTATGATAAATTCTATGAAATATAGATGTCATAAATGTTGAATATTTGACCTTCATAAGACTAAGTAATTATAAAATGGAAGTTTGCCGCAAATTCGCCATATTTGTAAAACAACTTTTGCGTTTAAGATATCACTTAATTAAGAACTGTGCTGTTATTTCAATATGCTAATGATTCGTTTCTTAATTACCTATACGCTCATATTTTTATCTGAACTATTTATAAGAAAACTTTATACGACGTGAGTGCGTAATAGTAGTCAAGCCCATTGCGATCGTTAGCGTTTATGTTATGTTTGATAGGTTTAATAGTTCGCATTCCATTATAGCCCAGAGCATCGGCTTCGGTAACATTGAAGAGTATCGAACCACTCAACCGGTAACCACATTTATAAAATAAATGACAATCCTGACTCTTAGCTATAGAGTTGTTAAGCTAAATTGCACCATATGCAAGAGTCAAAGCACCGCATTAACCAATAAAATTAAAATGTAATAAAACGGTGATTGTGCAGCGAGTCGACGCAAAATCACAGGGTATTACTTATATTACATTATTATTATTCGGTTATTGCGTATTTTATGCGTTTTCTGGTTTTGGTTTCGGCGAAACGTTACTGTTAGTGTGACGGGCGGGTTTAACAAGGCTGGCTTGCAATTAAGCTCTGTTTACCGGGCATTAATTTTTGGCAATAAAAGTCGGGCACGCCGGCAATGATCGGTACGCATGCGCGGATGCTCCGTGGGAACCGCGGCCCCTTTGTACTCCATTGTACTTGTAATTAGCTACTTTTTTCGGGCGGCGTTGTCGCAAATCGCACTTGTCACAGAAATGTCGTGGATCGCAATGCACTCTTCCTAAATGTCTTTTGCTTAATTTGTGAGTTGAATACCACACTTATCCTACTGAAGTCTTTTTGTCATGAAAGTTTTCTCCAAAAATTTGCAAAGCCGCTTCACCATCAAACTTTTTGCGAATCATAAGTGGTTATTCACATGTGAACGGTTTGAATGACGTTTTTCATTGTCAGTTGACCGTTGAGATTTTGTTCCTTTATTTAACGTGATGGCCATATTCATCGCATCACGTAATCATGTTCCCGTTATGAATTAAATTACATTAAAGTATTTTTTTTTCTTACTAGACATTTCTCCAGATGACTCTTATTATATTTCTGAAGAAAAAAAATTTATCAGCATTTTATTAAAAATGCGTGTACGTCTAACGACATCCACGACGCAATGTTTTGCAATAAAATTCACTGCACGTTCAATAAAACAAACGATCTACAACGTTTCTTGCACAATTTTTTACCTGGATGATACATTGGCCGTCAGAGTACCGCAAATCTGAGACGTAATATTTTTAAATATTTCATAAATCCGTGGTAGGACATGTTTCCCAGCGCTAACTAGGCGATTATCTTGTTTATAGAGCTATTAGTTGGTGCTATCGGATGCTGTATCAGATCTCGGCAAAAAGTGCCGTTTTCATCGCCCCTCAGACCCGGACAACTTAGCGCCGCTGCGGAGATTTTAAACTAGGGCTGCTGTCTCTTCTGATACCCATAGCTTATTCTTTTCAACTGTGTGTTTGATCTTTTCGTTCATTACTTTTTCTCTTTCTTCACTGGACTATTCAGTTAAACAAACATCACTGATTCTGCTAATTTTCAAATAAACAATGACTTATTTTCACAAATTTTCCTTAACCGCAAGTGCGTAATAGCTAGTATGTTACCTACTCATATTTGTATTTATTTATTTATTTAAAACACATGAGTTGGGCTCACCAAAGCGCCCAAAACGTCATAGGTTACTTATATAGGTTACTTAGAAAATAATATTTATTGTATAAATAATATTTATTTAGAATAATCGTAGTTCCTTTTAGTTAAAATGACATTGGATTTGGTAAAATTATTTTGGGAAATGTTGCGAATTTTACAATTTACGCCATACATTTCAAAATATATCGCTTTTTCTGCTATTTAAAAGTATGTTATCACGTCATATAAAAGTTTTATCAGTAAAGTGCACTTCTTTTCAGAAAGTGGTTTTATTCAGCTCACTTGTTTGGAGTTATGTTGACATTTATGCCTTTGCGCGATCTTTTTATTGCTATTTATCTGTCGGATTCAACATAATATGCCAGACGATGTTATGAAATATAAATGATGTTCGAAGGCATCAGGGTATTAATGGATTCATAATATCCGTATAAAATTGTAAAAACTATACTTATTATAAGCCTACTTAGCTTTAGATTCGTTGATGCGTGATGGACAGAAATCCGACGTGGCATAGGATAAATATTTGTATGAAAAAGTTTGAAAATATGCTGTAAAGTTTTAAAAGGATAAATATATTTGTATAAAAAGTTTGAATATATACGGTAAAGTTTTTAAGGAGATTAATCTATCTGCCACGTATTTTTATAATATTTTAGTAAAACTGTCGTTTTAGTAGAATTAAGTTAGGTGTTAAGTTGAGATACGTGTTGGTAATTTAATGAAACCAAAATCAACGATGACGTGCGTATAATAAAAATCAGTAGAGCTATTTACTTCTTTCTGATATTAACATTCGTCAATAGAAATCCTAAAGAAAGGCGAGTACTTGGTGTTTCTACGTCATACCTTTGCTCCAGTAAGTCAGTTTTATCTGACAATTATATTTGCAAGGGATTACGCCGTCCACACTGGTATTATCAACGCTTAATTTTGACAAGCGCGTTGCTTTCAATTTTGTGATCTGAATTTTCGGCTGCCCGTTCTTTTTCTCTTGACAAACGACTTTCTTGCACTGTTTTGCCAGCTACTGTCACTTTTGACTTAATTGGAGCATTTTTTGCAACATACGAATCGACAGAAGCCATCGTATCTGTCAATCTTGTAATTTCAATTAAAGATTACATTGCGTCACCTTAGCTTAGCGGTTAAGCTGGGAAGGGATTATTGTGAAAGCTCGCGGTGATAATTAGAATTAATTTTGTATGTAAATTGGTGTTAGGAATTGAACATTATACACAGTCAAGGCCGCCGTGATTGCTTTGGAACATCTTTTTGAAACTGATTCGTATTTCAATAGGCGTTGGACTCCAAACTTTCATATGGAATGCAGAACTGCAAAATGTAAGCATGAGGTACCTAATGAGTACCTATTAAAAGATAAAGTTTTGAGACTATCTCAACCTTGTTTTGTTGGTATCATTTCATTTTTCGAAATGCTCTAGTAGACCATGTAAGTTTTAGGTTTTTTTTTGATAATAATAGACGTGCAGTATTGAGATTAATAGGTAATTTATAAAAATGTACTTCAAGTGAAAAAAGGGGTTTATAATATAACCAGCGACAACCCTAGAAATAGACAACTCGGGTCAAATGGAAGAGTCAGGAGGTTAGCCAATTGTTTGCTCGTCTAATCATCGTTTAAACTAAGCTATTGGTTTAACTCTGAAGTAATTTCCAGTTCACCGTTACAGACGATATAGTTATGTCTACAATGTTATACCGATTTGGTTGAAGCAAGATTAAAAGCGAGTTGTTTCCGATTTGATTTATGTTCATTTGCGTAGCTACTGTTCCGTCGGATTATTTATTAGCCAGTGGAATGGTAATAAAACCAATTGAGCAGTAAACCCCAATTTTAAAACACTACGCTTCATTCGATAATTTGTTTATTTTGTTATCTTCATTATTGCTTCACTGTTAACGTTTTCATGTCTTAAATGTCAAAGAATTGTACTCTCTTGATCAAGAACAACAGTTGATGTGATTTCTTCCGATGGTATTTCGATTAATTTTTAATTATAATTAAACTCCCTTATTGTGACATCTGCATTTATAATTTGACCTTTGAGTTTTGTACAATTAACAGTAATTGTCAATTAATAAACTTTGTGGTAGAAAGCAAGAGCATCATTGACTTTTATCTCAGTTTTAATGAGATAACGAAACCTCCATTTTGCGAGTTTTTTTTATAAACCATCGATACTTGGCATCTGAAATTTCACTGAAGATACCATTAATCATGCCTTAACAAAAGCTCATTAAGGGTGCATTTGTAATTGTCAATTTTGGCAGTGTTTCGGCTTGTTGCGAAATTGATAGTGCTGTCACCGAGAGTCTTGTTTTCATTTTAATAAGGCTCATTATGCTTTGACCTGGTTATTGAGTAACGGTGTCGGTGTCACAGATGCTACAAGTAGTTGCTAATTACAGGGTTATCATCAATCATCTCGGTGAATGGGAAGGGAAGTGCAGGTTACGGCGAGGAAGCTGTCTTTACAAAATATAATTGAATTGTATTGAAGGCAGGGAGATGAATGAGATGCCTCGGAAACAATTTGTATTGATAATTTGTCTTATTTCACGAAAGAAGGATTACGAGTTATCCAAATCCTTGACGATTTAAATTATTCTTCAAAGTTAATCAAAGAAAAGTTAAAGTGATTTAATAAATGCATGGTTAAGTTGTCCTTCGAGCCGGATAAAGTTAATCTGTGCTGTGCGCTGCTAGTGTTCAAGTCCAATAAAGCTTATTGAGTTAAAGGTAATAGTATCGCGAGTGTACACACGAATCCGTTACGGCGCCAACTAGTGGGCGAATTGTGTCGCGACCACAGACAGACTCCTATTATGCAATAGAAAATTATACAAAAACCATTATTGACCTGCGTTCCTCAATCACAAAAAGAATCCTATTGCCTACGCACTAGGGTTTACTTTATAGTTAACATCAATTTGTCGAGCGCATAACGTAACAGCTACCTGACTTTTGTCAATTGCCCGCGACGAATCGAAGTATCACATAGCTTTTATTCAAAAGTGACTGGGTTTAAATTGGAGTGGCAGGAGTGGATTCGGTTAGGTGTGGGTGTCAGGGCGCCGGTGGGAGTGATAATTCGTCTTGCATACACAAAGAGTGCCGTGAGAGAGCGATATACTCCCGAAACTGAAGGTTTACACACGAATTAGTGGCGTGGGAGAGGTGAAAGGTCGACGGGAAACTCGGGACCGATAACAAAATTTTATCTTTGAAGTTCCGACTCAGAGATGTCTTTAAAATACCAACCCGGTCAAATCTTATCGTTGATTGTAGGAATACCGAAGTTGCGACAACTGTGCTAATTCTTGGAAGTTCAGCAAGTTGAAAGCGGCGTCTAGTGTAGATGTTCAACAGACGTAAAGATACGGACAGCACATAATTTGTCTTCTTTACCGCCGCGACTTTCACGACAGATCTGACAAATGTTCACAAAAATGCGACAGCGAATTCCCAACACCATAATTTAGGTACATTAATTCCTCGAATGCTAATGAAGTCCATTTCTTTACAGGCTTACGAGCTCTCCACGTTAACGGGTACGCAAGTGATGTTGCTAGTGGCTTCGGAGACGGGTCATGTGTATACGTTCGCGACGCGGAAGCTGCAGCCGATGATCACTTCGGATTCGGGCAAGCGGCTGATTCAGACGTGCCTGAACAGCCCCGACCCGCCGACGACAAGCGAGCAGCGCATGGCCGCCACCGGCTTCGAGGAGACCGAGCTCACCTATAACGTTGTAGACGAAGATATGAAGGTGAGGCAATTGGCGTACGCGGGCTCGCAGTACCCTATAGAGCACCACCCGGGGCTGGCCCCCTCGCCGCTGCAGCAGTACCACCAGCACCCGCCGTGCCCCTCGCCGCTCCCCCTCGGCTCCCTAGGCCAGCCCTACTCGCACGCGCATCTATCGCACCCTCACATGTCGCACCATCCTCAACGGTAGTCGCGACCCATACGTACGACTGATCAGTCAAACTCTAGATTAGCTTCTAAATTTAGGTAAGAAAGATTAATATACGAGCAATAAATTCTGTTAATATATTTTGTAAATATTGTAGTGTATTTGCGTACGTCTTCTGCGGGGATTTGAGGTGAAAGCTTTTGTTTACGTGATATTGTTACAAACTGTCCGTAATGTGGACCGTTTCATGAGGCCGATTGCGGATCCAGATTGACAGATCCATTCACAACACTGCGATAAGCGCCTTCGTTACAAAATGACTCGCTCGCCAGATTGCCGACAAAGTAACTCGTTATCTCGACGTGTTTAAACTAAAATCATACATTAATATTCATTACTTTCAAGTAAAGTAAATAACTCGAACGTCTAGAGCCTAATATTCAATTTGTAAATGTAAACTCAATAAATCATCTCACTCGGAAATCTATCTCAGAAATTGATGATCTGTACAAGAGATGTCGAAATGGATAGAGAAGCGTTCGGTAGCAAAATAATCACATTGAGATCTGTTTATAATTAATGTTAGAGTTAGAGACCGGTCGGGCGGCGCGCGAGCCGTGCTTCCGAAGTGAGAACGTCCAGCTACCGAATCATCATTACGATCAATGAATCGGCCTTTCAAACTTAAAACCCATACACAATCGAAACGGGGCTTAATAGTCTTGATTACACTCCAAATTGTAGGAAGTCGCTCGTATTGATCGCTCTATTAGCATACACATAACCTAGGACCTCGTTATACCGCACGCAACTGACAATCAAATTCGGAAACTACGCGTTTGTTTGAGGCTACAAAAAGACGTAGCGGCAGGTGTGTTATTTGTAACTAGAGACAGTTTCCAATTACGAAAGGAGCGCTCGCGCCGCCTCGCCCTGGGTCTAACTCCTCGGCCTCGTGATCCGGATTATCGAGAAACTTAATTGAAAATTACTTTTGGTTGTACCGAGAGTGATTATTATAAATTCCCCAGTCGCGCTCGACGCCTGCGATCGTGTTACCGGGAAAATCAATTTGTGTAACGCGGTAGCTTTCACGTGCCGAGCGTGGTGGTGGTGGAGGTGCAGCTCCCTACGTTAGACGAAGCGATGCGTATCGATATCGCATCTTCGTGCCAACGGTTAATCAATGGAACAGCAGCTGATCAAATACCGCCAAATACGGCCGCATCCGATTCATTGAGCCTCTGTGATTAGATTCGATTCGTCCATTACCCGCAAGCACCTCGCGTCGCTAATCGGACACTGTTTATTCATCGATTTGTACCCAGTAGCGTCTCTCGCAGCCGTCTACTCGATTGCACCGATCAATTAATACCCGCTCCTCATTTGCATATCGTTTTAATTTCGAATTCATCCGGCGCCCACCGCCCTCTCCTCCGACCTCGAATATCACTTGTCAGCTTCGATATGTTGAAATCGATTACGTCGATTCTTCCTTTTCGCGTCCGCGTCGATAAAATCTTGTTTTCAGGTGGTTCGGTCCGCGTTCATCGCGGAGTCGATTGACGTACGGAAATAATACATCCCCGACGATAGTGATCGTTATTGTTCGCGTATAGTAGATAACTTGATTCGATTGAAATATTCACGCGGTAATTACGATTTGAGGAGATAAGCGTGCCGCGATGACCGCTCTTCTAGATCTTTATCGTGAGAGTTTGTGTTCTATTCGATGTAGGTACATGTTTTCGTGACCGTGTTTATGTACGTTCGGTTTATGCGCTTAGATATTCAAAGGCGGCATTTTTCTGTTTCTAGGAACAGTTTCACCTGTCATCGCTCGCGGTAGTTCACATAAACATAATTCTTTACGTATTCTTGTCGTCTGGGGCGTCTGTTTGGTGAATATAAACTGCATTTGCCGAGATTAGTTCGGCGTGACGCGCTGGCTGCTCGCATGCAGATACTTGTACATGAATTAGCGGTATAAATATGTAAGTCGGTCAGTGGCCTCACGCGCTCGTATTCCCAAATCGAGCCCGTTTCGTAACTCGCAGGCCAGCTCTTGAGATTTCGCTTTCGGCGCGCACGTTTCTTCATCGGATTCCTGTGCGGATGCCTTCTGTTTAAAGGCGCGTTTGTCTCAGAGAGAAAAAACCACCGCTGGTATAGAAATTGTCAACACGAGACATGGATTCTTGTCCGTTTTTAGTCTGATGCCTTTCGATCGGTGAGTCACGCGTCCCTAACGTATTCCACTCCGAGCCTCGGCGTCTATTCTCGACGAGTCGGTAATCGCTCGTTAGTCTCGCACCTAGCTTTATTAACTTATCAATACTATTGTTTTGATAAACGCTCGAGACGCAATTTGGCTGACTCATCGTATTGTACCACATAATTGTTCGCCTCTAAGCCGATTGGTCGTCTTGTGCAACAAAAGCAACAATAAAGCTAATTTGACTAATAGGTGCGTTGTAATCGTCGCCGCGTGTGGTTTTAGGATTACAGAGTTGTTTGTCGACGCCCGTATCACCGACTCCTAATGAACGTCTTTCTGTTGCTATTGTTCTACTTCACTATTTATTTGTCCAATTTGTAATTGTAATATTCGAAGGTTTCCTATATAGACTTAATAATATAATATTTAGTATGGGCAGACACTGATTATTAATCCCTCTTCGGATAAAAGGACGAAAGAATCGGGTTGCACGAGCCAACCAGGAATTAGTCGGGTATAACGTCGCGATCGATGCGATCGTTAATTTATTATTCAGCGCGTGAACGCACCCAAGTTTCGATCTTTAAAATTTATTTAATGTTTGCGAAATTTACGTTAAATGATCGGTTCTCCTTTGTAATTAACCTGGCACCGGCGACCACCCAAAAGCAAGATCGATGGACTCAAATCCGATCGGGCATAAGAGCAATAATCGCAGACCGCCTTTGGCGTGTCCTCCGCAACAAATGAAGAGATGTCCCGCCAAGGAAGCCGTCACAATTTGGTGAAATCCGCAAGAGCGATGACCGTGGTGAATCCCATTCGCGCTGTCATTAAAGTAATGGATCTCATATTTATTCCGGCCGAGACTTGTCCAATGTTTATAATTGCGGATATTCGGCGGTGGCGATAGGAGCGCGCCCGCGGCTGCGCTGCGCGTCCGCATTATTTTAGGAGTTGCGTCGGTGCACTATTACCGAGCCTGAGCCGCTCTTGCATAATTCAGACACGAGCCCCGCCGTTTGCATTCCGATACTTGATATGTGCTTTCACATGTATTTATGGACGAGATTTTGTGTCTCCGTAATGTTTGGCGAATAAATAAATTGTTGAGGCATAAATACAATGGGCTAGCCGTGAGCGGCTCCCCTCGTTACGTCGGCGAATGTAAAGTCCGCTTCTTGTGCTGTCGCCGTGTCACGGTGAGGTACAGGGGTGTGCGCGTGCGCCTCTTGTTTAGGGGCTTCGTTACCTTGCGCTTTATGTCGGCTCATACAAATTGGCGTGCGGAGATTCATCTTCCCCGAGCGCTACAAATCTCTCCAGCGAATTATGTTCCGACGTTTACATTGTACGTCATTCTTCCTCAACCCTGACACGTTTATTAATTCAGATTCCAGACCGTTGTTTTGATATTTCCTTTGTAAGCTCATTGTTGTTTTGTGTTGCAATTCTCGAATAACTGTTTCAATGTTACCCAATTTATCATGCACAATCTGACCCTTAGCTTAAGCAGTTGTAAACATCCTGCAGGCAGTTGCCAAGTAATCCGTCATTATCAGCAGGCTGGATCAAAGCGGGGATTCCGCTCACATCTCACTTACCGCAATTCTAATGATTTGCTGCGGAGGTCCGCCTTTGTATGCGCTGCACCTCCACGAACCCTTATCGTCCCTTACGCTTCCGTATTCCTTACTAATTGAACATTGTTTATTTCTTATCTAGCCTATTTTTCCTCAGCCATCTTCTCAACGCTGAAAACTTGTTATTACCCTTACTTTTCGCTGTCACTGATCTACTAATATTTTTATCATTCAACGATGATTGTACTAAGAAATTCGTTACTATTCACATGTAACAAAACCATCTACTTTTTGCACTTTCTTCTTCTTTTTATTTAAGGGGTAGCCCCTTGTCGGCATAACTGATGTTTCTTTCTCCACGAAGCTCTTTCCAGGGCAGCCTCCTTGACTTCCCTATACGACATGACAGCAACCTTCTCTTTCACTTGGCTCATGTAGCCTATCCTCGGTCTTCCTCTTCCTCTCTTTCCTTCCACTTTTCCTTCAATGATGTTCTTAATGAAGCTGTCATGTCGTATAAGATGGCCAATCATCTTCCCTCTTCTGTTCTCGACAACTTGCAACAACGATCTTTCCTCCTCTACTCTGTGCAACACCTCAATGTTGGTGACTCTTTCCGTCCAGCTGATCCTCTCCATTCTACGCCAACACCACATCTCAAAAGCTTCCAATATTTCTTTGTCCCTTTTAGTCATTGTCCACGTCTCACACCCATACAGAGCTATACTCCAAACGTATGTTTTGATAAATTTCTTTTTGATCCTTTTAGATATTTTAGATGTGAAAATGTTTCTTCTGTTATTAAATGCTTGCTTAGCTATTGCAATTCTTGATTTTATATCTGGTGTACATCTTGAATTTGAAGTTATAAGGCTGCCTAAATATCTGAACTTCTTTACTCTTTCTAAATTGGTGTTATCTAAAGTTACTGTGTTAAATACTGAATTGTCTGTTTTGGATGCTGTTAGTATTTTGGTTTTGCTGATATTTATTTTGAGAGAAAATTCTTTGAAAATATTATTCATGGTATCGAGTAGAGACTGTAGACCATTTTCTGTTTCTGCTAAAGCTGCTATGTCGTCTGCAAATCTTATAAATTTGATTTTTTCTCCGTTGAATTTTACCCCTTCATTCGATTTTTCTAAGATTTTCTTCATGGCTGATTCTATAAAAATGTTAAAGATGAGTGGTGAGAGTGAGCATCCCTGTCTTACGCCTTGTCTAATTTTGGCTTCTCTTTTTTCATCTCCTATTTCTAATATTGTTGTTTGGTTTTTATATAGTTGATATATTATTTTTCTGTCTCTAAAATCTAAACCAACTTCCTTAAGAGTCTTCATCATTTTTTTCCAATTCACTTTATCAAACGCTTTTTCCAGGTCTATGAATGCAATGTGAGTATTAAGTCCTAAATCCATCCTTCTGTCAATTATTAGACGCAAAGCAACTATCGCCTCTCTTGTACCTTTGTTTCTTCTAAATCCGTATTGATCCTCGCTTAGGTTTTCTTCAATTTTATTTCTTATTCTGTTTTGTATTATTTTTAATAGTATTTTAGAGGCTTGGGATATTAGGCTTATAGTACGGTGTTCTTCACATTTAAGGGTGTTGGCTTTTTTTGGTAGTGTTATTGTTTTAGTTGTTTTAAAATCATTTGGTATCTCTCCTGTTTCATACATTTTTTGGGTCAGTTTAAAAATTCTATTTATTAAATTATTATTAGCGTATTTTATTAATTCAATATAAATTTTATCCGTTCCTGCAGCCTTTCCATTTTTCAAACTCTTTAGAGCTACATCAAATTCTTCCTTAAGTATACTGGGTCCAAGAAAGTCTTGCTCTATTTCCTCCTCATTTTCAATGTCATTGTCTGTTAGTTTCTCACCATTATACAGTCCCTCAACGTATCTTGTCCATCTTCCTAATATGTCTTTATTATCCAAAAGTATTTTATTATCTTCATCCAAAATAGCTGTTGATTTGGTTTTTATTTTTCTACTAAGATTTTTTATGATATTATAAGCTATGTCTGTTTTCCCTACACTCATAAAGTGGTCTATATTGTTGCAATCGTTTTCTAAGTCTTTTTCCTTTTCTTCTCTGCATTTAAGTGTTATTCTATTTGTAATTTTCCTATATTTAATAATACTATCTTCATCGACTTTGTTTCGATATTTTCTTCTTTCTAATATTAAATCACTAATTTCTTTATTTAGCCATTTCTTCCTGGGTTTAATAGTCTCTCTGTTTAGAGTGCTTTCAGCACTTTTTTTGATGGTATCTCTAATATTGCACCATTCTTTATCGATACTTATGCTATTTACGTTATATTTATCTAATTCCTTATCTATCATATTACTATATTGCTTTTGAATAGTATTACTATTTTTTAATTTGTTGAGATCAATTTCTTTGGTTTTATGTTTTCTTTGTACTCTTCTTAATTGAATGTTTACTTTACTTGCTATTAAATTATGGTCGGTGTTGAGATCAGCTCCTGGATATGCTTTACAGTTAGTTGTCATATTTCTATATTTGTCTTTAACTATAATATAATCTATCTGATATCTTCCTAAGTTCCCAGGCATTGTCCAAGTGTATCTTCTTCTTTTAGGATGTTCAAAGTTTGTGTTTGATATAGTTAAATTATACTCTCTGCAGAACTGTACTAATCTATCTCCCCTTTCATTTCTTTTACCGAGTCCAAACTTGCCTACTATGTTTCCATCAATGCCTTCTCCAACTACTGCGTTGAAATCACCTATAATAAATAAGTTGTCTTTTTCCTTAACTAGGTCTATTATCGTGTCCAACTGTTCGTACATTTCTTCTATTTCTTCATCTGGGTGACTTCCGGTTGGCATGTAAACTTGAATAATAAAAGTGTTTATTGGTTGACTTTTAATTTTTATGGCTGTTATTCTGTCGCTATGGTGTATGGTGTTCTCTACTTGGTTGCCCCATTTCTTATTCATAATTATAGCTGTTCCATTACTTCCTTGTTGTTCTCCTCCTGTATATATTATTCTGTACTCATCACTCCAGTAATCCCCACTTCCTGCCCATCTCACTTCGCTCAGTCCTAGTATATCTAAATTCAATCTCTTCATCTCCCCCTTCACTTCTTCCAGCTTACCTGGTGTAAGCATTGTGCGCACATTCCATGCTCCAATTTTGCAAGGATTTCGCAGGATGACGACCTGAGTAGCCTTACCTCTACCCCTGCCGGACTCAGACCGCCACGGCATGTTACATCGCGGAAGCCCGTTGTCAAGAACGTTACTTTCTTTGTTGTTCATTGCATCAGTTTTATTGTTGGAAAGTGTTGTGCAGTAGTTTCCCCTTGCTTTCTGCACCGCAGTTCATAGACCAGCAAACTACTCTATGATGTGTGGACAGGAGCCCTTCCAGAAAACGATTCTTCGGCCTTCTGCCACTACTGATACGGCTGCTGCTCCGCATCAGGGGAATGCTTATTTAATGGCGGCATTTGATCGCCATGTCACAAGGTCGTCATAGGAACTTGTGCAGCATTTTATAGGTAAGTCTGTCCCACCAAACTTTCCACTGCTTCCTGTTAACCCTGCCGCTGCTGGTCGGGGACTGCTTATTCAATATATTCGCAGCGAACCATCATATCTGATGGTCGTTCCACTATCCGCCACCTGTGGACCCCGTTGGTAGCCTGCAGCTCAGCCCCAACTTTTTGCAACTTTTTGCACATTAATATTTAATTACGAGGGCGAACAAAGAGTTATAATTGGGGCTAGATAAGCTCAGTGACGCAACGCGAGATGTCAATCAAAGGATCCGGTGGTGATTGGTGCAGATGGTGAACTACGCAAGAACATAATCGGGTCCAATTATCGAAATGACACAGACCGTCGAGACGATACTCGGACTAAATCTATAATGGATGAGGCGTCTCGCGTCAATCCAGTAAACGAGATCGCATAGGCGCTGACGCATGCGAAATGCGTTTATTCATTACGAATTATACTGGTAAAGTCATCCAAAAAAACCAAGTAAAGAGAGCGGAAGGTTGATGAAGAATTACGCTTTCTCAAGCCTCAAATAAAGAAATATAAATAATGCTGGATATTTTACTCAGCATCATGTAGCCCCAAGTAAGCAGAGCTTTTGTTATGGGAACCACATGGCTGATATACGATTTATATACTTTTTTGTAAATACATTGGATACTTATTATACATAGATTAGACCCAAAACAAATATTTGCAGACATTTGTTTGATCGAACCCGTAACCTCCTGCGTCTCAGACGGGCCTTCACCCACTACGCCATATAGGTCGTCTTAAGCCTTATTTCATCTTCTCCTACATTTCTATTTCTTTCTCACCCATTATTCAATATTTTTCTATATCGACCATTACATTGGTAAAATTCGCGGTCTGTTTTTTCTTGATCGTCGTCTTCCTCAATAATTTCTGTCAACGTCTTACTCCAAAGGTACCTAAGACAAAGCACGCAGTGGTTTTACGCATTTACGCATATAAGAAGTCGTGACGCGTTATAAAGCTATTATTCGATCAGTGTTAGTATGGCCCGGTAGCTCCGAGTCGGCCCACTTCCTAAAGCTAGTCTGGGAGACGCACATGGTTAAAATTAGTCCCTCGCCCAGAATAGCGTAAACTCGCATCGCCCGCGCCGCACGCGACCCGTTTACGATATTGTGTTACAAATCAAATTAAACAATTAGAACCCCTGCGATCTTTGCATCCTTGCTTAGCCTTGTGTGAAATAATTGCGATTTTGCGAAAAAAATTAATTAATTTAATTTAATGCTTGTACTATGTCATTTATTTTTGTATGGATCTCGTGTCCGCAATAAAGAAATATTTATTTATTTATTTATTAAAATTCACGTGAAACCAAATCACTCTAATATTATAAATGCGAATGTTTGGATGGATGTATGTTTGTTCCTCTATAACTCGACAACCACTGAACCGATTTGGCTGAAATTTAAAATATTGATAGATAATGACCGGGAATAGGACATTGCTATTTTTTATCGGGGTACTACTCGAGCGAAGCCACGGGCGGAAGCTAGTCTATACAAAAATGACTGTTGGTATAGAGAATTTTGCTGAAATGTTTTAGCTGAAAGTAATGTGTGCGCTAAAATTCCGAGCCTAAACTAAATTGTCCTAGGTCTGCACGTGTCAATTACTCACAGTCGTAAATAAAGTAAACACTAAAAACCTGCTCAAAACGAGAACGGTGCGTTCTGAAGCCTATAAGATTTGTCAAGGTTGTCAACTACTGGAAAAACAGAAATAAATACATTTATTGCTGTCGTTTTGGGAGCAGTGTTAATAAAATGAATAGCTTTTGTAACGCGAATTGTACTTACCTCGGGTTTATTTGTGGTAAGTACGTCAAAAACGAACAGAAAAGTCTAGATAAGTTCAACTTTCATAATCAACATTTTTCTTTGCCCAGACAAAGTTTTCCAATAACCCTCCTTACATGCAAAGATAGTTTTCAACTAGTTTGGATCAGTTTGTGAATCGAACATCTAGGTCATTAATCTTTTTCTGAGCATTGGCATTGTAATTCCTTATCAGCATGACAGTGGATTTCGTAGTTCAAGCCTTGTTTTCTTGTTATTGAAAGAAGACTATCGGTCATGCTTTTGTATCACAATCTCTGCGCTTTTGGAGGTAACGACGTGGTACTATTTCTCGTTTAATGTACATCTCCGGTTTCTGTACCGGCTGTTTCTTGGTAACCGAAGTGAGTAGGTATTGGTTGTTCGGTTCAGAGATAGTTCCGCGAACATAAATTCAAACTAGCGTCCCGGTTGAGGCGGGCCCGTTACCGCGTGGGAAATGATTGGGTCCCAGTAGGGTTGTCTGACCGTACCTACAGTGAAATCTATACTGAACTCTTTGTCATCTATTAAATAATGTTACAAATAAGGATAAGAATTTAGTCTGCGTTGTACATCTCAGTTCTTTTAAAATTTTAAGAAATAAACGTTATTTTCTTGTTTTTCGATGGTTATTTCGGAAAGTTGTCAGTAGCTCACGACCCTAGTCGGTTGCCCCGCGCGGTGAGGCTTTGTTAGGACGATTGTCCACTGGACTGGAGTGGTGTAGATGCGGCGATATGCGCCCGCGGTGACAGCGCCGTGGGAACGCCCGGGATTGTGTGTAAACACCGCATTATTTGGTAACAATTGTTGTCGGATGATTTATACGGGATTTACCGAGGATATTGATATTATTGGAGATGTTCTGCGTTTGTTTCTCTTGCGCTTTATTTTCCATCATTAGTCAAGGCCTGTTATTGATAGCGTTTGGTTTTAGTGTTCTTCGTCGGTCCTTTATATTCGTTTATGGATATTCTCCGGTTTGAAAACTTCGCCTCCAATTTTTCTAGTCACACTAACGGGATCGTGGATGGTCTAACGGTCCTAAGCTTCAAAGGGAAGCTTCCTAGAAAATTTCAAAGACGTCTATGGCCAGTTGAATCATGGCCATGTTCATTGTGTCGCACCATTTTTCCGTCGCTTGCGTACGGCGAGTGGACACGCATAATGTATTCAGTTCGCGTTCCGAGCTAACTCGACGACTATTCAGCTCTGAAAACAAATCTTTCGCTTTGTGACCGCCGATCCATCATACTTTTTCTATTGACCGGTATCGCCGAGCTTGCACAAACAAAGCTTTCAAATGCTAATCGTAAGTACGTGCAGGATTAGTTCCGCGTCGACACTCTACGTGGGAATTTTAGTTGAGGTTTGGACGCGTCTAAAACATTAACCTTATATGGCCACCTACATAAACGGTGATATAATCGACGTATTGGCTCATGGTTGCATTAGAATGACGCGTGGGCGTCGTCCTTCTGCCGCGCTGCCGCCGCTTGTTACATATCGCGCGGCGCGTGCGCGAGCGCCTCTCGATATCGCATGATTTATGCATGATGCTATTCCTCGGCTCATTTAACTAGATATATTCCGGAATTATTGTGTTCGCGACGCAACTCTCGTACCTTTCCGATCGTGTCGTGAATCTAAAATGGGACGCTATCAGATCGCGGCCGTTCGTTTTCTCATGCGTAATCGATGCCCGTCACCGTCACTTTAATCAGTCCAGTTACCGAAATTGCCTTCATTAACAAAACGGAGCCTTTCTTTTCTGAAAAAACTGTATCAAAAAACCTGTTCGGTGTTCTCTAGAATCGAATGTTACTTTCAAAACTGTAGCAAATTAAATTGGCCGAGTTGTTTCGTGTCATTATCGGTGGCTGATTAACCCGTAACGAGCTCTAACCGAGACTTATATCCAAAACTTTCAAGATTTCTGTCCTCTTTAATTGCATATAATGTCACAGAATAGACTATAATTACTGCGGAAAAGGGCTTAATTGAAGGCTGATGGATATAAATGTATTGAATGGTAGTAAAGGTTAGATTCCAGCGTGCGTAGGGGCCGCTCGTTCCTATCCACAGATTGGATCGTAAACTTGCGCCGGCGCAGGGGTTACCGCTACTGATAGTTTATCTGTGTCATTGCCGATTAATGTCATTCTGATAGTGAAAGAAAATGAACTTTCAAATAATCTAGTTCTTTTTTATTCGATGACTTCTAAGTTTCAGTATTTCTCAGGATAATGTTATACAATGACGCTTGCTTCACAGCCTGAAGAATTTGATACTAAATGGTGGACTCGTGTCTTGGCTAGTTTATGACCATACTTAGCGCGCCATTGTCCGCTATCCGAGATAGCTCCACGTAATGGATTACTTGCTCCAATCTGTAGAAAACGCGTAAAAAAGATAAATTAACTCGCACGTGCTTTGTCTTCGCGATCCGACATAGCCTAATTGATAACCTTTACGAACATTTTTATTACCAAAGCTTGTCCATATCTCATACTTATCGCTTAAAGCATCCTCCGAAACAAAGACTTCATCAAAATACATTGAAAGCAAATGTAAAAGCAGTAAAAAATATTTATTTCCTTATAACGTAACCGCACGTTTCGGCACGCAACAATCCTTTTAAAATCACGACTAATTAATGTACTTATTTACTCTCCATAATTGATGAATGAAACGCGAGCAAATTTCATATCAGCATATTGTAGATCGATTACTTATTACTTAAACCATTAATTGTGGTACGTAAACCCAACATTTATTGCAGGTTTTAAAAGAACGTGACTTGAATATTGTAATTTGTTCGTTTTCTGAGCGCTCGGTAATAATTGTATTTTCCTGAATGAAAGGCGACGCGGTTCGATCACTTTCATCATCAGAGCAAGTTCCTTCTGTCTTAGCGTCTCCGAAAGTGCTCGTAAACAGAAGAGTTTTGCTAGATTTGTGACTGGAACTGCTCTATTGCTCTCTCGTTCCCCTGCACCTATTCGAGGGAGCTAGATAAGGATGCTGAATGTCCACGCTTAGGCTTGACGTCGCTTGACGCTCTCACTTCCGTCCGCCCACGGCCGACCTACGCGACCCAGCTTACTTTTTGCAATCCGGTGGTCCACCACTTGTATCTTTTACAACTTTTATATCGCAACTGCAAATTCGTTTTCAAGTTCCTGTCAGTAGGACAGTGACATCACCCTGTAGGTGTTCGTTCGATAAAAATGCTGGCACTTTAGCCACCTTTCGAAATTGCCATCTTCTTAAAATTATGACTTAATTTTGAACGTCTCTTGTGTTATCCGATACATTATGGGTTTCGCAACGGTACTACTACGTGTATTTTGTGATTGGTAATGTCACTATTGCAATACGTTTGCTTTAAAATGCGACGACAGCGTTGTCGTTTGCGACAAGGAAATCTGCATGGGAGTGTATGGGCCAATATACTTCAATTACATGGATAACACAGTCAATATCTATATAGTTAGGTATGTGAAAGTTTTTTCTCATTTGACAGATAAAAGTTTTTGTTTATTTATTTAGAGCTTTGTTGACATTTTAGTATTATTAGATCAAGTGAGTTACTTCCGATAATTCCACTCCATTTCTAGCTTCACTTATTATTTGGAGTATGACACTCTTAAACTCTATCCTAGCAAACCTTGAGGATCATCTAAAAATCACCATTTGTGATCCTAATCTTGCACTACTAATGAAGCTTGTAATCGATTCGCTTCGAAGTAAGCCCCTAGTACTCGTAAGGCGTTATTTGATAAAGCTCTCAAATTCCCGCAAAAGAAGACAGATAACTCGACAAGTCATTAAAATCATAATTAATAGTGATCATCGGCACTCGATGAGACATGAGGGAAGACAAACAAACACAACGTGAGTCGATTTACCAAACACGATGCGCGTGCACGAGGCTTAGCATAATAAACGATTGCTATGTACATTTTGTTTATATTTTCGGGTAAGGCCTATCATTTCGAACTGACAAGCAGACTTTCAAACACAGAAGCTTTTGTCGAACCTATTGGTTTGTCAGTCAATGTTCAACTCTATCAGTCCGAAATGACGGTGTGGAATGGCCAATACATTTAACTGTAAGTTTTATACTCTAATGCATTTTACTCATTAGTTCTCAGGCCATTAAAGAAGTGCCATCCTCTAATAGTTTTAAGTACGTATCAATCTGAACGCAACGAATAGTTAGGCCCCGTTTACACGATCAAATTTACGATCATTAATTCTAATCGGTGCTATTGGTGCTGCTGCGGCGACAAGGGAATCTTAAGTGATCTCTATTTAAAAAAATCTTAATATATTTTTATTGTAGTTTGTAGGAGTCCTGTTGGACACCTGATATTGATACCTGTATAAGTAACGTAACATTCCCAGTATGCTTCAGTGTTGTATAACATGTTTGTGATCCATCCAACGTAATGAGAACAATTTAGTTGTAAGGCATGTTGTTTGTGTGAACGGTTCTTTACTTACTATTGACTGATGCTTCAATTTAATCAAGAGGTTTAAAAAACCCACTGTTTCAACCATTGTTTTAAACAAAAACAGTTTTCGAGTTGGAAACTAAATTATTGAAATTAAAATCAAGCGTCAGTCAAATTTCAATTTTACTAGTATGAAAATTAACGCATTAGATTAGACAAAGTAAATTACTAGTAAAATTGGATCTCGCGTTTTTGAAGTCGATGAAGATTTAATTAATTTTATTAATATCTAAGTAACGTATGTGTCCTAACATCGCGGCGGAACCGAGGCGATAAAACATTGAAAAGTGACGCTCTTATGTGAAAAACTTATTAATAAATTTGTGCATAATTGACTACAGTGTCTTATGATAATTTAAGTGCCTTACGAACTCTAAACAAGTACTTAAAATCAAAGAAATGAGATTGACTGTTGTGTTTTCAGTATTAAAGGATTTTTAGCCTCAGAGGTATTTAATTAGTAAATTGAAGTGGCTAATTAGCTTAAAGTGCTCATTCTTCAAAAGATCTGAAATTGTATTTATTGCTATTAAGTGAAGTTTAAGGTCCAAAATGTAACGTTAAAAGTGACACAAACAGAGAGAAAGCTAAATGACTCATAAAATAGCCTTAGAGCTTGCATCACTAGTGAAGTGGGCAAAATAACCCACTTTCGTATTCATTCTTACGATATTTTTATAGTGTTTTGGTCTTAAAACATAACATATGAGTCTTTTAGTTTTATGATAATGGTTCACTTGTTGAACATTGCAGTTTTAGCAAGCACGTTCAGTCAATAATTTAGATTTAATGCCAACTTTTATTTATTAAATAACATGCTGTCCCCTACATGAACGTTTGACTGAGCGTGTAAACTGTGCATTAAACTGTCAGGTCAACATTGAGGCGTCAACCCGCTGCAATCAGTCGCACGTTGACAGAAACTTTTACCGCACTCATGAAAAACTTGAAACAAAAACCTCGAAAACATATATTTAAATATGAAATTGAGTTTTTCGTGGGACGTTCGTTTCTTCGACGGCGATTATTCATGTTTCGCTGATAAATGTGCGACGTGCAATAATTCCAGCCTCGTTTAAAAGCTTGTCCGTGTAAAGGTTTTACACACGCGCGGAACACGCAGAAGCACGGTGTATATTTTCGTGTAAAAATTTATAGCTCTCATTATCATGTTTATAGTGTTTCTGGCGTGATTTTATCGTGTGCGTATGACCTTAATTCGCTCGGTTTTAATATACTAAGAAAACTGTAAACGATCATTAGATTTCGTTTGATGGTGATTAAAATGTGAATCTTTAAATCTTTAGTGGAATAATAATGATAATTTACAGTTTTCTCAAAATATGACTATTTTAAAAATTTCTTCGAAAAGTGTTGTGACATTTCATTTCTAGAACATGGTTGTGAAACCGGATAATATTAATGAATCCCATGATTAGTGACGTCACGTCAGCTGACGAGTGACGTGACAGCTCTCACGTGACAAAAGGCAATGTGATAGAAACAATACCTAAAGATGCTAGATCATTGTTACTGTAAAATACATTTTTGTAAATATGTACAATAATTAATAAGCGAAAATAATTTTAATACTAGATGCAATGTTGTACAAGTTTTTTCTATTTAAATATTTTTTGAAAGATTTAATCTACTCTATTTTAATAATGACTTATTTTATCGTTTCGAATAATTTATATACAATGTCGTAGATGAAATCGGAAGAGACAATAAAAAAATTATAAAAAATAAAATGTTAAAAAATTTGACCAGTTTTGTGTTATCGTAAGTGCCTTTTCATACGGCCCGGTTTGCCGGGTAGCCGGCGGCGGCGGCGAAGTGTATGAGTATGTACGTTAGCTCTCATACGTACCGGCGTAATTTGCATACAAACGCTGGCACCGGCCACCCGGAAACCGGAATGTGTGAAAAAGCACTAAGCCTCCCCTCAACCCACTGTCGGACGCTCGGGAATTGATCCCGTACGACGTCCAATGCCGGAAATTTAACTTTCAATATCTTTTCCAATATTATTTCCATCATTCAGTTGAATTTCAATTGAAAATTTAATTTGCGGCACGCTGATAGAAACTTGTGCATAGGGGCGGCGATCTTGGGGCCCCAGTCGGATCACTTCTCTATTTTATCGATATTCCGAACATCACTTAAAGGCCTAAAGTGTTGTTCGTGCATTCGATGAAATTTTGCGGAGAATCGACTCTGATCGCCGCCGTCGGACCGTACGGATCATCCTCCCGTCGCGGATTCACATCACCAGCATTCTCGTAAAACATCCAATTTCAAAATTTTAATCATCGTTTCAATGGGTGTGTCCGATAGTGTTTGGTTTATCGATAAGTCGGCCGATTCGAATCGCTTCTGCAGCCTTGTTTGGTATTCACCGATGCGCGTTTTCGAAATCGGCCGGTTATTAGTTCCATCGATGCCAAAAGTTGTATCTCCTGTCTCGGTAATTACATTTGCCGTTCGATCGCGAATATTACAATCATAAACATGCAATAATTGCTCAATGATCCTCCTTCAGGTTTTGACAGAGGAAAGGCGTTTTGGGTAGCTTTCTTTTGGCATCGATTGCGTTAAGTTTACCTTAAATTAAACTAGAATAAGATTGGCCAATCTTTCGCGTCGATGTGAACAATTGAACGTTTTAAGAAGAAAGAAAAAAGAAGAATGTATAAGGTAAGTGCATTTTTTTATTCCTCTCTTTGGTCTAAATTAATCACTAACTGCCCATTAATATGATTGAATTTTGTGTGTTTTTCGATGTGCTTTTCCAGGTTTGTACAGGTATCAATTTAAAAGCTCGTGTTTTGTCATCGTGATTGTTTACATTACAAAGTAACAGCAAAAAAAAAACTTTTTTAAAAACAAAGTAATAGGCAAATGAAAGCGAATTTAATGATATTGCTGGTGAATAGTATGTTTTTGTTTTTACAACAATGGTCTGCAAACTGTATTTATTTAAAATGTAGAGCCTCGTAAAGAATATCTCGACTTTTTCACATCAATTTGAATACTACATTAAAACTGACACCCACATTATCAGCAAGAGGTCAGGACTTAAAGTACTCGTTTAAAATATTGTGACTTTTGTGAATAATCTTCTGTACGTGAGACCATTCGCTACCATCCTGACCAGTTAACAAAGAGCCCGTTGAATTCACTGGTTGCAACTAAGGTATCTAAGTTTGAAGGGTTTGGTTACAGTGGTTGCGTATTTTCACTCATTGATCGTCATTTCAATGGGGGAATTTATAGGAAAACGCTGATCAGTAGTTCATCTGCTTACAGTCTTTATTGACCAATCGTCTAGACTGGACTGATAAATTGTGCGACTTGGTTACTTATGCTGAATAGGCGGATGAATTGTTAGGCTATCCAATGGTTTCTATTATAAATTGTAAAAGGAAGTATGTTTATGGGGACGTCTTTTATCGGAGTACTATAAAGTTTATAATCACCTATTATCGATTGGCATCAATTAAATAAATTTATATGGATAAGTAATATCGTTAAAGAAGATAAATGAACACCATCAAACATTAATTTCCAACTTTATATGTTTTGAACAAAGTATTTTTTTAGTAAGCGGCCACTTATTTAATTTTATTAGGTTTAGGTTTTTATTTTTTTTCATTCAAAACTGTCATTGAACAATCGAACCATAAAATACAAATAGCATTATACTTTTATCGGTAAATTTACATCCCTATACAAAAAGTTTTATGAATTAACTTTCAAAGTAAAGAGCACTATTTTGAGCTAGTACACATAAGGCGTTTTGAAACGCGCAATTTTAGAACCAAAAGGTCACATTCAAATCGCGCACTTTGAATGTGTCTATGTGTTCCTATGTTTGACAAGGTGTTATGGACCTTTTGGTTCTTAAAAAGCGCAATTCAAAACGCCTAATGTGTACTAGCTCAAAAGAGTAGTTTGAAAACATACAAAAGTGAAATATAATGCTATGGACCACAAAAAGTTATTGGACCCGAGTGCAACGAGTAGACCGAAGTGGTCCATCGTGCCCAATAACAACCTAGATATCTACTTACAAATTACAGTTATTATTCAAACCATATTAAAAGGTTGGGAACTATAAACCTATCATATCGATACAGTGTAAACATAAAACTATTTTTTATCGATATCGAACTACAAAAAACGTAAGAAACCGTTGACATTTCATTCGGCATGTTTCGCTCCATATGCTGCGCGCTCACAATGAACAAATGAGTGATTGCTCATTGTCACATTATGGAAATGTAGAGAGTTGGTGTGACGGACATCGTTAGCGGATGCCATCATAATGTATGTAGGTATTCTTGCTAATAAGAGGAAAGTATTGCTTCCAATCATCATTTATCACTTCATTGGTTTGCGGGGAAAGGTTTTAAGATCCTTATAGTCTACCTATTACTACTTATCCGAAGGGTATCTGGTGCTTAGATTATGGCAGTTTTAGTCGAGTAGAAAGCCATTTTACAAAATATAAATCCAGCGTGTCCAGTAAGCGTGTCGCCTCAAAGTGTTGCCAGCTGCCAGTCTGCAGCATCCGATAACGCGAATACGTTATATTAATGCAAATTGCAGAACCGGACCGCGTTATCGAACATTTTTATACTCAGCGAGAAACACCGAACGGCCATTATGAAAAGCCGGCGCGCATCTGGCTTATTGATGGCCGTTTTACAAATTACAAGTTAAAGGACAACGGTAGTGTAGTCTGCCAAATAAATAACAGGACGTAGAGTACGACTCGGGGTATAAATCCTTGTCAAACTCAAAAACGGCTTAGGAGTAGCTGTCGTGCTTCGACACAAGCGGAGTGGAGCCCAATATTGAAATTTTTACATAGTTAAGTACTTAGTCGCAAAAGTCAATAGGCATTCACCTCAGTACCTCTAATAAAATCACATTGAAACGTCTCAAGAACGATGAAACTAATAGGAAAGGAACAGGCAACCGTGACACAACTTTTTTAACTCTTGGCGCCAGGTTTCTTTCGATACTTACCTAATAGCAGGGGTGGACATGAAACCAACTCATCCACCTTCACCTAGTAATTTCGAAAGTTCCGTGTCAAGTCGACATTACTCCTGCTTTTCAATTATCTTGTAAGATTTTATTTCAATTACATGTTCGCATAATTGATGGCCCCGAAAGCGTTATTTAAGAGATAAGTGGTGGCCACACCGACGTATTTGCTCTCAGCCTGGCGCGAAATCATATAGATTACACAAAATGACGTCTCTTAAATAAATTGTTATATACCCCCTTTCACAGAAGCTTTTGAAGGACGGCCGAAAAAGCTCGACGAGAAATCTTCCAAGTTTTTATGAAGCTAAAGTATAGAGGCAAATTTTCAATTTTATAACCAAGCGGAACGAAACGACTATCCGTGATTTTAAAAAATTGTAGGCTATACAGATAAGCAACCATGAAAATACTTTGACAGGACGTTTTATTTTAAAGAATGTCAAACATTTTTGGTAAAAATTTACATTTTATTAACCAGTAAAAATGGTCAAATGAAACCGTAGTTAATTTTGTTTCTAACTGCTTTTTTAATGAAACGTTGACAAGCCGTAAGAATTAAAATGTCTCCTATCGATAAAATTTTTAATGACTGTGTAGTGTATTTTTTATTTTAAATGCAAAAATGGCATAAAATATCAATTTTTATTTGCCTCTGGGCACATAAAACTCGCATTTAGCACTTAGTTAAAAGTGGGAAACGTCATGAATGACATCACAAATACAGACTAAGATAAGATAGGGGATACTATTTCCTATGATAGGTACAGGTTTCTTTTTAATAGATTTATTATTTAGCAATATTTATACCTACTATGCCGTGTTAACAAAGGGGGATAGTACCTCGACTTTCGTTCCGAAGGTCGTGGGTTCGAATCCTGGTCGTGCATGAATGGATTTTTCAATTCGAATTCATATGCATAAAATTCAAAATACGAGCTCTAAACGGTGAAAGAAAACATCGTGTGGAAACCCGAGGCTTAGCCCCACACGTATTGACCATGGTATGCCGGCTAAGCTGAGAGGATGGTTTAGCTGCTGGGCAAGCCTACTCCATCTCAAATAATAGCCCAGGCACAGTGCCCCGTTAAGTGTAAGCAAATAATGTCCCAAGCACACTATCCCGTTATGTATAGGCAAAGATTTCCTCCTGACAATGTATAAATCATCTACTAAAGATGTAAAGACCTAAGTCATACCTACTAATCGGTCTACACTACACGATCAATCTATAAAGAGCCTTGCTCGAGTTCAAGGTGTTTTACATATTTGGCGCCCCGATATTATATTTTAAGGCCATTAAAAACCTTATGAATGAATTTGCATTTGTTTGGAAAACACGTGGGCTCCTTAATAGCTTGATTGATTTAATAATTTCGATGTCTCGGCATAACAGGTTTAGATAATATCTTAATATTTGTCGGACACATAGAAAGGTGTAGTCTGTCGATAATTTGATTTAATCTGCTACATCCGATCTTTGATTAATTTATCAAACTCGAACATAACGTTCTTTCGGATCATAAGGCTTTACATTTATAATTTTTGAAATTATTAATATGATTTCTTGGTAAGGTTTAATTTTTTATTTTCTTAACTGCGGATTCGTTAATCAGATTAACTGTAAATTTATTTCAGGAGTACATTTTTATTCAAATTTAATTCCAATATACGTTTCAGATCTCGAGTTGTTGATATCTCGGGTTTTACGACAAACTCATCGATATTTATTTTATCGACATGTCCTCCCATCACTATAGGCGGCGAAAACAATTTGTTTTCCACAATATTCGGCGTTAATTCTCCCCCTGTCGATGTCGTTGAGAAGATTGACGCTCCGATGTTTAATAAGAAAGTTGCATTATGTGCATCATGAATTTTCAACAGGCAACATTGATGATAAATTGGATGAAATTGTATTTTGCCAGACACTTAGCTTACATTAAATAAATAAATAAATATTGCTGGACATTTCACACAGAACCATCTAGCCCCAAACTAAGAAAAGCTTGTACTATGGGAACCAGATAACTGATAGAATAGGTAGGTACTTATATACTTTCTTTTTTTTAGGGTTCCGTACCTTAAAAGGTAAAAAAGGAACCCTTATAAGATCACTTTCTTGTCCGTCTGTCTGTCTGTCTGTCTGTCTGTCCGTCTGTCCGTGTGTCACCATCGATTATCTCAGGAACGGGTAGAGCTAGCAAGTTGAAATTTATACCATATACTAAGGTCTATAGTCCCTATTGTGAGTATAAAAATCAAGGTCCTGAGTCAACACTATAAAAAGATATAGGCAAATTTAGGTTTTCGTGAAAACTTGTGAGTACCAAAACTTACCTTAATTATCAACTTTTTTTATTTTTCGGAATTTTTCCTTTACTTGTGCTGAAAGACCTTGCTTGTAACCAAAATTGACAATTCTAGGTCAACCGGAAGTACCCTAGAGGTTTTGGGTCGAAAACCTAAATGGTAGTTCCCGTTGACCTAGAATAACGAAATTTGGCAAAAAGCAAGGTCTTATAGCACAAATAAAGGAAAAATTCCAAAAAGTTTAAAAAGTTCAAAATTGAAGGGTGTTCCCATACATATATAGTTGACGCCAATTAAAATTGTCCTCCGAGTTGTATGGGCGCTCATACAATTAAGCGGACTAGCTTAATTGGCACCATGGCTAGGTACGGAACCCTCGGCGTATAAGTTCGACTCGCACTTGACCGGTTTTTTTGTTGTAAATACGAGTACATACTTAGAATAGAATACCTACATTATATAACACCCAGACACAGAACAAACATCTATGTTCATCACACAAATGTTTGTCCTGGATTGGAATCGAACCCACAACCTACAGCGCAGAAGGCAGAGCTACTACCAACTGAGCTAAGAGGCCAGTCCATTGAATTGAAGGTAGCTATGTTTAACTTGTTTAAAATTCCTAGGCTGGTATAAAAAAAAGAGTCCGACGAATTGAGAACTTCTCCTTTTTTAAAAGTCGGTTAATAATCTCGACGTGGAGTTGTGTGAAAAATATGTCAAAAGTGATATTTTTTGGGATTTGCTCCTAAAATTTAAGATGACCGAACTAAGTTTAGATGGCTCTGAATTACAAATACTTTCCGTTTTACAACTTATCTCGCTGCCCTTTACGGAGTCTGCCACAGTGTTGGATTACAACAATTTAAATTACTTATAATAAAAGTAAATCACCTGATTGTTTAAATAGCAATGAGTATAACTCCGCTGCGGTTAAGTCCACTTGACCTGGACCTTGAGCACCAGTTCTGATGGTAATGAAGCACTTAGTGCGTTGCCACGTTACTAAATGATTTCTCGATATTTTTCCTAAAATTACGTAAGTACCTATTTAAAGCATAGTTAGGTACTATGCCTTTAGAAGTTTAGACAAATGCAAGAGAGTGATAAGGGATGGGAAACCAACTCTATCTAGTCATTGTCGCAGCCACGGTGTAGGTACCATGAAATACTCCAGACTGACATTATTTATCAATAAGGCCGGCCTCACACAGCCGGAATTCGTCTCTGAATTCATAATCTGAATTCATATTATTAATTAAGAAAGGCCGGAATCCCATACAAAGTCGTTATGATCCACATACATTCTGATTTTTTCAGATTATGAATTTCTCAGATCGATCTGTAAGAATGATTCTGATGTGCATCCGGAATTCCTGGTCTGAATATTTAAGATTATGACTTCATAACGCACGTAATCCCATACATTTGCATAGAGCAACACACACATATTGAATTCAGATTATGAATTGCTCAGCTCAGAGCCAATAGCAATGCGATTAGTATTAATTCCTCCTCCATTTCGAGACGTTTGCGTGTGTCGTGAAACAAGAGACTACTGATCTATCTCAATTTTTAAGATAATGTGAGTTGAAGGAGCCGGAATTAAGAGTCTGAACTAAGATTCTTAATTCAGATAGGTTTTCCGGCTGTGTGAGGCCAGCCTTAGAAAAGTCGTGATTTTCATTTTATAAGACAATCGAAACATATTTTCCGGCCCTTCCTTTTCTTGGTAAATTTTTTCTGTTTTTAGAAATCTGTTGTTTATAGCTTAGTGTGCTTTCCTAATGGAAACAAGCAGATAACTAGATAACTTCAGGAACTGATGCTAGCGGTCCAAAGCTTTAATCGGCAGGATGATCGACGATTATTGTGCCAAATTCGAACCGAGACTGATGCTCGCAGTAATGCTGGCACCGTTATAATGTGAACCCCTGAACTATCGAGACTTGACGCATAGTGGACGGTTTTGAAAGTTTGTACTAAAATTATCACACTAATCATACTATCAAACTAATATTATAAATGCGAAAGGAGACTGTTTTTAAGTGGTCTATGAACCAATAGCCATACTGCTATGGTATTTCTGTGGGGATACCTCAACTACATCCTTGTGCAAGGGGGCATCAAAATCCAACCCGGCAGTTTTGAGAAAAATAATACTTTAGAATTCACATTTCTTGCAAAAATGTTTTTATTTTAGAAACGTTTTGAACGGTTATTGTGGTTAGTGTCTGTAAAGTTCGGACTACAATGTAATAATATGGTGACAGCGACTTGATCTGATGATGGAGTCAGGAGCTGTTCAACGGAACTCCTCAATAAATAAGTCGATTGAGTTGAAACTCGGCTTGCCTGTTAAGTTTCAACTACAATGTAATAATATGGTGACAACGAGCTGATCTGATCATGGAGTCAGGAGCTGTTCAACAGAACTCCTCAATAAATAAGCCGATTGAGTTGAAACTCGGCATGTCTGTCAAGTTTCAACTACAATGTAATAATATGGTAACAACGAGCTGATCTGATGATGGAGTCAGGAGCTTTTCAACAGAACTCCTCAATAAATAAGCCGATTGAGTTGAAACTCGGCATGTCTGTCAAGTTTCAACTACAATGTTATAATATGGTGACAACAAACTGATCTGATCATGGAGTCAGGAGCTGTCCAACAGAACTCCTCAATAAATAAGCCGATTGAGTTGAAACTCGGCATGCCTGTCAAGTTTCAACTACAATGTAATAATATGGTGACAACGAGCTGATCTGATGATGGAGTCAGGAGCTGTTCAACAGAACTCCTCAATAAATAAGCCGATTGAGTTGAAACTCGGCATGCCTGTCAAGTGTCAACTACAATGTAATAATATGGTAACAACGAGCTGATCTGATGCGAGAGTCAGGAGCTGTTCAACAGAACTCCTCAATAAATAAGCCGATTGAGTTGAAACTCGGCATGCCTGTCAAGTTTCAACTACAATGTAATAATATGGTGACAACGCGAAACTGCAACTAATAGGGACTGCAAACTCGAAAACTATAAAAATAATAATGCTAGTGTACTTAAATGAGTAGACAACTACAGAGAAACAGTCGTCTAACATAGACTTTTATAATAGCCTAACTTTTATGATGATCAGAAAACGAGAGCAAAATTGATAATGACAATTGATAGTGATCAGTCATTGTACATGCATGTAAAAAATCTAACAACTGCGAAAGAATTGTGGGAAAAACTACAGCAATTATTTGATGACAACGGCTTTTCGAGAAGAATAAGTCTGCTAAGGAATTTAACAAATTAATATTTTTATTATTATTTATTTAATTTAATTTAACTATTGTGTAGAATTATTGTATTGCATAAATGGATGTTTGTGATTATTTGAAATATTGGGGGTGCTGAATTATATCTTTATAATAATCCTTATTTTACTAGTAAGCTAGTAACCTCATTTATTGGCATGATTTTGTTTATCAGTGTTTGTAACTAGAATGTTGCGTTTTCTAAGACAATGTTAATAAATTATAAATTCACTTGTTCTTATGTACATGTTGCAGGCAACTGGTTGAATTAGCCATTCAATTAAATGCCTAGCCATTTCATTGAGCGCCGCCATTCAATTAAATGACTGACCTTCGTTTAGCCGTAGTGTGGAACGTACCTTCGTTTAGCCGTAGTGTTGAACACTACGTTCCACACTACGGCTAAACGAAGGTCAGCCATTTAATTGAATGGCGGCGCTCAATGAAATGGCTAGGCATTTAATTGAATGGCTAATTCAATAACATACATACATACATAAACTCACGCCTGTATGTGGTCTCTGCCTACCCCTATGATGGGAATCATAGGGGTAGGCAGAGACCACAGAAAAGAAGTTACACACTGACCACAGAAGTTCTGTTCTAATTCAATAAATTAAATAAATAATAATAAAAATATTAATTTGTTAAATTCCATAGCAGACTTATTCTTCTCGAAAAGCCGTTGTCATCAAATAATTGCTGTAGTTTTTCCCACAATTCTTTCGCAGTTGTCACATTTTTTACATGTATGTATAATGACTGATCACTATCAATTGTCATTATCAATTTTGCTCTCGTTTTCTGATCATCATAAAAGTTAGGCTATTATAAAAGTCTATGTTAGACGACTGTTTCTCTGTAGTTGTTTACTCATTTAAGTACACTAGCATTATTATTTTTATAGTTTTCGAGTTTGCAGTCCCTATTAGTTGCAGTTTCGCGTTGTCACCATATTATTACATTGTAGTTTAAACTTGACAGGCATGCCGAGTTTCAACTCAATCGGCTTATTTATTGAGGAGTTCTGTTGAACAGCTCCTGACTTCATCATCAGATTAGCTCGTTGTTACCATATTATTACATTGTAGTTGAAACTTGATAGACATGCCAAGTTTCAACTCAATCGGCTTATTTATTGAGGAGTTCTGTTGAATAGCTCCTGACTCCATCATCAGATCATGTCGCTGTCACCATATTATTGCATTGTAGTCCAAACTTTACAGACACTAACCACAATAACCGTTCAAAACGTTTCTAAAATAAAAACATTTTTGCAAGAAATGTGAATTCTAAAGTATTATTTTTCTCAAAACTGCCGGGTTGGATTTTGATGCCCCCTTGCACAAGGATGTAGTTGAGGTATCCCCACAGAAATACCACTACAGTATCGCTATTGGTTCATAGACCACTCCCCATATAAAAAAAAACAGTCTCCTTTGGATGTTCAGGTGGAAGTATGTTTGTTCCTTTATAACTCGACAACCACTGAACCGATTTGCCTGAGTTAAAATATAGATAGATAGATAATGACTGGGAATAGGACATTGCTGTTCATCCGGTACACAAACAATACATCCAAACATCCATCCAAACTTTCGCATTTATAATATTAGTGCGATAGTGTGATTGTATAGAATTTCAGAAGAAAGTAGACTTTTTTCAACTATTATGATGAAATTAGTGACCTTTTCTAATCGTATAACTAATAGGCATGAATCCTAATTTTCAAAATCTCTTCTATGATATTCAGAAGTATCTATTATGTCTAAAATATATCATATTTCTGTAGAAAATTAAGGTTTTTGTGCAATAAAAGTACATTTAAATTTAAATTTTCAAATTCACGCCAAAACGCTCGCCGGTGTCATGGCGTCTGTTTTTACGTCACGGATCGGTATATCAACCAGTGATGCCTACATAGTTACTATAGAAACAAAAGGATGTTTACCGAGACGAGACGCAATGACAGACGCCATGACACCGGCGAGCGTTTTGGCTATGATGGCGGATTGTTGTATTTTGTAGATTTATTTTAGCAAATAAATTAGTAATCTCGACATTAATAAGAGAATAAAGACATTTTTCAAAATCTTTGAATCCTATTTCATTAGATCAGATAATTATTTTGGCGATACTTGATTACTGTCACCATGCCTATTAGGTAAATAATTCTTGTGCAAATTCTAACCAAGGTCCTGAGGTCATAATTTTGTAATAGAACGTGTCAGTTTAAACAATTTATAATACTTTCAGTGACCTTTATCATAATTTAGCTTTCATGTTCATAGCTCAGTGATTACAAGTATCGATTGACCAATTATCTCGTCCCCTAGTGCTCCAGGGCCCTGTTTCACACAGACTTCACGTCAAGTCTAAACTGGGGACAATGCGGCGCTTATAATATTTTTGTCTAGTTGCACAATTTGCGCTAAAAACACTCTACCATCCTTATATTCAGAACTGGACAGGCTATTACTAATGCATCTGCAAGAGATATTTTTATTCATTATTAAGGTTACTTAAGTATATAAAAAAAAATATATATACTTAGATCTTTTAATTTCTGTTATACGTCTTGTTGCCTACTATATTTTTATCTCATCCAGTTGTAGATTTGGAACATAATCAGGAATAGGTACTTCACCTATTATAGCATCCTGTTCAACGTCACGTCCAATATTGTGTGCTAAGTTAGGTATGTATGTATGTATGTTCAATACAAGTTTTCACAAAAAAATACAAATAAGAAACAGCTTAATAAGCTTTATCGTTAAAAAACGATTTCTTCCAGGCCACCTAGGGACTTTACAACTTTTTAGCGTATGCCCCTAGAAACTTTCGAAAAGATTAGCGGGAAAGAATACTAGCTACATTCACAATTAAATACCTTGCAAATGGTTGCATACCGCAACCGTTTGGTTACGCTTCAATGGCGTTCTAGCGGAACAGGGCCCTCTCCTTGTCTATTTATCTTGCACAATCTTCCTGTCGGCAGGTGGGATGAATGGCGCAGATGCCCGATAAGATCCTATCACCGATGATGTTGTTAATTGATCAAATTGCTCGCTACGAATGTGTTTGGTGGAAGAATAATGTTTCGTTGACTAATTGCAAATAGGAGACATTTATCGGGAACCATTATATCGTATCTTTTATTGATTGGTCTATTAAGCGTAACAAACATTTAACCATCGGTTAGAGCATTTACTGTCGCCAAGTTACTTATGCAAATACCAATTTAATAGTTTCATTTGTTAATAAAATAAATTGGAATGCAACTGGACCTACCACGATGAACATAAAATGGCAGAAACTGAAATACAGGCTTGGCTTGTACTTAAAACTCGCGCTCAAACTTGAGTCTAAGCTTAAAGACTATTTTACAGATCTCCATGAACAATAGGGTATTATATTGAAAATTATATGGACACGGAACATAGAGTACATAAAAGATAGCTTGAGTTCAAACTATGAATACGGGCTTGAGTTAAGTTGTCGATAAAAAGAACTGTTGAACTGAATTCTCACCAATGATTCTTCTACTCTCGTCATTATTAATGTTTTCCGGTAATGAAGTCACTGTAGTACGTATGTCTCTCCCAAGATATTCCATATTGTCTGATCTTCGTATCAGGCTTCTATCATTTTTTTCTTATCTTCAAGGTTTCCTACACTATGTGGTTTAGATTCAGTATGGCTTCATAGCAAATAGTAATAGTAACTCTGGATGTTGAATAGTGATATGAATTCTAGTGATGTCGCAAGTGTCTATTTAATTTTGAAAATATCACATTATAGATAAAATGTTACAAGTGAATCTAAATTCTGGCATCACACTTCTAGATCGAGCTCCCAATACTGAAATTCGCAAGCGGACTAAAGTACACGACGTTAGCAAGCGAATATTGTGGCTCACGTGGAGTTGGGCAGGACACGTGGCCAGGCGTGGTGATGACCGGTGGAGTAGAGTGCTTACCGAGTAGTGGCCTAGAGAGGGTTACAGGAGTGTAGGTCGTCCACCGGCAAGATGGGTCGACGACATTGTTAAAACCGCAGGTCGTACATGGGCTAGATTGGCGCGAGACTGGGGCGAATGGCAGAAACGAAGAGAGGCCTATACCCAGCAGTGGAATGAGAGGGGCTGATGATGATGATAAATCTGTATTAAAACCGGGTAAGCAAAGATAGACCAAGAACTAACCAGTTAATGACGAACAGCAGGTAGTAAAATAGACACGCATTGGCAGGAATAACTGGTACAGTAATATCTATTACACTCACATAATGAACACACTATGCGTGGAATGGCTAAACAGATATGAATAAACATGGGTGAGGATTGAAATTAATTGCACGCACATTCTATATGTGCGTTTCGATAGGTAAATATTGATACAGATCGGCTTGTAGTTCGCTAGATATATTGCTACAGTAATATTGTGTGTATCGGTTTATTGGTTTTACTGATGTGTTTGTGGAATGTGCGTAATAAGGAGGTACATTCTGCCTTTATTACAATTCCAAATATTCTGAAATTGACAGAAATAGGGATTGTTTATCTTTATTAAACCAATTTTGTTTTCACTTTGAAGATGAGTTTCACAATTGGAAAAAAAGCGTCAATGGGCTTGCAACCAGTCACGTATGGAATGTTAACTTTTCAGAATGGGGGCATTTACCAAAAATGTATTTGGACACACCTCTGGACACCCTCAGACATCTTCGATCTAAAAACTGCTTAAAGATCTGATAGAATCCTAAAACTATCATGCATGGGTTACTTTTTATTTAAATTTAAGAGCTCAGCTCTTGTCGGTGCAACGATGCAATTCTCTCCATCTTTCTGTTTCCAATGCGATTTCTTTTATTTCTTTATACGACATGACAGCGACCTTCTTCTTAATCTGACTTACCTATGTAATAATTTCTTGGTCTTCCCGTTCCTCGTCTTCCTTCTACTTTTCCTTCCATGGTGTTCCTTATAAAGTGTCATGTCGTATACGATGTCCAATCATTGGGTTACTTACAATGTCAATTTTAATTTGCTATTCATGTTTTTATAAGTTCAATTAATGCCTAATATATGATCTAAAACACATGTACCTTTGACCTTTGAGTGTTGTGTAGGACTGATTTGACACATCAAGTAATTTATAATCAATATTATAGAAGCGATAGAGAGACGTGAAGTAGTTCGTGTAGGCGAATCATTTAATTGACTGAGCCTTAGTGGTGTAAGTCAAGAACTTTTAGCAAATAGGTAATTCATAATAACAGTCCATTGCATTATAGTATTATAGACATTATTATCATTCAAGGCGATCACATTGAAACTTCTTAAAAGATAGGTGATTTTACTCCTGATCTTTCACGACCAACATCGTGAAAATCATCAGGGCAACAAACACGGTTTGATTTCCTTTCGGTGATCCATCCTCTTAAATCTAAAGTCAAGCTTCAATGGGGAGCCAGTTAAACAAAATGAGGCTCGTGCTCTTCGAAGCACGGAAGCGCTCAGTTGTTATTACCACTAGTGGACAACTATCCATTTTGTGACAGCACAAAACGTCAGCTAACTTCGACGGTATAGACCGTCATAGTCAACATCAACGAAGCAAGTGTTTTTTTGCGACCCATTTGTTGTAGTAGGCTCGACTCGATTTCATTCTCCTACCCTTATCCCTTACCTACCTATTCCCTTACTTATCTCTATCATTCGTCAACTCAGAATCCACTTCTCTCAGATTCATATCCTCTTTCACACAACCCAACCATTTCTTTTTCGGCCTTCCTTTACTTGCGTATGCGTACCCAGTCAGACTCATACTCATTACTCTTTTGGTGATATGGTTTTCAGTAGGCTCGACTCAAGTTTATGGTTATTTGCCCAGTGTAATTTGGTCAGCTATTTCCTTAGTTTTGTACAATTCTAGATGACAAAGACATGTTCTGGTTATTTATTTCAAGGTATTTTCATCTCTACAGCCTACATCTTAAGGCACTCATCACATTACATGCTCAGCTCTGTGGGCGACACAAAAACAAGCCGTGACAAATGTTGTTGTTTTAACAATTTCGCTCGCTTCGTTCGATTTCACTAAACTGACTGTACCCATTAGTCTACCATGCATTGTTGTTTTAATTGCTACTCTTTTGCGTGAAATACAAATGTTGTGCCTTCTTTCCATTGGCTCTAGCTTAGTCTTCTTGTTTCTGATTGGTTATCTGGTTATTGGCTGGTTATAGATTTGTTTCGCTTCGCATGCAGCACAACGAACTCCTAAATAATCAAAATTCGTATTCCGGGACTAAGGGCCACAGTTCTCATCATTTTGGGTTTTGGCATCAAAAACCGAAAATAATCTTTATCACCATCTCATCTTCAGCCTTCACCAATAAATATATCTGTGCAGTGACAGTCGGAAATAAAGTGACCACTATTCTACTGGCCACCAGTAACAATGGCATAATTTTACGTCGGCGTCACGTCAAAATCAGGGCCGCATTAATAAAGATCTAAGAACCATAAGCAGATGGGAGATAAAGCATTTCAGATCATCACTAGAGATAGTATGTATTTGAAAGTATAAAATGTTTGGACAGTTTGAGTACGGGATCTTTCACGTTTGTACGCACGAATATGATGTGTCTTCTTCATTATTCTGCTGGGCAATAATAAACCGTATGTTCTTATGGCAAAGCCGAAAATCCTTTGTAGGGTTTACTCTTGAGACTAGTACAATTTGCTACAAAGCAATGTGAACTAAACCATGGGGTTGAAAGATAAGGTAGAGAGTCCTTTGTACTGTGCTTATCTGCGACCATCGCTTGACTTTCGCACGATTGATCGATAGTATTTTTTGCTAAGGCTTTATTTATAAAACAATCGAACGTCTCCCTTGCGATAAATGCGCGAACTCCTACCAACGGAGCGCAAAAAATGTTTGCAAAAATATGAATTGTTTGTATGTTTAGGAAAGTTTTTCTTTGAAGAAGATTACTTCAAAGGGCTTTTTTCGTAAAACTGGATTGTATAATATTTGACTGTAGAACTTTTGCTACCAGTTTCTTTTAAGAATTGCAATTACAATTATTTTGTTAGGCTTGTAGACGATCATTCCTTTTAATTTGAACTCCCAAGCTATCTTCAAAGGATCTTAAAGATGCCTAAAAAAGATCTGAGAGAATGACTACCGCACCTTGGGGATACAGTCTTGATAATATTTTATTTGTTTTCATTTTTTCCCGAGCTATAAATTTCATTATTTTTCTTCAGTTTCTCGATTCGATTCTATCGTTCGAAAACCTTTAGTACCCGTCCTTCCAAAAGTGCCGTAATGTCCCCGGATTCTCGCCTCGCCAGACCTGTTTCACTCGGAGCCATCTTCAATGCAATATGGGCTTTGGCGTGCTAATTTTACACTGCAGATTTTGTTATTATTCTTATTCGCATGAGCATCGGGATTTTGCTGTATAACTTCATCGATCTCTAATGCTTTCTTCCACTATCACCTATCACAATTCTGCTTCATCGCCATTATCATTATTATGAAACTTATGGCTCCTATTTTTGGTCTTATCTATGCTAGCGGTATCTTCAGACCGATCGAAGGCTTCAGTTGAAGTGAATCTTCTTCACTTAACTATAACTTGTTCTGTGTCCTCACGTAATTGTCATTTCATTATAGAAGAATGCAACAGCGGTTTTTGGCCGGTGAAATTACCTATAATCAAAACAGTCGAACCTTGATCGATTGTGTATCGATAATAAGTTTTTTCGTCGTCTTCTGTGTAACCGCGTGAGTGTGAGATTTTTTTATGCTGTTTGATGATCAGTGACGCTGTCGCTACCATCATACACTTTTAAGACTTCAATAAAATTGAGGAAATTTTTTATGCGGTAAGGCGGTGTAATGAAACTGTGCTAAGGGTTTTTCTCTTTGCTCATTCTTCATTGAGGGCATAAACAAACCATCAGTAATACTTGTGTCCGCTTTTGATAGAAAATAGAAGCTAATCAAACACGAATAAACTAAAGAAACTGAATGGTATTATAATGGTGATAATGGTAATGGAAAGAATAACCCTTGTACTAACTAAAACAAACGGGAAGTAGTTCAGCAACATCGTTCAGAAACACTTAAAAATTCATTGAATAAAAAGTAGAAGAGTAAAAACAAAAATAAAAAGTTCAACGCGACCGTTCATCCATAAAATCAATTTAACTTTTAACATAATGCTGTTGTTTAGTGGAATAAGTTTCGTGGCGCCACGCGATACCTAAACTGAATGCATTCATTTAAACTTTTGACTAACCAGTGTGGATTTAATTCATTGTTGGTTTTTAAAATTGAGAAAAAGTTTTATTGAAACTACAAATGAAAAGAAAAACAAAGATAATGCTGCTTTTAAAACTAAACTACCACTGTCTAGACTAGCAACCTCGCTTGTGGGATCTATTATTTATTTTATTGGATTTAGTAAGACTTTTGTATAATAGAATTTTATTATTCAGCATTCCCAATTTGTGATACAAAACTTATTTAGTTTTGTTCTATTCTACCTACTTGACTAGTCTTCGCCTAGAGCGCTTTTGCCTAAAGAATCGATTCGATTTTGATTTGCTATCGATTACTTTTTCTCCTGTGCGCGGGTAACGTCGGTCAATCATCAGACCAATAAATATTTCGCCTCATGTTTGTGTAATAGCTCACATTTCACTCGCATTATGACATGAAGAGCCTGTAAAAAGCACTAAATGGATGAGTCAAAGTAACTATCAGTATCGTTTCGATTGAGTATTGCTGATTCGGAATTGTGATGTGCGGTTATTAGTCTTACAGATTGAGCCTGGTGTACACGTGCTTATTTATTTTTAGCTTTCTTCAATCTTACTCTGAGTCACCTTTAGAGGACTAAGGGCAGAATTTGAGATGATTTCATCCATTCAAAACATTCGTGAATTGTACTAGCCATTACAACAATAAACGGTAATCACGTAAAATTACTCGTCGTTCAATGCCTCTTAGCTCAGTTGTTTAGATCTGCCTTCTGCGTTGTAGATCGTCGGTTCGATTCCCAACCAGGACAACCATTTGTGTGATGAATTTAGATGTTTGTTCTCTGTCTGGGTAATAAATAAAAAAAATAAAGTATTGGAAGTCAGTATTTACAAAAGTATATTATAAGGATTCTATTAGTTACCTAGTTCCCATAGTACAAGCTTTTCTTAGGGCTAAGGGCACCTGTTTCAACCTTTTTGGCTTCTAGTGAGCTTAATTATTTGTAAAACTGACTCTATTTACCACTCGTGCATTTTTTATTCATAACGTTCTTTACTTATGTCATTAGCCGTTTCTTATAATTTCAGTACCTATCACTTTTCATAAAATCAGTCCGTCTGAATCCAGCCTTAATGTATAATCCGGAACATAAATCAATGCCACGGGGATATTATGTAGGTAAGTGATCGCTGCTCTCATTGTATTAAATGCAATAAAAACAACCGAGTTTAATGTGGGTACATTTTTATTACTACAATGTAGGGTTAAGAGCGTTATGTTTTTCATGCTTTTCTGTCTTCCTGGTCTGAATAGGTTTGTTATTGATTTTATTCAAGAACAAATTTATTTACAGAAACTAAAAACTACTACACAATATACACATAACTTAATAAAATAAACCATCTAAGGATCGTTGCAAACGATCTATAGGTAGCTCAACTGATCCAAGATTTTATCTTGATTTTATTAAGTCCTTATCTCTATTAAAAATAGGTGGTTTTTAAATCCTAGGTGATTTATTTAAACAATTCTAACCACTTCACACAATTGACTACCTATATGTTTCCTGTGAATAAGACTGACTAGACTAGATTGTTAGAATACTATAGATTAGGATAGATCCCAAACCCTACACGGTAGGTGTAGACATAGATTACCTTCGGACGCTGGTGTAATTATGAATGTTAAGTTTCACCTTTTAGAAAAAGGATTGAAAACTAAACAAAAACTGAAAAAAGACAAAATCTAAAATACTTACCGCGAAATAGATAAAAAAAAAGGAAACAGCATTAGATCCTATTTAAGAAATTGAACTCGCACACATTTAGAAATCAAAGGGAAAAACACGGGAGGTAAATATCAATGGAACTCCAACAGAAATGAACACTATGACGTCAAATTTTCAAATCCTAGAAAACAATTCCTTGACGTAAATAAGCTCATGAGCCTCGGCCTTCGTAGGGCCATAAAACCTGCTGCTAATATAAAATTCTAAACGTGACACAGACAGACAACTAAATTGTACGGAACCCACACAAATAACAATGGATCTTATTAAGCCACAAGCCAGCATTCAAACCAGCGACTTAACATACCCGCTGAGTTGGAGTTGCATTACTCTGCCGGTTAATCTGTGGTGATGTTGCCAACTGTTCGTAGGTGAACGCTAGATTTGACCAAAAATCTTCTCATGTAGCAGTTTTTCCAGTTCCAAGTTGCGCTTAATGAGAAAAAGTGTCGGTTTTTGGTATGACATACCCTTGAACCAGTAATGAAATGTATAAAAAATTCAACTTATAAAATTAGAACGGCTATATAGATTTTTTTTTCTTGCCACTCTTAAGAGATGGCAGCAAGAGCCATCAGTGCTCTAGAAAGCTTGTAAGTCCATTATGAATTATGGGGTAAATATCTAAAATAACAGTATTACCTATGAATGGGCTTTCTTAACTAAGGTTATTTTGTTACATTTTTGCTAAATCTCTTTGTATATTCTAAGCTTATGCTTTTAATATAAAATGAAAAAATGAAAAAAAAAAAAAATGAAATATGATCACGACTGAATCCCCAAGGTGCGGTAGACATTCTCTCAGATCTTTTTAGGCATTTTTCAAGATCCTTCCTTTCTAAGAGGGTAGTCAGAGGTATGTCCAAATACATATTTGGTACATTCCCACGTTTTGCAGAAGTTAGCATTCCATACGTGACAGGTTGCAAGCCCATCGACGACTTCTAATAGACTACAACTTATTCTACATTTACAAACCATCTTCAATAGCGAGATACCAACTTGTCGTAGTTCTCTGAACAAGTTATTTCTAACTAGCGGTTCGCCCCAGCTTCGCTTGGGTTTAATTTATAAATTACCCGTGCGAAGTCGGGGCGCAAACTATAGCCTATGTGCATCAGGGATAATGTAGGATTCTAATAGTGAAAGAATTTTTCAAATCGGTTCAGTAGTTTCGGAGCCTATTCAATGCAAACAAAAAATCAAATCTTTCCTCTTTATAATATTAGTATAGAAAAAACCTCGCTAGATCTATCCAAAAAGTGTTTGCTGGCAGCACTGCCTACTTTGCTTAGTAACGATCTTGTTTGCTACACTATGATTCAATTCCACGTCACTGCTACCCTCTCATACATATTTACATGAGTTGGGGTGGCCCCGTGAAGGAACGCATCATAAACAAGAACGGTTGTGAAAGACATTGTACATGACAGAAGGTTCTATTTGCAGGCCATATTGTATGTCGGAAACAAAGAATTTGTATATTTTTTGTAGAAAACATTGATATAAAATGTTAAATGCTTGCTGCATTGTTAAGTTTTGAAAGATAGTGTGAAAATGTTGTCATGGAAGAGTAAGCTCACTAGTCATCATAATCATAAAGTAACAAGTGGCCTCCGTTATGGCGTCCTAAAAACTCCGTCACCAGAGTTGGCCACTTGCTCATACGAACTTACTTACTTACTTAAAAAGTGGCTAAATTGAAAATTAAAAAAAACGACATCAATGTTATTGAGCAATTTTCTGCAATCTCGAGGTGCATTTCTGTTCTAACTCTGAAGATCCTCACCAAATTTATGGCACCAATCGGAAAGTATATCCTTTCAAACAAAAAAAAGAATTTTCTAAATCGGTCCAGGCGTCTTCGAGTAATCGGTAAAAAAAAGCACAAAAAATAAAAGATTCCAACGAATTGAGAGCCTCCTCCATTTTTTAAGTCGGTTAAAAATACAATCAATATGAAAAAAAAATACACTTTTGTAAATTTGATCTACGCCTTTAATAAATGAAATAGATTGCCATCTCAAGATCTGTCCTTAGTCCTTACTTACTTAGCTCCCGAAGCCGAAAGCGGCTCAGGTTGGTAATTATTATCTGTGGGACAATGCACAATACACCGTAATTCGTGCGGGGTCAGTTCTTGTACTCCCCATTAAATTGGACTGGGTGGAAACTTCGCTTATTCTCAACCTTCGGCTCGATCAAAAGGGTTAGCATTTTCCGTTAGAGGATAGTGTAATCAAACAATGTAAGTAAGTAAGTTCGTATGAGCTAGTGGTCAACTCTGGTGACGGAGTTTTTAGGCCGCCTAAAGTCCTCCTTCATGGCTTAACGACTGTTATGATCAAGTTATCAAGCAATGTTAAGATAGTTTAATTGATTCAGGCGTGACTTTGCGAAAGTCCATCTTCAGATTTTTTGAAAAATTTGAAAAATTTGAAAAATTCCAAAATATAATAGTGTGTGGCTGAGAAAATTGGGTGGTTGGGTGGCTTTAGCGCGAACATCTTAAAGAAACTTTTTTGGTACAGATTGGCTGAGTACTAGATATTTTGTAATTTTCAAAAATCTCAAGCAATGTGATGTCGAAAAGCGGCATAGAACACAGAATAAAAAAAACACGAAGAGTCATAGATTTGATCAATTCCTAAACCTAATTCCTAACCTAATTCAATCAAACCTAATTCATCATCATCATCATTTTCAGTCTGTGTTAACCCACTGCTGGGTGTAGGCCTTCTCCTCTTACTTATCTTTTTAATTAACTTTTTTTCCCCTGAAAATAGCAATGAAATTATTTTTCATTTGTGCTTTTTTAGTTCTAAATGTAAAGAAATGTAGGTACATTATGGGCGTTCTAGTTTTTTAATATCTCGCACGTGTTGCATTCCACATTTGATCATGGTCATTAATTCTGCAATAAACATAAAAATGTGGACGCAATCATTTATTCTCACCTAGTAGTTAAACGAAAGAGACATTATTATAATAAACGAAAAAGTATAATATCACTCAACCAAATTACAAACACCTTTTGCAAAGTGTTAGTTTACACACCTGTACAATCATTAACAAAAACAATTTTACGCGAATTATAAATCGCTTAGCATTCGCCACTGCGCACGTATCAATTACGGCGACTGTACTTTGCATAATATTCGAATTAGTTTAGTTAGTGTCAGGAGAAATGCTAGGCTGTTTGTTGATAGTTAAATATTATTTAGTGTTATGATGGTGTGTAAAGGCTAAATATGAACTGGTTCAGAGCCACATCAAGACGGGCGAAGTAATTAAGTATTAACTTGAACTAGTGACTCTGTTGACTTCAGTGTGTGACGTCAGTTTTTAGGCCAATCAGCAGCAGGGCAATTCTACTAGATGACAACGTCAATCTCTTAAATGTCAGCCATTTGGTGAATAGTAGAATGGCTTTTTAAAAATTTGTTCTGCCAAAGTCGAAACCTTAGCTAAAACGTCACCACAGCTGAGTCGTTTGTCATTAGTAGAATAGGAAACAGTCGAAAATCTAAGGTTTAGTTGACGTTTTGCTTGTGGTTGATAAAAAGTTTGGTAGGTACTAGAATCGCCACCCAGGGCTTCACACACAGCGCACGTAATATAAAGATGTACCTACACTATAGCACGATACATCTCAATACATCTTTATACATTTTTCCATAGAAAGCGTCAGGAGACCACACACAGCAGCTATAACGTCCCATAATTTCGACAATATTTCAAGAAAGACTGAGCAATCTACATCGCAAGCTTTGAAACAATTTAATAATAACAGCATATTAAATTACTCGCTTGGGTATAACTTCACCAAAATCAGGTTCATAGAGAAGTTGCATGCTGTTAATTATTCAATCCTAGAGTTGATTCTGATGTTAGAGTATCAAACGTCTCCGACTCTTCCTCGGAAGTAATTAGCTATGAACTCACAGCTCACGGGTCTTCACAGTCATATTGATTATTGACATCGATAAAAAGACGTGATAAGTATTTTGATGAGCTCAGTAGTTCATGCTAATTTTGTCTTAGATCAACTTACTAATCCTGTCAGATACAGACATAAACATGCTTTCTTTTTTACCCAGATGCAAATGTAAAGATAAATCAACTGAAGATCGAGCATCCAATTTAGCAGTACCTCTAATCTTCCCTCAACGCACTTATTCAATTTACGCCGCCACGGAACAATGCCGGCTACACGGCCGAGCACTACTGACCATTACGTATTCCGTACACGATCCTATCTCGAGACCGAGCCTGAAGCTGCAACATCTCCCTGAGAAATGTACCTTGACGATTTACTAGGGGGTGTTGAGGAATCTCAAGAGCTAAGGCGGCAATGGTCGCGGGGAAATGCAACTTCGTACAAGGACTTTCTGCGAACGTCATCGACTGATAATTGTCGCTCGGGAGTTTCGCTTATCGCCCTAGATAACTTCCATCGTATTGTACGTTTGCTACCACAATGGAATATTACTAATTAGGCTCTGTTTATGAACGCACTCCATTGTTGAAAGAATGAGATAGTTATCTGTTTGTTGTCTGCAAATGAGATTTGCGATGCCGCTTTGTCGGTGGCGAAATTGTATGAGCTTTGTTTCATCTGAAATATTATCTGTAAACCTGTGTACGGGATTGTTTTTGTGGATAAGCCATGTATTTACTGTTCCTGGCTGGTGCAGTGGCACTTCGTTTACGAGAAAGGATTGCCAACATCGGTAACCTTACAATAGCTTTCACAGATTCAAAAGCCGAGAAGATCTCTTTGGTTTTTATAGGCTTTTAGCGCACAGCTGTTTTATTTCCAGCTTAAAAGAACCTAGTATACATATTTAATGCATAATTATGAAGTAAGATATGATGTGGTTGTAGATAAGAGACTTGTCCACGAAACGCAATGGCAGCAGACGCAAGCTGTACGTGCATTAGCGTGGTTCCTTGTATCTGATCGAGTAAGGCATAACGTCGGTCAGTCGCGTGTTTTTGGGAGATTTCGTGCTTTCGGAAACTGACCCTTGCTCCATCACGCGTGGTACGTGGAAGTTCATTGGATCAACTCTGGAACCAGTTCTTTATCTAGCGGAGAGATGAACATGCGAAAAGTGACCCATTTAATTTTGATAAGTGTGAAGTTATCGCGAAGAAAGCTCGTGCCAACCGGTTTGAGCGATTTCGTGACAGAAATCGCGACTATAGAAAAGGAGCTTAGTGTTATCTGTTTGTAACCAAACCTTCGGCGTTATAAATCAAGGAAAGAGAAAATAATACTCTTGTAATACTGAAATGATTCTTGACAAAATGTGAAAATCTTGCAATAGTCGCTACTGGATGAAATGTTTTCAAATATCCTTTTCAATCGACAAAACCATAATAGATCGAGAAACTTTGGTATTATCTGTCGCAATAAAGTTCTGTCCACAATAATATCAGAAAAGTCTCAGTGTTCCTCTGGCTTCCGTTCCGCACCGGGATCGGATTTCGCTTCGCAAAGTTTCAGACAAATAAAACCACAACATTCTTTCCATTTTGTATCTTGTTTTCTCGGGGACCTGCAACAAGTAAATAAAATAAAAATTTAGTGCAGTCGTAATCGCGTATAATGAATACTGATAAAGGTAAGATAAATATTGTAAGGCCACGCCCTATATGAATTGCAGATGCACACAATTCGAAAGCACATTCGTTCATAATCAAAATTTGCTGACCTAAGTTGAAGAAGAGAAATTAACGGTACTGCACCAGAAAATGCTATCAGGAACCAAGCTTATAAATTGTAAGAGACCTATAATTATTCGTGATGATTATGGAGAAGCATCTAGCAGCAGTGGATACCATTTCGCTAAAGATTGACGTTATGACGTTTTGAACCAATAGTTTTGAGTTTGATAAAGGTAATAATCCAGACTGGTAGATAGACTTAAAACTATTCTTATAATATTCTAACAAAGAAGAAAGAGAAAGCTTAAATGAAAAAGTCCTACCTTAACACATTGGGCCTTACTTATAAACTTGAACACTGGTTTACGCTCAAGATTCGCCCTGTCACTATTTGACACTATCTAACAAAAAAGGATGGCAATTGTTTAAACGGTGTTTCAATTTTAACTTAATTTTATAAGTAGAATGGCCTGTGTACAGAAAAAAAAAAGAAAAACAGGTTCATAAGCCACTTCATTTATACTTTCAAATACTGATAAACTTAAATGAAACCAAGATATATATAACGCGTTCTATATTTCGCCTTGACGCACAAATCGTAAAATTTCAATTGTGGGGGTGTAAAGTACGACTTTAAAATACTCAACTTTTATTGCTAAATTGAAATATGGAGTCACTAGTGAAAGAGACCTCCAAGTAGCTTAAGTAAGTGATAATTTACTGTTAATAAAAAATGCATTTTGAATTTTGGAAGAAATGTGATTCCTGGCTTATTTTATATTGCTTCTTGCTTATAATGCTAACGGATCAGCATTGCCATCCAGCGCGGTAATGCTGCCAGTGTCTTGGGCACGCTTCCGACTGGCAGTAGCTTGGATCTGTTGAGCTACCTATAGATCATTTCCAACGATCCTTAGGTGGCTCAACTGGTTCTTATTGTATTTTATGTTATGTAAATTTGTAGTAGTTTAGTTTCTGTAAATAAATGTACCACTTCCAATTAGTTTAACCGATTAAATTGCATATCTATTTATAATAGATGATTTAATGACGGAGGCCTTTAGGCGGCCTAAAAACTCCGTCACCGTTGGCCACTTGTTCATACGAACTCACTCACTCATAGATGATTTTGGTACATACAAGTACTTAACAGACTCACGGCTGTATCTCTAGGATCAGTAGATATTCTCTCAGATAATTAAGACTCTTAAAAAGGTCTAGGGGTTAGTCTTTTTTAAAATTAAATTTTTAAAATCCCGTGTCCATAAAACTTTTCAATATGTCTAGGGGTTAGTCAAAGACACTTGTCTGTTATCACGATTTAATACCGAAGACAAATGCGAGTAAATTCACTAAGTATAGCAATCAATAACCATAGACATTTGTTTATAAGCAAAGTTATGTTGATTGGGTATGGTCCATTTTCTAATAAAACACTCAAGTGTAAATCTTGTCTCAAGCGATGATTACTCAACTTGCATAGAGAATTATCAAGAAATCGATCTTTGAGCTTACACTCAAGTTTGAGAGCTCATTCATACCCAAACAGCATAAGCTACCACAATAGTTCCAGTACTTTTAAAACAATAAGGGTATTTCTAGCCTCCTATAAAACAGTTTTGTTTAAAAAAAGGCTGTCTTGCTCCGCTTTGTCGCTACTCGCTAGATAAAATCGCAATTCGCGTTTATTGCACAATGAATTGTAGCGTTTTATGTTAATACCGAGCCACGTGGGCAGGAATGTCGAAATACTGACTAATCTGGCTGTGGGCTGCCGGCGGAAAAAATGGCAATTTTAAATTATATACGCTGCCCACACCACAGAAGTTACAACAGTACCTGAAACTGTTGTATCACTCTCATGAGAAGCCTCTGGTTATCGTCTAACGCATTGGTTGCGAACCTGGGGGTAAAATAGCTTATTTGGAGGGGTAATTGAACGAAACGAAATCTTTAATAAACTTGGCGGGATTCGACCAAAAGTCATCTTACTCCAGAGTAACTAGCTGACTTAATTCGAAATACAATTGTTTAGAAAACGCAACTGAATGTGCATATAAATTATCCTTGTTATATGGTTATACTTAAGGTTGATTCACGCTACACCGGGCCGGGTCCCGGCCGGGCCCGTCCGGAACATTTTGGTATACATTTTGTATGAATTTGACATGAATATGACATTTTGATTCATGTCTGACCGGGCGCCGGCCGTGCCCCGGCCGTGCCTCGGCGCCCGGTCAGACATGAATACAAAATGTCATGTCATACAAAATGTATACCATAATGTTCCGGACGGGCCCGGCCGGGCCCGGTGTAGCGTGAATCAACCTTAAGTATAACCATATAACAAGGATAATTTATATGCACATTCGGTTGCGTTTTCTAAACAATTGTATTTCGAATTAAGTCAGCTAGTTACTAGACTACAAGTACCAGACTAGTACAAGAATTTTAAATCTGTATTTGAAATAAACCCATAACACATTTCTTGTTTCTAGAATCAAAAATATTTTCTCGACGTCAATTTCATGTAACAAATTTAGAAGTGTTGAAACCTTCTGATTATTATGTGTGTTGACTGTACGTTTCATAATTGGATTCACTATAGTCTACAGGCCGTAAAGATGAATAACAGTTGGTAAGCAAGTGCTTCAGTTCAGGGGTAAACTTAATCCTAAGCGGAATTTCTCTTAAAAGTCCAAAAATACCCAACATTATGCAACGACAATAAAATTGGGTCGGCTGAGTCGGACGGGTATCGTTGGGAACAACCTGTGCCATTTTGAAAGGATGATTACTTCAGTTTATGGTACCAATGGTACCTAGTTTTACAGTACTTTACCACGTACGATTTGAGACCTTAATACAAAAGGATAAAGCTCATTTTATTTTGTTTTATTTAGGAGTGACGAAACCTACCTTCACTGCCCACACTGAACGAATATGTCCTTTATTTTAACATCTACGTTTTTAATTATTTCAAAATTAATTGCGAATTAGCATGTCGATATTCGCCTACGTTATAACTAACGGTTTTTTATGGAATCAAGGATTTTATTAAAAAAACCTAGTTGTGGCTCTGTCCTTCATTTTAATTAGGTAAAAAATGTGCCAATCCCAAATATTTTCAAATGCAATTGATTTACCAGTATATTTTGTGGATTGGTCTTTACTAGCATTACTTATCCTATTCTATTAATCGAGCAATATTTGTTTGTTTGTTTGTCTGTACTCACGTTCTCAATAACGGCTCTAACGATTTCGATGAAACTTGCGGTGCGGGGGTTTAAGAGGGCGAAAAATCGATCTAGCTAGGTCTCGTTTCTGGGAAAATTCGTTTTCTCGGCATTTTCACTCAAAAATATTTACCAGTGCAATCTGCTTCGTAATTTCACAGATTTAGTTAAGACCAAAATGGCCGAGTGGATAAGGTGTCCGCCTTCCATCCGAAAGCTTCGAGTTCAAGTCTCAGCCAGTGGAATTTCTTTTGTTCTTTTTCTTTTCATTTTTTTATTTTCTCTATTTGCACCCGAGCAGACCTCGGTCGCCCAGATATTTTACTATAACTTTCGGTGTAGGTAATCCTCATCCATAAAATGGCTTGAATCTTACCGGAAGAGCTTTCATATTCTTTAAACATTATTATCGTTACTTAGGACTATAACCGAAATTTATTTAGTTTTTTATTTCGCAAATATTGCCTCTTCTCATCTTCAGTAATCGCGTCATCATGCAACGTGTTTATCACCGATTGCATTTCTCCAACAATTTCTACCGCGGAGCAAGGAAAGCTTGCCGCTTTAATAGAGACGAATTTTCTATAGCTTTTGAATGAACCATCTACAAACACCACATTCATGGAGTGGAATCACTGGAGAGCGCAAAAGTAGTGCGTTACTACTGCTGTGGCGCAACGACCCGAAGTGGATCTTGGCCTCCGAAAAGTAGTACGTCGTAATTTTTAATTTTATACTGTTAATCCACACTTAAGTTTAGAGACATTTATTTTCTCATACACACTTAGGTATTATTTCATTGAAAATGAAGTCTTATCTATCAATCTAATCGGTGCTATAACCGACAATTAATATGAGCTTATCAAGATTTTCGACCCGACGAATATAGATTCCGTGGCCGAGCTGGTTAAGGCATCCCGGCTTGAGCAGGCTCACTTGTATCAATGCGGGTTCGAATCCCGTCAGAATCGAAAATTTTGATAAGACTTCATTTTCAATAAAATTCTCGTAGTCATAAAAGCTGTAGCTTAAAATGATTAAGTAAATAACTTTAAATTACTTTTAATTTTTTGTCGCTGATTGACTATCTCATGAATTATATCAGCCGTTATATTCATCATGCATCTATAGTATAAATAAAGCATTGAATAAATAAATAAATAATTAAATAATATAATATTAAATAATATAATAATATTTAAATAAATAAATAAATTGAAATATGAATTATTTTGCAATTGAAATAAACTTGAGTTTTTTGCCAAAACTTTCGCTTGATACCGCTTCTTGATACAGGCTGATTGCGTAAATATTCAGTATTGGTAACATGTCACATGTCACAACACATATCAATCTAATGCGCCCACACAATCACGATCTCATCTAAATCTATAAAACTATTGCGTTATAGGTTGTCAACCATCGCATTTTTTTTGTTCTGAGTGACATTAGTCGGTACTAAAATGAAGGGTTACTCCCATCTGATCATATGATCCGTTTGTGGTTGCATCTGATCAAACAAAAAGTTCCCGATGGATCATTGATCCGTTGCAATTGCTTTATTGAAATGAATTTTGTGCACATTCATTACGCGCCATACACCACCGCGAATCCGGTGAAAAACACGGTGCGTTGTTTGGCGAAAACATCGTGAGGAAACCCGCGGCTTAGTCAGCCCCACACGTATTGACCATGTCTTTCCTGTGGATATGGCCGGTAAGCTGAGAGGATGGTGTAGGTGCTGGGCGAGCCTACTCCATCTCAACATTGTCCCAGGCACTACAGTGTCCCGATAAGTGTAGGCAAAAAATTGCCTCCTAAGGTTTTTTTTATCACACGAAGTGTCGGTCAGCCGTCTCTACAGCTTTTAGAATTCGTTACTCTTCGCCCCATAAACTGTAAAGCCAGAATCACAACCTTTACCATCGATGCCGTCGTTAAGTCATTCCGATCGAAAGTGAGACATCGAATTACACCCGATTACGATCCTCGCCTGCCTACCCCGCCCACGGCAGCGCGAAGATACCCATCTTATTAAGTCGTAAGACTTGCTTCTACGAAACGATGGCCGTCAATAACTTCTGTTAAAACGTAAAATAGACAATACAACATCATTATCATAAAATAAAGGAACGACAAATGACCGTACTATAAAAAAAAGTAATGTGAATCTGCCAGGCATCCCGCAAGGCTCACTTTTCATACATCTAAATTATTTTGTACAGATAATACATCATCATCATCTCCCTGCCCTTATCCCACTAGGTGGAGTCGGCACAACATGTTTCCTTCTTCCACTTCATTCTATCAATCATCATCTCAGTGCTTACTCCTTTCACACACATCTGCATTCACACAGTCCATCTATCTTTTTTAGGCCTACCCCTGCCAATGTATCCATTCACATTCATATCGCTCTCCGTAATACATAACACAAAATGTAACCAATTGTATAATGAAATAATTTGACCGTACAAACACTTATTTTTAAGTTGAAAACTGCCGGTTCACTAAAGTTGAAAGCTGACAGTACCATGTGAACTTGGAAATAGAAAACTTGCTTAGACAAGGATTCCTCGGTTCCCATGTGACATGCCAAAACATCGGCATCTTTCAAGTCGCCCACAGTGACTTCATAAATAAAACAACTTCTTCAAGTTTCTAATTAACGAAACGTTATTCACGATGTTTAAGTAAACATTTTTTACTCTGCAACCTTTAACTGGACGTTTTAACGAACCAATAAATTAGTAATACATTTTTGCATTTTTTTTTTAATATTGGGATGTCACCTGTTGCACCCCGCTGATTAATTACATTGACATAGAAAACCGCTTCTGGACTCGTGGCAACGCATGTTAACCTCGGGAATCATCAACTTTTCATAATTTTATGAATCCTAAACTGCCGGGTTAGATTTTGATGCCTCTTTGCACAAGGATGTAGTTGAGGTATCCCCACAGAAATACCACTACAGTATTGCTATTGGTTCATAGACCACTTCCAATACAGAACAGTCTCCTTTGCATGGACTTGTGCTTAAATTCGTTGGATTTGGCATTTTTGACGGGGTAGTAGTAGTTAGGTAGTTATCGACTCGCATCAACTTGAATCCTCCTTAGAAGTAGTGAAAATCAAGAAAACTCAGAATCGAGTCGAGTATCGAAAATGAGTTCCTAAGTTGAAACTTTTCTGTAGATAATGAAATTATAGTTGATTTTCAGGTAAGGACCTTACGTGAAAATCAACTTTTATTTAATTATTTACTCCATTATTAATATTCATCCGTCAATTTAGCAAATCTTTGGATAGTATATTTTTCTTGTCACTTTCATGTCAGTAAAAAGGGATGTTAACAAATTCAGTTTTTTGAGCTATAGGATACTTCTAACTCCAGTAAAAAAGTATTTAAAGTTATTCAGCCGTAACACGTGGACTCTAATAGTAAATATCATACCCTTTTCGCGTGAGTCTAGAGCGTTGAACCAATGAAGCGGCACAATACTTTTCTTCATACAAACTCAGTCTAGAAGCAGTTTTTACGTCATATTTCAAATACCATGTACTCTTTGAAAATCCACGGGAGATCTTTGGGAAAACGTAGGGGAGAGTTCAATGACTTGTAAAGAAATAAACGCTTTTTTAAACATGAACCTTTGAACAGTAAAGGACTCACATATAAACGCCTCTCAACTTGAACACTGGTTAAACAATGCTCAAGATTCACCCTGTCATAATGTCATTACCTAACTAACAAAAAAGGATGGCAATAGTTTAAACGGTGTCTCAATTTTCACAGAAGTTGAGAAGAGTTTACAAAAAGAACGGTAAGTATACTGAATACGTCCTCAGATAGACCTTTACATCTTTACAAAATTAAATATGATCACGACACTGTGTGAGGTTTTAATCCTTATTTTTCTTTTGACAACTTTGAGGAGCCTCACTTTGTTCGACTGGCTCCCCACTGGAGCTTGACTATTTAGATTTCTCAAATATAAATATTTTAAGAAGGTATAATTTATTCGCTATGACCACTTTGAGTCGTCTTAAGAGCTAGGATTGTGTGATAGTGATTCTACTCCTGTTCTTTCGCGACCAACACCGTGAATAATCAGGGCAACGAACACGGTATGGGGCCTAGCTTTAAGCTCCACTCGGTCAACCAATCGACCTTACACACAGGAAAAACATACGCCTAGAACTAAGCCACAGGTTTCCTTGTCAGTCATATTAATTTGAAAAGAGATGGCAATAGATTTAGCAGCCCTTCAAGCTATAGTGGGCTTATAAGACCATCATGCACAACAGTATTCATTTAAGTGTTTGTTTATTCAGAATCTAGAGTAAATCATAATGAAAAATATGGAAATGCTAAATTCTCTCCAAGCCACTAAGTAAAATAACGTTTCCTTTAGTTTCCGCGCATTAATTTGCATCTGAAACGAAAGCTTCTTGTGGATCGTCTCCACTTCCATTTGCAGAGGGCTAATATTCTTAAAGAGATGTGAAGAAAATCTAGATAGCGGATACGGAAACCTCGGAAATATAATATGCTGGTTTTGTTTTTTTGGCTGTTTCGGTATTTAAAAGCATTAGGTATTGTTTAGATTTTTCCTTTATCTGTTCAAAAACTTAAAAGTAGCCTTATATTAAGCTTTTTGCACACTGTCACGTCTACATACAGTGCTATGACCGTGCCATGAGCGTCCCGGCAAAAATTGTAGTCTTTGTATTGAATTAGGACATATTTTACTTAACTATCAGTGCAGTAACTAGGGCGGCGATGTCAGCGGTGTCCAGGCATAGGACACGGACCCTGGAACGCGCAGAAATAACCAGACCAAGACCAAATTATTAGGTCTTTTCTCATTTTATCGTCATAGCTAGCTAGCGTCATAGGAGCTAAAAAAACTGTCATCTTCGTTACATCGAAAAAAGACAACAGACCCCTCTACTTATAAAATTCTGTTAAAATTGAAACACCGTTTAAACAATTGCCATCCTTTTTGTTAGATAGTGTGTTGTTTAAAGTTGAGAGGCGTTTAAAAGTAAGACCCATAGAGTCCCGGATACGGATCGAAATTGGGCACATCACTATACGATAAGCGTCTGTCTGTAATGGCTGCTATTTACTGCTGTGAGGTGGTCTTAACTAATTACTGGGGTGTCTAGGGGGCTAGGATTACGACTTAGTTTAGTGCTACTGAACTATAGGGGTTAAGAGGGTATGGGAGAAACTAATAGTTATGGTTTGTAAGGGTCACCTTCAAAGGATCTTAAAATTTCTAACGATCTGAGAGAAGGTCTACCTCATGGGGATACGTGATTTTCATGGCTGCGGTCAAATAAGAAACCTGCGGTTTACAGATAACGATAAAAAGACAAAAACTAATCTATTTTGTGACCATGAATAAGGTATATGAACGATAAGGACAAACAAACTTCTTAATTCTAAAACGACCACCACTCAGCGTATCCCGCAACAGAATAGAGCCTGCCACATCAACAGGCTGATTGTCTAACTTGTCTCAAACCTCAAATTGGTCTCAAACTCTCAAATCGCGTAGGTATCTTTTGTCGCGTTTGGTCTCGTTGAGATGAGAGCGAGACGGAGCTACTTGCGTGATCACTGAACTGTCATATTTGACAGTTTGAGACCGATTTTGGTCGCTATCAAAGATAGACAATCAGGGGGCAGATGTTGTCTATTTCAATGGATAATAAGGCAGCTAAGGTATTTTCAGCAAATAATTATTTCAGGTGTTGTGGTACTCGTACTTTCTGATTCTCATGACACAGGGAATCCTAGTGTGGAGTCAGAAATATGCATGTGACTGTTATGTGTTTATTTCTAACTGACTTTAAAACAAGAATGAGGTTCTCAATTCGTCGGTATCTTTTTTTTGTGCTTTTTTATTTGAAAGGGTATACTTTCCGATTAACGCCACAAAAATTTGGTGAAGATCTGTCGAGGATCTTCAGTGTTATGAACAGAAATACACCTCGACATTGTAGAGATGTGCTCAGCTTATATCATTGAAGCATTGAAGTCGGTTTTTTATTTTTTTTATTTTTAAATTTATCCAAGTGCTTCGCACACATACATTTTAAAAAAGTTTATTGTTCTTCAGAACAGGAGTCGAACCACCTCCCTAACGGTTCAATTCCCACAATTACCAACTTGTAGAAGCGAGATGAGTTGCATAATGCGCTTTCGAGCAATTTCACGGAAATCGAGTTTCACGGTTAATTATCACTTTTGTGCGTGATATTTTTTCGGACACTATACGTGTCAACGCAATAACTCAGTCAGTAATAACAGCGCGGAAGATGCACGGATGCGCAGGAGTTGCCGCGGGGCTTGCCACAAGTTACAAGTTGTGGAGGGTAGTTGGATTTTCTTGCGAAAATGTTAATGAGCTTTGTATGCATTGATCCCATTTATTACCAAAATAAATTTTAGTAATAATTTGACACAGCGGCGACCTCAATCAAAGCTAAGTTTGTACATTAAAAATCAAATAACTAACATAAGTTTAACCTTAACACTGCCATATAAAATATCAGAAAGCAACGTAGCGAAAGTATTAAAACTAGTATAGTAAAGACTTTCACATGTAAAACACGATCAAATATTAAAAATAGCGATATCCATGTCACAATAAGCGAATTCATCTACAATAGAGTAAAGCTCGCTCGTCGACCGTCACTTACACCGTACCGAGCCCCGCAACCGTTCATTAAGGTGCGCGTTTCGTATAATTACGTACTGATAAACCAAGCAAATTGTTCACGAATTATCTTCACCGCGTGATGAATATCATCGTGCCCCCAAAATACTGACAAACTGTCACCATAATTGCCGTTTTAATTACATATCATTATCAAGAAAGTTATTGTGTGCTAAGGGTATAAGTCGTCTCTCCAACGAGCCGCGGAAAGCATCCCAAAAATGTTTAAGAAAAAAAGCTCGTAATATAATTAAAAGATTGCATATTTATGGTTACTTAAATTATTGGGCAAGTGGAGCGTACGAAAATTGCTTTCTCAATGCCAATAATCGCGGTGCCAGTTATCGATCATAAATTATCGTCTCGTCCAAGAACACGGTGACATGTCAAAATCAGGTCGATACCATAGTTATTACCGAAATCTCACTTTATAACAGACATTATCGTTCAAAGTAAACAGATAACCTTGGAATAGCCGCCAGATATGTTCTGAAACCACAGGGTCTTTCTGTTTACTTTGAACCAATGTCAATTATCGCAATTAAATTTTATGCTTTCGATTGCTTCCGTCCTTGTCTGATCGAGTACTGCGGAGTGAGACGAAGGTGATACATATAAAACGATGTTTAAATTTTACGACGTAATCGCTGTTCGTAACTGTCTGATACGCGGCGAGAAAAATTGGTTTTGCGTTAAAATTCTCGGCGCGCTTGTGAAATAATCAGCGGTTATTGTTTCTTAGAAGAGTTTCGTGTACAAAGTGGTTATATGGCCCAGTTAATGTATTGGCAGTTTAAACTTCCGATGTTTGTATTGCATATGGGCCGTTCGTGGGCGAAATATCTATTTCAGGAAATGGAAGGTACTTACTGCTTTTACGTACATTCGTGCAATGTTTGCAAGTGTTTACATATTTAAAATTGTAACCTGGGTCTCTTCAAGTCAAGAGTGAATAAGTGTCTTCTAGACCTTTGTGATTCATCGTCAGCCACATCGTCAATCACCATCAGGTGAGATTGTGGCTAAACAAAAATCTATCTAGATAAAAAAAAAGATAAAAAAATTTTAGAATTCAAATAAAACATCGGTCAGCTCTAATATCTACATAATTATGTTCATACACTTCTTCCAACGGATCTTGGCATTCGTGAAGTTAGCCGTTTCGATGCGCAGTGCAACTTTTTCAAACAAAATTTTCTACTGCACAGCGAAAAGCCTAACTTCACGAATGCTTGGATCCATTGTGACAACTGTACTCTACCTTTATCCAACATTTATCGCGAATAATAGATAAATATCCAGAAAATAATCTAAAGCCCGTCACGTTTATTTTTGTTTGAATCTATTATTAAATACAAATTATTTCCATTTCTCATTACTTCCAAATACTTGCATTTTAGCATAAAGAGGTAGCAAACTCTACGCCTCACTATGACTGGTTATTTTTCATTATTCCTGGGCCCCAATTCTTCTAACAAACTTTTTATATACCAAAGCAAAACGCTAACTACAACCATAGATTTCGTTTTGTTTCCTAATCTAATAATGACCATCGACTCTGCTGTAGTGACGTTTTCAAACAAATTACTGTCTTTTTGGAGAACGGAAAAAAACGCAGCGATATGAAATAGGAATGGTTGACGTGCCCTGATCCTTTGCTTCGCGCTTTTAGACATTTTTTTTGTTAGTTTGTAAGATTGTAGGATTTCAAAGCAACTAATAAACCACATTAGCAGCTCACTACACATCTAGTTATGCCTCAGTAATATATTAGTGCTCTCACTTTTACAAGATCCAGTTGGGTCATTGTCATTGGTACCTTCTATTGTGGTCATACATGTGTATGTCGGTATTGTGCCCGATGTATAGCCTCTCTTATGATGATAAATGTCGTGGACATTTATTGTACGGTCAGCAAGCGCTTGCTCAGTAATTGAGAACTTAATTCTTTTTTTTTTCATTTAAAACTTAGTTTAAATGAAAAAAAAAGAATTAAGTTCTGAGTTAAGAGCCGTGTTGGCCGAGTGGGTTAGTGCCTTACCTTTCGATCAAAAGTTAGTGGGTTTGAATCGGCCGTGCAAAAATAGTTTTTTTTTTTTTGGCGTTGTGGTTAATACCTGTCACGTATGGAAAGCTAGCTTCTATAATAATAAATATTAAATATAAATAAATAATAATGTTGTTTACCATTATGTTAGCGTTATTTGTTATTATGTGAGCAATTACCAAATACCTAATATTATTATATACCAATACCTATTACAATAATAGTAGATTTAGTTAAATAATATACTTGTATGTATGCTAGTCTCTAAGGTATTTATTTGATATGGACCACAAATGTATTTTTGTATATTTAAGTTGTCTGAAATAAAATTATTATTATTATTATTATTATTATTATTAATACTACTTTGTAGTTTAAAGATAGATCATAAAAACGACAATTTTAGTTAAAATGTAAATATATATTTAGTAAAATATATCAGATAACTATCTGATACAAAAACCTAAGCTACTCGTATATTTTGGTAATTACAATTGATATCAGGACCTCATATGACGTAATATAGGTTACTTTTCCTTACCACAGAAAAATTGCGGTCAGGAAGTAGGGAATTTAAATTATTAATTTTTTAAATTAGTCATTAGCCGTTATCAGAATTGGAAATTTAATACATAGTTACTAAAATATTTTCCCGTTATGTCACCTTATTGGTGACGTACATTTGTAATTCCAATTTTAGGGAATGTAAATTACCATTATTGAACTTAAATTACTGAATAAGATTTACTTAACTTTACAAAATACATTAGTATATAGATAGATGCTCCAACTGATGCAAACCGCGGCTTAGATGATCTATGCTACTTCATAGAACCCTGCAGCTGTACCATGACCTCTTAGTAAACAATTCAGTTTAGGAGCTATCCAGTTCAGATTCCCAATCTGGATCGCAAACTATTCGTACCATGACCTGTTTTAAAAGTGACAGTTTTGACACAAAAGTGAACCAACTCAACGCGTATTAAACGGTCATGGTACGAAATGAGTGAACGAAACTTTATCTAACAATCAGTTTAGGTCATCTTTAGGTTTTGATATTTCGTCAGCGTCATAGCATACGTGAAGCGAAGCAGTTCAGGTTAGGACCTAAACTGCCCCCCTAGCCATATTACACTATCTATCGTCGCTGTAGAATAGAAACACTTCAAAATGTATAGGATTTGACGTTTCAAGTAGATGAGTCACGTGGTCAGAACGTCAATTCCTATACATTTTGAAGTGTTCTATTCTACAGCGACGATAGATCGTTCTACAGCGACGATAGATCGTGTAATATGGCTAGGGCCCCTGGATCGTATATAAAGCTCATGGTAGGCAGCCAGAAATGAAAGCTATACCGTGTTTATTGCCCTGGTTATTCATGGTATTGATCGTGAAGGAACAGGAGCAGAATTTTCTAGCAATTTTTATTCCTTCATTTAGTATTACTAACTTAAGCATGCATTTATATAACTTTACAAAATACATTAGATTTTGTGTAGAAACACGAATAAGAAGAATTGTGTTTGTGTAATCGATCGCATAAACCTATTAAAATTATTATAAACCCGCATTAAGGAAGCATTCAATTATACAGGTTGAAAGATAAAAATATTTGTTGTTACATTAAAAGTTAAAAATAAAGTGTTTATGCAAACCGTACTCACTCGTGAAACGTTTAAAGGGACATTGGACAATATCTTTTGGAAGGTGACCAAACGTTGTCCAACATTCGTCCATCATCCTCTCTTGGACGATTTTATGCGATAATCAACTATTAAAATGGTAATTTAATAATTCTTCTGAGTAGGGGGACACAAGTCCAGTTTTTTTAATTAAACGAAATTAATAGCCGTCGGAATTCACAGCATTCTCAAAACAGCGTTAATTGCAAATTGCGTTAGATTCCTTCGCGTAATATAACTTTAAGAAAATAAATGAAAGACTATTAATGCGTTTAATTATTACCAACATCATACTAAAAAATACAATTTACCGTCTCCAATGGCCGTCTCATTTGCAAAATAGGAAAAATACCGTACATATACATACAATTATGTTTATATTGTGTCAGGCACCTGTCTTACAAACAGAACAACAAAAGTTGTTATGCATGCGTAATTATTTAAATCGCCAGTAATGCCTGTTGGCCGTGCTAAACACAGCCACGCCTTTTTAGCAAAAAATGCATAGGTTGCACAAACGCGTTAATATTAATGAATGGTAATTAAAACTAGTATTAGATACTTGGTTTGCTTGTTAGATAGCCACCTAATTGATGCAAGCCTTGGTTTGATATATGTGTAACGTAGGAATAATGTTTTAGCTCATTTATCATGTATTTTGCGCTCTCATGTTGTGATCTGATTATAATTACAATGACACATTTTGCTTACTGCTCTTAATTTTTCACGTAAAATTCGTAAAATACCCATAATATTTTTTATGAGTATCATGATATAAAATTATTTTAGATCAATAAATTATATTTTACTAATTTGCAATTTTTTGCTACTTGCAGGTTAGTGTCGATGCGAGCAGCGAATGAGGTCGGTTAATGCATGTGTGTGGTGTGTTTTATTGCTATGTGACAGCTATTTTCTAAAACTAGTCATGTAGTCTAGTTTATTCATCGAAGTCTGCTAACATTTTATGTTGTTTTTTCTTTTTTACATAAAATTTTAGCTTAGTACAAATCAAACAGTGATTTAAGTAGCTTACTGACAGTAATTGACTTGGACACTAGTTATAATATTCTGAAAAACTTAGAATATTTAGTGATTCACCATTTTTGTATCAGCACATAGATTATCTGATCGTAACTACGCATATTCGATGTGATAAGCGAGTAGAAAATGAGAAGTTATTATTTTCTTGATGCAGTGCGGTATAACGCGGTCCAGTTGACACAATTGCCCAAGTTTCGGTACACGATTCGCCTCTACCCACGTGCTGTAATGGGAATGTTGGCACATGCTGTACGCAAATTCTATGCTGAGTAACTCTAGTCTAAAGACCGTGTTCAGGTGGAAATTCTCTAATTTGAGCGTTTTGATGCTGAGCGCTCCATAGTGGTTTGATAACAAAATGCTGACAGCCCGAATATGATCTGTAATATTCGCTAGAATGCTTCTGCAATATGTATAGGTACGCACTACAATGGTGATATTTTTTTAACAGTGGAAATTAAGTCTCTGTCTATGCATATTACTTAAATACCACTACGAGAAAGAGAAGAGATGCTATGATATATATATATATTTAATATACATACACCGTCAATGTATGTAGGTATATTTTATTCTATCTCGTTAGCGTCGATGGGCTTGCAACTTGTCACATAAGGAATGTTAACTAAAAAAAATGGTTTAGATACTACTGAACCGATTCCGAAAATATTTTTTCAACCAGTAAAATTATTTTTTCCGTGCGGGTAGTCATATATAAGACATCAAAAGATTTTTCAAAATTTTTAATTTATTTATAAAAATAGTACAAGTCTACTTACAGTTCTGAGTTGTGCTTCAAATGCATCGTTAACACAAATCACCCGCCACTAAGTGTTATCTCCTTCCTTTACCAAGCACTTTCACCAATACTTCTACTTGAATAAATTTCACAACATAACCTCACTTTCACCATGGACAACGTCGAGATTGCCTCTTCTGCCCAGCAGATGATCAACAACTTCAGCCAGCGAATGGAATACTTTGAAGGTGAACTCCGCAAAGGCCTTGACCAGGCACAGGCACCCAGCCTCACTTCTTTGGCCGCTGAATTCGCAAGCTTTAAGGCCTTTACTTTATCTGCATTGCGTTCCATTCAAGACCAGATCGAGCTGACAACACGTTCCATTGATCAACTAGAGATGAGAAGTAGAAGGAAGATACTTCTGATCCATGGAGTCCCTGAAGAGGAGAAGGAAGAGACTGCATCAGTTGTGGTTCAAGCTGTCACCAGCAGGCTGAAGATGGCACAGTTCTCCAGTGTTGACATAAGCCGATGTCATCGAATGGGTCGTGCCTCCACAGCGAAGCCCCGTCCCATACTCTTCAAACTGCGCGACGTTGCTGTGCGTGATAAAATCTGGCTCTCCAAGACGAACCTAAAGGGCTCAAGCTTTGCATTGTCGGAGTTTCTAACAAAGTCTCGGCACGAAGTGTTCATGGCCGCCAGGCAGCGCTTTGGCATCACAAAATGTTGGACGTCTGAAGGCAATGTGTTCGTCATTGGGCCTGCTGGAAATAGGCTGCGCATAAACTGGATGAGCGACCTCAATAAGATAGCGGAGCCATCTCAGGTGGAGGCGCCGGCAGCAGCAGCCTCTCCAAGGCTACCAGCGGCTTCTCAGAAGCTGCCAGCAGTGACCAAAGAGGCAGCGGAACCGAGGGCCAAGCGTACGGTGAAAACAGCAAGAAAGTAAAGAGGTTATTATTATAGTGTTAGCTTGTCTGTCCCCGTTTTTTAGACCATAAGTTTGTAAGTTTTGCCGTAGTATGTACGCAATTATCTCTTCGTAATTTATCTCTGACGAATCGCTTTTCTTTCTGCTGTCGAACTACCTTAATTTCTAATCTCACAATCACAAATATTATTTTCTTGTTTTCACTGTTTTTGACTGACAGGTGTCATTGATAGACGTCACTTGCATTCTTGGTGACATGTGTCAATGTCAATCTTTGAGGCGGGTGACGTTTATATTACAAATTGGACAGTTAGAATTATTGCCATTCTCGACTAAATCACTACCTAAGTTTCTTTTATTTTTGTTGTTTTAGTTATTGTTGCACCATTTTTTGTGGGACAGATGAGGCAGGTATTTTGTTATTGTATACCTACTGCATAGTATCAGTATTTTACTGTCTCAAGAACATAGCACAGCTGGCGGATGGATGCAAAAAGTCAGCTTAGCATATAATATTTTTAAAGTACTTAGATATTTAATTTATATTGTTTTTGTTGAATCTTTATATAAGTAGGTATATTATTTTATGTGTATGTTATTTAGTTTATTTAATGTTATTTTCAAATTGTAGTGATAGTGAAAATGAGTTTTTTGAATCCTGTTCCTCTTCTGATGATCAGCCGAGCTTGGATAGTTTTTGTAGTATCCCCACGCTTTCTGAGACACTTGAATCTCAGTTCGCTGATGTTCCCAAAAATTTCAACGTAGTTCACATAAATGCCCAAAGCATTCCTGCCCATTATTCTGATATGCTGGCGACGTTCAATAATAAAAATATCCATGCGATCTTAGTCTCCGAGTCCTGGTTACAACCTTGTTTACCCTCTACGTCATATTCGCTTCCGGGATTTGTTCTCATTCGCAATGACCGCATCGGTAGGGTTGGTGGAGGCGTTGCTATCTACCTTCGTTCTCACATTCCTTACTCAGTGATTAGCATGTCTCCCCAACCAGCCGGTTTAACTGAACACCTGTTCTTAGAGGTCACACTCATGCATAGCAAGGTATTACTCGGAGTCTATTATTGCCCTTCCTCTAAGTTTAACTACTTTCCGTTATTTGAAAAGCTCTTGGAAGACTTCACTCCTGGCTTTAGTCACACAATAATCTTAGGTGATTTTAATACATGCCTTATTAAACGAGACTACCGAACAACTCATTTAGAAACTATTGTCAAAGCTAGCAACCTATCATTTCTTCCTCTTAGTGCTACCCACCATTTCCCAAATTGCATTTCTTCTCTTCTGGATTTGATACTTGTATCTTCCGTTAACAACGTTTCTAAACATGGTCAATACACAGCAGATGCGTTCTCTTATCACGATCTAATTTTCCTCTCTTATAAAATCCGTCCCCCTAAGGCTAAGCCACAAATCATCATGCAGCGTAACTTTGCTGGTATGGATCTGGAACTTCTTCGTGAGGATGCAGCAAATTACGATTGGTCTGATGTTTTAAGTGCTGTTACTGTCGACAACAAAATTTCTCTATTCAATTCTGCTCTTATTACATTGTACGACAAGCACGCACCTCTGAGAGCCATTAAAATAAAACATCTCCCAGCACCATGGCTTACAGCTGACATCAAAGCTGCTATGAATAAAAAAAATATGGCTAAGTTTAAATATAAGTGTCGTCCAACGAAGGCCAACTTTGATAAATATGTCGAGCACCGGAATCACTGCAATAAGGTGTGTAGGACTGCACAACGCCGATTCATCCATAAATCTGTTGAAAATGATGATTCTTCCAAAGTCTGGAAATTCTTAAAGACACTAGGGGTTGGCAAATCTAAAACAGCTAACAGTATTCCAAAAAATTTTGATATCGACTCTCTAAATCAGCATTTCTCTTCTTCTTCCAATTTTCACGGACACGATAAGCTAACCACACTTAGGAATCTCTCATCTATTCCACCTCACGATTTCATATCTTTCCAATTCAGTCAATTTTCGGACTGTGATATTAAGAGAAGCATTTCCTCCATTACATCCAACGCGATCGGTAATGACAGTATTAGTCGCAATATGCTGATGCCCATACTCGACGAGATCATCCCAGTCCTCACACATATCCTCAATTTTTCCGTTTCCACTGGAGTTTTCCCTACTGTCTGGAAGAAAGCCCAGATCATTCCTTTGCCTAAAAAGTCCAATCCCTCCACTTTCACAGATTTCCGTCCAATATCTATCCTTCCTTTTCTATCCAAAGTCTTAGAACGACTGGTCCACACTCAATTAAACACCTTTATTAATAAAAATTCTCTTATGAACCCTTTTCAATCTGGTTTCCGCCGTGGTCACAGCACGACTACAGCCTTAACCAAAATCATGGATGACATTCGCCAGGGTATGGAAAATGGACAGGTGACGGTGCTGTCATTGCTTGATTTCAGCAATGCTTTTAATAATGTAGACTTCGACATTCTTCTAGGTATACTTCGCTCTCTTAATATATCTCAGACGGCTATTGACTGGTTTCATAGTTACCTGTTTGGTCGCCAGCAACGCATTCGCGTGGATGAGACTTACTCTTCCTGGTGTGACCTGTCTGCTGGTGTACCTCAGGGCGGCGTTCTATCTCCTCTTCTCTTTTCCATCTTTATTAACTCTATCTCTCTATCACTATCTTCGTCCTACCACCTTTACGCAGACGATCTCCAGATTTATACGCAGGCACCGGTTGACAACTTAAATGAAGGAGTCCGTATCATAAATAGTGACTTGGAGCGAATTCTTGAGTGGAGTAGAAGTTTTGGAATTAAGGTAAATCCTTTGAAAACCCAAGTCATTATTGTAGGTAGTTCCCGGATGATCTCAAAGATAGACTGGCCCACCCTTTCCCAAGTTGTGTTTGATGGTATCCCGATACCTTACAGTAGCACAGTTAAGAACTTGGGAGTGCTTATAGATAGGGAATTGTCTTGGGCACCTCATCTGAACGAACTGAGTCGAAAAATGTTTGCATCGGCTGCCTCACTGCGGAGGCTACGGAACTTCCTGCCAACATCCACCAAAGTTGCGCTTGCACAGTCTCTTTTGCTCCCCATACTCGACTACGCCGATGTCTGCTACTCCAATATCACTGAAGCCCTGCTTGATAAACTTGAACGTCTCCAGAATCTCTGTATCCGCTTCATATTTGGCCTTAGAAAATATGATCACGTCTCAGAATACCGCAGCAAGCTTAAGTGGCTGCCTATTCGTTCCCGCAGAAATGCTCATATTCTTTCATTATTGTACAGTGTCCTATTTAGTCCTTTCTCCCCTTCCTATCTCAGAGAGCGCTTTGAATTTCTTCATCTCTCCCATGACCGTGCAACGCGCTCCTCTGAAACTCTCCAACTCAAAACCCCTATTCACAAATCAGTTTTTTATGATAATTCGTTCACTGTGCAAGCAATTCTACTATGGAATGATTTGCCGGTTGATATCAGGAAAGCAAAATCTCTGCCCATATTTAAAAAGCTAGTGTTCAATCACTATTTATTACTAAACTAACTCCTATCAATAATAATATCAATTTTTTTATATCTATGTAAGTATATGTATTTATTTATAAATATTTATTTTATTCTATGTATCTATAGGTAATAGTAGGTATTTAATTTATCAATAAATTATATGTAAATATTTGTTATTAAAATAATATGTGTATAATACGTAATTAATCTTAATATGACGACACCGTGCTTTTTCTTCTTGTCAGTTTTTGTCCATCCAAAGGTTGCCTGTAAGAGATCGCTTTTAGTGATAAGGCCGCCCATTGTACCTTTCTGTTTTTAGTTTTTCACTTTGTAATATTTCTTGTGTTAGTATTAAGTTAGATACAATAAAGAGTTATCTATCTATCTATCTATCTATCTATTTTTAGAGAGATTCTTAAGTGTTGAAAGCCATGTTTAATTTCCAATTGAAACGGCGAATAAATTATCATAAAAATAATTAGATGACTACATTACAAAAATACATTTTAATTATGTAATAAGATGGAGAATTCCTCATTATTCAATTGCTCAAACAATAAAAGATGTCTCTAATTAGCCTTTATCAAATCAAATATTCATCGTCCCGTGACTCCGCCCTATAAAGAACCAGACATACAATTACTTCAATAACATTACAACTTATATTTATCGGCAATCCTCTGGCTTAATTAATAATATCGCCGAATCGAACATGCCGAGAATTAACCGACTTCGATGATTCATTGGATTGTATTGGTTTTGCGGGATTTTTCAGTACACAGAATAAAATATTCCAATTTGTTAAAATTTCACGTTATAATACACTAGATGTATCCGCCATGCGTTGCAATGACACGTAAAGTAACAATTTGGTTGGTTGTATATTCTGTATACAGGGTGTGGCAAATTCTTGGTCACTGAAGGGTAGCTACCTTTTCTCTTGTAGTTAGAGAGTTTTGTTCTTAGAAAACTTCAGTTTTATTTTGAAGAAAAAAATAATTGCTTTTTTTGATTTTTGAAAAAAAGTACAGTTAGCCTAAAAAATTACATTTGTCAAAAAAAACAAGTTGGTCTTAATCGACTCTATTTCCCACCAGGAACACTTCTCCCAAAGTAACTTATTAAATCAAATCGTAAGTTTTTGCAATAATTCAAAAAAACACATCCCATACATTTTCTATGAAATTAATAGTTATAAACATTATAGTGCCACTAATTCGATCGTTCTTAATTTAATTTCATAACTGCTTCGGCATGCTGGGAGGCTATTGTAAAGCCTTAGGCGCCTAAGACAGAGCCGCAAGAGAGAATGGTGTGCATGGAGCATACCATTAGTACATCTGCAGGGAAGCACTTTGTTCCAAATTTAAATACGCGCTTTACAATAGCCTCCCAGCTTGCCGGAGCAGTTATGAAATTAAATTAAGAACGATCGAAAAAATGGCACTATAATGTTTACAACTACTAATTTCATAGAAAATGTATGGGATGTGTTTTTTTGAATTATTGCAAAAACTTACGATTTGATTTGATAACTTACTTTGGGAGAAGTGTTCCTGGTGGGAAATAGAGTCGATTAAGAACAACTTGTTTTTTTTGACAAATGTAATTTTTTAGGCTAACTGTACTTTTTTTCAAAAATCTAAAACTGCAATTATTTTTTTCTTCAAAATAAAACCGAAGTTTCCTAAGAACAAAACTTTCTAACTACAAGAGAAAAGGTAGCTACCCTTCAGTGACCAAGAATTTGCCACACCCTGTATACACCGTTTATTTTTGGTCAGTTTAAAGCCGGCGCCTACGTTATCTATATCGATAACCTTACTCAAAAATAATAATAAATATGAGATCTATTTTTTTGCAATTAATAATTCCACGAAACATAGGCAGGATAAATCACGGAGATACGTGCTCTGTGCTCAGCTGTTGCTACGGCGTAGAGTCTACGCTACGTCGTAGGCATACATACATACCTAGGTCATTAGCTCTGCGCGCCTACGACACCTTACCAAGTGTTTTCCTCACTTTTGTTAATCTTTTCAACTATTTAGTTTCGTATAAAATTCTTATCAAATTCAAAAACTAAACCAACGACACGAATACGATTAAGCTATACAAGCAGTGGGTGCTGGCTTTAAACTGACCCAAAATTAACGGTGTAGTTTTGTGGGGCAGAAACACTCACGGGCGACCTCAGAAAACCCTACCAGCTTCATCATAACCTGATCAATGGTTTAGGAACGCATAGAGGACAAACATACAAACAATATTTTTTTTTATATAGCCATGTTGGCCGAGGGGATTAGTACCGCGCCTTTCGATCCGAAGGTCGTGGATTCGAAACCTGGACGTGCATCAATGGATTTATCGTTTCGAAAAATGTATATGTGCATTAACACGAGCTCTAAGCGGTGAAGGAAAACATCGTGAGGAAACCCGCGGCTTAGTCAGCCCCACACGTATTGATCATATCTTTCCTGTGGATATGGCCGGTTAAGCTGAGAGGATGGTTTAGGTGCTGGGCAAGCCTACTCCATCTCAACAATGTCCCAGGCACTACAGTGTCCCGTTAAGTGTAGGCAAAGATTGCCTCCTGACACTGTTTAAATCATCTAGTAGGTAAAGATGTAAGCTTTCGCCCTATTAAGGTACCAGTATTTTAAAGAGCTTTTACGCTATTTCAGGACACTATTTTCATGTGTTCCAACTTTCATCCAAATCTGTCCAAAGGTCGTAATTGAAACACAAACAAACACAATCTTTCAGATTTATAATATTAATAATCATAAAGTTTCAGAAATTATAATGGTACAAATGTGCGGTGGGTCTATTTCACAGATTTTTTAAGGACTTCCTCACTGTCTTCGTGTGTTTACAATAAAGATTATTTTGAAATGTTTATGAATTATTATTTTTATACCTTTCCTTTCTTCTCCACTTTATTCTTCACTTTATTTTTGACTTCTTTCACTTACTCTTAACACTTATCTAACTTGGATGGATCGTATTTACGCACTGCTATACTAACTAATGTTTTCGTTTCTGCTTGACTAACAATAATTTCCTTGTCCCTACAGGACTTGGCTCGTGAACTGAAGAATGAAAATAAAAAATATAAGTTTTGTCAGGTAAGTTCTTCCAATGTTTATTTTCGGTAGTGCAATCAACATCATCATTTCGCACCTCCGGCAGGACAAGGTCTCAACTGCACATTTTGTGATTTTACAGGAGAGCCATTTTAAATATTTTTATTCATTCAACGTCGTATCATTCTGTATAAACTGCTCTGAAGAGATTGTTCTTTGCACAAAATATACTTTAAACTTTTATGAATCGGTGCATGTTTCATAAATGAGTGAAATATTTTTTATTTGTTTTATAGAAGGTTTTTTAAAAAAAGGGGTCACATTTATGCCCTTGTCCTCCAAAAGTTAAATAACTTTGTAATTAGGGTTGCATATACAACATAAAATAAGTACTAAATATGACTTTGTTCCTCCACAAACTTAAACAAAAAACAAAAATATGTGGTCTTTGAATATGCCCTATATTAACCTTTACGGCGTTGTCGCGCCAGAATTGACGAAAAATCGCAATAATCTGACAAAGACACTGTTGCCCTATAGCGAAATAAAGCCAAACTAAGAAAGAATCTCTGTCGTTTCAGATAAAAGGCTGTTTTTTAGGCCCTTGGGCATACTCAACTCATTTTTGGAATTTTTGACAGTTACGACCTTGTCCTGCCGAAGGTGCGATTTATAGCCGGGAAATATAGAAATGAATGAGAAATAATGAGTTATTTCATAGAAATGAATTAGTTAATGTAAAATCAAATAAGTACATTTGATTGCTAGGTAAGATTTCAGTCGTCTATTTTTAACCGACTTCAAAAAAACAGGAGGTTTTCAATTCGTCGGGACTTTTTTTTATGTATGTTACCCGATTACTCGAAGACAACGTGTTGTGTCGAATGGTTATGTGTTGCTGCGGTGAGTCAGGTTGCCAGAGCTCTGCGAGGTAGCGTTGCGGTTACAGCTGGTGGACCAGTCTTGTCCATTGTGTTGTCGCAGTGATTCCTCTTTTAAAGGGTCAGCAGCGCGAGTGTGACTCCTCTGGTGTCACAGGCGTCTGTAGGCTACGGTAACCGCTTACCATCAGGTGGACTGTATGCTTGTTTGCTAGTAGTATAAAAAAAGTCACTTGTCTTCGAAAATCCATCAAAAATAACCAACAGCTTTTAGATCTAGAATCTGTGCCAGACTAAATCTAAAACTAATTAGCCCTTACCACTAGCCTCCAGTTCTAGCCTCCAGTTAAATCGAAATGATTTATGAAGAGCGGGACTGAGCAATTCAATTAATATAGCAGTTATTATTAACTATTAGTTGCCGTAGTGAGTTGATAAATTTATTATAAGCCGTAAAATAAATGGACGTTCAATAGACTCAGATCTTTAAAAAAAAACTAGCTAAGGATTTCCTAAATTGACAGGTTTTAATAAGACAGACCACAAAACTAAAAAAACTAAAAACGGAGCAGACAGTCGTTGTTTCAAGCTAATTTTTTTCGATTTTCAAATTTTTAACCAAAACGGTTTCACCGTTCTCAAGTTTTGTAGCAATGAACAATATTTAATTTTATTTATAAGTACATGGACTAAATAAAAACATTTTGTTTACATTAAATAAAATTAATAAACATATCGTATGCCCAAAAATATTCATAAAAAGCTTTGAAAAACACCTTGTAAATCTAATATCTAAATCTAAACGAAGTAAAGATCTGAATAAATGTTTGAAAAATGCTCACTAATTATTTAAAAGAAATAAGTGTAAGAACTAGAAAAAACTCAATAATACTGAGTAAAAAGCCGGATAAATATTTATAAAAGCCGGAACTTAAAAGACCGGGCTCACATCTAAAAAGTAATAGGCTAGTCAGCGAATTCACTTGATTCCTGCGACTGAATTAATCTACGCTAAACGGCGCGATTAACAGCGATGTTGAAATTGAAATTGCAATGATTTTTATTGAATTTTATGACATAAAATGATTTTGAATGTCATGAATTAGATAAATATTTTCTTAAGTTTTATTTATCGATCTCAAATCGATCTTAAAGTTCCATCAATGACTGATTGTTTGGAATTTTCGTATAGGACTTATAGTGTTTCCACATTATCCGATCCGCTATCGGTATCGGACGCCGATACGATATCGGGGCAAGTAAAATGTATAGAATATGTACCTGCCTTTCACATTGTCCGACCCGATATCGGATATCGGAGCGGTCATCTTTCCTACATTTTACTTGCCCCGATATCGTATCGGCGTCCGATACCGATATCGGATCGGATAATGTGGAAACGCTCTTAGGATGTCACCAAATTTCGTGTCTACGGTGTAAGTTCTTATATTAGGACTTTTGCTCATATCTTCAGTCAGATAAGTACTCAGGAATAGTGCAGTTTTTAACTCTCGACGACGATTTTTTTTTTAAATCGAGCCCGTAACTCTTAACATGACTTTTCGATAACTCTCGCGGTTTCAGAATTCCCCTAAGTGGCCCTGGGCCTGTATTCTACTAGATGACAACCGCTTTGGTTTGGTTCGATCTCTTAAATGTCAGCCATTTGGTGAAATAGTAGAATAGCTTTTCAAGAATTTGTTCTGCTAAAGTTCAAAACCTCACCACAACTGAGTCGTTTGTTATTAGTAGTCATGGAAACAGTCGCTTTAGTTGAGGTTTTGGTTGAGGTTGATAAAAAGTTCGGTACGAAAATCGACGCCCTGAAAAAAAAACTCACCCCGTATAGGTGGATAAGGAAATAATGTCTGTTATCAATTTTCTACAAATTGTTGTGTACCATGTCTATGTAATGTCTAAAACATGCTCATAAACAACAAGCTAATTTTAGTTTCATCTTGAAATTGCCAGCAAACTCACATTGACCTACTCCATGTCGCCTTTATCTCTTCAAAGAATTAAATTTAATTAATTACCGCGGTTCCCGCTAAACTAAAGCTATTTAAGTGTCAACTTAACCGTTACGAGATGGTTGCCACTTACCAACCAGTCCGAGATGCATCTTCATAATTAATCTACCTGCTATCATATCACGAATTTACTCATACTGGAGCAGCCTATTTTAAACCTTATTTATATTTGGATAAAGTGCTGTCATCCCGAAATTAATGGTCTTTTAAATTTGATTGTTATGTTGAGGATCATAAGGTCCAGATTGCGAGTTGGGAATGTTTTGAGGTGAATGAGTAAGTTGGGTGCAAATCCGTGGTCATTTTGGTTTGTTTGGTATCAAGTTTTTATTTAAAACAGAAGCTTTTGTACCCGAATTTAAAGACTGTGCTTTTAATTATTTGATGCTTGAACAAAGGACTGGTAAATGCGGTAATATACTTGAAATACCCATACTTATTTCTCGGGCTGCGGCGCAAAACGCAAAAATCGTTTTGTTTACCTTGCTTTGAAAATTTATTTATAAAATTCCGATGTATTGTTTGTTCTCGTCCTAAAAGCTTGACCGATATTGATGTTTTTTTTGTACTTTTGTGGTCACCTGGATGGATCTTAGCTATTTAATTTAATGGTAGAGATTTAGTTTTTTGAATTTTTTTATCGGTCTGTCTAGGAGAGCTATATTATTTGTATGTACCTATGTATGATGGTATGAGCTAGTGCCTAACTCTATTGTCTTAAATTTTTGTGGTATACATACATTACATACCCTATATATTTTGGCCCTAAATCATCTCGCTCACATCAATCGTGTACGACAAGGCACAAACTTCATAAATTCATTTTTATCCATGAATTTCATCATGACGATTCGTATCAAAACGTTAAAAATGTAATGCTGCTTTCGCAAAACGATAGCGCATAACTCGAGATAAGAATATGTAAATGTATGTACGAAAGTCAGTCACTAGCTATCTCAATGATCGTTGACTGTCTGCTCTTGAATTAGCACCTTCCGAGTGTTAATTATGATTGGATCCGTTGAGCATTCAAACCGGTGTGATTGTTTTTTTTTAAACAGAATTAAAAAACAAAACCAGCTTAGAAAAGGTACGTATAACTGCCCTTCAGTAAAACATAAAAAATAATCTAATTTGAAAAAGGCGGGACAAGGTAGACTCCTACAGAAAGGATTGGCCTGAGATACGAGTAGCTTACGATAGATGGATAGATACCTAATGCTTTATTGTAAAACAAAAACTAAAAATAATCACAAGAAACAAGAGAAATAGCTTAAAAATTAATACAATGGGCGGCCTTATCGAAAAGATTTCTTCCGGGCAACCTGGGGATGGAAAGTAATGAGTGAAGTAGCTTAGGACTTGGAACAGAGAATGGAGTAGAGAGATTCCGTTGACCTGACGTAAAATAAAAATATTTACTTAATTCAATTATTAATCTACTTTTAGAAAAAAGTCTCTGATGAAACACTACTAAAGAATTTCTCAAAATTACACGCCTAGCCATTTAGTTAAAAGAAAAAATGAGAAAGATGTCCCTACGTTCTTTGAATATTATAATTCGGATTTTTTTGAGAATAGAACCTACTTTTTTACTAGTTTATGGTAAGTAGTTTAGTATTTTTCAGTCTTAAATGTAATCACCTAAAACACATAAGCTTACTTTTATAGATTAATAATTAAAACCAAAGGTGTAATACTAGTCGCATTATGCTCGCGAGATAAATCATATTTACTGAATCTAATCTATTCGTTAATTGTATGCGCCCTTCAACATCAAGAAACACTGAGCAAGCCCTAATTTACCTCGGGCTATCGTAAAAGCAGCGATTAACGCGGGTAAACCTGCGCTTGCGCACCTCTCGCGTCCTTAGCATGGCGACAGAAATGTCGACACATTACCGCCAACTAACGAGCCGGCTGTCTAGTGATGTGCCTTGTTATCGATAACAGTTTTTGCGAACAAAATATGAATTTTAAAACATCTTACTTCCTATTTATCAGCACGTTTTTATCGATTCTATTACAGAAAAATAAAAAATAATATATTATACATTGAACGCTAATTGGTTCGATTGAAAAAGAGATCGCTTTTTGTTATCTCGTAAAAAGTTATCACCTAAATTAATTCTCAATTATTTCACTTTAAAACTCCGTGAATCGAAATGCATTAAACATAATTAAGTTCTTTTATTCATTAAATTCGTATTATACGCGATATACATTCAACTTCTCGCCAGGTGATGATTTTAGTAGCTGGTATCATTACTACTAAACTTAGTATTTTAGTTTTATAAGCAACAATGTAATTCGTACCATCGACTAAAAATAATATGTTTTGTTACTTAGGCCTTTTACATCTTTATTAGATCTTTATTAGATTATTTATACAGTGTCAGGAGGCAATCTTTGCCTAAATTTAACACTGTAGTGCCTGGGACAATGTTAAGATGGAGTAGGCTTGCCCAGCATCTACACCATCCTCTCAGCTTAACCGGCCATATCCACAGGAAAGACATGGTCAATACGTGTGGGGCTGACTAAGCCGCGGGTCTCCTCACGATGTTTTCCTTCACCGTTTAGAGCTCGTGTTAATGAGCATTTAAATTTCTCGAAACGAAAAATCCACTGATGCACGGCCAGGATTCGAACCCACGACTTTCGGATCGAAATTCGAGGTACTGTACCCCTCGGCCAACACGGCTCTTTTTTGTTAACATATTATGTTAAACCTGACTGTAAAAGTTCGTAGTAGCTTGTAAAGCGTGTAAGTACTACAATCTCATCATCGTTGCAAAACAAACAAAAGTTTTGTCGAGACGAGGCTAACAAATTGGCTCGTTATCAGCCGATCGGCGGCAATAAGTCGCCGCGTCACTTCGATAAATATCGATATCGACACCCGCTGCTGACGACACGCGAACAGCACACCACTAATTCAGCCTGACAGCCTGACGTGAGCTTGATATAATATACCTATGCGACTATGCTAAACGTTTATTTTGCGAAGTTATTTGTTTAAATCTAGACAATCGATTAGAGTGGATGGATTAATTGAAAGAATTCGTGACTATTAGGCTCTTATTTGTCATTCATTAGATGATATTGATTAGTATCGAAATATGCCTAGCGAAGTCTAAACATTGCGAATAGAAACGTTTTTATAAGCATTTGTAGATTGTTTAGATGAGATTCAACTTCATCCTATACATAAGTACTACTGGATATTCACTAAACGCGAAAGTATACTCGTCATAGCATAATTTTTAATATTCATAACTGCCGCTAATTGAAAACCAATAATTTTAATCGAAAGTTTGATCTAGTCTTAATTATTGTAAATGATTCTACTATAGCGGCCTTTTTAGCCCCGCTAGGTACAAGATATGACAATGATCTATAAGTTCCAGCAAGTGCTGACATCATTTAAACCTAGACCTAGTCAAGTTGTCCAGTAACAAAGCCAATTCGTTGCTTATAAAGTTGTTCTGATTACCAAAGCTCGTAAAGGGTCAGATAAAGATCAACACGTCAGCTAGAGTCGAGAGTAACTACCGTTGGGTGACGTCACCCGAGCAAGATGCACTTAGGTCACCGGCAGGAGGCAGAATAGGACGGACGAACGGTACAGACAACATACCAAATACGGCTGTCACATGTGACTAAATATCCTGATAAAATGCGAACGGATCAAGATATCGGAACAAAAATTTCACTGTTCAACTCCTTTTTAAATACTTTTCCAACACTGTAATAACTTACCCTTGTGATATTCTAAATGTGCGCAGGAGTTGACGTTTTGGCGACAGCTGGCGTGATGCGACCACGGTGACTGTTGTTTTTTTAACTGAAAATTCATGCGACGAGTTTTCTTAACGGTTATACGGCTAATGAGGTGTAAATGATAATTACTATCTAGCTTGTTCTATGCCTTTGGTATTTTGTTCCGAGAACATTAGAAGTGCTGTGTTGAAAATTATTCTATGGTACTTAATGATACTGGCAAAAAACTATTGTATTATAATGTTTAGAAATGCCTGTCCAATTTGGAATCGAATAGCTTTTAAGTCGTCAAGCCATGACGGAGGCGTTTAGGCGGCCTAAAAACTCCGTCACCAGAGTTGGCCACTTGCTCATACGAACTAACTTACTTTAGGGTTGGTAAAGTGATGCAGATTTTTACATCTTTTAGGTATTGTATTCATAGCAATAAACGATACTTTGACTTTGACTTTGATGCGTATGATTAAAATATTTGTATTTGATAAAGAAACAAATTAAAATCAGATTTAGAAATTCATGAAACGGAACATGATTAAGTTTTTTACATACATACTTACGTAAAATCACGCCTCTTTCCCACAGGGGTAGGCAGAGACCACAGGTCTCCACTTGCTACGATCGATCCTGACACACCTCTTTCGCCTCATTCACTCTCATCACATTTTTCATACAAGCTCGCCGGTTTAAGTTCAAGTTCAAGTTTTTTAATTTAGTAGGTAGTATTTTTATTTTATTTTTAAATTAATAAATAATAATAATTTAAATTTATAATTATGTGAAAATGTATGTTATTGGAGCAAATTAATTTTCTAATTACCAAGGTATTTATAACGAGTCGAAATGGTAAGTGGACCGCACTTATAACTAGTAGGCTATAATTATGAATCGTGTATAACGACCATGATTTATAATAACTGCAGATTATCACGTGTCGGGGGTCTAGACCTACCTAGTGTTTATTTACATCAAGAATTGGAGTACCTATTCGTGCCGAGCTTCGGAGGGCACGTTAAATTGTCGGTTCCAGCTTTTTAGCCGTTAAGCCACGACGGAGGCCTTTAGGCGGCTTAAAAATTCCGTCACCAGAGTTGGCCACTTGCTCATACCACAGAATAAATTATGTTCTCATAAGAACTTACTTTTTACCAAAAAGTAAAGTCTGCAAAGCTTTTAGAGCTACGTTTCAATTGATTGTAACTGCCTGATTGAACTTTATAAGTAAACTAGCAGCGCCCTCGCGGCATTGCGCCCGTAGTGAGGTACCTATATGATGATGATGATGAAAAGTATCCTGGAATCTTCCTTACGAGTAGGTAGGTATAGCTATCAAAATGCAGACAGAGTTTTTCAAATCCGTTTGGTAGTTCCTACACATTAGAGCACATTAAATTGTCGGTCCCGGCTTTGAAGTCGTTAAGCTATGACGGAGGCCTTCGGGCGGAATAGTATATTAGCGTATATTATAATAGCTAATTCGAACTTACTTTTTTAGGCACGTGCCCGCATTTTGCTTAGCATTTCGAAATGTAGTATTGTAGAATTTACTAGAATATTAGTATTAGATACCTTAGTTAGGTACTTATTTGCATTTCAAAGTAGCTATACCAATTAATTCTATAGAGTTAACGATAAGACAGTTTACCACAAAGTAAGTTAGAATTGAGTAAAAAAAAAAAACGGTTGGTTTCAACAAATGGGTCGTCAACAATGATGTTATAAACCCTAGATATGTTACGATCATAATTAAGGACGTTTAAAATCGCACAGGAATACACACCGATTTTAGTGCACACTATGTTAAAAAGTTCCGCAATTGAATAAACTACATAGACATTTTATAACATAATAGCATTTTTGATGTTTTTTTAATTCACTACACGTGAGAAACGATGTCTAGGTCGTCGGTCGCCCTGCTTGACGCGGACTAAAGACAAGACGTCCCAATTGGGACGTTTTCGAGTCTTCACTTTGCGTACGCCAAGAACATAATCTAAGTAAGTACTTATTATTTTTAAATATCATTGGTCCTCAAAATCTTAATACGAATCTACAATGTCCACAGCCACACCTAGACTATTAAACGGAGCTACGGAAGAATAAACTGCAAACAGTAGCTTTAAGGCTCGCACGTAGGTAATACAGCCGCGACGCGACACGGGCCGCAGCGCAACATTTTTCTATGAATAACGGCCCGGTGCTTGTATGTAGTACTAGCTTCCGACCGCGGCTTCGCTCGCGTGGTACCCGGATAAAAAGTAGCCTATGTCCTATTCCCGGTTATTATCTTTCTATATTTTAAATTTCAGCCAAATCGGTTCAGTGGTTGTCGAGTTTTTATTATCATTTCTTCCTTTTGACAACACGATTTTTGATTTTTTCTCTATAAAATATTTTTTAATATCAGTTTTACACACACGATTATCTCATTAGGTCAATTTTCCAAAACGCAATAGGTAGGTACCATGGATTCGAATACAAAACCTATGGATATCTCCTTTGAAAGACCGAGACATTATCTCTCGACCAGCTCTTGCGTGCAGACGCAACTTAATAAGTTGAGTTACTGTTCGCTCGGCTGATTGCGATAAACAGACATAGTGCAAACATCTAAACTTATCCGCCATTATCTTGGTTTATAGCAATAAATTGAGATTTACTGGCACGATGACGCATTCAAAAAGGGTGTATTTTTTACCGACTTTAAAATAGGAGGTTCTATGTTCGACTGTTTTTTTTAACCTTTAGTCTGTCGGGATTCCAGACACAATAGAAAATCAATTGTGTCTCGACCAGATCTGTGCTCCGACAGATAACCAGTTAATTAATGTTTAATGTGTGATTCTTTTTTGTTTGAAAACCCTAAACCTAATAATGAGGTTCAATAAAAACTTAATGAAGATCCAACTCGACAACCACTGAACCAATTTAGCTGAAATTTAAAATATTAATAGATAATGATCGGGAACCATGATTTTTATCCGGGTACAACGCGAGCAAAGCCGCGGGTGGAAGCTAGTGCTAAATAAAAGCTTGGTAATGAATAGAAAACTTTATTTGTAATCCAGTGTATGGCCAGCCTAACAACCTCGGCGCCGTTCATATCTCCGGCATCAACGCATGCGCATAAACGTACTTTATAACTTATTTTGCGATAAAAATCCACTTGGAACTTCTGATGACGTCACTCGTAAATATTTGAATTCAGTCCTGAAAGCCTTCTTCTAAACTTTCGCATTTATAATATTAGTGTGATGTGATGTGATGATATTAGTGTGATCATAAGCAATAGACATTAGACACTGATTAGATACAGTAAGCTTCCGTGGCTCTAATTAGTTCCGAAATACTCAGCAGGCCTACCATGAGCTTTATATGCGATCCAGTTTAGGTTCTAAACTAAACTGCTTCGCTTGACGTATGCTATGACGCTGACGAAATATCAGAACATAAACTGAATTATTAAATAAAGTTTCGTTCACTCAATTCGTACCATGATCGTTTAATATGCGTTAAGTTGGTTCACTTTTGTGTCAAAACTGTCACTTTTAAAACAGGTCATGGTACAAATAGTTTGCGATCCAGATTAGGAACCTAAACTGGATAGCTCCTAAACTGTTTATTAAGAGGTCATGGTACAGCTGCAGACCTTCAAAATGTGTATTCTAGTCGTACATCAATAAATTTAAATTCATATTTATTAATTCAGGTTCGCTAGCGGATCTGAACCGAAGACCTCTGGCCATTCCCACTACTCTCGCCTTTCTTACTCATAAAAAGCAACCCAACACTTAATTAATTTAATCTTGTATTCGATGGATATATCACCTGAAGTTATGACCTTAGTAATCTGATTCCACATTAACAGGTAGCACGCGAAACGGTGCAAAACTTATGTAATGAACTGCACAAATCTATAAGAATTTGCTATAGAAACTCGTTGCCGGCTTCTGTTTCCCCCGAAAACTACAACCTGGGTCTCTTCAAGTCAAGAGTGAATAAGTGTCTTCTAGACCTTTGTAATCTATAGTCAGCCACATTGTCGCACCATCAGGTGAGATTGTGGCCCAACAAAGGTCTATCTACAATTATATAAAAAAAAAAGAAATAATTTCATTATCAGCCTTCTGCTTGTCTATCTTTGATAGCGACCAAAATCGGTCTCAATCTCTCAAATATGACAGATCAACCAAGCACCGAAACCGAACGCAACAAAAGAGACATACGCGATCGTTTTGACAATTTGAGACCAATTTGAGGCTTCAGAAAAATTAGACAATCAGCCTGCAGGTGGATGAACTATGTGTATGTGAAAAGGATGAGTTCTAAGGTGAAAAATGAAGTAGGAAAATGGTAAAAGAAGGGTAAATGATGGCCTGCCTCAAAGAGCTGAGGTCATAAAAAGGGTCACCGAGTGGCCGGTGGATTGAGGCGGTCATTTGGATGGAAGTGCAATGTAAAGGGCTTGCAACCCGTCACGTATGGAATGCTAACTTTGCAAAATGTGGGCATGTACCAAATATGTATTTGTACATACCTCTGACCACCCCCTTAGACATCTTCAAAGGATCTTAAAAAATCCTAAAAAGATCTGCAGAGAATGTCTACCACGCCTGGGGATACAGTCGTGATCATTTTTCATCTTGTGCAATGTAAATGGAAATATGTTGTGCCGACCTTATTAAGTTCCCGCTTATTTCGATTTGCATTTTTCTATCAACATTTTAGAAGTCCTATAGTACCTACTGGATGTAGACCTTCGTAATACTAGACCTAACCTAATAATAGAAGTGTCTAAGACGAACGGGGTTAGGCCGCTTCCATCCACCTTCCGCGACCCTTACAATGTCATCAGTCAATCAGTTAGCGGGTCGCCCTATACTTACGGTCTATTATCCCACGCCATTTCACTCACCCCTTTCTCATATCCACATTGGCACAGTCTATCCACCATTTCCTTTACTGATGTAACCATCCACTGTTATTCCACTTGTAAAGGTAACATGGATAGGAACTCATATAGAAAAATACGAATTGCCCTAGTACTCTAGTTTAGACAGGAATATGAACTTTATTTACATTCACTGTAAGCTCAAATCTACCAGCAATGAGAATTTAGAAATCCGATAATGGAATAATGCAATGTTAATGAATGATACAGTTTACCTGCGCGCTGGCATCTGTCTAGATCTGGCGATCGACTGTCTGTCTGTCCGCAATCTGATTATACACATGGAATATGGGAAAAGGGAGATTGAAGGTAGAATCCGTGAAAGAGGAGCAATAGGTCAGTGTGAAATGATTCATGCGAAAATTGAGCGATTCACTATTAGGAGATTGATGGACTTTGTAAGAAAGGATGATCGTGAAAGGTTAGGTACTGAAGTGACAATAAAAAATAGAAGGAATTCGTAATAACCTTCTTTGTAATTTAAACGAAGTAACGGGACTTTCTCGCGTAATTACCTTAGATAAAAAGATAAAAGATAAAATTCATTTATTTGTTTTGAATATGGTCATAAAGTATGGTACATTTCAATTAAAGTCCAGTATATTCAGTCATAATGTCATGACGTACAAATAGTAGATTGGTAAGTAAATTATATTATCACAATTTAATTCATGCAGTCAATACCTAACTTAAATTAGATTAGTAGGTAATTATTAAAAGTATTTGGTAATTGCATGCAAATAAAGAATTACATAATAATTAAATCAATGTCCTATTTCAAAAAATTCCCGAACTGAATAAAAACAATTACTTATCAACTATTCTTTTAAAGCTTTTTTAAACATATTTCCGTCATATTCTAATAGGAAGGTAGGCAAATTGTTATAAATTTTGCATGTCATGTAAGCACAATTACGTTTATATAGTTTAAGTCTTGGTCTGGGCATTATTAGAGGCCTTTGCGTTGCAACTCTTCTATTAGCATTATCTTGCTGCTCAAACAAGTTATAGTGATTTCTGACAAACATAATTTATTTATTATTTTAATTTATTATTTCTTAACGAAATTATGTCTACAGATCGCGAAAGTTTCAAATGTGCTAACCTTCTTTGTAATCATCTGTGTAACATGCATGCGTGCATGTTTAAGTGCATAAGCACATACCAATTTGGATTGTAGCTTTGTAGCCTTCCGTATTAAAATTGACATTTGGTGAATATCTTCGTTAACTTTTTTCAAAATAAAAATTGTGCTTTTGCTTACTAGTCCAATACCGAACCATAGCTAGAACTTAGCAACATCTCTAGCCGCAAAACTAAACCAAATGAGTTATCGATATCGGCGGATCACAAAAACCCACAACCGCATCCTCTGTACCAGAAAGTAAAATGATTTCTGCGTAGCTCGGAACGTTTTCTCACTAGTGTTGTGACCTCGCGGCGGAAACATCGATAAGTGCTGGTGATGTTTATTCTGTGGCGTGGTCGAGATACGGCGGCGGGGCGTGCCGTGACGTCACTTCCTCGACGCGTGCGCCGATTACTGACGGTGTGGTGCAGACCTATAAAATAACTTAAGAAGTAGCGTCTTAGATTGAAATTGAAGGCATAATGTACACTTAAGGATAGTAGTAACCAAACTCTCAATTCTTCAGACATTTATGATTCCTAGGTCTTTGGTCTTTCTAAATATACTTACTAAGAATTAAATTATTGATGTTCTTTTGTTGAACTTTGATGTCTTTTTCTCATCCTTTCAACATAATTTGGTTAACCAAATAGTTTTGGTAATCACTATGAATGTTATGCGTAGACGGCGATGAGTTTGTTATTTGATAGATTGATGACCTCCTTTGTGCTTGAAAATATACCCTACATTTCTTGGTTTCGTATCTATGCTTTCCACTTGGACCATACAAAACCGCGAGGCCGTACCGCTTCCGTCGACCAACAACCTACTATTCTCAACTCTTTCACATCGATACAAGATTTATTTTCCTACCAACATCTCTGTACTCAAGTGGTTAACTATTCAGCGATTTTAACCCTATTGGGTTGTGATAAGGTTCGTTTTAGAGAGGTCTTTGGTCTATTTGACGTGCAAAGAGTTCAATAGTGAGGATGTCCGTGATACGGGGAACTTGAGGAATCTATGAGAAGTGGAGGTTTATTAGAATTGTCAGTTAACTTGTGATTACTTGCTTTTATGGACATGGACAGGAAGAAAGTGTCCTCCACTTGATAAATAAGTAGAAGCATCACGTGGGAAAGAATCATCATCATCATCCGCAGTCCGACTTCACCCACTGCTGGGTATAATGTATGTTTTAACTTTCTGCGCCTTATTATGTATGTTTGAAATGAAATATATATTTATACATTACCGGGATACGTACGACCCTCGTGATCAAAAGTTGAGGTACAGTCAGTTACAAAAGATGAATTAAACTTAGCTTTTTAAACATAAATGTTTAATATTGTAACCTATTTATAATGTCGAACAAATATTGAAATATGTATCTTTGACCATAATTTATATCTTTGATCTTACACCTGATTGAGAATAAACGGCCCGTCATTTTAAAATTCAAGTAGTCCACGGCTGCCCCACCAAAAACAAGGAAAAATTGATTCGGCTTTGACGGCCTTTTTATGCTGATGTCGATGTTAATGATGATGATGGCAAGAGCTCTTTATCTACTTCTGTCGTTAACTGTACTTCCCATTAGGCCATCATGGCATTCTCATAAGTACTAATTATATGAGACCTTTTCCAAAGCTCATCAAAATGATTTCATCAGATGATTATTGGCACACATGTTTCAACTTTCCACTGATAAAATACAGTAGGTATCGTAAAGGAAGTACAGTTAGCGTTATATTGTTTTGTACTTATTGTATTCATTTATCCTACTTATATTATAAAGGCAAAAGTCCGTGTGTGTGTGTGTGTGTGAATGTTTGTTACCACGTATCTCCATAACTACTAAACCGATTTGGCTGAAATTTTAAACATACATAGATAATGACCGGGAATAGGACATGGTTAGTTTTTATCCCGAAAAAAATGCATGGTTCCCGTGGGATAAACAAAATAGTAGTCCACGCGGGCGAAGCCGCGGGCGTCAGCTAGTTTCAGATAAATCCATAATATTCGCAGCATAAACACACATCAAATTAAAATGCTTATCAAGAACATGCCAAATAAAAAATAAAAAAAATTAAAATAAAATAAAATTGACCTATTTATCTAGCACAGCGCAGTGCATTGCACTGTAGAACTTGGCTCTTCGTCCAGTCTCGGAAGGGCCCATCCAGCCTCTCAGCTGCTTAGGAGGCTGTTGGTTATTGAATTTTTTTTAACTAAAATATGTTCGCGTTTGGCCACACCCTGCCTGATGTAAAGCAACAGTGTGGTCTAAGATGGAGCACGCTTACCTATAAGAAACCTATTGACTGACATTGCTACGCTACGGTAGGTAAAAATAATTGAGTTCGTATGAGCTAGAGGCCAACTTTATGACGTATTTTTAGGACGCCTTAACGCCTCCGTCGTGGCTTAAAACTAACGACTAAGCTAACTAAGCCGGAACCAAAAAGGGCGTTTTGAAATTTTTAAGGGGTCAGCAGCGCGAGTGTGGCTCCTCTTACCATCAGGTTGGCCGTATGCTTGTCTGCTACCTTAGAAGTATAAAAAAAAACAACAATTTAACGTGCCCTCCGAAGCACGGAAGCTTTAATCTGTTAGTGCCACTAGCGTCACCCCTTCAAATTGTGATCGTTGAGAATGAGAACGTCGCTCCAACGACTTATCAAGAACGTCTAAGCAAAAAGCGCTTTGACGCTAAGAACACGTGGTACAGTCGTGTCTGTTGAATCTGTAGCTGACTGTACAGAAGGTATGATCACTGGTATGCCCTCTGCTTCTAAGAACTCGTTGATGACACCACTGATTTCGAGATATATCATCGATTCAGGGGTGATCAACCTTTGTGCTATAACAAAAATAAATCTCTTGTACTTACCTACCTAGTCTGAGGAATGTTTAAACTATTTACTAATGTTTAAGAAGTCTAAAAATATCGCTTATTAAAATCACCAGACAATACAAAGTCAACATCAAAAAGTAAAAAAATGTAAAGATTCGTTATAATTACAAAACGATTTTTTTTTAGAAAAATAAAGTTCGGTTATGTACCTACATACAAAAAAAAATTCTGTCAAATTGAGGAGTGAAAAATTTATCAAATATCAACGAAGTTTGAGCTAAAATAAGTATCACGAAAACTAAACTACTTAAGTAGGTCATTATTTACTTAACTTTACAAAATACAATAAGAACCAGTTGAGCCATCTAAGGATCTAATATAGGTAGCTCAACAGATCCAAGCCACTGCCAGTCGGAAGCGTGCCGAAGACACTGGCAGCATTAATCAATGGCAATATGATTGAATGACATTTAACACACGGGAATTACTCACGACCATATTTTCACGTGAGTAATTCCCGTGTGTTAAATAATGTCTAGTACAACTCACGAAAGTTTTGAAAGTGAAATAATAAATAAATAAATAATGCTGGACATTTCACACAGCATCATGTAGCTCCAAGTTAAGCAGAGCTGGTATTATGGGAACCATATGACTGATATACTACTTAAATACATTTTTTTTGTAAATACATAAATGAATGAATGATCCAAAATGTTGGCCACCCCTGACAAATCCTGTGCCGTATCGGATAGTATTACAATCAATGCTTAGCCTCTCTGTCGGGTCAAAGTGCTATTTACGTTGTTTCTTCTATAGGTACCTAACCATAGTACCTACACTCGACCTAAAAAGTAAGTGTTTCATTGAAAATCAAGTCTTATCAACATTTTCAATTCCGGCGAGATTCGAACACGCATTGATACAACTAACTTTTCATTTTTAATAAAATATTACATAAGTGTGGATTAACACTGTAAAAAAAAAAAAAAGTAAGTGCTTGTTCTGTATACCTTTAGTAGATTTTATAAAAATAATAATTGTAAGATTCAAATCAATTTATGTTTTATTTATAAATAAACTTTCGTGATTTAATAGACATTGTAATAAGAGACAGGATTTACGAGTAGGTACCTACTACTGGGCATCGCATCGACTGGTATAGAAACAAAGCAGGTCATTATTTTGTCCATTATTTATTTATTGAAAGTTTTTTATAAGTTTATTACTTCTAACGCAAATGGGCTAAATAAACAAGACAGAAATGAAATTAAATGAAATCTTTGCTTAAAATACATAGATACAATTTAAACTCAAGTTCTGGCATGCCTCGGATACAATAGTCCAACTTGCGTAGAAATTCAGCAAAATTCAGGACTTCCAAAGCGTGATGTATGTAAATAAATTCCATTACCGAAAAGCGTTGCGTAAGGATGGTCGTCGCATCGCGGAATAAATCTGCGGACTTTCACCCACTGACACCGACGTTTATTAACGCAAGTGGTCACAGAATGTGCGAAACAGTGGGATAATTATGTTACTTTGGTGAGAGTATTTCACTTTCTGCAGTGTGAGACGCGACCGCGAGGAGTAACCTTGCCGCAACTCCCTCCTTACCCAGATGAAGATTCTCCGGATGAATCGAAACATTGTCGGTATCTAAATCGACGATATTTTTATGTGAGTAATTACCGTGTGTTAAATAATTTTTAATGAGAATAGTTTTCTTATCGATTTTTTTTGCGTTATTTTGAGTCTGATTATCTCGGCCGTTGCAACACTACGATAAATACTTATCTATTTATATCGATGTTCTAACTGAATATTCCCTTGTTTCATAACTTACTGTTGTTCCACTCGTTGAACCTGTGTTAAATTCTAATTCTCTCTATCTCATCATCTTTTTTTTTCAAATATCAATAAATGTAGTTCATATTCTTATTGCAAACTCGGAATAATATAACTCGTCACTTGATTTTTCCTGAAATAACTAGGACTTTGTCAGTTTAACACATTCCTTGCCCCGCTATTCTTATGAGGAGAGCACCGCACGAGAACCTGCTTGCGGACATGTGCGTCGTCGGCATCGAACGCATCACGTTTAACAATGTCTTTCCTAAAGAGAATTCACTTTTAAGTCTTTTACTTTGGCTGAAGTACCTAGCTTAAGAAAAGATAGGATGCTGAGATACTAATCAAATCCAAATAACGTTCTATAGTATGCCAATCAAATCCCATTGGAACTGAATCGGGTAAATGGGACATCTTTCAATTAAAATGTGCCAAATAAAAAAGTAAAAGTCGTTAAGTCATGATGGAGTTTTTCAGGCGATCTAAAAACTCACCAAAGTTGGCCACAAGTTCAAATGAACTTACATAGGTATGTGTCAAATGAGTTAGGTATGTTCTAAGGCGGTTCTCACACTGGAAACGCACCCCGCAGCGGTCTGCAAATTTTAACATTGTTTCACGCACGTCGATTCGTTACTACGCGTGTTTTCTATACAAATTGAGATACTTGCATACAATGCTAAAATCTGCAGCCAAGCACAACGCAGCGCGGTGCGTTGTGTGAGAACCGCCTAAACAAGATCTTTTTTATCTCTTTACACTACTGGTTTTCACCAACTGTGTGCAGTTTTGTCGTATTTCGGAAGTAATGCCGATGCTCCCCGAACCGAGCCGATAACATTATTGTATAAGAACAAACCTTAAGAGGCCGTGCTTCATTACAAAGATCCTCGATATCACGACATGATGATATAACGCCTTTTTTGGACCTCCGTAAATAAAGCTGAAAGAAAACGAATACTCTACTTATTTTAAAACCTGATATTTTCAAATGTTTCAACTTTTTGAAAACTTCTACTTTCAGGCTTTGTGTTTTTGAAAAGTATTCTTTATTATGATCTATATCCATTTAAAGTTTCATACAAACCGATTCAGCCTGATTTCTTTAATCAACTTACGAATGACAACGCTCGAGTGAAGGATATTCCCTTGCTATTCTTTTTACGTAGTTTTTAGATTTTAAAACTTGTTTTTACTGACATTAGATTTTAAGGCATCGCCTTTTGCTAATCAAATGGATCTATGTTATTTGGAGCAATTATATGGAGCAATTTTATTAAAAGTAATAATAATAATAATTATTATTAGTGGTACCTACCTAATGTAGACAGGATGAATGAAAGAAGATTGATGAAAAAGGTCCATAAGGGGAGTGTGAATGGGACCGTCGGAAGGAGAAGACCTAGGCGCACATTCCTGGACCAAATTGGCGAATTATTGAAAAAAGGCCAGGTCAAGAGTACCTACCTACCTTAAACCGACGATCTTGCATGAAGAATATGACTGAAACTGAATATAAAAAGAAGAAATGAACGAAAAATGAACCGTCTGACTGATCCCACCTTTACCAGCGTTGTCATTCCTCGATACAAGATACTTTCAATTACTTACAAATACAGTAGCGAAAGTCGGCAACTCTCAAGTTCTGGTCGAGCAGCCCTCAGCAACCATACGGCACCCCGTCGTCTCATGAATTGTTAATAACCCTTTAATTATCATCGTGAAATTAAATTTGAGTCGTGCAAAAAGCTAGGCATGCAATGTTTGCCATTGGAGTCATTGAATGTGTAACAGTTGTTATAGAATCCTTCACTTCAAAACTTAATGCAGTTTTCTTTAGTTAGACACTAGCTTCCGCCCGCGGCTTCGCTCGCGTGGTACCCGGATAAAAAGTAGCCTATGTCCTATTCCCAGTTATAATCTATCTATATTTTAAATTTCAGACAAATCGGTTCATTGGTTGTTGATTTATAGAGGAAAAAACAATTATACATCCATTCAAACATCCAAACTTTCGCATTTATAATATTAGTGTGATTTGAGACCTAGGATCACTTTGAGTTATCTGAAGAGATAGGATCTCTTCTTTCGCTACCAATTCTGTGAAAAATAAGCGAGAAATCCAAAATTATCCAACAGTAACAATTAAATAAAAAATTTAATGAAAAACCCTTTACATATTTCAACTAGAAAAGAGTTAAAGAGCTTCAAAAGGCTGATTCGACAACCACTGAACCGATTTGGCTGATATTTAAAATATAGATAGATAATGACCGGGAATAGGACGTAGGCTACTCTTTATCCGGGTACCAAGCGAGCGAAGCCGTGGGCGGAAGCTAGTTGACTAATAAACCTGAGTACCTAACTGAACTAAGCAATGACGACTCCGATCGATCAGTAGTTGCTTGGATAATGGTAGATATTAGGCTATCGAACGTGACACGTATGTAAATACATGAATCAGCGGCATTCCTTGCGGGTGTCTGGTGTACATAATTATGCATAAACACAAATCTTTATTTTAATTTTTATTACTCAGTAAAAGTTTGAACAGCATTAGCCGAATGGCGTAGTGCAACACACAACTCTCGATCTGAAAAACGTAATCGATTCGAAAGACATAGTTTTGAATCGCATCGGTGTATCACTGAATTTTTCGTTACTTACGGAAAACTAATATGATATGAGTAACAAGCTCTTGGTAGAAGAAAACACCGTGAGGAACCACGTTTTTTTGTTTTCGTTTTGACAGCTATTTTTTGTTTTTGTTTAAAAATGTATCTTCTCTTTTCACCCGAGCAGAGCTCGATCGCCCAGATATTTATTGCTGACATTGCAAAATAATCGCTAACCTAAGTTTTTGAGAGCTACCTAGTGTTAATACACGAGCATTTAAAAAGATGAAGGAAAACATCGAACTGAAAAACAGTTTATCAGAAATAAAATGACGTATGTTTCTTATCCGTAAATTATTTTCGACGTCTGATGACGATCACTTCTTTCATACGTAATCATTAATTTGACGCACTCGATATAACAATTGGAGGAAGTCGTTTGTATAAAATGTTTAAGGTAGGTTTTCCTTAATTTATTTTTGTTAATTCCTATTGATAAAGGACGATGCGACGTCACGATACACATACAGTGTACATGGGCCATACCATGAACTCTTAGAGCAATGTTAAAACAAGCTTAAAACAGTCCTACTGCTTTAGAAATGACATTCGTTGTCATTTTTCAAGCTTGTTTTAACATTGCTCTAAGGCCTCTATTAATACCTAAACTCCGCTCAACTTCTGTCAGAGTTGCACCACGGATTTAACTATTGTCATCCTTTTTTGTTAGACGGTGGCAAATAAAGATGGCAATAGTTAAATCCGTGGTGCAACAAGTTGAGCGGAGTTTATTAATAGAGGCCTAAGAGTTCATGGTACGGCTACTGTTTTCTGGCATTGCGAATTCGCATAGCGCCGAATTTAGTCCAAAGAGCTGTGTTATCAATTTATCATAGTGTGCTCCTGATATGATGGTTATGAGTTTGGATCCTACCGTGCGTCAATGGATTTTACTTTTAGAATTGACACATGCTTAAAATATTGAAGAAATTGTGGGTAAACGACGCGTTGGTAGACGAAAAAAGTCGTGGTTGAAGAACATCCGAGAGTGGACAAATATCGCCAGTGTCGAAGTCCTCTTTTGCTTGGCGCAAGTCCGAGAAAGGTTCAATGAACTGACGGCTAACCTCCAGTAGTGGAGAGCCACAGCAAGAAGAAGAAGATGCGATAAGCCACATAAAATTTTACCATGTCTTTCTTGTTGGTAAATCTGACCAGGTCTGTTAGGCCTCCAGCAGACATGTTCCTTTTAGCATCGATGATCGTCGATTTTACGACTGCATCGATGCTGCATCGCGTTTTGGCGACACTGCGTTCGATCGCAGTATCAAAATCGCTCGTTTTCGATGCTGCATCGACTTCTTGCGTTCGAACGTGTGGTATCGAAATCGCGCGCTTTAGCGACTTGCGATTGCCGATCGCCGCGTTTCTAAAGGTAAGGCCACCACCGCGGACGTTAGCTGAACGCTTTGGTTTGGCCTTGCCTTAAGTGTCTGTCACCGGAGTTAGCCAATATATATAGGAGCTCATATAATTTTGGACTATCTTGTTCTAACGTGGTTTAAACCAGGACTACCTAAGTGTTTATTTTATACAACGCTGTTAATGTAGTGTTTGAGTTAAGAAGTATTGATGGTTCTTATATTTTCTTACAAAACCCCAGCCCATCCGTGATTACTCATTATATGTTTCTCTCATTATTCCTTATTCGCAAGAAAGGGTATTTGCTTACCGTTTACCGTCGGTAAACAGAATGTCTGGTGGGATTGGTGGTGAGATTACCGTTAATTAGGAATGTGCGGTGTGGGCGGGGCCTGGGAACCAGGGGTGGTTGCGAGACTTGGGTAGCCGAGGAGTGGTGCAAGGTAGAAGCTGAAGCTAGCTTCCCACTGAGGTGTAGCGGATTATATCACGCATAGCCCCGCACAGCTGATGACCAAGATCAGTCATATAGCGGCTACCCACGATCAATTCTATCGTCCAATCGATTGGATACTGCCTGTTTGATACTGCTGAATGGACCGTGTGTGTACGTGGTTCGGCACGAACTGCCGAACGGACAGTTCGAATTGAACGTGTGTGGTGAGCTGCCGATTGGGTACGATCGATTGGATCCAATCGGAAGTACGATAGAATTGATCGTGGATGGCCGCTATTAGATACTTCGTGTAGGTCCTTTGAGGGATTTGAGACTGTTCTTGGTGATAATGTTGCTTAGCTTGTGAAGGTTTACAAGCTGTTCATCAGTCTGCGGGGTGACAGATGCCATTTTGTCATTTCAAGATGGAAATTGAAAGTGATCGTGTTGTTGCAACATCTGCCCCTTGACTGTCTATCTTTAATAGCGACCTAAATCGGTCTCAAACTGTAAAATCTGACTTAAAAGCCGGGAACGACAATTTAGGTTAGATTTATATTAGACCGGGCCGTGCCCGGGGCGTGCCGTGTACGTGGTCCCGGACGGGGCACGGGTTTGAAATATTATATTAAACAATGCCTGATCCGTGTCCCGTCCAGGCCCGTCTACTAACGTATGACGCTCGTATAAACCACCGTTGGCCCGGACACGGCCCGGTCTAATATAAATCGTCCCTGCATGCCCTCTGAAGCACGGAAGCGCTCAGCTTCTAATGCCACTTGCGCTTACCCATCCAGAACCATGACTAAATCCCTAGGAGGAAGTTATGAGCTTCAAATGCTAAGGAGCTCTGAACGAAAACCGCTGATCTCTCTCAACATGGCCCAACCTTTACCCGCTAACAGTGGAGCAAACCTCGCTAAGTGGCAAACGAGACACAATTGTTTTACATCGTATACTGAACACTGAACAAAGGATTCGTCTGTGGCAATGGTTGCTGAACGTATTAGTGGCATTGAGTGTTCAGCTCTTATTGATTGTCTGGGAAAGTGGTTGATCTTTTAAAGTGTTAATACGAGTTAATAGGTAGAAAGCCTTGTTATAAGAGATCGAGTTAAGTTAGTTTGGTTGGTACCTACCCCTGCTTCAATCCAAAGTTACCTATTATTTGGTCTATAAATGTTACGTTGGAGTTTATTTAGATTACGAAAAAAAAAATTACCTACTGTAAGTATTTAAAACAGTAAGGAGTCAAAACGACTCGAATTTGAATATTTTTTTAGTTTCAAAGTTTAAGATTTGCCTTTTAATTTGAATTTTACTTGAAAATTTTACGGACCTATTATATTCTCCATTTCCAAAATCGGCCTAGTTGCCTAGTAATTCATGTTCAGTGCTTGCAACGCACACACCGTTCCCGGGCATGCTATGTCCTTCTCCTTTCGTGAAAGCTCACTGCAGAAACAGCAGTGAACGCATGAAACGAGCTTACTTTTTTATCAATGAAAGTGAAGCTAAATTAAGACCAAAATTTTTTTTATCAATGAAAGAACTTTAAAACTAAAGCTCTTAAAATTTACATTGGTAAGTGCACCCTTGACCACAGAGTGACTCACACAAGATGTCACCAACCACTGTCGAAACGGTCATAAATATTCAACGTTCCGAAGTTCGCGCACTTTGGCGCCATTACCGTGCTGTGTGCAACAAATTATCCGTACAGTAACGAAAAAAAGAGGCGTAACCACCTAGCTGTTGATTAAACTAACGAAAGCATGAACATTCGGTATGAACAGTTAAAAGAAATAATTTAATTTTGAGCATGTGTAACAAAATAAATAAAATTAAGAACTAGTTTCCTCACAATGTTGTCCTTCAAAACTAAGAGATTGTGATAATGCGCATTTTTGGAAATGTAAAATTAAATGATTTACGCTTCAAACCTTCGAATTGGAAGTCGAGATTCCGTCCTAATGGAACAGAAACGACCACGAATAATATGGTTTTAAAACAAATAATGCCCTGCAGAGCAATTCAGACCTTCTCGGAATGTATTTCGAACTCGGAAAGTTACGTTTCTTCGCTGAAATAACGTCAAATTTCCGATTAAAATCATCGGATGCTAATTCGGAAGTCTGCATCAGCATGCTGTTTAAAATATTATGTATAAATATAATATGTATATATAAATAAATAAATATTATGTTAAATATTATGTATAAATAAATTATTATTAAATTATAAAATGATTATTATATTATAAATTATTATAAAAGCATGCTGTTTAAAATATTTACTCTCACTATCTGAGAATAAAACTGCGAGTAAAGGTAGTTCGGTTGGGGAAATTAATGGATGTGCTGATCGTAATGTCAAGGTTTCGTAACAACCGCCGAAAGTTCGACGTACACGAGAAAATACGACAGAACTGACAATGTGACACATCTTTTGAAATAAGAGGTCAACTTTAATAAATATTTTTACAGAAACGAATCTCCTACATCCATACCCAATTATAAATGTGAAAGTGTGTTTGTTTGTTTGTTTGTCCTGCGTGGTAATTCTACTACAAAACTTTTTATGAACCACAATCTCAACTAAACCTAAGATTTTCGACTGTTTCTTATTCTACTAATGACAAACGCCTCAGTTGTGGTGAGGTTTTAGCTAAGGTTTGGAGTTTGGCAGAACAAATTTTTGAAAAGCTATTCTACTATTCACCAAATGGCTGACATTTAAGAGATCGAACCAAAACGCAGCGGAATGATTGACGTTGTTATCTAGAAAAATTGGGGGGCTGCTAATGACCAATAAGATTAGGTTACTCTTGTTGCGATGACGTCTTCAAACAAATTACCAACGAAGTTTTGCAAATTCTCGTATCGGAGGCCAAGACTCACTTTGGGTCCCTGAGCCAATGGAGTAAGTAAGTAAGTAAGTAAGGTTTTGCAAATTACTGTCATTTTGGAGAACGATCAAGGAAGTTATCAAAACTATACTTGAATGGTTGACGTTCCATCCTTCGCTAGTCTAACCCAATACTTTCCCCATTAATCATCAATCCATATGGAAGGTCTTTCTGGTGTTCTTAAACCTTGAGTTTGAACCAAAGCTTCCGTTTTCTTGTTTTAGTAATATTCTTTGCACACGCAGAACCTCCGCTCCGTGACAAACGCACAATGGTCGCTGTGGGCGTATACGTGACGCGACTAAGTGGGCCGTTTTGTTTGTTTTACGTCACTTTGATTTAAGACGAGGCTTTTTATTGCAATTTAGAGTTTAATTTATACGCTTGTAACGATTCGATTAAAACTCTTAGATGAAACTAAACTGCATGAAACGTTAAATAATATAAACTGGGAGGAGCCATTGTACATGGAGTGTCCCATAAAAATATATAACTATATAAAAGATAATTTTAACAAATGCTATGAGTACGCCACATATACTAAAATAATAAATAATAATAGTAAAAGAAGTAAATATCCGTGGATTAACAAAAATATAAATAATATGTGCCTAAAAAAAGATAGTATGTTTAGTAAATGGATAAAAGACCCTTTTAACAGAGAACTTAAAATAGAATACAACAAACAAAGAAATAAAACCCATAAGCTAATAGATAAATGTAGGAATAACTACTATAAACATCAGATAGCTGAAAATAAAAATAACCCTAGAAAAATTTGGCAAATAATTAACAACCTAGCTGGGCGAACCACTAACTCTATCGATGATGTCATAATCAAGGCTTTTAAAAATAACATTAATAATAAAAAACAAGTAGCAAACAATTTTGCCTACGAATTTAAGAAAAGTGTAAAAGACATCGTGCCTAAGTGTGACAAACGTTTATTATTGGAATCAGACTATATGTATCCTGAAAATAAATCAATTCGTTATAAATATGCAACTGACGACAATATAAATGGTATTATAAAAAAGTTGGATCCTAAGAAAGGTGCAGGATGTGATAGTATTCGCTGTACTGATATAAAAAAACTAAGTAATAAAATAGTCTCGGTAATAGCTCGACTTATCAACTTAAGCATCAAACACTCAAAGTACCCTGATGAATTAAAAACGGGTATTGTGAGACCAATTTATAAAAAGGGCAAACATAACGAATACTGTAATTACAGACCAATCACAATTCTACCAATAATTGATAAAATAGCGGAAAAGTACATTTGTAATTTAATTCATAACTTCTATGGTCAGTTTAACATTATTTCAGATTCCCAATTTGGCTTTCAGCCCTTCAAATCCACTTCTATATTGCTTTCTAAATTTACTGATGAAATTAACAATCTTCTCAACGACAAAAAACATGTGATTCTATTATTCATCGACTTCAGTAAAGCGTTTGACACACTGAGGCATAACACTCTGATACAAAAACTTGACAATTCTGGCATAAGAGGACCACTTCTAAACTGGTGTCAAGACTATTTAAAACATAGAAAATACCAAGTGAAGGTAGGCGACCAGTTAAGTGATCAACAGTTAGTCTCAGAAGGAACTGCTCAAGGTTCCGTCCTGGGCCCCTTGCATTACCTAGCATATGTTAATGATATGGAAAATGTCATCAGAAAATGTTCCGTATATCAATATGCAGACGACACGTGCCTACTTGCATCTCATCATGATGTACAGATAGCCGCCCAGTTACTGCAACATGACTTCACACAAGTGGCTAAGTGGGCGCATGACGCAGGACTCGTCCTCAACTCTGGTAAAACTAAAGTTATACATGTTCATTCTTCCCATATACCTAAATCAAATTCCTTTACTATAACTGCTCACAGTCATGAATGTCTACATAAGGCCAATCGAAACTGTACATGTCCGGAAATTGAGCAGGTCACACACCATACATATTTGGGTTTGATCGTAGACAATAGATTTAACTGGCAATATCATATAAACACCATCTGTGACAAACTTCGTGCCTTACTTGCCAAATTTTATGTATTGAAATCTAAAGTACCCTGGACATTATTATTAAATATCTATAATGCCTTAGCTGAATCTATTATAGCATACGGTCTGAGTAGCTACGGTAGGACCTTTAAGACGTACCTTGATCAAATACTGGCACTCCAGTCACGTTTACTAAAACTTATCTTACCGAACAAGATTAAAAACAAGCTACAAGCAGACGTAACGGAGTTCCAATACTGTAACGTGATTCCAGTGCATAGAAAAGTAGAATTAGTCTTGTTAACTGAACAATTTCATAACTTAAATTCATTTCTTCCAGTAGAACATAAAATAGTTACAAGAAAACTTACTCAAAACAAATTATCTATACCTAAAATGAGAAACTTTTATGGTCGACGTACCACTAAATTTCTCATTCCAACCTTAATTAACGCTATTCCCTACTCATTCCAAAGTGAAATAAATAGTAAAAATTTTAAAATAAAATACAAACAGTATTACTTAAAGAAAAACTTATAACTTCCCTAAAATAAAAATAAAAATAAATCTATTTGAATATAAATTTTGACGAAACTTTCAGTTCATAACCTAACTTTATAATAATAACGGATTCTACTATTATTTACAACAGCCTAAACTAAAACTAAAAATATGAAATTGAATCATCCTGTATAACATCTTGTTTACCATTTTATTCTAAGCGCAGCCAGTGGTCGGCCTGCGCTCGCACAATATGCAACCGACAACAATCTCGCTCTAACTGTCCACAAGCGCCATGCGCGGCTGAGACGGAACGCGCCACTGACTGATGCATTGTTGTTTATATCGCCTCACGCACTTATTTCTAGCCGTATTATAACTTCTAGCTATATTACTTACATAAATACCTCCAGAACTACGTGAATACGATACCTATGCCATTGCCTACTTATTTTGATTATTTATTATACTTAGTATCTATGCTAGCTATTTCAACTTTGTATACTTACTTACCTACTTACCTATGTATTTACGACGGATGTGAGTGTCTACTCAAACCTATTAAGGTTTTCAGGCACAATATTTTGTTAAAATAAGTACCTACTTTATATGAAAATAAATAAAAAAAAAAAAAAAAAAAAAAACGAGTAACAGTCCAAAATGCTTTGTTTTAAACGAAACCTAGAAAGCTTAATCGTTTTATAGTTGTAGTTACCCATTCTTAGTGTTTGATAGATGTGGGCTAAATAGAGTACCTACAACTACATCTATTGTTAATTATGTTTTTTTTTTAGGTTTCCGTACTTTAGGCTGAGGCCAAACGAGCGTATTTTTTTGAGTTGCGAGTCGCGTAATTTCTGCTGCATTTGTTTTGATAGAAAAGTCCTTATTGATTCACACGGCGCCGGGGCGACGCAAAATGAGTTGTCTGTTTTTGTTGAAAGTAGATTACGCGACTCATTTTTCGCGACTCACAACTCAAAAAATTACGCTAGTTTGGCCTCAGCCTTAAAGGAAATAAAACGGAACTCTCATAGGATCGGTTTTCCGTCTGTCTGTCTATCCGTCGAAGCGCTCGTGGCGTAGCTTGCTTAGACGTTCTTTATTGATCGTTGAAGCAACGTTGTGCGTGCATTACGAGCAAGTGGCATCACGAGCTGAGCGCTTCTGCGCTTCGGAGGGCACGTTAAATTGTCCCGGCTTTTAAGTCGTTAAGCCATGACGGAGGCCTTTAGGCGCCCTAAAAAGTCCGTCACCAGAGATGGCCACTTGCTCATACGAACTTACTTTTGTTTTATTTCTATCCGTCCGTCCATCTGTCAAAAATCTTGAGTGTTGAAGATCTCAGAGATTTTTACTCTCTCTCTCACTCTATCTCAAGAAAAAGCATTTAAACCTTCATTCCTCGTCAACATCTTTCTCCTAATAAACCATGACAAGGCATAAGACACGGGTATTTACTCAACAATGATCTATTAACCAATAGGTCATCTATTCTTTCAGGATTAAGTCAGACATCAAACAAAAGTGATAGTGACAAATGAACAACAACAAACTTTCGTCTAGATATATACTTTCCGCCTGTGACTGCACTCGCTCGATACTTAGATAATTCATATTCTAAAGTTGCAAAGTGCAAACATGAGTTTGTAAGTAGAGGGTAATTTCAGAAACCAATATTTGAAAAAATACTTTACTATTTTTACTAATCTATACTATTCTATACTCTACTAATTATATAAAGCGGAAGAGTTTGCGTGTTTGAACTCGCTAGTCTCAGGAACCACCAGTCGAATTTGAAAAATTATTTCTGCATGTGATAGCTAAACTCTTGATAAATGTTATAGGCTACTTTTCATCATCATCATCATCATCATCACCATATACCACGCCGCGAGGGCACTGCTAGTTAAACATAAAAGTTATTATTATCATTGATGTATTGTTAATGTTTGTGAGTGTGACACGAAGAGTGATTCTTACCCAGATAAAGATTCTTCTGATGAATCGTAATATTTTCAGCATTTCAATGGATAGTTCTTACGTGACAAATTCCCGTGTATAAACATTCATACAGACTTTCTTTATTATTAGTAGTTGTGATTAGTATCTCGAGTAATGTTCAATGACGTTCACAATAGAACTCCTACATGGATGATACGATCAAACAAATTAATAAGGTTGCATCTTGTTGAACAGCCAATGTAGGTGCACTTTTGTATTTAGGAGTAGTTCCCATTTCGTACCGAAAATTCTCGTACCAGGTGGTACGAATAGGGAAACTTAAAAATAATACTTTTTCGTTCTTCAACTGGTACCACTTTCTTATTTGTATTGAATTTATTCGTCAAGTAAACTCAGTGTAAAAATCTAAACAGACTAAATACTTATGAAAGATGTTTAAAGTTGAACACTGGTTAAACAACGTCCTGTCTCTATTCGTCACTATCCACAAATAAAGACAGGACTTGAACTTTAAACATCTTTCAAAAGTAAGACCCTGTATCTCTAAGTACCTACGTCTTTGACTCGAAAATACATAAATTATCCTATGAAGTTTGGCATCTCTTAAGTGAATAGGTTGTATCTGTAAATTCGTAATTTCTAAACTAAAATGTATTTTGTTTTATTATCCATCGAATAAACTAACCGTTTTTGTAGAAATAGTTTAAAATCTTTTTTTTTGTGACTGAAAATAATTGAGTGCATTGCATACTGTAAAATATTATGTTAATATTAAAAAAGAGAGCCGAAAAAAGAACTTTCTAAAGACCTTTAAAACCTCAGTTCCAATCTAAAACTCACGTCAACAATATCATTCAAATTGTCTAAACACAATGAGCCCACTTATCAGTCCATACAATTGCCAATTTATTATGTTTTCCTTGTTTTAGCGGTCAATTATAAAAATAAGCAAAAACTTTATTGAATGAAGCACCCGCCTACACATTTTAAATGCCGCCTCTAATATGACGTTATTTATCGCGCCCAGTGTGCGGTGGCCCTTATCTGGGTTAAGCTTTTGTTGGCGCACGTATAAATATCACGTTGAATTAGTTAATATGAATGTAAGATGGATCGGTTTGAATGGTCAATTGTAGTAGAGTGTATTGTAGTAATGTGTATTGTAGACGTGTAATTGTGTACGGAATAAATTGGATTATATATAAGTACAAATTTAGTCGTGTCTTTTTGTTATAAATAGGTGCTTGGACCGTCTTTGTTGAATTTTAGAAAACGTGGTTCACTAAATTCAAATCTAATGTAAGTAACTACATAGAGTGTGCTTTTAAACGAACATCGCAGCGTTATCATAAAACGCTCTTTTAAAAGACAAAACATTTTCGAAAAATAATCAACTTTGTTTTTTCACTGCTTTGATAAGATTGTTGTCATCCTACAATTAAAATATAGATTTACTCTCATAAATATTGTCCTAGTTTGATGCGAACGTTGTGAAAACCCAATTAAAAAGTTACCCTTCAAAAGAAAGTTACCCAATCTCCAATATTTGCGAATAAAATTGAAGCAAAAAGAAGCCTTTAATCGAAGATTGAGCATCATTACACAAGAGATTCGAAACGAGTAAACAAAAGTCACGGACGGGTCAAGCTTATGATTTATTACAAAAACTGTAATTTAAAAGTTGGGACCTTTTTGCGACACGCCCACGCCACACCTACGCTGTGAGGTTGTATACGGGCAATTTTAAGCAAACTGTCAACTATTGCCGAACGATATGTAAAATTTAGAATCGAGATAGTCTGAGATCAGAGTAATAAGACGACATTGTAGATTTGACTTGACTTGATTTGTATAATATTTTCTGCATTTACAGCTCAAGTTCAGATAAAATAAACGTTTGCCTAGGAAACGTATGCACGTGCTGTGCTAAAACTCAATAAGAACTTGAAGCTTAGATCTCTCCACTTAGGATTTCTTCTTTGAAACTTACATGATCAACCTTTTCTACTAACTTTAGTGGACTTTGGTGTTACCTTTGTGTGTTAAAAAATCATAGTAAATTAGAAAAAAAAACAGGAAACTGATTTGAAATTTAGTTCAAAGCTACGATTATATGGGTTGCGTATGCGTAGCCTGAGGAATCATGTTGCGTAATAGACGTGATGTCAAATTAAACTCGAAATAATCGCCGGTGTGTATAGTTGCAATGTTGTTTAAAGCGTATAGCATGGTTTAAATTTTTTTTGCAGTATTGTCGCGCTTTTTAATTCACAAATTGTTTACGCTACCATCACAGAGTATGCTTTGGCACGTGTTCGAGCCACGAGCTGTGCATTTATTTTTACATTGTACTGGAACCAGGAGTTAGGCTGGTTTTAGTGTCACGCGTACCGTCGGCGCTGATAGACGAGTGATCTTTATTTCATTGAAACAAGTATACTGATTGTTTAGCAAAAATGGCAACGCTGATTGCACTCGTCAGTGCTGAACAATCAGTATCCCTATTTCATTGTAATAAAGATCACTCGCCTATCAGCGCCGACGGTACGCGTGACACTAAAACCAGCCTTAGTTCTCTTTCTGCATTGTTTTTTTACTATATTTTCTACTGCTCTCATAAACTTCAAAATTTAACTCAGTAAAATGTATTAATATGGTTTAGGTTGCACATTATTACTTTCATCCAACTGTTTTGTACTTTAAGTTTAATTGTTTTACTACGAAAGCTATGGATTTGCCTCTGACTTCCTTTGTAAGAATAACATCTTTGAAATCTTCATGGATATAATACCTAAATCCTAATAAAATGATTGACTTTTGATAGAAAAACAGAGTAATGGTAACTTTTAGATTATATTAACAGGTTTCTTATAAGTGACTCAACTTGAACCGTCTCGGATATTATAATCAATCTAGCTAAAGATAATTCAACTGGTTCAAGTAACCGAGAAATACACATACTAATATTTCACTATTTTATTATCGTTACAAAACAATAATTGTTTCCTACGCAATCTTCATTAAATTATGTTTCTTGAGATTTATTCAACCAGCATTGATATACATCCTACATTCGCCAGCTTTTATATTATTGCAGCATTATTACGCGAAGGACAATAAACGAGATGAAAGAGATAGCGATATCTTGTTATCATACAGTTTTGTCTTTTGTCTTCATGCATGTAAACAAATGTCCGTGCGTCGTCGGTGTATTGTTCTGTCATAATAATTATGTATCGCGCGCGTTAAATATCTCAGATTCTGCGGTTACGCCGTTTTGCGCGTGGGACGTCGAGATTATCAGTAGTAAATGATGCAGCTACTATAAAAAGGGATATTTTAGTTAATACTTTCACCGTACTAATCCTGTAAGATAGATCCTCGTGTTTCAATCCAAAGGCCGTGACTTCGAATCCCGGCTGTGTATCAAACATTTTTATTTTTGGAATACTTTTATCTGATACTAGTGAACGCCCGCGGCCTCGCCCGCGTGGACTACTATTTTTATCCCACGGGAACCATACATTTTTCCGGGATAAAAGTAGCCTATGTGTTATTCCCGAACCTAAACTATCTACATTACAAATTTCATCAAAATCGGAGTTATGGAGATACGTGGTAACAAACATTCACACTCACGGACTTTCGCCCTTTTAATATTAGTAGGATTCTTGATTTATCATAAAATAACATCAAAACCTCATCCAGTAGTCCCAACCAAGCTCCAACGAATACGTCATACAGTACATGTAACTTGTCAAACAGACGTGTGTCTGTTTGTGGCCAATATTTGACATCCGCGTCTCCGAGTCTTCCTGTCCGTTTCCTTAGTTACTCATGTGTCGGGGATTTCGTGGCCGTGACCTTTTGAAGGGTCACAAAAAACATAGATCATAGAAGAAACCAGTGTCTATTTGAAATAAAGGTACCCCGAAGCTCATAAATCTTACCGAAAATCTAAATTTGTATCATATTTATTGTGATTTTTTTATCTTTGTAGGACATTAAGAAATGCCAGTTTCCCAAAGCCATTTTTGTAATTTTGCCAGTAGCAGACAAGCATATCCACGGCCCACCTGATGGTAAGCAGTTACCGTGGCCTATGGACGCCTGTGACACCAGAGGAGTCACACTCGCATTGCTGACCCTCTAAAAATTTAAAAATGCCTTTTTTTAAGGACCACATACTGTAGTTACTAGGGAATACCGCGACAGTTAGTATGGTAGATACGAATATCTTCAAAGGAGCTTTACTGATCTAAAAGCATGTCTACTAAAACGAATCGAAACATGATCACGCACGACTGTCTGTCTCCCCAACACACACACTACGGTCTACATTTTCTTAGATCTTCAGGCATTTAATACCCTTTGATGAAGATATCTAAGGAGGCATGCCCTAATACATTTAATCATCCAACTGATTTCCTCACTAATGTCTTTCTGAATTTCGCGATCATAGTTCTTCCCGTGGCTGTTGCAACATAGCCGAAACGTCGTCGTCTCGTGTCATAAAATAAGATTTCGCAACGAAATTCTGTGTCACTGAGTAAGAACTACTGATTTTAAAAATTGAAAGTAGGGAACTCACAGGCGGGATTCGAACCCCCGAACTTCGGATCGAAAGTTAAGGCATACCTAATCCCACTTGAAAATGAACCTGATGAATATAAATTCCGTGGCCGAGTTGGTAAAGGCCCTCCGGCTTAAGGACAATCGCTTGTATCATTGCGGGTTCGAATCCCGTCGGAATTGAAAATGATAAGATTTTTCATTTTCAAGTGTAATAAATACTTAAGTAAGTGTGGTTTAACATTATAAAAATTAAAAAAAAACAATCCCACTTGCTCAACACAGCCCATAATCCAAATCCAAGCTAGTTCCTAGCACTCAAAAATGCAGTGCAGCACACGATAACGCACCCGACTAGAGAAAGCTTATCTGTGTCGTGTCGCGCGATCCCGCGATTGTCGCGCCAAAGGCACCGCGCTTTGTCCTCGCCGCGCCGCGCCATCTACCGACCGATGACTGGAATCCCAGATACTGAAATTACCTAGTTTGTTGTACAGTCGCTTGCAATGAGATACTACACTTTTTAGAATCATGTCACAGTAAAACCAATAGATGTAGTTACACTACAAAACTGAAATGATTTAACAATATGTCAGTATCGAAATCACTAGAAATACAGTATATGGCTCCGGCTCCGCTGGCTCAGTGACCCGAAGTGGGTCTTGGCCTCCGACAAAAGAAGACGCCATCTACTCCTATCTTGAGCTAGTTCGCGCCAATCTCCGTTGTAGAGAGCTTGTAGGACCCTCTCTACCATGTCCCTCCAGCGCTATCGGGGACGTCCAACTGTATATGGACTTACCATAAATATTGTGCACCTCGGAAATTTTCGTCTAGCTTCTGAAATATGAACTTAGGCGATGATGATTAATATAGAGATGTTGCAATTATTTTATGTAGATGTCTTTTAGAATTCTTCGCAAAGTTTCTGGACAACCTTGGAAACTTTATAGAGTTAAATCTAAAGCTGAAAAGCTCAAATCTGATATTTAGATCAAAGCGTGCACCTATATCCAAGGCATTCAAATATCGCAACTACCAAACTTCGATTTGAGCAGTTTTGTTTGATAACGAAATATCTTAACCAACAGATAGATAGAATATTAAAACTGACAGTGGTTGTTTCAGCATCTCGGTCCCAAGTAAACTAGTTGTAGACAGTTAAAGTAAGCAGTACCTACCCCGGACGTGATGTTTACCATCGCTGAGTAGCAGAGCAGCCATTGACAAATTAGTTCGCCCGTTGTAGCAATGATAGCTGATCGATCTTGTCTTCTGCTGGGCGTAGGCTTTCCTTATCTTGACCCATTCATTCAAATGGGTCAAAAGTTGAACAAAAAAATCACAATCCTCATCTCATTGTTGAAAACGACAAAAAAATAAAACAAAATCCACTTTTGTTGTTGATTGTACTTGTGATTTTATTACAAGGCGCTGCAACTATTGTTTAATCAGTAAGGTGATATCCCACGACTGTACCTACGTAAATATCCTAGGAGTTAGGAGTAGAGCTCGTATGCCAAACCGTCACTTGACATTGAGGCCGGTCGCAAGCATCGATTTTTGGGAATTCTTGAGAGTAATTAGGGAAAGTATAAATAATGAACTTGAGATAATAACAACAGCTTCACAACTAGTGAGCCAGGCCATCCCCACGCATAAAGGACCACCTTTCAGACTAAATGCGGAAAATGGAGTCCCTATACATACGAAGGTGCGTCAAATGAGGGCGCGCTAAATGATCGGCTTGCTTATGAATGACGGAGGTCTTCGGACGGCCTAAAAACTCCGTCACCAGAGTTCGCTACTAGCCCGTAAGAACATAAATAGACATAGGTACATGATCAATTATCATAGAGTATAGTCTAGAATTATATCCTGGAGGATTCGCCACCCGCTACCACAATTTATAAACTTCGGCCACTGTACGCCCACCCATTCAGCGGGAATCGAACCCGCACTGCAATTAAACGACGCCGGGGGACACGCGGTCATCTGATCCTATCTCTGACCCGCGCCGCCTGCGGAGATCTCCTTTAACTCCAAAGGGAACCCTAAAAGACTCAAAACCACACCAACCTCAAAGAATTCCAAGTCTTACGCTCCTATAAATAAAACAGAATATCCAGTGCACTTCAAACTTACTATCACAGCAATCGAAAAAGAACTTAATTTTCTAGCGAATTGGTGTGATTCTCCTTTGATGTGGGTTATATAGTTGTATGTAGAGTAGTACGCTCTGACCCCGTCCAGTGGTCATAGTTAAGGTCTGAACTGAAATATGGAGGTACAGAAATTGGTTTGGGTCGTGCGGTTGGTGGAAGGTATGGCTGATTTTAAGTGCTTTGATAGACTGGCACATTGAGATAATATAAATATTGGTAGATTCCACATAGAGCTCGTACTTTAGAACCAGATTAATAAATTGCCAATAGAATATCAAATCATACACATAACGAACATTCGTGTTTATTATAAGTCCTGTATGGGACATCTGTGTCCAGTCCATCATACAAAAGTTTATCCTGAATGGGAATTGAACCCACAATCTACTTATTAGTATCTGAGAGGAAGGGCATAGTGGGTTTTTCCCACTCTATATACGAGCAGCCCGACTGGGGAAGTACTTCCGCCTTACAGAATATCGCAGACAAATAACATCATTTTTCTCCAAAGTGTTCTTGCGGTGAGTAAGGTTGCCAGAGTTCTGCGAGCAAGCGCTGCAGTGACAACTGGTGGACCAGTCTTGTTTAGTGTGTTGTCGGCGCAGTGATTCCTCTTTTATAGGGTCAGCAGCGCGAGTGTGACTCCTCTGGTGTCGCAGGCGTATATGCTACGGTAACCGCTTACCATCAGATCGGCCGTATGCTAACCGCTTACCATCAAGTGGATTACAACATCAATTTTCTCACTTTTCCCAATGACAACATTTCCACGTGTCTCAAGCTAGGGGCGCTGATTATATCAATATTAAGACAACAATAAAATAGCTATAAATCTTTATCAGGATAATTAGTCTCATTTACTCAATACTAAAATTAATACTCTAATCTATATTGGTAGTCTATCATTACAAATAGAAAGACCACCTAGAAAGTACATCGACAAACAAATCAATCAGAAACATTCAAATCACACAACGTACTACAAAATCAATTCGAAATTCAAACGTATCTGACACTTCTATTGGCCAATAAAACAGCGCGCAGTGGCGACATCTGCATAAATCTAGCGGAGCACGCGCATCTTTTATAATACTAGTGATCCGACGTACTAATAATATGAATAGGAAAGTCTGTTTGACTACATATCTATAGTCCGGTGAAGTTGCAAAGGTCAACACGAGACCAGTCAGTCAACATAAAAGGCCGTCCGAAAAAAAAAACTACATTGATAAGATTATTGTGTCGGACTGCTAGAAAAAAAAAATAGGTAAAGTTTGGATATTTCGATATCGATGTGCCTCGTGCATGACCGATAATGTCTTTTGTTTCTCGTTGCTGGGCATAGGCAGGCGTTCACATGATTTCTGCAGTTATCTCTGTCTTATACTTAGTGATCCTTCTAAATAATTATATACCTACTTAAATAAGATTTTTTTTCATGTTTCAGGATGTCATTACTAAGCCTAATATATCCCTTAGCTTTAAAGCCTTTAAAAGCCCTTTAGAAGCTTTTTAACTTCACTTGTATCTTTGTTGCTTTGTATGCCCTGGAATTTTGCAATCAATATTTCACCCACTTCCACTAAAGCTATCGGGCTGAAATTTTGTTACCTATCTTGATTAGCGTAAAAAATATATGAATACTAATACCTACAAACATAAAAAAAATACAATGATAATTATTATTATGGGATTTTATCGCGTAACTTTTATTTATTTTCTCCCGTGTCATCCCGTGACCACGAACGCTGCAACGTGTTCGAAACGTCGGGAAAGAAAATTAATAAAAGGTAGGTACGCGATAAAATCCCATTATGTTAACAAATCGCGAAAGTTTAACAAGTTATAAAAACACACACTAACATTTACAACGATCTGGACAAAGCCGCAGGGAAAGCTAGTGTTTCGTAATTATTCAAAATCCAGACAGTGGCTCGCTATTAAGGGCATATAAATCGGCCGGTTAATAGTGTGGACAAGGCATACAATACGCTGTACGTATTGTGAGGTAAGTCCGATGTGCCGAGTACTAAAATAACTTCGGATGAGGTATATTATGTATTTAAACGTATACATAGGTAAACACATATTTTTAGGAGCTTTTCGGAGCGGTCACTATTTGGATGGTTGACCGCAAGTGGCATTACGAGTTGAGCGCTTCCGTGCTTCGGAGGGCACGTTAAATTGTCGGTCCCGGCTTTTAAGTCGTTAAGCCATGACGGAGGCCTTAAGGCGGCCTAAAAACTCCGTCAACTGAGTTGGCCACTTGCTCATACGAACTTACTTTAGGAGCTTTTCAGGCCTATATAGATTGTTCTGGAGCTTGTAGGTTAGAATCATGGACAATGGACATGCATAAAAAACTTTCTGTTACAACATAGGTACTTGTTGTTGTTGCTTCTAGGTACACATTTTAAATAACGTTATTATCAGAGTTTTGTCTCGATGTTTTCCTTAGATTAGTCAGCTCCAAACAGATCATGAGTAAGGTAGGTAAGGATAAAACGAGTGCTTCCTCATTTAACGAATAATATGTCTACCCGTTTGATATTTTTCGGGTTCGACCCAAGTTCCAACACATTCAATCAATGAGGAAGACTCACGATTTTAGTTGAGTATGCAGGTTTGTAGATACAAAAAAAAACGAAAAATACTGTGTTTTTGGTTTTTTAATCGGATCAAAAATGACCGAGTTACAGAGATTTTAGTGCACCAATCTAAAAAACGCTAGCGAGAAGGCCGCGACTGGCTGTGACGTCACCAGGCGCCCGCGGCTCGCTCCACTAGTACAAAATCCCTAGTTATTTTCAAACTAATTTCCGCCCGCGGCATCGCTCGCGTGGCACCTGGATAAAAAGTAGCCTATGTCCTATTCCCGCTCATTACCTATCTATATTTTAAATTTCAGCCAAATCGGTTCAGTAGTTGTCGAGTTATAGAGGAACAAACATACATCCAAACATCCAAACTTTCGAGGTCATTCACGTTTTTTGTTAAGTAAGTACTTATGCAGATTTGTAGATTTAAAAAAGTTATAAATGATTTCATTTTTATTTTTAAATATGATTACGACTGTATTCCCAAGGCACAGTAGACATATTCTATCAGATCTTTTAGGAATTTTTAGATCCGTTGAAAAAGTCTATACCTATTCATATACCTATTCAGTAAAAAGTTTAAAGGCGAAAATTATTTTTAAGTAGGTACCTACCTACCTACTTACTACTTACCTAGGTAGGTACCTACTTACAAATAATTTTCGACTTTAAACTTTTTACTGAATAGGTATTTTAGGTAAGTACCGGTACTTACCGAAAACAATAACAAACAAAACTAACAATCAGGAGTCGAATCACACTAATATTAACTTTACCTACCTAAATTTTTACCTACCTACTTAAATTATTACCTACATAAATTATTTTTAAGTAGGTACCTACCTACTTACTACTTACCTAGGTAGGTACCTACTTAAAAATAATTTTCGCCTTTAAACTTTTTAGTGAATAGGTATTTTTTTATACATACTTTTAATCGTAATACCTAATTAATAATTTGTATGTTCGAGTCAAAATAATCACATACATTACCTACCTACCTAAACTTGGTTTTCAAATCACACTATCACACTTTCTCATCACACTAATCATACTATCACACTAATCACACTAATATTATAAATGCGAAAGTTTGGATGTTTGGATGGATGATGTTTGTTCCTCTATAACTCAACAACCACTAAACCAATTTGGTTGAAATTTTAAATATAGATAGGTAATGACCAGGAATAGGACATAGGTTACTTTTTATCTGGGTACTACGCGAATAAAGCCGCGGGCGGAAGCTAGTTAATATTAAAAATGCAAAAGTTTGGATATTTGGATTTATGTTTGTTCCTCTATAACTCGACAACCACTGAACTGATTTGTCTGAAATTTAAAACATAGATAAATCTTAGCCTGAAATAGGACATAGGGTACTTTTTATCCAGGTGCCGTGCGAGCGAAGCCGCGGGCGGAAGCTAGTTTGAAATTAACTAGCGATTTTGTACTAGTAGACCGAGCCGCGGGCGCCTGGTGACGTCAGACGCAGCGCGAAGCTCCGAGCGCGCGTTTTGAAATGGCCGAAAAGAAAACTTGAATAACTTCGTCATTTATTGATGGATTTTAATTATTTAAAAAACAGAATGCTCAGAATGCTAAAGAGTATACGCCCTCATACTTAGAAACCCAATATTTCGTTTAGTGATTGATCCCCATTGTCTCTAAAGCTATATAGAAATAGACCGATAGTGTAGATACAGGCCAAAATACACTATCAAAAAAGTAGGTAAACTTGTCAGTATCGTAAATTAAATGAAAACATTCATTGTGGGTACCAGTTTAAAAAAGACAACCAAAATATGCATCTCTTTAAAAATTATTTGTTACTAGATACTTTTTCTACGAATTTCAGCGCTAAACACTGACCCCATTACTTATGAAAGAGGTTTAAAGTTGAACACTGGTTAAACAACGTCCTGTCTCTGTTTGTCAATATCCACTAATAAAGACAGGACGTTGTTTAACCAGTGTTTAACTTTAAACATCTTTCATAAGTAAGGGGGTGTAAGCTAAGCTTAGCTCTTAGTTGTAAATTCTAAATATCCCTAATTACAAACTTTTCACTACAAACTCAAAGTTCCTCCTTACAAAGTCACATCCTTATGGGTCCGCGCTAGCGTAGTCGTAAATAGAGCAATGTCACGCCGGTACAATGTACAAGCCACCCCGGGAGCCAAAACTAGCTGTTTGAATCACTACACTGACCATACAGAACCAGAACAAACTAACTCGAACCCTATGGCTACAAGATACAGTTCATTTTGAGCAACTAGAATGTGCATATCGGACTTTATTAGCCGAAGAGTCGCGGCGGGACAAACGGACCCAAATGAACTCGACGACTAAAACGACTGTAAACTCTATGTTTGAAGCGTAGAGTGTTTATTTCTCTGTTTTGGTGGTATAATATTGAGGCACGAATTTAATTCGTTATATTTATGCAAAAGCAGCGAAATAGTGAGTCATTCCAGGTAAGAAATGTGATTCTGGACTGTTTATAATGAGATTAGCTGAGAAGTTGATTATGTATAGAAATTGAGATGTACCTTTGATGTTGGTGACAGAATAATGAATGAGCAAATTCCTTATATGAAATTGCATAGGCAGCTTTATTATTACAACGCATGTAGTTACAGATAATTTTAAAGTGTTTGGAAGTATCAAAAGCAAAGCGGTGACTATTATACTGATCTCAGTACCTATTTGTACATAATTAATTTGACGTACCTACCTGCAGCATCTTAAAACAAAACATACTTTTAATTCTAAATTAAAACACAAAAAACATAAAAAAAAAACATTACATAAATAATTTACCTTATTTAGTAAGGGCCTCTCAACTTTAAACACTGGTTAAACAACGTCCTGTCTCTATTTGTCACTATCTAACAAATACAGACAGGACGTTGTTTAACCAGTGTTCAAAGTTGAGAGGCTTTTGTAAGTAAGGCCCTATGTTTCCCAGATAACAAAAGAGAAACTTCCTTACTTATGAAAGATGTTTAAAGTTGAACATTGGTTTAAAAAAGTTCTGTTTCTGTTTGTCACTATCCACAAATAAAGACAAGACGTTGTGTAACCAGTGTTTAACTTTAAACATCTTTCATAAGTAAGGCCCAAAAGCTCTCTGAAGTTTTTGTATCATTTTGAAATAACTCAATATAAAAGTCCGCACAAATAATTCAATTTCCCCAAAAACAATAAATCAAGTGAAATTATAAAATCCCTTGTCTACGGCCGCAAATACGAATTTAATTTCGGCAGAAGTAATTCGCAGAGTTAACGAATTAAATGTGCATCAATTTAAAGTTTTAGCCTGAAGTGGATTCAGATATGAAAACGACCTGCAAAGAAAACCCAATCTTATACACAATGCTCTTACAATATCTATTCGTATGTATGGGTATCTTCTTCTGGGGAAAAAGCTTTGCTGCATGAATTTCAACTGTATGATTAAGGAAATAGAGTTTGTATTCGTCTGTGCGGTAGGAAGTTCTTGGAGAAATTCCTGGTGGTCCTACCGTAGTAGGAGGCTCGTTTGTGATGCAATATGAAAGTTCACGGTATAAGCGATGATTTTAATCGTTATACCAATTAATGAATACCTATCGAACAGCCCTTAAGGACATGCTGTTATCTTCTTTAAAACTTAAAGGTTACTTTGTTAAGCTCGGGAGGAAGTGATTTCTGATTATTGGAAGTGCTCGTAATATTAATTGTTCCATTCATGGCAAAATGAAATCAATTCACGGGTATGCGCAGGAGCTTAATTGATTTTCTGCTCGGCTTAAAACTCAAGCGTACTTTAATGGCACGTTCACAGGCTTACGTGCAAACAGACATTCAACGGGCACGTTATCTTTTGTCGCATTCAGTCTCCTTGAGATGAGAGTGACAGAGCTACTTCATGCTCGCTCTAATCATTTATCTGTCTCGTTGAATGTTTGTTCGCACGAGAGCGCGTAAACGCGGTATAAGTTGCATACAATGTATGTTTTAAGTGCGAAAATTTGTAAAATTTGTAAATTTGTAAATCACAAAATTATTATAAGTGCGAAAATTTGGATGTATGTTTGTTGTTCTTCTATAACTCGACAACCACTGAACTGATTTGACTGAAATTTAAAATACATACAAATAATGACCGGGAATAGGACATAGGCTACTTTTTATCCGGGTACCACGCGAGCGAAGCCACGGGTGGAAGTTGTTTACGAATAATACGAAGTCCAGACTAAGCCAAGAGCTCATCCACCACTACCCTCTGAATAGCATTACGTTTTATGGCAACAGACGCGACCCGACAAAGTCGACTCAGTGGCTATCCTATTCTAATTTCGATTTTACGCGCCAATTCAACAGTTTGACAGCTTCCGCCATTTTGTTTTACGACTGTCATTAGATCAGTAGACGTGGGACCTAAGATTATCGTTATATCTTAGGGTGGGTTAGGTATATAGTGAAGATTTAATGCAATTTATTTTGAAGGTTCAATTTAAGATCAAGTTGTGCATTTATTTTTACGATTCGTAAAATACATCCGGCGACATTTGATCGAACAAACTTCTCACTTAATAGAAAACAGAGACATCACTCTTGTTGTCGTCCTTAATTCTTCTTTCGTAACTAGGTATGAAAAACAGTTATGAAAATGGACCAAAAGTTTATAAACATGCAGCGCTTTCTTGTGAAGAAACATGGTTTCAAGAATTGTATACCTATCTACTACTATTCGGTACGAATAGCTCTACAGCTGCTTTGTCTTCGCTTTATTGTCTGCACTCAATTTGAGAAAAAAAAACACTTTTTCTGATTCCGGTTAAGTGTTCCCCTTTATCAACGACGTCAGTTTTTCGCTGTTAATTGGAAATAACTTAATCCATTTGGGCTTAAGTAATGCACGAAATCTGAGATCTCAATTTTATCTGCCCAAATTTGTCGTACGACGGACGCGCGCGCTGAAGAAACCACACCAAATACAGCGGCAATTAGACTGATAATCATCAGTCGAATCAACTTTTTTAGCAAAATAAACCCTTAAAATTCACACCTCGATTGAAGCTGGGGCAAAAATCTGAGGAGCTTAACGACCCATTGATTCAGATAAAGATGTTGTTGAAAAACTGGTGGTGGGGTCACCATTGTGGCGCCCACAATAGGTAGTTAGTGGTTACGGCCACCACATCACCCTGTAATTGGACCCGCAGGATACGAATCACTCCTGCGTGATTTCGGGAAGCGAGACAATACCTGGATCTGAAATTTAAATGTTAATTTAATTTCATGGGAATCGTCTAAGTGACTTTTTTCGGGCGAGCTTCTTCAAGGCATATCCATTTAGATGATAATGTGCAGTAGCCATATAGTCGAACTGTGTTTTTCACTCTTCATCCAAGCGCTGAACTTCCAATCGATAGAGTGCACTTTCCGCTGACAACATCAATTCATCAGCATGTTTGTCACACAGAACTACAAATGAAATCACGTCACAGTCGACGTAAAATGTTCTTTATTGGTTAATCTGGTGCACGAAGCTGAGAGCGCGCTATAAAATCACGCTTGATTTTCGCAATTTTGCCTTTTCTGGTATGACACGTCACATACAATTACGAGGTGTGTTTTTGCGATATCTACAGGGGGTCACTAATGAGTACCGTCTTGTTCTCCACACGTTTTTGTGGGGACCACCTGGCTGAGCAAGGAAATGCACTGGGGGGAGTCTGTGTGGTATGACGAAAGATTCTCAATTACGAGGAAACTGAGCCTCCTGTATATTCATCAGTTTAAGTGGTTTAAGTATCCGCATTGAAATCAACTGTATAAATGGACTTGAATTATTCAGAGTACGATCGAATATAATTATACTTATGGCATAATTACCAATTTTTGTCATGGCGTAATGTCAATGAATGATATTCTCGTCTTATTTTAACTCTTATCAGAAGCTGTTTATTGCTATAGGTATCAATTTACACTACGCACACTACTTACACTAAGCGCTCGTAGCGTAGCTTGCTTAGACGTTCTTGATTGATCGTTGAAGTTAAACAACGTTGAATGGGTGACCGCAACTGGCATTACCAGCTGAGCGCTTCCGTGCTTCGGAGGGCATGTTAAATTGTAAGTCCCGGCTTCTAAGTCGTTAAGCCATGACGGAGGCCTTTAGGCGGACTAAAAACTCCGTCACCAGAGTTGGCCACTTGCTTATATAAACTTACTTACTACGCACACTATTACACACTGTTATTTTGGAAACAAAGGGGCTATAGGGGCGTTATGCAATTCCTTTTATGAATCAGATTAACATTCCTAATTTAAAATAATACTATTCCCATAATGAGAATCAGACAAAGGAATTACTTAGCGACCATTTACTTTCCAGTTTGTAACGTACCCTTCTTCACTGCCTTTATCCAATTAATTTAGGAACATGAGGTAAAATAAAATACATTTTTTTGGACATTTCACACAGCATCGTGTAGCTAGCCCCAAAGTAAGCAGAGCTTGTGTTATGGAAACCAGATAACTGATATACTATAGTTTGACCGAAACCGCTTTATGTACTAACTAACATTTTTCTTTTTTTTTAATGTACCTATGGCAAATACAGCAAGTAACAACATAAGCAACTAAATTAAAAATTAAAAAAAACCGACTGCAATGTTGTAGGCTGAGCAATTTTCTGCACTCTCGTGGTGCATTTCTGTTCATAACTCCGAAGATCCTCGACAGATCATCACCAAATTTTTGTGGCACCAATCGGAAAGTTTATTCAAACAAAAAAAAATATTCAAATCGGTCCAGGAATCCTCGAGTAATCGGTGAACCTACATAAAAAAAAAGATTCCAACGAATTGAGAACCTCCTCCTTTATTGAAGTAAAAAAAAAAAGAAGTTTCTCAAGTTCTAATTACTATTGAAATCAATGGTTTTTTTCATTATTCTGTCTAAATTTAATATACGAAAATGTATACACCCCTTTTTAAATGTACTTACATGAAAATTCTTCAAAATTAACTCAAAATCAACCATTGTTTGAACGTATTTTGCTGATGCTCTATTGAGCCTTTCAGCAATATGCCGAAGACGATAAAATTCATAAGTCTGTTTATATTGGAACTGGGACCATAAAGCCTTTGATAGTGTGAGCTCGGCGCGTTTGAAAACTGATTATCGAACAAAAACCGGGCGACAGGTTCGACGCGGCACGCGTTTGACGACGCGACAAAAACGCGACGCGAATCGCGTTTTCGCGGCAATTCGCAAAAAGCCAGGCCTAAAAAAGAATGGAATAAAGGATTGGGACGTGTCGATAGACGCGTGAGGGTATTTGTAATTGTTCTCCAGAGGTATACCGTCATCATACTGAAGTAGTTACTGATTTCTTTTCGCTTTTAAAGAGCTTGGGTTGGAACTTGGAAGATATTCTTGAATTTCTTTATTTTATATGTGTGGATACATCTGACTATTACACTGTGGAATAAATAGTACTTAATTGAATTATTAGATTTAATTGACAAATTGCGCCACATTTATCTAAAATAAATAAAGTAATAAATCATAACCGCCTACCGGACATTCTATTGGTGAAAATACTTTTGGATCGTGCCAGTGATTCTAGCTATCTAAGTAACTCTTAAGTGGCGTTTCGCACCCAAGACCGAGACCGGAGACCGAGACCAGAGACAGGCTTTGTAGGGGCGCGCGAAAGTGACACGAGACAGAGAATCGTCAGTTTGTATCACAACGGTCTCTTATCTCGATCTCTGGTCTCGGTCTCCTGTCTCGGTCTCGGGCGTGAACCACCACCTTAAAACACGTTAAACATTTGCTCTTAAAAATATAGGGAGAGAGGGATTAATGAAATGAACAAAACTTTTTTTAATCATCTTTGCCCTACTAAGGGGTTGGCAAAACATTGTCTTTTCTCCATTATACCCCACTCATCATCTTAAAAACTAAAAAAAATGTGAAAGAAAATTATTCAAACCGTAGAAAACAAAACGCTTATCATTAAGCGTTTCTAGGAGGATAGATTGGAATAAGCGATTATTTATTTTTTCGAAATCAGAATTTCTCCAAGGCTTCGACCGAAAGTCATCTTACTCCAGAGTAATTAGCCGACATAATTCGAAATACAATTGTTTCGAAAGCGCAACTGAACATTATTATGTGCATACAAATTATCCTGGTTATGAGGTGTCAACTTTACAATGTCAAAATATTCAAACAAACAGTAGTTTACTCTTGAGTAAAAACATAATCCAGTTTGGTCGAATCCAGCCTAAGTACAGTTACAGCGTATAGTAACGTAAAGGCGAGTGCACACGACACGATATCGATCACCGAGCTCATGCCGCTCCCACGCCACGCGCGACAAAAACCCGCCCTCATTTTAAATGCGGCGCGCGACACGAACCCTCACTATCACATAACCTGTGGAAAAGTGCCATCCACATATCGAACCGCTCGTGTTGCTTGCTATGCTTAGACTTTCTTGATAGAAACGAAACAGGACCAATACTATATTCCCTGTTTATTAATAGATCTTTGAAGTTAGTTGCTGAGTCATGTTGGCCGAGGAGGATAGTACCTCGACTTTCGATCCAAAGGTCGTGGGTTCGAATCTTGGCCGTTTATTAATGGATTTTTCGTTTCAAAAAATCTATAACCGCATTAACACGAGCTCTAAGCGGTAAAAGAAAACATCATGAGGAAACCCGCGGCTTAATCAGCTCCACACGTATTGACCATGTCTTTCCTGGATGGCTGGTTAAGCTGAGAGGATGGTGTAGGTGTTGGGCAAGTCTACTCCATCTAAACATTGTCCCATTGACTACAGTGTCCCTTTTAATGTAGGCAAAGATTGCTTCCTGACACTGTATAAATCATCTAGTAAAATATGTAAAGGCCTATGTGTGAAGCTAAGCTACGTTCTAGGCGGTAACGATTTGGCTGACTGTTGGTGGTATGAACAGCTTAAGTCTTTCCGAAGGCAGGTTAAATTGTCAGCCCCAGCTTTGAAGTCGTTATACAATGTCGGAGGCCTTCAGGTGGCCTGAAAACTCGGTTACCAGAGAGCTCACTCCTACGAACTTACTTTGTACAGGGACCGAGCTTTACAAACTTTGGTTTATTGCTTTGGTTTTACATTGAGGAATATACTAGTTGCTTTGGTTTTACATGAACCTGTTCACACCGTGACAGACGCATCTGAGCCATCTAACTAGAATACACTGAGCCCAACGGCCCGGAACTTGGATGATCCGATTCCGGAACTGGGTAGTGCAGAGGTCAAAATGTCTTATACGTATGAAAAGTATGAACGTCAAAATGCCCGTGTCAAAATGTACGTATCATCATGGTTACAATGTTTTAGTGACAAATGGTACACATCTCAAAATGCAAGTACCTACAGCAAAAGGTGTGATAGACAAAATGCTCGATTGACCTACCTTTTGCTTTTGATTCTTGGTAAATGGCTTCCTTTCTTATTAAATGAATAAATTGGAATAAGCTTGGCTTGGCCCGCATTCTTTTATTCAACCGACTACATGTACTTCAAGACGCTAGTTCGATTGGTCCCGAACACATTTTAATGGAGATATAGAGTAACTTGGCAAACGCACACGGCAAAATAATCTATAGTCGTATTGCTCATTATACGGACTAAAGTGAAGGAAAAAATGTCATTTTTCCTTCAATTTTGACATAAAACGCATCAAAACTAATCAAAATTGAAGGAAAAATGACATTTTTTCCTTCACTTTTAGTCCGTATAATGAGCAATACGACTATACATAAAACATTTACGCGTTTGCCGTGTGCGTTTGCTAAGTTACTCTATACCGACTTGGTTTACATTCGATTTCACAACTTTTTACGGCAGAACTGCGTTGCGAGACTTGCGCATTTTTGTACATGTTATGTTTTTGATGGGATTTTGTTTTTACTTTTACCTATACCATGGATGATTCTACACTAACTATACAGTAGGCTGTGGTCAAAACAGTTTTTGATCGCCACCGCAGACGATTGTATTAATTCATTACGAATTTGTAATTAGTTTGTTCAACTGCAATGGAATGTTGTCCGTGGTTTATGATTTGAAAGCATGATGGATTCTAAATAAATATTGAAGAATGTTTTGATTTTTGGATGGGCTTCTTCAAGTTCAAGTAATGGAAAGAAAAGCGATTGTAATACAGATTAAATTTTTAGAGGCGAAAAATGCTATTAAATAGAAGTCTGTTTAATTAGCACCCATAATTATATTACAAATGGTGAAACAAACTTTTAGATTCCTTGCACGTTTTAAAAGTTTAAGTAATAGCTAAAGTTTATAGTATTAAAATAGCTGTCTGACCTATATTTCCTTTTGATTCTTTCAACCCGATCTAGGGCTTGTCGTAAACACATAACTTAAAAGTTAGTGTTTCTCTGCAGTTTCTACAACTTTCATTGCACTTTTAAAGGGTAGTCTATGCTCAATGCCAATAGTTAAGACTAAATGGCGCCATTTATTTACTAGAAAGAGGAAGTAAATACCAGTTTGAACTAGCTTTAATAATAAAATCGGTTACGTTACTTGGAAAAACATCCTTACCTATATTATAAATGTGAAAGTGTGTTTATTTGTTTGTTTATTTGTCCTGCTTTCACGTCAAAACAGATCGACGGATTGACGTGATTTTTTGTGTGGAGATAGCATGAGGGCTAGAGAGTGACATAGGCTACTTTTTATCCGGGTACCACGCGGGCGAAGCCGCGGGCAGCAGCTAGTTGCAAATAAATGAATAACTTCTAGCTAGATACAATCCCCTCTACTTATAAAATTCTGTTATTTAAACACTGTTTAAACAATTGCCATCCTTTTTTGTTAGATAGTGTCAAATAGAGACAGGGCGAAACTTGAGCATTGTTTAAAGTTGAAAGGCGTTTATAAGTAAGGCTCTTTCCCCCTTACTTATGAAAGATGTTTAAAGTTGAACACTGGTTGAACAACGTCCTGTCTCTGTTTGTCACTATCCACAAATAAAGACAGGACGTTGGTTGTTTAAACAGTGTTTCACTTTAAACATCTTTCATAAGTAAGGGCCTTTATGTATTTCATTATTTTGAAAATTTGCCATATTTAATACAACATTCTGCTTTACAATTGTTCGTAATTCTTCTTCTTCTGTAAAGAGAGATTTTTTTTTTCATTTCATTGAAAATATTTTGTCATTGTCACTTATCTTATGATTTATTGGAGAACCCCAGCGAGCCAACAGTTTAAACTGTTGGTAACCTCGTAATGGTGATCCATTGACGGAATAAACAGTCGAATTTCGATATACTCGTGGTGGTGTTTATTTTTTTTGTCCTACTCAAAGAGCCTGCAAGTGGCAACATATCAGTCATTTTGGAAAAGAAAGTAGAAAAGAAAGCTAGGCCCCATACCGTGTTTGTTGCCCTAATTCTTCACGGTGTTGGTCGCGAAAGAACAGGAGTAGAATCACCTAGCTCTTAAGATGATTCAAAGATATCAACGTGATCCTAATGGTGGAATAAAGGTTTTTTAAATTTGTATTTTGAATTTTAGTTATAAAATCTGTACCGCACCTCTATCCCGTATAACTGGGGTAGAGTTCATATTGACTATTCATATAACTGCATAAAACATTGAAGTGCATAGCCGGAATTTTATGAATGTTTGATTTGAACTGTCGATGAATTGCAATATGTAAATCACACTAATATTATAAATGCGAAAGGTTGGATGAGTGGATGGATGGATGTATTTGTTCCTCTATAAATCGACAACCACTGAACCGATTCAGCTGAAATTTAAAAAATAGATAGATAATGACTGGGAGTAAGATATAGGCTATAACTACACGAGCGAAGCTGCGGGCGGAAGCTAGTAGTTCAAATTGCCAGATCTTTATACTATTATCTACTTCGATCTAATTTTGCTTTCTTTTATAAAAAATAACTTATAATACAATGGAGATTATTTTAAGACTACAGTTATTATGAATGTTCTCCGTTCTATACCTACTCTCGGTCTTTTAGCTGGCCTTATCCACAAAAAAAATGTCCATCGTACGTTATGAAAAGAGATGACAATAGAATTAGCAACCGTATGATCCCTAAGGGAGTGTCCACATTGCGTTTTCTGAAGCGCGTTTTTGCTACGCGTTGCGAACGCGCGTTTGTATCGATACAAACGCGCGTTCGCAACGCGTATTTTTCCATACAAAAGCGAACCGGGAGGGGCTGCGCGGGGGGCTGCGCGTTCGCATCGCGTTCGAATCGCGTTTGTATCGATACAAACGCGCTGCAAAAAACGCAATGTGGACACTCCCTAAAAGTCGATGAAGATTAGGACAAAACCATCACAGTTAATTGTATCTACTTTATACGTTACAATTTAATTTAACAGACTTATTCCTAGTTTACAAAGAGTATACCAAATTCAATAATCATAAATAGCATTAAAACAACGGCATTGCTCACAGGGCTGAATTCAGGGATAGGGGCACGAAATTGGAATATCTCGTGTCAACAAAATATGAAATGTCAGATAGATCTTGTAAGCATTGATCGGCAATAACTACTTATGCACTGCATGAGGTCTTATGAGATCCTTTGCGATTCTACTTCGTCCCGCCATTTCAATCTCGATGTTCTGTCACCCCCGCCCCCCTTTTTTTATAACTCTCCGTTACAAAATATCTACAATAGAAAATTGCATAAATTTAATTTTCAGTTTTATTGGACTAAGTTCAAGCACGGAATTGACGCCATTATTTTTGTCTGTATTATTTGTCCCGCTTTCCGTCTTTGGATGGCCTAAAAACTAGCCAACTAGCTCTTACTCTTTGCTCTGTTGCTATTAGCTTATTATGTACTAGCTGACGCCCGCGGCTTCGCCCGCGTGGACTACTATTTTGTTTATCCCACGGGAACCGTGCATTTTTTCGGGATAAAAAGTAGCCTATGCCCTATTCCCGGTTATTATCTTTCTACGTTTTAAATTTTAGCCAAATCGTGTTCAGTGGTTGTCGAGTTATAAAGGAACAAACATACATCCAAACAAACATCCAAACTTTCGCATTTTATAATATTAGTGTGATTAGCTTCGTACATTTGATAAAAATATCGTACTTATGAAAATTAAATTATTTTTTAATTGAATTTTATTAGGTGCTTACATGAAAATCAAATGTGTTGTAATTTAAGTTTAATATTTTTGTACAAATTCCTATTTTGACAACGTTGCGCGTTGGTATGAGCCGTAGTCGGTAACATAATTAGCTAGTGTTGTGACAACTGTTGATACCCATACTAGGATATGAACTCGTACAATTATGATGAGGTCATATGAATTTAACTCCTAAATCCGTCTCTGGTGGAACAGAAACAATAATATAATCGGTTGAGTGGCCGCACGGTCGTGCCCGCAACCTTTTGATCGCTTTTTCCCCGATCAGATCTTTTTGTTATCCCGACATCTACTGTGTAATGATTGTGTACTTGTACTGATGGTAAAAACGTGTTTTACATACATTTCAACAGTTAAGTTAGTACGTCAGTAGGTTTGTTCTGCAGGGGGTTGAATAGTACCTAGTTGATAGTGAAGTAGGTATTTAAATTGATTTTAAGTTTCTGATAGATGGGCATCGACCGTCACCAAGTGGGAGCCTGAAGAAGGGCGGCGACGCCGAGGCAGGTTTAGAAGACGCCTAGAAGACCTAGAAGTCCTAGCGTGACGATATAGATGCCTTTTAGAAAGAGTGGTCGGTGATCGCAAGAAATGGAAGGATATGGGGAAGATCTTTGCCCAGCAGTGGGACACTTTATAGGTTATAAAAAGTTTCAGAGCTTTTCCATTGCTTCTTTCTATTATATTTTTTTTCTAAAATATCAAACAAAAAAAGCAATTTTCTTGAATCATACGTTGATTCAAGAAAATTGCTTTTTTTGTTCATACCAAACTAATGAAGCTAGAAAACTGTTTGGAAGGTAGCTTCCTTTGGGTTACTCCTGTTTGTCCCCGCGTCCTCTCGGGGACAAACAGGAATCAAAATTCCAATAAAAACACCTTCTAATTCGGGCTTTTTCGAAATTCAACTCCTAAAGGTATAGAAAGGGGTAAAAAAGTTTGGAGCTATGCAACTTTTTAATGCGTCAAGCGATTTGCTTAAAACTCTTGTTGTTTTTACTTACTTATTTATTTACTTAGTTTGTAGTTAAGATAGAGCAGTGACCCTGTACTCAAAGGGCCTTACTTATGAAAGATGTTTAAAGTTGAACACTGGTTAAACAACGTCCTGTCATTATTTGTGGATAGTGACGAATAGAGACAGGACGTTATTTAACCAGTGTTCAACTTTAAACATCTTTCATAAGTAAGGGCGAAAGGCACAAACATTTAAGTCAAAGAAATCTGTATTTTCAGACTGTCCTTACAAATTAATTAATACAGAATTTACGTGAGTCAGTTGTCGTGGCCGACCCGCCTTGTGCCCCGGGGCACTGTATGTGGACCAAATAACAATACACTTATGAAGTAAGTATATAAGGGAGTGGACACACTGCGTTTTTTGCAGCGCGTTTGTATCGATACAATCGCGATTCGAACGCGATGCGAACGCGCTGCCCCCCTCCCGGTTTGCTTTTGTATGGAAAAAAAAGCGCTGCGAACGCGCGTTTGTATCGATACAACTCCCGGCCCGCGCGCAGCTCAAAAACGCGCTGCAGAAAACGCAATGTGTCCACTCCCTAAGGGACTGTGTCCTCTATAGTTACGTTGTTTTTAACCGACTTCAAAAAAAGGAGGAGGTTCTCAATTCGTCGGAATCTATTTTTTTTGTGCTATTTTTTATTATGTTCGAAGTGCGACGATTACTCGAAGATGCGTGGACCGATTTGCAAAATTCTTTTTTTGTTAAATACTTTCCGATTGGTTGGATGAAAATTTGGTGAGGATCGTGAGGAAGGTGAGCTGTGACAATTTGTTGTAAATATCGAAGCACGGAAGCATTCAGTTGTAATGCTATTGGAGGTGCAGGTGGTTCTCATTACCTAGTCATTACCTACTTGTCATTACCTACTTGTCATTACCTACTTGTCATTACCTACTTGTCATTACCTACTTGTCATTACCTACTTGTCATTACCTACTTGTCATTACCTACTTGTCATTACCTACTTGTCATTACCTACTTGTCATTACCTACTTGTCATTACCTACTTGTCATTACCTACTTGTCATTACCTACTTGTCATTACCTACTTGTCCTTACCTACTTTACATTACCTACTTGGTTACCCAATTCATACGCGCAGAACCGTAATTTTGTGATCAAAAAAGTCACTTTATTTTCACGATCTATCAAAAATGACTTGACAAGCAACACGCTTTAGATTAAGATTCGCGGTAGGCTAAACGGCGAAGGAAAACATCGTTAATGTATTTATAGGCGATGATCGGCTTTCAACCTGTCACTTAACAAACACACTACTTAAGAGGCCTGCGACAGGCAAATTTCCATAAAAACGTAATACCGAAATCATTTAAAAATTAAGCATATCGCCGTCCCCGGGGAACAAAATGATAACTGCCATTATCTTCGTTTTAGTGTTATGCCATATTTGTGATCTTTGGGTGCTAATACATCTGCTCAATTTTTTTCGTAACTTTCATACAGTTATTCACAAAGTTACAAAATATTACAATACTATTCCACGATTCGACCCATGCCTGAAGTTACAAGAATAAAGTTGTACTATAATATTATCACATTGTATTTACACCTGTTAATATGACAAACAGTAATATCATTATGTTCTCGTGAAAAATATTCGTCTAGACAATGATAACCGCATGTTATCATTTTATTCTCGTCAAAACTCGACCTTGCATTTCGTATAATATGTTGTTAGTAAAATAAATGACTCTTAAGGAGCTAAACTTAAAAATATTGCCACTCTCCTATAGCTTAGATTTCAAGGCAATAAATTGAAACAGCAGACTTGTATCACACTACACATAGTACATTATTTATATTTCAAAATATTTACAAAAAATTATACTTATTAAAAATATAATATGCATAGAAGCTCTTCAACTCCATCTTGCTCGAAGGTACTAAGCCAGAAGCATGGAACAAGAGCGTGGTGGTGCTATTCTTTAAGAAAGATGACAACACCTTCTTGAAAACTACAGACCCATGTCGAGTTATAAACATGGTTGGGCTATGTTTATAATTTAAGCTGTTTTCATGGATCATCATAAATCGCCTCGATCGCAGATTTGATGACTTCCAGCTTCCTGAACAAGCCGGGTTCCGAAAAGACTACAGTACCTTAGACCACAATAAGCTGCGGCAGACCATACAGAAGACCAAAGAATATAACTTGCAGCTTTGTCTCGCGATTGTGGATTATGAGAAAGCCTCCGATTCGATCGAAACATGGGCGGTGTGTCAGTCATTCCAGCGATTCCGAATTAACTATCGGTACATCGAAGTGTCGAAGTGTTGGTATTGGTATAAAAACGCCACTATGTCAATCCAAGTACAGGAACAGAGTTCGAAGGCGATTTCCTAAAACTTTTTAAGGAAATCGCCTTCGATTGAACTCTGTTACGCCTCTTGGTAAGACAGGAAGGTGTAATTTCTCCGAAACTGTTTACGACCGCTCTGGAAGATGCCTTCAAGCTCTTGAAATGGTATTCGTGGTCATGGAAATGTCGATGGAAGAACTAAGCACGATGCTCGAAGGCCTCAATCAGCCTACCGAAGAGTAGGCGTTAAAATGAACACGGACAAGCAAGATAAAGGATAAATGTTCATGTTATGCTTACCCTTGTAATGGTTAAAAATTCTGCTCTTGAAGCTGTCGACGCGTATGTATATCCAGGACTAACAGTGCAATTAGGTAGGTTCAACTTCAAGAAAGAGGTTAATCGTCTAATCCAACTAGGCAGCGTTGTTTCTCTACGGAATCGAATCAGAAATGAGGAGTTACATAGAAGAACTCGGGTCGCTGACATTGCCAAACGGATAAGTTAGTTGAAAAAGCAATGGGCAGTCCATTTAACAAGCAGAACAGATGGCCTGCGGGGCTGAAAAGTTCTCGTGTAGAGGCCACGGACCGATAAGCGCAGCGTTAGACGTTCACCAACAAGATGGACAGACGACTATGTAAAAACTGCAGTTCGGTGGTGGATGCAGGCCACTTCCTTGGATGAATACATGGAAATCTTTGAGGGAGGCTTATATCCAACAGTGGACGTCCTACGGCTGAGATGATGATAGAAAATGAAAACTACTTTAGAAGTTGTTAATACTCATTATAACTGACTGTTTGTTTCGGTTTGTAAGATAAAAATTATATTGAGCATTAACAACTTTTAAATTAGCTTTGAATAAAATAAAATAATAATAAATAACAACCATAATAATTATTATTATGGTTATTTTTTATTATTATTTTACTTTTAGAGCATAGTAGCCCTTTTATAACGATAAGCAACAATTTTATAGTGGTTTGTTACATAAAAAGCACTTGAAAACATGATTAAAACAATAAATCAATAGTTGATTATTACTAACATGGTTTTATTTAATAGCACTTATCAAAATAAAGTTAGGCCAATCTAAACGAGAATAAGATGATATTCAACTATTATCATAATCACTTCCACCCCTAAAAAGCGTAGAACAAAATGATAGAACAGTGGTGCAATTGGTTTTGGCAGTGGTTTTGCCTAGAAAATACGTGGAATAAAATGATAATCGACATTATAGAAATTAGACGATGACTGATTTTGACTAACTTCTTATTTTTGAAATATCTCTATTTTGGCATATATTACGCTTATTTCATTAAAACATTCCGAATGCATAAAAAATCAGCATTGCTTAAAGCTAACAATCATCTGTCTACGTCCAGTATTTATGAAGTTATTAACGAAAACATGTTTTTTGCTTCTCCTGAAAAGTTACGTTTTTGTAGTTATCATTTTATTCTCCGGGGCCGGCGATATTATTATCAGTTTATGTTGTTAGATTAGGAGAGTAGATATTTATCTAGGTTCCTGTTAAACTTTTGTTCCGAAAAACTTACCTAATAATAAAAAGAAATGTAAGCAAATTGAATTGAAATCTTTATAGGTACACCAAAAATGGCATTTTTTCTTTTCATTTGTTCTATAGTAAGTTTTTTGGAACAAAAGTGTAACAGGAACCTAGATAAATACCTACTGCCTTTATCCAAATAATAACATAAAGTGATAAAAATATGCTCAAATTTTAAATTATTTCCGTATTACGTTCCTAGGTACGTAGGTACGTTCGCCGGTCCCTTAAAGTTATTTTTGGATACATCGTTTATTTAGTAGGACCATTAGGATCACTGAATCGTTCTACTCTTGTTCTTTCGCGACCAGCACCATGAAGAATCAGGGCAACTGTTCGTTCAGTCAAAACTAAACATAAATAGTTTTACCTACCTAAAATATTGTAGCTGTAGAATGAACTAATTACCCGACTACGGCGAAGCATAAAGGAGGGTTATGATTTTGACCGGTATGTATGTATGAATGTTCATCTGTTCCCTCGTAACTTCTAAATTACTTATTTTAGTTTATAAACTTGCAACACCTAGATAAGACTACGATGTGTCTATGGTACATTTTTTCTTCCATTTTTCCATTGCTATGTAATGGCGTTCAAATTGGTTTCAATAAACCTAAATTGCAGTTTTCTTTGGCCTTTTACTCTTAAACAGCAACAAACACGGTATGGGGCATACTTAGCTTACTTTTCGGTGATACATCCGATATTGTATTATTATCTGCAACTGTAGATAAATTGTACTTTAAAAACATACACTTTACACAATACCATATATTCCCATTTATCGGCAAACTATTAAAATAAAGCCACTTAGTTCGTATTTGCATACAAAAGACGCGTGAATTATGACGTTGCTTTTCATTTTCATATATTTTCGTTTACATAATAATGTTAAATGAGGATTCATACATTATTCAATGCAATTACGAAATAAGCTACTATTTGATAGTGCCGATTGTACAGTCAGGGACAAAAACTCCGTCAATCACATTTGTTAAACAAAATTTAATCAAACTACGTCACAAGATTCAAGGACACACCCCCAAGATAATTTACCCGTAAAAAAAATGGTTGTCTGTAAAGTCGGTTTACACTTTACGTACGATAATTTTGCGTGATAACATCATAAGAAAACATTGGTGAACGATCGTGCTTCTCCATCGCTTGTTCCGCGCTATCGTTGCACGCTCGGCTCAGGCGGAACGTGACACTTTTTCGTGCGTGCAGCCGGCGTTCATCGATTTATAAGACGTTATTACGTCAAAAATATTGTAGCAGGTCACAAACAGTAACTTAATTCAGATGAATAAGCAGTTTTTATCTACCTATTTTGTGTAAACTACGTTAAATTATGTTACGGAAACACTGTACCTTTTGAAACAAAATAAATGGTCTTTGTATTTTTTTACTCTACGTTTTATTCAGATACTCGAGCGAAGACGCAAACAGACGCTAGTGTTTAAGTAATGTATCATCGAATGCGCTCTAGATTGTAGTGTAAATAAATATCAATTACTGACCTTAATTTGGCTGATCGCATTGAGTGGTCCAAGTTAAGAGAAATTGACGATTAATTTACTTTCAACACATCTTCGTCGTTCTTTGCACATCGTGATGTAGCTTGCCTAGTTCTTCAGCAGCGAATAGCTTGTGTTTTATAACTTTTTAGCTTGTGATGCTCTAGTGTTGTTGTTACTTCTTGACGATTAGGTCCAAAATTACAACTTACGTAAAAAAATATGATGTACAGTTCCCTAAACTAGTACGACCACGAGTCTTAATTGTTTTAATAGCTAACTATTGATACAGTGTGACCACGAGTAAAATAAATTCCTGATACTCACTTACTTACTTACTCCATTGGCTCAGGGACCCAAAGTGAGTCTTGGCCTCCGAAACGAGAATTCGCCACTTCTTTCTGTCCATTGCTGCCTCTAGCCAGTTGTCGGCTCCGAGGTCGCGCAGGTCAGCTTCTATTCTGTCGCTCCAGCGATACTTGGGACGACCAATCGGTCGACGGCCGTTCGGTCGTCCCAGGTATGCCCTCTTAACACTACGATCTTCACCCATTCGCAGTAAATGGCCGAGCCAACGGAGTCTGTGCGATTTATATTCTCCTACTATGTTAGGCTCCGCCACGAGGTCTTCAATTTCTGCATTTTTTCGGATCCTCCAGCTGCCATCTTCACGGATTACTGGACCCAGGATTTTCCGGAGAACATTCCTCTCTGCTACTAAAAGCTGGTTCTCCTCCTTGAGTGTTAGCGTCCAGGCTTCAGAACCATAAATAAGAATGGGCCTTATCACCGTTTTGTAAATGCGCATTTTGGTTTTTCTATTGAGAAGCCTGGATACCAGTACCTTATGTAGTGCAGCACTGCAGCGTAAGAAGTTCTGGATACGAATTTGGATCTCTTCTTCGCGGGTGTTCGTGTCTGTGATAGTGCAACCCAGGTACTTAAATTTGGCCACCCCTTGGAACGTAGTATCTCCAACGTGTAGGTTTTGGCGTTGAATACGGGTGTTCTTGTAGCGCTTCATATGAAGATACTCCGTCTTATCATGGTTAATCTGATAGTCACACTATTGTGAAATTTACTATTGATCACACCACACAGTGTGACCACGAGTTAAATAAATTCACAATAGTCACACCATTGCGACAATCTGGTGACCACGAGTCTGTCGTCCACTTTCAATGCAGTCACTAATTAATACTGCAAATATTGTAATGTGATAGTTTGGATGTTATTCCATCATACAAAAACGAGCGAACGTACACAGCAAATACATACAAAAATCATTAAATTATAAGTATCAGTTATTTAGTGCCATCCATGGAAAAAAAATTAATTTCAGTATTATGATATTACATTGATGATAATAGGATTTGATCTCAAATAATGATACTAAGTACATACTATTTTAGAACTACGTTGTTTTAGCAGCGTTGGGCGCTGCCACTCTTAGGATGGGTGACCGAATGTGGTATTACGAGCTGAGCGCTTCCGTGCTTCGGAGGGCACGTTAAATTGTCGGTCCCGGCTTTTAAGTCGTTAAGCCATGACGGAGGCTTTTAGGAAGCCTAAAAACTCCGTCATCAGAGTTGGCCACTTACTTTTAGAACTACGAAGTCGTTTTTTTCAATTAACATTTGTTTAAATTATCGAGTTCAACATGCACTTAAGCCACAGTGTAACAAAACCAACGCAATGGCGGCTTCCAAAGCAGCGCGACAATTAACGGCGTTTAATTAACCACAAAAACGCCGCGGCACAGAACTGTATCAAAATCGCGGCTAATGCGCACCTCTCATTTGCATATTATTTATACGCTTTACTTACTGTTTTATTTGTTCTGTGGCTTTTATTTTACAATTTAAACGCTGTTAAAATACTTTATATTTTTTTAAGTACTTACATTTTTTAAAGCGAGGTTAAAGCGTTGTGGTTTATTATAGTACTAAACATTGTATGAATAATATTTATGTATTTATGAAAAGTAGTTTATCAGTCATACATAATCCCATAACACAAGCTCTGCTTACTTTGGGGCTACAATGATGCTGTGTGAAATGTCCAGCGTATGATTATTACTAGATTATTATAAATTTACATTATATTGTAAGTACTATTCTATTATACGGGCAACATTTGCTTGTTTGACTCACTTTCTCGAAAACGGCTCTAACGATTTCGATGAAATTTGCGGTACGGAGGTTTATGGGGGCGAAAAATCGATCTAGCTAAGTCTCATATCTGGAAAAAATAGTTTACTCGGCATTTTCACGCAAAAACATTTACCAGTGCAATGTGGTTCGGAATTTGTTAAGACCAAAGTGGCTGAGTGGATAGGGTGTCCTCCTTTCAGCCTAAGGCTACGAGTTCGAATCTCAGCCAATGAAAGTTTATTTTCTTGTTCTTTTTGAATCAACCAACACTATGAAAAATCAGGTCAATATGTCTACCAAGTTTCGACCGTTCAGACGTTTGGTTTGATAGGCCAACATTCACAAACCTTTGAATTCGCAATTTACTAAAATTCTAATAATAACTTCCTGAAAGAGCAGTAATAAACCTGTGTACTTTGCGGAAGTTCCTTCCCAACAATCCCGAAGACAAATTACCAAAACGTTACAATACTTCAGATTATCCAGAAGATCGGGAATCGAACCCGCTATCTATGAGTTAGAACCGAGAATAATTTGGTTAGTGTCGGGGGTCACGGTTCATTTTTAGCGAGCGATAACGCGCGTGGTTGCCGAAGGCTCGCTAGTGGTGTGCTGGGCCGATTTATCGATATCGATAAAATACCTTCCTCTTACTATAAGTTAGTGAGAGTAGAGACTCTTACTATAAGTTAGTGAGAGTAGAGACTCTTACTATAAGTTAGTGAGAGTAAATTAGGTAGAGTACATTGAATCGTGGGTTTGTAGTAGGTAAAGCCATGTTAGAGACCTTTTAGCAGTTTCGCCAGATGTTCACTAACGTATACAAACTTAGAAGCGGGACAAATGTTTGTATGATCTGCAAATATTTGTCTCGGGTCTGAGTATTTTCTATGCTTATTATGTATGTATTTACAAAAAAAAAATGTAATTAAGTAGTAGCTATATCAGTCATGTGGTTCCCATAACACAAGCTCTGCTTAGCTTGGGGCTACATGATGCTGTGTGAAATGTCCAGCATTATTTATTTTATTTATTTATAATCCAAAATCCGCTAGATATGTAAACCAAATGAGAATGTATTCGACAGCATGCTTGAAACAGCTTTTTCAAAACAAATTACGCTTTGTTATTAAAAATGGAAATAAGCATTACAAAAATTACTTTATCGGTATATTCCTCACTGAAAATAAACCAGCAAAAATTGTGATGAAGAGAAAAACTATTTTGTGAATAATAAAGAAATAATGAGAACGAGATTACGAAGCATAATCTGCAACGTTGTTCACCGTATGCAACGTTAAACACGAAGCCTAATCCTATTATTGCCGAGCAACTTATGTTTAACTAAACAGAATTGTGTAGTAAGATTTTTTTTTAATAAGCCAGTGCAGGTTTTTTTTTTTAAAGCGAGAATACCCAATATCAAGATGTGTTTCAAACAACTACAATTTTCTTATACCATCACAGCACTTTTATAGATAGGCACTTACATTTTAATTAGATACGTATTCGTACAAGAATACTGTGTATTTTTGGGTTTGTTTGTCCAGTAATTTAAATTTCGTTTCTATAAATTGTAATCATAGTACCTAGAGCTCAACTTGTGTTTTCATAAAAATATTCACAAAATTATTGAGCTTTCGATAATAATATTGGCAGCCATTTTGTATAAATATTTGCGTGACACCGAAACGCGCAGCTTACAACTTCAATTTCATAAAAGCGGATCGGCATCCGCGCTATAAATTGGAGCGCTTTTGTAGTGAGTTTGTTTACGTTGAATATTCATTATAAATGAATGACTTTGTACTTTTCATTTTGAGTTTAAATATTTTGAACCATTTTTGTATCCAGTACTTTTGAATACCTACCTATTACTTCATTTGTCTTTTTAAACTTCCGCGATCAGAACACATTATACGAGTAAATTGTAGTCTTCCCGCGACCACGGCTGATGCAATCCAGTTGAAGCGAGATTGCAAGAGCGACATCTTCATCTTGAAAATTATTCCTACGATCACGATTTATCGTCTGTTTTCGAGTATTTCATAATTTTTTTCATAGTCCAAAGAAAATTCAACTTTTCTCGTTCCACTGTTGAACAAAGGTTTCCCCAAATTCCCTCCATCTTTCTCTATCCCTCGCCGTCTCCCACCAGTCAGCTAGGTTAATAAATAGTTATGTAAAGCCTTTATCGATAATATCTAGTGTAAAGCGCATCAGTTTAATTATGTAAAGCCTTTATCGATAATATTGAGTGTAAAGCGCATCCCTATATTCGTTTGAGGCGCGTAAATCGGTGCGCGTGCGCGCCGCAAGCTTCGTCGTAATTCGCGCCGGCCTCAACCGCTCACAACTAGACGGCTGAAATATACGAAATATGATTGAACAAAGGTCATATCCTGTGAATCTTTCAAACCGAACCAAAAAAAAAACATATTCGAACATGGAACCCCCTTTTTGTAAGTCGGTAAACACTTTTGAACATCATTTTTTTCTTAATTCAATTAACTTCGTTCTGTAGTTTTTGCGTGAAAGAAAACCAAACATCCTGACATCCAGACATCCATACAACTTCACAAACTTTCGCATTTATAATTTAGTAGGATTCTATCAGTTATCTGGTTCCCATAGTACAAGCTATTGCTTTGGGGCTATTTGGCGCTGTGTGAAATGTCCACCAATATTTAATTTTATTTATTTATTTTGTCAGGATTATCTTATGGGAAAGAGGACCTTAAAGCCATGACGGAGGCCTTTAGGCTGCCTAAAAACGAACTAACTAACTAACGGGAAAGAGGCGTTACAGTACTCACAATGGATCTAGGCATTCGTGAAGTTAGCCGTCTCGCTGCGCAGTAGAAAATTTAGCATGAAAAAGCTGCACTGCGCATCGGAACGGCTAACTTCACTAATGCCTAGAATCATTGTGCTTACTGTGCCTCGATCACCAGTATGCACGAGTTTACTATTCTATCCGTGACTATAGTAAAGTATGGACAACTATTCTATCCGTGACTATAGTCAAGTGTGAACAATTGTATGGACTGAACTTAGTTTAGTCAAGTTACCGCTAGAGGCGCTGCACCGAATTCCATACAATTGAGATAGGTATTTTACTATAGTTACGGATAGAATAGTAAACTCGTGCATACTGGCGATCGAGACACTGTATGTGTAGAAGACTTTTGGTACCATCACAGTACATCAACCCATCCACATTGTCCGCTTCGGTCTGGCAAAATAAAAATAAACAAAACCGCATATGATTATGCCGAGCAATATCCGAAAAGATAGCGATCTTATCTGCCATCAGACATGTGCATCTCTTGACTTTTTAGACCTTACGATTCGGACCTTTGACTTTTGGTATTTGACTGTCTGAAGTCGTAAATTCAATTTTGTTACAGCTTGTAGGTTGAACCTGATTTCGAATTACGAAATATAAAAAGAAATCATTCAAAGACAATCAATCATCATCATCTCAGCCGTAGGACGTCCACTGTTGGACACAGGCCTCTCTTAAAGATTACCATGTATTTATGTTGAAATTTATATGGACACGGGATTTTATCGCGTAATACTTTATTTATATATCCCGCCGTTTCGGCTATGTTACAACAGCCTGGAATAAGGCGCGGACAGACTGGAATAAGGTAAATTACGCGATAAAATCCCATGTCCATATTTTCAATATGAATAGTGATCGCGAAAGTTTAAAAAAGACTATTCCATGTATTAATCTGAAAAAAAAAAAAAAAATTATCACGACTGTATCCCCAAGGCGCGGTAGACATTCTCTCAGATCTTTTTAAGATCTTTTGAAGATGTCTAAGGGGTAGTCAGAGGTATGACCAAATACATAGTGTAGGTACATGCCCTCATTTTGCAGAAGTTAGCATTCCATACATGACAGGTTGCAAGCCCATCGACACTGTTAGAAAGCTATACTGGTTTCCTCACGATGTTTTCCATCACCGTTTAGAGCTCAATGCGCAAATAAATTTTTCAAAACGAAAAATCCATTGATCCACGCCCGGGTTCGAACCTGCGGCCTTCGGATCGAAAGTCGAGGCACTAACCCACTCGGCCAGCACGGCTCTATTTTTTTAATTCCAAAATTTCTAGAACTCCTGAATTCCTCCTGAACTACACGCCTGAATCAATTTACTATTTCCATGTATTGCGGTTGGAAGCGGCCTGCATCCACCGCCGACCTGCCGAGTCATTCTGTAAACTCACTTCGAATTCATTCAAGTGACCGAGCTCACTAAATATACAAGAATGTATTGTAAGATTCATATTTCGAATACGAAATTTGAAATCTCACAGGGAATTCAGCTCTTCGACGTTGGAAGTGAGTTTACAGAATGTCTCTGCTGCAGTTTTCAATGTCGTCTGTCCATCTTGGACGTCCACCGACGTCCAACGCTGCACGAGAACTTCCACTCGAGAACTTTTCGACCCCATCGGCCATCTGTTCTGCGTGCTATAGGCCAGCCCATTGCCACTTCAACGTGCTAATCCGTTTGGCTATGTCGGTGACCCGAGTTCTTCTACGTATCTTCTCATTTCTGATTCGATCCCGTAGAGAAACCCCGAGAATATCCAACTAATGTAGACTTCTCATGAAACAGATTTTGTTGTTTTTTTCACCAAGCTTTAAAACATTATTTAAAAACTAATCTACTCATCAAATAAATTATGACAGGATTTATAGAATTTTTTGGATAGGAGTTTATCATAATTTTATATTCAAATCGTATCTCGCGACTTAAAAGTCACCTTATTATGCATCCCTGTAATATGTCTTGTGAAATTCCACATTGTGTCAAAAGAAAGTTCTTTTGCGAAAACTTTTTCGGAATAAACAATATTTGATGAATATTCGAAATTCAAACTCTACGTCCATTCGAAATTCAATTTCGAAATAGTTCAAGAGACTGAGATCTTTTTATCAATTCAAATGAAGAACGCATCAGTTTTATCTATGGCAGATTTAGAGATAAAAATATATAAGATTGGCTACATAAAACTTTAACAATATTGTCTTCGTTCAATTAAGCGGGTTTCAAGATATTTTCTCAAAGAATTTCTCGCGCATTCGCGTCGCCGCGGCTTCTTGTCAATAAACTCCATATAAATTGCCTTTACCAAGTGATTTGAATATAATAGCCGCATCCTATGGGTTGCTTTTTACCCCCTTTCCTTGAAGGTTCGCAATCTTTGTCCGATTATATTGTAAGCAAATTATCTGCTTGGATCTGGCAAGGATTGAAGTTGGAAAAAAAGTTCAGTTTGACATATTTTGTTTTGTTTATTAATAACTGGGCTTTATATAGTTACGCTGCTTTTAATCACGTCATACTTAATTTTAATTACAAGCGTAGCTATAACTTTTGTTGTTAAACTATAGTCTTTATTTATAATCAAAAAACCTTTTCTACTTGATATAACTAAATTCTCACACACAGCAGATGTCCCCTTAAATTCTCAGTTATTTAATATCAATATTAGACCTTCTGATCAGGAGGGGTATAAATACCGTAACTTGTATTGTGATTCACAATTTCCACTATATTCATCTCGTAAAATTGGCGTATGCTGACGGGTAGATAAACAAGTTTAGCGCTGCCGTTAAAATATTTTTTTGTTTTCACATTTAATAAATGTTATTTTTATGCAAAATGTTACATACCCTGCCTGTCTATAGTTAACATCCTTACAATGTAGTGTCATAATAAATCAATACCTATAATATATGATTATAAGAATGATAAAAACGCATCCAAGGATTTCTATTAGGTAAATGAAGTTGTGCTAAGCGATCTAGGAAAATTAATTAAATAATTTAAACATTTGGTGATTTTTTTCTTCTCAGCTTTTTCACACAGACGCCCATAAACGAACCCATGTGATTCTTTTCCTAGACAAAAAAAATACTGTAAAATATCAGACCTACTTAGAATCTAAAGAAAATGACTTTTATTTAGGCTATAAAACGTATTGTAAAACAGTTATCCTTGAATAACTTGAATCTAATTATTCTAAAATCTGAATACTAGGTATTTTCTATTTATATCGAATAATATGTAACTCCTGAATACCTACCAAGAGTTGGTCACTTGCTTATACTAATTTTATATTCACTTACTTAATTTACTTACTCACCAATATAGTATAGTAACTGACTTTAATTGGCTGCAGTTGCAAAATAGTATGATTTAATTGACTTTAGTATGTTGTAGCAAAAATACCTCTATCTCTCGGACTATTTTGCTAATCTAACGTGTCGAAAACGCGGACTTTTATAAACGTTGCCAATTTTTGAAAAAGCCATTCGAATACAATTATGAATTTCGAATCAAATCCATTTATGAATTTACTGATACACAGTGTACGCACAAGCGGAGTAGGCACACGTGGTCTATTGATAATAAGAGTATGTGGAGTTGCATGTATTTTAATAAAAACGAAACAAAACAGGACTGTATCTTAAGGCGCGGTAGACACTGTTTGAAATATGTATACCACGCCTGTCTAACGGGTTAGTTAGAGGCATGTCCGTGTTTGGTACCCTTATGCATAAATTAGCATTCCATCCATACGTGACAGATTGCAAGCCCATCGCCGCTATTAAGCCAACTGTTGTTCACGATGTTTTCCTTCACCGTTTAGAGCTCCTGTTAATGCGCAGATTTTACGAAGCGAAAACTTTATTGATGCACGGCTGGGATTCGAACCTAGGACCTTCGGATCGAAAGTTGGGGAACTACTCGTACACTTGGACAACATAGCTTCGTTTTAAAATGATAAAAGTTTCACGCTAACGTTTTTTTTTTTCACATTTTTGAATTATTTCCAACCTTCTTTAGTAATAAAAACCAATCTAATGGTTTTTATTAATACTTACATACTTTACAATTTATTACAGAACGATTATTGCTATGTGATTTTATAATAACTATGAAATGAAATAGCATTTCCGTTTTTAAAACTGCAAAATTAGCGCAATTAAAATTTGAACAGCAGCAATAAATACAAAATTACATTAAAATTCATTTTTAATATCAAATAAAACTTTTACACCCCCATGCTGTGAATTAAATTTATCGATAACACTAAATTATTAATTTAAATACACAGTTTCACGTAATTATTTTTCACATGCGATACTACTTACGGTACTTATTTCACCTCTGGATTTAATGAGTTTCAATTAAATTCCCTAATAATTACAATATCATCGGCTCTTTTATGTGGAAATTTGATGCAGAATAAAATAAAATCGTCGATTTACGACAAATGAAAGTATATCACCTGATTTACATGTTCTGTGTGAAATTAAAATTTCGCGGCCAATTAAATTTTTTTTAACGTTCAATTAAAACGGTAGCATTTTAGAGTTGCGCAATAAATGCTGTTTATTTCACAAATTTACGCAACGTGATCGTGAGATAACGCGGATTTGATTGTAATAGCCGAAAGTACGCGAATGGACAGTTTTGGTACCGTATGGTGTAAATTTGAGGACTCTACGAGCTTTCTTACGTGTTCCGATTTTCTGTGGTAGGTAGAGTTGGACAAAAATGTTCATTGCATGAGTCTAATTGGAAAACACGAGACTATTTATCAAAAGGCGCTCCAATTCAGTCCAGTTAGAAAAAAAACATTTAAAGAGGACGAAACGAAGAAAAAATAAATGAAATCATAAAAAATTTACAACTGAAAATCCAAAAAACAATAATTTGCGTAAATCACTCTATCACTTCACTCTAATCACTCTAACATTATAAATGCGAAAGTTTGGATGTTTGGATGGATGGATGGATGTATGTTTGTTTCTCTATAAAGCGACAACCAATTTGGCTGAAATTTAAAACATAGGTAAGTACATAGATAATGACCGGAAATAGGACATAGGCTACTTCTTATCATGTACCGCGCGAGCGAAACCGCGGGTGTTCACTAGTTTTTAATATTAAACGAGCAATAATTGTTTACTTGTTTTCGATTTTGATGTTGCAATTTGGGTGGTTACTGGGGCGAAAAATCGATCTCATATCAGGGAAAATTCGTTTTCTCGGCATTTTCACGTAAAAAGGACTACTTTTTTTTATCCCACGGGAACGATACATTTTTCCGGGATAAAACGTAGCCTATGTGTTATTCCAGAACCTAAACTATTTACATTTGTACTATTTCTAGCTACAACGGTTAAGGTAGCTGCCCTACTACACGTCTCAAATATTCACCCGTATGAACCCGTGGATGTTTTTTTTAAATAGGTACTTATTATTAATAGCTCTTCATGTAAGAAAAAAAAATAAAGATACCCATGCCTGGGCAGCATTTGGTCCAAAATGGTCAATATCCTTTCATCAAAATCGGTTCAGTAGTTATGGAGATACGTGGTAACAAACATTCACACACACGTACTTTCGCCTTTATAAAATTAGTAGGAAGTAGGATAAATAGTAAGTATAGTATAGGATATCAGTAGGTCCTAGACTATGCTGGGTGTCCAGACTGTGTGGTCCGCGCCCCGTGGCGAACCATTCATCCCGCGATGCTCCACTTTGTCTACAACACCGTACACCCCACGCTTAATCACGAGGGTTTTGGAATCATTTTATTGGATTACTAGCGGCCCGCTTCGATATCTCTAATATAAAAAATAGGACTAAAAATCTAATGGACGAGGAAATCACTTCTTACAACCTCTGGGATGCTGTTAATAAAAATTAACCACATTAGTGAGATAGTGTGACATTGGATTAGAGGCAACGAAGTCGCTGATACTCTCGCCCGAGAAGCAATATCAGAAGGCACGGAAGTTTATATGCTACCTGAACATTCCGAGGTAGGTACTTCATAAGTACAAACACTGTATACAATTAAAATGGAAGGAATATTTTGATGTTGCTTCACGTGAGAAAGATATCTGGTATAGGACGATCCAATGTGAGCCGCCTTGCCATGGTTTTCAAATGTTAAATATAGAAAATGGATTGTAATCGCTCATAGATTACGGTCTGGGCACATCCCATTAAGAAAATTCAAGTTTCTGATGAAATTAGTAGATGATCCAAATTGCCAAACATGCGGTGTGAAAGAGGATGTATACCACCTTCTTACGAAGTGTGCTCGGACCTCCACTATGAGAGAAGACCTAAATCAATACTTATAATAAAACTGTAACAGGTCAAATTCTGTACATTGAAGATATTTTGAAAATTTTTTTTCGAGGGCACTCTATTATCGATACTGAAGCCAAAACTGTAATTTTTTTCATTCATGTCTGTCTGTCTGTCTGTCTGTCTTTCTGTCTGTCTGTCTGTCTGTATCTTGGCCGCGCATCACGTCGAAACTATTGGATGGATTTAAATGAAACTTGGTATTATTTGAGTGCTTACTACGAGGTCTAATATAGGATACTTTTTATTCCGATATTTAGCACGGTTCCCTAGGGAGAGGGGATGAAAGTCAAAATGAGTATCTGGTTGTAATTCATCAACGCGTAGTCCGATTTCATTGATTCTTTTTTTGTTAGAAAGTAGGTACCTACTTTAAATATTGTCCCGTAAAAATTTCAAGGTCATGATCTGATGGAGTCAGGAGCTGTTCAACAGAACTCCTCAATAAAAAGGCCGATTGAGTTGAAACTAGGAACTCAGCATGTCTGTATAGTTCTGACTACAATGTAATAATATGGTGACAGCAAGCTGATCTGATGATGAAGTCAGGACCTGTTCCATGAACCTTTTTAGTGATATGGGTATCAAATGAAAGAGCTTGATGAGTGAAACACAATGCTGATATGATGATGGAGTCAGGACCTTCATTCAACTTTTTGGTGATATGGATATGGGTATGGGTTTTCTCTCTTCCATGCTTCCCTGCTTCTCTCCTACCAAGCTTATCTGCTTCCCTTTATACATGCTTTCTCTCCATTTAGGTATGCTTGAAGCAATACGAAGTTTGCCGGGTCAGCTAGTAAATCAATAAATGTAAACTGGCTGGATATAGGCTTGTTTCAGGACATAAGGATCTAAAAATTCCTAAAAAGACCTAAAAGAATATGTCTACCACACTTCGGGAATGCAGTCGTGATCATTTACATTTCACATTACATTTTCAACAACAATAAGAATTCGTAAATTCGGCAGGTTTAAGCGAACTCCCCCAGGGGACGAATTTAAATAACCAATTACAACAGGGTCGGGATGAGTTATTGGTCAATTTACCCCAACATTGATGGTGTTGCGATATGATGACAGGTTTGCTCCTATTTTTGACAGGCCTGTTAAAAGTTTGCATTTCACGCTCGTTGGTGTAACTTGCTTAGACGTTCTTGATTGATCGCTGAAGTTAAGCATCGTTGTGCGCGGTCACAATTTGGATGGGTGACCGCAAATGTTGTTACGATCTGAGCGATTCCGTGATTCGGAGGGCACGTTTAACTATCGGTCTCGGCTTGTAAGTCGTTAAGCCACGACGATGGCTTTTAGGCCACTTGCTCATAAGAACTTACTTACTAAAAAGGTCCCGTGGAAATTTGGGGAATCTATACCTAGTAATAATTTAAAATCATATGGAGACTTTTTAACCGACTTCAAAAAAAAGGAGGTTCTCAATTCGTTGGAATTTTGTGTAAGTATGTTACTTACCCGATTTTTCAAAAACGCAAAAAAGATAAGTATGCTCTTTGATTTTAAACGGTGAAGGAAAACATTGAAAACCACCGAATTCGTATATCAGCCCATATCCACCCACTGCTAGGCTTTCTAGTTATCTCTCCATTTTCCATTAGGACAAGGACTCTATCATAAGGTTTGGTTCGAAAGTCCAGGAACTACAATATTATATTGCAAGCGATGTATTACATAAACCGTGATCTCATTCTCAGCGTAATAAAGTGGCAGAACAGTGTAATTATACTTCAAAATCGAGTTATTTCCAAAATTGTGATTTAATCGAATCGAGTTCAGTTCACGCAGGCGCGGATTCAGGACAGTTAAGAAACTAAAAATAAGATCGCATGAGGTTGTGATTACTCTAGTAAGAAAGTTATTTGACTTCCTATTAGTTCTAAAGGACGTATAAAAACATTATAGCAGGGCTTGACCGGTTTTGTCGGTTTTATCTGAAATTACCCATTTATTTTACCCATATTCTTTTATGGCCGAGATTACAACTTACCAACTTTACTAACAACTTCACCTTATCAATAAGTTTATTAACATAGTTATGTAGCTAAGTGAATCTCCAAAACACATATTTCACTATTTATATTAAACATTTTATACAGGTGTTTTACAGAAACAAGCATACCTACTGCCCGACACGCGTAACACCACATAATGCGCGTTGCCGACCCCTAAAAATTCCTATATTCAGATAAAAGCCAGTCCTATTCCCAATCATTCTATCTATATTTTAAACAGCCAAATCGGTTCAGTGGTTGTCGATTTATAGAGGAACAAACATCCATCCATACATCCATTAAAACCTTTGCATATATAATACTAGCGGACGCGCACTTTTTCGCCCGCGTCGCTTCGTCACTTCTATTTTTTTATCCCACGGGAACCGTGCGTATTTCCGGGATTAAAAGTAGTCTGTGTCCTATTCCCGGTGATTACCTATGTATATTTTAAACTTCAGCCAAATTGGTTCAGTGGTTGTCGATAAATAGAGGGACAAATATACATCCATACATCCATCCATCCAAACTTTCGCATTTATAACATTAGTGTGATATACTAGCTACCTCCCTGTTTATATTCGGTAATCGGGCCCAATTAATCTAAGCGTCCCGCCCACCGTTATCAAAAATTAATAAGTTTCACACGATCACGTCCACGAGACGTCGGTTTTATGGCTTCCATAGTTCAATCGAGTTTGCACAGTTGTCGTGGCAGGATATTTACCATGACAACTATACCTAACGCCCCAAGGCTGTAATTTGAATTCGTTTTATTTGGTCAGCAAGCTCAGTGGGGTAGTTGATGAGAAAATCTATCCAATATCAATGAGATGTTACAAATAGAGATGTTATACTCATAGTAAAACGCTCTAAAACGTGGCGAAATTATGTTATGCTACTTAGGTAGAATATACACAGATTGCTTTAATTTCAATCAAGAAAATTTATTTATTTATTAAAAGATAGCAGAGATATATAAAACCCCGTTTAGAAACGCCTTATGCGCCAGGTAATTCTGCCTCCTAACTAAGAGTACAGTAACTCTATGTTTTAGTAAAACTAAAATCAAGTCATCATGATGACTTGATTTTAGTTTTTCCCAAACATAGAGTTACTGTATTCTTAGGGGGGCAGAATTCTACTCCTGTTCAATCACGACCAATTCCGGGTGCAGCTTGTAGAGAGACAAAGAAAATGTTCATCCCCGATTTTCGCTCGTAATTGGGGCGCTCCGGTCGACACTCCAATGGTTCAGTGGACACAAGCCGGGTGATCCGATGATATATTCATTCATTATCTCGTCAAAGGCTTCGACGCGAAAATGACAAGATTTACGAGGTTTTACACGGCAGATGCAAAAACTGAATTGCCCAGCTGACGGGACGGTGCCGGGGTTATATATTGCCCGTTAATCTATGCGAAATTGGTTTACATCCCACATAAAATCATCGGCGATGGGCTTCCAACCTGTCACGCATCGAGTCTACATGTGGCTATTTGGATTCGGACCCAAGACCTTCGGATTTAAAGTCGAGGAAATCCCACTTGGCCGACACGGCTCTTATGTTCCTTAAAACTACGTAAAATAGGGATTAAAATCCTTGTTTCATAAAAAACTATATTTATTAAAAAAAATATGCAAAAATTCGGCCGTAGATGGACAGGACTTAGCACAGTATGGAAGTGCCTAAATAGACTGCGAACCCAAGTCGGTCGATGTAGGAGTAACCTCAGTGGGGCATGGTCGGGGATAATGACACACAGTGTCGTTGTGGTGCCCAGGTGCATTCTATGTCACACGTACTTGTGTGTCCCTCCTGCCCCAACTCATGCACTATGGCTGATCTCATGTCCTTCTCGGCTAATGCCATAGATGTAGCAACTTACTGGTCAAAGTCTCTATAGGTTGTAACAACGACACGAAAGAAGAAGAAGAAGAAGAAGCATAGTTCACACACATTACAAAACTAGTCCAGTATATATTTTGTTCATATTTTATATCAATTTCAGTGCATCATTACTCCTAGCGGCTCTTAATCGATAAAAATCAAAGTGTTCGTTAATTATATTGGATATCAATCGATCTGTTACTTCGATGATCGCTTTATATCGACGATGCTGTCGGTATAAAATCATCTATTCTTATTTGTCATTCATTCAAATTGGTTTGAGTGGTACAAGGCATAGAAATACGAAAACTAAACATTATCAAGACGGCAGGGCTAAAAAGGTCGTTATATCAAAATCATAATATGCACTAAATAGAATTGCACTATAACCCGTCTCTTTTCATAGATATGAGAGAGACAAGAAAAAAATATTATTAAGATTCATAAAAGGAATTGCGTTAACGGGCATTTTGGACTCCCTGTATCCCCAAGAAATTGAAATTGAATTTCAATTAATTTTCAACCCTTGTCTGCCAACTTCTTCTTCTTCTTCTTTTGGACATTTCATATAGGATAGTTAGAGGCACGTCCACATACACATTTGCACATGTGTATTGTGTACGTTAAATATTAATTGAATTAGGTACTTGAACGTACAACAACTATGAAAAAAGATAGGTACTAGAAACCGCTTTTTCCTTTCTCTTGGACCATATCCTAACCCTACCCCCAATAAATAGGTTTTAAACAAACATTCCTATTTAGTTCTGAACCGGAAGGAGCCGTCTCGTAGAATATCATTACTCCAATGATGAGGTGATAATTTGATGAAATTACTGTATTTAGAACTATCGGGTGATGATAGGCACATTAGGACTTTAGGGTACTTTGATCTCTTAGTAGAATTTTACATTTAAAATAGGAGAATTTTAGTCTAATAGTAAAACATTAAACTCGAAAATATACTTCTGACTACTAATAGTAACGCCCCATTTTCCTAGCCTCTCTAAAGTAGCTTTTCCTATAAAATGTACACACGTACATCGCAAGTCTGTGTCAGAATTTCTAAATATGTAAATGTTTTTATTTGTTTTATTTTTTGCAAAAGTCATATAAAATTACTGGAATTTACAACTTCAAACAGACAATTTAATCATTCTTCTGTACAAAGCTGGTAACAATACAACCCTTTTCCTTCACTGCGCTCAAAACCTCGGTTAAAATACTCACGGAACCCGCGAAGCGCAAACATTCACACGCCTGACCTATTTTTTTATTCAGGCGGTACATTCACGAAGACGCTCCTAAAAAGAAAGTACTGTCGGGTAAAAAACAAAAAAGAGAGTTATGACTTACGCCCGGGGGGCAACGAGACGCGGAAACAAAATGTACAATCCATAATTATCGACCTGTACCAATAGTGATGTATTGTACTTATCGGTTATTTTTATCGATGGGATTACAATGTAGCGAGTTATGTTTTATTCAAATTGATTTTAAGTAGGTAGGTACAGGTTATTATTATTATTATTTTTTATTTTCGTGTCCACCGTACATTGCGAAGTAGGTGGTATGTAGTTCATAAAAATAAACAAAATTCTTAAGTAAGTATTATATATTACGTCTATAGATTGTTTATTATTCTATAACATTGTTAAGGTATCTTGAAACGTTTAAATTATTTATATTTCAAATTGTTTACCATACATTATACACCATCAGAAAAAAAAACTAGAAAATAAGCTCTACGTTAGACATACCTAACAAATACCTTTTAGTTTAGCTTAGATTGTATCTCTTTAGATTTTTATCGATAAACCGGAATCGGGCACAGCCCTACTGTGGGCAATTACGGGCGCGATGAGCGTCACGTTTACTTTGCGCGTAAACATCAAAGGCACCGCGCTGGACCGCCGATATTCGCGCCAAAATTTCCCTTAATCGACCCCGTTTTACCATATTTACCATAACGTCATGGGACAATTTATTTATTTACCTGACGGTCGTATATCTTTATTTTGGTCATTATTCATTCAGAGTCAATATTCAAATTAAATGCAAATTAACTTTGTATTTTGGGCAGTATTTTTAAATGCAACCTTTATCATATGTATAAGATAACTTTTCCGTTCTCCATTGTCAGGGCTTTTAATTAAACTTATTAAAATTATTATTTTTAAGTATCATAACTACTTAATTAAGTCCTAGAACATGTTTTGTTAGTTTATGCATTAAATTGCAGCAGACATAGTGATAGTATTTACCTACACTAACAGAAATCGATTATTTCTTCATAACCATTTATTAAATCTACTCTATAAAATAATTAATTAACATCCCATCTTTTATTTGCAGGTAAGTCAACACACGTCAGTCGAGCATTCAGGTGAGGTATTTTTCTTCCCAAACAATTATTGTAACTTGTTTATAAAAGTCATTAATATCTCGTACACTGAGAAATGTAATCGAAACGGTTAATGAAAGTCCTGTGTTCGTTAGGCGTGCGCGGTGTCGACAGAGCCACAGTGTGTGTAGTAGTGCAATTGTCGATTTATCGATGCTGCGCCGCGCATTGGCACGGTAATCGATATCGACACGCTAAATCATAAACGTATGGTGCGCATCACTATTGTCAACAATGTTAATATCTAGTTGGTACCTAGAATTTTGGATTAAGATTTGAATTTAGAATTTTGGGTTGTGTTCTTTTCAGGAGTAATGAGCAGAAAAAAAATATTTTAGCAAAAATCTTAAACAACGTCATGTTGGATCGTAAGAATTTAGAATTCACAGATCATGCCTATTAACAACAGTTTTATAATATTATTTAGTAAGATAAATCTATGCAAAAGGTATTTAGTAGATATTATTACAATTACTACTGTAACTAACTCTTAATTATGAACTTGTAACTTAATATTTTACTAATCACAATATTTTGGTTCATAAAAATTTATGTTGATGTTTCTGTCACTACTTATTTTCTTTCTGACCATACAAACATTTTTATGGGACAATCGTTTCATGCATAAGCAGGCGCCATTCGCGGCTTTTCTTTTAACATCCGAATCCACCAAACAGCACTTTAGCTCTTGAAAATAAAGTTCAAAATCACTTAAAATTTAAATTTCGTGACTGCAAAGAATGAGATCCAGTTATAACTTGCAATGACACGTGTTTAAACGAGGTTCATATTGTATGGCAGAGCAGGGAATTTTCGTTTCTAATTTGCGAGGGTCAAAGTCGGTTTTCGTGTGTAAAAAATTGAGTAAGTTTGATAGTTGAGTTGCAGATTTATATGATTTATGCGTGCACTATATTTTATGGTAAGTAATTTGTTTGCTTGAAACCACTGTCCGAACAGAAATTTGATGTTATTCCATCCATGGTACAGCAAGCTAATTTGTATGTATGTAGCTAGGTACCTAAACTGTTTCTACTAAACTACATCTACCTACTTATAAAAAAAAATTAGTGATAATGCGTAAATTACTAAACCTAATCTTACGACGCAAGACAACGTGCGTCATTATTTTTGAAGTAAGTACCTACTTATGCCTGTTTAAAAAATTAAAATAATGCCCGTGTAAATGCCTTTTATGGTAGGTCTTGCTTCTTAAAAAAACACAAAATTATTAAATTCTCAAAAATTCATACAAATAAACAAAAACATATATTCACCTAACTATAGGATCTACAACACAAGTTACCTACCTAAACTTAGTATAGGTCCTGTTTGTAACTAAATGATGTACAAGCAGTACAAGCATACTATATAAATTTGTATTTATTTGTGTAGTTGTCCTATGTGCTTGCAATGAAATAATAAATAAATTGAAATTGAATTTTTTTTCTTATGGTTTGTTATCAAGTAAAAAACTATTGAGTTATTTCCTCAGCTAAGCACATCAATGAAATAATCAATTGATAACGCGAATAATTCGAAGCGTTAACATTAAGTACAATCACGGGAAATACGCAACACTGCACTTTGCAAATAGACTATTAATACAGCTATCGGCACCAAGCTGCGCCACAGATTGTACAATAGCACCAATTTAGTGAATTTTCACTCCGACTGTACTTTTGAGACGCCATCCATAATTTGAACTTACTATTTTTAAACATGAAGTTAAACAACGTCCTGTCTTTATTTGTGAATAGTGACGAATAGAGACAGGACGTTGTTTAAGGCGCAAATAGGACCTGATTGGTCTTATTTGGAGGCATTCTCCTCATAGAGGAATCAGTTTTGTGTGCTCAAAAAAATATATGTCATTCTTTGACCTTTTATCTACAAAGTGAACTTACGAAAAAGTTCTACCTGTTTATTTACTATGTGAAAAAAAATAACAAAGTGAAGCTGTTTTCGACTTTTGATTCGATTCAACCTCTAAACGACATAAAATTTTGACATTTTTTTTTCACTAAAATGTGCGCAAAGACTTTATCTTCAAGTTGTACTTGCGATTTTGTGCTGCGACGGTTTTTCTCGTGGCAATTAATTCTTTTCCATTTTTCCGAATAATTAGTGGGCGTTACGGTCGCAGGGGCGACGGGCGGCAGAGTAATGCTGACTGTCGTACGGGATGGTTGTGTTCGTCTGCCTCGCACTCACCTTTTTTTGCTTGTCGACTTATTGGTATTTTATGTTATTTGCACACAGACGATTTATTTAGTAATCTAAGTTATCCGCGCATGAACGTTTTATTTAGTGTTACGAAATTAAATGTTATTAGCGCATCGACACTTTATTTAGTGTTAGATAATAATTTGTTGTTAATACTTACCTACCTATTAGAAATATTAAGTACCTATGTAGATTTTCTTGATTTTAAGTACCTATGTTTGTTATTTTAAAAGGTCGTGCAAAAGACAACTTCCCGATAAAGAAAATAGGTAGGTAAGTAGGTAGGTATTATAACAATTCCAAAAGAAAATGATATCGTGTAACCTACCTATACCTACTACCACTAGATAAGATACCTACTACATAAATAGTTAGGTAGGACCTCTCTGGCGCATGTACATAAGAGTCAATTCACATTGTAAAACAAATCAGTAGGTACCTATAGGTGCTGTGTATGTATAGCTATGTGTTGTCCTTCAATTCAACACTAGCCGATTCCTATACTCTGCACTCAACTCGCGCGCGGACAGTAGGTACCTATAGGTAGGAAAGAACAAATGAACGAAGATAGATGTAAAGAAGTAGGTAGGTATGTATTTTACTTACTATTTTAAATACACTCGAGAAAAGGTAATGTATCTGGGTCACCGACGACACATCAGAGCGACCCGTATTCTTTTCTTCTTATTCTTACTTATTATTGTTGGGTGGGTGTCTACCGTACCTACTGATCTCACCTACATTATTATTCATTTACATGTACAGAGACCGAACAAGTTCGAGTTGAAACTGGAGTGATAATGCTTGAGTAGGTATACCTACTAGAACATCCTTGGTAAAACATCCAAAGTCAAAGTCAAAAATCTTTTATTCAATTCGAACACAATAGGATCACCTTGATTTGGTGACCTATTCATTCGCATAATGTTATTTGTCATAAAATCATACGACATAGGTACGTATCTAGCCATAAAATATTGTAGTCATATTATTACATTCGCATAATTATTTACAGGCATACATTTCTGATGTCCTAATATTTTTAAACATAATGGTAATGAGCATAATGGTGACAACTCCTAAAACTTTTTGTCATACTACATTTTGAAAATAATTTTGTTAGTAATAAACCTTTATGTCCTAATATTTATTGGACATAATGTTTAGTAGTCCTAATTTACTGTTTTATCATAAGTAGGCAAAATAGGTCAGGTTTATAAAATGTTTCATATACCCACGCAGATAGGACTTGCTCACAGAAAAAATAAGTAGTTTTAGGTTTTTTTATAGCACGCGTTTCACACACCACGCAGAAAGGACTTGCTTACAGAAAAAATAGTAGGTTTTGGTGTTTTTTTTATTGCACGCGTTTTACACACCCACGCAGAAAGGACTTGCTCACAGAAAAAAATAGTAGGTTTTGGTTATTTTTTTTATAGCACGCGTTTCACACACCCACGCAGAAAAGACTTGCTCACATTTTATCATAAGTAGGCAAACTAGGTCAGGTTTATTAAATGTTTCATACACCCACGCAGAAAAGACTTGCTCACAGAAAAAACAGTTGGTTTTGGTTATTTTTTTTATAGCACGCATTTCACACACCTAAGCAGAAAAGACTTGCTCACAGAAAAAACTAGTAGGTTTTGGTAATTTTTTTTATAGCACGCGTTTCACACACAAACGCACAAAGGACTTTCTCACAGAAAAAAATAGTAGGTTTTGGTTATTTTTATAGAACGCGTTTCACACACCCTGAAAAGACTTGCACACAGAAAAAACATTAGGTTTTGGTTATTTTTTTTTTTGGCACGCGTTTCACACACCCACGCAGAAAGAACTTTCTCACAGAAAAAATAGTAGGTTTTGGTTATTTTTTTATAGCACGCGTTTGACACACCCACGCAGAAAAGACTTGCTCACATTTTATCATAATTAGGCAAAATAGGTCAGGTTTATAAAATGTTTCATACACCCACGCAGAAAGGACTTGCTCACAGAAAAAATAGTAGGTTTTGGTTATTTTTTATAGCACGCGTTTCACACACCCACGCAGAAAAGACTTGCTCACAAAAAAAAAAAAACAGTAGGTTTTGGTTATTTTTTTTTATAGCATGCGTTTCACACACCCACGCAGAAAGGACTTTCTCACAGAAAAAACTAGTAGGTTTTGGTTATTTTTTTAATAGCACGCGTTTCACACACCCACGCAGAAAGGACTTTCTCAAAGAAAAAATAGTAGGTTTTGGTTATTTTTTATAGCACACGTTTCACACACCCACGCAAAGACTTGCTCACAGAAAAAACTAGTAGGGTTTGGTTATTTTTTTTTTAGCACGCGTTTCACACACCCACGCAGAAAGGACTTGCTCACAGAAAAAAATCACACACCCACGTAGAAAGGACTTGCTCTCAGAAAAAAATAATCTGGCTAGGATACATTTTATCCTAGCTGGGTAAGCTATAATAATAATAAAACTTTATTTCAGGCAACATTAGAATAAGTTACAAGATTTTATTTTACTTAGTCTACGGCCCATAGCAATAAATACCTTACAACTAACATACATATTTTATAAATAACACTACACTAATTTGTCACGTATTATCTGTACGCACTAACGGGGTGTCTCGCAGGCGTCCACGGAACCGCCTGTATAAAACACCCTTCGGCCAAAACGCTGCATCCATAAAGGTTGAAAGACGAGCAGTCGGCACTCTCACCATAAATGAGTTGAAGCTCACATTACGATTCTATGTGATTCTCGAATAAAACCGTAGTCGTCACATAACTAGTAGTTCGCCCCGAACTGAGATCTCGCGCACCGTAGATGGCTTACATTTGGACTTTCTTCTGACTACCCCTATAATTTCAAGTGCTACTACTGATACTGCCGAGTATGCCTATTGCGCTAGCTCTTCATGGTAAAAAATACTGGCATGCATGCAATACATAATGTCGCGTCTAATTTTTCATTTAGGTATTTCATATTTATGAATTCTCGTCGTATTTCTAAAAGTATACGTCCTAGAATAAAAATAATAACTATTTTGGAATGTACAAATAAAGACCTTTCATTTGACAGCCCACTCAATATATTTGTTTACTTAACTTTTTTTACCCCAATTATTTTCATTCCTTATCAAAATTTTTTTTATCATGAAAATAAATCAAGTAGCATCTAAAATCATTGCAAACCAAACCGCAGCGATGCCACTCTCTTTTTAAGACCGACCAGTCAATGAGCTACGAAGTCATCGAAAATTTTATAAATTTCCCCCGTAAATTTCCTTACCACAACCTATTGACCTACCAAGTTTCATGCAGATTGGATGAACGGTTCGACAGTTATGCGCGAACAACAATTCGTGAAACATACAAACATACAAACATACAAAGCAAAATCGCCCAACTTACCACTAAGATCTTCGCTCGCTTCGCTCGCTCGATCGATTATATCGTTGTACTGCTTGAATTCAAGCAGGGATAGGCGTACAGACAGTGCAGGAAGTAGTTTGGGACGCAACAGGACACAAAAATATTTTATGATTTTCAATGAATATGACTTATGACATTAAAAACTTTTGTTTATCGAAGTAGTATGGTTTGATACTATTATGACGATGAATATTATGCGTACTAAATTGTATGTCAAGTTATAAATATGGCTAAATATTTTAGGATTATCAATGAATAGGACTTAAAAAATTATGACATTTATATTAGGTCTTTACCTATGAAATTGCCTTTTTTTATGAAAAATTTTAACGTCATTTTTTTTCTGTATTTTTTATTTCTATTAATCAAAGTAATCACCCATGCAATCGATAGATCTTTGCCAATGCCGTGGCAGTTTATTATGCCCTTCTTGAAGAAATCAGCTGGACAGGAGGCAACAAATTCTTCAAAGGCATTTTGTACTGCCTCTCGGGAATTCAATTTTTGTACCACCAAGAAGTTATCCAAATTCTGGAAAAAGTGGAAGTCTATAGGCGCAAGGTCTGGTGAGTACGGTAGATGACAGAGAGCTTCCAACCCTAGCTCTTGTAACTTGGAGACCGTTTACTATGCAGTATGAGGTCGCGCGTTGTCGCGCAGGAGCATCGGTGACGAGCGATTGATCAAAGATGATTGGAGATTGCAAGCTTCTCCATCATTGTGTTCAGTTATTCAAATTACACATTTGCAGTAATGCTTATCCCGTTTGTTAAGAAGCTGTGATGAACTCCACAATCGCCTTTAATTCGTCATTGTCAACCAAAGTTTTCGGATGAGTACGGGGTTCATTTTCAGGTCGAAATTTCCAGGATGGAAGCTGGCAAACCAATAACAGGTGGTTCGTTCGTTTGTACTGTTCGCTCCGTAAACGTCGTTGATGTTGCGTGCTGCTTGTGGCGCGTTGCTGCCACGACGGGACTCATATTCCATAATTACTCGAATTTTTAACGTATCCACGATGACGAAAAAGATTCAAATGTGATGAAAACATAACGCTAATCAATAAACAAATAACTAATTTTGAAAAAAGAATCCCATGTTTTTAATATAACATTAATTTGAAATTATAATTCATAGCCAAACCACAAAATATTTTTATTTGAAATGACCAGTACCGAAAAACAGCAATTTCATAGGTAAAGACCTATTATTTTATTACTAGTTGAATTATTACAAGTGATGGTAGGAGTAGTGATGTTATTTTTACAAATGCTTATGAATAACAAATATTAGGACGTGAAACGTTATGGCTTTTAAAACTATGACTAAAAAAATTATGCCATAACGTTTCACGTTCAATATTTGTTATTCATAGGCATTTGTAATAATAACATCGCTACTCCTACCATCACTTGTAATAATTCAACTAGTAATAAAATATAAATGTCATAATTTTTTAATTCCTATTCATTGATAATCCTAAAATATTTAGCCATATTAGAGGAGCCAGTTTCTGAGAGCAAGTCCTTTCTACGTGGGTGTGTGATTTATTTCTGTGAGCAAGTCCTTTCTGCGTGGGTGTTGAAACGCGTGCTATAAAAAAAAATAACCAAAACCTACTAGTTTTTTCTGTGAGCAAGTCTTTTCTGCATGGGTGTGTGAAACGCGTGCTATAAAAAAAAATAACCAAAACCTACTGTTTTTTCCCTGAGCAAGTCCTTTCTGCGTGGGTGTGTGAAACGCGTGCTATAAAAAAAATAACCAAAACCTACTAGTTTTTTCTATGAGCAAGTCTTTTCTGCGTGGGTGTGTGAAACGCGTGCTATAAAAAAATTTACCAAAACCTACTATTTTTTTCTGTGAGAAAGTCCTTTCTGCGTGGGTGTGTGAAAGGCGTGCTATAAAAAAAAATAACCAAAACCTACTATTTTTTTTCTGTGAGCAAGTCTTTTCTGCGTGGGTGTGTAAAACGCGTGCTATAAAAAAATAATCAAAACCTACTAGTTTTTCCTGTGAGCAAGTCTTTTCTGCGTGGGTGTGTGAAACGCGTGCTATAAAAAAAAATAACCAAAACCTACTATTTTTTTCTGTGAAAAAGTCCTTTCTGCGTAAGTGTGTGAAACGCGTGCTATAAAAAAAACCTAAAACTACTTATTCTTTCTGTGAGCAAGTCCTATCTGCGTGGGTGTATGAAACATTTTATAAACCTGACCTGTTTTGCCTACTTATGATAAAACAGTAAATTAGGACTACTAAACATTAAGTCCAATAAATATTAGGACATAAATTTTTATTTCTAACAAAATTAGTATCAAAATGTAGTATGACAAAAAGTTTTAGGAGTGGTAACCATTATGCTCATTATCATTACCTATGTTTAAAAAATATTAGGACATCAGAAATGTATGCCTGTAAATAATTACGCGAATGTAATAATATGACTACAAAATTTTATGACTAGATACGTATGTCGTATGATTTTATGACAAATAACATTATGCGAATGAATAGGTCACCATGCTAAAAATTTTATTCAAGGTGAAAGTTCTCAAAATACAGTTTTTTTTTTGAATTTTTCAGCCAAACGGTTAAAACACCACCTATAACCGTAATTTTGTCTGTAGGTCCAGTATTCCCTTTCTCCTTTAGCTTAGAGGTTTTGTTTCGAAATCATTCCACCCGTATCTTATTTACGTACCTACTCGATACAATAACATAAAACCTCCACTAGGTAGTCCCTACACTAGGAATCCGTCATGGGTATCAAGAATTTCGATTAGGTAGGTTACTCACACACATCATGCTAGGAAGTTAGGTACCTAGGTAGGTACCTACTTACCACAAAACACAGACCAGGAACAAATAGGTAGGTACTTGCAGATCTAGTAAAAATGTATCCCGTAATGGGAATCGAACCCGCATCTCTCGCGTCTCAGCATTCGTTTACCATTCCACGGATGTCTTCAATTGCGGTTTAGGTTACGCGCGAAAACTATTTCGCGGCCGGCGCGGAACCGCGCGGAAGGTGCGGGTGGTGCGGGGCCGAAATAGTAGCCACACCCATTCGCTCAAGGTCATCGGCTGGTATAAGCACCTTAACCAGTGTTCAACTTTAAACATCTTTTATAAGTAAGGGGGGAAGGGATAACGCAACAGTCAACAATATGTTAAATAACTTATATTCCAAACATTTATTTAATGAGTTACTTATAAAATACTCTTACAGCCGCACTCAGAGTCGCTTAATGGTTACTTAAGCTGTTCCTTAGTGTAGATTTGAAAAAATTCACACTCAGAGTCGGTTAACGGTTCATTAGCGTCCCTTAATGTCAATTAAAGTTAAGTCCAGCAAAACCTTTACTTAACTATTTAATGACTGATTTTGAAATTTTGTTTATAGGTTTAAAGGTTATTTTTAGCCAAATTAAAACCAGAAGTACTGTGGATAGATGTTTTGGATGGTTTTGAAGTGCAGTGAAATTATTTATAAAGGTGGATACCGCTTTGTCAGTAATATGTCCATGTGTGCATCAGCAATACTGCATATTACAGCATTATTGGTAGACGTGTTGGTGCCATTAATATATTCTTTTTTTTTTTTTTTAATTTTCATTGATGTTGCACATTATTGCACTTTTTTTTGCAACGCGAAAATTGAAAAAAAAAAAACCTAAGTTATATATGTACCTACCTAGTATATAAACTTTATAAAACTTTTTTGACAGGGTTGGTAGGTAAAGGTATAAATTGATCACATTAAAATATTTTTTTAATATTGCTACACATTTTACACCGCGCCATCTAGCCCCAACATACATACCTATGATTTGCGACAAAAACATATTTTATTTAAAAAAAATTTGACTAATATACAACCTAACACAATCCTGCAAATTGTAAGAAAATTTGAATTTCGCGGGCTACCCGTGCGGTTCCACCTCATAAGTTTCTTTTTTGCCCGGCGGACTATTACCAACAACAAAAATGAACAAACTCTAACCCATAATTCCTTTAAAAAAATGATTTGACATTGACAGTAGGAAATATTTGACTCTACATTGACAGTTAGGCGTAAGTTTTGCCATAGATAATTGCAATCGATACAGTGAATCGACCAAGAATCGACGATGCCCCGCCATACCGTTACTTAAATGTGTCATTAACTAATGAACCCTTAAATTTTGTCTCTGGGATGAACCGTCAATTAACAGATTTAATGTTAGTTAGTTAAGTACTCATTAGGACTAATTTAATGAACCTTTCTGAGTGTGGCTGTTAAACTAATTAAAATTAAGGGCGTCTTGAACCAAGATTCTTAATTGTATTTAACTAACCTAAACGCATACATAAGTTGTGTTTAGGTTAGCATAAATACAATTAAAAATTTGGCGCAAGACGCCCTATAATACCTATAATTAATTATTTTTTAATAGAGAGTAAAAAATAAAAAACAAAAACATTGACACACAAGATATACACAACCATAAGTTGCTAAAATATTGATTTTGTGTTACAAAGTGAGTTTAGGTCATATTTCCGATGTTGGTCCGAAGTATTTACCTAGGTACCTACAACATTAATCATTTTAACAAAATCTCTACTACTCATAAAACTCTACTACTCATAATTTAATATAGGTAGTTACTCAGTTCGTCCCACTTACTGTTTGATTTCTGGATGTGAAAGAAATTTTATAAGTACTTATGCATTAATGGGATCTCTAGATTTTCTTAAACGTAGGGCAGATATTTACAATACTTTGAATATGCGCTTGTTAACCTATTTTTAATTTTATTTCATGTCATTGGTAGAGCCCATTTCGATATAGGTAACTATTAGGTCCATGAACTGTGATATAGCGTTAAAATATTATATGCGATAGTTTAGGTAATTACTTCTTCACCATCAATAAGTCGTTGTAAGTAATAATACTGCTCATTGCAAACACAACAAAGAAAAAAAAATCTTACAAAAATGTATATTCTTTCTCTGCGTCCGTGACGAGCGACGTCACTCATGAGTTGCCGAAGAATAAAAAAAAATAGTTTGAGAAGGTTTAGAGAAATAGTTTCGGTATGATTTCAGTTGAATTTCAGAACAGTGTACAGTGACAGTGCAACTATATGCCTAAATACAATCCAATTAGACTTTCTTTCCAGTATACCACATTAAAAGTGTCATAGACCTAGCACCAGTTATCGCCACCAAGCGCTGAGCAGCGATAGCGCGAATAGAAATATTTCTGCGCAGGCGCAGCGGCGCACTCTGCATCTTAGTACGCAAAGGCGCCGCTAGATACCGCCACTTGATTAGATGAGAGGATTTACTGCTTGGTGTGGACTATCGCACACAATAAATTAGAAATTCGTTAGATAGAGACGTTGGATTCCAATTATTTCTGATAGAATGTTGGAATGAGCGTGTGTAACTTCGAAGTACAAATTGTGGGTAAGGAAATTAGTTGAAATCCTGGGATTTTTCGTTTCGAAAAATTTTATATAGGCATTAACACGAGCTCTAAACGGTGAAGGAAAACATCGTGAGGAAACCCGCGGCTTAGTCAGCCCCACACGTAATGACCATGTCTTTCCTGTGGATATGATGGTGTAGGTGCTGGGCAAGCCTTCTCCATCTTAAACAAAGTCCCAGGCACTACAGTATCCCGTTAAGTGTAGGCAAAGATTGCCTCCTGACACTAAATAAGACCTCGTAAAAGTTGTAAAGGCCTGAGTTTTTTCTTTGTCATATGTGGCCAACTCTGGTGACGGAGTTTTTAGACCACCTAAAGGCCTGCGTTATGACTTAACGAGCTTAAAGCCAGGACAGACAATTTAACGTGCCCTCCGAAGCATGGAAGCGCTCAGCTGCTTCAACGATCTATCAAAAACGTCTAAGCAAACAATGCCATGAGCGCTAGATTCATTAATCCGATCTCTACCTACCCATAATACCTTAGTCTCCATAACAGCTTGACCATCAAATTCCAAATACCGATTTGCAAGGTAAAAGCAAGTTAAAACTATTTCATCCCACTTAGGTTTAAACAATTTTTGTTAATAACAACTTTTGCAGTATAAATAAAGTGTCTCTTTATGGTAGGAACAGATTTTGCTACGCTCAACAATTATGTTTTTGAATGGCTTCAAACAAGGTTAAGATTTAGATTTGTTGGAAAACCAACTATCTAATTAACAGAATAGATCTTAATTTAGCCAATTACAGGTTCTTTAAAGATTCCTGTGTCATGTCCAATAGTTCTGACAAAAGAAAAGAGATCTTAATATTAACTATCAAAGGACTTGTTTTTCAGACTTTTTTAAGTATCTTAGAACATTCAATGTGTTATTTTCAGATGTTACTCACTCTAATCAAACAAAATAATAGTAAATGTTCATTTATACCAGTCGCCAGATCTTAAGAAACCAAGGCTTTGCCGACCTTTGTTATACCGACAACTTTATCTTGTAAACTAGTATTTCAAGCTCCTATTGGCATTTTAGATTTATCATGTGAGGGATTTGTCCCCGTTTCATTGTTCGTAAGACGCTAAGGTAAAACTGGAACCAAATTGTTTTATTAAGTTGTAGATTTTGAGATATGACAGTCTTTGAAATTCATTGTAGAGATTGGCAGCTCGTTGGGCTTTTTGAAAATTTCATATCGGTTTTGATATGTCACTACTTTAATTGGTAGGAAAATCAAAACTCGGCTAGATAACGATTGAAAAATACAGGAGTATTATCTTACTCTACAATATTATGTAAGTATTTGGAAAGGTTTGTAGGTATTTTTAAGACTTGGCATGTTATGTTTGGTGATTTGAGAATTAATTGTAAATATGATCAGTCTATAATAAACAGTTAAAACTAAAACCCGTTATTCATGTAAATTCGTCAACAAAAAATACTGGCGCCGACACCGCATAAGGCGAATAAAAAGAATACTTTATTACTTCGGAAAAAGCAAAACAAAAGTGCACTTATATCATCTATCAGAGAGCCTTGAATCTTAAAACAATCGCGACATCCAACCTTAAAAACACAGTTCATCATTATCTCTAATTGACGTCGCAGTGGAACAATGTCGTTTGGACTAGTGTGGACCGTGGACGCACAAAAACTGTAATCTATCGATTCTTTCCTCGCACGTAACCGTTTTTATTCCCGAAGGCATGCCGATCGAGGCCGAGCTCAAATTGCGAACAATGTCTGCCAATTACAATATCGACCTTAAGAGCGCACGAGAAAAATTTCTCAAAACTATTTCCCCTCAGAAAGGGCGATAAGGTCGAATGTGCGATGCGCGGAATCCACAATACGCACTTTACGCAGCAAAAAGCTGCACTGGGAGTCATGAATTAATCATGAGCAGCGACAAATAGTATAGGTAAAGGTCAGTCGGTATAATACAGATGCGTCCAGATCACCTGTTTGATTGGCTTGCTCGGGAGCGAGAACAATCACGCTGGGAGACTAGCTTTTCATGCTGGCAACAATGGACGGGTAATTCAAATTTGACAGTTCGATTTTGAAAGTTGTACGGGGTAAGACCGCGGGCGCTGGTGGCGCGCGGCGCGTAGTGTCGCTCGTTGCGAGTTGGCGCGCACTGAGCCGTCACTCCCCGGCCCGCCTTCGCTCCGCCCACTGCTGTGTTGCCAACTTCACTGTGGTCCGGGAAAGTGGGAAACTCGGCAGCTCGCTGGTGGGGCAGCTGGCATGGTGGACGGTTCGCTGGTGGGGTGGACGTGTGAGCGCTATTTGTCAACTGGTGATCGATCGCGGACTTGCGGGGCGCTTGCGAAACCTCGCCAAATACCTAATACAGAACCCAGTTTTTATGGACTTAGAATGTTAAACTTGGTCCATTAGCTGGCTTTAGGCGGACAATTTCAAAATTGATGATTTCACATTCATATATTCAATACTTAGCCTGAATATTTGATCAAAATGAAAACCTAAATAGGTTGGTTCGGCGCTAGGTATCAAATTATGTCGATTGACCAAAGTAGATGATGTTTAGTTATTTTGATGCGCATTCCTGAGATACCTCGAGTCGGCAAAAGGAGTGAACACATGTTTTTGAAATTGGATACGCAAACTGCTTGGATAATTTGTTGGTTTAGCAATTCAATACAGCATCTTAAATATCTGAGTACTCACAGTAGTGACATTGATACTCCCTAAGTCGGCGACTAAAAGCAAAAAGTGTGAATACATTTTCAAGGTCTTATCTAGTGAGGTCAAAGTTTATTATTAAAGTGTACCTATAAAAATATACCTACAATTTTATTGTAACTAGATAAGAAGGGCTAAAACTATGCATTCGTATTCTAAATTAACTGAACATTGCTTTGAAAAATGGTTTAGTAAGTTTCACCTATAACAAGTCACAATGTATCAAAAAACCATATTTATTTATCGAAAACTTATTCAATTTATACAGTCTATGAAACAAAATGAAAAATAATGTTCATACATACATAAAACCACGCCTCTATCGCACAGGGGTAGGCAGGGACCACGGATTTCCACTTGCTACAATCCTGACACATCTTTTTCGCCTCATTCACTCTCATCACATTTTTCATACAAACTCGACGGTTTAGGGTACTTTTGACTTGGCCTTTTTTCAAAATATCACCAATCTGATCCAGGTATATACAATTATATGTATATGTATGTATGGGTCGATCAAGTATTTTACTCACACAAAGTGCTGCTATCTGTGAAAACTTTTAATTGGCCTTCTTGTATTATGTAACTTTACCATGGTTGCATAATATCTATCTCATAATTATAAGAACCAGCCCCCCTAGCCATATTACACTATCTATCGTCGCTGTAGAATAGAAACACTTCATAATGTATAGGATTTGACGTTTCAAGTAGAGGAGTCACGTGGTCAGAACGTCAATTCCTATACATTTTGAAGTGTTTCTATTCTACAGCGACGATAGATAGTGTAATATGGCTAGGGGGGCTGTAAGCTAGCTGTAAGTTTTCCTAATAAAAATAAAATAAAAAAAAATACAAAGGACAGGTTCAAAAAAAAAAATTGAAAAAAAACTTTACATTTTCTTTATTCTGATTCTATAGTCGAATTGCTCATTGTACGAACTAAAAATAAGTAAGGCATTAGAAATATTATGGACCATAATTATCTAGAAAGGGCATGAAATTCATTTAAGAAAGTAATAGTAAAAACTAACAACCATACCCTAAAAAAATGTCACCAGCGTTACCTGCATTCAGCATCAGTTATGTATATGTTCATATTAGGCCTAAATTTGACTCCCAATAAACACACATAGAACAAACTGCTACAAAACCTTGTAAATATTCTCTCCGCAACAAGAACATGCAATTTGATTTGCAGCGCGTGTCGACTGCATCCCCCAAAGCTCCCAAGGGAAATCAGGGGATTGCACTCTGTATATCCGACTTTGTGGACACATTTTGTGCTCTTTTTATGTGATAAACTTGAGAATTAGTAGCAGGGAATTGGGAATCCGTTGTAAAATGCAAACATTTTGCAAATCCGTACCTCCTTACCCATGTTATAAATAGGATAGTGTGTTTATTTGTTGGTTTATTTATCCTGATTTTACGTCAAAACAGAGCGACAGATTGACGTGATTTTTGGTGTGTTGGAGGGCTGGAGAGTAATATAGGCTACTTTTTATCCGGGTAACACGCGAGCGAAGCCGCGGGCAGCAGCTAGTACTGAATATACCAGAAAAAATACTATAGGATTTTTATGGAGTCAAAAACTACAGCTTACTTATTCGATCTATTGAAAATGACGACGGTATCATAGGATCATAAGGATCAGGCGTAGAATCATCTAGTTTTAAAAACTATTTTATGTGATCAGAATAAAATATTTTTGACTTTGAGATATCAGCGTGCTCCTAGCACGCTGTATACTTATCATAGTAAATACCTTTTCTATGTTGGATATTTATCGATCCAAGACAACTACCTATGCCCTTATTAATATTGGCTGAGCTATCCAGATCGCCAGCCGGACTTCCTCGGGTAAGGCGTGGGTGGCCTGTATTGTCCACAGGCGGTCACCCGTCATAATAATTCTGCAACGCTTATTGTGTATGCTGGACGCCTATTTCAATTATTAAAAAGAGGTTGTTATCCTCCATTTCAATTATGAAAAAGAGGTTGTTATTCTGTAATTTTTTTTGTTGTTGTATCTTTGTTTAGCCACAATCTCACTTGATGGTAAGCGACGATGTGGCTGACGATGGATCACAAAGGTCTAGAAGACACATTCACTCTTAACTTGAAGAGACCCAGGTTATAGTTAACTGTAGCATAATCGTACAGTTAAACGTGGTATAAATTGTTTTTCACAGAATAATACTGTATAATGAACTGATTTTCCAAGAATAAACAAAATAATCTACTGGGAATAAGTTATCGGGGCCTGACAATTATATTATGGAAATGTATCTATTTATTTATTATAATTATTATTTATGATATTTAAAGATAGTACTAAGTAAATGAAATTTTTAAGAAATAATTTAAAATATAATACAATTTTCAAATAATGTTAAATATTATGTAATTATATTGTTATGGAAATAAAGGCTTAATAATAATAATAATAATAATAATAATACGCAGGGGTGTGATTTATTCTAACTTAATGTCAATTCAGGGGTTGACTCTAGTATCTGGGATAACCCAATTAGCATCATTTAGCAGTATGTTTCATGAAAGGTGGTTACACCAGACTTACACTGAGTTTGGCCCCTGGAATCACATCAGTTACGCACCTCTGCGTACTAGGTATAAGTTATTTCGATTTTCTTACTAGCTAGCTGCTTATTCTTGGAATAATACTTTAATGTCGTTTATTTGTACCACACTTAGGTGTTCGTCTCATTTTTATGAAGAAAAAGGTAATTTAATCACTCAAATGGGCTTTCGTCGTTCTCGTCATAATTTGATGTTCAAATATAAACATATTTGGGTTCTTCCACTTTCCCCCCCTGAAAAATCCCCCCTAAGGGGGATAAGTGAAATTTCAATTGACATCAGTGGAAAAATCCCCCTCATAATTTTTTCTTAGTTCACAAATCCCCCCTAAGAAAATTTCCTGAGGGTGGATTTGTGGAACTATTTGTCATTATCTTAAAATACAGGTCGTATCGTGATACGACCTATTAAGGGCCAACTGAGGTGAATTTGTCAAAATAGAGGTTTACCGTTTTAAAGATTTTCTTAAAGCAAATCGTATTAAGATAGTGAAAAACATACTCTAAGTACTACCAATGAACTGATCTACACTGTGAGCTATTTTATATTTCAATATTTTATGTATTTTTTTAATAAATTACTGGACAAAGTACACAAAATATGAGCGCGGGGTTTTAAGCCTGACCGAACACTAAATTACTCAATTGAATTAAAAAATACGAAAACAACAAGTTCAATATTTTATCTATCCTGTGAGCTATTTTTTTTTTCGTAGGTGTAGCTATATTCAACACAATAAAGGCAAGAAAGTTGAAGATAAAACTCTCCATACATTTTTTCTATGGAGTAGCTACGATGAATAAAAGGACGATTCACTGCCAAAAATCGTCAGACGGCCGCGGCCATTGGAGCTGGGAGCACGTCACATTGCGTAAATACTATTAGCTAAGCTGTGGCAGAGCCAGTGACGTCACGTGACTGTGTTCTTACATGAGAAGCGGTCGCGTAAACGTGCTATGTCATATTTTCGATAAAATCAGATTACAGTATGTAAGGCATCTTTTGATAAAGATTTTGCCTGGCATAAAAATTGACTATTTTCTAACAGCATAGGTAAGTAGTAAGTACCTAGGTGCCTATAGGCACCTATGTGGATGTGCATGCTTCTGGGCCTCGAGCACGAGTATGCACAAAGTCTACTATTCGATCCGTGACTGTAGTATAGTCTCTCAAATGTATTGGGATTTTAGTTCAGTCAAGTTACCACTGGAGGCGCTGCACCGGAATCCCATACATTTGAGAGACTATACTACAGTCACGGATCGAATAGTACAGTGCCACAAGTATAACTTGGCGCGGCTGAGCGCCACTGTGTTCAAAAAATATAATTAATTGTACAGAAAATACCACGAAATTTGGGAAAATATGTAAGAAAGATTTAATCATTTGCGTATTTGTTTATGATAGTTTATTGATATTTCGCATCATAGTACTCTTTTTCCGTTTTTCCGTTTTAGTTCCTCAAATCGCCACCGCCAACTTATACTTGTGGCACTGTAAACTTGTGCATACTGGCGATCGAGGCACTGTACGTATACTTTACCTATAGGTAAAGTATAGCTAAAAGCTTTACAGTCATTTTATGTTTTTATCATCTGGATTAGGTGATGATGATGCTGATGATGATGCTGATGATGATGATGATGATAATGGAACTTTTTATTGATATGGGTATCAAATGAAAGGGCTTGGTAAGCAAAACACAATGCTGTTCTCTTGATGAGCGAAACACCATGCTGTTCTGATGATGAAGTCAGGCAGGACCTGTTCCATTCCATGGAACTTTTTTTTTATATGGGTATCAAATGAAAGGGCTTGATGAGCGAAACACAATCATCATCGTCATCGTCATATCTTTATCTTTTCATATCATCATAACTTCATATTTTCGTATCTTCGTAACTTCGTAACTTCGTGACTTCGTAACTTCGTATCTTCTTACCTTCATATCTTCGCAACTTCGGAACACTTCGGAACTTCGGATCTTCGTTTCTTCGTAACTTCATAACTTCGCAACTTCGTATCTTCGTAACTTCACAACTTCGCAACTTCGTAACTTCGTATCTTCGTATCTTCGTAACTTCACAACTTCGCATCTTCGCATCTTCGCATCTTCGCAACTTCGTAACTTCGTAACTTCGCAACTTCGTAACTTCGTATCTTCGTATCTTCGTATCTTCGTATCTTCGTAACTTCGCAACTTCGCATCTTCGCATCTTCGCAACTTCGTATCTTCGTAACTTCGTAACTTCATAACTTCGTAACTTCGCAACTTCGCAACTTCATATCTTCGTATATTCGTATCTTTGTATCTTTGTATCTTCGTATCTTCGCAACTTCGCAACTTCGTATCTTCATAACTTCGCAACTTCGCAACTTCACAACTTCGTATCTTCGTAACTTCGCATCTTCGTAACTTCGTAACTTCGCAGCTTCGTATCCTCGTAACTTCGCAACTTCATATCTTCGTACCTTTGTATCTTCGCAACTTCGCAACTTCGTATCTTCGTAACTTCGCAACTTCATATCTTCGTACCTTTGTATCTTCGCAACTTCGCAACTTCGTATCTTCATAACTTCGCAACTTCGCAACTTCACAACTTCGTAACTTTGTAACTTCGTATCTTCGTAACTTCGTATCTTCCTATCTTCGTAACTTCGTAACTTCGTAACTTCATAACTTCGTAACTTCGCAACTTCGCAACTTCATATCTTCGTATCTTCGTATCTTTGTATCTTTGTATCTTCGTATCTTCGCAACTTCGCAACTTCGTATCTTCATAACTTCGCAACTTCGCAACTTCGCAACTTCACAACTTCGTATCTTCGTAACTTCGCATCTTCGTAACTTCGTATCTTCGTAACTTCGCAACTTCATATCTTCGTATCTTCGTACCTTTGTATCTTCGCAACTTCGCAACTTCACAACTTCGTAACTTTGTAACTTCGTAACTTCGTATCTTCCTATCTTCCTATCTTCGTAACTTCGCAACTTCGTAACTTCGTATATTCGTAACTTTTGCAACTTCGCACCTTCGTATCTAGAAGATAAGAAGATACGAAGTTGTGAAGTTGTGAAGTTGCGAAGTTGCGAAGTTACGAAGATACGAAGATACGAAGTTTTTCATATGGTCATAACTTCATATCTTCGTTCCTTCGTAACTTCGTGATTTCGTATCTTCGTGACTTCGTAACTTCGTATCTTCTTACCTTCATATCTTCGCAACTTCGGAACTTCGTATCTTCGTATCTTCAAAACTTCGTAACTTCCTATCTTCGTAACTTCGCAACTTCGTAACTTCGTAACTTCTTAACTTCGTAACTTCGTATCTTCGTAACTTCGTAACTTCATAACTTCGCACCTTCGTATCTAAAACATATGAAGATACGAAGTTGTGAAGTTGCGAAGTTGCGAAGTTACGAAGATACGAAGTTTTTCATATGGTCATAACTTCATATCTTCGTTCCTTCGTAACTTCGTGATTTCGTATCTTCGTGACTTCGTGACTTCGTAACTTCGTATCTTCGTATCTTCAAAACTTCGTAACTTCGTAACTTCGCAACTTTGCAACTTCACAACTTCGCAACTTCGTATCTTCATATTTTCTAGATACGAAGGTGCGAAGTTGCGAAGATGCGAAGCTGATAAGTTACGAAGATACGAAGTTATGAAGATACGAAGTTGCGAAGTTACGAAGATAGGAAGATACGAAGTTACGAAGTTGCGAAGTTACGAAGATACGAAGATGCGAAGATGCGAAGTTGCGAAGTTACGAAGACACACACACACACGCTGCACACACATACCACGAAAGTGCTTGGTTGTAACTATTTTTATTCTTATTGTTATTTACTTTTCTCTAAAACCTATACTACCTAGTGACTAGACATTATTTAACACACGGGAATTTCTCACGTAAAATTATCGTCGATTTAGTTTAGATTTGAAAGTGAAATACCTAGTGACTGTCGTAATATATGTTTTACTCTAAAAAATGTAAATCCGTCATTGGCTGTAAGAAACATAAATAAGTCGATTTATTACTACTAAGAGCTGTGGATTTTGTCTAATAAATAAATAAATAAATAAATAAGATGCGAAGTTTTTTCAAATCTGACTTGTAGAATATCGCGTTCAAACAAACAAACAAACTCTTTCGCTTTACAGAATTGGTATTAGATTGGTATAGATGTCAATACAAAATCGTTATGAAGTTATAAATTTTAAAACGTAAAAAATGTTTGCCGAAACTTTGACCGTTTTGTGTCAGAGCGGCCCGCACTGCGTGGCGCTTTCAATGTGTGCGTTCTACGCACACAAGCTTGAGCGCTACGTTTTCCGCCCGTCAATACCTAAAACTGACGAGCGGCATAGCGTCGGAGCCCTCTTAAGCGAAAGAGGATGAGAGAATTAAACTGTTTGATTTTCTCAGGTTTCCTGTAAGTGCTTCGTCTTATATTGACAGGCTTAGCGAATGCTTTATTAGAAAAGTTAATTTTATTATAAAACTTTGCTCTTTTTGTAGCCTTTGTTGGTATTACCTTGGATGTTTCTGGGCTGTTTCTAGTTTTATTGTCTTTACAAATTTGCAAATTAAAGAAAAAATCATTCAAAACACGTTTTTAGACGAAGTATTTGAATCAGAATTAAGTATTATTTGTGATTTTTAAACTTCAAATTCTAGTCTAGATGAACTAATTATCGATAGGTAGGTACCTATGTCTATTTTTCATGATAATGAGGATTAGGTATTTTATTTTTGAGATGAAATATTATACCGTCTCTATCGCCGCCTAGCTCTCTATATTTTTAGGATAAACCCCTTCAAATCTTAGTAATTTTCAATAGTAAAAAAACTTTGGCAAAAACATAGTCCGAGAACCTATTTTTTCTCTACAAAGGCCAAAATACCAACAACCAAGCGGTAATAAAAACCACGTCAGCAATTACGTCCGTAAAACTATTTCCACAAACAAAAGAATGTGAATAAGGGCTATAATACAATATTCTTCCGACAAGGGAAAGTCGGTAACTTCCAGTCCTCGATATATTCGATACAACTTGTAAATAAACTGACATTCAGAGCATACTTTTATGCTCAATAACCTGTGAACATTCAGCGGACCAATGGTTCCGTGGACGCCTGCGAGACACCCCGTTAGTGCGTACAGATAATACGTGACAATTTAGTGTAGTGTTATTTATAAAATATGTATGTTAGTTGTAAGGTATTTATTGCTATGGGCCGTAGACTAAGTAAAATAACATCTTGTAACTTATTCTAATGTTGCCTGAAATAAAGTTTATTATTATTATTATTAATGGTGCTAAACACCAACGTTGTTGAGGATCCTCCGAGGTATTTGAATGAAACTAGCGGACTGTAATAGGTAGATTGGTATATTGGACGTAAAGAACGCGCGCCTATGGATGGGTCCGTGAATTTTGAAGAGTGAATGAATGAGTTGTATGTGTGAAGTTTCGGTCGGCGCCAGAGCACCTCTCGGCGCCTCGTCCCCCGCTCCCCATTGGCCGCTGTCCCATTTTAGCGGTGGCGGGCGATGCAACGATTTGTATCCGACAACGTTTTTGTCAAGTAAGGTGGATCTCACACAGCGCCGCATCCCCCTGCGTTGTAGATTTTAATATTGCTGCAGATTTTAATATTGTATGCAAGCATCTCAATGAGGATCAATCAGTAAACGAAATATTGGGCTTCTAAGTATGAGGGCGTATACTCTTTAGCATTCTGAGCATTCTGTTTTTTAAATAATTAAAATCCATCAATAAATGACGAAGTTATTCAAGTTTTCTTTTCGGCCATTTCAAAACGCGCGCTCGGAGCTTCGCGCTGCGTCTGACGTCACCAGGCGCCCGCGGCTCGGTCTACTAGTACAAAATCGCTAGTTAATATCAAACTAGCTTCCGCCCGCGGCTTCGCTCACGCGGCACCTGGATAAAAAGTAGCTTTTGTCCTATTTCAGGTCAAGAACTATTTATGTTTTAAATTTCAGCCAAATCAGTTCAGTGGTTGTCGAGTTATAGAGGAACAAACATAAATCCAAATATCCAAACTTTTGCATTTTTAATATTAACTAGCTTCCGCCCGCGGCTTTGTTCGCGTGGTACCCATATAAAAAGTAACCTATGTCCTATTCCTGGTCATTATCTATCTATATTTAAAATTTCAACCAAATTGGTTTAGTGGTTGTTGAGTTATAGAGGAACAAACATGATCCATCCAAACATCCAAACTTTCGCATTTATAATATTAGTGTGATAGTATGATTAGTGTGATGTGAAAGTGTGATAGTGTGATTTGAAAACCAAGTTTAGGTAGGTGGTATGTGATTATTTTGACTCGTACATACAAATTATTAATTAGGTACTTATTAAAAGTATGTATAAAAAATACCTATTCACTAAAAAGTTTAAAGGCGAAAATTATTTTTAAGTAGGTACCTACCTAGGTAAGTAGTAAGTAGGTAGGTACCTACTTAAAAATAATTTAAGTAGGTAATAATTTAAGTAGGTTAGTAAATAATTTTGGTAGGTAAAGTTAATATTAGTGTGATTCGACTCCTAATTGTTAGTTTTATTTGTTATTGTTTTCGGTAAGTATCGGTACTTACCTAAAATACCTATTCAGTAAAAAGTTTAAAGTCGAAAATTATTTTTAAGTATGTACCTAGCTAGGTAAATAGTAAGTAGGTAGGTACCTACTTAGGTAAGTAGTAAGTAGGTAGGTAGGTACCTACTTAAAAATAATTTTTGCCTTTAAACTTTTTACTGAATAGGTATTTTAGGTAGGTACCGGTACTTACCGAAAACAATAACAAACAAAACTAACAATCAGGAGTCGAATCACACTAATATTAAAATGCGAAAGTTTGGATGTTTGCATGGATGTTTGGATGGATGGATGTATGGTATGACGTCACATCTAGTCGCGATCTTCTCGCGAGAGTTTTTTAGATTGGTGCACTAAAATCTCTGTCTGTAATAAAACTCGGTCATTTTTGATCCGATTAAAAAAACAAAAACACAGTAAGTAGGTATTTATTGTTTTTTTATATCTAAGGGGTAGTCCGAGGTATTTCCAAAGACATTTGATACATTCCCACATTTTGCAGCAGACAAAATTCCCTACGTGACAGGTTGCAAGCCCATCGACGCTATTAGAAAGCTAACTGGTTTTCTCACAATATTTTCCTTCACCCATTAGAGCTCGTGTTAAAGCTCATACCTACTTAGGTACCTACTTTACTTATACATTTTTCGAAACGAAAAATCCATTGATGCACGGCCGGGTTCCAACCCACAACCTTCGGATTGAAAGTCGAGCGAGGCACTAGCGCACTCGGCCAACACTGCTTCTCTACCTCTGACTACCCGCTTAGACTTTTTCAACGGATCTAAAAATTCCTAAAAGATCTGATAGAATATGTCTACTGCGCCTTGGGAATACAGTCGTAATCATATCACACTATCACACTAATATTATAAATGCGAAAGTTTGGATGTTTGGATGGATGTTTGGATAGATGTTTGGATGGATGTTTGGATGTATGTTTGTTCCTCTATAACTCGACAACCACTGAACCGATTTGGCTGAAATTTGAAACATAGATAGATAATGACCGGAAATAGGACATAGGCTACTTTTTATCCCGAAAAAATGCATGGTTCCCGTGGGATAAACATAATAGTAGTCCACGCGGGTGAAGCCGCGGGCGTCAGCTATGACTCCCGCGAATAATGACCGGGAATAGGACATAAGGTACTTTTTATCCCATAAATGGGTTCCCCTGGGATAGCAACGGGATAAAACGTTCCTACGAAAAACACACTTTCACGCTAAATATATCGAACAGATTTGGATTATATTTTTAAAACAACTTACTAGGTTTCTTTTTCAAATGTTTTTATGTAAAATTCTTAAAAGTAGAAGTAATAGTGAATGTGAAATTACCTACCTACCTATAACCTACCTACCTATAAAGTGAAGCTAGAATTAAGTTAAATTAGGTAAGCATACAAAATGTTATCTTTTGCTCAATAAATTTATTCTTATTCTTATTCTTATTCTTAAACACTAATATCACACCAATCACACTATCACATCACACTAATATTATAAATGCGAAAGTTTGGATGTTTGGATGGATGTTTAGATTTTTGGATGTTTGGATGTTTGGATGTATGTTTGTTCCTCTATAACTCGACAACCACTAAACCGATTTGGCTGAAATTTGAAACATAGATAGATAATGACCGGGAATAGGACATAGGCTACTTTTTATCCTGAAATAATGCACAGTTCCCGTGGGATAAACAAAATAGTAGTCCACGCGGGCGAAGCTGCGGGCGTCAGCTATGACTCCCGCGAATAATGACCGGGAATAGGACATAAGCTACTTTTTATCCCATAAATGGGTTCCCATGGGATAGCAACGGGGTAAAACGTTCATACGAAAAATACACTTTCACGCTAAATATATCGAACAGATTTGGATAATATTCTTAAAACATTATTATCACACTAATCACACTAATATCACACTATCACACTAATCACACTAATATTATAAATGCGAAAGTTTGGATGTTTGGATGGATGTTTGGATAGATGTTTGGATGGATGTTTGGATGTATGTTTGTTCCTCTATAACTCGACAACCACTGAACCGATTTGGCTGAAATTTGAAACATAGATAGATAATGACCGGAAATAGGACATAGGCTACTTTTTATCCCGAAAAAATGCATGGTTCCCGTGGGATAAACATAATAGTAGTCCACGCGGGTGAAGCCGCGGGCGTCAGCTATGACTCCCGCGAATAATGACCGGGAATAGGACATAAGGTACTTTTTATCCCATAAATGGGTTCCCCTGGGATAGCAACGGGATAAAACGTTCCTACGAAAAACACACTTTCACGCTAAATATATCGAACAGATTTGGATTATATTTTTAAAACAACTTACTAGGTTTCTTTTTCAAATGTTTTTATGTAAAATTCTTAAAAGTAGAAGTAATAGTGAATGTGAAATTACCTACCTACCTATAACCTACCTACCTATAAAGTGAAGCTAGAATTAAGTTCAATTAGGTAAGCATACAAAATGTTATCTTTTGCTCAATAAATTTATTCTTATTCTTATTCTTATTCTTAAACACTAATATCACACCAATCACACTATAATATTATAAATGCAAAAGTTTTGATGTTTGGATCCATCTTTTTCTTAGAGAACCGTTAGCAAAACCAAAGCGTCACATGTTTTTGGCTAAAAAATTTCCGCTCGCTTCGCTCGCATATTACTTTGATGAGTATTTTACGAACAAATTAATTTACTGTTAAGAACCGACAACCATCCATCTTTTACTTAGAGCACCGTTAGCAAAACCAAAGTGTCACATGTTTTTGTCTAAAAAATTTCCGCTCGCTTCGCGAGCTGGGGAAGCTCGCTTCGCTCGCATATTACTTTTACTATTTTACGAACAAATTAATTTACTGTTAGGAACCGACAACCATTCATCTTTTACTTAGAGCACCGTTAGCAAAACCAAAGTGTCACATGTTTTTGTCTAAAAACTTTCCGCTCGCTTCGCGAGCTGGGGAAGCTCGCTTCGCTCGCATATTACTTTTACTATTTTACGAACAAATTAATTTACTGTTAGGAACCGACAACCATCCATCTTTTTCTTAGAGCCCCGTTAGCAAAATCAAGTGTCACATGTTAAATTTGTCTAAAAAATTTCCACTCGCTTCGCTCGCGTATTACTTTGATGAGTATTTTACGAACAAATTAATTTACTGTTAAGAACCGACAACCATCCATCTTTTACTTAGAGCACCGTTAGCAAAACAAAAGTGTCACGTTTTTGTCTAAAAAATTGCTCGCTGACCTCGATGCTCGCTTCGCTCGCATATTACTTTGATGAGTATTTTACGAACAAATTAATTTACTGTTAAGAACCGACAACCATCCATCTTTTACTTAGAGCACCGTTAGCAAAACAAAAGTGTCACGTTTTTGCCTAAAAAATTTCCGCTCGCTTCGCGAGCAGGGGAAGCTCGCTTCGCTCGCTGGCCTCGATGCTCGCTTCGCTCGCATATTACTTTGATGAGTATTTTACGAACAAATTAATTTACTGTTAAGAACCGACAACCATCCATCTTTTACTTAGAGCACCGTTAGCAAAACAAAAGTGTCACGTTTTTGTCTAAAAAAATTCCGCTCGCTTTGCTCGCATATTACTTTGATGAGTATTTCACGAACAAATTAATTTACTGTTAAGAACCGACAACCATCCATCTTTTTTTTAGAGCACCGTAAGCAAAACAAAAGTGTCACGTTTTTGTCTAAAAAATTTCCGCTCGCTTCGCGAGCTGGGGAAGCTCGCTTCGCTCGCATACTACTTTCATCAGTATTTTACTAGCAAATTAATTTACTTCGACAACCATCCATCTTTTTCTTAGTTCACCGTTATCAAAATCAAGTAGGTACCTACTTATCGCATGTTGCATTTCTCTAAAAAATAATCAGCTCCCACCGCGAGTAACACCGCAGGGCACAGCTAGGCAGTAGGACATAGGCTACTTTTTATGCTGAAAAAATTCACGGTTCCCGTGGGATAAACAAAATAGTAGTCCACGCGGGCGAAGCCGCGGGTGTCAGCTAGTTTAAAAATAAAAATGAAATAAAATCATTTATAATTTTTTAAAATCTACAAATCTGCATAAGTACTTACTTAACAAAAAACGTGAATGACCTCGAAAGTTTGGATGTTTGGATGTATGTTTGTTCCTCTATAACTCGACAACTACTGAACCGATTTGGCTGAAATTTAAAATATAGATAGGTAATGAGCGGGAATAGGACATAGGCTACTTTTTATCCAGGTGCCACGCGAGCGATGCCGCGGGCGGAAATTTTTTGGAAAATAACTAGGTATTTTGTACTAGTGGAGCGAGCCGCGGGCGCCTGGTGACGTCACAGCCAGTCGCGGCCTTCTCGCGAGCGTTTTTTAGATTGGTGCACTAAAATCTCTGTAACTCGGTCATTTTTGATCCGATTAAAAAACCAAAAACACAGTATTTTTTGTTTTTTTTGTATCTACAAATCTGCATACTCAACTAAAATCGTGATTCTTTCTCATTTGTATAGAGAACACGCATAGTGCAACACACTATACATAGGGTCTATGGAAGTACAATAGAAGTCGTCTCAAAATGAATGACATAAAAAAGTCCTATTCTAAAAATGTCCGCTACAGATTTCCGTGTGCAAAACGTCCGCTCGATGTCCATAAAACCTTATGTAAATGACCCTTTCGATCGGGTGTTAAAATCAGCTCCCGTGGGTGGCTGACTCAGTCGCCATATTTGTACATTTTCGTCTCTAAAAAGTCCAAAATAGGAGGGGAAACAATTAAACGTGAGTTTTTGTCCATATCTTTAGGCTTGACCATTTTTGGTGCGGCTCCCGTCTTACCAGTTAGTATGACAATAGAGATGGTATTTAGTTAGGCGGTTTTGGGAACTTTCTCCTAGCTAAGTAATTAGTTTTTGTTCTTGTGTCACGAGGATCGTAAGTGTATTGTGTAACACGGGTGCAGTGAGTGAACGGTCATGAAAATGGTAACGAAACAAAAATTACTATGACTATAACTATCCGCTCTACTTATAAACTAAAAGTAACTTTCTTTACTAACTTACTTTTAAAGTAAGTAACTTAGGTACCTACTTACTTGAAAGTAAGTTATTTTTAACCGACTTCCAATAAGGAGGAGCTTCTATGTTCGGCTGTACCTATGTATGTTTTTTTTATTACATAGAAACTCCTTTCAAATTCTGTCAAAATTGAAACACCGTTTAAACTATTGCCTTCCTTTTTTTGTTAGATAGTCACAAATAGTGACAGGGCGAATCTTGAGTATTGTTTAACTAGTGTTCAACTTGAGAGGCCTTATATTTTGAAAAAAAAAAAAATCCTTTGAAGAAGTCTAGGCGGTAGTCAGAGTCTCGTCCAATTGTATTTTCTCTCATCCAATTTGACATAGAATAATGCTGGACATTCCACACAGCATCATTGTAGCCCCAAAGTAAACAGAGCTTGTGCTATGGGAACCACATGACTGATATACTACTTTCCATAAGTTAAAACACCCAGACCCGAGACAAATATTTGCAGATCAGACTAACATTTGTCCCGCGGCGCGGATCGAACCCGCAACCTCATGCGTCTCAGGCAGGTCTTCAACTATTACGACGCAGAAGTGAAAAGTGTCACTGACCCAAGTATCCAAAAAAGAACGAGTAGCAAATTTACCTAAACTGTGGTGTGTGTGTAGGTGGTGGTGTAGCACAGAGGTGGTACATACGAGTATTAAACAAATATAAATCACAAACTGATTAATAAACGAGTATATCTTCATAAATCAAAGTAATTTATTTCGACTGTCAATTCTTTGTTTGAGCCAAAATTAACTATTTGCATACTAATTGAGTTATTTCAATAATTATTCGAAAATTAATCGAAGCTTTGAAAAAGGCAAGAAGAAAACTGATCTTAGCTTCTTAACTAAGATTTAATCGAAACGAAAATATGATCACAAAACTGTATCCTCAGGGCGCGGTGGACATTCTCCGAGATTTTTAGGGAGTGGACACACTGCGTTTTTTGCAGCGCGTTTGTATCGATCGATACGAACGCGATGCGAACGCGCTGCCCCCTCCCGGTTCGCTTTTGTATGGAAAAAAAACGCGTTGCGAACGCGCGTTTGAATCGATACAAACGCGCTGCTCAAAAACGCGCTGCAGAAAACGCAATGTGTCCACTCCCATAGGCACTTAAGGTCCTTTGAAGGGAGTAGTCAGATGTCATTGATACTGCCCACATTTTGCAAATGTTATCATTCCATTCGTTTTTCAACCACTACGTAGTGGTATCATAAGCGCTTCCATATCGGATATTATTATCGAACCCGGCTAAAATGTCATTAAGCTTCACCGGAGGCCTTCAGGCGGCCTATAAACTTCATCACAGAAGTTGACCACAAGCTTAAACGAACTTACTTAAATTCATACGGCAGACAAGTGTATTTCAAATTGTATAAGTTTAATTTTATTTACCAAGGACTTTAAATAGAAAGAAAATGATCTGCCCATAAAAGGAGCGAAGGTCGCGATTGGTCACCGCGTGATGACGTCACCGGCGCCCGCGCATCTGCACAAAGGTTTGTTATGATTTATTTATCACGAATCGGGTCGTGGTCTATCAGCTAAATGGTGGTCTTTCATAGTGGTGATCTTGAACAAGTTATGATGTTACTTTAGGAGTTATGTTTCGAGGTTCACTATTTTAAAGCTTGGGTATAAAGACATAATTGTTTTGATTTTAAAAAATAATCACCAGAAGAAAATTTCACTTTCAAAACTTTTGTGAGTTGTACTAGACATTATTTTAACACACGGGAATTACTTATATTGTGAGACGCGACCGCGAGGAGAAACATTGTCGGTATCTAAATCGACGATATTTTTACGTGAGTAATTCCCGTGTGTTAAAATAATGACCAGAAGAAAATATCCTAAACTGCGTGGTGAATATTCTTGGTATACAAAATCTTAACACGTTCAGTGACTATGACGCTCGAGCTTTTCTTCGGATAGCACCGTAGTGGCTGAGCAGGAATGGGTTATACTTTTGTAAAAATCTAGAATAGATCATGAGGCCTTTCAGACACCGCAGGACGTGGCAGACAATGCGTTATTCCATGTAAGCCTCAAAGGCTAATGTTTAATGGCCTATTAATATCAATTACATTTGATTTATGCAACATACAGCTGCATAGACTACCGGAAGAAATGCAGCCCGAATTCTAATCACCAAGTCAACGTACTCCAAAAACAATATCCTGCGAATGTGACCGAAATAGACATTAAAAAAAAATTCACAAAGCCATACTAACTGTTACATTATGTGTGGCACTTCCCTCAGTCGCTTCCGCCTTTAAAAAGGTTGTTGACGTTTGCTGTACTAAGTAGTTACTATTCTGTGGCGCGTGAAATTAGAAATTCAGGAGTGGTACAAAATTACCTATAGCCATTTGAATCAATAAGTAGGTATATTTTGACTGTCTGGGAATTATTTGATGCTTGTCCGTTTCTGATTGATTTGTTTATGAAATTATTGACTAGAAATAGAAACTTGCCTAATTCTTCTATCAACTTTAAATTATCAAATAAATTAGCCTAAAACATAATGTAGAATAGCATTTAAATTCCATTCGATTCAAAATTAAACCTTTTCTCTACGACCCTAGTCACATTTTACCGCATAACACAATTTTTTTTTAATTGGTTTTTAATCTTAAAAAAAAGAACAAACCTCTTTGACTAGTTTTTAATTTTTGAATTTAAAAAAAGAAACAATGTGCTAGTTTACTTATAAACTTATTTTAAAATTGAAACACCGTTTAAACTTTTGACATCCTTTTTTGATTTTCCTGTCTCTATTATCTAACAGGCAAATAGTGACAGGGCGAGTCTTGAGCATTGTTTAACCAGTGTTCAAGTTTATACTAGGCCTAATAAGTTAACTTACTAACTTTTCGAAACAAAAAGTTTTGACGTGTGTTCACTCACGTACCAAAATCTAGGCGGAAGTGAGTACTTCCTAGGTGGTGTAACAAGCTTGTGGTCACTGGCCTCTAGAACTGCCGAATTGTAATTCTATGTTCAACACCAGCCATTATTTTGTCATCACCATGTGCACTGAGACGAAGGTGGAGAAATGACTTGCGGGGCTAAAAAGGCCGTTATAACAGAATCATAAATGATTCGTATTATCCTATTCTATTAAACGAGCAATATTTGTTTATTTGTTTGTAGGTACTCACGTTCTCGAAAACGGCTCTAACGATTTCGATGAGTAGTACGGCGGTTTACGGGGGCGAAAAATTGATCTAGCTAGGTCTCATATCTGGGAAGATTCGTTTTCTCGGCATTTTCACGCAAAAAGATTTACCAGTGCAACGTGGTTCGTAATTCCACGCAATTTGTTGTGACTAAAGTGGCCGAGTGGATAGGGTAGCCTCCTTCCAGCGGAAGGCTGCAAGTTCGTATCTCAGCCACTGAAAGTTTTTATTTTCTTTTTTAATTTAAAACTCGATCCCACAACCTTTAGAACAAAAGTCTAGGTACTTACGGACACTACGCTCTCATGGCTTCAATCAATCAATCAAGTTTATTTGACTCCAAAACTATACCTAGTACAAAAGGTGCTTAATTTCTAAAAGATAATTGTAGTTTGATGGTATGTTTTGTGCGAGTCTGGTGCCTGAAATAGGTTTTTTTAAAAACCTGTGGTACATGTCACCAGAGCCCCCACTCCACGGGTACCTACATTAAGATCACATAAAATTACATTTGTACAAGCAGTGCAGTGAAAAAAGGCTGTGTCACTGGAACTATTAAAATATAAATCTTCTGTATTCAAACAAACAATAAATATATTTATCATATTTAATTTGAAATGAAATTTCATGTCACGAAATCTCCAGGGCCTGTATTCTATTAAATGACAACCGCTTTGGTTTTGGTTCGAACTCTTAAATGTCAGCCATTTGGTGAATAGTAGAATAGCTTTTCAAAAATTTGTTCTGCCAAAGTTCAAAACCTCACCACAACTGAGTCGTTTGTTATTAGTAGTCATGGAAACAGTCGCTTTAGTTGAGGTTTTGGTTGAGGTTGATAAAAAGTTCGGTACCGGAATCGACGCCCAGATCACGTATGCAGGACTTTCCTAATTGCAGTAATTCATGGTGCATAGCAAATGTCTAAACATTAGAAAATGCATTTTAGAACCTTTATCTCAAAGCGATAGAGTTCAAAATGGTGTTTGTATTCGCAACCGCTTTACAGTGTTGTTTTCGATATGAATTGTGTATTTTACATGATTTATATTAGACTAACTTCCGCCCGTGGCTTTGCCCACGAGGTACCAACATAACATTAGCCTATGTTCATCCTGAAACTTCATTCTAAATACTGGTGAAAGAATTTTTGAAATCGGATGAGTAGTTTCGAACCTCCTACATTATAATATTAGTACCTACCTATAGATATAGATTAAAAGGAAAATAAGGAGTGTTATCGTTGCCTAAGCAAGGAGTAAAGTCAAGAGTTAGCTTATCTTTAAAAAAAAGGTCAATTAATCTAAGAGGATGGTGTTATTCAACCATACTCGTACAATTAGCACAATAGGCATTACATCGTCCTCTTGTGTGTAACCGCATAATGTGTGCATTAACACGAGCTCTAAACGGTGAAGGAAAACATCGTGAGGGTACCCGCGGCTTAGTCAGCCCCACACGTGTTGACCATATCTTTCCTGTGGATATGGCCGGTTAAGCTGAGAAGATGGTTTAGGCGCTGGGCAAGCCTACTCCATCTCAAACAATGGCCCAGGCACTACAGTGTCCCGTTAAGTGTAAAGATTGCCTCCTGACACTGTATAAATCATCTAGTAAAGATGTAAAGGCCTAAGTTTTTTTTTGTGTGTAACCATAGGTTGCCTCCTGGTGGCACTGTATAAATCATGAATGAATGAAGGCTATAAACTCTCATGAGATTTGTCTATTGTTCGCTTACTAGTTTTCAAAAAGGTGCAAGCACCTCTCTTCCTGATCGTCAATGTGTTCTGCATACGAAACTTTACCGGACGTCACTGTGTGAACTTTTCAACAATGACCATCCAAAAATACAAGGTATTCTCAACTCTATTTCTATAGTTGTAGAGTTGTTTCACTTGGAATATAAAAGTATTGGTTTTTTTTAACGGAAGAAGTGTGTCTACTTGGATGACATAATAACTCAACACGTGCTGTAAATAATAAAACGGATAAGTGTGAGTAGAACATAATTATAAAATTAGCATTTGATTTTCCCGTTAGCACCGATTCAATGTTATAAGCTAAACAATTTTCTGCACTCTCGAGGTGCATTTCTATTCATAACTCTGAAGATCCTCGACAGATCCTCACCAAATTTTTGTGGCACCAATCGGAAAGTATACCCTTTTAAAGAAAAAAAGAATTTTCCAAATCGGTCCCGTGTCAATTCTAGTACCAAATTTTTTATCATCCTCAAGCAAAACCTCAACTAAACCTTAGATTTTCGACTGTTTCCTATTCTACTAATGACAAACGACTCAGTTGTGGTGAGGTTTTAGCTAAGGTTTGGACTTTGGCAGGACAAATTTTTGAAAAGCTATTCTACTATTCACCAAATGGCTGACATTTATGAGATCGAACCATAACGCAGCGGAATGATTGAGGTTGTCATCTAGTAGAATTGGGGGGCAGGCGTCTTTGAATAATCCGTGAACATACAATCAATCTAAAACATTTATTTGCAACTAAGTAAAACAACAACATAAGTTAGTACTATGTAAAAAATAATAAAAAAGCACAAAAAAATATACTTACCTACTTAAGTATAAAAAAGCACAAAAAAAAAAAAGATTTCGACGAATTGAGAACCTCCTTTTTTTGAAGTCGGTTAAAAATGGAAAAGCAATGACTACAGCCATAAAATTGTTAATTCTATTTGCGGTTTTTGACGATGCCCTTTGACTGAGAAACTAAGGTGAATCACTTTTGAATCATGGAATATATTTAGATGTCTGCATAATAATTACGGTAATAGATTTACGGTCATTTTTTATTATTGTCTGTGGTTTTGGTAAGGAATTTTTACTCCGCTACTACATTCTCAATTTACTGAAAAGAAAAATGTACTGATTACCAAAAATATGTAGGTATCTGATTACCGATTATACTAATTAGGTACCAAAAAATATACTGATTACCGACTTACTATCTTCGGATGGAAAGTCCAACTCGACCAACACGGCATTTTGCCAAATCTTTTCTATAATAATTCACATCACACATACGAGTTGAGTGACCTGAGTAAAGGCGATATTTGGCAGGTGATGATTGAAAGCCATTTCCTCACCGGAAAGAGAACCGACAGCGCCTACGCCGAATATTTAGTTATTGACACGTTTTTGTTCTCTATGTTTCTATAGAACTTTCGATACAAAGTACTAAAAAAACGTGGACTCGCGATGAATCCTAAGGCTGATTTTAGTCTCACGCTCACCGTCAGCGCTGATAGGCGAGTGATCTTTATTACAATAAAATAAGGATACTGATTGTCCAGCACTGACGAGAGCAATCAGCGTAGCCATTTCTGCTAAACAATCAGTATCCTTATTTCATTGTAATAAAGATCACTCGCCTATCAGCGTTGACGGTGAGCGTGAGACTAAAATCAGCCTTTAGGGATGGCTCAGAGAGGACCAATTCTCTCAGATGGCATAAAAAGTCGCACGTCGCAGTACCATCCTTATCTTGTGGACATTCCATCCACTCGTGCCACGCGGTTCTCCTCCACCTTCATCATCCGCACTGCTAAGGTCTGGAACTCGCTGCCGGCTTCTGTTTTCCCCGAAAACTATAACCTGGGTCTCTTCAAGTCAAGAGTGAATAAGTGTCTTCTAGACCTTTGTGATCCATCGTCAGCCACATCGTCGCTTACCATCATGTGAGATTGTGGCTAAACAAAAATCTATCTACAATAAAAAAAGGTCTATGCCTAACAGTGGGCAAAGTCGGGCTATGTTGAGGCAGATGATGATGTTTATGACATATACTCGTACCTACATACAGTGCTCTGCGAGGAAGCGCTGAGGTGACAACTGGTAGACCAGTCTTTTCCATTGTGTTGTCGGCGCAGTGATTCCTCTTTTAAAGGATCAGCAGCGCGAGTGTGACTTCTCTGGTGTCGCAGGCGTCTATAGGCTACGGTAACCGCTTACCATAAAGTGGGCCGTATGCTTGTCTGCTATCTTAGTAGTATAAAATATATAAAAGTATTTACGAGTCGGGGTACGTCAATTATTATGATAGACGGAAGCTAGATTACAATTACTAGGTGTTAGGTATCCAGCCTTGACCAATGAGTAATGTGCTATACGAATCTCATCATTAAAGTCACGTACACTCCGATATTGGCACGCCGTTTATAAACAATGACTTTTATATCATTTAGCTAATCAATAAACCTATGAATATTATCATCAATGATGCAGAAGACAAACCACATTGTATATGTGCTTCAGTCAACTATACTTTATTTTGGAAGTCCACAAGTTTGAAGTCGACTTACTAGACTTTTGAAGAACCTTTTGTTTTTCAGGTGTTCGTAAAAAGTATGTTATTCTAGTTTGGTTTTCGTTGTAGCTGACACGGATTATATCATACTGATATTACCGAAATAGAACGATAGGTATTTACTTTTTTACTCTTTATCGTCAAGGTTAAAAATGATGCCAATTGAACAAAGTATTGGCCTATAGGGTCGTTTAGATGGAGAGAGTTTTTGGGGCGATAATCACCTTGAGAGTCTCGCTTAAAACAAGAGAAAATTATCAACTTCTAAGCAGTCTCAGAATCAGAACATAATGAAAGAGATAATTTAAACGAACTAACGGGACTTTATCGCGTAGTTACTCTTACCTAAGTCTACCCGTGACCACAAGAGCTGAAACTTTAACGCACTCGAAACGTCGGGAAATAATAAAATAAAGTAATTACGCGATAAAGTCCCGTTGTTTAAATTATGTCTACAGATAACGAAAGTTTAAAATGTGAGACTGAAAGAGCTCTGCTGAAGCATGCGTTAATGGTAGTGTTAAGGTGTAAGGACCGGATGGAGACAAAGACAATAGTGTAACGTCAATGCCGCTGTATAATTAATGATTACATTTGAACATCTTCATTCTTTAGATCATGTCTTCAAACAGCGAGGAGTAATTAATACTTTATCAGGAAGCGCTCGTCTTGTACCTTAGTCGTTCTTCATCAAAGTTAATATTGACCAATAACGTATAAGAACTTATTGCATTAAGCGCGATTAACATGGTGCGAAGGCGAGAAACTATATAGCTACATTACGGGGAAAACAGAAGCCGGCAGCGAGTTATAGGGTCTTACTTATGAAAGATGCTTAAAGATGAACACTGGTTAAACAACGTCCTGTCTTTATTTGTGGATAGTGGCGAATAGAGACAGGACGTTGTTTAACCAGTGTTCAACTTTAAACATCTTTCATAAGTAAGGGGGCCAGACCTTAGCAGTGCGGATGATGTATAAAATTACATAAGGGTATAAGAATAAAAGAACCATTCTTTATTAATGAATTAAGAGCCAAATTAGGCACATTACCACACAGGGCTTTACGACCTGGATCCGAGTCATACATTAACCAGAGTTATTTTAATATACAATTAAAAGGCGCGCGCGCACTATCAAGAAGCCATGGGTATGTCAAATATCTGTTTATGTGAGTTTATGCTTATATGACCGCGTAGGATCTACTTTTAGATGTGTTCGTAATATGGGTAAGACTTTCCAAAATTATTAAAAAAAAATATTATTATTATAGTTAGCCCATTATGTCTCACTGTTGGGCAAAGGCCTCCCCTTGATCTTTCCAAACATCACGATCATGTACCATCTGGGCCCACGCCATGTTAAAGGCATTCAGCTCGTCGCGCCAAAAAAAAAATATGATCACGTATTTCCATGGCGCGGTAGAAATTCTCCTAGATATTTTTTTAAGAATTTTGCAAAAGCTAGCATTCCATACGTGACGGGTTGCAAGCCTGTCGCAGCCTTATAGAAGATTTTTATGTATATTGAATGAAATAGCAGGCTATTTAATCCGTGCGAAGTCGGGCCACTAATAAACTTAAATACAACAAGTGACTAAATTAAAAATAAAAAAAAAACCGACTTCAATTCTAAAAGCTTCTTATCTCCGAAGATTCTCAACAGATCATCACCATTTTTTTATGGCAGCAACTGGAAAGTTTGAAAGGGTACTTTCGAACAAAAAAATAAATTTCCAGGTGTCTTTGAGTAATCAGGTAATATCCAAAAAATAAAAAGGTTCCGACGAATTGAGAACCTCCTTTTTTTTAAGTCGGTTTAAAAGATTACGATTTCATGCATATGAAGTTGAACCCTAACAATGAATTACCCTTGTTTTACGTCAAAGAACGGTTTTGGACCGTTTATTTTCAAAGAAAACGGCCGTTTAATTGCTTAATCAAGCCGATTAAGTGTAAACAATGTCGACTTAACACCTCAGTAATTCTGATGCCTTGGATTTATAGTTATAGTTTTAAAATGAGCGTAAATAGTTTATTGACCTTTGCAAGTTGACATCGCAACGGTGCTTTCATTGTTTACGATTCAATTACGGTTTTTCAAGTAAGAATTATTTAATTGTTTACAAATGAGCCAGTAAAAAACCTATACTTAGTGTCTCTTATTTATCGTGCATAAAAATAATAATATTCTGCAACAAAAAAATCCAATGATATGTCAGAATTAGTAGCAGTCATTGTCGTGTACAGTAGGTACAGTATGGGGTTCTTCGAAAAGGGCGTTTTGAAATTTTTAAAAGGTCATCAGCGCAAAGTTGACTCCTCTGGTGTCGCAGGCGTCCATAGGCTACGGTAACGGCTTACCATCGGAGGGCCATATGCTTGTCTGCTACCTTAGTAATATAAAACAAAGTCATGTAGTTCCCATAACACAAGCAACTTACTTCTTAAATAATGCCTGTGTAAAGTGTGTAATGTCCAACATTATTTATTAAGTAAGTATTATTTATTATTATTATTAATTCTACCTACGACTTTCGGAAAGGAAGTGGAGATTCAATATGAGCTCAAAACGGTGAAGGAAAACATCAAAAAAGTAGTTGGATATTGGAAAAGGCAGTGATGTTCTGCCACGTATGAAATGCTACCTTCCTTCTGCACAGTGTGGCCGTGTAGCAAATATAATATTTGGATGTGCCCCTGATTTTGGATGTACCTACTATACTCCCTTAGATCTTCAAAGAAAATTGAACTGACCTCTCGTGTTTAAAATAAAAACATGATTTACAAAGGTGTTGAAATAAATGTGTAAACATCTAGGTTACCATTCAATTTATTCTTACCAAACCGTCCATGACTAATTTGTCGCAAACAAATTATGAAAGCTCGTAAAATCCACTAATTAATTAAACACCAAAGTTTCGAAACGAGTCCTTTTGCAAACTCCTAATATCATAAAATATCCACATGGCCTTATTTACCCAAAAAAGCCCATCCGAACATAATTATCGACGTTTTTAGCAAATCTATCAATTTCAAATTAAAATAAAAAAGAGTTAGAGATATAAAAATAGTCAAGTGAGACAGAGATGCCAATATTTATAGACGCAAATGTAACCTCAATTTTATAGCAACCTTAAAAGGACCGAGCAGAAAGGATTTTATTTATTAAATTCCAAAGGATATCTAACATTATTTCTATAGTTTTAAGACATAGAATCGAATAGCAACGGAATAAACGTACCGTGTGCAACCGCCAACACAGATTATGACAAGTAAATTATAGTAATGAAGTCGTTTGAAATGGTTAAAATATGTTTTTATGCTTTTAAAGTTAGTGTAGATATTACGAGATATCTTTACATCTTGTTATTACATCGATGTGCTGCTGTGTAACATAATAAAATAATTAATATTCTACTTTTGTACTAGATAAATAATAATAATAATAAATGTATCCGCACCTTTATAGCATACAGTAGTTCTTATGATACAGTATAGCCTTAGAGGTAAGTTAAGTACCTAAACTAAGATTTAATATTCTGTTGGATAAGTAGGTTCTAGCGCCCACCCTCATTAACATTTGGACATATTTTTAACATATTTTTTTCCTACATACATTTTTTTTTATTGTAGACTTTTGTTTAGCCACAATTTCTACCTGATGGTATGCAGGAAAATCTATTAGGTATTATTATTTAACAAGTGTAGTGATAGGTAGGAAAAATCTAATTAGTTACCTAATTTGGCTACTGTATACTGTAGGTATGGTCATTAGGAAAAAGTAGACTGATATCTATAACTACCTCTAGGTACATAGTATCAAATAAAGTCGCTTTCCGCGTCTGTCTGTATATCCACTAACTCCTCCAAACTACGCGACGGATTTTGATGCGATTTCCACCATCAGTTAGATAATAGAATTTTTCCCGAAATGTTTATACAATAAATACTAAGTATAGATAAATAATAAAGCCCCGTGAGAAGCCTCGGCGGATCTCTAGTAAACTGCTACTCACATATGGCTATTATAGGTATAATATATAGGTACTTACCTATATATCAAACAGCTAAGTATAATAATTTGAAAAAAAGTATTCTAAACTGCTTTAAAAACTCTATTATTTATAATACCTTTTGATTTTTCTAAATTTTGTAATAGTAATGATAGAGTAAATACATCATACACATCACCCTTTAAATAACCAGTCATCACTATCATCTATCAACTCAATGAACGGATAAATTAAATCGTAGGGTACCAATTACCAAACTGTAAATCTCACTTTATTTACAACCTAAGCGATGAAATAATATTCCATTTCCTAAGCGCAAATTATACTCATTACACTCTAATTACTAGCGCCCAGCGCAGGTGTGAAATTATTATAATGAGCCAACTCACTCATCGCTCATTTCATTCACTCGTTCATTACACATACGCTGTTGTTTTTTGATCTGTGGCGTAATCAATGGTTTTACGATAGATCGACTGATAATCATGGTCGATTGAAACTGATTTAGTTTTTAGAGAATTTGAATTGTTCAACTGTATGAGAATGGAAGTATAAAATTGTGTGAAGAATCCGCCTGTTTTTAGATTGAATTCGTTAACAAATCTAATTTTACACACATTTCAGAATCTGAGAAATAAATTTTGTTTTGTAAGATCTGTTTGGATTCGGTTCTACACAGCATTTAGTAAAATTTGGAACGAATGTCTTCGGCAAAAAAGTTTGAAATCAGGTAAACAGCACACGTCCAACAATTCGAATTGTGTTGGAATTTAATTGGAATATTAAACAAAGTTACACAAATGTTTGCAAGAAAATTGAGCGTGGAATCACAAAAGTAAGAGATTAACAAGCCTTTGATGCGCATTTGAGCAAGTTTACAAGGCAGAAAGTTGAACAAAAAGAGTATTTCGGTATACGAACACGTTTCTAACACGACCTGGCACATGTTCCACGTTTTTGCGAACATGTCGAAGCATGTATCGTGCATGAATCGGAAATGACTTCGAGACTTTTAAATGCCAATTTTATATTACCTTTTCGTCGGTAGATAGTTGTTTTTAAAACCAACCGTTCCTGTTTTAATTTTTTTTGTTGCAATTTTTGCCTACTTATACTATACCTACTTAACGGGACACTGTAGTGCTTGGGACATTGTTTGAGATGGAGTAGGCTTGCCCAGCACCTCCATATCCACAGGAAAGACATGGTCAATACGTGTGGGGCTGACTAAGCCGCGGGTTCCCTCGCGATGTTTTCCTTCACCGTTTAGAGCTCGTGTTAATGCGCATATAAATCTTTCGAAACGAAAAATCCATTGATGCACGGCAAGGATTCGAACCCACGACCTTCGGATTGAAAGTCAAGGTACTAACCAACTCGGCCAACACGGCTCTTCACCGTTTAAAACTCGTGTTAATGCGCCTATAAATTTTTCGAAACGAAAAATCCATTGATGCACGGCAAGGATTTGAACCCACGACCTTCGGATCGAAAGTCGCAGTACTAACCAACGCTTCCAACACGAAAGTAAGTACGTAAGTCAGTACTTACCTTCATTGTTACATTGAGCCGTGTCTAACATTTACATTTCGGCAAAATCTAAAAAGCTCTATAAAGTATCAACTTGAAACATTTTCTAAGATATAAAATGTAACCCGATAAATCCCGCAAATGTTTGATTACAATGTTTACAAGCGAGCCACGTAAGCTATAACCATGAAATGTAACTGCCTGGACACCGCTCTGCACATGCCACGCCAAGCCTACACAGACGAACCAATCCTTGGACGCATCAACCTATAGACTAAATTCTATCATCTAATAACTCAAAAATGATTTAAAGTTCTCTCACTTTGAATTTTAAGTCATAAATTTTATACATTTTGCTTATGATTTAATGCAATGATTGTCAAAATTATTCGATAACACATTCCATGCCCCTGTTCAATAGTGCTCTCCGGGGGAGAATTTACAAAAAAATATTTAGGTTATTTTATAATTAATACACTTTGAAAATGACACGTGCAAAATTTTGACACCTAAGCCATAAAACCTTTGGTAATGTTCCCGAAGTCCGTGATGGGCAGGTTAACACTTAACCATTGCATGTCATTCAATGTCATTTTTTGGTCTGCATTTGTGTTTTGGTGATGATGATTTCAGACATGAGAAGAGAGCTTCATTTTCATGATGAGAGTTTTCATTTTGTAACGAAGGTTCTGTACATTTTTTACTGCTTGCAATGTCCATAACATTGTGTGTTCAAGATACGTTACAACAGCTTTGTTCAGCAAAAATGTCATCATTCCTGAACGTCAGTAGGTACTCATACAAGCACGGACGGGCTTTTTGTTGAAATAATGCTTTTGCAATGTTGTCCACTCGACCGAAATGTCTGTACTAATTTTGGTTGTCGTGACAGCATGTTTTAATCTTTTGAGCAGAAAAACCGGCCCGGAACCCTAAAAAACAAAGGATTTAGGGCGTTTAGATCAAGGTGGACTTAATAAGGATTAGTATAGAACGACATTGAGAGAGATTGAAGGGAAATCTCGAAGAACAAGATGGTTGGAAAGATATGGGGGACTTTAGCGTAGAAAAGTAAAAAGTAAGTTCATAGAGCGTGGCCAACTCTGGTGACGGAGTTAGTTTGACTCTTGTTTTAACGACTAAGGGTCTTACTTATGAAAGATGTTTAAAGTTGAACACTGGTTAAGCAACCTCCTGTCTTTGTAGATAGTGACGAACAGAGACAGGACGTTTTTTAACCAGTGTTCAACTTTAAACATCTTTCATAAGTAGGGGGTGAATAATTGTTAAAACTAGCTGTCAACCATCCATTTTGTGACCGCGATCTGAATTATGGTTCTGAAAATAGCGTCGTTAATTGTAAAAGAACGAACTCCTTGATTTATTTTCGTCTCATTATATGAGACCACCAAAGGACACACAAAAACTCTCAATCACCTATAGCTGATAGATTCATTTCAAACAATTAAAACAAATTCCTTCTGTGTTTGAGACCCTGAGCAGTGAGCACCAGTTATGGTTCTTCGGAGGGCATATTAAATTGTCTGTCCCAGCTTTTAAGTCGTTAAGCCATAACGGAGGCCTTTAGGTGGAGTAAAATCTCCGTCACCAGTGTTGGCCACTTGCTCATACGAACTTGATTTTTACTGCTGCGTTATGTTTCGTTCCCCAAAATGACAGTAATTTTGCTGAAAACGTCACCACAACAGAGTCTTTGATCATTAGTAGATTAGGAAACAAAACGAAATCTATGGTTATAGTCGACGTTTTACTTTGTTTGACAAAAATTTTGTTAGTAGAATCGGCCCCCAGTTGATATCGTTACTAACGGTCTCTCATCTATTTTGTCTGTGACTGCGAAGAACGTTGCGTTGTCGTCCTAATACAACGTGTCATCGCGATCATCGCGTGAAAGCGAGATCCTGCCACTGTGCGAATGATTGATATGAATCAATCATTTTAGTAGCTCAACGCATCGCACAAATGACAATTAGGACACCTACACGTGTCCTATACGGACGATGCCTTATTTATTTGTTCTTGTTGCACGAATGCAACTTTTATAAAAAGAGCTTAAAACTAGACAAGTAATGGCAAAGGCTAGCTTAACCCTAGAAAGAGTTCTATGCCATCAAATCTTATTGGGAGAAACAGACGGAATTTACCTTACTCGACGATCTATCAAAAACTAAGCAAGTTTTATACATACTCGTAAACAGTTCAGTATGTCAGTAACTGGTGCCACGGTCCAGCGTATAGTCTGTGTGTTATGGGTCATTGGCAATTCATCGCGGGTCCACAATACCACCCCCACCGGGACGACCAGGGAGGTCGGGGAGGAGACTGGGCCAAAATGTATCTTACCAAAATATTATGTAATTTACTATTACTTTGAGATAGATAGATATTTGAAGCGCTCGTGGCATAGCTTGCTTAGGCATTCTTGATTGATCGTTGAAGTTAAGCAGCGTTGTGCGCTGTCACAATTTGGATGGGTGACCGCAAGTGGCATTACGAGCTGAGCGCTTCCGTGCTTCGGAGGGCACGTTGAATTGTCGGTCCCGGCATTGAAGTCGTTAAGCCATGACGGAGGCCTTTAGGCGGCCTAAAAACTCCGTCACCAGAGTTGGCCACTTGCTCATACGAACTTACTTACTTAGGTACTATTTTTGTGTTCATACAAAATAGGTAATAAAGAGAACCTATTATCTCTATACGAGTACCGGTCACACATGCACACAAACATTGTACGAATATTTTCCATTTTGTAAGGAAACATCGCATAAGCGTGTTCGTGAATGTAAAATGAAATATAATCACGCAGTCGTGAATACGTTGTATATGAAGTACGGTGAATACAGTTATTAGGCCCAAGTAGACATTTTCTCAGATTTTATTAGACATTGATCCATTGAAGATGTCTAAGGGGGTAGTCAAAAGCACGTCCAAATACATAATTGGGCCATGTACCAAACTGTAAATATGCCACCTCTTTTGAAAGTAACTCTACCTGCTTCACTATAAGATCTAGGTTATATTCTCATCCAGGACAGTTTTGGTCTGTAATAATAAGCGTGCAATGAAGAGGATATTTTTAGATAGAAGGAGAGAGACTTTTTTCGTCTGTTTGACACATGTCCACGTTTTGGAAGTTACCATTCCAAAAGCGACAACTTCCGAATACTAAGCCCATCGTACTTTTTCATTTATGGTAAGCGTCCACAGGCCCGCATCGCACGCAGCGGACGGATCGCATCAAGCGGATTATCTGTGTAATGCGATGCGTACGATGCGGACAGGTGGACGCACTTATATGAGTTTCTATACAAATAATACTACGATCCGTTGCGTGCGATGCGTCCGAAGCGTACGATACCGACATGTGGACGCTTTCCTTTAAAAATATAAAATAGCCTATCTGTGTTGCAATTCCGGGCCAGTCTCCTCTATCTGTCCAAACCCTTTTTATTTTCCCCCACAATTAATTGGAGATATCGGTCGCGACGAAATCATTCCGCTGTGACAGCTCCTAAGCCGATTTATTGATTTTTTTCGTGACCCCTATCACAGCGGTCTAGAGTTCAATTTTAAGCAGGCATTTGTTGTAAAAAGTGACGTGGTTTTTGCAGTGATGAGATGGGACCACACATGGTGGATGGGTCCCACTTTCAAAATATAATGATGGAGAAGTAAAAGTGACATTAACGCTTTTCTACTTTTTGTTGGAGCTTTTGAGCAATTGAACTTTCGGCATTAATTGATAATAATTTTGTTTTTTGTTTTCGCTTTTTACGGTTCAGACCACTACTGAGATCGTTTGACATTGGAGATTCTATTTAGACGTCTGGGGTGTGAATAAACATTACACAAATGTTTATTCGAAGCCATATTCTAAAGCGCAGAAAGCACAAATTGAGCTTCTTCTCAGCTTTCTCAGCCAGCCCAATGGATCTGTAATCTCTGTGTGGACAAGACTGGTCCACCAATTGTCACCACAGTGCTTCCTCACAGAGCTGTGTCAACCTTACTCACCGCAGGAACACAACATCATTCGAGAACAATGTTATTTGGCAGCGGTATTCTGTAAGGCGGAGGTACTTCCCCAGTCGGGCTGCTCGAATATCATTCATTGGCCTGTGAACATCTATTGCAGATGATTTAGATGGCGTCAGTCAAGTTATGGAACAGTTTATAGAACATTTTCGTTCATGGCTAAAGAGGCCTAAGCGGGAGTGGCAGCCTCGACCACATTTTTTTACAAATAAAAGACCCTGAAAAGCTCAAATATAGAGTGAGAAAAACCCTCTATGCCCTTCCCTACTATGCATAATAAACATGTTAAATTATTCTGTCTATATTATGTACATTAAGTCATGTGGAGGCCTTCAGGCCACTTGAAAACTCTGCTGCTAGAGCTTACATGAACTTATTTAACAGGTCATATGTTGTTTTTTTTGCTGTTCCCGGATTTGCCCTGACTAGCTTGGCATAGTAAGGCTAGGCTGTGGAAAGTGGGTGGTTGGGTGGCTTTAGCGTGAAAATCTTGAAGAAACTTTTTTGGTATAGATTAGCGGAGGAGTAGGCTTATTAGATATTTTGGAATTTTCAAAAAATCTGAAGATGGACTTCTACAAGTCACGCCTGAATCAATTAACTAGATATCTTAAGTAATAATGTTGTACTCTTCAGAACACAACAAACAATCATTTAAACATCACTCTCCACAATAAATCGGCTGGAAACCAATCATCCGACACAAAGCAGTATTTTGCAGAAGCTCGCTGTCATAAATACAATGAGACTTTCTCTCAAAATTTTTAGAGTTCCGTATAAAAGAAACAGAAAAAAACAAAATTGGTTTTGTGTTCTGTACACTAACTGAAGTATTCCATTCAAACTAAAGTTTTGTAAATAGTCCCACTAGGTAGGTAATAAGAGACTATCTACTACTAAGTTTTGAGGTGCAATGCTTTGAATTATGAAAGAACACTTTCGTACACTTTACAAAACTTAGTTTTAACTTAATGTATTTAATTTAAATTTGCTGTAATTAAATTTTGCACACCATCTAGATGGTAGAATATAATGGCACAACATGTATTGAACATCAGAATTTGTATACCTACCTATATTTATACCTACCTATATTCTGGCAAATAAATATTCTTATATTCTTATTAACTTTAGTTAACTTTAACTTTAATTTTAGTAACTTTAGTTACTACTAAAAAGAAGTTTTACTGAGCGGTTTCTTCCAAGCAACTTTGAAAAAACTTATAAAACAGCAACGGATGTTTGTGTAGTAGATTTAAAACCCTTAAGTTTACATGCACTACTCACCCTTAACCAGTTTTTTTAACATTGCCAAATAATGTCTTAATGAGACAGGATGATGTGTGAGCGACATCACCCGACGGCTGTGTCAACTCGATTCAAATAATCGAGAAGAATCGAACCGAGAGGAATCAGATAATCGAGTACTCGAAAAAGCTTCTGTTGACAGGATATGATTGATTATGGCTATCGGAATTGCGCTTACGCAGTTTCCTTGAAAAAAGTATAGAATGATGTGTGGCTTTATTTCGTTTCTTTGTTAAAAGCTATTGAAGATTTTTGAAAATTCTATGTGAACTTGATATCGATTAGCGTCCAGAAAAAAAACAGAAAAAAAAACACCTAAGTAATCAATTTCTTTGATTAAAAATATTTATACATTTTGTAGGTTCATTTAATTTTAAACACAGGAGTGCGAATTAATTAAAAGTTTGAGGATTAGAATAATTGAAGAAAAGTTGAATCATAATTCTTTAATGGATTTTTTCGTGAATCCAATTTAGACCGTTTATTTCGAATGAATAATTTAATTTTCAAGAATTTTATAATAAAAAAAACTCACAACCGACTTTACTTCCTTGATATTTGACAATTATAACACCTGGAGAATTATAGGTAAACTTAAAAAAAAAATTGGTCTACAATTGACAATAAATTCCATAGAAATTTTCACAATAACTTTTAAATCATTTTGAACAAGAGAAGTCGAAAAAATTCACTAAAGACATATACAAAGTTGTTTTAATCGAAACATTTAAATGTAATGCATCTGCTGAACCAGAAAAAAATTTACTTTTCTTCTTTACGTTATTAAATATTAAAATTCCATGTTTTACACCCTTTAAGGATAAACGTCACTACAAAAATGGGTAACATTGTGCATAACAATTATTAATTAACGCTTTGAAATATGAATAAAAACAAAAATATGATAATATGAATATGGATTTTTTGTTTCTTACGAATGGTTTGTATGTCAACGTTGTAACTGGCTGGACAATCATGACCAAATTGAACTGGAATTTTGTTCTTTAAGTATTTTTTTTTTGTTAATTCCTAATTAGATTAATGAACGACCACAGACGATGCGCGCCGCCGCGCGTTTTAATTTGCATAGACTTTAAGGGACCGGCGAACGTATCTACGTACCTAGGAACGTAATACCAAAATAATTTAAAATATGAGCATATTTTTAGCACTTTATGTTATTATTTGGATAAAGACAGTATTTATCTAGGTTCCTGTAACATTTTTGTTCCAAAAAACTTACTATAGAACAAATGAAAAGAAAAAATGCCATTTTTGGTGTACCTACAAAGATTTCAATTCAATTTGCTTATATTTCTTTTTAGGTAAGTTTTTCGGAACAAAAGTGTAACAGGAACCTAGATAAATACCTAGGTAGGTACTCTCTTAATCTAACAACATAAACTGATAAAAGTATGCTTAAATTTTAAATGATTTCGGTATTACGTTTTTATAGAAATTCGCCTGTCGCAGGCCTCTTAATTCCTCTATTTTACAACGTCAACCGTTCAAAAGTAGCATTGCCGTTGCGTTTTGTTTCGTTCTCCAAAATGACAGTAAACGTCATCACAACAGAGTAACCTAACCTCATTGGTCATATGGTCATTAAGTAGATTATGAAACAAAACGAAATAGTTGACGTTTTGCTGTGGTTGAGAAAAAGTTTTTAAAAGAATAGAAGGGTTGAACACATCGCTTCGCTACGACTCTACCCCCCCCCCCCCCCCCCCTTACTTATGAAAGATGTTTAAAGTTGAACACTGGTTAAATAACCTCCTGTCTCTATTCGTCACCATCCACAAATAAAGACAGGACGTTGTTTAACCAGTGTTCAACTAACTTTAAACATCTTTCATAAGTAAGACCATGCATCTCGAAAGTCAGCTTTATCACGAAAAGTTGAATCTTGAAGAACTAGAACTAGAAATTACCTGCGACTTTTAGTAAAACATTGTCGTCTGGATTCATATTTCTGCGAGTCACGTCAGACAATGGGCCTCAATACGGGAGCCGCGACCCCTGCCCGCTGTATCTCCTATCATCTCGCTACCGACTTCACCCCGTGACCTGGGGAGACCATGGCTTTCAGTAAAGGGAATTATATAATACACACAATGATCCTCTATACACCGTTACTTCTGGGTCAGTTTAAAGCCAGCACCCACTGCTTGTATTGCTTTGTCGTATTCGTGTCGTTGGTTTAGTTTTTGAATTTGATAAGTATTTTATACGAAACTAAATAGTTGAAAAGATTAACAAAAGTGAGGAAAACACTTGGTAAGGTGTCGTAGGCGCGCAGAGCTAATGACCTAGGTATGTATGTATGACTACGACGTAGCGTAGACTCTACGCCGTAGAAACAGCTGAGCACAGAGCACGTATCTCCATGATTTGTCCTGCCTATGTTTCGTGATATTATTAATTGCAAAAAAATAGATCTCATATTTATTATTATTTTTGAGTAAGGTTATCGATATAGATTACGTAGGCGCTTTAAACTGACTAAAAATAAACGGTGTATAAACTGAGGTAGATGCGTTGTACCCCGCTCTGCGTGGCGATCAAAAGTCAAGCTAATTAGCTTGAGTCAACTCATTTGCACTTTGTCTGGCTTCGATGTTACACGCGTTTGCACGCAGCACGTACATTATTTATCTCTTTCTGACAACGGGGTTTTATAATCTCTGCTATTTTTTATTTTTCTTGATTGATATTAAACAAGGCTGCTTATATTCTACTTAAGTAGCTATAACAAAATTTCGTCGCGTTTTAGAGCTTTTTTTATTTTAATGAGTTTTTGATTATACTTAATAACGTGTCTATTGGTAAAACCTCTTTGAATACACAGGAATTATTTATTAAAATTTATTAAAAATGATGAAAAAAAGGGGTGTCATAAGTTTGTAGTGTGTATCTGTAGCTATGTGTATCTGAGGTTCTGTGTATCTGTGGCTCTGTTTGTTTGTAGCATCATAGCTCCTGAACGGATGAACCGATTTTAATTATAATTTTTTTGTTTGAATGATGTCTTTGTTGAGAGTGTTCTTACATAAGTTTCATGAAAATCTGTTCAACCGTTTGAAGATCACCAGCTCTTTTTAATAGTTTACTGGCTGTTGTATTGACGACGCAAACGTATTGACTATGCCTCTCCTGTGGATATGGCTGGTTAAGCTGAGATGATGGTGTATGTGCTGGGCAAGCCATCTGAACATTGTCCCAGGCACTACAGTGTTTCGCAGAGTGGATATCAACCGTTTTTAAAGCCATTGGTCTGTTTGTAGAAAGTCTCAATATAAATGGAAGTGATGGTTACTTTAGCAGTAGCTCTTGTTTTTCGAATGCCAGCATTGTGTCCTGTGGTGCAACTTCGCAGTCAGTCTCGGATTACACATTTGATCACAATTCAACTGAGCTCTTTACATTGACGGTTTTGGGTGTAGGTACTCGTATAAAGTTACAAGCGTATGCCCTCGCGGCGTAACTACCTACCTAATTTTCGAAATAAAATTTTAGTAAAAATCAAATAATGTTTAAGTACCTACTGTAATAAAATAAAATGTCAAGTATCTAGTTCATATAAATAAATATTTGGACTTGCCTCTGACCACTCCCTTAGATATTTACAAAGGATCTAAGTATCTCTTAATTTAGCCACTTGTTTATGAGCACTTTTACCTTTTACCAAAATAAAATAAAACAGAAACTTAATCAAACCAAATACAGTAGAATAAATAACAGTCTAATTTCACCCATTCCCAAACTTCGAAAAGTAATCTTGCTGAAGACTTAAATTCGATCCGTTTCGAAATAAGTTTTTGTATCGAAATATGATTTTATGAATTCGATTCGATAAAATCAACTTAAACGGAAAGATGAAATGTTATGACAAAGGATAAGTTTTTGCTAAAGATGCGATATAACCAAACTAATATTATATGATATCAATCAATTTGTTTGTTTGTCATGATAAAAGTAAGAGTAAGGTCGTATGAGCAAGTGGCTAACTCTGGTGACGGAGTTTTTAAGCCGCCCAAAGGCCTCCATCATGGCTTAACGACTTAAAAGCCGGGACCGACAATTTAACGTGCCCTCCGAAGCACGGAAGCGCTCAGCACGTAATACCACTTGCCGTCACCCATCCAAATTGTGACCGCTCACAACGCTGCTTAACTTCAACGATCAATCAAGAACGTGGCGTAGCTTGCGAACATTTTTTGTTTTATGAGTTATGAAGGACACACATCAAATTGTCAAAAAAGTGCGAGCAGTGATTGGCATACTTAGTAAAATTTTCCTCAGCTTTCGAAAGTCCCAGACACCTAAGCAATACTTCCTGACAAAGTAATTAAAATGAAAAATATAATTCAAAACATTTTTTATTAAATAATTACTTATATCAAAACAAGAAAATATTTGTGTAGGCTTTATGTAAATTTTGTACATTTATACAAAATGAATTTATTCCATAAAATCGATAAAAAACTTTTCATAAGCTTTTCCCGAGCCAAGCAAGGTGGTTTTGTAGTATTTCTATTAAATTCCAAGATAGGAACCACAAAATCGTATCGAGCACATCAAAAATGTTAAAAGGCCTCCATTCCTCCAAAATAAATTATTTAACGAATCGATTCACATTTTAATTCGAATTGTCAAAATCGATCATCCATCATAACTGTCGTGCTTCGGAGACATTATCACAAAGTGCATCGCCGGGACTCGAACCCGTATCTTTGTATTTCTTGCCAGACGATTTAGGGTGGTGACAGACGGACTTCACTTCGAGCAGTATTTGCCTTAATCGATAAATGAGCTTATCAAGATTTGCAACCCGACGAATATGGATTTCGTGGCAAAGTTGGCAAAGGCACTCTTGCTCAAGGAGGATCGCTTGTATCATTGTGGGTTCGAATCCCGTCGGAATTGAAAATTGTGATAAGACTTTTCAGTTTCAATAAGTATTCATTGAGTTTTACAGTACTTAGTTATACTATTCTAAAAACATAGTACTACTTAGAATATTCAAGTTTTCTTCATTTTAACAATTAACTGTAAATATACGTACACATCTGCCTAGTTAAATCTTCTTCTCTTGAACATTTGACTAAACTAGGCCACTCTACAGAGCTCAATGAAATTGCAACATTGAACAAAACGAACAAAGTGGAGCTTGGCAACCAAATTTAAATCGATAATTCGGATATGCTTTTTAAATAATGCACTGTATTTCAGTGACTGCAAACATGCGGTCTACCTGAATATGCCAGTGAAGTCCGTCTATTACAAGCCTAACAATTATCTATTGTTTATTGTATTGCAGTGCATTGAATTGAAATAGCAAAAAGCTTATCTGAAGACTGAATGTTTTAAATAAAACATCGTATGTTTTATGATGAGTAATTTTAGAGTTATTATTTCTGTGCATATTTTGAGTGAAATTGACAATTTTAACCGACTTCAAAAAAGGAGAAGGTTTTATTATGTATGTATGATTTCTCCGTCAATTGAGGATTTTGAAGATTTAGGATAGAGATTTTAGGATTTCAAAAACTATTTTGCTCTTTAAGTTTTGTAGGTAACGTAAAATCGATGTTATTTTTATGTTTGCCGTCCTCATTTTTGAGTACAAATATTAAAATTGCTAGTAAATTGTATAATTGTTTATTAAAATCAGATGTAGGATGTATTTCTATTGTCTCCGAGTTTTAATAATTTTACGTGTAATAAAAAAAAAACTGAAAGAACACAGTCCAACAATTTTATAATCCCTCTTTGCCCACTTAAAATACCGACGAAATATAATTACCCGACAGGCCCACATTATTGACTCTACATTAGAGATCCGCAAATATTTACCGCGCAAAACCCCCAGACATAAATAAAGCACAATACATTTGAACTGTCACATTAAGGGGTATAATAAACATACAAGTATTCCATCACTGGACGCCGACGCAAAACACCACTGCCCAATTTTTATATGAAATACATTCCTATATGCTTTTGTATACGGGACCCTCGGTTATATTAATTTTTTGTTTGTCAGTTCGTGTACTTGTTGTATCTTTTGGCGATCGATGCTACGACAGTGCAAGCCAAAACGGCAAACAAAATAAAAATCTTAAAAACAAACTCATAGGAATTTTTAACTTTTTATTTGTTATAGTGTTAAACCATACTTAGATAAGATTTTGATAAGATTTTTCATTTTCATAGGAATTTTAATGAAAATATCTATCTTACAAATCTCAGGTTCTAATTGATCTGAATTATTTAGGCAAATCGTATGAATTTGTCTATATAATAATTATTTTTATTTATGAAAAGCGGAAATTAAAACATATTAGGTTAGGTATATTAAATTGAAATTTACCATATTTAGTATAACAAGGATAACTTTATCGCGTGAAATTAATTTTAACATATTACAATTTAACAAACAATTCATTTTAATTAATTAAAATTTACCGTAAGAAAGTTATTTTTAACATCGGACAATAGCTGTTGCAGGAAAAATAACTTAAAACATTTAATAAAATAACTACAACAATGACAGGATAAATGGATGGATTTGAGGTAGATAATTGTGTTAATATAGACTATAATTAACTAGATATTTTTCACAAAAACCGACTTCACTTACCTTCTTGATATTTGATAATTATGGGATAAGTACCTACCTACCTACTTTTTAAATAAAAAAATAAATGTACTTATATCGGTCCACAATAATTGACGAAACAATCGGTAATCATAATTTTACATTAAAGAAACTTGCATACAGTGAAACATAGAACCTCCTCCTTTTTTGAAGTCGGTAAAATATATGAATTGATAAAAAAATAAGTTTTTTTCATATTATTATTATTTTATATCAAAATTACAGTTAATGATGGGATAATGTCGGGGGGTTTTTCATTTTAAATTTATTTGTTTCTTTTTATAAATATACTTTGTGTGAAAAGGGAAACCTCTGCCCTTCAATGGGTTAAGTCAAAAAACAAATAACCAAGATTAATGTATAACGTCTAGAAACGGCAACTAAAATTTCATTACTTTGGAAACCCTTTCTCTACTAATCTATGGTAAAGTACAGGGGCGCTAGCCATATTACACTATCTATCGTCGCTGTAGAATAGAACACTTCAAAATATATAGGAATTGACGTTCTTACCACGTGACTCATCAACTTTAAACGTCAATTCCTATACATTTTGAAGTGTTCTATTCTACTGCGACGATAGATAGTGTAATATGGCTAGGGGGGCAGGTTTCTTGACTATGGTACAGGTACCGAAGACGTCAGTCAGAAGTAATAATTTCCTTATAAAAGAGAATTTATCTATTTCGCGTATTTAGCTTGCACAGTGGCGCCCCCATTTATGTCTACTCTTTTTTGCCAGACTGTACCTAACATGTTTTGTCTTCAAAACTAACATGTACTGCATCAAGATTCCTCTCGACCGTATCTAAGCAGCGCTTATGATAATACTATGATTTTTTGTCCGAATACAAGAGCAGAGGCGCCGTCAGCTAAAGGAACGTGTCCACTAGTTTAATATCAATTATTAATAATCCCACTTTTTGTCCCGTTCCCGAAACAGGGACATAAATATGTCATTATTCGCACTGATCAATTAGGGAAGCTGGATTTTTTCGATGATTTTTATAAATAAAATATGAAAGGAGATTGTATGATGAAATCTTTTTAAGAACGCTATGATATTCTTAACGAGATAAGTATTGAAAATAAACCAGGGAATTTTTTTTTGACGGGCTTCTCTGCTCAATTGGTACCTTACCTAGTACCTAATAGCTCTACCTTCTACACTTTAGGTAAATATTTGTTTGATAAACGCAGATGTGTATGTTCTGTATCTGTTGTTATATAGTATTATAACGATGTATTTACAAAATATATCATCATCATCATCATCATCATCAGCCTATAGCAGTCCACTGCTGGACATAGGCCTCCCCTAATGAGCGCCATCGCGCCCTGTCTTCAGCTTGACGCATCCAACTTGTGCCGGCAGCCTTTCGCAGATCGTCACTCCACCTGGCAGGAGGGCGTCCTACACTACGTTTGCCGAGACGTGGTCTCCACTCGAGAACTCGTTTACCCCAGTGGTTGTCAGTTCTTCGGCAGATATGGCCGGCCCACTGCCACTTCAGCTTGCTAATTCTCTGAGCTATGTCAACGACTTTGGTTCTCTGCCGAATAGTCTCATTGCGGATCCTATCCTTCAGAGAAACTCCGAGCATAGCTCGCTCCATAGCTCGCTGAGCGACTTTAAATTGGTGGACCAGAACCTATAATGTCCCACTGCTGGGCAAAGGTCTCCCCCTTCAACTTGCACACATCACGCTCCAATATTATGTTTTTTTATTTGTTACGTTATTTAACTTATTTACAATAAATATTTGATGAATTTCCGTGTCCTATGTATTTCTGAATGAAGTGTGATCGCAAAAAGAAATATGGTAAAGAGAGATTGTGATCTAATGAGTTCTTTTTTTCATTCTGATTTACATTATCTTTCTTATTTCATAAGTGGTATTACCTAATATATTTTATGCTACAAGTAATAAGAAATTGTGTTTTAAATAAAAATTATGTTTGTTTCAGGTAAGTTCGCGGAACAATCTAGAATTTCAAATTAAATCGTGGGAGCAAAGAAGACAAATTCATTTAGGTAAGGTACAATTACTTTCTGAATTTAAGTTTGTCGCAGTCTTTTTTTTTATCATTTACTTTTAAACGTTCTGTAATATGTCTAAATTGAAATAAAATGTTTTCTTCATTCGCGATACTAATTGCACCAAAATACGAACCATTAAATAAATTATCCTCATATTGTTGCCAAAAAGCGGGGTAAAAGAGCGAAATACGGTAAATACAGCCTTAAGGCAGATGCACACTGCACCGGCAAGCGTCAATTAATCACGCTTGTAACTTGATTCGCAGATAACGCACGAAAAATAACGCCTCGTGTGAAATATACCCCTTGTCGGCTTTTAAATAAACTGTTTGGATTACCTATATGTTAAAAACGGTGTGAGCGTGTGTCTTATAATTATCACGGAATTGACAGTTTAAGATAACATTTTCAAAATCAGTGTTTTTTATTACCTTAATGCGTTAAACAGAGTGTTCGCCGCGGCTTCGCTCGCGTTTTCGCTTGCGGTTTCAACATTTATGGTACCTAACAGGTATTTACTAGATTTTGGCTCAACAGATCAGCATTGCCATCCAGCGCGGTAATGCTGCCAGTGTCTTGGTTCCGTCTGGCAGTGGCTTGGATCCGTTGCGCTACCTATAGATCGTTTCCAACGATCCTTAGGTGGCTCAACTGGTTCTTTTTGTATTTTATAATGTCATGTCAATATGTAGTAGTGTAGTTTCTGTAAATACAGGAGCTTGTTTCAATCTTACTCTATCACAAAAGGTATCTTTGAAAGTCATACGTCGGATTTTTTGGGCTTTTTTTATGTATGTTCACCGATTACTCGAATACACCTGGACGAATTTGTAAATTTTTTTAAGTGTTTACTTGCCGATTGGTGCCATAAAAATTTGGTGAGGATCTGTCGAAGATTTTCGGAGTTGTGAACAGAAATGCATCTCGAGAGTGCAGAAAATTGATCAGCTTATAACGTTGAAGTCGGTCTTTTTACCCGACTGCGCGACGCAAAGGAAGGGTAATGTGTTTATCGGTCTATGTATGTATGTTTGTATGGATGTTTCTATGTGGCGTTCTAGTTTAATTTTTTTAATTTACTATGAAGTCAACAGAAATGTAAATACCTAACACAATAGTAAAAAAAAATATCAGTCTGAAGTTAGAGCTACTTGAAGACTATTTAGAAACATCATTTAATGAAAAGTATTTAGTCAGTTCAAAGTATAAATCAAGAAAAATGCTATAAAATGCAAGTACAGTCGTCGGCAGCAGCTAGTTGGCTTGCTAAAGTGGTTGTGGCGTTATCATAAATGATAATTGCTGAACGTAACAGTAATGATCGCTTTGCGTATGTGTTGCTTTGAGTTATAAGTCTGAGATTTCGGTTCTTTAATAAAGTGATACCGTTTTTTGAAAGCCGTAATATTTTCCGTGATTACCTACCCTAGATAAAAAATTCGGTCACGGAATTCGCGGGGACAGACTACAGAAACCCATTAGAATCTACGATTTGCAATTAGGTACATAATAGCTACCTCGAATATCGTATAATACCTACTACGTAATGCCCGGGTTACACGAGGCTAGTTTTTCAAGCTAGGATACCAAGCTAGTGTTAGTAAGCTAGCAAGCTAGTACTTCTAGCTTCGTGTACTAGCTTAGAAATGAAGCTAGTTGTGTCTACACGAAGCTAGAAGTACTAGCTTGCTAGCTTACTAACACTAGCTTGCTATCCTAGCTTGAAAAACTAGCCTCGTGTAACCCGGGCAGAGACTCAAGAGGTGAAAGTCGGATTTATCTCGAATTTCGATTCAAATGCCGTGGATTCGAGTCCTCGTTGCGAGAAATTGACATTGGTTGACATGAACAATTGACAAAGGTGACATAAAGCTTCATGGAATGCTAAACAATGCATAAAAACTTAGAGTGCAGACTAGAACGCTCTTTTGTTTTGGAAACAAAACAACGCTCTAGTGAGCTTGGGCGGCGGACTAAGTTTTATCCATAAGACAAATTATCAAACAAATTGTCGCCAATAAAGATCTAACTTAATATGACTTTACTATGCCCTTAATAAAAACATTGCTCGTGACTGTTTCAATATTTATAAGAATTGGAATACTTATAAATATCAGCCGTAAACAATAGCTGCGAATTATACAGAAATTATTCAGTCATGAAATGGAGATATATCTAAAATATTCGCCAATAGCTTTATTATCATTCATGCTATGTATAGTCTTCACATTTTTACAACACAAAATATATTTTGTGTGTTCGTACGTAAATAATTTATTGTAATACAAACAAGACAGAAAATTCGAGCAGTGCGAGATGAACTCACATTCTGAAGGTTCCGTAGGATTTTGTGATTGTGTGACACTGTTGTGCCTAGAACAACAAATCCACAATACTCAACATATCATACTAAAAGCAACCTCAAAAGTAGTTACTTTTTAATCGAACACAACTCATTCGATTATAACTATCAAATCGATCAGGGTTTTGAGGTCGGCGCAAGGGTACTGTCAGAAAATTGCACCTTCATTACTATACAGGAGCGCGCCGCAAATCACTCGCGAGACAGACGGACAGACGAGCTCTCGATACAATAAGATATTTACAAGCACCCAAGCGATATACGAGCCAATGCGATCGAATCGAATTGTAGGGAAATTTCTGTTTTGACAATGACTGGCTATTTATTTGATCGTGCGTGTGTACTTGGGATGATAATCAGTGTTTTACTGGTGATGTCGGGTTTACTAACACTTTCTTGTTCATCAATGTACCTACTTGAACTTATTGATTGTTTTTTGACGTAAAACATCTGTACGACTTGTAAACCAACAAACACCAAAGCGGAGATGTGTGCTGTGTGCTGTGCGAGAAGAGATGTTTTTCAGCTCGGGGGATTCCACCAAAGCGGAGATGTCTCACATCTCTCGTTTCCACTGCGCGTTGTCCGCGCACAGCTCACATCTCCGCTTCCATCGCGCCATACAAATATTACACATCTCCGCACAGCGATCTCCACTGAAGTTGAGCGGAGAGGGGATGTGTCAATAACACAATTCTATTGGTTGTTTAAAAAACATCTCCTCTCCGCTCGTCTCATCTCCGCTTTGGTGGAGTCCCGGCCAACACGTAGGGGAACCTGTTGAACCTCGGCCACACGATTTTATTTAATTTTTTTTGTCTATAAAGATTGAAATTAGGTTTACCAAATATGGACACATGTAAAGATACACTATTTGACTACATATTTATGAAAAAAAAATGGAATTTTAATTATACTTTAGAAGTTAAAGAGATTTGAACAAAAAATGGGATTTTGTCGAAGGTACAACACACCAGATATACCTTGGTCACTGCAAGATGTACCTTGACCTTACTAGTCTTTTTTCATGAAAATACCATGTTATCGAATCAAATAATGCTTTATTTTTAAATTAATGGAAAGAACATTTTTATGGTTTATACTTTCGATAAAAAATAATAATAATTTACATTTTTATCTTAAGTTATGCTAGAATAATAAAAATACAATAAGTTCTTAAAAATTTCTGTGATCATAAGATCATTATCGCGTCCTATTATAATAATTTATCAACAAAAGTCCAAATACTTTACAGCTTTTAGGACAAGATAGACTTCCCTCTTTGTATAAACCTTCTTCGGTGTTTTTTTTTCTGTTTAATATCTTGATACAAATTTGTACGTGAGCCCCTGTCCAAAGTACAAAGCAAATATGGTGGCAAAGGTACAACATTGCCTTATTTTAAATTAACGAATTTTTAAAATGCACTTTGAGTTCGATTTGGGTCGATAATTCTATGCCTATCTAAAGTCCATTTCAGCTATATTTGATTGCACGAAATGGTTATCTCGTAAGTATGTACTGTTATATATGAATTAACTTAAAGTAAAATTAAAAATACCCTCTTTTTGAGCACTTTTTTATATTTTTAATGCGCACGCCTCACTCACTCCACGCTGGTTTTTCGATTCTAGCTTCATGTTGGTGTTGACCAATGACGATTATAATGCCACAGACAAAAACGAAAAAACTCGCACAGATTACGAGATAAGCCTTGGTGGCCGAGGGATATCAATGGACGAGGTTCAACAGGTTCCCCTACTTTTGCTTTATCCTAAGCTTTATAAAAATGACGATAAAACGTATTAAATTTGGGGAGTACCTACTCGCTACGTCACAGTTAAGTAGGTCCCTTGAAAATCTACACAATATAGTGACGCCATGCCAAATTTTAACTAAATGTATCGATGCAATCTTTTGATTAGGTACGTAAAAAAAGAAAAAATACACGTGTCCAATATTTTTTTACAATATGACGAACAAAAAAAATTTTGTCATCATCCCCATTGGTTAGTTAAACCGAAGTCACGGTGTCAGTGTCATTTACATTTTAAACAATTTTTAAGTTCAATGCGGCTAGAACAGTTTAAAATGCAGACAGCTTTTCTCGGCCTAAATCACCCCCATACAATTTTAACTTAGATACTTATTATAAGTATTGTTATAACACTTCTCACGATCTATAGAACTCAGTTATTAAGGTGACTTGAACTTGTCAGTGGCATTTCCAAATACGAGAAATGGTCATCCAAAAGGTTTCCTATACGTCACACAATATCACATGACCAGTCCATCTTCAATCATTATGTGACATACATCGTGTCACCCCCAAGGTGTCACCTACTCGTCAAGACGAATCATTATTGGGATATTGTATCTAATCCACTGACAGATAAGCTTTTAGTTTTTTTGGTAACTTTTATCTTTCATAGACGTAAACAAAATAAGGTTTTTATAAAGTGATGAATTCTTGTGCCTACTTATTTCTCAATGTAAACAATTTTGTATCCATTTTACAGGTACCTACTTACAAATATAATTTCTTTTTACCTTTTTTAGTTTTACTTTAAGTTAAAACAAACTTTCAAAAATATAACAATAATAAAACCCGGGATTAACCCACATCAGAATTCTGTCGATGGAGATATATAAAATAAAGGTTTAAATATTCACCTGTAAAATTAATCAAACCAAATAAGTTCATTTGTATTATTGAATGCTATTCTCCACTATTCTGTCGAAATTAGTCCTTTGCGGTTTTAAATATGCTGCTAGTTTTTGTCAGAGCATAAAATCACAACTTTTCATACGTCAGCATCGAATATACAAAGTATATTAGTGACCACCACTTGTGAACCAAAGTCAAATTCTTATTCAATAGGATCACATAGAATCACTTAGAATCGTTTGATCCAATTCACCAAAGCACTCCATATTTCACCAACGTCACGACATCAAGAACTTTAATGATTCTCTATTTACTTAATTGTGGTTTGGAATTCAGTGTGTGCCTTCTACGGCCCTTTTAGATTTAAAACGAACTACAAATGTATCACACAAGCACAAGCTACATTTTATTGTGTGTAATGAAATGTAATAATTGTATGTATGTAATAAGATTGTGTATTAGGTAATGTAAAAATTATTTCATTGAAAATGAAAAGTCTTATCAAACTTTACGATTCCGACGGGATTCGAACCCGCATTGTTACAAGCGATCCCCCTCAAGCCATCAATGAAATATTATCTAAGTGTGGATATCACTATAAATTAAAATTATAGGCCTTACTTATGAAAGATGTTTATAGTGAAACACTGTTAACTGTGACTGTTTAAACAACGTCCTGTCTTTATTTGTGGATAGTGACAAACAGAGACAGGACGTTGTTCAACCAGTGTTCAACTTTAAACATCTTTCATAAGTAAGGGGGTATATTTATTATTAAAAAAATAAGTAAGTAAGTAAGTAAATGGATTGTTTCAGAAAAATGAAACCGGGTGAGTTTTTTTTTTTCAGGGTCACTTAGGGGAATTCTGAAACCATATCGAAAAGTCATGATAGGAGTTACGGGTTCGATTTTGAAAAAAATGAGTTTTGCAGGCCTAAGTTTTTTTTCTATGATTAACAATCACAATTATTACTAGACTGCTCCTCTAGCCATATTACACTATCTATCGTCGCGATCGCTGTAGAATACTTCAAAATGTATAGGAATTAACGTAAAGGTGATGAGTCACGTGGTCAGAACGTCAATTCCTATACATTTGACGGTTACACTATACATTACACTATCTATCGTCGCTGTAGAATAGAACACTTCAAAATGTATAGGAATTGACGTTCTGACCACGTGACTCATCTACTTGAAACGTCAAATCCTATACATTTTGAAGTGTTTCTATTCTACAGCGACGATAGATAGTGTAATATGGCTAGGGGGCTGGATACTTAGTTTTTAAAAGTTGTTCAATCTCTTGTGAGTTACAATTATTGAATTCTGTGCGTCCCGTTTTGGGGCCCTCATGAACCATCCATGTAAGGGCGACTCGCGTCGCGTGGCATCAAACTTCTTACCTTAAAGGCTAATTGCCCCCGAAAAAGTGGCTCCACCCGAGGAATCCAGCTCCTTAAGGCCACCATCAAGGTTTTCTGGATAACCATGCATATTGAACGGATATTTTAGATTTTCGTGTTTTTCATACGAAAGTTTTCACTGTGGGTGTTCAGGTTTTGAAAATACGTAATATAGGCCTCTATTAATAAACTCGGATTAACTTCTGTCAAAGTTGCGCCACGGATTTAACTATTGCCATCCTTATTTGTCACTGTCTAACAAAAAAGGATGGCAATAGTTAAATCCGTGGCGCAACTTTGACAGAAGTTAATCCGAGTTTATTAATAGAGGCTATAATGTTTATTATGCATATGAATCAATCTATACAAAAAATAAATAGAAGTGCCGTAAGATATTTTTTACGTCACACAGAAAAAATGTCATAGGTACTACAGCGTCCCGTTAAGTGTAGGCATACTCGTAGATTGCTTTCTGACACTGTATAAATCATCTAGTAATTATGTAATTATACAGCTGTAGGTAGAAGTGGACTGTAATAGATAAACTGAAATGTAAAACTTATAGGAATATTGTTGTTTGTGATGTCAACACGCACTTGGCAAGTTTTTACGAGGCCTCTTTGTCTGGTCAAGCTTTAATTATGCCCATATTGGAGTAGGAAGCGAGTTTGATTTATTTATATTGTTAATTTTATTCTATGACAATGTAAAAAGCAGAATAATTATGAACAGACATCGAAAAAAATGTGGATGCGGTACTTCAAAAAAAGGACTTTATTGGTGTATAAAAACAAAGCAGGATTATGATCCCCATGGGAAAGAAAGAAAGAAAGAAAGAAAACATGTTTATTCAGCAATTTGGCACGGACAATAAAAAAGACAATATAATATAACTAGTTAATTAGGTAGGTACTTAAAACTAAAACATTGTCCGCCTGCTGAAAAGGCAAGAGCTCAGCTTCTGCCTGGTTGAAACCAGACGCTGTTTTTCAGCCTTACCTATGAGGAGAGGGATGGAGAGGGGATAGGAGGATTGGAAGGGTAGGGAGCGATATATTGAGTCACAATAAGGCAAAATGTTGATTTGATATATCTTGTGTGTAAGGGTGTGTGCGAATGTATGTAAGTAGATAGGTCTGAGTGTATACGTGCGTGCGTGTGTGTGTGTGTGTGTGTGTGTGTGTGTGCATGTGTATGGGTGTGTGTGTGTGTGACAGAGAGAGAGAGAGACAGAGTTATGGGAGCTAACCACTACCAAGTTGTGCTTCCAAGAGAAGTTTTTTATATTTGTTTTTAAAAGTGGTTTTACTAAGTGGGCTTCTCAGTGGTGGTGGTAGATTATTCCAGCATTTTGTTGCTTGGTAGCGGAAGCTGCCTTCAAAAGATCGTTTTTTGTAAGATGGCATGATTAACTTATACTTATTAACTCTACGTACATTCTGCTCATCATTATAGTGACGCCATCTTAGTTTCTCATACAAATAATGCGGGTGTTTTAACCTGACAAGAGTATTAACTAGGCTGGCCAAATGTAGATTCCTACGGGAGGCCATGTTGAGTAAGTTTGCTCTGTTGATATATGGACTAATATGACTCCTAGGAGGGACCTTAAAGCAAAAGCGGATGCAGGCATTTTGTACACGCTGCACAAGCCTTTTAGTTTTAGAGAGCAGACATGGACCAGTAACAATATCTCCATAATTAAGTTTGGACAAGATCAGTGCTTCGCATAGTTTAACTCTAACATCTTCACTAATTAGATGACGAACCTTATACATAACTCTGAGACGGTAAAAACAACTTTTCGATACGTTGAGAATATGGTTTTCAAATCGTAAACGACTATCCATTTGAACACCCAAATTGCGCACTTCAGTGGCATATTCCACTGGATTTCCTTGTATAGTTATGGTAGGGTTAAATGACATAGTTTTAGCGATTTGGTTTTTGGAGCCTAATACCATAAATTTTGATTTAGTGGGGTTTAATGAAAGACAATTTTGACAATTTTGACAATTTTGAATTTTGGGACCGTCCCTTCCGTGATTTTAACAAACGTAGGTACCTATTTTCAACAAAAACATATTTATTCCCCTTTATTTATTTATTTATTTTCAGAAACAATTATTACATCATAACAGTACATACCAAATCAGTGTTACAAGTAAATAAGATAGAAAAATTAATTAAACAGTACAATTTATAAAATCTATACATATAATAAGAATGAAGTCTAAGCTCAAACTTATAAGTATTCAATTAAGTGAAGTCAGTTTTTGATCTATATAAGCCTCGAGCACCAAAACACTTCGTTAGCGCGATCTAGAATGACCTTGAACGCCCTTGAACGCAAACACTTCATAGTAACTGTTGGTAATCTGTGACTTTGAAATTTTCGTTTCTCTGTGTGTTTGACCACTAAGATCTCTGAAACTACTGAACTGATTTGGATGCAGTTTTCATTGTTGTATTATGGTAAGACGGGATTAAAAGATAGGGGTTGTTTTATCAAAATCCGTTCACAAATAAAAAAGATATATCTATTTAAAGAATTCTACTGTGACTTTAGTTTCTCTGTGTGTTTATTGCTGCTAATCTCAAAAACGGCTCTACTGAATTGGATGTAATTTTGACTGTTGTATTATGGTAAGTTGGGATTAAAAAATAGGAGTTTTTTTCATCAAAATCCGTTCACAAATAAAAAAGATATGTACATTTAAAGAATTCAATCTAAATTACTAAACACTTTTTTTTCTAAAGAAAAGATTACGATAAAATTTGGCATGGATATAGCTTATATCCCAGGAAAGGACGTAGGCTAATTTTTATTTCATATGTTATCATGGTTGAGATAAAAAAATAAGGGTTGAAAGTTTGTATGGGGAACAAAATGTTGGGATGGGTGACCGTCTGACCTCCTCTTTTTGCACTCATGGAAATTTTTAAACATTTTTTTATTACCTACGAATTTCAAAATTACTCAATGATAATTACCTACTTAAATTGGTTTTAGGTAGGTGATGACCATGAAGTAGTAGTTGTAAATAGGTAAAACAGAAATAGCTTCTTGCGATTTGCTATTATAAAACAGGCAGGAATATACAAATTTTAGCGTTTCAAAACCGTATGTTGTTTCAGCGCAATAGACTCAAATCTGTAAATGTTATATATTTAAAACCTCAATAGAATATTAATCTTCCTTAAATTGTCGAAAATATAAAAATCAGAGCTTTAAATGAATTCAATATTTTAAAAAACAAATTCCCCAAATCAGCGCAGCGGCAAAGTAAATTATTTCCAAGTATTCAAATTTTCTATCCGTGTATTTATTATGTTAAATACCTATGTATTTATTTAAAAAGTATTTATCACGATAGATTAGAAATTAAAACACCCAAACCCTAAGTAGATAGTTGTAAATAGGTAAAATAGGTAACTAGATAGCACGCCTAAGCTATTTTTATGGAACAGAAATAGCTTCTTGCGATTTGCTATTAGAAAACACGCAGGAATATACAAATTTTAGCGTTTCAAAACCGTATGTTGTTTCAGCGCAATAGACTTAAATCTGTAAATGTTATATAACTAAAACCTCAATTGAATATTAATCTTCCTTAAATTTTCGAAAATATAAAAATCAGAGCTTTAAATGAATTAAATATGTTAGAAAACAAATTCCCCAATTCAGCGCAGCGCCAAAGTAAATTATAGCCAAGTATTCAAATCGTAATTTGAACATAGAAGTCTTCAAAAATCAATTTCAAAATTTAAAAAACAACCTATTTTGTAGTTGATTAGGTCTTGTACCTTTTTACCCGACTGAGCAAAGCAAAGGAAGGGTAATGTGTTTATCAGTCTATTTATAACTTTATTCATAATTATTACGTTTCTGTGTTTAGTAGCAAATAAATGATGTGTCTATGTCTTTGTCTAATTTATCTTACATTAATTAAACCCAACTCCAAAGAATCAAAACCTATTTACCTAAATTGACTGTAGGATACATTACGATACAGAAATTTCAATTTCTGTATCGGACGCGCAGACATCAGACGTCCTCACGTTGCGTTGGCTCTGACGGAAGTTCCGTCACGGAACAAGACTGGTGTAATCGCCAACGTGTGGATGGTTCACGGAATCTTGGCCCCAACGTTGGGACCAACATTGGTCCCAACGTATACGCCGGCACCATACGTTGGGACCATGAAATTTGCGGTACAGGGGTCGAAAAATCGATCTAGCTAGGCTAGGTCTCATATCTGGGAAAATTCGTTTTCTCGACATTTTTACGCAAAAACGTTTACCAGTGCAATGTGGTTCGTAATTTCACTATTTCTGTTGAGACTAAAGTGGCCAAGTGAAATAGGTGTTCGCCTCTCAACCGAAGGCTTCGAGTTCGAATCTCAGCCAGTAAAAGTTTACTTTTTGTAAGTTTTATTTCTTTTTCTTTTTTAATTTTTATCTATTTGCACCCGAGCATAGTTCGGTCGGTCGTCCAGATATTCAAGTATTAAGTAGGTACCTACCTACCTAAAGTATTTACAAAAAAATATAGAAGTAGGTACCTATTCTATCAGTTATCTGGTTCCCATAGTACATGCGATTTTGATGAAATTTGCGGTAGGTACGGGGGCTTACGGAGGCGAAAAACCGATCTAGCTAGGTCTTTTATCTGGGAAAATTCGTTTTCTCGGCATTTTCATGCAAAAAGATTTACCAGTGCAATACCTACCTAATGAGTTTTAAAAAATTTGAATAAAAAGAACCTAGCCTATGTGTTATTCCAGGTCATAATCTATGTAAGTAATTATTCCAAGTTTCAATAAAATCCGTTTAGTAGTTTTGATGTGAAAGAGTAACAAACATCCATCGATACATCCATCCTCACAAACTTTCACATTTCTCATATTAGTAGAATTAGCATACGCGAACGAAGTCGCGGGCACAGCTAGTATTCAATAATAACAGAAAAAATTATTCATATCTTACGACATGACCGTTATCAACTGCTGAAAATTATCATGCTGTGGAAGATACAAGGCAAAAGATCTGTTGGTAGGAGAAAACTATCCTGGCTGCGGAATATACGGCAGTGGACAGGTATAAAAAAGGCTGAGGAAATATTTCGAATAGCCCAAAATAAGGAAGAGTTTAAGAGGATGACCATTGAACTTCAATAACTGGAAAGGCACTATATAAAGACGAAATCCTTGCTAAATTGAATAATGGGGTTAAAATTATTTTTTTGATAATACTTCAGCTAACTATGTAGGTAGATGTTAATCGGGAATATCCACGGTTTTCATGTTTCATGTAACTCAACCTAATCAGTATAAGGACGAGACACACTGGCTGTCGTGTTCAAGGGCTAGTATGGTAGACACGTGTACACAAGCATAATAGATCCAATTACAGGGCGATTGCTGATTAATCCATCGTATTAATTGGATCAATTCGGTACATACCTATTGGTTTAATTTGATTTAGTGAAATGAACCTTTCAATAGTTTTCATTACGAACTATACTATTGTACTTCGCTCCTAATGTTCTGTGTGTCTGTAATTTGTTTTAATGTTCATCGACATTTCCAGCGACATTTCCAGTGACGTCCAGTTTCGTCGTCATCTGGAGGACAAGGCTAAGCTGGCATCCAAAAAGCTCGGTGTGCTCAATAAATCGAAGCGGTACTTCAGTGCGGGGATGAGACTGCTTCTCTATAAGTCGCAGGTCCGGCCCCACATGGAGTACTGTAGTCATCTTTGGGCGGGAGCACCTGGATACCAGCTCGGGCCATTTGACTCGATACAAAGACGAGCTGTGAGAATTGTTGACAATCCCAGGGTCTCAGGTGGTATTGAATCGTTAAGCCTCAGGAGAGACTTTTCCTCTCTATGTGTATTCTACCGCTTGTATAATGGGTTGTGTTCTGAAGAGCTATTTGAAATGGTGCCTGTAGCTCCATTCTACCATCGCAATGCTCGCCATCGGCAGGGGATCCATCCTCACACCTTGAAACCAATGTGGTCACGTACGGTGCGATTTCAGAGGAATTTCCTCCCGCGAACAGTTGGGTTGTGGAATGATCTACCTGCCGCGGTTTTCCCCAATGAATACAGTATGGGGTTCTTCAAAAAGGGCGTTTTGAAATTCTTAAAAGGGTCAGCAGCGCGAGTGTGACTCCTCTGGTGTCACAGGCGTCCATAGGCTACGGTAACCGCTTACCATCAGGTGGGCCGTATGCTTGTCTGCTACCTTAGTAGTATAAAAAATAATAATAATAATAATAATGTTCATGTGGTGTACAATAAAGTGTTAATCTATCTATCTATCTATCTATACCGACTTCTGTGGCGTAGTGGGTGAAGGCCCGCCTGAGACTCAGGAGGTTGCGGGTTTGAAATGCTGAGTGAAATGCCCAGCATTATTTATTTATTTATGTCTATGTACGTATGTCTGAGCTGATGGCTACTGGTGACGGAGTTCTTCGGCCGCCTCACTAACTCTGGTGACGTAGTAAGTTCGTATGAGTAAGTGGCCGACTCTGGTGACGGAGTTTTTAGGCCGCCTAAAGGCCTCCGTCATGGCTTAACGACTTCAAAGCCGGGACCGACAATTTAACGTGCCCTCCGAAGCATGGAAGCGCTCAGCTCGTAATACCACTTGCGGTCACCCATCCCAAGTGTGGCCGCGCCCAAGAACGTCTAAGCAAGCTACGCCACGAGCGCTCACGGTAAATCTACGGTATCCAGGATATTATCACGTAACATTCCACCGTAACATTACGGAAGCACACAATACTAATCACATGACCATCTACAATTCAATACTTTGTAATTGCGAGGCACCCTACTGAGGACGCGCAAAAACTAAGTTATACTCGTAGCTTACGATGTGGATATTGTAAAATACTGATGTAAGTCCGTATGTATCGTATATAATAATAATCATATTATTTCAAGCAACACAGAACAGAAATACAAAAGATATAATGCCATTGGCCCATTGGCCCACCTTACAGACTAACATACATACAAAATTATAAAACTAGTTAGGGTGCTTTCTTCGTAGGCGGTGCTTCCCTATACCGTCTGTAAACTACTCCTGCAGTCCAGAAGTCCGGAGTGAGGAATACATCCTTGTGCTTGGCAGCCACTCGCAGCACATACGACTTGAAGTTGGTCTCCCTGTCACTCTCGTCTACATAACGTAAAATTCGTATAATAATATACGTAGAAAGTTTGTCGATGGGCTTGCAACCTGTCACGCATGGAATGTTAACTTCTGCAAAATGTGGGAATGTACCAAATGTGTATGGACATACCTCTGACTCCTTAGACTTTTGTAAGCTTTTCGTGCTAAAGTAACTATAAGTTCGTATGAGCAAGTGGCTAAGTCTGGTGACGGGTCACCTAAAGGCCTAGAACCGAGACCCACAATTGAACTTGTCCACCGCACGGAAGCGCTCAGCTCGTAATACCACTTGCGTTCATCCAAACTGCTTAACCGCGCACAACGCTGCTTAACCGTGCTTCTCGTGCTAAGTCGCAGTATACACTAGTATAAAATCAGAGGGACATACTGTGTGACTGTATCTCAGATATTCGAGGCACGAGATGACTGGATAGATGCCTAGAGCTTCATCACATCACTTACAACTTCTTGAAGGCTGACGAGTTTAGAAGGTTTTCTGAAGTGATAATTGTCTTGGAAATAGAAAAATACAGTTTGGAATAATTTATGCAACGTACACAATTTATGTTGGGTAAATCTATGGGCATTTGGAAGACACTATTTCTGTGACTACCAGTGCGTTTTGTTTGATATACGTACTTAAATGCTTTTTACGTCATAATTTCAATTTTGCTATGTTTTTTTTTCCTTTTTTTTATACTACTAAGGTAAGGCCTTAGAAAGAAACTAAATAGTAGATAAGATATTTTTTTTTAAGATTCAGCATAGTGTAATGAGCGCAATAAGGAAGAAAGGATTGAGGAAGAAAGCTAGGCCCCATACCGTGTTTGTTGCCTTGATTCTTTACGGTGTTGGTCGCGAAAGAACAGGAATAGAATCACCTAACTCTTTTGATGATTCAAAGTGATCCTTGTGGTCCCACTGAATAAAAGATATTTGATTTTTTTTTAATTGAATATTAAGATGACCTGAAGAAGAAAATCTATTGTGTCAACCTCTACATAAAAGTAGAACGAAGACGGAGATGTCGATGATTTCCAAGTATCTTTTTTTTTTTTTTTTTTTATACTACTAAGGTAGCAGACAAGCATACGGCCCACCTGATGGTAAGCGGTTACCGTAGCCTATGGACGCCTGTGACACCAGAGGAGTCACACTCGCGCTGCTGACCCTTTTAAGAATTTCAAAACGCCCTTTTTGAAGAACCCCATACTGAACCCCGTATCTATAAATATTTTTAAACTGGCAACACTACCGTCAAGCTGGCAACTCCCGGCTGGCATCCCCGTACGGCACAGGAGTACACACTCGTAGCGTAATTTTTTGCTGCGCGCGCGCACCTTCGCATACAAAATCCATGGCGAGGTTCCCCTGCCTTTTATGGAAAGCAGGATTCCTACTGGACGTGTGTATAAAAAGATTTTATATTTATTTATCGGTAAATAAGCGCGTTCCGTGAAAGTGTTTAAATTAGTAGACGTGCGCGTGCGTCGACAAATTGGGAGTTTTTAATTGTTCGGCTTAGATTCTTGGTATCGAGGAGTAATGCTGATCAATTTGGGAGGCTTGGTATTTGTTACGAGTTGGTGCTGTAAATATGCCAGGCGATTAAGCAGCGTACAACATTATTGGCTGAATTTAAATTCATTGTCCAATTGTGTATTGCCTGAAGTTATTTTTAAAACAACGATGACAAAGACAAATAAGGCTGTAGGTAGGTACCTACACTGGATTTAGAGATTCCTGTGGGCTTATTACCTGTCTACTTTGACCCAGCAAATCACCTTCCCAGATCTTAGTTTCAGAAAACAAAGGAAAGCCCAAACAAATTTTAAAACACGTTTAATTTAATGACATCATCAAAGGATTTTAATTGACTGATGATCATAGGAAAATTATACTAGCTCGGATTTTATAATTGACTAGCAGCGCCCTCGCGGCGTTGCCCCCTTAGTGATGGTATATGGTGATGATAATGATGATGATGAAATGCCTATAACCGTCCTCTAGGGTTAGCTATCAAATGCAGCAATATTTTTGCAAATCCGACTGGTAGTTTCTGAGATTAGCGCGTTCAAACAAACAAACTCTTCCGCTTTAGATATAGATTCAAATATTTGATTTTACCTTTCTTTGGGATTTTTAAAAAGCTTCCCAAAAACTGCACCCTGACAGGATTTGAACCCGCGGCGTAACGGTGACCTAGCAAATCGTAACTCCTCCAGCTTTCGAATTCGTCTTCATCACCTAACAGTAACCAGAGGCTCATTTCTAAAACAAACCGTTCAATAGTTATTTATTAATGCATCGATCGTCAAAGCGGCCGGCTATGTATAGAAATACTGACTTGTCATAGCGTGCCTACTAGGATCCTACTGGATACTGCAATAGTGATGGGAGAGATATTATTGCTCCCCACTGGAACTTGACTATTTAGATTTAAGTGGCTGGATCACCGAAAAGAAACCTAGGCCCCATACGGTATGGGGCCTAGCTTTCTTCCTCAATTCTTTCTTCCTTATTGCGCTCATTACACTATGCTGAATTTAGTGTCTTATCTACGAGTACTATTTAGTTTCTTTCTTAGGCCTTACTTTAGTAGTACAAAAAAATTGAAAAACAAAACAAAGCAAAATTGAAATTATGATTTATGGTACGACGATATGGGCCGTGTTTGTTGCCCTGATTCTTCAAGGTGTTGGTCGCGAAAGAACAGAAGAATCTCCTAGCTCTTAAGACGTTTCAAAGTGGTCATAGCGGTGCTACTGAATAGGTAAATGATATCTGAGTTTTGGCTAAAGAGGTTCACTATCACAATTATTAACTTATCATGACTAGCTTGTGCCTTCAGCTTCGCTCGTGTAGTACTCACATTTTGTGTCACATAGTATGTCTCGAATATATCAGTAGCGTTTCATTATTCGCGCATAAGGTACAGAAACATCTTTACAATTTTTATATATATCCTTAAAAATACACTAGAGCTTGAGTAATCTTTAAAACAAACCAGTCTCAATTTCGCCGCTCAAACGCCAAAAACGCACAACCCAAGAAAATCATTTTCCCGACACTCGCCTCCCTACGAATCCGAGAAAAACTCGATACGCTGTACGCAGTCTACAGTTCCCAGGCCCGCGATTCCGGGTCTTATTCCCCGTACGCTTCCCCATGTGGGAAAATCGTGATCATAAATCAAAGATTGCCATTTTTTACTCACTTACCTTTGAAATCATTGGACGTAGAATTTGTTGACGTTTTTTTAATTGCGTATTAATTGTTGCACTTGTTTGACCGGGTGCTTGGATTGTTTTGACGTTTTATGATGGATTTATAAGATCTAGGAAGTATTAAACCAGTAGTACTAAGAGCTGAGTTCAGCTAGGTATAATTATAGGACTATATGGCAGGTGCAGCGTTATTTACTAAGCAAATGTAAATATTCACGTAGATTTATAAATAAAAATAAGTTATGATCATTGTATAAATCTATAAATAGCTCAACTAATATAGACATTGTTTATAACTTACTTTTTAATTAGAAATAAGCACCTTTACTTACATTTTATGGAAACAGCAAGACTATTAATTAATATTTCACAATTTAATAAATTAAAAACAAAGTCATGAGTCCGAATTAGTCATAAAAAAAGTGTAAAAGTTGAGTTGATGACCGCCGTCGCCCGACGTCGACTATCGTATTTGCATATAGATTACCGACTGTTCGGCTAGGACATAGTAAAGATGAGAATTAGTAGCGAAATATTGACCTCTTTCGTCTTTATCAGGAATAATTGACCGCATATGTTATGTCAAAACGCTGGACCGCCACTAAAAAGCGTAAATGATCTAAAAAAATATTAAAATGGAAACTGTGATGAAATGAACTCATGTAGTATGATATTATTTTATATACATATTTTATTGTCTATTAAATGAATAGATCAATAAATTAAATGATCGTGTATGTATTATCATAAATATTTAATCGTCTTAGATTCTCTCAACATGATACACTGATGTAAAACACTGTGTCAGCACTTCTTCAAACAATGATCGAGACAGGGCCTGAAACAGGACGGCTGAGCAATTATTGATAGAGATAAATAATCTCTAGGGATTAACTGTTATTGGCGAAACAAAGTTAGTGTTATTACGGGATTATATCTCCTTTATGTTATGGGATGTAGGCTGTTATTTTTATGCAAACGCAAATGAATTTTCGAGACACACAATCATAGTAGAAGTGTTCACTATAAAACAATATCTGGGCGACCGAGCTCTGTTCGGGTGAAAATACGGAGACCACCAATGATCTTTTCAAAAATTTCCCTTGTTAAAAAGATCATTGGAGACACCGAATTTTCTTAGATATGAGACCTAGCTAGATCGATTTTTCGCTCCCGTAAACGTAAAAAAAGAGCCGGTTTTGGTAATGGGTAATACCTACATCTCCACAATGTCTTATAGGCTTAATGATTTCTTGTCTTTTTATATTTCCAAATATAGCAGTGTTATATTACGATTTAGGTCTCATTTTAATATACGTGCGATATATCATTAGGAATAGATGTAAACGCGTTGAGCCTAGGAAAGCTACGCAAGCTTCAAAAGTGGTTAATGTAATCAAGTCTATCAGGCGATGCTAGATAACGACCACACACGCAGTCCGTTTGAAAAAACACACACGTGCGTTCAGGGCCCCAATTCTACTAACAACGTCGATGATTTAAAACTGAACAAGGATCAATTAAAACACGATCAAGGAAAGCATTTTTAGATGAATACAGCGTATAAAGCCCATCGCCATTGATCATAAATCAATTTAAGACACTCCTCAGTGAAATCTAAGCAAAGCACCGACAATGGCGAATCAGCTCAAACCGCATGATTTAGGGCTCAGCCGGTCCCCGCGGGCAGCCGGCCTATCACGACTGTCGGAGCTAAACACGAGTCTCGATCGTTTAAAAAACCATTTGTCAAACTGTCAAAATGTTACATCGATGGGACATGTCTCTGACAACACCCTTAAATGATAAAAACGATCTAAAAGATTTTATGTTTTTAAATTTTAGGAGAGGAATGGCAACAGATTTAGCAGCCATTTGAGCTCTAGGAAGCCTCTAAGTCCATTGTGAATAACGGGTAACATGATTATTTATATTCAACTGTCAATTTAGCAAGGTTTAAGAGAATTTTTCTTGTCACTCTTATGTCAATGAAAAGGGATGGCAATACATTTAGCAGAGCATAGTCCATTATGAACAAAGTCTATAGATTCTCACCATATTTTACCGGCCAAATGATTTTACTACCCTCCGCCAAAGTTTACGAAACTACTTCGAAACTAGCATGAAAAGGACAAAGATAAGAAAAAAAGAAGATTTTTATAAGATTTTTCATTTTCAATGAAACGGACACTTGCAGAATTGTGACAACAATAGTCAAGTGGCTATTAGAGAAGAAGTGAAGTCAAGTCCATTATGAATAACAGTCCAAGATGCTTACAATCGTGTAAGCAAGACAAGAGCTAGGTCACCGCGGAACAGCCGATAATCGGAGATGGTGAGTGTATGCGGTTGGTAGCCGGCGGCGCGGGCGCACGCTCCCACGTGCCCGGACGCGGTGCAGTATGTAGCTGGCGGGATATTCCGGCCCCCTGATTGTCTATCTTTGAAAGCGATTGAAACCGGTCTCTAACTCTCAAATATGACAGTTCAGTTACCACGCAAGTACCTCTGTTACTCCCATCTCAACGAGACCGAACGCGACAAAAGACACCTACGCGAGCGTTTGACAGTTTGAGACCAATTTGAGGTTTAAGACAAGTTAGACAATCAGCCCGCTGAACTTAGTTACTACTGTCATTGTGAAAGTAGATTCATTTGCTGGGGCCACACTACGGGGATATGGCAAATTATTTGCCAAATTTCGTATAGCCACAATACAGAATACCGGCAAATAATTTGCCATATCCCCGCAGTGTGGCCCCAGCAATTGAATGTCAAGCCTTGTGTTCATTATGAAAATGGCCGAAAATGGGCACTATAAGTAGTTCTCAAGAATCGCCTTAATTCAAAATGTTTTTATTTTGTATCACTACTACAATCTCTTTCCAATTATAAAAAATATGACAGTTCTCTTAGTTAAAGCACAATTCACAATCATAAAAAAATACACGACGCACAACTTTAAACATCTCTTTTCTTGTTCTTCGTCCTTTTAGTCTTTCATAAACATCACTATTACAATTAATATTTTTTTATTAAATTGGTAATTTTGTATAATATTTCAAATCTAATCCATCTCAACATTGCTCCAACATTGTCGTAGGCACTACAGTGTCCCAATAAGTGTAGGCAAAGATTGCCTCCTGACACTGTATAAATCATCTAGTAAAGATGTAAGAGAGTAACCTAAGTTTTTTTTATATTATTCAGTATAGGACACGAGCATTTTCATGGACATAATTTACCATTATTTTAAGTCCCGATGTTTCGGCTGTGTTACAACTGCCGTAATTGCGGGAAAATTCGTCATTATTAGAATTTGTTTGCTTAAAATTCAAAAATAAAGCGAATTGTTTTTCATTCCAGTTCAGCGAAGCTTTGATCCGTACTTACGTGTTTGCCACACAAACATGAAATAGATTCAAAACGCAGCCATGCGATAAATTGTCGTGCGGTATTTGCGATACCTGGGACGCAAACAATTCTCCCGTGACCCGAAGATTTTGAATTCTGATATAACTTACCCTTATATAAATAACGAACTGACGTTGTATCTTCACCTGCAAATTTTAACAAAAAGTTTCAATTTTCAAATCTCTACCAGATTGAGTCCATACCTATGCAAATTGATTATCGATCGAGCGAGCGAAGCGAGCGAAGATCTTAGTGGTAAGTTGGGCGATTTTGCTTTGTATGTTTGTATGTTTGTATGTTTGTATGTTTGTATGTTTGTATGTTTGTATGTTTGTATGTATGTTTCACAAATTGTTGTTCGCGCATAACTGTCGAACCGTTCATCCAATCTGCATGAAACTTGGTAGGTCAATAGGTTGTAGTAAGGAAATTTACGGTGGAGCATATGAGCTTAATCGATGAAGGGGTTGTGAAGATATTAGGTTCCCAAGGGGGTAATTTTTTTTTTAAGTTACACAAATATATTGAGTGGGGTGTCATATGAAAGGGCTTATTTTGTACATTCCAAAATGGTTTTTATTTTTAGTCTAGAATGTATAGTTTTTGAAATACGACCAAAGAACAAAAACTACGAAACCAGAGCTGCAAGAGCTCCCATTTCATAGAGTTTCGATGTCTTCGTAGCTCATTGACTGGTCGGTCTTAGAAAGAGAGTGGCGTCGCTGCGGTTTGGTTTGCAATGATTTTAGTTGCTACTTGATTTATTTTCATGAAAAAAAAAAAATCTTGGTAATGAATGAAAATAATTGTCCGGGAACCTGAAAATAAACTAGTAGTTCGCCCCGAACTGAGATCTCGCGCACCGTAGATGGCTTACATTTGGACTTTCTTCTGACTACCCCTATAATTTCAAGTGCTACTACTGATACTGCCGAGTATGCCTATTGCGCTAACTCTTCATGGTAAAAAATACTGGCATGCATGCAATACATAATGTCGTGTCTAATTTTTCATTTAGGTATTTCATATTTATGAATTCTCGTCGTATTTCTAAAAGTATACGTCCTAGAATAAAAATAATAAATATTTTGGAATGTACAAATAAAGACCTTTCATTTGACAGCCCACTCAATATATTTGTTTACTTAACTTTTTTTACCCCAATTATTTTCATTCTTTATCAAAAATTTTTTTATCATGAAAATAAATCAAGTAGCATCTAAAATCATTGCAAACCAAACCGCAACGATGCCACTCTCTTTTTAAGACCGACCAGTCAATGAGCTACGAAGTCATCGAAACTCTATGCAACGGGAGCTCTTGCAGCTCTGGTTTCGTAGTTTTTGGTCTTTGGTCGTATTTCAAAAACTATACATCCTAGATTAAAAATAAAAACCATTTTGGAATGTACAAAATAAGCCCTTTCGTATGACACCCCACTCAATTTATTTGTGTAACTTTCATAATTTTTTACCCCCTTGGGAACCCAATATCTTCACAACCCCTTCATCGATTAAGCTCATATGCTCCCCCGTAAATTTCCTTACCACAACCTATTGACCTACCAAGTTTCATGCAGATTGGATGAACGGTTCGACAGTTATGCGCGAACAACAATTCGTGAAACATACAAACATACAAACATACAAAGCAAAATCGCCCAACTTACCACTAAGATCTTCGCTCGCTTCGCTCGCTCGATCGATTACGTACGTAGGTTGCGTTAGGTAAACTAAACTTGGTAGGTCAATAGGTTGTGCTATGAAAATTTAAGGTGGAGCATAATGAGCTTAATCAATAAAGGGGTTGTCAAGATATTGGGTTCCGAAGGGGGTAAAAAAATATTTAAACAAATATATTGAGTGGGGTGTCAAATGAAAGGTCTTTAGTTGTACATTCCAAAATAGTTATTATTTTTATTCTAGGACGTATACTTTTTGAAATACGACGAGAATTCATATATTAAATGAATGAAAAATTAGACACGACATTATGTATGGCATGCATGCCAGTATTTTTTACCATGACGAGCTAGCGCAATAGGCATACTGGGCAGTAATAGCACTTGAAAGTATAGGGGTAGTCAGAAGAAAGTCCAAATGTAAGCCATCTACGGTGCGCGAGATCTCAGTTCGGGGCGAACTACTAGTCAAATAATAAGAGTTGAGACAGTCTAAATTTTGTTCAACGTAGCTTAACGTGGATTAAAAGTGACTAAACCTCTCTTTTACAGCGAGATCATTAGAGGACAATGTAATGAATATAGAGTTGATAACATTTTTGCAGTTGGAACGTGAAATGCGAAAGTTTTCACATAGAAAGTTGCAAAACTGTGTCGTCTCTTGGTATAATATTTATTGTTATTAAACCAGATAAGTAACTTTTTATAAGTACACTAGACAAGTAACTTTTTGTATACTTTGTTGCCTGAAATAATGTAACTATTGTTTTTAGGGTTCCGTACCTTAAAAGGTAAAAAAAGGAACCCTTATAAGATCACTTTCTTGTCCGTCTGTCCGTCTGTCTGTCCGTCTGTCCGTGTGTCACCATCGATTATCTTAGGAACGGGTAGAGCTAGCAAGTTGAAATTTATACCATATACTAAGGTCTATAGTCCCTATTGTGAGTATAAAAATCAAGGTCCTGAGTCAACACTATAAAAAGATATAGGCAAATTTAGGTTTTCGTGAAAACTTGTGAGTACCAAAACTTACCTTAATTATCAACTTTTTTTATTTTTCGGAATTTTTCCTTTACTTGTGCTGGAAGACCTTGCTTGTAACCAAAATTGACAATTCTAGGTCAACCGGAAGTACCCTAGAGGTTTTGGGTCGAAAACCTAAATGGTAGTTCCCGTTGACCTAGAATAACGAAATTTGGCAAAAAGCAAGGTCTTATAGCACAAATAAAGGAAAAATTCCAAAAAGTTAAAAAAGTTGAAAATTAAAGGGTGTTCCCATACATTATGTATGTATGGGAACACCCTTTAATTTTCACGCCTTTAATGTTGACGCCAATTAAAATTGTCCTCCGAGTTGTATGGGCGCTCATACAATTAAGCGGACTAGCTTAATTGGCACCATGGCTAGGCACGGAACCCTCGGCGTACGAGTTCGACTCGCACTTGACCGGTTTTTTTTTTTTTGTCGATTGGCTTGCAACCAGTCACGTATAGAATGGTTTCTTCAAAATGTGGGCATGTGCCAAATATGTATTTAGAAATACCTCTGAATACCCCCTTAGACATATTCAAAGCACATAAGGTGCAGCAGGGCAATTCTGGCAGCGGGGTAATTATGGCACATGGTTATATCTCTCGTTCTATGACTTATACCTCGAAGAGACATCTATGTACGCGTAGAGAAATGTTTTGTTCATTCATAAACGATAGATGGCATTTCTAGCGCAAAAACTGACTGATTGACAGCATCATTTTGACAGTCACCTATTTTTCGGAGGGTGTAAAAATATTAGCTCCTCGAGTTTTTGTAATAATTAAGTGGTTTTCGCGGTTTAATTGAAAATTGAACAAGCTAAGGAGGTGTATTTTAGACTGGAGATTATTTTAATCGTACTAGTTCGTTTCTACTCATTGTTTCTTCGGAGTTAATTCATCCGCTATAATTACCCCACAAAGTGTTGATTTTATGTAATTTTATCGAAATCGATTGTCATAATTGCCCCACCGATTTTGTATGAAGTTGCCAAAAACCAGTGATGTCCACAGCATTGAAGTAAACGTCGATAAAAATAATACCTACTTAACTAATCGAGCGAGTGAAGATCTCAGGGTTAACTAATGCGATTTTGCTTTGTATATAAGTATTTGTTTGTGGCCTTGTTTGAGCTTAATTAAACCATAGTCAACACGCATTAAATTTTCGATCGAGCGAGCGAAGCGAACGAAGATCTTAGTGGCAAGTATGGTGATTTTGCTTTGAAAGTTTGTATGTTTCACGAATTCTTGTTCTCGCATAATTGTCGAACCGTTCATCCAATCTGCATGAATCTTGGTAAGTCAATAGGTTGTGCTATGGAAATGTATGGTGGAGCATATGAGCTTAATCGATAAAGGGGTTGTCAAAATATTGGGTTCCCAAAGGGGTAAAAAAACTAACAAATTTATTGAGTGTTTATTGTGTATATAGTGATTTATTTATGAAAAGTCTTTGTTTGTACATTCCAAAATAGTTATTATTTTTATTCTAGGATCTATACTTTTTAAAATACGACGAGAATTCATGAAAAATTAGACACAACATTATGTATTGCATGCATGCCAGTATTATTTACCATGACGACATAGCGCAATAGACATACTTGGCAGTGGTAGCACTTGAAAGTATAGGAGTAGTCAGAAGAAAGTCAAAATGTAAGCCATCTACGGTTTGCGAGATCTCAGTTCGGGGCGAACTACTTCTCATACAACATCATTTTTGCGCGAGATTTTTGCGTATACTTACTCCGTTTATCGATAGTCAGCGTCCCAACACTAGCATGTATGGGAGACTAAAGAGTGATGCCAGAATTACCCCACAAACATTTTAACACGTTCGGTGCGGGACCGTATTTGCAAGACTTTCAGACAGTGCGATACAGGACATTTATGGTAGGTACGAGACTTACTCCTGGTGCGGTACATGACATATATGTCCTGTATTATGTTTTTTTTTAAATGCCTATAATTTAATGAATTTCGTAATTTAATGTTGTTTTTTTAATTATTTGGGTAGATTATAACCTTATCTAACATATGGTAAGCCAGGACGGGGATCTGGTGAATACTTTAGAAGCTATACCTAAAACTAAATACCCACCACAATTGTCCTGTACCGCACTGAAAATAGGGTCAAAACGTTTGTCCTTTACACAAGTTTAGTGATGTTCTAACCGTATTTTGAACAATCGATATCGATAAGGAGCATTTATTTCTCTGAATATGAACAAAGCTTCATTTGCTTAAATTACAAGCTAAGTTAAACACCCCGGCATGGATTTATAGTCCTGGTGGAAGTATATGCAGGACTCATTTTTGGTGCATCCTTGGTCAATTTTGTTCGGCGCAGACCTCTACCGCATACTTACAAATTTTTAATTTATGAAAACCTTGTCCGTACAATTATAAATAAAACAAAAAAGGAATCAGTCAAATCAGTCAAACCGTTCTCAAGTAATGCGGGAACATACATGCGGCAATTGATTTTTTCATAACTGGGTTAGGATGTTGATGATTTTCAAACCTCAATTAAATTGCGACCATCGATAACATTTTATGAGATCGCTTAATTTTGGCGTTAATGTAATAATCGACAAATGACGTGCTAATAAGATAGGGATTGCTCCGCACTACTGTAAAAATCAGCGCGACACCGGGTCTGCGGATACAGGACATATATGTATGGTAACGCACAGAATTACGAAAATTGCTTTTAAGTGCGTACTACCCATATGTGTCCTGTACAATTTTATGGCAAATTTTGCTTATATTTTTAATAAGCTACAGAAAAGTATACTTGACTCTTTTTTACATAAAGGATTTCGTATAGAAATAGCCCCCGCACCAGCGGTAAAACTACAATTCTACCTTCCGCACCAGAAGAAAGTCGCGTACAACCCATATATGTCCTGTACCGCACTGAACGTGTTAACAGGTTTTTATAGAAACTGGACCATCGTAGGAGATAAGAATGTTAAAATTCGCGTGTATTGTGCTGTCTAGTTTGTAAAGCTTCTGAATTTAGTATCATAGCATCATTGGTTCGAATAATATCACCACCTGACGGAATTACCCCGCTGAGGGGCTATTCTGGCATTTTCCAGTTTTTAGTTAAAATTGTGCTATTTCACCATATACATATGCTTTTTCTTTAACAAAAATACAATAAAGAAAAAGGCAGATAAAGGTTTCATAACACCAATTTGTCAGAATTAGCGTAACTCAACAAGGAACGAGAGCATTGAAGTTTTAAATTTCGACTAAAATTTTTCGGCCAGAATTGCCCCGCTGCACCTTACATAAATAAATAAATAAATGTATAAATAAATAAGTATTGCTGGACATTTCAATATTTATAACACCCAGACACACAACAAACATCGAATCGAACCCACGACCTAGCGCGGAAGGCAGAGCTACTACCAACTGAGCTAAGAGGCCACTAAAAGTAAAGATCTGAAAGATATTTCTACCCTATCTTGGGAATACTTGGAATCTTGGGAATAGTCGTGGTCATATTTAATTTTTTTTTTTTTAATCTTACAATGTAGATTGACTAACAACTGTTGATGAGACGGCTACACACCTCACCGCGGTCAAGTGTGAACTGTTTATCCGGAGCGCGATCGTTCTAACGTTTCATTTGCCATGACGTGTCTTTTCGTTTGTTATTGTACATTGCGCTGTTTTGTTGACTGACTGTTGAAAGGTTTAGTTTTAGTATGATCACACCCAACTCAATTGAGGCCCAGGGCCTCTATTCCTCTATTTTACAACGTCAACCATTCAAGTATCATTGCCGCTGCGTTTTGTTTTGTTTACCAAAATGACAGTAATGTGCTAAACCTCATTTGTAATTTGTTTGAAAACGTCATTACAACAAAGTAAACCTAACCTCATTGGTCATTATTGGGTTATGAAACAAAACGAAACAGTTGACGTTCTGTTTTGGTTGATAAAAAGTTTTTTAGTACAATCGAGGGGCTGATGTAAAGCAATAGTGTGGTAGCACGTTTACATAGAAGAAACCTATAGTCTCTCGATTTGAAGACACCCAAATTACTTTTCCGGAAATACAGACTCCGGCAAGTAGTTCCACTTTTCGCTGTGCGCATGAAAAATGAAGGTATTTGTAGACGTAAAAAATTAAATCCATATGATGTAGGATCATAGATAGATAGAAGAGTTTATCACTAAATATAGGCAATACAACAATATCATTTTGAAGTGACCTCTACCAAGCAACTCACTATCTCTGCCAGGCAACCTGAACCTAACCAATTTACTTGTATTTCACATTCATAAAATATTAATGATTTAAAAATATCAATATAGGTGGTGTAGGTACCTACTTGTATCTGTCATGACAAAATTGTACTATTGTTTCTCATGAATCATAATATTTGGGAATGCTTTAAACAATAATATTTGTTTTTTCGTTAAGTTGATGTACTGAAAACTGATAGTTTCGGAACTTATTTAAAACTTAAATAAGTAAATTGTTTTTTTTCTAAATAAATCCTACTCATTTCAAAACTTGTATAATATTCTTCCAGGCCATTGAACCTACAACGTACCTAGACTAAAAAGCGATGTACGCTCCACAACTCGATACGATCTAAGTGTCGAATCGATTCGTTGCCGCCCGAGGGGCGCACGACCGCCACCGCCTGTGATTTGCGTTATTCGATGTTTGCGCGATCGATTCGAATTCGTCACGTTTCGGACGAAATATCGATATTGTGGTGCAAATTTTCGAGGCGGAGTCGAACGCGAATCCACGGGTTTAGGGGCTGATGCTTTTTCACGGGTTTTTATTTTTTCAACAACATATTTGCAATCATTTGAACGTAGGGTGTGAACTGTGGGTGGTGAAGCGGATTACCTATTCGATATTTGTATCATTCGATCATTTTTGATTGCAGTTCTTTTTTGTAACAACGAACTTATACTTAAGTACTTTAAATGATACAACATTTTTTTTGCATAGTGATATTTTGAGCGCTTCCGTGTTTCATCCCGGCTATTAAGTCATCAAGAAATGACGGAGGCCTTTAGGCGGCCTAAAAACTCAGTCACCAGAGTTGGCCACTTGCTCATACGAACTTACACTTTTACTTTGTATCATAATGCAAATGATAAGATTTTTTTTATTTTTCATGAAACTTTTGCCTTGTACCATTACTATAAAGCTGCGGTCTTTAAACCGTCGGCAACTACTACAAACTATAAGATTACCTGTTCTGTGGAATAAGGTTCAAAATCACCGATACCGTATTCCGCCAGTAAACTTTGTTCATTCAGTATAAAAAACTGGGCTTAAGAGTAGTAGAAGGAACGGAAATTGCTATCGAAAACGTTCAATATAAAGTACTTTGCATAATCCTTAGTTCAATTCACGTAAACTGAATAAAAAGTTTCCATAAAAAGGTTTTCAGCATTAGGTACTTACTTCGAGATAACTGCATAAAGTGAAGAGAAAATAATTTTATTAAAAAACGAAGAAAAACCTCACAGAGACATAATATAACCTAAATAACACAAATAAATTAATAAAGTAAAAAATCTGCTTTACATTTTAACTACATATTATAACAGAATTCAGATCATAAGAAATACACACCGGATTTTATCGCATTATTTACCTTAATTTTCTGATCATCCATTGCAGACAATGTAACATAATTTTAGCTTATTTATGATTGTGCATTCAATTATGATTATTTTTATTACTTGTTAAACTTTCGCGATTTGTTAACATAAAGATAATTATTATTACGGGATTTTATCGCGTACCGCGTAACGCCGGGAAAGAAAATAAATAAAAGGTACGCGATAAAATCCCGTAATAATAATTATCATTATGATATTTTTATTATTTGAGAATTTTTCACTTTCAATACAAACGGAACTTATAATATTGTTTATCCAATTTAACAATCAACCATGGACGAAACACGAGCATTCCGCTATTCTAAAGATCATTTCAAAAATAAATCTGTATTTCCTATCAAGGCTTATCAATATCCAAAAAAACTACGCATCAATGAAACCCTTTCAGAGAATAAATGGTGATTATTAGTAACAGCACAATGTGGCAACAATGCTTCTTTAAACGACTCTCCCAAATCGTTCTACGAGTACGGCGCCCTTCGGTACAATATTGAATGCATGGAATAGCAATATTATACGTTGCCTATCCATGCCTGTCAAACTGAAAGGCCTGATTTATAAGAGCGCTATCAGGCCAGGGCGTTAATTCTGGTACCGAACTTTTTATCAACCTCAAGCAAAACCTCAACTAAACCGACTGTTTCCATGACTACTAACAACAAACGACTCAGTTGTGATGAGGTTTTAGCTAAGGTTTGAACTTTGGCAGAACAAATTTTTGAAAAGCTATTCTACTATTTCACCAAATGGCTGACATTTAAGAGATCGAAACAAACCACAGCGGTTGTCATCTAGTAGAATTGCCCAGCTGTTCTTGCGTATGGGAGTGAGACATGGACCACCACACAACGCCACATACATTCAATCCAGGTGGCGGAGATGAAAATGCTTCGGTGGATGTGCGGAGTCACGAGACGCGACATGATCCGCAACGAATACGTGCACGGGAATCTCGGTGATCTCTCTCATCTAAAGAAGACCACCTGAGCACATTACACAAAAAATGATAACGCTGAACATTCCTGGGTCCAGGCGTAGAGGAAGACCAAAAAAGAATGGACAGACGTGATCAAAAAAGATCTACAAGACTGCAATGTTTTCCAGGACGACACGTTAGATAGAGCGAAGTGGAAGAAGATGACGAGGAAAGCAGACCCCACCATCAGATGGGAATAATGCTTAGAAATAAACGCATCGTGGTCATCATCGGGTGGTCTGCGTCTAGATTGGATGATCTGTCTCCATCAGCTTCTATTCATCGCATCTCTCACAACGTTGTGGAACCTGACGGCTGATAATTCTCTGATTTGATCCGTCCATCGAGTCCGGGATCGACCACGCGAGCGTTTTTCGTCTATTCCCAACCACGATGAGTTTCTCCAAACTGTCATCGCCTTTCTACGTGACCAAAGTATGCGAGTATGCGTTGATGGCAAATCGTGGATAAGCTTGTTTTCACTTTGAGCTGTGAGAGGATCGACACGTTTGTGCGTTTACGGTCCATGGTATTCTCAGCATCCGCATAAAGCGCATAAAGCGAGTATGAACAAAACAAAATCTCCCGTTGCATCTACTCTCTCATAGATGCTCAGCGCTCTATAAAATTCAATTTCTCAGTAAGAGTGCTTTTAAATTACCATTCACTCTAAGGGCGCCGTATTCTGATGCAAAAAGCGGGATCCTCAAGTCGTTTGCGCTTATATTGACTCAATTTGAATATTCGCTTTTTTGGAGCTTTCTTTGCGAAAGGGTACTTGTTATAAAAACACGGGAAGATAATGCTTAAGCTATGGTCTCAAGTGTGTCTGCCTTTATCGAACTGAGCCAACTCTCTATTTATTATTGAAGCACTCGTAACGTAGCTTGCTTAGACGTTCTTGATTGATCGTTGAAGTTAAGCAGCGTTGTGCGCGGTCACAATTTGCATGGGTGCAAGTGGCATGACGAGCTGAGCGCTTCCGTGTTTCGGAGGGCACGTTAAACTGTCGGTCCCGGCTTTTAAGCTTTTAAGCCATGACGGAGGCCTTTAGACGGCCTAAAACTCCGTCACCAGAGTTAGCCACTTGCTCATACGAGCTTACTTATTATGAAGTACTAGATATTTTTTAATGTAGATTTATAAGAATTATTTACAGTTCATCTTCTTTGTGAATTTAGAAAGAAAATTAAACTCAAAAGCTGCTTAGTTTTCTAAAACTCAAAAAATCAAAAAACAGTATACAAGTTAGAATTTGGATTCCTAAAATTTTAAACTCTATTTAAATTTGATTTACTAATTCGAGTTTGAAATACAAAATGATCACTTGAAATTGGCCATCGACTTTTATGTAAACCAACACTGATTATTTTTGTGAACAAAACATTTAATCATTCTTTTAAAAATGAATCACCTTGTATCTGTCGGCGGATGAGCGATGGACTATCAAACAGCACTGGATAGATCTCCTTTTCACGCAAATATCGACAAAGGTCTCTATAAAACTCTATTGCCTAGATCTATGTGGGAAAATATTAAGGTCGAAAATTGCCTGCATGATTTAAAAAATTTGAAATAGGATCATTAGTATCTCTATTTTCAGTTAGTATTCATGTAGCGTGATTGGCCGAGGGGGATAGTACCTCGACTTTCGATTCGAAGGTTGTGGGTTCGAATCCTGGCAGTGCAGCAATTGGTTTTGGTTCCGCAAAAATTATATGCGCATTAACACTAGATATAAACGGTGAAGGAAGACATCGTGAGTCAGCCCCACAGCCACACGTATTCACCATGTCTTTTCCTGTGAATACTGAAACGCTACTTATACGATTCTGAAGAGTAAGAACGTCTCAAATAGATAAGTACGTCTCAAATGTTTAAGTAACGTTTCAGTATTCGGGTGTTAAACTACTGAACGACTACTGAACTATTGGATTGAGACGTGCTTAACCATTTGAGACGTTCTTACTCTTCAGAATCGTTTACAAAAATGACAGTTAATGTCAATGATAAGCACTACTTAAACTAAGTAGCGTTTTAGTAGTCGGGTGTGAGACCGATTTTGATCGCTATCAAATATAGACAATCATGAGGCGGGTGTGTTTCTAATATCTTCACAATCGCATAGAACGCTCACCAGTCCTTACCGAGGCAGTGACAATGCGAGCGAAGCTGGGGTTGTCATTAGCGCGTTACGTCACGCATATTAAAAGGCTTTCATCTAACCGCCTATTGTGAGAGAGACTTCCGTGTGTCTTACGAGGGCGAAGTGCGGTAATTCTGAAATTGCAAAAATTGAGTTACTTTGTGTTGGGACATTTATTTCTAACTAGCTTCCGTTTCTATTGTGTCTGGAATCCCGACAGACTAAAGGTTAAAAATTACAAACCGCGGAATCCCCAAATCATGCTGATTATCTTCACCACTTATAATTCAAAAGTGAAAATATTAAAATCCGATTGTTTGGTAACCTATCCTCCCTTTTCTGAACAAAGATCTCCCGCAAAATCCTTCACTGATCCTGTCTCTGGCAATCACTTGAATTTTAATAATAAAAATAAAATAAACCTGAAAAATATTTGACGTAGTTACAGTATATCATTACCTATTGTGACATGGTAGTAAACCTCTTAAATCTGTAATTAAAATATAAATTAACATTAATTAAATTATCATAAGTAACTGTCTTTATCAATTTGTGATAAACGTGTTAATTGCTTTAATTAATCAGTGAAATTTATTACGAAATTGCTTTTCATTTATGTACATTATTTACCCTGGCTTCATGTTTCAAAAGTTGTTCATTCATGGAACACGCCAGTTGCTGTGTCTATCACAAAGAGTTTTATTTGCAATACATTAATCGGGGAAATAAAAGAATAGCATTCGCCTCGAAACAACGGACTGTTGGTGAACAAAGCATGTTTATTTGGGTTTACGCTGGAATAAAGTTTTGTGTGGTTTAAAAAAAACTATTTTGCGTTCCGTTTCAAAAGGGAAAATGTGAAGTTAAATTATTAATTGTATTTAAATTCGTGAAACATTCGTTATTATTATAATGAGCTGATAGGCTAAAAAATGTTCCGCTATTCATGTGACTTTACTGCCCCATTTTTACAAGTTTTTCAACCTAGAACCAACCTACAACAATTTTCTAAATAGACTGAAAAAACAGCTTAACTTTTCTGTTATAGTTATAGCATTTTTGGGCATGCTTCTGACTTCATTTTTTCGGTCAGGATTTTTCTTAAGTTTAACTGTTTAAAGTTAAGTGTTTAAAATTTGAAATTCTTCAGTTATACAAGTTTGCCTGTTGGTGCTCTCGCTAGCTCGAGTTTCAATCCCAAATGGGCAGTGTCTTGTTATTATGTTATTAACATTAGGAATTACGACATCTTATTGTGCTCTAATGCTATTGCGAGAATTGCTTATGGTATTGCCATAATTTGTTGCTATTTCTTGTTTATGGGGTTTGTTTACTCTATGGTCTGTTTTGCAATAAAAATAAAATGCTTGCTTAGACTTTCTTGATAGATCGTTGAATTTAAGCTACGTTCTGTGTGGTCACCATTTGGACTGCTCTGCAGCTGAGCTTACGTGCTTCAGATGGCACGTTAAATTGTCGGTTCCGGATTTTAAATAATAATAAATAAATAAATAATAAATAATATTTATTGACCGAAAAGAATTACCATAGTTATACAAAGCAGTAACTTAAGTAGGTACATGGTTCGAACATTAAAACTTTGATTAACTTCGAGACCCAAACTAGGCGTGTTATGCCTGTGTCTTGGGGCTCAGGAGTTCGTAATTATAATAAACACAATGAGTTCAATTTTACAATTATGTAAAGTTTGTAGGTGAAGATGTTATGTTTACTTTCATTATCATATAAATATTATTTTTATTGACTATTTGAGAAATAAACAGCTAAAGAAAGAAATCGTTGAGCCATGGAGGCCTTTCGGTGGCCTAAAAACTCCGCCACAAGAGTTGGCCACTATCTACGTGCATACATGCTGAATAAATATGTTTTCTTTTCTCTAAAATGGATTATGCATAACGCCATAAAATCTCTTAATAAACACAAAGTAGGAATCTAGGAATGAGCTCATCCCCAAATTGAATTCACTCGTAAAAAAAAACTCTAAATAACCATAACATTTGAGGGTTTTCCTCGACTTTCATGGGATTTCTTCATCAGATGCTGATTTGGTGACGATGGGACCACCTCAGGAGTATACCCTTTGTAAAAAAAAAATCAGTCTGATTTTTTTTTAATTATTGAATTAGTAAAAGGGGCATCTTCGTCATTTGATTCTGAATGTAACTTCGGACAATGAGCAGGAGTTAACTTAGTAGGTTCCCTGTAGATGGCGCTAATCGATCCTTTAATCGATAACTGAGCTTATCAAGATTTTCAACCCGACGCATATGGATTCCGTGGCCGAGTTGGTAAAGGTACTGCGGCTTAAGGAGGATCGCTTGTATCATTGCGGGTTCGAATCCCGTCACAATTGAAAATTTTGATACGACTTTTCATTTTTCGAAATCCGTACCCATATTATAAATGTGAAAGTGTGTTTATTTGTTTGTTTATTTGTCCTTCTTTTACGTCAGAACAGAGCGACGGATTGACGTTATTTTTTGTTTGGAGATAGTTGGAGGGCTGGAGAGTAACATAGGCGACTTTTTATCCGGGTACCACGCGAGCGAAGCCGCGGGTAGCAACTAGTTTGTTTGTTTGTTTGTTTTTAGCCTGCATTGTCCCACTGCTGGGCAAAGGCCTCCCCTCGAGTCTTCCAGGTAGTTCGGTCTAACGCCATTGCCTGCCACTGATAGTCGCTGAAGGTGTCTAGCTCGTCTCGCCATCGCTTGCGTGGTCTACCGCGCCGTCTCACTGTCTCAGGGCTCCAGTCAGCAACTAGTACAAAATAAAAAACATAAAGTCGACTTGAGAACCTCCTCCTTTTTTGAAGTCGGTTAAAACATTGGTGTGAAAGCTCTCGAAAAATATTTACCCGTTTCACGGTTAATCGCATACATGTAATTGGCACCTCGTTTCGTATAAAATTCAGGTGTCCCGTCAGCGCTATCGGAGAATCGAACCCGGTATACAATGGACGCGTGTCGACGTATAGACAGATACATGGACTGTGTTCTATCTGAGCTTCACCTTTTGACTTCATGATTCAGTGAATTCATTATGTTTTTGTATAAAAATCTATAAATAAAATGGGAATTTAATTTTTTTTATTTAATAAAAGTAAATATTTTTGAAATCTGAGTGTCTTTTGCATCATTAAAGCTGTCTATAGATTGTACGCAGCAATTTTCAAAAGGTAACTAACTGTTCTTGTCTACAAGTTCTATTGTAACCATTTTATAATTTACTTACTTAGCCACTAGTTTTTACGCCGTTACATCATTAGTACTGTAACACAATTTTCAAAGAATGTCCATTAAATCTTTTTGCCAATTTTCTTCCTTACTACTCAAGTAAACTCTGACGTAACACTCACTCTACTCAACTCTGAGTAATCTAGTTAACGCCGTTCGCGTAACGCACTTTGTTCCAATCGAGATAACAGCTACACAACGTTGCAGAATACGGCCATGCCATTTCATGGTTTTAGAATTTGTTCCATGAAAGATTAATATAAAAGTGATTATAATTTTGATTTTTAACTAGATTAGTAAAAATTTAAGTTTGTGTAGGTATTTATTTACTTTGAATGAATCTTATAGAACATTAGTAAGTTATTATGAGCGTGAACTGAGTGACAGAGGGCCTTACTTATAAACGTCTCTCAACTTGAACACTGGATAAAAAATGCTCAAAATGTCACTATTTGTCACTATTTAGCAAAAAAGGATGGCAATAGTTTAAACGGTGTTTCAATTTTGACAGATGTTGAGTGGAGTTTAATGTAGAGCGGAGAGCTTAAGCCTCAGCTTTTCAAATGTACATTATGCCTCCATCATAGCCATGAAGAACGACTAGTCTACAAACTAATCGGGAAACGTGTCTTCCGAAGTAGTACCTACAACAATCCAGAAATAATAGCGCTGTTTGATATGTTGAATACCGCTGCATTCTGATAAAGCGGAAGCACAACTTACTCGTACTCGCTCCTATTTTGAACAAGATGAATTTAACTATATTATTTCTATAACTATGCTCTTCTTGCTTAAAGCCACGGATATACACTTACCTGTAGCTAGGTAAAAGATACACGGCTCTACCTCTTATCACCACACGGATCGGCATGGCCCACGAAAAAGGGAATAACTCAGAAAATCCAAAAAACAAGAACCACCAAAAGCGTTATTTAAAGCAGCATTGTAAATCATTATTCAAGCCTACCATACAAATGTCGGACACACATACAGACGAACAACATGTGTATAGTGAAGAATTCCTATTATACACCGGGTGGAATGTATCTGGTTGATTTTGAATGGTCCCTTATTATGCACCCATTTACACCCAGGAGCCGCGCTCGTGGATCTAAAGGCGAGATGCTGGAATAGACTTACCAGATACATATTCCTTTTTTTTATTTAAGATAGGCGACCTCTTCGCTCCTTGCCCAGGCTTGGATGAAGTCGACGATGGAGCGAGGTTACCTAGGAAATTACTATTAACTCTCCTTTTAAAGGTGTTTTTAATTTTTAATTTATTAATTCCTAAAAAATATTGTTTAACAATTTATTCAGTCCCAGATGAGCAATAAATGACAATACATTAGAGGACAGATTTATCGCACTTGATTATAAAGATGAGGAAAATTAGGAACACAACTTCTAAGTACAAAAAATTGTGTTAATTTAGAAAAAAACGATTTTATTTAAAATAAAATTTTATTTAAATTATGAAAATGTTAAAATAAGAAAAAAAAAATTTTTCATCACTTATATTTAACGACAAACTGCATTACTGGCCTAGTTACAGTTTTCACGAAGTTTTGAAGTCCTTACACTCATACACCATCGATTTTTATATAAAATAGATCGATTTTATAACCACTTCTAGCATTTCTTAAATCCTCAGCAAAGATCCGAAGACAGTAGCCCAAAGGAGTGAGATACGCATCTCGATACGGCGGTAACAAGGCCCGTGTACCTGTCAATCGCGCTAATGCTCGCCGCCTCTACGCTACATGCGGCGAGCGAAGCGAACACCCCACTGATATCGCGGGCTTTGAAACAAATCTTTGAAATTGATTTTGAATTTGACTATCGTTTGGCTAACTGTATAACAGCGCAGCAAAATTGTCTATGGTGTGTTATGGTCTATTTAGTCTGAGACTAGATAATTATTAACCATATTATTTTAATTCCACGTTTTAAAAATAATAAAATAAAACAATGTTAATTTATCATCCACAAAATACATTTTTTTATTAACACGTGCTGTTTTCGTGTTTGTTATTTAAGGATACTTTATTAAAACAATGGTGGATTCGTATCAACAGACAGTGTTTTTATTTCCATAGATCCTACCTAGTTTTACCATAGACATCACATTCGTTCCATAGGCTATAAATCTATTTTGTTACCTGGAATCCTACTAATATAATCTATAAATAACATCCTGACCTAACAAAATAATCTAACTTCCAAAAAAAAAATTTTACACTTCGGACATACCAATCAATTTTAAAAACTTGTAATGTTTATTTGAACTTAAGCTTTTTGTAAAAATGTCTGCTGGCATTTCCAAAGTTGATACATATTTAATTTCTACTTTCTTTGATGAAACACATTCTCTTACAAAGTGATGCCTGATGTCAATATGTTTAGTGCGCTTATTATGAAACAATGGATTAGTTGCTAATTTGATAGAACTCTGATTATCACTATACAAACATAGTGGCATCCTTTCATCCAACACAATCAGTTCACTTAGTTAATTTTTTAAATATATTCCCTCTTTACAGGATTCAGACAGGGCCATGTACTCAGCTTCTGTACTGGAAAGTGCTACAGTTTTTTGCTTTTTAGCTTCATATGAAATCAACGATCCTTTAAATAAAAAACAAAACCCAGTATATGACCGCCTATCTAGTGTACAAGATGCCCAATCAGCATCGACATAACCACACAGATTACATCCAGTCTTCCTATAAACTAAACCATAATTTTTAGTTTTCTTAAGGTATTTTAACAGACGTTTCAAATGTTTCCAATGACTTTCATTAAAGCAATTATTATACTGACTCAGATAACTCACACTATAACTAATATCTGGCCTGGTGAGTACAGACAAGTACATCAAACTTCCAATTAATTGTTGATATGGATAGTTTTGAACAATTTTATTATTTAAATCTTTTTCTAATTTTAAATTTACTTCCATTGGTGTATCTGAATGAGAATTATCTACCATATTAAATTTCTTTAGAACAGTTTCTATAAATTGCTTTTGGTCAACAGTAATTTTATCTTTATAAACATTTACATGCATTCCCAGACACTGTTTAATCTGACCCAAGTCTTTTATTCTAAATTCTGCTACTAATTTACTTGTCAACTTTTCATAGTTTTTCTGACAATTATAAAAAACAAAAAAATCATCTACAAATAATGCAACATAAATCTTTACATTATGATCATTTTTTACAAAGAGACATGGTTCATAATTTGACTTTTTGAACTCTAATTTTAACAAACAATCTTCTACACGAGTGTACCAAGCTCTGGCTGACTGCTTGAGGCCATAGACTGCTTTCTTTAATTTTAAAACTTTGTTATTGCAATTTTCAAAATCTGAACATTCTGGTATTTCCATATACACTGTTTCATGAATAAATCCATTAAGGAAAGCAGTGGGTACATCTAGGTGATTAACTTTTAGACCTAGCTCAACACGCAAAGCTAACAATAATCTAAAAGTGGCATACCTCAAAACTGGTGAAAATGTCTCGTTAAAGTCTATCCCCTTCTTCTGGGTAAAGCCCTTTGCAACAAGTCTGGCCCTAAAACGCACTTCACCTTCACTATTGTACTTCTTTTTAAATACCCACTTGTTTTTCACAACCGTACCGTCTTTTGGCCTGTCCACTAGTTCCCAAGAGTCACAATCACTGAAAGATTTTAGTTCTTCTTTCATTGCATGCTGCCACTGATCTTTTTCAGATCCACTCATTGCATCGCTAAGAGAAATCTGTTCACCTGACATTTCCACACACATGTTTGCAGTTTTGTAGAAATCTGGTTTGCGTCTAACACGTTTTTCTGGTAGATTGATGTCACACTGCCTAGAATTGAGATTCCTTGCTTCTGGCGACAAAGACAATGTGTCAACAAAACTGTCATCTGTGTCACTTGATGAGATATGAGGGACATATGTCTTATCATTCTGATTTTCATCATCTGAGTCGCTCACAGGAATCACATCACTTTCATCGGCTGACTGATCAGGTTTCTTCTTCTCCTCGATCACAATGGATGTTGTTGAGCTGTCATTTGTATTCTCCATGATTACAACATCTCTGGCTACAATAACATCCTGGGATACAGGGTCGTACAAGCGATAGCCCTTGACATTCTCAGAATATCCAACTAGGTACATTTTCTTCGCTTTCTTATCCCATTTCCTTCGTTTCTCTTTTGGAATGTGGACCATTACTGGACTGCCGAATATCCGTAGATGACTCAAATCTGGCTTCCTGCCTGTCCACACTTCATGCGGGGTAGTGTTCTGGTCTAAGCCTGCTGCTGGTGATCGGTTCTTAACATACACTGCTGTGTTCACAGCTTCCGCCCAAAGGAATTTTTCAAATTGGGCATCATAAAGTAGACATCGTGCCTTCTCAACTATGGATCTATTGTTTCTCTCACATAGTCCATTTTGTTCTGGTGTATAACTGTTTGTTTTCTGATGAAGTATACCGCATTGCTTCAGATAGTTTGTCATTTCTGCAGAACAGAACTCTCCTCCGTTGTCCGATCTTAATATCTTTATTTTCTTTGACTGCTGGTTCTCGACAAACTCTTTGTATTGTTTGAAGTACATAAACGTTTCAGTTTTAGATCGCAGAAAATATACGGTGCACATTCGGCTGAAGTCGTCCACAAACAACAGGTAGTATCTAGCTTTACCAAGGGATTGATTCTCCATTGGACCACATAAATCCGTGTGGACTAGTTCCAAGATCTCTTGACTTCTGCTGGTGCTTTTAGGAAACGGTAGTCTTGTCTGCTTACCTTCACAGCAAGCTATGCAGCTGGCCTTGCTGCTATCATATTTATCATCAAAACTAACACCTTCAACTGCTCCGTTCTTCAATTTATTCAAATCATTGGCATTGATATGGCCTAATCTCCTATGCCAAGTAGTACCTGTAGTTTTTACTGCTGCTGCCAAGTGTTGTCCCAACTTCACAACATTCAATCTGTATACACCATTTTCTAAGTGTGCCTCACCAATGCATTCATTCTGTGAGTTGCGAATTATACATCCATGCTTAGTAAACATCACTTTGTTGCCGCTTGCAATTATTCTGCTTACTGAAAGCAAGTTTGTGGTGAGGTTAGGTACACACAAAACATTGTTTACGTTTATTGTGAATTCTTTATCTCCAACACACGTCGTGAGCTGCATGTCTCCGGAGCATTTAACAGGTACGATCTTTTGATTTGCAACGATTATCTCTTTAATCTTCGGTTGATAGCTAATATTTGTCAATAAGTTCTCGTTCGCAACAATATGTGTGCTTGCGCCGGAATCCAAATGCCAGTCTGATTGATTAAACTCCTTAGTGAGAAAAACAGCACTAAATGCATTTGTTTTCGTTTTTGCAGTTAATGCACCCGGACATTGATTCTTAAAATGTCCAATCTGTTTGCATTTGTAACAACGAATTATTTTCTTCTGTGCCGACGCCATGTTGTTGTTATTTCCACTAGTACCGGTGACAGGTAGGGACGTTCCGTTCATTCCGCCAGTGTTGCCAACATGGTTGCCAAATTTGCCACGCCTGTGATAAGTTTTGGCGGCAAAAGCACCTTCCGACTTAACCTCAAAATCTGCACTCATGTCTAATAACTTGGTTTTGATAGAATCTGCACTGATGTTTATGCCCGAATGCTCGATTGCCATAATCATTGGCCCGTACTTCTCCGGTAATCCAGCTAACATGAGTGACCCTATCCACTGGTCATTTATCTCGAAGCCGGTGCCGATCAATTTCTGAGCAGTTTCGATGATCTGGCTGACGTAGCTGGTCATGGACTCGCAGTTTTCTAGGCGTATACTGATAAGGTTTCTCAGCAAACTTATTTTTCGTGAATATCCTGAATCGTCAAACATATTTTTCAACGTCTTCCATAAATCGTATGTTGTTTTTGTTTGTTTGATATGCACGTAAAGAGAAGCGTCAATTGTTAATATTAGTTTCGCTTTCGCCTTTAGATCATCTGCCTTCTGAGTCGGGGTAGCTGACGACGATAGCGGTTCCTTGATGGCGTCCGCCATTCCTTCCAATACAAGAACATTTTCGGCTGCAAAGCACCAATCGTCATAGTTTTCTCGACCTTTCAATTTCGGGATATTTGCCAAGTAGTTTGTGGTAGACATTTGTAACGAACTCACTGAACTTATTTTACTTTTATTATATTTATTAGCGGGACTGAGCCCAAAACCTATTAAAACAATGGTGGATTCGTATCAACAGACAGTGTTTTTATTTCCATAGATCCTACCTAGTTTTACCATAGACATCACATTCGTTCCATAGGCTATAAATCTATTTTGTTACCTGGAATCCTACTAATATAATCTATAAATAACATACTTACACTGACTTTTCTCACTGCAATTGTTCTTTTACTATTTGTATTAATACTATTTCTGAAGTTCACTTCATCCTACAAAAGCGAGTAAAGCGAGCACCCCAGGGGTTTCACTAAAAGCTTTAATGGAAACATTAAAAATTGATTGTATCAGTGATTACAAATCGGTTACTAAAATAAAGAAGTTTAAAAACTTCTCATCTAAAACACACTATTTTTGACTGACCTCTTAGCTCAGTTGGTCAGCTGCCTTCTGCGCTGTAGGTCGTGGGTTCGATTCCCACCCAGGACAAACATTTGTGTCATGAACATAGATGCTTGTTCTGTGTCTGGGTGTTATAAAGTATAATAAGAATGTATTTACAAAAAGTATATAGTATTCTATCAATTATCTGGTTCCCATAGTACAAGCTTTGCTTAGTTTGGGGCTAGATGACGCTGTGTAAAATATCCAGCACTATTTATTTATTTATTTAATATAAATTATAAATTAATAAAATTAAGAAATAACTTAAATAATTACCATAATTAAACAAAATAAAAGATAAAAGCAAAGTTTTACCGTTACAAAAATGAAATTAAACCTCAAAGGTCACAATGGCCGCGTCATCCGCCGCAAACAGACCGCACAATAAATCACAGCGGTAATTAGTTGATATCAGACATCACAGTACAATTGTTAATAAATACCTACAGGATGATTCGAGTTGCAGCGCAGATAGTATCGTGCGCTTACTGTTGTATAAATATAGTGGATATGCCTTGTGTTATTTCGTTTTTTCGGCGACGAATTAACACGTTCAGTGCAGTATGCAAATATGCCAGTTTCATCCACCCGGCACGAGACGTATGGAATGTAATAATAATAAATATGTCGTAAGGAAGAAGTCAAAAGTCAAAGATCAATAAGATCGTGTAGGTTGATCACAGAGACCACAGAATTCCATTTCCTACGAACTTGATTCACATTTAAAGTAGTAGTCAAATTAAACATAATAAATATAAAGACATGTCCACACTAATCCGCCTCGCGTTCTATGAAACCGCGTGGGCGTCTCCTTTATTCGCCGACGCACTAAATAATAATAATTGCGGCTAACTAACTACCGTTTAACGCACTCGGCTTTCTTCTTGAATCTGATAGAGCACCGTGCGCAAATAAATCGTAAGCATCTGATAGGGTTAATGTGACCGCTGCTTAAACTTGCTTATGTTTTTGGGGATTTATTGGGTTGTGTAGTTTGATCAAAACTGGGTCCATCGTACGAAATATTTTTTATCTGTGGAATCTTAAAATTTACGCAGAGAAATTCTTTCTAAAGAATTATGAGAACCCCTTTTAAATTAAATTAAAATTAAACTTTTTGAGCTAGATTCGGAGCGGAAATAAATTATAAGCTTATTATTGAATTTAAGCTTAATTACATCATTTTAGAACTTTTAAAAATCTGCATCAAAGATGGTATATTTTATTAGTGAAATTAAATCCTTGATTAGGTACTATAGTTTGACCGAAACCGCTGTACCGCGCCTTAGGTATGCGCACGGCGAGACGGGGGGGAAATATCGGCCATCCGTAGTACTATATATTATCTATTCTATGCCATCAGTCTGCTGTCAACGCTTACTTTTCCTCGGCCCCCACCTCGCCGCACTTCACAAGGAGCGGTACAGCGGTTCCGGCCAAACTATAACTAATCAGGTGCACCCTTTATTTTCTTTTTTGCAACTCTTTACATATTTTTGCTTCAAACTCTGAAAAAATATTTTTTTCTTTATTTTCACATTTAGATTTTTTGTATTATTTTGAAAGTTCAGTTTACATGCTAACCATACACAAGTGTCCAAAGCCAGGCCAGTCTACAATAGTAGAGCACCGTTTTCGGACGAGTGACGTCACAATGCAGTATTGCCTCATTACAGCCTAACCGTAAATTAGCCCAACTAATATGGCCTTTATCTTACTTTATGGTGTTTATCTGGTTTTAGTCAGATTTTATCGGTTTGCGGTTATTGCGTTTTGCTGTTTGGCCGTCGACTGCAATTGTTAGACGGCTCGGCGGTTGTGAAGTAATTGGTATGGAATGTTTGTTACAATGGAAAGCTTACGAAATTAATTGTTATTATAATTTTGTTCATAATGAAAGAAAAGAAAGACGTGGATGAGAACGGCACAGGGTCGACTAGAATGGCGTTTGAGGAAGGTGGCTTATACCCAGCAGTGGGCTATTATTTGAGCTACCAATGATGATGATGATGATAATTTTGTTGTTATCTCCCAAATATCAGGCAAAATTCTTCCTTTCCATCAAACAGAACAATTTGTGACGTTATACGTTGGTCTTACTTAAGAAAGATTTTTAAAGTTGAACACTGGTTAAACAACGTCCTGTCTTTATTTGTGGATAGTGACAAACAGAGACAGGACGTTGTTTAACCAGTGTTCAACTTTAAACATTAACCCCCTTACTTATGAAAGATGTTTAGAGTTGAACACTGGTTGAACAACGTCCTGTCTCTGTTTGTCACTATCCACAAATAAAGACAGGACGTTGTTTAACCAGTGTTTCACTTTAAACATCTTTCATAAGTAAGGCCCCTTTTAAGGGGGTTAGACTATGAGTAAGGTTGAGCGCTTCCGTACTTCGCAGGGCATATTTCGACACCAGAGTTGGCACTAGCTCATACTAAATATAAAATAATTAGCGAACGCCCGCGGCTTCGCCCGCGTGCACTACTATTTTTTGTCCCACGGGAACCATACATTTTTACTCGGATAAAAACTGGGTTCAAAATTTCATCAAAATCAAGTAGTCAAAAGTTGAGTAGTTATGGAGATACGTGGTAACAAACATTCAGACACACACAAGCACACACGGACTTTCGCCTTTAATTAGTATGATAAAGGATATTTGAACTATTGGCTATTCAGAGAGACTTTTTCTTATTTGGTGGTTCTATAGTAGATTTTGAGAATTAGTAGGTATCTAATATTTTATCTATTAAGACTGAAAAAAAAAAATATATATATTAAGACTGACCAAGCCAACGAGTGCATCAATTCATTTGTATCAAAAATGTACTAAATCAAAATCAAAACATAAAAAACGTAAACTAAAGTTTGGCAGTCAATTCGAATACTTTTTCTAGCTACAAATATCAGGTTAAGTAATAGGGCAAAGTTTGTGATAGCTTGTAAATTGTTTGGTGATGCTGAAACGAAAGAGATTCGTAGACAAGTGGTCGAAGAACTGAAACAAGCGTAAACGTAAGTGAGGAAATCACCAAGGTATTAATTATATTTATACTTAGTTCCATTTACAAAAAAATAATATTATTAAAAAAACAACACGAGTAGTAGCGGGCACATGGCAGATTCTAGGCTGTTGGTTTGAATCATGTCCGTAGATCAATGGGGTTTACGTTTCGAAAAAAAAAGAGTTTTAAGAACCAAATGGTCCTATGTACCCCAATGGTCCTATGCCCCAATTCTTATTTTACGTCAACCATTCAAGTATCATTGCCGCTGCGTTTTGTTTCGTTCTCCATAATGACACTAATTTGCGAAACCTCATTGGTAATTTGTTTGATAACGAACGTCATCACAACAGTGTAATTAAATAGTTGACGTTTTGCCTTGGTTGAGAAAAAGGTTTGGTTTTGTTCTTAAAACGCGCGTTATCACAACGCTTAATGTGTACTAGCTCTGAAGGAAAACGTCAAGAAACACACTGCTTATTCAGCACCAACAAGTTATGATAATGTATTTCCTGTTAAAGAAGCCTATAAGCATAGAATAGATAGATAATAATTGCTATAAGCTGAGATCCTGGACTAGCATACTACATCTAATAATAAAGGTATTGTGTCACGGAAAGCTAATTAATAATCTCTACGATGTGCTTTTGTCTACAGCTAAATCGATACTAGTGAAACGGGTCTTTAGTCGTTTCACACCGCAAGCGGTTCGGACCGCGGTGTGAATAGCCCCAGAGCTGTTTTTGAATGGGTTCTTTCGCACCGCGGTGCGAATCGCCCCAGAACTTTTTGTGATGGGTCGATTCGGACCTGAGAGGAACAAAACAGTTCTCTTTTTATGTAAGCCATACACGCTACGGTCTACCGGAGAGGTCATTTATGCAGGTATGCCTGCGCAGGTCAACCGAACATTGGTAGCGTGTATGGGGACGTTCCGGTGTACCGGAGGGGTCTTCAGTTCTTTTTGCGATGGCATCGAATGAGGACGATGACGCGTCCGAAAGAAACACTAGAAAACAACTGACGAGACCTGCGCAGGTGACCGGAGTACACGCACACACGCACAGGTACACCGTACGGTGTCACTCGAAAGGATTGATTTTCGATCTTGCTCCGGTTTCTACTCATAAAATGAGTAGAAAACTGGTAAGTGAAAAACATTAAAATTAAGGATTCCTATATTTTATTTGTATATACTTAATATATTTTATTATGAGTACAAAAGTGGTAAGTGAAATATAGGATTTCTATATTTTATTTGTACAAATAGGTATATACATATATATATAGGTACAAATAAAATATAGGAATATAATTTTGGCCTTTTCCTCGTGGCCAAACTCGTGTCAAAATAGACAAAGCACAGTATGTACAGTAGTGTACAGTTATCTACTTGGTTAAAATACCTCTGCAATACTTATGATGTCCTGGTACCTACTTCAAACATTAATTTTTATCCATTGGTCATGAAAGATGAATTAATAATATATTCTAAATAATTTTACAAAGATTTGGAAAATAATCGAAGCCTAAAATGTCAATAAGGTCGAAAATCGCTTGAACGGTTTTTTTTTACAGTATTGTGTACCTAACCATAGGAAATTGGTTTTGCAACGTTATTTCAAAAACATGATTTGTCCTTCATGACGACAACGGGTAAAATGTTTTGAAGTACCAGGACATCAGATGTATCGCAGAAGTGTTTTGATTTAAGCAAGTAAAAAAAACCTCTGTAACGTTTGTCCTGGTCTTTTAAGTTAGATCCAAAACACAATTCACACATAGTGCATAATTGCTATTGCCAAAAATTGTCTTTTTCAATTATATTCCTTTACCTACTCGAGGTGACGTACTTCTTTGTATCCTCTTTGCGGTGGTGAGTGTACCTACTTTGTCTATTTTGACACGAGTTTGGCCATGAGGAAATGTTAGTCCTCGTAGCCAAATCAGTTAGGCGAAATAGTTTGTCCATGAGGAGAAAGCCTTAATTTTCGATATGAGTCCAAATCGGACATGCAAAATGAACATTGAGTCGTTTCGCCCTGTGGTCCGAATCGACCCATTTCAAAAGACACTTTAGGCGATTCGCACCGCTGTCACCACCGTGGTGCGAAAGAACTCATTCAAAAAGAGCTCTGGGGCGATTCACACCGCGGTCCGAACCGCTCGTGGTGCGAAACGACTAAAGACCCAGTGAAACGACTTGTTTTTCTCGGTAACTCTGACATGTTTGTTTGTGTCACTTTCCACAAATCCCGAATCTGTCTTTCCTACGAGCTCGTAAATCAATGATCCGCTGATATTTTTGTAGTTTACAGGGTGTATTAAAACTACTATCATCCTTGCCCACTACTGGGAATAAGCTAGCTTGTCCCATTTTCTCTTGCCCTTAATCAAGTACCAGTGATCGAATACGTTAAAAATTTGACTTATGACTGTATCCCCAGGGCACGGTAGACATTCCCTCAGATCTTTAGAAACTCAGAGAATAAATAAAAATAAATAAATATTGCTGGACATTTCACACAGCGCCATCTAGCCCCAAACTAAGCAAAGCTTGTACTATGGGAACCAGATAACTGGTAGAATACTTATATGTTTGTAAATACATAGGTACTTATAAAACTTTATAACACCCAGACAAAGAACAAACATCTATGTTCATCACACAAATGTTCGTCCTGGATGGGAATCGAACCCACGACCTACAGCGCAGAAGGCAGAGCTACTACCAACTGAGCTAATAGAGAATGTCTTGAATGTTTTGATTTGGTAGGTACGTGATCACATTATGCAGAAGTTAACATTCCATTTTTGTCAGGTTGCAAGCCGATAAGAGCTCGTTTTCAGAAACAGAAAACTAATTTTTAATTTTTATCGTGTTAAAACACACTTAGGCATTATTTTCACTGAAATTCAGCTTATTAAAATTTACGACCTGAAAATATGGATTCCGTGGCAGAGTTGACATAGACATAGACATTTCTTTATTCACTACATAAGCACACAAACACATACATCAAGTTGGCAAGGATCGCCATCGAATCTTTGTCGGAATCAAAAATTTTGTTAAGACTTTTCATTTTCATCATCATCATCATCCACAGCCGGATTTCACCCACTGCTGGGTATAGGCCTCCCTAAGTTTGTGCCATCCACCACGATCCTGTGCTAGTCGCATCCACTGACGCCCCGCGACGTGAACTATGTCGTCGACCCACCTCGCCACCGGTCGCCCGACACTCCTTTGTCCCATTCTCGGCCACCATTCAGACGTGGCTTTGCTCCACCTGTCATCACCTCGCCTCGCAATGTGTCCGACTCCACTTGAGTTCTATTATCCTGGTTCCGACATCTTGGACTTTCGTTCGTCGTCGGAGATCGACATTAGGAACCCGGTCGATAAGTTTGATGCCGAGCATGGCGCTTTTCATTTTCAAAGGAAACTATTGATGCTGGAAAGATGCCGAAATTCGAACTTACTTTTTGAAAGTTAAAATGTACATCCCAGCAGGCCAATATAGCTCCAATAAAAATACATGCTAAAAATACGTACAAGCTGCAAAGTTATGAACACGGATTGAGCTCAGCTGCGCCGGTATTAAGTGGCCGTTCGCTCGTCAAGTTTTTCTCCTAAAAAGCCTATTTTCCGCCACCTGCCTACCTACTTACTTAATGGCATTTTCACAAAACTACGTTAATACTCGACTGAGGAGTAAAGTGAGGGTTTTTTTTATTAGGACCGAGTTCTACTCCACAGCTACTTTAAATTTTTCCATCCAAAGGTTGCCTGGAAGAAATCGCTCTCAGCGATAAGGCCGCCCATTCTGTTGTTATATTTTACTTTTCTATGTTCACAATAAAGTGTTTATTCATTCATTCATTCTAATCTGTAGGTCACTGTGGCCTAACTATTGTGTCTAATGTGACTATGTTGAGGTATTCAAAAGAGGGCTAGGAGTTTGAATATTTTGAATAATATACATTCCCCCTTACTTATGAAAGATGTTTAAAGTTGAACACTGATTAAACAACGTCCTGTCTCTATTCGTCACTATCCACAAATAAAGACAGGACGTTGTTTAACCAGCGTTCAACTTTAAACACCTTTCATAAGTAAGGCCCACTATGTTTAACTTTAATATTCTCTCGTACCTCATTATATCCTCTAAACAAGCTGTTTTAGTATGATGGAAAACAGCTTAGCGCGTATTTTCTTTCAGAAAAATTATAAGTAAAATATTAACATTTCAAGTTTCAAACGATGGTATGCTCAAACAATTTAAAAATTAAAAACTCAATTTAAAAATTCTTATTATAAAAAATATAACAGTGACAATTTCTAAAAGCATTTTGCATATTCGGGTTATAAAAACGTAAAAACTACCTATGAATTTCACAAAGTTAATAACCCAACTTGTTTCGCTTTAAAAGTTTGCTGTAATGACCTGTGGCATTATCGCCTTTTAAAAGTTTCTCGGGAACGTTCCATTATTATCCCAGCAGTACTTTTAGGCACCTTTTAACAAAACGTTGTTGAAAAATTACCACACTACTTTTTTCTATTGTATTTTTGAGCGAGGTTGTTATAGCATAATCTTGAAAATATCATATTAGGTGTTGCCAGTGACTACTGCAGGGCTATTTTCACTCACACGAAAAGTCGCTAACTCGGATTTCTTCCTACAAATTGATTTTTTACGAACAATATTAAGTTATAGAATTCAGAATTACTTTGAATATTTTACATAAATGTCTCATCATCTTCTACCATTTCAAAGTATTCATCGTAAATAAAATATCAATTTGTGTAGGAAGTAATCCGAGTTAGCGACTTTACGTGTTAGTCAAAATAGCCCTCCTGATCTTAGATATAGGTGCCTCCTGACACTGTATAAACCATCTACTAAAGATGTAAAGGCCTAAGTTTTAGCTGTTTTATTCAGGCGTAACGTAATACGTTGTTTTGTTCCAGGACGAACCAGCATCATCAGGCGACAGTGGCGACGAGAGCGGCAGCGAACCGGAGTCTCCCAGCGAGAAGCTTATGCAGATACACAAGCAGGAGTGGGCGAATCTTGAAGCCAGCGAGGCTGTTAAGAGGTCAGTCAATTGTTATTATTACACAGCAAGCGCTCGTGGCGTATCTTAGACATTCTCGACAGATCGTTGAAGTTAGGCAACGTTCATCAAGCAACTGCGTTCCCAGTTTCGAAGCGGTAGCAGTCGCCTGAGTAGGTATTCATTTTCACACTTATTGCCAGTATGTACAGTCAGCGTCATCAATCGGTATCCCCCTATTGATTTGAACAAAGACTCTTTTCATTTCAATCTTGGATTTCAGTCGGGTATTATATCAGCTATTTTTGTTTAGGAACTCGAGCGAAATTAGATATCCATAAGTAAGCAAGGATGTAAAAGTTTTTACAAAAGTTGAGATCAACGGCTTGCAAACCGACCTCTTACTAGGGGGATACCAATTGATGACGCTTACTGTACATAGGCGTAGCTTAGGTACATAGGCTTAGTGAGGAAGGTACATACACTCTGTTGGGTACTGCAGTACTCGACCCAAAGCTTTACCACGCCCAGACCATCTAACTGGTGGTTTTTCTGGTGTTCGGTAATTTTATATTATTCACGAGTTGCGCCCCGCGGTCTTACCCGTGGTTAAAAATTGGATAGATTAGCCTGTGTTCTTCCAGAACCTAAACTATCTACATTCCAAATTTCATCAAAATCGGTTTAGTTGTTATGGAGTTCGTGGTAACAAACATTCACATACACACACGGACTTTTGACTTTATAATATTGGTAGTATAGTAGTATAGTAGGATAATCAATTCCTAGGCGGCACAAGACACAATCTAGTACATTAACTTGTATTTTCTACCATCAGGGAATCACAAGAGCCACACGCATCCACCTCCTCAACCACGCAGGAAGCCGACAGCAGTAAGGCAAGCCACCAGCCAGGACTTGCCAAGATCCTGCCCAAGATCCCTGGTGGGGCCATGCTGTACCCCAACGTGCTCGGACTTGACGGAATCGGGAGTAATATGGGGCTAGGCAGTCTGGCGATGAGTTATCCTCACAGCTTTATTCTGGGATTAGCTAATCAGGGACAGGAAGGAGGTAAGCTTATTTTTCTTTTATGTTTATGCTTAACTTACACATGAGTAATATTTATTCTTTATTGTTGTGCACGAGAGAAACACAAAACAATAAGTTTACATGGACAAAGGCGAGCTTAACCCTAATAAAAGTTTTCTTCCAGAGAACCTTTGAGGCTAGAGAGAGAGATGTTTAAAAGCGTAGGGTCGTACACAAGAGAAATTAGACGTAAAAAGAAAAAAAAAATGGCGACTAAAGGTGGCCGCACAATAGAATGAGGATACACTATTCCAACAACTAACATTACAACATTACAACCCAACTCTTCACAGTTATCCGATAGTTATGAAATCCAGAGCTATCTATTGAAAATTCATGCAAATCGGACGGCAACTTTTGGAATGCAGAGCTGACGTACGGACGTGCGGATGAGTTTTAGTTATGTAGAACCGGAACTGGGTTAAATTGGCTCTGGGCGACTGATTCGCAGTGTTATTAGACTGGCTGGGTAACTTTATACTCTGACCAGTGCGAAGTTGAAAAGACATAACAGTAAAAAAATGTATAGCGTAGTAACCTTTACCAATGAGTTTGACTTGCAGCTTGAAAACACTGTCAATCAAATAAGGCAAAAGCAATCAGTATATAAAATAGGTACCTACTAGCAGCGCCCTCGCGTCGTTGCCCCCGTAGAGATGGTTTATGGTGATGATGATGGAAAGTAGAATATAACCTTAGGAAGGTTATAGGCTACTTTTCATCATCATCGTCTTCATCACCACAAACCGGGGGCAACGCCGCGAGGGCGCTGCTAGTATGTAAATATATATATATAAATGGGTAGGTAGTATATTAATAAGTACCCACAGTAATTAACAAGTTTTTAAATTTTTTAAAGTGCTAGACCACACACAGGTATTATTTAACAGAAAACGAAAAGTCTTATCAAAATTAATGATTCCGACGGGATTCGAACCCGCATTGATACAAGATCCTCTTCAAGCCGGAGTGCCTTATCCAACTCGGCCAAGAAATCTACATACGTCAGTTTGAAAATCTTGATTAGCTCATATTTGTCGATTTTTTTAATTGATTATCTTAAACAGTTTTTCTAAAGCTCCATCAGATCTGAGCTATACATACACTGGCAATCCAATTGCCTCAAGACTAGTGTTTAGCCAAAATACATTTGCAGACATCTTGCGAAATAGACATTTTGAGCTGCATTTAAATACCGTAATCTGTTTTAATGAGCAGCAGTTCAGGAAATGGGCTAGCTTCGTGCCAATTGCCTGTGACTTTACTGCCGCGACGTCGCCGGCAGACTAAAACTTTTACATTTCCGAAAGAGATTCTCTCTCGTTTTTAGTTCAGGTGTCCAACTCCATAATTAGGTTAGTCACGGCGACAGCTAAGAATAAAATATTTTAGATTTATGTCCTTGTTCTTTGAGTTGGTATAGAAATGGTGCAAAATCTTGAAAGTAAATCAAATGAATTGGAATTTTCCCAGACAGGTATAAGACCGATAAGACCTAGCTAATTTAGCTATATCTTTTCACCCCCGTAAACCCCATATTGCAATTTTCATCGTCGTTAGAGCCGTTTTCGAGAACGTAAAAATGTTGTCGATAAAATTATAAAAAGTTGGATGAATTGAGAATCGCCTTTTTTGAAGTCGGTTAAAAATAAAATTTGAAATTTTTAACCGACTTCAAAAAAAATGAGGATTCTCAATTCGTCGGAGTTTTTTTTGTGCTATTTTTTAGACGAGCTATTGATTTCAGCTTCATCATCAACCCAGCCTCAGTTCATCACGATCCCGCTGTCGATGGCCAACATGGCGATGGCCAACGGCTGCTCCAGCGACGACAGCAGCGAGCTCCAAGACCTCAGCACCACGAGGAAATGAGGTATAGTCCGGCAAAAACGGGTAGACACGGCAACTAACATTTCAGTACTTTGGAAACCCTTTCTCTACTAATCTATGGTAAAGTACAGCCCCCCTAGCCATATTACACTATCTATCGTCGCTGTAGAATAGAAACACTTCAAAATGTATAGAATTTGACGTTTCAAGTAGATAAGTCACGTGGTCAGAACGTCAATTCCTATACATTTTGAAGTGTTCTATTCTACAGCGACGATAGATCGTTCTACAGCGACGATAGATCGTGTAATATGGCTAGGGCCCCTGGTTTCTTGTGTATGGTACAGGTGCCGAAGACGTCAGTCAGAAGTAATAATTTACTTCTAAAAGAGAATTCATCTATTTCGCGTATTTAGCTTGCACAGTGGCGCCCCCATTTATTTATATTATTTTGTGTCGGACTATACCTACTCCCACTCCATTCCCACGACCTCAGTGGCGCAGTGGGCAAACGCCCGTCTGAAACGCACAAGGTTGCGGTTTCGATTCCCGCCGCGAGGCATGTTTGTATGATCTGCAAATATTTGTCTCGGCTCTGGGTGTTTTTTATCAAAAAAATTGAATGTAAAAACATTAAAAGTAAGTATATCAGTCATCTAGTTCTCATAATACAAGCTCATCTCAATTTGAGGCTAGATGATGCTGGGTGAAATGTCCAGCATTATTTATTTATTTATTAACTCACCAAACTTCAAACTTTCTTTGAAGTTTGTGAAAGATTTTAATTTATAAGTTGTTAAACCACACTATTATTTCGCATATTATTTCGCACTTCCACTGAAAAACTGTCGCAACATAGAAGCAATTTTGGAAAAACGCATTTTAATGTTACTTAGGTAGGTACTTAAATAAGATACATAACTCAGATGTCACATTTTTGTGATACGGCAGTTTTTCAGAGAATTAAGTGGTCTCTCTGGCTCTTAGCAAGTGAAAATCCGTTGTCTCTGTTTACTTACTTATTATTTTATATAATTATTTTTTGTTTCAGGTTCATCGCTAAAAGGCTGGAATAACTTAATATAATATTCTTTAAATTAAGTAGTTAACATTATCACTATTATGTACCAAAGTTTTGGACTTAACATTGTGTAAATCAATAGTAAACTTAAGTTTCTTTTATGTAAAGGTTTTCACTGATTTTCTTTAAAATTAAAATAATATGCATACTTTTTGAACAACGATAATATTTGGTCCTTGTTTAAAAAAATCATCCAATTCCAAAAAACTAATTTAACTCTTGTTAAACTCCTATCACAGAAATCACATAAGTACTTATTAATTATGTTTTAACCCCGTCACACACACAGCAGATAATATATCTTATTAAAATATAAATCTTGAGATCGTGCCCATACAAATTCTATGGAGGACCACACACAGCGAATATTATTATAATAAATTACAAAATATATTTGGTGCGATCTGTCAAAATGTATATTTCATAAGATTATATTATCTGTTGTGTGTGTGTGATGCGCTTTACGGAGCCAAAATATCAAAAATATCATGTTTTTGTTAAAAAAAAAGGTGTAGATTATTTTTTCTATGGAAGTTGATTAGTCTTGCCACATTTCTGCACAAAAATATAATCGCTTATCTACTAAAGCAGTTGGTTATATTCAAATATTAGAAATTGTACGCAAAACTGTTTCTTTGCGACTTAGATAGAACATAGGCCGTAAAAGCCTTAAAATGTTGCATTGCATATGTTAATGTTTGTAGCGAAAAAGCAATGTGTATTTTTGTACTAAATAACATTGTATTAAATTACCCAAATGTTATCTAATTATTCTTCATTAGAATTATTTTGCATTTTTTTCGTTTGTTTCTTAGTTACCGATTAGTTAATTTTTTTCTTCATTTTATTTAAAAAAAATGTTCAAACGTTTTTTCGTAGACTAATTCTTCGTATACCTACTTAAAATGTTTATTGATGAAACATCTTTTAATAATCCGATGTGTGTAATCTACGCAGAGAAAAAAATTGATCATAAATGAATGAAAATGTCGTAATGTTGTACTTTTAAAATGTGACAGAGCATTATCACATTTCTCAATGAGCAGTAAATTCACATTTTGTTATAAAACAAAAAGAGACGTTGTTCAAGCTTAAGTACGCTCAATTTCATTAATAGCCAATTGAAAACTTAAGTATATCTTCACGTCAAAGCATTTATAATTTTTACTTTGTTATTCTACAGTATTTTTAGTTTCTTTGACCCACAGGCTAGAATAATTTATTTCAGTAAAAATAATGAAAAGTTTTGTGTTATTAAGTCTGTGGCGTTTGAATTTATTCATGGTTTGCTGTATTCTATAACATAAAAGTTAATGTTCCTTTTTCCTTAATTTTTGTAATAAAATATTTAAAAATAAAAATCTATTTCATTTTGATACTTTCCCATCAGCCATTTTGTTTAAAAAACTTCACAAAACTCGAATCAATAATCAACAAAAACATGACTCGTTATTCAACAAAAAATATAATTATCCAAGGACCAGCGAATCTAGACCTCTCGTACATGAGGAAAAAGGCTGCAATCAAAAAATTGCATTATACGCAGAGCTCTTATAATTCTGGTGGCGATATTTGGCATAGTATGTAGCTTATAACTCAAAGTTTAATAATATTAATCGTTTTCTGATTGGTCGATCATCAACCAATCGGAACAGCTGATTGATAATCAATTTACTATGAAGCTATGGAGTAGCAGTATAGTTTAAAAGGTATTTTAATTACTGAACGACATACCTCCTAGTTAGATATGAATAAGAATTAAATTCACTACTTCGTTGCTTCAATTAATGTAGTGTAAAAAAAGTGACTATTTCTTGCAAATGCTTATTGGAAAAAAAAAACATTAATATTATTAACAATTATAAAATTCGTTGAAAATTACGATACAATAAGGAAAAGCAAATAAAAAAAAAGTATTTCTTTTGATACTTACTTGAATTTATCACAACTACGAAAATATAAAAGGTTTGACCGAAAATGGAATCCTTTTAAATTGTGTCAAAAAAAAATTTTGTTTTTGAATTGTTCGTAAACTATCGTGCAACTGTGTAAAAGTTTAATAAATGTTGCAAGTAATATTTGTATAGTATAAAGATTGAAATCTTTAGATACTTATCTGAGTTCTTCAATTGAGTCAACTAATGTTCCTGTCGTTGCGGCAACAACCACCAGTGGTAAAAAGTAAGTAAGTACTGTATATTACGTAGTGAATTTCAGTGCCTATTGATTTCTATTTATGTCTACGAAGAATTTCATTACTTTGTTATCACAAAGAAAGCAAACATTTAATTTTGCATCTAAACTCTACTGGTTTCGTGTCCACATTTGACATGCACCTTATATGGCGCACGTTACATATTCCTACATGCTGGCATTAGTGCCACATACATACTGATACATAGCTGCAGAATAGTACGTAGTTGTTCATCAAATAAATTGTAAGGCAGTACTAAGGACAGGGGGAAAAGGCGAATAGAGCGGGGCACTGAAAATTCAGAAGAAAAAATACCTAGATTAGAGTATTTCCTTTTTTTGTTTGGTTTGGTAAGTAAAGACTTATTCGCTGATAAATTTCTTTATAGCAAATTGCGTAAAAAATATTTCCAATTATCAAAACAAGAACTTTTGTCAAAACAAGACATACGAAAAATGTTTTTACATTCATTTCAATGCTCATGTAGCTCATGTAGTGTTCGAAACTCAATAGTAAGTACAAAAATAAACAGTTTTATTTTATTTCAGTTTCAAAACTTTCTTGAGTTGTACTTGACATTATAATAACACACGGGAATTACTCATGTAAAAATATCATCGATTTTCTACCGACAATGTTTCGACACATCCGGAGAAGAAGGAATCTGGTAAGTTTTATTTTTTACAACACTACGATAGCATAAAATAAATTATTTTATTAAGCACTAACTGGCAAGTAAACGTAATTTAAGAATATAGAAATATACATAACATTCAACGATATTATTTGGAATTAAGGTGGTTTTCATCACATTACGTGAGGAAGCTGAAGATTTACTAGAAATAAAATTACCACTTGATTTTCCTAGCCTCACTTAACGCAGTTTTTATCGGTGGACTTTTACATCTCTTGTGAAAACCCGCCCAAAATCTATAAAAAAATATCTAGCCCCTTAATAAGGGGGGATCAAATAGATCAAAAGCCCCTAAAATTTGCCCCTTATTACGTCTATCTGATAGATGGCTGTGAAACGATCGTTGTCTATTTCGATCGAGATTTTTTACCGATGAGGGTTGATTGCAAGCTAGTAATCCGTAGCAGCAAAAACATAATAATTCACATTGTTGGACTGGACAAGTTCTAAAAATACTCAGCATGATTCAAACTAAACATCGTATTTAATTTACCAATGTCAGAAAAGGAAGAGCTTAATAACAACTGTGTATTTTATTAACAGAGGCTTTCATGATGAGATGGTCTCTAATAATGATGTTGTTATTGAATGTTTTTTTGTGATAGGAATAAAATTTGGGAAACATTATTCTTGTATACTTACCTATACTCTTCTTATACTTATAGGTATAAAACTTGGGCCTTTACATCTTTATTAGATGATCTATACAGTGTCAGAAGGCAATCTTTTGCTTATACACGTGACACTGTAGTGCCTGGCACAATGTTTTATATTGTAAAACATTCTTGTTTTAATTATAATGGTAGCAGATTCTCCCTCCACAAATAACAGATATAGTAACACAAGTTTCAAGTAAAGCTTGCGTGTGCGCCGGTGTGACAGACGTCGATCTGAGATAGCCTTCTGTGCACTTGTGAAGTTGTGACGAGTAGACAATACTTAATAAATCCGACATGCTTACAAATCTGATTGACTTCTAATTCTTCACAACACAAAATGTATCTGAGTGTTCATACGGCTTGAAGCGCTCGTGGCGTAGCTTGCTAAGATGTTCTTTATAGATTGTTAAAGTTAAGCGACATTATAAAAGGTCACAATTACTTAGTATCTGACTTACCCACAAAATTGATGAGCCGTGTTAGCCGTGGGGTATTTTTACCCGGCTGATTTACCCCTTTCGATCCGAAGGTCGTGGGTGCGAATCCTGGCCGTGCATCAATGGATTTTTCGTTTCGAAAAATATATGCATATTAACACGAGCTCTAAACGGTGAAGGAAAACATCGTGAGGAAACCCGCGGCTTAGTCAGCCCCACACGTATTCCTGTGGATATAACCGATTAAGCTGAGAGGTACTATACGAGTAGTTGCAAAAAGTGATGATTATTATCTAATTAGGGAACTGTAAATCCATATTCCGAGAGCAAACAGATCCGTGTTGGTCGAATGTCTTAAAAATAGATGTCCGCAGAAACTATTGCAACTGCTAGCCTCATTTTGTAGAGTGCAATACGACCGATAAGAGGATGGATCGCCGAAAAGGAAACTAGGGCACAAAATCGTGTTTGTTGCCCTGATTCTTCGTGGTATTGGTCGCGAATGAACAGGAGTAGAATCACCTAGCTCTCAGGAAGTTTCAATGTGATCCTAGAGGTCTAATTTTTTTCTAATTTGCAACAAAAGCCTTGACCAGCAGTGAGAATCAGACTTTCAAAAATGCATCTGATTCAATGATTTTCTTCGGAAAATTGACGTTTTGCAGCGAAGAAATGAATTCGGAAAACGTTCCGAGGTCTGAATCGCACGTTTGACGTTTCGTATTTTCCACCGAAGCTGAGAAAAGTACCTATTTTTAACTACTCACTGTGTCACTGACGCTGTATTTAGATGGAGATACGTAACAATTGAGCATTCAGCCCAGCCGGAGCTCCTAAGCCGGAGTGATGTTCATGAACACTGTCCAATAAGACGGAACAAGAACAAATGATGTTGACGCGCACTGAATCCACAATATCCCAATTATGTTCACGGACATTTGTTATTTATTTTCCAATAGTTCATTAGCGGTCTCATTTGCTGTTGAAATCAAAATTGGAGTTGAAATTGTTTATTTATTTGTAGGAAACCCAACAGCTAAATATAACGTAAACTATTATACCTAGTAATGTATAGCTGTCACCAGCGGTTTCGTTTGCGTGCTTTGATGTGGTAATTCACCCATTTGCCTAAATTCTACATGCCAATCTTCATCTTTCTAAAACATAGAAATACGATATTTTTTTATTATTTCTAGAACAAACGAAATGACGGAATTTGAGATATTTGTATGAAATTGTATGAAACTCTTCGTTTTTTGAATTTAGAAACATGAAAAGTGATTCAAGAGGAAGGTTTAGATGTAGGTATAATACATGCATAATATAGTAGAGAAACACTGATAATTTTAGAGGTTTCTAATGTGATGTGTGATGTGACCCGTGCGAAGCCGGGGCGGCTAGTGCTTGTTTAAGAGTATCGAGATCTTTTATAAAACCTTTGTTTGCTAGTGTAAAAGCTTATAAAATAGCAGTTTCATCGTAATTATTCTTTTCCACTATAATGTGCGCTACTGTAATCTTCTCTAGCTTAAGCCACGCTCTCTAGATTGTAAAAAATGTTGTGGTTTTAATTAGGACAATGCACAAAGGCAATGTCGTCTTTGAAACTAGAGCTGCGTTATTCGTGCAAGTTTTAAACAGCGTATTAAATAAACGAGTAGTTTATATTTTTCCGGTGTTCATGTGTTTGTAATTTTTCTACTAAAAGGCTTGACCGATTTTAATGTTTTTGTACGAAAGTACTTTTGTACTTTTGCTAGTGATTTTCGCTATGACCTGTTAATGGAGATACGCAATAGGCCTGGAGGATGAGATCAGGGGGTCTAAAGTGGCCACTTTTGATGAAACATCAGATTTTTCATCTAATGAAAAATTTGATGAAACATCAAACTTTTCATCAAATTTTTCAAAATTAGATGTTTCATCAGATGTTTCATAAATGCTTCATATATGAAGCATCTATGAAACATTTGATGAAAAATTTAATGTTTTATCAGATGTTTCATTAGATGAAAAATCTGATGTTTCATCAAAAGTGGCCACTTTAGCTCCGCAGGTCATAATATGAACGATTAGCCAACTATGGAGGCCTATTAACATCAACAGTTATGTATTCTCAGCTTGATGATGATGATAATGAAGCTGGAGTTACGTAATCCAATTACCCATAGAAGAAGTAAACGACTGTATCAGACATTCGCTCAGATCTTGAAACATGTTTAGCTTGCTTTGTAGTTAAGGGATCCCCCAATTTATTAATTACCGTCTTCGTGTATATTGTAAAATATGCTATAGCTATCAGTCATGAGGGTTTCCTCATGAAAATTATTCAGTCGGCGACGCTTGCCTTTCGTGGAGCGGACGCAGGTTAGGCGGCGCGTGCGCACCCGGGCATACTGATGGAAGGCGTATGGTGACCATGAAATTAGCCATACAATGGACATCATAAGTCTTTTTTTAAGTAATCCATATAATATGGTGATGCCGTCTAATGCCGGTTAAAACCACTGCAATTTACTTGATATTTAGTTTGGATATTTAGTTTCTTGTTTTCAAGACTTGCAGATTTTTAAAAGAGTTTTGTCTTTAAAACAATGCTATAAAAATTTAGCAAGCTCTCTACGGTCTGGGTGATATGTGTTATAATACCATCTTTGTAGTTTCTGATTCTCCCGACTATCTTAGTGCCTTCACTAAACCTTAGCTTATTTATGGCTGTTGGGTAAGCAAGTAAGTGACTGTTGGGTGATATAAGAATAATCCTTTTGTCCTGGAAAATCGCGAAAATTCACGGCACAACAACATGGCCGCCCTACGAAAAAATGACGCGCGAACCCAATTACGGAGGCCATTATTATAATAGCGTGCCCATAGACAGCTTCGGCAAAATGCTCTTGTGTGCCACAATGAATGTTTAATAGTGTTTTTCATTGTTGTCAAACTTTTCCAATGAAATTCAGAGATGAAATGGCGCGTGCAAGGGTTTTTGTTAATTAGCAATCGCTGGATTGATCGGAGTGATAGCGGTGATGTTTGATCAAAATATGACGAGCTCTTTTGACAAAAAAGTGAACCGTGATTGATGAAAACTGGGTTAAAGTGTATCTTAGGCTGAGGCCAAACGAGCGTAATTTTTTGAGTTGAGTCGCGTAATTTCTGCTACATTTGTTTTCATAGAAAAGTTCTGTTTGATTCACACGGCGAAGCAAAATGAGTTGTCTGTTTTGGTTAAAAGTATTTTGCGCGACTTATTTTTCGCGACTCACAGCTCAAAAAATTACGCTCGTTTGGCCTCAGCCTAAACTTTTGCGATTACATATAGAAATATGTAGGTAAGCTTGATATTTTATCACGTTATTTAAAAGGTCGGATCAGTAATAAATAAAGTAGTAATTAATTCCCGTGTCAATATGTTTCATTCTCCATATTATAATGTTTTTCACTTGTTTAAAACGTTGAAGTTCTGTTTCTAGCCAAAATAATAAAACAGTATAATTATATGTTTTAAATGCTTAGGCACAATTGGCTAGCAATTTAATATAATTTAAATACTTTACAGAATCAATTCACTCATTTTCCTTCTTGTATGGAAATCATAATTTATGACTTGTATAAAAACGCATCTTAGGTATTTCAATATTGCGAATAATGTGGAAATAGATTACAATGCCTATTTGTGTGGAACCTTGTGTCCGATAGCAGATATCCTTGGATCTGTTGTCGTGTGTCATTGTTTACTTCTTCGATAGTAGGTATGTCTTCTAAGTTTTGTCAAATATGGCTGCTTATTAGAATTCGTTTTGAGTAAGTATTTTATTCATACGATTAGTAACTGTATTGATCAAATGTACTAATTATTTAAAACGATCCTTATATTACATAACTGGTGTGTATTTTGTAAGTCTATGTAAATGGCTATTAATAAAACGTAAACCAGCTTAGGGTTACAATATAAATTTCTGAAAATGGTTAAATTCTGTTAAGAATTTATAATATTAATATAATACAGCAAAAGAGTTTGTTTGTTTGAACGCGCTAATCTCTGGAAGTACCAGTCGGATTTGAAAAATTCTTTCTTAAAATTAAAATTTCTTAAAATATTAAGACCTTGTCACCTTCGCCGGTGGATGGTGGGACTCGGCGAAGGATAGGGACGGTTGGAAGAGTTTGGGGGAGACCTTTGCCCAGCAGTGGGACGAGATAGGTTAGGGAAAAAAAAATATATATTAATAGCTAATTTCTTGAAGAAAGTAAAAGTAAGTTACTTACTTTGAAGAAAGTTATAGGCGATTCAACATCACGAAAAGACCTTCAGATTTGAGAGACTCCACGAAAGCGGAGACGATAGGAGATGTGTACAACCAATAGAATTTCGTTATTCACACATGTCATCTCGTCTGTGTCACGATGTGTGAGTAGCGAAATTCTATTGGTTGTTTAAACACATCTCTCGTCTCCGCTCCGTCTCAGCCCTCTTGTCTACACTAAAAGCGATGCCACACGGGCGTTGCCAATCCGTTGAGTCGTCGCAGTGCTATGACAAAGTGTTCTATCAAAGCGCGTCGGCTTAACGCACCGTGTGGCATATTGTTCTGATTTGTATGGAAAACAACGCACGCAGCGTCACCGCTCCGTCGTCGGCTGCGACGACGCAACGGAGCGGTAGCGCCCGTATGGCATCGCTCCTAGGGCCTTACTTATAATAAAATAAAAGATGTTTAAAGTTGAACACTGGTTAAACACCGTCCTGTCTTTACTTTTGGATAGTGAAGAATAGAGACAGGACGTTGTTTAACTAGTGTTCAACTTTAAACATCTTTCATAAGTAAGGGGGTAAATTGCTAGGCCATTATTAAGAAAGGTATGCCCCAAAGCGTATTTTTTAACCTCAAGAAACAAACACTGCCTCTTTAAAAATGATTTCAGTAGTAGGTACTCTTTCTACACTAATATTGTAATGAGGGGTTTGTTGGTTAAGATCTAGGTGGTAATCTCTGAAATTACACTTGATTTAAAAAATTGTTTCATCAGTGCATGGAAAGTTACAGTTACAGTGACACTAGCTATGTTGGTACTAAGTACGTGAGTGAAGCCACGGGATGCTAGTAGTTAATAATAAATGTCTACTTCAACTTTGACTTCAACTTTTGACATAGTTTTTTGATTTGTGTGTTACCTTTGCTGAAAAGCTAATAGGGAACATGCGTCTGATTCAAAAGCGGGTTAAATGTATTTTATTATGAACATTGTTGCTTTAGAGGTATGTGTGTGTAATTATTTTTTAATATTAAACCATTTTCGATTAGAAAATAAATTTTAAAAATTGCAAAAAATAGTAGGAATTTCAAAATACTTGAAAAGGATGTGAAAGGATGTGACGACACGAGTTCATAAGACGAGTCAAGGACGAGTCAGATATAACGATCCATAGATAAGTTTTTTTTTAATTTTCACAATTCCTAAACTCGAACTTATTGTTGTCACAGATTACTGTTGTACTTAGTATCAATTTGACGTCACACGTCAAAGTTCACAAATTGTTACTACAACAGTAATCTGTGACAACAATAATAATCGTGTTTCAGATGCGTGAAAATGTTGGTAAATTTCAAAAATTATTTTTGTTATAAAATTTTAGTGTTTCGGCGCTGGAATTTTTATTACGGTTATTTGACGATATAACCTATCGTATAAAATCATTTAAAAAAATTGTGGGAGTTCCCTATTATGGCTGACCTGTATTTTTTTTTATTTAACATATCGCACCTCCAGAATAAAAGTGACTCAATTCAAAAATGATTTTTGAGAAATGCGATAAATGGCCGTTTTCCGCGGGAGAGGGAGGAGAAACTGCCGAAATGAAAGAGACACAGCTGTTTTTCACGTTCTAACCAAAAATTAACAGTTTTTTTATTTACTAGCAGCACAGCTAGCAGATAGAGTTTTTTTCCTGAGTCTTTCTACGTAGTCAAGTCATTTTCCCAATTTTTTGAATTGAGTCACTTCTATTCTGGAGGTGCGATAATCTGCTTTGTTGACTGACATGAATCATGAAAATAATGTAAAAATCTTGTACATTCTGTCTATTATAATACCAGCATTTCTATTTCCAAAAAAAGTATAAAATATCGGCAAGCTTGTCTTGTTATAAATTGAAAACGACTCGAATACTAATGCTCTAAGTACTACACGCATTAAAGTACACAGCAAAAAGCGTACGTTAGACTGCATCGTACTATCAGGTACCTACTGTATACAGGGTGCAAGGAAGCAGCTCCCAAATACTCTAACGGGAGCAAAGCATTTTTCCTGACCGATTCTAACCGATAAAGGTTGAAATTGGTTAACACAATTGGTTTAACACTTCATCAAAGCCAATTCCCCAAATTTCAGTTTCCGAATGAAAGCTGTAATTTGTTAGTACTCGTATTTGGGTTCGATTGTTTATCACTAACCTCTGCATTTAACATTTTTTTAAGTCTCAAAAACCAAAATCGCCGATGCAAGTGGGGACTGTGCCGTGTACTATCAAAGCCCATGGGCTTCAAATCACTTATTGTAATAAATTATAAGTTAAGAAGGATGGTATGGACCTTTGAACAGTTGAACCCCATTAAGTTCGGGGGACACCTAGTCAATCTTTGTATTTTGGAACCCTTGGACCCCACCCATAACAAAGCTATAGCTACATGGTTCTCTTCCACCCTGTATTATGTGGTACTACGATCTTTAGTATGCACGCCGCTGTCGCCCACCCTATTATAAGCTAGGACTACGCGCAGACATTTAGTACCGCTAGCTTATGGGACATTACTGCTGTTCGTCTCGATAGATCTCATTACGTGTGTTTATCGCTTTTAAGATATACCTACCATCATCATCTACCTTGGCCACACAACATGTATTCTTCTATCTCCCTCTATCAGACTTCCATCCTTTTAACCTCAAATTTAACTTAAAAATTCAGGAAAGGTATAGATTCTGATTTTTTTTCACTTTCTTTTCTTATTTATTCTATTGCCTAGCTTAAAAAAGCTAGGCAATAGAATAAATAAGACGCGACTACGAAGAGTGACTTTACTGAGTGCAGGAACCGTTCCTATCGATAGCTAATGTCGCTAAATTTTGTCGATTCTAAATGTCAAATTTAGCTATCGATAAGAACGGTACTTGCACTGCAGCAGAGTCATTCTGTAAACTTACTTCGAAAACGTCGAAGAACTGAATCTGCTGTGAGATTTCAAACGAGTGTGGGCAAAAATATATGGGCACTTCACCCACGGCCGCCACAGCTCAGACTATTTTTATTTTGAAGGTATCACAGCCATGTATCTCTGTGCCAATGCGCATCGAATTCTGTCCCGGGGTTCTCTATTTATTTTGAGTCGAATAGGTTTAACTTAAAGAGAGGTTAAAATTGATGTTTCCGCATTTTTGGGCATAAATGTATGGACCCACGGCCGCTACAGCTTCGACTACTTTTGCTTAGAAGGTATCAAAGCCTTGTTTTTCTGTGCCAATTCGCATTAAATTCTGTCCGAAGGTTCTCTGTTTATTTTAAGTCGGAAAGGTTTAACTTACAAAAAAGCTAAAATGATTACGATTAGAGCGAGCTCTGTAGTAGCTCTGTCGCTCTCATTTCAAGGAGAACGAATGTGACAGAAGATAAATGACCTGTTGAATGCGAGCTTGCACGCGTGCGTCTGAACCCACCTTTAGACCCGCTAAGCATTATTGAAACAAGTATAATATTAACATCTGTAACGGGGTAGTGTCTTCCTGCCTAGCAAGGACCTCAGACTTCTTCTCACCAAGCGAAACGCAAGCGTTAAAAGTTTGTATAAGGTATAATAATGAAATATAGATACACGAAACACTTAGAAATCAAAACAAGAACAATATAAACATAAAATGATTTTTAAATATGAAGGGGTACTACATGACTAACATACTTTTTTGACGTGATAACGTCTTATAAATCGTTGAACGTCGGCTGCACGCACAAAAGCGCATGACTCATTGTCACGTTTCACCTGAGCCGAGCGTGCAAGCTAGAGCGTTGAAGGTGACGAGATCGTCCTGGCAACCGCCAATTTTTCTCGGTTGACCCCGACGCTGCCTTCCGGAGGTTGCAACCCAAGAGGTTGATATATGGGCCCACCTATCTGGCTGAATCCGGCTCACATGGCCAGCCATCCCAGTTGAGCCTGGCAGTTTTTTTACCGACATCTACTATGCCGGTAAAAAAACTGGAATGCAACATGGTTTATGCGATTGAAACCGAGAATACTGTGTTCCATTGCCCTCTGACAGATCTTGAGTTTGGACTTCTGAATCTCGGTCAAAGACCATGTCTGAGCACTGTGGGAGCACAAAGGACGGACAGAATACACATGTCAACGAGTTTGCGTTTAAGTGTCAAAGGAACCTTTCATGTGCACCTTCATGGACCAGTAGCTCTTCCAGGCATTCTCGATCCTACGACCGATTTCCTTGTCCTGAGACATAGAAAACACCCAGATCCGAGACAAATATTTGCAGATCATACAAACATTTGTCTCGCGGCGGTGATAGAACCATAAGATGAAGATCAGGATCACGGGATTAGGATCACGGGATCAGAATTATGCAGGATCATTGGATCCGGATCACGGGATTAGGATCACGTAGGATCAGGATCACAGGATCAGGATCACAGAATCAGAAGATCAGGATTATAGGATCAGGATCACGGAATCAGGATCACGCAGGATCACTGGATTAGGATCACGGGATTATCGATCGAGCGAGCGAAGCGAGCGAAGATCTTAGTGGTAAGTTGGGCGATTTTGCTTTGTATGTTTGTATGTTTGTATGTTTGTATGTTTGTATGTTTCACGAATTGTTGTTCGAGCATAACTGTCGAACCGTTCATCCAATCTGCATGAAACTTGGTAGGTCAATAGGCTGTGGTAAGGAAATTTACGGTGGAGCATATGAGCTTAATCGATGAAGGGGTTGTGAAGATATTGGGTTCCCAAGGGGGTAAAAAATTATGAAAGTTACACAAATATATTGAGTGGGGTATCATACGAAAGGGCTTATTTTGTACATTCCAAAATGGTTTTTATTTTTAATCTAGGATGTATAGTTTTTGAAATACGACCAAAGACCAAAAACTACGAAACCAGAGCTGCAAGAGCTCCCGTTTCATAGAGTTTCGATGTCTTCGTAGCTCATTGACTGGTCGGTCTTAAAAAGAGAGTGGCATCGTTGCGGTTTGGTTTGCAATGATTTTAGATGCTACTTGATTTATTTTCATGATAAAAAAAAATTTGATAAAAAATGAAAATAATTGGGGTAAAAAAAGTTAAGTAAACAAATATATTGAGTGCGGTGTCAAATGAAAGGTCTTTATTTGTACATTCTAATATAGTTATTATTTTTATTCTAGGACGTATACTTTTAAAAATACGACGAGAATTCATAAATATGAAATAAATGAAAAATTAGACACGACATTATGTATTGCATGCATGCTAGTATTTTTTACCATGAAGAGCTAGCGCAATAGGCATACCTGGCAGTAGTAGCACTTGAAATTATAGGGGTAGTCAGAAGAAAGTCCAAATGTTGGCCATCTACGGTGCGCGAGATCTCAGTTCGGGGCGAACTACTAGTTATTACGGGATTATTATTACGGGATTGGGATCACGAAGTCAGGATCACGGGATCTGGATCACAGGATCAGGGTCCTAATGCCAGACCGTAGCCAAGTGAGTTATCTGTCATACATTTCAATACGAACTGGTTGGCCACGTGGCCGGCGATGCGGCCATAGCGTCTCAGCGTATTAATAGCTCTTACAAGATAGATGTGAATAACCTGTTTAGGCACTCGAACTATTAGCACCCTCGTTTCGCTCGTGCGCCAAACCATCTCGTGCCTAGGTAGGTTACTTTCAACCCATGTGTAACAATCTCCTATTTCCGATGACGTCCTATGAATCCCTCGCTGCGCTCAGGATTCTAATCTAGAATCCCTCGCTGCGCTCGGGTTTCAACTCTAGCATCCCTCGCTCCATTCTGTATTCAAAATAGCACTCTCGTCGAAAAAATAATATTTTTCCCCGTTGTCATACCTACAATCTAGTACCTACCACTCAGGTTAGGTAGGTACAAAAATGGATTTATCTAGTAACCCCCGGGATAGATTTTAATGCTTCGATAATAAAAAATGCTTAGTTTTGTTAGGTCTTTCGAGTAATATTAATTACATTGCTGGCGGAGCTGGGTGAAGTTTGCCCACTATCATTTCGTATTCAAAATTTGAATCTCACAATACATTCTTGTGTATTTAGTGAGCCCGGTCACTTGACTGAATTCGAAGTGAATAAGGTCAATGCGGGGAAGACCGGCATACTTTTTTCAAAGTTCGGTTTGATTGATCATATCTCAGTCACTATGCATTTTTCTTTAAAGTTAAAGATATTCATCATTAGCAAATTTATCCAAGAATCAGAAAAAGCTATTAAACCTTTGAAACTATATAAAATTAACAATAAAATCGGAGGTTTTTTAAAACTCGGGCAGTAGACGGTCTTCCCCGGCTAAATGAGGGAAGTCCGTCTAGGTGTTATTGTAGGCGACAGGAGATGTTTATAAGAGTCTAAAGTAACTCACAGCATGTATTACATCTTAACAATGAATTTTATGTCTTCAACGATTCGAAATAAGGTCCCAATCCAAAGATATTGTCAAAAATGTGTAAAACGGGGTAAGTCCGTCACATTTTAGGATTCAGGGGTGGTGAACATTTTTGCAACATTTTCTTGAAAGTAAGCCCCTACCAAAGCATCCAATCCTTTGGTAGGGACTTACTTTCAAACTAAGAACCATTATGTTTCTTATTAAACATTCTAAAGAAACATTATTTCTATAAAAATATTGTTATTATTGTAAGAAAAATGCACGGTTCCCGTGGGATATGAATACTTGTGATTTTTTGTGTTAATCACTTTATTATTATTTCAACTTATTAAAATTATTAAAGTAGATAGGTAGAGTAGGTACCCGAGTAAATTATAAAAAAAAAATACTTAGTAAATTTAAAATCTAAGTAGCACAATAACAATCTACTAGAGCAAGCAATCGCTAATTTTAAAGTATTTTACTAGGTTTGTGATTTTTATGTGTATACCTATCTAATAGTAGGGACTAGGTACTTATCTAATAAAAAAATATTTTAAAAAAACAAAAACCCGACTGCGTCAAAACTAAAAAGAAAAAAACAAGCCTGCAAAGAATTACTCACAGTCGGTACCCATTCATTTTATTACCAATCAAATCTTCCCAATGTTATGGGTCCCGACTGTGAGTAATTCTTTGCAGGCTTGTTTTTTTCTTTTTAGTTTTGACGCAGTCGGGTTTTTGTTTTTTTAAAATATTTTTTTATTTAACACTTTTTAGTTATGATAAAGTTGATTTTAAAATACCTTGATAACTATTACCTACCCAACAAGAAATTAATAAACCAACTAAACTAAGTAACTTCGTATCGCCCTAATTATTTATTCAATTTTATTCATCAAATCCATCCAATCCAATTCCCCATCAGCCAATAATTCAATCCAATCCAATAATATCAAAAACTTTCGATAATGGCCCTCAAAAATTGATAGAATAGGTAAACTTTTCAAAACGCAACGATAGCGCGATCTAGGATTGGTTCAGATTTAGCAGCGACATCTAGTTGTGTTTTTGGTAATTAATGTAAATAAAAAATAATACTGAGGGTTGCGATGTTTGTAACTTCTGAACTACAAAACCGATGACCTTGAAATTTTTACAGAACATTTTAAAGTAGGTACATACCTACTTTCTAACAAAATTACCCTTCCTTTGCGTTGCGCAGTCGGGTAAAAAGAATCAATAAAATCGTACTATGTGTTAATGAATTACAACGATACCTACCTACTCATTTTGATTTTCATTTCCTCTCCCAAGGGAACCGTCTTGAATTTCAGTAAGTAAGTAGGTATAGTAATCAAAAGTATCCTATTTATACCTCGTAGTAGTATAGTATGTATGCACTCAAATAATACCAAGTTTCATTTAAATCCGTCCAGTAGTTTCGTTCGACCGAGACGTGATGCGCGGCCAAGATACACACAAACAGAATTTTAAACCGTTATATTTCCTAAGCTATTATTTAAAATGAAAAATAGTAAAAGAAACCTAACATTGATTTTTAAATACCTATTCAACGATACCCCACTTGACATAGTTCGTCAATTTTGAGTTTTTCAATTTTGACAATATGGCGTCTGGTTGTAACACTGGTTAATTTTGATTACTTTCATGTCTTTAGTGACACTCGCAAGGTTGAGACAAATCGATTGACGTTAGAATCATCAAAATCGGTCCACGCGTTTGGCCTCTAGAGTGCCACATAGAAACATCCATAGCGAGAATAATTATTAATCAACTTTAAACCGTTATTTTTCTTAAACTATTACTTAAAATGAAAAATGGTAAAAGAAACATAAAGTTGATTTTAAAATACCTATTCAACGATACCCCACTTGACATGGTGTGACGATTTTGATTTTTTTAATTTTGACATTAAGGCGTCTGGTGGTGGCACTGGTGAATTTTGATTACTGTCATGCCTTTAACAACACTCCCAAGGTTCAGACGAATCGATTGACGTAAGAATCATCAAAATCGGTCCACGCGTTTGGCCTCTAGAATGCCACATAGAAACATCCAAACATACATACATACATAGACTGATAAACACATTACCCTTCCTTTGCTTTGCGCAGTCGGGTAAAAACAGAAAAAAAATTATAAGTAAGTAAAGACTTTCTGGTTATGTAGTTTAACACCTATTATGATAGTCAACCCTCTACTCTACTATATCATAATTTATTGCAGGGCCAAACCATACAAGATGATAGAAAGAAAATAAGGAACAGTTATTACTAATTTTAAAGAAATAAAAGACACGATCAAGGGGTCATGACAGGTCAAGGGGTCATGTGAGGTCAAAAGGTCATCAAGAGGTCATATCCAATATATTTGGAATAAAAAGGTTTACGATTTCTGATTTGAGGCAAGCCCGGCATATGCCGGTCTTGCCCCGCGTAAAGTAGACGGACTTCCCAACTTGAACTTTTGGAAGGTAGATATTTTTGGATGCGATTATCTCAGAAGATATGGCGTTCTTTTGAAATTCGATAAGAGAAATAAGAGGGGGCAATATTATTAAAAAACTCTTATCATAATTAAATCCGACAACTTCACTCTTTATATTTAAAATATTCGTTTTTGTCACCACATGTCTATCTCGATATTCGAGTTAAAATTACACGAAAAGTTTGTGATCGTTTTTTCGCGAACTGTTGCGACATAGAAACATCTATTATAGCTAGCTGAAACCAGATGGATATGATTGATTTGCCAATATAGGTAAAACATGCGTAGGGTGCATAGTTTCGTCAAAAAGCTCAGTGTACGGTCTTGCCCCGCAGACGGACTTCCCCGCATTGACCTTACAGAATGACTCTGCTGGTCATAAAAGTTTTATAGAATAGTACATTAGTTTTGTCTAAGTACTTATTATGATAGCAATAGCAACTGTCACGGCATAGCAATAGAGTCAGTGACGTAATCGGTCACTTACTCAACCTTAATAAGGAGTCCTGGCATCGTATTGGAAAAAAGGCAAAATTACGAGAAGGACCGATCGTGTTACGAGGGGACGCAAAAACTGAGCTCATGCCACGTACGAATATCGGAGGGTGTGTGGACTTAGGGCCTGCGACATTATACCTGAAAGTTTGGTAGTCGTATCGTTTAGTTTGCCATCTTGTGTATCTCGAAAATCTAAAATTTAAAAATAAAAAAATAAGTAAAAGAAGTTAATCATTGTCACTTTTAAAAACTTTCGAAATTATGTACGCAAATGTCATTTAGCAATTCGTATAAATCAGTACAGAAAGGAAAATTAAAATTAGAATTTAGAACACTTTTATTTCTGGAACTAAAATTTAGAATTTTGAATGTTTTTTATTCGATTTTCTATTTTTTTCCTGTGGCTGACACTGGCAGGTTTTATTAGTTTTCTTTTTTTAAGTTTATTTGAGAAAATCGTATCGTATGATGTATGGGAGCGTATCAGTCGTAGATAGCGAGCAGTCGTGAGGTGCAGCTATAAGGGCGTAGCACTGTCTCCCGTCGACTATAGTAAATGCACACGGGGTGATTGTAAGGCCTGGCTGCCTACCATGAGCTTTATATGCGATCCAGTTTAGGTCCTAAACTGAACTGCTTTGCTTGACGTATGCTATGACGCTGACTAAAATATCAGAACCTACACGTGACCTAAACTGAATTGTTGGATATAGTTCCGTTCACTCATTTCGTACCATGACCGTTTAATACGCGTTGAGTCGGTTCACTTTTTTGTCAAAATTGTCACTTTTAAAACCGGTCATGGTACGAATAGTTTGCGATCCAGATTAGGAACCTAAACTGGATAGCTCCTAAACTTAATTGTTTACTTTCTTTACGGAAAATTAAAAGAGAAAAACTTGAGACTTTTTTGATTTTAAAAATGAAAAGCGCATGAAAAATGCCCCCGTGTTCGCCTCCACAGCCGCAGCTTATGATATTCAGTGTAGGTACGTTCCTCCGCGTAAAAACCAGTTCGCGCCAATTTCGGACCCGCGCGCGCTCCGCAGTTATTACGGGAAACCTCATGTTAATTACAATTATGTACTCGCAACTTACGATACGACAACAAAAAATACATCTTATACAATTTTAATGCGCCCTCAAGTATTTACGGAAGGATTCCTGAGACGGAAAAAGATGTGTTGTTATCGAGTGAGACGAATTTTGATATGATTGGCCGTGTGTGATCCTCGGTTCGAAATTCAAAATTGTGTTCTAGGTTTGGGAGCAATTCAAATAAATTCGGAGGAATCTAGATTTTGATATGATTGGCCACACACGGCCATCCTCGGTTCGAAATTCAAAATTTTGTTCTAGGTTTGGGAGCAATTCAAATACGGAGCAATCTAGATAAATCAATTGTTTAAAGCAGTTGGTTTTAGAAGCAATTCAGTTAAATCCTGAGTAATCTAAAAAAATCAATACTAAGTTGTTTAGAACTAAGGCTGGATTCGACCAAAAGTGGAATAAGTTTTTACTCAAGACTATTGGCTAGCTGACATTATTCGAAATACAATTGTTGAGAAAGCGCAACCGAACATTATTATGTTCATAAAAATTATCCTGGTTATAAGGTGTCAACTTTACAATGTCAAAATATTCAAACAAACAGTAGTTTATTCTCCAGTAAAAACTTAATCCAGTTTGGTCGAATTCAGTCAATCGAAGTAATTTTGTTATTAATAATACCTAATTAAAAATTAAACGTTTGGAATTGGAAAAATAAAACATTAAAAATTTTAATGACAAAAACAATTTACATTCCAAAATTACCATTTATAATCACATTTAAAACAACAGTCTTTTTCGATAAACAATTTCATCGATCGATAATGTATTGTTGATACTTAGGTACTTGTCGCGGTAAAAACTAGTCAGAACTATTCAGCAAGGAGGGGCTTTGTAGCAACTGCCTACTGTCCAACCCTTTTTAATGCTTCATAACATGAGCTTCATTATGTACGTTTTTGCGCAAGGACGTGAATTTACTTACTATCCCACACTTACAAAGTTACAAGACGTGGGTATGTAAATAACAAATCGAATACGTTACATTTTAAATAATTACAGCCATTAGCGATCTTATCGTTTGTAATGTGAGCAGGCATTATGTTTTTCTGACATTTCGTTGAAACAGTTTGTCTTCGTGTAACCTTATTGTGTCGACTAGCAGCGCCCTCGCGGCATTGCTCCCGTAGTGATGGTTTATGGTGATGAAAAGTAGCCTATAAACTTCCTTAAGAGTTTAACTATGATATGGAGAATTACTTTTTCAAATCCGACCATTAGTTCCTGACATTAGCGCGTTCAAACAAACAAATAAACTCTTACGCTTTATTATATTAGTATAGTAGATATATAAGTAGGACTTATAGATAGATTTGTGACTATTAAAAATAATAAAAAAATATATAGACATATTAGATACCTACAAAAAGTGTATCTCTGAAAATAAAGTTAGGCCCCAAACCGTGTTTGTTGCCCTAGAATCACCTAGCTCTTAAGACGTTTCAAAGTGGTACACTAGTGATCTTATTGAATAAATGAATTTGACTTTTGACTTTTGTGCAGGCTACTGTCTATAAGCACACTATGCCGAAGGTACCGAAGTTTCGCGGTTGATTTTACGTTCCGACGTATTACCACCATAAGCTACTTTCCCACATTTTGCAGGTTATTTTTTTACTTAAAAGTAAATGATTATGTATAAGTTTTCAATAAGAGCACTTCCTCTGACCTACCCGCTAGTGAGGCGAGCAGCTTACTTTACTTTCCAACGTCCGCCGGACGCGCACCGTTCCCTCCCGATTTGGCGGCGCGATGCACACCTAATAATGATCAACGTGCTTCATAGCTCATAGATAATTGTGAAAAGAAAGCAAAGAACAGGAGTAGAATCACCTAGCTCTTAAGACGTTTCAAAGTGGTATACATACCTACACTGTGTGATTCTATTGAATAAATGAATTTGACTTTCGACTTTTGACTTTTGGTGGCGGTTTGCGCCTGAGACCAAGACAGGTGACCGAGACCGAAAAATACACATAAAAGAGTTTTTTCTGTAAAAAAATGATCACGACTCATTGGCTTATGATTTTAAACTCTTACCTTTCGTTTTGTTTTTGCTCAAACTATTCGAAAAAATGATCACAACTCATTGGCTTATGATTTTAAGCTCTCACCATGGGTAGTGAGTGCGATATTACCTGCTCGTCTTGTAAAAAAATTAGAAAAAAGTTTGTTTGGAAAGAAGCCTGAAACGAGTAGTTTTGGGCTCTCGTCTGTAGATTTGGGTTCAAATACAATTGGTATTGGGTCCAATTATTGTTTATAGGCGGTCTAAGTCTGCTGCCTGAACGACCAAGCTCCACGAGTCCTTACAGCTACGATAGATTTTAACCCCGACATGTTATAAGTTTGACCGCTATGTGAGCGTGTTTGTCTTTGGCACCGTAGCCCTTAAACGGGTTAACCGATTTGATTGCGGTTTTTTTTATTTAAAAGCAGGTTTTTCAGCGATAGTTTTTAAACATGTTTTATCAAAATCGGTTCAGCCGTTTGAAGATCATCAGCTATTTTCTAGTATATGAAGGGATTTTTCATTAAATTTTTAATTAACTGTTTATTAAGTAATTACGAGTCATAGCTTGCTTTGACATTGTACAAAAATCCCAGAACAAAATATGAGCAACTAAAGTAAGTAAGTTCGTATGAGCAAGTGGACAAATCTGGTGACGGAGTTTTTAGGCTGCGTAACGGCCTCTGTCATGACCACTGATCGGAGTAGGTAGAGCTATTTAGGTTCATTGACCGCAAACATTGATGTTAATATGGATATTCCACGGGATTCCGACTAATACTCCGGGATTCGATTATACAAATAGTTTGTTCTTTTCAATCATGTTTCGATTTTTGAGGAACTAATAATTTGAATGGTATGTTCTTGTACAACTTCAGAATGAAAATGTTAAATGATTGTTGATTCTTGTATAAATATAAGAAATTGTTACATAAAAAAATTTATGTGTGTTCATGAATCAAGTTTCTATCTATTTATTATACAATCCTTAAACTCGTATATAGCAAAAAGCAAAAAGCTTTTTATTATTTTTCTAACTAAAAAACGAATCCCGGGATTCGGGGAATATCCATATTATTCTATCATATGGCAAGTACATAAAATAGCTCTACCTACTCCGATCACTGGTCATGACTTAACGACTTAACAGCCGGGACCGAAAATTTAACATGCCCTCCGAAGCACGGAAGCGCTCAGCTTGTAATACCACTTGTTATAATTTTAGAACTGCAACACACCTAGTGCCCGTCAAACCTACTGCGGATAAGCTGAACCCAGAATGCTAATAAAGCTTTGACTAACCTGCAACTTGAATGCGCTGCTCATGGACGTATATAAGGGGGGGGTTTAGGGGGTCCGGACCCCCCCTTAGCCCATTAAGTTCGGAGGAAACTTAGTCAATTTTTGTATTTTGGAACACTTGGACCCCCCCCTTAACAAAGATCTTTGTATATTGGAACCTTTGGACCCCCCCCTTAACAAAGCTATAGCTACGCCCCTGGCGCTGCTTATTTCCATCAGCAGGCCAAGCATGGCGATTTCCTCTCTACTCTACACTAGAGTAGACAACATAGTCCGATTTTGTATGAGATTAGTGTACAGATGCGAGCATGGCGTTCAATTTTATCTGATTTTGACATTCGAGAATAGAAACTTTCTTCCGAAATTGTCTACACCTCCTGAGACCTAGACAAGCTTTCTTCCATGCGTTACAAACGCGCGTTCGCCTCGCGTTTGTAGTTTGCTAGTTTGCTACTTATCTTACTTGTCTTACTTATCTTACTTATCTTACTTACCTTACTTACCTTACTTACCTTACTTACCTTACTTACCTTACTTATCTTACTTATCTTACTTATCTTACCTACTTATCTTACTTATCTTACTTATCTTACTTATCTCACTTATCTTACTTATTTTCTTACCTATCATCGTACTTATCTTACTCATGAGATGAGATAAGATGAGACGAGTAAGATAAGTAAGATGATAAGTAATAAAAGTAAGATAGTAAGGAAATAAGTAAGATAAGTGAGATAAGTGAGATAAGTAAGATAAGTAAGAGCATAGTCATAGCATAATGCTATGATAATGTTCGCGTGAAAGACCAAAATTGGAAGATAGGAAAATGAGTTGTCTACTCTAGTGTAGAGAAGAGATGAAATCGCCATGCTAGGGGGGCAGATAGTGTCATGTAGGACAGTCAAATAGGAAACTACAACACGGTTGTTGTTGTGGCATAAAGTGAACGAGTCGGCGAGAGTAGTCTAGAGTGAGCCGATTTTTTTAAAGAGATAAAAACAAAAAAGGATCACAAGTTCAAATATAATATAAATATAAGTTTAGAAAGCGCAACTAAGTCGGCGCACTAAGTTTTATGCATAAGACAGTAAGACAGTTAATTCTTCTTTGAAAGTCATCGATGGATAGGATATTAAACCAAATTCGATAAAATTGGATTTTTAATTGATAAATCCAATTTATCGAATTTTGTCGATTCTAAAATTCAAATTAGCGATTGATAAGAACGGTACAGATAATACGTTTACAAAAACCATTGACGAAAAGTCATTTGGAAATGTAAATTACTCATAATTTCAACTTTATCACAAACAAATAAATATCAATGTAATTTTTAAGAGAAGCAAATTAGAGCTGATGTAGCATTCTGTTTTGTGGAATCGTACTGCTGTCGGACATATTCAGAAAACACGACAATAATAACCCATGTCTATTCTAAAGCTTGAAGCTACTGTACCGCTACTGTACTGCTGTAACGACAAAATGTGACAAAGTATCAGCCATACACTATCGTATTGTGTTATTGTGTCACATATAACTTTTACAGTACCTACGTGTTAAAGTTTCGCATATCCGCAGCCATTATTATGCAACACAGCGAAAGTAACTGTCCACTACCTTCCTGCGGATGTACCGAAACACCATCAAAACCGGCACAGCACGTACACAACGGTGATTGACATTGAAACTTAGTTTATGGATTTCACTTGGACTTTTAGGGATATCATTAGATGCTTAATTTTGAGGTTAATCGAGTATTTACTGAATATACTGACCCAATTTAGGGTAGTAGGTAATAATATCTGCTTTCATTTATTCTTGAATAAATTTAGAAATAAACATCATAACTTAAATATATTACAAATTATGGAAGCGCTTGTAGCGTAGCTTACTTAGACGTTTATGATTTACTTTGAAGTTAAGCAGCGTTGTGCGTGTCACAATTTGGATGGGTGACCGCAAGTGGTATTACGAGCTGACTCTTCCGTGCTTCGGAGGGCACATTAACTTTTAAGTCGTTAAGTCATGACGGAGGCCTTAGGCGGCCTAAAAACTCCGTCAGAGTTGGCCACTTGCTCATACAAACTTAGTTTTACTATTTTGAATTATGGCCCTTTGTCCAGCAGATTGAAATAACCCAGACAGTGTTTTTTACATGCTGGATGCCTGGGAAGGAGACAATAGGGCATTATAAGCACAGAATACTAGTACCTATAAGTGAAACTGCGAACTTAGGCCTTTACATTTTTGCTAGATTATTTATGCAGTGTCAGGAGGCAATCTTTTGCCTACACTTAGCGAGACACTGTAGTGCCTGGGACAATGTTGAGATGGAGTAGGCTTGCCCAGCACCTAAACCATCCTCTCAGCTTAACCGTCCCTTAACTGCGAACGCATGTATAAAATAAACCTAACTACAACAAGTTTCAAAACATAAAGCGCTAGTACGACAGAGTCAGTAGTATTCTTCTCGTACAACCGTAACCGCTCCATATCTACGTTTTGCCTGACAACTATCCATATTTAAATGAGCGACTGCCATTATAGGTTCGAACCTTAACCACTTTCGAATGCAAAAAAATGAAACAGACAAACAGTCTGGTCAAGTTCATTCACATATTGCATAACGTGCAAGCCTAAAAAGAAAATCCCACGAGACGAGGATCTTTAGCGGCCTCCTAAATAGGCCTGGGCCTTATAGCGACTGCCGTAAGTGGGGTGGGTGATCGATCCCTTGTATATGGATTGGGACCAAAATATGGTTCGACGTGGAACTAGTATGGTGGTGCACGTGGTGTCTCGGGTGTTCTGAGTCAAGTACCTATAGGAAAACTGTAGTGGTTTTGTGATGTACTCGTAATTTAATAATAATTACTTTATTTCGACGATTTGGATTCATTCGAACCACAATGCTGCCCTCCTAACGAAGAGTACAGTACCTAACTCGATTTTTGGCATAAACTAAAATCAAGTCTTCACTACATGTAATTAAGACCTGATTTTAGTTTTTGCCGGGAGCAGAATGACCAACCCAGTCTTGGAAATCTAGGTGGAGACCCTTGCGCAGCAGGACACGAGAACTGTATTGGTTTTGTAATGTAATTTAATAATAATTACTTTATTTCGACGATTTGGATTCATTCGAACCACAATGGCCTCACCCAGCAGTGAGCTAAAATAAAAATCTATGGGTTTGTCTACCAGAATCCCCCAACCCGATCCCCTACTACGGGACCCTATTGAGGCATTCATACCCACGACCATTAGACTATTGTTGTCACGATAAGCGGTTTTGCATTCAAGAGTAGGCCTATAGGTTTAAATGTCCGTCGGAATCGTGCTTTATTAGGCCTATTAGTAATTAAAATAAACATAAGTTACAGTTAAAACATACATGTCTCATGATCCATTTTGATTTTTGGTATACTTGCAATCCCGGTGGGCTGAATTGGTGTTGCCCGACTTTAGGAAATTAAAGAAAAATGGATCTCTGAACATCTACCGGGTTCTAGGAACCATCAAGGTGACCCCGTAATTAATAAAAAACATCAAAATCGAACAAGCCAAGTAGGAGAAGTACCTACGACGCACATTGGAGTTTTATTTAAAAAAAATGTACGTAGCCACCTCAAAATAAAAAGTACCTAGTTAGAAAGTATTCTGTTAAACACAGTATTATTTATAAGTCGTAGTTTGTAGGTAAGGACATATTTTTTTTTGTTAGTATTTGACGTTTCATAACAAAGTACTTATTTAGAAACGATAGAATGAATCTAGTACTTTATGTTCTTTAATATTCTAAACTGATATAAAAATAACCTAAGGAGATGTTTATTATTTAAATAAACATCGCCATAGGTGTATTATTACATAGGTTGTTAACAATTATATTATTTACCCAAATATCATTGGTTGTTAAACTAAATATTATAATATTTATTTATGTAGGTACTTAATAACTTAACACTGTATTCTATTTCGTAAATTATTTATCAAAAGATCCTTGGCGTCATTGTGACATAAGTCACTTATCACTGCACTTGTCATGTTTGCCACTATGATGTTGACCTGTCAATTCACGTCACCAAATATGTGATGTTTGGTCACATAATTTGGAACTCCTAATATGGCCCACCCCTTTTTGAAATAGTACTCTAATTACTGTACTAGCAAGCTATGTAGCATTTTTGACAGATATGTATAAAAAATGAAATTTTAGTGAATAACATCCAATAAGTCTATTTTAAATCACTCTATATTCAAGCAGCCCGACTGGGGAAGTACCTCCACTTTACAGAATATCGCAGCCAAATAACATCATTCTTCTAGAATAGTGTTGTGTTCTTGCGATGAAGGTTGCCAGAGCTCTGCTCTGAATCGCTGCGGTGACAACTGGTGGACCAGTCTTGTCCATTGTGGTGTCGGCGCAGTGATTCCTCTTTTAAAGGGTCAGCAGCGTGAGTGTGACTCCTCTGGTGTCACAGGCGTCCATTGGCTATTTCTGAAGCACGAATTGCAGACGTCGGGATAAAAGCAGCACGACTTAAGACTGTTCGGGTCACGTTAGCAGGATGCAACCCGATAATAGGACAAAATATGCCGCAACACTTTAGCAGCCTGACGGGATGCATAGTCGTGGTCGGCCGAGAAAACGTTGGAGGGACTATCTCGACGCCTTTGAGGAGACTTGGTGGGAAATCTCGAAGAACATAGATAGTTGGAGATGGTTGGAGAGATACCTTTGCCCAGCAGTGGGAGGACATAGATCAATTAAAAAATATTTACAACAAAGCATGATCTCAATATTCTCAATTTAGATTTTTTATATTGTTAGTCAAAACCAAATGAATTTGAAATCAACTTTCAACATCCTTCTAGGGTAAAGCCACCGTTACTCTGATCTCATCGCATGAAATCGATATAAACCGCTATTCCGATTTTCCTAAAAAAGCTATTTTCTCTCGCGATCGAAGAGAATCGTAAATCGCCGAAAAAGGGTAACATCACCATTATTAGAGCTGAATCACGCTGATCAGCTATTCATTCGCATTTGGAGTTCGTACCGTTTTGTTTGTTGATTTATTTTGTTGATAGGGTAAATGGTTAGATTTATTCACTAATGCACTTGTTGAAATTGTCTAAGGCTGGATTCGACGGAACTGGATTCAGTTTTTACTCGAGAGTGAACTAGTGTTTGTTTGAATATTTTGACATTGTAAAGTTGACACCTTATAACCACGACAATTTGTATGCACATAATAATGTTCGGTTGCGCTTTCTAAACAATTGTATTTCGAATTATGTCGGCTAGTTACTCTGGAGTGAGATGACTTTTGGTCGAACCCAGCCTAGTAGAAACGTTTTGGAGTTCTTATTCATTATGAATTCTATTCATAACATGACTTAACTGCGATGCTAAAAAGGCCGTTGTAACAGAATCATAATATGAAACGCACTATTTGCCGTCTCTTTTGAGACATGAGAGTGACAAGAAAAAAACACTATTCTGATGATTTATAAAAGAAATGGCGTTACCGGCCATTGTAGGATGTCGGCACAATATCCTCCTCACCACTTCAGGCAAGTTCAAAAGCATTAAAATTTTTTAATGAAGCTCAGCATTTTCACACGATTCACACTTCTGAAAATACATCCGATTCGATGCCATTATTCGGAAAATTTTGGAAAGATGACTTTTTTTTCAGCAAATAAACGTCACTTTCCGAATGCGTCGGAATACATTCCGAGAGGATCTGAATCGCAATGCTGGTTATCAACAACATAATATGAATGCATCCGATTCGAAAATTTCCTTCGGAAAGTTGACGTTTTTCTGCGAAAAAAAGTCACTTTCCGAATTCGGAACATTCCGAGAAGGGCTGAATCAACCTCAGTTGGGTTTCGAACCTACAACTTTCAGATCGAATATACATACATCTTCGGCCAACAGACCAAGTAATGATGATTAACATTAACTGCTTAATCAAGCTACCAACAGATTAATCTAATCTATCCAAACCAAATTGCATTAGACCACGAAACAGCACACACGAAGATGCATTAATTCTGTAACAATTATGTGTTGATTGGTCTGTCAAAAGCACGACATACTGACACGTTAACATTAGTTACACACCACACGGGTAGTATTACACCACAGGGGTAAAATAGCATTTGGGGGGGGGGGGGGGGGAATAGAAAGAAACAATATTTTTATGGCAGTTTTTTACACTCTAACAGATTTGTACCTTAACTTATAAAAAAATTAAACAAACTCATTACCTACTTACCAAATTACTTAAATAAATACTTTGAGCAGTGTGATTCAGACTTCCGAAAATGCATCCGATTCGATGCCATTATTCGGAATGTTTCGGAAAGATGACGTTTTTTCAGCGAAGAGACGTCACTTTCCGAATTGGGCGGAATAAATTCCGAGAAGATCTGAATCGCACTGCTGGCTATCAACAACATAAAATGTGCGGAAATGTCCTATAAATCCGAAAATAATTCTGTATGTCTGTTACCATTTTACGCCTAAACCGTTTAACCGATTTTGATGAAAAAAAGGGCTAATTTTTGACGCGAAAATAAAAATGAAGATCTGTTTTTTTTTATTTATAGTCCAGCTGGCGACTTTTTTTTACTCGGCATTCCCCCCGTAAGCGTCCCGCTTCGACACAAAAATAAATGGTCACGATAGACATACCTCAATTTACATGCTATTGCACACAGGAGAGGTACAGTTTCCTTTTTAGAAAATGCGTGGTTGTTTTCGCAGGTGATTTTAAGGCTGATCTCGATCGAGATACTAATCTATGGATCGGTGATTAGTGGTCTTTTGTTTTTTGGTTTCTTTACTGTTTGTTTACGGTACCAAAACGTTAAAGCGTACAAGGTAATGTAAATGTTGTTAAGACTATTTAACTCACATGGTAAAACGTAACTCAAGTTCTATAGACATCGATTTTCGAAAGAAAACAGAAAATAAAATGTTCCTACAAGCAAAGTGAATACTGACTTCAATGCCTAAAAATAATACCTAATTTGTTAAAACTGCAGGTCGGCGGTGGATGCAGGCCGCATCCAACCGCAACTAATGGACATTTTTGAGGGAGGCCTATGTCCAACAGTAGACGTCCAACGGCTGAGATGATGATGATAATGATGAATAATTTAAAGGCAAGCGATTTCCCAGGAGTTCTGTCATCAAATCCTGGAGCCGTAATACGAACTCTTAGAGCAATGTTAAATCATGCTTGAATGAGTGATAATGACTAGAAAGATGTTAGGTAGGTAGGTACTTACTGGAGTTCGCCCACATTTTCTCTACAAATGATGCTGACATAGGGAGAACTACATTAGTTCAGCAAAATATTAATAGGTACTAGCAACGAACTACCAATCTGTCAGCGACCAAGGAGGCTGCCAGTTGCACGGGAAAAGGAAGTGGAAACCATGATTGAGGGAATGGTGAAGGATGGTGTCATAGATCTTTATAGTCGGCTAAATTCGAAAACCTCGTAACTCCGTCTTTTTTACGAAAATGATTTTTTGATGCAGTTTGGTAGAGAATTAGATTTTCTACCAAACTGCATCAAAAAATATTTCCTTCAAAAAGACGGAGTTACGAGGTTTTCGAATTTAGCCGAGGTTAAGCTTGTTTCAACATTTCTAAAGCAGGACTGTCTTAAGCTTGTTTTGACATTGCTTGGATTCATACTAGGTAAAACAATATTGTTTCAGTCCTGGGTCATGAAAATCATTATGGGTTATGAAAATACTCTACTAACTAATAAATCATGGTACGTTGAGTACTCCTCACGCCATCTAGCGATTTTATCTTTATTATAAAATCCTGATTTGGAGTAGGTACACTAAGTACCTACTTGATTGATCGATTACAAAATAGAACCTTCATGGTTCATTTCACCGCCGATGATTCATCTTCTTGTCACTAGATGGCGATTGAAATATATTTCTCAACAGACACAACAATTATTATTATCGTTCTGATTGATAAATTATTATTATTCCTGTAAGTAGGTATGTAGGTAGTTACTTGAGTAGGTAGGTACCTATTTTTTTCATTGAATAAGTAGGTACCTACCTAGGTAGTTACTTCCTTATTTAAATTTACCTATTGTGCAACTTCAAAATCTAAAAGTTAATTTGACTGGTCGAAAGTAATGACATGATGAAAACCAAAACCAATAAGGAATATTCTTGTCTCAACATCATCTTAGATACTTTTCCTTTTTTAATCAAGACATTATCAATGGATATTTTGATTACAGCTGTGATTTCTGTGTGCATTGTAGTTCTAATATTTGTACTGACGGCGTTCCCGAGACTGAGCAAGCAGCGCTTGTATTTGCCGACGCGATAAACGAAGGCGCACAATTATATTTACTTACTTTGCTTTTACTTGAAGCTTTTTTTTTGTCATATTTGTTTATTTTTATTTTTATTATTGTATGAGATGTGAATAACCTTTTAACGGTATTTTTAGACTATTAAATTCTTCGTAACTTAACGTTAAACTATTATACTGACTATAAAGTTGAGTCGTGATAAAGCTTTAAAAAGTCCATTCATAGAACTCATAAAAACTCATCAATTGAAAATTTTGCGACACATAAAATATTAAATAGGTAGAAACAATGAAACCAGTCATTGGGTCATTGACCACAATCAAACAAAGAATAATGTTACGAAGTTTGTTTGCCTCTGATCAGGAAAGCCCACAGACATGACACCACGACCAACATACATATGATTATTAAAATCGATTGACAATTATCTACATGCACGGCATTACCAGAATAACGAGACCCCCTGCCTTCATAGCATGATAAAGCAAGACAATTGTTGCAATTTTTGTCGTAGATAAAAATTGCATTTGAAAGTCATATTAACGAATTCGGATACACCACGTAAAGTCGCAAACTCGGGTTAGCGACTTTACGTGTGAAACAAAATATCCCAGCTGATCACGACTGTATCCTATGCGCAGTAGACATCCTCTCAAATCTTTTTGCATTTGATGTACGGTCGGAATTCAAACCTACGCCAAACGAAAGCAGAGTCACCAATCTCGCAATGAACCAGCGTGAAATAAAACTTGAAAAGACTGGTAGGTCTTATTTCGCTGGTGGTGGGTATTATTTGAGGACAGGGGGGGTGGGTTGTCTATGCATTATGTAGTGGCAATCAATGGTAGGTGTTGGTGATTGTCGGTGACGAGCGAGGGGTATGGAGTAGACTTGTTAGTATTTTTTTCTCCTAAAGATTTTATATCAAATTAAATAGTCTATTAATAAGTATCAGAAATTACATGAACATGAAATGTAACTACTTGAGCATGTAAAGTAAAATGATTGTAAAACTGCATGGAAAAATGAGAAACATTAAAAAGGCTTATTTATGATTATTTATTTTAAAGTTTTTATACCTACTTTGATACGGATTTGATTAATACGGAGCCGAGACGTGGACACTCACAGTACGACTGGTCCGCCAATTCAAAGTCGCTCAGCGAGCTATGGAGCGAGCTATGCTCGGAGTTTCTTTTATGGATAGGATCTATGCAAAGATATATTATGAATGAGACTATTCGGCAGAGAACCAAAGTCGTCGACATAGCTCAGAGAATTAGCAAGCTGAAGTGGCAGTGGGCCGGCCATATCTGCCGAAAAACTGACAACCGCTAGGGCAAACGAGTTCTCGAGTGAAGATTACGTCTCTGCAAACGTAGTGTAGGACTCCCTCCTGCCAGGTGGAGTGACGATCTGCGAAAGGCTGCCGGCACAAGTTGGATGCGTCAAGCTGAAGACAGGGCGCGGTGGCGCTCATTAGGGGAGGCCTATGTCCAGCAGTGGACTGCTATAGGCTGATGATGATGATGATCCCTACTTTTACCAAATCTATCAATTACATAAGCGCTCGTGGCGAAGCTTGCTTAGACGTTCTTGATTGATCGTTGAAGTTAAGCAACGTTGTGCGCGGTCACAATTTGGATAGGTGACCGCAAGTAGTATTACGAGCTGAGCGATTCCGTGCTTCGGAGGGCACGATTGTCGGTCCCGGCTTTTAAGTCGTTAAGCGATGACGGAGATTATAGTGGCGTTTGAGGGAAGAGGCTTATACCCAGTAGAGGGCTAATACTTTAGCTGCCAATGATGATGATGATGAATGAAAATAAAGCTCATGTATCGACTCCACGCCTCCCGGCTGGCAGTAGGGCAGCCTGTACTCACGATGGTAATTTGTTTGTAAGCATTGTGCTCCTGAATGTACGCAGCTGACAGCTCTTGATACTTGTGAAAACTGGGTGAATGAAAGCCACTTTTTTTTTGTAAAATTCGTCGTTTTTTAATTTTTGAGAAAAATGTTTTTTTACCAAAACATGGTCCGTTTAGGGCTTTATAGCTAGCTAATTATAAAACGGTTTTGTGAATGGAATGTGTTAATTTTTTGTGTTGGCAATATCAATTTTTTTAAATTAAATGAAACTGTCTATGTAGATTTGTAACAAAAACTTCTGTTTCAAATATCTAAAAGAGATTACATTTAAAAATGTTCCTAATCAATTAAAAAAAAAAAAAAATCGCCACCATCCAAAATCTATCTAGGTATTGCAATATATCTTACTATTACAAGGCCGATTAAGAAGAGTTAAAAAAAAATTGGTGCTGGAAAAATCTGCTCCATCTCTAACCATGCCCCAGGCATGAAATTCCAATAGAATGTACTTGCCCCCTGACGTTGTATAAATCATCTGATGAATATATTCAAGGCCAAAGCCAAAGCTGTTTATAATATTGACTTTGATCGTTTGTATGAGTACTTATATATTTTTTTTTGTTTCTCCGAGAAAAAATTGCGAGACAAAAGTATCAAAACACCAACGGCATGGTACACTCATGTCAGGTTAGAATGGAAAAAGTCGGGTTGAATGTAATCCACACTAATCGCTAGTCGATGTAACGATGCGACCGCGGTGAGACGCGGGTTTGACTCTCGGCCGGGCTCTCAGTGACTCATCAGTGCATGTTGACCTAAAAACTGTGGAAATGGTTTAAAACTTATGTGATAAAAAGACCTAGTTCTTGAACGTATGGCAGACCCAATGAAATTATAATATTTTTGATTACGGATTTCGATTCTTAAATAGGTATATTATGTGTTATTTTCCAATGATTATTATTACAAATGCTATATTTTTACAATAGGTAGGTATTAATCATGTCTCTTTTACTAAATTGATGACAGCTGCAAACTTGTGCTTTCAAATTGAATTTATCTAGGATTTCAGAGATACTTCAGTTTAATAACAAAACATTTCAAAACCTCTGTTGCAAAATATTTTTAATCTAGTTTCAATAAAAACCTATGAACAGCAAGGAATTAATGAAAAAATGTATTTTTTTTTCGCCTCATGTCAATAAGAGAAGATGCAAATTCTGATGCAATCTATTACTCAAAGCACATGATCTGAATAATAGAGAGCAGTGTTGGCGGAGTGGGTTGGTGCCTCGACTTTCAATCCGAAGCTCGAGGGTTCGAAGCGTGCATCAATGGATTTTTCCTTCGAAAAAAATTATACGCGCTATAACAGTTCTAAACGGTGAAGGAAAACATCGTGAGAAAAACAGTTAGCTCTCTGATAGCGTCGATGGGCTTGCAACCTGTCCTGTATGGAATGTTAACTTCCGCAAAATGTGGGAATGTGCCAAAATGATGTGGAATTACTTCTGACTAACCCCATACACATCTTCAAAGGGTCTAAAAATGCCTAAAGATCTGAAAGAATTTGTCTAAATCCCCTTGGGAATACAGTCGTGACCATATATTTTTTTATCATAATAGTCTCGCAAATGCCTTATTATGTCTACAAAGACAGTCTCCAAGAACTGTTACAAATAGTGCAGTCTTTTCAGTGAATTGAATCAGTCCTATCAAAGTCAAATGAACTTGCAGCAGTTTCCTTTAAAAGAATTCTTCGGAAATGATTCCCTTTTGTGAGATAAGGCAGGCGAGCAACGTTTTTATTTGCAAGTGCTGGATAATAAGGAAATATTGCCTGCGATCCATTCTGCATGCGGTTAAGAGCACACTGGGTTCTTTCATTAAAACACATCGTTGTAGAACTTTGTTATTTTTATGACGTTTTCCGATCGCAATCACTTATAAGATACAAAAATTACACTGGGTATTTTTAATGACAAAAAAAAACCGCTTTTTTAATTTAGTTTTATTTACTTATTTAATTATTAAGTGCGCTTTTCTTGTATTGTATGTATAATATGGCTTAAGTACCTTGAATTATCTTAAACTGATCTTTAAGCGATTTGATCCCAAGCGAGGTAGACTTCCATTTAGGGTTCATTCAAGAAGTTTGTAGAGGGCAGAGGGTAATCAGGGGCACGTCCAAATATTTAGTTGGCATAATTACAATTTTAGCAGTCCTTACTCATGATAGCGTCTGTCTAATAGTTATTTTAATCTTTGTAAAACCACGACGTAGCACAACGTCGTGTTTCATATTTTCCATCACATAATGAGTCAATTGTCTATCTCTATCCAATCTACAAGTAATAAATTGGTTAATCTGGATTAAAAAAGCCAGAATTTTTCGATGAAAATGCCGCACAAGCCAGAATTTTTCAATAAAAACGTCGCACAACATCGTGTTGTCATGTTTTGATCACTTGCACTCGGTGTGTACCTGAGTTTTTGCCTTGAATGTTTTTCCGCATTGAAAAATTGTTAGCATCAGTCGTCCAGCCACGACCATTTTGCAAATTGTTTTGTTTTGCTGACGGAACGCAGTTTAAGTGTTACCGGGGTCCCTCACTTCGAAACGAATGTTCGTATATTCAACGAATGTTTTTCATCATTATGGGACCGACTTTAGGCGTGGGACACCCAGAAGAAACGTAAGACTCAGACGAGGCGCGGACATTTTGTCTCTTCCGCGTCCCTTTCATACAAAATGTACAGAAGCGTCGCGACGTAAAACATACAGAAGAGACGGGGCGCGGGCGCAACACTGTTCGCTGGCGCCCTGTCCGCGACGCGTCCTCGTCTTACGTATCTTCTGTCTGGCCTGCACCTTGTGGTGGTACATGTCTAGGACTCTGCCGTCGTACCACCAACTGTTAGAATAATGTCAAAACAAGGTGAAAACAGTCCTGCTTCGCGTCAATGACTTGACACTTGACACTCCACGAAGAGACGTTACCAAAACATTCCTGTGTTAGGCTTACTTTAACCTTACCTTAGTCTTATCTTAGCACGGAATCAGAGTATTCTTACTTTGACATTGCTCTAAGAGTTCATAGTAAGGCCCCAGGGCGTCGATTCCGGTACCGAACTTTTTATCAACCTCAACCAAAACCTCAACTAAAGCGACTGTTTCCATGACTACTAATAACAAACGACTCAGTTGTGGTGAGGTTTTGAACTTTGGCAGAACAAATTTTTGAAAAGCTATTCTACTATTTCACCAAATGGCTGACATTTAAGAGTTCGAACCAAAACCAAAGCGGTTGTCATCTAATAGAATACAGGCCCTGGGCCTGTATTCTACCTTCCTTTTCAAAAATTTGTTCTGCCAAAGTTCAAAACCTCACCACAACTGAGTCGTTTGTTATTAGTAGTCATGGAAACAGTCGCTTTAGTTTTGGTTTTGGTTGAGGTTGATAAAAAGTTCGGTACGAGAATCGACGCCCTGGACTCCACCAGGAGCGAGTTCGCGTCAAACAACTATGTGTGTCAAAAAACGCCGGAAAAACACGAATGTGCTAATTACTTCGCGAATATAATGAATTGAGTACAATTCGACAAAAATTTTACAAAAATATAGGTAGTGGATTTGCTGAAAGCACTTCGAATCAAACTATACTATTTTTAGCCCCGCTGCAATATGTTTTAACACAAACTGCAACGAGAAATTGTGCTTATATTATTGCATTATTATAATGACAACTTGTAATCAATGTCTTGAAGTTTGCACCATACACTCATAGGCCTGCGGCTAGAAAAGGCAGATTAAGTATATGTGCCATCGATTAATCGGTGTCAGGGCCAAGTTGTGGGAGCCGGCAGCTGTGGATTGCAGGTGGCTAGCTATTTTTTTCAGTATCTGTGTCTGAAGAGCTCTTCGATTTTTCAGTACAAAGTTATAACGATACGGTAACTACCGCATGGTTGGTTCGGTGTCAGATTTGAGTGAAGTTCATAGAATTAGTTCTCATAAAATGTTCTGTGTGCTAGATCGATGTGACAGTAAATTAAGTAGATGAATTTGGTTTTTAAATTATAATACTCATTGCATGTTTTAGACATAGACATAGACATTTCTTTAAACATTTATACATAAGTATACATTTCGTTTTACGGTGAAAGGACTGTTTATATCTAGAGACATTGATCGTAACCGACGGGGTAGCGTGGCAGACAAAATACTGTTCTTTTTTACAATTTGTATGAACGTTTTCATTTCTAACGTAACGTAGCCGCACAGACACGCGCGGACACGCGCAGACACGGACGTAGACTCAGTATTGGCGAAAAGGATTTTGTCTGCACGGTGTGTCTGTGCGGCTACGTTACGCTAGCTGCTGGTCAATGTAAATAAATAATCGTAATGGGGCGTGCAGTGCTTCTTCTTTCTGTTGACTCTCATGACAGAAATTTAAAATATAGATAGATAAGGACCGGAAATAGGATATAGGCTACTTTTTATACGAGTACCACGCGAGCGAAGCCGCGGTTGGAAGCTAGTAATAAATAAGTGGCATCCAAATCAATTCTTTTGTGTACAAACTTTGTGAAACAAATGTTTTCTTCTATATTTCACGATACGTTGAAATATAAAGCGCATATAAATGCAGATGGTTCGATGAAAGTGAGTTTTCTAGTCGTCCTAGAGGTGGTTTTATAATAATAATAATAATATAAACTTTATTTCAGGCAACTTAAGAATAGTACAGATGGTAATAACTAATTAGTTTTAATTAGTTTTGTCCTTCCAGTATAGTAGCTAGTGTTACGAGGTGCTACGAGATGCTACGAGGTGCTACGAAAACGCTACGTGAGCTTACTGCTGAATATTAAAGAGGCTTTCGCGGTATTATTCAGATTCCACTTCACCCCACTCGAGGGGGTTTCTATGAATTCCTACTGACTACGTTATACTTATGCTACGATGGTCTTATATTTCATTCAGTTAACCCATGTTGGCCTAGTGAGTCAGCCTAAAAGTCGTGGCTTCGAATCCCAACTGTGCATCAATAAATATTAGAATAGAATAGAAACACGCATACAATTTTTTGCACCCCATAAAATGTTTCGTTATTTTTTTATTATTAATTCAGTTAGCAAAATGGCCTCCACTCAAGTACAGATTCATGCATCAGTTTGCAAAAATCCATTTAGTTAAAAAAGATACCGTGACTGCCTCTTTCAAATATTAGACAAAAATATTATACTTAAATCAGATAAGAGTAACTTTTTCAGCTTTTTATTAGGGCGCCGTTAGCAAAATCAAGTGTCACATGTTGCATTTGTCTAAAAAACAATCAGCTCCCAACGCGGATAACACCGCGGGGCACAACTAGTATTTTGTAAATATCTGATATCGTAACTTATATTTCGTAACTAACTAACTTAGGCCTTTACATCTTTTACTAGATGATTTATACAGCGTCAGGAGGGAACACACTCATCGGGACACTGTAGTGCCTGGGACAATGTTGAGATGGAGTAGGCTTGCCCAGCACCTACACCATCCTCTCAGCTTAACCGGCCATATCCGCAGGAAAGACATGGTCAATACGTGTGGGGCTGGCTAAGCCGCGGGTTTCCTCACGATGTTTTCCTTCACCGTTTAGAGCTCGTGTTAATGCGCATATAAATTTTTCGAAACGAAAAATCCATTGATGCACGGCCAGGATTTGAACCCACGACCTTCGGATCGAAAGTTGAGGTACTATACCCCTCGGCCAACACGGCACTTAACATCTTTGCACTTAACTGTTTCAAAATATTTCGTATATCGTACTAAATATAGCCGTCTGTAAACCTGACGGTCACTGCATCGGTAACAGAAAAGTACAAGCAAAATGATAAATCGTGCCTTTTATGAGCGAGGGACAATTAATTAGATTACATTTTTCAGGTTATCGGGTCGATGAGACAGCGACGATTGGCTAAAGGAGGTCACGCTTTGATTGGAACCTTTGAACTAGGGTAACTGTGTCGATACAGTAGGACATAAGGTTGAAAGTAGGATATGCAGTTTGTTCACGATCTTTCAAAAAAGTATTGCTGGCAGGTTTTGTGATTTTGGTAATTCTTCTTCTTTCAAATGAGCAAGTGGCATGGGCGTATATAGGGGGGGGGGGGGGGGGGGTTAGGGGGTCCGGACCGTGAAGTACGAATAGAACAAAAAGTTTCGAGTCCCACTATCACCAGACGGTAGTGACCACAGACTGGTATATAAGGAAATGAGAAATGTAGCACATGCAGTGGCAGCATAGCATGGGTTCGCACCCGGGGTGGTTTTCTATTGAGCACCCTCCATACTAAATATCACAAATATCACACCCCCAATAATAAATATCACTCAGTCTGACATTATACTCACTTTGGTCGCAAAATACTCATGAAACTAATATGCGAGCAAAGCGAGAGTAAAACCAATCGAGCGAAGCGAGCGTCCTAACCTAAGTCCTAAGCGTCCTAATCTCAGATTTTTTTAAGACATGTGTTCATTATGCTCGCAAAATAGTTATCACATGCCGAATTTTCTTAAGACAAATGCGTGATGATACTTTTTTCATTCAAACATTTTTACCCATTTTCATCCCCTTGTGGTAGGTAATACCAATTTGAACTACCCCTGGTACCCCTTGAAAGGTAGATTTTAGAAAATTTTTGCAAGGATTTTTTTTGCCAAGCACCACCGTGGTCCACGGTGACACCCCCCTGGTGCTTGGCGCCCGCCCCGTCTGCCTCCTCTTTACGCCGCCACTGAGCACATGGAACGTCAATCCAGCTCAACGCATCACGAAAGATAATCTGTCTGTCTGTCTGGAAGCCAGCGACTTCCGTTGATTGGCAGGATTAGCGGTGACTTACCAAACTACCCTCGATTTGACAACAGAAATCGAACACAGGAAGCGGGAACGAATGAATGAAAATACTCACAGCTTGCGTATATACAAATAAACAAGCAATATTTGTATATACTCGTACTCGTAATCACATTCTCGAAAACGGCTCTAACAATTTCGATTAATTTTGTAGGTATTGTGTGGGTTTACGTGGGCGAAAAATAGATCTACTAACTACTAATAGATTCATTATTTTTATGTTCGTTATTTTTATGTTCATTATTCTAACGGATTTCTTGTGATTAATGAAAGTAAGTTTTGTTTGGACTTGCCTCTGACTGCTATTTAAGGAACTCAAGTATTTAGATTCCTAGACATACTTAGGGATAATTGGGTCGATCAACTATTTTACCCACACTTTGGACAGGTTCAGACCATATTTTTATGAAAAAAAAAATTTTTTTTTTTGTATATTCTGATTAAAGTAAGGCATTAGAAATATTATGGACTATATTCTCATATTATATTTTAAAATATTATGGACTTCGCGGACTGGCGGCTCGACGGTGCTATCAAAGGACACCACCACGCCACACGACCAAAGAGAAACACAAATGAAGCTATCTACGGCAAACATGGCCTTCTCTGTGTTTCCGGGTCAAATTTAGGAGGGTAACTCAGCAGACACAAGTAAGGGGATTCTAGTGAGGGACAGATTTTTGAGAACTTTTTTTGGAAAAGTTAATTAGCCTATTTCTATTTTGTTAGGTTCACGATAAACTATAACATACTAACTTGTTCTAATAAAAGAATTAACTAAAACCAATAAGCGTAAGTACATTTAAATTAAAGTTTACATGTCGAATGTGGTCTTCGAACAGCAATATTTTGTATGGAGCAGACTTTTTGTCTACTGAGTTACCATAAAATTTCATGGAAATTAAAGATTTTCGAGAACGTAATCAAGTTTCCCGTTGTGCCTAATGAGCTTAGATACCATTGTTATGTTCGTTATGTGTGTATATATAACCATTTAGCGTATTTTAATAAAAAATGGTCGGGGACAGCAAAGTGTGGGTAAAATAGTTGATCGACTCAATTACAAACAATCTAACTGATAAAGTCTAAGTAAATGGTAACTTAACGATACAAATTTTATTCATTGTTTTTGAGTCAAAGGAAACTACCATAACATCAATGTATCTATTTTTGGTTAAATCAATACAATAATTAAAGTTGAACATTACTAACTTCAGTGAGTTTTGTTTAAGAATGATCAAAGAAAATAGAACGAAACAGTGAAATTTTAAAAAGAAACAACCAATTCAACCAAAGTGAAATAAAAACTGCTAAAAGATAACTCAGAGTTAAATAAGTTATGAAGAGTAGTAGGGGATGCCGGAACCATAACCAAATTGCAAAGTATACCAAAAAGTTTAAAGTAAATTAGACTCTATCAATATAAAATAAAGACCACAATGGGTTGCGGCACGTCAGCGAACGCTATGGGTTCTCAGGATAACCCTGCGAATGGCCACGCTAAGGCCAACGGGAACGGAGCTGGGAATGACCATGGCCAAAATGGCCAAAATGGCCATGATGGTCATGACAATGAACTGCCTACTGTTGTGCTGCAGGAAACACCAGTCAAACCTAAACCACGTAAGTATATTTATACTTTACTAGATTGTGCAGAGAATTTAGGCTGGTTTTAGTATCACGCGTACCGTCGGTGCTGATAGACGAGTGATCTTTATTACATTGAAACAAGGATACTGATTGTTTAGCAAAAACGGCAACGCTGATTGCACTCGTCAGTGCTGAACAATCAGTATCCCTATTTCATTGTAATAAAGATCACTCGCCTATCAGCGCCGACGGTACGCGTGACACTAAAACCAGGTTGTAGCTGACCAGTCATCTCCGCACCCGAACCTAACCGCATCGCCTCGGTATTCTTAGGAATTCTTTGGACCAACGCTCACTACATCAACTTAGTAACGTCGTCACCGCTTTGCAATCCAAAAGTGTAGGAACAAGTGAAAGCCGAAAAGGCGATGCGGTGCGGAGGCGGCAGGTCAGCTATAACCTTAATATAGCCATTGTTCATCTCAAATAATGGACATTTTCAATGGATTTTTTTTTTAATTAACTGGCAAATAATGTCCTTCACATACATACACACAACTTCATAAATTTTGCACTACCTGCCTTTATTAGTAAAGACTTAAATAAGATTGAGCATTATACAGTCACAAACGCCTCAAATAAAGAAAAAGAAGGAGAGCGTTATACAAGTCAAGAGCTGGGTTGACCGAGTGAGTTAGACTTTCAATCCAATAAGGTTTTGGTCGAGCATCAATGGGTTTATTGCCATCATCATTTCAGCCCATTAGCACCCACTGTTAGGTATAGGCCTCCTCTTTATTACGCCATTCTCCCTGAACCTTCGCGAGTCTCATCAAATGCTCCTTGATTTTCTATCTTTGATAGCGACCAAAATCGGTCTCAAACTCTCAAATATGACAGTTCAGTGACCACGCAAGTAGCTCTGTCACTCTCATCTCAACGAGACCATACGCGACAACAGATAATCGTTTTGACAGTTTGAGACCAATTTGAGGTTCAAGACAAGTTAGACAATCTGTTTGCTGATCGTTACTTATTAGATTTATCTCCAAATTTCCAGCAATCGCATTTGAGATACCGCTCGAAGAGTTCGAAGGTGCCAAGCACGCCTCCACTCCCCCCGCGCAAATACAACGGCTACTGCAGCCCCCGCAGCCGGAGATCAGTCTGCCGGACATTAAGGAGAAGCTGGCAGAGGCTGAGTTGAGAAGACAGTCGGTAAGAGATGAGGAGACTTAGGTACATTAAGGGACCTGTGACAGACGAATTGTACATACAAACGTCCATTACAAACGTACCATAATCATTTAAAATTTAAGCATGTTTTTATCACATTATGATATTAAGTATTTGAATTTGAAAAAAAACTTAGGCCTTTTACTTCGTTACTAGATGATTTATACAATGTCAGGAGGCAATCATTGCCTCCACTTAACGGGACACGTCCTGGGACAATGTTTGAAATGGATTTGGCTTTTATTTAGATTAAGGCAGTAGGTATTTATCTAGGTTCCTGTTAGACTTTTGTGAAATGATTTTGGTCTTACGACTGTATGGACGTTCGTGTGTCACCAGCCTCTTAAAAGTTAGACAAGGTGACAACGGTACAAGTTGAGGAGCTTAGGCAAAATGAGATGAAATGAACGCACAAGGCGAGGCGGTGAGGTGCGGGTACGGAGTTGACGTAATCAGCTTTAACCTTTATTTGACAAGAATCGAACGTAAAGGTAACTGTGGTAATAAAGTTTTTCGCTTACAGAGGTCATCGGTGACTATCCATCCAGGTTCATGACGACACCCGTTCACGGAATAAATAATATTCATGCAATACGTGGAAATTGTCCTTGAATTGACCTTTCAGTTAGTCTAGTTGCGTGTATTCAACTACTCTAGTTTTTTATCGATGGTGGTCAATGTATAACATTTTTCAAGTCAGTTAACTAATAAATTTATTTTGCGATTTCACATTTATATTGCTGCACAGAAAATAAGATTAACCTCTACATACATTTAGAGATAATTACGATTATTTTATTTTGCGATTTAAATATACGAGTATCTACTGTATGGAAGAAAAAAATTTTGTTTCTCAGATAAAAGTTATTTGACTGTTAAAAGATTTTTTTAAAGGATTTGGCCGGATACTGCCCCAGAGCCGAATATCGAATTAGACTATGCGTCAGAATAATATTATTTAAATAAAATATCACAAAATTAACTGGTACATACAGAATACTTAGATATCTCGTGCCGTGTGGGAATATAATTATGTTATTTTATTAGTAACTTTAGTCACTTCCGGTACTACAGTCCGTAATGCCTCTCCAGACTCACGGCGAGAAGTTTCACCGAGACTTCTCGAAGAACAAACAAATTATCAACACTCTCAATTTTCTCACTCGTGATCTGTTTGAAATCCTTTGTCTCGGCCAAAAATAGGTACCGACACCGAAGCGCGAGAACAAGAAGGCGAGAAACTCCTCACATTCACGCTTCTCGGGTGTTGTCGGGGTTTCTTGCCGAGAGTCTGGAGGTATCACAGAGAATATTTTTATCAGATAGACCTACCTTCTTTTTCGCGGTTGACATGACACTCAAATAGTAAACAAAACAGACGGACAAGAATTTGACAGATGTAAAAGGAATTTCGTTGAGATTCAGTTGTGTGATTGTGTTGTGATGTGATTTATGAGGATTTATCATATTTTATTTAAAATTACAAAAACTGACGCCTTGGGATATGCATACAGACTAAAATGGAAGTGGGCTGGACAGTGGACATGGCTGGACGTCTACAAGATGGAAGATGGACTAGGAGAGTGACAAATTGGGAGGGTTCAAGAGGTCGACGCTGCATAGGAAGACCATACGCTCGCTGGGACGAAGACATCAAGAAAACTGCTGGTCCAAACTGGCTCCGAGTAGCACAAGACAAGGTCAGATGGCTGGCTTTGGAGGAGGCCTTCACCTTAGGGGTTCTCTAGTACCTACTTAGATTATAAGCATTAGTGATAAGAAAAAAATGTTAATTATAGAGAAATAAAAGGCTTTTTATTTTATTTATTTATATCATATTTTATTTTAGGTGGTAAGTACAGAATCACTGCACATGAGTGTAGATAATTTTATTGATGAAATTAGTAGTACTTTTCTTTTTTACTTTAAATTGTAGGTACTGGGAGCAGCTGTGTGCGTCAAGCTGCAACAGCCTCCTTCAGGCGATAGCCGACAGGCCTGACTTTCATCTTATTCAGTCTTGGGAGTCAAGGCATGCCATCTTGGCAACCTATACTTGCCATTGACTGTCCGGTTGTACCTACTTACCACTCAAATGTGCCACCGATTTTTGCCTACCTACTAATACTAACATAATATAAATGAATGATAATATTTTCACGTGAAAATTCCCGTGTGTTAAATAATATATGGATGAAAGTCTGAAATAAAGAATTTTTATTTTAATTTATTATTTTATTTATTTTCCATACCCTAGTTCACTTAAAATTCTGCCAGTCCATAATAATACTTACTAAATAATTATTGTTGGACATTACACACAGCGCCATCTATCCCCAAAGTAAGCAAAGCTTTTACTATACGAACCTAAAAAATATAGTTTCCTAGGTTCATCCGTTCATGCTGGGCGTCACAGCCTGCTGCTTTAAATTAGATTATCTTTTAAATCCCACTTTAAAAAGGAAGAAGATGAATGGAGTCTCACTATAAAATAAAAAAACAAACCCAAAAATCCCAATTTGGTCATGACGCAAGCATTCTTTCCTGTGGGCATCTGTGGGGCAAAATTGTTCTAGGAATCGGCCATGTCCTTTTAGCGACAAGACACACATATATAATCTTGACTTCTAAATATTTTCAGATTAAAACTACCATATCGAACTCAGGCGCTCAGGGTATCAAACTAAAAAGCAAATGAAATGTAAAAATGGATACGAAATTTTTCATCATCATCATCACTCAAAACTATTTTAAAAAATATTTAACTTTATTTCTCAGATTCTGCAGCAGCGGGCGGCGTCCGCGCAGAAAAGAACCATGAAGATGATGAAATCTGCACACGAAATGGACCGACTTGAAGCTGAACATGTAAGCTAAAAATATACCCGCCACCGCGACTTATTCGTCAACTCGTCCCACTTGAAACTAGTCCCATGGGACGAGTTGGCGAAGTTCAAAATAAATAATATTTTCATTCGTCAACTCGCCCGATCATTTAATCGCTTCTGATTAGGGCCCTAATCAACATAAAGTACACTCACGGAAAAAAGTGTTATGCGTAAATTGAAAACTAAACTCGGTACGGTATTATGTTTTATTATCATAAATGATTATTTTTATTGGATTTTTAACGAATATATATACCTACTTACCTCAGTACCTACTAAAAAGTTCTAAACCTAAACTATTTTTTTGAACAAACAGCATTATATTATGGGTTGTTGTAAATCATAATCATAAATCATAATGCAAAAATTATGACGAGCCCATAGGTAGCGTTAAGCCGATTATTTACAATAGGTTAGGCAGTAAAAATTGCACGATGGCGTTGCGCTCTATTTTAGAAGAATCATTATGTGCCTTTTGTTTTAAGAACGGTCAACTTTGACTACTAATGCCTTGAATGGTGTCTAATGGCCCAAGTTAGTTTGAAACTAAACGCTATTATATTGCTGTTAGGGAACTATCAGATCGTCACGTCAATGTTTTGGCAACAAAGGTGATGATGAAAGATGTTTTTGCACCTTAATCCTTTCATCATAAGCCTTCTTAGGATTTTTATTTCATAGAAGCTGCTGCTTCGGAAGTCAAGTAAATTGTCGGTTCTGGCAGTCACTAAGCCATGACGGAGGTTTTCAGGTGGCTTCAAAAACCAATTATATCAATACGAAACTCCGTTTGCTACTAGCATTTACGAGCATGTTCAATTAGTGCAAAGCAAGGTAATTGATTCAACGGTGGCATGCTTAAAAATCATCATCATCATCATCATCAGCCTATAGCAGTCCACTGCTGGACATAGGCCTCCCCTAATGCGCGCCATCGCACCCTGTCTTCAGCTTGACGCATCCAACTTGTACCGGCAGCCTTTCGCAGATCGTCATGCTTAAAAATAGCTGGCTGAAAATCATCTCACAGTCAATGATGGAGACAGCCACAGAACAGAGAAATTCTCAATTCTGTGGAGACAGCATTGGATGACGCTCACAGATTTGGCACCCATCAGAATCTAAATTATTTTTGACTCTGATTTTGTGCAACGTTACCAAACATGTAATCTGGTTGATTAACATGTTTGGTAACGTTGCACACGTGTTTCGATTCAATTGCTTTAGGTAAGCACTGATATAAATTACTTTTTTAGCGTGGTATCAAAACTCAAAACAGAAAAAAAAAAATATTATGATCACGACATGGGGATAACCCCAGGGCGCGGTTTGTGATTTTTGATTGAAATTAAGCAAAATTTAACCTTTGTTGATTATTGTTTAATTATTAGATTAGGGAGACTTTCGAATAAACATATTTTATAATAGGTAAATAGTCTTTCATTTACATTTTCTAATTTTTACCAAACATTTTTTCCTTGACTGTACTAAATCAAACCCTAATTAAGACATGGGACGAGTTGACGAATGAAAATATTATTTATTTTGAATTTCGCCAACTCGTCCTATGGGACCAGTTTCAAGTGGGACGAGTTGACGAATAAGTCGCCACCGCCCGCACTGCATCGCCTTTCCGGCGTTCACTTGTTCCTTCACTTTTGGATTGCGATGCGGCGATCCGGTGACGTTACGAAGTTGATGTAGTGAGCGTTGGTCCATAGAATACCATACAAAGAATACCGAGGCGACGCGGTGAGGTTCGGGTGCGACGGCGACTGGTCAGCTATAATCTTAAAGTTGAAACAATCAGGTGAAATCTTTATGATTTGTCATGCCTCAAACATACAGTTGGGCCGACGGATCTAGGCGTTCGTGAAGTCAGGCTTTTCGCTGCGCAGTAGAAAATGTTGTATGAAAAAGTTGCACTGCGCATCGAAATGGCTAACTTCACGAACGCCGAGATCCGCTGGCCGTAGGTACTGTAACTGAACTTTAAGTAAAAATACTTAACTGATGGCCACAGTTAATTTAAACTATTTTTTAATGACAGCCTATTCATCGTAGCATATATCGTTTTTGACATGGTTCCGTTTATTTTAGTCAAAATTGAGCTAAAAACGTTTCACCCAGGGTCTTTACAATAAAAATCAACAATCGATTAATTGAAAGTAAAATAAGTTCGTATAAGCAAGTGGCCAACTCTGTTGACGAAGTTTTTAGGCCGCCTAAAGGCCTCCGTCATGGCTTAGGCTGCGTTTCCACCAGAGATGTGCGATGGAAATGTGTCGTGCGAGGATGTCTAGCTGTGCTGTGAAAATGTGTGGGTGTTTCCACCAGAGATGTGCGATGGAAATGTGTCGTGCGAGGATGTGTAGCGGAGCTGTGAAAATGCGCATTAATGTGTGGTGCGAGGATGTCTTAATGTGTGAAGCTGTGAAATGTGTCGACATGAATGAGTAGTGACCATGTCATTCAACAACACATTCCTCTTAACACATTCCTCGCAACACATCCCTCGTACACATTCCTTGCAACACATTCCTCTTAACACATTCCTCGCAACACATTTCTCGCAACACATCCCTCGCTTGTTTTGTATGCGCAAAAACCTAGCTCCGCTGAGCCGTTTCCACCAAAGCTGTGCTGACCGAGGCGAGGAAAATGAAGCGATTCTATTGGTTCTTTAAAAACACATCCCTCGCTACGCATTACCGCTCATCTCTGGTGGAAACGCAGCCTTCAAAGCCGGGACCGAAGGTTTAATTTTTTTATTGAAAGTAAAAATAAAATACTTACATGATTTTATAGTTTTTTATATCAATACATCATGGGATACTGCAAATTATTAATGCAATATAATTTCTTCTTCCAGGATCACGCAGATATACTGAAACACGGCACCAACACTCTCACGCTCCCTCCTGAACCAGGAGTCTGCGAGGACAAGAATATTTCATAGGACAACTCAGATATTAATCATTCAAAACTATGTTTCTCTCTTAATAAAGCATTTTGGTACCTTCAAATCATCATCGTGAAATATTATCATAGTCTCAGAAATATGCCTACACTTAAAGGGACATAGTGCCTGGGACATTGTTGGAATGGAGTAGGCTTGACCAGCACCTAAACCTCTCAGGGTTTAGGTGCTGGTCAAGCCTACTGCCGGTTTAACCGGCCATATCCACAGGAAAGACAATAATAATAAATAAATAAATAATGCTGGACATTTCACACAGCTTCATGTAGCCCCAAGCTAAGCAGAGCTTGTATTATGGGAGCCATATGACTGATATACTACTGAAACACATTTTTTTTGTAAATACATACATAATATACATAGAAAACACCCAGACCCGAGACAAACATTTGCAGATCATACAAACATTTGTCCCGCGGCGGGCATCGAACCCGCAACCTCCTGCGTCACAAACAGGCCTTCACCCACTGGTACGTCAGTCCCACACGTATTGACATGGTCAATACGTGTGGGACTGACTAAGCCGCGGGTTTCCTCACGATGTTTTCTATTCGCATACTTATAAATTTTTCGAAACGTAACGCTGTTAGTACACCGACGCATTCGCATGCGGCAGCGACGTTCGCATCGCATTGCGATGCGAAACTCTGATGCCAATCGGCTGCGTCGGTGTAACAGCCATTTCGCAGTTGCTTGCGAAACAATACAGACAAGGATGCAACTATTTCATCTAGCTATATGATAGAGCGAGACATAACACATGCGAAACATTGCCATACAACTTACAGTTTTTTCGTCGATTCGCTGTCGCATGCGAATGCGTCGGTGTACTAACAGCGTATAACCCATCAAAATTAAAAAATATGTCAAAATATGTCAAAATGATAAGCATCACATAAACTAAGTACCTATAGTTTCAGTATTTTTGTGCAAGCGTACCAAGCGGACCATATTTCAGTGTTCCGTTATTCGCCGCGAGCGTTGCGCACTAATGAATTTTAAATCGCATCCCGTCGCAAAACAATTTGCGTCGCGCTTATTTCCCTGGGGAGTGCTCCCCTGTCATTACCGTTTTACTCGCTATTTCTTGACAGTTGGTCATTTGGATTCACCTACATGTATCGTAGTTTGATTTCTTTGATTAATTATATGTCTAGATGGACTCTCTCGCTTCAATCGCAACAAGAACAACAGGCCAGGTTTGAAACGCTAGTGTGCGTATAACGCACACAAGTATGTGAATCTTCTATTGTCTATACAGGTGCGCTGCGTCACCTGTCAACATTGTCATCCATTTTTAGTGATACCAGCTCTTGAAAATTTCCCATAAAAGTAGGGGAAAATATGTTATGATATCGAAATGTCTCTATAATTTGTTTCAAATTTTTTGCGGTCAATACTGGTTTTTGTTTACTTAATTTTTCTTGTAAGTATTCGATCCTTGGTTTCGATCCTTGATTTCGATCCTTGATTTCAATCCTTGATTCTTGAATCTTGAATCTTTGAAGTGACAGCTGTCAAACTTAAAACGGTCATATCTCATGAATTACTCGTCCTAGACTCCCCGTTCTCAGTTCAAATGAAAGCTATGACCAAGATCTTCATTTTAAGTGACAGCTGTCAAAATGACATCTGTCATCTGAAATGTAGATCTTGGTCATAGCTTTCATTTGAACTGAGAACGGTGAGTCTAGGACGAGTAGTTTGCGAGATATGACCGTTTTAAGCTTTGAACTGACAGCTGTCAAACTTAAAACGGTCATATCTCGGAAACTACTCGTCCTAGACTCACCGTTCTCAGTTCAAATGAAAGCTATGACCAAGATCTACATTTCAGAAGACAGATGTCATTTTGACAGCTGTCACTTAAAACGAAGGTTTTGGTCATAGCTTTCATTTGAACTGAGAACGGGGAGTCTAGGACGAGTAATTCATGAGATATGGCGGTTTGAAGTTTGACAGCTGTTACTTCAAAGATTCAAGATTCAAGATTTCAGATTCAAGATTCAAGAATCAAGGATTGAAATCAAGGATCAAAATCAAGATCGAAATCCAGGATCGTAACCAAGGATCGAAATCAAGGATCGAAACCAAAGATCGAAATCAAGCGCTGATTTTGTCGAGCGCGATAAGGTAAAAATATCCTGAAATTTCAATGACTTAGGCACACCACTAATCCAACAACGAGTGTGAAAGAGACAAAGCTACCAAGAAAGCCTCTCAACAAGACCAACAATCCTTATAACCAAGATTAAATTATAATAGATCGTTGTGTAGTCGTGATAAGGTTCAAAGTCCCTTTTACATTAAAGTCGACTTAACCATCCTGTTTGTATATAAAATCCTTGGATTCAACACTTTTTTTTATTTGCTCACGCTCTCACATGGGTAAAATCAAAGAATAATTATGGCAACCCTCCTAAAACATGTTAGGATAAAATTACAAAGTTTGATTTTCTTGTTTTCATAACCTATAGTTATTTATAGTTTACTTACCGATGCTATGTAACTTCCTTATTTATTTTTAGTCGTCCTTTGTAATTCCTGCACACTTTGATGGCACAAATCGCCATTTTTGTTTGCCGCCAAATTCATGTTTACAGTACAACGACCTTAGCGCGACTGAATGAGCGAAACGAACGAGTCAACCAACAATTGGTTGATCTTTTGTTTGGCGTTTTGACGCTCGAAATCGGGGTCTAGACATCTAGTTCGTCCAAGTTTGATTTATAGTCAAACAAATTGCTCATTGTACGAACTAAAAATATATGAAAAATGACACTTTGATCGTCAATTTTAGTGCGTATAATTATAAATACGACTATAGGCTGGATTCGACCAAAGTCATCTTACTCCAGAGTAACTAACCGACTTAATTCGAAATACAATTGTTTAGAAAGCGCAACCGAACATTATTATGCGCATACAAATTATCCTGGTTATAAGGTGTCAACTTTACAATGTCAAAATATTCAAAAAAACAGTAAAATAGCTTTTTTGGAGGGGTAATAGAAAGAAACGAGATCTTTTTCACAAAAAACAGCGAATACTTTGTGCTGTCGCTGAAAGTTAAGGTTGTTCAAGGAAGGTTTTGTTCTTCATAAAATAAAGTTTCATGAAATAAATGCGGGTGAAACCACGGGTCGCAACTAGTAGTGACAGGGTAGAATATAAAGTACTTTCTACTTTATTTCCCTCTCGCAGACAATAAACGAAAGCGCTGTAAATAAACCCCGGTACGGAGTAGGTACATTTTAGCAAAGTTTGTTCTATGAATTGTTTATGGGTGCACTCTGCGATCTATATGGCGTAAACTCTAGAAATGTTTCTGTTTTGTAGAATAAAACTGTTCTTTTATACTATCTTCTACTATCTTTGTTCAACTCTTCTAGAGTTGGGTATACTCGAGCAATAGGTACAAACATACAAAGCAAAATCATACATGCTGTTTTTAACCGATAAATAATGATCTTGTATCGATTACACTATCCAATTTGTCGGAATCTGTTAAGATTCATTAAGAGACAGAGCGATGATTCTTGTCAAAGAATCATCGCTCCGTCTCTATATTTTACATACGAAGGTAGGTAAAATCGGATTCGAACCCGCATTCTGATGAATGCGGGTTCGAATCCGATTCTGAATCAGAATTTCCGAATTCGAATTTTCATTTTCGATAAAATACAAAGCAAAATCTCACGAGCCACTATTTCCGCTCACTTTGTTCAAGATTGAATCACGGTTCACTTTTCGTTAATTTCTGTTCTTCATTCGGCATCTTTCACTAGGAATGGAGCGTCTGAACAAAGAATGAAAGAAAAATGAAAAGTGAATTTATTAATGAACCAATCCAACAATATTGGATCTGTTCATTCGCATCTTTCACTTGCACTCCGAATGAACGAAAAATGAACCGTCTGAACATGAAAGAGAACGTTCACTCGGAGTTGGCCATCCAAGACGCACGACTTCATTCGATGACATATTAAAAGAATAACAGAACATGACAGACGTGAAGACAGTGAATGTTATTTTCTAAGCATTCCGTATAAGCCGTGTGAACATGGAATGAAAGAAAAATGAGTCAATCACTCCAGTGAACATTCACCCGAGTGAACCATCTGATATCACCTTCACAATCAATAAATAAATACCGGAAAATGTCTGGTTCCTGTGGAATTATGTTATAACTGCTTTTCTATAAAAGAATTCGCTCACAACGCTTGTTAAGGTTTTCAGAAATCGAGTTTGCATTCCGTAGTGCAAAGCTTGTGTATCTTTGGGACTTTGCAAATCGTTTGCCGTCGAATAAAGCCTTTATATAAACTTGCAACCACAAAAGTGCAACTGAACAAACCATTCAGCAATCCTTTAGGCGGCTGAAAGGATGAAGGCTGAGATGTGAAAGGTATTGTGGGGAAACAGGCGTTTTGTAGGGAAATAAAACTATTCCATCTCAACATTGTGCTCTATAGAGACTAGTTGAGTACCTACAGATACCTTTTCACGCTGTGAATAATTTTGAATTTTAAAAGAGAGAGATTTGTATTTTGTAGTCATGACATGATTTATTAATTTATTAAGAAGTGACTTCCATTTTTATTAAGTACTATTTTTTTGCATGCTGAGAAGCAGAATCAAGGCCTGTACCTACATTTTTTAACTGTCATCTATTTACCTACCTTTAATTCGCAATAAATATATTATGATTATTATTATTATGTATTTCAAGATAGCTCTCACGATTATTTAATGACTAGTAGTAGAACGCCCGCGGCTTGACCCGAGTAGGTTATTATTTTTGTATCCCACGGGAACCATAGATTTTTACTGGGATAAAATGTTATGTTATGCCTTGTGTTATTCCAGAACCTAAACTATCTACATTCAAAATTTCATTTTAATCGGTTGAGTACCTAGTTATGGAGATACGTGGTAACAAACATTTAAGCTACTTAAAAATAATTTAAAAAGTCTAAAAAGAAACAGTAAGGAAACCCGCGGTTTAATCAATTTCACACCGTATTGACAATAACCTTTATTTCTATAGAACTTGAAAACGTAAAATCCATCGATGTAGTATGTACTGGGATTGTAAATTTTGGTAAAGAATATCATTATTTTCATCAACTTGATGTAAAAAATCTCAAACTAACTCCTATCCCTGAGATGAAATAACCCTGAATAATTGCATGTTAAAGAGCTGCTGAAACAACAAAATTATATGCAAATACGTCCCAATATTCTAATTTCAATAACTGTCGGTACATAAGTATTATTTTTTCTGTGCCTTATTAGACCTTCCAATCTTCATCTACTTGTATAACTATCTGTCTGACTAACACCAAATTTGAAAACCCAGTGAAAGTTCAATGTAAGTACATCCTACAGACAAATTATGCAATAAGGAATAATGCTTTCAAATTCAGTAACTTAGCTGAGTTAGGAAGCCAATAAGGCTGTGTCCCCTGTAGGCAAACTGTGAGCGGTTGGTTTTGGTTGTTTTGTCTGCCCGTGACAGAATATAGCCAAAATATCGTAGTAAATTAGGTGGGTTCCATCATATTTTTAAACACAAAAAACGTGATAATAAGAAACAACAAAATTTAACAGGAACGTTTTCTTAAGACTAGTAAAGTTAGAAGACAGAGTTCAGCAGTGTGTTTTTCTTTCGCGATCAGAAAACATTATAAATACTTAGGTATCCGGGTATTTATCACGTAAACTACCTTTTTATTTAGCCCGACGGACGTTTCGACTAGATTGCACCAGCCGTGGTCGTGGGAAGACAAAAACATAAAAAGACTTAAAAAAAGGTAATTTACGTGATAAATACCCGGATACAAGTATTTATAATTCAGCAGTGTGATTCAGACCTCGGAATGTATTCCGAATTCGGAAAGTGAAGCTTCTTCGCTGAAATCGTTGACTTTCCGAAGAAAATCATCGAATCGGATTCATTTTCGGAAGTTTGAATCGCACTGCAGATCACTAAATAAGACAATTATATACTACATTAACGAAGTCGCGTGCATTCCACTATTCAGCAACATACCTAAACGAGGTAGGTAGGTACTGAAGGATATTTAGGTAATTATCAAATTACTGTTTGCAAACTTCTTCAATATTTCATGAGTTTATTAATTACCCACAAACTGAATTGAACGAGAAATTGCAAGACCTTGTCACTTTAGTTGAGTGACTTGTTGCTCAACACTAACTGAACACTTTTTCATATCGCCATGTTGGCCAAGACGATAGTGTCTCGACTTTCGATCCCACGGTCGTGGGTTCTATTCCGGGAGGGAAAAAAAAAACGGTGAAGGAAAATCTAAAGGAAACTAATAGCATTCTAATATCATCGATGAGATTGCAACGCCACACGTCCAGACTATCTTTTGCAAAATGTGGGCCTTTACCAAATAACTACTAAATAAAAAACTTTAAAAAGCCTTTACTAAATAAAAAAGTATTTCAGTAGTATAAGTATTAGTCATGTAGTTCCCATAACACAAGCTCTCTTAGCGCTAGAAGATGCTGTGTGAAGTGTCCAGCATAATTTTGTTTTATGAACGAAGTATCGGGAGTAAGATACTTCTGAAATATCTTACACGTTGAAATATCTTCTAGCTTTAATTTAAGTAAAAAACTGTTTCAGTGCAGTTCAAAGTCAAACAACAAAGTACCTACTATGTACCTAATTACTTCATTTGAATAATGCTTTGTGCATTATGTAAATTTATTATTGCATAGTTAAATAAATAAATATTGCTGGACATTTCACACAGCCATTATTTTGAAAGTGAAAGGATTTGGCCGGATACTGCCCCAGAAGAGCCGAATATCGAATTAGACTATGCGTCAGAATAATATTATTTAAATAAAATATCACAAAATTAACTGGTACATACAGAATACTTAGATATCTCGTGCCGTGTGGGAATATAATTATGTTATTTTATTAGTAACTTTAGTCACTTCCGGTACTACAGTCCGTAATGCCTCTCCAGACTCACGGCGAGAAGTTTCACCGAGACTTCTCGAAGAACAAACAAATTATCAACACTCTCAATTTTCTCACTCGTGATCTGTTTGAAATCCTTTGTCTCGGCCAAAAATAGGTACCGACACCGAAGCGCGAGAACAAGAAGGCGAGAAACTCCTCACATTCACGCTTCTCGGGTGTTGTCGGGGTTTCTTGCCGAGAGTCTGGAGGTATCACAGAGAATATTTTTATCAGATAGACCTACCTTCTTTTTCGCGGTTGACATGACACTCAAATAGTAAACACGCCTTGGGATATGCATACAGACTAAAATGGAAGTGGGCTGGACATGGCTGGACGTCTACAAGATGGAAGATGGACTAGGAGAGTGACAAATTGGGAGGGTTCAAGAGGTCGACGCTGCATAGGAAGACCATACGCTCGCTGGGACGAAGACATCAAGAAAACTGCTGGACCAAACTGGCTCCAAGTAGCACAAGACAGGGACAGATGGCTGGCTTTGGAGGAGGCCTTCACCTTAGGGGTTCTCTAGTACCTACTTAGATTATAAGCATTAGTGATAAGAAAAAAATGTTAATTATAGAGAAATAAAAGGCTTTTTATTTTATTTATTTATATCATATTTTATTTTAGGTGGTAAGTACAGAATCACTGCACATGAGTGTAGATAATTTTATTGATGAAATTCCCAATTTTTCCTAAGTACTTTTCTTTTTTACTTTAAATTGTAGGTACTGGGAGCAGCTGTGTGCGTCAAGTTGCAACAGCCTCCTTCAGGCGATAGCCGACAGGCCTGACTTTCATCTTATTCAGTCTTGGGAGTCAAGGCATGCCATCTTGGCAACCTATACTTGCCATTGACTGTCCGGTTGTACCTACTTACCACTCAAATGTGCCACCGATTTTTGCCTACCTACTAATACTAACATAATATAAATGAATGATAATATTTTCACGTGAAAATTCCCGTGTGTTAAATAATATATGGATGAAAGTCTGAAATAAAGAATTTTTATTTTAATTTATTATTTTATTTATTTTCCATACCCTAGTTCACTCAAAATTCTGCCAGTCCATAATAATACTTACTAAATAATTATTGTTGGACATTACACACAGCGCCATCTATCCCCAAAGTAAGCAAAGCTTTTACTATACGAACCTAAAAAATATAGTTTCCTAGGTTCATCCGTTCATGTTGGGCGTCACAGCCTGCTGCTTTAAATTAGATTATCTTTTAAATCCCACTTTAAAAAGGAAGAAGATGAATGGAGTCTCACTATAAAATAAAAAAACAAACCCAAAAATCCCAATTTGGTCATGACGCAAGCATTCTTTCCTGTGGGCATCTGTGGGGCAAAATTGTTCTAGGAATCGGCCATGTCCTTTCACACAGCATCATGTAGTCCCAAGCTAAGCAGAGCTTGTGTTATGGCAACCACATGACTGATATACTACTTATATACATTTTTTTTTTTTTGTAAATACATACATAATATACATAGAAAACACCCAGACCCGAGACAAATATTTGCAGATCATACAAACATTTGTCCCGCGGCGGGGATCGAACCCGCAACCTCTTGCGTCACAGGCGGGTCTTCACCCACTGCGCCACAGAGGTCGTCAAGTTTTCCTTTCAGTTGATCAATCTTTTAAGCTTCTGTGGGGTATCAATCGATTAAAGTGAGGTTCATCAAAGTATAGATTTACCTACTCATTCACAGTCGCACGTGCTACTTCACATCTAAAATCAGTCATACGTGACACATGTGAGCATGTGCCACACGAATAAGACGACGAAAATGAACCGTCTATAATGCCGTCTCTTTTTACTCTCAGTCAATGAAAAGAGATGGCAATAGTTCAATTCCTATACTGTGATTCTGCAATAGCGCCCTTTATAGGCCCGCTGCACTCCTTGAACATCTTTTGGAGATTGAGGGATCATTTGAAGGGATTCCCTTAAATATCTTCAACAGATCTTCAACAGCAGATCTAAAGCAGGAAAGGTTACCGTCGTGATCATTCCATTTCAAATCACAGTAGGATATCAAATGCTAATTCCTGACGCAACAAACACAACAGTTTGCACCAGCACGCAGCATTTCCGCCGAAAACGCAGTTCTAAGGATAATTCTAGGTATATATAGCTGAGGAACCAGCTGATCCACACACTTCGTTTGCAATCGAAGACATGAACAGCTACGTTATTGTAAGTACATTTTTGTGTTTTTGAGATTAGAAGAGAATTTGAGAGCCGTGTTGGTCGAGGGGTATAATACCTCGACTTTCGATCTAATCCGATGGGTTCGAATCCTGGCCGTGCCTCAATGGATTTTTTCGTTTCGATATTTATATGCGCATTAATAAGCTCTAAACGGTGAAGGAAAACATCGTGAGGAAACTCGCGGCTTGGTCAGCCCCACACGTATTGACCATGTCTTTCCTGTGGATATGGCTGGTTAAGCTGAGAGGATGGTTTAGGTGCTGGGCAAGCCTACTTCATCTCAACAATGTCCCAGGCACTACAGTGTCCCGTTAAGTGTAGGCAATGATTGCCTCCTGACACTGTATAAATCATCTAGTAAAAGATGTAAAGGCCTAAGTTTTTTTTGAGATTAGAAAGAGACGGTTGATCTTCTTTATTCTTGTCGATGCCACACGGTTAAATTAATTGTACAAAGGTTGCCACCTCAACTGCACTTTCTGTGGCAGCGTTGAGGTTTTCCTTTGTGCAGGTGTTTGGGCGCAAAGGGCACATGGTAGATATTTTTATTTATTTATTTATTATTTATTTACTGTAAAGTTTCATCAAAATTCGTTTGGAGTTTTTGCAATGAAAATGTTAAAATTTACCTCGACGCAGAAACAATAATTTCATGAATTGATTTTAGATGATGTTTGCTATAAAGTAGGTACTTACAGTAAATTACAGCCGTGAGCCTCCTTTACCTTTTGTATCAAAACATGTAAGTAGGTAGGTACAAGCATTCATAAACCAATTTTAATTCCAAAAACTTTGTTTTTTTTTAATTTTTAATTTAGCCACTTGTAACTTAATTAATAAGTAAATGAGAATTGAAACTAAACGAGCGTGTTTTTCAGTTGGGTTGCCTGTTGGCCGTCGCTGGGGTTCACTGTGCTCCGGGGGGCATTGGTGGACTTGGTAAGTGAAATCAGTGCCACGAGCACCAGTATGCACGAGTTTACTATTCTATCCGTGACTATAGTAAAGTATGGACAATTGTATGAACTAAAGTTTAGTTCATACAATTGTCTAAACTTATGAACAGTAGTTCATAAGTTTAGTCAAGTTACCGCTAGAGGCGCTGCACTGAATTCCATATAATTGAGATACTTTACTATAGTCACGGATAGATTAGTAAACTTGTGCATACTGGTCCTCGAGGCACAGGACTAGGCATCGCGAAAGTTTTGTCAGTCAAACATTATTTATTTCAACTTTAATAATAGTGTGATTGAACTATTAGATCATTAAATTCGAGAAACTTTAACAAATTATTTGCCTAATTTGAATGGATTAAATATCGATGATGCATATTAGAATTAACATACCTAATGAATATTTATATTTTGAAGTCAACGAAGGATTTTTAAGTTACGAAAATGTTTCTCTAGTTTCTGACTGACTTATCTAATAGTAAAATAAATGAAAATTGAATGAGTTCAAAAGAAACATGAACTAAACTATTTTTTAACTAATCTGTATAAGTACTAAAATATTATATACGTAGGTAGGTACTAAAATAATTTTAAAAGTCTAAAATGAAAAGTCATAAATTAATAGAACGTTGTATGTCCTAGGTTATGGCGGCTATGGCCTAGGCGGCTACGGTCTAGGAGGCTATGGTCTAGGAGGCTATGGTCTAGGAGCCCCCATCATCACCAGCTCAATCCTCGCCCCAGCAGTCTCCACTGCCAACCTGGTGAAGGCTGCGCCTATCCCCGTGATCCGTCCCATCATCACCGCTCCCATCATCAAACCAATCATCGCCCCTATAACAGTTCCTGTCGTCAAGTCTGTTGGTGTTGGCCTTGGAGGTTATGGTCTTGGAGGATATGGCCTTGGAGGATATGGTCTTGGCCTTGGAGGATACGGACTTGGAGGATATGGAGGCCACGGCAAGCTCTACGGCTGATTCATTCGCGACAAACGAAGTGTTAACTAACAAAATAATAATTCGGCCCAAATTGGATTAAAGTTTTCACTTCTATGTTTGCTTTTTTTTTCTTCCTACTAACCATCAGAAAGTGTATGTCGAAAGAGTAATTTGTTCTAAAGAATTGTAAATACAAATGACAGTATCCCTTTTAGCCACCTTCAGAAAAGACTCCAGGAAAACATCAAAACGTTCATCAGAACTTTAAAATAAGGTCACCATTAATTCGCTTCAAAGAAATAGAGTCCTCTGAAAGTCTCCAGAAAACAGAACCAATTAAACAAACCAAAGTCTAACAAACTTCAGCCTCAGCAATCATTTATTCAGCGAAGAAAGCTGAAGGGAATTCTGGAAACGCCAGGGATTTCTCTAAACCTAATCTTAATTAGAAAACGTCAATTAGAAATGTCTTTCAATCCGAAGCTGGTACACTTCTCACAATGGATCTAGGCATTCGTGAAGTTAGCCGTTTCGATGAGCAGTGCAGCTTTTTCATGCAAAATTTTCTACTGCTCAGCAAAAAGGCTAACATCACGAATGCCTAGATTCATTGTGAGAAGTGTACATCTATCTGAAAAAGCGTATCCAAATGTACTCCACGTAAAAAGTTGCAAGCAATACTGCTTCACTTTGTTTTCCTGCATCATAAACAGGGTGAATTTTTGAGACGGGGCAGTAAGGGCAGCTACCTTAACCGTTGTAGCTAGAGGAAAACGTTCTTAGGAGACTATCCTTAATTTTTGAAGATATTCCGACCTGCATTCACAGATTTTGAAAAAAATGTACAGTCAGCGAGAAAATGGGCAATTTACACAACAACTTTTTTTGATGCCAATCGATCCTGTTTCATCTAAGGATAAAAAGGCTCTTTCAGACCAACTGAGGTTAGAGTACTAGAAAAGTCAGAAAACGCAAAACACTTTGATTCTACATTTCGTACGAAATCATTTTGTCATTTTTCATAATTTTGTCGAAATATCTTTAAAAATTAAGGATAGTCTCCTAAGAACGTTTTCCTCTAGCTACAGCGGTTAAGGTAGCTACCCTTACTGCCCCGTCTCAAAAATTCACCCTGTATATAATATAGCTCATATGTTTTCGCAACGATATACTTAGAAGAAAATTATAATCACGGCGTTCACTTCACTCCACTTTTGGATTGTGACGCGGCGATCCGGCGGCGTTAGCGCGCTTGTAGACGTCAGTTTTTTTCGCCGGACAACGGTCCGTGTTTTTCACCCGGATTCGCGGTGGTGTATGGCGCGTAATGAATGTGTGTACACGCGCCGGATATCGGTCCGGTAAACAATTTATGCGTTTATATGGATTTCGTTTATTGAAGGTCCGTTGTCCGGCGAAACAAACGGACGTCTACAAGCGCTCTTACAGAGTCGGTGTAGTGAGCGTTTTTATAAAATTCCATACAAAGAATACCAAGGCGATGCGGTAAGGTTCGGGTGCGGAGGCGACTGGTCAGATAAAACCTTATAGTCTGATTACCGAATCCACTACAGTAATGTAAAATCAGTAATTTTAAACACCCTGTTGTTCTAATGCGATCTTCGCAGGAGCAACTTCGTAATAGCTTGCAACAGCTGCATACCGATCAAAGCTAACTAACAAAGCTGTCAAATTAGTTCGCTCCCATGCAAATTAGGTATGTAAGTTTGCCTGTACTGCCTCCGTAAGTGTGGATGAAATTTACACACATAAATGTATCGTGTTGTTTACCTTTTTAGAGTAAGTTAGCCAAGCTCTCAAGGAAAATTAAACCTTCATATTGATCACTTGGTTGTCAATCTATCGCTTGCAACGCAGAAGACTGCGAGATCGTACCTCAGCCATGGACAAGTTTTTTTTTTTTTTTTGTTCTTTTTTCGCCCAAATATTATAGTAGAGTTAGGTACCATATTAATGTTGGGTTAGACATGATTTAACTTTTTGTACACCTTGATTCTCGGTTTACATTTTTCCTGTACTACGTCCAATTATTGTCTGGAAAAGATCGCTAATATAATGCCTTAACGCTTTAGCATCTTAAAACATTTTGCTAAAGCAATAATGTATTTTATTCTTGTTTCAAATGATGTTTCGCTTGTAATTTTTTCTTAGAGTACAATAAAGTGTTTCCTTTTTCTATACTACTCTAAATCAATTGAAATAGTAGTAAAGATTTAAGTTTTAAGTGAATAACCTAGCTCGCGATACAAACGACGTACCTACTGAATGGTAGATACAACCCTCTCTTAGCGTGGATTGCAACGCTATCCGGCTTTCAAATGGAATTATGATCGTCTGAGTGTAGCTCCTAGCTTTTACTAGCCATAGAATTGAAAGTTTCCAGAACAGCCAAGTAGCCAAGGGGCATCACTCGATTTCATTTCTGAAATAGTCTCTCGCCGATGTTTCATTGGTGGACAAAGTAAAGAAGACCACGTGACCTTACGCTCGACCAATGAAACGTCTCATTCGAGTCGCCTTGTAACCTTCACGAAAAAAAAATGACATGGTCACAATCCATATTCAAAATATACGGAAAACCACTTTATATTTGCGTGATTTAGCTTATTTCTATCCTGATATTTCAGCAGTGCAATTCCTGACCTTTTTAAATTCGGAAAATGATGTTTCGCTGAAAAAACGTCAACGTTCCGAAGAAAATCATCGAATCGGATGCATTTTTGGAAGTCTGAATCGCACTGCCGATTTGTCTAAGTATTCCTAGACATAGTCAAGTAGAGCTGACTAAACTGCGGGTTCTCATGAACTGTAAATGGTGAGTAAAACCATCATAGTATTTACAACCCGCTGTTTAAGCTGAGAGGACCAATATTCCAAGCAATACACAGTGACCCAGATTGTCTCCTGATTACACAATACATCAAATCTAGTAAAGATGTTAAAGCCTAAGTACAAAAGCTGTTCTGTTCTCTATTCTTTGGCTATACCATTACGCCTTGGTGGATCTCAAGAGGGTAGCATCCCGCTAATTGAAAAAGCAATTAAATCCCCCCTCCTCCGAACTATCCTGCTATACTCGATCACCAATCATATTCATTCAGTTCTTAATGAGTTTCCACGGCTCGGCTGAGGAAAATTTTTTGCATGCCTAATGTGGCTTTTTAAAATACGGCAACCAGAATAGTGCATCCTTAAAACAGGCAAGAGAAAAAACGACACTTAAGACACGAAAAGGGGAAAGACTGAAGGACTTGATGTTGTTGGATTTTGGACGATTCAAAACCGGGGACAGAAAGTAGTGGTAGGCTAATGGTACAGTTATAAAACAGATGCTTAGGGAAATCTAAAAGATGAATATAAAAATCTGTACAACCGTATTTAAGGAACATCCAGGATTGAGGTGACCTTATGTACAAAAATATCAGAATTGGTCCAGCCGTTTTGGGGGAGAAGAATAATGAATACACTCACACTACTATATGAATAGATAAGTATAATACCATCGACAAAAAGTAGGTAACTACATCTTCTGACGCTATCTACGGTATCAACTTCTTAGAAACTCGACACTAAAGAATTTTTCATTATGAATCTAAAAATGCCTAAAGATCTGAAAATCTACCACAACTTGGAAAGACGAGATCATATTTCTTTTTTTTAATGGTCTAGTTAGACATTTTTGACGTGTTAACGTCGTATAAATCGATGAACGCCAGCTGCACGCACGAAAAAGTGTCACGTTCCACCTGAGCCGAGCGTGCAAGCGATAGAGTCAAGCGACTGAGTTGCCTCGCTTTGTGCCCACGTGGTGTGTTTATTTATTTATTTATTAAAAGGATCGCACAACAGCACTATGTATCAAACTTTTTCTAAAACTAGATAGCAGGGATAGGAACTAAACTAAACATGTGCCAATTACATTGTGTTCGTACTACGAGACGACTGACTTACTTAAATACCTAAATATCATCATAATTAATGTTCATATTTATACTAGTACATATTTAATAAATAATAGTAATTTTACTTGAACACTATGATATTTAATTTCGTTCTTTTTATTTTACTACTAAAGGCACTTCAGTAAATCGGTCTTTCAGCTACTAAGTGCAGATAACGCTTAAAAACGCCAAGTTTACACCTAAACATTGTGCCCTCAAAATGCGGCAACCGTCATAAAGCATCGGTAGATTCAAACAAGATTAAGGTATCCTTTTGATACAAATTATATTGACTATGTACACAAAATAAATTTGCGTCTATAAATTTCGTACGTGACCGGGATTCAAACCCAACAATCTCCGGATCGAAAGTAGAGGCACTATCCCACATTTAAATACAGTTATAAAAATAATAAAAACAGTTAAATAAAGAAAGGCAACAAAAATGGCCGTCGCTTAGCATGTGCAATAGATGAGCGAGTACATTACTATTGCTAATTTTAATAGCTAATGTGTTTTTATCTTTTATTTTAATTATTTAATTTGATTGAGACTATTTTTATTGTTTTTTATGCTTTTAGTGACATTGATATTATTTTAATTTTAAATCTATCATTACTTTATTTAGGATAAATTATATTTCAGACACAATTTTTTAAATTGTTTTTTGAATAAATGAATATAAATTGCACTGGTATTCTATGACCCAGTTATTCAAGAGATGATGAAGGATGAAGGTTATGTAATCAAAACATATCAATCAATCAATCATTTATATGCGAATCAAGGGTAAACAAGCAATTTATTCAAAAATAAAAAAACCCGGCTGAACTGAAAAGTTGGAAACAGCATTATCTTATTATCAATCACAAAACAAAATTAAATTACAATTTTATTATTATGTAGGTATCTAGGGTTCGATGCCGTGCGCATTTTCCTAAACGTTGTTGTCACAGTTGACACACAGATGGCTCTGTGAGTACCTAAATTAAATGCGTAAGTTATTTCTTAAATATGAGATATCTCCTAAATAGCTGAACCAATTTCGATGCAGTTTTTTCTAAACGTTGCGTGTGACTAAATAGAAAGATTTAGTATGCGTTTTGGTTAGCAATTCTATTTAGGGCGAAAAATAGATTTTCAAAAATTTTGAGACTCGATTTAGTCTTCGAAGATGTCATGTTAGATTTAAAAAAAAAATTATAATTGATATCAGTCCACCAACCTCTTGATTTTGACATGGATTTTGATATGATAGCGTGATTTTCATTTTGAAAATTCACACATTGTTGCATTTTTTAGCCGCACTATTTGATTTATCGAAATAAAAAGTATCCTAGAGCACAATGGAGATGGAGACGATTCTAACGATACCTCATTCATCAAAGTCCATCCAGTCGTTTAGGAGCAACGTAGTAATAAAGAATATTACATACATACCCACATAGAAACGCGCGATCTACATAACCCGGGTGACTTGACAGTCAGCCGGGTAAAAAACAGATGACAGGTAGGAAATATGTACATATTTCCTACCTGTCATCTGTTTTTTTACCTACATTGAAGTACATTGAATCTGCTTCTCAGCATGCATAAATGGAAATTAAAAAATAGGAGTCACTTCTTAATAAATTAATAAAGCATGTCATAAATAAATAAATAAATAAATATTGCTGGACATTTCACACGGTACTATGTACAATACAGTACAATACATAGCGGTGACTGTTTTATAGAAATGGTTTTACCTACAACACGACACCGTTGTCTGCCACCGTCAGCACTCTCTCACGACATCGAATATCGGAGGAAATTCCAATAAGTGCTAAGACGACGGAAAATGTAAGAAGCCCGGTATTTCCTTAGGATACGATTTTAATTTAAAATGGTCTACATTTTTATGTTTGTAATATTGTGACGGTGAATATCGTGTCAAAATATTAAGAACTAGCGGACGCCCGCGGCTTCGCCCGCGTGGACCAGTACTTTTTTATCCCACGGGAAACATGCATTTTTTCGGGATAAAAATGTCACTCTCCAGCCCTCCAACTATCTCCACACAAAAAATCACGTCAATCCGTCTCTCTGTTTTGATGTGAAGGCAGGACAAACAAACAAACAAACAAAGAAACATACTTTCACATCTATCTATACATATAATAAGAATGAAGTCTAAGAACAAACTTATAAGTATTCAATTAAGTGATGTCAGTTTTTGATCCATATAACCTTTTCACGTCCAAAAATGTCATAAGCGCGATCTACGTTGACCTTGAACGCAAACACTTCATAGTAACTGTTGCTAATCTGTGACTTTGAAATTTTCGTTTCTCTGTGTGTTTGAGCACTAAGATCTCTGAAACTACTGAACTGATTTGGTTGCAGTTTTCATTGTTGTATTATGGTAAGCCGGGATTAAAAGATAGGGGTTGTTTTATCAAAATCCGTTCACAAATAAAAAAGATATATCTATTTAAAGAATTCTACTGTGACTTTAGTTTCTCTGTGTGTTTATTGCTGCTAATCTCAAAAACGGCTCTACTGAATTGGATGTAGTTTTGACTGTTGTATTATGGTAAGTTGGGATTAAAAAATAGAAGTTTTTTTATCAAAATCCGTTCACAAATAAAAAAGATATGTACATTTAAAGAATTCAATCTAAATTTCTAAACACTTTGTTTTCTAAAGAAAATATTATGATAAAATTTGGCATGGATATAGATTATATCCCAGGAAAGGACGTAGGCTACTTTTTTTCATATGTTATCATGGTTGAGATAAAAAAATAAGGATTGAAAGTTTGTATGGGGAACAAAATGTTGGGATGGGTGACCGTCTGACCTCCTCTTTTTGCACTCATGGAAATTTTTAAACATTTTTTTATTACCTACGAATTTCAAAATTACTTAATGATAATTACTTAAATTGGTTTTAGGTAGGTGATGACCATGAAGTAGTAGTTGTAAATAGGTAAAGTGGGTAAGTAGAAAGCACGCCTAAGCTATTTCTACGGAACAGAGATAGCTTCTTGCGATTTGCTATTAGAAAACACGCAGGAATATACAAATTTTAGCGTTTCAAAACCGTTTGTTGTTTCAGCGCAATAGACTCAAATCTGTAAATGTTATATAATTAAAACCTCAATTGAATATTAATCTTCCTTAAATTGTCGAAAATATAAAAATCAGAGCTTTAAATGAATTCAATATTTTAGAAAACAAATTCCCCAAATCAGCGCAGCGCCAAAGTAAATTATTTCCAAGTATTCAAATTTTCTATCCGTGTATTTATTATGTTAAATACCTATGTATTTATTTAAAAAGTATTTATCACGATAGATTAGAAATTAAAACACCCAAACCCCAAGTAGATAGTTGTAAATAGGAAAAATAGGTAACTAGATAGCACGCCTAAGCTATTTTTACGAAACAGAAATAGCTTCTTGCGATTTGCTATTAGAAAACAAGCAGGAATATACAAATTTTTGCGTTTCAAAACCTGTAACCTAGGGTCGCCTATCGAGGTATTTAAATATGAACAACGATGACGAGGTTAACATAAATTTATTAAATCACGAGATCTTTAATCTAGGATCGTAGGTTCTATGGCCCGCCTAATTATCACTTTGCACCGAGAACGGCACTTCCCTGTAGCAGCGGAGTGCTTGATGAGGGGCAGCTATAGCACGGGGTCCAGGTCGCAGGCGACGGCTTCAAAGTCCGCCGAGGGGAAGAACGTCCACGTCGGCGGAATGGGCTCGTACGGGCGACCTGGCTGCTGCGCCGCTCTGGTTACAAACTGGATCTGGTTCTCGTTCCCCAGGTCTCGTTCCCTGGAATGAGCATGTCCAGGTTGAAATATGATGTACTCCATTTTCATGTGCTTGGCCACCACTGACGATGATAATGCTTACTACAGGGAAGCCGTAATGAAGTAGTGAGTGGTGGTGGCCAAGCAGGACGGAGTTTACAAGATGAAGAAAGTAAGTAGGTAAGTAGGTACCTAGTATTCTTACAATGATATAGAAGAAATAAAGATCAGGCTAGCGTGAAGCGTAGGCTAAGTCTATAAATTGAAATGCAAGCGCTAATGCGGGTAGGTTATGTACACGGATGAATGATTAGCGCAATTGCAAATAATTAAAGCTAGGTTTTGTGAAGGAAAACACAGGTTCTCTAAAGACAAACCTAGAAGAGAGAAATACACACAATTGAAATGAAAGTACATCCTAACAGCTGTTTAAATATTTGTGCACACTTACCCAAGTAGGGGATTGAAACACTAATAAATTATACTACGATGTTTTAGGACATCGTTCTAATTTTACTCCGGCATTATAACTGCCTTCTATAGATATTTAGTAGCTTGACACTATAACGAGTGTATCACGAGCGATGATATTTTCAGAATGAGGCTCCGTTTGACCGGGAGAGCCTTTTTAAGCAGCCTCCCTTCCAGATTCGTACGGGGGCAATACATAATTGATATTTACTACATGATCGACATGGCGTGATTATTTGGTATTGTGCCAATGGTCGATTTTCAACATTACCTTATTTGGTGGCGTAATTTAGCGAAATCTATTTACTAAGGCTATCCGTCAGCCAATGAGGAGAATTTCCTTTGTTCTACGGATGTGTGAGTGTATGTAAACAAGTTTTGCGCGGCAATATTTGAATTTGTATTGAATCTCGCGCGCCAAATTTCAAAATCTGTAACTTTACGTTACATATCCCGCTGACGTACCGAGGATTTTATTCCCTTTGGTAATAAAATTCTTTAAAAAAATTATGTAAAAAAAATTATAATAAAAATTTAATTGAGAAGAAAAAAATTGTTTCCTTTACCTAAGGTCTATGATACTATAAGAGTATACCTAGTTATTTACCTATCCTGTTAAATACTACTTGAAAAGAACAAAAACTTTCTTATGTTTCTTACTTAATAATGTTATGCAAGAAATTGTTAAGTTTTCATTATGTAGGTAATGAATGTGCAAAAAATGTGCATCAACAAAACAAGGTTAAAAAGTTTTTGAGAAAAAACGTCTCACAAGAATAATACTAAAATGTCGTAATAACATACCTTTAGACTTTTTGAGGCTAGGTAAGAAGGTAGATTACGATGAAACATAATAATGTCTGTCAATAAACAACATTTACACAAATTGTTTACGTAAGAAAAGTTGCACTATATCACTACACTGAATGTATGCATTGTTATTGAGCGATAGTCTAGAAAAGAACAGGCTTAGTTCACGAGAAAAATAGCACAACAAACACAGAATACTTTAAAATGACTTTCGTAATTGTTATTGGAATGAGCGCGGAACATGTACTTATCGAGTGAATAAAACTTCTCGACTAGCGTTTGACATTGGAATGCGCTTTCAAGTACAACCATGAGCAAAAGTCCGACTTTAATTAATATTCAAGTTTAACATTTTACTTTAATGTGATTAAATATGAATCAATGTTAAATGCTAAAATTAAATTGTTTTAAAGTATCATTTAGATGAAATGAATTTACAAGAAGTATTTAATTTAAAATATATGTTTGCTGCTAAATAACAAAAAAATTAAAGGAACATTACCTACCTATTTACGATAAGTGCAATTCTTTTGTTTATTTTTTACTTAAAAAAATGGAACGAAAGAAATTGCTGTAATTTCATTTAGAAGAAATGAAATTTTGTAAAATTGTTTGGCAATGTTACTAAACTATTACTATAAATACTATGATGAACGACCAAATAATTTTATATCCTTCACATGCCAAGTGCCCAGATCCTTTCCAGACATATCCTCAAGAACATAAACAAGTGGTGACTTTTTTGATTTGACACGACATTTAATAAATTTAGGTGCAAGTTTCTTACTAAACCTCTTATCCTTATCGCTAAGAATAAACGTTCTTTTCATAACGATATCACCTACGTTGAATTCGGCCGATTTACGACGTAGGTCATAGTGGGAGGTATTCTTTAAGTGAGCCTGCCAAAGCCTTGATTGTACCGTGTCAAAGATTTTAGATAAGCTACCTAAGTTCTCCGCGTAGATATCACGGGGGAGAAACAAAAGTTCTTTTCCGAGGTCAAAATCTGTAAAGTGTGATCCACATGGTACGAGTTCTCTGCCGAAGACTAAAAATGCTGGTGTATAACCAGTAGCTTCACTGACCGAACTATTTATGGCAAATTGGACTTTAGGGATAAAAGTGTCCCAGGTTCTGTGATCATCATTTACAAAAGTAGAAATGCATGTAATTATGGTTCTATTATGACGTTCTACAGTATTCACCTGAGGGGTATATTTAGGAGTAAAGAAAATATTTGGAATTTTATATTTCTTAAAAAAATTATCTATTTCCTTGCTAATGAATTGACTACCATTATCCATAAATATGGTTTGTGGTACGCCATGTATGAGAAAAACTGAATCTTCCAAATATTTTATCACTACATCAGAGGTGGCTCGTCTAATGGGAAAGATCAAACAATATTTCGAGAAGCAACAGGTAACTACGAGAATGTAACTATTCTGTTTCCTGCTGACAGGCAGAGGGCCCATGAGATCTATGGAGATCATTTGGAATGGACGGGAACATTGTTTAGGACGACCCATTTTACCTAAAGTCTGATGATTCTGAGCTTTATACGATAAACATTTATTACAAGTACTGACAAAATCTATGACGTTTTGGAACATGCCTGGCCAGTAGTATTTTAACGTAAGACGACGATAAGTTTTTGTAATACCTAAATGGCCAGCAGTGGGCTCACTGTGATTTTCGTTGATTATGTCAACTCGTAGTTCTGACGGAACTACTTCTTTCCAGGAAAAGTCAGATGTTAATACATGTTTATTTTTACAGTATCTATAAAGAACTCCGTTTTCTATCAAGAAATTTGGAAAGTTACTAGGGTTACTCTTACAACCTTCGAAAATATTCTTGTACCAAGAATCGTTTGTTTTAGTGACATAATTAGAAGTACTAATGGCACTTATAGGGACAGCACGAGAGAGAGCATCTGGAATTACATTATCTACGCCATGACGATGCTTAAAATTGAGGTTGAACGCAGATAAACGAACACCCCAACGCGCTAATCTACCTGTAGGATTACTTAGAGACAAGAACCACTTTAAGGCACTATGATCTGTATAGACAGTGAATGGCTTGCCATTCTCTAAGTAACACCTCCAGTGTTCTAAAGCAATTAAGACTGCTAAAGTTTCTCGCTCTGTAATGCTGTAATTTCTCTCTGCCGCAGTTAATGACTTGCTCATATAAGCTATCGGATGTTCTTTGCCATCGATTGACTGTGTCAACATAGCACCAACACCGTAATCGCTCGCGTCTGTATGAACTTCGAAAGGTTTATCATAATTGGGGCATGAGAGAACAGGAGCAGAAACCAAACACTCTTTTAGCGTTTTAAAGGCGTTTTCAGCTTCAGAGGTCCAAACAAATGGTGGGCCTCCTTTTTTCTGTGAAGTTAACCTATTCAAAGGACCTGCTATGGTGCTGAAATTGGGGACAAAGCGTCGGTACCAAGTAGCTGTCCCGAGGAAACGTTTTAAGTCCTTACGACAAGTAGGTGTCGGAAAATTAAGGATAGCTTCCACTTTTTCGGGATCGGTCCGAAGTCCACAATGATCAACAACATAGCCTAGATATTTAAGTTGACTTCTAAAAAATTTGCACTTTTCTAAATTAACTGTCAGATTAGCTTTCTGTAGTTTATCGAGAACTTTACCTAGCAGCGTTACATGGCTATCAAAATCTGGGCTAACTACAATAATATCGTCTAAATATGCAAATACGTGCAAATCAAACTCGCTAAACAAAAGATCTACTAGTCTTTGTTGTGTAGCAGCTGCGTTAGTAAGCCCAAATGCAGTTCTTTTAAACATCATTGTACCTCTATTCGGTAAATAAAAAGCGGTCTTATGCCTATCCTCAGGTGCTATCTCTATCTGCCAGAAAGCCTTAGATAAGTCAATGCTAGAAAGAAATCGGGCATCGCGTAAGTTATCTAGTATTTCTGATACGTAAGGTAGGTTGTAAGCGTCCTTAACAGTAACTGAATTTAATTTACGACTATCAAGACATAACCTAGGTTGACCGTTCTTTTTATTTACTACCAATATTGGGGAAGACCAAGCGCTTTCACATTTTTCAACAACGTCTAAAGCTAACATCTCATCTACCTGCTCTGTTAGAATACGCTGTTTTTCAGGAGACATGCGGTAATATCGTTGACGTATAGGTTGTGCATCGCCTGTATTAATACGGTTTGTTTGTAATTGAAATGTAACCTAGGGTCGCCTATCGAGGTATTTAAATATGAACAACGATGACGAGGTTAACATAAATTTATTAAATCACGAGATCTTTAATCTAGGATCGTAGGTTCTATGGCCCGCCTAATTATCACTTTGCACCGAGAACGGCACTTCCCTGTAGCAGCGGAGTGCTTGATGAGGGGCAGCTATAGCACGGGGTCCAGGTCGCAGGCGACGGCTTCAAAGTCCGCCGAGGGGAAGAACGTCCACGTCGGCGGAATGGGCTCGTACGGGCGACCTGGCTGCTGCGCCGCTCTGGTTACAAACTGGATCTGGTTCTCGTTCCCCAGGTCTCGTTCCCTGGAATGAGCATGTCCAGGTTGAAATATGATGTACTCCATTTTCATGTGCTTGGCCACCACTGACGATGATAATGCTTACTACAGGGAAGCCGTAATGAAGTAGTGAGTGGTGGTGGCCAAGCAGGACGGAGTTTACAAGATGAAGAAAGTAAGTAGGTAAGTAGGTACCTAGTATTCTTACAATGATATAGAAGAAATAAAGATCAGGCTAGCGTGAAGCGTAGGCTAAGTCTATAAATTGAAATGCAAGCGCTAATGCGGGTAGGTTATGTACACGGATGAATGATTAGCGCAATTGCAAATAATTAAAGCTAGGTTTTGTGAAGGAAAACACAGGTTCTCTAAAGACAAACCTAGAAGAGAGAAATACACACAATTGAAATGAAAGTACATCCTAACAGCTGTTTAAATATTTGTGCACACTTACCCAAGTAGGGGATTGAAACACTAATAAATTATACTACGATGTTTTAGGACATCGTTCTAATTTTACTCCGGCATTATAACTGCCTTCTATAGATATTTAGTAGCTTGACACTATAACGAGTGTATCACGAGCGATGATATTTTCAGAATGAGGCTCCGTTTGACCGGGAGAGCCTTTTTAAGCAGCCTCCCTTCCAGATTCGTACGGGGGCAATACATAATTGATATTTACTACATGATCGACATGGCGTGATTATTTGGTATTGTGCCAATGGTCGATTTTCAACATTACCTTATTTGGTGGCGTAATTTAGCGAAATCTATTTACTAAGGCTATCCGTCAGCCAATGAGGAGAATTTCCTTTGTTCTACGGATGTGTGAGTGTATGTAAACAAGTTTTGCGCGGCAATATTTGAATTTGTATTGAATCTCGCGCGCCAAATTTCAAAATCTGTAACTTTACGTTACAAGCTATAGACTGAATGGCTTGGGACGAAGCCAGAATGTTTGCATACACAGGGCGGATGTTATGTAATATAATTTCTAATTTATCCTCCTCCGTTAGAGCTTTCGATAATCTTGAGAATAAGCCTATCATTATTGAGACATAAATTGTAATGTTTTCTGTCTCTCCCTGCGTTCTTGACCTAATCTCTGAAAGAAGCCTGTAATCGAAATCTGACTGGTCAAAATCTGTCTTAAGGAGCTCTAGAACACTAGGCCAGTCTGTCAGCTGGTCCTTCACTGCTCTGTACCAGTGAAGTGCGTCGCCGGTAAAAATCTCGGTTGCGTACGAAAGGACTTTAATATCTGAGATTTTCCTAGCCTCGCAAAATTCCGTAACGCGCTGAATAAATGAGCGAACGCATGTCTTCCCATCGAATTTAATTTTTCCTAGCTCACTAGCAGTTCCGCGGTCGCATTGTACTGTGATATTAGTAGGCGTACCGGAATCTAAGGTTTCGCTCTTTGAGGGTAACATCAAGGCATCGACGGCACTATCTTTAACGGAATCTATGGTTTTCAAATAAAAGTGAAAACGATCCACGCAGTCGTCATAAATGGGCCGATTCTGTTCGTCACAATCTGTGATACGATTGAGACGGTGGTAGACGTGATTAAGCAAGTTCTGAATACGCAGAACCGCATGCTTTTCAAGTTGTGAGTTTAAACTACTATCTATTTTCCTAAGAACTTCGTTAACGCCGGCGAGATCGTCCGAAATAGCTAACGGGCTGACTAAAATGTCCTCCGAAGGAAACAAAGGACCTAACTTAGTTATCTGCTTACGTAAGTCCTGCACTGTACTAGCGGGAGTAGTACCTCGGATTTGAACCTCATATTCAAGTTCCGACTTTTGAAGCGATAGAAACTTAACCGGAAAAGCCATGTTAACGAGAAAAAAAATTGCGTAAATGTGCACAAATTACAGAGAATGTCTATATAAGTACCTAAGTAATAGAACTCCGAACTGTTACAAAAATTTTAAATTTACAACGTTTCCTTTAAATTGTTATGTGAAAAATTTGAGAAATAGAAATTCAAAAAAATAATTAAGTGCTGAAAAAGAACAAAATGCAACTAGTGTGTACCTTTTTGTAAAATAAAATTACACGAAATTAAAACTTTTACAAACGAAACTTGATTTGCCGACTGTATTTGCAAGTTCTACAAAAATGTGAGGTAGGAACGAAAAGTTTGTTACAAATGTTTTACGTAGAATTGAATGTTTTAAAATTGTCTACGTTAAAGAAAATATGTTTAACTAGACACACATTAATTTAAAAATTAAAAGAATACTTACAGTTTGTTCGGCAGGGTACACGCTAGTTACAACACACACAAAATAAAGAAGCGTTTTACACAGTATAAAAAATGCACACACCACAAAAAAATTATGCGAAGCGATAATTAGGCCATAGAATACCACGTATGAAGGCGCCAATGTAACCTAGGGTCGCCTATCGAGGTATTTAAATATGAACAACGATGACGAGGTTAACATAAATTTATTAAATCACGAGATCTTTAATCTAGGATCGTAGGTTCTATGGCCCGCCTAATTATCACTTTGCACCGAGAACGGCACTTCCCTGTAGCAGCGGAGTGCTTGATGAGGGGCAGCTATAGCACGGGGTCCAGGTCGCAGGCGACGGCTTCAAAGTCCGCCGAGGGGAAGAACGTCCACGTCGGCGGAATGGGCTCGTACGGGCGACCTGGCTGCTGCGCCGCTCTGGTTACAAACTGGATCTGGTTCTCGTTCCCCAGGTCTCGTTCCCTGGAATGAGCATGTCCAGGTTGAAATATGATGTACTCCATTTTCATGTGCTTGGCCACCACTGACGATGATAATGCTTACTACAGGGAAGCCGTAATGAAGTAGTGAGTGGTGGTGGCCAAGCAGGACGGAGTTTACAAGATGAAGAAAGTAAGTAGGTAAGTAGGTACCTAGTATTCTTACAATGATATAGAAGAAATAAAGATCAGGCTAGCGTGAAGCGTAGGCTAAGTCTATAAATTGAAATGCAAGCGCTAATGCGGGTAGGTTATGTACACGGATGAATGATTAGCGCAATTGCAAATAATTAAAGCTAGGTTTTGTGAAGGAAAACACAGGTTCTCTAAAGACAAACCTAGAAGAGAGAAATACACACAATTGAAATGAAAGTACATCCTAACAGCTGTTTAAATATTTGTGCACACTTACCCAAGTAGGGGATTGAAACACTAATAAATTATACTACGATGTTTTAGGACATCGTTCTAATTTTACTCCGGCATTATAACTGCCTTCTATAGATATTTAGTAGCTTGACACTATAACGAGTGTATCACGAGCGATGATATTTTCAGAATGAGGCTCCGTTTGACCGGGAGAGCCTTTTTAAGCAGCCTCCCTTCCAGATTCGTACGGGGGCAATACATAATTGATATTTACTACATGATCGACATGGCGTGATTATTTGGTATTGTGCCAATGGTCGATTTTCAACATTACCTTATTTGGTGGCGTAATTTAGCGAAATCTATTTACTAAGGCTATCCGTCAGCCAATGAGGAGAATTTCCTTTGTTCAACGGATGTGTGAGTGTATGTAAACAAGTTTTGCGCGGCAATATTTGAATTTGTATTGAATCTCGCGCGCCAAATTTCAAAATCTGTAACTTTACGTTACAAACCGTATGTTGTTTCAGCGCAATAGACTTAAATCTGTAAATGTTATATAATTAAAACCTCAATTGAATATTAATCTTCCTTAAATTTTCGAAAATATAAAAATCAGAGCTTTAAATGAATTCAATATTTTAGAAAACAAATTCCCCAATTCAGCGCAGTGCCAAAGTAAATTATAGCCAAGTATTTAAATCGTAATTTGAACATAGAAGTCTTCAAAAATCTATTTCATATACATCCGATACAAAAATTTCAATTTCTGTATCGGACGCGCAGACATCAGACGTCCTCACGTTGCGTTGGCTCTGACGGGAGTTCCGTCACGGAACAAGACTGGTGTAATCGCCAACGTGTGGATGGTTCACGAAATCTTGGCCCCAACGTTGGGACCAACGTTGGTCCCAACGTATACGCCGGCACCATACGTTGGGACCATGAAATTTGCGGTACGGGGGTTAAAGGGGACGAAAAATCGATCTACCTAGGCTAGGTCTCATATCTGGGAAAATTCGTTTTCTCGACATTTTTACGCAAAAAGGTTTACCTACCAGTGCAATGTGGTTCGTAATTTTACAATATCTGTTGAAACTAAAGTGGCCAAGTGAAATAGGTGTCCGCCTCTCAACTCAACCGATGGCTTCGAGTTCGAATCTCAGCCAGTAAAAGTTTACTTTTTGTAAGTTTTATTTCTTTTTCTTTTTTAATTTTTATCTATTTGCACCCGAGCATAGTTCGGTCGCCCAGATATTCAAGTATTAAGTCCCTACCTACCTAAAGTATTTACAAAAAAATATAGAAGTAGGTAAGTACCTATTCTATCAGTTATTTATCTGGTTCCCATAGTACAAGCTATGCGATTTTGATGAAATTTGCGGTAGGTACGGGGGCTTACGGAGGCGAAAAGCCGATCTAGCTAGGTCTTTTATCTGGGAAAATTCGTTTTCTCAACATTTTCATGCAAAAAGATTTACCAGTGCAATACCTACCTAATGAGTTTTAAAAAATTTGAATAAAAAGAACCTAGCCTATGTGTTATTCCAGGTCATAATCTATGTAAGTAATTATTCCAAGTTTCAATAAAATCCGTTTAGTAGTTTTGGTGTGAAAGAGTAACAAACATCCATCGATACATCCATCCTCACAAACTTTCACATTTCGCAAATTAGTAGAATTAGCATACGCGAACGAAGTCGCGGGCACAGCTAGTTTATAATATGGGTGGGTATGAATGGATGGATGTAATTACGGATTACATTATTTATCAGTTTTTAAAAACAGCTCAGCATTATGCCATCTTTTTTCAATCACAAAAAAGCCTTGCTAAATCGTCAAACCATACATATAATATTCTATTTGATAAACACATTTAATATTTGATTTGTTATGTAGGTACCTACTTATTACCTAAAGTTTAGGTACAGGGTGAATTTTTGAGACGGGACAGTAAGGGCAGTAAGATCAAAATATCTTCAAAAGTTAAGGATAGTCTCCTAAGAACGTTTTCCTGTAGCTACAACCGACCCTTACTGCCTCGTCTCAAAAATTCACTCTGAATATCAGATCGAATATTTAGTATTTTTGTTTCCTTTTCGCAAAACAATTATTAACTGCCACGTCGGGCCAAGCTGGGTGGACGTCTCGGAAAACGTCGAATTTCCTATTTCACGACGTGGCACGTTCCATTTCCAATTTTATATTTGACAGCTCATATAATTTTAGTAACGTTATGTAAGTCTCGAGAGCGGAAAAAGATTTGAAGTAGCATAATATATGAGTTTAAGTTAAAGGACACTGGCAATTGGAAGTGGAATAAATATAATGATGGAGAAAAAGAAGTGTTCTCAATCAATATTTTCAATATAATATAACAATATAATATAATATATGTAGGTACAGTCAGCGTCATCAATCGGTATCCCCCTATTGATTTTAACAAGGACCCTTTTCATTTCAACTTTGGATTTCAGTCGGATTTGCTAGTATAGGAACTCGACCGAAATTAGATATCCAAAAGTATACTAGCAAATCCGACTGAAATCCAAAGTTGAAATGAAAAGGGTCCTTGTTAAAATCAATAGGGGGATACCGATTGATGACGCTGACTGTACTTATGTTAGTCTGTAAGTTATTTACTCGGACTCCCGCGATACAGGCTTGTCCTAGTGTAGGGTCTTTGTAAATTATTTTCCCTGTTTATTCAAACTACGAGTATTTGTGTCCTATTGTGTGTATGTTACAATGTTTTATGAAATAAATTATTATTATTATTATTTAGCCTATACAAATATTATAATAGCCCCTCCAGACTCTCGAGAGAAGGCTCGGCGAGAAGTCTCGCCGAGACTTCTAGAAGAACAAACAAGCTATCCACACTCTCAATTTTTCTCAGTCGTGATGTTTGAAATCCTTTGTCTCGGCCAAAAATACCGACACCGATCGGAGAACAGGCGAGCCCGAGAACGAGAAGGCGAGAAGCTCCTCACACTCACGCTTCTCGGGTGTTCTCGGGGGTTCTCCCCGAGAGTCTGGAGGCCCTATAAAGTGTTTCTAAATTCAGACGAGGTTCGTCTAAATTTAGAAACTCTTTACGATCTCCAAATCTATTCATCTGATTAAAAAAACCTTTCACGGGTGCGAAGCTCGTATCCCCGAGTGCCAAAGGCTATATTGGTACAAGGTGAGCGAAGCCGATGGGGCCTTAATGTATGTATGAGAACTCCCTTTCCCGCATTTAGACTCAAAGGTGGTCCTTTATGCGTAGGGATGATCTGGCTCACTAATTGTGGAGCAAACCTAGCTCTTCCCAGAAGCACAGAATTTTCCCGGGGTCTTCACAGGCCTCGAGGAGCGAACTCGGGTTGTTGAAGATTTGCAGCCGTTGTGTTGCTACGCCCACGCATTCCAGCGGACCTAAAAAGGTCGCTATTGCAGAATCGTTTTAAAGGAATTGAACTATTGCCATCTCTATTCACTCTCAGTCAATGGAATGATGACTACGTGGGCTGCTGATTCTTCTTCGGTTAGACATCCCCTGCAGAGTGGGCTGTCCGTGGCACCGATTATTGTTGATGGGGCCTTAATAATACAATAGTTTCTTGATTTGTTTCCTTGATGCTAATGAAGCTAGCATCTAGGAAACTTGGAATGGAGGCAAATTGTGAATTTCCATGAATTAGTTAGCACAACTCGGATACTTCCGGCGAGAATTGATTTCTGGGAATAATGCTAAGCAAACTGTAGCTAAATAAGGAGCTGTTCTAGTGAACACGACTTAGGACTTTTCAGCTAAGTATTTTGATTGATTATGTAGCATTTACCAGCTATAGAATGGTAACAGTCTCTTCTATAGCAAAACAATATCTGTTTACTAAAAAAATCAGGATCTCGACAAATAAAGTAGAAATATAGGGCCCAACTATAGTTTATGTTTATTTTATATGGTTACTTCCAAATATTTTTATGGGGTGTTTTGCTTGTTGATTTTGAAATGTAATGAAAAATCTTACCAAAATTTTCAATTCCGACGGGATTCGAACCCGCAATGATACAAACGATCCTCCTTAAGCCGGAGTGCCTTACCATTCGGCCACGGAATCCTTATTACGTCAGGTTGAAAATCTTGATAATTAATTTTTCATTTCTAATGAAATAATACCAAAGTGTGGTTTAACACTATAAAAAATTAAAATTTGAAATGTAAGTACTTATTGTAAGTAAAACTTACGTTTAAATGTTAAAACACAAAAAAAAAAACTTTAGCCACGGAATACTAAACACTCGAAACATGTATTTTTTTGACTTATGTTATAACTAGCTTCCACCCGCGACTTCGCTCGCGTGGTACCCGGATAAAAAGTAGCCTCTGTCCTATTCCCGGTCATTATCTGTCTATATTTTAAATTTCAGCCAAATCGGTTCAGCGGTTGTCGAGTTATAGCGGAACAAACATACATCCAAACATCCAAACTTCTAAACATCCAAACATCCAAACATTTGCATTTATAATATTAGTGTGATGTGATAGTTAGTAAGGTATAGTGGATCAGAGCACTATCTACCAGCTTTCCTCGTTGTCTCAACAAGCAGACTGCTCTTTAACTAAACTACAGGTACGATCCCGTAACCCAACTTGCATCGTAAATATCCCGCTCCGCAGATTTACGGCCCCGGGGGAGCCCTGCTGCGACGTTGCCCAATTTAGACTTAACAATATATAGTAGCGATGTTACGAGTTGATTTTATTCCATATCGGATAACTCGAGTTTACTCGGCCGCTAACTCGAATCGTAACGCGAGTTGACTCGACTCGCATCAACCGGATGGGATCCGCTTTGCGGCAGCAGCCAAACGGATCGGCGCGGCGAGTCGAGTCGAATGTACCGTATTCGTATTCTTATTCATGAGTCGAGTTTCGGTTTCGAGTTGGCGAATCGCTGACTCGCGACCTCGCGTGCACTCGCATTCGCATAACTCGCATTCGTTATCCGCATTCTAGTAGATAGGTAGGTAAGCGAGTTGATTCGAGTTGCGAATGAACTTGATTCGAATCAACTCATGTAGACTCTGATTCGAGTTATTCGAATCAGCCAACTCGACTCGCCCATCGCTAATATATAGCGCACAAATCGATGTCGCCATTTTTAACCGACTCAAAAAAGGATGAGGTTCGTAATTCGTAGGAGTCTTTTTTATTTTGCTTTTTTTATGTATGTTCACCAATTACTCGAAGACGCCTGAACCGATTTGAAAAACTGTTTGAAAGGATATACTTTTTGATTGGTGCCACAAAAATTTGGTGAGGATCTGTCGAGGATCTTCGGAGTTATGAACAGAAATGTACCTCTAGAGTGCAAAAAATTATTAGCTTTTTTTATTGAATATATTATATATAATATATATAATAATATAATAATATATATAATAATATATAATTTTTATATTATATACAGGGTGTGGCAAATTCTTGGTCACTGAAGGGTAGCTACCTTTTCTCTTGTAGTTAGAAAGTTTTGTTCTTAGGAAACTTCGGTTTTATTTTGAAGAAAAAAATTATTGCATTTTTAGATTTTTGAAAAAAAGTACAGTTATCCTAAAAAATTACATTTGTCAAAAAAAACAAGTTGGTCTTAATCGACTCTATTTCCCACCAGAAACACTTCTCCCAAAGTAACTTATCAAATCAAATCGTAAGTTTTTGCAATAATTCAAAAACAACACATCCCATACATTTTCTATGAAATTAGGAGTTGTAAACATTACAGTGCCACTTATTTTATCGTTCGTAATTTCATTTCATAACTGCTCCGGCAAGCTAGGAGGCTAATGTTAAGCGCGTATTTAAATTTAGAACAAAGTGCTTTCCTGCAGATGTACAAATGGTATGCTCCATGCATACCGTTCTCTCTTGCGGCTCTGTCTGAGGCGCCTAAGGCTTTACAATAGCCTCCCAGCATGCCGAAGCAGTTACGAATTTATATTAATAACCATCGAATAAGTGGCACTATAATGTTTACAACTACTAATTTCATAGAAAATGTATGGGATGTGTTTTTTTCTATTATTGCAAAAACTTACGATTTGATTTGATAAGTTACTTTGGGAGAAGTGTTCCTGGTGAGAAATAGAGTCGATTAAGACCAACTTGTTTTTTTTGACAAATGTAATTTTTTAGGCTAACTGTACTTTTTTTCAAAAATCTATAAATGCAAATATTTTTTTCTTCAAAATAAAACTGAAGTTTCCTAAGAACAAAACTTTCTAACTACAAGAGAAAAGGTAGCTACCCTTCAGTGACCAAGAATTTGCCACACTCTGTATAAAAATTATTATTGAAGTCGGTTTTTTTTATTTTAATTTAGGCACTTGTCTAGTTGATAGTATAGTAAGTATAGACTAGAGTTTAAAGGATGTGAACAACTTCTGGATCTGAAAGATCCCAAATTAGGTATCCTGACTGTCCTATCTAATTCATTTTTGTTTTTAGGCTGTGTCCCCAGTAGGCAAACTGTGAGCGGCCGACTGAGCTTGCGGCGTATCGGTTTAGTACGCTCTTCCATTTATTTATTTTTATTTATTTATTTATTAACTTTAATTAACACGGCACAAAACCAATTACACTAATTAAAGAGATTATTATAATGTATAGAGAGAGATAATGTCAAAACCTATTAATAAAATTATAAAACACAATTCAAATACAATTCAAATAACACAATTAACAGAAATTCATAAAATTCAAATGTCATAGTTAAGAGAGACGCTCACAAAAACACAAACATTCAGTCAAAATTTTGGACCAGCTATCAGCGAACAAGTCACAGTCAGGGTTAGAGTCAAGAAGAGCGTTGAGTGCAGTTAAAACGCGCGGGATGGGAGAGCTGGCCCAAGCCACCGTCCGGCACGAGGGCTCTGCAAACAGCCTGTGCTTCCGAAGCCGGAGATAATTATTGGGAGCGTAGAGTCGACACAGCACGTCACCTAGATCTGATGCGTCAATTTTACTGTGGAGGATTTTGCAGACTGTGTTCAACGGGTCGTAAGAACGCCGTACCTCAAGTGAGTTATACCCCAGGCAACCTAGGAGAAACTTAGTGGGGTAAAGGAACGGGTAGTAGAGTGCGCCGCAAACTTAATGGCGGCTGAAGTGCGCGGCAGATTCGACTTTGCGCAGGTACAGTCAACGCAATTGCGGGGAAGTGAAGGTGGTGAGGGGCGGGGCTAAGCGGGCTGTGTAGATAAAGTTTACTGTATTCTATTGCGTTGACTATACCTGCGCAAATTCGAATTTTCCGCGCACTTCAGCCGCCATTAAGTTTGCTGCGCACTCTACCCATAGTGACGCATGTAGAGGTACCGTAGAAAAGCTTTCTGAACCTTTTCTAACATGAGCGTGTAGGTGACCTCGTGCGGGTTCCACACACAAGCACTGCTTTCCAATTTACTTCTAACAAGTGCCGAAAAGATTAGGCGAATGACATGCTCGTTTTTAAAATCACGGGCATTTCGGAGCACAAATCCTAGTCGCCTGTATGACTCTTTCGCCAACAAACCGATGTGATCGTGAAAAGTGAGCTTTCGGTCGAAAGTAACGCCCAAGTCCTTCATTACGTTCGCTCTCTTTCCATATATTTGAAATGACGTGTCCACAGTTTGCTAGTTTTGCGCTCACTGTACGTAGTTTGCAGCGTTACGCCGCAAAACTAGCAAACTGTGGACACGTCATTTCAAATATATGGAAGAGCGTACTAAACCGATACGCCGCAAACTCAGTCGGCCGCTCACAGTTTGCCTACTGGGGACATACTCGTAGCCTCTCTTTCTTCACATAAAACTCTTTATAAAAAATAAATTTACTACTTCTGCCTTTACCTTTGTTATCAGAACAAAGTAACAGTCTTAAACTTTGATATCTTAATTTGTATTTTCATCACTTGAGATGAAGTCGACCTAGTTCCGAGCCAATCTCGCGAATAGCACCCATAGGGCAAGTTTTGAATGAAATCTGTCTTTTATTATCGCTTTTTTGTTTAAATTCCTTTTTAACTTTATGGCTACCGTAAAACCATTTATCTACTTTGGTGTATAATAAAATACGAGAATGACTCAGGGAATAAAAATAAAACATTGAAGCATCTGTATCGCTTGAAAATGAATCAACTCGAACTGAGTCTGGGTGGTTCTATAATCTATTTCTATTCAAAGCTTTTTATTGAAATATAATTTCAATAAACTTAATTTTTTTTTATTTATTAAATTTTTTTTATTTAAAAATTTAAATGAAAAATAACGCAAGCACTTAAAGAAAGCTAAACTTTATATGCGTATGTATTTTTGCTGTGTTGATGGGTTTGTATTAATTGTATCGGAAAATATATATAAAAATAAAGTAAAATCTTTATATAATATTTCAGACAACAAAAGAAGGTCCATATTTAATATACTGTCTGTAAAATGTCTTATAGAAATCATTACGTTGCGTTGGTAAAATCGCAGAAGAAATAAAACTATTATTTAAATAGACTATGATAGTTGGAAATTAAATGAAAGACGAAGATGATTTTTAGTTAAATTTTTATTGTCTTTGGTTATACAAAAACATGGATTAATTTTTAAAATAACTTACAAAAACACATTTATTTTATTTATTAAATATGTATGTAGTGAATGACTAAAATTGTACATCGATAATAATAAATCTTATTTTATAAATCGCGAAAACTATTTTGACACTCTTAACGTCTTTATATTTGGTATCTTGGCACATTTTAAATTACTTTAAGTTATAATCGGATTTTATGTAATAACGTATTTTAAAATATAAACAAATTAAAATTAATATATTGAGATAAACAATAACCGCTAATTTAATAAATACCGATAATAGCAGTCAAATATAAAATATTTACGCTTTGTTTTATGACTCAGTTTATTTGATGTTTCCATCCGAAAAAATAGGTAGGTATAGGTACCTTAAGAAAATTACCTGTAGGTATTACAAATAATCACTTAGGTACATTGAATTTTTGAGTTTTTTAAGCATAAGGAATTTGATGAATACTTATACTTTTTTATCACTAAATTAAATAAATTACTTAGGTACTCAAAAAGTTCATTTTATTTCTAAGAAAAAAAACTCTTCGTGGATAATCTGGTAGGTAACGCGATAAAGTAAAAAAAAAATGTCTTATAGAATGATAAAACATCTAAGATATTTGTTTTTATTGTAATAATGTTCTTCTGATGATAACTTGATAGATTCAAATACATTAAAACTAGTGACAAATCTACACAGGTATCGCTCAAATCTCACTGAATTTCTAGAAAAGTTACTGTTTTTATTATACTTTAAAGTTTATACTAGAAATTCACCATAATGTAATTTAATTAAATAATTCAGTTCATTTTATTCCCTTGTCATTATTTAATATTGATTTTAAAATGACTTATTGAAACACTGATTTGTTAAAACGTACGTAAAAATATTTTTTACTATTTCTCTAATTAGGTACTGTGTTTCGATTCTACCAACTTCAAAAAACGATGGTGGATATTCATTTAAAAATATTTTATGAATAATTTTTTTTTTAATTTGGTAGAATCGAGAATGGGTTATTTTCATAATTAGTTACTAATACTATACCTTATTTTAATACAAAGGATAAATTGGGTGGTATAATATTTCTATTACATTATTCTTACAATAATTTATGTAACTACTAATTATAAAATAAATATAATGAAAAAAAATGATAATTAAAATGACGATACAGTTTTGTTTGATTCGATCAATGAAATATTTAAATATTACAGAAAACAGGTTTTTGATACAATTTTGAACTATGGTTTGATAATAAAATCTAGCAGTTACTGATTTAAAGTTAAAAAGACTCTGAAATTTAAAAAAATGTTTGAATAATATGTACCTATATTATTTTGTACAACTTACAAGCTATTATGGAGTTAAGAGTGCAAAAAAATACAATCACAGCATAATTGTGAGTTTTTTAACAAAGGTAATATTTTTTTCTCAAAATAAACAAGTTTATGTGCCTACCTATAAAGTATATTTGCCAAAACTGATGAATAAGAAACTTAATAAACTGGAAACGTAGAAATTTTATTAATAATGGCTGCATCAAAGACGCCTGTAGTATCATGAAATAACTTAAAGCTTTGCGGTCAACTCACACCTGACGGAAAATCCGTCGCATACTATCGGTTGATGCATAAGAGCGATGCCACACGGATGCGTTACGTCAGCGTTGTGACGACGGAGCGGTGAAGCTGCTTTGTTTTCCATACAAATAAGAACAATATGCCACACGGTGTGTTAAGCCGACACCGACGCCGACTTTGACAGAACACTTTGTCACAGGGGCGTAGCTACCGCCGTATCTGCCGTTTCAATTATACGGGGCCCCCAAGCCCAAGAGAAATCTTTACCCTTCAGAGGGCCCCCCCAAACAAATTTTTATACAGGGCACCGCCAAGGCACGCTACGCCACTGCTTTGTCATAGCACTGCGACGACGCAACCCGTGTGGCATCGCTCTAACGCCAGAACAGACAATGTTCAACCTTACACAACTCGACCGATAAGATTCCATTGGAGCTCCGTTTATGTGTGAATTTACCCTTATCGTAATTATTACCATTTAAAATATTACCGGGACTTAAGGGAGTAGCCACACTGCGTTGTTTGCAGATACAAACGCGCTGCGAACGCGATGCTCAAACCCGCGCTTCAAAAAACGCGATGGAACGCAAGTTTGTATCGATATAAACGCTCAGACAGCTCCTTCCCTTCCCACCATAAAGTGCTAACCACTTCCATGGCCATTCCCTAAAGGCGTATTGAAATCATTATAATTTACTTCAACGTTTCGAATGACTCAGTCACCGTGGGTACGAGTAGACTCAGTGTACTGTGACGTCATACGAATTTCTTTTTAAATTCAAAGGAAAGTTCTCAAATCAAATATGGCAGTGGTATCTACAACGTAGGTTAATAAAATCTGTCTAATCCTAGTACAAAGGACAAAAATTAATATCTAGTTACTGTGCGCATTGACAATCATTTAGGAAATAGAATTAAATACCGTACCATTCAATTTACAAATACATCTTAGACATGGTGTACATACAAACAAAACCATTACTAAGAATACTTTAAAATGAATTATAATGAGTCTGTTTAAAAAGTGGTAGGTATTTGATAAGCGCGAGAAACGCCCATAATATGAAAGCGCTTCTAAACAATATTAAATAAAGTACAAAGTACAAGTTTTTTATTAGGTACAAAATTTAGATTTAAAGAAAACGCATTTGTAAATTAAATAAATATGTAGGATAAATTATTGGTAGAATTACGCACTTAACATTTTTGTTTAGGGATTGGCCACATTGCGTTTTCTGCAGCGCGTTTTTGAGCTGCGCGAATGTATTGATACAAACTCGCGTTCGCAGCGCGTATTTTGAAGCGCGTTTGTATCGATACAAACGCACAACTCTAAAACGCGCTGCAGAAAACGCAATGTGGCCACTCCCTTAGCGATATCATCGTCATTATTATTATTTTTATCTGTAATGTAATAAGTTTTTTTATCATGGCCATGATCTTTTTTTTATAAATATCTATAAATATAATTAATAATGTATAAACGATGGTTAGAGATTTTGTCTAAAAACGGAGACAATAAAATAATTTATGCAATACACATCATAATGATACTGAATGCAAAAAATGCGTAACCCTACACAATAAATTGTATAAAATGTAAGGTTATTCAAATCTACGTCTTATTTCCTTTATATACCGATGTAATTTGATATTACTAATATACTCTATTACTACACACATATTATGTTTATACAGAGGTTAATAGAACCTCTTTCACAACAAAGGAACGTTGTACGACACACAGATTCTGATGTATGTAATATAACACTATAGACTTACCTCATTGAAATTATATACTTACAGTTACATACAAATATATAAACAGTAAGATAAACCATCTTTTATAATATCGACGTGTTTTCAACTAGAAATTTCGAATTAATTTTATTTACATTTAAAATATGTTAATATTAATAATATTTAGAATTATAATCACTTTACTACTTTGACACATACGTACGCAATATTAAAGTATTTATAGGGTATTTTAAATATATGTAGACATACATACTTATTCAATTTAATACTTAATTAAAGAGGTACCATTTTAACTCGCTTCAGATTATAATATATTTTCGTTATCACAAAAGTGATAGTAGATTATATCAAATACAAGTTTAAAGGCATTTTTAGTTTTTTCAAGAGTTCAATAAAAGTGAGTCAAATTGGCACTAACCTAATGTGATTCTAAAGGTTACTCGAGTCGTTGTATGGTATTTAGTTATCGAGATCGAAATCTCGTGTAATAATTTGATTATAATATTAAATTATTCGTAGAAATAAAATGTATTTAACGTGAAGTTCTTAAATTTATAAAGATACGACAACAAAGATAAAGTACAATGCGTATTGCTTAGAAATCCTATAATTAGAAAACTTACGTATAAATAAATTTTATTTAAGATAAAACACACATTGAGAACATTGAAAGAAGGCTTAGGATTTTCTCGTTGGTAACGAATGAGGCTTTCGTCTCAACTTATAACTAGGAGTAAACATCAAATTGGTCTTTTAACAAACAACAAACATATTTGGCATAATGAGAGATGGCACATGTAGTTCCCAAGAATTGTTTGAATTGAAGAGAAAATTATTAACCACAAAAGCTGAGCCAAAGGAACTCGAACAAAACAGCACTAAATTCGTCGACTTTATCCTAGAAGCTCAAAAAACTTTGGGACTAGAAAAATCACACGTTGACTAAAAATTACGAGAAAACTACTTTTAATTTAACTATACAGTTCACGTTTTATAAAGCTATAAACATTTCAGCTTTTAGTTTCATTTTAGCTACTTTTCTTTTACTCTTCTTACAACAGAAGACAAGTCCGAAATCAAAAAGAATCGATTCAACCGTTCTATATACCAAGAAACGATTCGGTTCAGAAATAACCTATCAAACAGTTCACGCGTTGAATCTAAAAATCATACAAGTCAATTAAAAATCTACCAATGGACGGGATGGTCAAATCACAAAAAATAAAAATGCTCTTAATAGAACAAAATGACTTCATTATGAACTAATAAGGTACAGGATCACTGCTCATTTAACTTTTAATTTAGTTCACATTTTATAAAAAAGTACTTTCAAAGATACGCAAAAGTCTGAAACCATCGAGACTGCGACGGTACCAAAATTGGGCAATCATTATTTTGGTACCTAAACACCGCTCCAAAAACTCACAAAGTCCCAGCACAAAGCACTTCACTAATTATAAACTCCTCGCGTCATCGCTTCTCTGTTTCTGCTATGCCACTTGCACGTTAGGATCCGCACATACGTTTTCCTAAAGGTTGTATTGCACAGGGCGTAACAAACCGGGTTTATTGTTGAGTTGATATAGCACAGCGCGTAAAAGAATGACCACAGCTCATCTGGTATACACTTAGTGCAAGCCGTGAGTGGCTTCAGCAGCACGAGAATATTATACGGCGTCCACGTCAGAATGAACGATAGTAGGATCGCAGACAACGTTTTGGCAGCTTTAGACTCTTGCTTCTTCTCTTGTGTTTTCTTCTTCTTCGGCTGTTTTGAAGTTATACCCTTCCCGACTAACTGTTTGGGGATTATTTTAGCGTTCAATGGGATTCTGACATCTTGTATCGCTGACGTTCTTCGGGTCAAGTTCGCGTGTCCTGCCGGATGTAAGTTCAGTTCCGAGTCTCCTCTGGTGGGTCGGAAATGCGGTCTCGTAGCTGATGGTGGTGAGTCTTCTGTTATCATTTTGATCGTTGCTCTATCTGTATCCGCATCCGGTAGCCTGATGAGGATAGTATAGACTGAGTCTGCTGATGTGGATTTAGGAGCTGGTGAGGCTGTGGCGTTGATTCTGGTGTTGGGTGGTAGCGACCGGCTGTCTCGCGCCGAGGGGATGCTGAGGGGGTCGTAGGTGCGTCGGAGAGGGGAGGTTCCTCCGTCACTGTTGCCTGCGGAACCCCCGCGGGAGGCGTACGGATCTCTGATGACATTCAGTGAGGTGCACCTACCAGAAAATTACAAGGTTAAGAAATTTTTATCAATTGTTATTATGTACGAAATTTTAAATCAAATAGAGTTTGTTTTCACAAAATTTTGATACTCATACTATAAGTTGCAATAAATTGTCGGCCCTGGCTAAGCCATGATGAAAACCTGAAACCTTCGACAGCAGGGTATAAGCCACCGATTCATTCGAACATACACACCTAGACACAGAACTCTGCAGCGGCGTCTCCACCGACACGGGCGTGGCGTACCCAGCTTCGGATGGCTCCTCTTCCTTTTCCTCCTCCAGATCCTCTCGCCCGGAGTGCCACCAGGCGAGGCACCACGCGCGGATGGCAGGCCAGCCTCTGGGTACGTTCGCTCGTCGGTAGTATGACTGTGGGGGAAAAAAGCTGGTATAATACCTTCGTCTTGACAACCTGGGAAAGCGTTCGGAACTTGTTCAATCAATTCGACCTAGGAATGTGTTCAGAACATAAGTATTCAATACGTGTAGAGCTACAGTTTTCCATTTAATATTTTCAGATATTTTTCGCGTTCAAAGGATGGTATTTTACTCTCGAGCTAGGCCATTTATATTCTTCTAAACTTAACTAAATATTGTCCGATGCACTACCGAATACATCGTCCAGTGTTGGAATAAGTTGCTTCCTGTTACTGTATAAATCATCTTATAAATGTAAATCTTATATCGAAGTAAAGATCTTTAGTTTAATGATTTTTACATAACTTAATCCATCCAGGTTACAGCTGGATAAGACTGGTTTTGACGTATTGTGCCAAAATATGATCGCCAACAATTGCCCTGGCATTCGTCCAACTCGCCTCGATTTACCAGCATTGTACATCAGTTTATGCGAAAATGAACTCTATGAGTGGGTAATAAAGATCAATGTAAGTGTAATGGAGACTTGTTTTGATATATCCATGTGATGCTGCGTGTGCATAAAATAGGAATTGTGTTGTATGTTAGAGCTTAGTCGGGTGGCCGCCTGAATAGGAATGGTGAGATTATGAACAAGTTTACGAGTACATAGGAGTCGCAACAGTTCTCATGTCGCTAGCATAGAACCTTGGAATGTTTACACCGACTAAGCATAGGTCTTTAGATTTCTAAATTATTTTCATTAGTTAGAAGAAATGCCGCTTTTGCATAACAATTTAGATCTTATCGTGTCGATACCACACGGTTAAATTAATTTTGCAAAGATTGCCACCTCAACTGCACTTTCTGTGGCAGCGTTGAGGTCTTCCAATTTAGATAAGTAGTAGGCTTTCCCAGCACCTACAACTTCTTCCGTTGTAGATAAGGCATTCACAACAAGAACATGGTCCATGTCGATGAATGGTGCTGGTTTTCTGCTAAAAAACCTGATAGTCAAACATTCTCAAGAGTTTAACTATCAAACGCAGAAAGAATTTCTCAAATCGGACAGATATATCCTTAGATTAGCGCGTTCAAACAAACAAACCCTTCTGCTTTTATAATATTGTGGTATAGATGATGTGTGTAAATTATGAGTATTTTGGTATAAAACCAACTGCATGCACGATTTCCCAGATTAGTTAATGCCCTCGTTCTAATGAATCGGCTGAACACTATAATCACCGGAACGATAGGACCATTTATGGGCTCTGTGCATACATTAATGTAATTAATTGATTTGGCCAATTTAAGCGGAAATGTTCAATCAACTCTGGAGGGAGTTTTTGCCTTTATTGCGAACATTGAGAATTTTATTATTTTAATATGGACTGGGTGCAAATACAGAAAAATTAAAAAAGAAAAAAAATAAACTTACAAAAAAAATTAACTTTCTTTGGCTGAGACTCGAATTCGCGGCTTTCGGTTGAAAGGCGGACACCCGACCACTCAGCCACTTTAGTTTCAACAGATTAGGTGAAATTACGAACCATAGTGCATTGGTAAATCTTTTTGCGTTAAAATGCCGAGAAAACGAATTTTCTCAGATACGAGACCTAGCTAGATCAATTTTTCGCCCCCGTAAACCGAGGTACAGCTCATCGAAATCGTTAGAGCTGTTTTCGAGAACGTGAGTACAAACAAACAAACAATTATTGCTCGTTTAATAGAATTTAGGATATCCGTAGACAGAAACCTACCTACCTTCAACAACAAACGATAAAGTAATAATGTTTTCCTTCACTGTTTATGTGTCAAAGTGCTTTTAAACATTTTCCGAAATGAAAAAATTCATTTAAGTAAGTGCGTATGAGCAGTGGCCAACTCTGGTGACGGAGTTTTTAGGCCACATGGCAAAAGCCTTTACAAGACAATTTAACGTGCCCTCCAAAGCACGGAAGCGCTCAGCTCGTAACACCACTTATGGTCACCCATCCAAATTGTAATCTAAAATCCATTGATGCACGGACAGGCTTCGATCAGTCTACACTACACTAACCCACTCGGCCAACGCTGCTTGATTGTACAAGTTTGTATTGAATTTTTTATGGACACGGGGTTTTATCGCGTAATTCACCTTATTTACGTCATCATGGAATCTCATTTCATTTCATTTCATTTATTCATCAAACAATGGTACACATCGTATTAGAAATTCATTAATTATAATTAAAAATAAGTCTATAAATATATCTACACATGCAATCCTATTATTAGCATGTCATAATGTGGCTTTCCGGTGTCAAGATACGGTTAGTGTAGTGTATTGCGGTGTAAATGCAGCCGATCCGGAATTTTAGGATCAGTGAGGGTAGTTGTGGATACTACCGCCGCTTAACAATGGACTTTGAAAACATACTCTAGTCTGCCCGCGACCATGGCTGTTGTAACATAGCCGAAACATCGGGATTCATAAATAAGGTAAATTACGCGATAAAATCCCGTATCCATATAAATTTCAATATGAATAGTGATCGCGAAAGTTTAAAAAAAGACTATTGTACAAGTTTGCTTAATTAAAATGTAAAAGTAACTTATTCAAGTAAGTTCCCTGATAAAGTAGTGTAGGTAACAATCAGAACTGCCCGTAAAGTATTATGCAGTGCAACTAGCGAACTTGGACATTGAGGAAGTGCCTGAGTTGCGGAGTTCATCGCGTTCTCATTTTTAAGCCTGTATTCCACAGTGCCAGTGCTCTTGTAGCGTTTGCTTAGACGACTTGCGCAGTCAAAGGATAAGTGACCTCAAGCGTCATTATAAGCTTCTGTGCTTCGGAGGGCACGTTAAATTGTCGGTCCTGGCTTTTAAATCGTTAAGCCACGACGAAATCATTCAGGCGGCCCATAAAATCGGGGTTAGGCTAGCCCCTAGCTCATACGATATAGGTACGTACTATTGGTACTTTATTTCGTTATTTAACACGCGAGTTGGACTTACAGATATACCAAAGCGGCCTTATATTATAGAGTAGCACGAATTTTCAGATCAAACTGTTTCAGTTGGTTATTATTGGTAGAGAAAAACATTGTGAGTAACCAGAAAGCATTCTATTTATTTTATGGTTCTTCTTATATTCAATAACTTCAAAGATCTGAAAGAATGTCTAACTAGAAAACCACAAGCCACGGGTTAATTTATAACTTTAGCGTTGCATAAAATGTACCTATAGGTGCAGTTTTCATCTTACATTTTGTTTATTTGACTTGCATGCCAGCTACTAGCTCAGTAGTTTCCCGGCTTTACCGAGTGGGGAAGGGGGGGGGGGGGGGGGGGGGGGTGAACCAGACGCAAATTACTACAAATGGCGCAGTTATTATGGCGGAGACTGTAAAGCCCTTAAAGATGTATTTTGCTTGCTTTTAGGTCATGAGTAGGTAGTAAAGTTGGGACTGTTTATATCTACGGACACGTATCAGATATCGACAGATAGAGACATCGTCGGTCGCGGCCGCTCTCAAACAAAAGAATAAGACAGAAGAAGAACTGCACGGCTCCGTTAGAGCGTTTTCACATTATCCGATCCGATATCGGTATCGGACGCCGACACGATATCGGGGCAAGTAAAATGTATGAAAGACGTCCGCTCCGATATCCGATATCGGGTCGGACAATGTGAAAGGCAGGTACATATTTCATACATTTTACTTGCCCCGATATCGTGTCGGCGTCTGATACCGATATCGGATCGGATAATGTGAAAACGCTCTTACGATTCCCTATTTACATTGACCGGCAGCTAGGGTAACGTAGCTGCACAGACACGGACAGACACGCACAAAATTCTGTGCGCGAATACTGTGTCTGTCCGTGTCTGGGCGTGTCTGTTCAGCTACGTTACGTTAGATATGAATACGTTCATACAAACTGTAAAGAAGAATATTATTTTGTCCGCCACGCTACGTGTCTGTTACGCTCAATGTATGTAGATGTGGAGAAAAATTTATGAATTTTCCTATTGAAAAGAAGAAGAATTTGGTAATGTAGTAGTGTTATAGTAGTGATGGGTGGTGAGAGGTTGATAAACTCTATCAAATGAATTTATAAGTAAAACTTGATGTTAAATTGGGATTCTGTGGCAAGCATAAAGAGTAAAAAATTAAAAAAATATTTTTCAACGAGTTCTATAAATAATTAATTATTGCGAGAAATCAGTTGAATTATTTACGAGTGTAGGTACTGTATTGACTAGTATTTCTTAAAATATTCGTTATCATTTTGCATTTTACTGTAAGAGCTGGGCATATTTTTTTGTTTATAAGGCGCAAATTACACGTTTTTTGACTAAAACTGCAGCGAACTGTTTTTAGCATTTACCACCATTTTATCATTTCAGTGTAATTGTTCTCAGATGCCGGGCGTTTAGAAGCCTGCGGCCCTAAAGGCCTGAATGCCGCCGAGCTATGCCGGGCCGGCACGCCCGTTGTTGTGTAATTGAAATCCGCAAATTCCATAGCCACCGGCTGTCCCTGATTCGAAACTCACGATGCGGTGCCGAATACAAAATAAAATTGAAAATAGAGGATTTGGTTCTCGTAGCTAAGTTTTGTTAGTACAAACTTTATCTTGTTAAATAACCCTGCCATAAATAGTTTAGTAAGCATAGTGATTCAATATAGAAGTTGCGCTAGTTCTATTTACATAAGGACGTAGTTTTCATTATAAACCCAAACCTCGGCACGCCGCCGCCACCCTCTAATTCCACGTCCGAATTCGTGAGCGAAGCGAGCCGAGTTTGTACTTCACTAACTTATTTTAATTAGTACTGTGAGAATTAGTGTTTTCATTTATTTTAAAACTTTTACTTTGTTTGTTGTGTTCAAACACTATTTTGTCCCTTTTTATCTTTTACATCCCATTTGTATGAGTTGCACAGTAGTCTCATTATTTATCTATTAAGGTACGTATTTCACACATACATAAAATATATATCCCAGAGAAGAAAACAGAAAGATAAGATTTCTGAAAAGATCTTGAAATCTCTAATCCAGTCTTAGTTGTGTTCCTATTTAGTTCAGTTTAATACATACCATATTATCCCGTCCCCTGTCGTGTAGCGCGCCCCGCACGTGGTACACGGAATCCGCGTCGCCAGACTCGGAGCGGGCACGTCCGTCCACCTCGCGTGTCTCGTCGCTACTGAAACAAACAACGCTATTTAAAACAAGACGCTGTGTGTAGATATAAAGCCATACAACTTTTACAATTGACTAATTGTAATTTACCACTGTGATAGGTATAGCAATGTAAACATATATATTTTTTTAAACTTTATTTTTGAACTCAAAGTAAAAATACGTATTTAGATTAGTGAATTGAGCACTAAACGAAACTACTTTGTTTTACAAATACATTATAGCCGATTTGTAAACTCCGCACCCTAATCGCATCGCCTTTTATTCACTCGTTGTAGACTTGTGGTCCGCGGGTCAACGAGTTGTCAACTAGTAGCCCACTCGCCGACGATACTTTGACAGTTTGCGATGCGGCTATCCGGTGACGCTACGGAGTTGATGTAGTGATCGTTGGTCCTTAGAATTATATACAAAGAATACCTAAACCACACAAGGCGATGCAGTGAGGTTCAGGTGAGGAGTTGACGTACCTACCTTAAAGCCGTTTGAATATTAAAAAGCTCTAGCTGGAAAATTACATTTGGTTTTCATATATTTATAAGAACAGGTTTTTTTTTAATCTTGAACAAAACTTTGAACAAGACTACAAGTTCCAAAGCTATGTCTTTTTAAGATCATAAACTTCCACAACGTTTGTTGCTAGTTGTACCTCGAGTTCCAATTGGATTTAAATTGTGAATGAAGCAGTTAATTTGTCGTTTCATGAAATTGTAAGATTGAATTGAATTTATGAAATTATTAATACTTATAAAATTGAGAAGAAAAGCGTGTGATGAATCAATTGAATCAGCACATGTCTTTTTTTTTTGTTTCTACAGCAGACAAAAAAATAATATTATAAATATCGAACCAATCTTATGAATATAAGAATTATTATTATTATTATTTACTAGTAGTTCGCCCCGAACTGAGATCTCGCGCACCGTTGTGTTGATAGCCTAGATTTGGACTTGTTTCTGACTACCCCTATACCTACGTTAAGTGCTCCTTCTAGTGTTTACCACACAATGATATCTAATGCGCTACCTCAGTAGTATGGTAAAGATTATAGGCATGCATGCAATACATTAAGTCGTGTCGTGTTTATATTCAATAGTTGACCCCGCGAACTTCGTACCGCGCCTCAGGGAAGGCCTCTTAGTTCGAGAAATTATTAAAATAGCAGTTCAATACAAAATGTATGATAAAATCAATTCCCTCCCCCTCCCCCTCCCCGCCCCTCCCCTCCCTCTCCCCTCTCCTCCCCCTCCCCCTCCCCCTCCCCTCCCCATCCCCATCCCCCTCCCCCTCCCCCTCCTTAGAGCTCGAGTTAATGCGCATTTAAATTTTTCTAATCGAAAAATCCATTGATGAGCACGGCCAGGTTCGAACTTACGACCTATGAATCGAAAGTCGAGCACTCTTCCACTCGGCCAACACGGCTTTTATTTTCAATCTCAAGAAAAAATATCAAGTAGCAACTAAAATCATTGCAAACCAAACCATAACGATGCCACACTCTTTATCTGTTAACCAGACCTACGAATACATCGAAACTCTATGAAACGGGAGCTCTCTCCATACTTCCGTTAATTGGTTTTCATCATTTTTATTTTTCACTGTATTTCAAAAACTATAGAACCTAGAAGAAAACTAAAAACCATTTTGGAATGTATAAATTGAGTACTTTCATATGACACCCCACTCAATATATTTGGGTAACTTTGAAAAAAATTTACCCCCTTGGGAACCCCATATCTTTACAACCCCTTCATCGATTACGCTCATACGCTCCACAGCAAATTTCCATAGCACAACCTATTGACCTACCAAGTTTCATACAGATTGGATAGGCGGTTCGATAGTTATGCGAGAACATAAAAATGAAACATACAAACATACAAATATACAAACATACAAACATACAAAGCAAAATCGCCTAACTTGCCACTAAGATCTTCGCTCGCTTCGCTCGCTCGATCGATAATGTCACAAAATTTCACGAGAATCGGTTGAGAAATGCGACCTGTAGAGCCGAACATCCGCCGGACATCCGGACATACGAAAGCATTTTTGCCTAAGCTGAAACGGAGACGCTTCGCGCTCGCTTGGTCAATAAACAAAATATTACAGATTTTTTTAATACTACGAGTACCCACTAAGGTAGGTAAGCATAAGGCCCACCTGATGGTAAGCGGTTACCATAGCTTATGGACGCCTGTGACACCAGAGGAGCCACACTCGCGCTGCTGACCCTTTAGAAGAGGAATCACTCCGCCGACAACACAATGGACAAGACTGGTCCACCAGTTGTCACCACAGCGCTTGCTCGCAGAACACCGGCAACCTTACTCACCGTAGGAACACAACACCATTCGAAAAGAATTATGTTATTTAGCTGCGATATAGTGATATATTACAGACACTCCATTCAAGACCCATGATCACAAATAATGCTATAACACTATTGCGATATAATTTAAAGAGAATAAAATGGGTTAATCAAAAGCACGTAAAGATGGTACAATGGGGCTTGCCTTTGGCGCCTGGCCAACTCGCTCTCCCTCACACTTGTAGAATGGCTAATTGGTGTGGGCGAGAGAAAATCACCAGTAATTGGAAATTGATGTGAAAATGGAGGTTTGAAATTCTTACTTAAAAGTATCAGGAGTTAATACCTAACTACTTCGTCTTTGTCTTGTCACTTTTTAATCAAATAACATATTAAGATCTTGTTATAACCATATTTCTTGCAATAAATAAATGATTGATTGATTGAAATTAGTAAGATTGTGGTCAATTCAGGATTCGAACCCGGTCATTCTTCCAACACGATAATTTAATATAGCTACGAGGAAATAATAATGAGAATATCATTACGTTTGATTGAATTAAGACCCAAAGTCTCACATTTGCAGTGAGAGCGAAATTGGCAATAAATTATTCGCGTCGGAGCTGCGTTCTGTCGACAGCCAGCTGCGGCCTGTTTCTACTGTCCACTGTACATATTAAATGTAATTAGTATTTCAATAAGCGGCAATAAGAGCCATGGCAAATATACAGGCTGTAATGAAAACCTTGTTCGATCCGTGAAGGTGGGTGTGATGTGATTTCAAGAGTAGATTTGATTTGTATCATCGTTTTCAGAAAATAAGTGAAACAGGAACGAATAAAATTGAATAAAAAGAGAAAACACACCCTTGGCCATTTTTGGACATTTACATGAAGGAGCAACTTCTTCATGTGAATATTAACACAATTATTAAAAATTCTAGATTAAGGAGAAATTAGTATTTTAATTAGTCACTTTTTGTAGCTAAATTACCCCAATTTAAATCTAGTAATTTGTTAAAATGTAATTTTGTTACTTTTTAAAATGGGATTCAAATGAATTGGGACATTAAGAATCAACAAGGCTTGCATAACATTTAATCACCCTCGCAGTACATAAACAAACGGTCCTGAGAAAAAGGTTCTTTTCTCATCACGTAATTCGCAGATGCTGGTAATAAATTACTGTGGGAACTACGTTTTGTTGACAGACATCTGCGACCAGTCACAACTGTCCGTTTTAGGGCGATTAGAAATAGGAAATGAAAATAGAAATAAGAATCACAAAAGTTACTCCAGAATTCACTCACATTTATTGAATCGATATTATATTTGGAGCAGCATTAGTGAGATAAAAGATATTTCTAAATATATTTTGGTTAGAGACTTGCGCCGAGTAGAATACTGACTAGATTTTCATTTTAAAAGTGGTTTAAAAAGTAAGGCGTGGAAACATTAGGGTGAATTTGACGAATCTGAGACGCATGAGGTCGGGTTTGTGGGTTCGATCCCCGTCGCGGAAAAATGTTTTTTTTTTCAGTTTTTAATTTAAAATAATAATCTGCAGATGTTTGTTTCGGGTCTGGGTGTTTTATATGTAAAATAAGTATGTATTTACAAAAAAATATTTATGAATATTAGTCATATGGTTCCATAACACAAACTCTGCTTAAAGAGATGGCCGATTCCTCGAATAAAGGTCATGGGGCACCGTAGTATGGAAACCATACCCACGGCGGACAAAAACGAAATATAGCAGAATGTAATGTTTTAAGGCTCTGATTTACTATGACACTAGTCGCATTAATGTGAGCCACTGGAATCTCGAAAAAATTAGGTGTTCAAGTGTTTCATAGTGATACAGGGAAGTTAAATAAAAATTCTAATTCATTAACATATTTCATATTCAAGTTGACCCAAATCAATCATAAGGTCATTTAAAAAGGCAGCGGGTGCCTTTTCTGGACCTGGATTTGCATCTGGATTTTGAGCTAGATAAAAAACAAACGATTTCTAAGGATGTTATTTCATCTTTTGGCAACGGATTGCGAGTCAGATCGCGAAACACATGCCTTATGAAAATGACCAAGGCAGTTTGCACAAACAGCAGCATCTGGGGGTCTAAAGTGACAACTTTTGATGAAACATCAGATGTTTCATATATTATTAACAGCACTTGATGTTGATGAAACGCTTCATAAATTCTTCATATTCTTCATATATGCTTCATATAATCCATACCCATGTTATAAATATGAATGTGTGTTTGTTTGTTTGTTTGTCCTGCTTTCACGTCAAAACAGAGAAACGGATTGACGTGATTTTTAGTGTGGAGATAGTTGGAGGGCTGGAGAGTGACATAGGCTACTTTTTTTTCAGTCAGATTGAAAAGAGACGGCATTATAGTTCATTTCATATTGCAATTCTGCAATAGCGACCTTTTTAAGCCCGCTGGATCTGGATCGAATCCAGCTCTAGATACAGATCCAGATCTAGGCTTTTGGATTTTGGCTCTAGAGCTGGATTTGGATCAGGATTTAGAGCTGGATTTGGCCCTCACTACGCTCGTGCGTCAAAACATCTCGTACCTAAATAGGTTACTTTCGTCTATAGTGATAAGTTTCATAAATGAAGCATTTGGAAAGCATTTGTGGAGCTAGTGCTAGGGCGAATGCGAATGCGAATGCGCGGGCGTCCGCTAGTGCGGACGCCCGCGGCTTCGCCCGCGTGGACTACTACTTTATAATCCCACGGGAAACATGTATTTTTTCGGGATAAAAAGTAGCCTATGTCACTCTCCAGCCCTCCAACTATCTCCACACTAAAAATCACGTCAATCCGTCTCTCTGTTTTGACGTGAAAGCAGGACAAACAAACAAACAAACACACTTTCACATTTATGATATGGGTATGGATTATACGAGTATGAAGCATATATAAAGAATATGAAGCATTTATGAAGCGTTTCATCAACATCAAGTGCTTCTAATAGTATATGAAACATCTGATATTTCATCAAAAGTAGGGCTTGCATTCGAATATTCGAATATTCGAATAATTCGAATATTAAATTCGTTCGAATATTCGAATACTGAAGTCGAATATTCGATATTCGATTAAAATTAATAACACCAAACTCAGAACTCTGATGTGCATAAAATGCCACTTTTATAGGATTCGGAAACACTAGAGAGTGCCACGCGTGATTGCGTAGTGCTTTCGCGTATTTGCCAGCAACCCAGTGGAGGTGCTTTGTCAGGAAAATGCAAATCTACATAAAAAGTTTTTTTTAATCTAGGTACATGTTTGATTCCTGGCCAGGAGAATTGTTATTTTAAAATCTAATGAAGCAGTTTACCTTTTTACCCGACTGCGCAAAGCAAAGGAAGGGTAATGTGTTTATCAGTCTATGTTTGTATGTGGGTATGTATGGATGTTTCTATGTGGCACTATATAGGCCAAACGCGTGGACCGATTTTGATGATTCTAACGTCAATCGATTCGTCTCAACCTTGGAAGTGTCACTAAAGACATGACAGTAATCAAAATTCACCAGTGCCACAACCAGACGCCATATTGTCCAAATTTAAATAATCAAAATTGACGAATTATGTCAAGTGGGGTATCGTTGAATAGGTATTTAAAAATTAACTTTAGGTTCCTTTTACCAATTTTCATTTTAAGCAATAGTTTAGGAAACATAACGGTTTAAAGTTGATTAATATTCACTCTCGCTACAGATGTTTCTATGTGGCACTCTAGAGGCCAAACGCGTAAACCGATTTGGCTGAAATTTAAAACATAGATAGATAATGACCGGGAATAGGACATAGGCTACTTTTTATTCCGAAAAAATGCATAGTTCCCGTGGGATAAACAAAATAGTAGCCCACGCGGGCGAAGCCGCGGGCGTCAGCTAGTTAATCATAAAAATCATCATCACATAAATCATAACTAAAAAGTTTGAAATAAAAAAATATTTAAAAAAACAAAAACCCGACTGCGTTAAAGTTAAAACTAAAAAGAAAAAAACAAGCCTGCAAAGAATAACTCACAGTCGGGACCCATAACATTAGGAAGATTTGATTGGTAATAAAATAAATGGGTACCGACTGTGAGTTATTCTTTGCAGGCTTGTTGTTTTTTTCTTTTTAGTTTTAACTTTAACGCAGTCGGGTTTTTGTTTTTTTAAATATTTTTTTATTATCAAAATTGGTTACCCAAGACTCTTTTGAGTGTTTTGTCGCTATTGCCACCTGCCATCACCTCGTCTAACCGAGTGTCCAGCCCAATTCCATTTAAGATTCGTAACCCTAACTCTGACGTCCTGGGCGTCGATTCTCGTACCGAACTTTTTATCAACCTCAACCAAAACCTCAACTAAAGCGACTGTTTCCATGACTACTAATAACAAACGACTCAGTTGTGGTGAGGTTTTGAACTTTGGCAGAACAAATTTTTGAAAAGCTATTCTACTATTTCACCAAATGGCTGACATTTAAGAGATCGAACAAAACCAAAGCGGTTGTCATCTAGTAGAATACAGGCCCTGGGCCTGAAAAATTTGAAAAAATTAGAAAAGTTGTTTCTGCCAAAGTTCAAAACCTCACCACAACTGAGTCGTTTGTTATAAGTAGTCATGGGAACAGTCGCTTTAGTTGAGGTTTTGGTTGAGGTTGATAAAAAGTTCGGTACCAGAATCGACCTGCTGGACTTTAGTCCGGCGCCGGATCTCGGTGTTACGAATTCGGTCTTGGAGTTTAATGCTGAGCATGGCCCGCTCCATGGCTCTCTGTGTAGCTTATACTTTGAACACAGTCTCCTTAGTAAGCGTCCACGTCAAGTCAAAGTTGGGAAGACACATTGGTTAAAGAGACGGGTTTTCAGGCACTGTGGAACTTTCTTCGACTGAAGCACATCTGCCAGTTTTCCGAACGCGGCCCAGCCGAGTTGTATCCTTCTGGAGATCTCCTTACTCTGATGCTCTTTACCAAAAGATAGAATATGCCCAAGATAAAGATACTTGTCAACTACCTCCAGTCTCTCGTTTCACCGTTACGGTAAAATTCGAGGTTCCAGAAGCATTCGCCATAATCTTCGTCTTGGACATATTTATGTTAAGGCCAACGGCTAAAGAGGCATCAAAAAGTTGTTGGATCATGAGTTGGAGATCTTCCAGGTTGTGGGCAAACAATACGAGGTCATCGGCAAACTTGAGATGTGACAGGAAGGCTGATGTACGGAATGTTTATTCCGCAAGATCCCATGCAAGCATCTTCATAACGTCTTCAAGAGCCGCCGTGAAGAGCTTGGGTGATATTGTGTCTTCCTGCCGCACTCCCCTCTTGATGTTAATAGGGTTGGTAGTGTCGTGAAGGCGAACTTGCATGGTTGCCGTGCCGTATAACTCCCGCAGCACTTCCACGTATCGTGCGTCAATCTGGCAGCGATAGAGAGCGTTAAACACAGCCCAGAGCTGTCGGATGCTTTCTCGTAATCGGCGAAAGATAAGCACAGGGGCCGGTTATATTCTGAACTCTTCTCCATCAGCTACTTCATGGTGTGGATGTGGTCGATCGTGGAATAACCACTACGGAAGCCGGCTTGCTCGACGGGCTGGTACTCATCTAACTGGCGAGTGAGCTGATTGCATACCACCTTGGCAAATAGCTTGTACACCTGAGATAAGAGACTTATGGGCCTGTAATTGCTCAGTTTCGAGCAGTCTCCCTTTTTGTGCAAAATGGTGACAATTGCATTTTTCCAAGCATCAGGTGATTTTTGTTTGGTTGATGACTACGCGAAAAAAGAAGGCACCAACCTTTCATACAGAATCAGCATAGTCATTTTATTGTAGACTAGCTTCCGGTCGGCTTTGCCCGCTAGGTACCTACCTACATAACTTAATAGCCTTTGTTCATCCTGAAAGTTCATTTTTGAAATCGGATGAGTAGTTTCGGAGATAACCTCCTACATACAAACAAATTTTACTTCTTTATAATATTAAGTACAGATATTGTTGACTGATTTTACTGAGAATTTGTGGTTGATTGTGCGTGTAATAATCGCCAATGTCTCGTTACGGCGACACAATCTTTTGTTTATGCAAATAACACTTGAAAGAATAAAAAAAGACGTGATTTTAGTAAAAACAAAGATTTTTGTCTATTATTCGAATAATATTCGAATAATTCGAATATTACCCGAAAAAAAATCGAATATTTGAACATTAAAATTTTCGAATATTTGCAAGCCCTAATCAAAAGTGGCCACTTTAGACCCCCAGATGCTGCTGTTTGTGCAAACTGCCTTGGTCATTTTCATAAGGCATGTGTTTCGCGATCTGACTCGCACTCCGTTGCCAAAAGATGAAATAAAATCCTCAGAAATCGTTTATTTTTGATTTTTTTCAAACGATTCTGTACATTTTCCCCCATCGATTTTTTAATAAATAATTATATGCAATGAAAGGTCACATTATTCTCCTTAGTTTAAAATTATTTTGGTTAATGTCTGCCACTTTTCGCAAAGCGGGTCAGATATGCCCGATGACCTTTGCCCCACAGATGCCAACAGGAAAGAATGCTTGCGTCATGACCAAATTGGGATTTTTGGGTTTGTTTTTTTATTTTATAATGAGACTCCATTCATCTTCTTCCTCTAAAAAGTGGGATTTAAAAGTTATTCTATTATAAAGCAGCAGGCTATGACGCCCATCATGAACGGAGAACCTAGGAAACTATATTTTTAAGATTCCTATAGTAAAAGCTTTGCTTACGTTGGGGATAGATGGCGCTGTGTGAACATTTACTTTTTCATTATTATAATTAGGACTAGCAGAATTTTAAGTGAAGTAGGTATAGAAAATAAATGACGCACACAGGTGCTCCCAGTACCTACAATTTCAAGTAAAAAAGAAAAGTACTTAGGAAAAATTGGGAATTTCATCAATAAAATTATCTACACTCGTGTGCAGTGATTCTGTACTTACCACCTAAAATAAAATATGATATAAATAAATCAAATAAAAAGCCTTTTTTTTACAAGGCACGAGATATCTAAATATTCTGTATGTACCAGTTAATTTTGTGATATTTTATTTAAATAATATTATTCAGACGCATAGTCTAATTCGATATTCGGCTCTGGGGCAGTATTCGGCCAAATCCTGGGGCTACGTGATGCTGTGTGAAATGTCCAGCATTATTTATTATTTATTTATATAATCAACACTGTCACACTGTGACGAGGAAAACATCGTCCTGAAACTAATAAGTCTTCTAAAAGGCAGCAATGGGCTTACAATTTGTAACTCAGAATAGTGTCTATTTGAAAGATTATGTTCTGTGGCAAATATGTATTTGGAATTGCCATGACTAAGGGATGTCTAAAGATCTCTTTTTCTGAACAAGCATTAGAAAACATCACTATATGTATACTTAATATATTCACAATTGAATAAAAAAATTTCAAAAAAAAATATAACCGACTTCATAAAATACTTGCACTAAAAAGTGAAAAATAAGACTACAAACAGATTTATTTAATTTGTTATTTTAAGTTTGTTATAATGTTGAAATCGGTGTGCATAAAATATACTTAGTCATTGTTTTACTTAACACCGACTTCAACATTATAACAAACATAAAATAACAAATTAAATAAATCTGTTTGTAGTCTTATTTTTCACTTTTTAGTGCAAGTATTTTATGAAGTCGGTTATATTTTTTTTTTGAAAATTTTTTATTTTTCCATTTTTAGTGTTGTTTTTTTTTTCCTTGTTTCTGTTTTTTTTTTTAATTTAGAAAGATCTTACTTTACTTATTGTGTTTCGCTCATCAAGCCCTTTCATTTGATACCCATATCACTAAAAAATTCCATGGAACAGGTCCTGACTCCATCATCAGATCAGCTCGCTGTTACCATATTATTACATTGTAGTTGACACTTCACAGATATGCTGAGTTCCGAGTTTCAACTCAATCAGACTATTTATTGAGGAGTTCTGTTGAGCAGCTCTTGACTCCATCATCAGATCAGCTCACTGACACCATATTATTACATTGTATTTAGAACTTGACAGATAAACCGAGTTTCAACTCAATCGGCTTATTTACTGAGGAGTTCTGTTGAACAGCTTTTGACTCCATCATCAGATCAGCTTGCTGATACCATAATATTTCATTGTTCTCAAGAATCTATAAGTGCACAAAATTTCAGCCCGATAGTTCCACAAACACAAAAAAAATTTGAGGGTTTCTCTCGATTTCCATGGGATCCCCTCATCAGATCCTGATTTGGTGAAGATGGGATCACCTCGGAAGTATACCCTTTGTAACAAAAAAAGAATTTTCAAAATCGGTCCACAATTGACGGAGAAATCGATGAACATACATAAAAAATAAAAATAAAAATAAGAAAAAAAAAACATACATACAGCCGAACATAGAACCTCCTCCTTTTTGGAAGTCGGTTAAAAATTACATGACGTAGGTACTCACTCTGATCACACAAGTAATAATGATATTACTACATCATCATCATCATAATCATCTTTATAGCAAATTATATCCTTTTCCAAGCTTACAGAGTTTATGAAAACTCAACTGAACTGCCCCGAAATGAAGGAATTTCTGACTCAACTTTATAGCCTGAATTTTAGTCTCTTAACAATTGAATTGTAGAGCTCTTTGCAAGTGAAATTGGCGGGAAATTGTACTCGTGAGAGCTGCGTTTTGTTAGTGCATAGCTGTCTGCTTCTACCTTTTTACCCGGCTGACTGTCAAGTCACAGGTTTATGTAGATCGCGCGTTTCTATGTATGTGGGTGGGTGGGTTCGTTCGTATGTAAGTAATATTCTTTATTACCACGTTTCTCCTAAACGGCTGGATGGATTTTGATGAATGAGGTATCGTTAGAATCGTCTCCATCTCGATTGTGCTCTAGAATACTTTTTATTTCGATAAATCAAATAGTGCGGCTAGAAAATGCAACAATGTGTCAATTTAGAAAATGAAAATCACGCCATCATATCAAAATCAATGTCAAAATCAAGAGGTTGGTGGACTGATATCAAATATATTTTTTTTTGGAAAATCAAACATGACATCTTCGAAGACTAAATCGACTTCCAAAATTTTTGAAAATTTATTTTTCGTCCTAAATGTTATTGCTAAACAAAACGCATACTAAAACTTTCTATTTAGTCACAGGCAACGTTTAGAACAAACTGCATCGAAATTGGTTCAGCCATTTAGGAGATATCTCATATTTAAGAAATATCGCACGCATTTAATTTTCATACAGAGCCATCTGTGTGTCAACTGTGACAACAAAAAAAAAGCGCACGGCATCGAACCCTAGATACCTACATATACATAGTAATAAAATTGTAATTTAATTTTGTGATTGTTATGATAATGCTGTTTCCAACTTTTCAGTTCAGCCGGGTTTTTTTATTTTTGAATGAATTGCTTGTTGTTTAATGTAAATTAAATTTTTGCAAACACTATCTCGTTCTCAATTTAGTAAATAAACCTTTCACAAAATACTTGGACCAAATAGAAGGCATTTTGGAAAGGACTAGTCAAAAGTACTTACCCTAAACCGGCGAGCTTGTATAAAGAATGTAATGAGTGAGAGTGAATGAGGCGAAAAAGGTCAGTCAGGATAGTAGAAAGTCGAAATCCGTTATCTCTGCTTGACCTTATGATCAAAAACCCAACTCTATAAAGTTATATGGTTTATAAAGCTGTAGCGAGTAACACCGCGGGCGGAAGATAGTTCTGAATATATCAGAATCAGAAAACCAATAACTACGCGTAAAGAGTACGTAACACTATTGGCCAAATCAGCCATACAGGAAAAACATGGTAAAAGCTACGTGTGAAGCTGAGCCGGATTTTCAGTGTTTTCCTTCATTGTTTTTTGCATAGAAAAGTCCCACAATGACGTTAGATTTTTACATAATTTAAGGAAGTGTAAATTTTGGTCGACCATCTGACTGTCTGACAACTTAAAAGTAGAAAGATCTCAGAAAATGCGTTTCATGCTTTCGAGAAACAGTCGTGAGGCAGTTTCTGTTTTTCTAATATATTTATTTTATACAAAAATGAAAACTGCATCCAAATCGGCTAAGCCGTTTCTGAGATTAGCGCGAACAACGCACAGATTGTACGTCTGTGCGCGACTGTGTAGTCTGTGCGTTGTTCGCGCTAATCCACGCGGGCGAAGCCGCGGGCCTCCGCTAGTTATGTTATAACGCCCACACAGGCTAAATCTCTAACACAAAACAAATAGAGTAACCTATAGAGAAATGGATCTAAGATGCAAAGCCAGTACAGTACTTCAAGCTTTATAATGAACATCGGTTATTTTCGTTATTTTCGAATATGTCCGACAGTAGTGTATGATTCCACAAAACAGAATGCGACAGAAGTTCACGCCGTTAGCGCAGCTCGCACGGCTTGCAACTAATGTGCTTTTCTTAAAAATGACATTGATATTTGTTTGTTTGCGATAAAGTAATTTTCATTTCCAAATGACTTTTCGTTAGTCGTTTTTATAATGTTGTTGTGTAATAATGTTCCTTTTTAGGATGTTTTCCGAAACGCATTATTTTTCTGGTTTTTCTGTAATCAGATTATTTCACGTCATCGGGTGTGAGGGTAGATTGTGGCCGGTTCGGGACAATTTGGTTAATAATTGAACTAAGCTAAGTGAATGAGGCGATGCATGATATCAGGGCATGCTTCAATTAACTTCCTCACTAACAGGATATGTGGATGGGTGACCGCAAGTGGCATTACAAGCCTTCCGTGCTTCGGAGGGTACGATTGACGGTCCCAGCTTCCATGATGGAGGCCTTTAGGCGGCCTAAACACTCCGTCACCAGAGTTGGCCACTTGCTCGTACGAACTTACTTACTGAACGTTTAAAACTGAACTTCGAATTATAGATTTATGGAAAACGTAAACGAAAATGATCATTACTATTCCCAAGGCGGAGTAGACATTCTCTCAGATGTTTAGGCATTTAAAATCCTTTGAAGATATCTAAGGGGGTAGTCAGGTCTACCATACCTCAGGTGATACAGTCGAAATCCTATTTATGACGTTTTTCTTTTGTATTCAAATATCCAGAATTCAAATATTCAATTTATCGGCTAATACTGTTTCGAAGCCGCTAACCACTAGGTGACGCTAGTAATCAATAAACTTAGCTTGAACTAATGAGAAAATCTTTGGCTTGAATTACACTTCGAAAATATTTGTCACTAAGATAGGAATCGCGTAGCAACTAGTGCTACGCTGCTACGCTGCTACACCGTAGCACTCTTGCGAAATAAGATTTGAATATGAAAGAAAGGAAGTATTTTCATTCACAATAGCGTCTAATTACATACTTAATTCGCCATAGAGTTTTTACATTCTTAAAGTTTAGTTTTAAAATATACTCATAAACCGATATTTTATGAAAAGACATATTTTATAATGAAAATAACTTCAAGCAAAAACAGACGAAATGCAGAAACAAAACTGCAAGAAATCTTCCCAGACATCATCTTCCAAAACAATTTCTGTCGACTGAACAGCGTAACTCAGCCTAAGCACCGTAACTCAAGCCGAAATAACCCCAAACTGCGTAACAATAGAGTTGCAAATTGCGTGTCAAGCTACTGCGAGACGACTTACTTGCAGATTCATTCCTCCAACGTTAAAACTACACGTCGCTCATCAAGCGATTATGAATCTTCTCTCGGAGGTGAAGAGTTGACTTTCGACTGACGAGTCCCAAAAACGAAAGCTGGAAGTGATACGTTGCAATTTTGAATTCTATTCTACGGGCGGGAGAATCGTAAATCGTTTGTTTGAGTGCTTAATGTTAACTTATTGAGAAAGACTGCCTGTCATAAATAGTGCGGGAGAAAATGCTTGTACATTTTCCGGGCTTTAGGGGGGAAGGGGGAAAAGGGGAATAACATGTGGGTTGATAGCAGAACCAGCAGGAACGAGATAAATTGATAAAGTTGAACGTTTAACTTAATTTGATGTTATGATTGTATGGTGGGTAATGGGTTTTATGGTAATCTGGTGATAAGGGAGGGGTGATTCAATTACTCTACTCGAAATTGTTTTCTTGCGAGAGGCTTTTTATCGAAGCTCTTTGGTGCATGAGTTAAATTAAAAGCAATTTTTCTCATCAAAGTAATGTGAGGCTTAATAGATTCTTGTCGAGATTACTTCTTCAATGCAGTCTTTATTATTAGACGTTTAATTTGAGCTATCTTATTATGTATGGAAGTTTTGGTTTATATGGCCTTACAGCTAAGTTGGAGGTAGCTGTGTAATGTAATAGTAGATTGTATTATAAGGGGCAAAATAATATTTTGACGACGAGGGCGCTTTTTTGAATCCAGAGCGAAGTGAAGGATTGTAGAGTAGAATCCCGAGCGTAGCGAGGGATTCTTTGGTAGAATCCTGAACGTAGCGAGGGATTTAAAGTACGTCGCCCGAGCCAAAAATATATTTTGCGCCCGAGTGATACACTCTACTTTTCATTACAATCTATGAGAAAATAAAAGGGAAGAGAAAAGAATGTGTTAAATCGACGAAGTTCCACTTGAGAAGAGTAATCGGGGATTAAATTTTTTTTATTCAGACGGCGGCGGCCGTGCGCCGGCTGAATGGTGGGTGGTATGTTTATCTGATAGTTTATGGTGATGATGATGAAAAGTAGCCTATAACCTTCCTCAAGAGTTTAGCTATCAAATACAGAAATAATTTTTCAAATCGGACTGGTAGTTCCTGAGATTAGCGCGTTCGAACAAAAAAACTCTAGAACAGCCATCAATAGTTCCACGAAAACAAACTAGATGGCGGTTTTTTAGATCGCGCTGACGAAAACGCACAGGATTTTATGAGGTTGGACTTACAATTTTTGTATGGATAGCTAGCTATCTATAGCTATGCTAAAACCGCAGAGTAATAAATCTCTAAATGGGATTACATTACAATTGTGGTGTTTTTGAAAGAGTCCTCATTCATCTAGCTAGATTCGAGACTTGAATGTGGAATCTTTGCACCTATGAGGTACAACTACTTTGCGCGGCAAAGATAATTCCGGCGCACTTAAAGGGGATTAAAAACTCATTACTGCCCGCTAAACTTATAAAGAGGATTAAAAACTCATTACTGCCCGCTATAAGTTCTTTGAAGAGGAATCATCTACTTTGGGTGCACTTAAAGGCGAACAAAGTCGTCCTTTTCGAATAGATGGAATGAAAACACTCTTAATGTAGCTTGCTTTGTCGTTTTTGATAGATTTTCAAAGATAAACGTTGTGTGTGGGTTCCACTCAGTGGTTCTCTTCGCCTTCAAGTCGTTTGACATTCGAAAAACGTGTCCAGCCCAGCGAATTAGCATTAAACTAATTTTAAGCTTATGAACATCCTAAAATTAATTGACGTCCGGTGTTAATACTATGTCCATTGTAAGACGGCCATCTACAATTCCTAGTCTTAATTCTCTCGGGAGGTTGATTACACGTTATCTGTTGACGGAGGCCCCGATTCTCCCCGAACCTCCCCGATCTCCCCCCGAACTCGGATTAGTTAGTTCCTCACGGGACACAGTTTGTTATAGTTTGATAACATAGTGTGAATGTAAATAACCCGAAACTATTGGGTCCATTTGATTTCAGAAGGGACTTACGCTTTTATGGAAAGGCTCTGATTGTTCAAAATGAGTACAGTTGTTCTATCACGAAGTCCGTTTGGTCTTAATTGTGTGTGTAGATGCCCATACACGTTGTTTCTGTGTGCGTGGGCCGATTGTGAGCGCTCCCGAATTTACGCACACAGAAACAACGTGCATGTGAACACACACAAAAAAGACCAAACGGACTTCGTGAGATAGAAAAACACTGTACCTGATCATATCGCTTATTCCAATCTGTCCTCCTAGTAGTCCGATCGTCGTTACTCGTACCAACTTTAAAACAAATAATTCCCGATTGGAGAATGAAAATTATAACCTATATTTTCAAGTTCGTAAAATCTATAGTCTTTCGCTAACAACTAGGAGGTCAACTCTTGTTTGTAAGTATGTATGGATGTTTGTTTCGACAGTAACTGCAAAACCGGTAGTTCAAACGTCATACTTCAATAAAACGACTTAATATTTTTTATTTACGGAATACTTACCTTTTTTTAGTTTACTTACGTTTATTTCTAATTGAACTTATCTATTAAATTCGTAAAATCAACCCCTTGTATATATGTTTTCAAAAATCAAAACGCTCATTCAATTACTGAATCTTATAAAATATTATATTGTAATCTTTGTTCTTTCAACAACTAAATATATATCCCGGGTATTACGTATGGTCAAGCTGTATTTGATGACTACGAGCGGTGAACCGAAAATTCTCATAAGTAATGTATACGAGGGCCACAAAATCCTTCTCAGTTTAGCTGTAATCGTATTCCGGGCCCTTCGCAAGCTTTCACTTATTCACGCGTCGGAACTTTCTTACGTTTGTTCATCCTTTATGCAAAGATTTGTTTTGGTCTGTTTGACTTTTCCCGACATAAAAGCTTTGTGAATTTAATTAGCTCTCCCAGCTCGCAAATTATTTAGTCGCAAAGAATTTTTAGAGAAGGAATTATGATTTGTTTGACTTATTAGATTCTAAACTTTGCCATTTAAATTTTTAACAAGCTCTGCTTAGCTTGGGACTACATGATGCTGTGTGAAATGTCCAGCAATATTTATTATTATTAATATTTAAAATACCTCATGAAAACCTGCTGGGATATTTTGTTTCACACGTAACGTCGCTAACTCAGATTCGTTTCAACAAAAATTGTTCTTTTTACGATGAATAACTTGAATGAATGAATGAATGAATGAATGAAAACTCTTTATTGTACACAACTTAAAAAAAAAAATAACATTTAACAGGAATGACCTTAAGACTAATTGTACAATGGGCGGTCTTATCGCTTAGAAGCGATCTCTTCCAGACAACCTTGAAATGGTAGAAGATGGTTGAAAAAAGTTATAGACATGTTTGTTGTGTAAAATATGTAAGTAAAGTAGTTTTGCATTAAATAACTTTAATGATTTTCGTAAAAAAAAAACAATTTGTTGGAACGAATGCGAGTTAGCGACTTTACGTGTGAAACAAAATATTCCAGCTGACATGCTAAAGTCAAGATTTTTGGCAACCCTCTGAACCTTGTAGGTATACCTACTAATACGTATTGTATATTGAGTTTATCCAAACAACATATTTCACCCGTATTAAAAAACAGCAAAGACATGAATCGTAAAATGAACATAGTGTACCAGGCGCGCAGACACAAAAGGAGCTTCCGCCATGCATACAAAGTTGTAACAATCGAGGCGCAACACAATGATACGTGTCCGTCCCTTTCACGCGCTCGACATGGGTATAATGCTGTCTCGCTCGCTGACACGTCCTTCCTGGGCTATAATGGTGGAACTAGGGACTGATAGTATCGGAATGCCTTGAATGGATCTCTGAACGTCAATGGATATCTGCATCAATTGTTTTGTTGAGAACTATTGTCTAGAATTATGTGTATATATGTATGTATATGTTTTGGTAGATTGTGGCTTTAGTTTTACTTGTTCCGAAGAAAGTAAATTGTTTTGGCAACGGATTTATACCGTTTGACTTACACGACACCAGAAGCCTATGAAGATTACTATGAGATACCGCAACCAAAGGATGCTATTCACGTTTCAGATTCGGCACTTTGACTTTTAGGACCCAAAATTAATGAATTTCTTTAAATTAAACGCTTAATAATGACATTAGTTACATCTATTCATATAAACTAACGGACGCCCGTGGCTTAGCCCGCGTGGACTACTATTTTTTTATCTCGTGAGATAAAAGAAAGGATTTTCCAGGATAAAAAGTAGCCTGTCCTATTTCCGGCATTCTCTATCTATATTTTTAATTTTAGGCAAATCGGTTCAGTGATTGTCGAGTTATAGAGGAACAAACATAAGAGTACATCCATCCATCCAAACATCCAAACTTTCGCATTTTATTTATTTATAGTGTGATAATAAGTGTGAAGTATATAGATAATTATGCCTAATACAAATGACTCAAATGTATCTGCAACATGTATCATCCCTCCTCCCTATTATTATAATAATCCGCAAACACTCAGCGGCATCTGAAGTGGCACTCCGCTCGCTCAAGTCGCTGTTGATCACGTTTTAAATGAAAGTGAGCTGTGAACGAAAAATTTTTCATTGCCAAAGATCGAGGGAAAAGTTTAAGTAGGTACCTTTTTTATAAGTGAGCAGCAGAATGTTTTGATGTCGGTAACTACGATTGAAACTCTCTGTTTTTTTATTCTATGACCAGTAGGCTGCCTATTACAAATGGCTGCTATCTCTTTGTACGATTTCAGACAAGCGTTTTTCTGTGCGTTTTATTAGAGATACGACGTTTTCTGAAGCGCGTTTTTGAGCAGCGCGTTCACATCGCGTTTGTATCGATACAAACGCGCTGCAAAAAACGCAGTGTGCCCACTCCCTTATTCTCGTTTTAGCAAACACTGGCTCGCATTTTACACTTCGATAAATCGAACGCGTCTTTTGCATTGCTGTGAGAATGAAAAAAAAAGCATTTACCTAACAAGGAATCTGTGTTGAATCTGTGTTAAAAAAAGTATCAAAAAGTATTTAATCAAACATTTGGTGACATCTTATTCCTTTTCCAACAGTGACAGCGTCATTTCCTTTTTGCGAAATCACTCCCTCGCCTCGCTATTGTTTTTCCTACAATATTGAAAAACATTAATTTGAACTGCGAAACGTTTCACATTAGCAAACTGACCTATATTCACGTTACAGGCATAATGCACTGTAAGTCGTAGGAATATGGTATAAATTTCTTTGCACATGGTTGGTGGTAAGGTCACTCTGCTGGTAGAAAATGTTGAGTTATGCGACATTGATGGATAGCGAGGTCGGAGTAGCGATTTTCCAACACTCTTGTAAAAGAACAATTTCTGATTGTCTCATTTGAAAGCTATTAGGTGAAAGCACGAATGGCAATGGGAATGTTTTATTTCAAAAAGAATTTCCAAGGAGGTCGATTACTTTGGAGAATAAATGACAATAATGTTACTTGCGAGATGATTATGTAAATGATGTGCTGAATTGAAACCGTTTTATGAGAACAAATGCAAAAATTGTCTTCAGTTCTTTTTGTCTTTTTACTGGTGTCTTTTTAGCTTAGCAAAAGTAAAGTAAGTTCGTATGAGCGAGTGGCCAACTCTGGTAACGGAGTTTTTAGGCCGCCTAAAGGCCTCTGTCATAGCTTGACTTAAAAGCCGGAACCGATAATTTAACATGCCCTCCGAAGCACGGAAGCGCTCAGCTCGTAATACCACTTGCGGTCACCCATCCCAAGATCAATAAAGAACTTCTAAGCAAACTACTAACTTAGCGTTGATGTATAGATAAAAGAACTGATTCCGTATACGAGCACATTACGATTACTCTTCTTTATCTATACCTATACTTACCTAGGCAATTGGACGTAGTGAACCATAGGTACATAAAATTAGACTACCTAATCAGACGAATGCCCATACAAACATAATCCCAAAATCATTTAAAACAGCATATTTTTATCACTTATGTTATTAAAAATTTAGAAAAAGCAGATTTATCTAGGCCGCCGGCCTCATCAGAGGATGGATTAGCGAAAAGAAAACTAGGCCCCAAGTTCTTCATCACCAAGGTACAGGTGTAGACATAGACATACGTTTATTCACTACTTGGCACACAATATAAATCTCAAAAACATGTAACACAAAGAAAAACAGAACCAAATGAGAGTGTAGCCCTAAGACTATTATAATATCTATTGGTCCTATGAATAAATGATTACAGTATAACAAGACTTTACATAATGGTTACGAACCGTAGAATCTTTCAGCCATTACGAGGGCGTAGTATATTAATGAGAAGGGTATGTCATTACGGCCATGGTTTCAATGAAACCCATTAAGAGGCAAGGTCTCAACCATGGGATCGTGATTGTATGAGATCTCCTTACAATTAATGTTAGGAAACACCGCATTAAAACGTAACTTGATATGTAAGGAGATATTTTATAGACATACAAGGCTGAAAATTTGGATCCTTATTGTGTACTTAAAGCCACTAGGCAACATTTGGCGCGCAACACGTGACGCTCAACATGTACGGCAATGTTAAGCAACGCGCGTGACGTTGCCAGCTGGCGCGCAACATGACAGTAGTAGATGCGTGGACAGACAAAGTTGCTAAGAGCCTGTCCAGAACGGAGGCGTTTTACGCGCGTAAACTATTGCCATCCTCTTTTTTTAGACAGTGAAAAATAAGGATGGCAATAGTTTACGCGCGTAAAACGCCTCCATCTGGACAGGCTCTAAGACGAAAGTTACGCGCTAACTTTCAACATGTTGTGCAACATGTTGTGCAACATGTGGCGCGCCAAATGTTGCCTAGTGGAAACGCGGCTTAAATGTTAAGATTAAGGTCAAAGATAGTCTATCTGGCTTGTCCAATTGGAACAATTTGGTTGCTAGTTGTTTTAGAATACTTTTCTTTAAGTTACTTTATATTAATATCTTTATACTTATTAAATCGTTGACCAGAAAATTACACTAGAACAAACTTTAACGGTCATAATATTCATTAAAACTTAGTGCGCCGATCAAACTCACTAGAGCGTTGTTTCCAAAAACAAAAGAGCGCTCTTGCGAGTCTGGTGTCTGGTGTCAAGACAGTGTTTATGACGAAATAATTTCATGACTGCATCCCAAATGTCTTCTAGAAATACAGTCTTGAAACTTCATCGTTCAGATTTCGATTCTTTAAAAATGTTTAGGAACATAATGAATATAAATAAATAAATAATGCTGGACATTTGCCACGTGCACGTGGCCCATGTATAATACTTGTATATATTGTGCTCCTAACCACCCCACCTCTGAAGCCGCTACTGCACGTTAGCGCAGGCTTACCGAGTGAACGCCAATGACATCGTGTGGACAGAACCATTTGCCTTGCCTTGCCTTGCCAACGGTCGCCTAGCTGGCCGAGAGAACACAAGCGCCAATTTTCATTGGTTTGCATAGACTCGCCACACGTGTGAATGGTAGCACTCGCCTTGCATCAATTCGCTTTCGCTGGCTTACGCTCGCCCAGCATGTATGGGCGGCATTACACTTGTGTTTCCACATCTAAATCGAATAATCTTAGGTACTTTTTCTAAACATCCCAAGTAACGCCCTCGCACCAAAGGCGTATTGAGCGAAGCCATCTCGGAATCCAAGACGGCAATCCGATTTCCTCTGATCAAGGTTCTATCCAATAAGCTCCGGTTCGCGAGTTTTCCTTTAAAGTTCCTTTCCTAATCCTATAACGCGGGAAATACAGAATCCCGCTTCTGTTTCAATCCAATATTTTAAGAAACGAGGTGGCGCTCGTAGCATTTTTATTCACGGGCAGATAATTTGTTTCAGTGTGAGCCAAGTTGGCCGATTGGGACTCAAATTCGATATGAAGGTCGTGGATTCGTAGCACGGCAGTGCAATATATTTTGTGTCGGAAATATTGTTTATATTTCTCAGAAATCTGAGGAAATTTCTGCCTCTGCGCGCTTTGGGGATAGTTACAGGCGTGATCATAATTAAAAAAAAAACAAATTACCAGCTTTAGGTACTTATTCAGGGTGCAGTTGGGATTTTTTAACAAATGTTAAAACAAAACCTCAAAAGCACTCAGTCGCCACCAGAGGGCGCAGCGTCCACGTCAACAGATGCACTCCACTATCCACCAGTAGGTACAGTAATGAGGCTACCATGCCCGCAACTATCAATTTGCCGTTTTAAGTGCCCGAGGTATCTAGATATATCTAGTAGTTAGCATTCAATGTAAATAAATATGAATTTTAAAGTTATCTGACTCTACAGAGGCTGGTGAGATTAGAGTTGATACAAAAATCCTAGCTTTTTCCAATTTTCGGTATTTTAAAACAAATCTTACACAACCGCACGGAAAGAATGACAGTAGCTGTCATTCTGTCGTCGTTCACAATCCAAAGATAAGATTCCCATACAAAATGATTAATTTCTTTAGTTTTTTAACTTTTTTATGGGTTTTCGTTTTTGTTTTCTTTTAAACCACCCCTCTTGACATTTTGTTAAAAGTATGAGTGTGAGTTAGATAACGATCCCCGTTCCTTACGAGAAATCTCTGAAAAAATCATTAAGATTTTCCAAAAAGGAAGGACAATGGACCAAAGGAAAAAATCTGTTATTTGTCTCAGCACGGGACTTGAACCTATAATTCTCGCTTCTCAGTCCACTCAAACCACCACGTTGAGAACAAATGCAGCATTGAAAACTGATTTGAAATGCGGTTACTGATTTTCCAATGATTAATTTCGCATTTTAACAGTAGTTTAACTGAACATATTGAATATGCATGAAGCGCTGCCCGGTGTTTTTGCATTGGCACCGTTTCTACTGTATAAGTGTATATATACTCTGTGTTGTTATTTCATTATTGCCTTTACACAGACTACATAATATCGCTTGGCGCAAATTGGCAAATTTCACAGGCGATACGGCTTTGCCATTGGTTAGAATTTTGTGACGCCAGCAGTGCGATTCAGACCTTCTCGGAATGTATTCCGAATTCGGAAAGTGACGGTTCTTCGCTGAAAAAACGTCAACTTTCAGAAGAAAATCATCGAATCGGATAAATTTTCGTAAGTCTGAATCGCACTGCTGAACTGTTTTACTGCAAGTCTAGTTATACCATAAGTAATAACATAATACCATAAGTAAAACACGATTACGATTTGACGACCTCTGTGGCGCAGTGGGTAAAGGCCCGCCTGTGACGCAGGAGGTTGCGGGTTCGATCCCCGCCGCGGGACAAATGTTAGTATGATCTGCAAATATTTGTCTAGGGTCTGGGTGTTTTCTATGTATATTATGTATGTATTTACAAAAAAAATGTATTTAAGTAGTATATCAGTCATGTGGTTCCAATAACACAAGCTCTGCTTAGCTTGGGGCTACATGATGTTGTGTGAAATGTCCACCATTATTTATTATTATTTATTAACGTCACATTATCATCTTACCAATGTACTCATAATTGTCAATTTCAACTGTGTGGAAGTGAGGAGTCCCATAGAAGACCGAGGCGTACACAAGGTTAAATCGTCATTATCGAATGACTACAAATAATTCCTGATTAGAAAATCAGGAATTATTTATATGTCATTGTTATTCTGATGCCTTTATGAGCATGTTATAGCGTATTCCAGACACAACTTCGTCCTCATAACGTATAGCCGCGCTACTTTGAGTGCGATAATGTGCATCTGTGTAAAGATAGCTATTAGCTGCACTATTTCGTGGCAATTGAATATTGAGTGGTCATTATTCCAAGGCCTGAGGGCTTAAAATTCTGTAATAGTTATAAACCTTTTTAATGCTCACGACACGCCAATGAATGAAACTTTGTTCCCAACATAGGCCCCGGAAACGCCAATATTATTTCCCTATTATTTTTCATATAAATGTGCCTTGCCAAAGTGGATCCAGTTAGTAAACAGATAAATTGCGATTGCAAAATGTCGCTTATGGTCTGCTGACAATTTCGTAAAAGTGCAAAATAAACTAGTGCTGTAAAAATATAAATAATAACAGCAAAATGTGAGCATTGCGAAGTAAAATATTGGATGCGTTAGCTTACTTTTAAAAGTAAAAAATAATCAAAAAAAGAACGATAATAGTGTAGCGTGGATCAGTTTATGTTGGTGACCTAGGTATTACGAAATATCATTTTTTCATCATAATGTAGTATCACAAGTCTAAGATAAACTTAGGCCTTCACATTTTTACTAGATGATTTATGTCAGGAGGCAATCTTTTGCCTACACTTAACGGGACACTGTAGTGCCTGGGACTATTCTATTCTATTCTATTAACCGGCCAATATCCACAGGAAAGACATGGTCAATACGTATGGGGCTGACTAAGCCGCGGGTTTCCTCACGATGTTTTCCTTCACCGTTTAGAGTTCGTGTTAGTCTAAGATTAAACCTATTCTAGACACCATACGAAGACGTTAAAAACAATAGGTACCATGCTTGTGTACCTATACAGTTTTTTAAAGTAATACAGTCGTACTTTTTGTTTGTCGTTGAGCCATTGAGTAGTTACGAGCGAACATAGGAACGGATACTACATACCCATAAATCAAATCCTCAGGTCAAACAGAAAAGGTAAAAAAGAAGGTAATCTCACTTATTTTTTGTTTTCAATCAGGCACTGATTAACTTTCACCATCTTGTACTCACGTAGATATACATACGTTAGCGTAAATCTCCCGTATCTAAGAGTAATGTCTTCTTTTCCGTGAAAGCCTGGGACGTCACCCCTTCACCCCCATTAGGGGGAAAAGATCTACGTGACTTTGAATCGAGTTTCAGACTGAAATGAGCCGTATTCAGCTGCTTTAGAGCTCGATTACAAGTAAGTACCCCCAATATAGATGTAGTTTTTCAACCCCCGGTGAAAATGGGGGGTGTTATAATTTTGTAGTCTGTCTGTGGAATCGATTTTGAAGCGGTTTCTTTTTTTTAAACTGACGTGATCGAGATGGTTCTTAATCTTTAAGAACCTAATTTATGAAGATACTAGCTTCCACCCACGGCTTCACTCGCGTGGAGAAAAGTAGCCTATGTCCTATTCCCGGTCATTATCTATCTATATTTTAAATTTCAGGTAAATTGGTTCAGTGGTTATCGAGTTATAGAGGATCAAACATACATCCATCCATCCAAACACCCAAACTTTCGCATTTATAATATTAGTGTGATTTATACAAATCGATATTTTTACGGGAGAGTCGTGTGTGAATAAATCGTTTAATACTGAGTATCTGAAAAATTTTAGGTTAAATATTTGGTTCGTTGCGAATGGATTATCTACCCTTTCTAAGTACCTTCATCTATGATCACGGCTGCAAAACAATGAAATTTAAAAGCTTTAGAGGAGGGGAGTTTTTATTAGATCTACGGGCTCGAGTTTTATCGGTTCCATTCCAACAAACTCAGGGTGTTTGCCCATTTAATGGATCAAGGTGAATGATTGCTTTAAATGTGACGGAAAATGTTGAGTAAATCCTCTAAATTGTTTAAGGACTCGTTATATCTGAGTAAAGTTTTGATTGGTTATTTGTTACGTTATTCGGCAAGTTAAAGTTATCAATAACTCCGACGAATGGCTGCTGGTTGATGCTTCTGCGATGAGAAAGGCCGTGTACTCCGCACTCTACTTGACAGATAACCTACTTGAGACTTTAATCAGAGATGGTAATCCCTAAGTTCGTAGTTAAAAAAAAACTACAGCTACAGCAAATTCGCATAAACAACATACAGAATTTAAAGGAGTTACAATTATGTTAAGAGGCACCCATTTCTTATTCAAATTATATTTAGATTTGCACTCAACATAAATCAACTAACTTTTAAATAAAACTATTCAAAAGATGCGAAATAGCTAAATTTTGACCTAGTATACAGAACTCACATCGTAGAACCTTCATATAAGCGCTAACTAAAAGTTTTATAAAGTCAAAGAATTTAAATGTAATGTTATGAAGTATTTATTATATTATACTAACAAAATAACGAAAATGTGACATACATAATGCCCATCTCACGTGTGTCGGTCCCTTTTCACATGCTCACAGTTGCAACCTAAACGGTGTGGCGTGAACAACTTTGTTTTTTATGAACACCTTACTGTTGAAAATGTCTAAAGAGAGAAGAGATTTTGGCTAAACAAAGGTCTATCTACAATAAAAAAATAAAAATACAAAATCTTTTGTGAGTTGTAGGCACTAGACATTACAATAACACACAGAAATTTCTCAGTGGCAGCAACCGTGAATCCTATTACCTGGATGAATCGAAACTTCTAGGCACTTTATTATTTTTGACGATATTTTTCGTAAGATTCTGTAGCAATTTAAATATTTTTGGTCAGCCGTGTGTACGTGTAAAGGGCATACGTCTCTCACAAAGCACAAAGCGATCCCTACTCAAGCAGAGGGACGTATTGTGCAGGTATCGCGTAGTGCCTGATCTTGATAGTTCGGGGTGTCGGCTGTTTGTACCTCGGTTATTCCGTACATTGAGCTCCGAGTGAGCTTTTGAGAGCTTTTGAGAGCACAAAGTTTTGGAATTACAAAAAGACATTATAGCTTTGGGATTTTGAGATATGAATTTTTACCGTAAAAGGGATAACAACAACAGTTAATTAACGCGTTCAGTGCCCTTCACGCACGTGCAGATGTTGCGTGCACTCGGCCATAGCATGGGCAAGGAATGCAACCACGTGATGGCTGTGCAGGGAATGGGTTAACCACAGAAGTATACCCTTTCAAACAAAAAAATAATTTTCCAAATCGGTCCAGGGCTTCTTCGAGTAATCGGCGAACATACATAAAAAACACAAAAAAAAAAGATTCCACTGAATTACGGACCTCCTCCTCCTCTTTTTAAAGACGGTTAAAAAAATAACTAATACCCGTTGGTTATTAAAATTCCGAGTATAAAACAGCTCACGAAAGTTTTGAAAGGGAACGTGTGTTGCCTACGACAATGCGGCTTGTATCACATCATATAGGTACCATATTCTCAGCCCGTTCGGCCATATTAGGCGAAACTTGGTACAATATGAGTATCTCAGCGTTAGATTAGTACACAAATCGAATCAGTTTGCACGTAAGTGGAACCTGAAGTTATAGCCGTAGACTCAGATTAAATTAGCCGCGCCAACTAGCTGATTTAATATGTGAGTGGAGATAGAACTTCAATTTATTAAGCTCAATTAAGTATTTACCTACGTTCAAGAGCCGTGTTGACTAAGTGGGTTAGTGCCTCCACTTTCGATCCCAAGGTCGCAGGTTCGAACCCGGACGTGTATGAATGGATTTTTATTTTCGTATTGATATGCGCATAACACGGGCTCTAAACGGTGAAGGAAAAGATCGTGAGGAAACCAGTTAGCTTTCTAATAGCTTCGATGGGCTTGCGACCTGTAACGTAGGGAATGTTAACTTCTGCAAAAAGTGGGAATGTAAATATGTTTGGACATACCTCTGACTACCCTCTTAGACATCTTCAAAGGATCTAAAAATGCTACAGATCTGAAAGACCGCACCTTCTCTACAGCACCTTGGAAATACGGTCATGATCATAATGTTTTTTAAGAATATTCAAGCTTCAGCACGAGCTTTCCAGTGCTTGTTTTTTTTGTGTTAATAATATATTATCTTGGTTTGAATTAAACCATTTCATCAACTTCCAAATCATAAATAACAAAAAATAGCGCACCCTACCCATTTTGTTAGGATAACAAAAATCTATCATCATCAGTATTTTGTAGGAACTCCGATTTCGGTAATGGCGAGTGATAGTGGAACCTTCTTTTCGAGGCTATCAACACTAGCTTTTGTTACCTAAAAGTTGATTCAACGTAAAATAACGGTGATGTCAGGTTACAGATTTGGGTCCCTAACTCCCAAAACCTATGCCAATTTTTGCAGTTCAGCTTAAGTTGGTGGAAACTGAATTCGGAACATTTGACCAAGCTGAATTGATCTATGAAAATTGGCACGATAGGTATATCGTTTTAGTTCTGGAAGTAGGGCCCTGGACTCTCGACCAAACAAGGCCTTTTTTGATGATGCTTCGAGAACCTCTCTTATACTACACTAGGAATAAAAAACACTATATTCCGCTTGGATTTTTCCGATCTGTCTAATAGTGACCCCGCCTTTGGATCTTTCAAGATCATGTATTGAAATGGTAGTGTTTGTATCCAGAACAATTCAGAAGTTTCTGTTTATTATACTTACTTCTATCATTATCGGTGGTTTATAACGGTAGTCGTTTCTTAAAAGCCTTCAACTATTTGGGAGCTTCGTCCCTAAAGTGATTTACCCGGGATCGGCATCCCAGTTCATTATCCCGGGATCGATAAAAGAGCGAAACTCAAGTTTGTCCCGCTATATTATCAAACGAGCCTTGGTAGGCACAAACTTTCATATATCGTCCATCCGGTGATATGTCCTCGTAAGTTGAAAAAGAATCCTTATGACTTGCAGATATTCTTTTTTCGGTATGAAATAGGCACTGTAATTTATTGTTCGTTTGGTCCCAAAAATAAACCTACCATCCAGTACCAGTCCACATGTGGGTAAGGATCACGTGAGTTTGCATTATCACAAAACGTCTGAGAGTCAGCGTTGCTCATTTTAATTTTTGCTAAAAGTCGTCAGAAGTTTTATACAAAAAACGAATTACTTTCTTGTTTGGCAAACTTAGTTAATATCACATATAGAACTTGAACAAGCCACTTACCTAGAGTTCGACCGCTTCGAAGAGTCGTGTTTCTTTCCGCCCTGCAGGTTCGGCAGGTCCTTCTGCCGCTTTTTCGTCTCCTTCCATATCCGGTGGTACAGCAGGATCATCACAGTCACCGGCACATAGAACGCCGCGATCGCGGTCCCGAACGTAATGAACTGGTTCGTCTCTATGAACTGAATGTAGCACTCGTTCGGCGGCACTTTCCTCTCGCCGTCTATGTACGGCCACGCGTAAATCCAAGGCGGCCACAACACCAGACTGAACCCCCACGCACCCCCTATCATCACGGTCGCGCGCCTTGTAGTCCTCTTCGCGCGGTACGTCAGCGGCCGCGTCACGCTGAAGTACCGATCGAAACTAATTATCATCAGATTCAACACGGACGCATTCGAAGCCAGATAGTCGAGCGCCAGCCACGTGTCGCAGATGTGCGGGCCGAGCGGCCAGTACCCGTATATGGTGAACATCGTGTACAGCGGCATCGAGATCAGACCGACCGCGAAGTCGGCCACCGCGAGCGAGAACAGGAAGTAGTTGCTGATCGTCTGGAGCTGCTTGTCGATTTTGAAGCTGATCATGACCATGGAGTTGCCGAGGACGGTGAGGAACGAGAGGACGCTGCCGATGATGGCGATGACTATCTTCTGGGCAAGGCTGTAGGGGCTGGAGGGGAGGTCGCCGAGCGCCAAGTCGGTGAAGTTGTCTGTGTCGTTGAACGCGCTCAGCATGCTGTCAACTCAGCGAGCGACACGCGCGCAAGCGCCCGCCGCGCCCACGCACCTCGCTCCTCGCTGTGGACAAAAACCACCGTCAAACACTTATCTTGCAATTATAAAAGCTACTACTAGAGTGAGTGAGGCGAAATATTTGTGTAAGGATCGTGGCTGTTGAAAATCTGCGATCTATGCCTACACGTATGTCAAAGGGGCGTGCTTAAATGACGAAAACTGCGCAAAATCGTAATACCCGTAATTACTAATGTTACTTTATTTTTTAATGTTTTTCTAGCAGTGGGATACGTCAGCTGGGCAAAAGACTCCCCCTTTAAGTGATAACACACAAAATCGATGTCTTTAAGAGTCGCGGGTGGTATGCAATGAACGCAGTTGTAGAGAAAGAACAGCAGGTACTTTTGAGAAGCAAAGATGATTGCAATTGATAAAATAAAACCTTTTCCACGTAGGGGTAGGCAGGGACTACGGATTTCCACTTAGTTTTTATCACTGTAGTATCTTGAATGTACAACAAATGACCGTTTCGCAAAATGACGTGATGTCAAATGATCATTGCAAGAGCACAGAACATTATAATAATACAAGAGTCAGTTTACTATTACGTTATTGTCAGAACTCAGAGCATACTTTAATGTCGATAATACCTAACAATAATTATACTTAATCAACAAAATACCTAGTTTTCAGGGGAAATACCACAGCTACAGTGCAATTTGTAGTAATCCTCCTTGCTTTGCTGTAATTCAAATCATTATTTACATTTTACAAACAAACAAACATTACAAACATTTTGTCTTTTTGGATAGCAGGTTCCATTTCACCTAGAACATTCGCGAAAAATAACTCACAATAGTATACTCAGTGTTCTAAAATTTACACTATGCTTCTAGCAAATAACTGATTTAAGTAATTTAATTTCAAAATCATTAAGTAGTTTTTTTTTTTCAGTCAGTACTACTGAATTCAATTTGAATCGTCAGATGAGCTAGGTGATTCTACTCCAGAGTAAAGAATCAGAACATCGAAAAATTTATTTTTTCGATGATCCTCCTTTGAATTTTCCATGCTCTAGTATTTACTATATGACGGAGGCCTTTAGGCGGCCTAAAAACTCCGTCACCAGAGTTCACCATTTGCTCATACGAACTTACTTACTTACTATACTCGTAGTTTAATGGACTTTGACGAGCGTGGTCCAATTTTTCAATTTTCCAATCGTTCAAAAAAACACATAGAACTTGTATAACAAAACGTAGGTATTTGGTATGAGCGATTATGATCTTATTGTATGCCAAACACAGGAAATGACAACGGATGTGAGTAATTTTGAAACTATTACTATAAAACCATTTAGTTCTAGAATAGTCAATACTTATAACATTAAACCACATGCATTCGCGCGTTTCAATAATAATGTGCTGCATTGGGTTTTAACGACTGCCACATAGTCATATTCATAGGTACCTACTGTCACTATAACAAGGCAGAGAATGTATTTTTCTTCTTCCACTCTTATTTCAGATTTCTAAAAACAACAACAGATTTATGAGCTGCTTGAGAGGAAGCCTTAGAGTGTATTATGAATAACCGAATTAGATAAAATAAATGTACACACTCGGTAAAATCTTCCAGAAAAGCAATTGTCAGTAAACTACATACTTATGAATATTTTTAGTCTACTTTACCACTACATATTACATACGTACAGTACATGAAAGGCGTTTAAAAAAACCATTGACGAAAAGTCATTTGGAAATGAAAATTACTCATAATTTCAACTTTATCGCAAATAAATAAATTTCAATGTCTTTTTTAAGAAAAGTAAATTAGAGCTGGTGTCGGACGTTTTCGGAAAATACGAGAATAACCGAGATCCAATCTAAAGCTTAAAGTAAGTACTGTACATAAATTCATGCATTTTTCCCGTAAGAGTAAGCGGAGACGATAGTTTTCCATTGCTAAGTTCCTTACATACAATTTTCACTTCATCCACTCTCCTGCATTCTTTAAAAGCACGCGGGTTTAGAGTACTTTTAACAACTTTAAACCTTACACCATTGTGTTTGAATCGAATAGATCCGATTCGTGCTGATCGAAACTTAACTCCCTTTATATGTATTAAGTCAATATAAGAGCATTTCATTCTAGATTCTTAGTAGTAGCCCTCGATCGCGGTTAGCAAACGCGGCTGAAATAAAACATAAGCTTGGGTGTGACGCAACCACAGACTCTACGCAAACAGATGGTTCATTGACAAAATTATGATCATCAAGTCCCTGCCTTTGTTCTATGTATTTTGATCACTGAACATTTTTTAAACACCTTTCCGCTCTTCCCAGCATCATCGTTTTTTTTTCCAACAATGTATACTTAGCAAAATATTCTTACTACTCCATTGGGTATTTAGAAAATTAGAATTTCAGTTCATTCAGGTCTTTAATAGAAAAATCACTAGACTTAATAGACAAACCGACTCAAATAGTAGGTATATCACAGGAGGACGACGACGATTCTTTATCTATGGTAGGTACCTATATCATAATATTTCATGTTTCCATAGAGAAATAAAATTTTTTAGATTTTTTTTTTATTTTGACATTTGAAATCAGCACAATCCCCTGTGACGGTTTGCGCTCGAGACCGAGGCAGGAGACCGAGACCAGAGACAGGCTTTGGGCGCGCGAAAGTGACACGAGACAGAGAACCGTGAGTTTATATGACAATTACGGTCTTGTCTCGGTCTCTTGTCTCGGTCTCGGGCGCGAACCGCCACCTTTATAGGGCCTCCAGACTCTCTGCGAGAACCCCCGAGAACACCCGAGAAGCGTGAGTGTGAGGAGCTTCTCGCCTTCTCGTTCTCTGGCTCGCCTGTTCTCCGATCGGTGTCGGTATTTTTGGCCGAGACAAAGAATTTCAAACATCACGACTGAGAAAAATTGAGAGTGCGGATAGCTTGTTTGTTCTTCGCGAAGTCTCGGCGAGACTTCTCGCCGAGCCTTCTCTCGAGAGTCTGGAGGGGCTATTAGAGTTCCGTTCAGAAGTTTACGAGAAAGCCATAGCTATTATTTACAAGTTCCTTACCAATTCTGCTATTATTTAGAGGCTGTGTCGCAGCAACATGTCACCCTGTGACCTAATTCTCATAACGGCGTCGGTTTCATTGCCAATCGTTTCGGCTCTAAAGCTGTGTTGACCTGTTTTAGTGTTCTACACGTGTCGACACGATGCAAATACATGTATAAAAAATCTAGAAGACTACCTAAATTTTTACAAAACTTGGTCCTGGTCTGCGGGGCAAAACCTTGAGAGCGTGCGGGCCTTGTGCGGTCTGCTGAGCTAAAATGGTCGCTAATGCAGATTCACGAATGATTTGCGTCGAGATGCTCGTATTAGAAATCACTAAGTTGACAATTCCGTACCGGCAATATCATCTTATTGTTTGACAGTTTTGTGGAGAATCGTAAAATAAAATGGCCACCTATGAATTGGAATTGCACTAAGTGTCAATCAAATATTATTTAATGTTTATTATTGTTACTAAAACATACTAAATACTTATTTAAAAATCAAATACTTATTTACAGAGTATTAGTAGTAATAATACGATGCAATATTAAATGAAAACCAACCGGGTTATTTTTTTTCGTGTGGCAATTTAAGGCCTAGCATGTGATTCTGCTATGAATTGAATTGCGTACAATTCAGCTAACATTTGACGTACATAAAGAGGAATTGCTTTCGCTGAATATCAATACGAATCTCCCGTGAATCAGATGATTGTGAATCTGCAATAGCGACCATTTTAGCTCCGCAGGTATTATTTGTATCGAATTCTATGGACAACGCTCACTACATCAACTTCATAATGTCACCGATTCGCCGCATCGCAAGCTGTCAAGAAGTTGATGTTCTAGTGTTACGTAGGTATAAAACTTCCTTGGTTTAGTAAACATTGGTTCATAGAGTTCCATACAAATAATGCGTGTGCGGAGTTGACAAGTTAGCTAAGCCACATTTCTACTAGGCAACATTTGGCACGCGACATGTTGCACGATATGTTGCACAACATGTTGAAAGTCAGCGCGGAACTTTTTTTCAGCAACGTTGTCTGTCAACGCATCGTCAGTCGTCTAACATGTCACCAGAGGAACTAGTGTTGATTTCAGTGGCAGTAGTTATAATTTTATCGAAAAAGAAAAACAGAAAGCAGTATCCCACATTCATAGTTTTGGTACAGTTCGATTCATTTCAGCACTCGTTCGTAGTGTTGATTTCAGCGGCAGTGGTTATAATTTTATCGAAAAAGAAAAACATAGAAAGCAGTAGGTATCCCATAAACATTCATAGTTTTGGTACAGTTCGATTAATTTCAGCACTCGTTTGTTACAACACACTACGGACTTTGTTGCGCGTCACGTCGACAACAATTGATGCTCAACTGACGATGAAACATTTGATTGATGCAACAAATAATAACCCGCGCGTCATTTTTTCGTCGGCTTTTAAAATCTATCATCTTTATTTTATAAATTCCTTGTTTATCATTCATTGATGTTTATTGGACTTTACTCTTTATATATTCAAACGACTATTGCTATTTCACTCATTGGTATGTGAGAGAATTCAGAATCAGGCAATTCAGCAAGGCTTTGTGCCAAAGGGAGTGTGAAAGCTCTCAAACGGTACGTGCGAGGTGTTTGAGTAATAATAGATGGGAAGTAAGCAGACGCTAGGTTGAAGGCGGTATCGTTTCCATAGTTTGAGGTCGTAACGCGAGAATGTTGACCTCCTTTGTGTGCGAAATAAAAGACACGGAACACTTTCATGAAAAATTTGGGAGTGTAAATATGCTCACCTCCTGCCAATATGCTATAGAGTCATATTGACTCACCCTATTGAATCAAAGCTGTTTATGAAGTAAGTCTAAGCTGAAGACAGGGCGCGATGGCGCTCATTAGGGGAGGCCTATGTCCAGCAGTGAACTGCTATAGGCTGATGATGATGATGATGATTGAATCAAAAAAATAAAATGTATTTCAAGACAAACGGGGTTAGTCAAAGGCAGGCATGCAAATGCCTATTTTTTGCGCGTAGTTAGCGTTGGCTTGCCCAGAACCTAAATCATTCTCTCAGGTTAAGGTACCTTAGGCTGAGCGCACAGCTATTCGCGCCGAATTCTCGATGTAGGTACTGCCGAATCGAACGATTCGACCGTGGGCAGGTGGGCGAGGTTTCTTACGATTTCATATAAAGAATTCTAAAATTCGATTCATTTGGCGCGTTTGGCGCGGATAGGTGTACGGTCACCTTTATCCACAGAAAAAAAAACATTAAGAATTAATCGCGGGATTCTACATGCCGAGGTACAATCCCACTCGGCCAATACCAATATCACGGCATAACAGAACATCCACAATCCTTTAGCAGCGAATGAAAAGACCACGTATTACCAAGTTCTAAGTAGATTTTCCTATGAAATTACAGCAGTGAAAGTTCTAAACTAACTTAGTAAGCTGAAGTTTAGCGTATAGAGCTTCAGCGGCCCTTGTGTTTGACAAGCACATGTTAAGTTTATGAACTTTGTCGCTGGTTTCATTTAGTCAACGGCCCAAACATAACTGTTTTTGAACACTGTTTTGTGGGTATATAGTCGCCTAGTAGGAGATTTAAAGTGGTCGCACACCTATCCATACCGAACGAATCGAACGAAACGAATTTTAGAATTTTTTATATGAAATCGTATAAAACCTCGCACACCTGCCCGCGTCCGGATCTGGCAGTTCAATTCAATTCAATTCATTTATTGCGTATTATGGGTTAGTAACAGATGGTTAGTAATACAATTTCAGTTCGTCCATAATCAGCGTCTAGCGCGTGCAATATTAGGTACCTACTTATTAAAATTTAAATTTAGTGTCATGCGTTATACAAAATTAAAAATAAATGTCAAATTGTGAATAATATAAAAATAGAAAATAAGGATTAAAATAACAATATGTGTAGATGAATTATTACAAATTTTTATCATTCAAATATTCATTTGTTGAATAGTATGCCTTTTCCAATAATAGTTTTTTAAGCTTACCCTTAAACATATTTAGGCTAGGTGCATCTAATACTTCGTGCAGTACTTCGAGGACTCGGCGCGGATAGGTGTGTGCTCAGCCTTAGTCAGCAACGAATAGTAAGTTAAGAGTATCGAATTTCAAAGCTCTATCTTCTTTTTGCTAGTCACTAAAAATCAGGTTTTTAATTATTTTAACCTAACCTAACCTTTTTGCTAACCAAATGTTTTTTTTTTCGTGAAGCTGTTATTTCGTTTTTATAATTTACTGTGCGCGTGGAAAATATATGCAATCTTGTGATGTTTCTAGGTAGGTAAATAGCAAAACACTTCTCAAAGTATTCAACCATGTGCATTGGAAAAGGCGCTGAGTGGGCAAGTTTATGCCGGCCGGTGCACACCGTTCACACACAAAAACTGTTCACCGATGTGTTTTTAACGGATCTGTTTGTGTCATATTGTATGTGTACCTACAACAGTGCGTAGGATTATATTGAACATCTATACAGTAGGTATTCAAATTGTTGTACGGTTAACTTCACGAATACAATTTTTGTCCAGCAAATTTTTGTCAGTCGGATACTTGAAAACGGTTATTACAGTAGATGAAAAAATCATTTACCTACCTATTTATTCAATATAAAAGTAAATTTTTATATCATTCTTTTCCTGGCCTTTTCTCACATTGGGGTCGGTAAGCTTGTTTTTTCTTCCATTTCCCTCTATCATTTCATTTCATTTTATTTATTCATCAAACAATGGTAGGTACACATCGTATTTGAAATTCATTATTAAATTCATCACGTATTTTCATTCATACCCCTTCCCTTTCTTAAGTACCTACTCATAAAAATAACATTTTAGGTACCTAAGTACTTAAACATTTTTAAAAGATGACTCTAAGGGATACCTACCTATTCTTTTACTTTTGATTCCTATGATTCCTATGCATTAGTGTGAATTTATACAAAAAACCACCAAAGAGCGCAGCAAAAAGTTGAAGTAAAAGCCAGATTCCTAACATTATGCCAGTAAACAGTAAAACGGATGAATACCGCTGTGTGAACTAGTGTGCTAGAACAACTAACTAGCCCGGAGACACCATTGAATCGCGTTCAATTGTTCTCGATAGAACGTTGCTTCAAGACTTGATGAGTTGAGCTATGTTGAGCTCTAGACTGCCCTGATTGGCTGACAATGTTTATTGAAGTGTGTACCTCTAACTTGTAATTTTAAACGAACTTATTACAAGTAGGTACATATTGCCTCTACTTTGCTATCACGTGTGAATAATAACTTGCTTGTTCTAATAAATTAGTAAACACAACGCTAACTTACCAAAAACTGGAATTCTGAAAGAAAGTTTGCACGACGAAAATCTACCCGCAACTGTGAGAGATCTCGCACGAGCAGTCACACTACCTACAAGCATAGAACTATCAATTTAAGAGCCATTATACAATTTCGCACTCGACAAAATCAGTGCTCGGAGGGACAAAAGTTGCTAAATTCTAACACCCGATGAACAGCGCTCCGTTTCTTAGACTAAACGGTTTTGGTAATTTTCATGTGATTGATTTATTTGAGATAGTAAAAATAGTTTTTGGGTAGGTACTTAGGTAGGTACCTATAGGTATAACACAAAACAAAGTCGGGTTAGTTACACCTTGAATACAAATAATTACAAAAAATAAATGTTTGTTTCTTTGTCCCATAAACCATATTGTGCTGATCTGATGGAGTCAGGAGCTTTTCAACAGAACTCTTCAGTAAATAGTCCGATTGAGTTGAAACTAGGATCTCAGCATGTCAGTCAAGTTCCGACTACAATGAAATAATATGGTGACAGCTAGCTCATCTGATGATGGAGTCAGGACCTGTTCCATGGAACTTTTTAATGATATGGGTATCAAATGACAGGGCTTGATGAGCGCAACACAATGCTGATCTGATGATGGAGCCAGGACCTGCTCCATGGAACTTTTTAATGATATGGGTATCAAATGAAAGGGCTTGATGAGCGCAACACAATGCTGATCTGATGATGGAGTCAGGACCTGTTCCATGGAACTTTTTAATGATATGGGTATCAAATGAAAGGGTTTGATGAGCGAAACACAATTCTGATCTGATGATGGAGTCAGGACCTGCTCCATGGAACTTTTTAATACTATGGGTATCAAATGAAAGGGCTTGATGAGCGCAACACAATGCTGATCTGATGATGGAGTCAAGACCTGTTCCATGGAACTTTTTAATGATATGGGTATCAAATGAAAGGGTTTGATGAGCGAAACACAATTCTGATCTGATGATGGAGTCAGGACCTGCTCCATGGAACTTTTTAATGATATGGGTATCAAATGAAAGGGCTTGATGAGCGCAGCACAATGCTGATCTAATGATGGAGTCAGGACCTGTTCCATCGAACTTTATAATGATATGGGTATCAAATGAAAGGGTTTAATGAGCAAAACACAATGCTGATCTGATGATGGAATCAGGACCTGTTCCATGGAACTTTATAATGATATGGGTATCAAATGAAAGGGTTTTATGCGCGAAACACAAAGCTGGGTTAGGATTTACTTTTGACTTCAATTTTTGATGTTTGATTTTTCATTTTTAATCTTGATTTTAATTTTAAAATCAAAATCAAGAAATAAAAATCAAAATAAAAATCCGAGATCCGAGAATCGAGAAATGAGAAACAAGAATCAAGAATCAAAAATCAAAAATAAAAAAATTGAAAATCAAGAATTAAGAATCCGAGATACAAGATCCGAGAATCGATAATCGAAAATTAAAAATCAAGAATCAAAATCAAGAATCAAGAACCCGATATCCAAGATCCGATAATCAAGAATTGAGACTCGAAAATCGAAAATCAAGAATCCGAGATCCGAGAATAGAGAAACTAAAATTGAAAATCAAGAATCAAGAATCAAAGTGAAAGTCAAAATCAAGAATCAAAGTCAAAGTAAACCCCGACCCAGCTTTGTGTTTCGCTCATCAAGCCCTTTCATTTGATACCCATATCATTGTAAAGTTCCAGGGAACAGGTCCTGACTCCATCATCAGATCAGCATTGTGTTTTGTTCATCAAGCCCTTTCATTTGATGCCCATATTATCATTAAAAGTTCCATGGAACAGGTCATAACTCCATCATCAGATCAGCATTATGTTTTGCTCATCAAGCCCTTTCATTTGATACCCATATGATTAAAAAGTTCCATGAACCAGGTCCTGACTCCATCATCAGATCAGCATTGTGTTTCGCTCATCAAACCCTTTCATTTGATACCCATATCATTAAAAAATTCCATGGAACAGGTCCTGACTCCATTATCAGATCAGCATTGTGTTGCGCTCATCAAGCCCTTTAATTTGATACCCATATCATTAAAAAGTTCCATGGAACAGGTCCTGACTCCATCATCAGATCAGCATTGTGTTGCGCTCATCAAGCTCTTTCATTTGATACCCATATCATTATAAAGTTCGATGGAACAGGTCCTGACTCCATCATCAGATCAGCATTGTGTTTCGGTCATCAAGCCCTTTCATTTGATACCCATATCATTAAAAAGTTCCAGGGAACAGGTCCTGACTCCATCATCAGATCAGCATTGTGTTGCGCTCATCAAGCCCTTTCATTTGATACCCATATTATTAAAAAGTTCCATGGAGCAGGTCCTGACTCCATCATCAGATCAGAATTGTGTTTCGCTCATCAAACCCTTTCATTTGATACCTACCCATATCATTAAAAAGTTCCATGGAACAGGTCCTGACTCCATCATCAGATCAGCATTGTGTTGCGCTCATCAAGCTCTTTCATTTGATACCCATATCATTAAAAAGTTCCAAGGAACAGGTCCTGACTCCATCATCAGATCAGCATTGTGTTGCGCTCATCAAGCCCTTTCATTTGATACCCATATTATTAAAAAGTTCCATGGAGCAGATCCTGACTCCATCATCAGATCAGAATTGTGTTGCGCTCATCAAGCCCTTTCATTTGATACCCATATTATTAAAAAGTTCCATGGAGCAGGTCCTGACTCCATCATCAGATCAGAATTGTGTTTCGCTCATCAAACCCTTTCATTTGATACCTACCCATATCATTAAAAAGTTCCATGGAACAGGTCCTGACTCCATCATCAGATCAGCATTGTGTTGCGCTCATCAAGCTCTTTCATTTGATACCCATATCATTATAAAGTTCGATGGAACAGGTCCTGACTCCATCATCAGATCAGCATTGTGTTTCGGTCATCAAGCCCTTTTATTTGATACCCATATCATTAAAAAGTTCTAGGGAATAGGTCCTGACTCCATCATCAGATCAGCATTGTGTTGCGCTCATCAAGCCCTTTCATTTGATACCCATATTATTAAAAAGTTCCATGGAGCAGGTCCTGACTCCATCATCAGATCAGCATTGTGTTTCGCTCATCAAACCCTATTTGATACCCATATCATTAAAAAGTTCCATGGAACAGGTCCTGACTCCATCATCAGATCAGCATTGTGTTGCGCTCATCAAGCTCTTTCATTTGATACCCAAATCATTATAAAGTTCGATGGAACAGGTCCTGACTCCATCATCAGATCAGCATTGTGTTTCGGTCATCAAGCCCTTTCATTTGATACCCATATCATTAAAAAGTTCCAGGGAACAGGTCCTGACTCCATCATCAGATCAGCATTGTGTTGCGCTCATCAAGCTCTTTCATTTGATACCCATATCATTATAAAGTTCGATGGAACAGGTCCTGACTCCATCATCAGATCAGCATTGTGTTTCGGTCATCAAGCCCTTTCATTTGATACCCATATCATTAAAAAGTTCCAGGGAACAGGTCCTGACTCCATCATCAGATCAGCATTGTGTTGCGCTCATCAAGCCCTTTCATTTGATACCCATATCATCATAAAATTCCATGGAACAGGTCCTGACTCCATCATCAGATCAGCTCGCTGTCACCCTATTATTACATTATTAGTTACACTACAATTCAGATCATTATTCTGCTTTAACGGCCTTTTTAGCCCCGCAGAAAATATGTAAAAATAGGTAATTAATAACTTAGCAACCAATGTATCAAACGCGCCTATTGCGCTATATTCTTCGTAGCCGGCGACGTGCTTTGCGAGTCGACTCAGTGCGAGCTCCGGGATGCAAAGCGATACGTCCACCCCCTAGAAGCGCTCGGCGCGGTCTGCTTGCGTCGAGTAGATAGGGTAGTAGATACGACGCGTTTTAGGTTGTTTTAAAAGATTTTTCATTGCCAATTTTTTAATCTTTTTGCATTTTTTTTTTCAGAAAAGGATTGATTTTGAACTTAAGTTTATTTCTGTTTTATTAATTTTACGAACAAGAGTTCTAAGTCAGTTCTAAGTAGCCAAAATCAAAATCAATTCTTTGGCCGTTTTCTCGAAATTTGGACTAAGTTAAAGATTTTTTTACTCAAAAACTAAATAAAGGTAGTAAAAAGTGATCCATTTAATAGTTTGGTTGACTATCACAGCAAAACATCGTAATTTTTTTATACCATTTGGACGTCAAAATGATTCGTAAATATGGTGATTTCTAAACCTCTTACAGCAAAAATTCACAAAACAGTCGCCGGTTTGAGGTCGATTAATCAAAAAGAAATAATAAAAATACAAAAGTAGCTCATTTAATAGTACAAAATTGAAATTATATTTCATGCTGTGCCATAAATTTTTTAAAAATACAGTGTTTTCATTGAAAAATCCTGCCCCGAAACATCACGTAAATCAGAAAATTACGTATAATGCCTCTTAAGTAGAAAATATGACGTGAAATTGCACTGCAAGGTGGAGATTTAAAAATCGCAAACTTTTAAAACTCATACCTAATTAAAAACAATTAAGTAGGTAACATAAAAGACAAAAAAAAAACAAGAATAGGTAGATGAGTAACTAGAGGTAATTGTACGTAGGTACTAATTAGTTTACGCTCTGTCTGATTAAAAACGTGTTTGTTTTTGTTTCTGCTCTATATTATCATAAAGATGTTCATAAAATCGCTAGGTTTTAAAGATGCTGAACGACAGCTGCATGTATTTCACTTTCAAAACTTTCGTGAGTTGTACTAGACATTATTTAACACACGGGAATTACTCACGTAAAATTATCGTCGATTTAGATACCGACAATGTTTCGATTCATCCGGAGAATCTTCATCTGGGTAAGGAGGGAGTTGCGGCAAGGTTACTCCTCGCGGTCGCGTCTCACACTGCGAGCAATGTAACGCTCGGCGCGGGACGAGGGTCGCGGAGGGAGTAGTGGGGGGCGCGCTGTTGTAGTTGCCGGTGTCGTAGGGAGAGTTGGTGCTGGGTCTTCATCCTCACTATTCAAGTCTTCTGTGTCGTGGATATTGACACACACAGTACTGACGGTATCTCTACCAGGCTCCAATGCATTACTATTGTTCTTAGTTCCGTGGAGACAAGGTTTCCAGGCTGGTGCCAAGGCCCAACCTCCGTCTCGGTTGAAATTAGGAACCCGGCTTATTTCTATTGCTTCACGAATCTTACGCGGAACAAAGAACTTTTCTCGTGACAATACCTGAGCCTTATCAAAACGAATATAGTGTGCCGAGCCCAAGGTCAAAGCGTGTTCCGCAATAGCTGACTTCTCCGTGTCAGCATTCTTCATTGCTCGAATATGTTCAGTAAGCCTGGTAGAGATATTTCTCTTAGTTTCACCTACGTATGAACTGCCACAATCACACGGAATTTTATAAACGCCTGGCACACCTAGATGGTCTCTTTCCTTAGGAGAGCGTATAAAATGTCTAAGTTGAGTGAGGGGTCGGAATATTGTCTTGATGCTATATTTTCTACGTAACAAGTGTCCAATTTTATCCGTCACCCCTCTCACAAAAGGTAAATACGCTGAGGCTCTCTCCACTGAATATGGACGTTTCCTTGCGGATGTATTCGCGATACGAAAACTTTGTTTCCACTTATATCCATTTCTCTCTAGCACACTTCTGACATGTCCTAACTCTTTATCTAGATATTGGGGGTCGCATAATCTCAATGCTCTATTGATAAGAGTTCTAGGAACACTGGCCAGATGAGAAGGATGGTGATGAGAGTCGGCTCTTAAAAACCTGTCTGTGTGTGTTGGCTTACGGTATACAGAATGTGACAAGCGACCTATGGAATCTCGTTTAACCAACACGTCCAGAAAAGGTAACTCTCCTTTGAGTTCTCGTTCAACCGTGAATGCAATCTTAGGGTGTCTCGAGTTCAAATGTCTTAGTAACATGTCTAGATGGTCCTCCTTGATGATTGCAAACACGTCATCCACATAACGCCACCAATGTTTAGGCCTGCAGGATATGCTTTCAAGTGCCGTAGTCTCAAACCACTCCATAAAAATATTAAATATAATAGCATCAAGACAATATTCCGACCCCTCACTCAACTTAGACATTTTATACGCTCTCCTAAGGATAGAGACCATCTAGGTGTGCCAGGCGTTTATAAAATTCCGTGTGATTATGGCAGTTCATACGTAGGTGAAACTAAGAGAAATATCTCTACCAGGCTTACTGAACATATTCGAGCAATGAAGAATGCTGACACGGAGAAGTCAGCTATTGCGGAACACGCTTTGACCTTGGGCTCGGCACACTATATTCGTTTTGATAAGGCTCAGGTATTGTCACGAGAAAAGTTCTTTGTTCCGCGTAAGATTCGTGAAGCAATAGAAATAAGCCGGGTTCCTAATTTCAACCGAGACGGAGGTTGGGCCTTGGCACCAGCCTGGAAACCTTGTCTCCACGGAACTAAGAACAATAGTAATGCATTGGAGCCTGGTAGAGATACCGTCAGTACTGTGTGTGTCAATATCCACGACACAGAAGACTTGAATAGTGAGGATGAAGACCCAGCACCAACTCTCCCTACGACACCGGCAACTACAACAGCGCACCCCCCACTACTCCCTCCGCGACCCTCGTCCCGCGCCGAGCGTTACATTGCTCGCAGTGTGAGACGCGACCGCGAGGAGTAACCTTGCCGCAACTCCCTCCTTACCCAGATGAAGATTCTCCGGATGAATCGAAACATTGTCGGTATCTAAATCGACGATAATTTTACGTGAGTAATTCCCGTGTGTTAAATAATGACAGCTGCATGCTCCGAAAAACGACGAAAATGCAGTTTCTTGGAGATTTCTCATCAATAAAACAACCAATCGAAAAAATAATTTAGTACGTTTGTCAATTATTAAATCACCTATCTAATGGTGTAATTCAAAAACATATTTAACATCAACTTTAGAAGAAGAAAAATATTTATCGGAGGGTTTGGTTTGTTTCGTTGATTTATTATGCAAATAAGACGACGTTAAATAAATTAGTAGATTCGAAGAGAAAATGATAAAGATACATTTTGGATTTTCAGTTACTTTCCACTCACTTTATTTATCGAGGAGATAGATAGGGAAATATAGTGTTTAGCACATAGTACAGACTTAATGAGAAGGGTGTGGTTCCAATGACGTGACAATCTTATCTAGAGCCAACATCCTCCTCGCGGTGGAATTCCTCATTACTGAGGGTCAAGACTCCCCCGCGGAAGCAACTTTTTTCTGACAATCTCATGTTTCATGAAGAGCATTGTGAAGCCTGATATTACAAGTGGCTAAATTATAAATAAAAAAACCGACTTCAATATCATGAGCAATTTTCTGCACTCTCGAGGTGCAATTCTGTTCATAACTCTGAAGAACCTCGACAGATCCTCACAAAATTTTTGTGGCACAAATCGGAAAGTATATCCTTTCAAACAAAAAATAATTATCCAAATCGGTCCAGGCGTCTTTGAGTGATCGGTGAACATACATAAAAAAGCACAAAAAAAAAAGGATTCCGATGAATTGAGAACCTCCTCCTTTTTTGAAGTCGGTTAAAAAGATGATCGAGTTTGATCAGACCATGTCATAGGGCTACGCCCTCTTGGTCGCTTGCCATCAACCCTGCCCGTAACTATCAGGATATCCTTCCTTGCGAGGTTATCCTTCTTTTATTATTAATAAGTAGAGACCGGATTTTATGCAATTTGCATATTGCATATGCATTTGCATATTTAGCCCATTTTTAGGGTTCCGTACCTTAAAAGGTAAAAAAAGGAACCCTTATAAGATCACTTTCTTGTCCGTCTGTCCGTCTGTCTGTCCGTCTGTCCGTCTGTCCGTGTGTCACCATCGATTATTTCAGGAACGGGTAAAGCTAGCAAGTTGAAATTTATACCATATACTAAGGTCTATAGTCCCTACTGTGAGAATAAAAATCAAGGTCCTGAGTCAACACTATAAAAAGATATAGGCAAATTTAGGTTTTCGTGAAAACTTGTGAGTACCAAAACTTACCTTAATTATCAACTTTTTTTATTTTTCGAAATTTTTCCTTTATTTGTGCTGGAAGACCTTGCTTGTAACCAAAATTGACAATTCTAGGTCAACCGGAAGTACCCTAGAGGTTTTGGGTCGAAAACCTAAATGGTAGTTCCCGTTGACCTAGAATAACGAAATTTGGCAAAAAGCAAGGTCTTATAGCACAAATAAAGGAAAAATTCCAAAAAGTTAAAAAAGTTGAAAATTAAAGGGTGTTCCCATACATACATAGTTGACGCCAATTAAAATTGTCCTCCGAGTTGTATGGGCGCTCATACAATTAAGCGGACTAGCTTAATTGGCACCATGGCTAGGCACGGAACCCTCGGCGTACGAGTTCGACTCGCACTTGACCGGTTTTTAGGGTTCCGTACCTTATAAGGTAAAAAAAGGAACCCTTATAAGATCACTTTCTTGTCCGTCTGTCCGTCTGTCCGTCTGTCCGTCTGTCCGTCTGTCCGTCTGTCCGTCTGTCTGTCCGTCTGTCCGTCTGTCACCATCGATTATCTCAGGAACGGGTAGAGCTAGCAAGTTGAAATTTATACCATATACTAAGGTCTATAGTCCCTACTGTGAGTATAAAAATCAAGGTCCTGAGTCAACACTATAAAAAGATATAGGCAAATTTAGGTTTTCGTGAAAACTTGTGAGTACCAAAACTTACCTTAATTATCAACTTTTTTTATTTTTCGGAATTTTTCCTTTACTTGTGCTGTAAGACCTTGCTTGTAACCAAAATTGACAATTCTAGGTCAACCGGAAGTACCCTAGAGGTTTTGGGTCGAAAACCTAAATGGTAGTTCCCGTTGACCTAGAATAACGAAATTTGGCAAAAAGCAAGGTCTTATAGCACAAATAAAGGAAAAATTCCAAAAAGTTAAAAAAGTTGAAAATTAAAGGGTGTTCCCATACATACATAGTTGACGCCAATTAAAATTGTCCTCCGAGTTGTATGGGCGCTCATACAATTAAGCGGACTAGCTTAATTGGCACCATGGCTAGGTACGGAACCCTCGGCGTACGAGTTCGACTCGCACTTGACCGGTTTTTATTATTATCAGTTAATGCATATTTTGCCTAAAATCTTGTGATGATGCATATTTTCGCTATAGGTATTTGCAATGTTTCATGGTAAGATCCAGAAAATTTTACATTAAGTATAATAGCTGACAAAGTTTGACAACAACCTTTTTTTTGAACATTTGTGTCAAATTGAAAGTTTCGTTGATGAGGCGAGTGAATTTTTGCTACAAACAAAAAGTGCTACCTTACCTACCTACCCAAATTCAATTATGACTCAAATACCTACCTAATTTTTTTATAAAATACCTACCTACCTAGTTTTTTCCACCCTTTACTTATGAACGTTTGGAACAGTTCGAGAGTACGAAATGTTACTTAATTTTTAATTTCCTAATGATAAAAATTGATATAATTACTATTTTCTTTCTAAATAATGTTGCATATTTTGACTATTTTTGACACTTTTCATGCATATTTTAGGCATTTTACTTGCATATTTGCATACATATTTCAAGCTTTTTATGTTGTTTATAATCCGGTCTCTACTTTTGCAGCTGTTAGGGTTTCCCCTTGCTTGTATTACCTTTGTTTTTTTTTTTGTTCCATATTTTTTTTTTCCTTTCGTGCCGCCTAGAGTCAACATACATAATTGATTAAAAATATATATTGTATCAGAGGATGGTTTTATAATTGGTTTTTTATCGGTTTTATATCTTAATAGTTACGAACTGTAGGTAATAGTGACCACCAGCTCATAAAAACTTACTTCATTATGTTAACGACTCTTTAATGTAAATGCAAAAACCTTAACTAATACCATGGTGTCTATTGTGTTATTTTTTGTATATTCCCATTGTTTTACAACCAAACTAGGTACGTAGTACATCTATTCTATGACCAAACTTAGCTTCGGGGTTCAGATTCATCACTTCATGTAAGTACCTACCTTAACTAAACATACCAATATAATTTAACCAGCGCTGCCTCCCTAGCTAGGAGCCAGCATTATGCTGAGACTGGGCCTATTTGGCACCACAAAGTGTATTAGGTAGGTACGCACGCACATTATTAACATTTTTCTTTAGTTTTTAGTTATTTTTGTTTGTGTAATGTTTATTTATTAGGTAGGTATGTACCTACTTTGTTTTTCCTAAAGTAGGTACTTACTGTAACTTGTGTGTGTCAAATAAACGTTTTTCTATTCTATTATATTCTAAAAATTCACGATTTACAGTTAGTTTAATAAACTTTTATTCCTAAGACCCCTTGCAGACTGAAAACTTTTCTGTAGGCCGATAATTTCGTCTTAGGCCGCTTGGTCAGCGATAATGTTTTTAAAAGGGGAAAAAACATTTGAACAACCCCTTTTGAAAACATCATTGGCTGCTAGTATAATCATGGCTGATAGGTACAGAAGGCTACTCTCAAATCTAAAAACGATACTTAGCGCTTTTTATCTGTTCCGAATTCAGTTTCCACCAATATAAGCTGAACTACGGAAATAAAGCCCGACTAAACTATTGGCCGATAGAAAAGTTTGGAATCTGCAGACAAACATTTTATAAACAGATTATTCAAACATTTGACTCGCGGTGAAAATCGAACCCGCAATCTTCTGTGTTTCAGGGGAACTTTTGCCCACTGCGCCACAGAGGTCGTCAATCTAGCCACCCGGCCTAGTCGGAAATATGCCGCGTCATCCAAACAAAATATACGCCGCTTCATCCAAATAAATGTATATCGGTTACAAAAGGCTCAGTCAGTGAGCTAAATAATCATTCGGTTGCAAAGCGGAGCAAATTATTCAAAGTGTCGCCAAGGGAAGCGAAGGGAGTGAACTCCGAAAATCCAGTGAACCAGCTCTGCACGGGCGCTTGGCAATTATGGTGGCAGCGGTGCGTCCGCGCGAGCTGGCCGGACCAAGGTTGGTCAACACATGGACTCTATTAAGCTGCTGAGCGCACACCTATCCGCGCGAAATTCTCGAAGTAGGTACTAGCAGATTCGACGCAGGCAGGTGTGCGAGGTTTACATACTATTTCACATAAAGAATTCTAAAATTCGTTTGGTCGATTCGTTCGGCGATAGGTGTGCGGCCACCTTAAACATGCGATCTAACCAAAGAGTTAATCCAACTTCATACTCCGTTATTTGTTTGAATCTTTTTATTTTGAACTAGATAAAGATAAATAAGTTAAGTAGCCAGATCAAGCATGTTTTAATGTTCTCATTTGGCTATCTGTATTTTGACTTGCTGTCGTTTCGGACAAAATATTTTGGGCCACAGTGTCCCAATTGACACTTTTGATTTTAATATTTTGGTTACTGTCGATTCGGACACCATTAAAAATAGCTGCATTGCACTACACAGTCGGATAAAAAAACAGGTCAACATGAAAACAACATTTCTATTCTGCTACTTAGTAGCAAACAGTATCTATGTCGTCTACCCATCTCGTTGCTAGTCCATTGAAACATTGTGGATTGATTGGTCCGCGTCAGGGGTGATTAACACGAGTATCGAGTGCAAGTAGCGTAAGATATGCATTATTGCCGCTCAAAGGCTGTGCAAATGTATAGAATAGAATAGAAAAAAGTTTTATTTTCGCCACTTCCGTTTACTTCCGTACCTCCGTACTTCCGTACTTCATATTATAAATGTGAAAGTGTGTTTATTTATTTGTTTATTTGTCCTGCTTTCACGTCAAAACAGAGCGACGGATTGACGTGATTTTTTGTGTGGAGATAGTTGGAGAGCTGGAGAGTAACATATTCTACTTTTTAGTAGACTGTAGTTACTTCGCTTTATTTCCTTTAACGTAAGTTATCTTTCCACCAAAATTAAAAATACGTGTACAGGATACGAAACCTAGACCCTCGCATTGAAATTCGCGGTACTATCCCACGGCAACACGGCTCCGTCGATAGTGATCTGCGGTAAAAGCTCGGATGGCGGGTAATCTAGCCCGTGACCCCATTCTGGATCGTGACACAACCAAATGTATACCTATGCACAGACATACAGATTACGGTGCCACTGAAAACCAGCGCTTCAGCAGTCTAATGTACTGCTGTAGCAAATGCTACCCCACTAGATTCAACTCATGATAGGCATAGGAGATCTCAACATCTTAGTAGAAATAATTGAGATTTCCTCCATTGAATATTATTTAACACCATTGATATTGGACACTATTGAATGATATTCTAGATCTAGGGAATATCATTCAATAGTGTCCAATCATACGAAGTCGACCAAAATACAAGCCATATCATACTTAGGCCTTTGTGTATGGAAACGAAACGCCTAAGTAGGCAGAATGACATAAAAATTAGTTTTTTAATCGTATTTTTTCAAACATGTACTAGAACAAGTTTTTAGCCAACAACCTTGAATTAAAAACTGTTGCAAAACTCGTGATTTTATTTCTCACTAGGTCACCATGGTGGCACCAGCACAGTCGCGCCACCACAGTCGCGCCACCAACAAAATGTATACTGCTTTATGGAGGGTCCCACATCTGTCCGCTGGGTTGCGCTGTGTACATTTTGTTGATGGCGCGACTGTGGTGGCGCGACTATAAATTCCTAGTGAGATAGGGCCTTACTAGAGTAGGTACCTATTTCTGTTATTTTTTATGTTTTTTAATTACCTATACGAGTTTTTAAGATGTGTGTAAACGTAAAAAAACGTCTCATGAATTGTTCTGGTACAAAATCGAATAAGTAAACTCACTATTTAAACAGACGTAATAATAGATAACAAGCATTCTGCCTCTCTCAGTTCAGTAATGGTTCGCGTGGAAGTGAGTGAGGGCGTCTTGGAAGGCGAGCTAGTTCAGAATGAGTATGGAGGAACCTACTCTAGTTTTAAAGGGATCCCATATGCTCTTTCACCTTTGGGCGACCTTCGATTTAAGGTAATTTTTAACCGACTTCAATTATGGGAGAAGGTTATTCATCGGAACCTTTTTTTTCTTTTGTGCTTTTTTTATGTTTGTTCACCGATTACTCGAAGACGTCTAAACCGATGTGGAAAATTCTTTTTTTTGTTTAAAAGTTTATACTTTCCGATTGGTGCCATAAAAATTTGGTGAGTGAAGATCTTCAGAGATAGGAACAAAATTGTTCATAACATTGAAGTCGATTTTTTTTAATTTTTAGGGTTCCGTACCTTAAAAGGTAAAAAAAGGAACCCTTATAAGATCACTTTCTTGTCCGTCTGTCTGTCTGTCTGTCTGTCTGTCTGTCTGTCTGTCTGTCTGTCCGTCTGTCCGTGTGTCACCATCGATTATCTCAGGAACGGGTAGAGCTAGCAAGTTGAAATTTATACCATATACTGAAGTCTATAGTCCCTATTGTGAGTATAAAAATCAAGGTCCTGAGTCAACACTATAAAAAGATATAGGCAAATTTAGGTTTTCATGAAAACTTGTGAGTACCAAAACTTACCTTAATTATCAACTTTTTTTATTTTTCGGAATTTTTCCTTTACTTGTGCTGGAAGACCTTGCTTGTAACCAAAATTGACAATTCTAGGTCAACCGGAAGTACCCTAGAGGTTTTGGGTCGAAAACCTAAATGGTAGTTCCCGTTGACCTAGAATAACGAAATTTGGCAAAAAGCAGGGTCTTATAGCACAAATAAAGGAAAAATTTGAAAAAGTTAAAAAAGTTGAAAATTAAAGGGTGTTCCCATACATACATAGTTGACGCCAATTAAAATTGTCCTCCGAGTTGTATGGGCGCTCATACAATTAAGCGGACTAGCTTAATTGGCACCATGGCTAGGTATGGAACCCTCGGCGTACGAGTTCGACTCGCACTTGACCGGTTTTTATTTATTTAGGCACTTGTTGATGTTAACTTTTGTGTCGTGTTTGATGTTCACTAACTGAAATTATTTTTTCGGTCACAAGAAAAAAAAAAACATTTATTTCGGACAATTTATAGATTCTAGGTTATTCTAAGAAAAGATAAAAAATAAACCAAAGTGTTAGTAATAAACAAAGAATCGACGACGACGTTCGAAATGAATCCCAACTTGATCTGATTGACCAACTTGCCGTATTTAAGCATTCATATGTAAAATTCAATATACTTAGATAAAGAAAAATTGACAATTTGGTGTACGGATACAAATGTAAGAAATGTAATACAAACATGTTAAAATTGTTGTAATTCATACAAATGTAACGGAGAAAAACGCAACCAGTGTATGAGGTTAATTCGACGTACCTACGTATACGCACGTTGCAAAATTGGATCCAAACTGCAGGCGCCCTAGCAAAGATGAGTAGGTACCTACAGTAAAGAACAAGACAACAGAACATTGAAAAGCTATTAAGTAAATGCTTTAATGTAAATAAATTAATAGTTGAATCATATTTCGATAATTATTGTAATAATGTTCATGCAATAACATCACTCAGTGTTCTGACATTCATGGCGGCCTTACTTACCGCGAGGCCCCGGGTGGCACTCCACTTTGACACTCCCTTTGAAAGGTAGATTTTTCAAAACTTTTAAGTACGGATTTTTTTTCACCGTGGTCCACGGTGACACCGCCCTGGTGCTTGGCGCCCCCGGGGCGGACCGCCCCGTCCGCCCCCCCCCCCCTCTACGCCGCCACTGCTAACTTGAACTGATTTGGTTGAAACTAAGACTACCAAGGTTCTGGAACAGCATTAGACTTTATTAGACAATTTAACGTGCCCTCCGAAGCATGGAAGTGCTCAGCTCAAAATGCCACTTGCGGTCACCCATCCAAATTGTGACCGCGCACAACGCTACTAGGTATTATAAAGAAATATACTAAGACGTATAAGGTCAGTAAACTAAAGCTGGCACGTACAACACATTCACCAGAGTTAAATATCATATTACCTACGTCTAAAATAGATAATATTTTATTGCAAAATTCTCAGGCACCACAACCACCCAAACCATGGACTGGCGTGCGCAGTGCCAAGGAGTTTCAAAGCGTCTGCTTCCAACGAGACTTCCTCAATAGGGAAGAGCTTTGCGGAAGCGAGGACTGTCTTTACCTAAACGTATACACACCAGCCCTGAACCCTGACGGTCTATTACCAGTCATGTTCTGGATTCATGGAGGGGCATTTGTCAGCGGCAGCGGCAATGACGATGTTTTCGGCCCACAGTTCCTCGTCAAACATGGAGTGATCCTCGTCACTATCAACTACAGACTGGAGACTCTAGGGTTCCTCAGTCTTGATAGCCCTGAAATCCCTGGAAACGCAGGAATGAAAGACCAGGTCGCAGCGCTTAGATGGGTCAACAAGAATATAAAAAGCTTCGGAGGTGATCCAGAAAATGTAACCATTTTTGGTGAAAGCGCAGGCGGGTCTTCTGCTGGCTACCACTTAGTGTCGCCAATGACAAAAGGCCTCTTCAAAAGAGCCATAGCGCAAAGCGGAGTCGCTGCTTGCTGGTGGTCACAATGCCCAGCTCCTAGAGAGAAAGCTCTGGCTTTAGCAAGAAAACTGGGCTGCTTTGAAGAAGATGACAAGGAACTATACGAATTCTTCAAAAATCAACCGATTAAAAACTTGATAAATGTGAAAACGCCCATCACATTGGCTCAGAGCGTTAAGACTTCGTACGAACCGCCTTTTGCTGTGGTGAGTGAGAAAGACTTTGGTGAAGAAATATATTTCCAAGGTAGTTTCGATCATGAATATCTAGCTAGCAATATACATGAGGGTGTGGAGATCTTTAGCGGATTTACAGCAGATGACGGATTGATATGCCTTACCTTAGGCAGAAACATTAATACGAAACTAAAACAGATGAGTCATTTCAACGAAGAATTTGTTCCTAAATGGATCGAACTCACCTGTCCAGTCCTGAAGCAACTTGAAATAGGTAAAGTTATAAAGAAACTCTACTTCTCTAAGAACAGAGTAGAAGAAGACGATTGGGAGCAACTGGTGAAGTTTTACACCGCAAACTATTTCTTATACGATACCACTCAGTGGATCAACTCGATAGCAAGTTTGGAGAAAATTAAAGTATTTCTTTACAAATTCTCCTGTTTATCTGAGAGGAACGTTCAAAGTAAATTCATGGGCTTAGAGTCGCTGGTAAAAAACAAGCCTGTGGTGAGCCATGCGGATGATTTGATGTACCTCTTTAATGGTGAGAAGATATGCGGGAAAGTGGATATGTCGTCGAAATCTTATCACCTTATCAATATGGTGACTACGCTGTGGACCAATATAGCGAAGCATGGGTGAGTTTTGTTAATTTATAAGTGAGACAATTTCCTGTCAAAATTTCGATACCCTAGGCACGGTAAACATTTTCTCAGATCTTAAGAATTCAAGATCCTTTCAAGTTGTCTAAATGACTTCCAACTCCCAAACACATTTTTGGTTCATGCCTACATTTTGCAGATGTTGGCGTTCCATATGTGACAGGTTGTAAACCAATCGCAGCGTTAGAAACCGTTTCGATTTAAAAAATCACTGTGTGATAATAAGCTGCAGTATTTTAATTATAATATTAATGTTTAAATTCATCCAGAGAATCTTCATCTGGGTAAGAGGAGATACTCGCGGTACGGTCACTCTTAAGGTCATAGCTGACCAGTCAACTCCGCACCAGAGCCGCACCGCATCGCCTCGGTATTTTTTGTATGGAATTCTATGGACCAACGCTCAACCACGCTATCATCAACTTCGTAACGTCACCGGATCGCCACATCGCAAGCCAAAAGTGAGGGAACAAGAGATCGCCAAAAAGCGATGCGGTGCGGTTCGGGTGCGGAGTTGACTGGTCAGCTATGATCTTAAGAGTGTTTGTTCCACGAGTCCCTCTTCTTGCCCAGACGAAGATTCTCCGATCTTTAAGGTACAATGTTCTGCATTATACTGTACATTATTTCGGGAAATTACCTCTTGCGGTCGCGTCCGCGCGTCCACGAACGACGATATTACTATAAGTATTAGAATATCTTTATTCTGGGATATGATTAAATTGTTGTTTGAATGATTAATCGTTTGATGCGGTCCCATGAACTGCAGCTTTTATTTGATATTTTCTTCTTCAGGAACCCGACTCCTGACAACAGTTTCGGAGTAACCTGGCATCCATACAACATCAAAGAGAAGCAGTACTTGGACATTGGTAGCGAGCTGACAGTCAGATCTGCTCCTAACGCTCAGGAAATGGAGCAATGGGAGAATATCTTCAGAACACATGCACCGGCGTTCGTTTGTAAAACAAAATTTAAAGTTTGAAAGTGTATAAAAGCTGTGTAGAATTTTAATTTTTATTAGAGTATTTTGGATTGCTAATCAGAAATGTACAAAACTATGCTTGCTTCACTTTCGGGCTGTGGTTGTCGGTGAACAGTAACAGATAAATTGGGATTTCAAGAGGAGAAAAAGGGTTTCGGCGCACTAACTTTTTATGAGTCTGACCGATGTGTGTGAGCTTACGCTCACTCTTCACGATGGCAACATTTTCACTCGGACATTGAGTTTCTAGTGATTTATAGAGTGCACCGCAAACTTTATGGCGGCTGAAGTTCGCGGCAGATTCGACTTTGCGCAGGTATAGTCAACGCAATAGAGAGCGCGGGCCACTACAGTGGCCAAAGGTACTTTGGCGGATAGAATAGAGTAAACTTTATCTACATAGCCCGCCTCGCCCCGCCCTTCACCGCCTTCACCTCCCCGCAATTGAGAGAGCAAAGTCGAATCTGCCGCGCACTTCAGCCGCCATAAAGTTTGCGGCGCACTATATCAATGGTACATAATATTACAATAATAGCGTAATATTCTTCAAATTAAATCTCTAAAATTCGACTGCATTTTGTCATTGCAGAACGTGTACCAGTTTTCTATTAGGGCTGTCACGTGTAATTGAAAATTTAATCACCTCGACTGGTGTTCTATCGAATTTTGTAGGAACAACGGCGTGTGCTAGTACAATGTTGACTGACCCGAGGGAAGCCAATATTGGGGGAATTTCGATAGAGATTTTGTGTGTATTATGCAATTTAACATGCACTGTATATAGGTAAGTTCGTATTGAGCTTGTAAATTGCTATGATTATATTAAATGAATTGTAAAAATTACCAAACCACAACCTCTTTGAATGTATGAATAAAAATTGATGATAAATACAATATGGTTATTAAGTACAAAAGTACAATTTTTAATATGAATCAGATTGAACGTCTAAATTAAAAAAAAAAAACAAAACAAAATGGTTGGCGAAACAAGATTTGGTTTTACAACTAATAATTGCTACAGGGCAATAATAGGTGCGTAGATGCGTGTGATGCGTGCGAAATAGCAGTGGAGATGCTAAGAAATAATGTGTGTAATTAGTAAATAGCTTGAAGCCGCGTTTCCACTAGGCACATTTGGCGCACAACATGTTGCACTACATGTTGCCCAACATATTGAAAGTTAGCGCGGAACTTTTGTTCAACAACGTTGTCTGTCTACGCATCTACTACTATGTCAGTCGTCGACAACATGTCGCCAGATAGTGTTGACTTCAGCGGCAGTGGTTATACGCGTCACGGCTCCACTCGACATCAATTGATACTCAACTAACGATACTCTCTAAACAAACAACATAGAGTCATGTTACGCGCCAGCTGGCAACGTCGCGCGCTGTTGTGCAACGTTGCCGTACATGTTGAGCGTCACGTGTTGCCTAGTGGATACGAGGCTTTATCGCTTCAAAAGATTTCGTATCCGAACAAAATAATGAAATATCTCAGTTGCTTAACGGACAAGTTGCTTTACGGACAAGATTCGCAATACCACCCTGCGTTCGAAAACGGGCATTGCCGATGTAGGTAGGAAGACAGCCAAGCTAAAATGGGATTGGGCGGGCCACGTACGGAGAATGCACCCTGAAAGGTGGGCATCGATCGTCACGAAGTGGGAGCCTGAAGACGGGCGGCGACGCCGAGGCAGGCCTAGAAGACGCTGGCGTGATGATTTAGATGCCTTCCAGGAAGAGTGGTGGGAGGCGGCCGGTGATCGCAAGAAGTGGAAGGATATGGGGGAGACCTTTGCCCAGCAGTGGGACACTTTATAGGTTATTAAAAAAAAAAAATCTCAGTTGCTTAAATCAACAAGTTTGTGCGCACTCTGCAAGATTACAAGATGGCGTCGCGTCGTCAACACCCTCTATGCAAATCTTGAAGGTAATATACAACGGGTTTTTATGAAATTAAGGTTTTTAATTATTTTAATGTCTCTTTTATTGAATGAAAAGCCATTCAAGTCGCATCGCTAATAAGACATAATTTTTTAAATAGTTGCATGGTTTAAAAAGTGTTTTGGAAATCGAATTTGGGCTTTTTAATATGGTCAAGCACTCGTCTGATTAAACTAAGGGTAAGTTCTAAGTATTCAGGAAGATATAGGGCCTTACTTACGAAAGATGTTTAAAGTTGAACACTGGTTAAACAACGTCCTGTCTTTATTTGTGGATAGTGACGAATAGAGACAGGACGTTGTTTAACCAGTGTTCAACTTTAAACATCTTTCATAGGAAAGGGGAAAAGTGTTCAAATGCGTTTATTTTAAGTACTTACTAGTTTACAAATTGTACCACACGTCTCTACAATTTGTACCGAAAATGTCCACGAGCTACATAACTTCGTAACTTCGAACGTGGGTTTCCACGTGCTAGCTAAAGCTTAGCAAACAAACCGATTGCAATTTCACAAAAATCGGTTTTCCAGGTTTGCAGAATATGAATCACAAAAAATACGGCGACATAACTGTTGAATTTGTTCATTTTTTTGCTTCGAATTCACACTGATGATAAAAATAACATGCAATACGCTCACTTTGCGAAAATAATGTTTTACGAAAATCAACAGCAGATAAATAGTATTTTTCGATGTTTTGCTAACTCAAAATGTTTAGGGGCATAAAAAATACCGTCGGAACTTATTTAGGTACCTACACTACACCAGTGCAGCAGTGGTTTTGTGCATCATTTTTATATTTTCACGCTTACGAGAGTAGGTACTTACTTACATGAACTTGGTTAGTAACTTGGATAAGTATGTACAATAATCATGTTGTTCAAGAAATTTATGTCTATTTATGGCATTCATCAAGCTAATTTAAAAATATCTAACAAAGTAAACGAAAATTTCTTCTTAACAAAAACTAGCGAACATTCATTTAGAAAAGTTGAAACCTAGCCTGTTGTACCAAGATATTTAAACTGGGAACCAAAAGATGATGATGATTGGAAAAATATCATAAATAGTTTAATTATTGCCTTTCTCCCACCAAATACCTGGCACAACCGCAATATCTTCAGGGAGACAAGTAATAAATACCTATCAGCCATCTTGTCGGCAAAAGCAATATGGCGGCATCGTAAATACTCTGTGGTCGTAAATGGTGGGAATCGAACTTTACGACTAGACCGCAACTGATTGAAATTAGAGTTTGTAGTCTGCTTTTAATGGAGTTTAATTCAGTAGAAAAGTACTGGCCAAGTTAGATATACCTACTTAGGTACTTTTGATTCGAACACAGGGCATGTAGGTAAGATCAAAGATTTTTAAAATTAGGTAAGTATAGGTACCTTTACAAGCTTTTATTTAGTTTCTGTAAACTAATCCGGTGTATGTAAATTTAGATTTAAGCGGATGGATCACCTAAAAAAACGTAGGCCCCATACCATGTTTGTTGCCCTGATTCTTCACGGTGTTGGTTGCGAAAGAACAGGAGTAGATTCACCTAGCACTTAGTAGCACTTAAACGATTCAAAGTGGTCAAAGCGGTCCAACTGAATAAATGATATTTGAATTGAATTGAATTGAATCGTAGAAGCTTTTGAACAACTGCTTTTTGTTCAATTGAATCAGCTCACAGTTCCACTAAAAGCTTATTTAATTTGATGGTACGTTGTTAATTAATGGCCGTTTTCTTTCTTTTCAACTTAAAAGCACCTAATTACAATTTTGTGGTCATATTGACAAATTGGAAAATATGTTATCTTGAAAATTGTCGGTCCTGGCTAGTCGTTATGCCATAAATGAGGTTTTCGGCGTCCTAAAAACTCCGTCACCAGAGTTCACCACTATCATGTTATTTTTGTCTACAACAGGTAATCTTTACCAATAAGTACCTTTTATAAATACAAAAGTAACTCTGTCTCTGTCTGTGCGCTTTCACGGCTAAACTGCTTGAGGGAATTTTTATATTTGGTATGAGTCATAGTTTGAACCCTAAGGCCTCTATTAATTAACTCCGCTCAACTTCTGTCTAAGTTGCACCACAGATTTAACTAAAGCCATCCTTATTCGTCACTGTCTAACAAAAAAGGATGGCAATAGTTAAATCCGTGGTGCATCTTTGACAGAAGTTGAGCGGAGTTTATTAATAGAGGCCTAAGTGAATTGCACATATTATTATGCTACATTTTATCCCGGAAAAAAGCCGCGGACGACATCTAGTAATTAGTATAGTAAAAAATATTTTAGAGAGCAGTTAAGCTCCATTGCTCTTGCTTTGAATTTTAGTGCTATAATTGTTTTATTTTACGGCTCCGGCCAAGTCAACCATCACCGCAACTTGTCGACTCCTTTACAACTCAATGACGCTGATATTAACGCCCCTATTCGCGTACTTTCATTATATTTATGACTCCCACCTTTACTGGCTATAAAACAACCGTGATAAAGATGATAACGGCCTTAAAGTCAAGACTCACTTATCAATGTATAACTTCCTTTTTGTACGTTGATGTAATCAGTTCAGGCTTCAAAAATTCATTTATTTATCGATCGAGCGAGCGAAGCGAGCGAAGATCTTAGTGGCAAGTTAGGCGATTTTGCTTTGTATGTTTGTATGTTTGTATACAGGGTGAATTTTTGAGACGGGGCAGTAAGGGCAGCTACCTTAACCGTTGTAGCTAGAGGAAAACGTTCTTAGGAGACCATCCTTAATTTTTGAAAATATTTCGACCTGCATTCACAGATTTTGAAAAAAATGTACAGTCAGCGAGAAAATGGGTCATTTACACAAAAACTTTTTTTGATGCCAATCGATCCTGTTTCATCTAAGGATAAAAAGGCTCTTTTAGACCAACTGAGGTTAGAGTACTAGAAAAGTCAGAAATCGCTAAAATGTATTTCTGAGACAAGACAGTAAGTGCTACCTTAACCGTTGTAGCTACAGGAAAACGTTTTTAGGAGACTATCCTTTACTTCTGAAGATATTTCAACCTGCATTCACAGATTTTGAAAAAAATGTACAGTCAGGGAGAAAATGGGCAATTTGCACAAAAACTTTTTTTGATGCCAGTCGATCCTGTTTCATCTAAGGATTAAAAGACTCTATCGGACCAACTGAGGCAAGAGTACTAGAAAAGTCAGAAAACGCAAATAACGTTGATTATTCATTTCGTACGAAATAATTTTGTCATTTGTCATAATTTTTCATCATTTTGTCGAAATATCTTCAAAAGTAAGGGAAAGAACGTTTTCCTGTAGCTACAACGGTTAAAGTAGTTGCCTTTACTGCTCCGTCTCAAAAATACATTTTAGCAATTTCTGATTACTCTTACCTCAGTTAGTCCGAAAGAGCCTTTTAATCCTTAGATGAAACAGGATCGACTGGCATCAAAAAAAAGTTTTTGTGTAAATTGCCCATTTTCTCGCTGACTGTACATTTTTTTCAAAATCTGTGAATGCAGGTTAAAATATCTTCAAAAGTTAAGGATAGTCTCCTAAAAACGTTTTCCTGTATCTACAACGGTTAAGGTAGCCCTTACTGTCTTGTCTCAGAAATACATTTTAGCGATTTCTAACTTTTCTAGTACTCTAACCTCAGTTGGTCTGAAAGAGCCTTTTTATCCTTAGATGAAACAGGATCGATTGGCATCAAAAAAAGTTTTTGTGTAAATGGCCCATTTTCTCGCTGACTGTACATTTTTTTCAAAATCTGTGAATGCACGTCGAAATATTTTCAAAAATTAAGGATGGTCTCCTAAGAACGTTTTCCTCTAGCTACAACGGTTAAGGTAGCTGCCCTTACTGCCCCGTCTCAAAAATTCACCCTGTATTTGTATGTTTGTATGTTTGTATGTTTCATTTTTATGTTCTCGCATAACTATCGAACCGCTTATCCAATCTGTATGAAACTTGATAGGTCAATAGGTTGTGCTATGGAAATTTGCTGTGGAGCGTATGAGCGTAATCGATGAAGGGGTTGTAAAGATATGGGGTTCCCAAGGGGGTAAATTTTTTTCAAAGTTACCCAAATATATTGAGTGGGGTGTCATATGAAAGTACTCAATTTATACATTCCAAAATGGTTTTTAGTTTTCTTCTAGGTTCTATAGTTTTTGAAATACTGTGAAAAAGAAAAATGATGAAAACCAATTAACGGAAGTATGGAGAGAGCTCCCGTTTCATAGAGTTTCGATGTATTCGTAGGTCTGGTTAACCGAGAAAGAGTGTGGCATCGTTGTGGTTTGGTTTGCAATGATTTTAGTTGGTAGGTAGGTATAATTGATATTTTTTCTTGAAGATTGAAAATAAAAGCCGTGTTGGCCGAGTGGAAGAGTGCTCGACTTTCGATTCATAGGTCGTAAGTTCGAATCCTGGCCGTGCTCATCGATGGATTTTTCGTTTAGAAAAATTTAAATGCGCATGAACACGAGCTCTAAACTTTCTAATAGCGGCGATGGGGGAGGGGGAGGGGGAGGGGAGGGGAGGGGAGGGGGAAGGGGAGGGGAGGGGTGGGGGGAGGGGGAGGAGAGGGGTGGGGGAGGGGATGGGGAGGGGGGGAGGGGTGGGGGGAGGAAGGGGAGGGAGAGGGAATTGATTTTCTCATACATTTTGTATTGAACTGCTATTTTAATAATTTCTCGAACTAAGAGGCCTTTCCTGAGGCGCGAAACGAAGTTCGCGGGGTCAACTATTGAATATAAAAAATAGACACGACTTAATGTATTGCATTAACGTAGGTATAGGGGTAGTCAGAAACAAGTCCAAATCTAGGCTATCAACGCAACGGTGCGCGAGATCTCAGTTCGGGGTGAACTACTAGTTTAATGTTTTCAATATTTAAAATACATAATGTTGAACTGCTAACTATAAGTATAAAGTCGATGGCAGCAAAGTAGATGCGGACATTTACAAAAACGCTACTTTACAGGAGAGCACATTTAGTAAAAACATGTTGCCTTTTTGAGAGTTATGAACCGATTAACATGAAGTTTTCTGAGGTGCATTAAAATAACCTTCTTTATTGATTGTATAACAAATTTTTTTGATATATCACTGTTTTACTGAAATAATGTAGATGTACTTTTATACTCTGAAAAAACTTCGACGTAGAAGAAGACATCTGCCTGATATCCGTTTATACGTTGTGATAAAAAAAGCGTTCATTCCACCTAAAATATCTAATAAACTAAGATAATGAGCATCCGGTAATATTTCTAATGATATTTAAAGAAAATCTAAGCACCATGCAAACAGTATTCTCCTTTTTTTGACCAAATTTTGTAGATGTCTTCATTTACTTTGCATTTAACATTTCACTAAACTTCATCTACGTCTATCAGTTAAACTCATTTAGTTCCCAAAACTCACAAATTAGTAAAGGTATTTATACCTTTTTTTAAGAAAACATCATGAAATTTATTATTAAGTAGGTATTACACTAGATACCAGTAACTATCAACTAAAACAAAAAAAATCGAATACCCATCAATTTCTAACGTCTCTCTTTCTTAAAAAATCAGTCTTAGAAAGTTAGTTAGTCAATTAATTATAAGCCTCATTGGCCAATAGGTACATGGGAATTTATTAGTAATTCCCATTGTTTATCATCATTACCCAATCCTTAAAAATAAATCAAATACCTACTTACCTACTTCGTGTTACTTCGTCACTAATTTTACAGTTTTCGCAGTAAGCAATTTTTACAGTTTACAGTTAGCTGCACATCTTTTTATTTTTTTATCAATATTAAGAAAAAAAATCTTCTTCTATCGATCGAATTCTCTTTTCTGCATTTTCTGCTTTACTTCCTAACGTCAACTGTAAATTTACATCGTTTTCTCCGAAGGAGAAAAGCTTTCACTAGAAGCACCATTGCTGATGATGTTGCACTAGAATCAGTGATTAAAATGTATGGTAAAGTTATTTGTGGATTGAAAGAACGTAAATGATCATCCTCAGCAATAAGTTCCAGCAAATGCGATTCTGTTTCAAATGAAATAAACCCATGAGGTATAGGTGTTATTGCGCGTGATTGAGGGCAAACAGTTAAATTAGCTAGACTAGCATTTGGCTTAGCATGTATTTTAGCAGAGGTTGTAAGTGATAACGCTCTTTATCATCAATCAAACGATGTTCAAGTGTGTCATTTCCTAAGATCAGTAAGCTGTAAATAATATTAACTTATGTACCTAGTCATATTGAAAATTTTATGGACACGGGATTTTATCGCGTAAATAAGGTAAATTACGCGATAAAATCCCGTGTACATAAAATTTTCGATATGAATGAATAGTGATCGCGAAAGTTTAAGAAAGACTATTAAGTACCTAGTGGTTTGATGTAGAGGAAATATGTGAAAATATTAAGGGAGGACCTAATAAACGCCACATACGATGGTGTAAAGATGGCAAGGTTCTACACGAATTTAATTTATTTGTTGTAAACCTGAAGATGTAGTTGAAGAACATTCTAAATATTTTTTAAAGTAGTTTTTAATAAATGGCATTAACCTGCTTTTATGAAAAGACCCTCTAAACATATAGGTATCTTAATTGCCGTAAGTGTCTGCTTGTAGATCAATTAGCTGAATTAATTCATTTTCTGCATCTTAATTTGAAAATAAAACAAAGAATTTGATAAAACCAATGTGTAAAATAGTGTATCTACAGAAAAATTAATGAATTTCCTTATAAAACACAGAATAGTAAATTAATTAGATTGGGATATATGCAAAAAGTACGACGGATAAACGGATAAGTGGCAGATGTCCGTGCTTACGTCGTACACATTTTTGGGCCACCTGTCGAAGCTCCGAAGTAAAGGCGGTCATATGTAAATGTCCGTTTCTACTGCGACGTTTTTTAAAATTCGTGTGTAGATGTCTTTTTATACGTGCCAGATTTTCTTCATTATTTTGAAATTCGAAATTATTTTAATGCAGACTTGTAGATAAGGTTAAAATAAGCTCATTTTTGTAAAAAAAGCATTTTCGCAAAAATGCAGATGTCCGTTTCTACTTTGCTGCCATCGAAGTTATGTAGGTACTCGTGATTTTATGTAAATTATCAGTTGATCAATCAGACTAGTGTTGATTTACTTAGAATACTATTCATCAAATGTTATTCTAATGTTTTGAGCAAATAAATTATCTTTATTTTTATCTTTATCTAATCACAAAATCAATGTTGCCAGAAACATTGTTTAGATCAGTTTCTTATGAAAAAACTCTAATTCACCATCTCAGTCAGTTTTCGACTCGGCACGACATTTGGGAGAACGCACCACTAAAGACAAAGATCGAACCCCACTCTGTTGCGATAGAAACAAATAGAACACTACAAAAGCTTCCAAACACAAGCTATTCTGATAAGAGTTATCGACAAGACAAAAGAACCATTTTGTTCTAACATTGAGTTACTCAAGTGCTTTGAGTATAAAATATTCCCCAACTTGAGCCCTTTAAGTTACGAAGTATTTCTGCGAAGTTACACGAGCTCTGAGAAAACATTAAGTCCTGACCTACTTGTAGCAAACACGTGTTCAAAATATTACATAGCGCGCATGAACAAAATTCACGCGTGTAGAATGTAGATCACTGAAAAATTTAGATTCTCGATAATCTTAGAAAACATATAAGTATTGTACTTAGCAAAATAGTTGTGACTCTGTGTCTGTTTCATTTTGTATAATCCAAGTAAGCCACATGAATGAGTCCGAAAAGTAGAAGCCAGTCACAATACAATTGAAAAACTGTTTGTATCTACAGATATTAAACGAAACAGACACGTAGACAGACAAAATTAAGTATATTCTTCTGTACAGTTTGTATAAACGTATTCATTTCTAACGTAAGGTAGCCGCACAGACACGGCCCGCGCAGACACGGACAGACACAGTGTTCGCGCAAAGAATTTTGTCTGCGCGGTGCGTGTCTATCCGTGTCTGTGCGGCTACGTTACACTAGCTCATAGTTTCTCAACCTTATTTTGCCCACCGCCCACTTTGAGAATTTTTTTTTCAAGAGCCCCCCCCTTCCCTATCTTAATGCGCCATCTCAATGCCCCCTAATTTTTTCTGGGTCTCCTACTGCCCCCTTGAAAGTTTCAAACGCCCACAAGGGGGCGTTATCGCCCACGTTGAGAACCTATGCGCTAGCTGCTGGTCAATGTAAATGGAGAATCGTAACGGGACCGTGCAGATGCTTCTTCTCTCAGTCTTTTATTTAAGAGGCCGCGGACGACGATGTCTGTCGTTGTCTGTCGATGTTTGGCACGCTACGTGTCTGTCGCTCAATGCCTGTAGATATAAACAGTACTTGATTCAATCAGGAATGTGATGAGAGTGAACGAAGCCTTAAGAAGTGTCTAAGGATCGTAGCAAGTGGAGATCTGTGGTCTCTGCCTACCCCTATGATGTGCAACAGGCGTGAGTTTATGTATGTATTGATTCAATCAGCTCCATTCATAATCGCTAGATTTATCTATTATCGTATATCTATTTTTCCTTCTAGAGGCTTCATTCGCCCCAGATGGCACGCACGCCTCATAGCACGGGTCGCTTATTTATAACAGGTTATATTGTGAGCTGGTATTTAAGACCCTTGCCACATCGGTATAGCTTGATGGTATTTAAGGAGTGCAATGAAAAATAGCGATTAAAGCAATAAACGTGAGGGGCGATGTGTTTCTTCACATTGAGTAAACTGCAGACTAAAGTATACCTACCTGTGTTTATGTTCTCAGTAAATAATTCAATTTTTTTTTTTCAACTAATTGTGTTTAAAATTAATTAAAAATAAATATCTGTTTGCCATTTCGTTGGTGTTTTTCGGATTAAGTACATATTTTTTTTTATTCAGACAACATAAGTAGGTTTTTATTTGGTAAGTAATTAAAATAATCTTTAAAAAACTAGCCGAAAGCAAAACAAAATATTACTTTGCAAATCTTTGCAGTAGTAAACTAATCGGCTACGAAACTGCTACGGTGCGGTGTAGCACCATTCGTAGCAATCGTAGCTGTTACTATTGAAAATAAATTATTTTAAAAGGGAGTGTATTTTAATGACGTTAAGTATACTCGTACTGCGTGTAGTAAGAGTACCTACGAATAGGCCTTCAGAAAATACATTATAATAAATTGCCGCTGAAAAACATTATAATCACACTAATAATATTGTAAATGCAAAAGTTTGGATGTTTGGATGGATGTTTGGCTGTATGTTTGTTCCTCTATAACTCGACAACCACTGAACCCATTTGGCTGAAATTTAAATTTAAATACAGATAAATAATGACCGGGATAAGGACATAGGCTATTTTTATTCGGGTACCACGCGAGCGAAGCCGCGGGCGGAAGCTAGTAAATTACATAGGTACTTAATCTTTATATACTACCAGTAATATTTATAAGTACCACTAATCTAGAGTGTTTGTTTATTACACTTTTGATATTATAGGAAACCAGCTTAATATGGCTTATCAGAACATTAACCCTCTCATTGATTGCCTTAACACGACGGAGTTACGTGAAAAACCGCTTTATCTTGACAAGATGAGTGACCGATAGTATTATTCATTACTAGCTTCCGTCCGCGGCTTCGCTCGCATTACACCTGAATAAAAAGTAACTTATGTCACATTACTGGTTATCTATCTACTTATATTTCAAATTTTAGCCAAATTGGTTCAGTCGTTGTTGAGTTATAGAGGAACAAACATACATCCATCCATGCATCCAAGCATGGATGGATGGATGTAACAACCAAACTTTCTCATTTATAATATTAGTGTGATAGTGTGATGATTAGTGTGATGACTTTAGCCATTGTATAGATAGTATATGTTTTTTGTACATAAAAATACAAATTACTGCGAACAAGTGTATTCCATCTCATTGCCCGAAGACATTGCACAAAAATGGCATTAAAAACGTGCCGTTAAGAGAAACGGGCTAACCGAACCACGCCGATAACACAATTAAGAGCCACTGTCGTGAGTTTATGGGCGAGACAACTCAGTTAGGACCTGCCATTTCAGAATAAAGTTATCGTGTGTTGGGAAATCAGAAAATATGCTACTTACCTGGTGGCAATTCTACTAGATGACAACGTCAATCATTCCGCTGCGTTTTGTTTCGATCTCTTAAATGTCAGCCATTTGGTGATTATTAGAATGGTTCTTCAAAAATTTGTTCTGCCAAAGTCCAAACCTTAGCTTAAAACGTCACCACAACTGAGTCGTTTGTCATTATTAGAATAGGAAACAGTCGAAAATCTAAGGTTTAGTTGAGGGTTTGCTTGTGGTTCATAAAAAAAATTTTATTAGAATTGCCACCCTGGTATTACAAACTGTTAGGGCCCTATCTCACTAGGACATGGTTACTCCATCACAAACAAAATGTACGAAAACGACGCCTGCATGCTGATTGTCTAACTTGTCTCAAATCTCGAATTGGTCTCAAAGCATTTTTTTTCATTATTTTTTTTTATATTCTTATGGAAACCAACAGGTAGGTATAAAATAAATGGTTAGTAAATGGTTAATAAATGTAATTAATCAGCAGCAGGATACTATATAAGATGCGAAGGCTTATAACTAATTTCCACAGATAGAAATAAAAAAAACTCTTTTTAAAACTTTTTTAGATGGGCAGACAAACATAGAATTTCAACGTTAATGTTTCAGATAAATAGTCCGCTGTGAAGTCACCTTTAGAAAAGTTCAGTAGGTGAAGACATATTACCTACCTACCTCAGAAATCAAACCATAAAAAAAGTTGCAAGTAATATCCAGTGAGATTTTCACACTTATTCATCTGAACATAAAGTAGAAAGTTACACAGCAAAGTTTTAAAGGAAGATGCCAAACTCCGGTGTTAAATCATGCATATTGCTGTATGCCTCATTCGATACGCACTGACTAAGAGCTATAAAAGAACCATTACTAAAATCTAAAACAGAGTTTTATAAAAGAATATAACGTTGTAAAGGCCATAAAAAACGTGGATGGCAAGAAACCTCTTTTTTGTAAGTACATATTTTTTATAAAATATGAAGGTCATAACCACTCCCGAAGATAGACCATGATTCTATGACTCAGGGAATCTTAGATAAGTGACATAAATTAAAGTTTTTTTTTAAGTTAGTATGCATAAATTAATAATGCTGGACATTTTACACAGCATCATCTTGCCCCAAACCTGTAAGCACGAGGAAATCCATCTCCAAAGTCAAATCTTTTTCTTTATACTACTAAGGTAGCAGACAAGCATACGGCCCACCTGATGGTAAGCGGCTACCGAAGCTTATGAACGCCTGAGACACCAATCACAATCTATGTAACTATGTCTATGTTTTGTATGTCAATTGCCAGTTTACGTTCCCCCTTTATACAATTGATTTTTTAAGACAATAGTTATTTGTACAACAAGAGGGCAAAGTTGATGTTTACCTCGAGTGCTGATTTTGAATCCCGAGCGAACGAGGGATTCTAAGAATTGAATCACGAGCGTAGCGAGTGATTCTACGTTAGAATCCCGAGTCTAGCGAGGAATTCAAAGGCACGAGATGTGAAAAACTTTGGTCTCGTGTAGCACACAAATTTTTTCACCTCAGCAGCGAGAACATTAACCTACAAATAAAAGATACAACTTTGTACATAATGAATCAACTAATCCATAATAGGTATTCATTTAAATCTATTTAAAAATAACGCATTTTTCTCAGAAATTAAACGAACATATAACAGTTATTGTAGTTTTGTAAATTAAAAGTTTCTGTTTTGTTCAGAACTTACCTACGTGCTTCTCAGGAAGGGAACTTTGTTCATCACAATCACTTTTTGTCTCAACTCTTCTCTCTGGAGATAAATTAGTGTATTCGCCACTGGTTTCACTCCTCTTTATTGTTTTATGAATTTTCAACAAATAACTAGCGTAACAGAAACAAATTCCCGCTATTTTATTTTTAAAAGGTGCGCTATTTGTTTTTTTTTCATAGACAGGCTAGCGATTGACCGCCATGCACTATCACGTGTCAATCGACGACATTCGAATTTTAAATCACTTTTCCTCACTGAAACCAGTGTGCAAAATGCGATTTTGCACACTGGTTTCTCGCAGCAAAGGATGCCATTTCGAGCTGCTGAGGTGAAAAGACACTTTGTGAGCGTGCTCTCTTCAAGATGCTACTTAACTTTACTTTTATTTTCATCAACTACAACTTAGACCAACTGATACACATCTTTCTTGTCTCACCATTCCTACTTACTAAGATCCACAGCAGCAAAGTTTGTTTTTGTTTTTTTTTTTACTCTAAACTTCCTAAGCTATAACTTGTTGAACCAAATCGCCGTCTTAGACATCACAAGCTAATAAATCTTTCATTTCGCGTAAATCATTTCGTCCTAGGTAATCGTAAATTTCCCTACTGGTACTAAAAACATCGTAAAGATTCTAAAAGCACCTAATATACATTAAAAAGCGGTCGTCAAAGTAAAATCTCGTGAAATTTTAAATAGGCTCGTATCTTCAGGGACTGAACCTATTGGATACTATTGTCATCTTAATACTGCAAACGGGGTCATAAATCATGTTAAAGTAAGTAAGTTCGGATGAGCTATGGGCCAACTCTCGTGACAGAGTTTTTAAGCCACCTCCGTCCTGGCTTAACGCAGTGATTCCCAAAGTGGTCCAGGTGGACCCCCAGGGGTCCACGGGAGACTCGAAAGGGGTCCACGTTGGCGAGAAATTTTGGGAATATGGTAGAAATGTAGCAGCAGGGGGTCCACCGAAACCAGTAAAATTTTAAAAGGGGTCCATGAGAAAAAAAAGTTTGGGAACCACTGGCTTAACGACTTTAAAGCCGGGACCGACAATTTATCGTGCCCTTCAAAGCACGGAAGTGCTCAGCTGTTAGTGCCACTTGTGTTCATCTATCCAAATTGTGACCACGCACAACGCTGCTTAACTATTAGCACACGAAATCTATATGCAAAAGCGGCGTCTAACTACTTATATTTACACTACATAATGTCAGTTTTGTACACAGTAAGGTTGTCACCGTATGAATAATATACACTATGGTCTCGGTCTCGTCTATGCGTCTGCGCGTGTCGCGCGTTCCGTGCTCAAAGTCAGCTCCTCGCCAACCCAAAATCAGTGTACATTCTATACGTAGTATTATTATCTGTTCTGTGCTATTAGTATTAGAATTCTAGAATCTGGAGATGGCTAGAGTCGACAAGAAAATACTGTAGTGCCTGGGACAGTGTTTCGATTGAGCAGCATTTAAAAATTTCAGTCTAGCATTTCATAAATCTAAGTCGCATTTGGAAAGATCAAGGGGAGGCCTTTGCCCAGCAGTGGGAAACGATAGGCTAATAATAATAAAAAAACTTGCAGTCAAACACAAACTTATTTTAGGAAAACTGACACCATATTACCAATACGCTCCTAAGGCAGTACTGGAGAGTGATCACTTCAAAATGTATTTTGATCGTGCAATTTTAACAGACAGGACAGTACATTACAATAGACCGGATATTACTCTAATAGATAAAACTAATAAAACTACTTATTTAATAGATATTGCTGTTCCAAACACTCATAACATTCAAAAAACTGTTACTGAAAAAATAAATAAATATTCTGAATTAAAAGAAGAAATCCTAAGAATTTGGAAAATGCAAAAGGTGTATGTTGTGCCTCTAGTGCTCTCCTGTACGGGTGTAGTGCCAAATAATTTACTTCACTACCTCAAAGTTATAGATTTACACCAGTGGTCGTCAAAGTGCGGCCCGCGGGCCGCATGCGGCCCGCGAGCGATGTTGGTGCGGCCCGCGGACGATATTGGCCCGCGACCAAGCAAACAATTTCGGTAGATAATGATTCTACCACGTTAGAGGAGAACATGTTGTGCCGACCCAACCTAGTGGGTAAAGGGCAAGGAAATGATGATGATGAATGATGCTACCTACGTTGCTACAATAATAATTGTAATGGACTTAAAAACTTCGAGATAAGGAAGCTTGCTTTGTTTGCTTGGTTTGGCGCTCGCTTTGCTCGCATTTTAGTTTCATGAGTTGAGTAGGTATAGGTAGGTATAATGAGAGCAAACTGAGCAAAGTGATTTGTCTGACCACAAAATAGGAACCGACAAGCAGCGAGCCTTTCTATGAGCACCACAAACAAAATCAAGTGTCACATGTTGCAGTTGTCTTGAAAAATTTGGCTCGCTTCGCTCGCATTTATCTTCATAAGTAAGGTATATTGCGAATAAAGTGAGTTAAGTCTAACCACAGAATAAGAACCGATAAGCAGTGAGTTTGTTCTTTGATCATCTCAAACAAAATCAAGTGTCACAATATTGCATTTGTCTTAAAAAATTCGGCTCGCTTCGCTCGCATATAACTTTATGCGTAAGATATTTTGCGAGAAAAGTTAGTAGGTAAAGTATAAGAACCTATAAGCAGCGAGTTTTTTCTTTGATCATCGCAAACAAAATTAAGTAGGTACCACAATGTTGTTGTCTTAAAAAATTCGGCTCGCTCCGCTCGCCTAAAACTTCATGAGTGAGATCTTTTGCGAGAAAAGTTAGTAGGTAAAATATAAGAACCTATAAGCAGCGAGTTTTTTCTTTGATCATCGCAAACAAAATCAAGTACCACAATGTTGTTGTCTTAAAAAATTCGGCTCGCTCCGCTCGCCTAAAACTTCATGAGTGAGATATTTTGCGAGAAAAGTTAGTAAAGTCTAAGTAAAGTATAAGAAACTATAAGCAGCGAGTTTTTTCTTTGATCACCGCAAACAAAATCAAGTGTCACATGTTGCATTAATCTTAAAAAATTCGGCTCGCTTCGCTCGCATTTAACTTCATGAGTAAGGTTGCGTGCATGAGTATTGCGAGTAATGTGAGTAGTCTAACCACAGAATAAGAACCGATAAGCAGCGAGTTTTTTCTTTGATCACCGCAAAAAAATAATTAAATGTCATATATTGCATTTGACTTGCAAAAATTCGGCTCGCTTCGCTCGCTTGGTTTGGAGCTCTATTCGCTCGCATTATAACTTCATGAGTAGGTATATTGCGAGCAAAGTGAGTTATGTCAGACCATAGAATAGGAACCAACAAGCTGCGAGTATTTGAGCACCGCAAAATTATGCTAAGTTTCAAGTTCGTTAGTTACGTAGGTACCTACTAGGATTTTACCCAGTAAGTATAGGAATTTCAAAAAATCGTCAAATAAATAATTAAAGAATGTGCGGCCCGCAGTGATACCTCACATTGTCCTATGCGGCCCTTGGCCAGAAAAGTGTGACGACCACTGATTTACACGACAGCATTTATGTAACGATGCAGAAAGCTGCTATACTTAACACATGTAGAACTGTTAGGAAGTTCTTACAGGACGATCCAATCACCCCACTAATATCAAATGATTCGCACTTGGCCTAGGCCCGTGAGTTTCACTTCATACCGAGATATACCTACTATATTTCGAGAAAAAAAATTACAAAATAAAAAACCGGTCAAGTGCGAGTCGAACTCGTACGCCGAGGGTTCCGTACCTAGCCATGGTGCCAATTAAGCTAGTCCGCTTAATTGTATGAGCGCCCATACAACTCGGAGGACAGTTTTAATTGGCGTCAACTATGTATGTATGGGAACACCCTTTAATTTTCAACTTTTTTAACTTTTTGGAATTTTTCCTTTATTTGTGCTATAAGACCTTGCTTTTTCCCAAATTTCGTTATTCTAGGTCAACGGGAACTACCATTTAGGTTTTCGACCCAAAACCTCTAGGGTACTTCCGGTTGACCTAGAATTGTCAATTTTGGTTACAAGCAAGGTCTTCCAGCACAAGTAAAGGAAAAATTCCGAAAAATAAAAAAAGTTGATAATTAAGGTAAGTTTTGGTACTCACAAGTTTTCACGAAAACCTAAATTTGCCTATATCTTTTTATAGTGTTGACTCAGGACCTTGATTTTTATACTCACAATAGGGACTATAGACCTTAGTATATGGTATAAATTTCAACTTGCTAGCTCTACCCGTTCCTGAGATAATCGATGGTGACACACGGACAGACAGACAGACAGACGGACAGACGGACAGACGGACAGACGGACAGACGGACAAGAAAGTGATCTTATAAGGGTTCCTTTTTTTACCTTTTAAGGTACGGAACCCTAAAAATAATAATAATAATAATAAAAGTCGCATTTACAAAGTTCACATTTTAGACGAAGAAATTACATGTTTAAAAACATGCCAACAGATGTTAATTTATTTAAAACCATATTATTCTAAAAGTTAATGCACTTTTAGGATTCAAAACGACCGAAAGTCAAAGTACATAATCACTACACCAACAATGCTCTTATATCGTCTATTTTTAAAAGTCTAAGTATTGTTAGCCCCTTGCTTGAAGTAAGGGTTGAAATCCATTAGAAACATTTTAGGGTTCAACCGAACACATACGTAACTCGGGCTGCTTTATAATCTGTGGGTCAGGCCGGCATTACGAGGGTCCCGCAGATCCCGGACACAAGGGCCCTGATATGAATATAAAAATAGTAAGAAAGAATATAAAGAAAAATATAAAAGTAGAGAAATATTGAAGAAAAGGTTGCGCAAGAAAATCTTATATGAAATATGATTTTTTTTAACTGCTGAAAGAAAAGAGTCTAATAGAAAGTGCCTTTAAATCACATCACAATAGAGCTTGAACCTCGGAAGTTGGACAAAAACCGGAGTTTTGATTTTATAAAAGTGAGTTTGAAGAAAAGAAAATCCAAGACAAATAATCAAAACTTGCATATTCCATAAAGGCCTCTAAGTAATTAATTATTGGCAATATGTTTATCCCTAGGGGCAGGACGCCAGTCAATGAGAATTGCAATAAAAGAATACATAGCAATTCTGCTACGAGCCGAAAAAAACGCTACACAACGAAACTACGCCGTAGCAAACTACGCGCCGAAAAACACAACTTTCGTAGCAATAGTGCTACGTTCTGCTACACATTCCTTGGAATTTAAAACTTTTTAGTACTCTTCACTACTAACTAATATTTAAACTATGGTGTTCTCGAAAGCTTGAAGTGGCAAAGACAAAGTTATTCTTGAACTATAGAAACTCTAGTTAACTGAATTCGTTATAGTTTTGTCCTATTAAGACATTCATTACTGAGTTTCTAACTTCTGGCTTGAGATTTACTCGTATGACAATTGGTTTAGAACAGTAAACAGGCCCACGACCATAACTAGAAAAAGAGTGTGTTTGTACTCTTTTATCATCATCATTCTCCTGCCCTTATCCCACGCTAAGTGAGGTCGGCATAACATGTTTTTTTCTTCCACTCACTTCTATCATTCGTCAACTCTGAATCCACTCCTCTCACATTCATATCCTCTTTCACACAATCCAACCACTTCTTCTCAGGCTTTCCTCTACTTGCGCACCCTCTCACACGCATACTCATCACTCATTTGGTGACATGGTTTTCATCCCTCCTCATAACACACTCTTTTATTTATCTACCTACATAATGTATGTAATTTAAACTTGGTTCTCCCACTGCTGCCCCGCCCCGTCGCCTTGCGAGGGCAGTGTTGCCAGATCGGCCCCTAGGAGGCCGATTTTCGGCCTTTGGAAGGCTTCAGCGGCCTTTTGTTGTGAGCGGCTCCTAAGTGGCTTTTGGGCATTTTGTTACCTTGTGGTTCTCTAGCGTAGAGCAAGTATTCAGTAAATTATTATTGTTATTATTATTATTTCTAGCCTGTGTCGTCCCACTGCAGGGCAAAGGCCTCCCTATCCCCTTTCCACCTTTCTCGGTCTAATGCTATGGAGGACCAGTCTTCCAAAAATGAATAGCTCATCCCGCCACCTTAATCTGTAAATTCAGTAAATTAAAGTAAATAAAAGAGAAAGCCGTAGGTTAGGTAGTTTTAGGCACAGCTTTAGGTGAGGCTTTTGTTTCAAAACTAGGAGCCCTAGGGTCCTAGATACTGTTGAATTAATAATTAAAAACGATATCCTTATTGACTTATTATCGTGCCTATTTTCATTGCTCAGTTTATATTGGTGAATTGTTCAGAGTCGAAACGTCTGAGAAGAGAGAAGAAACACCACTTTCCGAATTCGGAATACATTCCGAGAAGGTCTGAATCGCTCTGCAGGTGACATATTTATTCGCCCGAATAGTAGGTACATAACAAAGACTTTTTCCCCTTAGGTAGGAAAGATGTTTAAATTACAACGTCCTGTCTCTATTCGTCAGTATCCACAAATAACGACAGGACGTTGTTTAACCAGTGTTCAACTTTAAACATCTTTTAAAAGTAAGACCCTTTATATTTAGTACACACGAATTTGTAAATGTCAAATCTGTTTAGAAAAATCAATTTAACGTGCCCTTCTGAAAGGGTAGTAACACTTGTTAATGCCACTATCGGTCACTGATCTATTGACCGCTTAAACCGTCGATTAACTTCGACGATATATCATGAATAGCCAAGCAAACGCTGAGCGGTTATTTATTACTTTACCACATTATAAGAGCCAGGAGACCGTAGACAGGCTACGATGTACAAACAAAAAAACAGAATGATCTAAATTATGATTCGCTTATAATTATATACGTACATAAAAAAAAAGATTCCAACAAATTGAGAACCCCCTCTTTTTTTTTTGAAGTCGGTTAAAAAATTTGGAATCAGCAATTCAGCACCCAGATGCTAGTCAGTAAGGTTTAAGTCACGAGCGCAAATCTCTATCTGGTGGAAAAACTTAAATTAAAAAAGTTTCAAACCTCGTGTCTCTTTCTTAAGAGGATCCTATGTAAATCTCGCAAAAAACATATTATTTCTCAGAATAACATACGCTTACTAATAATTATAAGAAAGAGACCGGAATTTTGTAAGTTTGTATGTAGGGTATGTGGAGAGTAGGTAATATCCGGACTGTGTATTTAAAATACTCTCTTACTTTAGCCATATAGCGAGGCGTGGCGATGAGAGTCTCGAAAAGCTGGTCATCGTTGGGAACGTCGAGGGAAAGAGATCGCGCGGGAGATCCCCAACTCGATGGACGGACCAGCTCCAAGAGAAGAAAGCCAGGGGCCCTAGCCATATTACACGATCTATTGTCGCTGTAGAACGATCTATCATCGCTGTAGAATAGAACACTTCAAAATGTATAGGAATTGACGTTTTGACCACGTGACTCATCTACAAGAAACGTCAAATCCTATACATTTTGAAGTGTTCTATTCTACAGCGACGATAGATAGTGTAATATGGCTAGGGGGGCAGGTTCTACGATGTGGTCCACCTAGCCACTAATAGAACTCGTTGGAGACAAGCTATCCACACTATCACGAAGACAACCAGTGATCACGATCTTCAGACATGAAGAGCCGAGGTTTCCTTGCCGGGGTCTGTATTTCCAGAAAAGTATAATTTGGGTGTCTTCAAATCGAGAGTCAATAGGTTCCTTCTAGGAAAGCGTGATCCATCTTAGACCACACTGTTGCTTTAGATCAGGCAGGGTGTGTTCAAACGCGAACGTATTTTTGTTAAAAAATAAAAAAAAGAGAGTCTATTTAAAAAAAAATATCCCAATATTAACTGGTGAGAAGTCGGGTGGATCACTAGTAGCCAATTTATAAATATTGAACAACACCATATAGCCCCCAAATTAAGCAGAGCTTTATGAGGGTGAGTACCAAATAAGGGAACAGCTATCTGATAAAATATTTGTATCCTTTCCTTTATAGATACTTACATACTTATTTCATAGATAATACAATAAGCTACCTATTATAATATTTATAAGTACGATCACACATCAGTATTTATTCATATAACACAACTGTTTGCCCTGGATGATAATCGAACCCACAATACTTTTATCGATCGAGCGAGCGAAGCGAGCGAAGATCTTAGTGGCAAGTTAGGCGATTTTGCTTTGTATGTTTGTATGTTTGTATTTTTGTATGTTTGTATGTTTCATTTTTATGTTCTCGCATAACTATCGAACCGCTAATCCAATCTGTATGAAACTTGATAGGTCAATAGGTAGTGCTATGGAAATTTGCTGTGGAGCGTATGAGCGTAATCGATGAAGGGGTTGTAAAGATATGGGGTTCCCAAGGGGGTAAATTTTTTTCAAAGTTACCCAAATATATTGAGTGGGGAGTCATACGAAAGGGCTTATTTTGTACATTCCAAAATGGTTTTTATTTTTAATCTAGGATGTATAGTTTTTGAAATACGACCAAAGAACAAAAACTACGAAACCAGAGCTGCAAGAGCTCCCGTTTCATAGACTTTCGATGTCTTCGTAGCTCATTGACTGGTCGGTCTTAAAAAGAGAGTGGCATCGTTGCGGTTTGGTTTGCAATAATTTTAGATGCTACTTGATTTATTTTCATGACAAAAAAATTTTTGATAAAGAATGAAAATAATTGGGGTAAAAAAAGTTAAATAAACAAATATATTGAGTGGGGTGTCAAATGAAAGGTCTTAATTTGTACATTCCAAAATAGTTATTATTTTCATTCTAGGACGTATACTTTAGAAATACGACGAGAATTCATAAATATGCAATAAGTAAATGAAAAATTAGACACGTCATTATTGTATTGCATGCATGCTAGTATTTTTTACCATGAAGAGCTAGCGCAATAGGCATACTCGGCAGTAGTAGCACTTGAAATTATAGGGGTAGTCAGAAGAAAGTCCAAATGTAAGCCATCTACGGTGCGCGAGATCTCAGTTCGGGGCGAACTACTAGTTTAAATAGTGCCAGTGAAAATCTATGAAAATCACCTGCTAAGTTTAGGTTACCTATCAAAAACGTAAACAATATCTTCGTTATGTACAGTATAAATATAATAGGTAGGTAGGTACCTATATACCTATTTAGGTAGCACTCATCTTAATGCGTTGCGGTGAAAAACAAGGTCGAAAGGAAAATTATATCTTATCACATTTAGTTAGAAGTACCTAGCTAAACTATAAATGCCTGATGTAATCCGACAGAATGTTATGTAGGTACAAAAGTAGGGTTTTGATGATGACTATCCAATAGATTTCATTCTAAAGCTGTAAGTACCTATGACTGAGTCGTGTCATAACTAAAAACTGCCATTTTGCTTATTTTTCATTCATGAACGAGGCCCCTTTGTGAAGCGTCAGTCTATCACAAAGACCTTAGGTCTCAGGTCAATGACATGAAGAAAGATACCAAAAAAAGGATTTTGGAATGTGAAGATTCTGGATAAATAAAGTGAGGGATTTTGCAGACAACAGCATTGATAAAACTCAAGGTAAATTACTAGACTAAACATGTCACCGAGGTATACTAAAAACCAACCCCCTTACTTATGAAAGATGTTTAAAGTTGAACAATGGTTAAACAACGTCCTGTCTCTATTCGTCACTATCCACAAATAAAGGCAGGACGTTGTTTAACCAGTGTTTAACTTTAAACGTCTTTCATAAGTAAGACTGGTAAGACCCCAAAACTCTAACCGTAGGCTTGTCCACTATGAATGTTCAGAAGCAAATTAAGTACCTACCTACCATTTTGTGTTTCATTATAAAAATTACCTCCATTATCCGTAATCTGATTTTAATTAAAGAAAGGCTTATTAAACCTGATGGCTCATGTAATTGACGAATAATGAAATCTGAGACGAAACGATGCCTCGACCTTTCAGAGCCTTTTGCCGGGCGTACCTACAGAATCTTTATTAGAGGGAGCCGTGAGATATTTACGCCTTTGCTAATGAAAGCCTGCTGTTTTGAAGAAGGCCCTTCGTAAAAGGAATTTTGAATTTAAATTCGCTCGCTTTATTAAATGACTCGTCACATAATTGATTTATCTTTCGAGGATAAAAGATGCTTTAAAAACTTAAATGAACGAAAATCAATCTTTCTAACAGTGTAAAGTCCCATAGACGCGTCAGGAACGTGGTTCGGTTACCACGCCAAGCGAAGTAGAATCTGTCTTTCTGTCGGAGCGCGAGAGCGCGAGATTCGCACTTACCTAACGCGCTGCCAAAACGTGCCGAGCTGGTACCGAGGTTACTCATCCTCAAAACCGAGAGAACGTCACATGACATCACAGGGATGTGACCTTGAGCTTACCTACGGCGGCACGCATCGTCTGTGTCGGCCGGGCCCGATCGAGCGCGCGGCCATCCTGGGTTCACGCGCGGACCATCACCGAGAAGCGAGCGGGAGCTATCAGGGCGTGCGTCTCCGGCACGGGCGCTCCATTCACTGGCGCGAGAGGCCCGGGCTGCGAGCGACGCGCATGCGCGCCATCCTCCGAGCGACGCCGAGGATGCCGATGCCTCAGAGGTCACAAGGTCATGCGGCCTCCACGGTAAACACCGCTCGCTTCTCGTAAATCGCCTCGCTCCAGCCTCGCCTTGATAGCTCCCGTAAACAATACAGATTTGATAAGAACCAGAACCTAGATACATTCCGATAGATAGGTGGTTAGGTACATGCTTACCTAAACATTTATATACTTACTAGCGGACGCCCGCGGCTTCGCCCGCGTGGGCTACTACTTTTTTATCCCACGGGAAACATGCCTTATTTCGGGATAAAAAGTAGCCTTTGTGACAGCCCTCCAACTATCTGCACACAAAAAATCACATCAATCCGTCGCTCTGTTTTGACGTGAAAACAGGACAAATAAATAAACACACTTTCACATTTTTAATATGGGTATGGATGTAAGAAGGAAAGTATTATAAAAGTTACCCACCGCAGCCGTGGTAAGGTAACCTAACTCACCAATAGGTATCATAATAATCAATGAAGCATTCAAAAGCATTTTGCAGTCTACGAAAAGCCTACGGCGTAGCGCGTAGCTTCACGTGCCTACAGGTATTTTGTGTAGGGTTGCCACTCGTATTTTCACCATTGAGATGCCCTAATGGGTAGTTGTAACGGCTTTTAAGTCGTTGAGCCATGACGGAGGCCTTTAGGCGGCCTAAAAACTCCGTCACCAGTTGGCCACTTGCTCATACGAACTTACTTACTTTAGTGGGTAATAAGGGTAACGGTGAAACTACGAATGTCACTTTAGAGAATAATGCCAATATTGAACAAGATTAGTGGTTTCAAAGATTTTCAGACACAATCATAAAATAGGATTCTTTCTCTGTAAGTAAATATCTGGGCGACCGAGCTCTGCTCGGGTGCAAATAGAAAAAAAAACCGGTCAAGTGCGAGTCGAACTCGTACGCCGAGGGTTCCGTACCTAGCCATGGTGCCAATTAAGCTAGTCCGCTTAATTGTATGAGCGCCCATACAACTCGGAGGACAATTTTAATTGGCGTCAACTATGTATGGGAACACCCTTTAATTTTCAACTTTTTTAACTTTTTGGAATTTTTCCTTTATTTGTGCTATAAGACCTTGCTTTTTCCCAAATTTCGTTATTCTAGGTCAACGGGAACTACGATTTAGGTTTTCGACCCAAAACCTCTAGGGTACTTCCGGTTGACCTAGAATTGTCAATTTTGGTTACAAGCAAGGTCTTCTAGCACAAGTAAAGGAAAAATTCCGAAATATAAAAAAAATTGATAATTAAGGTAAGTTTTGGTACTCACAAGTTTTCACGAAAACCTAAATTTGCCTATATCTTTTTATAGTGTTGACTCAGGACCTTGATTTTTATACTCACAATAGGGACTATAGACTTTAGTATATGGTATAAATTTCAACTTGCTAGCTCTACCCGTTCCTGAGATAATCGATGGTGACACACGGACGGACAGACGGACAGACGGACAGACGGACAGACGGACAGACGGACAGACGGACAAGAAAGTGATCTTATAAGGGTTCCTTTTTTTACCTTTTAAGGTACGGAACCCTAAAAAGTTTAAAAAGAAAAGGTAACAAAAAAAACTAACAAAAAATTAACTTTCAGTGGCTGAGATTCGAACTCGCAGCCTTCAGCTGGAAAGTGGACACCTAACCACTTAGCCACTCTAGTCTGGAAATTACGAACCACATTTACGAACAACAGGTCTAAACTTCGTAGGTACATATCTTATCTTTATATCTTTACAAACAATTAAAAGTAGTGCTACATGACCTTTTATCACGGTGATCGAAGCTCGCTGTAGCTTGTACTGTTATGTTGTGTCGCTGGATTAGGCTGCTTGCAGACAACACGGCGCGTTGTCGCACCGCACCGCCTATTGTAGCTGCGGCCACCACGGTGCGTTGCCGCACCGCAACGCCTGCTGCGGCTGCGGCCACCAGTCACAACGGTGCGTTGCCGACATACCAATTAAGTAAAATACAAAATACCTAGGTACCTACTTATGAAATTTTACTTTAATTCCAAATTCCATTGTTCAAGCATCATCCTTTGCACATTGAAGAAACGAATCTACTTAGAAATAAGAAAAGCGTCTAGGTACTTTTTTTATAGTAAACCATGGTTCAAAGTAGGTAAGTATTCATTTAACTAAATACGTATCATAAAATAATTGTAAAAAACGGAATACTTTGAATTGACTTTGAAAATCATCTGGTAGGTACCTAATGCATGTGGACTGGACGTATAAGTATGTACTTACGGATTCAGCGTAATCCCACTTGCTGAGTTGTAAGCTAACTCAGAAATAACCAACTCAACAAAAATAACAAATGAATTATACTTAATGTACGAAGTTTAGACATAAACTTCGTACATTATAATTCATTTCAGAACATTACAGCTCTTTACTATCTAAAACAAACCTAATAAACCAATTTACAATATTTTCCAAATGCCCCTTCGTTTTTTTTCCCGCCAAAACTAGTTCCCTCCTTTTTTCTTTTTTTTATCTATGGCATCTGCCACCAAAACCGTTTCGTTAGGGTGGCCAAGTGCAATCATTTCCTTTTATTTTGATTTTTAAATTCTACGTAGGTATTATCACTACAAAACAAAACTAAATTAAACCTTGACACTAGATCGATTATACCCCCGTAAACTCCCGTAGGTACCGCAAATTTCATCGAAATCGTTAGAAGCCGTTTTCGAGAACGTGAGTAGGTACAAACAAACAAACAAATATAGATTTCATCGAAATCGTTAGAGCCGTTTTCGAGAATGTGAGTACAAACAAATATATAGATAGGTTATTAAATTTTAGACATAAGTACCTAATCAGTTGCTATCACTTTATGTGACAATTTATGTGACCAAAATTTTGAAAAGGTAAAAATGGTAAAAGCACAAAAGAGTGCGAAGCCAAACAAAAACTACGTTTGCTTTCAAAATCTGAATGCTACAGTGCCACAAGTATAACTTGGCGCGGCTGAGCGCCACTGTGTTCAAAAAATATAATTAATTGTACAGAAAATACCACGAAATTTGGGAATATATGTAAGAAAGATTTAATCATTTGCGTATTTGTATAGGATAGTTTAATGATATTTCGCATCTTAATACTCTTTTTCCGTTTTTCCGTTTTAGTTCCTCAAATCGCCACCGCCAACTTATACTTGTGGCCAAGAAGATTCTAAACTACGTAACTGGAGTGCTAACTGACATTTAATGTACAAAGGATTTTGAACCTTATCGCGACTTCACAACGATCTATTATCATTTAATCTTCGTTATAAGGATTGTTGGTCTTGTTGAGAGGCTTTCTTGGGTGCTTTGTCTCTTTCACACAGTTGCAAAAAGAAAGAGACACACCGCCCAAGTTTTATTTCAAGCGGACCTTGTTTTCTGTCTCAGTCAGCGTTCCGGGTACGTAGTATAGAAATTCCTTGCTTGTGGCACTGTATTTAATAACGTAGAACGAAACGTTATTTTGACGTGAATTTTTAGTATTGCCATTTAATTATCTTTTCTCGTATTGTGGGAAAATCTACCCATAGTTTCTCTTGATGAATCAACATTATTAAATAAATGAAGGCCAACTATTAAAAAGAAACAAAGTGGTTTGCATCATTCAATTTATTTGGTTTATGAATTAGTCTCAAGTAATTTCTATTTGTTTTCAAGTAAATCTTCACAAAAATGATATTGGTATTTTATGAACAACACATGGCAACATTCCAACAATTTCCTTTTTATTTCGATTCTTTGCCGTGTTGTATCGGGTACGTTGATTTATCCGTGAATATCCGTATAATTCCTCGATGAATTTAGTGAAAGCAGTTTACATTAAATAGAATATAAAATTTAGTATCCCTTACGATGTATATTTTGTGCATTTTCATTGTCAGTGTTCGGAATTACGGTCGCGGCAAACTGACAGTTTGCACGCAGGAAACAGTAACCTAAACATTGGGATTCTATGAATAAAACGTGATATTTTGGCTTTTCAGTGAAGAGTGACAGAATGAAGTACAATAAACTCGTCACATCCTCGAGAAGGAAAAACAGGAAGCGCCATTTCAGCGCTCCCTCTCACATCAGACGAGTTCTCATGTCATCTCCTCTTTCCAAAGAGTTGAAGCAGAAATTCAACGTCAAATCGATGCCCATCCGTAAAGACGACGAAGTTCAGGTAAAGAGACCTTTGTTTCTCAAGCAAACATTGCTGTAGGTTATGTTTACAAGTAACCAAATGATGACACCAAACCATTCACAGACCATGGACGACTGCGTCTGTGCTTTGAACGAACCAGAGGTTTTCTCTGGCGAGTTCGGAGCGCTTTTGCTAGTCCATGCCCTGGTTAAAAACTTGGCTCTGATGGTTTTTGTAAACACAACATAAACTTAGGTTAGAAAGTAATTGATTCCCCTCTAAGACCGTTGCTAGGTTTTAGTTACTAATGGCAATACCAAATGATGATACCAAACCATTCACAGACCATGGATGACTGCGTCTGTGCTTTGAACGAACCAGAGGTTTTCTCTGGCGAGTTCGGAGCGCTTTTGCTAGTCCATGCCCTGGTTAAAAACTTGGCTCTGATGGTTTTTGTAAACACAACATAAACTTAGGTTAGAAAGTAATTGATTCCCCTCTAAGTCTGTTGCTAGGTTATAATTACCAATTGCAATACCAAATGATGATACCAAACCATTCACAGACCATGGTCGACTGCGTCTGTGCTTTGAACGAACCAGAGGTTTTCTCTGGCTAGTTCGGAGCGCTTTTGCTAGTCCATGCCCTGGTTAAAAACTTGGCTCTGATGGTTTTTGTAAAATTAGGTTAGAAAGTAATTGATTCCCCTATAAGTCTGATGCTAGGTTACTAATGGCAATACCAAATGATGATACCAAACCATTCACAGACCATGGATGATTGCAGTGGTGTTTGGGATGAACCAGAGGTTTTCTTTGGCGAGTCTTGAATGCTTTTGCTAGTCCATGCCCTGGTTAAAAACTTGGCTCTGATTGTTTTGCCTTTGGTACTGCATATTCCAAATCAATGCAGTAGTATTGTCCATGTTTGCGATAGTAGAGTAAGCTATTACATACTCCCAAACATCTTCCTAACTATAGTCGTATTGCTCATTATACGGACTAAAAGTGAAGGAAAAAATGTCATTTTTCCTTCAATTTTGACATAAAACGTATCAAAACTAATCAAAATTGAAGGAAAAATGACATTTTTTCCTTCAATTTTAGTCCGTATAATGAGCAATACGACTATACCTTAATATTTGTAGTACATTTACAAGAAAAGTTATTTCACATACCTATAGTTAGTCTCTCATGCTAAAGTATTTGTTTTAGGTTGTGCGTGGACATTACAAAGGCCAGCAGGTTGGCAAGGTTGTCCAGGTGTACCGTAAAAAGTTTGTAGTCTATATTGAGAGGATCCAGCGTGAAAAGGCTAACGGAGCGAGTGCATACGTCGGTATCCACCCCTCAAAGGTAACATAACATGGTTTTCATTGTTATTGGGATTTTGGCTGAGAATATTATTCATAGATTTGGGTATTTTGTGCCTAATATCATCCAAGATTTATATTTTGAATCTAAGAAAAAACAAAAATTAGAAATTTCCTCCAAAATTTTGTCCATCAATTCAAGTAAAAAGGATTATTTTGAAAAAATTATTAAAATCCTTGCCACATGTACATATGTACACTTCCAACAGATCTTGGCATTTGTGAAGTTGATTCGCAGTGCAACTTTTTCATACAAAATTTTCTACTGCGAAGCAAAAAGCCTAACTTCACGAATGCCTAGATCCATTGTGACAACTGTACACCAAATAGGCTAAGATTTGCAAGCTGATAAAGCCATTGAATTTGTACAAATTGTAATGTAGACATGAAATGATGATATACTTCAACTTAGACTTTGTCTTGTGTATCACAGATGCCGGCAGCTACGGCTAATGGCTGAAGTGGTACAGGGACTCTGCTCTTGCTGATACACTTCCATGGCTCTGATCTCCCAACCCTCAATACTAGGCACACCTAGGCTCTACCTATTTCAAATACTACAAGTGTGAATTTTTATTTCAGTGCGTGATTGTAAAACTAAAGATGAACAAGGATCGTAAAGCGATTCTCGATCGCAGAGCCAAGGGCAGACTTGCAGCTCTCGGCAAGGACAAGGGCAAATACACCGAGGAAACTGCCACCGCGATGGAAGCCTCGTAAACATAGTTTATAAGACCAAAATAAAATTGTAAAAATTCAGAAATTGTTTTATTTTAAGTATACCAGCAGGGCTGAAAAGGCTGATAAAGCAGATTCACAATAATTATCCTACTTAATCGATCGAGCGAGCGAAGCGAGCGAAGATCTTAGTGGTAAGTTGGGCGATTTTGCTTTGTATGTTTGTATGTTTGTATGTTTCACGAATTGTTGTTCGAGCATAACTGTCGAACCGTTCATCCAATCTGCATGAAACTTGGTAGGTCAATAGGTTGTGGTAAGGAAATTTACGGTGGAGCATATGAGCTTAATCGATGAAGGGGTTGTGAAGATATTGGGTTCCCAAGGGGGTAAAAAATTATGAAAGTTACACAAATATATTGAGTGGGGTGTCATACGAAAGGGCTTATTTTGTACATTCCAAAATGGTTTTTATTTTTAATCTAGGATGTATAGTTTTTGAAATACGACCAAAGACCAAAAACTACGAAACCAGAGCTGCAAGAGCTCCCGTTTCATAGAGTTTCGATGTCTTCGTAGCTCATTGACTGGTCGGTCTTAAAAAGAGAGTGGCATCGTTGCGGTTTGGTTTGCAATGATTTTAGATGCTACTTGATTTATTTTCATGATAAAAAAATTTTTGATAAAAAATGAAAATAATTGGGGTAAAAAAAGTTAAGTAAACAAATATATTGAGTGCGGTGTCAAATGAAAGGTCTTTATTTGTACATTCTAAAATAGTTATTATTTTTATTCTAGGACGTATACTTTTAAAAATACGACGAGAATTCATAAATATGAAATAAATGAAAAATTAGACACGACATTATGTATTGCATGCATGCTAGTATTTTTTACCATGAAGAGCTAGCGCAATAGGCATACCCGGCAGTAGTAGCACTTGAAATTATAGGGGTAGTCAGAAGAAAGTCCAAATGTTGGCCATCTACGGTGCGCGAGATCTCAGTTCGGGGCGAACTACTAGTATTATAAAGGCGAAAATCCGTGTGTGTGTCTGTGTGAATGTTTGCTACCATGTATCTCCATAACTTCGTAATCGATTTTGATGAAATTTTGAATACTTACAGATAGTTTAGGTTCTGGAGTAACAGGCTGAGATTACAAATGCGTGTTGATCAGCTTGGGTTTAAAAAGCTGATAAAGTAGAATAAAAATAGGAATTGAACTATAATGCCGCCTCTTCATAGCTGGCATTATTGCAATTCCTATTGTGATTCTGGGAATAGTCTCATCAATAACTTCTTCCTAAAAGTAGAAAAAGAAATAAAACAAGACTTTTATTATAAAGTATAATTAAAAATGTATTGAGCTTATTTTACATACTTACCACTATAGTTTCTAATTTGATATCACCATACAATTGGAAGCTTTAGCAGAATAAACTCAATTAGCCAGACCTTAGTGTTTAAAAGAAAAGAAAAGGATAGGATATTAGAAAAATGGTATGCATCAAAACAAACTAAGGCTGAATTCTACCAACTGGATTAAGTTTAGTCTCGAGAGTAAACTACTGTTTGTTTGAATATTTTGATATTGTAAAGTTGACACCTTATAACCAGGATAATTTGTATGCACATAATAATGTTCGGTTGCGCTTTAGCAATTGTATTTCGAATTAAGTCAGCTAGTAGTTTACTCTCGGGTATAAACTTAATCCAGTTTGGTCAAATCCAGCCTAAAAGAAATTGCTGCCAAATCGGTTGCCAACTTTTTCCATTGCCATGCAAAAGACAAGAAAAATTACAATAGCCTAGCTAAATTGGCAGGTATCTTTTAGGGACCTGCCATCGAGACCAAAATCATACTTAATTTGTTTATCAAAAGTATGAACAATGCTGAGGTTTACAATATTTATGTTCTTTTAACAGTTATTGGCTAAAAGGATGTAAAACTAAATGCAGATACCAGTAGGCCTACTCCCAGCACTATAAATGATATTTCATGCCAATTATCATAGTTCAGCCTAAGTTGGTGGAAGCCTAATTCGGGACAGTCGACCAAAATAAGCTGATCTATGATAATTGGCATGGTATTTCGTTTTTGGGAGTTAGGGCCCTGAAACAAATTAGAGATCTTAGCTACCTATTACACTATACTATGAGATAGATGGCAGATACTGTAAGGTATAGTCGTATTGCTCATTATACGGACTAAAATTGAAGGAAAAAATGTCATTTTTCCTTCAATTTTGATTAGTTTTGATACGTTTTATGTCAAAATTGAAGGAAAAATGACATTTTTTCCTTCACTTTTAGTCCGTATAATGAGCAATACGACTATAGGTAAATCTTTAAGTTTTATGGCAAATTTCAACATTTACTACTTTCTGGGACTAGCTGTATTTAGCTACATTGAGTATCTGATAAAATATCTAGCTGTCCTAAATAATGCTACATGAATAGGCTCTGAAATCACATTTTAGGCATTATTGCTATAGGCTCCATAAATTACTGGATAGGCTAGTGTCTAATTCTATGCTGCCTTTGAATTTTCTTCATCCATGGCTGCTTTAGAAGCACATTTGAAATGTTTCTTAACTTCATTGTTTAAGTTCTCTCTATTTCTTGCTATTTCTATCGCATAAAACTGAACTCGAGGCACGAGGATTGTGTTTCTTTCTGAGTAGTCGCCTTTGGTGTCTGCTCGCATCAAAGTTCCAAAACTGTAGTCTTCGACAATGTTTTTGAACTTTTCACAGAACACTCTCCATTTCGCTTTGTTTGTGTTGTTTTTGATGACGTCTTCTTTGATGAAGGCTACGTTTAGGTCTGGGAAGTCTTGTCTGAAGGTGGAATGGATCAGGTCATCGTGAGGTGTGAGCTGCAGCCATCTTGTATCCACCGAGCATAGGACCTAGAAATCAAAGACATTAAGAAACAGGTAGAGATAAATATAATTTTTATCCTATGGGTCTTATACCTCATACCTACAATATTTTTAACCGAATTCCAAAAAGGAGGAGGTTCTATGTTTTTACATCATAAAATTGCACAATTTGTGATAAATGCATCAAATAATTAGGTAAGGTTTACGGTGGCAATAACAGTGGCTTATTCAAGAGGCGCTTTGAATAACCTATCAGTAAAATAACATACTTAGTAATTTGTTATTTACATTGAAATAAATGTCGCTATGCTCCATCGCTCTGGCGGCCCACAGATGTTCCAGGGTTTCATCATTACCAAACTCCTCGGCAGGTCTCGTTAACACTTCCTGAAAGGTATCAGAAATTTTATGAATTAGGTTATATTTTATAACCTATCCAAAGGATTATATCCAAAGAAATAGTAAATTCATTGTAGACATCGAAAGCACTACCTACATGGTGCAAAGTCGCATTATTTCAGCTAGCTACGAGTAGTTTATAGCTAGATCTGCTCATCTTTTCTTACCATTATAAATAATTAGATCACACCGAGATTACTTTTAGCGTAATTCTACAAACTTTTCAGTGGTAATTTTTAATTATTTCTTCACAGATCCAGAACCGAAACACACAGACAGCAGCACAGCACATGGATGAATGAATGAAAGAAATTAATTAAATTGATTGATTGATTGAATAGGTGATTGATTTTGATCAGTGCTGCCAACTCAAATAAATCGTAATCGCTAGATTCAGTCTCAAAAGTCGCTGGAAGTCGCTAAAAACCAAAGAAATTGTATACATAGTAGAATGCTGACTGACATTTAATGTACAAAGGATTTTGAACCTTATCACGACCACACAACGATCTATTATCATTTAATTTTGGTTATAAGGATTGTTGGTCTTGTTGAGAGGCTCTCTTGGGTGCTTTGTCTCTTTCACACAGTTGCAAAAAGAAAGAGACACACCGCCCAAGTTTGATTTCAAGCGGACCGTGTTTTCTGTCTCAGTCAGCGTTCCGGGTACGTAGTATAGAAATTCCTTGCTAAAAACTGATTCTAACCAGGAGCAGGGAGGGGGAGGGATGTTATTTAAAATAAATAACAATAATTTGTTTAGAGTACAAAAAAAACCTAGCGCTAAAGTCAGTCAAAAAATTAAAAATACTTCCCTAGAAATACAAGATCATAAAAGAACTAGTTAAGGCAGGGCTACCTATGGGATTGAAAACTACACATAATTTTTTATGTTGAATTTTTGTCTTTTCCACCTTTCCATTACTTGCCGTAAAACTGTTTTGGGAGCTATTTCTAGCGACAAAGTCGCTAAATTGGCAGCACTGATTTTGATTGTATAAAATTGATTCAACTCCTCAGTCAGAAACATTTTTAATGCCACTGTCAACATCATTAACAATTTTTTGTTTCTTTATTTTGGCTTCGCACGGTTTGTGCATTCAGCCAGTGTCAAGTAATTAATAAAAAGTTTACAGTTAAATAAGTTAAATAAATACATATTACAATACATAATTATATACTTATATATACTCTCTCTTGGTGTTTCACTAATGGGAAATAGGGAATTAAAGTAAGATTTAAACAAATGTCAAAAGTTTTATAGCCTTAAAATATTAAAGAAATGAGTTTTTTATTTAGCAACATGTTTTTTCTTAACTTTTTGTTTGGTGCCTTGATGTGGGTCCTTTGCAAAAAAGTTGTACATTTTGAAAAAAAATGTTATAATCTTTAAAAAAATAGTTTTGTTTTAATCTTTAATTGAATGGAGGGGCCATTCAATTATAGATTAAAACAAAACTATAGGTGGTACAATGATAAAAATTAGTTACAAATGTTGTTTGGAAATCATGTATTTATTCTAACGTACCTAGTATTTATCTTAATTTCTATTATTTTATATTTCAAAATTAAATTCAAAAAACTGCTAATTTCTCTCTCCATACAAAATTCTGATGTCCACTTTCGGTTTTCGCAGGTTCAACATTTAAATATAAGCTATTAACTTCATAATATATGCTAGATTAGTTAATGGGTACATCAGATAAGAAGTTGCGCTATATAAAAATGACAATACTAATAATATAACATTAAAAATGAATTATTTATTCGAGTTTAAAGTCGTGGTCCCTGTTTTTGGTATTTTGTGTAACTCGCCCTGTGTAACGCTCTAGCTGGGGTATTTGGCTTGTTGTGAACGTATGCATAATTTATTTTAAAAGTGCACCATTGGAGGAAGCTACCAATTTAGGGAAATATAGCGTAGCGATTTTGGTTCAGTTGTTATTCAACAAAATTTGTGGTGGTCGGGTTTTTCACAAGATGTTTTTGTGTAACTTATGCGAATTATTTTTGGAAGTTGAAGTAAAAATCACAAATATTTTACTGCGTTGTGTAGTTTCATTCAATAGACATATAATACAAATGATAATTATTACTAGTAGACGATATTTTTTTTTTAAATGTTCTGTTGTGACACACACTTCGGTGATATTTTATACACAAATGTAGGTATGTAAAATCGTTACACAAAAACACCTTCTGAAACAAGAAAATGTTCAATTTTTTTGCAAATGACTCATGTATTGATTGCAAATACTGAGCAGGGAAATGCGTTATTGGTTTGGTGGCAAAAAAACAAAAAAAATAATGTGTGCGTGCCGCACTGCCGCTGCCGCGTCGCCGCGCCGCCCCCTGCCGCACGCACGCATCGCAAGCACGCAACAAACATCGTATCGAAGGCGAACATCGCATCATCACATTATTTTTATATTTTAAAAAGCCTATCGAACGAATGACCATTATCATGTTTTTTTCTTTGAACGAAACGAAACTAAGCGAGTGACGTCATGCCGATGAACGAATCCGATAAAAAGAGAAGGACCTATGCAGATTTCCTAAAGTTAAAAAGAGAAAGATTTATTTCTTGGAAAAATTCGTTCAAAACTCGTTGAGCATCGTTTCGTCACTAGTTTTTATTGGCGGACAGCAAAAAGAAGGTGGCGCATGCGCGTTGTGCCGACGCCATCTCTGAACTTCTGTTCCCGATTTGGTACTTGTTCTTCAGTAACGTAAATTCTAATTCGTGATAAAAAGTGTGAATAAATCATGGAATTATATCGCGAGTGAGATCAAGCATTTGATCAGTGCGAAAGTGAACAAATTTGTGCTGTCACCAAAAGTAAACCAGCGGCGGGCTCTTGCGGAAGTTTCTTGGCTATAGCAACGCATATTTTTTGCGGCTATCTCCGCCGCGGGCCAACAGATAGAACTGTTTGGATGGGCGTGCTTCTTTATAAAGACTAGCGGTAACTTCCTTACAAATTAGATCCACCTTTTATCGCCGCGTACCCTAGCGAACGGCCTGGAATACCAGCAAGTGCTCCCCGCGCGTTCTACTTTGCGCGCGTTCGATCCATACCTATACCTACTTACGATCTGTGTTGAGTTGTGGTGAAACGCTGTGATTTGAAATCGGTAAACAAACAATTTTTTTTGTTTCAGCTCGAAGTTATCGAGATGAACTCCGCTTTGAAGCCGGTACTGGCGAGCGCGGGAGTTCCGCAACCGGGGGGCCAGTCGAGTCCCGCGAAGGGAAACGTTGCGAGCGTGAACCACGCATCGGTAGGACACCCCCAGGGCGCTCAGAACTCTATGAACCATGGTGCGAGTAGCAATAACGTTCAGAACCTGACGCAGCACGTCCCGGCGCCACAGGTGCCCCCTCACGCTGTGCCTTCAATGGCACCCGTATCCGCCAACATGGCGCAGATGGCTCAAAACATGAGCAACCACGGCAACCTCTCCCACGTCAGCCAGAACTCGAGCGCCCCCGCGCCCGTCGCTGTGCCGAGTCCCAGCAAAGCCCCCAGCACCAGCTCCCCGCTGAGCCTAGTTGCTGAAAAAGCCAACGCATCTCAACCTCTGGCCCTCACGAGATCACCAGAAAAACCAGAAAAGAAGGAACCGGACTCCACCGGTCAAGCCAATGGTACTGTAGATTCACCAAAATCAGCATCGAATGCCCCCGTTACATTGAAAGCCCAGAACCCAGAGGCTAATAAAGACAAGCTAGACATCGCAAAGACTTCACCTAGCACAACTAAACCTCCCGAAAAGCCGACTTCGATGCCGAGCACTCCTCAGAAACCTGAAACACCAGGTCCGGCTCAGACCGAGGTACCGACTCAGCCTAAAGCGGCAACAGCCAGTGAACCTACTGAGAAATCTCCATCGAAGCCAGCGGAACCAAAACCAGCACCAACAGCAGATGTTGCACCCTCACAGAGTGACTCGAAACCTGTTCCAGAATCGGCAAACAGTGAACCCGGTCCACCTGAGAAAGACAAAGCTCCTGCACCGCCCAAACAAGATCCTCCCCCCTCTGACAATGCAAAGACAGAACCTGTCAAACCAGAGGAAAAGAAGGAGGTACTGGAAAAAGTAGAGGAAAAACCAAAAGAGCCAGAAGTGAAGGAGAAACCTGAAGCTCCTAAAAAAGAAGACACAGTAGATGCCCCAACGAAACCAGTAGAAAAAGAAAAAGTTGAGCCCAAAAAGGTTGAGCCCAAAAAAGAGCCTAAACCTAGATCTACTTTGAAACTGGCCACCGTGACACCTCCGTTGAGGAAGAGAAGACAAGCATCTCCGGCAAAAGGAGATGGGCCAAGTCTGGCTAAGAAGGCAGCGGAAGGAGACAGTACTCCTGATTCTAGGAGTAAGAGGAACAGAACAAAGGTATGTTCAAATGGATTGTTGATTTAAAAATTATGAAATCAATTATAAGTATTCCTAGTTTTTGAGGCAGTTAAAGCCAAATTAGAAATCATCAAAACAAGTAAACAATATCAGTATCATGTGCATTTACTTGGCCTTGACATGTTGATGACTAATGAACTTAGATTAGGAACATCTAGCACACTATTTTCTTTGTTGATAATTATAATAATTAGCTACACTTTCAATGGATCTTGGCATTCGTGAAGTTAGCTGTTTCGATGTGCAGTGTAAAGGCTGACTTCACAAATGCATAGATCCATTGTGAGAAGTGTAAGTTTGTAACATGTAGATATTTTTGAACTCATTACAACTTTAGAAACACGCCTAGCTCGAAGTTTAAGCGACATTCTGCGTTGTTACAAAATGTTTTGATCGTACCATAAATGAACACTTCTGTGCTTCAAATGGCTTTTAAAATTGTTGGTTTGGGTTATAAAAGTCGTTTAGCTGTGATAAAAACTCTGGGTTTACTTGTAAACGCCTCTCAACTTTAAAAAGCTCGAAGACTTTAAACAATCCTCAAGATTCGCCCTGTTTCTATTTGACATTATCTAACTAAAAGGATGGCAATTGTTTAAGCAGTGTTTCAATTTTAATAGAATTTTATAAGTAGAGGGGCTAGTTAGCAGAGTAAGCCACTATGACATTATGAACTTAGATCAAATAGTTACTTACTAATAAAAGATGAAGTGGGGTCAAAATTTTACGAGCTCTATATTACGTCTAACGCACACATCCTATTCTATTAAACGTGCAATATTTGTTTGTTTATTTGTTTGTACTCTAACGATTTCGATGAAAGCGGTACAGGGGTGAAAAATCGATTTAGCTAGGTCTCCTGAGAAAATTCGTTTTCTCGGCATTTTCACGCAAAAAGATTAACGAATGCAATGAAACCACATTGCACGTAACGCACGAACGTAATTTCACGTACTTTGTGGAGACTAAAGTGGCTGAGGCCGGGAGTTCGAATCTCAGCCAGTGGAAGTTTACTTTTTGTAAGTTTTCTTTTGTTCTTTTTATTTTTTCTCTATTTGCACCCGAGCAAAGCTCGGTCGCCCAGATGTTACTGTGTAATTATAGTACATTTAAAACTTAGACTAAAGTAACCAAGTAGAACACTAATTACGTGGCAAATCGTAACGCGATTTGCATGAACGAACAAACGTAAATAAAAATATTGCCAACGTAATCTATTAACTGACAAAAAAGAATCATACTTTTTTATGTAACATACTCGTAGATTTACCGCGATTGAAAATGAAAATACTGTTTAACAAACTATTATCTCGAAAATTCCTCAAATCTTAGTCAGACATACCAGAAATTCTATATAACCTTTCATAACTTATGTAAGTACCTACTTACTTACCATTCGCATTTAATTTTATTGATTTATTGTATAATATTGACTTCTATAATTTAAAACTTAAAAATATTCTTAGATTTTTAGTTTTTCTTATCATCAAATAAGTCGAATGTTGGAACGTACGAATGTATTAAGTAAGTTAAGCGCTCTTGATGTTGGCGTATTCATTGAGTGATAGGTGTGTAGAAGTGGAACAAAGTAGGTTTTTCATATTGCTCCGATTTCAGGTCCAGTTGTACCAGTCTCCGACGCCCGAGCTGACGATGGCAACCAAGCTGTCAGCTTCCGCCGGCCGCTCGACGCCCACCAAACCCAATGACGATAAACTCATTGTTTTCTACAAGTAAGTTCTCAAACTCAAAATGTTGGGGTACACTTTTGACAGAGTGGTCGCTAAAGAACGGTCGTATTGGTCAAACTAAGTCTTTCTAAAGCTGTGCGTGCACTTCGTCAGAATTGAAGCGTGAGAATTTGTTGCTATGGTACTGCGTGCCCTGAAACTTGAATTGACATTTGAATTAGTCGACAATTTTATAAACACCCATCCTGAAAAGTAACCGCGCACAACGCTGCTTAACTTCAACGATTAATCAAGAACGTCCAAGCAAGCTACGCCACGAGCGCTTTATATATTAGTATAGATGTAGAATTATAGATACAGATGTCATAGATGTATTTGTCGTCACAGATAGCAGTCTTTTAATTCACCATCTCGCCAGGATTTCGGCGCAAACGCTGACCTAGCAAGACTAAAACTTAAGTTATGTTACAGAAACGAGTACTTAGCGGTCCGAAATGCCGAGGGCGGCTTCTACGTGTGTCAAACCATGCAGAATGTCTACCGCACTACGCGCAAGATCAAGATCCGCTGGCTATCGCAGGATAAGAAGGCCGACCCATCCGGGGAGACTTACAAGCCTGACTTCTATGATGTTACTGGTGAGTGTTATTGACCGAGCGAAGCGTCGCCGCTTCAGCTTGGACAAAAATGCTTTCGTTTGGTCGCCGGATGGCTGTCTGCCTGTTTTCCTTTACAGGTCGCTTTTTTCAACCAATTCTCGTGAAATTTTGTGAGCAGGTTCGATAATTTTATAGATTTTTTTTCGACCGAATCTGGCAGAACTTAGAGAATTCGGCGCGGTTAGATGTACGCTCAGCCTAAGTGGTTAAGCCATGACGGAGCTGGAAATAAGTAAATAGAAATAAATACAAAGCTTTGTCACCAGAGTTGACCACTAGCACACCCCGGACACTCGACGAAATCTCTATACAAAAGCGGCGTCTATTTGTACTACACAATGTCAGTTTTGTAAACAGTAAGGTATGAATAATGTACACTGTGGTCTCGGTCTCGTCTATGCGTCTGCGCGTGTGGCGCGTTCCGTGCTCAAAGACAGTTCCTCGCCAGCTCAAACTCAGTCTCCATTCTATACATAGTATTATCTTATTATCTGTTCTGTGCTACTAGCTTAGGGGCTGATTTTTCAATACCTAGATAACTTTTATCTGAGGAAATAAATATGCGATTTGACAGATATTGTATTGAAAATATGTCATAACGCCATATTTATTCCTCAGATAAAAGTTATTTATCGATTGAAAAATCAGCCCTAAATGAATGTACTGACACGATCATTGTTGTAGACATGGAATGTGTTCTGACTACGCTATCTCTGACCCGCGCGTCGGGCGGTCGCGGCGCACAGCTGCTGAAGGCCGCGGAGAGTGCTCGCGCGGCCTCCATCCTACAACGCGCCCTGCGCGCCGAGACCAGCCCCGGGACATTGCAACTGACACCGGAGCACCCTGACGGACGTGAGTTACATTATAATGACCACAAAAAAACTTAAGTGGGCTATTCTGCCGTCATACGCAAAAAGGGCGCATCTTCCTTACTTTATGGAAGTCACGACCTATTTAGAATGTAGAAAGGTCGTAATTTCCTTACATACTTTAGGAAGATACGCCTCTTTAACGTATGACGGCAGTCAAAGCACCACTTATTCGTCAACTCGTCATTTTTGAAACTGATCTTTTCTGACGATTTATTAGTTTGGGGAAAGCACTCAAAAGAGCCGCCTCAGTCACGTCATACTCAACGCTTATACCTACCCAGTAGGTACCTACTACATCTTTGCCTCATAAGTACCTTTTTTTTACTTTGTACCTACTTCAGTGTTCGTCTTACATTGTACGTCTGTGTGTGTGTTGCCAAAAAAAAGTCAAATTGTCAAATTCATTTATTCAATTTGTTTTGAGCAAATAATTTATCTTTATCAATAAGATCACTTAGTGTACCACTTTGAATCGTCTTAAGAGCTAGGTGATTCTACTCCTGTTCCTTCACGACCAAGACCATAAAGAACCAAGGCAACATACATGGTTTGGGGCCTAACTTTCGTTTCGGTGATACATTTTTGTACCTAATACTTACTTACTTACTCTTTTTCTTTTTTTAAATAAGTCGTTATCTTATCAATTGTAAATAAACATTACATCTGCAGTGGACCTCTCGCTATACACAGACGAGTCTCAGTTGGAGAAGCGAGCTCGCAAACGCGCCGCTTCCAAATCATCACCAAGGAACAAGGCCAGCGCTAGTGAGGCTGTGGTGAGTCATTTACCTACATCATAGTTTCTCAACCTTATTTTGCCCATTAACTGCTGGTAAAATTAAATCTTGCCCAATAGTATGTGGTTTTCCTGATTGAATTTTAACTTTACTTGATTTTTTACCTTTTGACTATATTTTCACCCCCTCTGCGTCATCTCAATGCCCCCTAATTTTTTCTGGGTCTTCTACTGGCCCCCTGAAAGTCTCAAACGCCCACAAGGGGGCGTTATAGCCCACGTTGAGAACCTATGATCTACATTATACTACTTTTCTGTTCTATAAGACTGAGCGCACACCTACCCGCGCTGAATTCTCGAAGTACTGCCAGATACAGTTGGGCCGACGGATTTAGGCGTACCGTGAAGTCAGGCTCTTCGCTGCGCAGTAGAAAATTTTGTATGAAAAAGCTGCACTGCGCATCGAAACGGCCAACTTCACGTTCGCCGAGATCCGTTGGCCCTACTGTACGATCGAATCGGATGATTTGACCGCGGGCATACGATTTCATAAAAAAATTCTAAAATTCGATTCGTTCAGCGCGTTCGAATCGGGTAGGTGTGCGGCCACCTTATTTCTGCGCAATCTGTAAGCATAAACAACGATAATCAATGTGTGGGTCATCTTTAGCTAACAATTAAGAAGAGTGGAAGATAATCCAAGAATGGCATCAGCATGGGCTAATAACAAACAACAGATATCATTTTCTATCTAACGGTACAGCACCGCAGACGTCGCGTATTTTGTATAACTTTACAAAAATTGTAAAGTTATACAAAATAGGACATACACGAAAATTACTGCGTTCATAAAAAGGGCTCTTAAGGTAAACGCACGCACACCTATCGGAGCGGAACGCGTGAACGAAACGAATTTTAGGATTATTTATTTGAAATCTTAAAAAACCTCGCGCGAGGTTTTATAGAATTTCAAATAAAGAATTCTAATACCGCGTTTACATGCTTGTGAGCAAACAAATAAACCGCACCATAAAATTCGTTTCTTTCTATTCGTTCGGCGCGGGTAGGTAGGCGTTCATCTTTAGCGGCCATTAGGTTAGGTTTATTCAAAGGGTTCTAAGAAGCTGTGGTTTTTTTAATAACCTTACCCCACTATTTATAAAAAGCTGTCATTTAAGCAAGGTTTTGGAGAGTGAGTCTCACATTTTATTGAAAAGAGATGGCAAAAAATCAGCCTCTTGAGTGGGTTTGTAAGTCCATTATGTACGTATAAGTACCCGAATACTGAAACCCTACTTAAACATTTGTGACGTACTTATCTATTTCTTTATTATCTGCAAAAACTGCAGGCCGCTTCCGACCGCAACACATGGAATTTTTAAAGGAGGCTCATGTCCAACACGACTTCCAACAGTCATCATCTCAGGACTTATCTATTTGAGACGTTCTCAGTCTTCGGAATCATACACAAAAATGACAGTTGATATCAATTATAAGCACCACTTAAAATAAGTAGCTTTTCAGTATTCGGATGTTAGACATGCACGCTTGGAATTCCAGAAGGAAGATACGACGCCAGTCAAAAAGGCTCGTACACCTCCAAAACGCAGTCCAAAATCCACAAGAAAAGCTAAGCCCACGCCTCCGCCGAAAACTAACAATAATAAGCGAAAATCACCAGGTAGTACGCCCGCTGTGGCGACCACAAGCAAGGTAGGCATAGTACAACGGATCTATAGAAATGTACGTATCGCCATCACTCATTACTTTCACGTGTGTCTGTCGCGCTGTCGCCGTCTCGCTCACACAGCTTGTGCGTGAGCGAGACCGCGATACTATCTGTTTAAATAGTACTCGTAAAGTTTTTAGGGCCTTACAAAAGCCTCGTAACTTGAACACTGGTTAAACAACGTCCTGTCTCTATTTGTCAGTATCTAACAGAGACAGGACGTTGTTTAACAGAGTCTTACTTATGAAAGGTTTTATAGTTGAACACTGATTAAAAAACGTCCTGTCTTTATTTGTGAATAGCATGGACCAAGTATACATGGACTGCTGGACACTCACACACTCACTCACACAAAACAAAGAAGGATATATACAAAATTCTTGTGATAAAAAGAGACAGAGCATAATATCTTTTGTTCCTCATCTCGTGCCGGCTCTTTGTAGGTAGAGAACATCTATGTTCTATAATTCTGTACTATTATTGTTCCTCATCTCGTGCCGGCTCTTTGTAGGTAGAGAACATCTATGTTCTATAATTCTGTACTATTACCTTATGTGTACTACGAAACATGGATCCACTTAATTTTTTGTCCCTTTCGGCGGATCGAGACAGGACGTTGTTTAACCAGTGCTCAACTTTAAACATCTTTCATAAATAAGAAACCCATTGTTCAAATTGAGAGGCTATTGTAAGTAAGGGCCTTACTTAGTGTAATACAGTGTTTTGATGATAACAGCGGAAGAAAAGTTCTAAGTGCCTAACATGAATTTGCTTATGTAGCTATTTATGCAATGGCTTTGGTTATATTTCAAATTACAATTTATGGTCTAATTAATTTTCAGTAATTTATCTTGACATCTAAGAATTGCCCAGTAATGGGGAGGTCTATAAATGGCGTGAATGTTTTTTAGTTGAATCAAATATTTTCGCCTACACAATTTTAACAATGTATTTTGAGCGTAGACCTTGAAAATCAGAAAATGGATGACAGGAGTTCATTGAACTTTCTTGCTCTATGTAATTTTCCCTTTTGTATTCACGAAATTGTTAGACCTCTTCCAAACCAGCTGTTTCCTCATCAAAACCTATTTTGACAGATAGAAGCGTGGACTTGTGTTTCATAAAGTAAAATTTTTATTTTCTAGTTAGACTTCCTGTTATTTTCTTATTCGATGGATAATTATGCATGTGCAGTTGCCTAAGTAGTCAAGCAATGTTCTTTCTTATTGCTTTGGTGATAAGGTAGAAAGTGTAAGGCTTCTTTCACATTAGGCGTGTAGTTAGCGGCGCACAGTCTGTGAAAACTGAACGATATGTATTGTACTAATTGTCTCATTCAATTGAGTAAATATCCAACTTTATCTAAATAAATAGATACTTATTTTACAAACCAACTACATCGGCAATGATTTCTAGTAGTAGTCGTTATGTCCACTGCAGCTCATTGCTTGTCAATGTAAAGCGGACCTTATGTCTTAGTCTGTAAATATACTTTTCGCTCATACGAAACTAACTACGCATCATAGAAACGAAAAAAAAAACATGTTTGAGTTCACGTTGCATTAAAATGAATATGGCGTATAGAATAAAGCATAATATATATTCATATTCATATTATTTATTTGAATGAATAAGAATATTATGAATATGAATTTTAGACTATGAATATTCTTTAAAACACTGAAAGTGCGCTGCTAACTGTCAGTCTAATGTGAAAGCAGCCTAATTATGACAACTTTTGGCATACTGTAATTATAAGATCCAGTTCTCGACATCGGTAAAGGTATTATTTTACTATTCATTGTCATCATACAATATACCATCAGAGCTCAAATGTTAGGAAAATAGGAGATTTGAATGCATGTTTGCATGGACCCCTTATTCTAATCAGTACAAATGATAACTATATTTTCTAGGTTTTTAGATTAAAAATAGTTTCAATTAAAATACATTTGTTAAATGCATTCAAACTTATTAAAAATAACTTTTTATTGAATATTTGGATGTTAATATGATAAGTATTATACCGGGTGTTTTTTTTTTCAGATTCACTTAAGGGAATTCTGAAACCGTGAGAGTTATCGAAAAGTTATGTTAGGTTTTTTAAATGCAGAACTCATTTTTTTTCAAAATCGAGCCTGTGTCGAATAACGAGTTATCGAATGACATTTCGATTACTCTCACGGTTTAAGACTTCCCCTAAGTGGCTCTGAAAAAAAACTCACCCTGTAGCTGCCCACATCGTTTTATTCTCCCATCCAAAACAATTAATACGAACATTGTTCACTAAATAGTGAGCAATGTTTGAATTGCCTAAATTAGTCTGTATTAGATTCTACTAACCCTAGGTTTCTAAACTGTTCCATTCATCATCATCCATTCATTGCTTTTGTGTTATTTTCTTTTAACTAACAGCCTAAGACACGATTCTACATATTAAATTTGTCGATTAATTAACTGGCACACTAAAATCACCAAAATTGTTTTGTAGGGATCATAACGGATTGATACAATCAAATCGTCAGATAACTTTTATCTGAACAATAAATATGGTGGTTTAATATATTTCAAACTTTGCAATTCAGGCATTGAAATAAATCCATGTTCAGAAAAACAAAAGTTTTCTTGAGTATGCATTGATCCCACGATCTACAGTTCAAAAGACGAAGGGTCTTACGATCTTAAGAAAGATGTTTAAAAATGAACACTGGTCCTATCTTTATTTGTGGATAGTGATGAATAGAGACAGGACGTTGTTTAACCAGTGGTTCAACTTTAAACATCTTATGAAAACAATCAAGTTGCTAGTACCTTATGTAAGGGGAAAAGGTACTTGATTGTTTTTCAATTATATCAGTGTTTGAAAATAATTATTCTAAAAATGTTGATCAAAATATGATTTATTAAAAAAAGATGTAGTAAATGTGTTGATGACCTGTCTAAGCTCTTTACTTTGCACTTTTGTTGCATGTTGTGATGTGAAACTGGATTTTCTTGTCAAAATTTCAAAATTTTTATACTTCTATGTTTAATTTAAATCTGTGTGCTTTAGATAATTTTAACCCTTATAAGCCTTCGTCTTCAAATTTTGCATGAAATAAATAAGTCCTAACAATTTAAAAACTGCTTTTCGTCTTCTAGAATAATTGATTACGTAAAATAGTAAATCTAAATTATCTAGATTTCTATGGTACAAATGGAATGCCGCGTTTACACGCTCGCGTGCAAACAGACATTCAACGAGACAGATAATAAGATTAGAGCGAGCACGAAGTAGCTCTGTCTCTCTCTTTCATCTCAAGGAGACTGCACGCGAGCGTATGAATGCCTAATGTTATATGTTATGTGTAAACATAATCTACCCCACACAAAACTCTCATTTATAAACTCCCAACAGTCAAGATCTTTATGTCATCCCACACGAACCACAACCACACCACACCGACGCGACAAAAAGTGGTCAAGATGTGGTTACGTGTGAATGGTTTGGATTAAATGGTGTCGCTGCGACTTTGCGGTTGCGATGTGGTACCGACAAAATGTCGATGTGGTTGGGTAGTCGCAAGTAGCTGCGATGTGGCCGGCCGCTAGTTCAATCAATCAATCATTCATTCATTGCAAGAAATATGGTCCTAACAAGATCTTAATATTATATACAGTGTCACATACTTCACCAAAAAACATCGGCATGCAAAATTACATAAAATAAATTGAATTCTCGGTGTCGCTGGTGGTTGCGTTGTGGTTGCGATGTGGTCGGTATTACACACGTCGATAACGACTGCAAAATGTGGTACGTGTGAATAGACTATTCATTTTCAATACAACTATACGCCCGACGACGTCGCGTACAGTTGGGCCGACGGATCTCGGCGTTCGTGAAGTTAGGCTTTTCGCTGCGCAGTAGAACATTTTGTATGAAAAAGTTGCACCGCGCATCGAAACGGCTAACTTCACGATCGCCGAGATCCGTTGGCCGTACTGTAGTTGTGGTGTGGTTGTGATAAGTGTGGGATGACACTTACAGTCTCAAATTGACCTACATGTTTTGAGTATAGCTTTTAACAAGTTGTAACCTTCAGACTGCGACGGCGGTGGTGGAAAAAGCTAAGACGAGCGCGCGAGGCACGCCGAAGAGGACGCCGCCGGCTAAAGCGGCCAAACCGGAGCCTGTCACTCCCCAGCGTAAAGGGAGGAGGGCTGCTGCGAAAGGTTAAGCTTTTCTAGACTAAACAGTTTGTTGTTTCAGTTTTTCATGTGGTTCCCATAACACAAGCTCTGCTTAGCTTGGGGCTACATGATGCTGTGTGAAATGTCCAGCATTATTTATTTATTTATTCTAAAGAACTTGACACTTGACTGGCCTATTAGCTCAGTTGGTAGTAGCTCTGCCTTCTGCGCTGTAGGTCGAGGGTTCGATTCCCACCCAGGACAAACATTTGTGTGATGAACATAGATGTTTGTTCTGTGTCTGGGTATTATAAAGTATTATAAGTATGTATTTACAAATATATATGTAGTCTATCAGTTATCTGGTTCCCATAGTACAAGCTTTGCTTAGTTTGGGGCTAGATGGCGTTGTGTGAAATGTCCAGCAATATTTATTTATTTATTCTAAAGCTATTTTTTTTTCATTTACCAGTCAAACTCAAATGCATTTATTCAATAGGATCACATTGTGTGAAATAAGCTTGTACTAAAAGTAAACGTTTTCCTCTCAACTATACTTAGTTGAGGTAATATAATTATGTCATTGTATTCAACATAGAAATAGATAATCCTTCTTCAATCTAAATAAGCTCTGAATGATGATACAAATAAATATTTTATCTATCAAATGCCCGATACCTGAAACGCTACTTAAATATTTGAGACGTTCTTACTCTTCAGAATCGTATACAAAATTGACAGTTAATGTCAATGATAAGCACCACTTAAACTAAGTAGCGTTTCAGTATTAACTAAGCTCCAGCATAATGACTCAACAACATTTCCGTACAGCCACAGAATAAATAGGTACAGAAGCCTGACTTCGCGATAACATTAAATAGTAATAGAAATAGAAAATGTTTATTTTCGTCACAAACAAGTACCTACATAGAATTTTATAAATATAAAACTAGATATAATATTCAAATATAAATAAATATAAAACTAGATATAATAGCAGTTCAAAAACTGCTGAAGCGCTGGTTTTCAGTGGCACCATAAGAAGTGGCGCAGCAGTAGGGCTTGCAAATATTCGAAAATAGTGACTCTTGCTGCGACGCAACAAAGTGCAATTCAGCTCGCTTAAGCGCTTACTGCCGAGCGAGATATTCACCTAAATATTGCCTGACTTTCTAACGCATAACTATCAATGTCTGGCGCGAAGGGTTGTCGACTTGTCGCGTGCTATAAGTATTACGCGGCTAGCGTGCGAGCCGAGCGGCAAGTGGGAACCCTACCTGTCAAGGCCCGGCCGCGCGGGTTCGTCAATGTACTTGTAGCTTTGTACCTAAAGTGCGGAGTGCGCCTTCTGTACCTATTCTGTGGTACAGTCTAACATCACTCACAATGTAAATAAGCACATGTAACACCAATGCAATAAGTCTCGCGGGCCGCGCCCGATGTTGACAGTAATGTTTATTTTCAGCGTTCATCATCCAGTAATTACTTCTTGCAGAGCGAAGCGCTTTGCCGGCCGTCAACCTGCGCAGGACCAGCAGAAAATAACAACGTGCAACTAACACTGAGAATAAACTAGCCAACCTAAAAATCTAGCCATCATCGCTCCTCGCTCTTTGCCCTACGAATTTCGTATTGCGCATCCTCCTTTTTCCTTCCTAAATTGAAGCGCTCGTGGCGTAGCTTGCTTAGACGTTCTTGATTGATCGTTGAAGTTAAGCAGCGTTGTGCGCGGTCACCATTTGGATGAATGACCGCAAGTGACATTACGAGCTGAGCGCTTCCGTGCTTCGGAGGGCACGTTAAATTGTCGGTCCCGGCTTTTAAGTCGTTAAGCCATGACGAAGGCCTAAAAACGGCCTAAAAACTCCGTCACCAGAGTTGGCCACTTGCTCATACAAACTTGCTTGCTTCTTCTTACATTTGACTGAAGTTGGCAACAGTTAGGATGAATGTAGGATGCACAATACGAAATGCATAGGGCAAAGAGCGAGACAGTGATGATTCCTAGGTTGGCTCCGATAAGTTGAATAGTGTAATAACCATATAGATTCATGAAAAAACATGGTCTGTTTGACCAAAAATAACTACTAGGAAGTGGCCACACTGTTTTCTGCAGCGCGTTTTTGAGCTATTTTGTATCGATACAAACGCGCTTCAAAAAACGCAGTGTGTCCACTCCCTAAGGACGTGCAACTGACTAACCCTCATGTATACTTCACAAAAAAAAACTGGTCAGGAATAACATATTCTTGAATAATGATGGTCTGAATTAAGCGTCGTTCTAACCATGTGTCTTACATTACTTATTGTTTATTGGAGACCGTTGTAATTATATCCTTTGTCAATACTCCAACAACCTAGTAAAAAAAACATAAAATAGCTGAAAAATTTGTATTCTCTCTTACAAGAGTATTTTATGTAGCTTTGTGTGGCTAAAATGGTCGCTAAAGTCGGGTTGACGCGATTCAAGTACTTTTGGATCAAGTACAACTTGGATGACTCTGATTGGACGACTGAGTGAGTCACGTGAGTCCAACGGCGTCCAATCAGAGTCATCCAAGTTGAACTTGGTCCAAGTGTACTTGGATCGTGTCAACCCGGCTGAAACAATTCCTTTGTCTTATTTACATTATGAAATGTCGTTGTGACAGCTTTTAATTTCGAATGTAGAATGTACACGGACACTCACAAACACCTCGATCACTGTCGGTTTACCTGTTAATATAATGTAAATCCGTTATTGGCTGTCTGTAATATATTTAAGTTTTGGTGCACTAGTTTTCTAAGAGCTGTGGATTTTGTTTAAGAAATAAATAAAGAATGTCAATCTGATTCAATCGGTCAAACGAAGTTTATAGAATCTCACCACTACCAGCCATATTATTGTTTTACTACCCTCTATGCAGCAAAGTTTATGAAACTAGCATGAAACAGATACTGACAGAATTAAAAACAATAGTCGCAGTAGTCATATAGAAATGAATGGATTCATCATAAAAAAAAAATCATAGCGGCCATTTTACCCTCTAAAATATGAAAATGCCAGCCAATGGTACTATGATTGTTTATAAATGTCGTGAAACACTCTTAATTTGGAAGGACAAAGGAGTTATTGAATGGGATATAAACTAAATGTGGAAAGCCTTTGTTTAAACTGATTATTAAATGGTTTGGTCTGAATAGTTGTATTGATATTAGACACTGGATAAGTTTACAACAATATGAATGCAATATATTATTGGAGGAGAAAATGTCGGGTTGCTCAAAGATAATTATTTCATTCAAAAGTAAATTTTGAAGTGTAAAATTGTTTCGATTTAAGTGCAATGTATAAATGGTGTAAACTTATCGGTGTCGGTTTAAGTATGATTGTATAACATTTATTTTTACTTTTTAAAACAGCATAATCATGGTTTATTGTATTTATTGAAATTTTAATGTTTTTTTCATGCAAATAGAATGTTTTCTAAAGTACATAAATAGGGTAACGGTATTTTTCAGTAAGTCCTGTTGAATAGAAAACTTCACATACAATTGTCAACTCTGATGTTTATATTCACCAAATAACAGGGCTTGGTGAGGGAAGCCCTTAGCACAATTCGTCGTATTGTACAAGATGAAATTTTAAAATAAGTTGCTTGATTATAAGAGATGAAATATTAGTGTTGTCAATTTCCCATTTTAAGCATGTTTACTGAAGGTTTTGAAAGATTGCTGCCATGTTTTAAATGTGTATACTGGCAATTACGAAAACTATAGCAATAAATGGCCTGAAATTACTTTAAAATCAAAATTTTTACATGATGGGATTTTTAATTTCTTTTCGATTCGCGATGGATTTTTATAGTAGGAAGAAAACTTGAAGTGTATTGATAGGTTATTTTAATAACTTGGACTTATGTGAAAGTCAATGTGTAAATATACAATGAAAATGTTAATTGGTACTGGCTTGTGAGGCAGTTATATTTATTCGGTACGAGCGATGAGTTGGCGCATTGGACATTAGTGTACCAAAACGCTAACTTTCGCATTATCAGACCTTGAACCGGTGGAAACGCGAATAAATGTAATGCCCTCTTCGATTAGTTACGGTTTGTTCGTAGTCTAGAGCGTTAGCGGATACAATTTACCTTCTATCGCTAAGCAATAGTTCGGACTTTTCTTTATAAGTGTAGGCTAAAGAAATCTTAAAATTTTGCGAGAGTTATCGATTATTGTACGTTAGGTATTTCGAAAAAATCTTGTATATCAGTACAAAGAATTTAAAATCTATTGGAAAAATGATTTTATCATTGGACTTTTGCTGCAACTTAAAAATATATTTTGATATGATCGGTGTTTATTTTCGATTTAGATGTAGTGTGCGTGTACGTGGTTTTTGATGGACAATTGACGAAATTCTAAAATGCCTTCGAAATCTGTTATATCCCGTTCGGACCAAGCTCTTTTATAAAATTGTAACTGTGAGATCAGCTTGTACATATTTGGATGCACAGCCATTTTTGTCTCTGGATTGACGTCAAAGCTAATAACTTAGGTGATTTTAATTTAATCCAACAGCTAATTATGGTCAAATAACCATTTTACACATCAATAAAATGTTTTATTTTTATTTTGCATACTATTGTATGCATTAGCATTGTGTTTTAGTAAATTTTTGTTACATCACCCTGTACTTTAAGGTTGTTTAACATGTATGTTGGAGGTAAAGATGACCCTTACATTTTGTTAATTTGTTTTCTAATCCCATGTTGTTAAGTTCCACTTTACAATTTACGGTCGGGCCATCCGTGTTTGTAAATTGATTCTGCTGGCAAATATCAATGACGTTCTATTATAATATTTCGTTCTCGATTCTATTCAATTTTTTTTCCATTAAACACTGACTAAGTTAGTTTGATATTATTATGCTTGTAAACAGAGCTTGTGTAATATACACCGAATAGAGCTAAAACCTAAAAGTGGTAATCAATTATTATGATAGCTAGGGCAGGGAGTCGTTATGAAATTCTTTTAGAAACTGGCGCGGGCCAGACAAGAGACGTAAGACGAGGACGCGTCGCGGACAGGGCGCCAGCGAACAGTGTTGCGCCCGCGCCCCGTCTCTTCTGTATGTTTTGCGTCGCGACGCTTCTATACATTTTGCATGAAAGGGACGCGGAAGAGACAAATGTCCGCGCCCCGTCTGCGCCTTACGCCGGCTCCATACGTTGGGGCCAACGTTGGTCCCAACGTTGGGACCAAGATTTCGTGAACCATCCACACGTTGGCGATACACCAGTCTTGTTCCGTCAGAGCCAACGTGCAGACGTCCGATGTCTGCGCGTCCGATACAGAAATTGAAATTTCTCTAAGTGATTTTACATTACTGAATACCAATTTTATCACAATCACATCACATCATGTCACTATCACACTTCACACAACACTTTATATTATAAAAGCGAAAGTTTGGATGTTTGGATGTATGTTTGTTCCTCTCTAACACGACAACCACTTAACCGATATGGGTGATATTTAAAATATAGATAGATAATAACCGGAAATAGGACATAGGCTACTTTTTATCCCAAAAAATTGCACGGTTCCCGTAACATAAAAAAAAATTGTAGACTCCATCATCAGATCAGATCGCTGTCACCATATTATTACATTGTAGTCAGAACTTGACAAATATGCCGAGTTTCAACTCAATCGGCTTATTTACTGAGGAGTTCTGTTGAACAGCTCTTGACTCCATCATCAGATCAGCTTGTTGATACCATAATATTTCATTGTCACCGAGAATCTATAAGTGTGCAAAATTTCAGCCCGATAGTTCTACAAACACAATAAATAAGGAATACGATGACATTCTCGCTCGTCAGTCGACACGTGCGCTCACGATGCGCGTCGAAACGGGACTGAGCATAGCGCCAACGTGTGGACGGATCCCCAACGTTGGCGCGCCAACTTCCTTTGATAAAACCGACACGGCACGGCCAAGCCCCAACGTTGGCCCCAACGTTGGCGCCAAGCTATTTTGTCAGCACCACACGTTGGTGAGAGGCATTGGGACCAACGTTGGCCCCAACGTGTGGATGCGGGGTTACGTCTTTTCTGTGTCCCGCGCCGTAACTTGAAACTCGAAAGTAAAATAGCATAGACATGTCATCGATATCTGGGAGCTGAATAAATTTATGTAATTATAGCTGCGATGGTCACTGATGAATCGGTTTGTATGGAAAGTGTGGCCAATAGGTCTGACAAAGGCCTTATTCATAATAGCTCTCGGAGCATGAGTGTGTGTGTGTGGAACATTATTAGAGAATAAATAAGTACCTAAGTTTTAGGTGGTATTTTTAAATAGGTTAATTTTAAAAGAACAGTTAAGGGTAGAATATAAATTATTGTGCGTGTATTTCTGTTAAGTACCTAGGGGGGCGAATGTTAGTGTCTTCTACACTCCGGTACAATAGTTGTAAAACTTATTTTAGCGTTTTATACAAAAAATATCAGTTGGAGAGTACTATTGTAACAGAAAGTCCACAAATTTATATTGCAATTCAGAATAAATATAATAATTTAAGAGAATTACAAGTGTTTTATTTTATTTAACCCCTTCCAAGTTCAAAACTAACAATGAGTTTGAAGTGCAGTTGCTTGAAAGTTAATACTTTGCTCCAAGAATCTAGAAATAAATAGGTAACCATTTGAAGCTATTTAGACTAAGTTTGACTATTTATTTATAATGTTTAGGATGGAACATAGGAAGTAATAAAATAATCTTTTTGTCAGTACAAAAATACTTTTAATCATCTTCAACAGTTTCCAATGGAAACTCGGACATGATTAATCCTCGGCTCCACAGAGCATCAGCCAACTGTATCTTCTCAGCATCAGAAGCCAAGTGGAGGCTTTCTACCGAGACATACTCGGGATAGGCAGTTATCAGATTCTCAATACCTGGAGCAAACTCTTCCTCAATCTCCAAGAATGGAAGCTCACTTCCATGGTACTCCATAGAATTCTCCACATAGTAGTAGATCCTTATTTTATCTTCAGACACCATCCGGAGTATATTCTTGCGTAACAGACGTATTCTTGTATCTAGAGCTATTTCTACTCTGTTTACGACTTTGCCTTCTTCAATCATAACATCTGTGTCTCCGTATACTGTGACAGCTTTTTCTAAGTCATTGAGAACTGGAGGCAGAGCATCAGTTTGGTAATTCTTGTGCATTTGATCCACAGCATCGTCGATAGGCAAGTGATTGCTGATCGAATTGAATAGGCTCTTCAGTAAACTTGCGATCTCTTTCCTCCGAGGAGTTTTGGAGTCGGAGTGAACTAAACCAAAGTTGTCATAAATATCTAATGGCAAGCCTCGTCTGAGCTCCACATTCTCAGTAATGGCCACTTGTAATGCCGCTGGAACAAGTTTCTTGAATAGATCTGCCCAAGAATGCTTCTGGTACATACTGACTGTTACATGAAGAGAATGTTCTCCATCTATAGTGACTCCTTGATGGATGTACCCTCGAGGGAAGTAAAGCATGTCGCCAGCTTCTAATGTAACTTCAAGTATTGGCTCCCCTATTTCATTCTGGTCATAGTTCTTTGAAGAGACTCGTGGTAGAACTTCATTGGGGTTTAGAGGTTTGTAAACTTTCCAGAGCTTTTTCCCTTCGGCTTGAAGAATGAATGCTTCGATATCATCATAGTGTGGTGCGAAACCTTGGCTGTCGGGAGGGGTGAGGTAAGAATTGGCTCCAACGAAAGAGTTGAAATACTCTTGTAATGTTGCATTCAGTATGTGCAGTTTTGGTATGTAAGTCTGAGGGTTCAACAACCTTATGCTGCAGCCATTCAGGTAATAATCCCAAACAAGGTGCGGATGAGCTCGGCCTTCTGGGTTGTGTGTCTCCCTTTTCCCATCAATGTAGGATGTCACATCAATATTTTTGGTAAATTGTATGTTTTCATTTCGCAACATTAAGTCAATGGTTGGTGTTGAGATTATTTCTTTATAGTAGGAGGGTTTCTTTCGGGATATGTGCAAAGGTTTTTTCTCCCAGACGCGTTCGAGGAACTCTTGGGGGTCATACGGAGCTATCATCCATTTGAATACCTTCAGGCCCTCTTCAGAACTGTCGGTCTGAACAGGAACAAACTCTATGCTGCCGTTACTTGAAAGTGATCTAATCTCTTCAATATCTGAATCGGCTTCGAGTGCTGGCGCCGCTTTCACCAATATCGGGACCTCTTCGCTTTCTAAAACTCTAGTGATTCTTTTGTTTTCGAATTGAATTGTGGGTTTTGCGAACCTCTCTCGCTTTTTCTTGTGCGTTTTTTTCTTACCGATGGGTTTGTCTTCCTTTTTCTTCTGTTTATTCTTTAGCTTACGTGCTGCTTGAATCTGTATGTCATTAGGGAAATTAGCTAATTCTTTCTGAGAGGCATCAGATTGTTTCTTCTTTCTGTTCTTCCTTACTCTTTTTGGCTTTTTATTAGCCATGTACATAGCAAACGCAGACACGGGTGATTCCATCATCTCAGAGCACTTTAGCCCGCCGGCTTCCAATATGTTAGGTTATAGTTTATGGTCTCGCTTAAATACTTTTATTCTAATGGGTATTATCAAACACTTCACAAATACAATACAAAACATACGAATAAATAGAATGATCGCAGATTATCAGCACAGCAAGACGAATGACGATAAATAATTTTTTTGGTTATATTTTTCATCTTTTCCTTTCGTCGGGCAGGCAGGGCCAGTGTTACCAACTCCAATAAATCGTAGTCGCTAGATTCAATCTGAAAAGTCGCTAAAATCTGATTCTAACAGGAGTGGGGGGGCGGACCTAAGTAACAAAAAAAGATTATTATTTATCTGATCTCAAATAGATTATCGCATTGGATTGTATCTGTAATGATAATTTATAATATATAAATAATTGATTAATTTAACTACTCATCGTCTGTTGAAAAATTAAAAACACTTAATCTTAATAAACTTAATTACAACGGCAGTCTATACTGAAAATTATTACATCTTTATTTTTTTTATATTGACTTGACGTTTTGTCTTTTCCACCTCTCCATTCCTTGCCTTAAAACTGTTTTGATTTACAGTTACAGGTTGAAGTGCAAAAGTCGCTAGTTCTAGCGACAAAGTTGCTAAATTGGCAGCACTGGGTAGGGCAGACAGGCAGACATTGTCACAATGTCAATTGTCATTGTCAATCAGTCGACAGTCAGTGATTCCGTTCCGTTCCAGTCCTTTCCTACTTTTTGCAGAATGTATATTTTCTATTCCGCAACCAAAATAATCATTTAATTTAGGCTCGGACGAAAGAACGGGACGCGCCTTTATGATCCTACAAATCTTACCCCTCTAGCCAACGGACTAGATTACTTTGACAAATCAAAATCAGGTACCGTCAATAAAAACTACCCTAATAATCGATTCTTATCAGTCTCCGTATCGTTATCACCGAGGAAGGTGCTCCATGAAAATGCCAATTTATGGTGCTATACCAGTGCAATAAAAATCCACTACACCTCAAATCTTTAAAATATGGTGTAACATTTCATTATGTAAATGTTTTTTTGTGTTTTAGCTGATTTTCTACTTCAATAAACATTATTTTATTTTAACTGAGGTTTCAACATCGATTCAAAAAATATACGACTAAAATGAAAAAGATCGCATCGCCTGCCGTCACATCTCTGTTTAATTTTCAATCGTAACGGATACGGTGGATACGGTCTATAATTGCCTAGCAATGCTTATTAATTACTATATTTTGGACATCACTCATGCACTACTGTCTAATGACAACTGTCTTGAGTGACAGTACCACGATACTAATGCGGTTTTTAAAATTATGTTTAGCCTTATTGCGATTAGCAATAGTTCGAATTTTGAATAATTTAGGTTTACGAAGGTAAAAAATTGACGTGGCGAGTCTTTGCATTACGATGAGGTAATGTACAATTATTACTCCTTATCGATATCGATAAAACCATTTACATTAAGTTTCTTGAAGTTACATAATATACTAAATTATGTTGTATTGTACCTAGGTAGTTGTGTAGTTGTGCAAATTGGCACATAACAACATAATTATAATTTTTGTAGTTTTAAATCACACCTAAGTATCTTATCAAGATTTTCAACGTTTTCGTGTGCCAACCTACTTTTTCTATAATTTGTTTGTTGTAATTATATTGTAAGTAAAATGCGCCCGACAATGTCGTGCTGGTGCCACAGTGGATGAGCCTAGCACAAAGCCGAGAACAAACACAGTGGCACGACCAAAAAGAGGCCTATATCCTGCAATGGGGGAAGTCGAGTTGCGCTGCGGATGATTATGATGAAGTACCTACCTATTAACTTTTTGTTGACTTTTATTTCTAACCCCACCCCCCCTCCCCCCGCCCCTCGGCGCAAAAAGAGGTGTCTAAGTTTGACCGCTGTGTGTGTTTATGTTTGTATATGTGCACCGTAGTTCTTAAAAGGGTGAACCAATTTGAATGCGGTTTTTATTTATTTGAAAGCAGGTTTTTTATTAGTAATGGTTCATAGACATGCTTAATCAAAATCGGTTCAGCCGTTTGAACATATAACAATAGGTAGAGTGCGCGCCCCCACTGAAGTCCGATAGACGCGGCGCTGCTATCACAGAACTAGGTTAGGTTAAAAATTACTAACTGTCCAAATGCGGCTTGAACAATAATAATTATGCAAGTTTGTACGTTAGTTAATTCTACACATCAGAACAACTGAACGACCGTGACTAAAAAAGCTTATTAAAGTAAATAAAACTATTAGTTCCCGCTTTTGCCGTAGCACTTAGTGCTGACGCGGACTCTAGGTACAATTAGGTACAATTTGACCGGCCTCTTAGCTCAGTTGGTAGTAGCTCTGCCTTCTGCGCTGTAGGTCGTGGGTTCGATTCCCACTCAGGACAAACATTTGTGTGATGAACATAGATGTTTGTTCTGTGTCTGGGTGTTATAAAGTATTCTATGTAGGTATGTATTTACAAAAGGTGTATAAGTATTCTATCAGTTATCTGGTTCCCATTGTACAAGCTTTGCTTAGTTTGGGGCTAGATGGCGCTGTGTGAAATGTTCAGCAATATTTTTTTATTTAATTTTATAATCAACAATTATAAGCTTTACAAGACATTAGATCAACTGGATTTTACTTAGTCTTTTATTACAAGTATTTTTTTGGTTATAAATGGTAAAAAACTTGTAACCTAATATAGGTACCTACACATTTTCTACTGTTAGTGTAAAAAACATCGACATCTCCAATATCGATATTTATCAATCCCTATGAAAGTCATGTCAAAAGTAAATTTGGTAGTAGTGATACCAGTATATTTTCTCGCAAAATTTATGGTAGGTACCTACAGATTTTTAGAGTAAGTAGATAGAGCTTTATTTTAAGATTAACTAAAAGTTTATAATGTAAAAATTGTGACAAGCAACATCATTTTTCTCTTATTCTCACACAAAAACTAAGCCGCCGCGAGGACGCTGCTAGTAAAATATATTAGGTAGGTAAGTATATTTCTATAAATGTAAGAACATGTTGAGAAATCTAAAGATGTAGGTAGGTGATGTAGGTCCCTACTTTGTAAAGTTAACTACTTACTTAACTAATTAGCAGGGTGTCAATTCTAGTACCAAACTTTTTATCAACCTCAAGCAAAACCTCAACTAAACTTTAGATTTTCGACTGTTTCCTATTCTACTAATGACAAACGACTCAGTTGTGGTGAGGTTTTAGCTAAGGTTTGGACTTTGGCAGAACACATTTTTGAAAAGCTATTCTACTATTCACCAAATGGCTGACATTTATGAGATCGAACCAAAACGCAGCGGAATGATTGGCGTTTTCATCTAGTAGAATTGGGGGGAGATCACTTTCTGTAAATAAAATCGTTACAATTTTAAGATTTATTGATTAAAGACAAAGTGTGCTACACGTCTCAACAAAATATTTTCAAATCGGGGAACATAAAATTATGATAGTGGTATCACTATAAGTTTTAATGTATGACAGAAATATATCATCATTATGTCAAAAATATGTCATGTGTGACAGTACGCTCCCTTCCCCCCCAGCAAGTGGGACATACCTATGGCAATTCGCGTCCCGTGGTTCTTTCGTCCGAGAATTTAGGTAGGTACCAAATAATAACGCATTCCCTTCCCTGCCCGACCGCAGCCGAGTGCACACAACATCTGTACGTGCATCATGGGCAATAAATGCGTTCAACAAAGTTTTCAAGAAAACGGTTTCTCAAAAGTCATAATGTTTAGCGTGCGCATAATGGAGCGTTCTCATTTCGGCTTCTATACCCCTAATCCCTACTATTATTTTACGATTTTGATGAGGTTTTTTATTTGAAAACTGACGTGATCGAGATTGTTTCTAGCTATTATAATTAGCTATTAGGTAATTAGGCGCTTGGAGATCATCCTCTTTTCTAGTTGATTAAGGGATTTGTCGGTCGGTCGAGGGTTTTTCATTCTTGTTAAAAACCAACTACCTACCTACAGTTTTGGTAGGCACCTACCTACCTACCTACTCCTACTCAACTAGGTGTAGGTACTAGGTAGGTACATAACAGAATTTTACGAAAGACGTAAGTAGCTACCTACATTATACCTAGGTAAGTAGGTACCTAGGTACTTACCTACCTACTTATTTAAAAAGCACTAGGTACCTAGGTATGCGGAAACTAAATAGTACCTACCTACCTACTTACTCCACCTAGGTACCTAAATAGGTAGGTAATAGTAGGTACCTACTACTAACTAATATCTTACCTACCTATATAATTTTTTTATTGCATTTTCAATCCATCGGGCTTCATGTCATGTAGGTACTAGTAGATACCTATTTAATCATTGACGAACTTCATCCATATCTAACTAATTTTTGGAGTAGTATAGAACACATTCCACCGACCCACTTTGTAGCTATGGCGTAGCTGGACTTTGTCAACGATGCATGAATTGAATCATAGTTTCCTAAGCCATTATACCACCTACGTTTTATAGGAAAATCTGAGGTTGTAGTAGGTAGGTAGGTTAGTAGACTGTACATGATAGGTACATGATAAAACAAAATTAAACACATTTATTACATTTCAAGCTGATTTATTTAGGTATCTTTGGGTAAATATTTATTTTGAGTTTCTATGACACTGAAAACCACTCAAGACTCAAGAATATTACATTTCATGCTTATATAAAAGGCGCTACAGTACCTTTCCACACAAGCACGTTATAGATGATGTCAAATATAGGTACCTATAGGATGAATTTTAATTTGTAATACCAATCTAAATAGTACCTACAGCAATGCTAAAACCATTCATTTATCTAATTTTGGATAATATTTTGTACCTACCTATCACTTACTTCTTACCCCCTTACATAAGAATGATGTTTAAAGTTGAACACTGGTTGAACAACGTCCTGTCTCTGTTTGTCACTATCCACAAATAAAGACAGGACGTTGTTTAACCAGTGTTTAACTTTATACATCTTTCATAAGTAAGGCCCTTAATATATTAGTAGGTACAACATAATCAAAAAGTTAAAGTTTGTAACCTGATATGTAGGTATATACCCTAACGTACCTACCCCTATGTAGTGTAGAATAACATAACATTTTCTAAGTTGGTAAGGTGAGTTAGGTAGGTTAGGTAGATACACAGTGGATTTTGAGCGATAGGTAAGTAAGTGTAAGTACCTAGCTATAATTTCTTTACGCCAGAACTTGTACTAATATTTATTATTCTAAGACCTGTGTAGGTAAATAATATATTCAGACTATCCAACCAAACTTTAAATTGCAGAGAGATCTATCATAATCTGAGGGTAATCTGAAAAAGGTGTAGGTAAGTAAGTACCTACCCACTTTTTATATTTTAAAAATAAAAAAATCAACTTATCTAGTGTTAAAATAGGTGGTAAGTCTAATTATATTTTATTTAGGTTTTCATAAATTTAATATTATTTTATTACTATAATAAAATAGCTGTGTATAGATACCTACTTTATATTCTTTTCTTTATTTTTTATATTGTCATTGATTGCATTTAAAATCTAAGGACACAATCAGAAACATGTAGTTAAACAATGTAGCTAAGGAGGGAGTGTACCTATAAATCTTACAACAAATACCTACCTACACATTTAGCTGCCAATCAAGGTTTTTAAAAAACTACCTAAATAAGGTTCATCGGATACCTCAATAAAAATATATTTCAAGGTCTTTGAGCAAAATATATGTTTTTTAAATTAATTATTATAACCTACTTAGATTCAAAGCAGCTGTGCATCATTCCGAATGTAACTAAAAATCAGACACACTTTTTAAGTGAAACTAGGTATTCTTAATCTAACACAGATAATATATTTTATATGCTTAATTGTGATAATTATGAAGTTATACATAATTTTAGGAGGTAATTATATTTAACTAATTGTTTATGTAAGTGCCCACTAGTTAGATTAAGTAATAATTATTTTATAAAATTCAAGTTTCTAAGGATTGGTCTTCTATCACGCATAAAATTGATACGTTGTACTACTACTTCACGTCAATTTTTCTAACAATTTTTAAATACGTTTAGATATTTTTGTGAATACTTCATTATATTAGGTACCTACGATAGAAACTAATGATAAGATTTAACTCCTATATAATTACATATAGGTAGGTATTAGGTATACTTCATTAGGTAGGTAGATACATCTTACAGAAAATTTCATCATTCGTAGATGACAGAGAGATTTGAGTTACACCCAATTATTTTACTTGAAAAAACTTTCAAAGATATGACTGCATTCACTTTTTTTAAATTGGGAATATAGTTTTGCCGTGATATGACATCAATAATTTGTTTAAAGATGATAATTATTATTTTCAAAATATGTCTTTCCAATTTTTTATGTATGCTTTTGCGTAGACTATACATTACGTGAAGGACATGAGTCAGTCTGAATAGATATTACAATGTTTCCGTTTTGTATATTTTCAAAAACATCCTCCACTGAGGTGGCATTTTTATAAAAAAGAATTAGAAAAGTGTGAAAAATTTGCAAAACTTCGTCAGTCTTATTTCCAACTCGGTTCACGCCAGTGAAACGTTGCCGGCAATGTATTGAAAACTCGTGAAACTTTAGAAAGAAAAAAATTGGGACGGTCGACAAGGGAATCCTGAAAAAATACTACAATTCAAGTGAACATTTAGGCACACTTACTACCTAAAAAAACTTAAAATTACTTCCATTAATCTCCACGTCAGAAGCTATCATCGGACTTTGACTAAATATCCCGAAACAACATATTCACAATGATCAGAGTGAAGACACTATTAAGAGTGACACAACAATTACTACGAAGATTTTGCTCCATATTATTTTGCTTTGTCACGGAGCCATAATAAACAACTATGCCCTTTTCTACACTCACAAAGTACATCGATGAGCAAACGAAGTGTAGTTTCAAACCAAATAGAGATTCCTAAAAGTCGCCAGTAGCACCCTCGGTTCCTATCTCTCTGCGACATAGACATAGACCATGACGAATTAGTCAAAGCGCTAGCCAAAGCACGACGGATTTTTAGATCTCGACTGATTATGTAATTCTTATACTTTCCTTTACCTGAGGTTAAACTGTGACTTGATCATCTATCACGTTCCAGTTTTTTTTTTCAATTCCCGCGAATACAATTTAGTCTTCATTTAGATTTCTATCATATTCCTGATTACCCATGTACGTTACTAAACTTTCATTCAAATATCAATTTTGTTTTAAATTCTTCTACACCCAAACTTCTATCTTACAGATGTCACTTCTACTTTGTCTACCGTGCTGACTAACTCGCATGGTCAGCGCTGCAGTGTTCAATGAACGCGCATGTCTCTAGCATGAACTGGCGTGGTGTCTTCAGGGCTGGGCGAATCATCTACATGCGGCCTGATGTGTACAACTGAACGGCGTTGATCATGATGGTTGTAATCATCTCTCATCACCAGACCTCCAAGACCGTATCCAGGTCCCATCACCCCGGAACCACTTAGACGCATCTTTTCAGGGTCCTCGTCAAGTTTCACAACTGAGAAGACGGTGCTAAGGTTCAGTTGTGGAATATCGTAGAAGACGGTGAGGGTCAGGAATAGAAATGCGAGTCCGGCGAGTAGATAGACTGGAAAGAGAGAAATATCTAGATCAAATAATATTCTAGATACATAGGTACCTACATAACAATGTTATTATGTAGGTACAATTTGATAATTGTGTGACGTGGTTTTAGATAAGATAGAAGCGACCTACTATTTATAATCTGTCAGAAGTCACAAGTCACTACATACTACAGTACCTACTCGAACTCGAACGAACGAATGTCACTTCACTTTTTCTACGGTTTGAAATTGTAGTAGGGGTATTTTTTTTTTCTTTCGTGCAGGCTAAAGCCACTATCTACCAATTAATCATCCTATTCAAGGAGCGACTTTCAAATTTGTATTAATTGTACCTACCTACCTAAACGCTACTCTGGTGTAAAGCGAATCTGTCCTAACGCGAATAGGTACCTAGGAACCTACTGTAGGTAGGTATTCTACCATTTATTTGTTAGGTACCTATTCTAATATAAACTATTCTTTATTGCACATAAAAATAGAACAAAGCAAAATATACAATGAAAGGGCATGTAGGTACAAGGGGGAGCCAGTTTTCTTCCAGAAAACCTTTGAGGGTAGAGAGAGTTATAGAAGTGGATTTAGGTAGGTACTTACAAGTGGTAGCCATTTTGTAAACCGCTCGGTACGGCTGGTCGGGCGAGTCGCCTGGGATGTAGTCTCCCAGGCCGATCGTGGTGATGGAGATGAAGCAGTAGTAGAACGAGTCCAGGAAGTCCCACCCCGGCTCCAAGTACATAAATATGCTCGCGGGAATCAGCAACACGACACCCACGAATAATGTCACTGAAATTAAAAACATAGATAAGTACCTACCTACTCTTTAAAGAAGGTAGGTAGGTAGGTATAGTTGCTTTTTATGACTGCCCTATTAGCTCAGTTGGCAGTAGCTCTGCCTTCTGCGCTGTAGGTCATGGGTTCGATTCCCATCCAGGACAAACATTTGTGTGGTGAACATACATAGGTAGATGTTTGTTCTGTGTCTGGGTGTTATAAAGTATTAAAAGTATGTATTTACAAATATATAAGTATTATAGAATGCCAAGCAATACATCATGCAAAATCCCTAGCGACGTAGGTACCTACAGCTTACCTATTATAATCAGATGTATCAGTCGTATGGTGAACGGCCGATAGACATGGCCGAGCCCCGCGTTCAGCGCTCGCAGTAGCGCCGTGGCGGGCAGCAGTAGGCGCTCCACGACGGCCGTCAGCAGCACCAGCGTCAGCGGGATGCCGAGTAGTGCGTACATTATGCAGAACAGCTTGCCGGGGCGAGTGAGCGGCGTGATGTGCCCGTATCCTGGGGATTGGGGATTAACCATTAATATTAGGACTGGCAGACGAAGGCACTGGATCGGAGTGACTGGCGAAAGTGGGGGGAGGCCTTTGCCCAACAATAGGACAGTATGGGCTAGCAGAATCAGAATTAGGTAGGTACCTACCTATTATATTGCTTAAAGCGTTTCTCGCCCTGCCACCGCAATGGTGTCTTACAAAAGAGGGCACCGTAACCCCCTCTCGGTGCTCTTCAAAGAAGAGGGATGCAGACGCAGACGCAGCTTAGATATGTGTGCGTCATGACATGAGTGCTGAATGCGTAAAGAAGAGTGAGATCACCGAAAGGAAAGCTAGGCCCCAAAGCCCAAACCTTATTCTTTGGCCTTGATTCTTCACGGTATTGGTTGGGAAAAAAGGTTAGTCAAATAGTTATTTAGAGTAATCTAAGGTCCTGTTGTATAAATGTCATATGACCTTTGGCTTTACCAAGGGCTTTACAGAATAAAAGTCAGAATCCTAAGATTGGTTTTCAAAAATCAACTTTTCATCCTTATACACTAGGAACTCCCTGTGCCTCGATCGCCAGTATGCACAAGTTTACTATTCGATCCGTGACTGTAGTAAAGGCTCTCAAATGTATGGGATTCCGGTGCAGCGCCTCCAGTGGTAACTTGACTGAACTAAAATCCCAATACATTTGAGAGATTAAACTACAGTCACGGATCGAATAGTAGACTTTGTGCATACTCGTGCTAAAGGCTCTGGTTATAATTTTTAGGATGATCATAAAGTATTTGATGCTAAATGGTCTAAAGACTCCCACTCACCGATAGTGGTGACGACAGTTGAGGAGAAGAACAGCGACTGTCCAAAACTCCAGTTGTGACCGCCGCTGACGTTGCGCGACGCGGATACTCCGAGATTGCTGGCACGTATGACTTCATCGAGCAGGCTCTCGAGATCATCATCTGCGCAAAGATAAAAACAACTATAACGTACCTCTTACATACAAAAAAATACTGTTTTAAGTTTTTCAGCCTACTCGTGAACACGGTGACTGTAATGTCACTCGAAACGTCGAGGTGCTATATCATTCATAATCATAATCATATTTATTGAGGAACAGTTACAGTGGCTTACAATACCTACTATAGAATCGATAATACCTGCAGAATAAATCGGAAAGTTTTTTTTTTTTTAAACGAAAATAGGTTCGCGTTTGACCACACTCTACCTGATGTAAAGCAACAGTGCGGTCTAAGATGGAGCACAAAAGTATAAATCTGAAAGTTGTTCAGTAAGTATGTTTGAATTTTAATACATAAAATAGTTTCAAACATATTTAGGCGTTTTAGTAATACGGCGTATTTAAGCTCTATAGACACTTAAAACCAGTTATTTAACTATAAGCCCCTTAGTTCGATAGTACTACAAACAACAAAAGAGAAAATCTATTAGGACGCGGTTAGACCTACTGATGTCGTTATTGTTTGTTTCCCCAGATGAAAAGTGTTTCATTTAGGTATTAAATAAACCTTCACAGTTTAAAGACCTTTCCAGTAAATTTACAAAGGCATTCATTTCAATTAGTCAAATGTTTTGCGTAATTTTGCCAATTCATTTCATATACCTACCTACCCACGCCCGCCGCTATGTCGTCGCTTCGTCGCGTCGCGTCGTCGGTCGGTCGGTTTATTGAATCTATCAGTACGTATACGTACCTACTGTACCTACGTAATAATTACAAAGGTTTTTTAGCTTAATATTTTTTTTAGGAATGAAAATAATGTAGGTATTACAACTGATTAAAAATTATCTAAATTAAATTAGGTAGGTAAGTATCTACCTACCTTACCTATCTAGTCAAATAATGTAACAAAGAGAGACCTTTTTATTTACTAAATAGCCTAAAGTAGGTACCTACATAGGTAAACAAACATCTTCTGCGTAGACTAATTTACACAAGTTTGTAATGAAAGAGGGTAATTTGATATCGGTTTGCCATTTTCCTTTCCTATAGAACGTTTTCCCGCGCTAATATCACATTTCGCTCTACGTATCGCATACCTACTTACCATAATTTATTTGGTCGGCTTCTTGTGAAACTAATGTTTTACAAAAAATGTAAAACCTAATCACGTAGAGAATGGTAAATAAGTAAAACAGGTAAGTACTTAAATAAGTAAAAATATTGTCTGGGTAGTAGGTACCTACCTATGTTTGTCACTTCAGTTCAAGAAGGTTGAATATTTTGAAAGCTCAAGTTTTTTTTAATGGCCCATAATACAGGCAGCCACAACCACTTACCACCTAATTATCTAAGCAAAATTCAGTAGGTAACCATTGCAGTGCTATGCCAATAACGCAAATAAAAAATCTAGCTTTAACTGGCTCGGCCTGAGTTAGGTAGGTACCTAATCGCATTAATTAAAAGTTTGGCACGGTCGCGCCATGAGTAGGCGCCTTTACTGCGGTTTCGCGTTTTGTAGTGCGGACAACTTACGAAATAAAACGATTTATAACATACGATTATTTTATATTGCATAAGTAGGTATATACTTACCTACCCAAGGACCTACCTAAAAGTACCTACCCAGTTTTCGCCCTACTGCGGAGACCATCAGTAATATTTGTATGTGTTGTATTTTCTTTTGATAAATAAATGTAGGTACTAGGTACCTATTTGTATTTGTATTAGTTTAAAAATTACATAGGAATGCTTTGAATTATAGCGAGCACTGTTGTAGGTACAATCACTCACAAAGGCCAATAAATCATTACAAATTAATTGTACAGTCGCGTGCATCGGCTGGGGGTGTGACGATAGCCTTTTGATAGCCCTTCACCTCGGTCGGTCAATGGTGTGACATCAATAATGTGCAACGTCACAAAATGGCGGCATTTTGCGTAAGAAAGTTATTGATTGTAAATAATAAAGCAATAAAATGATAATTGGATACCTAGTACCTAATCAAGATGACACAGTCCTACAAATTGCAAAAAAACGCAAGAAAATTTGAATTTCACAGGCTATCTCAAACATACTGCCGTCCGCAAGCTAATCACCATATTTTGAAATATCACCTATCTTGCTTCGTGCTTGCAGATTTTTTAGGATCTCTAATTCGAAAACTATAAACGATAGGAACCCGATCGATAGAGAATTTTGAGCTTTTTATACGGCTTTTAAAAGTGAAATTTGACCAAACAAATGTCAATTAAATTTTAACGTTCCTTTTATTTTATATCGACCCACCCCGATTTCGCCCGGGTTAACTTTCAATTTTTATAATGCAAGTAGATACCTATCCAGTTAACAAAAAAAAATCCAAGAATGCAAAGATAGGTAGGTACAAGTGAAGTTAACTTGTTCTTTTCTGACTGAACTATGTAGAAGGCAAGTGGCATTTCGTAAAAATCAACTTACCTGAATTGATTAATATTTTATTAACGTGTTTGTTCCAAATAGCCTTGACAAAAATAGCTGTGTTATTTCAAGAAAAGGTTATCGAACTAGATCTTCAAAAAACTATCTTCTGAGATCATAATTAAAACCTGTTTCGAATAACTGGTTTGGAAATAAAATAACTGCCAAAGTCAAGGACAAGTTAGAATGGCATGTTGTTCGTAGTCAACTTTTTGTAGGAGATACGGTAGTAAATAGATTAGGTAGGTAGGTACAGTCAGCGTCAAATTGATATGAGCGTCTAGAGTAGTCAAAAGTATCTGAAATACATGAAAGCGTCAAATTGCTTTCATGTAGGTATTTCAAATACTTTTGACTACTCTAGACGCTCATATCAATTTGACGCTGACTGTACTACTTACCTACAATCAGTGACAAAAATCGATTAAGACTTTGAGTTTTAAATTTTTTTATAAGTACCTACCTAATATCTATCTACTGAACCTGTTATAATCAAAATTTTAACTGACATTTTGATGCTATGCCCTGCTCTTTTATTTAAATACTTACCTACTTAAATACTAATTTTAAACAAAATTTAGGTAGGTACCGATTTCGTACATAACGTGAAGAAAAAGCGACTTGAAAAACTCAAAATGTTCAACGATATTTGTCGCTGACTGTACCATATATTCATCTGTTATTTTTAAATAAACAGGGTCATATACAGGGTGGGGCAAAATTTTTGGCCTTTAGACACAAAACAGATAATAATACGGGTGAAGAAGGGAATAAGTAATTAATTGCATTTTTATTTAAACAAAAAGCCCAGTTATCCTGAAAAATAACTTTTGTCAAAAAAAAAACTAGCTGGACTTGGGTAGGTTGGTAGGTACTTACAACTATTATTTTAGTTCCCTGGCAGCGTACAAACATCCACCTATCAATGTATTTAGGTACTTACCTACCTATTTACGAAGTTTATCATGTAAAACCAAGTAGGTAGGTATCTGTGGTAGTATAAGTAGGTAACTACTTAGCAATTAAGTACTGTCCACTCAGATAACCTCTGCTTATCAAAATCTAAATATCAGTCTGCTTTTACAGGAAAATTACAAAATATTAATACTTATAGGTAATTATGTAGGCAGGTACTTAGTTAGGTTGCAAGCAATTAAATAAAAATAAATACTTACCTATGTAAAACCCCCGGCATTATTCCTTCATCAACTAGAGAGGAGCTAATGTTCATCAAAACGCCTAAACAGAAGTTAGTGCGATTCACACTTCCGGGAATGCATCCGATTGCAATGATTGCAAACTGTGATTGCAATGACAGAAAAAAAAATTTGGAAAGTTGACGATTTTTCAGCGAAGGAACGTCCAAAAATAAAATAAGCCTTAAATAAACAAAAGTGTAACAATGGGCGACCTTATCGCTGAAAGCGATCTCTTCCAGGTAACCTTTGGATGGACAGGATAAAAATTAATTAAGTAGGTAGGTAGGTACTTAGGTACTAATATTCATAAAATAATTATTCATATTCAATATTAATTGATAAATTGTAGCTAAGAACCTTCTTGATCACATCACTTTTACAACAAAAAAACCTCATCAAAATCGGTTCATCCGTTCAGGAGCTCTGATGCCACAGACTAGTTATACCACAGAATAATATTGTTACCTAGGTATAAACAGTAAGTAAACAGCTAGTTATCGATAGATGCAATGTACCTAGCGCGGGTCGATGCATTTCCCGAGCGATCTTGGAGCTGGGTCACGCGAGTAGCTATAGTGCTGACGAGCGAGGCGAGAAGCGGAGCGGGTATTAGCTTCATAGTTTAGCGTTCTACATAATGGGCGTTTTTTCACTTGACGGCAACGGCAACGGCGACGACACCGGTGGAAGTCAACACTGTGCCGTCGCCGCAGCCGGCGCCCCGGCACCGCGCCGGCTAGAGGAATGATGTGCCATAATATTCATACATTTTTGCGTTCCCGATTGCCGTGCCGTCGCCGTCGCCGTTGCCGGTGCCGTGCCGTACCGTTAAGTGAAAAAAAAACGCCCATTCGAGATTGTAGACGACGTTTATCACGACGTTTTCTGAAGCGCGTTTTTGAATATAATTTGTTTATTTACCTACTCCATAAATAATTCTTTAAATTTAAAACGATTTCGTGCTTTGGTTCCCTAAATTATCCTCTTCCTAAGTATATTCAAACTCGTAAAAACACTTCCTTTATAATTTTGTTCAATAATCGTTACGCTTATGAACCACGACAGTCTAAGGAGATAAGTAGTTCTCCGGGTCAACGTGAGTATAACGCGGGGGGTGTGGCTGTCGACCCTATATTCTAGACTTTTGTATGCACTAGGTTTTCTAGATTTCCATCATTGTGATCCGCACATCCACCCACGGCATAGGCTTGGCATAGGCATAGGTGCTCTTTCGTGATAAATAATTTTGTGCTTTGTCAATAACATTAGAATGACTGTCAATTCTTGTGTTATTTTTGCCATCTACGCATAATATATGTTTGTTTGTTTGTTTGAACGCGCTAATCTCTGGAACTACCAGTCCGATTTGAAAAATTATTTCTGCATTTGATAGCTAAACTCTTGAAGAAGGTTATAAGCTCATTTTTTCATCATCATCACTATCATCATCATCATCACCATACCTATACCATCACTACGGAGGCAACCTCGCGAGGGCCCTGCTAGTTTTAGGATAACTTTGGAAACATTTTACCTATAAGTACTTATACTTAAACATGAAATAAATAAATGTTTTCTATTCTATTCTTTAGTTTTTTTCAAAGATTTGCTAGCTTTTGCTTTTCGAGTCTTTTGCGATTCATTTGAAATTGGAACGACAAAAAGTCAAACAATTGAAACAATGCAGGCAGCATAGATTGAAAATAAAAACCCCGTTTGAAATTCGAATTCTAAAAAGCGCCGAGTTTATTTAGTTTCACTAGTTTTCAATCGTACTCAAAGTGAAACATAAGTTTCTCACGACGGAATATTCATCAGTCTGGTGAAATAAAAATCTGTTTGCTCGTTATTGAAGAAAATGTAAGTTGGCACCGAAGAACTCGGCGCATTCAGCAGCATGCTCAACTTTATGAACAACTTTAGAGGAATATTTTAGTTTGGACTTGTTAAGAGTTCTTCAGTTTCAAATTTTCTACCTAATTTTATACCTACATAAGGTTGGCTTTGTTATGTTAATTAAAACTGTACTCACAAAATGTTAATATGCAAACATTCCAAGTACCTAAGTACCTAACTTTTTAACAAGGCCTCGAAAATATTGGGTATTAATGAAATAACATAGGACTGTTATGTTATGTTAGGTAAGTTTTACATTTTACATTAAAATAATGTAGGTAGGTAAAGGTTATTGTCTGTGCTGTGGTGTGACCACGGTGTAACGCTTATGTCATAACCAGCAAAACTATTTTATGATCATCCTAGCGGTTCGCCCTAGGTGCCCTAGCTTTGCTTGGGTTTAATTTATGAATTACCCGTGCGAAGTCGGGGCGCAAACTATACCTACCCTATGTATCACGGATAATGTAGGATTCTAATGGTGATTGAATTTTTCAAATCGGTTTAGTAGTTTCGGAGCCTATTCAATGAAAACAAACAATCAAATCATTCCTCTTTATAGATATTAGTATAGATTAACATTCCATAATGATATTAAACTCAAAACTGCATATTAACTCGGTCACGTGCCTAGTCATGATAATTATTATCGCTTCTTCTATTAGTTATGATTATGATGGACAAGGTTCCTCATAAAAGACGAGTTGGTCGAAGAAGTCGTGGCTCCGCAACATCTGGGACAACAAAAGACTGAGAAAGATTCCAGAAGCTGATAGCCGGACCTTTACTAGTTGGAGAAGCACTCGAAGAAAAACTTAGGCCTTTACATCTTTTACTAGATGATTTATACAGTGTCAGGAGGCAATCATTGCCTTGTACACTGTATAGAGCCTAGGCCAATTTTTAGATGAAGTAGGCTTGCCCAGCACGTACACCATCCTCTCAGCTTAACCGGCCATATCCACAGGAAAGACATGGTCAATACGTGTGAGGCTGATTAAGCCGCGATGTTTTCCTTCACCGTTTAGAGCTCGTGTTCATGCACATATAAATTTTCCGTTGTATACCTATAAATTCAAAACGAAAAATCCATTGATGCACGACCAGGATTCGAACCCACGACCTTTGGGTCGAAAGTCGAGGCTTGACTACGGGTTCTTAAAAAAGAATAATAGTAAAGACAAACCTGTGACATTAGGATTTTTGGCCATGAAATCCTGCTTCGCTCGTATAACTTCCAGCCTTATCTCATTCTCCATCGGCGCTTCCAAGGCTGAGAAGACCAGAGCACCAGTTGACAGATAGCAGACATAGAACACGATATACATCAAAAGAAGGTAGGTAAACCTCTTCTTTCCGAAGATCCTGCTAGTAGCGAACAACGGCTGGAAAGGAGGATGCTCTTCTTCATACAAAATCTCTCTCTCGATGATCATTTTCTTCGGGTAGGGGTAAAGTTTACTGTGTACCGTCATGTCATCCTCGCTACGACTAGACGTCATACTCCCATACGATTGGTTCCGGGGATATTTCTGCTGCTTTTCCATTTTCGAATTTTAAAAAGTTCAAAAAAAAAATATTAAAAAAGTTTGTCAATCACTTAAAAATCACTGTTTTAGTTCATGTCACGCGGTTTTCTTCCTTCAGCCGTTCCTGTTAAAACCGAAAATCCCGGAACTCACTGAGATTTGGTCAACTGTACTTGAAGAATCTCTTGGGATGGTTAGGTTCGACGAACAACCCGAAGATTTCCGTCACTTTTGTATCGCGGCGACAGTTTTCGAGTTTAAAAATTACCATTTTGATGCATTTTAGTTGAACGTGTGACTACGAAGCCAAACAGGGTCTATTTCGTATCGAATAACCGATCGGGACGGTGACCGTTGCGTGACTGCTGAGTGAACGCCACTTGGAATAATAATAAAAGGTAGGTAGTCATACCAAGTCAATGGTTCTTAAACTTTTAATCGAATGTTTTCACGGAACTTTAAATAAAAATGTTACAATAATTTATTAGGTACGAGCTGAGCGCTTCGGAGGGCACGTTAAATTCTCGAGCCATGACGGAGGCCTGTAGGCGGCCTAAAAACTCCGTCACCAGAGTTAGCGACTTGCTCATACTGCTCATACGAACTTATGTGAAGAACGAAACTACTTTGGGTATGTTTAGGTAGGTAGGTAGGTACCTTATTCATCATCCACAGCCCGACTTCACCCACTGCTGGGTATAGGCCTCCCTTAGTTTGTGCCATTCGTCACGATCCTGCGCCAGTCTAATCCATCTTTTGCCCGCGACTTTATCGATGTCGTCTGCCCATCTTGCCGCCGGACGACCAACATTTCTGTGTCCTTGTCTTGGCCACCATTCTGTTATGGCTTTACTCCACCTGCCATCACCTCGCCTTGCCATGTGTCCCGCCCAGCTCCATTTGAGTTCCAAAATCCGATCACCAACGTCTTTAACTTTAGTCCGATTTCGGATTTCTACATTTGGAACTCTGTCGTTAAGTTTGATGCCTAACATAGCGCGCTCCATGGCTCTCTGTGCTATTCTCATTCGGTACACAGCCTCCTGTGTGCACGTCCATGTTTCGGCACCGTAAGTCATAGTGGGCAAGACACATTGGTTGTATAAGCGGGTCTTCGGGTCTTTAGGCGTTTCGCACCACGAACGATTCGGACCGCGGTGTGAATCGCCCCAGAGCTATTTTCAGGCACTGTGGAGTATTGCCTGACTTAAGTATATCGTCAAGCTTGCCGACCTTATTATTATTTTTAAATCCTTGGGACTTTACTTGGAGTTGGTAAAGGAACCACTACATACTCGTGCGTGCGTGACCACGGTTACTGTTAAGGTCATAGCTGACCAGTCCAATCCGCACCCGAACTGCACCGCATCGCCTTTCGGCGTTCACGTGTTCTGTGCACGAGAGTGAGACGGTAGTCCCTGTATAGCACCTGACTAGTGCTGATCTAAGTGTAGTTTCATAATGTCTACATTTATCATATTGACGTAGAAAACCAAAACATCACACAGATTTAAGTATAGCACATCGTATTAGTTAGATGCTTAAGATTCTGCGGAACCCACTCTAAGGATCGCTGACTTGGAAACCACTATCTCTTTACCGTGGTATCTTTGTGCCCTGATAACGATAGGATTACTTCGAATGTTTGTTTTGTTACGTCTTAGTAAATAAATATACCTAGAACGTGTTACGATTATTCTATCAATTATTGAAACAAACAGCGTGTGTTTCATAATTAAGTTTACTTTCATTTTTATCTTGATTAAACAAATCATTTATGTACCTACCTACTATCTATATAATATAGGCTTAAAAACACTAAATTAACAAAAATCTGTTACAATTTAAAAAAAATAAATATCTATTTAATCTACAAAGTATTTTTATCCGACTTGAAAAAAATCGGAATCTTTTTGTATATTGTGATTTTTTTAATGTATGTTTACCGATTACTCGATGACACCTGGACCGATTTGAGTCTTTTTTTTTTGTTTGAAAGGGTATACTTTCCGATTGTGCTCAAAAAATTTGGTGAGGATCTGTTGAGGATCTTCAGAGTTATGAACAGAAATGCATCTCGAGGGTGCAGAAAACTGCTCAGCTTATAACATTGAAGTAGTTTTTTATTTAGCTACGTGTACGTGTGTGTTATCTTCGAAGGTCTCAAATGCCTGATGATTTAAGAGAATATCTAACGCGCCTTGGAGATACAATAGTAGTGATTCTGTATCGGAAGTTCTGTGTAAAAACTTCGAAAAACTGCAAAAAAAAATTTTTTGCCATAATTTTTGCTTAGTATATTTTTTGCTATTAAAGGTTATTCCCAGCACGAAATCAGTAATCTGTATGTTTCCAGTTTGAAAGAAATACGAGAGTTTTGACCTCATTCTTACCTACGTACCAACAGATGTCTTTAACCGCGTAAAGGAAATGATCAATTGAGCGTTTGATAGGGTTGCCACCTTTTTTTGGTTTGAATAAAGGAGTAGGATCTTTGATGAAAAAATATAGCAGTGTGGGAAAATCTAAAAAAAATCAGCAGGGACCATTCAGTGAAATGTATATTTCGTTCATATTCATGAAAAATTAAAATAGAATAGGTAATTAAGGCATTATAGTGGGTATAATTATTTTGATATACTTAGTACTCTTTGGAATTCAAATACAGTAGGTAGACTACTATTTAAATATAGTAGGGGTGGCAACCTTAATCTGAACCTATACCTAATCAAAGTTCTCCGAGCCAATATACCTAGGTAGCTGTATTATTTATTCTGTGGCTATAGGTTTAATACCACTTGAAGAAATAAATATAATTGAATATCTTTAAAGTATGTAGGTAGGTACCTGACATGTCAACTCCGTAGCGTCAGCGGATTGCCGCATCGCAAGCTGTCAAGGATTTGATGTAGTGAGCGTTGGTTCATAGAATTCCATACAAAGAATACCTAACATCACAAGGCGATGCGGTGCGGTGCGGTTGCGGAGTTGGCAAGTTTGCTACAACCTTAAAAAATAAAGTCGGGTTAGTTACCTACTTACACCATTTAGGTACCTATAGGTAACTCCAGAACGACTGAACCGATATTTATGATCTTTATTTAGTTGGATTTTCCGCCCCGAATGCAGAAAAAAACTATTAAAATCATCGGAGAAATTCACAAAATAAAAAAATATTTTAAAAAAACAAAAACCCGACTGCGTCAAAACTAAAAAGAAAAAAACAAGCCTGCAAAGAATTACTCACAGTCGGTACCCATTCATTTTATTACCAATCAAATCTTCCCAATGTTATGGGTCCCGACTGTGAGTAATTCTTTGCAGGCTTGTTTTTTTCTTTTTAGTTTTGACGCAGTCGGGTTTTTGTTTTTTTAAAATATTTTTTTATTTAACACTTTTTAGTTATGATAAAGTTGATTTTAAAATACCTATTCAACGATACCCCACTTGATATAGAGTGACGATTTTGATTCTTTTAATTTTGACAATATGGCGTCTGGTTGTAGCCCAGGTGAATTTTGATTACTGTCATATCTTTAGTGACACTCCCAAGGTTGAGACAAATCGATTGACGTAAGAATCATCAAAATCGGTCCACGCGTTTGGCCTCTAGAGTGCCACATAGAAACATCCATAGCGAGAATAATTATTAATCAACTTTAAACCGTTATTTTTCCTAAACTATTACTTAAAATGAAAAATGGTAAAAGAAACATAAAGTTGATTTTGAAATACCTATTCAACGATACCCCACTTGACATGGTGTGACGATTTTGATTTTTTTAATTTTGACATTAAGGCGTCTGGTGGTGGCACTGGTGAACTTTGATTACTGTCATGCCTTATTAAGAGCCTACTGAGGTGAATTTGTCAAAATAGAGGTTTACCGTTTTAAAGATTTTCTTAAAGCAAATCGTATTAAGATAGTGAAAAACATACTCTAAGTACTACCAATGAACTGATCTACACTGTGGGCTATTTCATATTTCAATATTTTATGTATTTTTTTAGTAAATTACTGGACAAAGTACACAAAATATGAGCGCGGGGTTTTAAGCCTGACCGAACACTAAATTACTCAATTGAATTAAAAAATACGAAAACAACAACTTCAATATTTTATCTATCCTGTGCTCTATTTTTTTTTTCGTAGGTGTAGCTATATTCAACACATTATAGGCAAGAAAGTTGAAGATAAAACTCTCCATACATTTTTTCTATGGAGTAGCTACTATGAATAAAAGGACGATTCATTGCCAAAAATCGTCACGCCGGCTCCATACGTTGGGACCAACGTTGGTCCCAACGTTGGGGCCAAGATTTCGTGAACCATCCACACGTTGGCGATACACCAGTCTTGTTCCGTCAGAGCCAACGTGCAGACGTCCGATGTCTGCGCGTCCGATACAGAAATTGAAATTTCTCGAAGTGATTTTACATTACTGAATACCAATTTTATCACAATCACATCACATCATGTCACTAACACACTTCACACAACACACTATATTATAAATGCGAAAGTTTGGATGTTTGGATGTATGTTTGTTCCTCTCTAACACGACAACCACTTAACCGATATGGGTGAAATTTAAAATATAGATAGATAATAACCGGAAATAGGACATAGGCTACTTTTTATCCCAAAAAATTGCACGGTTCCCGTAACATAAAAAAAAATAGTAGACTCCATCATCAGATCAGCTCGCTGTCACCATATTATTACATTGTAGTCAGAACTTGACAAATATGCCGAGTTTCAACTCAATCGGCCTATTTACTGAGGAGTTCTGTTGAACAGCTCTTGACTCCATCATCAGATCAGCTTGTTGATACCATAATATTTAATTGTCACCGAGAATCTATAAGTGTGCAAAATTTCAGCCCGATAATTCTACAAACACAATAAATAAGGAATACGATGACATTCTCGCTCGTCAGTCGACACGTGCGCTCACGATGCGCGTCGAAACGGGACTGAGCATAGCGCCAACGTGTGGACGGATCCCCAACGTTGGCGCGCCAACTTCCTTTGATAAAACCGACACGGCACGGCCAAGCCCCAACGTTGGCCCCAACGTTGGCGCCAAGCTATTTTGTCAGCACCACACGTTGGTGAGAGGCATTGGGACCAACGTTGGCCCCAACGTGTGGATGCGGGGTCAGACGGCCGCGGCCATTGGAGCTGGGAGCACGTCACATTGCGTAAATACTATTAGCTAAGCTGTGGCAGAGCCAGTGACGTCACGTGACTGTGTTCTTACATGAGAAGCGGTCGCGTAAACGTGCTATGTCATATTTTCGATAAAATCAGAGTACAGTATGTAAGGCATCTTTTGATAAAGATTTTGCCTGGCATAAAAAATGGACTATTTTCTATCAGCATAGGTACCTAAGTAGTAAGTAAGTGCCTATAGGTAAGTATACGTACGGAAGCATGCACATCCACATAGAAAGCTTTACAATCATTTTATGTTTTTATCATCTGGATTAAGTGATGATGATGCTGATGATGATGATTGTGGGGGTTGGCCTACAGTGGGTGGTGGAGGTGGAAATGATAACTCGGTGGTGATGGTAGTGGACTGTATTTCTTTGTTCTTATAGTAGGTACACCGCTGGATTCCTATTCTGCTACTGCTTGTTGACTTTTTCTTGGTTGATGTGTTGCTGTACTGAGCTCTCGAGTTGAACTGAATATAATAAAAATAGCTCCTGTATTTATACAAAATGACATCGATTAATAACCAATCAGAATATTGCTACCAAAAATTCCTCCAATTAAACAGTCGGACTTAATTTCCATACCGAGGTTATAAATATTGGCTACGCGAACTATAGGTACCTCATTATTCTTTCGACCGTCGCGTAGCAACCATCTTAAAATAGCATATTTCAGCCGTAAAACTAATTATATCTAGGTATCTCGATATAATCAAACATAAGTCTAAGTTTACATAGGTCATCATAAAAAACAGGCTAAAAACTTCAGACTTCCAAATAAAAACACAACATAAGTTTATACAATTCAAAATAATTAACCAGGCTAAAAACTTCAGACTTCCAAATAAAAACACAACATAAGTTTATACAATTCAAAATAATTAACCAGGCTAAAAACTTCAGACTTCCAAATAAAAACACAACATAAGTTTATACAATTCAAAATAATTAACCAGGCTAAAAACTTCAGACTTCCAAATAAAAACACAACATAAGTTTATACTAGTAGTTCGCCCCGAACTGAGATCTCGCGCACCGTAGATGGCTTACATTTGGACTTTCTTCTGACTACCCCTATAATTTCAAGTGCTACTACTGCCGAGTATGCCTATTGCGCTAGCTCTTCATGGTAAAAAATACTAGCATGCATGCAATACAATAATGTCGTGTCTAATTTTTCATTTACTTATTTCATATTTATGAATTCTCGTCGTATTTCTAAAGTATACGTCCTAGAATGAAAATAATAACTATTTTGGAATGTACAAATTAAGACCTTTCATTTGACACCCCACTCAATATATTTGTTTATTTAACTTTTTTTACCCCAATTATTTTCATTCTTTATCAAAAATTTTTTTATCATGAAAATAAATCAAGTAGCATCTAAAATCATTGCAAACCAAACCGCAACGATGCCACTCTCTTTTTAAGACCGACCAGTCAATGAGCTACGAAGACATCGAAACTCTATGAAACGGGAGCTCTTGCAGCTCTGGTTTCGTAGTTTTTGTTTTGGTCGTATTTCAAAAACTATACATCCTAGATTAAAAATAAAAACCATTTTGGTATGTACAAAATAAGCCCTTTCGTATGACACCCCACTCAATATATTTGGGTAACTTTGAAAAAAATTTACCCCCTTGGGAACCCCATATCTTTACAACCCCTTCATCGATTACGCTCATACGCTCCACAGCAAATTTCCATAGCACTACCTATTGACCTATCAAGTTTCATACAGATTGGATTAGCGGTTCGATAGTTATGCGAGAACATAAAAATGAAACATACAAACATACAAACATACAAACATACAAAGCAAAATCGCCTAACTTGCCACTAAGATCTTCGCTCGCTTCGCTCGCTCGATCGACAATTCAAAATAATTAACCAGGCTAAAAACTTCAGACTTCCAAATAAAAACACAACATAAGTTTATACAATTCAAAATAATTAACCAGGCTAAAAACCTTAGACTTCAAATAAAACACACTAAGTCTAAGTTTATACAATTAAATTACCTAACCAGGCTAAAAACTTTAAACTATACGAAGTTGTCCGTAACAATGATGCTGATGATGATGATGCTGATGATGATGATGATGATGATCGTGGAACTTTTTATTGATATGGGTATCAAATGAAAGATTTTGATGAGCGAAACACAATCATCATCGTCATCGTCATATCTTTATCTTTTCATATCGTCATGACTTCATAACTTCGTGACTTCGTATCTTCGTAACTTCGTAACTTCGTGACTTCGTGACTTCGTGACTTCGTAACTTCGTTTCTTCGTGACTTCGTATCTTCGTAACTTCGCAACTTCGCAACTTCGTATCTTCGCAACTTCGTATCTTCGTATCTTCGTATCTTCTTATCTTCGTAACTTCGCAACTTCGCATCTTAGCAACTTCGTATCTTCGTATCTTCATAACTTCGTAACTTCGCAACTTCGCAACTTCACAACTTCGTATCTTCGTAACTTCGCATCTTCGTAACTTCGTATCTTCATGACTTCGTAACTTCGTATCTTCTTACCTTCGTATCTTCGCAACTTCGCAACTTCGTATCTTCGTAACTTCGTATCTTCAAAACTTCGTAACTTCGTTTCGTACCTTCGTAACTTCGTACCTTCGTAACTTCGTATCTTTGCAACTTCGCAACTTCGCATCTTCGCATCTTCGTTTCTTCGTAACTTCATAACTTCGCAACTTCGCAACTTCGCAACTTCGTATCTTCGTAACTTCGTATCTTCAAAACTTCGTAACTTAGTATCTTCGTAACTTCGTTTCGTACCTTCGTAACTTCGTATCTTTGCAACTTCGCAACTTCGTATCTTCGTATCTTTGTATCTTCGTATCTTCGCAACTTCGCAACTTCGTATCTTCACAACTTCGCAACTTCGCAACTTCACAACTTCGTATCTTCGTAACTTCGCATCTTCGTAACTTCGTAACTTCACAACTTTGTATCTTCGTAACTTCGCATCTTCGTAACTTCGTAACTTTACAACTTCGTAACTTCTTAACTTCGTATCTTCGTAACTTCGCAACTTCGCACCTTCGTATCTAGAAGTTACGACGTTGCGAAGCTACGAAGATACGAAGATACGAATTTACGAAGATGTGAAGATACGAAGTTGCGAAGTTACGAAGTTACGAAGATACGAAGATACGAAGATACAAAGTTACGAAGATACGAATTTGCGAAGTTGCGAAGTTACGAAGTTGCGAAGTTGCGAAGGTGTGAAGTTACGAAGTTACGAAGATACGAAGTTGCGAAGATGCGAAGTTGATAAGTTACGAAGATACGAAGATATGAAGATACGAAGTTGCGAAGATATGAAGATACGAAGTTGCGAAGTTACGAAGATACGAAGTTACGAAGATACGAATTTGCGAAGTTGCGAAGTTACGAAGTTGCGAAGGTGTGAAGTTACGAAGATACGAAGATACGAAGTTTTTCATATGGTCATAACTTCATATCTTCGTTCCTTCGTAACTTCGTGATTTCGTATTTTCGTGACTTCGTGACTTCGTAACTTCGTATCTTCGTATCTTCAAAACTTCGTAACTTCGTAACTTCGCAACTTCGCAACTTCGCAACTTCACAACTTCGCAACTTCGTATCTTCATATTTTCTAGATACGAAGGTGCGAAGTTGCGAAGATACGAAGTTACGAAGTTGCGAAGCTACGAAGATATGAAGTTACGAAGATATGAAGATACGAAGTTGCGAAGTTACGAAGTTACGAAGATACGAAGATACGAAGTTACGAAGATACGAATTTGCGAAGTTGCGAAGTTACGAAGTTGCGAAGGTGTGAAGTTACGAAGTTACGAAGATACGAAGTTGAGAAGATGCGAAGTTGATAAGTTACGAAGATACGAAGTTATGAAGATACGAAGTTGCGAAGTTACGAAGATAGGAAGATAGGAAGATACGAAGTTACGAAGTTACAAAGTTGCGAAGTTACGAAGATGCGAAGATGTGAAGTTGCGAAGTTACGAAGACACACACACACACACGCTGCACACACATACCACGAAAGTGCTTGGTTGTATGTAACTATTTTTATTCTTATTGTTATTTACTTTTCTCTAAAACCTATACTACCTAGTGACTAGACATTATTTAACACACGGGAATTACTCACGTAAAATTATCGTCGATTTGGTTTAGATTTGAAAGTGAAATAGTACCTAGTGACTGTCGTAATATATGTTTTACTCTAAAAAATGTAAATCCGTCATTGGCTGTAAGAAACATAAATAAGTCGATTTATTACTACTAAGAGCTGTGGATTTTGTCTAATAAATAAATAAATAAGATGCGAAGTTTTTTCAAATCTGACTTGTAGAATATCGCGTTCAAACAAACAAACAAACTCTTTCGCTTTACAGAATTGGTATTAGATTGGTATAGATGTCAATACAAAATCGTTATGAAGTTATAAATTTTAAAACGTAAAAAATGTTTGCCGAAACTTTGACCGCTTTGTGTCAGAGCGGCCCGCACTGCGTGGCGCTTTCAATGTGTGCGTTCTACGCACACAAGCTTGAGCGCTACGTTTCTCGCCCGTAAATACCTAAAACTGACGAGCGGCATTGCGTCGGAGCCCTCTTAACACTCCCAAGGTTCAGACGAATCGATTGACGTAAGAATCATCAAAATCGGTCCACGCGTTTGGCCTCTAGAATGCCACATAGAAACATCCAAACATACATACATAGACTGATAAACACATTACCCTTCCTTTGCTTTGCGCAGTCGGGTAAAAACATTAGGGTGAAATCTCGAATACTGGACTCCTAAAACCGAAACGAAAACGATAATTATACCTACCTATCGTGATGTTACTTATGTTGGTTATAGTTCCGAATTCAGTTTCCACTAACTTATGGTGAACTTTGAACGAAAATTGTCACGATTATCGTTTTTAGGTCTGGGGGTAACCCCATGAGCCGGTAAGTTCTCATGTGCTAATTAATCCGACTGTTGGTAGGCCTAATAGCAAAACATAATCAGCTTAAATGTAACCTAGGTATCTACATACAGTTAGTTAGGTAAGTTCTCATGTGCTAATTAATCCGACTGTTGGTAGGTCTAATAGCAAAACATAATCAGCTTAAATGTAACCTATCTACATACAGTTAGCTTATTGTCAAGGCAATTATCTATCTACAAACATATCGGTCTGTTTTAAACTCATTAATATTATCTAGGGTTCAGGGGCGTAGCTATAGCTTTGTTAAGGGGGGGGGTCCAAAGGTTCCAATATACCAAAGATCTTTGTTAAGGGGGGGGTCCAAGGGTTCCAAAATACAAAAATTGACTAGGTTTCCTTCGAACTTAATGGGCTAAGGGGGGGGGGGGGTCCGGACCCCTAAACCCCCCCCTTATATACGTCCCTGCTAGGGTTTGTATCAAAAATTACAATTCACTTTGTAAAAACAATATTTGTGTGTTAAATGACACTAGCTAGGTACTTATTTAATAACCCAAAGTAACTTAGGTATTACTTACCTACATATTTTTAGGTATTACGTACCTACATTACATTTTTACTGTATGCCTGAATATTGAAACGCGGGAGTGGGCACACTGCGTTTTTTGCAGCGCATTTTTGTTTCGATGCGAAACCGCGCAGCTCAAAAACGCGCCTCAGAAAACGTGGTTCCTCTGGTGCCGCAGGCGTTCATCTCATGGACGGTAACCGCTTACCATCAGGTGGGCCGTGCATGTCTGCTCCCTTAGTAGTATAAAATTAACCTGAAAGGGATAAACCTGCCCGCTGATTGTCTATCTTTGATAGCGACCAAAGTCGGTCTCAAACTCTCAAATATGACGGTATAGTGACCACGCAAGTAGCTCTGTCACCCATCTCAACGAGACCGAACACGACAAAAGATACCTCCGCGATCTTTTTGACAGTTTGAGACCAATTTGAGGTTTGAGACAAGTTAGACCATAGTTTCTCAACCTTATTTTGCCCAGCGCCCACTTTGAGGATATATTTTTTTAAGAGCCCCCTCCCCATATCTTAATGCACCATCTCAATGCCCCCTAATTTTCTCTGTATCTTCTACTGTCCCCTGAAAGTCTCAAACGCCCACAAGGGGGCGTTATCGCTCACGTTGAGAACCTATGAGTTAGACCAGTGGTTCCCAAACTTTTTTTTCTCATGGACCCCTTTCAAAATTTTACTGGTTTCGGTGGACCCCTTGCTTACATTTCTACCATATTCCCAAAACTCGACAGAAAATGAGAACCAACGTGGACCCCTTTCGAGTCTCCCGTGGACCCCTAGGGCTCCACCTGGACCACTTTGGGAATCACTGAGTTAGACAATCAGCCTGCTGGTCATACTGACCTGTGACACAGGGGTGGTCGTGGAGGAAGTTGGCCCGCAGTCGCTTGACCCTCGCCACGGTCTCCTCCTCAAGTGGACCCTCGAACGTCTGGAACACCGAGGCACCTGCGAACAATAAACCCTTGCTCATAACAATGTTTTATACTTGTGGACAAAAGGATAAGAGGATTGTCTGGCGATGGATGTGTGGAGGAAACGGAATATTTTAAGCTTTTCGCAACTTGCATGCCATTTTTAAACCTACAAAGAGCTTATTTCACTTTGAGAAGGTATCACAGAATAAATAACAGTAAAATAAAATGTATCTTCTTCTTTTCAATGAACCTTATCGAAATACTAAGTACATAGCTGTACATTATGTCCTTTTAATTTATTTTAAATTTATTTTACAGAAGAGCCTAAAAGCGCCGTTTTTGTGAGAGTTAGAGTGAGATAGTTAATTGACTCTCAATCTGAGAGAAGTAGAATTCGCCGGAACCTACATATTAGTATTTATCTATTTCGCTGTTTCGTGTAGCGATGAATACTAGATTTACTTTCATAAATTTCAATTTTGCTACTCAGGCCGACATCAAGCACTATACCTGTGATTTTCCTTCATAATATTTATTTAAAGTTCGTCTAAGATCGCTTTTATCGACAAGTCCCTGAGAAATAATGAATTGTTAAAATAACAAAGATTGCAGCAACAAGATATTTCTTTTATGTTTGAACAAAGCTATAAGCAACTCTTTTTCTTATTCTAGAAAGTTAAAAATAGTTTTCAAAGTATGTAGGTACCTCTAGGTACCTATAGGTGTCTATCATTTTTTGAAAATGAAAAATCTTATCAAAATTTTCAACTCCGACGGGATTCGAACCCGCAATAATACAAGCGATCCTCCTGTAGCCAGAGTGCCTTTACCAATTTTCAAAATGTAAGAATACCCAAGTGTGGTTTAAAACTACTTATAAAAAAAATATATACAGGGTGTGGCAAATTCTTGGTCACTGAAGGGTAGCTACCTTTTCTCTTGTAGTTAGAAAGTTTTGTTCTTAGGAAACTTCAGTTTTATTTTGAAGAAAAAAATAATTGCATTTTTAGATTTTTGAAAAAAAGTACAGTTAGCCTAAAAAATTACATTTGTCAAAAAAAACAAGTTGGTCTTAATCGACTCTATTTCCCACCAGGAACACTTCTTCCAAAGTAACTTATCAAATCAAATCGTAAGTTTTTGCAATAATTCAAAAAAACACATCCCATACATTTTCTATGAAATTAGTAGTTGTAAACATTATAGCGCCACTTATTCGATCGTTCTTAATTTAATTTCATAACTGCTCCGGTAAGCTGGGAGGCTATTGTAAAGCGTGTATTTAAATTTAGAACAAGTGCTTCCCTGCAGATGTACTAATGGTATGCTCCATGCATACCATTCTCTCTTGCGGCTCTGTCTTAGGCGCCTAAGGCTTTACAATAGCCTCCCAGCATGCCGAAGCAGTTACGAATTTAAACTAATAACCATCGAATAAGTAGCACTAATTTCCCCCACCATGCACCCTTCAGTGACCAAGAATTTGCCACACCCTGTATATGGACCTAAGTCCTATATCAAAGTTTATTGCGTGCTTGTTTTCAATCCACATACCTACGACATTTTGCTATGAATAAATACATAAATAAAATATGCGTTAATTCGTCATCACATCGTACACCCACATAAATTAGATACCACACGACTAACCTTTTCTCATCACTTCTCATCAATATTATATCTATGTATAGGATTAGGTAAAGGCATATTATTTTATTTTGGTTTCTGGTTACTATGGAGATTCCCATTAGATCAGTAACCGTACTATGAGCTCTTAGAGCAATGTCAAAATAAGGTGAAATCCATTCCTGCCTTAAGCTTGATTTGACATTGTTTTCGTCCGAAAACAATCTTATTTTATTCCTGCCTTGGTCTTGACCGCTCTCTCTGCGCATGTCTTGCTCGATGACACCGAGCAGGACATGCGCAGTCCTGCATCTAGTCGATGTCATGTCCAAGGAAGTTATATACATACAGGAATGCTACCTGACATTTAATGTACAAATGATTTTGAACCTTATCACGACTACACAACGATATATTAGGTATAATTTAATCTTGGTTATAAGGATTGTTGGTCTTGTTAAGAGGCTTTCTTGGTAGCTTTGTCTCTTTCACACTCGTTGTTGGATTAGTAGTGTGACCTTGTCATTTAAATTTCAGGATATTTTTAAATTATCGCGCTCGACAAAATCAGCGCTTGATTTCGATCCATGGTTTCGATCCTTTAATTCAATCCTTGATTTTGATCCTTGATTTTGATTTCGATCCTTGATTTCGATCCTTGGTTTCGATATTGGATTTCGATCCTGAATTTTGATCCTTGATTCTTGAATCTTGAATCTGAAATCTTGAATCTTGAATCGTTGAAGTGACAGCTGTCAAACTTCAAACGGACATATCTCAGGAACTACTCGTCCTAAACTCCCCGTTCTCAGTTCAAATGAAAGCAATGACCAAGATCTTCATTTGAAGTGACAGCTGTCAAACTTCAAACGGCCATATCTTGGAAACTACTCGTCCTAGACTCCCCGTTCAAAGTTCAAATGAAAGCTATGACCAAGATCTTCATTTGAAGTGACAGCTGTCAAACTTCAAACGGCCATATCTTGGAAACTACTCGTCCTAGACTCCCCGTTCAAAGTTCAAATGAAAGCTATGACCAAGATCTTCATTTCAGATGACAGATGTCATTTTGACAGCTGTTATTGAAAATGTAGATCTTGGTCATAGCTTTCATTTGAGCTAAAAAGGAAGAGTCTAGGATGAGTAGTTTCCGAGATATGGCCATTTGAAGTTTGACAGCTGTCACTTCAAATGAAGATCTTGGTCATAGCTTTCATTTGAACTGAGAACGGGGAGTCTAGGACGAGTAGTTCCCGAGATATGGCGGTTTTAATTTTGACAGCTGTCACTTCAAATGAAGATCTTGGTCATAGCTTTCATTTGAACTGAGAACGGGGAGTCTAGGACGAGTAGTTCCCGAGATATGGCGGTTTTAAGTTTGACAGCTGTCACTTCAAATGAAGATCTTGGTCATAGCTTTCATTTGAACTGAGAACGGGGAGTCTAGGACGAGTAGTTCCCGAGATATGGCAGTTTTAAGTTTGACAGCTGTCACTTCAAATGAAGATCTTGGTCATAGCTTTCATTTGAACTGAGAACGGGGAGTCTAGGACGAGTAGTTCCCGAGATATGGCGGTTTTAAGTTTGACAGCTGTCACTTCAAAGATTCAAGATTCAAGATTTCAGTTTTCAGATTCAAAAATCAAGATTCAAGATTCAAGAATCTAGGATCGAAATAAAGGATCGAAATCAAGGATCGAAACCAAGGATTGAAATCAAGGATCGAAATCAAGGACCGAAATCAAAATCAAGGATCAAAATTGTATCAGTATTTTAATTGAAAAATCATGCTCTGAAACATCACGTAAATCAGAAAATGATGTAAAAGGCCCCTTAGGGACTTTAGGGATGTTTAGTTTATAAATTATGGTCACCCTTTAGAAAGAGACACACCACCCAAGTTTTATCTCTCAAGCGGACCGCGTTTTCTGTCTCAATTAACCTTCCAGTTACGTAGGTATATAACTTCCTTGGTCATGTCACCAAAACATCCCTGCGTTAAGATTGTTTCCGTCCTAAGGCAGGATTAAAACAAGGTTGATTTAGGCCTGATTTATGCCTGCGTCAGTCTTACTTCAGTCTTATCTAAGTACGGACGAAAGTAATCTTACTTTGACATTGCTCTAAGACTTGGTAATACGACGGCTGAACCTTTTTTGGGTATCAAAATAGCTTATGATATTTAGGGCAAGACAGTGTTTTTTATACTTACTAACATTACAGATTCAAATACTTATACTTAGTAATCTAAAACATCGGATAATGAACTTACCTACGTTAATTTTGGTTTATCTAATTACGTCTAAGGTTTATTTAGTTTATTTAGAGTTTATGATAAACTATGCTGACCCCGGCGAATTTCGTATCGCCAGAATTCAAGATATCACCTAGAAAACCGTTCCATGCAAAATGCATGAGAAATAAAAGTTCTTCATAAGCAAACACCTTTACTAAGATTAAGTAGGTAAGTAAGTGAGTAAGTAAGTAGGTATTTTATTCTGTTTTTTTTTTAAATATAAAAATAGATCTATGTTTGGCCACCAACTCGCCTGATGTTAAGCGACACGGTGTGGCCAAGCATGGATCACATCGATCTATAAGAAATCCATTCACTCTAGCCTTGAAGGCACCTAGATTATAGTTTTCAGGAAACGAGTAGGGCGGCAGGGAATTCCATTCATGGGCAGTACGTTTTGATGTTTGAATAGTTTTTTTTTTTTTCTTTATTTTGGCTTCGCACGGTTGTGCATTCAGCCAGTGTCAAGTAATTAAATAAACTTCAAGTTTATAGATAAATAAGATAAATAAATACTTATTACAATACATAAATATAATATCCCACCCCTCCCCTTGTGCCTCAATAAAGATATGGGGCTTTACTGAAACATCAACATGGACTTTTTGGGAGAACTTGAAAAGCAATGTTATCCAATTTTGTTTCACTTCCCTACACTTATGCACGTTCATGAACACTTAACGGTTAATAATCCACCATTATTACACATTAACATTCGAAGAAACACAAGTTTTGGAAAATAAAACAAAAATGAAACCTGACTTCTCAAATTCCCGCCAAAAAGCCGTTTGAATAGTTATTCTGCTATTCGGCAGAAAAAATCAACAAATCAGTCTGTAAAAAGTTCGGTCAACTCGTTTTTTGAGTTATAGCTAGTATTCTGTGGTTATAGTAATGTAGTAGTGTAACTAAAGCGACTCTGTTTTATATATAGGTTGGGGAAAAAGTCTTTTCGCTTTTTAGTATGTATGAACGTGTAATAAAATCTCTTTGGCTATACTATTTGTATCTGGCTGGTTTTGGTATCATTGAAAGTTTAACTTTTAAAGATTATAATTCCTAATTAAAATTAGGAAAATGTGTGATTTTCATTTGTTTTTCGTACCGTCAAGATGATTGAATCTAATGAAGAAATTCGATACATTTTAAAATTTTACTACAAAAAAAGTAAAAATGCAAAGCAAGCCGCGAAAAAAATTTGCGATGTTTATGGACCTAGTGCAGTGTCTGTGAGAGTAGCACAAATTTTGTTTAAGCGTTTTCAATCCGGAAATTTTGATGTCAAAGATGTACGTCGCTCTGGTCGCCCTATTACGGATAAAATGGATGCCATTTTTGAAAAAGTGGAGCAAGATCGGCATATCAGTGATTACGACGTAGCTGAAGAACTGGGAATTGACCACAAAACAGTTTTGGCGCATTTGAAAACAACTGGGTACACAAAAAAGCTCGATATTTGGGTACCTCACGAGCTCACTAAAAGAAACCTAATGAACCGTGTACTCATTTGTGATTCTTTACTACGACGTAATGAAACCGAACCATTTTTGAAGAAGCTGATAACTGGTGATGAAAAGTGGATCACGTAAGACAAGAACGTGCGAAAAAGGTCGTGGTCAAAGGCCGGTAGGCTTCACAGACTGTGGCGAAACCCGGGTTAACTCGCAACAAGGTGATGCTGTGTGTGTGGTGGGATTGGAAGGGCATTATTCATTATGAGCTGTTACCACCAGGCAGGACCATCGATTCTGAACTCTACTGCGAACAACTGATGAAATTAAAGCAAGAAAGCGGCCGGAATTAATCAACAGAAGGGGTGTGGTTTTTCATCATGATAACGCTAGAACTCACACATCTTTAGCCACTCAGCAAAAATTAAGAGACTTTGGCTGGGAGGTGTTAATGCATCCGCCGTATAGTCCTGACCTTGCACCTTCAGATTTCCACCTGTTTCGGTCTCTTCAGAATTCTTTAGGCAGTGTCAGGTTAACATCACGAGAGGACTGCCAAAACCACTTGTCGCGGTATTTTGATCAGAAGTCCCAAAATTTCTATAGCAATGGGATCATGTCCCTACCTACAAGATGGCAAAAAGTTATCGAACAAAATGGTACCAACATACTTTAGTTAAATGTAAATAAACCATATTAAAAAATGTTTTGAATTTTCTTAAAAAATGCGAAGAAACTTTTTCCCCAACCTATTAATTTAAGATTGAAAAAAAAATCTTGGCCCAATTTAATTATCTGTGGCTGAACGTTCTAAATTCAATTTTGTGTGTTCCACATTGGGAAACGCGTGTTGAATAATGCTCTTGGCGAGAAAGGCGGTGGGTCCCTAGGAGGTTTTATAGAAGGAATTTATCTGAAAATAAATTTACTTTCAGGAAAATGTTTGGCTAGATTAAAAGCCCAAAGCTTTTGGTTGCTGGTTTCTACATTTTTGTTTAAATAGGACCATAGGTACCTACCTATCAACGTTTGTTCTGATTAAAATGAAATGAAATGATTTATTTGCGTGATGCACAAACCTTCTAAATTAGATCCACACACTTTGCAATAATGAAATAGGTAAGTACCTAGTTTACATTTTAAATTAACTAAATAAAAAAGTTAAATTAAGTTAGTTAAGGTATAGTAAGCCATGGAACGTAGCATTCTTGGGGTCAAGCGCGTTGAACGAGTGCGAAATACCATGCTGCGTTCATTAACAGGCATTGCAGATGTGGGTACCAAGACTGCCAAACTTAAATGGGACTGGGCGGGTCATGTGAGCCGGATGGACCCTGTAAAATGGGCCCACATTGTTACACCATGGATGCCAGAAGGAAGGCGGCGTCGAGGTCGACCGCGGAAACGTTGGCGCGACGATATCGATGCCTTTGAGAGTGACTGGTGGGAGACGGCGAGAGACAGAGATAGATGGAGGGAGTTGGGGGAGACCTTTGCCCAGCAGTGGGACGAGATAGGTTGAATAAAAAAAAAAAAAAAAGGTATAGTAAGAATCAAGTAATTTTCTAAATCATTCTGAGTTTTAATTTGGGGAAGTTCAATAAAATTATTCGAACCTCCCTAAATGAAAAAACCTGTTTTAAAATATTTTTGTGGTTACGGGTTTTCTATTTGGTAGCAACATTGTAGAAGAATGGTTCGTTAGCGGCTATAGAGTGCTAAAACAATCGGCTTCGGTGGAGCGAACCTTAGGGAGTGGCCACACTGCGTTTTCTGCAGCGCGTTTTTGAGCTGCGCGTTTGTATCGATACAAACGTGCGTTTGTTTCCATACAAAAGCGAACCGGGACGGGGGGCAAGTTCGCATCGCGTTCGAATCGCGTTTGTATCGATACAAACGCGCTGCAAAAAACGCAGTGTGTCCACTCCCTTAGTAATTGATTTGTGGCTCCGACAAGGCAATGCCTGGAGAAGGCAGACTTTTAATGAATTAGCTTTAGTTCTCGGAAAGTCAAGAGGTTAATTGCATTTGGTACTGTTGGAAAATATATTAGAACTAGCAGCGCCCTCGCGGCGTTGCCCCCGTAGTGATGGTATAATGGTTAATGATGATGATAACGAAAAGTAACCTTATAGCCTTATAACCTTCCTCAAGAATTTAGTTTTAAAATGCAGAAATAATTTTTCAAATCGGACTTTTAGTTCAAACAAACAAACAAACTCTTCCGCTCTATTATGTTAGTTGGTAAGTAGATAGATAAATATGTATTTACCTATATAAAATTACGTTAGTTTCGTAAGTCGTAACTTTTATTGCCTTTCCAATTAAAGGCCTTTCAAAAGTTCCAAATTAAAAAAAATCTACTCGCTAAAGATAACCCTAATCACAGATTAAACGTAAAAGCCCCAAATCTTAGGCGGAAAATAAGAAAACTTTCTTCAAACCGATTTATAACACTCGCCAAAATTAAGTTTAAAGTTGCTGAGATCAACACTCTTTTGTCTTCGCGCGACCGCTCGATTCGGTTAATTTTACTAAAGGTAGAATGAGACGGTTAATTTTTTGATAACCTTATAAAGAATAATTTAGAAAACTACAGACGGCTGCTTATTTGTGGTATTTGTAGATTTTGTAATAACACTTCACGAGATTGTGCAAACTGAAATGTGAAATAATTTCTTAAATTAAATAATATTTTCTTCAAATAGATACAAAAAAAAAATCTGAACTGGGTTTTGATGAAAATGGGACCATTCTGAAAGTACTTACCTACTTACCAATAATATTATTTCAAACAAAAATGAATTTTAAGCTTATATGCTATTTAAGGCCACAATCGACATCCAATGGCTTAGGCTTCATTGCAACACAAACATACAAACTACTCATAAACTTTCAGATTTTTTACTGCTTGAACTGATCGAACAAAATGTGTATAGCACAATGTACCAAGGAAAGTCAGCCGAATCGAGTAGCTTCGAATCAAGAATCGAGGGGCGTTGTGATAACCGTGAGAAGTATTCGACGACTCTTTCAAACTCCGCTAAAGCCTGAATTCCAGAAACTTTGAAAATAAACTTTTCATTATAACGATTTCACGTGATATGGAAAAGAGAAAGTTAATTTGTTGTTAATTATGGTACGGCTATAATATAATTGTTTGATTTATATGCACAGCACAGAGCAGTTCTGTGGTAGGTACTGAGTGTGACATGGTATTACTTACAAAGAGCACTTTGAAACAATTTCTATTGATTTAATAGTATTTATACTTTTAGCTTTTGAAGCCGATTTCTGTTGATTAGATCGGAGATGGTTGATTCTTCTTCTTCCCTGCCCTTAGTACCTTTTCATACGTCCCGGTTGTCGGGTAGCCGGTCGGCGGCGAAGTGTTTGAGCATGTAAAGGTAGTACACACGTACAGTTGTCACAATGGATCTAGCTAGGCACTCGTGAAGTTAGGCTTTTCGCTGGGCAGTAGAAAATTTTGTATAAAAAAGTTGCACTACGCATCGAAACGGCTATCTTCACGAATGCCGTTGGAAGAAGTGTACCGGCGTAATTTGCATAGGTACAAAAGCCGCCGGGTACCCGGCACCGATTACCCGGAAATTGGGACGTGTGAAAGGGCACTTAGAGGTTGAAACCCTGAAACTCACCCATGCACAAGTAAAGTGCCATCGCCATGAACAGCACGAGGATCTTGACGGCGGGCATGCTGCGCGCGTCCTTGATGCAGCCCGGCATTACCAGCCTCATGGTCACCACTTGTCTGGAACAAAAGGATAACGTAACTGTACACTCGCAACTAATTCTGTGGTGTAGTGGGTAAGCCTGGCCGCATACGAGCCAAGGAACACAACCACAAAACGGCGCTACCGGCCTATTTCCTGTAGTTTTCATATATTTTGCACACTTGTAGCCGGTGCCGGCTATACGTGCAGCTACTACAGCTACAAAATATATGAAAAGTCACTGGTGGTGGTGCTGGCTCCTACCTAACTCCTACTTAACTTGCAACAGCTATGCGACAGCAATCACTACGCGACCGGCAATCGCACGTCTATTGCTCGCCTATCGCAAAATTCACTTTGGCCACCGTAATACGATTTTTAGTGATATTTTTCGACCAACCGTGTAGTGATTGCTGTCGCATTGTTATTGCAAGTCTTACGTTATCAGGGCGCGGAATCTGTGTAATCCGTACCTCCGTACCCATATTATAAATGTGAAAGTGTGTTTATTTGTTTGTTTATTTGTCCTGCTTTCACGTTAAAACAGAGCGACGGATTGACGTGATTTTTGGTGTGGAGATACATAGTTGGAGGGCTGGAGAGTAACATAGGCTACTTTTTTCCGGGTACCACGCGAGCGAAGCCGTGGGCAGCAGCTAGTATTTCTAAAATAGAGAGAGAGGGAGTCTCTGGTCAAAGCGAGGCGTGGGTCCGTCTTCTTAGATACAAATACATACATGTACCTACTGCAGTGACCCTTGGATTATTCTAAGCTCAATTTATCTATTCTGGGAGAGCAATTACTCGGATGATCGCGCTTTAGAAGCTAAAATTAACTTTTACGGGAATAACGTTTACACCAATCAAGCAAATAAAATTAAAATGTGAGTACGTACCTAGATAGTTGTAATATTGGCTGTTATTACATATTTTAACTTTTTAAACATCGATTCAAAAATAAAATAAAATGTAAACAAGTCTTGCAAACCAATACTCAAAACTATCTGACACTGATGATCTCAGTATAATTACCGCCGAGCCGCGTTGGCCGAGTGGATTAGTGCCTCGACTTCCGATCCGAAGGTCGTGGGTTCGAATCTTGCCGTGCATCAATATTTTTAGTTTCGAAAAATTTAACACGAACCCTAAACGGTGAAGAAAAACATCGTGAAAAAAAACCCGTTAGCTTTCTAATAGCATCGATGGGTTTGCAACCTGTTACGTATGGAATGTTAACTTCTGCAAAATGTAGGCGTGTACCAAATAAGTGTTTGGACCCTCTGACCCCCTTAGACTTCTTTAAAGGGATCTAAGGATCTGAGAGAATGTCTACCACGTGTTGGGGTGATCATATTTAGTGGTGATCATATTTCATTTAATTTCTTCGAGCAAAGTCGCGAGTATATGCTAGTAGAAATTGATGTGATGCGACACATTATACAGTTGTGACAAGGGATCGACCTACATTCTATTCCTGCTTGACTAACTCTGAGTGGCACTTTGGGAAAGGTAGCACGCGTGTCACAGAGGTGTCACATAATAATTAGGTACCTATCTAGGTATAATGACGTATATATCTGTCGTAGCCAACTGGTTAAATTATCAGTTATATTTTCTATCCTAAAGTGGCAAAATAAAAAAAAATAAAAAATCGACTTCAATTGAAAATGAACGACTTCAATGTTGCTCTCTCGAGGTGCATTTCTGTTCATAATTCCGAAGATCCTCTTCACTTCAGATTGTCACCAATTTTTTATGGAACCACAATATGACTTTTCATAAAACAATCGCCATTACTATCTAAAACTTTCACAGTTAGGTAGGTATAACTTTTTCGGCGAAAATCCCAGAATAATAATGCGCCTTACGAAAACATGCTCTCAAACACGTTTACAGACGTCCGTTGGAGAGCCGTCGAAAACTGGGTCTAGTGTGTACATAAATACATACATAAAGTCACGCCTCTTTCCCACAGGTCTAGTGTGTGCTTGTAGTAGGTAATGGAGGTAATCTACAACTTCACCTTTTATTTAGCCATCTATTTTTATTTTGAAATAAATCTACTGCTATCTAAGACTTGATTCTGCTAACACCGGGGACACCGGGAATAATTTTTAATCTTTTTATTTCATTATTTCACCGGGGACAGAGACCGGGGGCAACGGGAACTATTTTTAATAAAAATAATGTATTCCCGTTGTCCCCGTTCACCGGGGACAAGCTCACCGGGGACAACGGGAATACATCAGAATTTGAAGAGAATTGATCACCGAAAAGAAATCTAGGCCCAAAACCGTGTTTGTTGCCCTGGTTCTTCACGGTGTTGGTCGCGATGGAACAGGAGTAGAATTTCAATGTGATCACAGAAGTGATAGATGGTTTTTGACTTTTGTTTTTCCATTTTCCCGCTGTTTTTCATTTGAGCCGTGTTATCCGAGGGGAAAGTTCCACGCCTTTCGATCCGAAGGTCGTGGTTTTGAATCCGTGCATCAATGGATTTTTCGTTTCAGAGAATTTGTTTGCGCCTTAACACGAGCTCTAAACGGTGAAGGAAACCATGTGAGGAAACCGTATTGACCATGTCTTGTCTTGGTGGATATGGCCGGATAAGCTGAGAGGATGGTGTAGGTGCTGGCCAAGCCTTAAATAATGTCCCAGGCATTAAAATGTGTGTATTTTCCCGATAAGTAAACACAAAGATTGTCTCCTGACACTGTATAAAAAACTAGCTGCTTCTTGCGGCTTCGCTCGCATGGTATCCGGATATAAAGTAGGCTGTGTTACTTTCCAGCCCTCGAACTATCTCCCCACAAAAATCACGTCAATCCGTCGTTCTGTTTTGACGTGAAAGCAGGAGAAATAAACACACTTTCACATTTATAATATGGGTACGGATCTTGTACCTAAAGGTATTTTTGTTCGATTCGGCAACATTATGAAGGCATTGTGCCATGATGTCAATAAAACAACCAACAATCAAACTCGTGCCGTAGATAACTGATAAGAAATCAGTCATTGTGAACCCGAAAACGAACAATCGTACAACAAAAGATAGTATTGTTAAGCAACAAGCCCCAATAAACAAGTTGTTTATCATTGTCGACGCACATGCCAATATCGGATTCTTCGCACGAGTATTTCATTTGTGTTGATTTGGGGAGATTGGCAGGTGGCCCATAATCCTATAATTTTGTATGATAGCTCCGCTCCATTCACGTGTCACATGCTATTATGATTTCTGGTATGAATGGTGTATAAGTAATTGGATTACGTGAGAATGGTGCGAGGCTTGCTGAATGTACCGAATTAGCCTCGAGATTCGATCTGATGATGTGCGTGAGTGAGTGCGTGTCTTTTATCAATTTTTTTGGTTTCGGGAAAAATGTTATTACGAGCTCAATATCTACACCCTCGGTTGAGTCAGCTGTCGGTAAGTTGATATTGACCATGTTTTCTAGTGGATAAGGGCGCGTGCCCACGAGACGGTTTTAACACGGCCCGGTTTTTGGCGAGAGGGAGCGCCATGCCCGGTTGCCGGGGAACTGGCTCTAGCGCCGGCATCGTGTGCTTGGCTCTTTAGTGTCCCATACATGTGACGACTGACTGTGACTACCCGGTTTGACGCCGGGCTTAGCTCCGGCGAAAAACCGTCTCGTGGGCACGCGTTCTAAGGCCGATTAAGTTGAGAGGTTGGCTTACACTCTTTCACCCACGAATTCGTACTAATCGACGCAGGCAGATATGCGTGGTTTTATACGATTTCATTTAAAGAATTCAAAAATTCGAGTCCTTTGATTCGTTCCACGCGTTCGGCTCCGATAGGTATGCGTTTACTTTTAACAATGTCCCATAGAATCTACGACCATCAGATCGAAAGCAAGGGCCATCACGGCTCAAAATAGTAATTAATCAAAGTAATACCATTAAAAAGTAGGCCCGGGAGGTATATGAAATTATCCCGAAAATAGAAAGAAATCTCTGACGAAATAGGATTACTTAATTAATAGGTAGAGAAGCTTCTTAATTCAAGCTTAGGTTTCTAGAAGGCCATCTACTATCTATCAATAGGTAACCGAAATAAACATTTACCTACTAATACAAAACAAAGAAACCGTACTTTTTGAAATCCATAGTTTATGAGTTTTAGCCGACTTAAAAAAAGAAGGTTTATGGTTCTATCTTCTATTTTCGGCTGTAATTAGGTACCTATGCTTGTTTTAATGTATTTTCTTCGATTTTTCCGTCAATTATTGGGACCGATTTGATAATTATTCTTTTTATTTGAAGAAGTAGGTACTTATACCTCCTCGAAGTGATCCCATGAAAATTGGTGAGGATCTTGGGACTTATGAACAGAAATTTACCTCGAGAGTGCAGAAAATTGCTCAGGTTGCAACATTATAGGTACTTAGTCGGTTTTTTGTAATTTTAGACGTAGTACATTATCTAAAAAAAACCTCGTTTGAAATATTGAAATATTCATTAACTTTTAAAAATGACAGCTTTTAAAGCATCGAAGATGATTTTAAATACCAAAATCCGTTTTCCAAACATTCGAAGCTGAAAATCAATGAGAGCCAATTAATTTATGTGACACTCGTATTAATGAGACTTCACTTGAAATCGCTTGAGGCCGGGTTTATTTTATAATCTGTCGTCTTTATTTTCAAAATCATAAAAGTTTTATTACGGATTGTATTATCCTTTGGTATTATCCAAGTATTATTGAAATCAGAGAGATGGTAACAGGACGGCATTCGCAAAAGCTTAAGAAAAGTTTTTGCATACAAAACGGAAAACATTCTAGCAATATACGAGTAAAAAGTTTTGCACGAGTGTGGGGAATTGGGGTAAGGATCACAAATAAACCCATTTAAAAAAATACTATACCTACTGATTATAATCTTTGGCTTACAATTTCTTTTACTTTTCCATGCAATCCTACTAATTATTATAAATCTGATACCTACTTAGTTTGTTTTTTTTTGCATGGTCGTGTTTTTTAAACAAAAGACTCATTTGGAAGAAACTTTGAATAGGTGATGGAGATCGTGGCCTAGAATACCTACTTAGTTAAAAAAATAAATAGTGAATTGGTACCACACAAGTCAAGCCGCGGCGCGCGGGCGCAAGATAGAATTATGTTCTTATTAAAATTTGTAGAGTTACAAGATTATTTTATTCGTTTTCGGGTATAAAACAAATCAAGTTTTGTTTTTTATATTTATTAATATCTGTACCTACTTTATTCTTCTTAGAAATCGTTGTATAAAGCAGCCATATACGTGCAAATTGCGAAACATATAAAATCCTTATTCCTGTGGGAATTGCGAGTCTTCCCTTCTAATATATCCTGGCAAGTGAAGGTCAGATAAGTTCTCCATTAGCTGAAAACTAAGGTATTGACCTTGAGTTTTTGTTTGTTTTGATTTGTGTACACTGTATTGACACGGTTACTATTAATTACTTTATTTTTTAGCCCTGAGATTATCTGAGATAATAACTAGGCCACTGATATAACTTGTCTATAGTAGGTAAAGTAAAGTATTAAGAAATTAAATGTATGGGAACGAAAATTTATATATTGAATCGTTGTAGTGTGCGCACTTGCATACATCTTCATACTGATTAGCAATAATCGGCCGATAGAAAGTCTGCAGTTTACAAGGGCTCTTAAGAGTATACACGGGTGTTTAGACCATACAAACGTACTCCTCTGTTTCCCCTCTGGATATGACACCAGAGCAAATATTATTTTACATTTTACCATACAATCTATAAGTAAACTTGTATGCCCCTATGCTGTGTTTTGGACAATGACACTAGAGCAAATATTATTTTACCATACAATCTTTAGGTACTTACCACTGTATTATACATAATATTATGTGCCCCTATGTTGTGTTTTTCTCCATAAATTAATTATTATAAGAACTACGAACTTTCTAAAATCACAAAAAAAAAAACAGTTTTAACGCCCTTAGCAGACGCCCAGTAAACTTTGATAAAAAAAAAGAAAACATACAGGCATAGCCTAAGCCCCTTTTTAATATTATTCTTGAAAAAAAATATTAAAATCGATCCAGTTTTGGAGGAGAAAACAGGGGAATATGAAATAGCGATTTCATAGTTTAGGTTCCTAGTTTTCATAAAAATTAATTAGTTGAGAAAAACACAATATAGCAGCACATAGTGGTACTAATAGATTGTATGGTAAATAATATTTGCTCTAGTGTCATTGTCCAGAGAGAAAACAGAGGAGTACGTTTGTATAGAGTAATCGCCGCCCGCGTATCCTCTTAAGGTCCAAAATGCCTCGTTAAATATAAAACAAAAGGTAATAAGCCGAATTGACCCTCGTCGCCAGCTCATACTTTAAAGTGCTTTTAAAGCTCTCAAATAAATTGGAATCGATCTGTTGGAAAGGGTTTTGGGTCAGCGTTCAGCGTCATAAATACACGCTCATTCTCGTTTTACTGAAGTTGGCGGGAATCTAGATAAAGACCTATACGATTGTTCCCGTGTCATGTTTTTTACGCAAATTTTATTTAACACAATGTCAATTGGACTCTTTGAACGGGCATTATATTGGCTTAGTTTGACGACCTCTGTGGCGCAGTGGGTGAAGGCCCGCCTGACAAGCAGAGGGTGCGGGTTTGATCCCCGCCTCGGGACAAACTTTTGCATGAGCTACAAATATTTGTCTCGGGTCTGGGTGTTATCTATGTTTTAATATTAGCATTGGAGAAGATTTATCATTTGACTCAAAAGACCTTTTGAAGTACAGATTCTCCATTTTCTCCGAAACCATCTGACGTCATCAAGACTTGATCACGAAGCTATTTCTATTTATAACATTTTACTTATTTAACTATTCTGTTTAACTTGACGATGACAGAATAAGCTGGCATTATTGTTTGTTGCCATAAATATCTAAAGATCCGATACGAAAGCAGGCTAATAAGTCCATTACTAATAACAGGGTTAGGATGTCCAACAAAGTTTAATTATAGAAGGTTCAGGGGCAGCCTTCCGGCCTCCCACGATCAAATTATAAACATCCTCCCTTTTTAGCTCTACCAACATAATTTTGTTATGAACTGGTCCATTTTTAATTAAAGGCATTTGATAATTATATTTGTAACGCAAAAAGTACGTTGTTCGTTGAAGTAGGTTGTTCGTATGAGGTTAGTTCTGGTGACGGAGTTTTAGGGTCGCCTAAAAGCCTCCGTCATGGCTTAACTACTTATAAGCCGGGACCGATAGTTGAACGCGCCCTCCGAAGCACGGAAACGCTCAGCTGATAGATTAAAGTAAAATCGTTTGAAGTGATTTAACTTTTATAAGAACTCTAGAATTGTATCTGTAATGGTATGGATGAAATTATGTTTCGGCGAATTAGTCGGCAAACAGTGCTAAGACGAAATTATGATACAATATTGTAGTATTTATTTTATGGAAATTTAAACCGATGCAAGGTTTTTCAATATTATTGTAGGCTGGTTCTACTAAAAAACTTTTAATCAACCAAAGGAAAACGTCAACTATTTCGTTTTGTTTCTTAATCTACTAATGACCAAAGAGGTTAGGTAACTCTGTTGTGATGACGTTTTCAAACAAATTACCAATGAGGTTTTGCAAATTACTGTCATTTTAGAGAACGAAACAAAACGAAATGGTTGACGTTGTAAAATTAGGGCCCGAGCTCAGTTTTCATTCCTGGAAGGTATGTGTACATTTTTAGGACACAATTTTACAATTCCTTAATATTATACAAAAAATAGTTATAGGCCTCTCTCGTTCAAATAGTTGATCAATTTTAGGTCACTCTTCAAAAGAAAGAGATTAAATCTCAAGTCGTTTTTGTGTCGAGATTTTATTCAGCAGTTATGAATTACTTTCGCGAAATAAATCGACTCAAACACACAAAAACAAAGAAAAAACCAGGAGCGCATCAAATTGAATCTATGTGCTACGTGCGTAGAGGCTCTACGAAGGCTACGGAGCTGCGACGTAGAATTTAATAAAAGTCAATTGGAATCATAAATTCACTGCGCTCAAAATAGTTTCACATTTTAAATACCTGGGGCATTGGGTCACAGAAACACTTAAGGACGACATGGACATTGAGAGGGAGCGAAGGGCGCTGGCAGTAAGGGGTAACATGTTGATACGTAGGTTCGCTAAGTGTGCGCAAAGCGTTAAAATCTCGTTGTTTAGAGCTTATTGCCAAACGTTTTACACGAGCAGCCTATGGATCAACTTTACTCAGACTGCATACAGCGCCCTTCGCGTCCAGTATAACAATGCGTTCAGGATGTTGTTGGGGTTGCCACGATACTGCAGTGCATCAGGTATGTTCGCGGAGGCCCACACTGATGGCTTCCATGCCATCATGCGCAAAAGAGTAGCCTCCCTGATGCGCCGTGTGCGTGCCAGCACCAACAGCCTCCTGACCACCGTGGCAGAGCGGTTGGATGGCCCGTTTCTCAGGCACTGGACCAATATGCATGTGTTACCTTGCAACGCAACGCGGTGTGCCAAATAAATGTCCATGTAGGTACCGATTGTAAGTGTTTTATTTTTTTATTTTTGAATTTAATTAATTGCAATGTTGACATGATCTGATTTATTTATTTTTATTATAATTTATTGTACTTACTAATATTTAGGCTAAGAATTCTACTAATACAATATGGTGAAAACTGAAATAAATGGATATAATAATAATAATAATAAATTGCGTTTTTCAGTTTAATAGAAGCTGTAACTTATTTACTATGGTCTTGCTTTCATTTAAAATTAAAAAATATGAAACAAGTGACTAAATTAAAAATTAAAAAAAAACCGACTTCAATGTTATTTAAGCTGAGCAATTTTCTACACTCTCGAGGTGCATTTCTGTTCATAACTCCGAAGATCCTCGACAAATCCTCACCAAATTTTTATCGCACTAATCGAAAAGTATAACCTTTCAAACAAAAAAAGAATTTATCAATTCGCCGATTACTCAAAGACGCCTGGTCTTTGAGTAATCGGCGAACATACATAAAAAAGCACAAAAAAGAAAGATTCCGACGAATTGGGGACCTCCTCCTTTTCTGTCGGTTAAAAAGGCCTTGTCAAACATAACGCGAAGCGAACGCGAACGCGAAGCAAAATCGTGTTATGTATGTATGTAATATATCGGTTCGCTTTTCGATGTGACTAGATTCAAAGGATACCATGCATTACAAAATAAAAACGCTGCAATATTTGCATTGTGCATAATGCATTATAAACAAAGCGTGCTTGAAATTAAATATACTAAGTAGTTACCAATCTTCCAAAACATCCCAGTTCGAATCTTGTAATGATATCCTATTTTTAACCGACTTCAAAAAAATGAGGAATTCTCAATTCGTCGGAATCTTCTTTTTGTGTGTTTTTTATGTACCTACCTATTACTCGAAGACGCCTGGACCGATTTAGAAAATTAGTTTTTGTTTTGGATATACTTTCCGATTGGTGTCACAAAAATTTGGTGAGGATCGGTCGGTTGAATTGATTGAAGTCGGTTTTTTTTTAAATTTTAATTTAGCCACTTGTGGTACCTAGTAAGTTGTTGAACATACACAAAAATACCTTAACGAACTAACGCCTACAAAAAAGTTAAAGAGTATGTATAAAAGCCCAACTTTCTGACTTATTAGTGTAGTTACATAACATATGAGTTCGTGTGAGTAATTAATCCGGTTGGAGATAGTAATTACATTTCCTTTGAGACTTGCTGAGCGGACAAGGCCTAACTTAAGCCTCTAACTTCTACTACTCAGAAGCTACAGTGCGACACAACTTATGATATGAATAGCACTGACAAAGATCGCTTTACAATACGAGTTGTATAAAACGTAGGGGCCTGCGACAGACGAATTGTCCATATAAACGTAATAATACCAAAATCATTTAAAATCTAAGCATATTTTTATTAGGTTACTTATTTTTATTTTTACTATGTTTTAAATGATTTTGGTACTTATTACATTCGTCTGTCGCAGGCCCCCTAGACATATAAGTAGTAATTTGTTGTTTCGATAATTTAAAATAAATAAATTTTAGATTTCTACTCCACACCGAAAAAGAAATGAAAGGCGATGCGGTGCGGTTCGGATGCGGAATTGACGTGGTCAGCTATGACCTTAACTTGAGACTTAAGTATCTTTAAGTAATACGAACGTAATACGAACCTAAAATCTATCTTTTTCACAACTTTTATAAAAACCAATAAACTTCAGGCAACAAACAGTTTTGCAGAGTACTTATACTTACAAACTTACAAAGTATCGATTTATCTTGAAGGATCCAATAATACAAGCTTAGCTAGCAATATGGAACCCTTTATTCTATCAGAACCTCATCGTAGGTAATCCTCACAAACCGCAAAGTTTTACATCCGCTTGTAATCCTTTGACCATCATTTGGCTGTCTGAATGTAAAATTGAATTCGTTCGGAATTCTTGGTTGAATAATTTAGTAATGTTGTTACGTAGGCAACGTTGTAGTTGTTTAACTTTTATTTTTTCTGTAGTTAAGTTTCTGACCAGGTATGATTTTCTTCGGAAAGTTGACATTTTTTACCAAGAAACGACACTTTTCGAATTCGGAATACATTCCGAGTAGGTCTGAATCGGATCTTTTAGTGAATAAAATGAAAGTTCGTTTCAAAAATAGAATGATCATAATCATTTAATCAAGTTTAATCATAATCATTTATTTCGATCGATCAGTGATTGCTAGTTTTTCACGCTAAAAGAATGAAACATTTGGATTTTGGTGTAACCATGCTCTCACAAACAATCTTATCAAGAACTTGTGTAGTTTGGTTGGACTTTCTTACTGTTTTTTATCTCTTACTTTTGTCATCAATATAATCTACTAGCTGCTGCCCGGGGCTTCGCTCGCGTGGTACCCGGATAAAAAGTAGCCTATGTTACTCTCTAGCCCTCCAACTACCTCCACACAAAAAATCACGACGATCCGTCGCTCTGTTTTGACGTGAAAGCAGGACAAATAAACACACTTTCACATAATATGGGTGCAGATAACTCTCTTGTATTTGAAAAATGTAGATTAATTAATTTAAAAATAATAAATTAATCATACGTACCTCCCTACATTCACTTAAACATTGTAAGGGTCCGCATACCCTGTGGTTGGAGGGATTGCCCAGAAAATTACGCTGTGGTTTTTACATTACATCAGTAAAAAGGTTTCCTTAAAAGATTAATCAATTTTGGAATCAAAAAAGTTTTATAAACTCAATTGGTCTTTACGTGGTCAAACAAAAACCACGCAGAATTCATTCGTTTAGGTTTTTGTGTTTGGTTTCAATCTAATTGTGTTTTTCTGCTTTAAAATACAGGTTCATGACTAACGTACAAGACCCTGTGGACCCACCATACCCCTGGTCATACCCCTGGGGGTAGGGTAGAACGAAACCATACCACTACAGAGATGTGACCCAAGGACTTCCACGTATCTATGAAAGATAGAATATAAAATTTCTTATTAAGTAAAATTTTCGATTTCAATTGTATTCGAACCCACACTAACCACATTGAACGCATTCCATGGCTGAGTTGGTTAATTTAAAGCACTCTAGCTTTATGAGGATCGGTTTGATCAATGCGGTTTCAGATCCCGTCAGAATCGAAAGTTTTGATAGGGATTTTCATTTTCGATAAAATGTGGTACCTATAGATATAAGTGTGGTTTCACAATGATTTTAAAATACTAGATACGAATATTACTTATATCGTTGATGTGTTAAATGTCAGAAACAAGTCCAAACACACCATTGAAACATCTAACAAACATTAAATATATATAGATACAAGTACTGTTTAATAAAACAAAATAAATAAAAGGTATGCAATAAAATCCCGTAATAACAATTATCACTATGTTAACAAATCGCGAAAGTTTAACAAGTTGTATAATATGTGTGTGTCAAAGTCTCTTTTTATCTGATTATGTTACGCTCTTTAGTAATTTAGACTTTTGAATCGAGTTAGAAAACTCCCAACTTTTTCACTCTGGTGTGAAAAACTTACATAAGTTGGAATGGGGTAGATAATCGCACTTGTTTTATAGCTTTTCTTCTGAAATAATATTAGGCACTTAAGTTGAGTTCATCGACGGTTATTATAGCTGGTTTGTTAGAACAATTGCTTTAAATGAAACTTAAAGTAAGTTTTAAAGTTGATCGCACATTTGTCAGCGCCGTACGCGCCGGATACCTACCGCATTTTATGAAATACTAGCTGCTGCCCGCGGCTTCGCTAGCGTGGTACCCGGATAAAAAGTAGCCTATGTTACTCTCCAGCCCTCCAACTATCTCCACACAAAAAATCACGTCAATCCGTCGCTCTGTTTTGACGTGAAAGCAGGACAAATAAACAAACAAATAAACACACTTTCACATTTATAATATAGGTACGGAGGTACGGATACGCATACGGATGTAAAAAAAAACCTTTTCATTTCTCATACACGGAAAGTACGCTTGAAGTTACCTGAACAGAGGGATGAAAGTAGTACTTTTCCGCCCTGGGAAGCAATTTTCCCTGCTGTCAAATTAAAAAAAAAATCATTCTATTTTGACATTTCTATTGAGTCATGTTGAAACTTTTTACGCAGCAAAAGTAATATTTGACATTTCTATTTTACCTTTTTATTGAGAATTGCTGTAAAAAATATTTTCAACAATTTATTACATGAGTATTGTTATTAATAATTACTTTTCACTAAATTATTATTATTTAAACAAGATTTTGAGCTTGAAATATTTACCATCTTCAATGACAAAAAATACTGGCTGAAAAAAAAGGTGGGCGCCTTTTTGTTTTTTTTTTCAGTGGCAAGCTACCAGCCAGTATTTTTTTTAAAGCACCAATTCGATTTTTATCTGTTTTGTCGATCGAGAGCAGAGATTTTATAAAATGAGCTAATCAGGTTTTTATTTCCTTTCCTAATATTCGAAATGAAAAGCAGAGTGTTTACCTCGGGTGAAATACCTATTACGGCACTCGAACTATTAGCGCCCTCGCTACGCTCAGGCGCCAAACCATCTCGTGCCGCAATAGATGACTTTCAACCCTCGTGCAACAATCTACTATATCTGAACGGGGCATGTAGCATGAAGATCTGAAATGCGTAAAACGGCTTCAAAGAATGCCTTACCTACGGAGGCCTTTAGGCGGCCTAAAAATTCCATCACCAGAGTTAGCCACTTGCTCATACGAACTTACTTAAAGAATACCACGCCTTCGAGATACATGTCGAGTCATGGTCGTGATCGTATTTAATTTTTTTTGTAAAAACTGAATAATGGTAGTGAGTAAAACCGTAGACAGAAGCTAGTTCATCCTAGATTTGTAATAACTGATGGTTTGTGTGAGAACTCAGCTGAAGGGTCTAATAAAGCTCAGATTTATGTACACACGCGCGAGCGAGGTCAATAACCAGGCATCTCAATTTGCTTTTCGCTCGTGTGAAAATAGTCTAATCCATCATGCCATCTTGACATTCAAGCCGCACTGTGAAAATGAATAATTCTAGATGTAAGTATAATTAATTTTGTGTGTTTTTTAAGAATAATTTAATTCAATTTAATTAAAATTGCGTTTTTATTTAAAATTCTGGTTTGTTGTCAAATGCTTGATTTATTTTGTGGACGGAGTCATCATTAACCTGTAATACAGGTTCTTTCAGAACCTACAACAGGCACCAGTTTCTCACAAAGAACCAGTACTTACTAACCGACTGCAGCTACTATAAGATAGACCTATTTACTCTAGAATTGAAGTACTGTTTTTGTGAGAGAAAATAAACGAATCATTAGTGCGATTCAGACCTTCTCGGAATGTAATCTGAATTCGGAAAGTGACGTTTCTTTGGTGAACAACGTCAACTTTCCGAAGAAAATCTTCGAATCGGATGCATTTTCGGAAGTCTGAATCGCACTTCTGAAGTAGGAGGTGCTGTTTGCCAGGATTCACATTTTTGGCTGCCGTGCATATAATGTAAATAACAAATGTCAACAAATAAGTAAGTAAACATACACAGTGTATGTTATGTGTATGTGTATAATAAATATTACCAAGTCTGTACGTTAGTGTTTCAAGGTCGAAGAAATGCTGACGTCATGGCTTAATGACTTGTTAGCCGGGACACAGAATAAACGATAGTACAAGCCGGGACCGGCAATTAACGTAGTAGAAGCAAGGAAGCACTTAGTGGTGAAAGGAAAAAATATGTTTCCAACAAACATAATTATTGTGGTAATATTACCTACTGACATTAAATAGAGAAAAAGTTTTATGTTTGTAAGAAGTAAACGCCTATATCCAGATACGATTCTGAAATAGTAATAATAATTTTATTTCAGGCAACATAAAAATCTACGACCCACCCTATTTCATTAATTACTATACTAGGTTTTGAAGACGGCGACAGTGAAATTCTTCATTTGTTAGAAATCCTGCACTATTCGTGAATTTAAATAAATAGTGACATAGCGTCAATTCACACGTACCACTACCACACCACGTCGCAGCGAAAAAATGTGGTCCAGCTGTGGTTACGTGTGAATAGTGTCGCAGCGACTTTTTGCAGTTGCGTTGTGGTACCGACAAAATGTCGATGTGGCAGGCGCCAGCTAGGCGCGCGCTGTTGATGACGTCATGTCGTCGCGATGTGGTTGCGATGTGGTTGCGATGTGGTCGTATTACACAGGTGGTCGATAACAACGACAAAATGTGGTACGTGTGAATTGGAAATTCATTTTCAATACAAATATACGCCCGACCACGTCGCGTCGTTGTGGTGTGGTTGTCGGTGTCGTGTGGTTGTGGTACGTCTGAATTGGCACATAGTCTTTGTTTTTTTTAACAAATACAATAATTAGGTACTGAGGTCCATTCTATGGGAATTTTGCAGTTGGTATCAAAGAAAGTGCATATAATATGCGGGAAAGAGCTGCGTCAAAAATCGTGATTCAATATTTTCATACTTGGATAAAAGAAATACAACATATTGTACCATTATAGTATTTTTTACCTACACATAAAACTTTTTTCTAGTTGTGAGGAAAATAATCACGTAAACCTTGGTAAAATGTATTCTCAATTATTATTTAAGAACGTGATTCTGACCGAAATAATGTTGCCTTCGTTAAGATTAATTAGGTTTATTATCTTTTTTTGTTTTGCATGTGAAATACGCATTAATCTTTTTCGCAGTGCAGACTAAGTCATTGCACTCGTACAGTTAGCATCAATAGTTGATCTACATTCTGAAATTATTTACTAGAAAAATTGATGACAGTTTTAACTGATTTTATATGTAAATCTTCTTATGTAAATACATAAGTACTTATAATACTTTATAACACCCAGACACAGAACAAACATCTATGTTCATCACACAAATGTTTGTCCTGGATGGGACTCGAACCCACGACCTACAGCGCAGAAGGCAGAGCTACTACCAACTGAGCTAAGAGGCCAGTCAAAATATAATACCAGTTATAAGACAATACCAGTTATAAGCTTATTTTTTAGGCTTTATACTCGTAGTAAACTAGTAACCCATTTAAAAACTTTTGAGGTAGACTGTACTATCATTAAATGAACGTTCAAAATTGTACTCGACTTAATCAGCTTTATAAAATAAATGTTTGTGTCTGCTGCATTAAGACCTTAACATTTTCAAAGTCAACGTTTATTTTTAGTTTGAACAAGTAATTCTGAACCTTTGAAAGGACATCGCGATAAATCTATTGAAAGTATTTTACTTTTATATTTTTTATTAGATTCTGAAGACTGATTTTTCTTTGAAATATCTTTTATCTGGGCAGTTTTACATATTATTATTTTCTATGCAATAGCTGTCATATCTCAAAATTTATTGCTGAGAGTGTTATTTTCTAGTTAAAAGGTCTTAGATTGCTTAATAGTATAGTGTCTATTTTAATTAACACGTTTAGTGCCCATGAAGCACAAGAGCTCCGGCAGTAGGCTGGACCGCAGCCATCTCATTTGGAAAGCACAGTGGAGGTAAGGCAGGAAATTGAAATTAAAAATTAAATGATTTTTTATGTTGACTTATATTTGGAATGATTTTTTTTATTTATTTTGTGTCTGATTTGTTTTAATATTAATTTTGTTTAAATTTGACTTAATTAAATTATTTTTGCTGACTGCATTAGGTTAGGACCTATTGTATTAGGTTATACCTGTAAGAATAGGGTAATGTTTCAAATAAATAAATAAATAATACGAGTATGTATTTAACAGAAAAACTTAAACAGAACAAATTAAATACATGGCAACAGCCATACATACATAAAATCACGCCTGTTTCATATAAGGGTAGGCAGAGACCACAGATCTCCATTGCAACATCTGCGTATGAAATGCATTTTTTTTACAAAATGTAGGCAAATTCAAAATGTTTATTCAGACGAATACAAATAATCTTGAATTCCTAATGATCTTAAAAAAACCTTTACATTTACATTTCTAAAATTTTACATTACATTACATTTTTACATATACATTTACTTACATTTAAAAAGCCTTTCCATCTTTACTAGTTGATTTATACGATGTCAGGAGGCAATCTTTTGCCTACACTTAATAGGACACTGTAGTGCCTAGGAAAATGTTTTAGTTATTATATTACAATGCTTTTAACATTTCTCAAGGAAAGTAATATAAGGCTGAGATAAAAGTGATACACAGAATAAATAGGGCACTCGTAGCTTCTTGATATTGATAGTATCCAATAACGTCTACAACTTCAATATTAAACCGCAAAAAAATAGCAAATAGTAGAACAAGAATGAAATAAGAATAAGTGAGCAATATTGAATCTTAAACACAGAAATGGCAGTCTAATATCAATTCATACTTCCTCTCAACATAGAAGAAGCAGTTTTGGAAAAACGCATCTTGATGTTACTTAAATAAGATACATAACTCAAATGTCACATTGAGTTTTCAGAGGGGTGCGAATTGTCAATCGCACAATTTTCAAATGCATACAAAGCGGGAGCAATATTGAATCTAGAACACAGTGACAGTTAAAAATCAATTGTCAATCTTTCAATTTTCAAGTTCAGAATGCAAGTATCACTAATTAATTTAAATAAAATCTAAGGCCTCTATTAATAAACTCCGCTCAACTTCTGTCAAAGTTGCACCACGGATTAGCCTATTGCCATAATTTTTTGTTAGACAGTGACAAATAAGGATGGCAATAGTTAAATCCGTGGTGCAACTTAGACACACGTTGAGCGGAGTTTATTAATAGAGGCCTTTGTGTATTATAAGATTCATTTAGTTTCAAATAACAAATTTCTACGAAATGCTACGAGAGCTACGAGTCTCGTAGCAATCGCAGCTTTTGTAAAATCGAAATGTTTTGTTTTATCTTAATTATGTCTATGACTTAGGCTAATGACATCTCTATTTGAGGTTAAAGGTTTAATATACTTTTCTGAATAAACAATCACTGTGATTTAGCGGCCGTAAAATTATTGATAACCGCCGATTTTTTAGTCTAATCCATTACGGATGGTTTCTGTTCTAAAAACAGATTTTAATATTGATAAATGACGGTCGCGCATTTATAGAAAACTTCCTACAAAGGTCATAGGATCGTACGTGAGCGGGAATACAATTAAATAATGGAATGGAAAGCCTTATGTCTCTGTTCGGTTGATTAAAATGCCGCGACGGACGTGACTTGGTGACTAAGTGACTGTAGGTAACCCTACGTCATCAAGTACCGACAGAAGATTAACAGATTCGGTTTTTGAAGGCTCTGTCAAATTGGGTTTGATACTATAAGTTGAGGATTTAAGGTTAGAGATTATTTATTTCTCAAAGAAAAATTTTTTTTTTTGTTAAAGGTGTAATAGGTAAATCTTGATGAGGTTAATATATTTGAACCTTTTGGGGTTGATACCCTGGGTCCGTGGGGTACCGGGGCCCATCGCGTATTCAAAATTATTTCAGGGCGTCTAATCGAAGCGACGCGTGATCCTGGGTGACAAATCAACATCGAGCTATGCTGCGCTGTACTGCACTGTGCTATGGTTGGTCAACTCGCTCGTCTAATATTTCAATGACGTTACAAACAAACCATGCTGTGCTGCGCTGTGTGAGGCTACGCTCTATTTACGACGTTTTGTTTAACGAGTACACAGCACAGCGCAGTATAGCGCAGCATAGCTCGATGTTGATTTGTCACCCAAGTCTGGCACTCATTTGGCTCAACGTATCGGCATTGCCATCCAGGTAATGTTGCCAGTGTCTTGGGCACTCTTCCGACTGGCAGTGGCTTGGATCAGTTGAGCTACCTATAGATCGTTTCCAACGATTTAGTTGGCTCAACGTGTTCTTATTGTATTTTATAATATTTATGGATTTGTCAAATTGGACAAATGATGGTAAATTAAATACTTATCCTAATTTCAGTGCTTATAATGTTCATATTTTCATTTTTCAAATATTTTTTTTTCAAATTTTTCAAATTTTTTAAAAGTTTTAAAATCTTATTACAATTATTGATGTGTATTCTGTATTTTTACGTAGATTACCTACTTATTATCCCGGAAAAACTCCGCAATAAAAGGTTCCCACGCGGGCAACATCTAGTATGTTAATAACTCCTAGTTAAACGTATTATCGGCTGTCTCTCAGGTACCGATATAAGCGGACTATTATCGAGTTATCCCTCTCTAATGGGAAATCTAACCTAATTAGACCCGCTTCAAATGACGACACCCTCCTGACAAACGTAGCTCCTCTCACAACCATTGTCATTCTAATGTGATCAGGTGATGCCAAGAACCAATAAAATCATTTATTGAGTATCACACACACACAGCAGATAATATATTTTTTAAAATATAAATCTTGACAGATCGCACCAAATATAGTATTTTGTAATTTATATTCGCTGTGTGTGGTAGAATAATTAATATGGGCGCGATCTCAAAATTTATATTTCAAAAGATATATTATCTGCTGTACGTGTGATGGGCTTAAAAACTAGGTGATTCTACTCCTGTCCCTTTCCGACTAATAACGTGAAGAACTGGGGCAACAAACACGGAATGGGGCTTAAATCTAAATAGTCAAGCTCCAGTGGGGAGCCAGTTGAACACCACCGTGAAGAATCACGGTGTTGTTCGCGAAAGAACAGGAGTAGAATCACCTAGCTCTTAAGACGTTTCAAAGTGACTCTAGTAGACTTACTGAATAAATGATATTTGAATTTTATACTATTATAATATTATGTTGTTGTTGATACTCTAATCTCGTCACTTCAAAAGTCTATTTGTGGTTGGAAGCTGTGAAGTTTACCATGAAAACCTTCACACCATTTCTACTACCTTTGATAATAAAAATACTTGTAAAGGAAAAATATTGAATAAGCATGTAACTTAGGAAACCATACAAAGTATTTGATCTACATACGGGTATGTGATTTGGCTTATACTCGTATTAACGTATCACATAATTGTGTGTATGTATAAAAATAAATATAAGTGCCTCACAAACCGTGTTGGCCGAGGCGGGTAGTACCTCGACTTTCAATCCGAAGGTCGTGGGTTTGAATCCTGGCCGTGCATCAATGGATTTTTCGTTTCGAAAAATTAATATGCGCATGAACACGAGCTCTAAATGGTGAAGGAAAGCATCGTGAGGAAACCGCGGCTTAGTCAGCCCCACACGTATTGACATCTTTGCTGTAAGGCCGGTTAAGCTGAGAGGATGGTTTAGGTGCTGGGCAAGCCTATTCCATCTCAAACAAATGTCCCAGGTACCACAGGGTCCCGTTATAGGCAAAGATTGCCTCTTGACACTGTATAATCATCTACTAAAGATGTAAAAGGCCTAAGTGAGTTAATGCCTCGACTTTGCGATCCGTAGGTCGTGGATGATGATGATTAATGCAAACCCAGCCTTTGCACTAATGGATTTTTCATTTAACACATTTCCAATAGATATTCAAGAATAATTCTCAGATCGAGTATACGAGCACAGATTGAAAAATAAATAAAAGGAAAGAGATATTGAAATGTATCGAGAAACAAATATCCATATTTCTATATTTCCTTCAAAGCGCTTTGCATACGATACGATGAGAAGCGAATAAAATAAGGTAGCCTTATTTTGTTGTCACTTGATTTGTATCTGATTTGTGTTTCGAATATTTTTAGCTGTTTCTTTTTCAAATAGTGAGTAAAAATAATATTTAGATGAACACTAGCTGACCCAGCGAACTTCGTATCGCGTAGTACCTCTCCACTAACACGAGTGGTGTTTCATATTACAAATAACGTTTAGCAAGAACGTCTAAGCACGAGCGCTTCACTTAATAAATACTTATTGACTTTTTTTGGACACAATTCAAAATAGTGAAAATATCGTGATTAAATCCAGCTTCACATTGAAATTTTTTACAGCATTGTAAATGATGTGTAATTATCCAAATGCATTATGAATTATCTAGAATTGATAGGCTGAATTGATGAGCTCATTTATAAACAGATCAATAACTAACGTATACCACTGAAATAATAACTAACCTGCCACACCTGTGGGCTGGCAACAGAGGTATTTTCATAATTAAATACCTATCTATTTCGGGCGAGTGGCAGACATGTTGTAATGTTACGCAGTTTAACACAATTTATATGAACTATTTTGTGAAACATTACAGCTATCGCCTCGTACGATTCAGACCTTCTCGGAATGTATTCCGAATTCGGAAAGTGACGTTTTTTCGCTGAAAAAATTCAACTTTCCGAAGAAAATCATCGAATCGGATGCATTTTCGGAAGTCTGAATCGCACTGCTGCAGAGTCATTCTGTAAACTCACTTCAAATTCACTCAAGTGACCGAGCTCATTAGATACACATTCTGTATTGTGAGATTCAAATTTCGAATACGAAATTCAAATTTCGAATATGAAATTTGAAATCTCACAGCGGATTCAGCTCTTCGACGTTCGAAGTGAGTTTACAGAATGACTCTGCAGATTAGAAAGTCTTTGGATAACTAATCATTTAGCAACTAGATGACCCGGCTAACTTCGTATCGCCTCAGAATAATTCAAGATATCAACAAAAAAGCCGTTCCATAGAAAATTTTTGAGAAAATTAGTTTTTTATAAAATTTTTGCTACTTATAATGAATTTTTCCGATGTTTTTATTCTGCTATCCGAGGCGGAAACTAACCAAACAAAACAAAGATCATAAAAATCGGTCTAGCCGTTCTTGGCTTGAATCGACTTAAAAGGAGTCGGAATGAAAGGAACCATTGTTTTGAAGAATATCGAGCTTTCAATCGTCTCGTCTATTAAAATGCGTACTGCTATCGATTGGAATAAACTGCCATCGTCTGTGATTCCGTCTTCTTATAACCCGAATACCTTTAAAAAGAGAGTTAATAGGCATTTTCTAGAAAAGTTCGCTCCATTGTCGACTTCATTCTTAGGAGCGAAGTCAAGACTTAACCATTCTTAAATAAAATAAAAAAATAGTACTTAATAAATAAATAATAATTAATAATAAATATTGCTGGTAAATATTTATAGAAGATAACGGAGGCGTTAGAAACTTTGTCGGTCGTTTGTCGAAACGTTCTTTGTAATATCTTCGAAAGGCAGTGGGTGGGTGATTGTGTAGGTTAGAATGATTATAAAGGTTTTGCTCGATAGTGGAAAAATAAGTTAGGTCACAATAAAATTTAAGTGAGTAAGTTTGTGTATGTCTGTCTGTCTGTATGTCTTCACGTTGAAACAGCTCAACGAATTTGTATAAAATTTGGTAATTTGCATACCTAAAATAAATAAATAAAAGAAAAGAAAAATTAAAAATAGAAGTTATTATTATTATTATTTTGTTTGTCAATTTGAACATCTCGGGACTATGGAGTCCCGGACCTTTGACAGGCATGCATGGGGCCGAAGCCAACACACAGAGGCCCTTTTGACAACTTTGATCTTTTGTGATGGATACACATTCCAGCGACTACCCTGTATGACACTATAAGAATGCTTTTAAGGGCAGCCTCCGGTCTGTGCAGGACTATTGCAAATGATGGAAAACTACTACCGGGCTATGGGGGTGGGATGGTAATGGACTGGTTACTGGGAAAACTATGGATACTGTACGGGCCAACCCGCACATTCAGCATAAATGCATTGTGCATAGCATAGCAATACATCATTCTTTACTTTTAATAAATCAGTTCAAAACTCACTCCGGCACCGAGCGGTCGTTTTATTGTCATCTTCTCCCAATCAAAGCAATTATCAATCAATCAAAACGTATGTAGGGATCAGCAACGGGCCCCTACATCATGGTCCTTCGAGACTCGGAAGGCAGGATCATAATAACGCGAGTGTTTTTTTGACAAAAGTGTTCGTGTATGTGATCTTGCTAGAGAACTAGCATATCAGTGAGCATATCATATCAGCATAGCATATCATCATACCGTCACTGGCTTGGCATTGGCCGCCGTGACGTTCAGCATCGTCTTGGTAAAGCATTACCAAGACTATCAGCATCAACTCTTGGCTGGCTTTAGCCGCCGAGAAAATCATCAGCAATTCCTGGACTGGTAGCAGCCACCAGGAACAGTGGCCATTGGACAAGCAGTCTTCTGGTCACTTAGCAACGAGCCCGGGGTCAGCGCAGGCTACCAGGCTCACCATCATTATCATCAGCAGAGCAATCAAGTAAGATCTTTCCTTTTATACATTGGCGATCTTAACTATTTATCAAGATGTCTTCGATGGAAGAACTTTTAAGCAATCAACAGCAAATCGTAGAGGCAATAAACACGCTCCACAAAAACTTTAAAAAAGATGGGCCGGATCGTAAAACAGCAGATTATCTTAAACGACGTATAGATACGTTAGATAGTTATTGGAAGGAATACATAGCAAATCATGAGCAACTTATATTATTTCCTGAAAAGAGCAATGACTATTTCGTAAGCAATCATTATCAGCAAGCAAAAGAGTACTATTTATCAGTACGGGAGAAGATTTCGTCCACTCCAGCAGCATCAATCATAAGGCCAGGAACGCCTTTAGGAAGTAAATTAGCAGATTTTCCTTCAGCAAGCAAATCAGCAGATTTTCCTGAGATCTTTACAAAATCTCAGGGAGTCACCAGCAAAGCAGACGATTTATTCAAAAAACAAATGAGCAATTTCAAAGCCTTCGCAAGAACGGTTTCCAGCATTAACGTGGATATCATCACGGAAAAATGGGAATTTGAAGATATTCTCAAGAATTTGGAATCAAGGTGGTCAGTTATTGACAAAGTTCACTGGGAATTAGACAGTGAAATGGACAGCAGCAATGAGCAATACGAGAGCACTTTCTCCGAGCACGAAAAAACGTATAACGACATGAAGAAAGCTCTCAACAGCAAACTTTGGTCTATGTCTCATAGAGAAAAGACTACTCCGAAGATGGATGTACCGATCTTTCACGGAAATTATCATCAATGGGTCTGCTTCAAAGATCTTTTCACCGAAGCAATTCACAACAACAGCTTTTTATCAAACGCACAAAAAATGCAATTTTTAAAATCAAAGGTTAAAGGTGAAGCAGAACGCCTAATTCAGCATCTAAACATCAGTTCTGACAATTACAGCATCTGTTGGAACATCCTACAGCAGAGGTACAACAACAAAAGAATGATATGTTCTTCTCACATCAATATCCTAATGAATCTACCAGTGATTCAGCAAGCATCCGTCACGCACATCAAACGCATTCATGACACCACGCAGGAAACATTGAATGCTATCAAAAATTTGGGGGTTGATGTTACGTCATGGGACCCACTAATCGTGCATATTCTGTGTCAGAAATTAGACAGCGACACGCACAGTGAGTACATGAAATCGGTCAAGCAGCCTCGAGAAATACCTGTCCTATCAGAATTTCTTTCTTTCTTAGAGAACCAATTCACGAGCATGGAGTCTATCAGAAGAAAGCAAGAAAACAGCAATCAAAAACATCAAGGTCAAGCAACGAAAGATTTCAACATACGAAAATCATTCGATCATAAGCAATCATATCAAAGCAACAAAGACATTTCGCAATCGACTTCAAGTAAAACAATGCAATCGAACAGAATATGCCCTGTTTGCAGCGGTGAACATGGTGTGTTTTATTGCAAAAGGTTCTTGGAAATGTCGCCGACAAGCAAGAAGCAATGTATACAGAAAAACAATTTATGCAAAAATTGTCTTTATGATCACAAAGGGAATGAATGTTTCTCTACAAAACGCTGCCGCGAATGTGAAGAGTGTCACAATACGATACTTCATGACATGTACAAGCAAAATTCAAATGAAAATGAAATTACCACACGTTCAAGTCAGCGTAATAGCAACTCATACGTGGCTCAACAGGATGAAACACCCGAAATTTTGTTGTCAACGGCCATGATCAACGTTCAGAAAGTAGATGGCACTTATCAAACAATGCGAGCTCTAATTGATCAGGGATCGCAGACTTCTCTGATCACGGAAAACGCCGCGCAGCAATTAGGATTACCTCGCATCAGTTGTAAGGGCGTAATCAGCGGCATAGGAGCGAAAGATAACACTTGCAAGGGGATGATTAATATCAAGTGTACGCCAACTAACAATAATTATCATTTTAGCACAAACGCGTACATATTGAAAAATCTCACGAAGCAATTACCCAGCAGCACATTTTCTAAACCATCATGGGAATTTTTAGAAAACATCAAACTAGCAGATCCGAACTTTAATATCAGTCGTCCAATCGATATTTTGTTGGGAGCAGACATATACTCAAACATCGTTTTAGAAGGTATATGCCGATCAGATCAGACAACTTTGATAGCACAGCAGACCCGCCTAGGGTGGATATTATGTGGGAGTACCAGAACTTTACAGTGCAATATCGTCCAAGTCGACATTAACGAAATGCAGAAGTTCTCGGAGTTGGAAGATATATCAGAAGAAGCATCGCATTCATCAGACGATTTGGAATGTATTCGTTTTTATCAAGAAACTACAAAACGTCTTGAAGATGGAAAGTATCAAGTCAGACTTCCTCTATCAAAAAATATTCCAGCTGAACTAGGGCAGTCGAAAACAAAAGCCCAATTCGTTCAGTTGGAGAAAAAACTATCAAAAAACAAGCAAATTTCAAAAGAATATAAAACATTTAAAAACGAGTATCAAGAATTAGGTAACATGCAGTTACCGGAATCGTCGTGCAAATCGACACTGGAATGTTACCTACCGCATCACTGTGTCTTGCGCGAGGATACAACAACATCAAAGCAACGCGTAGTATTTAACGCATCAGCGAAATCATCAAGGGGAAAAAGTTTCAATTATCTTATGCAAAAAGGACCCAATTTACAGCAGGACCTTCAATCATTAATATTGGTCACGAAAAGATCAATATTTTCGGACATCTCGAAAATTTTGGATCCTTTAGGATGGAGCAGAGGTCTATCAGTGTCTCAGTTGCGTGACAATTCTTTGTGGTGGCAAGGACCTTCGTGGCTACCTACCTACAGTCCCACAAAAGAAGAAAATCAAGCAAAATACGTAACTGAAGCAGAAATCAAAACACAGAAACAAGTACATAGCATTATCAAGCATGAGCAAAGCATAATCAGCAATTTATTGAACAAGCACAGTTCGATATCAAAAATTACGCGTATACTAGCATGGGTATTGCGCTTTTTATCAAGCAAAAAGCAAAAAGGTTTCCTAACATTAGAGGAAATAAAACTAGCAAAGCAAAAAATTATCAAGCATGAGCAGCAAGAGCATTTCTCACAAGAGATAAGCAATTTAAAGCAAAAAAGCAAAATACAAGCAAAAAGCAAAATCACTAATCTAAACCCATTCTTAGATAAAAATGGTATTCTGAGAGTTGGAGGAAGGTTACAGCACGTGCAGATTAGTGACGTCATGCAGCATCCTATCATTCTTCAGCACAGTGGACGTCTCACAGAATTGATCATAGATGACGCACATACAACTATGCTGCATGGAAGAGCGAGATTGACGTTGAGCTTTATCAGACAAAGATATTGGGTGTTGGGAGGCAACAGAGCAACTAAGGCTCGCATCAGACGTTGTGTTACATGTGCAAAGCATAATCCCGAACTACCTGTGCGAAATCAAGAACAAAACGAGCAGAAATCAATTCATCAAGCAACTCAATCAATATCAAAATCACGCATCAAATTATCAACAATGTTCGCGTCATTGGTTATTTTTCTCAGCATCATATCAACATCCCGATGCACGTTGAACGTTACGAACTTCAGAGATAATCAGCATCTCTATTTTGACAAACTATCAAACATGAATATCATTCGCGATGAGTGGAAACTTGTCGTTTACTACAAAATGCAACCCTATTGGGAAGGAATTACGGCACTCAATAAATCAACAATCATCTTAGAGAGCTTATGCAAAACAATGGAAGATAACGCTTATTGTAACACGATATTGTTACAATTGCGGCACGAGCTCAATGAGTTAGATTACAACAATCAACTTCTTCTTAGTCAGCAAGACGGCACGCGCCCGGCTAAGAAGCGCCGGCGCCGGGGCCTTATCGACGGTGTCGGTTACCTGGCGAACTCGCTATTCGGCGTACTCGACAGCAGATTCGCGGAACAGTATAAACACGACATACAATTATTACGACACAATCAACAGCATATTTCAATTCTCTCAAAAAATCAAACATCAATCATAGAAGCAGAATTTAATGTACTAAAACGTATTGAAAACACGACGTCTCGGCAGTACAAGATTATTCATCAACAATTTATTCAGATTGAAAAAACGCAAGGACTTCTGAAAACTGAAATCCAATTATCAAATGAGTTCAACACGGGAGCGATTATAGCAAGCAATTTATTACAGAATTTGAAGCATCTACAAGGAATGTTGTTGGACACAATAACTGACACGTTTCATGGGCGATTAAATCCCTATTTAATAACATCAAAACAACTGCAAAATCAACTCAGCATTATTTCAAGCCATGTTTCAAATGACGTAATGCTACCTTTAAACAACATTCATAACAATTTAGCAAGAATATTCAAACTTATTTCATGTAAAGCAAGAATGATCACTGACTACCTTATCTTTGAATTACGAATACCTTTGGTCAGTAGAGATTTCTTCGAAATATTCAAAATCATATCAATTCCTGAGCAGAAGCAAAGCAGCATGATATCAATCAAACCTATATCAAACTACGTAGCAATCAATTTGAAAAAAGATACATATATGACTCTATCAGAGAGCGGAATAGAATCATGTCTAGTAGCAGATGAAGGGACTTACCTATGTCATATAAGCAAACCTATCTACAGAATCGGAGGCGAAAAGGAATTCTGTCAACGAAAGAATGCAGCATGTGAAATATCAATTAAGCCTTGTGCGAATTTTTGGATGGAAAGTCATTCCTTAAACAATTATATTTATTTTTGTTGCAATCAATGTCAACTTCGGACGATGTGCAGCGATCAAGTTAAGATTCATCAGCTGACTCGTTCCGGCATACTTGCTTTAGATAATGGTTGCGTAATAAAAACAGATTCATTCGAAATCATTGCTCACGACCAGAAAACTAGCGAGATGTATATCAAATCATATATCGAAGCCCCTGTGATTGCCCCTATCAATCATATCATTAATGTCTCCATTCCTAAAGGATCAATGGAAAACTTTGAAAGAGAGCAAAAGGAGATGCGAGACGTAGACAAACAGATCAAGGTCATGAAAGAGAACGAAGCATTAGCATCAAGCATATCATATCACGACATCCACCACTATGCTGTAATCTACGTGGTCATCGGCCTGGGTATCCTGGCAGCATCAGCGTGGTGGTGCCGACGCGGGCGCGGCGCGTGGCCGCTCCGAGCACCGGCGGCAGCAGCAACGGCCACTGCGCCAGCGCCCGCGGCGCGCGCTCTTCTCCGGCCTACTCAGCAATCAATTAGTGATAGTGATAGTGTAGTGTATCAAGGTGTTAGTGCGCGAGTCAATAAGGCAACGTCGCCTATCATGCAGCGTTGTGATTTCAGTGCACCGATAAACAAAAACTCTAGTTAAATAAGATCATTTTAATCAATCAATCATTATCAAATTAAGATATAATTTTATATTCTAATTTTTATCATTTTAATCAATCAATCATTATCAAATTAAGATTTAATTTTATATTCTTGTTTTATCATTTTTGGCTCTAATTTCTTTTACTTTCTCTCGCGGGGAGCATGTACGGGCCAACCCGCACATTCAGCATAAATGCATTGTGCATAGCATAGCAATACATCATTCTTTACTTTTAATAAATCAGTTCAAAACTCACTCCGGCACCGAGCGGTCGTTTTATTGTCATCTTCTCCCAATCAAAGCAATTATCAATCAATCAAAACGTATGTAGGGATCAGCAACGGGCCCCTACAGATACTATGGCACCCGCCGAATTATTATAAATATTTATTATTATTATTATTATCAGCCGTAGGTGTCCCACTGCTGGGCAAAGGCCTCAAAAATAGAAGTACTTATAGATAATTTTACAAGCTGCTAACATAGTGGGGAAAGTCAAAATCATGGTAGCTATTAACGTATGGATGATACCAAGGTAAGCATATTTCAGATTTTACATCAAATTCCATCCTATAGGTATTTATTGTACTGAAGAGCTGGCAATGTCTGTTATTACTAAAACAATGTTCGCGTTTTGAGGGCTCAGGTGCTACGCCGCAGGCTCTACGTAGAGGTATTGCTACGCCGTAGAGGCTGATTTGAAAAGCGTTTCGAATAACGTGAAAACAAAGTAAATACTAGACGCTGATTGGATTGCTTTTTTTTGGTAAAAAAATATACGGTCCTAGTATAGAAATGTTCGAGATTTTGTTACATAGAAAACAATAGTTTAACATATCATAGTTCATGTTTCCGTATTTTTTATTTAAGGTTTGTTGTGGGAGAAATAAATGTTTTTTGAATTTTGAATTGAATAATTTTTTATTTGTTATAGTGTTAAACCACATTTAACCGGAGTGCCTTTATAAATTCGGCCACGGAACCTTTAGTTGCCAGAGTTGAAAATCATGATAGGACCATATCTATCGATTAAAGCATCAATGAGCGCCATCTACAGGGTAACTACTAAGTTAACTCACTGCTCATTGCCCGAAGTTAAATTCAGTTACATTGAATTGAATAGTTTAACACAAACATTTGTACCTATTTATTTTTTTAGGTCCGTTTTTCAGTCAAGTCACGCAAATAGACAACTGTCTAATAATGTATACTTAAGTACTAGTATAGTATTATATTATCTGTGACTTAAGCTAATACTCGAGTCTAAGTACGAATGTACTTTCAAAATAGCAAGTCTAAACTAGGCTAAATCTACGTTGTGGCTGACTAATAAAAATTAAACTATGACTGTACATTAGTCCAGGTTGACATAGTTTTAAATAATTATTATCATAATGTTAAACATATTGACATAGGCTAACATAAACTAGTCGGAGTCAAAGCGGGCGCTACTCAGCTTAGCGATGGGCGAGTCGAGTTGGCTGATTCGAATAACTCGAATCAGAGTCTAAACGAGTTGATTCGAATCAAGTTCATTCGCAACTCGAATCAACTCGCTTACCTACCTATCTACTAGAATGCGGATAACGAATGCGAGTTATGCGAATGCGAGTGCACGCGAGGTCGCGAGTCAGCGATTCGCCAACTCGAAACCGAAACTCGACTCAAGAATAAGAATACGAATACGGTGCATTCGACTCGACTCGCCGCGCCGATCCGTTTGGCTGCTGCCGCGAAGCGGATCCCATCCGGTTGATGCGAGTCGAGTCAACTCGCGTTGCGATTCGAGTTAGAGGCCGAGTCAACTCGAGTTATCCGAGTTGGAATAAAATCAACTCGTAACATCGCTAACTCAGCTAGTTTAGTAGTCGCTAGTTCCAAAGTTAACTGGATTAGAATAATACAACTATGCCCTCCAGTCTCAAAGTATACTCATCGCCTAAAATACATCGAGCTAAACTAAATCCGGACAAAATGTGGGTCAGCCGAGTCTCAGATCTCGATTGAAATAAAACACAGTTAGGTCACCAGATAAGTTTGTATTGACCAGCAGCCTGATTGTCCAACTTGTCTCAAACCTCAAATCGGTCTCGAAATGTCAAAACGATCGCGTAGGTATCTTTTGTCGCATTCATGTATTTGGAAATACCTCTCAATATCCCCACAGACGTCGCGAGGAGGCTATAAGTACGCTAACTGGTTTCCTCACGCTGTTTTCCTTCACCGTTAACATTTCGAAATATTTTCACAAAACGTTTACATTTTGGAGAAACAAAAAATTCATTGACGCACGCCTGATATTCGAACCCACGAACTTCAAAAGGTCGAGCCACTATTCTACTCGACCAATACGGCAAACGGGTCAATCTTCAGAATCAGCTTGTTTGGTTGATCGCTATGGTGCTTTTTAAATATCGATATCATTGCTTTCTGTATTTTTATTTCGAGAAGGAGGTGTCTAAATAAGCATATTTTCATATTGGCCCCTGAAGGGATAGAAAAGCAATAATAGCGATATTTAAAGGGCGCCATAGCGATCAACCAGGTGCGCTGATTCTGAAGATTGACCCAAATAGGTAAACCCATGTATGTATAAATAAAATAGGCCTAAAGTACAGTTGAAAACATTCTGCATTGTCCCGAGCTTCCGCGAACTCAAATTGTAATCCGGAGAGTTTAATTTTGTTTGCACTGCCCACCCACGCTCTATTTAATATTTCAAATGTAACTTTGTTCTGAAAGTTTTATGGTTGAAATTCAACTGTGTTTAAAATTCTAAAGTACTTTTAGTATGCATGATGTACGTACTTCATACAAGCTAAAATCTATTTATTTTGAGTTAAGTTACAGATAAGCATTATTATTATTGTTTTGGCCGAAGGATGTTTTATACAGGCGGTTCCGTGGACGCCTGCGAGACTCCCCGTTAGTGCGTACAGATAATACGTGACAATTTAGTATAGTGCTATTTATAAAATATGTATGTTAGTTGTAAGGTATTTATTGCTATGGGCCGTAGACTAAGTAAAATAACATCTTGTAACTTATTCTAATGTTGCCTGAAATAAAGTTTATTATTATTATATTATTATTATTTATCAGCCTGGTAACGCTCTTAGCGTCTTGGCCACGCTTCCGAGGGCTAGTGACTTGGATCAGCTGAGTTAATTGGTCTGATCTGGAGATCATTTTCAACGATCTTTAGGGAGTGGCCAAGCTGCATTTTCTGCAGCGCGTTTTTGAGCTGCGCGTTTGTATCGATACAATTTCAAAGGTTCAGTCAGAAGATGCCCAAATGCATTACCACGATAAAGTAAGTAAGTTTGTATGAGCAAGATGAAGATTACCACGATGAATGGTATCTATTCGTAACTTAACAAAACCCTAGTAAAGGTGGCGCTTCGCATCCGAAACTGAGATAGGAGACCGACACCAGAGACCGAAATAAGAGTCCATTTTCATATAAACTGATGACGGTTCTCTGTCTCGTGTCACTTTCGCGCGCCCCTACAAAGCCTGTCTCTGCCCCTTGATCTTTGACAGCGACCAAAATCGGTCTCAAACTGTCAAATATGACAGTGCAGTGACCACGGAAGTAGCTCTGTCACTCTCATCTTAACTAGACCGAACGCGACAAAATATACCTACGCTATCTTCTTGACAGTTTGAGACCTTTTTAGTTAGACAATCAGCCCGGTCTGATCTGTTAGTCTGGTCTCGGTCTCCTGTCTCAGGAGATGTATAAAAATTTATATAATTTGTATAAAATTTAACAGAAAATCTATTTTATTACAGTAAATTTAAAAAAAATAAGCAAAAGGATTCCCTAGAGTTTGCTGTATTTTCGTAGTCTCAAGGGCTTAGGCAAGAGGCAAATAAAAGTGCAAAGTTCATAAGGGCTTTGAATTTCTATACCTATTTACTTTGGGACTGAATTAGGTTTTAGTGAAATTGAATGTAAAAAATTAAAAACTTGAGAATTTTAAATGGAATAAACGGTTAATATAATATTCAGATTTCAGATTTTTTTTTCACATTTTAAACAACATAATTGGACATACCTCTGACTACCCTCTTAGACTTCAAAGGAGCTTAGGTACACGCCTTAAGATCAGAGAGAATGTCTACCGCGCCTTGGGTTCGCGAGCGACGACGGACAACGATAATTTTTATTGTTTTTTATTTTTTCAAAATCTTAAAGGCAACATCTCAAATGGACGTATGATGAATGACACGAAGTCAGAATGGACAATGTGTGTATATGGGTGTGTATCTATAGGTCAATTTCATCATCATCTGTTATTACACTGTGGCGTCTGCACAACAGGTATCCTCTATACTATACAGAGTGGAAGCCATCAATAATCAATCCTTATCGATATCTGTAGGTATTAACCAGAAATAGCTTGTCTATAGGTACCTGTAAATAGGTTTGCCGGGACCAATCGATAGCGCTGAATGACGTCAGAACACTGTGATAGTTTCCTAGAAGACGGCTAGGGTTGACAAATTTTTGAATATGTATGACTAGTGGGATTTAATTTTCAGAATAAAACAATAAGGGCTTATGTAGTCAAAGTAGTTTTCATAAGTTACTGCAAAAATAATGTTAATCGGCAAGTAAAAATTACCAGAAGTGTAACATCGAACGCATTGTGAAAGCCATATAAAAATATTAAATTGAGTCGTCGGCTGTCGTAATCAAATAATAAAATCTCTTTGGACATATCTCTACAGTGTTAGGGGGGGATAGTTACCGATATGTGTCTCTACCACAAAACATCAAAAGGGCCTCGGTATGACTTTGGTGGACCCCATGCATGCCTATCAAAGGTCCAAGACTCCATACTTCCGAGATACTAAACTTTGAAATATACAAAATAATTAATATTTATTTACAAAAAATTACATGTAGGTACTTACTTAAATGTTTGTGATCATTTTAGATAATGGTACGAGTAGATGTTACATAAGATAACCAATAAGATAAAATATCTGGGCGACCGAGCTATGCTCAGATGCAAATAGAGAAAAATTAAGATAAAAAAATAAACTTTCACTAATCGAAATCGTTAGAGCCGTTTTGGAGAAAGTGAGTACAGACAAACAAACAAACAAATGGTGCTCGTTTAATAGAATATGATAAGGTTAGTGTGGCCCTAGCTTAGAACTATCCTTAACAGGAAAACACGATACATATATACATAAATTGATTCTCCGTAATGTTTGATTCACTAATGGAAGTTCGCGACAAGTTCCAAATCAAAGGGACCAGAGAATTTGATTTTGTTAACGTTTGTTTGTGACGAGGTTTTCCGGGAATCAGCTGTTTGTCGTTTGCTAAAAGCATTTTATCTTTATTTATTTGAATAACATTTGCAGTCTCTAAATAAACATAGATCTTGGATTTTAGATCCACAACTTTTGAACCTTCTAAGCATGTCACTTTTAAAATCTGCATTCGGTATAATAAATACAGATTTTAAAAATATTCTCGCCATGTACCTACACACATACATTCTAAACATCGACTGTGTGATTGGATGTCAAATAATGGAGGCAAAAATATAACATTATTTTATTTCAATGAATGTTAGTGGATATCGTGAATTATTTCTTAACAATAATGTAATTTTGTATTCGTCTAAATAGGCAACTATTGCAAATCTGTATTTTACTGAGCCTGTGGTTTAAGAGCATTTTTTTGGTAATTCGATGTCTTTATGTGCTTCGGCATGATCTTTTTATCAAAACCAATATTTTGATACAAACATCATTATAAAAAGTCGATCAGTTTTTAGGACGCCTAAAGGCTCGCGCACATTATGGCGGATCGGACTGCACCGCATCGCCTACCGAAAATCACAGTCGTACATTTTAGATGAAACTACTTCTACTTTCTACTTTTCCACTTGAGCAGCCGCCGTTATTCATAGAAAAATATTGCGCTGCGACCCGTCGGCGTCGCGGCTTAGAATTTCGCGAGCTTTTAAAATCTGAAATTCTGTCACTAATTTCGGTGACTAGCGTGAGGTAACTAAAAGGTGTGTGCTAGAGTCACGACGGAGTTTAAAGGCAGCTTTTCTATCTTATTTTTTCTTTTATAAATACTTACCTACAAAGTTTTACACTTACACTCTACACTACATATGTTTTAAGTAAGTACCTAGTTACTCGATGTCTTCAAGACAAAATTACCAAAACCTTAAAGGATATGTAACCTAGACAAACATCTAAAGTAGGATACCTGGATCTAAGCTATAAACTTAGGACATATTTCCGCGTCGAATCTCATAATGAAGGCAGTGGGTGACAGGAGCCGATCGATGCCAAGGTCGCCCTCGTAATGTCCCTGAATGGCGCCTGTCGAACTTATTTAAACATTCTCTAAGAGCTTTTGTAGGTAATCGTTCCTTTGATTTATGGTATTTGTGGAGACTTTTGAAAGACTTTTCTTATTATTTTTGTAATGGAAAGAAAATATTCAATCATTTTATAGTCAAAAAACGAAGTTGTTATAATTATTATGCTACTAGCTGCTGCCCGCGGCTTCGCTCGCGTGGTACCCGGATAAAAAGTACCTAGCCTATATCACTCTCCAGCCCTCCAACCATCTCCACTCCACACAAAAAATCACGTCAATCCGTCTCGCTCTGTTTTGACGTGAAAGCAGGACAAATAAACAAACAAATAAACACACTTTCACATTTATAATAAGGGTAGGTACTTACGGATTTTATGTATTTACATATTTTATTACTTTATCAAAAGGTTAATCTATTTATTTGTTATAAGTTTTTACTCCCACATAATCGCAAAATTGAGGGAAATATGGAAACCTTTCTCGTAGAGTGGGATGAGAGAGGTTAAAAATAACAAGAATTTAGTAAATTCCAAGTAATGTTATCTATCTATATTCAAACCAGGTCAAAAGAAGGTCAAAATCTATCTAATTGAAGTTAGCCTCTAGACTAGACTCTAGCTAGGCCAAACGAATGAACTAGCCTCAATTTAAATATTTTATGTCGCCTGTTCAGTTATTAATTTATGATATATGATCCAAAGTTTGGAAAGAAACGTTTGTTCAAGTGAAAAAATAATCAACGTTTCACGGTAATCTTTCTTTCATCTCAAAACAAAAGTTTCTTTTCAAGTTTAGAATATGGAATAAAGTATTCTCAACATTGTATTCAGAAAAAAAAAATATTTCACGTTTAATTTAAGAAGAAAATTCGTATTAATACGGATGTTGATATTGTATTTCATAAATAGGTATCTATGATATGTTAAAATTGCTTAAAGATTTAAGTCAAAAAGTTGTCTCTTATCTCGGTCAGAGTTGGTAAGCCCCGCCCACCGCGGCTCAGTTTGGGGTCACTTTGTAGCGATTGAGATTCTTCCATGTTTTATTATGTATCAATAAACTTTATGAACTTTATTATTATTATTATTTTGTATGTCAATTTGAACATCTTGGGACTATGGAGTCCCGGACCTTTGACAGGCATGCATGGGGCCGAAGCCAACACACAGAGGCCCTTTTGACAACTTTGATCTTTTGTGATGGATAGGTACACATTCCAGCGACTACCCTGTATGACACTATAAAAATGCTTTTAAGGGCAGCCTCCGATCTGTGCAGGACTATTGTAAATGATGGAAAACTACTACCGGGCTATGGGGGTGTGATGATAATGGACTGGCACCCGCCGAAACAATGTTAACGAACATGTATCTTATTATTATTGAAGCAACATCAAGGCCAGACATTTAAAGGACACAAAAGTATTCGGTAATAAACATTATAAATAGACCCTTTACCGTAAAAAAACGATCGCTCTACCGACGAGCCACTTTACATGAATAAGTGATGTGGATTCAAGCGTCAATACTACTACAGTATTCGTCTTAAAGTATGCTGGCAAGGTCAGACATACTAGGGTTAGTTATTCATTGTTATCGATATCAAACATATCAGTCACTTTCTAAGAACTAGCTCAACTACATAGTTAAGAATGGAGTGGAGTATAGTTATATACTTACATAGGTAGTTTCCCAAATTCATTATTTCTTAGACTTGATCCCGGACAACAATTCAATAAAAGTAAGTTCGTATGAGCTAGGAAGCTATAAATAACTTTCATACATTCATTCATTCAATAACAGTTCCTGTAAAACATTGAGTTCAATATTAAGTCAATTAAATAAAAATTGTCTTTGACTTTTTGACCACCTTACAATTAAAAATAGAGGTTACTTTATTTACCGACCATAGGCTGATTGTCTAACTTGTCTCAAACCTCAAATTGGTCTCAAACTGTCAAAACGATCGCATAGGTGTCTTGCGCCGCTTTCGGTCTCGTTGAGATGAGAGTGACAGAACAGGACTACTTGCGTGTTTACTGAAATGTAATTTATTTGAGAGTTTGTTTGAGAGTTTGAGACCGATTTTGGTCGCTATCAAAGTTAGACAATCAAAAGGTAGGTATACCTACTGGTCAGAAAACTTTGAAGCAATTCATTTGTCTATTACGTTTTGTCTGACAACGCAAAGTTTCGTAAAACTTTTCTGAGGTTTCAGTGAAACCAAGTTGGGAGTGAACTTGACACGAGTGCCTGTCCAAAGTTTGTAGAAAGGTTTCTTTTTCTTTGTCTGTGAAAGATTAGATAAATATGAACATTTTTGGGTGAGGAATTTAAAAAAAATATGTAAGTAAGTACCTACTTACTTATCTTTTTTTTCCTATCGGGCTTTCCATCTGTTTTGACTTACAGATTTAAAATACCTAGTCAAAATGATTAGTATAGGTATTTATTCAATTATGCTGGAATCACATTGAAAAATTTTCAATCAATATTTAATTTTTATCGTGCTTGATAAATGCTAATGGTGACATTAAAAGCTCACACCTACAAGATAAATTCACAGTTCAAAGAATTCAAAAATATCACTCAGGTGGGATTTTTATGACCTTTCTTTAAATAATATGTTTGTACCTATACCTACAGTTTTTTCTAAGAAACAACAACCTCTAGCATCTTTATGTAAAAAAAAACTTCACTTACTTATAAAAAGAAAATGGATCCGTTTACCATCCAGATTCCAGAATAGCGAACGGTGCCGTAGATTGTCCTGAGCTCCTGGAGCAAATAGGGCTGCGAGTGAATTATGCAGCATTAAGAGGCATTAGACAAAATTTTCTGATTTACGTGATGTTTTGGGGCAGGATTTTTCAATGAAAACACTGTATTTATAAAAAAATTATGGCACAGCATGAAATATCATTTCAATTTTGTACTATTAAATGAGCTACTTTTGTATTTTTATTATTTCTTTTTGATTAATCGACCTCAAACCGGCGACTGTTTTGTGAATTTTTGCTGTAAGAGGTTTAGAAATCACCATATTTACGAATCATTTTGACGTCCAAATGGTATAAAAAAATTACGATGTTTTGCTGTGATAGTCAACCAAACTATTAAATGGATCACTTTTTACTACCTTTATTTAGTTTTTGAGTAAAAAAATCTTTAACTTAGTCCAAATTTCGAGAAAACGGCCAAAGAATTGCTTTTGATTTTGGCTACTTAGAACTGACTTAGAACTCTTGTTCGTAAAATTAACAAAACAGAAATAAACTTGAGTTCAAAATCAATCCTTTTCTGAAAAAAAAAAATGCAAAAAGATTAAAAAATTGGCAATGAAAAATCTTTTAAAACAACCTAAAACGCGTCGTATCTACTACCCTATCTACTCGACGCAAGCAGACCGCGCCGAGCGCTTCTAGGGGGTGGACGTATCGCTTTGCATCCCGGAGCTCGCACTGAGTCGACTCGCAAAGCACGTCGCCGGCTACGAAGAATATAGCGAAATAGGAGCGTTTGATACATTGGTTGCTAAGTTATTAATTACCTATTTTTAAATATTTTCTGCGGGGCTAAAAAGGCAGAATAATTTAAAGCAGAATAATGATCTGAATTGTTGTGTAACTAATAATGTAATAATAGGGTGACAGCGAGCTGATCTGATGATGGAGTCAGGACCTGTTCCATGGAATTTTATGATGATATGGGTATCAAATGAAAGGGCTTGATGAGCGCAACACAATGCTGATCTGATGATGGAGTCAGGACCTGTTCCATGGAACTTTTTAATAATATGGGTATCAAATGAAAGGGCTTGATGAGCGCAACACAATGCTGATCTGATGATGGAGTCAGGACCTGTTCCATGGAACTTTTTAATGATATGGGTATCAAATTAAAGGGCTTGACGAGCGCAACACAATGCTGATCTGATGATGGAGTCAGGACCTGTTCCCTAAAACTTTTTAATGATATGGGTATCAAATGAAAGGGCTTGATGACCGAAACACAATGCTGATCTGATGATGGAGTCAGGACCTGTTCCATCGAACTTTATAATGATATGGGTATCAAATGAAAGAGCTTGATGAACGCAACACAATGCTGATCTGATGATGGAGTCAGGACCTGTTCCATGGAACTTTTTAATGATATGGGTATCAAATGAAAGGGTTTGATGAGCGAAACAAAATTCTGATCTGATGATGGAGTCAGGACCTGTTCCATGGAACTTTTTAATGATATGGGTATCAAATGAAAGGGTTTGATGAGCGAAACACAATTCTGATCTGATGATGGAGTCAGGACCTGTTCCATGGAACTTTTTAATAATATGGGTATCAAATGAAAGGGCTTGATGAGCGCAACACAATGCTGATCTGATGATGGAGTCAGGACCTGTTCCATGGAACTTTTTAATGATATGGGTATCAAATTAAAGGGCTTGATGAGCGCAACACAATGCTGATCTGATGATGGAGTCAGGACCTGTTCCCTGGAACTTTTTAATGATATGGGTATCAAATGAAAGGGCTTGATGGCCGAAACACAATGCTGATCTGATGATGGAGTCAGGACCTGTTCCATCGAACTTTATAATGATATGGGTATCAAATGAAAGAGCTTGATGAGTGCAACACAATGCTGATCTGATGATGGAGTCAGGACCTGTTCCATGGAACTTTTTAATGATATGGGTATCAAATGAAAGGGTTTGATGAGCGAAACACAATGCTGATCTGATGATGGAGTCAGGACCTGTTCCATGGAACTCTTTAATGATATGGGTATCAAATTAAAGGGCTTGATGAGCGCAACACAATGCTGATCTGATAATGGAGTCAGGACCTGTTCCATGGAATTTTTTAATGATTTGGGTATTAAATGAAAGGGTTTGATGAGCGAAACACAATGCTGATCTGATGATGGAGTCAGGACCTGTTCCCTGGAACTTTACAATGATATGGGTATCAAATGAAAGGGCTTGATGAGCGAAACACAAAGCTGGGTCGGGGTTTACTTTGACTTTGATTCTTGATTTTGACTTTCACTTTGATTCTTGATTCTTGATTTTCAATTTTAGTTTCTCTATTCTCGGATCTCGGATTCTTGATTTTCGATTTTCGAGTCTCAATTCTTGATTATCGGATCTTGGATATCGGGTTCTTGATTCTTGATTTTGATTCTTGATTTTCAATTTTCGATTATCGATTCTCGGATCTTGTATCTCGGATTCTTAATTCTTGATTTTCAATTTTTTAATTTTTGATTTGTGATTCTTGATTCTTGTTTCTCATTTCTCGATTCTCGGATCTCGGATTTTTATTTTGATTTTTATTTCTTGATTTTGATTTTAAAATTAAAATCAAGATTAAAAATGAAAAATCAAACATCAAAAATCGAAGTCAAAAGTAAATCCTAACCCAGCTTTGTGTTTCGCGCATAAAACCCTTTCATTTGATACCCATATCATTATAAAGTTCCATGGAACAGGTCCTGATTCCATCATCAGATCAGCATTGTGTTTTGCTCATTAAACCCTTTCATTTGATACCCATATCATTATAAAGTTCGATGGAACAGGTCCTGACTCCATCATCAGATCAGCATTGTGTTTCGGTCATCAAGCCCTTTCATTTGATACCCATATCATTAAAAAGTTCTAGGGAACAGGTCCTGACTCCATCATCAGATCAGCATTGTGTTGCGCTCGTCAAGCCCTTTAATTTGATACCCATATCATTAAAAAGTTCCATGGAACAGGTCCTGACTCCATCATCAGATCAGCATTGTGTTTCGGCCATCAAGCTCTTTCATTTGATACCCATATCATTATAAAGTTCGATGGAGCAGGTCCTGACTCCATCATCAGATCAGAATTATGTTTCGCTCATCAAACCCTTTCATTTGATACCCATATCATTAAAAAGTTCCATGGAACAGGTCCTGACTCCATCATCAGATCAGCATTGTGTTGCGCTCATCAAGCTCTTTCATTTGATACCCATATCATTATAAAGTTCGATGGAGCAGGTCCTGACTCCATCATCAGATCAGAATTGTGTTTCGCTCATCAAACCCTTTCATTTGATACCCATATTATTAAAATGTTCCATGGAGCAGGTCCTGACTCCATCATCAGATCAGCATTGTGTTTCGCTCATCAAACCCTTTCATTTGATACCCATATCATTAAAAAGTTCCATGGAACAGGTCCTGACTCCATCATCAGATCAGCATTGTGTTGCGCTCATCAAGCTCTTTCATTTGATACCCATATCATTATAAAGTTCGATGGAGCAGGTCCTGACTCCATCATCAGATCAGAATTGTGTTTCGCTCATCAAACCCTTTCATTTGATACCCATATCATTAAAAAGTTCCATGGAACAGGTCCTGACTCCATCATCAGATGAGCTAGCTGTCACCATATTATTTCATTGTAGTCGGAACTTGACTGACATGCTGAGATCCAAGTTTCAACTCAATCGGACTTTACTGAAGAGTTCTGTTGAAAAGCTCCTGACTCCATCAGATCAGCACAATATGGTTTATGGGACAAAAAAACAAACATTTATTTTTTTGTAATTATTTGTATTCAAAGTGTAACTAACCCGACTTTGTTTTGTGTTATACCTATAGGTACCTACCTAAGTACCTACCCAAAAAGTATTTATTTTTACTATCTCAAATAAATCAATCACATGAAAATTACCAAAACCGTTTAGTCTAAGAAACGGAGCGCTGTTCATTGGGTGTTAGAATTTAGCAACTTTTGTCCCTCCGAGCGCTGATTTTGTCGAGTGCGAAATTGTATAATGGCTCTTAAGAAATCCAAATATTCTTTATGTTCCTACAGTTAATACCAATTATATGCAGAACTCATTTCTTGTGAGAGCTAGTAGCTCGTTTAATTCATATGCTAAGTCAAATAAAGAGGTTGACTTATTTTATACTAAAACAAGTAAGCTTAAACGCTTGCTTAGTAATAAATTCTTTCACATAGATTAGGCTTTCAACTTGTGTTATGTGTGTTGTGATTTATGTTTGTTTCTTTTTACTTTACTTTTAATAGTGTCGTCTACATTACTTGTTTATTTTCTTATTTATCTTGCTTTATCCTATCTGTGAAAACTTTTAATTGGCCTTCTTGTATTATGTAACTTACCATGGTTGCATAATATCTATCTCATAATTATAAGAACCTGTAAGCTAGCTGTAAGTTTTCCTAATATAAATAAAATAAAATAAAATAAAGTTTGTAACACGGTTGAAATTCTAACTTTAGTTTCGAAACAAAAGCCTCTAAAGAGCTTAAAACAAAAGAACTCCACGCGTTAAAAAAGAAAGTAATATGGGTATTAAAATCTCATTAGTAAGACTTTAGCTCAGAACTGTGTAACCTAGATTCTATTTCGAGCCATGAAAGGCGTATCCTGAGAGCATTCACTAATAATGCAGCCGACAAAGGGGCTGCAGCTTTGAAGACTGTGGGTGGAAGCTTTATCAAGTACAGTACGACAAAGTGAAGAAGACGCATTGACGAAGTAGGTATACTATAGCCCGAGTTAAGCCGGGTTGACACGATCCAAACAATCCTATTTTGTATTGTAGTTGATTAGGTTTTGTACCTTACTGTTACTTTTTTATAATTATTACATTTCACTGTGTACTTTGTGTGTTTAGTAGCAAATAAATGATGTGTCTATGTCTATGTCTATCCAAGTACACTTGGACCAAGTCCGACTTGGATGACTCTGATTGGACGCCGTCGTCCGAGCGAGTCACGTGAGTCCGATGGCGTCCAATCAGAGTCAAGTTGGACTTGGTCCTAGTTGACTTGGGTCGTGTCAACCCAGCTTTAACTTGCTTCTTGACGTTTGTGCCAAAATACAGTGCGCGGTACATTGCGCACTGTATTTTTGCATGAACGTCAAAAAGCCATGTCTCAAGTTAACTCGCGCGTGTAAGCAGGATCACGACTTATTATTATCAAGGTAAGTTAATCAAGACTGATAATCCAGTTCTTCATTGAGAGAGAATTTCTTTCATTTCATTTCATTGAAAATAAAAAGTCTTATCAAAATCAATTCCGACGGGATTCGAACCCGCAATGATACAAGCGATCCTCCTTAAACCGGAGTGCCTTTACCAACTCGGCCACGGAATCTATATTCGTCGGGTTGGAAATAGTGATAAGCTTATTTATCGAATAAAGCATCGATTAGCGCCATCTACAGATAAGACTTTTAATTTTCAATGAAATAATACCTAAATGTGGTTTAACACAAAAATTAAAAATTACCTAAGGTATTTTCTTAAGATGCCTAAAGGTCTAAGAGAATGTCTACCGCGCTTTGAGGGTTCAGTTGCGATCCTATTTTTACGAATGTAACTTCGTAAGTGAACTGCCCTGTACCCGCCTACCTACAGTAAAAGAAGAGGTCCTTTTACATTTTTAGATCAGCATTTCAATCTTTGATAGATCACGATTCAGCCCACGTCTATTAAAGACACACATTAGTCCCTTTGCTACTTTTTATCATAGGTTTTTCTACGTATTCATAGTTTTTATCCAATTTGTCTTTTAATATAAAATTATTAGTCGTACCTAAATCATAATGCTTTTTTTAATTATTTTAGTCGCATTCAAATTATTATGGTGTTTATTTCCTAAACGATCGCGTTGTGGCCAGAGTTGTAATTTGGATATGAGGAAGGTATGTTGTCAATGTATTATGACGTATACACACGCAATGCCATCTGATGACGTCATTATCGTGATATATGACTTGAAACTGCATAAATTTTCATCAAAAAATAGAGAATAATTAATAATAGAGCTCAATGGAAATTACCATTGAAAACTAAAAAAAAAAGACTAAGTAGGTAAGTATAAGATTTTTTTTATTTAAGTGTGTAACATTCTTAAAAGAATTCTACTGTGTTTTTTGTCAGCTGTTAGCGCAATACCGATAGGTAGGTCATTCAAATTAATTAATATACCTATCCCTTTGGTCTCATGCTATTATAATATAGCAATTCAGTAGAACTTTAAACAAGCATAGAAAACAAACTTTCATCCAAAGTTTAGAAGCAATAAATTCCACGGAATAAAAATTGAATTTAATTTTTTTTGTCTGATTGCCGTGGGCTACAACACTCAACCCCGTGAAATTCGATTACTCGCTCTTTGTAGGCAAAAATCAAAAATGTCTGAATATAATAACGTTAATACCAAAACCACTTGGCCCCAATTAATTCAAAAAAAGGGTGTTTAACTCGAAGCCCTCATTACAATTTCAAATTTTGAGTGGAAACAAATCTTGAGTTAAGAAAGACAACAATGTAGCCTTCCACGCAGCTAATTGTTGATCAATTTGTTTCTACGCAAAATAGGGATGATGCCCTGATAATAATTTAAATTTTGAGTTGTTAAACTTTCGCGATTTGTTAACATAATCATTGGTCATCCCGTGACCACGAAAGCTGCACGTGTTCGAAACGTCGGGAAACAAAATAAATAAAAGGTACGCGATAAAATCCCGTAATAATAATTATCATTAAATGAGATACTTAAAATTAATAAAAGATTTGAATAACAGATATCATGTTAGCTACCAAAGTTGTGACTGGCAGACACCTATTTCAAATATTTGTCTAAAAATAACTTTTTTCTTCGACGTCTTTAGCGAATAAAGGCATTACCTATTTAAATAGATGTCCTGAAATAAATTTGTCAGTGAACGTTTTATTCAAGCACATACAAATCGGAGCCTAAACAAATATTGATGGGAAAGCATTTGCGGCGTCGCAACCAAAATTGTATACAATATGTCTACATTAGAAGAAAATCGGTAAATGTGTGGGGTTTTTTGGAAGAGCTTACTATAGAAATGATCATATGAAGTAAGGTCTTAAAATGTGTGGGGGTTTCACAATGAGTTGAAGGACAGCCCTTAATGGACCGATTAATATAAAATATGTTTGTTTTTTTATGGTTATATTTAAGTAGGCTAAGTGCTATACAATCAAAACATACAGTTACATACATACAGTTTTTAAAAACCCTGATTTTTTTTAAATCATACATTGTCCCGTTGAGTGTAGATAAAGATTGCTTCCTGACACTGTACAAATTAATCTAATAAAAAATGAAAAGGCCTCAGTTTATTTTATCATCGTGACAAGTAAATAATTTGTTTCAAATCGATTGGGTATTTCTAAGTTAGTCATAATAGGACAGTTCAAATACAGCTGTGCTATTAATATTAACTTAGAATGCTAGAATGTTTGTATGAAATGTTCATTCAAATCATTCCACATGTAACCAGTCTTTACACGGTAGAGTTTTTACCACGGATCTGGACTGTGCAGATATCTGTACAGATATCTGTACAGATATCTTTACAGATAACCGCGGATAAAACTGTCAAAAGTTGGAATGGCGCGTGCTATTTCCCGCGGCATCTGGACTGTACAGATATCTGTGCGGATATCTCTGCATGTAAATGCTCTGGCATCTGAACTGTACAGATATCTTTACAGATACCTGTACAGATATCTCTGCGTGTAAATGCTGCTAATGACCGATATGGATAAAAGTCCATGTCATCCGAATCCGTACCCATATTATAAATGTGAAAGTGTGTTTATTTGTTTGTTTATTTGTCCTGCTTTCACGTCAAAACAGAGCGACGGATTGACGTGATTTTTTGTGTGGAGATAGTTGGAAGGCTGGAGAGTAACATATAACTTTTTATCCGGGTACCACGCAAGCGAAACCGCAGGCAGCAGCTAGTATTTTATGTTAGGTGACAGTCAACAAAACTGTCGTTCTCTTTTTCTCCCACATCAATTGCAACATTACTTTCTGTTTTTCATATTCCAGCACTGATATCTGCAGTGCTATTCAGACTTCCGAAAATGTTATCATTGACGTGTCAAAGTGATCAAGAATATGCTCCAATTCAGTTATTATTATAATTATATACTTTTAAAAATTAGATAACATTTGTAATAATTGCTTATATAAAAAAATATATAAAAAAAAAATTACAAACAAAAAGTGTGTCACCGAAAAGAGTGTTAGGCCCCAAACCGTGTTTGTTGCCCTGGTTCTTCACGGTCTTGGTCGCGAAGGAACAGGAGTAGAATCACCTAGCTCTTAAGACGTTTCAAAGTGGTACACTTGTGATCTTATTGAATAAACGAATTTGACTTTTGACTTTTGACTTTTGTTTTCGATTCGATGATTTTCTTCAGAAACTTGGCTTTTTTCATCGAAGAAAGGTGACTTCCCGAATTCGGATACATTCCGAGAAGGTCTTAATCGCACTTTGTTTTTCTTCTTGCCACTTTTTGACGTGATAACGTCTTAAATCAACGTGATAAATCAATGAACGCCAGCTGCACGCACGGAAAAAGTGTCACGTTCTGCCTCAGCCGAGCGTGCAAGTGAGAGCGCGGAACAAGCGATAGAGAGGCACGATCGTGCATCAATGTTTTCTTATGACGTTCACACGTAAAATTATCGTCCGTAAACCGACTTTACAGACAACCATTTTTTTTTTTTTTTAGTTCGTTTGAAAGAAACAAATAATTGATATTTCTTATAATTTTTTTGCATTATGGTAGGAGAAGGTCTACCTTACCGATCCGCTTGATAAAGTATAGCTAACGTGACTTTATGAATCAGAAAAAATAAGCACTTAGCCACCACTGACGCCAGCCTATGTAATATAAGTACTTCTGATAATGTAAAGCTTTTAGCCAACAGACGCCATGCTTTCATAATAATTCAATATACCAGCGTGTTACCCTAAAACGCCTTGAGGCCACACGAGGAATATTATAATAATCCAACGACAAACACTAAAAATAATGTATTCCCTAGCCGCCATCTCGAATGATAGGGTAGCGAGGACTGAAAATATTCAAAAAATATTCCTACTAATAACTAAACGCGATGCCCTAGTCACTAGAGCATCGCGTTCCCCGAGGTATACTGGTATATCCTACTAGCTAGGGCCTAGTGGGATATACCAGTATACCTCGGGTTGCGGTCCAAAAGTGTGGTCTGGTGTGTGGTTTCAACCCAGGCATATACTTGTTCTTAGCACGTTGATACTCAACTTCATAATGATTGTATGGAAAGATGCAAACTTCAATATTATCTGAAGTTCAGATAAGATTATCTTAGAAAAATACGGTAAAATATCTATTTTTTTAGCCGCGAGAGAATCCGCGGGATGCAACTCGTAAGATTTTTGAGTTGTACAAAAATAACTCAAAAACAGTCATCGAACACGATCTTAAATAAGAAATAAGCAAAGTGCTTATAACAAATGTACGATGTTATTTTCTACAACCTTAGAATAAAAAAAAACAACTGTTGATTTATGGTTCCGTAGCACAAAAGCTACGCCACTTGCGTAGCTCGTAGATTCGTAGCGGTACCGCTACGCTTCGTAGACCATGAAATAATAACCGCTTTCAAAAAAATACGACAAGGAAAATGTTATTTATAGAACTCAGTTTCAGGGCGACGAATTAATGGTTAATTTGTATTCATTTTTAATGGAAAACATGTTTTCTTTCTGCTCCCTTTTAAAGGAATAAAAATAGAAGGTTTTAAACTAACAAAGTAAGAAGTAAGTAAGTATTTAATAAAATAATCTTGTAAAGAAGTATATAGAACTACTAACTAATTGTCTAGAACAGTTCAAAACTAAGAGACCATTCAAAACATAGTATGTATGTAGGTACTTCTAAAAAATTACCTTTACTTTTTCATAGGAAAAAACTTTCGATGTATCTGAATAGTAAGTTTCTAACAGCTATTTTACAGTAAGTATAATATAGTTTAGTTATAATACAGTACCTATCAAAAATTATTTTTAAAATTCCAACCTTGATAATACATACATAACTTTAAAGTTAGGTATCTGGGTTACTCCATTTTTGAAACGTATACCTAATTATTGTGTATTCATTTAGATAAAGTTGTTAAGTGCAATCAATGTTTCAATTAAAAATAACCTTTATCTCAAAGGCTCAAGACGCGCATTGCAAGTGACCTCTAGAAGCACAAAAACTGCATCCAAACTACATGGTAGAGTCATAAAATTCAGTATAAATTTCAAATTACGAACATAAAAAAAAAACATTCACAACATTCTAAACTTACCAATTTTCTCGCGCAATTTTTGCGATGTTCTATTTTTGAATGTCGCTTTTAAAAAGAAACAAAGTTGTCGGTGTTTCCCGCGCGAACTGGCGTGCCCGACGGTAGGGAGGCATCTGTGCTGCCTGCTTTATAGCCTGGTAGGCTTTGGGGGAAAAGACTTTTCTAAGATCCGATTTTCAAATCGAAAGCTTTGCTATATTTGTCGAAAGCTGTTTTGGTTGTTATGAAATATTGTAACATGGTACTGGATGCTTACTGATTTTAGAATAAAATATTGTTTTTACACAAATATAGCTGCCTGTGCATTAAATAATAATAGTTATAAAGTGTTATAGAGATACGGAGATAGTGAGAGGTTTGTTAAGACTTAAACTGATGATCAGTCGTGATCATGACATGTGGTTTTTTGTTATTTTACTGAGGACGACTTAAAAAAAAGGAAGAGGTTCTCAATTCGTCGGAATCTTTTTTTTTTTGTTGCTTTTTTTATGGAAGTATGTTACCAATGCAGTGTTATGAACAGAAATGCACCTAGATAGTGCAGAAAATTGCGAAGCTTATAGCATTGACGTCGGTTTTTTTTTTGACGTGATAATGTAAGTCGATGAACGCCGGCTGCACGCACAAAAAAGTTTCACGTTCCGCCTGAGCCAAGCGTGATAGCGAGAGCGCGGAACAAGCGCTCTATCGCTTGTTGGCACGATCGTTCATCAATGTTTTCTTATGACGTTATCACGTAAACTTATCGTTCTTAAACCGACTTTACAGACCACCATTTTTTAATTTTAAATTTATTTACTTGTTCTAAAGTTTTATTATATTTTAAGTTGGTAGGTGTAAAGTGCCTACAAACCTATCAATGGTAGTAGTATAACCGACCTGCGCACCTCCCCCGCGCCGGTCGACAATGCCTTCTCAATGGAGCCGCCATGATGACGTCAACAGTATGGACGCTTTATGTAATGTTTGTTTTCTTTTTGCCGGATTTATGACAGTATGACCGATGGCTATCACTGTTGGATAAATGTTATGGTAATTAGAGATTGAAAAACCTACAAAAATATTATAAATAATCTACTTAGTATGTGACGGGTAACACTAGGTTTTTTTATTTATACTCGGCCTTTACAAAAAGGAATATTTTTTGATTAAAAAAGTATCCTATCCACATCAAAATTATTAATTCCATGCTTCTTGGGGTAACTTTAAATTTTCTACAATCAATATCATAGTAGCAGAAAATGAAGTTGTATTGAAAACCTACAGATTTTGTTCATTTAAAGTTTCCCTGCAAACTTTATTTACTTCTTTAAAAAAAAATTCTGTGAAGTTCGAATTTCAAAATTTGGATAGCGAATTATTTCATCGGAATGTCATCCTCATTAGTTTTTATAAAAAGAAACTGCAAATCGTTCCAAAAACATTCGTAATTATTTTAGTGTAGTGTTTTGATTTGAGGTTTTGAGTGATAATCTGTAATGCATTGGGTACATATATGGGAAGATTTTAAATTACAGAAATCTGTAAATAACCTGACAAAATACAATTCCTTCTCTAATACGATATGGCACAAATGTGTACCTACACACAAAAAAACGCAAGTATAAACTGTTTGCGATTTTTTTTTTCTTTTGTAGCTAACCGCCATAATAGAAATTTAATCTTCATAAACTGAAGGTCAGAGTAAATTAAGGCACCCGGGATCACCATGCCCCGAATAATAGAGAACCACAAAAGGTCCGAAATAGATTGCCGAGACCCTACACCGAGATCCGAGAGTAAATATTTTAGGTGGTGCTTATTCTACTATCCTACTAATATTGTAAAGGCGAAAGTCCGTGTATGTGTGTGTGTGTGTGTGTGTGTGTGTGTGTGAATGTTTGTTACCACGTATCTCCATAACTACTAAACCGATAATAACCGACTGGTTCATTATTATTAAAAAAAAACTTTTTTTTAATAATTTGGCAATAAAATATACGAGTAGGTGTCATTAGGACTACTAGGGAAAAAAAACAAAATACTTAACAATCACGACTGGTACCTAAGTTTTTTTTTTTTTTTTTTTTATTTATTATCGATTTACAATTTTATAAAAAAGAACAATGTATCTTAGCAATTAAAAACCAGGTGGGTTTGTACTATTGCTAGTATTATCTACAACGAACAATGGTAATACGAGTAGTTAGGAAGGTTTATGTTATTACTTATTATTAAGGGTCAGTAGGTAAGTAATTGAATAGGTATATAAAATTAAATAAAATCTTAATAGAAAAGTAATCCCTTTGGAACCAGGCAGGTAGATTTCTAAATAAATAGGGTTGATCAAACATTATTTGTTAAACTCAAACTGAAGTCCCACCAATTGATAAGAAGTGTGACTTCAGTTTGAATTTTATGTTGGTCTTAGTTAGTGAGTCGGTAATGTCACACGGTAAATTGTTTATTAAGCGAGGGAGCAGGTAGTCAGCCGTCCGCTCGCCGTACGCGTTGTTCGCGCGCGGTGCATACAACCGGTTGTGAGCTACAGCCCGTGTATATACAGGATGATCAATCTTTGTCTTTAAATCTTCATCAAAAAAGTTTTCTTTTAGCAGAGAATATTTAAATTGTGTAAAGACTGGTAACACTTTGCAATGTTTAAACAGCCCACTTTCGTCATTCTGAAATTTATGTTTAATCTTATTTGGCACTATAGTTTTTAAAATTTTTAGTTGTAGTTTATATACTAGGTTAAGGTAAGTTTTATAAGTACGACCATAGCTGCTCAGTCCGTACTGAACGTATGACTCTGCTAGTGAGTTATAAAGCATTAATTTTATCTTATACGGGATTCGATTTTTTAGAATTGTAATGTTTGCAAGAAATTGTCGTAACTTATTACATACACGGTCAATATGATTACTCCAATTAAACTTATTATCTATTATTAATCCTAGATATGTTTGAGATTCTACGACTTCTAATGGTGTACAAATGCACGATTGATACTCTGTATGCATGCAATTATGCTCATGGACTATGAGGTTATTGATAGGTAAACTTTTGATGTAAGGGGATTTAATGACTAACAGCTTAGTTTTATTTGAATTGAGAACAAGGCCAGCATCATGACACCAGCGTGTTAAACTGTTTAGATCCTGCTGCATAAGATCACATGCTTTAGCTGGATCTTTCTCCGCAATTACAAGACACGTGTCATCCGCAAACTGGTAGCATGTGCTGTTCTTTACACAACTGCTCATGTCATTCACATATGACAAAAAATGTAGTGGCCCTAAGACTGAGCCTTGAGCCGTGCCCTCCGTCACTGTGATAGGTTTACTATAAATACTATCCTATAAGTATCCCTAAATAAGGTACACATTTCTCAGTTCTTACTAGTACCTACTATTATTTATTCTGTGTCGTACTAGGCAAGATCCTTCGAAGATGTCTTAGGGGGTAGTCAGAGGCACCTACATCTTTGAAGAAGTTAGCATTCCATACGTGACAAGGCTAAAGCTAACTGGTTTCCTTACGATGTTTTCCTTCATCGTTTTTAGCTTATAATGGTAAGCATATAAATTCAGAAGAATTTTAGATTTATGGCTCTGGGTGTTTTCTATGTATAATAATGTATGTTCTTATTTACAAAAGTAAACAGTATATCAGTCATGTGGTTCCCGTAACACAAGCTCTGCTTACTTTGGGGCTACATGATGCTGTGTAAAATGTCCAGCATTATTTATTTAGTTTTGAATCGTGATATTGTTACTCCAAGGAGCTTCCAAGAAACATTCCTTGTTTTCTGCCTCCAATTCAGCGCGGTTTATGATCTGTGTCACACAACAGGTGGTCGATAATTACGTGCGAGATCAGAACGAATGAACGGATATGGTTTTAGAGACGCACACTGAGCGATAAGCGATGGCGACAGCTTGGCTACTTATGCGACGACAGGCTGTGGCCGACAGTTTTAATACATTTTGTTCAAAGCTCTAGACGCGTTGACTAGACGCCCAGTAATTGTGGCGAGGTCACTTTTAATAAAAAAAGTAAGTTCGTATGAGCAAGTGGCCAACTCTGGTGACGGAGTTTTTAGGCCGCCTAAAGGCCTCCGTCATGGCTTAACGACTTAAAAGCCGGTACCTACCGACAATTTAACGTGCCTCAGAAGCACGGAAGCGCTCAACTCGTCATGCTACTTGCAGTCACCCATCCAAATTGTGAACGCGCACAACGTTGCCTAGCTGCTTCTTCGCGTGTCAATATTTCATCATAATTATTTTCCGAGGTTGGTCACTCCAAATGCGCTTAAATATTAGCCGGAACTTAACTTTCCCTCCGAAGTACGGAAGCGCACCTGTTAATGTCACTAGCACGCTACGAGCGCTCCGTTAAGCAGTTACCGTAGCTTATGGTTCTTTGCAATACCTGACGTAAGTACCTATAGAAGAAAAAAAAACATAGGTACCTACATACAGCCGAACATAGAACCTCCTCCTTTTTGGAAGTCGGTTAAAAAGAACAATATCTAAAACTAGGACAATATCTTAATTTATATAAACCTTTTGAACCGAGCTTCAATAATGTTTGACACGTTGAATACAATCTTGTGTAAAAACCCCATTTTGTATTTTTAAAGACCGTGATACTGGTTTAATCTTGTTAGGCACGACCGCTTTCTGTGCCATATTGCTGAAATAAATTAGGCTCTTTTCACGAACTTTTAAGCTTGCTTTCACTAAAAACACAAAAAATATAGGTAGAGACTATTAATTTCAAGGCAGCTAAATGTGAATGAATGTTCTTCTATAGTCTGTGGACCCTGTGGTTTCTAAGTACCTACCTACTATAATTAATTGATTGAAATACATTCGTTATCAAGATTTACCAGATAAAAATTTAATAAAACAGAAGAAAATAGTTTTCCTGATTCCTATTATAATAAAACTGTTTATTTTGGTAGATTTACTTGCTCAAGTACTTAAACACTTAAGTACCTACCAAATAAACTCGATCAAAGTTTCGACCTAAAAACCCTTCGTTACGAAACAGGACGAAACCACAGACAATCCCTTGTTTACCAACAACTTTTACAATTAGGGTACGACGACCGAAAACTACACAATTAATGGATAAATAAATAAATAATGTAAGTTAATAACAAAATATTGCTGGACTTTTGACACAGCGCTAGCAATCGGATTTGAAAAATTGTTTCAGCATTTAATACTTAGCTGAATTCTCGTGGAAGGTTAAGTAGGTACCTATAGGCTATAGGTTAGGTTAATTTTTATCATCATCATCACCATAATACCATCACTACGCGGGCAACGCCGCGAGGACGCAGCTAGTTATAAATAATGAGGTTAGCTTGAGGTTAGTTAGGCAAGAAATAAATAAATAAGATATTTTTTTAAATCAAGATTTTACTTTATTTCACACATAAATAGGTACCTACTAATTATGAATAAGTATACCTACTTATTAGTAAATATTTGCTATTCAATCTTCTGAGAATCGCTTGATAAAATCATAAATTCTCTTAGACGAGATCGAGGCACTAACATGGGTGGAATTCTACTTGCTGCTAAGCCTGGCATAGAGCTCACTCGTCACAAAGACCTTGAGACAGAGCGTGGTGAGGATCTATGGGCATCATTTTGCTTCAATAATAGTGTTGTCTATGTGTGTGTCGTGTACATTAAACCTTCGGCCAAAGATGAAGAATACATGGCATGGTTCTGCAAAGTGGAAGATAATATATCCACCGTATTAAAAAAAAATAATAATATTATAATAATAGGCGACTTAAATCTTAATAGTGCCTCATTGAACATCAATAACTACACGCACTATTTCTTAAATTTTTGTGAGTTCAATGACTTTAATAGCATTTATAACGTTACTGGTAGTAAACTAGATGTAGTGTTAGCAAATAGTAGAGTAATTGAGGTGAACGTTTGCGAGGCGGCCAGCGGCATGGTAGAGATTGCAGACAAATTTCATCCACCACTAGATATAGCATTTAGTATCTTATCCATCGGAAAGACTATTCCACTCGAGGCTAGCAATATAGACACTAAGACAGACTGGAATTTCAGCAAAGCAGATTTCCCCTTACTTTATGAACTTGTTATTAATACTGACTGGAATGAAGTCCTTGGTGAAAGTGAAGTCAATGGTGCTGTAGGTATATTTTATTCGAAATTATATTCTTGTTTTGATCAAAGTGTTCCCAAAAAAATCCGGAATACTAAGCCTATGCGTAGATACCCAACTTGGTACTCAAAAGAAATAATTGCAGATATAAGAATTAAGTGGAGTCTACATAAAATCTGGAAAACTTGTAATGATCCTCATGTTTACAGCTTCTTTACAGCAATAAGAACATCAATAAAGCGCGAAGTATCATTAGCACGAAACAACTACACAACAAACATTCAGAATAATATTACATCGAATCCGCGTGCTTTCTGGAGTTATGTTAAAAGTCTCAGAACAAAAGGTGGGTTTGAACCGTGTATTACGTATGAAGGACGTAAGCACACTGGACAGGCTGCTGCTGCAGCCTTTGCAAATTATTTCAGCAGTGTATTTCTACCGCATATACCCAATCTCGATGCCAATCAAACTTCCTTCCTTGCAAAAGAACACACTTCTGTAACTGTAAAAACCTTCACAGAAACTGAAATTGAAAAGTACATTCATAAACTTAAGCCTAAAAACTCCGTAGGCCCCGACAATATACCTCCCTACATACTCAAAGCATTTAAAACACAATTTGCATCACCTCTAACGCACATATTTAACTTATCACTTGAAAATAGAATATATCCGGATGTTTGGAAACAGTCAAGAGTTGTACCTATTCTCAAGGCGGGTGATAAGTCACTCGTGGAAAATTACAGGCCAATTGCTATCCTATCATCCCTAGCGAAATTATTTGAGACAGGACTACATTCTCGACTTTACAAACAAGTAGAACCTTACTTGAATGATGCCCAACATGCTTTTAGAAAAGGCCGCTCTGTGAATACAAACCTGCTCACATTAGTAGACTTCATCTCAAACGAGTTAGACCTTAACACCCAGGTTGATGTCATATATCTAGACTTTCAAAAAGCGTTTGATCAAGTAGATAATGATGTGCTCCTGAACAAATTGAGTCTTTTTGGGTTTGCTCCTAAACTCATTGAGTTATTCGCTGATTATCTGCGTGACCGAAGGCAATTCGTGAGGCTGGGTAGTTTTTGTTGTGTATGTGAGGGTAGGCTTAGTGATTCAGTCTCGAATAAACCATTGAACGGGTGCACGTCTATTATTCTGCAGTGGCGAACGAGGATAAAAATAATACAATTTCGCAAATATGTCGGTCGGGAAAATGAAAGAATTCGCAGTCAAAACTGGCGTCTGGTCTGGTTACGTAGAAAGACTTGAAATGTACTTTTTGGTGAACAAAGTGACGAGTGAACTAAAACTACCTACACTAATTTCCGTGATGGGTGAAGAAGCGTACGAGTTATTATCTACTTTGGCCAGCCCGCTGAAACCATCAGCTTTAACATATGATCGAGCGGTCGAACTTTTGGCAGCACATCTACAACCAAAACCTTCTGTTCTGGCAGAACGATACAAGTTCCGCCAACGTCGTCAGCTCAGTGAATCAATAGCTGAATATGTCTCAGAGTTGAAGAAATTGTCTAAATACTGCGAGTTTGGATCGTCGTTAAATGAAAACATTCGTGACCAGCTAGTTTGTGGTCTGAAGAGTGAGATTATTCGCCAAAGACTTTTTTCCGAGGAGAAGTTGGACTACAATCGCGCTGTCACATTGGCGTTGTCGCTGGAAGCGGCCGAGCGAGATGCGAGCGCAGTCGAGGGTAGCGGGGCGAAGGCGACAGAACCATCGGAATCAATTCATAAACTTAGCGGCGGGGAATGTTTTAGATGTGGAGACAAGAGACATATAGCTACGAATTGCGTGTTCAAAGATTACGTGTGCAGTTGGTGTCATGAAATAGGTCACTTGAGACGGGTGTGCCCTAAAAAGGATTTAAAGGGTCCTGGATACAATGCGAGACGGTCAGATGTGGCGGGAACTGCCGGGTTTTATGAAGCAAGATCCGGGCGCGGCGGGCGCGGTCGTGGTTTCGGCCGTGGGGCCGGCGGCGGCGGCAGAGGCGGATCGGCGGCGCGCGGGCAGCGCAGCGCGGGCTACGGTGCGGGTCGAGGCGGGCAGGAGCGCGCGCCTTTGCACTTGTTGGACGAGGAGGACGATGGCGTATTCGGTGATAATCGGAACTATAAAGACATTGAGTATGTAGAAGGCGAGGACGAACCGATGTATCAGATGTCGTTGGCTAATTACAAACCGGTGTGTATAACAATTAAAGTACAAAATTATTTGCTTAATATGGAAGTCGACACAGGGTCGGCCTTATCGTGTATAAGTAGATATGTATATGAAAAGTACTTTAGCAATATGAAGTTGAAATCTTGTAACATTAATTTGAGATTTTATGATGGTACAGTCATACAACCATTAGGATACATAGAAACGGTTGTCACGTACAATGGGCTCAGTAAAACCTTAGATTTATATGTAATCGAACGAGGGACAACCAATCTATTGGGTCGACAGTGGCTGGCCGAATTGGGCATACATGTAAAAATATCTAAAAATAACTTGCAACCCAACCATTTCACCCAGAGTGAATCGAACGTTAGTACAGTAATCGATGAAATTGTTTCCAGACATGAGTCTCTGTTCGACGGCACCTTGGGTAGATACACGGGAGGTACGGCGGAGCTGACGGTGCGCCCGGGCGCTGAGCCGCTGTACTGTCGCGCGCGGCCGCTGCCGTACGCGCTGCGCGAGCGCGTGGACGCCGAGCTCGATGCCATGCTGCGCGCCGGCGTCATCGAGCCGGTGGACCACTCGGACTGGGCCACGCCCCTGGTGGTGGTGCGCAAAGCCGACGGCGGTCTGAGGTTGTGTGCCGACTATAAGGTAACCCTTAATAAAGTCTTAGCGGTCGATCGATTTCCGGTTCCGAGAATGGAGGATCTTTTCAGTAATCTTAGTGGGAATATGTTTTTTACGAAACTCGATTTATCACAGGCGTACAACCAGATTGTGCTATCGGAGCACTCCAGAGACTACACGGTTATAAATACCCATAAAGGATTATTTAGGTATTCTCGCTTAGTCTATGGTTTATCTTCGAGCCCTGGAATTTTCCAAAAAATAATGGTTAACCTTTTTAAAAACGTTCCCAGTGTAGTGGTTTTCTACGATGACATTTTAATAAAGAACAGCGATTATGAAAGTCACGTAAGGTCGATAAAGGAAGTATTAGATATTTTGGAGAAAAATGGATTAAAAATTAATAAAAACAAATGTGAGTTTTTTAGTAAGGAAGTTAGATACCTCGGATTTATAATAGATCGAAGCGGTGTCCGAGTCGACCCGGATAAGGTCAAAGCGATAGTGACCATGCCTCATCCGACGAATACCACCGAATTGAAATCTTTTATCGGAATGGTTAGCTTTTATGGAAAGTTTATAAATAACTTAAGCTCACATCTGTCACCGCTCTATAGTCTTCTGAAGAAGGGTAGACATTGGTCGTGGGGTAACGAACAAGAAGCAGCTTTTAATGACGTCAAACGTTTTTTATGTAGTACGACGACGCTCGTTCACTTCGACATGGAGTGCGTGTCGGTGCTGACGGTGGATGCGAGTGCGCGCGGGCTGGGGGCCGTGCTGGCGCAGCGCGGGCCGCAGGGGGGCGCGGAGCGCGTCGTCGCCTACGCCTCGCGCTCGCTCACATCTCACGAGTTGCAGTACAGTCAGATTCACAAGGAAGCATTGGCGATTGTTTTCGCGGTGGAAAAATTCCACCAATACCTATACGGTAGGAGATTTGTACTACGAACTGATCATAAACCTTTAGTGAGCATTTTTGGACCGAATATAGGGATTCCTACCGCGGCAGCCAGTCGTCTTCAACGCTGGGCGATTAAATTATCGGCTTATGATTTTGACATAGAATATGTTAGTACGGATAAGAATACAGCGGACGTCCTTTCACGTTTGATCGCGTCGCAGAAGAACGAGGCGGCGTCGGAGGAGGCGGATCTGCCTGAGCAGACGTATTTGCATTTTTCAACGGAAGCTCTGCTTCTAGATTACAATGTTCTCAAAAAGGAAACTAGATGCGACCCGATTTTAAGTCGCGTTGTGAGCTATATAGCGGATGGGTGGCCAACAGAGGTAGCTATTAAAGAACTTAAGCCATATCATAATAGGAAAAATGAGCTATACTGTGAACTGGGTTGTGTTATGTGGGGTCACCGCGTGGTCATACCGACTTCTTGTAGAAATAAGGTAATCGCGGAACTGCACGATTCACATATGGGAATGGTTAAAACCAAGTCATTGGCTCGTAGTTACGTGTGGTGGCCGGGTATCGACGAGGCAGTGGAGGCGGAGTGCCGCGCGTGCGCCGTGTGCGCCGCGGTCGCCGACGCCCCGCCAGCGCACGCGCCGCGCTCGTGGCCCTGGCCGTCGCGGCCTTGGTCCCGGTTGCATTTAGACTTTTTAGGGCCTATAAATGGCCTAACGTATTTAGTAGTGGTGGATTCATGCTCTAAATGGATAGAAGCGATTAAAATGCAAAGAACTACCGCGCAGGCGGTCATATTAGTGCTTCGTGACCTGTGGTCAAAGTTTGGTCTGCCGAAGCAGACGGTCAGCGATAACGGTCCACCGTTCTCGAGCGCCGAATTTCAAGCTTTCCTAAAACATAATGGAGTACAACATCTTTTTTCGGCCCCTTATCATCCGGCATCCAACGGAGCCGCGGAAAATTCGGTGAAAATATGTAAGCGCGTTATCAAAAAGGCCTTAAAACAAAATCTCGATGTAGATACGGCTTTATGTAGATTTTTGCTAGCTTACAGGAACACAACACATGCTACGACCGGCGATAGCCCAGCTAGTATCTTACAAGGTCGCAATCTTCGAATGAGGTTAGATAATCTAAAGCCGGAACGGGAATGTCGTGTAGCCGCACGCCAGGAGCGCAGTGAGCGGGACGCGGGCGGCTCGCAGCGTCAGCTCCAGCCAGGTTCACAAGTCTGGTATCGCGATTATCGAGGCTCTGATAAATGGGTAGCTGGTACAGTTACTAAGAAGTTAGGGGGTAGCGATTATTGCATAGTATCTAGTTTTGGAACGGAAGTCCATCGACATATCGATCAGCTGAGACTAAGGGTTACAAAAATTGACAGTAAAACGTTCGCGGATGAAAAAGTAGGTATCGATATAGTGGCACAAAAGTTACAATTGAACAGACATTCACGAAAATCTTTGGCTATGCCCATTACCAGAGACGAGGATCCGGAACAGGGTACAAGCGTTTCGGGGGGGTGTAGTATAGGGAGTAGCATTCCTTCTGATAACCCTACTCCAGGGGTGATTGCGGCAGCAGCGGCGGCGAGCGACGAGGTCGCAGCGGAACCGCGTACGTCTCCGTTGAAGCCCGATTTGTCGCCGAACAGAGAAACATGTGTTGGTGGTAATGTTGAGACAAAGGGAGGGTTCTGTAAGAGAATTCGGAAGCCTCCAGTAAGATATGGTTTCGAAGAAATAGATTAAATAGTTTGTAATGATAGTACCTACCTACCTATAAATTAAAATAAGTACATACCTAGGTTGGTACCTAATTTGTGAAATTGTAAATTGTAAACTAAGAGTAGGTTCGTTATGCCTAGTCCGTACATTACTCACCTATTTAATTAAACTTAAGTTCTTATTATAAGTACCTATACTTACCTAGTTTTTTTTGTTCTTTCATGTTATTTTTTTAGTTAAGTATTTTTTGTATTATTGTTAAATAAGGGTGGGGGTGTTGTGTATGTGAGGGTAGGCTTAGTGATTCAGTCTCGAATAAACCATTGAACGGGTGCACGTCTATTATTCTGCAGTTTTGACTCACCATCTTATCACACTAGATCAGGCATTAGCCAAGGATCATCATTAGGCCCTCTGCTGTTCACTCTTATGGTTGATGATCTAGCGAAAACACTCACTGCTGCAAAATGCCTTCTTTACGCCGATGACCTCAAACTTTACTATACTATAAAGAACACAGACGATTGTTACGCCTTACAAAGGGATCTGGAGTTAGTAAGGTTATGGAGTAAGGAAAACAGACTGAACCTTAACATTTCTAAATGTCAAGTCATGAGTTTTACTAGATCTACTCGTCCAATTTTCATGCCGTACAGTCTAAATGGGGAACTACTTTCAAGACCACTCACAGTTAAAGATTTAGGTGTATTTTTTGACTCAGAACTCACATTTCATAATCACATTAGAAAACTCACAGTGGATAGTTTTAAGAAATTAGGTTTTGTCACTAGAAATAGCAGAGATTTTTCAAACTTCGAAGCAATTAAAATACTATATAATTCTCTCGTGAGATCTAAGTTGGAGTCTAGTGCTTGTGTATGGAATCCGCATGAAGTGACGTATACCCTGATGTTGGAGAAGGTACAGAAACGGTTTCTGCGTTTTCTTTACAAAAGGGTATACGGCTACTATCCCTTCATGTACCCTACCAAATATCTACAGGGTACACTAAATTTCAACTCGCTTGAAACTCGAAGGCTTTGTGATCAAATAATCACTATTATTAGAGTCCTACGTGGGGTGTTTAATTGTCCTGAGTTACTGGCTGAGGTAAGTAGGCTATGCGTGCCGGAGCATCGCGCTAGATTCCGCCCTGGGCGAGTGCCGCTGTTTTCCCCGAGACCTGCACGTACAGTAGCTCGCCAGCAATCGCCTGTATGCCGAGCACAACGCCACCTCAATGCTCTATCTGTATCTAACACAACGTGTGATATTTTCGCCGACAGATGGCTGATACTCGAGAGAGCGTGCTTGAGTTACTGTGAAGAGCCAAGCTCTCTAGCACCATGGTAGTAGTGGTAGATGTTTATTTTTTAGCTTAGGTAGGTACCTACTACCTATATTAATATTGGTTATTATTATTATTATTTTTTAATTTTATTAGACTGGTTATTTTTAAAAGTGTGTAATTTTTATTTTTTAAGTGTCTCAACGTTTTGTTTTTTTTTTTTTGTTTTAAATTTTATTTTTGTTTTGTGCACTAAATAAGCTTATATTTTAGTTTTAGTTTCTGATCTCACTAGATTAACGCCTTAGATTTAAGTATCTGTAATGTTAGTCATAAGTTGTAAATAAATAATTGTCTAATTGTCTAATTGTCTAAATAATTGTCTAATTATAAGAACTCAGCCGTAAATAAGTAACACTCAGTGCGCTGTGATTACCTCGCAAATTGTCAACAAAAGCATCTAGGTACGTCTTATATCTCTTTTCATCCTGTAAAATTACAGCGAGATAGAAAGAGACAAACATTAATTCTATTTTCAAAGGCATTTCACCCCTTGCAAGGGTCGCGAATAAAAGACATCGCGCGTGCGTAAATCAATAAAATTGCTTCTATTACTTCACTCTGCCGATTGATGTTATTCTTCGATTTGCTGTACATTGCTGGTTTTGCTTAAACTTTGAATAGCACTGCAGTGTAAAACCTGCAATGTATAACTCGTAAAACAATATTCTAGTACAGTTTAAAGAGGTTTGCACATGTTTTGGTAAAGGCTCGCGCCTGCGCCCTGCATCCATGGACCAAAACCATAGCAAGTGTAACTCGAAACTAGTGTAAAGTGCATCCATTTTGTGTAAAAATACGATAAACATATTAAAAAGTAAGTTATTTTGTGTAATATAATGTTGTGTTGTGTGGAAGAACTAAGTTGTTGAAAATATTCTATAAATTTAACAAAATATACTCTATTTAGGTATAGCTGTGGGGTGAACTTAGATCTATGATCTAAGGGGGTGAATGACTTCAATTTTCCTTATTAAGTGGACACCTAAATAATGCTAGACCATTCCAAGGGTGTTAGTACGTGCAAGTAAGCACGTACGTGGTTCAAACTTGTATTTTTTCTACTGCATAATTCAATCAAATACAAAGTAAAAACATATTGTACGAAAACTAACTTTAAGTTCATAAAAATAAGGTCTTTTATCGAATAATCCAATCTATACGTAGCGCTCGTAGCGTCGTCGTAGCATTTTGCTACGACGAATTCAATTTCAAATATCTTTATTAGTAAACTGTTACTGAAATTAATGAAGTAGTAGTTGCCTCTAGATTCGATTCTAATACAAATAGTATTATTATCGTCGATGGGCTTGCAACCTGTCACGTTTGGAATGTTAATTTCTGCAAAATGTGGGCATGAACCAAATATGTGTTTAGATTTAGACATACCGTATAGATACGACCTCGGGATTGAAAGTCGAGGAACTACCCACTCGGCTAACACGGATCTTTGTAAACGAAACGACAACAGAAGGACAGGAAAGACTTGGTCAGTAACTATAAGCCGCGGGTTTTCTTCACGATGATTTCCTTCACCGATAAAAGCGTGATATTAAGTAATAAGTGGCCCGAATGGCCTCTTAGCTCAGTTGGTAGTAGCTCTGCCTTCTGCGCTGTAGGTCGTGGGTTCGATTCCCATCCAGGACAAACATTTGTGTGATGAACATAGATGTTGGTTCTGTGTCTGGGTATTATAAAATATTCTATGTACCTATACCTAGGTAGGTACCTACATTTAAAAAAAACAAAGGTGAGCATAAAAGTATTCTATCAGTTATCTGGTTCCCATAGTACAAGCTTTGCTTAGTTTGGGGCTAGATGGCGCTGTGTGAAATGTCCAACAATAATTATTATTATTTATAATAAGTAGGTACCTACCTACCTACCTGATCTAGGTATAATTATTATATCCAGGATGACGTGCGGGCCAGAATGCCTGTCCCTCGGCCCGCCCCCCGATTCGATCCTCCACATGCCGCCGCCGCCGCTGCCCGCGTTCCTCGCCAACGCTGCCAACCTGACGCCACCCTGCCGCGCCTCCAAGTGTCCCCCACTACCGAACACAGAGGAGAACTCTCTCTTCCCTGGGGTTGAGTATCACGAGCTACCAAGACATGGTGAGTAACATATTTCAGGTAGCAAGGGTACAGCAGAGTCATTCTGTAGACTCACTTCGAATTCACTCAAGTGCCCGAGCTCACTAAATACACAAGAATGTATTGTGAGATTCAAATTTCGTATTTGAAATTTCTCACAGCGGATTCAGCTCTTCGACGTTCGAAGTGAGTTTACAGAATGACTCTGCAGGGCGAAAAGATGTGCTTGTAATGTTGCAAAACCGCCATGCCGTCGCCATGTTCAGTGTTCAAGTGGCCTCTTCTAACGAAGACCAAAGAACTCTCTAACTCTCTACTTTGGAGTTGATCGTATCACAGTTGTGCTTCTTATTCCCCCCCCCCCCCCTCCCCTACCAAACAAACGGAAAACTGCCTTCAAGTTGTCATGTAAGGCAGGGCAAAAATACTTCCTCGACGGCTAAAAAAATGACTAAAAACGCAATAGGTAGTGTTTGTCATAGAAATCTTTACATCCTGTATGTTAATAAATGTGGTAATATTGTAGCTTACTTGACCGAGCGAGCGAAGCGTCTGAGTCTCGAGATTGGACAAAAAATGCTTTTGTATGGCTGTCTGTCAGTCTGTCTGTTCTCAGGTCGCATTTCTCAACCGATTCTCGTGAAATTTTGTGAGCTGGTTCCATAATTTTGTGTGTCAATGGTTTTTTTTTTGTTTGAAAGGTTAACTTTCCAGGAAAGAAACTTTAAATTGGTCTCATAAAAATTTTGTGAAGATCTGATGAGGATTCTTCAGCGTGATGAGCAGAAAAGGTCTTCAAAATGCCTACTTTTATATGTTTACCAGTGGAATCGTTTCTTAAACTACCTACTTAGGTAGGGATTGATGGAGCACCTGGGACCACCTTCTCATTCTAAAACTAGAGAATTGTGAACAGCAAAGACAGACTCGCGAGGTCTACAGCTCACAGAGCTACTAACAGTAAGTTCGTTCCAGAGCCTGCCAGCAGCGACGACACGTGGTTCCTCGTGCTGATCACGTGCTGCGTCGCGGTGCTCTGCATCGCCGCGCTACTGGCGCTCTTCCTGCTCAAGTGCAGAGAGTGAGTATATCTAACAATATCTTCAACCGTTAATTATATCTAGCGTTATCATGTTGACCATAGTATAACAAAAAAACATGTTGTTCTCCGCCCAATGTATAATTTTCAAAATCAAGAGTTTTCATTCATCCATTACAAACCTATATAGGCTATGGCTGATTTATCTTGTAGTCCTTCACGTTCATATTCGTCTGTGAAATTCGTGACATATTATTAAATTTTAATCTTAGCTCCACCACGGGTGCATTCACCATAGCATTTCATCTATGACGGATTCCATCCTTATCGAATTTATTCCTAGGCACTTCATCCCTGAAACTTCATTCTTTCACTGGTGATGGACATAGGACTAGGACATCACGATTACAAAAATAATACAAAGAAAATTAAATACTTACCTACCTACCAACGAACGTAACAACAAACCAAACAGCTTTCTAATTCTATTCATCATCATCACGTACATTTACACCAAATAACCATTCAAAGTATCTTATAATGTACTCAGGTACTGTAAATTTGTGACAATCAGGGCCCGCGGCGGCTGCAAAAGCGGCACCAGCAAGGCTGGGGGCTCCAACGCGTTATACGGGGGCGCAGCCCTGGACTCCCGCGTCCTCTGGGCCGCGCTGACACCCCGGGGGACCAGGCACTTCGTCGCAGACACCTACCCTCACGACGAAACAGAGGACCATCACTACGAATGCGTGGAACCTCCTCTGTACAAACTCGGCCCGCCGGAAGATCTGGCAATCACTCGACATTTCGTCGAATACGAAGACCCTGCGCCTTTAATCGAGAGTTACAGCGAGAGGGAGGAATACTTCCGGAATGGATTGGACACGTTGCGCAGAGGAAATCGCCCGTTGGTTTCGTCTCCCACTAGGATCGAGCGTCCTAACCTTCCCCCTTTGAACCTCCAGCCTCGCACGCTTCGCCGGGCGGCACATTCTCGCCGGGTGAGCGACGCCAATAATTCCGACAAGTCGGCCATCTGAGGCGAGAATGGCGCGGTATTTTCCGTCGCCGACTCTGATATCGACTACGAGTGGATGGATCGCTCGAATGTCGATCGTCTTGTTTGAAGACCCTGCTCTATGTGGAACTTTTCTGTACTGTGTGGTTTTAAGTGACAGTTTTAGTGCAGTTTTAATGTAGATAAAAAGCCTTATTCATAATAAACTTTCACTCTTATACACTACCTACTTTATAGATGGCTATCACCTATAGGTAACTATAGCATAGCAGGTAGAAAATGCCTTCTACATTATGTTCGCCAATTGTGCACTATTTTGTAATTTTGTGCAATAAAGAATTTAAATTAAAAAAAAACTAAGTACCTACCTACCTATCGCTAAGAAATGACAATAGGTACTTTATACGTTGTTCAAAAATAGATAACCCCACATGTTTTTATAAGCCATCACAGAGCTGACATGACTGAAAAGCCTGAAGCCTAGATAGCTCTTTTCACTAACTTAGACCGAACACAGACAAGATTGTTGGAGTGGATATTATGAATAAGGCCCAAAGCATAACAATTTTAAACAATCTCAAAATTGTCAATAATGCATAAAGTTATTGTTTTCGCCGATTTAAATAGAATCTAGATTTGTTTAAGCATCGATGTGTCGCCTATGTAAATGTCCCTATTTATTCAAGCACATAATCTATGTCTAGTCATTGTATGTTCTTACTCATTTAGGCTGGATTCGACCAAAAGTCGTCTTACTCCAGGGTAACTAGCCAACATTCGAAATACGATTGTTTAGAAAGCGCAACCGAACATTATTATGTGCATACAAACTATCCTGGTTACCTATAGGGTGTCAACTTTACAAAGTCAAAATATTCAAACAAACAGTAGTTTACTCTCGAATATAAACTTAATCCAGTTTGGTCGAATCCAGCCTTAGTCATTTAAGCTGTGCGTGCACTGCGTCGGAACGGACCGTACGGAGCGTCAGGATTTGTTGCTTTGTATTGACTTCTATGGTACTGCGTGCATCGGTATTTCTGCGCCTGAGGTATTTCTGCCGATGACGTCATCCGCAGTAAAAGTGCCATTCGGATCCAGTGCCTCGAGCACCAGGTATGCACGAGTTTACTATTCTATCCATGACTAGTAAATAGTAAAGTAGTAGTGATAGTAAAGTATCTCAATTGTATGGAAATCAGTGCAGCGCCTCTAGCGGTAACTTGACTAAACTAAGTTCAGTCCATACAATTGTTTTTTTATTTATTTTTTTATTTTTATTTCATTTCATTTATTCATTAACAATACAATTGTGTTTGAACTGAACTTTACTATAGTCACGGATAGATTAGTAAACTCGTGCATACTGGCGATCGAGGCACTGACGTGTTGTGTATTGCCATTTTACGCATTCCAAGTAGTCATACATAGATGTAGAACTAGGCGGATTTTTTTTCTTAGTAGTCATACATGTAGAACTAAGTGTATGACTAGATGGAACAAGCGTTGCCAATGCCGATGCAAAATCCGAAAGCAGTGAACGCACCTATCGGCATTTTGTATTACTGAGGCTGCGTACGTTCCGATACCAACTTAGTGGACGCACAGCTTTAGACTGCTATGCAATGTAAATGCTGTCAGGCGTGTCTCTAGTCATTATTCTAGTCATTTTAGCACATAAAGTTCTGTTGTAGTTTTTACTTGGTAATTAAATGTATAAGTAATCAAATATAATTCAGATTGAAACAAAACTAGTCGCCGCTCAAACTGGAAACAAACATCATTTATCTATACGTAGGTAGTATGTTCATTCATACACATATAAGTACTAAAAACACATACAAACAGTACTGACTTTTAACTGACTTTTAGTAAATTTGTTAACAATAGATCATTGGGTCATTGTGTTGGCTTATTGTTTAATCTACTAAGTATACTTAGTAGAGTAGTTACTAATACTTAGTAGAGTAGTTAAATTTGTTAACAATAGATCATTGGGTCATTGTGTTGGCTTATTGTTAATCTACTAAGTATACTTAGTAGATTTGTACTAAGTATACTTAGTAGATTGTTAATCTACTAAGTATACTTAGTAGATTAACAATAAGCCAACACAATGACCCAATGATCTATTGTTAACAAATTAGAAATATCGATCAATAATAATTTACTTGGACTAATTAGTCGTGCCCTATATCTATGTAATATTTTTAGCTTAGTCGGCCTCATCTACGAGAAAGACTTTGCTAATACCTAGTTGACAACCAATTTGTATGTTTGTTTCCATGTAGTAAGTGAATTTTATTATAATTATGTTGTTTTTATAATGAGTTACTACACCTAAGTTTTATACCAATAATCAATAATAAATAAAACATTGTAAACGTGTTTGTGTGCTATTTTCTCCTACACCATTATAATATTTTATCCTGCTAAAAAATCTGTAAGTTTGTATGTTTATTTGTAGCAGTAACCAGATTTGGATGAATATTGTAATAAATGCAGATTGTAGCCTAAAATAGTAGGTATATATAGGCTATTCAGAATATTGGTACCATGCAAGCAGTGCTTCCAGATTCACTGTAATTACAGTAGATTTACTGTAAGTATTTTAGGGATAAAGCTAGGTACTTACCTATTTGTATGAAAATTAAATACAGTATGTTCCATACACTGTATTTTATCATTACAGTATACCGTAGAAAAGTCTAAAATACAGTAAATCTACTTTAATTAAAGTGAATCTGGAAGTACTGCATGCAAGTGAAACCACGCGGGCAAATACTAATAAATAATCCAGATTATTCATACCTTATACCATAGATCAAGTATCGCTCATTTTAGATTAATAGTGTCAATAGAAAATAAGACTTCCAGTCGTTACCAATTGCCAACTTAGCCAATAAATCAAAATATATACAAACATAGTTAATAAAGCTTTTATTGTACGTAAAAAATATAACTTCATAATTGTTTACTAGCTAAATAATTCTATATAATATTCACAAGAATGTGTTCCATTATTTGGAATGAAAAAGCTCGAATGGCATCATTATTTAAAAATATTCAGTGAAAAGAAATCAAAAAACGTGAGATCGTAAATAAGCGAAATCTTGAATATCCTCACACATAATTAAATTTAATTGTAGGTACTTATTAACAACACAAACAAATATTTTAATCATAGACTTATAGTTTTCAAAATATTTATATGGGCCATTGAAGATTATGCTATAAAATATCATTTTTTCAAGTAGTGGCCAAAATGTATCAGGACCGTAACAAATGGAGAACTGTCGTCTCTGCCTACCCCTATGATGGGAAACAGGTGTGATTTTATGTATCTAAGTATGTATGTATATCTGTAGTTTAAATAAAAAATAATTTCAAAAGCTGCAAAACCTACCAAAAACAAACCAGTGCAGTAATATAATCAGAGCATTATCTAAAGCTTATTGCAAGCCTAGCCCTTTGTGCCACTACCTTCACAATATTGGAAGCAGAGCCTCAGTGGTCATAGCGGCGCCCCACTGAATAATGGCTGATTTACATTTGCTATTTCATCGTACTTTTTTAGCACGGCTTGAAATATTTATTGAATTGAATTGATGTGTGAACCTGCTTGGATAAATTAGTTTGCTATAAATCCAAATCTGAGCGGTTGTAAGATTTGGGATTGCGCTTGTGCTTTAAAATCAAAACAAAATGGCGGCGGTGAAGTGGACGGAGTCTAACTGTGATAAAATAACAACCGCCTGCAATGTTGACTCCATTTGACACATTCAAGACTGACAAATCTAGCAAGGTGGGCAGATTGGAATGTAAATTTTAAAAGCATGCTGTCTTTTGGAAAATTTTTTTGCAAGCTTTAAAATCCTCTAATCCAAAGCAAATGTAAACCAGCCATAAATGATAAAAAAAGAGTTCTTGCAGTTTTCGAAATAAATGAAATTGGAAAGAGTGTCCTATGCGTAAGGCAGTCCCGTTGACTTAGTTGACGCGTCGATACTGTAATATGTTATTTTTTGTAAGTAGCAGCCAACTGTTATACTGTTCATATTTCGTCTTCCAAATCGAACTCCTCTTCGGGAAAGTGTCCGACAGTGACGTACACAGGTTTCACGAAGCCGCCATACTTCGGGGGGCATGTGAAGTAACGGTGACCGTTTACACTGATGAGAAAAAAAACATATTTATGATTCAGAACTACAGTAAAATAAATTAATTGAGCTGGCGACTTTTTTATTCCTTCTGCGCGCGGCTTCGCTCGCGTGGTACCCGGATAAAAAGTAGCTTAAGTCCTATTCCCGGTCATTATCTATCTAATATTTTAAATTTCAGCCAAATCGGTTCAGTGGTTGTTGAGTTATAAAGGAACAAACATACATCCAAACATCCATCATCCAAACTTTCGCATTCATAATATGTATTAGTGTGATGTGATAGTGTGAATAGCTTCAGCCCGCGGGTTGTGACCGGTAAGAACGTCGCTTAATTTCAACGATCTATCATGAACGTGTAAGCAAGCTACGCCACGAGCGCTTCGAAAATAAATCTCCATTGAAAAATCCTATAATAAATCATTTAGTAGGTATTCAACTAAATGTGAACTCACGATCCATCATTTTTCCCTCTCGGCTCGTCGTATTGTACTCCGATCCATATCCCCTTAGCGCCTTCTAGGGCGCCGTTGTATCTGCAACATAAATACATTACATACTAATTCTCTGTAGTAGGTATTAGAAAAAGTAAAAAAAATGTAACGTGAAATTGTAAAGACAAATATTACTCTTGGTCTTCGAATTTAAATCGTAATGGTGGGTTCACACGCTCGCAAGCAGACATTCAACGGGCACGTTATCGTCTGTCGCGTTCGGTCTCCTTGAGATGATAGAGACAGTACTTCGTGTTCTCTCTCTGTATGTCTCGTTATCTATACTACTTACTTATTTCTTCTTATATGTATATACGCACGCGAGCGTGTAAACGCGGTATAATATTGTGAAAAAGAATTTCTTGACAAAGAATAACTTTTCTGTCTAAAGTCTGGTCGCGATACAGGAAGAATTTCGTAGTTTACATTAACCTACTGTTAGCTGTCTCGGTCACACACTTGATACAATTCAATTCAATTCAATTCAAATTATTTTATTCAGACAACAAGGATCCAGATTACACACACACAATGTCAATACACTCAAAAATTTATATATACAATTTATATAAACATAAAAATTTATATTTATATATAAATTTATAGATACGGTCATTCATTATTATCACTGATCGGAGTAGGTAGAGCTATTTAGGTTCATTGACCGCAAACATTGATGTTAATATGGATATTCCACGGCATTCCGACTAATACTTCGGGATTCGATTATACAAATAGTTTGTTCTTTTCAATCATGTTTCGATTTTTGAGGAACTAATAATTTGTATGGTATGTTCTTGTACAACTTCAGAATGAAAATGTTAAATGATTGTTAATTCTTGTATAAATATAAGAAATTGTTACATAAAAAAATATGTGGGTTCATGAATCAAGTTTCTATCTATTTATTATACAATCCTTAAACCCGTATAAAGCAAAAAGCAAAAAGCTTTTTATTATTTTTCAAACTAAAAACGGATTCGGGGAATATCCATATTATTCTATCTTAGGGCAAGTACATAAAATAGCTCTACCTACTCCGATCACTGATTATTATACAGTACAGACACGTCATTATTCATAGTGACCAGACTTATCGGCTTGTTTCACTCTTCAGCGTGTCGCCGGTCGCGTCCGCGAGTTGACTATTCACAGCACAGAGAAATGTGCTGTGAATGGTCAAAATTAATTTATCTGTGTTCCAAGTGAAACATGCCCGTAGCATATCGCACCCCTAGATGAAAACCCTGGTAACTCAAAAAACCTATGTTTCAGAAATGATAAAAAATTGATTTGGAAATCTATGACAGACTATGAAAAATGTAATATTATATTCATGGAGGTAACATGAGTTAGATCTGTATCATCTGTATCTCTTTGGGCACATTTTGAGTTATTGGGGTTTTCATTTATGGGTGCGATATTTATGAAGAAGAAAGAAGATGTCGTACGTACCGCACGGTGCCGCGTCGCACGCCTTGTTGTGGAACCCGCACCTCACAGCGCGCGCCCACCAACACCGCCTCGGCCAACCTACCACACAAACACTGATGATCACACACACAATACAGTATTAAGCGCTTGTGGCTTAGACTTTCTTAATAATAATTAGGGGCTCTGTGAGCTGTAGACCACGCGAGTCTGTTTGCATAGCTTAAAGAAATCTAAAAGCGAGCAATTTTCTACATCTTGCTCATCACGCTGAAGATCCTCATCAGGCCTTCACCAAAGTTTTACAAGACCAACTTAAAGTTACACCCTTTCAAATAAAAAAAGAACCATCTAAATCAGATGTCATAAGGCAGAGATACCCTGTGTGACCCCCTTTTTGGAGGAAGTAACATGGAAGTCCGTTTTTTAAAATCTCTAAAGTTGCACTTGTTCTGTTATTCACTGAGGAGTTCCATAAAGTTAATTTAATAACTAATTTGATTTTCATATTTGTATTGTTTTGTATTTTTTTTTTCCTTTGCCCAGCAGTGGGACATTTACGACTGATAATAATAATAATAATAATTGTTTTGTGTATAATTATGGACTTTAAATATCTGAAAAATGAACATATTATTATACCATCATCTCAGCTGGTTACTAGGGAGGGTCGTTTTTTTTTTTCTTGATTTTTAAAAACGCTCAGCGTTAAAAAGGTGCCAAATGGTGTTGTTAATTGATATGTAAAGTTTCATCCCATTATTTTAAAGTTTATTGCCTCCGGATTGTCATAGAGTTATTTAAAAAAGTAGATTTTTGATGTCACTTCACAAATTTTTTTTAAAGTTATTTTACAGCAGATTTCATGCGTAATAGTTTTTAGTTATGACAAAAACATAAGTGATTAGTGTAGTTTAAGTACAAAGGAGAAGGGAGGGACAGGGTGCGGTGGAAGTTGAGACAAGTGAAGCACAATTTATAGGTAAAACGCATGGGTGCCAGTCATTGGTTTTACGACATTAGAAAAATGAAATGCACTCGAAATAGTTGGAAGGGCCCCTTATTTGGTTATTACGTGATTCTAAAGATAGCATATTGCAAAATCACGAAGATGTAATGATGTTTTATGAGTGGACCCGACACAAGTTGAAATTTAAGAAAGAAACGAAAAAAAAATCCAACGTATAAAGAAATAGAGGCCGTTTTAGTTGCAAACCTGATTTAAATATGGTCAAAATCTTCTAACCCCTCAGTAGAACCAAAACAAATGAGGTATTATTACAAACTTAACATTTAAAATGCAAAAACCTTCTTTATTTTCACCAAAAAACACCTAAAAACAATGTGGAAGAGTCTCGGCTTGGAAGTAACGTTTTCTTTGATATTTCGGCTTGCATGTGTCGAGATTTATTCCTAAATGTATTAGCTCGTTTCCGTTAACGATCCAGTAATTAAAAAAAAAACAGCTTTATCGCACACCCGGAAAACATTTTGCTTGTAATGTTGATTGATCCCCAGTTGCACGTTCGTGAATTAGTTGCATCTCAAATTTTGAAAGAAAAGTCAAAAACAGCATCAAAATGCGTCTGTTTTAGTTAGTAAAGACAAACTTAACGCATCAACATTATTTCGGTCTTTTGAATTGGTGTAAAAGTGTCACTAAGCTATTGTTATTAAAATTTCTCCGATTATTAATTCTACAAAAAAAGTAAAGGGGAATTGGATTTATTTCACCTTCTGTGTCACAAAAAAGCAGTAGAAGGAGGAATTAAAGCTGTGACCGAAGTATCAGCTATTTTATGCAATAAAACAATGACAGAAAGATTCTTAAAACCCAGATAGACTCGAGAAAAGCGATACTGAAATTCGACAGCAAAAAGGATTTCACCACAGACTAAACCCTTCACTTTAATAATTATTCTAGTATTGTTTTCCATCATATTTAAAGTAAAAATTGTGTGCTCTCTAAAAAACCTTTAATTACCAATGATTTAAGACTTTTTTTTAATGAATAGTGATTATTTAGTGTAACTTTGAATGTCGTGCTGTTAGGCCTGTTTTAACCATATTTGTTGAAACCCAACATGATTTCGGAGGCAGAAGATCAATTCCGATTGCAATGAAACTTCATAATCTATTTACACTCATCAATTGGCACCGTTTTGTCACTGTGCCCGTATAAAAACTAAACCTTTTTTTTTCTCCATACAAGAGTGACCCACGCTACTGGTTACTCACTTGGCTTCATCTTCTAATTCCTTCTGCTGTTGTTCCTTCATCTTGGTCATCTCCTCCTCGTTGTACTTTCCGAGTCGGTTTGACTGCAGGAACGAGCGGAGTGTGTCTCCCTTCTTGCCATACTCTTCTTCAGACAACTGGAACCTGTGTATAATAAATTAGCAAGAACGTTTTTATACAAGTAATTTGAAGCTATATTCTAAGTATCCGTACACGTATTATAAATGTGAAAGTGTGTTTATTTGTTTGTTTATTTGTCCTGCTTTCATATCAAAACAGAGCGACAGATTGACTTGATTTTTTGTGTGGAGATAGTTGGAAGGCTAGAGAGTAACATAGGCTACTTTTTATCAGGGTACCACAGGAGCGAAGCCGCGGGCAGCAGCTAGTTAATCTTAATTCTAAAATATCTAGTACTCCTCTGGCAATCTATACCAAAACAGTTTCTTCAAGATGTTCACGCTAAAGCAACCCGATTACCCTCTTTAAATCATTCAAGATGGAGGCCTAATAACTCCATCACCAGAATTGGCCACTAGCTTGTAAATTATTTAAATTATGTAAATTATTTACCGTTCAGCACTGTCTGTTGTAGAAAAGTCTTTTGTGAGCACAAACTTGTCTATGACATGGATGCGGCTTCCATCGTCAATGTGGTAGGAGCCGAGCAGGGCTTCATCATTGTCTATGTCGCACACAAAGTTGTTCTTTTTATCATAAACCTTCAGCTTCATAGTTAACGCAGAACCACCCGTTACTAGCTCCAATTTTGTCTGCAAAGAGAAGTTTTGACATAATCTGAACTGAGCTTATTGCAAATTTTATTTTTTAGTTTAATGAAATGTTATCATGTAAGTACTATTTGTTTCCTAAATAAAATAAAACAGTGGATGTGACTACACCAGGGGAAAGGTAAGACCTGTTTATAGTAAGTTTGATAAATATGTTATATTTTCTTATGGACTTAGGACTTGGTACAAGTAGGTATTGATAAAACTATTTACGTTGATCTTGAGCTCATAACATAAGACTGAAGCAGTTTATATTAAGTTAAATAATAGAAAACCGGCAAATTGAAAACATTTGCAACGATGAATCATTTCCGCACCTTGAAATCTTGGACCGTGATTCCTTTTTTGAATCGTCTTTCCACAGGGGCCGCATCTTCGCTGTCCGATTTTGTAATCACCACGTTCACAAAGTCTTGCGTTACCACTTGGATACCTTCCATTTTCTTTAGATTTTAATAATCCTTTGACAACACAACACTGAGAACAGAAAAATAATCTGGCTGGGCTGACTGGCTTGGCTGGGTCACCACTCGCTATTTGAACTTCCTCAAGCTATTTCCACGGCACCACAGACTACTGTGCTCCACACCAGTTCGATCAATCAATGCCAATCAATCAATCCGATGGTTGGTTTGTTGGAACGCTCTATGGTCAAAATATGCTTCTTTCGCTTCTTTTATTTCATAAAAAAACAAAAGCATTGAGAATAAAATGAAGTGTAACTTACCTACATAGTTAAATAAAATAATAATCAAAACGATTCCAGCAATTTTATTGATGTTTTGCGCTTTGTTGAATTATATTTTGATTGATTGACGAAAAACAAAGAGCAATGGAATGGAATAAATGGACTATTCTCTATGAATGGATGGACGGATAAATAACTAAAGCCAAGGCCAAAACAAAACTCACGGGTAGAAATGTTCCTAGTCAGAAGCTTGGACTTGTATATAATCTGTGCTTTGATTGAAAATTGATTGGAAAACGATGTATGACATTTCGTTCTCCGCTCCTCAACTCTTCCGATTCCGAATGAGTTGCTATTTTGATGACAATGTCAATGTCAATGAATGATTGAGATCTTTGAGGGTAGGTATCTCTGTGGATGTGGGTAGTCTGTGCTCTGCGGTCTAATGTCTAACGATCATTGTGTATTTAGTTTGTTGATTTTCCCCGCCTATTTCTGTTCCTTATTAGCTGCAAACGGTTTGTACCTTCAGTACCTACGATGTATTTTATGTGTTGTGTTAACTTGTGTTGTACCAGGTTGTACAAATTTGCGAAAGGCCGCTGTATTCCATATTCCCAGTGTGTAGTGTAATCAGACTCAAAAAGTGGCTTGATTGTTTATGCAGTGATTTGTTGAGAAACGTGAGTTTGAACGAGATTTCGAGAACGAGAACGAGACGAACTGGTCACATCACACATCACAGAAACATAAGATTTATCAGTGTTTCTCTAGGTACTATATTATGCATGTATTATACATATAAACCTTCCTGTTGAATCACTCTATCTATTAAAAAAACCGCATCAAAATCTGTTGCGTAGTTTTAAAGATCTAAGCATTGCTTAAATCTTTAAAACTACGCAACGGATTTTGATGATGTTTTTTTTTTACATAGGGACAGACAGCGGGAAGCAACTTTGTTTAATAAACAATACCTATACCTACTATGTAGTGTTAAGAAAAAAATTAAAAAATAATAATAAATGATTAACTATGTTTCGTTGTTTTCTATCAACAACACCTTCTTTCCCTTAGGCCACTGACCTCTACTATGGCATTGATCTCAATAGTACACATTGAGATCAATGCCTTAGAAATATTGAATGAAAAAAGCAATCCTACCAAATTAATTTGTTTGGTAGAATGACAATTCTGCTCGGTGCCGGTGTAGCAGAAAAAAAAAAGAAACGTCATACATCGTTTTCTGATAGCCAATCAGGAGCGAGTAACATCTATATAATCTGTGAACACAAGTCCACACTAAAATGTTCCCGACATTTCCATCTGATACGTAGTATCTCTACCTAATCTGTGACAAAACTTATCCGTGGGCTAAAAAAATATATTGTTTCTATTTGGAAATATTTTATTTCACATTTACTTGTCTGCGTAAATTATTAGAAAGAAAGCATAACAACTACCTAGCGATTGTTTTATCTTTATCTAATTTCACAAATATCTCACAATGTCTGACGACGTGATAAAACATTCTGTTCACACCCTGGTGTTCAGGTCTTTGAAAAGGTCTCATGACATGTTTCTGTCTAACCAGGGTCTGCTGCCTCCAATCGACGACAATGCGTAAGTCTTGCAGTTATTCTGGTCTGCAGTTTTCATTGCGTTTACACTTTATTTAGGTTATGTTTACAAACATCTCGAACACAGAGTAGATCACGAAACTTTTTACAGTATTTCCAGATAAATAATGGGTACCGGAAAACATCGGAAACAATCGCATAAAATTCGGTTAAAGCACCGATTATTCATTCATCTAATTTAATATGCTCTACCGACAGACACTTTGCTTGCAGAAGAAACCTAAGGGACCGACATGGATGACACTCGACCAAGGTCTCCGAATTAAAATAGATTAAAAAATCTAATTATTACCTAAATAATACCCTGAAAGCGTATTCAAATTGTGCCATGTACACTTCTTCCAATGGATCTAGGCATTTAGATTTATTGGAAAACCAACAGCTTAAATAACAGAATAGATTAACTTAACTTAGAACCAGAAAGCCAATTATAGGTTTTCACGTTTAGCAAACAGTTTATAAAATATGAACAAAGTGTGAACAGATACTGGATCAACAGCTTTTTAGATGTAGAAAAATTAAAAACAGATAATAAATATTACGATGGATCAGTCATCCAAGGAAAAGAAAGTTCTGCTCAAACGATGCACAGTGCAACTTTTTCATACAATTTTTTTTTACTGCGCAGCGAAATGGCTAACTTCACTAATGCCTACTAAACCATTGTGAGAAGTGTATGTTATAAATTTTTTAAACTGTTTATTTCCAGTGAAAAGATATTGAGAATGGTGAAAGCTCGTGATAGCTATGGACAGGTAATGTCAACAGTACACAAAGCTCAGGATATGAAGAACTTGGAGTCTATGAGCAGACCTGACACCCCTATGGACTCCACTGGTGAGTATTTCCCTTTCTTAAACTTAGATTGGCACATATTCATTAACTTTATTAAAGTTATTGAATATCTTTGACTGGCCTCATAGCTTAGTTGGTAGTAGCTCTGCCTTCTGCGCTGTATGTCGTAGGTTCGATTTCCATCCAGGACAAACATTTGTGTGATGAACGTAGATGTTTGTTCTGTGTCTGGGTGGTATAAAGTAATATAATTATGTATTTACAAAAAAAAAAGTATAAGTATTCTATCAGTTATCTGGTTTCCATATTACAAACTTTGCTTAGTTTGGAGCTAGATAGCGCTGTGTGAAATGTCCAGCAATATTTATTTATTTATTCTATTTATGTGGCGCTTCTAAGCTTTTGACTGATCTAAGCCAATAAATATTTATTATATATTATTATATATAATTCAATTACAAATACATCCGCCAGCTGAGTTAAACATTACCTCGAGATACCTAAACACTTAATTTGGTTTATTACGATACCTTACAGACATAGCAGAATCAGCAGCCCTAGGCTCAGACGGAGCCATGCTGCCGTACAGCGGCCCCTCCCCCTCCCCCTCGCCCGCGCCGCCCCCCGGAGCCCTGACCATCCTGCCGCGCAAAGCCCCGACCATGCCCAAGCCCAAGTGGCATGCACCTTGGAAACTGTTCAGGGTCATATCGGGGCATTTAGGCTGGGTGAGGTGTGTGGCCGTGGAACCTGGGAATGAGTGGTTTGCTACTGGTAAGAGAAATTTTATTACTACTTTTATGCCATTTTATCAACACATTTTCATTAAAATTAATGTTGGTAGGATTCTTGTTGTGTTAAAGTTGTTTTTAAAACCTACTATTGCCAACTTATACTAATAATATCTTTTAAGAATTAATTTTTGCTAGGTAATTCTGAAATTTTATCATAAAGCATATTGTATGCCCCCAAAGTTGATTGATACCAAAAAATTAAACATTATAATCGTGACTAAAAGAGATATTTATTATTTTTGAAACAAAGAAAAAACACTCAGTTAATAGTAACACTTCCTATCTAACCTAAACAACTAATTTAAAAGGAACTCTGTTTTCTATCTATAAATGACTAAAGATAGAAGACAGATTTCAGATCACCGACCGCAGGTAAAGTGCCCAAAAGGCTGGCAGCGTTATCCCGTTGTATTGCTATACTTATCCTCTGTCCGAGGTAAGCACCAGCCCTTTGGTTATTGGTCTCCACCAATCTCTTGGAAATATCTCTGTAAAGGAGCCACGCTTCTAATTAACGAGCATTATATGCTCAATTTACATTTATTTTTACATAGTAAACTCACCATTAATTTCTTATTGTAGGTGCGGCAGATAGAGTTATAAAGATATGGGACCTAGCTAGTGGAAAACTGAAGGTGTCTCTCACAGGACACGTCAGTACCGTTAGAGGTAAGTCTAATTTTAGAAAGATATTTATATTGATCCAAGCCACTTCAGTCTGAAGCAAGAAGGTAGAATACGTTGATACACATTTAAGCGTTTATGCCATTATAATATCTTATTACATGTATTTCTCGCAATAAATATACTTTGACTTTGAAGCGTGCCCAAGATGCTGGCAGAATAGGCAATATGCATCAATTTTTTTTATGGTTTTAAACGATAGGTTATATCGTTAAATAACCGTAACAAAAATTCCAGCGCCGAAAAACTAAAATTTTATAACAAAAATAATTTTTAAAATTTATCAACATTTTCATGCACTTGAAACGGACGTGACGTCACAAGTCACCAAAATTACACGCGCTTGTAGGTAGAAAAAAAAACTTTCTGTCGAGTTTGAAGGAGTGTGACGTCACAGCATACGTGACAAATAGCGTTGCGTTTCAAGTCTTATGAAATTCCCACTATATTTTTGCACTTTTTAATTATTAATTTCTAAGCGAAAATCAAATAATATTAAAAAATAATTACACACACATAATTCTAAAGCCATAATGTTCATAGAAAAATACGTTTAACCCGCTTTTGAATCAGACGCATATTGCCTATTACCGCACTGAATGGTAAAGCTGCGCATGCTGTGCACGGGCACGCGGCGCGTTTTAGCTGCTTGGGTTCATTTGTTTGACAACGTGTGTATACGTTTCCACTGCAGTACACGAATATGAACCCACGACTATGTACAAATGTAGCGCAGCACATTTTTACTAATCATAATTTCGTGTACCGCGTGCATAGCGTGGACAGCGTTGAGCTGCGTGGTCGCCATATTCGAGCAAGCCACGCGTGTACCAATGACGTCAATTCATGCGTAGCGTGTCCGTGGGCTGCAGTGGACAAAATTACATACAGTCTCCTGCAAAGCGAAGCTTGACGTTCGTGCGTAGTCTCTTCGAAGGCCGCGGTTGGTCCGTGCCTTAATGCTGATCCGTTGAGCCAAATATGAGCCAGATTTTGCTTCTGTGTAAATTATTCTCTATTTTTCAATGATTTCAGGCTTAGAGGTATCGCCCAGACATCCATACCTGTTCAGTTGTGGAGAAGACAGACAAGTCAAATGCTGGGATTTAGAATATAATAAGGTAAGTTATGCCTGAATACTGAAACGCTACTTAAATATTTGAGACATACTTATCTTTTTGAATCGTTCTTACTCTTCAGAATCGTACATCGCTTTTGCACTATTTTGAGAAAAATCCTGATAGTTGCGTTTGAAAAAGTCAAAGTAATGTCAGTAAGTAAGTTTTTTACTTACTTAATGTCTGTACAGAATAGGTACAGAAGGCGCACTCCGCACTTTAGGTACAAAGCTACAAGTACATTGGCGGGCTCGCCCGGGCGGGCCTTGGCAGTAGGGACTTGCCGCTTGGCTCGCACGCTAGCCGCGTCGCGCGTCATAAGTACCTACTTTATAACACGCGACAAGTCGACGACCCTTCTGCGTCACCCTGCACCAGACAAGAACAGAGTTATGTGTTAGAAAGAGGGGCAATGTTTAGTTGAATATTGCGTTAGGCACTAAGCGCTTAAGCGAGCAGAATTGCTCTTTGTTGCGTCGCTGCAAGAGTCGCTATTTAAATAGATGTTTTCGCGAAGTCAGGCTTAAGCGTACCACACACACAGCAGATAATATCTTTTGAGAAATGTTTAAATCTTAACAGATCGCACCAAATATATTTTGTAATTTATATTCGCTGTGTGGTCCTCCATAGAATTTGTATGGGCGCGTCTCAAGACTTATATTTCATAATATATATTATCTGCTGTGTGTGTGATGGGCTTTATGTACTTACCTACCTATTTATTCTGTGAAAATGTCTTATTTTCCAGGTGATCCGTCACTACCACGGCCACCTATCAGCCGTGTACACCATCAAACTTCACCCCGGCATCGACGTGCTGGTGACGGCGGGCCGCGACGCGACCGCGCGCGTCTGGGACATGCGCACCAAGGCCAACGTGCACACGCTGTCCGGGCACACGGACACTGTGGCATCTCTGGCTTGCCAGGCTGCTGAGCCCCAGGTGAGAACTGACAAATGTGCCTTAGGTGACCACCCACGATCAATTCACATGCGCACCAAGGCCAACGTGCACACACTGTCCGGGCACACGGATACTGTGGCATCGCTAGCCTGCCAGGCCGCTGAGCCTCAGGTGAGAACTGACAAATGTGGCTAAAGGGCGCTACTCACACACCTGCCGCAGGGGCAATCTAGGTGGCAATCTAGGTGCGTGGCGGTTGTGGCAATATCGGGAGTGTTGCCAAATTGCCCCTGCATGCCTACACACATCACAATTAAGGATGCAATTAAGGGTCATCCCCACTCCTACACCCTAGATTGCCCCAACGGCAGGTGTGTGAGTAGGGCCTTTTAGGTGACACCCACGATCAATTCTATTGTCCAATCGGACATGCGCACCAAGGCCAACGTGCACACACTGTCCGGACACACGGACACTGTGGCTTCGCTGGCTTGCCAGGCTGCCGAGCCGCAGGTGAGAACTAACAAATGTGGCCTATGGTGACCATCAATTCTATTGTCCAATGGGACATGCGCACCAAGGCCAACGTGCACACACTGTCCGGACACACGGACACTGTGGCTTCGCTGGCTTGCCAGGCTGCCGAGCCGCAGGTGAGAACTAACAAATGTGGCCTATGGTGACCATCAATTCTATTGTCCAATGGGACATGCGCACCAAGGCCAACGTGCACACACTGTCCGGACACACGGATACTGTCGCCTCGCTGGCCTGCCAGGCCGCTGAGCCGCAGGTGAGAACTGACAAATGTGGCTTAGGTGACCACCCACGATCAATTCTATCGTCCAGTCGATTGGATACTGCCAGTTTGATCATGCCGAATGGACCGTGTGTGGCCGTGGATCGGCATGAACTGCCGAATGGACAGTTAGAATTGAACGTGTGTGGTGAGCTGCCGATTGGATGCGATCGATTGGATTAGGGCGCGTTTGTATCGATACAAACGCGATGGAAAAACGCAGCTCAAAAACGCGCTTCAAAAAACGCAGTGTTAGTCCACACCCGGTTAGCGTTTAGTATGCATACAAACGCGTTGCGAACGCGCTGCTCATAAACGTCACTTCAGAAAACGCCATATTGTGCTCCCGTAGGTAGCTCAGTGAACCATGGATGCATATAAACCAAAACATCTAAAATCCAAAAACCATTTATTCAGTAGAACTTTTGGGATTACTTAGCGATCCTTAGAGATAGCTCAACCGATTCTTATTGTAATTTATTAAGGCTGGATTCGACCAAAGTGAATTAAGTTTTTACTCGAGAGTAAACTACTATTTGTTTGAATATTTTGACATTGTAAAGTTAACACCCTATAACCAGGATAATTTGTATGCATACTTATTGCACATTTCATAGATTGCGCTTTCTAAACAATTGTATTTCGAATTAAGTCGGCTAGTTACTCTGGAGTAAGAGGACTTCGTCGAATCCAGCCTAATGTAATTAGGTTCTTAGTTGTTTAGATTCCATAAGTAAATAAATTTTATCTTTTGTCCATACCATTTAAAACATTAGATGAACCATCTCATGAACCATGTTAGCCAACAATGTTGACTCAACATTTCACTGAACCATACGCATGAAACTTTTATTTCTCCAGATTATAACAGGCTCGCACGACTCGACCATCCGTCTGTGGGACCTGGCGGCCGGTCGAGCGCTCTGTACCCTGACTAACCACAAGAAGTCCGTCCGTGCGTTGGCGCTGCATCCCTCGCTATACACCTTCGCCAGCGCCTCGCCAGATAACATCAAACAGTGGAAGTGTCCGCAGGGGAACTTTATCCAGGTGAACCATCAATGACAAAATATAAACCATTGTTTATAATAAGCTTGCAAGAGTCCTGTTATTCGTAAAGGTAAGGCCAGACTCACAGCGAGAAGATTCGCCGAGACTTCTCGAAGAACAAACAAATTATCCACACTCAATTTTCTCACTCGTGATCTGTTTGAAATCCTTTGTCTCGGCCAAAAATACCGACAGCGATCGGAGAACAGGCGCGCGCGAGAACGAGAAGGCGAGAAACTCCTCACATTCACGCTTCTCGGGTGTTCACGGGGTTTTTTGCCGAGAGTCTTGAGGGGCCATGAAGAGGCTTCCAAGAGCTCTAGGCTAGGGGATCCTGGTGGACAAACCCGTATTTTTTCGCGATGTTTTCTTTCACTGTTTAGAGCTCGTGTCAATGCGCACATAAGGATTCATTTCGACCTCTCCAAAGTCGAGGTATACTACTCCTCAGCCAACACAGCTCTAACCTCAAATATTATGGTGCGAATACACGCTGGGCCAGCCTAGGCAAGCGCAAGCGAGAAGGCGAATCGATGCAAGGCGAGAACGATAGAGAAGCAATACGAGCCTGGCCCAGCGTGTATTCGCACCTTTAGTTAGGAGTTAGCCTATAATTTTGTCGTTACTTTCCAAGCCGATAGTGTCCAAACATTGCTTGGAGTTTTAGTACATATAGTGCCTATGTTAACACACTTCCTGTAGTGTGCGTTATGAAGTTCTTTACTTTCTCCGCGCTTAAAACTCTAGTTTGTAATTCCAGAATCTATCAGGCCACAATGCTATAGTGAACTGTATGGCGGTGAATCCGGAAGGGGTGTTAGTCAGCGGCGGAGACAACGGGACCATGTACTTCTGGGACTGGCGTACCGGGTACAACTTCCAACGACTGCAGGTAATATTATGAAACAAGCCACTATTATTTAGCCACTTGTTACCTAATGCTTTTTCTTTGCACCAATCGGATTCGGTGCACATCAGCAGTGCGGTTCAGACCTGTGAAAATGCATCCTGATTCGATGATTTTCTCGGAACGTTGACGTTTTTTCAGCGAAGAAACATCACTTTAAGATTTCAGAATACATTCCGAGGTCTGAATCGCACTGCTGCTCATCATGACATCGTCTGCTTTTTAATTGATCGTTGAAGTTAAGCAACGTTGTGTGCGGTCACCCAGTGGTATTACGAACTGAGCGCTTCCGTGCTTCGGAGGGCACGTTAAATTGTCGGTCCCGGCTTTAAAGTCGTTAACCCATTACGGAGGCCTTTAAGCGGCCCAAAAACTCCGTCACCAGAGTTGGCCACTTGCTCATACGAACTTACTTACATATGACATCGTCTGCCCGAGTCTAACTTGATATAATTTCCCAGGCGGCAGTACAACCCGGCTCTATGGATTCAGAAGCAGGTATATTTGCAATGACGTTCGACCAGTCCGGCTCCCGCCTCATCACGACAGAGGCAGACAAAACCATCAAGATATACAAGGAAGACGACACGGCCTCTGAGGAAACGCATCCTATCAACTGGCGGCCTGAGATTCTCAAGAGACGAAAGTTTTAAATAAACATGATTTTGATACCAGCATTTTGTTATATTATCGTAGGTATTACTCGATTCCTACTCCAAAGGTGGCAATAGGATTTTGGAATGCTAACTAAAACATTGGTTGGACATGCTACTGACAACCCCTCTTATGTTGAGCGCATACCTATCAGGGCCGAACGAATTTTAGAAATCCTATGAATCTCGCTCCCCTGCCCGCGTCGAATCGTCGACGGTAGAATCAGTGGCAGTAGCCAGATTCGGAACCCCGAGAATTCGGTGCGGATAGGTATGCGCTTACCATTAGATGAGTGTTCCTGTTACCTACGTTTAATTTTTATAGGAACTAGATTCCGCCCGTGACTTTACTCGTATAAAACGTTTGAAGCCTTTAAAGAATTCTGTTCTTGGCCACGATCTACACTAACCTAACGGGTTGGTTTCAAAGAGGAATAAAATTACTTGAGTGCACACTAAGCTTTGTATTCAACTTCGTAAGTTAGAAATGCAATTATTTACAGAAATACAATGATTTTCAGCAAATTGTAGAACTCATGACAGGACTGAAGTCAAGATTTCCCGATGTCTGGAGCTAGAAGTTCAGAATCTGGTTACATTGCTGAAATTCATAAAAAGGCAACACAAGCTAATCAATGTGTGCAAAAGGGACCTCTGAAGAACCGAGCTCCATTATGTCCCAAGTCCTGTAAAGTAGAAGTGAAAACTATCGGCATATTGGATTTTATAAAGTTTTATTGAAGCACAAAATGACAAAAACATTGAAGCATGCAATGGATCACTACACAGCTAAATCTAACAATTAATGGAGTAATTATACTCATTTCTCCTATTATTATATTCAGTTATTACGATTATACTTGTAATTATAAAATTTATTTTACATATTAAACAGTTGAATGTTGAACTAGCATAAGTAGCGATATCGCCTTATTTTAAATCTTGTTTCTAATCACCTACCTACAGTAATGTGATGGATAAATCAATTTTGATTTCTACACATTAACTTTTAACTCATCTATTTTATAGATTCAAATATTACTTTTAAAATCCGTTTCCTACCTCCACCTTATTACAATAGACATTTAGAAGCGAGACAATAGCAATAAAATCAATCGAAGCTAGATGAGAATTTAGCTACAAGTGCAAATCTAACAAACTGGTGGAAAATCGGAATATATCAACGTTTAGTCTGAAAAAATGAACCCCTTAGAATAATTTTAACAAACTAATAAATACAAAGTATTCCGATTAGAGTATACAAGTTACAAGAGATGGAAGTATCTTGACCGCGGGCGCAGCTTCTTGTTTCCAGGCGAGATTCGGGTGACGGCCGTCGTAGAGGTATTTTGCACACATTGCTAGCGATATTACTATGTCGGAATGGTAATCTTTATTATAAAGACATTACACATTATTGCACATAAAAATGATCAAAGCAAACGGTTAGGAGATTCCATTCCGACATTGTCATAAAAATATAAAAACACGCCGAGGACAATTTGTTTTGATTTTAAATTGAAACTGAGACGTTGCAACATGGATTTACGAGAATGAACACTGGATTTAGTCAGAAGACAGTCTAGTCTGTCCGCGATCATGTTGCAACATGGCAAATTGTTCTAGGTCGCGCGGTATATCAGTTAGCAACCGTACCTGGCCCGGATCACTCGACTTGAGCGCCCGGGCGGGTTCCTCTTCCCCGCCGTCGCCTGTCGCCGTACAAAATAAACACCACATTCGGTAACCAATAAGGCACTCGTATATTTCAACTTGTGTGTATAAAAATAGTTCTTTGGCGTTAAACGATTACGGCGGTCGAAGCGAGATGCGGCCTCGACTGGTAATAATTAAATCGGTCAAATCGTCAAGAATCACCCGTCATAGTTCGAGGCTGCAACTCGCGCGCGTCTCAAACCGCGCGTCACCCGAATCATGTCTTCTGGAATTTTCCGACTTCTCACCGCTTGCGGTGTCAGGCGCCCTTGCTATCGGAAGTGTTATCGCTCGGCGCTTCCTTCTCGAATATATCGTCCGAGGTGGACGCCGCGGGGGTCGGCTCGTGAATTTTCTCGATCATCTCTTCAGGGATCGGGTTAGCGAAGCTGGTGTCTATCCCGACATCGGTCGCCGAGTCGTCGTACAGATCGGCCACCAACTTCTCCGGCTCGGTCTCCTTCGCGGGGAATCTCTCCGGCTCCGTTTCCTGTTTGCTCTCGGATTCGTAGCTCTGCTTCGTACTCTGAGAATCGTTCGGAGGCTCGAAATCTTCCGGTTCGATTTTATCGCTTTCGGACCGTGCGGGTTCGAGATCTCTCCGCGGGCTGGGCTGACTTTCGGCTCGAGGGATATCCGGTTCATTTTCAGGCTGATCCATTTGAGCTGGAGGGAATTTCGTTTCGATATCCGTGTGTTCGTCAGCGCGCGTCTCTTTCGGCTCGTCCGTCTGGTCGACGTTATCGTCAGGCGCGACAGTATCGACGGGCACCTCGCTTTCACTCTGAGGGAACCTCGCGATGGTCTCCTGCAGCTTCTGTTTGATCTCGTCAGGTATGAGTACGGGTCGGTCCCGGTCCCCGCCGTCCTGTTCGTCGGGTTCCTCGGCTCCCCAGCGGGACTTCCGGTCCTGTCGGTCGCGGCGCCTCTCGCTTCGGTCCTCCTTGGAGTCGTCCTTAGCGTCTCTCGCGTTTCTGTCATCCTTCCTGTCATCCCTGGGAGCGTTCTTGTCGAACCTGTCATCCTTGGGTCGCTCGTCCCTCTGTGGGCCCCGTTCGTCCCGGTTTCTGTCGTCCCGCGGCGGGCGTTCGTCCCTGTGCGGCGTGCGGTCCTCCCTGGAGTCTCCGCGTTCGTCCCTGTTGGGTCGTTTGTCGTCGAAGTTGCGTCGTCGCTCGTCCCGCATCGGTCGCTCGTCCCGTCTCGGCCGCTCGTCTCTTCCGCGGCGGCGTTCGTCCCACTCCCTACGCTCCCAGTTGTTCCGATCCCCGAACTCGCGTTCCTCGAATCTACGGTTGTTCCGATCGAACATCTCGGGGGGATCAAAACCGGGCGGGCCGTCGAAGGGGGGCCCGTCGTAGGCGGGTCTCGGGCCGTCGTAGTTGGGTCGGGGGCTGTCGTACGCCGGTCTCGGTCCGTTGTAGGGCGGACGCATCCCGTCGAAGGGCGGCCTCGGGCCGTCGAACATGGGGCGGGGGCCGTTCGGTCGGGGGCCGTCGAAGGGGGGGCGCTGCATGTCGAACGGCATCCGGAAGGGGGGGCGGTCGAAGCGGGGGGGCATCCCGTCGAAGGGGCCGTCGAACGGGGGCCGCTCGAACGGAGGCCTGCTGAAGGGCGGGGGCCCCATCCCGTTGAACCTCGGGCCGAAGGGCCCCGGCGGGCCCGGCGGACCGTCCATCCACGGTCCTCCTGAAATGACAGTACACGATCACACCGCGTCCTACCGAGGGAGGTGACGATGCACGGTAGACAGTCGTACCTGGCATTGGCTTGTTAGGCGGTGCTCTCATTCTCATGTCTGTAATTTGAAGGGGCCTGTTATTGTGGTAGCTACTTTTTGCTAAAACTATTAGTTTTACTTTAACTAAGACTGGATTCGACCAAATTGGATTAAGTTTTTACTCGAGAGCAAACTGCTGTTTGTTTGAATATTTTGACATTGTAAAGTTGACACCTTATAACCAGGATAAATTGTATGCACATAATAATGTTCGGTTGCGCTTTCTAAACAATTGTATTTCGAATTATGTCGGCTAGTTACTCTGGAGTAAGATGACTTTTCGAAGAAGAGAAAACTACTAACAAACCAAACCAACAAACAAATTATTTTTTATTGGTTGTATTGTAATTCACTACATTACAACCAATAATAAATAATTTGTTTGTTGGTTGTAATGTAATTCACTATTCAATAAAAAATAATTTGTGAACACAGAAATTCAATTCCAGAAATGTAAAACTCACTAAAATCACATGCAAACAATATAGTCATGACGTTGTACTCTTTGAGAATCAATCAATGTATAAAAATAATTTTGAGAATCTTTCTTGATTGCTACGAATCAGGTCCAATGCATGTCTAAATAATGCGTGTTACATCCAAAAACGGACTCAGGATCTTCAATTCAAACACGGTAAATAAGTAGCACGGTATACAAAAGACATCCTGCTCTTATCGTTAAACTTAGTATTTGTATATTTTACTCTTGTGTGTTAAACCAAGTTGAGATATCAAAACAGGCACATGTTTAAGGATGTGTATATCAAAACATCACACAACACACAAGGATGTGTGTTGGGTGAGTATGTTTTATTTTAAAGCACTAGTTATTGTATGTGCAGTACCTATGTCAGGGTGGGTGTTTTTCAAGTAAATAGTATATTTCAGTACAAGTTCGGAAAGGCTGTCATTGCAAAGAGTTCCGACAAATGTCTACCCGAGCCGAGGCGCAGCCGAAGGCGAGAGTTGACAGTCGGAACAAGTTGCAATGACGGTTCCGAACGTGTACTGAACGACTATTTTTAATACAGTTGCGAAAAAATGAAGCAATCAAGAAGCAATTTAATCTAGAAAATGGCGCCAACCGTAGAATATAAGAAGAGATTTTTTTTTCACCGATTCTGGTAGGCAAAGGGAACTATGCCCATACAGCCAAGTCTTCAGTAGAATTTTTTTATTGATATGAAATGAAAATGAAATTTAATGAGATCAAATGAAATGAAACCTAACCTAACGCATTCAGTCAAATCATTAAATCTGATATAGAAACAAATTAGTAGCTTCTTTTTAGAAATATGTATACGTATTTGCATGAATCATAAAAACTTCTATGATTTTTTTACTAAAAACTTCATGGTTGGTTTTTCTTTTTAATAGACATTATTTTGACAGTTGGGAAAGATAACGCACGAGTGCGGGAAAGGTAAAAAAAAAGCACGAGTGTGTAATAGCCCACTTCCCGAACGCTATACGTCCCTGCAATACGCCACTTTTTGAGCAACTGTATTAAAATAGTATATTTCAGTACAAGTTCGGAAAGGCTGTCATTGCAAAGAGTTCCGACAAATGTCTACCCGAGCCGAGGCGCAGCCGAAGGCGAGGGTTGACAGTCGGAACAAGTTGCAATGACAGTTCCGAACGTGTACTGAACGACTATTTTTTATACAGTTGCGAAAAAATGAAACAATTTAATCTAGAAAATGGCGCCAACCGTAGAATATAAGAAGATATTTTTTTTTTTACCGATTCTGGTAGGCAAAGGGAACTATGCCCATACAGCCAAGTCTTCAGTAGAATTTTTTTATTGATATGAAATGAAAATGAAATTTAATGAGATGAAATGAAATGAAACCTAACCTAACTCATTCAATCAAATCATTAAATCTGATATAGAAACAAATTAGTAGCTTCTTTTTAGAAATATACGTATTTGCATGAATCATTAAAACTTCTATGATTTTTTTTTTAGTATAAACTTCATGGTTGGTTTTTCTTAGACATTATTTTGACAGTTGGGAAAGAGAACGCACGAGTGCGGGAAAGGTAAAAAAAAAGCACGAGTGTGTAATAGCCCACTTCCCGAACGCTATACGTCCCTGCAATACGCCACTTTTTGAGCAACTGTATTAAAAACTTCTATACGCACGCTTGACTTGGGGGGAGTAAGCTGGTAAATGCGTGACGAGAGCGTTACGAAAAGTGTGATCGGGCGAGACGAAAGGCTTCAGTCGTGTGGTCTAAAGCAACCTCGTTACCTCGTTTTTTGTGTGTCTAGTCTATGTATGTATGTTATTTGTGTGTGTGTGTGATGTGTGTGTGTGCGTGTGACTTACCTGGTCGGAAGGGCGGTGCGAGGTGTGGCGGGGGTCGCGTCGGCGCGTTCCAACCTTCATGCGCGTCATTCGCCGGTCCGGCGCTTTCGGACTCTGTACGACAAGGAAGCATGTTATCAACCAGTACATTTTACTTTGAATCTGTGCGACCAAGCTCGGCTTGGGTGAAAAAAGAAAACAAAATTTTCTTGAAAAAAATAAACAAAAAAAACAATACAAAAATACAAAAACTTGTCAATGGCCGAGATTCGATCTCGCAGCCTTCGGCGTTGCAGGCCGTTACTATGAGCCCGCAGACCCGACGTACCGCAAATTTTATCGTAATCGTTATAGCCGTTAAATGTATAAAATGATTAGATTAGATTTTGAACTTTGATTGGTATGTGTGGCACGGGACTTTGAATACAAAGTACTTAATCAAAAAGATGAAATGCCGATACGAATCACTTTAGGAATTGTCAGTTTTATGATTTCTAATACGAGAATCTCGATATGAATCATATTATGATTCTCTTATCTTCCCAGGACCGTTCAACATCGATTTAAAAACTTCTATGGGCCCTTCGCGCTTATACTAATAAGATATTGTCTATTATGTACTCACCACTATCAGGCCTCCTATCAGTTTGTTCCCTGCTGTCTTCCCTCTCTGGTCCGTCTCTCGGCTTATCGTCACGAGGTGCAGTTGGCTTGGAATTAGCCATCTCTACCGCGCTACGAGACTAGGCGTAGCTGAAATCCCTATAGGTAAGATATAAGATAACATGCACTCACCACTATCCGGCCTCCTATCAGTTTGTTCCCTGTTGTCTTCTCTCTCTGGTCCGTCTCTCGGCTTATCGTCGCGAGGTGCGGATGGCTTGCCGTTAGCCATCTCCCACAACCTTTCCTGTAGAGACTTTTCCGCGCCTTCAGTGTTTGATCGCGGAGACTTGTCGCGGCTTCGGTCGCTGTGGGTAAGAAGTTGTGTTACCGTTTGATAAAATAAGGTTTTCGTTTTCGAAGTGAAACTTCTTTACGCACGCTTGACGTGGGGAGTAAGCTGGTGAATGCGTGACGAGAGCGTTACGAAAAGTGTGATCGGGCGAGGCGAACGGAATTTTTACTTCAGTCGGGTGGTCTAAAGCACACTCGTTTTTTCTTTTTTAGTAAAGAGGGTTAATTCAAATGAGCCTTTACATAGTTTTACATTATTCACTAATGAGTTCAATGGAAAAGCTCCTAACGACGTCATATGATCAGCTTGCTATCACCACAATATTGCATTATTACCAAACTTACACAATTATACCAAATTTCAGGTCAATTGGATACCAGCAGGTGGTAGAAAAATTGTTTCAAAATTTCAAAAAAATGGTTCAAAAAATTATTCGATACATACGAACATTTTAGTTACCTAAATAAAAACTTGTAAAAATTATAAAGTGAGTTTGTATGGATAGTAATAAAGTCTGGTTACTGTGTTTTGAGATCTGGGGGCCGATTCTCCTAACATTTTTTTTATCAACCAAAGCAAAACGTCAACTATAACCGGAGATTTCGTTTTGTTTCTTAGGCTGGATTCGACTAAAAGTCATCTTACTCCAGAGTAACTAGCCGACATAATTCGAAATACAATTGTTTAGAAAGCGCAACCGAACATTATTATGTGCATACAAATTATCCTGGTTATAATGTCAAAATATTCAAACAAACAGTAGTTTACTCTCGACTAAAAACTTAATCCAGTTTAGTCGAATCCAGCCTTAATATATTAATGATGACCAATGAGGACAAGTCACACAGTTATGGTGACATTTTCAAACAAATTACTGTCATTTTGGAGAACGAAACAAAATGCAGCGGTAATGATAACGGGATGGTCGAATGGGGGCCCTGAAGCCTTACATCCTGATAATAAATCTCAGGCACAGAATAAATAGGTACAGAAGCCTGACTTCGCGAAAACATTTATTTAAATACTCTTGCTACGACGCAAGAAAGTGCAATACAACTCGCGTAAGCGTTTATTGCCAAGCGAGATATTCACCTAAACGTTGCCTCTCTTTATGATAATAAAGCTAAGGTTATATATGCACAGAGTCCTCAGGTGTTAATTAAGATCGGAGAATAATAGAAACTCACCCATTATTATCTCTAGAGGTTCCTCTGTCCCTCTCCCGGTCTCTATCTCTGCGATCGCGGCCTCGGTCTCTATCCCTCCGGTCGTCGCGACCTGTCTCCCTGCACAAGTCATTTATAATTTACAATGTGGCATAATAATATAGTTTTCACCTCAGCAGCTCGAAATGGCATCCTTTGCTGCGAGAAACCAGTGTGCAAAATCGCATTTTGCACACTGGTTTCAGTGAGGAAAAGTGATTTGAAATTCGAATGTCGTAGATTGACACGTGATAGTGCATGGCGGTCATTGGCTAGCCTGTCTATGAAAAAAAAACAATATCGCACCTTTTAAAAATAAAATAGCGGGAATTTGTTTCTGTTACGCTAGTTATTTGTTGAAAATTCATAAAACAATAAAGATGAGTGAAACCAGTGGCGAATACACTATTTTATCTCCAGAGAGAAGAGTTGAGACAAAAAGTGATTGTGATGAACAAAGTTCCCTTATTGAGAAGCACGTATGTAAGTTCTGAACAAAACAGAAACTTTTAATTTTCAAAATTACAATAAGTAACTGTTATTTGTTCTTTTAATTTCTAAAAAAATGCTTTATTTTTAAATAGATATAAATGAATACCTATTATGGATTAGTTGCTTCATTATGTACAAAGTTGTATCTTTTATTTGTAGGTAGTAATGTTCTCGCTGCTGAGGTGAAAAATTTTGTGTGCAACACGAGACCAAAGTTTTTTACATCTCGTGCCTTTGAATTCCTCGCTAGACTCGGGATTCTAACGTAGAATCACTCGCTACGCTCGTGATTCAATTCTTAGAATCCCTCGTTCGCTCGGGATTCAAAATCAGCACTCGAGGAAAACATCAACTTTGCCCTCTTGTTGCACAAATAACTATTTCACCTCAGCAGCTCGAAATGGCATCCTTTGCTGCGAGAAACCAGTGTGCAAAATCGCATTTTGCACACTGGTTTCAGTGAGGAAAAGTGATTTGAAATTCGAATGTCGTAGATTGACACGTGGTAGTGCATGGCGGTCATTGGCTAGCCTGTCTATGAAAAAAAACCTTAACGCACCTTTTAAAAATAAAAAAGCGGGAATTTGTTTCTGTTACGCTAGTTATTTGTTGAAAATTCATAAAACAATAAAGATGAGTGAAACCAGTGGCGAATACACTAATTTATCTCCAGAGAGAAGAGTTGAGACAAAAAGTGATTGTGATGAACAAAGTTCCCTTCCTGAGAAGCACGTATGTAAGTTCTGAACAAAACAGAAACTTTTAATTTTCAAAATTACAATAACTGTTATTTGTTCTTTTAATTTCTAAAAAAATGCTTTATTTTTTAAATATATATAAATGAATACCCATTATGGATTAGTTGCTTCATTATGTACAAAGTTGTATCTTTTATTTGTAGGTAGTAATGTTCTCGCTGCTGAGGTGAAAAATTTTGTGTGCAACACGAGACCAAAGTTTTTTACATCTCGTTCCTTTGAATTCCTCGCTAGACTCGGGATTCTAACGTAGAATCACTCGCTACGCTCGTGATTCAATTCTTAGAATCCCTCGTTCGCTCGGGATTCAAAATCAGCACTCGAGGAAAACATCAACTTTGCCCTCTTGTTGCACAAATAACTATTTCAAATATCTGGGCGACCGAGCTCTGCTCGAATATGCCGAGAAATCGAATTTTCCCAGATACGAGCCTTAGCTAGGTCGATTTTTCGCCCCCGTAAACCCACGTACTGAAAATTTCATCGAAATAGAGCCGTTTACGAGAACGTGAGTACAAACAAATAAACAAATATTGCTCGTTTAATAGTATAGGATGTTTTTTGAGGATGAGCCATGAGTCTTGATGCACAAATGTGTAATGTGTGTCATAATATTATTACGTTTTGATAAGGTTATACCAAGTCGAGTTCGAGAGGATACTTTTCGGACTGTTATTTGTAGTTGTTGTAGACTACTACAACTACAAACTACCACTACTATTAGTTACTTTTACTGTGTACTGTTGTTACTGTTATTATAATTTAAATATAAATGCGAAAGTTCGAATTTGTGTTTGTTCCTATTGAGGAACATATAGAGTTATAGAACTCGACAAACACTGAACCGATTTGGCCATTTAAAATATTGATAGATTATGACCAGGAATAGGAGGCTTTCTAAAAAATGCACGGTTTCCGTGAGATAAAAAAGAGTAGCCCACGCGGGCGAAGCCGAGGGCGTCCGCTAGTTATATTCTCTCGACAGCCACTCTACAGAGATATTTTATCAAAACAAAATAAACTCACCTATCCCTCTCATTCCCACGCTCCCTCCTATCGTTCACCCTCTCGTTCCCTCTCTCATTGCCTCTCTCATTCCCCCGTCTATTATCTCTGTCTCTGTCCCTCCTATCGCCTCTCCTATCCCGCTCGCCGCGATCTCTGTCCCTCCTATCGCGGTCCCTGTCGTTCTTGCGATCGTCGTCTTGTTTCTCGTCGTTCGGCGGCGGTTGGGAAAATGGCGGCGGTTCTGAAGCGTTGAAACCCGGTGGGGGTTCCGACGCGTTGAATTTCGGCGGTGGTTTTGATAGAAGGGCTTGGATCTGTGGAATAAATGCTTATTAAACGAGGTGAAGTGAATAAGGTATTGTAAAACCATAAATAATTCGGGAAACATCGGAAACAATCGCATAAAATGACAAAAAAGATTGACGAAAAGTCATTTGGAAATGAAAATTACTCATAATTTCAACTTTATCGCAAACAAATAAATATCAATGTCATTTTTAAGAAAAGCAAATTAGTTGATGGCCGTGCGAGCTGCGCTGATAACGACGTGCACTTCTGTCGTATTCTGTTTTGTGGAATCATACACTGCTGTTGGACATATTCGGAAAACACGAAAATAATCGATATCCATTTTAAAGCTTGAAGTACTGTATGTAGGTCTAAAAAAGTTCTGCATAATTTTCATGCTACCACAGAATAAATAGATACAGAAGCCTGACTTCGCGAAAACATTTATTTTCATAGCGACTCTTGCTGCGACGCAACAAAGTGCAATTCAAATATCATTTATTCAGTAGGACCGATAGTCCACTTTGAATCGTCTTAAGAGCTAGGTGATTCTACTCCTGTTCTTTCGCGACCAACACCATGAAGAATCAGGGCAACAAACACGGTATGGGGCCTAACTTTCTTTCGGTGACACACTTGCTGCGACGCAACACAGTGCAATTCTTACTGTGATTCTGCTCCGTCCTTTTTAAGCCCGCAGAACTGACCTGATCTGGTAGTAAAGCTGGTCGATTATTCTCCGTATTATCTCCATTACTTTCCTCCTGATGCATATCTTCTGTATCGAGGTCCATCGCGTCGTCATCGTGAGAATCATTCGTGCGCTGGAACAAATACTTATTTACAATACAAGTCTGGGGTAGATTGCAGTAATGTGAAGATTGTCTAATCAGAGGCGTTTGTCATCTTAAACCAGTGAAATAAATTCGTGACTTTCAAAGGAAATTGCAAAGATATTTTGTTCATCATCTGTTCTTGAAATTAATAATGGAGGAGTCCATGGTTAATTTTAGTAAGTAGATATTATTACAAAATTTATAAATTTATAAAATGCAAATCAAATATTTTTTTATTTTAGGTAGTTGTAGCCGAATACCTTAGCCAAATCTTACAACCGTTCTCAAAAACTAGAATTTTGTCACAAAACAAAAAAAAAGGCATAGTAGGTAAGTAAGTACTTCAGTTCGTGTGAGTTAGTGGCCAACGCCGGTGACGGAGTTTTTAGGCCGCCCTAACGCCTCTGTTATGGCTTAACGACTTAAAAGCCGGGACTGACAATTTAACGTGAAGCACAGTCCCTCCGAAGCACAGAAGCGCTCAGCTCGTACCTAATGTCACTTGCCGACCTCTGGACTAGAGGATAAGTTACCTGTGGTATCGGCAAGGCGGGCGGCGCATGCTGTGGTATAACGGGCGCGAACATCGGCATATTGGGCATGCCCATCCCACCTACGCCGAGCAGGCCGGGCAGGAAACTGGGCACCATGCCTGAAACAAACAGACCATCGTAGCGGCTTCGAACATGAACGTGTTATACATTAAACTCTGTGCTTTGCCTAGGATACCAAGTAAAGTCAAGTAGCTTTACTAGTTTCAATATTCTTTCAATCTGTGATTTTTCTTACTGAGTTAGATAATTTGACACAAGCAAGCAAAAGCTCGCCTTTGCCACTACCTGTCACGATCTAAACTATTTTATAACTACAAGAATAAGGGCTGATTTTTCAATCGATAAATAACTTTTATCTGAGGAATAAATATGGCGTTATGACATATTTTCAATACAATATCTGTCAAATCGCATATTTATTTCCTCAGATAAAAGTTATCTAGGTTTTGAAAAATCAGCCCTAAATAAAATAAAATCACAGATAGTTAGAACATTGAAAGTTGGTGTAATAAGTAAAGATAGTTACCTGGTTGGCCCATCCCTTGTGGCGGCATTCCAGGTGGGAACCTGATCATAGGGCCCGTAGGGGGCATCCCCGCATCGCCGGGCATTCCTGTTCAAAATTCAAATATCATTTATTCAGTAGGACCGTTATGACCACTTCGAAACGTCTTAAGAGCTAGGTGATTTTACTCCTGTTCTTTCGCGACCAACACCGTGAAGAATCAGGGCAACAAACACGGTGTGGGGCCTAGCTTTCTTTTCGGTGATCCATTTCGGTGTTCAACCAACCACACATTAGAACCATAGTACTTTAATTAGGAACTAGGAATTAGTTGACACATGAGAATTACTCACGTAAAAATATCGTGGATTTAGATAAGTACCGACAATGTTTCGATTCATCCGGAGAATCTTCATCTGGGTAAGGAGGGAGTTGCGGTCACACACACAATGGGCGTTTTTACACTGGACGATAACTGCACGATATCGTCGGACTGGTAGTTTGATACATATTCTAATAAACGCCTTCACATTCAGTCGGGCCGATATCGGGTGACGACACAGTTTTTTTACGCCGTAAATAAAGGTGAAGCAAATAAGTACATGTAACTTGTTCACCGCTGCCATTAGTACCTCGAATATTCTATTACACTTTTGGAATCGCGCGGTTACTTTTGCTGGCGCAATGCGACTAACCGCATAAGCTGTTGGTTATATCGTGTCACATAGGTACCGATATCGTTCAGATATCGTAGGACGATATCGTGGTCGTCCGAGCACCTATCGTGCAGTTATCGTGTAGTTACAGTTATCGTTCAATTCAAAAACGCCCAACGTCAAGTACAACTCACGGAAGTTTTGAAAGTGAAATAGGAATTAGTTAACAAAAGTTTTTTACCACTCTCAAGGACAGGCCGATCTTATGGCTCAGGTACTTATCACACATCCTCGATGTATATGAGTGTTGTATGCTATATTAATGTTACATTACCTGGTACTCCGCCGGGCATATTGGGAGGCCTGATGCCGGGTGGTAAGCCTGGGGGCATGCCGGGAGGAAGGCCGCCGGGCATACTGGAACAAACATTTCAATCAATAGTGGTTTAGCTGGATCATACGCTTCTTCTTCTTCGTCGTGTCGACGATACAAATAATCATTAAAGCTTGCGCTCCCAATACTTTGCCACATAGCTGTTATTATACGCTGAAGGTCAAATACGCATAAAGTCAAAACCAACATAATGTCAAACACGCACAAAGAAATTGCGAATTCATCTTGCGAAAACTTACATCTTTCTTGTCATTTTGAGTATTTGACTGAATGAATTGACATAAATGTATGTTAATTTCGTGGTGTTCAAGTTTATAAGTAAGGTCCTATATTATAGGGCCTAATTATAGGGCCAAACACTGGTTAAATAATGCTCAAGATTCGCCCTGTCTCTATTTGACACAATCTAATAAAAACGATGTATCAATTTTAACAGAATTTTATAAATAGAGGGAAAAGTAAATGTGTATGTGAGTAGCGGAAGGTTTAATGCCCGACTACTGAAACGCTACTTAAATATTTGAAACGTAGGTACTTATCTATTTGAGACGTTCTTATTTTTACTCTTCAGAATCGTATACAAAAATGACAGTTAATGTGAATGACAAGCGCCACTTAAACTTAGTAGTGTTTCAGTAAATTATGTAAGCCTCATACTTCAAATAAGTTGAAAATATTGAATGATTCAAATGCTTATAATTACTTACCCTGGTGGTGGCATTCTGGTTACGGCTAAGTTAGCTGGGGAGCCTAGTGCAGCGGCCGCCATATCTGTAGGGGAAAAAAACAATTTTTAAAATCTACTAAGTATTGATTAGAACTATAAAAGTTGAAGTATTATTTTTTAATCTTGTCTGGGAGAAATCTATACTTCTATAATAAAGCGAAAGAGTTTTTTTGTTTGATCGCGCTATCTCAGGAACTACCTACCAGTCGGATTTGAAAAATTGTGTGCGTGAAGCAAGGTTGTCACCGCATGAATAATTACTGTACACTGTGGTCTCGGTCTCGTCGTGGCGTCTGCGCGCGTGGCGCGTCCCTAGCTCAAAGCTAGCCCCTCGCCAGCCCAAATTCGGTCACACGGTGAGGAAGCCCTGATTGGTAGGGGGACGGAGACAGTGGCCATATACTATCACTACAGGGGCAACGCCGCGAGAGCGCTGTTGTAATATAATCAGAAAAGTGGTGAATTATAATGCTGGACATTTCACACGGCATCATCTAACCCCAAAGTTTAGGCTGATCGCACACCTATCCGCACCCAATTCTCTACGTACGATACGAATACTCTATGTAGGATTCGACCGCTGGCAGATGTGCGAGGTTTCATATGATTTCATATAAAGAATTCTAAAATTCGATTCGATCAGCGCGTTCGGCGCGGATAGGTGTGCGGCCACCATAAAATTACATTTAAGTTACCTGGCGGCATCTGCGGTCGCATGGGCGGCGGCAAACCGGGCGGCAGGGAGATCATACCCGGGGGCATCCCTAGCAGAGACAGATTCTCCATCATTGACTTCGGCATTATCTGGGAACAACAATTTTGAGGTTAGCTCAATTTGGGGAATCCACCATGGATTCGTACCCCAAAGGAAGAGTACGTGGTTCTCTGCAACGGGCCGGCCCATCTGCCCCACTTGCCCGTGGTCTTTCGACCAACAGTTGTTGTTGATTGGTTGTATGTATTTATGTCGATCGCTCCCGAAAACTTAGCTTGCGCGATCTAAACATTGTAGCCACATATATCAGTATTATATGTGGCTAAAAGCAGCAAAAATAACACTACTCACCCTAGGGGGTAGCCACGGTGGTAAGGTTTCTTCATCAACCATCCCACCGTCTTCCAACGCGTCTAGTTGTAACTCTCCGAGAACCCAGCGAGCGTGGAGCGATGCCCAAGGTAAGTAAGATACTCCTAACTCCGCCTCCCATTGTTCTTTCCATTCCCTGCCTTTAACACCTTTGCCCGGCGCCCACGCCACCTGACAAAATAAGAAGTAAGTTAGAAGTATATTTTTAGAGTAGTTATAATCATAGCATAAAGCACTCACTAGAAGAAAATAAAACAATTGCACTATGCTCTTTACACGAGCCATTTGTTATTGAAGTGAGCGCGTGAGAGTGAGTTATTATTATTAACTCACTAGATGCGGGGCCCATCACTGCTCGTAAACATTAGGACCCCATCTACGAGTTATTGCAACAATAGTATAGGATAACTCACCGTAATTTCCTTAGAGTGTAGTTTATGTTTGTTCAGTTTATTGAGCGCCTTGTAAGCGTCACGACGTCGCTCCATCACAACAAAGGCACAGCCTCGAGGCGCCACAACGTCGATGGACACAACGCCGCCGATACCGCCGAATAGATCCGATAGTTCTTCTGGGGTCGCTAGTTTAGATAGATGGCCGACCCATAACGTTGTACTGCATACTGGAAAAGATAATTGGTTTCAGTGAGGGTTTGGGGAACATGGTGGAATCGTTCCCCAAAACCAGAGTAGGTGGTTCCTCTGCAACGAGCCGGCCCATCTGGCCCACTTGCCCGTGGTCTTTCGACCAGCAGTTGTTGTTGGCTGGTCGGATTTATGTCGATCGCGGCTGAAAACTTCGCTTGCGAGATCTAGACATTATGCTGTTGTGTGGCGCCATCTTCGCTGAAGCTCGTAGTGCGTAGATGCATAGATGCATAGATAAATAATGACCGGGAATAAGACATAGGCTACTTTTATCCGGGTACCACGCGTGCGAAGCCGCGGGTGGAGTGGAGGCTAGTAATTTATAAATTGATAATTTCTAATAAATAAATAATTGACTAATTGACGCATTTTCAGAATTTTAGATTATTTGCAGATGTCTAAGGGAGAGGGTAGGCAGATAATACATCAGAGCATACATTTGGCACTTTCAGCATGTAGTTTTAGCATCGATAGATGACAGGTTGAAAGCCAATCGCCGTCTATTAGAATTTACTAGAAAATTTCAAAATCTGTTTAGTATCACTGTGGTATCACTGAGGAATAAGGAAATGCTTTTACTGTGCAATTAAGTACTTTAACCAATAAAATTTTATAAGATTGCTACCTTCCGCCCGCAGCTTCTATTCCAGGTCATAAACTATGTTTCTTCCAAGTTTCATTAAAATCCGTTCAGCCGTTCTGGCGTGATTTAAGTAGATATGGGGCATCATCATTCTCCTGCCCTTATCCCACGCTAAGTGGGGTCGGCACAACATGTTTTTCTCTTCCACTCACCTCTATCATTCGTCAACTCTGAATCCACTCCTCTCACATTCATATCCTCTTTCACACAATCCAACCACCTCTTCTTCGGCCTTCCTCTACTTGTGTACCCTGTCACACTCATACTCATCACTTTCTTTGTGACATGGATTTCATCCCTCCTCATAACGTGTCCATACCAAGCTAACCTAGCACTCCTCACCTTTTCAATAATAGGCGCCACTTTCAAACTTCCTCTAACATACTCATTCCTTACTTTATCCAAACGTGTCACCCCACACATCCATCTCAACATCCGCATCTCAGTAGCATGCACTCTCCTTTCATCAGTCTTCTTCATTGCCCAACACTCTGATCCATACATCGCGACAGGTCTGATAACTGACTTATACATTTTTCCCTTAAGCCTAAGAGGCATTCGCGGGTCACATATCGTCCCTGAGACCTGTCGCCACTTCATCCATCCCGCATTCATCCTATTATTTACGTCTCGGTCAATATTGCCGTCGTTTTGGAGAAGCGAACCAAGGTACTTAAAATCGGAGCAGACTGGTAGGGTTACACCATCTAAGGCAATTTGGGAGAAACTAGAGGAGCCACTGAAGTTGCAGAACAGATATTCTGTTTTAGTGCGGCTGATCTTAAGGCCCACTTTCTCTAGCTTCTCTTGCCAGTTTCCCAGTCTGCTCTGTACCTCGGCTGCCTCCTCTCCGACGAGAACAATGTCATCGGCGAAAAGCATGCACCAGGGTGCCTCCTCCTGTATGTCTGATGTCAAGGCATCCATTACCAGGAGGAACAAATAAGGGCTTAAAGCCGATCCCTGGTGCAAACCTACTGCCACATTGAACTCGTCAGTGACGCCGGCTTCGGACCGGACGTTCGTGCGTGCTCCTGCATACATCGCATTCACAAGCCTAACATACTTCCCTGGCACTCCTTTTTCTTTCAAAGCCCACCACAGAACTTCTCGGGGGACACGGTTGTTAGATATTTAGTCATTATAGAGGGCAACACTATTTAGGATAATTTAGTTACTTTAAGAGGGCAACATTGTCTGTGGTTTTGGGAGTATTCTTTTACAAAGAAATAAACAGCAATTAATATAATTTGCGTGGTATTAATTAATTACCTACACCAAGTTATTCAATATATAACATTGGCGACGAACGTGAAACGAACCATAAGAAGTGTGTAAATCTGGACAGTAATAAAATTATCATCAAACCTCGAAAGTGAAAAACAAATGCTAGCGGCTAATGGAGTCTGTTGAAGAACAAATCAAACAAGGAAAGAAAGCATGGATTCAAGATAAAAACAAGAAGGAGCTTATAGAAATTGCGAATAAACTAGGAAAAACAACAAAATTTTCAGACTCGCATTCTATCCAAGAACTACGAAATTATTTACGTAATTACATTGATGAAATCTCAGAGCAAGATTTCGATTCATGTTCTGAGGACGAAACAAAAATGACAACCAAAATGGCGTCTGCGTCAATAGTAACGTTGGAAATATTTACCGGTGAAAACTGGAATGCATACATTCAACAATTCGAGTGTTTTGTTCTACTGAATGATATACCAGAAACAAAAAAAGTGCCATTACTTATTACAAAATTAAGTACCAAGGTTTATGAACTACTATCTACATTGTGCACACCAAATTCACCGGTAAACGAGAAATATGAAATAATTTGTGACAAATTGAAGAAATATTACCACCCAGTTCAAAACTATGCGTTACACCAAGCAGAATTTCGAAAAAGATGTCAGAAAAACAATGAAACTATAGAACAATATGTAATTGAACTAAAGAAATTGTCCAAAAATTGTGAGTTCAAAGATTTAGATTCTGAATTGAAAGAGAGATTGTTGAATGGCACATATTGTGATGCAGTAAAATTCGAGTTATTGAAAGCAGCTGATAAACCATTGGAAAGTTTAACTACTATTGGAAAAACTGCAGAGATTGCATACAAGTTAGCATTCAACCCGGAGAAAGAACAGGAACAAACAAAGATGTTTAAATTACAAGGAAGAAATTTCACTAGAAACAAAAATAGTGGCTACCGTCAGAATCCAGTCTCGGATAGTAAACAAAACGTTACTTGTTTTTGCTGTGGGAAAAGTGGACACATGAAAGCACAATGTACACTTCGTGACAAATTTTGCAGTGAGTGTGGTACCAAAGGACATATCTTTAAGCAGTGTAGTAAGAATAGAGGTTTGAAAGTGAATAAGGTGGAGACTACTTGTTTAGAGAATAATGTAGTAGATGAAGAAAAAAATAGCATGTCATCCGACACTGAAGTTTTCGACATATTTTGTTTTCATGAAAAAGGAAAAATTCCAGCAGTGATGTTGAAAATTACAGTGAATGGAAAGGTATTGGAATTTGAAGTTGACACAGGTGCAGATGTGAGTACAATTACTTTAGCTGAAAAGTCACACTATTTTCCTGACTTAGAAATGAAACAGAGAAATGTCATATTCACAAACTTTGATCAGTCAACTTCAACTCCACTAGGGGTAATTGAAAATTTAAATATTCAATACGGACCTGTAAATGTAAGTAATCAAAGATTGTTTGTTGTGAAAGATGGTTTACCAAAGATAATGGGAAAAGATTGGCTCTCTTTATTACAATTATGGCCCCCAAAGTTTGAACAAAAAGTATGTGTGGAAGTACACAAAGATAAATTAATTAAAGAAATAAAAAATGACTTTGCTGAAGTTTTTGAGCCTGGTATGGGCAAGTTTAAAGGTGAGCCAATCCGATTGTCTATGGAACCTGGTGTCAAACCCATTTTTATGCCAGTGAGAACCGTTCCATTTGCATTGAAAGATAAGGTTAAAGAAGAAATTAAAAGATTGGTTGAAGAAAAACGAATTGAACCAGTGGAGTATTCAGAGTGGGGTACTCCAGTGGTTCCTGTCTTAAAACCGGATGGATCGGTTCGATTATGTGGTGATTTTCGGATTACTATAAATAGGTATTTGCAAATTGATCATTATCCATTGCCAACAATTAATGATATTTTAATGAAAATTCAGGGTAATACTTATTTTTGTGAGTTGGATTTGCGGGAAGCATATTTACAAGCACCATTGGATAAAGAGTCGCAAAACTTTGTAACAATAGTCACGGAACAAGGTATCTATAAATACTTATATTTACCTTTTGGCGTTAGTACTGGACCAGGGTCTTTCCAAAGGTTAATAACACAGAAGCTAAATGGTTTGGATGTAATAGCATATATTGATAATATTTATATTTATGGTAAAACAATAACAGAAACATATGAAAAATTAAAATTAGTACTGCAAAGACTTAAGGAAACTGGACTTAGATTAAAAATAAATAAGTGTAAGTTATTTGAAGAAAAACTAGATATTTTTGGATTCGAGGTAAATAAGACAGGTATAAAAATAGTTAAAAGTAAAATAGAACCTATATTATCTTTGCCACGACCAGATAACATAAAATTATTAAAATCATTTCTAGGAAAAGTTAATTATTATAACAGGTTTTTGCAAAATATGGCAATAATATTGAAACCATTGTATGATTGTTTAAAGAAAGATAAATTTGATTGGTCAAAGGAATGTGATGAGTCATTTAATAATATAAAAAAGGCACTATCAAACACATCCTCTTTATCACATTTTGATCCAAATTCAATGGTCATATTAACATGTGACTCAGCAGATGATGGTGTAGCTGCTGTGTTATCAATAAAGGATAGTAGTAATGTCATAAAACCTGTAGCATTTGCTAGCAAAAAACTGAATGATGCACAAATTAAATACCCAATATTAGAAAAAGAGGCTTATGCCATTGTTTTCGGAGTGAGTAAGTTTTATGAGTTTCTGTATGGTCGAAAATTTGTTTTGCAAACTGATAATGAGGCGTTATCAAAAATATTAGGACCAAAGTACGGTATACCAAAAATGGCAGCTAGACGGTTGCAATATTGGGCAATATTCTTAGGTGGTTTTGACTATGAGATTCAACATATTAAGTCAAAAGACAACCCAGCAGATTATTTGTCAAGAGTAAGTACAAAATTGCATGATAATGATACTAAAGACTCTACAATTATTGATAAGACTTTTGAAATTAACACTGTTAATTATATAAATGAATCAAAATTAGAAATATTAAATTGGCAAACTGTACAAAAAGAAACACAAAAAGATAAAGTCTTATGTGATATTCTTAGATATAGTAGAGATGGCTGGCCACTAAAAAATGATTTTGGTGAAAATTATGAACCCTATTTTAAAAGGAAAAATGAGATTACTGTAGAAAGAGAATGTATATTATGGGGTTACAGAGTAATTATACCTACAAAAATACAGGATGATGTAATGTCCGAACTACATGCAAGTCATTTAGGAATAACGCGTATGAAAGAGATAGCTAGATCATATTTTTGGTGGCCGGGCATGGATGAAAGCATTGAAAATGTAACTAAGAACTGTTTGGTTTGTTTGCAAAACCACAAGAATCCTGAAAAAATCAAGTTATCAGTTTGGCCACAGCCACCAACAGTGTGGCATAGATTACATGCTGATTTTCTAGGTCCTCTTTATTCTAAAATGTTCCTAGTGATAGTGGATGCATATTCTAAGTGGCCAGAAGCATTTGTGATGAGTAATATAACTGCACAAAAAACTATTCTAGTATTTAAAAACATTTTTGTACGGTATGGGTATCCGTTACATTTAGTGACAGATAATGGTCCAACATGGACTAGTGAAGAATTTAAAACATTTTGTAAATTGGTGGGTGTTAAACAGTCTTTCACTCCAACATACTATCCGGCTACAAATGGACTAGCAGAACGGTTTGTTGAGTCATTTAAGTCACATGTTAAAAAAATAGTACAGAGTGGGCAGACTGTGGAATATGCTACTAATCTGTTCTTGTTTGATTATAGATGTACTGTACATAAAACTACTGGTCAAAGCCCAGCTAAGATTATGTATGGAAGGGAGTTGAGATGTCGTTTCTCATTGCTGCGGCCAAACCCGTTATATGATAAAATTGACAATGAACAAATAAAATTAATAAACAAAAGTAAAAACAAATATAAAACATTTATAATTGGGGAAAGGGTAATGGTTAAGGATTTAAGGAAAAACAAAAAGAATTGGTCTTTAGGTAAAATAATTGACATTTTAGTACCCGGTGTGACCTATATGGTAGAAGTGGATGGTCTGCAGTGGAAACGACATGCCAACCAACTATTGGAATGTGGGCAGAGTTTAGAATTATAGTTAGAACATAATTTTTAAAGATATTATATATGTGTAGGTATAATATAAAAAAATATATAAGTATAGGTATATATATATTTTGTTAGGGTAAAGTGGGGGAGAGTGTTAGATATTTAGTCATTATAGAGGGCAACACTATTTAGGATAATTTAGTTACTTTAAGAGGGCAACATTGTCTGTGGTTTTGGGAGTATTCTTTTACAAAGAAATAAACAGCAATTAATATAATTTGCGTGGTATTAATTAATTACCTACACCAAGTTATTCAATATATAACAACGGTCGTACGCCTTTTCCAGGTCAATGAAAACTAAGTGCAAGTCCTTCTGCGCACGGCGGTACTTTTCGCAGAGTTGGCGTAATGCAAATATTGCATCCGTTGTCCCCCGTCCTGGCATAAAACCAAACTGGTTCTGGCTAATCGTGCACTCTTCTCTCATTCGTCTATCTATCACTTTCTCCCAAACTTTCATACTGTGTGACATGAGCTTTATTCCTCGGTAGTTGTTACAGTCCTGTACATCACCCTTGTTTTTGAAGATGGGCACCAGTGAACTGCTGCACCACTCTTTCGGGATCGCCTCTTCCAGTAACAACTTGTTGAAGAATAAAGTCAGCCACTTCCATCCATCAGCCTTTAAAAACTTCCATACTTCAACTGGTATTCCATCTGGACCAACCGCTCTACCGTTTTTCATACTCTGAACAGCCATTTTAACTTCATCCACACTTATCATTTCTACCACACCCAAATTTACTGGCACGTCCTCTAGTTTTCCACTCCACACATTCTCTTCATTCATTAACCTTTCAAAATAACCCTTCCAGCGATCTTTTATTTCTTCATCTTGCATTAAAACCTTTCCACTATCGTCTTTTATACATTTCACGTGCGTTATATCTCTAGCATCTAAGTAGATATGGGGCATTCCATGTAAAAGAGGAAAATGACAAAAATTTTGAAATTCCATTAAACGTTTATATTTCAGTAATAACCTACAGCTAAATATCTAATCTACTTGAATCTGTAGAAAAATATTAAAAAAATACAAAATAAATTTCATTTTCGTCAGTGCGAACTTTTACTTCAGCCAAAAAAATACTCTGGGGGAAAAATATATTTTACTGGCAGCACATTTTTCGGTCTTTCTGTCAATTGTAGAAAGTTGGCGCGTGTATATTACTGAAAGTGTGAAAAAACCTAAGTAACTAAATAAAAAAAAAGTGAAAATGTTTGTTAGTTCTTGCGTAATTATTTTCTAAAAAGATTCATGTTGCCTGTCCCACTAGTCACACCAAAAGATATAAAAGTAGTTTTTCTCGCCTCAAATATGAGTTTATGAGTTCCGTTTCTTCTAGGAGTAACAATAAACGGTTGGTGTACCATTTAAACATCTTTTAATGGTTATAAGATCAAAATTATGATCTAGAGACTATTTTGAAATGTGTCCAGCTAGTCACACTTGCCTCATGAAACATGTTTCAACTCTGGCTAACTTTGATATTTAAAGAGTTTTTAGCATATTTCTTTGTATAATAGAAGTGTTTAATCTTTTTTTTTACCTAACATGGTTATTAACTGGGCAAAAAATGTACAGATCGATATTTCAAATAAACGAAATACTGATCCGATAATAAACAGTTGGGAGACCAAATTTTCTACCAATTTGCAGAAAATGTTATTTTTTTTTTAATATTATTACTTTTAAAGTTATTTTCTAATTACGGATAAATTTATTTTCCTTACTTAAATTGTAAGAAAGAGGTTTCCTTTATTTTTGTTATTACCTAGCAGCGCCCACGCGGCGTTACCCGCGCAGTGATGGTATATGGTGATGATGATAGTGATAAAAAGAAGCCTATAACCTTCTTCAAGAATTAAGCTATCAAATGTAGAAATAATTTTTTCAAATCCGACTTCTAATACCTGAGATAAGCGCGTTCAAACGAATAGAGAGAGAAAAACATTATAGAGAACCAAAACTTACAAAGATTTAGTTTATTTCTTATATTTGCACTGTTTTAGTTTTCCTTTAAGGTGGAAATGGAACAACTACATTAATAAAGTTGAAACAACGATAAAACTGATTTTAATCAACAACAATTTTACATAATTTCGCACTCGTCCCACTAGTCACAAACACCTGTCCCACTAGTCACAAATTAAAATATTTTTTTCTTTGTTTCTACGAACGTTATCAGTTTAATTTTTAATGGAAAGCAAGGCTTATCCTTTATAGTTTACAACACAGGAAAAGCTAATTTGAAAATTAAGTGGTTGGACTGAAATATGTCTTTGAGTGCACAAAGGCAAAAGACAGGGATTTTTCAGTGTCCAGCTAGTCACACTCAATCAACAAGTAGTTACAAAGAGCTCATAAAGTATATTGTTTTTTCTTTATAGAAATTGGATACATTAGTCATTAATCTATGTTAGAAAATATATTTCACAATTCTATAAGTTTCGACAGCAAAAATATAGCTCCCAATAGGTCAAATTCTGGAGTCAAATGTCCCACTAGTCACTATGGAATGCCCCATATGTAAGATATTTGTTTCAACAAAGAAAAATAAAAAAATCCTACCACTAAGGTTCTCCTTCTTGATTGGTGGTAGACCCTTCTTCTCCCTTTCTTTCTGCTTCTCTCTGTCTGCCTCCCGTTCTTTGTAGTCCCTTCCTTTCTCACGGTCCCTCTCCTTTTCTCTATCTCTAAAATATAAAATTATATAAGTCAAAATTTCGTCTTTTACACTAAAACTGAAAGATTCAAATATAGAGTACAGCTATTTAGAAAATGTCGCCTTCAATGTAATCGTTGTTTTTATCATAAAATCCTTTACTAAATAACATTGTACGAGCACATACATTGTCCTACTTAATTATAATTACTGTCATCTAAGCACTTTACGCCAGCAATCATATGCAACGATTTTCGCGTTCGGTAATCGATCATACCTCGCGTCTCATTATCATTTCATCAAAATCATAAGTTTTCTTACAAGATATCAGTTAAAATCTCAGAGTTTTACTGATATTAGACTACTTTGAACTATCCCTTATCCAGGGTGTGAAGTATATCCTTCAAACAGCTGGATTTTTTATCCAAGTGCTCAACGTTTTCATCCCTTACACGTACGGTACAGTGCAAGCTAAATTATACCTTATGTACAATGCGGGTTATAGTGCGCCGCAAACTTTATGGCGGCTGAAGTGCGCGGCAGTTTTGACTTTGCGCAGGTACAGTCAACGTAATTGCGGGGAGGTGAAGGTGGTGAGGGGCGGGGCTAGGCGGGCTATGTAGATAAAGTTTACTCTATTCTATTGCGTTGACTGTACTTGCGCAAAGTCGAATCTGCCGCGCACTTCAGTCGCCATAAAGTTTGCTGCGCACTATATCATTCCTTGAGCTAAAATGGCCTTATCTTTAGAGTGTGTACTATATTCACCTGTCTCTATCCCGTCGTCGTCTGGGCGATCGTGATCTCGTGCGCGACCTGCGCCCGCGGCGTCGCGGGGACTTGGAGCGGGACCGGTGGCGACGGGACCGCGGAGACGGACTCCTACAGACAAAACAATTTATAACACATTGGTAAACATTCGCTACAACAGGCAACAGCGCTATCTAGCTCAAACTAAGCAAAGCTTGTACTCTGGGAACCAGTTAACTGATAGAATTCTTGTATATACTTTTTGCAAATACATAATATACTTATTATCTACACTAATATTATAAAGAGGAAATATTTTTTGTTTTTTATTTGTTTGTAACAAAAGGGCTCCGAAGTATTGGACCGATTTTAAAAATTCTATCTGCACTTGATAGCTAACCTTTTGAGGAAGGTTATAGGCTACTTTTCATCATCATTAGCACCATATACCATCACTGCGATGGCTACGCTGTGAGGGCGCTGTTAGTACCTTATAACACCCAGACATACATACATAAAATCACGCCTGTTACCCATCATAGGGGTAGGCAGAGACCCAGACACAGAACAATTATTTTATTTTAAAATTCTAATCTAATAATAAATATTCCTAGTACAAGCTTACCTAGAATCATTAGCATCAGGAATCTCTATGACTTGCGGGCCGGCGTCCACGAACTCTATATCAGACTCGTTCGCCATGTCGTCCTTACCATCGTTCTGCTGATCTTGATTACCCTGAAATAATATTCACATGTTAGAGCGTTTAGATACAATTATAGTAATACTCTTAGTGCCAATTCAGACGTACCACAACCACACGACACCGACAACCACACCACAACGACGCGACGTGGTCGGGCGTATATTTGTATTGAAAATGAATTTCCAATTCACACGTACCACATTTTGTCGTTGTTATCGACCACCTGTTTAATACGACCACATCGCAACCACATCGCAACCACATCGCGACGACATGACGTCATCAACAGCGCGCGCCTAGCTGGCGCCTGCCACATCGACATTTTGTCGGTACCACAACGCAACTGCAAAAAGTCGCTGCGACACTATTCACACGTAACCACAGCTGGACCACATTTTGTCGCTGCGACGTGGTGTGGTAGCGGTACGTGTGTTTTGACGCTTAGGGGGGGGTCTATTAATTACGTGAGGTGATTTTTGCGATGAATATTTGTTCTAAATCAGTCCACGGGGATTTCTATGTGGTCTCAAGAGTGATTAGAACCAACATGTCCATGAGTTTTTAAATAAAATAATCGGCATTTGACGTTTCTTGCGGAAAAAAAATATTACATGATATTTGGCTCGACCCCCTCATCCCCCCTTAAAGCCTCACGTAATTAAGGACTTGAAAATGATATAAGGAGTATTTCTTACCAGAAATGGGAGACCTTGTTGATTTTGGTTTTGTTGTAGCTGCATATCTGACATCATTGGCATTAGATTCTGAAATAATAAGAAATTCATTGTTTTCACTGTAATCCTTCCAACTAATATTATAAATTCGAAAGTATGTGAGGATGAATGGATGTCTAGATTAATAGATATATGGATGTTTGTTACTCTTTCAGGCAAAAACTACTGAACGGATTTTAATGAAACTTAGAATATATAGAAGACCTGGAATAACGCTTGCCTACTTTTTATCAGGGTAGGTATCACGCGAACGAAGCCGCTGGCAAAAGCTAGTTTAAAATAAACCCTTCACTCTTGGTGAAGTGTTTTGAGGTGGGTTGACACTAAGCGAGGAAAGTTACGAGCGGAAGATAATTCCAAATAAAACTTACTATTCTATGTGCAGTGTGGTTATTTTTCATTAACTCATCTGTATTACTTACAGGTATCTGCATGCCAGTCATTAGCGACATTTGTGCCTGCAAACTCTGCAGCTGCCTCATTATCTCAGGGTTTGTGAGTATACTGAAAATAAATACAATTTTTGTAAAGACAAAACTTTTAGTTAAATACACGTAGCTCATAAGACTATGAAAAACTGAGCAATGACAAGTCTATGATACTAGCCAATGCTACGGACAATTTTGGTGTAAGTTTGTTCATACATAGCTAGTGGCCAACTCAGTGACAGATACAAACGCGATGCGAACGCGCAGTTCAAAAACGCGCTGCAGAAAACGTTAAGAAAACGATAAATAACAAATAGGCAAGTTTGTACATTTGTTAATTCTACACACCAGAACAACTCAACGACCGTGACTAAAAGAGCATAATAAAGTAAATAAAACAAGTAGTTCTCGCTTTTGCCGTTGGACTTGAGTGCTGGCGCGGACTCTACATATAAATCTAAGTAGAAAATATGAAGAACTAATGCAGTTTTTACCTGGCCATGGCATCTGTTGGGTTACTCCCCTGCTGCTGACTTGAATGGCTGGTGTGAGTGGCGTGGTGTGAGTGACTCGTGTGGGTTGAATGACTCGTGTGGGTGCTGTGAGAGGAGGTAGGCAACGGCGGGTCCAACATCATCGGCTCATCTTCACTCTCGTATTCAAAGTCATTCAGCAGTTTCCGATTGAATTTCATGTTCGGCGGGCCGGATGGTTCATCTTGGAACTGGAATTAGAAAATAATTCATTTAATTATGAGCTTGTGTCACCAACTTCAAGTTGATTGGTTTATTCAACAATTAAAAATATTTAATACCAGTGAAAAACAAATGTTTAAACATCTGCCAATCAGTGCTACTTAGCGATAGCACAAAATAGGTACAAAGCTGTAAGTACATTGGCGGTTGTGAAAAATAGTTACGAAAATGGACCAAAGGACCGGGTAACCAGTGCCGGATAGCCGGTGGCGAAGTGTATGCAAGTGACGACGGTACTTGCCTGCCCTGCCCTTAAAAAGTTCCAACACAAACTTCGACATACCATTTCACCCCTTTTTAAGGGTTGTTTCGAAAAGCCCTGAAACACCGTGTCCGTTTATTTTGAATTTATAAATATAATATACAACCCGAGTCTCAAGCCAATCGCACCGCCCTTAAAAAGTTTCAATTCAAACTCTGACACCCCATTTTGCCCATTTTTAAGGGTTGTTTCGAAAAATCCTGAAATATGTGTTCATTTATTTGTCATCAATAGTATTTAAACCCAGATTCAAGCAAATCGCACACCTTTTAAAAAGTACCCATAAAAACTTTGACACCCCATTTCACTCCTTTTTAAGGGTTGTTTTGAATAATCCTGAAATACGTGTCCATTTATTTTGCATTTTAAGTATGCAAACCGAGTTTCAAGCAAATCATACTACGCGTTAAAAAGTTTCTTACAAACGTTTTCACTACTTTTCACCCCTTTAGGGGTTGAAATTCGAAAATAAAATGCCTTAGTGGGTGGTTTTACTAGAAAAGAAAGCTACATTCCAAGTTTTAGCTTTCTAGTTTCGTTCATGAAACCACCATTATCGCGCCATTTTTGTACCAAAACACCATTTTCGCGCTCGATTTGAACTTAGCTGTAATAGAATGAAATAAAGTACATTCCAAGAGCTTTCATATGACATATGTTTCATCACTGTTGGACGAGGGGGCCCAAAATGTCGCAACGTTCTTTAAAACAATTCAAAGTGAATTCTTTACTAGTGAACAAATACCTATTGATTTTGTCTATGCATACCTGGTTGCCATCCATTGGCGAGGACATCCGAGGAGAATGTTGTGAGGATGGACCAGGGGATAACTTGTTGTCTGATGTATTATGGCTGAGATTGAGACTGCTCCCTGTAAATAACATAAATTTTATTGATCAATTATTTATTTATTTATTATTATTTATTTCCTAGCCTGTGTCGTCCCTCTGCAGGGCAAAGGACTCCCTAAAACCTTCTAAAAAGCTAATTCAGGCAGCTGTTTTGCTGAAGATAAGGCTCAGGAAAATGTTTCATTATAGTTTTTTATGTACATGATTATGACATTAGTCTAAATCACTTTAATATTTTTTTGGCATTCATTCAGTTGCCCCCAGAGCTGCTCATTAACAATGAACTAACAAAATCTTTCTTTTTAATTTGAACTGTTAGTTGGTTACCAAAACTATTATAAAGTAGTCTTGTTGTGTCATCGTGACAATGAGTACTCTCCTTATTGTAACTCTTGACATATTTTGTTGATAATCTAGACTAAAATTAGGATTGCCTTAACATCATCCGCACCTTGATTACATAAGACTTGCAACAGCAGTGTGACAGCAATCACTATGCGACTGGTCGAAAAATATCACTAAAAATCGTACTAAGGAAGCCAATTGCACGTCTATTTTTCGCCTATCGCATAATTCTACTTTGGCTATAATGCATTTTGCGAGCGTAATACGATTTTTAGTGATATTTTTCGACCGGTCTCGTAGTGATTGCTGTCGCAAATCTTACGTAATCAGGGCGCAGGTGAGCTACCTGTAGAGTAAGACAAGTACCTTTTAAGTAAGAAACTTACCATTTGCATTGTTTTGCTGTTGAATCTCCTGATGCAGAGGGTGGTTGGGATCAGCCATGTCTAGTAGCGGCTGGATGACTTGTGATGTGAAAACATTGTTCTTCTGCCAGAGATTCAACACTCGGATTATGTTGCGCTGAAAATGTTTTGTTTTCGGTTTCAATACCCATGAATGATTTCAGAATAAACTTGCTTCTACTTATGAGAATATGGGCTGGTCACATTAAGTTGATTAATACTTAGAACTACTGGTAACATTAAGTCGGGTTCCAAAAGAAATGGAAGTTGGACCTAAATAAAAGAGAAAAACTATAACTGACACTTAATTATAAAAACCAGCAAAAATGTCTAAGCACTGATGTAGAAAACAAATTACACCTAGAACCCGATGTGGTGTTTATACCATAAACTACCCACACAATGCAAGCATTTTTGTCTATGAAGCGCTTTTTATGTATCACAGTTTATTACAACACTACCTCCGATGTGGTGGTAATACAATAAACTGCAACAGGTAGTGAGTGACTTACAAATGGTATTTTTGTCTAACATGAAGCGCTTTTTAAGTATCACGGTTTATTACAACACTACCTCCGATGTGGTGGTTAGACATTAAACTGCAACAGGTAGTGAGTTCACTTAACAATACAAGCAGTATTGTTGTCTAACATGAAGCGCTTTTTATGTATCACAGTTTATTACAACACTGATAAGAGCTTACTATAACCTAAAACAAATTTTACATAACCAACCTTATCTTCAGGGGGACACCTGAATAAGTTGGCAAATGTTTGCTGCATGTTCTTCGCGAACCGCGGCGCGAACACATCCTTCTCCTGTCCAAACTGGTGCCTGGACTGCCGTACTATCGAATCTATCACGTATAGACCAGGCACTTTGTACTCTGGCTTGCACTTTTGAATAAACTTCTCAACACTATGAACTACATGCTTGTAGAACTTGATGGCCTTTATAGCACCTTTGGTAATAGCACTCATCTTCGCCTTGGATATAGGCGGCTTGTTGTCGTACAACCCGGATAACTGTAACAAAATCATAGTTTAGGGTGATGCCACGGAACACCTCGATCCCTCCATCACTATTTTTTTGCGTTGAATTTACCTCCGCGTTGAACGATTTTACTTCCGACATATCCATTTTGTTTTATTTAACTTTTACAGTAAAAAAATACGCTCTTTATAACTAAAATGCAAAATTATAATCATTTTCGAAGCAAATCAACAATTCAACATGCTCAGAATTGTACAAAATGGCGTGAGATAGGGATGTTCGATACGATACGATATTTCCGTGTATCGATACAATGGCATACGATACACCCGATATTTGTATCGATACAATGGCATACGATACGGCGTATCGATACAACACATGCAAGGTGTATCGGATCGAAAGTATCGTATCAAATTATTTTGATAACGAATTGTTTTGACTTGCAAGTTACCCGGTTAAAAGGTGGCATAGGTCCTATTTCCGGTCATTATTTATCTATATTTATTCTAACAGGCAAATCGGTTCAGTGGTTGTCGAGTTTTAGAGGAACAAACATATGTCCAAACTTTCGCATTTTTTAATATTAGTTTGATATCACAAAACACCTTCTTTGACAGTTATAACTACACACATTTTCGTAATAGTGCACATTATTAAAATAAAATATATTTTTTTAATTAATAAAGTACCTGCATACTTTGTCTTGATTCGATACTGTATCGATACGATATATCGTATCAAATGCCCTGTATCGATACGCGTATCGATACAATGCGTTACGATATATTGCGATACGAAATATCGATACAATCCGAAATATCGAACATCCCTAGCGTGAGAAAGAAAGAAAGATGATGCTTGTGCTCTATGGACGACTCTATGGTCATCTACGACCATCACTATAGTCGCGTTCAGTTTTGATTGAATTAATTGATAGAATTTTTTTTTCTAGCACGTTTGAACACTCATTAATCCACGATTTATGAAACACAAGTTTTGAAAAATAAAACAAAAACGAAAACAGGACGGAATTTCCTGCTAAAAAGCCGTTTATAAATGTTATAAACTCACTTTTCTTTGCTAACAAAAAAATATTTCCAATTTTGTTTTTTTATGAACGCATTCTTCTCATTTCATTTTTATTTATTTGGCAACAAACCACAATTAAATTGTGGTTTGTTGCCAAATAAATAAAAATGGCAGAATACACTAACTGGGAGAATAAATTTTATTCTCCCAGTTAGTGTATTCTGCCAGTGTCAATGTCAAGTTTGATAATTAGTTAATGTCAGTCAAAGTCAAAAATGGAGCAGGACTGCAGGAGTCACAGATTAGGTAGAGATACTACGTATCAGATGGAAATGTCGGGAACATTTTAGTGTGGACTTGTGTTCACAGATTATATAGATGTTACTCGCTCCTGATTGGCTATCAGAAAACGATGTATGACGTTTTTTTTTTTTTTCTGCTACACCGGCACCGAGCAGAATTGTCATTCTACCAAACAAATTAATTTGGTAGGATTGCTTTTTTCATTCAATATTTCTAAGGCATTGATCTCAATGTGTACTATTGAGATCAATGCCATAGTAGAGGTCAGTGGCCTAAGGGAAAGAAGGTGTTGTTGATAGAAAACAACGAAACATAGTTAATCATTTATTATTATTTTTTAAATTTTTTCTTAACACTACATAGTAGGTATAGGTATTGTATATTATACAAAGTTGCTTCCCGCTGTCTGTCCCTATGTAAAAAAAAACATCACATCCGTTGCGTAGTTTTAAAGATTTAAGCAATGCTTTTAATGCTTAAGCAATCTTTAAAACTACGCAACAGATTTTGAGGCTTGAGCGCATTTTACGGACCTTTGTGTATTGCAGCCAAATTTTTATGGTAGAAAGGTAGTGACCTGGAAGGGCTTCCTGCAAAGTTTTATTTTGTAAGGCCTCCTAGTTTTTCTGAAATTAATTTTTGAAATTTTAAAATATTTTGAAAAATTTTGCCTTGGATCACTTATTGAACGCATTTTTGACACTTGATTAGACGTTTTTGACGTAATTACACCATTTTGAGTTGTCACTGTCAATAAAAAGCGCGGAATTTTGTGTTGTCAATGTCAAGAATTACTATTTTCAGTCATTGTTTGTGCCCGTTACAGTTGAGATCTTGTTGAGTACTCCTGTAACTAGACGACGTGACACAGAGCACCCCGACTTGAGTAGGTTAGGTTCTAAATGAGTGACAGATCCGACACAGAGCACCCCGACCCCACGTGGTCTTGTGCGTCACACCCCTAGAGTGTATATAAAAAACGCGGAGCCAGAAGCTCGCGTGGGAGGTTCTGAGTGGAGCAAGCCCTCTCAACCGAGCTAAGCGAAGGGGGGAGGTGGCGAGCGAAGCGAGCCGGCGACCTCCGTAGCGCAGCGAAGGTTGAGGGGGCTTGCTCCACTCAGAGGCGACTTTGCGAGAGTTCTGGCGGGAGCCCATCCCAGAAAGGCTTGAGTAGGTTAGGTTCAAAATAAGTGACAGATTCGATACAGAGCACTTTATTTTTCCAATTCTATTTTACAATTCTTCAAGTTAGGGGGGGTGGACCCCCTTTCAGCTACCCCACCCCTCAAAAAAACCTTAATTAATAAAAAAAAATTAATAAATTTTTTTTTTTTTTTTTCACCAATACAACCCCCTCCCCCGGGGGGGTCCAACCCCACCCCCCCCTCCCCCCCTCTCCGAAATACACATGGTCCGTATACTGCGAAACTTCCGATTTTGATGCGGTTTTTTTAATAGATAGAGTGATTCAACAGGAAGGTTTATATGTATAATACATGCATAATATAGTACCTAGAGAAACACTGATAAATCTTAGGTTTCTGTGATGTGTGATGTGACCAGTGCGTCTCGTTCTCGTTCTCGAAATCTCGTTCAAACTCACGTTTCTCAACAAATCACTGCATAAACAATCGAGCCACTTTTTGAGTCTGATTACACTACACACTGGGAATATGGAATACAGCGGCCTTTCGCAAATTTGTACAACCTGGTACAACACAAGTTAACACAACACTTATAATACATCGTAGGTACTGAAGGTACAAACCGTTTGCAGCTAATAAGGAACAGAAATAGGCGGGGAAAATCAACAAACTAAATACACAATGATCGTTAGACATTAGACCGCAGAGCACAGACTACCCACATCCACAGAGATACCTACCCTCAAAGATCTCAATCATTCATTGACATTGACATTGTCATCAAAATAGCAACTCATTCGGAATCGGAAGAGTTGAGGAGCGGAGAACGAAATGTCATACATCGTTTTCCAATCAATTTCCAATCAAAGCACAGATTATATACAAGTCCAAGCTTCTGACTAGGAACATTTCTACCCGTGGCAGGAGTGGCGCTTGCTTGCTTTGTGCTTTGCTTTGCGTAAAAAATAGTTTTGTGCGTAAAACTTTGTTTTTCATGATGTTTACTCATATTAGATAAAACTTTGAACGTTTGTAAACTCAGTTTAACTTAAATATTACTTGACTGGTTGTGTTTATATTGATAAAATTACTTTTTACCTTCCTGTAGAACAGGTTGCAGTTTACAGCGACTATTTTAATAACTACCTAATATAATTTCATTTGTTGTTCTTTCATCAGAAGAGGATGGCAGACGAATATGCTGCTGTTAAACGTGGAAAGCTGATATTAAAAGGAGAAAAGCCTAGGTGAGTGTACAGAATTATTACATTACCAATGAAGCGCTCGTGGCGTAATTTTCATAGGTCTAGTCTAGAGATTTTCTGGCGTTGCTTTTAACTTCAATGATCTATCATCGTTGAAGTTTAAACCATTCTGAATTCAGTGCACTAACTGCTTGTTCATTCATAAATTAGTGCTCTGTCCCGCACTTTGGCCTAAGAATTGCGTATTGTGCATCCTAGGGGCCTCATGGTGTTGAGTAGTGATGGTATAAGGTGGTGATGATGATGATGAAAAGTAGCCTATAACCTTCCTCAAGAGTTAAGCTATCAAATGCAGAAGAATTTTTCAAATCGGACCGGTAGTTCCTGAGATTAGTGCGTTCAAACAAACAAACTCTTCCGCTTTATTATAATAGTTTAAATTTCTCATTCCAGAGCTAAAAAACGTAAACACAAGAAGCAAAAGTCATCAGACGAGAACAAAGTTGATGAGGACCCAATAAAGCATGGAGGCTGGTGGAAAATTGAGAAAGTTGAGGATGTCACGGGATCCGTATCTATTGAATATGGAAACAACTCATACATATCAGCGTTAGACAATGGGTTGTTTACGATCGGAGCACCACACGGTGATGGTGAAGGCCCGTCTCCCGAGGAGATCTTCACAGCGTTCCCCGCTGGGGATAATAAGTTTGCATTGAAGTCTGGGTACGGGAAGTATGTGGGAGTGTCAAAGGATGGAGTGGTGACAGGACGATCTGATGCTGTGGGGCCCATGGAGCAGTGGGAGCCAGTGTGGCAAGATGGTAAGACCTAGTCTGTTAAAGAATAAAAAAAAACTTAATTTTATACTTATGTTTTAATAAATGAAAAAAAATATATTTACGTTTGTGTGCCTTGATGGGCACTTATATTTTCCGATTGGTTGGTGCCACAAAAATTTGGTAAGGATCGAGGATCTTCGAAGTTAAGAACAGAAATGCACCTCGAGAGAGCAGAAAATTGGTGTTTATAACATTGAAGTTGAATTTTTAAAATTTTCAGTTTAGCCATATGTTTCTATCTCCTTTCCCTAAACCATACTCGCCGTAACCAGACGTCGCTTACCATCAGGTGAGATTGTGGCTAAACTAAGGTCTATCTAGAATAAAAAAATAAAATACCTTTGTATGAAACCTTTCTGTGAGAAATAAATAAAGAGCATATCCTCCTTTCACAGGTAAAACAGCAATCCTCAGCTCCGTAAGCAAGTTCATGTCGGTGAGCCCTGATGATGATTCAGTGGTCGCGCGGAGTGTCAGCGCCGGCGAGCACGAGTTCTGCAACGTTCGCAGCAATCGCAGTCGGGAGGTGGTCGCGCCCGTTGTTGCAGAGGAAGAAGGAGATCTCAATGAAGTGGAGCTTAACTATGTGTAAGTTGATAAATAACTAGCAGCGCCTTCATGGCGTTAATCATGATGAAAAGTAGCCTTTAACTTTCCTCAAGAGTTTACCTATCAAAAGCAGAAATAATTTTTCAAATCATGTACCCACTAGCAGCGCCCTCGCGGCGTTGCCCCGTAGTGATGGTATATATGGTGGTGATGATGATGATGAAAAGTAGCCTATAACCTTTCTCAAGAGATATTATCAATGCAGAAATAATTTTTGAAATCCGACTGGTATTTTTTGAGATTAGCGCGTTTAAACAAACAAACAAACTCTTCCGCTTTATGTATTGGTATTAGGTATTTTTCCAGGTTTAGTATTTATTTTACGTATTGTACTACGCGCGTACGAAAAACGCAGTGTGCTGTGCAAACTCCCTTTTGGAATTTCCGTCTAGTGATAACATATTTAGCAGCAGCTAGCTTGAACTATAAGCTTTTATTTTGATAACAAACCTATTTCAGTCAAAACAAATGTGTGGAAATCTACAGTTCGGCCACACTGAGGATTGCTGTTGTTAGCTATTGTACTGTAACTCTATAGGAATCGCGGTCACTTAAAAACTGTAGTTTCAAAATGTAGGTAGATTACCTATGTTCTTTGTGAATCTTTGTCTGAGCAGCCTGAATATCCCAGAAATTTGCCATAAAATGTTGCTATTAACAATGTTAATTGTTAATTTTACAGAAAGAAGTTCCAAAAGTTCCAAGATAAGAAACAACGCGTGAACGAAGGCAGTTTGATAGAACTGAGGAAAGCGAAGACTGAAGGGAACCTCCACGAAACCCTGTTGGATAGGAGAAGCGTTATGAAAGCCGACCGATATTGTAAATAACATCTAATTTATGTTCTAGTGAAAATATAAGCTATTGAATTCAAATGGATTTTATATAACGATTTTCTTAAAAAAAATTGAGGACAGGCTTTGAAAGCCTGTACTTGACTCGACCACGTTTTTCATAAAACGATTTTCCTAAAAAAATTCGAGGACTGGCTTTCTATTATTGATTCTCAAGACCACAGAGAAATTAAGAATCGAAGCACACGGGCCACACGCCAAACGCCGCCACCTGCAGGGCTATTTTGACTCGCACGTAAAGTCGCTAACTCGGATTACTTCCTACAAAAATTGATTTTTTACGATGAATACTTTGAAATTGCAGAAGATGGTTTAAAAAAGTTATAGACATTTATATTGTGTAAAATATTCAAAGTAATTCTGCATTCTATAACTTTAATATTGTTCGAAAAAATCAATTTGTAGGAAGAAATCCGCGTCAACAGTGTGCGGCGAGTCCATTTAATATTATGAAAACTACTGGAAACAGGTTGGTGGCGGCGTTTTGTGGTAGTGGTCGGTGGCCCGTGTGCGGACAGAATAATACGTTTCAAGATGATATAAAATTAGTGTCAATTTTCATGGTTTAATTTTTATATTGATGAAATGTTCAGCGGGGCTAAAAAGGCCGTTATAGCAGAATCATAATCTGAATTCCACTATTGCCGTATCTTTTCGTAGACATGAGTGACAAGAAAATATTATACGAATCACACTGATTCTGCTTTATCGGCCTTTTTAGTCCCGCTGAGCTTTCGATAATTGCTCGATAACTGGTAAAGACTCAAACACATGTTGGGCCAGCCTAGGCCAGCTTAGGCAAGTGCGAGCTAGAAGGCGAATCGATGCAAGGCGAGAGCGATAAGAGGCAATGCTACCCTGGGCCAACATTGTGTTGATCTTTCAGTCTTTCGAGGTCAATCGTCGATAGTGTTGGGGTATAAGCCCTTATTAGGAAAAAAAAGGACGATATAAGATTTCGGATTTCGTCCATGGTAGTAGGAATTCAAACAAAAAAACCCAGTTGAAAATTTATTAGAGCAGAAATTACTTGAAAATTACAATTCTCATTCAAAACTAAACACTTTCATTTGATACTCCTTTTGCAATAACATTAATGGCCTAAACATTCATGAGTAATTTTTGTAAGTATACATCGTTTATTTATTTATACAGAAACATAACTAAGGTGTAATCTTGATGATTATGAAACTTGCATATCAACTACAATAACTTAATAGCTAACGTCTAAAAGTTTTTAAGGTGACAAAGTATAATATTCCGTCTTATGCAATATAATTTAATGTTTCCCAATGTATCTACTTCATATCTCAGCATATTTAGTTGATTCTCGAAAGATCTAAATCAAGCTGACATTACACCAGGCTGAATTCAGTGTGATAACTGTTTGTTTATTCATAAATTAGCGCTCTGTCTCGCTCTTTGGCCTAAGAATTGCGTATTGTGCATCCTACTCTTACGAGGCTTACTGACTGAAGTTAGCCGCAGTTAGCCTCAGAGTAAGAGTAGGATGCACAATACGCAATTCCTAGGCCAAAGAGCGAGACAGAGCACTAATTTAGCAGTTAGCACGCTGCATGCAGTGTCGTGTAATGTGGGCTTCAGGCGATTTATAAAAAAAAATTGTTGATACAAAATCATCAACATTACACCTTCAAATTCGGATAATTTGAATATAACTACCTACACGTCTTATACAAAACTATATCTACACCTAATCCTATTGTAGACTAGATAGAGACCTAGTCCTCGGAACATGATTCAAGTGGCCTCACAGTCTAACAGCAGAACTTTTGGGGCCCTAACTCACTAGGACACCATGGTGGCGCCACCACAGTTGCGCCACCAACAAAATGTATGTAAATGACACCTGTAAGCCTAACATGCGCCACATCGAGAGTCGAGAAACGCGATCGGTTAAACTGCGCTGAAGCAATGTGTCCACTGGCACAGATTACCTAATCTTAATGGCAAGTAACTTCCGCAACTTTTTACGGAAGACAATCGACGACTAGTTTCCACTGACAACAATTTTTCTATTTGCATTGCATACACTTGCAGCAACTCATTAATTAAAGTCATTAAAACTTGTAAAAGTCCACTTGCGCGAGCGTTTACACGTTGGAAGTCGCTTGCGTAAGTTTACTTGTGCAATATTTATTGCCAGTGACACTGCTTTTTTACACACCAGTTTTACAATAAATGATTCTTATTCTTATGCTTATCGTAGTTCGACCGATCGACATATGTACATCGCTCGATGTTGCGCATGTTGAGCCTACTAGTGTCAGCTTGTTTGCGCAACCCAGCGGGACACCTCGTGTCATTTTCGTAGTGTTTGTGGTGGCGCAACCATGGTGTTCTAGTGACATAGGCCCTTAGGGTCATAACACATGCGATATTTTAACATGCTTTTCTTCAATTTATGGACTTAATCAATGCTTGTTCGTTAGACTTAATTTATCCTGTGACTGCTGCAGCTTTTTCGGACTTTTCAGTGCTGTTAGAGTCTAGAGTAGCTGCCAAAATCTACTAAATCGGCATTGCTAAAATTATCGTGTGTGCTATGACTCTTATACTTGAATATTTGTATATATTTCTAGCATTGTAGATAAATATAACCACAACTATGCCTCCTAGTGTCGAGGATAGTAAACAAAATCATATTTCTGCAATTAGACTAGCTAAAAAGGCCGTTTTAGCCGAATCATAATATGAATTGCACTATAAGCCGTCTCTTTTCGTAGACATGAGACTGACAAGGAAAAAAAAAAACATTATTAGGATTCATAAAAAGAATTGCATTTACGGATTTTAGCCACCCAGGGAGGCTTAAATGGCCGATAGCGCAATTCTTTTTAAGAATCATGATATTTAAAAGAATCATCTGTAGCTGTTATTTTGGAAAATAACTGCAAAAAAAATATTGCACAATTTTGCTTTTCCTAGTTATGACGTCTACGTTTTGGTCAATACCCGATTCGTATGACCGTAACATATCACACCTTAGTTTCTCAACCTTATTTTGCCCATCGCCCACTTTGAGAAAAAAAACTTTTTCAAGAGCCCCCCTTATATCTTAATGCCCCCTAATTTTCTCTGGGTCTTCTACTGCCCCTGAAACTCTCAAACGCCCACAAGAGGGCGTTATCGCCCACGTTGAGAACCTATGTATTACACAAATCAAAATGTATATTGACTATGTATTTACATACATTTGATACACACACATACATAAATTTTGATTTGTGTATGTAACATGTTATGTATGTTCGTACGAGCTGGTAGCTAGCTCTGGAAACGGAGTTTTTAGGCCGCCTAAAGGCCTCCGTCATGGCTAACGACTTCAAGGCCGGGACCGACCATATTCTATTGACTCTAGTTTCATTGAGTCGATTTTGTTTACTAACCTTGTAACAAGATCATAAATGGAAAATACAGATATTTTCTACAATACATGTACAAAATTGGCAGTTAGCGAATTTTGTGTATAAAATCAGTCACAAGGCCATTTGGAAACTAAGTGAAAGTCGGAAGCTTAGTTGAATTCTACCCCTGTTTGTTATTAGCAACTATAAAAGGATATTAAATAAATGTGCAATCGGGTTAACTAAAGATGCTTCTACACGAACAACTTTTCATGTTTATTTGTCTGTTGTTCTTAGATGGATTTTCGTCGAATGTTACATTATATTGCTTAATTTTTCACAGAATGCACAGTTATTTTGATTATCTGGTAGAAGCACCTTTATAAAGGGCGATTCATTCACATATTGGTCGTGTAATAAAGCTTAGGAGCCTTTACAGATTGCAGACTTTCATCGGCCGATAGCATAGAAGAAGTATAGAAGGCTGACTTCGCGAAAACATTTATTTAAATAACGACTCTTGCTGCGACGCAACAAAGTGCAAATCAGCTCGCCTTGTACCACGGAGTAAGTTTCACCACGGATTTAACTATTGCCATCCTTTTTTGTTTGAGAGTGACAAATAAGTATGGCAATAGTTAAATCCGTGGTGCAACTTAGACACAAGTTGAGCAGAGTTTGTTAATAGAGGCCATGGAGTCTGAAATAGAATCTAAAAACACTTTTCAAATAAAACAATATGAACAAAATTTTATTGTTACATGGTGTTTCTATTCATATATCGCTGAATGAATCACCCTCTTAAAGAAACTGAAAATGTAAGGCTGAGAAAAATGTTAAAAGTTCGGTGGGTAAATTGTTAATCTAAATAGTTATTTGTACCTGAGATTGCATTAGTAAAGTGGAATCTATATGATCAGTGCCAACCGTAATATACATACATACATCTAAAATAAATGCTAAAATATACACATAACTTATCAACTATGTTCATGCGATGAAAATATAAAATACAATAAATGTACTGACCCCTTTAATGTAGCATGAATTGTACCTTGATGAAATAAAGTGTTAAGCAAATGTTTTTAGTTACTAGTATCGGCTTAGTTAATACATATATTCAGACATTCCCTTTTAAACAATTTTTCATCTAGAAAAAAAACTTCATATTGAGTACATAACATAACATGGTACTTACAGAATTTCTAAAATCTGTACAAAATCTGAACCAATTATAAATAAGTCTAAAGCTAGCTACACCTCCCAAAGTAACCCGTTTATCTTTAACCGATTAAGTTTTTATAATTTTTGAACAGACCAGCGGGGCTAAAAAGGTAATCAAAGCAGAATCATAATCCGATTTGCACTATATGCCGTCTCTTTTCATAGACAGAGAGAGTGACAAGAACAAAACGTAATATGAATCATAATAGGGTTCCTTAATAGGGCCCTTTTAGCCCTGCAGAGTATTTAGTCAGAACAGTGTAGTCCGTTTTAGTTGTGTGCGTATTTTCGATGTAAATGAAGTAACAGTGAGGGCACACCCCAATACGATGGTTTTATAGATGCTAGAATAATGAGGAGTTCGAGGATTGTAGAGTAAAGGATTTACCGAATACTCCTTACAAAGTTAGTCAGAAAAATCTTTTTGATCAATGAATTTTAATCAACTTCAAAAATCCCTTTCTAACATGAATAATGTTATCATCCGCATTGATATGTATCGTCAGATACGGTCTAATGCCTAAAATTCGTGGCATTGTGTTTCAGTAAGTGATTGTCAAGAAAGAGTAATTCATTCGCCACATCAAAATTAATTTACTTACATTATTTTTCTGACGTGACCTCACTCTTCTACAATGACAACATTTCCACGCGGTCACTCGAAGCTAGCATCTACAATTTTTTTTTAAACTCACTCACAAACAAAAAGTTGGCCTTTTTCAGTTTCAACTTTTCTAAATATTGGTTTGATTCTGATATATTCACAGCAGTTTTCGAGGTCCTGATCGAGTCTTTACCAGGGCAGTGGTTATAGTATTTGACGTTTTAGAAGTTAAAAGTTTTAGCAAATCAAAACATAAACACAATTAGCACAAAATTTGGAATTTTTGATAGAATATCTAACTTGTCTCACTCAAACCTCAAATTGGTATCAAACTGTCAAAACGATCGCGTAGGTATCTTTTATCGCGTTCGAGATGAGAGTGACAGAGCTACTAAGGTCACCTGTCATATTTGACAGTTTGAGACCTATTCTGGTCGCTATCTAAGATAAACAATCAAGGGGTGTAAGTAAGAGGGGTCATAAGGCTGATTTTAGTCTCACGCTGACCGTCAGCGCTGATAGGCGAGTGATCTTTATTACAGTGAAATAAGGATACTGATTGTTCAGCACTGACGAGAGCAATCAGCGTTGCCATTTCTGCTTAACAATCAGTATCCTTATTTCATTGTAATAAAGATCACTCGCCTATCAGCGCCGACGGTACGCGTGACAGTAAAACCAGCCTAAAGTCCTGGATTGAGTCAACGTGTGGGGTCCCGAGTTCTAGTACTGGGGGTTCCTTAGTTCGGGGGGTCCTGGGGGGTCCTCGGGGGGTGCGGGGGTTCTCAGCTGTTGGCGGGCACGGGGCCCGCGCCTCTCTCCTGACGAAGCCATTCTACAAACTCGTCCAACATTACTGGCCCTGTAACGGAAAATATAACTATTGAAAAGTTTTATGGACACGGGATTTTATCGCGTAATTTACCTTATTTATCCCGACGTTTCGGCTATGTTACAATAGCCGTGGTCGCGGGCAGACTTTTCAATATGAACAGTAATCGCGAAAGTTTAAAAAAGACTATGGAAAATATAACTGTCAAGTCTTATTTATTTTTACAAATTGCACCAACAAACACCGAGACATAATAGAGTTAGGTGCACATGAAAATAGCTGAGTGACACCTAAATTATAGGTACAAATTACAATGCAATAGTTTAACAAACCTATATCAAATATCTAGCATGCAGAAAATTTTTAGAATATTCAGTCTTTGAAAGATATTCAGAATCATATTTCTTGTGGTAATAGCATCAGAAATAAATACACTAATGCAGTGGCTCCTATCTTTTCAACCTTGCTACCCCTATGACATGTCAATGAAACAGATTTTACCCGTTTAACTTTTGCCCCCCTTACAAATCTGTTAAGAGTATAAAAAAAGCGGTTTTTGTCATAAGATCTCGTTTCGTTCTATTACCCCCTCCCCCCACCCCCCAAAAGCTATTTTACCCTCACGGGGGTAATTAGTCACAGGTACGGAACTCCAGTATGTTGCACCATCGGTCTACTATAGTCTAGTATAGTAACACTCACAGGCTCCGTCTGCGTCGTAGGCCGCGAGGCTGTGCTCCATGGCGCGACTAACTCCAGTATGTTGCACCATCGGTCTACTATAGTCTAGTATAGTAACACTCACAGGCTCCGTCTGCGTCGTAGGCCGCGAGGCTGTGCTCCATGGCGCGACTAACTCCAGTATGTTGCACCATCGGTCTACTATAGTCTAGTATAGTAACACTCACAGGCTCCGTCTGCGTCGTAGGCCGCGAGGCTGTGCTCCATGGCGCGACTAACTCCAGTATGTTGCACCATCGGTCTACTATAGTCTAGTATAGTAACACTCACAGGCTCCGTCTGCGTCGTAGGCCGCGAGGCTGTGCTCCATGGCGCGACTAACTCCAGTATGTTGCACCATCGGTCTACTATAGTCTAGTATAGTAACACTCACAGGCTCCGTCTGCGTCGTAGGCCGCGAGGCTGTGCTCCATGGCGCGACTAACTCCAGTATGTTGCACCATCGGTCTACTATAGTCTAGTATAGTAACACTCACAGGCTCCGTCTGCGTCGTAGGCCGCGAGGCTGTGCTCCATGGCGCGACTAACTCCAGTATGTTGCACCATCGGTCTACTATAGTCTAGTATAGTAACACTCACAGGCTCCGTCTGCGTCGTAGGCCGCGAGGCTGTGCTCCATGGCGCGACTAACTCCAGTATGTTGCACCATCGGTCTACTATAGTCTAGTATAGTAACACTCACAGGCTCCGTCTGCGTCGTAGGCCGCGAGGCTGTGCTCCATGGCGCGACTAACTCCAGTATGTTGCACCATCGGTCTACTATAGTCTAGTATAGTAACACTCACAGGCTCCGTCTGCGTCGTAGGCCGCGAGGCTGTGCTCCATGGCGCGACTAACTCCAGTATGTTGCACCATCGGTCTACTATAGTCTAGTATAGTAACACTCACAGGCTCCGTCTGCGTCGTAGGCCGCGAGGCTGTGCTCCATGGCGCGACTAACTCCAGTATGTTGCACCATCGGTCTACTATAGTCTAGTATAGTAACACTCACAGGCTCCGTCTGCGTCGTAGGCCGCGAGGCTGTGCTCCATGGCGCGACTAACTCCAGTATGTTGCACCATCAGTCTACTATAGTCTAGTATAGTAACACTCACAGGCTCCGTCTGCGTCGTAGGCCGCGAGGCTGTGCTCCATGGCGCGACTAACTCCAGTATGTTGCACCATCAGTCTACTATAGTCTAGTATAGTAACACTCACAGGCTCCGTCTGCGTCGTAGGCCGCGAGGCTGTGCTCCATGGCGCGACTGAACTCCAGTATGTTGCACCATTGGTCTCGGTTCACGACGCGGTACCGTCGTTCCCTCGCGAGGAAGTCCCCGAGCGCGGGGCGGAGCGCCCAGCGAGGCAGTAGGACTCCGAGAAGCGCCCGCGCCGTGCCCGTCTCTAGCGACCGCTGCTCCTTGTCCTGATTGAAAAAATAAAAAATAAAAAAATAAGTACAATAAAAGCAGGAAAAGAATGCGTTTCCGGAAACAATCGCGTAAAATTACAAAAACGATTGACAAAAAGTCATTTGGAAATGAAAATTATTCATAATTTCAACTATATCGCAAACAAATAAATATCAATGTCATTTTTAAGAAAAGCAAATTAGTTGCAAGCTGTGCAAGTTGCGCTGCTAACGACGTGCACTTCTGTCACATTCTGTTTTGTGGAATCATACACTGCTGTCGGATATATTCGGAAAACACGAGAAAAACCGATGTCCATTCTAAAGCTTGAAGTACTGTATTAGACAGATACAAAAAGTGTGTAACCGAAAAGAAAGTTAGGCCCCAAACCGTGTTTGTTGTCCTGATTCTTCACGATCTTGGTCGCGAAGGAACAGGAGTAGAATCACCTAGCTCTTAAGACGATTCACTATTACGTAAGTGATTTTATTGAATAAATGAATTTGACTTTTAATCACACCAGCCCCCTGATTGTCTATCTTCAAAATCGGTCTCAAACTGTCAAATATGACAGATCAATGACCACGCAAGTAGCTGTGTCACTCTCATCTCAATGAGACCGCACGCGACAAAAGATACTTACGCGATCGTTTTGATAGTTTGAGACCAATTTGAGGTTTGAGACAAGTTAGACAATCACCCTGCAGGGAATCCTAAATTGTGTGAAATTGTTTTGTTTGCTGATGATACCTCTTTGGTTTTCAAAGCCAAATAGACGTTATTGCGTCTATATCTCTAGTCTTAAAAAGGTTCACTAATAATAGTATTTTGCTTAATGCTATACGAAATTGTATAAAATTTATTATGCCTAGCGTGGTTCAGAGACCAACATATTATTTTAAAAGCATAGATACTTTATTCATGATAATTGATAGAATAATATGTGCAAACTCACCCTAGCAAAATCATATGAGTATCTGTAGATAGCTTTAAATACTTGTGGATCGTTTAGTAAGGTGCGCAACGATTCTAATTTGTTCTGTAACTTTGCTGCACTATCGCATTGTAGTTCCGTGAGACCTGGAAATAAAACAATTGGCAATAATAAATCAATTGAATTGATAATACTTGAATTGAATTTTTAAGAAAGCTGATACATTTTTTTTAACCTATATTTTCCCATTGCTGGGCAAAGGTTATACTATATCTTTGTTCCGTCTGATTAAAACTGATTATTGGTATTTTTTGTTTTATGAATCAGATAAACAAAATATTAGTTCATTCAAATGACAAATAAGAAGTTGAGGCTTGATTCAAATTAAAAATAGTCTTTTTTAAACTTTCGCGATCACTATTCATATTGAAAAGTTTTATAGACACGGGATTTTATCGCGTAATTTACCTTATTTTTCCCGACGTTTCGGCTATGTTGCAATAGCCACATACCACATACATACGACCACGGCTATTGCAACATAGCCGAAACGTCGGGAAAAATAAGGTAAATTACGCGATAAAATCCCGTGTCTATAAAACTTTTCAATATCAAATTAAAAAATCGTTAATTCAGTAGGAACCTTGTAGGCCGATTATACTAACAAACTTTTTATCAACCAAAACGAAACATCAACTAACTTTAGAATCTTATAATGACCAATGAGGTTAGGTTACTCTGGTGTGGTGACGTTTTCAAACAAATTACTGTCATTTTGGAGAACGAAACAAAACGCAGCAATAATGATGGTTGATATTGAAAATTAATAGAATTGAGGAAAGCTAATGTTTTCTATATTTTTTTACTGTTTTAAGTTCTTGTAACCCTAACATTTGAACATAGCCTATGTACTGGTAAATTATTATAAAAATCTAAATTGATTAGTTAGATATTACTTGACACTAAAGTAGGTAGGTAGGTTCGTATGAGCAAGTGGCAAACTCTGGTGACGGAGTTTTTAGGCCGCCTAAAGGCCTCCGTCATGGCTTAACGACTTAAAAGCCGGGACCGACAATTTAACGTACCCTCCGAAGCACGGAAGCGCTCAGCTCGTAATGCCACTTGCGGTCACTCATCCTAATTGTGACCGCGCACAACGTTGCTTAATTAGATCAATCAAGAACGTCTAAGTCAGCTACACCACGAGCGCTTCTAGCGATACTTTCAAAAAATTACAATGGGGATTTCAATAAAAACTACCAAATCAAATATTAAACTGGTGAACCTTTTAACCATTCCTCTTGTGTGAAAAATCCCATTTGTTTAGCGCTCATTTTGTATGCAATAACCAACATGACTACATTTTCAGGATCTACTCCGATGTCTTCACAAAACTTTTCCATACCTTCAGGACCTGGAAGCAGAAATTACAATTAAAAAAAAAAGTGAACAAGTGCCAGTTTATTAGTTGGTGTTTTGTTATACTAGCGAACGCCCGCGGCTTCGCCCACGTGGACTACTATTTTTTATCCCACGGGAACCATTGATTCTTCCGGGAAAAAAATAGCCTGTGTTATTCTAGAACCTAAACTATTTACCTTAAAAATTTCATCAAAATTGGTTTAGTAGTTATGGAGATACACACACATACACGGACTTTCGCTTTTATAATGTTAATAGGATTGAATAAATAAATAAATTATTTGGACTTGTCTCTGACTACTCCCCTTGACATCTTCAAAGGATCTTAAATGTCTGTAGATCAGCGGGTCTAAAAAGGCTGCATTAGCTGAATCATAATACGAATTGTATTATATGCTGTCTCTTTTCCTAGACATAAGACTTACCTAATACATCTGGCTCTGAAACCGTTGTGTATTCTTTGAACCATGTTAAACATTTCTTTACACTGAAACTTGTGTCTTCTACTTTGGAATGTCGACGAGAGCTGAAACCATATAGTTGATAGTTGTGGTCAAAACAAATAAAAGAATTAGAATAGGGTAATGTTTCAATTAAATAAAAAAATTATTAGTATATTTTGATTTTCCATTATTTGTATATTTCGTATTGGCATAATATACTGTTATAATTTGGGCTATAACCACAAAATGTAATCTACTACCTATTAACATAAGTTTTCAAAATAAACTGTGATCATCTCCATTTCTGCTGTCTTCTTATTACCTGAATACCTATAAGAAGAAAGTCAATAGGCATTTTCTAGGAAAGCTCGCTTCATTGCAGACTTCATCCAAGAACAAGTTGATCACTCAATCTATACATAGTTCATCTGAATACTTTCGGTATATATGGATGGCAGCATCTGGGAGGAGCTAGGCTGATTCACAACTAGTGAGCCAGGTCATCCCCACGCATAAAGGACCACCTTTGAGTCTAAATGCGGAAAAGGGAGTCCCCATACATACATCATAATAGATGGCAGAAAAATGGCTGGATATTGAGTAGTAAACAGATATTTACCACAAGTATTTTAAATTAGATATCAAATGACCTGGTGTTCCTCGAGCGCTTGTGATGGTGGTGTTCCTCAATGTTGGTGGCGCCCTGTACGTCGCCGCTCGCCGGGGCGCCGCTGCGTGTTCGTTTACTGCAGCGAGGCATCGCTCCACCACCCTGCCCAATCAGATCAATTACATGCACAGATATAACCCATCTCTCAGATGAATGTTTACTAATATGAAATTATCAATTGATTACTATTTAAATTATTATAATAACTACTAATTATTGTATACCAACACTGATGGTAACATAGGGGAACACAAACATAAATTATCATCTTAATTGTACCTATGTTTTGCAATAAATGACATTCTATTCTATTTTTGAATCACAGTCTGGAATGACAGTCCATTTAGATGAATTATATGCACAGATATAACCCATCTCTCAGATGAATCAGGGGAACGACTGTCCACTCAGATGAATTACATGCACAGATATAACCCATATCAGATGAATCAGGGGAACGACTGACCAATCAGATGAATTACATGCACAGATATAACCCATCTCTCAGATGAATCAGGGGAAAAACTGTCCACTCAGATGAATTACATGCACCGATATAACCCATCTCTCAGATGAATCAGGGGAACGACTGTCCACTCAGATGAATTACATGCACAGATATAACCCATCTCTTAGTTAGACTCATAAGAATAAGGGGAACGATGCAAGAATTCCTGATTTTGCAATGCTCAATTATTGTTGCTTTCATCTATGATCGTTTAAGATGGCTTCCAAAGTTATATAGCTATGGCAATTTTAAAATTAAAATTGTAAATTTATTATTTCATTTCATTCATTTTGACATTGTGAATTTTTTAATTGCCCTAAGATAGAATACATTGAAACACATATAAATCTTATGTACTATCAAAGAAACTTACATCTTACCAGTTTGGAAACATTTTCGCTTGCACAGTTAGCTAGCTGACCCTACCTTTTTCTTGTCTCTTATTTTGATCAATCGGAGACATAAACATCTGTTTATTATTTAGACAGCCCTTAGTTTTTATGACTTTTACATGAAAGTTACAGCCTTTAGTTGACCGTAGTCACTAGCCGTAGCCGATAATCACCCTTAAGGTGGTAAGACGCTGGCTTAGTTGATAGTACATGATACAACTTGCAACAATTTGATTTTGACAGGCTAACTTGTTAATGATACTTTTTTTATTCTTTAACTTGCATTTATGTCCAAGGTAGTGTATAATGCTAAACCAATATTCATACAATGTTGGAATGTGACAATGCAAAGATAATATCAAGGTCAACTAAATATATAATTATTTTGCAATCAATGTGTCTTAAGCTTATGCATTATTATTAATGCAGCATTCTTTATGTACTATGAATCTTTAATGTGAAGTAAATCTTGGAAAATATATAAAATTTTGGGAATAGTTTACCTTTTTTTTTTATATTTAAATGATCTAAAAATGTATGCTAGACTGATAACAAAAAACTAATTTATTCCAACTGCTTACAAGTTTAGACAAATAATCAATGCTTAGTTATTCAATTCAACAAATCAAAGCATTGATGAGTTGGTTGGCAAACAGCTGAGTGTCATATGTTGTTGTTTTACTATAACCTGGAATGTTGTACCAAACAGATGCTTTCAAACACTGTTATTACTCTAAAATACACAAAAGAACTGTTCTATTCAGAGCAAAGCTTTGAAAATATCACTATATTTAAAGAATCTATGGTAAATTGCGAATAACGTATCAACATTCTTCACATACATGCCTTGCAGATCCCTAACGAAACTAAGAAACAGCATTATAAAATAAACTTCAGTAAACTTACAATTGGTGGCAGATTCGATATGAAATTGGAAAACTTGAAAGGATTATCGTCTCCTATTTTGCGAATCTTGCAGGAGCTGCTTCACGAAAAAATGTCCTCCTGACAGGTCGATGATAACCTGAAAAGGAAATCAATGTGGAGCACAACAGGGAATATTATTCGCTGTAGCTGATAAAAGTAATACGCTTGGCAAAAATGTCTCTGAGTTTGCAAAAATCGATGGCAGAACGACCGCAAAACTGATAGGTAATGAAAAAACTTCGGGCTTGGGAGTGTTGTCATTATACAAGGATTCCGTGAATTTGGTACCTTCGTAGGATAGCTGCTCACCGAGAAGTTAGTCGCTGATATTTTTCAGCGATTTGTTACTTCCCAATTGTTGTAAGATCTAAGAAATTTCTCAAATTCTCTAAAACCAAACAGCAAAAATAAAAGACAGCGAGCGGCTGAGAAAACTCAAAATTAATTTTACGTTTCGTTACTATTTTTTAAATGAACTTCAAAATAATGAACTCTTGTCTTTCACTTATAATTTCTATGAAGACTTACGACTTTAGAATGTATGGCAGCAGAAATTCTGTTAATCGTTATTTAAATTTATATATGCCTTATAATTGTTCATTTTTTGTTCGATGATTTTTTTTGTAAAGGTTTTATTGGAAATGAAATAAAAACGAAACGTTATTATTCATTCATACATTCACATGCAATTTCCACAGATGATGATTTCTTATTTATGTGCCGACCCCACGTAAGTGGGAAAAGGGCAGGAAGATGATGATGATTTCTTATTTATGAATGAACGAATGATACACTGCCCCTTGCACACCTAAAGTCGAATTCAGCACTGAAGTCTGATAGACACGGCGCTGCTATCGCAGAACTAGATTATGTAAAAATTACTGATTGTCCAAATATGGCTTGAACAATAAAAATTATGCTAGTTTGTATTGTACGTTCGTTAGCTCTACACACCAGAACAACTGAACGACCTTGACTTAAAAAGTAAATAAAACAATTACCTATAGTCGTATTGCTCATTATACGGACTAAAATTGAAGGAAAAAATGTAATTTTTCCTTCAATTTTGATTAGTTTTGATACGTTTTATGTCAAAATTGAAGGAAAAATGACTTTTTTTCCTTCACTTTTAGTCCGTATAATGAGCAATACGACTATAGTTCCCGCTTTTTCCGTAGGACTTGAGTGCTGAATCCTACTTTACAATCGGATTATTACACTTTATTCTTAAGCGTTTTCACATTATCCGATCCGATATCGATATCGGACGCCGACACGATATCGGGGCAAGTAAAATGTAGGAAAGATGTCCTCTCCGACATCCGATATCGGGTCGGACAATGTGAAAGGCAGGTACATATTCTATACATTTTACTTGCCCCGATATCGTGTCGGCGTCCGATACCGATATCGGATCGAATAATGTGAAAACGCTCTTAGTCGTTTCCTCGAGATTTCCTCGACTCGTTGGTTGCCGCTGAGGGACCTTCGAGGCTTCCTCAAAATCCAGTGACATTATACCTAATATTGTTGTACGGTTTCACCATACAGAAGCAATTTGCGCACGCAGCGTTTTACTTTATGCCGCGTGCGCTGCACTTTAATTATTTTTTCACCTCAGCAGCTCGAAATGGCATCCTTTGCTGCGAGAAACCAGTGTGCAAAATCGCATTTTGCACACTGGTTTCAGTGAGGAAAAGTGATTTGAAATTCGAATGTCGTCGATTGACACGTGATAGTGCATGGCGGTCAATCGCTAGCCTGTCTATGAAAAAAAAAAAACCGGTCAAGTGCGAGTCGAACTCGTACGCCGAGGGTTCCGTACCTAGCCATGGTGCCAATTAAGCTAATCCGCTTAATTGTATGAGCGCCCATACAACTCGGAGGACAATTTTAATTGGCGTCAACTATGTATGTATGGGAACACCCTTTAATTTTCAACTTTTTTAACTTTTTGGAATTTTTTCTTTATTTGTGCTATAAGACCTTGCTTTTTGCCAAATTTCGTTATTCTAGGTCAACGGGAACTACCATTTAGGTTTTCGACCCAAAACCTCTAGGGTACTTCCGGTTGACCTAGAATTGTCAATTTTGGTTACAAGCAAGGTCTTCTAGCACAAGTAAAGGAAAAATTCCGAAAAATAAAAAAAGTTGATAATTAAGGTAAGTTTTGGTACTCACAAGTTTTCACGAAAACCTAAATTTGCCTATATCTTTTTATTGTGTTGACTCAGGACCTTGATTTTTATAGTCACAATAGGGACTATAGACCTTAGTATATGGTATAAATTTCAACTTGCTAGCTTTACCCGTTCCTGAGATAATCGATGGTGACACACGGACAGACAGACGGACAGACAGACAGACAGACAGACAGACAGACAGACAGACAGACAGACGGACAAGAAAGTGATCTTATAAGGGTTCCTTTTTTTACCTTTTAAGGTACGGAACCCTAAAAAAACAAATAACGCACCTTTTAAAAATAAAATAGCGGGAATTTGTTTCTGTTACGCTAGTTATTTGTTGAAAATTCATAAAACAATAAAGATGAGTAAAACCAGTGGCGAATAGGTACACTAATTTATCTCCAGAGAGAAGAGTTGAGACAAAAAGTGATTGTGATGAACAAAGTTCCCTTCCTGAGAAGCACGTAGGTAAGTTCTGAACAAAACAGAAACTTTTAATTTACAAAACTACAATAATGTTATATGTTCTTTTAATTTCTGAAAAAATGCGTTATTTTTAAATAGATTTAAATGAATACCTATTATGGAGTAGTTGCTTCATTATTCTTCATTAAGTTGACTCTTTTATTTGTAGGTTAATGTTCTCGCTGCTGAGGTGAAAAATTTTGTGTGCTACACGAGACCAAAGTTTTTCACATCTCGTGCCTTTGAATTCCTCGCTAGACTCGGGATTCTAACGTAGAATCACTCGCTACGCTCGTGATTCAATTCTTAGAATCCCTCGTTCGCTCGGGATTCAAAATCAGCACTCGAGGTAAACATCAACTTTGCTCTCTTGTTGCACAAATAACTATAGTTATTTTATATTTTATATCGCACAATTAGGTACCTACGTCAGTACGTAACCTACTCGCGCACAAGGCACTACCAAGGGATAGATTAGCCATCTTTTACCTTAACTTGTAACTACGAACTGAATAAACTTAACTTAGTGAATCTTGTGTTTTTACGTGCTCCGTGTAACATAGTGCTAAACAGTAAGTGCTCACACAACTGAGTACCTACCTACTACTAACCACTGGCAACAACTTCTATCTGTAAGGGCTACAACTACTCGGCTCTTACAATTGTAGTAGGTATGTTTTAAATGCAAGGGCGGATCCAGCTTTGGTGCCAGGGCAGGGACGTATATAAGGGGGGGTTTAGGGGGTCCAGACCCCCCCCTTAGCCCATTAAGTTCGGAGGAAACCTAGTCAATTTTTGTATTTTGGAACCCTTGGACCCCCCCCCTTAACAAACATCTTTGGTATATTGGAACCTTTAGACCCCCCCCCTTAACAAAGCTATAGCTACGTCCCTGTGCCAGGGGGGGGTCACATAGTCGTGGTCAAGTCACAAGAAGTTATAATTTAACTAGCCGTTACCCGCGACTTCGTACGTGTTAGATTGATTTCATAAGTAAGTACCTACGTAATGCAGTATGTAACTATTTTAGAGAAGCGAGCCGTTTTTTTAAAACAAATGCATTCTCTGGTCAGACATAACTTACTTTGCGCATTAAATACTCATGAAGCTAAAAAGCGAGCGAAGCGAGCCGATTTTTTTTAGACAAATACAACATTGACACTTGATTTTGCTATTACGGTGCTCAACGAAAAGGCTGGCTGTTTGTCGGTTCCAATTCTCTGGTCAGACTTATCTCACTTTGCGCATTAAATATTCATGAAGCTAAAAAGCTAGCGAAGCGAGCCGATTTTTTTTAGACAAATACAACATTGACACTTGATTTTGCTATTACGGTGCTCAACGAAAAGGCTGGCTGCTTGTCGGTTCCAATTCTCTGTTCAAACATAACTCACTTTGCGCATTAAATAGTCATGAAGCTAAAAAGCGAGCGAAGCGAGCCAATTTTTTTTTAGACAAATACAACATGTTGTGACACTTGATTTTGCTATTACGGTGTCCAACGAAAAGGTCAGACATAGCTCACTTTGCGTATTTAATACTCATGAAGCGAGCCGATTTTTTTTTAGAAAAATATATACCTAACTCACTTTGTTCGCAAACTACATATGAAGCGAAACGAATTTTTTAATGTTCTTAAAGAAAATCCTGAAACACTTGTCCATTATTTTGCATTCACAGTATTTTAACAGAGTTTCAAGCAAATCACAATACGCGTTATAAAGTTCCAATACCAACTTTTACAATCCTAGCACCGCGTTTGGAGGTAGTTTTCAAAATCCTGAAGTAAATGTTCAATAGAATAATTTTAATTTTTGGTCCACCTAGGTCCTGGATCTGGCCCAACCCGGCCCAGGGGGGGGGGGGGGGTCATGACCCCCATGACCCCCCCCCCCCTGGATCCGCCCTTGTTTAAATGTAAAATTTTAATTACTTACCTACCTATTAAGTACCTAGGTACCTACTTGAGTAATTATTTAAGTGCTAAGTACCTACCTCCTTACATTGAGAAAACTATTTTTTTATGTAGGTACGTACCTACCTACACTACCCACCTTCTCACATAAGTCACAGATCCTATGTAAGTACCGAATAATGTAAGTACCTACCTACTTAATTCAATCTGAATTAATTAATAATTTATCTGACCTGTAAACTATTTTACCAATAAATTTATTACTTATTCTTATTATTATTGCAAATCTAGCGTATCTACCTCAGGGTTCACACATGGGTTCACTATTCTTCAATGTCTTCATAAATGATATCGGAAAATGTTTTCAGCACTCCAATTAGGTACTGCTTATATGCTGACGACTTGAAATAATTTAGAGAAGTTAAACATTATGAACTCTGAGCTACTATTCTTGGTGTAACAGCAACGGCATGAGTCTCAACGCTTCTAAATGCTTTTAAATAAGGTTCTCTCTGAAGAAGGCTGATCTCGCTTCTAAGTACGTAATTAAAGATGATACCTTGGCTCGAGTTGATAGCACAAAGGACCTGGGTATATTAGGTACCTACCTACTTGATAATAAACTGCGCTTTCACCTACCTTTAAATGTCCAGGATTCGTTTTGCGTAACAGTCGGCGTTTAAATCCCCAATGGTAAAAATTATGCTGTTCAAGTCCTTTGTGAGAAGTCGTTTGGAGTAGATACTGTAGTGTCGCCTGGAACCCGTTCTATGATATTTACAAGAAAAAGCTCGAAAGTGTTCAAAAACGCTTTCTTTGGCATTTGACCTACTCTTGTTTTAAATGTAAAAGCATCTTGAGCTACGAAGATCGCCTTAAATTCTTTGGTATGAGGTTACTCGGTGGTATGAGTGCATTAACTGCCCGCCGCCGTAACGTTCACGACAGCGTTTTTCTTTTTAAGCTCATCAACGGTTTACTGGATGCTCCTGAGATGCTGGCATCCTTTCTTTTTTCAGCTCCTTTAAGGTTGCCTAGAGTTTCTAGATTTAGCCCTTTTCAGGCCGATTCGTGCAGGACAATGGGGCTTAACGCTCCTTTAAATCGAATGGTTCGTCATGGTAACTTTCTGTCTAAAAGCGAAGGAGTAGGTACTTATTGACACAATTTAACGTCGCATGCTACTTTAATTGATATTTTTTTGTTTAAATTTTATTTTAATTGACTATTTTATATTTTAACTTTTAAATATGTCTGTAGGTACTTGCTCGATGTATCATATAGGTATTGCATGATCGAATGTAGGTATATTATGTTGGTTGCACAAATAAAGAAATAAGTACCTACTTAAATAAATTACAGCTGTAGGCTACAAGTTTGAATCTCAATCGCTGAAAGTTTTTTTGTTTTTTTTTTTTAATTTTACTCTATTTGCACCCAGATATTTAATACTTATAATAATTGTCTTCAAACCTATCTATAAGAGCACCACTTGCCCGGACATTACGGCGCGAAACAAAACAACTAATCCAGCAGGGGTAGCCGAGGGGTGCAGTGTGAGGGTGCGCACCCCTCGATGTCTAGATTTGAAGTTCGTATCGATTTTAAATTATGTCATGCCAGGTAAAGCTGTAATGAATGGAACTATATAAAAATATTTCATTACCTTACAACGTAATGTTCTTATTATCAATGAAAATCGTCAAAACGAAAGCAGCAAGAAAACCGTGTGAAAAATTAGTCTGTTATTTATTTCAGAAAATGATACGAAAAACCATGTAAAAACCTACTTACAAAGTTGATTTTTGAAATAAAACTATATTTTTACTGATTTAGAAAAATGAACACGTTTTGGGAATCGAACTCGGGTACAAAATAAATTCGAATCCGTAGTGCAACAAGGTATTTTCATTTTAGGGTTCCGTAGTCCTGACAAGAAACCCTTATAGTTTCGACATGTCCGTCTGTCTGTCTATCTGCATGTCCGAGGTTTTGCTAAGAGACCGTTAGCACCTATCTACTAGAAAGCTGTAATTTTGTAGAGGTGTGTAAGAAGGTAAGTATATTATTATTAAGAAGGTATATTATTAACCTATATTAATTACGCCGACATTGTGGTAAAATATTCTTTTTAGGGTAGCTTCCCTACATTGTGAAGTGGGGATGAATTTTTTTTGTGGCTTTTGTAAAATACTATAATTTATACACAAAAGCCACATTGTAAAACTTTTGCGCACCAATGCACCTTCTTCAATGTTCACAATTTTCTATTGTTTCATTTCAAAACATAATTATTCCAGCAACCAATTAACATTAGCAAGAAGAACGTTTAGAATTCTTCGCAATAATTAGAGCAATAGGTATTCATTGCGAAGGGTGCGCCGACAACGTCATGCGTTGCGTAGCCGGCGTCCATTCAAGTCGTCACCCCCGCTGTCTGACAAGCTGCCAACCCCATTTCCCCCGAATAGAATCCATCCTGGCATCCTCAGTCCCTCAGTGTGAGGTCTGCCCTCGCGTCGTTCACTCACACCGCGTCCGGTCGCGAGGAAAATCATCGCGTTTTCCCGAACTATTTCAGTGCAATTTCAACCATTCCATTTTCAAACGTTCCCGTTTGACATTTGCGTTTTGTTTTGGTTTTCGTGCCAGTGTTATTTTATTGTTTTTAATTTGTAGTTTATTTTCGGTCAGTGTTGTTGTGGTTAAGTTTTGTGGACATCCGCATTTTGGCAAACAGCAAACTTACGTAAGTGATATTTACTGCATTGCGTTATAATGAAGTTTTATTGGTAGAAACTATAGAAGTAAGTACATTATTTTGCGACCCAATAAAATTATACTTAAAACAATCCTATAGGTGCTATATTACATAGGTACCTACCTACCAACCAGTTATTTCACTGCGCTGTTTCCCGGCCACCCTTACTTAGTGTGTAACTGTCAAAGGACATTTGAACAACAATTTACAAGAATTTTCAAAGAAAAAGGACGAAATCAGAGCGCAATTTTCTCGAAGGAGGTCGGTAACAAGTAGATTCAATTAGAGACGAATTGAGTCGGCAAAGTGGGGTAGGTAGTTACGTACGAAGTAGGTAGAGCACGCAAATTCGTATTTATTGTTGTGTTTATAAAGGTCAAAGGCTGTCGTTTTAATTATTTAATGCATTGGGGAAGACTAATGAATTGGTTCTTTTTGGGGTCGCCATAATGGAAGGGAATTAAGATTTATGTTATGAAACTGCTTTTATCGGATTGCCATTGGGTAGGTTCCAAGAAAAATAGTTTATTTGAACATAATTTTTTGCATAATTTGTAGTTAGAACTACTTTTTCACTCTCTTATTTATATTTGGATTATTCAGTCTCTATTTCTATAACTTTCGATTGGACAAAAAGTAATAAAACGTTGTTACTCTCAAATAGGTACCGTATTGCGATCCCGGGCCCGAGATCATCGGAAACCTTTTAGCAAATAAAACTTTTTTGAGAAATTGGCAACCTCCATGGTCTTTCAGAGCCAATTTTCTTTTGCCAAATGTTAAATCATAAAATATCGTGTTTTAGGCGGCCATAGACAAATTTTGATTATTCCGAGATCAATCTATAGGCTCGGGCTCCGACGCCGACGGCTTATGAAGTTTGTCCCATTTTCTCTTTTATTATTATTAGGTTACGTTTTGCTAAAGGATAAATAATTATAATAAAGTAATTTATATACGGCAAAAGATCTCTTGTAATCAAAAACAACCTTTTGAAGTCTTAGGCGGAAAAAGAGAGTAGGTATTTGGGAGCTTAGAAAATAATCAAGTAGGAAGTTACTTATCTTCAAATTACTTAATAAAGGTGCCTACTTAGTTGTAAATAAGTGTAATCTGACAATTACCTAGGTACGTAATTTGACAATTAGGTAGGTACGCTTTTACTTTTACATTTGACAATTAGACAATTAGACAATTATTTATTTATAAACTTAGACTAACATTACAGAAAACTTATTTCTAAGACTTAAATTTAAAACTATATTTAAACTATATTTAAAACTTGAAATCTGGTTGTACCTACTACCTATGTAAATCTCTAGCCTCAAAGGTTTGCTGGAAGAGACCTCTTCATATGGTTAAGCTCACCTTTGTAGATATAAGTAAGTATCTCTAAAAAAAAGTAGGTATCTACCGATTTAGAAAGAATAGGTCTAGAAACTGAAATCACAATTTTTTTCAATTTATTTATTGGTTGTATAACAAGATGGTTTTACAAGGTTTTAAAAATATTTGTTCCGCAACAAGAACCTTACTGTGGCACTGCAACATTTAGTTACAACTATTGTAACTAAATGTTGTAACTAACGCAACATTTAGTTACAAAATTGGCTACTAGGTCATACAAACTTTATCGTCGGAGTGAAATTACTAAAATTGTCTATACTTATAGTCTGGTAAAAGATAATAGATATAAATGGGGGCGCCACTGTGCAAGCTAAATACGCGAAATAGATAAATTCTCTTTTAGAAGGAAATTATTACCTACTTCTGACCGAGGTCTTCGGTACGTACGTACCATAGACAAGAAACCTATACGTTACCACAGATTAGTAGAGAAAGGGTTTCCATTGTAATGAAATTTTATTTGCCGTTTCTACCCGTTTTTGCCAGACTATACTATCTTCTGTGGCATAACGATTCTCGACACTTTTTTCAACGACAATATTTTCCCCATCGCTGTTCGGGGAAACTAAAGTTTTTCAACTTCTTCCTTCTTTGGAAACTTTTGAGTTGTGGATTTTGTCATTTGTTTTTTAAACGCGAGCAGAATGCTGGAAAAATAATTCTTTTGTTTAAAATGTCAAGGAAATAATACTTCAAGAGAATGCCCAAGTTATTTTGTTGTTTGTAGTACTCAGGGAGTGACCACACTGCGTTTTCTGCAGCGCGTTTTTGAGCTGCGCGTTTGTATCGATACAAACGAGCAGACAGCTCCCTTTCCACATAATAAATAGGTACTTATTGTATCCAAGCAAACTTGCGAACTCGCGTTTGTATCAATACAAACGCGCGTTTATATCGATACAAACGCGCAGCTCAAAAACGCCCTGCAAACAACGCAATTTGAGGCCACTCCCTTAGAAGCATACCCAAAAACTGCATTACGTATCAATCCTAAGTAGGTAAATCATAATTTTTGCAAGGTTTTCCCTAGATTTCGTCCACATAATTTCATAATTATTGCAAGGTTCCCGATGACGGCCGCATTCAATTTGGCGGTAGTTGGCAGCGGCACTCCAATTACACGGACATTCCAGTCTGCTGGGCACGGTGGGACTGGTCACTGCGCATTCAGCCCTATAAATACTGGGTGGAGCAGGACTACTTCTAAACTGAGGTAGTCGAGACCACGCGAACGCCTGAACACGCGAAAAAGTGACATTTTGTCTGTAAAACTAATTGAGTAGGTAGGTACCTATAAATAGTTGATCTCGTGATGATATTGTGAAGGTTGACCTAATAAGGTTTGATCTAACGTAAAACACCAGTTACACAATTAGACCATGCGGACAGATGTTTTTATTGTTTAACAATGTTATTTATGTAAATATTCGGTGTGTAAAAATATATTGCGTTTAAAAATGTATGACAAATTGACAATATTTAAAGTGAGTCAAAGCAGCGTCGAGCCAAAATAGGCGTAGAATCACCTGTTTCACAAGAAGTTTCAACATGATCTTAGTGGTTTTATTAAATTAATACGGACTATGTTTGAATAGGTAACTAAATTTCACCCCTCACCCTTTCATTTCGAGATTAAAACGAACATTATACAGAAGTCTAAGCAACACAGATAAACCCACAGCGCGCTTGCCGCAGGAAATTGAACGAAACGTTGCGTTGATTTCAAGAAAAAAATCGCTTCATTTTACTCGGCGCTCAGGTGGGTTTTCATTAATCAGAGGGCTTAGTCGGAGTTTTGCGATGTATCGTGAACTTTATGCGTTACGTACTTAGTACCAACGTAAGTAGGTAGGTACCTACCTCCTTGAAACTATTTCGGATTATTGTAAATATAATGTTCCTTCATCCTTAAGTAGTCTAAATAATTTATTCTAGTGATAAAACTGCATTATTGTAAAATTAAGCTTTTTGCTAAGTCTTTCTAAGTGTGCAATGTAAAGTTTTCGTTCATCCATTTTAGGGTGTAACTGGTATATTTCTCTCCTAAAAGTAAATCATACTGTTCAAAAATTATCTCCAGACAGAATATAACATTGAAATAAGTAAATTGTAGACTAGCTTCCGCCCGGGGCTCCTCAAGGTATAAAAATTTTAAATAACCCTAATGCTATTCCAGGTCTTTACTCCTACAATTAGGTTTAAAATTTCATCCAAATCGGTCCACTGGGTGAGGTGTGATTGGAACACAAGCATACAAACAGTCAAACATAAGTAGGTACTCATAAACTTTCAAATTTACGTTATTAGTAGGATTAAAAGGAAGTCAGTGTATTTGTTTACATAATAACTCGTGCAAAATAAACGTGTTTACATAACTCAGTTTTAATAAGGCAATTTCGCGTTAAAAAATAATTTGAATTCGTGAGAAGTCTAACGAGAAATACGCAGCGTAGAAAATTCAAACTCAGCACACAGATACAAAAATGCTGAAATGAAAAAAATATAAATGCGAAGTCCTCACCGAACCGTACTTGAAAAATGAAAATAACAAAACGATGAAAATAACCTTTTAAGAAGACAACACTTTATGAATAGCGGTAATATTAAACAGAGTGATTTACTGATCATGGTTCAAGAGACTTCTTAAAGAAAAGTGATACTTTCCATTCAAAAGTCTTGAAAAGACAGTAAGCATTTCTATACAAAAATGTCATTCAGGATTTTATAATATTCTTTCATTGAAAATTTATTTCCATTTAACATTTATACTTAGTTTGGATTCATTTTAATATTTCGTAGCCGTCATACAGTTTCCTGTGTCGCACGTGCAATCATTGACGATTTAAAAGCTGAAAAATTTCATAACTACCTACTTGGAACTAAAAAAGAAAATAATGATGGACATTTCACACAGCATCATGTAGCCCCAAGCTAAGCAGAGCTTGTATTATGGGAACCACACGACTGATATACTACTTATATACTTATAATTGTAAATACATACATATTAGACTTAGAGAACACCCAGACCCGAGACAAATATTTGCAGATCATACAAACATTTGTCCCGCGGTGGGGATCGAACCCGCAACCTCTTGCGTCACAGGCGGGCCTTCACCCACTGCGCCACAGAGGACGTTAATTAAAAGTAGAGTAAATAATGTTGTGTTTTAAGCTTTGATGATCATCAATGAGCTCGGATGCATTTCACAATAAAAAGAAGTTGTAATTTTTTAAGTGAAATGGTCTATCTTGAGGATTAAAAGTACGGGCCCTCCGGGGCCCGTTCATTTTTTCCACCCTGTATATAACTTTTACTGTGTTGTGTATTGCAAGTGCTGCCGCTGCTCTGCATATTCTGGCGTAATATAATACCAGCGCAATGGTGACATACCCGTTCATCTATTGCATTATGCTGAGTGACGACCCTTTCCACTGTCGCCATTTTGTTATTTTTTGTCTCTGCCTGTGTTGTACTTTTTCGTTCGGAAATAAAGCTTTTTATTGTTATTATTTAAATCACCTTGCGCTTCAATAATCTTATCTTATTTCATCTTACTCTATCAACTTTGATTTCTTTTATTTCGTATTGTTAAAATATTTTTTATTCCGCGCTGAGATTTTCGTAGCGTTCGTAGCTGTCGTAGCGATCGTAGCACCGTAGCAAATGATTTGTAGTAAAAGCGTAGTTTTGCTATTTAGGTACCTAAAAATGTAGGAAGGATTATTTAGGAGTCATGAAGGTAAAGTGGGATTGTGCTGAGACTTTTGATTGGAAGGTTGTGTGTTCAATAAACGTCCTTGCATCATTTGAATTAATTCGCAGTTGCCTACTACACGCTTGCGACTTAGGTATTTTTTTATTTCTGACGCCCGCGGCTTCGCCCGCGTGGACTACTATTTTGTTTATCCCACGGGAACCATGCATTTTTCGGGATAAAAAGTAGCCGTAATGTCCTATTCCTGGTAATTACCTATCTATGTTTCAAATGTCAGCCAAATCGGTTCAGTAGTTATGGAGATACGTGGTAACAAACATTCACACACACAGACACACACGGACTTTTGCCTTTATAATATTAGTAGGATAACTTTAGTTGCGTAATGCTGACTGTACCTATTACATAATATACACTTGTATGTATGTATGTCATAATGACGCGGAAGTCCCCAGAAGCCCCGTGCGGCGCAATCAACAAATTAATATCGTCACGACTTGATAAATGGCGTTTCATTTGGCATTCGCAGTCCTATTCCAAGTACGCCTGCTTCTAATGTATCTATTAGGGTGCGATCTCATACTGATGATTTAACCTTAGGTGCCTATATAAGCCGGTGCAACCAATTAATTATTATAGGCGACAATGGGCTTGCAACCTGTCTCTACATTATTGTTTGATGGTGGCCTGTGATTTGTGTATCTTACTGATACACGCACAAATCATATAAGTAGTTGTTTTCTTGACTTCTTTTTAAAGAATTTTAACATGTTCTAAAATCCATAAATAGCCTTTTTTGTCTTTGAATATTTTTTTGCAGTTTTTTAAACACATTAATCACACTTCACATCACACTAATGTTATATATGCGAAAGTTTGGATGGATGTATGTTTGTTTGTTCCTCTATAACTCTACAACCACTGAAACGATTAGGCTTAAATTTAAAATTTAAGTAAATAGATAATGACCGAGATTAGGACATAGGCTACTTCTAGGTACCACGCGGGCGAAGCCGCAGACGGAAGCTAGCACGGTCTAAAATCCATATAAGTAGCTTTATTTGTCTTTGAATATTTTTTTGAAGTATTCTAATGTAAAAGAGATATTTTTGATACTTATACTTAAATAGATTGAGTTTGAAGTTGATTTTTTGAGAATTATAAAAAACAGAGAGAATAATCTACCTTATTAGGGATTTAACCGTGTTCTTGCTCAGTGCTAATAAATAAATACTCGTAACATTACTTTCTAAGCTCCTAGTAGTTTTACCAAAGTGCTGTTATATTCCCTCGCCAAAAAGTTTTATTCCCAAGTGGCTAACTAAATAATTCCGTGTAGCAGCAGTTTTATAAGAAAATTACATATAGTCCATGGATTTTCTATATGAAAAAACCCAATAGAACAAAAAATATTAATAACTAGCAGCGCCTTCGCGGCATTGCCCCCGTATTGATGGTATTTGGTGATGATGATGATGAAAAGTAACCTATAACCTTTCTCAGGGGTTTAGCTAAATATGCAAAAAGAATTTTTCAAATCCGAGTGGTAGTTCCTGAGATTAGCGCGTTCAAACAAACAAACAAACTCTTCCGCTGAATAGTATGAGTATAGAAGTAGGTACCTATAGATTTATCATAGTAATCATAGAAATAAACTACATGCCCTATATTTAAGTATATGTATGTATAAGTCTTATACATACATCCTATATGACGACCTCTGTGGCGCAGTGGGTGAAGGCCCGCCTGTGACGCAAGAGGTTGCGGGTTCGATCCGCGGGACAAATGTTTGTATGATCTGCAAATATTTGTCTCGGGTCTGGGTGTTTTCTATGTATATTATGTATGTATTTACAAAAAAAATGTATATAAGTAGTATATCAGTCATGTGGTTGCCATAACACAAGCTCTGCTTAGCTTGGGACTACATGATGCTGTGTGAAATGTCCAGCAATATTTATTTTTATTTTATTTATTTTATAGATACGAACTATACAATGTCCTATACATACGATTTATATAGGTTGTGTTTACATGAGCTCTCTCTTCTATAGCAAAAGAATCACGTAGGTACGCGAAGCTCAAGCTTCGATATCCTTGCAAAATCTTAAAAAAATATTGTTTGATACCCAGATTTGTGTTGTCTTTTCCATATCCGATACCGAGTGTAATAAAAATACTTCTTAAAAATGGTAGATACACAGGTTTCAAATTAGATTACCACCGTAAAGTATGGAAATAAATTATATGAAAATAATAACAGTACTTCCAGATAAATAATCGATATCGGAAAACGTCGGAAACAATCGCATAAAATTCCAAAAACGATTGTTAAAAAGTAATTTGGAACTGAAAATTACTCATAATTTCAACTTTAAAATAAATAATAAAAAGCAAATCAGTTGCAAACCGTGCGAGGTGCGCAGCTAATCGACGTGCACTTCTATCACATTCTGTTTTCAATACTGCTTAGATGCTGTTGGTCACATTCGGAAAACACGAAATTAGCCGATGCCCATTATTTATTTGGAATTAGGTACTTACTGTAAGTATACCTACTATGTATTTTTATCAAAAAAATCCTTTTCCAACTAAGTATTGACATCCGATCATGACAATTTTCGTTGATCGGTCGACCTTTTATCCTAATTGCGAAAAATACTATTGTTCCCTATCTATTTCAGGATAGGCAGAATCATAAAATCACAAACAGAATCATAGTTTTTAGACACATTCCTACTATGTACCAAAACCCAGGAACTAGTGTCCCATTATGTGACGGCAAAGATAAATCGGTAGTTTATATAGACATACGTATTAAATGCACTATTTCAGTTTTCGTAAGTAACCCCAACACACCCAGTATATCTAGGCATTGGATCCATATATGTAGGTAAGTGCTTATTGTTTGGAAGCGCACAAAGCCCGCAGTGAGCCGACTTGTCAAGGCTGATCCCTAGACCGTGTCGGGCGACGCTAAGGTGCGACATGCGGCCAGTCTACGCAATTGTGTTACGATAACACTAGCTATATATTGAGACTTGTTTTCTGAAGCTTGGCGTCCACAGGCCCGCATCGCACGCAGCGGACGGATCGCATCAAGCGGATTATCTGTGTAATGCGATGCGTACGATGCGGACAGGTGGACGCACTTCTATGAGTTTCTATACAAATAATACTACGATCCGTTGCGTGCGATGCGTCCGAAGCGTACGATACCGACAAGTGGACGCTTATCTCTAGTAGTCGATATTCTTTCGACTATATTTAGCGCACCCATTATCCGTGTCTCATGCAATTAATTAATTTATTTATTTATAGAACACGGTCTTGGTCGCGAAGGAACAGGAGTAGAATCACCTAGCCCTTAGGACGATTCAAAGTGGTACACTTAGTGATCTTATTGAATAAATGATTTTTGACTTTTGACTTTTTGTTAAAAAAATATTTGAGCTGAACCTCTAAAAAACCTAAAAAAAATTCTGAGTCTAACTCAGGGACCCTAACCCAGGTAGGTACGGGCTCGTTAAACAATAAAAATTCTAACTGATTAATAAATCAACTACGGCTGGACAATTGGACACGGTTTCTTTTACTAGCTGAGAAAAGTTATAGAGGAACTAACTAATGGAAACTACTCGAAAATGATTACAGATTTTCACGCAAAACTGTGGGGTCAAACCCAAACACGTTAGATTGTCATGTCAAATTAATAATTTTAAAAATGATACTGCTGAAACCAACACTTACATTCTTATGCTTCTAAGCTTCGTCAAAATCCTACTATCCAGTATCTGTATATCTCAGTATCTACTATCTGTAAATGAAAGTCTGAGGTGAGGCGCTCGTTTCACCTCATTTCCGCAGTGGCTTCCTGTTAGAAGCTTTTATTTTCTGGAACGGTGCGGCGGCGCTGACATAAATGTTACTTCTCTCCGTTACGGTGTCTGGTTGCATCTATGCATTTGCTAAGTCTCTGTTATGAATTTTTGATATCTGTGTGAAGGATAAGGGAGTTGACACATTATCCAGTCTCTACCCCGTCGCATAGCATGACCGTAGCAACACCGGCCCGGCAAAAATGATATTCTTTGTATTGAAATGTATGCGACGCCCCACACCACACCGTTCCTACACCGTCGCGTGCCCTGCCCGTGCCATGGCCGTCTTGTCAATCTCCGGCCGCCATGATTATTTTGCTGACAATCAATGACAAGCCCCGCTCATCTGTCAATCCATGTAACCATTATATTAGTAGCGTAGCCAGGTCAGCCCCTAGGGGCAGCTTTTCAGCCTTTTTCTATAAATAAATAATGCTGGATATTTCACAGCATCATCTAGCTCCAAGGTAAATAGACCTTGTATGGAAACTATATGACTGATGAACTACTTGTAGGTACCTATCCTTTTTTTTTGTAAATACATAATATTACATAGAAAAACACCCAGACCCGATACATATATTTGCAGATCATACAAACACTTGCGTCGCAGTGGGAATCGAACCCGCAACTTTCTGTGTTTTAGCTGGACCTTCGCATACTGCGCCACCGAGTTGGTTCGTTTTGTTGGTACTGGATGTTGATTTATGTACACGGGATTTTATCGCGTAATTTACCTTATTTATCACGACGCGACGTTTTGGCTGTTACAATAGCCGTGGTTGCGGGCAGTCTGCCCGTGATTATGTCAAAATGACAGATCATGTCAAAATGAGAGATTATGTCAAAATGACAGATTAGGTGTATATTAAAATGACAGATGGGCCATATCTCGTAAACCACTTATCCCAGACTCTCCGTTCTCTTCAAGTGAAAGCTATTGAAGAGATCTACATTTAAAAAGCTGTCAAACTTTAAAAGGTTATATCTCGGAAACTACTCGTCCTAGACTCTCCGTTCTTAGTTCAAATGAAAGCTATGACCAAGATCTACATTTAAAGTGACAGCTGTCAAACTTTAAACGGCCATATCTCGGAAACTACTCGTCCTAGACTCCTCATTCTCAGTTCAAATGAAAGCTATGACCAAGATCTACATTTAAAGTGACAGCTGTCAAACTTTAAAAGGCCATATCTCTGAAACTACTCGTCCTAGACTCTCCGTTCTTAGTTCAAATGAAAGCTATGACCAAGATCTACATTTAAAGTGACAGTTGTCAAACTTTAAACGGCCATATCTCGGAAACTACTCGTCCTAGACTCCTCATTCTCAGTTCAAATGAAAGCTATGACCAAGATCTACATTTAAAGTGACAGCTGTCAAACTTTAAAAGGCCATATCTCGGAAACTACTCGTCCTAGACTCTCCGTTCTTAGTTCAAATGAAAGCTATGACCAAGATCTACATTTAAAGTGACAGCTGTCAAACTTTAAAAGGCCATATCTCGGAAACTACTCGTCCTAGACTCTCCGTTCTTAGTTTAAATGAAAGCTATGACTAAAATCTACATTTCAGATGACAGATGTCATTTTGACAGCTGTCACTTTAAATGTAGATCTTGGTCATAGCTTTCATTTGAACTGAGAATGAGGAGTCTAGGACGAGTAGTTTCCGAGATAATGGCTGTTTAAAGTTTGACAACTGTCACTTTAAATGTAGATCTCTTCAATAGCTTTCACTTAAACTGAGGACGGAGAGTCTGAGATAAGTGGTTTTCGAGATATGGCCAACCTGTCAATTTAATCTGTCCTAATCTGTCATTTTGACATAATCTGTCAATTTAACATCTGATATTATTCATCAGTAAACTTTATACACTATATTGGTACATTTGGTGACAGCTGTCACTTTAAATCACTTGATCACTTGATCTTAGCATAAGTATTTATTTATAACAATAACGATTTTATTTTTTGTTGATGATGAAGATTTATCTTGTTTTGAAGTTTTGATAGTTGATAGTTTTATTTCGGGGTATTGTACCTTGACTGTCCATCCACAGTAGGAGCACTAGGATATGCTTATCCTTATGTTCCTACTGGTAGGAGCATAAGGATGTATTGGTCCTCGTGCAGGAGCAGTAGGAGAATCGAGTAGGAGCAAGAGGAAACGCTCCAATATTGGTTATATAATAATTCAGTTATTTTTCTCACTTCACAAAGTCTTTCAAGTACCCCCATTTATACACATGTACATGTACACATTCTAAAAACCTATCAGTATCACCCCTAAATATCAAGTAGGTATACCTATAATTTATAATTTTTACCTACGAAAATTCCCTAAAAGGATTTCCTCCTGAGTCGATAAATACCCCAAATTTGAATTAAAAACCCCCCATCTAGCATCACTGAATGCGTTCCGCACGTTATGTGACATTTATCAAACGTCAAAATCCCATACTGCCCTCCGAAATCAAAGTGTAGTAACAGCAAAAACACGATTTCGAAAAAAAAGATAAGCTTACAAATTAAAAAATATCCAGAAGAGGTTATTCATAAAACCTTGAATGTAGAGTGAAAGTACACTTAATCTATACCAACCAGTAATAAAGCGGAAAAGTTTGTTTGTTAATTTGTTTGAACACGCTAATCTCAGGAGATTTGAGGAAGGATATAAGCTAATTTTCATCATCATCATCATGATCGCAATAATAATTATGCCATCACTATGGATTATAATTGGGTTTCTAAAAGGGTTTCTTAAAAGTCTGTTTTTTTAAACCTTGTAGATAAAACTCCCATTTAAAGTTACACAAAATATGATGAAATATTGCACTTTGCTAGTAAACCCGACAAAATGTGTGCAATATGTATTTTAGTGTGGTTTAGCTTGTAAACGCTTTATATTTACTAAAGTATTTTACAAAAAAAATTGAGTGATAAGTTTTAAAATGGGCTTTCAGAATAATTGTGTATTTAGCATAAAACCAACAAAATGTCTATTACTGTGGTATAGGCTCGGGATTACGCTTCGCAAAACGGTTATGAGACGGTCCTAGTTTGATACGGTCTTAGTGTGTAAGGTGCTATTTTCGTGACGGGCTCGGTTATGGCTCGGCCCGCTTATGATACTGCGCAGTGAGCCCAGACCTACGTTTTAACACATGTTCGTAAACAGGGACACTTCTAAAAAAAGTAATTTCGTATGGTATGTGGCCAACTCTAGTGACGGAGTTTTAGGAACACTACTGCATACCCAAGACATGGCAGACATTCTCTCCAATCTTTTAAGAGATTTCAAGATCCTTAGAAATGTTTAACGGGGTAGCCAGAAGAACGTACAAAAACATTTTATGTACATGGCTACATTTTACAGAAGTTTACTTTACATTCCCTACGTGGCAAGTTTCAGGTAAGTTTCAAGCTCATCGCTGCCTACACGCTGGCCCAGGCTCGCCGAGTGAATTTTTCATAACTATTCATAAGAATTTAGTTGCATTTCATTTCTCCACTTTTCATAAAAAGATTAGATGATGATTGTCCTGACCATTGTACTATTGATTGCATACTTTTATTGTATCCACTTTGGCGAGCACATTTATTTCATCGGATTCTTTGTCTGGTAACTTCAGAAGTTAGCAAACACCTACAATGTTTGGATTACCCATAACCTGAGGAGAGATTCCAATGCAGCGTTCAAAACTTTCCATTAAATATATTATACTATTTCTGAACGACAGTTGTCTGGTTCTATCGAGTCCCCAGTAGGTACTTAGTATGTCTGAGTCAGACTTCGCAAAGACATCGGATACTTCGACTTACAAGGTTTCTTTGTTCCTGCCTCTTCGCCGTGGTGAATGGTGTTTAGTTGTAGGTGTTAATGTTTTGTATTAAACATTTAAAGATAATCGGATATAATTTATATTTTATTGGATAAAATAATACATTTATTTACAGAAACTAAACTTACCTACTTACCTACTTCCCTACTACAAAATACGTTAGAACAAGTTCAGCCATCTAAGGATCGTTATTTAAGCGATTATTCGATTTAATAGATTGGTTTGTGAATAGAGTAAAGTTTAATCTCTTTGGCTACGCATGACTAAAGATTATAGCTGACCAGTTGCCTCCGCACCCGAACCTCACCACATCGCCTCTGTACTCTTTCTATGAAGGAACGCTCACTCTGTAACGCCGCCGGATCGCCGTATCGCAATCCAAAAGTGAAGGAACAAGTGAACGCCGAAAAGGCGATGCGGTGCGGGCGGCTACTGGTCAGCTAACCAGATAAGTAAGAATTTGATTTCATCATGTAGGCTGAAGGCCAAATTTAATGACGTAGTTTAATCCACCTGAAGGCTTTTTTCATGGCGTAATCGCTTTGATTATGTAATAGATATTACCTTTTACATAATGTACAAGTATCATTATATAATAATATGTAAGTGAATATGTTTTATACCGATGTTCCAATAACCTTTTTAACCTACCTGGCTTATCTAAATAAAATTTGCAATGAAATTAATTGAACAAATAATTTGAAATTGTAATGACCCGAATAATCTGAAAATTCAATTAAATTTCCATTATCACATCGGGGTAGCACACGTTATTAAAAATAATGTAAATATAATGAAAAAAATGTTCAAATATATTTTATTTATTTTATTTATTTATTTATTTCCAAAAATACAGAATACTAACTTAGGATCTGTCTAATAGTGTTTTTAAACTTAGATTAAGTTTGACTAAACACTAGGTTCTCGAAATTATTACAACAAAATTTATCTCAAATTCCGTATATTCCGTAGCACGTTCGTGTATTATGGTTTAATGAAAATCGAGATAGAATCATCTGGCCTGTGTATAAAAATCCCTTGTGTGTTTCTGAATATCATGCGAGGATTTAGAGTTTGCGAAAATTATGTATACTGAATCGGGTTTCAAGGATATTGGAACAAGTGATCACATGAATGGTTTTTTATAGATAAAACGTTAGAAAAATATATAAAAAGGTTCATATAAACCTATTAGCAGCAATAACAACTAGAGTATTTTGAAGGTTATAATGAAAAAAAAAAATCATTAAATATTTTAAATAAGATGGGCGTCAAGCTTGCGTCAAGATGACTCTATAAATCTTTACCAAACTTATGATCACAGATCATTAAAATTATTTCTTGTCACGAAGTTATTTGAGTTATGGTAAATAAAATGTACCATAGCTATGTATCAGCTATTTAGCCTGCGCTGCGTCCAATACACGTTCAATACATAACATTATTGCTGTCTGACTACGAAGAATTATTTTATTAATTTTTATAGTGTTAAACCACACGTAGGTAGGCCGGAATTGAAAATTTTAATAAGATTTTTCATTTTCAAATGGATCAGTGGATACAGATTTGCCTATTTTTACAACTTTTGTTGTCGACTGTACCACACCTTACGTTTGCAAGTTACATGGCAATATAATTTGAGAGCGTTCATAACTCCTCACACATCGGTTAAGACCATCAACATAACAGTATTATGTTATTTACCAAATACCAGCGCAAAATCAACATCCAAGCACGTCAGGCATCTTCGTTAGCGTAACTAGTTCACAGATATTCGTAATTTAAAGGGAACGCTGGTCTACCAATGGGGAACAAACATAGGGTGGTGGTAAAGCTGAGCATTCACGGCGCGACACGCAACTGCGACTGCAGGTCACAGAAAGTCTGTTCGTATAAGCAAGTGGCCAACTCTGGTGACGGAGTTTTTAGGCCGCCTAAAGACCTCCGTCATGGCTTAACGACTTAAAAGCCGGGATCTCAGGAAGTCACAAAAGAAGACAAAAAGACAAAGTCAAAAGAAGGTCAAAGGAAGTGAAATCAAAAATTGTTTACTTACCCATAAATAAAAAACTTGTACAACTTGCAATCCCAGTTACCTACTAGAAAATTTGGAAATTTTTAAAAAAACAGATTGTCAAGTTGTCCTTAAAAACGGCTTGACTGATTAAGATGCAATTTTTTACTAATGAGGACATTTGGATTGTTTTTAGCTATAACTGGGTCCCGCGGTAGGAGGTGCTCTAGTCAATGTTTTTTTAAGATTTTCTGACAAATTTTAAGGTGGAAGGGTGTGGCAGTTAAAGAACTGTCTATCAGGTCTACCAAAGCCGGGATTCCAACCCCTGAGCTTGGAATTAGAGGTCGAAGCATAATTCCACTCAGCCAATACAGCCTTTGCTATACTTTTTTGAACACACATAAACAGTTGAATTGAACGATGGTTTATTGCTTCCTAGTCTCTCAGCCATGAAGCTCCTTAGATGAAGAGGTAGCTTTGTCTGACTGTATCTAATAAACTTGGTTTTGAATGACACGTTCGCTCTCATAAAAGACTATAGTTTGATATTGAAGAATAGATTGAATCTACTCATTCGTTAGATCAAGATTTTCCATTTGGAATCAAATTTAAAAATGGAATAAATCAAATAAGAAAATAACTTAATGTTCGTGATTACGTTTTGATGTTTGTGTTTCAATCAAACATGTAGAGTTTTGATCAATAATTATATTTTCATATCTAGGTAATCTAGGGTATCGCTACTAATCCTAGATCATATTTTTGAAGCGTTTATGATGTTATCGAAGTGAATTTGAAAGAAAATAAAGCAACGCAACCGCAATTTGGGGCGTTGCTTTATTTATTCTTTCCAATTCACTACGATTACATCCTAAAACGCTTTAAAAGTATGTTCTAGGGTCGTACATTACATAGGTACCTATAAATATTATGACGTGCAAAGCCATGAGCTTCACTCGTGTAAACCGTTACGTAGGTATATAACTTCCTTGTGTAAACCCTACTCCACAGATCACACAACTCACACGCAGCTAGTGTTAACTAGCCATTTATAACATGTGACATGCTAAAACTAACGCTGTAAACTGACGGCCATTGAATAGCCACCCTTAAGTCCGGATTAATCAATAATACGGCCCCTCTGTTTTAGCCACGCTCCCGTTTCGTACATCCATTTATACATTAATGTATGCTTGTATGTATATGAGGGTGTGATGTATTATTAAGTTTTTTTGGAGTTTTATAGTGTGGTAGGTCAGGGTTATTGATTTATGGTAATTTTGTTCGTTAACTACTTTCATACAAATTTTGTTAATAGATACTCAAATAAACAAGTTAAGGCTGATACACACCAGAGGCTAAGATGCGGATCGTTGGATCTGTAACCTATTTCATAAGTTATAGACTGTCTGTGTGTATAATCAAAAAGTCACACAGTTTATGAGGTAGGCCTGTCATGCAGGAGGTTGCGGGTTCGATCTCCGCCGCGGGTCATATGTTTGTATGATCTTCAAATATTTGTCTCTGGTCTGGGTGTTTTCTAAGTCTAATATTTACAAAAAAAAAAAAATTAATAACAGTTGTGTGATTCCCATAACACAAGCTCTGCTTATCTTGAGGCTACATTATGTGTGAAATGTCCAGCATTATTTATTTATTATTTATTTATAGGTTCATGGTTCAGGTCAAATATTCAATTTAACTATCGATCTAATAGACTAGAGGATACAGCAATAAGAAAATCTAGGGTCAACAAAAATACAAAATCAGTTAAACACGTCCAAAATAAAGGTTATTTGAATCTCATATTTGCAGTAATTTATACAAGAATTTATTTTGTATGAATGAACAAATCTTTAGAGAAAATAAAGGGTTCTTGTGACAACGAAATAAGCTGCAAAACAAATATCTTCTAAATGAATAAAAAGAATCAGTCTAGCGAACATAACATCATAAGTAACAACCAAGTCTTAGGTATCTACTTAGTTCTTATTACCTAGCCTAAAAGGTACTTTTGTAAATCGCTGAGCTTGCTGGTCCATTACGAAAATTACAATCTTTACTTTAGAATCTTTATATAGAAATAGTTACTGAAAGACATAAAATAGACTATATAAAGAAATTAATGTTCACTATTGAGAGTTACGACTTTCAATTCGAATGTTTGAATCTCTGTGTCATCAATAGTTTTTCGATTCGGAGAATTTGAATAAAAGAGCCATGAATGGTGAAGGATCGTGAAAACCTAAAGAATCTTGAATTACTAAAAGATGTTAGAGATTTCGTCTATTGAATAGTCATGATCCTGATTTTTAAATGAATAATAATGATTTCCATCACTTAAAAACCTGTTTTTGAAAACAAACAATGAGCCAATTTTTTAAAATTGAAATCAAAAGTAAAGTAAGTAGCTGATAATCTGTTTTTGTAAATAATTAAAGAAAGAGTGAATTTTGTGAGTTTGTGTGTTTTTAAAAGATACATTTTATTCTAAGAGGGCAAAGTCGGGGTGGGTCTATTCTACTCTATGGATCGCGTTCATATTTCTGTCTCTTACCATTATTTTACTACAAATAGAGATAGGCACTCGTATTATTCTATTTGAAAAATGCTATAAAGTGAATAAAGTCGTGAGCATTCCACAAGTATTGAATGTTGTATTGCAAGCCTTGTAAAGTTAGGGAGCAGCCCTCATTTAGGGCTGTCGCGTGACTAATACGTTTATACAGAGACAAGATTACAGTTAATTTGGTATTTGACCGCGTGTGTATGAGCTATAACATTGTTGTAATGTATGACGTCACAAAATAATTTCATTTGACTTCCGCGTTTAATTTTGGAGAGTAAAAATGTAATGGATCATAAAAATAACATGTTGTGGCCAGCCCTGTTATAAATATGAGGTTTAGAAAGTAATGAGGGATGTTTGTTTTGTACTAACATAATAAGTACCTACTATAAAAGCATTATTTGATTGTCATGCTGTGTCATACGTTGCAACAACTTGCGCTGGCTTGATGTGACTGGATATATTCTGCTGCGGCATACGCTGGTGGCCGTTTTTGTTACACCTTACATGATTTTTAAGACACCTAAATACGTATATGCCAGAATATAATTTTGTTTCCTTCCGTTAGCTAAATCTATTAATAGATTGTAATTACCGCTAGAAATCAGTGTCAACCCTACCAACATTACGTCACCCGCGAAGGGTTGTTGCGAACATTTCCAACTTCATTATAAACGACGCCCCCACTTGCGAACTACGTCAAGAAAATCGACGGACGTTGCTCCTTACTCTTAAACTGAAGACTCAATTTGCCTCTTCGCGATTTCTTCGACATAAAAGGTGGTGGTTTAAGAACTAAGTACGGGGGCTTAGCGCTGCGTCTTTAAAGATGTTTACAGTTGTAGACATGAAACTGGCATGGCTATGAACATAACTATTAAATGCTTAGGTACACGGAATATTTACCGTGAGATTCTCACGCCTACTGTACCTGGGCACCGTAGGCCTACTCCCAGCACTAAAAACTATATATCGTGCCAATTATCGTAGTTCAGTCTACATAGTATAAGACTATGTAGACTCGTATGCTTAGATCTTTAAAACTTTTCAACGGATTGTGATGCGGTTTTTAATAGATAGAGTGATTCAAGAGGAAGGTTTATATGTATAATACATGCATAATATACTACAGAAACACTTATAATCGATCGAGCGAGCGAAGCGAGCGAAGATCTTAGTGGTAAGTTGGGCGATTTTGCTTTGTATGTTTGTATGTTTGTATGTTTGTATGTTTGTATGTTTGTATGTTTGTATGTTTGTATGTTTCACGAATTGTTGTTCGAGCATAACTGTCGAACCGTTCATCCAATCTGCATGAAACTTGGTAGGTCAATAGGTTGTGGTAAGGAAATTTACGGGGGAGCATATGAGCTTAATCGATGAAGGGGTTGTGAAGATATTGGGTTCCCAAGGGGGTAAAAAATTATGAAAGTTACACAAATATATTGAGTGGGGTGTCATACGAAAGGGCTTATTTTGTACATTCCAAAATGGTTTTTATTTTTAATCTAGGATGTATAGTTTTTGAAATACGACCAAAGACCAAAAACTACGAAACCAGAGCTGCAAGAGCTCCCGTTTCATAGAGTTTCGATGTCTTCGTAGCTCATTGACTGGTCGGTCTTAAAAAGAGAGTGGCATCGTTGCGGTTTGGTTTGCAATGATTTTAGATGCTACTTGATTTATTTTCATGATAAAAAAAAATTTGATAAAAAATGAAAATAATTGGGGTAAAAAAGTTAAGTAAACAAATATATTGAGTGCGGTGAAAGGTCTTTATTTGTACATTCTAAAATAGTTATTATTTTTATTCTAGGACGTATACTTTTAAAAATACGACGAGAATTCATAAATATGAAATAAATGAAAAATTAGACACGACATTATGTATTGCATGCATGCTAGTATTTTTTACCATGAAGAGCTAGCGCAATAGGCATACCCGGCAGTAGTAGCACTTGAAATTATAGGGGTAGTCAGAAGAAAGTCCAAATGTTGGCCATCTACGGTGCGCGAGATCTCAGTTCGGGGCGAACTACTAGTTTTAGAGGTTTCTAATGTGATGTCGTAAATAAACACATTTTTTAGCGCTTACATTGCAACATTACACCCGTGCGATGCCGGGGCGGGTCGCTAGTAAATAAATAAATAATAGGATAGCATGTTGAAGGCTAGTTTTAACCAGGATATCGAGGAGTAGTAACATAAAAATCTCCATTAAAATGGGCATATTACGAAATCAAAAAAATCAAAATCAAAATCAAATATCATTTATTCAGTAGGACCGTTATGACCACTTTGAATCGTCTTAAGAGCTAGGTGATTCTACTCCTGTTCGAATCAGGGCGTTACGAATTTGTCATGAAATATCGATGCCGTCTAGGGACCTTTTATTTCGTCACACAAACATATCTTTATTGCAAATTTATTACTCTTCCCCGCGGCGAGGCGGGGTAATAATGGCCCATTTATTGCTTACGTATTAATGGTTTTTTCCTATTATCTGTAATATAATTATTTTCCTGCATAATACATAACGTACCTGATATTTTCTTATTAAATAGGTCGTTGTCGAGTATATGTTGTGTAATAGATATTGATATAAGTAAATCATAGATAATATGTCCTGATAACTAGAATCGGTAGCATTGTGTATTTCTATATAACAGTCAATAAAAAAATATTTTAAAAAAACAAAAACCCGACTGCGTCAAAACTAAAAAGAAAAAAACAAGCCTGCAATGAATTAGTCACAGTCGGTAACCATTCATTTTATTACCAATCAAATCTTCCCAATGTTATGGGTCCCGACTGTGAGTAATTCTTTGCAGGCTTGTTTTTTTCTTTTTAGTTTTGACGCAGTCGGGTTTTTGTTTTTTTAAAATATTTTTTTATTTAACACTTTTTAGTTATGATAAAGTTGATTTTAAAATACCTATTCAACGATACCCCACTTGATATAGTGTGACGATTTTGATTCTTTTAATTTTGACAATATGGCGTCTGGTTGTAGCCCTGGTGAATTTTGATTACTGTCATATCTTTAGTGACACTCCCAAGGTTGAGACAAATTGATTGACGTAAGAATCATCAAAATCGGTCCACGCGTTTGGCCTCTAGAGTGCCACATAGAAACATCCATAGCGAGAATTATTATTAATCAACTTTAAACCGTTATTTTTCCTAAACTATTACTTAAAATGAAAAATGGTAAAAGAAACCTAAAGTTGATTTTGAAATACCTATTCATAGACATAGACATAGACATAGACATAGAAACATTTATTTAGCACACACAAATGATAGGTATAAGAAAAAACATACAATGAAAGGACTTAAACTAAGGTCACCTTTTGTGACATAAGGTAGGTAGGTACCTATTAGAAAATTCAAAATTACAAACAAAATAATATTATGCGGCACCTACCTATAAACTTACAACCTGAAACAAAATTAGCCCTTCCCTTAAGCGATGGTGTGGCTAAAATGGTCCAATCTCAGTGTGGTCTACTTCCGAACACAATGGTACGGAGGTAACACTGGTTTTCAGATTGGGCCAAATTACATTCGTGAAACATTAATAGAGAGCGAAATACACACAATAATAATGATGCCAACACAACAAACAAAATACCTATTCAACGATACCCCACTTGATATAGTGTGACGATTTTGGTTTTTTTAATTTTGACAATATGGCGTCTGGTTGTGGCACTGGTGAATTTTGTTTACTGTCATGTCTTTAGTAGCACTTCCAAGGTTGAGACGAATCGATTGACGTAAGAATTATCAAAATCGGTCCACGCGTTTGGCCTCTAGAGTGCCACATAGAAACATCCAAACATACATACATAGACTGATAAACACATTACCCTTCCTTTGCTTTGCGCAGTCGGGTAAAAAGTGTCCCCATATCCACAGAAACATTAATTTATTTTTGTAGCGTGTAAGTCTCTTTCACGATGACAACAGTTCCATGCGGTAGCTGAATGCTATAGCGCATCTAGTGATTTTTATCAATGGTACCTACTAGTGTATTGTTTGAATGTTTCCAGACTGACCTGAATTGTAATCTTAGCGATCCAAAAGCTTATATCGAAGCTTCGGTACTTGATATGTGTGTATTTCACGTATTTCACCGGAACAACCAGAAAACATAAAGCATCTGCATTCTAAATTGAATGGTTTTTGAATGCTTTTAATATTGAGAACCGGAAATAAAGTAGCAATTCTCAGCGGGTTGATATTAATTAGTGGCAGGCGCTATAGCAGTGAAGCCAGCGAGAGGCGATTTTCTGCGAAATGTACAGTAAAATTGGTTGAGTTGGGTAGAAGTAAGTGACACTTTTTGTGAGAGACATACGTCCAGCAGCAATATTGGTATAAGCTACAGTTACGTAGGTACACTTACGAGGTACACAATATAGATTTTGACAGGTCTCGTGCAAAATATCTACCAAAGGTGTGTCGAACATCAAAAATGTTGACCGATCGCGAAGTTGTAACTAATAGCGAAGTTGACTGATGGCGAAATATTCGTGCAAAGTGGACTTTTTGCTAAATTAACTGCAGTGCAAGTAAAGTTCTTATCGATCTTATTTGACATTTAGAATCGAAAACTCGTTAAAATTCATTTTTAACGATTCAAAATGTCAAATTTAGCGATCGATAAGAGCGGTACTTGCACTGCTGTTCGTGAACAATGTCGTCATTTACACACTAAGTATTTGCCTTACTTATAAACTTGAACACTGGTTAAATAATGCTCAAGACTTGCCCTGTCTCTATTTGACACTTTCTAACAAAAAAGGATGACAATTGTTTAAACGGTGTTTCAATTTTAACAGAATTTTGAAAGTAGAGGGGTAAGTCTGCTTCTACCGCTAAATCCATTTCCATTCTAAGATTCTTCTCGTTACATAAAATTCGGTTCTCCTTACTTCCAACTTCCAAGGTAAGTTTTCTCATGTAGCTTGGTATCCCGTAAGCCTGCGTCTGTACCAGCAATATTTCACTGCAACCAGACACGAATGCAGGATCGATAAGGATGAAAGATTTAGGACGCTGTAAAAGCAATGTCGGTGCGATTGAGATCGATTCCTACAGAAAGTGGAATACTTCCTTTGGAATAAAATAAATGTGAGCATTCACAAAACCACGCTGGCCGAGCCGTTCTAGATACCTAAGTACTAAGGCACACTGTAGAAGTAGCGTCGATAATGTTAGTGCCACTCGCATAGGCTTGAATCACAACACAAAACATCTTCATAAAAGTTATGGCAAATGAGAGCCAAAGTGTGGCCGCGGTCATAACTCTGCCACAATCCTTCGACCTGTGTATAACCAACACCATACGGATTTCGCAACAAACGTACCTTTTAAATTGTAAAATATTTACATACACACATACTTTACATTATAAGAAAATCTTTCTCTTCAAGGCTCTCTTCCTCAAACTATATAAAACATACATAAGGCCATTGATGGAGTATGCCTTCCAGATTTGGAACCCATATTTTAAAAAGGATATAGATACCCTTGAAAGAGTACAGCGAAGAGCTACAAAAATGGTGCCATGCCTGAAAAACCATCCCCATGAGTATCGACTCAAGGAATTAGGACTCACAACCTTGGAACAGCGTCGAAAACGGGGTGACCTGATTGAGACATACAAAATATTAAATAACCACTACAATGTACCGGATTTGAAAAACATATACAACATGAACACCAACAATCTGAGAGGACACTCACTAAAGCTGGTAAATTCGGCTGGGAGAAGCAATCCTAGAAAACACTTCTTGCCTAACCGTGTAATTGTGATGTGGAACAAACTACCGGAAAGTGTGATTAGTGCTCCTTCAGTGAACTCTTTCAAAAACAGACTTGATAAACATTTTAAAATAGTGCACTGATAATGATATACATGCATCAGCTCTATAGCTGCTAGTGTATCAATAATAATAATAATAATAATACATAAAATCACACCTGTTTCACATCATAGGGGTAGGTAGAGACCACAGATCTCCACTTGCTACGATCCTGACACGCTTCTTTCGTGAACCAAATTTGTGAATTATTGGAAAAGGCCAGGTCAAGAGAACCTTACCAGCTTGAAGAATGTGATGAGAGTGAATGAAGCGAAAGATGTGTAATGACTATTTCCAGAGATGTTTTTTGTCTTGCTGATTCTTGGTGTTGCTTGTAAAAGAACAGAAAAAGAAATGCATATTTTTCAAACCACAGACATTAATATTCTTTTTACACAGATGTAAATTAACTTCGACTTGAGAAGAGAGGCTCTTTTCACTGTCAAGGCTCTCATACAGCCGTATCCACAAAAAGTAATGCTAGTCTATGGTTAAGTAGTTAAATTTTGGAATTCCAATATCATCAGTATGGAACGGTTTGCATAAAAAAATTAATACATTTTAGTGGATATTTCGTACTTCGCCATTACATTGACGGGACAACGCTAAACAAACAATTTTTTATTGAGTTTATCTACGGCGAGGAAAGCAAGGAGCAGTTTGAATTTATCAATTTGAATGGTGCAAACATAACTACTTAGTTAACCAGTTACGTCTGCACCATGGGGCAAATCAATGGTGCAAACGGAATCGCGGGGAAGGCTCGATGTCATTAAAAGGCTTCGACAACGATATCGAGTTACTTCTATTCTGAGTCGACCTGTAGGACCTAGTTTCGCTAAGGCTTTATCTAGACATTGATTAATTAGAGCTTCGTGACCTAAAAACAGATGCTCAAGAAATATTCGTTAGTTAACAAAGCAAGCCGCTTTTTGGAAGACTTTTCTGCAAATCCCTCAATAAGCCAAGCTCTGAAATTATCTTATCAAAAATGTATATGATTCATATAATTTTTTATATTACTTTGAAGCGCTCGTAGCTTGCTGAGACGTTCTTGATTGATCGTTGAAGTTAAGCAACGTTGTTCGCGGTCACAATTCGGATGGTTGACCGAAAGTGGCATTGCGAGCTGAGAGCTTCAGTGCTTCGGAGGGCACGTTAAATTGTCGGGCACATATGCATTTTTTTTAGGGAATGCTAGCTTCCGCCTGCGGCTCCGTTCACGTGGTACCACATGTTAAAAAGCTTACGCTATTCCAGATCACTATTTATGCTTCAAAGTTTCATCCAAATCGGTCCGCTGGATTGAAACACAAACATAGGTAGGTACAATGATCTTGTTGAAAAGTCTCTCTGTAATTTCTTCAAGCTTAAAAAACTCAGTAGTAGTTTTCTGAATAGCAAAGTAAAGTGACCCAATTTTCTGAAAGGAAATATAAAACGCCAGGTAAAAATAATCTAAGTAGAACCATCACGAACGAACGCTAATGCCCAGCGCCGGAAAGACGTAGCACCTTCGTAGCAACGGCGTAGCACTTATCTAGGTACATCTATCGTAGCACTCGTAGCGGGCATTGGTTAGTATTGATTTTTTTAATATTAATTATTCTGTATATTTATTTTACTATTTATATTGTTTGTGAGAGAAATAAATAAATGATTTGAAATGATTGATAGTTTATAAAGGCCTATTCAAATATAAGTGTAATTCGCTACCTACGAGGTAAGCTAATGATTTGTGCTGGAGACCGAGACCAGAAACAGGCTTTGTAGGGGTGCGTGAAAGGGACAAGAGAAAGAGAACCGTCATTTGACAACGGTCTTCTGTCTCTGGTATCGGTCTCCGGATTAGGCCGGCCGCATACGCACGTTTTCCGTATACGTTTTCCGAATTCGTTTTTTTTTCGCAGACGTTCAATTTTAGTTCGTATGACCTGTACGCACGGTTTGTTTTCGAAATGAACGTCAAGTTTTTTTCCGTTCGGAAAAAATAAGAACGTGTGCGGCATGTAGAACAATTTGTATTGAATGCGTGCATTCCGAATTCGGAAAACGTATACGGAAAACGTGCGTATGCGGCCGGCCTTAGGGATGATTTATATTAGACCGGGCCGTGCTGTGTACTTTGCCCCGGACGCGGCACGGATTTGAAACGTTACATACATTTTGTATGAAGCAATCCGTGTCCCGTCCGGGCTCGTCTACTAACAAATGACGCTCGTCTACACTACGGTTGGCCCGGACACGGCCCGGCTCGGACACGGCCCGGTCTAGTAAAAAATCATCTCTTATGCAGTAGTGTGTGACTTATCCATGACTCTATAATTGAGTTTTCATGCTGTCCTTTCCATGTATTTCCTGTGGATAAGGTCAATTAAGTAAATGTTTAAAGTGCTGTGCAAGTCTACTCCATTACGACCTGGTGTTACAGCGGTTTTTTGGACCTGGCGATATAATGGTAGAATAGTAAAACTTGTATTTTTTTTAAATTTAGTCCCCCTGTCTACCGCGCGAGATAGTTTACCGTTTGGTTTATTTTAGTCCAATTGATAGTGAACATTTAAAAAGTCTAAGGCTGGTTTTAGTGTCACGCGTACCGTCGGCGCTGATAGGCGAGTGATCTTTATTACAATGAAATAGAGATACTGGTTGTTCAGCACTGACGAGTGCAATCAGCGTTGCCATTTTTGCTAAACAATCAGTATCCTTGTTTCAATGTAATAAAGATCACTCGTCTATCAGCGCCGACGGTGAGCGTGAGACTAAAACCAGCCTAAGTAACCTCTGAACTATAAGTTCACTTATTCGCGTGAGTTACTCGTACCTTTCGTGTGAAGGTGGCCATAACTCAATGGTCACGGCATGTTTACCCAACTACCTACCCTATTGTGTTCTTATGAAACACGAAAATACTGTGGGAAAATTCTTGGTAAACACGCTGTTAGTTACAAAGAAATAGTTCGGAATAATATTCACCATGGCTGTAAATTCCGTGATATTTTGTGACGGATTATATTGTTCCTTACATACAATAAGCTATTATTATTATTGTTGAAAAAACTGTCTACCACATAAAAGCTTTTGTTAGGATAACTTGATCTGACTGAATTGATTTTATTAGGTTGATTTTAGTCTCACGCTCACCGTCAGCGCTGATAGGCGAGTGATCTTTATTACAATGAAATAAGGATACTAATTGTTTAGCAGAAATGGCTACGCTGATTGCTCTCGTTAGTGCTGGACAATCAGTTGGTATCCTTAGGTATTTCATTGTAATAAAGATCACTCGCCTATCAGCGCTGATGGTGAGCGTGAGACTAAAATCAGCCTTAGAGGTTGTTGAAGAGTTCGTGACATAGCTTGCTTATGCGAGTGACGCCGACGACGTTCTGATTGCTCACAATTTGGATGGGTGACTGCTAGTGGAATTAACAGCTGACTGCTTCCGTGCTTCAGAGGGCACGTTAAATTGACGATCCCGGCATTAGTCGCTAAGCCACGACGGAGGCCTTTTGGCGGCCTAAAATCTCCGTCACCAGAGTTGGCCGCTAGCTCGTCTGAACTTACTTTCTACTTTTAGAGGTTGTTGACTAAGTAGTGGCTCCGAATTCCATCATCGGAACAGCTTGTCACGGTCTTGGTCGCGAAGGAACAGGAGTAGAATCACCTAGCTCTTAAGACGTTTCAAAGTGGTACACTAGTGACCTTATTGAATAAATGAATTTGACTTTTGACTTTTGACTTTTCTTGCTGTTACCAGATTATTGAACTGTGTCATAAAGATACTATGTCATAATAATTTATTAGACGGCATTTAGCCCAACAATTTTTTTTTTACAAAATGTATCCCAATTATACTATCAGTAACAGGTGAAGTTAAGTAACAAAATAAGGGTAGTCAGAGTCACAAACCTAATATAGGCTTAAAAACACTACTAACAATGTTTGTCAAATTCCTATTTCAATCAGGGATCGGATAACCCATTCATAACGGTAACCGCTTCAAACGCTTACCGATTGAAAGGGTAACCGATTGAAACGATATACCGAAATGATTGGGTATTAACCGAAATAATAACCCATACCGAATGAAACGGTATACCGAAATGATTGGGTTTTTTATAACTGTATTTTTGTCGCATTATTACGTAAATATTTCGTAGAAAGAGAGCGATGCATTAAGTGCGACGTTGCCAGCTTGTTGCCAGCGAATGTAAGTATTTCGTGTTTTTGACTTATTTGTCGACAGGATTACAGTTGGGCCGACGGATCTCGGCGTTCGTGAAGTTAGGCTTTTCGCTGCGCAGTAGAAAATTTTGTATGAAAAAGTTGCACTGCGCATCGAAACTGCTAACTTCACGAACGCCGAGATCCGTTGGCCGTACTGTACCTAAAGCAGTTTGCGCATAATTCACAGAAAATGTTTTATTTAATGTGATGATGACTTCCTAGCCGATTTCGGCGACGGCGCCGGCGACTGTATTTTTCTAGATAGGCGTACCTATTTTACTTATTTTAATTTTAGGTATTGTGAGTGTGAGCTATTGATATTTTTAAAATAATGGTTAGTGATTTGCTTCTGTAATTTCAACAGATAAAGTAAGGTAGGTATGTAGGTACATAATCTTTGCCTGTTGATGTTCGCATGCGAAAAATGCGTTTTATCCAGGGTCAGAATAAAAATTAGGTAGGTACCTACCTATTACCTACCTACATTTCGCCGTTCTTACCTATCTTCCTAACTTCGTAACTTCGCAACTTCGTATCTTCGTAACTTCGTATCTTCGTATCTTCGTATCTTCGTATCTTCGTAACTTCGTAACTTCGTATCTTCGTATCTTCGTAACTTCGAATCTTCGTAACTTCGTATCTTGGTATCTTCGCAACTTCGTATCTTCGTATCTTCGCAATTTCACATCTTCGCAACTTCTTATCTTCGTAACTTCGCAACTTCACATCTTCATTACTTCTTAACTTCGCAACTTCATATCTTCATATCTTCGTAACTTCGTAACTTCGTAACTTCGCAACTTCGTATCTTCGTAACTTCGTATCTTCGTAACTTCATATCTTCGTAACTTCGCAACTTCATATCTTCGTAACTTCATAACTTCATAACTTCGTAACTTCGCAACTTCGCAACTTCGTATCTTCGTAACTTCGTATCTTCGTATCTTCGCAACTTCGCATCTTCGCAACTTCGTATCTTCGTAACTTCGCAACTTCGCAACTTCGCATCTTCATTACTTCGTAACTTCGCAACTTCGTATCTTCATATCTTCGTAACTTCGCATCATCGCATCTTCGCATCTTCGCATCTTCGTAACTTCGTAACTTCGCAACTTCGTATCTTCGTAACTTCGCAACTTCGTATCTTCATTTTTAATTTATTAGTAACGGGACTTAATCGCGTAATGAAATTATTTTATTTACCTCGACGTTTCGGCGACATTACAGTCGCCGTGGTCACTAATAAATTAAAAATGTGTTCAAGTCGCGAAAGTTTCAAATATGTATTCGTATCTTCATATCTTCGCAACTTCGTAACTTCGCAACTTCGTGTCTTCGTATCTTCGTATCTTCGTATCTTCGTATCTACGTATCTTCGTATCTTCGCAACTTCGCATCTTCGTATCTTCGTAACTTCGCATCTTATTAGAAGTTACTGTTAATAATACGTTTTTATAGATATTTCTAGTAATTTTGAATACTGGTGTCCCGTTACTGATCCCGGCTAGTTGTTGGATATTTTACCCTATTTTATATTTTACACATTAGCCAATTTATCTTGTTTTCGTGACTTTTCTATTTAACTAGGTAGGTAGGTAAATAATTAATATGGTAATACCTAAGTACCTACCTACCTATAAGTTAACAAAATATAAAGGACATAGGTAAGTACATACATGACAACTCAGTAGTAGGTGTAGGTAAGGTCCTCCTAACCTACCTACCTATTATTCTTGATATAACGGCATAACAATAAGTAAGTAAATGAATATATATTAACAACACTGTACCTACTAACAACAATCGAACTAAAACAACATTGAATAGTTTTCCATTTAGGTGATAGTAGATATTAATCTACTTAAATAAGTAAGTAGGTACCTATTTATTTTGTCTGATTCTAATACCTAACTAAAATAATACCTACCTACTTACCTTTAACTGCTTTCCACAAAGCATACCTACATAAACTGCAACCAGTCCTTTTGTTATATTCAAAATGTCTGTGAACGGCGTTAGACTGTTTGCGAGGCATTTAAATGTAAAAAATACCAATTTTTAATCGTTTAAAGTAAATTATTTGTAGTACTTATTCAACAACTCACTACTAATTCAGTACTCACAATAACTAAATAATACATTCATTCGCTACAGCTTTGGCAAGAAATAATCTGCCAAAAAGCGGATAGGTACGATAGGTAGTGCATAAACAAAATAATCACGGCGATACTCGCACGCAAACTACAAAAATACGCAACGACAGAAATTCAAGCAAGCAAGAATATTAAACGCGACAGAAGATGAGTGAGACATTATTTTCCGTCGCACTCACATTACGCTACTCGCAGCACACGCCGAAAATGCGCCAATTTAAACCTTAAGAAAAAAACCCATATCGTTTCGGTTGTTATTAACAGAAACGTTTCGGTAACCCATTGTTTCGGTTAACCGGTATTCAAACTGTTAAACAACCGATTCATTACGGTTTTTAACCTTAACCGGAATATCCCTGATTTCAATAAATATCTATCTATCTATCTACCTAACATACAAAATGAAAAATTAAATTAATATTTGATTACAAACTTGGCATAATAATGCCCGGAATATACTGGTAAATACCAATGTAACTAGTTTAATCTGCTTCTATAGTTTCAACAAATAATTCAACTATTTAGTTTTGTAATGTTAATTTACAAAAACATGTGATTAAATACATTATTTATGTTTGAAATGTATATAATTTAATCAATTGACACAAGTGTGCTGAAAGCAGGAAAAGTAAACATTATTAGCATACTAGCAGTTCTCTTAAATTCATTTTGTATTTGTATTTATTTATTTAAAACACACGAGTTGGGCTTACAGATTAAACCAAAGCGCCCAAAACGTCTATGCTAATAACAGTATGTGGTAGGTACTTAAAACTATCTTAAATTTAGTCAGCAGTGCCCTCGCGGCTTTGCCCCTGTAGTGAAGGTATATGGTGATGATGATGATTTAAAGTAGCCTATAATTTATCTCAAGAGCTTAGCTAACAAATGTTTTTTTCAAATCCAACCGGTAGTTCCTGACACAGATAATATAATACCTGAGATTTTCGCGTTCAAACAAATAAACAAACAGACAAACCCTTCCGCTTTATAAAAATACTTTCAAAACAGGCCTAGTATGATATAAATAGGGTTGTGGGTTCGATACTCACCGCGAGGCAAATGTTTGTATGATCTGCAAATATTTGTCTCGCGTCTGGTTGTTTTTCTTTGTCTAATATGAATGCATGACTCCCGAATGTTTTATGAAATCAATTATCTTACACTTCTTCCAATGGATCTAGGCATTCGTGAAGTAAGCCGTTTCGCTGCGCAGTAGAAAATTTTGTATGAAAAAGTTGCACTGCGCATCGAAACGGCCAACTTCACGAATGCCAAGATCCAAAAAGTTTCCAACCTTACCAATCTTACCTATTTAAATAGAATTCACAAGAACTATGGACACGTTATAAGGAGGGATGAAAACCATGTCACAAAAAAATAGTAAAAAAAAGTACCTAGTCTGAGTGTGACACAAGTAGAGGAAGGCCGAAGAAGAATTGGTTGGATTGTGTGAAAGAGGATATGAATGTGAGAGGAGTGGATTCAGAGTTGACCAATGATAGAGGTGAGTGGAAGAGAAAAACATGTTGTGCCAACCCCACTTAGTGTGGGATAAGGGCAGGACAATGATGATGATGACGACAAGAACTATGTTGAACTAAGTATGTTAATATTAAAAAATAGTAGCCATGTGAACAAATCAATAGTCCGTCTGTCCTATGGTTTCAGCTTAGTACGCTACGTGACGAGGTCAGTGACCCTTCACCCTATAATCGGTGTTAATTAACAAGTTTCAAGCAAATTGTTTGAAATGTTCGACAGCGGTGGCGGGACGTTGAGCGATATTTGAGGTAATTTAAATGGAAAGCAATCACAACAGTTTAAAAAAATTACATAGAAAAGATAGATAGAAAATACTTTATTGCACACCACATAATAAAAGAAAACAATTTAACAAATTAAACTAACTTAATAATGATAGGTATACAATCGGCGGTCTTACCGCTAAAAAGCGATCTCTACCAGACACATAATATACTCGCTAATACGTTTATAGAAATGGGCCGGTGACATTGTATCTTTTGAGTAGGTACCTACCTATTTGTGCGATTCCGACTTCCAAAAATGCTTTTTGATGATTTTTTCGGAAAGTTGACGTTTTTTCAGCGAAGAAACGCCACTTTTCGAATTCGGAATACATTCCGAGAAGGTCTGAATCGCACTGCTGAAATAAATAATTTATTATTTTTATTAAAATTACGTATCTTTTCTATAGACTAGACGACGGATTTCCACTTGCTACGATCCTGACACACTTCTTTCACCTCATTCATTTTCATTCTTCATACATTCGTCATTAGTTTTATCAAATTGCTAATGGATGCTTTGTCTAAAATTCAACAGGACGCAGGTACACGACGTATTTAAATGATTAATGTGGCCATTCAATTGCCATGGCCCATGTCCACTCCGCGAATTACAGCATTATCATTCGGCGTCGATGACACGCAGGGCTGGACTTAGGGAAGTTATTGACACAAACAAAGGGTCATCAAACCAAAGTGAATCATGAATGACTATCAAAAAAAGAAATAGTTTAAAATTTCGCAATCGCAAGTTATAATATTGAACTGTTAAATAATATTGTATTCTAATTATATCATCACCATCAACCGCAGCCCGACTTCTGCTGACCCACTTCTGCTGGGTTAGTATTATTCTGAGAGTACTATTATTCTGTGGTATAAGCCTAATTTTGCTCACGTCATGGTCCTGGCTCTGTGCTAGCCTCATTCACTGTCGGCTCACGACGTTCACAATGTCGTCCACCCATCAGGTGGCTTATTCCATCATGCACTTCGTGATCCCAGTGGGATCATACAAAACTTTTGAGTTCATTAGTACATACAAAAAGCAGAATGGAATAAGCCCATCAGGAGGCAGGACATCCGACATTTCTTTTCCAATTCTCGGCCACCATTCCGCAATCACTTTTGCAGATCTATTGCAAAAGTGATTTGCTTTTATCTATTGCTCTAACTATAGCATTTTAAAATACTTAAAGTCTATCACACTGAGATGAGTTTATTCACACATTGTCGCAATCCCTTGATTCGTCCCTGGCGTCCAGTGCCGTGTTTAAGGCGCCATTAATCACTGGACAGGGTTATCATTTATCATACACAGGGGTCTGTGTATTTACATACTTTTTGTTGCTTTTTCGGAAAATCTGCTTTTTATTACGGTGACGTGACGCGATTTTCATGTTTTGTGCGTTTTGCGAGCATTTTTTTTTGGTAGCCTTGCCTCACCATAAAAAAAAAAATTACATTCGCCGAAAATAAAAGAAAACCAAGCTAGGCCTCACAACGTCTTTTTTGCTTTGGCTCTTCATGGTATTATAGATAACGTTGGATTATTTTGAATCTGCTTTTTACATTTTTTAAATTACGTATTTTGAAAAATAGTAGGTATTACCGAGGGGTACCTCGACTTTCGATCCGAAGGTCGTGGGTTCAAATCCTGGCCGTGCATCAATAGATTTTTCGTTTCGAAAAATGTATATGCGCATTAACACGAACTCTAAACAGTGAAGGAAAACATCGTGAGTAAACCCGAGGCTTAGTCAGCCCCACACGTATTGACCATGTCTTTGGATATTAAGCTGAGAGGATGGTGTAGGTGCTGGGCAAGCCTACTCCATCTCAACAATGTCCCAGGCACTACAGTGTCCCGATAAGTGTAGACAAAAATATTGCCTCCTGACACTGTTTAAATCATCTAGTAAAGATGTAAAGACCTAAAGTTTTTTTGAAGAGTACATTCAGTTTCAAGATTTTTTTCATCCACTTAGAAGATACGTCAGAAATGCACAAAACGCGCATGCAAGAAACATCCCGACTGCATTAAAATGATCCCAACCATAGAGCCTCAAAGTAAAACCACGGAAATTTAATCACATTTGCGGTTCTAAAGGCAGAGGCCTACGGGTTCATCCGTGACCACAAAGAATTGCATTAGACGGAGCGCATTACTCTGTACTCGACGGTCTTGTTAACCCTGTTTTTACACTCGGAATAACCTCTGTCTTTTGCATGAGAAATATTTTTATCTGGAACGTGATATGTATGGTAGAGACTGGTGGTAAAATGATCTCGTATTTCCTTATTTGATTTAAGTATACAGGGTGAATTTTTGAGATGGGGCAGTAAGGGCAGCTACCTTAACCGTTGTAGCTAGAGAAAAACGTTCTTAGGAGACCATCCTTAATTTTTGAAAATATTTTGACCTGCATTCACAGATTTTGAAAAATATGTATAGTCAGCGAGAAAATGGGCCATTTACACAAAAACTTTTTTTGATGCCAATCGATCCTGTTTCATCTAAGGATAAAAAGGCTCTTTCAGACCAACTGAGGTTAGAGTACTAGAAAAGTCAGAAATCGCTAAAGTGTATTTCTGAGACAAGACAGTAATGGCTACCTTAACCGTTGTAGCTACAGGAAAACGTTTTTAGGAGACTGCCCTTTACTTTTGACGATATTTCAACCTGCATTCACAGATTTTGAAAAAAATGTACAGTCAGCGAGAACATGGGCAATTTACACAAAAACTTTTTTTGATGCCAGTCGATCCTGTTTCATCTAAGGATTAAAAGGCTCTTTCGGACCAACTGAGGTAAGAGTACTAGAAAAGTCAGAAATCGCTAAAATGTATTTTTGAGACGGGGCAGTAAAGGCAGTTTGTTAACCGTTGTACCTACAGGAAAACGTTCTTAGGAGACTACCCTTACTTTTGAAGATATTTCGACAAAATGATGAAAAAATATGACAAATAACAAAATGATTTCGTACGAAATGTATAATCAAAGGTATTTGCGTTTTCTGACTTTTCTAGTACTCTTGCTTCAGTTGGTCCGATAAAGTCTTTTAATCCTTAGATGAAACAGGATCGACTGGCATCAAAACAAGTGTTTATGTAAATTGCGCATTTTCTCGCTGACTGTACATTTTTTTCAAAATCTGTGAATGCAGGTTGAAATATCGTCAAAAGTTAAGGGTAGTCTCCTAAAAACGTTTTCTTGTAGCTACAACGGTTAAGGTAGCCATTACTGTCTTGTCTCAGAAATACATTTTAGCGATTTCTGACTTTTCTAGTACTCTAACCTCAGTTGGTCTGAAAGAGCCTTTTTATCCTTAGATGAAACAGGATCGATTGGCATCAAAAAAAGTTTTTGTGTAAATGGCCCATTTTCTCGCTGACTGTACATATTTTTCAAAATCTGTGAATGCAGGTCGAAATATTTTCAAAAATCAAGGATGGTCTCCTAAGAACGTTTTCCTCTAGCTACAACGGTTAAGGTAGCTGCCCTTACTGCCCCATCTCAAAAATTCACGCTGTATAAATAAGAATTGAAGACCCCAGGGAAAAAGACGAACATGTCAAGCAACAAAGATTTTGAGATCGCATTTTTAAAGTTTGGAACTTTGTGCTTTTTCACTGCTTGCGATTTTTAAACGCCAAGAACTAAGTAAGACTAATTTGTGTTTTACCCTGTTCGGTTTACTATCGTATATTTCACTTTCAAAACTTTCGTGAGTTGTACTAGACATTATTTAACACACGGGAATTACTCACTTAAAAATAATAATATCGTCGATTTAGATACCGACAATGTTTCGATTCATCCGGAGAATCTTCATCTGGAGGGAGGGAGTTTTAAGGTAAGTATTTTCCGAATTTGAAATTCATTCCGAGAAATAAACATTCATCATCATCTCCCTGCCCTTATCCCACTAGGTGGGGTCGGCACAACATGTTTCCTTCTTCCACTTCATTCTATCACTCGTCATCTCAGTGCTCAGCTCATTCCTTTCACACACATATCTGCAATAAACATAAATAAACATTCTAATAAATTGTGAGGTGACTGGAAATACCTTAGAGCTCAATCACATACAAAAAGTTCATACCTACAAAAGAGGATCCAATCGTAAATTCAGTTACAATTTGTCATTGCCAGAGTAACCCACATTTCTAGATAAAACCAGGTCTACTATGGTTAATTCCTCGATTCAATTAAGGTACTAGGTAGCAAAATAGGCAGGTTAATTTACGCCAAGTGGTTGTACAGGGCTATTAGTCAGGTTTACTTATGAAGGGTTACCTGAGCCCTTGTTACGGGCAGGGGTGAAGTAGACCGCATAATTCTGGGTCTAAGGGCTCCTGGCAAACAGGCTAATCCAAAGCCTGTTAAAATGTTCGTCTAGCAAGTGTCTTGGTTTTCATTGTAGTGGTCTTGCTCAATTTACGGGTTAGGGTTCGGGGGAGGGGGGGGGGGGGGGGAGGGGGGGGGGGGTGTTCGGGTTTCAATCGTGCATTGAATTTTTCTTGAAATTGAAATCTTTTTTTTTAAGCGTCACCTTCACAATTTTTTGCATGTGAAAATGCTTGAAAATGGTAAAAATTGTATTGTATTTCTTTCCTTGTTATTTCTATTGTATTTTTTTCCTTTTTGCTTGTTAAACCTTTTCAATTTCATATTTATTAGCATTTACAGAAACAATTAAATTGATTTACTTAGATTATACAAAGCCGTTTTAGGAAATAACATTATTGCAACGGGTATTTACTACTACAAATTCTTTGTAAGAAATGTTCCTACTATGAAAGCTCTCTAGTTCAAAATGATTATTTCGAAATGTCCTGCCCTCACCAAACATGTACGCGCCACCGAGCAGAATAGTTGCCGGCTAAAACAATTTCAAACTGCACAAATATACCCATATTTTGCAATAAAAAGACCACAAACTTGTTAGCTTCAGATCTTTTCCAACAAAAACAGTTTTAAATAAAGCCACTTTGCTGTCCCGTTTTAGCGCCTGAATTTTCTGAATGTTCCAATTTTCCGTACAAATAAAAGTACTTAGGTACCTAGTTTTCTGACATGAAATTAGACTACAGCACGATTCGCTTAGAAATTCTTTTCAGAAACGTGAGGAAATACTGTTCTACATTTTCCCAACACTTTTGGGAGTATAAATGGTTTTATTGGAAAATAAAAAAAGATTTCCGTTTTGTATTTCAAATTTATCATAATCATACAACAGCCAGATATGATGAAATATTATATGGTAGAACATCATCATCAGCCTATAGCAGTCCACTGACATAGGCCTCCCCTAATGAGCGCCATCGCGCCCTTCCTTCGTAGTCGTTGGTAGTACATTTAGGTAGTACTAGCGGACTACTACTTTTTTATCCCATGGGACACATGCATTTTCTCGGGATAAAAAGTAGCCTAATATGGCACTCTCCAGCCCTCCAACTATCTCCACACTAAAAATCACGTCACTCCATCTCTCTGTTTTGACGTGAAAGCTGGACAAACAAACAAACAAACACACTTTCCCATTTATAACATGGGGATTCTTTGGTAACATATTCCATCAGGTAAGAGTTTTATCAGCCCCGAGGCCGAAATATCACAATTTCCGGCAAAATACAACGTTTTTCACATGGGAGTTGGGGTCACCTTGGCGACAATATCGGAAGAGATGGGAAATGCCAATGCGGAAAACCGGAAGTCAAATCTAGCCAAAATGGTTGGAAATTGTCAATATACTCGTAAAAGGGATTGAGGGATTTTGACGATTCATGTTTTTCATGTAATTTACAACCTTAATTTGCTTTGTTTGTAAATTCACTTTTTTTTACATTTTTCAATACGGTATAATGTTTGGTAAATCTATAAGTAGTAAGTTATTGGGAGTTCTAAAACCCCATTAGAGACACGACTGAATGAACCACCTCCGATCACTGCACTCCTCCGCTGCGCTACGCTGCGCTTCGCTCCGCTACGTCGCTCCGTTCTCTCCAGTGGTTCATTCAGTCGTATCTCTAATGTGGTTTTAGAATCCCAATAACTTAAAAATCAGTTGCTTGCACATCGGGATTTTATATATGTAATCAGCTGAACGATCCGAGGTAAGCATCGTCCTGAGAGACCAAGGTAGGATTAAACTCTCACTGATTAGGATGCCTAACGCAATCAGCTGAATGACCCATGGTAAGTATCACTCCGGGAGCCCAAGGTAGGATTATCTCCCACTGATTGTGATGTCTAATCCAATCAGCTGAACGACCTGAGGTAGTTATCGTCCTGAGAGACCAAGGTAGGATTAAACTCTCACTGATTATGATGCCTAACACAATCAGCTGAATGACCCGTGGTAAGTATCACTCCGGGAGCCCAAAGAAGGATTATCTCCCACTGATTGTGATGCCTAACCTAATCAGCTGAACGACCCGAGGTAGGTATCGTCCTGAGAGACCAAGGTAGGATTAAACTCTCACTGATTATGATGCCTAACGCAATCAGCTGAACGACCCGAGGTAGGTATTGTCCTGAGAGACCAAGGTAGGATTAAACTCTCACTGATTATGATAATATTAAGTACCTACCTATGTTTTTTGGGTATATTAAGTACCTACCAGCTTGGGTTGAATAAAAAATGTACCTATTAAAATTAAAAGTTTCTTACCATAATAATAATTGATGGATTTAATTTTACGAAAAGTCGCGGAAGATGTCAAGCTACGTGTTTTACTTGTGAAAATAAAAATAAGAATAAATTAAAATTATGAAACATTAACAATTTTTATTATTAAATTTAAATACTTACGTCTAAATTCAGGTAAATTATTTTATAATTTTTTTGAAGAAAAAAAATATTTTAACTAGATACTATGTGGTACGTCTATTTATTTTTACTATCGATTACGGTAAATTTAATTTAATTTAAACTTGTTAAACTTGGTTATAACCGGATTGAAAACTGTAGTTTCTTTTTATCTAAGTTTAATCTGACCTTCAGCCCAGCCACAGCTCAGCTTGGGTTGAATAAAAATGTATTAAAATGATATAAAAATTGTATCTAAAACAAAGGCTTAAAAAGGCCGATATAGCAGAATCACAGCTTTAACGATCGTTTTAAGCCCGCAGTTCTATAAAAATAATAAAAAAGAAATACCTACCTAGAAAAAAGTTTTATTTTCGCCACTACGATACATACAACACAAATCAAAAATAGATAAAATAATTAAATAAATCAGTGACATAATTAAATGGGTTGTTAAATTTATCAACATTGTCCCAGGCTCTGCAGTGTCCCGTTAAGTGTAGGCAAAAGATTGCCTCCTGACACTGTATAAATCATCTAGAAAAGATGCAAAGGCCTGAGAGTTTAAATTTATATGAATACATTTATATAAAATACTATGGGATAGATACTTACATTGTCCTTTTATTCACATTTAATTTTGCGTAATTTCACTGATTTTAAAACCATTGTTAAAATAACTTGAAAATTCAAACTGAACGTGTCTAAGCTAAGCCAACCAAGTGATTATTTTCTCTGTGAAGCCAACAATGACTCTGTCACACGCGGTATCATTTCACACCGTTCGTCGTATGCTGCGTCGACAGTTCTATGGGAATTAAACAGAGTGTTCGATGCAGCGTCCAATATTTTATGTTGCAGTTAATGTACAAATATTTTTTATATTTAACTGTAAAGCAGTAGGTAATGATATCTTAAATCATAGGCCATTGTAGGTACCTGTCGAAGGTTCGAACGGAGATTTTACAGATAAAATGAAGTTTAGTAAAAATGATGTAGGTGGATTAGTAGATTTTGAGACTTTTTATTTAAATTCATGCCTTGTTTTTAACACTTACATAACTAGTAGTTCGCCCCGAACTGAGATCTCGCGCACCGTAGATGGCTTACATTTGGACTTTCTTCTAACTACCCCTATAATTTCAAGTGCTACTACTGATACTGCCGAGTATGCCTATTGCGCTAGCTCTTCATGGTAAAAAATACTGGCATGCATGCAATACATAATGTCGTGTCTAATTTTTCATTTAGGTATTTCATATTTATGAATTCTCGTCGTATTTCTAAAAGTATACGTCCTAGAATAAAAATAATAACTATTTTGGAATTTACAAATAAAGACCTTTCATTTGACAGCACACTCAATATATTTGTTTACTTAACTTTTTTTACCCCAATTATTTTCATTCTTTATCAAAATTTTTTTTATCATGAAAATAAATCAAGTAGCATCTAAAATCATTGCAAACCAAACCGCAACGATGCCACTCTCTTTTTAAGACCGACCAGTCAATGAGCTACGAAGTCATCGAAACTCTATGCAACGGGAGCTCTTACAGCTCTGGTTTCGTAGTTTTTGGTCTTTGGTCGTATTTCAAAAACTATACATCCTAGATTAAAAATAAAAACCATTTTGGAATGTACAAAATAAGCCCTTTCGTATGACACCCCACTCAATTTATTTGTGTAACTTTCATAATTTTTTACCCCCTTGGGAACCCAATATCTTCACAACCCCTTCATCGATTAAGCTCATATGCTCCCCCGTAAATTTCCTTACCACAACCTATTGACCTACCAAGTTTCATGCAGATTGGATGAACGGTTCGACAGTTATGCTCGAACAACAATTCATGAAACATACAAACATACAAACATACAAACATACAAACATACAAACATACAAAGCAAAATCGCCCAACTTACCACTAAGATCTTCGCTCGCTTCGCTCGCTCGATCGATTATTATTAGGTAAATATTTGTTTTTCATAAAAAACATTTAATCCAAATCCAAAGGCTAGGTTCATAATTTTTACATGTTGTCACAATCTTAACTAACTAGCTGAGAATTAATTTTTTACTTTTGCTACAACTCGTAATGATCAGATTTCAGAACATGTTGCTTTCAAAGTAAAAAAAATATTTTAAAGAATCTTAACGGCATTTTGATTTCTTACTAGTTTTGATCTAAATTAGAATAATGATAATAATTAGTTTTCTAGTTTGTTTTTAGACAACGAAAACCTACTAATTTATTTTATGACATCAGTTTTTATTTTCTAGTTGTGTTTTTTTTTTTTTTTTTTGTTACTGAGGATGTAGATATTTAACATTACCTACTAAACTAAAAAAGTTGAATATTTTAGTACACGTACATTAAAGAAACCCACAAAATAATAGAATATTGAAACTTACATAATTATGTAGCTTATTTCATTCTTACAATTTACATTACTACCATATTAAGATCGAGTAGGTACCTACCTAGTAATTAGAAATATATTTGTGTTATTTATTTTCGCAGAGAGAACCCGTTTATAGACACATTAATGAATAAACCATCAGAATGAAATTTTACTATCTACCTACTTACCTAACTGTTAATAATATTTTGCACTTTCACTACAACTCCCAAGCATTAATATAAATGCATGGAGGTCGTGGGTTCGAATCTTGAACTTATACTTCAAAAAGGAATTCTTTTTTCGATGTACACAAAATTATGCCCTTTTACTTTTACCTATAATAAAACCTATTAAAAATAAAATAAGGAAACTGGCACGACCTAGTAAAAATTAAGGTACCTATGAGTATACTGGTCGGACGTGTCTTTGACTACACCCTTGCCATAGTGGACCAATTGGACCATGCTAGTGGGTAATGGATTTTTTTCTGTCATTTGAGTTGGTGCAACCGGTCTTTGATCGGATTTCAATAGGTAGGTGTTTTTACGATCGTGATTTTATCTTGTTGCATGCGCAATGAGTTCTAACTACTAGACGACAAGAATCAAATTCGTTTATACCGACGATGAGAACAAATATGAATAAAACTGAAAACCGCCTTAGTGTTAATTATGAGAAGTATTATGATTCCATAATTATATCAAATTTAGGATTCAAATTTGTTTGATTTATTTTAATACTTAATACTATTTGAATTGGAATAATTATTGCTGACAAGTGAATTTATTGGCTATAAAACTGTGGAAAACGGAAAAACCGTCATACTTTCGCTGGCATCTCGACGCTGGAACTCCTGCTACCAGAGCTGACCCTCGCCGCCTGCGCTGCCCGCCGACTCCGCCGCCTTCGCTGCCCGCCGACTCCGACGCCTGAGCTGCCCGCCGACTCCGTCGCCTGAGCTGACCGCTAACTCCACCGACGACGCTGCTCGAAGACTCGCCCGCCTGCTGCCAGTTCCAGTTTCATCGAACAAACAATGTGAGTGAGTATTCCCTTGTCGCGCGTTTTCAAATCTTCGTTTTAAAATCATCCATTACTAATTATAATATTTTATCTTTTGAAGGTCGGACTCTGAATACGAATCTGAAGTGACAGTGGTCGCTGCTCCAGTGCCGCCGCCTGCGCCTGCCAAGAAGCCGAGAGCTCCGAAGTCTTCATCGAAGCGCAAGATCGCTCCCGTGGAGAACGCAGCCGCACTCGCTCAGCCTCCCGCTCTGCTCACACAGTCTGATTCGCAAGAGCCGGAATTTTCATGGTAAGTACCACCTATGTAATAATGACCAATTCAATTTAATGAAATTTTATTTGTAGAGGCCCTCATCGCCTATACCAAATTCATTGGGTACATTAATGATTCTTAAAGATCCATTTGTTAAAAGATAGGTAGGAACCTCTTTCTTACAAACGTAAACATATTATTAAGATGTTGTTTTATTTTTTGTTTACAGGTCTAAAAAAAGGAAGACAGACATCTTTTCAATTCTGAAATCCGAAGAAAGGGCCAGTACGTCAACAAACGGAGGCGGCGGCGCTGCTGTGACGACATCATCCTTCACCACGCGGGTTTCCGGAGGGCAGAGCCGACGCACCACTCCTACCACCGAGGGTGACTTTTACGTCGAGGTGAAGCTTTACAACCTCGCAGACGTGCAAAATACGCCTCCTGACGTACGTTATAAAAAAGCACTTACGTCTGTAAAGCTTCGCCTCGGCGACAACTGTCGAGAGTGGGACACGTTGCAAGAATTTCTCATTACCACTTTTAAGCTTTTTAAAAATTCTAATCCAACTAAATTTAGTGATAAAATTAATTTCAAATAAATTAATTTTATCACTAAATTTTTATGAAACAAAATTTAGTAATAAAATTAATTTCAAATAAATTAATGTTATCACTAAATTTTGTAAATTTTGTTGTTCAAATAAAATGAAGTAATATACCTATGCAGTTTAATAGGTTTTTTATTTTATAAATATTAAGGCAGGCCTCCATCATCGCTAGGTAGGTACATATGTAATCTATAGTAGGTAAATAGTTTATAAACTTTTAATTAATTTCTATACATAATAATAGTGGTAATAGTGATACCTAACATTTTTTGTGTGATTAAATTTACTTAATTCGTTATTGATAAGTAGGTAGGTACAGTAGTTTGTAATACAAGTATTTTTCTAATAATTGGATAGGTAGGTAAGTACTTTAATTTTGTCTCATAAATAAGCAAATATTGAGATATTTCCTGTCATAATGCCATTCTGTACAGTTTGTAACACATCTATTAGCAGCGGTAGGCATTGGATAGGTCATTTGCGAAGTAATGCACATAAACAAAACGTAGTAAGTGAACCGCATATCGACGCGGATGGCATTGAAATTGTTTCATCAGCCTTTCGGAGACGAATCATATCGTACAGAATTGCTGCGCAACACACAAATGAACATTCTATAGACGTTTTTTTAGATTCTATACGAAACAAAGTTAAACTAATCTTAGATGAATGCTTAAAAAAACATATCTGCGTAAAAGTTAACTTTGAGCTGTTTTCAAAGTTTTTACTTTACAAAAATAATGAACAAGAGACAAAGTCATTTTCTACCAAAAATATTCCAGTTTATGGAAATTATAATTGCGAGGCTTTGTATTCGAATGTTATCAATACAATACGCACAAAAATAGATCAATTTGAAGAGCGAGATTCGGGCTGGACCTTTCTTAACTGCTTACATCTTGAGATAAATATTAATAAATACCAACCGCTTCATGGCTCGACCTATATTGAGTTGCCAGAATTCATTAAGAAAAAGAAAGCATGTTTAAATATTCGCAACAATGACGAATATTGTTTTCTGTGGAGCGTAGTTGCAGCTCTCTATCCAGTTCAGAGCCACCAAGAAAAGGTTTCGTCATATGTACACTTTCGCGAGGTACTTAATATTGAAAATATGTCTTTTCCTGTGACATTTTCTGATATTAAAATATTCGAAGAAAACAACCCAAACCTGAGTTTTATCATTTTTGGCTTAAAAAATAACAAAACCGTTGTAGGCCCGCTTTATAAATCAGACAATCATGAAAATAAAAAAACAATTCACCTACTCTGGTTAGAAAATAACACAACATCTCACTTCTGTCTCATCAAAAACTTATCGAGATTAGTGCGAAGTCAAATAACCAAGCATAATGGTCGTATCTATTTTTGTGATACTTGTTTGCTTTTCTTCAAATCGGAAGATGATGTGGATAGTCACACTTGTAACGGTATTGTCACAGTTTTACCAGAAAAGGGTTCCGTAATTAAATTTAAGAATTTTGAGCGCAAGCAAGACGTTCCCTTTGTAATTTACGCAGATTTTGAAACTATGCTAGAAGATGTGGGTGAAAGTGCATCACAATCTCAAGGCGCATATACACGTACCACCCAAAAACATGTGCCAGTAGCATTCGCATATCAAACAGTTTGTTCTGTTGACCCTTCTTACAATAAATTTGTCACATATCGCGGACTGGATTGTGTAGATAAGTTTATTTCCTGTCTCTACAGAGATACTCGTGATATCCATGCAGTATTGTCACAAAACGTTCCCATCGTTTTCAATGCGAATGATGCAATTGATTTTAAAAATGCAGTCCGATGCCATATTTGTCAATCTTTTCTATTCGGAGATAAAGTTAGGGACCATTGCCATCTTACTGGTCGGTACCGAGGGGCAGCCCATAGTATATGCAATTTACAATACAAAATACCAAAGTTTGTACCCATTTTTTTCCATAATTTAGCAGGATATGATTGTCATTTGTTTATCAAAAAACTCGGCGAAGCACCTGGATCAATAAAAATAATCCCTAAAACGAAAGAAAATTATATTTCGTTCACAAAGTTTATTCCCATAACGAAAAATGAGTTTATGCAGTTGCGATTTGTAGATTCGTTTAAATTTTTAGGAACCAGTTTAGAACAACTTGCCGAAACCATGAAAGCATGTGAGTTAAACCACCTAAGCAATTATTACCCAAACGCGAGCGAGTTTGCTCTATTAAGACGCAAAGGCGTTTATCCATACGAATATATGAGCTCATGGGAACGTTACAACGAACAATCTCTGCCTAGCAAAGAAAAGTTTTACAGCTCTCTTAACAAGGAGCACATATCGAATGAAGATTACGAGCATGCACAAACGGTTTGGAAACAATTTAACATTTGTAATTTGGGACAATATACTGATTTGTATTTAAAAACAGACGTGTTATTATTGACAGATATATTTGAAAAGTTTAGAAAAACTTGCAAACACTACTACCACTTGGACCCCGCTTTTTACGTAACAGCGCCGAGTTTGTCTTTCGATGCAATGCTTTTAAAAACAGGCATTGAGTTGGAATTAATAGATGACCCTGCGATAATAGATCTTATACAAACTGGCATACGAGGAGGCGTTGTTATGGTAGCACACAGGCATGCCAAAGCGAATAACGAATTTATTTTAGATTATGACCCACTGATGCCAGAATCATATATACTCTATTTTGATTGTGTTAATCTTTATGGATTCGGCATGTGTAAATCATTGCCTTTATCAAACTTTAGATTCCTTGATCAGTCCGAGATAGATCAATTAAATGTAAATAATATTCCAAATGATGCAGAGTATGGGTACATTCTGGAAGTTGATCTAATTTATCCTAAAAAATTACATTACGAACATAACGACCTGCCGTTTTGCCCTGAAAAAGATATTCCACCAGGCGGAAAAAACGAAAAGTTGATTCCAAATTTATACGATAAATTTAATTACGTAATACATTATGCACATTTGAAAACATGCTTAAAGCATGGTTTAATCTTAAAAAAAATACATCGTGCTATAACTTTTCGTCAGAGTCCTTACTTAAAGCAGTACATAGATCTCAATACAAATTTGCGTCAAAATACAACGTCAATCTTTGAACAAGGCTTTTTTAAATTGCTTAACAACTGTGTTTTTGGAAAAACATTGGAAAATAATAGAAAAAAAGTTAAAGTTGAGTTAGTAAATCAATGGAGCGACCATAACAACAGAACTAAAAAAAGAAATAACGCAGAGAAATTAATCGCTAGTCCCAATTTTCACAGTGCTTCTGTTTTTACGGAAAGTTTGGTTGCGATTCAATTAAAGCCCGATCGTATTGTTTTAGATAAGCCTTTGTATATAGGATTTACAGTCCTAGAATTGTCTAAATCACATATGTATGATTTTCACTATTCTGTATTCAAACCATTCTATAAAGACCGGTTGAAGATGTGTTACACTGATACAGACAGCTTTATTTATCACATTGAAACAGCAAGTTTTTATCAAGAATTAAAAAATAACTTTTTGAAATATTTCGATACCAGTAATTATTCAGTTGATAATTATCACGATTTACCCATAGTTAACAAAAAAGTACCGGGTCTTTTTAAAGATGAAATGTGTGGAAAAATAATCACCGAGTTTGTAGGATTACGCTCTAAATTATACTGTATTAAAAATACTGAAACTGAAATCAAAAAGGCTAAAGGAGTTAAATCTTGTGTCGTTCGAGATCTAAATATCTCAGATTATAAAAACACATTGTATTCAGCAGATGTACTGCGAAAGAAGAACGTGTTATTTAAAAGTATTAAACATGAAATATTCACACGTTCTGTTAACAAAATTGCGCTTTCCAGTAGCGACGATAAGCGACTTATTTCGCAAGATAAAAAGTCAAGCAGAGCCTGGGGACACATTTCTATTCTTGGGGTTTAACTGTGTAAAATTAGTAGTAGTAATAAATTTATGATATATACTTGTCCTTAAAATGTGTTTAAGCCTTTAAGTTATAGTTTTAAGTAAACATTGTCTATAATTTTTAAAATAAATAAGTTTATTTGTCATGATAATTGTTTTTCATTTTACTTTTAGCACTCAATTTGTGATTTAAGTACCTACATTTTCTCCATACTATGCATTTTAGTTCACTTAGCGCAGTAAAATTTTTCCCACGTTCGAGCACATCGACAGGTCTTTGCATGATTTTGTAGCATCAGCGAAAACTTATACCTTGTTAGTTTCCTCATTATTCCCTATTCGAACGGCGCGCAGCGAACACACTTTTATTAGTCACCAATACATCCTGAGCTAAATTATCGGTAAGTTTTGAAGTTTTGTTTTCTACATAGTAATTCTTCTTTTGAAAAATAAGGTAAACCAAACTAATATTTTTCTTTTTGTTTTTTTATAGAAAATGGCTGACCTAACGACGGGAATCGATGGTGAAACGCAAGATGGACTCTTTGGAATTGACACCCAAGATCTTCTTTTCCAATGTGCACAGAATCCGGTTGAAGATGAAGATTTACCCATCATTAATTTTATTAACAAGAAAACTCCAAAGCGTCCAAAACGCAAAACAAAGAAAACAAGTGAAATGAAGCACCGTGGAAACTTGCGGCGATCATCATTTGTTTTGAACCGTGAGCCGTGCCGTGGAAGACGATTAATACAAATCAAAATAATAGACATAAGTGGTGAAAATAATAGTGACAAAGAAAGTGATATTGTGATATCTGCTCAATATATAGTGAAAGACTTTATGGACAATATACTAGATCAAACTCAAAGAGTTATTAAAAATATTTCAGAAAACATAATTAATGATTCTTAAGAAGTTTAAAATTAGTAAGTATTTCAATTGTATTTTAGTTTTATAACTTTAGTAAGTATTGTAATATAGTAAGTATGTTAACTATTCTAGTAAGTATTGTAAGTTAGTAGATTTTAAAATAATAAATTAAATCTAATAAAATACTGTCTTTTTATTTCTGTAATACCTATATAGAGGTAGGTTAGGTAGATATCTATATAGAGGTTCAGTTAAAGTATTGAAATAAAACTAAAGTAATCAGGATTAATATTTTTTTATTGCACTTAAAATAATAAACTTAAAAAACATTTACTTTGTTATCATCATACCACTTCTTCATGCACATAACATTTTTCAAAGCACACATTTTCCTATGATGAACACAATTTAAATTCACATTACATTCTTCATAATCATTGTACAATTTTAAAAAATTAGGACATCCTTTTTCTCCTATATCTGTTATTTCACAGTTTTCGCAAAAGTCCTTGATCCACTTTTTTTTCTCAGTTCCTTTAGTTAAAACATTTTTCATACTCAAATATGGCTTAATAGTGCGCCTAAATTCTCTATAGTCAATAAAACCTTCACTCCAAAAAATTCCACGATTAGTTTCTATCCACCGCACATGCTTTTTTTCTTCTTTTGATAGGTTTTGAAATGGGTAGGGGGGCTTGATAAGAAAAGTTTGAGTGTAATTTTCAGTCAAAATAGCCAATTCCTTTACAATAAAATTATTTTTTGTGTCTTTAAAACCTTGCACATCTACTATAATATATTTAGTTTCGCAAGGATTCATGTTTTACGATATTTTCTTGACTATATTGCTCAAAGGTCTGTACTCGATAATGGAATCATTTAAAATGAGACAATAAGCTGCTGTTTGATCAGGTATCTCTGAATCACATTCAAGTTCCACACGAACGCTAACTACGGGACCTGATTTAAGGTTTTCGCTTTGTCTAGAACAATCGATTACGAATAGCGGTGCCTTTTCTTTGAATTCAGATGCACTTAGCAACGGTTCACTTTTGCGTCCGTAGTAAGATTGTTGGAAATTGACATATTGCTCATACACTAATGAAATTATCTGATCTTTAAAACTCACATTTAAGCTTTCATAAGGAAAATAGGTAGAATTAAGATACACTTTGACATTTCTTAAATTGCAATGATCAAATTGTGACATATCTTTTTCTGCTAAGTTTTTTCTGTTGGTTTGTAAACCCAATATGACATATCTGGGCTTTTCAATCTGTGAAGATGCTTTAATTGACCAAGTATGCTTAGTTGTCTTTGGTAATAATGGATACTCATATAAATCCCAATTTCTAAAAGCAAAATGTAGAGGGCGGTCCTTTTCTAATAGTTTTAATAAATGTACTTTTTCTTTATCAGATACCTTTATATGTGGAACGCGCCAAACTAGTTTATTTATAATTATATCTTCGAGGATCTCACCAGATGGAAATTTCAAAGAATTTAAACTTGTATTGCTTCGTAGTAATATCAGTTCATGCTTACAATTCATAATGATTTTCTTATAATCTTCAGCAAATCCTAAAATATTACGAAGAGGTATTGAAGCAGAAAATTTTCCACCATCGTTTGTCTTTGTTCCATTTACATCCCAACCCCAAGCCTTTGCAATTTTTGCATCATTTTCATTAAAGGATAATAAACCTTTCATTGTTGTAGTCATACCAGCATTTTTTATTCTATCAATTTCCACCCCATTAAGTTCATAACGTACATCTTGGAACAGAAAAAGCAATGGATTATTTGTAAATTCAACAGCAGTAACCTTTTGCTTTGTATCCTTTTTTATAATGTTTACTGTTCCTTCTAAATATAGGGTACTCGCTGATGGTAATATGTATAAATCCTGTTGGTTAATAGGTATCCGGATTTCATCATTTCTGTTGAAACTTGTTACGTATGGTTTATATGAATGATATTCGATACCGTCTATGGTGCTATCGTATGCTGGTGAACTTTTTATATCTAAAATGTTCATTTTAGTAATCCAATTAGTTTCAGAAATTCTTTATTTTCTTTGGTTATTTTCTTTTTTTTCGTAGTTGTTCCTTTTGGGATAGGTCGATGAGTACTGATGTGTTTTCTCACTGAATTACTATATTTATTAAAGTCGATCATTTTTTTCTGATATGCATATATAATTGGACTTCTTCACCTCGTAAATTTATCAAGTTATTATTTATATCTAATAATCTGATATTTATAGAACTAACATTACTTTGATTGACAGGAAAATAAATAATATTTTTAGGTACTTCTATTATTCGATATCCAGGTGGGACGTTAGGTGCAAATTCATATATAACGTGGCTTGATTTTCCATTAATATATGATCCGCTCACTATATCACATTCGACTCGCACTACAGTTGTCGATAAAATGTTAACTGGAAGCTGTGACTCATGTATTATATTGGCTTTTAGAGTTTGTTTACCAAACCCCAATAAGGTTCCGAGAGAATTATTTTTTTCGAAATGAATGTCCTTAGAACAAAAAATAAATGTTTTCAATGTGTTGTTGTTGCAAAATAAACTAAAAGTTGTTCCTTTTTTTACGTTGGATTTCAAAAAGTCTGAAATATCTTGTAGTTCGTATGCACCTTCTGGTATTTCTACGACTTCATTGTTGTCATAATGAAATATGTTGTTTCTATTGTCAATGTTTGGGATTGAATTGAATGTAGACATATATAACAAAGCACACTCATATTCACCATCGAATTGCAAAGTTGGATAATAGGTGGTAGATAAAATCGAAGTATTGCCTGTTATAGACAGCGTGAAAGACATTTTAGAAATGAAAGCAATAAAAGTAAGTTTATAAATATATAGTCACAATACTTTATTAAAACATTTTACATTATAATTGTATGAATTACATAGGTAATCACATCACATTTTTCCAAAATTCAATAAGAAACTTTAAACATAAATGTCCACAATTAGTTGTATTAAAACTTTGATATCTGCAATAATTATATGTTATATTAAATTTCAAATACTTAGTTAACTCGATTGGGGGCTTTAAATCGCCAAAACTATCAAAATACTCGCAATAGTTTAAAACTTTTACGTAGGCTACCCAATGGGTTCCTTCATTCTCTGAACTATCTAAATTGATAATCGCACACTCAATGTCTTTAGGCTTTTTTGGCAATTCATTTCTCATGAAAACACCTCTAAAGTAAGGTATGTTTTCTCTTGCATATTCTAATATGTCTATGTTTGTAAGAGCGCGCTTGGGTAGCCTTTTCATTAGTTTTTTGAATTATTCACGCAAAGTCCACTTCCTTTCTTGTATGGTTTTATGTACAATCCTTTGCCTAGGGCAATAGATTCCATCATTTTATTATGACGCCGAGCTTCTTCCAAATTCTTTTTTGCTGATTTATGATCATTTACAGCTTTAGTTATACCCGCTGCGCCTCCAGCCAGTGCACCCAAAGCAGAAAGTCCAGCAAATATTGGTATAAGAGGTAAAATACCACCTGTTTTTGGTAATGGTATAACACGAGGCAGCCGCACTCCTTTGTTATTTCTCATCAATTTTTTCGCAGCTAAATAAGCTTCTTTTATTGCTTTAGAATCACTTTTTGGTTTTATTTTTTTCAGTCGTTTGCGTATAGTAGAAACAATTGTTTTAAATGACTTCGTGCCTGCACCATGTTTAACTTTGGTTTTCATCACTTTGTTCACAAGCCACGAAGCAAGTTTTTCACCTCTTCCAGCGTTTTTAGATTTCATCCGCCTTTTTGTCATGTCTATGAGTTCTAAATCAGCTTTGTGTCGATCTTCTAAATTGTTTGAATTATTATATGCTATATCGTGTCTCATGCAAGCGTTATCAAGTTCATTGACTCCCTGATCGCCTTTTAATAATCGTTCTCTTAGTCGTGTACCAGGCCCACAGTAGTTATAACCAGGTAAATGTAATTCAAATGGTAAATTATTAATCAGACTATTAACGAGTCCTCCACCGTGCATAGCTGAGATATTAATGAGATAACTTCTCATAACATTCTTAATTTTATAGACATCATATTCACAACGTTTTCTAAAACAAATCACAAAATTGCGCGTTTATCAATCCAACTGCTTTCAGTATTAGGTAGACCTAACCACTTGACAAAAAGTTTACTACCTTTTTTCTTTATAACCTTTTCAATAAGATACACATTGGGACAGTTCGTTTTTTGAAGTTCTTGCTCATAGAAAGTTCCTAATATCGGTTGATGGTGTAGGTCTTCTATTGAATAAGTGATCGGTTTAGAAAGATGAACTTTTTTAACTAAAAACAGTTCTGTAGACCAATTTGGAGTATATCCTTTTTCAAAACTACCTTTATATTTACTTATTCTAACATAATCCCCAGACCTAAATTTACTGATTTTTGATTTCAAATTATTTTTCTGAGATTTATTAATATTCTTCATAACCATACTTTGGTTTGATTTGTTTACATCATTTGGTTTATACTTTGTTGTTCTGTGTATTGTGTTATTGTATGTAGTCATGACACCTTTTAAAGGCTCACCAACCCACTTATAACTACCATTCAAACTAAAACTTTTAAACAACTTGTTTTTAAGTGTTTTTATTAGTCGTTCAACTATAGAAGCTTTTTTAATAGAGTATGTAGAGTAATGGTTAATGCCATTTTTTAACAAAAATTTTTTAAATTCGTCATTATAAAACTCTGTGCCCATATCAGTTTGTAAATTAACAGGTTTTCGGTGGCTTTTAATTAATAAATTACTGAACGCACTTGCTATTTCAAATTTTGTTTTAGTTTTAACAGGGATAGCCCAGGAAAACTTAGAAAAACAATCTAATACTACAAAAATATACCTATATCCATTGTTGTATTTTTTTATGTTTTGTAAATCAATAAGGTCTGCTTGCCATAAATCATCAATTCCTTTTAAAAATACAGAACGTCGAACAAAATTTTTGCGAGCTGCCTTATGAATTTCATTTACAATTTGTAGCTTGCTCATTTTTTGCATTTATAATTTTTTCTAACTCCGTTTTTGTGTAATATTCTGCTTTTAAATTATCAATAATATGTTTTATAATATCTGCTTTTAAAACGTATAATCTTGAATTAAATTCTTCCTTCTTTAAATACAGCTCAGATTGTTTATCAACGTATTCTTTGTTAACAGCATCGGACTCTTTCGTAGGAATTGTAATACCAGTTAATCTTGTGCTTTGTAAATCGAATTCCCCAGTATCGGGTCGCATCAAAATCTTATCAAAGTTTTCTAAAAAGTCTGATAAACGCAGTCGTTTATGAATGTGATGTCCAAACTTATCCATTGTCATGTCATGAACCGTTATGTATAGTTGATAAACTTCAAATGAAACAATTTTTGGAAATGAATGCTATTTATTTAACTAAGGTATAATGCCGCTTTCACGCAATTCTTCTATAATAGATATTATTTCATTATCCAACCCAGTGTTACCAGCATCTTTTGAAGCAATTAATAGCTTTAATCTTTCAACTAGTTCATTAGGGTCATCCCAGTATACGTAGTCAACATTTTTCTTCCATTTCTTCAACAGAGGAAGGCCCTCTCCTTGACATCGCAAATCAGGTTGGCTACTGTCAGTGCTTGCTGAAACTTTACGTAACTTGAATAGTGGTTTTATAACGTTTAAATATTTTCGACCCCTGTTACTTCTGATTGGTTTATGTGGATCGTAATCTCTTCGATGTACATTCGTCTCTAGCAACATTAATTTGTAGTGCCTCAAATCTTCGTCAGTTATTGCAGATAAATCGGGAAGTTTTTTTAACAGTAGTTCGTTTATTCCAGGCGTTATTTTGTACTTATTCGCACCAACTTGAATATAATCATCAGAGAAAACCACACGTGAAGATCCCATCATGATTTTACCACGTTCATTTCTAACACCAAACGGTATATCGCCTAAAGCTTCAGAAGACTTGGACCACGAAGAAATGTCTAAACTTGGATCACTGGAACCCGATTCCACTGTTTTAAATGACTCATCGTTTTCTTCACACTCGATCGTTTCTGAATCTTCGTCGCTATTCTGTGAGTCATCAGATTTGTTTGGGCTAAATACATTAAATCCAATATTGGATTCTCTCTTAAGAGTTTTGTCGTTGTCCAATGGGCTTGATGTTTCAAATTTAACTTCACTTTTTAAAGTTTTGGAATGCTTTTTTGATCTCCCTACCATCTCATTAAGAGGATCTGTAATTGGTTTAAAAACAGATTCCAAAATGCTACTTTTCTCTGTTTCAATATTTCTCATTTTCCTAACCTTCTTTTTAACAGCTTCTGCAGCCTCCACAATTTGTCTCTTAATTTTTTTTTCCATAACATGTAGGTATTTAATTTTGATTGGTTGTACTAAAGTAAGTGTTCTCACGAAAATGATAGCCTCCGTTCTATATTCAGCTATTTATAGTAGGTTGCAAATAGTGTAGTTAGAAATACAATCGAGTTATATTTGTAAATACCTTACGGCACATAGGGCACTTACTTCCAATGGATAGAGCACACTTTGCACAAGCCACTGCGTGACCACAAGGTATGAAGCAGGTATTTAATTCTTCCTCTAAACAAATTTTACAGGTGATCGATGTAATGCTGGTCTTACATTGTGAGGCTTCTCGTGTATTTTGTTTGCAGTTTCCTTTAATTTCAGTACAATATGGTCCATTTATTATGGTCTTGACGTAATCTTCCCCTTTCATTACTAAGACATACGGACAGGACTGGAACCAGCGTGCATGCTCTACCCATGGCTGATCTTCAGGGGTCCAGTCTTTAAGTTTTCCATCGCAGTAAAAACAAATAACTCTATCACCATATCCGGTGTAAAAGAAACCAGCTTCAGCCATTTCCTTAGCTTTTTGAGTTAACCCTCTTGGCCAAGTAGCAAAACTTCTAAGACGTTTCAATTCGGTAGAGTAAAATCGATGAACAGGAATGTACGGCATGGTTTAACAAATCACAATAACAATTAACCGTTCGTATGTTTTGATGCGTTCAGCGTGACACTTCGACAACTAATGACACGAATGAACTGATCAGTTGGTAAGTAGGTACTTACAGTGAGAAAAAATGCTACTAATGAAATACAACAAACGTATCAAACTTTTTGCGATAACACCCCTTGTTTTTTTCACAATCTTTATTTATCACAACATAATTATAGGGCTCTTCCCATATACTTGAACACATTTTTTTAAACTCTTGCCATGTCATGTCTGTGTTGACGTGTTCATCATAGATATGTCTTAAGTTTATATCATCTTGTTTAAAAAGAATGATTAAGTTTGCATTGTCTCTAACTAACTGTTTTGGGATCTTGCTGTATGTCTGATTTAAATAAAAACAGTCTATAAATTTATGTCTTCCCATCGTAAAATAATTTCTCATATTATTTTGACTCTCGCACGCTACATCGTCAAATATAATTATAGAATTACATTTTGCTGCTTCTGGAGTAAGAACTTCTTCGTTTTCATGATACTTTGAAAAAGTCACTCCAGGAACCATTTTTAACACCTGCTCCAAATATTTATATTTCGGTTGATACAGAGTTTTTGAGAACACATAAACATTTCGAAATGTTAATCCATTTTCATGTAAGAGTAGACCAATAACCAAATTAGTTTTTCCACAGTTTGACGGACCACAAATTATACAACGTATTGTATTTGGTAAAAGCGTTCCATGTCGGAAACGATGTTTTTTAGAATCAACGATAATATTTTCGAACTGTAATGACACCGGTTGCTTAACGAACTTCATTGTAAGAGAGATCTTTTTAGAATGATGAAAGGAAAGCGGTATCAAACATTAATAAACAACCGAAAATCCCGATGTGCAAGCAACTGATTTTTAAGTTATTGGGATTCTAAAACCACATTAGAGATACGACTGAATGAACCACTGGAGAGAACGGAGCGACGTAGCGGAGCGAAGCGCAGCGTAGCGCAGCGGAGGAGTGCAGTGATCGGAGGTGGTTCATTCAGTCGTGTCTCTAATGGGGTTTTAGAACTCCCAATAACTTACTACTTCTATACCTGCACAGTTTTTAATTTTATAGTGTTGGACCAAACTTTTATTACTTATTAAAAAAAGACATCACTAATTTAAAATATATATAGATTTGAAAATGAAAAATCTTATCAAAATTTTCAATTCCGACGGGATTTGATAAGATTTTTCATTTTCAAATCTATACATATTTTAAATTAGTGATGTTTGTTTTTTGAAGATCTATAACAGGTCTATAGCAATAGAATTAATTTCAATGTTAATCTGTTTGTCTGTGTGTATGTTTATTTTTTTTTATTAAATCATTTATTTCAGACGTAATCATGGTAATATGTCCATATAATGTTAGTAAGCAAACAATTGACTTAAAATAAACCTTACAAACTAAGTATGTTAGTATTTCCAAGTTTATCTGTGCGTTTATTCCCGCTAATCTCGGCAAGAAAGCCACAGACTGTTTTTTTTTCATATTTTAGTCGAACCGGCCATATTTCTAAAATCTACCGGTAGGTTTTAGAACTCCAGCAGGGAAAAAAAATGTGTAGGTACCTTACCTATTGAAGGTCCCTGGGTATGCCCTGGGGTAATAAGCAGGTGAGTGAGGGGTCACCGATAGTCACAATGTGGGGCTGACCGCTAATAGAAGTTGGGCGGCCTTGCCGAACTTTTCTTGATTAAAATGGTCGCATGTGGTTGGGGCGCTTTTGCGTTTTACTGTTGTTTTCTGTGACCTTGATTTAGGTCCAGATTCGGTAATCGCAGTGAATAAGCGGATATTGTTTCAAGCGATAAGTAATTTTATGAATATATTTTATGTTAGTATATTATAAAAAGTAATTAAGGAAGAACTAAGGCTACTGATAAAATAATTACGACGTCGGCACGGCGTTTTACACCTTCTCTACATGTATTCACAGCAATAAATGATACTTCGACTTTGACTTTGGCATTTATTAGTTCTTAAAATTAAGTATTCATCTTTTTATTTTACAAGGCTTTTGTAGATTTCGGTGAGCAATTTCATTGCTTATATAAATAAACAAATTACCCTTCCTTTGTTTTGCGCAGTCGGGTAAAAAGCAATCCATTCTTCTATCCCTCCGCTCAGTCTACGGTTTCTGTTGGTGTTTCTAAATTATAAATCTAGTATTCAAAACACCAAGTCCTCTATTAATAAACTCGGATTAGCTTCTGTCAAAGTTGCGCCTTGGATTTAACTATTGCCATCCTTATTTGTCACTGTCTAACAAAAAAGGATGGCAATAGTTAAATCCGTGGCGCAACTTTGACAGAAGTTAATCCGAGTTTATTAATAGAGGCCCCAAAGATTTAAGTTATTACACGGCTCGAAAGACCACAAAAAGCAGCGAATAAACGAGTTATTGTGAACCTCGAACTCAGTTACACACATCGTTTCAGATTAATTAAAACGAGACATGCAAAAATAATGATTACTCACAACAGTGACAGCCAAACGGCTCTTTTAGTGAGCATTAGTTTGTAGTGAAGAATATTTGGATTTGCCTCAAAGTCAAAGTTTTTATTGCTATCATGTTTTAAGTAGGTACATAAGAGATCTTATAAATTATTGTACTAGTGACTAGAAGTGCGATTCAAACCTCGGAATGTATTCCGAATTCGGAAATTGACGTTTTTTCGCTAAAAAAAGTCAACTTTCCGAAGAAAATCATCGAATTGGATGCATTTTCGGAAGTCTGAATCTCACTGCAGAAAGGACCGAAGCTGAAGCTTAAATTATTATAATTATTATTGGCTATGTAGGTGCCTCTGATTTATTAACAATCATCATAAAAATGTAGTTGTTCGACCTATGTGGCTTAACTGTTTTAAACAACCAAAAAAGCCACTAAGAAGAAAGATGTTCCGCTTTCTTTTCTTTCTCGTTTTCTTCGCTATTTAGCGAATTTGTTACCGGACACATCGACACACATTATCTTCATAGAAAAACGTGGTTTACGCGTTCAATTTTGGAGCGAGTCTGTACCGTTATTTTTGTAAACACATTTGTAGATGGTACTATTATTTATTATAAAAAAAAAACAGCAAAGTGGCATACGAGTATGCTCAAATTAAAAACTAAAACTGGTATTGAAACTGCAACAAATTCAGTTCAAAATTCTATGTAATTTTTTTGGATTATTTCTTAAGTTAAGGACAAACCAAAGCGTTCTGCTAACGTCCGTCCGCGGTGGCGTGCAAGGTGGCGATCAGTTGCTGTCCAATCAGAGGACGCATCGTGACACCGATGCGTCCTCTGACTGGACAACAACTGATCGCCATCTTGCACGCCTCCGTGGACGTTATCTGAACGCTTTGGTTTAGCCATAGCTTTAGTGTTCTCATGATTTTCAGAGACCTTGCCATGACGCGCTACAAGTTGGCACTCAAATTATGTTACTAGATATTGTAACAAACTAGTGCTACAGTTTCTAATTTCATTTGGATTACCACTCGACAACAGTGCCGCTCGGGGACCGCTCGAATCTAATGCTTTTTGCTCATGCCTTGCTATGTAGGATTCAAGTTTAAAAGCCTTTTTCAAGTACTTTCATTACAACTGCCAGTGTTTATTATTGTTTGAATAAAAGCTCCCCGGTTTTTAAAGAATGTAGTCTCATGATCATGACTGTTACAGTTTTCGATCTTCAGATTTTACAATGTTTTATTACCTAGTAGCTGCTGCCCGCGGCTTCGCTCGCGTGGTATCCGGATAAAAAGTAGCCTATGTTACTCTCCAGCCCTCTAACTATCTCAACACAAAAAATCACGTCAATCCGTCGCTCTGTTTTGACGTGAAAGCAGGACAAATAAACAAACAAATAAACACATTTTTAAAATTATTATTATCGGGACTTAATCGCGTAATGAAATTGTTTTATTTACCTCGACGTTTCGGCGACATTACAGTCGCCGTGGTCACGAGTAGACTGGCGGCCGTTGTTTGCTCGCACTTTTAACTGATGAGGTTAGAACTACCCTCATTCAGTCAACACAAATCACTATTAGGGTTGCGACACACCACACTGACAATGTCCGGCGATATACTAGACGGCTTTTTACGACACGAACACTTCTTAATAACTGGATCCCACGTTGATGACAACTTGTAACCACATTCCCGGTTGAAATTTTTATGTTTCTTTATTTCAACCGCTTCACGCACAATTCTACTATAGTAATGGCGATCATTGGAAAGGATTAATGGTTTATGCAACTCTATCCAGTGGTTTAATCCTGATTCTAACAAGTGCTCCGCTATCGCTGATTTTTCCACCTGGCGGTTTTTGACAGCTGCGATATGTTCCTTGACCCTTTCAGCAATAGTCCGCTTAGTTTGTCCGATATAAGAACTACCGCAACTGCAATCTATCTTGTATACCCCCGGTGTTTGATAGGGTATGGTATCTTTGACTGTTCCTACTTGTGCTGCTATCTTGCGTAGTGGAGTGAAGACTGTCTTGATTGCATATTTTTTCAGCAAAGAACCAACCTTGTCTGTCACCCCCCTAATGTACGGCAAGTATGCTCGTTCTCTCGGAACATCAAACCTCCTCACCCTATTCATACGTCTAGCACTCATGTTCCTCACCTGGTAGCCATTCTTCTCTAGTACTCCTTGTACATGTGATAATTCCCCTTGCAGAAATTCTGGGTCACACAAGGCGTAGGCTCTGTCGACTGACGAAATAAACACACTTTATAATATGTATACGGATACGGATACGGATATTACCAACACATAACAACATTTGTATTTGTGTTTAAACGAATAGAATTGTTATAAAATTGCCGTCTTCTTCTTTATGAAGAGCCTTCCAAACTTTCTGTTAAAAGTGAAGGAACAAGTGAGTGCCGAAAAGGCGATGCGGTGCGAAGGTGACTAGTCAGCTATAACCTTTAATATTGGCTTGTAGCAAATATTACCTAGTGATAATGTAAGTAGGACATGTAAGAAAATAAATATGTCCAAAAAAATATGTCTGCAGAAAAAATATGTCCAAAAAAATTTAGCAAAATGTATACTTACCTATTTCTCTAGTACATTTGGCTGAATTTTTTAGGTATGTTTTTACCAAATCAGAAAGATTTACGACTTCCATAGTCAAGATTACATACATCATGTATTTCCACGTTTGTGTTATTTATCTCGACGAGATCACAAATCATGGCATTGTGTCCTCAGCCGACGAACAAAATGGACGCGCCCCTTCTGTCATGGAATACATTTGCATGGGAAATGCTGCGACAATGCCCTGCGGGAGACAGTGCAACTTAAATGTTCTTTTGAAAGAAACGCTCTCCGTCATAGAACGGCCGAAAGATTAGAGCAAACCTTAAGAAATCAGGCTTTTCTGGATTGGAAAATGCTTAAACTAATGCGTAACTGGGAGCACTGTAAGGGCGTCTTGCACTTATTATTTGTATTTAAGCTAGCCTTAACGCAATTTTTGAATGCGTTAAATGCGTTTAGGTTACCTAAATACAATAAGAATCGTGGTGCAAGATGCCATAAGTCATTTAATGTTCCATGTTCACATGTTCACATGTTCACAGGCGCACAAACATTTTGTACATTTTACAAAATGTTTTTAATTTGTACGAAAAATAATAGTGTTTTAGTAATTAATAAACATCTAGACTAACGAGTTAGAACCCAAAAATTCAACATAAATTCACAAAGGGCTACAATTGAAAAGTGGTGGCAAAATAACGGTGACAGCGTTTTACAGATCTGAAAATTTTTACGCTTATGAATTTATGATGTCTGAAAACAAAACATTTTATTCTTTAAACATTTTATTTCATTAAATCTTGGCGAAACCATGATAACTAGATGTCAATAAGTATCTAGATTTCTAGATTTTTGTGAGTATTTTTCATTTGACTTTTAGGTTACCTACTTTAAATGGTTTTAAGTTAAAATACAACATCAGTATAAGTATTGCGCGAATTTACATTTAAGTAGGTAAGTAAGTACTTATTTTACATACATACATACCGGTCAAACTCATTACCCTCCTTTTTGCTTCGCCGTAGTCGGGTAAAAATGAAATAAAATTAAAGAATATTTTCGTCATTAGGTAAGTAATTCAGTTAATGTTCATCAGCAGTGCGATTCAGACTTCCGAAAATGCATCCGATTCGATTATTTTTTTCGAAAAGTTAACTTTCCGAATTCCGAATACATTCCGCGAAGGCCTGGATTGGACTGCAGGTAATAACTAAAAATGGTAGTAATACACATATTTTCCTACTGTTTTTTTACTATTTTTAATACGAGAAATTTACGTTTGATAGTTTGTTTACGGCTAAGCCAGAACTTGTTATTTTTATTGATATTTTAAATATGATCAAGAATATTGTTTTAACTTATTAACACGATATTTAAATTTTTCAACTTATTAAACATTTTTGTTCATTTAAAAAGTTGAATAAGCTCGTTTGTGTGCAAGTAAGTTAAAGTAACCAAAGAATTTTAATCACAATTTAAGCTCGCGTCTCTTTAGGCAGGAATACATTTGCATAGAAACGTTTCGACAATGCCGCCTCGGACGCTGCACCTACGAAACGCTATGAATTTATAATGTTTGAATTTTACTACCTAGTTTCTTTTACATTTTTATTGAAATTAAAAAAACTGTTTGACTGTAAAGTCGGTTTACGGACGATAATTTTACGTGACGTCATAGAAAAATTGCACAAGTACTTTTATGAATTGCCGAACGTTTACCTCGCATCCACACGTTGGGGCCAACGTTGGCCCCAATGCCTCTCACCAACGTGTGGAGCTGAAAAAATTGCATTGGCCCCAACGTTGGGGCCAACGTTGGGGCTGATTTTGCTAGATCCACACGTTGGCGAGTGACATTGGGGCCAACGTTGGCCCCAAAGTGTGGAGCCGGGGTTAGGCCGATCGTGCCTCTGCCTATTGCGTGTTCCGCGCTCTCGCTTGCACTCTCGGCTCAGGTGGAACGTGACACTTTTTCGTACGTGCAGCCGGCGTTCATCGATTTTTAAGACACGTCAAAAATATACAATAATAATTACGACTATATCTTCAAGAATGTATATTTATTATGTTCGTATAAGCTAGTGACTAACGCTAGTGACGGAATATTTAGGTCGACTAAAGGCCTCCGTCATGGCTTATCGACTTAAAAGATAAACCGACATAAGCGTGCCCTCCAAAGCACGTATATACCTACATACCACAATATGTAAAATGTACGTTTAAAAATGTATTTTCATATGATTTTTTCTTTTCCCCTAAAATGTATAATCAAGACAGGCGTGGTTTGGTTTATTCATCGTCAAAATGTGTGATTACATATTTACGTCTGAAATTTGGCGACGGGTAGGGTAATATTTGTAAGAGCAAGTAATGAACCTTGCCGAGTTGAAGGTTAGAAGATCACGCCATGTTGTTTTTCCATGTAAATTACCTCAGCTTATGAATCTAGAGACACCGTTTATATTAAAGACAGAATGTTTTGGAATGTTGTTGATTATGAATGCAGAATATTAAAATCAATGTTAAAGTCGCATAAAGGTTCTCATTTTTTTTTTTTTTTTTATTGCTAGGTATAGCTTTTGACAAATCTTGTTAGGGTTTCCGCGACATAGGCTAGACCTAGTGCGGCACCCAATGTGAAATCTGTTTATTTAAGATTGTACCTTTGGAAAATAAAACATTTATTGATTTATTATATAATGTTTGGAAAATCCATATAAAAGATGACAACCAAGTTTGTACAAGTTTAGAAGGTGCTTATGACCTTTGATCCATAGGTTGCTAGTTCGAGTTCCAATACGAAACTTTAATGGATTTTTGAAAAAATATATGCGTTATATCACAAGCTAATAACGGTGAAGGAAAACATCGTGACGAAAACATTTCTTAACCAAATAAAAAGCGATGCGTTTGTATCCTATTTATGTACCAATCACAAAACTTAAAGAATAGATAACCAATGTATAGTTCAACAACCCCCGGACCTCGAAGAAGCTGACGACATAACATTTATCCTGAACGTGCAAATTACATTACAAAAACATACAAAAGTAGATCTTAATACAACGTGGTAAGAGTGTATCGGTTGCACATGACAGTGAAACGCATCTCTGGAGAGGGAGGGGGGCATAAATTGAACAAACAATGTATTGCAAAATTGCTTTGGAATAGGCCATAGTAGGTAATGCAAAGAGTTTCTCAAACTTTTTAAAAGAGGTCTTGTTGTTCTATAGAAATATTTTTTTCCAATAAAATGAAATCAAAATTAATCAAATATAAAGCACGACTATTTTCATTGCTTTTGATTTTGAAGCGCTTGTAACGTAGCTTGCTTAGACGTTCTTGACTGATCGTTGAAGTTAAGCAACGTCGTGAGCGGTTACAATTTGGATGGGTGACCAAGTGGCATTACGAGCTTGAGCGCTCCCGTGCTTCGGAGGGCACGATAAATTGTCGGTCCCGGCTTTTAAGTCGTTAAGCCATGACGGAGGCCTTTAGGCGGCCTAAAAACTCCGTCACCAGAGTTGGCCACTTGCTCACACGAACTTACTTTTATAGCTTTTGTAAATTTTTATTTCTTCAGAAAATAAGAAAGTTTTATATTTACCTAAGCTAAAGCATCTAGATTCAAGTGATAATTTTATTCAGGAACATTTTCTAACTAAAAATAAACTTTTTAGGCTATTCCGTGCCATACAAAGTTTAAAAATTCAACAAGCCCGTAGGGAATAAAATTTTCAAGTGGAGTCTTGTTTTAGTTCTGTCTCAGACAATAGTTCGTTGGGGATTAAAATTTAATTACAAGCCTTTGGAACGCAAGTTTGGTTCCGAGAAGGACAAAGAAACGCTGTTTGTCTTGTTTGCAGGCGTCGATACTGAGGCTGAGTTTGTAAAAGAAAATTCATTTCCTCAGTTCAATTTCTTTGCTTTTTAATTTAAAAAAAATGATACCTACCTGTTAGATAGTTAAATATTACTCAGTTAAAAAGTAGAGTATTACGAAAATGCATCCGATGCGATGATTTTCTTCGGAAAGTTGATTTTTTTTTCAGCAATGTCCGAATTCGGAATACCGTGGAACCCCCGAACTTTGCCTAGTGTAGGTAACTTTGCCTAAATTATAAAAAGTACGATATTTATTTTCCTATCACAACAACACTTATTTTTGTTCGTTGGTAGAAACCCAAATCATAAACAGCCAATACTGCACTATTTAACTTTAAAATAACGGCAGCCATTTCATAGTAGTTGCAAAAAGTTTTCGGTGGAAATCGCGCAATTTTTTGACTTGTCCCACAAAATTATGTCATTGTGAGGAACTGGTTTGAGGTACGTCTTTCATATCTTTACAGTAGTTGGCAAATATGATCGGCTTTCGAAACACAATTATCTCATCTAAATACTATGATTATTGACAGAAATATCTGAGAAGGCAAAGTTAGGCGCAATTTTTTGAATAAAGTTTTCCAAACTTTGCCTACCCTAGGGTTGTCAGTTTTAGATTTAACCAACAGAACAAAATGAGGGTTATGAATTTCAAACCACTCCCGTCTGTTTTCTTTTGGTATTTTTAACTAAGACATTGCTACTTTAGCACCAATAAAAGCGGTTAGATGTTCGTTACTTTTTTTCAATATTTTACTATCCATCTATGTACCTACTTTTATTGTTACGACTTGAAAAAAGTAGTGTAGGACACCCTCTGGCTAGGTGGAGTGATGATTTTCCAAAGGTCGCCGCGCCGTGGATGCAACAAGCCATGGACAGGATAAAATGGCGCAGATTGGAGGAGGGCTATGTCCAGCAATGGACTGTATAGGCTGATGATGATGATTACTTTTTTGTGACAGCCCTGACTTTTGGCGCATTTTGTCGGTAAATGATGCCCTAACTTTGCCTGCCATCATATAAAGTTAAATATAATTATTTGGAGTAGTATTGAGAATATAATCTATAAATGGTTCATTAAATGATTAAACTGCATTAAAATCTATATGATTTACCAAGTTTTACAGAAAATATGGACCTCAGGCAAAGTTAGGCTCGTTGCCCTAACTTTGCCTACTTTTTTGACAGCCTCTACTGTCAAGGTTTTAAATGCTGTGAGCCTAGCACACACACACATTGAAAGCCCTTTAGTAATTGGTTGACTTCAGCATGACAGAACCGATTATTTATGATCAGTTTGGCGCAAAATTTAAAAAAACTCGAAAAAGTAGGCAAAGTTCGGGGGTTCTACGGTACATTCCGAAAAGTTCTGAATCACACTGTACTACTGAATTCAATTCGATACGATAGCAAATTGATTTGCAAAAATCTAATCAAACCAGTGTGTAGTGTAAATATTATAAAAAAAATTACAGATTAAACGTACGCTTATAGCATAAAACATTGCATTTTCATCCTACTTCGTAACTAACGTGTAATTTCAAAGCTTTCGAGCAATCGTAAAACCCTTACTTAGCTAAAACCTCCTCAAACAGAGAGCTTCGCGAATGAGCTCATAACGGAACGTATAAAATGCTTGTGAAGTAACATTTGCAGTGAGGGAGGGGGGGGGGGGGGGGGGGGGTAACTCTGACGTATCTAGCAGCTGACGTTTGTCCAGCTCTCGAAATGCGCCTATTGCCTGTACGTACACTGTTTGCACTGTATGCCCTGGAGTAGGTACAGAGATGCACTTTAGGTATTTGCTTATTTAATGGGTGATCTGCCAATAGATTCCACTTTTCATGGTCTCAGAAAATAAAAGTTGTAAGAAACTATATTTTGGACAGTAATATTTTTATCCTAGTGGTTTAACAAGACTTATTTTTGCTGTCTCTTTGGTTTTTTTTTGTTGTCTTATGCTCTGTCCTCTATACCTTTTATTTCTGTTTTGTATTATTTTGTGTAAACTATTTTTTATTCTATTAGAGTAAATTGAGATTTTCCGCTAGAATTGTGATTTCCTCTTACGACAATCACTATACATCATTTTTTTGAACAGGAAAACATGTAATAAATTGACTGCTCATCAAATTAATATTGTTCAAGTTGCCCCTTAGCCCCATCCTGAGTACGTCCAACTTTGTCCATCGCGGAGTTGTGGAATTCACTCTAGCTAGGCCATAAATTAGTAAGTCCGACCCTGGTTAATGAGACAACTTTTGGGCTTTGGGCATGTGAGACGAGTAATTTAGACTTCGCGTTACACAATAAAACTATTAAAGTTTGGGGACTTCTTCGGGCCAATGAATATTTGATGGAGTTTTTACTTCCACAAGAACTATATCGATTCTTCAATTTGGCCTTGAACTCATCTTTTTAGTAAAATTATGAAAAATATACTATTTCCATATGTAAAATTTCAGTATGTAAAAAATAATGTTTATTTGTTTTATAAATGTTACAGGAGTGGGTAGTACCTTAGTACATACGTAGATTTTGAAAACTTAAGCAAAATGTGGGCCATGTACATGAGCCAAATATGTAATTGGACGTGCTTCTGACTGACACCTTCTAAGGATCTTCGAATTAATCGATTTGGGGTTGAAAAGGTCTAACTGGTAAAACTCAATCAATTCATTATGATAATTAGCTGATCTAATAAAGAAAGTAAACTAGCAATACAGTCAGAATAAGCTTATATAGTCTTGTATTAGTCATGATCGTTTTTCTTTAATTAGTTTTCTATCTAATCTATTTGGTCTAGTCACACAGACAGAGTAAGTACAAACACACATGTCAGTATATTATTGTCGGGAAAACAAAAAGATTTTAAAGAGAACAGTTTGAGCACCACTCAAAATGACCCTCTCAATATTTCACGGACATCGCACCCCCTGATGGCCGCTCCCCAGACAACGATACAATGGGTACATATGAAAAGTCCGAAAACCGAAATGCCGATCCTTGAAATGCCGATGCTTGAAATAGCGAATGCTCGTAAAGAAGAATGCTTAAAATGTAGAAGCTTTAAATGTAGAATGCTTAAAAATCAGAATGCTCGAAATGCCGAAAGCCAAAATACCGAAGCTTAAAACATAGAAGCTTAAAATGCCGACGCTCAAAATTTAGAATGCTTGAAATATAAAAGCTTGAAACCAGTAATGCTCGAAATAATTATGTAGATGTAAGAATTTTTTTTTGTCTTTACTTATTATTATTAAGAGGTAAAGTGTGTTTGTATGTAGGAGGTTATTTTAAAAACTACTCATCTGATTTAAAAAATTCTTTCACCTGTATTTAGAATGAGGGGAGGGGGAGGGAGAGGGGGAGGGAGAGGGGGAGGGAGAGGGGGAGGGAGAGGGGGAAAGAGAGGGGGAGGGAGAGGGGGAGAGAGAGGGGGAGGGAGAGGGGGAGGGAGAGGGGGAGGGAGAGGGGGAGGGGGGAGGGGAAGGGGGAGGGAGAGGGGGAGGGAGAGGGGGAGGGAGAGGGGGAGGGAGAGGGGGAGGGAGAGGGAGGGAGAGGGAGGGAGAGGGGGAGGGAGGGAGGAGGGGGGGGAGGGAAAGGGGGAGGGAAAGGGGGAGGGAGAGGGAGAGGGGAGGGAGAGGGGGAGGGAGAGGGGGAGGGAGAGGGGGAGGGAGAGGGGGAGGGAGAGGGGGAGGGAGAGGGGGAGGGAGAGGTGGAGGGAGAGGGAGAGGTGGAGGGAGAGGGAGAGGTGGAGGGAGAGGGAGAGGTGGAGGGAGAGGGAGAGGGGGAGGGGAGGGAGAGGGAGAGGGGGAGGGAGAGGGGGAGGGGGAGGGAGAGGGGGAGGGAGAGGGGGAGGAAGAGGGGAGGGAGAGGGGGAGGGAGAGGGAGAGGGGGAGGAAGGGGGGAGGGAGAGGGGGAGGGAGAGAGGGAGGGGGAGGGGGAGGGAGAGGGGGAGGGAGAGGGGAGGGGGAGGGAGACCCAAACATGGATCTTCCACTGTTATTCACTGAGAAGTTCTGACACAATAGGTCCTGACTCCATCAGATCAGCAGCTGTCACCATATTATTACATTGTAGTCGGAACTTCACCGATACGCTGAGTTCCAAGTTTCAACTCGATCGGACTATTTACTGAAGAGTTCTGTTGAACAGCTCCTGATGTCATCCTCAGATCAGCTTGTTATGACTATATTATTACATTGTAGTCGGAACTTGACAGATATGCCGAGTTTTAACTAAATCGGCTTATTCACTGAGGAGTTCTGTTTAACAGCTTCTGACTCCGTCATCAGATCAGCTTAATGTTACCATCATATTGCATTGTCACTGATATCCTATCAAGTTCTTAAAAAATTCCCGAATCGCGTATGCCTTTAAAATATGAAGAGTTACCTCGATTTCTCCAAGATCCCATCATCAGATCCTGACCTGATGATCAAAAGGAACATTAGAAAAGTGTACCCTTTCAAACAAAAAAAGAATCTTTGAAATCGGTCGAGGCGTCTTCGAGTAACCGGTGAACGTACACAAAAAACACAAATAAAAAAATCCGACGAATTAAGAACCTCCTCCTTATTTTTTTAAGTTCGGTTAAGAATACAATAATTTTGTAAGTATTTAAGTCGTTTCACTATCACGTTTCCATCTAGCTACTTTACACCTAAACTACTTTCGCACCCGTAAAAACTACTACGAAATAAAGTACTAAAAAATACAATAATTTATGTAAGTACTTATTTCGATCATTTTCGATGTTTTAGTCATTCGGCATTTGGAACTTATACTTATTAAGCATTCTACTTTGTAAACGTTCGGCAATTGAAACTTTCGGCATTTCGAGCATTCTGACTTTTAGCTTTCGACCTTACAAACTTCTATCTTTCAAGCTTTCTGCATTTCAACCGTTCTACATATCGAATTTCGCTATTTCAAGCATCGGCATTTCAAGGATCGGCATTTCGGTTTTCGGACTTTTCATATGTACCCGATACAATACTATGGCGCTGCGCACGCAAACTCCAACTTATTGGGACATGAAGTAACCGTTGTTTTCATCGCTCTACATTTTTGTTCCACTTTAGAGACGTCACTGTTGAAATCTAACGAAGTGAAGTGCAAGGTGATCGTTCTACATTTTTGTTTCACTTCAAAGAAACCTTTGAAAATTATAAAGTCAAAAGTATTTCTTATTCAAAATATCGCCACGTGTGAAGCGCTTTGTTTTAGTTTTTAGGTATATGAAAGAATAAACGCATTATGGAAAGTCTAAAAATATTAAAATCGGGTAATGATAGTGGCTACGAAGATTTATCTTATGGCACTTTCGTATAGTGAGACATTTTAAGTCGAAGGCATATCTTTCAAGCTTTTTTGTGTTACATAAAGATATTATCAGTTTACAGTGCGAAAATATAAGAAAAATCTTGCAAAAATATTAGAAAATTCTGTGAAACAAAGAACCAAAATGATTTTTGCCCAATAACTTACGAAGTAATGTATTGATAACCTCCTAGTATCAAAGTCGGAGGCAATATAGACCCCCATAACCCCTAGAGATAGGGAGTGAAAATCACTGCTTCCTATTAAGATCGATTTTCCGATGGTTAGAGGTCGTCTAAAATTCGGGTAGGCCGGGATTAAGGTGACCGATATTACTTATTCAATATGTAGAGACTGTAAAGTCAGAGCTATTAAGTAGTTAGGCAAATTAATAGCGAAGTTTTGTACATTTTGGTCCAATACAAACACTCAAATTAAATAAACACTTAATAAAAATATTCACAAATAGACAAACGGAAATTTTATTACTTCCCGTTTTTGTTGTGTTGTAAATACGATTATTATATAGCTTATAAACAACGAGCATTATTTTCATCTTCGTATTGAGTGATATAATTGGCTTCATTCCCGATGCTTCACATCTTTTCTCGTAAAAAATCGCCAAAGACATTTATTTATATTTCACAACAAAGGTAGGTATAATGTTTACAAAGCAAACTGAGACTTTGCCTTCCGTACCTACTAGTTACATAACGGCATGGCATTTTTCTTAGGATATAAATGGATACCTACCGGAATCTTAGCGCAAATAATTTCTTCTTGGCTATCTGTGTAATATTTTATTAAAACTTTTTAGATTTTTTAGCAGATCCCGATTATTTTGAAAAATTTATGCGTATCTGGTACCTAGTGTACACATACACTAGTAATATTTTTTTTTCTTTAATTCCAGAATTAACTAACATAACCTAATTTTTTTTTAAATTCCTGTGCGCGTGTGTTCGTACTTCTTTTCCTCCATAATGAAGAAGATTTTAATGATTGATATTCATGGGATCATAGTTGGGCTTATGTTGTTTATTTTGATAAAGAAATTGCTTCAGAATATTATAACAGCGAGATTTATACGCTGATTTGACATCGAGTAGATAAAATATAACTTACAAATGAATCCGCAGATAAAAAATAATTACACTCATGCGTCCATATTGGTTCAGCCATTTCGGTCCGATTGGACCACAAACATTGACAATCGCAAAACAAAAATTGGTTAAATGTCATAAAAATGTTGCCATTTCGTTCGGTTTTAAAGGGCCTTTACAAAATGGGACAATAAAAAATAAAATGGTCCATTAGCTGTTATCTATTGCCAGATTGGGAAACTCATAAAAAAGGTCGTAATAATCGTATTTTTAATGGAAATTGCCATTTCTTTGCATAATTTTATGTATTAGCTTTCAATAAAACGCCATTAAAAATTAAAAGGTCATAAGCTCATATTATAAAATGTTTTAAGTTCCATAAAAGCGCTATTCAAACGATCACTCTATTAAACTTTTGAAAAGCCTTTCGGTTTGATCAGTCTTTTTATTTCGTCGACAATTTGTACTTTTAGTAAAAGTATAACAAAAAAATAATGTCATAATATTATTTGTGATCAAACGCATAAGCTCTTTTATTCATCATATTTTGTCCCAAATCAAGTTTAATTTCAGTTTTTTGTTTTTCAGGTTTTATCAGTGGTAGCAGAAGTTGAAGTGACGTCACTTATTTGGTAAGTAAATAAGTAAGTAACTTAAGTTATTTAAACTCTTGCATCACACTAATCATATTAATTTAATATTATAAATTCAAAAGTTTGGATGTTTGGATGTGTGTTTGTTCCTCTATAACTCGACAACCACTGAACCGATTTGGCTGAAATTTAAAATGTAACCGGGCATATGACATAGGCTACTTTTTATCTAGAAAGCGAAGCCGCAGGCGGAAGCTAGTTTGTAATATTAATGTCAAGTGTCATTATTATAATTTGTAATATCTACTTAAGTACCTCTCAGAGCTTCGTGTAAATTATTTTCTTGTCAGTGCGCTAAATAAATAAATGTCCAGTCTGTTTTTGTAAACGTTGATTGAGGGGGCGCTGATCACTGAGTCTGGTGATTATTAGTGTGCACGACATAAAGTATACATTTTCTACATAAAGTCTGCGAGGAACCTTATTGTAAGTCGATTAAATTTAGTCGTTTGGACTGAATTTGGTTAATGAGGATCGCTTGTATCATTGCAGGTTCGAATTCCGTCGGAACTGAAAAATTTGATAAGATTTTTCATTTTCTGAATTTGGTTAGTCAAAATACAGTTCAAATGACATCATCAATTCGCGATGACGAATCAGCGTTTTGTTTGCGATCCCAGCAATTATAATCGATAGCTATGCAGTGGTGTCAATTAGACTGGGATCAGTTTCGCTTTGCACTTCACTTTGTTCTGTGAAAATGGACGCCGGAATATTCGAACAGGAAACGAAAATACTACTTGGACTGCATAGATACTAACTACCATCTGCAGGGACTTGATTTTGATTTTGTAACTTGCTGACCAACCTAGTTTGATTACCTATACATCGATCTCGGTTTTGAACTGAAATAATTATAACATTGGTATTAAGGTGGATTCACGTTACACCGGGCCGGGCCCGTCCGGAACATTATGGTATACATTTTGTATGAAGTGATTCATGCCTGACCGGGCGCCGGGGCACGGCCGGGCCCCGGGTTAGGCATGAATCACTTCATACAAAATGTAGGTATACCCTAATATTCCGGACGGACCCGGCTGGACCACGGCCGGGGCCCGGACCGTTGTAACGTGAATCCACCTTTATATATAGCAAAATACGAATTTTACTTCATTATTGAAACGGCTTCGTCTAAATGAGTTAGGGCCCATAACCTAATAAAACTCGGAAGACGTTTGATATTTTTTATTCTTCTACAATTGACATGACAGAAGGTACATAAACTATTTTGTTCCCTATAGATTATTCTTACAACTATATATATATAACTATATAACGCTCCGAGCGTCTTTTCTAGTTCATCCCATATGAAACGAGGATCTTCACTATAAGCGGTCAACTCAAATGCTGTTGCCCCTTACTTACCGGATATAATTTATTTATTGGCATCCACTCCGTGGGCTTTCTATCTGTCATGTGGAATAATTACTTGTAAAAATTGATGTACCTTTGTGCCAAATGTATTTTTGGACGTGCCCTATGTCTTCCTCTTAGCCATCTTCAAATGAGCTTGAATATACAGGGTGAATTTTTGAGACGGGGCAGTAAGGGCAGCTACCTTAACCGTTGTAGCTAGAGGAAAACGTTCTTAGGAGACCATCCTTAATTTTTGAAAATATTTCGACCTGCATTCACAGATTTTGAAAAAAATGTACAGTCAGCGAGAAAATGGGCAATTTACATAAAAACTTTTTTTGATGCCAGTCGATCCTGTTTCATCTAAGGATTAAAAGACTCTATCGGACCAACTGAGGCAAGAGTACTAGAAAAGTTAGAAAACGCAAATAACTTTGATTATACATTTCGTACGAAATCATTTTGTCATTTGTCATAATTTTTCATCATTTTGTCGAAATATCTTCAAAAGGGTAGTCTCCTAAGAACGTTTTCCTGTATCTACAATGGTTAAAGTAGCTGCCTTTACTGCTCCGTCTCAAAAATACATTTTAACAATTTCTGACTTTTCTAGTACTATTACCTCAGTTGGTCCGAAAGAGCCTTTTAATCCTTAGATAAAACAGGATCGACGGGCATCAAAAAAAGTTTTTGTGTAAATTGCCCATTTTCTCGCTGACTGTACATTTTTTCAAAATCTGTGAATGCAGGTTGAAATATCTTCAAAAGTTAAGGGTAGTCTCCTAAAAATGTTTTCCTGTAGCTACAACGGTTAAGGTAGCCCTTACTGTCTTGTCTCAGAAATACATTTTAGCGATTTCTGACTTTTCTAGTACTCTAACCTCAGTTGGTCTGAAAGAGCCTTTTTATCCTTAGATGAAACAGGAGCGATTGGCATCAAAAAAAGTTTTTGTGTAAATGGCCCATTTTCTCGCTGACTGTACATATTTTTCAAAATCTGTGAATGCAGGTCGAAATATTTTCAAAAATTAAGAATGGTCTCCTAAGAACGTTTTCCTCTAGCTACAACGGTTAAGGTAGCTGCCCTTACTGCCCCATCTCAAAAATTCACCCTGTATATGATAATCTTAGTGGAATAGTACATAGTTATTTAAAGCTGGCCAACATATTCGGCGATATTGTTCCTAACCTTGAAGAAAAAGAGAAGCAAAAATATATACCTAATGACAAATTGTAGGTAACCTATTCGCAGCTAAGTTAAATATTAAAACCATATGGATTTGTTGAAAAATATTGGAGGTATTCAGAACTCATTTACACATTCATTCGCATCACGTTTCTGAGTAGGGTGACCACAACTCTTAATCTCTTTGTAAAATTTTAATTGTTGTGAAACACCACAGGTGTCCTGTGTGAAATACTACCTCTTTCTGTATTTTGTGTGAAATACTATCTTTATTGCATCCTAATATTCAATTGATAACCTAGAATCATGCCTGAAACCACTAATGTTTTATGACTTTTAACATTGTTCAGATGTAACCTTTAAACAAATTAAAAGAAAATCGACTTCGACTTTATAGTAAGTTATTCTTCAAGAATAAATTAAAACACCGACAGCAACTAGTTAAGTAAGTAACGAGACTGTAAAAGAAGGTTCACACTTTTAGTTATTAACATAAATACTAAAATAAATCTAGGTTCAGCAATAAAATGGCAATTTTAGTTTTAAAATAGTTTGAAATCAATGCTGAATATATTCAACGCCAATTCTAAAGTAAGTTTTAAAACCTTGAATAAATAATAATAGCTGCTGACTGTATTTACGAAAGAATACATTAAAAAGTACGAATATAGAACTATACACGTTCTCAACCAGAAATAGTGGAGCTCGAACAAAATAAACTTGAAAACCATCAAAAATGCAAAGGGCTACGCTGCTTTCCATTATTACGAAGAAACGAGACTCCATTCAGAGGAGTTCTGTTTAAATAAACGAAGATATACTAGAATTGCTTTGTTACAAAGCACACTCTTCATTACCAGTTCTGCAGGGCTATTTTGATTCACACGCAAAGTCGCTAACTCGGATTACTTCCTACAAATTGATTTTTACGAATAATGTTAAAGTTTTACACATTAAAATGTCTACCTATCACTTATTTCAACCATCTTCAACCATTTCAAAGTATTCGTCGTAAAAAAGCAATTTTTTGTAGGAAATTATTCGAGTTAGCGACTTTACGTGTGAAACAAAATAGCCCTGCTGAAAAGATTATCGGGTTTCAAGAAACTATCCTATCAATTAGAAATTCATTGTCATTGATTTTATTGCATTGTTACATTTCTTCTTTGATATATTCATGAAAAAACGTACCTATTTAACGTTAGGTACGTTTAAAAAAAAAAAAAAAAAGTATCTATTTAAAAACAACATATTTAAACAATCTCATTAGTGTAAGGGAGTGTCCACATTGCGTTTTCTGCAGCGCGTTTTTGAGCTGCGCGTTTGTATCGATACAAACGCGCGTTCGCAACGCGTATTTTTCCATACAAAAGCGAACCGGGAGGGGCTGCGCGGGGGGCTGCGCGTTCGCATCGCGTTCGAATCGCGTTTGTATCGATACAAACGCGCTGCAAAAAACGCAATGTGGACACTCCCTAACGGGTTCGTTTCCTGTGGCATAACAAACGCTTGCGTTATCTACTAAAAGATTATTTGTTCCGGATCTGGATGTCGGAGTATCAATTATTATAGTGCTCGTAGCTCTTGAAACCTAGTACAATAACGCAGGAAATCCTATAGTGTTCCCACTCTTTGATTCTAGCCTATATCGCCCTCTCTGGCATCCTACTAATATTATAAAGGCGAAAGTCCGTGTGTGTGTGTGAATGTTTATTACCACGTATCTCAATAACTACTAAACCAATTTGGATGAAATTTGGAATGTAGATATTTTAAGTTCTGGAATAACACGTAGAGTACTTTTTATCCCGGAAAAATATATGGTTCCCGTGGGATAAAAAAGTCCACTAGTATCTATATAATACTCTCTGACAACCTCTATGGCGCAGTGGACGAAGACCCGCTTTAAATATAGAAGGTTGCGGGTTCGATTTCCATCGCGAGGCAAATGTTGTATGATCTAAAAATATTTGTATCGGGTCATATACCTACCATATCGATTTTTGTTTATTCTTTTTCATTCATTTATTTTTCCGCTATTGTTTTTGTTTCTTTATTATTATTTCTTTGTAAAGGATAACATTGAACAAATGCCAAGCATCACTTTAGTTTTTTTTTCTATTCTGTTAAATAAAAAGTATCTCATAAGCATTCAACCTCCATGAGAATATTTGAATTTGGAATCACAATGCGAATTTGATGAGCACAGAGTATTTAATAATCCCCAATCATGGTTACCGAGTGCCATGCAATATCAGATACTTAAACGCGGCTTATTCCTTGCTTAGGACTTTATGATTATGCAAGCAGGTTTTATTACGTTTTTACGTGAACGTTATACGTTATATGCTCACGAGGATGTGAAGATGATGAGCCTTTCGAATATGTGATAGGCGGTTCTCACACTGCGACGCATCCCGCTCCGTTGTGCAGATCTACAGATTTTATCATAAACCGCCATAAGGTTCGAAAAAGATTTTCTCGTGCAAGTTTATTTTTTATTTCATTATCATTTTTCAAGACGGGAGATAGTCCGATTCAACCGAATCTGTCAGTACTTCGAGAATTCAGCGCGGATAACACTTATAAAGCAACTACGAACTTTACTATTACTGTCTTACTCTTTCATTTTTGATCACATCGTTTTTGATTTTCGGTCTCCCGCGATACAGGCTCGCCCTAGTGCGGGGACCATCAGTAATATTTGTATGTGTTGTAATCTCTTTTGGTAAATAAATGTATTTGTATTTGTATTTGTATTTGTATTCATCTTAAAAAGATAAAAGAAGCACGTTTCAAACAGTATAAAAAGTCCAAGCAATCAAGACTGTCTATCGCTTGAGTAGATAATTGAGTACAATGTACGAAAGTCAATCTCGCCAAGTTCCGTAAATTCCTTCTCAATATCAGGTTGCCAGTAATAAACAGGGGCGTCATTTAGCTCCCCCATCACCCCAACACAGTCTGATTTATAACAGCTGTCTCATTTCATTGTTGCCGTCGACCAGGAGACGTTCTTGATGACCCCAATGACGAGATCACTGGCAATGATGCCTCAAAGATTTCTTCATACCGGCAGAGTATAAATAGGTACAGAAACCTGACTTGCGAAAACGTTTATTTAAATAGCGACTCTTGCTGCGACGCAAAAAAGTGCAATTCAGCTCACGCAAGCACTTATTACCTAGTTCAATATTAACCTACAGAAATCCACTCTTTCTAACGCATAAATCTGTCACTGTCTGGCGCGGAGTGACGCGGAAGGATTGTCGAGATGTCGCGTGATAGGTATTGATGCGGCTAGCGTGTGAGCCGAGTGGTAAGTGTAAACCCTACTGCCAAGGCCCTCCCGGGCAGGCCTGCCAGTGTACTTGTAGCTTTGTACCTAAAGTGCGGAGTGCGCATTCTGTTATATTCTGTGCTACCGGTGACAGTTGAATACTTCTACATAATAATCTCTCCGTTCTTGCCCCATCCGGACCGGCTTTAAAAATCCTTCCCTGGCAACAGCCCAAATCGAAAAAATCTCCATGGCCTCGCTAAAATGACAGCTGATTGAGAGTAGTAATGGGGTAGATATTATTTTTTATTACTTAGATAAAAATTCAATAGCTAATTCAATTGTCAATAAAACTGACCCAGCTGTCCAACATCATCTGGCATCTGGATACACAGGTAAATTACTGCACAGCAGGTACCTATTGTGGTTGTTGATATTAGACGTTTTTACGAGGCAGTGTGGCTTCGCCTTCACACGTCTTAAATTAAAAGCCAAAAGATGAGAGCCTGCACAGTACCTACTTCAAGCTATATAATAGACATCGGTTATTTTTATGTTTTCTGATTATGTCCGACAGCAGTGTATGATTCCACAAAACAGAATGCGACAGAAGTGCACGTCGTTAGCAGCGCAGCTCGCACGGCTTGCAACTAATTTATCTTTCCCTAAAATGACAGTGATATTTATTTGTTTGAGATAAAGTTGAAATTATGAGTAATTTTCATTTCCAAATGACTTTTCATGAATCGTTTTTGTAATTTTATGCGATTGTTTCCGATGTCTTAAGAAAACCATTCTTTTTCTGGTTTTACTGTAAATAAAATACAGGTGGGAAGAACGATGGGAGCTTTACAAAAGAACTCATTCTCTAAGAAAATGGAATGAGTGAACGAATCTTAATAACTAGTAGTTCACCCTGAATTGAGATCTCACGCAACGTAGATACCTACGCCGTTGACCGCTTATATTTGGACTTGCTTCTGACTACCCCTATACTTTCAAGTGCTACTACTGCTGAGTATGTCTATTGCGCTAGCTCGTCATGGTAAATAATACTGGCATGCATGCAATACTAAGTAGTGTCTAATTTTTTGTTTATTCAGATTTTATAAAAAAAAAAAAATAGCAACCACTGAATATCGCAATGGTCCCGCTATCTAGCTGTTATCCAAACTGGGCTTGTTTTATCAAAAAATAATGATAGGAGCTGATTATGGTTTTTGACTTCCCAGATATAGACGCTGTCCCCGGAGAACAAAATGATAACTACAAAAACGTAACTTTTCAGGAGGAGCAAAAAACATGTTTTCGTTAATAACTTCACAAATACTGGACGTAGACAGATGATTGTTAGCTTTAAGCAATGCTGATTTTTTATGCATTCGGAATGTTTTAATGACACACGCGTAAGAAATGCCAAAATAGAGATATTTAAATAATAAGAAGTTAGTCAAAATCAATTACCGTCTAATTTCTATAATGTCGATTATCATTTTATTCCACGTATTTTCTAGGCAAAACCCAATATTGTACCACTATTCTATCATGTTATTCGACGCTTTACCAGGGTGGAAGCGATTATGATAATAGTGTATTATACGAAATGCAAGGACGAGTTTTGACGAGAATAAAATGATAACATGCGGTTATCATTATCTAGACGAATATTTTTCACGAGAACATAATGATAATGACTGTTTGTCATATAAACAGGTGTAAATACAATTTGATAAGATTATAGTACAATTTTATTCTTGTAACTTCAGGCATGGGTCGAATCGTGGAATAGTATTGTAATATTTTGTAACTTCGCGAATAACTGTATGAAAGTTACGAAAAAAATTGAGCAGATGTATTAGCACCCAAAGATTACAAATATGGCATAACACTAAAACTAAGATAATGGCAGTTATCATTTTGTTCCCCGGGGACGGCGAGATAGATGCTCGTATTATGAATGACTCATGCTAGACCGTGCCGGGACGGTTTGGCGTGAGTGTGTTCATACAAAATATGTAGGTAATAGTTAGGCTGTGTGTAGTAGGCAAGTACCCAAGGCCCCAGTAGGCAAACTGTGAGCGGCCGACTGAGTTTACGGCGTATCGGTTTAGTACGCTCTTCCATATAATTTGAAAAGGAATGTCCATAGTTTGCTAGTTTTGCGCGTAACGCTGGAAACTGCGTACAGTGAGCGCAAAACTAGCAAACTGTGGACATTCTATTTCAAGAGCGTACTAAACCGATACGCCGCAAACTCAGTCGGCCGCTCACAGTTTGCCCACTGGGGACACAGCCTTAGTTGACCGTGCTACGGCCGACACGCTCTGCTCGGACCCAACACGGTCTAGCGTGAATCATCCTTTAAAGAGACCTTATCTATTGAATAAAAAACATGTTTTTTTTGGGAAATGTAATAGAGCGTTTTATAATCTCATGACTTTTTTAATGTTTTTTTAATTAATTTACTAACTTTTTTGAGTTAGGTCACTTTAATTCTAGTTGTGCGATAAGTTGATTGGTATCTATTGGACGGTCCAATGCGGTAGGTACTTCCTCATGACGTCATCCCATACAGTAATGTCTTCTCCTTCAGGGTTTCTCTTCACCTCCAGTTTGTTGCCAATCTCTAAGTATGTTTGGTTCTTATTAGTGAATGGAGTCCATTTTACTCCTAAGCTGTCATCTGGAGTGGGGTTTCTAAAACAAACAGAAAAGTTCAGTTTAATCTTATTATTTGACCCATGATGTTTTTAAAAGGGGAAGATAGGTGACGCACTAACATCCAATGCAAAAACTTGGGCTCGGTGCACCACTACATACAGCAAATACACACATTGCTCCATTTTATAGATTGTTGGCTCCGGCCGAATAGAGCCGATACGATCGAGCCCGGCCGCTCTATGCTGTCTCGCTCGCAGGATTGCTTTAGTTGCACTCTCTATCCTTGTCTATTAGGTTTGTCCTCAGGATTTAGTTTAGTAGGACCAAACATTTTGGTGAGTCACCTATCTTTTCCTTTTAAAAACATCATTGTATTTGACGGTCAATTGAGCAATACTTTAGAAAATGTTTTGTTCTTGTGTCTCTTATGTATGAGTAAAAGAGACGGCAAAAAATTTGGCAGCTGGTTGAGTTATATAAAATACATTAGATCATTATGAATAAACAGACAATACAATCTGTTCGATTCAAAAGGGGCATGTAGAGATCCCAGTTACGTTTAAAAAAAATAATCTGGATATCGTATCTTCTGAAACTAATGACATAGCGGCCGCCACACGGTAAAGTTCAGGGCCCATACCATGAGCTTTAAATGCGATTCAGTTTAGGTCCTAAACTGAACTGCTACGCTAATTTGTCACATGACTTATGCTATGACGCTGACGAAATTCAGAAGCTAAACCAAGGATTTCATATTCTACGTAACTGGATAGTTCACTGAAACAGAAAATGCTGTCCGTCACTGAAACGGAAAACCTAAACTGAACTGAATTGTTTACTAAGACGTCATGGTACGGCTACTGACCGCGCATCTGGATTGCGTTCCGAACCGCGGATGGATCTGTGCAGTTTGAAACGCGGATCAAACTGACGTGCTAATTACTGTAAAGCTGCGTACAGATATCGCGTACCCTGGGTACGCGTAGTCAGTATACGCGTACAGTCCATACCTGTAGCTACGCGTACCTACAGTGTACGCGTAGGTACAAACTTGGCGTTCTGGACACGCGTAACCTGACTACGCGTACCCAGGGAACGCGATATCTGTACGCAGCTTTACAGTTTAAACTGGCGTCCACACGGTGATGCGTGCAAAAAACGTCACAAGAACTGTCTGTCGTGTCGACATGCTAGATCGAACTGTCAGCCTCGCGTATCCACGTGTAGGTTTTGGAGCGAAGGATAGAATGGCGCGTACTGTTTCCCGCGTTCCAAACTTTACGTGTAAAGGCCGCTATTATATTGAGCGTAATCTTAATACCTAATGATATCCTCAAGGGATATTAGACATTCTCAGTTGTCTTGTTAGGTAATTATTAATGTTTCTCAGAAATACTTCGATCATTATCTTCAACATCTTTAGGTATTCCATTTTATGCTGAGTCACAACTTTATTTATTTATTTTTCCTTATTTTCTTGTCACTTTATTTGTAAAATTTCTGATTTGTGTTTTGTATGTATTGTGTTGGCGAAAGTATTTTTTTTTTCTATTCTATTCTTTACTAGCGGACGTGCGCGGCTTCGCCCGCGTGGACTACTATTTTTCTTATCCCACGGGAACCCTGCAATTTTTCAGGATAAACAGTAGCCTATGTCCTATTCCCGGTTATTATCTATCTACATTCCAAATTTCATCAAAATCGGTTTAGTAGTTATGGAGATACGTGGCAACAAACATTCACACACACACACACACGGACTTTCGCCTTTATAATATTAGTAGGATTAGTAGGATAGTAGGATACACTATTAGTATTATAGCTAGAAAGTTCACGAGTATTAAAAAACAACATTCTTGTGATGACTAGATAGGTACAAGTCATCAAAATAATGTGGTTTTTAAAGTAACCGATGAGTTGGCTGGCCTCTCAGCTCAGTAAGTAGTAGCTCTGCCTTCTACGCTGTAGGTCTTGGGTTCGATTCCCACCCAGAACAAACATTTGTGTGATGAACATAGATGTTTGTTCTGTATCTGGTTGTTATAAGGTTTTGTAAGCATGTATTTATTTAAAAAATATGAGTCATATAGAAACAAAGTCATATAGTAGCAACATCGCATTTTTTTAATATGGCAACTTTTAATGCAGTTTGATCAAGTTTGATAGTGTTCTGACAAGTTTACTTGACCGAATAATAAAATCGTGTCAAAACTAGCAAAATCACATACAAAACGAGTGTTGAAGATGGAGGTTGGTAGCAAAAACAGCTTTATCCCTTCATTTTTCATTCTTTCGAAAACAAAAAAAATGCCTACCGTCATTTGAGTAGACATGGATGTTGCTACCTTTGCTTCTATCTGACTCATATGTAAGTATTTCTATCAGTTATCTGGTTCCCGTAGCACAAGCTTTGCTTAGTTTGGGACAAGATGGTCCACCAATTTTTTTAAAGTGAAGAAATGTCCACCAATTTTTCAAAGTTATGATGACTTTGCAAATTTTGTATTATGAGTATATCTGAGGTAATGACCGGCTTATGAAGATAATAAAAACAATGTCGAACTTACCCAAACTTAGCAAAGTTAGTCCACAGAGTTGTAATCTGGTCAATCAACTTCTCAGCTTCTGAACCTTTTTGGACTTTCAATTGAGACACTTTTGCTGGGAAGAGATACATTAAATCATCAGCATGGCAAACCACTTGCCTTCCATCTAACATACTTTCTAAATTAAATAACTTGGCAATGACATTTCTCTCCGAAAGGCAAGTCACTTTGTATACGTAAACCTTGCTTTTCTTCGCGGCAAACTTGCTAAAAAGCACGATACCGTGCACGAACATGCTAAGATTGAAGAACTGAAGAATCTGGTCAAAATCTTCGGCTGTTGCTACAGTTTTCTCTATATACAAACTCTTCAACTTTCTTCCTACTTCTAACTGATGCTTGATATTACATGCCCGTTTGATCGGAGTCGGGACAAAAAACTCTTTGAAAGCATTCGCTTCAGCTACCACTTGATCTAAGGTTAAACCTTGAGCAAACGCTATCAGCCCCTCATCTTTAGTGTAACCTGTCATCACCTCCACTCCTTCGTGGATACCTTTTCTTAAAGCATCACACTCATCTCCGAAGAAAAATCTTTCTTTATTCCCAAATTTCTTCTCACTTACAACACCAAACTCAAGGTCATTGGGGCCAATGGATTTCACCACTGGCAATTTCAGATTTATTAGTTTTTCCATAGGTACGTTCTTGAAGAATTGGTACAGTTCCTTATCATCTTCAGAATCGAAACCTAACTGTTTGGCTAGAGTCAGTGCTTTCTCTCTAGCCTCGAAGGCTTGCGCCCAAGTGTTGACGAGGCTTCCGCTCATTGGTATAGCCCTTTTGAAAAGGCCTTTACTCATCGGTGATACGAGATGGTAGCTCACACTGGCACCACCAGCGCTCTCTCCGAAAATAGTGATATTCTCCGAATCACCTCCAAAGTTCTTAATATTCTTCTTAACCCATCTAAGTGCAGCAACTTGGTCTTTCATGCCTGCATTTCCGGGTATATTCTCAGTATCCAAGCAGAGGTATCCTAAAGCCCCAACTCTGTAGTTGATCGTGACGAGTATGATTCCTTTTTTGATGAGAAATTCTGGCCCGTAGAAATCGTCGTTTCCATTGCCGCAAAGGAAGGCTCCACCGTGGATGAAGACCATTACTGGGAGTGGCTTGGTAGGTTTTATATCTGGGGTATAGACGTTGAGGTAGAGGCAGTCTTCTCCTCCTAAGATCGTTGGGGGCGGTACCATAAAGTCTAGTTGGTAGCAGACGGAGCCGAAGTCCTTGGCGCTGCGGACTCCGGTCCATGGTCCTACTGGCTGGGGAGCCTGGAAATGAGAGTATGGTATTGTTAATTGTGTTTATGTAATGCAATAATTTTACAATTAAAATGAAAGTGAAGATTACTAACTCGAAGTACAGTGTAGGAGTGATAACATCATTAAAATTTAACAAAGATTTTTATTTTATTGTAGGCTCCCCTGTTGCTCCAGAAAAAAAAAACTCGGAGGCTGAAATTAAAGCTAGGGACGCTTCTATGTTAATTATATCAATGTTCATTCATAGTAGGTAATAATCAACATATTTTCTGTGTGTAAAACGTTTCCGATAACAAAAATATATTTCGGGCTTCATACAAGTATGACGTAGCTAATTTATCTTGTAGTTGACGAATTAGTTTATTAGGTTTCTCACTTTCAAGTTGCTTCGTTATAAAATCAGAAGTTAGGTTCCTTGGCCAAAAAAAAACTCTGCGACTCGATTTATTATTCCCCATTTATCTTGATCCACAGTTCCCCACAAATCTAGGAACGCATCTATTTATGTCAATGGCATTTATAGTAATAATCTATATAGAATAAAAGAATAATAGAATACGTTTATTTGGTACACAGGACTCCCTGTAGGTATACATGTTCACAACTTCACATAATATGAAGAGGCGGCTTTACCTGGAATCTCAGGTCCCCCACGGGCGGTTTAGCGTAGGGTATACCCTTGAAACTGAAGAACTCCCCCGATTCATTCTTCACCAACTCTCCTTCCAAGGTTCCCTCGTTCACTGACACTTGCACCATCTCTACTAAGTTTAGTAAACAACTGCTAACTCTACCCGACTATCTGACACTGATTAACTGGCACTATTTATAAAAACATTAATAGCCGTTTTGTTATCTGATAGATAAAATAAAGGGTGTAAAATACTTATTCGGACAAAAATAAAATCACTGTATCTGTTAACTGGTTATTTGTCGGAGCACAGATCCTGGTCGAGACACAATTGATTTTCTAGTGTCTGGAATTCCGACAGACTAAAGGTTAAGTAAGATTTTGAATTGATAGCTCACATGTAAGCCCTTGAGCGTATTGATAAAAATGGCCGATAAACCAGTCGTCCCAACTACTCGATGCAAGATCTACAAGATCTTCAAGAAACGTGGTCATTATGAACCGCTTTTATGGTTCACTAGCGGTGCTCCTGCGGTGTTACCCGCAGTTAAAAAGTCAACATGAAACGATGGAAAAAAAACTGACAGAAGTTGTCTTTTTTTTCATTTTTAGTGATATTTTTCGACCGGTTTGTGTCGCAGTGGTGTCGAGTGATTGGTGTCGCATTGCTCTTGCAAGTCTTACGTAATCAGGGCGCCGCCGTGTCCGAGATAAATGGGAACAAACACACAGATAAACATACCCCTATCAATATTTATCTAAGTATATAGATTCTCCTATATATAAATTGTTTTTTTCAAATATCTTCAAATAACAGACATCAATAAGTTACAGTTTTATTATAATGTATGATTGACACGTTAATGGTAGATATCAAGTGATGTGTACCTACATGATCTTATTGAATAAACATTATTTTACTTCTGACATTACCATAACATCCAAATGCGAGCAATTGTTTCTCATCATAACATACCAATGCAAGCAATTGGTTCTCTAATAATACAAATACATTTACAAATACATTTATTTACCAAAAGAGAATACAACACATACAAATATTACTGATGGTCCCCGCACTAGGGCGAGCCTGTATCGCGGGAGACCGAAAATCAAAAACGATTACCTACTACAATACAGAGAGGATAACATAAGACAAGGCAAACCACAGAGGACAGACTAAAGAAAAGAAAACGACAATAGTGGGTACCAGTGAGTGAGAGTGCGTGAGTGTGTGTGTGTATGTGTGTGTGTGTGTGAGTGAGTGTGTAGGTGTGTATGCGTGGGAATGGGGGGGATAAAAATATGTAAATGGCTTTTGAGCAAATTGGGATTACGTAGAGAGGGGTTACCTATAAAATTAAATAAATAAATAAATAAATAGACCACAAGGTTTAGGGTGCTGCCACATTATCACGTCTCTACCCCGTCGCATAGCATGACCGTAGCAACACCGTCCCGGCAAAAATGATATTCTTTGTATTGAAATGTACCGGACGCCCCACACCAGACCGTTCCCACACCGTCGCGTGTCCTGCCCTGCCATGGCCGTCTTGTCAATCTCCGGCCACCATGATTATTTTGCTGACACGTAGGGTTGCAACACCTAATATTATATTTAATATAAGTCTAATATTATTTGAATCCTAAATAATATATTTTTGGGGAAAAAATATATTAGGCGAAGATCTTAGTGGCAACTTGGGCGATTTTATGTTGTTTGTTAGTAATGTGTTTCAAAAAATTTTCCGGGATAAAAAGTAGCCTATGTCCTATTTACGGTTATTTTCTATCTTTATTTTAAATTTCAGCCAAATCGGTTCAAACACATCCAAACATCCATCTAACCACCCAAACATCAATCCATCCATCCAAACATTCAAACTATTAGTGTGATGTGATAGTGTGATGGCTTTGACCCTTTCTTCTGACTTACAAATTTTGCTCTTAGAGTTGCCGCAAAAAATAATACCCTAGCCTAGAGCTAAAATTAGCACATCGATGAGTGCAACTTCAAATATTTGTCTTAGCTTTGTTAGACTAAAGATAAATTTAGAATGCGTCCGGTCGCGGCGCTTATCGGCGCTGCTCGCTCCGAAACACGACAAAAATGCAGTTTTTTGGAGCTTTCTCATCCCTAATAACAACCAATCGAAAAAGTGAACGGAATTTATGTCATTAATTGAATGACCTATCCGATGGAGCAAACCAAAAACATAAATTACCTACACCAACTTCAAAAGCAAATGAAGATTTATCTTATTTTTAGTGATTTTCGTTGATTTATTATGAAGTAAATATGATGTTAAATAAAAATTAAAACTAAAATTAAACGGTATATTACAAGATAAAATGTTAGAGATGCATGTTGGCTTTTCAGTTACTTTCCACTTTATTTATCGAGGGTTTATACAGGGAAATACAGTGTTTGGCTCAGGGAACGCCCTTAAAGCAGACTCAACAAAACCATGGTAAGCTGTCATATTAATTATGTGAATGTAAACTTAAACTTGTAGGGGTAGTCAGACAGAAGCAAGGAAACTTTTATTTTTCAATCACATTTTTTATTAAGTAAAATCTACTATTTATTTGTAAGTTCCTACAAACTCCTTTATTCGAAAAAAAAGTGGCAACCCTACTGAGACGGTCGCATGCATGTCAGGTCGAGTTGACACTCGACTGACGTCCGCTGACAAATAACAATTTTAAAAATATAGGCTGAGTTCACATTGCATCTCTAAAATTGAAAATTGACAACCTTGTACGAGTTGATGTACGAGTAGAAAAATTTAAATTCCATATACAGGGTGGAAAAAATGAATGGGCCCCGGAGGGAAACTACTTTAAATCCTTAAGATACAATATTTTACTTAAAGGAAACATTCCTTTATTTTTAAAAAGAAACGAGTAGAAAAGAGTGTTGTCGAGACGTATTTAAAAATAAGTTTTTGAGAATAAAAAAGTTATTGTATTGTTCAGTTATTCAGTTATTTATTTACTACAGATTTAAATTATCATTGCAGATAAACATCCAATGCGATAATTTAGATAGGTACTTTTGGAAATTAACATCTCTTATGAATACTTACATTGTACGGTCCGCACACCCTGGATAAAGGATAGTTCATAGTCTAATATCAGTAAAACTCTGAGATAAATTTTAACTGATATATTGTAAGAAAACTTATGATATTGATGACTTATGTTATGATACTTATACAAAATACTTAAAAAATACAGACGGACGGGCATAACGAAACTATTAGGGTTTCTTGTCAGGACAACGGAACCCTAAAAAGTAGTATTAGTTGATGAACTGAAATATTTTGTTTTTGAGTTTCCCAACTCGTTCTATCTAGTACATTTTTTTTAGTATGTAAGAGACGGAGTGCAGACACGCCTTTATATTTTAATCCCCGCCCATCTGTCAATACACATATTAGTAGCGTAGCCAGGTCAGCCCCTAGGGGCCGCTTTTCGGCCGTTGAAAGGCTTAGGCGGCCTTTCGATGGGAGCGGCTCCTAAACGGCCTATATGCACCTAGTTACCTTTTCCTATTTTTATTAGGTAGGTACTTACCTAATCATAATTCAAAAAAACAAATTCGGATTGTAAGTACAGGTAAGTACATAGATAATGAGATACTGCGTTTAAAAAACCGGTCAAGTGCGAGTCGAACTCGTACGCTGAGGGTTCCGTACCTAGCCATGGTGCCAATTACCTAAGCTAGTCCGCTTAATTGTATGAGCGCCCATACAACTCGGAGGACAATTTTAATTGGCGTCAACTATGTATGGGAACACCCTTTAATTTTCAACTTTTTTAACTTTTTGGAATTTTTCCTTTATTTGTGCTATAAGACCTTGCTTTTTGCCAAATTTCGTTATTCTAGGTCAACGGGAACTACCATTTAAGTTTTCGACCCAAAACCTCTAGGGTACTTCCGGTTGACCTAGAATTGTCAATTTTGATTACAAGCAAGGTCTTCCAGCACAAGTAAAGGGAAAATTCCGAAAAATAAAAAAAGTTGATAATTAAGGTAAGTTTTGGTACTCACAAATTTTCACGAAAACCTAAATTTGCCTATATCTTTTTATAGTGTTGACTCAGGACCTTGATTTTTATAGTCACAATACGGACTATAAACCTTAGTATTTGGTATAAATTTCAACTTGCTAGCTCTACCCGTTCCTGAGATAATCGATGGTGACACACGGACAGACAGATGGACAGACAGACAGACGGACAAGAAAGTGATCTTATAAGGGTTCCTTTTTTTACCTTTTAAGGTACGGAACCCTAAAAAAATATAAAAAATTAAAAAATATTAATAAAAGGTAAAAAAAAAATTATGTCCACCCGTGCGAAGCCGGGACGGGCCGCTAGTACCTAATATTTTTCCCTACGAAAATCACCCCAAAGGATTTGTCCACCAATAATTCTTCCTTGACCCGATAAATACCTACCCCAAATTTGAATTGGAAAACCCCCCCATCTAGCATAACTTAATGCGTTCCGCACGTTATGTGACATTATCAAACGTCAAAATCCCATCAGGTACAATACTGCCCTCTCGAAATCAAAATGTAGTAACAGCAAAAACACGATTTCGAGAAAAATGATGAAGCTACAATCAATAAAAATATTCAGAAGAGGTTACATATTAATAAAACCTTGAATGTGGAGTGAAAGTACACATAATCTATAGGTACCAACCAATAATAAAGCGTAAAAGTTTGTTTGTTAATTTGTTTGAACATTGAACACGCTAATCTCAGGAGCTACCAGTCGGATTTGAAAATTTATTCCTGCATTTGATAGCTAAACTCTGTGAAGAAGGATATATGCTACTTTTTATCATCATCATCATCATGATCACCATATACCATCACTATGGGGGCAACGCTACGATGGCACTGCTAGTAAACTATATTTCTTAACGTTTTTACTTTATTTTTTCTTCAAAACATAACAGTTATAGCCATTTTGTAGTACTACCTAGTAGAGTGATATATCCCCTATTATTGCAATTAGTTTTCTTGTGAAATCCGTTCAAAACCCATTATTATTAACGCAGTAAATTTTCTTACTACTGCGTTTTCGATCATTTTTTCTGTCATTTTACTAACTAAAATGTGGTATTATTGTAAGAATACTACAGTTTAAATGTGAAATAATTAATAATTAATAATTTAACAGTAATTTCACGCACTCTGCTGTGCGACCAGATGGAATAGCGGTTGCAACACCCGGTTGAAATGCTCCTGCGTGTGTCCGGGTTCGGCTTCAAATCCTATAACGACTATGGATTTTTTTAATCAATTTATTTTTTTATTTTTTATTTCACAACGAACTATATGAAATATGTATTTTAGTGTGGTTTAGCTTGTAAACGCTCTATATTTACAAAAAAATTGAGTGATAAGTTTTAAAATGGGCTTTCAGAATAATTGTGTATTTAGCATAAAACCAACAAAATGTCTATTACTGTGGTATAGGCTCGGGTGGGCAGATTACGCTTCGCAAAACGGTTATGCGACGGTCCTAGTATGATACGGTCTTAGTGTGTAAGGTGCTATTTTCGCGACGGGCTCGGTTATGGCTCGGCCCGCTTATGATATGACGCAATGTGTCAACAGCCTTATTCAGACCGGAATGTCAAGCAGACTTTCAGTTCCATTGTAGTCTAGCGTGACAAGCCACTTTCTCACCCTTTCCTTAACACCGTAAAGAGAGCAGTTAAGGTCACAGTGCTTACAAATACAACGATAGATAAAGGGAAAGGCGAAATTCCTGAATCGCCTGGCAAAGGAAGTATTAACCGCTGGCACATTCACCTTGATCCGCCGGTTGTTTGTGGAGGAAAGAGAGTTTGCGCGGAAAGGTCTATGGTACGCCACAGCGACCCGCAGCAGGTACAGCTGCCGAACAGTCAGGGTTTGAGTCTCTGCGTAAAGTTTTACAGTGGGATACCGGAAGGGTTTCCTAAACATGACCTTGAGCACAGACCTTTGGGCTCTTTCAAGACTGATCATATGAGTTTTTGCTAATCCACCCCAAGCAGAAATGCAGTAGCACAGAATAGACTCGCAGAGCGCGGAATAGACTAACCTAAGGCAATCTACATCGGAGTGGTCTCTAAGAAGCTTCATAACGTGTATGAGCTTTCTGACACGTCCAGAGAGAGCGTGAACATGGTTCTTGAAGGATAGGTTCTGGTCGAGCAGGACACCCAGGTATCGGATACACTCTGTGCGCTCTATATTAGGACAGATGCAGTCCAGTGCCGATCTATCACATTTATGGATTCGTAGGGATAAGGAGCAAGGGGGGGCGGAAACTATAGTCTTATGGAAACATACATATTTGTTTTTTTAGCATTAAGAGTCAGCAAATTAACGTCTAGCCAAGATGCAACACGAGCCAAACCAGTTTCGGCATTTAGAGCTGCCTGTTCCCAAGTGTTCCCTTTAAATAAGATGGCCGTATCATCAGCATAACATACAATTTGCGAGTTATCAGGACTATATGTAATAAATAAATAAATAAATAAAAATTAATATTATCAAACAAATCAATTAAATCGTTAATGTAAAGAATGAAAAGAGTTGGTCCCAAGATGCTGCCCTGCGGGACACCGAAGGATACGTCTCTGATATCACTAGAATAACCAGCAATTGAAACGCACTGGCCTCTATGCGTAAGGTAACTGCGGAACCAGTCCAAGGCGACACCCCTGATCCCCAAGCATTCCATCTTTTTTAGAAGAATGATTGGGGAGACCGTGTCAAAGGCCTTAGCAAGGTCCAAGAAGACACCGATGCATTTCTTTCCGTTGTCAAGTTCTGAGACAGCACCATCGAGCAGCAAGTGCACAGCATCTACGGTTGACAAACCCGGTCTAAAGCCAAATTGTTTAGGGGATATGATTTTATTTAACTCCAAATAACGGTTAAGCCTTTTATTTACTAACTTCTCGAGAATTTTAGAGAGGGCAGGAAGTAGGGAGATTGGGCGGTAGTTAGATGTAATTGATTTACTACCGTCCTTATGTATAGGGGTGACTGACGCAATTTTCCAACAATCTGGGAAAACACCTGTGGAAAGGCTTAAATTCATCACATGAGTCAATGGTTCTATAAATAAATAACAAAATCTTTTCAGCAAGATGTTGGTTAAACCGTCTTTACCGGGGGCGCAATTATTTTTGAGGGATTTTATGAGACTCTCAATTTCTAGGCAGTCAGTGGGAGACATAAAGAATGAGTGCGGAGAGTTGTAGGAGAGATTAATATCCGCAGCTAGATCTTCTTGATTCTTGTTAAGGCGTACTAAAGTTGAGTTGGCTAAGATCTTTCCAACATTAACAAAATAATCATTACAGGAGTTTAAAGAGTCTGTGGGAGATTCCTTAATATGTAGCAAGTCAGAAGTACAATCCCTTCTAGAACCCAGCTCGCAAACACTTTTAATACTTTTCCATAATTTCGCTGGGTTGTTTTTGTTTTTAACAAATAGTTCCCTATTGTGCTCATTTCTCACCGTCGTCAATAAGAGTTTATAACCTCGGATAAGTTAAAATAATGTTAAGAACTAAATAGTGCAGGTAAAGTACTACACTTTTTTTTATTTAAAAGTTTAGAACTTGTTTTAATTATAGAGAGGTCTAATTGTACACTTTGTATTTTTGTTTATCAAAAAATATGATAACTTACGTAATGTTTCAATGTAAAGTTTGATAGTATGTGTTATATTTGTTTGGTCTTCAAATACTACAGATCATAAAGTCCAACAATTAAATAATGACTTTGACGATGTTTCTTGCTCCAGATTATCCGCAAGAATAGGTATTGTGTCACTGGTTTTTTCAGGTCATGAAATATAGGCAAGTTCATTGTTTTATCGTCTGTTTATATAATTGCAATGCTTTTTGCATTTATCAGGTGATTGACCAATTAAATTGTCCTCCAGAAAGTCTTGCAGAGTCATTCTGTAGACTCACTTCGAATTCACTCAAGTGACCGAGCTCACTAAATACTCGTGCAGAAGAATGTATTGTGAGATTCAAATTTCGAATACGAAATTGGAAATCTCACAGCAGATTCAGCTCTTCAACGTTCGAAGTGAGTTTACAGAATGACTCTGCTGACTTATATTCTTAGGCCATGACCTTCAGGCGGTAATACTTCGCCACGAGTGTACCTACATAAACGAGTGTAAGTAAGCAAGTTCATGGCCAAAGCCATTTGAACTTATGTTTGTAAATGACCTAAAAAACAGTTCATTCATTCATCGTGTCAATATGCTCATACTAATATGCGGTATTTAAATTCGGTTGCTCCAATATGATGCTACCTCTATGGCCCTATCTACAGTGAAAAGTTTTCATGAGAAAACTGGATAAAGATTGTGAACAAACAGTTTTTTTTATGGAATAGTGGGGTTAAAAAGGCATTATATTGCAATTCCTATTGTGATTCTGCTACAGCGGCCTTTTTAGCACTGCAGGGGGAAAAATCAACTTCGTAACGTCACCAGCACCCCTATTTTGTAACACACGGTAAGTCGCTAACTCGGATTCGTTCAAACAAAAAATGTTTTTTTACGATGAATACTTTGAAATGGTAGAAGATGGTTGAAAAAAGTGAAAGACATGTTTGTTGTGTAAAATCAGTGCCTCCAGTCAAAAAGGACATAAGTCGAGTTGTGCCCTTTTGTTTTTATTGCACTATCGTGATCTACGTATCCAGTTACATAACATATCAAAAATTCATAACTCTAGCTGCATCCTAACCTGGTTTTTTCAACTACATCAAGGGTATAACTCGACTGTCAGAAAGGGAACGTCTTTAGTTATCGACAAAATTTCCCAACTAAAAGGAAATAAGTAGAAGTAAGCCCAAAACATCATCGAACATGAAGGCATAATTTCAGTTAAAAAAATATTACAATGAAACAAAAAGGCATAACTCATGATGTTCCAATGCATTGGAACAACATAGTAAGATATAAATGAAATTGATCCATTTGTTAAGTATGTTTTTAAGGAAATATCTCTATTTGTTGCTTTTGGTTATTAAAAGCATGGATAATAATGAGACATAAAATGTATTCTTAACATAGTAAGTATTATAATAATCTGTGCATCGCTGGTATTGATTGATTTACTGTGATGAAGGTGGGCCTACATAATTTTTTAAAACTTTATTTCGATTTTCTATACTTACAAAATTTAAAAGATGATGTCACATCCTTTTCAATTGAATACTAAAAAATAAAGCTATAACGACAATACAACATTTTTATTATTTTACTCTTGTTTCTTTGATCTCGTCCTGCCTTCCATTCCAAGTATTGACAAATTGACCACTTTTGTTCAAGTTTTAGAAAAAGTTTTGATGACCATCAGGTGATACAAGAATTTTGTCACCTTTAACATTTATTTATTACACCATAAGATTCTAAGACAATCGATATCCCGGAAAGACTACAAAATACAAACACATGAAATCCAAAGAGACCAGTCAGGAAACAACAAAGTCCACATCTATACTGATGGATCGAAGACCAATCAGGGAACAGGCACCGGAGTACACTCACTGGATCTCAATCTCAACATTCTATGATACTAGGTTCACACAGTTCCATTTTCTAATTCGAATGCGTGGCCATAACCGCAGCTGCCACTGCTATTAAACGAAGAGGAATAGAAAACTACGGCATAGGGATACTCTCCGATAGTACAGCAACCCTCAGAGCATTGGAGAGCCAAAAGTGCAACTCCAAGCTCATACACGAATGTCACCTTGCCCTTGAGAGTATCGCCGCAAAGAACAAGGTATTTCTACAATAGATCAAGGGACACAGTGGATTACTGGGAAACGACGCTGCAGATGAACTAGCCAGAAGGGGCTTGGAAACACAAGTGAAAGGCCCATTCCTTCCTCTGCCGTTCTCCCAGCCACGCACATGGATACGAAAATACACCCAAAACCTTCACAATGATCAATGGATACGGGTGACGGACTGCAGACAGTCCAGAGCAGCAATACCTGCGACCACACCACGACTGACACGTCGCCTGATGCAGCTACAAAGAAAAGAACTCAAAATAATCATAGGGATACTGACAGGACACAGTCCCCTCAATAAACACCTGTTCAACATCGGTGCCACGGACAGCCCACTATGCAGGGGTTGTCTAACCGAAGAAAATTCAGCAGCCCACGTAGTCCTGGAATGCATGGGCGTAGCAACACAACGGCAGCAAATCTTCAACAACCCGAGGTTTCTCCTCGAAGCCTGTGAAGACCCCAGAAAACTTCTGAGCTTCTGGGAGGAGCCAGACTGGCTTCACAACTAGTTAGCCAGGTCATTCCCACGCATAAAGGACCGCCTTTGAGTCTAAATGCGGAAAAGGGAGTCCATATACGTACATACCTACATCTACCATAATATCAAGATTTTTATAAAAACTTAATGACTTCTGAATCAGAGAGAGCTGAAGACGACCCCGGTTTGTGCTTTAAACCAGAAAATGATAAAGTAAATTAAAATACCGAGGAACACTAAGAATTTGCTTATACTCAAAGGATTAGTTATAATGTTGATTTTTTTGAAATAAATATAAAAATTGATAAGATTGTTTCAACTCAAGATTGTAGTTACCTACATAATTACAGCTCTCGACATCGGTAATTGATGGAAATAGGCCGTTATTGTCATAATAAGCACTAGTTAATAGTGGATTAAGTCTTAGTATTTCTTTGAATATGAGTAAATAGACTAGTATAAATAAAGTTATTCCATTATTATTTGGTTAGCAAAGGCACAAGTCGTAATATTTCTTTTAGTACGAGTAAATTGACTAGAATAGTTAACGTTATTCCATTAAATGTGTGTTAACAAAGGCACAACTCAAGAAAAACAAGAAAAAAATATTGAAATAGTAAACAAACGTAAAAGTGATTACCATTAAATGAAAGAGCTATTTTTTGTCTACAATTCTGTATCAAAAGAAATTTTGATTTCTCTTGCGAAATAGCAAAAAACATTAAAAGTTTGGTTTTTTGGCTCTCCTGAAAAGTGCTGAATTTGAGTTGTGCCCTTTTTGACTGGAGGCACTGAAATATGTGAAGTAATTTTGCACTAAATAACTTTAATGTTGTTCGTAAAATCCAAGTTAGCGACTTACCGTGTGTTACAAAATAGGGGTGCAGATCGCCGATTCGCAATCCAAAAGTGAACAAGCGAACGCCGAAAATGCGGTGCGGAGGCGACTGGTCAGCTATACCTACCTACCTGGAGGCTTTCAGGCGGCCTGAAAGTTCCGTCTCTCAACTTCGCTTAACTTCAACGATTCATCAAGAATGTCTAAGCAAGCTAAGAAACGAGTGCTTCAAAGCGTTTTAGTGTGAGGCGCATACGAATGGATAGACAGACAAAAACATAAAGTACTAAATACGAATACTATCATATCTACAAATAACTTCACCCGTAAGTATAGTAAACTAATATTAGTTTATAATATTATAGCGTCGGGTGGCCTTTGCATAGTTAATTAACTACTTAGTAGGAACCTCGGTAGGGACCCATTGTAAGCGTTTCTGCAAATATTTGACGTCTGGCAGCCTTTCTCAAACCACCCTCGGCCTATCTACTTTGTTCATTCCTGCCGGAATCTACAATCCCTAATGCCGCTACTACACGCTGGTGCAGGCTCGCCGAGTGAACGCCAATGCCAACGTATGGACAGCACTATTTGCCTTGTCTTGCCATCGCTCGCCTAGCTGGCCGAGTGAAGCGCCAATTTGCATTAGTTTGCTTGGACTCGCCAATGTCTGGACGTTAGCACTCGCCTTGCATCAATTCGCCCTCACTCGCGCCGGTTTAAACTCGCCCAACATGTATAGGCCGCATAAGAGAAGAACGCCAGTGGATTTGCAAGAGCGTGAAAGAATTATGGTATAAAACAAAGAAAAAGTTTCATCAAATCCCGCCGTTCCCTACTAATCCTACGTTCTATGTACATTCGAGATACCTTAAGCCGGGTCCAGATTTGTATCATTTGCCCGATCCGATCACGGTATCTGTACGGGTGTACATTTACTATTGCTGGGATTGGAGAGCCTGAATAAATGAAAGGCTTCTTGCTTCTGATTTTCCTCCTTTATTACAAGGGCTGCTGTGGCTGAACTTGACTGTATCGTACTATAAGCTGAACTGAACTGAACTGAATGAATATCGAAAACAAAACTACGCGGCTTTTATAGTACAAAATCTGGGCGGGGAGTCAGGAATTTTCTAGAACCGCATAAGTACAATAGATACCTGTTTCTTTTAGACGAATTCCTAGAGAGCGGAGTTACCTTTCTAATCCTATAAACAATACATTCTTTAAACAATACATCTAAAGATAATAGAGCGACCAATACTAGAAATTTCTAAATGCGCGGAAGTGCTCTTCTGATCCTTTTAGACAATGGACAATAGTCAGTGGACCATTCTCAGAAGTTAGGGCTTTTAAACGTCCTGAGGTTGTAAAACATCTGGTTACCTCATTCAAACCTTAAGCAGAAATAATCTTAAAACCCTAAACAAATTACAAAACATTAAAGTCTATAGATAGCATACAAAGCTTAAAACTATTTGTGTTCGCCGTCTCGTACATTTCTCCCGCCGTGCAATCGCGTTGCATCCTCTTGTGGCAAAGAGACGGCCTCTTCCAATGGCAGGATCAGGACCATCTTTTGAAGCTTTCATCAGGAGCTCTTCTGCTTTTCTCAATTGTTCTGCGGTGACTGGAAGTGCTTTTCGGCTTTGGCTAGGCGCGTTCCCATCACTGCGGCTTGCAATTCTAATCTCGGGATTGACGTGAGCTTCAGTGGCGCGACCTTCGCTTTCGCTGCGATGAGCAAGACTTTAACTTCTCCGTTGGGCATGGTTGCTCTACAGAAGAGCACAGTCGCGTAGGAAGACTCGTTGGCGTCAGTAAACACGTGTAGCTGTAGCGACGTAGAATCGCTGTAGCCGATATATCTCCTCGGGATGGTCACTTGACTGAGATTTCGTAGATGATCCATCCAAATTTTCGATTGCTCAGCGAGATCTTCTGCTATTTCCTCATCCCACGGTGTCCCACGGCGCCACACTTCTTGAAGTATCTGCTTAGCTTCTATTGTCACTGGCGAAGCGAAGCCGAGTGGATCAAATAGCGACATAACTATTCTCAAGGCTTCTCTCTTCGTTGGTGTCTTTCCCTCGATGAGAGATGACGAGATACGACTGAGGTTGAGGTTGAACGTCAGTTCATCTGTCTTCGGTTTCCATATAAGGCTAAAAACTCGTTCCCGTTTCTCTTCTGATCTATATAGCTCTGTGGCTTGGTCTGTTTGACGCTCCTCAAGAGCTGCAAGTAGTTCCGGTGCATTTGTTGTCCATTGCTTCAGCTCAAAATGGGCTTTCCTATGAATGTCCCGCACTCCTGTTGCTACACGCTTAGCATCTTCTATTGTTCTGAAGCTGTCCAAATAATCGTCGACGTAATGCTTCCGTACTATTGCGGCTGCGGCTTCTGGGTGCGTCTCTTCATGTTTCTTGGCGTTCAGATTCTTGACAAATATCGCCGTTGATGGTGAACTGGATGCTCCGAATATGAGAGATGTCATTCTATACTCTTCCGGTGGTTGGTTATCTCGACGATCATCACGCCACAGGTACCTGAGAGCGTCTCTGTCTTCAGGTCTGAGCTTCACCTGCATGAACATTTCCTGAATGTCAGCTGTCACTGCCACCAAGTGTTGTCTGAATCGCATGACAACTCCCGGCAAAGACTGAAGAAGATCTGGCCCCTTAAGCAGCAGATCGTTCAGTGCGACGCCCTTCGTCTTGGCTGCCGCATCATGTACCACCCTCAACTTGTCCGGCTTCATTGGATTTATTACTCCAAAGTGTGGGAGGTACCATGTTCTATTCTTCGTCTTCTCTTTCGGCGCGGGTTCGGCGTATCCCTTGGTGATCAACGCGTTCATCTGTTCTGTGTATTTCTTCTTTAAGGCTGCATCGCGGTCCAGTTTCTTTTCTATGTTGAAGAGTCGTCTCAATGAGCTCTCGTAGTTGTCGGGAAGGGTCACGTCTTGCTTGCGCCATAAGAGCGATGTTTCGTATCCTCCTTCTTTTTGGACTATATTCGTTTCTAGGATATGCAAAGCTTGTTCTTCTGGGTCTGACTTTGGTTTCTTTGGCTTGATACAGAGTGCGTCCATAGCGAAGTACTCTTTCATCATTTCTTCCAGGCTTTCTTCTTCAGTCGACGTCTCTGTCGTGTGAGATACGAAGCGGATGTGGCGGTTGAGAGTGCGGCGGTGACTCCCATGCAGTACCCAACCTAGAGGTGTAAGTGAGGCCACAGGTTGGTCTGCTCTCCCTCTTCGTACCTTATTTGACAGAAGAAGATGCCAGTTGTCTTGCCCGATCAGAATACGTGGCTTCGCGTTTTCATAGCAAAGATCTTCGCTGATGTCTTGCAGATGCTTGCATTCATTTATTCTCCGTCTTGAAACCTCTTGTGACGATACCTTCAGATTCTTCACCGTTCTGGCTTGAATTCTCTGCGGGATCTCGTTAGGTCCCTGAATGGTGAAGTTGACTCTTCTGGACTTTGATTCTGCAGTCTTCATTTCGTTGATTCCTTCTATCTGTAATGGATCGATGGGTCCTTTGGCTCCGATAATATCAGCAATCTCCTCATCGATGAGTGTCACTGTAGACCCGTCGTCTAGTAGTGCGAAGGTGTCTATATTTCCCTTCGGTCCTGTAGCTCGTATCGGGATGATCTTCAAATAGGATTGTTTGCTCATAGTCCAAGCAGAGTTGAGGGACTCGGTTGCCTTGTCTTCTTCATCTTGTTCAACTGCCCCTTGCTGTATATCGCTGTGCAGCGTCCTGTTGTGCATGTATTTACACTTGTTGATGCCGCATGGTCTCGGCCGGCAGTTGTGGGTGCGTGCTCTATATCGCAAGCACCGAAAACACAGGCGTCGTTCCTTGGCGATGTCCCATCTTTCGCTTGTAGTTGCTTGCTTGTATTTATCGCAATCCTTGGTAGTGTGTCCCGTTCCTTCACAAACCGGGCACTTGATCATCGTTGGCTGCTTTTCTGCTACAGTGTGGATCCTATGTGGGCGTTTCTGCTGAGTTGCTTGATTCTGTGACGCTATGCTCTCAGGTAGTGCGTAGGGTGCGCATATTTCAGCTTGCCTCTTCATAAATTTCTCAAACTTTAGTAAGGCTGGATCTTTCTTCGGCTGAGTGTCTGCGAAGTCGTAGAACTTGAGGCGCATCGATGGGGTGAGCTTCTCCAGCAGGACCGTGAAGACTTCTGGATTGTGAAGAAAATGGACGCAGTCTAAAGATTCCAGAGTGGACACGGCGTTCGTCACGTGAGTAGAGAACACGCAGGTCTCCCTCGGTGAGTCATTCAGGCGCGGCAGGGCCCGAAGTGTGTCCATCTCCAGCTTGGCTATTGCTTCCGGTCTTCCGAATCTAGTTTCCAGAGCCTCCATGATCTTCGTTGGGTGCGCGTCAGTGATGAGCAGACTCTGCACGGCTTCTTTGGCTTTCCCCTTCAACATCTTCCGTAGTCGGTTGACGTTCTCAACCTTCGTGTAGACATCTTCAGTTTCCTTGTAGGCTGCTCGGAACGGCAGCCATTCCTTGTGAGATCCGCTGAATTCAGGCAACTCTATGAACTTTGGCTTCTGTCCCGCTTTGATGGCGCTGGTGATCGCTGCTGATAGGCTGGAGAGGGTTTGTTCTAAGGTGACTCCCGCCGGTGTGGACACTGCAGGCTGCAGCAGTGCTTGAACTATAGGTTTCGACGGGGCGCTATTATCCTTCTCCAGGTTGACTCCCGCCGGTGTAGGTACTGCAGACTGCAGCAGTGGTTCCTCTACATGTCTCGGCGGGGCACTATTATCTTCAATTGCGGCGACCGGGTCTATTGCGGGCTCCGTAACTCTGATGTTGACCTCAGACTCGAAGATGGAGGTGTCTCCATTGTCGTCTTCATTGTCAGTGTCCTCGGCTTCTATTCGAGCTAGCGTGGCAGCAGCTAGCTGGGCTTGAATGCGCAGAAGTTCTTCTTTCGCTCTCGCTATCTTCCGCGCCTTTAATTTGGAACGCAGAGACCCAACCGCACTTTGGGGCGGTGGTTCCGGCGAAGACATGCGTTCCTCGCATGGACTCAGTACAGATTTGTGCTTCGTGCCCTTCTCCATAGAAACTATTCGCGCCGCGGGCGCGAGAGGGGCAGGCGAAGATGTCGTGGCAGCGTCTGCAGCAGCTGTCCTCGTCGTGGCGCCACCCTTCTCTGTGACGGTGGATTCGGCTAATGATCTCTCCGCTTCAGAGGTTTTCGTCTCCGTGGTGGCCGTGGTCATCGTCGTCGCTGTATGTTCTATTGTAGAGGTTTCCGCCGATGTCCCAGTTGCGGAGGTTTCTACTGTAGTCTCGGTCCCGGAGGTCCCAGTTCTTTCTGTAGTTCCTTCGGACGAAGACGGGTTCTCAGCCGACGACTGTGTGCGCTGAGCGCTTGCTTTTCCCACGGAGCGTGTGATCGGCATGGTGGGTTGATGAGGAAGGCTTGATTCTTCAATCTTCAGGCTTCGATCCGGCTCGAAGGACCATTAAATGTACGGGTGTACATTTACTATTGCTGGGATTGGAGAGCCTGAATAAATGAAAGGCTTCTTGCTTCTGATTTTCCTCCTTTATTACAAGGGCTGCTGTGGCTGAACTTGACTGTATCGTACTATAAGCTGAACTGAACTGAACTGAATGAATATCGAAAACAAAACTACGCGGCTTTTATAGTACAAAATCTGGGCGGGGAGTCAGGAATTTTCTAGAACCGCATAAGTACAATAGATACCTGTTTCTTTTAGACGAATTCCTAGAGAGCGGAGTTACCTTTCTAATCCTATAAACAATACATTCTTTAAACAATACATCTAAAGATAATAGAGCGACCAATACTAGAAATTTCTAAATGCGCGGAAGTGCTCTTCTGATCCTTTTAGACAATGGACAATAGTCAGTGGACCATTCTCAGAAGTTAGGGCTTTTAAACGTCCTGAGGTTGTAAAACATCTGGTTACCTCATTCAAACCTTAAGCAGAAATAATCTTAAAACCCTAAACAAATTACAAAACATTAAAGTCTATAGATAGCATACAAAGCTTAAAACTATTTGTGTTCGCCGTCTCGTACAGTATCCGTATCAGCGTATCACGTATCACGTAAGCCCCGTATCAAGTTATGGACGCCTCGATTTGCTCCGCGTCCGTATCTTCACAATAGTGCATTACGACATTACGTGCTAGTAGATAAGTTTATATATTATGTATGTTAGACTCTAAGGTATATATTTTATATGGGTTTAAGTTATAGTATAAAGTATAACCATAGTTTTAAGTATTTTACATCTTTTACTTGCTATTGTTGCCTGAAATAAATGATTTATTATTATAATAGTCTTTGATGATCGGACAAAAACCGACACGACATGGGTCGGGCCGTATCATCACCCGTCCACATATGCGATCATGATACGCGTCAGCGATACAGATACGGTGATCGGATCGGGCAAATGATACAAATCTGGACCCGGCTTTAGGTACCGTGGATATCCCGAATGTATCTGCGTAGAATGTAGGATTGTGATTAAGTTAGTGGCTTCAGCGGTTTTATTTTATCCCGTCTCGTTTCTGTACAGATTGTAAAACAGGACAAGTCATAAGGTAAGAATGTTAGTGGATGGGTCGCTATTATAATAATAATAGATAATCATGGATTTTTTCGCTACGCTCAAATAAAAACAGACGGAAATTGACGTAAAAACATCGTGTGTTTTATACACGATGTTTTTACGTTAGTAATTTAGTGGTTTGAGACGAGACTGCGAAGAGTGACCGTACTGGTATGAGGGACTATGTATATAATATATATATATATATATATATATAGTTCCTTATACCCAGATGAAGATTCTCCAGATAAACCGGAATGTGATGATGATGATTAAACATTTATGATTTGCAAATTTTTGTCTCGGGACTGGGTGTTTTTCTATGAATAAATTATCATTATTTTTGTAAATACATTACATTATTTACATAGAAAAACACCCAAACCCAATAAATACAGATAATTTAAACATTTGCCTCGCGGGAATCGAACCCACAACTTTGTGCTTGAGACAGGCATCCTCCCACTGCGCCGCAGAGGTCGCAGAGGTATTGAGATCTATTTTTCCGTATTTAAAAGATTTGCTATGTAAATTTTTAAATAAATAAACAATTTTAGAATAAATCGTGTCATAAAATATTTTTATTTACCACAAAGTTTCAAATAAAATTACAGCCATCGTGTTCAAAAGCAGTCTGATATTTAAATTTAAAAATTACTTCATTTTAGAAATCACAAAATCCGTTTCCACTCCTATTTTAGTAAACCGACTACGATTTGAGCTTTTAACTTTTTACAAGGAACGGAACACCAGCAAACTCAAAGATATCCTTCCAGAAGTCATAGGCATCAGCGTCGGGGTCAGCTCCAGCGGTGAGCTTGTCTCCAATGTCCACGAACTGTCTGCTGCGGCTGTCGTACTCCGGCCAGGTGAGACCCAGAGACGCATCAGGTGTCGGAGTCCTGGAAAAAAAAAAATAAAGCTGTAGATTTCACACAGCTTCATCTATACTCTAGATTCTAGAGTCTAGAGTAGATAGAGTCTAGGTTACTTTGGGTCTAGATCAGGGTTGGGCAAACTTTTTTCATCGGGGGCCAAAGAAAACCAATTAAATGTAATGGGGGGCCAGATTTTTGAACTGGTTTTTACTATTACTTACTAAAAACACTAAAAATATTGTAACAATTTTGAAAGTGTTTACATTTAATTGAGATGAATAGTACGGATTGAGTAAGAATGCTGGCGCGGCGGGCCGGATTAAGAAGGTTTGCGGGCCGGAGTTGGCCCGCGGGCCGTAGTTTGCCCACCAATGGTCTAGATTCTAGACCCAAAGTAACCAGAGTTTTGGGAACTACATTGCTGATAGGTATACTACTTATATTCTTTTTTTTGTAAATACATACACACTACCTATACATATAAAAACATCCAGACCATCGTATTTTGTCTTGTTGTATAAGTAGTAGGTAGGTACCTCGACTCTCTGAAGGTCGTGAGCAGTACATTAACGTTGGCTGTAGTGCGAGTACATTCCGAATTATTATCTAGCTATCTATCAACATCAATAGATTTATCGTATCGAAAAATTGATAATAGTAAATACTCAATCACGCTAAAACAAACGGCTAACCAGATATGGATGAAAGGCGCAGAGATAGATTATAGTCTGAAATAGCACATAAGCTGCTTTTTGTCTCGGAAAATGCACGGTTCCTGTGGGGTAAGAAAATAGTATGCGCGGGCGAAGCCGCGGGCATTCGCAAGTTAAGTAATAAGACGTATCTAGTTCAAATCCACCTATAAAGCTACGGAGCTGTATTGTCGCATCCACCAATCTAGTGAAATTTCAAAATGTATCCAAAACTCAAAAATATGCAAAATACAAAATGACTTACCCATATTTGGCAAAGTTTGTGAAGACAGTGTTGACTAGCTGAATCAGTTTATATTCTTTGCTCTTTTTATCGCTCTTCAAATTTTGACCTTTGGGGTCAAACAAGTACATCACATCATCCAAATGAGCGGCTCCATGGATGCCGTACTTAGCACCTGCGTTTCCAAACACGTTTCGTTCAGACAGACAAGAGAATATGTACAAAAATCTCTTGTTATCACCAGTCTTGGGAAGTTGACGCATGAATCTGTGTATATCGTAAACGAAACAGCAATCATTTGCATATTTGATGAATTCCCTTAATGTGTCTAGATTTATTGGTTTGTTTTTGAAGTAGTGCTTTCGAATTTTTTCCGCCACGTTAAGAATAGTGTCAGGTTTACATAGGTAAAGAAGCTCCCTCGGTACAACTAGCTCTGGAAACCTGTTGAATTTTGGAATTAAATCATTCACAAACGAGGGCACACCGACCAAAGCCTCTTCGTTTGTATAGCCGATGAACAAATCCACACTGTTAATCCTGCCTTGAGTAACCGCTTCGTATGGCGGTTCACTCATGAAGCTCTTTTGCCCAAAATCTTGTTCCACTACCGGAGTGAAGTGATACATCTTCAGAAAGTTTTCAGTTATCACCTCAGAGGATGTGAGCGTTGGCTCCTGAGATATCAATTTCTCGATTGGAACCTTTTGGAGAAACTCGAGAAGCTCTTTCGGATCTTGGGTCTCTATTCCCAACATTTTTCCAAGAATGAATGCTCGCTCCCTAGGTCTGAATGACAAAGACCAATCGCAAGATGGTACTCCGCTCATTGATATGGCTTTGTGAAACAGTCCTTTAGACATTGGTGATATAAGATGGTACACAGTTGAAGCACCACCGGCACTCTCTCCAAAAACTGTAATATTTGAGGCATCGCCTCCAAAGTTAGAAATGTTCTCTTTGACCCATCTCAAAGCCGCAACTTGGTCTTTCAATCCAGCATTTCCAGGGACATCTTCTGTGTCCAAGCACAGGAACCCTAGAGCAGCTAATCTGTAGTTGATGGTGACAAGTACCACTCCATGGTTAACTAAAAAGTCTGGTCCATAGGTTTTCTCGTTCGCAGAACCACTTTTGTACCCACCGCCATGAATGAATACCATGACTGGTAAAGGTTTCTTGGGAGTAAGATCTTTGGTGTATACGTTTAGGAAGAGACAATCTTCGTTGCCTTCAATGATTACGTCGGAGACGATCTCTTTTTGTGGGCAGACAGGGCCGTGTTCTGTGGCTTTCCTGACTCCTTGCCATGGCAAAGGGGGTTGGGGATCCTGGAAAAAAAAATTTATAATATTGTGGATAGCAAACAGTTATACAAATCTGCCAGAACACTTTTTGTTCGAAGCTAAAGAAAATGTTAATGTGTTCGCTGCCATCACTGCCGTGCCCTTCGAAAGAGAGGGTTGCAGCGTAGCCTGTAAAACATGTGAGTTTACTCATATTCGCACGTGCGATATTGTTGGAAGTTGTTCGCGAATGTCTGCAATTTTTTTTCCTTATAAAATGGAAAATACTAATTAAAATTATGAAGGGTATGTAAGTGGGTTTAGGTATATGAAAGTGGTACGAAGAGATGAACTTACCCTAAACCTTAGTTTCCCGAGCGGGGGTTCCGCATACGGTATTCCCTTAAAGCTGAAGTACTTCCCGTCTCCAGTGACCAGGTCCCGGACCTCGCCTTCCAGCCAGCCCTGGCTTACTTTCACTTTTGTCATCTTTAATGCTGATCAGGAATAGCTTACTTCTTGTTTATTCTTCGATACTGTGGATTCGGACAAATTAGTGTATCAGTTAAAATAGCAAGTTTACTTATTGAGTTGTCAGAGAGATACCAGCTAGGTTGCGGTGTGCGGCAGGGGGGGCTTACCTCTCCCGATCTGTTTAACGCCTATGTCAACGGGTTGATTGTGGAGCTAAGCAGCACACCGGTAGGGCTCAGGTTGGATGATAGGTATGTTAACAACCTGAGCTATGCTGACGACATGGTGCTGCTTAGCCCCTCCATCAAAGGTTTAAGAAGTCTTATTAGTATTTGTGAAAGATACGCGAAAGAACATAACCTAAAATACAATGCGAAAAAGACAGAAATGGTGATATTCAGATCGGGAAAGGGCCCTGAGAAAGTACCGGAGATCAGCTTGAATGGTCAGCCTGTTAAAGTAGTTGAGCAATTCAAGTACCTTGGTCACATTGTTACGTCAAGTCTAAAAGACGACGCTGACATAGAACGGCAACGGAGAGCGCTTTGCGTTGTAGGTAATATGATTGCCAGAAAATTTTGGAGGGCTTCACCCGACGTAAAAACAACACTGTTCCGAACATATTGCCAATCCTTCTACACCTGTCAACTCTGGACTAATTACACCAAGAAGTCGTACGATGGTATAAGGGTGACCTATAATAACGTGTTTAGACACCTCATGGGTCTTAACCGTTATTGTAGTGCATCTGGAATGTACGCGGAGGCCCGTGTAGATTCTTTTAACGCAATCCACAGGAAAAGAATCGCGTCTTTCATGTCCAGAGTTGACAGATGTAATAACTCCATTATTAGGAGTTTAGCGGATCGACTCATCCTAACACCAATGTATAAGCGGTGGGTGGAAATTGCCACCTAATTTTTCGAAAATTTATTTTTATTTTTAATTTAAATTTATGTTTAAATTTGACTGTATTGTACTAGTGTACATCAATGTTAGTAGGTAAGATATGGACCATCGAGTCTGAAATAAATGACATTTATTTATTTATTTTATTTTATTTATTTCTTTACAAAAATTATAAGACTTTTAAAATTGAACTTCAAAAATTTGAAAAATGTCATAATTAGTAGGCAAAATGGACGGCCTTATTGCTGAGAGCGATTTCTTCCAGGCATCCTTTGGATGGAAAAATTAAAAGAAGCTATCGAGGATGGTAGTGCACATAAGAGTAGTCAGAGGTATGTCCAAAATTGGGTACATGCCCACATTTAAATTTATTTCTACCTGAAGGCCAGAAAACTCAGCCCGTTGGTACTTTGATCTGTAGGTACTTTTTTAGTGCAGAATATTCAAGTTAGAGGCCGGCGACAGACGAATGTCTAATACAAACGTAATACCAGCGTACTAAAAATATTGAAATCATTCTATTTACCTCAATGGATGAAGGATGACGTAACTGTTACCGTGGTCACGTAGACTCTGTCACAAGTCGCGATAGTTTTAGACTTTACCAAAATAAACTAAACACTTAAAAAAACACGCTCAAAACACGCTCTCACCACTAGACACCAAGTCATAAATTGGGCGATGAACGAGATATTATCTTTATATAAAGCAAAAAAGATAAATCATACAATGACAAACAATTTTTAATGTTGTGTGCAAAGTATGATAGGCGTTTGCTTCCAATACTTGCTTGTAATGCATTGGTCATATTGGTCATTTTTAAGGCAGTGGGCACACTTCGTTTTTCGTACGCGTGTAAGGTTTAATTTATTTTTGTAAAGTACCTACCTACACAAATAGGTTTTCGCAACTTGGGCGATTTTGCTTTGTATGTTTGTATGCTTGTGGCTTTGTATGATTGACGAATTCGGTAAATCATGTGACATTCTCTATATTATCATATCTACACAATGTTTAAGCAAATAAATAATCTTCATTTTTATCTTTTATCCACCACAAACTTGAATTTATAAGTCTTAGAACTAAGTTTATGTAATATTATTGTGAAGATAAGGTTATTCAGCTAGCCCATGAGCTTTATCTTTTTGAAAACAAATTAATGAGGTCTTCGTGTAACATTTAAATTAATCTGTGTTATATTATGTGCAGAAAATAGCATGTTTCTACTGATAGGTACCTACTTCAATCAATATTCTCGTCATCAAATGTTGTTAAGACTACCTCTCCTTGTCAAAGAATCGGAAATGCTTGAAAATCTGAGTTATTATTATGATCTACTAGCTGCTGCCCGCGGCTTCGCTCGTGTTGTACCAAGATAAAAAGTAGCCTATGTTACTCTCCAGCCTTCCAACTATCTCCACACAAAAAATCACGTCAATCCGTCGCTCCGTTTTGACGTGATTCCACGACAAATAAACAAACAAACAAACACACTTTCGCATTTTAGGGGTACGGATTTTTTCATTTTTGAAACATTTGCGACATGAATACATTTTCAAATAAGTACCTACAGGAATAGATCGCGTTATAAAATCGTTTTATGTACTACGAAACTCTAATAACGTTACAGCCATCGTGGTCACGAGTAGACTGAAATATAGGTACAATAAATTTCAAAATTACTTTATTTTTCAATTTTTCACCCTAATCCGTTTCCACTCCTATTTTAGTAAACCGACTACGATCTGAGCTTTTTAACTGTCTACAAGGAACGGAACACCAGCAAACTCAAAGATATCCTTCCAGAAGTCATAGGCATCAGCGTCGGGGTCAGCTCCAGCGGTGAGCTTGTCTCCAATGTCCACGAACTGTCTGCTGCGGCTGTCGTACTCCGGCCAGGTGAGACCCAGAGACGCATCAGGTGTCGGAGTCCTGGAAATTAAAAAATAATTTAAAGGAGACTGTTTAAACTGTTTTTTTTTAAAGTCGATTGAGTTGAAACTTGGCAAATCTGTCAACTCAATCGACTTATTTATTGAGGAGTTCTGTCGAATAGCTCCTGACTGCATCATCAGATCAGCTCGATGTCACCATATTATTACATTGTAGTCCGAACTTTACAGACACTAACCACAATAACCGTTCAAAACGTTTCCAAAATAAAAAAAATTGCAAGAAATGTGAATTCTAAAGTATTATTTTTCTCAAAACTGCCGGGCTAGATTTTGATGCCCCCTTGCACAAGGATGTAGTTGAGGTATCCCCACAGAAATACCACTACAGTATCGCTATTGGTTCATAGACCACTCCCCATACAAAAAAAAAGTCTCCTTTAAGCTGTCAGGTTTAAAGTTCTGGTAGGGTCGAAGATTAAGCATGTCATGGAAAGTTCGTTGCAGTTTATCGAATATCATTTGACGGAGAAATGAAGGACAGTATGAAATAAATAAAACTGAAACTGATTTCACATAACAGGTGTTTCTACTCCCGTCTATTTTTTCTATCTTCAACATAATTATAGAATCTTAGCTCGGTACGTAGATCAGTAGATAAATATGTGATAGTTATGAGTTATTAAGTTATTATTGTTGACTGCCAGATTTTTTGTAAGATCCTAATATGGTCAATTAAATATAATAAGAATTTGTCTAGTACTTTGGTGCAAATGGACCTACAATTCTACGGAATTGTATTGGCACATAAATCTATAGTGGAATTTCAAAATGGAACCGAATCTCAAAAATATACAAAATAGTAGGTACGTAACTTACCCATATTTGGCAAAGTTTGTGAAGACAGTGTTGACAAGCTGTATCAGTTTGTATTCTTTGCTCTTCTTATGGATCTTCAAATGTAGACCTTTGGGGTCAAAGAGGTACATCAAATCGTCCAAATGAGAGGCTCCATAGATGCCGTACTTAGAACCTGAGTTTCCAAACACGTTTCGTTCAGACCAACAAGAGAATATGTAAAAATATCTCTTGTTATCACCAGTCTTGGGAAGTTGACGCATGAATCTGTGTATATCATAAGCGAAACCGCTATCATTTACATATTTGACGAATTCCTTTAATGTGTCTAGATTAATTGGTTTGTTTTTGAAGTAGTGCTTTCGAATTTTTTCCGCCACTTTTAGAATGGTGTCAGGATTACATTGGATAAGAAGCTCCCTCGGTACAACCAGCTCTGGAAACCTGTTGTATTTCGGTATTAAATCATCTACAAACAAGGGCACACCGATCAAAGCCTCTTCGTTTGTATGGCCGATAAATAAATCCACACTGTTTATTTTGCCTTGAATCACCGCTTCGTATGGCGGTTCGTTGATGAAGCTCTCTTGTCCAAAATCTTTCTCCACTACCGGAGTGAAGTGATACATCTTGAGAATGTTGTTGGTTATCTCCTCACATGATATGACCGATGGGTTCTGAGATATCAATTTCTCGGTTGGAACCTTTTGGAGAAATTCGAGAAGCTCTTTTGGATCTTGGGTGTCTATTCCCAGTATTTTTCCCAGAATGAATGCTCGCTCCCTTGGCCTGAATGCTAAAGACCAATCGCAAGATGGTACTCCGCTCATTGATATGGCTTTGTGAAATAGCCCTTTAGACATTGGTGATATAAGATGGTACACAGTTGAAGCACCACCGGCACTCTCTCCGAAAACTGTAATGTTTGAGGCATCGCCTCCAAAGTTAGAAATGTTCTCATTAACCCATCTTAAAGCCGCTACTTGGTCTTTTAATCCAGCATTTCCAGGGACATCTTTTGTGTCCAAGCACAGGAACCCTAGAGCGTCCAATCTATAGTTGATGGTGACAAGTACCACTCCATGGTTGACTAAAAAGTCAGGTCCATAGTTTTTCTCGTTTCCAGAACCACTTTTGTACCCACCTCCATGAATGAATACCATTACTGGTAAAGGTATCTTGGGAGTAAGGTCTTGAGTGTAGACGTTTAGGTAGAGACAATCTTCATTGCTTTTGATGATTTCATTGGTAAAGATGTCTTTTTGGGGGCAGACTGGGCCGTGTTCTGTGGCTTTCTTTACTCCTTCCCATGGCAAAGGAGGTTGGGGATCCTGGAAGAAGTGTAATTATTGTTAATAACATAGGTGATACTTAAAAAATGTGGTAATAAGGATTGAAAATTACTCATACAGTTATTTTTTGTTCTGCAAACATTTGTATATTTGCTTGTGAATTGCTTATGTATTTCTATATAAGGAGCAACTTTCTTAAACAAGTATAAGTAAATTCATGTTAAACCAGTATTGGACGAAACCACACTGACAAAAGCTACTTGTTACCTTCAGAAAAGCTAAGAGCATAAGTTGGACTAGATAGAACTTTCCGAAATACAAAAGCGCTCTATCAAGCAGGATTAGCTCCACCATGAACTTCTCAACGATACTTAACATTAAAAAAATACTATTATATTACTAAGTATACCTACTCGTATATGCTCATCAAACTGTAGACACAAAAAAACTAAAGCCCTTCCATTGTATCAGTGAGAAGCATATTTTATTATTACTGATTAGATATCGCATATTGCGTTCATCATTGTTCTGTGAGAAAAATTGTCGAAACGGAATTTCCATTACGAATTATCATACCTAATGAAGTAATTTATAATTAAGAATTTTAATCTGATTAGTTAGAGGTAAATAAAGCGGCCAGTTTTGCCTAAACATCAAAAAGTCATGTTTTGTTTAATAGCCCTTTAACTATGAGTAGGTATAAGGTTCAAACTCGCAATGGTGTAGAGTCAAAGCGACGCGACATGGTACCTACATGTAAACCTTGTAGAATATGGATTAAAAACAAGTCTAAAGGCGCGCATCACGCGCATATTTGCGCGACCCCAATTGAGTCAATTTAATATGATTTGATGCGTCTCGTGAACAAGTTGCGTCGTTTTAAAACTACGTCAATGTAAATTGAGCCTAATGCCGGTCACTCACACTCACGTGCGAAAGTGTTGGAAGATGTTCGCAAATGTCTGTGATTTTTTTCCATACGAAACACTCATACAGTAACGGTTTGAATATGTGACTGCCTCGAAGAGATGAACTTACCCTGAACCTTAGTTTCCCGAGCGGGGGTTCCGCATACGGTATTCCCTTAAAGCTGAAGTACTTCCCGTCTCCAGTGACCAGGTCCAGGACCTCGCCTTCCAGCCAGCCCTGGCTTACTTTCACTTTTGTCATCTTCAATGCTGATCAGAACCGCTTTCCTCTTGTATCTTCTTTAATACTGTTGATGACGACAAACAAAGTATAACAATTAGAATAACGTATAGGTATTACTTTACAAAAATTAATATAAGATGTAAAATTGAACTTCACGAAATTGGCTTCAAATATAATAAATTGTAATAATTAAAAACTTACTTATACATTTATATCTATTCTACTGATTAATACGGTTTTAGACAATTTATGCCTATCAAGGGCGCTGTAGTGTCTAGGATAATGTTAAGATGGATAAGGCTTGTACCAGCACCTAAATCATTCTATCAGCTTAAACAAAGTGGAATATTTTTGAGCACATAATCACAATCATTATAATAGTACTTACCTATTGAGTACCTAATAGTAGTTATAAAAAACATGAGCACAACCACATCACTAGAATATGTAGAGTAAATAAACATGTAAAGTAGTAGAGTCTGGTCCTAAAACGTAATTCTCAAGGTCGAAGTAATATAAAACCCTGACTGGACAACTTTACAAAGATAAACTAAACATCTAAGACTTCATTCATATTCATAATTTATTTATTTATTTAACTGTCAATTTAGTACGGCATTAGAGAATGTTTTTTCTTGTCACTCACATGAAAAGAACTGACAATAGATTTAGGGGCAGCTTAAAGGCCACTTAAAAAAACACTTTTACTGACACTTTTAAAAACACGCTTAAAACACACACTCACCGCAAACACCAAATCGTGAATAGTCGATAAACTAGGATATCTTTATGAGGTAAGCAAGATAAAATACATATAGGTACAACAAACAAGTCTTAAAGTTGTGTGCCCTTTGCACATATGATAGACGTTTGTTTCTTATGCTCGCTCGTAATGCAATGGTCATTTATAAATTCAATGTGACCGTCTTAATAGCTCGCTCTTGCGAGTTTTTGATTGTATTTTAATCTCTGATACAGCTTTTGTTACATCGATATAGTTTTTTTTCTTAGGTCATAGCTGTATAGATCAACTCGGCACTAGCACTGAAGGCCCTTATGCTGTTAAGTATTATTTCTGCGGAATTCAATGAACCTTCTTAGATCGATTCTTCGGTAAACCACCATACTGCAAATTTCATCAAAACCGTTAGAGCCGTGTTCGAGAACGTGAATACAATCAAACAAATAGATAAATATACAAATATTGCTCGTTTAATAGTAGGTACAGATTATCTTATCATTATTACTTGTACAAACAGAACAGTATAAATCTAGAACTAGTTAACTTTAACAATTGTATAATAAAACATGATTACTTTCGTTTTGACAATTAAAAATAATCAATACAACCTGAGATAATTAATTTATATGCAGGCAATATGCAGCTGAATACTACTTCTATCAACGTCACTTAATAGGTGGCGCTAAATCAGAACCAAAGTCAACATCAAAATAAATTGTCTCCTAAATTTTTCTGTTCCGTGGTCACCGCTCTACCAATTGAGCTACCAGCAATTAACTCTGAAACAGCAAGCTTGAGGGTGCCAAACGAACAAAACGAGGCTCGTTAACCTAATCATAGCTACTTTTGAATTAGTCCTACATATCATGAGGCCAACAATCAAAAATAGCATTAGGAAAGTTCTGGCTAGTAACAAATAAAGCTAATAAAAAAACAAAACAATACCTACTGATATCTTAAAAGGAATTAAGACAATTTTTCCAGATAGTTTTTGCTTTTAAAAAGTTCTGGCAAGCAAGTAACAAATAGTACTTAATTAAAAAAATAATATCTTGAAAGGAGGCAATTTTCCCAGGTATTTTTATCATCTTCTGTACATACGTGAAAAACCTGTCCAGACATAACATATTGTTTTTGTTGATAACATACATGAAAAATTGTCCATCCGCCTGTTGATTGATATATGATTTTATAGTTCCAAATATTTGAGCATAAATTCTTATTCTTTCGTAGGTACTTAGTAAAAATCTAAGCCGACGTATTCGTAGATTCCCTTCCAGAAGGCCATTGTGTCAGCTTCAGGGTCTGTTCCTACACTCAAGGTATTCCCTATCTCCATGTAGCTCTTCGTTGTGGTATTGAACTCTGGCCACACTGTGGTAATACCACCGTTGCTCGGAGTAGGATTCCTGTAAATGGATTCAAAATCAATTTCATCTTACTATTCTTCTAAAAAAGTAAGTAACTTACTTAATTATCTTCTATGTTTATTCGTATGAGCGATGCCTTTTTTAAGTTTTACGGGATACGTGAACTTAGGACATTTTTTTTATTTAACAGCATAAAACATAGCGTATTTAAAAAGTACTCAAAAACTAACGCCCAATTGGATTTTTTTCCATATTTTGCTAATACTTCGAAAAAAAAAAAGAACTTACCCATATTTCGCAAAGTTTGTAATAAGCGTGCACATCTTGTCGATAAGTTGTCGTTCAGTACTACCCTCTGTCAACAAGTTCATGTTTTGATTGCTGTTTGAGAATATATAGTTCAAATCGTCCATGTGGCCCGCATAACCGTCCAAGCCATATCTTATCGCTAGATTCCCATAAGTGTTCAGACCAGATGTCATCGAAAACTTATACAAGTACCGTCTGTGATTGTCTATGTTAAGTATGTTCATGAATCTGATAATGTCGTAGACAAAACTGGCATCACTCGCGAACGCGACAAACTCTTTCATCACATTCGCATCGATAAATGCATCCTGGAAATACTGTTTTTGAATCTTAAGAGCTACTTCATAGTTGACATCAGGACCGTTTTTGTAAAATATTTTTAGTGGTGTCAACATTTCCAAACTCGTATCGTAGATTTTCAGGTAAGTTATATTGAAGAGGTCGATTACAGTTGACATCTCGTGACTAGTGAAACCAAACATTACATCTACATCATTGGGCGTGCCATTCTTCATTATTTCTATCGTATCTTGTGATATAAAAGTATTTTTGCCAAAGTCTTTCTCTATGACAGGTACGAAGTTATAGAGTTTTATTAAATTCGTAAGTTCATTATCCGATACCAAAACGGTGCAATTTGTATTGTATAACTGATTGACCGGAACATTTTGGAGATAGTTCATCAGCAATGTGGTGTTCTTAGTGCGCATGCCGAGCTGTTTACCGAGAGCGAAAGCTCTTTCAACTGGCTTGTACGATGTTACAAAGTCATTTATAGGAACACCGCTCCAACCAATCGCTCTGTTAAATAATCCTTTTGACATTTTCGATACTACGTGAAAGCCGACAGACGCAGAGCCTGCGCTTTGGCCCATGATTGTGACGTTTTTAGGATTCCCACCAAATTTCGCAATGTTTTTTTTCACCCAACGCAAAGCTGCAACTTGGTCTTTCAATCCTGCATTGCCGGGAACTTCTTCAGTGCCCAATGAAAGGAAACCCAGAGCCTCGAGTCTGTAATTAAAAGTTACTAAGACAACATCGTAGGGCATGAGGAAGTCTGGTCCAAACGAAGAGGAGTTTCCCGAGCCGCTTTTAAAGCCGCCTCCGTGTATAAAAAACATGACAGGAAGTTTTGTTTTAGGTGTTAAGTTTGGCGTGTACACGTTCAGGAATAAGCAATCTTCGTTTTCCGGGTTCTCTATCAGTGTGAAAATGTCTATTTGCGGACACGAAGCGCCGTGAGCAGTGGCGTCTCGGACTCCAGTCCAGTTGAGTGGAGGTTGTGGGGCCTGGTAAAGCATATATATATTAGAACCAAATTAGAAGACCATGTTCATTTGATATTTATTATAATTGTTGCAATATTGCTACGGCCAATCTTATGTCAGACATTTGTAACATTGAAGGAGGTTTGACCACCGGAAGTTAAAAGTTGCTGATATCAAATGAGTAATTCCCCATATTATTATGTGCCATTGAAAGACCATGATTTAGGGTAGCTCCCCGATCCAATGCACTACAGAACTATGTAGAAACGGATTCCCCATATCACTAATTGTTTTCAGTTCTGTATTACTTATTCACTTTATGTCCTTTAGGAACAATGTTTCAATACTTTTAATAGACCTAAAACTTCTAGACAATTCAACCTATGCCTCAATTTAACATGGTACAAGCGCCATAGTGTCCCGTAGGTAATTGGTAATCGTAGTATACCCCATTGGTGAATAAACATGAAGCTAAGACGCAGGTTTGATCACAATGTTGTCTTTTACTACATAGTAACTTAACCTACTTAGCAGTCAAGTTCTTCTCCTATCGAAAACTCAACTGTTACAATTATATTTTATTGGTCCTAAGGTCATGACTTCTACTCTTTTACATGAAGATTTCATTATTATTCATTCATTTTCTGGTAGTCTAGATATTTCCAGTATTACCTTAAACCTGAGTTTTCCTACAGGCGGTGCTGCGAATGGGATTCCTTTGAAGCTAAAGTACGTTTTATTTCCGATTATTGTAGTTGCCTCTTCGCCTTCCAATGTACCCTGTGCTACCTTCACCTGCACTAACTCTGCATCTGCAAGTCTGAGAAAAAAACTTGTACTATAAGTACTAATATTACTTATAACTTACACTCTGAATGCCATGCTAGGTTTCTAAAAGTACGTTTTATTTCCGATTATTGTAGTTGCCTCTTCGCCTTCCAATGTACCCTGTGCTACCTTCACCTGCACTAACTCTGCATCTGCAAGTCTGAGAAAAAAACTTGTACTATAAGTACTAATATTACTTATAACTTACACTCTGAATGCCATGCTAGGTTTCTAATAATATAAAACAACTCATCAAATTCATCAGCAAAAATTACTTCAATCTGTTCTACCAGTTTCGATTTTTAAGTTTAGGTATAGATTTGGTCTCTGGTTTCAGTTGTGCGTTGTCTGTATGATAGTAACGACTTTTATTTTAAAATAGTTTATTTTTTATTTTGACCGGCTGTTCATTTCATTTATCATCAGAGAACCATAAAGAATAATGATTTGTAGCACCCCTGTGAAAGAATAATGAGCAATCTGCACCAAAGTTGAGGATAATTGCTGATGGTATAACATAATATTGGCGCATTCGATAAAGATAAAAAAAAAAAACTAAAAAAAAGCCTATGTGTTATTCCAGGTCATAAGCTATTATATTCCAAGTTTCATTGAAATCCGTTTAGTAGTTTTTCGTGAAAGAGTAACATGCATCCATCCATCCATCCTCACAAACTTTTACATTTATAATAAGTATTAGTAGAATATAGGAAGGACTATAGCTGATAAGTAACCAAAGTTCCTATATATTATGTTGCTTTGCATGTAGCAAAGCAACATAATGTATAGGAAAGGATTCTTTAAATGGACATAACTTTTTATTTGTGAACGGATTTTGATAAAACAAACACAATGTTAGTTCCGGCCTTTCCACAAAACACAATGAAAATTGCATCCAAATCGGTTAAGCCGTTTCTGAGATTAGCGGACACAAACGCACAGACAAACAGATACCTACACATTGATATAGGGTCTATTGCGTTAACAGATGCCCCTAAAATTGTTTTCTTCAAATATCTACAAAAAACAGACGTCGGTCGCTAAGTTACAGTTTTATTATATGTATAGATAGAATATGGTTTAATATATTGCCAAAACAATTTATGCCGTCAGTGACTGAAATAAGGTATTCTTGTAAAGATACTTACAGCGCGACCAGCACACAAAGTGCTAGATAGCTTCTCATTTTGATAGGTTTTCGTCAGGTCCTTTCAGCGGAAGCAGATCACAAGAATCATACGACAAAAAAAAATTCAATTTATACTCCCAATATCCATTCTTTATTTACACTATTTTGGCAATTCAAATACAGAATATTGTATTATTTAAATTGAAGAAATATTAAAGAGTAAGTTGCCCGACATTGGACCGATATTGCCACTTTTTCCAGATATTTTATATATTCTTTAATTTAATATTTTTATAAATTTAGATTTCTTCATAAGCTTTTATTAAAATCCGAAATTGTAATGGTCACTACAATGTTTTACCGAGAGATGTAGTCAGTTGGCATATTAATACTAGTTAGCTAGTTTTGTGCTACAAGATGAAACCTAAGAGAGCTGAAGGTCAGAGGCCCACCTCAAGGGGGTGACTGACATGAGCATTGAATTTGCTCGCGTATACATAATAACATAATATAAATATTGCCGTCGCGTTTCCTCGCGCTCACTTATTGCCTCTGTGAGAGCGCGACGGCAATATATTTACGCAAGAAAATGCACCAGTCAGTCGCTACCTTAAACTTACCTAGACCTTTACATCTTTACTAGATGATGATGACCTATACCTACAGTGTCAGGAGCCAACCTTTCCCTACACTTAACAGGACACTGTAATGCCTGGGACATTGTTTGAGATGGAGTAGGCTTGCCCAGCACATAAACCTTCCACATAATCCTCTTAGCTTAACCGGCCATGTCCACAGGAAAGACATGGTGAATACGTGTGGGGCTGACTAAGTTGCGGGTGATCTCACAATGTTTTCCTTCACCGTTTAGAGCTCTGTGTAAACGCGCATGAAATTTCCAAACGAAAAATCCATTGATCTACGGCCAAGATTCTAACTCACGACCTTCGGATCGAAAGTCGAGGTACCATCCCCCTCGCCCAATATCGCTCTTAAAATAGTTTTAAAAACTAGGTGACTACTCCTGTTTCTGCGCGACCAATACGGTGAAGAGCCAGGGCAACAAGCACAGTTTTTGGACTAGCTTTCCCTCCAGTGACAATTCCTCTAGTTAAGGCGTTTAGTGCCCATGACACATGTGCTTCGGGCTGCGGATCCTGCAGTCCTCACCTTTTGAGTACACCAAAGAGTCATGAAAATGGGTTATACACTATATCTACTATATCTATATAGTAGATATAGTGATATATCTACTATATCTGATATAGTAGATATATCTGACTAGTCAGATATATCTACTATATCTGAATAGTCAAGTCAATCGAACAAAGTGAGGCTCGTCACCTCAGTAAAAGTTCGCACGATGACCTAGATCTGTGATATTTCACTCGAGTAGGAATTGGTCGAGCTCCCCCGCTCTCAACTGTTTAAAAAAATATGCATTTCTTATACCATCTGTCGTCTCCATTGCATTGTACAGGTGTTATTTATTAATGGAAGTTGTATAATATTTGCATTTATTTATTTCTAACTAGTTTCTGCCCACAGCTTGTCTCACATGGTACCTTTATTACATAGCCTATTATTATCACGCAGGGATAACACAACTTCCTATGTAGAGCAATAGAATTTTCAAAAGCTGATCAGTAGAGATTTTTGTTTATTTATTTATATTTTGGAGCTAGCCAAATTCCTGCAATTCCTGGATTGGCACAGCGCAGGACCGGATTATATGGCGTTTACAAAGGGAGGCCTACACCCAGCAGTGGGCTGTGGATGATGATGATGATGATTTTGGAGATGTAACAGCTTTATTACACTAGGAGCTAAAAATGAATTAGCTGTATGAAGCCGATTAAAGGTTCTCGCGATTAAACTATAGACTAGCATTAACAGTGAGATTACACATACAAACTACGGATTTCACCTTTCTATATTATTAGTAGGTACGGATGTTTGTGGCTTCAGGTGGTCTGATGGTGTAGTCGCGTTTCGTGCGTCGTCATGTTTGAGTAAACAAGCTAGTTGGTCGCGATTCGGGCGTTTTACAAAACGATGAAATAAATACCAGGAATAATCAGGAATAATCAATTTATTGGTAATAAAATCATTACAGGTCAAAAATTAAATAGGTAGGTACCTACCAACTTAAATAAAAAAGTTAAAAAAAATTGCTATTAACTAGTTACACAAGTTAATTTAAATAAATAATAAATTAGTAAATTAAATTGATATTCTGATTAATTAATAAAAAATCGTCAATTAAAATAATTCTTATGTATTAAGAAAATCCTCAACACTGTAAAACGCCTTCTCGATTAGCCAAGATTTAAGTTTTCTTTTAAAGGAGGTCAGGCTTGGTGTGGAAACTATGTGATCTGGTAAGTGGTTGTACAAACTGGGCCCCAGTACATGTGTCAGTCTGTCAGATTTAGCAAGTCTGTGGGACGTCGCTGAGAGCTTGTCGGCACCGCGGGTGTTGTATCTGTGGGCGTCTCCCCGCCTCTTGAAGTTAGTCAGATTTTGCCTTACATACATTACAACTTGGAGTATTATTATTGATGGAAGTGTAAGGATCTGAAGCGATGTGAAATACGGTCGTGCCGACGTGTCCTGCGCTGTCCTCACGATCGCCCTCACAGCGCGCTTCTGCATGCGAAAGACGCGCTCCCGGTCGGCAGCGCGTCCCCACAGTTCTGCGCCATACTGGAGGAGCGAATGTACTGTCGCAAAGTAACAGGTGCGGACCACGTCGGTGGCAACCACGCGCGACAGCCGGCGAAGGGCAAAGCATGCGCTGCCTAGCCTTGCACATAGTTTTTCTATATGCGTGCCCCAGGTTAAGGTGCGATCGATATGGAAGCCTAGGAAGAGGGTAGACGAGACTTGTTCGATATGCGATGTGCCAATCCTAATAGATAAACTTCTAACTTGCCGCCCCGAGATGCAGAAATGTAGAAAGTGAGTTTTTTTGAGGTTCAGGATAAGACCGTTCCACTCAAACCACCGCGCAACCTGCCGGGCAGCTGTGTTCAACCGCTTCTCTAGCTGGTTCAGTGAAGGTGCGTTGACGACCACGGCCACGTCATCCGCGTACATATAAGTTTCTCCCGCGGTTACGTTCTCGGGAAGGTCGTTCAATAGCAGCGAGAAGAGGATGTTGGATACAGACGATCCCTGCGCCACGCCCATTGCGGTTTTTAGGGAGTCAGACTTAGTCTCACCACCATCTGCGACCACCATCTGCACTCTATCACGCAAGAGGTCTGTAAAGAGCGAGTGTGCCTTACCGCCGATACCATAGTGCTGGAGCTTGGAGGCGAGAACGCTGTGATCTGCAACATCGAAGGCTTTCGATAAGTCGCAGCACAGAACTGCGACTTGCCGTTTTCCCTCGCAAGCCTCCAGCACCCGCCGGATGACCTCGCGAGTCAGCGAGGTGGTCGAGCGACCGGCGCGGTATGCGTACTGGCGCTCTGACAGCGCTTCTGTCGCCCCTAGGTACTCGGTGAGACGGGTGCTGAGCCCGTTCTCCAGGACCTTCGCGACGGCAGGGATTACTGAGACCGGTCTGTATCCATCGATGTCCTCTCTTTTGCCCTTACCCTTATAAAGTGGTGAAATCTTACTTACCTTCAAGGTTTTTGGGTAAGTTCCAGCCTCGATGCAGCGGTTGAACAGAGCGGCCATACACCAAGCCAGTGGTTCGGCGGCGGAAGTGAGAAGTTCCATCGAGATGTCATATATGTCTCTAGTGGGTTTCTTGGGAATTTTAGAGGTTATGATGCGGAATACCTCCTCGGCTGTGAACTTAGTTAACCGCAGCGAGCGGTCAGTTGGTGGTCGAGCGTTAACAAGCGCCGACATCACGCGCGCTAGGTTGGAGCGCGGCGCGCCGCACGCCGCCGCCGCGCCCACGAAGCGAGCGTTCATCGCGTCGGCCACTTCCTTCCTAGATGTAAACATCGCGCCTGCGGAGTCCTTAACAACATCTGTGAAACTAGCCGAAGTATGAGTGAGAGCTCCTCTCTCCGTGTTCACTACACGCCATATGGCTTTATTTGAATTGATGCTATGGCTAATCATATTTTCATAGTAACGAGCTTTTTGAGCTCTTATTGAGTTATCATATTGCGTAGTAATTTTATTAATAAACAACTCAAGCTGTTGGTCTGGGTATTTTTCATACAAATTTAAAGTATCAAATAGGAGGTCTTTCAAGTTAATCAGTTCCTGTGTGACCTACTCGGTTGGTAGCGGTTCGTGATCTTTTGAAACGCATTATGAGTAATACCATAGAGCTACGAACAACAATGTACCTACTAAATCGATAAAATAATATTGTATTATGATTAATAAAATTCTTTTTACGAGCTTCGTTTTAATTACATACTTAGTAGACAATAGGTAGGTACCTAGCCTAATTTGCTTTCTGCATGTAAGGCGACCGGCGCCGGCGCGTGCGGAGGCTGGCAGCGTGGAGGCCAGGTAAACAGGTAAACCGGTTTTAAAAAGGGATTCGCTCTGTCTCTTTCTTTTGCAAAATAGGCTATTTGACTAATTTTGGAAAATCATTTTAAATTATTCTATAATACATAATAAACACACTACATTGATATTTCCGGGATATGTACTGTATTTATCCATAACAATCAATGTAAAAGTTCAAAGAATGCCGGCGAAGTTCTTTGAAGCTACGACCCAACTATAATCTGCCTCGTTCATGAACGAAATAAACCAAGATTTGTACAACCTACCACCGCATACAAAATAATACTAAAAGTTACCCTCTAAAAGTTGGGATTAAACACAAATTAAATTAAATAAACACCACGAAATCTCTGCGCAAACAAACACGAACGAAATCGAAGTGAAAAACTGAACTCAATGCTACTAGCTTAGATAATGTCAGTCTGACATTTTCTCACAACAGATAAGTTTCGTTTAGTTTTCGCATCCTTGAAAAGGTTTTGTTGTCAATCTTACACCCATTTTTGAAAATCATTTAATTTTTTATACCCAGCTTTAAAAAATCACTAGTTTTTAGGATGAAAGTCTGACAATAAAATAATATTATATTTTATGTTCTTCACCATGCACGGTTCTATAAAATATTGGGTCGACTTTCGCCATACTTCTTTCAAAACCGCGGCAAAAACGCTGTTTCTGTAATGGCGCTGGTCACGTGACACGTGTGACGTCACACGCAAGTAAACAAGATAACTACTCGAACAGGTGAAGTGAATTTTATCTTTTTTTCTCAAATTAATTGGATAGAATGGTGTATAGTGCCACAATGTACAAATACGTCTATAAATAGTGCACACAAACTGTTTGTTTCTGTTTCGACGAATCCCAAAAGACGAAAAATGTGGTTACAATTAGCTCGAAGAGACTAGCAGCAAGGCTGTGCAAACAAGATGCCAAAATAAAAACATTTCTACCTCACCATTCAAAGTTTCTACAGCATCTCGTTTCACTTCTCTATTTAAGATTGAATCATGCCGTCTTCAAACGTCACAGTCAGGAGCTGTTGTTCTTGATGATGAAAAATCAGATAGTGATATTTCTTGTCTTAAAAGTGGCCATTTATCACCTTTCGTAACCACATCATCATCAAGGATAACTGACTCTGATAGTAATGTTACAGATACCTACCTACCAATGAGAGTATTGAAAAGTTGCAGTGCCTCAAAAATACCATGCGTTTAATTGAAAAGAAACCTATGATGTATGTTGGTATTTCCAAAGAATGTTATTTTTTAATTCAGTTGCGATATATTGTGTGACTACTATTTACCGTTTTTGTTTAATTTTTATTTTATAATAAGATATAAAAATATAATCATCATTTACATCATTCTAGTTATTTTACTCAACCACAAACCGAGCTTTAGGAATAGATATTGGACTGACATGTCTAAAAGTTTTGTAGCTCTATTGTCATTCTATTCAAAACAATGAAAAATATTGAGCGCTCGAACCGCTACCAACCGAGTAGGTATTTTTTTCGTCATTTTGTAAAACGCCCGAATCGCAACGAACTAGCTTGTTTACTCAAACATGACGACGCACGAAACGCGACTACACCGGTCTGATATTGTCACACCATGAGGCACACCATCAGTGGGCCTAGCATGTGCAACATCGAGATATCTCGTTGGACTCTTGACTCTAGGATTATTAGACGTGGTCTGAAATCTAAATAGCAAGCTCCAGTAGGGTGCCAATCGAACAAAATGAGGCTCGTTAACCTAATCATAGGCACCTACTTTTGAATTAGTCCTAAATATCATAACTGGCCAAGAAGAAAAGAAACAAATAGTAAGAAAAAAATAACATCTTGAAAGGGGGAAAATATTCATAGGTTTTTATCATTTTCTGTAAGTAGGTATACGTTTTTGTTGATAACATAGGTAGGTACATGAAAAATTGTCCATGCGCCTTTTATAACTCAAAATAATCATCCTCAATTAACAATTTTTTATTATTATTTCGTAGGTAGAGTCGGCGTCAGCACTCAAGTCCTACGGCAAAAGCGGGAACTAATTGTTTTATTTACTTCAATATGCTCTTTTAGTCACGGTCGTTCAGTTGTTCTGTTGTGTAGAATTAAAGAACATAGAAACTTGCATAAATATTATTGTTCTAGCCTTACTTGGAGAATCAGTAATTTTTTACCTAACCTAGTTCTGCGATAGCAGCGCTGCATCTATCGGACTTCAGTGGTGACGCCGACTCTACTCGTACTTAGTAAAAATCTAAGCCGACGTATTCGTAGATTCCCTTCCAGAAGGCCATTGTGTCAGCTTCAAGGTCTGTTCCTACACTCAAGGTATTCCCTATCTCCATGTAGCTCTTCGTTGTGGTGTCGAACGCTGGCCACACTGTGGTAATACCACCGTTGCTCGGAGTAGGATTCCTGTAAATGTGTTCAAAATCAATTTCATCTTACCTACTATTCTTCTAAAAAAGTAAATAAGTTACTTAATTATCTTCTATTGTATTTATATTTGTATGAGCGATGCCTTTTTTACCCGACTGCGCAAAGCAAAGGAAGGGTAATGTGTTTATCAGTCTATGTTTGTATGTTTGTATGTATGTTTGGATGTTTCTATGTGGCACTCTAGAGGCCAAACGCGTGGACCGATTTTGATAATTCTTACGTCAATCGATTCGTCTCAACCTTGGGAGTGCTACTAAAGACATGACAGTAAACAAAATTCACCAGTGCCAGTGCCACAACCAGACGCCATATTGTCAAAATTAAAAAAACCAAAATCGTCACACTATATCAAGTGGGGTATCGTTGAATAGGTATTTCAAAATCAACTTTAGGTTTCTTTTACCATTTTTCATTTTAAGTAATAGTTTAGGAAAAATAACGGTTTAAAGTTGATTAATAATAATTCTCGCTATGGATGTTTCTATGTGGCACTCTAGAGGCCAAACGCGTGGACCGATTTTGATGATTCTTACGTCAATCGATTTGTCTCAACCTTGGGAGTGTCACTAAAGATATGACAGTAATCAAAATTCACCAGGGCTACAACCAGACGCCATATTGTCAAAATTAAAAGAATCAAAATCGTCACACTATATCAAGTGGGGTATCGTTGAATAGGTATTTTAAAATCAACTTTATCATAACTAAAAAGTGTTAAATAAAAAAATATTTTAAAAAAACAAAAACCCGACTGCGTCAAAACTAAAAAGAAAAAAACAAGCCTGCAAAGAATTACTCACAGTCGGGACCCATAACATTGGGAAGATTTGATTGGTAATAAAATGAATGGGTACCGACTGTGAGTAATTCTTTGCAGGCTTGTTTTTTTCTTTTTAGTTTTGACGCAGTCGGGTTTTTGTTTTTTTAAAATATTTTTTTATTAAGTTTTACGGGATACGTGAACTTAGGACCTTTTTTTTTATTTAACAGCATAAAACATAGCGTATTTAAAAAATACTCAAAAACTAACGCCCAATTAGAATCTTTTCCATTTTTTGCTAATACTACTAAAAAAAGAACTTACCCATATTTCGCAAAGTTTGTAATAAGCGTGCACATCTTGTCGATAAGTTGTCGTTCAGTACTACCTTCTGTCAACAAGCTCATGTTTTGATTGCTGTTTGAGAATATATAGTTCAAATCGTCGATGTGGCCCGCATAACCGTCCAAGCCATATCTTATCGCTAGATTCCCATAAGTGTTCAGACCAGATGTCATTGAAAACTTATACAAGTACCGTCTGTGATTGTCTATGTTAAGTATGTTCATGAATCTGATAATATCGTAGACAAAACTGGCATCACTCGTGAACGCGACAAACTCTTTCATCACATTCGCATCGATAAATGCATCCTGGAAATACTGTTTTTGAATCTTAAGAGCAACTTCATAGTTGACATCAGGACCGTTCTTGTAAAATATTTTTAGTGGTGTCAACATTTCCAAACTCGTATCGTAGATTTTCAGGTAAGTTGTATTGAAGAGGTCGACAAAAGTTGATGTCTCTTGACTAGTGAAGCCAAACATTACATCTACAGCATTGGGCGTACCATTCTTCATTATTTCTAACGTATCTTGTGATATAAAAGTATTTTTGCCAAAGTCTTTCTCGATGACAGGTCCGAAGTTATAGAGTTTTATTATATTGGTAAGTTCATTGTCCGATACCATAACGGTGAAACTTGTATCGTATAACTGATTGACCGGAACATTTTGGAGATAGTTCAGCAGCAATGTGGTGTTCTTAGTGCGGATGCCGAGCTGTTTACCGAAGGCGAAAGCTCTTTCAACTGGCTTGTACGATGTTACAAAGTCACATAAAGGAACACCGCTTAAACCAATTGCTCTGTTAAATAATCCTTTTGACATTTTCGATACTACGTGAAAGCCGACAGCCGCAGAGCCCGCGCTTTGGCCCATGATTGTGACGTTATTAGGATTCCCTCCAAATTTCGCAATATTTTTTTTTACCCAACGCAATGCGGCGACTTGGTCTTTCAATCCTGCGTTGCCGGGAACTTCTTCAGTGCCCATTGAAAGGAAACCCAGAGCCTCGAGTCTGTAATTAAGAGTTACTAAGACAACATCGTAGGGCATGAGGAAGTCTGGTCCATACGAAGAGGAGTTTCCCGAGCCGCTTTTGAAGCCGCCTCCGTGTATAAAAACTATGACAGGGAGTTTTGTTTTAGGTGTTAAGTCTGTCGTGTACACATTCAGGAATAAGCAGTCTTCGTTTCCCGGGATTACCATCGGAGAGAAATTGTCTATTTGCGGACACGAAGCGCCGTGAGCAGTGGCGTCTCGGACTCCAGTCCAGTTGAGTGGAGGTTGTGGGGCCTGGTAAAGCATATATATATTAGAACCAAATTAGAACACCATGTTCATTTGATATTTATTATAATTGTTGCAATATTGCTATGGCCATACTTATGTCAGACATTTGTAACATTGAAGGAGGTTTGACCACCGGAAGTTATAAGTTGCTGATATCAAATGAGCAATTCCCCATATTATTATGTGCCATTGAAAGACCATGATTTAGGGTAGCTCCCCGATCCAATGCATTAAAGAACTGTGTAGAAACGGATTCCCCATATCACTAATTGTTTTCAGTTCTGTATTACTTATGCACTTTATGTCCTTTAGGAACAATGTTTCAATACTTTCAATATACCTAAAACTTCTAGATAATTCAACCTATGCCTCAATTTAACATGGTACAAGCGCCATAGTGTCCCGTAGGTAATTGATAATCGTAATATACCCCATTGGTGAATAAACATGAAGCTAAGATGCAGGTTTGCTCACAATGTTGTCTTTTACTACATAGTAACTTATACCTACTTAGCATTCAAGTTCTTCTCCTATCGAAAACTCAACTGTTACAATTATATTTTATTGGTCCTAAGGTCATGACTTCTACTCTTTTACATGAAGATTTCATTATTATTCATTCATTTTCTGGTAGTCTAGATATTTCCAGTATTACCTTAAACCTGAGTTTTCCTACAGGCGGTGCTGCGAATGGGATTCCTTTGAAGCTAAAGTACGTTTTATTTCCGATTATTGTAGCTGCCTCTTCGCCTTCCAATGTACCCTGTGCTACCTTCACCTGCACTAACTCTGCATCTGCAAGTCTGAGAAAAAAACTTGTACTGTAAGTAAGTACTGATATTACTTATAACTTACGCTCTGAATTTTAAGCCATGCCAGGTTTCTAATAATATAAAACAACTCATCAGCAAAAATGACTTTAATCTGTTCTACCTGTTTCGATTTTTAAGTTTAGGTATACCTACATATTTTGTCTCTGGTTTCAGTTGAAATGAAATGAAATGATTTGAAATGATTTATTTGCGTGAAGTGTGGTGCACAAAGAATTCACACCTCTCCTATCTAAATTAGATTCACACACTTCGCTAGGATACCCAGCATGCAAAAATGAAGAAAATGAAAAAATGAGTTGTGCGTTGTCTGTATGATAGTTACGACTTTTATTTTAATAAAAATAGTTTATTTTTTATTTTGACCGGATGTTCCTTTCATTTATCATCAGAGAACCATAAAGAATAATTATCTGTAGCCCTGTGAAAGAATAATGAGCAATCTTCACCAAAGTTGAGGAAAATTGCTAATGTTAACTTAATATTAGTGCATTCGATAAAGATAAATAAAAACTAAAAAGAAAAGCCTAAGTATGCGTTACGTTATTCCAGGTCATAAACTATTATATTCCAAGTTTCATTATAATCCGATCAGTAGTTTTTCGTGAAAGAGTAACATGCATCCATCCATCCATCCTCACAAACTTTTACATTTATAATAAGTATTAGTAGAATATAGGAAGGACTATAACTGATAAGAAACCAAAGTTTCATGCAAAGCAACATAATGTATAGGAAGGGATTCTTTAAATGGACATAACTTTTTATTTGTGAACGGATTTGGATGAAACAAACACAATTTTAGTTCCGGCCTTTCCACAAAACACAATGAAAATTGCATCCAAATCGGTTAAGCCGTTTATGAGATTAGCGGACACAAACGCACAGACAAACAGATACCTAACATTGATATAGGGTCTATTGCGTTAACAGATGCCTCTAAAATTGTTTTCTTCAAATATCTACAAAAAACAGACGTCGTCGCTAAGTTACAGTTTTATTATAGATATAATATATAGATATAATATATAGATAGAATATGGTTTAATATATTGCCAAAACAATTTATGCCGACTGTGACAGGAATAAGGTATTCTTGTAAAGATACTTACAGCGCGACCAGCACACAAAGTGCTAGATAGCTTCTCATTTTGCTAGGTTTTCGTCAGGTCCTTTCAGCGGAAGCAGAGGACAAGAATCATACCACAAAAAATAATTCAATTTATACTCCAAATATCCAATCTTTATTTACACTAATTTGGTTATTCAAAGACAGAATTTTGTTTTATGTAAATTGAAGAAATATTAAAGAGTAAGTTGCCCGACATTGGACCTTTATTGACACTTTTTCCAAACATTTTTTATATATACTTACCTATTCTTTCTTTAATTTCTATATTTAAAAATTAGATTTCTTCTTAAGATTTTATTAAAATCCGAAATTGTTTTGGTCACTGCCATGTTTTACCGAGAGTAAATTCAGTTGGCATATAACTTATACAATATATCTGAATAGTCGAGCTCCAGTAGGAAGCCAATCGAACAAAGTGAGGCTCGTCACCTCAGTAAAAGTTCGCATGATGACCTAGATCTGTAATATTTCATTCCAGTAGTTATTGGTCGAGCTCCCCCGCTCTCAACTGTATCATAAAGCATTATCAAATAATTATGTATTCGTTAAACCACCTGTCGTCTCCATTGTACAGGTGTAGTTATGGAAGTTGTATAATATTTGCATACATTTATGTCTAACTAGCTGCTGCCCGCAGCTTGTCTCACATGGTACCTTTATTACATGGCCTATATCACGCAGGGATAATGTAGCTTCCTAGTATAGCCATAGAAATTTCAAAAGCTGATCAGTAGAGATTTTTATTTACTTATTTATATTTTGGACATCCAACTCTTACACTAGGAGTTAACAATGAATTAGCTTATAGAAAGCCAATTAAAGGTTCTCGCGATTATACTACAGACTAGCGTTAACAGTGAGATTAGACATATAAACTAGGTAAAGATTTTACCATTTTATATTATTAGTAGGTACCTACGGATGTTTGTGGCTTCAGTCGGTCTAATAATGTCACATCAAGAGGCACACCATCAGTGGCATGTACTGTGCAATCCTTCGAGATATCTCGTTTCTCGAATCTCAATGTTGCTCATGTTAGCCCCGGTAACACCTAAGGCCAGTTCAGGAAGAAAAACGGTTGGCGTGACGACTTTATGAATCTTTAATGTCTAAATATCTGATTAAATATAAATCGTTCGTCGTGGGGACACAGTCTATAACGTTTATAATAAGTACACCCTAATAATACCTTTACAGTCATCATTACTGAAGAATGAGTAGGTATGTTATTTTGCAAACTTGCACATTGTCAAAGTTAAAATCAAAATAAGGCTTTAACAACAGGATTTTAACAAGTTATTATTGTTTTTTCTCTATCAATATCTAACATAAAGAATAAAGGACTTTATACTCGTATCTACAGACATTGAAGTTCAATGTGAATAGAGCTAACGGGATCGTGCTTCTTCTCTCTCTCTCTCGGCCACATACGATTGGAACCATTGGAACTCTGAAATATCAAATTAGTTTGTTAGATAAAGACACGAGCATTTTGGCTGGCTTCAACGAATAGTTTACAGCTTTTCTTCTGCGCATGCGGGTTTCATTCCCATCCATTGTTTTCTTGTAAAACACTTTTTCGCGGTAGGTGTCATACGTTAGATCAAAATTCATTTTATCAAGGTTAGGTATATTAAGATATTAGCTTATTTCTTGGATGAAAGAAACCAATTGTTTAGTTTCAATCCAAGCTATTTATTTTATTTCATTAGGATTTATTTGTGTGAGGTATGCACAATAGCAAATAGTGCGCTGTCTTACTAATTTGGAGAGGAACAATAGTAGATCGTTACACTAGGGTTGAAAGTAACCTATTGAGGCACGAGATGGTTTGGCGCCTGAGCGTAGCGAGGGCGCTAATAGTTCGAGTGCCTTAATAGGCCTTTCACCCGAGGTAAACACTCTGCTTTTCATTTCGAATATGAGGAAAGTAAATAAAAACCTGATCAGCTCATTTTTTAAAAATCTCTGCTCTCGACCTTCTCTCGACCGACAAAACCACAGAGAAACTAATACTCGTGATAAAACATCTAAAAATCGAGTTGGTGCTTTCCCGCCTTTTTTGTTTTTTTTTTCTGTGGCAAACTACCAGCCAGTTTTTTTTATCAATTCAATGTGACCGTCTTAACAGCTCGTTCTTGAGGTTTTTGATTATATTTTAATCTCTGATACAACTATAGAGCATAATTTTATCAATAAGACAGGCCAGATTTTGTTAGATCAATATAGAGTTTTTTTACTTAGGTCATAGCTGTTTAGGTCAACTCGGCACAACAACGTATTGCCTTGTGCTGTTAATTATTCTTTCTATAGAATTCAATGAACCTTCTTAGATCGATTCTTCGGTAAACCACCATACTGCAAATTTCATCGAAACCGTTAGAACCGTTTTCGAGAACGTGAATACAAACAAACAAACAAATAAATATACAAATATTGCTCGTTTATTAGTAGGTATAGGATTATCTTATCATTATTACTTTCCAAACAGAACAGTATAAATCTAGAACTAGTTAACTTTAACAATTGTATAATAACATGATTACTTTCGTTTTGACAATTAAAAATAATCAATACAACCTGAGATAATTAATTTATATGCAGGCAATATGCAGCTGAATACTACTTCTATCATCGTCACTAAATAGGTGGCGCTAAATCAAAATCAAAGTCAACATCAAAATAAATAGTCTCCTAAATTTTTCTGTTTTACCCAGGAGTAATTAAACCCTTTAATTAAACGATGGGTTAGCCAGGTGTCGGAATGCCTTGACAAGCCGGTGAATGCGGCCTTCCAACAGGCAACCGACCGAAACTCTTGGAAGAGGCTACTGGCCATGCTGCGTCGGCAGAGTCACGATCCTCAGGCATGAGGGACCGATTGAGGAGGAGGAGGAGGAATTAAACCCTTTACCGTGGTCACCACTCTACCAATTGAGCTACCAGCAATTAACTTGAAATCTAAACAGCAAGCTTGAGGGTGCCAATCGAACAAAACGAGGCTCGTTAACCTAATCATAGCTACTTTTGAATTAGTCCTAAATATCATAACTGGCCAACAATCAAAAATAGCATTAGGAAAGTTCTGGCTAGTAACAAATAAAGCTAATAAAAAAACAAAACAATACCTACTAATATCATAAAAGGAATTAAGACAATTTTTCCAGGTAGTTTTTGCTTTTGAAAAGTTCTGGCAAGCAGTAACAAATGGTAATAAAAAATAATATCTTGAAAGGTTGACAATTTTCCCAGGTATTTTTATAATTTTCTGTACATACGTGAAAAACCTTTCCAGCCATAACATATTGCTTTTGTTGATAACATTCATGAAAAATTGCCCATCCGCCTTTTATAGTTCCAAATATTTGACCATATTTTTTTCATATTCTTTCGTACTTAGTATTTAGTAAAAATCTAAGCCGACGTATTCGTAGATTCCCTTCCAGAAAGCCATTGTGTCAGCTTCAGGGTCTGTTCCTACACTCAAGGTATTCCCTATCTCCATGTAGCTCTTCGTTGTGGTATTGAACTCTGGCCACACTGTGGTAATACCACCGTTGCTCGGAGTAGGATTCCTGTAAATGTATTCAAAATCAATTTCATCTTACTATTCTTCTAAAAAAGTAAGTAACTTACTTAATTATCTTCTATTGTATTTATATTTGTATGAGCGATGCCTTTTTTAAGTTTTACGGGATACGTGAACTTAGGACCTTTTTTTATTTAACAGTATAAAACATAGCGTATTTAAAAAATACACAAAAACTAACCCCAATTAGAATCTTTTCCATTTTTTGCTAATACTAGTAAAAAAAGAAAACTTACCCATATTTCGCAAAGTTTGTGATAAGCGTGCACATCTTGTCGATAAGTTGTCGTTCAGTACTACCTTCTGTCAACAAGCTCATGTTTTGATTGCTGTTTGAGAATATATAGTTCAAATCGTCCATGTGGCCCGCATAACCGTCCAAGCCATATCTTATCGCTAGATTCCCATAGGTGTTCAGACCAGATGTCATTGAAAACTTATACAAGTACCGTCTGTGATTGTCTATGTTAAGTATGTTCATGAATCTGATAATGTCGTAGACAAAACTGGCATCACTTGTGAACGCGACAAACTCTTTCATCACATTCGCATCGATAAATGCATCCTGGAAATACTGTTTTTGAATCTTAAGAGCTACTTCATAGTTGACATCAGGGCCGTTCTTGTAAAATATTTTTAGTGGTGTCAACATTTCCATATTCGTATCGTAGATTTTCATGTAAGTTATATTGAAGAGGTCGATTACAGTTGACATCTCGTGACTTGTGAAGCCAAACATTACATCTACATCATTGGGCGTGCCATTCTTCATTATTTCTATCGTATCTTGAGATATAAAAGTATTTTTGCCAAAGTCTTTCTCTATGACAGGTACGAAGTTATAGAGTTTTATTAAATTGGTAAGTTCGTTGTCCGATGTCAAAATGGTGCAATTTGTATTGTATAACTGATTGACCGGAACATTTTGGAGATAGTTCAGCAGCAATGTGGTGTTCTTAGTGCGGATGCCGAGCTGTTTACCGAGGGCAAATGCTCTTTCAACTGGCTTGTACGATGTTACAAAGTCACTGAAAGGAACACCGCTTAAACCAATCGCTCTGTTAAATAATCCTTTCGACATTTTCGATACTACGTGAAAGCCGACAGACGCAGAGCCTGCGCTTTGGCCCATGATTGTGACGTTTTTAGGATTCCCACCAAATTTCGCAATGTTTTTTTTCACCCAACGCAAAGCTGCAACTTGGTCTTTCAATCCTGCATTGCCGGGAACTTCTTTAGTGCCCATTGAAAGGAAACCCAGAGCCTCCAGTCTGTAATTAAAAGTTACTAAGACAACATCGTAGGGCATGAGGAAGTCTGGTCCACACGAAGAGGAGTTTCCCGAGCCGCTTTTGAAGCTGCCTCCGTGTATAAAAAATATGACAGGAAGTTTTGTTTTAGGTGTTAAGTTTGGCGTGTACACATTCAGGAATAAGCAATCTTCGTTTTCCGGGTTCTCTATCATTGTGAAAATGTCTATTTGGGGACACGAAGCGCCGTGAGCTGTGGCGTCTCGGACTCCAGTCCAGTTGAGTGGAGGTTGTGGGGCCTGGGAAAGCATATAGATATTAGAACACCATGTTCATTTGATATTTATTATAATTGTTGCAATATTGCTACGACCAATCTTATTTTATTATTATTATTGATACACTAGCTATAGAGCTGGTGTGTGTAGGTATATCATTATCAGTGCACTGTTTTAAAATGTTTATCAAGTCTGATTTTGAAAGAGTTCACTGAAGGAGCACGTGTTTTATTATGTCAGACATTTGTATCATTGAAGGAAGTTTGACAACCGAAGTTATAAGTTGCTGATATCAAAATGAGCAATTCCCCATATTATGATGTGCCATTGAAAGACCATGATTTAGGGTAGCTTCCCAATCCAACACACTACAGAACTGTGTAGAAACGGACTCCCCATATCACTAATGGTTTTCAGTTCTGTCTTACTTATACACTTTATGTCCTTTAGGAACAATGTTTCAATACTTTCAATAGGCTTAAAACTTCTAGATAATTCAAACTATGCCTCAATTTACATGGTACAAGCATCATAGTGACCCGTAGGTAATTGATAATCGTAATTTACCTACCCCATTGGTGAATAAGCATGAAGCTAAGCCGCAGGTTTGCTCACAATGCTGTCTTTTACTACATAATAACTTTTACCTACATAACAGTCATGTTCTCCTATCGAAAACTCAACTGTTACAATTATATTTTATTGGTCCTTAGGTCTTCTACACTTTTCTATACACACTTCTACACCTGAAGATTTCATTTTCAAAAACTCAAAACTCAAATTCATTTATTCAATAAGATCACTAGTGTACCACTTTGAATCGTCTTAAGAGCTAGGTGATTCTGCTCCTGGTCCTTCGCGACATTATTATTCATTAATTTTCTGGTAGGTAGTCTAGATATTTTGATTACCTTGAACCTGAGTTTTCCTACAGGTGGTGCTGCGAATGGGATTCCTTTGAAGCCATAGTACGTTTTGTTCCTGATTATTGTAGTTGCCTCTTCGCCTTCCAATGTACCCTGTGCTACCTTCACCTGCACTAACTCTGCATCTGCAAGTCTGAGAAAAAAACTTGTACTATAAGTACTAATATTACTTATAACTTACGCTCTGAATGCCATGCCGGGTTTCTAATAATATAAAATAACTCATCAAATTCATCAGCAAAAATGACTTCAATCTGTTCTACCAGTTTCGATTTTTAAGTTTAGGTATACATTTCGTTTCTGGTTTCAGTTGTGCGTGGTCTGTATGATAGTTACGACTTTTATTTTTAAAATAGTTTATTTTTTATTTTGACCGGCTGTTACTTTCATTTATCATCAGAGAACCATAAAGAATAATGATCTGTAGCGCCCCTATGAAAGAATAATGAGCAATCTTCACTAAAGTTGAGGAAAATTGCTAATGTTAACATAATATTAGTGCATTCGATAAAGATAAAAAAAACTAAAAAGAAAAGCCTATGTGTTATTCCAGGTCATAAACTATTATATTCCAAGTTTCATCGAAATCCGTTAAGTAGTTTTTCGTGAAGGAGTCACATGCTTCCATCCATCTATCCTCACAAACTTTCACATTTATAATAAGTAGGTATTAGTAGAATATAGGAAGGACTATAGCTGATAAGTAACTAAAGTTTCATGCAAAGCAACATAATGTATAGAAATGGATTCTTCAAGTTTAAATGGACATAGCTTTTCATTTGCAAGTAAACGGATTTTGATAAAACAAACACAATGTTAGTTCCGGCCTTTCCACAATACACAATGAAAATTGCATCCAAACGGTTAAGCTGTTTCTGAGATTAGCGGACACAAACACACAGACAAACAGATACACATTGATAAGATGATGCACCTAAAAATTGTTTTCTTCAAATATCTACAAAAAACAGACGTCACTAAGTTACAGTTTTATTAGATGTATATATTATAGAATAGGGCTATAAATAATATAAATAATATTGTAAGAACAATTTATGTCGTCTGTGACAGGAATAAGGTATTCTTGTAAAGATACTTACAGCGCGACCAGCACACAAAGTGCTAGATAGCTTCTCATTTTACTAGGTTTTCGTCAGGTCCTTTCAGCGAAAGCAGAAGACAAGTATCGTACCATACAAAATAATTCAATTTATACTCCAAATATCCAATCTTTATTTACACTAATTTGGTTATTCAAAGACAGAATTTTGTTTTATGTAAATTTAAGAAATATTAAAGAGTAAGTTGCCCGACATTGGACCTTTTTTGACACTTTTTCCAAAAATTTTTTATATACTTACCTATTCTTTAATTTTATATCTAAAAAACTAGATTTCTTCTTAAGATTTTATTAAAATCCGAAATTGTTTTGGTCACTGCCATGTTTTACCGAGAGTAAATTCAGTTGGCATAATAATACTTAAGCTATTAATAATGAGTTCTGCAAACAATGTGCTACAAGATGATACCTATGTGTGAGGCTGACTAAGTTGCGGGTGATCTCACGATGTTTTCCTTCACCGTTTAGAGCTCTGTGTAAACGCGCATGTAAATTTCGAAACGAAAAATCCATTGAAATACTTACCCCTCGGCCAACAGCGCTTTTAGAAAGTCTTAAAAACTAGGTGACTCTATCCTGTTCCTGCGCGACCAATATGGTGAAGAGTCAAGGCAACAAGCACAGTTTTGGGACTAGCTTTCCCGCCAGTGATTTATACTACTCTTAATATATTCAGTGCCCATGACACACATGTGCTTCGGCCTACGGACGCTCTGCGGTTCTCTCCTTTGAAGAAAATATATTACTAAAGCCATAGTAGGGGATGGATGTATAGTATAACCCATTCTCTACCATGGCTTTAGAGTATAACTCATACACTAAATCTGAAAAGTCGAGCTCCAATAGGAAGCCAATCGAACAAAGTGAGGCTCTTCACCTCAGTAAAAGTTCGTACGATGACCTAGATCTGTGATATTTCACTCCAGTAGTAATTGGTCGAGCTCCCCCGCTCTCAACTGTATCATAAAGCATTATCAAATAATTATGTATTCGTTAAACCACCTGTCGTCTCCATTGTACAGGTGTAGTTATGGAAGTTGTATATTATTTGCATTTATTTATGTCTAACTAGCTGCTGCCCGCACCTTGTCTCACAATGTGACCATACATATTATAATAACCATTCACATAAAGTTACCATGTCATGGTACCTTTATTACATGGCCTATATCACGCAGGGATAATGTAGCTTCCTAGTTTAGCCACAGAAATTTCAAAAGCTGATTAGCACAGATTTTTATTTATTTATTTATATTTTGAAGATCCAACTCTTGCACTAGGAGTTAACAATGAATTAGCTTACAGGAAGCCAATTAAAGGCTCTCGCGATTAAACTACAGACTAGCGTTAACAGTGAGATTAGACATATAAACTAGGTACAGATTTTACCATTTTATATTATTAGTAGGTACCTACGGATGTTTGTGGCTTCAGTTGGTCTGATAATATAGTGACGAAAATAAAACTTATTTCTATTCTATTCTATTCTATAATGTCACACCAAGAGGCACACCATCAGTGGCATGTGCTGTGCAACATGGAGATATATCGTTTCTCGAATCTCGATGTTGCTCATGTCAGCCCAGGAAGAAAAAAGATTGGCGTGACGACTTCATGAATCTTTAATGTCCAAAGATCTGAGTAAATATAAATCGTTCTTGGGGATACAGTCGTGAGTCTATTATTCTGTGATCTTAAATTTAAATAATAGTTCACAAAGTAGGGCTTAAAGTAGAAAATTTACAAAAGCACAAAGACTTTAATGCCTTGCTAATTTCGACAGGTGTCGCACAAGCAACTGAGACCCAAATCTGTTACATTACGAGTAGCTTTGCAGCCCATTGCTGCATCTTCGTAGATATCTTGCCAGAAAGCGAGGTCTCCGCTGTAGTCCACCTGCTTTACAGTCATAGTGTCATTGATGAATACAACATTCCGCTCCTCTCCATACTTCGGCCACATGCGATTGGAACCGTCCATTGGGACTCTGAAATATCAAATTAGTTTGTTAAATAAAGACACAAGCATTTTGGCTGAATTAACGAATAGTTTAGGATGCGACTCGCATCCGATGCGAGCGCTGCCGAACTATTTCGCCTCGTTAAAGATCGGGAACAATATGCCATATTGACTGCCAGTCTACGCTGGTCGGAGAGGCACCATTAGAAGAAGAACGAATAGTTTACAGCTTTGTCTTCGTTGGCTTATCAATTCAACTTAATTACAAAAGTTGGAGAGGAACAAACATTTTAATAACATGACATAGATGTTTGGACTTAGTCGAGCTTGTGACTTTTATTTGTCACCTCAGATGTGATTTGTAAGTTAGCTATGTAGTTAAAGAAACTCACCCATACTTAGCAAAGTTTGTATAGATCCTGCACATTTTGTCAATGTACTTAAACACTTTTGAAGTCTCTGTAACCGTCATGTTGTAATCACTGCCATCAAATAAATACGGCAGATCGTCCTTGTGAGTTGATTTCTTTATTCCAAACATTTTCGCACCTTCTTTGGAATAGAAATTCCTTGTAGAGTAAATCAAGAAGATATAGAAGTAAATGTCTTTAGAATTCACTTTTGAATATCGATCAACAAAGTTATTAATGTCGTTGACAAAGTGAAGGTATGTCACGTGCTTAACAAAGCCTTCAATTGAGGAGAGAATAGTGCCGTTTGTGATGTACTTATTCCGAATACGATCTGCAAACTCCAAAACTTTTGCTGGACTTCGGTTATTTGATATCTTCACTGGTGCGTAAAGCTGTTCAAACTGAGGATAGTATTTCAGTATTTTGTCTAGATTTTGAGTAGTTGTTCGCAAACCTTCACTCTCTGTATGACCGACCATGAATTCAACTTTATTCACTCTTCCTTCACGCAGTAAAACAGCGGGAGTTTCAGTAAGGTATTGATTTTCAGTGAACTTGTTTTCAACAATAGGAGTAAAGTAATTTGATTTTATTACAGACGTGTATATTTCCTCCGATATAAGAATATTTGGATGAACTCTCACGAGTTCCTTAGCTGGTGCAGTTTGTAGAAAATCTATTAGTTTGTAAGAGTCAGTTGTGTTAAATCCTAATTTTCTTCCAAGAGAGAATGCTCGTTTTTTATATTCGAAGGGAATTGACCAGTCACTGCAGACCGCACCACTCATTGCTATAGCTTTGTGAAACAGGCCTTTTACCGCTGGTGATAGAAGATGAAACATCACCGATGCTGATCCCGCGCTGTGCCCAAATATCGTCACATTATCTGGGTCACCTCCAAACTGTCTGATATTTCTTTTGACCCATTTCAAAGCAGCAACTTGGTCCTTCAACCCAGCATTACCAGGAACTTCTTTCGTGTCCACTGAGAGGAAACCTAAAGAGTTAAGTCTGTAGTTGATTGTTACAAGTACTATTTTGTATTTGATCAGAAAGTCTGCACCATATTCGTTGGAGTTTCCCGACCCAGAGATAAAATAGCCTCCATGGATGAAGAACATCACTGGGAAGAGTGTATCTTGGTTGGTATTTGGTGAGTAAACGTTAAGGTATAGGCAGTCTTCGCTGCCTATGATTGTGTTACTGCTCACAGTTTGATATTGGACGCAAATTGGGCCGTGATTTGAAGCATTTCTGACTCCTTGCCATTTATTTGGTGGTTGCGGAGCCTGAAATTTCAGAAGAATAAAGGAATTTACAACTGGTGATTTGCACCGAACGCACATAGGTTGGACAAACAAACATAGGTAGTCAAAGCGTCTTCAATTGCTACTGAGATCAGAGATCGCTTCGCTTTTTTCTTTCGAAACTGGATCGCTTTCCTATGATTTGTCTAACAACATGGTCTATTAGGTTAGTAGTGATGTGGGAGAACCTCGAGGATAAACAACAGTTTCTCCTCTATCTCAGGGGTAATAAACCCAACAGTCACATCGTAGACTTGATCTCATACTAGAACTTCTTGTCATGGTTATCAGAAAATACAAGAACCTTGGCACTACAGTACCCAGACACGCAATAAAATATTTGCAGATAGTATATGTGACGTTTTGGTATTCTTTGTATATTGGATCATTTAGGTAGACGTAATGAAACTACACTTTGACTAGCACCTGCCAGGTATGCAGGGACTACCGTCTCGCTCCAGTGCCACAGCACGGCTGAAGCTTGCCGAGTACCCGCACACCTTGACAATCATTTATTTAAATCCCCCACAGTGTTGCCAACTACATTCTCAAAACACCACATCATTTCTTTCTTTTAAAACAATAAAAACATTCCTCAGTTTCTATTAAAAACATAATGACAAGGTAATTACAAGAAATGACAATTATTATGTTCTATATGTGTGTAATAATTATTATCGTTCCTAATAACAAATCAGAGTGGGTCTTTATTATATTCGGGCTAGGTTTTCTAAGATACTTCATAGACTAACTTACACTTACTTCCTCGTAGCTTACCTACCCAACAACAAAGTCCGTAAATTATCTTAATCATAGAATCCATGTCACTGTCCACTAAAACTCATGCTCTTTTTTTCAGTGATCTCATCACCAATCAGATCTTTGCTTCCTATAGGTACTCATGTTATTCTCCCTTTTCTTTCGTGATTTTTTTTTTAACAAAACATAGGTATCAGACAATTTACGCCTATAAGAGGAACTTATGTAATTACATAGCAAAACATAGGTAGGTACTTAATTAAATAATTTATATTTACATGTAATAGGGCTTACGATAATGTTTCAATTTCAATTTATTTACCTATTTTGTCTGTGAACCTAGGTAACAAATAGGTATTTGAGCTTAAATTAGAGCCACTAGATCCTGCTTATTAGCGTACAAACAATTATTAAGTACATTAAACATAAAATAAGTCATGAAATTTTAAATTACTTAATACAATTTTAAATTAAATGTCAGTGACACATTGTTATGCTGAAGTTGTAATGTTCAGTTAAGTTTGATTGTTGGCATTCTCACTAGGCTAAAGCCTGTAGGTATTGAGAAAGCCTGGATAGGATAGAATAGAATAGTTTTTTGTAAACTATTGAATAAATACAGAGATGGTAAATTTGTTTTCGAATAATTGTAGAACAGTTTGCCCTTTTCGGACATACAACATTAAAAATAATTTAGTACAGACTAAAACTTACAAGCAAATCATTCATTTTACATTCATCAATGTAGAATTCTTCAAGATCATAAAAAACTTTGGAAATAAGCCAGTTCTTAAGTTTATTGCCGAAAGCATATTTTACTTATTGATTTCAGGGGCAAAGGTAAATGATTGATTATACATTTTAATTAAATAATAGTGAGCACTCTTGTGGAAAATAGAACCTGAGGAATACTTTAACATTAGAATAGAATATTACCTACTTCAATGTACACCATAGGTAAACATTTAAAATTAAAATTACTTATATTATATTTTACTTTTAAATTGATATTATGTAACTTTGGTACGAGTATACAGATTGTAGCGTCGCGCGTCGTCTGCATACATCACAGTAGGAAAGGTATACAAGATAATATTTGTGAACATAGCTGACAGACTGCATTATAATCAGGCATAATAATGCCTATTTAAGTAGGTAAGTATATTATCACCTAATTATCTTTACTTAGTTCATACATAAGTAATTATTTATTCCAAAAACAATTAGGAGGTACCTACTTGCCCCGCAACACAGTCATTTAAGAATCATTTGCAGTGATATACCTATTTCATGATTTGTTTGTGCTCAAAATGTAGATTACTCAAAATTTTTTGTTGTACTTATTCAAACTGGATTTCGTTTTCCTTTATTTTTTCTTTAAAACAATTTATTTCAGTAGGTTCTTATTTATATTTATCTACATTTCAGAATTATAGTTTTCATGATTTGAATTTCTTTGTATCTATCAAAATGGTTAGTCTTAGACCTAGGAATTCTACAGCGCCATCACCCGTGCTTGTAAATGGCAATGTCTTTTGATTTTATTGACCGAGTCGGATTCGGCTGTTTCAGCCGTAGCTCGTGATTGAACACGGATCAAGTTCTAACGACAAGTGAGACTTCTAAACGTCAAACGTTTTAGCATGAAGTTAGCTATTGTTTTAAATGAATACCATAGTTCTCTACTATTTTTTTTTTAAATGAATGTACTTACCAATAACAGGATTGGCAGTATTTTAATTACCGTTAGTCAAAATAGGTACGTATTAATCGGTGTTTCAAATACCTGCGCTGACGCTGAGGTAGGTATTTAGAATTTTTATTTTTTATTTTTTATAGTGTTATTCATTGAAAATGAAAATTCCGTCGAAATCACAATCTTGATCAGACGTTTCAGTTTCAATGAGGTGCTTTTGAGTTAGCATTTCAAATACATCTTTTTTTTGTTAGCATTCAAAATAAATTTTAACCTAAATATACATTTTAGACGACCGCTAAATAATGCCAATCTTTAGATGAATGATAAAATTATTAAAATTCAAATACCTACGCGATAATCCGAGTAATCTGGATATAATTATTTTGTCAATTCGAAACCCTTAATTTAATTTTATTAATTTAATACGTGCTTCAATTCAAGTGGACTTGAATCTACCGTCCCGAACGTCAAATGTTTGACAGGAAAGTAGGTAGAACATTTTATATGGTAAAATAAAATTGTTTTATTATCGTCCTCGCAATTTTTCATATTTTCCTTGGACAAATATTTCAAAACCAAAATTAGCTAAATCGGCCCAGCCGTTATCGAGTTTTAGTGTAAGACTAACGAACAGCCATTGATGTTATATCATAATAAAGATAAAATAGTTAAAATACGGTATTTTGTATTTTAAATACACGCGAGATGTATTTTACCCAGCCCTGGCACACTAACACTTTAGAATGACAGCTCAGATCCCAGTTGTTTTTTTTTCTACTAAAACCCACTTTCTGTACCTATCTATCAAAGCATTGCTCTCTTTCAAAAATGCAATGTGAACCTTCACCACTACAACTTATACCATTACAGCCTACCTATTCGATGGCTTTCAATTTTTTGAAATGATCCACTTCAGATACAAGTACCTAGGTACTTATAATAAAATAATGTAAGTACAAAGTCCTGGGAACACCGGAATACCTAGTTTAGGTTTACCTAGTTTATAAGTACCTAACATTTAGGTAGGTAGGTACTTGTATCTAAATATTATGATCAATTTTTTTTCAATTTTATAAATTCAAAAAGTTTGTCAATATTTACTTTTTATTTTTATTTTATTTTTATAGTGGGTAATATTAATGCATTAGCTTAGAAGATCCTATTACGGGTAGGTAAAGTTTCCCACTTGTAGTTGTACCTAAGTTTTATGACTTTGTGAACTACCCATCCATTTAGGTATTTAGGTAGGTACCTAGGTACTTACATTTTGTTATTGACAACTACGTGATTATACATCATGATTTTTTTTTTTTTGTTTACTCACTCGAGTCATGTAACATTGTTTAGTCCAAAATATCTTACAAGCCCCCATTTGTGACGCTTGTTCAATATTAATATTCAATAATATAATTATCTCAATAATATTTATAGTAGGTTATTACCTAGGTAGTAGGTAGGTAGTATGTGTAATTCGGTTCATTCGACTCGAAATTTAACAAAGTACATACCTACTTAATAAAAAGTTCTATTAGAAATCCGATTTTATTCGGGTAGGTACTAACTTTGTCCAACACCACCGAAAACTACCTTTAAATATCTACTATTATTCTATGTAGTAGGTATGACAGACTTTAGTACTACCTTTAAAATCTACTATTATTCTATGTAGTACCTATGATAGACTTTAGTACTGCACAAATTGAATCAGTAAGGTAAATATATAGTTTAAGTATCACTAATTAATAAATATTATAAATTAATAAATATAATAAATATTAAGTATCAATAAGTAATTAGAAATAAATATTGCCGGACACCCAACACAGTGCCATCCAGCCCCAGGCCAAGCAAAGCCTGCACCACGGGAACCAGACCACTGATAGAATTATACTTATATACTTTTGTAAAAACATACTTATTGTATATACTTTATTTGTATAAATTAAATAAATATATAACTTGATGAGTCTTTCCTCATTCGTCTTTTGTTGTTGTACACTTGGTACACACTTTGTTATTTGCATAAATTGAATCAATTTATGATGAGTATTTACTCATTCGCCTTTTGTTGTTGTACACTCGGTACACACTTTGTTATTTGCATAAATTGAATCAATTTATGATGAGTATTTACTCATTCGTCTTTTGTTGTTGTACACTCGGTACACACTTTGTTATTTGCATAAATTGAATCAATTTATGATGAGTATTTACTCATTCGTCTTTTGTTGTTGTACACTCGGTACACACTTTGTTATTTGCATAAATTGAATCAATTTATGATGAGTATTTACTCATTCGTCTTTTGTTGTTGTACACTCGGTACACACTTTGTTATTTGCATAAATTGAATCAATTTATGATGAGTATTTACTCATTCACTTTTTGTTGTTAGGTACTTAAACCTATCTCGGCCAGGATGTTCTCGTTTAACATTCTGACTTGGCTAAAATATACAGGCACATCTTGTTGTTGTACAGTCATTAGACTGCACAAAATTGGTATATTTTAGCAGGCACAGACCTGGCAAAAATGCACAGGCACAATCTTGTTGTTGTACAGTCATTAGACTGCACAACATTGGAACATTGGTATATTTAGCAGGCACAGACCTGGCAAAATACACAGGCACAATCTTGTTGTTGTACAATCATTAGATTGCACAACAATGGAACATTGGTATATTTTAGCAGGCACAAATTGTACGACTTCGTCAATTATTCTCAGTTGATTAACATAAAATCCATTCTTAAAATATTAATTACAGTAGGTATGATAACCAACGATCTTGTTCAAAACGATTAGATACGACTAAGTCGAAAAATATTCGCTTATTTTCTATGGTTTATGAACTTTGTTCTTTTTTTTTTTATTATTACGAAGTGGAATTAAGTAGGTAAGGCAGATAAAGTAGATTTTATGTTTAACAGCTTGTTAACTTTTGAATTTATCAAGTCGTATGGCACTTTCACATTAGTATTATCGATTTACTTACTTACGATCTTTATCATCGTCGCCAATGTGACGTTTTGGTATTCTTTGTATATTGGATCATTTAGGTAGACGTAATGAAACTACACTTTGACTAGCACCTGCCAGGTATGCAGGGACTACCGTCTCGCTCCAGTGCCACAGCACGGCTGAAGCTTGCCGAGTACCCGCACACCTTGACAATCATTTATTTAAATCCCCCACAGTGTTGCCAACTACATTCTCAAAACACCACAGTATACACATTTATAATAAATCGAACCAGTCTCAGTTGAGGACTTATTTATTTATTTATTTATTTATTTCTTAAACAAAATCCACAGCTCTTAGAAAACTAGTGCACCAAAACTTAAATATATTACCGACAGCCAATAACGGATTTACATTATATTAACAGGTAAACCGACAGTGATCGAGGTGTGTGTGAGTGTCCGTGTGTATGCGTATGTGTGTGTGTGTGTGTGTGCATGTGTGTGTGTGTGTGTGTGTGTGTGTGTGTGTGTGTGTGTGTGTATGGTAAATGCATAATTAAGTAAATACCTTTAATATATAATAATAAAAATTATAATACCTACTGTTATTTATAAATAATAAATGTTATGATAAATTATATTATTAAGTACCTACTTTTAATAAGTGTTGAATATAAATTACATAAAATTATACTTATATACTTACAACTTATATATACAGGGTGAATTTTTGAGATGGGGCAGTAAGGGCAGCTACCTTAACCGTTGTAGCTAGAGGAAAACGTTCTTAGGAGACCATCCTTAATTTTTGAAAATATTTCGACCTGCATTCACAGATTTTGAAAAATATGTACAGTCAGCGAGAAAATGGGCCATTTACACAAAAACTTTTTTGATGCCAATCGATCCTGTTTCATCTAAGGATAAAAAGGCTCTTTCAGACCAACTGAGGTTAGAGTACTAGAAAAGTCAGAAATCGCTAAAATGTATTTCTGAGACAAGACAGTAAAGGCTACCTTAACCGTTGCAGCTACAAGAAAACGTTTTTAGGAGACTACCCTTAACTTTTGACAATATTTCAACCTGCATTCACAGATTTAAAAAAAAATGTACAGTCAGCGAGAAAATGGGCAATTTACATAAACACTTTTTTGATGCCAGTCGATCCTGTTTCATCTAAGGATTAAAAGACTCTATCGGACCAACTGAGGCAAGAGTACTAGAAAAGTCAGAAAACGCAAATACCTTTGATTATACATTTCGTACGAAATCATTTTGTCATTTGTCATAATTTTTCATCATTTTGTCGAAATATCTTCAAAAGTAAGGGTAGTCTCCTAAGAACGTTTTCCTGTAGCTACAACGGTTAACAAACTGCCTTTACTGCTCCGTCTCAAAAATACATTTTAGCGATTTCTGACTATTCTAGTACTCTTACCTCAGTTGGTCCGAAAGAGCCTTTTAATCCTTAGATGAAACAGGATCGACTGGCATCAAAAAAAGTTTTTGTGTAAATTGCCCATTTTCTCGCTGACTGTACATTTTTTTCAAAATCTGTGAATGCAGGTTGAAATATCGTCAAAAGTTAAGGGCAGTCTCCTAAAAACGTTTTCCTGTAGCTACAACGGTTAAGGTAGCCCTTACTGTTATGTCTCAGAAATACACTTTAGCGATTTCTGACTTTTCTAGTACTCTAACCTCAGTTGGTCTGAAAGAGCCTTTTTATCCTTAGATGAAACAGGATCGATTGGCATCAAAAAAAGTTTTTGTGTAAATGGCCCATTTTCTCGCTGACTGTACATATTTTTCAAAATCTGTGAATGCAGGTCAAAATATTTTCAAAAATTAAGGATGGTCTCCTAAGAACGTTTTCGTCTAGCTACAACGGTTAAGGTAGCTGCCCTTACTGCCCCATCTCAAAAATTCACCCTGTATACCTAATAAATATAAGTTGACACTATTTAACATCGGACTTGCGGGACTTGCGAGGAGTGGCGGGGCCATTGAAGTCGTTAAATATGTAAAAGACGTATTTAATATTCTATGAAGGTTACGTACCCGAAACCGCAGCTTCCCCAAAGGTGGTTTGGCGTAAGGGATTCCCTTAAAACTATAGTAGAATCCTTTCCCTGTGGAGGGCACCAGGATTTGACCTTCCAACTCCCCTTGTTCCACTCTAACCCTCACCAGATCAACACCGTGACACTGAAATTGAATAAAAATAAAGAAACAAAAATTAGGATCACGACTGCAAGGTACCTTTGGGATATGGTCAGAAGGCAGTCTAGATCTTCTAGTGTTCAAGATTCTCCTCAAAAGTTTCAGGGGACAATTGGAGGCATGTGTACAAGAAGATTATTTTCGTTTTCAGTGAGATGGCAAGAATATAGAGAAAATGTAAAGTAGGGAGCTGTATTTTGTACAGGCTTGCAATTGTTTGGTACGCTACAGTAGCCATCATCCCAGCTGGCCAAGCATTTTGTAACTTGATGATTAACCAGATTCGGTAGTACACCGAACTCGATTGTCAACTGAGATTATTATTAACATTGGTTTTGAGTCTCTATATAAATCGTATAATCGGAATTTAGACGACTTTATCAATACGCAATTATTGACTAGTCTTAGGCGCTGCGCCTTTGTGTTTTGTGAGGGATACCATAATTATTTTATTTACACCGTAAAATTTTCGTACACTTTGTTTGTGGTGGCGCAACAATGGTGTCCTAGTGAAATAGGGCCCATAGACGTCACTTTTGTCTATTCTATTCTTGTCACACATATTCCTTTCAACATTCACATTTTTGCAGCATGCCTTGTTTTCTTTATATCAGTACCTCGATCGCCAGTACCTATGCACAAGTTTACTATTCTATCTGTGACTATAGCAAAGTATCTCAATTGTATGGAATTCAGTGCACCGCCTCTAGCGGTAACTTGACTAAACTAAGTTCAGTCCATACAATAGTCCATACTTTACTATAGTCACGGATAGAATAGTAAACACGTGCATACTGACGATCGAGGCACTGATATAAAGAAAACACAGAAAGCCCTAAGTAATAACTTTTGTGAAATGCAAAAATCAATGTTACTAGAAATATTAACACGAACAAATTCCTAAGAAAATAACTTACCATTAATATTATGAAGCAAAGTTTTCGAATGCTGAAATTCACAGATCCTTTTAAACTCAGTAGCATGGTCACGGTCATGCCTTCTTGAATACTAGATACGAATTCATTTGTATTGTTATTGTACTGTTGTGTGAAGATTATCAAAATGAAATGTATTTGGGTTAGATACTTAATTACAATCTCAATTTAACATTTAAGTACTTAGACACTACTACCTAAATGGTAGTAAGTATGTGTTTGTATAATGTGTTTAAGTGTTATAAATGTGGAACTCCTTGCCGGGGTCTGTATTTCCAGAAAAGTATAATTTGGGTGTCTTCAAATCGAGAGTCAATAGGTTCCTTCTAGGTAAGCGTGCTCCATCTTAGACCACACTGTTGCTTTACATCAGGCAGGGTGTGGTCAAACGCGAACCTATTTTCGTTAAAAAAAAAAAAAAAAAATGTACCTACATTGGAAATTATAATAGTGTCTAACACCAATGACCCTATAAGTTACTTTTATTTATAAGATACTTAAGTACTAGTAAGTTAATTAATTTATAAGCAAATAGGTAGGTATACATCATATATATCTAAGTATTATCTATTATTCTGTGGTAGATACCTATTATATGCCCTGCCCGAGTTGTGTGAACGAACGTAAAATTAAGTTTTCCTCCTGTACCTACCCTGATCCCGACTTCCGAATTAGCATTTGATTCGATGATTTTAGTCGGAAAGTAGACATTTTTTCACTTTCCGAATTTCCGTCACATTCCGAGGTTTAAATCACGCCTCTGAACGGATAAACCAATTTTAGTCGATTTTGATTTTTTTTTTTTGAAAGGTGTTTTTGTTGAGTTCCTAGCTATGTTTCATAAAAATCTGTTCAGCCGTTTGCAGATCATCAGCTCTGTTCTAGTTTATGAAGGGATATTAATGTCGGGGGTTTTTCATAAAAAAAATAATTTATTGTTATTCTACCTACCCACTTTGCTCATCAAATACTGTCAGGCTCTATTTTATTCACACTAATACGATGCTTAGTTGACCTACAAAGTAAGCTGTACGTACCTAATATAATATGACAGCATCTGTGACCTAAACGTACTTATGGTATTATCTACTTAGGTGTGTGGTAGGCTTTACATTTCGACTTCGTACTAAGTTGTTTAGCATTATGTCCATCTTACTTTATTTTTTATTAAGTAGGTACTTCTCTAATTAAGAAACACCAGATGTCACCCGTGGCTTCGCCCGCGTGGCCTAAATCGCGGGATTGGAATTTTAGCCGTTTAACTGTGAAAGTGTAACAGACAGACAGTTATCTACTTGCGCTTTAATGAAATATTTTTAAAGTAGGACAAACCTCTGCATAAAAAAAATATCGAAAATATGTAATTCGCTCTCTATATACTTGTAATATTAGAATAGAGTCACAGACGGAAGTTTCTTATGAATACATTTTCCAAAATTAATTTGCACAGAGCCTTGATCAAAGACTACTACAAATAACCGAAATTCCGTCAAATTATTAATTTAAGTTCGGCCCATGGGCCAACCTACTCTGTCAAAATGCCTCACGAGCTTTCTAATCAAGGGCCTGGTCTTCTATTATCCGTACCCATATTATAAATGTGAAAGTGTGTTTATTTGTTTGTTTAAGTATTTGTTTGTTTATTTGTCCTGCTTTCACGTCAAAACAGAGCGACGAATTGACGTGATTTTTTGTGTGGAGGTAGTTGGAGGGCTGAAGAGTAACATAGGCTACTTTTTATCCGGGTACCACGCGAGCGAAGCTAATAAAACATAATTACGGAATCACCTAGCTCTTAAGACGTTTCAAAGTGGTACACTTGTGATCCTATTGAGTAAACGAATTTGACTTTTGACTTTTGACTTTTGCAATCAAGTTGAAACTCATAAAAATAAATAGAATGAATTCGAGAAATTGACAGAATCGTTTATGAAAAGCGTTCTAGACAAAACGGTTATTAGGGTTCTGTCGGCCGGAACCTCGTTATAACTAACGTGGGCGTCATTAGTATGCAAACGAATGGTGGTAGATAGGACAAGTTATAGGGTTCTGAGGTGTGAAAAAAATTTAGGTGAAAGTAAGCTAAACAGCTACCAATTCTGTAATTCTACGCTAAAAATAAATAAATATACTTATAATAAGTCTTGGTGGACACTTCACACAGCACCATCTAGCCCCAAACTATGCAAAGCTTGTACTATGGGAACCAGATAGAGCTGTTAGAATACTTATTTATTTTGTTAATACCTACATACCGTATCTTTTTACAATACTTTATGATAACCAGACACAGATTAAACATCTAAGTTCATCACACGAATGTTAGTCCTGGGTCGGCCGGCAGAGCTAACTTTAACCAAATCGTCACTAAAACCATAGCTCACTTCGCTCGCAATAAAAAAACGACCGACTTACCTGTAAAACCTACTTAATCCAAAAATCATCCACTTAAAAACTAAACTCCTGCGGAGCTAAAGTGGCCACTTTTGATGAAACATCAGATTTTTCATATAAAACATCTGATAAAACATTTAATTTTTCATCAAATGTTTCATAGATGTTTCATAGATGCTTTATAAATGCTTCATAAATGAAGCATGTTCACTTTAATCATGCATTAATTTTTTTGAATACGTAAATGAAATAACATGAAATCGAGACAACTTACCTAGATACCTGAAAGCTAGTTTCAGTAATCGCTTTGAGGTACCGAAAGCCACTGTAACGTGAGTTCATAAGTACTGACCGACCGGCGAATTGCGTTGTGGAATTCACCTAAATCTGCAACTGACCGCAGATATACCAAACTGGCTCTTACATAATGGTAATAGAGATTTGTTTGCAGTGACAAATGTTGGCAAGAAGCTATTGAGATCTAAAATAGCCTTCGTCAAATACCTACTTTAGATTCTAGAGTATTTGATGAAGGTTTTGAAAGAGATCAAAATTACCTCGTACGTGTTTCATTCAGGCGAAATTAAACTTTTTTAATAACTTTGTTAGATTATCTTTTCAGAAAATAATGTTCATTTATTTGGAAAACATACAGAACAAAGTTATCTAATCTAGTCTGCTAACTAGTCTAAAATCTATTTGAAACTTTTTTGTATACTTAAAAGGTTCAAATAAGTTAAAGTAAATCTATGAATATTACAGACAAAATCTTTAAATATCCAAAGGCACATTATCAATTATTATCCGGGTATTTATCACGTAAATTACCTTATTGATGATGTTCTGATCGTTTATTGTAAATTACCTTATTTATAAAGGATTTCTGATCGCGAAAGTTTAAAAAGACAATCCAAAGGCATTTTTGAAAATGTTTTTTTTTGAAGTCGCTACCATCAAACAGCTTCAAAATCGCCTCAGTTCTAGACTTGTAAAATAAATTCCATAAAAGGGTAGCTCAGAACAATTTCATGGTAATGATTATACTAGAAAGAGATTTCAGCGCAGAGTTTACTGTTCCGAGTAAAATGTTCAATGAAACCTTTATTATTTTTGCTAAGATTGCTTTAGATCGGTTGTTTTTGGACATTTTAAATGAGACTTTAGTGTAAACATAATTATTGGCTGTTAGTAGGGTTATTCGAAATTCGAATTTAGCGGTGGGGGTCATTCAAAATTGGAATATAATTTCACTTCGTTTTACAACCTCTTTTGTAGGTCTTCGAAATTTGAAAAATGTTTTTTCTACTAAAACAGGATTTATGTAAAAAGAGGTTGGAGAGAGGAGCACGTGCTGTTGGCCATAGTTCTACTAAAAAAATAAAAATAAAATGTTTGTGCAATTTTGACCTTTCACAAAATTAAATAAAGGATTCGTTTTGTAAATGGATTTTCTTTAACAATATTGTAAAAAATTCCTCAACATTTTGCGTGAGCACGGAAATAACGAGCCCTCATCGTAGAAATTCAATTTGACAAAAAACGTTTGGCGCTGAAATCCGCGTAGGAATGTCACAAATAAGGAAAATACCTACCTTACATACCTACCTACCTACGAGTTATACAAAAAGGGATGAAAGAGAACCATGCCTTCAGTAGGTACAATTCTGCTTTAACATAGGTAAGTAGGTACTGTTTATGATATTTTATGTAAGTACAGCTAATTTTTCTCATCAATTATTAGACTTATTATTTTTAGTTTGTTGCAATAATAACGTAGGTATCTACCTAGAGTAGACATCATTAGATTTAAAATAATTCGTTCTTCGGTCTTCCACGATACAGGCTCGCCCTAATGCGGGCTACCAGTAATATCTGTATGTAGTAAGTACCTACTGTATTTTCTACTGGTAAATAAATATATTTGTAAGTATTTGTAACTTTACTTTAGACAAACATAAAAGGTCTGAGGAAGTACTTCCGTCTTGAGATACACTTTAAGAAACTAATATTTTCAAGAGTTTAAGTAGGTAAGTACTTACTTACATTTCTTAAAAATAAAAGGATATTCGGGAGCTGGCTGGCTGGGTTACCGCAGTTGAGTTCGATAAAATTGTTTGCAAAATTAGTACTCGATACCTGCCCATTGTACCCATGCGAGTAAAAGTATCGGTATCGAAATAGGAATACTTACTCGATACCAAGAAGTATCGATACTTTTTCCATGTCTCTAGCTGGATTCCGGGACTGGATAGTGCAGATGTCAAAATGTCTATACGCACCGGATTTGTGGAGAACCCTAGCAATCGACGATGATCACCGCGCCACCTGTGACGATTCGCGGGAATTAAACCCACAAACGGATGCTTTCAGCGAGTTTCAGCAATATAAGTCATCGTAAATCATACCGGAAAGTTATGCCTTCGAAACTGACGTGATTACCGCCATACCAGTGTTCTCGATGCCGCACAATGTTTTCCTTCACCGTTTAGAGCTCTTGTTAATGCGCATATCATCATCATCTTCCTGCCCTTTTCCCACTTACGTAGGGTCGGCACAACATGTATTCTTCTTCCATTTCCCTCTATCAGCCGTCATCTCAACATTCACCCCTTTCTTACTCATGTCAACTTTCACACAATGCGCATATACATTTTTCTAAATGAAAATTCCATTGATGCACGGCCAGGATTCGAAGCCACGACCTTCGGATTGAAAGTCGAGGTATCCCCCTCGGTCAACACGGCTTATAATTAACCATTACCACATCATCAAAGTCACTAAAAATTATGATAATGTGGATTTTGTTTCTCAACACGTTTCAAGGGCTGAGCAGATTCAAACGAATCTTATACTGAATCTCATCTGCAGTGCTATTCAGACTTCCGAAAATGGATACGATTCGATGATCTTTTTCAGAAAGTTGATGTTTATTCGTAAAAACATCACTTTCCGAATTCGGAATACATTCCAAAAAGATCTGAATCGCACTGCTGGAATATCTAGTACCTAGGTAGTCTATTTCTATGTCAACCGCACCTTGCTTGGGAGTACTTACTGATTATATTAGGTAGGTACATTATTACTACCTATTTTTTATCCCTATATCTACCGAGTCAGGTCAAGGCAAAGAGCTGAATTTGCTAAAACAACGTAAGTACCTACCTACTTAATAAAAGATAATTATGTAAAACGCGTAGAAATCACTCTTCGCAAATAGGAGGCAGTTTCGACGTGACTTTATATGAATTAATCTAAATGAAATGTCTGAGAATGAATTTATGTCTAGTTAAATATTGAAATATAGCAATTTTGCTTATTCGTAGCAAGCAAAAGCTAAGCAGTTAGAAACAGTTTCAAGAGTTGGCAGAAATTAGAATGGAAAGATTATTAGTTTTAAAGTTATTCAATCTTTTAAAACTGAAACAAAACCCTCAATATCTGAAATTCATGTAAATGAAAATCTCTTTCATATAATATCCAAACAAGTGACTCAATTAAAAATTTAAAAAAACCTACTTCAATGTTATAATCTTATCAACTTTTTGCACTCTCGAGGTGTATTTTTGCTCATAACTCCGAAGATCCTCAACAGATCCCCACTAAATTTTTGTGGCATCAATCGGAAAGTATACCCTTTCAAACTTAAAAAGAATTTTCCAAATCGGTCCAGGCGTCTTCTCCCCATCTCTTAACATAATTATATTGATAGTTACTGACTTTCCCTTCTAACTGTGATTTTTATTTGCAGGTACTTGCGGCATTTGACACGATTATTAAAGGTAAGAAAACACTTATGTAGGTACTAAAATTTCAACCTCATATTTTACAAAAGTTTAATAAACCTTCAATGGATAAATTACTATGGGTAAAGCCAATAAAGATGCAAAACTGGCATTTTTATTTTATTTTTGTTTTATTTAGGTAGGTAAGTATTGTTTCATCTTGATAAAAATTGCGTAGCCAGCAACCAAAGCCGTAAGCAAAAGCCAGTTACTATTATGAATGTAAAAGGTATTCTTGAAGGCGTAAAGTTTTTTAATTTTAACTGGGTTCGGAATGAAAAGGTTTTTGGGTAACAAAAGCAAAGTATAATTCTATCATGCAAAAAATGTGTTCAAAATTATTCGAGGACATTTTAAATTTATTCAGTGGAACAAGTTTAACTGAATAACAATTTGTAATCTGATCGTACAATGTCGAAATAAATGTTTTATATTTAAAAACATGTACTTAACTTGTTTTCTTGTAGTTTTTGAAAAGTTGGCTGGAATGAACAGATTTGTATCATGATGCGGTGAAAAATCATGAAATCTGTTTAGTTATTATTGTACCTACTTAGGTAAGTATAGTTTTATATTGATATTATAATATTATAATTTATGGTTGGTGTGTATCGATATTGCGAGGCAGGTCGTTGCAAGGCAAAGTTCAAATTGGCTCGCAAGGCAAAAGCATCTCGAAGCGCGAGCGGCATGCCTCACGAAGCGCACACTTTTAAAGTTTTAAGACAAGACACTTTTAAGAGATTTTGAACGAATTATAATTTTAGAAAATGTCTACTGGTAAGAGAAACAGCTGCACATAAAATATAAAAAGAACATTATGTCTGTGCGATACAATTAAAATCAATATTTAATTAAATTCACGTAGAATCCTATGACGTAGTCTGACGTTCGCGGGGTCAATGCCGGCCTCGGACACCATACAGGTACCTACGTGACGCGCCTTGATTACGGCCTAGGGCTTCCATTTACGATAACACAAAGCACTATTAAACTATCTACATAGTATAAATTAGCTCACAAACTACCAACGAGCATCAGTCATTCGTGCACCATGAAGATCATCATTTTAGCATTCGTCGTAGGAGCTATGTCCGCTGAGCTACCTCGCTTCAGACCAGCGAGGTTCCGCTTCCAGAGGCAAGAACTAGCTCCTACCACTACTGACTCACCTGCCGAAGCTACAACGGAACCTTACCCAGCTTCTGGATGGAAGCCCGCCGGAGAACCCTTCACTCTCCCCAACGAAACACCAGACAAAACTTACGGAGCACCACAACCTGATGATTCTTACGGAGCTCCAGCGAAAACCGCTCCATATCCCGCATCTGGATGGAAGCCAAGCGAGCCTTTTGAACTCCCTCAACCACCCTCAACCAGCTACGGAGTTCCCGATAACACTTATGGAGCTCCCGTTGCTTCTACCACAGAAGTTCCGACGACCGACAACCCTCAAGCGGAGAGATTGGAAGGACCAGTGGATGTTCAGAAGAGCGTGGGTACCTACTACGTGTTGCTGCCGAACGGACAGCTGCAGAAAGTGGACTTTATGACGGAGAATGATGTTCAGAACATGAAGTATTCAGCGAGACTTCAGTACAGAGAGCGCGCGCCCGTTCTTCTGTTCAGACCTTGATTGTATACTCGTATATTGAATTGTGATAATAATCTTATACCTCATTAAAGTAATATCTAGTTAACAGTACTTTTTTAACTATCCTCTTTTTGAACTCTTTTAAGTTAAAATTTAACTGCAACAGATTTGTAAAAAAACCAGTCTCAAAGGAGAGTGGTTTAAGTATGGTTCTTAAATTATTTAGACCAAAGAAAAAAGTTCATACAGCCTTTTGAAGAAGCATCAAAAAAACTTAGGAACTAGAATTAACGATTATTTTATTTATTTAATTTTTATTTTATGTATTTTGTTAGGGAAACAAACAGTACAATAAATCTTAAATAGATTAATTAACATTTTACTTGCTCCGATATCGTATCAACGTCCGATTCCGATATCGGATCGGATAATGGAAACGCTCTAACTCTGTAAAAAAAGTAAAATAATTTCACATTTTTTTTGTAACTTCATTTACTTTTAAGGAAGAGGGTGTACGCAAACGTTTATCACATGGGTCAACAACCGGGTCAATTAACGACTATTGTAGACAAGATTACTTAAAATTCAAGGAAACAACGCAAAGCGAATACCTAGTAATTAAACCAAAATTGTTCGTAGCTTATTTAAACTTTCAAGTAAAATAAATTCGATGAAGCTACCAAGTATTTTATAGATTAATTTAGACACAATTTCGTAAATAAAGCGAAACATAGAGATGCTGTCGCTCTTGAGAAATTTAATGCCAGCCATACACGATCAAGTTCATCGTCAAGTTTGCAGCGGACTTGATGCGGCGTCCAGTAAACTTGATGGTGTATGGCTACGGTTGTGCATGACAAGTCTACTTGAAGCGAAAATAGAATTTCGTTCTGCCGACTTGATCAAGTTTGCAGCGTCATGTAAACTTGAAGATGTGTTTGAGCGTTCAAGTATGCATGACGTTAGTTGGTCAATTTTTTTCGCTTCAAGTAAAATGCACACCCATAGCTATACACCGTCAAGTTTACTGGACGCCGCATCAAGTCCGCTGCAAACTTGACGGTGAAATTGATAGTGTGTGTTCTATATGGACGAACTGCAAACAGGACCCCGCATCAAGTCCACTGCAAACTTGAAGGTGAACTTGATCGTGTATGGTTGGCATAAGTTAATGAAAGAGCGAAAACAAGCAGTAGCCACTCAGTTGAAACAACTCAGTTGAATCTTTATAAAATTGAAATTGAATTTTTTTTTTATTAAAAAACTTTTTTAAAAACTAAAATAATCATTATGTAAGCACTAAGCACCTACCTACCTAAAATGGACACTTTGTCCTTCTTGTTTTTCAACTTTTACGAGGTCTTAAAATATGGCTAAGTGCAGAAAGGCATATTTAAAATTAACTTCGATACATTTTGAATTAATTTAGGGATGCAACCCATATAATACATATATTTCCCAGTAGTTGGATGCCGTTCATTAGTAGTGGACGGAGTCTCAGTAATTATGTCGCTTATAATAGACCTCGCCTTAATTGCGGCTGCTATTCAACGGGACGGAATCATGGATTTTAATAGGAGGATATTTTAACCCTTTTAGCGAAACGTCTTCGCTTAATTTTGATGTTGAATCCAAAATTCTTCCGTCATTTAATTCAAGAAACTCTAAGTAAAAGTTTTGTCATCCTACTATCCTACTAATATTATAAAGGCGAAAGTCCGTGTGTGTGTGTGTGAATGTTTGTTGCCACGTATCTCCATAACTACTAAACCGATTTTGATGAAATTTGGAACGTAGATGGATAATAACCGGGAATAGGACATAGGCTACTTTTTATCCCGAAAAATTTGCAGGGTTCCCGTGGGATAAGAAAAATAGTAGTCCACGCGGGCGAAGCCGCGGGCTTCCGCTAGTTTATAATAAAAGCTTATTATGATAAAAATATTATAAACTTTTTATTTCAAAACTAACTATACAGGGTGTGGCAAATTGTTGGGCACTTCAGGGTAGCTGCCTTTTTTCTTGTAGTTAGAAAGTTTTGTTCTTAGGAAACTATTGTTTTATTTTGAAGAAAAAAAATTGCATTTCTTCTTCTCCGTATTCCAATTACACTTCTTTCAATTCCATATACAAAGTTCGGTACATGCACATCTTTAAATATTGATGTAATGCTTCAAAGTTGGCCACTAGCTCATAAAAAGTGAGAAGTAAAAAATTATATGGACGTTGTTGCTTGAAAAAAATATAGAACTTAATTAAATTAGTCTTCGTAGCACTGAAAGTCGCTCATGAATAAATATTATTCAATTTTCTCCTTCTCTATTGCACGGTAAATAAAAATTGCAACCTTATCTAATTTATCTCCTATTCCGATACAGCATCCTTAATTACAAAATTTCTTGAAATCTCAATCGCATCGTGAAAATATAAAATAATCTGAAAGGAAGTGAAGTGCCCTCGAAAATAATTAAACGCTGACAGTTTCTATGACAAGGGTGCGTCCCGGATTTCAAGTCCATTGATTGAAACACAAGTTCGTAATCTTGGGCACTTGGTTTATTGACAGAATAATTTACACTTGAATGTGGGAGTATTGTGAGTTCTTCGAGCATAATTTGCTTTTTGTGTTCTGAAGATGATCTGAAATTATAATTTCTGTTTAAAGTTTTGTTTATTCAAATTTCAATCAAAGCTTGGTTTTACGCACCCTTAGAAAGGAGAATCTTGAGGATTGGTTATTAGGTTACGGTACTCTTTATTGTTACAATCTTACTAATCTACTAATAATAGAAATCTGAAATTTTGAATGTCACACAATACAATAATTAGGGCATTGATAAATTTCGTTAGATTTTTCCCGATGGATGCCTAAATTCTGTGACATTGTTTTTATTTTTATGTAATGTGACAACCAAGCAGTGTCATTCTTTTGTCTTCTACATCATTATGCACCGTTTCTTTTTCTGACGTGCTAGTACACTCTTCCTTATCCAATTTCAAGTTCTCATCGTTTAAATTTTCTTCATCGACATTCCACGTAGCCCAACTTAGCGGTGCACATGATTTGTATCAATAAAAGCGCCTGGCGGTTTCACCCACCATTTGAATTTTTCTTAAATAGCCTATAACTTTGTGAAGAAATGAGCCATCAAATGCAGAAATAAATTATCAAATCTGACTGGTAGTTCCAGAGATTAGCGCGTTCAAACATACAAACTCTTTCACTTTATTATAGGAGTATAGATTGTAGAGACCACGGCTCGAAAAGAGGAGCGTCCAATGACATAAAAGCATATGCCGGGACAGACTGGACCAGGAAGACCAGTGATAGAGCAGTGTGGAAGAATATTGGAGAGGCATGCCCTACAGTGGGCGAATATATGCTGAAGAAGAAGAAGATGGAGTATAGATTTAGAGCAAGTTGAAACAGAACTCACTATAGTTGGCCAGACCGTCGCAGTAGCTATCCTTCACGATCCAGAAGTTGAGGAGCCACTGCAGCACACCCCTGACGCTGCAGTACGCCAGCAGCACAGGAATCCAGGTGGTGTCGTCTTCCACGGCGACGTCACTCAGCGTGACATTGACGCTGCCGACGTTGCCGCTGGTGTTGTCGATAAACTCCAGGATCGACTCTGGGGACAGAACAATCTTTTCTATACCGGGTGAATTTTTAGGGCCGCTTATGGGAATTCTGATAAAAACAGAAAATCAGCGATATCAGCGATCAGAATAATATCAGCGATGGGATTGTAACCTGTCACGCCTGTAAAGGTGCGTTCTGGATACGCGTACACTGACTACGCGTAGCCAGGCTACGCGATATCTGTACGCAGCTTAATGCTAAAGTAGGTACTTATTACACTATCCAATTTGTAGGAAACTGATCTAGGAATCATTGCTCTGTCTCGCTCTTTGGCCTAAGAATTGTGTATTGCGCATCCTACTTAATTACCCTAACTGTTGCTAACTTCAGTCAAATGTGGGATGAAAAAAGTAGGACACGCAATTGAAAAAGCCTAAAAAAGTAAACAGTAAAGCCTAAAAAAAATGAGTGACATAATTTACGCTTGTGTATGTATGATATCTGTAAAAAGTAAATTTTATTTGAGGAAAAAGGGCCTTCGAATAAAAAATGCAGGTTCTAAACTGTGTTTGTTATCGTGTTGGTTTAGTTATTTACATTTTTGTACACATATTGACATAGTGATCTTTGTGGTCCTATGTTGACAACACGTAAGCGGAGCCGCGGGCTAAAGTATTAAACAAATGTCTGAAACGTGACTTGACTTAAGGGACCGGCGACAGGCGAATTGCCCATACGAACGTAATACCAAAATAATTTAAAATGTGAGCATATTTTTAATAGTTTATTTTATTATTTGAATAATATTTGAATAAAGGCAGTATTTATCTAGGTTCCTGTTACACTTTTTGAGCCGTGTTGGCCGAGGGGTATAGTACCTCGACTTTCGATCCGAAGGTCGTGGGTTCGAATCTTGGCCGTGCATCAATGGATTTTTCGTTTCGAAAAATTTATATGCGCATTAACACGAGCTCTGAACGGTGAAGGAAAACATCGTGAGGAAACCCGCGGCTTAGTCAGCCCCACACGTATTGACCATGTCTTTCCTGTGGATATGGCCGGTTAAGCTGAGAGGATGGTGTAGGTGCTGGGCAAGCCTACTCCATCTCAACATTGTCCCAGGCACTACAGTGTCCCGTTAAGTGTAGGCAAAGATTGCCTCCTGACACTGTATAAATCATCTAGTAAAAGATGTAAAGGCCTAAGTTTTTTTTTTTTTTTGTTACACTTTTGTTCCAAAAACTTACTATAGAACAAATGAAAAGAAAACGACATTTTTGGTGTACCTACAAAGATTTCAATTCAATTTGCTTACATTACTTTTAAGGTAAGTTTTTCGGAACAAAAGTGTAACAGGGACCTAGATAAATACCTACTGCCAAAATCTAACAATATAAACTGATTAAAATAGGCTTAAATTTTAAATGATTTCGGTATTACGTTTTTATGGAAATTCGCCTGTCGCCGGTCTCTTGAGTAAAAATACTGACATTTGTGAGAAAAATTGTCTTTTGAAGCACATTATCAGTGCTAAGTAACTCAGCCAATTGCCAGATGAAACATGGCTTTACATCCCTCTCATCTTCAAAGCTTTATCAAATCCTTTGAAATGAGGTCAGACAGAATGTCGAATTATATTCCTTTTGGATTTCCACATTTTGAAAAGCATGAAATATTGTGTATTGCAGGTGTTGTCACTCCTGAAATAATATTTCACTCCCTGAGGCTTTCAAATTTTCACGTGAACGGCTCGAACCTGATTCAGATTTACGATAGCTAGATAGGTTTTATACTAGATTTTAGGTTTAACAATACAGTTTTGTAAAACTAGAATGCAGCTGTCAGCAGAGTAATTGTTTTTGTAAAAATGTGCGTTGCTCAGATAGTTTTATAAAAATTCCCGGAATAGATTTTTTATTATTTTTAATTTAACAACTGAGAAATTAAAAAATGAAGCGTAGTAAAAATTCTATTTACCTTTTTATGGCAATAAATCTTAAAATCACTGTATTATCACATGTAAAATAATTTTACGTTTATAATACAAATGTTAAACATTCTTAACATTTGTTAGTAAAAAAGATTTTGTTAGTTAAAACAGGTGTTTTTAACCTACTCATAAATAATCGCAAAATGACGGATTTTATTTATTTATTTAAAAAGGACGAACACAGGAAAACACTTTCTTTTTTTTTATAAAATTGTAAATCGTTAATAAATAAAAAAAAACTTTTGATTCACAAACAAATTGATAGTAAGGTTAGATCTAGCGTCTAGTGCTCTATAATTATGGGAACAGATATTATACCGTTTACTTTACATACACTTGTCTTTTCTAGTGGCTATTAGTACCTGATCGCATTGAGTCGAAGATACACACGCCATTCAATCAAGCTATCCAATTCACCAGACATCAATGATCAACACTCAATGTGATAGTATTTCAGTCACTGCAGTGTAGGTATCAATATGTACCTATGTTTCAATTTAGGTTCGAATTGTATGACTGAGACTAAGACAATCACTTCCTAAGAACGGTCAACCGTTAATGACGAACGTTCAGTTGTTCTTTCTTAGGCTGGTTTTAGGCTGGTTTTAGGCTGGTTTTAGGCTGGTTTTAGGCTGGTTTTAGTGTCACGCGTACCGTCGGCGCTGATAGGCGAGTGATCTTTATTACAATGAAATAAGGATACTGATTGTTTAGCAGAAATGACTACGCTGATTGCTCTCGTCAGTGCTGGACAATCAGTATCCTTATTTCATTGTAGTAAAGATGACTCGCCTATCAGCGCTGACGGTGAGCGTGACACTAAAACCAGCCTTAGTGTCACGCGTACCGTCGGCGCTGATAGGCGAGTGATCTTTATTACAATGAAATAAGGATACTGATTGTTTAGCAAAAATGGCAACGCTGATTGCACTCGTCAGTGCTGAACAAGCAGTATCCCTATTTCATTGTAATAAAGATCACTCGCCTATCAGCGCCGACGGTACGCGTGACACTAAAACCAGCCTTACGAAGTCCGTTTGGTCTTAATTGTGTGTGTGGAAGCACATGTACTTTGTTTCTGTGTGCGTGGACAAATTCTGAGCGCTCCCTAGCTTACGCACACAGAAACAAAGTGCATAATATGTGAACACACACACAATTAAAACCAAACGGACTTCGTGAGATAGAACAACTGTAACAAAATCGCAATATTTGTTCTCAGGTTGCAAACAAATATTTAGTTCGCTGTCTTTTTTTTTATAAGCTACAGTAAAGTTGTTAGCACGGTGGAGTAGCTTACACTCAAATACTAAAACGCTACTTAGTTTAAGTGGTGCTTATCATTGACATTAACTGACATTAACTTTCATTTTTTATTCGATTCTGAAGAGTAAGAATATCTCAAATAAATAGATAACTACGTCTCAAAATTTAAGAAGCGTTTCAGTATTTGGCCATTATTGTTTGTATTGTTAACCAGCAAACTTTTAAACTAGTAGTTCGCCCCGAACTGAGATCTCGCGCACCGTTGTGTTGATAGCCTAGATTTGGACTTGTTTCTGACTACCCCTATACCTACGTTAAGTGCTCTTTCTAGTGTTTACCACACAAGGATATCTAATGCGCTACCTCAGTTTGATAAAGATTATAGGCATACATGCAATACATTAAGTCGTGTCGTGTTTATATTCAATAGGGCTAGCGCATATATACAATTTTTAGTTGAACAACTATTTAGTTGTGTTTCATAAGTCCACAGCAATATATGAACGTGCGCATATTATCAACTCGATAGTTGATCGACAAAAAAATCAAAAAGCCCCATCGATCTGCTTTTGATTAAAAAGTTGGACAACTATCGATCTCACGCTCATTTTGTATTGCAATGTATTGAAGTGCGCATACCATCGACTAAACAGTCGATCCACGACTGTTCAGTCTCGCATTTGCATTGGAAGCGGCACAACGTTTGTTCTCACAATGGCGGGAACCATTACCGACGACACGGAAGAGTTTATTAATAGTGTAGAAAAAAGGCCCGCGCTTTACATAAAAAGCCTTAAAGAGTATTCCAATATAAATTTGAAAAAGAAACTGTGGGAAGAAGTATGCGTGGAAGTCGTCTCTGGCTTGGGCGACCGGTTTCTTTTAAAACGTATATAAAGTAAAGCACAAGTTAAAACTTTATGGTTAAAAGACATGGTAACTTGAGCGTTGCCTGCACAAGACTGTTGGATTTGTTTGGGTTACAAATCGACTGAAATCGATTGTATGCGCACCTCCGTCGACTCAACAGTTTAGTTGTGTAGAAATCACGACAAGTACACAACTCGACGAAACAGTTTAGTCGATTTAAAAGTTGTATATGTTACGGGCAACTTGATTAATCGGGCAGTATTCATATGGACCGGCCATTATGCATAATGACCAAGAGCGTCGGGCAGTTTGATAAATTTATTACTTTGACCGGTCCATATTCATAATGCCCGACGGCCCGTGGTCCATTTAATAAATCAAGGCTTGAATTTATCACTTAGACCGGGCAGTATGAATAGTGCCCTACTTCTAGCCGGGCAATGTGATAAATTGGATTAAAATCTGTAGGTTAGGTTATGTTAGGTTAGTAAAAAACTACGCGCGAGGCGAGCGAAGCGTGCCGCGGTAGCGGCCGCCGAAGCGCCAGAAATGTAGTAAATCAAATAAAACACTGCAATTCATCTAATTTATTACATTGCCCAAGATAGGGTGGTCATTATTCATAATGACCGGGCAAAGTGATTAATCATGCAGTTTTTATCACATTGCCCAATTGACCCGGTCATTATGCATACGGACCGGTCATTATTCATAATGACCGGATTTATCACATTGCCCGTAACATATATATGCGCTAGCCCATAGTTGACCCCGCGAACTTCGTACCGCGCCTCAGGAAAGGCCTCTTAGTTCGAGAAATTATTAAAATAGCAGTTCAATACAAAATGTATTAGAAAATCAATTTCCCCTCCCCTCCCTCTGCCCCTCCTCCTCCCCCCCTCCATCACCCCTCCCCCTCCCTCCCCCTCCTCCTCCCTACCCCCTACCCCTCCCCCTTCCTACCTCCTCCCCCTCCCTACCCCCTCCCTACCCCTCTCCCCTCCCTTCCCCCTCCCCCTCCCTCCCCCTCCCCCTCCCTCTCCCCCTCCCTCTCCCCCTCCCCCTCGCCCCTTCCCCCTCCCTCTCCCTCTCCCTCTCCCTCTATAATTTTGGTACATGCCCAGCCCACTATTTGCAGGAGTTAGCGTTTGCATACGTGACAGGTTGCAAGCCCATCGCCGCTATTAGAACGTTAACTGGTTTCCTCACGATGTTTTCTTTCACCGTTTAGATCTCGTGTTAATGCGCATTTAAATTTTTCTAATCGAAAAATCCATTGATGATCACGGCCAGGGTTCGAACTTACGACCTATGAATCGAAAGTCGAGCACTCTTCCACTCGGCCAACACGGCTTTTATTTTCAATCTCAAGAAAAAATATCAAGTAGCAACTAAAATCATTGCAAACCAAACCACAACGATGCCACACTCGTTCTCTGTTAACCAGACCTACGAATACATCGAAACTCTATGAAACGGGAGCTCTCTCCATACTTCCGTTAATTGGTTTTCATCAGTTTTCTTTTTCACTGTATTTCAAAAACTATAGAACCTAGAAGAAAACTAAAAACTATTTTGGAATGTATAAATTGAGTACTTTCATATGACACCCCACTCAATATATTTGGGTAACTTTGAAAAAAATTTAACCCCTTGGGAACCCCATATCTTTACAACCCCTTCATCGATTACGCTTATACGCTCCACAGCAAATTTCCATAGCACAACCTATTGACCTATCAAGTTTCATACAGATTGGATAAGCGGTTCGATAGTTATGCGAGAACATAAAAATGAAACATACAAACATACAAACATACAAACATACAAAGCAAAATCGCCTAACTTGCCACTAAGATCTTCGCTCGCTTCGCTCGCTCGATCGATAATAGGTTAAGTAGTAAAAACCCAATAATCTCAAAGCCTACGAGAAGCAAGGTGTACCACCAAACCTAGAACCAAAATCACATTAATGCTATTTATGCAAACATTTGTTATGCCGCGAAGGTTGCAAATCTGGTGGTCACTGGGTATGACCGCTATAAAACGGTCACAGTTTTACAGAAAGCCAGGAGTATGAGCTCTTGTATGCCTAAGTGGTATCCATGCTTTGTTGAAGCTTCGGCTGTTAAGCCTTGGATGGCTTTGTACAGCTCCAATAATTTCTACGTAATCGAATTTGTAGCATATTCTATGTTTGTATTATTGGAAGTGTCTACTCTATGAAATGAATATTACAATTCAATCTGAGCAAATTCGAATTGAGGTATTTGATCAGCTATGTTTCGTATTAGCCAATTGTAGTGACGGAGGTTTAGGCCGCCTAAGGCCTCCGTCATGGCTTAACGACTTAAAAGGACAGACAATTGATCGTGCTTTCCGAAGCTCGGAAGCGCTCAACTGTTAATGCCACTTGCCTTACCAAACTACCCATCCAACGGTCACCCATTCAAATTATGACCACTCTGAACGTCACTTAACTTCAATGATCTATCAACGTCTAAGCAAGCTACGCCACGAGCGCTTCATTAAATTATTTAACTCTATTTTAGGAGCTAGTTTAAAAATTCTTGTCAAAGATATCCCAAAGCTTCAAAGACATCAAGCTGTACTTAAAGGTTCAAGTTACAAGATGTTAGTTAAATGCACACTTTGCCTTTGTCAAGATAAGCTTTTAATCACTTCATAGTTAAAGTTTAGTCTGAGCCGTTGTTGATGGTAAACTATTTAACTAGTTTACCCCGTTATTACTAAGTTTGTAGTAACTAAACTCAGCTCGGAAGTAAAAGCTAAGAAAATTTTCTTCTACAGTTTCTTTAAGATTCCAATTGAATAACAACCAAGAGTTCAAAAGAAAACTCTGCCTTAAAATTACCGATCGAATAACGACTTTAGTTGTAAATCAATATAACACACCTACAAGGGAATTGGACGCGTATTCTGGTTCAAAATCGAACAAGCTCACACATCGAACGATCGATGGTAAGTGATTATCGCCGCATACAGACAACTGCAACACTAGAAGAGCTGCACGTGCGTTGCCGGCTTTTGAGATAGGAGCAGGCTTCTTTTCTTGAAGCTCTCCCTAAGTCGTATTGGTCCGGGAATACTGCTGGCGACCGTTCACTCTACACCAGTGATTCACCCAAAGTGGTCCAGGTGGACCCCCAGGGGTCCACGGGAGACTCGAAAGGGGTCCACGTTGGTTCTCATTTTCTGACGAGTTTTGGGAATATGGTAGAAATGTAGCAGCAGGGGGTCCACCGAAACCAGTAAAATTTTGAAAGGGGTCCATGAGAAAATAAGTTTGGGAACCACTGCTCTACACGGTAGTTGTGTGAGGCAATTGACGTATCGAAATTACGCGCTTTTACACAATACGCTTCAATAAAGTGGATTTGATGGAACCAGTACACCAAATTTAAACTTTACACCTCACAAAGTTATTTTCACACGACAAACGTGTAATAAATAAAAGTGTTATTTTATTGTGTTGTGCTTCACGCTATTCGAAGCCCGAAGCATGGCACAGTTGCCGTATCCATATATTCTTTTTGGTAATGAAGAGCAGTGGTCAAATTACATAATATGGAGACACGATTTCATCCTTTTAAACCGACTTTAAAATAAGCGAGTTTGTCAATTCGACTGTTTTTTTTTTCCAAATCTGATAGATTTTGCGCTGTTATATATAGAGTAACTTCAAAATAGTCTCATATAAAAATTCTAATTGCTATTTTTCATAAAAATTACTTAGTTTTAATTACCAAAAAGGTACAAGTAATAATAGTACAATGAGGGCTATCACAAGTTACCACAGATAGGTATTTTAGTTATAAAAAAACATAGATATCTACAGTTAGTGTAGTCCAGCATCACTGCGATTCAGACTTTAGAAAATGCATCCGATTCAATGATTCTCTAAGAGCCTGTCCAGATGACGCGTCTCACGCGCGAGTCCGCTCGCGCGTACACACTCGCGCGTTCTTGAGATACTAGAGCTACATACAAAATTGAAACGCGCGAGTGGTCTCGCGCGTAGATCGCGTCATCTGGACAGGCTGCGCGCGAGTGGTATCGCGCGTGAAACGCTTCATCTGGACAGGCTCTTAGGAAAATTGACGTTTTGAAACGTCTCTTACCAAATTCAGAATACATTCCGAGAAGTTCTGAATCGCACTGCAGAAAAATATGAATCAAAAAAATAATGACCATAAATTAGTTATTTATGTGAAAGAAAAATAGCAATGTGTAAAATAGGCAATCTTTGTAACAAAAAAGCTCTAAAATTTTCCAAAACATCCGTGAAGGGAAACTAAGATCACAGCGTTAGATGGTATGTAGTGCGACCCTCATAAAACCTGCGAGCTTTGTGCAGCCAGCATGCAGTCAAAGCAATAAAAGTTAATATTTCATACGGCACTATGCGGCAGTCGAAAGGTCAATAAGTGCCATTTCATTTGTGAAAAGTGCAGGGAAATAAATTCTAAGATACACTCGAAACCAAACTTGATATGATTTGAATTCGCTGTAAATAAACCAGGGAAACTACGATCATATTTTTCTGTTTTAGTTTACTGTCTTTTACGAGTAATACTTAGTCCCGGAAGTTTTGTTATATTTTGATATTTAAGCATGTATATTATTGTGTATATCACACTAATATTATAAATGCGAAACTTTGGATGTTTGGATGGATGTATGTTTGTTCTTATAGAAATTGACCGCCACTGAACTGATTTGCCTGAAATTTAAAATATAGATAGATAATGACAGATAGGCCTCTCTCGCCTTGCATCGATTCGCCTTCTCGCTCGCTCTTGCACAGGCTCGCCTAGGCTGGCCCAGTGTGTGTTTGAGCTATAAGGAAGAATGGCTTACTCTCCGTGGCAGTACTCTTCGCATCCGACAGGAACAGGCCAGCGAAGACCACGTCCACCACAAGAAGAGTAATTCCAGTGATGGTGAATGGGATTAGGGTCACGTAGAAGGAGTATGCTCGACTCGCCTGCATCATGTTCGCCACGCCCAGGCTCAGCCAGAGAAGGTGGAGCACCAACCAGACTTGGACCTTACTGGTAACAATGAAGTATTTAAGTAAATCACACTAATATTACAAATGGAACAGTTGGAAAGGGAAGACCTAAGCGAACATACCTGGATCAGATTGGTGATGTTTTGGAGAAAGGCCAGGTCAAAAGTACCCTAAACCGGCGAGCTTGCATGAAAAATGTGATGAGAGTGAATGAGGTGAAAGAGGTCTGTCAAGATCGTAGCAAGTGGAAATCCGTGGTCTCTGCCTACCCCTGTGGGAAAGAGGCATTATGTATGTATGTATGCATGTATTATAAATGCGAAAGTTTAGATGTTTGGATAGATGGATGTTTGTTCTTCTATAACTCGACAACTACTAAACCGATTTGGCTGAAATTTAAAATATAGATAGAAAATGACCGAAAATAGGACATAAGCTACTTTTTATCCGGGTACCACGCTAGCGAAGTTACGGGCGGAAGTTAGTCACACTAATCACACTATCACACTAATATTATAAATGCGAAAGTTTGGGGGCCTTACTTATGTAAGATGTTTAAAGTGAAACACTGGTTAAACAACGTCCTGTCTTTATTTGTGGATAGTTACAAACAGAGACAGGACGTTGTTCAACCAGTATTCAACTTTAAACATCTTTCATAAGTAAGGGGGTGGATGCATGTTTGTTCCTTTATAACTCTACAACTACTGTACATATTTAAAAAAAAAGTCTACAACTACGGAACCGATTTGGCTGAAATTTGAATTGACCTGGAATAGGACATAGATTTTTTATCCGGGTACCGGAGTAAGACATAAAAGAGTTAGTCAAAAGCAAAATTACCTTCGGAACTGCGATGCCACTTTGTTAGTTATCGGCCACACCACAGCAGTAGTCAACTTGCTGTTGGTCATGCTATCTTTAGTGGTTAAGTTGTAGAAATGTATGCAGTCACAAGCCACGGGATCGTAGAAGTAGAGAAGCTTCATCAGCGTTATTTCGTGAAGCTCCGAAGCGTCGGGAGACAGTCGGCAACTGAGGGTTAGCCAGCTCAGTATGATGCAGAAGAATGCTGGAATTTTTATAAGATATAGTTTTATTCTTGAAATAATGAACTAACGATTGAGTTAAAACTTGTGAACTTTTCAAAAAATACAATTATAATTAAAAATTGAAAATTCTTATCATTTGAGTCCAACGGGATCCGAACTCACATTGATTGAAACGATCCTCCTTGAGCAACTATTATGTTATTACTAGAGTTTGGACGAGATCGAACCCAGCCTTCAAAATGATTGTAAAAAAGAATCACAATCTTGTAACTTAGATGCAAACAGCATTCGTCCATCGAAAGACAAAAGCCATACTTACTTTGGTATGATATAGCAACCAAATTCCAAATACCCATTTTAATGATATTTCACTTAAAATCAACTAAAATCAGTAACTGTCACATTACATTCTTGACGAAATCCATTTTAAAATCTAGACGGTCACAAATTCAAGAGGCCTGCGCAATTTGTAACTTGCAAATTAGTACCGCTAGACAAATTATCTATGCGCAAGTAACGAAACCGTTTCAAATTAAACTGTATACCTTCTTCGCTTTGTATTTTCATCTATTTAATGGATTTCCACGAACCTAAATTTCAGGCACACGTTATTCTGTGACTAGTAAATAAATGTTTTTAATATGTTCGGACCGACATAGTACCCAAGTTACCTAATAAATGTACTAAGGAATACCTAATAAAATTCAATTTATTTTTAAAAGCTTTAGGTATATTGTTGCTATTTAATTTACCGTAATACTATGAAAATTGTAGATACAGAAATTTATAATTGCTAAGATGAGTTTATGAAAACTAGCGATACAAAATTTTTCGTAATACAAATACCTTGTGCTAGCGATTAGCATTTTCGCATTACGCTAAAAACTGAAATTGCCGTTTATCTAAAACAGCTGTTGTTCAGGTAAAGCACAAAATTAATGGGCGTCTTGGACAAAGTGATAATGAAAAAATTAATGGCGTCCTTCCCCAGATCCAAATTGAATTTCCCGGGAATAGAGAAACGTTTCCTTTCTTATTACGAGCGATATCAAACCGTTTGTTTGATAAATTAAATTGCAAATTGTAAGAGCTAATAATTGCATTCGCCATAACAGAGGAAAGTTTGCGAGAAGTGCTTGTGCTCAACAATAAAATACAACAACAAAACTTTTTGTTGTTGTATTTTATTATTGAGATTTTGTGTACAGCTGTTATTTAGAATTTAAAAAAAGCTTCTGATCTGACACGCTCGACGTTATGAATCGCAAAAAAGTCACTACATTTAGAAAAGGCGTCACTTTTCGAAGAAAATCTTCAAATCGAGTGCAGTCGATTATAGTGTGAATCGGCCTGCAGGAGAGCGAAGCCACATTATGGCTAATATAACTGATCAATTTTCAATTCCGACTGGTAGTTCCCGAGATTAGCGCGTTCAAACAAACTCTTCCACTTTAAATATTGGTATAGATAGATTAGTTTTTATCGACTGTTCCCGTAGCTTCTTATTTAGTTTATACAATACCTACCTAAAGGTTGAAAGAACGTGTGTCCGCTCCTATTTCTACAATCCAGATTATGTGTTAAGAGCACCTTAGTGTATAGTCTGTAGCGACCTCTACCTGTCGCTGGATGAACTACATAGATACACTACGAGCTTCAGCGAAGATGGCGCCACTCAATATCAGAATGTCTAGATCGCGCAAGTTCACTTCTCATCGCCGATCGGGTTATATACAACCAACCGACAACAACTGTTGGTCGAAAGACCACGGGCAAGTGGGCCAGATGGGCCGGTCTGTTGCAGAGGAACCACCTACTCTGCCTTTGGGGAACTATTCCACTCTGTTCCCCAAATAGTCAAACCTAACATAGGCTTTAAGACACTATTTAACAGACAAATATATTGTGTTCGATGAATAAAATATCTATCTATTGTGACTGAATGCTTATCAGTTATCACATTAAAAGGTTCTCAGTTATTATCCCTCCTAACAAAAGGTTTGTACTCCCCCGGTCGGTAGTAAAGTACATCATCCTTCAGAGAGCTGTCTCGCCTCGCCTCAGGGATGGGCAGGTTCCCTTCACGAATTAACCGCTTTCTGAACTCCCGTCTCTTGATCTTGCTGTGGATGTGCTGGATGATGCGGCAGCTGTAGATGTTCATAGCGAAGATGAAGAGGCCACGCATCCAGCAGGCGGACGCTGTCATTGGAAGCCAGCCGGCGAAGTCATCGATGTTGTCTAGTTTGAGGAGTACGCCCCAACCGCTGTACCTGTAAACATCATCTGTGCTGACTTGATTTCTATTGACTAACATTAGTCGCAGTGTGAGACGCAACCGTGAAGAGTGATCTTACCGCAAGTCCCTCCATTGAGGGGTCTCCCAAATCTAAAAACGATAAATCATGCTAATTTTCGTAGTTCAGCTTACTGTTTGTGGAAACTGAATTCGGAACATTTGACCAATATAAGTTGAACTTTGAAAATTGGCACAATACCGTTTTTAGTTTTGGGAGTAGGTAGGATGTCTACCATCCGTGAGAATATAGTGGTGAGCCTGCTTGCACTTTTTTCTGTAATAATATTTGATTTCAAAAATATACTAACCTTTAAAAATAACTTACCTTAAAATCATTCCCTTTGTCAAGCTCTGCTTAATATGAGACACGTACACAATGGCCATGGACAGATCGAAGAGTATCATAAATATGAACGAATACAAGAAGAAAGTCATAATGAACTTGAGGAAGCGCGGCTTTCTATTGTTGATGGTCAGTTTGATGATGATGGCCATGGCCATCCACACCACGTGGAGGCCTATGCTTAGCTTTACGTAACTGAAACAATAAATTATCACCTAATAGCCACTTTTATAAATGCAGGCGGCCAAATGCGCTTTAGATTTAAAACCACACCGTCAAGGTGCTCTATTCAAAATCCTTTGGATCGCTAGCGTATCAGAGATTTTTCTCACCAATCGATTGTCAATTACTTACTTTCTCGTCTTAGAAGAGAGTCTAGTAGCCACCGTCACCTCCGCTGGTTGCCACTTTATAGGGAGCACATTGAGCCCCATAGTGTCATTGCTGAGTTGAAGGTTCTGAAGGTTCTTTACTGACTTGATCTCGAGACGATACCCGCAAGCCTTCTTGTCGTACAAGTACATAATACTAGCGAGCTTGTAAAAGTCGAATGGGATTTTATTTGGTTCCCAGAAGCAGTAAAGAATTGTGATGGAGGTGACGAACACCAGAACACCTGGAAATGACGAAATGTCACATTCATAGTAACATTCCAAAATCAAAAGATTTGTGTATTTTTCATCTGCACTAATATTATAAGGAGGAAATATTTTTTTGTTTGTTTGTAACGAATAGGTTCCGAAACTATTGGACCGATTACAAAAATTATTTCACCAATAGAAAGCTATATTATCAGGAAATAACATAGGATATAATATATTTTCAAAAAAATTAGGGATCCCGTAAGAAAATTGCAATATTGTAATCCAAGGCAGAAAACTCAAAATAGTTTCTGATCACTACGGGAGTGACGTCGTGAGGGCAATGATAGTAAATTAAACGCTGGACAATATCCGAGGACAATACAATAATAGTGAATGAAAGAGAGCCAGAGGTGGTTCAAGTAGAGGCGAGGCAAACGTCGAATTATGCAAAAATATTCATAGCGCGCCGGTCAAGTATGCAAAGCTATAGAACTGAGTAAATGCACTGCTTTGTATACCTACTTGCGAACATGGCGAGCTGTGAATTAGCGATTTGGATCCGAAAGGCGTGAGTTGAAATCTCAACATCTTTAAATTATGCGTTTCAATATCAATATCATTTATCAATATCATTTTCACAAAAAAAAATACTCCTTAAGAGCCATTATACAATTTCGCACTCGACAAAATCAGCGCTCGGAGGGACAAAAGTTGCTAAATTCTAACACCCAATGAACAGCGCTCCGTTTCTTAGACTAAACGGTTTTGGTAATTTTCATGTGATTGATTTATTTGAGATAGTAAAAATACTTTTTGGGTAGGTACTTAGGTAGGTACCTATAGGTATAACACAAAACAAAGTCGGGTTAGTTACACTTTGAATACAAATAATTACAAAAAATAAATGTTTGTTTTTTTGTCCCATAAACCATATTGTGCTGATCTGATGGAGTCAGGAGCTTTTCAACAGAACTCTTCAGTAAATAGTCCAATTGAGTTGAAACTTGGATCTCAGCATGTCAGTCAAGTTCCGACTACAATGAAATAATATGGTGACAGCTAGCTCATCTGATGATGGAGTCAGGACCTGTTCCATGGAACTTTTTAATGATATGGGTATTAAATGACAGGGCTTGATGAGCGCAACACAATGCTGATCTGATGATGGAGCCAGGACCTGCTCCATGGAACTTTTTAATGATATGGGTATCAAATGAAAGGGCTTGATGAGCGCAACACAATGCTGATCTGATGATGGAGTCAGGACCTGTTCCATGGAACTTTTTAATGATATGGGTATCAAATGAAAGGGTTTGATGAGCGAAACACAATTCTGATCTGATGATGGAGTCAGGACCTGCTCCATGGAACTTTTTAATAATATGGGTATCAAATGAAAGGGCTTGATGAGCGCAACACAATGCTGATCTGATGATGGAGTCAGGACCTGTTCCATGGAACTTTTTAATGATATGGGTATCAAATGAAAGGGTTTGATGAGCGAAACACAATTCTGATCTGATGATGGAGTCAGGACCTGCTCCATGGAACTTTTTAATAATAATAATAATAATAATATAAACTTTATTTCAGGCAACTTAAGAATAGTACAGATGGTAAGAACTAATTCTAAGGCCCATAGAAATAAATACCTTAAACCTAAAATACATATTAATAAAACTTAAACTAGGTGATGATGGATGATTTATGATGGAGTCAGGACCTGCTTCATGGAACTTTTTAATGATATGGGTATCAAATGAAAGGACTTGATGAGCGCAACACAATGCTGATCTAATGATGGAGTCAGGACCTGTTCCATCGAACTTTATAATGATATGGGTATCAAATGAAAGGGTTTAATGAGCAAAACACAATGCTGATCTGATGATGGAATCAGGACCTGTTCCATGGAACTTTATAATGATATGGGTATCAAATGAAAGGGTTTTATGTGCGAAACACAAAGCTGGGTTAGGATTTACTTTTGACTTCGATTTTTGATGTTTGATTTTTCATTTTTAATCTTGATTTTAATTTTAAAATCAAAATCAAGAAATAAAAATCAAAATAAAAATCCGAGATCCGAGAATCGAGAAATGAGAAACAAGAATCAAGAATCACAAATCAAAAATTAAAAAATTGAAAATCAAGAATTAAGAATCCGAGATACAAGATCCGAGAATCGATAATCGAAAATTGAAAATCAAGAATCAAAATCAAGAATCAAGAACCCGATATCCAAGATCCGATAATCAAGAATTGAGACTCGAAAATCGAAAATCAAGAATCCGAGATCCGAGAATAGAGAAACTGAAATTGAAAATCAAGAATCAAGAATCAAAGTGAAAGTCAAAATCAAGAATCAAAGTCAAAGTAAACCCCGACCCAGCTTTGTGTTTCGCTCATCAAGCCCTTTCATTTGATACCCATATCATTGTACAGTTCCAGGGAACAGGTCCTGACTCCATCATCAGATCAGCATTGTGTTTTGTTCATCAAGCCCTTTCATTTGATGCCCATATTATCATTAAAAGTTCCATGGAACAGGTCATAACTCCATCATCAGATCAGCATTATGTTTTGCTCATCAAGCCCTTTCATTTGATACCCATATGATTAAAAAGTTCCATGAACTAGGTCCTGACTCCATCATCAGATCAGCATTGTGTTTCGCTCATCAAACCCTTTCATATAATACCCATATCATTAAAAAATTCCATGGAACAGGTCCTGACTCCATTATCAGATCAGCATTGTGTTGCGCTCATCAAGCCCTTTAATTTGATACCCATATCATTAAAGAGTTCCATGGAACAGGTCCTGACTCCATCATCAGATCAGCATTGTGTTGCGCTCATCAAGCTCTTTCATTTGATACCCATATCATTAAAAAGTTCCAGGGAACAGGTCCTGACTCCATCATCAGATCAGCATTGTGTTGCGCTCATCAAGCTCTGTCATTTGATACTAGGGCATCGAGAACCGGCCCTATTTCAAGAACCGGTTTTTTCGGTTCCAGTTTCAACACAGAACCGGGTACCCGGTTCTTTCGGTTCTTTCGGTTCCTATGATAATTTTTTTTCAAATCGAATCGATTTTTGTACCTTTGCACACGAAAGGCAAATAATGTGAAAATTACCGGACTATTGCTTTAATAAAGCACGCATGTAAGATCCTCCTACGCGGAAAGAGGATATCAAACCTTCGGTATGCCAACGATACCGTTCTCCTAACAACATCCGTGGAATATATGGAAGAATTCTTCTCAAAGACTTGAGCTTGAGAGTAGTATCACTGGTATCGTAGTCAACAGGGCGAAAACCAAAAAAATTGGTAGTGGATCGAGCGGGCAAACTAACAGATGCCACCTGCAACATCTCAAGCATCCACTCTGTTGACCACTTATATCTACCTAGGATCAAAATTAATATTGTAAGGATGGCAGCTGTGTCCCGGAGATAAAGAGGCGTATGATATAATATCACATCACACTATCACACTAATATCACATCACACTAATCACACTTCACACTAATCACATCACACTGCGAAACAATGCGAAAGTTTGGATGTTTGGATGGATGTTTGGATAGATGTTTGGATGTATGTTTGTTCCTCTATAACTCGACAACCACTGAACCGATTTGGCTGAAATTTGAAACATAGATAGATAATGACCGGGAATAGGACATAGATTACTTTTTATCCCGAAAAAATGCACAGTTCCCGTGGGATAAACAAAATAGTAGTCCACGCGGGTGAAGCCGCGGGCGTCAGCTAGTAATTATATAATTGCAAAAGATGAATAGCATCTGGGAGAAGAGAGGAATAGCCTCTCTTCTCCCAGATGTTATTTAGGCAGGTCATTAGGTAAAACTAAGATCAGATTGATACGGGCATTTGTATACATTCATACATAAAATCACGCCTTTCCCGCAGGGGTAGGCAGAGACCACGGATTTCCACTTGCTACGATCCTGACACACCTCTTTCGCGTCATTCACTCACGCATTTGTATAAGTATTTGGTATTCCCTATCTATAGAGGAGAAACGTGGACAATTCTGGCCAGAGAAAGGAAAAGGATCGATTCATTCGAGATGTACCTGGAGGCGAATGCTAAGAATACCGATAAACGCACCAATGTATCGATCCTATCCCAGCTGCAAATTAAAACCCGACTTCAGCCACCAATGCATTCTTTCATACTTCGTGAAAGACTCTTCGTATTCAAAATTGCACACGGTTGTAAGTGCCACGCTAAACAGAAACCAGTGGAGGCCGAAGCTGACCATAGTCAGCTTCGGCCTCAGACCTCAGATCCTCAGACGTGATGGAATGACGAGAGGGAGAGAGATAATTTGTTAGAATTTTGTAAGTAAAATCTTACAATATTCTACAATTGTAACAAAAATCAAACAGGGAATTTATAAACAAAGCTATAATTTAAATCTTTTAAACAATCACTACAAAATGGCGGATGGCATCACGGTTTGAGGCAATGTATGCCTGTCTGCCCGCCCCCCACTCCGTACCCCTCATTTCATGCAACGCCTTGATGCGTTGTGTGACTTGTGATTGTTATTGATCAACGTTATTCACAGGTTTTTAAAAGAACCGAAAGAACCGAAAACCCGGTTCTTAATATTTTGAGAACCGGTTCTTCTTGGAGCCCCAAGAACCGGGTAATCCCGGTTCTTTCGGTTCCGGGTAAACCCGGTTCCTATGCCCTATTTGATACCCATATCATTAAAAAGTTCCAGGGAACAGGTCCTGACTCCATCATCAGATCAGCATTGTGTTGCGCTCATCAAGCCCTTTCATTTGATACCCATATCATCATAAAATTCCATGGAACAGGTCCTGACTCCATCATCAGATCAGCTCGCTGTCACCCTATTATTACATTATTAGTTACACAACAATTCAGATCATTATTCTGCTTTAACGGCCTTTTTAGCCCCGCAGAAAATATTTAAAAATAGGTAATTAATAACTTAGCAACCAATGTATCAAACGCTCCTATTTCGCTATATTCTTCGTAGCCGGCGACGTGCTTTGCGAGTCGACTCAGTGCGAGCTCCGGGATGCAAAGCGATACGTCCACCCCCTAGAAGCGCTCGGCGCGGTCTGCTTGCGTCGAGTAGATAGGGTAGTAGATACGACGCGTTTTAGGTTGTTTTAAAAGATTTTTCATTGCCAATTTTTTAATCTTTTTGCATTTTTTTTTTCAGAAAAGGATTGATTTTGAACTAAAGTTTATTTCTGTTTTGTTAATTTTACGAACAAGAGTTCTAAGTCAGTTCTAAGTAGCCAAAATCAAAAGCAATTCTTTGGCCGTTTTCTCGAAATTTGGACTAAGTTAAAGATTTTTTTACTCAAAAACTAAATAAAGGTAGTAAAAAGTGATCCATTTAATAGTTTGGTTGACTATCACAGCCAAACATCGTAATTTTTTTATACCATTTGGACGTCAAAATGATTCGTAAATATGGTGATTTCTAAACCTCTTACAGCAAAAATTCACAAAACAGTCGCCGGTTTGAGGTCGATTAATCAAAAAGAAATAATAAAAATACAAAAGTAGCTCATTTAATAGTACAAAATTGAAATGATATTTCATGCTGTGCCATAATTTTTTTATAAATACAGTGTTTTCATTGAAAAATCCTGCCCCAAAACATCACGTAAATCAGAAAATTTTGTATAATGCCTCTTAAGTAAACTATTTCAATATTCTTTACCGAAGAGGTAATTACCGAGTGGTATATACCAACTGAATTAGGTAGTTAGAATTTACAAGGAAAATTAGCCATCATTTGCATATCTATAAAATAATTATTTCAATAATGTTACCCATAAACTTCACGTGGAAATAATGTTCAGTCATAATGATAAAACCGCATTTTATGAAAATTGCTTTTTCTTTTGCGAAAGAGTGCGTGCTGATGGCTCGCGTGTGCATGCAGTCGTGTTATTTTTTACAACATTTCAAAGCCCTAACAACCCTGTAAACTTATATGTAAATACGAAAATGTACATAAAACAATGTTTGTTATGGCTACAAGTGAACGAAAAAACATGGAAGCATTCCTTGAGCTAGAAAATTACCCAGCAAAAAGTATGCTGCGGTAGGCGGGGCTTGAAAACTGTGCTGCAAACGAAATTAAAACAATTTAAACCCAACCATCGAGGGATTAAAGTCGACTTTTAACTGCATCCCGATCCATTATTGCCTAATCAGCGAATATGTTTTGACGTGTGTTTTGTGTCATATTGCAAGCACATTTCCCTTGAAGGAATGCTTTCATGTTTATTTGCGTTCACTGATGGCTACTTAATACTATGCCGGATATTCTTCCGGCTTAGACCAGCGAGTTTATCATTCTAAGCCCCGACGACCGTGATTTAGTTTGCCTTGATAAATTTCTAGTGCTTGAGACACTTCAATGTAGATGGATTCATGAGTAGAGAGGAGTAGAGTTAGACCAAATAAAAGATGGATGGATTGTGTGAAAGTTGAAATTCGTAATGGAGTGAGTGTTGAGATGACTGCTGGTCAGGCTGATAGAGAGAAATGAAAGAAGAATATTTGTTGTGCCGGTCCCCCGCAATATGGAACAAGGGCAGGAATACTGGCAGGAAGTAATGGTATTTGCTTTTCCATATTTTATTAAAGTTCTCGTGTGGAGGCCACGGACCGGCAAGCGCAGTGTTGGATGTCCACAGACAAGTTGAACAGACGATCTTGTAAAAACTGCAGGTCGGCGGTGGATGTAGGCCACTACCAACCGCAGCACATAGAAATTTTTGAGGGAGGCCTAAGTCCAACAGTGGACAACGGCAGAGATGATGATGATTATTTGAGTTTGCTGACAGACTTACATTGCACTATAATAAAAGTGGTGATGTACAGGCATCTCTTTTTGTCTTGAGGCAACAAAAGGGTCGGAGTTTCGGTTGTTATGCTCTTTCTAATCATAATTATCTACTTTTTATTTTTACTGATGGCACAGAACCACAGAACATTATAATATGCTGTTGCGACAGCAATAATAACTTTGATATTGAGCAAATAAACAATATGAAAAGACAAAGTTATTTTGACAGATCGAAATGTTTCGTCCTCGGAAGTTTCGTCAAAGGTCCAAGAAGTTTACCACAAAGAACTTGTATACTACAACACTCCTACAATACGATATGGTATATGGTTTACCAGTATTAATACTTATATGTTCTGTGATCCAAACTATGGATCGAAAAATAAGATTTTTCTAACAAATTAGCTCTGTTACCTATTCATTAATGGATTTATAGGCTTCATAGCTCAAGCAGCTGCTTAATTGTTATTTCTTTCCAATGGAATATAACATGAAAATGAAACATTTCAAAGCCTTGCTAAAATTACAGCTTATTGTGAATAATTGGGTAGGTGTTTGTAATTAGGAACCTAAAACCTTAGCACGAACCAATATGATTTTCGCTCACCTGATTCAACCAGTAACAAAAGCGGATTATAGCCATATAGCACGCTCTCAAGAGCTGAAACAAAGGCTTTGACAGCTATGACGTTTCAAAGCGCGTCGTCAAATGGGTGATGACGTATATGCTTGTTCGGCTTCCAAAGACTGTTTGTTCACAATCGGTGTGTCCTGTCAACTCGTGTCGGACTTGACGGTAGCTTTGTTCTAGCGAGCCCACATCTACAGTATTGAACAGTGTTTTGTTTGTAATTTTTATATCAGATGCAACAGGATTGATTAGTTCTAGTGAGCTGTTGATGAACTGTTTAGTTGTTTGTAATTTTTTATGTATGATGTGACGAGAAATCATTGGGTAAAATTTCAATAAATATGGCGTAATAGCACAAAATAAATTACAGTACTGTAAAAGTTAAGAGACAGCATTGGATTCAGCAGTGGATGTGGATTCGATATAACCAAAAATAACAATAATTATTGGCTTCAATTTCATTAGTTAGTGACCAAGGAAGTTATATAGGTACATAAGTAACTAGGTATATAACTTCCTTGTTAGTGACCAAGCGAACTGCCATATCCTACGTTAAGTTTATCTACATTATAGGTTTACATAATATAACTAATATTAATGTAAATATATAACAACATTTAAATTGTTATTTTCAGATGTCAGAACGATTGAAATGTTTTTTGATTTTGTTAAAAATCAATTGAACGTAAACCTAAGTTCAAATCACAAGTGCCATAAAGTCTGTCTCAAACGGCAATACAATCAGTTTACATTTTAGTTTTCAATTACATCTGGAACCATAAAATACAGCCACGAAATAAAAAGTAAATAAATTGTGGAGAAGTAAGCAATCACTCGCTCCCTTTGTTTCAAATGTAAAGGAAAATGTTGGCGCGTGGTCCTGACGTGACCTCCGTACAGTCAACAACCAGAAAGAATAATAACTCTGGAACTAAAGTTGCAAAAAATTGGACAGCGTGTTACGTGGCAGTAGTATGGACTTTCTTGTTCAAGATTTTGCAAAATAATGTTATCTACGAGTATACACTATCTACATTATACTAATATATCTACCTAATAAAGCGGAAGAGTTTGTATGTTTGAACGCGCTAATGTCTGGAAGTAAGTAGGTAAGTAGTCAACGTCACAAAAAGACCCTTAGAAACCGAGCAAAAAAAAAGAAAGCCAGAGAAATCCCTTGGTTTACCTGAATCAAAACTTGATGGCGCGACTAAAATGATCCAATTCTAGATCAAAAGATCTAGAGCAAAATCTAGAGCAAAAATACCCGGGCGATACGAAGTTCGTTGTGACAGCTAGTCATGTTAGAAAGGAATACTATTATGAATGAATGGGTATGCGAGAAGAGGTAGAAGGAAAAGTGAAATGGATTGAGTGAAAGATGACACGAGAAAAAAAGGGTATGTGTCACCCATCTGACTTGAAGTGGACCAGAATTGGCTTAGCTATTTTTGAGCCATTTATTGATTTGTAATCATGTTCTAGTGTAATTTGTAAAGTAACGTAAACCTATTTCATTTTCATAATGCGTATCCATGTTAAAATTACCAAACAAACGGCTTTGTAATGTAAATCATGTTTCATGTTAGCAAACATCTTTGTGTACCTACGGCTGCACTTCGACCGAAAAATGTCACCGAACAAACACAAATTATGTAAGAAACCTCTTTTATTTGACATGCTTGACATGGCCGTGACCTAAACCTGTTTCTTTTGTTTTTGGAATGTGAAATATTCAGAAATATTTCAGAATGCATATTTTCTTGTGATTTTCTTCACTTAACATGGCTACATGGGTTTTTTGTTTTGTTTTAATTATTTTTTTCCTTGTATTATTCGTGTATCAAAATATTTTACTGAAATAGGTACCTAAGTTTTGGTCAATTGATGACGACTACAAAACAGAGGAAAAAGGGTTAAGGTTTATAATAAAAATAGTTTTTACTCGTAATATAATTTTTTTATTTACGTTCAGATTCATTTTCATCTCACAGGTTTCTTGTAATTCTAACACCATTTTGAATTCAAAAATGTTCGTTTAAATCAGTTTAGAAGAGCTGGACGTATGCGGCAGATGGCTGGACCTGGGGCACAGCGGTGTACACGTACAACGGAGCGCGGTCTTCATTTTTGTATTGAAGTCGGGCCGTGTACGCCATATTCCTGAAATCATTCTCAGTTTGGTACTGCACTCTTTGAAGCTGGGAACCTGGTAGCAGAACGTAGTAAGCTCCCTGGTTGCTTAACACCTCAGCATCTTTCGGTGACTCTTCTATCTTCTCTTTTTGTAAACCTTCAACTTGAAGACTCTCGTCACCACTGGCTTCCGCTTTGTCGGTTGTAGGCGCACCGTATTCGGTTGAAAGATTATCAGGAGTTCCGTACTGTTGTTGAGGAGCTGTGTAGGTCTGAGCAGGTGCACCATAGCTGTTGTCCGGTACTCCGTATGTTGTGGCTGGAGCGGCTTCGTTGGGGAGGTTGAAAGGCCTGGGGGGTCTGAATCCCGCCGCAGGGTAAGGAGCGTAAGAACCAGGGGTCGTCGATTCTCTGTCAAGTTCCTGTCTCTGGAACCTGAAGTTCTGAAGGTTCTGTCTGTAGCTTTGAGGCTCGGCGACCGCCACCGCCACGATGAGTACTACACAAGCAAAGGTCTTCATTGTTGCTTACTCGGTTGACTGAAGCTGAATGATGCTGTGTCCAAACACATACGCTTTTATATACAGAATCCTGAGTTTCCTGCAGTTTCCGTTTTGCCCGGACGTTGTTCGAAGATTCTCCTCCATGATCGATATTCCGCGTGGGCCGCGACATTGGCCGCCTAAGCGAGGAGCGGTTGCGTAACGGATGCCGATTAGGACCTGTCATTGTACTACGCGAACGTGACCGGCCTGCAGAACGGAAGAGGTGACGAACTTAGAAAATTAGCAGCTAAAATATTCATGAGATGAGAAGAAATCGCTTTCGTTCTCGGTAGGGAGACGGGTGTTAATTCTAGTGATTGCAGACATTAGGTTGTGTCATGTGTTTTGGCAGCAACTGCAATAGGGGTCCCGAGTCATGCATTATTTATGAAGAAGCAGTTATGGAGTTCAATGGGACATGTCAAGTGCATTAGTAAGCGTGACCGAATTGTGGAATAATGAATCATTTCTTTTGACGTTGCTTCACAAGAAACATTTGCATATTTATTGTATCGTCTAACTTAGCCGAATTAGTAGTCTAGACTTTTCGTTTCAGCACATCATAATTCATTTTGTATTTTTATGATAAATCTTTGATAACAATGAATTTAAAAGTAGGGATTTGCAAGCAATGTTACATCACCTGAGCAAGGCATATATTTCTTGAAACAAAATAAGATTCGTCAAAAAGAGATTTAAAAAGTATTTCGCATTTATTCCCGAGCGTGACGAGCGCAAGTTCGCTCCACTTTGCCCATGCATGTTTATTTCAAAATGGCTGCTTGACGTTTAATTAAGAGGGAAACGACGTCTGCCGTCGCTCGCTAGCGGGAAAAATGAAAATTATGATCTATCGGGATTATTCCCAGCAGAATCTACTTAGCTGGTCTTTGTTTTCGATGAAAAACTTTGTAGATTAAACGGAAATATGGGTGCTTTAGTTTTACTAACTTCTTTTTTAAATTGACTTTATGCCAAGTATCGACATCGTCGTTTGAGATTGTGTGCGTTACTTGTAGCCATGCGTGTTAGTTTGTTTAAGTTGAAGTTATATTACCCTGTAAGTACGGTTTGTACCTTTAAGTTAAGCAGGTAATAAAGCCTATCCGAATTAGGGTTGGGGAGGTATATAGTAAGTATACACTTACCTACCTATATGTATATACCTACCATATTCAAATTAGCGTAGGTACATAGCGAATACAGAATTATCAAAAATAAAGACAACTCAAGCAACCTGTATTATAAAAATTATGTTCACGTCAAAATAAATAAAAATTCTTCATTGTAGGAACGTATGGAATTTAAATCTTATGTGTTATTGTACAATGCCCGTTATTTACAATTATGCAGTTTTGTCACTTTCAGTCTATGAAAAGAGACGGTATATAGTTCAATTCCTATTGTGATTCTCCTATAACGGCCTTTTCAGCCCTGAAGTTCTTGTGCGTGAAACTGAAGACCGCAGCTTAGTGTCGTCAGTATGATTTGTAAAAAATATCTAAAATATTATTTCTTTTCATATTTACAAGATTACTTAGAGCCTGTCCAGATGACGCGTTTCACGCACGAGTCCGCTCGCGCGTACACACTCGCGCGTTCTTGAGATACTAGAACTACATACAAAATTGAAACGCGTGAGTGGTCTCGCGCGTAAATTGCGTCATCTGGACAGGCTACGCGCGAGTGGTTTCGCGCGTGAAACGCTTCATCTGGACAGGCTCTTACGTTTGGCTTGGGCACAGAGAAATGAACAGAGAAACAGCGGTCTAACATTGACTTTTATAATAGCCTATTCTTGTAGGGCTGTCACTTATGGAAATAAACTAACTGCGCCGCGCGGTGTCACTCGCGTAGTGTTAAAATAATAAACGGACAGCTGGTACTGCTGACGGACGGATGGTATTTGGTCTGTAGGTACTCTGACAGACATGTCGAGTTTCAATTCAATCGGCTAATTTACAGAGGAGTTCTTTTGAACAGCTCCTGACTCAATCATCAAACCAGCTCGTTGTCACCATGTAGGTACCTAATTAAAGTGTAGTCGGGACTTGACAGACATGTCGAGTTTTAACTCCATCAGTTTATTTACTGAGGAGTTCATGATCAGCTCGAAAATACCAAATTATTATAAGTTTAGGTATCCGAATTACATACAAATGCAAATTTTCAAATCGATGCGACAATGAAAAGTACTTACCTAGATTAAAATCGACTTTAAATATTAGTAAACAGGTACCATTACCTACTTATTAGGTAGGTACTTACAGAAAATTACTTCAATAATATTTCAATAAAATGGTAGTAGGTAGGTACGTAAACTTACCGGTCACTTTTTTTGAGTAGGTAAGTAGGTAGGTATGTGAAAAATGATAACTTTTTATTTTTCTCTGCATGACTTTGCCTAGCTAGATGTAAGTACCTACTCACCTTGGCTGAATGAAAATGAACTCTAAAAAGACCGCGCCACAGATTCATTAATAGTTACTACGTAACCCGCGCGGCCGCCGCATACTCGTAGCATTCGCGGCCTCCGAGCGTCCCTTACCGCATAGCCGCCGGTCGGCCGCCGGAGTTTGCCGAGACTGGCCGAGAGCTCACGAAGCGGCCGCCCGCCGCTCGTAAGTGAGCCTGTCGGTGAACGCGCACGCACACAACGCTGCGCATGTAGTGAAGTACCTATTATCGCGCGTTGTTTGAGTTTGTCTCTCTGGTTACTCGGTGGCTTGGGTATCCCATCCCAATTTTGGCGTGAATTGGAAAACGCTAAAACCTGATTGTTTTTTGTTTCGTATGTAATGTAATTCCCCGTGCACAGAGTTCCATTTGGGGATAGTAAATTGAGTTTTTAGAACCGTTTCGTATTGTGATGTTGTGATTACATTACAGAGGGTCGGGTTATCGGGTATTAAATCTTGGGCTGGTGCCGTTTCGTTAATTTAATTTTTTTATTGTTTGATCAGCTTTCAAGCATTGCAAGCTAATTTTATGAGATACTCATAGAGGTAGGTATGTAAAGTAAATTAGGAAAATTATTTTACCCTTTATAAAATAATTATTAGTTTTAAATTGGTCTTTAGAATAAAACAATCTATGAACTGACTAGTAATTCTTATATGCACTTACTTTTTGTTTTACCTTAGTACTTATCGCCATAAATTCTCAAAAGATCTAAACATAAGATCTACTAATTTTTTAAACTATCATGGTTACGAACATAAATATTATTATCAATGGGATAATTGCAACTGCGTCGAAATATCGGGAAGCAAGAAAACTCGATAATCATGGTAATTATCCCGTTGATAATAAAGTAAGATCTACTAAGCAATAGTATTGAAAAAACATAGAATTAGAATTCCCCCTAAAGTTTCAAAATTAGTATTCGTCCCATTTAAGTGATTCAGAGTCACAGGACATGTTTATGTTACCGACCTTTGCTCGAACCGTGGAGGAAGAAGGTGCTAAACCACAAAAGCCTTCATTCGGAACCTTCTTGATACGTGTTGAAAATTGCGTGATTAGATTTTAATCAAATATATTATACGGAATGAATATCTGAGGAAGTTAAGTTATATTTCCGCATGCAATGTACTTTGTTTTTTGGAATAAATAACTATGAACTATGAACTATGATGGTTTATGACTCAAATTATTAAGCATATCAAGGTCTGAACGGTGAAGGAAAACATAGTGAGGAAACCTAAGCTTTCTAAGCGTCGATAGGCTTGCAACCTCTCACGTAATGTTTACTTCTGCAAAATTTAGGCATGTACTAAATATTTGGTCAAACTCTGTCTACCTTAAACATCTTCAGAGGATCTAAAATGACCAAAAAAAGAACTGATAGAAATAGTCTACCGCACCTTGAGAATACAGTCGTAGCTCTTAAGACGTTTCAAAGTGGTACACTAATGATCTTATTGAATAAATGAATTTGACTTTTGACTTTTGGTCCAGTATCTCATTTCATTTTTGATCTACCGGGATGTGTCGTGCTTTTTTACCCGACTGCGCAAAGCAAAGGAAGGGTAATGTGTTTATCAGTCTATGTATGTATGTTTGGATGTTTCTATGTGGCACTCTAGAGGCCAAACGCGTGGACCGATTTTGATAATTCTTACGTCAATCGATTCGTCTGAACCTTGGGAGTGTTAATAAGGCATGACAGTAATCAAAATTCACCAGTGCCACCACCAGACGCCTTAATGTCAAAATTAAAAAAATCAAAATCGTCACACCATGTCAAGTGGGGTATCGTTGAATAGGTATTTTAAAATCAAATTTAGGTTCCTTTTACCATTTTCCATTTTAATTAATAGTTTAGGAAAAATAACGGTTTAAAGTTGATTAATAATAATGCTCGCTATGGATGTTTCTATGTGGCACTCTAGAGGCCAAACGCGTGGACCGATTTTGATGATTCTTACGTCAATCGATTTGTCTGAACCTTGTGAGTGTCACTAAAGACATGAAAGTAATCAAAATTCAGTAGTGCCGCAACCAGACGCCATATTGTCAAAATTCAAAAATTCAAAATCGTCACACCATGTCAAATGGGGTATCATTGAATAGGTATTTTAAAATCAACTTTAGGTTTCTTTTACCATTTTTCATTTAAAATAATAGTTTAGGAAATATAACGGTTTAAAGTTAATTAATAATCATTCTCGCTAATTTACGTACCAAACTTTAAGAAAAAATAAACAAATCTTAATAATCATCATAACTAAAAAGTGTAAAATAAAAAATTATTTCAAAAAAACAAAAAACCCGACTGCGTTAAAACTAAAAAGAAAAAAAACAAGCCTGCAAAGAATTACTCACAGTCGGGACCCAAAACATTGGGAAGATTTGATTGGTAATCAAATAAATGGGTACCGACTGTGAGTCATTCTTTGCAGGCTTGTTTTTTTTCTTTTTATTTTTAACGCAGTCGGGTTTTTTGTTTTTTTGAAATAATTTTTTATTTTTACTATTGAAAATGAAAAATCTTATCAAAATTTTCAATTACGACGGGATTCGAACCCGCAATGATACAAGCGATCATTCTTAAGCCTGAGTGCCTTTACCAACTCGGCCACGGAATCCATATTTGTCAGGTTGAAAATCTTGTTAAGATTTATCGATTAACGCATCGATGAGCGCCATCTACAGGATAACTACGAATTTTTTATACTCTTTTACTTAGCCAAAAGAATATCACGTCGGTCGATCGCATTAATTAATTAACAGTCTATTATCAGGACATTAGGGAGACCATCTATAACAGCTCCCGTGGGTAATTTATTTAATTGCCGACGATCGGTTTCCTAACTATTTGCCAACGTCGTACAGCAAGGGTGACACTTTTATTCCTTCTTCCATTCCTTCTGTATTTGAAATGTAAATTGGCTTGAAAATTTTACCACGTTTTATTAAGTATTTTCTTGTTTGTCAGCCTATCTGTTGTTCCGTAAAATAGTGTCATGAAGACGAAACAATTTCATGGAAATTAAAATTTATTTTAAAAATAAACATAAATAAAAAACAACCTTGTATAATCAGCCTTGCTGCTCCCTTGCGGCGTTACCCGCGTAGTGATGGTATATAATGACGATGATGAAAATCCTATATGCTTATGGAATAGCCTATAACCTTCCTCAATAATGCAGAAATAATTTTTCAAATCCGACTGGTAGTTTATTTTAAAAACACAAACAAAAATACAAACTCTTCTGCTTTAATAAATATTGGTATGGTATAGATTGGTATAAGTAGGTAAGTTTATAGATTAAAATGGAATAAAATAAATTCTCCAATAGATGTTTATTTTATTACAGTTATCACAATGGATCCAAAAGTCAAAAGTCAAATTCATTTATTCAATAAGATCACCGTCTTAAGAGCTAGGTGATTCTACTCCTGTTCTTTCGCGACCAAGACCGTGAAGAACAAGGGCAACAAACACGGTTTGGGCATTCGTGAAGTTAGGCTTTTCGCTGCTCAGTAGAAAATTTTGTATAAAAAGTTGCAGTGCGCATCGAAACGGCTAACTTCACGAATGCCAAGATTCGTTGGAAGAAGTGTATCGCCGTTATAGAACGTTGGTCGTTTTCCAGAAAGCCAGGGCTTCAAAGTCAGACGTGCCACGAATTATAGATGCAGCGATAGTGCCCACAGAATACGTAACAATTTGCTTCTATAAATCAGAGCGAGTCAACAATGATACTAATTGGATGATATGTATTTACGAAATTTCGTGATATTGAGGCGTTATTTTGTAAAATTAAAACGAAGATTAAATTTTCTTAATCACAAGGCGCGGTAGACATTGTCACATATCCTTATTTAAATCTTATGCGGCTTATACTGGGCGAGCCTAAGCCAGCGCGAGCGAAGGCGAATTGATGCAAGGCGAGTGCTACCGTCCAGACGTTTGGCGAGTCTATGCAAACCAATCCAAATTGGCGCTTGTATTCATTCGGCCAGCTAGGCGAGCGACGGCAATCCAAATGGTGCTGTCCACACGTTGGCATTGGCGTTCACTCGGCGAGCATGTGCCAGCGTGCTGTAGAAAGCTGTTAGAGGTAGTCCAAATATTATCATGCTTAGGTACGGATTACAGAAATTTTCGTTAATTTGATTTTGTAATAATTATGATACGATAAATAATTTAACGAGCTTCACTTTGTGCAAATAGCATCCCATTGGAAATTCGTTATTTAATTTTAAAAAGTTGGAAGAAAACTAGCTGTATTGCTAGCTATAGCTTGACTTTTCATTTATTCATTTAATATAATTGTTATTTGACTTATAATTTTCTGTGGTGTTTAAACGGCTTAAATTAATTTGTGTAATTAATAAATTAATTATGGACATTGTCTGCAATAAATAATATAATAAATACCTGTAATATTTTCATAACGTGAAAAATCACATGAATGTTTTAAATTATATTTGCAAGTGGTTATAAATAAAGTAAATAATGCTACAATTGTAGTATCCATATATTTCTGTAATCTAGGTCAAACAAACCACGAATATTATATTTCTTTAGCAAGCCTCATTTACGATCAGAAATCGTTCTCATAATGGTCTCATATTACATTGACAAGGAACATCATCTCGTCGGTCCACACGTCCTTCAATGTCCCGTGGTATTACCGAGAGGAAGTTAATGGCCTAACCCAAGGCTGCCCAAACCCAGGCCCGCGGGCCACGAAGTGCGCACGAAATATTAATATTAATATTGCATGCGATCTACGCTGAGTATGGCTGCACAAAAATGTATCACTTCTAACTGCTACAAAACCCATATTTACGCAATAAATTACTTTGATTTGATTTGAAGTGCCGAAGTAGCCAACGCATTTAGAATTTCCCGCAAACGGCTGCGGTTGATTGCCGCTATCGAACATTTTCCCAGCCTAGGTAATATGAGAGGAAAATTAGGAAATAATTCACTTGATATCTCAAAATATCACAGTCAAATACAATCGTTACCTACTTCAGTCTTTCGAGAATAGACTTCAGGATTTCGAAATAAACAAAAAAAGTATAATACTTATTGCTTTTTATGAAACCATTTTCAATTAGGTGCTTTTAATGAAGTGACGGTATATTCTGCCAACATCTAACTAGAAATTACCGAATTGCAGAACCACACATCCCTGAAACGATTATTGACTGAAAAAGTTTCTTCACAAACACAGCAATCTTCAGAAAGAGCAATTGTAGTAGGTAACATACTAAGGAATAGCTGGCCCGCAGCCTACCACAGAAACGAAATTGTGGCCCTCCTCCAAAATTAGTTGGGCAGCCTTGGCCTAACCCAACTACGATCTCGGGTCACTGGGCCATGGATCGTACCGCAAATGGCTATTTTACATAAAATGAGCCGGTTACCCGAATTTATGGGCTCATTTCCGCATGAAGGAAATCAAGCGTGAAGTTATCTTACTCGGTTTACTTATATTTTGATTTTATTTATAACAGATCAATTACTCTTACGTTCTTATTTGAAATCCGTTTTGGATTGATGACTCCTGATATTCAATCCAAGAGCGGTGAACTCAAATTCTGATTATGACAATAATTATGCTAATACATGCAAACAAACTTTGTAACAATCTGAAAACAGTTAAAATATAATCACAAAAATGTAAAGTCCCTAGGTATAATCTAAACTTAACAGAAAAATCAAATAATAAATATTAGGTATGAACCCTTTTCAAATTTCAAAAAGGATAACAAAATTACTAAACAAACAAAAGGTTTTTAAAAATCGTCTAACTCAATCCGAATTGAGTTAGGATCACGGCGATTCATTTGAAAGTCAAAAAGGTCGGAAATATTTTTCATTGAGCCTCAATATGTTTGCAAATCGGGACTGAATGGGACTGGGTTCCTGTCACTCCAAATATACCCCTATTTTCAATATAAAATGAACTTTATGACGCGGACATAAGGACTCGTGATGCTAGGAAATTTCAGGAACTACGGAGCCGTATTTATTGCCGTAAATGTCGTAAAAGATAGAGTAAAATAAGTACTTAAAAGCATTAATGTGCTTTTCTACCTCACAATTATTTAATTAGGCACAATAAAATAAACAAATAGGTATACAAAACCAATTGTAATTTGTCCACGACTCCACGACGATATTGCTTCTAAGGCTAGCCGCATACGTACGGATTCCTGATTAGGTTTCCTGCAGTGCGATTCAGAACTTCTCGGAATGACTTCCGATTTCACAAAGTAACGTTTCTTCGCTGAAAAAATGACAAATTTCCGAAGAAAATTATCGAATCGGATGCATTCTTGGAAGTCTGAATCGCACTGCTGATTAGGAATTACATTCGGAGACCTGCGGACCTAAAAAGGTCGCTATTGCAGAGTCGCGGTGAAGGAATTGAACTATTGCCGTCTCTTTTCATTGACTGAGAGTAAAAAGAGATGGCAATAGTTCGGTTCCTTTGATGCGATTCTGCAATAGCGACCTTTTTAGCTCCGCTTAATGCTTCATAGTATTCCTAAGTCTGGTGTTACCTCCTTAAATAATAACAATGTTATCCCAGAATTATACTAGAGTAAACACGTGGAATAGCATCAGTGGGTAGTTAGTTATTTTTGGGTTATTTTTGGAATGACAATTTATACTTCGTTAATTTGGACCAACGTTAAAGTTTAACGGTCCTAATATGACGTCCACCATTTTTCAAACAACTTGAGCCTAACTACGTCTATGGTCGTTTAACCGGCCAATTGTGTTTGAATCAACTGGTTTATGCTTGGTGGAGCTCGCTGAAAACGGGCAATTTAGTTTTGAAAGAGAAATAGAAAGGTTACTTATGGAATAAGCCACGCGTAACTTAATGAATTTCCTTCGTATAGCCAGGTACTTCTCAGTGTGGGACTAATTTAAGTTTTCTACTTGCCTGCCCTTAAATAGTTCCTATACATTTTCTTTCAAATTTAAGGGAGTGTATTATACAATACGTTTTACGTACACGCGATTATATCGATACAAACTCGCTGTGAACGCGCTGCTCAAATACGCGCGTTAGAAAAACGTAGTTTGCACTTTTAATAGGAAAAGGAAATCTTTTTTTTGGAGCAAGAAACAAGAAACGAAACTACCCATGTTCGAAACTGTATTCCAAGGCACAATAGACCTTCTCTCAGATCTTATAAGCATTCATAATCCTTTGATCTTCTTAGTCGAAGGCGTTAGTCAGAGGTACGTGGCATGGGATTTTTTTATTTTGTTATGTTTTTTTTATAAGGTGCTGCTTTAAAAACTGTTATCACCTATGACTTTTCAATCAAAAGAAACAGATAGACCAACGATATTCCCATCCATGTTGTTTTGTAAAAAGTACAGAAAAACTTTTAAAAGCTTTCCAATTTGCTTTCAACGAAACAATCCCAGGTATTTCTATATACTCGTATTTCACTTTTAAATTGAATAAAAAATTCTACCAACACATAAACCAGAGTTGGCCACTAGCTCATTATAAACATACATACCTACATACATAAATTCACGCCTGTTTCCCATCATAGGGGTAGGCAGAGACCACAGATCTCCACTTGCTACGATCCTGATCCACTTCTTTGGCTTCATTCCCTCTCATCACATTCTTCATGCAAGTTCGTCGGTTTAGGGTACTCTTGACCTGGCCTTTTTCTAATAATTCGCCAATTTGGTCCAGGAACGTGCGCCTAGGTCTTCCCCTTCCGACGGTCCCGTTCACACTCACCTTATGGACCTGTTCTTATGTATGTTCACCGATTACTCAAAGAGGACCGATTTGAAAAAATATTTTTTTTGTTTGAAAGGGTAAGTATGCTTTCCGATTGGTGCCACAACGAAGATCTTTGGAGTTATGAACAGAAATGCACTAGAGAGTGCAGAAAACTGCTCAGCTTATAACATTGAAGTAATTTTTTTTAATTTTTAATTTAGCCACTTGCTTATTGAATAAAACGAATTCAAATTAGCTTATTTCAAAATTAATTCGGCAATTTACCCTGTTTATTTTCTTTTCCATTGTTATTGCTTCCTATAAGTAATTAAAGGATATTTTACGACCAAATGAAAGGTAAATGAAAGGAGCTTAGAAAGCCTACGCGAACTAATTAATTTCCTGTTTTATTTTAAATTGCTTTGGTGTCCAGCTGCGTACTAGGGGTATTTAGTGAGATTCTCTCTGAGGAGCAGAATGAGAATATTAATTTGATGGCTTGAATGGCTATGACGCGCTTGTGGCGTAGCTTGCTTAGACGTTCTTGATTGATCGTTGAAGTTAAGCAGCGTTGTGCGTGGTCACAATTTCGATGGGTGATCGCAAGTGGCATTACGCTGCGCGCTTCCGTGCTTTTCAGTCGCTAAGCCATGACGGAGGCCTTTAGGTGGCCTAAAAACTCTGTCACCAGAGTTAGCCACTTGCTCATACGAACTTGTTTGCTGCAGTGAATGAAAATATCATGACAATAAATCCAGCACCTGGCAAGTGGCAGGTCCGTTGAACAAATTGGCCTTTTTAATTTGTCACGACAGTGTCCAGTGTCGGATCCGGCCGGCCGTAAGTAATGGAGTGTCCGCCGGACGGATTGGATTGGATTCATCGGGGCTGTCCGGCACTGTGATTGTTCAGTTTTTGCAGGGAATTTTGATGAGATTTTTGTTAAAAACTAGGAAAAGCTGGATTTTGACTTTTGTATTTCTGTAAAATGATCCCGAAAAATGATCACGTTTGTATTCCCAAGGCACACATTTTCTCAGATTTTGGGTATTTAAGATCTCTTGAGTACCTATTTAAGATTTAAGATACGAATATCTAAGAGGAAAGTCAGACGCGCCACGTCCAAATACATTATTGACACACATGCTCACATTTTGCAGATGTTAGTATTTTATACGTGACATGTTGCAAGCCCGCTGCCGCTTATTAGAATACCTACTAACTGGTTTCCCCACTAAGTTTTGAATGAATGAATGAATGAGCACTTTATTGCATGTAAACAGGATACAAAACTTAAAATTAAATAAATAAGGTAGATACAATAGACGGCCTTATCGCTTAAAGCGGTTTCTTCCAGGCAACCATTGAGTAGAGTAGTTTAATCTAGTGTTGGTGGCCAAGCGTTGGATAAAAAAATAACGTTCCATGTGCCCGTAACGCACAGTCATGATCTGCGTTTTGCGAGGCTGCGCGATACCAACTTTTTATAAAGCCTTTGTTCATTTCATAAAACAGAGGCGCGATACAGACCTTCTCGGAATGCATTCCGAATTTGGAACGTGACGTTTCTTCGTTGACAAAGCTTCGTCTTTCCGAAGAAAATCTTCGAATCGGATACATTCTCGGAAGTCTGAATGCACTGCAAGTTGCGATTTGCATCTATTTCAATTTTCATCCGAAACACACGATTTTGAGGCTCGGTTAAAGAAACTCGTAGCTTAGTCAGCTCCACACGTATTGACCATGTTTTTCATAATAGATGATATAGTTCTAGGTGCTTGACAAGCCTACTCTATCTCAACAATGCCATAGGTACCCAGTAACAGTGCCCTGTTGAATATTGCATATAGTAAATTGGAGTACAGGAGTAAATTGGAAAAAGGTTGTGAATGCAGTTTTTTTACTTATTTATATTTCTTTCCAATGGTTTGTGCTTTACCCTGCTTTTATAGTTTAATGTAAATAGTGAAGTTAAAAACGCGTCACATACGCCATTTAAATATATCGCTAGAAAACCGAGCGAGTCGCAAATGAGAAGGCTAATAAAAGTTTCTTTTCACTCGTGAATAAAAAATTCAGGAAGTTTAATTAGCCATAGAAAGAGTAGGTTGTGGTGTAGAATGCAGCGGGTATGATTTGATTTGATTGGCGGACGGATTGACGGACTGATCACATTCACTGAAAAATCTATATTCCTACTAATATTATAAAGGCGAAAATCCGTGTGTGTGTGTAAGTGTGTGAGTGTGTGTGTGTGTGAGCACTCACACACACACACACACACTTACACACACACACGGATTTCACACACTACGTATCCCCACAACTACTAAACCGATTTAGATGAGATTTGGAATGTAGATAGTTTAGGTTCTGGAATAACACATAGGCTAATTTTTATCTCGGAAAAATGTATGGTTCCCGTGGCGTAAAAAATAGTAGTGCACGCGGGCGAAGCCGCGGGCGTACGCTAGTAAAAAAATCAAATGTGATCACGACTGTATTCCCAAGGTGTCATATTCTTTCAGATCTTTTAGGACTTAAGATTGTGCAAAAAGCGAAAAATACGAACTCCCCAAGGCACAGTAAATAAAACTTCCTAGTTGTTCAGCTTAGGAACTTTTTGACTATAAGAAAAAAAAAAGAAAACTATTATTGAATTGCGTAAAGTAGCTAATTAAGTAAATTCAATTAAACTTTTGTTTTATTTAATTTAATTTTTTTGATGTTTTGGCAACAGTATTTTGCTCTACTGGATCTAAGATGTTATAATTGAAGTGTTTTTCGGTCTTCGTTTTGCTGTTTTATTAATGTGTTTTTGACTCCGTGCAAAGAACACAATGTTTATAATTGCATTTATTTGTGGGATTATCTTCCGATATAAACCAAACCAGACTATTTCACATTCTCTCGTTAAATAACCGCAATTTTCCATTCGTCTGGCAATCGGTCCGAAACCACGCTGTCACTCGCACTGCACCCTTATATACGGTGCGCAAATTAAAATAGCTTACTTTAGCGAGAATAAGGTCACAGGTAAAGTCATAGTTTGTGCACTTATAAATAAAAACCTTTTTTACTTTTCTTTTCTTATTTTTACTTTTATGGGTAGAGTCAGTAAAATAATAAACTTATTTGACTTTTCTCAAATGATATTCTAATATTGTAGATTTTCTCGAAATTTATGTTTTTCTTTATATGAGTATGTAGCTTTTGATAGAGACCTCGTGTCTCATTCAGCGTTTGCCAGAATATTGTCTTGTTAGAAACAAACTTGATTATTTATCGTGATGCTAAAATAGAATAATTCCGATAAATTTGGACTTTGTACTTAATGTTCATGTACTGAAAAGAGTCTAGCGCATTTTCAGCTTATAACTTTTAATGGTATTACAATTTACATAAAATATAAATATTTTCGTTTATGTTGCCTGATTTTGCTACATAACGGAATTCTTCTTCCTCCGTTTTTTCATTTGACAGAGTATTTTGAAAAAATGTTTAACTTAAAACTTGTCATGTGAAATGACAAAAAGGCCTACAGCCGAATTGAGAACCTCTCCCTATTTCAAAGTCGGTTATTTTTTTATAAAATAAAGGTTTAAGCTAATATACTTACTTAACCCCATTATGAAAGAATATTCTGCTGTCCGCTACCAAAAGATACTTTCATGTAGATGTTTACTTTTTTCTTTCTTTGGCGTCTGTCGGTACCTGGGCCTGAAAAGAAGCCATTAATGCCAGCGGTGAGCTCTTTGTCTGAGTGAAATGTGTCACACTGCGGCTTTAAGAGTTTACGACTTGCTTGGTCTTTGCTCGCCGGCTACCAAGTGCCTGTTTGAAGAAGTGCAAGAAACAGTGTACAGAAAATTATAGAAGATTTTAAATGACCTTTAATAAGACCGGAAACGGAAGGGTTTTACGAAATCTGAGGACGTAAGGGTAGGTAGAGATTGTTGTATAATTTAGCCTTATTGTGTTGTATGCTTGCAAACTCGTAATAGAGGCTCGTATCCACAAGAAAAAGAAATTAATTAAGTGAAATCACGATAATCTAGTCTTCAATCTTTTCTTCACTTGCGATATTATTACAACGTTATTATAATTTATGGATCTATTTCGAATTAAGGCTGGATTCGACCAAACTGTCATCATCATACTCCGAGAGTAGTTATTCCGTTAGCCGACAGAATTCAAAATACAATTGTTTAGAAAGCGCCACTGAAGATTATTAGTTGCATTCAAATTATCCTGGTTATAAGGTGTCAATTTTACAATGTCAAAATATTCAAACAAACAGCAGTTTAATCTGTGGTTTAATCTCCAGATAAAACTTAATCCAGTTTGGTAAAATCCAGCCAAAATCGGCTAGTAGTTTACTCTCGGGTATAAACTTAATCCAGTTTGGTCGAATCCAGCCTAAATTGAGTAAAATCCTAATTGAAGGTTTGGAATCGAGTCGAACGCCCAGTTAGGCACCTGATGGTTGCAGTATTTATGTATGCACTCGAGTCAGGAACAATGACGTGGCACGTCGCACGGAATGCCTGACTGACCGTCTATAAATGAAGCGGACAGACGGTGTCTTAGCTGTTTGTTGCCGAAACTAGAGTCTCGGCTAGATTGACAGCGAGAATAATGGAATATTCGCATGAGTGAATTTTGATACACAGTTTATATGCCACCTTTGAGCGGAGATGGGCTTGCATGCTATGCCACGATGTATAATTGCTAAGATGTGGGCATGTTAAACTGACTATCCAAACATTTACAAAGAATACTAAAATTATTGTCAATATTAATCATCCGTACGTTAAGAGAAAGTCGCTGTTATGTCGTATAAAGAGGTCAAGGAGGCTGCCCTGCGAACTTCGTGGAGATAGATGCACCAGTTAAGCCTACAAGGGTCAAACCTTAAATAAGAAGAAGAAGTACGTTTTAACGCGTTCAGTGCCAATAACGCAGATATGCTCCGAGTGCATGGGAGGCAATCTATAGAGGACGCAGTCGTGAGCTTGTTTTTTATAACTTATGATAGTGTCAAATCTAGTGACACAGTTTGCAAAACCTTCGTGCAAGGTGACACAAATTCCATCTTGAGAAGAACGCTATACTCGTACATAAGTCAAAATATTGAAAACCTGAATATACAGTACTTAATCTGTGATAGGATCATGATGTGTGATGCGTGATCAGATTAATGTGAATCTTTTATTTAGAGATAAAATAAATCCTATGTGCAACACTGGGTAAAGGTCTCGCCTTTAACATAGTTTTTATTTGTAGGAGTTTTTAATAAATTCTTAGACATTTTCAAAGGATCTTAAAAATTCCTTAAACATCTGAGAGAATGTCTACCGCGCCTGGGGGATAAAATCGTTGTCATATCTCTATTTTCTTTTCTTCTTTTTAATAAACCTAAGAAAAGCCGAGCGAACCGCTACCACACGAACCCCACCTCAATTCCCTCAGTTAAACGTAGTATCTATAATTCGATCGTGTCGTTGCCCTGTCAGTTTGACAAGCGGCAGGTAATCGAGCGATTGTTGCCCGATACTTAGGCCAGTTCTCACTGGTCGAGTGGATGGACTCAGACAAGTAAAAAAACTTAGTTCTTCACATCTTCTTTGACGGTCTTGATTGATCGTTGAAATTAATCAGCGTTGTGCGCGGTCACAATTTAGATGGGTGACTGCAAGTGTTACGAGCTGAGCACTTTCGTGCTTTGGAGGGCGCGTTAAACTGTCGGTCCCAGCTTTTAAGTCGTTAAGCCATGACAGAGGCCTTTAGGCGGCCTAAAAACTCCGTCACCAGAGTTGGCCACTAGCTCATACGAACTAACTAACTAACTGTAATGGACTAAACTATAAAAAAATATGATGTGTTAAAATATTGTCGGTTGCAGAGAACCCCCAACTAGGTACTTACCAACTAGTGAACGCCCACGGCTTCGCCCGCGTGGACTACTATTTTTGTATCCCACGGGAACCATACATTTTTACCCGGATAAAAATTAGCCTATGTGTTATTCCAGAACCTAAACTATCTACATTTAAAAAATTCATCAAAATCGGTTGAGTAGTGTTGGCGTTACGTGGTAACAAACATTCACACACATACACACACACACGGACTTTCGCATTTATAATATTAGTAGGACTATTTGCGTTTAAGTTACTAATCCAGTGTAAAGTCAGCCTATACAAAGCGATTTTTCATTGTGACGGGATAACTTTTGGCATCGGATATCGGTAATTTCCCTTTGGGAAAAGTCTTGAATTTTTTTCAAAAATTAGATAAAACAAATTAAACTTCTGGGATCATTTGTTACGTTTACGAGATAGCGGAAAATGAATTATGGCCAAGGGAGAGATGAAAAGTAAAATTTATAAAACAATTGTTCTACTCGTAAAAACTAAACAAGCAATTACCTAATGTAGATTAAAAAAATAATTTAAAAAACAATTTTTTTGATTTTTAGTTTAGAGACCATTATGTTTTATTTAAACAACTTTGTCTCGCTCTGTCTTTTTTAACCTACGCTGTCCCACTGCTGGGCTGTCTCCCATTTCTCTCTCCACGCATCACGGTCTATTGCTATGTCCGGCCACGTGGATTCAAATGTATCCAGCAGTGCGATTCAGAATTTTCGGAATTTATTCCGAATTCGGAAAGTTAGTTTTTCCGCTCAAAAAAATCAACTTTACGAAGAAAAGATGCATCGAATCGGATGCATTTTCGGAAGTCTAAATCGCCTCGCCATCTTTTTTTGCGTCTACCGCGACGTCTCGGTCGTCTTATTCAATAAACATTTTTTATTATTTATTCATAAGTAGGTTCGTATTGCTGATTCTGGTGACGGATTTTTTATCTAAAGCCATCCGTCATGGCTTGACTACTTAAAAGCCGGGACCTTAATAACGTTCCCTCTAAAGAACAGAAGCGCTTAGCTGATGATTATATCAAAAGGGTTATTCAGAATCTGTTAAAACCAATGAAATTAAATACAATATCCTGCAGTGGCTAGGCATTTAGGCCTCTATTAATAAACTCCGCTTAACTTCTGTCAAGTTGCACCACAGATTAAACTATTGCCATCCTTATTTGTCACTGTCTAACAAAAAAGGATGGCAATAGTTAAATCCGTGGTGCAACTTGACCGAAGTTGAGCGGAGTTTATTAATAGAGGCCTTAGTGTAAGTCCCAAGGAATCCTTCAAGAGTCCTAACTGCCTTACATAATGAGTTTCGCGAACAACACATAAATTCTAACCGAGGACACGACGCGTCGCGCATTCAATTAAACACAGTCTAGGTTCTCTTTCCGACCTTATTTTGTTTTGTGCTTGTGCCACAGAAGAACTGATACAGAAAAACATGAGTAATTTATTTATGCCTGATTTCAGTGCTAGGGACTAGGAAAGAAGCACAAAATATAATAATAATAATAATAGTACCGTACTCAAAATAATAAAATTAATCTACTTATGCCAGGTTTCTACTATTCGGCCGAATACTGAATTGCTACTATAGTTTAAGTGATGCTTATCATTGACATTAACTGTCATTTTTATATACGATTCTGAACTTCAGAATCGTATATAAAAATGACAGTTAATGTTGAAGAGTAAAAACGTCTCAAATGGATAGGTACGTCTCAAATATTTAACTATCGTTTCATTATTCCGGCAAAATACTTCTAGAACAAATGGTTTTGTGTCACCTCCTCATTAGATACTATAAATTACTATTCCGTCCAAAGTTATCTAAGTGCCTCGAATTTCAATACAAAAAGGTGTTCAAGCCAGTTAATATTTTCATACATAACAAGGATTTATAACCATAGTGACGTTTATTAACTGTTTAGAAAGGTAGGCATAATGTCAAATATATATTTAGACGAACTTCTGACTAACTTTTTAGACTTTACCTTAAGAATTTCGATTATTTGATGATTAGCGGATGTCTACAGTCTTACTGTCGTGAGCTTTTGTATATATTTTTTACATCATACCAGACAAAACAGACCTCATATTTACAACAAAAAAAAAAGCACTTGTGGCGTAGCTGAAGCGCTCGTAGCGTAGCTTGCTTAGATTCTTGATTGATCGTTGAAGTTAAGCAACGATGTGCGCAGTCACAATTTACAAGTGGCATTACGAGTTGTGCGCTTCCGTGCTTTCGGTTTCGGCTTTTAAGTCGTTAAGCCATGACGGAGGCTTTTAGGCAGCCTAAAAACTCCACCACCATAATTGGCCACTTGCTCATACGAACTTACTTACTTTTTTATGTTTACCACTGCAATGATATAACATGACCCACTGAACTCAGCACTGTGCCTCTCTAGTTCATTACTGAGCACAAGATGTTAGTTCGCGTTACGCTAACGTTATTACACAAGAGTTAGATCTTGCTGCGGTGCTGGAGCAGCAATGTATGCAGCATGCATTGTGGTCTCAGCAATTATGCTGGGTTGTGTCACAAGTCAAAAATATTTTGCTTGGATGAAAATCAAAAGTATACTCGCTGCCGGCTACTGTTTTCCCCGAAAACTATAACCTGGGTCTCTTCAAGTCAAGAGTGAATAAGTGTCTTCTAGACCTTTGTGATCCAACGTCAGCCACATCTTCGCTTACCTTCAGGTGAGATTATGGCTAAACAAAGGTCTATTTAAAATAAAAAAATAAAAAATATGAAAAATGTATGAGATGCGAGTTTTAACATCGAGGAAGGTTAAATGTTTGTAAAGTTTGCCAAATATGTTTAGTTATATCTTCCAGGAATGGCTGATTATAGTGATGCCACGTTACCTACTCATTTCTGATAGGTACCTACGTAGGGAATCTTAGTGTCAGCAATGCGATTCAGACTTCCGTAAATGCATCCGATTCGATGATTTTCTTCGGAAAGTTGATGTTTTTTCAGACTGTCACTTTTCGAATTTGTAATGCATTCCGAGGAGGTATGAATCGCGCCTCAGGGACCAAATCCTCTATTTTACATCGTCAACCATTCGTATTTAACGCTGCGTTTTGTTTCTTTCTCCAAAATGACAGTAATTTGCAAAACCTCATTGGTAATTTGTTTGAAAACGTCATCACAACAGGGTAATATAACCTCATTGGTCATTAGTAGACTAAGAAACAAAACGAAATAGTTGACGTTTTGCTTTGGTTGATAGAAAGTTTTTTAGTAGAATCGGCATCCTGCAGGCTGATTATCTAACTTGTCTCAAACCTAAAATTGGTCTCAAACTGTCAAAACGATCACGTAGGTATCTTTTGTCGCATTCAGTCTCGTTAAGGTGAGAGTGACAGAGCTACTTGCGTGGTCACTGGACTGTCATATTTGACAGTTCGAGACCGATTTTGGTCGATATCAAAAATAGACAATCAGAGGGCAGATCAGTACCTGACGAGTGTTATTATTACTTTCCATTATAAACTTCACATTTTTTTTACAATCTCGTTAATGTTATTCAATCAAACATCAATAAATCAATCTAAACTAGATAGTTAATGCCCTATTTACCTTGTTTCGTGTTCCGTTCATGTTAACAAACCCACTTTAAATTATTCAACGTCGTACTCCTGTCGTAAATTCGAAGAACCCTCGTCTATCTGTCCGTTACAAGCGTTCACTTTCAGTTATTGGGTGAACACACTGGCGCAAATTTCTCGTGCGATATTGACGTGCGATATTGACATGCTACGAGTATATTGATGTCCTATATTGACGGACGATCTTGACTGCACGTTTATTGTATCAATCTATATCCTATTCTATGAAACGAGCAATATTTGATTGATGTTTGATGTTTGAAGTTTGTTTGTACTGACGTTCTCGAAAACGGCTCTAACGATTTCGATGAAATTTGCAGTACGGGTGTTTACGGGGGCGAAAAATCGATCTAGCTAGGTCTCATATCTGGAAAAGCCGTTTTCTTGGCATTTTCACGCAAAAAGGTTTACCAGTGCAATGTGGTTCGTAATTGAACCACTAGATGGCGGTATGCACCCGAGCAAAGCTTGGTCGCTTAGATATTAACAAATGATTTAGGTAAAATCAGGTTACAAAAAAAAACTAGCAAAAAATTAACATTTTCGTTTCTGGCAAAGAAGGCCTTTATGACAATATACTACGATTTTTCGTGTGAGTTCTTAAAAAAAATTACTAGTGGTTTTCAAATCTAGATAAATCATAGATCCTTATGTTTACGCTCTAGGTTGCGCTGGTGTTTTTTTTTATTTTCAACTGTCAAAATTGAAGATTGTCAACGACCAAACATCGTTCCCAATAGAAGCTTCTTACAATACCTGTACCAAATGTGTACTTAATATTGTGTTGTGTGCTATTGCATTTTGGCTAAGATAAAAGTCAATATTATCTTAGACAATTTATCTTAGACCTATCATAGCCATGGTGCCACATACGTACTTGTTGATTGAAGACGGTACACTGTAGTCAATAGGGATGGTTCCTAAAAAAATATTTTTGTTCGCCAATTGGACACGTGTTTTTTGTTTTTACATAATAAAAATATTACTTCGATACATTGAGTTAAATGTGGCATGACGTCACAATTGTGTAGGTTTTGACGTAGCAAGCCCCCACCCCAACTTTAATGCGTTTTATTTAAGTCATTTTTTATTAATATGATAAAGCAAAAAATACGTGTCTAATATTTTTTTTATATCTGATTGATGGACTAAATATGTTTTTTTCCCAGGCATAATCCCTATTGTTGAAAAGTTTTTCAGGTAAAAGTGGTCTAAAAATAGCACCCGTGTAACAATATCCAATATCCTCTTCAAACTAGAGACACGCGTTACGAAGTAATTTGTCTTCTAATACCTAGAGGTAAAGTTGTTTTGACTTTGTTTACTAATCTTTGGAACCACTAATCCAATTTGAATATTTCACAGGTTGGACGTTAGATTGTAACAAGTTTTGTTTGGAGTCGAGAAATATTTAGTTTCTGAAGGATTCACGCAGGTGAAAATGTTAACAACAGCTAGTTTATAATGAGGTAATTTACAGGGAACTGCGGTAGACATTTGATAGGCTGAGTTCAAAACTTTGTTGATAGTGACATGGGTATACTCGTATTCTTCAGTCGTCTTATCTGTGTTTGTCATCCATCTAGTGAGTTTCAGTCTACCTATCAATACATGAAAAATGAAAAATGAATTTTTTTTTATTAAAAAGGTGAAGCAACACAGGTACAGTTTTTCAGCGGACTCCACACTAGGCAAAGCCTGTCTGTATCGTGGAGTCCAAAAACATGTAACTAATGAAGGCCTTTCCCCGTCGCCTCATAAACATTATACCAAACTGTTTTGTAGAACAGTATAATGGAGTGAATGATTTTGATTTGTTTAAAAAATAAATATGAACATTAATCAGACATTTATTTTTTGCGTGATAACGTCTTATAAATCGATGAACGCCAGCTGTACGCACGAAAAAGTGTCACGTTCCGCTTGAGCCAAGCGTGCAAGCTAAATAAAGCTAATCGATAAAGCTAAATTGCAACAGTTTTATACGCAATTAGCGAACGCCCGCGGCTTCGCCCACGTGAACTACTTTTTTTTATCTAACGGGACCCATTAATTTTTCCGGGATAAAAAGTAGCCTATGTGTTATTCTAAAACTTAAACTATCTACATTCCAAATTTCATCAATATCTGTTCATTAGATAAAGGGATACGTGGTAACAAACATTCCCACACACACACACGGACTTTCGCCTTTATAATATTAGTAGGATAGGATAGGATAGGATAGTAGGATACTAATGTTAAAATTCTTTCAGTTTATAACCGAGTTCGGTGTAGCACTCAGTTCGTCACTAAAGTATATATAAATATAGGCCAGCAGGACTCATGGCTTCCAGAAATGTCAATGGATAGGCTTACTCAGCCAATTCAATAATTTTGTCCTAAAATAGTGGCATAGGCTAGCTAAAATAGGTACACAAATAGCTTGCTGAATCTCTATTGGTTTATTGTGTCGTTTTTTGACTAAATCGGACCAGTGTAGCTAAAATGGTCGCTAATGCAGATTCACTAATGATTTGCGTCGAGATTCTCGTATTAGAAATCACAAAGTTGACAATTCCGTACCGGCAATATCATCTTATTATTTGACAGTTTTGTGGAGAATCGTAAAATAAAATGGCCACCTATGAATTGGAATTGCACTAAGTGTCAATCAAATATTATTTATGTTTAATAATGATAATAAAACATACTAAATACTTACTTAAAAACCAAATACTTATTTACAGAGTATTAGTAGTAATAATACGATGCAATATTAAATGAAAACCAACCGGGTTATTTTTTTTCGTGTGGCAATTTAAGGCCTAGCATGTGATTCTGCTGTGAATTGAATTGCGTACAATTCAGCTAACATTTGACGGTAATTAAAGATGAAATGCTTTAGCAATATCAATACAAACCACCCGTGAATCATATTATTGTGAATCTGCATTAGCGACCATTTTAGCTCTGCTGTTCTATCAATATTCACATTTCACTGACCTCGATTAGCTTAACTGAAGATAGAACTGTTGAAATTGCAGTATTTTGAGCGGTCAGTAAATACAAACAGACAATTCAGTATTTCAGAAAAAGTATGAGTTAATTCACACAAGCGTTTTCAAATCGTGCGTTTTCTATTATTAAAATTTTATTCAAGGCGTACACAATAATGCTAATGCGAGTTTTAGGTAAACGCGCGTATAACGTTAAACGCGTTAAACGTTTTCTGAACGTACTGATGTAACGATGATAACGTACTGATAAATGAACTTATGATCGAATTCAAATTTTCGTAATTGATGATACTTAGTAATTTTACAGAAGCTGAGCCCCCAAAAAGCTATTAAGACCATTTTTAACTAGTTCGCGCGTAACACGCTTCTGACTGGTAGAGACTTGAATCAGTTGAGCTATCTAAAGATCGTTTACAACGATCCTTAATGGCTTAACTGGTTTTCAATAAATTACAGTAAATATATGTAAAAATGTAGAAGTTTAGTTTCTGTAAAATAATGATAATATACGTTCTCTAAGTGTTGAAATTTAGTTCTCGGTAAAATGTTCTCATTTCTCTTCATAACTCAACATTCTCGACTCGTTAAAGTGATAATTCACTTCACAATAAGTGTTCATAATGTTGAGGAATTCATTACTGGCCTCTCAGAGTGGAAAGCTCTCCGTAGTACGTGTCGTGAGACTTCTCCGGCGGATATTTTCAAGTAAATGTTCGTGCGAAAGTTTAGTAATTTACTAAAGACTGTGTGGTACAAATAAACGTGGCTGTTAAATCCAAGAATAACCTCAGAATGTGCAAAATATCTACTAAGAAACTGGGAATCACACTAATATTATATGCGAAAGTTTGGATGTTTGGATGGATGTATGTTCCTCTATAACTCGACAACCACTAAACTGACATGGCTGAATTTGAAATATAGATTTATAATGACCGGGAATAGGACATAGGCTATTTTTTATCCGGACACCACGCGAGCGAAACGGAGCGAAGCGGGCGGAAGCTAGTAACTTATACTTAGAACAACCTCGGTGTAACTATTCAACCAAACAGATGTGGGACGACATAACTAGATTAATAAGAAAAATGTCTCTTGATTAAATATTTAATAGTCTCTAACCTAACATTAGATATTTTAGTCCTTTAAAAAGGTTTGTGTCGCTTGAGTGACACTTTTTATTTGAAAATAAGAAACTGGTAGTTCGGAAGGCACAAAAAAGCTTTTTTGTCTGATAGATCCTAAAGTTTTTTTGGTTCCGCAAATATTTGAAATATGAGAGATTTTTTTTAACTTAATTTATATCTTGTTTCAGAATACTGAACCAGCTTCACAAGAATTGGGTAAGTAAACTATCTAAAGGTATTATGGGTCAACAATATCCTACTATTCTTCTATAGGTATAATCACACACAAAATCACACTTATACATATTATAAATGCGAAAGTTTGGATTTATGTATGTTCGTTCCTCTATAACTCGACAACCACTGAACCGATTAACCTTAGGATAAAAAGTAGCCTGTGTTATTCCAGGTCTTTAAATATTTTAAATTTCAGGCAAATCAGTTCAGTGGTGGTCGAGTTATAAAAGAACAAACATCCATCCATCCAAACATCCAAACTTTCGCATTTATAATATTAGTGTGATACTCAGCGTACGTCGCAACCAGTACTTACAAACTAATATAATATTGTTTTCAATTTCCGCTTATCTAAAGGCCAATGAAAAACGGCACTGACATTTCAGTGAAGTGCCCTTCAAAGATGTTAAAGTTTCTCGCGGAGACTTCTATTTCAGTCGAGGGGTTCTTTGTGCGCTCTCAGATCGAGGGCAGAGCCCCTTTGTCTATTGTTTTCAAACAAGAACCTACTGTCTCAATTTGGCACAACAATATAGTATGTTTATGACACCGTCTAACTAGCTCAATAACTTTGACCAAAATTTTTAAGTGTCGGCGGCAATTATGCCCATTTTTGTCCAAAAATTCAAATTGTCTTGCCAATAACGAACTGTTAGCTTTGCTCTCCTTGAGTCCTTCAGAAATATTTGACGGACTTAGTACTGCAGAAATCCTTTTTCATCCGACTTCAAAAAAGGAGGATGTTCTATGTCTGACTTTATGTATTAAATTAGTAGAATTGAGGTTGGGCTTCAATTCTTTGGGCCCGAAGCCTTTCAGGTCACGTACTAAATCAAATGTACAATAAGTCGATACAGATAAGAGCCTCGGAGACTAGACTTTCTCAAACATAGCGGAGGCTATTGAGCCACCTGTAAACTCAATCAGAGCTCACCACTAGTTTAAAACCAGTTACCGCAAAATATCCTTAGGGACTTTAGAATTGCTAACACTAAAATGGTACCTAAAATGAACAAATTCTATCTATCTATCTAATCAGCCCAAGCCCACATGCACCCACTGCTGAGTAAAGGCCTCCAATGAGGAGGCCTTTACTCAGCAGTGGGTGGCCACTTCACTCGGTCCTGAGTCAGTCGAACCCAATGCTTCCCCGCTACCTTCACTAGGTACCTATATCATCAGTCCATCTGGACGGTGGTCTGCAAATTCTAAAATGAACAAATCATACAGTGATTGGAAAATCTGCAAAGCTATGCCACATTATAAAAATGTAAGTTGGTTTGTTTTACGATAAGGGCTTGTTTTATCAACTCGTGAGTAAAGTGTCGAGTAATCTTAATGTTAGTTAAAATGACAAATACAGATCTCCTGGCTTCACCATTGTTAATTAGGACTAACTGGCAGACATTGCTCTTAAAGGTTTTCATGAGTAAAAGTAACTAATCAACATTTTACTCGTAGATATCAACCCTAAAAGTAATACATGCCCATACACTTCACCACTGCCAGCTACCCGGCAAACCGGGTCGTATGAAAAGGCACTAAAGGTTTCACCTCGGGAAATTATAGAAAGCTGTAAAATTTTCTTTACGAATAAAAACGTAGACTGCAGCTAAATTTGATATAATTTATTCATCTGCATAAGCTTATATCCTCATAGCTTATTCCTTAGCTTTTGTAAAGAAAAATATTGCAGAAATACGTCATAGGTTCAATCTAGAAGCCCTATTTACAATCTTTCCAGCCTTTTCATGCCTGTTCGCGAAATACTGGCGCATGAACACTTTGGAGCGAGGCCAACAAAACGTGTAGTCAAATGCACACTGCTTGCTTGCTCCTCATAATTCATAAACGGTCCTTTCGTGCAAACTGCTTTTTAAGAGCCGTATGGAGTATAGAAAGAGCTTTAGAATTACCATTACACTATGTCAGTTAGCCTTTATTTAGAAAGACTGCTGGCAACACACCACGTAAAGTGGGAGAAGAGGGAGAAGGGCAAGTAGATGATGATGATTACTGGTTTCACATAATCTAGGTTCTATACCTGCCCCCTGATTGTCTATCTTTGATAGCGACTGAAGTCGGTGAAGCGCTCGTGGCGTAGCTTGCTTAGACATTCTTAATAGATCGTTGAAGTTAAGCAGCGTTGTGCGCGGTCACAATTTGGATAGGTGACCGCGTGTGGCATTACGAGCTGAGCGCTTCCGTGCTTCGGAGCGCATTAAATTATCGGTTCCGGTTTTTAAGTCGTTATGCCATGACGAACATACTTACTTACCAAAATCGGTCTCAAACTTTCAAATTATAACAGTTCAGTGACCACGCAAGTAGGTCCGTCACTCTCATCTCAACGAGACCGAATACGATAAAAGATACCTACGTGATCATTTTGACAGTTTGAGACTAATTTGAGGTTTGAGACAAGTTAGACAATCAGCCTGCTATTCCTTCGCGACCAATGCCGTAAAGAACCAGAGCTTCAGTTGGTTAAGACATTGTATTGATGTTAAAAAACAAGAAATTTTTTGCTGTTTTTAAGAGTGGATGGAGAGTACCCCTTAATTTAGGTTCCGATCTAGGTAAAATGTTAAGATCAAAGTTAACAACAAGTGCGAGAGAGACGAGATGTTTTTACTTACTGAATTTTTTGTGTACTTTGTCTTTTACAGTTTAGACTGTATATTAAGGCTTTTAGCTCCAGTCTGTTCTAGAACACGGCATACGCAACACGTGCTAGAAATGTTAACAAGACGTTGGAAGGTGTCCAACTGTGCCACGGTCACCTCCACGCCATTGGAGCCTAGACATCCGCATTGTGTGTTCTATAAAATCAAACACAACTGTGTTTGCAATTATCATAATAATTTTTTGGAAAAAAAAAAGAAATCATCAATTTTTAAGGTTTTAAAAATTTTATAAAAACAAATTACTTAAATTTTTTGAAATTACTATTTGAGTATTAAAAGATCTGATTCAACGTCTATTAGCTTTGGGAATACAGTTGTTAGCCTGATGTATTTTTTATTTTAAGAAATCGCAAATCTTGTTTTAAAACGTTAGATATTTATGTTGTCTACTATTTTCTAACTATTACTAGATAACAGGGAAAAACAGATTTGACCGAATTAGCTGTATAAACTAGAAAAAACTCATTCTTACTGTTGTTGATAAGTGCCTGAAAATGAAGTGAATCTCTTCTATTTTTCGTCTCAGTATACTATTTCAAATAGGAGGAAAACCAGTCAACCGAGACGAGATGATTCTTCACAACTTAATGATAAGATAAAAAAACAAAAGTACCTACGTCAAAAAGGAAAAAAACTATAGATAAATGACATATATCCCGGTATCCAAAGGCCATTATTCCCCCCACATTATGGGAATGGGCAGGTGTACCAAGGAACACCGTATCGCACTCACATGATTACAATGCCATGCCCCAATATAATACGATGCAGATAGGGGGTCGATGGACCCTTTCAGTTAAGCAGGGCTATAATATCAGCGGGTAAAGTATGCATGTCAGCTCGTGTCGGGGAGTATCTTCGCCTTCTGAAGATTATGGCTAAAAACATTGTGTTGTGTTCTTGCGGTAATTTTTGGCAGATTTGCATGAAAAAGCGCTGTGGGCAGAGCACGGTTGTCAACGCCCGGATGATGCTTTTTGTATTACAAAGGTTTTAAGGTTATGGTTTTTTCCTTAAAACAGGGCGAAGGCAACTTTTCTAATAATGATAATAATAAAAACTGAAAATTAAGATACGGAAAGGTTAAAAAAAACGATAAAAATACAAACTGGTTATAAAAAGATACTTACCTTTTTATCCGACAAAATCCTACTAATATTATAAGGGCGAAAGTCCGTGTGTGTGTGCGTGTGTGTGTGTGTGTGTGTGTGAATGTTTGTTACCACGTATCTCTAAAACTAATTAACCGATTTTGATGAAATTTGGAATGTAAATAGTTTAGGTTCTGGAATAACACTTTTTATCTCGGAAAAATGTATGGTTCCCGTGGGATAAATAAATGCGAAGCCGCGGGCGTTCACTAGTTAAAAATATATTTAAGTAAAATTTCAATTTTCTGTAAAATAATTGTCCTATTTATTATGTTCACTGAAACATGTGACTCTAATAACCACATTTGCATGCAGGAAGCCCGATACATGAATTAACTTAAGCCAGGCAGCATTAAAACTGGCATCGTTGCACTGACTGACCACGCGATATGCTCCCATTATGTGATCCATTAAACCAACTCTTTTACATCACGCGAACTCACACTGCACATGCAAGTTTATCTCAGATGAAAAAACCTATAGAATCGCAAAAATGGAAAATGGATCGTTGAAGCAGCTGTCACAATTTGGATGGGTGACCGCATGTGGTATTATGAGCCGAGCGCTTCCATGCTTCGGAGGGCATGGCTTTTAAGTCATTAAGTCATGACGGATGCCTTTAGGCGGTCTAAAAACTCCGTAACCAGAGTTGGCCACTTGCTCATACGAATTTACTTACCTACTTACTTTTATTCCGCCGGTTTCGTGGCCGCTCCGGAAGTCTTTTGTTTGCGAATGTCCTTCGTGACCGATGGAGTTATACGGTGATAAGCTCCTACAAGCTCCCCACGGATACTGTTGTCTGCAAAACTGTTATCTGCAGACTGGCGTGGTATAAAGGTTATCTTTCACGCGATCTCGGACACTGATGGAAAAGTTGGGCTAAAACGGTAAACAATTCCTTTGTGTACGAATCACTCACAGCTATTATGACCAACCTAGTAATATCATAAACTCCAACGTCTGCTAAATCTGCCTACCCTTACGGAAAAAAGGCCTGAATGTATATGTATTAATTATACATAGCGCTCATTTAAGCCCCAAAGATGGTTCAGAAACGCATCCGATGCTGCATTTCTTCGGAAAATTGACGTTTTTCCAGCGAAGAAACGTCACTTTCCGAATTCGGAATATATTCCGAGAAGATCTGAATCGTACTGCAGATATCTTATTTGATAATGGAGCCAACATTATGAATTAAGTAATCTGAACGATCTTTTTTGTTTCATTGTTTGCTTGTATAGGTTTATATCAGATTATAATTATCTGGATGCATGAGAAACGAAATCAATTTTTTCACCATCATCATCATTATTTTCAATAATGGTTTTACATTTTATATTTTTATTAAAACATTTTAATTATTTTGTATTTCAAGTCTAGCAATGTTTGTTAATGAAAGTTTAATTAGCTGTCGAAAACCACTGGGACCAATAAACGGATATTTTGTATCGACAGAGTCATTAAAATCAAATAACGAGTAATTAATGACTGTTTTAACGTTTATAGCGTTTTAATTAAGTAATGTTTTCTACCTTTGTGTGATAAATTGAACAAAAGATTTAATTTGAATGTTATGTTAATTTGTATTTGTATTTTGTGTTGATTTGGGTCAGAAGTATTTATTGATGTACTTACCTAGTTAACTGTTTTTTTAAGTTTTTTGATATTATAATCATGTTTAATATTACTTACTTAATTAAGTAATGAAGCAGAAAATAACTCAAAGGCTTTAAACTGTTTATATTTTAATTAGAAAACCAGAAAATAACTAATACCAAGGCTATGTTAAATATCATGCGGACAAATGAAAATTAAAATGAAAAAAAAAAAATGGAAAAATGTTTATTTCAGTAACTAACTATTAAATAACAAGGATTGGAATCTTTTTTTAAGCAAAGTTGTGTTTGTGTTAGGAGATACCGCACTTCTATAAATTATGTGTAGGTATTTTTTACTAAATACAAAAATACAAATCCGTTGTAAGAGGCTAGCAAAAACATTGTTGGACCCCGAACGCAAATAAAACAGGGTTCCGCTGAACTTTCTGCTACAACCTCTCACCACATAAAGAACCCATCACATTACGCGCAATTTAATCCAACGCTCGCGTTTCGTCACAAACTCCTGAAACAAATGGAAACTTCCAATTCTCACACTTTCCATAAAAGAAAACCTTTTTATAAAACTCAGGGCATATTAGGAACAGAGTAATGATAGAGCTAAACAGTGACTTTTTGGTATGAACGTAAGCCAAACGTAAGCACAGTATCGTTGTGAAATGTTTTGAACTGTATTTTAGTACAAACGAGGTGTTTCTAGGTAAAATTAATTATTCAATTTCAGATTCTGAATAAAACAACCTTCGATTGAAGAATGACGCAAAATAAGGTACTTCTGATTTGATCTTTAGCGTGAACGAAATAAAAGCTACCGGTTTTAGTGATAATTTAATTAGTTAGTGTACCTACAAAGGAATCAGCGTCATTCTTTGTCTATTTTTTTTTAATTATTATTTAGGGCCTGGTCTATGCTCTGCTCAGGGGGTCGAAAGTGGCCACTTTTGATGAAACATCACATGTTTCATATTTACTGACTTCATGAATGCTTCATTTATGAACAGTGATTGGAATTAGGCGGGCTAAAATACCTAAACTTCAAAGAACAGAGGCAAAAAAGGGGAGACTTCCTTACTACAAGAATTTCACTGGACCCAATCGGGCCGAAAATTGGAACAATTTTCACAGTGAGTAAGTAAATTTAAAATTAATGTTAATAATATTGTGAACTAATTCAAATCATTTTTCTATTTAACCGACTGGAAAAAGTTTTTTATCTTATAACTTACATTTTAATTTTTGTTATTAACTCAGGTAAAAAATTGATTCACATTAATTAATTAATATTCTTTAGTAATGTCCCGAAAACGGAAATAATTGGGCAGAAAAATATTTAGTTCTAAAGCGTCTCCATTTGTCTCTGTTATATTTTGAACTTTAGGTATTTTAGCCCGCCTAATTCCGATCACTGTTTATGAAGCATATTTCAAAACACCTTTTTTAACAGTTTTCTATAGAATCCATTTTACCCAATTCTGTCATGAATTTCATCAATGAAACACTTGATGTTTCATCAAAAGTGGCCACTTTAGGAACCCAAATCTGTATTGTGCCTCTTTTGGATTAACATTTTATCAATTTTCCGTAAAGTTTTCGTGATCCGGTTTGAACCAGTCGCGGCCGGAACCGATCCGGTTTAACTAAATATTAATATTTCTTTCAACCTCTTTTATTGCTTTTATAACTTTTGGATAAGAGCTTTGTACAAGTTCTCCTTTTTGGGTGTAGGTTTGATGTACTTTGAATGAGTTTTATGATGTTCTGATGAGTACCTAAGTTATATTTAATTTGAATTGTTTATAATTTTTCTTTCAATTTTGAATTAAATTCAAATTCAAAGTTTTTATTGCTCTCTTGTTTATACTACAACTAGTGAACGCCCGCGGCTTCGCCCGCGTGGACTACTTTTTTTATCCCACGGGACCCTTACATTTTTCCAGGATAAATATTAGCCTATGTGTTATTCCAGAACTTAAACTATTTACATTCCAAATTTTATCAAATCGGTTTATGGAGATACGTGGTAACAAACATTCGCACACACACACACACACGGACTTTCGCCTTTGTAATATTAGTAGGATGTCTGTAAAAGCTCAGCCGAATACATTTTGCTACAGATTTTGCTACAGCATTACATTCATGACAGCTCACGTTTATTCACTTAAACAACCGAAAGTCTATTGAGGCACGGACAAAATCCACGACCTTCGGATACCTCGACTTTCGGTACTGCCCTTATTCTAAGTGAATAGCAAGTTGTGCCCATCTGTAATTGGAATTGCATGTAAATTTTATCATATAAGCCTGTAACCGTACTAAGCCTTTAAACATGTAATTCTGTTGATGTTCCTGATTAAATAAATAAATAAATAAAAGTAAACTGTTATGTATGTAATGCTAACTTATGAAGCACGGACAGAACCCACCTTCGGATCAAAACTCGAGGCACTGCTCCACTCAGCTAGCACGGCTCTTTTTTTCAACAATACAATAATATTGCAGCCAGCCGGTAGCGTGTAGACGGCATCGATCGCGCTCATTAATTCATGGCGTATTTCCCATTGACTAAGGGCATGGCACCATGGCAATAGCGCTTATGTCTGGGTGTGGAAAACCCATAAATCAAGCGTTTATCTACCTCAATTCTATTTACTGATTAATATTGTGATTCCTAAAAGCTGTGATGGAATATTGGAATCGAAATTGTATCCTGATTAATCCTACTTATATTATAAAGGTGAAAGTCCGTGAGTGTGTGTGTGAATGTTTGTTGCCATGTATCTCCGTAACTACTGAACCGATTTGGCTGAAATTTGAAACATAGATACTTATATTATATAGGTGAAAGTTCGTGTGTGTGTGTGTGTGTGTGTGAATGTTTGTTGCCACGTATCTCCGTAACTACTGAACCGATTTGGCTGAAATTTGAAACATAGATAGATAATGACCGGGAATAGAACATAGGCTACTATTTATCCCGATAAAAAATGCATAAAAAATGCAAGGTTCCCGTGGGATAAAATAAATAGTAGTCCACGCGGGCGAAGCCGCGGGCGTCAGCTTGTACGTAATATAGCGAACGCCCCCGGCTTCGCCCGAGTGGACTACTATTTTTTATCCCATGTATTATTCCAGAACCTAAACTATCTACATTCCAAATTTCATCAAAATTGGTTAGTTACAGGGATACGTGGTAACAAACATTCACACACATACACACGGACTTTCGCCTTTATAATTTAGTAGGATATAGGATATATAAGTAGGATTAAGTTATTTGAGTTTAGAAATACATTGACACGGGAACTCAAAGTAAATAAAATTTATTAGGGATTCGGGTGCCAACCCATGCTACGCCACTGGCCCGATGACTACTTGCGGATGCAGTCGTGAGCCTGTTTTCGTTTTACTCTAATATCTAAAAAAATCTCGGAAATCGTAACTTTCAAAAGTTGTGCCGTTTTGGAAACATTAAAACTCGTACGTGCTACAATAAAGACACTTTCACACACGTGTTCCCTCGCCAATTGTTCCATACTTCCTAAGGCTGGTTCTATGTGCCCGTTTGTAATCACTTTTACTTTAAACTTACTGTGCGTTAAAAAAGGGAGCCACATCATCGCAGATGGTACAAAACTTACATAGACAATTTCACTTTTAAAAAAGTGCAATTGTCTATGTAAGTTTTTATGGTGAAACTTCATTTGTGACCGATACTGGGCTCCCACTCTTGAAACTAAAAACTATTATCATGGTGATTTTCATAGTTCAGCTTCCAATAACTTTTATTTCAGGCAACAACAAAAAGTAGAATTACTTAGTAAATATGGCCTTAAAGACTAACATTTATAAAAATATAAACAAAATATTAAAAAAGTAATTGACGAACGACTATGTTGGAGAAATTATCAGTTTCCAATCATATAGCAAAACCACGATAAGAATAAGAATATGAATAAGAATAACTTGAGTTTTGAGCAAAAGATAACATTTTGTATGCTTTCCTAATTGAGCTTAATTCTAGCTTCACTTTATAGGTAGGTAAGTACTATTTCACTTTCACTATTATTTCTACGATAATTACCCGATATATCGATTGTCGATTTGTAAAGTAGAGGTCCTGATTTATAGCATTAGGATAATTTAGTACATAATGCGCGTAATATTCAACAGCCAATTGAGTGCTGAACACCTTGTATAATCAGTTTGGGAACTAGATAGTCTATGTGAACAAATGATTCACTTAAGAAATTAAAGATTTTTATATTCATTTCAGTGCTTATTCACGTAATTTTAGTATTCTATACTAAATTTTGATTAAGTCAATACTGTTTCATTCTTTAAACCTTCTTTAAACTCTAAAAACTCTTCACATAATGTTGATCCGTACCCATTATTATAAATGTGAAAGTGTGTTTGTTTGTTTGTTTATTTGTCCTGCTTTCACGTCAAAACAGAGCGACGGATTGACGTGATTTTTTGTGTTGAGATAGTTGGAGGGCTGGAGAGTAACATAGGGTACTTTTTATCTGGGTACCACGCGAGCGAAGGCGCGGGCAGCAGCTAGTTAGTACATAAAGAGTTTAGACATGACGCATATAAAACGCCATTGCATGCGTTCATTAGTCCCCTAACCCAACGGGAACAAAGCACCCGCATGTATACAAAAATGCGAATTAAAAGAAAATCCTGTAATTATGGTTGAAATAATTAGAGGCTGTTTAATGTGTGGTGGGAATGAGTTGAGGTTTTGTGACAATTTTCAGTTTTATCTCAAATCTTAAAAGGCCCGAGTAAAAAGGACCCATTTAGCAACATGGAACTTGCTACCCTTTTTTATCCGACTCTAAAAAAAGAGAGTTCTGTTTTTGTGCAACTTTTTGTTGGCTTGTCTGTTTTGTTGGATAACAGATACCTAGAGTTCTAAAGATGAACATTATCATTAGAAATGATAAGCTTTTGTGTTCCGGATCTGCATGTTAGAGATGTTGATTCTGAAGAGTCCAAAAATCTAACATCCGAAGTCGGGGTGGGCTGCTTGTAATAATATAGAGTAGAGTAGAGTAATGTCTTATTAAAAAAGAAGAATACATTAACTGCTCTTAAACTTAGGTTAATAGGGTTAGTGTGACATCTGGTTCTATACAGATTAAATATTCTGAAGAGTCCAAAAACCCAACATGCGGAGTCTAGGTGGGCCTCTTGCAATAATAATACACAGATTAAATAATTCAAAAGTACTCCGTTACCTTGTTAATGGTAGTTATCAATCTTTTATCACTTTATAAGTATATTAAAACCAAATCATTGCTTTTCGAACCATCATCATAAAAAATGCATCATTAATCAAAGTAATAGCACTTTTACGTTCTGTAACAGTTACATCAGAATGATTTGTAAATTGAGCTTTATCACATTGGGTTATGTCATGATTTAGTGTACTTCCGTATCAGTAAACTATGTACCTAATAAATTTTTGTTTATTTTTCACTTCAGAATAAGTGACAAAAAAAAACACCTAGCCCCAAACTTAGCAAGACTTGCGCTATGGGAATCAGCAGTGTGATTTAGACCTTCTCGGAATGTATTCCGAATTGGAATAGCGAAGAAACATCAGTTTCTTCGCTGAAAAAACGTCAACTTTCCAACGTCAACGAAGAAAATCATCGAATCAGAAGCACTTTTGGAAGTATGTATCGCACTGCTGGATAACTAATAAAATATTTAAGTAGGTACCTACATTGTATTTACAAAAACTACATATTATGTAGTTTTTGTAAATACATACTTACTATACTTTTTAACACCCAGAGAAAAGAGAAGTATAATGATACGTATCAAAGGTTAGAAGTGCTCGTGGCATAGCTTGCTTAGACGTTCTTGATTGATCGTTGAAGTTAAGCAGCATTGTGCGCGGTCACTCTTAGGATGGGTGACCGCAAGTGGTATTACGAGCTGAGCGCTTCTGTGCTTCGGAGGGCACGTTAAATTGTCAGTCCCGGCTTATAAGTCATTAAGCCATGACGGAGGCCTTTAGGCGGCCTAAAAACTCCGTCACCAGAGTTGGCCACTTGCACATACTTACAAACTTACTTACTTTAAAGGTTTTTATAATTAAATTTTGTTACGTTTAAATAAATTAACAGTCTAGAAGCATATTTTTACAACTTTACATTTGAACAATACAAGTTTCGAGTGATATGGCTGGCATAACTCATTCCCCAGTGATAGTCTACTCAAAAACAAAGGCGGTACTGCGATAACGCCCTCTGTGCCCCTATAAACGTAATGAATGGTCTCATCAAAACAAAACAATGAAAAAAATGGAAAACAACACAGGCTAATGTGGCATGGCTAGTTTAATCTCTTACAGTTACGCTTATCGAAAGCATTTATTTGAGTGTCCCGCCTAGAGCTGTAAAAGATCGTGCTCTACGTCAACGTTCCACTAACTTTGTGTTCAATTCAAGGTACATCAAGGAAATAGAAACATTTTGGAGGTACACTATAAATGAAAAATCAATGTTTTATGCAAAACATGAGCTTGTTTGGTTGAGCATATGCGGTACAAATTTGGAGTAGCTTAACTGAGATAGGTAACATTATTTTTCCGAGGCACACCAACTAATGACCACGGTACACCAGTGTGCTGCGGCACACCCTTTGCGGTACACTGCTCTACGTAAGTTTTCGTAATTTTTTTTTCTTAATACTATAAAAATGTTACAATCATTGTATTTATAAGTTTTATTGAAGGATATTAATAAAATAGAGATGGATACGAGAATACATTATGGAACGCATTATTTTAACTACCATTCAGTCAGCGCTCTTCACGATCTTCATAATTATTGAACAAATGATTTTTTTTAGAAAAAGTTTTAGCGTATGCCTAATGTAGAAAGTAATTGTCTCTTCGGTACTATGGTGACCTTAGAGACTGGTTTTCTTTCTGTTAATATTGTTATGGTTAAGTATGGTAGAAAATGGTAAAAGTCAAAGTCTTTGGTTAGAGTATAAGTTATAATAAATCACTATGTAAAACAATCACTTAAACAGCTAATACGTAAACTAGGATTTATGTAAATGGTAAAAATGGTGTTTAATGGTTAAATGGTAATGAGCCCGCGCTCTCGGTGGTATGTCAAGTCGCGAACTGACGAATTTAGGTAAACGCGAGCAATGGTGCACTCAGTTGCTAACGCAGCTAAGTTGCACAATTGCTGCGTGTTCGATATTAACTCGAACATATTCCCGAGAACAAGATGAAGATGCTGTGATTTGGTGAGTGATTATGGTACACTTTAAACATCAAAGCAAAACATCAAAGCTATAAGTAAAACTAATTGGTAATAAAACATGTAAAAATTGGTATAAAAGCGAATAATAAAAAGCACAATGGTAAAACGACTTATGGTAACTTATAAAACATTTAAGATCTTAAAAGTAAAGATAATTATGATTAATTGGTCCATTAAAACGTGTAAATCTTAGAAAACTGTTTCGTCCATCTCAAAACCGTCATTCTCAAGTCCTCGATCCGTTTGGATCTGGTTTATCGCGCCGTTATTGTCCGCGTTAGCTCTATTGGGCCAACGCTTGGCATAGCTATTGAGCTCAAATCGGATCCGTTGCTTTTTACACTGATCATTATGCTGCTTATTTAGATCACTAGCACTAATCACATCGCTCGGTGGTGGTGGTGGTGCACTGGTGGGCCTCGGCGGAGCGGAAGTTTCCGCTGGTTCATGGTGCTGGTGACTTCCGCTTCGACGCCGAGGTCTTTGAGGTGGCGGGGTCGCCACCTCAGCATCCCGCGAGCAGCGGCCGCTGCGGTGCTCCGAAGCAGGTCTCCGACACCGGCAGCATCGTCCGCTCCTCCACATCCAAACTAAAGATGCGATCACTAGGCACGCTAGTATCACGTAGCCAAGCGTGTAGTGGTGTATGTCGTGGTATGAAAAGTCATCCATTTCCACGTTGCTGTTCTTGAGGTTTTGGATGGACTCTCCTAAACGAGTCAAGCTTGCGTTTAGGTGGTCATCGTGGTATGTTGTTGAACCTTCGTCTGGTAGTTGTAAGTTCACTAAGTGGTTGATTTGGTCAAACTCAGGCATGTGAATGGTTGGAGTAATGTTTATCTGGTTGGACTGTTGACGTATCGAGTAGAGTGCAAAATCCTTGCCCTTGATTATGCAATCTTGGCTCATACCAATGACCCCGGCTCGGCTTAGCTGACGAATCGTAACTCGATCGTCACATATGATTTTTATTGTGTAAATATCGCAACAAAAGTATAAGTGTTGTGACGGCGAATGCAATTCGATCCATTTATCCGAGCAGGTGTTTTTTGTATATTTACATTTGTTGGTTGACGTGTTTATTTCGCAGAAATCTTCGTCCTTTTTAATGTGTCGTATTGGTTTGAGCACTTGGCACATGTACGCGGTACCGTGGTGAAGACAGGCTGACAACTCGTTTGTGGTTAATGAGAAGTGAGCATCTTTTTCCAGATTAACTGCCACGTATTCCGAAATTGGTACTATGTCTATCATGCTGGTATTCACTTGATGCGGAATTGGTATCAATTTGTAGAGCTGGTAGGTTTCTCTTCCAATGAGTGGGAAAGTGATTTCGATGATGACATATTTTTGTGTCGCTCTGGCTTTGACCTTTAGTAGTTTGTAGATATATTGAAAATCTGTCTCGATGTTGTTGATTGGTAGTTTAAGATCGCTAGGCATCTGGCCGTTTATGGTTTGTAACTCATGTTTGAGCTGATTTGGCGTAAGCAAGTGCATGCTTATTTGACCATGGTAAACGTCAGTAATTGTGTCAAGCAGTGTGTCTTGGAGACGCCTTAAACTATGCAGTAAACTATTTCCGGCCATAGCTGACAGCGTGAAGTCCTGGATGTATGAGATGTTTTGTATTTCACGCTGTAGGACACTGGTGTTGTCTTGCAATTCCATTAATTTCTTATTTACCAACTTGTGTTGCCTGTCTATGGTATTTTCCATTTTCTTCATAAGATTGAACTCCGCTTCGATTATGGAAGTCTGGTTTTTCCACAAATTTGTCAGATGTTTCTCATTTCGATGTATAGTCTCAATGTCTTTCACATACTGATCAGCGAAACGGGAGTCTAACACACCGAACAGGTCATTTGCAAGATACCCGATACCGTCGATAAGGCCGCGCCGGCGCCGCTCTGTCTGCGTGGCAAAACGCCGCTGTCTAGCGTGGACGTCAAAGTGCTGTGTTAACAAAAGCTCATTGTAGTACTCTAACTCTTGATAGTCGTGTCGGGCTTGTTGTATGATCGTATTACAATGAGATTGTTGTTGTATGGTAGCGCACAGTTTATCTAGGTAGTTTGATATTTTTGCATAGGTTGCTATACCTGTCCAATATGGCCCCATATCGTAGTAAACGACTAAATTCCACTTATCTCTTATGAGTTGAATCTTTGATATGGGGTCAAAGTACAGTGTTTGGTTGCTTGGTAACTCTTTTATTTCGTGAAGACCGTAGGTAGGTGTTATTAACATCATTAGGCTAAGCAACACTGTAGTTATTGTAGCCATTCTGGTTCTCGATCTTCCCTTTGGTTGTGGTATATTGGTTGTTGGTTTTGGTTGGGTATCTGGTTGATTTTCTTGGTGGACGGGTAACACTGAGAGCTTGACTATGGGCCGTTTCATGATCCCATTTTTCGTCTTCCGCGAGACAGTCCTGGTTAGGCCGTCATCCCCTGGATGAGTGTCCGTTACGCGGCCGAGAGCCCATTTTCCTGGCGGTAGATTCTCGTCGTGAATCACTACTAGCTCTCCGACTTCGATGTTCTTCTGCGGTTTCATCCACTTTGTTCGGGCGGATAATTGAACTAGGTATTCCGATTTCCACTTCTTCCACAGGTCTTGGAATAGTTTGGAAGTCAAGTGCCATCTGGTTCTGGCATTTATTTCCGTTTCTATTATGGTTGTCCCTGGTTTGCCGGACAAGAAATGAGCTGGAGTTAGAAAGTCGATATCGTCAGGATCCTCGGTCAATGCGCATAAAGGACGAGAGTTAAGACAGCCTTCAATTTTCGCTAACAACGTGGTGTATTCTTCGTATGTTAGTTTTTGGTGACCTATAACTCTCTTCAAATGTTGTTTAAGGCTACGCACCGCTCGCTCCCATAACCCACCCGCACTTGGCCAGCTTGGGACGTTGAAGTGCCACTGTATGCCCATCTCAGCTACTTCGGTTAAGAAACTTCCACTAAGCGATTTCATGAGTTGGTCGTGCTCTTCCTTCAGCATTCTGTTCGCTCCCACAAAGTTCGTGCCATTGTCACTATAAATATGACGTGGGGCCCCTCTTCGAGCTGCCATTCTGGCAAGTGCGGCCAGGAACGTTACGCTGGTCAGGTCTGATACGATTTCTAAATGTACGGCTTTCGTGACCATACAAATAAACACCGCTATGTAGCCCTTGGTGGTCTTTATTCCTCTGCCCTTATTCGCCTTCACCTCGACGGTTCCCGTGCAGTCCAGGCCACAGTGATGAAAAGCGTTCTCCGGATTGATCCTTGATTCTGGATAGTCTCCCATTAACTGGTTATGCCTCACAGGATTATGCTTTTTGCATATGACGCATCTTCTTACGTGCATTTTGGTAGCAACGTAACCGCCAATAATCCAGTACTGCTGTCTGAGGTTCGCGAGTGTAAGGCGCGCTCCTCCGTGTAGCGTTAATTGGTGAGCTTGCTCTATCAACAGTGTGGTTAGCCGATGGTTGTGTGGCAGGATAATAGGATGCTTCTTATCAAAGCTTACATTTGCGTTTCTCAAACGACCTCCTGTTCGAATTATTCCTTCTTTATCCTTGAAAGGGTTGAGGTTGAGGATTTTGCTCTTTGCATGTACCTTGCCGTGTTTATTTATAGAATCGACGTCGTCTGCGAATTGTTCTTGTTGGACATTTTTCATAATAAGCATTTTTGCGCGACGTAATTCTTGCAATTCGAGGTAAGGTTGGCGAACTCGATTTTTGCAATTCGACAATCTCAGTATCCATGCAATTATGCGAATTGTTTTTGTTATTGAGCTAAACTTTATTAATAAATCATTTATTATTTCAGAATGTAACATCTGGATGGCGTTGTTAATAAATGAGGGTTTTAGCTCCAAAGTGGTTTCGTGCTTGGTTGGGTTTTCTTGGTATATGTTCTGAGATTGTAGCCATGGGGGTCCATTCCACCACAAGCTATGGTTTTTCAGCTGTGTGACAGTTAACCCGCGGCTTGCGCAATCATCCGGGTTCTCGCTGGTTTTAACGTAGTTCTGGTCGTCTACGTGTATCATGATCATTCGATACATCTTCTCGACATCAGACGTGAATGCATACTTGAACTGTCTCCATCTCAAAATAAGCTTCTGAAGGTCCTTTTGTATGTTCGGACCCTTGTACATAATGTCGTTTAGGCTGTACCCAGTAGATGATCTTGCTGAGGCGTTGAAAACAGCCCTCACCTTGGTGGTTGTCGATTCAGCCCGAGTGACTGCATGGTGTGGTAAGTAGCACCCGGACTTATGGTCATTGGTTGTCAATTTCATGTGGTTTAGATGTAAGTTTTCATTCATGAATTTGTGATGTTCAACCTGGAGCTCCTTATTTTTCTCTAATTTTCTTTCCAGGTTCCTAAACTGAGCTAGGGCCTGTGGTTGCGTAGCCCCTAGCTTGTCTTTGAATGCTGGTTTAAATGGTAGACGCACTTCGTATCTTCCATCTGCACGTCTCTTCGTGGTGTTCATAAAATATTGGAGACACTCGTGGTCATCATTTGACATATCTATGTCCTGGCTAATGTCCTCATTCTCCCAGAATTTTGACAAGTCTTCTGTGTTGTTGAGAACGACATTACAGTGGTAGTTAGGTTTAGTAGTCCCGCAGAGCAGCCATCCTAATTGTGTCTGCTGGGCTAATGGTTGGTCGTCCTTATCTCCCCGCAGAATGCCCCCCAACATTATCTTGCTGTAGACATCGGCTCCGAGGAGTAGATCGACTGGTCGGCTCACGTTGTACTTAGGATCAGCCAACTGTAATCCTTTAATGTGATTCCATGATGTTGGTGTGGCAAACGAGTTGTTAGGTAACTTTTTAATCAAGTTGTTCATAATAACTACGCTAGTGCAGAGGGAAAAATCGCTGTGGTTTGACTGCAGGGTAATGTCCATGAAGCCCTTCGCGTTGTTTTCCTTTTCTCCGACGCCAAATATCTGCCCACTGAATTGAGATCTCTTTAGGCCTAGTATTTGAGCCGCTTTTTCATTTATTAATGATAACTGTGAGCCTTGGTCGACTAGAGCCCTCATCTCATGCTGCATCCCATTTGCTCCCGTGATCCTGATCACGGCCGTAGCTAGAAGTATCTCGGATGCATCATCCCACGAAGCATTGGATGACCTCGTTGAATTTTCCTTGGTTACTACGCTCGCTTTCTGGGTAACTGTGTCAGAATTATTTGGTGCGCTTGCACTTTGATCGCCTACCAATGCGTCATGAAGTAGCGTATTATGCGATTTTAAACATTTGCGACATCGCTTTTTCGATTGGCATTGTTTGTTGGAATGGCCGAATAGGCAATTGTCGCAATAATTTAATTGTTTAATTTTGTGCAATTTTTCTTTGGTAGTCATGCTTAAAAATTCAGGGCACTTCCATAACCCGTGTTCGTCATTGCACAATATGCAGGTTGATGAACGCGAAACGTGAAATGTATTTGCGCTAGATTTGGTTGACTCTTTAAAATTAGAGTTAGCGGTGCGATTATGAAAACCCTTTTTATTTTCATTTGCATTATTTTTCGATGTGGTTGGTTTTTGGTTAGCGAGTCCTTGTTTGCGACGGGAAGCCTCCAATGCGGTAAATTTCATCTCTAAGTAGTCCAGGAACTCCTGTAAAGAGGGTAGCTCTCTGGGCTTTTTGATGGACTCTACGTATTCTGTGAAGCTCTCGTCGTCTAACTTTTGAGCCAGTAGGTGTACTAAGAGCGGATCCCACGTAGTAATATCGACTCCAAGGTTGGTAATAGCGTGTAACGTTTCCTTTGCCACGTCGTGCAGCTTCTTGATGCTGGGAAGTGACTGCTGCGGCATGATTGGAATCCCAAGAAGCGTGTTGATATGGGTGGTGAAAATCAGCTTTTTGTTCCCATAACGATGATTTAGGATTTCCCAACAAACCTGGTAGTTATCCGAGCTTATCTGCAGATGATGTATCAGACGCTCCGCTTCTCCAGTCACTTTACCTTTTAAAAATTGCATCTTCTGCGCGCTAGATAGTGATGGATTTTTGTCGATCGCCTCCGTGAAAAGATCCTTAAACGAAACCCAGCAGTCATAAGATCCGTTAAAAACAGGGATACTCATCTTAGGAGCTGAGCTTTCTCTGTGCTTTACAGACCACATCTTCGTGTTGATTTTTTCGATCAGCTCGTTGTAACTCTCCTCCTGTGTACAGAACTCCTCCTGGTATTCGGATTCGTCGCCTCCATTTTCAGCTTCTATTTCCCAGTGCAGCTTGTCGATCTCACCCCATCGGCTCTCTAGAGATTTTAAGGCGTTTTCGAACTGCCACTTGTTCTCAAACTTCTCAATCTGTGTTCTACTTACAGTTCTCCCGAGCGCTTTGAAGTTGATTCTCTGTTTTCTGATGAGACTGCATAGGTGAGATGACGGAACACTCACACTTTGTGGGATTTCCTCGTACTGAGATGAGGTACCTGGTCGCATCTGCGCCGCCTCCGCGTCGATCTTACGATGAACAATGCTAGGTTGGTTGGTACTGGTACCTGGCGATGGTTGCGGCTCCGATGCTGGTCCCCGGGGGCTAAGACCTAACTGCTGCGTCTTGCTTAACTGGTCTATGGTTCTCTCCACAATTGATTTGAGAGACTGATAAACTCCACTCGTTATAGCGAAACACCCTTTCTCAAAGTAGATATGGTCTCTAGTTGACTCGCACAATTTATTATGGTTCGCAAGATAGTTTTGCCAATAGGCTTCAATAATCTCAAGCTTTCGCCTATATGCAGTAATGGTTTTCCTATCCGCCCCATCTTTTTTGGTGTTGATAAGCAACTTATTCAGAGCTTCATAGATCTCTGTCTGGTTGATGAACAGAGTATCAGCATCCATTATCGTAGATTGGTATTATGGTAGGGTAAATACACAAATTAATAACTGGATATCTCTGACCTTGTTTGCTGCAAACCTGCGTCAATTCCTTATCACTGCAATCCTTTAGTATTGACACTGAATTTAGGCACTGTATCACTTGGTAGTCACTGGTAGGTAAGTGTTCGAAGGACCATGTAGTAAGTAAGTGTCTCTTCGGTACTATGGTGACCTTAGAGACTGGTTTTCTTTCTGTTAATATTGTTATGGTTAAGTATGGTAGAAAATGGTAAAAGTCAAAGTCTTTGGTTAGAGTATAAGTTATAATAAATCACTATGTAAAACAATCACTTGAACAGCTAATACGTAAACTAGGATTTATGTAAATGGTAAAAATGGTGTTTAATGGTTAAATGGTAATGAGCCCGCGCTCTCGGTGGTATGTCAAGTCGCGAACTGACGAATTTAGGTAAACGCGAGCAATGGTGCACTCAGTTGCTAACGCAGCTAAGTTGCACAATTGCTGCGTGTTCGATATTAACTCGAACACCTAAGTAGATGGTAATAGTAAAGTATGCATATTTTTTACAAAGAAAACTAACCAATAACAAATCTCCTAAGCAAACTAATGTTGATATGATTATTTTTGTTGGATTGAGTCAGATATATTAATCTGAGCTGTAATTTTAGTATTTCCCGTGTACAGGTGTGAATAAAAACGGTTCAGTGACCCCTAAATTTAAGCAAAATTACACTTTACGTCGTCAAACATAAAGCGGATTTTACTATTGAATCAGTCTCGGTACAATTGGGCACAGTAATTTAACTGGTTAAAGCACTTTTGATTTAAACAGATTTTCATTTGAATTGCGATCGGTTTAAGCGATTTACTGCGAAAGCTTTACATTACTCGTGAGTGTTTAATAGGATTTTTGTAGCCTAAACTGTTTTGATTTTCTTTACCTACTTAATACAATTTTTTTTCTGAATTAGGTAAGTACTTTATTAGTTAGTAATATTTTATGTATTTTCGTGTGTATCAGCATTTGTGTAAGTAATAAATATCTTCTATGGGGTGACTTCACATAATTTATTCATTGATTATAAGATTGATGCATTATATCGTGGCTAATCTAGACACCACAATTGCTACATTTATAATTGCTATTATGTACCTACCCTTGATGAGCATTATTAATCAAAATTCAAAATGAGCGCGATAGGATATCCGGAAGAAAAATATTGCAGTCTTCTCACAAAAAATGAGCGCTGCAGTTTACTCCGACAGATTCCCGTGATGAATGACAAAAAGCACGCCACCGGGGTGAAAGGGGGAAAAGAGGTCCCCCCTTTCTGTGGGGACTAAATAATTGATAAGTAAAAAGGTCAAAGACTTTTGTACGGTCTGAGTCTAACGAGCAAGCTGGATTTTGCGGGATTAATGCATATTTTCTGGAATTTTGCACAAAGTGGAGGGTAGCTTGTAGACATGAGTAATATTATTTTTTGCGTTTATGTGAACGTAATATTTTTCTTTGCATATTATGAATAATTAGTAGAGTAAGCTGTGTTTGTTGAAGATTTCTATCTATACCTATCTAAAGTGTGTTCCTTGATATTAACAAATACTAAACGACAAACATTTTAATATCTTTAAACTAGTATCACTTTTAAACTAGTAAGCCATTGCTTATAATTTTCAATATTGCGAGACTGATATCTAAATTTGACGCGACTAAGAATTGAAACAATTATTCGCTTTTTATTGCTTTATGCATTGTCTTTTTAACGAGTTATTTCCTATAATTTGCTACAATAAATTAACTTAAAAAGTATCGTTATATTATACAAGTTTAAGTTCATATTACGTTCAACTAGTAAACTTATAATATAATCTCAAACACTATGTTTCATTTGAGTCTGAGTAAGTCGTGCATAGACAGGAAAAAACCCATCAATCTTGTAGTTTTTGTCAATCGGCGGGAAGTCGGGGAACTACGTGTGTTTTTCGGTATACTTTTTCTAACATCATGCATCATTTCCCGACTCTCTGTGACAGCCGTGGTACTGCGGAAACGGCGCTAGATATAGATGCAAGACAGTGTATTCCATTTTATCGATAGTTTTTTAATATACTGCCACCATTTTTTCTGCTTTAGTGTAAAAGTTTGATAAGGCTATCCTTTTCTAATCATCTTAAGTTGTATTGTAGATGAACTAGAGAGAAAAGGATGGAACAAACCTAATGTAATAAAAAGTAAGTTCTTTTGCAAGTGGCCAACTCTGGTGACGCAGTTTTTAGTTTTGTTTATAATTATTTGAGTGTGTCATTAAATATACCGTACGTTCACCTAGAGTAATTCTAGAACGTACTCTTTTATTATTCTTAAATTTTAATTCCAAGAGTTTCTTTATAGGTTTCTGAGTGCAAAAGTAGGTACCACTTCACGTTTTATATCTGTTTATGATAGATATCTCGCTCATTAAATTCAAAAGGGTCATATTTCAAAAACTCAATTTTTTACAGGGGAGCCTATTGAAGTTTTGGTCTTCGTTTTTTCGTGTTATTTTGTAAATAGCATCTTGTATATACATGGTGTCATATATCATTCGATGCGTATTTTGAGCTGTTATTTACTATAAAATAAAATTTACTGTAACTTTCATCCAGAAACGTACAAAGTCACAAAAGTCCCTTTTATTTATAAAAATGGTCGCAATGTTAAATGAATTTACTAAACAAAAGGCCACAAATCATACAAAAAATTAGTTTTATTATAAGTTTTACATCATTGTTTTGGTAAATGTGAAAAGAAACCCTATTTGGACCCTCAAAGCCACCTATAGGCAGAGGATAGACGCGTTTAAGATGTGGTTTTGGCAACGCCTTTTGAGAATCCCATGAACAGACTACAAAACTAATTTTTCAATTTTAAAACAACTGAAGCTAAAGCACCAAAAGCGTCTGTTAACCACTTGCCTGTACAGAATCTTAAAATACTTTGGCCACATTGCCCACAGGAGCACCGATAGTATCGAGATACTTATTGTGACAGGCAAGATAGAGGGCAAAAGACCGAGAGAATGTAGCCCCAAACGCTGGTCTGACCAGGTATCGGCGCAACTAGAATTGCTGATGAACAAAGCACTGCATCAAGCCACAGATCGCTCCAAATGAAGATCAACCATCCACAGGATTATGGGAAGGAGTAACGATCCTCACTTAACAATAAGGAATCAACTAAGGAGGAGGAGGATCTCACATTAAAATAACTAAGAAAAGAGACAACAAAACAGTCAACAGGTTTTTAAAATACCTCCCCCTTCTTCTTTGCAGTTTTTATTAATGTGATGTACAGTCAGCGTCATCAATCGGTATCCCCCTATTGATTTTAACAAGGACCCTTTTCATTTCAACTTAGGATTTCAGTCGGATTTGCTAGTATAGGAACTCGAGCGAAATTAGATATCCATAAGTATACTAGCAAATCCGACTGAAATCCAAAGTTGAAATGAAAAGGGTCCTTGTTAAAATCAATAGGGGGATACCGATTGATGACGCTGACTGTACCTACTGCGCAGCTAAGAATTCTTGAGATGTTCTTCTGTATGATGGAGTGCACAGCGTCACCCTCATTTTGGGTGTGTGTGCCCCTTGATTAAGAATTTATGGGTTATACCTTTTAAGTTTAAAAAATCATTTATGGCGTATTAGTACATTGCTAACATAAATTTACCTCACCTTATGGGCAAGTCATCACCGTTAGTAAGTCGTAGACTGTGACTATAAAGTTTTCGCTAAGTGAATGTCTAAAATTGTGACTGTACCTAAACCACAAAGAGCAAGTTAAGAAAATGCCTATTAGGTAGCAGCTAACTTACACCAAACAGGCAAATACCCTTTCCTTTAATAAACTAACTGTTCAATTTAAATAATTTTGTTATAATCATTTTTTAGTTTGAACAAACAGTCAAATTAGGTAGATCCAACTTTAAGAAAGAGGTAAATCGTCAAATTCAATTCGGATGGGTAGAATTCGGGAAATTTCACAACATCTTCTCGTCTATAATAACATCAGTGCCATAAGACAGTCTTCAATTAGTGTGTGTTACCGTGATGACATAATAGAACCGAGACGTGGTCCTTTACTATTCTCTAAATGTAAAAGTTCTTGAGTGGAGGCCACGGATCAGCAAGTTCAGCGTTCGACGTCCACCAACAAGCCGAACAGACGACCTTAAAAAAAAAGCAGGTCGTGGTGGATGCAAGCCGCTTCCAACCGCAACACAATGAAATCATTGAGGGAAGCCTGCCTATGTCCAATAGTGGACGTCCAATGGCTGAGATGATCTTGTTGATAAATAAAATACTACATAAACATAATTTTTAAACATTATAGCATAGTTCACGAACATCAAAACAGCCATTTAACAAACATAGCATATTTTGTTTAAACGCAAAACAGACATATTCCAACAACTGCACTTTTTGTTTCAATAAATAATTACCAAACTTATTGAATTTTAATTCAAAAGAAACGTATTTCAAAACGTGGCTCCTTTGCTTATAAATAATATTGTACTTCGCGTGTTTTCTATATTCAATACTGTGACATTTCAAAATATGGCACTTTTTACGATAATTTACTACTTCAAATTCAGTTGATTTTTGGAATGTGGCCCTTTTTAACAAAGATTACGTGCGATTACGCTTATCGCCGGGTCGTAATTGACAAGATGGCCGTTTTGTTCTGAAATTAGTGGTCAATGTGTCAAAATTCAAAAAGGGCAGTTGTATATTTGGACCATTTTAAACGCTAAATCAATGGGTGTCTTCTTCGAATATAAAACTTTATACAATTTAGATGCGATTTTTGCAATAAAAACGATTTTGAGTTTTTTTGAAATGTGACCCTTTTGAATTTAATGAGCGATCTGTTAATATTTTCCTCGTATTCGCTTAGCGAATTAAATAAAAAGAAATGAAAGCTTTATTATGTTCACTCTTTGGGTTTTATTTTTATACTTGATCTCGGTAAAGAAGTGAGGCACTCCAAATAAGTATAGACATTTTAGCAGAAAAAAGGTTTTTTTATTTTTATTATTTACTAGCTGACCCGGCAAACTTCGTGTTGCTTCAAGCATACCTAAATGGAGAAAAGCATGTATAAAGAGAAGCAGAGAAGCTTTGAAGGAGAGAAGCAGGGAAGCATGGAAGAGAGAAAACCCATACTCATATCACCAAAAAGTTCCATGAAGGTCCTGACTCCATCATCATATCAGCATTGTGTTTCACTCATCAAGCTCTTTCATTTGATACCCATATCACTAAAAAGTTCAATAGAACAGGTCCTGACACCATCATCAGATCAGCTTGCTGTCACCATATTATGTCATTGTAGTCGGAACTTTACAGATATGCTGAGTTCCTAGTTTCAACTCAATCGGCCTTTTTATTGAGGAGTTCTGTTGAACAGCTCCTGACTCCATCAGATCATGACCTTGAAATTTTTACAGAACACTATTGAAAGTACCTACTTTCAAACAAAAAAAGAATCAATGAAATTGGACTACGCGTTCATGAATTACAACCAGATACTCCTTTTGACTTTCATCCCCTCTCTCTAGGGAACCGTGCTGAATTTCGGGATAAAAAGTATCCCTATATTAGACCTCGTAGTATGCACTCAAATCATACCAAGTTTCATTTAAATCCATCCAGTAGTTTCGACGTGATGCCCGGCCAAGATACAGACAGACAGACAGACAGACATGAATGAAAAAAATTAGTTTAGGCTTCAGTATCGATTATAGAGTGCCCTCCAAAAAAAATTTTCAAAATATCTTCAATGTACAGAATTTGACCTGTTACAGTTTTATTATAAGTATTGATGATTGATGATTGATTGATTGATTGATATTGATTGATTTTGATGATTGATTGATTTTTATTTTTTATTTTTATTAGTTATTATTAACTTCGGAAAAATAAGTCCAATAAGACAAGTCTTGGAAATCAAGGGAATAGATCTTTTGAAAATGAAATAATACTTAAGTGTGGTTTAACACTATAGAAATTAAAAAAATGGAGAGATCTTTGTCCAAAAGTGGGACACAAAAGATTAATAAAATAAAAAATAAAAAAAACTGTCGATGAATATTATAGTCGGTACTTAGCTACATCGAGAAAAAATTCACATGACTCAAAAATTTACATGGAACAACTTACAAAAGTTTTAAAGTAATGGATATTTCATTTTACTTTTCTAATAAGTTGTCTATAAACATATTCTCAATAGTTTTCCTATCCCATCTCCACACGATAAGAAAACATAAGGAAATGGCGAGATGATTCCGGCCACGGTGATATTTGTGTTAACAATAGACGTTATCTCGTGTTACTGACGTGCGATGTTCTTATACTCCATACGATATTTTCTGGAATGTTATTCCATTATTTGTAAATAGAGAAATGTTTGCGACTTTGTTTTTTATTGGTCACTTGCCCGACCTGACTTTACCCGGGTGAATTTGTAGCCTATGTCTATCTGAAATAATGTACCAACACTACAGATAGTGACTATACTTAAATATATTTTTTTAAATATTTTGACACAGTATTTGATCGCGATTTTTATAAAATATTTCTCGAAGTTATAGCTGTGTTGCAATCCGTGACCACGCTTAAGCGAAAATTTACAATATAATCGATTGATCTTTGTGGCTTCACGGTTTATCAAGGCTTAGCTATGACTATATTAAAGCCTATAAGTGCCCTTGACAAACAGTCTTATTTCTAATGTTAGTAGATATGAATGTAGTCGAATAACATTTGGATTATGTCGAGCTCTGAAAAGAACAACTTCAGTTATGGTTTCAATAACAGAGTAAATTGTGGATACATTTATCCATATTCTTGTTGTACCAAGTTTCTTTGAACTATTTCTCTCTTTGGGCTTGTTTGTTAGTTTCACTCAATTTAACAGAAACAATTAATTCACGGTACAAAAAAATTAAAAACAAAAATAAGATGGACAAAAAAATAAAAATAAGTCTTATAATAGTGCTCTATAGTCTATAGTCAAAGTAAGGGCGACGCAAGGAATATAATTATATTTTAATCAAAAAATATTACTCAGAATTATTCAAAACAGCTTCCATAATTGAGTATTTGTTCGCAAAAAATAGAATAAGCTCCCCCGTAAATTGCGAACTGCAGCCAGTAATACCCCATTTCTACCCCAAAATAACTTCTGCGAAATACCCCAGAACCCTCACCCCAAGTCTCCCCTACTTCCTCGAAGTGACAAAAATATCAATAAAACAAATGAAATTGTTGGTATTGGCGTGAAAATGCGATTTCGACTTCGCTTTGTTTTTGTTTGTTCAAAAGTTAAAGAATGTTCGAGATAAAATTTTGAAACGTCTGCTTCTAATTATTATTGAAAGGAAAACATTGAAACCGAAGGTTGTCGAAGGGTTTTTAGAATGCGGAAGAAAAGGAATTTGAACTTTCAATTGAATTTTATTAAAACCCTTTATTGTTTTCAATTAAATTGTGAAAGTAGAACAAATATAAATTGGTATCTAAACAAATTAAAGAACAAATTAACTTTTAACTTCACCTGGTGGATTTCCTTACTTTTTAAAATAAAATAACGTTATTATAGGTACATTTAACATTCTAACCGATCGATCTAACATTCGTACTTCCGTACCCATATTTTAAATGTGAAAGTGTGTATTTGTTTGTTTATTTATCCAGCTTTCATGTCAAAATAGAGCGACGGATTAACGTGGTTTTTCGTGTGGAGATAGTTGGAGGGCTGAAGAGTAACATGGGCTACTTTTTATCCGGGTACTACGCGAGCGAAGCCGTGGGCAGCAGCTAGTTTAATATATTACAGACTAGCTGTACCCGGCATGCGTTGCAATGCCACGTGAAGTGAAGTAAAAAAGTGTTTGGTTTTATATTCTGTACATAAACAGATTTTTTTGGATTTTAAATTAAATAAGTTTGTGTCATGTATCCCCGTCCCGTCCCGTCCCGTCCCGTCCCGTCCCGTCCCCGTCCCCGTCCCCGTCCCCGTCCCCATCTCCTCCTCCTCCTCTCCCCCTTCCCCTTCAGCTCGATGTCATCCACCATATCATTACCTACATTATAAGTATTGGAAACTTGACAGATATGCTGAGTTCCGAGTTTCAAATCAATCGGCATATTTACTGAGGAGTTATGTTGAACAGCTCCTGACTCCATCCTCAGATCAGCTCACTGTCACCATATTATTACATTGTACCTAGTTGAAACTTGACAGGTTTGCCGAGTTTCAACTCAATCGGCCTATTTACTGAGGGGTTCTGTAGAACAGCTCCAGGATTCCATTATCAGATCCTGACCTGATCTGACCAAGACACCACCTTTCAATCAAAAAAATAATGTTCCAAATCGGTCCAGGCATCTTCGAGTAATAAATAATCGAGTACCTCCTTTATTTTGAAGTCGGTTTAATAAAAACGATTTAGATCACGCGTAGACTAATAAGTGACTGCCGCGTGTTTTCATCAGCGCGATTCAGAAAATGGTCATTTTTAGTCCCGCCATCTAGTTTTGATTTTTTTCAAATTTAACTGGTACGTCCAGAGATTAGCGCGATCAAACAATCAAACAAACTCTTCCGCTTTATTATATTAGTATAGATTAAAGATAAAGATAAGTATAGATTATTTCCAACTTTTCAGATCACCGGGTTTTTTAATTTTTTATTAATATTTTTTTTGGAGACACACAGCGCCATCTAGCCCTAAACTAAGCAAAGCTTGTAGCTACTATGGGAACCAGATATCACAATCTGGTTTCAGCTAGCTCCAATAGATGTCTCTATGTCCTTTGTTCTCGAAAAAAGTTTAAATTTAATGATTGAAGTTGTCGTATTTAATTACTTACTTGTGATAAGAGTTTTTTAATAATATTGAAACTCATGCAAAAAGTTCATTGTAACTTGGATATGCTGGGTAACTGTGGGACTTTAGTTCAGAACAGAACTATGCTGGGTAATATATGACTCATCTCAGAAATGACTTTACCAATTTTTATGCAGTTTTCACTGTTGTATTGTGGTAAGCCTGGGTCATTTTTTAGTGTTAGTTTCATCAAAATCCGTTCACAAATAAAAAAGATACATCCTTTTTTATATTATTTTTTTACTAAAGTCACAGTACATTCTTTAAATGCACATATCTTTTTTATTTGTGAACCGATTTTGATGAAACTAACACTAATAAAAGGTCCAGACTTACCACAATACATCAGTGAACACTGCATCCAATTCGGTTAAGCCATTTCTGAGATCAGCGCGAACAGCGAACAGAGAACTAAAGTCACAGATTACAGCACTTTTTGCGCTCTAGATCGCGCTTACGAAGTGTTTTGAGGCTCTAGGGTTATATAGATCAAAAACTGACTTCACTTAATTGAATACTTATAAGTTTGGACTTAGACTTCATTCTTATTATAAGTATAGATATAGATGAGTTATTCCACAATTTACGAAGCAACAGGAGGTCTATACCACGTTTTAAATAAACCAAGTAAGTAATTAAAAGAGCCGTTGTTTATATTCATAGAATGAGCCGTCGAATTTGAAGCCGCTTTAAAAATTTCCATAGTAGGTACCCTGCAGTTTGTTCATAAAGTGTGTAAGCGCTGCATTCTTCAATCAATTTTGCTTTAGAGCTTTATAATCTAAGCGAGTGGTTCAAGTGATAAGTGCTGGATTGTCAACCAGCAGAGTCATTCTGTAAACTCACTTCGAATTCACTCAAGTGACCGAGCTCATTAGATACACGAAAATGTATTGTGAGATTCAAATTTCGAATACGAAATTCCAAATTTGAAATTTGAAATCTCACAGCGGATTTCGAAGTGAGTTTACAGAACGTTCGATGTGAGTCTACAGAATGACTCTGCAGATCATAGAAATGCGCTGAGAAGTACTTATCCTTTTTAACCGACTTCAAAAACAGGAGGAGGTTCTCAATTCATCAAAATCTTATTTTTTGCAATATTTTTTTTTATTTATGTTCACCCATTACTCAAAGACGCCTGAACCGATTTAGAAAATTCTATTTTTTTTAAAAGGAAATAAGTACTTTCTTCTTTTGCTTTAAATTTTAAAAACTTTTCTTGTTTTGAGTTTTTAAATTCTTTTAGTTCTTAAAATGATGCCAACGGAGTTTTTCTGACAAACTAGCCAGTGGACGTGAAAGTTCAAAAACACAATCGTAAACTTATACTTTTGAAAGCCTCTCTCTGTGGTCGGCTCTTCATGCCTGAAGATCGTGATCACTGGTTGTCTTCGTGAGAGTAGACAGCTTGCCTCCAACGAGTTCTATTAGTGGCTAGGTGGACCACATCGTAGAACCTGGCTTTCTTCTCCTGGAGCTGGTCCGTCCATCGAGTTGGGGATCTCCCGCGCGATCTCTTTCCCTCGACGTTCCCAACGATGACCAGCTTTGGAAGCTTTGAAAGCCTAAATACGCCTTAATAATTTGTAACAGTCTATTCTACCTAAGTGTGCGGTCGCTTCCGTTCCTCCTTCGAGGCTGCACCAAATCCTCAGGGATCCCCTCCGGTCCTCTCCGCTATTTGCAAAGCTTTAATTAATTATTGCGCAGGTGAACTTAGAGGACGGAGGATTTTTAGCGCAACAACGGATCTTTCAGTGGGTATAAAATGCAATTTTTGTAGGGATTTGAATTTTTATGGTGGATTTTGATCTGACTTTTCAAGACAGTAGACAAACATGACAAGAAAAGCCGTGTTGGCCAAGAGAAGTAATAATAGCCCCAAATAAGCAGAGCTAGGGAACTACATGACTGATACTTATGTACTTTTAGTAGTAGCAATACTAGTAAATACATACAAATTGTACGTAGGTCAACAAACATTTGCAGATCATTCAAACATTTGGCTCGCGGCGGGAATCGAACCTTCTGTGTTTCAGGCAAATTAGTGCCGGTCTTTCGTGCGGTGCGATTAATTTGAAAAGACATTTTAGGAATTGCGAAGGCTAGGTACCTACTACTGCTATTTTTGAATCGCGTGACAAGAAGATAAGAAATTCGACTTGAGAAGAGATTTTTTTTTCTTCCATTTTTCATTCCTATCAGCCTGCCGATTTTCTATCTTTGATAGCGACCAAGATCAGTCTCGAACTGTCAAATATGATAGTTCAGTACAGTCTCAACGAGACCGCGACAAAACGACCGATTCGTTTGAGACAAGTTAAGTGGGTGATCGACGTACGAGCCTATACCGCGGTTTTAAAGAACGTCGGTTTTACTCGCGGCTCGTTGGTGCTGATCGACTAGCGAGTAGAACCGTCGTATCGTAGTCGAATTGAGGTTTTTAATTTTGAATTTGATGGTGCTGAGTAAAAAAAGGAACAAAGCAAACATGACGAGCCGCGAGCCAGGCTCGCCAACTCACAAAACCGCGGTATTGCAATGATACACCGGCGAACTTTACTGACGAGCCATAAGACCGCGGTTTTACTCGCCCGTCGATCAGGGCCTTTAGTGAACCATCCCGCTGGTATTCCTATCAAGTAAGTGGTCAGTGCTTGCGATTAAGAAAATTAATCGTGTTAAACAAATAAAGCAACTGGTAGGTAAAAATTCATCACGACTTCTTAATTAGGCTGCTAATTTGAAAGTGCGGTTAGTGAACAAGTACAAAGTGACTATAAATAGCGTTTTTTAAAATAACATTTATTCATTCGCTTCTTTTCTTAGGCAAGGTAAGGTTGTATTCTTATATACTTACTATTTATTTTTTGATATGTAGATATTGAAAAAATAGACATCGACAATTTAGAAGGAAAAAAAAACTACATTTTAAATAATGTATTGAACTTCAAAACATTACAATGAACATACCTATCATCATAAATCTAAACAGAATTTGTTTACCCAATCGAAGGGGTAATTCAAACTAGTTGGGGCATTTCAAGCCTCGCTTTTTTGCGGTCCACTAAACCCCTAATAGCTAACAGATCTTCAACTTCCCCTATTTAATTTTGATAAAAACGAAACAAGAGCCAAGGTTAAATACTGATTAGTGGAAAGATAAACGGCTTCCAAGTGGGGTTTCGGGACCGGCCTCTTTTAATTTAAACGAAGAACACTTGACGCTTAAGAATTTGCGGGGCCCTTTTGACCTTAATTCGGTTATGTTGTGTTTATTTTTAATCCTTCAGAACAGCTGAGCCGTGAAAAAACAGAACATAATAAATGAAAGCAAAATATTGTTCCTTTTAAAACAAGGTTGTAATATATATAACGAAGGAGTACCTATTTTAACAGACTTCAAAAAAAAGGAGGAGGTTCTCTATCACTCGCAATCTTTTTTTTTTGTGATTTTTTTTATGTACGTTTACCGATTACTTGAAGACGCCTTGACCGATTTGGAAGATTTATTCTTTGTTTGAAAGAGTATACTATCCGATTGGTGCCATAAAAAGGTGAGGATCTGTTGAGGATCTTCGGAGATATGAACAGAAATCCGCAGAAAATTGCTCAGTTTATATAACATTGAAATCAGTTTATTTAAATTTTTAATTTAGCCACTTGTGCAACATATTGAAAATCTTTTACCAACATGTTTTCAATTTATTAATGCAAAATATTTTGCTTGAACTTTCAGATGAAACTATTCGTGCTAGCTCTTTGCATCTGCGCCGCTATGGCTGAGGTACACTGGGACCAGAGCGGACAATACCGGTTGGTTGAGAACAAGCCGATTGAATATGTCTACGAGGTTGAAGAACCCACCCGGATCATCGGAGCCCCGGTAGCAGCTGACTACCCCCTCATGTACCGGTATCTGAACCAGATGCCCTGGTACCCTGGAATCGACTCGCGCTTAGCCCCCTTGGCCTTGAAGACAGCCCAGCCGTTAGCTTATTCTTACCAAGAGATCCACAACTGAATGATGTTTAGTAAAGATTGCTACTAAAATATAATGTTTTCACTTTTTTTTATCTTCTAAGTTTGTACTTACCCTCATTTAATTTATAGAAAAATTACACAATCTAATTTAAAATGTTTGTAGATCTAAAAAAAGTATTTCATACATAGGTAAACAGTTGTAAGCTTGTCTGTAATTGAATTGGTACGAGGAATAATATATTCCATCAAAAACATTTTCATGTCAAATGTTTCCTAGATGAAACTGTCAAAAAGTTACCAGATCTCATGTAGAACCAAGCTTCTAACTCTACAAGCCCTAACTTCACAAACTCTAGTCGCGTGAAACACTTATCATGCGACAAGTCGACAACCCTTCCGCGTCGCTCCGCGCCACATATTGACAGAGTTATTCGTTAGAAAGAAATGATTTGTTTAGGTAAATATTGCATTAGGCAATAAGCGCTCACGTGAGCTGAATTGCACTTTGTTGCGTCGCAGCAAGAGTCGCTTTTTACATAAATGTTCTCGCGAAGTTAAGCTTCTGTGAAACAAGTTAAGCCATTCCATTTTTTTTGTTAAAACTAGAGCATTACGATGTCAGGCAGAGAGAACTTTCAATTCTTGAGTCCTATTTAAGAGACCGTAAACCAGTTGTTGAACTAAATGGTCACAGGTCAGAAGCCAACGATATCGCGATGGGGGTACCACAAGGTTCTTTTCTGGGACCTCTCCTATTCAATATCTATATAAATGACGTTACAGTTTGTGTAGAAAATGAGCTATTTCAAGTACTTTTCGCTGACGAGTATCGTCAGCGAAAACTGTTATTATAAGTGACAATTGTAAGAAAACTGTTAGTTTGAAATTAGATAAGATCATATTATGTATTATGAAGGAGTGGTTTAATGCCAACAATTTACTACTTACTGTAGAAAAAAATAAATATTGTTCGATTCTTCTTGGGTTCGGGTACCTAATGAGAAAAACTAATTAGCTATAAATACGAGTAGGTACAATTGATTGAAACATTTCATGACTACTGTAGACAGTATAAAACTTTTAGGTATTGAAATTGACCGTAAATTTGTTAAGTACAAACATATTGACAATCTCGCTAGTTGACTAAAATCAGCAGTATACGCAATAAAACAATAAGAACCTTAAGTGATATAAAAACAGCAAAAATTGTGTACTATGCATATTTCCATTCCCTCATGGCGTACGGTATATTAGCTTGGGGAAACTCATCTCATGCTAAGCGAATCTTCATATTGCAAAAAAGAGCGGCGCGTTCTATTTTGCAAATGAAAAAACTAGAATCGTGTAGACTTAAGTTTAAAAAACTTGACATGATGGGCATGACCGAGGAATATATTTTTCAAAATCTATCTAAGTATGTAAAATCGATTATGATTATATTAAAATTAAAATGTGAAATTCACAATTATAATACAAGAAATAAGAACAATATTTGTCTTCCGACTCACAGACTAGCCAAAGTTATTAATAGTTTTTTTATATTTATATGTTGAACTCTTTAATAAGCTGCTATTTCATGTGCAAAACTTAAATAGTGCTTAGTAGTATTAGTATGGTTAGAATAAATAATATTAGACAAATCACAATTATTATAATCTTGACGAAGCACTTGCTGATGATCTTAATACCGACGGCCCCACCGAATAAAAGTGCAAAGGCTCTTGCCGTAAATTTTTTTTTTCGTTTTTTGGATTTATCGGCTTAAAATACAGCTTCTCAATTTTTTTTAGATTTATTTACCAATTAATTTTGGATTTATTGTATTCCGAATGTTTATTCTACGGAAAATAAAAACATTAAACTCACGCGAATATTGCAATAATGTGATTGGAACACTGTCTACTCTTATACATTTCATGCAAACTTACTTTGGAATATCATTTGTCGCAAGTAAAATGTTTAAAACAATTTTGCACTTTTAATATGCATCGCTAATTACAAGAATAACCGTGTAACTATCTAATACTAACCATTGCCAAATCCTAATATCCACAGTAAAACAGAGCATTAACAAGTTACACTTTTAGGTAATTACAAATTTTCCCACGAGTAATAGCAAACATTGAAAACGAACAGCCGCCAAAGTTTTGTTACAAGAATAAACGTTTAAAAGGGGTTTTTTTATTAATTTCTCGTAAACTATCAATATTTTCGTATTTTTTTTTGGTAGAAATAAAGGTTATTTTTTTGTCTTTAATTTGGTAGAACATTATATTGACGTACATCTAACCAATAATGAGTTATACGTTTTTAGGCTCTCCTGTAAAGTTACTGTTTTGACTTTGCACGTTTATTCGGTGGGGCCGTCGATTACATGGAAAATGTATAAAATTTATAATTTGATAAACAATCTTACTTAATCCGCTGGCTCAGTGACCCGAAGTGGGTCTTAGCCTCTGACAAAAGAAGACGCCATCTACTCCTATCTTGAGCTAGTTCGCACCAATCCCCATTGTAGAGATCTTGTAGGTCCCTCTCTACCATGTCCCTATAGCGATATCGGGGACAGAACTGACTTTTCCAATTCTACTATACCTATGTATTTCAATGGAATATTTTTTTCTGATTCTGATTCTAATAAGTGATCAGCGCTTGCGATTAAAAAAATAGTGATCGGGTTAAACAGAAGATACTGGTAGGTAAAAATTCATCATGACTTCTTAATTACCTAGGCTGCTAATTTGAAAGTGCGGTTAGTGAACAAGCACAAAATGACTATAAATAAAGGTTTTTATAATAACATTTATTCATTCGCTTCTTTTCTTAGGCAAGGTAAGGTTGTAGGTTCTTTTTTTTTTTATATGTAGCTATTGAAAAAATAGACACCGATAATTTAGAAATATAGGAAAAATACTACATTTAAACGAACTGAACCAAATTGAAATTCAAAATATTTAAAATCTTTAACTTACGTGTTTTCAATTTATTAATGCAAAATATTTTGCTTGAACTTTCAGATGAAACTATTCGTGCTAGCTCTTTGCATCTGCGCCGCTATGGCTGAGGTACACTGGGACCAGAGCGGACAATACCGGTTGGTTGAGAACAAGCCGATTGAATATGTCACCGAGGTTGAAGAACCTACTAAACTCCGCATCACCGGGCCGGCTGACGTGAAATACCGGATCATCGGAGCCCCGGTACCAGCTGACTACCCGCTTATGTACCGGTATCTGAACCAGATGCCCTGGTATCCTGGGATTGACTCGCGCTGGGCTCCTTTGGTCTTGAAGACAACCCAGCCGTTTGTTTATTCTTACAAACAGGTCAACCACTAAATGATGTTTAATAAAGACTGCCTATTAAAACAATGTTTTCAATTTTTTTTATCTTCTAAGTTTTTTTTCTAACCAGATGAGGTTAGAACCCTTACACAAAGTACCAAATGACAAAAAATAATTTAAAAATGTTGTAGATCTAAAAGAGATCTATATATTTATATATTTATACATGGTAAAACAGTTGTAAGTTTGTTTATAAATTCTAATCAAATACCAGGAATAATATATATAAGTACCTACATCTTCTTTGGCCATCTTATACGACATGACAGTTTCATTAAGAACATGATTGAAGGAAGTGGAAGGAAGGAGAGAAAGAGGAAGACCGAGATTAGGCTACATGAGCCCAGTGAAGGAGAAGGTTGCTGTCATGTCGTATAGGGAGGTCAAGGAGGCTGCCCTGGAAAGAGCTTCGTGGAGAAAGAGGCATCAGTTATGCCGACAAGGCGCAATCACTTAAATTGAAGAAGAATACATCTTTATTAAAACAAAAATGAATGTTTGTACCTATTTTTGTCCTCTGCGTTCCTAAATCATTGATCAAATTGTGATAAAACTTAGTTGGTCTTCTGAGGACGTCCATAATGTTTTCTGGTCCAAAAAGTCTAAAAACAAACTTTAGCTAAATATGAAATGAATTGTGTTGTTATGCTGTCTCTTTTCTTAGACATGGGAGTGACAAGAAAAAAAAAACACATAATTACGAATCATATCATGATTTATTAAGGAATTGCGTAGCAGCCATTTTAGCCTCCCTGAAAACTAAGGGAGTGGCACACTGCGTTTTCTGCAGCGCGTTTCTGAGCTGCGCATTTGTATCGATACAAACGCAGATACGCGCTGCGAACATGCGTTTGTATCAATGGAAAGGCGCAGCTCAAAAACGCGCTGCAGAAAACGCAATGTGGCTACTCCCTGAAATTATACATTCAGACTATGATTCTTTATGATTCTACGGCATGATTTTTCTCCATGTACCAAGACAATTCATGAAACTGCAGATCTGCCTGTGATAAACTAACCAGTCGCCTCCGCATCCGAACCTCACAGCATCGCCTCTGTATTCTTTGCATGGAATTATATGGACCAACGCTCACTACATCAACTCCGTAACATCACCAGATCGCCGCATCGCAATCCAAAAGTGAAGGAACAAGTGAACGCCGAAAAGGCGATGTAGTGTGGAGGCGACTGGTCAGCTTACAACCTTCAACGTGCTCTCCAAAGCACGGAAGCTTTCCGCTGTTAATACCTCGCAGTCACCCATCTAAACTGTGACCAGTTAAGAACGTCGCTTAACTTCAACGATCTATCAAGAACTTCTAAGCAAGTTACGCTACGAGCGCTGTCCTTACATCCACAGGAAAGACATCATAAACATTTGAAGCTGATTGAACCTTGCGATGTTTTTTTTAATGTAGAGCTCATAATTAAACCGCTTGTAATTTTTTTATAAACGATAAGTTAATTGTTACAAAGTTAAGATTTGAAGGCTCCAAGTTGAAAGGATACAGCTAGGCCAACATAGGTCATCTCGATCTTCTTGAGAGGAGATTAGAACATCTCCCAGTATTTTTTTATTACTTAGGTAGCAGACAAGCATACGGCCCACTTAATGGTAAGCGGTTACCCTAGCCTATGGACGCCTGTGATACTAGAGGAGCTACGCACGAGCTTACTCGCACTGCTGACCTCTAAGATAAAGGTACGATACAGATACTTTATCTTTGGCTGACCCTTTAAAAGAGGAATCAGTATGTGAAATCTTCATAACTATGTTAATTCATAGGTCAGTGTTCATCGATTTGATCGATGCGGACTCGAGTTCAGTCGGAATCGGTTTTAAGAATTTTCGAATTTTTTGACAAGTCGCTGGTAATGTGTAATGTGTGCGGGTATGTGGTGTTTACAAAGGGAGGACTACACCCAGCTGTCGGTAGGGTACCTACCTATGGGCTGTGGATGATGATAATGACTAGTAGCTAGGTCTGTTTACTTTTCTTGTGTTTGAGTGCAACAAAAGGTTAATTAAATTCTCATTATTGACCAATCAATAACATAATTAACCTGTAAGTGGTTATTGTAGTATAAACTTGTTTAAGTTCGTATCAAGGTATGTTGTCCAAATGTTTTTTGTCATCAAATAATCTTTTTTTAATGAGGCCGTAATGAGTGTAGAGATACAATTAATTTGCGTTGTTTTTCGTTTTACTATATAAAAGGGAATCGTAGATTTTTGATTCATTACAGAATTTTGTATTGAAGAGCTCTGACATCTAACAAGGTTTGTGTACCTAGCAACCGTTACGGTCTTAAATAGTAGATTGTTGCACGAGGGTTGAAAGTAACCTATTGAGCACGAGATGGTTTGGCGCCTGAGCGTAGCGAGGGCGCTAATAGTTCGAGTGCCTTAATAGGTCTTTCACCCGAGGTAAACACTCTGCTTTTCATTTCGAATATTAGGAAAGTAAATAAAAACCTGATTAGCTCATTTTATAAAAATCTCTACTCTCGATCGACAAAACAGATAAAAATCGAATTGGTGCTTTAAAAAAAATACTGGCTGGTAGTTTGCCACTGAGAAAAAAACAAAAAAGGCGCCCGCCTTTTTTTCTTTTTTTTTTCAGCCAGTATTTTTTTTTCATTGAAGATGGTAAATATTTCAAGCTCAAAATATTGTTTAAATAATAATAATTTAGTGAAAAGTAATTTATTAATAACAATAGTCATGTAATAAAACTGTTAAAAATATTTTTTACAGCAATTCTCAATAAAAAGGTAAATGAGAAATGTCAAATATTACTTTTGCTGTGTAAAAAGTTTCAACATGACTCAATAGAAATGTCAAAATAGAATGTTTTTTTTTTTAATTTGACAGCAGGGAAAATTGCTTCCCAGGGCGGAAAAGTACTACTTTCATCCCTCTGTTCAGGTAACTTCAAGCGTACTTTCCGTGTATGAGTAATGAAAATTTAATTTTTACGAATTACTTCCTAAATTTTCAAAACAATATTTGGTCACTGATAATAAAGAACAAATATATTAAAACATTTCTTTTCGTCTAGTAAATGATATGGAAAGTAGGAATTCATTAAAAAAAAAGAGTTATTCAAAATAAAAAAATATATATCTGTGATGTACTTCTACAAAATGTGGTTATAAAAGATGCGCATTTGACTCCTAGACTTCTTTAAAAGATAGAGAAAAGATCTTTTTTTTATAAAAAAAGATCTATGTTTGGCCTCCAAATAGCCTGATGCTAAGCAACGGCGTGGCCGAGAACAGATCACATAGAAATCAAGAACGAAGGCAATGTCTTATTTTATTTATTTATTTAATTAATTAATGTCTACCATACCTATAACCTTACTCGTGTTCTTGTTTTCGTTATTTCTAAACTAAATATTTATAATTTCTAATCAACTACTTTACTCAAAAAACTTTCTTCATAGATCAAATTCTACCTCATTAATCTCTCACTTTGGCCTTAATGTCATGTTCATGTTTTCATTATTTCTAAACTAAACATTAATAATTTTTAATCAATTATTTAACTCAAAAAACTTTTATTTATAGATGAAATTCTACCTCATTCTCACATTGGCCATCATCGCCTCAACATCAGCCGAACCAAAACCGGAACCAGAACCAAAACCAGAACCAGAACCCAAACCGCTGGATATCGAATGGAGAGCCAAGTACGGAGAAATCCTTCCCATGCCGTACACTTTACCCATGTACCGTTTTGGGTACCCTGAAGTGCCATACCCGCTGTACAATGTACCATACCCGGCACGAGTGGCGATCAAGAACGCGGGCAATGTCGTGACCTCGTACGACCCGGATTATTTCAGCAGCATTTACGGATTTTACCCTGATCACTGATTGGTCAATGATAGTTGATTTGTCAATAAAATGATAATGACTGATTTTTGTTCTTTTTTTATCAACAAACTAATATCTCTCGTACCAAGGCCCGTGTTCAAAGTCTGCATTCAGATTTGAGTCTAAACTCACAAAATGCGATTTTTACAGTTCTATATGGAAATTCAGTATTGAATCACCCTTGAAAACTAAACTTTGAAACTTAGAAGCGTACTGGTACCGAAAAAATGCATGTTTCCCGTGGGATAAAAAATGTACCTAGTAGTCCACGCGGGCGAAGCCGCGGGCGTCCGCTAGTTCTGAATAATGGCTTATGTAATATACGTGTACCTACGTGAAGGAATTTTTGAATTGGATGAGTACGTACGGCAGCAAAAAAGGCTTCCTGATCAGAAAGTCTAATTTTTAAGTTGCCTGGCCAAAGAGGTCTTTGTGCCTGGCTAACAAAAAAAGACACAAAAATAAAAAAAGAAAACTGTCCACGTCATAAAAAAAAAACCGGTCAAGTGCGAGTCGAACTCGTACGCCGAGGGTTCCGTACCTAGCCATGGTGCCAATGGGGATCAATCACTAAACGAAATATTGGGTTTCTAAGTATGAGGGCGTATACTCTTTAGCATTCTGAGCATTCTGTTTTTTAAATAATTAAAATCCATCAATAAATGACGAAGTTATTCAAGTTTTCTTTTCGGCCATTTCAAAACGCGCGCTCGGAGCTTCGCGCTGCGTCTGACGTCACCAGGCGCCCGCGGCTCGGTCTACTAGTACAAAATCGCTAGTTAATTTCAAACTAGCTTCCGCCCGCGGCTTCGCTCGCGCGGCACCTGGATAAAAAGTAGCCTATGTCCTATTCCTGGTCATTATCTATCTATATTTAAAATTTCAACCAAATTGGTTTAGTGGTTGTTGAGTTATAGAGGAACAAACATCATCCATCCAAACATCCAAACTTTCGCATTTATAATATTAGTGTGAAGTGTGATTAGTGTGATAGTATGATTAGTGTGATGAGAAAGTGTGATAGTGTGATTTGAAAACCAAGTTTAGGAAGGTAGGTAATGTATGTGATTATTTTGACTCGAACATACAAATTATTAATTAGGTATTACGATTAAATGTATGTATAAAAAAATACCTATTCACTAAAAAGTTTAAAGGCGAAAATTATTTTTAAGTAGGTACCTACCTAGGTAAGTAGTAAGTAGGTAGGTACCTACTTAAAAATAATTTATGTAGGTAATAATTTAAGTAGGTAGGTAAAAATTTAGGTAGGTAAAGTTAATATTAGTGTGATTCGACTCCTGATTGTTAGTTTTGTTTGTTATTGTTTTCGGTAAGTACCGGTACTTACCTAAAATACCTATTCAGTAAAAATTTTTAAGTAGGTACCTACCTACCTACTTACTACTTACCTAGGTAGGTACCTACTTAAAAATAATTTTCGACTTTAAACTTTTTACTGAATAGGTATTTTAGGTAAGTACCGGTACTTACCGAAAACAATAACAAACAAAACTAACAATCAGGAGTCGAATCACACTAATTTTAACTTTACCTACCTAAATTATTTACCTACCTACTTAAATTATTACCTACATAAATTATTTTTAAGTAGGTACCTACCTACTTACTACTTACCTAGGTAGGTACCTACTTAAAAATAATTTTCGCCTTTAAACTTTTTAGTGAATAGGTATTTTTTATACATACTTTTAATCGTAATACCTAAAATTAATAATTTGTATGTACGAGTCAAAATAATCACATACCTACCTACCTAAACTTGGTTTTCAAATCACACTATCACACTTTCACAATATTTTCCTTCACCGTTTAGAGCTCGTGTTAAAGCGCATACCTACTTATACATTTTTCGAAACGAAAAATCCATTGATGCACGGCTGGGTTTCAACCCACAACCTTCGGATTGAAAGTCGAGGCACTAGCGCACTCGGCCAACACTGCTTCTCTACCTCTGACTACCCGCTTAGACTTTTTCAACGGATCTAAAAACTCCTAAAAGATCTGATAGAATATGTCTACTGTGCCTTGGGAATACAGTCGTAATCATATTTAAAAATAAAAATGAAATCATTTATAACTTTTTTAAATCTACAAATCTGCATAAGTACTTACTTAACAAAAAACGTGAATGACCTCGAAAGTTTGGATGTTTGGATGTATGTTTGTTCCTCTATAACTCGACAACTACTGAACCGATTTGGCTGAAATTTAAAATATAGTTAGGTAATGAGCGGGAATAGGACATAGGCTACTTTTTATCCAGGTGCCACGCGAGCGATGCCGCGGTCGGAAATTAGTTTGAAAATAACTAGGGATTTTGTACTAGTGGAGCGAGCCGCGGGCGCCTGGTGACGTCACAGCCAGTCGCGGCCTTCTCGCGAGCGTTTTTTAGATTGGTGCACTAAAATCTCTGTAACTCGGTCATTTTTGATCCGATTAAAAAACCAAAAACACAGTATTTTTTGTTTTTTTTGTATCTACAAATCTGCATACTCAACTAAAATCGTGAGTCTTCCTCATTAAGCTTGTCCGCTTAATTGTATGAGCGCCCATACAACTCGGAGGACAATTTTAATTGGCGTCAACTATGTATGTATGGGAACACCCTTTAATTTTCATCTTTTTTAACTTTTTGGAATTTTTCCTTTATTTGTGCTATAAGACCTTGCTTTTTGCCAAATTTCGTTATTCTAGGTCAACGGGAAGTACCATTTAGGTTTTCGACCCAAAACCTCTAGGGTACTTCCGGTTGACCTAGAATTGTCAATTTTGGTTATAAGCAAGGTCTTCCAGCACAAGTAAAGGAAAAATTCCGAAAAATAAAAAAAGTTGATAATTAAGGTAAGTTTTGGTACTCATAAGTTTTCACGAAAACCTAAATTTGCCTATATCTTTTTATAGTGTTGACTCAGGACCTTGATTTTTATACTCACAACAGGGACTATAAACCTTAGTATATGGTATAAATTTCAACTTGCTAGCTCTACCCGTTCCTGAGATAATCGATGGTGACACACGGACAGACGGACAAGAAAGTGATCTTATAAGGGTTCCTTTTTTACCTTTTAAGGTACGGAACCCTAAAAAGTAGGTATGTATGTACAATTGTACACACACATATAGTATGTACAGGAAGGAACGACGATACTTGATCTGGCCTAGCCTAGGCGAGAGCGAGCGAGAAGGCGAATCGTTGCAAGGTGAGAGCGAAAGAGAGACAACGCGTTCACTCGGCGAGCCTGGGCCAGCGTGTGTTTGCGCCTTAAAGGGTTCGAACTCGCAGCCTCCAGCGTCTCCACGTCCATGGCTTCTACCACTGCGTTATCTGTTTGTTATCGTAACGAAATTACGAAGCATATTGCTCAGGGAAACCTTTTTGTATCAAAATACGAAGAAAACTAATTTTCCCAGAGAGACCTAGCTAGATCGATTTTTCGCTTTCGTAAACACCGTATTGCAAATTTCATCGAAATCGTTCGAGCCGTTTTGGAGAACGAATGCAAATAAATAAACAATTAAAGAAACAAATATTATGGTAAACTCAGGGTGGCCTTCATCAGAATTCATCACGGGCTTTTGAAACTATTATTTGCCGTAAAGGTATAATAAATATAATAAGGTATAATAATAGGATATAACGAATCAAAACTTAACAACATAATTATTATAAATAAATAAATAAAAACCGGTCAAGTGCGAGTCGAACTCGTACGCCGAGGGTTCCGTACCTAGGTCCGCTTAATTGTATGAGCGCCCATACAACTCGGAGGACAATTTTAATTGGCGTCAACTATGTATGCATGGGAACACCCTTTAGTTTTCAACTTTTTTAACTTTTTGGAATTTTTCCTTTATTTGTGCTATAAGACCTTGCTTTTTGCCAAATTTCGTTATTCTAGGTCATAGATTCTCAACCTTATTTTCCCCACCGCCCACTTTGAAAATATTTTTTTCTAGAGCCCCCCCCTATCTTACCTACTTTTTATTTTTCTTACCATCTGTCGCGAATTTTAAACACCTTTTTGGAGTACAGTGGCTATTACTTATTTTAAAATTAAATCTTCCCCAACAGTATGTGGTTTTCCTGTTTTAATTTTAACTTTAGGTACTTTAGTGATAGTGATTAGGGCATGGTAGTCACACTTTTCTGGTCAAGGGCCGGAATAGGACTTTGTGAGGTATCACTGCGGGCCGCACATTCTTGAATTATTTAGTTGACGATTTGTCGAAATTACTAAAGGGGTTAAAATCCTAGAGGTACTAACGAACTTGAAACTTATCATAAGTTTACGGGGCTCGAAGACTCGCTGCTTATCAGTTCCTAGTCTGTGGTCTGACATAACTCACTTTGCTAGCAATATAACTACTCATGAAGTTAAAATGCGAGCGAATTGAGCTTCAAACCAAGCGAGCGAAGCGAGCCCAATTTAAATACAATATGTGACACTTGATTTTTTTTTGCGGATTTCAAAGAAAAGCTCGCTGCTAATCGGTTCTTATTCGGTGGTTAGACTTTACTCACACTATACCTAACCCATGAAATTAAATGCGAGCGAAGCGAGCCGAATTTTTTAAGGCAAATGCAACATTGTGACACTTGATTTTGTTTGCGGTGATCAAAGAAAAAAATTGCTGCTTATTGGTTCCTAGTCTGTGGTTAGACTTTACGCTCTTTACTTGCAATATACTGTACCTACTCATGAAGTTAAATGAAGCGAACCAAATTTTTTACGACAAATGCAACATGTAACAATTGATTTTGTTTGCGGTGTTCAAAGGAAAAACTCGCTGCTTATCGGTTCATATTCAGTGGTTAGACTTAACTCACTTTATTCGCAATATACCTTATTTATAAAGTTAAATGCGAGCCAAATTTTTTAAGACAAATAACATGTGACACTTGATTTTGTTTGCGATGCTCATAGAAAGGCTCGCTGCTTGTTGGTTTCTATTCTGTGGTCAGACATAACTCACTTTGCTCGTATTATACCTACTCATGAAGCTAGATGCGAGAAAAGTTAGCTCCAAACCAAGCAAACAAAGCGATCTTCCCTATCTCGAAGTTTTAAAATCAATTATAATTATTATTATAGCAACGTAGGTAGTATCATTCATCATCATCATTTCCTTGCCCTTTTCCAACTAGGTTGGGTCGGCACAACATTTTCTCCTCTAACGTGGTAGCATCATTATCTATCATCATTATCTATTATCTATCAAAATTGTTTGCTTGGCCGCGGGCTGCACCAATACCGTCCGCGGGCCACACTTTGACGACCACTGGATTAGGGTGTTTTTTTGCCTATTTAAGACTACATCATCGCCCCTCTGCTTCATCTCAACGCCCCCAATTTTCTCTGGGTCTTCTACTGCCCCCCTGAAAGTCTCAAACGCCCACACGGGGGCGTTATCGCCCACGTTGAGAACCTATGTTCTAGGTCAACGGGAACTACCATTTAGGTTTTCGACCCAAAACCTCTAGGGTACTTCCAGTTGACCTAGAATTGTCAATTTTGGTTACAAGCAAGGCCTTACAGCACAAGTAAAGGAAAAATTCCGAAAAATAAAAAAAGTTGATAATTATCAACTTGTAAGTTTTGGTACCAAAACTTACCTTAATTTAAGGTAAGTTTTGGTACTCACAAGTTTTCACGAAAACCTAAATTCGCCTATATCTTTTTATAGTGTTGACTCAGGACCTTGATTTTTATACTCACAATAGGGCCTATAGACCTTAGTATATGGTATAAATTTCAACTTGCTAGCTCTACCCGTTCCTGAGATAATCGATGGTGACACACGGACAGACGGACAGACGGACAAGAAAGTGATCTTATAAGGGTTTCTTTTTTTACCTTTTAAGGTACGGAACCCTAAAAATTATCCACACTATTACAAAACGCAAAGAGATAATGCACCATGGTATCGTAAAGATAACGAATTTGTAGTTTTTTAGAAAATATCGCAGGATTTATTTAAATCGTACTAAAGTACAATTTTATTAAGCTATCTTCCCAGTTTCAAAGGGGCTAAACAAACGTGTCTCCATAGTTTAGTTTGAGGATAGCAGAGAAGACAGAAACTTCGTGAATTCGAATAAATTCAATTTGAGCTGCAGCAGGAAACTTTCCTTACGTGACGATCCCTTTGAGTTTATTTGCTTCATTTATTTTAATTCAACGTAAAAGGTTTTTGATTAATATTATTAGATAAATGTAGGTATATCTGTATAATACGAGTTTATGCTTAAAAATAGCAAAAGTAAAATTTGTGTGAAGTTCAATTAGGTATGTAAACGCTGTTTGTAATAAAACTATGTAAAGTCTAGATTTTTTGTGTTGGCTGAAGATATAATATTGGGTGTGGTATCATTATGAAAGTACTGTATTTGTTCATTCCAAAATGGTTTTTATTTTTATTCTATACTAGCTTACTCGGCTTCGCTCGCGTGTTACCCGAATAATAAGTAGCCTATATCCTATTCCCGGTCACTATCTATCTATATTTTAAATTTCAGCCAAATCGGTTTAGTGGTTGTCGAGCTATAGAGGAACAATTATACATCCATCAACCAAGCTATAATATTTATGGACTACCTCTGTGGCGCAGTGGGTGAAGGCCCGCCTGAGACACAGGAGGTTGCGGGTCCGATCCCCACCGCGGGCCAACTATTTACATGCAAATATTTGTCTCGGGTCTGGGTGTTTTGTATGTAAATTTAAATATTTACAAAATACAAAAAAAAAGTATAAATGTAAGTAGTATATGATGTTACATAGCTTCCGTCCGCGGCTCCACTCGCGTGGTACCTACCCGGATAAAAGTAATCCAGCTATGTGCTATTCCACGTCATAAACTATGTATATTCCAAGTTTCATTTAAATCTGTTCAGTAGTTTTTGCGTGAAAGAGTAAAAAACATCCATACGTCCTCACAAACTTTCGCATTTATTAATATTAGAAGGATTAGAAGGATTACAATTGATTACCTACTTATTCCTGAAAAATAAAATCAAAAAACAGGCAGATATAAATTTAGTCAATATTGTAGTCTTAATCATAATCATCACACATTTCATTGAAAAGAGATGGCAACAGATTTAGCAGCTATTTGAATTCTACGCTTATAACTTTTGAAACTATCATGGTTACGAACATAAATATTATTATCAACGGGATAATTACCAACGGGTAATTATCCCGTTGATAATAATATTTATCTACGCTTATAAGTCTATTATTAGTAACAGGGTTAGGTTTAAAAAAAAACAGTGACAAAAGTTTAAACATTCATTTTATTTTCAAGTTCAACTTTAATAGTACACCCCAGGCAAGAAAGAAGAGATCAGTCTCTGGAACGGGTAGAGACCAGTAGGCTGATAGTACGGCTGCTCGGGATACAATCTGTATCTGTAAGGGTACCCATATCTATACTGGTACGGGTAGGTGATAAGTGTGTCTCTTTTGCTCACATGATTTTGGGGTTCTTGTAATGCAGGAGCAGAAACAAATTTCTCTCCTTCTTCAACCGAACTGGCCGCCTCCACATCACCAGGAATAACTTCACGTTTCACAAGTTTTTCGTTTGGTTCATCAATGCCAAGACCAGGGAAGTCCCAGGGAGTTGCGACAGCAACAGCCACAAAAGCCAGAACAAGGACCAGAGATTTCATCTGAAATTGAATAATAAGTAAAATGAAGTCAGAGTTTCAATCTGAATTATTAATCTTCCAACTTCTATAATATTGCACACATTTGAAGATCAAGTTCAAAGCTGATGAGCATTTATTCCATTAGTTAGACCACTTCGTTTACTTTGAGTCGTGAGATAGCACTTTGAATCGTAGCTAGGTGATTTTTCTTCCGTTTTTTTGCGACCTTATTGTTAAGAAGAAGAATGAAAGCATCACTTTTTGGGGCCCAGTTTTTTTTCGGTGAATTAAAGTGACAACTGTTAGTACCTACTTAGTGCCTATAGCAATCATTGAGCTATAGGTACCTACAACAATTTTAAAGTCAGTACAGGCTGCGATATTTTTTTGTTTTTTTTTTATTTTAAAGTTATATTACCTTGTTTTTCTTAAGTCAACAGTCGAATGATACAAATCGAATAATGGAGACCTTTTATACGATTGCTCTAACTAATTGATCTAAGTTAGATCTGGTTCTACAGAAAACCTCAGGTATGTAGCAACGTGATGAGCGTGGTATCTACTAAGCGGTTTTTAACTTTACTATAAATCGGTATAGTAATTAGACGAATATTTGGTTTTATTTAACACACGGGAATTACTCACGTAAAATTATCGTCGATTTAGATACCGTGTGTTAAATAATGTCTAGTACAACTCACGAAAGTTTTGAAAGTGGAATATTTGGTTTGATCATCAGTGTTACAATGAACCCTTAAAATGGACGATAATTCTGTTGTTCACTGACTTACTCGGCTTCGCTCGCGTGTTACCAGAATAATAAGTAGCCTATATCCTATGTCCGGTCATTATCTATCTATATTTTAAATTTCAGACTAATCGGTTCAGTGGTTGTCGAACTATAGAGAAACAATTATACAACCATCCATCTATCCATCCATCCAAACATCAAAACGTTCGCATTTATAATATTAGTGTGATATGTATATTTTGAAATACGACGAAAAAAAAAAAATAAGAAACCGTTGCAAAGAGACCTCCCGTTTGTTAAAGTTTTGATGTCTTTGTTGTTCAGGTTAGACTGGATAGTGGTATCGCAGCAATTTGCAGTGATTCAGCACAGCAAACTACTAGTAAGTCAGTGAACAACAGAATTATCGTCCATTTTAAGGATTCATTATAACACTGATGATCAAACCAATATTTGTCTATTTACTATACCGATTTATAGTAAAGTTAAAAACCGCTTAGTAGATACCACGCTCATCACGATGCTACATATCTGAGGTTTTCTGTAGAACCAGATCTAACTTAGATCAATTAGAGCAATCGTATAAAAGGTCTACATTATTCGATTTGTATCATTCGACTGGTGACTTAAGAAAAACAAGGTAGGTAATATAACTTAATTATTAAAAAAAATCACTGAAATATCGCAGCCTGTCCTGACTTTAAAATTGTTGTAGGTACCTATAGCTCAATGATTGCTATAGGCACTAAGTAGGTACTAACAGTTGTCACTTTAATTCACCGAAAAAAAAAATGGGCCCCAAAAAGTGTTGCTTTCATTCTTCTTCTTCACAATAAGGTCGCAAAAGAACGGAAGAAAAATCACCTAGCTACGATTCAAAGTGCTATCTCACGACTCAAAGCAAACAAAGTGGTCTAACTAATGGAATAAATGCTCATCAGCTTTGAATTTGTTCTTCAAATGTGTGCAATATTATAGAACTTGGAAGATTAATAATTCAGATTGAAACTCTGACTTCATTTTACTTATTATTCAATTTCAGATGAAATCTCTGGTCCTTGTTCTGGCTTTTGTGGCTGTTGCTGTCGCAACTCCCTGGGGCATCCCTTATCGCATTGATGAACCAAATGAAAATCTTGTGAAACGTGAAGTTATTCCTGGTGATGTGGAGGCGGCCATTTCGGTTGAAGAAGGAGAGAAAGATGTTTCTGCTCCTGCATTACAAGAACCCCAAAACCATGTTAGCAAAAGAGACACACTTATCACCTACCCGTACCAGTATAGATATGGGTACCCTTACAGATACAGATTGTATCCCGAGCAGCCGTACTATCAGCCCACTGGTCTCTACCCGTTCCAGAGACTGATCTCTTCTTTCTTGCCTGGGGTGTACTATTAAAGTTGAACATGAAAATAAAAGGATTGTTTAAACTTTTGTTGGTGTTTCTTAAAACCTAACCCTGTTACTAATAATAGACTTATAAGCGTACTAGAGTTGCCATCTCTTTTCAATAAAATGTGAGAGAAAGTAAAAGACTAAAGTATGAATAACAGGATAAGCTTTTACGTCTTTGGGGAGCAGGGTGGGATCGTTCCCCAAAGGCAGAGTGGTTGGTTCTCTGCAACGGGCCGGCCCATCTGGCCCACTTGCCCGGGGTCTTTCGACCGACAGTTGTTGTCGGTTGGTTGTATATAACCCGATCGGCCATGAGTAGTGCACTTGCGCTATCTAGAATTCTGATATTGAGTGGCGCCATCTTTGCTGAAGCTCGTAGTACGTAGCATGTCTATGAAGTTCATCTAGCGACAGGTAGAGGTCGCTACACGTCTTTATTGATAGATGATACTTATCGGGAAGGTTCCTGACACTATATCCTACTCAATACAACGTCCTAACAACTTCCAGGCACTCCAGTGTCCCTACTGCAGTGCCCGGACGCTGTTAAGATAGAAAAGGATTGGTAACAATCCTCTTAGCATAATAGGCATCGTTCACAGAAAAAAACATTAACAAAAAGTGCGATGTCGAATAGTTTAGGTTTCCTCACGATGCCTGCCTGACTGTCAGTCCCACCCACACGTATTGACAATGTCTTTCCTGTGGAAATGGCCGGTAAACTGAGAGGATGGGTTAGGTGCTGAGCAAGCTTACTTCATCTCAATAATGTCCAAAGCACTAAAGTGTCCCGTTAAGTGTAGTCAAATATTGCCTTTTAATAAGATCTAGTTAGTAAAAATGTAAAGGTCTATTTTTTTTTTCTTTAATATTCTTAAGTACCGAGGATACTAATATCTTTTCAAATTTTATGATTATGACTACCAAATTGACTATTATACCTACCTAACTGTTTTTTGGTTTGATTTTTCAGGAATAAGTACTCAATTGTTATTCTTTATTATATTGATATTTATAAGTACGAAAGTTTGTGGGGATGTATGGATGTTTGTTAATCTTTCACACAAAAAAATACTGAACGGATTTGAATGAAATGTGGAATATACATAGTTTGACATGGAATAATACATAGACTACTTTTTATCCGGGTAGCTACCACGCGAGCGGAGCTGCAGACGGAAGCTAGTAATTTCATAACCCTGTGATTTTCTGTTGTAAGACTATGTACGAGTATATTACCAACAGCAAATGAGTAAAGAATAATGTCACTTGTAATTTTCACGTAACAGATTGCCCACCCAAGGTTTCTCTTGATGTTTTTCTTCACAATTAAGACTAATAATAATAATAATACTGGACATTTTTCACAGCATCGTGTAGCCCCAAAGTAAGTGTAGCCCCAGAGCTTGTGTTATGGGAACCACATGACTGATATACTACTTATTTACTTTTTTTTTTGATACTTGAATACTATACATACCTACCTACATACAAAACACACATACCCGAGACAAATATTTGCAGATCATATAAACATTTGGCCCGCGGCGGGGATCGAACCCGCAACCTCCTGTGTCTCAGGCCCGCCTCAAGATATTTCGACAAATGATGAAAAATTACAAAATTATTTCGTATGAAATGTTTAGTTAGTCAAAGTTTTTTTGCGATTTCTGACTTTTCTGGTACCTACTCTAACTTCAGTTGGTCCGATAGAGCCTTTTAATCCTTTCATGAAACAGGATCGATTGGCATTAAAAAGGTTTTTGTGTAAATTGCCCATTTTCTCGCTGACTGTATATTTTTTTCAAAATCTGTGAATGCAGGTCGAAATATCTTCAAAAGTTAAGGACAGTCTTCTAAGAACGTTTTCCTGTAGCTACAACGGTTAAGGTAGCTGCCCTAACTGTCTCAAAAATTCACCCTGTATATTTTTTTAATTACCTACTTAAACAAACAGCTGAATTATTATAGCAAGGCTTTTAAAGCTGATTGTGATAAATAAAAATATATAGAGAGAGCTTTTTTTTAACACAACAAATGCTGAGGTGGACACCTTTCTGTTGCAATGTAGATGTGTGAAAACAACCCTTATTAACTATATTTCTGTAGCCGTACCATGAGCTCTTAGAGCAATGTCAAAACATTCCTGCCTTAGGCTTGTTTTGTCATTGTTTTGATCTGAAAACTATCTTATTTTATTCCTGCCTTGGTCTTGACGCAGGATTGCAGCAGGACATGCGCATTACACTCTCTCGACGCTCTCTGTGCGCATGTCTTGCTCGATGACATCGAGCAGGACATGCGCAGTCCTGCATCTAGTCGATGTCATGTCACCAAAACATCCCTACGTTAAGATTGTTTTGGTCCTAAGGCAGGATTAAAACAAGGTTGATTTAGGCCTGATTTAGGATGGAGTTATGCCTGCGTCAGTCTTACTTCAGTCTTATCTAAGTACGGACCAAAGTAATCTTACTTTGACATTGCTCTAAGACTTGGCAGTACTGGGGGTCTAAAGTGGCCACTTTTGATGAAAAATCAGATGTTTCATAGATGCTTCATCTATGAAACATCTGATTTTTCATCAAATGCTTCATAAATGCTTCATATATGCTTCATATATGAAGCATCGATGCTTCATCGATGCTTCATATATGAAGCATCTATGAAACATCTATGAAACATCTATGAAGCATCTCACAAAACATCTTTTTTGACAGATCTATGTGCGAGGTTTTTTCTTTTTTTCTTCTACTTTATTTTGGCTTCGCACGGCTTGTGCATTCAGCCAGTGTCAAGTAATTAATATTCTTCAAGTTTATAGATAAATAAGATATACAAATACCTACAAAATATACATAAATATAATATTCCACCCCTCCCCTTGGCCTCAGTAAAGATGGTGGGGCTTTACTGAAACATCAACACGGACTTTTTGCTAGAAGTCAAAAAGCTGTTTCACTTGCCCACACTTATGCACATTCACGAACACATAACGGTTAATAATCCACCATCATTACACATTAACATTCGAAGAAACACAAGTTTTGGAAAATAAAACAAAACGAAATCATGACTTCTCAAATTCCCGCCAAAAAGCCATGTGCGAGGTTAAATTTACTTTTAGAAAGTAAATATAGGTTGAATGGAAAACGGATGGCTGAATGCAAAACCCGTGCGAAGCCAAAATAAAGTAGAAAAAAAAAGAAAAAACCTCGCACATAGATCTGTCAAAAAAGATGTTTTGTGAGATGCTTCATAGATGTTTCATAGATGTTTCATAGATGCTTCATATATGAAGCATCGATGAAGCATCGATGCTTCATATATGCTTCATATATGAAGCATATATGAAGCATTTATGAAGCATTTGATGTTTCATCAGATGTTTCATAGATGAAGCATCTATGAAACATCTGATTTTTCATCAAAAGTGGCCACTTTAGACCCCCTGTTTACCTTTTTATGTGGTTTGTGAACATCTACACTTGCACTGTAACAAATAATTGTATTTTCTTTCTTTCTTTTCTTTTTTAATTTTACTTATTGAAAAGTGATGGCAACAGATTTAACAGCCGTTTGAGCTCTAGTAAGTTCATAAGTATTTTATTAGTAACAGGGTAAGGGTTAGGTTTTTAAAAACAATAACAAAAGTTTAAACATTCATTTTATTTTCAAGTTCAACTTCAATAGTACACCCCAGGCAAGAAAGAAGAGATCAGTCTCTGGAACGGGTAGAGACCAGTAGGCTGATAGTACGCCTGCTCGGGATACATTCTGTATCTGTAAGGGTACCCATATCTATACTGGTACGGGTAGGTGATAAGTGTGTCTCTCTTGCTCACATGGTTTTGGGGTGCTTCTAATGCAGGAGCAGAAACAAATTTCTCTCCTTCTTCAACCGAACTGGCCGCCTCCACTTCACCAGGAATAACTTCACGTTTCACAAGTTTTTCGTTTGGTTCATCAATGCCAAAACCAGGGATGCCCCAGGGAGTTGCGACAGCAACAGCCACAAAAGCCAGAACAAGGACCAGAGATTTCATCTGAAATTGAATAATAAGTAGGTATAATGAAGTCAGAGATTCAATCTGAATTATTAATTTTCCAAGTCCTATAATATAGCATACATTTGAAAATCAAATTCAAAGATGATGAGCATTTATTCCATTAGTTAGACCACTTCGTTTACTTTGAGTCGTTAGTTTACTTTGAATCTTAGCTAGGTGATTCTTCCTCCGTTCTTTTGCAACCTTATTGTGAAGAAGAAGAATGAAAGCAACACTTTTTGAGGCCAACAATTTTTTATTTCGGTGAATTAAAGTTACAACTGTTAGCTGTTAGTAGGTACCTACTTTAAGGACCTATAGCAATGATAATAGATAATATCACTGACGTATTAGGTACAGTAATTTTAAAGTCAGGACAGGCTGCGATATTTTATCGATTTTTTTAATATTAAAGTTATATTACCTTGTTTTTCTTAAGTCACCAGTCGAATGATACAAATCGAATAATGTAGACCTTTTATACGATTGCTATAATGGTTAATACTAATTGATCTAAGTTAGATCTGGTTCTACAGAAAATCTTAGGTATGTAGTATCGTGATGAGCGTGGTATCTAATCTACCTACTAAGCGGTTTTTAACTTTACGATAAATCGGTATAGTAATTAGAGAAGTATTTGGTTTTTTAATATCCGTGTTTTAATATAATCTAATATAGTCAATAATCCAAATTAATTACTTAAAACAATATTTATGACAACGGAATGATTAAAATTAGTTTCTAGTTAATATTTCCTAATGTGAACTAGAAGTTAATTTTAATAATTATCCTGCAGGCTGATTGTCTAACTTGTCTCAACCTCATGGTACGTTTACACGTTCTTGAGCAAATAGACGTTCAACCAGTTTAGTGACAGCAAGTAGCTCTGTCACTCTCATCTCTACGAGATCGAGCGAAAAGATAACGTTCTCGTTGAATGTTTGCTTGCTCGGAAGCGTGTAAACGCGACATCAAGTTGGTCTCAAATTGTCAAAACGATCGCGAAGGTATCTTTTGTCGCATTATGTCTCGTTGAGATGATAGTGACAGAGCTACACGAGTGGTCACTGAATTGTCATATTTGACAGTTTGAGACCGATTTGAGATTGAGACAAGTTAGTTAGACAATCACCCTGCAGGTGTTTTCTATCGATACCGAAGATACCTTGATCCAAACTTTGCAGACAACTCGTAATATCAAAGTGCAATGACAATTCTGTGTCTCGCCATTTTGTTTGAGTCAAACAGTGAAAAGTTTAAATGAAGAATAGTAACGGCTATTTGGCTATTGCTACTACTAAGTATGAGCAAGTGGCCAACTCTGGTGATGGAGTTTGTACGTCTTCTAAAGGCTACCTTCATGGCTTAATGACTTAAAAGCCGGGACCGACAATTTAACGTGCCCTTCGAAGCACGGAAGCGCTAAGCTCGTAATGCCACTTGCGTCACCCATCCGAATTGTGACCGCGCGCAACGCTGCTTAATTTCAACGATCAATCAAGAACGTCTAAGCAAGCTATGCCATGAGCGCTTCTGCTCTCTACTGGATTCCCAATAGTGGTAGAGCTTCGAAATCCTTTCAGGTTAGTTAAGATACACGTTTCTTAGACAACAATGACCTTTATATTTGGAGGTTTATACAAAAATCGGTGGCAATACTGTATCGTGTTGGCCGAGGGAATAGTACCTCGACTTTCGATCCGAAGGCCGTGGCGTGGTGGGTTCAAATCCCGGAGGTTCATCAATGGATTTTTAGTTTAGAATTTTATGTGTGCATTAACATGAGTTATAAATGGTGAAGGAAAACATCGTGAGAAAACCCGCGGCTTAGTCAGCCCCACACGTATGGACTAAGTCTGTCCTGTGTGGATATAACCGGTTCATCAAAAGGTTTGCCTCGGTTGCCATGGAATCCATCAGATAATCAGATCCTGATATGGTGACGATGGGACCACCTCTAGAGTATAGGTTAGGGAGTATAGGTAACATAGAACCTCCTCCTTTTTTGAAGTCTGTTAAAAATGGGATAAGCTGTTACGTCTTTACTGATAGATATTTAATCCGTTCAGTATTTTTTGCGTGAAAGAGTAACAAACATCCATACATCCATCCTCACAAGCTTTCGCGTTTATAATATTAGTAATATGATAATTGAGTAGTCCAGGCGCTGTAGTGGGGACACTGAAGGGCCTGGACGTTGTTAGGACGTTGTATTGAGTAGGATACAGTGTCAGGAACCTACACATATACTTATTCTATAGTATAAGTATATCATCTATCAGTAAAGTCGTAAAAGTTTATCCCATTTTTAACCGACTTCTAAAAAAGAAGGAGGTTCTATGTTTGCTATATTATGTATGCTTTTTTTATATTATTTTCACCGATTTCTCCGTCATTATTGTGGACCGATTTTGAAAAAAATCTTTTTTTTGTTATAAAGGGTATACTGGTGGGTATGGTTTGGTGATTCTATGGAAATCAAGGATACCCTCAAATTTTATGGGTATTTGGAGTGTTTCTAGAACTCTGTGAAATAAAATGAAATCTTTTAAGGGAGTACTTTCGAGATGGCCCTATATGTCACCAAGTCAGGATCTAACCACCCCTGGTGATGACCCCTGATTACCATGGGATCCCCATCCCATGGAAATCGAGGGCATTTCTCAAATTTTATGGCTATTTACAGTGTGTTTATGGAAATCTCTCAAGTGAAATGTAATCTCGGGTATATTTTCGACAAACCACTAGTTACCCATTTTTTAATTTACCTAGCTATCTATATTAAGACTATAAAAACACAAAACACTAAACAAAGAAAATAAAAAATATATAAAACCGACTTCAAATCAAGCGAATTAAAGTCGGTGCTAAGTAAAAACTGACTATAAATGCACACCGACTTCAAACTTATAACATAATTAAACTAAGTAATTAAATAAATCTGTACATAATATTCTTATTTTTCGCTTTTTAATGGAAGTATAAGGTATTTAAAGTCATATTTAAACTTTCGCGACTTGAACACATTTTTAAAATATTATTAACGGGACTTAATCGCGTAATGAAATTATTTTATTTACCTCGACGTTATATAAAATATTTCGAAAATAATTTCATTACGCGATTAAGTCCCGTTAATAATAATTTAAAAAAAAAATTATATATTTGAACCTTTTGGGGTTGAGACTCTGGGTCCGTGGGGTACCGGAGCCCATCGCGTTTTCAAAATTCTTTCAGGGCATCTTATCGAAGCGACGCGTGATCCCAAGTCTGGCACTTTTTTGGCTCAATATATCAGCATTGCCATCCAGCGCGGTAATGCTGCCAGTGTCTTGGGCACGCTTCCGTCTGGCAGTGGCTTGGATCAGTTGAGCTACCTATAGATCGTTTCCAACGATCCTTAGGTGGCTCAACTGGTTCTTTTTGTATTTTATACTTTTATGTAAATATGTAGTAGTTTAGTTTCTGTAAATAAATGTATTTAAAAAATAAATATATTTAAAGTCCATTATTCATTTTTAGGGTTCCGTACCTTAAAAGGTAAAAAAAAGGAACCCTAATAACATCACTTTCTTGTCCGTCTGTCTGTCTGTCTGTCTGTCTGTCCGTCTGTCTGTCTGTCCGTCTGTCTGTCCGTGTGTCACCATCGATTATCTCAGGAACGGGTAGAGCTAGCAAGTTGAAATTTATACCATAATACTTACTAAGGTCTATAATACCTATTGTGAGTATAAAAAGTCCTACCCACTTTTTGCCATACAAAAAAGTTACTCCTAAATATATTATTTTATTAGTTACTGTACCTACGCTAAGATAATTATTTATAAATTAGTTTCTCAGTAAGTGAATTATTGTTAATTCTAAATGAGAAATAAAGTTCTTCTTAAACCAAAAATCAAGGTCCCGAGTCAACACTATAAAAAGATATAGGCAAATTTAGGTTTTCGTGAAAACTTGTGAGTACCAAAACTTACCTTAGTTATCAACTTTTTTTATTTTTCGGAATTTTTCCTTTACTTGTGCTGGAAGACCTTGCTTGTAACCAAAATTGACAATTTTAGGTCAACCGGAAGTACCCTAGAGGTTTTGGGTCGAAAACTTAAATGGTAGTTCCCGTTGACCTAGAATAACGAAATTTGGAAAAAAGCAAGGTCTTATAGCACACATAAAGGAAAAATTCCAAAAAGTTAAAAAAGTTGAAAATTAAAGGGTGTTTCCATACATACGAAAACGTTTAAATGGTCCATAGTTAAGTCTTTTATCTGTAATTTAGTCTGTAAGTACTGTTAGTTTTCCTAAGAAATAAAAATAAAATAAATAAAATACATAGTTGACGCCAATTAAAATTGTCCTCCGAGTTGTATGGGCGCTCATACAATTAAGCGAACTAGCTTAATTGGCACCATGGCTAGGTACGGAACCCTCGGCGTACGAGTTCGACTCGCACTTGACCGGTTTTTTTTAAATTGTTAATCACAATTAGCTGTTTGTTTTTTTTTCTCTTTTATATTTCATTGACAAGAAGTGGAAACATATTTAGCAGCCGTTTGAGCTCTAGTAAGTTCATAAGTATATTATTAGTAAGAGGGTTAACGTTAAAAACAATAACAAAAGTTTAAACATTCATTTTATTTTCAAGTTCAACTTCAATAGTACACCCCAGGCAAGAAAGAAGAGATCAGTCTCTGGAACGGGTAGAGACCAGTAGGCTGATAGTACGCCTGCTCGGGATACATTCTGTATCTGTAAGGGTACCCATATCTATACTGGTACGGGTAGGTGATAAGTGTGTCTCTCTTGCTCACATGGTTTTGGGGTGCTTCTAATGCAGGAGCAGAAACAAATTTCTCTCCTTCTTCAACCGAACTGGCCGCCTCCACTTCACCAGGAATAACTTCACGTTTCACAAGTTTTTCGTTTGGTTCAGAGAAGTCCAAGGGAGTTGCGACAGCAACAGCCACGAAAGCCAGGACAAGTACCAGAGATTTCATCTGAAATTGAATAATAAGTATAATGTAGTCAGAGTTTCAATTTGAATTATTAATTTTCCAAATCCTGCTATTGCACACGTTTGAAAATCAAATTCAAAGATGATGAGCATTTATTCCATTAGTTAGACCACTTCGTTTACTTTGAGTCTTTAGTTTACTTTGGATCTTAGCTAAGTGATTCTTCCTCCGTTCTTTTGCGACCTTATTGTGAAGAAAAAGAATGAAAGAAACACTTTTTGAAACCTAGTTTTTTTTTCTGTGAATTGAAGTTACAACTGTTAGTACATACTTTAAGATAGCAATGATAATAATATCACTGACCTATAGATAGGTACAATAATTTTAAAGTCAGGACAGGCTGTGATATTTAATTGATTTTTTTAATAATAAAGTTATATTAGGTACCTTGTTTTTCTTATGTCACCACTCGAATGATACAAATCGAATAATGTAGACCTTTTATACGATTCCCCCTAATGAATATGAACTACTTAATTGGTCTTAGTTAGATCTGGTTCTACAGAAAACCTCAGGTATGTAGCACCGTGATGAGCGTGGTATCTACTAAGCGGTTTTTAACTTTACGATTAATCGGTATAGTAATTAGACAAGTATCTGATTTTGTAATAATCAGTGTTTTAACATAATCTTATAGACGTAGTCAATATGATCCAAACATTTTATTACCTAGGTACCTACTTAAAAAAATATTTTTTTAAACAGAACCCTAATCTGAACTAGAAGTTAATTTTAATAATAATCCTGCAGGTTGATTGTCTAACTTGTATCAAACCTCATGGTAGGTACTTTTATACACTTCCGAGAAAATATACATTTAGCCAGTTCAGTGACCGCTCAAGTAGCTCTGTCACTCTTATCTCAACGAGACCGAACGCGACAAAAAGTAACGTGCTCATTGAATTTCTGTTTGCTTGGAAGCGTGTAAACGGGACATCAAATTGGTCTCAAACTGCCTCAAATCAACGATCGCGTAGGTATTTTTTGTCTCGTTCGGTCTCGTTGAGACGAGAGTGACAGAGCTACACGAGTGGTCAATGAACTGTCGTATTTAGTTTGAGACAGATTTGAGGTTTACCTAAGACAAGTTAGACTATCACCCTGCAGGTGTTTTCTATAGATACCGAAGACACCTTGCTCTAAACTTTGCAGACATAATATCAAAGCTACTATAGCCCACGCTGAGTGGTGACCAATTTTGTCTGTAGTTTTAAGTTCTTTAGTTATAAGTTTTTCGAATTTGTCTTTTAGTTATACCTACTTACACAAAATAAACGATTTTCTTTTCTTTTCTTTTCTTTCTTTTCAAAGTGCAATGACAATTCTGTGTCTCGCCATTTTGTTTGAGTCAAATAGTGAAAAGTTTAAATGCAGAATAGTAACGGCTATTTGGCTACTGGTAATCAACTATTTCCCTAGAATTACGATTAGATGTACACATTTTGCCTATTTCATTATGGCAAAACTCGTGGCAAAATAATGGTTCTTACTATTTTTTTTTATAAATACAATCACTTTACTTTTTACATTTGCTGAAAAGTGACGAGGTTTTACGTGTAGAGATTACATTCCAGGAATTTAATAACACATGAAGGTTTAATTCCTCCTCCTCCTTGCGTCGCTTCCCCAATGCTGGGGGTCGTGCGTGACCCATCACGAAAGCATCTTGTCCCGCACGATGTTGCGCCATCTGCTCCGGCTTTCAGCGACATGCACAGCTTCTGGCATGCTGAAGCTTTAATTAACAGGTTTTAAATTGAATTCTTGAATCATCGTTTTAAGACAGTTTTCAAAGATTTTATGTTGTTACTTGCACCTTACGAGTTTGAGCCAAATCGAGAAAAGTTCTGATGCGTTGCCGGCTGCCAAGTCACTGTGCGCGGAATGATTTTTTCTTGTTATTGCATTTATGATGCAGCACATTTCAGTTTGAGAATTTATAAAATTATAAAAAGGCTCTCTATTGGATTCCCAAGAACGGTAGAGCTCTGAGCTTATATAAATAAAATCATCATCATTTTCAGCCTGTGTCAACCCACCGCTGGGTGTAGGCCTCCTCCATTTCATACCACTCGTTTCGGTGCTGAGCCGATCGCATCCAGGTCTTGTTGGCGACCTTGACAATGTCGTCTACCCATCTAGCAGGTGGTCTGCCAGCTCTGCGTTTGCTCACCCTGGGATTCCATACGGTTAAGGCCTTACTCCACCTGCCGTCACCACGTCTCGCCAAGTATCCCGCCCATCTCCACTTCAGTCTCACGATCCGGATAACAACGTCTTGGACCTTAGTCCGTCTGATATACGTCTGAAATAAATAAATAAAATATATTTTATATCGAACAGCAAAGGATCATCTTTTACATAAAAAGAAAGTACCGGCTGCCAAGTCATTATTTGCGCTTGATCATACTTTTTTCATTCTCAAACGTTCTCATGTCCTATTTGTCTTTTTGTATGATTTATGTTTGCGATCTCAGTTTTTTATTTAAGACTTCAAACTATAAAATAAACTATGCATAGCTAGGCTTAAGATAGAGCTAAATTATTGAATTTGGTTGTGTATTTGAAACGGCTCAGTCTTCGACAGACACCACTTGAATATTAATAAGCCTTAATCCCAGGTCAAAGGTAACTGAAACCAATTAGGTAGGTACAGAGTGAATTGTATTTTTTGGGTAACCACCTAAAGGTACCTACTTAAAGGGTTAGAAAGTTTTGATTTTAATTTGGTTTAAGTGAAAGGAACTGACAAAATGTTTTCAGTTGAAGTGATCTTCAACTTCTGTCAAAAGTTAAACGCCACTTATAATGCTTGCCATCCTTTTGTTGGATGGTGATGAGAACTGACAGGGCGAATTTTGAGCATTCTTCTGGCCGGTGTTCGAGTTGAGATGCGTTTATAAGTGAGATCTATAGTATCTATGCTACTTGACGACTGTAGTGGTAAATGTGATTCGGTGAACCTACTCCTGCCGCAACACAGTTTTAACTAGTGCGGAGGGTAGATAACATTGAGACATTTTTACTCGCTCGTAGTTTCTTTCTGGCATACTTACCTATACACTTCCTATACATACCCATCTTATACAGGTAGTACTTACATTATTGCTTTGTAAGTCTTTAAGTTACCTAAAAATGTAGTTACTCATATACTTATTTTGTGCAAATAAACCTTATTTTATTTATTTTATTTTTATCTTATTATATAAAGGATGTTTAAAAAAATAATAACAAAAATATAAAACATTAAAATATCTATAAGTTGTTGGTACTTATCATTTAAGCTACATGTAAAGACGCGGGCACTATGATGTATTTTTTATTTTTTTTAACTAAAATAGGTTTGTGTTTGACCGCATGTAAAGCAACAGTGGTCTAAGATGGAGCACGCTTACCTAGAAGGAACCTATTGACTCTCGATTTTAAGACACCCAAATTATACAATACAGATCCCGAAAGGACGTAGGTATACACAACACAATACACTTTTTTAGGGTTCCGTACCTTAAAAGGTAAAAAAGGAACCCTTATAAGATCACTTTCTTGTCCGTCTGTCTGTCTGTCTGTCTGTCTGTCTGTCTGTCTGTCCGTCTGTCTGTCTGTCCGTGTGTCATCATCGATTATCTCAGGAACGGGTGGATCTAGCAAGTTGAAATTTATACCATATACTGAAGTTTATAGTCCCTATTGTGAGTATAAAAATCAAGGTCCTGAGTCAACACTATAAAAAGATATAGGCAAATTTAGGTTTTCGTGAAAACTTGTAAGTACCAAAACTTACCTTAATTATCAATTTTTTTTATTTTTCGGAATTTTTCCTTTACTTGTGCTGTAAGACCTTGCTTGTAACCAAATTTGACAATTCTAGGTCAACCGGAAGTACCCTAGAGGTTTTGGGTTGAAAACCTAAATGGTAGTTCCCGTTGACCTAGAATCACGAAATTTGGCAAAAAGGGTGTTCCCATACATACATAGTTGACGCCAATTAAGATTGTCCTCTGAGTTGTATGGGCGCTCATACAAATAAGCGGGCTACAATAACATAATGGGTATAATGGGTAGGTACGGAACCCTCGGCGTACGAGTTCTACTCGCACTTGACCGGTTTTTTATTTAAAATCATGTCACACACCAATAGATGTAAGTAACAAAAATTGAAAAATGATTTGTTAATCGGTTACCTGTATCGAAATCAATTCTTCTAATAATCGTAGCCCGCCACACTAAGCTTGTTTAATGTATTTATGACTAAACTCTACGAATAACATCTTCAGCTACAATTCTAACTGACATCTTTACCGGCTTAACATAATTTCTGTATTCACAAACATAGAATGCATTGCTTGAGTAATTTCCACCAAGGAACTGTGGAATTTCCAACCCGATAAACAAACTGACAGCATTTCCGACCCTTAATAAACTATCATGTATGTAATGCGAGTAGCGCCCTAATCTAGCAAGTTTGTACACAAAGCGTAAGGACATTGTAAGTCCGGACGTCCTCTTAATTCCCTCGCGAAAGCCGCTCTTGTCAAGGAGTCGAGAATGTTCTGGATACGCTGTCTTCAAATTCACGAAAGAAGTCCCTTCAGAGTAAGGCTCCGTATTCAGATACGTCGCTCAAGCATCTATCTGTTCTTGAGAGTCGATTTGAGTAGCGTTTCTTATTCAAGTACATTGCTTAAGAGCAATTTCGCTGATTACAGTTCAGCTGAGTGTTAGTTCCGCAAATTCCGTGAGACTTCTTTTGTGAATAGCACTCTACAAGCGAGATCGATTGATTGAGCGAGTGAGTGTGATCCAAACCAGTCACATTCCGACACAAAACCTGCAAATCACAAGGAAAATTCCGATGCAGTTGTACGGGAAGTCAGGTCTATTTTAATTTTGCTTTCGCAATACTTTTTGACTGCATTGAAGAGTAGGTGATATAACACGTACGCAATCCGTCGCGTCTCTCAATAATAATTTGTGATAGAGTCCTACTATTCTTCTTCTTCTTCAGCATATATTCGCCCACTGCAGGGCATTATGCCTCTCCAATACTCTTCCACACTGTTCTATCACTGGTCTTCCTGGTCCAGTCTATCCCGGCATATGCTTTTATGTCGTCGGAGCATCGGGAGTGTGGCCAACGCTCCTCTTTCCAAGTCGTGTCGTGGTCTCCACTCCATTATGTATGAGTCCTACCATTATATTAGGTCCAACATTGGGCTTTCTTAAAAATTACGAAATAGAAAAACAATACGTGGTATCAGTTCTGTGGGTTTAAATTCGTTTCGGATGTCTGTTTTTTCTCGAATCTAGTTTCCCAATCACGGCCAGTCCCACACGGCAGTCTACGAAATGCCTAATTTTGTTTTTCGTGTGTCTACAGTGTGTTGCAAAGTACTTAACCCTAAACTTAGCCAGGCTTAAGGGTCCCCGGGGATATCAAGGATGGAAGGAAACAGGCTATATGTTAGAGCTTAGTGGGACATTCACATTGCTCGTAAAATGTGTTAGGGATTAGGCTTATGGAGTAAATGTGAAGAGTTATGAAATCAACTTATAGCTTTGGAGAGAACAGGGTCAAAGTTGAAATAACTTTCAATCTTCTTAAATCTTGTGCGAACATCAGGGAGGCTAAAATGGCCGTATACGAAATTCCTTTTAAGAATCCTATTAATTTCTTTTTCTATTTAATCTCATGTCTATGAAAAGAGACGGCACAATAATTGCAATTCATTATTATGATTCTCCTATAACAGCCGTTTTAGTCCCGCAGACATAATTGTGACAGATGAAACGAATATTTGAAGCATTTGAATAATAAAACTAACTTTCAACATTAGAAGTCACAAGATGCTATTTTACTTTATCTACGGCCAATAGAATAAATTAAAATCTTCAGTATTAACAGTATTAACTTCAAAAGTTTATTAGTCGGCCTATTTTTTCTATGACTTGTCGTACAAAAGTATAAATACTTACCCATTTATACACTTCAAAGTTTTCATTGTTTGCAACTTTTGTATCTACATCTTGCATTGTATTGTATACCTACCTACCTACTTTTGCAGTCATAAATAAGCTAAAAATCGACTTTGAGATTTCACGTTCTCTGCAAAGTGTGAACGGCTTGCAGCCAAAGTTAACGTATAGTTCATTCAAACATTCATTCGTTCATTCTTTCAGTTCATTTTGTTTTTTTTTTTCTTTGTGAAAGTATCCTTACGTCGCTGGTAGCATGGAATTGCCTGCTAATACATACAAATACAATTCAGATAAGGTTCAGCTTTCAGTCACACCGACGCAACGCGCCTTAAAACATTTAATACGGTTTGAAGACGAACGTGAAGTCAAGAAGAAAGTTTAGGAAATTTGACGAATTTTTTACTTTCTCATTTTGTCACGTATATAATAACTAGCCAACGCTCGCGTAGACTACTATTTTTATCCCACGGGAACCATACATTTTTCCAAGATTAAAATTAGCCTAGGTCAGATTTTTTTGAAGATTTCAAAATATCTAGTACTCCTCCGCCAATCTATACCAAAAAAGATTCGTCAAAATTTTCACGCTAAAGCCACCCAACCACCCACTTTCCACAGCCTAACCTTACTATGCCAGGCTAGTCAGGGCAAATCCGGGAACAGCACCAGCGCGAAAACAAAAAACAAAAAATTGATGGTCTTCGTTTGTTTTTTGTTTTCGCGCTGGTGCTGTTCCCGGATTTGCCCTGACTAGCCTGGCATAGTAAGGTTAGGCTGTGGAAAGTGGGTGGTTGGGTGGCTTTAGCGTGAAAATTTTGACGAATCTTTTTTGGTATAGATTGGCGGAGTACTAGATATTTTGAAATCTTCAAAAAAATCTGAATATGGGCTTCCGCAAAGTCACGCCTGAATCAATTAACTATTAGCCTAGGTGTTATTCCATAACCAAAACTATCTACATTCCAAATTTCATCAAAATCGGTTTAGGAGCTATGGGGATTGATAACAAACATTCACACACACAGACTTTCGCCTTTATGATATTAGTAGGATAAATAATAAATGTTGCACATCTTAAAATGTGCAGTTCCTCATTGTATCTGCACACCGCGATTTCTGCAACGCGTTTGTATCGATACAAACGCGATGCAAACGCGATGCGAACGCTCTGCACCCTCCCGGTTCGCGTTTGTATGGATACTAACGCGCTGCGAACGCGCGTTTGTATCGCAGCATTTACAGCTCAAAAACGCGCTTCAGTAAGTGTCGTGTGCAGACTCTCTAAGGTACAGACGTCAGATTGTATATAGTTTTAACCCGCCTAAAGCGGGAGTAACGAGCTTAACGTTAGACTTTGCTCCCTGGGAACTGTTTAGTAAGGTAACGGTCAAAATATTCTAATCTGACCTTTGAGGGGTTTTATGGTAATAAACTTGTTACCAGGAGACCCTTTTCAGGGTCAGCACGTCTTCTCTTGTTCATTGACCTCAACCAAGAATGAACCAGTGAAATAAATTTCAACTTGAGAGGTTAACTTAAATATATTTTGTGGATGTAGTTCGGAATAGTTGTTAAACATAATCTAAAGTTTTGAAAACTATTAAAGGGTGTTCAAAGGCTTGTCTATGTTTCGCACATTCCCACATACTATGAGGAATGAGATTTTTTTGAAAATTCTAAAATATCTAGTAGGGGAAGCAGGGTAACAGTGGATCACAAATGTTTGTATGCCTCATATTTCTGGTTGTATCTTACCTAGCTGGTTGTTTATTGTTTTATCCTACAGCTACATTAACTGGTTAATAATTTTCCTAAGTGATTTTAACTCTAACTATTCTAGTTAAAAATTTATAGGCGTGGGAAATGATTCACTGTTCCACAGGCCCGGGGTAACTTGGATCATAGGCCGGGGTAGAGTGAATATATGGGGTACCTACAGTGAAAACATGATAAAATAAATGTATTTTTTTATTATGAAGTAGGTATGAGTTGCCTTATTCTAAGATAAGATAAGATAAGATACGTTTATTTGCAAGAATATATGATACATTAGGTCTTACATTTAAATTTTATGTCCAATTACATTCTACCTCAGAGGCATGCAAATTTTTAATAATATATTTAACTACCTACTTAATTGATTACTTAATTATGTCACAAATTTAATAATTGAAATTATAATAAGTTACCAACATTCACAATTTAATATCCCTATAATTAAAATACGAATTTAATGAATAATAACATTTACTAGACAGCCATTTTTTTTTAAGTACATAACAAACATGATATGCATTTTTCTATGAGTACTATTATTCTTAAATCACATATCTAGTCAATCACAGTAAGTGAATCACAGATCCACTGTTACCCTATGCAAAATTAATCACCCTTACCCATCAGCCGTTAATTTGTATTTATAGAAAAATATGGAATTCTAGCAAATATTTATCAGAACGTATATGATACATACAAAATACGATAGTTACCAATTTCTATTTATCAGTATTTAATTCGAAATAATAAGCAAATACAGTCTAAAAACATATTTCAAAAAGTCGTAAATATTTACTGAGGTACTCACTTTTGGCTCAGACCACAATGACGTAGCCGCCTCCTGTTACAGCTGCGAGCGGACTGGATTGACCGAACCGTATATCGCGCGGCACTCTTCTGTCAATTTTGCGTGTGTGTGTGATAAACACAGACAGAGTTGTTTACGATTAACCTCCGTTCCCCGTTAACCACCGTTACCCTGCTTCCCCTACCTATTTCTCCGCTAATCTATACCAAAAAAGTTTCGTCAAAAGAACCATGGGCATCATTGCTTGAACACTGGACCCGCGTCGTCCAACAGCGATGACACATATGTCATATGAAAGCTCTTGGAGTGTACTTTATTTCATTCTATTACAGCTAAGTTGAAATCGAGTGCGAACATGGTGTTTTGGTGCAAAAATGGCGCCATAATGGTGGTTTCTTTGAACGAAACTAGAAAGCTGAAACTTGGAAAGTAGCTTTCTTTTCTAGTAAAACCACCCACTAAAACATTTTATTTTCGAATTTCAACCCCTAATGGGGTGAAAAGTAGTAAAAACGTATGTATGAAACTTTTTAACCCGTAGTATGATTTGCTTGAAACTCGGTTCGCATACTTGAAATGCAAAATAAATGGACACGTATTTCAGGATTATTCAAAACAACCCTTAAAAAGGAGTGAAATGGGGTGTCAAAGTTTTTATGGGTACTTTTTAATAGGTAGTGTGATATGCTTGAATCTGGGTTTGAATACTATTGATAACAAATAAATGAACACGTATTTCAGGACTTTTCGAAACAACCCTTAAAAAGGGGTAAAATGGGGTGTCGAAGTTTGTGTTGGAACTTTTTAAGGACAGGGCAGGCAAGTACCGGCGTAATTTGCATACACTTCGCACCCGGCTTCCATTTTCGTAGCTGGTTACGAAAAATGAAAAAAAAAACCATCCATTTTGGTCACTGGTTACCAAAACATGAAAAAAAAAATCGTAGCTGGCTATGAAACATGGTTACGTACATGGAATAAATATTCCTTTTTAATAACCAGTTAAGAATCAGTGAAAAAAAAATCTTCTTTCGTAACTGGTTGTGAAAAATAGTTACGAAAATGGACCAAAGGACCGGGTAACTAGTGCCGGGTGGTGACGTGTATGCTAATTACGCCAGTACTTGCCTGCCCTGTCCTTAAAAAGTTCCAACACAAACTTCGACACCCCATTTCACCCCTTTTTACCCGACTGCGCAAAGCAAAGGAAGGGTAATGTGTTTATCAGTCTATGTATGTTTGTTTGGATGTTTCTATGTGGCACTCTAGAGGCCAAACGCGTGGACCGATTTTGATAATTCTTACGTCAATCGATTTGTCTCAACCTTGGAAGTGCTACTAAAGACATGACAGTAAACAAAATTCACCAGTGCCACAACCAGACGCCATATTGTCAAAATTAAAAAAACCAAAATCGTCACACTATATCAAGTGGGGTATCGTTGAATAGGTATTTCAAAATTAACTTTAGGTTTCTTTTACCATTTTTCATTTTAAGTAATAGTTTAGGAAAAATAACGGTTTAAAGTTGATTAATAATAATTCTCGCTATGGATGTTTCTATGTGGCACTCTAGAGGCCAAACGCGTGGACCGATTTTGATGATTCTTACGTCAATCGATTTGTCTCAACCTTGGGAGTGTCACTAAAGATATGACAGTAATCAAAATTCACCAGGGCTACAACCAGACGCCATATTGTCAAAATTAAAAGAATCAAAATCGTCACACTATATCAAGTGGGGTATCGTTGAATAGGTATTTTAAAATCAACTTTATCATAACTAAAAAGTGTTAAATAAAAAAATATTTAAAAAAAACAAAAACCCGACTGCGTCAAAACTAAAAAGAAAAAAACAAGCCTGCAAAGAATTACTCACAGTCGGGACCCATAACATTGGGAAGATTTGATTGGTAATAAAATGAATGGGTACCGACTGTGAGTAATTCTTTGCAGGCTTGTTTTTTTCTTTTTAGTTTTGACGCAGTCGGGTTTTTGTTTTTTTAAAATATTTTTTTATTAAGGGTTGTTTCGAAAAGTCCTGAACCACAATGTCCATTTATTTTGCATTTATAATATACAAACCGAGTCTCAAAGCCAATCGCACCGCCCTTTAAAAAGTTTCAATACAAACTCTGACACCCCATTTTACCCCTTTTTAAGGGTTGTTTCGAAAAATCCTGAAATATGTGTTCATTTATTTGTCATCAATTTGTATTCAAACCCAGATTCAAGCAAATCACACTACCTATTAAAAAGTACCCATAAAAACTTTGACACCCCATTTCACTCCTTTTTAAGGGTTGTTTTGAATAATCCTGAAATACGTGTCCATTTATTTTGCATTTCAAGTATGCGAACCGAGTTTCAAGCAAATCATACTACGGGTTAAAAAGTTTCATACAAACGTTTTCACTACTTTTCACCCCATTAGGGGTTGAAATTCGAAAATAAAAAGCCTTAATGGGTGGTTTTACTAGAAAAGAAAGCTACTTTCCAAGTTTCAGCTTTCTAGTGTCGTTCAAAGAAACCATCATTATCGCGCCATTTTTGCACCAAAACACCATGTTCGCGCTCGATTTGAACTTAGCTGTAATAGAATGAAATAAAGTACATTCCAAGAGCTTTCATATGACATATGTGTCATCTCTGTTGGACAGGGGGGCCCAAAATGTCGCAACGTTCTTTTCACGCTAAAGCCACCCAACCACCCACTTTCCACAGCCTAGCCTTACTATGCCAGGCTAGTCAGGGCAAATCCGGGAGCACCACCAGCGTGAAAACAAAAACTTGATGGTCTTCGACACGTGTTTCACCCCTCCACGGGGCATCCTCAGGAAATAATTGACTCCCTCGGTGCTGGCGCGGACGTCTTATAACTTATGTCTTATGTCTGACGTCGTCAGCTCGTGCTACTCCCGGATTTGCCCTGACTAGCCTGGCATAGTAAGGCTAGGCTGTGGAAAGTGGGTGGTTGGGCGGCTTTATGAGATACAAAATCTTTTAAATCTACTAAGTACCTCTTGACCTCGAGAGACATAGGTAATCTTGCTAGAAATAAGTTCAAATTAAAAGTGGATTTTACGTTTGTGATAGTGATGATGCCGTTTCTGCGTCGGTTTATATGTAGCTTAAATCTGTTAATGTAATAACTAAAGCCCTGTTGACTGATTGCTGGTAGACAGACAAACAGTGTAGCTACGCTATGAATATAATTTATTAATTAAACAGCCGGCCTTCCAAGGGCTGGAAATTATTGCCCAAACCACAGCCTTCAGGAACTTGTAAGTTCAAAGGTTTAGACTTTAGACGTTCCAGACTCGAGGGCTGATGTCTATCATACCTCTCACAAAACAGGTTAATAACGTTTTCAACTAATTTTATCTGTTCCATCTAGATGTAAACCTCACAATGTAAAATAACCTTTTGTGATGAGAAAAATGAAGATTAATTTTAAAGATTAATTTAATACCATACCTACATAGTAAACCATACCTTTAAGTATGCTTAATTGCTTAGGCTTTCCCGTCCTCGGGTCGTTTTTTATTTAAATTAAACGATATAACCCGTATAATTCGCTTTTAATTCGATTCGTAAATTCGTATTAAAATTTAAACTCTTTTAGTATCTAGACATTATTTAACACACGGGAATTACTCACGTAAAATTATCTTTTAGTATTTGTTTCTGAAGTGCGATTCAGACCTCGGAATGTATTCCCAATTCAGAGACTGACGTTTCTTTGCTGAAAAAACGTCAACTTTCCGTAGAAAATCATCGAATCGGATGCATTTTCGGAAATCTTAACCACACTGCTGTACTAGGTAAATACTCGTATTGTAAGTCCTTTGTATGCATATGGCGCATATTCCATAGATCATCAAAAAGAAAATGTATGGAATGTATCAGTTCATACATTTTCAAGTTCACTTCCACCATCCCTGGCATCTGAGTAATAACGTCAACAAATCACGTGCTCCAAGGGCCAACTTCTCTCATTACTCAACGTTGTTATAACTTCGCTATTTCATTGCTATGGTCGACAAGAGCCTTTTATTTTGAAGAAAAACGATTGGTAGAAAAACAATTAAAACTTGCGATAATTGTGAAACATGAAAGAGTTTAAAATCGATGTGTCACAAAATAAATAAAAATTTTAGGATTTCTAAAATTAAAACTTTCTATTCCATTTATGAATATACCTACTTAACTTATTTCAAACACTGAAATCAGTAAGCCCTCGTGGTGTAGTTTGCTCAGACGTTGTGTCCGCGGTCACAATTTGGATGGGTGACCGCAAGTGGCATTACGAGCTGAGCACTTCCGTGCTTCGGAGGGCACGTTAAATTGTCGATCCCGGCTTTTAAGTCATCAAGCCATGACGGAGGCCCTTAGGCGGCGTAAAAACTCCGTCAACATAGTTGGCCACTTGCTCATACGTACTTAGACTTCATCATCTCAGCCTGGTTGCACCCACTGCTGGGTATAGGCCTCCTCTTTATTTCGCCAATCAATCCGGTCCTGTGCAATCCTGATCCAAGCTTTCCCTGCCACATTTACAATGTCATCTGACCATCGGGCCGGTGGTCTGCCTCTTGGTCGTTGCGCATCTCTGGGCCACCATTCCGTAATTGCTGTAGTCCATCTTCCATCCTTACGTCTAGCTAAGTGCCCTGCCCATCTCCACTTGAGACTTGCGATGCGCATACCTACGTCTACGACTTTGGTTCGACGTCGTATCTCGACGTTGGGTATACGATCTAGGAGGGAGATTCCGAGCATGGCGCGCTCTATGGCCCTCTGTGCTACTCTTATCTTGTGCATGGATTCCTTAGTGAGCGGCCATGTCTCGGAACCGTATGTTAATATGGGCAATACGCACTGGTTATATGCCTTGGTCTTCAGGCTTTGCGGGATGCTAGACTTGAAGATGTCCTCCAGTTTTCCGAAGGCAGCCTATCCTAGCTGGATTCGTCTTGTGATCTCCTTGGCCTGAGAGGATCGGCCAAAAGATAAGCAATGTCCAAGGTATATGTACTCGTCCACCTTCTCAATGCGGTAATTATCCACAGAGATGTTAGTCCGTGAAGGAAGACGGTTGACCATGATCTTAGTTTTGGACATGTTCATCTTAAGACCGATTTGAAGGGAGGCTTTATGCAGGTCATTAAGCATAGTCTGGAGGTCAGCAACGTTCTCAGCAATGATGATTAGATCGTCAGCGAAGCGCAAATGAGATATGTAGCGGCCGTAAATGTTGACACCTTTCCCTTCCCAATCAAGTGTCTTCATAGCGTCTTCCAGAACACTTGTGAAAAGTTTCGGGGAAATGGTGTCTCCTTGCCGTACACCTCGATTGATTGGAACGAAGTCGGATAGTCTATGCATATTCACTTGTAGCTTCGCATTCTGGTATAGCTCTTGGAGGGTACTCACATAACGCTTATCAATATTGCAACGATGGAGAGAATTAAACACGGCCCAGTGCTCGACACTGTCGAAAGCCTTCTCGTAGTCGACGAAGGCAAGACACAAGGGCCGGTTATATTCTCGACATCTCTCCATCAGTTGCTTGACAGCGTGAATGTGGTCTATCGTGGAATATCCTCTTCGAAAACCAGCTTGATCGACCGGTTGGTAATCATCAAGAGATCGCGACATTCGGTTGCAAAGGATTTTGGCAAAAAGCTTATAAACTTGAGAGAGGAGGCTTATAGGGCGATAGTTCTGTAGTTTTGTTTTATCACCTTTCTTATGAAGGATCGTAACAGAGATCGTAACTTAGACTTACTAAAAAAAAAATGTTTACACTCTCGGAATAAAGGTAGGTATTTCTTTAATTCAAAAAAAGAACCAGAGTTTTAAAACCTCATTCACGCATTATAAACCTCTTTGGTACCTAGTGTTCTAAATTCGAATATGTAAAATAGAACTCAGAAAAAGTAATGACGGCGGGAAATCTGAAAATGTAGAAAAAACAATTGAGTTAAATATTTTTATTTCGTATCCTATAAATTAACATTGTATTTTTCTGCAAATTCGTGTTTATGAATAGTGTGAGCATTTTGTGAATGTATTAATAAGAAAATGGCTGCGTGCTAGCACAAGACAAAAATGGATTACGGCGAAGACCGTGGGTCAGTTTGCGAGATCATCTTGTGTGGCTACGAAAAGGAATAATGAAAACGCTTCACTCCGATGTATTAAAGGTAAAAGAGATTAAAAGTATAAAAATGTAAGTATTTACTTACGTATTTACAAAAAAAAAAGTAAGTAGGTACTTATATTAATTAATCAGTCATGTAGTTACCATAACACAAGCTCTGCTGTGGGGCTAAAATCGTATATTTTGACGTTAATTTTCCACGATTCTTTCAGATCTAAATTCATCAAATCTTTTTTTTATTCTACTAAGGTAGCAGACAAGCATACGGCCCACCTGAGTAGCATAGGGACGTCTGTAACACCAGAGGAGTCACACTCGAGTCGACCCTATAAAAGAGGCATCACTGCGCCGACAACATTCATTAATTAATTGTGTCAATATGCTCATATAAATATGCGGTATTTAAATTCGTTTGCTCCAGTATGATGCCACCTGTATGGCTCTATCTGAAGCCGCAACATCTTCGCGGGTGCAGTTGTTTGGAGGGCAGGACAGCAAGTGTGACATGCTTTTTGTTGTACTCGTATCGTGCGCTGACAACACAACGGACAAGACCAAATGGTCCACCATTTGTCTCCGCGGTACATCCTTGCAGAGCTCTATGGCAACCTTTTTAAACTGACGCCATGATACGGTTTGCGATTATCTTTCCGTACTTACAAACTAATTCAATGCTAGTAAATCAAATAACACAAAGTAGAACCAATACCGGGAAGAACCATTTTCTTTTCGCCATTTTCATAGTGCTGCAGGAAACTGGTCATCGCATAGCTAAGCTTCTTCTGTCTCTTCCGGCATTCGACAAATTGTTTTCGTCGTCCACGTCGGTCAGGCGTCAGCTTGACGCGGGTAGTACGTCACACTGACAGTGGCCATTGTTTAAACGTCAGATATGACAGATTGTGGCGTCTTTCGGGCGTTTGCGGTGTCTTGTTTAGTATGTTCTTGAAGATTGATGGCTAGTTTTGAACTTAACGAACTTTACCTTACCTCAAAAACTATTTATTAATCTGTGGCTTCCGAAAAAAGGACTGGCAAGTGCAGTGTTGTACGTCCACTGACAAGATGGACAGACGGCAAAGAGCAAAAACTCCGGCACCAAAGTTGGCCACCAGCTCATACTAACTTACTTTTTTTACTTTTTGTACTGAGTTCAGATTTTTAACTCTCACACTTTCGAGTTGATCAATTATTTTCGATCTACATAACTATGTAGATCGAAAATAATTTGCCAGTCCTTTTTTTCGTAAGTAATTACCAACTGGTAATAACTTTTTTTCGTAAGTAATTACCAACTGGTAATTAAATTACACACCTAACATCATAATAAAATAGAAAAATTGATCCAGTCAAGCATCCTTAATAATGGGTAAAACATGGAACAAAAACGTTTTTACCAAGTGAACAAAGTAGTCAAGTAGAAAAGCTACATAGTAAAACATATCTCGCATATTTACTCGACATTTTCCTCCTGTTTTTATGCCACTTTTGTTCATCAAAAGAGCTAAAAATATTACCGTTTCAATAGTTTTATTAATAAGTAACGAACCACTAAAATGCCTCAGCTTTCGAATTTCCTCGTTACGACCATTTCCAAACCTTTCCACAGAAATAAAGGTTTTATGAATTCCTGACGCGTTTTTATGAATCTCCAGAATTCCTTGCTTATTTTTACGAGTTTACACTTAATGAGGAGGGTGAAAGTATTATGATTTTAATATTAAATTCCTTAATCTTTTTGAACCGTACTTTATACTTGGGCTTTCATCTCCAAGTAAAGTTGCGATTACGCTAACTGACACTGCTGAACACTACACAGAAGATGATTTTACTGCTTACTTGTTGGTTTTACTTGCTGTGATACGTTATTTATCAAGTAACTAATCAATACTATCATCAGAGATGGTGAAACGAGATTTTTTTATTTTATTTATTAAAAGGACGTTTGGAAATCTTTGAAGGGTCAGCAGCGCGAGTGCGTCTCCTCTGGAGTCGCAGGCGTCCATAGGCTACGGTATCCGCTTACCATCAGGTGGGCCGTATGCTTGTCTGCTACCTTAGTAGTATAAAAAAAAACCGATCTCTGTTGTGTGATCCTGAGAGCTGTTGTTAAAATCATGTTTTTTCTCGAATCAATTTGATTAAGGTTTATCTTATACTTAAATAAATGCACGTCTATTTGAATCGAGTTGGGACAGTCGGGCTGTGGCATTCGTGATTGACTTGTGCCACATGATCGATATCAAATGTCAAATTACCGCTGTGTTTTGACAGTTAGCGTCTAACTACTAGCGTTTGACGATAACATAGCCTAATATAAATCAGCTCAGAAAGTTCACTTTAAGGATACATCCACTTAATAAAATGACATTTATATTTAAAATAAATTTTTATTAATATCAATGAAATTATAGTTAAGTAGGTATCTACTTTAGATTGAGTTAAAAAAGTAAGTTCAAGTTACCGTACGAACTGTGATGAATTCCCGTAGGTACTCTTTCTCCCGGCTTTATCGAGGGATTGTTAAATTGGTTGTGGTTCATTTTAATAAGTGTTCATAACAAGCTCAAGACGTAATCTTTAAACCTTTATTTCTCTAAATTTTTTTTTTTTTATAAATGTTGAGTTAAGTAAGCACCAATCACTTAAACTCTCATTTTAGTAACCACCGCTAAATATGTTCGGAATTTATAATATCGTAGGTACTATGTAAGAGTAAACAGAATAAATCGCTTATTTTATAACGGCAAATTCTTAGGCCTTAATTTATTTCTCTGGTATTGTCTGGTGATCAATAACCGATTTAGAAAATGCCGGCGTGATAATCCTAGGTATAATTTTGGGATTTAAACGATCTTTTGTGTTTATTGAATTATACCCGCTTGAGTAGGTATTATTCAAAACAAAAGTTATTATGTCTGTATAAATGGTATTAAATAAATTAAGTAAGTACGTTAAATTTCTTTGTGTTATGTTATGTATGATGATACAAGTTTTTTTCAAATTTTTTATACAACGAAAAAATAAAGTTTAGTAACTTTGACTAGTTATTAAAAGTTGAAAAAAAAACGAATACTTATCTGGACTAGCTCATATAAATATCTTTAAGTGCATTTCAGACTACGCTATAATAATATGATAGCATATTATAGTTCATAGCACAACAATATCGCGCACCATAGAATTATTATAGACACGTTCACAACTTACTGTACGATATTATTATTGGCTTGCTATAAAAATGTATGGTGCGCGATATTGTTGTGCTATGACCTATAATGCTATGTGCTAATATTATAGCGTAGTCTGAAATGCGCTTTAGATACATCTTCTAATCAATACGTTCTGAATTCCAAGTTTAATGAAATCACAACAATAATTTCGGAATAAAATGTTATTGTCAAGTTCTGAATTCGTAATTTCGGCAGTGAATTGGGGGACCGGTTAGGGATGCCAAACATCAGAAATTTTTACCGGACTGCTAGCTTAATCCGGCTAAAGTTTGACTGTAAAAGCTTAAGCCTGGCTTAGACTCTTAAGCCGAATAAATAACAAATCACCCTACGTAGAGACGAGGTGATGTGGCGGTTCTGAGACTGATATTTTTCCGACTTTTTTTGGGGCTTACCATCCCTAGATTGGGAAAACTCGAAAATTTCACAAAGAAATAATAATCTCATCGTTGGAAAGTTTTCTTTGAAATAATAGAAATCGATGGCGTTTCGGATTTGAATTTTCCGAGTATACGGCGACCGTCTTATTACGGCTGCAATATAAGTAGTTAAATATTTCATTCTTTGAGTTTTGATTTCTTTTGTTAGCAAAGTTGATGAACAAAAAAAAATAGGTTGACATTCGTTTGGTGCTATAAGCGCTGGGCGAGCGCGTGATGTTTATAAAATATCTTTTTTTGAATAAAAAACATCATAATAGGAGGCAGGGCATAGTGACAGTCTTGTCCATTGTGTTGTCGGCGCAGGGATTCCTCTTTTAAAGGGTCAGCAGCGCGAGTATGACTCCTATGGTATTGCAGGCGCCCATAAGCTACGGTAACCGCTTACCATCAGGTGGGCCGTATGGGTTGTCTGCTACTTTATTAGTATTAAAAAATCTTAATATTAACTACCTACAAAACGTCATTAAAAAATTACGGTTTTTATTTCAAACATAAATATCTCCGTTTTATTTGGGACATTATAAGCTAATGCAAATCAAACCAAAGCTTGCTTCCAAAGTTTCTGTCGGTATAATCAAAGCGATTGGTTTTACACAGATTGCTTTGTGCTCGCCGCGCGTCGCTGACTGCTGATTGAAAATGGAAACGCAAAATGGAACCGAAATATGGACGCGAAAAAGGTCAATGACATATTGTTCTGTTTGTCATAGAAACAATATAATTGATCACAGAGGTCTAGAAATTATCTAGCTAATGGCTAACTCCGGTGAATTACCTTGTTATTCATCATGGACTAGCTTTCTAGAGCCTCTCTTGCCACCTAATGAAATGTGAGTGCCAAAAAAAAAGTCTTTCCAAAGCCTTGTTTCAATGCTTCGCGGGACTAAAATTATAATTTGGAATTTTTATTGCTAGTATTTTTAAAGCCCAATTAAAAAGTATCTAATTCCAAAACTTTTCTAACTTCCATTTTTTTTAACTTCCAATTCGGGATAAAAATGGTAGCTTATGTCCTATTCCCGGTAATTATCTATCTATGTTTCAAATTTCAGCCAAATCGGTTCAGTGTTTGTCGAGTTATAGAGGAACAAACATACATCCAAGCAAACATCCAAACATTCGCATTTATAATATTAGTGTGATTATAATTCACATACATTACAATATTTAGGCCCCCAAAGCATGACAAAGATCTTGTAAAAGAAAATAGGAACAAAGCCTTTGTTTTCGGCTAAAACAGTGCTCAAATCATCCGTCAATCAGACCTGTCCAGTTATAAAACACGGACGAACAAAAACAAAGATAAAAACTAACCTAATCTTGCCCGAATCGTCTGGTATTCATATTTAAATTATAACACGTAGAATAGTATACTTTACCTACCGAGACGTCATACAGATTAGATCCAAATTTTAACTCTATGTGAAACTTAGACAAGTTTTATTAGGACGTTTCACTGTGGGTTTATTCCTTGTTTCCAAAAAACCGTTGACGTTATTTTCGGTGAAGGTTTCACTACAATTAAAAATAAATAAATCTATTGAAAGCTTGATTGATGGTTTTTAAGGAGTTTTTATGTTATTGGTTGTGTTGCAAATAAAATAACAACAGATAAAGATTTATTTTAAAACATCATCAGCTTGTGACTCTGACTATACTCATATTTTTTTATGTTATTTCTGTAATTAACAGTTCTGTTATTTACATGCTATATTACAAGTGTAATATAGCGCTCGTCGCTATTTATAACACCAATGTTTGCTCATATAATGTGCTGTGTCCACACAATGAGATTGAACACAGTTTAGTAAAGCTTGTGCTAGCAATATCCCTGATTAAATCTGAAACGCTGAAGCGTCGAAATAAATGAAACTGGTAGTACATTGCTGCCAGAGCAGAATTGTAAGTGAATAGGTATTGCTGCTGCAAATCGAAGAAGTACTATAGCTACTTCTGTAAACTCGTACGGTGCCAGACGTTTTTAAAAACGATTACTTGCATTATTAGGGCATTATTGTGCTTAGTAATGTGCCTCTGACTACCCAGTAGATACTCGTATTATCAATAAATCTTGACTGCCTATACATTTTAGAGAATATCTACTACTTCTTGGTGTTACAGTGCAGTTTTGGTCCAGTTACGATATTTTCCATGACGCACATTGTGCTCCGGGTGCTGGGCCTCCTGCATATTTATGCTTCCGTGCTTCGGAGACAAATTAAATTGTCGATCCCGAATTTTAAGTCGTTAAGCCTTGACGGAGGCCTTCAGGTGACCTAAAAACTTAGTCATCAGAGTTGGCCACTTGCTCGTACGAAGATACATACCTACATAATATAGTGCGATTGTTATGCCGCCTATGTCATATTGGGCGAACCTAAGCCAGCGCGAGCGAAGGCAAATTGATGCAAGGCGAGTGCTACCGTCCAGACGTTTGGCGAGTCTATGCAAACCAATGCAAATTGGCGCTTGTATTCACTCGGCTAGCTAGGCGAGCGATGGCAAGGCAAGGCGAATGTGCCGACCACACGTTGGCATTAGTGTTCACTCGGCAAGCCTGTGCCAGCGTGTAGTAGCGATTGTTAGAAATTGGATAGGTACCATAAATACGTTGTGTTTGTTGCAGGTGGGCCGTGGTGGCGATGGCGCGGTGACGCAGCATGCGGCGCGTGCCGCTCGCCGCGCTTCTGCGGCTGCTATTCATTGCAGGTATGTTCTTAGCTCATTGTCACAAATGGTCACAAAATGGATAGGTGACCGTTAGAAGCAATAAATACTGTGCGCTTTTGGGATTCGAAGGGACGGTAAATTGTAAGGAGGCCTTCAGGCGACCCGCCATCAACTAAGTACTACTTTAATAGTCACTAATGCCCGAATCGGTACTGATTTGAGACGTTGTTACTCTTCAGAATAGCATACAAAAATGACAATTAACGACAGTTTTTGTCAATGATGAGCACAAACAAATTAGCGTTTCAGTATTCCGGTGTAAGTAACTCACACGAACTAAGAAGGCCCCAGGTACTTACATCACATTAGATTATCTAGGTTAGGTTTTTCGATTTATACCTAAAACACTGAAACATTTTTACCACGACCCAAAAACACACACCTAAATACATCCATTACCGATGCTGAACCGCACTGAATCGGTACCTATCTAGACCAACAAACCCTTTGAGAACAAATGGATTGCCTACTGTCTACAGACATAATCACATTAGAGTAGAACACAACTTAGAGATTCTTTCAATAATAATAGGGCATTATAGGTATGCACATTTTTTATATATTTTTATACTGGTTACCTACTTATTTATTGATAAATAACCGTAAAAAATATCCAGCACCGAAAAACTAAAACTTGTGGCAAAAAAAAAATTAAAATGACCATGCCGATTTTGTATGGGAGGTTGGTGGTTTTTTTACATCGCGCGGCCATCAACCAAAGATCAGTTTTTACAAATACTGTTTGTTATACTCCTAGGAGTTTATATTTTGATGTTTGGATGGCCGAGCGATAAGTATAAAAAAGGCACCATTTTTCGGCATAGGCTTTTACAGCTACGGGCACTATCGTGACGTCACAGTCTGTTGTTATGTAACCATCAAACAATTACACGCTCTTGTTGGCACTGTCAGTCATTCATCATCAAGTTTCACGTCACAATCTAACTGACCAATAGCGCTGCGTTTCAAGTCTTGTGAAATTCCCACTATTTTTTTGCAATTTTATCATTATTTTCTCAACAAAAAAGAAATAGAATAGAATAGAATATAGTTTATTGACAACACACAGAAGACAGAGGACAGAGCATAATAAAACAATACAATTAGTAGGTACCTACATAGAATTACATACAAAAGCAAATTACAATTACATACAAATCCTGTTAAAAATAATTACACAGATATAAGTAATTCTAGTAGAGCAATAATGTTTATTTAAATTCTAAAGTGTAATGTTCCCTATTGTGGATGATACACTTGTAGGGGCAGGCCTAAGAAAAGATAGATGGACTATAAAATGTGGGTAGCTATGTCAGTGAAAGGAGTGAGTTCTGAGATGACGAATGATAGAGGAAAAAGGAGAAAAGAAACATGCCGACCTCACTTAGTGAGATAAGGAAATGATGATGACAACTTACCTACATGCTTTCTTTCTAGCTAAACCACAAAAATAGGTTAGCAGTTTTGTAAGTTGTAAAATTGGTTAGAGCAAGACCATGCGTGGGTTCAATCTCGTCAAGGTGATTATGGTAACATTTTTGGGATCTGAAAATCATAACTGAAATTGACTGTTAAAAAAAAAACGTTTTATTTCAGACAATTGACAGTCCATAAACCACTGAAACACATAAAACCAAATAGGAACAAAACCACAACCACAGACAAGATCATACCTACATGACTGTTGACTGGCCTTTTAGCTCAGTTGGTAGTAGCTCTGCTTTCTGCGCTGTGGGTCGTGGGTTCGATTCCCACTTAGGACAAATATTTCTGTGTTGAACATAGATGTTTGCTCTGTGTCTGGGTGTTATAAAGTATATGTAGGTATATATTTACAAAAAAGTATATAAGTAGTATTCTATCAGTTATCTGGTTCACATAGGACAAGCTTCGCTTAGTTTGGGGCTAGATCAGCAATATTTATTTATTTATTACTATTAGATAAGATTGTACCTAATACTAATAGATCGTCTAATTTAAAATGAAATTCTGCGCGGTAATTGTCTCTGACAACACAAAAACAAAACACTAGCTAGGGGAATATTTAACTTATTCATTTCCATAGCTTCGTTACGTGTTGTTTTTGTAAGGGGAGTCTGAATCGCACATTATAAATGCTGCAGTGAATGTCCGTTTGCAGAACAAATGTGTCTGTGGGACCTAATAATTTACACTACGCCCTCTTTGCTTCTAAGTGAGATTTATACTACAGTTTTTATGATCGAGCGCTAAATAGAATATTTTTGAAGCGGACTGTATGTATAATATGTGAATAACGAAACCAACTTAATGTGAATACTACTAATATAATGTGAATGTTTACTGAAAAATAACTACCGTTTCATCAAAATTCGAACAGATTTTATTTCTTATTTTAGTAATAGCCAAAGAAGTAAGTATGTTTTTATAGAGACTTGCATCATGCTTATATGAATAATTTTCATTTCCAAAATGATAACTTTTTTAAGAAAAATTATTCAACCACCATTCTAAATAAATTCTTCACCATGAAAAACTCTTTATTCTGTAAGAAAGAGACAACTATATTTTGAAGACTGTCTGAAATATACTTAGTCCGATTAATTTGCTGCAGATTCAAACCTGTTGTGAAACAGTGATAAATACTTATGCGTTAAATACCGCTCAAAAAAGGTTAGTTTCGTAATGGAGAGAACATTTTAAAAGACACCATCAAGCCAAGAGGGTCATTGTTATAAAAACGATGTAATTTATTTTACATGAACATTAATTTCTATAACACAAAACTTTTTTGAGCTAGGTCAAAGCGTCCTACAAACTTTTGCTATTTATTGTACAACGAGCGTACCTACTCGTCGAAGTTTCAGAAGATAAATATTATAACTTCGAATAAATCCTTACGTGCCTCCTAAATTTCCTTTTAGTAACCATGTTAAATTCATGTTAAATAAGTAACAGTCAACATTACCTAACACTTAATCCTAATCTTACATTAAGATTTCGTATGTCAAGGGCCCTAGAATCTACTTTCATGTTACTTTTTAATATTAGAGTAGTACTTAATTATTAAGTACATGAATGTAGGTAAGTACTAGAATTGATAAAAATAAATAATCAGCAGAAAAAGTAAGTAAGTTCGTATGAGCAGTGGCCAACTCTGGTTACGGAGGTTTTAGGCCGCCTAAAGGCCTCCGTCATGGCACCGGGACCGACAATTTAACGTGCCCTCCGAAGCACGGAAGCGCTCAGATCGTAAAGCCACTTGCGGTCACCCATCCAAATTGTGACATCGCACAACGCTGTTTAACTTCAATGACAGTTTATGGCAGTGATAAGCACCACTTAAACTAAGTAGTGTTTCTGTATTCGTCGGGTGTAAGGCAAAGAGTAGTCGGAGGTAGGTACTTACAAATAACAGCACTTCCGTTCTGCAAGCTCAAAATGTCAGTAAAGTTTTACCTAAATTGGCTACTTGCTTAAACGAAATTATCATAAAATAAAAGCAAAGCTCTTCACATCGTTTGGTGAGAATCCCCACAAAAACACAGTTGTATTATTCACCGAATCGCGGAATTTCCCATCGGATTCGTCCCTTTGATGAACACAACTTTTCATCTTTTTGTTCTGAAGTTACGCAATCAATTGTTGTGCTCCAGTAAAGTGACAAAGTCGAGAAAGGGTTTCTGTTGTTCACAGAATTTCACGCATCGAATTTTCCTTCCCTTGTTCTTTATAGTCACCGCCTATAATACTCACTGAACAGAAACCAACGAATAATGTTTGAATTGATTCTTAGAAGTTAATCAATCATTATAAACTAAAAATTAAAAAGAATCAAGAACATCATGAAACAAACATTTCGGGTCTTACTTATGAAAGATGTTTAAAGTTGAACACTGGTTAAACAACGTCCTGTCTTTATTGTGGATAGTGACGAATAGTGACAGGGCGAATCTTGAACATTGTTTAACCAGTGTTCAAGTGGAGAGGTGTTTATAAGTAAGGCCTCTAATCTTTATGACACTGCATACACCAAGGCTTGTAATATACACACGCTATTAGCAATCTTCATCTAAACAAGAAATAACCAAATATTTACCGCCCCATGTTTGTGTTGCCGCCCTAAAAGCCACCCCGGGCTAAATGGCCATTTTCCGACTTACATTAACGCTTTTAGCCCATTGTCGCTAGCAAATATTTTAGTGTTTTCTCATACATGGGAGTAACTTTTCAAGAGCATGATAAAATAAGTGTTAAAACTTAAATAACTTTGTACTTACCTACTTCTACCATCCTATCCTACTAATATTATAAAGGCGAAATTCCGTGTGTGTGTGTGTGAATGTTTGTTACCACGTATCTCCATAACTACTGGACCGATTTGGCTGAAATTTGAAACATAGATAGATAATGCCGGTCATTAGGCCATATACTACTTTTTATCCCGAAAAAATGCATGGTTCCCGTGGGATAAACAAAATAGTAGTCCACGCGGGCGAAGCCGCGGGCGTCAGCTAGTAAGACAAGGATTTTTTATACTAACGTAACTGGATGGTTCACTCGACTTTAATTTATAAGGGATTTTGAACCTTATCACGACTACACAACGTTCTATTATAATTAAATTTTGGTTTTAAGGATTGTCGGTCTCGTTGAGAGGCCTTCGTGGTAGCTTTGACTTTTTTTAACTCGTTGTTGGATTAGTAGTGTGCCCATGTAATTTAAATTTCAGTATATTCACTAAGGATTTGGAATGTTTAGTTCATAAATTATGGTCGCCCTTTAGAAAGTGACACACCGCTCAAGTTTTATCTCTCAAGTAGACCGCGTATTCTGTATCAGTGCGCGTTCCAGTTACGTTAGTATATAAAATCCTTGGTTTAAACAGAAATATTTGACATTAGCAGCGCCCTCGCTGCGTTGCCTCGTAGTAATGATGATGATGATGAAAAGTAATAATAACCATTCTCAAGAGTTTAGGAGTTTAGCTATCAAATGCAGAAATATTTTTTTCCAAATCGGACTGGTAGTTTTTTAGATTAGCCCGTTCAAACAAACAATATGAAAAACCGCAACAAACCACTTTATATTATTGGTATGGATGAAATGTATGTATGTATGCCCGTAAGAACTACTGATTAACTCTGGTGACAGACTTTTTAGGCCACCAAAAGGCCTCAGTCCCGACTTAACGACTTAAAATTATATTTGTTTCAACATAAGTAAAGTTGTTATCAGTTATTTTTGTTTTGCTTTTTTATATTTATAAGTTCTAAATAATCGTTACGAGATTCATTTCTTACGAAAATATCAGTAAGATTTCTTTCTCGGAAATGGATCATCGAAAATGAACAAGAATCCGTGTCATCTTTCGGTTCATTGGTTTTTATCTGAACAGGCAAACCCGCGTTTTCAATTAATTACATTTTGGCTTTGACCTAATAAAAGCCTTTGAATCAATGCTTTCGTGAAATTCTGAAAACTTTATAAATATAGAAGCGTGATCCGGCCCAGCTCTCCGCTTCATTAGCTGCGTCACAAAGGACTATAATTAGGCCTCTTTCGAACGTACAGACACAATTTGAAAGGCTGGATTAGTGCATGCTAATAAGCCCAATCAGGTCTAAGTAGCTAAACGTCCAACAATGCGAAACGTCTAATGAGCATAAATATTATTATCAACGGGATAATTACCATGATTATTATGAATCCGGTGGTAGGGGTGTTAGTAGGAGTAAACGACTGAGAAAGAGGGTAGACCGTTTCGTCTGCACATAACTACCCTCTACCTCGCAAAGACTTCAGTTACCTTTCAGCCTTACCTATGAGGAGAGGGAAGGAGAGGGGATAGGAGGATTGGAAGGGTAGGGAGCGATATATTGAGTCACAATAAGGCAAAATGTTGATTTGATATTATCTTGTGTGTATAGGTGTGTGCGAATGTAGGTAGGTCTGAGTGTATACGTGCGTGCGTGTGTGTGTGTGTGTATGTGTATGGGTGTGTGTGTGTGTGGTTGTGTGTGTGATGTGAAGATACAGGGTATTTTCCAAAACACTAAAAAAGGGTTACCGCTGAGGGTCCCAAATAAATTAGTAAAGTAGGCTGTTGAGAAATTGTAAACTGAGCATACTTCGTAGAGTTCAAGCAACTATTGGCCATAATTAACAAGCCAGTCTATAAAAAAAGTAACCAAAGCTCTGAAAGTTCGTTATTAGACAGCTTAAAAACTCTATCTCTAAAGTTGGACCCAGTTAATACTTATTATAATTTTTACTAGCTTTTTGCACGCGTTCGCGAAACGCTACATTTGCATGTAAAACAGTATTATGTGAACAAAGCTTGGTGTTTTTGTAGGTTTACACGTACCTTAGGCCTTTACATCTTTACTAGAAGATTTATACAGTGTCAGGAGGCAATCTTTGCCTACACTTATCGGGACACTGTCCTTGACAGATCCTCTCTTTTTTATGGCACCAATCGGAAAGTTCTCTTTCAATTTCGTCTTTAAGTAACCGTAAAAAAAAATCCGACGAATTGAGAACCTCCTTCTTTTTTGAAGTCACCTAAAAACGAGTCAAAATCACAAGTAGGTACTTACTAAAAACATTCTAAGAATTTTTGGAATAAACTACATAAACAAGTTTTAAAATGTCTTTCAACTAGTGTTCCGACAGAAAACAAAAACACGTATAGGTAAGTACTCAAAATATGCCCTACTTAACTTTCCTATTCAAACATGTTTCAACCTTTCAGCGACGTCAAAAACAGAAAACAAAACATTTCAGTGAAACTTTAATAAATAAACTGCCAAAATTGTGATAGAAATGCTTTCCAAATAAATGTTTTTTTTAATCCAGAAATGTTAGGATAATTGTCCTGAGTTTTTTACATTGGTTTGAAAAAGAAAAATGAAATTAGAAACATGGTGTTAAATCTCCATGACCTTTGGGAAAGGATCCTTTATCGATCGAGCGAGCGAAGCGAGCGAAGATCTTAGTGGTAAGTTGGGCGATTTTGCTTTGTATGTTTGTATGTTTGTATGTTTGTATGTTTGTATGTTTGTATGTTTCACGAATTGTTGTTCGAGCATAACTGTCGAACCGTTCATCCAATCTGCATGAAACTTGGTAGGTCAATAGGTTGTGGTAAGGAAATTTACGGGGGAGCATATGAGCTTAATCGATGAAGGGGTTGTGAAGATATTGGGTTCCCAAGGGGGTAAAAAATTATGAAAGTTACACAAATAAATTGAGTGGGGTGTCATACGAAAGGGCTTATTTTGTACATTCCAAAATGGTTTTTATTTTTAATCTAGGATGTATAGTTTTTGAAATACGACCAAAGACCAAAAACTACGAAACCAGAGCTGCAAGAGCTCCCGTTGCATAGAGTTTCGATGACTTCGTAGCTCATTGACTGGTCGGTCTTAAAAAGAGAATGGCATCGTTGCGGTTTGGTTTGCAATGATTTTAGATGCTACTTGATTTATTTTCATGATAAAAAAAATTTTGATAAAGAATGAAAATAATTGGGGTAAAAAAAGTTAAGTAAACAAATATATTGAGTGGGCTGTCAAATGAAAGGTCTTTATTTGTACTTACATTCCAAAATAGTTATTATTTTTATTCTAGGACGTATACTTTTAGAAATACGACGAGAATTCATAAATATGAAATACCTAAATGAAAAATTAGACACGACATTATGTATTGCATGCATGCCAGTATTTTTTACCATGAAGAGCTAGCGCAAAAGGCATACTTGGCAGTATCAGTAGTAGCACTTGAAATTATAGGGGTAGTCAGAAGAAAGTCCAAATGTAAGCCATCTACGGTGCGCGAGATCTCAGTTCGGGGCGAACTACTAGTATTTAGTAACATAATGATTAGACCGATTATAATAAAAACACTGAATGATTTTGTGCGTAGAATTATTTTTTTTACATCTAAAAAATATTTTTTTTTTCTACTACTAGTAAGTATAAAAATTCTAAATTGCCCTTACTCAAATTGAAATGTTTTCATGAATAATATTAAAGGGGTGAAAGTTTTGAATTTATGATAATGCTGACGCGCTTCTAAATAATTTCAATTTGCAAAGTTCTTAAACTGTGGTACCTACTAAGTAGGTATCTGAAAAAAATGGGGGCAATTTGACTAGGAGTCTTTTAAGTCGGCATACAGAAAGCTATTCAAACTTAAGTAGTACTTAATAAGAGATTTTTTTTTTACATATCTTCATTTAAAACTGTTAAGAATAAAGCCTTACTTATTTTATTTTATTCGGAAGAAAGACGGTATACAGACTTAAGAGTTAGCACTTTAAATTAAAAGTAACCATTTATACGCCTTCGCATGTAACAAGTAAACAGAAACTTGATTACTTATAAACTTGAAACTGGTTAAACCTCGTAAAACGGTTTTCGTCATCCATTCAGAATCGTATTTTCTTCAGACTTCTACTTATTCCAACGTAAAATTTCCTCTTTACTCTTGGTGAGCATTGCACATAACCACTCACTTTATACCTTTCTGCATTCTCCATTGCTTTAGCTCTTCAAAACAGAACGCTGCTTGTATTTCAAAAAGATTTTTCCTTTAGACAAAGAAAATGAAAAACCTCAAGATTTTATCCATAAAGAATGTTCGACAAAGGATGCAAGTAGACTCCTATGTTGCCTGATATTGCTGAAATTCTGACAGCCTCGCCATTTTGCATAATTAATATCAGCGTACCTTTGTGCATGGGTTTGCTCAAATTTCAAGCCTGCAAAAGATCCTGCAGATGCTAACAAAAAACTTATCACAATTGTGACCCGTGCAAAGCCGGGGCGCTAGTAATTAGTAAAATTATTACAATTGCTATTATACCAAAGCTATACAATGAATTTGAAGATCAAACTAGATTGGCAACTTTGCTATGATGTATGATGTATGTATATAACGTGTGTTGCCTTCATGATTGCCAAAGATCAATTAAAATTACAAATTAATGTGGCCCACATTCACCGGTAACTTCAGTTGTCGGCCCCTGGGGCAAGTGATTGATCGCCTTTGATCTTACTTAGTATATTGTGACCTATGTCGTGGCAATATGAGGATGATTTAGGTCTATACCCTGTGTCAGAATATTTGATATCTATCTATAGTTCAAAGTTCATTAGATTGTAGAGCTAATAAGAACAAACCAGCTAGATGGTAATAGAGAAGGGACCCAAGTGGGTGTAAGTGAGCTGAATAAATAGATAGAATCATACGTATTCGTCACTTACAAAATGGAAACAGTTTCAATACTAACAAGGAGTAAAATTGTGAAAAAAAGTTATGCTTCACTCTATCTGGATGATGCAAAGCGAAAAATGAAAATAAAAGAAATTACCATTATAAAACATTGAATCTTATGTTTGAATTCGTTTCATTTTCTACAGGTGGCGCCACCTTCGTTAATCCATACACGAGTGACGACCGGACCGACCTCAACCAAGTATGGCTGGAGATCCCCACCACCCTCGTGGCTTTGGGGGGAGATGTGCACATCCAGGTTAGTTTTCTTACTTGTTTTGGAATATACCATGCAAAGTATGTGGCGCGTGAATGTTTGCGACGTCCAGCATATGCCTGAAGCGCTCTCCTAAGGAGGGCACTGCATTGGCTTGCAGGAAACTTGTTAAACTACGTAAATATCGTATTTCTTCCACATATACGAAAATTATGAAACCAGGTGACCGAAGATTATTGAATTCTTTTAAAGTTCTACGAAAGATATAATGTGATCATTGCGTATAAAGAGGTTTTTCAATTGAAGCTTTTATTAGCACTATAAAACTGGTTTATAAAAATGATGAACTTGATTAATAAATAACTTTCTCACAGGTCCACGGCGCCGTCGGCCCAGGATTACGAGTCCGACTCGCCAGAGAAGACGACGAAGGTCGGATCCTCCTGGCAACCCTCCCTCTCGCCCTAGATGCCGAGAGCAGGGTCACCCTCCCTTGTGGCTACTTCTCACGCGGTGGCGTCTACTACATTGAACTCATCGCTGACAAAGACAGCTTCTTACCAGACTATGATAACACCACAGACACTTTCGAAGTGAAGAACAGTGAGTTTGACAAGCGTGATGCAAACAGTGTTGTGAAGCGTGATGTTGAAAGTGGTAACAAAAGTAGTGAAACAAAAAGTGTAAAAGAAAGTGAATCAGAGAGAGACAAACGAGAAGTCAAGCAAACAGCATCAAAAGTTAATAATGAAGTGAGAAGATCAAGAGAAAAACGTGAAGTAGACGAAGGTAGTATAATGGAGACTGGCGATAGCGTCGTCAAATCGTGGAAGTTTGACGTACTCTGGCCATCAGCTAACCTCGATGTGACGCCAGAACAGATACAGACGTATCCGGAACGACAAGTGACTGCAATTCTGGAGTTTCCCAGGGTAGTGTGTTCGCCGGTAGAGTCCAGTGCGGACTTCTGGCTGGAGTTGTTGTACTGTGGACATTCTAGTGGCGGGGCGGTGCTGTGTGACGGGAAGAATACCAGCTCACACGCACATGTACTGTATTCAGAACAGGTAAGTTAATGTCTCATCATCATCATCATCATCATCAACAGCTTTTAATGACCCACTGCTGGGCATAAGCCTCCTTCCCTACCCGCCAAAACGTTCTATTCTGGGCCTTTTGCATCCAGGTCTTACCCTATACGGCAACTATGCCGTCCATCCATCTGGCAGGTGGTCTGTCAAGATGTATAGACTAGTATAATTCAGCTCAGGTTTTTCATTTGTGAGCTGATAATAGCGTATGAAATGCTAGTATTGAATACGCAAATGACGCGAAATATGTAATACTTAGGTACTACACTTATGGTTCATAATTTAGTTTGATGCTCCGTGAGAGTGGATCGAACAAAATCTCGTAAATGAAAAAGAATTTCAGTTTTTAAACATAACATTTCCAAGGTATTTTATTAGTTACATGTATGAAAACGACTCTGTAAAATAAAAAGAGCCAATGACAATTTAATATGTAAGACTATGGAGAATTGCAATTTTCCCGAACAAAGAACAATGGGACGGTAAAATTGCAATTCTCGAGAACATTAAATTGGGTTTCGCCTCCACAGACATCCACACTGTAATGAGTTAATATTTTACGACCAGTAATAGTGTTGCCGTGAGTCAAAGCGAGCGAAATAGCTTAGCATACATTCCATTTATTTATTCACGTAAATGAGATTCCTGATTTATGATCATGGAAATCCAGAAAGTCTGCATAAATAAGGATTTTAAAGGGAACCTAACCCTCTATCAATTGAAAACCATCCATGTCAGAATTTCAACAATGACGTCGAAACGCTACAGGTAGAACGGTGTCGGTTTTTTTTGTGATTTATAAAAAAAACAGTCACTCAATTACTAGCAGTAGGTTTTGATAAAATCAATGACGGAATATTTCAGCAAGAATTAATAATGTAAATGTAGATTGAAATTTCCTTCATCGAACTAGGCCGATTGAGTTATAAGATTACTTACAACTAAACTCGATTTCAAGTTTCTTCGATTTGATTAAGAGCCTTTCAATTTAGGACTGTTGTATAATCGATTGTGGGTTTTCGTCGCACAGTGGGTATTTTATTAATCACCCATTTTGAGTGTTTCTCAATTCAAGTTCTAGAAGTACCTAATTATATATGAGTAAGTGCACATTTTACTTTGTATTTCTATGCAGGAAATAAGTGATATTTTTGAGTCAAAAATTAGAGACCTGGTATATGACATATTATTATATACCCATTAATTATGATGTTTTGTGTAGGTATGTATACTCATATACATAAAGACGGTCACGCCTCTTTCCCATCAGGGTAGGCAGTATGTATTGTGTATGTTTAATTTCCTAAATAAGACAATTTGTCACCACATTTTAAAAACTCGCTACTATCCACACCATTAATTGTCCTGAATTTACTCTTGCAATATTGCCTTCACGGCCTAGATTTGTGGTCCGTAAAAACCCAAACAACATCTTGTTTTAACTTCATCAGCTTTTTTCCTTATTTCAGTACTAACCAACAATTTCCACGCTATTCCTTGATACCAATCCTACTACTGATAAATAAATCTGCAAGTTTGTGAGCATGTTTGGATGTTTGTTTCAATCACACGAGTAAACCGATTTTGATGAAACTTGGCATAGTTGGAATAATCTTGGAATGGCATAAAAACTGATAAGCATTGAAATGTTGGTCTCGTGAGAGAAGCCCTTTATATCATTCTATAAATATTGTAACAAAACGATAGTGGGCAAACTTCACCCAGCTCCGCCAGCAATGTAACTAATATTACTCGAAAGACCTAACAAAATTAAGCATTTTTTATTATCGACGCATTAAAATCTATCCCAGGGGTCACTAGATAAATCCATGTTTGTACCTAACCTGAGTAGTACTAGTACTAGATTTTATGACAAGGGAGCAATTAGTAGATTGTTACAAGTTGGTTGAAAGTAACCTATTTAGGCATGAGATGGTTTGGCGCACGAGCGTAGCGAGGGCACCAATAGTTCGAGTGCATAAATAGGTCTTTCACCCGAAGTAAACACTGCTTTTCATTTCGAATATGAGGAAAGTAATTCGCCGGCCAAGTGGCCAAACAGTTCGTATTGAAATGTATGGCAGATAACTCACTTGGCTACGGTCAAGATCCCAATCCCGTGATCCAGATTTCGTGATCCTGATTCCGTAATCTTAATCCTATGATCCTGATTCCGTAATCCTTATCCCGTGATCCAGATCCCGTGATCCTGCGTGATCTTGATCCCGTGATCCTAATCTCGTGAACCTGATCCTGTCATCCTGATCCAGTGATCCTGTATAATCCTGATCCCGTGATCCTGAGCCTGTGATTCTGATCCAGTGATCCTGCGTAATCCTGATCCCATAAACATAATTACGAATCATTATTATGATTCATAAAAGGAATTGCGGTAACGGCCATTTTAGCACCTCTGTAAGTTGAACCTATTCGACTTAAAATAAATAGAGAACCCTCGGACAGAATTTGATGCGCATTGGCACAGATAAACATGGCAGTGATACCTTTTAAACAAAAGTATTCTAATCTGTGGCGGCCGTAGTGGGTCCATACCTTTATGACCAAAAATGCGGTAACGGCCATTTTAGCCTGTCTGTAAGTTAAACCTATTCGACTTAAAATAAATAGAGAACCCTGGGACAGAATTTGATGCGCATTGGCACAGAGATACATGGATGTGATACCTTCTAAACAAAAGTAGTCTGAGCTGTGGCGGCCGTGGGTGAAGTGCCCATACATTTTTGCCCACACTCCTTTAATAATTGACGTGTCAAAGGGGTCTACCTAAATGATCTTATTGAATGATCTTGACTTTTTTTTTTGCCGCGGCTGGAAGCTAGTTAGAATGATTGATTAAAGTTCCGTTTGTGACAGATGCACGGGTTCCCTGGGCGTCGCACGATGACGCTGCGGTGTGAACTGTTCGGGCAGGCTGGAGACTACGCATTGACGCTCAGGCCAGCAGCGGCGGCCGGACCTCAAGATCTGGCCACTTCTTTTATAAAGGTAATAAATTTTTCGTTATAAATGTTATGTAACCAGATACTGGGATATCCCATCTCTGACAAAAGACCGAGAGGGAGACCCAAGACCACAGGGAAAGCTGCGTTGGACCGAGATTTAAAGGCATGCAACGTTAACCCCACTACCATGTGGGATGAATAGCCAGGAAGAGAGAGAGATAACTTTGATAGCTGTGGCATACATAACAAATGTTATTTATGCCATAGTTATCACATCTTTTTTATCCTAAAGCTCGTAACTGACCATGTCAACTCCACACTTGAACCGTATCGCATCGCTTTTTGGCGTTCACTCGTTGTAGTCTGGTGGTCCACTGGTGGACGCTGCGTGGTCAACGAGTTGTCAACGAGTTAGTGTAAAAAGCACTTTAATTTTCCAATATAGATTCTAGAAAGACATCATTATTTATTTGTTAAGCTCACGAGGTGTCCATGATAAAAAATATTATGAAACGAAAAATACCGGAATTGAACCCACTATCTTCGGACTGAAAGTTGTGGCACTACTTAACTCAGCCAACAAGGCCCTCGGATAAGAGGATAAGAGCGACCTCTAAAAGTCGAGGCACGACCCTACCCGGCCACAAGGCTGTTTGAAATTTAAGTGATAGGCATAATTTCACTTTATATTTTGCTGAAATCCTTACCACCTCGGTAAACATTTACCGGAACCGTGTCTTCGGTATTGTTTGCGTAAATATTTTTCCTCCTTTTAGAACCCCTACAAGGCGTATAGTCTCAGGATAAAATTAAATGGTTTTCTCTCCTATTTATTATAAAATACATAAACATATCTAAAAAGGGTCGTGGAATAAACTTCAATAAATATTTACGAGTGCACAGGTTCGGATAACTCCATATTTTATCCCCCTTGTACAGTCGGCTTTAAAATTAATTAGCTTTTCTCTGAATAAACAATATTTTTTTACAAACTGGACAATACCTAGAGCAAAAATAGACTTACGAGAAGTTGGCAAAAAATTGGCAATAAATAATGTATGTAAGCATGTAAAATTAAATTAAATTCAAAGAGCTTTAGTAAGATTTCGGTACATAAAAATTGTAAGTATAGCTAATTTTACAGTTTCGCTCACGTTATACAGTTACGTTACACGTTATACTGACCCGAATACCTTAAAATAATATTTCAAATTATTTCAGTAGTTCAGCGGGCTTAAAAAAGTCGCTATTGCAGAATCGCAATAGGAATTGAACTACATGCCATCTCTTTTCATTGACTGAGAGTGAAAAGAGACGGCATTATAGTTAATGGTTAAAAGAACTTACCTGAAGTGAATTTCAACCATAATTATACTAGATGCTGCGTCCGAATAGATTTAAAGAAAACCATGTAGTCCGCCTTCCATGTATAGCATCGCAACACTGTTTAGCGCTATTTTTTAGGCTAATTTTGAAGATCTGAAAAATATTCAAACAGAAAAAATGAGAGTGTAACACTCGTTTCTGTTACTGCTACCCGCGCACGTCATTCTTTTCAGAGCACGTTCAGCACGATCAGCATTCTGCAACATTCATTTATTTATTTGGGTTTGGCACAATAACCGCGAAGCACGCAGAATTGTTGTGCCTTTCAGGGTGGGCGGGAGTTTAAATCTATTCGGACGCAGCATCTAGTATAATTATGGTTGAAATTCACTTCAGGTAAGTTCTTTTAACCATTAATTATACGTCGATGCTGCGTCCTCTAGATTTAAAGAAAACCATGTAGATGTTTAGCGTCTGTTGCAGAATGAACATAAATAAAATCACAAATATAAATTCATATACCTACTTAAGTATATTCAATATTTATAAGCATCATACGTAAGTATACCCTTATTAGTACTTATCAGTACTTCATCGATACAACCTTAGAAAAGGGCGTGTCTTCAGTAGAAAGAAAGACAGAAAAAAATATTTTTTAAAATTTTTGCGAAACAGAGAAAGCGTTCTGTCCACCTGACCGTACTTTTAATAGTGTTTGTCAAGTGTCGATGGAAAACCCAGCCCGGCTGGTGGCGGAGGTGGCCGAGAAAGAAACAAATAAACACGGACACGTTCACTCCGCTCTCATGCAACGTATTTGTTTGATCCATCGAATAATTATTTGAAAGGTTGCGTTGTGGACAGGTTATTTCACAGTTAATATCAAATGGTTTGTGTACGGAGGAGAATTCGACAATTTCTTTCTAAATAATGATATACCTACTAAGGTAGAATAGAGAATATAATATATGATAATACGTAGAATAAAGTCAGGGTCTAATAGTAATATTTGTAGATAAATTGATATAAAATATGGCAGATAAAGTCTGCGAGCGTTGTCTTGTTAACAACGTAGAAAAGGTACCAATTTTCTCGACAGTACATCCAGTGAGGTACCTAGAATGGTTGGTTATTTCGATAATTGATTTGATATAATAAATATATTCTAATGCAATGCTCCTGCCAAGTCGAATGATATTTTGAAAAAAGTGGGTTGTCCTTTTTAAAAAATACCTGTAAAGAATCTACTATGTGTACTATGTAGTGCACGAGTGTTCTTACCAATAACATTTATGATAACGCTGACCGTTACTAATTAAGTTCCTTCAACAGCTCCTTTTGAACTGTTCTGTCGAAAAAGTATTTCCATAACAGCTAGATAGATGATCTGTAACAATCTAAATTATTTGATTGACAAAAGATATACCACTGCTTTAAAGTTAGATTATAATAAATTCAAAACGTTTTTTGTTAAGGAATTATAAATTTTGTCAACGGAGTCACTAGGAATATGCCGTGTTTTAGATAGGTAGGTAGGTACGCCTGCTGCATAATATGGCGCACGCCTGGGCAAGGTTGCGCCAAAACGGGTGATGTCCCCTTGGTTGACTAGGAAGAATAAGTATACCAGGAGCTTCGTCTTCTACAATTTAACAAAAAATATTTAAGTACCAATGCATATAGAGGAAATGCGTAGAAGCAGTAGGTACTTTTCCTAATTTATAGCAAAAGACGTATCGATTACATTTTTCAATTTAACCTAGACGCAAATAAATTGGTATTTGGTTGACCTAACATTATAGAACATAAATATTATTAAAAAATAAAGTTTTATCCGTTGAGGTGCCCCGCCCCCCGGACCGATTGCCTGCCTAGCCAAACCAACGCCCGCGCAACTGTTGCCAGCGGTTTAACTTTTTTTGCCAGTGATTTTATTCCTGGACTAAACCTGTTTGTGGTATCATTGGAATCGGAATTTAACAAGCTTATTAACTACTTACTTACCTGCTCAAGGGGATTACATTGTCACCACCAAATAAATTGTTTATTCCATTCCGTAAACATGTTTGGCACCTTGCAAAATAAAAACTCACAATTGTTCAAAATTGGTAGCAAATATCTGCGTCAACATGGTGCACACACTTAGTACACTACACACCTTTATTATTTAACACAAAACATATACACATCGACATTAAAAGTAATTATCTATTCGCGTTTGCAAAAGGCCAAATTACGCCATTTTGTTCCGCGCGCGACGAGCGGGAGGGCGCTCACGGCAAATAAAAATTCAATACTACTTCATTTTTCATCCTATAGCCTTGTCTGAAGTCTTTCTGATTGGTAGAAATATGTAGTTAGCCAACAAAACGAACAAAACAAACCTCATTCACTTCAGTCCTATACATCAATCACAATAGCCAACCTTCAAAAAGAAAATTCACCCGCAACATTCAAAATGTTGATCAAATTCAAATTTTTTAATATAAAACGGGGTTTTAATGATTCAGTAATTATCCTAAATACCTGTCAGATTTAATTAATGCAAAACATGTATAGGTCATCGCTGAAAATCTTATTTGAACCTTCTTTCAAAAATAAAGTTTTTTTCGTATTTTTCTCTTCCGGTATTTTGACACATTGTAGAAATATTATATATTATCTATGACTTTTAGTGTTACCAGTAGTGGGACAATAATGTTACCAACAAATAAAGACACTTTCCACGTATGGGGAAGCCCTAACACCATAGAAATCGTGATTTTAATCGGCGAACGACTCAAATAGAGCTCAGGCCAGTACAGTGGCCTAAGGCACTTTGGCGGATAACTACTCCAGATTTTTATTTGTTATAGTGTTAATCCACACTTGGGTATTTACTCCAGATTACCTAGATGGCAAGTAAGTATTGCTTAGGATCCCGGTCTGAATCACTAATATTGCGGGATTATAATGTAAGAAGCAAAAAAAAAATAGATATATTTATAGCTTGACAATTTTAAATAATAAATAAATATTGGTGGACATTTCTCACACAGCGCCATCAATCCCCAAACCAAGCAAAGGTAGTATCAGATAACTGATAGAACACCTATTGTACTTTAATGCCAATACATTTTATATTTGAAATTTGATTGAGATGTGGAAATTATAGGTATTCCATCCATCCTATTTATTTATGACAGCGGTACCTGTTATTGATTTTAAGTACCTATGAAAAAATTACTATGATAGTAGGTAATAATAACAACAATAAGTTATTTAAAACACATTGTATGTAAAGATTACTGCAGTAGGTAGGTATAGCAGTAATTTTGACGAAATGATGTTTAAACCTAAAAAGGCGGCTATGGTAAGCCGTTTCGGTTGCAGATCAGCGATTGACCTATAGCCATAATTATATATCATCAATCACCACTTATGACACCCCAACCATTAACTGACGGATCAGCACTTTATAGTTTGTAAATTGTAGATGTTGAAGAAGATATCTATTTTGGGCTATAAGCTTCGAGCAGATATTTTTAAACACTTTCAGTGATTATAATAATATCTTTAATATCTAATACATTCTTAACAATGAAATATTTTTGACATAATTAAGTCTGATTTGTCTTTTTCTTTGTTGAAAAACCTTTTATTTTTCGCGTTAAAAACGCTTTGTGTACAGTAGTTACACCGAGCCGTATGCTCTGTACAGGACAAAATGCAGTGATTGTACATACTTATAAATTTAGCAAAATCACGAAAGGTATTAGAATCTTCGGTACCAATTGCAGTGACATAAAAAATATATAAATGTATATGTATCATTATGTTGTGTTGATTTAAGCCTCATTTTTAAATATTTACGCAATTGAGTGGTTATCAAATAACGATCCCAAATGAGTTTACTTTATGTTATGTTTTTCATTCTATGTAGGTTGGTTGAGCTGATATAATATATCATCCAGATAAGCTACTAGTCTGCGACTTTGGGCTTTTAGAAATGATAATTATGATGTAATTATAAGCAATTAAAAGAAAAATATGCCTTTTTAAGATCAGTAGTAGTCATGTAGGTAGATACGCCCATTATTTACCTACTAGCTTTTACAGTGTAAATATCCTCCATATTAAAATGGGGCGCAATGGTAATTCCCATTATCAGTAAGTATTTGTTAAATGTTTTGACAAAATATAAATCGCATTATAGAAGGTGTCCTGTTTTGTTTATAATAACAATCAAAACTAGTGAAACAAACTGACCCACCTACTCAGTACATGCTGATTTGCAACTAAAAGTCACCGTTGTAAAAGTTAGGTACAAGTTTTGATACGGTGTTGCTCATTTCAACTTTAGGAAATGGTGGGTCACAGGCTTCAATATACTGTGTAAGTATAAATTTTTTTTTAAAAAGAAGTTTAAAGGCCTTGCAATACAACTGGGTCATCAGTAATTGATAATCAGTTTTTCACGCTGGTAAAATTAAATTTTACCAGCGTGAGGTACCTCTATTGTCGTCGACGGTTGCGGGACTTGTTCGGCGGCGGCTTGCGATGTAGCGGCGGCGGCGGAAGGTCTGACGGCCGTGTTGAACTCGAACTCCTCATCGTCGACGTGGACGGCTGCTGCTCGTAGTAGGTACCGGTTCTGGACTGCAGTTGTCTTCACGGTGTTTTGACGGCGTGGGAATCGCAAAGTTTCCGATCCAGAAAATTTAAGTTGGGATCTGTTCTACGAGGTACTGGATTTATTAATTTGTCAGCTTGACGTTTCGATGACCTTTGTCATGGTGAGAGACTAACAACATTTATGGCACTTCCGACAATTTCTTGATGATCTCAAGTTTGGCAACGTCATACCTACGTACAGTGTCGGGTAGGTATTTTGTGAGGTTAACTGGACCAGTTATATATTCGTGGTCCCAGCGGTTTTTGGGAATCTCTTATCGGTTCACAATACAACATAGTAAATAATTAAGTAAGACAGCACTTACCTAAGGGATGCCTTTCGGAGTACGTACTAGCAACAATTCTCAGGAATCAGCAACTTTTCTTTCGGGGCGTCCCTCCAGCTCCTCTTCCCGTCGAGACCGTCCAGCAGTATCTTCCCCAACGTTTAGAGATTTTTAGTGGGGTTTTTTCACCCCATTTTTCATCATAACATTTCCAAGATTTCATCTGATACTGGCACCGCATGGGAGCCAACAAACTGCCGTGCAGTTGGCACGCTCTTGCGAACTGAGACTGATGAAGCCTCACCCATCACGTGGACGTCGTACTTGACTCTGGCTAATCTTCCTCTAGAAGGCCATCATCCGATCGGCATGTCGGAATATTGGACGAGTTTCTCTCGTCACTTAGGCACATTTTAGACGGACACCAGAATTTGTATAGAAAAATTATAATAATATAATAATGTAGGTACATTATATTTTTCTATATTCCTTACATCGGCATTGCGTAGATACTCTCACGTTAAGAAAATAAAATTAATTATTCTATTGTAAATCTCGAATCGCCACGTTAAGGGATAAAAGTTATGTCATCAGGTTATTACCTGTGTATATTATGTTCAGGTAGCATTTGAGTAGTAACCACACCGGAGATTCAGATCTATGATTATGATCTGTAGGTATAGAAGAAATAAATCCTCTAAAATCCTTACTTTCTGGATGGCATCGCGTACCACCACGTTAAGAAAGTAAAATGTATTATTCCAGGATAATATCACGTATCACCACGCTAAGGAATAAAAAATGTATTATTCCAGGATAATATCACGTATTACCACGCTAAGGAATAAAAATTTTGTAACCATCAGGATAATATCTCGTATTATCACATTAAGAGGTACGTAAGTGTGGGTAGTTGTGCTAACCTTTATTTTGCTCCAATTTTCTTTCTTCGAATCGTAGAATTCTTTGGATGAATATCACTATCACTCCATAACAACATTTTTACTCTCCATAAACTCCATAAACTCCATATAACAACATTCACTTTGCAAAAATTATCACTTTGAATAATCGAGTCGATGTTGACGATGCGGAACACGAAAAACGAATGACGTGCGCGGGTAGCAGTAACAGAAACGAGTGTTACACTCTCATTTTTTCTGTTTGAATATTTTTCAGATCTTCAAAATTAGCCTAAAAAATAGCGCTAAACAGTGTTGCGATGCTATACATGGAAGGCGGACTACATGGTTTTCTTTAAATCTAGAGGACGCAGCATCGACGTATAATTCATTTCATATTGTGATTCTGCTTTAGCGACCTTTTTAAGCCCACTGGTCTCTGGAGGCTACCTCGTAAAAACAAACTTACAAACTTTTTAAACATCAGTGTAGATTATAAAAATATTGTATTTTTTGTGTAGCTGAATCGTGTTGATTTTTTTGAACAAATTACGCATTTCTATAAACGACTGTATTTATATGGGAATTGCGTTTAATTTTCACAAGCTTCTGTGAAGAAAGGTATCGCTATTTATTTAGATTTATGGGAACAGGTAAACGCTAGGAGGAATATTATACAAGTGGGTGGTTAAGTTAGAGTGCGGGTTCGATGTTTTTGCTTACAAATACTTGTGATCTATTAGAAAATTCGTTGTATAAATATTTGTTGCTTTTACGATCTCGAAAATGAAGTGTAATAATCAATAATTTAATTCGTCATCTCTTTACAGCTCGACTGATTAAACCTCTCAGCTTAGTTGGTAGTAGCTATTTCTTTTGCATTGTAGGCCGTAAGTTCAATTACCTTCCATATCAGACATTTGTGTAATTAACTCTTACATTCATTAATCGCGTTGTAAATTAGTTGAATTTATAAAAAAATATTAACTCTATCAGTTATCTGGTAGTACAAGCTACTACTTTGCTTTGTTTGGGGCTGGATAGCTCTACGTGAAATGTCCATCAATATTTTTTGAATGTTTATCAATTGTATTTTTTCCAGCAGTTATATTTTAAATCCCTTCTAATTAAAATGCTTTCTAATTAAATGTGTCCCGTAATTTGAAAACTACATACTTTCGAAATGGGGGCATATACCAAATTTATATATTGACGTGCTTCTGACTAACCATTGTTAACATTAAAATAGAAAACTTTGATTAAAATTACAATACGTAGTACGCATACACAGTATAAAGTAGATTTAATAAAGAAAGTATTAAAATAGAGAATAATAATTTCGCGAGACGTGAAAATAAAGTGAGAACCGCGGCTACATATGGTTACATATTTACACTTTCACGAGGTGTTTGAGTTGGTGAATGAAATAACGTTTCTTTTTAAAGAAAATATGCCGAAGTAATTGTTAAAAATATTATTAGCCACAAAATTATATTTTGTGTAAATTGCAAAGAAACCCGTTGGAATTCTAATAAGCAACATTATGTTACTGTTAACGTATGGAATGTAGTCACTTTTAAAACCAGGGTTTTGTTAATTTTCTTATTTGAGAACATAGATAGACTCACTCAGTAGTGAGTGCATAGAACAATATTACTCCTGTCGTGTAAATGATAATGATGATAAAATACTATGTTCACTTATAAAAGAAAGATTAGAGCCTCTCGAACCGTTTTTGACTAATTCAATACACCTTATGTAGAGTTCTTGTAAATCACAGGTCGTCTTCCATCCTTATTTTAATCATTTCTTTATTTAAATAATCAGCAATAACAAATTAACTGATGTTTAAAATCGTCGGGTTACACACACAAAGCAGAGTTATTTCATTTGTTCTTAAGACTTTAAAATTATCTGGTGTTAAAGAGTGTATGTGTATAATAAGAAAATGTAATGAAAGCATAAGATTCAGTAATGATCCAAATATTTTATCTCTTCATGAAGAAGAGGTCTCGAGCCAAGTAAATTTTACGTTTCTGCTCATTAACACCGGTTTCTGATGCAATCAACTCCTTTGGAGGCCTTTATAATACGCAGCAGTCGGAATGACACGTTTGCTGAACTTATTTTAGACTGAAAACTTAGTGGTTTTAGGTCTAAAATAACGCTTTCGCTATGGTTCCGGATGGATGAGTGACTTGTTTCATGGTTTAGAACGTTCTTTAAAACTAAAATACCGTCAAAAACACGTAATGGTGTGCAAACTACTAGTCATTTAAAGATTCTTATTTTTTTTATTTCAGGCCAAAGGGACAATTTGGCCTGAAATAAATAAAGTAAATGTAGGGCCTCCCTCCTAACTTTCTATACTTTTCTGTCTCCAGCTATACAAATTTTGGCCAGTCTGGTATAATTTGGTATAAATTCTTGTAATTATAAGCGTCAATTCACACGTGCGACTACCACACCACGTCGCAGCGACAAAATGTGGTACAGCTGTGGTTGCGTGTGAATTGTGTCGCAGCGACTTTTTGCAGTTGCGTTGTGGTACTGACAAAATGTCAATGTGGCAGGCGCCAGCTAGGCGCGCGCTGTTGATGACGTCATGTCGTCGCGATGTGGTTGCGATGTGGTTGCGATGTGGTCGTATTACACAGGTGGTCGATAACAACGACAAAATGTGGTACGTGTGAATTGGAAATTCATTTTCAATACAAATATACGCCCGACCACGTCGCGTCGTTGTGGTGTGGTTGTCGGTGTCGTGTGGTTGTGGTACGTCTGAATTGGCACTAACAAAATATTTAAAAATATTATAAGTAATCCTAAAAATAAACAGCTAGAATTTTAGTAAAATAAAAAAAAACTCCTCGTAAACATTGGCCCGCAAAGCCTATTCGCAGATTAATAGTATATCTTGCAGATAATTATAAGGCCTCCGGTAACGAGTGCTATGGGCACACTTCGTTTGTAATTTGAACTCCACTCTTGGTATTCGCTATAGTTAATGGTGTTTACGCAAGGAAGGTTTTAATGTATGTAAAGCTGTACCGTGTCAAGGTTACAGGTGCTATGTGTTGTAAAATCTGATGAGCAACGTATGTTTACATAATGAAACAAACGTGTCAATTTTATAGAGAGCAAGCGGCACCTATTTTCAGTTAGTAAAAAGTTTTTTGTATTGTTCTGAGAAGAATGTAATTATTTTTTATGTTTTGTGTGAATAACCCATTTAATGTTCTATACCAGACAGGGTACAAACTGGTAGTCTTATTTTATCATAATGCAAAAAGCTTTTTAAATATAAATAGGCATGGATTCAAAACATCATACCCAGTTGATTTGATATCAACCATTTAATATGAATTAATCATAATAATATTGTCTAGTCAACTCCTTTTATAATTTTAAATTACATTTTCTACAAGCAACAACTTTTGAGTAAAAAAGTGAAGTGGAGAATAAGATCTGGCTAACTAAACACTTAGATTTTGTAAACGTAAACTTTCTACATTCAATTATTGTGGAGTCATTTACCCGATTTCAATACTTCAGCACCGATAGAAACTATGCATAGATAAAACAATTTGGTATACTTGTACAGATGCTTCAAGCGATGAGCTTATTCACGCTATATAAAAGTGACAAGAAACCCTGAAAAAATGAACGATTCCTATGGGAACTACGCGGTTGAACTAGAGCTCTCAGTTAGTCGTTAGATAAGATATTATTTAGCGACAGCAGAGGACAATCTACATAAAAGCCTACGAGACGATTTAAGTGTAGTGTTATTGCTTTTGAGAGTTTTATGGCCTGTTGTCGGCTGTATTTTTATAGCAGCAACGACTTATCTGTATAGGGTGTAGTAAAACAGCTTACAAAAACAGAAGACTGAGGGCTCTTAAATATAATCTTGGTAGAGACAATGGTTTATTTTCTAGGTAAATTAAAACAAGACTGTTTTGTAACAAGCTGTGTTGTGAAAAGTGGCAAATTGAGTTAATATAAATTTATAATTGCTTTATTTGAAAAATATTACAATGCATTTGAAATGTTCAAAGATATGCACATGTTATTCACTGATACATACATACATACATAAAATCACGCCTCTTTCCCACAGGGGTAGGCAGAGACCACGGACTTCCACTTGCTACGATCCTCTTTCGCCTCATTCACTCTCATCACATTTTTCATACAAGCTCGCCGGTTTAGGGTACTTTTGACCTGGCCTTTCTCTAAAATGTCACCAATCTGATCCAGGTATGTTCGCCTAGGTCTTCCCCTTCCAGCTGTTCCATTCACACTCGCCTCATACACTTGTTTTGTTAAACGACTTTCATTCACTGATAAGTAAGCAAAATAAATCATAATACAGGTGCGGTAAAACAGACAAAAGTTGAACAAAAATACCGTAAAATGCATTGCAAGTAATGCATTTTACGGTACTTTTGTTCAACTTTTGTCACAGTGTTTATACAAGTCATAAGTTGAATTTTGTTTTGATTTGTTTTAACGCCTTTTTATGCTGTAAATCATCATCTTCATCTGAAATTCTCTTTTCAAAATTTGCGACTAGTTATATTACACATAATACAATAACTGTATTTTATAGCAATATCAGAGAAACGGCTGTTTTTAGTACCTCATAATATAGCCTCAAGCAAGCTTGGTATGAGTGTAATACTTTTATGAAATACATAATACCATTATGATAGAAGAGGGATCTTTAACATGATTTTTATTTGAAACTTGCAATATTAGGCTACAAACAAAACCTTTGAGTTCTTCAAGATGTAGGTAAATTTCTACCACTTAAGGATGCTGTAAATACATATTTAGGTTAATATCAGAACTAATCTGACAATCAAACTGATGTCGTGTCTGAACATTTTGAAACAAAATCTTTAACAAGAATTGCGGTGTGATTTTATAAAGGTTGATTCACGTTACACCGGGACAGGCCCCGGCCGGGGCCGGGCCCGTCCGGTGTAACGTGAATCAACCTTAATACAGCCTTTGTTTGTGTTCAATGTCTGCGACTTCTGTTTGTTGTAGTTATCACAATATTTTAAAAAATTACACTATACAAGAGTTTTAAACAGTTATTTTCGATAATCGATTATTTTGAAATATCAAAAAGGCACGTGTTTTAGAATAAAATACTGAATAAAAATAGGCTACTTAAAAACATTGGCTATGTATTGCTTTATTTATCCTTCGAAATAAACGGTCCCTGCTGAGCTTATAATAAGAAGTACTAAGTGCCTACTTTTTCATTTTTTATTCCTTTTATAGGTGTTATTTATTTTATTGTAACAAAAGAAAAAAAAAATCTAATTTAGGTTTTCTCATTTACTTTAGCTTTCTTAGTTTTTGAGATTTTGGTCGCATATTTATATTTATGTCTAGGTTTCTGTTGCACGTCTGAAATGAACTAACACTAAATACGTACCTACTTAAACTATAAAACCAACGTGGGTAACAGAATAGTTACAGAAGGCGCATTCCGCATTTTAGGTACAAAGCTACACAGCTACAAGTACTTGTAGTGTGCCCGCGCCCGGGCGAGCCCGCTCGGGCGGGCCTAGGCAGGTAGGGTTCCCACTTGCCGCTCGGCTCGCATGCTAGCCGCGTCGCGCGTAATATCTATCACGCGACAAGTCGACAACACTTCCGCGTCAGACAGTGACATAGTTATGCGTTAGAAGGAAAGGATTTGTTTAGGTGAATATCGCGAGCTGAATTGCACTTTGCTACGTCGCAGCAAGAGTTGCTATTTAAATAAATGTTTTCGCGAAGTCAGGCTTCTGTACCTAGCGTGTGTCAATAAATCTTTTATCTATATAACTATCTATGTACATATTTATTATGTGCCTGGGTATGGATTTACGCAGTAAATTATTCTGATTCTGATTTTCTTCCAGGCCGACTGGTCAGAGCAGTTCGTGCTGAACGTCCACGGCGGGTCGGTGTTTCCCTGCGGAGACGGCGTCAAGGTGCTGTTCCAGTACCCAGAGTGTGTACTCGAGGGGGCTGACCGAGTGAGGGTCTTCGGAAGAGACAACGACCGGCTCAGATATGTAGTGGAGAGGAGAGTTAGGAGGTAAGTACGATGTTTTACTGTTCTTTAGATACAAACTTAAAATGAAACAGGCAATATTCCAGTTACCAAAAATGTTCTTTCAAGGGGTCAGACAGAGTGTGTGTTTGGAAGGATCAGTGACAGATAGGAAGAGAAGAGAGTGGAGGTAAGATGGATGTTCTACTGTTCTTCAGATACCAGTTTAAAAACAGGCAAGGTGCTGTTCCAATAACCAGAAATACGTTCTCTAGAAGATTGTTAGAGTGCCCCGATAAGTGGCAGAGAGGGGGTAAATAGAAAGTTCTACTGTTCTTTAAACATAAAGTGAATACACAGCAAATGTGCAATCTTAAAAAGTTCTCTCAGTCCAAGATTCACACTTCTTCACTTTAATATAACACACCCACAGACTCCCTATTTTTATACCCACAGTTATAATAAAAATTGATAGCTCGTTATGATAATCCAAGGGATGAAAAGGGATAGTGGTAACCTCACCAGATTTGTATCGCAAATGGGATAAAATGGTCCAAAGTGCCGACGTTTGGTCTATTGTCATCCTAACCTGTGTCCATTAGGTACCTTTGATGGGTTTACCTTTAGTTGCTAATATTATTTTTATAGGGCAGTAGTTGAGAAAGGGTATTTTGACAATGTCAGTTGAATTTTATTGTTGGTTTCAAGGGTAATTTTGGACCGTCTTTTAGGTGAATGTTTTATATTCATCATCATCATCATCATCATCTTAGCCGTTGGACATAGGCCTCATTAAAAAAATTCCATGTGTTGCGGTTGGAAGCGGCCTGCATCCACCGTCGATCTGCAGTTTTTACAAGGTCGTTTATCCATCTTGTCGGTGAACGTCCAACAATGCGCTTGCCGGTCCGTGGCCTCCACTCGAGAACTTTCTGCAGCAGCTATCTGTTGCCATTTCAACGTGCTAATCCGTTTGGCTATGTTTTATAATAACGATGAATAAAACTGTGACTTTTATATAAAAAGTCAGACTTGTAGCTTCTCGCGTATACGAGTAGACTGCTCAAATCTGCAAAATGAATCTATGTCCCACAGTATAGACTTATTAACACAATAAACACAGAACAATCATTATGTTCTCTAAGCATTTATGATATTATTGAATCTGTTTCCCTGACGAAAATAAACATGATTACTGATTTATCAAAGCGCAGTACCATTCACTACGATCTCTTAGAATTCTAATTTGATACCTAGGGGGATAGTAAGAGGCATGTTCGAATATATTATATTTGGTAAATGCAAGCAAACATCTATGTTTATTACACAATTCAAAATTCAACATTCATTTATTTGGTAGGACCACTCTGATCACTTTGAATCGTCCGAGTTAGGTGATTCTACTCCTGTTCCTACAATATTTGTCCAAGACGGGGAATGAACCCACAACCTATAGCGCAGAAGACAGAGCTCTCCTTGCTTGCCACATTTCAGTCGAATGCTTTAATTTTTAATTAATGTATTAGTAAAGGCTAGTAATTCTACTAATTAGCGGTTAGGATGCCTAGTGACCGCATTTTCAATTCGAAATCGATGAACTGGAACAATAGCTGTTTGTACTGCAATTAGCAACGTGATTGAACTGTTCGTATTTTGGTGTTCGTGGTATTTGAAATTGATTGTATTTGATTGAATATTGTGTTATTACGGATAAACAATGACAGGGGCATACGTAGATATTAATTTCGCAAAGCAATACGGTTGAAATTAATCTATTAATATTTGATACAGGTCGGTCTGTCGGTTGCTCTAGGTATCAATAAGATTAATGAGGGCTTGCTAAACAGTAATACTGGAGTTACATTATCGCAATGCGACGAAGGTTCGCGTTCTGTCTCTATCTATCGTATGATGAGTATTCTGTAGATATTTTAATTTATTGATATAATGAACTGTTGTCATATTACGTTGATATAATGGTGTTGATCTTGTAACGTTGACCTAATGATTTTTGATCTAACTTATGACGCCCTTGTCACACAACGCGAATAGTTTACCGAATCTCGATCGTTTAATCCCAGCATAAATTAGTAACCTTTTAGCTTGATATGTATAAACATTTATAAGTACTTAGTTTTTGCTGTAGTAAATAAGTGGCAAAAGGAATTAAAAGCTTTTGCACAAACAAAAGGACGCTTAAGTCCAGCAGTAGACAACATCGGGATGTGCATGATGTTTATGAAAGGTTTATGGTTTACTATCTTCCGCCCGCGGCTTCGTCCACGTGGTACCCGGTATAAAAAGAAGTATTTGTCATATTCCCGGTCATTACTTATCTATATTTTAAATTTAAAGTAAATCGGTTCAGTAGTTGTGGAGTTATAGAGGAACAAACCTACATCCATCCATCCATACATCCAAATTTCCGCATTTATAAAATTAGTGTGATTTAGGAAGTGATTAATCGTCAATATCATCAACCACAGCTCGTTTTTACACACTGCTAGACTTCATATCTGTATTCTACTGAAGTAGTCCTACACTAGATATAAAAAGCCGGTGCATTAGCCTTCACAAAGTACCCCGAACCTCCCTGAGCCGTCTCATCATTTAAAGAGGCTTTACCAACTTTGCCCGAGCTTTTACCGCGCTGAGTAGTGAGTACGCATACACTACCCACATTTATTAAGAAGTAAGTTTCAACTTAAGCGTCTGTAAAACTTAGGGCAACTGTTACTATGGTTTCTAACATAACTCTGAGTCGTTTTAAACTATGGAGTTGTTAGTTTCTAAAAACTAACCGCTCTGCATAAAAGCTCCTCTCAACTTCTGTCAAAATTGAAACACCGTTTTAACATTGCCATCCATTTTTGTTAGATAGTGACAAAAAGTGACAGAGCGAATCTAGAGCTTGTAGTGTTCAAAATGAAAGCCGTTTATAACTTGTAGAAGGGAGGCAATTTATGTCTACGCATGACGCTGTACTTTAGAGTTATTGATACCTACTAGAGATTGCGATTATATTATGCAAATTGCTGGGGCTAAAATATAGTCAACTAACGAACGCCCGCGGCTTCACCCGCGTGGACTACTATTTTTTTTAGAACCATGCATTTTTCCGGGATAAAAGTGTGGCTAGTTGGGAGAACAATTGCACGAGACTCAAATCTCATTGTAACGTTTAGTATGACTCGTTGGAAATATTTTTTGTACAGTCATATGTTTATTTTCACCGGATTTCGTTCTATAAAAATGCCTTAAGCAATAAGGAAACTATTGCGCTGAACCTTGAAAGTTGTAGGTTTTCTGAACACTTGCCGTTATGGGCTCGTATTATCATAGTGCTCATTGAGATTCTTCGGGCGGTCGGCTGTTTAATTTGATCGCATCAAGATGCTGCCGGCTGCTACTGTAATTCAGGAGTTTAAATTCTAGCGTCTTCTGGCGTTTTCATAAGTGAAGTTTTTGTGGTTTGATAATTACTACTTATTTGTACAGAAAGTAAGTAAAGTAAGTTCGTATGAGCAAGTGGCCGACTCTGGTGATGGAGTTTTTAGGCCGCCTGAAGGCCTCAGTCATGGCTTAACGACTTAAAAGCTGAGACGGACAATTTAACGTGCCCTCCGAAGCACGAAAGCGCTCAGCTCGTAATACCACTTGCGGTCACCTATCCAAATTGTTACCGCGCACACCGCTGCTTAATTTCAACGATCAATCAAGAACGTCTAAGCAAGCTACGCCACGAGCGCTTGTATTGTATCTTGTTTTAATGATAATTAAAAAGTTTGATGAACCTCAAGGTACGATTCCGATCTCAGCAGCAGCAGCAGTGCTGCCTATCGCGCTGATTCCGAGCAGGGCAGCAGTGTTGCGCTGTCGTGGTGTTGCGCTGTTGTGTATTCATTCATTCACTTAGTTCACAAGATGTTCGCGGCGGCGGGTTGACACTGCAGCGCAGCAGTGCTGCCGCTGCATTGCAATCGCGGCATTGCTGTTTAGCTTGAAATGTATTCGTAGTTTACCGTGATCATGGTGTGCCGAAATATCGGAAAACTCAAAAATCTAAAAATCTAAATGTATTTCCATATAAACCTATAGAGAATATATATGAATATAGACTCTTATTTATTATGGTCTCTTATATTATGGTATCTTAGCTCAGTTGGTAGTAGCTTAGCCTTCTGCGCTGGAGGTCGTGGGTTCGATTCCCACCCAGGACAAACATTTGTGTGATGAACATTAATTGTTCTGTGTCTGGACGTTATAAAGTATGTATTATAAATATGTATTTACAAAAAGTATATAAGTATTCTATCAGTTATCTGGTTCTCATAGTACAAGCTTTGCTTAGTTTGGGGCTGGATGGCGCTGTGTGAAATGTCCAGCAATATTTATTTATTTATTTATGGGGATCAATAGTGCTGCAGCAGCACCGCTGCGTGCAACGGAGTTCGGAATCATTCCTTCGGAATAGATACAAGTTTCGATGCAGACAACTTTTACAATTTGTCCACAGAGGTCAACACACAGCCTCCTTCGACTGTCGGCTGTTCAGCGAGCGGTATCCGGAGTACTGCTTCGTGTACGTGTCACAAGCGGTCACCGGCGCGGTCGCTGACGTCAGGATGGACTGCTTACCCACGCTTGCTATGACAGGTATGTCACACTAGCAGCTCCCTCGCGGCGTTGCCCCCAAAGTTATGAAAAGTAGCCTATAACCTTCCTCAAGAGATTAGCTATCAAATGCAGAAATAATTTTTCAAATTCAACTGGTGGTTCCTGAGATTAGCGCGTTCAAACAAACAAACACTTCCGCTTTATATAATTAGTATAAATATAAATTAGTATAGATATAGATATAGATATAGATTAGTATAGATTTAAACTATCCCTGTCAATCATAACGGAACGCTTCTGAGAGCTCAGCCCACTGATTTTCTATCTTTGATAGCGACCAAAATCGGTCTCAACCTCTTAAATATGACAGTTCAGTGACCACGCAAGTAGCTCCATTATTCTCATCTCAACGAAACCGAACGCGTCAAAAGATACCTACGCGATCGATTGGACAGTTTGAGACAAGTTAGACAATTAGCCTGCAGATGACTGCTAAATCTGTTGCCGTCTTTTTTCATTGGCATTGAGGTGATAATGAAAAAAAATTGACAAAACTTTATCGTACACCAAGAAGAGTAGACTATAACAATAGAAAACGTACTTGCATGCAGGTATGACGTCACTAGTTCAACAAGTTGAAAATTACAAGGACTATAATAAAAAGGCGTCTTTAAATGCACTTTTAAAAGTGGTTAGCTTGCGACAACTAGGTCATGGTGGCCAACGAGTTCTGGGAATTGAAAGCAATCGCTTAGTATCGCAAGCACTTAGCTGACACACCCTGCGGACTTCTCAGAATTCAGTGGACATGGCTGCCGTGACCTTAACTTCCCCCGACGCAAAAAGTAGTCTTTTTAAGTTTACCATGTGCATGGTGTATCTGTTTATCTGTCTCTGGTATTGTAGCTTTCAAATGGATGAATCGATTTTTATTTCTTTTTCTACTAAATTATTGCCATCCATTTTTGTTCGATAGTGACAAATAGTGACATTGCGAATTTTGAGCATTGTTCAACCAGAGTTCAAGTTTAGAGGCATTTATAAGTAAGGTCTTTGTGTGTCTAAGTGTTCTAACTTTAAGTTGCGGTTTACACTGTAAACAAATAAAACAAAGAGTTTAAAAAATACAAGGTTGCCTTAAAGCCAAAATTAACAGCTTAGTGGGTCTTGAAACCATGACATTTCCCTTTCCGTGTTTATTAAGGCCTTAGGGTCTTACTTATGAAAGATGTTTAAAGCTGAACACTGGTTAAACAACGTCCTGTCTCTATTTGTCACTTTCCACAAATAAAGACAGGACGTTGTTTAACCAGTGTTCACCTTCAAACATCTTTCATAAGTAAGACCCTAAGGCCTTAATATACACGGAAAGGGAAATGTCATGGTTTCAAGACCCACTAAGCTGTTAATTTTGTATTGTCTTCCATAAGTAAGGGGGTTAATGTTTATGCTTTTTGCTATCTAAAAAAATGTATTGGAACATAGATATGCCTGGAGCTTGAAGCTCAATTTACGCGTGAATTGCCTCTACTAATGATTAACGCTTTCGCGTCATGATACGCACGAACCATTTATTATGCAGAGCTATCCAATACTGTTAATAAGCTTTCCGTGCCTCACACGATCAAAAAGGATCCTTAATACTTTAAAAAATTAAGTGAATATTTTTCGAAGTAGGTATATTGTTTTCATTTTCATTTCCAAGTGAGATTAATGTTCTCATTATCAGCACTCTACGTAATAAATAATTGTATTTTTGAGCAATACATGTATGTATTACATACATAACTAAATGCGAAAGATAAAATCAACTGGACTATCTTATTATAGCCAGTAATTAATTACTTACCGATTTCAAAGCACGGAAGTGCTCAACAGTTAATGTAGTAGTCACCCATCCATCATGTCACTATTCTGATCATCCTTAATATCAGTTAAGTCACATTCTGAACCCACAACACGATTCCCTGTGTCATTGTAATGCTGCCTATACATGTTGGGCGAGCCTTAGCCAGCGCGAACTTAGGCAAATTGATGCAAGGCGAGTGCTACCGTCCAGACGTTTGGCGAATCTATGCAAACTATGAGCCTCTCGGCCAGTCTAGGCTAGCGACAACGAGTGATGGCAAGGCAAGACAAATGTGCTGCCCACACGTTGGCATTGGCGTTCAATCAGCAAGCTTGCGCCAACATGTAGTAGCAGAAAAAGACTATAATGTAGTAGCAGCTTCAAAATATAAAGCAGAATATGAAAGCTAACAAGTCCTATACCAACAGCTGGCGGCGCTGGCGGGTGGGGCGAGTGGTCGCCATGGTCGGCGTGTCCCGCGCCGCAGCACTGCTCTACTAGAACCCGGTCACGACATCGCTTCTGCGACTCACCTCCACCGGCCTACGGAGCTAAGTACTGTGAGGTACCTATGTTCAACCTGAATTTATATCTAGTCTATAATTATTATCTGTTTTCTTTCATCTTTTGAATGAATCTAAACATTATCGGTACGTAAATCAACGATGTTTTTTTGCGCGTGTTTATAATATAAAACTACTTACCTACTTGTTTTGAGCTTATTTCTTACCAACTACTTATTATATTCGTATACTAGTCTTAAAGTTATATTTGTTATTTGTTCTAGATAGCGTTTATTGTTTTTAAAGTGAAATTGTTTTTGCTTGTGTAATAGGACGTAGCTAGTTTGCTTATAGTTAGAAGCAAATATTTTTTTCCATATCGTAAGGAAATCTAAAAACAAATAAAAATGCACCCTCATTTCAATTTATGGGTAAACTGAATACGAAACCACTTGGAATAATTGTGTATTCGTAATCAGCGATAATCTCGAAATAAATTAAGCGTATAAACACAGAAAACCTCATTTCATTCCAATTCACATGCAAAAAGTATTTATAGTGAATAACGGTCGCTTGGAGACACGTCACCGGGCAACCGTTTTGTCAATACGTTGTCAATACTCGCGCAGTTACACGGACGCTGAACATTTTTATTGCTTTTATTTTGAAACGGACAAACCATGGCACCGAAAAAAGACAAAGGAAAGAAGGAGGAAGACCCGACACAAGGGAAGGGAGGTGGGGCTTTTACTGAAGTCGAGAGAACATTCCTTGAGCTGCAAGTTGCCGAGTGTAATAGAAAAATTGCTCGACTCCGCTCAGCCGTCGATGAATACGAACAACGGAATGAGGAACTACAAAAAGCATACGACAAACTAGATGAAGATCGGGCAGACATAATCGCTTATTTGAAAAAAACGCTCAACTTAAAAAACGAAGAGAACAATGAACTCAAGGATAAGGTCAAAGGACTCGAAGAGACTAGGGAGATTGAAACTGCTCAGTTCAAAGAAACTGTAACGGAGCTCGAGAGAAATTTTACAATCATGAAAGATCAGCTCACATCTGAAAATAAGCTGTTGGCGGGCAAACTTAATACCCTTGAGGAGTTTAGAGCCATCAGAGATGATTTGATGCGGAAGTTTGAAAAGCAAGAACAAGATTTCAAGGACCAGGAAATGAAATACAAGCGAATCATTTATGATGCTGAAAAGAAATTTGTTATAGGCAAAGATAAATTGAAGAAAGAGATGGAGGCACGCCTTTTACAACTTGCTCAAGATTTCCAAGACGCTACGGAATTACGTATCGCAGCTTCAACTCACCGTGTTATCCGAGAAAATATCGCAATTAACAACGAATTGGATAGCATTCTAGGAACGCAAGCAAAGTTAGCTGAGAGAAATGAATTGTACAAAGAGAGTGAGAGAGCTGCACGCGTTGCGATGGAATTAGCCGAAGAAGAAAGAGATAAAGCTATCAATAAAAATGTAGTCCAGCTCAAAGTTATCGATCAACTTACAACAGCATTCCAAGAAATAAAGAAAGAAAAAGCTCTGTTTGAAAAACGAAACTTTGATATTGATACTTTGAATTGCAAAATACAAAAACTTTCTAAAGAAAACGAAAACTTGTCACTAAACGTTCGCATTCTTGAGCAAAATTTACATGCTAGAATGAGCGATCAGAACAAGTCAATCGTTGAAGCATCAAAAGTTGGCCACGAAGCTGCCAAATTGAAAAACATCCTAAAAGAAGCTGCTTTTGCAATACAAGCTGCTTTAAAACTAGATAACTGGGCAACAACTGATCCTACTAGAGAAATAATGGACCGACAAGCTTTACTTTCACAATTACTCGATATAGTGACTCAGTATCGTGAAATCCAGCGAGCCGAGTCTATGGACACCATTGCATCCTTCGGAAAAGTTTACGAGGAAGGAGATCTGGGTTTCATGCCAAAACCTACTGTAAAGAAACCAGCTTTTTTGGCCCCTTCGGCTGTATCATCGAGAGAAAAAGATATGGGTTCCATCAGAGAAGAAAAGTCGTCACGTTCAGCTTCATTATCATCATCATCTCTTGGTAGCATCAAGACAATACCAAGTGTCAGACTTGTACCTCCTGCCTCAGCGCCAGAACTAACCGTTCAACACAGTCTCCCGTCATTCATTACTTCCACAAAATCTAGCGAGTCTTCAAGCGCGGTAGAAGAGGAAGAAGATATGACAGATATTGAGAAGCAACTAGCAGCAAGTAAGCTGGAGATCCAGAAGTCTATAATGAAGGATCTCGCTTACTCACAGATGGCGTTGCAATCGCAAGCCCGTTTCACCGAGCAAGATGCAAGACAATCAAAATCCGTTATATTCGAGGGTATTGAAGATGAACAAGCGAAGGAAGGGAAAGAAGATGTGGCAGTAGAAGACGAGGAAGTGGCAGGAGAACATGTGGAAGGTGAGCAAAAGTCTGACGAAGAAACAGCAGCAGATGAGCAGATGAAAGAGGATGCACCAGAAGAAGCTCAACCAGAGGAATAAAGTGAACAGGGAACAGATTATATTATTTTTGGATTAGTTTTAGTATCGTAAAACAATATTGTGACCTATTTTATATATTTGTATTGTGATTATATAAGTATTTTGAGTGAATAAAATATTATGATAACTGGGCCTGTATTCTATTAAATAACAACCGCTTTGGTTTTGGTTCGAACTCTTAAATGTCAGCCATTTGGTGAAATAGTAGAATAGCTTTTCAAAAATTTGTACTGCCAAAGTTCAAAACCTCACCACAACTGAGTCGTTTGTTATTAGTAGTCATGGAAACAGTCGCTTTAGTTGAGGTTTTGGTTGAGGTTGATAAAAAGTTCGGTACCGGAATCGAGCCCCTGAAGGTTTCCTTTAATCTTGTATTATTGAAATCAAACTGCAATACCTTCTGCCGATCTTTCTATTAAAATCGATAAAGTATTAAGTAAGGCCTTCACTTCACTAGGCCTTCCTAACGTGCACTTCGTTCCGCTTTTCATTTAGCCGTTTCAAACTCACTTACAATAGTATATTTCATTACAAGTTCGGAAAGGCTGTCATTGCAACGAGTTCCGACAAATGTCTACCCGAGCCGAGGCGCAGCCGAAGGCGAGGGTTGACAGTCGGAACAAGTTGCAATGACGGTTCCGAACGTGTACTGAACGACTATTTTTAATACAGTTGCGAAAAAATGAAGCAATTTAATCTAGAAAATGGCGCCAACCGTAGAATATAAGAAGAGATTTTTTTTTCACCGATTCTGGTAGGCAAAGGGAACTATGCCCATACGGCCAAGTCTTCAATATAATTTTTTATTGATATGAAATGAAAATGAAATTTAATAAGATGAAATGAAATGAAACCTAACCTAACTCATTTAATTCAATCAAATCATTAAATCTGATATAGAAACAAATTAGTAGCTTCTTTTTAGAAATATACGTATTTGCATGAATCATAAAAACTTCTATGATTTTTTTTTAGTAAAAACTTCATGGTTGGTTTTTCTTTTTAATAGACATTATTTTGACAGTTGGGAAAGAGAACGCACGAGTGCGGGAAAGGTAAAAAAATAGCACGAGTGTGTAATAATTGCCCACATCCCGAACGCTATACGTCCCTGCAATACGCCACTTTTTGAGCAACTGTATTAAAAAATATTTTTGATGTATGTACATCATATTCCAACTTATCGAAAGAATATAATTTATCGAACTTATACCTTTTCTATTAACAGAAAGCAGGAAGCGTCTTTGTTTTATACTATGTAGTGATGTGAAGAGATTGAAAAATATACCTCGGTTGTCCTCAGTGTTCTAGCCTTTATAGAAAGTATAATCCATAGGCGCAAGACAGGGGCGAATGGCAGAAACGAAGAGAGGCCTATACCCAGCAGTGGGATGAGAAAGGCTGATGATGATGATGATAATCCATAGTAACTTTATGCATACAATTGTTGAAAATTATCTTTATTGTAGAGTAGCGCATGTAGACAGCTTCCCTGCGATATTGCAGACGCGCGCCACCGCATCGCTGCGGCAGCTGCAACAGCCTCCTACAGGCGATAGCCGACAGGCCTGACTCTCATCTCATACAGGCCTGGGAGTCAAGACATGCTATCTTGGCAACCTTTACTTGCCGCTGACTGTCCGGCTGTGCCTACCTACTCCAATGCCTACATTTAATACTAACATAGTTAATTAAGTCACTACTAACAATGGATGTAACAGTCTGAAATAAAACTTTTGAAACTATCATGGTTGCAAACATTGTAAACACTATAAACGGGATATTTACCATGATTTTTGGATTTTCGAGTCTCCCGATATTTCGGCACAGTTGCATTAATTTTTTAAACATTAAACGGCAAATATCCCGTTTATAGTGTTTACAAAGTCTGAAATAAATATATATTTTTTTTATATAGGGACAAGCTGTAGAATTAGCGGCTTGCGAGTGTTCAGCGGCGCCGTGGGCGGGCGACTCCTCCGTGGTGATGGCTGAAGTGGGCTCCAAGTGCAGATGTGGCTGTATCCTCCATCTCGCTCCCACACCTAGACTTCTAGCGGGGTCCTTGAGAGCCTGTCCTCTGAGGTCGTTCTGGCTTCTTCAGGTAAGGTTTTTTGGTGCTTCTCATTTATTCACTTTTCTGTTTTGGTCAAAAACGCCCCAATAATGCCTCTAGTGGTCATCACTAAGTACCACTAAGGCATCATGCGTATTAACGCGTCCATCCCGTTTAGTTTCAGATGTCCATTACGATAACTGTTTAGCAAAGGTGAACTATGCTTCTTTGACACCTTAGGCCTCTATTAATAAACTCCTCTCAACTTCTGTCAAAGCTGCACCACGGATTTAACTATTGCCATCCTTTTTTGTTAGACAGTGACAAATAAGGATGGCAATAGTTAAATCCGTGGTGCAACTTAGACACAAGTTGAGCGGAGTTTATTAATAGAGGCCTTAGTGATTAAAAGAAAATAAAAAAAAAAAAAAAATTAGAAAAATAGATCAGTAAATCGATGGTTTTTGTTCCAACATCCAACAATCTCACTCATTAGAAAGAAATCGATCTTACCATAATTTTAAATTTTATTTCAAAACGTAAAAATATAAATAGGTTAACGATTAACCTCAAGCTCAGATTTCTATCCCCCTTATCAAAATCAAATACCTAATGTTACTACAAATACATACCAGAAGCTCAATTTTATGAATAGAAACAGAATGTTAAAAGGAATTAAGCTGACCTTTATTTACCTATTGGCGACTTGTGAACCCACCGGTAAGCAAACATCATACTCCCAGTTCAATTTAATCTGAAAATCCAATGACCCTTCATAACGTTTACCGACCGCAATTTGTACATTTTAATGACTCTAGAAACTTGGAAACGATTTTCCATAGAATAAACGTTTGCCCAGAAATGCCAAACAGTATTACTGTTAAACGGATGCCGAAGGACCCTCTAAAATTGAAGTTTTAATGACTCTATGGCGATACAAATTCAATGAAGGAGCGTTTAGTTCGATCCAGTGATTTTGCGAAGAATAAGAAAAAAGAAACAATCACGACTGTGTCATTGAAAATGAAGTTTTATCAAAATTTTCGATTCCGACGGGATTCGAACCCGTATTGATACAAGCGATTCTCATCAAGCCTGAGTGCCTTAACCAACTTGGCCACGGAAGTGTTATAATGACTCGACCGTTGTTGTTATTTCCTATTTCGAGGCTTACGACAGCTTTTAAAGTGGTTGGCTAGCTCATAACTTTCTGTACCATTTGGCCGTGAATTAGCCGCATTAGCTCCTCATTGGTATGCGTGGCGTGAAGCTCGGAATTACAAAATACCGTGAGAACTGACGTCACGTGCCGTGCATTTCAATTATGTACTACGTATTTACTTTCTACGTATTCTGGATTGAATAAACACATTGGATTTACTTTATAGCAACAAATGTAAGAACTAATGATAATAACAAAAATAGCTAATTAAAAGTATGAGTTAGTGAGGTTTCCTTTATTTTTATGGATCTCTAATCACGCCTTTTGAAAAGTAAAAATTCGTGAACTGAAATAGAAAATAGGAGGTTTTGTATCCGGTAACCTTGCAATGAAAGCTAATCAGGATTTTATTCATTTGAATTCACAAAATATTCATTACTTTGTAAATACATATTTCTTTTTATCATTTACTGAACATTGTGTTATCGTGAACTTTACAAATCGTAACGCGATAAACCTCTGTGTAACAGTTTATTAACGAGACACAAGACACAAAGTATGGCTTGCATTCTACTATAGTATTCTACCATCTGCAGGGTTAAAAAGGCCGCTATAGCTGAATCACAATAGGAATTGAAGTATATGCCGTCTCTTTTCATAGACTGAGAGTGACAAAAACGGCATATATTGCAATTCCTATTGTGTGTGTGACTGCTATTAGTTGACTGTCTCGTCTAAACGCTCCTGCAACCCGTCGCAGGACCTGAGCGCAATGGAATTAGTAATGGCTCCGTCAAACAGTGCAGAACAGCAGCAAACTTTGTTATTGCCACACCGTTCCAAGCCCACTCGATACAGCTTACGCATACCAAACTTGTTCATGTGACGTCACTACTCTCAGGGCCCTGACTGAAAACCAGCGCTTCACATGGTATCACCCACGTGAAGTTAGCTTAGAGCTGAGTCTGGACCTTTTGGCAACCCCCGGCATCATCAAATCTTAACAAATAGATTTAGTTAAAGTTTTGTTCTGCAACCCCTTGCTTTTTTAGGGTCCATTAAGTCCATGAAAACTAATATTTCTAGTGGTCGTGAAAATGTTTTTTATTTTAATAATATAATCAGATTTCTGAATAATCAAAGGCCAGAATCAGAATCATTTATTTCATACTATAGGAACCTACATGTCAGAATACAAAATCAACCTGTCCTTACTATAGTGACGAATGTAAATAAGTTAATTTAAAAATACAATAACTTTTTCTTTAAAACTTTTTACTAGGGTATTTTTCTTCACTTTATCAGGTTCCGAATCGACTGAGACGTAATCAGAGCGCCGGCTTGTGTTGGATAGACTGGCACCTTACATGCTACCTATGCACATTGCACATTGCTTGTAATATTGTAATATTATTTTGATTTCTACTTCATTTATACACTAAACCTCGACTCACATTATTTTATAATTTAATATATTTCTCTGTTAAGCTCAATTGACACGTTAAATTATTCTCAATCAAAATAGGAGCAGTTTATTGAATAATTTTAGCCTTATTACGTTCTTAATAATAGTGTTAATATTTACTGAGACTATAGATGCAACATTTAAACACATAGGTACTAGGTAGGTAATTTGCAGTAACAAACTAAAATGAGCTTTGTTATCCGTGCGGTTATAATGGGCTTGTAACCCGTCACATGAAATTGTAAACACTTGCAAAATGTGTGTTGCAATATTTTTGCTGCTGATTACCCACACACACATCTTCAAAAGTTGATAAACTAAAGATGTCGAATGTTTACAAATAATAAATTCGTAGGTATATGTATTTCCATACACAACAAAATAAAGTTAGGAACATAAACCTTAACAAACTCAGCGATAACTCAAATCAAATACGCGGACTTTAAAATCTGGAGCAACGTTACTATTCAACGTGCTACAAAAGGTTCGGAAGTCTGAACCCGACTCTTTCAGGAAATCGACGGCAATTCAGCTGTGGAGTTACTTGTACAACTGCTAATGTAATAAATAACTTGCTGCGGACATTTTCGCAGGAGTCTGAAGAAATATAGTGTTGTTTCGAGTTTTCGGTTATTTCTTAGGTATCGATTGACCACTGTTATTAAATAAAGATTAATTGTAATAAAGACTGATAAACTAAGATTAATTACTTGAACAACGTCCAGAAGACAACCAAATGAATTTAGTCATGGGGGCCATGAGCCCCCAAAATCCTTGATAAACCTCTAACATCGTGCAAAAAAATAGGTAGGTACGTAAAAAACGTAAAAATCAACTTTAAAATGTCAAAATATTCAAACAAACAGTAGTTTACTCTCGAGACTAAACTTAATCCAGTTTGGTCGGATCCAGCCTTAATCGCGTAATTAAATCATTTTATTTACCTTGACGTTTCGGCGACATTACAGTCGCCGTGGTCATGAGAAGACTGTATCCTACTAGCCCAAATAGCCCAAAAACTTTGACCTTGGATACTCTCATCTAAGCCCATTCACTATTCCAAAATATAGTAAATGTGAAATTGAGTGATACAAAACCAATCACGTCCGATTTATCCGCGGATCGCGTTCGATCGCGAATCAAAGGCTCCACGGAAGCAGAATATCAATTCTGACGCTGTTGACTTGTTGATACTGCCTTTAATCAAAAGTTACATCTTCGCTTCCCGAACGATTAGCATGTTGTTAAAACTTTCCGCTAAGTTATATTTCAATTAAAACTTGGGTACAGTAACCGCTAACCGTTCCATAGCGGTTATAATTTTACTATGAATCATGGACTAAATGGTTTGAAATCGGAGTTGAGGGGGAAGTTAGGAATAGTTATGAGGGAACTTTTCTACTTTTGGTTTTAAGACCCTCATCATTTAAATTGTACCTACAAGGATTATGTTATGCGTATCTAGTTTATCTGTTGTGTAAAAAATAGGAAAAGCGTTTGAGTTTTTTGTTAATCAAAACAATAATAGCGTTTTATGCCAGTGAGAAGTTAATGATAAAATCATCAGATAAATTGGATAATTAATTTGTCTAAATAATTGTTAGATGTTAAGACTGTTTATTTTTTAACTAAAAATAACTTCTAAATTAAGCGTTGTTTGTGTAACGCAAAATTTAAAAAACAAAAAGATTATCCACTAATCAAGTAAAAATTATATAGGGCTTTCATAGCCCTCCAATTTTTTTTAACATCTTAAGCCACACTATTTTTTTGTACATACTAGGATATTTTTTAGAAAAAAAAATACTAAGTAAATGGGAAGGTGAGGTATCCCTTTGTATTGAGCGTCAGATTATTATGTGACCCAAAAACACCCAGACCAAGAACAAACATCTGCTAACAATACCACCCACCCACCCACATTGTTGTACCAAGAATTGAGTGTTGGAGTTTTAACCAAGATCTCTTTCAACCGATCATCAAAATTTAATTTTTATTGGTATTCCCCAGGCTGAAGAAGGCCTAGTGGTGCGCCTGCGCATAGAGTCGGTGAAGCTGCCGTGCGCCGGCCAGTGGCTGAAGGTTCGCGATGGAGACTCGTTAGGATCCCCACTGCTGGCCTCGTGGGACGGCCCTGATAGCTCCGCTGTGGTAAGGAAATTGTACATGGTAGGTAACCTACCCAAAAAGAACAAAACTAGCAAGTTTAAACTATCAAATGCAGAAATAATTTTTAAATCCGACTGGTACCTAGGTCATCAGTACAGTCAGCGTCATCAATCGGTATCACCCTATTGATTTGAACAAAGACTCTTTTCATTTCAACCTTGGATTTCAGTCGGGTATTATATCAGCTATTTTTGTTTAGGAACTCGAGCGAAATAAGATATCCATAAGTAAGCAAGGATGTAAAAGTTTTTACAAAAGTTGAGATCAACGGCTTGCAAACCGACCTCTTACTAGGGGGATACCAATTAATGACGCTTTCTGTACCTAGGTACAAACAAACACAAACTCTTCCGCTTTATACCTTTATTTAGGTACCTATTGGTACTCTCTCTCGACTTAATTAATATCTATCTGTTCAGTCGGTGCGTGAGCAACGACCGAACGGCCATTCGAATCATTCATCCAAAACCAGCGACTAAAATGAGCCATGAATGTTTAGCCTTACTACATATTTTTGGGGAATATGGTGGAATTGTTCTTCATTTCATTTCCTGTTCTAAATTCATTAACACGTTCGCAGTCCCACAAAATGTTTTGATTTCCTCGTAAGTCCCGCATATTAATTCAATATACGTCTTTTAGTACACGTTAATAATAACAAATGCTATCTGAACACTTCAAAATACATATTGAATACAAAAGGAAGTAAATTAAATCTTTTATTATCATGAAAAAATCAGAACTTTCAAGAGCCGTCATAAGGTCTCTGGGCACGTAATATAAACTTATCGGTATACATGCTCAAACGAATAGTGGAGCTGTGGGGGCTAGTTCGTCGTGACCCATAAATGGGGCACTGGACTATGAACGTGTTAAAGTCAACAACTACACTGTACTATCACAGAGTACTGTTATATTGTCAGGCCGGCGATGTAGAGACGACAACAGACAGCGGTGGGTCCCTCGAGATCGCTGGCGGCCGTCACGTGCTGGTGGAGCTCAAATCGGGAGATACCAGCGAGAAGTGTGCTGGCGGGTTCTTAGGACATGCCATACAAGTTGGTAAGTATAAAAAACTCAGGCCTTTACGTCTTTACTAGATGATTTTATACAGTGTCAGCAGGCAATCTTTGCCTACACTTATCGGGACACTATAGCGCCTGGGATAATATTGAGATGGAGTAGGCTTGCCCAGCACCTACACCATCCTTTCAGCTTAACAGGCCATATCCACAGGAAAGACATGCTCAATACGTGTTGGGCTGACTAAGCCGCGAGTTTCCTCACGATGTTTTCCTTCACAGTTTAGAGCTCGTGTTAATGAGCATTTAAAATATTTCGAAACAAAAAATCCATTGATGCACGGCCAGGTTTCGAAAGTCGAGGTACTATACCCCTCGGCCAACACGGCTCTTAATCATAAATCTCGTAATAAAATCCGTTATAGGCTGTAAGAAACATAAATGAGTCGATTTGTTACTTTAAGAGCTGTGGATTTTGTTTGATAAATAATTAAATATTTCCATGTAGAACCGATCCGCAACGCGTCTGCCGCGTGGGCGATGAGCAGCGGGGTGTGGTGGCGCGGGGGGGCGGGGGCGCGCGGCGCGGCTGTTGCGCTCGCAGCCGCTGCAGCGCTGGCGGCGCTCTGTCTAGCGCTGCATTCAGCGCACCGCACGAGAGCCTACCAGCGCGCCGCGGACAAGGAGTCGCTCACTGATAGTGATGGTGAGAATGATATGTAAAGTGTTGCTACGTATGTCGGCCGCTGCAGCGCTGGCGGCGCTCTATCTAGCGCTGCACTCAGCGCACCGCACGAGGGCCTACCAGCGCGCCGCGGACAAGGAGTCGCTCACTGATAGTGATGGTGAGAATGATATGTAAAGTGTTGCTACGTATGTCGGCCGCTGCAGCGCTGGCGGCGCTCTATCTAGCGCTGCACTCAGCGCACCGCACGAGGGCCTACCAGCGCGCCGCGGACAAGGAGTCGCTCACTGATAGTGATGGTGAGAATGATATGTAAAGTGTTGCTACGTATGTCAGCCGCTGCAGTGCTGGCGGCGCTCTGTCTAGCGCTGCACTCAGCGCATCGCACGAGGGCCTACCAGCGCGCCGCGGACAAGGAGTCGCTCACTGATAGTGATGGTGAGAATGATATGTAAAGTTTTGCTACGTATGTCGGCCGCTGCAGCGCTGGCGGCGCTCTATCTAGCGCTGCACTCAGCGCACCGCACGAGGGCCTACCAGCGCGCCGCGGACAAGGAGTCGCTCACTGATAGTGATGGTGAGAATGATATGTAAAGTGTCGCTACATATGTCAGCCGCTGCAGCGCTGGCGGCGCTCTGTCTAGCGCTGCACTCAGCGCATCGCACGAGGGCCTACCAGCATTGAGATAATAACTAGAGAAGAAAGTACAAACCATAGACGTGTCACAAATGAGTCGGAACATGGGCGGGAGATTAGACACCGCACAGAAGCGACACAGCTTTTTTACCTACTAATTATTACTCTGCCTTATCTAAATAAATTGACTAGGTCGTGGGTTTGATTCCCACCTAGGACAAACATTTGTAGGATGAATTATATTATTTTATAGTATTATAGGTACCTATGTATGCATTTCCAAATAATAAGTATTCTACCATTTTTTAGCCCTGAATAGCAGAATAACTATTAAAATATCAAAAAATTCACGGAAAAAAAATTATAGGTAGGTAGGTAGGTACTACTTACAGGAAACTTAGTTTTGAATAAATTAGGTTTGGGTTTGGTTAGTATCTTTAAGGTGATGATGATGAAAAATATCCTTTTTAAACTATAGTAAAATAAAAATCTACCATTACAATTTGATAATAAACTTTAGTAGGTACTGATAGACAAACAGACAGACAAACGGCATAGGCTGAGTAGGTATTTTATGATCTAAACAATAATCAGTTAAGTATATTATACCTAATTGAGTTAAAATAACTAGGTGCTTATATTATGAGTTCACCAACATTTATTACCTACCGTGTCCAATCTGTACAGTTCCATTTTCATATTCTATGATTTTCTAGAAATGGCGGCAAATTATGACAAAAATTGGTTTTAGTTGATGTTTTGTTTACTTACCGATGATAAGTTACGCCACTCTCCTTTTTTTGTGTAGTTGATGCTTTTTTGTAAGATTCTAAAATGCAAGATGGCATTTTTGAAAGTCTTTTTTATACCTTTCGTCAACATTCAACACCATAAAGCCAGCGACCGATTGCGATGAACGTGAGCTAGTGAATGAATGAGCTGACGCTGATCGGCTTCAATTGTGGCGTCAAGTGTCAGTTCGCCGGTGTCCGTTCTAGTTTACATATTTCTTCAAAGCCTACCAGCGCGCCGCGGACAAGGAGTCGCTGACTGATAGTGATGGTGAGAATGATATGTAAAGTGTTGCTACGTATGTCAGCCGCTGCAGCGCTGGCGGCGCTCTGTCTAGCGCTGCACTCAGCGCATCGCACGAGGGCCTACCAGCGCGCCGCGGACAAGGAGTCGCTCACTGATAGTGATGGTGAGCATGTTTCACGTTTTAGGTCCTGTATTGCCTGCTAGTAAGCGGCAGACAAGGAGTCACTGACTGATAGTGATGATGAGCACACCCTAGTTTATGCTGCTGCTTGCATGCGTCTATCCGTTCATCTCGTTAATATAGTAGACCAATATTTATCTAGCTGCTGTTACATGACGATATTAGACTTTGGATCGTGTTTAGATATTTGCAGGTGTCTGGACAAACCATTGAGAGCTGACATACATATACAGGGTGTGGCAAATTCTTGGTCACTGAAGGGTAGCTACCTTTTCTCTTGTACTTAGAAAGTTTTGTTCTTAGGAAACTTCAGTTTTATTTCGAAGAAAAAAATAATTGCATTTTTAGATTTTTGAAAAAAAATACAGTTAGCCTAAAAAATTACATTTGTCAAAAAAAACAAGTTGGTCTTAATCGACTCTATTTTCTACCAGGAACACTTTTCCCAAAGTAACTTATCAAATCAAATCGTAAGTTTTTGCAATAATTAAAAAAAAACACATCCCATACATTTTCTATGAAATTAGGAGTTGTTAACATTACAGTGCCACTTATTCGATGTTTATTAATTTAAATTCGTAACTGCTTTGGCATGCTGGGAGGCTATTGTAAAGCCTTAGGCGCCTAAGACAGAGCCGCAAGAGAGAATGGTGTGCATGTAGCATACCATTTGTACATCTGCAGGGAAGCACTTTGTTCTAAATTTAAATACGCGCTTTACAATAGCCTCCCAGCTTGCCGGAGCAGTTATGAAATTAAATTAAGAACGATCAAATAAGTGGCACTGTAATGTTTACAGCTCCTAATTTCATAGAAAATGTATGGGATGTGTTTTTTTGAATTATTGCAAAAACTTACGATTTGATTTTATAAGTTACTTTAGGAGAAGTGTTCCTGGTGGGAAATAGAGTCGATTAAGACCAACTTGTTTTTTTTGACAAATGTAATTTTTTAGGCTAACTGTACTTTTTTTCAAAAATCTAAAAATGCAATTATTTTTTTCTTCAAAATAAAACTGAAATTTTCTAAGAACAAAACTTTCTAACTACAAGAGAAAAGGTAGCTACCCTTCAGTGACCAAGAATTTGCCACACCCTGTATACTTGACAATTATTCAAGCACGTGGATATTATTTAGTTTTTTTTTTTTTTTTTAATTTATGGGTCACAAATTGAAACTTAATACTTAATACTACATACCTACTTAACGTATTATGACAGTCTTAAGAAAACAAAGTCTGCGTAGTTCCTAAACACAGTGAACACAGCATGCAATTTTTTGTGATTAGACTTATCTAGGTATAAAGAATTAATACATATTATTAAATAGGTACTTAATATAACACATTAAACCTACAAAAATTCAATAAAAATAACAATATACCTACATATACAGGGTGAATTTCTGAGATGGGGCAGCAAGGGCAGCCACCTCAACCGTTGTAGCTAGAGGAAAGCTAGTTACCATGTAATTCATGTACTTCCTGTACATTGTTCCAAACATTATAGATTTGTTTCTTTGAAAAAAAGTTATAGGACACGCATGTCAAAATCCCACTTTAACTTTTGAACAATACCTAACTTTAAAACTTTCCCACCAGCCTGTTCAGCGTCCCTAGAGTTTGGTGTTGCCAACGCCGGCTCCCGGAGCACTTTACTATCGGAGGTGGTCGGCGGAGGGGTGTCGCTCCGACGTTTACTGCCATCCGGCAAGACTCGCCACACCAGGCTGAGAGACACCACTTCTGAAGCTGTGGAACCGAGGTATGTGACAAAATCCATATAAAATATCAGTTAAAAACTAAATGTGGGAATGTACCAAATGTGTTTGGATGTACCTCTGACATAGACATCTTCAAAGGATCTAAAAATGTCTGAAAACAATCTGAAAGAGCATTAAAAATATTTGACACCTGAGTGAGCCACCTTGGGAATACCGTCGTGACTATTTTTTGAAATTATATAAATTAAACGTGATCACAATAATCTGTCAAAAACAATAACTCTAAAAGACTATGTCCCCGGGAATGACAATATAAAGTGGTCAAATTCCATTAGTAAACCAATTTACGTAAACCAAAATGCATTGTAATCATTGATAATGCCTACTAATTGGATGCCGCCGGTTCCGGGGCAATTAAAGTAGTCATTCCATTCATCAACATCAGGTAACGAGCAGGGTTCGTGCTCAGACAATGCACTGTATTAACAAGCTTACTACGCAATAATGGCACTCATGTACTTGTGATTACGACCCTCCGCGTCTAGTGTTTATTCGTCAAGTGATTTGAAAGGCTTTCTTTGTTTTATGAAGTAGTGTAGTTTTCCAATTGAAGTACGTACTTACTTTTGTATGGAACCGTCACGTTTGATTTTTAATCCAAGTCATTCAATATTATTAATGACTTTTTGTTTTCGCCTCAGTGTGTATTATGTTTACTGGCTATTATATAATTTTAGGAAAAAAACTCCAAATACGTTGATAAGAGAAATTTCGAGTAGTATTCCGAGAGTAGAATACGCATAAAAATAAGAAGGAATGAAGATTTAAGAACATAAAAAAAAATCAAAACTATAGTATTATAATTAAAACGAAACAATATAACGAATATTCAAAAAATTCAAAAAAAAAACACACAAGAGCACACAAAAACACACAAGTGGTTTAAGGGTTAGTCAAAAGCACGTCTAAATGCCCACATTTAGCAAAAGTAAAAATTCCGACCGTGACTTGTTGCAAGCCCATTATCACCTCGTTAAATACTAACAACAAAAACACAAAAATACTTGATAGATCTAATAATAACAATGTATTCAGGGATGATGAAGAAGAAGAGGAAGAAGAAGAAGAGCATCCTTCTGACGAAGAACAAGAAGACAACGCTAGCGAGGATAGCGAAGAAAGCGTGGCGAGCCAAACGACTGTAACTCCTGAGACCGTATCATCTAGCAGCGCGCCGGTCGGCCGTGTGATTAGTATACAGGCGTCTCCGCTAAGGAGGTCACGCACTGTGTCTGCGACTAACGTTATTGCTACTCACACTCTGGTTAGTATTGTGGTTACTAATAGATAGACCTGAATCATAGTAGTTACTGAAGAGCTTTATAGACATACCGTTATATTCATAATAGTTTGTCAATTTAGCTAGGTTTTTTTCATGTCACTCTTATGTTAATGAAAAGAGACGGCAATAGGATTCGCAGCCATCTGAGATCTAGGCAGTTTCTGAGTCCATTATGAATAACAGGGACAATCAAAAAGACGGAAAGAAAAATATGCATTCTGCAATGGTTATTATCAAACTAAGATTGAAACTGCAGAGTTTTTTGAAATGTAAACTATACAAAAAAAAAACCCTGCCGTTTCATTGAGTGAATTTCTTGTGAACCTTATTTCATTTATCAAGTAATACATGTGACGGATTATTTTAATGTTAGTTTTTCAACTATGATTATTATTTAGGCCAAACCATCACCACAACCAACTCCTCGCGATGAGGTGTCAGTAGTGATGACACCGAGCATCAGCAGTGCGAGCGAGAGGACTGACAGTGAAAAGGATAGAGACAGCGCGTGGGAAAAGGATAGAAGCCAGAGCAGAGCTTCGTCTTCTACTTCTGCTGCGACGCTTACTAACGTGAGTGGTAGTGTGGAAATCAAGGAATTTCTATACTACGTACCCGGAACGCTGACTGAGACAGAAAACACGGTCCGCTTGAAATCAAACTTGGGCGGTGTGTCTCTTTCTTTTTGCAACTGTGTGAAAGAGACAAAGCACCCAAGAAAGCCTCTCAACAAGACCAACAATCCTTATAACCAAAATTAAATGATAATAGATCGTTGTGTGGTCGTGATAAGGTTCAAAATCCTTTGTACATTAAATGTCAGTCAGCATTCTACTATGTATACAATTTCTTTGGTGGAAATATCTGAAGATTAGATGGAGACAGTAGAAATAATTTAGAAAAACTAATCTGGATCACGACAGTTTTTTTCAAGATTCTTTGAAGATGTCTAAGGTAGGTAGGAAAACTCTCAAATACATTGGCTGGCACATGACCAAATTTTTATATACAATTAAAATTCACTTGGTTTTATTAACAATCATAAAATTGTAATCTAATAATACTTTTTAAATCTCTCTTTAAATTCTTTGATTGTGGGAGACTATTTGTTGATGGTGAGGTATTTCTTGAAGGCTTTTATTGAAGTTGGGCAAGTTTTTGCAAAAATAACTCTTGTAGCTTTGTCAAAATGTATGTTATTCTATTCCAGGGCTGGTATTCCCCCGCTCTAAGCGGAGTCTCCTCAGCCAAGATCCGCGACAACGCGAAGCAAACTAAAGAAAGTTGCAACCGTCGCCTCTTACGATCAGATCTCAGCCTCACTTCGCACCCTGAGATGGAGATCGACTATTATGACTACGAAGTCAACAATGCTGGTAAGATAGCTTTTGTTCGTGCCTTAATGTTTAGTCTTCACTAAAGCTTTTGATTGTGACAATAGTGTCATATTATGCTAATTACTTATTTACTTGCTTACTCCTAATGAATAAGCATGAGATTAGAATTTTAAGTGATGTGCAATAATTTTCAAAAAATAAGAACTGTTAAAAATATGAGCCAATTCTGATCTAATAAATAAATTGTAGTTCAGGGTACTTTATTGGGACCTTTTTTGTATATTAAACAAAAATTATTATTCTAATGCCAATGTCCTACAACATGCTTTGTGCAGTTATTGCCTAGAATTTGATGTTCACATTGTTGCAGGTTCAGTTCCCGGCTCATATTTGGGAATGGATCCAGCATTCCTTGTATGGATTCCACCGCTCGAAGAAGGAGATATCTTGAAAGAGATGGACGAAACTGAAGCTGATGCACCGATCTATGAGGTAAAAATGTCATAACCAAATTAGCCTTGAATTAAAAATGTAAGGATTCAGCAAGCTAACTTTATTTTTATTCACAGGAAATTCTACCTAAAGAACTGCTCCCAGATCCCGGCAGCAATACAGAATCGCCTGAAGAAGTTCCATCCTCTAGCACTTTAAAGCGAAATGACAACCGCTTCAATCGCTCCAACGATTCCATCAAAACATTCCGCAAAGAAAGAGGTAATATCATTCACCCACTCAACTTCAGCATCAGTGATTTGCAAAACACGCCCAAACCTTCTAGGCGGAGCAAGAAGAAGAAAGCTGAAAGTCCCGTGGGGATTCCGATGAAAGACCTCACTTTAACAAGATCTCCAGTGAAAGTTCACAGAAGTAAAAATGATGATAATGCTTCGACATTAAAGAGGATAAATGATACAGCTAGAGAGACAAGAGACGCAGATACCTTAAAAAGATCAGATTTCGCGGATATAAAATTTGCTGATGAAAATTCCGATTCGTCAAATGATATAAAGTTTGCTGATGATTCTTCACCTGATAGCAACAGGATAAGTGATCGGTATAATGTTAAAGTTTAAAAACTAAAGGATAATGTTTAGAACAAAATATATTTGTCTAGTCTGTAGGTCATTTGGAATTAAGTGCCCTAAAATTGTCCTTTCAACTTTTATTTAGAAACTATGCCAAATTGATATTCTTTTTGTGTCCAAATAACCCATCTCCCATTGTGATCTCTAAATTTAATATAATCTAAGATCGTTAGTGATGCACAAGATTCCAAAGATACATTATTTTTGCTGTCTAAAAGTAATACAAATATATATTAATGTAGTATAATTGTTTTAGATGACTAGCCGCCGCCGCACCGCATCGCCTTTTCGGCCTTCACTTGACTAGTACCTTCACTTTTGGATTGCGAAACGGCGATCTGGTGACGTTACGAAATTGATGTAGTGAGCGTTGGTCCATAGAATTCCTTACAAAGAATACCGAGGCGATGCGGTGAGGTTTGGGTGCGGAGGCGACTGGTCAGCTATAACCTTAAAATACCATCATTTGCGCAATAAAGTACGTAGATAATTCTCCCAACCCCCATATTAGTGAATTAAGGACCAATCTGTGAACTAGAGCGAATATTTCTATATCCCATATCATCTAATAAATGTATCTTCATATTTTCATCTATCACTAAAGTAACGTAGTCTCACCGTAGATGGAAGAATTTTATAATCGGAAATGTTTCAAAGTATTAGGATATTGTAGAGAATTATGATTATTTTCATTGTCTTTTCGTTACATAGTACTAGTATTTTGTGTATTCATTATTTTTCGTAATTTATGTAGGTTACGACTTTTTGGGCCGTGCAATACTTTTCAATTTTGGGAAAGTTTCAGAAAAGTATTTTAATGAATTGTATTTTTTAATAATTTTGGTCTCAGAAATCTAGTCGAAGAACGAAATGGAATTATTGCCAATGCATTTAATTTATACTAAGCTAGAAAATATTTTAAACAACTTGCGTTTATTGAATATTTTATTATTGTTTTTAATATTATAAAGCGTTTAGCAATATGTAGCGATAAGTGTTTCTATGTTTGTTTTGAAAGAGCTCCAATTAAATGTTTTTATTTTGTATTTGGATATTGTTGTTTGTATTTCATCAAAGTATTTCATACTCTCTCCCTCTAAGTCAGTTTCAATATTGTATTTATGCATAGTTTTATTTACTATGGCTAGATATTTGAAATGTTTAAGGTAAAAGTAATATCACAGTAAGCAAAACCAAATATAGATTGAAACTGGTCATAAATATAGTGCTACGCTAAGGCACTGCTACGTAGCAGCTACGGCGTAGCAAGTTCTACAACAATTTCTAACAACTCAAGTAGTTTTTCAAAATCGACCATAAGCAGTTCAAATAGAGTTGCGAAATCCACTACATAACATTTAGTAACTGCAGAGTATTCACAACTCAATTGCAGAGTATTCACAACTCAATTTTAAAGGAATAAGATAAAAAACACGAAAGTTACAGGTCAAATAAAACTATGTCATCCTTCCAATATATCGGGCGGACAGGCATGTGGCCTAATTGAACGATACGTTATTAAATTCCATTGTCGAAATATCTCTGAAATTGACTAATCGATTACTCCTAGTATCAAAGCAAAAATAGCTTCTATGACAAAGGAATACAATCTTAAATTGTTTGATTATTATAAAATATGGGACAGGTTAGATAAGCTCTAAACGATAATGGATCTTTTAAACCAAACATAAGGTCCATAGCTGCTTGAGAGTAGGTTCTTATTTGAATATAGTGATGGTCGAACTGTCAAGTGGAAAACACGTGCGGGCAACATGCAACTACCTTCGAAAGTTAGGATTAAGTTCAGGAAAGGTGTAGGAATAGGACTGGTAGTCTATGAATAAAGTTCTTAAGCCTATTCCTATACCACGTGAGCCGGATGCAGACAGATATTAAAAATAAAAAATAAAAAAAATAAAAAATGTTGACTGTACCCCACATCACCCGTAGATTTTATCCACAAGAAACTACTTTTAGTATACAAATATGGATCTACTAGCTTCCACCCGTGGCTTCGCTCGCGTAGTATCCAGATAAAAAGTAGCCTGTGTCCTGTTCCCGGTCATTATCTATCCATATTTTAAATTTCAGCCAAATCGGTTCAGTGGTTGTCGAGTTATAGAGGAACAAACATACATCCATCCAAACATCAAAACTTTCGCATTTATAATATTAGTGAGATGAGATAGTGTGATTTAGTAAGATCTCAATTTAATTTTAGCTAAGATTCCAGACGCAGCATATGTATCAAGCAATATGAAGCAATAAAGTCTAACGCAATATAGAGAGACGTATTTTGGAATACCTAGGCTGCTCTGTATGCAAATCGGTGCTCTGATTGCTGTTTATTGGATAAAACTTATCTCCATGTAAAGTGGCGGATCTGAAATTGCCTTTTATCTAATAGCATCAGTTCTAGACTCTTTCTAGGTTAATAGTATTTTTATAATCCATTTTAGCTTTAGAGTGCTTTATGGTAGCGTTTTTTAGATAATGTTAGAAAATCTTTTGTATACGATTTATTGAAGAATTGAAGAGTAGTATGTTTCAAATAGGTAAATACGTCTCAAATATTTAAGTAGCGTTTCAGTAATCGAGCATTAATCAGGTTTTTTAAATAATAACCAAAATTCGCATAATTTGCTAATCAGCCAAGCCTCTAAGGTAGCGTATTTTGATAAAACCAATGCAGCTTACAACATACTAGGGACACATGACACAAAACTGAAAACTACTATGCAGTCACTGTATAAAGTTAAGTAATATGTACGCAGAAACTTTGGTTTCCATTATAAGACTCTGCTGCATGTGTGGACACTTCCAGCCGGTTTGTATGCAAAGCGCGACACTGATGGATAGCTACGGACTTTATAATACTGTAAGTAATAGAGTGATGCACTTCAAACAGCATGTATCTGAAGCTTTTTCCTGTGCGCGCTAGCTTCTTAAATAGTTTATATATCTACCTAAAGGTTGAAAGAAGGTGTGTATGCTCCTATTCTTTCAATCCAGATTATGGTGCTAAGAGTACCCTAGTGTCTAGTCAAACCTAACATAGGCTTTAAGACACTGTTTAACTGACAAATGTATTGTGTTCGATAAATAAAATATCTATCTATCTATCTTTAAAAGGGCCTCCAGACTCTCGTAGAGAACCCCCGAGAACACCCGAGAAGCGTGAGTGTGAAGAGCTTCTCGCCTTCTCGTTCTCTGGCTCGCCTGTTCTCCGATCGGTGTCGGTATTTTTGGCCGAGCCAAAGGATTTCTCGGGCGAGAAAAGAGAAGGGTCCTACACTCACGTTTTGTCTCATTGCAGATTAATGAGCGGCGGTGGGCAGACATCCATATTGTTTGTTTTAACGAGAATTTTCTTTCGTAAAAATGTGGAATAATAAATAGAGTTGAAATTTATCGTTTTTTTCAATCTGAGCCTATTTTATGGGATGCTAAATATCGAAACTACTAAGATAAAAGTTTTTTACATTAAGTATTTTTTTTTTTAACATTATTTTTAGTTACAACATTCACAAAGTTACAGTATGCAATGGCACACAGAGCCAAACCGGGTGCAGTTTCAAAATCGACGTCCATACCAGATAAGCAACAGATCACGACTGAGAACAATTGAGAGTGTGGATAGCTTGTTTGTTCTTCGCGAAGTCTCGGGCGAGACTTCTCGCCGAGCCTTCTCTCGAGAGTCTGGAGGCCCTATAAGAATTTCGTTCATAAATCATAATGCATGGTTAAAATCGCAACTTTATTCAGCGAATCATATTATAAATGTTCACAATGGATTATTTACAAACATTAACAATTATTCAATGAATAAAGATTTTATTAATTTACAATTCACTAGAGTTAGCCAAAGGAACGAATTTCCAATGAAGGAATTATTTTTATTTTTCTATTACGAATGAAACATCGGGAGGCCTTTGTCCAGCAGAGACAGTAAGTAGGTACTGACAGAAAATAATAAAAATAAAATACGAAAGTTAGTAAACTCAATACCTAAATGTATTTATAAAAATTAAAGCAAAAAGTCACTGTAGGTAACTACTTTTTACTGTTGGATGATGTGGGGGTAGATAATGATGATGATAAATGATGCAGTTATCGTAACACATTTGTCTCTGTGAGTTGTGCAACGAAGTCGTCCGCAGGCCAATTGGCTTGATAATGCACTTTAACTCGCAAACAAATCTAGTTAAGTAGGACAAAAACCCCTGCGGAGTGGTGCAGCTTAAAGCAAGCTAAGGATAAGCTAGTTCACTAATCTGATACTTAAATCCATAAAACGAATTTTAATAGTGAACAATGTAATTTTATGATAAAAACTCAAAAAAAAGGCGTGTTATACACGAAGCCACGACCTTCCTGTTGGTCATTGTTTTCTGCAAACTTTAAATAGCCGTAGATCTATCGCCAAAGTATATAAAAGTAATAAATAATATCTATGTGTTCTTTCAATATGTGATATGATATTATATGTCTAGGTATGTTTCTTTAGCAAAAACTTAGGTACCGGTAATAAAACTATGTCGAACGACTCTACAAAATATTGTAAGTAACACTATTTATTATTTATTGGTTAATTTTTTCTCATGCACCCCTCAGCTTTGTAGCATTTTTTTCTGATAGAAATCCTAGTGCTTTATTACAATTCCACATAATAAATTGATACAGTTGGTTGATTTTTTCCTCACTTACCTCTCAGTTTCTCTGGTACAAACACAGCCTAGAGTACAATCTGGTACAGTCAGCGACAAAAATCGATGAACATTGAGTTTTACATTTCTATTTAGGTATCTACTGAAACTAGTGGAGTTATAATCAAAATTTTGCTTTACCCTTCTTTTTTACTACTTTTAAACAAAAGTTACCAATTTCGCACATAGTGTGAAGCAAAAGTGACTTGAAAAACTAAAAATGTTCATCGCTTTTTGTCACTGACTGTACCTCATGCCAACAGAAAGTGACCATATTGCTAAATTTGTCCCACACGCACATCTCAGCTACCTCGCACTTCCGATGAAAACACGATTTAGTGTACTATCTACCATCTCACGGTACCGAAACCTCTGAGTTCCACACACCAGATAAACGTTAATTAGAAGGAACCACCCGGGACATTATATCCTCACTGTGACGCCGGGATTACTTTAATCCTCTTTATGCTTGAGCCCCTGGGGCCAGTAATGCATTTGTTGATGTACAAGGAAACCATATTTGAGCCTCCTTGAGTAAAAATAAGTGTAACCTCTTACACCTTTGTAACTTAATGTGTTTTACTCAAGTAAAAACTTTCTAAAAATCAAAATGAAATGCCGCTATTCAGTAACCGTAAAATAGTACGGCTAGGTCAGATAGATCTTTAAAGACTGTTAAAATATTTTATCAACGCGAGCGAAATGTGGACTCAAATTGGTTTAGGTGAGGTTTTCAAAATCAAACAAGAAACTACTAACTTGAACTTGCCATATCATCTTTAGAACAAAATCAATGAGTAAAAGGAGATTTATAAGCTCTTGAACATCTGTTCACGAGCTTACAAATCTCTAGTTTGAGAAAAACTATCTAGTTTGCCAAATATAAATACCTAATCAAAATGAGTAGATAGTTGCTGGTAGTCTTGTGATATTGATTTTTGATAGTTCTCTATCGAATTTCAGAAATTAATCACAAAACATGAGAAATGGCCTTCAATTTTGGTTTTCAGAGTAGAATTATTTTTCAGAAGCAAGAACAAATTATCTAGGATTCTAGGTCACTAGATCCTCCATCACAATACTTTCCACTTATCTTTGATCGCAAACAGGAATGCGGATGGCAGGGAGCCAGCACGATGGAAGTTTAGTGCCCAACTTTAGTACTACTATCGCAATATCCGCCAGCAATGCTATTGTTTGCACTAGGCCTGTTTTGTCACAGATGCAAAATAGCTCAGGTACTGGTACTACAAAATAGGCTTTTGTCTCTTTTTAAATGTTCCCAATACTGCCTGTGTTTAAAAACTTACATATACTTATAAACTTACTTATTACTTATAAACTTACTTATTACTTATAAACTTACTTATTACTTATAAACTTACTTATTACTTATAAACTTACTTATTACTTATAAACTTGAACACTGGTTTAATAATGCTCAAGATTTGCTCTGTCTTTGTTTGACACTATTTAACAAAAAAGGATAGTGGTATTTCAATTTTATCAGAATTTTATAAGTAGAGTTAGAATTAGGTTATACCTAAACCTCACCGCATCGCCTCGGTATTCTTTGTATGGAGTTCTATGGAGCAATGCTCACTACATCAACTTCGTAACGTCACCGGATCGCCGTATCGCAATCCAAAAGTAAAGGAACAAGTGAACGCCGAAAAGGCGATGAGATGGTCAGCTACCTTACCAACGTCAGCGCTAACTCTCGGGTTTTCACTGAATACAGATACTTAGATGATTTATACAGCGTCAAATGAGTGCAGTCGTAAGACCTGGAACATTGTTGAGATGTAGTTGACTTACTTAACACATACACCTACTCTCATCTCATAATCTCAGCTAAATTGGCATAGTGATGTTAAAATATTTGAATTAGCTGGCTTTTGGTCATAATTTTGGGCAAGATTTAACGCGTTCAGTGCACATCTGAGCTGCAGACGTCCAGCGGCCCTCTCCTTCTGGGAGCACTCTGAGATTAACATAATGAACAGACAAACACGAACATAAACTTTCGTAATTACACTAGATACTAGTGTGATGGTTTAGTTAGGTCCAGTTTATAACACACTGAACTACTTTCACAAACTATAAATTCAGTTTCAGCGTCCATTAAATAGTTAGTCTGGCCTTGTTGCCATAACATACTCTAAACATGGCTCCACTAAAATTGAATCCAAACAACTTTCAAAAGCAATAATGTCCCGGCTAAATGTAGTTAATGAGGCAAAAAGGGACACCATTTATATAACGCTCGCCTCAAGCTGATTTGAATCTTATTTTTTGTGGTTAGAGTTTAAAATAGATAATATAGAAGTTGGTATATTAAGGGGAGGTCCTGTAATGTGCAAGGTTTATGATGTTCATCACATACAAATTCAAAAGATAAATGCAGTGGTAAAAAACAAGTTGAATGGTAAATTCGTAAGGAATTGTTACTTTAGAAAAGCGACTTTGTATTGCTAGTCTAAGCGCTTATTTCACTATAAATAAATATAATAAATAAATAGGGAGAGTTAAACTTTAAATGACACGCCTTATTATTATTTTTTCAACGAGAAAATACGCACATCAAAAAAAGTTGGTTTTGTAATTCAAAAATTCAAATATCATTTATTCAGTAAGACCGCTATGACCACTTTGAATCGTCCTATGAGATAATAATGTTGAAAACCATTGACTTTGTCTTTATACAAAGAAACAAGTATTGTTGTTTTTTTTTAAATTCCAAATTAAGTATTTTTAAACGAAAAGATTCATCCTTTAAGAATTTTTAAATATTTTTAGGAATCAAAAACTATTTCAACTTTTAAAAGTGATAACAAATTTTTTTGATGTGTTGTGTAATACATAAAGAGGCAATCTTACTCTGTTTGTGTGTCTGGTTAAACAGCCAACTTTGAAGTCAGATTTCATCTTTTTATGGAAACATTATATTTTTTTTCACCACACAATAGCGTAGGTAATGTAGGTAATACCTTCCTACTTTTCTATTCCTTCGTACTTTCATCTCGGCTCATCCTGCTATGATCCTCAGCCTGTCACAAATTGTTTCCTCTAGGATGCTACGGGAAGTATTTAGTGGGAGAGGAAGCGTTTAGGAGGGAGGCACCAGGGACGGCTGTAAGGAGGCTAAGGCTACGTTCAGATGACAAGCGTTCAACGCGCGCTGAACGCGCGCTAAATTTTTGTATAGTGTTCACATGACACGCGCTTGTCAGGCGTTGAACGCGCGTTGTCGCGGCCATTTCGGACGATTTCTGAACGAACTGGTCCCTAAAATGTGTATATCCGCGTCGAAAGCGCGCGCTCAACTGAACGGAAACATAGAAAACCAATGATCTCAAAGCGCGCGTTGACGCGCGTTGACAACAGTCGAGCGCTAGCGCAGCGTCAACGCGCGCTTTATTAAAACGCGCGCTAGCATGTGTACGGCCTGAATAAAAAGTATGTAGTTGTAAACGCGCGTTATCGAAACGCGCGTTGAACGCTTGTCATCTGAACGTAGCCTAATTTTAATCGTAGTTTGCTGAGTTAGTGCCGAAGCGTGTCGTCTTCAGCTTCATCTATTGGCAATTGTGTGATTTCCGACATTGCATTGCAAGCAGACAATCAAAAATGTCCTAACAAAGTAAGTTCGTATGAGCCAGTGGCCAACTTAGGTGACGGAGTTTTGAGACCGCAAAAGAGTTGTGTCACGATAATTTAACGGGTCTTCGAAATCACAGAAGCGCTCAGCTATTAATACCACTGGCGGTCACCCATCAAATTGTAATCATTTAGAACAGTGCTTAGTTTCAACGAACCAACCACAGAAAACCAGCGCTACAGAAGCTCTATGCTACCGTAGCCCACGCTGAGTGGTGACCAATTTTGTGTGTAGATTTAAGTTAATTAGTTTTATATTTTTCGAATTAGTTATTTAGTATACATAAAATAAACGATTTATATTCTACTAGCTGCTGCCCGCGGCTTCGCTTGCATGGTACCCGGATAAAAAAAAGTAGCATAAGTTATTCTCCAGCCTTTCAACTATCTCCACACAACTGTTTTGACGTTAAAGCAGGACAAATAAACAAACATATAAACACACTTTCACATTTATAATATGGGTACGGATTCTATTCAACGATCTATCAAGAACGTCTAACTACACCAATGAAATAATGTGAGAAATAGGTCTCAATCCTCCCCATAGGCCTGACTTAGGAGGGGGTGTAATCACCGGTCGTACCTGCCTTATAATTGCCAGGCGGACTATCTGCCGACAGTCTGAGGTTATCGACCCGTAACGGATGGTTACTGTTTAACCATCGGTTAAAGTTATGTTAACTTTGTAGGTTATTATAAAGTCATTAAATATGTGTCTTTGCCAAATACCACCGCATTGAATTTCTAGTTAAGATAAGATAACGTTTATTATTCCAAAAAGTGTGTCTACATGATGCACAAGCTCTCGCTCTCAGCGATAAGGCCGCTCATTGTACTAACTAAGACTATTTTATGTTGTTATATTTTACTTTTCTTTGTGTACAATAAAGTGTTCAATCAATCAATCAATCACAATTTAAAGTTTACATTAAAATTTTGTACAGAATAGACTCACAACTTCACTTCAGTAGTTATAGACTACACTACCCACCGCGCTAGTTACAAACTGTGTTGCGGCAGGGTAATGCTTCCACACCACCTACATTTTTACAAAATTTGTTTCTCATATTGAGCAGACGATCAGTAAACTATTAAAAATTGTTAATAACTATTAACAAAACATAAAAAAAGTTATTATAGCAGATTATCGGATGTTGAAAGCGAGCCGATCTAATTATGGAGTCAAGAGTTGTTCAACGGATGTCTTCAGTGAAGAACTAAAAAAGTAGGTAAGTAGTAAAATTCAAGATTCGTTAAACACTGGTTAAAATGCTGGTGGTATCAACCTTAAAGATGAATTTATGCATGAGCTACTCAAGATGAATATGATTGATTGGGCAAGCAATTTGTGTTAGTGGTTCATGCGGGTTGTAAATGGGCATTGGGAACACGATTGCCGATAGACGTTGAAGGAGAGTGACGTATGGTAACCATCTGGTCATCACTGGAATTGATGCACATCTATTACCTACTAATATTATAAAGGCGAAAGTCCGTGTGTGAATGTTTATTACCACGTATCTCCATAGCTACTCAACCGATTTTGATGAAATTTTGAATGTGGATAGTTTAGGTTCTGGAATATAGGAAAATGTATGGTTCTCGTGGGATACAAAAATAGTAGTCCACGCGGGCGAAGCCGCGGGTGGCTACTAGTCTAATCTAATAAAATAAAACGGAAGAGTTTGTTTGTTTGTTTGTTTGAACGCGCTATCTCAGGAACTACCAGTCTGATTTGATTTTTTTTTCTGCATTTGATTTGATAGGTAAACTCTTGAGGAAGGTAATAGCTATATAAGCTACTTTTCATCATCATCATCATTATATACCATCACTACGGGGGCAACACCGCGCGGACGATGCTAGTTCTAAATATTCAGGGTCTCTTTTTATTTTATTTATTTTCAAATGTGAAATACTTACTTAACTTGTAATACTTTGGATATCTGTGATCTTTTTCATCAGTTTCACTCACCTTCTCACCTCAAAGTAGATTGTCACCGAATGATACTTTCTGAATGCAAAAGCATGACAGGAGAGGAGAAGCATCCATGCCTTTCCTCTCAAGTCTCTCTGAAGAAGTCTCTCTGAGGAGCATGAAAGAGATGATCTCTGATGAGAGAGAGATCAATCCTTGGTCCACGCTAAATCACTTTATCTACACTACTATCCCTTAAACAGTGTAACTAATCACCGCTATAGTGCAAAATTGCTTTCACAGTTTCATTAAAACCGATACGGAACTGGAAAATTCATCATGTTTTCACTAGAAGCAAAATTCATCAGAAGTTGCTGTGCCACCAAAAACATCTATACCTCAACATAGACCTTATGTCTATACATTAGAGCTTAAATTGGTAATGTGTTAGTTTGCATATTAGGATAGAAAGTTTAACCTATCACCGAAGTTTTAGGTGCTTCGTTGGGTGCAGTAATAATTGCCTTGACGATGTTATGGAGTTGGTCTCATATATTGCCATTTCGCTGTAATACTGCTTATAAAGGATACTAGATTTGTATTATCAAAAGATCTTCAGATTCTGTGGAAACTATATTGGATTACAACTGTATTTCTAAGGCAAAGTATACCACCCCTCTCAAATCTTTAGAAAAATCCTTGAAGATATCCAGAGGGTTGCGATATGCTTGTCCTACAAAGTATTTTATTAGCAGGCTGATTTTCTAACTTGTCTCAAACCTCAAATTGGTCTCAAACTGTCAAAACGATCGCGTAGGTATATTTTCTCGCATTCGATCTCATTGAGATGAGAGTGACAGAGCTACTTGCGCGGTCACTGAACTATCATATTTGACAGTTTGAGACCGATTTTGGTCGCTATCAATCACAGACAATCAGGGGACAGTTATCTTACATTACACGGCTTCTAATTTAGACGTGCGATGTCATGAGTCAGCAAAAAAGTCAACAAAAAAAGTAGGTACCTATTTATGTATTGTAGTCATGTACCTAGATCCCATAACACAAGCTCTGTTTACTTTGGGGTTAGATGACGCTGGGCAAAATGTCCAGCATCATATAATTATTTTATTTAAATTGTCAGTCTCGGCTTTTAAGCCCTGACTGCCTATAGGCGGCCTAAGAACTCTATCTAGAAATCTATCTCTCTCTCTCTCTCTCTCTCTCTAGGTACCTACGATCTTCATAGCTATTGAGAGTAGACATTTCAAAACAATTAGTCGTAATATCCGCCTTACACCGAGCTATATCAATATTTGAGCACATAATCCATTTGAGCGATATTGTGCAATCTACCCCGAGGGAATGTCTGTAATTACGCCGATCATTACGTCATGTCAGTCAATAGGTATGTTTGCTGTGTAATAGCGCTAATGAATTTGTATTAGATGTCAACCATAACATACGGCGTAATAAGGCAAAAATCAAAAACTGAAACAGTGCATTCAAGGCTATAATCTCTTGATTGAATCTCACAGAAAAAGGCAATATGAATGCTCACGTTTAACGCTTCGTTAGATCAATTTTTAAAATAAAATCAATATTATTTTCTTTATATTCTTTGTAGGTATTGGAGTGGATGGTGTAGGTGCTGTGCAAGCCTACTACCTAAACATTGTCCTATTAAGTGTAGGCAAAGATTGCCTCCTGACACTGTATATTAATTTCATCTAGTAAAAGTAAAGGCCTAAGTTTTTTTTATTGGAGTAAACTAAATACAGTATTTTCTGTAGCTTATCTTCTCACTTTTATCAGTTACCACAAATACAAAATTGATGTAAGTATTGCAAAACTGTAATAATCACGATGTTTTCTTGCACTGTTTATGTCATGCATACTAAAAAACGCTAAATAGGTATATGATTAGCCTACTTAAAAAGTAACTTGTAAAATGTAAAAAGGGTTCGAAACAGAAATTAAAATGATTTATTTACATAGGTAGTCAAAAATGTCGGTAGGATGTAGGTACGTACAAATATGTTGGGGATCTAGGGCGTCAAAATAATATTATTTGGCTATCAGCAGTGAATAATCAGACCCTAAAAAGGGTATAATTATCCACATAAATTACCTGATGAGTTCTGTGTGATTACGTTTAATGAGGGTACGACAAAAAAGGATTAGCCCCTAATCAGCGAGATTTACCGTACAATTTAGGATACGATTCAAAAAGTCAACCATTTTTTACAAGAGAGTGTTTTGGGTAACAGTTTTAGTTGTATTATCAGGTTGCGTAAAAAATGTATATAATATATTAGTATGCTTTCTGAAAAGATATTTCAAAATGTCAAGGTTTATGATATTACTAGCTTCCGCCTGTGGCCTTGCTCGCGTGGTACCCAGATAAAAAGAAGCCTATGTCCTATTTCCGGTCCTTATCTATTTATTTGGTTCAGTGGTTGTCGAGTTATGGAGGAACAAACATAAATCCAAACATCCAACCATCCAAACTTTTTCATTTATAATATTAGTGTGATGTGATATTTTATAGTGTGATAATAAAAAAATAAAAAAAATTGTAAAGACGACGTTGTTGGTAGTATTGCTCTAATTGCTGACTAGCTTTTCTTTTATAGACGTGCCTAGCATTTGTCTTATTGTCTGGTGTCATCTTCCAAAAATCTTGAAAACAATTCTATAATAGGGTTTCTTTTTCTTTCTGGCTGTGATCTGAAAATATGGGTAGAGCTAGCATCAAGTATTTGGTCCTAACAATATTTTACAAAATCCTTAAAAAGTGAGTTACTATGTGATAATGAAGATAGATGAACAACTAGTTTAGACGACGTCTTTCGTAACTCAATTTGTCGCTCAAAAAACAACGAACATTTTGGCATACTTACTCTTCCGCCATTTTGAAAAAACCTCGATCTTGCAGCAGGAGATGAAACATGTATCAATCGATAGGGGAAGTGATTACAAACAAAATATATTCAGTAATAAAATCTCGTAATCTTTATACTTTCCGAGATATTTGAGTTTGAAAGTGTAAAAATTAAAACTTGAAAATGTTAATTATGCTGTCAATAATAACCGGTAGGTATTTGAATATGTCTACTGTGACTGGGGATAAAATCGTGAGCCAATTTCGTTTCATTTTTAGGTAAAAAATTTTTTTTTGACATTATACAGAATTTTTGAGACGGGGCAGTAAGGGCAGGCTACCTTATTGTAGCTACAGGAAAACGTTCTTATGAGACTATCCTTAACTTTTGAAGATATTTCGACCTGCATTCACAGATTTAAAAAAAATGTACAGTCAGCGAGAAAATGGCCAGTTTACACAAAAACTTTTTTTGATGCCAATCGATCCTATTTCACATAAGGATTAAAAGGCTCTAGCGGACCAACTGAGATTAGAGTACTAGAAAAGTCAGAAAACGCTAAAATGTATTTTTGGGACGGGGTAGTAAGGGCTACCTTAACCGTTGTAGTTACAGGAAAACGTTCTCAAGAGACTATCCTTAACTTTTGAAGATATTTTTACTTGCATTCACAGATTTTGGAAAAATGTACTGTCACCGAAAAAAATGGGTAATCTACAGAAAAACTTTTTTTGATGCCAAACGATCCTGTTAAAAATAAGGATTAAAAGACTCTACGTGACCAACTGAGGTTAGAGTACTAGAAAAGTCAGAAATTGCTAAAATGCATTTTTGAGAAGGAACAGTAAGGGCAGCTACCTTAACCGTTGTAGCTACAGGAAAACGTTCTTACGAGACTATCCTTAACTTTTGAAGATATTTCGACAATAGATGAAAAATGATGACAAATGACAAAATTATTTTTACGAAATGTTTAGTCAAAGTTTTTTGCAATTTCTGTCTTTTCTAGTACTCTAACCTTAGTTGTTCCTATAGAGCCTCTTAATCCTTATATGAAACAGGATCGATTGCCATAAAAAAAAAATGGTGTACCTTACTCATTTTTTCGGTGACTGTACATTTATTCCAAAATCTGTGAATGCAAGTCGAAATATCTTCAAAAGTTAAGGATAATCTTCTAAGAACGTTTTCCTGTAGCTACAACGGATAAGGTACCCTTACTGCCCCGTTTCAAAAATTCACCCTGTATTTTTTGAACACAGTTTTTTTCATCATTCATTTTCTACCTAGGTACTATTAAGCACAAAATGATGAAATAAACTGCGTTCAAAAAATATAATTTCAAATAAAAAAAAAAATACTTTTTACCTAAAAAATAAACGAAATTGGCTCACGATTTTATCCCCAGTCACAGTAGACATATTCAAATACCTACCGGTTATTATTGGCAGCATAATTAGCATTTTCAAGTTTTAATTTTTACATTTTCAAACTCAAATATCTCGGAAAGTATAAAGATTACGAGATTTTATTACTGAATATATTTTGTTTGTAATCACTTCCCCTAACGATTGACACATGTTTCATCACTGGCAGCAAAATCGAGGTTTTTTCAAAATGGCCGACAGTAGGTATGCCAGGCTCCATACAAAAATGTTCGTACCCTTTTGAAGGCCACGACCTCGAAAAGCCTACGTGTAACCAAGTTATCTAACAAAAAGCCACAATCAGAAGGGATCGGACGCAATCTCAGGTTTACCTCGGGGGACCTCACGGTAAGTTAGTCTCCGAACATATATACCTATAAACTCGTAAAAATCTTCAAAGAAATGTTTTCTCAGTATTAAGAAATGTTCTCGAAAAATTTTGTTTTTTTATTCTACTTAGGCATAAAATTTATCAAATCAAATAATTAACGAATGAATACACACAACACACGAAGAAAATATAAACATAAATTAAATTTCAAGAGACATGTTTGCTTTGAATTTTTGCTTGCACTTTTTGCTGGACATAAATATCGTCCTTGGTATCACGGATCATTACATAGTTTAAGCAGTTCTTGGTTACTATTATTTTGCCGAGTTTCGAGACCCAGGTAGGAGACCGAGACAAGAGACCGAGACAGGAGACCGAGACAGGAGACCGAGAGACAGGAGACCGTTGGTTGTCATGTAAACTGACGGTTCTTTGTCTCGTGTCACTTTCACGCGCCCTTAAAAAGCCTGTCTCTGGTCTCGGTCTCCTGTCTCGGTCTCGGGCGTGAACCTTTAGAGAAGGGGATTTTTTTTTTGAAGGTAAATAAATAATAGTGATAAAAATAAACCTTTTCTTTTATGTAGAAAGTAAAACCGATTTTAACCTATTTTGATCTTATTTAGTTTCCTTTACAAATTCAAGTCACAACACAAATCATGTTTATCGCCGTTTTTCTTTTTATTTTCGCCTAAAGCTCCGGACCCTGTACGTACATCCGGAAATCCCCAAATCAAATTCCGGACGGTATTGTCTCCGGGTGTCAGTAAACTGATATAGGATAATAGGCGATCTGATCAACACAAATCCGAGTAATCCTCGCGTAAATGATATTGCGAAAGTTTTGTGTAACTTTTTGTTTGTGCCGAAAATTATTTCATTAGGAAATGAATTAGCAAATACTGATGCCTGCCGTAAAATTGTGCGAAACCTGCCCCTGATTGTATATCTTTAAAAAGCGACCAATATTGGTCTTAAAATGTCAAATATGACAGCTCAGTGACCACGCAAGTAGCTTTGTCACCCTCATCTCAACGAGACTGAGCGCGACGTAAGATACCTACGCGATCTTTTTGACAGTTTGAGACCAATTTGATGTTTGAGACAAATTAGACAATCAGACCGCAGATGTTTGGTAGAACCCCAATATTACAATCCTAAAATTAAACACTACAAATAGGTACTAACTTTGACAGCTTCTTGTTTTTTTTATAAAACTAAACCAATTATTCACCAATTATGTACGTCAATAATAATTGAAGATAGCAAAAAAAAAATTTTTTTTTGTTCACTAGGATTCGAACCAGCCATTTACCCATGTCAATATTAATTGGCTACCGTAGCAATTGTCTTGTATTAAGTACACTATTTTTCTATTCTAAAAATAAAAACGTTCTTAAATATTCACCAAGGAATAGGAAGGCTTATTTATCCAAACACAAGAAACTCGTATATATAATCGATGCATCGATTGAAGCACGTTGACCACCTAAACATAATGTTGTACTTGTAGGCTATGCGGCAACCTCTTTGGAGGGCACCCTAGTATGGCAACAAACGTTCTAGTAAAACCATCTTACATAGTAGATCGCGTAGCAGTGCTACGCGTAGCTCTACGAAGTTTACTACGAATCTACGAATTTAGTAGTACTGTTTGCTGTTTGCGTGACAAAATTGAAGGAAATATATTCCTGCTTTCATTAACTTTATGTATACGAACTTACCTATTCTACGATCTTTTATTTACGTATGTATAGCACAAACACCCAGTGCAGACACAAAAACGTTGAAAACCACTTAACAAGGAGCCCTTGAAGGGAATTTACGACTATTTGATCGCGGGTCCATGAATACGTACTTAATTCTCGCGAACGGCGGGTCATCCCTCTGGACCTCGAAACAAGTGTCCATTGAAAAGGTCCTGTCCGGATGTCTGAATTATTTACAAGGACCACCTTTTAGCAATATAAAGTGACGGGAATATATGGTGATACGGTACACTAGTTTTTTCTTAGGTAGGTCTTAGGTAGGTAGGTACCTACGCTACGTTTTGAAAATAAACTTGATGAATCCAAAACATTGCAGTATCTTGTGTAGTGATGTGCCTGTCAGGGATACCTACGAAACTACAAAACAAAACGAAATTCCTAGTTGAAGTTTTGCTTTGGTTGATTAGAAGTTTTTTAGTAGAATCGGCCTACTTGGTAAACTCTTGTTAACTAAACTAACAATACTTTTTTTTTAATTGATATAAATGTATATACTTACCCGATTTAATTACTAACCTAACCAATGTCAACTAACCCAGGAACGCGCAAGTGGGCCATGGGCTGCAATCAACAAGAGTTTGGAAGCACATGGATCACAATGTTCACGTTAGAATTCAAGATGTTGTGTTAAAATGTTTAAAGTTAATGTACTTAAGTCAACAAAAAACACGTAAGTTCAATTTGAAATGTTGAACTATTTGAAAAGTAAACGGTTGAAAATACAGACTACTTAACAGATAGCATAATCTATCTCAGACACTGCGCTCTTCGATCTCGTCTGTAAAGCCTTGATTTTCAAAAAGCGATGAACGTTAATCACACGGTTCATTTTTCGTTCATTTCCGTCATTCATTTTGCATATTATTTCACTCAAAGTGACACATCTGAACATAAAATGAAAGAAAAGTGTTACAGGAAACCCCAGCTTTCATTCGAGTGATCTTTCACTTGAGTGAACAGTCTGATTCCGGCTTTATGATAATCATTATTATGACGTCATAATGATGTCATTGAATGAACATATTTAAGGGTTACCGCACAAGTGGTCAGTATGAGGAAGTTCTCAAGTTTTTTTATTTTAAATTTAAGATAATATGATATTTATTTGACCTTTCACTTAAAAATAAACTAACTGGCAAAGGTTTGGCACTAAACTCAACTTAATTCTAAAAAGGAACACCAGCTATATAGCGCTAAACTCATTTTAATTTCTCATAACATATGGACTTATTTAAAATTGTCTTGTAATATAACTTATAACTTCATTGGCTAGTAAGGTTGGTCACGCGGCTATTCAAAATGTCATCATGACTTTTAGAGTAATAATATAAAAAATACGGTAACTGTTTTATAGCAAACGTAAGTTTCAGCGGAAATTGAATCGTAAGACCATCGCTGCAGAGTCCAACGATATTTAATAAACTCGTTTCCTCTCGCTTTTCTCTCCTTTTAGATTTACGCAAATATATCTTCCACTTTTTGACTTTCAGTTACCATTTTCTGAAAAATCATCCCTAAATTGTTTTGTATAGAAAAAGTTGTAAAATATAAAGCAAACTCATAACTATGCCTATATTCTTTTAACAGACAATAATAGTTCACAAAAGCTTGTAAAACAAATAAATATTTAAAAAAAGAGGAAATGTTGGTCGACATTACACTGGCCCTAAACCAAGCAAAGCTTGTATGAGAGCCAGATAATTTTTTATAAGTACTAACTTACAAAGATTTTTTTTAAATTTTTGTAAAATCATAATTTTTATAACATTCCGACACAGAGGAAACATTACCTACTTTGTCCAATACACAAAATTCAATTCTTATCCTGGAATCGAACCTACGACCTGCAGAGCTACTGAGGCCAGTCAAATAACAAAGTCCCAACCAATCCCAGTCTTGAACGGTAACCTAGCTACCAATAAACAAAGTCTATTTACATTTGGAATCGGCAAGCCAGATAGAGTGTTAAAGGATGAGAGGGCCGGATAAACACCCGTGTCGTCCGTGTCATGTCTTCAAAGGTCCAGAGGGTCCAGAGGACTATTGTCGCTGAAATTTGATCAATTTGGCCCCAATTCCTCTATTTTACAACGTCTACCATTCCGGTATCGTTGCCGCTGCGTTTTGTTTCATTCTCCGAAATGACAGTAATTTGCAAAACTTCATTCGTGTTGTTTGAAAACGTCATCACAAGAGTTTACCTAACCTCATTGGTCATTAGTCCTACTAATATTATAAAGGCGAAAGTCCGTGTGTGTGTGTGTGTGTGTGTGTGTGTGTGTGTGTGTGTGTGTGTGTGTGTGTGTGTGTGAATGATTGTTACCACGTATCTCCATACTACTAAACTGATTTTGATGAAATTTAGAAAGTAGATAGTTTAGGTTCTAGAATAACACAGGCTACTTTTCATCCCGGAAAAATGTATGGTTTCCGTGGGATAAAGAAAGGGAGCCCACGCGGGCGAAGCCGCGGGCGTTTACTAGTAGATTATGAAACAAAACGAAATAGTTGAGAAAAAGTCTTTAGTAGAATCGGCCTACTGGATCCAGGGGCATTGCACTCTATCCTTTTTACATGAGATTCGAAAAGTCACCGTTTTTTAGGGGTTATTGAAACTTGCGTAAAGATTCGTATTGTTTATTGTTATCCAATTTATAAAACATACAAATTGATAATATACGATTATAATCTTAACTTTAAGCAACAAGAAGAAAATATCTTGAACACCTACCTTAGATAAGTATAGAAATACTTTATTTATAGACTACAATTAAAAAAAGTTACTAGATAAAATAAAATGTTAAATAGGTACTTATCAAGCTGTTTCAGCGTTAACGAAATAAGACGTTAGCATTATACAATATACCTAGGTACGTTTATTTAACCAGTAAACAACAGAATCCACACCAACAAGGCGTAGGAAATGAAAACTATAAAGTGTGAAGATATAGTGTGAGTTAATGTCTCTGATATATTTTAATGAAAATAGAGCACGTCCAATGTTTTCTAAAGAGCTCGAGTAATGAGACGACCTACATCCCAGCTAGATTAAACATTCTTTCCGTAGCCTTTAGCCCGTTCTAAGGCCAGCCGCAGTTTGGATGTGTTTTTGTAGGAATTTTACTCGTACGAACACGCACGAACGATCCCAACTCTCCGAGTACTACGGGGCTATCACACTCTAAGCAAAATTGCGAACTAGTCGTGCGTGTACGCGCGTTTCTTTCCGACGTATGAAAGGGCATTTGAACGGAGGAAGACGCAGCCAGTGCGCTCGTTCAATTCGCATTGTGCATGCATCGATCGTGCGTATACGTACGTTATTGGACGGACGAATTGAACGCACACACTGGTTGCGTTTATCTCCGTTCAAATGCCTTTTCGTACTCACGTGTATCCTTACAATATACGTATCGGTTAGTCTTTAATACTTTTTGGTGAGTCAAAGTTTGCTTCGAAATTGTGGTTCTAAATAAAATAATAAATGAATACATTTCACATAGCATCATGTAACCTTAAGCTAAGCTTGTGTTATGGGAACCACATGACTGATATACTACTTAAATACATTTTTTTTTTGTAAAAACATACTTTAATACCTACATAGAAAACACCCAGACCCGAGACAAATATTTGCAGATCATACAAACATTTGTCCCGCGGCGGGGATCGAACCCGCAACCTTCTGGGTCACAGGCGGGCCTTCACCCACTGCGCCACAGAGGTCATCAAATCAAAAAGAATCTGTTTTTATTTTTTATCTGGAATCGAAATCGATGATCTTGAATCTGGATCGATCCAAGCGTTTACTCCATTAGTAGTTCGATAATCTAACTGTTTGGACAGAAATATTCCAAATAGACTGACTAATCGAACTTTTTGGGTACCCAGATTTTATTCCAAATACTCGTAGAAGCTGCTAGTAGAGTACATTCAAATATAAAACAAAAAACTAAATTGATCAATAGTATAAACATAAATGGTCGAAGATTCAAGTTATGTATGAATTTAAGTAGGTAATACTAAATATAGGTACTTACTTATACATATATTTGGGTGTATCGTAGACATCTTCAAAAGAAAGTAGGTATGACTAAATATCTGGAGGTTGTCATACCTATTCAAAAAACCTATTCAAATATCATCAATCCAGTCACCTGGTAGATTTTACACATCAAAACGCTCTGCTCAGTCAATTAACCTACCCAAAACTACAAGATAACCAACAGTTTACTTTACGTTTTATATGAGTTTCAAAGCGTTCACTCTAAATTTGATTCTATTTCATTAGCAGTTCAACTTTAATTACCTTAGCAAGGTCATCATTGGATTTTAATTTTCTCGCGAATTAGAGTCTTATTTTGAACCAGATAAGGGTGGAAATAGCTTGGTGATGTTTAAGGTGGACTTGGTTTGAATTTAATTTACGTTGATAGTTGAACAGGTGCGCTCATACTCAAGGCTAGGTCTAGACACGCTACTCATTATTAAACCAACTTTAATACTCTGCACTTGAAGGACGGCCAAAAGGGAAAACTGTAGAGAATCATAGTACCTACCTAATAGTAGTATGATGCGAAAATAACTCTATCTAATTGAAAATAAAAATTATTGTCAAAATGATTCGAACCCGCATTGATACAAGCGATTCTCCTCGGCCACGGAACCCACATTCTTGATAAGCTTATTTGTCGATTATAATAATATAATCGACAGGTCATTATATATTATATACTTATAATGACCTTCTAAAGGTCTATCATCTGACTCTATCTGTCTCTACGTATGTTTGTATGTATGTTACCTTTTCATTCTGAAACCACTTCCTGAACCAATTTTAATAACTTTGTTAAGACTTTTCAATTTCAATGAAATAAAATTATTTTGAATAACGTCTCCATTCAGGCTTTGTGCTCTCTATGGTCACGTAAAGTCCTTACGAACATCCAGGGTGCAACACTTAGGACGCGCGTAAAACTGACCATTCTGACCTTAACCGTCTACCGTCTTAAACATGATTGGAAATGTTTTGGAGACGTGCTCTTTTGAAATATGGACTCAACGTGGTCGTTATGTATATAGACATAAAGACGAATATGAAGTTTTTCTCTTAGAATTTGCTCTTTGAATTATGCAATTTTCTACATCTCTCTTTCCAATGCGATTTCATACGACATGACAGCGAGGAAAAAAAATCAGAAAACCATTCTTTTAAAAAAATACTACTACTAAGGCTGGATTCGACCAAACTGTCATCTTACTCCCAGAGTAGTTATTCCGTTAGCCGACAGAATTCGAAATACAATTGTTTAGAAAGCGCAACCGAACATTATTAGGTGCATTCAAATTATCCTGATTATAAGGTGTCAATAACTATAAAATGTCAAAATATTCAAACAAACAGCAGTTTAATCTCTGGTTTTATCTCCAGATAAAACTTAATCTAGTTTGGTAAAATCCAGCCTAAATGAATAATGTTAATTCAAAGTTAGATTAGGCACAACCTTATCTTGAGCAGGTAGTAAATGTGACAATCAAATAAAACAAGCCACAAAATCAACATGAAGTTTTATTCTCTCTGCACATCACCGAAAAACACAATGGTAGCAAATTGTACCTAGTAGAAAGGGCTTTTGATTGCTTGAACTTAGGTACGCACAGGTAACGATGTCTACTAAAGATGAAACTCTATAGCATCGCAAGCTTCAGCATCAGAAATTGTTAAGAAAATTGTGGATTTTAATATTTTTTTTTAACTGAAATGAAATGAAATGAAATGAAATTCGTTTATTAAAAAAGAACAGCGTCAATATTTAAACGAAACAGTATGTAACGTCAATAATCAAACAAGGTTAATCGCGATCAGTTTCTTGTCACAAAAATGAATAGTATGAAACTCGGACGAAGTAACCACGGGACGCGAATTGCCATATGTCCCACTTGCTGGGGGGGAAGGGAGCCAACTGTCACACATGACGTAGTATATTATGTAACTTCAAGAAACTTAATGTAAATGGTTTTATCGATATCGATAAGGAGTAATAATTGTACATTACCTCATCGTAATGCATAGACTCGCCACGTCAATTTTGTACCTTCGTAAACCTAAATTATTCAAAATTCGAACTATTGCTAATCGCAATAAGGCTAAACATAATTTTAATAAAAACCGCATTAGTATCGTGGTACTGTCTCTCAAGACAGTTGTCATTAGACAGTAGTGCATGAGTGATGTCCAAAATATAGTAATTAATAGACATTGCTAGGCAATTATAGACCGTATCCACCGTATCCGTTACGATTGAAAATTAAACAGAGATGTGACGGCAGGCGATGCGATCTTTTTCATTTTAGTCGTATATTTTTTGAATCGATGTTTTAACCTCAGTTAAAATAAAATAATGTTTATTGAAGTAGAAAATCAGCTAAAACACAAAAAAACATTTACATAATGAAATGTTACACCATATTTTAAAGATTTGAGGTGTAGTGGATTTTTATTGCACTGGTATAGCACCTTATATTGGCATTTTCATGGAGCACCTTCCTCGGTGATAACGATACGGAGACTGATAAGAATCGATTATTAGGGTAGTTTTTATTGACGGTACCTGATTTTGATTTGTCAAAGTAATCCTAGCCGTTGGCTAGAGGGGTAAGATTGGTAGGATCATAAAGGCGCGTCCCGTTCTTTCGTCCGAGGTATGAAACAATTACCTTGTTAAACATTGTATTAAAAAATTTACTTAAAACCAATTTTCATCCCACTGCTGGGCAAAGGTCTCCCCCACATCTCTCCAACCATCTCTTTTCTTCGAGATTTCCCACCAAGTCTCCTCAAAGGCGTCGAGATCGTCCCTCCAACGTTTTCTCGACCACGACCACGCGTCCCGTCAGTTTAAAATAAATCAATTTATTTAAATTCATTCATCTTGGTGCCTCACAAAATACGTAGCTTTATTTCGTGTTATCTATCGGCTTGCAACCTCTCATGAAGAATGCTAATTTAATACTTGAAAAAAAAATTGGCATTTGTTGGGTCCCTAAATATTTATTTTGCCGTACCTACCTCTGATCACATTTTTCTCTGAGATATTTTCAAAGGATCTTTGAGAATTCAATCGTGAGCCTGTTTAAATTCCCATATGCCGGAACGTAGATCTCACCGAGACACAATTGATTTTCTATTGTGTCTAAAATCCCAGCATAGGAGAGGTTACCTAAGTGTTTGTGTTTTTAAGAACTTGCTGAAGCAAGCTATGCTGTACAGTTCGACGGCAAAGTGCCCAACTCTTTATTTGGTCCCATTATCAAGATAATGCTTGCAGAGGCAACCTCGTAAAAACTTCCTTCCTAATTTCTTGTCGGGTTGAAGTTTGGGTTTAATCTTCCGTTAAAGGCCAATGGGGTAGAATCTACCCGTTTCGCACGTGAGTGAAAACACTTCGAAAACTTCTAGATATTGTAGGTTTGGTTCGTATTTAAGTTTTTATCTTTTTTATTTTTTTTTAACCGACTTCAAAAAAAAGAGGTTTTAAATTCGTCGGAATCGTTCTTTTTTTTATGTAAGTAGGTATGTTCACCAATATTACTTAAAGACGCCTAGACCGATTTGGAAAATTATTTTTTTGTTTGAAAGGGTTTTTTTCCGATTGGTGCCCTAAATATTTTGTGAAATCAACGTAAAATGAACACCCTTATTTTGTTTACCTACTCTGGATTCCAAAAATCATGACATATATAGGTAACTAATTCTAACTTTTAATAAACTCGGGGTAAGAAATATTGATGTTGATCAACCCTACCAAAAAACACTTCAATTTACTAAAATAAGTTTAGTGTTCAATGTTATTTTAAGTTAATAAATAAACAACTACATGGCGTTGCTTTCGTAAATCCTAGATCGCGCTATCATTGCGTTTCGTAAAAGTATCACAGTGTTTTTTTTTTCGAATATCATTGCGTTCTGCTCATAACTAATTTTTTTATTTGGTTCGGCCTTGTATAGGTCATTCGAGCCGGAGTTTCAAAGCGTAACTTCGAAAGTCATGCATTGAGTGGAAATATTTTTTGTTAATAGTTGAACCAAAACATCACCACACCTAAAAACCCTCCGCTGTGAGTCTTTCCTCCGCTAGGAGTAATAGTTTTCGGTGAGTCTGTCCATCCGACCTTTTTTCACAGGGCTGCCGGCTGTATATTTTGAATACGGTTCAATAAGTGAATCTTTAAATTTTCACAGAGAGCGTATTACCTGCAGTGCAAATACCGTTGTTATCAAGCGCATTTAGAATCGTCAAAATTTGATACAATTTTATCGATTATTTTGGATTCTTAACGATTGGATTCTCAAATTTATCGATCGATAAGAACGGTACATGCACTGCTGTGCTGATATTACTATAACAAAAGACGTGTTTTTTCATGAATTAATTAAAAAAAAAAAGATTGTACGGTGTTACGGAACTCTTCGTTTGCGAATCTTACTCGTACCTACTTGGAATGGTAATTGTAGCAGCACCATGTTTTTATTGTCATTCGTCTTGCTTTTCTCGGTTAAAATTTCAAAGCAACAATTTCTGTGACCGACTCGTTTCTTTTGCAATGGCGGGTCGCGTCCGCTGCAATTCAGTCCGTATTTCTCGATTTAATCTCGTTTCGAATACCTGTGCTACCTTTTTTATACAGGAATTAAATGGAAATCGTTTCCCGATATACACTCGTTTTGTTAATCAAGCTCTTTTTGCGCTGGCCTTAATACGATGCAAATTAGGTGGTGTTTTTTACTCAATAAAATTCAAAATGAGATGGTTGACAAAAATTGCAGAAACGAACTTAAAATAAAACAGTAAAGTGTTATTTCCATTTCGTAATTCAAAAGTTCCCTTTTCCCATTGGAACAATAAAGGCTGAAAATTTGAAATAAAGTTACTTACAATTACAATAAATCATATTATAGAGGTAAGTAAGTAAATTATAAATTATAGGTACTTACCTACCTACTTAGAGATATTTTTTCTATTTTAAATTCGTATCAAGACCATACTTCCACGAATAAACTAAGTAAGTAGGTACCTACTCCTGTCATTATTTGTCACTATCTTACAAAATAGGACGGCATTCTTTGAAACGACGATTAACTTTTGACCAAAGTTGGGAGGAGTTTCTAAGGGTCTTCGATCAACAAATTAAAAGTATTAACTATAGTCGTATTGCTCATTATACGGACTAAAAGTGAAGGAAAAAATGTCATTTTTCCTTCAATTTTGATTAGTTTTGATACGTTTTATGTCAAAATTGAAGGAAAAATGACATTTTTTCCTTCACTTTTAGTCCGTATAATGAGCAATACGACTATAAGTTATATTTTGCAAAAAAAAAATCTCGGAATATACTCCACCCTTATTATTTTGAATTCATTTTTTCATTTTTACCAATTTTATTCATTTTTACCAATAATTTAATCATGCAGCAAAATTTTACTTTTTTTTCTCTTGACGCAAAAAATTCTAAAGAATCCTGAACGATTCCGTCTTCAATTCCATCTTAGAGAGTAAACAGGCGAGCTTCTGGGACCGGAGCGTGACTGGACAAGACCTTAGGGTTACACAATCTGCATTCACTTAGATGGGCGTTTTTCCATTAGCCCGGCACGGCACCGGCATCGGCACCGGCACCGGCGCCGGGGAAGCAAAAATGTATGAAAATGTACGGCTCGTCTTTCCACTTACCGGCGCCGGCACCGGCCCGGCACCGGCACTATGAGATTTTCATACATTTTTGCATCCCCACCACCGGCAAGGCGCCGGTGCCGGTGCCGGTGCCGCCGGTGCCGTGCCGGGCTAATGGAAAAACGCCCGATGTCTGCAATGCAGGATGCAATTGAATTTTCATAATAAAAACTCATTTTGAAATGTGAATAGTTTCTTTCTCCCTTACTTATGAAAGATGTTTAAAGTTGAACACTGGTTAAACAACGCCCTGTCTCTATTCGTCACTATCCACTACTAGTATAGTAGGTATTATATTATCTGTGCTATCCACAAATAAAGATGGGACGTTGTAAGGTGCAGCGGGGCAATTCTGGCCGAAAAATTTTAGTCAAAATTTAAAACTTCAATGCGCTCGTTCCTTATTGAGTTACGCTAATTCTGACAAATTGGTGTTATGTAACCTTTATCTGCCTTTTTCTTGATTGTATTTTTGTTAAAGAAAAAGCATATTTAAATGGTGAAATAACTCAATTTTAACTAAAAACTGGAAAATGCCAGAATAGCCCCTCAGCGGGGTAATTCCGTCAGGTGGTGATATTATTCGAACCAATGATGCTATGATACTAAATCCAGAAGCTTTACAAACTAGACAACACAATACACGCGAATTTAAACATTCTAATCACCTACGATGGTCCAGTTTCTATAAAAAACCTTTTAAAATTTTTGTGGGGTAATTCTGGCATCACTCATTGGTCGCCCATACATGCTAGTGTTGGGACCCTGACTATCGATAAACGGAAAATGCGCAAAAATCGCGCGCAAAAATGTTGTATGAAATGTAGTTCACCCCGAACTGAGATCTCGCGAACCGTAGATGCCTTACATTTGGACTTTCTTCTGACTACCCCTATATTTTCAAGTGCTACTACTGTCAAGTATGTCTATTGCGCTAGCTTGTCATCCTATTAATATTATAAAGGCGAAAGTCCGTGTGTGTGAATGTTTGTTCCCACGTATCTCAATAACTACTAAACCGATTTTGATTAAATTAGGAATGTAGATAGATAATGACCGGGAATAGGACATAGGCTACGTTTTATCCCGAAAAAGGCACGGTTCCCGTGGGATAAAAAAAATAGTAGCGCACGCGGGCAAAGCCCGAAAGCATGCAATACATAATGTTGTGTCTAATTTTTTATGAATTCTCGTCGTATTTCAAAAAGTATACATCCTAGAATGAAAATGATAACTATTTTGGAATGTACAAATAAAGACCTTTCATGACACCCCACTCAATAAATTTGTAAGTTCTTTTACCCCCTTGGGAACCCAATATTTTGACAACCCCTTTATCGATTAAGCTCTTATGCTCCACCGTATATTGCCATAGCATAACCTATTGACTTACCAAGTTTCATGTAGATTGGATGAACGGTTCGACAATTATGCGAGAACAAGAATTCGTGAAACATACAAACATACAAAGCAAAATTGCCATACTTGCCACTAAGATCTTCGTTCGCTTCGCTCGCTCGATCGAAAATTTAATGCGTGTCGACTATGGTTTAATTAAGTTCAAACAAAGCCACAAACAACTACTTATACAAAGCAATGTCGCATTGGTTAACCCTGAGATCTTCACTCGCTCGATTAGTTAAGTATTATTTTTATCGACGTTTACTTCAATGCTGTGGACATCACTGGTTTTTGGCAACTTCATACAAAATCGGTGGGGCAATTATGGCAACCGACTTCGATAAAATTACATAAAATCAACACTTTGTGGGGTAATTATAGCGGATGCAATAACACAGAAGAAACAATGAGTAGAAACGAACTAGTTCGATTAAAATAATCTCCAGTCTAAAATACACCTCCTTAGCTTGTTCAATTTTCAATTAAACCGCAAAAACCACTTAATTATTACAAAAACTTGAGGAGCTAATATTTTTACACCCTCCGAAAAATAGGTGACTGTCAAAATGATGCTGTCAATCAGTCAGTTTTTGCGCTAGAAATGCCACCTATCGTTTATGAATGAACAAAACATTTCTCTACGTGTACATAGATGTCTCTTCGAGGTATAAGTCATAGAACGAGAGTTATAACCATGTGCCATAATTACCCCGCTGCCAGAATTGCCCCGCTGCACCTTATAGCCAGTGTTCAACTTTAAACATCTTTCATAAGTAAGACCCTTTATGTTTAATTATTATTTACAAATTGATTGTGTGTTTAAAATTTAGTGATTACAATATAAAGAGCGAGAATAGTTTTTATAATTTTGAACAAAGGAATTGTTACCAATGTCTAAAACATTTTAAATTATTTAGACTTGAAAGAGCCTCCATCTGAGCACTATAATAGATAACTAATAGGTAAGTAACTGAGGCTATGAAAGCGTCAGCTTAATACTACTAGTTAATCTGTGGCATATTTAGTACCTCACCCCAATAACAGATGGCGCTAGGTTCGTAACTTTTCAAACGTTATCAATTAATTGCTGTAATAAGTTGTATAAATGCAAAAAGTTTATTTTTATTATCTCATTAAAAAGCTTAGAGGATAATAAATTGATTGTATATTTAAAATATAACAAAATATTTAAACTTTTTAAGTTATTTAATATAAATCTAGATCGCACAAGCAGAGTTTTATACCAAAAGTGGTTAATATACGCATTTGTTAGCAACTCTGTTGTACTTGCTTCGGCAGTACATATACTAAAATTGGAACGATACAGAGAAGATTAGCATGGCCCCTGCGCAAGGATGACACGCAAAATCGTGAAGCGTTCCACATTTTTTGGAGAATTTTGATTCCAATTTCCATTGATCACCTTTCGAACATCCATCAGTAGTTCTGCACAACTTCACTGTTCCGTGTATCTGACGTTTGTTTGGTTTGCCTTCTAAATCAAGGTTATGTTGCTTGAAGATCTATTCCAATAATACCCAACTCTGAATAAGTTATTTCTAGTAGGTACTTACCTAATCTAAGTAAGATACTCGTAGGATATACCTACGTAGTACTAGTATTCTGTGGTATGAGGCCAACTCTGGTGACAGAGTTTTTAGGCCGCCTAAAGGCCTCCGTCATAAAGCCGGGACCGACAATTTAAAGTGCCCTCCGAAGCACGGTAGCGCTCAGCTCGTAATGCCACTTGCGGTCACCCATCCAAATTGTGACCGCGCATACCGTTGCTTTTCTTTGATCACTTTTCAAAAATTCATCGATGATCAATAGTGTTGGTAACGATTGTCAGAATGTAAACGCATTCATGATTTGATTTCTTACAAAATTACTACATTAATGCCCAAATACTGAAACGCTTCTTAAGAAGTTTGAGACGAACTTATCTACTTATTTGAAACGTTCTTACTCTTCAGAATCGTATACAAAAATGACAGTAAATGACAGATAATGTCAATGATAACCACGACATAAACTAAGTACCTAGCGTTTTAGTATTCGGGTTTAATAAGGCATAAAAAATAAAATAAGTAGGTAAGTATTTCAAATTGGAATATCGATGAGGGTCACATCAAAAACTAAATGTGGTGGAAAATCAGATCAATGAAATAAAATATTTTTTTTATCAATGAAAATAAAATTAATCTTTGTGATTTCAACTGTATACTTATACCTGAATTAAAATAAATTTTTAAATCACAATAATCCTACTAATCTTATAAAGGCGAAAGTCCGTGTGTATGAATGTTTGTTACCACGTAATCCACATATCCCTATAACTACTAAACCGATTTTGATAAAATTTGGAACGTGGATAGTTTAAGTTCTAGAAAAACACATAGGCACTTTTATCCCGGAAAATGAATGGTTCCCGTGGGATAAAAAATAGTAGTCCATGCGGGTGAAGCCGCGGTCCTTCACTAGTAAACAATAGATTGTTTACCTAGTAGTGGCACGTTAAAATACATTCAAAAAGCTTACAACTCATTGCATTGCATCTGTTCAGTAGGTACAGTTATGCAGAAAATCGCAAGCCACAACAAGTTTCACAGGTATGTGGGTAATAATCGCGCAGACAAGTGGCTGGCATACAAAAGGCTTCCCCGGCCATACTTGTCTGCAAAAGGTTTCTCCGCCATAGAATAGGAGCTACGAACTTCGAATGTGGTACAGTAGGGCCAACGGATCTGGGCGTTCGTGAAGTTAGCCGTTTCGATGCGCAGTGCAACTTTTTCATACAAAATTTTCTACTGCGCAGCGAAAAGCCTAACTTCACGTAGGTACGCCTAGATCCGTCGGCCCAACTGTAGGTATTCTAACCGAAGTTTTAAAATAAAATTCGAGCGACGAATTTATTGTTTTCGTAGCAGAATGCTACGCCTGTAGCAACCATCTACGGATGTAGCAATTTTGTTATTTTTGACGATTTTGGGCTCGGCGAACGTATCTACTTACCTAGGAACGTAATACCAAAATAATTTAAAATTTGAGCATAATTTTTATCACTTTACGTTATTATTTGGATAAAGGTAGTATTTATCTAGATTCCTGAGATAGTGACAAACAGTGACAGGGCGAATGTTGAGCATTGTTTAACCAGTGTTCAAGTGAAAGGCATTATAAAAGAAATGCCTAGTCTATTCTGTCTATTCTGGATTACTTACTGTAAAATCCTGTACTTGCAGAGTAAAAAAAACGTTAAAATCGAAAAATATTGTGTTTTGCGTTATTTTTCTAACAGAAAACAGAATGCAATTTCTAAAATACCTACCTACATATTTATTTCATTCACATATTTTTTTATAATAAGTATTTATTTAAATTTTTACTTAAATAAAAAGTCAATTTTAAGTTTTTCATACTCTGTGTTTCCGTCTGTGTAGAGTGGACTTAGCAGGATCGCGATGCATTTGCAGCAATCGGTGCATCTCTCTCTAGCCTCTCTAGGGCGCTAAGTGGGGCGATAGTGCTCTTCGGATTGCACACATTTCGTCAGACTTGTACCTATTGAGACTTGCATAAAAGTATTTCAGATTTTTTTTTCTGTTATGAATTTTTAAATAGACTTTAATCCGTAAAAGTAATAAACAGAAAAATATCATTGAAAATACTTAGACAGTATCAGTGATAAAAATAAAACTGATACCTACTTACCAACCTACTAGATAGATAGATAGATCAACACTTTATAGCACACCACAAGAACATTAAAACAAATTACAGACACACAGAATTAAGAAGCGAAGTACAACGGGCGGTCTTATCGCTATGAGCGATTTCTTCCAGACAACCTTAGGACGCACTGGATTTAGAGGAAGACAAAAGGCAGACAGAAGGCTACTAGGAATGGTTTTGATTAGAAAAGGCTATTACTGACTAACTAGGTAAGTACTTACCTACTAGAAATAACTTATTCAGAGTTATTATTAAAATCTTCAAGCAACATAACTGTGATTTAGAAGGCAAACCAAACATCAGATACATGAAACATGGAAGTTATGCAGATCAACTGATGTTCAAAAAGTGATCAAAGGAAATTGGAATCGAAATTCTCCAAAAAATGTGGAACGCTTCACGATTTTGCGTGTCATCCTTGCGCAGGGGCCATGCTAATCTTCTCTGTATCGTTCCAATTTTAGTATATGTACTGCCGAAGCAAGTACAACTATTGATGAAACATACTTGTATACATTGTGCAAATTATCAAAAAATGTTGCTTGCGCGATCTAGAACTTTCCCAAATAACTTAAAAAGTTATGACTTTTTGCATTTTTTTATGTGTGTATTAAAAAACGCATAGGTTTATTTATTCATTAAAATATTAAGTTGTCACTATTCCTTTTCAAAATAATTTATTATCATTTTATTTGTAATATTTAAAAGTATACAGCTGAACTAGCGCCATCTGTAAGTATCTTGATGAACCATGATAACAGGAAGGAATTGAGTAGGTTCAACCACACAAGCTTTTTTTAATAAGTTCACAGAAATTCTACTAGGTGGCGCACAACACATACAGCGCCATCTTACAGAAATAGCTGGAAACTTACTCCCTAATGTAAGTATTTTTTTACAGTTTTTTATTATTTTGATAGATAAGATAAGACGTACTTAGCATTTTCAAGAAAGTTGAAAATACAGAAGCTCGTCTTCATTTTTTATTACGAATTCGTAGGTAAAGTGACATTTTCTTTGCAAAAAAACGTCAACTTCCCAAAGAAAATCATCGAATGCAGTTTCGGAAGTCAATAAGATACTTAGGTAAGTAAGTACTTACTTAAGTAAGTAAATAAAATAATATAGGTACCTACATAATATAAGTATTACCTACCTATTCAATTAATTTTTTTTTCTTATTTCAGTAAATGTTTATTCAATAAACATTTTTCCGACATCACCCTAAGGCAAGTGTGATCGGATAATGACAGAAAAACAAACAGCTCAATTATTGTATGTGGATATTATTTTGTTTTCGTCGGCCACGTGTCTGCATGGATTTAATAATGCACTCGGGGATGGCAGCTTAATTAGAGGGATGAAAGGGAAGAAAGTGGATATAAACTATGTTATTAGTTCATGTTCAATAGTAAATACTGTTACTACCAGCGCCCTCCCGGCGTTGCCTCCATCGTGATAGTATAATGATGGTGATGATGATGAATAGTAGTATCTTTCTCAACAGTTCAGTTAGCTATCAAACGCAGAACGAATTTTTCAAATCGGACTGGTAGTTGAGATTAGCTCGTTCAAACAAACAAACAAACAAACTCTTCCGCTTTATTTTATTATTAATAAGTAGATGGTATAGATTTGTAATTAAATATTATTAAAAGGTGGTGTAATCTGTAACTTTTTTACTTACGTACCTACCTACTTACTTTTTTGTTAAAATTAAAGTACCTATAAGTAAGCGTAAAATATATAAGGAGGTAAGTAAGTACCTAGGTAATGTTTTTAAAACAATACATAATAAAAATACCTTAAAAAGTATAATTTACCTTCTGAAATTTCCCTAATGTCACTAATTTCAATTTTCCCTTTTAAGCTTCTGAATGAAATGGTTATGGTAGGTACTTAGCTACCTATATTTTAAACTTAGGTAGGTACCTACTATAATTATCATTACCAAACTCGTTTTTCGAAATGAAAGGCGCTAAAACCAATTTCTTATGTAAATTTTATTATTCAACGATATTTCCTTTATAGCAAATTGTTTTCAATTTCATTACAATTTATATTTTCATTTTTTCATCATGGTTACATTATTAAATTTATTTACATTATTAAATTATTAAATTTGGTGGATGGGCCAACGCCCACTGGTTAGTTTTAATATTCTACCAATCTGTGTACCTACCTACTATGGTAAGATATTTGTAATTTTAAGTCTAAAAGAAATGTCAAATATCTCAGTAGGTAAGTAAAATCGCAGATAAAAAGAATATTGGACGGCCGTGAGCAAGCGGTAGGTACCCAGAGTAATTTGTATAATATCAAAAAACATCTGCCCCATAACCGTTGGTCTATCAAGAGACGTATTTCACGCCTCATTGGCAACACCGGCCGGCCGACGCCTATTGACAAATTTTGATAAAAACACCACCCTGTATTTCCCTGTGGTTTTTAATAGTTTTTTCTGGATTATTTCGAAACAAAAGAAGCTTTTGATTTTAAAACCTAAACAGAATGAAATTAAATTTTCCATAAAATGAAACGGTAAAAAAAAACAATAGGCAGGCAGGTAGGTACCTATTAGGTAAGTACTAATGTCATATTATAATACCTACAGAGCTTACTAACACTAACTGCTGCCGGACCACGAAAATGATTGTTTTTAAAATCTAATGGTGCAGTTTTACCTTTTCTAAAAATCTGTTACGAGACTCCTTTGAGTGTTTTTCGCTATTGCTATAGGTAGTTTCAGATTCGGCCTCAGAGGCACTCTTGAATAAATCACCCTGTATAACTCGGTCTTGGCTGAGTGTAGATGTATACTGTGTTCACAAATATTGTTTGTTATACTCCTAAGAGTTTATATTTTCGCTCGCGTGGACTTTTTTATCCCACGGAAACCATACATTTTTCCGAGATAAAAAGTGTTATTAAGCCTGTGTGTTATTCCTGAACCTAAACTATCTACATTCCAAATTTCATCAAAATCGGTTAAGTTGTTATGGAGATACGTGGTAAAAAACATTCACACCCACACACACACACACACACACACACACACACACACACACACACGGACTTTCGCCTTTATAATATTAGTATTTTAATGTTTGGTTGATGGCCGCGCGAAAAAAAAAGGCACCACTTTCCGGCATAGGCTTTTCTTGAATCTTGAGGTGGAGATCCAAGTTAATTTTGTCATGTTTTGCGTGTTTTCGTTGTTCATGCGTAAAAAGTTGCAAACCAATCATCGCTTTAAAAAACTTTCCATTTTTTGTTTCAAAAATAATCAGAAGTATCTAATATTTAACTTTTTTTATCTCCATTAAATGTTATAGGTACTATGAGGTGCTATGTTTTTTCTTACCCACTATAAATGCTGTAAAATTTGCAAGATTACAAAAAGGTTAAGCGCAAGCTACCGATAAGCCCAGATAATGGAGGCTATAAGAGGATATCATCAGAATCTTATTATGAACGTTTACATATTTTATAGCTAAGGAGGAGTTTTACAAAGAGTATAAATTGATATTTTTAATACAATAAGTAGTAGGTACCTAGATACTAATAGCAAATTCACGAAATTAAAAAACAAACACGCATTATTATTATAAACCTTCAACATTATCCTACTAATATTATACAGGCGAAAGTCTGTGTGTGTGTGTGTGTGTGTGTTTGTGTGTGTGTGTGAATGTTTGTTACCACGTATATATAGTATAGGTTCTGGAATAACAAATAATCGCTTTTTATCCCAGAAAAATGTATGGTTCCCGTGGGATAAAATATAGTAGTCCACGCGGGCGAAGTCACGGACGTTCGCTGGTTAAAAGTATATTTCAAACAAAGTAAGAAAACAGAGCATAAACACTTTATCGAGGGTGTAATGCAACATCAAAAATATTAGTAACGTTAAAAAACCGTAACAATAATGGTTCGATAAAAACTTATCGGTCATCAATTTATAGCCGCTAATTTAGGAACATTAAGCGGACTTAATTAAGCGGATTTTGAAACACTGACTTGTATTATTGAAAAAAAATAACAGTTTTGTTGACGCTATCGATCGTTAAAATACAGTTTACTTGATTGTAATTAAAATAGTATTTTTATTTAAGAAAAATAAAATAAGTAAGTACTTAAGTAACACAACGCAAAATAAATGACTAACAGATAAATTCATAAACCAAACTATTTACTATGAATGTTTATAGGTAATTTTGATGTGATTTATAGTTTAGCTCCACTGGCATAAAGGGCTGAAAATTGTTAATTAGTGTTCCTTTTACGAATCATACGAACTTACGAATCAAATAAGTACCTAAACATTTTTTCAAATTATAGAAAACATTTGCATTAAAACAATTTACATTAGTTCCACAAATATTTTTGAGGATTATTATTATAACTATTATTATTAAACTTATTTCCGCTAAACACATTGTCATTCTGTAAACTCACTTCGAATTCACTCAAGTGACCGAGCTCACTAAATACACAAAAATGTATTGTGAGATTCAAATTCCGAATTCGTTGAAATCTCACAGCGGATTCAGCTCTTCGACGTCCGAAGTGAGTTTACAGAATGACTCTGCTGAAGGCTTGATGTGCATACTGACAGTTCCACCTGTCAACGCGGTCACCGTAAAATTGACTGGTATTAGGGCAAAGCGTGATGATAATGAAGCGATTTCGTGTGTCCATTAAATTTAATGGAATACTACTTGCGGTTGCGGCAGTTGGCGAGTTAATGGAGTTTGTATTGAAAGGTCCTAACGTTTTGCTGTCAACAAAAAACTGATAGGTGATGGCTTAAAAGCTTCACACATATTTTTGTGTAAACTTCCGGTTGTGTTTGTTATTCTTCTTCTCTAAGACTTAAAAGATTTACCTAGTTTATTTTGATGTGATTGAAGCGCCTCTAGATCAGTGTTCCGCAAAGGGTGTGCCGCGGCACACTGGTGTACCGTGGTCATTGGTTGGCGTGCCTCGGAAAAATAAGGTTAGGTACCCATATCAGTTGAGCTGTTAACGATATACGAGATACGAATTTAGACCGCAAATGCTAAACCAGCTCATGTTTCGCATAAAAAAAATAGGTGTAGGTACCTACCTCCAAAATTTTCCAACTTCCTAGATGTACCTTGAAAACAAAAAGTTTGCGAAACACTGCTCTAGATGACACCGTTCATCTAAAACTATGCATTCATGAAGGTCAGTGAGATGTCAACTGCACAAGTGCACAACCCTCACTGTGAGCTGGGTCTTTCTCCTCAAGTACTCCATCCACCACCATTTCGGGTTTCACAGTTTTTATTCTGTGGCAGGTCAGGCAGATAGGCAGATGACCTGCCACAGAATAAAAACTGTCCGGACATATTTATTTCCGCTTGAAAGTAATACAATACTACAGGTTTTTGAACACAGAACCATATCGAGATAGTTTCTCGATAGTTTTTATTAAAAATCTAATCGAGTTAATATAACATTAATAATAGGTATCAGACGATATTTTGAATGTTTGGAGTCCACAACTTCAAGAAACTTTCATTGGATTTTTGACTACTACGTTCTTATAGACGATAGATTAAGTGCCTTTTCACAAGTCCCGTTTTCCCGTTTTGTCCGATTTGACATTTATAATTTGAAATATTAAATAAATAAGTACAATTTATTAATATCTACGAAATTGTAACATTTAGAAAGGGTTATCCTAATTTTGAATTACACGCTTGGATAGTCCTATTGTAACCGATTGATCGTTATATTTTGATGTAGGTAGGTATAATTTTATTATGATTGATTTTGTGATCCAAATAATTTCAGTAGGGAATAAGGAGGTAATCTTGTTAGGGGACTTCTGTTGGTATAAAGTTTAGACTTTTATTTTAGTTAAGTACCTACTTAATTAAAATAAGCAACTAAACTAATGATCACACACATTCAAGGTCCAATATAAGTTGATTATTATTTACTTAATTAACCTATGTTTTTTTAGTAGGTACCTACTTACTTAAGTATTTAAATCAAATAAATGAAAAACAAAATGTATTAATTAGGTATGAAATTCACAGGGACATACCTACTGCATAAACCCCTAGGTATATAAAAACCAACCCGGGTTTTAGAATTTTTTTTATTTAAATAAAGTTCGAAGATTTTGGTAGAATACTCGTATGTTCTAAGCAACAAATTTGACACGGCCACAATGACAAATTCACCCCAGAAGTGCTCACGTACAAGATTTTACAATACCTCAATTCATTATAAGTAGGTACTGAACAATAACTATATAATAAGTAGGTACGAACAACAGATGAATGAAACTTCATTCACAAAAGGACAAGTGTGTGTGACGAATCACCGACTACGAATTACAGGGCGTAAAAGACAACTTGCGAATACCTACTTTTACGAGATCATTCATGACTTTGTGTTTTAATGATTTAAATCTACATTTCAAAATGGTTTATTTGAGATATTTCTGATTTTAGTTTAAAAATATTCGTTGCGAATTTATGATAGATGAAAAAATTATATTTAGTTTGTATTTGGTGACGCTTCCATTCAATCAATCTAATCTTACAATCGCAATGTTTAAAACTGGTAATAAAATGTACTTACTTAATTTTATTTTGTGTTTTTAATATTTTTGAATTCACAAAATTACACGAAAAACAAATTGTTATAAATCGTTCTTTAGAAAAAGTCTATTTCACAATAGAATTCCAAGTACCTAAGTACTTATGTCTTCATAAATAAATGAATAAAACCAGACTACTTAATCGTTTAAAAAAAAACTTAATTTGTTTCGGACTACATCCATAATTTGTTAGTAATCATAATATACCTAATGTTTATTATCTATCTTATAACTAAACCAAACTAATTAATTACCTTTGTAATACTTAGATTACTCTCCGCACAAAGCACTGCCACATCGGAGAAGTAATTCTACCAGCTACAGTTTGTAGGATGGTGATGTTTTACACCCTGTACAAATCATTGATCGAGGATCTAGTTCACGGATCGCCGTGAATCGGTGTGAAATGATGGGTAATTTATGTCACAGTGTGACGAATTGTTCCTTTTGTGAGATGTGGGCTTTCCATTTCCAATAGGGCCCGATTAATCAATAACAGTCAATAATAGTTGTCTAGTTATTGTCATTTTAGTATTGATGTGAGAACGATAAGGGGGGACAAAATCATAATTCATTAGGTTTAATGATGTAGGGAAAAGTGAGAACAAGCAATGCTTATACTGTGTGCTTATACTTAAATCGTGTTTGTTAACGGCATTTTTTTTTTTTTTTTTTTTATTAACCACAAAGAGATATAAAGTTAACGGTATTGGCCTCAAAGGGCTCAAAGAGATAAAAGTAGAATCACCTAGCTCTTAGGACTATTCAATGTACCTACCTAAACCCCAAATTGTTAGATTATTAATTTTTGATTTGTTTGTCAATGTCCCAACAGTGGGACACAATGGGCTTATTTTAATAAAAATTATAATGCAGTTTATAAATCGTAATTCTATCTCACTGTAAGATTAGAATATTCTCTTCTATCCACCAGTAGGTACTTCAGAAAAAAAAACGAAAACAATTTTATTTTTATCGCTAAATAAATTATTATTGTACCAAATTTGGACCTCCCACTATTCCATAAAAATGTCAATAAATTCTGAGAGTAGATTATTCTACCGTGTTTTGATGATACAGTCGCAATGTTTCGTTTTTTAATATTTTTAATATCAAATTCTGGGAAGAACTTTAAATGCAGCTGTTTATTTATAAAGACAATAAGTTTAAAGTAAATGTTTTTGATTCAAATTTAGTAATATTACAATCTTTTAATTTTGTAAAAATACCTAAATCATTCTGGAAAATCGTCAAATCTATGAACAAATAGCACCATCTTTAATTTCCAAACTAAACCTAAAACCATAAACAAATAGGCATATTCCCTCTGCGCCCCACTAATTATTGGCCGAATAATTAGGTACATCAACAAAATATAATGATACAGTCGCAATGTTTCGTTTTTTTTTAAATAAATTAAATTACTACTATAATAAACTTCCTATAAATTACAGGCATGTGAAATACCGTAATGAAAATTCTATAATGTTCAGTAGCAATTTTGCACCATTAACTGTACCAGGTGCGATTAAATTGGAAGCCCAATGTCGCGTGAAAGTAGCAAGTAATTTTGTTTTTTGATCAAAATTGATGTTTTTCTTCGATAAACTCAGGTGTTTTAAAAGCATAACTTTATTAGTTTTAAGTTGATTTGAAATTATACCAAGTATAAAACGGATTGTGAGTTCATTTAGTAGTTTTATTTTACATCTTGAAATAAAATGTCTTGTTATTATTATTAATTTAATTTATTTAAATAATTATTTTAGCATGTTACAAGGACCAGACTTACTTAAGGGTGGACTTAAGGAATAACATTAGAATAATTACGCACCCCTGGGAACTAGGTAAGTTATTCCTAGTTTCGTAGTAAATATTTTGGAATTTTTTGGAATAACACTTATACCTCCTATACCTACTTATATTTACCTGCCGGAGTCTGTATTTCCAGAAAAGTATAATCTGTGTGTCTTCTAATCGAGAGCCAATAGGTTCCTTCTAGGTAAGCGTGCTTCATCTTAGACTACACTGTTGCTTTATATCAGGCAGAACCTATTTTAGTTGAAAAAAAAAACTTACTACGTTTACTTTGTATTACCTACAGTAAATCTATTAACTGCTCTGTTATTGGTTCAAGTTAATTTGTGCGACATAATTCTTGGAAAGTATTTTACGTCCTCGGGTAAAATTGGTCAAAATAAAGGTAAAACATAATAAAGTCAATCTTAAACTAAAAAAATCAAAATAAAATTAAAGCTGACACTATTAAGTACCTATTCCAAAAAAAAGTACAAATTAACCCTTTTTGTGTCGCAAACGAATTTAATTTGAATCAGCATTTTAAATGTCAGAGAGTACATTAAAAGCCCTTGTCAACACCTTATCGAATCGATCTACACTTTGTTTCGCAAATACAAATAAAAAAACAAATTTAAATTTTCATTTATCATCAAACGTTTCATTCGTTACACCAACACAATTACTGTACCCATCTGCATTAAAACCACTCTGAGGACACAACTAATAATATTTTGTAGTGAACCAAAATGAACTCTAAATGTAGATATCAAAAGCACATTTTAACAGAACATAGAAACACAGTAACCAACGGGAACAACACGACTCAATCAAAATTTCGGAGAATGTACTTTATTCCACACACAAAAGGATGAAAATAGAACGAATAGAAATATGTAATGGGTGACATAGGTTTTGAAAACCGTATCCTATTAGCAATGACAAAACACGGTTGTCACCGTGATACGGGATTTATGACTGCAAATTGCGAATCAGGGTAAGCTTTATTTCAAGGGGATAGGGTAGGCTTTCGGATGGCAATTGAGTTTGATATCCCATTGAATGAAATAATTAGGAGAAGCGTAACAAGGCACTTGGTCATATTGATACTGACAATGCACGTTTGGACGGGGCAAGTCCCAAATTAGCGTTACCCTCGCGAATGTGCAATCATATATGGAAATTACTCTTTTATTATTAAAATTTCATGATAATAGGTAACCGTTTTAGAAAATAAAGTACCTAAAAAAATATAAGTAATATTTTGTTTAAATAAATTATTAATAAAAAAAGAATATTTGTATGGTGTGTGTGTTTGTGTACCTACCTATATTGATTGAATTAGAAAAGAGAGTCGGTGTTTTTATAAATTCTGGAAAGAACGTTAAATGCGGCTGTTTATTTATAAAAAAATAAGTTTAAGTTAAGGAACTGTTTTTATTCAACTTTAATGTCACTACTTACACTCTTTTAATTTTGTTAAAGTAAATCATTCTGGAAAACCGTCAAATCTATGAACAAATAGCACCATCTTTAATTTCCGAGCCAAACCTAAAACCATAAACAAATAGGCATATTCCCACTGCGCCCCACTAATTGTTGGCCGAATAATCACATCAACAAATAAATCAGAAGAACACACTTAATGACAGTTCAATCGTAAAGAAGAACCGACTGATGAAAAACAAATTCCACATTTAGATGGGTTCCAAATTCAAATAGATACTGTTGAAAGGAGGCCGCGTGGCAAACTTCAAAACTACCAACCTCTTTTTTCGTTTGAAAATCGTAACTACAAGCCAAAATAAATCTTATTTCATGGCAATACGTTTTGTAATATCTATCAGGGTATTAAAAAAATAGGGAGGTAATAAGTGCGCACGCGGCAGCGCGTCCCTCCATAGATAATAAATGCTTTTCGCAAATAATTACACTATTTGATTTTCGACGGATGATGGTCGTCGGCAAACATTCGGCTCGTGGGAGATGCTAGCGTGGGGATCTGCCTATTGTTATAATGATACCATAGAAAGTGCCACTGAGTGTTGGTAAAGCTTAATTTACAAAAAAAAAAAGTTTTATTTTTTACTTTTGTTAAAACTAAATATTTTAGTCAACATGGTTTATAACATTTTATTTTCAAATGTGCTAGCATTATCATTAAATAAAAAAAATACGTAAACAGATTTGAACACGCAGTATAACAAAATATTAAACGAAAAACATTAAATACAGTGAAAATCTCTGTTCCATTTTATCATAATTTTAATTCACAAATTGCACGTTTATTTATTTACTAGAGTCAATATTAAACTGTGTAGAGTACAGTTAGTACAGATAAGCAACAAAATATTGACGAATATTTCTCAATTAAAAATATCCAATCATTCAGACAGCTTAACGTTTTTTTACGTTTATTTTGACCAATATTTTACCAAATATTTCAATAGCCGTGCTCGCGGGCAGACGAGCTCGTCTGCCCGCGACCACGTCTATTGCAACATAGCCGAAACGTCGGGATAAATAAGGTAAATTACGCGATAAAATCCCGTGTCCATAAAACTTTTCAATATGAATAGTGATCGCGAAAGTTTAAAAAAGACTATTTTACAAACTTTGGTAAAATATTGGTCAACTAAAACTTTTCAATAAAGTTTGTAAACTTTTTCGGACAAGATTTGTAAACTTTTTTAACTTTTACAAATATGAAAAAAAGTCATATAATCGAAATTTGATCTATAAACTGCTGACTGTATGTAGATAAAATAATGAAATGAAAAAGAAAATGAAATTGAGGTTATAGAAAAATTTGGTCCATATATTGCTGACTCTACAAGGTGTAAGAGTGACGCGTAACATTTGCATAAACATGAAAATTTGCTGCCATGTCTGAAATACTCGTAGTTTGTTGTGGCAAGTTCATGGAATAATCAGTGGACGAGCACAGGCTTTTAACAGTATCGATACACTAATGAGTTGCAGACTACGGTTGAGTCAACCGGTAGAGCAAAATAACTCTTGAAATCCACACTCAGACTTGAGTCTCAGCTCAAATACTTTTGGCAGCTCTTTGAAAATAGAATAATAAATGGTATTTTTTATAATACTTACCCAGATTTGTTATTATTAAACAAATAAATAATGCTGGATATTTCACATTTCATATCACCTGTATCAAGAAATAACGAGACGCATTGAGAACGCCTGGAGGATTTATCCTACTAATATTATAAAGGCGAAAGTCCGTGTGTGTGTGTGTGTGTGTGTGTGAATGTTTGTTGCCACGTATCTCCATAACTACTGAACCGATTTTGATGAAATTTGGAATGTAGATAGATAATAACCGGGAATAGGACATAGGCTTTTATAGACTTTTTTTTTAGACTTTTTATCCCGAAAAATTGCAGGGTTCCCGTGGGATAAGAAAAATAGTAGTCCACGCGGGCGAAGACGCGGGCGTTCGCTAGTAAGTAAATAATGAAAGGACTATTCGCGACGGAGGTCGGACGGAGACGCGAGGCATCACGCGTCTCCGTAAATGAGGCCTAGAACTGTCACCAAAGCAGAATCATAAGCTCAAAAGGTCTCTTACTTTTCTGTGATTTTTTTATTTTTACTTTGTGATAGTGACAAAATAAGACTCTAAATTGAAAGGATTCTGAATTTCTGACCTACCTTTTAGGTCAGCGTGGTTAAAAAGGCCGTAATAGCAAAGTCACAATAGGAATTGAACTACTACCTATATGCCGTCTCTTTTCATTGACTGAGTGTGACAAAAACGGCATATAATATTGCTATTCCTGTTGTGATATAGCGGCCTTTTTAATCTCTATAGGTATTCGTTAGCGGCTAAATAAGGTAAGGTACCTACTTATCTACTTGTACTTTTGTAACTTTTTTGGCAGGACTTTGTTGGTATCTAATGATTGCCACAGCTTCACCTGACTAGTGCTAACGCAGCGTGCCCTAGTTTGTGGAATTTTTGATTGTTGTTGGCCAACAAAATGTTGCATACTTAATAGCATTTCGCGAGCGCAAACAAGATAATCCAGCCTAGATTTGTTGGTTTTCAGTTAGCAACGAGAAACAATTAAAATAGGACAGTTTTAATGTGAAGAATTATTTCGTGCTCACAAAATTATTTAATCACATTTCAAGAGTGGTTGAGATTTTCAGTTTAAAAAAAATGTTGTAGGATTCCGATTATTGCATTGCGATTCAGACTTCCAAAAATGCATCCGATTCGATGATTTTCTTCGGAAAGTTAAGTTTTTTAAGAGAAGAAACGACATTTTCCGAATTTGGAATACATTCCGAGAAGTTCTGAATCGCACTGTTGATTATTTTCCCTTAAACTAAGGTCAGACAAAATATTTTAAGAGCTTGAAGATAATAGAGTACCTACCTATGTCTACTAAACTAAGGCTGGATTCGACCAAAAGTCATCTTACTCCAGAATAACTAGCCGACATAATTCGAAATACAATTGTTTAGAAAGCGCAACCGAACATTATGCCCATCCAAATTATCCTAATGTCAACTGTTACTTTACAATGTCAAAATATTCAAACAAACAGTAGTTTACTCTCGAGTAAAAACTTAATCCAGTTTGGTCGAATCCAGCCTAAGAGATACAATCGTCTATTCAGAAACGTGTTCTGTAAGTTTGCTTATTATTCTTCTTCTTCTTCTTCTTTCGTGTCGTTGTTACAACCTATAGGGACTTCGACCAGTATGTAGCTACATCTACGGCATTATCCGAGCAGGACATCAGATCAGCCATAGTGCATGAGTTGGGGCAGGAGGGACACACAAGTACGTGTGACATAGACTGCACCTGGGCACCACAATGACACTGTGTGTCATTATTCCCGATCATGCCCCACTTGCTGAGGTTACTCCTGCATCGACCGACTTGGGTTCGCAGTCTATTTAGGCACTTCCATACTGGCCATGGGAGTTCATGACCGGAGGGTAGTTTTTCTGTAGGAGTGATATAATCCGGAGGGGGAGAGTGATTTGCAGTCCATAAAGCAAGTCGGTAGTCACTTGCGTTATCGGTGAGAGCTGAGGTTGAGTTTAAGAAACTCCTCCGACTTTTCAGGCGCTTTATTATTTATCTAGTGTAAAGTTTCCTACTAAGGCCCTCTTCAAACTTCGATTGCTCCAGTGATTAAAAGTTGGGCTTCCATAATTACATTCTGGTTTGCAGATGCCATTAGGTCCGATTATCTTTCGTGGTTAGTCTATTAGCCGTGTTGGCCGAGGGGATTAGTACCTACCATTAGTACCTACCTACCTTGACTTTCGATCCGAAGGACGTGGGTTCGAATCCAGTCGGGGCCGTAGGACTGTTTCTGTCCCTTGTCGTGCATCAAAGGATTTTTCGTTTGGAAAAATTTATATACACGAGCTCTAAACGCTGAAGGAAAACATCGTAAGGAAGCCCGCGGCTTAGTCAGCCCCACACATATTGATCATTTCTTTCCTGTGGATATGGCCGGTAAGCTGAGAGGATGGTTTAGGTGCTGGGCAAGCCTACTCCATCTAAAAAACATTGTCCCAGGCACTACAGTGTCCCGATAAGTGTAGACAAAGATTGCCTCCTGACACTGTATAAATCATCTAGTAAAGATGTAAAGGCCTAAGTAATCTAGCCCCAAGGTCAGCTTGTCATCATCATCCTCATCATCCTATAGCATTCCACTGCTGGACATAGGCCTCCCCTAATGAGCGCCATCGCGCCCTCTTCAACTTGACGCATCCAACTTGTGTTGGCAGCCTTTTGCAGATCGTCACTCCACCTGGCAGGAGGTCAGCTTGTATTGGGGAATATTTTTTGGCAAATTACTATCTAAATTCTTGATAACTTTGTAAATATGTGTAAAATCAAGTTCAAAATATTCGATCTTCCAATATCAAACCCCAAAATTTACTCCACACTTCCAAAACAATTTAATACCCAAAATTCCAGATATTCGAATATGGGGTTCGTTAGCACTCATTATTGACGTCATAAGGTGGGGCATGACGTCATAAAGTCGGGTCCTCGCATTCCCCGTTCGCATTCTTCGAATTATATCTGCAATGACATTCAACCCTCTAATAAAACATTTGTATAATGAAATTCTATTGGATTTACTTGTTTTTTATTGCAGCTTGTTTATTGTCGAAATGACGGCTAATAAAGTGGAGTGTAAAAGAAAAGCGTGGTGTGCTGACCCCATATTATAAAGTGGAACAAGTGTAGGAAATTTATGAAATAATTTCCTGTACTTGTTCAGCTTTCATAATTTAATTTGTGAAAAACATTGCAATCTTGAAAATATTGACCAATATGCAAAATTAAACTCATGTTTGTGATTTGAGATATTTATTTCTCCAAATAATACGATTCAATTGATAGAGAACATAATTGAAAAGTTGATCACATGCCATGTTTGTTGTTTTATTCTTGGGTGTTGGTCGTGAGTGAATTATCATTATTTATCATATTTTTATCTAGGGCTTGGATCACTTGATAAAGATAAATTTTGATTCTCTTTAAATTCTACTGTAATAGCATATTAATACTTCAACTTGATTTTTTTTAGTCTAGCATTAGATAATTGTTAGAATAATATTGTTCTCTCTAAAATCAAGAAGTTCAGTAGTAGATATTTTACACAATAATATTAATTTATGTTAGTTGTTTAAGACCTAAATAAATAATATAAATTAATATTTTAATTGGCCCTAAGCTTTAGGCCCATAGGTTATAAACATATTATTTGGTCCTATGCATACAAATATGTGCGCCGACCAGGCTCGCTAGAGCGTTGTTTTGTTTTTGGAAACAACGCTCTAGTGATCTTAGTTGGCGCACTAAGTTTTTATGCATTAGACCTAATAAGTAGAAACAGGGTTTTACGATGATTTTTAGGTGGTATGAAGAAAATAAACCAAAAGTACCAATGTTTTAAAAGTTTTATTACTACTAACGATGGCTAAAGTTATCAGAAAATATATTCTATCGAGTTTTGATTTGGCATTTGCTGCCTCATAAATTTTTATTTACAATTTTTAACAAATTACAAAATATTTTACAACCTACCAGCAGTCTTAATAATAAATATCTTAATCACAAACATTATCTAGCACAGTCAACACCAGAAAAATCTAGCAAAAAATCTAGCCGAAAACATCTTTCTCATACATTACCAAAATTATCATTGCAATCTAGTCATAAACGAACGTTTCGTTTAGTTTATCTATAACTTAAAACATTTTTGTACAGGCACAAGTTTCATAAACAAGTTACGTAAACAAAATTGTCATGATGGTCATGAATGAAAACTTTCAGACTTGGTCAACCAAATTTCAAAGTTCGAAGCGATCGAAGCCTTTACAAATCCCAAAGGTCACAAGAGTTCATTTGTATTGAGAGAGGTTCTGAACTTCGAAACTGTTATCGTGATCACTAACCACATCTATTTGTTCATTGTCACACTGAGATTCGGCATTTGAGCAGGATGATTTTGAGCAACAGCACTTTTTCTTCTCCGTCATAGGAGATTCTTCCTTCTTCAGCTTGACGCGACGGTTTTGGAACCAGATCTTCACCTGTTTTTCCGAAAGCTTCAGCCGAGATGCTATCTCGATCCTCCTCAGTCGAGATAAATACATGTTCATTGAGAACTCTCTTTCGAGCTCAAGTAGTTGAGTTCCCGTGAACGCTGTCCTGATTCTTTTGCTGGAGTCTTCTTTTATTGGCAGGCCTTTTAGGTTAGTTGAGTAGCCTGGTAGGAGTTCCTCTGGATGAGCCAGAGGAGGGCTTGGAGTTCCGTTTCGGCTTTCGCTGGATAAAGAAGGTGATCGTTGACCTTGGCTCTTCGATGGTGATACTGCTGTCTTGTATGGATGATGCAAATATGGAGATACAGATTTCTTCCGTCTACTGACCAAGCTAGCTGGTTCTTGAGGTTCCGTTTTCAAAAAATCAAAAGGTTTCTGTTCAGTTTGCGGTTCGAAGTACTCCTGTCGCGGCATTTGTTGCAGCATTGGGTATCTGAAGCTGAGTTGCTCCAAAAAGGGACGAAACAGCTCTGTAGACCGCTGCGGGTGTAGTCCAAGAGTTAGAAGGTTCAAGTTGCCCGGGTATGGGTAAGGGAGGAATTTCGGTCGCGTGTCAAACTGGTGTCCTATCATAGTGTAGGGATTCATCGAGTCTGTTGACTCGGATCTCTTACACTCTTTCGTATCACTAATCAGCGCGTCTACTAAGAATGATCTCGACATGTTTCTCGTTCTCTGCTCGGTTCACAACTGATCATGTAGGGTGAGCTCCGCTAAAGTAACAATTACAAAAACTACCCCCACTTAGCTCACCGTACACCCCATTGTAAATAAACACAATAGGTCTCACTTGAAGCGTTTTGGCAATTATTTGGGCCGGCCCACCCTTTTGTCGGAGAGCCGTCAACCCCAGGCTTGGAAGAAAAAAAAAAACTATTATTTTGAAAGGAACGTTTTAGTGGCTATGAATAATTTTGTATGGGACGCTAACATCCCTTGTATCTATCTCATTAAATCCAATTTGGTTACTGTTTTTGATGCATTCATGAATTATAAAAGTAACCATCTTGATTTTATAAGCGCATTAGGGTTGAAAGGTTTCGCTTTATTGATCCAAACAGCTTTTGATGCAAGATTTTATCAACGTTTTTTTACTGAGATAATTATGAAGATGTTACTAGCATGAACATGATGTTATCATGCGTTGCGTTTTGTAGTTGTACAATAAAGGCATTGGTTACTTTTTGCCAGTAAGGTACTTATTACATATCTACATTGTCTTATGTTAACATTGTTTCGATTCATCCAGATAATCTTCATCTGGGTAAAAGATTATATCCAAACAAACTTCAAAAAGCAGAAGAATATATTTTTAACCGACTCCAAAAAAGAGGAGGTTCTCAATTCGTCGAAAACTTTTTTGTGTGTTTCTTTTATATAATACTAGTTGCTGCCCGCGGCTTCGCTCGCGTGGTACCCGGATAAAAAGTAGCCTATGTTAGGCTCCAGTCTTCCAGCTATCATCTCGACACAAAAAATCGCGTCAGTCGGTCGCTCCGTTTTGACGTGATTCCACGACAAATAAACAAACAAATAAACACACTTTCACATTTATAATAGGGGTACGGATGTTCACTGATTACTCAAAGACGCCTGGACCGATTTGTAAAATTCTTTTTTTGTTCGAAAAGGTATACTATCGGATTGGTGCCACAAAAATTTGGTAAGGATCTATCGAGAATCTATAGTTATGAACAGTGTGCAGAAAATTGTTCAGCTTATAAAATTGTAGTCAATTTTTAAAAATTTTTATTTTAGCCACTTGTAAAACAAAGAAAGATCCATAAATCAAGTATCAAACCCCTTAACTCACGCTACACTCAACCATATTAATTAAGTATGAATACCCTATAATACAAGCCGTATGGCAGTAGCGCAGCGGTGGGGAGGGAGCAGTGTGGCCCCGCCTTCGAATCCCGGACCGGTGCCAAACTAGTTTCATTTCTCTGATATTAGAGGGGGTTTTGTTACTAGCTTCTGCCTGTGGTTTTGTTTAATTTATCATCAAAATTTAAAATTCATTAGATCCTACTACTAATATAGGTACCTACATCTGAAAGTTCGTGAGTTTGCATGTTTGTGTTTGAAAACAGTGGATCGATTTGGAATAGGTGTAGATCGTAGACATAAATATAATAAAATATGTCTATGATCTTGTCTAAATATAGACTAAGTATTTAAAATTTAAGATTGCAATATCTATAAAATATGTTAAGTACCTATATGAACTTAAATATAAGCAAGGCAGACACCGTATCTGTTTTATTATTAGTAGAGAAAAATCTGTGCTATTATTATGTCAGTTACAATTTGAGTATTACAAGCAGAAATGCCCTTCTTTACGACCTGTGATGGTTATGTCTTTATTAACCATTCTGTGTTCAGCTTCTTTTAAACCGTATTTTATGTGCTTATCCATTGAAAGTTATACTTAATAAGATTTTAATTTTGTGTGTTATAAAATGGTGCGGGTTTCATTAATTTATGCTTGAATTCAAATGAAAAATGTAAGGCTCTAGTATTATAGAATTGATAATACTTAGTTAAATTAATGTTGCAAAGCGTTTGTCGATAGTTTTTAAGATCTCCTGTAGGTACGTGTAGGTATACGTAGGTACCTATGACTTCTAAACTATTTTGCTATCAACAATAAAATAAATTGAGAGCAAGTCGTGCATCAAAAAATAGCTGGCACCGATACGACTGATTTCCTCACGATGTTTTTCCTCAACATTTGAGTTCGCGTTTCGCATATAATTTTTTTGAAACGCAATCATTGATACCTCCTGGTACGTATCGGGCTTTCTTCTTTATATAACAGTAACTCCAAATTCTCCAGTAAAACATTTATTAAGGCGCTAATAGTAGCCGATGACCTTGAGCGAATGGGTGTGGCTACTATTTCGGCCCCGCACCACCCGCACCTTCCGCGCGGTTCCGCGCCGGCCGCGAAATAGTTTTCGCGCGTAACCTAAACCGCAAAATTGAAGACATCCGTGGAATGGTAAACGAATGCTGAGACGCGAGAGATGCGGGTTCGATTCCCATTACGGGATACATTTTTACATGATCTGCAAGTATTTGTTCCTAGTCTGTGTTTTGTGGTATGTACCTATGCACGAAATGTTGGCCCCAACGTTGGGACCAACGTTGGGGCCAACATTTCGTGAAGCATCCACACGTTGGCGAGATAAGTAAATACTTTTAAAATAAATAGGTACATAGGTATTTAACATAATAAATACACAGATAGAAAAATTTAAAACTTGGATATAATTTACTTTGGCACTGCGCTGATTTGGGGAATTTGTTTTCTAAAATATGGAATTGATATAAAGCTCTGATTTTAATATTTTCGAAAATTTAAGTAAGATTAATATTCAATTGAGGTTTTAAATACATAACATTTACAGATTTGAGTCTATTGCGCTGATACAACATACGGTTTTGAAATGCTAAAATTTGTGTATTCCTGCGTGTTTTATAATAGCAAATCGCAACTTGGTATTTCTGTTTCGTTAGGTATTTGTTTAGGCGTGCTATCTATAGTCGTATTGCTCATTATACGGACTAAAATTGAAGGAAAACATGTCATTTTTCCTTCAATTTTGATTAGTTTTGATACGTTTTATGTCAAAATTGAAGGAAAAATGTCATTTTTTTCCTTCACTTTAGTCCGTATAATGAGCAATACGACTATAGTTACCGATTTTACCTATTTTGCAACTATCTATTTGAGGTTTGGGTGTTTTAATTTCTAATCTATCGAGATAAGTAAATACTTTTTAAATAAATACATAGGTATTTAACATAATAAATACACAGAAAATTTGAAAACTTGGATATAATTTACTTTGGCGCTGCGCTGATTTGGGGAATTTGTTTTCTAAAATATGGAATTGATATAAAGCTCTGATTTTAATATTTTCGAAAATTTAAGTAAGATTAATATTCAATTGAGGTTTTAAATACATAACATTTACAGATTTGAGTCTATTGCGCTGAAACAACATACGGTTTTGAAACGCTAAAATTTGTGTATTTCTGCGTGTTTTATAATAGCAAATCGCAACTAGGTATTTCTGTTTCGTAATAATTAGCTTAGGTTTAGTTTACTTACGGCATTTCGTCATTCCACTGGCCGGTGTGGTGTTTCGACGACGAATTACTGCGAGCGAACTTTGGGAGAATTATGAATTTTCCTCAAAAAATGGATGATAGATGATGGATGATGCATGATGGATGATGGATGATGGATGATGGATGATGGATGATGCTGGTGGTGGTGGTGGTGGTGGTGAAGGTGGTAGTGGTGGTGGTGGTGGTGGTGGTGGTGGTGGTGGTGGTGGTGGTGGTGGTGGTGGTGGTGGTGGTGGTGGTGGTGGTGGTGGTGGTGGTGGTGGTGGTGGTGGTGGTGGTGATGTTGATGATGACAATGAATAATGATGATGATGCTTCGTAAATTCACGTTTTTCGTGGTAGGTACCTGAAATATGTACCTAACCTACTTTGTACAATCACAACACTCCAACGCAATTCATATATTCTAATGAAGCAACTCATAATAAAAATGATCGAACTTCACTTAGAAGTTCGTTTGATCATATATTAAGTTTATGAGGATGTATAGATGTCTGAATGTACCTAAAGACACCCCGGACACTCCACTGAATTCCTATACAAAAACCGCGTTCTAACTACCTATTACACAGACACTACCTACATACATGATTTCGAAACAAAACCTCTAAGCTAAAGGAAAAAGGGAATACTGGACCAAGAGACTTTACGGTTATAGTTATAGGTGTTGTTTTAACCGTTTCGCTGAAAAAAAAAACCAGATTTTTGAGAATTTGAATAAAATTTTTAGCATAGGTACATGAGATGGATGGGGTTTTTGCGCAGTTTGTTGAAAACGGTGTTCCTAATATTCCTACCAAATGGCCATGCCGATTTTGTATGGGAGGTTGGTGCCTTTTTTATATCGTGCGGCCATCAACCACACATCAAAATATAAACTCTTAGGAGTATAGCAAACAATATTGTGAGAACATTATACAGCTTCACTCAGTCAGGACCGAGTTATACAGGGTGAGTTTTTCAATAGTATCTCTATGGGTAAATCTGAAACTATTACCAATAGCGAAAAACACTCAAAAGAGTCTCATAAGCGATTTGGAAAAAAAAGTAAAACTGCATCATTACATTATAAAAATAATCATTTTCCTGGCCAGGAATCGAACCTGTTGGTTAAAAAAAAAACTTTTTATATTATTATACCATCCGTTATTGTAAGTGATAAGAATCAATTGCTGAGAAGAAACTACATCCGACAAACTAATAAAAAAAAGTTATAGGTAGGTAATCTACGAAACACTAAAAGTTTTAATCAGTTCATTATAAATCAACACTTTCCATTAGTTTAGCGCATACAGTTTCTTTTCAGAAGTTGAACACTATCGGATGGTACAATAATACAGAAAGTTTCTTTTAAAATCATTAGATTTTAAAAATAATAATTTTCGTGGCCGGGAATCGAACCTTTTTTTGATTAAAACTTTTAGTGTTTCAATCACAATCGCTTATTAGACTCCTTTGAGTGTTTTTCGCTATTGCTAATAGTTTCAGATTTGGCCCTAGAGGTACTCTTGAAAAACTCACCCTGTAGCCTGTATAACTCGGTCCTGACTGAGTGAAGCTGTATACTGTTCTCACAAATATTGTTTGTTATACTCATAAGAGATTATATTTTAATGTTTGGTTGATGGCCGCGCGAAACAAAAAAGGCACCACTTTCCGGCATAGGCTTTTCAGCTTTCTGGGAATTCTACCCTATTTTCACCCCTATTTTTCGGGCTATTATTATTTTTTGACCTGACTACTAAGCTAAAGAAGAAAGGGCAACTAAAGTAAAAAACAACTATCATTTTAAAATTCTAAAAAGTTTAATTGCCTTTCGCGTAGTACTTGCGAACCGTCTATATCTGTTTCATTTTCGGTGTCTCGGTTTTTAACTAGTGCTTCTTCTGTTTCACTTTCAGTGTCCATCCATGTCATTTCTTCTTCCATCTTTTCTTCTTCTGTCTTTTGATCCATTTTTGTAGTTGTCATTTCAGTGTCTATCCATGTCAGTTCTTGTTCTATCTTTTGATCTATATTTGTAGTTATCATTTCTTCTTCCATATTTTTCTGCTCAATTTGTTTATCTCTGTTTTTAGTTGTCACTGTCGATTCATTTTCCATCTTTTCCTCTTGTATATTGATGTTATTAGTTGTCACTGTCAATTCATCTTCCATCATTTCCTCTTCTATCTGTTTATCTTTATTAGACATCTCAATCAACTTATTTTCTTTCAGCTGATTTTTCTTCTGTTTGACTTCAATAGATCTTAAAATATAATTTGGGTCTCTCAATGGCATCGACCTAGAATGTCTTGGATCCACCAATTCTGGCAGAATACAATCTATGTAAAATGTCTTTAATTTTTCCTCCATAACTTTTTCCCAAAAAGTATCATCCCTTTCAATTATTTCGGTAATGACTCGGTTATTTTCTCCGTGCCATATTCCGAAAAGACATTTGGATGCTTTTGTAATGTGTAGCTGCCCTTGAATTTGGAAGAACCAATCGTGGTTTTTATTAATTTCTAATTTATTATTTTTCTTTTTGTAAAATGTTATCTTTTTTTGGCTTACGGCCTCGTCAAACCCAAATTTTATAGCTGTGATTGGGCATTTCACTTCGACAATTGTATCTTCATCGATAATTCCATCCGGAGTAGCTCCAAGGTATGGAATGTCTTCGTCTATAAATAAACCACAAGCCTTTATTTCTACATTCTCTTGCTTAGCTAGTTGATTTATAGCTAATTTTTCATGATCACGCCCATGTTTTATTGACTGCACGTTATTTAAATTACTTTTGTAGAGTAAATTTTTAACGAGGTTTGTGCAACTCACGTCCATTCTTCTCTTGATTACCTTGCCAAAATTGGATGCGGTTAGCATGTTTCTTCTTACCTCCATCCATTCACTAGATCCACTTTGTAGGACTGTTTCTTTCTGAATTTTGTTCCTTTCTTCTTCAGTTTTTCCTAAATTATTAAGAAAAGTGTTTTTTTCTCTTTCGTACATGTCAGCCAACATATCTGGCTTTACACATTTTTCCCCGTAATCTGAGTCCTGTCCTTTTTGAAATAACCTTTTCTTTTTTCTTGAATATTTTGCCATCAATTTAGATTTTCTCAACCGTCTTTCTTCTAAAATACGAATCTTGCCTCTTGGACTACTTCTCACAATAGACTTATAAACTGAAGATACTACTTTTTGGGTATTGAACGACACCGCTGCAGCTTGGCACCTCGTTTGATATGATCCTTTTCGACTAAAATTTATGCGTTTACCGCCCACGAACTTTGCTACAATACTATTGTAGCGTTCTACGGCGTTGCTGTCAACATCGTGTATTAAGCTTGGTGAATGAGAAGCAACATTGGACAGTAGTAGACAAATTCGACTCCACAAGGAACTTGTAAATAAATCATTGTTGGTAGCTTCCGCTGAAGGTTCTTTTGAACAAAAGTATATTTTACACCTGCTATGGTCGTCAAAGGCATGTAAATGAGCTAATAGAATGTCATTATAAAGCAGTTCTACATTCGCATTTTTTACGGATTCGGAATCTGATGTGTACCTTTGTATTGCCATGCGAATTGTTTTCCTCATAATCATAATCTTAGATTGGTTTATACATTTTCTGAAACGCAAAGGGTATTTCGTATCAGTCTTCAAATGCTCAATTTTGTTACAAAAGTTTCTTAAAATGTGATTGCGACATTCTATTTTTTGAATTGTAACATGTGGGTACGGTCGACTTTGTAGTAATTTTGAGTACGTACTTGAGTCTCCGTCTGAAACCATCCGACCATAAATGAGCTGATGCATCTCAATGGATCTCTTAAAACCTTCCAGAAGTATCGCTGATTCCATTCCAGTCGAAGACCCAGAGTAGTTTTTGTAACAAACATGCTCTTTTGGGTCACAGTTTTTTTTTTCAGCTTGTAAGCAGATGCAACAGTATTTGTTTTTTACTCCTAAAAAGAGTATTTTTCCAGTTTTTTTCCCAATTATTGCAGCTGCTCCGGAGAGTGCGGAGTAGTTTTTTTTATAGGTTCTCTTACTCCAGCACCCATCTACTATTACATCGATAATTGGTATGCCTTCTTTGTCTACTCGTCCTTCGGCGATAGCATGATTCCTTTCTTCTTCAGCAGCTTCATTCATTGATTCAAGCGCTATCTTCTCCCATTTATCCGACAGTTGTCCGTGACAGTCTTGGTATAAATTTGACGACATCAGTGGCAAATCCATTGCTGCGGACAACTCTTCAAGTTGTGCATGGCCGCACCCAATCGAAATTGCACCCGCTACAGCCCGGCGATTTATATCCAAATCGTTAGGAGGATCGTTCTCTACATAAAATTTCAGTTTGCACATTTTGCATTGCAGTGTGAATTTGGATCGTAATCCTATCTGTTTCTCGCCCACTATGTCAACACAGCCAAGACCACAATTTAAAGGGCCATGATTGGAAATTTCTTTTATTTTTCCATAAAAATGGTTTATATCTAATATGCGTCTACCTATAGGTGTAGACGCATATTGTGATTCTGTGGACTCTGCCTGCAACAATCAAAGTTAAAAAGATTAATATCTGGGCGACAGAGCTCTGCTCGGGTGAAAATAAAGAAAAAAGAAAAAGAAAAATGAGTTATTTAAAAAAAGCTAGGTTGGAAAGCTAGCCACCACCTACTAACGCCATCTATAACACAAATGCTAATTTTACTTATTTTAAACATTTTGGAATATTGGCAACCAACTAACGCCATCTGGTGGTTTAATTACGAACCACATTGCACTTGTAAATCTTTTTGCGTGAAAATGCCGAGGAAACGAATTTTCCCAGATATGAGACATAGCTAGATCGGTTCTTCGCCCCCGTAAACCGCTGTACCACAAATTTCATCGAAATCGTTAGAGCCGTTTTCGAGAACGTAAGTACAAAATAAACAAACAAACAAATATTGCTCGTTTAATAGAATAAGTTAATGAAGGCAAAGGGAAGCGAAAAAAGAATAAAAATCTCCCCTCGATTTCTACCAACTGGGAGAACAAACTTGGAAATATGAGTCATTTATATCCGAAGAGATATCTGCCGTGCCGGGGGATTACAGTCGTGAGCCTGTATTTGTATTTGAGTCATTATAATAATAATGTACCATGATAGGTAGTAGCTACCTCTATTTCGAAGCCATCTTCAATTGGTTCTTCTGGTACTACATCTTCAACTGGTTTTTCTGGTAATATTGTCATTGGATTCAGCTGTAACATATAAAATCGTAGGCTAGGTATTTATTTGTCACTAGCTGACCCCGCAAATTTCGTATTGCTTTAAGCATACCTAAATGGAGAGAAGCATGTATAAAGAGAAGCAGAGAAGCTTGAAAGGAGAGGAGAATGGAAGAGAGAAAATCCATATCCATATCACCAAAAAGTTCCATGAAGGTCCTGACTTCATCATCATTATCAGCATTGTGTTTCACTCATCAAGCTCTTTCATTTGATACCCATAATCACTAAAGAGTTCCATGGAACAGGTCCTGACTCTATCATCAGATCAGCTTGCTGTCACCATTTTATTATATTCCTAGTTTCAACTCAATCGGCCTTTTATTGAGGAGTTCTGTTGAACAGGTCCTGACTCCATCAGATCATGACTTTGAAATTTTTACAGGACAATATTTTAAGTACCTACTTTCTAACAAAAAAAGAGTCAATCAAATCGGACAACGCGTTAATGAATTACAACCAGATACTCATTTTGACTTTCATCCCCTCTCCCAAGGAAACCGTGTTGAATTTCGGGATAAAAAGTATCCTATATTATACCTCATAGTATGCACTCAAATCATGCTAAGTTTCATTTAAATCCATTCAGTAGTTTCGACGTGATGCGCGGCCAAGATACAAACAGACAGACAGACATGAATAAAAAAATTACAGTTTCGGCTTCAGTATCGATTATAGAGTGCCCTCCAAAGTGCACTTATAAGTATTGATTAGTCCGGTCAAAATAGCCCGAGAAATAGTAGTACCCTTGCACACATTCACAGAAAGCTGAAAATTACCCTGAATGTTAGAAACACCATTGTCAACAAACTGAAAAGTCCCCATGGATCCCGAGTATGCAAAACTTTTTATCAGGTTTTATTAGGTCAAAGTTGTCAAAAATAAGTTTATTTGGATTTTTAAATCGCAATAACTCAGAAATGGTGAATCTAAGGAAAAATAAATGTGAAAATCTGGGCAAATTTTGTGGAGAAAAGATGACGTGGAGAAAGCATGATGATCACACTTCGGTCTAAACTGATTTTACGATAAAACTAGCCGTTTGGCTGAAAAATCTAAAAACCGATTTTTGACAACTTTGACCTTGAATAAAAATTTTGCATACATGGGATCGATAGCACACCCTGGACACTCGACGAAATCAATGCAAAAGCGGCGTCTAACTACCTATTACACAGACACTTACTACACAATGTCATTTTTGTACGCGCGCAATTGTGTGCGTGAAGTAAGGTTGTCAGTGTTGTCACCGTGTAGGTAAGGTTGTCAGTGCGCGCGGGGCGCATCCCTAGCTCAAAGTCAGTCCCTCGCCAGCCCAAATTCGGACGCGCGGTGAGGAAGCCCTGATTGGTTAGGGGGGGGGGGGGGGGGAATTTTTGCATGGGTGGATGTATATTTTGACCGGACTAATGTTTATGCAAACGAAATATTTTAACAAAATAAATAGTAATAGGTATGTCAATGTCAAAACTTATCAAAAATGTTTCATGAATATCTACATTATAAAAAAGGCTCTATACCGTTTTTGCCCATTCTCCTTTACATTTCAAAACCAATTTCATACCTTTTTTTCATGTAGGCCGGCCGCATACGCACGTTTTTCGTATACGTTTTCCGAATTCGTTTTTTTTTGAACGTGTGCGGCATGTAGAATAATTTGTATTGAATGCGTGCATTCCGAATTCGGAAACCGAATCAGGAAACCGAACGTATGCGGCCGGCCATACCGTTTTTGCCCATTCACCCAGATTGCTTGTAAGACAAAGCAAGGTAATCGTAAGTAGGTACCTACCTATGTTTTCGAATTGAATAAAATATTTTTGAATTTGACTATGGATGTTTTACCGTATGATGTTCTAGTATAGGCATTAGCACTCCAGTTTCAACTTGAAGTTGTTCGGTCTCTGTACACCTGTAAAGGAATAATAATGTAAGATCAGCAGAGTCATTCTGTACAAGACTCACTTCGAATTCACTCAAGTGACCGAGCTCACTAAATACGCAAGAATGTATTGTAATTGTTTGTAGTAAGATTCAAATTTCGAATACGATATTTGAAATCTCACAGCGGATTCAGCGCTCCGACGTTCGAAGTGAGTTTACAGAATGAGCCTACAGTAGATTTCAAATTTCGTATTCGAAATTTAGTACAGAATGCCTCTGCTGTAGGCTCATTCTGTAAACTCACTTCGAACGTCGAAGCGCTGAATCCGCTGTGAGATTTCAAATTTCGTATTCGAAATTTGAATCTTACGACAAACACTTACAATACATTCTTGCGTATTTAGTGAGCTCGGTCACTTGAGTGAATTCGAAGTGAGTCTAGTACAGAATGACTCTGCAGATGAGTCTATGAATAAGAAGCAAAGAATACGGGTCGCTCTGATGTGTCGTCGCGTCGCGTCTCGGTGACCCAGATTCATTACCTACTCTCAAGTGCATCTAAGTAGGTACTTAGTTTAGTTAGGTACTAAGTAGGTACTTGTTTACATACTTACCTACTTACTATCCTGGCGCGTCGACCCCAAAGTGGGTCTTGGCCTCCGACACAATAGAACGCCACCGGCTTTTGTCCTTGATCACGTGCTACGGATGGGGGAGGATCGAGCAGCAAAACGTGATTTCCAAGGAGTGCCGATCGGACGGCGACCAGTCGGCCGACCTAGATACCTACAGGTGGAAGGATGACGTGGAGAAAGACCTTCACTCACTTCATGTGTTCACGGATTGGACGGAGGCGGCACAGGACTTGTTTACCTACATGTTTACATCTATCTTCGTTCATTTGTTCTTTTCTACCTATTGTCCGCACGCGAGTTGAGTGCAGAGCTTAGGAATCGGTGAGTGTTGAAGCACAAGGACAACACCATAGGTAGCTACACTGCAGCGACGCCGCCGTCGCGCGGATTGGTTTTACAATGTGAATTGATTCGTAGGTACTTACATATCTTTTATTCTTGCGCCAGAGAGGTCCTAACTATTTATGTAGTTGGTATCTTATCTAGCAGTAGTAGGTATAGGTAGGTAGTTACTTACTCGATATCGTTTTCTTTTGGAATCGGTATAATATTTTCTTTATCGGAAAGTTGTCTTTTTCGCGACCTCCTAAAATAACAAACATACAAACATAAGAATCTACATAATATTTCTAATAGGTAGGTAGTAAACAACAACAATTGATACCATTGTAGGTAGAAGAAGTAAATTGGTAGTAGGTAGGTATTTACTTACGTTACTTCTGTCATCTTTTGAGCTTTCAGAGCTCTGGTTTTCTTCAGGTTACTAATCTTCGGCATTTTCAAAAGCTACTATCGTAGGTAGAAACTAAGTGTAGATTCACACAACCACACAACAACACTATACTTACAAAAATAGTACAAGCGTCCATGCGCGACTTAAAAATTATTACCTACTTTACGCTTATTTACTAACTTATTTACTTATTATCTAACACTAAATAAAGCGTCCATGCGCGAATAACTTTCAATTAAAACACTAAATAAAACGTCCATGCGCGGATAACTTATAATAGGTACTAAATAAATCGTCTCTGTGCGAATAGCATACAATATTAATAAGCCGACAAGCAAAAAAGGTGAGTGCGAGGCAGACGAACACAACCTTCCCGTACGACAGTCAGCGTTACTCTGCCGCCCGTCGCCCGCGCAACCATAACGCCCACTAATTGTTCGGAAAATTGAAAATATTTAATTGCCACGAGAAAAACCGTCGCATCACAAAATCAAAAGTTCAACTTGAAGATAAAGTCTTTATGCACATTTTGGTGAAAGAAAAATGTCAAAATTTTATGTCGTTTAGACGTTGAATCGAATCAAAAGTCGAAAACAGGTACACTTTGTAATTTTTTTTCACATAGTAAATAAACAGGTAGAACTTTTTTGTAAGTACACTTTGCAGATAAAAGATCAAAGAATGACATATATTTTTTTGAGCACATAAAACTGATTCCTCTTTGAGGAGAATGCCTCCAAATAAGACCAATCAGCTCCTATATTCGCCTTAATTACTTTTAAGTACCTACAATGTAGCTTTATAATATTAAAAAATCAAATGATATGTCGTGTCGTCGTTCGCGTCAAGGCTGCATTACACCGGGGCAACATTGTGCGGTATACTACATATTGTGGCATGGGGCACCTTGTGGCATGCTACAAATAGAAAGCATTTGCGGCATTAGTGGCATGCGGCAGCCTATTTTACGCCGAGGCAACATCGTGCTTGGATCAGTCTGCTACATGACGCAAGGTGTTGCCTTGTCGCACGGTTCTTGCCACAATGTGCGACATTTTTTTATTCTGTAGCATGCGGCCTTGTGGCATGCCGCAATGCCGCATAGTGTTGCCCCGGTGTAATGCAGCCTTTACACTGTTGCCAGCGCGAGGCCCGCGTGGCGAAAAAGTGATGTGTATTTGTTTGCCTAAACAATTGTGAAAAGGTGTTTTGTCTTCTCTCAATTTGGAATATTTCCGAAGTTATTCCAAGCTTATCCTGTTTCAAGACACGGCATAAATAAATCCATACAAATATCTTATTACTTTATTCACACGCGAATAACTAACACTACTTATTCGGTGAACACACGAGTAGTAAATTCGTATGATCTAGTTGGTAAACTGTGTTGGCGAAGTTTTAGGCTGTTAAAACGCTAAGTAAATTACTTGATAAATTAAGTACTTACCATTTTTTAACAGAGAAATCGTTATCCAACAGTTAGTCCTGATGTTAAGTTATTTATTTCCTATTTTGTGGGTATGAAAAATTTCAAGTTAACGTTTGTCCCACCGCAAGAATCAAACCTAGGCTTCACCCGGGCATTCATTCGCCACGCTACAAAGATCATCAAAAATTAAACTGTTCAAGTAACAAATGACTAGGTAAGAACATTATGCCAACATGCCAGGATTTCGATTTCTGTTTTTATGTTTATTTTAAATGTACCTATTTAAGGATGACATTTTTATTGTATGATTTCATTTGTGTGAATTAAGATTAAGAATAACTACGCTATTGCATTAAGGGCACCCTGTTATAATAGATGTAATGAGAAATAAATACTTAAATACTTAAATTAAATATCTACTTACTAAAACATTCTACAAAGCTTTACATAAAAAATGCAGTCACCGGAAACCAATTCCCAATGGCTGAAATAATAACTCCACAACCCGAATATCCACATTCATCCGAGCTATCATTTTTGCAAAACTCAATTTTTCCATTGTTACCAAATCTGACAAAACCATCACGAATCACAAAACTGCAGACAACAGCTGAAAATAATGGAGAAAAACCACCAAACAACGTTAATCCAATCTCTCACATCATTGGCTTAAAGTTCAATATGGGTTATCAAGAAACCACCATCGCAAACAGAAAACTTCTATAATATTTCATTCGTAGCTCGAACTTTTTGTGACTGACAATAAAGTTGATATTTGTTTGGAGTGTTCTAGCAAAGGTAAAAGGGTTATTATCGATATTGTTAATTGTGGACGTGTCGTGTGCATACAGATCGTAGACAGAGTAACAAATAGATTGCTAGATACATTAATTTTCAGTCACACAAAATATTTTTTTTTTGTAAAAAAATTGACAAAACATATTTTTGCCCGTTAGCGCGTACCGCCTTTTTCTTTGGTTGGTTGGAATTATGTTCTGACCCCTGATTGTATATCTGTGATAGCGACCAAAATCGGTCTCAAACCGTCAAATATGACAGTTCAGTGACCACGCAAGTAGCTCTGTCACTCTCATTTTAACGAGACCGAAAGCGACAAAAGATAACTACGCGACCGTTTTGACGGTTTTGAGACCAATTTGAGGTTTGAGTTTGAAACAATTTAGACAATCAGCCCGCTGAACTAAAACTATGGATTCACTTATTTTTTATTTTTATTTTTTTTAACGAAAATAGGTTCGCGTTTGACCACACCCTGCCTGATGATTTTTTGTCTCTTTCGGCGACATGCTAGCTGGTAGTCTATATTATACTATGTCTATGGTACAGATGGACCCGATATCAGCTGCATAATTTCCAGTTGATGATCTGTTATGGAGTTAATATATGGATATCATCTGATCGTAATTGGGTTCATTATGTTTGAATGGTGGAATTATTCGTTTGAATGGTGAAAATTGTTCAAACATTTTGAGATAGATCAAAATAAAGTAATTCATGAAGCATTTTATAAGATGACTTTTTAGAACAGCAGAACTTTTACAATGTAGACTTACCCCATTGTTCATAACCTCGCATCCACACGTTGGGGCCAACGTTGGCCCCAATGTCACTCGCCAACGTGTGGATCTAGCAAAATCAGCCCCAACGTTGGCCCCAACGTTGGGGCCAATGCAATTTTGTCAGCTCCACACGTTGGTGAGAGGCATTGGGGCCAACGTTGGCCCCAACGTGTGGATGCGAGGTCACTGTTTTTGTATTTTTGTAAATTTACAAGGCTTTTGTAGTGAAACGACCATGGATGCGTATTGACTGATTTATTGTTAAATAATCCTACCCACATTATACATTATAAATCTATGATACCACAACATCTTCCCCCTATAAAATAAGATTAAGGATATATACCTACATACCTTTTTATCATTATTCGATTAACATGCAAAATCTACTAATTAACACATTAACGTAGGTATCTATACTTAGTATATAGGTAATATTCAGCATGCGCACATAATATATACAAATCTATTTCATGATAATTTAGAATACTAAATTGAGCAGAAATAAAGAACATTAAATTAGAATTGCAATTGTGAACATTAATTCCTACCTGACATGAAATACAATTTAGGTAAGTACTTATTTGTAATTATGAAATATTAAATTGAAATTAATTATGCATTTATTTATCTAACATTTTCTTGTATTGATTCACTTAACCTACCTACCTACCCATTATATCATTGCATCTTCTTATACATGACAAGCCGATCAAGATTAGGTAGGTACTTACTTAGTAGGGTATTTTATCTAATTTAAATTTATTGCTTATTTTGCACAACGGGTACAGAGTTGGACAAGATAACACAATGAAGCACATAATCATTTAAAAATTTAATTCTTTCTTTTCTTAGCTTCACGTGCGGCTAATCTTTTAGCTCTTTCTGACAATATATTATGTTCTGGCTCAGTATATTCAACTGTTTCCTTCACTGTTTGACTAATTGCATTATTCGCTTCCTCAACGGTATCATCGTACACACTATCACTACTCTCACTCCTTTCATCATCATCATTGTTCACCACCCTTTCATTATGTGCAGGCGTACTTAATTTTAATAGATGTCTACGATTACGACGGAAAACTCTGCCCGAGTTATCCTTTACAAAGTATGAGCGCGGCTGAGCAGCGCGGTCAGTGACCCGCACCTGTCGCCTCCTACTGCCATCCACGGCAATCGCATCATCGCCTGGACTGAGGGCGGGTAGCTCCCGCGAGTGAGCGTCATAACACCTCTTCGAATAGACTTGCTTACTAACTATATTTTCATAATCAACTTCATTATTCCGAGCCGGGTTGAGCTTACTTTTAAGAATAGGTAGACGAGTGTTCAGTTTTCTACTCATAAGAAGTTCTGCCGGACTCGCAATACCGTCCCTCGGGGCAGTTCTGTAGTTTAGCAAACTCAGATAAAAATCCGAACCATCATCCAGTGATTTCTTTAGTAAAGTTTTTATAGTGCGCACTGCGCGTTCAGAACGGCCGTTAGATTGAGCGTAGTTTGGTGATGACGTAATGTGACTAAAGGTCCATTTCTTTGCAAAGTCTTGGAATTCTTTCGACGCGTATGCCGGACCATTGTCCGTTATCAGTTCATGCGGAATGCCGTGGCGCGCAAACTGATCTTTCATTGCTTTAATTACACTTCTAGACGATATACTAGAGATGGGACATACTTCAACATAATTAGAAAAATAATCTACTAATATCATAAAGTATTTTTTATTATATTCAAATATATCGGAGCCTAGTTTTATCCACGGCAAACTAGGTATGGTGTGAGCCATCAGTGGCTCCCGCTGCGGCATAGCAGCATGTTCTGCGCACACGCGGCATCGGCGTACCGCACGTTCGATGTCGTGCGACATACCCGGCCAGTACATTACTTCACGCGCGCGCCTTTTACACCTGTCTATCCCTAAATGCCCTTCGTGTACTCTTGCAATCATATCCTCACGAATTGCAGCCGGAATGAACACTAAATCATTTTTAAACAAGATCCCTTCATAATGCCCCAGAACATCCCTATGTTCCCAAAGTGATCTCACATTTTCATCAGTTTCATGCTTGTTCAACGGCCAACCTTCCTTTACATAGCGAATTAACGACTGACACACAGCATCTCGCTTTGTGTGCTCTCTAACCATGTTAATTTTCTCATCGCTGAATGATACATTCTTTATTAAAAAACAAGATTGAATCTGCACCTCATCAGACACTTTTTCATTCATCAATTCCTTCATCGGAGCGCGTGACAGTGTATCCGCCACAAACATGTATTTACCAGGTTTATACATAGCAGTGAAGTCGTACCTTTGAACGCGAAGCATCATACGCTGTAACCTAGCCGGAACATCATTTAACGGCTTTTTAAATAACGCCTCAAGAGGTTTGTGGTCGGTTTCTACTACCACGTCACTTTTACCGTATATGTACTGATGAAACCTTTCAAGCGCGAAGACAATAGCCAACATCTCCTTCTCGATTTGAGCATAGCGCTGTTGAGTTTCAGTCAAAGTTAGAGAGGCAAATTCTATCGGACGACCGTTCTGTAGCAAGACGGCACCGAGCGCGTGCGAGCTGGCGTCCACCGACACGACGGCCGGCTCGGCCGCCGCGAACAGCGCCAGCACCGGCGCGCTACACAAGTCACTCTTTAAAGTTTTCACTACTTCATCTTCACACGCTCCCCACTGCCATTCATTATTTTTCTTTAACAAGTTCCTCAATGGAGTAGCTTTTTCGGAATAATTTGGAATGAATTTACATAGAAAGTTTACCATTCCCATAAATCTTTCTAACTCCTGCCTATTCTGTGGAGATGGCATTTCCTTAATAGCCTTCAGCTTACTTTCATCTATTTGCATCCCTTTGACACTGAACTTGTGTCCTAAATATGTAACCTCAGAGACATTAAACTCGCATTTCTCATTATTGAATTTTATACCTACCTCTCTAGCACGATCCATTAGCCGTTTCAAGCGTTCATCATGTTGACGCTCATCCGATCCCCACACGATAATATCGTCGACAAACGAATCTACACCCTCTAATCCCTCAAGCAGCTGTTTAACCCTACAGTGGAATACTTCAGAAGCTGAATTTATGCCGTACGGGAGACGTAAGTATTGAAACCTTCCGAATGGTGTCCCGAACGTGCATAGATCTGAACTCTCATCATCCAAAGAAATCATCCAGAAGCCAGATCTGGCATCTAGTTTGCTAAAACACGTAGCTCCTTTCAATTGCGTAGATATTTCCATCAATGTAGGTAGAGGAAAATGTTGACGACGTATTACTTTATTGAGTGGACGGGGATCCAAACAAACGCGAATGTTACCATCCTTTTTTGCGGCTACTACAATAGCATTCACCCAGGGAGTAGGATGAGTCACCTTTCTTATCACACCCATACCTTCCATGCGCTTAAGTTCATTTTGCAACTTTGCTCTCAAACTAATAGGTATTTTCCTAACGGGACAGATGCAGGGAGATGCGTCTTTATCTATAGGTATCGTGTAATGTCCGGGTAGCCGCCCCAGACCTTGAAATAAGTCACTGTATTTATCTATATCCAAAGTATATACCCGTTGCACCAAATTCATTTCCTCCATAGCATGTTTACCTAAAATACTTTCGCAATTGTGATCTGATATAACAAAATTTATAGAATATGTACTATTTTTATACATCCAATTTATATTACACGATCCAACAATAGGCAAAAAACTACCGCAGTAGGACATCGCTTTGGGTTTCACCGGGCTCAAATCATTCATCGTAAAACCTAATTTCATGAAATTGTTCTTGGAGATAACATTCAGATCGGCGCCGGTATCTAGCTTGAACACATGTTCTACCATCCTATCTAAAAGAATTAAAGTCTCATACCATTTATCCTCAGATCGCGAATCACTCGGCACACCTACTGTAGAAATATAGTACAGATCGTCCTCCTTGTCTTCTTGCACCTGAAACACCCTATTTGACCTATTCACATTCACTGGGCACATTCTTCGATAATGGCCTTTATTACCGCACACGTAACACTTTGCGTATCTCGCCGGACATCGGGCTCCACCTTCACAGTACGCATTCCCGCACGCCGAGCACGCCTGACCACGCACAGGTAGCGAGGTTCCCGCTCCGTGCGCCCCGCTGCCGCGCGCGGGTTGGACCGGCACGCTGGGCTCACGGCCGCGCCCGCCGCCAGCGCCTCCGCGCCCGCGCTGCTGCATCCAGCCGCCGCCTCGCGTGCCTCGCCATGTTCCCCGTGGATTCCACACTGCATCCACCGACGCGCCCTTCGACTCTGCTTTGACACCTTCTATTTTGCGACCCTCCTCGTTAGAAATTTCGTTGGATTGGCATATGACGATGGCCTTTTCGAGTGTGAGTTGTTCGCTACGAAGTAACCTGTCGCGCACGGTAACTTCTCGTACGCCGCATACGATGCGATCGCGAATCAAACCGTCCTCCAGCTGCTCGAACTCGCATTGTTGACTCAGGAGTTTTAAAGCGGTCACGTACTCGTCGATGCTTTCTCCTTGTTCTTGGTTTCTCGTAAAGAACTTAAATCTCACCATCGTGGTATTCGGTTTCGTTCCAAAATGGCCGTTGTATTTTTCAATGAGTTTTTCGATGTCATCACGATCACTTTCAGAGTCGAACTTGAAGGTTAAAAATATGTCATAACCTTCGGGGCCGATTAGGTTAATCAGCAAACTAGCTTGCATATCCTTTGATTCCTTATAAACGCCCGACGCCTTGAGAAATACTTTGAACTGTTTGAGCCATTTACGCCACGCGTCAGCGCGATTCGCCGGACCTCCATCCAACAATAATTCTGCCGGCGGACGCGCATGTTCCATTGTACTTATCGTTTTTCACTATTTTCCGTATTTATACACCGATCGAATCATATATTTTGCACACTGATACCAATATCCCGTTAGTTTTTAGTATCACCGCTGTCACCATGTAGTGAAACGACCATGGATGCGTATTGACTGATTTATTGTTAAATAATCCTACCCACATTATACATTATAAATCTATGATACCACAACAGCTTTGGAGATGGTTTTTTTTGTCACTCTGTGTCAATGAAAAGTGACGGCAACAGATTCAAAGTCAATGTCAAATTCATTTATTCAATAAGATCACCACTTTTAAATGAATGACTTAGCATTTGAGCTCTAGGAAGCCTCTTAGTCCATTATGAATAACAGGATAACTTTTTAAACTAACGTAATTGGGACATTTTTAAAGGAAGATTGTAGGATCTTTACTTTTATATCAAAGTTGATTTTATATAAGTAGTTGATTTTATATATTTCTTGAAGTTATTTATAAGTAAGCCTGCGGAGAGAAAAACTAAATTTAGTTACGTCTAGTCACTTAGGTCAGACGTTTCAAAGTGATCTAGTTAGTTTATATAGAATTCTCTTTTTATTTTTAGAGAAAAAATAGGACTTAGGTACTTTTCTCATTTGAAAGGTTATCTACCAAAATAAAACAAGTGTGCTTTAATAATAATAATAATAAAACGTTTATTTCAGGCAACAATAGTACAAGTGAAAGATGTTAAATACTTATAACTATAGTATACCTTATAGTCTAACATACATAATATTATAAACTTATCTACTAGCACGTAATGTCTGTGACGTGTGACACTCGGTATGTGCTGTGATCGGTAGTCTTCCCCGAAAACGCCGGAACAGCACATTCTTCGGCCAGAATTCTTCCTTAGTGAAGGTCGAAAGATTTTCAGTTGGAATACGCACCACAAAATATTTAGTGTGCACCAGTGTTCCGCAAAGGGTGTGCCGCGACACACTGGTGTACCGTGGTGATGTTGTGCCTCGAAAAATAACGTTACCTATCAGTTAAGCTACTCCAAATTTGGATGCATCTAAACAAGCTCATACTTCGCACGAAAAAATTGATTTTTCCTTTACTTACCTCCAAAATTTTCCAATTTCCTAGATGTACCTTGAACACAAAAAGTTGGCGGAACACTGCTTTAGACCACACGACTGAAGTAAAACTTCCATTCGCCTCGCCCGATCACATTTTTGTAACGCTCTCGTCACGCATTTAGCTTACTCCCCAAGTCGAGCGTGCGTAAAGAAGTTTCAAAAAATCAGTAAGTAACTTATTCTAATAATAACAAATCTATCAATTTCAACTCAAAACCATTCAAATGAATCTAAGGAACGGAAATGAGTCCAGAAAAGTTATTTAATGACCACCTGCCTAAAGTCAAGTGACGGAGATTCCGAGAACAAGCATTACTTTCAAATGATGTTACAATGCAGTCGCCTCCATGTCTGCACGATTCTACTCTACAGGACACACTTGTCCCTCCATTCATGGATTCATTCATAAACTTTACGTTCATTCATAAGTTTAGCTATGGTAATGAATGAAGTATGGCCTCTTTTGTGCTATTCGATTTTCAAAAGAGGCTTGTGGCACAGGTACAAAATCATTACCATCATTCTGCTGTTTAGTATTTTTTGCAAGTCTTTTACACCAGGTGATAAGGTTTGATTTCCTCTGAATCTTACCTTTAGGCAGTTTTGGTAGAAATCGGTGTGTATTTCAAAAATGCATAGGACCATAATTTTTGTTGCTTTTGTGAATTTTTAAGCTCATTACAGCAACAATGCTGATCTCGTTTGAATGGCGAAAGTGTGTTAAGAGCAGACAAGAGTCGAAGTCAAAAGTCAGACTGGAATGTAAAAAAGTGCTCGTTTTTAAAAGCTTTTATTTAACTTGCAATGTATGTAAGTATGTATGTATGTATGTTAGTTAGGGTCAAATCTTGCGAGTTAAATTTGACCCACTGCCCAAAGTCCGATTGAGCTAAAATTTTGCACATTTATTTTGTTCTCTGATTTTTAGATTTACTTGGGTAGTAAACAAGAATACATTGTACCTAAACTCGATACATCTCACGAAAAGATTTTATAACATACTTATTAGATAAATAAATTGTGTAGGTAATAAATTGACGGGTTTAATTTATCTTTGAAAAGTTTATTTTCTTCCTTTTAGAATAAATACTTAAAAGCTTTTTTAAAAAGATTTTTTATTTAAATTTATTTTGAATAAAAAAAAAACGCAACTCAGTACAGTAACTCGAAGTACGATATCGATACACGATTATCTCCAGCAAACCTCTTGGTAGAAGGTTAAGGTTCTCTTTATGATTTTGCTCACGTAATGCTTTTTAACTTTGCACCTTATCAGAATTACCCACAGAATTCCTTTCTTCGTGCACGAAATGAAAATTAGATGATTGCATAATATCCTTTTAGATATCGGCTATCTGTAACACGCTCTTTCATTTTATACTTTTGCAGTATATACTGTAATAAATATATCAGTAGGTACTTATATCAAGTATTTTTAATGTTGATTCTAAATATTGCCTAGGTAAGTACTTACTTACTTATATAAAAAAAACATTTTTTTTTTCTCGCCACTTTTCTTAGAATTTTTAATGCGTACGAAACGCATGCCGTATTCAGTCAGTGTATAGGTACAGTCAGCGTCATCAATCGGTATCCCCCTATTGATCTTAACAAGGACCCTTTTCATTTCAACTTTGGATTTCAGTCGGATTTGCTAGTATAGGAACTCGAGCGAAATTAGATATCCATAAGTATACTAGCAAACCCGACTGAAATCCAAAGTTGAAATGAAAAGGGTCCTTGTTAAAATCAATAGGGGGATACCGATTGATGACGCTGACTGTACCTATGTGTACTACAAGTGTACGAGTATTACGTACGTGATATTAAAAAAAAACACAAAACAAATCTTTGTAGTTACATTAAACAGAGCAAAAAATATATATGTAAGTACTTAGTAGTAGGTACCTACTAGTAAAACCTAGATTAAAATTATCCATAATGTAATTTAATTACTTTCTTCGTAAACCAAAACTAAGATTACTTGCTCAAACCTCTCAAGTTTCACAACAGCTTCCTAATATCTCAAGACTTCATGTATAATGCATGCGAAACAAACATGGTTAGGTACTTGCGGACACAATATGATGGATTACTCCGTGATTACCTCCTTACCTCAACGGAGCTAAGATTGAACCGAAATTACTTTGCTAGATGAAGTAGGTATAGAATAGAATAGAATAAAATAGAACATTATTTATATAAAGCACATATAAGTAGTAAACAAACAAAAAGTAGGTACAAAAGAAGAAACAAGGGCATATAAGGTACCTACCTATACAGAATGAATTTTTAAGACGGGGCAGTAAGGGCTACCTTAACTGTTGTAGCTATAGGAAAACGTCCTTAGGAGACTGTCATTAACTTTTGAAGATATTTCGACCTGCATTCGCAGATTAAAAAAAAAATGTACAGTCAGAGAGAAAATGGCCAATTTACACAAAAACTTTTTTTGATGCCAATCGATCGATCCTGTTTCATTATAAGGATTAAAAGGCTCTATCGGACCATCTGAGGTTAGAGTACTAGAAAAGTCAGAAAGTCAACCGTGACGCGCGGTCATGTACACAACAACATAGATACAATCTTAAACCGCGCTCCGAGCCAACCGCGCATCGCCGCGCGTTCATCTGAACTTAGCCTAAACAGATATTTATGAGCCAAAATAATCCGTCAAAACAGAGGGAGTTTAAAAATTGAAAGGTTAAAAGTTAACTCGCAACACAACATCTCGAAATTAACGAACAAGAGAACGTAGGCTAATTTGAAAGGGTTGTAAGGAGGAGAAACTAGAATTTAATACCTATTTAGAAGTTTATTAGTTCAGTAATATAAATTTTGATAAAAATTAAGGTGCCTATAATGTTACCAGAATTCAGTTTTTAGTAAGAAAAATTATTAGCTATATAAAAACTCAACTTCACTTTATCTCATACCTACATTTCGAATTTAATACTAACTTGGCCTAGTAGATAAAAAACTCACACTTTCTATTAATAAAGCGAAGCGTTGTCTGATACTTCTTTAATAATTAAAAAATATCAAAGAAATCAAAAACAGTTTTACTAGTAGGTATGTAGCGACATCTACCGGTCGCTAGATGAACTACATAGACTACAGATGGCGCCACGCAACATTAGAATTCCTAGATCGCGCAAGTGCACGCCGCAACGCCGATCGGGTTATAACCAACCAACCGACAACAACTGTTAGTCGAAAGACCACGGGCAAGTGGGCCAGATGGGCCAGCCCGTTGCAGAGGAACCACCTACTCTGCCTTTGGGGAACTAAGCCACCCTGTTCCCCAAAGATATTTTAATTTTGATCAGTTCTGCTATCTATATATCGTTTGCAATTAGATGCCTCGACCGGTTATAGTGCATTTTGTAAACTTATTCGTAGTACATTACTTTGTGTAAATAAAGTTATAGTTATATTTTTCTAGTTTCCGCAAAATTCTTGGCTAAATCTGACCACTTTTAATGCTTTTATATCCCGAGTAACGTGCATTAGACAAACATTAATGGTGTACAGAGTGAACCGTATAATTTTTCGCATCAAAAGTCGGAAGGGAAAACACCCCTTTGCTTATAACTTGATTTTAAAGTTAATAAAGCACGTTGAAAATGCTTTTAAGCTACGTCCAAATTGATTTAGTGCACGTGCAGTTTCGTAACTAGAATTAACTTTGTGAGGGTAAAAAGATGTGCAAATTGTATACTATGGCAATGAAATTAAAAAATAAAGTTCTTTGATTCTTGATTCTTGAAATGTATGGAAATCAATCGCCGATGCTAAGAAAATGGCTACTGGTAACAATGACTTACATCTAGAACTTTGTCGATTTATAAATCTCCCTTTCGATTTAATCGGAGCTACATGCCTGAAACGTTGTTGATTTATAAATCCTCCTTTCGGTTTAATCGACCTAAACAGGAAAGAAATGTATTATCGAGGGTTTCCTCACGATGTTTTTCTTTCCCGCCGATGTTGCGAAAACCATTTTGAGTAATAGGAACTCTTTGTTTTTGAAACAAGGTGAAGTATAAGGTAAAATAAATGTTTTGATTACTAGGTATTCAATCATTTGTTTTTAGAGGTACATACCTACTAATTATGTTAGGTCTGGTGGTATAAGTACTTCAGAATACTTTAGCTAAGGATTTTACCTAATCACTTTTATAAAACTTGAAATCTCCACAGGCACTTTTTCATGCAAAATTTCAGAATTCTCACACCAAGTGTGATCTACGATCTACATCCACTTAAAAGTTCAGACAAAATTTGCCAAAAAGTCTAAAATTTTAGTACAAGAGGCGGCATAAAATTCCCATGTCACTTGCAGCTCGAGTGCCGTATTAATTGCGGTGCACTGTACAGTGCCGACTGAGTGGTGCTTCAACAATCATTGAGAACGTAGGTACTTCGAGTGTGCTACACGAGAGAAGCGAGCAGAGTTTTCATCGGTTATTGTCAGTAGCGTATTTTGAGTGAGCGAAGCGATGACAGAAATTTGCAATTTCGGGACATCTAGTAATATAAACAATTTATAAATTCTGGCAGTTGCTTACAGTGAGACCCTAGCTCTCTTGCTCCAGATGAATCGAAACTTGTTGTTGGGTTTTTAATCGATAACATTTTTGCATGATTCCTTTTCAATATTTTTATAAAATTAAGCTCATTTAACAAAACAAAAATAAAATAAAATACCATTTAAAATCCACTCAAAGCTGTTGAGGTGGGTTACGCGCTAAGTCAGACCCATTTTAAATCTCATTTTTTTCCGGAAATCAAAATGTATACGTACTTAGTCATAATGTACATCGTACTAGCTTCCACCCGCAGCTTCGCTCACATGGTCTTTTGATAAAAAGTAGCCTATGTCCTATTCCCGGTCATTATCTGTCCATATATTTTAAATTGTAATGCTGGGGCCACACTACCTTACCGTCTACCGGGCTGTTACCGCAATAATTATGACATTAAATTAGCGTTTAAATTACTGCATGAACTGGTGTGGTTACACTAGAGTTTACCTAGATATGTCAATAAATTAGGCGGTAAAAATATCACTTTTCAAGATGGAGGTTGAAGCTGCAGCTGTTGTGTTTTATGAGTGCCAATTATTTTTACATGAATCTTTATTTTTATATACTTATTATAAATTAATTTATACCTATATTAATCTTTATTTTTATTTATTATTTTTTAGATTTATTTAGATTGTTTCGGTAATAATTCATCGAGGATTCTTTTTTCTTTTTCAAATCATCTATCGTACTTGGAAATGATAAATTTTGTTTGATCCGACGCCAGGCATCATTTTGTATACTGCGATTTTTATACTTCTTCTGTCGGGTATCCCAAAGAGACGGTTCGGATTGCAATAATTCCAAAAACCAGAGCGCTTTTTCATTTGATCACTCCATGTCGGAAGATACGTGCGTTGCCGGTGAGCTCATATTGCACACTGGACAAACGGTAGTGTGGCCACAAACGCATTAATTACTGCGGTAATCTTCTTTGATGTGCGAAAAATACCGCCGCCGGAGCAATTGCCTACCGCCATTGGCCATATTGATTGGCATTGTAAAATTATGGCCATAAATCGTGGTTACACCTAGGTGTTGTTGAAGTTATGGCAATAATTATTGGCATATCACGGTAGTGTGGCCCCAGCATAATAGGCATGATGACAGTAATCAAGTATCGCCAAAATATTTATCTGATCTAATGAAATAGGATTCAAAGATTTTGAAAAATGTATTTATTCTCTTATTAATGTCGAAATTACTAATTTATTTGCTAAAATAAATCTACAAAATACAACAATCCGCCATGATAGCCAAAACGCTCGCCGGTGTCATGGCGTCTGTCATTGCGTCTCGTCTCTGTAAACATCCTTTTGTTTCTATAGTAACTATGTAGGCATCGCTGGTTGATATACCGATCCGTGACGTAAAAACAGACGCCATGACACCGGCGAGCGTTTTGGCGTGAATTTGAAAATTTAAATTTAAATGTACTTTTATTGCACAAAAACCTTAATTTTCTACAGAAATATGATATATTTTAGACATAATAGATACTTCTGAATATCATAGAAGAGATTTTGAAAATTAGGATTCATGCCTATTATATAGGCACAAACATACATAAAAAAATCCAAACTTTTGCATTTATAGTATGAGTGTGATGTGATGTATTGTGTATTTTTTTCTTAGATCTTTATAAATTTGCTATCGCTTAACAATATTTTGAACGCTTATCGCTTACACCCCAAACTTCTTTTGCACAAAGACCCTGCTTACCACAAACGCAATCATTTATACTATTTCCATTGTATTCTTGGCAATAAAATACATGAATCGGTTTGTCGCTTTGTCCTTTTTTCAACACCTTGACCTTTAGTGCGTTTACATAAAGTTCAAATTGTAATAGCATTTTGAATTTGCTCAATAGCTTTTGTACAATCCTTCTTCATCTTTTGTTCGCGTTCTTTGATTGAGAGCTGATTGCTATACTGTGTATTTTGTTTAAGAAATGCCATTTGAGTGGTTTAAATTGATATTAACAAAGGAAGGTGTTCAAACAGTGTGATTAGGTTAGAAGTTGGCGTAGACTTGTACACAATCATTTCAATTGCCCTCTTACCTTTTGAAATTAAGAGGTAGAAAATACAGAGTCAAATAAAATTTTAATTCCCATTTATAGGACCTTCCAAAATGTCATTAAGATAGGCTTTGGGATAATTAGAACTCGGCTTCTAAAAGAAATCCCCTTGGAGCTGTGCTAGTAGTATCGTATGAAGATAAATTGCCACAACATTTTTCGATTGTTCTGCGAAATTCCGTGCGGCCTTTTTCGTGAATCGGTCACTAATTACCTGCCAACAAGAGTCCAATCTATAAGTCTCTTGTACGTGATAAATACCCGGATATATTATGTATTTAAGTCTCTATTTTATTGATACCAAGAACATACTTGGTCTCCTACTATTATTTATTCAGAGAGGACCATTCTTTTTACAGTGCTTTGCATTTTTGTCTACCAAATAATTCGCTCGCTTTGCAAAATCAAATTAAAAAAAAAAACAGTTAAGAATAGGTACATTGAAGTTACACAAGGTATGGAAAATTAATTTTTATACCCTAGTTTACAGTTTTATTGGATTTTCAGGCATTTAGGTACGTAAGTATTTTTTTTGGGTCGGTTTTGGGACCAAAATTGGATTGGGAAAATTGAATCTAAAAAAAGTGCTCGATGTTTTTTTTTAAATTGTGTGCCAAAAAATATGTCGATGAAAGCGTAACCGGGGCGTGTAGCAGTATGTTAAAGCAATCAATAAATTAATGTGTGTGTTTTCAAATAAATCGTTATCTATCTATCTAAATATTTTAGATTTCGGACCATAACAGCTAAAAATTACTAGTATAAGAGCTTTATTATCAATTGTATACCTACTTAGTGCCACCCCGAGGCCTTTCCGTCTTACAAGTCGCAAATTTTGATAGTATTGATGTAGACGTATTGTTGCTCAACTGTGCTAATAGAAGGGTTATTTGTTTGATACTGATTCAACAGTTGGGTTAACATTGTTATTATATTAGTTCAACATCCTTTTCATTTATTGATTTCTGCAAACTATTGTTAGCTTAGGACTGGAGCACTTTTATTTTAAAAGCAAATTTTGTAATCAGGTAATAGTAATATTTAAAATAATAAAGTTGGTACTTTTTTCTTGCTTGTGTGGTAGATACGAAAATGTTTTTATCTTTGGAATATTCACCCACTTTACTTCAAAATTAATTATTTGTATATTTATTAATTAAATTAATGGGACTACTCTATTTTTTTAGGACTATCCTGTTAAAAATAGATGTAAGTGGACATAAATAAATAAATAAAAAATAAATAAAAATGATCAAGGTTTTTAGTATTTTTTTTTAGTTTTTTAATTTACTCCTCCTTACAATTAATTTTAACCTAAAATTTAAACATGTTCGACCAGCAGTGCAATTCAGACTTCCGAAAATGCATCCGATTCGATAAATTTCGTCGGAAAGTTGACGTTTTTTCACAGAAACATCACTTTCAAATTCGGAAAATCGGAATACATTCAAGAAGGTCTGAATCGCACTGCTACCAGTACCTATTAATGCTGTTATGAGAGATCTTCTAAACGTATAAAGCCTAAAAGGCCGTTTAAGTGATTTGATCTGTAAGAACGACTTGGCAAGCACAGTTTTCTCTTACACAATTGGATACGTAATGAAACGAGCAGTTTCTATTAAAGGACAAAATCAGGACGTCTGAATGTATCTGTCTCTGAATTTTATTAACACCGACGTTCTATATAATAAGGATCTTGCTACACGGGCGTTTTTTTCGTCGCAAACACCCGCTTGACCTAGTGCGGGGTTCATATTAAATTATTATTTGTCTCATTTAACTATCTTTCCTATGTTTGTGTTACAATTGTTATGAATTAGTGTATTATCCTAACTTATCTTATCTGTTTAGAGCTATGATGCAATAACATAGAGTCTATGCTATGTATCTGTCCATCCTAGGTTGCCTGGAAGAGATCGCTTTAAGCGATAAGGCCGCCAATTGTTTTTACCTATGTTTAGATAATTTATATTTAAGGTTTCTTTGTGGTAAACAGAGACACACAGATAGATAGATAGATAGATAGATAGATAGATAACATAAAGTGTTATCTATCTATCTATCTATCTATCTGTGTGTCTGTCTATCTATGGCATAGACAGACAGAAAGCACTCGTGGTGTAGCTTGCTTAGACGTTCTTGATTGATCGTTGAGCAGCGTTTTGCGTGGTCACAATTTGGATGTGTGAACACAAGCGGCAGTTAAATTTTCGACACGTTAAATTGTCGGTCCCGGCTTTTAAGTCTTTAAGCCATGTTGGAGGCCTTTAGGTGGCCTAAAAACTCCCTCACCAGAGTTGGCCACTAGCTTATACGAACTTACTTACTTTGTAGACAGACACACAGATCCATACGTTAAAATAATGCGTTTCGGTCGAGCGGGAGTTACCGAACCATTTTAGCGCCAGCTTTCTGAAATTAGTCGAGAACCGCCCGTATACCCAGATCCTAAAACAAATCGCTCGTTGTCTCATATCCTTGTAATGAAATGTCCGATGTGTTACGCCAACACGATTAGCTCCGCGCACTCGCTTGCTGTGTCACTGAGGGGGAAGTTACACTGATGATTATACTGTTTGACTGATAAATTGGATACCGTTTATTCTTCCAACAGAAAACTTTGTGTACAGTACCTACTACCTACCAGATAAATGAATCGTTTCGGAAAACATCGGAAACAATCGTATAAAATTACTGCCTAGACTAGATTCTGTCGTTCATATTCGGAAAACACGAAATTAACCGATGCGCATTATTTATCTGGAAGAACTGTATAATAAACTGATAGATATAAACGTCGTGCGAGAACTTTCCAGACCTTCCAGAACACAGGTAGGTATATGATGTTAGGTACCTATTAGGTATATACTTATAATACTTAGTACCTAGAGTGCGCCGCAAACTTAATGGCGGCTGAAGTGCGCGGCAGATTCGACTTTGCGCAGGTACAGTCAACGCAATAGAATAAAGTAAACTTTATCTACATAGCCCGCCTAGCCCCGCCCCTCACCACCTTCACCTCCCCGCAATTGCGTTGACAGTACCTGCGCAAAGTCGAATCTGCCGCGCACTTCAGCCACCATTAAGTTTGAGGCGCACTCTACCTACAAACCTATTGAGAGTTGTGATGGCCTAGCTAGTGGAATCAACTCTACATTTGATCCGAAGGTTTAAGTCCCAACCGTTCATCATTTTGAATTCTTTGTAAATGTCGAACTATCCCATTTTATACATAAGGGAGTGGGCACACTGCGTTTTTTGCAGCGCGTTTGTATCGATACAAATTCGCGATGCGAATTCGCCGCTCAAAGACGCGCTTCAGAAAACGTCGTGTGGGGCACTCTATAAGGCCATTTAAAATATTTTACAAAAAATTAAATTTAAAACGCAAATATTACGGAGAGCTAATGAAGACATTTAGTGGTGCCAACTTAAAAGGTAAAGTTACTTTCATCATGGAAGTTACAAATTACCCTCACAGAAATAACAATATTCAAATCTACCCAATAAGCAGTTACTAACCTAATTTCAAACATGGCGCTAAATTGAAACGAGGGTAGACCGGGCGCGTGACGTCACATCCGGCTATTTGGAACCGGAAGGAAAGACGGTATTAAATGGGATCATTCGATGACGATGGTGTTTTTATGGGAATATAGGAGTCGTTCGTTTTCCATGGTAAAGTCGATTGAGAATTAATTGGAAGAATACAAAATAACTTTTTTAGATGTTTTTTTACGGTTTAATCTAATATAATTTATTGGATTACTAAATTACACTGTTTTGTTAAGCAGCGTTGTGCGCGGTCACAATTTGGATGGGTGACCGTTTCCCGTTGAGCGTTTCCGTGCTTCAGAGGGCACGTTGAGTTGTCGGTCCCGGCTTTTTCGTCGTTAAGCCTTGACGGAGGCCTATAGGCGGCCTATATACTCCGTCACCAGAGTTGGCCACTAGCTCATACAAACTTACTTACCGTTTTTATATCTCGTGTTGATTCACCATTGTTTGCAGTAGGTACATGAATTTTATTGATTGGTTAGGAATTTAATCCTCTTCCTTTGAACTGTAAGTCAAGTTACTGTCTCACTGGGCTATCATGGCGCTCTGATTGTTGGCTTGACACATTTATTATTTTTTATGTCCATATTGAATTTTTTTTCTCGACTTTTCTGTCCCTAGCTAATCAGCTGAGCTAAAATGGTCGCTAATGCAGATTCACAAATGATTTGCGTCGAGATGCTCGTAATAGAAATCACTAAGTTGACAATTCCGTACCGGCAATATCATCTTATTGTTTGACAGTTTTGTGGAGAATCGTAAAATAAAATGGCCACCTATGAATTGGAATTGCACTAAGTGTCAATCAAATATTATTTAATGTTTATTATTGTTATTAAAACATACTAAATACTTACTTAAAAATCAAATACTTATTTACAGAGTATTAGTAGGTAGGTAGTAATAATACGATGCAATATTAAATGAAAACCAACCGGGTTATTTTTTTCGTGTGGCAATTTAAGGCCTAGCATGTGGTTCTACTGTGAATTGAATTGCGTACAATTCAGCTAACATTTGACGTACTTACATAAAGAAGAATTGCTTTAGCTGAATATCAATACGAATCTCCCGTGAATCAGATGATTGTGAATCTGCAATAGCGACCATTTTAGCTGCGCTGGTGTCAATTCTAGTTCCAAACTTTTTATGAACCTCAAGCAAAACCCCAACTAAAGCGACTGTTTCCATGACTACTAATAACAAACAACTCAGTTGTGGTGAGGGTTTAGCTAAGGTTTGAACTTTGGCAGAACAAATTTTTGATAAGCTATTCTACTATTTCACCAAATGGCTAACATTTAAGAGATCAAACCAAAACGCAGCGGTTGTCATCTAGTAGAATTGCCCAGCTGATTTTCGACTGTTTCCTATTCTACTAATGACAAACGACTCAGTTGAGGTGACGTTTTAGCCAAGGTTTTAGCTAAGGTTTGGACTTGAACAAATTTTAAAAAAGCTATTCTACTATTCACCAAATGGCTGACATTTAAGAGATCGAACCAAAACGCAGCGGAATGATTGACGTTGTCATCTAGTAGAATTGGGGGGCTGGTAAATAGACCTTCCAGCTTGTTCTTGCTAAATGCTTAATTTCAAAAATTTAGAGCACAAATACCAATTCATTCATAACTAAAATACAAATCCATGGCCATTAACAAAACTACGATTAGCTACGGTCACTCGAAAGTCCATTCACGGAATGTGAAAATACAGCAATGATACAGTTTGTGATTCAAAAGTGTGAATGGATTCAACACAATGCTCACGAAGTATGTAAAAATGTGTAGAATAACCTATTGTGAATAGAATAATTGAATATGAATAGAATAGTGTAAAATGTCCGTGTTTAGGTAGCGGTGTCTTTGACTCGTGTGATGTTCTTTAGAATATGAGGGACAAGGAGAAAGCTAACAGCGGGAATACTAATTTTAGTTAATCGCTTTCATCTATACCCAGATGATGGATAAACTAAAATTGGTAGAGAACCAAAGTGGCACAAAATTTGTCTCTAGCTTAGCTATCGTACCTAGAGGCACTCCCCAAGGATCCATTTTAAGCCCGATCCTTTTTTCTATTTTCACAGCAGATATGCCCGAACATATTGGTGTTTGCAGGTACCATTTATATGCTGACGATACACAGCTATATCACAGTTTTAACCCAGAGGACTCTACAATTGCAATGGCTCAAGTTAATACGGATCTTGAGGAGATCCACAAGTGGTCTGCGAAAAACTCTCTCATTCTCAATCCCACCAAGTCCAAAATGATGTTTCTAGGTACCAAGAAGCAAATTCAAAAAGCCTTGGGCCACAACCCAAAATTAACCATCAATGATGTAGTTATACCAATAGAACAAGATGCCAGGAACCTGGGGCTAGTCATTGATGGTGAAATGAGGTTTGTGAAACACATTGGTGAGAAAATCAAGAACGCGTTTTTCAAACTCAAGGTTCTTTACTCGATTAGGGAACATATCTCAGAGGAAGTAAGACTGCTATTGTGTGACCTTCTTGTGCTGTCCCCGTTTAATTATTGCAGTGCGGTTTACGGTCCCAGGTTATGGGCCAAAACTGAAGGTGCTATTCAACGAGTACAAAATGCTTGCATCAGGTTTTGTTTCAGGGTACCTAGAAGGGAACACATAAGCCCGCACCTAGTAGAGAAAGGCATCCTAAACATGAAGGCCAGAAGGGAGTTACATATAGCCTGCATAACTCAAAAAGTTCTCTGGAACAAAAAGCCCGAGTACCTATTCGAGAAATTCACCTGGTTTAAAAACATGCATCGGATTGGTACCAGAGCAAGACTCCATAACAATCTGTCTATCCCCCAGCACAAAACCAAAGGATTTGAAGGCTGTTTTAAATTCCGGGCTACAAAAATATGGAATGTTATACCGCCGCCTCTAAAACAAAAAAAAATTAGTCCGGTTTCATTTAAACAAAAGTTAAAAAATATTCTTCTATTGCGACAAAAGCACAATGTTGAAACGGCCTTCAAACGCTGGTAAAGGTGTACTGTTATCACGCACGCACACACACACACACAAACACACACATACACACACACACACACACACACACAAACACACACACATACACACACACACACGCGCACACAAACACACACACATACACACACACACAAAGGCATTGTCACTTTAGAAATAGGTATTATTGTAATTCCGAGCAATAAATGTGTATTAGTAAGTACTAAAATTAAACTGTAACCCGCTCCTCTTAACCGCTCGGTGAAGAACTATCCGAGGGGGGTAGATTGAAAATCAGCGCTGTACCTATGTGCAGCAATTTTTGCTGAATTTATCCCTTTTGCCCTGTGAACTATATTAAGTAGTATATAAGCAGCTTCTTTCTTTGTTCCTTGTTTTATGTATCACATGTGGCAATAAATGATTTTTTTATTTTTATTTTATTTTATTTTTAAATAAATAAATATTGTTGGACATTTCACACAGTGCCATCTAGCCCCAAACTAAGCAAAGTTTGTACTATGGGAAGCAGATAACTGATAGAATACTTATATACCTACTTTATAACACTCGGACACAGAACAAACATCTATGTTCATCACACAAATGTTTGTCCTGGGTGGGAATCGAACTCACGACCACGTGCAATAGCAGAGCTACTACCGACTGAGCTAATTTTTGAGTAACTTTAGTGGTACTTAATAACGACACACGAGACTACTGTGAAGTGCAACACTAAGTATGCACTAGTGTTCAAAATAGGCGCATTAAGTGTTATTATAATGTTAATGTTACTAATTGAAACCAAGGCATGGTTTCAATACTTAGTTCGTACATTGAGGGTGAATTATTTTCTACGTTTAAGCATTTTCGGCTGATGATAAAATCGCTTCATCAAATTGGACCATACTCAAAATTGTCTCCGTTTTCAAAAGCGTCGGCACCGCCCCCTCTAATTGATTGCATAACTGCTTCTATTCTATACATTCATTCAAGTCGTTCGACATGCGGCGGCAAATCGGCTCCCAAGATTCTATTGTCAATTTACTATCACTCCAAATCTATTGAAATAACCTCTATCTGTAAGAAATATGGTTTAAATTTGGGTATCTGCGGCAAGATCACGAACCTTTTGCAAAGCGTTTAGAGGCATTTTTGGTAAGAAATTGATACGCAGTTATCGTTTTGTGATAATGTATTATGGAATTTCATGCGTGCCTTCGATTTTTGGAATTTTAAAGGTTTTTTTGTAAATGTTAAGAGAAGTCAGACGTTTTGTCGCCATAGAATTGTGAGTGCTACTTGAGTGTGAATGAATGAATGAATTGAATAGAATTTGTTATGGTGAGCGATTTATCTGTCATTTTATGAAGCGCCTAACATTTGAGAATTCTATGACTGTTAAAAGAAAACCGTTTGATATAAGAAGTATAAGAACATACTTACGTTTAAGTTATATTAATTTTCATAGTCTAGATACTTTAAAATAATGGCTGTATCCTTTTTCATAGACAATTTCTAATATAGGCATTTTAATGATGACTAAGTAATGATTATTAATAATACTTAATAATAATATTATTAATAATAATACTGTTCTTTGCCGTACCTCGTTCGCCCAAAGATTTAACCTATTTCTAGGACCTAAATTGTATATTATAGCCAATGAAAAATTAGCCATAGCTAGCATGTGCAGGAGAGACTGCAAAAAAGCAGTCACTTCCTGGTTACTGTTACTCACTTACGACTCTACAGAACAATTATTGAAAGTTATATCTTAAGTCTACTTCTCTCTAAATTTCGATATAAAATAATATAAAATAACCAAATAAACTAATTAGATTTTTTGTACCTAGCACCACACTTGTTAAAAATAAGATTTTCCTGCATATTTTTTCAAAATGTCCTTATGTTAATGAGGGTGGGCGCTAGTACCTATCTTACAGGATATTAAATTATCTTAGTTTAGGTACTGGTTGGATCACCAAAACTGTTCCTGTAACTACCTTTAAGCCTTTACTGGATTTTAAGAAACTACATGTAAAAATATTGTAAATGTTATAAGGTGCAAATAAAAAATTTATTTATTTATTATTATTGAATTGAATACTATCACTATTAATAACCACAAATAAATAAAATCCTATAAAAATAATGAATGGCAATATTAAACTACATCATAAAAATCAATGTATCCCGTAATTCACGAATTATTAACAATAATAAATAGCCCTTACAATACATCCCTTCATCCCCGATCATTCTGTGCCGGTCGGCGGCTCGTGCAAAAACATCTGTTAGTTTTTATATCCCTATCTCTTATTTGACGCATCATTTGCTACTCCGAAGTCACGCTTTCCACTTATTATCCATTTTTATATCATTTCTATAATACATTTTATGCCAAATAAAATTCCTTGCCCCGCCCCAATCCAATAAATAACTTGGAAAGACAAATTTTGTAAAGCATTCCGTAAAATAAAATCTATCTGCGATAAAAGAATTGGTTTTGTGACAAATTTGGCGCTAAATTTAGGGTTTTATTTGATTTCGTGGTTTCGAGGGGTTGGTTTAGTTTTAATGTGTTTTTTCTATCATTGTCTGAGTGGTGCTTAGCGGATTTTGATGTGCACTCAACTTAATTGATAGTTCTGTTTAGTGCGACACTTAGATTTGTATTCATATAAAAACTTTATGAAAAACTAGTTTCATGTTTTTATGTTTCATTTATGGTCTTCCATCACAATTTACTGGTAGGTACTTAGATTTTTTTTTTGTAGTTGTTTTTTTTTGTAGAATGGCAAAATTGCACTTTTGTAGAATGGCAAAATTGCACTATTTTTAAACAGCAAAGAACCATTTTTAGAGTAGCCTATCTGTTCAGTTGGGTACTCCACTAACAACACTTTATTTTTTATAAAAATGAAGTACCTAACAGTTTGTCATTCACAGATTAATCTCTTACTCGTTATTTCACTACACTCTAGTCAAACCTTTCTACCCGCTACATGCTAACACTAGGACAATACCTTTCGCACTTCCCTCCAAGCCTAATGAAGGAAATGCTAGACACGTGATCTTTGCTAAATAGATTAAAGGGTAATTACGCTGCTTTATCCGAATACAGAAAAAGAGGGTCATCAGTTTATTTTGTTAGGTCGAGTTTATTTTATGTTTAGTAGGTAATTGGTAAGGTTAGTCTGAGCCAGAGGTTCTCAAACTTTTTTGGTGGTGGAACCCTTTTGAAAAGCGAAATTTTTGACGGAACCCCAATATAAAAAAAAAGTTAATCGGGACACTGATGTAGGTATAGAAGAGGGGTGATTTTTTTTTTTTTTAAATTTTCGCGATTACTATTCATATTGAAAAGTTTTATGGACACGGGATTTTATCGCGTAATTTACCTTATTTATCCCGTGTCCATAAAACTTTTCAATAGGGTGAATTTTTATTTTACTAGTTATTCATTAGTTATTAATATTAATACTCATTATTACTAGTATTCTCGCGGAGCCCCTACAAAAGCTTTGCGTATTGATTGAGCACACTTTGAGTATGGCTGGTCTAAGCATCCAATTATTTTAGACATGAAAAGGTAAAAAGGTATTCAGGTTAATAAATGTCGTGTTTTGCTTAATTTGTCATAATTATCTACCCTTATGCGTCCCAGATATTTCACGATTCTTGAGTAGGGCCCGACGGAGCTTTTAAATGGACATAATTATAGTCCTTCAGGTTTTAGATTTCTAGTGAATAATTCTTCGAGAAATTGAATTAAGCTATTAATGATCCATTTATAAAAGATATAAGTTAAGGGGCCTGCGACAGGCGAATTTCCATAAAATCGTAATACCGAAATCATTTAAAATTTAGGCATATTTTTATCAGTTTATGTTGTTAGATTAAGACAGTAGGTATTTACCTATCTAGGTTCCTGTTACACTTTTGTTCCGAAAAACTTACCTAAAAAGAAATGTAAGCACTTTGAATTGAAAGCTTTGTACTTAGGTACACCAAAAATGGCATGTTTTCTTTTTATTTGTTCTATAGTAAGTTTTTTGTGTAATTTAAAATAAAGTGATAAAAATATGCTCAAATTTAAATTATTTTGGTATTGCGTTCGTATGGGCAATGCGCCTGTCGCCGGTCCCTTAAGTACTAACACCTGTTATCTGACTTAAATTTTTAAAAGGATCAAATTGTTGTGACTTTTGTTTTTACTCTTATTTTCTTTAACGAACTTTATTCAACTAATTAATTTTAAGTTCATCTTGCTTTTAACTTCACTCTGACTTTGACAAGCCTTGAATTGGTCTCAACTCCACTCCAGTGCTATTCCCATGTATATTTTAAAGAGTTTAAGTACCTAGCTCATTATTTCTGTAATAAAGCCCACTTCTTACAATACAATTAACCACAATAGCCCTTAGTATAATGAAACAACCAATCACATTACCACAAAGTAAATTTATAAAATACTCGAAACCGACAATGAATACTCAGCATAAAGTCCTTTTAAAAGGACAAGTATTGCGCATATGTTGCAATGATTTCTGTGTCATTGATCGAAAGATTTTATTTAAATCTCAACTCTAGACTACTTACAATATAGTACAAATCAAAATAAATGATTTACCTATTTCAGCTATGCTTAGAGGAAATTTAAATTTAGGGTGACGAACTTAATTGCTAAACCATTTTGTACCATCAGTGGAATATAACACGGTATAGTTTGTAATCACACGACAAAAATGTCCCTAGAATAACGGAATACCATGTTCGCATTGCTAAAATGCAATGCAATTCCGTATCCTTTAATTCAAATTGTCTGTTCTATTATGCACTTTACTGCAACGTAATAAGGAAGTAAGATTGTTTTTTCTAATTCGTCATACAATCTAATTGAAGAAGCGTGACGAATAAAAACAGTTGGTATTTGAATTAAACATTTAATTTGTTTTCATTCTTCTTGAATTCAGTGTGAGTTTGACAATAGTGACAATTTGACATGCACACGTCATTATTGTAATTAGTACTTTGACTCAATTTTTGGCTGCTTTTAAATGTTGATTGTGTTCTGTGTCAAAGTAATTTATTGCTAAGTATGATTATGGTATTTTTAAATAGTATTGTTGTAAATAATTGTTACGTGAGAATAATTTTAATGGTGAACGCAGACTTGGCCGCAGTCATCGCTTTGTTTTACTTTAGGTAGCTATTGTGGCGACTGCGGCGCGGCTAGGTGTGCGAGGTTGCATAGAACTTCATATTAAGAGGCCTGCGACAGGCAAATTTCCATAAAAACGTAATACCGAAATCATTATAATTTAAGCATATTTTTATCAGTTTATGTTGTTAGATTAAGAAAGTAGGTATTTATCTAGGTTCCTGTTAAACTTTTGTTCCGAAAAACTTACCTAAAAAGAAAATGTAAGCAAATTAAATTGAAATCTTTGTAGGTACACCAAAAATGGCATTTTTTTCTTTTCATTTGTTCTATAGTAAGTTTTTTGGAACAAAAGTGGAACAGGAACCTAGATAAATACTGCCTTAATCCAAATAATAACATAAAGTGATAAAAATATGCTCAAATTTTAAATTATTTTAGTATTACGTTCCTAGGTACGTTCGCCGGTCCCTTAAGAAATAGAATGCGGGGATTGCAGCGACTGCGGGTGCGGCCCAGGTCTGCGTTCACCATAAGTATGTATTTTTTGTCATTTTTTAGAAGCTTATAATAACAAAGGTACCTACTAGTGTTTTAAAGTTTGATCAACTGAGTTTATTGTAACTGGGATTAGCTCATTTAAATAGCAAACACTTTATTTAAACACACAAACTAGCCCATGATTTTTGCCGTGGGATAACAGAGAGACAAATGATTGCCTGTTTATAGAATTCCATACAAAAAATACCTAAAAGCACAAGGCGATGCGGTGCGGTGCTGGTGCCGAGTTGATCTAAACAGCTATGACCTTTAAGATGAAACCATCGACATAACCTGAATTTATTAAGACGATCTTCAATTTGAAAGTGAGCAGCTACAAATATTTTCTCAAAGTAGGTACCTACCTAATTAAGTCCGCAAAACTACTAAATGGGAATAAGTAAGTAGAGTCAAGGTAATACCGCTGGTACGTGGTAGGCGATCACGTAATCATTTTATTTTATCAGAACACAGCAACAACCTTGACGCATATTGATAAACATGACCGTTAATACATTGTAAGTTTAGTTTTCCAAATTATTTAGAAAAAATAATAAGATTTCACAGTTGATCAGCACCTTCTCCATCAATAAGTCGCGCAGTACCGTTGTCTTTCCAGATCATTTAACTCCGGAGTATTCTTGATCAGCTCTTCCATCTCCTCTACAGGAGCATGTCTGTCTGTGGTCAGCAGCCATCTGGAGAATCCCCTCCAAGCACATTCCGTGTACATTATATACTTTGGCGTCAGCATACGATACGCATCCACTGTATATCCATCCGTGTTCAAAGTCATCGAAGAATTCGGCGAAAGAACGTAGAACTTAGCTAAGTTGTGTCCGAAAACCAATCCGTCGACTAATCCATTACCACCAAACATTTGCACAGGATTATCGTCTATATTATAAGGCGCATTAGGATCATTATACTTGTGCTTGTACTGTTGGACAACTTCTGCTGATGGTTTGGTAAAGACACGATTTGGACAAGATGATGTAGGTACCAAGCTGACCATGAGCGTAAACTTCCACATCATATACCAAGTTCCGATGAGGTGGTCATTGGACCAAGCTTCACTGTTGTCGGCGATACACTTCTGATTCAATACCGAGAGGGATACGGCAGAGCCGAACACAGCAAGCAATGAAACAAAAAACAAACAATTCATGTTGACACACAACACACAATCTGGCACAAGAGACAGACACTGATTATTTTAACTAGAATATCTGTATTTATTTATAGCAGTAAAATGTAGATAATGACAAAGTAGAAGTGGTTGATCCCATTTTATTATGAGAAAGAGTGTCATCAAACCGAATATAATTTATCACAAGACTCCAAGCTGTTAAAAATGTATTAAACTAGAAATCAAAACCTATCCCAAATGTCAGAAAAAAAAATTTACATATTTTTTCGCTACGTGTTCCAAAACTACGTCAAAGAAGTAGAAGTTTTCCTCTTTTTTGCTATTAACATTTTAGACATCATTGTATAGTGAACTCAGCATAAGTGCACTTAAACGCGTAGGGGTAGTTAGAAACAAGTCTAGGCTATCAACGCATTTGATACGATTAACAGTAGACTGATTTGGATTAAATTGAAAGAGGTGTCAAATATTTCTTCAATTTTATATTCAACTAGCGACCCACCCCGGCTTTGCACGGGTCACATCACACATCACATTAGAAACCTCTAAAATGATCAGTGTTTCTCTACTATATTATGCATTTAGTACATTATATAGGTAAACCTTCCTTTTGAATCAATCTATCCATTAAAAAAACCGCATCCGTTGCGTAGTTTTAAAGATCTAAGAAAACATAGGACAGACAACGGGAAGCGACTTTCGCTTCCCGTAAAGTCAAATTAATTTATTCAACAAGATCATTAGGATCACTTTAAATGATTCTAAAAGCAACGTGACACCTTTTTTCCGATTCCTTTCCTTTTCCGATACCGATAAATACCTACCGTAAATGAAATTAGATAAACAGATAAACCCTCCTTTAGTCTTAATTCCTAAAACAAAGATTACAGTTTCTAATTTACTTTCCTATGATAAAAACTAGCCTGTAAAACAAAATGCGTACTACAACAGCTGATAACAAGCCCAGCTCTTATTGCTAGTGCAATACGGTCCACAGTTATTCAGTTTTATGGGATAGTAGTATCAGGCTATCAATTCGTTCAGGCTGATTAGTACGGCCAGCAAGTCGTATTCACATCGTGTGTAGATTACGACACTCTGGATGTAAGAAAGTAATAATTTTAATTTTTTTTAATATTGCTGGACATTTGACACAGAGCCATCTAGTCCCAAACTAAGCAAAGCTTGTACTATGGGAACTAGATAACTGATAGAATACTTATATATTTGTAAATACATACTTATAATACATTATAACACCCAGACACAGAACAAACATCTACTATGTTCATCACACAAATGTTTGTCCTAGATGGGAATCGAACCCACGACCTACAGCGCAGAAGGCAGAGCTACTACCAACTGAGCTAAGAGGTCAGTCATTTGCCAAAAATTTGGATACAAGCATAGTCTCAAGTGGCAAAATTAAAAAAATAAAATTACCGACTTTAGGTAAGTAGGTACTGTTGTCAGCTCAGCAATTTGCTACAACAAGGCTGAAGATGATGATGACAATAATGTTAAATAGTGACATGGTTTTTACTTCGTTATTTGAATATCCTAAAAAGATCTTAGAGAATGTCTACCGTGCCTGAGGATATAGCCGTAGTCATGTTATTTTTTTATTTCTATCGGTAATTCAGACTGAATTACAGATGAAAAAAAAAAAAAAAAATCGCTATTGGAAATTTTGGTCGCAAGTTTAAGCCACATCCAATACTCTCATCAATTCTTAACTCGACGTCCTAACCATTTGTTTTACCTAGTACCCAAGTTGTAGATGGTGGATTCAGTACCTACATCTAACTATTTTACTGTACCGTATCATTGCAAGGAACTCGTAAATTTGTAGTTTTAATTCTAATAATGTAACTGGAGAGTGAGTGGAATTCGTATTTATTTAAATAATTATTAGTTCTGTGCTAAGTTAATATTAAATTAAATTTAATATATCAAAAATGAGTAGGTATATTATGGTTTTATTATACAGTTTTCCAATTGCCTGATCAAAATCGATTTAATAATCTAACAACAGGTTGCACAAAACCGTTGTCTTGCTAGTCGGTTCAGCTCCGGAGTATTCTTGATCAGCTCTTCCATCTCCTCTACAGGAGCATGTCTGTCTGTGGTCAGCAGCCAACTGGTGGTTCCCCTCAAAGCACATTCCGTGAGCATTATATACTTCGGCGTCAGCATACGATACGCATCCACTGTGTACCCATCCAAGTTCAAAAGCATCGAAGAATTCGGCGAGAGCACGTAGAACTTAGCTATGTTGTGCCCGAAAACTAATCCGTCGGTTAAACCATTACTACCATACACCTGCACGGGATTATCGTCTATATTGTAAGGTACATTAGGATCATTATACTTGTCCTTGTACTGTTTGACAACTTCTGCTGATGGCCTGGTAAAGACTCGATCTGTGCAAACGGATGAAGGAACGTAGCTACCCATTAGTGTAAACTTGTAGATCCTGTACCAAGTTCCGAGGAGGTGGTCATTGGACCATTCTTCACTGTTATCAGCGATACATTGCTGGTTAACTTCGGAGAGGGCGATGGCTGAGCCAAACACAGCAAGCAATGAAACAAAAAATAGACGACTCATGTTGACACAACATGAAACTAGACACTAATTAATTTTTCAAGAAACTCTATATTTATAGCAGTAAAGTATTGATAGTGAATGTTTTAATCCACAGAACAGAAAAAAAAATACATAGAAAGGATTGATCCTATTCCAGTACGACAACAAGCGTTGCCAAACTGAACATTATTAACATGGTCTAGCTGTTAATTATTATTTGAAATTGAAATTTACCACAGAATGTTAGCGAATATTAATTAACCAATGCAACTAACCAACGTAAAGTTAATAAACTGTTGCAAAAAGAACTCCAGAATTTCAATATCTTTGTAATTAGGTTAGATTAGATAGCGGTATCGTTATGATTTGCAGTGATTTTAGTTGATACGTGATATTTTTTCTTCAGAAAAATGAATATAAATTTTATAATAAAGAAGAAATGGACGGATTGTGTGAAAGTTGACATGAGTAAGAAAGGGGTGAATGCGGAGATGACGGCTGATAGAGGGAAATGGAAAAAGAATACATGATATGCCGACCCCACGTTAGTGGGAAAAGGGCAGGAAGATGATTTATTTTATGATATGATATGATATGATGATTTACTTTATGATATTGCTTAAAGAACATTGAATAAATAACATTACTGAAATCTCGTGTTGCACGTAATTTCGATTAATAAGTAGCACAAAATCGTTGTCTTTCCAGTCGGTTTAGCTCCGGAGTATTCTTAATCAGCTCGTCCATCTCCTCTACAGGAGCATGTCTGTCTGTGGTCAGCAACCATCTGGTGTGTCCCCTCAAAGCGCACTCCGTAAGCATTATATACTTCGGCGTCAGCATACGATACGCATCCACTGTGTAATTATCCCAGCCTAAAGTCATAGTAGAATTCGGAGAAAGAACGTAGAACTTAGCTATGTTGTGCCCGAAAACCAATCCATCGACTAATCCATTACTACCAAACACCTGCACGGGATTATCGTCTATATTGTAAGGTGCATCAGGATCATTATACTTGTTCTTGTACTGTTGGACAACGTCTGCTGATGGTTTGGTAAATACTCGTTCTGTGCAAGAGGCTGAAGGTAATAAGCTGACCATGAGTGTTAACTTGTAAATTCTGTACCAAGTTCCGATGAGGTGGTCATTGGACCAGGCTTCACTGTTCTCAGCGATACATTTCTGGTTTACTTCGGAGAGGGCGATGGCTGAGCCAAACACAGCAAGCAATGAAACAAAAAATAGCCGACACATGTTATCATAGCACGAAACTAGACACTGATTTATCTTTGCAAGAAACTCTGTATTTATAGCAGTAAAAGATAACATATTTATTTATTAATTATTAAATGATGATTATTTTTTCCCACAGAACAAAAAAAAAATAAGTAGGGTAAAACCCCCAATTATTGGCCCTTTAAGGATCTTGATGTACTTAAATCATGATAACTGTCTTTGTTATGTGTGGCGAACAAAAAAAAGTTATCAAAATGATAGAATGAAAGTTAATTGATGTTTTTAATACATGGGAAACGTAATTAAACATAGTTTTGTATTTATTTTTTTGCGGTTTATTTAAAAACATGATTTTACCAATTATGGGCATACTTTGACTAATTACTGGCATAAGTTGGACCAATTTATTGGCCCTTCTAACTGTTAAGTAAATTGAAAGAAATCGCTTAAAGAGAGCTTAAAATACATTCGTAAAGACTTATTTATTATTTTTCTTCATTCTTGTCATCAAACTCAGTCTAAAAATTCTCTATTTTAGCTATAGTGCAACTGAGATGCAGTATTTTGTTTTGCTTGGTTTCATTAATTGTCTGTTATAACATTAATATAGTCACTATCATTTTCTTCTTTTCGTTTTGTTTTTCATTCGGATTACAGTCTTCTTTTTGTGAGTTAAGGTTATTTCCACAGTATCTGACTTTTTAGGTAACACAAGTTTCGTTACACTTGTTTACTCTTTTGTTGTTTCCTTCCTAATTTCTGTTGTTTGGCTGATATTGTTGAAATTCCTCTTTTTCTTGTTTGATTCATTAGTTACACCAATTATTAGCAGACTTATGCTCAAACATTGGCCTAGTGTCGATAATTGGTCTACTCATAGAAATCTCAGAAATACCAATTATTGTCATCAATGCCAATAAAATGGAAAAAACTAATTTTGCTGTACCAAATGTTAGCACTGCAATAAAAGAACGAAAACAATGTAATTCTTAAAAATTAGTGCTCAGGAAGCTCGAATAATATGTGTAGAAATGATTTAAAAACTATAGCAAAGTAAAACCCCCTGATAAACTTAGATTTGATATAATTAAGAAAGCTCTTACCTTAGCAAAAACATAGTTTCTCACTGCTAAAATCGAGACATTTTATTAATGTTGTTGTACCGACGCCACTATGTTTATTTTTCGTTATTTGGTTTGTCAATATTGTAGCTAATGATTTTTTTCATCGATTTCGATAAGTTCAAGCACTGTGAGATTCGGTTGTTTCTTAATAAATAGGATAAATCAAAGGGGTGACAATAAATGGTGGGGGGCCAAAATAAGGGTCGTTTACCCTAGTCGAAGTAGAAGAATTTGATCTCAATTTAGTGAGAAAACGAGCATTGCTAAACTAAACATTATTTACAAAATATTCCTAGCTGTTATGTATGATTTGAAATTTAAATTAACCTTTATAAAAATCTTTCGGATTAGGGCTAGCGCATATATACAATTTTTAGTTGAACAACTATTTAGTTGTGTTTCATAAGTACACAGCAATATATGAACGTGCGCATATTATCAACTCGATAGTTGATCGACAAAAAAATCAAAAAGCCCCATCGATCTGCTTTTGATTAAAAAGTTGGACAACTATCGATCTCACGCTCATTTTGTATTGCAATGTATTGAAGTGCGCATACCATCGACTAAACAGTCGATCCACGACTGTTCAGTCTCGCATTTGCATTGGAAGCGGCACAACGTTTGTTGCACAACTTGAGCGTTGCCTGCACAAGACTGTTGGATTTGTTTGGGTTACAAATCGACTGAAATCGATTGTATGCGCACCTCCGTCGACTCAACAGTTTAGTTGTGTAGAAATCACGACAAGTACACAACTCGACGAAACAGTTTAGTCGATTTAAAAGTTGTATATATGCGCTAGCCCTTAGGTGGGATTAGGTAGCCAGCAAACAGGATGTGCTATTGTGGACTCCAAAGGCTTAGTTAAACGTGAAGCAAGCAAAGGAGGCAACACGAGCTGGACCTCAGCTGGAAAATGACAGATACATATTTGTTCAAGATCGAAACGATGAAAGGGAAAAAAAGAGCCTTTTCCCAGCAGTGATAATAATAGTTCTAATTACCAATAATTCAAACTTAAGAGGAACTACGCATTCATTAACTGCCGAGTCCATGCTCAATGCTAATTCTACTTTATTTATTTTACCTATTCTGAAAATTATTTTAAATGTAATTAATAGATGCATCTTATCGTATTATCATAGTGACAAATCAGTACTTCGCCATTATCAAGATAACTGATCAAAAATCAACTATTTTTGATGTGATTATTATGAAATTTAAATATTGCCAATTTTTTTTTTATTGGACCGGATTTTAAGTCTTAATTACCCCAGTACAACATAATATACCCCATATAAATACCTACTTGCACGATTTTTGTTATGATTTTTATAAAATTTGGTATAGTCTGAGTTTTAACCATGAAGGACAAAGGTTACTTTTAATCCCGAAAAAACAATTTCCGAAGGGTTCCCACGTGGGCGAAGCCGCGGGCGACATCTAGTAAAGTATAAAACCGATATCGTTTGATGCGTCACGCACCACACAACACGTAAAGTGGGTGATCGACGTACGAGCCTATACCGCGGTATTAAAAAACGTCGGTTTTACTCGCGGCTCGTTGGTGCTGATCGACTAGCGAGTGAAACAGTCGTATCGTAGTCAAATTGATGTTTTCAATTTCTAATTCGATCGAGCTGAGTAAAAAATGAAGCAAAAATGAAGGCGAGCTTTGCCGACGAGCCATAAGACCGCGGTTTTACTCGCTTGTCGATCAGGGCCTTTAGACAATCTATAAATCTACCATCATTATTCTTTACTGCAACATATCGTAAGTTCGCGTGTTTTTCAACAATAAAATTACCTACCGATCTGGAGGTGTGAACTGAAATGATAGACTGTATCATGTTAGTTTTTAAACGTGTTCTAGATGTAATTGATTCTGAACACGCAAAGAATGTATTAGGATGGAAACTGGATATCAATTCTTTTTAATAAAAGTAAGTACGTTTGTCGCATGAAGGACGTAGACGTAGGTATGCTGTTTCAAGTGGAGATAGGCGGGACACTTGTCCAGAAGGAATGACAGAAGATGGACAACAGCTGTATCGGAATGGTGGCCGAGAGACGCCCGACGAGCGCAAGGCAGACCGCCCGCTCGTTGGTCCGACGACATCGTGAACGTGGCTGGGCAGCAATGGATGAGACTGGCAAGGGATCAAAGAGAATAGTGGAGTAGAGAGGAGGCCTATACCCAGCAGTGGGTGCATACAGGCTGAATAGAAAAGTAAGTAAGTTTGTATGAGCAAGTGACCAACTCTGGTGACGGGAGTTTTTAGGCCGCCTCAAGGCCTTTAATAACTTACTTTATTAGTTTGGGATAAATCTTGCAATTGAATTTTAAAGTAAGTAATATTTATTTTTACTTAAGGTACAATGTGGTGACAGCGAGCTGATCTAATGATGGGGTCAGGAGCTGTTCTACGAAACTCCTGATTGAATCAGATGAAAATAAAAAGACCCATGTTTGAGCTATTCTTTACTATCAGCTCACTTTCAAAAGCTGTAGAATATAGCTTGTTTTGAAATATATTTTCGTAACAAAATATTGTTTTTTTCAAAGTATTGTTTTACTATGTTTAGGTAAAAAATGTAAGGACTTTTTTCGCACTTGTTTCTTTTTTTATCAGCATCATCATAATCCATGACGGAGGCCTTTAAGTAGCCTAAAAATTCCATCACCAACTTGCTCAGACGATCATACTACATTCTTATAATTCACAACTCGAAAATATCAAATGTTGGGTACAGTTTCTTCGCTTCTTCTTTCTTCATAAGCACAAAAATGTTTGCATCCATAACCGTTTCTTTAACTTAAAATACACAAAGTAAATAAGCCTTGCACGTGTTATTTTTTGTACATCTCACATAAATCCCGGCAGAGGGCGTGGCAGTTTAAGGTTAATTTGATCTTATTAATGGCAACATTTGGCTGAACGCCATCCAACCCAGGTGGACACGAGTCATGCAAAAAGGTGACAATGGACAAAAATCCTTTAGCTTCTCGCTTCGTGCGTCCTTTTTGTGATGGATGGGGGAAAAGTATATTTTTTCAACGGTGCCTGCGAAAGGGACGTGAAATAACGAGATAAAAATAACAAAAAGCGTTGTGGAATAAGTCTTAAAATACTTTTTGTAAAATAGTGCGTTATTTTTGATTCATAGACCTCAGAACAAACATGTTTTTTTTAAACGAAAATCGGGTCGCGTTTTTGGTAAGTACTCGTATGTTATAATGTGCCTAAGTTCAGAGTTTACGCTAGCTTAAAACACTTACCCCAGCTAAATTAGCTAGGGTACCTACGTAAAATGGGATAAAATCGGGTTAAAACCCAAATCACCCGATTATAACCCAAGTGGAAAGAATGCGTTTTTACCCATTACCCATCTCTATAGCTAATCCGATTCGCGAGCTACTTGCGTGGTTACTGAACTATCATATTTGACAGTTTGAGACCGATTTTGTCGCTATCATAGACAATCAGGGGGGAGGATCGTAATGCCTAAACCAACAGCTGATAAAACGTAATGTGCGTCCTGGACTTCTCAAAGCCCATTCATTTTCACTTAAGGACGCACTGGCGTTCACAGGATTATCAGATGATTGGTCTCTCTTCAAAGAAACTGCGATAGTGTGATAGTGCCCAGGGGAGTGCGTTGCGGCGGCTTCTGCGATGGACGTACTAGATATAAACCCTTTATTACTTAGTACCGATGGCATAGTCTTAGTAATATCATAAAAAAAACGTTCTTTTAGACACATTCGTACACAAAGGTTTGGCTCCACATTCATCATACTGCCCATGAATTCCCTGCCGCCCTTCTTGTTTCCTGAAAACTATAATCTAGGTGCCTTCAAGGCTAGAGTGAATAGATTTCTTATAGATCGATGTGATCCATCCTCGGCCACACCGTCGCTAAACATCAGGCGAGTTGGTGGCCAAACATAGATCTATTTTCTATGAAAACATCCTAATATCTTCATCCTAAAACTTCCTGCTATCCTAGTCCTACTTCATACTAATATTATAAATGCGAAAGTTTGTGAGGATGTATGAATGTCTCTTACTCTTTCACGCAAAAACTACAGAACGGATTTGACAGAAACTAGAAATATTATGCGAGCTTATGACCAGAAAAAGCACGGTTCTCGTAGGATAAAAAAAAGTACATATTACACGCGGGCAAAGCCGCGGGCGTCCGCTAATAATAAATTCTTCGAAACGAAAAATCTATTAAATCTTCAAATCTAAAGTCTCTTTTCGTAGTATCAGTTCGAAAAGAAAAAGGACCAGACTTGCTTTAAAAAAAATGAAATTTACATAATTATCATTATAGGTATCATTATCATTATAGGTAAGTAGGTAGGTAATCTTATACTTCGATCAGTCATAATTTTATTATTAGAATACTTTTATTTTTGTTATTATTTCAATTACTTTCCGTTGTTTGAGTGACGACGACTATAACGTCATTTTCCTTCACGAATAACAATTTCCAGTGTCAATTATTAGATAACATGCAGATTGTTACTATCCGACGTTGTCATGTCTCAAACATGACGTCGTGTCACGTCACAAACAGATTTAGCATCGTACTGAAAATAAAACCAAATAATGAGAGATACTAACCAAGTTCAGTGATTCAAAATTCAAAAATTCAAATATCATTTATTCAGTAGGACTGCTATGACCACTTTAAATCGTCTTAAGAGCTAAGTGATTCTACTCCTCTTTTTTCGCGACCAACACCGTGAAGAATCAGGGCAACAAACACGGTATGGGGCCTAGCTTTCTTTTCGGTGATATATGTTCTAAAAACAGGAGCCCATCGATCAGCAAAGGTTTGACTTGTGAGGAATAGTTTTTGCGTCCCAAGGGTTCGAAAAAGTGTTCTATTTCCTTTTGGATGTGTACTATCGAAGAAAAGTACCTACTATAAAGAAAAATGAAAAAGACAAAACTATGTAGGTACTTCGGTACCTGAATTTAGCGTTCTTTCCATTGAAAAGTTTCGCGTAGATTATTTCTATCGTTAACCCACTTTATCTCACTAGAACACCGTGGTGGCGCCACCACAGTTGCACCACCAACAGAATGTACGTAATGACACCTGCGGGCTGATTGTCTAACTTGTTTCAAACTACAAAATTGGTCTCAAACTGTCAAAACGATAGCGTAGTTTGTCGCGTTCGGTCTTGTTGAATTGAGAGTGACAGAGCTATTTGCGTGGTCAGTGAACAGTCATAATTTGACAGTTTGAGGCTGATTTTGGTCGCTATCAAAGATTAGACAGTTAGGGAGCTTTGTTACGCAACCAAGCGGGACACGGTGTCATTAATTTTCGTACATTTTATTTGTGACGGCGCAACCATGGTGTCCTAGTGAGATAGGGCCCTTATATATATCACTCAAGTAGTTAATGCCCTTAGATTTGAAATATAATCATGCTATCATGCCTAAGGATAATCATGCCAATTTTTTGCCCTTCAAACATTTTTATATCCTTTTCTGTATAGTTTTTGTACTCGTTTTTGCTATCCCTACTGTCTCGATAACCATAGCCCGAGCTAGATTGCCCAGCGCCCTCGCGCCCACCACTAATAAATACAATCAAGCGAGCAATGTGCACTAAACATAAACGGCTAGACTAATTTATTGCTGTCTATTTTTTGCAGACCTTTTCTAAATGAGCTGAATTTCTGGGAATATGGTATAAGGAAAAATACTAGTTATAAAAAACCAGTACCTATTTTTAGTATTTTTACTTATAAATTTATAAATAACCAGTAGGTACTTTTTTTCAAATTCCCATAGTAACAAGTTCCAAGTTACACAGGGTAACTTCACTAAAGAAGAAAAATTTAAGCGCTCGTGGCGTAGCTTGCTTAGCTATTCTTGATTGCTCTTTGAAGTTAATAATTATAATTCGTACCTACCCATATTATAAATGTGAAAGTGTGTTTGTTTGTTCGTTTATTTGTCTTGCTTTCACGTCAAAACAGAGCGACGGATTGACGTGATTTTTTGTGTGGAGATAGTTGGAGGGCTGGAGAGTAACATAGCCTACTTTTTATCCAGGTACCATGCGAGCGAAGCCGCGGGCAGCAGCTAGTGATTAATAAATTATCTTGAGTGCATACCGATTATAGCTACACTTGATTGAAGTGATTATTTAAAATCCTCCAATCACACAATCAAGTGTAGCTGATGATTATGATATTGATCAGATAATTACATTGTATGCTAGATAATTAGGTAAGTAGGTACGCGATCACAAAACACATAAAAGTACCTATACAGTAAGTATTTTTTTATCGGTGTTGTATATGGCAAGTACCTAAATGCTACTCAAATACAAATCTGAAAGTTTGTGACCTAATTATCATTGTTGCATGGCCGGGATTCGAACACACGACCTTCGGATCAAAAATCGAGGCTCTATCCCACTAAGTTTTTGTTTAATCTATACATTCATTAAATTAAAATGAATGTTTGTATGTTTGTCCTCTATGCGTCACTAAACCATTGATCAGATTGTGATGAAACCTTGGTAGGGTCTTTGTAGGACGCCCGTGAGGGTTCTGGCCCAAAAATCCGTACCCATTTTATAAATGTGAAAGTGTCTTTATTTGTCCTGCTTTCACGTCAAAACAGAGCGACGGATTGACGTGATTTTTTGTGTGGAGATAGTTGGCGGGCTGGAAAGTAACATAGGCTACTCTTTATCCGGATACCACGCGAGCAAAGCCGCGGGCAGCAGCTAGTTATTATAAATAAAATTTTACTTACATTGCATTGCAAAGCATGCTGCGACTGAACGGTACCATGATAATTTCTTCTGATCAACACACAAACAAAGCTAGTACTTACCTACAAAGATTTAATTCAAAATCTTACAAATAAACCATATTTTAGATTGTCAATAAAACTCTTATTTATCTTTCCAATAATTTGTTCGTCTAATCTCGAAGATAACCTCCTAAGTAAAATGAAGTTGAGTGCACACAACGCGAGATTCGAGATCTACTGATAAAACATTTGTAGAAATGAAACTCCCGAATGAAACTCTCGTAGCAAAACAATATTACTTAAATAAGATATAATTATCACTTAGTTTGTAAATCACAGCAAATTAAGTTATTGATTACAATACAAGAAATAACTCGGTAGTGTTTTTTTTTTTTTGTATGCATTTTTTTTTATTGAAGAGTCCGTAGCATAGGCTGAAAACTCAGTGGTTCATTTATAGATTTTTTGTTTCACGCATTTACACAAGCTCTAAAGTCTAAACGGTGAAAGACACCCGCTAGTCAGCTCCACACAAATTGACTTTTCTGTGGGTCGACCAAGCAGAAATTATGGAGTAAGGAAAGGAGTACATGAAAAGAGTAATATAAGTAGGCTAATGGAGTAGGCTTGCTGCAAGCCTACTCCATCTCAATCCCAGACCCTTCAACAGTACTAACTCTTGACTTTATTAAGCTTCTAGCAAATAAGTAAAAGCTTGCGTTATAAAGTACTTTTAAGAAAAGAGCCGTGATGGCCGAGTTGGTTAGTACCTCGACTTTTGATTTGAAGGTCGTAGGTTCGAATCCTGCCCGTGGATCAATTTTTTATTTCAAAAAAATTATATGCGCATTAACACGAGCTCTAAACGGTTAAGGAAAACATCGTGAGGAAACCCGCGGCTTAGTCAGCCCCACACGTATTGACCATGTCTTTGCTGTGGATATGGCTGGTCAAACTAGGGGATTGTGTATGTGCTGGGCAAGCCTACTCCATCTCAACATTGTTCCAGGCACTAAAGTTTAGGCAAAGATTACCTCTTGACACTGTATAAATCATCTAGTAAAGATGTAAATTATGAAGTTAGGTATCTACACGCTTCTATTAGTCATAAGTTTAGTATTTGTTAGATCAAGATCTAAGCACCTCGGGCAAACACAACTGCTTAGTTTGCAAACACGTGTCTCGTAGGACTCCCAAACTTTCTCAACGGAGACGTTCTATAAAACTACTAGCTATAACTTCTAACTGCAGCTTCGCCCACGTAGCACAGTTTACAAAAAGTAGAATCGAAGTTTTCTACAAGAACATTATTGCTTAGGTTATGGCGAGAAAATTATTGCTTAGGTTATGGCGCCCGCAGCTTCGCCCGCCTGGAAATTAAATTTTTGGACACAGAACAAAACTTTAGAGAATGATTTTCGACAATAATAATAGACATTAGAGAGCTCTAATGTCTATTCAAAGAGACGGTGACAGATTTAGCAACCGTCTGAGCTATAGGAAGCCTCTAAGTCCATTATGAATAACAGGGTAAGTAAACAGCCATGTTTGTGAACCACTCTAGTACCATCACAATGGGAGTTATCGGAAATGTAACGTGCCTCCCTTGGGAGCTTAGATCACGTATTGGACTTGTGTATTGTCATTCGATTGTAAATAAATAATACAATCTGGCAAATGGACTGTGAAACAGTGTCTACTTTACTAATGAGATCACAATGAAGTACTTAATATTAAAATAGATTCACGAGTATTATTATGTAGGCTTATTTTATTTTATAAGAGACTTCCAAGCATGCGGATAAACCGTCACACGGTTTTTGCAATAATTTTATTCTGAAACATTATTTTCTGTATAATTATAAATAAACAAAAAAAAAAAAAGAGTGAATCGTGAAGGCGTGGTAGATAAAGTAGATATGTATTTTAAAAATTGGTTAAATTAAAAATTTAAAAACTGGACTTTAATAATTATAATGGAGGTTTAATATTATATTTAATATTATAATATTATAATGCAATTTTCTGCACTATCGAGTTTCATATCTGTTCTTAGCTCCAAATATCCTCAATAGATCCTCATCAAAATTGTTGTATCACCAATCGGAAAATACCTACCTAAGTATATCCTTTCAAACAAAAAAAATACCAAATCGGTCCAGGCGTTTTCGAGTACCTAATCAATCAATCACATAAATAAAAAAAGCACAATAAAGATTCCGACAAAATAACCTCCTCCTTTTTTGAAGTTCGGGTAAAAATATTACTCACATAAATTTAAATTATCTAAAAACTCCTCTTAAAACCTAACATATCGTGTTTAAAAGAAAGATTCAAACGTTGAGTTAATTTTTAATTAGTTTTAATTTACATCCAGACTTTGAGCTATATTTTTAATTTTTTGTTAATTTTGTTTTTCATTTTGGAGTCATTTCTCTAATGAGTCTAGACGGAAAGTTTAATCATCCATGTGTGGAACTTTAAATACTGAATTCTTTTAGTGCATTTACATGTAAAACAGTCTAGGCTGTTTGTCCACCGCCGCCGTCACTGGGACGTCAACCAGAACGAGATGACGGCGCCGAGGTAGCGACCATACATTTACTACTAGGGGCTCTGTGATCTGTAAACCTCGCGAGTATATCCTCGACGACTAAAAAAATCTATAAATTAAAAAACCTGCTCACAAAATTTCAAAAGAAATGATTGAGAAATGCAACCTGTAGAGGAGAACATATAATCAGACAGACGTCCGACAGACATCCGGTGAACAAACGAAAGCATTTTTGTCCAAGATGAAGCAGAGACGCTTCGCTCGCTCGGTCAATAACCGCCTGTCCGTCCATAGTCCGGTATCTCGATCTCGATCAGAAATAATCTTGTTTTTGTTGACGTCCCTGTGACGGCGGCGGTGGACAAACGGTCTAAGGCGACATACCAGACTAACTTTTATTAAGGTATTCATTAAATGAGTTTTTTTTTGCGACTGAAGTTAATTCCTTCTTGATTGTCTGTCTAGACAGGGTATTTAGATCTGATACTTTCATGCATGATACTCTCTTTCCTACTTTCGTATTTTTAACTTCACCATCTAGTTTACTTAAAAACTACGGATCGTTCTAAGATAACTAGCTGAATTGCACTAATGTCGTCTCTTTTCATAGACATGCATGAGAGTGATAAGAACAAAACGTAATGCTAGAAACATAGTTGAGCGCTAATATTTCAAAGAACACGTCGAGAAACTATGCCAATAGTAGTTGTATTGATGTGCTACTCATTTCGGCGCCACTGAAAACCAGCGCTCTAACAGCCTTGGCGGTGCTGGAGCAAATGCTGAGGGGTAGCCCTATTTTCTTCACTGTAATATAACATTTTTTATTTGTGTGCATGTACCGTACATATAGTGACGAAAATAAAACTTATTTCTATTCTATTCTATTCTATTCCAATTAAACGTCACTTTATTAATTTCAGGTATAAAATGAAATAAAATTGTATTATTTGTCATAATATCTTGTAGGAGGCCTTAGGCAGCCTAAACTTAGCTACCAGGCTACTACTATTTTATAATCAACTAGTTTTTAAAATGTTATCAAGAAAAATTAGAAAATCGTCTTAAAATGAGTCATGAGTACCTCTACTTGACACTTCAATTTTAATACAAACACATTCTTTCCTTAGGTAGACACTTAACCGATACTTAATTCTCACTTTGTAAGCGGCTTCTAACAGATACCCGACCCCCAAGATTTTTAAAAAAACGTTGATACACCATACGGCCGTATTATAGCGGCATTATTGAAATGCTCATGACTTGCTTTGATGTTCCTGATAGAATAGAATCGAATAGAACAGGATAGAATATATCTTTATTGACAAAAATACCCACAAAAAGTTAATACAGAGTCAATTAAAATAACGATATAAAACATCTAGATAGTTAGTTTAAATTAAGGGACATTCTGAGTGGTTACAGTTTGAATGTGACCGCAAGTGACATTAACAGCAGAGCGCTTCCGTATTTCGGAGGGCATGTTAAATTGGATCAGGCAGGCGCAGGGCCGGGAAGAATGGCAAAAACAAAGGGAGGCCTATACCCAGCAGTGGGAGAGATCAGGCTGCGGATGATGATGATGATGATGATGTTAAATTGGCAAGTCAATCAAGTGTTGTTCAAGTCAATAGGCCATCACGGAGGCCTTCGGGTGGCCTGACATAAGCGGCCTTTACACGGTAGAGTTTTTACCACGGATCTGGACTGTACAGATATCTCTAGAGATATGCGTACAGATATCTTTACAGATAACCGCGGATAAAACTGTCAAAGGTTGGAATGGCGCGTGCTATTTCCCGCGGCATCTGGACTGTACAGATATCTTTACAGATATCCGCACAGATATCTCTGCGTTTAAATGCTCTGGCATCTGGACTGTACAGATATCTTTACAGATATTCGCACTGATATCTCTGCGTGTAAATGCTGCTATACAATAGTGACATAGTTTAAAGTGACAGACAGTCTCTTAGCAGACTTATAGGCTTCTCACAGCTCAAACTTAAATCGAGCTTTTTATAGACAAGCAATTACTTGCTGCTAAGTAATTTCTTAATGAAGTCATTAGGTACTTGAGGATAGAATTCTTCATTTTAAAATGTTATTCTATAGCCGAGTAATTTATATCAAAATCAAACGTAAAATGGTCGAGTTCTCAATGCTCAAGTAAAAAATGGCTATTACTTGGCGAATAATTCTATCTCTTGGCAGTTCTAACTTCAGGCAAATGTTAAACTATAGAATAAAAATAACTACTAAAGTAATTACTTTTGCTAAAATAATCACTTATATTTGTTTATGAATACGGGTCTTGTCTATTCCCATCGTTTCAATTGACACGAAAGTTGCAAAAGTAGGTATACACTCAAAATAGGTAGGTACTTGCTAAACTAGTATTAGTTTTTTTATGATCGTAAAATGACGGTACCCACATCTTAGACAGCAAATTCACAAGTCCCGTAATCAAATACCAGCGATAAAATCTAATCTTGATCTAAACGACACTAAAGTGACGATTACTCAACACAATAACCTTACTAACTACACTATAATCTACAATACAGCTACTGTTTAGTGATACAGGGTGTTCATGTTTAACATTTTATTTAATAGTTTTTGCATTTTCATAGTGAATGAAAATACATAATCACTGACCACCTGAAGAGTTAATGTGTCTTAAAATTATAACAAATAAACTATTTACTGGTAGATAATGTAAATTAATAAAATCGACTTTTGTTCCCAAAAATCATAAAAAATAGGGCTCTTTGTCTTATGAACAGTAGGTATAGTCACGTTCAAATATATATTTGGCACATGCATAAATTAAAGATGAATGTTTGTTTGTAAGTTTTTTTGTCATAATTAAAGTTAGAAAGTGATCATCATCTTCCTGCCCTTGTCCCACATGTATATTATTATTATTGTATTTCCCTCTATTATCAGCATTAAGTATCGATTTGAAATAAGAAATCAAAAACAAGATTCGAAAACATTTATGTAGTGTAGTCAAACAAGTTGTCGGCGAAATTCGAAAACCTCGTAACTCCGTCTTTTTGACGTAAATAATTTTTTGATGCAGTTTGGTAGAGAATTAGATTTTCTAAAATCATTTTCGTAAAAAAGACGGAGTTACGAGGTTTTCGAATTTAGCCGACGAAGTGTAAAATAATTTAGGGGTATTTTTAAGTTACGCTCAAAGTAGAGCACCCTTTATAAATAGTAACTAATAATTTGTCTGTGACAGCCAGTAATTTGAATCCTATTGAATAGCACGGATGTTTGAAATATGAGAAACTGTTAAACATTACAATTTAGTTGAATAGTATTAGTTCAGTGTTTAGATTGTATTGCTTTAGTTATATGAAGGGAATCATTATTATGACAGCACGATTAGTTTTGAAACTATTTTGGATAGAGTAAAGGGCTTAGAATTTGAGTTTCTGATCTTCTTATACTTCTTACTTTCAATGTCATTCTGTTTTTAGCGTGTAATAAATAAAAGCCTTCGATTTTAGTAATATTTTAACACATTCGTTGCCCCAGAAAGCCTTCTTTTGAGAAAGGTTTTTGGCTAATTTTCATCATCATCATCATCACCATAATATACTATCGCACTACGGGAGCAACGCCGCCAGGGCGCTGCTAGTACGTAAACCGGGGTTGGATTTATTAAGAGTTAAAAGTAATCTAAAACTTTAACGGCTAACTTGAAAAATCTGTAAAAAAACATGTACTTTAGGGTAGTTAGTTATACCAAAAATAAAAAATATGTTCAATATTTATTTTGAGAAAAAAAATTAAAAGAACGCTATTTTCCATTGCCTTGATATGGGGTCACTTTGAAACACCCTGTTTTAACTTGAAATAGAAAGACGCTCCTTTTAAAATACAAAAATAAATAATATTTTTTACGTTCACTTCATAATTTTTTTGCTCCAGAACAGCTTACTTCCTAGCACTGATTGACAAGATGGCGAAAAAGGAAAGAAAAAAAAATCATCTGTGTATAATTTTACGTGAATTAAAGACTAAAAAGTAAATATATTTTTAGTGTAGGTAAATCAACTTCGCCCCGTGATTTGTGGTGAACGCAGACTTGGCCGCACCTCAGTCCCCGCAGTCACCGCAGTCCCCGCATTCGATTTCTTTATATGAAGTTCTATGCAAACTCGCACACCTATCAGTGCCGCAGTCGCTGCAGTCTCCGCAGTCGTTGCAGTCACCGCACTGGATTTCTTCGGCCGCGATGCGAATGGCGACACCCACACCACGTCGGCTGCAGCGTCCGATGCGGGCTGGCCGGCGCTGGTGACGTCATCAGCTGCGGCTTGGGAAGTTCGGTCCCTTCAGGTACTGCGGTGACCGCGACGCGGGTAGGTGTGCGAGGTTGCATAGAATTTCTTATAAATAAATCGAATACGGGAACTGCGGCGACTGCGGTGCGGCCCATATCTGCGTTCACCTTTAAAGTCACCCCGGTTTACCGGTATTTAATATAAACGAACTCCAGCGATCATGTTACGCCATTTTAAAATATAGCAGCAAATTCTATTATTTCGTCAGTGGGCGCCGCCTCGTGTAACTTTAGAACAGAATTACTTTCAAATTGCCGCTTTTGATCCCCAACAATTTAGGCTATTCAATATTTTAATCTGATTTTATTGCTTCATTGTTATTGGAACGTGAGGAATGGATTATTTTAATTGAGTTATTAAGACTTATATCGATACTTCGGGGCTCAAATGTCGTAAAGCACAAATCCAAGGTTTTCAGGAGGAGCAAAAAACAAAAAAATAAAAATGTTTTTCGTCATAACTCTCTCATTTTTAGCGCTACATAAAAATGTCCTAGGAACAAAGTTATCAGATTTTTCCATAGTTTCATAAAGTTATTTCAAAATTTGTCCTAGTCTAATATTTACGGAGATAGCATGTGCTTTACGACCAAAAAATAAACAAAATGTTTCTTACGCCCCACTGAAATACAGCCTGAGCAAGAGCACAAGAGCGTAAAGCCCAACCTGTCGTTTTATCGCAGTGAAACAGGGGAGTATACAACACTTGCATGAAGATTTAAGGTTGTAAAGGATTATAATATGAGATATTATTATGATTTATCTCAATTATTAGGTTTTTATCTTGAGTAAATTGATGACTTTTATTATAATTTGTTTGAAATTTTAGTCATGCATAAATGGGTAGCTTTTAAGATGTCAGATTAAGTACGATATTGAAAGAATTTAAGTAAATCACCTATTTTAAGAATTACAGAACATTTTATTTCACAATTTAGTGGAAAATATAAATGTTTTTGTAACTATTTACTAGATACGGGTCTTTATCGAGTAAAACTTATATTATCCAGACTGTTGCGAATGTTTTAGAACAGCCGTGGTCATGGGTAGACTGAAGTACTCGCTGCTACCTTCGTCGCAGTTGTGAGGTTAGTTTCTCCAACTACCCTCACTTTTGTTAACCGGATGCCATAACACCATAGTGGTGGATATCAAGAAGTACTGAAATTTTAACCGCGAAGACGGCTATAGACTCTCATAACCGTCTTATTCAGACAAGAATTGAGTGTCTGGAAGGGTACAGCGATTCAGTCGAGGTAAAAATAAGTAAAAATAAAGTAATAAAGTAGAAATAATCACTAGAACAACTAACAACAGAAGCAGATATTTTTGCACAAATCTTTAGCAGTTATTAACTACACATTACACATAACTATTTACTAGACACTGGTCTTTATCGCGTAAAGCTTCATATTATCCAGACAATTTCGACTGTGTTCGAACAACCGTGGTCACGGGTAGACTGAAGTACTCGCTGCTACGTGGATAATATGAAGCTATATGCGATGAAGACTCGTACGTATCTAGTACTTTTAACCACGAAAACGGCTATAGATTTTCAAGTTTGTAGCCGTCTTTGAAAATTTGGATATTTGAAATCAATCACTGAGGTATTATGGGATCCGTCTATCAAAAGTGAGGGTAGTTGGCGAAACTGTCTGGATGATAATATGAAGCTTTACGCGATAAAGACCCGTGTCTAGTAAATAGTTATGTGTAATCGCCAAAACTTTTGTATTATTTCACTTTCAACTTTTGTATTTTGTAATAAATTGTGAAATTAATGTTTTAAAATTATCAAAATAGGTGATTTACTTAAATTCAGTCACTAACGTACTAAATCTGATATCTTAAAAGCTACCCATTCGTGCATGACTAAAATTGCAAACTAAATATAATAAAAGTTATCAATTTACTCAAGATAAAAACCTAATAATTGAGATAAATCATAATTATGCTCTTACTCAAAGTGAATTTTGCAGTGGGGTGTAAGGAACATCTATTTTTATTTTTTGATCGTAAAGCACATGCTATCTAAGAGTTTTGTACCAAACTGGGTTATACGACTTAGACTGTTGTGTGTTGTCAGTTACATGCTCCTTACACCCCTAATTTTCAAATAGATTGTGTTTAGAGTAACCGAAATGATGGGTTGTATTTGTAATTTTTTTTTTAATTTCGCTATTTTAATTATACAGTTCGATAGAGAATAAAAAACTGAGTACGATGGTGTAAATAACTCAAAAAGCCCAAAATGTGCTTTACGACATTTGAGCCCCCAGGTATCGAATAATATTTATTTTATAAAATTTCGTTTTGTTTTTAGACTTATTTTTTACTTAGTTTTGAGTTCGAAGAGAGTCTCGAAAAGCTGGTTATCGTTGGGAACGTCTAGGGAAAGAGATCGCGCGGGAGATCGGCCGTGCTTCTTCTTGGAAATGCCGAGGTGCTAACACTTTATGCCACCATGCAATATTGTGTCAATTTTACTGCTAGCAATGAATGAGATTTTACCAATAGAGACGTTAAGTATACTCATTAGATAAAACCCTAAAACGTGGTGAAATTTTGTTATAGGTACTTAGGTAGAATGTAAGCAGCTTTGTTTAATATCAATCAAGAAAACTAAAAATAGCAGATATTTATAAAGCCCCGTCATTAGAAAGAGATAAATTAAGTGCGTGCTGCGTGGAAATGCGTGTAACATCGGAGCAAGACATAGTGGGACTGAGTTGACTCAAGCTAATTAGCTTGACCTTTGTTCGCCAAGCAGGGCGGGTTACAACGCATCTATCTCAGTTTATATAAAAGATCATTGCTAGCAATGACCAATAATCACAAACCAACAGTCGATTAATATGCGGAGAGGCGTGGCCGTTGCCATGGTAACCGCCACGCCCGCTAAAGGGTGGCAGATGCGCGTGAGTCGACGAAACGAGTGCTTTGTGTTGAACGCTTGATGTGTCAAATGATTATTTCTTACTATTAGTATAGTATTATATTAACACCTGCGAGCGTGTCGATTGATAGATTAGAATAAAAAGTGGTTGTAATTAGATAAATACCGAAAATTTAAACAGTTTAAATAACTATTAGATGAATAAATCTGTAACAAAACTTTTGAAACTATCATGGTTGCAAACATTGTAAACACTATTAACGGGATATTTACCATGATTTTTAGATTTTAAAGTTTTCCGTGTATTCAGAAGAAAAATTAATAAAAGTAAATCAGAAATTAATAGTTTAAAAGATAGTGCCGGTAACATAGTCACAGATCGTGATAGTATCGTAAAAACCGTTGAGGAGTTTTATGCGAACCTTTATGAATCAAAAGTGGGGGAACCAGAATCACCGGATGATCATGATCCAAGAGCGGAACCAATTGAACGTCTCGAAGATACACTGTTGCCACTGGTGACAGAAGATGAAGTCGGTTTCGCTCTTAGCCAAATGAAACGAGGCAAAGCGTCCGGCGATGATGGAGTGTCTGTGGAGATGCTTCAAGCAGGATCTCCGGACGTCCTTAAACCCCTCGCAAAATTCTACAATAAAGTTTTACTGGAATGTGTTACTCCGAAAGCGTGGGAGAATGCCAGTGTCACGATTCTGCATAAAAAAGGAGATAACGGTAAACTAGAGAACTATCGCCCAATTAGCCTTCTATCTCAAGTGTATAAACTTTTTGCCAAAGTCCTTTGCAATAGGTTATCTAACTAAATCTTTCGATGACTATCAACCTATAGAGCAGGCTGGTTTCCGGAGTGGATACTCGACTATGGACCACATCCACGCAGTCAAGCAACTGATGGAAAGGTGCCGAGAGTTCAACCGGCCCATGTGTCTTGCCTTTGTCGACTACGAAAAGGCTTTCGACAGTGTCGAGCACTGGGCCGTGTTTCACTCTCTCCATCGTTGTAATATTGACAAGCGATACGTGGATATCCTCCGGGAACTATACAAGAACGCCACTCTATAGGTTCGTATGCATAAGCTTTCTGACCACGTATCCATTCAGCGAGGAGTGCGCCAAGGAGATACTATCTCACCCAAATTATTTACCACTGTGCTCGAAGATGTAATAAAAACACTCGACTGGAATGAGATAGGTATCAACATCGATGGCTGCAAAGTATCACATCTACGCTTTGATGATGATTTAGTCCTCATAGCTGAGACCATGGAAAACATCCAAGAAATGCTAGACGACCTACATCGAGCGTCGCAACAGGTGGGCCTTAAAATGAACATGTCCAAGACTAAGGTGATGACCAACCTTAGAGGTCCTAAACCTAACATAATTGTAGGTAACTCCCAAATAGAGGCAGTGGACAAATATACTTACCTTGGACATAGTTTATCTTTTGGCCCACTTTCTCAGTCGAAAGAGATTTCTAGACGCACACAATTAGGATGGGCTGCCTTTAGTAAGCTGGAGGACATCTTCAAATCCAAAATACCCCAATGCCTGAAGACCAAGGTATACAACCAATGTGTCCTGCCCATACTCACCTATGGTTCTGAGACATGGCCGCTCACAAAGGAATACATGCATAAGATAAGAGTAGCACAACGGGCAATGGAGCGCGCCATGCTCGCGCGCAATCTCACTCCTCGATCACATACCCAACGTCAAAATTCGACGTCGTACAAAGGTCGTGGACGTAGGTATGCGGATCGCGAGACTAAAGTGGAGATGTGCGGGACACTTGGCCAGAAGGGACGATGGAAGATGGACAAAGGCGATAACTGAATGGTGGCCCCGGGATGCTCAACGGCCAAGAGGCAGACCACCCGCCCGATGGTCGAATGATATTGTAAACGTGGTCGGGAATCAGTGGCTGAGACTCGCGAGGGATCGGAGAGAATGGCGTAATAAAGAGGAGGCCTAAACCCAACAGTGGGTGGAAATGGGCTGAGATGATGATGATGATGATGAGAGTTTCCCGATTTTCGGCACAGTTGCATGCGCCATGATCACGGTAAACTGAAGTTTTTGCGAGTTTGTGGGTAATCACTGGCAGACGGTCTACCCTCTTTCTAATCAAAAATCATGGTAAATATCCCGTTAATAGTGTTTACAATAAATCTGTAACGCCTAAAAAGAAGATTTGTGTCAAAATTATGTTTTTTTTTCAGAAAATTGTTCCGGGCGTACAAAATTTTTGGAACTACCAACCTGACTCTACATTTTTGGATAATGTTGTCCCTACTAGTCTAGGTACCACGAAACCGATAAACCGGAAAAGTAGCCAGTCATTTTAACAACCAAATCCAAACCCAAAAAATATATCACTACCATTACCTCTGCTAACACACGCGACATTTTATTTTGGTACCATGTGAGCGATGCAAGCAATAGTTATTAATTTTATAAATAACCTTAAACCCTTAGAAAATTCTGTTAAAATTGAAACATTGTTTGAACAAGTGTCACCCTTTTTTTTGTAGTTTAAAGACAGGGCGAATCTTGAGCATTAATTAAAGATCCATAATGGGCAACACCTAGTAGGTTTATAATACAGGCTGACCCAATTGTCTAGTTCCGGCACTTAACGCCGCATCAGTATTCTCGGCACACACTCGATCTTAGAACGTGACTTCGGAGTGATTAAAAAGTTTTGTCGTGGCCTACTTTATCGAAGGGGTGTATTTTCTTGTTTACCAGAGTTTAGCGAATAACCACAGTTTCATAATGCGTGAATTGTTTAGGCAGATTTTAGTATAAATACCTGGGAATATCAGTTTTTGTTTTCTCTACATCTTTTTCTAATAATTAAACTAAAATCTTACTAATATAAAGTTAAAGTTTGTAAGTTTAGATAGGATTGTTTCATATTCTTTCCCGTGAAAGAATTTCTACTTTTGTCCAAACCCCGATTTAGCTTTAAATAAAATAAATAAATAAAAACATTTTATTTCGGATAACATTAATCCATTCGCTTTGCGTCGTCTTTTTTAATTTCTTTTTAATTTTCAGATGTGGCTATAGACTCACAGGAAGATCTTCCTGGTAGACCATAGAATGCTGTAATAGAATTACTTACTGGTTTCTTCACGGTGTTTTTCTTCAGCGATTACCTACAAAGACACTTCCAAGAAAATTGTTATTCAAAATTCGAATATAATTCATTTAGATCAACAAGGATCACTTTGAAACGACTTAAGAGTTAGGTGGATCTATTTCTGCTTTTTCGCGACCAACACCGTGAAGAATCAGGATGCACTCTGCTAGGATTCCAACAAACAACCGATTGAAAGTCGAGAGTAGGTCCTACTGTACCAACATGGCTCTACAGTTACTATTCCGCATCCATTCCTCTGCTGTTAATATTCCAAGCAAATATTCGATTAGAATTCAATTCGATTATGAATAGTTGGTTTTCGTTGCGCTCGGTGCATAACTTGCCTTGTTTTTTTTCTGATCGATTTTGAATTGTATGAGTGAGCGCTTTTGACATTTATCAGTAGTCAAATACATTAGAAGTTATTTTATAAGTACTGCAAATAAACTTTTTTCACTAAAACTAGTATCTGTTATAATTATACCGCTAGTTAGCGATACATAAAACAACAAGGGACAACCAGTTATAATGCATTTTATAAATAGAAATCCTCATTAAATGTGGTAAAAAACGTTTAATAAATACTTTTTTTTTTAAATTGGTGTAAAAACCCTATTCTATGTTCGCAGTGATGAGCAACTTGTCACGTAATTAATGATAACTTATACAAAAAAACTATTTAGACTTGAATCTGATTACCCCCTTAGACATCTTCAAAATATCATAATTGCATAGAATATCGTAAAAAAATCTACTTTATTTCGAGGAATACGTCGCTATTCCGTTTCATAAGATAATTACCCATTATGAACGATAAAATCATTCTTAAGCCAGTTTTCAAAAACCTCTTTAAATGTTTGGAGAGTGGTCAGAGCCCCGTTATGCATTTAATAAAAGAGAAAAATTTCAAAATGAACTATACAATTTACAAGATTAAATATTAATGCCACAACTTTATACTTAGCTCTTTCTTGGTTATTAACCTGAATAAACTCTGTGGAGATTTCCCGGCGGATATAAAGTCAACTTATAACCTACTACATCAACGAATAGGTATTCTTACAATGTAGAGCTAGTAAACATTTTAATTCTCTCGGGAATAATTTGTACATGTCAATATGTAAGTAGTAAATAATTATGTTATGGTATTTTAACCATTAATAAATTTTATAAAAGACTTATACAGTTAAGTGACTTTCTGAGCGAACACAATTTGGATGGGTGACCGCAAGTGGCATAAACAGCTGAGCGCTTCCGTGCTTCGGAGTGGATGTTAAATTGTCGATCCCAGCTTTTAAGTTGTTAAGCCATGACAGAGGCCTTTAGGCGGCCTAGAATCTCTAGATTTGGCCACTAGCTCATATAAACTTGCTTACTTTTACTAGTCTTGTACACAATATCTACAAGATGATTCTATGCTTGATCTTTCGCGAACAAATCGCGCCACTTTTCGGCGCCACTGAAAACCAGCGCTCTACTCGTAACAGCCATGACGCTGCTGGAGCAAATACTGAGGTAGCCTTATTTTCTTGTCACTGTAATATAACACTTTTGATTTCTGTGCATGTACCGTATAGTGGCGAAAATAAAACTTTTTTCTAATTATATTTCTATAAATCAGGAATCGGATAATAAACATATTTTTAAATTTATTACGTGTTAAAAACCCTGTCAGCCCGTTTTATATTTAAAATGCCGATGCTCAAAAATTCAGATGTTCAAACAACGCTCAATTCAATAGGATATAGGCTGACTGACGTCACGTCCTGTAAAGTGAAATCGTCCAAATGCCTGAACGATGACAAAAATAGAATTACAATCAAACTCAATAAACAATCAGTTGGAATCGGTATTCGTATCCGTCACAATGTGGACTGATCACGTCCGTAGGGGAGTGGCGCAGGAGGGAGCGGGGAGCGATATTTTCCAATAGGTACATCATCTCAGCACAGTTTTTTTGACTAAGGTAGCAAGCAAGCATTCGGCCCACCCGATGGTAAGCGGTTACCGTAGCCTGTGGACTGGTCCTCCAGTTGTAACCACAGCGCTTCCTCGCAGAGCTCTGGGCGTCGATTCTGGTACCGAACTTTTTATCAACCTAAACCAAAACCTCAACTAAAGCGACTGTTTCCATGACTACTAATAACAAACGACTCAGTTGTGGTGAGGTTTTGAATTTTGGCAGAACAAATTTTTGAAAAGCTATTCTACTATTTCACCAAATGGCTGACATTTAAGAGATCGAACCAAGACCAAAGCGGTTGTCATCTAGTAGAATTCAGGCCCTGGCAAACTTACTCAATACCATTCGAGAACACTTTTTAGTTTCACTGTTGTTACCTGACTAACTTAACACGTCATCATCATCAGCTTATAGCAGTCCAATGATGGACAATGGCCTCCCCTAATGAGAGCCATCGCGCCCTGTCTTCAGCTTGACGCATCCGACTTGTGCCGGCAGCCTTTCGCAGATCCACTTGAACGCTCTGAACTAAGTTGGTATAATTAAAACTGAACAAAACACAACTATTCTTTGTAAGTTTTAAAATTCGCCAATTAAAAAACCAAATGAAAAAGTTGGAAACCCCCTTTTAGTAACAGAAATCCTTTTTAATTTAATATTTTTCTTGTAATACTGTACTCCGTTTATAATTATAATGTTTTTATTAAACGTGCTACGGATGGGGGAGGATGGAGCAGCAAAACGTGCTTTCCATGGAGTGCCGATCGGACGGCGACCAGTCGGCCGACCCAGATACAGGTGGAAGGATGAAGTGGGGAAAGACCTTCACTCACTTCATGTGTCCACGGACTGGACGGAGGCGGCGCAAGACAGAAGCCGGTGGCGTTCTATTGTGTCGGAGGCCAAGACCCACTTTGGGGTCGACGCGCCAGGATAGTAAGTAAGTAGTAAGTTATTAAACCCAGTCTAGTTCCCATAAACTGACTGACCCATAAACTGATTTGATTTGATAAAAAAAGAAAAACAACTGATTAACGCTAACAGTAGCGCCACAACCCCGCCCGTAATTTGAATAATTCGTCATGAGCTGTAACGAATAATTGCTCACTACCTGCCGTGATTGCGATTTATTGCTGTTTTGTTCAGAACGGTCATAAAAATGATCGTAAATTATTTTCATTGTCCGTCATAATAGCTGTTAATGGACCTTTTGGGTTCACCGGTTAATTATGAGTTATAAAAGGAAGAAGTACTGATGAGTATTTAGTAACGACTGTTTTTTTAAAAACAAATAACTTCCTTTGTTGATGATGCCAATTAAATTTATTACTAAAAATAAACAGGTTTGACAATTATAATTATAATTATTTTTATTTCATCATTTCTTAACACGAACACGAAATAAAATAAACGTTTAATTTCTTGGAGAGATTGTGAATGCTTTGAAATTGCATTGTGTGAGCATGTTTACTTTTTTATTTGTACGTTCTATGTTTGTTATGAATAAACAGAAATCCAACTTCTGTATGAATATCCAAAGTTCACTACGAAGCCGCATAAATTAAGGCAATATTCACAAAAGGTCAAACAAACAGGCGGGCTTCGGTAACTTAACAAAACACGAGGAAAGCCAAAGTTTTTATACACAAAAAGTTAAAATGTTCGCTCGGAGAAAAACATTTGTAAATGAGCTTCGATGAGCTACGATGAAGTTCGTATGAGCTGGTGGATTAGTTCTGGTCAGTGTTGCCAGCCCCAACTTAGTAAAAAACTATAAAAATGCTTAACAAAAACTGTAGAAAACTGTTAATATCCAAGAATCAATACATTTTTGCTCGTATCTAACTAGTTGACGCTAGCATCTTTATTAAAAAAACTGTAGATTTGCTTGTAGGCTTAAACTGAAAACTGTGGACATTTCCAAAAAACTGTAAATCTACAGTTAAAACTGTGGTGTTGTGTTGGCTACACTAGTTCTGGTGATTTTGTTTTAGGCCACCTAATGCTGCGCGTTCACTGCGTTGGCGTCGGAAAAGGACGCGTTGATGAATTTATTTTGACTTTCATCTGTCCTCCCAAGGAAACCAAGCTGAATTTCGGGATAAAAGTACCGATCCATCCTAACGTTCCTACCTCGTAGTAAAATCATAGTAGAAATCATTATCATCCCAACTTTAATTTGAATTCATTTAGTTTTTTCGGAGTGATGCGCGTCCAAGTTACAGACACACATAAAAAAAAAAGAAATAAAAAACCGGTTTTGGCTTCAGTATTGCTAATAGTGTCATGCAAAAAAAAAACGTTTTAAAATATCATCAATGTACAGAATTGAACCTGCTACAGTTTTAAAATAATAATAGTAAATAATAATATTTTACCGATTTTGGTCGCTATTCGAGGTAGAAAATTCTTGTATTTCTGATCAAAGTGTGTAATAAAAAGGTTCAAAAAAGTTATTTCTGCGCCGCTAAATCAAGCCGAGTGTATTTTTATAGTAGAAAAGACCTTTGCTAATATTTTAATTTCTATGTGTGTTTTTAGTCCTGTATATTCTGCGACATTGTTTTATTATTTCCTGTACTTGGCGGATTTCCTTTGAACGTTGTTTGTACTACTTTTAACGTGGGTTTGTGGGGTGAATAATAAACCTGGGTAAAGTGTTTTTTTTATAATAATAAATAATATTATCACATTTGATGGATATTTTTTTACAGACTTATCATTATAATTCATCATCATTCCTGCCCTTATCCCACGCTAAGTGGGGTCGGCACATGTTTTCCTCTTCCACTCACCTCTATCATTCAACTCTGAATCCACTCCTCTCACATTTTCCAGACTTATATGAATCCTTAAAAATTCAACCAGGATTTGAAACCGGCCTTACTGTGGTCACAGGCCACAGCTCTTGGAGATCGCGGGTTTAAATCCTGTCTGGGTAAAAGTTTTTGCGGAACTTTTGGAATGTTCAAAAATCTTCAGATGCAATAAAATAAGTGTCGTGTTAGAAGAGTTAATACTTCAACCAAGCAAGCAAGTAATCAAGTGGCCAACTCTGGTGACGGAGTTTGTAGGCCGCTTAAAGGCCTCCGTCATGGCTTAACGACTTAGAAGCCGGGACCGACAATTTAGCTTGCCCTCCGAAGCACGGAAGTGCGCAGCTCGTAAATCCACTTACGGCCACCCATCCAAATTGTGACCGCGCATAACACTGCTTAACTTCAACGATCAATCGAGAACGTCTAAGCAAGCTATGCCACGAGCGCTTCAACTTTAAGAAGTGAAGAAGTTCCAAATATTTATTTTAACTTACTGCTGAATCTTATTCCGATCCAAAATCTATTGTAATATCACACATTGGACAAAGTTGGCAATACGTGCTTCTTTTCTATACCTACATCAAAGGATACCGAACATAAAATTTCAAAAGGTTGCAAAAACCTCAAGTATCTTGTACTACTGATGCGATCTTGCCGAATCGATCGATCAAACTGATTGAGAGATTGCAAGTATTTTTGAGATGTGATTACTTCTAAAGCGGACGAGATTTGTCAAAGGGTAAAAGGCTCGATTGCTCACGTAGAAACCTTTGCTTCAAGCCGATTGTGTAAGAATAATAGAATGATGACATTGACGGTTTAGTGGGAACGCCGCCTTTTTAAGGTGACGGATTCGAAACCGATTTGGGTACTGAATTCTTAAAAAAATTAAATCAGTATTCTGTACTAAACAAAACTGCACGTTTTCGCTTAAAATAAAGAGATTTCAACGAACAAAAATCTAGTATAAAGGTTATAGCTGACCAGTCGCCACCACACCCGAACCTCACCGCATTGCCTCGGTATTCTTTGTATGGAATTATATGAAGCAATGCTCACTACATCAATTCTGAAACGCCGCCGGATCGCCGCATCGCAATCCAAAAGTGAAGGAACAAGTGAACGCCGAAAAGGCGATGTGGTGTGGGCGACTGGTCAGCTTTATTCGTCCAGACATTCAAAATATTGTGTATGATAACCGTGCTTTCAAAATAAATATGGTGTAGGTACAGAAATATGGAAATACAAATAAAAGGCTCAATTCCATTTAAAAATGTAATTCAAAACGTTCGTCCCAGGTTTCGGAGGAAAGCAAGTGTAAAATTTTAATTGGGACAGAAACTCAGTCTTTCCGTGTAACAACAACCGGTATATGATGGACATAACGGGATTATTTTAAGTGAAGATTACTTTGAAAGTAGTTAAGCTTTGTCAAGGAATAAACACTTACTTATAGTACGTAGTACCTACTATTATTTTGTGTAGTAAGTACCAATTTAAGGTTCACTTGTTCTTTCACTTTTGAATTGCGATGCGGCGATCTGGTTATGTTATGAAGTTGATGTAGATTCGGGTGCGGAGGCAACTGGTCAGCTATAACCTTTAAGTACCAACCTACAAACATAAATACTATGATAGGTATAGATTACCTATATCCACCGAGACACGTATTGGTAATGCAACCCCGACAAAAATTTAATATTTATTTATTTAATTATAAAAAAGAGGGTAAATAAATAATTTTGTTTGAAAACTGACGTGATTGAGATGGTTCTTAGTTATAATTTATGAAGTTCAGGCGTTTGAAAATCATCAGCTCTTTTATAGTTGAGAAAGTGGGTTTTTATTATAAATTTTTAATTGAATTGCTTGTAAGAGTACATCAATAGGTTCTTATAAACAAACGACACTGATATTTTTTCAACCATTATTTGTTCAACAATAAAACCAACACTCGATACCGGTATAACTATGTTTGATCGCGAACAATCGCGCGAAATTGGGGCAAATGTACAGACGCGTGCAATATAGGTACTGGCAGGTACACAAGTGACAAAACGAGTCAGCCTCATGCCTCCGAAATGAACTCTGGTTTGTGAAGTATAGAGTCAAGAGGGCCTAGCCAACCGGCCTTCGCTATGAAGCGATTCGATTTCTAACTTCGCTAACACTCGAACGTGAGGTTTTCATTGGTCGAACCAAGGTCGAACGTAAGGTCACGTGGTCTTCCACCAATGAAACATCGGCGATAGCGAAGCGAATTGTAGAATAGAAAAGATTGATGCCACTTGGCTAGAGGCCAAGGTATAAAATATTGGATTTAGAACAGTTCCCTTAGCACCCATTTTTCGAAGCTATCACCTACACGGAACTTCGTTAGCCTGCCTAGGTAGAGTCAACTCGTGTTAAATAATTTATTTACCCTGGTGACGGAAGTTTTTATTCAGTCCATGTATGCGACCCAAATGTTTTTAAGTTTTTGGATCGAAGTTTTAATGAATTGTATCACTACTACACAACTCGGTACAAAACTCGGTTTCTACTATTGTGACTAAGGTGATCAACATAATGAAAGTATGTAGTTATTAAGTTTATTGTTATTGTTATATCGTCAACTTATTCATTGATGACGTATGGTATGTAGATAAGTAAAACCAAATTGCACGCTTCAATAAACTTATTATATAAAAAAAACAAGAAATCAATATTATTAACTAGTGAACGCCCGCGGCTTCGCCCGCGTGGACTACTTTTTTGTATCCCACGGGAACCATACATTTTTTAAGGACAAAAAGTAGCCTATGTTCTATTTCCGGTCATTATCTATCTACGTTCCAAATTTCATCACAATCGGTTTAGTAGTTATGGAGATACGTGGGAACAAACATTCACACACACGGACTTTTGCCTTTATAATATTGCCTTTATAATATTAGTACGATAATTAAAGATAATATTGAGTTTTTAAAGTAACTAATTGAAAATTAAATAGATTTTAAACTCAGTTTATAGTATTTTGTTATTCCAGTTGTTACCAGCTATTTCCTAAATAAATCACCGCCTCACCCACACAAAAGACTACACAAATTAATTAATTATCTTAATATAAAACCCGTGGCTCTCCTGGCTATAAATTTCAAATCATAACAGATTTATTGTTCAGAACTAATTTCAAGCTTTTACAAACTTTTAATTGAAAGGACTTCGGCTAATCAAACAGACGCAGGTAGCAAAAAAAAATCTTTCTAAAAACCGACGCCAGAATGTCTGATACTTGTTTCATTCATACCTTACGTTCATTCATACAATTTCATTCATTCAATGGACAATGGATATCCTATTGTCAATTTTATGGTAGAAAGGATCGTTGTTTGTGGTAAAATTGGTGTTGGTAATTTATTGCTACTTTTGTAGGGCATTTTGTGTCTTTTATTGGTTAGAAATGACAGTGCTTTCGCGACAATTTTGCTCCTCAGGTGTTGGAAGATATTTTAATGGACTGTTGTGAATGAATGTTTTTTTGAGCAGTGAGTTTATGGGAACTAAATGTTTACCTGCGAGCGCGGTAGGTGATACAAACTAAATAGCGAGGAATAGAAAAAAAAAACATACATACAGCCGAACATAGAACCTCCTCCTTTTTGGAAGTCGGTTGAAAACGAGGTGAAACAAAGGCTTCGTCTGCATTAGGATACAAGTCGCAATACATGTCTCGCGAAATGTTTTCAAAGTGTATCTGGCACAATAACTAAAACTCATCAATCATTCAGAAAGTTTATTTAAAACTTGTGCCGATACCTGCACACACTTGGTACACGCGCCATATTGAGATGGGCTTGGTTATTGTTTTAAGTAAAAACTTTCTGCTCTATGCAATACCATAAATTCATTTAGAAATAATGCCCTAAGTTTATGTCAATGAAGCGAGACGTTTTGTGCGATCACCAAAGGATTAATATAACTGAGGAAGGTTATAATATAACTGAGAAAGATGTGAGCGCAAGTAAACGTCTTGACTTTTAATCCGAAGGCCATGAGTTCAAATCAGATTCTAAAACCCATTCATTCATGGATAATGTTGTTGTGAAAAAGAGCCTTATACATCTCGTGATACAGACGAGAAGACATGGTGAATAAGAAATTCTATTGTTTATTTAAAACATCTCACATAACTTTACTTTGGTGGCGTCTCAGCCTAAATATCAGAGAGTATCAACGGTACAATTTTATTGTCATAATGGATCTAAGCATTCGTAAAGTTAGGCTTTTTGCTGCGCAGTAGAAATGTTGTATGAAAAAGTTGCACTGCGCATCAAAACGGCTAACTTCACGAATGCCAAGATCTGTTGGAAGAAGTGTACATTGGTGATTACAGGATTTTTTGTTATTGTGAAGAATTTGAATACATTGACCTTCCCACACCCCACGGAAGTGAGCTCTGCAGATGACGGGGGCGTGAAAGTGTTTATGATTGGAAAATTGATGAATTTGTTATTGTTTCTCGGGATGAAAGTGTGGGACTTGAAAGGGATGGAAATTGAACGATAATACCTTATGTTGTAGCTGTTTTATCGGTGTCAAGTGTGTCAACAAGATCGTTGAATAGAAGTGGTCTTCTAGTGACTTCTACTTGTAGTACAGTTGTTCTATCTCACGAAGTCCGTTTGGTCTTAATTGTGTGTGTAGATGCACATGCACATTGTTTCTGTGTGCGTGGTCCGATTTTGAGCGCTCCCGTGCTTACGCACACAGAAACAACGTGCATGTGAACACACAGAATGAAGACCAAACGGACTTCGTGATATAGAACAAAAGTAGGTACCCTATCTCACTGATAGGGTACCTACAAATGTTCTATAGCTGCTAGTGAGCAGGCCTAACATGTGCAACATTGAGAGCCAAGAAACCAGATTATCTCGATCGGTTAAACTGCTCTAACGTGTATGTTAAATCAGTTTGGCTGATCGAGATATCTCTCAAGATTTTGCGAATACTAGGCCTATGGGACACCATGGGCTGCACCATCACAAACAAAATAATGTAATAGCGGCCACTGACAGATGCAACATGCACTTGCAGAAGAGAAGGTTGACTTGAGTCGTTGCCAGGGGAGGACAAGGACAGCCGACCCAGAAATGGCAGCAATGTAGAATCAAAAGTCATTGAAATTGACGACAAGTTTGATGTACCTAGTGGTCGTACTTGGAGGAAGTTTTTCTGTCACATTAGTGGCACCGATCTCTTAATCGGGATCCCCAAGAACTTGTAATAATAGACAGCGGGATAAGAGTAGTATTACATTTCATTAATAATGAAACAAAAATCCATAGTCTGAAAAGAGTTCATGTTAAAGCGCATAAGTATAAAGTTAAAAGTCGAGGCACTAGCCCACTCGGCCAACACTGCATATTTTATTATTTACTAGCTGCTGCCCCTGGGCTTCGCTCACGTGGTACCCGGATAAAAATTACTAAAAAGTACGCCTGTTACTCTCCAGCCCTCCAACTATCTCCACACAAAAAATCACGTCAATCCGTCGGTCTGTTTTGACGTGAAAGCAGGACAAATAAACACACTTTCACATTTATAATATGGGTACGGAGGTACGGATTTATATTATTTGTTCTGGCTATTCTGAATTCAAAAAGTTCTGTAATTCTGTAATTCTTTATTGTACACATGAAAACATTTACAAATAAGACATTAAAAAAGTACATGTACAAAGGCGAGCTTAACCCTAAAAGAGTTTTCTACCAGCAAACCTTTGAGTATAGAGAAAAGCTATTGACAAAGGTGGATGCAATGTGTACCCATATAAAATACTATACTTAATTATAATTATAAGTATATATAATATACTAATATATACCTACATACATACCTATATTAATACATATATAAATATATACATTTATTCATTCTAATACATATTATAATAATATTTTAATACTTAAAAGGAAAGAGGATTTACAATGACAAATAGTGCTCTTTTAACTTAGATTTAAATAAGTTAAGCGTTTGACAACTGCGGATAGCATGAGGAAGGGAATTCCACAGCTGCACAGCGTGAACTGTGAAAGAATCGCCATAACAGCTAGAAGTGTGGGAAGGGGTGATAAGGAGAAGGGACTTAATTGACCTGCATGGCTGACCACGAGGTACAAGGTAATCAAAGCGCTCGCGCAAGTAAGTTCGTTCGCTGTTCGTATTAGAATACAAACAAACACCGAAACACCGCAAAAGCGCAGTATTGAGTTCCTGTTTGCAGCCAAACAGGTGCAAGTTCTGAATTTAATTTTCAAAGGATTCACAAGTTGCTTTTATTTTATATTGTTTTTTTTTTTCAGTTTAAAAAGTTGCTTTTGGCGTATCTAAGGGACCTATCAGACTGAGAGCGGTCACGCGGTCAAGAGTTCTGCGTTCACGTTCTGCGTTCGAGCGTGCAAACGAAACCCACTGTTCTACTTGACGGTAAGAATGCCACCTGTGTAAGCATATCTATGTAACGTAAGATAATACAAAGAACGCAAAACTGACGGCTTGAACGCTTGACCGCGTGACCGCTCTCTGTCGGACAGGTCCCTAAGCAGCGAAGTGGTCACAATTTTGATGGGTGATCAATATGATCATCAACAATTGTCAGCAAGTAGTATTAACAGTTATTGAGCGCGGAGGGCACGTAAAATTTTCGTTACCGGCTTTTCGATCATAAAAACTAAGACCTTTACATCTTAACTAGATGACAATACAGTGTCAGGAGGCAATCTTTGCCTACACTTAACGGGACATTGTAGTGCCTGGGATAATGTTGAGATGGAGTAGGCTTTTTAGGTCGCTAGGTGGCCTAAAACTCCGTCACTTAAGATTCGTTCACTAGCTCATACATACTTACTTTTTAGACAGCAGTCATACCCTTCTGAATATGAGTAGAAGTAGACAAAACAAAATGCTGGATGAAATGTGTGAAAGATGACATAAGTAAGAAAGAGAAGGATGCTGTGATGACGGCTGATAGAAGGAAATGGAAGAAAAATACATGTTCTCTAAGTGGTAAGTATCAATACCATAATGAAAACTAAGGGTTCACGGGTCAGGCCGGATCTGAAACCAAATTGTGAAAAGGTCAGGAAATTCCAGAAAACTTTTTACTGGAGAGCATTGCGTAAATGAAATAAAGAGGGCTGAAATCTACTGAAATAAAACGGATATTGCCCAACTTTTGCAAAACTTATTACTATTCTAGCTGACGTGATAAACCTTTTTCTGTTTAAGTTTCGAGTTCATACAAAAAACCTATCGAAGTAAGTAGGTACCTACTTATTTTTAGTTTTTCGCGAAATTCACAATTTTTCTTATAAATAAATAAAATGCGTTTATTTCAGACCATGGATCCATATTGTGTTAGTAGTAACTTAAACCTAGATTAGTAACTAAAGTTATAAGATTCTCTACATCATTGTATCTATCTTAACGCCCACTTTTAATATTTCTCCAGATCATGTAAACATTTGTTATGCCGGGAATTAAACACCTCATTCGCGGCAGTGTTTAATTTTAATCCATTGCATGGATTACTATCCGGATTCATGAAAACAATAGTGGTTCATTTGAATTGCGATATTGGTAAAGCCGTCAGGCTCAATTCACACTGACACGATTCGAAGCGACGAAATCACGGAACGCAAGTTCATACACGCATTTCTGTCTCTGTAAACTTTTACAAGTCACCGGGTAGTTGACTTGTAAAATTTGTGATCAGCTTACAGTACCTACTAAAATCTTATCTTTAACTGTAAAGGCATTATGTTTCTGATGTTAGAATGTCATTGGATTCCTTTATTTTCTTAGGCACTACCGCTAGTTATACTCTTGCTCTGTTTCCAGAAGAGGACGCGCAACCTGGCTACTGCAACCTGGCCACCGCGACCTGGCCACTGCAACCTGACTGCCGAGACCTAGCCGTCGTGATCTGGCCATCGTGACCTGGCCGCCGGGACCTGGCCATCACGACCTGGACGCTGCGACCTGGCCGCCGAGTGCGTTCGTTCATTGGCTTTACGGATTTGTAAAATGAGAGTACAGTCGTGCTTTGCTTGTGCAACCCGAGGTAGGATTACATGAGCTTACTGCGCTGCAGCCAATATCAATTATTATATTAATAACCAGCTGTGCCCAGCGGTTTCACCCGCCATTCAATTTAGTCATAGATAGCCTATAACCTTCCTCAAGAAATGAGCTACATATCTAATGCAGAAAGAAGATTCCGTATGTGTTTTTTTCCATATGTGTCAGGATCGTAGCAAGTGGAAATCCGTGGTCTATGCCTACCCCTGTCGGAAAGAGGCGTGATTTTATGTATGTATGTATGTATGTATGAAGATTCCGGCCAGTAATTCTAGAGATTAGGACGTTTTTATTTATTTATTTATATTTGGAAAAGAAACAGGTAAATATACAAGATAACAGCTGCAATAGATAACAGAGAGCCAATTATAGGTTTTCACTGATAGAGTTTTAACAAACAAACAAAAAAACAAACAAACCTTGTTCAACGTCAACGTCTAAAACTGGAATTCCTTTGGAATAAATTAATCTGTTCTCGATAAAACCACAATAAAAAATATTGTTTCAGTATTCAGGAGTTGATACACTCAGTATACGATCAAGTTTTTGTACAAATCCATGGCTCGCATTCGAAAACTTATCAGAAACAGGATTTAAGAATTTGTCTTTGTTAAACAACGCTCGCAAGATCATCCATATTAATCGCTGGTTTCAGCATGAAATTCATATTTTACATGGAATTTAGAAAACAAAATGAAATAAAAAACAAAAAACAAAACTGGACTAACAAAAAAAGCAAAATTGATTGGATTTAGCAGTCGAATTTTTATAATGATCTCGGATCTTGGAAATCGGATTATTTGTCGGTAAAATTATTTCTGCATTTGATAGATCTTGAGGATATTTTTCGTTATCATCATCATTATCACCATAATCACTACGCCAGTAATCACAACAAAGTAACTTAACCTCATTGGTCATTATTAGGTTATGAAACAAAACCAAACAGTAGTAAAATCTAGGGGCTGGACATGTCGTGTAACTTAATGTTATTTAATTCATGTCAAACATGTTTTAATACATCTTCAGTACTTATCTGAAATAAAATGTTTATGTAAGTAACTGCCCTATCCAAAGTTGGACCATCCAGCGTTCTGTAAAACGAATATTTTATCATTCATAAAATCATTATTCATTTTGAACAAAGAGTGAGGACGGACAGTTTCGTATTTTTATTGTAAACACTCTCACATTCAAGTATTTTTGCTTTGTTTGATAAACCAGCCAGACAACATTTGAGACAGATTTTTTAATGCTACTAAGGTAGCAGACAAGCATACAGCCCACCTGATGGTAATCGGCTACCGTAGCCTATGGACGCCTGTGTCAGTATAAGCTTGAAATAGTTCACACAGAAATTCATAGATGGCATTTTCAACGGATTTATTTTACTTAGTTTACGAATGGAAACACAATATGTCTTTACAAGTTAGTTTACAGCTACGATCACAGGTGGCGTCTTCATAACCAGGGTGATTTCTGTACGCAGTGACATAGGTCAATAAAGTTGTGTATTAATTATGTACATGTTTATAAAAATAACAAACAGTTTTCTAGATGTTATTCCAAATTAATTTAAAAATAATAATACTATTAACAAAACATTTTGTGATCAAGATTTAGATTCCTGAACAAACTGTTTAACAATTACCTAATGTAAATTGCTTTTATATACTGTTTTGGGACTTGAATATCAAAACTATGAATCCAATGTATCTTAAAATAGTTTTTAACATATTTGTATCACACTAGGTTCATTATACAATATAAATGTATAGAAATATTCCTAACTATTCTGTGATTGGTCGAAGTAATGATGGCAGAAGGGGTGGTTTTTATTACCTTTAGAATTGTATAAAAAGGCAGGACAAGGCTCATTTGGATACTTTTGTGATATCCAGTGCAGCGAAAGTTAAGTACTTGTTTCATTACTTTATTGTACCTACTTGTATTTATTCTGTGTATGTTCTTGTGATCATTTTGTGTACCTATTTATTGTGTCTGCTAGATAAATCTGCTAGTCACCCGACTATTTATTTTGTATTGTTTCTTGGCTTGGCTGCTAAACACTTTCATAACTTTATTGCAATTCGTAATTTATAATTGAATGATCAAGCGAGCTTACCTGAAGCGAAGCTCGATCTTGATTATACCGCCTTCACCGAAGAGAAGATTACTATGTAGTACGTCAGTACTCGCGTGGACAATGTCGCACAGTGTTCAGAGGTAGAAAGAAAGAAAACCGTAGTGCCCTCTCTTTCTATCCTCACGCCGCTCAACTCATTCTTTTTAGAGTAGACCTAGATACATACAGCAACATAGATCTGCAAGGGCAACTCGTTAGGGTAGGGAGGGACCTTGGTTCTCTTCGGTGAAGGCGGTATAATCAAGATCGAGCTTCGCTTCAGGTAAGCTCGCTTGATCATTCAATTATACCGCCTTCACTCTCAGAGAAGATTACTATGTAGATGTTCAGAGAATATATAAGATCGATGTTGCAATAAATTTTTGACCAGCATAAATGGTTAGTGTGAGAAGCCTGCTTACGAGTAAGTAGGTAGCTATATTAATTTTTACAAATAACAACAGAAAAACTAAGATTTAAATGGAAATATTACATAGGTACTCAGTTTAAATGGATAAAACCTGTAATAAACTACTAGGTATTTGATTCAACCACAGATCCATTGTAAAAGTTGGTAAATGCTGCTGATTGTATGGATCAGCCTGCTGTCCTGAAAAACATCGATACAAACTCCTGCTATCAGAAATAGAGGCATGCCTCGTGCTGCCAGCTCTAAAATCGTAGTATCGATACCACTATCAGCTAGCAACTGCTTCAGCCAGCATCCGAGGGTCTGATAAGGTGCTTAAAGTGGGTTAACATAACCCAATATTCTAAATTTAATCTGATTACCGATGTACCTAATTAATTTACATTTCTCTAATGTATCAACTAGAGGAGGTTTTCACCGACACCGACAGGCAGGCTCATACACACTATAGCATAGCTATTATTTTAAAGTTTTTTTTTTTTTTTTTAATTTTGTCTAAAGGATAATAAAACTAATTTAAGCGAACTAACGGGTCTTCATCGCGTAATTACTTAAATTTATTATTATTATTGTTATTGATAATAAAACTTTTCTAATTTATTATTTTTAAATAGAAACTGGACAGATGCTCGACCAAGCTTTTGATCAAATTAGGAAAATTAAAAGAAAGTTGCATTCTGCCACTACTTGAACTTTTAATTTAATTACGTAGATAACGAAATTACCATGGGTAACCATTTATTTAAGATCATTAGTAATTTAGAATCAATGAGCTTGGATTCTCTGGCTAGTTGATAATAATAGTAGTAAAAAAAAATATTATTATTATTAGTTTTTATTATTACCTATTTACTTATTTAATTATTTTTGGATTTTCCGAAATAATGGAGGCCTTTGATTATTTATCTTAATAATCACAATACCTACTTGGATCCCAAGTAACATTGTGGTGAGAGAAAACTCGGTTTTAATTCTAAAAATACCGCTTAAAACGTTCTATAGTCATAATTTATAATAGACTTACTTATAAGCTTGTTTAAGTTAAAACGGCTCCTAAATCTGCAGTCATTTCTTTTCAATTACATGAGAGTAACAAGAAAAAATCACATTCTCTAAAGCCGTAGGCAGTGTGTTCTAAGTGTGGTTTAACACTAAAACAAATAAAATAAAAATATAGCCGTAGGTAGGTACCTACTAATTTGACAGTCGAATTATGAATAATGTGGTTAGCCTCTAGACTAGACCATCATCTATTTTGTTTTAATACATTAAAAATAGCAAATTATTGAAGGCATAATAGCATGAGTCTTTTCGAGAAAAATTGTGAAAAAATCTGGTAGTTAGTTCCTAAAAAAAAATATGTACACCTACACCATTGCTTTAGTACAGCGGGTTAATGGACTTGAAAGAGGAAAGAAGTAGATTTACTAGGGGAAAATAACATCATCTCTGTAACACAGAGTGATCTGCATAGAGGGTACCACGGTTGACACGACCACCATAGTAATGGTACCCTGACTACATACCAGTTACCTACCACATCAGATATAAACCTTTTTTAGTGTTTTTCAACTAAATAAAACAGTAGAAGTAGAACTGAGACCATAATATTTAAGTACATATTATAAAGGCATATAAATAATTTTAATAAGCACTTCGGGTTTATACAAGACGCAAATAAATCTATTATGTGTCTTATTAAACAGACAGACAATCTCCCTGACTTCTTGAGAATCTAATTTTCACTCCGTATCTATCTACATTTAGCTTGATGAAAGGTTTAGTTTTTATCTGCTTCCACATTCAGGGAGACAAAAAATAAAACATAAGAATAATAATTACACCTATGACGCGAAAATGAACATTGTTTCTTTTTTCGTTCCAAATCCAAATCATGTTAGCTAACTTTTTAAAATATGGATGCACTTCGACCATCCTATTAAAATATATGACAATAAGTAGTGGTATTGTCTACAATAGAGACTTACATACATTTAAAGTATGTTTACCCAGTTTATTGTCTTCTGCAACTGATTTGAGACTAAAAAATCGCCATCAAATTCCAGGTACTTAAGTAGTTAAAAAAAAAATTGTCAACCTCTGTGGTAAAACCATGTACTTAATTCATTCCAGAATTACAAAAGCTGTAGATGAAGCATCCGTAAAAATATTGTACCTAATCATATTTTTGCGAATAGGATGGACAGCTAACAAAGTATTATTTCTCCATCAAAGTAGTTAGTTCCATCTGAACTACGTCTAAGTTATCGTTACTTTTAGACAAAGAAAAATTATTGTAGAATTTTCCATAGAATTCTTGCAAAAAAAACCAGCTGTATGAAATGGACATGCCACGATAGGTAACTATAGATAACTAGATAATAGATATAATAATAGATCCTTGTTATCGTTCTAATACTGCAATAAACAAAAGTTCTAATATGCATTACTTATTTAAATTTCAAACTCTTTTTACATTTAAATACCAAACAGTGTTTAAATATGTTTAAAGAGAATCTACTTATTCGTATCTTCCAAGATTTTTTGTATCTCTAAGTCTGGAAACTGTATAAGTAGTCATGGACATTGAATAATTATAATGACCCATCAGAATCTAGCAAGAAGTCTTTGTTTGGTATATTTTTTTTTTTTTTTTTTACAATTAGTTCTAATCGGTTATATTGCTATTAAGTAGATATAGTTTATTATTGAATTTGCTAGGCAACCACTTGCTGATTCTTAATCAATAAGTACATAAAGATTCATGTAAAAAATGAAGGGATTACTATTTCCGTACAAATTTAAAAACTAAAAAACACAAAGCAAATGCTAGGCGTTGTAAATTCATACATGCTTCATGCATGTATTGAAAATAAAACCGTAAAAAATATAGTTTATGGTAGGTAGGTACTTATTCGTGAACAAAAGTTGATCTAAATGGACCGTATGATACATTCATACAGAATATTTCAAGATGGAGTATGTTCCATTAAATTGTTCATTAATCACTTCATTAATTTAATTTCATTAAATTCAGGATGAACTGACTGCTTCCATCAGCTTTGGCAATAAAGAGAATTTCCGAAATAAATTGTCCAGCAGTCAGTTCGCATTTTAACTTAGGCATAGTTGCGGTTTCAGTTTTAGAATAAGTACTTACAGCGAGGGTACATTTCAGGAGTTTAGTTATGAAATCCTGTAAAAGATTTTTGATAAGCAGACCCACATCGAGTGTAAAATTATCACTCGTAATAAATAGAATAGATTTCCATTAGTTTAAAAAATTAATTCAAACGTCCTGCGCGTACCTGCGAGACAGTGGCGGGTAGCGGTGCACTCATCGCTGCTCGCCAGCTGACGGTTGCGGCGCGGGCGCGGTGCAACGAGCGGTGCACGGGGCGCGGCGCGGCTTCGGGACGGTCGTCAGCCTTGGCCTGCCACTGGCTTGTTATACGACTAGTTGACGTTGAAGTACGTCAGCTTGCCGACTCCCCGTGCTGGTTCTTCACTCCGCGGAACGATGAGCCTCTTTCGTTTAATTTTGTTAGACGAAATCTAAGCTTGAATCGGTTAATTTGTTCCTTTTTCTTGACGCATTGAGTGTCTTTGATAAAAGTATTCTAATGCCGAACTGTTTTCAGCGAAAAGCGATTTAGGTACCGATTTGATCTTGCTTGGTAAACAAGCGCTTAACCCTCAGTTTACATGTCTCGACCGGCATGGCACCAAACTCCACCGTTTAGAGTAGAACCCTTAATCAGAGGAAATTTTTTGGAAAAAAAATTAAACAAATTATCCTTCGGAAGACCGCTTATATTTTAGGTGGACCTTGAAGGTTAATTCGCTGCTTATAATATCTCCATGACGTCCGACCTTGAATCGCCGAGTGCTTGCAGCTTGCAGCAAATCAGGATCTAAAATATCCTATTCGTAATAATATCGATATTGGGGCTTGAGACAACTTCGGGCCTATAGTGTGGGTAAGTAGGTAAGTAAGTACTTACCTCAATATTACCCTGGATAAAAAGTGAACCAGGGTGACTGATAGATTTGTAAGTAGGTATTATCTTTGTAAAACTCTAATTTAGGCGAAAAAACCCGTATGAGAATATTAATGTTTTGACGGTAGAACAAAATATAGGTAATTAAAGCAGAAGTTCAAAAAATCACGATGTTTTTCGAAGAGAAAAAAACGCATTTTAATAAACAGAAACCGCCATAACTCTAATTATTCGAAGAATGCAACGAATAAGAAAATTAGCTTTCATTGTTATCGCCAGGCACCTCCCAAGAATTCAAGGGAAAAAATAAATTCAAAAAATCACGATATTTTTCGCCATAATTCTCATAATTCGAAGAATACAACGAATATGGAAATTTATCTTTCATAGTCATCTCCAGGCACATCCCAAGAATTCAAGGGGAAAAATTAAATTTTATCGTTGAATACAACGAAAAAATAGCCTGTGCACAATCAAACCCGCACTCACAAATATGAGTCATTAAATTAGGTCGGTATTAGGTACTATGGTTTGAACCAACCTCGATGAAAGCAACGAGGGTATCCGAAGAATTCAACGGATAATAAAATAAAATGTACCTTGAGTTTGCACATCGCTTTCTGACAACTTTTTCACATATTTCTTCTTCTTCCGCTTCTTCCTTCGCTTCCATCCTCCGATTACATCCTCCGCTTCCATCCTCCTTGGATTCTTCATGACGACGTTTGTAAATATTTTTATAACTGTGCGAACGCCGTGCGCGCACGAAACAGAATGAGTTGAGCGGCGTGAGGATAGAAAGAGAGGGCACTACGGTTTTCTTTCTTTCTACCTCTGAACACTGTGCGACATTGTCCACGCGAGTACTGACGTACTACATAGTAATCTTCTCTGAGAGTGAAGGCGGTATAATTCCTGTGAGTAATTCAAATCGCTCACTACCCTCTTTGATTTGTTGTGCCCTTGCTGGATTGCTAAACTGATTTATGAATCCTTTTGAAAGTTCCATGATTGTAACAATATTTGCTGCAGGTATTCCTTAACTGTTTCGTGTTTTATCTACCTTCTAATAGTTCCATTTTCTTATGCGAAACCAGTCTATTTTTAGAACTTACTTATGATTTTCTTAATACAAGCCATGCCTATCTAAATCTATTGATTAGCTTTGTGTTTCTAGAATATAACGCCCATGAAAGTCTTTATGTTTTATGTTATTAATAAATGTGTATTATTATCTACCTACTTATAGTTGAATTTGAATTCTCAATCCTTACTTTCCAACTTAATAGGGTACTTAGTTAAATAACTTACTAGGTAGGTGTAGGTCAAGTGTTTGTCTGCCTGGATGGGAAGTGCGGGTTCGATTCTCGACACCTATCCCTTCAGTCCTTTTTGCAGCCTAATAGGTGCCTGATCATAAAGCAATTCATTAGGTGTAGGACAAGAGTTAATCTGCTTGGATGGGAGGTGCGGGTTCGATTCTCGACACTTTTCCTTTTAGTCCTTACTCTGCAGCCTAATAGGTACCTGATCAGTATGCAATTCATTATATATGTGTAGGACAAGTGTTAATCTGCTTAGACTGGTGGTGCGGGTTCGATTCTCGACACTGCTACCATCTCATACTCTGTAAGTATAGCTATATGAATAGGTAGAGTTAGGTCTTTTCTCACATCAGAAGTGGGATAGAATGCCACTATTTACATGTTTCTAAAATTATTATTTATTTCAGAATGGACACTGCAACTATCACTGGACACTGCAACTATCACTGGTATCCTTAAGGCGACCCACAATGCTTCAACTACGGTGCTGCAAGCGCAAGTACAAGTATGACCCTGAAAAAAATGACTAAGGAGCTACCAGCTGGTGTACCTACTATCATCGAGACTCTCTCCAAGGAGTTGCAATGGAGCAGCATCAAAATGGCAGCAAAAGCTGGTAAGGCCGTTCGAGGCTCTGCTTTTATAATGGTTTAGACTTGGATCCCCCCAGAGGAATGTTCTTGAAAAAAATTTTGGACTGATATTATTGATGCTTACCTTCAGAAGAAAAACTTAGTGAGACAGTTTTTGTATAGACCTGATTCTTTGAATTCTACTGTGAATATGCTAGATATAAGATTAGATGACATACTTTTTAATTTTAAGATTATTTTCACCGATACCTACTCATTGATAGTATTTTTTTTTGTGGTGAGATTGATAATGGTGTTACCACCTTTACAGCAGTTCTGTTTTCACTAATGTTGGGTATGACATGATTTTAGATTGACTTTTGTCAGAGTAGGTTTATTTTGATTTTGTACGGTCACATGACATTCGAATTGAAGCATGACATTTTTAGAAGTTGAGCACAAAGTTGAATTTTGTACGGACAAAAGAGCCGCGTCTGTCACGTCATACTCAGCACTAGTTTTCACTATTGTCAACTTGGTTCAGTTAACACCTAAGGTTTTCAACTAAACATATTGTGCTTTCCATAAGTAGACCAGCCGTGATGAATTGTTGTGTTGTTTCTATAAAAGAGTTTTAATCCTGTAATCATTTGAAGTTAAAATCTAAAACTACCTTCTTACAGATAAAAAATAAAACCCAACAAATATCTCTTAAAAAAAAAAAAAAAAAAAACAAATGCAAAACAATATGTTAACACATAAATCGATATGCTTAAATACTACCTGTATCTAATTGCTAGTCAGATTGGCCAAGCGGTTAATTTAAAGTTCAGAATTCTTAGAAAGAAAGAAAGAAATCATTTATTTGACACACATTCATTACACAGAGAACACAAAACACTTAACATAGTAAAAAATAACAATAGAAAAAAAAAAAAAGCAAAAATTAAAAAAAAAAAAAAACACAAAATACAAATACAAAAACAGAAAAAAAAATTCAAATACAAACAAAATAATTAAAAAAAAAAAAAAAAAAAATGCAAATAAATTTTTAACACAAATATTCTAAATACCTACTCAATAATGCTATAGTACCTAAAATGAAAATTTCTCGATAAAACATCAACGTTTATTTTATTTGTGTATAATATGGTGGGTGTCCATCTTGCAAGTAAGACGACATCAACGTTTATTTTATTTGTGTATATATTGGTGGGCGTCCATCTTGCGAGTAAGACAACATCATTGCAAAAAAAAAAAAAAAAAGAGAGGATGTGGATAGGGCTGTCGATAAATGAAATGAAGCGAAATGAAATGAAAGTGGATAGGGCCGTGGATAGGGCCGTGGATAGGGCCGTGGATAGGGCCGTGGATAGGGATGTGGATAGGGCTGTCGATAAATGAAATGAAAGTGGATAGGGCCGTGGATAGGGCCGTGGATAGGGATGTGGATAGGGCTGTCGATAAATGAAATGAAGCGAAATGAAATGAAAGTGGATAGGGCCGTGGATAGGGCCGTGGATAGGGATGTGGATAGGGCTGTCGATAAATGAAATGAAATGAAATTATTTATGTGGATAGGATGTGGATAGGGATGTGGATAGGGACATGACTAATAGTGACTTTAAAATGACGTGTACACACCTGACAATAAAATGACAATAGTACCTAAATTCTTAAGATTATCTAAATGTAAATAGGTTCTTACCTATGTACTTCGAGAGCGAAGTACTTATCAGAATGGCCGTGTCAGTATAAGCTTGAAATAGTTCACACAGAAATTCATAGATGGCATTTTCAACGGATTTATTTTACTTAGTTTACGAATGGAAACACAATATGTCTTTACAAGTTAGTTTACAGCTACGATCACAGGTGGCGTCTTCATAACCAGGGTGATTTCTGTACGCAGTGACATAGGTCAATAAAGTTGTGTATTAATTATGTACATGTTTATAAAAATAACAAACAGTTTTCTAGATGTTATTCCAAATTAATTTAAAAATAATAATACTATTAACAAAACATTTTGTGATCAAGATTTAGATTCCTGAACAAACTGTTTAACAATTACCTAATGTAAATTGCTTTTATATACTGTTTTGGGACTTGAATATCAAAACTATGAATCCAATGTATCTTAAAATAGTTTTTAACATATTTGTATCACACTAGGTTCATTATACAATATAAATGTATAGAAATATTCCTAACTATTCTGTGATTGGTCGAAGTAATGATGGCAGAAGGGGTGGTTTTTATTACCTTTAGAATTGTATAAAAAGGCAGGACAAGGCTCATTTGGATACTTTTGTGATATCCAGTGCAGCGAAAGTTAAGTACTTGTTTCATTACTTTATTGTACCTACTTGTATTTATTCTGTGTATGTTCTTGTGATCATTTTGTGTACCTATTTATTGTGTCTGCTAGATAAATCTGCTAGTCACCCGACTATTTATTTTGTATTGTTTCTTGGCTTGGCTGCTAAACACTTTCATAACTTTATTGCAATTCGTAATTTATAATTCCTGTGAGTAATTCAAATCGCTCACTACCCTCTTTGATTTGTTGTGCCCTTGCTGGATTGCTAAACTGATTTATGAATCCTTTTGAAAGTTCCATGATTGTAACAATATTTGCTGCAGGTATTCCTTAACTGTTTCGTGTTTTATCTACCTTCTAATAGTTCCATTTTCTTATGCGAAACCAGTCTATTTTTAGAACTTACTTATGATTTTCTTAATACAAGCCATGCCTATCTAAATCTATTGATTAGCTTTGTGTTTCTAGAATATAACGCCCATGAAAGTCTTTATGTTTTATGTTATTAATAAATGTGTATTATTATCTACCTACTTATAGTTGAATTTGAATTCTCAATCCTTACTTTCCAACTTAATAGGGTACTTAGTTAAATAACTTACTAGGTAGGTGTAGGTCAAGTGTTTGTCTGCCTGGATGGGAAGTGCGGGTTCGATTCTCGACACCTATCCCTTCAGTCCTTTTTGCAGCCTAATAGGTGCCTGATCATAAAGCAATTCATTAGGTGTAGGACAAGAGTTAATCTGCTTGGATGGGAGGTGCGGGTTCGATTCTCGACACTTTTCCTTTTAGTCCTTACTCTGCAGCCTAATAGGTACCTGATCAGTATGCAATTCATTATATATGTGTAGGACAAGTGTTAATCTGCTTAGACTGGTGGTGCGGGTTCGATTCTCGACACTGCTACCATCTCATACTCTGTAAGTATAGCTATATGAATAGGTAGAGTTAGGTCTTTTCTCACACCTGCGACACCAGAGAAGTCACACTCGCGTTGCTGATTTTTAAGAAGAGGAATCACTGCGCCGACAACACAATGGACAAAATTGGTCTCACCGCTACGCTTCCTCGCAGAGCTCTGGCAACCTTACTCCACAGGAAAACAACACCATTCGAGAAAAATGATGTTATTGGCTGCGATATTCTGTAAGGCGGAGGTATATCCCCAATCTGGCTGCTCGAATATAGAGTGAGGAAAACCCACTATGCCCTTCCTCTTCAAGAAAAACCCACTATGCTCTTCCTCCTATAGACTATAGTTCCTATAGTTATATAGACTCCTATAGTTCGACTGTTTGTGTGTTTTTAGGGTTTCGTACCTTAAAAGGTTAAAAAAAGGAACCCTTATAAGATCACTTTCTTGTCCGTCTGTCTGTCTGTCTGTCTGTCTGTCTGTCCGTCTGTCTGTCTGTCCGTGTGTCACCATCGATTATCTCAGGAACGGGTAAAGCTAGAAAGTTGAAATTTATACCATATACTAAGGTCTATAGTCCCTATTGTGAGTATAAAAATTAAGGTCCTGTATCAACACCATAAAAAGATATAGACAAATTTAGGTTTTCGTGAAAACTTGTGAGTACCAAAACTTACCTTAATTATCAACTTTTTTTATTTTTCGGAATTTTTCCTTTACTTGTGCTGGAAGACCTTGCTTGTGACCAAAATTGACAATTCTAGGTCAACCGGAAGTACCCTAGAGGTTTTGGGTCGAAAACCTAAATGGTAGTTCCCGTTGACCTAAAATAACGAAATTTGGCAAAAAGCAAGGTCTTATAGCACAAATAAAGGAAAAATTCCAAAAAGTTAAAAAAGTTGAAAATTAAAGGGTGTTCCCATACATACATAGTTGACGCAAATTAAAATTGTCCTCCGAGTTGTATGGGCGCTCATACAATTAAGCGGACTAGCTTAATTGGCACCATGGCTAGGTACGGAACCCTCGGCGTACGAGTTCGACTCGTACTTGACCGGTTTTTTTTTTATAAATACGTAAACAAAGGAGCATCTCTCAAATGGCAAACAATTTGCAGAAGTGTACTCGACATAGCGGTTAACCGCTCCCCTCCAATTACTGTTCAATAGTACTAGCCATAACAATGTGAATTACTGCGTGTAGTTTTACCCGCAAACTATGGGAATATATTGCTTAAATCAAAAATAACCGACAATTTAACGTGCCCTCCGAAGCACGGAAGCGCTCAGCTCGTGATACCACTTGCGGTCACCCATCTAAGAGTGGCCGGGGCCAACGTTGCTACCAATGACATTGAGGAATAATGTAGGTTTCTAACACTGATCTGTTTAAAGTTTTTGAAACGGATCATGCTAGATTAGCATGGTAGGTATGGATACTTAATGAAGCAGAATGAAAACCATATCACCAAAAGAGTTATAAGTATGCGTGTGGCTGAGTAGAGTACGCAAGTCTCGAATTTTAACCGACTTCCAAAAAGGAGGAGGTTCTATGTTCGGCTATATGTATGGTTTTTTTAGTGTTTTTTTCCAACGGTCGCGTAGTGATCGCTGTCGCACTGCTATTGCAAGTCTTACATAATTATTCGAACTCACGACCCGCAAGTCGAGGCACTCACCCGCTCGGCCATTACGGTTCAAGTCACGATACAAGTTCTAAATGTATCTATTCAGCACGCTGACTAAGACGAAGCCTCAAGCCATTTTCTTTATTCGCTCGGTTAAATTACAGATTTGCGTGTTCGTCGCAGCCATGTTATTTACGCGAGTAATAAATTAGAGGGTTTTTGTCGTGTTTTGTGAAAACCCTCTAAAATCCAGACGCAAAAAGAGTGTAATTGTACCACAGCTTTATGTTGGGAGTTCTCGACTTTGACTCAAATTTAAAGGTAGACGCGTTTTCGTAAAAAGCGTAAAGTAATTTCGTGACAAAACAATGCAACATCAAAAAACCCGGCTGAACTGAGAAGTAGATAATAATTTTAAAACTAAGAAAGTCGCAAACTTTTTTACCCTAGTATGTCCCACTGCTGGGCAAAGGTCTCCCCCAAAATTTCCCACCAAGATTTGGCCCAGTGTGGGTTGGTTGGGCGGGGCGCCAGAGCCTCGTTCGTTGATCAATCTTTATAATAAATCTAATAATAATATTTGCATATAAATCATTTCATTTCATTTCATTTCATTTCATTTCATTTCATTTCATTTCATTTCATTTCATTTCATTTCATTTCATTTCATTTCATTTCATTTCATTTCATTTCATTTCATTTCATTTCATTTCATTTCATTTCATTTCATTTACCTTCACTGTAGTCTTTACAATGGAGGCCTCTAGTCTTAAAAAATATCGTTAATTTGACAATCATCTATGGACAACTACTAGCGCGATTTTTACAACAGAGCTGAATTTAATGTCAACGAATTTTTACATTACATTGTAAATTTCGTCGAAATCGTTAGAGCCGTTTTCGATAAAGCGAGCACAAATAAATACAAGTGTACAAATATTGCTCGTTTAAAATGTCGATTGATCTATTGGCCACGTGGTTCGACCGCAGCCAAAGATGACACACTGTAATTTCTTCAAAATCATTATCCCATCCAATTATTGTTCATGAAACTTTTTCTAGTTGAATTAAATTTGCATTCAATAGCTGGCATACCTTATCTGGCAATGACGGGAAATTAATTAGCTTACAACAGGTCCGCTAACACGAGTCAGTGAAGAGAGTCGATTACAAGCAAATATACTAAACCGTGTTTGTTGCCCTGGTTCTTCACGGTCTTGGTCGCGAAGGAACAGGAGTAGAATCACCTAGCTCTTAAGACGTTTCAAAGTGGTACACTTGTGATCTTATTGAATAAACGAATTTGACTTTTGACTTTTGACTTTTGAAATTCAAGAGTGAATAGGTGTCTTCTAGACCTTTGTGATCCATCGTCAGCCACATCGTCGCTTGCCATCAGGTGAGATTGTGGCAAAGGTCAATATACAATTAAAAACAAAAAAGAAAATGTAACTTTTTGTATCCACTTTGCTCAGCAAACATTAGGTTAGTATGTGTTGATTTATTTTCACTTATTGTATCTTAGTAGCCAAGCTCCAATAGGGTGTCAATCGAAAAGTGAGGATCGTCAGAGTAGAATTAAGTCATCAGTCTACCTCTACATGGTCGTCTGTTCACGAGGCCTAACTACACGACATGACGACACAAACACAATTGGTAGTTTAAAAATATTGGTGGACATTTTCACACAGCGCTATCTAGCCCCACACTAAGCAAACCTTGTAATATCGAAGCCAGATATAGAATACTTTATATATTTTTTGTAAATACAAAGGTACTTATTATACTTTATAACACTCAGACACAGAACAAACATCTATGTTCGTCACACAAATGTTTGTCCTGGTTTCTCTGTCCTGTGTGGGAATCGAACCTACGACCTAAAGCGCAAAAGGCAGAGCTAAGAGCTAAAAAGCCAGTCAAAAGTTTTAAGAAAAGTTTAAGTAAAGTTTGTGGTCGGTATATTCGAACGTGGTGTGTAGGACTTAAACTAATGCTAAACTTCATGACCCGACTCAAACTGTCTACAACAAGATATAAGTTTGAAGTTAGATAAAGTTGTAGGATATGTGCTTGATGGTAACTGAATATTGTAAATACAGTCAACTTAAAAAGGTTTATTCATGGACGCTCTGCGCGGTTTCAAAATAATAAGAAAAATAATAATTAATTAATAGACCGCTTCGTGGATCGTCATCGTGGTGGAAGAATTAGCCAGACTAGACACTGCGTTACTGTCTAGCCTAGCTGTTACCGAGGAACGCCGCGTGGAGACTTCTGCCATGTTCCTCCCGTAAATAAATAATTATTGCTGGACATTTGACACAGCGCCATCTAACCCCAAACTAAGCAAAGCTTGTACTATGGGAACCAGATAACTGATAGAATACTTGATACTTATAATACTTTATTACACCCGGACACAGAACAAACATCTATGTTCATCACACAAATGTTTGTCCTAGGTGGGAATCGAAGCCATGACCTACAGCGCAGAAGGCAGAGCTACTACCAACTGAGCTAAAAGGCCAGTTTTTGTCACGTTGATTTAACCCGAATGAATTTAGGTCAACATTGAAACAGAAGAACATAGAAGGTGATCGCTTATTCCGACGTTGATTGACCTACTGAATATTCACACTGATTGAAACCACCAACTTTAGGTAAGCCTATGTTTAACAACGTACCTAGTTTTGGACATTATTTAACACACGGGAATTACTCACGTAAAAATATCGTAGATTTAGATACCGACAAAGTTTCGATTCATCCGGAGAATCTTCATCTGGGCACAGATTAGTCATCTGTGATTTGGGTAAGGAGAGATTCATTCTCCGGATGAATCGAAACATTGTCGGTACCTAAATCGACGATATTTTTACGTGAGTAATTCCCGTGTGTTAAATAATGTCTAGTACAAACTCACGAAAGTTTTGAAAGTGAAATAGTAGGTACCTAGTTTTCTAGGATTTATAAAGTGCAGACCTATCTACATACAAACAAAGAGTAAAAATGTTTAGGAATGGTGATGACTTTTTGTTTATGTTGATGTCTTGACAACATCAAAAAGGGTTGCGCATTTTTTTGGCAAATCTGATCTGATCTTTTTACTAACCGAAGGCTTTTGTTAAACTTTGTTTACCTACGCTCGGATGAGCCGTTTGCGATTATGTTTTTTATCTTTGAACAGTTAGCGGAAAGGATAAAAGAGTAAACTTTGCTTTTGAAATGAAACTAACTTTTTTGTTGTTATAAAATTATACAATGGGTTGAAATGTTTTTTTTTTTAATACATTTTAATTTATAATTGATCAATAGCGACTAACAAACCATTTTGTAATTTATATTAGTATGAACAATAAAAACCTGTATCTAAATTAAAATTTGAAGTACCTAGATACGTAGAACTTTAATGCATAGAGAATATGCTGTGAACTAATTTAAAATAAACCTTATGTCGCCGACGATAAATCAGAAAGTTTCATAACACTCATATGAAAATGAGTCTACGACGAAATTTAAAAGCGGTTTCAAGGTCGCTTTATAATTGAGTGCTAGAACTAAGCCTCGTATAAGGTCTTTATTGCAATATTGGCCATTACCTGGCTAGGGGCGGTGAAATATAGCCTTTGAACTTCATGAACGGTGAAAAATGGGTTTATATTGCCTAAATTAATGTTTTACTACTAAAAGAGACTTGCGGTTACGTTTGCACCGTCCATTTGCCCCATTAACGGTGCAAACGTAACTGGTTAGTTATGTTTGCACCATTCAAATTAATACAACTAACCTAACCTTGCTTTCCTCCTAGCGGTGGAGAATGCCAGTTATGAATTAGTAGTGCGAGGTGAGTCTGCACCCATGGTTAGTGAGTGATTTAGTGAGTTTGTATAAACTAACCATCAGATTTGATCAAAATCAAAAATCAAAATCAAAATCAAATATCATTTATTCAGTAGGACCGTTATGACCACTTTGAATCGTCTTAAGAGCTAGGTGATTCTACTCCTGTTCTTTCGCGACCAACACCGTGAAGAATCAGGGCAACAAACACGGTATGGGGCCTAGCTTTCTTTTCGGTGATCCATCCGCTTAAAATCTAAATAGTCAAGTTCCAGTGTGGAGCCAGTCAAACAATGTGAGTCTCGTCAAAGTCGTCAAAAGAAAAAAAAGGAGGATTAATACATCAACAAAATCCGATCACTCCCTCATACCCATTATCCTTGCTCATACGGTAAAGAGTAGGTACATTTCAGGCCTTTTTATTGTCGTAGAGGGTCTACGGGCTGAACGACGCTCGTTGCGACTGCAGTCTCCCGATGATGCTAAGTCACATAGGCAGCTCAATAGACAAATTTGGAAATCCTTGCGGCATGATATTCGCACCTTCAATACCGCTCGTATTAAAGATGCGATTGAGCGGAATAAAGGCTCCAAAGTGTTCACAAGAGATATGTCTATTGGGCAGAGCCAGATGACGAAGCTGAAAAGGGAAGATGGCAGTGTAGCGTCAAGTAAAGCAGAAGTGTTAAGGGAAGTCGAAACGTTCTATGGACGGCTCTATGATTCGGTCACTAAACCTGTTTGCAGTGCGGCTAAAGAAGACCCGAGAGCCAAACTGACCCGACACTATACCGAAGACATCCCGGACATCAGCCTGTACGAGATCAAGATGGCCTTGAAGCAGCTCAAGAACAACAAGGCGCCGGGTGAAGACGGAATAACGTCAGAGCTTTTGAAAGTGGGTGGATCACCGGTACTTAAAGTCCTTCAGAAGCTCTTCAACTCCGTCTTGCTCGAAGGTACTACGCCAGAAGCATGGAACAAGAGCGTGGTGGTGCTGTTCTTTAAGAAAGGTGACAACACCTTATTGAAGAACTACAGACCCATCTCGCTGTTGAGCCATGTTTATAAGCTGTTTTCAAGGATCATCACAAATCGTCTCGATCGCAGGTTTGATGACTTCCAGCCTCCCGAACAAGCCGGGTTCCGAAAAGGCTACAGTACCATAGACCACATACATACGCTGCGGCAGGTCATACAGAAGACCGAAGAGTATAACCTGCCGCTTTGTCTCGCGTTTGTGGACTATGAGAAAGCCTTCGATTCGGTCGAAACATGGGCGGTGCTTGAATCTCTCCAGCGATGCCGAATTGACTATCGGTACATCGAAGTGTTGAAGTGTTTGTATAAAAACGCCACTATGTCAGTCCGAGTACAGGAACAGAGTTCGAAGGCGATTCCCTTAAAAAGAGGCGTAAGACAGGGAGATGTTATCTCTCCGAAACTGTTTACGACCACTCTGGAAGATGCCTTCAAGCTCCTGGAATGGAAAGGACAAGGCATCAATATTAACGGCGAATACATCACTCACCTTCGATTCGCCGACGATATCGTGGTCATGGCAAAGTCAATGGAAGAACTCAGCACGATGCTCGAAGGCCTCAATCGAGTCTCCCAAAGGGTAGGCCTCAAAATGAACATGGACAAGACAAAGGTTATGTCGAATACCCATGTTGTGCCTACCCCTGTTATGGTTGAGAACTCGGCTCTTGAAGTTGTCGACGCGTATGTATACCTGGGACAAACCGTCCAACTAGGTAAGTCCAACTTCAAGAAAGAGGTCAATCGTCGAATCCAACTCGGATGGGCAGCGTTCGGGAAACTTCGCAACATCTTCTCGTCCAAAATACCTCAGTGCCTGAAGACAAAAGTCTTCAACCAATGTGTGTTACCAGTGATGACATATGGAACAGAGACGTGGTCCTTCACTATTGGCCTCATGAATAAGCTCAGAGTCGCTCAACGAGCTATGGAGAGGGCTATGCTCGGGGTTTCTCTACGGGATCGAATCAGAAATGAGGAGATACGTAGAAGAACTCGGGTCACCGACATAGTCAAACGGATTAGCACGTTGAAGTGGCAATGGGCAGGCCATATAGCACGCAGAACAGATGGCCGATGGGGCCGAAAAGTTCTCGAGTGGAGGCCACGGACCGGCAAGCGTAGTGTTGGACGTCCACCGACAAGATGGACAGACGACCTTGTAAAAACTGCAGGTCGGCAGTGGATACAGGCCGCTTCCAACCGCAATACATGGAAATTTTTGAGGGAGGCCTATGTCCAACAGTGGACGTCCAACGGCTGAGATGATGATGATGAGAGGGTCTACGAGTTTTTGTAGAGCCTACCAGTTTGTATAAAATAAAACAAAATATCTTTTTATACTAGAATTTCAAAACTTTATTGTGGGAAGTAAAAAATACTTGGGTTGTTTAAATACACAAATTCCATAATAATTATTCCGCACTTTAAAGTGCGGTCACAATTTGGATGTGTGACCGCAAGTGGCATTACGAGCTGAGCGCTTCCGTGCTTCGGAGGGCTCTTCAAATTGTCGGTCCCGGCTATTAAGTCGTTAAGCCATGACGGAGGCCCTTAGGCAGTCTAAAAACTCCGTCACCAGAATTGGCTACTTGCTCGAACTTACTAAAGTTAAAAGTTACTTAGTAAAATTACTTAGGTAAAGTTAAACAAGTTTTTTATGAAGAAAGGGTTTTAAAATAGAATAACCTTTTCTCTACATATTTCTCGCATCCGTTCACATACTAAACCAAGCAAAAACCAAGCCGAAGGGCATGATCCTTGCTCTATTAATAAAAAAATCGCAACAACAGTCGGACAAACATCCGTCGTTCCCTATTTATGATCCTATCAATTCATATCTTGTTTGATCTTCTCACAGTGTATGTAGTTCGATAGTGACGGTCATAGAACTAGCGGTTTAATAGGCGGAAGCGTTATGATATTTAGTTTATATAGGTAAGTAAATATAGATGGTTTTTATTTTGGGTATGTTGAATTATATGCAAACGATAAAGGTGTCGGGTCGGCATCATCATCATCATCCGCAACCTGATTTCCCCCACTGCAATAGACCTCTACTTTTCTGTGCTACTCCCCGCGTTCCCGTGCTAGCCTCATTCAATTTCATCCCAAGACACTCGTTATATCATCTGCTCATCTTACAGCCGGATGGGCGACATTCCTATATCCTATTTTTCTGTAAGGTAGGTAATATTTTTGTATGGTATCAATTTATCCAGGGTATGTAACATAATCAAGCAATTAATAAATTCGCGATAAATAAGGACTAGTATTATTTTAAAGCCTGATTATTGATAATAAACACCATTACTAACATTGGCATCCCTATTCACCAAAGATTTTTGGACAGATGTACCTAAATTGAAAATCTTTTAGATTTTTTTAACTGCTTCCCAAAAAAATAAAATAAATCTTTGTTTTGATTACGAAATATGATAATATTCATGTTATGAAGAAATCGCTTAAGCTTATAACAATCGCTGTTTCTCTGACCACCCCCTAAATTATGGCCTCCATATTTTAAAATTACATCTCAATTGTAAGTTCTGTTTACTCAATGTAAACTGTAATATCCCTTGAATTATTACAAGTATTTTACAAAACGTTATTGTATTTTACAATGTTAAATACAGTGAGTTATTGCTCCGCAAACAAGATTTAAGTAGATTTGAACTGGGCCTCATTGTGTATTAATGTTGAACGTTTAAGATTGGTATTTTAATTTAGATTTGACTAAATTATTTTAGAGAATGCCTGAAATATTATGCATAATTTAAAACAAAAGGTGTTTTATTAGATCTTAAAATATATTTTAGATTTATAAAGTTGAGAGCAAATTATTTTAGAATTTAAGAAACATTATAAGTAAATGGTGAGATAAAAATGTAAAATTAAAAGAAATTAGAAGCAGATTTATACTGAATACTGAAACTTTTCATTGACATTAACTGTCATTTATCTGTCATTTTTGTTTACGATTCTGAAGAGTAAATCCGTCTGAAATATTTAAGTAGCGCTTCAGTATATTAGGGAATTAGACCTTTTGAACACTTAAGACTGGTGAAAGAAAAGTCATGGGATTTCAGTTAGTATTTTGTAAAACTGATGGCAATAGCTCTAGCTCATATGAACTTACTTAGAGATCGCGTCACATATCAGTTTGTCTTATGTTTGCGAATAGGTAGGTAACCCATGCGCAAAAATCAGACATAACTTTCTTCCAGCGTTCTTTTTACATGACGCGACCTAAAACATGACGTGGGCATTATGGGCATGTGCCAAATATGTACATAATAAAGATCTCTAAAGCTCTAAAATCATTTACCTAACCTCAAGAATACAGATAAGATCTTTTTATTTTAACCCTGAAATTCAAAATGACCTTATAAGATTGTTATACTTAGCTAGAACGGCTGTCTTTATGGCCATCTTTTTTCATATACTTAAGGGTTACATGTAAAAAACTCCTTTAATTATTTTTGTTTAAATTATTTAATAATTCAACGTGTCGTCTGAAGTACCTATAGAAGCGTTTTGTTAGCAATGCCACAAGTAACGCAAATTTTTTGAGTTTCTCTTTTTGTCGATATTTCCCGAACGGCTAAGCTACACAGCGCGATTATTGTAATTAATACAATAAAACCTACGTTATACCGATACGATTATCCGATGATTGGCAGATCTATTATTCCGGTAACCATGTCATCATCATTATCGGATTATAGTGACAGTGTAATGCGGGAGACCCGATTTGGGGCATTCTATATCTACTATTTTAGGGAATCTTTTCATAGCTCGATTAGCAATGATCTCTTATTTTTGGGGTAAAATTTGAAAATAATTAAGCACTAGCAAACGCCTCCGTCTTTGTCCGCGTCTGCATTTTTTAATGATGAACCGTGCATTTTTTAGGGATAAAATTAACTTATCTGCTATTCCAGACTCTAAACCTGTCCGTTCTCTAACTCGGTGATAAATTTCATCCAAATCTGTTTAGCTGTTCTGGCGTGAAAGATCAAACATCCAAACATCTAAACTTTCACATGAATATTAGTGAGATTAGTGGGATGAGATTGTCACAAAGTTTTTTACTTATTACTCCGGTATTCAGATAAGCTACCACCGTCTGACTAGTTCAAGTTTTATAGAATAATAAAATAAGTTCACTGTTCTGTGATAATTCCTTGATATATAATATAAGAGACATTGATATTAGATATATTTCACTAAAAATAGTTGAAAGTTTTAATACATTTCATTAAAAACTAACTAAATAGTAATGTGTATGTGTAAAGCACAAAATAATAACAATATCAAGGGTATTACGACATCGGATTAAATAAACCCTCACAATAGACGTGTGCCATTTTGGGCACAATCGGGAATTTTTGGGGAAAATAATAATCTTGTTTTTTGTGGATAATGCTGTAATTGCAAGCATTTTATTTATAGGGAAGGGGTATAACAATAAAGGTACCTATGGACATTATAGAAAAATAAATGAGAAGAAACCAAACAATAAATTCAGTTAAATTTAGGAGCTTTGTCACTTATTTAATAATAAATAAATACTTAATAATATTAAATATTGCTGAACATTTGACACAGCACCATCTAGCCCCAAACTAAGCAAAGCTTGTATTAAAGGAACTAGATAACTGATAGAATACTTATAATATTTGTAAATACATACTTATATTACTTTATAACAACTAGACAATGTTTGCCCTGGGTGTGATCGTGGGTTTGATCCCCACCCAGGGGTAACCTATCAATCTTTCGAAAAACGATACACCGAATTTTGAAATCCATAAAACGTTTGATAGAAACTCGAAATCCAGATACTATGTTTTACATAATTTTATTACTCCGATAAAACGTTTCACAGAAGTCTCATTTGACAGAAACACTAATGCCAGATTATCAGTTCGTTTTTTTTTCATTCGACAACAATATCCTTATACCTTATTTTAAAAGACAGAAGTAACGCTTACCAGAAAATTTCCAGCCATATAAAACCTTATCCATCTTGGGTTGGATTTAGTATTACGAAGCAGGATTTTGAGGGGGGCGGTGAGGGGGGGGTTCCCCCTCCCCCCTGGTACCACTCCTATTACAAGGTAAGGCACCGTTCTGGAGATAATCAAATTATTGTTTCAAATACAAACTGGTAAAAATTGGTAAAAATTTAGTATTCGGTAACAGTATTTTGGTGGGGGGGGGGGGGAGGGTGGAGGGATCCCCCGCCCCCCTGGTACCACTCTCATTACAAGGTAACGCACCATTCTTGAGAAAATAAAATTATTGTAACCTAACCTAACCTTTTTTTTTTTATCTAACCTAAACTACACGGGGCAACCGACACGAGGCACCCTGTAGGTTAGGTTAGGTTTGTTTATAAAAAAGCGAACGAAGCGAGCCCACCCACAAAATCTGGTCGCATAAACCCTCATAACATCTAAAAGAGAAACTAAATCAGATCCGACACGGGGCACCCCGTAGGTTAGGTTAGGTTTGTATATAAAAAAGCGAGCAAAGTGAGCCCACCCACAAAATCTGGTCGCACAAACCCCCATAACATCTAAAAGAGTTACTAAATCAGATCCGACACGGAGCACCCTGTAGGTTAGGTTAGGTTTGTATATAAAAAAGCGAGCGAAGCGAGCCCACTTACAAAATCTGGTCGCACAAACCCCCATAACATCTAAAAGAAAAACTAAATCAGAACCGACACGGGGAACCTTGTAGGTTAGGTTTGTATATAAAAAAGCGAGCGAAGCGAGCCCACCCACAAAATCTGCTCGCATAAACCCCCATAACATCTAAATGAGAAACTAAATCAGATCCAACACAGGGCATGCTGTAGGTAAGGTTAGGTTTGTATACAAAAAAGCGAGCGAAGCGAACACTTTCTAAAAAAAAAAAGGTTAGGTTAGGTTACAATAATTTGATTTTCTCAAGAACGGTGCGTTACCTTGTGATGGGAGTGGTACCAGGGGGGTGGGGGATCTCCCTCCCGAAATACTGTTAGGTACCAAATACTAAATTTTTACCAATTTTTACCAGTTTGTATTTGAAAACAATAATTTGATTATCTCCAGAACGATGCGTTACCTTGTAATGGGAGTGGTACCAGGGGGGAGGGGGAACCCCCTCTCCCCCCTCCTACCCCCACCCCCCCAAAATCCTGCTTCTTAATACTAAATGTTTACCCGAAACGTTTTTAGGTTATTATCGGTCTCAGAACCGAATCTGCCCACCCCGACTTCCACGTAGTCTTGTCTGTCCTACCCTAGAGTGTTTTTATGAACTCGGAGGCGCGAAGGGAGATGCAGCCCCCGCCCGCTGTGACAAAACGCGGCACCGGCATTCGCAGCTTCGGCTGTTTGGTCGCCACCTTCGGCGGCGACCAGCCTCAGCCGCTCCAGCTCGTGCTGATGCCACGTTTTGTTACGTAAGGGCGGAGGGGCTGCACTTCCCGAAGCGCCGGAGCCGTCACAAATTCGAAATGGATGGAAGATTTAGATTAAACTTTGATAATTTGCCAAAAGTGTTTGGTGAGGTTACTTAACCATCTAGCACGAAATTAGTTAGGAAATGTTAAAGGTAATAAAAAAAAAGTAACTAGGTACAATATTTAATAGATATCTACCTACAGTACTTCAAGCTACATAATGGACATCGGTCATTTAATTTTATGGTACCTAGTATTTATAACGCTCTGAGTGATTACTAGAAAGATTGAATACATAATTTTGTAATAGGTCTTTCCTGAACCATGATTTTTCGGGATCACAAAATATATGGAAAACAAATTATATGGAAAACAAACATGCGGTAAAGTGAATTATCTGGATGTTCAAATTTCTGGAAAATGTTTAGATGTATTTTGTATTTCTGTCTTGTAAAAAAAAACAAATGAAAATCTGGCTTAAGAATTTATGGAATTCGAATTCCTGTATTATGAAAAAAAAGAAATCAAAAATCTGTCAAACGTTCCTATGGATTTCAAAAATCTGTCTTGTAATTTTCGTGACATCAATACGTAACCCCACCCAGGACAAACATAAGATAGAAGAATAAGTGATACTAACTGTACAATACGCTTGTATAGTGTATATATCTAACTGGCTCGGCACGCACTATTAACACGTCCACTCTCGCCCACGCGGCTCTCGTGACTGACTGACGCGGCACGTTCGAGATAGTCAATTGAATGTCTATGTGTGTTTGATGTAAAGTGTAGTTTGTGTGTAAATTCATGTTTATAATTTAGAATATAATTAAACACATAATTATATTACATAAAGGTAGTTATTATTATAGACTCACAAACACTACATCTCTTCCTTATTAAAATAATTTTTAGTATAATTATTCTTCAATTCAACAATCTCTAATCTGAACTTCTAAAATGGATTGAGTCATATTATGGTATTGTAACAGTGTCAGAATCATTGTCTTTTGTTTCTCCTATACTTTATTCTGATTTTAGGACTGTTCTCCATTCACCCATTTTATTTAAAAGGTTTTTTTTTTTAGCCTAAGTACCATAATACACCTATAATTTCGCCTGAATTATAAAAAAAAAACGATATTTATTTTCCTATCACGACCACACTAATTATTGTGAGTCGGTAGAAACCCCAAATCATAAACTGCCATTACTGCATTACTTATCTTTAAAATAACGGTACCTAGCTATTTCATAGCAATCGCAAGAAATTTTCGGCGGTAATCACGTAGTTTTTTTTTTTTTTTTTTTTTTTTTTTTTTTTGGTCTTCTAAATTGTGTCATGTATTGTGAGGAACTGGTTTGAGGTACCTACGTCTTTCGTATCTTTAGAGTAGGTAGTTAGCAATTACGATCAGTTTTTGAAACACAAAAGCTCATTGAAATACTATGAATATCATCAGAAATATCTGAAAAGGCAAAGTTAAAAATAATTGTTTTGAATAGTATTGAATCAATGATTAATTACGTGAAAATATGGACCATAAGCGAAGTTAGGGGCGTCTACGGTAGGTACTCAAGTCAAATCAGTAGGTAGTAACAATTTAATAAATACTTATTTAATTTACTTCCATTTAGCTATTATTAAGGAATGATTTTGTTTGTTGACCAATTCCAATTTAATGGATGCATTCATTTGAACTGGCAGACAATTCCCAATTTAATGTAGGTTTTGTCAACCACTTCCAATTTAATGGATGCATTCATTTGAACTGCCAGACAATTCCCAATTTAATGGAGGTTTTGTCAACCACTTCCAATTTAATGGATGCATTCATTTGAACTGCCAGACAATTCCCAATTCAATGGAGGTTTTGTCAACCACTTCCAATTTAATGGATGCATTCATTTGAACTGCCAGACAATTTCCAATTCAATGGAGGTTTTGTCAACCACTTCCAATTTAATGGATGCATTTATTTGAACGCCAGAGAGGATTTAATTCAACATAAGAATTAATAAACCTGTATGTACGTATGTAATAGGTAAGGTAAGTTATGGTGATGTGGATAAGTATTTATAAACCCTCCTTTGGATGTAAGTATGTAGATATTCTTAAATTATGAAATATCGAAACACCTACCTATATATTTTGCTACGTAGATAGGTACATCATTTATCAAAGTATGTAGTTACTTTGCTTATAGTGTTATAAGGGTTATGTGTTGCTTAGCAATTTGTCACTTTATCTTTACATTGTGAAACAGGCGCTTAGTGTAGTAGGTACTTAGTTGGTAATACTTTTCCCCCTTTTCATTGACCTTGTCTTGCAAACTTTGTTTACTGAAACTAACTACTACACACCTTCACAATCACAACCCTAGGTACAAAATACAACAAGAATCAGTTGTATCGTTTAAATGATCGTATAGGTATTACAATATTAACGAATAGGTATTACAATATTATCGAATTTATCTTAGATGAACAATGCAATGTTGAATTCACTTAGAAAATTTATTAAAAACTTGATTAGGTTTATTAAATCATAAATAAGATTGACCTAAATAGGTATATTTTTGTGTAATATATATATATATAAATATACAGGTACTATAAATAATATAAATATGGCATGTACCTATTATGTATTAATTATTATAATACCTAGATTTAACATTTAATAGTACCTACGTATTTCTGTAAGTAGTTTAGTCTCTTGACAATTATAATATTTGTACACCCCATGCCATACCTTTAATCTTGATATCTCTTTCCATCCAAAGGTTGTCTGGAAGAGACCGCTTCTAAGCGATAAGACAGCAAGAATACTCATAAGATTATTTCTTTCTAAATGTTATTTTAAGTTGTGTTCAATAAAGAGTTTCCATTCATTCATTCGTTCAGTCATTCGTTCATAGTCGTATCGTAAACAACATTGATTGTTTGTGAATCGACATGTATTACTAAAGTAGGTAGATACTAAATCGATATTTTTATAAAGATCATCACTGTTTAGGTACGACATAGGTACACTACACCTATCAACCGACGAACTTTGAAAACCTTCATCTTTTAAAGATCGCTCAAATAGGTATTTCAAACCTACATCTAGCAGTTTGTTTTAGTCCGTTTAATGCTTTGTCTAATTTAACTACGTAGGTACATAATTTGTATTATTAACATTATCACCTTTCTGAAATAAATAATATATAATCATCATGAAAGTTTCCTCTTTTAACTCGATATATCTACTTAATTATGAATCCAAATGATGGGCTAACAAATTATGTTGGTTTTCAAAACTTCAAAACTTAATAAGAATTTTAAACAAGTCGCAGGCAAACTTCAACAAGTTCAAAGGCTTACTTTTAGTCTGTCATGTCACTCAGGTGATCTTAACTGAAACCTCTAGCTTTAATCGTTCTTTGTAACATATTATAACGTAATAGCTAACCAATTCTTTTTTATCTCTTTGAATGATTTAGGTATTTAACAAACTGACTGACTGCACATTATAACTACACATCTAGAAACATCATTATCATTATTTACTTCTTCTCAGCTCAGATTTGTTAAATGTTTGTTTGTTTTATAACAGTAACTGACTAACTATCAGACTCTTTAAGCAGGTACCTTCCGGTGATCTTTTCATCTTTGATTGTTAAACGGTAAACTATTAGATTTTTATTTTTTTCATCGACTCATGTTTATTATATTCTAAATTTTAGAACTCGTTTGCAACTTTGTAACTAATCATTTTTGGATATTCACTTTGATATATTTTCCTTTAAAAGAATTCATATTGTGATAGCAGACTTTTGTAAAAATTGATCATTCGTCGAAGGTTTAACCTGACGCATATATATTATTTTGGATTTTAAAACATAAATACTTGAGTGCAAAATAAAACTGCACATTAGACATCCTTCACCTTATTGAATAAACTGGTTCAATTGTATCAAATCTGTTTTAGTTTTATTTACAGCTTCTTTCTTTGATTAGGACATTCGAGCTTTTGTCCTTAGGGAGGTAACAAAGTATAAAGCTCGTGGCGCCCTCAATCTTCCTAGAGCCCTAGGATATATCAAGAACCCAGACTAGCCAGGCATACCCATCTTTCATAAGGAAACCAGACAGTTCACTTTTATAGGTTAGGTACAATTGACAAATGATACACATTTAACTTTACGATTTTAACTAAAGCAGTCAGCTCATTTCAATGTACCAATCTGATTTCTACTTATCTACTTAGAAATCGGTAAGTTTTACGCATGTTGCAATAAAATCACTAGACCTCAGAAACCTTTCACATTTTGTTTTTTAGTGTAACCTCCACTGGATCGTACTTAATTTACTTAACCACCCGCTCAGCAACACCGTTTAATAAGTATGTAGTTCCCGTGTTGTGAACATAGTAACTTTTCATTTCGGTAGGTAGATAAATATTCACCATCGTTATCAGAATATTAATGTACTTTAGAGTTGAATTATTCAGCTTCACCCTTTGTAACATAACAAATCTTTGTAACATAGGTAATCTAACAAAAGAACATTATTTTTTTTTTTTTCTTTTTCTTCAACACCTTGTAGGTTAGGCCATGAACAGAATGTACAATAAATAAAACTGATTATACTTATAAAATAACCAATTGAATGGTAGCGAAGTTGAACACACTTACCAATTAAATGTTCGCAGGTACATAGCTCAGTGGTTGTACCTACCCATAACAATTTAATGTTTGCAGGTACATACTCAGTGGTTGTACCAGCCCAGAACAATTTAATGTTTCGGGTACATACTCAGTGGTTGTACCCGTCCAGAACAATTTAATGTTTCGGGTACATACTCAGTGGTTGTACCCGTCCAGAACAATGTAATGTTTCGGATACATACTCAGTGGTTGTACCCGTCCAGAACAATTTAATGTTTCGGGTACATACTCAGTGGTTGTACCCGTCCAGAACAATTTAATGTTTCGGGTACATACTCAGTGGTTATACCCGTCCAGAACAATTTAATGTTTCGGGTACATACTCAGTGGTTGTACCTGCCCCTAACACTACAATGTTAGTAAGTACATGAATCTGTAGTAGTGAAACGCTCGTGGCACAGCTAAATAATTAATTAAATATCGGCGGACACCCCACACAGCGTCACCCAGCCCCAACTCCAGCAAAGCCTGAACCACGGGAACCAGACAACTAATAGAACACAGATATCCTGTAAATACATAACCACAACACTCCACAGCAACCGGAACGGAACAAATATCAATGTTAAATGAATAAATAAATATTTCCGGACACCTCGCACAGCGCCATCCAGCCCTAAACCAAGCAAAACCCGTACTATGGGAACTAGATAACCGACAGAATACCCATATACTTTTTCTTTTATTTTGTAAATACATACACATAACACCCGGACACAGAACAAACATCCACGTTCATTACACGAATGCCTGTCCCGGTGGGAATCGAACCCCCGATCCACAGCGCAGAAGGCAGAGCCACCACCAACTGAGCTGAGAGGCCAGCTTGCTAAAACTTTCCGGATTGATCGCTGAAACCAAACAACGCTGTGCGCGATCACAGCCCAGCCGGACGACTGCAAATGGCACAAGGAGCAGAGCGCCTTCGCGCCTCGAAGGGCACGCCAACTTGCCCTACTTACCTACTTCGTTACCCCTTAATTAACAAAACAATTTAATGTAATTACATACATACCTCTGTAGTACCTAGTACCAAACCTCTAATTTAATGGTGGTAGGTATCTGTTTAGTAGGTAGGTAGGTAAGATACCCAATCTTCCAATTTACTGGTGGTATTTAATTTGAAATATCCAGTATCCATCGTCTGTAAATCTTACAAACAAATTATTGTAAATAAATAACCAATCCAAGTCAATTGTTTAAGTATTATTGTTGTATTAATAATAATAATAATTTTATTTCACAAAAACATTGTAACATACACACATAGGACAAATAGTTTAAATAAATAGGCCAAACAATCCACAACGACCCGCACTAGGACAAGCCTGTATCGCCTGTATCGTACCATACACACGTATTGTAGGTAGTTTAATAAAGGTAGGAACCTATATTTACATGCTGCATTTATGTAGGTAGTACTTATACATTGTAGGTATGCAGTACCCATTAATTACTCATAAAACGAGTGCATTTCTTACGCTTGCTTCCGACTACCTACTCATTTTAACACATCCTCACGAGATAACAAAAATACAAATTCCGAAAAATGTTTTATCTTACGAAGATACTTCTCTAGGTAGGTATCTAGCTAAATAAAATAGTTACTATTATTTCTTATCTACTTCTACCACTTTTTATTTTACTGCACTGTATTTTCCAACCAAAATATTGAGCAATCGATTTTAATTAGGATTAAAATAAAAATAGTACTTACCCCTTTATTTTATCATCGTCGCCATTGTACAATACGCTTGTATAGTGTATATATCTAACTGGCTCGGCACGCACTATTAACACGTCCACTCTCGCCCACGCGGCTCTCGTGACTGACTGACGCGGCACGTTCGAGATAGTCAATTGAATGTCTATGTGTGTTTGATGTAAAGTGTAGTTTGTGTGTAAATTCATGTTTATAATTTAGAATATAATTAAACACATAATTATATTACATAAAGGTAGTTATTATTATAGACTCACAAACACTACACTAACAATGTTATGGATAGTTAAGTTGTCTGAAATAAAATAATTTTATTTATTTATTTATTTGTCAGTGCGGTGTGTCACAACCCCAATAGCTATGGGTCTTACTTATGAAAGGTTTTTAAAGTTGAACACTGTTCAAACAACGTCCTGTCTTTATTTGTGGATAGTGACGAATAGAGACAGGACGTTGTTTAACCAGTGTTCAACTTTAAACATCTTTCTTAAGTAAGGGGGTATATGTGTTGATTACATGAAGATAGTTCTCCTCTCTCCAAAAGTAATCCTCTTTCGTTTCGTTGGGATTATTTACTAGACAGCTCAAATCCGCGGACCTAAAAAGGTCGATAAAGCTGAATCACAATTTGAAATGAACTAAAATGCGGTATCTTTTCACTCTCAGTCAATGAAAAGAGATGGAAATTGTTCAATTCCTTTAATGCGATTCTGCAATAGCGACCTTTTTAAGCCCTCAGGGCATGTAAAGAACAAATTGCACTTCTACAAAACTGGGGTAACTACGAGCGTGCTTTAATATTTAAAGCAATAGGCTTCGTTAGACCCGTTTTAAACTAGTTTGCTTGTAATGTGAAAACTTTGATGAACAAAGTTATACCTAGTGTAGGTAGTTATTATTTAAACAGTCTATTGTACTACTTAGGCTTTTACATCTTTACTAGATGATTTATACAGTGTCAGGAGGTAATCTTTGCCTACTAACGGGACACTGTAGTGCCTGGGTCATTGTTGAGATGGAGTAGGCTTGCCCAGCACCTAAACCATCCTCTCACTCCATCGGCCATTTCCACAGGAAAGACGTCAAAATCAACGAATCGGCGGCAATACGAAAAATCTATTGAAGCACGGCCGGGACTCGAACCCACAACCTTCGGAGTCGAGGTACTATATCCCACTCAGCTAACGTGACTCTATAATTATAGGTACGAATTATATATGGCTCAAATAACATAGTGATCTCGCAAACTGTGCGACTTTGTCGCAGCAACAAAAACGTTTGAAAAACTTCAAGTGTGGCGGAGCTGTGAACAAAATGTACGAAAATTGTCGGCCACAGTTATGGTCGGATCAAAGTCGCTGTCGCTTGTCGCTCAGTGTGCGCAGTCTCTAAAGCGTGAGTAAACATGCAACATTTCAGATTTATAAATAAGTAAATAAATATTGCTGGACATTTCACACAGCGTCATCTAGCCCCAAACTAAGCAAAGCTTGTACTATGGGAACCAGATAACTGATAGAATACTTATATATTTTGTAAATACATACTTATAATACTTTATAACACCCAGACACAGAACAATATAAATATAATACTAGTAAAATGGTAGAGTTTATACTTAGAATATGCATAAACGCTACTCAGTTCTCAAATTCAAAGTCAAAGTCAATAGAACAAGTTAAAATCACAAGGTATTCAAACCAATGTTATATTAATTTGAGATGAACAATTGAATATTGTTGCAAAAGCTACATTGGGATGATTACAATGATGATGATTAGACAATACTAATCGATTTTTTCTTTGGGCTACCTCTATTACTCATCCATCCACATTCATATCAAGCACTCTTCTAGTTATATGAAATCGTATGGACCAACATTTTAAATAGCCTCTATTTAAGACAACGATCTACATTAGTGCGCCGCATACTTTATGGCGGCTGAAGTGCCCGGCAGATTCGACTTTGCGCAGGTACAGTCAACGCAAAAGAATAGAGTAATCTTTATCTACATAGCCCGCCTAGCCCAGCCCCTCACTGCCTTCACCTCCCCGCAATTGCGTTGACTGTACCTGCGCAAAGTCGAATATGCCGCACACTTCAGTCGCCATGAAGTTTGCGGCGCATTCTACTAATACTGCCGCCGCCGCATAGTAACTTTATTAAGGTAGAATCAGGTAAGGTAGGTAGCAGACAAGCATACGGCCCACCTGATGGTAAGCAGTTACCGTAGCCTATGGACGCCTGTGACACCAGAGGAGTCACACTTGCGCTGCTGACCCTTTAGAAGGGGAATCACTACTGAATCACAGTGTTCGTACTAAGCGCTTTGAGTCTACATTTTTCATACGCACGGCGAAAATGTGAAACTCCTTGCCGGGGTCTGTATTTCCAGAAAAGTATAATTTGGGTGTCTTCAAATCGAGAGTCAACAGGTTCCTTCTAGGTAAGCGTGCTCCATCTTCATCTTCCATCAGGCAGGGTGTGGTCAAACCCTGCCTGATGTAACCTATTTCAGTTAAAAAAAAACTCAAGATTCTGATTAGATGGTAATAAAGTTATTTTAAAATATCTAAGGATTCAGGTTAATTAGTAATTGTAGGAAAGAGTGAGAGGATTAAGTCCGCTTGGCTATGAAACACGAGTGTTTGTACTGCCCCCGCTTCGACGCCGTTTGTCTTCGCTACAGGCGATACGGGGCTAGGGAAACAGCGTGTTACTGTAGCTTGTATAGGTACCTACATACAGTTTAAATTTTATTTATAAGTTACCTATGTACCATATCATACGAGTACATAAATAAATATCTATAACTTTTATAAGAATTGATTTGGAAAATATTTATATAACGTCAAAAGTAGCCTAAACTGGATTGCAAGAACTTCTGAAAAATTTATTTGGTAGTGCTTCTAACTATCTCTTCAGCTGGGATATTTTGTTTCACGCGTAAAGTCGCTAACTCGGATTCGTTCCAACAAATTGTTTTTTTACGAACAACATTAACGTTATTTATTGCAAAATTACTTCACATATTTTAAACAAAAAATATGTCTTTCACTTTTTTCAACCATCTTCTACCATTTCAAAGTTTTCATCGTAAAAAATCAATTTTTGTTTGAACGAATCCGAGTTAGCGACCTTACGTGTCCTTCAAAGGGTTCTAAGAACCTGGAAGATCTGAAATAATGTCAACCTTTGTGATACCCTCGGACGAAAGTAACCACGTGATACCATATCCTTTTCATAATTTAGGTACCATATTATTATCAGGTTTTGTTTTTTACTTCTTTTTTTACATAAAGAAAATATACTGTGAACCAAACACCGCTGTTTTCATGGCTTCACGGAAAGGTGAGCTCGACTCATAATGATGTTTGCTTCGGGAATAATTTAAAACAATTCCGTTCCTAATGAACCGTATCCTATTTTATTTCTCAATTCTTCTGATTAATTAAATCTTAAATAAAATGAAGCTATAATGGAGAACGGCCTAAGAGAAAGTCAAAAATTTCCTTCATAGCTGGCCTCTTAGCTCAGTTGGTAGTAGCTCTGCCTTCTGCGCTATAGGTCGTGGGTTCGATTCCCACCAAGGAAAAATATCTGTGTTATGAACATAGATGTTTGTTCTGTGTCTGGGTGTTATAAAGTTTTATACTCGTAAGTATGTATTTGCAAAAAAAAGTATATTATGTATTTTATCAGTTATCTGGTTCCCATAGTACAAGTTTTGCTTAGTTTGGGGCTAGATGGCGCTGTGTGAAATGTCCAGCAAAATTTAAGTAATTTATAAATAGCAAAAGACCGATTCTACTAAAAAGCTTTTTATCAACCAATGCAAAAAGTCAACTATATACCTACCTACTTACCTTTTGATAAAATTGATAAATGTATTGATGTTTAATGTTTAGCTACTTAGATATTTTTATCGTAATTTTTATTTTAAATGTACCTAAATGTTTTGTTCCTGCCTACTGTGAAATAATTAATTTTTCATTTTTTCATTTCGTTTTGTTTTGATAACTACTAATGACCAATGAGGTTAGGTTACTCTGATGTGATCAATGATCTTCTAGTTATGATGACGTTTTCAAACAAATTACCAATGAGGTTTTGCAAATGAGAATCAATCACTAAACGAAATATTGGGTTTCTAAGTATGAGGGCGTATACTCTTTAGCATTCTGAGCATTCTGTTTTTTAAATAATTAAAATCTATCAATAAATGACGAAGTTATTCAAGTTTTCTTTTCGGCCATTTCAAAACGCGCGCTCGGAGCTTCGCGCTGCGCCTGACGTCACCAGGCGCCCGCGGCTCGGTCTACTAGTACAAAATCGCTAGTTAATTTCAAACTAGCTTCCGCCCGCGGCTTCGCTCGCGCGGCACCTGGATAAAAAGTAGCTTATGTCCTATTTCAGGTCAAGAACTATCTATGTTTTAAATTTCAGCCAAATCAGTTCAGTGGTTGTCGAGTTATAGAGGAACAAACATAAATCCAAATATCCAAACTTTTGCATTTTTAATATTAACTAGCTTCCGCCCGCGGCTTTGTTCGCGTGGTACCAAGATAAAAAGTAGCCTATGTCCTATTCCTGGTCATTATCTATCTATATTTAAAATTTCAACCAAATTGGTTTAGTGGTTGTTGAGTTATAGAGGAACAAACATCATCCATCCAAACATCCAAACTTTCGCATTTATAATATTAGTGTGATAGTGTGATATTAGTGTGATAGTATGATTAGTGTGATGTGAAAGTAGGTATGTGATTATTTTGACTCGTACATACAAATTATTAATTAGGTATTACGATTAAAAGTATGTATAAAAAATACCTATTCACTAAAAAGTTTAAAGGTGAATATTAGTTTTAAGTAGGTACCTACCTAGGTAAGTAGTAAGTAGGTAGGTACCTACTTAAAAATAATTTAAGTAGGTAATAATTTAAGTAGGTAGGTAAATAATTTAGTTAGGTAAAGTTGATATTAGTGTGATTCGACTCCTGATTGTTAGTTTTGTTTGTTATTTTTTTCGGTAAGTACCGGTACTTACCTAAAATACCTATTCAGTAAAAAGTTTAAAAGTCGAAAATTATTTTTAAGTAGGTACCTACCTAGGTAAGTAGTAAGTAGGTAGGTAGGTACCTACTTAAAAATAATTTTCGCCATTAAACTTATTACTCAATAGGTATTTTAGGTAGGTAGGAAAACAATAACAAACAAAACTAACAATCAGGAGTCGAATCACACTAATATTAACTTTACCTAACTAAATTATTTACCTACCTACTTACTCGCCTTTAAACTTTTTAGTGAATAGGTATTTTTTTATACATACTTTTAATCGTAATACCTAATTAATAATTTGTATGTACGAGTCAAAATAATCACATACCTACCTACCTAAACTTGGTTTTCAAATCACACTATCACACTTTCACATCACACTAATTGGTTTTCAAATCACACTATCACACTTTCACATCACACTAATCATACTATCACACTAATATTATAAATGCGAAATGCGAAAAATCCATTGATGCACGGCCGGGTTCCAACCCACAACCTTCGGATTGAAAGTCGAGGCACTAGCGCACTGGGCCAACACTGCTTCTCTACCCGCTTAGACTTTTTCAACGGATCTAAAAAATCCTAAAAGATCTGATAGATTAAGTCTACTGCGCCTTGGGAATACAGTCGTAATCATATTTTTCATATTTAAAAATAAAAATGAAATCATTAATAAATTTTTTTAATCTACAAATCTGCATAAGTACTTAACAAAAAACGTGAATGACCTCGAAAGTTTGTATGTTTGGATGTATGTTTGTTCCTCTATAACTCGACAACTACTGAACCGATTTGGCTGAAATTTAAAATATAGATAGGTAATGAGCGGGAATAGGACATAGGCTACTTTTTATCCAGGTGCCACGCGAGCGATGCCGCGGGCGGAAATTAGTTTGAAAATAACTAGGGATTTTGTACTAGTGGAGCGAGCCGCGGGCGCCTGGTGACGTCACAGCCAGTCGCGGCCTTCTCGCGAGCGTTTTTTAGATTGGTGCACTAAAATCTCTGTAACTCGGTCATTTTTGATCCGATTAAAAAACCAAAAACACAGTATTTTTTGTTTTTTTTGTATCTACAAATCTGCACACTCAACTAAAATCGTGATTCTTTCTCATTACTGTCATTTTGGAGAACGAAACAAAACGCAGCGGCAATGATACTTGAATGTTGTTGTAAAATAGAGGAATTGGGGCCCTGCGGGGCTAAAAAGGCCGTTATAGCAGAATCATAATAGGAATTGCAAATGCCGTTCTTGTCACTCTCAAGGCTCATTTACATGGTGCGAGTTTCTCGAATGCGAGAGGCAATTATCATCATCAATGTCAAAATAATGACAATGCAAACGAAACATTGAAATCATACATGGAAGAACGATAATAGCTTGTCACTGAATTGTCATTATTTTGACATTGATGACGATAATCGCCTCTCGCATTCGAGAAACTCGCACCATGTGGTGCGTTTAAACGACGCGGGATATCACGAGCCTACGCGAGCCGAGCCGTCCGTGGAGGCGCGGCTCGGCTAGAGCCGAGCCGAGCGTAGCTGTTTAAACGGCGCGTGGCGCGCCGAGTCACGAGCCGAGGCTCGGCTCGCGTATTGGCGCGCCGTTTAAACGCCCCATAAATGAGCCTTTAGTCTATGAAAAGAGACTGCATAAAGTTCACAAATCTGTGTTGTCCCACTGCTGGGCAAAGGCTTCCCTTCCCTTCTTCCACTTGGTTCGATCGTGAGCAATCGTCCGCCAATTCTCCAGATAAGAGTCGAGCTCGTCCCAATATACTTTTCAAAAAACGTAACTGATTCTCATTCCTTTTGTGATTCAGCTATAACAGCCTTTTTAACCCCGCTGACCAACCTTTGAGTTCAGTTCCATTTTGATCTATTTGTAATGGTATTACGTGACCTGAGGTTGTCGAAATCGGAAAAAAAGGTCATGTATCACTCCCAGACGGGTAATGTGATACCGAGGAACCTACAACCCGAAGGCGATTGAAGAGTTGAGAGTACAGATAAGACTGCTTTTAAGGGGAATGGACACACTGCGTATCGATACAAACGCGATGCGGCGATGCAAACGCGCTGCCCCCATCCCGGTCCCCGTTTGTATGGAAACAAACGCGCTGCTAACGCGTGTTTGTATCCATACAAACGCGATGCGAACGCGCAGCTCAAAATTGCGCTGCAAAAAACGCAGTGTGGCCACTCACTAAGTATCTGATATAATTTTGCTTACTTTGACAAGCCTCACTTTGCTCGACTGGCTCCCCACTGGAGCTTGACTATTAAGATTTTAAAGCTGACCAGTCGCCTTTGCACCGTTTCGCCTTTTCAGCGTTCACTTGTTAATTTACGGACGATAATGTTACGTGTTAACGAAACAAACGCTTAGGCCGATTGTACACCGTACAGATAGTGCCATCTAGTTTTGATTTGTCTAACTACTTATCCAACTATTTTTCTGATTACTTATCCAACTATTTTTCTGGGCTGATTTTTCAATCGATAAATAACTTTTATCTGAGGAATAAATATGGCGTTATGACATATTTTCAATACAATATCTATCTATATCTTTGATAATGTAAATTTTCGTGAATACCTACCTTATTTATTGATTATCATAAATTTAACCATTTTATTATCCGTCACCAGAGTTGGTCACTTACTCATACGAACTTACTTACTTAATACAATATCTGTCAAATCGCATATTTATTTATTTAATCGTATGACATTGTACAGGTTACTTAAAAATACTCTTAGGCTAAATAAAATTATATAAAACTAAATTACTTACTCTATAAAAAAACAAAAACAAAATTAACACACAAAATAAACAGTCATAAGTCAATATTTAGTTTACTAAGCCAATCAACTGCCTCAGGAGGAAGATTTTGGAGGTCGCTCCAAGGTCCTGGGTATGAATGGATGGGACAGCGCTCGAAAATGTGCTCCATGGTCTGCTCCTCTTCACCGCAGTCACAGAGCGCTGAATCCGTCCATCCCCATTTATGTCGGAAGTAATTGCAGCGGCCATGACCTGTTTTTAACCTATTTAGGCGACACCATACCTTGCGCGGCAAATCAAAGCCTTTGGGTTTAGAAATTCTATATGTTGAGCACGTGAGCCGTTTGTGTTCTCCAGCCAGGATTTTCTCCAGGAATCAGTTAGGTTGAAGTGCTTAAGTTGCTGAGCCATAGCATAGGGAAGATGTCGTGATTTCAATCGCATATTTATTTCCTCAGATAAAAGTTATCAAGGTATTGAAAAATCAGCCCTGAGACTACTAAGGGTTCACAATTAAATATAGCTTTAACACCGATTGTGCTATATGTGTGTGTGTGTTCCGATCGCGGAACGTGACACTTTTTCGTGCATGCAGTCGGTGTTCATCAATTTATAAGACGCTAACACGTCAAAATGCTTGAGTCTGACAATTCACCGGGTCTGCACTACTTACTTAAACTTGTGAATTTTGGCCAATCGTTGACCGGTAGGTACTACTCGTAACATAAAAAGTGGTTTTTGATGTCTGAACTTATCGCTATCGATCTAATTGTGTCACAAACATGATACTAAAACTAATTATAAACTTTATGCTGCACTTGAACGCATAGGCACTTAATTATGTGGTGTCCCAGAGGGGCTCTTGTTGCGTTCAAAACTTCCTATTGCGGTCAAGCCTCATGTACCAACCGGAATTAATAAATAAGTACTTAAATAAAAGTATAAGTACCAAACAAAAACATATAAATGCCAGTCACACCCATCAATACGATTTAGACGCTTTTTGAAACGAGTGAGATGATTTCGATGTAAAAATGGATTGCAAGGACACCTATAAATCATTATTATGAATAAAAAATGTCGTGCGTTATAGAAAATTACATTATTTGCTTGAAAAATACTAATTTGCCTTGTTACAATAATATACTTAAACGACATAGAAAATAGAATACAAATACAAGCAACGACAGTTTACACCGATACCTTTATATCAAAGGCTCTTTCATTTTGCTTGCAAACTCCGTTTTTTCTTTTAGCAAATATTAAATAAATATACCTAAATAAATATTGCTGGACATTTCACACAGCACCATCTAGCTAGCCCCAAACTAAGCAAAGCTATGGGTACTGGTACCCACATCTGGTATCTGGATAACTGATAGAATACTTATATACTTTTTTTTGTAAATACTTACTTATAATACTTTATAACACCCAGTAACAGAAAAAACATCTATGTTCATCACACAAACGTTTGTCCTGGATGGTAATCGAACCCACGAACTGCAGCGCAGAAGGCAGAGCTACTACCAACTGAGCTAAGAGGCCAGTCATGTAAGTAGTCTCATCTACACACTACATGATCTATAGAGTTGACACTCCACATCGATCCAACTTGATTGATGCGACACTCGAGCAATCCTTTCAGAGACCAGTAATTACAGACATTCAAGCATCTGGTTTAAGCGTTGCTATCTAATGACGCGTGAAACACCCTTCCGAAACATCGATAGAACTCATTCAATCCTTTCTGTTTTTTTTTTTTTTTCATTCAGAAAATGCCACGACAGTTCCTGTATCTTACACGATTTGAAATAAAGTATACCTACAGACCAAAATTGAGTAACGCCTACGAAAGTGCCTGCCCCCCTAGCCATATTACACTATCTATCGTCGCTGTAGAATAGAAACACTTCAAAATGTATAGTATTTGACGTTTCAAGTAGATGAGTCACGTGGTCAGAACTTCAATTCCTATACATTTTGAAGTGTTCTATTCTACAGGGACGATAGAAAGTTCTACAGCGACGATAGATAGTGTAATATGGCTAGGGGGGCTGTTTCTTAGACAATTTGAAATAAAGTACTGACAGAATATGTTTACATAGGTACCTATTTTATTTTGTTTTTATTTCTGTGTAATGCAATTATTTGGAATTTTATAATTAAAAATTTTATTATAAGTACTTACCTTCTCTTAAAAACAAAAAATACAATCACACACTGCAAAAAAGGCAGCTAAGAATAAAAGTTGGTACCCCGTAAAGCCAGTAAAAATATAAAATAATGGTGTGTTATTGAAACCCGTGAGTGGTCGGAAGGAGTTGCCTGTTGACCTACATCGATAGGAAATGTCAACGACCGGCGGCCATGTCGCTCTAGAGATTGACTTATTGGCTTCTATGCAAAAAATAAAGTAAGTTCGTATGAACAAGTCGCCAACTCTGGTGACGGAGTTTTTAGGCCGCCTAAAGGCCTCCGTCATGGCTTAACGACTTAAAAGCCGGGACCGACATTTAACGTGCCCTTCGAGGCACGGAAGCGCTCAGCTCGTAATGCCACTTGCGGTCACCCATCCCAAGAGTGACCGCGCACAACGCTGCTTAACTTCAAGGATCAATCAAGAACGTCCAAGCAAGCTACGCCACGAGCGCTTCTCGATGCAAAAAATAAAACAGAAATAATGAAACAAAAAATTAAAAAAATAAAGATCACTACTATTATCCTCGAGGACGTAGATCTCTCAGATCTGAGGACTTTTTGAGGTCATTTGATCAAGATTAATGTTATAATATGACAGGTTAGTCAGAGGTCCAAATAGGTACTTCCGCTAGAAAGCTATGTACTACAGTATAGCTCTGTCACTCTCATAATCAACGAGACCGAACGCGACAAAAAATACCTGCGTGTTCGTTTTGACACTTTGAAACCAACATGAGACAAGTATTTCTCTCAAACCATGGTTTTTTAAAATAAAACTTAGTAAACGAGCCACTACTGTTTTGATACGAATGCGTCTGGGGCACTCGTGTACCCCAGCACATCTAGCGAAAATTAAAGTGGTGCCTGATCCCACTTGTGCGTGTGGAGATGAATTTGGAGATACAAATCATATATTTTTTGCCTGTCCCCAATATAACCATGTCTCTTTCTTCAATGATCTAGTTTCTTGTAATGTTTCTCCTCCGACAAATATACCTGTTCTCCTTTCTTCCTTAGATCCTAATATATATTTATGTTTAGCTTCGTTTATTTGTGAAAATAATATCAATATATAATTATTTTATAAAATATCTTGTGTTGTAAATATTATACATAGTAGTTTTATTTATCCTTTAATTTTCCTTATCCTATCCTATTCCCCCGTCCTTAGTTCGCGATTTTTGATTTTAACTTGTTTCCCTAATTTTACTTAAAAAAATAAAATCAAAATGGCAAATGCACAAAGAGTGCGACGCCACAAAAAAAAAAAAAAAAAAAAAAAACATGAGACAAGTTAGACAATCAGCCTGCTGGCTACCTCACAATATTCTCCTTTAGCATCAGTGTATTTTTGTTACTAATAACAAAAAAATCCACTGATGCTTTGGGGTTCAAACTTACAACATTCGGATCGAAAGTCGAAGCACTATCCTACCCTGCCAACGCGGTTCGATTGCTCAATTTCACAGAGCCTTAAGAGGGCAGCGACGAACGAATTCTCCATACAAACGTACTACCGAAATCATTTAAAATTTGAGCGTATTTTCACCACTTTATGCACTTATTTAGATTAAGGAAGTATTAATCTAGGTTCCTGTTAAACTTTTGATCTAAAAAACTTACCTGAAACAAAATGTAACCAAATTGTATTTCTAACATTTTTACAGCAAAAATATCGTGTTTTCGTTGCATTTGTTCTGTATGATAAACAACAATGATTGTAATATCCTTTTAATAGGAACACAGCTTAGAGTGTCTAGTTACAGGCCATACAAAAAAAATTGCGAAATCATTAACTTTTCATTCATCATTTTTGGTATTACGGAATACATCGTAAATTCTTGTAAATTCTGAACTCGAGTATTGCCGTACGCGTTGCTCGGATGTCTTCAATGTGTGTGTATAGTCCCGGAGGCGGAGTTTCGACACTCACACTAACGCAAAATTGGTTTGCAACGACCACCGCTTTTTATAATTTTTAGCATTTTTAGCTCGCTCGATGTATAGGTATGTAGGTATAGGTGTAGGTAGTATACACACTAACTAGATAGGTGTACCTAGCGTAGATTAGAATTGATTTTTACTTTGAACAATTATTTTAATTTTAAATGGTATGTAGGTAGGTAGGTTTTGTAGACCCTTTTATGAAAATTACTTTCTTTTTAACCGACTTCAAAAAAAGGAGGAGATTCTCAAGTCATAGGAATATTTTTTTTATGTAGGTAGGTAGGTATGTTTCTCGAGTATCTACTTGAATAGGTGAGCTTGGACCGATTTGGAAAATTATTTTTTTGTTTGAAAGAGTACCAGGTGGAGCTATGGTCATCAGATCAGGTCAGGATCTGATAATGGAGTCAGGAACTGTTCAACAGAACTCCTCAGTAAATAGGCTGATTGAGTTTAAACTCGGCATAATGTAAGCTGTCTTGTTCCGTTTCGTTCCGACTACAATGTCATGTAATATGTAATACCTATGCGTACCTATGGTGACTGCGAGCTGACCTGATGATGGAATCAGAAGCTGTTCAAAAAATGGTGCTGGTGATGATGATGACGAGTTTCAGCTCAATCGGCCTATTTAGATTTAGGTAGGTACTGATGTGTTCTGTTGAACAGCTCCTGACGCCATCATCAGATCCTGACCTGATCTGATGACCATGGCACCACCTGGGACCCTTTCAAACAAAAAAGAATTTTCCAAATCAAAAAAATTCCAAAAACATAGGTACCTACCTACATAAAAAAATATTCCTATGAATTGAGAATCTCCTCCTGTTTTTGAAGTCGGTTAAAAAGAAAGTAATTTTCATACTAAAGTTATGAAGTTGAAGTTATGAAGTTGAAGTTATGAAAGAAGTTGAAGTTATGTTTTTAAACTTCAAAGTCTATAAATAGAACAGTAGTAGTTTTGTAATGACGTCACAAAATGACGGCGGGCCATTTGAATCTGCCAAGAGGGGCTTTTCCATCCTACTAATAATTTTACAGTGTGAAAGTTTGTGAGGATGTATGGATGTATAGATGTACCGCTATCTAGGGATGTTTGTATGTTTGTTACTCTTTCAAGCAAAAACTACTGATACACGCGCGGTCCGAGGGGGGGGGGTCGTGACCCCCATGACCCCCCCTCGGACCCCTCAAAATCCTTGAGAAACCTGTAACATCCAGCAAAAAGAGAGGTAGGTACGCACTACCAAAACTAGTGACCCCCCCCCCCCCCAAGATCAAAGTCTGCGACCGCCAGTGCTACTGAACGGATTTTAATGAAACTTGGAATATATTATAGGTAGGTACTTAAGTAGGTAGGTACCTATACGTACCATAATTTATGACCTGGAATAATAAAACATAGGCTACTTTTTATCCGGGTAGGTATCACGCGAGCGAAGCCGCGGGCGGAACCTAGTATATTTTACATTTGTCTCTCTGATGTTGGCTGTTAGGTAGGTATTATGTTTTATCTCGCTTACATAGATACCTACCTACTCTACTGCCTATAACAGTGGCGGATTTCCAAATTTGCCGCCAGTAGGCTATTCAACTTTTGCCGCCCCTACACTCGATACCACATCACAATCATATTAATTACATTTTTTTTGTTAATGAAATTGTAACTTTTATGATTTGTGTAATATTATTTTTAACCGACTTCAAAAAGGAGGAGGCTCTCAAGTCGACTGTGTGTTTTTTTTTATTTTAGGTAGGTATATATTTTTTTTAGTTTTTTGTGTGTGTGTTACGCCATTTCTCCGTCAATTGTGGACCGATTTTGACAATTTTTTTTTTTTTTGGTTACAAAGGATATACTCCAGAAGTGGAGGATCTGATGAGGGGATCCCATGGAAATCGAGGGGAACTCTCAAATTTTATGGTTATTTATTGTGTTTGTAGAACTATCGGGCTGAAATTTTGCACACTTATATATTCTCGGTGACAATGAAATATTATGGTATCAATCAAGCTTATCTGATGATGGAGTCAAGAGCTGTTCAACAGAACTCCTCAATAAATTGGCCGATTGAGTAAAAACACAGCATATCTGTGAAGTTCCGACACAATGTAATATAATAATATGGTGACAGCGATCTGATCTGATGATGGAGTCAGGACCTGTTCCATGGAACTTTTTAGTAAAATAGAAATATAAATAAGTTTTATTTTCGCCACTACGATACATACAACACAAATCAGAAATGCTACATTACAGTGACAAGAAAATAAGGCTACCCCTCAGCATTTGCTCCAGCAGCGCCATGGCTGTTAGAGCGCTGGTTTTCAGTATCTTAGTTTTTAGTAGTATAGTAGTAGTGACATGGATATCAAATGAAAGGGCTTGATGAGCCATAATAAGTAGGTAAGATGACATCATTCTTAATAAAAAATAAACACTAAAATGAAAAAATAAAAAATAAAATACTTAACCGACTTTAAAACATACTTGCACTAAAAAGCAAAACATAAGAATATAAACAGATTTATTTACCTAATTACTAATTACGCGCACTCCGCACTTTAGGTACGAAGCTACAAGTACATTGGTGGGCCCGCTCGGGCGGGCCTCGGCAGGGTTCCCACTTGCCACTCGGCTCTAATACCTATCGCGTGACAACTCGACAACCCTTCCGCGTCACTCCGCGCCAGACAGTGACAGAGTTATGCGTTAGAAAGAGAGAATTTGTGTAGGCACGTGTCAGTGCATATTGCACTAGGCAAAGAACGCTTACGCGAGCTGAATTGAACTTTGTCGCATAATTCTGTGCTACAACGTAGGTATTTTATTCAAAGTTTTCGTCAGAATCTACGACTTTTTGCCTTCTTGAGAGAATCATTTTGAGACAGAGATTCGTAGATCACACATACATTTGTCTCACAGGCAGGCAAAGGGAATTAAATTTGCCAACCTTCTGTGTTTCAGGCGGGCCTTCGCCCTCAGCACCACAGAACATTGTTGTCATGATGAATAATAATGGATTCATAACATGTCGCATATTGTGGCTGTTTTCGGCCTCCCGTGATCGTTTCACTAGGTTTTAACAGTTCAAAATAGATGAGATTCTTCTGATCCTACCAAATACAGGGGGTCTAAAGTGGCCACTTTTGATGAAAAATCAGATGTTTCATAGATGCTTCATCTATGAAACATCTGACTTTTCATCAAATGCTTCATAAATGCTTCATATGCTTCATCTATGAAGCATCGATGCTTCATTAATGTTTCATAGATGTTTCATAAATGCTTCATATATGAAGCATCTATGAAGCATTTCACAAAACATCTTTTTTGACAGATCTATGTGCGAGGTTAAATTTATTTTTATAAATTAAATACCTAGGTAGGTACCTACTTAGTTTTTTTATAGAAATGATTGCACTGCGCCACTCTGATGGACATATGGAAATATTTTTGAGGCACACAAATAAATAAAAAAGGTAAATTGTCGCGGGAGCGGGTCTGAGGTTTTTTTTTCTTAAATTTGGCTTCGCATGGGTTTTGCATTCAGCCATCCGTTTTCCATTCAACCTATTTACTTTATAAAAATAAATTTAACCTCGCACATAGATCTGTCAAAAAAGATGTTTTGTGAAATGCTTCATAGATGTTTCATAGATGCTTCATCGATGCTTCATATATGAAGCATCTATAAAGCATCGATGAAGCATTGATGAAGCATCGATGCTTCATTTAAGAAGCATATATGAAGCATTTATGAAGCATTTGATGTTTCATCAGATGTTTCATAGATGAAGCATCTATGAAACATCTGATTTTTCATCAAAAGTGGCCACTTTAGACCCCCAGACAATTACCTCAGCACCAACAACAACAACCAGCACCAACAACAACAACCAGCACCGACAACTCGTTTGGAGTTGTTTGCACACCAGCTTAAGATGAGCCGTACATTCAACGGTTCCTGTGCATTCCGGGTGTCAAGGATTCCGGATGTTTGTAATTTCAGAACTACAAAACCGATGACCTTGAAATTTTTACGGAACAATATACAGGGTGTGGCAAATTCTTGGTCACTGAAGGGTAGCTACCTCTTCTTATGTAGTTAGAAAGTTTTGTTCTTAGGAAACTTCAGTTTTATTTTGAAGAAAAAAATAATTGCATTTTTAGATTTTTGAAAAAAAGTACAGTTAGCCTAAAAAATTACATTTGTCAAAAAAAACAAGTTGGTCTTAATCGACTCTATTTCCCACCAGGAACACTTCTCCCAAAGTAACTTATCAAATCAAATCGTAAGTTTTTGCAAAAATTCAAAAAAACACATCCCATACATTTTCTATGAAATTAGTGGTTGTAAACATTATAGTGCCACTTATTCGATCGTTCTTAATTTAATTTCGTAACTGCTTCGGCATGCTGGGAGGCTATTGTAAAGCCTTAGGCGCCTAAGACAGAGCCGCAAGAGAGAATGGTATGCATGGAGCATACCATTAGTACATCTGCAGGGAAGCACTTTGTTCTAAATTTAAATACGCACTTTACAATAGCCTCCCAGCTTGCCGGAGCATTTATGAAATTAAATTAAGAACGATCGAATAAGTGGCACTATAATGTTTACAACTACTAATTTCATAGAAAATGTATGGGATGAGTTTTTTTGAATTTTTGCAAAAACTTACGATTTGATTTGATAAGTTACTTTGGGAGAAGTGTTCCTGGTGAGAAATAGAGTCGATTAAGACCAACTTGTTTTTTTTGACAAATGTAATTTTTTAGGCTAACTGTACTTTTTTTCAAAAATCTAAAAATGCAATTATTTTTTTCTTCAAAATAAAACTGAAGTTTCCTAAAAACAAAACTTTCTAACTACAAGAGAAAAGGTAGCTACCCTTCAGTGACCAAGAATTTGCCACACCCTGTATAAAGTAGGTACTTACATTCAAACAAAGTAAAAACCGGTCAAGTGCGAGTCGAACTCGTACACCGAGGGTTCCGTACCTACCCATTATACCCATTAAGTTATTGAACAATTAGTAATTTTTTTGTACATATCCTAGTTCTGCGATAGCAGCGCCGCAAATGTTCTGCGCACACGAGCATAATATTGCAATAAATATTTTCTTTTATTTTCTTTCACACAATAGCACAATTTTATTTATTTACCTTATTTGAGGATGGTGCCAATTAAGCTAGTTCGCTTAATTGTATGAGCGCTCATACAACTCAGAAGACAATCTTAATTGGCGTCAACTATGTATGTATGTATGTATGTATGGGAACACCCTTTAACTTTCAACTTTTTTAATTTTTTGGAATTTTTCCTTTATTTCTGCTATAAGGCCTTGCTCTTTGCCAAATTTTCGTGATCCTAGGTCAACGGGAACTACCATTTAGGTTTTCGACCCAAAACCTCTAGGGTACTTCCGGTTGACCTAGAATTGTCAATTTTGGTTACAATCAAGGCCTTACAGCACAAGTAAAGGAAAAATTCCGAAAAATAAATAAAGTTGATAATTAAGGTAAGTTTTGGTACTTACAAGTTTTCACGAAAACCTAAATTTGCCTATATCTTTTTATAGTGTTGACTCAGGACCTTGATTTTTATACTCACAATAGGGACTATAGACCTCAGTATATGGTATGAATTTCAACTTGCTAGCTCCACCCGTTCCTGAGATAATCGATGGTGACAGACGGACAGACAGATGGATAGACAGACAGACAGACAGACGGACAAGAAAGTGATCTTATAAGGGTTCCTTTTTTTACCTTTTAAGGTACGGAACCCTAAAAAGAATCAATGAAATCGGACTACGCGCTCATGAATTACAACCAGATACTTATTTTGACTTTCAAAGAGTACGTGTGACTGAGATGCGAATGTTGAGATGGATGTGTGGAGTGACGAAAATAGATAGGATAAAGAATGTGTATATCAGGGGAAGTTTGAAAGTAGCGCCAGTGACTGATAAGTTGAGGAGTAAAAGGTTAGCGTGGTATGGGCATGTCATGAGGAGGAATGATAGCCACGTTACACGGAGAGCGATGAATATGAATGTGGATGGATACACCGGCAGGGGTAGGCCTAAGAAAAGATGGATGGACTGTGTGAATGCAGATATGTGTGTGAAAGGAGTGAGCACTGAGATGACGAGTGATAGATTGAAGTGGAAGAGGGAAACATGTTGTGCCGACCCCACATAGTGGGATAAGGGCAGGGAGATGATGATGACTTATTTTGACTTTCATCCCCTCTCCCTAGGGAACCGTGCTGAATTTCAGGATTAAAAGTATTTTATATTAGACCTCGTAGTATGCACTCAAATAATACCAGGTTTCATTTAAATCCAACCAGTAGTTTCGACGTAATGCGCGGCCATGATACGGACAGACATGAATGAAAAAAATTACAGTTTTGGCTTCAGTATCGACAATAGAGAGCCCTCCAAAAAAAATTTCAAAATATCTTCAATGTACAGAATTTGACCTGTTACAGTTTTATTATAAACTAGCTGCTGCCCGCGGCTTCGCTCGAGTTGTACCCGGATAAAAAGTAGCCTATGTTACTCTCCAGCCCTCCAACTATCTCCACACAAAAAATCACGTCAATCCGTCGCTCCGTTTTGACGTGATTCAACTACAAATAAACAAACAAACAAACACACTTTCACATTTATAATAGGGGTACGGATACCTATTGATGTTTGATTGGTTGATGATTGATGATGATTGATTGATGATGTGAAATTTAATTATTAATGAAAATAAAAATTCTTCGGTAGGTACACATAGGGATTTTTCGTACATGACGACCTTACACGTGCTGATTACAGCTACAGAAACAAACATGATCAACAGGTAAACTGTTGGAAATTTTCGGGATACTACTGTAATTCGCGGGCCCATCTAAACGCACCGCCTTTATCGCTCGTTTCCAATCCAATTAGGGAAAAAAGTTTTAAGCAAGAAAAGCTCTCACTCTAACAATTTTTAAAACATTACTTACATGTTGAATTGTTTGTGTGTACATAATAACATAGCATTATCAATAAATATAGGTAAATATTATTTTTCTTTAACACAAAAAAAATTGTTCCCTATTTGCCGCCCCTAAAATCTGCCGCCCTAGGCTCCAGCCTTCTCAGCCTATTGGTACCACCAATTGATTCGCCACGTCATAAGTACCTAAATATGCGTTATCCTTTGTTGCACTTATGGGGGCATCCATTAATTACGTCAGGCTTTTAGGGGGCGGGAGGGGGTTGAGGCAAATCGCACCTAATCCCATGTGGGATTAAAAATGAAAGGGAGGTCTCGGCAAATCTAGGTAGGTACCTGTTTAAGATTATTTTTTTTATTCTCACGTGAGATTAGGGGGTGGGGGAGGGGATCGAGCCAAATCTCAGGACATCTCACCAAGGGGGGAGGGGGTGCGGGGGTTGAAAAATCGCAAAAATCACCTTTAATTTTTATTATTTAATTTTAATTAATGGACGCCCCCTAATTTCAGAGGGACAAACATCTGTTGTGACTTCAGTAGTTAGGTAGGTTAGGTAAGTACCTACTTACCTATAGACATTGGACAGAAAAAAACATAGGTAAGTACCTACTTAGATACCTACTTCCCTTTGAAAATTTAGGTAATTGTGTACCTACTTATATAGGTAACAACCCACATATTCTGTCTAGCGTCATAATATCGATCTCATCCCTCCCTAAAAATCTTGAGAGTAAGATGGGTAGGTAATTACCTAGATATTGTAGATAAATTTCCAAAAAAAGCATTTTTACCATACATTTATCTAACGATTCCATGAAATAAAATGAACATTATTCATTAGTGACTGACAATATAACATTTTTGGCCTCCCCAAAGATGCAAAAACTCAATATCAACAGGAATTGATCTCCATTCCGCAAGTACTTACCGCGCTGCAAGCGGAGCTCACAACCGCTGAGCCAAACGTCCTGATGCATTTGTATTTGAAATTATTGAACATTAGCTGCGCGTAATGCGTCCTGAATCGCGCGAAAAAGGGCGGGCCTCATGTCAGACTCATATCTGCCAATCACAGATTAGGTAGAGGTAATACTGCCAATCGGGGCTGCGATTGCTCATAGTAGACTGAGTAGTACACCTATACTATACTACATAGAGTTTTTTGCGTGACAAGGACGAACAATTTAGATAGATACGTTGGAAGAGAAGTTCCGAGCTCCACTCACCGCAACCTTAAAAACGAACTGATTCATCCTACATAATCTCTGACTGAACTTCTGTATTAGTGTATCATCATAACTTGACTGAGATCGAATTAGCCGTGCGCCGCGCTATAAATCCAACACAAATCCACACTCGGATTTATTTCACTGGAATTTCCTGAAGAATTAGCATTTCAAATAGTCGACGGATTTAAACTTTATGCCTGGATATGTCACGAGGTGGGGCGAAGTCGGACAGAGTTGTTTAACCCTCTACTGCATGAATTATGAAGAGAGGCAGAAAAAAATATTTTGTGGTTTTATGCTGTTATATTTGGGCTAATTAGGAAATACAAGGTGAAAAATAATTTATAATTTGATTAGTATGGAAAATAATTTTCAAAGTCAAAAATGGCTTCGTATGCACTAACGACTATGAATACAATGCCATTTTTGGCTTCCCATGCACAGAAAATACTTCATTATGACCTAATGAAAATCCTAAAAGCTTGATTTTGAACATTTTTTAATGACCTGGCCTTTGTAATGTTAGCTGTATTGTATAAATTGGTCTGAATGGTCTTCAAAATTTGACTGATCGATTATAAAATCCATCAAATCATTGGTGATAAAATTATTTATAAAATTCAGCAGAAGGGTCTAAGATTTCTATGCAATCTGGCAAATCCTGGATACAGTGAACTTTCTTTTCTTCTCGTCGTATGAAGGTATTTTTTCTTGTAGGTATCTTTAATTTCTTTCTTTTACTTTATTGTTGTTTTCCGCGTATTTTGGTTTTGGTTCAATAATCATCTTCAGAAGGATCTGTATCAGATTTAGGGATAATAATATGTGATTTGTGGAGGCTAGATATGCGTAAGGTGCAGAGTCATCAAAGCACTGAAATCATCACCAGAAATAACATTGCTGTACTTAGATTTCCCTATAAAAGCGAAAAAAGATCTATTCTGAAAAGCCATTAGAAGATTCCGTCAATGCATACGAAGCCAAAATTGGCCTCTGCGGAAAAGTAAGGAAATGTTATAGAAAAGATAATATCGTAAAAAAACTGAGATGGTTAAAGAAAGAGGAGCAATAGACCATTACATTTAAAATTTTTAATTTGAGATTTCTTACCTTATTGACCTATTTGTAGACCATCAATGTTTCTCGTAATTATACTAAGTGCAACAAACAGCGCACGCGTTGGTAAAAGCTAGATAAGTTGGTAAATATTACACTTAAATAAGTCAATTAAACTACGTTTTGATGCACAACATAGTAATAAACAATGCTTGTAAAGTTTTATCAATTTTATATAAACGGAGAGTAGAGAAAAAAAATGTTGAAGTTTAACAACCAATTTTGGCTTCCCATGCAATAGAGGGTTAAACTACCACACACCTCGTTGGTGATAATGTTTTATTCATGACTATCTGGCGCCAGCGGCATCATTCGCGTGATTAGGTACCTACCTACATTATAAATTGCCAGGCTACAAGCTACTCGTACCTACCTAGGTATAACTTAGCTATAAGAACAGGAGAAAGATTGAAAGAACAGGAGTAGAATCACCAAGTGGTCATAACGGTCCTACTGAATAAATGATATTTGATTTTGATTTTGATTTTGATAAGTAGGTGGTACTTACTTAATAATATTTTAACCAACAGACAACTTTAAAACAAACATCCAATTTATGTTCCCAATCAAAACTATAGTAGTACCTACTTACGTAACTTAGTTAAAACTTAACTAACGAATAAAGTTACAGCTAGCTTTTAAAAGTAAGTATGTATACTATTATTTTATTCCACAAAACGAGAAAACAAGACACGTACCTATTTTATGCGACAATAAAGATGTGAGCGCCTGACGCTTTCTAATAGCATTTTGCATTTTCTACTCGCATCGTATTTTATTAGGCACCATAAAAATGACATTGTATCCAAATTTGAATAAAGGATTCTGTTTCCTATTTCAACACCTAAATTTTTTATATTTTTGGGCCTTACTATTTTACTACCCCTAAAATCTACTCTAATAAAATCCGTAGGTACCTACTTATCTAAGTAGGTACTTACCTAGGTAGGTACCTACCTACTTATATATATAATAGATAAGTAAGTACCTACCTCCCCTACCTAAGTACCTACTTAATAATGTTTTATAAAACGATCTCCCCTTGAACTAAGTAGTGTAGAGAACTAGAAGTATTTTTCGAACACACTAGGTAGGTACTTACTTATCTTAGTATTTTTACTTGAGACCTTACTCAATTACTTACTTACCTAAGTATATGAAAATAATCACATATGTACTTACCTACCTACTTAATAATGTTGCACTCTCAAACTCAAAACACGATATTTTACATTAATTGAGTAGGTACCTACTCGGACGAAAGAACGGGACGCGCCTTTATGATCCTACAAATCTTACCCCTCTAGCCAACGGACTAGATTACTTTGACAAATCAAAATCAGGTACCGTCAATAAAAACTACCCTAATAATCGATTCTTATCAGTCTCCGTATCGTTATCACCGAGGAAGGTGCTCCATGAAAATGCCAATTTATGGTGCTATACCAGTGCAATAAAAATCCACTACACCTCAAATCTTTAAAATATGGTGTAACATTTCATTATGTAAATGTTTTTTCGTGTTTTAGCTGATTTTCTACTTCAATAAACATTATTTTATTTTAACTGAGGTTAAAACATCGATTCAAAAAATATACGACTAAAATGAAAAAGATCGCATCGCCTGCCGTCACATCTCTGTTTAATTTTCAATCGTAACGGATACGGTGGATACGGTCTATAATTGCCTAGCAATGTCTATTAATTACTATATTTTGGACATCACTCGTGCACTACTGTCTAATGACAACTGTCTTGAGAGACAGTACCACGATACTAATGCGGTTTTTAAAATTATGTTTAGCCTTATTGCGATTGGCAATAGTTCGAATTTTGAATAATTTAGGTTTACGAAGGTACAAAATTGACGTGGCGAGTCTATGCATTACGATGAGGTAATGTACAATTATTACTCCTTATCGATATCGATAAAACCATTTACATTAAGTTTCTTGAAGTTACATAATATACTAAATTATGTTGTATTGTACCTAGGTAGTTGTGTAGTTGTGCAAATTGGCACATAACAACATAATTATAATTTTTATAGTATTAAATCACACCTAAGTATCTTATCAAGATTTTCAACGTTTTCGTGTGCCTACCTACTTTTTCTATAATTTATTTGTTGTAATTATATTGTAAGTAAAATGCGCCCGACAATGTCGTGCTGGTGCACGCAGTGGATGAGCCTAGCACAAAGCCGAGAACAAACACAGTGGCACGACCAAAAAGAGGCCTATATCCTGCAATGGGGGAAGTCGAGTTGTGCTGCGGATGATTATGATGAAGTACCTATAAACTTTTTGTTGACTTATTTCTAACCCCCCCCCCCCCCCTCCCCCCGCCTGTAGGTCGTGGGTTCGATTCCCACTCAGGACAAACATTTGTGTGATGAACATAGATGTTTGTTCTGTGTCTGGGTGTTATAAAGTATTCTATGTAGGTATGTATTTACAAAAGATATATAAGTATTCTATCAGTTATCTGGTTCCCATTGTACAAGCTTTGCTTAGTTTGGGGCTAGATGGCGCTGTGTGAAATGTTCAGCAATATTTTTTTTATTTAATTTTATAATCAACAATTATAAGCTTTACAAGACATTAGATCAACTGGATTTTACCTAGTCTTTTATTACAAGTATTTTTTTGGATAGAAATGGAAAAAAACTTGTAACCTAATATAGGTACCTACACATTTTCTACTGTTAGTGTAAAAAACATCGACATCTCCAATATCGATATTTATCAATCCCTATGAAAGTCATGTCAAAAGTAAATTTGGTAGTAGTGATACCAGTATATTTTCTCGCAATATTTTATGGTAGGTACAGATTTTTAGAGTAAGTAGATAGAGCTTTATTTTAAGATTAACTAAAAGTTTATAATGTAAAAATTGTGACAAGCAACATCATTTTTCTCTTTTTCTCACACAAAAACTAAGCCGCCGCGAGGACGCTGCTAGTAAAATATATTAGGTAGGTAGGTATATTTCTATAAATGTAAGAACATGTTGAGAAATCTAAAGATGTAGGTGATGTAGGTCCCTACTTTGTAAAGTTAACTACTTACTTAACTAATTAGCAGGGTGTCAATTCTAGTACCAAACTTTTTATCAACCTCAAGCAAAACCTCAACTAAACTTTAGATTTTCGACTGTTTCCTATTCTACTAATGACAAACGACTCAGTTGTGGTGAGGTTTTAGCTAAGGTTTGGACTTTGGCAGAACACATTTTTGAAAAGCTATTCTACTATTCACCAAATGGCTGACATTTATGAGATCGAACCAAAACGCAGCGGAATGATTGGCGTTGTCATCTAGTAGAATTGGGGGGAGATCACTTTCTGTAAATAAAATCGTTACAATTTTAAGATTTATTGATTAAAGACAAAGTGTGCTACACGTCTCAACAAAATATTTTCAAATCGGGGAACATAAAATTATGATAGTGGTATCACTATAAGTTTTCATGTATGACAGAAATATATCATCATTATGTCAAAAATATGTCATGTGTGACAGTACGCTCCCTTCCCCCCCAGCAAGTGGGACATATGGCAATTCGCGTCCCGTGGTTCTTTCGTCCGAGGGTACCTACCTAGTTAAAATCTTTCCAAAGAGTTTTGAAGCCAACTGTAGTTGAAAGGAGGTTAAGTTTATGAACGTTACAAGTTTATATTCCCGCCTCCTTACATTAAATCTACATGAAAATGGATGTAGTCGGGATGTGACGAGAGCTCGTTTAAGTGAACCTTAATAAAATGAAGGGAACCTTGTCTCCCTCTGAATTCTGTGCTATGTTATCTTGACGTTGAAACGCAACGTTTTAACTTACTTGGAGTGGCCTTCCCGTGTTTTTTTTTATGCTATTTTTTATTTTTATAAAAAGTAGCAGACAAGCATACGGCCCACCTGATGGTAAGCGGTTACCGTAGCCAATGAACGCCTGCGACACCAGAGGAGTCACACTCGCGCTGATGACCCTTTAAAAGAGGAATCACTGCGCCGACAACACAATGGACAAGACTGCTCCACCAGCTGTCACCGCAGCGCTTCCTCACAGAGCTCTGGCATCCTTGCTCATGCTCACCGCAGGAATATTAGGTACATTACACCGTGCATTACTTATTTACTTACTTTGGACATCCAACAAAGAAATCACATAAAAAACTTGTTTTAATCGAGTAAATTTTTCAGTTTTATTTACTTAAGTATTCTTAATTTAATTTCGACTTAGGGCTGATTTTTCAATCGATAAATAACTTTTATCTGAGGAAATAAATATGCGATTTGACAGATATTGTACCTATTGAAAATATGTCATAACGCCATATTTATTCCTCAGATAAAAGTTATTTATCGATTGAAAAATCAGCCCTCAATCGAGCGAGAGTTTGGTCAAAAACTTGTAAAATTAATTGATCATTTTTTACGCCCGCTTGACTTGGGGAGTAAGCTGGTGAATGAAATGTGTTTGGGCGAGGCGAACGGAAGTTTTACTTCAGTCGTGTGGTCTAACTAAAGCACACTCGTTCTTTTTTTACCTCCCTAGGAAACAAATCTGCAATATCAGGACTTCATCATAGTGTAAGTGACAGTAAACATTTTCCTCAAACAGGTAACAAGGGTGAAATTCCTGTGGTTCCTTGGAATGTAATTTAACCTAGTCAGGGACGAGGGTTCGTGTTTATGTGGATTTCATGATGACACTCAATACGAAATATGCGATCAGGAATAAAAGAAAAGGTATGAATGTATTATGACCAGAGATCGGAGTAGGTAGAATTATTTAGGATCAATGACCTCAAACGATAGGCTAGTATGGATATGCCTCCGGAATTCCGGTACCTATTTTAAAATCATCAAGACATTTTTTCCGTAATTTCATAGACATTACGTGGAGGCGTAAAGTGATAAACGTATCAATATCATCATAATCAACCGCAGCCTAACTTAGCGGGAAAAAAACTAGATTTGATTTTTTTTCGACAGGTTTGTAAAAATCAGTTTAAGAGAAACGATTAACAATCGCTTCCCTTAAATTTCAAATGTAGTAGTTACTAAATTACTACTTTAATTAGATAATTATCGGAACTTTCCGGAAAAAAAGGCATATCCATGCTATAAAACTATATAATTACTATCTGCTGCCTGCGGCTTCGCTCGCTTGGTACTCGGATAAAAAGTAGCCTATGTTAGGTACTCTCCAACTATCTCCACACAAAAAATCAAGTCAATCCGTCGCTCTGTTTTGACGTGAAAGCAGGACAAATAAACAAACAAATAAACACACTTTCACATTTATAATGGAATCAGAATCAGAATCATATGGGTACGGATGATTTATTTAAATTCATCATACATTTTAGACACTAAATTGTACACAGAATGACTTAAGGGACGGCGAACGTATCTACGTACCTAGGAACGTAATACCAAAATAATTTGAAATTTGAGCATATTTTTATCACTTTATGTTAATATTTGGATAAAGACAGTATTTATCTAGGTTCCTGTTACACTTTTGTTCCAAAAAACTTACTATGGAACAAATGAAAAGAAAAAATGCCATTTTTGGTGTACCTACAAAGATTTTAATTCAATTTGCTTACATTTCCTTTTAGATAAGTTTTTCGGAACAAAAGTGTAACAGGAACCTAGATAAATACTGATAAAAATATGCTTAGATTTTAAATGATTTCGGTATTACGTTTTTATGGAAATTCGCCTGTCGCAGGCCTCTTAATAGGAAACCTAAATATGGTGAAAAAGGAAATTAGAAAAACAGACTTTAATGTTTTCAGAATCAAAACAGATAGAACCAAAAAAGCAAAAGTTAGAAAATATACTTATATTCATGAATATTTTTCTTTGAAACTTTCTCTTGCAAACACGCTTAGCTCAGAGCCTAAACTTATACAATTTCCTCCATGTTTTATTAATTAGAAACATCATAAAACCAAGTTTCAAAGTTTGTTATGATTTAAGTGTCAGTCAAGCGAGTTCAACTAACTTATTAAAAGTTGTCGGCTATGCTTTCATAAACGTTTTAACCAGCCGTTAAAAGGTTAAAAGGTAAAGTTGGTAAGTTCGTATATGAGCCAACTCTGGTGACGGAGTTTTTAGGCCGCCTAAAGGCATCGTTAAAACTGCTAGAAGAATAAATAATTTTGTGAATAAACTTGAGGTTTAGTTAGTTCCATAGGCGTCGTCTTGCCAGAGTACAATTTTAAACTGTTTTTGAAACTGTTTCGCTTGCAAACAGTTTTAACTAGCTGACTCCGCCTTTTTCTTTGTTTATTTATTACTAGTGAACGCCCACGGCTTCGCCCACGTGGACTACTTTTTTTTCCACGGGAACCATATATTTTTCCAGCCTATGTGTTATTTCAGAACCTAAACTATTTATATTCCAAATTTCATCAAAATCGGAGAAGTAGTTCTAGAGATACGTGGTAACAAACATTCACACACACGAACTTTCGCCTTTATAATATTAGTAGGATTTTTTCTGCTTACTTTTGTCCCAAAGCTTGAGTAAAATAATAATGGTATTCGAGCTTGGGGCCAGTTTCACAAAGAGCTGAATACCTGTTTGACTGTAGTGAAACAAAAGCGTCCTTCCTTTTTTACTAATGACTGCCTTTATCATGAACAAGTGTCTAAATTAAAAATTTAATAAAAAAACCGACTCTAAATTATAAGCTGAGCAATTTTCTGCACTCTCAAGGTGTATTTCTGTTCATAACTCCGCAGATCCTCAACAAATCCTCGCCAAATTTTCGTGGCACCAATCGGAAAGTATACCTACCCTTTAAAACAAAAATAATTTTCTAAATCAGTCCAGTAGTCTTCGAGTAATCAGTCAACATACATAAAAAAAGTTAAAAAAAAAACAATTTTTTTCTTTGCTCTTGTTCAATATAACTGTACAATATTCTGAAATACTCAGCTAGTATTGGTATTCCAAAGCTAGCAATAACAGTAACAGGCAACGGCTAGAAAAAGCTTCAAAGAAAAAGCACCCTTAAGGTGGTAGAGCGATTCTTTGGTGATAGTACAGTACTTCAAACTTTATAATGAACATTGGTTATTTTCGTGTTTTCCGAATATGTCCGACAGCAGTGAATGATTCCACAAAACAGAATGCGACAGAAGTTCACGTCGTTACCAGCGCAGCTCGCACGGCTTGCAACTAATTTGCTTTTCTTAAAAATGACAATGAAAAGTTTGCGCTAAAGTTGAAGTTATAATTTTCATTTCCAAATAACTTTTCGTCAATCGTTTTTGTTATTTAAAGCGATTGTTCCGGTGTTTTCCGACACACAATCTTTTTCTGGTTTACTGTAAGTACATACTTTCAGTTTTTTTTTTATAAAGGTAGTAATATAGTTTTATCCATCACTATAAAGCTTTAAGTGGGCCAAAATAAAAGCACGGGAACCTGCACTTAGCATTACCGCTGCACGTAATTGCATTTTCACACAGCGACGTACCTCCCATTCCACACTTGTGGGGCCATTAAATAAAATAAATAAATCAATATTGATGGACATTTTCACACAGCACCATCTAGCCCCAAACTAAGCAAAGCTTGTACCATAGGAACCAGATCACTGATGGCATACATAATTTTTTGAATACATACTTAATAAACTTTATAACACCCTGACACAGAACAAACATCTGTGTTCATCACCTAATTATTTGTCCTGGGAATCGAAACCACGACCTACAACGCAGAAGGTAGAGCTACTACCAACTGAGTTAAGAGGCCATTCATATTACACATTAAATATGAACCTGCTTACTTAAATCCCCTTTAATAAAAACTTTGTCCTTTACAGCTTTAGTCGATGATTTATTAGCGTCAGGAGTCCATGCCTACACTTAACGGGACACCGTACTGTCTGGAACATTGTTGAGATGTAGGGGCTAGCTCAGCACCTGAACCATCCTCTTAGCTTAACCGGCGATATCCACAGGAAAGCCATGGTCAATAATGAACGATTAAGCCACGGGTTTCCTAATTATCTTTTCCTTGACAGTTTAAAACTCTTGTCAAATTGTGTAAAAGTTCGCCATATTTGAGGCGGCCATTTTTATTGTCCTAGTTTTTAATTCGTTCATGTTGACTTTACCTACTTTAATTTACCCGCATATTTCAGAAAAGCACTATTGCTACATGCATAGACTTCAAAATCGCTGTTCCCATAGCCTTAGCCACCTAATTACGAGCGGTACTTTTATTGCTGCTAAGTGCACCGAGTTAAGCCATACAACTTTTATTTGATGGTTCACAGCGAGGGCTTACGAATAACTCATGATTGTTACTGTTGGTTGGTTTCTTAGGCACTTAATTAGTACCAGTGGTTATTATGAAGCGCTCGTGGCGTAACTTGCTGAGACGTTCTTGATTAATCGTTGAAGTTAAGCAACGTTGTGCGCGGTCACGATTTGGATGGGTGACCGCAAATGGCATTACGAGGTGAGCGCTTCCATGCTTCGGAGGGCACGTTAAATAGTCGGTCCCGGCTTTAAGTCGCTAAGCCATGACGGAGGTCTTTAGGCGGCCTAAAAACTGCGTCACCAGAGTTGCCCACTTGCTTATATGAACTTAAGTAAGTACTTACTTTTTTTACTATTCTAAAAATTTTGATTAAAAGGTGATTTTTTAAAAAAAGATGTAAGTACCTAGTGTTGATAACTTGTCTAAGTTATTTACTTTGCATTTTCTTTGTTGCATGTTATGATATCGCGATGTTTTCCTTCACCGTTTAGAGCCAAAACTCGTACCTACGTATTATAATACTACCAAGGACGCAAACGTGGCCATCAGACGAACGAAAATATTAAATGAAATTGCGGTTAGGAATTTTTACTCTTTTAACGACGTGTTTGTGTTTGCACATGTATCAGGAATAGATAAAATGTTGTCTTTATACACGTTATGTTATAATAACTGGCTCAAAGGGAACATGAGATCGTGGACCAAATCTACCTGCGCTCTGTAAACGGTATCAAGTAGCGAGCAATTACTGCTAATGGCGCACTCAACTTTACTGCACTGCTCTATTTTATTGAAACGATAGTAAAAGTTCGTTTTACTGGTTACCGCCCACAGTTTTGATCGCGGTACAAGCATAGAACTTAGAATGGCCACTTGCACATACGAACTTACATGGAAAGTACATATTTTTTTCGTGTCAATGAGCTCATACAAAATATTCGGTTTTTAAATCTGTTTGCTTCACTATGAAGCCACCTCTATGGCCCTATCTGAAACCGCAACAAGATTCTTCTTTTGATTCTTCGCGAGTGCAGTTGATTGGACATAAAGGGTAGGACAGCAAGTGTACTCGGGAAGGGTCTCATATACCCCATTTGGCTAAGTTGCTATTACATCGGCCAACTTGTGTACGAAGTCTGTTAGCGACTTCCGAATTGGCCAATGCAGTTTATGGCCCGGGGGCATTAATCTGCTGGAGTGATTCTACCGAAGCGTAAACCATAACTAAAACGTTACTGTGTCATTATTAGAATAGGAAACAAACAAAAATCTGAGGTTTAGTTGGCGTTTTGTTTGTGGTTGATAAACAGTTTTTTAGTAGAATCGGCACCCAGGACATTGCAGCACCTGGGACTTTACAATGAAGTTATTTTGCACTAACCCTCAAACCATCCTCTCAAATTAATCGGCCCTACTAAGAAAGGCATAATGTATGTGGTTTTTACCTCACGATGTTTTCCACCACCGCTTAGATCTCGCATCAAAGCATCTATAAATTTACCAAAACGAAAAATTTAAACATGACAGTGATTATTTTAACACACGGGAATTACTCACGTGAAAATATTGTCGATTTAGATTCCGACAATGTTTCGATTCATCCGGAGAATCTTCATCTGGGTAAGGAGGGAGTTGCGGCAAGGTTACTCCTCTCGCGAGCGTCTCACACATCATTGTCGGTACCTATCTAAATCGACGATATTTTCACGTGAGTAGGTAATTCCCGTGTGTTAAAATAATGTCTAGTACAACTCACGAAAGTTTTGAAAGTGAAATGACAGTGATTATTCGACTTGGTCAACTCGGCTTTCAAAGGCAATTTAAGAACTGTTAGTTATTCTGTGGTTTAAGGAAATGTTATTCTACCGATTAGCCCCTGTTAAGGGTATCTTCGTTAATCAATCTAACGGTTTGAGGGCAAGTCGATAGGATTTCAATTTGACCACTGTTTCTAGCACCAGTTTTCCTTTGGTCCATTTTCGTAACTATATTTCACAACCAGTTACGAAAGCGGATTTTATTGCACTGTTTCGTAACTAGTTACTACTACTGCTGTGGCGCAACGACCCGAAGTGGATCTTGGCCTCCGACACTAAAGGCCGCCAGGAATTTTTGTTCAACGCCGTATGAGTCCAATCGACGGCCCCGAGTTCATGGAGATAATTTTTGAACCTCGTCGATCTATCGGTGCCTAAGACGTCCAACAGGTCTTCGGCCAACTAGTTACTAAAAAGGAATATTTATTCCATGTACCTAACTGTGTATCATACCAGCTACGAAAGTGGAATTTATTTTCATTTTTGGTAAAAGTGACGAAAATGGATGTTTTTTTTTTTTCGTAACCAGCTACGAAAATAGACACTTTAAAAAAAATGATTTTTTGTAAATTCTGATACACAAGTAAAATTGTATCAGTCATGTAGTTTCTATAACACAAGGTCTGTTTATTTTGGGGCTAGATGATTCTGTGTGGAATATTCAGCATTATTTATTTACTTTATTTATTGTCAGTACGTAATAATTTTGTGGATTACAATCCACAAAATTATTACGTACTTATCTGGTTCCCATAGTAGGTACAAGCTTTGCTTAGTTTGGGGCTAGATGGCGTTGTGTGAAATGTCCAGCGATATAATGTTTAACTTATTTATTTATATAATGTTTAATGACATAAGGATTAATTGCTCTGAAATCAAATATTATTATTATCAAAGGCCTAAGTTTTAGATAATGCTAGCGGTACGACTGCAACTAAATTGTATCAAAACATTTGCTCTAGATTTCAAATTACGATCGGTTCTTGTTCATGATTGGAAATGGTCAAGGTGAATATAAATCTATTATAACCTGAAATAATAGTTTCAGAGACTTGGTGCCCTAATAAAAAATAAATAAAATAAAAATAAATAATAAATATTGCTGGACATTTCACACAGCGCCATCTAGCCCCAAACTAAGGAAAGCTTGTACTATGGGAACCAGATAACTGATAGAATACTTATATCCTTTTTTTTTAATACATACAATACTTTATAACACCCAGACACAGAACAAACATCTATGTTCACTAGACAAATGTTTGTCCTGGATGGGAATCGAACCCACGTGTATTCTCTAACGTGACCAATGTGACCATACCCTCTTTTTACGAACCAGCACTTTGGATTTAGTGTCCAAAATGAACGACCTCCTTTATATGAGCACTAACTGGGTTCTAAACGGCGAACAATCGTGAGGAAGTCATTAGCTTTCTAACAGTTAATTTGAGAAGTCATGTTTCGTTTTTGTTTTATCTTTCAAAACTTGTGTTTCATCGAATGTTAATATTTAACAATGGCAGATTATTAGCCGTTGAGTGTTCGTGAACGTGCGTAAGTGTGGGCAAATGAAACAAAATTGGATATCATTTCGAGTTCTCCCAAAAAGTCGGTGTTCATGTTTCAGTATAGCCCCACATCTTTACTGAGGCACAAGGGAGGGGTGGGATATTATATTTATGTAATATGTAGGTATTTGTATATCTTTTGTATCTATAAACTTGAAATACTCGTATATTAATTGACACTGGCTGAATGCACAAGCCGTGCGAAGCCAAAATAAAGAAAAAAAAGCAGTTAACAGGTTTCCTCATAATGAGGGCATGTACCTTCCAAATATGCATTTGGATATACCATAAGCATCTTTATGCCTTGGGGATACAGTCGTGATCATGTGTTCGTTTCGTTTCATATAAGAGTAGTAAATGTTATAGTGATATACGATACAATCAGGTGGTCCAGAGGTACTCTCGTGATTGGAACGTGCCTACACGCACTAAACACGTCTAACAATGTGGTGAACAGAGTAATAATAAAGATAGAGATGGAACAACAAAAAATAATCACAAGAAACAAGAAAAATAGCTTAAAAATTAGTACAATAAACTCACGTGTGTAAATAAATTAATATTACTATTGAGATTAATTTTAGATTGAGAAATAATAATGTTGTGCGCGGTCACAATTTGGATGAGCGACTGCAAGTGACGGAGGCCTTTAGGCGGCCTAAAAACTCTGTCACCAGATATAGCCACTTGCTCATGCGAACTTACTTTTAAGTACTTATTATAAATGTGAAAGTTTAGATGTTTGGATGAATGTTTGTTACTCAATCACGCTAGAACGGCTGATCAAATATGGATGAAATTTGGCACAAAAAAATAAGTGCAAAAAAATAGTAGTCCACGCGGGCGAAGCCGCGAGCGATCTCTAGTAAATAAATAAATATTGGAGGACATTTTACTTAGCGCCATTTAACCTCGAACTAAATAAAGCGTGATATTTGCAACTAATTCTGTATCATTGTAGTTGTTATTTCTGGTGAAAACTTTTATTTTTTTATATTCTGTAAACTAAAGTTTGAGTAATTAGTTCTAAAACCGGAACCCAAAAGTTGTAATAAAATAAATAAAATCTCACAATTAACTACCAATATTCAAACATTGTTCCAAACGTTAGTTGGTGTAGTATCAGGGTCAATTAAACTATTGACATAAGTTCATACCTGTAGCCGTACTATGAGCTTTTAGAGCAATGTCAAAACAAGGTTTAGGCAGGAATGCAGCAGGACATGCGCATTACACTCTCTCGACGCTCTCTCTGCGCATGTCCTGCTCGATGACACCGAGCAGGACATGCGCAGTCCTGCATCTAGTCGATGTCATGTCCAAGGAAGTTATATACACACAGGAATGCTAACTGCATTTTAATTAGCATTCCTGTATGTATATAACTTCCTTGGACATGACATCGACTAGATGCAGGACTGCGCATGTCCTGCTCGGTGTCATCGAGCAGGACATGCGCAGAGAGAGCGTCGAGAGAGTGTAATGCGCATGTCCTGCTGCATTCCTGCCTTAACCTTGTTTTGACATTGCTCTAAAAGCTCATAGTACGGCTCCTGTGTTCACACTTCTATTGTCAAATTATTAGGACTCTAAGATATCGATATAATCGAATGCGGTGGTATCCAATTAAGCGGAATCGCAGGCTCTACGAATTGCTGTAGACCGTTACGAGGCGCTACGAAATAGCTACGCCATGCTACGAAATTGCTACGAAGTTTATGTTAATACTGAGTTATGAACGACAGAAGAGGAAATCTACGTTCACCTACAAATTAAACAATCGTTATCGGACCAATTTGTAAAAGTTTTGTTGAAGTTGATAATACCGAATATTTTTTCTGTTTTAACATAATTTTGACCATACTTTGACACGATTTTCTATAATAATATTTGTTGAATATTTGTTATTTACACATATTTCACGTCAATCCGTCGCTCTGTTTTGACGTGAAAGCAGGATAAATAAACAAACAAATAAACACTTTCACATTTATAATATGGTCGTTTTTAACCTTAGCCAAAGCACCACAGATTTCTGCGTAGTCGTTATAATATTAAAAAGTTTCTTAAAATGATACCCACGCAGTAATCGAAAGGTGCTTTGCCCACAAAATGAGAGTGTTCTAAAGAATTTGAAGTACACTCGCGTAGTCAACGGCTTGCCGTCAGCAATGTACAGGGTGCTTCATTACTGACGACTTTCACTTTTTAAGGTTAAATCGGTGGCAATTTTTGGCTGTGTCACAAGGGTAAACGAAAACGAAAAAAACTTGATCACGGCTGTCCCCAAGGCGCGGAAATTCTTGAGATCTTAAGGCATTTAAGATCCTTTAAAGATGTCTAAGGAGGTAGTTTTGAAGTATTTTTGACATTGGAAGTAAACCACTCGCATCCGTAGGTATAAAACTTCCTTGCTCGCATCATAAGTGGCTAGATAGTACGAAAAAGTTTGTATACCTACGTAAACATATTTTAGGCATAACGCGATGTAGGCTATGTAAGACCTAGGCTTATAGAGAAGTTGTCCTTAAGCTAAGCAGTCCTATAGCAACTCAGGCAAACATATAGTAAGGCCGAAAGAGAACTGTAAATGACGTTTAGGCATAACGCGAGTTAGTTGTACTGTGTAATAGGTATACACCGCGTAAAGGTGTCCAAATACATTTTCGGGACATAGAGATAGACACATAATTTATATGCCACTTAGCACACAAAATAAGACGGTCAGACGCGACGACGCCGTATCATCGCGACTAGACGCATATTTTACGAGGTAATCAATTAGGGGTGGGATACTCAATGACAACAAGCAATACAGCCCGTCACAGACTTAGCTATAATAGGTATATATTAATATTTTTATAGCTAGGCATATTACTATACATTTTCTATACTAATTTTTGCGTGACCGCACACTCAGCTATAATATATACGGTTTATTAGTACGGTATATTAATATATATTATAGCTAAGTGTGACGGGCTTAATGTCCACGTCATATTTTCAACAGTCTTATTTGTCAAAGGATCATAACGTAAACTTTTTCCAAACAAAAGATTTTCAATAATATAACTGAAATTGTAAAACAAAATGTAATATCTGAAGGCGAATCGAGATTGGCTGTTCCGGTTGGCCGCTTCGCTGCACTCTTTGATACCAGCTTTAGTGCAGTCACCTGTTCTTTCAGGTACAATCTAGTTCAACGACCTCTGTGGCGCAGTGGGCGAAGGCCAGCTAAATGTAAGTAGGTTCGTATGAGCAAGTGGCCAACTTTGGTGACGAAATTGGCGGCTAACCTTAAGCGAGCCACTTCGGACCAGTGCTTCCAGATTCACTGTAATTACAGTAGATTTACTGTAAGTATTTTAGACATAAAGCTAGGTACTTACCTATTTGTATGAAAATTAAATACAGTATGTTCCATACACTGTATTTTATCATTACAGTGTGCAGTAGAAAAGCCTAAAATACAGTAAATCTACTTTACTTAAAGTGAATCTGGAAGCACTGCTTCGGACCTACCATACCCCTGGCCATACCTACCCTTGGGGGTAGGGTGGGACAAAACCATACCTCTATAGTAGTGTTGGGAATTAAAAAAATAAATTTATTATTCAACTTAAACAAAAAACTACACGTTGAAACTTAAAAATAATTGTAATTGAACTTCTCAGACCTAAACTTGAACAAAAACACTTTGAACTTCTTATAGCAGGTTGAAGTTAAACAAAAACAGTTCAAATAATAATAAACTATGTTCTCAAAGCCAGCTACGCCACGAGCGCTTCCTATTTTTTTTACTTTGACTAGGCATCCATCAAAGGCGAAAGTTCACAGTTCTTTGTTTAAGTATTTACCTACCCTTGTAAGCATCTGAATGCAGAAATTAATAGAAATAATAATCACCTATGGTTATTCTAACTAGCTTGTACCTTTATTGTGCTCAATTACTTGTTCAATCTGTTTCTATCTGTGAAAACTTATCATCAGGGAAATCAACTTTAAAGTTTTAAGTTTAAAGTTGATTTTCCACGAATCACATTTTGGCGCTTTGGCGTTTCTTCCTTTCCACTGACGATATGATTCTAATAACTCGCTTTGTAGTATGTTTTTATATGCTGTTAGTTTTCCTAAAACTAAATGAATAAATAAAAAAGATCAAAGGGGACTAAATAATGGATTAAATATATCATTTAGGAAGCAAACAAACATCATAAACACTCGCCATCAGCTGCGTCATTAGCCGAGATGCCAGCAGTTTAACATCATGCGCCCGCAATATCTCTTAACTGCCCTCAACCTAGTACAGCCAAACAGTACTACAAATACAAAAGTAGGTTACCAGTTTTGGATTTAAAAGCTCCTAATAAAATAAGAATTAGTAAGAGTAAAAATAAATTCATTAAGAATTATTATGGTAGTTTTTTATAACATTGTATCTAAACGGTGACTGAAAAAAAAATGGTTGTCTGTAAAGTCGGTATACGGACGATAATTTTACGTAATAACGTCATAAGAAAACATTGATGATGATGAACCATCGTGCCTCTCTATCGCTTGTTCCGCACTCTAGCTTGCACGCTCGGCTCAGGCGGAACGTAACACTTTTTCGTGCGTGCAGCCGGCGTTCACCGATTTATAAGACGTTTTCACGTCAAAAACATCGTAAGGAATCCAGTTAGCTTTCTAATAGCGGTGATGGGCTTGCAGCTGCGACGAATGCTAAAATCATTGTCTTTAGTAGTCGAGAGTGTCGGTCGTGTCTCGTGTTGTGTGACCTAACTCTCGCATGAAAGTGACTTCGTGTGTGCGTGCACCGTGCATCTAGCCACACTAAACACTGATTAAACAACGTCCTGTCTTATTTGTGGATAGTGATTAATAGAGACAAGACGTTATTTAACCAAACTTTAAACATCTTTCATAAGTAAGGGGGTATGTCTTTGAATAAAATGTATGAGTATGATTGTCTGCGAACTGTCATGGCGTCTAGTTGCCGAGCTGTCGCCATGACTTGTCGCTTAGTGTGGGCAGTCTCATCATGTAAAACGTGTGTGGCCGGACAACGTTTACCTACTGAATCCCTATACTATGTTTTACTGCCCCGTCTTATTCGTACCATAAATTTTTATACTTCAACGTCTGCCTCTTCTCAGGTTTCGGGAAAAATCCAAGGATTTATCTTTATTTTAAAGGATTATGTGAAGACAGACGCCGTTCCGATTGGTTTTTATGAGCTCTTTAAGGCGTGGTCTGTCCTATGTTTTTAGTGGTTGAATTTTTAAATGGCATAAACTACGAGATCGATAGAGATTTGCGATTTTTCATTCTATTTGTTAGACCTCTCGTAGATTGCGAACTTTTCTATAGGCGATAGTTTGGTCGGGCATGTATGCAAGTGCGCACACTACAACGCATTCAGTGCCTGGCACTGGCACACGAATCACATGAAGCGCTCGTGGCGTAGCTTGCTTAGACGTTCTTGATTGATCGTTGAAGTTAAGCAACGTTGTGCGCGGTCACAATTTGGATGGGTAACCGTAAGTGGCATTACGAGCTGAAAAAGCTTCCTGGAGAAAGAGGCATCAGTTATGCTGACAAGGGGCTACCCCTTAGATAAAAGAAGAGAGTAGAAGCATTATTACAAACATTGTTTCTTCTCTCTTCTTCTCGCAGACCAACCTGACCAACTATCGGCTGATAGAAAAGTTTGAGTTAATTACTTATGTTCGGTTTTTGTAAATAAATGTATTTACTTTCTACAATTCCTGTAATGGGATAGTCTCGCACAGAACCCGGATTAGGAACGGAGCCAAGCCATTTCAAAGTCGATTTGAAATTCAAAACTAAAAATAAACGAAACAATTTCCATTCTGTTGCATCTTGCAGTTATTGAGCAAAGTTTTCACTTTATTTTTCTAAATTCTACAAAAATATTAGCATTAATATTATATTCGTTTTATCTTCAGTTTCTCTTTGTATCGTTCGTTTCTTATTAAATGGTGAAGGAAAACATTGTGAGAAATAAATAAAAGTATAAAAATACTAACAATAAGATTGTTAGTATTTTTAGATATGATCAGGGTCCTAACTCCCAAAAACGAAAACGATATATCGTGCCAATTATCGTAGTTCAGCTTATGTTTGTCGAAGGTTCCAAATTAGGCTTCCACCAACTTAGGCTGAACTACGATAATTGGCACGATACAATCGTTTTTAGTGCTGGGAGTAGGCCTAGTGTCGGAAATAAATATTTGCCAACACTTAACGGGATACTGTAATGCCTGGGTAGTCTTGTCCAGCACCTAAATCATACTCTCAACTTAACCGGCCATTTCTACTGAAAAGACATGGTCAATACGTGTGGATCTGATAGATCCGTTCATGATTTTTTCGGTTCTCTCACGATGCTTTCCTCAATAAAAGCTCGTGTTAATGCGCATAATATTTTTTTAAACGAAAAAATCATTGATGCAAGGCCGGGATTCGAACCCGCGACCTTCGGATCGAAAGTCAAGGTACTATCACACTCTGCCAATACGATTTTCTAACAGCACAGTATTCAAATTCCGTTAGTGCAAAACAATTTTCCGAAACGAAAAATCCATTGATGCTCCGGATTCAATGTTCGGATAAAAAGTCAAAAGTCAAAAAAAGTGTACCACTTTGAGTCGTCTTGATTCTACTCCTGTTCCTTCGCGACCAAGACCATGAAGAACCAGGGCAACAAACACGGTTTGGGGCCTTACTTTCTTTTCGGTGATACACTTTTTGTAATTTAGTATTTTTTTTTTTATTATTATCGCAAGTCGACATTACCCTTTGGTCTATTTTCGTAACTGTTTTCCGTAATCAGTACACCCCATAATGCTCTTTTGTACCTACCTACATTTTGGTACCTACTGAAAGTGTGTTTTAATCTCGATTTGTTATATTTAAGTTAACTTCTACATACGAGAACATAGTGTTTGCACAAACCTAACATAGGCTTAAAAACACTATAAACCAAAATCTGTTACAATTTTCAGAAAATAATTATCTATCTAGTTGGCGAATAAGTCTCTATCTTGTAACTTCATTGTCAATAAATAACAACTGTTCATCCTTGAGGGCGTAGGTAGAGACAAACAACCGTGTTAGATTTCAAAGCCTTCACTGTTTTACAAATAACTATAGTGGGTATGGATGTCAAATAGTCTTTAGGAAAGTTTAGTGAAAACTGTTTTGGCCGAGTGGCAATGCCTCGACTTTCGATCCGGATAGCATGGGATTGAATCCTGGCCTTGCATCAAGAAAAATCATGTCAAGAAAAGATACGCGTTAGCACTAGATCTAAACGCTGCTAAGAACTCAGCAAATAGGCCGATTGAGTTAAATTTGGACCTTACAAACTTCTATCAATTGAGCTTTCTACATTTCACCCTTTCTATATATTGAACTTCGCTATTTCAAGCATCGGCATTTCGGTTTTCAGACTTTTCATAAGTACCCATCCTGGCTTTTAAATCGCTAAGCCATGACGAAAGCCTTTAGGCGGCCTAAAAACTCCGTCACCAGATTTGGCCACTTGCTCATACGAACTTACACCCGTGACGCGCAGGCTCGCAACAGCCCCCTATCGACCAAAATGTCCAAGCAAATTTGATTGCTAGTTTTGATTAGGATAGGTCATCAGAAAAATGGACTATACGGGATATCGGTATAATTATAAATTATACATCACACACCGTTGTTTTCGTTATGAAATTTCCTAACTGGTAATGCCCTCCAAATGATTTCAGAAAACTTACTTGATACAGAAATTACTCGATTTGTTTCCAACTTCACGATTTCGAGTCAAAATCTTGACACATTTTGCCACTTTACACTGATTCACAATAGGTATTCACCGAAACTAACACCGTAACTTTGTAGCATACTTAGCTATGCATAATTCAATAACTTTATTTCACTTTGAAACACAATAAATACACTACAAATCAGATTACAAACCAAAACAAAACCCGGCGCCATTTTTGCAAACAAAACACTGACGAAGTGACCGAGCCGGGCGTACGTAAGTACAGTTAGCCAACAAAAAAATGACCTTGAATTTAGTTGGTGATTGAATAGAATGTATTTGTAATTTATTATGGTACCTACATACTACAAATTGTTAGTGCATAGTTACGTTTTACTAATTAGTATCTAAAATACATTATCTACATTTTGAATAAGTAAAATTTCGTAGGTAGGGTACTTACCTAACTACATACCTACGGCAAATCCTATTACAAAATAATGGCAAAGTCGGCAGTACCCAAAAACACAGTGGTGGATAAAAAAACTATATAAACTATATAGTCGTGAGCCTGTGTACGTTTTACATGATGAGTAAAACAAAACCTAATAAAAAAACCGCACCTGAGGCATACAGTCGTGAGCCTGTTTACTTTTTACATGATAAGTAAAAACCTAATAAAAAAGTCCCGTGCCGTGAGTAAACAGTAGTGAGCCTGTTTACGTTTCACTTGTATTTTTGCCGTGCGTGCCGACAGTACCTTTCTCTTCGCGGTAGCGTTTCGCGGTTGAAATTTCTCCAATTACTTATACGGAAAATGATTACTAACTGCTTTTGCCTAAAATAAAAACTTATTTGTTGGTGTCAAAATATTCCTAGATAAATAAATCTACAAATCTAAGTATGATTATAACCATTTACAAAAAATAAAACCTTATTTGAAAAGAAATTATTACACGACATGACGAAATTTGACGCGGCAAAATACGAACTCTCTAAAGTTAGACACTTTTTTCATCAAGTATTTTACCACTTATTGTAATTCAATAACTTTACACGTAATCTCCACATTTTTTCCAATAAATACATATGAAAATCTTATTACAACGTTCACCTCATTTTTCTAGAATTCATTTTCACAAAATCACGGCACTTCTCACGCGCGCATGCAAAAACCAAAAATGGCGGATTTTTTCTTGGCGCTTAGTAAAATTCTTTTTGTAATGTTGCTTCCGGTCCTACAGCCAATAAGTGGCCTGCATTCTATTTGGAATGAACCCAATTAACCATAGTGAATGAACAAAGACAGCCAATGGCCGACGTTTGTTTACAATTTGCATCCCAATCAGACCCTCCCTAGTTTGTACACCATGTGTACGGCCGACACGAGAGCGCCATTTTTTTTTCGTACACACGTATGTACATCTGACATTTCAGAGGTTAATTGGTAGAACATACGTGTTTGGGCTCATTTGAATCATCTCAACCTTGCCCAATAAAAGCTTCTCATGAAAAATATTTTTTATAAAAACACTTATTATAAGTAGGATTGAGCCACAGATATTTACAAAACATCTTCATAAAAGCATTTCCACGTATCTTATCATTGAAACTCCCTTCGCTTAGGGTCAAGGGCGGAGGCACCGGAAGGGTTGACCTTCTATCTGCCGTGACGTCATCATGAAGGATAAGTGCGAGTTTTCTCGCTTCCCCCTGTTACGAGTGATGTAGTACATCATAAGGAACCTTGATTAGGGTACAGTCGAATGCGTTTTGTAGGGAATTTATTGTCTATACTTAATTATATGAAGCGGCAGAGTTTTTTTGTTTGAATGCGCTTATCTCAAGAACTACCAGTCCGATTTGAAATATTATGCCTGCATTTGATAGCTAAACCCTTCAGGAAGGTTATAGGCTACTTTTCATCATCATCATCATCATATTATACCATCACTACGGGGACAACGCCGCGAGGGCACTGCTAGTTATAAATATAAATAAAAAATTTAATACCTCCGACACAAATGAAACATAGCTCAGAACACTATACATTGATGACTTTCAAACAAAAAAAAACCGGTCAAGTGCGAGTCGAACTCGTGCGCCGAGACTTCAGTATCCTGGTGTAAATTTCAACTTGCTAGGTCCACTCGTTCCTGAGAAAATCTGATGACACACGCACTGAAATGACACACGGACAGACAGACGAACAGACGGACAGATGGACAGACGGACAAGAAAGTGATCTTATAATATTTTTTTTTTTCACCTTTTCAGGTACGGAACCCTAAAAACCTCACTAAAATCGATTCATCTGTTCCAGGAGCTATGTTTTTCACAATTTTAAAACCACGTTTTTATATTTCAGTTATAAATCATGTACGAATTTATTGAAATCAGGAATCATTATTGATAAAGCCTGTACTTCTATAAGTTGAGCCATTCAAGTGCCCGAGTCAACAGAGACCAATAAATTGGATAGGTACTTAGTAATCAATAAATAAGTAAGTCACCCGAAAAGTCCTTTTCAATGATATTTGGTCCATCCCTGAAGCATTTAAAGGAATGTCTGTCGGCTAATGAGTTGACCGTGGTCCCTTTTCAACTGAAATTTGGGATTGGTACTTAGTTTTTTATTTTATTTTCGTCTAGTTAAGCTTTTTCAAACATACCTACTGCTAGTTATAACAAATTATGATCAGAAATTATAATAACATCCTCAACATCATCATCATCCGGAGCTTGACTTCACCCACTGCTGGGTATAGGCCTCCCTTTGCGTGTGCCAATTTTTACCATCCGCGGGCGCCGCCCGCCCCGCCCGCCGCGCCGCCCGCCTTATCCAAGTCCGGCCCGCAACGGATGCTACTCAATATAGGTACTTACATAATTATAAATGTCAGAAAATAGAAGCGCTCGTGGCGTAGTTTGCTTGGACGTTCTTGATTGATCGTTGAAGTTAAGCAGCGTTGCGCGGTCACTTTTAAGATGGGTGACCGCAAGTGGTTTTACGAGCTGAGCGCTTCCGTGCTTCGGAGGGCACGTTAGTTGTCGGTCCCGGCTTTTAAGTCGTTAAGCCATGACGGAGGCCTTTAGGCGGCCTAAAAACTCCGTCACCAGAGTTGGCCACTTGCTCATACGAAAGAAGAAGAAGATTATAAATGTTCTCTAAGTAATATACCAAATCAAATATTAAGTTTTTGCAATAAATAAAATACATTTATTTACTTTTTCTTAATTATTGTTTGAAAGAACATAGGTCCCTACTTACTTATTATTTTCAATAACAAAATAAGTTTATCCTCTAGTCTGTCGGGATTCCAGAGACAGTAGAAAATCAATTGTGTCTCGACCAGATCTGTGACAAGACAGATAACCAGTTAAACTTCCCTTTTTAACATACGTAACAGAACTTTTGGTGCGCGAGTGTTGAACAAGCCGGTTTATTTATCTTTACGAATTTTTTAGTGTTTTTACTGGGTTTATGTGCAATTTTTTATAGCTTCTCAATGCTAAAACGACTTTAGAATGCTTGTAAAGCCGAACAGCTGGTCGCTCCATTCTCTAGTCAATAAACTTTGTGGTTATGACTTCAATTTGCCGGTTTTATAGCACTCTGTATAAATTTACTCTGGCCAATTTGCATATAATTAATTTAATAAAATGGAATGAATAAACAATGGAAATAAATAAAATCGTTATATTATGTTTAACTGGCCTCTTAGCTCAGTTGGTAGTAGCTCTGCCTTCTACGCTGTAGGTCGTGGGTTCGATTCTCATCCAGGACAAACATTTGTGTGATGAACATAGATGTTTGTTCTGAGTCTGGGTGTTATAAAGTATTCTATGTATGTATTTACAAAAAAAAGTATATAAGCATTCTATCAGTAATCCGGTTCCCATAGTACAAGCTTTGCTTAGTTTGGGGCTAGATGGCGCTGTGTGAAATGTCCAGCACTATTTATTTATTTTTACATTCTCACATTTTGCAGAAGTTAACATTCCATCATACAAGTCTTGTTTTGTTTGTTTGTTTGTTTTGATTAGATGATAATCCTGATCGGCAGACCATTGACCGCAACATCATCTCAAAACCTGCTGGATGCCAAAGAAGGCAATCTTCAAAGATACGCCAGAGTTGAAAAACTGGAGACACCAATATTCACCCAAAAGGTAACACCGTGTCCGCCAATATTTAAACAAGATAATATCTTGTTTAAATACTGGTGTTAACAATATTATTGTTTCAAAAAACTAAAAAGTGTAACGTTAACGACTTAACGTTACTATTTATGTATCGACTTGATAACCTCCTTTTTTGAAGTCTGTTAAAAGTCTACACGTATTTCTCTTTACCGCGGTAGGTACTGATGGAAATGGCGTGTGCAGACCGGAACAGCCTCCATCACGATGCCCGTGTTTTACAGTTTAAAACTAGAATTATTTGCTACAAGTATTTTCTTTCCTACTAGCTTCCTAGTCTCCTTTACGTGGTACTAACCCCACCTGAAAGCCTCCGTCATGGCTTAAAAGCCAGGACTGACAATTTTATTGTGCTCTCCAAGGTACGGATGCACTAACGCCATTTGCACTTCAACGATCTATCAAAAATATCTCACATTTAAAAGATAGAAATATAAATAAAAATAATAAATATTGGTGAACACTTCACACAGCGCCATCTAGCCACAAACTTAGCAAAGCCTGTACTATGGGAACCAGCAGTGCGATTCAGACCTTCTAGGAATGTATTCCAGATTCAGAAAGTCACGTTTCTTCGCTAATTAAACGTCAACATTCCGAAGAAAATCATCGAATCGGATGCGTTTTCGGAAGTCTGAATCGCACTGCTGATAACTGATAGAAATACATGCTTAATATACTTTAAAACAACCAAATATCCGTATAGTGCTGTTCCCAAGATTATTATAAAGTATCTTCAATATAAGGAAACGTCGATATTGTGCTACTACGTCGCGGTTTGGTAATTTACTTGAGTCATCGATCAAAGTCACTTTGGATGGGGATTGTACGTCACTCCTAGTACAATCAAAGTACGACAAGCTATATTTTTTACTATAAGTGCTTTGTCCTTTTACAAACTTCTAATATAACCTTCATTAACTAAATCAAAATGTAGACTTAAAAAAAAATATCACGACTATATTCTAAAGGCGGAATAGACATTTTTTCAAATATTTTAGACATTTATTTATGTTTTTTTTATAGTGTTAAACCACACTTAGTCGTCACATCGGAATTGAAAATTTTGATAAGATTTTTCATTTTTAAATGATATAATTATGAGATTACTAGCTTCCGACCGCGGCTTCGCTCGCGTGGTACCCGGATAAAAAGTTGCCTATGTCTCTACTCCTATGATGGGAAACAAGCGTGATTTTATGTATGTATGTATTTGTATTTAACAAAACAAGTGTATGAGGCGAGTGTGAATGGAACAGCTGGAAGGGGAAGACCTAGGCGAACATACCTGGATCAGATTGGTGACCTTTTAGAGAAAGGCCAGGTCAAAAGTACCCTAAACCGGCGAGCTTGTATAAAAATGTGATGAGAGTGAATGAGGCGAAAGAGGTGTGTCAGGATCGTAGCAAGTGGAAGTCCGTGGTCTCTGCCTACCCCTGTGGGAAAGAGGCGTGATTTTATGTATGTATGTATTTTCCATATCGCATGCAAATCGTTAGTTTCTTATATTTCATTTTAACTTTTTATAGCATGTCATAAATAAGACTTCATAATTTACGTAATATTACCAAAACAACTAAATTACGTGCTAATCACGAAGTACTTAAGGTTCCTTTTGGTCACGAATGTTTACGCGATAAGAAAATGGGGTTTAGGTATTGAGGTCGACTTCGTTTCGATAAACAACATACTTTTAAAAGTAAAACGTTTTTATTAAGGCGCTACCCAGAGCTAAAATTAGCACATCGATGAATGCAACTTCAAATAATAGTCTTGGCTTTGTTAAAATAAAGATGAATTTAGAATGCGTTCGGCCGCGGCACTTACGACAGCTGCTCGCTCCGAAACACAAAAAATGCAGATTTTTATAGTATTCTCATCACTATAACAACCAATCAAAAAAGTAATCGGACATTATGACAATTTACAAATGACAATATCCAATGGTGCAAACCAAAAACGTAAATAACATCGACTTTGAAGATGAAGATTTATCTTATTTTTAGTGGTTTTTCCGTGGTTTTATAATCAAGAAAATATGACTTTAAATAAAAATATTAACCGGGGAATTAAAAGATAAAATGTTAAAAATACATTTCACTTTCAAAACTTTCGTGAGTTGTACTAGACATTATTTAACAGACATTATTTATTTAAATCGACGATAATTTTACGTGAGTAATTCCCGTGTGTTAAATAATGTTTAAAAATACATGTTGGCTTTTCAGTTACTTTCCACTTACTTTTTTTATCAAGGGTATAGACAGGGAAAAACAGTGTTAAGCTCAGAGCAGGGCCTTAAGTCACTTTTCTGTTTGTCTGTCTGTCTGTCATTCCTGATGAAATTTTGCAGTAGTTTTAAATTTATTGTTGAGGAACAAGAGATATCGAAATTTGATATTTCTCGGAACAATTTTCCTCTAATTACTTTAATTAAAACTGTTACGGGGGAATGTTGGAATTTATGTGAAATCAACTAATTTATGATTTACTAGCTTCCGCCCGCGGCTCCCCTGTTTCCGGTAATTTATTTATCTATATTTTAAATTTCAGCCAAATCGGTTTAGTCGTTGCCGAGTTATAGAGGAACAAATCATCCATACAAACATCCAAACTTTCGCATTTATAATTAGTGTGATAGTGGTAATGTGATGTTATCTGTCTGTTGCAGCGACACTTGTTGCTTTGGTTTTAGGTAAAATCATTTTTAACAACAAAACTAAACTTATTTCTAGGACCTTATTATGTCTAAATATCTGTATTGTCTACCACGCCTCAGGGATACAATCCTAAAAAAATCCTTGCTAAAATGACAGTTTTTTTTATAAATTAACTCCTACATTTTTTACAAATTTTACTTTTTTATAGATGAAACCCTTTGCAAGACAGTACCACACAAAATATAACTATTAGGGTGTGTCCCCAGTAGGCAAACTGTGAGCGGCCGACTGAGTTTGCTGCGTATCGGTTTAGTACGCTCTTCCATATTTGAAATGAAGTGTCCACAGTTTGCTAGTTTGCAACGTTACGCTGTAAACTGCGTACAGTGAGCGCAAAACTAGCAAACTGTGGACACTCCATTTCAAATATATATCGGGGAGAGGGTCCTGGGCGTGCAGTCTGGATGGTCCGATATGGTCAAAAACAACAGCAAACTGATTTGTTGCACGCTTGATTAGCTATCTTTCGATTTCAGCTAGGATAATAACGGAAACGCGGTGAGTTCAACCCAAAGAGACAAAGCTACCCCCAGAACACTACTATTCACGAGGAGCGACCGCTTCGCTCCGAAGCCAGAACCAAAGTGGTCACGCCGCTCGCCACCCGCCCGAGGGAAGCGAACTGTCAAACAACAAAACTGACATTTGCGCCCTCTGCCTACTTTGCGTCGACCACACCAAGTGACAATGACAGCTGTCTACTTGACGTTTCCATTATTAGTCCACAGATGGCGTTGTTAACAGGATGTAGATTAGAACGAAGTATGAAATCAATTAGCAGTCCTTTTTCTATATCCAACTCCGACATATATGTATATGGAATGGTATACTAAACCGATACGCCGCAAACTCAGTCGGCCGCTCACAGTTTGCCTACTGGGGACACAGCCTTAAAAGGTATGAGTTTAATCTGCCTTCCGGAAGCCGAGAAAGGGTTGAGTGGGCGGATGACCGGGTCATGATACTTTTGCTCTATACGTGTGGATTTTACAAACAGACAACCCATCACTTTCTATCCTGCTCTAATCACATCACACTAATATTATTTTTTTATTTATTTATTTTATTTATTTCTTAAACAAAATCCACAGCTCTTTATAAATGCGAAAGTTTGGATGTTTGGATGGATGAATGGATGGATGTATGTTTGTTTCTCTATAACTCGACAACCACTGAACCGATTTAGCTGACATTAAAAATATAGATAGATAATGACCGGGAATAGGACAAAGGCTACTTTTTATCCGGGTACCACGCGAGCGAAGCCGCGGGAGAAGCTAGTAATTTTAATAAATATAAATAAATAAATCAGAAACCACACTATTAGATTAGACAGTCAACACAGTGTCGTTTTCTTTATTGATACGTCCATTGCAAAATTTTATTTTCGTTTTAATATGAGCACTCATTCACAGAGACAATATTTCCACGTGGCCGTTAAGCTGGAGGCTTGTTAGTGATTTATCTCAATGACACTTTTATGTGACGTCGAATTTCGACAATGGGAATTATGGATGCATGGATCAAAAATAAAATTCCGTATGTTTTCAAAAATAAACGCAATTATATTAAATATCCGGCAAGTCCAGCTCAGTTCACCACAAATACAGCCATAAATAAACAGCAAGTTAATTCTTTATATTTTTAGTTACTTTTAAGTTTTTCGTTTGTTTCACGTTTTATTATTTTTTTACGTTTAACAGATTCCCGTTAATCATTGTGCCCGAAAGCCTACACAATAAATGAATCATTTTGATGTTTAGATATCATCCAATTCCATAAAGATCACCCCATCATTGAGACTTTAGTTAGACCGTTAGTTCGAATGGGATTTTAAGACTCATAGAGGTCTCTCATGTACCTTTCGTAAGACATAGGCTACTTTTATTTCGTAAAAATGCAAGTTCCCATGAGATGAAAATAGTAGTCCACGCGGGCGAAGCCGCGGGCGTCCGCTAGTATTGTCATAAACCAAGGTAATATGTGTCTTACCCACTAGGTGTTAATTTTACTTTGGATGAATTTTAATTTTGAATTGAATGAATTTGAGGTCGATAAAATGCTCAGTTGTAAATGCCAAAAGTATTCAAATTATCACCACTTATAACGCAATTTGATATCTAAAAATCTATCAAGAAAAACAAAGCAAGCCACCACAAGAATTTCAAATAGTTTGTGTGCAAATGACCAAGCCTTTTCTTATAGACTATGTCTAAAAGCCCGGTCAGGTGCCCCAACAATTAATTTGCATATTTTTCAACCGAATACGTTTAAATTGCTCAGTTAATTAGTTGAAGCAGGAAGTAAGGCACTTTTAAGCTGCTTAGGAGATTGATAGGGGATGAAATTAAGTGGTGAAAACACATTTCTTTTTAAAAGAGAACATGTTTTGTTTGGATCGGTAAAATACCCTTTTAAAGTTTGGCTTTTAAATTGGCTTACAATATCAAAATTTTCACGATGCTTCACAAATACTCGTAAGTTTAAAGGACGCTGTGTCTAAAGTAACATGACTGTCGTCTAGAAAATAAACCGTTATCTCGCTTCATAAATATGTGGACAACGGAGAAATCCGGCTCCATCAGCGGTAAATTCGTGGGTTTTATCAATATATTTTTGTTGCGCAAAATTCTATGCATTAAGAGGCCAGTGGATGCTGCTCTTGAACTTAATTTCGAATATTGATGTTGTCACGGGGTACAAAAAGGCACATAAACTACCTACTCTTAAGAAACAGTCGGAGCCACTTCCAAAAGCTAGCACTTAGGTAATACTACCTCAGAAGGCACTAATTACTAATCATCACACTATAATAATATAAATGCGAAAGTTTGGATGTTGTGATGGATGGATGGATGTATGTTTGTTCCTCTATAACTCGACAACCACTAAACCGGTTTGGCTGAAATTCAAAATACAGATAGATAATGACCGGGAATAGAACAAAGGCTACTTTTGATCCGGGTACCACGCGAGTAAGTGGTGCCGCGGGTGGAAGCTAGTGACACTACAATAACGTTTACGAATGAATCATTTATGACAACTTACGTATTGCAAGCTAGTATTATTTCATCTGCGGTCAAAGTCGTCGAAAAACAAACCTGAAATAGGGAAATAACATGACATACCCCATGGGGCAGGCGGGGTGAGGGGTGGGTGGGGTGAGAAAGGTCACGGCCAATGGACAAACCGACGCGAAACGATGGGTTCCTATCGTTTAGTCGATGAGTATCTTACAACGAACAATAATATTTGGGGGAATATTGAATGAGATTTTTTGACGTGGGTATTTTTAGATAGAACATTTCACAAATCTAGCCCCAAAGTAAGCAGAACTTGTACTATGGGTATCAGATAACTGATAGAATACTTATATATGTAAATACATACATATAATACTTTAGGACAGCCAGATACAAACATCTATAATCATCACCCAAATGTTTGTCCTAGGTGGGAATCGAACCTACGGCCTCGCAGAAGGCAGAGCTACTACCAACTGAGCTGTCCGGTCAGATAATAAGGTCTATATGTCGCTATTTAGGCTACATAAAATGTTCATAGCCCTGTCCAAAAGAAAATAAAGCTGCAGGCTTATCAGCCGTTTAGCTATCAAAGGTTTATGCGCCTAGTAAATACGGGGATAAGATAACTGACCCCATGTGAGCAATGAAAAGTTTTACTGAACCAAAGTAAAGTAAAATCTAGTAGATTGCGCTGGCTTGGCCACGTGCTACGGATGGGGGAGGATCGAGCAGCAAAACGTGCTTTCCATGGAGTGCCGATCGGACGGTGACCAGTCGGCCGACCCAGATACAGGTGGAAGGATGAAGTGGGGAAAGACCTTCACTCACTTCATGTGTCCACGGACTGGACGGAGGCGGCGCAAGACGAAGCCGGTGGCGTTCTATTGTGTCGGAGGCCAAGACCCACTTTGGGGTCGACGCGCCAGGATAGTAAGTAGTAAGTAAGTAAGTAAAGTAACGAAGAGTTTTCAAAACAAACATTTTTCTCTGTGTATATAGCTATAACGTAGGTACTTAGGCCACGGTTGAGGCCAGGCCTTAATACGCCCTTGTCACCATGTTGAATTTCCATTCAAAGCAAATTGGCTCCTTTTGTAATAAGGTCTATAATTGTGGCTATTTTTTAGGGCGTTTATTTAATTTTGTGTACGATACGAGCACAGAATAAATTATTGTTCAAGTACAGAAGGCTTCGCGAAAACATTTTTAAAAATAGCGACTCTTGCTACGACGCAAAAAAGTGCAATTCAGCTCGCATGAGCGCTTCGTGCCTACCGCTATGTACCGATATTGCTATATCTTTCTATCGCATAACTCTGTCTCTTTCCCTGTCTAATATTTTCAAAACCCCAAAAAAAACTGTTACCCCAGAGGAAATAAAAGTACATATTTTAAATCCCTGGAGTTTCAAGGACGAATAGCGAAGGATTGAGGTGTAACAGAAATAGCCAACACTTATCTAGATATTGGAAACGGTCGTCATAGTTACGGAGACATATATTTTATAGCTACATTATTATTGGGGTTTCGTAGTCTATGTAAAAAAGTAACCCTTTAGGATCACTTCGTTGTCTGCCTGTCTGTCTATCAATGCCTTTTTTTTAGAAGCATAATTTCAACTTTATCGACTTTATAACGACGTGCACTTCTGTTGCATATTGTTTTGTGGAATCATACACTGATGTAGGATATATTCGGAAAACACGAAAATAACTGATGTCCACTATAAAGCTTGAAGTACCGTACCATACGTTCTAATTCTAAAGCTTTCAGCATACGAAACGTTCTAACCTAAAGCTTTCCACAGACGAAACGTTCTAAAGCTAAGAACAACTTCTTTGGGTTCCCCTCCTATCGGAGATTGGACAACATCATGGCTATTTTGATTTTGGAAACTGCGGAGAGATGTGGTACTGCAGCCAAACCAGCAAAAAAAAAAAAAAAAAAAACCTAGTATGGCTACTGTCATAGTACAGTTAGCTATCGTCTGAAACCTCGCGAGTTCCATTACTCCCGCTCAATTACTCTCCTTATTCTAAACGCTCCAATTTGCAGCGCGGCCACTCGAGCTGATTGCAGGGAAATTGTTCCCACTTCGACTGAGAGATTTAGAAACGAGCTTCGATAATGCTTTAACTTGTCATTGTTGAATAATAAATAAAATAAATAATGCTTGACATTCTACACAGCATCCCCAAAGCCCCCCAAAAAAAAAAGTAAGCAGAGCTTGTGTTGTGGGAACTACATGACTGATATGGTACCTACTTATATACTTACTTTTTTGAAAATATATAGGTACCTACAGTATTATACATAGAAAAACACCCACACCTAAGACAAATATTTTCAGATCATACAGACATTTGCCTCACAGCGAGAATCGAACCCGCAACCTTCTGTGTTTAAGGCGAGCTTTCGACCACTGGGCTTCAGAGGCCGTTAATTTCAAAATGTCAAATATTGGACCTACCCCCTAGCCATCTATCTATCTATTTCAGCCCACATCCACCCACTGCTGGGTATAGGCCTCCTCGTTATCTCGCCACTTTCTCCGGTCCTGCGCCATTCGCATCCACTGCTTGCCACAAACTCGTGTAAGGTCATCAGACCATCTAGCTGGTGGTCTGCCAACGGATCTGCGACCTTCACGGGGCCACCACTCGGTTGTTGCCTTCGTCCATCTTACGTCTTCCCGCCTAGCCAAATGCCCCGCCCATCTCCACTTCTGGTTGATCCGCTTACCCACGTCTACGACCTTGGTTTTGCGTCGTATTTCAACGTTGGGTACGTGAAATACGCACGCCATACTATAAATAAATAAATAATGCTGGACATTTCACACAACATCATGTAGCCCCAAGCTAAGCAGAGCTTGTGTTATGGGAACTACATGACTGATATATTACCTACTTAAATACATTTTTTTTTAAATACATACATAATATACATAGAAAACACCCAGACCCGAGAGAAATATTTGCAGATCATACAAACATTTGTCCCGCGGCGGGGATCGAACCCGCAACCTCTTGCGTCACAAGCGGGCCTTCACCCACTGCGCCACAGAGGTCGTCTATAAATAATAATAATAAATAAATAATTTAAACGAACTAACGGGACTTTATCGCGTTATTACCTTTGTTTATTATTTCCCGTTAGTTCGTTTAAATTATGTCTACAGATCGCGAAAGTTTAAAATGTGCTATAAATAAATAAATAAATCTTTATTCATTAACTTAGTGCAATGTGTTACAATATGTAAAATAATATTTATAATAATACTATAATACTAATTAAATACTTATACATAGGTAGAGGTTTACAATGTGCCTGAACTAGGCGAACCTGTGTCTCAGGCGGAGAAGGCAAAATTAATCTAAAGGTAGGTTAATAAATAAATTGATCTCTAAACTTAGGTAAGCAAATTTAACAAGCAAGATGACAATAAAATAACTATTTATACAAAATACTACTTATAAGGATTGTTGGTCTTGTTGAGAGGCTTTCTTGGGTGCTTTGTCTCTTTCACACTCGTTGTTGGATAAGTAGTGTGCCCATGTCATTTAAATTTCAGGATATTTTTACCTTATCGCGCTTTTTACCTTTTAGCGCTCGACAAAATCAGCGCTTGGTTTCGATCCATGGTTTCGATCCTTGAATTAGATCCTTGATTTTGATCCTTGATTTTGATTTCGATCCTTGATTTCGATCCTTGGTTTCGATCTTGGATTTCGATCCTTGACTCTTGAATTTTGAACCTTGAATCTGAAATCTTGAATCTTGAATCTTTGAAGTGACAGCTGTCAAACTTCAAATGACCATATCTCGGGAACTACTCGTCCTAGACTCCCCGTTCTCAGTTCAAATGAAAGCTATGACCAAGATCTTAATTTGAAGTGACAGCTGTCAAACTTCAAATGGCCATATCTCGGAAACTACTCGTCCTAGACTCCCCGTTCTCAGTTCAAATGAAAGCTATGACCAAGATTTTCATCCTTGATTCTTGAATCTTGAATCTGAAATCTTGAATCTTGTATCTTTGAAGTGACAGCTGTCAAACTTCAAATGGACATATCTCGGGAACTACTCGTCCTAGACTCCCCGTTCTCAGTTCAAATGAAAGCTATAACCAAGATCTTCATTTGAAGTGACAGCTGTCAAACTTAAAACCGCCATATCTCGGGAACTACTCGTCCTAGACTCCCCGTTCTCAGTTCAAATGAAAGCTATGACCAAGATCTTCATTTAAAGTGACAGCTGTCAAACTTCAAACCGCCATATCTCGAAAACTACTTGTCCTAGACTCCCCGTTCTCAGTTCAAATTAAAGCTATGACCAAGATCTTCATTTGAAGTGACAGCTGTCAAACTTCAAACCGCCATATCTCGGAAACTACTCGTCCTATACTCCCCGTTCCCAGTTCAAATGAAAGCTATGACCAAGATCTTCATTTGAAGTGACAGCTGTCATCAAATGGCCATATCTCGGGAACTACTCGTCCTAGACTCCCCGTTCTCAGTTCAAATGAAAGCTATGACCAAGATCTTCATTTGAAGTGACAGCTGTCAAACTTCAAATGGCCATATCTCGGGAACTACTCGCCCTAGACTCCCCGTTCTCAGTTCAAATGAAAGCTATGACCAAGACCTACATTTCAGATGACAGATGTCATTTTGACAGCTGTTATTGAAAATGTAGATATTGGTCATAGCTTTCATTTGAGCTAAAAAGGAAGAGTCTAGGATGAGTAGATTTCGAGATATGGCTGATTGAAGTTTGACATCTGTCACTTTAAATGAAGATCTCTTCAATAGCTTTCATTTGAACTGAGAACGGGGAGTCTAGGACGAGTAGTTCCCGAGATATGACCATTTGAAGTTTGACAGCATTCACTTCAAATGAAGATCTTGGTCATAGCTTTCATTTGAACTGGGAACGGGGAGTCTAGGACGAGTAGTTTCCAAGATATGGCCATTTGAAGTTTGACAGCTGTCACTTCAAATGAAGATCTTGGTCTTAGCTTTCATTTAACTGAGAACGGGGAGTCTAGGATGAGTAGTTCCCGAGATATGGCGGTTTTAAGTTTGACAGCTGTCACTTCAAAGATTCAAGATTCAAAATTTCAGTTTTCAGATTCAAGAATCAAGATTCAAGATTCAAGAATCAAAATGAAGGATCAAAATTGTATCAGTATTTTAATTCAAAAATCATGCCCTGAAACATCACGTAAATCAGAAAATGATGGAAAAGGCCCCTTAGGGACTAGGAATGTCTAGTTTATGGTCACCCTTTAGAAAGAGACACGCCGCCCAAGTTTTATCTCTCAAGCGGACCTTGTTTTCTGTCTCAGTCATCATTCCAGGTACGTAGTATAGAAATTCCTTGATTGTAACAAATCAATGTTGTTGTGTACATGACCGCGCGTCACCGTGCGTGCCCGCGCACCCGCCATGCACTGCGCGCCGAGCCAACCGCGCGTCGCCCCGCGTTCTTCTGAACTTAGCCTAAACCGACCAAGTGCGTGTCGGGCCACGCGCAGTGTAGGGTTCCGTAGAAGCCCCTCGCTAAGGCCCCTTTCATTCTGTCGCGTGCGGTCGGTCGCGTGCGCGCGCGACCGACGCAAGTAGCATGGGAGTGAATGGCGGCTTTCACTCTGTCGCGCGCGGCCGGTCGCGTTTTTCGAAACGTCCAACCGGCGTAAAAGGCTGACCGGAGCCCGCGCGCATATGTCTTCAGATAATACTCTTTGAGACTACAATGTCTCAAAGATCTTGAACGCTCATAGATCTGAGAAATAGTCGGTGATCCGATTTTTTCAATTCCTTGTTGATTTAAAATGCTAAACATTTTGCAAGCTGTAAGAGTAAGTTCCTCGTAATATTATCAAGTCTTATCTTGTTAAGTCAGGCATTTGCAGTTCGTGAAAACTTTATTAGCTGCAGCTATAGGATTAATGCAATTAGTTCTGTAGCTAGCAGACTAGCAAATGCAATGTTTTTTTTACTAACGTCAACGTTGGCACTCTTGGGGCCTTACTATGAGCTCTTAAAGCAATGTCAAAGTAATATTACTCTGATTCCACAGTAAAATAAGATTGTTTCGGTTCGAACCAAACAAGGTGGAAACAATCCTGCTATAGGAATGTTGAAACAAGCCTAACGCAAGACCTTTTTCACCTCGTTTTGACATTGCTCTAAGAGTTAGTTGTACACTCCTTGGTCTCCCAGTCTAATAGACTGACATCAAACAATGATTTTACGTAAATTTAAAATGTTTTTCTAACCAATTTCATTTTTAACATTTCAAGAAGCCCTCAAAGTTGATTGTCAATTTATAAAAACAACAATAGCTAAAAATAACTATGATGGCGAATTTTAATTTGGTTCACAAAATGACTTGAGCTTCAAAGGTCAATAATGCCTTTAAGCGGGCAGCTGCTAAATGCTCTGAATGCAAAAACTAAATGAAATCTTCAGACGTCATCACGACCAAATACTGTACAATAAGTTGTTTATTGTTTAGTATTTGGTCGGAAATCGTAAATCATCAATCATAAATCCTGCCTCATCGGTGAAGGTTTTAATTATTGGAAAATTGGTAAAAAAAATATTTAGGTACTAATAAAAAAAGATTTGATTTACATTGTGAAACGTCATCAATATAAATTTTCTTCTTTACAGAAACATACACACAATTTATTTCAAAATAATGGAGTTGGTCGAATGTTTGTTAGTATGTAGTTAGTGGCCTATTAAATAAATAAAACTAACCGGCATAAAATAGTGACCTATTTCGTAAATACGTCTTGCTACCGGTGGATAGAACCTTGAGCATTGTCTTTTGATAAATTGATTCAATCTCAATAATTTGAATAAATTAATGAAATTGTTGATGTAATTGATTTGAAAAACTTGGTTAAGATACAAACTGTGCCTATATTATTTATACTTACATTTTCTAAGTTTTTTTTAAAATCTAATTATGATTTGTCATAGTCATTTAAGATTTTTAATGAACTGGACCCGAACTACGTGGTTCTGAATTTTAGTAGTCTATCTGCTCCGATTCCAAAATCTAACCAAATGGAAAAAAGTTCACATAGTCTGATTGATTGAATCATGCGGTCGAACCACGTGGCCACAGCCAAATATGTGTCCTTTTTGACGAAATTACTCGAACCAGTTAGGAATTTCCTATCTCAAATTTCCTGTTTGGAAATATCTACATGAACGGGATAGTAAGTAATTCAGGCATTTGACCTTTACCACAAGCTGTTCACGGGTAGACCCAAGTCAGGTGTCGACGTGCTAAACTTATATTTACATACGGATAATACAATTGAAATTGGAAAGATGAGAGCCAAAAATAGCTTTGAAGATAGTTCTCACAACACTGTCCTAGTGTGAAGTCAAAAAAAAACTTACTTCACATCATAGTCATACTAATCATCCAGATTTAAACATTTTAAACAGTGTCAGGAGGCCTTGCTTGCCTGGGATAACGTTGAGATGAAGTAGGCCTCAAGCCAGGAAGAAAACTTATATTAATGTAGCGCGTAAAAGTAATTTCTAAAATATTATTTTTATACATACCTACTTGTATTTCCATAAACAAACAGTCGAGCAGAACGAACTGAACGAGCAGAAAGAGTTAAAATTGAAGGGCCTTACTTATGAAAGATGTTTAAAGATAAACACTGGTTAAACAACGTCCTGTCTTTATTAGTGGATAGTGACAAACAGAGACAGGACGTTGTTCAACCAGTGTTCAACTTTAAACATCTTTCATAAGTAAGAGGGAAACTCTCTCAAGTCTAGATTTTTTGACTGTCAACTATCAATCTCTTTGGAAACGTAAAACTATTTCATCGATCGAGCGAGCGAAGCGAGCGAAGATCTTAGTGGCAAGTTAGGCGATTTTGCTTTGTATGTTTGTATGTTTGTATGTTTGTATGTTTGTATGTTTCATTTTTATGTTCTCGCATAACTATCGAACCGCTAATCCAATCTGTATGAAACTTGATAGGTCAATAGGTAGTGCTATGGAAATTTGCTGTGGAGCGTATGAGCGTAATCGATGAAGGGGTTGTAAAGATATGGGGTTCCCAAGGGGGTAAATTTTTTTCAAAGTTACCCAAATATATTGAGTGGGGTGTCATACGAAAGGGCTTATTTTGTACATTCCAAAATGGTTTTTATTTTTAATCTAGGATGTATAGTTTTTGAAATACGACCAAAGAACAAAAACTATGAAACCAGAGCTGCAAGAGCTCCCGTTTCATAGAGTTTCGATGTCTTCGTAGCTCATTGACTGGTCGGTCTTAAAAAGAGAGTGGCATCGTTGCGGTTTGGTTTGCAATGATTTTAGATGCTACTTGATTTATTTTCATGATAAAAAAATTTTTGATAAAGAATGAAAATAATTGGGGTAAAAAAAGTTAAGTAAACAAATATATTGAGTGCGGTGTCAAATGAAAGGTCTTAATTTGTACATTCCAAAATAGTTATTATTTTCATTCTAGGACGTATACTTTAGAAATACGACGAGAATTCATAAATATGAAATAAGTGAATGAAAAATTAGACACGACATTATTGTATTGCATGCATGCTAGTATTTTTTACCATGAAGAGCTAGCGCAATAGGCATACTCGGCAGTAGTAGCACTTGAAATTATAGGGGTAGTCAGAAGAAAGTCCAAATGTAAGCCATCTACGGTGCGCGAGATCTCAGTTCGGGGCGAACTACTAGTTTAAAAGAGTTCGTTCTGCTCATCTATTTCCCAGTCATTACCCTTTCGCAATTGAAACCCGGTTTAACACATAACAAGGCATAAGATACAGGACGGTAAGAATGTTAAATTTCTTACAAAGACTCCCCAGATCTTTATCCCATAAAGTTTCGTCTGAATCTGAATGAAAAGACATAAAAGTTAGTCCTAGCCAGCTGTAATGATGTACCATTTCGGTTGCAAAGTTGCCAACTGAGTTTAGGGTTGCCTTTAAGTTTCGCGATTCCGCTGATGTTGGCGAGAAGTTATATTTAACTAGGAAAGCTATCAATCTTAATAATAATAGGAAGTATGTATATTTTATCTCTTCTAGCGTAGTGGGATAGTGCCACAATTGGATTTTCCGTTTCAGTTTTTTTTATTGTAGATAGACCTTCTTTAGCCACAATCTCACCTGCCCCCTGATTGTCTATTTTTGATAGCGACCAAAATCGGTCTCAAACTGTCGAATATGACAGTTTAGTGACCACGCAAGTAGCTCTGTCACTCTCATCTCAACGAGACCGAACGCGACAAAAGATACCTACGTGATCGTTTTGACAGTTTGATATCAATTTGAGATTTGAGACAAGTTAGACAATCAGCCTGCTGATGGTAAGCGACGATGTGGCTGATGATGGATCACAAAGGTCTAGAAGACACCTATTCACTCTTGACTTGAAGAGACCCAGGTTATAGTTTTCAGGGAAAACAGAAGCCGGCAGCGAGTTCCAGACAGTATTTACGTTAGCACCAGCTCAAACGGTGGAGGAAAACATCGTGAAGAAAACAGTTAGCTTTTTAATAGATAGCCTGTCACGTATGGAAAGCTCATGTACCTATTTGTTTAAGCTCATGTACTTACCTACCTATTTGTTTTTATTCTCTCATTTCTAAATACATTTACCCCGGGGCGAGCTGGGCAACTTGGGTGATTTGGTTCTTGGTCTTTAAAAAGGTTGGAATTTCTGTTCTGAAATACTAAAAAAGATGGTAAAATACAAATAAAACATAATTCTATAAACCCAAACACATTTAATACTCATTTCATTACAATTTAAGACACGCAATAAATATTTTACATTTAAAATGATATTATTTTAATGCTTCCAGCCTTACAATACTAACTGATATTTATAATAGTCTTTAGTTATGTAGATTTAATCTAAGGGATAATATATCTACTAGATAAGTATTCAAAAGCTTATTCGCATCTACGAAAGATACATATTTTGCTATACATTATAATTTAATACCGATTCTTCTTCTAAAAAGTTGCATTAGTAAAATATTCTACAAAAATCTACTCTAGTAAATATATTTTTGAAACTCTAAAGAAAACAAAATTAACGTGCGTAAATGGAAAAAAAAAGGCATGTTGTCTATTTTTGTTATAAATTAATAATAATGAACGATTGGAATATAAGTTTAGATACAATTTCAATTTCAAATTCATAATTTCACTACAAAATTTTTCCTCATATTTTATACAAAAGTTCAAAAGAATACCTCCTATAAACTCCTCTTAATTTGTATATGCCATTCTTTTTTGTTAGATAGTTACAAACAGTAACAGGGCGAATCTTACGCAGTATTAAAACAGTGTTTAAATTGACATTGTATTAACACACGGGAATTACTCACGTAAAAATACCGTCGATTTTTTTTCAGTATGAGACGCGACCGCGAGGAGTAACCTTGCCGCAACTCCCTCCTTACCCAGATGCAGATTCTCCGGATGAATCGAAACATTGTCGGTATCTAAATCGACGAGGTTTTTACGTGAGTAATTCCCGTGTGTTAATACAATGTCAAGTACAACTTACGAAAGTTTTGAAAGTGAAATAGTGTTTCACTTAAACATTCCTATGATGAAGAGAGGTGATTATAGGTAAGGCGAAAAATGGTCTACATTATATCATACTTTTTACTTTGCTACAAGCGGCGGCTATTCCTTTTACAAGTAATTTTGTATCAAACGAGTCTTCTAAGATATTTATGTTCCCAATAACCAAATAATCTACGTTCATAAGATTTTCAAGTCAAATTATGGGCAACCTTTTGATATTTCGCAAGGAAATTAGATTTTAAAAATGTCGTACATAATAATTATAATTTTCACATCAATCGTTGAAGCGACGGCGGTCCCTAGTCGTTAAGCTATGACGGAAGCCTTTAGGCGGCCTAACAAAACTCTGTCACCAGAGGCCCTAGCCATATTACACTATCTATCGTCGCTGTAGAATAGAAACACTTCAAAATGTATAGGATTTGACGTTTCAAGTAGATGAGTCACGTGGTCAGAACGTCAATTCCTATACATTTTGAAGTGTTCTATTCTATCGCGACGATAGATCGTTCTACAGCGACGATAGATCGTGTAATATGGCTAGGGGAGCCCCCCTAGCCATATTACACGGTTTGGTTTGCCACTTACATACCTACGAACTTACTTACTTTTAACTGATGAATTTGATAATTTGATATATACAGGAGCCTTTTAATTTATTTTTAGTTAAAACTACTCCCAGAAACAGTGAAGGTAAAAATACACTGGACAGCAAATAAACCGGCCGCTACTTTGGAACTCTGAGTCAATTTTCTCAAAAAGTATAAAACTTACAAATAAATAAGTTACATCTACAGAAAGTGCGTTTCATGATGATTAAAATGAATGAAAACTCATTAGCGTAGTTTTCAAAGTGCCTATGTCTAGTTCACTGTTTGGTTTTACGCGTTCAGGTGCAGATGTTGCGTGCTCTCGTGGTGGCAAGGCAGGGAATGGGCCCCAACAAAATGTTATATATAGTTGTTAGGCCCTAAAAAATCTAAAGCTACTGCAAGGAAAACATAGTTGTAAACAAAACGTAAACTCATTATATACTTATACATTATCCTTGAGAACCATTTATGATTTGAAGTAAAACGACGAAAAACAAAAATTCGTGGATTAATACGAGGGCAGTATGATAAGTACTTGGCCTAAGTTAGATAAAACACTGCTAATATTAAAAATGTGTTATTTTTCGCTAACTTAACTTTTTTTAGTAATACTGTCAAATTCTGAACTTTCTAGATGGTTTAGTTTTTATATGACAGCCATTTATACAAACCAACTTTTGTGATTTTACAAAAATGGTAAAAATCGAACACCGATTGGTGATAAACTACTTGTTTTTGAAATAGAAAAAGAGTGATATGAATAAAATTTAGTTTTCCAAAGTATACTTAGGACTCTGTTCCATCGTTAAAAACCATAAAATATTGGACAGCTGAATAAAAATGTGACCTTATAAGCATTATTGATGAAGACCGTCCTGGTCGTTCAAATTATGCCCCCGATCCAGAAATTAATTAAAAAATCTATGATTTAGTAATAACCGACCGGAGAGTAAAAGTGCGTTAGATTACTGAGTCTATGGACATCTTAATTAAATGGGAGTTAAATATTTTAACAACCCATTTAGACATTAAAATGCTTTCCGAAATATGGCTGCCGCGTTTGCTCACAATTGACAATAAACACAAATACGCACTTGCGTACCCGCCATAGCAAAATTTCATAAATTAAGGTACGAATTGCCTCTTTCTCTATTTTATTCGTAAGATTTAGTATCAAGCAACGATTTAATGTAAACAAACATCAAAAATTTACTTAGATTTTAATAAAATTGCTCTCACGATGAGTTTACTACTGAAAATAAGGCTCATTTTTAAGGGTTGGAGCAATCGAATTTTTAGAAAGGTTTTAAAAGGTAGAAAACAATGGGGCTTGGTATGTAGCCCTGAAAAATGATTATGTTGAAATATAAAATAATTCATAGATTAAAAAACCATTTTTTCTTGTCAAGGCCAAGAACTTATCAAACGACCCTCGTACATGATTTTTTTTTAGTTTATTCTTCAATCAGAGCTTCCTGTACGAGTATATATCCCGACAATGATGATTACGGATTTGAGCGTGCCATCCCAGCCTCACAGTGACCTCGAGGTAATGGTTGAAACTTTATAGGAATTATTATCTGCTGCTTTTGACTGATTGTATGTTCATGAGAAGTCCTATTTCACACGATATACTATTAATTGGTTATTTTCATAAGAAAACACTCAACATTGTGTAACAAACAGCTAAGATTTATTTGACTTATTTTGTAATAAAAATGTCACATAACATAAAACGTTGGCATTCCAACAAGCACTCGGTTTAAAAAACCTATATCAGTAACATACATCGTATATACCTTTGAAAATACGAGAATTTATTAACGGCAGTAAGATACTACCAGTCGTAATAAAATGCGTAAGGATTACGATGTTTTAAGATATAAATAAAGATATAAAAGGGGATCAAGAATATTGGCCATAATAAATAAGATAACTTTTGATTCTGCGTTTCTTAAAAGCGCTCCACACACACAGCAGATAATTTATCTTATGAAATATAAATCTTGACAGATCGCACCAAACATATTTTTTGTAATTTATATTCGCTGTGTGTGGTCCTCCATAGAATTTGTATGGGCGCGATCTCAAGATTTATATTTCATAAGATATATTATCTGTTGTGTGTGTGTTGTGTTTATAAGAGTCCTTCCCTATAGTTATACACCGTTTATTTTTGGTCAGTTTAAAGCCGGCGCCTACGTAATCTATATCGATAACCTTACTCAAAAATAATAATAAATATGAAATCAATTTTTTTGCAATTAATAATATTACGAAACATAGGCAGGATAAATCACGGAGATACGTGCTCTGTGCTCAGCTGTTGCTACGGCGTAGAGTCTACGCTATGTCGTAGTCATACATACATACCTAGGTCATTAGCTCTGCGCGCCTACAACACCTTACCAAGTGTTTTCCTCACTTTTGTTAATCTTTTCAACTATTTAGTTTCGTATGAAATACCTATCAAATTCAAAAATTAAACCAACGACACGAATACGATTAAGCAATACAAGCAGTGGGTGCCGGCTTTAAACTAATAATAATAATAATAATAATATATTTATTTATTTTAAACTGACCCAGAATTAACGGTGTATAAATAACTAGCAGCTACTACGCGGCGTTGCCCCGTAGTGATGGTTTGGTTTATGGTGATGGTGATGATGATGATGATGATGATGATGAAAGTAGCCTTTCCTCAAGAGTTTGACAGAAATAATCTTTCAAATCCGACTGATAGTTCCTGAGATTATATTATATTAGTATAGATTCTTCTTCTTCAATTTAAGGGTCTGCCCCTTATCGGTATAACTGATGCCTATTTCTCCACAAAGCTCTTTCGAGGGCAGCCTTCTTGACGTCCTTATACGACATGACAGCAACCTTCTCTTTCAATTGGCTCACGTAGCCTTTCCTCGGTCTTCCTCTTCCTCTCCTTCCTTCCACTTTTCCTTCAATGATGTTCTTAATGAAACTGTCATGTCGTATAAGATGGCCAATCTTCTTCCCTCTTCTAATCTCGGCAACTTGCAACAACGATCTTTCCTCCTTTAGTCTTTGCAAAACCTCAATATTGGTCACTCTTTCCGTTCAGCTGATCCTCTCTATATTACGCCAACACCACATTTCAAAAGCCTCCGATACAGATTAGTATAGATTAAGACAAACTAATAAACAAAATTACTAAATATTTCTATCAATTAAACCTACTCATTATACCATTGTCTTTATGTTTCGATAATATATATTATATTCTACTTATTTCTAAATGTTAGGTAGATCTTATGAGTTTTATAATTATTCATATCTTTCATAGTAACTATATTTCATATTACCTAATATTATTAAGTTAAGGATTCAATTCAATACGCATTGCTAATAAGACACGTACAAAAAAAATATAATAAACTGCATATTAAAAGATTATGTTGGTGCTTGTTTATATATTTATATTTTTTATAAATTGTTAATAAATTGTTTGAAAAGCTCCAGGATTGGTCTAAAAGTGGGACGACTACACGGACGATTTTTCAGTGTTTCGTTTCTATTATACCTACTTTTACGTTTATATACTATATATTTTGAATTATAGTTTCTTAACTAACAAGATATGCATCTTTATACTATACTATACCTACTTCATAATAGTTTAGTTTGAAGAAAGTGTTCACATTTATAACATAAAACTACTAATCTATCAGTGAGAACCTGTAATTGGCTTTGTGAAGCAATGAATAGTATTTTATTACCATTTATTTAACTGTTTGTTTTTCTTATAATAAATAAATTAATATACAAGGTCCCTTTTTGGTCTAAGTGAACCACAGGTTTCGAAATGTATTCTCCTAGCTCTAATTTTCAAGTCTGACTTAGTTTGTTTTAATTTTTAAGTACATATTCATTATTTGAATTTCATAAACAAATTGCCTTGAAATGTTTGACAAATGACGCTACATTAAAAATAAATATTAAATTAATTACAAGTCTGGCAGGATTCCTCTTCAATTTAAACGCAGATATTACTAATTTATTAAATCTCGATTTTTAAAGTGCATAGAATATTTCATAAATTATTTTTGCTTCATACATAGTATAAGTAGGCTCATATTTATCTATAAACTGAATTCATAAGAATTTTGCATTAAGCACATCAAAGTACATCCTACAAAATTATATTACAAAAATACTTGTAATACAAATACACAAAATATATTTATTTAAAGCCTGTTCCATGCAGTTTTTAAATTTCATATTTGATATAATTTTAATGATATTGACATTGAAAATCCATAATATCTAATAATTTAATACAAAATATTCACTGGGTCTAGTTATATTTCAGATAAACTAAGTGCGAATAATTCACATTGCATTTAAATTAATTTACTTTACGTTCCTACATAGATACGATTATTGTAGATAGTATTACTTGGTTATATGTACTACTTCTAAAACATTCGTTGTATATTTAAAAAATCAAAACCAATTCTTCCAGCATCCATTTTACACATTGAATCAGAACTTCATACATACATTTGTCAAAAAAAATATAAAAATACAAATTGATTGCAATATTCTGTAAAATATTATAAATTGTAGTTTAAAACTATTAATTGTTTGTTCTAACTTTGTTTTGATTTTGTAACTTTTGAGCACGAAAAAGCACTACTTATATAATTATTATCTGTCCAAACAAAAAGTTGAAAACAAACTTTCGGCTATATTGATCTATAGTTTCGTAAGCACTTCACTGTCACACTGTTAGATATAATATACTTCGTCTTTATTCTCAAATGTCACGTGTTTTTTGTCGCGCGGTACCACCACAGTCAACCATCAGGCAGTATTCCCCCTCACCTTCACCTCTGTGTTCAGTTTCTTAGTCGGGCTATGTTTCGGGCTACTTACTGGTTCTTTTATCTCTGGTATCCTTTGTTTGTGAGCGTCTGGGTTCTCTGCTTGTGTGAGTACCTCTTGTACGTGGATGGTTAGTTCTGGGCGGACGACTTGTGTGAAGGGTAGGAGAGCGCCTGCGACGTCCATTGTGTTGTTGATGTTGCGGTGCCATAGTTCCAGCACGACGCTACGCCGCTGCTACTTGTACCGAGGTGGTCCGAGCCAGCCACATCCGAAGAGCTGTGGAGAAAACTTCTATCAGTACCTTGAATTCATGCTTTTAAACTTTTCTGACCTCAAAACTCGAGGATCAGCCCCTTGACTGTCTGTTAAGAAGACTTTTATCAGTACCTACCTTGAAAAAAATCATGCTTCTAAACTTTTCTGCCCTCAAAACTCGAGGATAAGCCCCTTAACTCTCTATCTTTCGCAACCAAAACGGTCTCAGGATGTCAAATATGACACGCAAGTAGTTCTGTCACTCTCATCTCAACGAGACCGAACGCGACAAAAGATATCTGCGCGATCGTTTTGACAGTTTGAGACCAAGTTGAGGTTTGAGACAAGTTAGACAATCAGCGTGCTGAAATTCCTAAAAATCTGAGAAAATACCTATCGAGCCTTGCACTATATGCCTCTCTCTTTTCATGAGAGTGACAAGAACAAAACACAATACGATTCACATTATGATTCTGCTATAACGGCCTTTTAAGCATCGCTGTACTCCAAATGAACGAAATGGAACCGTCATGGGATTAATTGATTAATTTTTTTTTATTATATTACATAGAAAGTACAGGGATACAATATGTTTTGTACCTTGAAACCTTAATAGGTTTGTCTAGGTCTTTGTATATCTGTCTGTCTCTATACTCAGTACCCTCTTTTCCAAGAACGGCCTACTTCAGTTTTATTAAAATGAAAATGATCCAATCAAGAACAAAAAAGCTGCCCTGGGTCAAATTCGCTAACAATAGTTTTTTTTTTTTTTTTTTTTTAATCCCAACTTTTCTCATTATGACAAAACCAGCAATAAAAATAAGCCCTACAAAGAAGACTCGTTGAGTTTTGGGACTTTTGGGACTATTTTAAGAACTCAAGAGTCAACTTGAGTCGTTCAAATACGTTTGAATGTCAACCGTTTTCCAGCCCTATTCACACAGAATTATTTTAGTGAATTGATTTTATGTTCATACAATAGAACCCAATTGATTTTTTTCTTAATAAATTGCGTAAATGTAAAGCTCTATGGTTTTCAGATACTTAGGGGCCGGCGACAGACGTATGTCCATACAAACGTAATACCAAAATCATTTAAAATTTAAGCATATTTTGTTATCAGTTTAAGCTATTATTTAGATTAGGGCAGTATTTATTCCTGTTATACTTTTGGTTCTAAAAACTAACCTAAAACAAAATGTAAGCAAATTGAATTGAAACCTTTGTAAGTAAAGCAAAAATTAAATGTTTTCTTTTCATTTGTTCTGTATTAAGTTCTTTGGAACAAAAGTGTCCTTTAAAACTCCCATACGGTCAGAAAAAAGTAATAACACAAGATTGGATACCGTTACATTGGTATTGTAACTGCAATCTCCTTGAGAGAGCTGGGAAACTGTGAATGTGTGGGGCTGACTAAGCCGCGGGTTTCCTCACGGTGTTTTTCTTCAACGTTTAGGGCTCGAGTTAATGCGCATATAAATTTTTCGAAACCAAAAATCCATTGATGCACGCCCGAACCTTCGGATCGAAAGTCGAGACACTAAAACACTCGGCCAACACGTCACTGAAGGAATAAATTAAATTACCTGGCAGACGATAAGAGTGAGTAGGAGTAACACAAGCAGCGCCAGAACCCCCCAGACGACGCCGAGCTGGGTGAGCGCGAACACGTACAGCGTCCGGTGGCACCACTGGTTCGGCTCAAAGAGCGTCGGCGCGTAGTCAGGCCACATGATGCCCAGGGTCCAAAGGTTCCCGAATGCAAACCTGGTGACGAAAATTCATCATCTTTCTGCCTTTTTCCCACTTACGTGGGCACAAAATTATTCTTCTTTTATTTCCCTCTATCAATCAAACGTCAAAAGTCAAAGATTATTTATTCAATAGGATCATGAGGGTTGATCACTTTGACACGTCAATTGTTCAATATAGTTTAGATATTATAATATTTTATAACGATTATAAATAAACGGAGTTGAAGCATATTCAGTCCCAGGCGTTTTTGTCATTCAAGTAATCTTTCTTATAGAGATGACGTTTAATAGATTTATTAAATTTGTTAATTGATAAGTTTTACAATTCACCTGGGACTTTATTATAGAAGCATACGCATTGCCCTTTAAATGATTTACTAACTTTATCACTTTATGTATAACGAGAACACAGTGTCCTGGACAAACTTAATGTAAGTTTTTTGGATACTTACAACAAAACCTTATGTAACTTTTTATTAAATAAATAAATAAAATAAAAAAATAAAAATCGAACTTAGCTTAATCTCTGAGGTTTTTGTCCACTTACCAGCCCATAAGGAATCCAGTGAGTGTATAAGCCAGGACTCTTTCCAGCAGGCTGGCTGAAGAGTTGGAGTTCCTGCTGGCCAGCTGCGTCCACAGCAGCCAGCAGATGCCGGCGCCACCAGCCGCTCCGCCCACCACCATGTAGACTGGAATGCGGGGCTCCGCTGGGCAGTCGCGGATGTACTGGACACCTGGACAGAAATTTGATTTAAAACTGACAAAAAAAAATGGTTAGACTCAAATAGGACTGGGTGGGTCACGTTGGCTGTATGTATTTCGATAATAGGGATAATAAATAAAAAATGAAATCAAATAAAATAAAAATTCTTTATTTCAGACTGTTACATCCATAGGTTGTTAGTATAGTGACTTAATGAACTATGTTACGAGTAGTATTAAATGTAGGCATTGGAATAGGTAGGTACAGCCGGACAGTCAGCGGCAAGTATAGGTTGCCAAGATGGTATGTCTTGACTCCCAGGATATAGGCCATAGGCCATAGGGATATTGCTGCAACACTTGGGCATCCTGAAAATGATGCATTCAACGTTACAGTATCAATGAAATGATATCATTACTTTTTTTATTAAAAAAATTACGTTAGTACAATCTTTCCCTTTCATTTATTCAAAATAAAAGTTAGTTAAAAAAAATCAAACATTTATTATCAGGCTTAACATAACTCTTTAAACTAGGTAATGTTAACAGTTTGAAAAGTTTACGCTCTCTAATGGTTTATTGAGGCTCAGAAAGTCATTGAATAATTATTAGTCTCGATAACAATAGCCAATATTCGACACAATAGAGCACCCTTAGGCAAAATTTCAATAATTAAAGACAGAATAACCCGTGCGAAGCAAGATATGCATTCTGCAGAGGACTTTATGCTTCTTTTTCTTTCGTATGAACAAGTGGCCAACTTAGGCCGCTTAGAGGCCTCCGTCATCGCTTAACAACTTAAAAGCCGGGACCGACAATTAACGTGCCCTCCGAAGCACGGAAGCGCTCAGCTCGTAATACTACTTGCGGTCACCCATCCTAAAAGTGATCGCGCACAACGCTGCTTTATTTCAATCAAGAACGTCCAAGCAAGCCACGCCACGAGCGCTTCATTCAGCGCCAGAGCGATTGTATGTATTTACAAAATATGTATAAGTATTCTATTAGTTATCTGGTTCCCATAGTGTAAGCTTTGCTTATTTTGAGGCTAGATGGCGCTGTGTAAAATGTCCACCAATATTTATTCAACAATAATAATTTCAAGCGCAGTGACAGCCGCGAACAATATTTCACGATGATAGACAATCTTTCGTAATAACCCACTGTAACTGGGTTTTGCCGTAAGATTGAAACAATTTTCTGTGAAGTGAAGCGAAAACACCTGACTGATGATACGAAATATTGCAGGAATTTAGATTAAATTTTAGTAGAATGGCTGACATGCGAATATTGAAAACAAGCTGCTGCCCGCGGCTTCGCTCGCGTGGTACCCGAATAAAAAGTAGCCTATTTTACTTTTCAGCTCTCCAACTATCTCCACACAAAAAATCACGTCAATCCGTGGCTCTGTTTTGACGTGAAAGCAGGACAAATAAACAAACAAATAAACTTTCACATTATAGTATGGGTACGGAGGTACGAATACAATGTTCAAATAAACTGTATTATCAAACGAAATTGAAGCAAAAAAGGGATGTTTATAAGTTGCACCGTAGATCTTAAACGGGTGAAGCGACTTGAACTCGTTTTTTTAAGGCAGGTTATTAGCGATGTTTCTTAGACATGTTTTATCAAAATTGGTTCAGCCGTTTCAAGATCATCAGCTCATTTCTAGTTTATGAAGAAGTGTTGGGGGTTTTTAAACATGTGAAATGTTTTTTGTTCTCATGTCGACTCGTAATCCTATTGGCTTTTAAGAATACTAAAAGTAAAAGTCTACAATAAAATATTTCGCTGCTTTGTTGAAATTTCCCAAAAGACCTCGGTAATTTGTATAAATTGATTATTTCACCAAAAATGTCATTTCAATTTCCAAGAGTAGGTTCGTACTGTAATTCCCCTGGAGTGTGCTAATAACCAAAAGTAGCTGAGCAACCTTTTTATTCATATGTGTATCATTAATGTGTGTGCAATTTCAAATCGTATGGTAATCGCTGCATGCGGGCGCTCAATTCAACAATATCTACAATACCTACATGTTTTGAATTGCATTTCATCGTTGGCAGAACATTTTGAATTCATAGATATCGCCGTCCCCGGAGAATAAAATGATAACTATAAAAACGTAACTTTTCAGGAGAAGCAAAAAACATGTTTTCGTTAATAACTTCATAAATACTGGACGTAGACAGATGATTGTTAGCTTTAAGCAATGCTGATTTTTTATGTATTCGGAATGTTTTAATGAAATAAGCGTAATATATGCCAAAATAGAGATATTTCAAAACTAAGAAGTTAGTCAAAATCAGTCATCGTCTAATTTCTATAATGTCGATTATCATTTTATTCCACGTATTTTCTAGGCAAAACCACTGCCAAAACCAATTGCACCACTGTTCTATCATTTTGTTCTACGCTTTTTAGGGGTGGAAGTGATTATGATAATAGTTGAATATCATCTTATTCTCGTTTAGATTGGTCTAACTTTATTTTGATAAGTGCTATTAAATAAAACCATGTTAGTAATAATCAACTATTGATTTATTGTTTTAATCATGTTTTCAAGTGCTTTTATGTAACAAACCACTATAAGATTGTTGCTTATCGTTATAAAAGGGCTACTATGCTCTAAAAGTAAAATAATAATAAAAGATAACCATAATAATAATTATTATGGTTGTCATTTATTATTATTTTATTTTATTCAAAGCTAATTTAAAAGTTGTTAATGCTCAATATAATTTTTATCTTACAAACCGAAACAAACAGTCAGTTATAATGAGTATTAACAACTTCTGAAGTAGTTTTCATTTTCTATCATTATCTCAGCCGTAGGACGTCCACTGTTGGACATTAGCCTCCCTCAAAGATTTCCATGTATTCATCCAAGGAAGTGGCCTGCATCCACCACCGAACTGCAGTTTTTACATAGTCGTCTGTCCATCTTGTTGGTGGACGTCTAACGCTGCGCTTATCGGTCCGTGGCCTCTACACGAGAACTTTTCAGGCCCGCAGGCCATCTGTTCTGCGTGCTAAATGGACTGCCCATTGCTTCTTCAACTAACTTATCCGTTTGGCAATGTCAGCGACCCGAGTTCTTCTATGTAACTCCTCATTTCTGATTCGATTCCGTAGAGAAACAACGCTGCCTAGTTGGATTAGACGATTAACCTCTTTCTTGAAGTTGAACCTACCTAATTGCACTGTTAGTCCTGGATATACATACGCGTCGACAGCTTCAAGAGCAGAATTTTTAACCATTACAAGGGTAAGCATAACATGAACATTCGAAATAACCTTTATCTTGCTTGTCCGTGTTCATTTTAACTCATTTTTACTCTTCGGTAGGCTGATTGAGGCCTTCGAGCATCGTGATAAGTTCTTCCATCGACTTTTCCATGACCACGAATACCATTTCAAGAGCTTGAAGGCATCTTCCAGAGCGGTCGTAAACAGTTTCGGAGAAATTACACCTTCCTGTCTTACCAAGAGGCGTAACAGAGTTCGATCGAAGGCGATTTCCTTAAAAAGTTTTAGGAAATCGCCTTCGAACTCTGTTCCTGTACTTGGATTGACATAGTGGCGTTTTTATACCAATACCAACACTTCGACACTTCGATGTACCGATAGTTAATTCGGAATCGCTGGAATGACTGACACACCGCCCATGTTTCGGAGGAATCGGAGGCTTTCTCATAATCCACAATCGCGAGACAAAGCTGCAAGTTATATTCTTTGGTCTTCTGTATGGTCTGCCGCAGCTTATTGTGGTCTAAGGTACTGTAGCCTTTTTGGAACCCGGCTTGTTCAGGAAGCTGGAAGTCATCAAATCTGCGATCGAGGCGATTTATGATGATCCATCAAAACAGCTTAAATTATAAACATAGCCCAACCATGTTTATAACTCGACATGGGTCTGTAGTTTTCAAGAAGGTGTTGTCATCTTTCTTAAAGAATAGCACCACCACGCTCTTGTTCCATGCTTCTGGCTTAGTACCTTCGAGCAAGATGGAGTTGAAGAGCTTCTATGCATATTATATTTTTAATAAGTATAATTTTTTGTAAATATTTTGAAATATAAATAATGTACTATGTGTAGTGTGATACAAGTCTGCTGTTTCAATTTATTGCCTTGAAATCTAAGCTATAGGAGAGTGGCAATATTTTTAAGTTTAGCTCCTTAAGAGTCATTTATTTTACTAACAACATATTATACGAAATGCAAGGTCGAGTTTTGACGAGAATAAAATGATAACATGCGGTTATCATTGTCTAGACGAATATTTTTCACGAGAACATAATGATATTACTGTTTGTCATATTAACAGGTGTAAATACAATGTGATAATATTATAGTACAACTTTATTCTTGTAACTTCAGGCATGGGTCGAATCGTGGAATAGTATTGTAATATTTTATAACTTTGTGAATAACTGTATGAAAGTTACGAAAAAAATTGAGCAGATGTATTAGCACCCAAAGATCACAAATATGGCATAACACTAAAACGAAGATAATGGCAGTTATCATTTTGTTCCCCGGGGACGGCGAATTATGCGAATCACAACACCAAATGGTAACGCCAACATTGATTCATTTTAGATTTACTCTTTTATAATATGAGGCAGTTTGAATTTCCCGCTCCTTTTCCCTAACCTGTATATGCAGCGCTCTTAGCACCGTTCAAAGACGTGAACATGGAACGGAAGAACGAGAGAGTGATCGCTGACGTCTGTCAGTTCAACGAAGACTTTGCATACGGATGCACCTGTGCAACGGCTCTCGCCTTTTGAACCGCCACCGCAAGACAAGCCTCTTGTCTGATCACCCGCGAAGAGACGAGGATCATCTCGAGCCTTTCTCTGTACCTACCTATCTTCAATACATTCCCGCACCGCCAAACGCACCCTTGTGTTTGACTACCCAGTGTAGTGAGAACATTTGTTTTCGAACATTCTCTGGTCGCGCGACCCCGCGAAGTGAAGCTGTGCTGTGCGACATTCGAAGGAGATTGGATTCCTGCTGCGCGAGCCTGGCTCCCCTGGCTTGCTCCGGTGAGTGCTGCATGTCCTTCTCTTCCTTCCTCTACCGCCTCGATTGTCGTAACTGCCGTTCACCGTAATTTACACGTCCGTTTATCGAAGGTCGGTGCCGATACTTTTCGGGACTGAATTTGTTGTTGGCGCGACCACCAAACACAACAAAATATACATTTTTCGTTAGTTAAAGTTATAAGAATAAATTATATTTTGATATAATTTGACTTCAATTAGGTTGTTGAGGTACTTTGCCATCGCATTAAAAACTATCTCAAACTTACGTTACGGTCGCGTTCAGCTACTTTTAAAAATGACAGAAAAGCCCAATGAGTTGTTAAGCTGTTTTAGAACTTGTCTTTGATTCCCTAGACGACAATACACGTGCTATGAATATTTATGAACGCGGTCGATTGAACACTGTGCTGATAAAGCTATACGAATGTGCACATTGGACATAGTGATATGTCCAATGTGCACATTCGTACAGCGTCATCTAGCCCCAAAGTAAGCAGAGCTTGTTATGGGAACCACATTACTGATTTACTACTTAAATACTGTATGAAGAAAAACTTCTTTACGCACGCTTGACTTGTGGAGTAAGCTGGTGATAAGGCGAGGTGAACGGAAGTTTTACTTCAGTCGTGTAGTCTAAAGCACACTCGTTTTTTTTTATTTACTTGGGGCTAGATGATGCTGTGTGAAATGTCCAGAATAATTTATTTCGTTTGCAGAAGTTAGCAAGTGACAAGTTGCAAGCCCATCGCCGCGTCTCAAGAACGGAAAATCATTTTTAATGCATAATAGTTTTTCGAAAAAATCAATGTTGCTCAGGCGGGATTCTATACGGTATGTAGGTAGGTAAGTAAGGCTGGATTCAACCAAACTGGATTAAATTTTTACTCGAGAGTAAACTACTGTTTGTCTGAATATTTTGACATTGTAAAGTTGTCACCTTAACCAGGATAATTTGTATGCACATAATAATGTTCGGTTGCGCTAAACAATTGTATTTTGAATTATGTCGGCTAGTTACTCGGGAGTGAGATGACTTTTGGTCGAATCCAGCCTAAGTATCTCAAGTATATTGTGGGCCTTACTTATGAACACCTCTCAGCTTTAAACAATTCTCAAGATTCGCCCTATCTCTATTTGACACTATCTAACAAAAAAGGATGCCAATTGTTTAAACGGTGTTTCAATTTTGAGAGGCGTTCAGAAGTAAGGCCCTGTATTGTTAGATGATAGATCATTAATAAACCTACTCTAATTCTATTCAGTCGTTTTACTAACGCTCCCTCAACACCGAACCTTACAATTCGAATAAAGTAACTTCGAATCTACAATCAAGGTATACCCTACTAGGCCAACACATCAATGCATTCCCAATCCTCGGGAATTCCTTAAATAAGTTGACACTAATCTGATAAGCTGAGGGAGATGTCAAGGCGAATGAAATTACGCTAAACCGCAGAATAAATAAGTGGTTTAAGTCTACGTTAACCGAACTGGATTACGGTTTAGGAAGTCAATAATAAGTAAACGAAACAACATGATAATGACTGTTTCCAAGATACGGTAAACACACTTTATCAAACATCTTTAAAGATGTTTAAAGGAGTAGTTAGAGGTATGTCCAAACACATATCGCGTACCTTTTATTTATTTTGTTTCCCGACGTTTCGAACACGTTGCAGCGTTCGTGGTCACGGGATGACTAAACAAACAAAATAAATAAATAAAAGGTACGCGATAAAATCCCGTAATAATAATTATCATTATGTTAACAAATCGCGAAAGTTTAACAAGTTACATATTTGCCAAGATTCTATAAGGTGATCCTACCAGTCTGTATAATTTATAATAATTATTATAAACAATTTTTGGTAGACATTTCACACAGCACCATCTAGCCCCAAACTAAGCAAAGCTTCTACTATGGGAACCAGATAACTGATAGAATCCATAGATATTTTGTAACATACTATTATTAATTTGCTAGCTGCTGCCCGCGGCTTCGCTCGCGTGGTACCGGGATAAAATACTTTTTATCCGAGCCTAGGTTAGCCCTAGGTAGAGTACTTCAGCCCTCCAACTATCTCCAAACAAAAAATCACGTCTATCCGTCGCTCTGTTTTGACGTGAAAGCAGTTCAAATAAACAAACAAATAAACACACATTCACATAATGTGGGTACGAATAACAACCAGATACAGAATAAACATCTACGTTCATAATATAATAAATGCCATAACACAAGCTCTGCTTAGCTTGGGACTACATGATGCTGTGGGAAATGTCCAGCAATATTTATTTATTTATTTATTTATAATACAGATGTTTGTCCTGGGTGGGAATCGAACCAACGACGTACAGTAGAAGGCAGAGTTACTACCAACTAAGAGTCATCATTACAACTACGTTTGTATCGTCTCACTTCAGGGTAAAGTCCTTACTACATTCCCCTCCACGCTCTTCTACTCGTACCTTTATGCATGCTTCAAAAAATAATTTCAGTCAAAACAATTCTTGAATATTTTAGGAGTCAAGTTTGCGAGGATTCTGCTTCATACTTATTATTTTAGCGAAATTCCGGCAAGAGTCTGCAGGGCGTTCGTTTTATAAATATTAGAAGCGTGTTCTGTATTCACACGCGAAAATGTACGAATGGAATTGCTAACCAATTTTCTGTTCAAGTTTACTCTCTCTACATTGTCCCCCTTACTTATGAAAGATGCTTAAAGTTGAACACTGGTTAAACAACATCCTGTCTCTATTCGTTACTAAGTATCCACAAATAAAGACACGGCGTTGTTTAACCAGTGTTCAACTTTAAACATCTTTCATTATGTAAGACCCTGTATATTTTTTGTGAACAATGGGGTAAGTTCAATGTTGATCAACATTGAGGTTTTGCAAAGAGTGAGAGAAAGATCGTTATTGCAAGATGTTGAGAATAAAGAGGGAAGATGGCCATCTTATACGACATGACAGTTTTATTAAGAGCATCATTGAAGGAAAAGTGGAAGGAAGGAGAGGAAGAAGAAAACCGAGGATAGGCTACATGAGCCAAGCGAAGGAGAAGGTTGCTGTCATGTCGTATAAGGTCAAGGAGGCTGCCCTGGAAAGAGCTTTGTGGAGAAAGAGGCATCAGTTATGTCTTATATATGCCAGGGGCAATCCCTTAAATTGAAGAAGGGGTCAGTCAAAGACCTATCAAAACCTAAATTAGTAAATATCTTCCTATAACATTTTCAAACAATAATAAACAAACCAAAAAGCAATCTTTATTGATTTACTTTTAATTACGATTCTAGACTGTTCACTTACCCATTATAAGCATGATGACCGGCAGAGTGGACAAGCACGCTAGGAACACCGTCATTAGTACTGAAACAAAAAAACAACCATCAAGACAAGATCATAGTACAAAAACAAATACCTACATTTATTTACCAAAAAGAAAAAATACAATACATAAAAATATTACTGGTATAATGCTAAAAACGCTTTTATAATAATATAACATGAATGAATTTAAAACCAAACGTCATTGTATATGCAACCACATATATCTAATAACATCAAACAGTTACTTTTCTACGCTGTATTATCGCGGCTTCATCGCCCTGGAATAATATAAAGAAATACTTAAGTATATTTCTTTTATTGCCCCAGGGCGATGAAGGCAGCGGATTTGTTGCAATAACAAGCAAAATCAACTAAAAAAAATATATGTAAAAATGACTACAATGGAAAAAACTTACTGGTTCTATTCATAATCTTAGCGGCACGGCACACAAAGTCCACAGTCCCCGAGGCCTCCATATTGGCGTCTTTCAGCTGGTAGGCTACAGATCCGTAGGTAGTGAGGCCTACGCCGAGGCCTAGGCCACTGCGATCGTTATACTTCGCTTGCTCGCCGCACAGCCGTCTTTGTTCGTCTCCTGATACCTGGTGATGAATAACTCATTTCATATCTCAAAAACTGTAGTGTCGTCGTGAGCCGAATAGATTTAATGTTTGAGCTTAGTAGTACACCTGGATAGGGATAGTAAACGGTAGACACAAGATAAAAGGCGCTAGTATAATAGAAGGGAGTTTTTTCCAGTGGCAAACCCACTGAATAAGTCATTGGGCTGATAAGATGATAAAGATGATGTTATATTTATATGCTAACAATAGATATTGGCCATTGCTACTTTTGTGGAGAGTTTGATGATATTTTTGAATTCCAACACCAGATTTAATTATCAGAAGAAATTACCTACAGTAATTTTGTACCAGATAAAGAGCATTAAGAAAATTACAATTCCATAGAGGTGACTGACCTGGCTGACGGAACTAGAAGCTCGTCTGGAGCCTGTATCTGATGTGGCTCCGGCACCACTCTGACGCCCACCTGAACTCCCTCTGTATGGAGACACACTTCTTCCCTTAGTCCCTAATATAAAAAATCAGAGTTAATTCTTTGTCCAGTAAATAATGAACCAAATGAGATAAGATCTCCATCAGAACTCACCAGCAGCTGTACTTTCCGCACTCGCCCGCCTTTCCCTGGATACAAGTGGCTCTTGGAAAGTTAGTGTAAGACTCCCTCTAGGACTCACTCTGGCAGCCTCCATGTCTGCCGGCACCAGACTTCCTCTAGCACTCCGTTCCGAAGGCGCAATACTGCCTCTAGGACTTCTCTGGGAGTCAGGAATGAGAGAGCCTCTTGGAGTTCGGTCTGGGAGCTGACGGTCTTTGGTTATAGGCAGTTCAGGAGCTATACTCCCGCGTGGACTGGTCCTCATATCTTTCTGAGATCTAGCAGGATCAATTTGGATACTGGCAACTGAATGTCTAGGACTCCTCCCTACATCTGGCACTAGGGAGTTCCGTGGCTGATGCCAGTTCGTCCCCTCTGGAACCAGGCTACGTCTTGGACTCCTGGCTGTCGTATCTGGAGTGATACTGTTCCGTGGACTGCGGTTGAAGTCTTGAGGGTTGAGGGATAGACGGGAGCCGTAAGACATTTCCACGTTTAAGTTGTTACGGGATGGGGCGAGGCTGTTCCTCATCTGCATGGCCGCGTCTGGTGTCATGGAGTTTCTCGCTGATCTGGCTTCAGGGGTGATGGAATGCCTTGGGCTCCTGTGGTAGTAAGGGAGGTCCATGGCTGCGTCAGGCGCAAGGCTGGCCCGTGGGCTTCGCGGGATGGGGTCCATTTCTTCGTCGGTTTCGGCTGCAGCTAGGGACGCTCGTCTGGAGGGCTGGGTTGATGCTCTGGGAGACCTGGTCTGAGGGGACGTTGCCGCGCTTCTTGAGGCTCTGCGCCTTCGCGACGAACCTGTTCTATGTATCATTTTGATCTTACATTTCTGCTCCCTATTGGCTTCTGTTGTTTAACTCTGTAACAATAGAAAGGGTATTGTCATTTTCGTGTATGAAATTCAGCAGTAAACGACGGCCATTTTGAAAATAAACGTTGTCTATATTTACGAGTATAACGTGATGGTAAAGTTAGCTTTTGCTTTTAAAACAAACATCAAAGTTATCAAATCTGTATTCATATTAAATGGATTTTCTAGATTTCAAAGTTTTAAATTTCGTATTCTGATCGTGGTTTTATAAGTAAAGTCCTTAATCCAGCCCGAATGGAGCAATCCAAATTCTTTGTTCACTGATACAGGCCGTGAATGTTAATGCAATTACTTTAAATCTTCTAAGTTAAAGTGATTTAAGGGCCTAAGTGTCGCGAGATTGTAGATAAAGGTATATTTATAAGGCTTTGTGTATTCATAAGAATAAGGTCGCTTTTCACTAAGTTTAAGGTTTCAAGTAAGCTGTTAGTTAAAGTGAGGAGTACTGCACATGCCTTTTGTAAAAGTTGTAGGCTACTTTTAGTTTCAGAGTAACATTATTTAGAAAGTAACTATCACTTGGAGTTTATTTCAACGCCGATGTACCAAGTATTTGGACATGCCTCTGACTACCCCCTTAGACATTTAATGCCTAAAAGATCTGAGATAATGTCTACCGCGTTTTGGGAATACAGTCATGATAATTTTAGAGGTTTCTAATGTGATGTCGTAAATAAACACATTTTTTTTTTCGCTTACATTTCAAACGCTCGCTGAACCCTACGAGATAGATCAAAATAATGTAGCACAGTATTGTAAACCTTAAAAAGATCTACGAAAAAGTCCAGGATGGTAAATGGCTCTCTCTTAGGGATAACCCACAAAAACCATCTTTTTCCTTTACTTTTTACATTGCTCCCGTGCAAAGCTGGGGCGGGTCGCTAGTTTTTTTTATATAATTCACTGTATTAACCAGGGATCCTAATAAACTTATTCATACTTCAAACAGCCAATTGATGGAAATTTCTAAGCCACATGAGAATATCTTCAATAAAGAAAAATTCCAATCCACAAATTTAGAAGAAGAAAAAAACATCAAAGTCTAGAAAAGTAAAAGCTTTGTGAATGAGCCCTTATTTGATTTATTTCGAAGGTCTCTTGTAATATATCTGAGCGCAAATGCTTATGCAAATAACAATTTCAACAATAGATTCACACAGATAGATAAGCGTGAAGGATTTTGAATACACAAGGGCCTTTGTGTGTTTATTTGTATTTTATTATTGAAATTATATTATGTAAAAGCCATGTAAGGTGGGATTATGCCATAACAGTAATCCGAAAGTTTATGTTACTTCCATCTACAGATTTTTTGAAAATTCCAAAATATCTTCGCCAATCTATACCAAAAAAGTTTATTTAACACTAGCTGCTGCCCGCGGCTTCGCTCGCGTGGTACCCGGATAAAAAGTAGCCTATGTTACTTTCCAGCCCTCCAACTATCTCTACACAAAAAATCACATCAATCCGTCGCTCTGTTTTTACGTGAAAGCAGGACAAATAAACAAACAAATAAACACACTTTCACATTTATAATATGGCTAAAGCCACCCAACCACCCACTTTCCACAGCTTAGCCTTACTTCACCAGGCCAGTCAGGACAATTTCTGAGAATGATCTTTTCGTTCAGATAAAACTAGCATGTTTAGTAGAGTTTTTAAGAGTAGGTGAAGAGTTCGTCATGAGGAAACGTGTTCAGGATTCAGTGGTGAGCCTGCTGTTACTTCGAGCTAATCATAGAGTCGTAAATTAAATACTTTGGCACCATTGGTTTTAATTTTAATATAATTTAATAGAATTGAGAAATAATTGGTTTAACTAATTTTGTTTTATTACTATTTAGTTTTAGTATTTTGTCTACTAATGTTTTTCACTTATTCTATGAGAGTAAAGTTATATGTTTATAATTATGTACTTATTACAAAGAAATAAACGTGATACTACTTATTTGTACTTACTTAAAATTTTTGTAACACTTATTAGAAGTTTACAATTTACTTTTTTGAGTACGGGCCAAAAACAACAACAAGCATGAATGAAATAAAATCTATCGGTTTTAGTGATCCGGACCCATATTATAAATGTGAAAGTGTGTTTATTTGTCCTGCTTTCACGTCAAAACAGAGCGACGGATTGACGTGATTTTTTGTGTGGAGATAGTTGGAGGGCTGGAAAGTAACATAAGCTACTTTTTATCCGAGTACCACGCGAGCGAAGCCGCCGGCAGCAGCTAGTCATTTAATAAGTTAGTGGGTACAAGGGAATCATTGTCATTGTTTTCTACTGATTACTAAACAACGTGATTAGCATTTAAATACAATACTCAAAAGGATTATAATCTAATGGCGCAAGATACGGTGTCAAACGCAGTGCCTTTGTCCTGCCCGCATTTCAAACTGCGCGGTAGGCAATCCGATGTACTATTATGGAGATATCTACATCTGACACGAAGGTATTGCTATCTAAAACCCCGTAATAGGTCCAGGCTTGTTACGTTAAGATGGCGGTAGGTCATGGCTTGACGACTGAAATCCGCGACGGACAATTTGAAGCGCTCTCCGAAGCACGGAAGTGCCCCAGCTGTTAATGCTACAAGTGGTGACCCAGCCATTTGAAATGAAAAAAAAAAAAAATGAAAAATGTTTATTGTGTTATTACAAGGGTATTTACATATAGTAGGTGTAGGATCTTTTCTGTTAAGTTGAAAACCTGTGTTAGAAGAGTCTCAGAAGAAATTTTGACGGCTCAGTACGTTGCTTTAACTTCAATGATATTATGTAAACATCTGAGAAAGCTACAACACGAGCGCTTCAAAACAAAAACCCACAGATGGCGATGATAGATAGAGCAATGTCTGTTTCAGCTTTTTTGTACAAAAAAATGTAGTGTGCGTGGAAGCACGTATCCCAAAACGAGCGCAAAACGCGCAGAAAACACAATAATCTAAAATCGCTTTGAACTGGGCTTATTTACACTAGCTTACGCCTGCGGCTTCGCTCGCATGTTATCCAGATAAAAAGTCCTATTCCCGGTCATAATCTATCTATATTTCAAATTTCAGCCAAATCGGTTTGGTTGTTGAGCGAGAAACAAACATACATCCATACAAACATCCAAACATCCAAAAATTCGCATTTATAAAGTTATTACTAGCGAACGCCCGCGGCTTCGCCTGCGTGGACTACTATTTTTATATCCCACGGGAACCATACATTTTTCCTTAATAAAAAATGCCTATGTGTTATTCCAGAACCTAAACTATCTACATTCCGAATTTCATCAAAGTCGGTTCAGTAGTTATGGGGATACGTGGTAACAAACATTAACACGGACTTTCGCCTTTATAATAATAGTAGGATTGTGATGTCGCAATATACGTCTTTTAACGTACCAACTTGTCACAGATATGGCATCGGACGAAATTATCCCAACCCGTGCACCCGTTTTGATCCATCATGAAACTATTGGAACACGATTTTAGCGTCTATGTAAATTGTTTCAAGGTCAGGACAAGTCTGAGTATTTCTACCCAACAAGGACATTTATCCGCTTAAATTTGGTGCGCTCTAAATAATACTAACTGTGGAATTTGCGAGGAATTCTGCTTTGATTTTCCTACCGTTCTCTCAGCAATCTGCGTACATATTGTACCGTTGGTATAGCTACCATTGTTATTACTAAGCAACTCGAGCAAAATATACATGGTTTACAATTTACATTACAATATGGCATTTCGTAGCTGCTACGGCGTAGACAGCTACGACGTAGCAGGCGTAGCAACACTATAAATACAATTAAATATTGTTGCAAAATTGCATTGAAAAGGTGATGTTTTGATGTGAAATTGTTGCAAAATTTAATTTATATGACCTTTACACGAATAATAAATCTCAGTACTTAGTAGGTATTATAAGATGAACTTTTTATAATTTGAAAATGGATTTGGATTGGATCCTAGCTATTTTATATTTTTTGTAAGAAATCTGTGGTTAGTTAAACTAATATTGGCTGTTAATTTAACTATACTATTTGAAATATTGTTGTCAAAGTTTTTTTTTATATTTCAGTTCTCACCAATATCCAGTTCTATGAATTGATATTGGTACTAATTGATAAGCAGTTGACTTAGTAAGCATTTTCACACTCATCACACTAATATTATAAATACGAAAGTTTGGATGTTTGGATGGATGGATGTATGTTTGTTCCTCTATAACTCGACAACCACTGAACCGATTTGGCTGAAATTTAAAATATAAAAAGATAATGGCCGGAAATAGAACATAGGCTACTTTTTATCCAGGTACCATGCGAACGAAGCCGTAGTTTTATCATAATTTGTTTATCCTACAAAAATGATGGACTAGAAAACCCAAAAAAAAAACCCCTAAATTACTGCTTGTATCTAAAATCTATGAACCTAATAAATCAACATACCTACGATATATATCTCAGTAAAGCAATAAACAAGTTCTAAAATCGTAATAGAATCGTAAATCGAATTCGCGAGAAATCTTCACCTTTCTCGAATGTTCAAGAAGCTCGTTTTCTAAGAACACTCGATTCGACTACTTGTTTTATTGATCTTGTACTCATCTGTAGCTCTTAAGATTGATTAGGAACCTTCTTAGCCTAGTGGAATGACTTCAGACTTTTTCTTGGATGAGTTCAAATTATGGTCGTGTCTATGGATTTTTTGTTTTGAAATATTTTATGAACACTATCATGGTAAAAAAAAAACATGGAGAAGGAAAAGATGAAGATAACTAATACTAAGGCTGTGACTCCACCAAAGCGGAGACGAGAGGAGATGTGTTTAAAACACCAATAGAACTTCGTTATTCACACATCTCGTGATACAGACGTGTGAATAACGAAATTCTATTGGTTGTTTAAACACATCTCCTCTCCTCTCCGCTTTGGTGGAGTCTCAGCCTAAGCTCTTCTAAAGGTAACAAGCAGTTTAGTAAAAGTCATAGATATTTTTTATATGTCCGTTGTTTATATGAATGAATGAACACATTATTGTAAGCATGTAAGTAGGTTAAACTTAAAAGTATATAAATTAGTAGATTCAATACGCCCTATCACTTAAAGCGATATCTTCCAGGCAACCTTTGAATGAACGTAATAAAACTATGTGCCACAGCTAGTCATTATTCGATTAGTAAGTTTTGTCAATCCTTCACAGAAGAGTATAATTTCAGAAAATGTATTTCCTCGTTAATAGAACGAAAAAAGACATCTGAAGAAGATTGCTCTTTTATCTTTGGTTCTTAAAAAGTTGAGAGGTTTTTGATTGATGGAAATTAAAATAGTTGTTAAGAAACATTTCAGTATTGCTAGGTTTTATTTTATTGGCAGGTTTTAAGACGAGGGTTAATTTGAAGCTTTTCATTAAATTTAGATTAAAATAGAAAAATGACAAAGTCAAAAGTCAAATTCATATATTCAATAGGATCACACAGCGTTACCACTTTGAAAAGTCTAAAGATCTAGGTGATTCTACTCTCTTCCTGTTCCTGTAAGGAAATATACAAAATAGAAAAGAATAAACAAAATAGTAGTCCACGCGGACGAAGCCGCGGGTGTCGGCTAGTCTTTCATAAGTAAGACCCAAGTCAGAACAGTCAAATGAAAGTCATCAAGATATTCTCGTAATCAGTTATACATCTGCTTTGATCAACAACTCCGCAATAAGGAAGTGCCGTGACAACCGGCGGAAATTACGACGCCAACTCTTCGTCTATTTATAGTCCGAGAGTGGGATCGAGGTTGTTTACTTGAAAGTGCGTGAGATTAAAAAAAGAAGACACAATTAAGGTTATAGCTGACCAGTCGCACCGCATCGACTTTTCGTCGTTCACTTGTTCCTTTTGGATTGCGATGCGGCGATCTGGAGTCAAGTCAATGAACATTTATTATTTTACTAGCTTCCGTCCGCGACTTCGATCGCTCGGAATATTCTCGGTCATTATCTATGTACACAAAGCGTCACCATTAAGTACCTCCCCTGCTAAGACGTCAGTTCGCAACCCGTTGATCTCAACTTTTTGTAAAACATTTACCTTTTTTATTAGATTTGTCATTCTTACTTTCTTATTCTTACTTACGTATGGATAAGTAATTTCACGCACTCTGTTGTGCGACCGATTGGTGTAGCGGTAGCGACCCCCAATTCAAATGCTCCTGCGTGGGTCCGGGCTTGGTTTCAAATCCTGTCACGACTATGTATTTTTTGTTTATTTTATTTTTATTTTTGCTTTCACAACGAACTACGTTGTGAGTATGTAGTACGTTACTTAGTAAAGTTATAGTTAGATGAAACAACTTTTAGTAGGGTCTTAGTAAATTTATTTAAACACAAACCTAATACTTAATCCAATAAAATTAACGAGTGAACAAACATGTCATGTTATCATTGGAACAGTTTATACTTATCGTATAAAATCCAGTGAAAAATAAACAATTTAGATCTCTCGCAAATCAGATCAGACTAAGTAATATTATCTACTTACAATTTAAAACAATATCAGTTATCTTTCAATTTTATAAAAGTTAGTAACAGCTCGCGAACGATGAAGCGCAGTTATCATGAACTAAATACACTAGGTATTCCTTCTCGATAAGCAACTCGCTGGGCCAATATTATGACATCTTTCCATCCCCAATAACCTGAAAATAAGAACATTATTACATAATGGCATAGGTTATAAGATAAAAAAACAACCTCTGTAATACTTATCAATTATCATACCACTTACCTAACGTTATTCTGCAACTTGCTGGTATTAATAATAATGTTTGTGGCGTTCACATAGATCTGTTTAGACTTCTTAGTTCTTTCGGCCTGATTTGTGTGGCTTTATATGATTCATATCACCAGTCGATAGAACTGCACCGATTTGACCTACGAAAAGTTAAATAAGTGTTATACATTTATACTCAGGCAATTATTTATTCACAAAGATTCTTCTAATATTTACGACTTACCATTATTCCATGATGCCAAGCAATCTCTTTTATGCTTATATTTTGTTCGTAAAGAACAACTATCTTTGTCCTTTCAAAATTGATAAAATGCACCATTGCTATGCTACACGCACCGAAAATAAAACAAGTAACAAAACCAGTCAGTTAATTTTATTGTTCAATAGAATTTAGTGCACAACTACCTTCAATACAATTTTATTAGTTGATGGTAGTCGTGTAAAGAGTTACCTACTATTATTTTGTAAACGAATAATGTAACTTATAAATTCAGCGCTGTTGACAACTGGTGCGGTAGCTCAGTCGGAAAAGCGTGGACTCGCTCACGTTCAATTGGGGCATCGGTGGTTCGAATCCTAGCAAGCAAATAAGTTTTTGTAAGATTTTATTTATTTGAGTCGTTCAGGCAAACAATTTCGTTAGTGTAGCCTGCATACGGCAACTTTCCATTTACACTATAAAGGGTTACCAATTGGTGACGCAGTGTGTACATTTTAAATTTCAGGCAAATCGGTTTGGTGGTTGTTGAGTTATAGAGGAACAAACATACATCCAAACATCCATCCATCCATCTAAACATCCAAACTTTCGCATTTATAAATTAGTGTATTATAGTGTAAGTGTGATAGTGTGAAAGTGTGAAGTGAAGTGTGATAGTGTGATGTATACATTGTGAATCATCTTCAAGTAACCCGGTGATTCTACAGTTCTACACGTGTTATTTTACGACGGAATACAGAATTAGGGCTTCAAACACGAGTCAGACATTAGCGTATACTACTCAGTATATGAACAAACTTCCATTAGTAACTTAGTGTAGAGTCTACGCTAAGTTAATGCAGTGAGGCTTTGTTACATACGAACTTACACGGTCTTAGTCGCGAAGGAACAGGAGTAGAATCACCTAGCTCTTAAGGGGACTGCGACAGGTGAATTTCCATAAATAACGTAATACAGAAATCATTTAAAATTTAAGCAGATTTTTATCACTTTATGTTGTTAGATTAAGACAATAGGTATTTATCTAGGTTTCTAAATACCTTTATCCAAATAATAACATAAAGTGATAAAGATATGCTCAAATTTTAAATTATTTTGGTATTACGTTCGTATGGACAAGTCACCTGTCGCAGGTCCCTTAAGACGATTTAAAGTGGCACACTATGTTATCTTATTGAACAAATGAATTTGACTTTGACTTTGACTGTCTACACCGTATACAGAAAGTTCGTAATAGCCAACTCTGATGACGGAGTCCTTAAGTCAACTAATTAAAGGCCTACGTCATGAATTAACGACTTAAAAGCCGGGAACGACAATTTAACGTGCCCTACGAAGCACGGAAGTGCTCAGCTGATGTCACTAGCAACCCATCCAAATTGTAACTGCTTAGCCCCTCGATTCTCTTACAAACTTTTTCTCAACCAAAGCAATATTTCAACTATTTCGTTTTGTTTCATAATCTTGTAATGACCAATGAGGTTAGGTTACTTTTTTGTGACGTTTTCTAATAAACCAATGAGGTTTTGAAAATTACTGTCATTTTGGAGAACGAAATAAAACGCAGCGGTAATGATGCCGTAATGGTTGACGTTGTTAGAAAAATTGGGCTGGAGTCATTAACCGACTTCAAAAACAGGAGGAGGTTCTCAATTCGTCGTAATCTTTTATAACTTCAACGATCTATCAAGAAAGTTTTATCAAGCTACGGCACGTAGACAGTGATAAGTGTAATATTATTACATTCATTCACTTCACAAAACATTTACAATTACAATTACATTTACAAGGGCTCAGAATCGTGGCTCCTTTACAGAGAAATTTCCAAGAGGTTGGTGCATGAGACCAATGACCAAAGGGCTGGTGCTTACCTCGGACAGAGGATAAGTCTGGCAATCCAACGAGGTAACGCTGCCAGCCTTTTGGGCACTTTACCTGCGGTCGGTGATCTGAACTCTGTCTTCTATCTTTGGTCATTTATGGATAGAAAACAGAGTTCCTTTTAATTTCGTTGTTTAGGTTAGTTAAGAAGTGTCACTATTTACTGAGTGTTTTTTCTTTGTTTCTTAAATAAATAAAATAATTTTCTATTTACAATTATTTCATTAAAAACATCACAAAAAAATACTTACAAATCTGCAAAATATAACTCAAAGTAAAACAAATTTAATTTACTCATCAGTAGTTAGGTTTTCCCCGGTTCTGGCTCACCGGATCCAGAACCTCCTAAAAAAAAACAAGCGCCGGTTCGACCTCGCCGCCTAAAAAAAAAAAAAAAAAAAAAAAGTTTGGTGTCTTTTCCTAGGTTTTCGGGGTCGCTGAATCGATCTCTGGCATTAATTTTTTGATAGCTTGCACGGATCGTGTGATAGGTAACCGATTTAAAGAGCTCCACTACATTGCTAATCACCTATTAATTAACCTAATTGTTTCCTAATCACCAAGTGAACTCGGTGTGCCATTGTTTGTTAATCACCTCTGACGCATACCTGAAGCTTATTAGCTCATTAGGATGTTCTAGTAAAACAACATTTTTGGATTGATCACAAACCTTTATTTTCTTTAAAATAAGTACAAAATAGTTTGCATAAAAATATATCGTTATTTATGAGGAGGTTTTTTCAACACCAAAATCCCGCAACAGGTATAAACACGTTCGAAAAGTCCAACAGAAGATAGATTGGGAAAAATGGACTCCTTATTAGAAATAAATAATATCTACTATAATCCATCGCATCCAGCTGGGTATGCTAGTATCAACAAACTAGCTAAAGCCATGAAAGGTAAAATGAATAGAGAAGATGTAATTAAATGGTTGCAATCTCAAGAAACATACACACTTCATAAACCAGTACATAGGAAGTTTCCACGAAACAAATATGTATTATCTAATCTTAATGAACTATGGCAAGCTGACTTAAGTGATATGAGAACTTATTCAAAATATAACGATGGTTTTAATTACATTCTTTGTGTTATTGATGTTTTTACCAAATATGCATATGCTCGACCAATGAAAAATAAAAATTCGAGCACCATCAAAACATGTTTAGAAAGCATATTTAATGAGGCTGATACAACACCAACTCATATACAATCCGACAAAGGAACTGAATTTGTTTCCAAGGATGTTCAAAGATACTTAAAAACTAAAAATGTTAATTACTATACAACAAATAACCCCGATATTAAAGCTAGCATTGTTGAAAGATTTCAAAGGACACTTAAAATGAGGATGTGGCGTTATTTTACCCACAAAAATACATATAGGTACATTGACATTTTACAGGATTTATTATATGCTTATAACCATAGCTACCATTCTAGTATTAAGATGTGTCCTTGTGATGTTAATTCAAATAATATAATGACTGTTTGGAACAACTTGTATGATAGAAAAAATGATCGAAATATTACCAAATCCTTACCGAAATTACACATTGGTGACTATGTTAGAATTACAAAATATAAACACATATTTCAAAAGGGTTATGAATCTAATTGGAGTGATGAAATTTTTATAATATCTTCAGTTATAGATCGTTCTCCATTGGTTGTATATACACTAAAAGATTTACAGCAAGAAGATATAGTTGGAACTTTTTATGAAAAGGAATTACAGAAAGTGTCATATGATCCCACCTCTAACTATAAAATAGATAAAATAATTGGTTCTCGCTATTCTGGTAGCAGAAAGCAAGTGTTAGTGAAGTGGAAAGGTTATCCAGATAAATTTAATAGTTGGGTTTTGGTTTCTGAATTAAAAGAATTATGATTAAAGAAAGTTTTTATTTAACATTACTCAGTAACAGTTCTATGGAATATTATCCAGACAATACGACTACAAGATTTTCAACTAAATTACCAAAATCTATCAAGTTGGAGGGAGAATGGTCAGTTGGAGTGGTTGAATTTCAATATCCTTGTACTATGTTTACTGTGCAAGATCATGAAAATATTATTTACATAACGAAATGGATGTTAATACCAATTGAAAAAAAACCTTCACTGGTTTATTATAAAACTCATATTCCAGCCACGAATTATGATAATATTAATCACATTCTATCAGCGTTGAATAACATAAAGGAAAAAATTAGATTTCGATATGATGATATATCAAAGTTTGTATCTGCTACGGTATTGGATGAAAATATCAAATCGTTAAAGTTATCACCCAAGCTTGGTATTCAACTTGGGTTCGAACCCGATAGAAATCTTGTAGAGAATGGATTTGGAAAATGCCCTGCAAATTTACATTTGGGGTTACCATCTCAATTATTTGTTTATTGTGATATTATCGAACCTCAGATAGTTGGAGATGTTATGACTCCTCTCTTGAGAATTATACCTTTGGATCCTGCAAAGTATATATATGGAGCAAATAAAATGCATGTTTTTTCACCACCTCACTACTTACCTGTTATGCGTAGAGAGTTTGACACGCTTGAAGTGGATATAAGATCTAGCACGGGTCAAAAAATACCATTTCAGTTTGGAACAGTGTGTGTTAAACTACATTTCCGAAAATTATAATGCATTCTCGTGATGGTATAACTTGTCCATATGAACATTATTATTCACATCAAGCTGGTTCTGGGATCGGAGTAATTTATAAAGGAGCCCCTTATCAACGCGGTCATGGCATTGGTAGCTTCTTAGGTGGATTGTTTAGATCAGTTTTACCATTACTTTCTAGTGGAGCTCGAGCAATAGGCAAGGAGGCCTTAAATGCTGGTGTCGGTCTTCTATCAGATATGATAAGTGCTCGCCCAATGGAGGATTCAATTAAATCTCGACTTAAAGACGCTAGTTCAAATTTGAAAAGAAAAGCAGATAGTAAAATAGATCGATTGAATATGTCTGGCTCTGGATATATAACAAAAAGAAAACGTCTTTCTTCATTCATTCCACTACCGACCGCCAAAGTGAAAACTATTAAAAAATCAAGAGCTAGACCTAATAATTTAAAAGATATATTTAATTAACTTAAGATGTCTTTTTTACATAGTCATTCTTGTGAGTGCATTAAATCGGAGTTAGATTTATTTGCTTTGCCATCCACACAAACTAGTATCGAAAATGGACTATGGATACACTACAAACCCATTTCATCCCTTGCTGACGATGGTCCTATAGAATTTCAAGTACCCGGAACCGGTGACGATTACATAGATTTATCCCACACGTTGATACACATCAAAGCTAAAATACTTAACCAAGACTCAACAAAACTAGCTGAATCAACCATTGTATCACCAATAAATAATTGGCTTCATTCACTCTTCAGCCAACTAGATGTATATTTGAATCAGAAGCTTGTATCACCTCCAAACAATACGTATGCATATCGAGCTTACATGGAAACTTTATTAAACTATGCTCCTGCAGCTAAAGAATCTCACCTAACTTGTGGTCTTTGGTATGAAGATACTGCTGGGAAAATGAACTCAACCGACGAAAAAAATGAAGGATTCGTTAAACGACAACAGTTAGTAAGTCAAAGTAAGGAAATAGAAATGATTGGACATCTTCATGGTGATATATTTAACCAGGAAAAGTTTTTAATAAATGGTGTTGAAATGAGTGTCAAATTAGTTCGTTCTAGGGAAACGTTTAATCTAATGTCATCTTCAAAGGATTTAAAATTTAAAGTATGCATTACAGATGCAACTCTTATTGTTCGTAGAGCCCGAATCAATCCAACTGTATTACTTGCACATCAGAAAGTTTTAGCCTCTACTACCGCTAAATATCCTATTACTCGTGCTGAAGTCAAAGTTTTAACCATACCTTCAGGGATTCAGGGCAAGACTCTTGACAATATTTTTCTAGGACAAGTTCCTAAAAGATGTATAGTTGGATTTGTAAACAATGCAGCGTTTAATGGGTGTCTGACTAAAAATCCATTCAATTTTGAAAACTATGATTTAAATACATTTTGCTTATACATTGATGGCCAGCAAATACCTTCAAAAGCTTTGCAACCATCGTTTGAGAGTAATATTTTTACTGCTGCTTATCACACACTATTTTCAGGAACAGGTATACATTTTCTTAATGAAGGTAATGGGATATCTAGGGAAAAATATGCAAAAGGATACTGTTTGTTGGCGTTTGATCTAACAGCCGACCTTAGCTCAAATTCAAACACACATTGGAATCTTATAAAACATGGTAGTGTTAGATTAGAAGTTCGTTTTGAGTCTACTCTTACTCAGACTATAAATTGTATTGTTTATGCAGAATTTGATAATGTTATTGAAATAGATAAGAACCGTAATGTAACCGTAGACTATAGCAGTTAAGTTAACATTGTTTAGATAAAAGTGTTTGTAATAAAAAACATCACACATATTCCAATCTTTTATTTATGTCCTTGCACGATGTTTATAAAGAAGTTCAGTTTATTTAGTTCCACATTCTTGATTTGAAGATTAAGCATATCACAGCTTTAATACGCGAAAGGTTGATTGAATATGAACACAATTGAGATTCAAAAATATTTGAACAAAATCCATCCTACTTTACAAAAAAATGTATATGCAGCAAACAGGTTACCCCTACACGTTAAAGTTCCAACGTACCTGATAAGCAATTTGGACACCGACAGCATGCCAGGTTCTCATTGGGTGGCCATACACATAGATAGAAATAGGTTTGGTGAGTATTTTGATTCATATGGACGACCACCTACAGGATATCATAGGGATTTCTTGAACAGGAATTCGAAGCAGTGGGATTTTAATAGGTATAGATTACAAGATGATTTTACATCAGTTTGCGGAGAATATTGTATAACATATCTTTATAACAAATTTTATGGAAATACAATGATGGATTTTATTAAATTATTCAGTAGCAATAAAATAAATAACGATATATTTTTATGCAAACTATTTTGTACTTATTTTAAAGAAAATAAAGGTTTGTGATCAATCCAAAAATGTTGTTTTACTAGAACATCCTAATGAGCTAATAAGCTTCAGGTATGCGTCAGAGGTGATTAACAAACAATGGCACACCGAGTTCACTTGGTGATTAGGAAACAATTAGGTTAATTAATAGGTGATTAGCAATGTAGTGGAGCTCTTTAAATCGGTTACCTATCACACGATCCGTGCAAGCTATCAAAAAATTAATGCCAGAGATCGATTCAGCGACCCCGAAAACCTAGGAAAAGACACCAAACTTTTTTTTTTTTTTTTTTTTTTTTTAGGCGGCGAGGTCGAACCGGCGCTTGTTTTTTTTTAGGAGGTTCTGGATCCGGTGAGCCAGAACCGGGGAAAACCTAACTACTCTCATCCAACAACATCACAGAATGACAGCTGAATTCTAATAAATTACGAGTAACATATAAAGGACGACAATAACTGGAGGGAACTCCAGTTATTAAAATATTGTAATCTGTAAAAAGGCTCCACCGTAATTTAAACTTCATCGCTTAGAGATAAAATTTATAACCGTTCGCAGATGCTACGTTAAAGTTCAGAAGAGCTTTACTAAAACGGTGAAATTACTGGGTTTATTGGCTAACAAAAATACTGTAGGGAATACTCGAAATGAAAAACTAACTCTGGTACTAACGCTCTACTTATAAACTCCACTCAATTTCAACAACCATTTGGTGAGATTGTGGCTAAACAAAGGTCTATCTACAATAACAAGCAATTAAATCAATAATAAAAACCCGGCTGATCTGAAAAGTTGGAACAGTATTTTTTTCTAAATGAGATATCTGACGATTTTTCCTAAACGTTGTGTAAGTTGACACACAGATGGCTGTGTGTAAATTAAATGCTTAGGTTATTTGAGATATATCCTAAATGGATTAACCAATTTCGATGCAGTTTGGTTTAAACGTTGCGTGTGACTAAATAGAGTGTTTTAGTATGCGTTTTGTTTAGCAATTCCATTAAAAAAAAGATAAATTTGGGACCGAACGTCAATGCACTATTCCACAGCTAGTAGAAGAGTTTTTATTTCGTGTTCCAAGGTACCCTAACGACTATAAAACGTAGCAAGGTTCTAATTCAATTAACTTATTTCCCTTATTAATAACTTGAGCAACTTTGTCAAAGTAACTTGGCCCTTTGAGAGAACTTGACGTCAATATTACTAAAGTTAAACATAAAGATTATAAATGGCACAGGCCATGAACGATGATACACTGTTGGCTTTAAAATTTCTAAACGCTTTAAATAATAATATCTGGGCGACCGAGCTATGCTAGGGTGCAAATAGAGAAAAATAAAAAAAAAATAAAAAAAAACTTACAAAAAATAAAATTTTACTGGCTGAGATTCGAACTCGAAGCCTTCGGCTGAAAGGCGGATACCCAATCACTCTGCCACTTTGGTCTCAACAATTTTTTTTAAATTACGAACCGCATTGCACTGGTAAATCTTTTTGCGTGAAAATGCCGAGAAAACGAATTTTCCTAGCTAGATCGATTTTTCGCCCCCTTAAACCACCGTACCGCAAATCTCATCGAAATCGTTAGAGCCGTTTTCGAGGACGTGAGAACAGACAAACAAACAAACAAATATTGCTCGTTTAAAATAGGATATTTGTCATCTAGATAGTCAAATCAAATCATAGTGTTACATTTATTCACACTAGCTTTTTGCTTCGCTAACGTAAATGTTGATTTTGCAATTATTCTAACATTCGCGCGCGGAATCAGGACGGAATAGTAATTATTTCTCAGTTAGAAGATTCAGGGAACTTCAAGCTTTCAGTCTATCAGATCTAAAATTTTGCCATAAACAAGACATTACAGAGGAAAGGGTCGACAGGCAGTCGGGCGGATATGAAAGTAGTCTCATAGGTTAATTCTTTCATAGGGAATAGAACTTAAAAAAAAATCGTTGTGCTTTTTTATAACGACTCACTTTGTTCGACTGGCTCTCCACTGGAGAGCTATTTAGATAAGCGGATGTATCACTGAAAAGAAAACTAGGCCCCATACCGTGTTTGTTGCCCTGATTCTTCACGGTATTGGTCGCGAAAGAACAGGAGTAGAATCACCTAGCTCTTAAGACGACTCAAAACGATCATAGTGGTCCTACTGATTAATGATTTTAGAATTTTAAACTTAAACATTTTCTAGTCAATTGAAACGTGTACCCACGACCTATAAATTGTATTTTTATCTTCTATCTCCTAGTATGAACAACATCTGTAAAATGAGAATCTTTTGCGTAGGAATTTCATTAAATTTTAATTTATTTTCCTTCCTTTATTGTTTCACTTATTCACCCACTCCTACTTAAAGATATAAACAGCAGTTCAAAATATAAGAATAAATACTTTTAGACGAAAGAAAAATAAGAAGTAATAAAGTACAGACTACAGACAAAACTGTCATTATAAAAATGAATGTTTGTATGTTTGTCCTTTATTCGTTATAAGCCTTTTACATTTGAAAATGAAGAATCTTATCAAAATTTTCAATTCCAATAAGATTAAGATAACATTGTTCATTGTCAAATGTATTACTTCCTAAGTGTGGTTTAATACTATAAAAATTAAAAATCATCATCATAAGCCATTGATCTGATTGTCATGAAACAATGGTAGGGGGCTTCTGAGGATGCCCTCGTGAGTTTTCTACGCCAAAAATCTATAAAAAATAAAAAACTGGGGCGGTACGAATTTGGCCAGGTCAGCTTAAGCTGGTGGTTTTTGCTGGGGACCAAGACCAGAGAAATAGACAGGAGACAGTGTCATTTAAATTGACGGTTCTCTGTCTCCTTCTCTTTCGCACGCCCGTACAAAGCCAGTCTCTTGTCTCGGTCTCCTGTCTCAGAAACCGCCGCCTTTAAGATGAATAAGTATGATATTGAAGTGTTTCCCGTAAAAGAGAAAAATATAATCACATAAAAGAAGAAAAAATATGGTCTATTCAAAAACGGCCAAGGATGATCTATTTATAAAACTGAAGAAGTTCATAACTAGGTCAAACAAACCTCTTTTAAAAATACTAGCCCAATCTTATTAGAGCTCTCTAATTAAACTGAAAATTATCCTCTTAGCGCGATCTCAGGTTTCCCCAAGTTTCATTAATAAAGAATACCGGGAGAGTAAAGTAGAGCAGATTTTTCTAACCAGATTATGTCAAAACTTCAGAAAGTTTAAGTCCGGGAGTTTTGTCATACTTTTGTTGGGTTTTGTTTAATTATTACTTTACAGAATATACCCTTTTCACGTCAAATTATTCGAAATTTTGTTACCCACAACTTACTTTATCGTTACATCATTTTCAGTCGTTTTCGTAAGGAAAAGATCGATAACCGTCAATGTGTCGATTAAGTAACAACGGTTGTTATTAATCAGGTTTTAGAACCAGAAGTAGAATTTAATTAACAAAAAACATAAAAGTACAGCCGAAATCAGTTTACTCCGATTTTACACAAACAATTATCAAAATAACAAAGGAAACAAACAATCGTTACTTTCAAATATTAACCACTCGATTAACCATCAAAAATACACAAGAAAAATAATGATCTGACTTACTGCAAATTGTACCGACAACGAACCAGACAACATTTCTCTACGACGTTCACCGAATGAATGACTTCGGGAGCGCTGGCGCGGCCGTATTTATGCAAGTCGGTCGGATGACGCAACAATTTGCATTGAGTCAACAAAAATCCGCTAATTCGGCCTCTCCTGACGTCGGCGCGTCCTCGCCCGCAGCTGATGGTGTCGGTGCAGGAGCAGGAACCTCTACCTCGACGTCGTGGCGATCTACTTCGGTAGACTGGTCTCGGGAGTCATCTGACTCATCATCCTAAAGTCATATTGTTTGCATTAGTACACAGTCAACCGTTGAAACTGAAAGTAAGAGTGACTCAATTACTTTCAGTGGCTTCGGATATCCCTCGTCAGGATATCGAGGACGATTGGAGAATCACCCTCGAGCAAGCAATTGCTCACCGTATACTTCCCTCGTCGGGGTATACAGTCTTCAGCACAGAGCTCGCAAGATACGCTGGACCAATGCTTCAGGCCTCAGAGAGACACATTGGCATTCGTGAGTCGGTCAGAGCCCTCAGGGTGACCTCACCGTATACTTCCCTCGTCGGGGTATACAGTCTTCAGTGGAGAGCCCTCAGGATGCACTGGACCAATGCTTCAGCCTCAGGGAGACACATTGGAATTCGTGAGTCAGTCAGAGCCCTCAGGGTGACATTCTCAGCCCACCGTATACTTCCCTCGTCAGGGTATACAGTCTTCAGTGGAGAGCCCTCAGGATGCACTGAACCAATGCTTCAGCCTCAGGGAGACACATTGGAATTCGTGAGTCAGTCAGAGCCCTCGGGGTGACATACTCAGCCCACCGTATACTTCCCTCGTCGGGGTATACAGTCTTCAGCGGAGAGCCCTCGGGATGCGCTGGACCAAACGTTCACAGGGTCAGGCGTCCACAAGACCAGGCGTCCTTCGATGTGCAGCGCTCAGGCGCCACGGAAGCAACGTGCGAAGCGGGTAGCCCGCCTGCACCACCAATGCTCGTCCCAACTCGCGAACGACGACTCGAACGACGGCTCACACGGCTGCGCGAGAGACAGCTCCCACGGCTGCACAAGCGATGGCTCGCCCGACAGCGCAAGCGACGGCTCGCCCGGCTGCACGAGCGAAGGCTCGCCCGACGGCGCGAACGTCGGCTCGCACTGCTGCACGAGCGAAGGCTCGCCAGACAGCGCGAACGACGGCTCGCATGGCTGCACGAGCGACGGCTCGCATGGCTACGCAGGCGACGGCTCGCCCGACAGCGCAGGCGACGACTCGCCCGATAGCGCAGGCGACGGCTCGCCCGACAGCGCAGGCGACGACTCGCCTTACGCAGCCACCACGCACACACATACCATGACACGTCACGCATGTGTGATCCCAGTAAGTAACTGCTAACATAAGAAAAACGTTCAAAAAAATGCGGCATCTCAGATTAGATCACAGGTCACATAAAAAATAACAGATCACAGGTTACAGATTAAAAATCACAGACCAGAGATCTTACCAACCGTACCTTTTATCTTAGTCCGTCCATCACCTACGAAACTATTAGTCAGATTAAGACAAAAACAGACAAAAACTCTCGTGCCGAAGATCGCGGCACACGTCCACTGCCAGCGGCATTCCCTGCATGCCTGGCGCATCGCCGTCGCACGACAGCACCTGCGTGGGCGTCTACAGCAGCCGCCAGCGCACCCGCGCCGCCACCAGCCGCGCCACGCGCACCGGCCACTGTGCTACTGCCTGCGCCAGTATGCTGAACACCTTGTTGTAAAGGACATGCGTTGAACTTCACTGTACACAGAGAAAACTTTATTAAAAATGTGAGATCACCAAGCGCAAACTTCATTTCACATACTCACCATGACAAGCTCGGCTTCACCTGACCTAGACTCACTACTCTGCAAAGATATCAAACCTTGATAGTAAGTTAGGTACGTTTGCGCAGGTTAGAAAACCCAGCTCCAGTGTGCATATCACTCGATGGAGTAGCTCGATACCTTTATGAACAATTAATATCAAAACAAAATCATAGACACAGACGAGAACGTCACCTTCATTACTGAGGAGAGATCAGAACACCAGGTTAACTTTAATTTAGTTACCAACTTGACTATGAATGTGCACTAAAGCATGTCATAGCTGTTAACCTACGCGTCATTTATGCCGCGTATGATTATCAGAACCATCAGTTCTTCAATTCAACTAAAAACCTTACAAACAAAACAAAACGTCAACTGCTTCGTTCCGTTTCACAACCTACCAATGACCAATGAGGCCAGGTCTACCCTGCCGTAATGACGCTTTCAAACAAATTACCAACAAGATTTAGCAAATCACTGTCACTTTGGAGAACGAAACAAAACGCAGCGGTAACCATACCCGAATGATTGACGTTGCAAAATAGAGGAATCCAGTTCCTAACTTAAGCCCTTAACTATACGCAGATGCAGCAGTGATCGGCGCGCGCATTCGGCGTAAGTAGGGGAACTTATCCGATGTTGTGTTTATAACCTCAAAAAAATGTTTGATATGCAGCTATCACGAGTACGTGAACGAGCCTCACAACGGCGTGAACGCGAGCGAGGTAGATGGTCGTGTCGGCGCAATTTGCTACGGCTACGCCTTGCCCTACGGCGCAGCGGCTCAACTAACCTCTCTCGTAAACGAGATGAACATGGCATCACAGATTTGAAATAACGGCTGTTTGTTTTTAATCCAATAAAAATTTAACTGAGACAAATCAATAGATGTGAGCTTAGGCCAATCCCACCATCTGATTTTAATCCAATAAAGACAAAACAATAGATGTGAGCTTAGGCCAATCTCACTTACTGATTTTAGTCCAATAAAGACAAAACATTAGATGTGAGCCTAGGCCAATCCCACTTACTGATTTTAGAACCAGAAGTAGAATTTAATTAACAAAAAACATAAAAGTACAGCCGAAATCAGTTTACTCCGATTTTACACAAACAATTATCAAAATAACAAAGGAAACAAACAATCGTTACTTTCAAATATTAACCACTCGATTAACCATCAAAAATACACAAGAAAAATAATGATCTGACTTACTGCAAATTGTACCGACAACGAACCAGACAACATTTCTCTACGACGTTCACCGAATGAATGACTTCGGGAATTTTTTTAAAATTTTTTAAAATTTTTTCGGACGGACTTTTATGTTGGCTGGTCACGTGTCGACCTTTGCAACGTTACCGGACTATGGCGAGAGCAGAAGGCTCTACGCCGGATAAAGATAGGTTGGGGCAACATGCGCAAGGGCACCACTTAGGTACGGACCTCGGCTTGGGCTGTCGCCAGGGGAGGGTTTTTTGAGGACGGCCGCAGCCCAGAAGGGGCGGAAACGGAGAGAGAGACTACGTCTTCGACCCCGCCGGCGGGGTCGGTGTCGTGTGGAGTGTATTGTGTATACTATCTAACGCGGATGACTAGATCTCCGCCGCGTTAGCGGCGGTGATCTTGTCGTCGGGGTCACCAAGAACGTGTCTTGGTCGACGTCGGGATTTTGTATCGAAGATAACGATCGGATAATCGGGGAGGTTTGAGACCAGAGGGTTCGGATGATGAGGCGCCGAATCATAAAAGCGCCGTGAGGCGCGCTTCATGAATTCGGCGATGGACTCAAGTCCGAGGTCTCGGTGGAGGTCTACATTGCGCACGTACCACGGGGCATTGGTGGCATTACGGAGGAATCTATTTTGGACTATTTGGAGTTTATCTATATGATAAGATTGGGCAAACGCCACGGAGGCGTACGTCATGACGGGTCTGATACAGGCTTTATAGAGCGTCAACTTATTTCTAAGTGACATTTTGCTCTGTTTGCCCAGCAAAGGAAAGAGGCGACTAAGAAAGAATTTAGCGCGGTTTCGAACAGTAACGATATGTTCGCTAAAGGTGAGGCGACTATCAAGGGTAACACCTAAGTAACGAGCTTTTTTGGCCCAAGGAATGGGTTCACCAAAAAGAAAGATTGGTCGGGGGGATTTGAGTTTACGCGCGGGAGGATCCACGGGGTCCACGGGGGCCCTTATGACTTCGGGAGCGCTGGCGCGGCCGTATTTATGCAAGTCGGTCGGATGACGCAACAATTTGCATTGAGTCAACAAAAATCCGCTAATTCAGGATTCATTTGAGTTTTTTTTAAAGATATAAACCAACCCTTAAATTAAAACTTAATAAAACCCCCCGACAAAAAGAGCTTATGATCTTCAACTGCCTGAACAGATTTTCATCAATCATAGCAAAAACACTCTCGACAAAGAAACCTTTCAAACAAAACAATAATAATTAAAATCGGTTGATCCGTTCTCTGACAGATGTTAACCTTTGTAAGTTAGGTACAGTTGTTCTATCTCACGAAGGCGGGTGAGCTATACTTGTAGTTTTGACGAGCTCATGTGTGCGTAACTGTAGATGTAGGTAAACTCGGAAGATACCACCAATACTAAGCGCTCCCGAGCTTACAGACACAGAAACAAAGTGCATGTGCACCTACTGTCACGTCTCCCAGAAGGGGATAGTGAGCAATTGATAGTAAGAATTGAGAGTAAGAAAACGAAAGTATAAGTTGTACAAGATTTATTAAAAACAAGAGAAAGAAGTTAAGAGGGGTAGGTCGTGGGTCGAGCGAGCCTGGTCAGATTTTAAAGTCAACGGCTTTTCCAAGAAATACCGCACTCTCCTGGATAGCAATCCCGTCCGCCAGCCTTCAGAACTGTGCGCAGCCGGGAAGCAGGAAGAGGCGGCACCGACGAAGCCGAGATCCGTTGGAAGAAGTCTTCGAGTTCGGTAGTATTTGTTCTTGAAGCTTGCAGTCTGGTTCTTGTTTCTTCCAAGTGTGAACGTGTTCCTGTAACCGCCAAAACCCCAGCATTAGCACAGCAGTTAAGAAGGGGTTTTAGGGAAAGCCCAAGGTTTGCACAGTACTCCCGAAAAGACTAGAAGCATCCCCAAGGCAGAAAGAAATAAGAGGCGGCAGTTACAAGTTTAAAAAGTTTAAAATGAAATCGAGAATTTGAAATGAAATGAGTAGGTATTTAAAGTCTAAGTAGTGAAAGGGAAATCTAGTCATTATTACAAGGTTCAGTAAAGTTTAAATTATGATGAGAGGAAGTTAAAATACAAGCGCATAAATAGTGTAACGGTCTAAAAGTCGTTACGCCCGTTCAAACGAAGAAAGACGCTGTGGAAAGAAACAGTTAAAATTGCACACACAGAAAGCAGTAATAACAATGCACAACTTACCCAAGTTATGGGAACACAACACAGAAGTTATTGAGAATTTATTTGTAAACGTAAATGACTGTTTTACGTAATAAAATATGTAGGTCAAGTTTAATGAAAGTGACGTGAGCCCGCCTTGAGTAATCGCAAGCCACTGGCTCGAGGACCGGCTGCGAAATGAGCTCCCCACCGTAGGTTTGCGGCCGCAGATTGACACATAGTAGTCGTGCCAACATTGCGTCCGCGCGCCTTTTAGCTATGAGAATGTTGTTATACAGATAGAAAAAAGTAGGTTAAAAATATAGAAATATAAGAAATAAATACAACGTTACACTACACACACAATAGGCAATATGCGTCTGATTCAAAAGCGGGTTAAATGTATTTTATTATGAACATTGTTGCTTTAGAGGTATGTGTGTGTAATTATTTTGTGAGCTAACCTTAACTAATGTTACGTTAATGTTAAGATTAAACTCATTGTTTTCAAAAAAGACAGTTTTATTATACTTTTACCATATTTAATCATTATGCTGGATAAGCAAGACAATATTTACAGAATGATTAGTTTTACTTAAATACGGCATGGCAACATTAAAACATTCTAATCTAATTAATCTAACCTAATCTTTAACTAATCTTTAATAATAAATACTTTATGTAGGTACTTACTCTTATTTTGTCACTTGTGGTCTCGGCCGTAGTTGAGCAGCGAATGATCCCTCGGTATCGCCACCGTCTCTTTTATAGCAAGTAGTAAACAACAAGATGGCGGCGATCCACCGGATATCGACGCTCAACTACTTCCAGAATATCCGCAAACAATTTATTTAAATAGAGAATATTGTCTTATAATTATTTTAAATATTTATAATAAATAATAGAATTAATTGTAACTACCTTTTCCATAAACCACGGATTTATCTACTTTCCATTTTTAAACAACTGTTACGATACGTGGTTTATGGAAAGGTACAACTATGTGCTAAAATCATTCCTAAAATTCATAAATAATAAATAATCGCTAACAGATTTTTAATATTAAACCATTTTCGATTAGAAAATAAATTTTAAAAATTGCAAAAAATAGTAGGAATTTCAAAATACTTGAAAAGGATGTGAAAGGATGTGACGACACGAGTTCATAAGAAAAGTCAAGGACGAGTCAGATATGACGATCCATAGATAAGTTTTTTTTTTAATTTTCACAATTCCTATACTCGAACTTATTGTTGTCACAGATTACTGTTGTACTTAGTATCAATTTGACGTCACACGTCAAAGTTCACAAATTGTTACTACAACAGTAATCTGTGACAACAATAATAATCGTGTTTCAGATGCGTGAAAATATTGGTAAATTTCAAAAATTATTTTTGTTATAAAATTTTAGTATTTCGGCGCTGGAATTTTTATGACGGTTATTTGACGATATAACCTATCGATTAAAACCATAAAAAAAATTGATGCATATTGCCTATTATGACCAACCCGCCTTCGTAAGATGGAAAAACTGTACCTATATAATTCTAATGAACTTTTTTGACTCTATTTACTTCGGAAAGATTTCCCCAAACTGTAATAGCATAAAAATAAATAATGAAAGAGAAAGATTAAAACAAAAGGCTTCTCACACGAAAAAGTATTCCCTTTCCACGAACAGTCTAAATTATACGTAATTACCTACTAATTGCACACTGCTTTCCAATTTACGTATCCTTATTTAATTTACGCGTGAAATAAAAGAATTCTATTCGGAACAAAAGGAACTATAAATAAGTCTATTTACAATCAAGATAAGGTCCAGAGACAATGAGAATGCTTGTCTCTGCAACAAAGGAAATAAGTGATGCCTTTCCTGAAAATGTTTTTAAAACGAGGAAAAACGAACAGGTGACTTTGAAAGATATTATATATGTGAAAGTGTGTTTATTTGTTTGTTTATTTGTCCTGCTTTCACGTCAAAACAGAGCGACAGATTGTGATTTTTTGTGTGGAGATAGTTGGAGGGCTGGAGAGTAACATAGGCTACTTTTTATTCCGGTACCACTCGAGCGAAGCCGCGGGCATCAGCTAGTCATTATATAAATGCGAAAGTTTGGATGTTTAAGATGTATTGTGTCCAATAGTAATTTCGCCATTAATAAGTTCCATTTGGACCTCCTGTATAATGTTTGTCGCGATTAATGCTTTTCATTGTTTTTTCTGAAATACTTTTACCTAACCCGCAATCCAAGACCTTCTTATTACGATTCATCTTGAGCCAAGGCTGTGAGAAGCTTCATAATATTGGGTTTCTTATTTAACACAAGCTTTTTGAGTTTATTTTTTCAATGTCGTCCATTTTACAGTATCGAACAGTTTATGAGTTGTTCATTTTCAAGTTTCTAAGAATGTCGTTGAATTGTTATTTCATAAGTGTATGTATGTATGTATTCATGGTTATCTGTGTATGTTTTGACTTGCCTATTACGTAATATAACGTTCTGGTGAATAAATGGAAATGAAATTGAAATTGAAACTGAAACTGTTCAACTGTTCCAAGCGCACCCATTATTTGCAAGTGGCGAAAAAAAGTAATTCAAAAAATTAACGTTAGATGAACTAAATTCCGATGTACTTAGCCTATTTTTTTGTTCTTTTTCTCATAATAACTTAACTTTTTGCTCCGTAAGCCACGCTGATGTTTTATTTTCTGCTCAACAGAGCATAACACTTACTTAACAACAGTGAAGTATTGTTGATGAGCTAGTGGCCAAGTTTGGTGAAGAAGTTTTTAGGCCGCCTATAGGCCTCCTTCATGGCTTAAGGGCCTGGCGAACGTATATACTTACCTAGGAACGTAATACCAAAATAATTTAAAATTTGAGCATATTTTTATTACTTTATGTTATTATTTGGATAAAGGCAGTATTTATCTAGGTTCCTGTTACACTTTTGTTCCAAAAAACTTACTATAGAACAAATGAAAAGAAAAAATGTCAATTTTGGTGTACCTACAAAGATTTCAATTCAATTTGTTTACATTTCTTTTTAGGTAAGTTTTTCGGAACAAAAGTGTAACAGGAACCTAGATAAATACCTACTTTCTTAATCTAACAGCATAAACTGATAAAAATTTGCTTAAATTTTAAATGATTTCGGTATTACGTTTTATAGAAATTCGCCGGTCGCAGACCTCTTAAGGGCTTAAAAGCCGGGATCGACAATTTAACGTGCCCTCCAAAGCACGGAAGTGCACAGCTGTTAATGCCACTAGCGGTCACCCATCCAAACAATGACGGCTCAGAAGTGACCTGAAGCTGACTTCTGAGAGCAGAGTCATCAAAAATAAAAATGAAAATAAGTACCTATGTAATTAATTTCGTGAGCCAACAAAGTTCATGCATTCAACTTATAATTCCTTCCTTAATCGCCCTTCCTTCTATTTAATCGAAGGTACAACATGTTACTAATATGTTAAACCTGGAAGGTAAATTCAGAGAGGGCCTTGTCAGAAGACATTAGAGATGGGCCCATATTACGTTAGATGGGGCCTTGTTAGAGGACATTAGAATTGGGCCCACTACTAATTGCATGTGCGGCTAATTGAAACATTAGCAGTCGGATTGAGATCAGTTAAATGGGATTGAAACGTGCGAGGAATCACTGACCCTTAATATTAGGGAGATAGAGTTGACATTATTGCTTACGATTTGGTAATTACTATAAATCGATACACTTCGATGGGTATAGGTTTATCTGCTTGTCTTTATTGCTCGGATTACAGAGCCAAAATAATTGCAAATGGTTTAGCAATAACAATAATGGAATGATAATTTCCACTTGTAGGTACTGATAGAGAGTTTGTATCGATAATTCTCCGCTTTCGCCGCGTTTGGCGTTTTTTAACCGACTTCAAAAAAATGAGGAAGTTCTCAATCCGTCGGAATCTTTTTGTGCTTTTTTTATGTACCTATCATCGATTACACATAGACGCCTAGATCGATTTGAAAAATTATTTTTCTGTTTGAAAGAATTTTTTTTAATGGGTTTCCGATTGGCGCCACAAAAATTTGGTGAGGGTCTGTCGAGGATCTTCGGAGTTATGAACAGAAATGCACCTCGAGAGTGCAGAAAATTTCACAGTTTATAACATTGAAGTCGGTTTTTTAAACTTTTAATTTGGCCAATAATTGGCAAACAATTATTGTAAGTGTGCGATATGCTGGTGGTTGCATTTGGCTTCTGGATTAAATTTAGTCTCGACAGTAAACTACTGTTTGTTTGAATATTTTGACATTGTAAACCTTATAACCAGGAAAATTTGTATGCACATAATAATGTTCGGTTGCGCTTTATAAACAATTGTATTTCGAATTAGTCGGCTAGTAGTTATTTTAATTAGTAGTTGTATCGTTATTTTAATTGACTCTGTATTTTTGTGGGTATTTATGTCAATAAAGATATATTGTATTGTATTGTATTGTAGTTTACTCTCGGGTATAAACTTATCCAGTTTGGTTGAATCCAGCCTAATTCGTCGATCACCGATGATAAAAGTAGCATGTCTATAAACAAAATACTTTCAACTCCATTTGCACAGAATACTTCGATTAAACTTCACCGTTGTCTGCGCTGAAAGTTTCACCGTCCCAGTAATAATTTACGACAAATCGAGACAAATAGCACGTCGCGAGCTCTTTCACTACGATGAGACACAACAAAGCTTTTATACAACCAATATAAAACTGCTGAGTTGATTGCCTGTATTTCGAAACTGCGCCCGTGAAGTTTGTGCCTCAAATATCTTTAACTAGCGGACGATGGATCACCGAAAAGAAAGCTAGGCCCCATACCGTGTTTGTTGCCCTGATTCTTCACGGTGTTGGTCGCGAAAGAACAGGAGTAGAATCACCTAGCTCTTAAGACGTTTCAAAGTGGTCATAACGGTCCTACTGAATAAATGATATTTGATTTTGATTTTTTTTTTTTGACGCCCGAGGCTTCGTACTCGTGGACTATAATTTTTTTACGCCACGGGAACTGTATATTTTTCCTGAAAGTAGCGAATGTCCAATATCTGGTCATTATCTATCTATATTTCAAATTTCAGGCAAATAGGTTTTGTGGTTGTCGAGTTATACAGGAACAAACATACATCCAAACATCCATCCATCCATCCAAACATCCAAACTTTCGCATTTATAATATTAGTGTTATTAGTGTGATGTGATGAGTGAAAATTAGCTAAAAAAATCAAGAAGAACTCTAAAAGAACGTGTTTTAAACTTTTAATAGATTTTCAGTTTGATAAAAATTTTATCCCGGAAAAATATTCGTAGTCTATGCGGGCAAAACCGTCTGTAGTTCTAAATATTTGTACTACTTCATAGTTGAGTTCAGTGTAACTATTTAACTTGATAACTAAATAATAAAATACTGAAAGGTAAATGTACAAATAGAGTATTTCAGTATTTTATAGGTATATATATATATTTTCATATTTTATATATTTCATTTCATTTCAGATGAAAAGTTGAGGTACTATCCTACTAAGTCAACATGGCTGTCGTATTTATATAGGCTGATGTTAATAGCCCCCAACCTAATCCATTCTTTACATATGAATATGAATAAATGTTATTCCTAAAGTTTTGCATACGTGTTTTGAATATGCTTTGGTTTAATCCCGAAACGTACCCAGCTTTGTCTGTGAAAACCTTTTTGTTCAGATTGTTTTGCTTATAAATATGAAGCGAGCGAAATATTTATTGCTTCAACACCAACATCTTTTTTGTATTTTAATTTATAAGACGGTGAGAATAGAATAGAATATTCTTTGAAGTAATTGTTAATTGTATACAATGCTTTTCAACCCCAAACTAAATAAATAAATATTGCTGGACATTCTACACAGCGCCATCTAGCCCCAAACTAAGCAAAGCTTGTACTATGGGAACCAGATAACTGATAGAATACTTATATACTTTTTGTACATGAATACTTATTATACTTTATAACACCCAGACACAGTACATACATCTATGTTCATCACACAAATGTTTGCCCTGGATGGGAATCGAACCCACGACCTACAACGCAGAAGGCAGAGCTACTACCAACTGAGCTAAGAGGCCAGTCAAACGAAGGTGGTAATTTGGATCATCGGGGCTAAAGTGGCCACTTTTGGTGTTTCATTATGTTTCAAACATAATAGTAGATTGTTACACAAAAATCGAAAGTAAACCTATTTAGACACAAGATGGCGTACGAGCTTAGCGGGGGCCAAATCCAGCTCAAAATCTCTCCAGATCCAGCTGGGATATTTTGTTTCACCCGTAAAGTCGCTCACTCAGATTTGTTCCAACAAAAAATATTTTTTTACGATGAATATTTTGAAATGGTAGAAAATGGTTGAAAAAAGTGTTATATATTGTGTTTGTTTATGTAAAGTAATTTATTTATTTATTATTAAAGTAATTAACTTTAATGGTGTTCGTAAAAAACAATTTGGTGGAACGAATCCGAGTTAGCGACTTTACGTGTGAAACAAAATACCCCAGCAGATCCCGATCCGGATCTAATAAAACACACATTAAGCTCATCACATAGGTACATGTCTGTACAGGATAAATAACCAACCCACAACCTACAGTTATAAATAAATAGTCTCCATGTCACGTAATGTTTAATCAAACTATTTGAATGGATTTAAATATCATTTGCAAATGGATATTATCTACAATAACAGGACAATTTAAAAACAGCAATCTTTTTAGCTTTAAAGTTATTAAAAACTAGAAAAATCTCAGAATTTTCCATTTACCACGACCTAGATATAAAAGGGAATTCCTTTTACCTCTCCCATTCGTTGCATCGAATAGAATTACAAAATGCTTGCCAAATACAGGTCAAAGTAAAATCCGAGATTTTAAAGCTCCAGTGATTTTATGCAAAGCTATGCTGTGTACAGTACAGCCGCTTTGCTAATGTTATATTTAAACCCCCACGAAAAAGGGGGGTGTTATAAGTTTGTAGTGTGTATTGTGTGTCTGTGTATCTGTGTGTCTATAGCATGGAAATTTTTACATTACTTTTTGGATGACTTTCACATTTATAATATGGGTACGGATATCTGGACGACCGAGCCTTGCTCGGGTGCAAATAGAGAAATTTTAAAAAAGAAAAAAAAACTTACAAAAAACAAACTTCTAATGGCTGAGATTCGAACTCCAGAAAAGTCTACTTATAGTCGTATTGCTCATTACATATACGGACTAAAGTGAAGGAAAAAATGTCATTTTTCCTTCAATTTTGACATAAAACGCATCAAAACTAATCAAAATTGAAGGAAAAATGACATTTTTTCCTTCACTTTTAGTCCGTATAATGAGCAATACGACTATAGTCGGGTTTTTGTTCATACATATTAAATAGGTACTTGTTTGAGTAGGAATTATGCCAACTTGTTGAAAGATTTTTTTTTTCAAAAGTTTTCTTTTTCCACATAAAAACTCACAAAAAACTTTGAGAACTCACGATAACTTTAAGGCAAGTTATTTTCAAAAAGAAAAAACAAAGTTCTGTGGGGAATTCCGTTAAAAACATTCTATGAAATATTAACGAATTTATTGATGCACGGCCAGGATTCGAGCCCACGACCTTCAGATAGAGAATCGAGGAGAAATAGTCTCCTAGACTCTCGATCTGAAGTCGTACCTACCCGCTTGTTCAACACGTTTCTTGCCAACATTAGAAGGGACACTGTATGCTCTACTCTCGTAGAAAAAATCACCACTTTTATTGCTCCAAAATGTCGACTTTACAAAATATTCGAGCTAGGGAATGAATTCGCTGGGATTTTCTGAAGCCAGAAGAAACTTTTATTTTGTGCCAAACTTACTTTCAGCAAATACTTTGTTGTGATGCCTCTTACCTTCTACGCCGTGAGTTACCAAGGTTTAACAGATGGATGAGATATTTCAGTAATTAAAATAAATAAATAATGCTGGACATTTCACACAGCATCACATAGCCACAAAGTTAGCAGAGCTTGTGTTATAGGAACATTTCATTTTCAATCACATCACATCACATCACACTTCATACTAATCACACTATCACACTATCACATCACACTATCACACTAATATTATAAATGCGAAAGTTTGGATGTTTGGATGTTTGGATGGATGTTTGGATGGATGTATGTTTGTTCCTCTATAACTCGACAACCACTGAACCGATTTGGCTGAAATTTAAAACATAGATAGATGATGACCGGGAATAGGACATAGGCTACTTTTTATCCCAAAAAATGAACGGTTCCCGTGGGATAAACAAAATAGTAGTCCACGCGGGCGAAGCCGCGGGCGTCAGCTAGTCACACTAATCACATCACATCACACTAATATTATAAATGCGAAAGTTTGGATGTTTGGATGTTTGGATGGATGTTTGGATGGATGTATGTTTGTTCCTCTATAACTCGACAACCACTGAACCGATTTGGCTGAAATTTAAAACATAGATAGATGATGACCGGGAATAGGACATAGGCTACTTTTTATCCCAAAAAATGCACGGTTCCCGTGGGATAAACAAAATAGTAGTCCACGCGGGCGAAGCCGCGGGCGTCAGCTAGTCTATACATATATTATAAATGCGAAAGTTTCGATATTTGGAAGGATGTTAGGATGTATGTTTGTTCCTCTATAACTCGACAACCACTGAAGCGATTTGTCTGAAATTTCAAATATAGATAAATAATGACCGAGCATAGGACATAGGCTTTTTATCCGGGTACCACGTAAGCGAGGGCGCGGGCGGCAGCTAGTACTCAATAAACCTAAATATAATCAATCTTTACCGTCTCTTCACACAAAATCGAATTGACTCGAACCCCTAAAAAATGGAAACGGTACCAAATCCAATATGGTATCTAACTTGATGTAGAGGGTACCGACTCCGCCACAAAGCAAGCCCGGGCTTAGTCAATAAAGTGAGGGAACACAACCACGGGGCACTAGTGATGTGGAGCAATCGAGCAATCATGTCCGTATGTGAAATATTTGAAGAACGATTAACGAGAAAGAAAATAAATCAAAAGATACTTTTTATCCAAGTTTCGCTTAGTAAAAAGGACAAAAACTGAAATTTCGTGGTAAAACAGAGTAGGTTTAGGAATATGAATGAATGAATGAAATATGTAATATTTTGAAAATAATTTTTATTCTGGATATCTTAGATATTATTGAATTGCCCTGCTCTTTGTTTCAAAAAGCAAAATTTTCATATAGATACTGAGAGTAACACATTTATTAGGTAGGTACATAATGCTAAAACGTATCCGTATTGACAATATAAGATATTTAGTCCATCACTACATCATTTCACCACAGCCACATCATATGGGTGTACCTAAATCTCTCTATCATGAAGGTACAGTTCACCAACGAGACTTTATTAAGTATAGTTACCACAAGTGGCTAAATTAAAGATTTAAAAAAACCGACTTCAATGTTTAAATTTCTTGCACTCTTGAGATGCATTTCTGTTCATAACTCCGAAGATCCATAGCAGATCTTCACCAAATTTATATGGCACCACAAGGGGGTCTATTAGCCTTAAAAAAACTGGTTTTCTGTAAAGTAGGTTTACGGACGATAATTTTACGTGTTAACGTCATAAGAAAACATTGATGAAAAATTGCATACTTTTATGAATTGCCGAACGCTTAGGCCGATCGTGCCTCTCTATCGCTTGTTCCGCGCTCTCGCTTGCACGGTCGGCTCAGGCGAAACGTGACACTTTTTCATGCGTGCAGCCGGCGTTCATCGATTTATAAGACGTCAAAAAGAATTTTCCAAAGCTAGCATTCTAAAATCGATTTATTTTCATTCTTAGTACCTACTCCAATATTTTTCTTTCTTTATATGAAGACTAGCTGCTGCCCGCGGCTTCGCTCGCATGGTACCCGGATAAAAAGTAGCCTATGTTACTCTCCAGCCCTCCAACTATCTCCACACAAAATTACGTCAATCCGTCGCTCTGTTTTGACGTGAAAGCAGGACAAATAAACAAACAAATAAACACACTTTCACATTTAATTTTATAATATGGGTACGGATTACAGCCACACATTCTTTAGGCGACTGTACTGCCGATAAATTTACTCCGAACGGTGAGTCTAAATCATAGGTTCTCAACGTGGGTGATAACGCCCCCCTGTGGGCGTTTGAGACTTTCAGGGGGGCAGTAGAAGACCTAGAGAAAATTGGGGGGCGTTGAGATGAAGCAGGGGGGCGATAATGTAATCTAAATTAGGCAAAAAAAACACTTTTCCTTTGAACACCGCAAACAAAATCAAGTGTTACATGTTGCATTTGTCTTAAAAAATTCGGCTCGCTTCGCTCACATTTAACTTCATGAGTAGGTAAAGTATATAGCGAGTAAAGAGCGTAAAGTCTAACCACAGACTAGGAATCAATAAGCAGCGATTTTTTTCTTAGATCACCGCAAACAAAATCAAGTGTCACAATGTTGCATTTGTCTTAAAAAATTCGGCTCGCTTCGCTCGCATTTAACATCATGGGTAAGGTATATTGTGAGTAAAGTCTAACCACAGAATATGAACCGATAAGCTAGCTTTTCTTAGAAAACTGCAAAAAAAAAATCAAATGTCACGTATTGTATTTGACTTACAAAAATTCGGCTCGCTTCGCTCGCTTGGTTTGAAGCTCAATTCACTCTCATTTTAACTTCATGAGTAAGAGTTATATTGCGAGCAAAGTGAGTTATGTCAGACCGCAGAATAGGAACTGATAAGCAGCGAGTCTTCGAGCCCCGTAAACTTATAAGTTTCAAGTTAGTTGGTACCTTGGATTTTAACCCCTTTAGGAATTTCGAAAAATCGTCAACTAAATAATTCAAGAATGTGCGGCCCGCAGTGATACCTCACAATGTCCTATGCTGCCCTTAACCAGAAAAGTGTGATGACCATGCCCTAATCACTATCACTAAACTACCTACCTAAAATTAAAATTAAAACAGGAAAACCACATACTGTTGGGGAAGATTTAATTTTAACAGTAGTTAAAGAAGTAATAGCCACTGTGCTCCAAAAAGGTTTTTAAAATTCGCGACAGTTGGTAAGAAAAATAAAAAGTAGGTAAGATAGCGGGGGGGACGCCATCTTACTTACTTTTAATTTTTTGGGGGGCTCTAGAAAAAAAAATATTTTCAAAGTGGGCGGTGGGGAAAATAAGGTTGAGAATCTATGGTCTAAATCATAGATTCTCAACCTTATTTTCCCCACCGCCCACATTGAAAATATTTTTTTTTCTAGAGCCCCCCCCCCCCTCTATCTTACCTACTTTTTATTTTTCTTACCATCTGTCGCGAATTTTAAACACCTTTTTGGAGCACAGTTTAATTACTCATGAAGTTAAAATGCGAGCGAATTGAGCTGCAAACCAAGCGAGCGAAGCAAGCCGAATTTTTGTAAGTCAAATACAATATGTGACACTTGATTTTTTTTTCGGTTTTTAAAGAAAAGCTAGCTTATCGGTTCATATTCTGTGGTTAGACTTTGCTCACTTTACTCGCAATATACCTTGCTTATGAAGTGAAATGCGAGCGAAGCGAGCCCAATTTTTTAACACAAATGCAACATTTGGACACTTGATTTTGTTTGCGGTTATCAAAGAAAAAATCGCTGCTTATTGGTTCCTAGTCTGTGGTTAGACTTTACGCTCTTTACTCGCAATATACTTTACTTACTCATGAAGTTAAATGCGAGCGAAGCGAGCCGAATTTTTAAGACAAATGCAACATGTAACACTTGATTTTGTTTGCGGTGTTCAAAGGAAAAACTCGCTGCCTATCGGTTCATATTCTGTGGTTAGACTTAACTCACTTTATTCACAATATAACTTTATAAATAAGGATTTATAAAGTTAAATGCAAGCACAGCGAGCCAAATTTTTTAAGACAAATGTAACATAAATGACACTTGATTTTGTTTGCGGTGCTTATAGAAAGGCTCGCTGCTTGTCGGTTTCTATTCTGTGGTCAGACATAAGTCACTTTGCTCGTATTATACCTACTTATGAAGCTAGATGCGAGAAAAGCGAGCTCCAAACCAAGCAAACAAAGTGACCATCCCTATCTCGAAGTTTTATAATCAATTATAATTATTATTGTAGCAGTGTAGGTAGTATCATTCATCATCATCATTTCCTTGCCCTTTTCCAACTAGATTGGGTCGGCACAACATTTTCTCTAACGTGGTAGCATCATTATCTATTATCTATCAAAATTGTTTGCTTGGTCGCGGGCTGCACCAATACCACTTTGACGACCACTGGATTAGGGTGTTTTTTTTGCCTATTTTAGACTACATTATCGCCCCCTTTGCTTCATCTCAACGCCCCCTAATTTTCTCTGGGTCTTCTACTGCCCCCCTGAAACTTTCAAACGCCCACAAGGGGGCGTTATCGCCCACGTTGAGAACCTATGGTCTAAATGAACACAAATCGTATGCAGGCCAACGTTTCGGATTCCAAAGGTAAATTGTACCAAACGTCTACCGCAACGTGATTTGAATAGATGACGTTTAGACGTTCCCATTTGGCTACTCAGCTAGTGGCCAGATGATATTGGTAACAAACTGTAATGTCAGTTAATCCTAGCTACTTAGTCCTAGCCACGCAAAAAGGACCACATTTGAGTCCAATTGCGGAAAAGGGAGTCCCCATACATACATAATCCTAGCTAGTGTAAACAGATAGTAAGGTTTAAAACAAATGTCGTGGTTTCAAAGAAAATTATAGCTTACCTTATTACCGCGTTCAATATAACAAATTATTGTAAATACTAGCGGAAGCCCGCGGCTTCGCCCGCGTGGACTACTATTTTTTTTATCCCACGAAAAAATGTGCAATTTTTCGGGATAAAAAGTAGCCTATGTCCTATTCCCGGTTATTATCTATCTACATTCCAAATTTCATCAAAATCGGTTTAGTAGTTATGGAGATACGTGGCAACAAACATTTACTCACACACGGACGGTACGGGCGTCGCGCGGTTGTCGCACCGCTCGCTTTGTATGAAAAAAACACGATCGTCCGTGCGCTGCACGACTAACACCCCGCTTCGGCACCGCAGCAGGCCGTCAGGAAACGCATAAATTGAAGGTGCCCTTAAGGCTGCGTTTCCACCAGAGATGTGCGAGGATGATATGATTTGAAATTTCTATCTCTTTATCTTATCACTTTAATAGATGAATTATTAATACTATCTACGATCGACGAATAGTGTCACTGCCCTCCGACCCTTCATAGAATTGGAACAGGCATGTGTGATTGACACGGGTCGCGATGTCACGTCCGTCGTGACTACGTTTGACATCACTTGACATGTTTGGATGTTGTAGTGTATGTTGTTTATATCTAGACTAGCTGCTGCCCGCGGCTTCGCTCGCGTGGTACCCGGATAAAAAGTAGGCTATGCTACTCTTCAGCCCTCCAACTATCTCCACACAAAAAATCACGTCAATCCGTCGTTCTGTTTTGACGTGAAAGCATGACAAATACTTAAACAAACAAATAAACACACTTTCACATTTATAATATATGTATGTAGATACGGATACAGATTGCGTCTAGCTAGATGTCCATTTACGTGTGCTGAGTGAAATTTCAATAAAGAAATTCAATACTAAAAGATGTTTTAAACACGAGAAAATAATTTATCATAAATATGTTTGTTATTCTATTTTGTAATCGTAAATAGTCAATTTCTTTTCTACATTGTGCCACCTACAACACACCCACTGCTTTTCTCAACTTTCGTTGTCATAACCGCTTATTCCAATTTGTCCTCCTAGTTGTCCGCCTAGGAGGACAAATTGGACAAAAATATTCCAAATAGTTCGCCTGACCAGGTGAACTATTTGGATATGCAGATTTTATTCCAAATAGTACTCCTATGAATTTTACGGTACACTCATGGTCCGAAACGTTAGGACGTTTCGCCGACAGGCCTTTACTGCTAAAGTATATACACCGACACGACGATAAACGTTTAGCTAAAGCATATCTACAGCTCATGTCAAAAATGACAGCTCATGTCAAAAATGACAGATATGCGAAAATGACAGTTAATGTCAAAAAATGACAGTTAGTGTCAAAAAATGACAGTTAATGTCAAAAAATTACAATTAATGTAGAAAATGACACTAGATGTCAAAAATGACAGATATGCGAAAATGACAGTTAATGTCAAAAAATGACAGTTAATGTCAAAAAATGACAATTAAGGTATAACATGACACTAGATGTCAAAAATGACAGAATATGTCAAATTGACATAATTTATATTAAATTGACAGATTGGCCATATCTCGAAAACCACTTATCCTAGACTCTCCGTTCCCGGTTCAAATGAAAGCTATGACCAAGATCTACATTTTCAATGACAGCTGTCAAACTTCAAACGGCCATATCTCGGAAACTACTCGACCTAGACTCTCAGTTCTCGGTTCAAATGAAAGCTATGACGGAGAACTACATTTTCAATGACAGCTGTCAAACTTCAAACGGCCATATCTCAGAAACTACTCGACCTAGACTCTCCGTTCTCGGTTCAAATGAAAGCTATGACGGAGAACTACATTTTCAATGACAGCTGTCAAACTTCAAACGGCCATATCTCGGAAACTACTCGACCTAGACTCTCCGTTCTCAGTTCAAATGAAAGCTATGACGGAGATCTACATTTAAAGTGACAGCTGTCAAAATGACATCTGTCATCTGAAATGTAGATCTTGGTCATAGCTTTCATATGAACTGAGAAAGAAGACTCTAGGACGAGTATTTTCCGAGATATGGCCGTTTGAAGTTTGACAGCTGTCATTGAAAATGTAGTTCTCCGTCATAGCTTTCATTTGAACCGAGAACTGAGAGTCTAGGTCAAGTAGTTTCCGAGATATGGCCGTTTGAAGTTTGACAGCTGTCATTGAAAATGTAGATCTTGGTCATAGCTTTCATTTGAACCGGGAACGGAGAGTCTAGGATAAGTGGTTTTCGAGATATGGTCAATCTGTCAATTTAATATAATATGTCAATTTGACATAATCTGTCATTTTTTACATCTAGTGTCATATTCTACCTTAATTGTCATTTTTTGACATTAACTGTCATTTTTGACACTAACTGTCATTTTCACATATTTGTAATTTTTGACATCTAGTGTCATTTTCTACCTTAATTGTCATTTTTTGACATTAACTGTCATTTTTTAACAAAAACTGTCATTTTTTGATATTAACTGTCTTTTTTGACACTAACTGTCATTTTTTGACATTAACTGTCATTTTCGAATATCTGTCATTTTTGACATGAGCTGTAGATATGCTTTAGCTAAACGTTTATCGTCGTGTCGGTGTACATACTGTAGCAGTAAAGGCCTGTCGGCGAAACGTCCTAACGTTTCGGACCATGAGTGTACCGTAAAATTCATAGGAGTACTATTTGGAATAAAATCTGCATGTCCAAATAGTTCACCTGGTCAGGCGAACTATTTGGAATATTTTTGTCCAATTTGTCCTCCTAGGCGGACAACTAGGAGGACAAATTGGAATAAGCGGTCATAACGAGCTTAAAGGCTTGCTGTAGAACTATTATTAAAGCTCGTCTTTGTAATGTATACGCTAGGCTGCATTCTTTGTGTACTAAAGAATATTAAGAAAATGATGTACCTAGTTGTCAGAATACAAATTGTATCAGATAATAAAGTAAGAAATTTTGTCTCAATCAAAATTTCTTTTTATATCATCGATTTGGATACCGATAATTTTCGCTGCTGTCTGTGGCATCATAGCTCCTGTAAAGTATGTATAAGTGTTCTTTTAGTTTATTTAAAACTATCAAAATCTGTTCCAACTATAAACACTGAAGAAAGAAAACAAAGTCTACTATTTGATCAAAGTATAAAATAAGTCCTAATACGTGTTAAAACTAAATAACTTGGGAAACTCGCAGAATGTGTCCCAAAAGTTGGTAATTCTCTCCAGTTCGCAAATTTCCTAAAACAGTCCGGTCACGGAACGTGGGATTACGGATGTGGATGAAAGGGATCCACATTTTTGTAACAAACTTAGAACCAGAGCACTATATTTTGATACAGTTGTTCTATCTCACGAAGTCATGCACGTTGTTTCTGTTTGCTTAAGCTCGGGAGCGCTCAGAATCGGCCCACTCACACAGAAACAACGTGCATGTGCATCTACACACACAATAGGCATGGTGACAGTAATCAAGTATCGCCAAAATATTTATCTGATCTAATGAAATAGGATTCAAAGATTTTGAAAAATGTATTTATTCTCTTATTAATGTCGAGATTACTAATTTATTTGCTAAAATAAATCTACAAAATACAACAATCCGCCATGATAGCCAAAACGCTCGCCGGTGTCATGGCGTCTGTCATTGCGTCTCGTCTCGGTAAACATCCTTTTGTTTCTATGGTAACTATGTAGGCATCACTGGTTGATATACCGATCCGTGACGTAAAAACAGACGCCATGACACCGGCGAGCGTTTTGGCGTGAATTTGAAAATTTAAATTTAAATGTACTTTTATTGCACAAAAACCTTAATTTTCTACAGAAATATGATATATTTTAGACATAATAGATACTTCTGAATATCATAGAAGAGATTTTGAAAATTAGGATTCATGCCTATTAAGACCAAACGGACTTCGTGAGATAGAACAACTGTACCTTTCATGCCGCCTATAAGTACATGCTGGGCGAGCTTAAACCAGCGCAAGCGAAGGCGAATTGATGCAAGGCGAGTGCTATCGTCTACACGTTTGGCGAGTCTATGCAAACCAATGAAAATTGGCGCTTGTATTCACTCGGCCAGCTAAGCGATGGCAAGGCAAGGCAAATGGTCCACACGGAACTGGCGTTCACTCGGCGAGCCAGCGCCAACTTGTAGTAGCGGCTTTACATGTTTGATATTCCCAGCGTTCGTACAAAGCGCTTTGAGTTTACATATTTCATACGCACAGCGAAAATGTGAAACTCCTTGCCAGGTTCTGTATTTCCAGAATTGTGTAATTTGGGTGTCTTCAAATCGAGAGTCAATAGCTTCCTTCTAGGTAAGCGTGCTTCATCTTACACCACACTGTTGCCTTACATCAGGCAGGGTGTGGTCGAACGCAAACTATTTTGGTAAAAAAAATCTTTTAATTTTTGTTTTTGGTGTTGTTATCTGCGTACATTAATTTATACTATTACGGTTGGTTCTTATTAAAGGCTTTCAGTTACCAAATATCTTTGTAGAGATTCCTCCATAACAGTGACATCGGAATGTCTACAGCGTGCAGTTTGAAATGCGGGTGGGACAAAGGCACTGCGTTTGACACCGTGATTACCTATAAAGAATTGTTTATGTCTACAGACATTGATAGACACGTAGCGTGGCAGACATAATAATAAACTTACATTTTGTTTGAACGTATTCATATCTAACGTAACGTAGCCGGCACAGACAAACACAGACACGGGCTGCGCAGACACGGATAGACACAGTATTCGCGCAAAGAATTTTGTCTGCGCGGTGCGTGTCTGTCCGTGTCTGTGTGGCTACGCTACGATAGCTGCCGGTTAAAACAAAAAAAGATTCGTAACGGGACCGGTCAGGGTGGCAATTCTACTAAATGACAACGTCAATCATTCCGCTACGTTTTGTTTCGTTCTCTTAAATATCAGCCATTTGGTGAATAGTAGAATGGCTTTTCAAAAATTTGTTCTGCCAAAGTCCAAACCATAGCTACAATGTCACCACAACTGAGTCGTTTGTCATTAGTAGAATAGGAAACAGTCGCTTTAAGGTTTAGTTGAGGTTTTGCTTGCGGTTCATAAAAAGTTTTGTAGTGGAATTGCCACCCTGTACTTCTTCTCGCTGTCTTTTATTTGACAGCGGCCGCGAACGACAATGTCTGTCGTCGTATGTCGATGTTTGGCACACTATGTGTCTGTTATGCTCAATGTCTTTTGACATAAACACTCTTTAATCCTTTTGAGTATTGTGCTTTACTGATACTTTACTGACTCACACAGACTCGTGCTAGCCTCTCACCTTTTATGTTATCTCTGATTTATCCACTGTACGCACGTACGTGATAGCAATGTCTTTTCCGAAGGTAATTGCGTCGAATCTCCATATTTTGTTACGCTCATCTTCATAGGTACCGAGTTATTACTTTTAGAGGGTTAAAATGGGCCAAGTGTTACTTGCTATGCGAAAGTCGGGGCTTCGTTATTCACAATCTGAAAATATTACTTAAGTATACATTTTGTTTTCTGAAATAGACCTTTGTTTAGACACAATCTCACCTGAGGGCCTAGCCAACTGGTATTTGCTATGAAGCGATTTGATTTCTATAATTCGCTAACACTCGAACGTGACGTTTCATTGGTCGAACGTAAGGTCACGTGGTATTCGTCTCATTTATCCACCAATGAAACATCGGCGATAGTAAGCGAAGCGAAGCGAATTGTAGAAATAGAATCGATTGATGCCACTTCGCTAGAGGCCCTGATAGTAAGCGACGATGTGGCTGACGATGGATCACAAAGGTCTAGAAGACACTTATTCACTCTTGACTTGAAGCGACCCAGGTTATAGTTTTCGGGGAAAACAGAAGCCAGCAGCGAGTTCTAGACCTTAGCAGTGCGGATGATGAAGGTGGAGGCGAACCGCGTGGTACGAGTGGATGGAATGTCCACAAGAAAAGGATGGTATTGCGCGGTGCGTCTGCTTGTTCTGAATTATTTCGTCACACTGCTGGGCAAATGTCGCCCCCAAACTGTTCCAACTGTCTCTATCCTTCGCCAAGTTCCAGCATCCTTCGTTGAAGGTGACAAGATCGTCCCGCCAACGTTTTCTCAGCCAACCCCGACGCCGCGCCGCCTTCTGTCGGTTGGAACCCAAGAGCTAGATATACGAGCCCACTTATTGTCTGCATCCGGCTCACGTGGCTAGCCCAATCCACTTGAGCCTGGTAGATTTGTTACCGGCATCTACTAAGCCGGTAAAGGAACACAGCATGGTATTGCGTAGATGGATACGTAGATAGATAGAAAATACTTTATTGCACACCACATAATACAAGAAAACAATACAAAAAATTAAGCTAACTTACTCGGTACTCGGTTGATCAACTTGAAACCGAGAATGCTGCGTTCCATTGCCATTATACATAATGTAACTTATTATTCTTTAGAAAAGCTATTATCTTAAGTCATAATTATAAAATGTATGTATATAAATATAAAATTATAATTATACTTTTATTTTTACTTATTTTTAGTAAAATACCTTGTACCGCTACACTTTTTTGTTGAAATAAATTTATCTTTATCTTTATTTGATGACCTCTGTGGCGCAGTGGGCGCATTTATAAATATTATTATTTGATTCTATAGCAACTCTACTTTTAATTTAAAGTATAGGTTGCGGCCATTAATGTATCACCTAGAATAGATAACGGCCTAAGTTTATAAATGTGGCATTTCACGGAATGAAAAGGTGAGCCTAGTAATTATAATGTCTATAATATATTAACTATAAACCTAACGGCGGGTGGCAACTTGAGATATACGTAATCGTGTTTCAGATTTTTACCCGACTGCTCGCAGAAAAGAGGATTATGTTTTTTTATTTATGAGAGTAAAATACTTATAAAGACAGGTAAACTATACAGGTATATTATCTTCACTCTGAAACCACTGATACAATTTTAAAACCCTATACTGAAAGAAGACACATCTCAGAATGTCCTAAGCTGTTTTATCTTGAAAAATGTTCTGTTTCTGAGGGAATTTACATATGGGTCGGCGGAGAACCGTAATGCCAGATAAAGTAAAGATATTTATTAGGGCGTAAAAAAGTAAGTTAGTATTAGGGCATGATAAGTAAGTTCTTTAGAATATTTATACACATTGAATATTCGTAACATCTGTAACTTTTAGATACGTGTATTTCAGATACTTTCTTTCAGAAACTTTCTTTCAGAAAAACTATTTGTGCACAGTATATGACAACTTATAAATGGTCTAAAGTTTAAGATCTAGTACATCCGTACCCCTATTATAAATGTGAAAGTGTGTTTATTTGTTTGTTTATTTGTCGTGGAATCACGTCAAAACGGAGCGACCGATTGACGCGATTTTTTGTGTGGAGATAGCTGGAGGGCTGGAGCCTAACATAGGCTACTTTTTATCCGGGTACCACGCGAGCGAAGCCGCGGGCAGCAACTAGTTTTTAGTATATTAATACATGCATCACGGGCCGTAACATGAACTCTGATAACAATATTAAAACAAACTTGAAACAGTCCTACTCTGTGCTGGTTTCAACATTCCTAAAGCGGGACTGTTTCAAGCTTGTTTTAATATTGCTCTAAGAGTTCATGGTACGGCTCCTGTAAGTTTTTGTTAACTCTCACTCACTCAAACATACTTTGTGTTTGCTTTTTGTTTGCTCAACACTGTTAATATGTTTTGCTGTGCGCTCATAAATTATGTTCTAAACCAAACAAAACTGTAGCTATTCTAGATAAGTAATGTATTGTTTATAACGTGTAATGTGTTCCTAAATAAATAAATAAAATAAAAGTATAAAACATCTAAGAAGTGAAAACATAATAGACTCTGTCTACAAGACATTTTCAAAAGATCTGAAAGAGTATATCTACCGTACCTTGGGAATACAAATGTTAAGTATCAAATTTTCACATTTTTCCTTTTCTAAAGATGATGATGATAAGGCTAAAGTAGAAAAAAAACCTAACACTTTTTACAGCTTCGTCTCTTATATTGTTACTCTATCGTTTTTATGCTAATAAAAGACATTTAAACTCGATTCGGACTCTTTATTTTGTCTACAGCGAGTCTTTGAAATAACTTTCAGAACCTAATAAATTGCCCTAACGTAATATTAACGTTAATGCTATAACGTTTTACTTTATCTTTGTAAACATACACGTCACCTCTAAGATTTTTAACCGATTTCCAAAATAATGGAGGTTCTATGTTCGGCTGTATGTATGTTTTTTTTTTAATGGGTTGTTATTTGAACAACGATCTGCATTTATTTTTCCCTTAATTGAGATTTTAAACATTAATATTATAAACAAGCTGCGCCCCACGGTGTTACCCTCAGTTAAAAAGTCAACATGGTTGATTTTCTAAAATAAGATTAGGCTTTGTATTATTTCAGAAACTAAACTATCTACATTTCAAATTTTATCAAAATCGGTTTAGTAGTTATGGGGATACGAGATAACAAACATTCACACACACACAGAATTTCTGTGTGCTATTCAGACTAAGGTGGAGTGCCGTAATTGCAACTAAAAAAAGTGGAGTCCTAACTTCATCGCTTGATAATTCTATATTTTGTATCAGAAATGTATTTTTTGAAAGATCTGTTCTATAGTAAATTTTATGTAGATTTATATCATTGTTATGAATAAAGTAAAGCGATAAAGAATAAAATTCTATTGCATAAATTCATGACAGAGGGAGCAATAGTTGCAATTACCCGTTTTTGCGGGTAATTGCAACTACTTGTTTTTACTTTTTATTTTTCTATGGCGCTTACTACTGGAAAATACAGAACACATTCCTTAAATATCGTTCTTTCGATTTATATAGCTATGTCTTTGCTACTAATGTCAAATTTTGCGCGAAAACACTTTTCAGCAAAGAATCCGGTAATTGCAACTATTTTACTACAAATAGTGATGGGAACCTTATCGTGATTTTTATCGACTCGATGTTTATTTTAATCAGAGTAATCTTTTAGTTATGAAACAGCCTCTTTTACTCTTATCTTTAAAGTATTCAATTATCTTTTACTAATTATTTCTTCTAACTTTATTTCAATCGCAATAAGTAATATTTTAGAAGTTAAACAGCCTTTTTATATTCGTTTCACATATTGAACGGCTTTGGAAACGGCTCCGCTAGCGCCAACATAATGAAGGGACTCAATCACTCAAACTACTTGCTAAGAACTCATAGCATAGTATGGAAGTAGTTATCATCCCTTTCAATAAAATATTACGTATCGACATAGTCATCGTCATTGTTACATCACTGGCTTTTACAAACTTCATACAAAACCGGTCGTTAAATTGCAACTGTCAAAAAAGAAACAAAATAGTTACAATTACAAGACTATGCACTTTTTGTCTGGCAAATGTAACTATATCCATAACTCTGAGTAGATTTATCGTAGAATACAACAAACACATAAAAAACAACTTACTGTGTCTTATAATCACTCTCACTGTGAACACACCGGCGAAAAACCACCAAAAACAATGTTTTTCAATAAATTACGAAGAGCGTCCGAGCGGCATCACTTCCGAAAAATTGGCAGTTTTACGAAAAGGCCTGTCATTTGCTTAGTTTTGGTCCTATCAACACCATCTATATTTTTAGACTGAGACTTTTAGAAGAAGTTCAATACCACATCTATCGATGTTCAAAAAAGTGATCCTAGAGGGAGTTATTGACTCCAGTTGCAATTACCGGACAGTTGCAATTACGGCACTCCACCTTACCGTAAATGTATCCGATTCGATGATTTTCTTCGGAAAGTTGACGTTTGTCGGAAAGTAATGTTTTTTCGCTGAAAGCGAAGAAACATTACTTTCCGAATTCGGAATGAACTCCGATAAGGTCTGAATCGCGCCACAAACTTTAACAACTTAAAAATAAATAAATAATGCTGGACATTTCACACAGCATCATGTAGCCCCAAGCTAAGCAGAGCTTGTGTTATGGGAACCACATGACTGATACACTACTTAAATACATTTTTTTTTGTAAATACATACATAATATACATAGAAAACACCCAGACCCGAAAAAGAAATTGAAAAAAATAATAAAGAATTGAGAACCTCCTCCTTCTTGAAGTCGATTGAAAATGTTACTATTCTTAAATCTTCTTCGAATATAAAAATAATATATTCAAATGTATGCATGTTCAACGATTTGAGGAACTCTCATAAAATTTCACACTTCCGCTCGTAAATCCGAGGCTTAACATACGTTAAATGCTAACATTCGAGTAACTGACATATTTCTGAGCAAATCGAGGCTTACAGTTAGCATCAGAACTAACTAAAGAAGATGACTTTTGGTCAAATCCAGCCTTAGTCAAATGTTTCTATAGGTTATTTATATAGGTTACTAGCTGTTGCCCGCGGCTTCGCTCGCGTGGTACTCGGATAAAAAGTAGCCTAATGTTACTCTCCAGGGCGTCGATTCTCGTACCGAACTTTTTATCAACCTCAACCAAAACCTCAACTAAAGCGACTGTTTCCATGACTACTAATAACAAACGACTCAGTTGTGGTGAGGTTTTGAACTTTGGCAGAACAAATTTTTGAAAAGCCATTCTACTATTTCACCAAATGGTTGACATTTAAGAGATCGAACCAAACCAAAGCGGTTGTCATCTAGTAGAATACAGGCCCAGCCCTCCAACTATCTCCACACAAAAAATAACGTCAATCCGTTTTGACGTGATTCCACAACAAATAAACAAACAAACACACTTTCACATTTATAATATGGGTACGGATTTATTATTAGTTATTTATATTCTATAGGCTATTCATGAAATAAACAGTATTCAACTTACCTATGATCGTTATTAATAAAGTACACAATAGATTTCGCACATTAAACCAGTTTAGAAAACATCAACTTTTAATACTAAAAACCAGAAGCTCCTATTAAACAAACTAATGTTCATGTAACTATTAGAACAATTAACAGGGTGTCGATTGCGTGCTTATTACTAACTCTGACGTCCATTACTGCCCACAGACTATAATTGAGAATAACCACTACCCACATCAAATTATCAATAGTGCTATAGACAACACTGTGTTTAACGTAACAACAAAATAACAGTAAAGTATTTGTTACAGAAACAAAGAAAGTACATACTTATAATCCGTACCCATAATATAAATGTGAAAGTTTGTTTATTTGTTTGTTTATTTGTCCAGCTTTCACGTCAAAACAGAACGACGAATTGACGTGATTTTTTGTGTGGAGATAGTTGGAGGGCTGGAGAGTAACATAGGCTACTTTTTATCCGGGTACCACGCGAGCGAAGCCGCGGGCAGCAGCTAGTACTTTATAATAACCTGACACAGAACGAACATCTATGTTCATCACACAAATGTCTGTCATGGGTGGGAATTAAACCTACGACCTACAGTGTAGAAGGCAGAGCTACTACCAATTGAGCTGAGATGCCAGTCAGCTCTATACTTCTCAGCCCCTCGATTTTACTAACAAACTTTTTCTCAACCAAAGCAAAACTTCAACTAGGTATTTCGTTTTGTTTCATAATCTACCAATGACCAATGAGGTTAGGTTATTGTTGTGATGATGTTTTCAAACCAATTACCAATCATATTTTTCAAATTACCATCATTTTGGAGAACGAAACCAAACGCAGCGGCAAGTATTTATAAAATAAAGGATATGGGGCCCTGATGAATTAGATCTTTGAGCATTTAAGATCCATTCAAAATATCCACTAGATATTTCAACTTGACCAGTCAAAGGCTGGTTTACACATAACTCAGAGTTCCCACGCAGGACGACTCGTATATAATATGAAATTAGTTCTTGATTGTCGGAATTCAAATGTCAAAAGTTCTTTCGTTCACTCGTAGATGCAGTACTAATGTGATTTGCACCAATGAAAAAGTAAACAGTTTGTATATTTAATAGTAAATGAGTACCTACTCAAAATAAAAATGACATTTAAAAACTAAAGTAATTAAGTACCGACTAACAAAATAAAATTATAAAATAAGGCTAATAAATTATTATTTATTCATAATTAGTAATTAATAATAATTTATTGTAATTTTATTCAAAAATAAATAATTAAAAAAAAAATAAGGCCTATGTATTTAGTTGTAAGCATTAATCACTACAATGTGTTCTTACTGTTCATACAAGGTTCATACACAACACAGCAAATATCCCTATTGCTATGTTCAGAAGCAAAAATGTGTTTAGAACTTTGAAGTCGTAGAACGAGTTGACAGGCAGTGAATACAAATAAAATATGAAAGCACTCCCTAAATAAATTTGACTTATAGTCGTATTGCTCATTATACGGACTAAAATTGAAGGAAAAAATGTCATTTTTCCTTCAATTTTGATTAGTTTTGATACGTTTTATGTCAAAATTGAAGGAAAAATGACATTTTTTCCTTCACTTTTAGTCCGTATTTGTCAACATTTATCATGACAGTGAAGCGCAGTTCTAAAATCGATCTTAATTTGAGTTTTTATATTATATAATTTTATATATTATATTATATTTAATTTTTTATTATATTATATAATTTTTCTTATATAATTTGAGTTCTTAGATAGTTTGACTATTAATTTGAGTTCACTCGTAGTTCAGTCAGTGATCCTCGTTCACCGCAGCTCAGTTTGACTAGAATCAAAGTCTAGCTTTGTTTACTGTTCCATAACGTTTATTTGCGTTCATGTAACGGGTGAATAAACGACTAATGGAGAGAACGTCCCGATGATTTGCAACTTTGCCTACACTGGCGACTTTTACCGAAGTTTGCCGACTTTAGCCGAAGTTTTGCGAACATTTGATTAATGGCCGATACTTCTACAAGTTACAATTGAATACGCCTGTCGCTCTGAACTCTACCGCTGGAATGCTTGTAATTTTACGGTTCGTGTTCTAAACTCTATACATAATTTATTGGTAGTTTTAGAACTGTCATAATAGGCTTTGTAACGTTTTTGACTTCGAGCATCAAAATATAACTGATAGATTTTATCACGGAATCAAAGAGATTGATTACCTCCGCCTCCATACCATCAATAAGAAATAACCATAGACACTAGTCTATGAAAATAAATTCTATGTTTGTGACATTAACACTGACAGCTTAGAAAATTAATGGCTCCTATCGTGATAAAGTATTACTATAGTAGATTGTATTATATGGGGGGAAAATAATATTTTTACGGCGAGGGCGCTTTTTTGAATCCAGAGCGAAGTGAAGGATTCTAGAGTAGAATCCCGAGCGTAGCGAGGGATTCTTTAGTAGAATCCTGAACGAAGCGAGGGATTTAAAGTACGTCGCCCGAGCCAAAAATATATTTTGCGCCCGAGTGATACACTCTACTTTTCATTACAATCTATGAGAAAATAAAAGGGAGGAGAAAGGAATGTGTTAAATCAACGAAGTTCCACTTGAGAAGAGTAATCGGGGATTAAATTTTTTTTATTCAGACGGTGGCCGCGCGCCGGCTGAATGGTGGGCGGTATGTTTATCCGATACTAGCAGCGCCCTCGCGGCGTTGCCCCCGTAGTGATGGTTTATGGTGATGATGATGATGATGATGAAAAGTAGCCTATAACCTTCCTCAAGAGTTTAGCTATCAAATACAGAAATAATTTTTCAAATCCGACTGGTAGTTCCTGAGATTTCATTTCATTTCATTTATTTATTTATTTCTCTCACAAACAATATAAATATAAATAAATAGCTAAATAAATATACAGAATAATGAATATTAAAAACGTTGTAGGTAGCTATTATAAAAACCTGTTTTGTGAGATTAGCGCGTTCAAACAAAAAATCTCTTCCGCTAGAATTGCTCAATAGTTCCACGAAAACAAACTAGATGGCGCCAGTAGACCGTCTTTCTAGATCGCGCTGACGAAAACGCACAGGATTTTATCAGGTTGGAATTACAATTATGTATGGATAGAAAACTGCAGAGTAATAAATCTCTAAATGTGATTACAACTGTGGTGTTTTTGGAAGAGTCCTCCCTCATTCATCTTGGTAGATTTGAGATGAATGTGGAAAGTAGTTGTACCTCAAAAGTGCGCGGCAAAGATAATTCATAGATAATTCCGGCGCACTTAAAGGGGATTAAAAACTCATTACTGCCCGCTAAACTTATAAAGAGGATTAAAAACTCATTACTGCCCGCTAAAAGTTCCTTGAAGAGGAATCATCTACTTTGGGCGCACTTAAAGGCGAACAAAGTCGTCCTTTTCGAATAGATGGAATGAAAAAGTGATTTGTTTAGGCTTTGTTTAGGTATATAAATACTTAGTAGACAGTTATTCTAGCTTTATTTGTACATGTGTGTATGTTTCGAAATTCAAAGTTGCCGTAGGCGAGGAACTTCGTCGCAGTAGCTTACCCAATGTTTAAATTTTTAATTTTTTTCAAATTATATGATGTATTGTACTCTGTAAGTATGATTCTCTGTACTTATATTTTTTGTTTCGATGATGTTTAGTTATTTGTTTTTATATTCAACTCGTGGAAGCTTTCTTGGGATCATGTTAACTTTATATTTTTAGGGTCTTACTTATGAAAGATGTTTTAAGTTGAACACTGGTTAAACAACGTCCTGTCTTTATTTGTGGATGGTGACGAATAAAGACAGGACGTTGTTCAACCAGTGTTAAACATTAAACATCATTCATAAGTAAGGAGGTTAATGTTTAAGTGTCACTGTTCTGTTTGTTTCAAAAATAAATAAATAAAATACATGACCGAATACTGATAACGGCAGAAGTAAAATTATTAACATTTCAGCAATATCGCCTCGGAGTAGACCCAACTCCGCAAGTTGAATGTAAAAAAGTAATTTACATTCTAAACTTTTTCTGGGAGAATTGGATTTCAACGATTTACGATGTCTGACTGCGAAACAGTAATTTTTACTTCATTGGAATTGTACAATATACCACTACATACAAACAACAAAACCAAGTGGCTTTTGTTCTATATTTAAGACTTTTATACTTACTGGTTTAGCTTTATCGAAGTTTAAGGGGCAGAATACTTTAAAAAAATAAAGATATTATTAAGATGTAGAAGAAAAATCGCTTGAAATGGCTTGGAGTAAGGTAAAAACATTAAGAATTGACACAAAAATTTTATTTTTAGATGGCAAATTTCTTGGAAACAATTTTATTTTCTGGAGGAAAATATGTAGGTACTCTTTGTTCTTTCCTGTACTGATGACTATCGCATTGGATTTATATGAGTCTATTAGAATCAAAAATCGCAATGTCCAATAACACGTCATATTTGTAAGTATTTTATATTTTTTTATTTTTTCAGAAGAGACATTTATACAGACTTAAGAATTAACACATCGCATTACAAATAACCATGTAAGTCTTCGCATCAAATAAGTAATGATAATTTATAGTGAAAAAATAATTTACTTAGTAACCAAAATTTAGTAGATGCAAAATTTCATGCAGATCAATCAAAACTAACAAATAAACTCATATTCAAATGAACAATATTACTTAGGATATCCTTAAATATTTACAATAAATAACTAAATACCTAACCTAATCTAACCTTACCTTTTAATTAAAAAGCCGCTGAAATCTGTGGTAGATCAAGAATAATTTGAGCAGTGTTACAATCCTACTAATACTAAAAAGGCGAAAGTCCGTGTGTGTGTGTGTGTGTGAATGTTTGTAACCACGTATCTCCATAACTACTAAACTGATTTTGATAAAATTTGGAATGTACTCGTAGATTAGGTTCTGGACACATAGGCTACTTTTTATCCCGGAAAAGTGTATGGTTCCCGTGGGATAAAAAAGTAATCCACGCGGGCGAAGCCGCGGGCGTTCAGTAGTCCTTGAATATTTCCTATAAATAACTAAATACCTTACCTTTTAATTAAAAAGCCGCTGAAATCTATGGTAGATCAAGAATAATTTGGGCAGTAAATGTCACAATTTTGTATATTACTTCAGTAGCTACACAAAATTCCGGGACAGGTTGTATCTAGGCGACCTTTAAAATGAAAACACATTGTTGTCACGTTTTTGCAATAAATATCCTTTCTTACCGAATAGACGGCTGACTTACCTATTAGGCGCTCAGCACACAAAGCAACTTGAGTTTAGGTAACCAACTTTTTAAAAGATTATCGGTTGCCAGTTGCAGCAACAAACAGCCCAGATTACGGTTAACGTGACTAACTTTCGAAATCTATAATCATCAGTGTAACTAATAGATGAGGGGGTTAAGTCGTTCTACGCGTTGCGGTTGCCGGTTGCGAAAACCAACAACTTGACATAATTGTTACAAAGTCAGTTACTAAATGTGGCAATTTGGAATTGAATTTGTCATTAATTGCAGCAACCGAAAATTGTTCATCACTGAAACTTGCAACTAGATAACGTCTGCGCAGTATTTGAAAATTATAAAAATGAAATAGGTACTTATGTAAAGTCTTAGTCAGCTCCACACGTATTGACCATGTCTTTCCAGTGGATATGGCCAGTTAAGCTGAGTGGTTGGCTTAGATGCTGGGCAAGCCTATTTCATCTCAAAAAATGTCACAGGCACTACAGTGTCCCGTTAAGTGCAGGCAAAAAATGTTTGCCTGTTGTTGGAACGGAGAGCTCAAAGTTGCTACGTCTGCAGAGGGGCTTACTGCACAAAGACACAGTACTGTAAAGACTTGGAAACTGTCAGTGTACTTGAAAAATAGGTCTTGGAAGTTTCTTTCGAGTTATCGAGTATTTTTGCTTTGTAAAGTTTGACATATTCATCATCTTCCTGCCCTTTTCCCACTTACGTGGGGTCGGCACAACATGTATTCTTCTTCCATTTCCCTCTATCACCCGTCATCTCAACATTCACCCCTTTCTTACTCATGTCAACTTTCACACAATCCATCCATCTTTTCTTTGGTCGACCTCTACTCGTATATCCATCCACTTTCATATCAAGCACTCTTCTCGTAACATGACATTCATCCCTTCTCATGACATGCCCATACCATGCCAACATATTGCTCCTCATCTTTTCATTTATTGGCGCCACTTTCAAACTTTGACATATTGTGCTTAGAAAATAATGTCTCTTTTATTACACTTAAAAAAGTATCGTCCATTAGTACAAATTATCATTTGTATTATGTGTCTATTGATGAAACTACACTATACTTAGTAAATAATATCAAATACAACATTAAAAAAGAATATAGAGGTCGTTCCCGCCTCCCTCTAAAAGCTAAACAGGTGGCTTGAAAAATCTGGAAAAATTCATGATGATATTGCATTTCATGAAATTTAAAAGAAACCTATAGCGGTTAAGATAACTTTATTAGTTTAGCAGTAATAGTCGTTGAACTTAGGTGTTGAAAAATTTTGTACCAAATACAAAATCCTTAGAATAAATCCTTTAAAGTGACTAAGATGAAGTAGTTGCTTGTTGTAACGGGCTACGGAACCCTACACTGCGCGTGGCGTGACACGCACTTGGTCGGTTTTATTATTTATACAATAAACAACACGCTAAATAAATAAAACATCTAATAAAGGGTGCGTAGGTGCGTTAATTTTAATATATCGTTGCTAAGTACCGCGCTACGTGATCTGAGTGCCGGTGCGTGGGCGAGGCTTAAGAATGTAAGGAGAGTACCGTTCTGTTTATATAACTTAATTTTATAGCCAGCTAGCTGTAGCCTTCGACTTCGGCCCCCTTACTTATGAAAGATGTTTAAAGTTGAACACTGGTTACAACGTCCTGTCTCTTTTCGACACTATCCACAAATAAAAAGGACGTTGTTTAACCAGTATTCAACTTTAAACATCTTTCATAAGTAAGACCATGGATGCTCAGATTAGGCTGGATAATAGCTAGATTGCGGTAACATTTGCGATATGCAGTGGTTGCTATTTTTTATTATTTTTTTTATAAATATGTAGGTACTTAAGTATAAAAAATTAGACACGACATAGCATGCTTGCCAGTACTCTTTACTATGACGAGCTAGGGCAATATACATACTTGGCAGTAATAGCACTTGAATGTATAGGGGTAGTCAGAAGCAAGTCCAAATAAGGCTATCCACGGTGCGCGAGATCTCAGTTTAGAGCGAAACCAGTTGTAAATGAGTCAAAATCACAAATTAAAAAGTTTCAAAAAGTTTGGTGGCCAATTCTGGTGGCGGAGTTTTTAGGCCAACTAAAGGCCTCCGTCATGGCTTAACGACTTAAATGCCGGGACCGACAATTTAACGTGCCCCATGGAAGCGCTCGTAATGCCACTTGCGGTCACCCATCCAAATTGTAACCACGCACAACGTTGCTTAACTTCAACAATCAATCAAGAACTCTCAGCAAGCTACGCCACAAGCGCTTCCAAGTCACAAATATACAGCCTGTTACACAAAATGTCCTAATATAATTTATTCTTTATGAATAATAAAAGTACGTAAGAAATTTACGAGTATGTAGGCACGTCTGCAGAAACACGAGCAGAATTTTAATGAAGCAATATAACGCTTATAAAGGAGCAATTAAAGTTCCTTCTTCCATAACACCGATTCGGTGCTGTAATCAAAATAACTCAAACGAAATACATGATGAAAATGTAAAATATCTTTGTGAGTAATAACTTGGTAATCCTTCAAAACACAGGGAATGTGGAGAAATGTAAGCTTAATACTTACACACATCAAAAAATGTTTGCGATCAGTTTGAAAACCACATTTTTTTATGTTGAAAATCACGGGGGCAACGCGACCTTGCGGCGTTGCCCCCGTAGTGATGGATTTGTGATGATGATGATGATGAAAAGTAGCCTATAACCTTCCTCGAGAATATAACTATCAAATGCAGAAATAATTTTTCAAATCAGACTGGTATTTCCTGAGATTAGCGTGTACAAACAAACAAACTCTTCCGCTTTATTATTATTAGTTTTGAAACAAAGGAATGTTGTATTTTTTTGTTCCAAAATTATGTATTTTTAAACAAAGAATATCATACCTAAAGAGATTTTTTAAATATATTTAGGAATCAAAAAATATTTCAACTTTTAACGTAAGATCGCAAACTTTTTTTGATGTGTGTACGTGGACTACAACGATTGAACCTGTTCCTATTTATTTCCCTTTTCAAAAGCTAAAAATAAAGGACTTATATTTACAGACATTGAGCGTAACAGACACGTAACGTATTAGATCGACAGGTAACGACAGACATCGTCGATCGCGGCCGCTCTCAAATAAAAGACAGAGAGAGAAAAAGCTCTGCACGGTCCCGTTAAGGTAAGGCCAAACCAATGCGTTCAGCTTGCGTCCGCGGTGCCGTGAAAGGTGGCGATTAATTGTCGTGTACGAACTTGTAGCGACGAGATCACACCGATGCGTCCTCTAATTGACAAAACAACAAAGCAACAACTGATCGCCACTTTGCACGCCAGCGCTACCGCGGACGCGCGCTGAAGGCGTTGGTTTAGCCTTACCTTTACGATTCTTTGTTGTAAAATTAAAACTGTTAAACTGTCCTTATAGTCAAGGACAATGTATTCAATAAGACCACCAAGACCACTTTGAAATCTGAGCCTTTAAGGTCTAAACGATTCTCCTTTTCTAGAAAACATCTTTGAAGAATCAGGCCCTTTAAGGTTCTTCAAAAATATTACGATTCCAAAGGTCGTATTCGTCGGATATTCACAGGAAATTGATTTCACTGCCGCTTCGGGTTGCCGATTGGAAAATGATTGAGGAAGTGTTGAGAAAATAGGAAAATGTGATAAATTTACCACAAAGTACCTGTAATGATTCGTATGTTAGGTAGCTGGCAATGTTGCCAGATGTCTAACATGATGAAGGAATCGAATGAAGTCTGTAGTCGTTGAAATATTTCGGTGAATACGGAGTCGTAAATGATTAGGGTAGTAATTTCCTCATAAAGCATTGTTTAACAAAATTTTGACATTATCTGGGCTTACCTATAATAACAAATGGCTCATGTTAAGCGCATAGTGCAATTGTTTTATTTACAACCTACGACCCTTTCCTAGATCGCGATAGCCAAAACCGATTCATCAGGAGCTAGATGCCATAGACAGATACAAAGATACAAAGATATACAGGTACACTCTACAAACTTAAACCCCTTTTTTTCGTCGGGGATTAAAAACTCGAAGCTACGAAGCGTAGCAGTCTTCTACGAACTACTACAATTCGCTACGCAGATCTACGGAATTCTTCGTATTTATGATTTAAATAGTTTTCGTTTTGTTTCAATTCAACATGAAGCTTTACAAATTAAATAATCCTTGTTGCAACAATTTGACTTTCTCAAAATTTATCACTAGTTTTTGGCGCTATCGTGCCGATATTTTGTGATTATTGCTTTATTAATAAGTGCTAAAGGTACTGTTAATTAAATAACTTGTTCTACTTCTTGTTTTCACAATAAAAACTTTTCTTAGTGGATTACCTGGTGCTTTTATTACTGTGCCATTAATTTCTAAGCGTGATATTACATTTGTTCAGATAAGTATATTAATAAAGTGCGAATAATAATCTTAATTCAAATTAAAACTTAACAAAGTTCCGTGTCTAAGGGGACACGTTAAATTGTCGGTCCCGCCTTTTAAGACGTTAAGCCATGACGAAGACCTTCAGAAAAACTCCATCACCAAAGTTACACACAAGCTCATACACATACAAAGGTCAATTGAAACTTAAAACTTAGGCCTTACCATCTTTACTAGATCATTTATACAATGTCAGGATGCAATCTTTACCCACACTTAACGAGACACTGTTGTGCCTAGGATATTGTTTGAGATGGAGTAGGCTTGCCTAGCACCTAAATCATCAGCTTAACCGGCCATATCCACAAGAAAAAAGTAAAAAAAAACGGGACCGATATTTAACGTGCCCTGCGCTGCGAAGCACGGAAGCGCTCAGCTCGTCACTTGCGGTCACCCATCCTAGAAGTGACCGCGCTCAACGCTGCTTAACTCACAGGAAAGACATGGTCAATACGTTTTCCTCAAGAGGTTTTCCTTCACCGTTTTTATCGAAACAAAAATCCATTAATGCACGGCCAGGATTCTAAGCCACAACCTTTGGATCGGAAGTCGAGGTATTACCCTCTCGGCCAACACGGCTCAATTGAAACTACACTGATGATAAAAAAAACAAGATTAAAGTTGCAACAGTTTTTATAAAAAATTAAGGTCGTATTTAAGCTTGTCTGTGAGACGAAACCCAATTACGTCACAGATTGTGCACCACGAGTCTTCTAATGAAATTAAAAATAAAATTTGTTTGAAATGAATGCTGGGGTTTGTGAAGGTCAACAATTTAAAAAAGACTTTCGACAAATAGTAAACAATTTTGAGGCTCTAATGGATTTCTGGAAGCTTCTGGGATCAGAGTACCTAATAAGAGTTTTTTTATTACCTTAATCGCATTTACATAAACTAAGGGCGGCTTGCACAACGTTCCTTGTATTTAAGCTAGTTTAAACGTATAGGAAACTTCATGGTTTATACACAGTCAGGGTACTGAGTGATTTTTTTCACCTATTCTATCATGTTGTCGTGATAATTCTGTAGCCGTACCATGAACTCTTAGAGCAATGTTAAAACAAGCTTGAAACATGACAACGAATGTCATTTCTAAAGCAGTAAGCCTGTTTCAAGCTTGTTTTGACATTGCTCTAAGACTTGGTGGTACGTCTGTTCCCTAATAAAAATTACAACTTTTTTAATTATCTTGAATAAGCAGGTATATTATAAGATCTTGTGTTATACGTTACACGGGCTCTAAACGGTGAAGAAAAACATCGTGAGGCAACCCGCGGCTTAGTCATCCCCACACGTATTGACCAATTGACCATGTCTTTCCTGTGAATATGGTAAGCTGTGAGGATGGTGTAGGTGCTGGGCAAGCCTACTCCATCTCAACATTGTCCCAGGCACTACAGTGTCCCGTTAAGTGTAGGCAAAGATTGCATCCTGACACTGTATAAATCATCTAGTAAAAGATGTAAAGGCCTAAGTTTTATAAGATATGAAAAAATGCGTAAACAGCACCTTGGATATAGTTGTAATCCCATTTCGTTTTATTTTTGTTAATTAAGATTATTTTTAGGAGTATTTACAATCTTCAATCTTTCAACCATATTTGCAAGGTATTATTGACGATGGCGAACATAATACAATACCAGAAGATATTCAAGGTCTACTAAAAATATTGATACCCCAAGCCATTGTCTATAATTACCAAAATCACATTCGGTTAAAGCTATGTTCACCAACGCATTAACCACACGTTAACTATCTCGCTCTAAAGAAAACACAAATTGCCTGAATTTAGGCACGAACATATATTTTATGAAAAATCCTGTATCCTGTGTCGTAATTCTTGTTATTCTCTCCTCTCCTAAAAACAGAAATGAAATAAGGAAAATGCAATTGGATATTAATGAATGCCTGTCAATAGAGAAATCCTTTTATGTCTCATATGGGAATGTTTTGAAATGTTAATTATGCGACTCATTTATTGCATAAATCTTCAAACGTTCAATTTTCTTTATGTTCATTCCGGCAATGTTTTTAAAAAGTCATTATAATAGACATGGTTCGATCAGCACATGATCGGAAAAAAGTGGCGTGAAAATAAGGAGAATTATACCTACTCAGCAGTGAATGGATGTGAGTTGCGTAGATTCATCGAAATCAGTCTATTGGATAAAACATGGTGAATGAACAAACATAAAATATCCAAACATATTCACGAATATAACACATGAGAACTACTAACGTTAAAAATCGTTGGTTAAAGCTGATCGCACACTATTATGTCAGCACGCCGGCGCCGTACACATTTTAGTCCTACCGTATTTTATAAAATACGGCGCATAATGGTGCGGGTGAAATGTGCGAACTTTCATAGGATTTCAAACGACGAATTCTAAATGCGGCGCGTACGGCGCTGACATGTGCTATTAAAAACCAGCCTAAGGCTGGTTTTAGTGTCACGCGTACCGTCGGCGCTGATAGGCGAGTGATCTTTATTACAATGAAATAGAGATACTGATTGTTCAGCACTGACGAGTGCAATCAGCGTTGCCATTTTTGCTAAACAATCAGTATCCTTATTTCAATGTAATAAAGATCACTCGTCTATCAGCGCCGACGGTACGCGTGACACTAAAACCAGCCTAAGGCCAGTTTTAGTCTCACGCTCACCATCAGCGCTGATAGGCGAGTGATCTTTATTACAATGAAATAAGGATACTGATTGTCCAGCACTGACGAGAGCAATCAGCGTAGCCATTTTTGCTAAGCAATCAGTATCCTTATTTCATTGCAATAAAGATCGCTCACCTATCAGAGCTGATGGTGAGCGTGAGACTAAAACCGGCCTTAGACTCCGACAATGTTTCGATCCATCCGGAGAATCTTCGACTAGATAATAATATGAGACGCCACCGCGAAGAGTGACCGTACCGCGAGTCTCTCTCTCCAACCCAGATGCAGCGATTTCATATTTATAAAAATATAATAAATAAAATAAAATATGTTTTATTTCGACCAACAAAGGAAAAGATTTCTCACTTATAAAAAGATTTCGAATATTAAGATAAGCGTTTGTTCGCCATAACCGAAATCTTCAAATGATAAGACCGGTTAAGCGTTGGTGAACATGCGCCTATGTAACCTGTATTCATGCCGCCAACAATAGCGTACTCACGTCCACTGATGTGTTTTCGTGTATCTATTTATAGAGGCTTTCAAATAATTTGAGCGGTTTCATGTTGATGGTGAGTCGTAAAATATTTGGAGATTATACTATAGGTAGTAAAACAGAATATAATTATTGTTTATTTGCAGGGTGTGGCTTTTGGGCACTTCAGGGTAGCTACCTTTTCTTTTGTAGTTAGAAAGTTTTGTTCTTAGAACACTATAGATTAATTTTGAAGAAAAAAATAATTGCATATTTAAATTTTTGAAAAAAGTACCTACAGTTAGCCTAAAAAATTACACTTGTAAAAAAAACTCTCCAACTGAACTATTCATTTTTATACGTATTAGTAATGTATGTATAAAAATAAATGAAAACTACAGCTAGTAATGTTAAAAAATGAATGGTCCTGTTGGAGAATTAGGTCGGAAATATTCCAGGACTCGGGAAGTAGGTATCTAAATGAAGAAAAACAGGGATACGATTTGAATAATGCGTCGCCGTCGTGTCCGCTCTTCGCGTAATTGAAATTGCAAATTTCAAACTCATTCGCTTACAGACGAGACACAAAACGTGAGAGAATAGACAAATAAAGAAATATCAGCACCATGCCTCATATTTTTATTTTTTATCCTATTCTATTAAAAGAGCAATATTTTTTTGTTTGAAGTTTGTTTGATGTTTGTTTGATGTTTGTTTGTAATGAATGACGTTCTCGAAAACGGCTCTAACGATTTCGATGAAATGTGCAGTACGGGCGTTTACGGGTGCGAAAAATCGATCTAGCTAGATCTCATATTTGGGAGAAGCCGTTTTCTCGGCATTTTCAAGAAAAAAGTGCAATGTGGTTCGTAATTGAACCACTAGATGGCGTTCGTTGGTTGCCAATGAGCGGAGCTCGGTTGCCCAGATATTTTACATTAAATAAGCTATTTCATTAGTTTCATAGAGGATTCCTGTTTTTCGTTTTCATATACGACAACTTAGGAAAGACACAAAACATTTTTGGGGCTATTTTTTCAATTTAATATCAGTTATCGAAAAAACAAGGGTTTTCTATTAAAATATTTGTATTCCTCGAAGTTATGGTAATTGTAAAATCCCTCTGTGGCGCATTGGGGAAGGCCCGCCTGAAACACGGAAGGTTGCGGGTTCTGTAAACATTTGTCTTGGGTTTTGTTGTTTTTCTATGCATAATATGTACCTATGTATACAAAAACAAATATAAAACATTGCAAATACTTCGTCGGAGCCGGCCGAGAAAACGTTGGCGGGACGATCTCGCCACCTTTGGATGGTGGGACTCCGTGAAGGATAGAAACGATCGGAAGACCTTGAGAGAAAACTTTGCCCAGCAGTAAAACGAAAGAGTTTGAGAAAAAAAAACTTAAATCTTACAAAAAAATCACGCCTGTTTCCCATCATAGGGGTAGGCAGAGACCACAGATCACCACTTACTACGATCCTGACACACCTCTTTCGCTTCATTCACTCTCATCACATTCTTCATGCAAGCTCGTCGGTTTATGGTACTTTTGACCTGGCCTTTTTCCAATAATTCGCCAATTTGGTCCAGGAATGTGCGCCTAGCTCTTCCCCTTCCGACAGTCCCATTCACACTCGCTAAAAATACTTCTTAATTTTTTAGTAATTCACAGCTTTTTTTGTATACTTAATAAAAGCGGCTTATCCTTCTGCCCGTTGAACCCAAACAGACAGAACCTTATTGCAGTTCGTTAAAGCGATCTAATAAAAACGTTGTTGGAGTGAATTCAAATAAAAGTGTCGTCTGTTGTATTTTAATACCTGTATTTTACGATATTTACCCAATTTTCTTTTGTTTCCTCATTTCTTTTGGAATATGAAAGAAATATAAACGTGGTTATCTCCACCAATAAAGTCACGAGCAAACCGAAAATCTTACGTTCTACAAGTTTCATTAAATCATCAAACATACAAACTTTTAGAATTATATTATAGTAGTACCTACCTAGGGTTTATAATATTGTAGCCTTCATAATATTGTAGGTACAGCTACAGATCAAAGGCTTACCTTGCTATTTTCCATTATTGTTTTATAGCTACATTGCATGGCTTAGTATTCCTATCGAATTTCAGTACAAAGAGGTACCGACAAAGCCATGCAACAAAGTGTTTTGAAATGCATTTGATGAATTCCGTCGCATGAATTGCAATGTAAATTTTAATGCTAAAATTAGTTCCGAAAATCATTAGTAGGTATAGCATTATCATAAATTCACGTTTGAATGCATGATCTGTCTGTGAAACTTTTCTAATTGAAAAATTATTTCACCATTTTTACATGGCATTCTATTCCAGAGAATGATTATAAATATAATTGCATCAGACATATTGTTATACATTTTGACTGACCTCTTAGCTCAGTTGGTAGTATATCTACCTTCTGAGCCAGCTATGCTGAGCTATAGCTGTAGGTCGTGGGTTCAATTCCCACCCAGGACAAACATTTTTGTGTGATGAACATAGATGTTTGTTCTGTGTCTGGGTGTTATAAAATATAGTAAGTATGTATTTACAAAAAATATAAGTATTCTATCAGATAACTGGTTCCCATAGTACAAGCTTTGCTTAATTTGGGGCTAGATGGCGCTGTGTGAAAAATATCCACCAATATTTTAATATTATCTGACGAGGAAGGTGATTTTATAGAACTAGTTCATTGCTAAACATGAAATTATAAGATTATCAGGAATTGCTATTTTTAAAATAAGTCACTTAATAAAAATAAAACCCAAAACAAATGGATAAGTAAAGTAAATGTTTATCCTGTGTTTAAAAAACCATTGAGTAACAGCAGGCTAAGCCATGACCCCCTACAGTGTGAAGTAAGCCTTAAAACATCGGGATTGAGTTCTGAATCTTATATCATAGCAGTATAATTATTACTAAGGCGATATAATGAATTATTGAGAGGGTGTGATGAATCGGAAATCAATAGACGCTTTTGTACTGTTCTGTTTCTTTGATATTCGTTTGTTTTGTACTCAATTGATTTCAGCAACTTGTAACTGTATCATAAATACAAAAAATAATGTCATGGAACATGACGTGCTCGTGAAGCGTATCACAATAAGATAAGATAAAAATGTTTGGTGCGATCTGTCAAGAAGGCCCTGATCGACGAGCGAGTAAAGCCGCGGTCTTATGGCTCGTCGGCAAAGCTCACCGGTGTATCATTGCAATACCGCGGTTTTGTGAGTTGACGAGCCTGGCTCGCGGCTCGTCGTGTTTGCTTTATTTTTTACTCAGCTCCATCAAATTCAAAATTCAAAAACTCCATTCAACTACGATACGACTGTTTCACTCGCTAGTCGATCAGCACCAACGAGCAACGAGTAAAACCGACGTTCTTTAAAACCGCGGTATAGGCTCGTACGTCGATGACCCACTGACACACACACGAACGCGACAAAAGATACCTGCGTGATCGTTTTGACAGTTTGGAACTAATTTGAGGTTTGAGATAAGTTAGACAATCAGCCTGCTGAGCGCTTCGGTGCTTTGGCGGTCTCATCTCATCGGATTCTGTAATATTAGACAGTTTAGCACAGAACACTATTATCCTACCAGTTCAGTGACCACGGAAAGTGCTCTGCTACTCTCACCTTAACGAGACCGAACCCGACAAAAGACACTTACGCGATCGTTTTGACAGTTTGAGACCAATTTGAGATTTGAGACAAGTTTGGCCCGCAGCGGGCTGATTATCTAACTTGTCCAGACCCTAATAATTCGAATTTTAAAATAAAAGCGGTGAGAGTTATTTGAACCAAGAAAATTTAAATCGAAACCAACGCCAAGTCTCCAGATACCACAACTAATTGGAGTCTAGATTTTATAAGATTCTGTGGCCATAATATAACGGCCCTAGTATAATATTTTAAAAGTAAGAAGTACATTCACTTGTCCTAGAAAGGTTTTTGATTATAAATCACTGTTATTCGTGTTTAGAGTTGAATTTCGGTAGATTCTGTCTAAATTTTTGATATTACGCGATACAAATTGCATGAGGATGGGATTTGAACTCGCTGCCTCAGCCTATAGCCATCGCTATACCATTACCTACCGGACAATCTAAAATGAAAAAACCTTATAAGTACAGGTTCATTAAAAAAATCTTAGTTTCTTAACTGTGACTGACACAATATAAGTCTAATAGATACGTATCACTCTTTATGTGAACCGATATTTTGACTAAACATGAACAATTGTTGTATAAGAATAAAAATGCCAAAGAAAATTGCAATTTAGGTTTATTGAAACCAATTTGAACGCCATTCAATAGCAATGGAAAAAAATGGAAAAGGAAATGTACCATAGACTCATCGTAGTCTTTAAATCTGAGTGTTGCTAGTTTATAAACTAAAATTAGTTCATCCTACAACGACAATATTTTTATACAACTATTTTTGTTTAGTTTGACTTAACAATTGTAGTACGTGTTTCATACTTACGATTGCAATATAACGGTAGCCGTTTCCAAGGTGCGTTATAGTTTTGAATCTCGCCAGCTCCCAATAGACGGAGTGTCCGCAAATTGCGATTGGAATTGAAGTTAGATGTCGCATTGCGCCTGGCCGGGGAATATGAGTGTCATCCAAAAGTCTTATGTTGAGCTAATTGGAAAATCGAGGTAATAAGAGCCAAATATAATATCGACAACTACCTCATCATCATCATTTCCTTGCCCTTTTCCCACTAGTTGGCATCGGCATAACATGTTCTCCTCTTCCATTCCCTCCTCATCTCTGTGGTTACTCTTTTCACACGCATGTCCTTAAACTCGACAAAATTTAAAAACCGACTTCAATGTTATTTATGCAGAGCAATTTTCTACACTCTCGATGTGCATTTCTGTTCATAACTCCGAAGATCCTCAACAGATCCTCACTAATTTTTTGTGGCACTAATAAGAAAGTATACCCTTTCAAACAAATAAAGAATTTTCCAGTAAATCTGTCCAGGCATCTTTGAGTAATCGGTGAACACACATAAAAAAAGATTCCGAGAGAACCTCCTACTTTTGTTGAAGTAGGTTATAAACCACTCAGACATAAGAGATGTGGCTATTCCCACGTGACCTGTCAAGACTATCCCACTGTTCCATTTCGTTTCCTCAGCAGACAAGAAGCCTGACCATCGTCAACGTCAGAACAAATCTGACAGGCGACATATTGCATAGTACCCGCATCGTGTTACACACGTGACCCTCTGCCCTGAAATGTTGTCTTAAGACTTTATCATTTTACTAATAAAAAGTGTATTTGAAATTATATTTTTTACTCAATTTTACCTGGTACTACCAAAACATATGTATAATAGAAAGTGTTAAAAAGGGAAATTACAAAGTGTGGAATAAAATAATTGAATGTCAAAATAATTCTATAACTACGGGATTAAAACCTATCACGTGGAATGCTAAATACCTACACAAAATGTGAGCATAATTTCAATGTTATGCTTGATGTACTGTCAAAAAATTGAACTTGAAAAAATTTAACACTGTCTGAAAATTGTAGCAGTATTCAACTTGGTTACATTTTTAAATAACCGCATAAAACAAGGGATTTATTGCAATAAGAAACTGGACCAGGAATTTAATTTGTAAAGAATATGCCCCACTGGTGGGGTAGGCCAGTAGAGTCATTGGGAAAGAATCTATTTTACGAGAAAAAAAAACAGTATGTAACACCATTTCTGAATATTTGCAAAAAGTATTTCAAGTCCTATTCGTGTGATTCTGTAAATATTTTACATCTATTTGGATGCGCAGAGCCGTGCTGCCATAATGTGACCTTTCAAGTACTAAAGGTCCGTTTTCTTGAGACCCAGTATTACAGCGTCTTACTATTACGTCAGTACATAATGAAAATGGTTTTCAAACTCAAGTTCTTTTTTAAATGTCTGATTTGCATGGTTCTGAAAATATTTTTTTTTTAATTTGACTGGATATTTTTGTAGCCCTCTTCTAGATCATTCAATTTTTATTTCATTTCTTGCAGTGACAAAATATCTATCGTTTGTAGAAGAGTCCATACTCTTCTTCATCGATGACCAAACCCCACTTCATTCTGTAAGATCGATGCATTTAACAATATTTCCACAAATATAGATCACAACAATCCTTCCGGGTATATTCACTAGCCTTTACTATATACCAGGGGTGCCAAAACAGTCGATCGCGATGCTTTTTGAGTCGATCGCCAGCAATACCATCAATATGAAAATTACGCGGATAATATGCAGTACTATCCATCATCATCAAGACAAAATTTGTGATTCGAAAGTTACGATTCTTTCATTTTGATGTAAGTACCTAAATTCAATTCAAAAGTGCAGTAAAACGTTAATTAAAAAAATGTTTTTCAGTACCTACCTACCTACTACATAGTATGTAGTTTAGTCGATCCTTTGCTTTCAAAATAGTTTCTGGTCGATCACCGACATTATAAGTCTGGGCACCCCTGCTATATACTAATATTACTATATTCTTCGCTTCCGTCATACAATGGCCGTGATTTGAAAGGAGCCCGGGACTTACGCTGAAGCTTGGAGTACATCCAATTGTGTGTGCCGGCACGTTAGCGATATTAAATTGTGGAATTTTCAAGGATGTTTTTATTTAAATTTTTAAGGTAAACTAAACTTGTTTTAACCGACTTAAAAAAATTTGGAGGTTCTATTTTCGACTGTATTTAGGTAGGTACTTACTTTTTTCATATTTCAATTGTGGGCCGATTTTGGATAAGATTGGCGCAGGATAGAGAATGGCAAAAGTGAAGAGAGGCCTTTGCTCAGCAGTGGGATGAGAAGGGATGATGATGATGATGATGGGCCGATTTTGATTATTTAGTAATGACCTTGAAATCCAACGAAGAAGGAACGAATCTGCTGAGTACAGGTCCTTTCAAAATTTTAAATGTAAGTACAAGTATCAATACTAGTATCTTTAAACCAGTATTAAAACTTTCAAGGGTTATTGGTACCTAGCATAAATAAGCATTGTTTTAAGAATCGAATAAGAAAAGCTAGGTTCAAGCTTCCGTAGGCCAAGTTGATGTAAAGAGCAAAGGAAATGAGGCTTGCAGTGTAAGGAATCGATCGAGAGGTGTGCTAGGGTGTGCCCAAGAACTAACCTAGTTAGGGATGTTTACTTGCCACAAATAATAAGGATCCCAAGTTGTGGAATACGCTGGTTAATTTCCTTGATCAGTGTAACTTCTAGAAGGTTCATGTATTCTTTACTCAATATCCATCGAGGACATTCAAACTGTTGTAGTCTATAAAGCATTTTTTTTTATAATCTATTGTGTCCCACTCCTTGGAAAATGTCTCCAACAAAACTTTCCACTCATTCCTGTCTTTGGTCATCTCCCACCACTCTTTCTCAACCGTCAAGATCGTCCCGCTAATACCTTCTGGAACGTATAAAAATATTTTGGCAAAGGATTTTACCGCGTAATTTTCCTTCCCGACTGCGCGACGCAAAGGAAAGGTAATGTGTTGTTATATTAGTTTACGTTACGGCTGTGGAAACTACTTGGACCAAATTGGTGACATTTTTGTAAAGGGCCAGGTCAAGGTACAGCTTGAATGAAAAATATAATGAGAAGAGAGCCAAACACTGCCTACCCTTTAAGGGAAAGAGACAAAAACCGTAGGTTCTCCCGCGACCATAAAATGAAAGAAGCAAACAGCCATTGAAGCTTCTGCGAGTACAAAATATTTTAAAGCATAATTATAGTACATTCAATCGTGCTAAGATATTTTTAACATCAAAGCGATCGCTATGATATCTTACAAAGTCGAAAACTACTCTCCAGGGGCGTATCTGAAATGTAATCCGAAACTCAAAGTAGAGATGCAACGCCGGGGGACGCGATGACCTAAAGCTGGGGTTGCAAGGATCGACAAACTTATTTATTTTACAATTTGAAGATAAAATTGTGAAATAACTTGTAATTGTGCTGGGATTTGATTTTAGGTGCAGGTTATGTATATCTACAAATTTTATTTTAGGTAATGGAACTTTCGCTTTTACATCTTTGACGGCTCTATATACTATAAGCACTCACTTTAGAATTTCATAAATAGTAAAAAGTAAGTTTGTACGACCAAGTTGTCATCTCTGGTGACGGAGTTTTTAGGCCTAAAGGCATCCGTCGTATCCGTCATGCCTTAACGACTTAAAAGCTGGGACTGACAATTTATAGTGCCCTCCGAAGCACGGAATCAGCTCGTAAAACCACTTGCGGTCACCCATCCAAATTGTGACCGCGCACAACGCTGCTTAACTTCAACGATCAATCAAAAACGTATAAGCAAGCTACGCCACGAGCGCTTCAATAATTAATAGTAATTGAGCATGCAAAGACCTGCATCGTCTGAACAATCTACAGATCATAACATGAAATTAGCCAGATGGTTCAACTAGGGTATTTAATACAGATAAAATAATAAAAACCAATCGTAATTTAATTGTGGTTAGACTGCAATTCCCACTTTTTATTTTCTGCGTTTGGTTATAAAGCCATATTATAGCCCATAAACAATTTTATAGACCAATTTATACAGTGGATTTATGCAACCTATTCCTACGCTAAGAACCCCTCGCTCACTGCAGACTTTTTATCGCCCGATAGTTTGTAAAATCGTATTACGGTCGCAGAATGCGACGCATAGAGGCGAGCAATAGACGTGCGATTGGCTTCCTTGATACGATTTTTAGTGATATTTTTTCGGCTCATCGCGTTATGATTGCCATCACATTGCTATTGCATATCTTACGTAATCAGAGCGCCAGTTGGTTGGATGCTAGTGCATACATGGCCGATACTGAATCGTTGTAGTGTGCGCACATGCATACATCTTCATACTGATTCAGAGCCCGACCGAAATATCGGCCGATAAAAAGTCAGCAGTCCTCGAGGGATCTAACGGGAAGCTGCAATTATCTGATTCGTATGACAAACGAAAAAAATGAAACAAACCTTACAATTCTTAATTTTGATTTAATTGAATTTGATTAAGCTCGCCTTCATACATTTTTTATTGTAAAAGTTTTATGTGCAATAAAGAATTCCATAAACCCGTTAAAAATTACGTTATTGCTAACTTCGAAGTAAAAACGCGACTCAGAAAAGTAGCAACTACTGAACCCAATCTACCTGAAAGTTAGCCAAAACCGCACAACTAGCGAGAAAGAAAGTTATCAACTTTGCAACAGTTTTATAGTTCGCAGTATTTGGATCTCGGATCTAGGAACAATGGATGGGTTAATTTGATTGTAAGGTAAACTTGTTGATAAACCAGTTTAGGTGAGAGCAAATAGCAAATTCGTGATAGCTTTAGGTTTAAGAGGGCACCAGGCCCCTATTCAATAAACATTACAAGTCAACGTAAAAGTGACAAATTATGACAAGTGCTGTATGTAAACCTGTCAGAATTGTACTATAATAATTTTGTTAATTGTAATTTGTATTAAATAGGGGCCAGGCGTCCATAATCAAAATGAGATGGTGAATCAATGTTTTTCTCATAAGAGAAAGGGACAGCACGATAGCCACGCGAGCTATTTACAACAAAAAAAAACAGTTTTACTCTATTGAAAAAATATAAAAATATGACGAGTTAGAAGGCAGAGAAAGAGCGTCTGTTGTGCCGACCCTACTTAGATGGGATACGGGTAGGAAAATTATGATTATGTTAATATATGGGCCTGAGAGGTTGTTAGTGTTATAACGGACTTAAAAAAATATTAGACGCTGTGACGTTAATCCATACTCGTAATTAATATCCTATTTGAAAGAAATAAATAAATAAAAAGCATTTATTTATTTTTATTTCAAAATGTTAACCCAAAACGACTAAAAGAATATCGTATTCAAAAAGTATTCACCTCTCTATCTGACTCGTGAAGTTATACAGCGATAGACAGAGCCACAAGAACCGTAATGTGGTCCTATCTAATTTTATTTAGTCGATAGAAGCGTGGGAATCGCTCGTTACTTACATCGCGGTCGATTTATTCAGTTCGGATAGATAGTGGTTCCAGCGACTTGGGAAATGGGGTTTATGCTTTGGTTTTAGATTTACAACTTGCGTGGCTCGTTGATAACGCTACAATACTACTATTAGTCAGGGAGTGCTGTTTATTCGAGAAACAGATAACTAATTCTTAGAACAGATAAATAATTCTTAGCAAATAGAATGGCATGATGAGATGTACTCAGAAATTTCTGAAGGTTGCGAATTTAAATACCTACAGAAAGTGCATAAATGTATTTTTCGTTTTTGATGAGATGAGGAAGGGGAATAACAAGAATTACATGAGTCGGATTAAGAAGAAGATCGCTGTCATGTCGCATAAAGAAATAAAAGAAATCGCATTGGAAAGAGATAGATAGAGAGAATTGCATTGTTGCACCGACAAGAGCCAAGCTCTTTGATAAATTTTAATACACGACTTCGGTGAAGGAAAACATAGAGACAACTAGTTAGTATTCTAAAATGCGGCGATGGACTTGATACCTGTCACGTATGGAAAGCTAACTTTCGCTAAATGTGGGCATGTACCGAATACGTACTTGGACGTGCCTCCGACTACCCCCACAAAACATTACCAGAAGATCTTGAATTTTTGAATACCTAAAAGGTCTAATACTATACCTACCACTCCTTGAGGATAGGTACAGGCGTGATCCCCTTTAATTTTTGTTGCAAATAACCGTTGATCTTGTTTAATTTTATTCATTTGGTTTTACAAAGACAAACAGTTTCAAAATTAAACAAAAACCTATGTAAGTAAAGTAAGTTCGTATGAGCTAGTGACCAACTTTGTACCTATGCAATATCTATCGTCCTCGGTAACTAACTGCTCCATCAATCAAAGGTTACCTTGCAATCAAAAACAGAAAACGTAACAACTAAATTACATTATTGTTAGAGCGAGATGTTTTTCTTCGGTAAAACAGTCTTATTTTTAACGTATTGGAACGTTGAATAATTTAGCATTCAATCCAAAATCTACCAAGCATTCGACAGACAATCAGTAGCATTATATATTAACCATCTGACATCATAATAATCATTGTGAGGTCACAGGACACCCGAGGTCAATGTGGCCCAGCCATAACAGTTGACCCCATTCGGGCTATTATTTATTCATTATCGAAGTGGAGTCGGCAATTCCTTGCCGTAAAATATCAATTTATTTGACAAGCTACTTACCTCGAATATTCAGAAAGTTACAGATATTTGGGATGGCCGATGCTGGACATGATATTTTACAACTCTTAGAATTCTAGTGATAGGCACTTAGCTAGTTAGGCCGGCCACATTTTACTAGATGATTTATATACATCTCTTATATACATCTTTTACTAGATGATTTATACAGCGTCAGGAGGTAATCTTTGCCTACACTTTAAGGGACATTGCAGTCTCTAAAGCATTTTCATAATCAGCCATATTTACAGAAAAGACATAGTCAAATACACTGTAGTTTCTAAGGCCGGCCACAGACGTCTGATTTTTTTTCGGTCCGGTTGTCCGACACGACTGACCCGTCATACGTGTCGGATCGGAAGTGTGCTACATGTTCAAACAAATGTATGGCACCAATGCCTTCAGACAATCGGATCGACAGTCGGACCGACAAAAAATCGGACGTCTAAGGCCGACCTTAGAAAACTACATTGTGTCTTTTCTGTAAATAATGCTGATTATAAAGATGCTTTAGATACTACATGTCCCGTTAAGTGTAGGTAAAGATACCTCCTGCCGCTGTATAAATCATCTAGTAAAAGATGTACTTAAAGGCCTAAGCTTTTTTAGCTATCTACCAGCGTACTGCAGTGAAAAATGTGTATTTATGCTTTTTCGGATGGGGATTCGAATCCAGGTACTTTAGATCAAAAGTCGAGAGCACATTCCACTAGGCAACAGCTCTAAATAATGCTGTAAGCATATTTGCAAAATAATCATCAAACATTGGTATTCGAATTGGTTCGATTTATTTACCCACAATTTTTACATTAACTGTGAGCGCTCAGTTTTCAGTGGTTGCCCTCAACCTAATGATTATTATTATAAGGTTTCATTTCAGTAAACTCATTAGTATGTGCTTCAAATCCATATTCATATCGAGTTTCAAAACATAGACGAATGTTATTTTGAGTCAATTGTGAAATGCTAGACTTGTGTTGCTTAGTACGTTTCTCTTTGGATCCCCTTAGGGGTTGAATTTCAGGAATAAACTACTCTTTAGAAAACAAAACAAAACTAGAAATGAAAAATCTTATCAAAATTTTCAATTGCGGGTTCGAATCCCGTCGGAATTGAAAATTTTGATAAGATTTTTCATTTCTAATGAAATACCAAAGTGTGGTTTAACACTATAAAAATTAAAAATTATAAAACAAAACTAGTAAGTATTAGGGATTTTTTAAATCAATCTTGAAGATTTTTAAATAATATATATATACCTACCGTACCTAACAACGTCTCTCTTCTTTCAACAAAAAGTCTCAGTAAATATAATTATGTCAGAGTCAATAAGACTTTTATAAACATTTTATTAAATTGCTTAAAACACAAAGTGATTCTCCTCCCAGTACATACCTACTACATGTCCCGCGACTTTCATTACGTTCTAAATTAATTTCTTTCATGTTTTTCGTTTTTCATTATTTTCATTGTGACGAGATGTTTTGTTGGTTCAATAAAAGCCGCTAGATACTACATGTTGGCGCAAGCTTGCCGAGGGAACGCCAATGCCAACGTGTGGACAGCGCATTTGTCTTGCCTTGCTATCGCTCGGTGGCGCTCACCAAGCCTGGCCGAGTGGATACAAGCGCATGGTTTGCATAGACTCGCCAAACGTCTGCGGGCTTAAAAAGGTCGCTATTGCAGAATCGCATTAAAGGAATTGAACTATTGCCATCTCTTTTCACTCTCAGTCAATGAAAAGAGATGGCAATAGTTCAATTCCTTTAATGCGATTCTGCAAAAGCGACCTTTTTAAGCCCGCTGGACGGTAGCACTCGCCTTGCATCAATTTGCCTTCACTCGGCTCACCCAACATGTAAGTAGGCAGCATAATAAAAAATGTGACCTTTAAAAATGCCACAGTAGGTATTTATCCAATAATAGCTAGTACCAACTCAATTTGGCGCCTCGCGGGTACAATTCCGTAATTATGTCGACAGGTCGCCAGCCCGCATACAAATTAAGGGATGTACCTATCTATAGCTGTATTCTACTGAAGAATCCGTATAAACGAGTTTTGGTTCAACAAATGGGCCTCTTAAAGAGATTTTCTTGTTCCTTGAAATGAAGCCATTAAAAACATTCAGGTACTTTTATTGTTATGATTATTTGGGTGGATAAGTACCTACTTTATTATTTTTACCTATGAGTGAATAGTAGGAAGTGATTTTTATTTCACTTTCAAAGATGGGTGTAAGTTTGAATGTGAGACGCTCGCGCGAGGAGTAACCTTGTCGCAACTCCCTCCTTACCCAAATGAAGATTCTTTATTTATTTATTTAAAAAAACTTTAAAAAACTTTTTATTTATTCTCCGGATGAATCGAAACATTGTCGGTATCTAAATCGACGATATTTTTATGTAATCCTCGTGTGTTAATACAATTTCAAGTGATTTTTATGTTTATGTTAATTTGACTTCTTGTACACCGCCATTTTCTCTTTCTGATTGACCTAAAATATATTTTTTTTAATAAAAAATTAATTAGGTAGGTTCTCTAACCCTCAACAAATGTTTTTTTATCGATCGTGGCCTTAAAAAGAAGCAGCAAACCCGATATAATTTTTTATTTGATAAAAATCAATGTCCAATTAACAACACAAAGAGGCGGAGGGACAAAAAACTGATTCCCGTCGAGATTAAAAATGTCCTAAGATGTCGATAGCACTGGCAGCGGACATTAGGGCACTTACACACCGGGCTAGTACTATGCCAAGTGTAAAAAGGTAGACACAATACTCAAATAATATTCTATTAAACGTTGGCTAAATTCGAAAACCTCGTAACTCCGTCTTTTTGACGAATACGATTTTTTTGATGCAGTTTGGTAGAAAACTAGATTTTTTAGCGAATTGCATCAAAAAATCATTGTCGTCAAAAAGACGGAGTTACGAGGTTTTCAAATTTAGCCGACGACGTAGAGACTATTAATAGAATTTACAAAAAAAAGTTCTGGTTCACACATCGTTAACCAACTTCTTCTTTTTACTTTTACTTTTTTTTAATCTTTTTTTTTAATAAAAATATCGAACGCTTCCCACAAGTATGCATATATTATAGCGTCTATTTTCACAAAATTTTACTCAGTTTACATACTTACAACTGTATTCCCGCACGTTTTAAACCTGTTCCAGTAACTCGCAACAGAAAATTGACCACGCACTATCCTCAATCAAGGAGTAATCACTAGCATCAACTGGATGGGGCTTAATGAACTGCCAATTCGATTGATAAGAAGATTGATAAGTGGAATGTCTGGAAATTACCTCTCACAGCTGGACCGAAGTAGAGAAATGGAAAATCTATTGAAAAAATTCTGTGAAATTAATTAGGTTTCCACGAATCCTACTAAAAAGATCTGAAAGTTTGTTATTATTTTTGTTCTTTTTTTTTTTAATGGTATAGGTACTTTCCGATCGATGCCATAAAATTTGGTGAGGATATGTCAAGGATCTTCGGAGTTTATGAACAGAAATGCACCTCGAGAGTGCAGAAAATAGCTCAGCTTGTAACATTGAAGTCGATTATCCGTCAAGTAAAATAAACTTGTAACTTTATTCGAACCACAAAATGTTGCGATTTTATACCACAAATTTCCACGAAGCTACAGATTAAACCATCGAAAAGTGTAATTTTTCCCGTGTGTGTACTTTGCCACGGCGAATACCTTCAACGTCGGAATGAACAATTTAATTAAATTTTTAACCATATACAGTTGTTGAGAACTCCCGAATCTGCGGTGATTGAAGTATTTTTCGGGTTATATTTGGTTGGGAATCGTTTATTAGATGATTTAAACAGTGTGAGGAGGCAATTTTACCTACACTTAACGGGACAATGTAGTGTTGAAGTGGGTAGTCTTGCCTAGCACCTAAAGCAACTTCTCAGCTTTTCCGGCCATATCTACAGGTCATGGTCAATACGAGTGGGCATAATTTAAACGAATTAACGGGACTTTAAACTGTCTACAGATCGCAAAAGTTTAAAATATGCTAATACAGCGGGGCTTACTAAGGTACAGGTTTCCTCACGATGTTTTCCTTCACAGTTCTATTGATTTATAAATTTTTCGAAACGAAAAATGCTTTGATGCACGGCTGCGATTAGAATCCACTTTGCCAATCCGGCTACGTTTTGAATAGCTTGTTACATAATATTTTCCTGAAAGATTGGCTGATCTTAAAATAGATGTTCTTTTAGATACAGTCAGATCTCTGGTCCATTAATTAACAATGAAAAAACAAATCCATTCATATTTTTATCTATTTTAGGTCTGATGAATACTCAACAAAAAACCTTCGAATTTCTCCTTTCATTCTTCGGTGCCAAACAACCTTGCCCTCGGGCAGAAAAATCTTTTTTGATATTCCCACACGCAATCTTACAATTACAGAGGTAATATTGTTTCAAGTTTGTAAGAGGCTGGTAAGAGGTAATTTTTGGAACCACTTAACTGATTCTAAAGGATCTGACGCTAATAGAAACTACATTATCATTGCTATGTTTTATCACAAAATAACTATTGTACCAAGTACTAAAATACTCGTCAATTTTAATGTTGGTAGCGCTCATGACGTATTTAGCTTAGAGTCGTTTCTGATAGAATACCAAAATAAAGCGATGTTCTGTTGACAAAATGGGAAATGGGATGACCACTAGTAGTCATCACTAGTGGTTATAGTAGTGAAAACTTCTAGGAGAGCACATTCAATTGTCGGTCCCTGGTGCCAAGACGTAAGCCTTCTGGAAAACTTGGTCTCAAAATTTCTCACACAAACTTACTTATCTTAGGCTGGATTCGACCAAACTGGATTAAGTTTTCACTCGAGAGTAAATTAGGTACTAAGGCCTCTATTAATAAACTCCGCTCAACTTGTGTCTAAGTTGCACCACGGATTTAACTATTGCCATCCTTATTTGTCACTGTCTATCAAAAAAGGATGGCAATAGTTAAATCCGTGGTGCAACTTTGACAGAAGTTTAGCGGAGTTTATTAATAGAGGCCTATATGTTTAAATATTTTGACGTAAAGTTGACAATAACCAGCCCCCCTAGCCATATTACACTATCTATCGTCGCTGTAGAATAGAAACACTTCAAAATGTATAGGATTTGACGTTTCAAGTAGATGAGTCACGTGGTCAAAACGTCAATTCCTATACATCGTCACCGGAAATATCAATTAACGTAAGGGACAAACCCCGGGTTTACAGGACAGCCGAAATAAGATTATTTTTTTTTGTAAATGTGTCTGTATTTTTATACCCTGTGGTCCAATTAAAATACTTCCAAGGGCAAAGTTTCTTAGAATTTTGTCATCTTTCGATCTGTTAATTCAAAATTAAAATAAACCTTATGGTTTCGAAAATAGCATGTCCCTTACGTTAAAATTCAATGTAAAACCGTTCCTTACGTTATTCAAAATTAAGTTTAAAACAGTCTGCGATGACGTAAAGAACAAGTGGTTAATAAATGTAATGGGTATTTTAACGTAAGGGTCTTTACCTTGAATTCCATTTGTTGTAAGTATACTCAAACCTAACAATAATCAACCTTATTACTATCAAATTAGATAAAGTTACCTTTTTGTACATTTCATTTTAGTTATTTTACCTATTATAAGAATAAGAAGAATTTTTTTGGATAACACAACATAGCACAGACAGTATTATGGTAGGAATTTAGTTGAATACACTACATAAAACTTGAATTTTCTTTTTTATTCAGCCTTATTTATTATAAGTAGGTATAACTAATAGGAAAATATCTTCAGGTTATATAAAATTTTCATAAGTAACCGTTCTGATACCTAACCTACCTGTTAAAAGTCTTTCGATATTAGGCCTTCTACTACAAAAACGACCTTGTAATTTAATATAAACATTTTTTTCAACTAAAATGTATTTTTTGGCACGAGTAACTACAAAACTTATAACTTAGTTTGCTTAACAATTATAACCGGATCATTCTTCTTCAGATTTTCCTTTTATTTTAGTTTTAATCGCAAGAAAATCAGCATGATGACATAATCTATTAAATTAAAAAGGTATTCATTAAAACCATCAGGAAAATGTAAGGTGATATAATTTTTTTAAGGAATTATGGCTACCAATGAAGACCTTCTTAAAAATATTAGCCTATTGAAGCTTTTACTTGTTGTGAAACCGGTAAGGTTCCTAATTATAGTGTGGCCTTCTATTACAAGTCGTTCTAATAAACTAGGATTTTTTTGACTACAACTTATTTTTAGTACATTTAGTACATTTTTAGTAAATCATATATATGTATAGTACAATCAAGTAAATACACCAACAAACATTTAATTTCACTATACCTAATGATCACTATAATCTAGACTAATATTATAAAGAGGTAGGTATAGTTTGTTTGTATGTAGGAGTAGGAGGTAATCTTCGAAACTACTCATCCGATTTCTAAAATTCTTTCACCAGTATTTAGAATCAACTTTTAGGATGAACATAGGCTAATGCTATGTAGGTACCTCGCGGAAAAGCGGCGGGCGGAAGCTAATTTCTTAATAAAATTCGAACTAATTATTGAAGTCAATTTAGCGTAAGGGACAAACTATTTCTAAACGATACTTACTTTAACGAAAATACACAAACTTGACATGACAAGTCCGTTACGTTAAAATTTATGAAATAAATCTGTCTAGAATTGATGAAAATGTGTGACGTAAGGGACATTTTTTTTAAGATATCAAAATTCTGAGTATGCCAGTCGATAGAGCGCAAAATTTTAGATCGAACTGCATATTTAACTCATTTTCGACAAAATGTCCCTTACGTTAATTGATACTTCCGGTGACGACATTTTGAAGTGTTCTATTCTATAGCCACGATAGATCGTTCTACAGCGACGATAGATCGTGTAATATGGCTAGGGCCCCAGGATAATTTGTATGCACATAATAATGTTCGGTTGTGCTTTCTAAACAATTGTATTTCGAATTATCGTCAGTGGAAGTATCAATTAACGTAAGGGACAAACCCCGGGTTTACAGGAGAGCCGAAATAAGATTTTTTTTAGTAAATGTGTCTGTATTTTTTTTTCCTGTGGTCCTATTAAAATACTTTCAAGGGCAAAGTTTTTTAGAATTTTGTCATCTTTCGAACTGTTAATTCTAAATTAAAATAAACCTTATGGTTTCGGAGATAGCCTGTCCCTTACCTTAAAATTCAATGTAAAGCCGTCCCTTACGTTATTCAAAAGTTTAAAACAGTAGGTAAGTAACAAGTGAAAAAATAAATGTTATGGGTCATTTTAACGTAAGGGACGTACTTTGTACTAGAAAAAAAGAAATTCTGTCGTTATTTTTTAAGATATCAAAATTCTGAATATGCCAGTCGATAGAGCGCAAAATTTTAGATCGAACTGCATATTTAACTCATTTTCGACAAAATGTCCCTTACGTTAATTGATACTTCCGGTGACGTTATGTCGGCTAGTTACTGGAGTAAGATGACTTTTGATCGAATTCAGCCTTATAATATTAAACGAGTACATTTTATTTACAGTACACGGCACAATCCCGGTCCGGATCCATCACCCCAAGGATAAATCATTCCTGCTACATAAAAGTTTTGATTTTTTTCCAAAAATCCTTCAAACGAGCTTTACATCTGAATTACTAATTAAAAAAGTTACAGTTATTAATGCCGGTGAAATGTTAAGCCGCGGATTTGTCTAGACGGAGAATTTTACAAATAGGACGGATTTTTGCGGGATTACTGTGTAGAGTCAGGTTGATTAAACTTTTCTGTGTTATTTGAGTTTTGCTTTGACATTTCTCTGTTGCGCAATTTTGTGGATTTTGTTGGATCTCTGGATTCTAATTTGAGTCATTATTTATTTTCGAAGAACGAAATAATCATAGCTATAAATAGGTACCTACTTTTATTAAATTGTCAGTCACGATCCTTTGAAGGTATCTAAGGCATTCGGTGGAAGTTCAAATTATATTTGTAAAATGACAATGTTTTACAAAAGTTAACTTTCAATACGTGACCCAAATCTGTCGCCAAATATAACAAGTTTGTTTCACAATTCCAGTTTAACTTTGGCAAATTCGTCGTAACGTAATACTTTATGCGAGCATTCGTATGAATTCGCCGTTCGCCGGTCCGTCGTCTAGTCTTTGACAGCGAACGACCAATAATTTTTATTGCAAATGTAGAGCGATATGTAACGCGAGATGCGCATATTGCGCATAGGCGAACACTTTTGTGTTCTAGCTAGACGATAACTCTTACCGGTCAGATTGTAATGCTATAGCTTCGTGTAGACACAACTAGCTTCATTTCTAAGCTAGTACACGAAGCTAGAAGTACTAGCTTGCTAGCTTACTAACACTAACTTGCTATCCTAGCTTGAAAAACTAGCCTCGTGTAACCCGGGCATAAGATGCGAGAAAGTAGCTCTATGACAATTCAATGACAAGCTATTATCGTCCTTCCACGTATGATTTCAATGTTTAGTTTACATTGTCATTGTTTTGACATTAATGACGAAAATCACCTCTTCGGGGAGAGAAACTCACACCATGTAAATGAGCCTTCATTTTCTAGATATATCATTTTCTATAGATCTTCCATGTTTCATTTTCGTTCACTGCCTTTCACAGACCCCTTCTAGGTCAAGGATCACCGAAACAGATCCCACGGTCACACGGGTGAGTTATTACGAAAACCGGTTTCGATTAGGTAAAACGGATAAAACCTGTATTTACTGAAGCCCGCAATTTTCGAAAAAAGGTTAAAGATAGACGGTCAAATATCATCTAGCTAGACAAATAAGGTCACTTAGGCCTTTACATCTTTACTAAATGATTTATACAGTGTCAGGAGGTTATCTTTGCCTACACTTAAGGGACACTGTAGTGCCTGGGACATTGTTTGAGATGAAGTAGGCTTGCCCAGCACCTAAACCATCCTCTCAGCGTAACCGGCCATATCATCCACAGGAAAGACATGGTCAATACGTGTGGGGCTGGCCGCCGGCGCCGCGAGTTTCTTCACGATGTTTTCCTTCACTTTTTAGAGCTCCTGTTAATGCGCATATAAATTTTTCGAAACGAAAAATCCATTGATTCACGGCCAGGATTCGAACCCACGATCTTCGGATCGAAAGTCGAGGTTCTAACCAACTCGGCCAACACGGCTCTCTAGATAGGGTCACACGGGTCAGTTATTACAATAAATGGTTTTTTTTTTTCATTAACATAATGTAATTTTTAACCCTCGACGAAAATGAAGTTATAAGTTTGTAGTTTGTACGAGTATCTATGTATCTATGTCTCGGTGTGTCTGTGTATATGTGTGTCTGCCTGTAATATCATAGCTCCTGAACGGATGAACCGATTTTAATTATTACTTTTTCGTCTGAAAGGTGTCTTTGTCGAGAGTGTTCTTAGCTATGTTTCATGAAAATCTGTTCATCCCTTTATAGATCATCAGCTCTTTTCTAGTTTATAAAGGAAATACATATCCAGGGTTTTACATAAAAATTTAATTTACTTGTTATTACTGCATACAATTTAAGAACGTAAATAAACTTTAAGTGTACCTACTCAGTAGTTGCTTATAAACAGACGTTTTTATTACGACATTCGTTTATAAGAACGCTGCAGTTCTGTTTTTACTGCACTTTTTATTACGATACTCTTGCAGTGCAAGCTGTATGTAATTTACCTTGTCATTATTTTATAAAAGGTAGATTAGGCAACAATAAACGAACAATTAATTATTTATGACTAGCTGCTGCCGGCGGCTTCGTTCGCGTGGTACCCTATAAAAAGTAGCCTATGTTACTCTCCAGCCCTCCAACTATCTCCACACAAAAAATCACGTCAATCCGTCGCTCTGTTTTGACGTGAAAGCAGGACAAATAAACAAACAAATAAACACACTTTCACATTTTATAATATGGGTACCTACGGATTTATAAAACAAAATGTGATCAACAAAACCTGATTGTTTGACGAAGTCTTCAATTGACCATCATTATAAACTACGTTTTCCGGTGTATCACCCTCCACTTAATTTAACTAAGTTTTAATGTTTCTCTCAATTATCTCTCAAACTTAACATTTTGAAGACTTACTATACAATCGTGATTGATAATCGAATGGTCTCTTAGCTCAGCGGGCATAAAAAGGTCGCTATAGCAGAATCTTAATAGGAATTGAATTATATGCCGTCTCTTTTCACTCTCAGTCAATGAAAAGAGACGCCATATATATAGTTCAATTCCTATTGGGATTCTGCTTTAGCGACCTTTTTAAACCCGCAGTTGGTAGTAGCTCTGCCTTCTGCGCTGTAGGTCGTGGGTTCGATCCCCACCCAGGACAAACATTTGTGTGATGAACATAGATAAATACAAATACAAATACATTTATTTACCAAAAGAGAATACAACACATACAAATATTAGATGTTTGTTCTGTGTCTGGGTGTTGTAAAGTACTCTATGTATGTAGTTACAAAAGTTATATAAGTATTCTATCAGTTTAGCTAGTTCCCATAGTACAAGCTTTGCTTAGTTTGGGGCTAGATGGCGCTGTGTGAAATGTTCAGTATTATTTTTTTATGTCCCCTTACCCTCATCAAATGATCTTAAATACCTTAGAGAAAGTCTACTTTGTCTTCGGGAAACAATCGTGATCATATTTAAACTTTTTACCATAAAGATAGTGTTTTATTCAACCTATCTCGTCCCACTGCTGGGCAAAGGTCTCCCCCAACTCCCTCCATACATCTCTATCCCTCGCCGTCTCCCACCAGTCACTTTCAAAGGCATCGATATCGTCGCGCCAACGTTTCCGTGGTCGACCTCGACGCCGCCTTCCTTCTGGCATCCACGGTGTAATGATGTGCGTCCATTTTACGGGGTCCATCCGGCTCACATGTCCCGCCCAGTCCCATTTAAGCTTGGCAGTCTTGGTACCCACGTCTGAACGTAGCATAGTATTCCGCACTCGTTCGTTAGATAGGTTTGCCCAGCAGTGGGACGAGATAGGTTGAATAAAAAGATAGTGTTATAAACGACGACCCTGTCACGGCCAAAGTAAATACTTTGAATCAAGTCCACTTGGACATGTTTGCGTCTACCCTATCGGTGCGCGCAGGCTCTGAAAGGATCAGACGACTTAAGCGGGTGACTTCAAACGAAAACCTGCTTTAGGACCGTCGTTGTTCAAGATTGTATCCACGTTGAGGGACTTGGTGGATTGGGTTTAGGTTTTCGATTTAAGAGTAGGTAGTTTTTTTTTTCAGTTTTTATCAGTTTTATGCGACAGAAGTGTACGTCGTTAGCAACGCAGCACGCACGGCTTGCAACTAATTTGATTTTCTTAAAAATGACATTGATATTTATTTGTTTGCGATAAAGTTGAAATTATGAGTAATTTTCATTTTCATCAATCGTCTTTGTAATTTTATATTTTTTCCGAAACGCAATATTTTTCTGGTTTTACTGTAAGTATTCGTAATGCAATCAGGCTCACACGCATGTCAATATTTGAATAACCTTACGATGCTTTGAAATGCTCCTTTCCTATATAGAATAAGTACATAAAGGAAAACCCACTCGTTTAAAAATGCAGGGCTCGAACCAAAAAACAGCGCCATCCAATATTTGCCGGCCGTCGAGCTAAATAAAATGCAGAGGCTTTTTTTTTCCAGGAATACTAGAGCGTATTCAACGCCAGAAGTAGCTTAGCAACTCGGGGAAAGTCAACTCGTATTTTTCAAATACATTGACAGAGTAATTTATCGTGTTTTATTTTTTATTCCCAAAGTTTTGACTACGTAGCCGAGAAATTTAAAGATAAAATGTGTACCTACATTCTTATAATGTATTTCTAACAAGGAGTTGCGATCATAAAAGTTTAAGAGAGAATAATCATAATTAAATGGCCATGCGAATCTACGCATAAAATGGGCAGGAATATTTGCATTGGCATCTAAATGTCAACTCACTGAAAACGCTAAAGTCAGGACAGCGTGGACTTTGGACATGAACTTTAATATTTGCGCATTAGCTGGTATAAAAATATGACTTAGCAAATACGATTGCTATGCTTATAATCGGCCCTACCATACCAAAAAGTCATTTTTTTTTTTTAATAATTTATTTCTGGTCGCCAAGCGAATATAAGAAAAAATTACAAACTTGTATAAAATAAGCACTTCAAAAAATATTATCACCTAAAACTAAACAAACATTATAAAAACTTTTTGCTAGGGTATAACTTACTATTGGTATACTTTTTGACTCTTCGGAAAAACGTCAATGGAACGTTATAATAACTTAAAACTCGTTATTAGCGATTAAGTTCTTGAGTAATTCCAAAGTAAATGCTACTAAAGTTAGAATTAATTATTTAACGGAAAGCCGAAACTTTAATTGAATTTTATTTGCCTTGAAGTTCGTGTGCAAATAGAATATTTTAAAAATGCTAAATGGTTTGGCCATGAAATAGTGTATAGGTATTCTGCGCCTATGCATTGGTACGCTACTTCTGATTATATACATAGGTAGACCAATCGTATTCGGTTTTCGCCGGTAGAGTGCCTATACACCGAGCTCTTTCATTTGCTCTCGCAATACAGTTAGTCGTAACTCTACTGAAAAAGTTAACGAAACGGAACCAATTTCATTATTTTGTCAATGCTTGGCGAATAACGACGCCGGAAAATGAAGTTAAAAGTTACCGTGACGAGGTCTTTTAGGTCTTGAGGCGGTTTTTGGTATAAAAATAAAGTATTTTGAAAAATAGACGTCAAAACCTAATAGGGATTTCTACTTTCGATTCGAAGTTTTTAGTTTGAGAAAATGAGATTATTTCTAAACGAAAACGTCAACCGGACATACCTCTGACAACCACCTTCGACATCTTCAAGGATCTTAAAAACGTCTAAAAAGATCTGAGATAGTGTCTAGGTACTAGAATTATTAGATAGTGTGATAAGTCGTGATCATTTATTTAATTTTTTTCATTTTCAAAAACATTGGAAACTTGGTAAGAACTGTGCAGTGTAATAAATACCGGTAAACTCCTGGGTGGGAATCGAACCCACGACCTACAGCGTAAAAGGCAGAGCTATTATCAACTGCCCCCCGATTGTCTATCTTTGATAGCGACCAAAATCGGTCTCAAACTATCAAAAATGACAGTTCAGTGACCACGCGAGTAGCTCTGTCACTCTCCACTTCGTTAAGTGGAGAGTGTTCGTTAGACCGAACGCGACAAAAGATACTACGCGATCATTTTGACAGTTTGAGATCAATTTGAGGTTTGAGACAAGTTAGACAATCAGCCAGCCGAGCTGAGAATTTGGCTATGGCAGGGTATTACAGGGAACGATTAGGAGTACAACCTACATAGCTCTTAAGACTACACAACACATTCGGTCGCGCGGTGAGGAAGCCCTGATTGGTGGGGGGGGGGGGACAGTGCCATTCTATACGTAATATTATTATCTATTCTATGACTATAGATTGAGCTACAAAACGAACGGTCGCGTGAAGTCGGCGTTTCCGAACAATAATGCCTTGGAGCACGTATAACCCAGTTGGCTGACCTACCGATACCGATTACGATGTCTTGCCGGCAGCTTAATCGGTCTGAAGAATGTGTTTAAATTGTGTAATAGGTCAAACATTTACCTGCCTTGTATATTTGATCGCGGGGCTAAAAAGGCCGCTATTGCAGAATCACAACAGGAATTGTAAAATATGCCGTTCTTGCCACTCTTTAGTCTATGAAAAAACATGGCTTAGAGCTCAATTCCTATTGTGATTCTGCAAAAGGGGCGTAGCTATAGCTTTATTAAGGGGGGGGGTCCAAGGGTTCGAAAATACAAAAATTGACTAGGTTTCCTCTGAACTTAATGGGCTAAGGGGGGGGTCCGGACCCCCTAACCCCCCCCCCCCCCCTTATATACGACCATGTCTGCAATAACGGCCTTTTTAACCCCGCTGATTGTATTAGTCCTAAAATGTATTAAGTAGTTTGTTTATTCTACCTAAGTGAACATTTTATTAAGTAGGCACTTATCTTCTTGTATGTGAATGTGAATTATTAATTCATGCGAATGTGAGTTTGATTGTTTGTAACGATTCCTATCATCATTTGGATACACATTAGCGGCCCCCACACGGTAAAGTTCGGACCGCGCATCTGGGGCTGCGTTCCAAGCCGCGGATGGATCTGTGCAGTTTGGACCGCGGATCAAACTGTCGTGCTAATTACGATAAAAAATGTGTCCACGGATTGGAACGCGGGCGAATCTGACATATTTAGGCAAAACGATCAAAACTGTGTGTGTAAATTGATTTTCAAGAGTTTCGACCGCAATTTAGACTGGCGCGTGGAACGTACATGTAAGTTTCGGAGCGAGGGATGGAACGGCGCGTGCTGTTTCCCGCGTTCCGAACTTGACGTGTGAAGGCCGCTCTTGACAGGGATATGAAAAGGACGTAGGGTACTTTCATCCGAAAAAAAAACACTGCTCCGGAGGAATATAAACCAAAAAAAATTAAAGGCAAAGCTACTTAGTAAGTGTAATATATAAATATAAATATAAATATATATATAAATATTTATATTTATATATATATTTTATTTATTTTTTTTATTTTTTCGATAACCGGCAGGGAAGAGAGATCGATCGCCGCATCGAAAACGCTTGGAGAAGCTACTGGTCCATGAAAAAGCTGATGAAGGGCACCCTTCCAATGTCACTGAAGCGAAAACTCATTGACATGTGCATTCTGCCCGTTCTCACCTATGGTGCGCAAACGTGGTCATTAACCGAGTCTCAAAAATCCAAACTCAAGGTCTGCCAAAGAGCTATGGAGCGCAGCGTGCTAGGGGTGAAGAGGATAGACAGAATCCGCAATACAATCCTGCGTGAAAAAACAGGGATAGCAGACGTCGGAGACAAAACTGCCAAGTTAAAATGGAGTTGGACGGGGCACATCAGCCGTATGGGTACATTGGGTACGGACCGGTGGGCACAAGTCGTCACACAATGGGTGCCTGCAGATGGGCACCGCAGCCGGGGTAGGCCGAGGAAACGTTGGCGTGACGACCTGGACAACTTTCAGAAAGGCTGGTGGGAAGTGGCGGGTGATCGCGAGTATTGGAGGGAATTGGGGGAGACCTTTGCCCAGCAGTGGGACAGCATAGGTTAGCTAAAAAAAAATAAAAAATTTATATTTTATATTTTTATATTTTATATTTTATTTTTATTTATATTTATATATAATATATATATAAATATAAATATATATATAAATATAAATGTATATTAATTTAAGTACAAAGCATATTATACCACGCGGAAGCTAGTAAACTAAGCAATTTGTAGTCATTTCACTAAATAAGCAGGTTATGGAGTGAAATAGCTATGTAGCTATACCTAGTTATACGACTATTTGACATACTCTGCCTACGCAATGGAGGCGCGTTTAAACACCGTTCAATACAAGTAGGTATCCTGTTACTAGCCAAGAATATACCTATCACTTTATCTACCATAACGAAGAAAATCTATTCAATATTTATGAGGGTATATACCTCCTTTCAAAGGTCGCTCGTGGCGTTTATTTTAGAGCTACCTAATGGACTTGTGTGACCGCTGATTGTTCGTGATTTTGGTTGATGACAAAAGATCTCGGCTATTCAATAATATCATCGAGTTTTTAAGGTAACCACTTGGTCTAAAACGAAATAATACCTAACTATTATTTTGTGTCACACAGTGCTATGTGTGATATTATATTTTTATGTGATCAAATAAAATGGAAAGGTGCGATGATTGACTGGCCTACAGCTCAGTTGGTAGTAGTTCTGCCTTCTGCGCTGTAGGTCGTGGGTTCGATTCCCACCCAGGACAAATATTTGTGTCATGAACACAGATGTTTATTCTGTGTCTGGGTGTTATAAAGATTATAAGTAAGTAGGTACCTATGTATTTACAAAAATAATAAAAGTAAGTATTCTATCAGTTATCTGGTTCCCATAGTACGAGCTTTGCTTAGTTTGGGGCTAGATGGCGCTGTGTGTTATTTATTTATTTATTATTTTTCTTGCGTTATGTGTGCGTTAGCGAGCAGCGTCTATGATACACATCATGTTCTTATATTTTTAGTTAAATTATTGTGAACTAGCTGCTGCCCGCGGCTTCACTCGCGTGGTACGCGGATATAAAGTAGCCTATGTTACTCTCCAGCCCTCCAACTATCTCCACACAAAAAATCACGTCAATCTCTCCGTTTGGACGTGAAAGCAGGACAAACAAACAAACACACTTTCACATTTATAATATGGGTAGGGTATGGATTATACAAATGAAAAGTGAATCAATATCAATTAGCATTTAAAGCTAGCAGTTATAGTAACGTCATTCTTACAAGAAGCTTTCTCAGAAGAAAATATTAATTATTGTCGATGAAATTAATTTATACCTTAAAGATGGCTAAGAGTTCGCTCATTGCATAAGAAAACAGTTAATATTGTAATTGACAGTGACGGGCTTGCAACAATTTGTTACTTAGGAGACTCGTGTACTTTAGGCGGCATAAAAACTCCGTCACCAGAGTTGGCCACTTACTCATACGAACTTACTTTTTAGGAGAAAGAAGTTCTGACGTCACAATTTGGATGGGTGACCGCAAGTGGCATTAACAGCTGAGCGCTTTTGGATCCTGACGAGCACTTACCACCAGGAAAAGACCAACCCTACGCAATCTGGAAATCCCTTAACAGATTGCGAGCACAAGTGGGTAGATGTAAAAGCAATTTGTGTAAGTGGGGAATGCTAGACGAGTCACGTACACAGTGTGACTGTGGTGCTCCTTCCCAAACTATGTCTCACCTACTGGACTGCCCCACTTGCCCCTCTTATTGCACAAGAGCCGACCTCAACACCGCCTCGGACGCCGCTACGGTAGCGACTTTTTGGTCTGACCAAATTTGAAAGAGTTCATTGACACGAGAGAAGAAGAAGCTGAGCGCTTCCGTGCTTCGGAGGGCGCGGTAAATTGTCGGTAACGGCTTTTGTCGTTAAGCTATGATGGAGGCCTTCAGGTGGCTTGAAAACTCCGTCACCACAGTTAGGCACGAACTCATTCGAACATAGGATACTGACTAGCAAAAAGTGAGCATATAACAAACTAGTGAACGCCCGCGGCTTTGCCCGCGTCGACTACTATTTTTTTATCCCAGGGGATTCATTTTTCCGGGATAAAAAGTAGCCTATGTTATTCCAGAACATAAACTATCAACATTCAAACTTCCATCAAAATCGGTTTAGCGGTTATGGGGATACCTGGTAAGAAACATTCACACTCTCACACACACACACACACACACGGACTTTCGCCTTTATAATATTAGTAGGATGTACTGCGCGTGCCTCTGATTACCTCCTAGACCTTTTCAAAGGATCAGACGGATCAGACAATTTTCAAGTAAAATTGTAGGCTGGATGAAAATTATAACTGAGAATGGTTTGAAGTGTGTCAGGATCGTAGCAAGTGGAAATCCGTGGTCTCTGCCTACCCCTATGGGAAAGAGGCGTGATTTTATGTATGTATGTATGTATGTATATTCAGTAAGCTTGTTTGTGCTATGGTTCATTCATTCCTATCCTGAGCTATAAATAAATGTTACCGGGTTTTGTTGGGCGTTGTCGCTCAACAATTGAATTGAAACAATTTTCGTAAATAAACCTGGCATTTCAAAACCAGCCTGCATCCTCGATGACCTTTGAAGTTTAACAGGGAATGTCACGTGATTGTATTACGGCTATTTCCTGCCCTTTTACGCTTTATTTACCCATTTATTTACCCATAAAATAAATTAAAATTGTTTTTTCAGTGTAATCCATTTTATAGTATCGAAGAGTTTATGAGTTGTTCATTTTCAAGTTCCTAAGGATGTAGTAGTATTCTTATTTCTTAAGTGTATGGATGTATGTATTCATAGTTATTTGTGTATGTCTTGACTTGCCTGTTATGTAATAACGTTCTGGTAAATAAATGAAACTGAAACTGAAACTTATGCCGTAAGGTTACGGAACTTCAGTAACATGTTTTATTATCTTAAACTTGATCGTACAGACCTCAGGCTTTTATCGCAGAATGAGATTTGATCGTAGACCGTCTTTACTTGATTGTAGACCGTCATCGACCTAGATAAACTAACCTTACTTATATTTAATCAAGATTTATACGAGACGTCAGGAGACCTATACCTACTCTTAGGGTGACAGTAAAGGACACTGTAGTTTTTGGGGCACTGTTGAAATAAGTAGACATATCCAGCACCTAAACCATCCTCATACCCTAATTGGAAGAGGTGGGATCTTGTTGAGATGAAGTAGGCTTGCTCAGCACCTAAACACACAGTATAATCGGACGACATACAGAGGGGTTTAAAGATGTAGAGACTCATGATCCTATGGCCTACTTATAATCGAAGTCTATCATCAAGCCATCACGTAATTATTTATATATTTTCAGACGTTTAATAAAAAAGACCCGTGTTGGCCAAGGGGATTAGTACCTCGACTATCGATCCGAAGGTCGTTGGTTCGAATCCTGGCCGCGCATCAATGGATTTTTCGTTTTAAAAAAATGTAAGTATATGCGCATTAACACGAGTTCAAACGGTGAAGGAAAACATCGTGAGGAAACCAGTTAGCTTTCTACTAGCATCGATGGGTTTGCAACCTGTCACGTATGGAATGCTAACTTCTGCAAAATGTGGGCATGTACCAAATATGTATTTGGACATACCTCTGACTACCCCCTTAGACATCTTCAAAGGATCTTTAAATGCCTAAAAAAGTACTGAGAGAATGACTACTGCGCCTTGGGGATACAGTCGCGATCATATTTTATTTTTGCATTTTTTTTTTATAAAAGTATATTTCGGTATTGTGGAAAATAGTTTAGTCCAGTCAGCTTAGCATAAAAATGGTCTAAACCTCGGAATGACAGATAATAAGCTGAATTTTCGTATGTAGCTTCATTTAGGCGTCCTTAAAGTTGTCTCAAAAGTCTCATAAAATCTCGTGTCTGCGTCTTAAGTTATTCAAGGTCAAAGGTAAAAAAAATAGTTTTTCGCGAATATCTCGGTTGCTATTGGTCCAATGATGTTAACATCTATTATAAAGTTGTAGAGCATACAATTTGCGACAAATTTTGTTTAAAACATTTTTTCATGCGCTCAACCGTTTTCGCGATAGAGGAGGGTGAGTGAGCAGCGCTCAACCATACGCGTAGGTACTGTAACGCAAAGTCAAACGTGAATATCTGTGAATACCTTGAATTTTGAATAATTTGTTTTATTTATCAGTTAATTATCGACCAAGCGAGCAAAGCAAACTAAGATCTTACGATTTTGCTTTGTATGTTTGTATGTGTAATTTTTATGTTATCGCATAACTATCGAACCGTTAATCCAATCTGCATTAAACTTGGTAGATAACTAGGTTGTGCTATGGAAATTTGATATATGACATATGAGCGTAATCGATGGAGGGGTTGTAAAGATATTGGGATCTAAAGGGGGTGAAAAAGATAAAAGTTACACAGATATATTGAGTGGGGTGTCATATGAAAGGACTTAATTTGTACATTCCGAAATAGTTTTTATTTTTGTTCTAGGAAGTATAGTTTTTGAAATACACATACTGAACGCTTTGCGCTCACGGCCCTGTATCTCAAAAACGGTTGAGCGCATGGAATTTTTTTTTCAATGAATTGGTCGCAAATTTTAAGCTCTACAACTTCATTATAGATGTTAACATCACTGGACCAATAGCAACCGAGATATTCGCGAAAAACTATTTTTTTTTACCTTTGACCTTGAATAACTTAAGACGCAGACACGAGATTTTATGAGACTTTTGAGACAACTTTTAGGGTGCCTAAATGATGGTATATACGAAAATTCAGCTTGTTATCTCTCATTCCGAGGTTAATTCCTAATTTGACTGGGCTAGTTACCTAATGTCAATGCTTGATATTACCTAGCATCATCTAGCCCCAAAGTAAGCAGAGCTATGGTAAGGTAAAGGCGGGTAATTCCGAGGGTTTCTGAAAATGGATGGTAATTCCGAGGTACATAGAAAAACAGCATTTTCAAGCTATTTACAAGCCCTTTTTAACTGCAGCATACATTTTTCAATTAATAATATATCTGGTCGTGCTTACGTGAACAAAGGAGTGCTTTAGTGTGTTTATGTTTTAAAATAATCGGTTAGTTTCGCGCCCGCAGCTGAGCCAAACGCACGTTCCATACATTTTGGACCTTGTGCACGCGAGAACTACGATTTACTAAATAGTGTTTTAGTCGTTAATTTTGTACTGTGAGTGTTTGTGTTTAGGTTGGAATATTGAAAGGAGTATATTTGTAAGCGGAATCACTTAAAAATTCTGTATTTTTCTTCATAGATTAGTTAAAAATACGTTTTGAAAATACATCGGCATTAGCTGCCCAATATTTTAGGTGGTTTCTAATTTCCGATGTATACCGCGGAATTACAATTTCGTAGACCTCGTGTTATTTGAATTTTTTTAAGCTGGTTTTGTAGTTACGCTCTTGTTGTTTTGGATTTGACTACATAAAATGTCAATTCACATTAAAATCTAAATCCGAGGTACGTTTTGACGTCGCATTTACTAATTATACCATATCAAAGATTATCAATTTGGGTAGTAAGAAAATTAAGTTCTTGACGTATTTCGATACAATCTTGAATAGAATTGTACATGTTTTTGAAGGTATTGCATTGAAGCATTAAATTGTTTATGTGTTTTTGAAAAATCATTTACTTTTTAACCCTCGGAATTAGAAAATGTGTTTGGTATGAAAATTTTCAATTCCGATGTATTTACCTCGGAATTAGATCCTCATAGAATCTAATTCCGATGTATTGACACAAGTAAAATACAGAGTGTTCATTATTTTACGCAGCTTGTTACTCAGTTTGAATGGTTTTAAAAACACAAATAATCAGTATCCTATTATCCTCTAAAATAACTTTCATTACAATGTAGGTGCCTACTCAGATGTTTAGTTAGAAAAGTATAAGAATAAAAACAATTTATAATTAAAGTCTACAATTATACATAATATTTTTTTAATTTTTGATTAATTAGATAGGTAATTACTTTTCATTTTTGAATAGTAAGTAGGTACTGGTTAGATTATAAAATGTGTTGATTTTTGAACACCATGTATCATTCTCTCCATCCGTTCTCCTTTGAATTTTGTACACTCGGAATTAGAAACCAAATACATCGGAATTAGAATTTTTACCTCGGAATTAGGAGCTTCCGACTTTTTCACATTTTAAATTTTTTTAGACGCTAAATCACATTTGAAACAACAAACTTTTTATATATTTCAAGAGTAAAAACAATAACGTTTCTGATAAAAATAGCCAATTTTACAAAAATGCATAGTAAATGCTTAATTTTTAATGTCCTTTCTAGTTTTGGTGAAAATAGCGCGGAATTAGGAGCCTTTACCTTATGTAAATAAATAATTTACTATAATTTAATGTGCCTGTATTATTTGTAATCTCAATTATTCTTTGTCTCTCAGAAACTAAAACATTTTAAATCATTGGATTAACTTTCCAATTTAAAATAATAATGTGATAAATCTATCTTTCTAGTTTTCAAAAGTTCGATCTATTGATTTGAAGTCCGTTAGCACAATAAAGTATCTAGATGTAATGAAATAAAAGCTTCTTATTATGTTATAAAAGTACTTACCGATAACAAAAGAACTTTCAAAGCTATTGAGAGTTCTTGTAGTTCAATAAGAACTTTCGTAGATTAGTTTTAGTTTCTTACATAATATTGGATGCTTATGATCGTAACATTTGGAGAACTATTAAGAGTAGTTATAGGCTCTTTCATCATAACAAATATGATTAATACAGTGTGATGATGACAAAGCAGAAGCCGCGTGGCAATAACATATACTTGCTTGCTTTGAAAAACACATTGAATGCTATATTCTTCAAAATGTATTTATTTATTTATTGAAAGAAGACCGCCAAGCTCAAATGGGACTGGGCTGGTCACGTTTGCCGCATGTTGGGAGACAAATGGGCCAAACTAACCACGGAGAGGTGCCCTGATACGTTAAGAAGACGTCGCAGCAGACCGCGAACGAGATGGAGAGACGAGCTTGCCAAATTCCGTGACGAATGGACATCACTAGCACAGGAGAGGGATGAATAGAAAGAGTGGGGAGAGGCCTTTGCCCAGCAGTGGGATATTGATGGCTGATAATAATAATAATTGAAAGGAGGAAGGGTATAGTGGGTTTTTCTCACTCTATATCCAAGCAGCCCGACTGGGGAAGTACCTCCGCCTTACACAATATCGCAGCCAAATAACATCATTCTTCTCGAATGGTGTTGTGTTTTTGCGGTGAGAAAGGTTGCCAGAGCTCTGTGTGGAAGCGTTGCAGTGACAGCTGGTGGACCAGTCTTGTCCATTGTGGTTCGTCTTTAAAAGGTCAGCAGCGCAAGTGTGACCTTAGGCGTCCATAGGATACGTTAACCGCTTACCATCAGCTGGGCCGTATGCTTGTCTGCTACCTTAGGCTGGATTCGACCAAACTGGATTAAGTTTTTACTCGAGAGTAAACTACTGTATGTTTGAATATTTTGACATTGTAAAGTTGACACCTTATAACCGGATGATTCGTATGCACATTATAATGTTCGGTTGCGCTTTCTAAACAATTTGATTTCGAGTTATGTCAGCTACTCTGGAGTAAGATTACTTTTTGTCGAATCCAGCCTTAGTAGTATAAATATAAATAAAATGCGGGCACGGCTTATATATTTGGACTGGTCTCTATCTACCTTCTTAGACATTTCCAATCCTTCAATCTAAGAAATCATCAGAGAGAATATCCACCATTTTGATTATATTTCCTGCTCTTATGTATAACTTTTTATGTATATGGCAACTTTCTTCCAAAAAAGAAATAAGGTCAAGTATGCTCCAAACTGCTCCAAATAAGTGCGGCCGTCCTCATCCAATACGCCCATCAATCTCCACCCCCGCGCGCTTCGTAAGTGGAAACCGAAGCACATCATCATTATCAACACTAGTGATAACAATAAAACAATGAATAAAATCATTTATTGCTTTAACGACACATTACTAAATAATGAGACATCCTATAGACACAGTATAGATAACAATACTACTATAGAGTTGATCTACACCTAAAACTGTTCTTTAAAACAAAGGATGTAAGTTCATTCTGGGATGCATTAATATACAGCGCTGTTATGTATGTAACATGTAATGGATTAAGTACTTATGTAATATGTATGTGCTGAGGTAGTGCTAATTCCGGTGACGGAGTTTTTAGTCCACCTGAAGGCCTCCGTCATGGCTTAACGACTTAAAAGCCGAGACCAACAATTTAACCTGCCCTCCGAAGCACAAGAAACGCTCAGTTAATGCCACTTACGGTCACCCATCCAAAATGTGACCGCTTAGACGTCTCTTAACTTCAACGATCTATCATTTACTTACTTAACGGTCGATATCAAGAACGTCTAAGCAAGCTACGCCACGAGCACTTTAAAAGTAAATAAAATAAGTACAGGTATTAGATTTGATTGGAAGAGGGAAAACGCAGCGTCAGGTGTTCTGTTTGCTGTTCAATTATTCAACTTGCTCATCGTTATAGAGCCGTGTTGTGTAAGTGTGATAGTACCTCGACTTTCGATCCGACCGACCGACGGTCGTGTGGCCATGTTTCAGTTGATTTTTCGCTTCGAAATGTTAATTAACACAAGCTCATGTGCAATCCGAGGGGGGGTCATGAGGTTCATGACCCCCCCCCCCCCCCCAAATCCTTGACAAGCCCCTGCACAAGCTCTAAACGGTGAAGGAAAACATTGCGAAGAAACCACGGTAACATATTTAATCATTTTAACGCGTTCAGTGCGAATGGCGCTCATGCAGATGTTAATGTGGTGTCTGATCAGGGAATGGATTAAACAGACCAACACAGTGAAGAAGAATTTCACAAACTCAGAAACTGGAGAATATAAATCACACAGACTCCGATGGCTAGGCCATTTACTACGAATGGGTGAAGATCGCAGCGTTAAGAGTCGGTGGCCGTCCCAAGTATCGCTGGAGCGACAGAATAGAAGCTGACTTGCGCGATCTCGGGACCGACAACTGGCTAGGGACAGCAATGGATAGAAGGAAGTGGCGAATTCTCGTTTCGGAGGCCAAGACTCGCTTTGGATCCCTAAGCCAATGAAGTAAGTAAGTAAGTATCACTCTCGCATCGTAGCTTTTTAACACCGTCACACGGAAAAATACTTTTCCAAACACCGTGGTACAAATAAACGTGGAGTTTCACGGACAAAGGAAAATTCAGAGACAAAGGAAGTTGAAATATTCAATTAATAAATTCTAACATTAACTTAATTATTTTATTTTCTGGAACGACAAAGCCATTCTGCGAACTCACTTCGAAAATAGAGTTATTTTTTTATTCACAACAAAGCTTATTTGACACCGAAACCCACGGAAAAATACTTTCTCAAACAGCATTTGACGACATAATATACAGGGTGGAAGAAATGAATGGGCCCTGGAGGGAAACTACTTTAAATTCTTAAGATAGAGTATTTTACTTAAAGGAAACATTCCTTTATTTAAAAAAAAAATGAGTAAGACCTCATGTTTCTTTGAGAAATTTTATCTTTAACATTGAATGTATCGACTAGTGGAATAAAATCACTTGTGTTATTTTTTTGTATTTTTAGCTGCTTTGATTCCTGGGTGAAACAAGCGAATTTTAGAAAATATTTGAATGCAGTTATGTTTCTTTTTAAAAATAAAGGAATGTTTCCTTTAAGTAAATTAATCTATCTTAAAGATTTCATGTAGTTTCCCTACAGAGCCCATTCATTTTTTCCACCCTGTATATCCGTAGTTTGTTCATGTCTTCAAGCCATAAACGACAAGATTACTTTGAAGTAAAGGTAAAATAGCTTGTAGCATTTCAGACGTTATCTATTTAAAACTTCACTATTTAGGGTAGAGGAAGCTCCTCGCTTGACAAAATGTTCCTGAATATAATCTCTTCAAAGCATCGCGCGACCTTGCTACTAAAATTTTACAATAGAAATGTGTCTTTACATGCATTCCAGATGGATTGATACGGTGTCAGGAGCCAGCCCGTACTAGTAGGGATAAAGGGACTACGCTTTATTATTTTATTTCCACTATCCTCACCTCACTGAGAAAGTGGGCTTCGTTCATTCATTTCAAGACAATGGCGCTCATATTAACTTAGTCCAGTATTTTGCAACCGGCAGGGCCTGGATGCAAATGGCAGGGCATAGCGGGCAGGAAAGTAAATGCAAAGTTGTCTGAGTCGGGGCCCCGCACTAGCAATAAACTTGGCTAGGGTTAATTATTCCCCACTAGCTTCCGCCCGCGGCTTTGCTTGCGTGGTACCCGGATAAAAGTTAGCCTATGTCCTATTTCCGGTCATTATCTATATTTTAATTTTTAAACCGGTTCAGTGGTTGTCGAGTTATAGAGGAACAAACATACATCCATCCACCCATTCAAACATCCAAACTTTCGCATTTATGTAAATAGTGTAATATTAGTGTGATTTGGCCAGGTTACCTCTACAACGACCAACTTAGTCAAGGTGTCTGTTGAGTGACTTCCAATTAAGCCGTCGCAGGCAAAAATGCCAGAAGGCATTTTTGAGAAAGTGGGCTGAAAATTAGAGAGAGACACAATGGAAAATTTATTCTTTTAAATACCCTTTTCAATCCTGTGCTAATAAAAGATTTTATCGCGATTTTATCTTTTAAATAAACCATGGTTGTTTCATCGAAGCCAAAACGTCGGAAAATACTAAAAGAAAGTTGAATAACGCTAAAATCCTTTGCCATTGTATTTAAGTTATTATTTTAGCATGAATTTTTGATCGTGAAAGTTTAAGAAAGGCTAACGGCAGATTTTTGTTAACCCCGCCTCAAAAACGAACAAACTTACTAGGGCAATGGAAATTCTCACCCTTAATGGGAAATTCTTACCAGTATGGATTCCTCAGTACCTACACCATCAAATCAGTATAGTCAGCTTTATATAAAAGACAGGTCAAAACGTATGGAGCTAAAAAAGTAGGTTAGCTCATTATGTTTTTATTCATCGTTCAGATCTCGTATAAATAATGTAGGTACTTATCTACTAGAATTATAAATTGTAAATTGTTTTATTGAGCATCTTAGACATACAAAAAGTATACATTACTGATATACATCATTTCTTAATTTAAGGAAATGATACCTTAATTAACTGACTCCTTACTCAGGTTATCCCAGAAGACTGCTTATATAAATAAATATAAATCATTTATTAACTAAAATACATAATAACGGGGCATATTACAGACAAAGTAGATCTAAGCTTAGAACTATTCTAATGGTGCAAACACACGCTCTGGGCCAGCCTAAGCCAGTGTGAGCGAAAGGCGAGTGCTACCGTCCACACGCTTGGCAAGTCTATGCAAACCAATGTAAGTTGGCGCTCGTATACACTCGGCCAGCTAGGCGAACGGTGGCAAGGCGACGCGAGTGGTACTGCCCACACGTTGGCACTGGCATTCACTCGGCGAGCCTGGGCCATCATTTGTTTGCGCTTTTAAAAGCAAAGGGTGTAAATCCGTACCCTTATTATAAATATGAAAGTGTGTTTATTTGTTTGTTTATTTGTCCTGCTTTCACGTCAAAACAGAGCAACGGATTGACGTGATTTTTTGTGTGGAGATAGTTGGAGGGCTGGAGAGTACATAGGCTACTTTTTATCTGGGTACCACGCGAGCGAAGCCGCGGGCAGCAGCTAGTTTAGTATAAATGCTACATGAGGATGCAGCAATTAATATGTGTTGCTGTGTGCAATAGTAAACACGTGTAACATGTGTATTTTTATGTATGTGTGTAAGCTGGATTCGACCAAAAGTCATCTTACTCCAGAGTAACTAGCCGACATAATTCGAAATATGTACAATTGTTTAGAAAGCGCAACGGGACATTATTATGTGCTTACAAATTATCCGTTATAAGGTGTCAACTTTACAATGTCAAAATATTCAAACAAACAGTAGTTTACTCTCGAGTAAAAACGTATTATAGGCCTTTTATTTTGTTCGAAGCTTGTGATATGTATACTTATAACTTGCCCAGTTATTCTGAATAGATCCACACGCAAAGATTTTTTTTTTATTTTTCCACGTTTTTATAAGTCACTTTCTTGTAGACTAAAAAAATATTACCGAAATTGTATAACACTTTAATAAATATTTATCAGCAAATTCAATACGTATAATCACAGTAAGTAAATAAGTTTGACGCCGAACCATTAAAATTACTGATACATTATTTATACGGAGACACACAATTATAAATAGTACTATCTACATACTCACATTTCAAACTCCCATAGTGCCTTAATCGATACAAAGTTCACCAACAAACAAAATAACACAAGTCCAAACAAACTTTCACCCACAAAAATCACTGAACTTAAAGGTAGTTCAATTTTCAGCTTTATTTCTAAAGTGTTTAAGTTCCATTTCGGAGGGTGTAAGAGCGAGCCACGCACACGACTGAAGCGATCGGACCGCGTAGAGGCACTACGAGCGCTACGGAGCGCGTAGCTCTACTGCTACGACGTAGAGCTAGGTCTCACTAGAACGGATGTTTGAAAATTACTTAGGCTGGATTTTACCAAACTGGATTAAGTTTTATCTGGAGATTAAACCACAGATTAAACTGCTGTTTGTTTAAATATTTTGACATTGTAAAGTTGACACCTTATAACCAGGATAATTTGACTGCATCTTATATTGTTCGTTTGCGCTTTCTAAACAATTGTATTTCAAATTCTGTCGGCTAACGGAATAACTACTCTGGGAGTAAGATGACAGTTTGGTCGAATCCAGCCTTAGTGTTTTTAATCTAGAGTTGCAGATGATTGTGTATTATAAATATGTTGTTTGTTTTATATTAAAGAGTAACTCGTAAAATACTACATGATTTTTTTTACAATTACATAAAGTCGTTTTTCTAAACCAATAGTAGATATTCTATTCTAGAGGTTTATAGCTCTATGTAGACATGATAATAATATTTTATATCTATACTTGCATTCTCTTCGGAGCCAAAACATGAAGTTCGCATGAAAATCAACTACATTTTTTGTGGACCTGTTTTTAATATCTTCAAGGTTAAAAAATGATGTCACGGAGGTATTGTGATCTTTTTTGTATTGTTTTTATAATTTCAGTCGCAGTATTTGAGCTTAAAAACATAAAAAACTTAGGCTTTTACATTTACATCTTTACTAGATGATTTATACAGGGTGAGGAGGCAATCTTTGCATACAGTTATCGGGACACTGTAGTGCCTGGGACAATGTTGAGATGTATTAGGCTTGCCCAGCACCTAAACCATTCTCTCAGCTTAACCGGTCATATCCACAGGACATGGTCAATATGTGTGGGGCTGACTAAGCCGCGGGTTTCCTCACGATGTTTTCCTTCACCGTTTTGAGCTCGTGTTAATGCGTTTATAAATTTTTCGAAACGAAAAATCCATTGATGCACGGCCAGGATTCGAACCCACGACCTTAGAATCGAAAGTCGAGGTACTAATCCCCTCGGCCAACACGGCTCTAATAAAAACATACATAAGCATAAGCATAAAATGTGTAGGGAAAAGAATGTTGAACCATTATCATCTTATTGAGGTACCTAAAGATCATTTACAACGATCCTTAGATACCTCAACTTGTTTATAAATATTTTGTAAAGTGATGTATTTCAAGAAATAAAACGTGTGTTTGGTTAAATGTATACTTACACAATGAAGCCATCTATAAAATACACTCACTTCAAATTAATTTAAGTAGTAGGTCATAATGGGTAAAATTATGCTGATGATGATATTTATACAAGTCAAAAGGTCATATAGCAATTACAAAGCAATCAATTATGATTAGTGATCTATCAACATTGATAATTTAACATTGATAATTTGTGGAATAATATTTTGCTTCGCTTAGATTAACTTCAGCTGTGAAAGCAATTAATTACAAGAAAATGTTTATTCCCAAATATCGAACGAGCTCGGATTCTCCGAGCAACAATTACGAATTGATTAAGATATACTTAGAATATACAATGTATATACATAAGACATTCGCACATTTGATGTCGGTTGATAAATTATTAATTGTCATTGATTTTTGGACTCTATTTAAATATTTGAGATGTTCTTACTCTGCAGAATCGTATGCAAATCTGACAATTAATGGCAGTGTCACGGTTAATGTCGTTAAGCCATGACGGAGGCCTTTAGGTGGCCTAAAAACTCCGTCACCAGAGTTGGCCACTCATACGAACTTACTTACTTACAGTTAAAGTCAATGATAAGCACCACTTAAACTAAATAGCGTTTCAGTATTCGGGTGTAAGTATCACTGACTCAGTGTTTTATCTCTAAGTATGTATATTTAAATAAGGTGTATTATACCAATATTATACCAAAAATACTTTATTTTATATATTTAATATTGAGGATACATGGTTGGCCTAGTGCGGGGTTTATTGTAAATTATTTGCCCCTATGTGTGCATGTTACAATAAAATAGTAGGATGATTATTATCATTATTATTATAAGTATAAAATAAATTAGTAGGATGATTATTATCGTTATTATTATTTTTTTAAGAAATTCACCAAGATCATGACATGTCGGTTGCCAAACGTAAGTGCTGGGCAAACTAACTATTTAAACATTGTCCCAGACACCAACTGATCTCGTTAAGTAGGTATAGACACAGGTTGCCTTCTGACGCTAAACAAATCATCTAGATTTCTAGAATAAACGAAGGCCTAAGCTTTTCTGCACCTCAATAACGTGCCCTAGTTACAAAATAAATTGGTAGAAGTTTTAAGATTCAATCATGCTAAGGTACAGTCAACCTCAGAATTAGAAAAGTTACAGAAAAAAGGGAATTAAATAATGCTGGACATTTAATTTTCACACAGCATCTTATACTTCCGTCTGTTTGCATGCGCGCGTCTGAACCCACCATTACGAATAAATAAAAATATTTTTGAAATCGATTCAACCACCCTCAAATTCACTTACCAACGAATATGTAAAAATTTAATTTTTATAACATAGAATTTTTTTGTGTGGCGAATTAAATTAGCCCCAGACCAGACACCAGTCTAAACTAACTTTCTAAACATAAAACCTAATCTATATTCTATATTGTATTATGTGACAGTACCAAAATAAAGACGTTTTATCTCCTTACTGCCTACTCATCATGTATTATTCAGTTACGCTAAAACAGTTGCTAGAACCTTGAGACAACTATTATTTAGGCATTTAGGATGGGTAGATGATAAGTAACAGTGTTCGCACTGCTGTCGTATTACCAAGTCTTAGAGCAATGTCAAAGTAAGATTACTTTCGTCCGTACTTAGATAAGACTGAAGTAAGACTGACGCAGGCATAAATCAGGCCTAAATCAACCTTGTTTTAATCCTGCCTTAGGACGGAAACAATCTTAACGCAGGGATGTTTTGGTGACATGACCAAGGAAGTTATATACCTACGTAACTGGAAGGTTAATTGAGACAGAAAACGCGGTCCGCTTGAAAGATAAAACTTGAGCGGTGTGTCTCTTTCTAAAGGGTGACCATAATTTATAAACTAAACATCCCTAAAGTCCCTAAGGGGCCTTTTACATCATTTTCTGATTTACGTGATGTTTCAGAGCATGATTTTTCAATTAAAATACTGATACAATTTTGATCCTTGATTTTGATTTCGATCCTTGGTTTCGATCCTTGAATTCGATCCTTGATTTCGATCCTTGATTTCAATCCTTGGTTTCGATCCTTGATTTCGATCCTTTATTTCGATCCTAGATTCTTGAATCTTGAATCTTGATTTTTGAATCTGAAAACTGAAATCTTGAATCTTGAATCTTTGAAGTGACAGCTGTCAAACTTAAAACCGCCATATCTCGGGAACTACTCGTCCTAGACTCCCCGTTCTCAGTTCAAATGAAAGCTATGACCAAGATCTTCATTTGAAGTGACAGCTGTCAAACTTAAAACCGCCATATCTCGGGAACTACTCGTCCTAGACTCCCCGTTCTCAGTTCAAATGAAAGCTATGACCAAGATCTTCATTTGAAGTGACAGCTGTCAAACTTCAAATGGCCATATCTCGGAAACTACTCATCCTAGACTCTTCCTTTTTAGCTCAAATGAAAGCTATGACCAAGATCTACATTTTCAATAACAGCTGTCAAAATGACATCTGTCATCTGAAATGAAGATCTTGGTTATAGCTTTCATTTGAACTGAGAACGGGGAGTCTAGGACGAGTAGTTTCCGAGATATGGCCATTTGAAGTTTGACAGCTGTCACTTCAAATAAAGATCTTGGTCATAGCTTTCATTTGAACTGAGAACGGGGAGTCTAGGACGAGTAGTTCCCGAGATATGGCCATTTGAAGTTTGACAGCTGTCACTTCAAATGAAGATTTTGGCCATAGCTTTCATTTGAACTGAGAACGGGGAGTCTAGGACGAGTAGTTTCCAAGATATGGTGGTTTGAAGTTTGACAGCTGTCACTTCAAATGAAGATCTTGGTCATAGCTTTCATTTGAACTTTGAACGGGGAGTCTAGGACGAGTAGTTTCCAAGATATGGCCGTTTGAAGTTTGACAGCTGTCACTTCAAATGAAGATCTTGGTCATAGCTTTCATTTGAACTTTGAACGGGGAGTCTAGGACGAGTAGTTTCCAAGATATGGCCGTTTGAAGTTTGACAGCTGTCACTTCAAATGAAGATCTTGGTCATTGCTTTCATTTGAACTGAGAACGGGGAGTCTAGGACGAATAGTTCCCGAGATATGTCCATTTGAAGTTTGACAGCTGTCACTTCAAAGATTCAAGATTCAAGATTTCAGATTCAAGATTCAAGAATCAAGGATCAAAATCCAGGATCGAAATCCAATATCGATACCAAGGATCGAAATCAAGGATCGAAATCAAAATCATGGATCAAAATCAAGGATTGAATTAAAGGATCGAAACCATGGATCGAAATCAAGCGCTGATTTTGTCGAGCGCGATAATTTAAAAATATCCTGAAATTTAAATGACAAGGTCACACTACTAATCCAACAACGAGTGTGAAAGAGACAAAGCTACCAAGAAAGCCTCTTAACAAGACCAACAATCCTTATAACCAAGATTAAATTATACCTAATATATCGTTGTGTAGTCGTGATAAGGTTCAAAATCATTTGTACATTAAATGTCAGGTAGCATTCCTGTATGTATATAACTTCCTTGGACATGACATCGACTAGATGCAGGACTGCGCATGTCCTGCTCGGTGTCATCGAGCAAGACATGCGCAGAGAGAGCGGTCAAGACCAAGGCAGGAATAAAATAAGATTGTTTTCGGACGAAAACAATGTCAAATCAAGCTTAAGGCAGGAATGGATTTCACCTTATTTTGACATTGCTCTAAGAGCTCATAGTACGGTTACTGTAGACGATTTTTTATTTTATATTATTACTTCGCCCGCGTGGACTAGGTACTACTTTTTTAACCCACGGGAAGCTTGCATTTTTTCGGGATAAAAAGTAGCCTATGTCACTCTCCAGCCCTCCAACTATCTCCACACAAAAAATCACGTCAATCCATCTCTCTGTTTTGACGTGAAAGCAGGACAAACAAACAAATACACTTTCACATATTTTATAATATTGGTATGGATATTATCCCTTACTAATAGCGATTCGCCCTGGCAAAAATTAAAAAATTATCCAACTGATGGTGATAACAGCATCAAAATCTATTCCGTGATTTGGGAGTTAGCGGATATACAGATATACTATTAATACAGGCGCGATAAGCGACTTTACTTTATACCATGTAGAGTTTTTTTTATAGTAAGCCACCCCTTCAACTTAGCCCGTCCTAATATAGGCTTTATAGATTCGAAAATTACGTTGAGAGTCATACTACAATTAGAAAATTTAATTTGTCATACTTATAGAACAAACACGTCTTGAATTAAAACATCTAAAAAAGTATGTAGGTAAAGCAATAACTTTGATATTTTTCAATGAAGAATATTGACTGGACGTGTCCTGACTAACCCAAATCTTAAAAGTCTCGATTCTTAAGACGTCTTACAAACGTTAAGAAAGGCGTGTATTTCTTACATCACAACGTAACCTAATAATCAGGAACCTTCTTTTAATCTTTTAAGTAAATGGAGGGTCGTAAAATCAATAATACACATTTATTGCTGCCTTATGGCTAAGAAGTTACACTCATAAACCTTGACCTAACGGTCTTAAACTCAATTTTGTCGATAGACCACTCTACTTCAATCTTCATGCATTCAACTTACCACATGTTTTAGGGGATGAAATGAAAATGAGAATGAAAAAATATTTATTACAACATAGGAATCCTAATTACTATTTTAACAATGTTGAACTACATAGATTGCCATAGGTAGGTATTTCAATATTGTACAAAGATAAGTCCGTATCTAAACAACGGACTCCACACTAGGCAAGCCTGTATCGTGAAGACCAGTAAGAGGGTTGAACAAAATGACTTGACTTGGATGAGTTGTACTAACTCATACAACTCATCCAAGTCAAGTCATTTTGTTCAAGCTCCATGACGAATTTTTAGGCTTGATAACCTTCGTCATAGCTTAACTTATAGCCGGGATCGATAATTTAACGTGTCCTCTGAAGAACGGAAATGCTCTGTTGTTATTGTCACTGAGCGGTTAAAGTTTAACCGCTTAAATGTCTTAAATGCTGGGTAACGTCACCCAGCATTTAAGACCGTGCGTTCCTTAACTTTGACAATCTATAAAAAACTACAGCTACATAACCAGCGTTTCCGTGGATTAAGTCGCATTTCAGACTACTCTATAATATGATATCATAATAGCTTATAATTCATAGCACAACAATATCGCACACCATACAATTATTATGGACACGTTCACACCTTACTGTACGAAATATTATTGGCTTGCTATAAAAATGTATGGTGCGCGATATTGTTATGCTATGAACTATAAATGCTATGTTCTATAAGTATATTATAGCGTAGGTACAGTCAGCGTCATCAATCGGTATCCCCCTATTGATTTTAACAAGGACCCTTTTCATTTCAACTTTGGATTTCAGTCGGATTTGCTAGTATAGGTACTTATGGATATCTAATTTCGCTCGAGTTCCTATACTAGCAAATCCGACTGAAATCCAAAGTTGAAATGAAAAGGGTCCTTGTTAAAATCAATAGGGGGATACCGATTGATGACGCTGACTGTACGTAGTCTGAAATGCGCCTAACGAAGTTAGAGATAGGTAAGTCAAACCCTTCGACTTACCTTTTACTTTTCGGGATTTTTTACCTTAAACTTTTCGGGATCGAATCAGAAATAAGGAGATACGTAGAAGAACTCGGGTCACCGACATAGTCAAACGGATTAGCACGTTGAAGTGGCAATGGGCAGGCCATAGACTAAACTAAATGGCGGGTGAAACCGCCGGGCAAGCTAGTATGTATGAATGTAAATGGACTCCCTTTTCCGCATTTAGACTCAAAGGTGGTCCTTTATTTAAGGGGATGACCTGCAGTGCAAGTACCGTTCTTATCGATCGCTTATTTGACATTTAGAATCGACAAAATCGACAAACTTAGTATTTATCCATATTTATCAATAAAAAAAACTATTTTATCGAGTTTTATCGATTCTAAATGTCAAATTTAACAATCGATGAGAACGGTACTTTCACTGCTGGCTTACTAGCTTACAAGCTAGTTAAATTTTTGAAACGAATTCAGGAGTAGGTACCTACCTACACCAGTTGGTTAGGATGTCGTCCGTTAGATCAAGAAAGTCATGCAGTTTTTATTTAGAATTCATATTAATAAAATTATTAATATATTTTATCCTATTCAGTGAATAGGACTATTCACTGAATAGGATAAAAATATAACGGCATTGATCGACGCGAGCCTGGGTCAGTCAATTGTAAACTTTCTTTTTTAGAACTCCCGCTTGTTATAAGTAGCTCTACAGAGAAATAATAATAGAAATAGATTTTTGTACCATACTTTTATATTCTACAGTTAATTAAGGTTTACAATACAAGCAATAAACGTAGATTAAAAATGAATACTTAAGTAGGTAATTAAGTTTCAGCCGGATTTCTAATCGGGAAGTGCGCGTTTGAGTTGCAATATTTCACCTAGACAGACAGACAAACAGCGTTTTAATAACGTTGTTTTCTTGTCATTCTTATGTCAATAGAAAGAGACGGCAACATTATTTGTCAGAGGTTTGAGCTATAGGAAGCTAGTAAGTCTATTGTGAATGTAACTTTTCAATAGCGGCCTTTACACGGTAGAGTTTTAACCGTGCATCTGGACTGCGTTCCGAATCGCGGATAAATCTGTGCAGTTTTAGCCGCGGATAAAACTGTGGTGCTAATTACTGTCACAGTTTAGACTGGTACGATTATGAACGGTGAAGCGTGCAAAAAACTCTCACAAAAACTGTCTGTCGACATGCCAGATCGAACTGTCAGGCCTCGCGCATCTACACTTAAGGTTTTGGAGCGAAGGATGGAATGGCGCGTGCTATTTCCCGCGGTTAAACTTTACGTGTAAAGACCGCTAATGACTATGTGAAACTCAGTCCAATATAAAAGAATATCTGTCGCGCCGCGACAAGGAGATTGCGTCAGAGATCGTTTATCACGGAGCTTGTGAAGAATTCATTTATATCCCGCTGTCCGAGTCTAGACTGGATTATCCTTAGGGTATTCCTACACTAAGCGTCGCCGCAACGGATAAGAATGGAATAGAAAACATTTAAAGGCTCAAAAGTTAATCCGGCGAGGTTGTATGAGAAATGTGATGAGAGTGAATGAGGCGAAAGAGGTGTCAGAATCGCAGCAAGTGGAAATCCATGATCTCTGCCTACTTCTGTGGAAGAGAGGAGTGATTTTATGTAGGTATGTGTGTATGTTATTTAAATGATGAACACGTTGGTTAATACTCGTCAACATTGGTGGCCTTGCGGGCCGAAACGGAGGTAAAGGTACTTATACCTAAATCTCGCGGCGGGATAAAATTTGTATGAAACTGACAAATTGGCGTGGGAAATGGGGTGTGGGGAAAAACAAAATGAGAAATAAAGGATTAAATGCTGATGATGGAGCAGGCAGAGTGGAAGAAGAATATCTGTTATAATAATACATAAAAGTAGAATAAAAGCCTTAGGCCTTTACATTGTACATATATGACTCATATAGTGCCAGGAGGCAATGTTTGCCTACTCTTATCGGGACACTGTAGTGCCTGGGACATTGTTTAAGATGAAGTAGACTTGCCAAGCACCAAATCCTTAGAGAAACGAACTAATTTTGTTTTAATTAAATATAAGAAAAATTGATTTAAGTACCTAAGTACCTACATCCATTGTCAAGCTGTAGTGCCTGGAAGATTGTTAAGATGGAGTAGGCTTGCCCAACACCAAAACCATTGAGCCAAAAAAAAACCTTTGTTTTTTTTTCTTCTTCATTTTGGCTTCGCACAGTTTCCGCATTTAGCCAGTGTCATGTATTTCAAGTTATTATATACACAAGATATACAAATACATATTACAATACAATAAAATATCCCACCCCTCGCCTTGTGCCTCAGTAACGATGTGGGGCTTTACTGAAACATCAACACGGACTTTTTGGGAGAACTCGAAATGCGATGCTATCCAATTTTGTTTATTTTGCTTACACTTAGGCACGTTCACGAACACTCAACAGTTAATAATCCACCATTATTGCACACATTCGAAGAAATAATGAATCAAAACAAGTAATCAAAACGAAAACATGACTTCTCAAATTCCTGAAAATAACAAAGATTAAAAATTGAAACAAGAAGGAACAAAATAAGTAGGTCAGGGAGGGTACGGTGACTCAGGAGACAACAGTGGCTCACACGTGTTTCGACTAGAACGGCGTGCTTTAGATGGCTATCTCTATCGCACAATTGAAGCGTGTGTACCCCAAATGTATTCAAACCAATCAGGCGGCAGATCGAGCGCAGTACCGAGGTGTCACCGCATTTCTTCGTTTCCGCGCCTACAAAATTACTTTTAAGGTAAGTTTCTTTTGTTTGTCATACCTTAGTTTATCGTAATTTGTGGTGACCATTATGTTTGCCGTATAGTAGATATTGTAGAAGTCTTATTTGTGTAGTTCTTTGATGTGTTTGTTAGCTGATTCGATTGTCGTCATTGAATATTTTCAAAACGGCGTAGTTGCGAACAGTGACTCAATTTTAAAAAGTACACAGTGACTCATGAGTCACTGCGTATTGGTGCAGCGTAAAGACCAAAAATAAATTAATTTAGCACTTTTTAATTCTACTTTTATTTTTTCATCAATAGAATGCCACGGCCACCGACTACCACGATGAGAAAAATAGGAAATACTCCTGCTGAAAGAATAAAAGAGGGGATAAGGTTGATTTCAGTAATAATGATTTTAGGTTGATATGAACATTTTGAGACTAGAATAATTCTTCTTTATTTCTAATAAAAAATAGAAAATAAATCACTAACGTTTTTTTAATTTATTACTACTAATTACCACTACTGAATCACTGAGCCACTCTGTACACCTGGTGGTACGCAGTTGCTCAATTCTCACTTTCTGATTTTTGGTTTGTAATTTTTTTTTAGCAGTATTTAATGAAAATATAATGATGCCATATTAAACTAGGATAGTTTAGCAACAACATGTGCAAATTTCAGGTAAATCCTTTGAGTTCTTCTACATTTTTGAGCCCTCTGAAAAAATCCGAGCCAACCTAGCCTCCCTGACCCTACAACCTTCTACCTAACTATCTACTACATATAACATATTTTAGGTAGGTACAACCCAACTCCAATTGTTCATTGAAGTGATTTTTCAACTGCGCCCAGAAATCCGACTACCCGTGAAATAAAATCACGGGAAACGTTAACGGAATCATGAGTTTGTCGCAAATGTACGCCACGTGAATGGCATTTACCTATTTACCCACTAGTGCATGAACGGTACCGTACTACTATTAGATCCCAATCGTACAAACTTTGCGTGGGAAGCTTTATCGACGAAGTTAGGCGACATTCAATGCGGTAGTACCTATAGGTGACCTCTAAAGGATCTACAAGGTCATTAAAAGCGCTTATACAGACAATAACGGATTTAGCACGTTAAATTATCGGCTTGTAATGTAGGCGGCCTAAAAACTCCGTCACCAGTTGATTTTGTTACTTAGGTACCTAAAACACGATTGAAAAGTGTTTGATTTTTAAATTCAAAACAAAAGAACTCATTTCCGTTTTGAGAATTTAAATCAGGCTTCCTGTCCTAAATCACTCAACTTCAACCAAAGTTTCGATTTTACGACTCTTCGGGACTTTGAAATACCTACACTGCCTACCATTACCTGTGTATCTATAATAGGTATGCGTTGACACAGCTCTGTATCTATATTTAGAACTGCTATTCTGTCCCACGCTAGTATTTGTTATATAGAATCTTTACTAACTTTTACAGAAACTAAACTAGGTCCTACTTAGGTAGGTACATTATTTACATAGCGTCGGCTAAATTCGAAAACCTCGTAGGTAACTCGCGTCTTTTTTACGAAAATGTTTTTTTGATGCAGTTTGGTATCATTTTCGTAAAAGATGGAGTTAACATCATAAATAGGTAGGTACAAAAAGAACCAGTTGAGCCACCTTATCTATAGGTAGGTATATAGAGGATCTTATATTAGGTAGGACTTACTTAGATCAAAGTAAAACTAAGAAAATATAATAACACGTAGGCACTTACCTACTTATTGTTTTTTACAAAACAGTATTTTTCTACTTGGAAGCATCCGATCAGCTGAAAGTACTGAAACCGAAGCGTTGGAAACAGAAAACAACGACCCGTAAGTGGTTTACGTCGAACTCAGAGCTCCGTGGAAAACATTGCTACGAGAGAAACGTTTTACACCTACCTAACATGAGACACACGAAGATTTTTTCTAGGTAGGTTTTCTATATCTATCCTAGGTAAGTACCTAAATTCATTTGATACTTACGTCTTTATACAAAACCAGCAGCGCCCTCGCGGCGTTTCCCCCGTGGTGATGGTGAAAAGTAGCTTATAAGTACCTAACCTCCCTCAAGAGTTTAGCTATCAAATGCAGAAATAATTTTTCAAATCCCACTGGTAGTTCCTTAGATTAGCGCGTTCAAACAAACAAACTCTTCCGCTTTATTATTTTAGTAAGCACCTAGGTCATAGAAGATTGGTGAGGGGATTGTTTGCTTTGCGAATTTTGTCGATTCTAAATGTCAAATTTAGCGATCGATGAGAACGGTACTAGCACTGCAGATTCTGAAGATGGTTTTTTATGGTTAGTATCGCAACTTCAGTGCCGTACCGCACCATGTGCCTCAGTATTTCTAAAAAACAATTGTAAAAACTCGCACCCAGTAGGTAAGTAGGTAAATCTAAGTTGTGGACTCGACCGAATCGAGAGAAGATACACTTAGTTGAATCAGCTCTTTGAAATAGGCTAGAACTAATTAGTACCTACCTATAGTACTCGTATATGAGCATAGCTTTCGATTTAAACCGCTGTTCCAGTGCGGCGCACGCTATATTCAGGCAGTTTCGTACTGTATCAAAATGATAAGGTACATAAGAGCGTTATCACACTGGCGGTTTACGAACGGTACCGCTTTGAAAACACTCTCAAACCGCCAATGTGATAAAGCCCTGAGGGTTTACGAGTTGTATCACATCATCGTCTTTGACCTTGCATCCTGCAAGTTCGATATCTTGCGTATTCTGCCAGTTTGCGTGTCAAACGTATATTTTCTAATTCCGAGCCACATAAACCTTCCTGGTAACGAATTCATTGCGTCTGGAACGACGCACGATGGTCCCGAATTTAGTGCTCCATACACATAGAAACCGAAACTCGATTTTTTAATTTTTTTTTATTGGGGATTGTTCTAGTTAACTATTCTTATTCAAATATGTAGGTACAGTCACCATAGCAAGCTTCATGACGGAATAAAAAAATATTTAGTTTTTTTTTGTATGGAGGAGAACACATAAATTGGATTATCTCTCGACTCTTAGAAACTCAAGGGCTGCCGCTTATAGAGGGTGTACATCCACACGAGGCCGTCCTCATAAGCTACCAACCTTGCACGGCTGGGCACGGTTTTGGCGCCCAGAGCAAACTGAATATTCGAAAATTTGCCAACTACACCAAAACTAGAATTTCGTAAATGTTTGCGTGGTACCTAGATTGTTCTAATTCACTATTTTTATCTATGTAGGTACAGTCACCATAGTAAGCTTTACGTAAGAAAAAAAAAATATTTAATCTTTTTTTGTGTATAGATGAAAACACTTAATTTGGATTTTCTCTCGACTCATAGAAACTCAAGGGCTGCCGCTTATACAGGGTGTACACACACATGAGGCTGTCCTCATAAGCTACCAATCTTGCACGTCTGGGCACGGTTTTGGCCAAAAAACGAATAATTCGAAAATTTTACAGCAATACCGAAACCAAGATTTCAAAAAAGTTTGCATGGGGGATTGCTCTGATACACGATTTTTATCTAAAAATGTAGGTACAGTCACCATAGCAAGCTTCATGACGGAATAAAAAAATATTTAGTTTTTTTTTGTATGGAGGAAAGCACTTAAATTGCATTATCTCTCGACTCTTAGAAACTCAAGAGCTGCCGCTTATACAGGGTGTACACCCACATGAGGCCGTCCTCATAAGCTACCAATCTTGCATGGCTGGGCATGATTTTGGCGCCCAGAGCAAACTGAATATTCGAAAATTTGTCAACTACACCAAAACTAGAATTTCGTAAATGTTTGCATGGGGGATTGCATGGGAGATTGCTTTAATACACTATTCTTATCTAAATATGTAGGTACAGTCACGACAGCAAGCTTTGAATTTTTCTTTCGGTGTAGTTTATAGATTTTCAAATAATCATTTGGCTCTAGGCGCCAAAACCGTGCCCAGCCGTGCGAGATTGGTAGCTTGTGAGGACGGCCTCATGCGGGTGTACACTCTGTATAAGCGGCAGTTCTTGAGTTTCTAAGAGTCGAGAGATAATCCAATTTAAGTGTTACCCTCCACACAAAAATAGAACTAAATAGTTTTTTTTTCTGTCATGAAGCTTGTTATGGTGACTGTACCTACATTTTTACATAAAAATCGTGTATTAGAGCAATCCCCAATACAAACTTTTTTAAAATCTTGGTTTCGGTATTGCTGTAAAATTTTTTAATTATTTGTATTTTGGCTCTGGGTGCCAAAACCGTGCCCAGACGTGCAAGATTGGTAACTTATAAGGACAGCCTCATGTGTGTGTATACCCTGTATAAGCGGCAGCCCTTGAGTTTCTATGAGTCGAGAGAAAATCCGAATTAAGTGTTTTCATCCATTCACAAAAAATGACAAAATATTTTTTTTTCTTACGCAAAGCTTACTATGGTGACTGTACCTACATAGTTAGATACAAAAAGTGAATTAGAACAATCTACCATGCAAACATTTACGAAATTCTAGTTTTGGTGTAGTTGACAAATTTTCGAATATTCAGTTTGCTCTGGGCGCCAAAACCGTGCCCAGCCGTGCAAGATTGGTAGCTTATGAGGATGGCCTTATGTGGGTGTACACCCTGTATAAGCGGCAGCCCTTGAGTTTCTAAGAGTCGAGAGATAATCCAATTTAAGTGTTTTGCTCCATACAAAAATAACTAAATATTTTTTTATTCCGTCATAAAGCTTGCTATGGTGACTGTACCTACATTTTTAGATAAAAATCGTGTATCAGAGCAATCCCCCATGCAAACTTTTTTGAAATCTTGGTTTCGGTATTGCTGTAAAATTTTCGAATTATTCGTTTTTTGGCCAAAACCGTGCCCAGACGTGCAAGATTGGTAGCTTATGAGGACAGCCTCATGTGTGTGTACACCCTGTATAAGCGGCAGCCCTTGAGTTTCTATGAGTCGAGAGAAAATCCAAATTAAGTGTTTTCATCTATACACAAAAAAAGATTAAATATTTTTTTTTTCTTACGTAAAGCTTACTATGGTGACTGTACCTACATAGTTAGATAAAAATAGTGAATTAGAACAATCTACCACGCAAACATTTACGAAATTCTAGTTTTGGTGTAGTTGGCAAATTTTCGAATATTCAGTTTGCTCTGGGCGCCAAAACCGTGCCCAGCCGTGCAAGGTTGGTAGCTTATGAGGACGGCCTCGTGTGGATGTACACCCTCTATAAGCGGCAGCCCTTGAGTTTCTAAGAGTCGAGAGATAATCCAATTTATGTGTTCTCCTCCATACAAAAAAAAACTAAATATTTTTTTATTCCGTCATGAAGCTTGCTATGGTGACTGTACCTACATATTTGAATAAGAATAGTGTACTAGAACAATCCCCAATAAAAAAAAATTAAAAAATCGAGTTTCGGTTTCTATGTGTATGGAGCACTAAATTCGGGACCATCGTGCGACGCCGCGATTGCCGATCGATCGCAGTATGATACAATAGATACCTTCTGTAACTAAACCTAGGTGGGTACCTAGGTACCTATCTATTTAGACAGAACAGGTGTAGGTTACCTTTAACGTTGACTTTAGCTGGGTCTAGTCTTATCGGAATTGGTTTAAAAATTTTTAAGTAGGTAGGTTAGGTACCTACTTACTTGATAAAAACTATTCAAAATAGGTAATTATAAAATAATCAAAATAATGTTGACTTTGTTTGACTTTACCTACTTTTCTTGATGACTAGGCAAAGGTACGGGCCGAGTGAGGAGCTCAACTCAAATCTCCGGTTTATGTCCAATCAGACCATACCTGCCATAGCCATAGCCGTGCAGCTGCACGACTGCACGGCTGCACCTGTCAAAATTAACTAGGTAGGTACACGTACAGATAGGTAGTAGGTAGATAGGTAAGTACTTATTTAAACTAGGTATGTAAGTATATTGAACTGTAAAATCCCACATAGTAAATTGAATCCTTTATTCGCTATAAACATCGGCAGACACGGCAAATCTAGGTTTATCGTGTATTTTATCGGCCGTCCATAAACAGCTAGGTATGGTCTGATTGGACATAAACCGGCGATTTGAGTTGAGCTCCTCACTCGGCCGGCCCAGTATTTGGAGCAAGCTATTTGACCTCGTCAAGTTGTAAAGAGGTTGTAAACTAGCTGTTCCCGTGTTTTCACTCGCGAGATTCTCATTGAAACCGATCTTCTTTCGTATGAGCAAGTGGCCAACTCTGGTGACGGAGTTTTTATACTTTTTATAAGTAAATCTATAAATAGATCACTTCCATTCCAAATTCATGTGGATTAATACGTATATAATTTAGTTAAGAAAAACAACACCATTCTCAATATTTATAGTTTATTCGCTTATTTATAAAAAATATTCTGAATATTTACAGTCTTAATTCAAAATACACAAATAAATATATTTGGATACTAGTCTAACACTTGTAAATGGAAGTTTGTACAATCTATTGCTTTAAAGACACTAATTATGTGAGAATATAACTCATAATCATAAGCTTGTTAGGAACAGCGCTTTCACCAGAATGGCCGTATTTACAGGACCGTCTGTCAACCGACTTAAAAAAAAGGAGGTTTTCAATTCGTCGGAATCTTAATATTAGTATGATTAGTGCGATGTATCATTTGAATTATGCATAAGTAGAAAAACGAAAGCGAACCGATACATCTACTGTCTAAGAATATAGACATTATAATTAGTATAAACTTTTGTCTATGCCTAGTTTCAAATCCGTAGTTTTGCTTAATTTGTAGAAATGCCAGTGAACTTATTGTTGTGAAATATTGTAGAGATTTCATGTACGATAATGCGCATACAAAACTTCAAACAACAAAGTTAATTTTCCAGACAAATGTTGTTTTAATTACAAATTAATTCTTATTGTTGTAAGTATATCTTTAGACTCATCATTTGTTCTATCAAACACACATTTAAATACAAATACAATTACGATACGCAAAGTTATTTCAAAACTCGATAAACTTTTTGATCGCGTTATCAATGTAAAATAGAATTTGACTCGCAAACTGATAGACAACTAAACTATGCATTATTTTAACACACGGGAATTACTCACGTAGAAATATCGTCGATTTAGACACCGACAATGTTTCGATTCATCCGGAGAATCTTCATCTGGGTAAGGAGGGAGTTGACGAGATTCACATTGTTTGACTGGCTTCACACTGGAGCTTGACTATTTCGATTTAAAGCGGATGGATCACCGAAAAGAAAGCTAGGCCCCATACCGTGTTTGTTGCCCTGATTCTTCACGGTGTTGGTCGCGAAAGAACAGGAGTAGAATCACCTAGCTCTTAAGACATTTCAAAGTGGTCATAATGGTCCTACTGAATAAACGATTGAAGAAACGGCAAGGTTACTCCTCGCGCGAGCGTCTCACAGTGCAACTCCCTCCTTACCCAGATGAAGATTCTCCGGATGAATCGAAACATTGTCGGTATCTGAATCGACGATATTTTCACGTATAATTCCCGTGTGTTAAAATAATGTCTATTACAACTCACGAAAGTTTAGAAAGTGAAACTAAACTATGAACTAATAACTACTTTAATAATGTATTTTATAATTATGTATGGATTAAGGCTTATTTTGTTTTGTTGGATGTTCAATCGGAATGAATCTCATCTGCGACCTGTTGCCACTTGGCCACCATGTTGGACACCGTTTTGTGTTTCATTCCCATGGATGTGGATATTTTTAACTGAAACAAGAAAACATATAAATAATTATCGTGCTAATATTATTAAAGGCGAAAGTCCGCGCGTGTGTGTGTGAATGTTTGTTGCCACGTATCTCCATAACTACTGAACCGATCTTGATGAAATGTTGAATGTATCTAGTTTAGGTTCTGGAATAACACATAGGCTAATTTTTATCAATATTTTTTGTAAATACATATAAGTAGGTATACATAGAAAAACATCCAGACCCGAGACAAATATTTGCAGATCATACAAACATTTGCCTTGCGGTGGGAATTGAACCCGCAACCTTCTGCGTTTCAAGCGTGCTTTAGCACACTGCGCCATAGAGGTCGTCTTCAAAGTCAAGATAGAAGGAAAATTTAATAACGCACAGAAAAAAACGTCTCAAAGTTTTCATACCTTGCTTTTCTTCTTATGTTTCTCCTTCTCCTTCTCCAACTTGGGCGTCGTCTCCCTCTCATCTCTCTCCATCTCCCTCTCTCGCTCGACTCTATGTTCTGCCTTCGGCGTGGGTTCGGGCGAGGTCGGCTCGGAGATCGGAGCTGGTTTCTCTAGCTGGGCTATATCGTTGTAGAATGATAGGAGTTCGTCGCCGATCTCTTGCGTTGGCTGTTTGGGTTTGTGATCCTTTTGTTTTTTGGGTTCCTGTTAAAAATTCATCACATTTAATAATAGTAATAGGAATATAAAAAAAAAGTTAAAAGTTTTGGTATGAACATTTTTTAATACTTTTCTAACCAAATGAGCGCTTTCGTGTTTCGGAGGCCACTAAAATAGACAGCCCCGGCTTTTAAGCAGTGGACAAGACTGGTCCACCAGCTGTCACCGCTGTCACAGGAACACAACACCATTTGATAAGAATGATGTTATTTGGCTGCGATATTCTGTTAGAGCGAAGGTACTTCCCCAGTCGGGCTGCTCGAATATAGAGTCAGAAAAACCCACTGTGCCCTTCCTCATATAAAATAACTAGCTGCTGCCCGCGGCTTCGCTCGCGTGGTACCCGGATAAAAAGTAGCCTATGTTACTCTCCAGCCCTCCAACTATCTCCACACAAAAAATCACGTCAATCCGTCGCTCTGTTTTGACGTGAAAGCAGGGCCAATAAACAAACAAATAAACATACTTTAACATTTATAATATGGGTACGGATTACAGGTAGAGTCCGCGCCAGCACTCAAGTCCTACGGCAAAAGCGGGAACTAATTGTTTTATTTACTTTAATATGCTCTTTTAGTCACGGACGTTCAGTTGTTCTGGTTTGTAGAATTAACGAACGTACAAACTTGCATAATTATTATTGTTCCAGCCTTGGACAATTAGTAATTTTTTACCTAACCTAGTTCTGCGATAGCAGCGCCGCGTCTATCAGACTTGAGTGGTGACGCGTACTCTATGTAATGGATTGAATACACCTAACGAGTACAGTGGCGAGACAGAAGTGGGGCGAGGAGGGAGGTACTCGGCCTAGTAAACAAATTGTGATTCTAGTGACTGTCTCGCCTCTTATTCCTCGGTCGAGCACTCGTTAAAGTGTTTATACAAACCGAGCACTCGGCCGAAGACACTGTCATTTATTCAGACAATCATGGTTTATCATACTCACAGGCAATGGCGGCAGGTCGTCGCACCCTGGCGGCGGCGGGTCGTGCCACGCGGGCGGAGGGGGGGTGGGCACGCGCGCGGGGGGGGACAGCGGCGGGGGCGGCGGCGGGGGCAGCGGGGCCGTCGGCGCCGGCGGGGGAGGGGGAGGGGGCGGGGGCGGGGGAGGGGGGGGAGGAACCTCCTCCTGGAAACAGATAATAGAATTATTTAGCGAAGCCCAAAAGGAGGGTTATTTGTTTGACCATTATGCTATTTTTGTAATGTATGTTCTTTTCTTATTTATTTTGTTAATATTATTTTGAGGACTGTGACAAAATGTAAATTCAGCTGTAAATCGCGTAAGGATTCCCACGATACAGGCGCCGCCTAGTGTGGGAATCATTGATACTGTTGTAATCTTGTGAATCCTCTCTACTTAGGCAAATACATGTGTTATACAGGTCAAAAACTTTACATGTAAAGCTGTACCTACCTAGGCTAAGTACTAAGATGTAACTAATGCATGTCTAAGTAGAAATAAATATATTTTTCATTTTTTCATTTTCATTTAATGTCCGCTCGTAATAATCGGCTCAACCGATTTTGATAAGTTTACGTTATTAGATTCGTCGTGATGGCGCGAGTGTCACTGGGTATATACAATTTTATTTACATAAATACAATACACACGATGGATTTAGGCATTCGTGAAGTTAGCCGTTTCGATGCGCGGTAGAGAATTTAGTATGAAAAAGCTGCACTTCATTTTGCAACTTCCCGAATGCGTCTCAAGCATTCGCATAAAGTCAAAGTCAAAATCAAACATGGTGACTCTTCTCATGTCGTTTCCAATTCCAACACTGTGAAGTACCAAGGCAACAAACACGGTTTGGGGCCTGGCTTTCTTTTCGTTGATCCAAACTCTTAAGCCAAAGCGTTCAGCTAACGTCCGCGGTGGCGTTGCAAGGTGGCGATTAGTTGTTGTCCAATCAGAGGACGCATCGTGACACGCTTTGGTTTGGTCAAGGCTTAAAATCTTACAGTATTCTTTCTTTGTTACCACTGACCTCGATCCCCGGATGCGGCGGCGTGGTGCAGATATCCATGTCGGTATCGGGCACGGCCGGGTACTCCCACTGCTCGAAGCCGTCCGCGCGACGGTACCGGTAGCGTCCCGCCGACCTGAGACAGAGGGGAGCGTACAAGCCACCGCTGCGGTAAACTAAACTACCCAGGTCTATGCAGTTGGAGCGTGGGTGTGAGATAAAAATAGAAATAGAAAAAGTTTTCGCCACTACGGTACATACACACAAATCAAAAATGTACAGTGACAAGAAAATAAGGCTACCCCTCAGCATTTCAGATGTAGCTCGCTTCGCTTGATGTCCTAATGTGGCTCGCTTAGCTCGATGGTATATTTGTTTAATTTTAAGTAATAATTAGTAAGTTCGTATGAGCAAGTGGCCAACTCTGGTGACGCGAGTTTTTAGGCCTCCGTCATGGCTTAGCGACTTAAAAGCCGGATTTAAGTAATAATTAGTTATATCGTTTAAGTAACATCGTATTTTGTATTATAAAGTAATGAAGGAACTGAATCTAAATCTAGTTATTCGAGATTAGCCAATAAATTCCACACAAGCGATTGATTTGATTAGATTGATTATATTTTGTGTTTGTGTGAACCTATATGTTGGAGATTTTGCCTTTTACACACTACAAAGCTCGTTTCGCTGAGTATTATAATCATAGCAAATAAATAAACAATGATTTTAGAGTTTGCGACTGTCACTTATTGGACATCTTCAACAGTTCCATAATGTCTGAAAGATCTAAGAAAATATCTACCACGGCTTGGGACAGCCTTGATTTTGATACGTTTTATTTTTAACATCAGTATGTCAGCTTACTTTTTTAAACAAAGCGGAACTCAATTTATTTAGACATCTCAAATTCACCCCCCAACTACAAACACACAGGGCTCCTTACAAATCTAATTGTCAAAACTGTTCAGTTTATACTTAAACCCTTCCTTTGCGTTTACTTATAACAAGTAGACACAAACGCCGAATCGGCCCTCCATTCCCGCACAAGTCATTGACGATTTCGCAATAACTTGGGCACGAATCCTTCTGGAAAAGACCAAAGCATATTATCTTGAATAGCTTTAAGTTTTGGTAAATATTATTGAGTCTCACCACATCCCCGGCGCGAGGAATCCCTTCTTGATTCTTCTTTACTGGCAGCCATTTTGGATTCTTGAGTTCGTCAGCCATCTTGGATTCTTTAGTTAAACTTTCTTGATTTTCGAGTATCTTAGCGCTATGATTCTAGATGAGTTTATTTTATAGATTAGCTAATTTAATTTGATTAGGTTTTACAATATAATAAAAAAACTCAATCGAATCTTAAATAATTTATTTCTCATACAGTTTTCAGCTTTTTCATGATAATACACACATTTTATTGGAACAACAAAATCGCTGATGCTCTCTAGTTAATTGTACAACTTCTATGTAAAACGAACAAATATATTTTTACTTACGTTGTTGATTTATGCCCATTTGACGGCATCGTGGCGTGTACCTTTATTTACGCACTTGACAACTTCAAATAGACCAATAAAAAACTGTTTTTAGATAAAAAGAGACGCTCTGATTGGTCGTCAAGTGCGCATAAATGCAAGTTTTATAAAACACAAACGTTAATCTTCAACACACTTTCATTTCACCGCATATTGAAATAGAAAGACATGAGCTCCTTTTAGCCGCTGAATGATGCAAATTACAATGTCACAACATCAAAGATAAGTCAAAGACCTTCTATGTCAGTCAAAGTAAAGTTTAAATATAATAAGTAGCGGTATAATAGTATTCCGATAGGGCACTGCAGCTGCCATACCGGGTGGATCGACTGTACTTATAAAATTTACTCGAAGGATTTGAAAAACTAGAAGGTGTCTCTAATTTCCAATCATTAAAGTGAAAATGCGGAATTATTTGCTGTTTGAGAAACTATGGAGTTCGGTGGCAAGAGAAAACACCGATCACAAATTTCACTATGTGTGAAACAAACATTATTTCAGTTGCTCAATGACATTGAAACTACAAAGGATGCTTGGGAAAAGCTTGCTACTGTTTATGAAGATAAAGACTTGAACACAAAAAGTTGGCCTAGATCGGCCAGTCTACTTCGTCAGCTGCTTCGGGTTGGATTAGCGATTTTCGCGAATATGACAGCGTACATTGACTTTGCGCTTACGCTTGTGCAGCTGTTGGGCAACATCGGTAAACTAGTCGAGGATGCTGAGATTGTGGAAATACTTTTTAGAGGCCTGCCTCAAGAGTCTGATACGTTAGTATCGGAGACCGAATCAATCAATAATGACTTCAGAACTTGTTCATACGAGGCTAATGTCAGGACGTCAGGAAGAGGAGAAAATGGTACAAGGAGCAGCTTGAACAGCTTAGTTCGAATACAAAAAATCCAACAAGGATGCAAGTGGGCAAGTGAGACGCAAATCCGGCAGAACACGAGTTCCCTTTCAACACTAAGTCAGTTCTAGAATTCACAAGAACCTAGTCCACCAAGTTTCAGCCGAGTTCAAACACTTGAAACCAACTTGAAACAAATCCTTCGGTAGGAATAATGCAAGTGGGCGGGAAGTTCCTTTCAGCCCAGTTTTAAACACTTGAAATGGGTCTTTTGGTCTCTTGAAGTGGTCAGTCTAATGATATGCAGATCCAGCAGAGCACGAGTTCCCTTTCAACAGTAAGTCAGTTGTCTTATAGAATTCACGTCCATGAGAGTTTCAGCCGAGTTCGAACACTTGAAACAGGTCCTTCGCCTTCGGTAGGAATAATGCAAATAGGCGGGCCAGTGAGACGCAGACCCAGCAGAGTAGCAGTATAATAAGGTCAGCGCAGCGCACATTGCCCTTTCATCACTAAGTCTGTTATCATTCAAGTCCACTAGAACCTAATCCACCAAGTTTCAGCCGAGTTCGAACACTTGAAACAGGTCCTTCGGTAGGTATAATGCAAGTAAGAGGCAGATCCGATCATTGTGTGTAAAGTGAAGCGGTAGCGCACATAGAGTCAACACTAAGTCAGTTATCTTATAGAATTCAAGTCCACAAGAACCTAGTCCACCAAGTTTCAACCCAGTTCGAACACTTGAAACTTGTCCTTCTGTACGTATAATGCAAGTGAGATGTGTATAACGTCAAGCGACAGCGTTACATTAAGACAAGCAAGTTTTGTGTGATATGTCAACTTTATAGAATTCACGTCCACAAGAACCTAGTTTAAACGCCCGGTACACTTACAAGGATACAAGTACCTCACTATAGTCATAGTCGAATGAAATCACAAGAGCTTTAAGTCAGATGCGTCTCGTAGAGTTCAAGTCCACAAGAACCTAGTCCACCAAGTTTCAGCCCAGTTTGAACACTTGAAACAAGTCTTTTAGTAAGAAGATTGCAAGTGGGCCGGAAGTTCCTTTCAGCCCAGTTTCGAACACTTGAAATAATGCAAGTGGTTGGTGGCGCTAGTGCCCCTAGTATCAGTAGTCCGATGATTTAGTCCTATGATCGGACTGATGAGACTTTTTAGTGAGACGCAGATGCGGCATAGCACGAGTTCCCTTTCAACATTAAGTCAGTCATCTTATAGAATTCACGTCCACGAGAGTTTCAACCCAGTTCGAACACTTGAAACTTGTCCTTCTGTAGGTATAATGCAAGGTAGATCCGGCTGTGTGTAAAGTGAAGCGGTGTGTACCTCTGGAAGCGGCACGTCCAGCCCGGCGGCGCGGCGCGCGCCTCGTGCGCGGAGAGCGCGCCCGCCGCGCCGCGCGCCCAGCGCGACCAGTATGAAGGGGACAGCGCGCCGCCGGCGTATGCCGCTGACAGCGTCTGTGTATGAACAACAACATGATAAGTGTGATTTATATTAGACCGGGACGGGCCCCCTAATTACAGTAGGGCCAACGGATCTCGGCGTTCGTGAAGTTAGCAGTGCAACTTTTTCATACAAAATTTTCTACTGCACAGCGAAAAGCCTGACTTCACGAACGCCGAGATCCGTCGGCCGAACTGTACCGAGCACACACGTATTATTTATCAGTGGCGACGAGGATGGGATGTTTTTGGATGAGATTGGATTATATGCAACATAAAAAGCTACAAATATGCGTGCAAAAATGCTTGTAAAATGCCTAAAATATGCATGAAAAGTGTCAAAAATAGTCAAAACATGCAACATTGAATATGAAGAAAATAGTTAGTAAGTAATTATTTAATTTTTTATCATTAGCAAATTACAAATTAAGTAACATTTTGCACTCTCGAACTGTTCAAAACATTCGTTAAGTGAGAAAAAATTAGGTATTTGAGTCATAATTGAATTTGGGTGGATACTTTTAGCACTTTTTGTTTCTAGCAAAAATTCACTCTCGCCTTATTAATGAAACTTTCAAGTTGACACAAAGGTTCATACAATAGATTGTTGCACAAAATATTATCAAAACTTTGTCAGCTATGTCTTAGTTAGATCCTACCAAGAAACATTGCAAATATAACGAAAATATGCATCATCACAAGATTTATGGCAAAATATGCATTAACTGATGAAAATAGGCTAAATATGCATATGCAAATTGCATATAATCTAAGAAATAGCAATCGTGCGCGAGAAGAGCTAACGTGTTAAGATGTTGGATGGGGAAGGGAAACAATCGCGTGCGATCCATCAGTCGTACGCGTAATCGCGTTCCAAAACTGCGAATTGTACACACTCCAACACGCGTCAGCTCTGGACGACCTATCCCGGGCGATTAGCCTTCAACTCTTGAGAAAGGTTAGTTTTCATCATCATTATCACTATATATCATCACTACGGGGGCAACGCCGCAAGGGCTCTGCTAGTCTAGATAGACTAGCTTAGACTTAGCTTAGACTATTTTAAATATCAGGTAAATCGATTCAGTGGTTTTCGAGTTATAGAGAAACAAACATACATATCCATAACATAACATAACATACATCCAAACTTTCGTATTTCTATTACTAGTGTGATTAGGATTTTAGCAATCATCTCACCTGCAATTGTATCAGCATCTCTTGCACCGGTGTGATAGTCCCCGGTTGCAGCTCATTCAAATGCTTCAACTTAGCTTCAACCAAATCCGTCAAACTCTCCAACTCTTCATCCTTCTCATTCAAAACCTCTCCTTTAGTAAACGTCAACCCATTCCCGTAACTAATAGTCTTAGCTTTAGGACTTTCGATTCCATCGCTGTCTTGACTGAAGCCTAGCCCGACCCGCTCGCTTGAAAAACCTTCAATGTGCTGCGAATACTTTGTTGTGTACGACGGCGTTTCAGTTTTCTTCCGCTCTGGTAATACAGAGTTTGAAATGCGAAGCTTCTTTCGGGGTCTTTCGATAGGTACTGATGGATCTGAGAGGTATAGATTTGTCCCTTTTTTTTCTGTGACTATTGGCGCATCTGTTTTGTCTTCTGTCTTTTCTACTGGATCTTCGATTTTCGCTGCGCTTGGAAAGAGCGGAGTTTCTTCAATGTTTTTGCTGCTAGGGAAGAGAGGTTTTGGTGTGATTGGAGAATTGGTTCCACTTTTAATGGAGCTTTTGTAACTATCGACACTTCCTTGTGAGTTTTCGTCAAACATATCTATTTTCCTAGACTTGGATTTAGGTAGTTCTTTCTTCTCGATTTCTTCTAGAAGGCTGTCGATGTCGGAAGATTTGATGTCGTCGATGGTTTTGATGGGCGTTGAAGAGCCTGAATTGGTGTCTTTGATGATCTTTTCCAAGCCAGTTGGAAGTTCACCTCCGAGTTTTTCTAGAAGTTTCGCTTTGTCCTTTAGCCTTTGTAGAAGGGAGCTTTCGTCTTGGCTGTCTTCTGTTCCCATTACAACTGGACTGTCCTGTTCAGGAATAAAAATAATAAGTACTTTCTTCTATATATTTTTTTATTTAAATTCCTTCTAAATTTCGTTTTTTTCATTGCCAACTGATTGTCTAACTTGTCTCAATCATCAAATTGGTCTCAAACTGTCAAAACGATCGCGTAGGCATCTTTTGTCGCGTTCGGTCTGTTGATATGAGAGTGACAGAGCTACTTGCGTGGTCACTGAATTGTCATATTTGACAGTTTAAGATCAATTTTGGTCGCTATTAAAGATAGACAATCATGGGGCAGGCATTATTGTTGATCAAATGTGAAGAATTCTCATATTTATCACCTCAGATTGAAAACTTTGACCATCATGGAGGCATAAACTACCACAATAGAATTGAGTATCTCTCACCCAACTCATACCATGTTGTATTCAAATAACCATTTAAACAAAACAAGGTAAAAGAGAGATCATCAGACCATTTGGAACATGAGAATATCACATTCCGAATGGTTTATGCACATAGATGACAACAAACTAAATGATTTATTGTATAAATGTGCAAGGATACTCAACACTATTGAATAGTAATGTTGCGCAGTATTCAGTTTTCTTTGATCATCATTGGTGAAATATTATTAGGTAACATAAGATTCAAACAGTCAGACAAAATCAATTTTAAACAAATCATGCTATTGCAAAGGCCTCTGTCATGGCTTAACGACTTAAAAGCCGGAACCGACAATCTAACGTGCGTCCTCCGAAACACGGAAGCGCTCAGCTCGTAATGCTACTTGCGGTCACCTATCCAAATTGTCGTGCACAACGCTACTTAAGAGGGCTGCGACCGGCGAATTTCCATAAAAACGTAATACCGAAATCATTTAAAATGTAAGCATGTTTATATCAGTTTATGTTGTTAGATTAGGAGAGTAGGTATTTATCTAGGTTCCTGTTAAACTTTTGTTCCGAAAAACTTACCTAAAAAGAAATGTAAGCCAATTGAATTGAAATCTTTGTAGGTACACCAAAAATGGCATTTTTTCTTTTCATTTGTTCTATAGTAAGTTTTTTGAAACAAAAGTTTAACAGGAACCTAGATAAATACTACCTTTATCCAAATAATAACGTAAAGTGATAAAAATATGCTCAAATTTTAAATTATTTTGGTATTACGTTCCTAGGTAAGTAGATACGTTCGCCGAGCCCTTAACTTCAACGATCAATCAAGAACGTCTAAACAATCTACGCCACGAGCGCTTCTAATTTTGTAGTAGTTTAGGCAAAGAAGATTTCATCAGATAAAGGTACTTACTTCAGATTTAGCTCCATTTTCCACCAGATCCTGTGCCTTTGGGCTGTTCAACTCCGGAGGCATCTCTGGTCCAATCGGTACAGTATAGTTCTGGTTGGGAGGTAGAGATGGTCCATACTCCATGGGTTTGGTCTTGGGTTTCTTGTGGGGAACTTTGGGTGGCTTGCTCGGGGGTAACGGAGGTGGCTTGACCTCCGGAGCTTTGATTGGAGTCTCTGGCTCAGGGTCCGATTCCGAGTCCGAGTTGTGGTATGATGTTATAAGTTCTATCTTCCTGTAAAATTATTTATTTATGTCATGGTGTTCATATTTTCCAGAAAAATGTGTGGATTTGAGTTTAAGCTATCTCAATTACGAATTAATATGCAGGGAGGCAAATTTGTTTTACAAAATGGTTTCCCTAAAACAGTTATTTTAATATCGGAATCAGAAGCACAGGCTGTTTGCAGAGCCCTCGTGCCGGACGGTGGCTCGGGCCAGCTCTCCCATCCCGCGCGTTTTAGCTGCACTCAACGCTCTTCTTGACTTCCCTGACTGTGACTTGTTTGCTAATAGCTCTAGTCCAAAATTTTGACTGAATGTTTATTTTTCTGAGCGTCTTTTTTATCTGTGACAGTTATGAATTTCTTTCTATTAATTGTGTTTTGATGATTTTATTAATAGGTTTTGACATCTCTATACCTACATTATATACAAATCTCTATAATTAGTATAATTGGTTTTGTGCTGTGTTAATTAAAGTTATTAAATATAATATAATAAAATAATAATAATAAATAAATTTTCTGACTGATGAGTTCCAGATACATAGCTATGTTAGTTCCCTTCTTATAAAATTTTGTTAAAATTGAAACACTGTTTAATATAAACAATAGGCATGATGACAGTAATCAAGTATCGCCAAAATATTTATCTGATCTAATGAAATAGGATTCAAAGATTTTGAAAAATGTATTTATTCTCTTATTAATGTCGAGATTACTAATTTATTTGCTAAAATAAATCTACAAAATACAACAATCCGCCATGACAGCCAAAACGCTCGCCGGTGTCATGGCGTCTGTCATTGCGTCTCGTCTCGGTAAACATCCTTTTGTTTCTATAGTAACTATGTAGGCATCACTGGTTGATATACCGATCCGTGACGTAAAAACAGACGCCATGACACCGGCGAGCGTTTTGGCGTGAATTTGAAAATTTTTTAAATGTACTTTCATTGCACAAAAACCTTAATTTTCTACAGAAATATGATATATGTTAGACATAATAGATACTTCTGAATATCATAGAAGAGATTTTGAAAATTAGTCATCATGCCTATTGCCATCCTTTTTTGCTAGATAGTGACAGGGCGAATCTTGAGCATTATTTCACCAGTGTTCAAGTTTATATGTAAGGCCTCATACACATGAGCGGCACAATGTCAACGGCAGATGCAAACTGCAGCCGTCGATGCGTCGACGTGCGATAGTTGCATCTGCCGTTGACATCGTGCCGCTCGTGTGTATGAGCCCTAAGACCCATTATGCCTGATACCTTGTGTCTACAGCAATGTTTAAGCAGTTTCAACATGACAAAGTAACACAAACAAGCTTTCTTTCCTAACTTAACATTTTACTGTGATATAATACAAAAACACTTACTCATTCTCATCATCGCTGTAGCATCTCTTCCTGTTATGAACCTTGCCGTTCTTGTCTTTGCTGTTCTTCTCTTTCTTTGGCTTATTCGGTGCTGGCTTCATGGTGATTTTAGCAGCATTCTGCTTTTCCACTAAAGCCTGCTGGTATAACTGCCACTCCGCTGCAGACACTTCAGTTGTGCCTGGGAAATTAATCATATTATTTTTTTTTGTATTCTACATTGGCCCTCCTGCCAGGTGGAGTGACGATCGGCAAAAGGCTGCCGCCACAAGTTGGATGCGTCAAGCTGAAGACAGGGCGCGATGACATTAGGGGAGGCCTATGTCCAGCAGTGGTCTGCTATAGGATGATGATGATGATTGGCAGGATGCTTTAAAAGTAGACTCTATTTATTCATAAGTCGAAGCGCTCGTGGTGTAGCTTGCTTAGACTTTCTTAATTGATCATTGAAGTTAAGCATTGTTGTGCGAGGTCACAATTTGGATGGACCGCAAGTGGCATTATAAGCTGAGTACTTTTATGCTTCAGAGAGGATGTTAAATTGTCGGGCCCGGTCATTAAGCCATGACGGAGGCCTAAAAACTCCATCACCAGAGTTGGCCACTAGCTCATACGAACTTACTATAGATAAATTAGCCAACATACCTGAAGTATGTAAATGCTGCTGTGCCAACTTCAGAGCTAACAAATACTCGGGCGGGGCCTCCCACGTCACAGCGTTAGTTGTCTGGTTCCAGTAGTAAGTGAAGCCGCTGCCTTCATCGTAGCAAGCTGACCAAGCTGAAATCAGGATCAGGACATGTGAAGGGTTTTTACACAGATTTTGTTATTTGAATGAGAAATTTGAGAGGACACTTACTAAAGCTGGTAAATTCGGCTGGGACAAGCAATCCTAGAAATCACTTCTTGCCTAACTGTGTAACTGTGATGTGGAACAAACTACCGGAAAGTGTGATTAGTGATCCTTCAGTGAACTCTTTCAAAAACAGACTTGATAAACATTTTAAAATAGTGCACTGATAATGATATACACGCATCAGCTCTATAGCTGCTAGTGTATCAATAATAATTTTAATATGATATAAAACATTATTTTCCTCGAGTTTTTATGAATCTGACACAAAGCAAATAATAGTAATAGTAGTAATTTCATGACAGTAAACACCATGAATACACTTGAACAAATAAGAAAATCATCATGAAATCAATTTGGTAGGTAATGATCTAAAGGTAGAAATTTGACAAAATAAATAGAAGCAAAACTCACGGCAATGCGCAATAGGCGCGGGATGAATAGTAGGCCCCGCGGCTTCCTGACTCGGCATAGTTGGTATCGGCGGAGGTGCGTACGAATGATGCGGTGGTTGGCTATGCATGCCCGTCTTAGCTAACACGCTAGGGATCATGCCAGGTGGAGGGAAAGAAGGCACCCTAGGCCCTGAACTCTTCCCTCCATCGTCAGATTCATCACCTGAATCACCATAGCTGCCGATCAGCCCGGCCAGTGCGTTGGCGTTTTTGTTCATTGTAAGGTTAGGTTTACCAACATCAATACTGTCACGAACAAACTTTCACGAGAAATTCACTGATTAATCTATTTAGGAAACTAAAAAGGAAGATCTCACAGTCAATTTTAACACAAAATTGAAATTATCAAAGAAAAGAACATGAAATGAAATCTCTTTTTTTTATTTTTTGACAACTTTATGATAGTGCGGTGCGGTACTACCTACTAGTCCAGAAATCGTATCGATCGATCGAGTAAGGGGAAAACAAAGAATCGAGTGATGATCGAACGGATTGATTGAGGCTTGTTCTGGCTTGTTGAATAAATATCGCGATAGATATTTTCAATTCAATGTAACGATATTTTTGGGCGATATATTTTTCATACAATTACCTAATAAGTACCTAATTTTTTACATACTTATATCTTAGATTATTTCTGCGATAGCAGCGCGCCTTAAACAAACCCCCTTACTTATGAAAGATGTTTAAAGTTGAACACTGGTTGAACAACGTCCTGTCTCTGTTTGTCACTATCCACAAATAAAGACAGGACGTTGTTTAACCAGTGTTTCACTATAAACATCTTTCATAAGTAAGGCCCTAAGACCCTTATAAGTGCAACATTATGGCAATAAATATTTCTGATTCTGATTCTGCGATAGCAGCGCCGCGAATACCGGACTTCAGTGGTGGCGCGTACTTTACATAATTCAAAATCATTCGACTTGTTTCAGTTTGTTTACTTTCCATATTTTTTGAGTTAGCTTGTTTCAATATTTTCATTTTATTGGTCAAGTGTTTCGAAAACTAGTAAGTTTAATCGAATAAAATAAAATTAACTTCTACCCCATCCCTATTTATTTCCAACTGAGAATGCCATCTAGGTATTCCAAACGTTGACTGACTGTGACATTCACAGATTATCAATGCTAGATGGCGCTGTACAGCAACTTTGAGCACGGTTCGTTAATTGTACCTGCTTACTTTCAAATTTCAATAGATGGCGGCAATAACTGTATCAAAGACTATTCCAAGAGACGAAAATGGAGGAATGTACATAGTTTAGTAGAGGAACTATGGTAAAGTAGTAGGTATCCACAATGAAACAAAAACTTTGACTACATAATTATTTATTTAATTAAAGTATTACAAATTCGTTACACCCGCGACCCGCGGTAACTTTAGGGTAAAATAATTAATAACAATAGATATTCTAAAAGTAATGTTATTAGGTACTTATGTAATAATTACTAAAAATATTTCTTCTCATTATTTAACAAACTAAACGAAGTTAGGCTAAGGGCAGTTATTATTCCACATACTTATAAAAATCTATATTTTTGGTTGTTTGGATGTTGCATCCGGATTCCGGAAATTCATGTACAAGATTTGCTTAGTCTATGGCTAGATGGCGCTCTATATCCGATATATTTAATTTTTCTAAGAGGCTCTTATTTTATTAGATCTGTGCTTAGAATGTATGTCATGGACCTTAGGAAGCTTAAAAAACAAAACAACAATTATTTATGATACTTACCTATGTCTTTACGTAGGTAGGTTGGGTAGGTAGGTACCTACCTACCTAAATAACTACCAACCTACCTTCCTACCTACCCACCTACAAGTAGGTTGAGAAAAAACTTACTAGGTAGGTACCTACCTACCTACCTAGGTAAGATCTGTTGTGGTGGTACCTACCTCAGAAGGTACCTACTAATTTTTTTTCAGTTTAGGTAGGTAAGTACTTATACTACAAATATTACAATTAGGTAGGTAGGTACCTACTAATTTTATTGTTTCGTAACAGTTTTTGAGGATGAACATACCTAATTTATTTATGTAGTAGGTACCTTGGTAATTAAATATGGCTTTATTAATATTATGTACCTACCTAGGTATTACAGATTCAGCATAGCTGCAGATATTATGCTGCCAGAGTTCATTCCTATCTAATGCAGTATAGTACCTATTTACATTTTGATTTATCTACATTTCCTAATACAAATCTAGGCTACTTTACATAGGTATCTGCCTAAAACTTTAAGTTAAAACGTAAACACTATAAGTACCTACCTAAGGTAGGTACCTACCTACTAATAATTATTACCTAGAGTGCCTAAGTAGGTACCTACCATAGTAATGTTTAGGTAGGTAGGTACCTACTTACTTTATATAGGTAGTGTAACGTTTATCTTAAAGTTTTAGGAAGATACATCAGTACCCAAGTATAAACGAACACACTATACCTATGTATGTAAACGAACCACACTACGTATATATAAACGAACACACTCTTTAAAACTATTTCAATGGCCTCCTTGACAGCAAAATACCTTCAATAAAAATCTTTTATTACAAACTATCCTCAAATCGTTACCGCTTCACGATACAGGGTTCGCAAGAGCCGGGCTTGAGGTAGGCCGGATGACATTGGGGGCAAGCGGGGTTCTCTCCAAAGCTTGACCTTCCCGCTCTAGCTACTTGCACCTGGAACGAAGTCTGGGCATCATCACCCTCGTACCCTGGATGAGGCTTATCAAGTGGAAACACGTAATCAGGAACGAAGTAGGAACTGATATTGTATTCTACATTCTGCGGCGCAGGAGTGGGGTTCTCATCGGCTGGAGTCGGCCTCGTCACATCTCTGAACGGACTCCTTCCCTGCGAGGTTTTCGGCTGAGGAGTCACTGATGTTGTGTTTGTTTCGTTTCCTAGTTTAGGAGGCTCTAAGTCGAAGGCTGGGACCGCCCATTTCCACTCGTAGTAGATCGGTGGTCCTACAGTCGTGGTAGGGGAATTTGAGAAGTCGGTTTTCGGTGGGACCAGTTCTCTCTCTGGAACTGATACTCCATTCGCTGGCGCTGCTTTGGTATTCACAGAGTCAAACCTGTTGTTTTCTGAGAAGCTCTTATCGTTGTCTAGGACTCTGTTATTTTTGTTTGCAAAGTCCTTGTTTTTTCTTGGAGTTCTGTCTTCCTCTGAGCTGACCTGTCCGTCGGGTAACTGTTTGTTGAGGTTGATGATTTCAGTTCTGGTCATGGCGGTGTCGGGGGTTTTGGGTGTGGCTGGTGCGTTTGGATCGAAGCGTTTGATGAAGGTGAAGACTGGGTCTTCTGGTTCCTTCATGCGAGCGTCGATTTGGAATTCTTCTGAGCTAGCTTCCGTTGTTGAGGGGGTAACTGGTGGGACTAGTTCTAGTGATGGTTTTGGTACTTTTATGCTAGATTCTGTAGGTCTTGTGGGTATCGGCTGGACTGTAGGGGTCGGTCGTTGAGACGCAGCTACGTCGAGGTTGTCCACATTAGGACTGAAGGTAGGGTTGGGCCGTTTTGTGGACCAACCGGTGGGAGGTCGGTAGTTCTGCTTGCCGCTGTCCAAGCCGTTTTTGTCTGTTTTGATGGAGTCAGCAACGCCAACAATGCTGTTGCCAGGGTGACTCGGAAACTGGAAAGAAAAACGATGTAATGTTAATCAAAAGAGCTTTTTTCGAGCTTTAAAACTCGAAAAAGTTTACAGATTTGACTCAGTAAATTTTATTATCGAAGGCACGGTAGATGCTCAACATTGCTTATTGTGTCACTCTATGCATGCTCAAAATAATCGAGAGGGGTTAGATATGCATCAGATTCTCACGTGGGTCTACATTGTCAGTACAAATTGTGACAGCCTCATTCATCTTTTCGTCATAATTTAGCCAATCAAGTTTTATTTATAATCTCTCATAACTTAGATTAAATCTTTTATATCAGCATTCCTTTTCTTAGAATCTGTTTCGCAGATTACCTACCTACTTATTTATATTTTTTAGCACTAATAGGTAGAGATCGCGTCATGTAAAAATGCTGGAAGAAAGTGGATGGCGTGTGTTTTGTCTCATGTTTGGGCTACCTATTCGCAAACATGAGACAAACACACCCCCTCTACTTTCCTCCACCGTTCTTTTTACATGACGCGATTTCTACCTTCTTGGTGTTTCAAAAGGGTTCTCACCTTAGACTCAGCCTCTTTCAGCCCATCATAGTAGTTGTTGTTAGGAGGCACGGAGAGGATGTCCGGACGAGGTGTACGTTGACTCATTTCTTCGTCCGTGACAAAGGGCTTGTCGCGTTGACCTGCAAAATTGAAATTATTGAGACCACGATTTAACGATCCTATTCTAAGTTCCATCTTAATTTGATCAACAAGATAAAGTCACAAATCATTTAGTAGGCCTTTGACGGACATGCGGCTACATGCCATGCGTAGCCATGACGGAGGCCTGTAGGCGGCCTAAAAACTCCGTCACCAGAGCTGGCTACTTGCTCATACGAACTAACTATTTAGTAAGCCCTCTGGAATCACAAAGAATAGACTTTTAGAGCATGGAGATTCTAATCCTGTTCTTTCGCGACTATAACTGAAAAACCAGCGGGGCTAGGCCGTTATAGCCGATTCACAATATGATTCGTAGCGAAATTCTCGTATTAGAAATCACAAAATTGATAATTCCTGTAGCGATTCGTATCGGCAATTCTCGAAACTCTGGTTTTGGTTCCGATAATGCCGGTTTTACAAAAGATGCTGAAGTCTTTCGAAACTCCGAAGTTACACCTAAACACAAAACCGGAGTTCCGGAGTTTAAGCCCTACTCTACATTGTCAATAAATTATAGTAATTTAGCGTTATAAAAAAGAATCGTAAAAGCATTGTAGAATACTTAAAGCTAGATTTATATTAGACCGGGCCGTGTCCGTGCCGTGCCGGAGCGGAGTCCATAGGAATGTTAGTAGACGGGCCCGGAGGGGACACGGATCAGCAGAGTCATTCTGTACAAGACTCACTTCGAATTCACTCAAGTGACCGAGCTCACTAAATACGCAAGAATGTATTGTAAATGTTTGTAGTAAGGTTCAAATTTCGAATACGATATTTGAAATCTCACAGCGGATTCAGCGCTCCGACGTTCGAAGTGAGTTTACAGAATGCGCCTACAGGCACTGTATAAACTGCTTCATACATAATGTATGTAACGTTTCAAATCCGGGCACGGCCCGGTCTAATATAAATCTAGCTTTATTGCTATTTTATTTTATTGTCTTGGATTGATGAGTCAGGAAGTTAAACCACATTTTAAACAAATTAGACAGAATAAATTCCATTAGTTCATAGCTGTTACCAATTTGAGGCGATTTTAGATGTCTTTTTAAATAGCAATGGCTAGAATACAAATGCTACTAAAAAGCATGCTTGTTTGCTATTATAAGTTGATACTACGTTTCGTGCTTACGTCATTAGCATATTCTTCGTATGTCAACATAATGTGCTTATTACATGCTACTAAGTAGCATCTGCTCGAAACTAGCTTGCTTATGTGCTAAATTGTATGCAGGCTATTTATAATTAGTTAGGTATCTAAAAATATTTTTATCAATAATATCCAAGGACGTTTAAACTTTCCTTGATAATATTAAATATCAATATATCATACACAAAACATAAAACATAAACATAAAATTACGCCTCTTTCCCACAGGGGTAGGCAGAGACCACAGATTTCCACTTGCTACGATCCTGACACACCTCTTTCGCCTCATGTCATACACAAAATTCGCTGAAATTGAACGAACCAATAAGCCAACAATAAGGTATTAAATTAGGCATATAAGTAGCATTTAGTAGCGAAATATAAACGTGCCAAACATATTTTCGAAGCTTTTACAATAAAGCTAGGTAAGGATAGTTCAAGGCCGACAAAGGCAACCTTTCATTTTAGTTGAGATGTTGTGAAGCTCGTCTCGATTAGCGAAGTGCGGAATCTTTTATGACGCTTTGACATTTCCCTGGTGACTTGTTTTTTGTTTCTAATAACATTCTCGAAAGATGAGAAAGTGATTCGTAAAGGCGCAAACACACGCTGGCCCAGGCTTCCCGAGTGAACGGCAGTGCCAACGTGGGCAGCACCACTCGCCTCACCTTGCGTTCGCCTAGCTGGCCGAGTGAATACGAGCGCCAACTTACATTGGTTTGCATCAGGGTTCGCCGATATATATCAGCGGATATATATCATGATATATATCACGATATATATCAATTGATTTTTATCTTGATATATATCAATGGATTTTTTCCTGTCTTCTGAACTAAAAATTTTGGAGATTAATGTTTACCCCGGCAACACGTAGCGAAACACTACAATTCCGAATAATTTAGATTGTGTTTTTAGGTGTTTTTTTTTAAGTGTTAATTAAAAATTCTTTTGAAAATGAAAAATCTTATCAAAATTTTCAATTCCGACGGGATTCGAACCCGCAATGATACAAGCGATCCTCATTTAGCAAGAGTGCCTTTAAAAAAATATAAAAATTCTTTCTCAAACAAACACCAATTTTTTTTCTATACTTTTTTTATGAAATGAAATGAAATGAAATAATGAAATGAAATAAATAATTTATTTGCGTGAAGTATGGTAGAAAAAGTTCTTAAAATAAAGTTAAGTTAAGTAATTAAGTTAAGTATTTAAATAAAAAATGTGGTAATTTGACACTTAAATTATTTTAAAAATTACTTACACATTTTAAAGTGTTTAATCCCTTTACAGAATGAAATTCGCTTCTCTTTCTTAGCCTGGATATATATCCGATATATATCGGATAAATATCAAAAAATCGGATTTTTGATATTTATTATAAAAATCGGATTTTTTCGAACCCTGGTTTGCATAGACTCGCCAAGCGTGTGGACGGTAGCACTCGCCTCGCATCGACTCGCCTTTGCTTGCACTGGCTTAGGCTGGCCCAGCGTGTGTTTGAACCACAGTTTGAACCACAGAATTGAGAATAAGAGGTTTGAACCATAAGAGATCCTGTAGGCACTGCTACGGTGCTACGAGGATATAGAAAGTCTACGCCGTAGAGGAGAATACAATTTGTTTTATATGGACCAAATCAAAATTTAACAATTTGCACTAAACGACTTCTTAAAATTATTGCCTAAGTTTTTGTTTGGTACAGTCAGCCACAAAAGTTGATGAACATTTTGAGTTCTTCAAGTCACTTTTTCACGTTAGTTAGTGTGAAATCGGTAACTTTTGTTTAGCAAATCGAAATTCTACAATTTGCACTACACGACTTCGTAAAATTATTACTCAAGTTTTTGTATGGTACAGTCAGCGATTAAAATCGATGAACTTCATCGATTCTTTACGTTCTTTAGTGCGAAAAATTTATTACTATACTTATAGGCTTTAAGCTTCGATGGTGTCGGTAAATACTCGGCATCGATACAAGGGATGCGAATTCGATTCTTATAGCGGAATTTTTTGCATGATCTAGGTACAGATGTTGAAAACATTGTACATTGTGTACTGTCAATGATACTCATCCAAGATCATCAATGAGACGAGTAAACGAGTTGGTCGGATGAAACTAGTAGGTATTGATGAGCGCAGCATGTGGGCTGACGACAAATCATTCTAGAAGCTAATTAGAAATAGCTTATTATTATTAGGCAATTATCGATAGAAGCCAAGGTGGTTCGGTGCATCGTCAACTCGGACTATTATCCTGTTTTTACTGATTATAGTCCGAGTATTAATTAACATAAAGTTTAATTTAGAAAATTTCAAAATGGATTGTAAGTACCTACATAAGTAATTACGTTATTACCCTAGCTAACACCAGTTTTAGCTTATATTAAGATATTGGTGTCTTTCGATCTGAAAAAACGCCTGGGAGTGAACGTGCTCCAAATCCGTTTTTTACATTAAAATCGTAAAATATTGTATCAAAACTATATCATACAATTGACGTGTCAAAGTGATCAACCTAAATGATCTTATTGAATTAACTAGTGAACGCCCGCGGCTTCGCCCGCGTGGAATACTTATTTTATCCCACGGGAAACACAATTTTTTTCGGGATAAAAAGTAGCCTACGTCTTATTCCAGAATCTAAACTATCTACATTCCAAATTTCATCAAAATCGGTTTAGTGGTTATGGAGATACATGGTAACAAACATTCACACACACACACGGACTTTCGCCTTTATAATATTAGTAGGATAGTAGGATAATCTTTGACTTTTAACTTTTGAACGTCGTGGGTTCTCATTCTAATCCTGGCACCAATGATTATTCATTTTAGAAATTCTCGACTCGCTTTGTCGTGCAAAATTGAATTATCTCGTGCGCGCTAACATGCCAGCATCGTCTCGTTCTGTCAAACGAAGAAATAACGCGTATGTAAGCACATACTGTATTGTATATCATCTAGCAAGGATATAAAATATCTGACCGAATTAGCAATAAAACAATAAGGAAGAAAACTAAAGTAGCAGATATACAGATACGCACAAGACAGGCGGGACATATCTGCAGATTAGGGAGCGCAAGCGGGATGGCAAGCGCAAGCAGGGCAGACCAAAAAGGAAATGGAGGGACGTATTCGTACAAAGATGTGGTCCAGAGTGGATGAGAAAGGCGAGGGAGAGGAACATATGGAGAGATTTAGGGGAGGCCTACGCCGTAGAGACGACTATTGCAGAAAACATGGAAAGTTCAATTAGTTAGTTATTAAGTCAGTATTTGTATAGCAGCAAGATCTAATGGATTTTTTTATTTATTTTTATTTAAGGATACAAAAAGGCCTTATTTGTTTTAAGTTACTCACCAATAAGCAAGTTCGCGTCGTAATCCCTCTCCGACATGGAGCAGTTGACCATGTACCAGTGGTCGCAGATCAGCATGCGTTGCTGGAACAGCGTGGTGTTGGGGCAGCTGTAGCTGAACTGACGGCCCAGGCCGTCGCACATGTGGTACACCTGGAAACAGAACAACTGGTTCACGGCTTGTTACACCCTCCTCAAATCACAAAAGATTGAATGAATGTGGAACTCCTTGCCGGGGTCTGTATTTCCAGAAAGGTATAATTTGGGTGTCTTCAAATCGAGAGTCAATAGGTTCCTTCTAGGTAAGCGTGCTCCATCTTAGACCAGACTGTTGCTTTACATCAGGCAGGGTGTGGTCAAACGCAAACCTAATATATATTCGTTAAAAAAAAGGATTGTAGGTACCTACTCGTATTCTCTTAGAACACAGTCAAGTCACTTTAAAAATATTCGTGAGTTTGTACTTAATAATATAATAGCATACCACACACAATGGAACTAATAACGAAATATTATCAGCAGGAACCTTTTTCACTAGAGCACCATGGCACCATGGTTGCGTTGCGTCACAACAAACAAAATGTACAAAAATGATATCTGCAATGCGATTTAAACCTTCTCGGAATGTGTCCGAATTCGGATAAGTGACGTTTCATGAGTGAAAAAATGACACTTTCTGGAGAAAATCATCGGACCGGTGTGCATTTTTGGAAGTCTGAGGCTGAGGCTCCACCAAATTCTATTGGTTGTTTAAAACCACTGACCTGTATCTATACAAGTACGCTGGACCTCTGATACCCTTTGAAATGACAGCTCTTGAATGTGCCGATTTGAAGCGCCCCCAATGCGGGGGAAGAGAACTAAATCTGACGTAACTGACAAATGGCCGTTGTCTCGTTTGTATTGTCTCCCGTGTTTTTAAAGTGTTTTTGGAGGTTTAACGCGATTAAGCTTGTTTGTTGTGTCTTATTTATTTAGTTGATACATAAATAAGTGGTGGGCATTCATAGGTAAACTATGAAAGAGTGTGTGCTAAGCAAAACTCGTTACCAAAAGAGAAGTGGGGTTACATTCCACAAGTAAGTGAATTTACGGCTAATCTTCGGCTAATAATCAACAAATTAAACTTATCTTAACTAGTAGTTCGCCCCGAACTGAGATCTCGCGCACCGTAGATGGCCAACATTTGGACTTTCTTCTGACTACCCCTATAATTTCAAGTGCTACTACTGCCGGGTATGCCTATTGCGCTAGCTCTTCATGGTAAAAAATACTAGCATGCATGCAATACATAATGTCGTGTCTAATTTTTCATTTATTTCATATTTATGAATTCTCGTCGTATTTTTAAAAGTATACGTCCTAGAATAAAAATAATAACTATTTTAGAATGTACAAATAAAGACTTTTCATTTGACACCGCACTCAATATATTTGTTTACTTAACTTTTTTTACCCCAATTATTTTCATTTTTTATCAAAATTTTTTTATCATGAAAATAAATCAAGTAGCATCTAAAATCATTGCAAACCAAACCGCAACGATGCCACTCTCTTTTTAAGACCGACCAGTCAATGAGCTACGAAGACATCGAAACTCTATGAAACGGGAGCTCTTGCAGCTCTGGTTTCGTAGTTTTTGGTCTTTGGTCGTATTTCAAAAACTATACATCCTAGATTAAAAATAAAAACCATTTTGGAATGTACAAAATAAGCCCTTTCGTATGACACCCCACTCAATATATTTGTGTAACTTTCATAATTTTTTACCCCCTTGGGAACCCAATATCTTCACAACCCCTTCATCGATTAAGCTCATATGCTCCCCCGTAAATTTCCTTACCACAACCTATTGACCTACTAAGTTTCATGCAGATTGGATGAACGGTTCGACAGTTATGCTCGAACAACAATTCGTGAAACATACAAACATACAAACATACAAAGCAAAATCGCCCAACTTACCACTAAGATCTTCGCTCGCTTCGCTCGCTCGATCGATTATTGTACGTACTAACAACATATTTATCTTCATATTACCGGTTTTTTATAAACAATAAAATTTAATAGTGTTGTCAAAGTTACCTGTCGATAAAACTTATCGATATTTTTCCTATAGATATCTATTTACTTTCAAGAACGGAAATCGCCGATGACCGATTTTTATTATCAAATACATATAATTTTTAAATAATTCACAGGTTTCCGACAGACATAAGACTGGAATTATGGCTGAGAAACATTGAAAAACCTAGTTGGCGTCCGAAAAAATATGATTACATCTGTTCAAAGCACTTCTCTGATGACTGTTTTACTAAACATAACTCATGCACTACTTTGAAAAAGTGCAGTACTCCAACAATTTTCTGTAGCAGTGCCGGTTAGTATAAAAATACCGTATTATTTCTAAAATGTATAGATAGATAGGTCATACATAAAAGATTTATTCTGATGAAAATTCCGTAGATATTGATTTTGAATGATGGGCCTTCCAGTTATTTGGGAAGCTGTCCTTCTACCATGTGTTAAAATAGTATATTAATAATGAATATTGTTTTTTTCTTCCTTCTGATTGGTTAAGATTACGAAAAAGGCTGTTTTATTTCAAATTAAAATATCATGTTTTTGTAGAAAACGTATCTTCACCGCATGAAAGTATGGTTTTACCTACACCTTCTGTATCAGGAACAAGGATGGTTAGGCCTACTACACCCTCCATATCTGGTACAATAGCTGTAAAAGTAAAAAGAAGACTAATTATGGAACAGAACGATACCAACTTCAGTTGTAAGTACTTCTACATTGGCCACAAACATATTGCTTAGCTGATATTAAGTGAGCTGAAAAATATATAGCTCCATCAGTACCAATATCGGGTCGATTATGTACTTATGATTTGTAGTTTAATTGTTGATTAACAGAAATTTTGTTTTCAGGTCGAAGGCGTCGAAATACAAGCTGTGACCCGCGACAGAGTACTCCTTCAAAGAAGTTTAGGTCTCTCTCCGAAATCTGCGATAGTATCAAGCATGATCATCGTTATGAAAACTCTCTTAGGTCATCCAAAAAAGCATTGCAGAGAGTTAAAAATTCTTTGATAAAATCAAGAGCTCGTGTAAAAGTCTTTTAAAAAATTTTTGATGTTACATAAGTAACTATGAAAAAGATGACGGAAACTAATAAAAAATGTTAAAGGATTGTACATATATATTTTTATTTTCTATAAATACCTTACCTATTCCACTCCATCCTGAAAAAAACACATTTCTATTTAAAAAACGTTCCCTATTTATTTTTGGATCTAGCTAGCCACATACTAAGTACCCGTTAGTCCGGCTTCGGCTTATCCTAAGACTAGCAGTTTCTGAGATTTGCGCGTTCAACCTAACAAACAAACTAGTCAGCTTTATAATATTACCTAGTATAATTAATTATACAACTCGTCGGAAATGTCTTTTATCGATGTATTTTATCTCATTGTCCCATCTCTATTATTAGTTCCTTTCCCACCCACTTCTACGATCAGCGCCAAAATGGCGAAAATCAAATCGCCTCACTATGGCCCGGCTTGTCAGAGGTCCAGCGTACTTGTATATTACAGGTCAGTGTTTAAAACACATCTCACACATCTCCGCTTTGGTGGAGTCTGAGCCTGATTCCCACTGCTGTGTCCCGCTCGGTTGTGCAACCAAGCGGACACCAGCTGCAGTGCGATTCATACTTTTCAGAATGATTCTAAGCTTTTCTTCGGAAAGTGATATTTTATTATGTAGGAAACAAAATCTTATTTTAAAAAAAAATCTTAAAAAAAAAATCTTATTTTTAACTTTCATTAACACGATAAAGACTCGTTGCTGTATAATTACCGACGTTAGATCAAATCTATCTCACTTCCTACTAGGAAAATAATTAGTAACACACGGAATTTTAAACCATCTTCATTATTTAACCACATTTTTTGTTGCTTCTTCAATTTACATTTTATTGTCTTTATTAACGTAGTAAGTAATTTTGTTTTGTCTTAGGTAGGTACTTCTAAAGTTCCGATTATAGGTACTTACCTAATAAATAAAAATTAAAATCGTCACTGTAACTTTAAGAAAACTAGGAATAGTGTCCAGCGTACACTCGTAATTATTTTCCGAAGATTTTTCGATTATGACGATAAAATTGTTCTCTGTTTTTTTCCTACTGAGGCAAGATCATTTACCTACTGTACGTGGTCAGCTGGTGATTCATAAATCAATGCTCACTATTCAAATTCAAGTACTTAATGCTCAGAATATTATGTAATTCCGGCTTATTTCTACAATTCGGCCCTAGGCGGGCCTAGCTGCTGTTATATAATTTTGTGCGTGGGTTCCTGTATAACCAGTTCTTGATTTATTCTGATCCAGGAACAAATTTGTACCAAATTGGTGTAATAAATAAATTGTGACTGACGAAGGCCGTCAACTTGCAAAAACAAAATTGGTTTTAGTTTATTTTTTGGTTAATATCATGTCAATTTACAGTTACATAATCGTGTGCCATCGTTTAAAAAGCAGTAAAAAATATCATATAAATTTTTTGCGTTGTGTAATTTTCGTATTTAAAATCGATCTAAACAAGAGGATCATAAAGTTTAGCTTCTATTCGTACGTTCTTGAAGATAATCATTTATTTTATTGGTTTTAGTTTTATGTTTTATATAGGTTAGGTACCTACGAGAGAACTTTCTTGTCCACAAGCAGCAAAAGCGAACAATGCTCTGCATTACACTAATTTAGAATAAGTATATTTTTAGTACTTACCTATAAAATGTTTTTATGAACGCCATCTAGCCCCAAACTAAGCAAAGCTTGTACTATGGGAACCAGATAGCTGAAAGAATAGGTAGGTACCTACTTATATATTTGTAAATACATACTTATAATACTTTATAACACCCAGACACAGAACAAACATCTATGTTCATCACACAAATGTTTGTCCTGGATGAGAATAGAGCCCACGACCTACAGCGCAGAAGGCAGAGCTACTACCAACTGAGCTAAGAGGCCAGTCAATTACAATAAGATATTAATTTATTAATCGTAGTAAAACCTATTCTGATTTACCCGCTCCTATCACCAAGTCACAGACCTCAAGGATGTTATCCAAGAAAGAACTAGGCACTCTATTGATCATCTTTGAATAGAATGTCAGAGACCTTCACACCTAAACATTCCACATACCAACAAAGAAGAGTCATTATCCTCTCTTCACAAAGAGACTAGGAAATGACCATGATTTGGCTTGGCTTCTGAATTACACTGATTACGTTACTTTAATTTAATTTGTTTTAAATAACCGCTTCGGTAACCACAAGTCAAATGCAGACGTGCGTCTAATTTGTTGATTTGTTTAGTGGCAATGGACGAGGATTATCGTGATTGTTTTGTTCTTTCTTTTTTTTATTAAACCTTGTAAAACTTATACTTTCTTTTCTTTCTCTTCCCTTTTGCACTATCCCTACTGGGAGACGTGACAAGTGGCGTAAACGACAAATTATCTAGATCAATCGTGATGTAACCTTATCAACAAAAAGGTAATTTATATTGAACAAGACATTATGATAAATACCATGTTCAAAGGTTATTCGAATACCTAAGTAAGTAAATCGTGGGCGAAGTAAATTGTGTGGCACTTAACTTGGCATGTGCGTGTGCGCATCTTATTACGCATCTCGATCCGATAATGAATACCAAGTGATACTAGATTGAAGTGCCTGATGCATCTTAATTAATTATATCCTTAGATAGACCTGTGATTGAATTCCTTACTAAATGCTGGTGTTGTAGGCATGGACGTATATAAGGGGGGGGGGGGGGGGTTAGGGGGGTATTTGGTGCGATCTGTCAAGATTTATATTTCATAAGTTATATTTTCTGCTGTGTGTGTGCGCTTTAAGTTCGGAGGAAACCTAGTCCATCTTTGTATTTTGGAACCCTTGCCCCCCCCTCCCCATAATAAAGCTATAGCTACGCCCATGGTTGTAGGTATCCAATCTATATTACATCAGTACTAAGAAGTTTTAATGGTAATTGCGGGTTTCTTTACGATCAAATCACGTGTTTATTGTGTACCTACCTATAAAAAGCAAACACATTGATACAGGTTAACACTGAAGTACCTACCTAAATTAACTACCTAGACAAAATTCTTAAGAAATAAGTTATTTATATAAATAATCGCAATCACAATAATTTATAACAGGACCAACATATAATTATGGTTTTTGTTGTTCGATGTTCCAACCGAAGCCACTTATGGAATAAAAACAAACTAAATAAATTCAAAACTCAACGCCACGAGCAAAAAACAAAGCTCTTTAGATGCACGAATCACAATCTCAAATATTTTTTCAAGTAGATCACGAATCGTTTACAATACAGATTGGTTGTTTGCGATGTACCTCACGTTGGCAACTGTGTCGAGCGGTCACGCAATGATCTTCCTCATTCCGATGCCACGAGTGGAGCCGGGGCGAATTTGTAGTCACGATGTTTTCAATGTGTTTGAGAAAATAATGCAAGAGATAAAAAACAGGCAAACACCATCTTATGAAATATAAATCTTGGCAGATCGCACCAAATATATTTTGTAATTTATATTCGCTGTGTATGGTCCTCCATAGAATTTGTATGGGCGCGATCTCAAGATTTATATTTCAAAAGATATATTATCTGCTATGTGTGTGATGGGCTTGAAAGACTGACTTTTTATAGCCAGGACCGACAATTTACCTTCACAGAAGTTTTCAAAGCTACTAATCGATCGCCAATCCATTTTGTGACTTTGATGATCTATCAGGAATAACTAAGAATAGAATAAGAATAGATTGTGTACTGTGGCGTGAACTATAAAAACACAAAGCCTTACTTAACTTAAAGTTAAACAATGTTCAATATTCGCCCTGTTACTTGTCACTTTCTAACAAAAAAGGGTGGCGACAGTTTAAGCGGTGTTTTAATTTTGACTAAAGTTGACAATGAGGGGTAAAATCGTCTTGCATGATTTTAATTCGTTCTAAATACTTCTCTCAGACAATATTTTAACCCACAGCTTCGCTCGGATCCGTCGCAGCTATAACTAGCTAACATATAAGTTCTAACCTACCAGGAAACTCTCAGAACTTTCAATATCTATTTAATACTCCACATTGTTTTAAGTTTAAGTTTTAAGTTTTAAGCTTTTAGGAAAACCTGAGGAAAGATTGTAGAGTTGACTGTACTTATTGCTAGTCGATAAAATCCAAAACAATCTGATGAAGACATACCATGATCTCAAGCGAACAATGATGGTTTAAATACAATGCAGAATTTAAACTGACATTACATTTTTTAGAACAGAATGCGGATACAAGCGTACAAAAAGTTTATTAAGTAAGTATGTTTCTTTTTACAAGATGTAATATTTTTTTTATATTCTGTACGATCTGATTGAGATGTAACTCCATCCATATCCAACTAATGTAATAAAATACAGAATGTTTGGATGCTTTTTCTACCAAATGCGACTCAACTTTAAAATAATATTATTAATTGGATTTTTGATTTTAAATAATCAAAATGAAAATCAACAAAACACACTGTCGTGGTTGAGGCAATAAGAGCGTGAAGTTTTTCGTTATTTATAAACATTTAACTTTATTGTTGTTACTTAGATGTACAGTCAGCGTCATCAATCGGTATCCCCCTATTGATTTTAACAAGGACCCTTTTCATTTCAACTTTGGATTTCAGTCGGATTTGCTAGTATACTTATGGATATCTAATTTCGCTCGAGTTCCTATACTAGCAAATCTGACTGAAATCCAAAGTTGAAATGAAAAGGGTCCTTGTTAAAATCAATAGGGGGATACCGATTGATGACGCTGACTGTACCTACTTATCGTTAGTATTCTTTCCTCCTTACTTATGCAAGATGTTTTGAAGTTGAACACTGGTTAAATAACGTCCTATCTTTATTTGTGGATAGACAATAGAGACAAGACGTTGTTTAACCAGTGTTCAACTTTAAACATCTTTCATAAGTAAGGGGGTTTGTATTTAGTGTCGCTGTGGTATAACGGCTCTCAAAACTATAATGCGTTGCGGAGTTTTTAGGGTTAAAGACCTAAGTCACGGGTCAAACTTAATAGCCATAACATGGCCACAACGGACACTTTAACACGACCTGCAAAGCACGAATAAAATAAATAAAAGTTTTGTTTTTATAAATAAAGTAATAAACAAGTGAATAAAAACATAATTCACATTCAGATACGTCCTCCATGCGCAATAAGAATTATTATTTAACATTCACGAAAGTGCAAGTTCACTCTTGCTTTCGATATAAGTCCGTTTTGTATTCATAGACGGAGCGATTAATCGCGAGCAAAGTAAAATTACAAAACGACAAATTGCATAGGAAATGAAAAAGCAATAATGTATATTTGAATAGACTGAGACCCCAAACACAAAAGCTATCATCAGCAGTCAAAGCTCAGCTATCCAGATAACGAGAGCGAGTTCCTTTTAAGACTTATTGATTAAGTTAAATAAACCATTGTTTATGAATGAACCTTCTGAAATTCTGCACTTATAGTTGTCATTGAAGCATCTGGACATTTAACCCTTGGAAAATTCGGCATTTTTACTTTTTGTAGCATCTGGATTCTGGACTTTGGACATTTCTGCAGTATTACTTTATGGCTAGTTGTCTAATGTCTATGTAGCATTTAGACATTTTGACACCTTGGACATTTTGAACTTTGGACTTTTAATCACCAGAGTCACCTACATCATCTCTTTGACAGCTTGCGACGCGGCGGCGAACCGGTGACATTACGAAGTTGATGTAGTAAGTGTTGGTTCATAGAATTCCATACAAAGAATACCTAACAGCACAAGATAAGATAAGACAAGATAAGATATATTTATTTGCCATGTATAACAATAAGGTCCTATACTAGGGTAATTTCCATTTCTGTTCTACCGTACTAGACAGGCATGCAAATATTTGTTAATTAAACACAAGGCAATACGGTGGGGTGCTGTGCTGGTGCCGAGTTGAATGAATATTCACGTGCTCCGCCCCGCTCGTCAACGCAGGCGCTTCCGACAACAGATCAACAGTTACGTAAAGGTCAAGGTGAGGAAACTGGTTCAATGGAGCAGTGCTCTGAAGATGGATGGCCAACGAGATCTATGGCAAATCTGACTCGCTGTTGTGGCTTCCAGAGTGGAGTACTGGTATAAAATAGAAAATTTAATAGTACTATACTAGCTCCCGTCTAGCCTTCCTGGAATGATTGTCTTTCAAATTACTTATGAAAGTTTTTTTTTATATTTTCCTTTACAGAACTCGCACTCTCTGTTTATAATATAAGTACCCTTAATTTCCTGTCTTTATGACAGATTGATAAAGCTAAGCCATGTTCAGCACGGGCACAAAATGAATGCATGACTGCCTGGCGCATGTATTTTGTAGGGATGTATACCAAAGTGGTCAGAAATCCGCTAGGTTTTGGCGCAGCCTGTAGGAAAAAAGATAAACTAAATTTGGCTATAATACCTACCTACCTAAGAAGTGACATAGGTACACAAAGTACCTATGAGGACCAGTGATATTTGATATGTCCGATACCATATAAGCACCTTTTTATGTGGGTTCGTACGAGTCGTCAATAATTATTACTATGTTAAAAACGGTTTTTGGGTGGGCGAACTCTACATAACAGAAGGTTGGTTCATAATTTTTTTTGTCGAATTGGCAAATTGGGATAGTTTTTCGACTATTGATAAAAAATGTTCGTCAACGAAATAAGGTAATCTAGGCGATTCTCTTACAATTAGGTACGCAAAAATGGGCATGTGTATTAAACGTTCTTATGATTATCCTTCTAGACATATTAAATATCTAAAAATCTCTAAGCATATCAGATTCGGGCAATACAGTGTTTTTGCATTTTGGTTTTCTTCATTTTCAAAACTTTTAAATTGGTATCTTGGTGTAACAGTTCTCAAGAAAATCAGGTTGCGGCTTTGTTTTGGTTGCAGTTTTAAAAAGCATGCAATATCAGTTTCATGCTAATGTACAAAACATCGCGCTATTGAGCAATTGACAGATCGCGGGTATAAACAGAGGCAATATTGCAAATGAAAAAACCCCACAGTTACTTTCGAAGGTCCATGTAAAGAGATTTAGCGTTTAAGATCTTAAGAAAGTAAAAAAGTGAACATGCACAAGATATTAATATTATGAGGTTAGGTTACTCTGTTGTGATGACGTTTTCAAACAAATGAGATTTTGCAAATTACTATAATTTGGAGAACGAAATAAAACACAGCGGCAATGATACCGGAATGGTTGACGTTGTAAATTAAAAGAATTGGGAGACAGGTGTGACAATAACTGTTTACTTTTGTTTTTGTTTCAGTCACGGATTTTCGATCGGATAAAATGTCATAGATAGACCCAGATTAATACAACACTCTTCTTCTTCTTTCGTATGAGCAAGAGGCCAACTCTGGTGACGGAGTTTTTAGTCCAACACTTGGACCATACAATATACCCTGCGAATGTGTTCACGCAAATCACTCGGCCGAATAATTATATTTCACAGCTCGCTGTCGCATTGCAAAAGTCAATTTTTTGAGTAGCGAATTAGATGAGACGAGGCAGTCGCCCGTATATAAAACTTATGAGTGATCACTTCCGGTGGATATGTTATAGTTTTGAAATCTCAAATTAACTGATGTTAACTGATGTTGTGAACCACGTATAAATTAACTGATGTAGAGGATTATTAAAAAAAAAAAACATATTTTAGTTTCTTTTACTCACACTCGCGCTGCTGACCCTTTAAAAGAGGAATCACTGCGCCGACAACACAATGGAAAAGACTGGTCCACCAGCTGTCACCGCAGCGCTTCCTCGCAGAGCTCTGGCAACCTTACTCGCCGCAGGAACACAACACCATACGAGAAGAATGATGTTATTTCGCTGCGATATTCTGTAAGGCGGAGGTAGGTACTTCCCCAGTCTGCTCGAATATAGAGTGAGAAAAACCGACTACGCCCTTCCTCCTAATTTTGTTTGTACCATGTTGAACCTAATTCGAACGTTCACTTTCCCGATGCGCAGCCTCGTGCGACTGGAATGCGCGCGCGCAGGTATAGGTCAGGGTTGCCAGCTGGGCGCTATCGGCAGCGTGCGAACCCTATTGTTTACCGGTACTTTGCTGTTTGATTTTTTGTTGGCAGTTCTGGGTTGATTGTTTGTTGGCAGGTTGAGAACTACTCTATCGATAGTAATACATAGACATGGGATTTTATCGCCTTATTTACCTTACGTCGAGGGTAGACAATTTGATGAGCTACAATACTGTCTACCACGCTGTTGTAACATAGCCAAAACGTCGAATGTAATCCCGTGTCCGTATATTTCTAAATTTAGAAAAAAATCATGTTTTCCATAGAACCTACGCACTGTAAACTATCATCCCCATTTATGAGATCCCAAATTTAAGAACGAAGCGGGTCCAATCGTCTTTTATAATGCGTGCTGCTGTTGAGTGGAATAAACTGCCTTCGTCTGTGTTTCCGTCTTCATATAAACCGAACACCTTTTAAAGGAGAGTATACATTTTCTAGGGAAGCTCGCGCCATCGTCACTTCATCCTTACCTAGGCGTGCCTAGGCAAGGAGCGAAGATAAAAAAAAGCTTTTTTCCAATTTGAAACTGGATGGATAGGTACAATCATGTCACTGTCATGACATTCTTTATAGCCACTTTCTATTTTACTTACGGGATACATCCAGGTAAACCTGAAATCTGTTGATTATAATATTTTCATAACCGATCAAAAATCAAATATTTTTCATTCATAAACAACCCAAAAAATATAATTAAAATCAATTTGCTTAATTTTTATGTATTTATTGTTTTAGTGTTATTACAATAATTAACATAATGAGTACTTATCTTGATAAGCCAGTTAATTCGTATCTATAACAACAATATACTTAATAATTAACTATGAAAAATTATTCCATTATCGCTCTAAATACCCTGTTTAAATTGAGACAAAGACTGTTTAAACTTGTTGTTGTAAATTAACGTATTAAAAGGAACCACGGCACATTAATAAACTACTTAACTCGTAAGTAATTGTATATTATTATCCCAAACGCAACAAAGTTAAGCTGATTTGACCTTTCTGTCGCCTAAAACATGTATAGTTCTACCAGCTTAAGTGTTCAAGTGAAAAACGAATTAAAATCGTAGGTAATACCAGGCCTGGCTCACTTCTCACTTTAGGTATTTATCGGACGCGCGCCGCCTCGGGGGGCGCGCGACATAGGTTGCCACTTGCCGCTCGCTCGGCTTGCGGACTAGACGCGTTGTGCGTAATTATCGTGATCTCGTATACATCGTTTCTTGTGATTTATGCACGATGTCTAAACGATCTAGTCCTTATAAAAGATACTGCTGTGTCTACGGGTGTCTAAACAAAAGGAAAAGCAATGAATGGACATTAACATTCTACAAAATTCCGGAAGATATTGAAAGGTTGGTACCTACTAAGCTTTTCTATAATTTGTTGTAAGTACCTATTTAAATAAATCATCAATAAATACCTAGGTAGGTACTTACTTTTACTCTGTAACTGTAGGTGCATAATGAAAACGAGATTTTATAGGTACCTATTCGATTCCTTTTTGATTGAATACCTACCTGTTTACAAATAAACAAACATAATACACCTACAATAAATTGCAAACCTAACATTAAAAGGGTGATTATCGGATAACGGCTCCCGGTCTAGTTGAGTGATGATGATTGTGTGTGTCTGATCGATGTCTAGGTAGGTATGAAGGTATAGATATTTTGAAATGCAATTGTTTACAAAACGAACGAGATAATAATGTAACTACCTACTTCACCTACCTACGTACAATACGTAGTACCTACTTACTACTATTTATTCCGTGGTAACGGTAGATTAAATTATATTTAGGCCTACTTATTTTAGAACTTAAGTAGGTAGGTACTGTTTTTGTGACAAATAAAATAAATTAATTTATTTGTGTTGTCGCAAGCGAAAATTCGACAACCCTTACGAGTTGCGTCACACCGCGCCAGACAGTGACACAGTTACGCATTAGAGCAGGATGGGAATGTTTAGGCAAATATCTCGATAGGTAATAGGCCCATAGGCGAGTTGAATTGCACTTTATAGCTTCGCCGCGAGAGTCTCTATTTAAACAAATTTACTCGCGAAGTGACCCTTCTGTACGTAGTACTCTAGTATTCTGTGGTAATACTTACTCTATCTTTGAAATGAAATGAAATGAAATAATTTATTTGCGTGAAGTGTGGTCCACAAAGATCTTACACCTGTCCTATCTAAATTAGATCCATACACTTCGCTAGAATACCCAGCATGCAAAAATGAAAAGGTACGTACCTAGATTTATGTTGAGTTGAATAGTAACGGCCACCGACCGAAAGTCGTCGTTTAATTACTGTGTCAAATCAATGTATTTTTCGTTTTAGATTTATATTTGGATTAACACGGGCTTTAAACAATGGAGGAAAATTGACGGCGCGATAGGCTTGCAACCTATCACTTGTTTAAAATGTAAACATGCGCAAAATATGTATTTGGGCGTGCCTCTGACTACCACCTTAGACATCTTCAAAGGATTTTTAATTTATTTAAGACCTAAGAGAATTTTTACCATGCTTTGGGGAAACAGCCGTGATTGTGTTTCGTTTCGTTTCTTTAAAAGATGAAGTGATTGTTTTGTAACTGATCTAGAGAAAAAGAACGGAAGTACTTAGTTGAAACTTTCATCCACAAACTACTCCAACACTACTCCACTAGCGGCGCTATAAACTAAACAGATAAGCTGGTATCACTACAGTATTAAATGTCAGTAATTATAACTAAGCTGTTTATAACTTCACGATGTAACCTCTGTCTAAGATATTTTAAAATTGTATTTAATTGGTTTAAAAAAAACATGTTATAAAACTTAATTATGTTTTTCTGAATCGGAATGTTTAGTATTTTGATGTTCATTTAATATTTTTATTTAATTAATTTAATTTAATCTTTGAGATTTGGTTCTGAGCCATAAAACAATTAGTATTTTCAATTTGCACAATCAACAGGAATTAAAACTGTTCATAATGTCGAAATAATTTATTGTAGAGATAATGATATTAGAAAAAGCTTTCAATATTCATGATTAATATAATAGTTAGTAAGCTTATATAAAAGCCCCCAATCACAATTCAAAACAATAAAATATAATAACATCCTTCTTTCTGACGCAGTCGAGTAAAAATTCAAGTTTTTTTTTATTCATTAATTCCTTATCATAAAGTTGAAAATATCTACATTACTTAATTGCAATATTACAAAGTGAACTTTATATTGCTCAATAACATCATTAAATAATAAGGCATCTTTAATGTTTCCATATTACTGTAATTCTTCAAATTGTCTTCTTACATGAAGAAATTACGCAGCCTCTTTCGAAATAATCTTCTGGGACGAGTAATTTTCTGACCTAGGTCGTAATTATAAAGCCCAGATTCGATTAAGTAAGTTCATATGAGTGCTCGGTACAGTTGTCACAATGGATTTAGTCATTCGTGAAGTTGCTGCGCAGTACTTAGAAAAGTATGAAAAAGTTACACTGCGCATCGAAACGGCTAACTTCACGAATGCCAAGATCCGTTGAAAGAACTCTGGACGGAGTTTTTAGGCCACCTAAAGGCCTCCGTCATGGCTTGACTACCTTAAAGCAGGGACCGACAATTTAACGTGCCCTCCGAAGCACGGAAGCGCTCAACTCGTAATGCCACTTACGGTCACATTTTTTTCTAACCATGTTTTACACTGCTGGGCATTTAGGGATCGTATATTAAGTCTATCTTTTCGTTATAGTTATATGTATAAAATATTTAATCTATAGTTTCAGTGAGTGAACTAGAGCCTTTAAATTCAGTTTTATTTTAATAAAACTAAGGAGTTCTTTTCCTTTCAATCACTTGAGAACTGCGGGGTTAAAAAGACCGTTATAGCAGAATCACGATAGGAATTGCACTATATGCCGTCTATTTTCATAGACTGAGAGTGACAAGAACGGCGTATATTGCAATTCCTATTGTAAGTAAGTAAGTTCGTATGAGCAAGTGGCCAACTCTGGTGACGGAGTTTTTAGGCCGCATAAAGGCCTCCGTCATGGCTTAACGACTTAAAAGCCGGGACTGTCAATTTCACGTGCCCTCCGAAGCACGGAAGCGCTCAGCTCGTAATACCACTTGCGGTCACCCATCCCAAGAGTGACCGCGCACAATGTTGTACTTCAACGATCAATCAAGAACGTCTAAGCAAGCTACGCCACGAGCGCTTCAATTCCTGTTGTGATTGCGGCCTTTTTTAGCACTGAACTCGATATTTCTAAGCGGTCTACAGAGCGTCGACCCACGCGGTGAGGTCACGATCGCCATCGTTTAATGGGGAATTTATGGTCAAGAACCATTATAACCACGATTATAATTTCCGCTAACAAACAGCCTAATGTGAGTCAGATTATTCACAGAGTAGGTAAACAATAAATTACGTAACAGTGGGTAGATTGTTGAAAAATTATTGGCGTAAAAACGATATACTTACCTAAACAAAGATACCTACCTAAAACGAGTGTGGGCAAAAATATATGGGCACTTCACCCACGGCCGCCACAGCTCAGACTACTTTTATTTTGAAGGTATCACAGCCTTGTATCTCTGTGCCAATGCGCATCAAATTCTGTCCCGGGGTTCTCTATTTATTTTGAGTCGAATAGGTTAAAATGAAAGAGAGGTTAAAATGACTGTTACCGCATTTTAGGGCATAAATGTATGGACCCACCGCCGCCACAGCTTATACTACTTTTGCTTAGAAGGTATCAAAGCCTTGTTTCTCTGTGCCAATTCACGTCAAATTCTGTCCGAGGGTTCTCTATTTATTTTAAGTCGAAAAGGTTTAACTTCCAAAAAAGCTAAAATGATTATGATAAGAGCGATGAAGTCTCGATTTATTGGGATGGTTTTTTATTTCAAAACTAGCTGTACCCGGCATGCGTTGCAATGCCACGTGACGTGAAGTAAAAAAGTGTTTGGTTTTATATTCTGTACATAAACAGATTTTTTTGGATTTTAAATTAAATAAGTTTGTGTGTCATGTATTCCCGTCCCCATCCCCGTCCCGTCCCGTCCCGTCCCGTCCCGTCCCGTCCCGTCCCGTCCCGTCCCGTCCCGTCCCGTCCCGTCCCGTCCCGTCCCCATCCCCGTCCCCGTCCCCGTCCCCTGTAACGTATACACGTTATTTTACGTAGATACAATAGTTTTAGGAACTTAATAATAAATAATAAAACAAAAGAAAAACAAATTATCTAGTTTTATTATATTTAAAATAAATACGTAGGTATCGAATGAAAGAAAATACAATCTATTCGCTATTTCACATTCTTTTACCATGCTTAAAGTCACAAGCGATGCGCGGAATACTTCCTCATGCTGTGAACTGTACTGTTTACGCTGTCTATGGGGCCGGCATCGGCATCTGCGTAAGCGTTTTCTAACCGCCATTTTGCGAGCTCGGAGCCCAGTCGCCGCAAACCGTCTCAGAGTACGGCCACATTACCTGTTTGCGCGCGCTAGCTACGAAAGTTGAATATTCAACATTTTGCCTAACTCTTTTTTTTTACTGATTTTTAATCCTAAAACTCATTGCAGTCGAAGGCCATAATTAACTATAAATTCAGTGTAAAATCCCGTATTCGGTAAGTGTTGAACAATTATTTCCGCAAAACTGTAGGTAGACTTTGTAACGTATTTTAACGGTCATTTATTTTAGTTTGTGTTAATTTAAGTTAATTTCAGCCTTTTTCTCACAATGCTTTCATCAACTAGGTATCTACACAATACACTAGATATCCTACTGCACTTTTACTCTTTCATTCTATCATTTCACTATCATTTTCTCATGTACACTCCGCTCTGATTGTGACACTACATACATCACCTCAGTACTCTCCTCACATAGTTACCAGCATCTTCATCTCGCTTGGCTACGATGGTCGCAATCAGAGGGAGAGAACGTTAGACGTGTCCTGACGGAATTTTTATATGGAATTCCAGGGTCCAAGGTTACGACTGAGAAGACCAAGAAGTTTTGCCGCCAATTCTACAACTGGCGTGTTCATTGGCGTTCCTCCGCGTTCTTCTGACATCGGACACCTTGCGAGACTCTCATCGGCTCCACATCAGCCTGGACTATCCGAGGGGAGTACCTACCCTACCTCTGCCTTTACGAGTGCAACCGTTCAATCAGTGACCAGGGCCATTATAGAACCGTAATTAATAAATTCGTATACTGCCAGGTCTGTGTTTTATTCCACAACCAGCCTGACACGTATCACTGGCGCCTTAACGTGTTCAAAGGTCACTGATTTTGCTATCGAAAAGGTGGTGGTATTTTGGTGTTTGTGTGCTTTGTTTTTTTATTTTTTGTGAAACGTTTCTTTTCAGTTTTTATTTTTGGTTGCCAGCAACTAAGGTGTACGTAACATAAAATAGTTTTTTTTTTTGTTTTTCAATTGTTGCAAATACGTATTAGGTACAGTCAGCAACAAAAATCTTTTTCAGTTTGTTAAAAACTATAATAATAAGTTGTACTAAGGTAATTGTAATCTCAATTGACTGTTACCATTATTTTACAAAGTACAGGGTGCACAAAAATTTTGTGAATTTTTCTATAAAAATTTTTTGTTTTGTTTTGGTGAATTTATATTTTGTTGTTATCTTTGTAATTGTTCGTACACATTAGTTGCAGTTTTTATTTTTTTTGCTTGCACGATTTTCATTTTAGTTGATTTTCAAATTTCTGATTATTATAAGAAAAACAACCAAAACGTTGCTCAATTTAATTGTTTTATTGTAACAGACGGAGTATTTAGTTGTTTTTTTTAGTATATTGATTATTCAACACTTACCGATTATTCTTTCTCAATCAATATGGCTTACCCGGTAAAATTTATGTCACTTCAAAAGTCAGAGCTTGAGTATGAGGTTGCTATAAGAGGTGAAACTCCTGCTGCTACCGTTCAGGATTTACGCAAACAAATCGCTAAATGTGGTCCCTTGTTTCCTTCCGAAGACATTCTTACTAGTCCTTTTGAAGTGGCTGACGACTTAGATGGTGTTGAAGATGTGCTTGACAAGGTTAATAACAGTCTTGATTCAACTTCTTTGGACAAGAATACCTTGCTTAGAACAGAAAATTTGCTCAATCATCTTTATCACCGGCTTAATCGCATTGATGGTGGGGTCGAAAATGAGGATTTTGATCAGTGTGTTAACCTTTACAAGAAAGCAACGGCAAAGTTTAACTCTCTAAAGGATTCAGGTGTAGATCCCCTGGCCTCAGCCAGCAGAGATCTCAATATTGCTGCGGTTAATCCTGCCCCTCCGCTTAATGTCACTGTTACTTGCGAAGGCAGCAATGATAACAAATTTGCAAAGTTAAGGTACGATGGAAAGACTTGCGTCCGCGCGTTCATTCAACGTGTTGCTGAATTTTGTCAGGCAAAGAATATTTCGAATGAAAAACTTCTTCGAAACGCTACCGAAATATTTACAGGCGACGCCATCCATTGGTACAGGAGTATGAAGGATTCGGTTTCGACTTGGGATGAGCTCGTAGTGTCACTGAGGCGTGATTTCGGCCAGTCCGATTATGACTATAGGCTGCTATCTGAGATCAGGTCTCGCACACAGGGAGAAACCGAAAATATAGTCATTTACTTATCGATTATGTCAGGACTTTTTTCTAGACTAACGAAAACAATACCCGAAGAAGATCAATTGGAAATAATTCTCCACAACATTCGACCATGCTACGCTAGTACTCTCTCTTCTGTTGCGGAGATTAAAACTATTGAGGCACTGCGGTCCTTATGTCGCAATTATGAAAATATACAATCGCGTCTTTCTCAATTTAAAGAACCTCCAAGACCGACGTCAAGTACTCTGGCTCCTGAGTTTGCTTACTCTGGTGCGTCCAATTATAAACAAAATGATAATAGTAGATTCAATAACTATAGATACAATAATAACAACAAAACTAATTCAAATCAACAAAATCAAAACATAAATAAAAGCACTCAAGAGTATGTACACGCAATTGATTCTTCTTCTTGTGAACGACCTCGTTATTGTCCCCGTTGTCGTACTAACACGCACAATTTGAGACAGTGCACAGCCAGCAAAGACCTGCTGATATGTTTCGTTTGCGGACGTGAAGGTGTCAAGGCTCCTGACTGCCCAAATTGTGCATCTAACAGGAAGCAACAGTCAAAAAACTAGCTTCAGGGAGCTGTGTCAATGGTAGGTTTGATGAAAAAGATTGGCAGGATTGGCTGCGAACTATTAACTTATTCTTTAAATCATACCACGTTCACACAGTTCTCGAAGAAAAATCTTATGAAATTGATGCCAGGCCACATGTTGCCATTCAGATTAATGGTAATACCTATACTGGACTCTTAGATTCAGGTGCTGCTGTCACAATTTTAGGTGATAATGCTCATTCCGTTCTTGAAAGCTTGGGTTTCTCACTCATTTCAGACGATTTTCTCTCATTCACAGCAGCAGGTGGTCAAATTTTACAAAGTATTGGCTACATGAATCTTCCGGTAACTTTCGAGAACCAATTTCACATTTTGAAGGCTTACGTTGTTCCGAGTATTAAGCCAAAACTAATTTTAGGTGTTGACTTTTGGCGTAAATTTCATCTTTGCCCTAAATATATTAACAGTATTGTCACTGATAACAATGATGACGTTAGTGGTAAATTGCCTTTAAGTACTTCTCCTCAGGCTTTCATTCAAAGCTACAACAATTTAGATGAATCTCAAAAGCAGCTGGCTGATAATGTCATCAAGCAGTTCGAGGGCATTTCTAGTGAGCAGAAAGGTCTCGGTGTCACTAGTATTATCACTCATCACATCGACACTGGAGATTCCAAACCAATCCGCCAACGCTATTATCGGCTCTCTCCCGAGAAACAGCGCATTTTGGTTGATCAGGTGGACGAAATGCTTGCCTTGGATGTGGTCGAACCCTGTGAGAGTGCTTGGTCTTCGCCAGTTTTGCTTGTTACCAAGAAAAATGGCCAACCTCGATTTTGTTTAGACAGCCGCAAGCTTAATTCGGTAACCAAACGCGACGCTTATAATCTGCCATACATTTCGGAGATCTTGGATAACCTGCGCGACGCACGCTACTTGTCCAGCATCGATTTATCCAAGGCCTTCTGGCAAATACCCATTGCTATGGAGGATCGCGATAAGACCGCCTTTTACATAAATGGCAGAGGTACTTTTCGCTTTAAACGAACAGCCTTTGGCTTGACTAATGCCCCAGCCACGCAGCAGCGCCTGGTCGACTTATTATTTTCAGAATTTGATCTCAACGTTTTCGCCTACTTAGACGACATCATCGTCGTATCGAGGGACTTTAATAGCCACGTAACACTACTCTTACGTGTCCTCGATAAGTTAAAGCAGGCGAACCTTACCATAAACCTTGAGAAGTGCAGTTTTTTCAGCTCCCAGCTAAAGTATCTGGGTTACGTCGTTGATAGCTCTGGCTTAAGAACCGATCCAGCCAAGGTTGAGGCTATTCTAAATTACCCGACACCTACATGTCGCAAGGATCTAAAACGCTTTCTTGGAACAGCGACTTGGTATAGACGATTCGTTCCAAAATTTAGTACTATAGCTGGTCCCTTGAATAAACTGACTTCCTCTAAGAAAGGTACCCCTCCCTTCAAGTGGACCCCTGAAGCAGACTCCGCTTTTCAGGAACTCAAGGAGTGTCTTGTCTCAGCTCCGGTTCTATCCTGTCCGGACTATAGCAAGCCTTTTGAGGTGCATACGGACGCCAGCAACTACGGTATTGGTGCAATGCTAACTCAGTCTATCGATGGTAAAGAGCACCCGATTGCCTACATGAGTAAGTCTTTGTCAAACGCTGAGAAAAACTATAGCATCACCGAAAGAGAAACTCTTGCTGTCGTCGTAGCTCTTGAACATTGGCGTTGTTACATCGAGAACGGTCAGAAATTTACTGTATATACTGATCACAGTGCTCTGAAGTGGTTCCTCTCTATAAGCAACCCTACTGGAAGACTCGCACGTTGGGGTGTTCGTCTGTCGTCATTTGATTTTGAGATCAAACACCGTCGTGGCGTAGACAACGTCATTCCTGACGCACTATCTAGAGCTGTTCCCGTTGCTTCTATCGTAACTGCCAAGTCCTTCACTACAACTAATGATGATTGGTATAAGCGAATTTTCAATGGTTGTCTGACGAATCCCGTGAATTTACCAAATTTTAACATTAAAAATGACACTCTCTTTCGCCTAAGTAAAAATAAGTGCAACTTAACAAACGAATTTTCATGGAAGGAAGTGGTTCCGGCCGAACTTCGCGTTTCAGTCATGGCGGAGAACCATAATGAGCCTACCGCTGGTCACTTAGGCATATTCAAGACTTATAGGCGCATCGCACTTAGATATTACTGGCCAGGCATGTACCAGGATATTGTGAAATTTGTAGGAACTTGCGACAAATGCCTTGCCTACAAGTCCCAAAACCACCAAATGTTGGGAGAAATGGGCCGTCCAAAACAGTGCTCGCGACCATTTCAAATGTTGTCTATAGACTTGATGGGACCCTTGCCTACTTCTAAAAAGCAAAATAGCTATATCTTGGTTGTCACTTGTTGTTTTTCAAAATTTTGCCTTATTTTCCCTATTAGACGTGCCACATCAGATATAATTGTTAAAATCTTGGAAGACTCTGTATTCCTTGTACACGGTATTCCACAGACTATTCTCATGGACAACGGCACTCAATTTACTAGTCATGTCACTGATACATTTTTTAAGAAATACGCTATCCCTAATGTTCACCTTACCCCTAAATATACCCCTCAGGTAAATTTAGTTGAACGCTACAATCGTACAATCATCACTTGTCTTTCAACATACGTTGATGATGATCATAGATCATGGGACCTATTTATTCCGAAAGTGCAGTTTGCTATTAATAACTCCGTTAACGAGGCCACAGGCTATACGCCAGCGTTCCTTGTTTACGGACGCGAACTTGTGACTTGCGGAACTCATTATATCGACAATGAGCTCGGTAGCGAAATTTTGTTCTTACCTCGGGACATCTATGCTGAAAACTTGGGTTGTCTTTCCAACATTTTTGACAACGTACAGTCAAAATTATGGCAAGCTCATGAGAAGAATACATCACATTACAACTTACGCCGTAAGTTTGCTGAGTTTAACGTTGGCGATGTGGTCATGAAGCGTGCTTACTTCCTAAGCGACAAGGAAAGTCGTTTTTCGAAAAAGTTAGCTCCAAAATTTATAAAAGCAAGAGTTATTGCCAAGAAATCTCCTCTTGTTTATGTTTTACAGGACATGTTTGGCAAAAACTTAGGCTCATGGCACATCAAAGACCTGAAACTGGTTGGACTAAATAAGTAGTTTTTTTTTTGTTTTTTGGTATGTATACATCTAAAATATTTATTTATATATTTTTTTCCCATTCTTAATATATCGTTGCTGTAGGTCTATGTGATTTTCGTTATCTCTCGCGTGTGCTTTCTATCATGTGAACTAGTTTTTGTATGGTAATAGGTTCAATATGTAACTTATTACCTAAATTTAACTGAAAGTGGTCGTCAGTAAATTGTTATATTTAGTGCCGTTATTATGAATGCGAGAAGTATGAAAGACGAATTTGAATGAGTAAAACAATTACTTAGGTACTGTTTTCCTATGCGGATTTTATTATTTTAGGTATAATAAAATCCTTCACTACGCGCGGGGGTATTGTAACGTATACACGTTATTTTACGTAGATACAATAGTTTTAGGAACTTAATAATAAATAATAAAACAAAAGAAAAACAAATTATCTAGTTTTATTATATTTAAAATAAATACGTAGGTATCGAATGAAAGAAAATACAATCTATTCGCTATTTCACATTCTTTTACCATGCTTAAAGTCACAAGCGATGCGCGGAATACTTCCTCATGCTGTGAACTGTACTGTTTACGCTGTCTATGGGGCCGGCATCGGCATCTGCGTAAGCGTTTTCTAACCGCCATTTTGCGAGCTCGGAGCCCAGTCGCCGCAAACCGTCTCAGAGTACGGCCACATTACCTGTTTGCGCGCGCTAGCTACGAAAGTTGAATATTCAACATTTTGCCTAACTCTTTTTTTTTACTGATTTTTAATCCTAAAACTCATTGCAGTCGAAGGCCATAATTAACTATAAATTCAGTGTAAAATCCCGTATTCGGTAAGTGTTGAACAATTATTTCCGCAAAACTGTAGGTAGACTTTGTAACGTATTTTAACGGTCATTTATTTTAGTTTGTGTTAATTTAAGTTAATTTCAGCCTTTTTCTCACAATGCTTTCATCAACTAGGTATCTACACAATACACTAGATATCCTACTGCACTTTTACTCTTTCATTCTATCATTTCACTATCATTTTCTCATGTACACTCCGCTCTGATTGTGACACTACATACATCACCTCAGTACTCTCCTCACATAGTTACCAGCATCTTCATCTCGCTTGGCTACGATGGTCGCAATCAGAGGGAGAGAACGTTAGACGTGTCCTGACGGAATTTTTATATGGAATTCCAGGGTCCAAGGTTACGACTGAGAAGACCAAGAAGTTTTGCCGCCAATTCTACAACTGGCGTGTTCATTGGCGTTCCTCCGCGTTCTTCTGACATCGGACACCTTGCGAGACTCTCATCGGCTCCACATCAGCCTGGACTATCCGAGGGGAGTACCTACCCTACCTCTGCCTTTACGAGTGCAACCGTTCAATCAGTGACCAGGGCCATTATAGAACCGTAATTAATAAATTCGTATACTGCCAGGTCTGTGTTTTATTCCACAACCAGCCTGACACGTATCACCCCATCTCCTCCTCCCCCTCTCCCCCTTCCCCTTCAGCTCGATGTCACCATATCATTACATTATATTGGAAACTTGACAGATATGCTGAGTTCCGAGTTTCAAATCAATCGGCATATTTACTGAGGAGTTATGTTGAACAGCTCCTGACTCCATCCTCAGATCAGCTCACTGTCACCATATTATTACATTGTAGTTGAAACTTGACAGGTTTGCCGAGTTTCAACTCAATCGGCCTATTTACTGAGGAGCTCTGTTGAACAGCTCCAGGATTCCATTATCAGATCCTGACCTGATCTGACCAAGACACCACCTTTCAATCAAAAAAATAATGTTCCAAATCGGTCCAGGCATCTTCGAGTAATAAATAATCGAGTACCTCCTTTATTTTGAAGTCGGTTTACTAAAAAGTATTTTTTTTTTTTTTTTTTTTTTTTTTCGGACGGACTTTTATGTTGACTGGTCACGTGTCGACCTTTGCAACGTTACCGGACTATGGCGAGAGCAGAAGGCTCTACGCCGGATAAAGATAGGTTGGGGCAACATGCGCAAGGGCACCACTTAGGTACGGACCTCGGCTTGGGCTGTCGCCAGGGGAGGGTTTTTTGAGGACGGCCGCAGCCCAGAAGGGGCGGAAACGGAGAGAGAGACTACGTCTTCGACCCCGCCGGCGGGGTCGGTGTCGTGTGGAGTGTATTGTGTATACTATCTAACGCGGATGACTAGATCTCCGCCGCGTTAGCGGCGGTGATCTTGTCGTCGGGGTCACCAAGAACGTGTCTTGGTCGACGTCGGGATAAAAAAAAAAAGTATTTTAAATCACGCGTAGACTCATAAGTGACTGCCGCGTGTTTTCATCAGCGCGATTCAGAAAATGGTCATTTTTAGTCCCGCCATCTAGTTTTGATTACGGAAAACCAAGCGTTTATCTGGCTTTCTTTCGTTTTGCTCGGCTTTTGCCTTTTCGTGATGATGAATAGCTTAAAACCTTCCTCAAAAAATTAGCTATCCAAAACCAGAAATAATTTTTCAAATCCAACTGGGCGTCGATTCTGGTACCGAACTTTTTATCAACCTCAACCAAAACCTCAACTAAAGCGACTGTTTCCATGACTACTAATAACAAACGACTCAGTTGTGGTGAGGTTTTGAACTTTCGCAGAACAAATTTTTGAAAAGCTATTCTACTATTTCACCAAATGGCTGACATTCAAGAGATCGAACCAAAACCAAAGCGGTTGTCATCTAGTAGAATTCAGGCCCTGGTACTTCCAGATTAGCGCGATCAAACAATCAAAGAAACTCTTCCGCTTTATTATATTAGTATAGTATAGAGTATAGATAAAGATAAGTATAGATTATTTCCAACTTTTCAGATCACCGGGTTTTTTAATTTTTTATTATTTGTTTTTGGAGACACACAGCGCCATCTAGCCCTAAACTAAGCAAAGCTTGTAACTCCTATGAGAACCAGATATCACAATCTGGTTTCAGCTAGCTCCAATAGATGTCTCTAAAGTCTCTATGTCCTAATTGTTCTTGAAAAAACTTTAAATTTAATGAGTGAAGTTGTCGTATTTAATTACTTATGATAAGAGTTTTTTTAATAATATTGAAAATCATGCAATAAGTTCATTGTAACTTGGATATGCTGGGTAACTGTGGGACTTTAGTTCAGAACAGAACTTTGCTGGGTAAATCTCAGAAATGGCTTTACCGATTTTTAAGCAGTTTTCACTGTTGTATTGTGGTAAGCCTGGGTCATTTTTTAGTGTTAGTTTCATCAAAATCCGTTCACAAATAAAAAAGATACATCCTTTTTTATATTATTTTTTACTAAAGTCACAGTACATTCTTTAAATGGACATATCTTTTTTATTTGTGAACGGATTCTGATGAAACTAACACTAATAAAAGGTCCAGACTTACCACCATACATCAGTGAAAACTGCATCCAATTCGGTTTAGCCATTTCTGAGATTAGCGCGAACAGCGAACAGAGAAATAAAGTCATACTATGCACTTTTTGCATTCTAGAACGCGCTATCGAAGTGTTTTGGTGCTCTAGGGTTATATAGATCAAAAACTGACTTCACTTAATTGAAAACTTATAAGTTTGTACTCAGACTTCATTCTTATTATAAGTATAGATTATAAGTATAGATAATGTGAGGTTTATCAGAAAGTCTCTTAAATATTTATTTTTCATTTCTGATGTTCGGAAAGTATATGAAGTTAGCTGAACAGAGGGATGAAAACAGTACTTTTGCGTCCCTGGGAAGCAATTCTCCCTGTGAAACGATTTTCCCTGCTGACAAAGTATTAAATAAATCACATTCTACTATTTGACATTTCTATTGAGCCATGTCGTCTTTGTCAGCTATATTTGACATTTCTATTTACCATAAGATGAAGATCAGGATCACGGGATTAGGATCACGTAGGATCAGGATCAAAGAATCAGAATCACGGCATCAGGATTATAGGATCAGGATCACGGGAATAGGATCATGGAATCAGGATCACGCAGGATCACTGGATTAGGATCATGGGATTACTATTACGGGATTAGGATCACGAAGTCAGGATCACGGGATCTGGATCTCAGGATCAGGATCCTGACGCGAGACCGTAGCCAAGTGAGTTATCTGTCATACATTTCATTTTCAATACGAACTGTTTGGCCACGTGGCCGGCGATGTGGCCATAGCGTCTCAGCGTGTTAATAGCTCTTACAAGATAGATGTAAATAACCTGTTTAGGCACTCGAACTATTAGCGCCCTCGCTTCGCTCGTGCGCCAAACCATCTCGTGCCTAGGTAGGTTGCTTTCAACCCATGTGTAACAATCTCCTATTTCCGATGACGTTCTTTGAATCCCTCGCTGCGCTCAGGATTCTAATCTAGAATCCCTCGCTGCGCTCGGGTTTCAACTCTAACATCCCTCGCTCCATTCTGTATTCAAAATAGCACTCTCGTCGAAAAATTAATATTTTGCCCCGTTGTCATATCAATGTAGTACTACTACTCAGGTTAGGTAGGTACAAACATGGATTTATCTAGTGACCCCCGGGATAGATTTTAATGCGTCGATAATAAAAAATGCTTAGTTTTGTTAGGTCTTTCGAGTAATATTAATTACATTGCTGGCGGAGCTGGGTGAAGTTTGCCCACTATTATTTGTATTACATTTTATATATATAAATAAAATAAAATTTGTTTATTTTCAGACAACTACAGGGTCCATAGCTTGTTAGTAGGTACTTAACTAAAACTTATAAGTAAAAAAACTTAGGCCTTTACATCTTTACTAGATGATTTATACAGTGTCAGGAGGCAATCTTTGCCTACACATATCGGGACACTGTAGTGCCTGGGACAATGTTGAGATGGAGTAGGCTTGCCCAGCACCTACACCATCCTCTCAGCTTAACCGGCCATATCCACAGGAAAGACATGGTCAATACGTGTGGGGCTGACTAAGCCGCGGGTTTCCTCACGACGTTTTCTTTCACCGTTTAAAGCTTGTGTTAATGCGCATTTAAATTTTTAGAAACGAAAAATCAATTGATGCCCGGCCAGGATTTGAACCCACGACCTTTGGATCGAAAGTCGAGGTACTATACCCCTCGGCCAACACGGCTCAAAACTTATAAGTAGGTACATATTTTAAACTTTCGCGACTTGAACACATTTTTAACGTCATTTTTAACATCATATTTACGCGATTAAGTCCCGATAATAATAATCTTATAAGTAGGGTTAGTTATATTTAGGTATACACACACGGCATACCCTCCGGACAAGGCATCTCCAGAAAGGAGAGGTATAACTCTCCGCAACAGTATTCAGGATGGTGTTGGTTGCGACTACCTCGTATTCTGTTTTTAAGGGATGCAGTTTTCTTACGCCAGATGGCATGAAAACCACCTATGTGGTTCTGTGCAAACATTTTTTGCATTTTATTTTAAGCCATTAGTCCGGACCCCCTAACCCCCCCCCTCCCCCCACCCTTATATACAGTAGGGCCAACGGATATCGGCGTACGTGAAGTTGGCCGTTTCGATGCGCAGTGCAACTTTTTCATTCAAAATTTTCTACTGCGCAGCAAAGAGCGTGACTTCACGTACGCCTAGATCCGTCGGCCGAACTGTAGGTCCATGGAGACATGTAACTATAGAATAATAATTTTGCTTTCTCAGATGAATGAGCCCATCACCCTGACATTCAGTGTTACGCCACCCGCACCGCTATCCTACGCGGCGCCGCCAAACATGGCCTGCTCGCCTTGGAGGTGCATATGGCGGTAATTCGTCACATGTGGTGTTTTCTTTTCATTTTAATGATGGCATCTGCATAATTTACCACCTTAAGAACAACAATTTGTTAATATGGAGTTTTTTTCTTAAATTATTGTTTCAGTAATTATAAGAACTGGCACGGACCGGCAAGCGTAGTGTTGGACGTCCACCGACAAGATGGACAAACGACCTTGTAAAAACTGCAGGTCGGCGGTGGATGCAGGCCGCTTCCAACCGCAACACATGGAAATTTTTAAGGCAGGCCTATGTTCACAGTGGACGTCCAACGGCTGAGATGATGATGATGAATTATAAGAACTAGGTACATACGGAATATTAATATTATTATCAACGGGATAATTACCATGATTATTGAGTTTTGTTGCTTCCCGATATTTCGACGCAGTTGCATGCGCCATGATATTATTTATGTTCGTAACCATGATAGTTTCAAAAGTTATACGGAATATTTACCACGATTCGTGGATTTTAGAGCTAGGTACTCGAAATTTTGGCTCAATATCTCGTTTTTTCAATGTTCATAACCATGATAGATACAGAAGTTTTATTGATTTAACTTAGCTTAATCAGGTTTGTTTTAGGCAGACCGAGACCACAAAACATATAATAATACTACGTACGTATGTGCCGAAACTGAACTACCTACTTGTTAGTTGTATTTCTACTTTGGTCTGGCAATAGTAATAAAATCAAAAAACTCAAACGAGAACCATCATTATCTTATTTTATAATGGTAAAGGTTGGATGTAGGAGATGGTCTCCAAAACTACTAATCCGATTTAAAAAAAAATATTTCTCGGGATAAAAGCTGCAGTATCTCTGACTACTATTTAATTAAACATACATATTTTTTATTTATTTAAGATAGGTTAGCTGTTGACTTCGCTCCTTACCTAGGCATGGATGAAGTCGACGATGGAGCGAGCTTCCCTAGAAAATGCCTATTAACTCTCCTTGTAAAGGTGTTTGGGTTATATGTAGATGGAAACACAGACGAAGGCAGTTTATTCCATTCGACAGAAGCACGCATTATAAAAGACGATTGGAAGCGCTTCGTTCTAAAATTTGGGATCTCACCAAATGGGGATGATAGTTTACAGTGCGTCTGTAGTTTCTATAGAAAAGTACACAAACAAACATAAACAATAAGTAATCACAATCATGTTATGCAAATGAGTGCAATTGATTCGGTGACTGGCTCGTAATTATAATTGGCCAATCGAAAGTTCATTCATACTTTCGTAATGTGCAGATGTACGTTGACCGAACTGTTGATGAAATCTTCACTGCAAATAGATACCTATTTGTAATAACAGAAACAAAATAATATGATATGATGACATTATAATGACACACGGGATTGCTATACAACTTACAATATTGAAATTAAATTGAGTTGTTGTGGCTGTGAGCTTAGACCATTTATCCTAGCCGTGAGGGATAGAGCCCCGACTTTCAAAAAATTCAAAATTCAAAATCATTCATTCAGTGGAATCACTAAGATCACTTTGAATCGTATTAAGAGCTAGGTGATAATACTCCTGTTCTTACGCGATTAACACCGTGAAGAATCAGGGCAACAAACACGGTATGGGGCTTAGCTTTATTTTCGGTGATCAATCCGCTTCTAAATAGTCAAGCTCCAGTGGGGAGCCAGTCGAACAAAGTAAAGCTCGTCGAAGTCATAAAAAAAACACAAGGAATTCTCAACGAAATTGTTTAATCTTAAGGTTGAAAATGTATAAACGCATTAACACGATTAGAGTCTTGTAACCTGTCACGTATGGATTGCTAAGTTATGCTAATTGTAGGCATGTACCAAATATGTATTTGGACGGCTGACACTTACTTTAAAATATTTGCAATGGATCTTAAAATCTCCAAAGGTTTGAGAAAATCTAGCATATTTTAAATATACATTATGTATCCGGGTATTTATCACGTAAAGTACCTTTTTAATACAGTTGCTCAAAAAGTGGCGTATTGCAGGGACGTATAGCGTTCGGGAAGTGGGCTATTACACACTCGTGCTTTTTTTTTACCTTTCCCGCACTCGTGCGTTCTCTTTCCCAACTGTCAAAATAATGTCTATTAAAAAGAAAAACTAACCATGAAGTTTTTACTAAAAAAAAATCATAGAAGTTTTATGATTCATGCAAATACGTATATTTCTAAAAAGAAGCTAATAATTTGTTTTTATATCAGATTTAATGATTTGATTGAATGAGTTAGGTTAGATTTCATTTCAATTCATCTCATTAAATTTCATTTTCATTTCATATCAATAAAAAAATTCTACTGAAGACTTGGCTGTATGGGCATACCCTTTGCCTACCACAATCGGTGAAAAAAAAAATCTCTTATATTCTACGGTTGGCGCCATTTTCTAGATTAAATTGCTTCATTTTTTCGCAACTGTATTAAAAATAGTCGTTCAGTACACGTTCGGAACCGTCATTGCAACTTGTTCCGACTGTCAACCCTCGCCTTCGGCTGCGCCTCGGCTCGGGTAGACATTTGTCGGGACTCGTTGTAATGACAGCCTTTCCGAACTTGTACTGAAATATACTATATTATTTTGCCCGACGTTTCAACTGGATTGCACCAGCCGTGGTCGCGGGAAGACTTTACGTGATAAATACCCGGATACATATGTATTTATAACGTGTTCTGATCGTGAAATTTTAAAAAAGACAAAAAATCTAGCATGCCTTGGAAATACGCATAAGCTACCTCCTCACGTTGTACAATACTTTTGTATGGAACAGAGTCCTAAGTTAAAACAATATCTGAATAGGGCCTCATAGAGACAATCGAGAAATCTTAGCGTAAGGTCAAAAATGTATTATTTGTCTAGCGTCCACTAAACACCCAAACTTTACAGGTACTAATTTATTCCAAGTCACAGAACATAATAATATGTCCAAGTGCTAATTTAACCTTGATTTATTCACATACAATACCTCAGGTGCATTTGAATACTAAATATAGCATTTTAACTTATTTTTATTTAAAGGTGAATGAATACAAAAGTGTTAAAAAATATAAATGCATAAAAACATAAATGGCCAATTAAACATAATACGATGCAATTTTAAGACGTGTAACAAAAAGTTTAGGTACTTACCTGATTTACGTACAATATAATTATAACCATATTATAGTAAAGTTTATGATGGATCAAAATGAAAAAAGTGAAGTGAAGGACTCGCAGCATAAGCTGGTTTGTTTTTGATAAATGACAATGCTATAGAGTTCCGTGCCCGAGACGCCACGTATGCTCCGGCTGAATACTGTCCTGCAGCGTTCTATTTCGGAGAGCACTGACATAAAATTTGGAGAGCTGGGGCAGGAAATGTGTTCAGAAACATTAGGGAGTGAAATAAAATAACTCAGAAGCTAGTTCACTCATCTATATCATGTTAAATTAAAAGCCTCTGTGCTTTTTAGGGCATGTTTTGGCTGATACGTTCCTATGGATTTCGAAAATCTGTCTTGTCGATCGAGCGAGCGAAGCGAGCGAAGATCTTAGTGGTAAGTTGGGCGATTTTGCTTTGTATGTTTGTATGTTTGTATGTTTCACGAATTGTTGTTCGCGCATAACTGTCGAACCGTTCATCCAATCTGCATGAAACTTGGTAGGTCAATAGGTTGTGGTAAGGAAATTTACGGGGGAGCATATGAGCTTAATCGATGAAGGGGTTGTGAAGATATTGGGTTCCCAAGGGGGTAAAAAATTATGAAAGTTACACAAATAAATTGAGTGGGGTGTCATACGAAAGGGCTTATTTTGTACATTCCAAAATGGTTTTTATTTTTAATCTAGGATGTATAGTTTTTGAAATACGACCAAAGACCAAAAACTACGAAACCAGAGCTGCAAGAGCTCCCGTTGCATAGAGTTTCGATGACTTCGTAGCTCATTGACTGGTCGGTCTTAAAAAGAGAGTGGCATCGTTGCGGTTTGGTTTGCAATGATTTTAGATGCTACTTGATTTATTTTCATGATAAAAAAAAATTTGATAAAGAATGAAAATAATTGGGGTAAAAAAAGTTAAGTAAACAAATATATTGAGTGGGCTGTCAAATGAAAGGTCTTTATTTGTACATTCCAAAATAGTTATTATTTTTATTCTAGGACGTATACTTTTAGAAATACGACGAGAATTCATAAATATGAAATACCTAAATGAAAAATTAGACACGACATTATGTATTGCATGCATGCCAGTATTTTTTACCATGAAGAGCTAGCGCAATAGGCATACTTGGCAGTATCAGTAGTAGCACTTGAAATTATAGGGGTAGTCAGAAGAAAGTCCAAATGTAAGCCATCTACGGTGCGCGAGATCTCAGTTCGGGGCGAACTACTAGTATTTTTCGTGACATAAATACGTAACCTGATCGCACACCTCGCCGTCCCCGGAGAACAAAATGATAACTACAAAAACGTAACTTTTCAGGAGGAGCAAAAATGGTAGATTGTATTATATGGGGGGAAAATAATATTTTTACGGCGAGGGCGCTTTTTTGAATCCAGAGCGAAGTGAAGGATTCTAGAGTAGAATCCCGAGCGTAGCGAGGGATTCTTTAGTAGAATCCTGAACGAAGCGAGGGATTTAAAGTACGTCGCCCGAGCCAAAAATATATTTTGCGCCCGAGTGATACACTCTACTTTTCATTACAATCTATGAGAAAATAAAAGGGAGGAGAAAGGAATGTGTTAAATCAACGAAGTTCCACTTGAGAAGAGTAATCGGGGATTAAATTTTTTTTATTCAGACGGCGGCCGCGCGCCGGCTGAATGGTGGGCGGTATGTTTATCCGATACTAGCAGCGCCCTCGCGGCGTTGCCCCCGTACTGATGGTTTATGGTGATGATGATGATGATGATGAAAAGTAGCCTATAACCTTCCTCAAGAGTTTAGCTATCAAATACAGAAATAATTTTTCAAATCCGACTGGTAGTTCCTGAGATTTCATTTCATTTAATTTATTTATTTATTTCTCTCACAAACAATATAAATATAAATAAATAGCTAAATAAATATACAGAATAATGAATATTAAAAACATTGTAGGTAGCTATTATAAAAACCTGTTTTGTGAGATTAGCGCGTTCAAACAAAAAATCTCTTCCGCTAGAATTGCTCAATAGTTCCAAGAAAACAAACTAGATGGCGCCAGTAGACCGTCGTTCTAGATCGCGCTGACGAAAACGCACAGGATTTTATCAGGTTGGAATTACAATTATGTATGGACAGAAAACTGCAGAGTAATAAATCTAAATGTGATTAAGCTGTGGTGTTTTTGGAAGAGTCCTCCCTCATTCATCTTGGTAGATTTGAGATGAATGTGGAAAGTAGTTGTACCTCAAAAGTGCGCGGCAAAGATAATTCAAAGATAATTCCGGCGCACTTAAAGGGGATTAAAAACTCATTACTGCCCGCTAAACTTATAAAGAGGATTAAAAACTCATTACTGACCGCTAAAAGTTCCTTGAAGAGGAATCATCTACTTTGGGCGCACTTAAAGGCGAACAAAGTCGTCCTTTTCGAATAGATGGAATGAAAACATGTTTTCGTTAATAACTTCACAAATACTGGACGTAGACAGATGATTGTTAGCTTTAAGCAATGCTGATTTTTTTTTGCATTCGGAATGTTTTAATGACACACGCGTAAGAAATGCCAAAATAGAGATATTTAACAAGCAATTTATTCAAAAATAAAAAAAGCCGGCTGAACTGAAAAGTTGGAAACAGCATTATCTTATCAATCACAAAATTAAATTACAATTTTATTAATAGGTATCTAGGGTTCGATGCCGTGCGCATTTTCCTAAACGTTGTTGTGACAGTTGACACACAGATGGCTCTGTGTGTAAAATTAAAAGCGTGTAAGATATTTCTTAAATATGAGATATCTCCTAAATGGCTGAACCAATTTCGTTGCAGTTTGTTCTAAACGTTGCCTGTGACTAAATATAAAGTTTTAGTATGCATTTTGTTTAGCAATTCTGTTTAGGGCGAAAAATAGATTTTCAAAAATTTTGAGACTCGATTTAGTCTTCGAAGACGTCATGTTAGATTTTTTTAAAAATATATTTGATATCAGTCCACCAACTTCTTGATTTTGACATGGATTTTGATATGATGGCGTGATTTTCATTTTGAAAATTCACACATTGTTGCATTTTCTAGTCGCACTATTTGATTTATCGAAATAAAAAGTATCCTAGAGCACAATCGAGATAGAGACGATTCTAACGATACCTCATTCATCAAAATCCATCCAGCCGTTTAGGAGTAACGTGGTAATAAAGAATATTACTTACATACCCACGAACATACATAGAAACGCGCGATCTACATAACCCTGTCTGACTTGACAGTCAGCCGGGTAAAAAATAAGAAGTTAGTCAAAATCAATCACCGTCTAAGTTCTATAATGTCGATTATCATTTTATTCCTCGTATTTTCTAGGCAAAACCTAATATTGTACCACTATCCATCATGTTATTCGACGCTTTACCAGGGTGGAAGCGATTATGATAATAGTGTATTATACGAAATGCAAGAACGAGTTTTGACGAGAATAAAATGATAACATGCGGTTATCATTATCTAGACGAATATTTTTCACGAGAACATAATGATAATGATTGTTTGTCATATTAACAGGTGTAAATACAATATGATAATATTATAGTACAACTTTATTCTTGTAACTTCAGGCATGGGTCGAATCGTGGAATAGTATTGTAATATTTTGTAACTTCGCGAATAACTGTATGAAAGTTACGAAAAAAATTGAGCAGATGTATTAGCACCCAAAGATTACAAATATGGCATAACACTAAAACTAAGATAATGGCAGTTATCATTTTGTTCCCCGGGGACGGCGATATCCGAGCCGAATTCTCGAAGTACTGCCAGATTCGGTCGAATCGGACGGTGACGGGCAGGTGTGCGAGGTTTCATGCAATTTCATACATAAATTCTAAAATTCAATTCGTTCGGCGAATGGTATGGTCGAATGCATTTGTCGCAATATAAATGAATAGAAATTACCTGGCATCCAGTGTCCATGTCGGCATAGTACCCCGATGGTCGGCCGGTGCATGTAAACCGTGTCTTTGGCAGTTTGCTTCCTGACGTATCACTCTGCAACAGAAGAAAAAAAAGTTTAAACTCACATTTCATTGGAATGGCGGATTTTATTTCTACGTAACGTGAATAACACTATTATTCTTGTATTATTATTAGGTATTGTTAAATGCTCAGCTCTTGTCGGTGCAACGATGCAATTCTCTCCTTCGATCTCTTTCCAATCCGATTCCTTTTATTTCTTTATACAACATGACAGCGACCTCCATCTTAATCTGACTCATGTAATTAATTCTTGGTCTTCCCCTTCCTCGTCTTCCTTTTACTTTTCCTTCTATGGTGCTCCCTTATTTAACTATCATGTCTTATAAGATGTCCAATCATTCATATTCTTGTACGGTAGAAATCATCTAAAGGAATTTAAGATTTTATGGCATTAAAGGCTAGCCAGAGGCATGGCTCATGCCGACATTATGCTAGTAGTTAGCGGTCGCAAAAGTAAAGGCGAAGAACTATCAAGCTTTTTACGATCTTTATAGATCAGGGGCATTTTGAAGTGAATTGACGGTTTTTTATATAGATTTCGACTTGAATACATAATGTAGTGAAAATATCACAACGTGACAAAATATAACACCAGAGATTATAAATTTACAAGTCTACTAGTGTAAATAAAAAGCACTACGCAGTTATAAACAAAGCAATTGTCTGTAAAATTGACTAGAAACTGTAAGAGGTAAGTAGGTACGTAGGTAGGTACGTCGTCATTGTGTACAAAGTACGGATTTCCTCGGATAATAAGATTAAATCGAGTAATAAGATTAAAGTTTTCTTTGTTAAAAACAAAAGACTTATTTCTGTTTTCAAATGCAAATAATTTATTCAAATTGTTATTGTAGAAACAAAACATATTTTGGTGTAAAATAATGTATCTCTTTGTTACAATTTATCTTAAAAAAATATTTCACCTAGAAACTAGACAAATAATATATGAGTAGGTAGTCTTTTTTAAACTTTCGCGATCACTATTCATATTGAAAAGTTTTATGGACACGGGATTTTATCGCGTAATATATGAGTATTTATTTTATATCTATATTATATTATATCGTAAATACTCCTATAAAAACAAAACATTTAAAATTCTTGAAACTTGGAAATCAATTTGTGCCTCTCTGTAGTCTAATATCTATAATTTGGCGTATTTATGTTTAATAGTCTTTAAAAATAACAATATGAATGTATAAGCGCATAATTTATTTCTAGAAATATGTTGCAAAATATTTATTAAGTACCTAGAACATTTTACAGTTGAGGCTTTGGAAGTAATGGCATTGAATACCTGACTTTTAACTCAATGTGCTAATTGATTGGCTCTATCAATAAACATTGATAATTACGAGGCGTTATCAATTTACCATAAATCAAAAACAGACAGAATTTTAAATTTGCTTTTGTGTTTGTCTAAATTAGCGATCCATCAGTCATGTTCAGACATCTTTCACAACACCATATTTAATTAAAAAGTTGACAATGATTTCTTAAAGCTTTCAAGTTAAATAAAAATGTTTTTTTCTGTCAATCATAACAGATTTTATCTTTATTGAATGCCTAAGCTTACAAAAAACACTGGCCCTGATCGACGAGCGAGTAAAACCGCGGTCTTATGGCTCGTCGGCAAAGCTCGCCGGTGTATCATTGCAATACCGCGGTTTTGTGAGTTGACGAGCCTGGCTCGCGGCTCGTCATGTTTGCTTAATTTTTTACTCAGCTTGACCAAATTCAAAAATCAAAACCTCAATTCGACTACGATACGACTGTTTCACTCGCTAGTCGATCAGCACCAACGAGCCACGAGTAAAACCGACGTTTTTTAAAACCGTGGTATAGGCTCGTACGTCGATCACCCACCTAACATTGGTTGACTTTTTTGTTGCATTTATAACGATACTTATTTGGCTTGACTAGATCTTAATTTCACTATTAATGTCACCAAGTACCTTGTGAAAAAGTGTCTTTCCATGGCTACAAATAAGAAGGGAAGAGGAAGACCGCAAACTACATGGATGACGAATATCCGGAGGGATATAAAGAATAACGGCCTTTGCATAGATGACGCCCACCAGCGAGATAAATGGCGCTGCATGATTAGGAAAGCCGACCCCAAATAATGGGAAAAGGCGAGGGAGAAGAAGAAGAAGAAGAATATCACCAAGTACAATAATAAACTGTTTTAAAGATTATCTTTTTTAACGTTTCGCGATCAGAACTCGTTAATAACCATGACCCTCTTGTCAGGTTAAAAATACTCTATATCAACTACATTCAAAGACCGGCCTGCTCCATTATGGGTGCTACTAATAAAGATGCTAGGATAAACGGCTATTGTTTGATGCAAATTGGAGTCATTGTTTCGACGCAAGACGTACGTTACTTCGCGATTGCGTGATGGCTTTGGGAAAAAACATCCTAAGAATTACACACGTGACCTTAATGTAATAATGAGATAAGATTACACTTTAAGCTAATATACTGTCTCTTGATTTCTTCATGCTTCATGTTCTGGATTTCAACCGTATAGGCCGAGCGGTTTTGTACCTTCAAAATTCTAATTCAAATTCAAATGGGTATCTTTTATTCATAATAGAGGGCTGCGACCGGCGAATTTCTATAAAAATGTAATACCGAAATCATTTAAAATGTAAGCATGTTTATATCAGTTTATGTTGTTAGATTAGGAGAGTAGGTATTTATCTAGGTTCCTGTTAAACTTTTGTTCCGAAAAACTTACCTAAAAAGAAATGTAAGCCAATTGAATTGAAATCTTTGTAGGTACACCAAAAATGGCATTTTTTCTTTTCATTTGTTCTATAGTAAGTTTTTCGAAACAAAAGTTTAACAGGAACCTAGATAAATACTACCTTTATCCAAATAATAACGTAAAGTGATAAAAATATGCTCATATTTTAAATTATTTTGGTATTACGTTCCTAGGTAAGTAGATACGTTCGCCGAGCCCTTAGGTGATTCTACTCCTGTTCTTTCGTGACCAATACAATGAAGAGTCAAGGCAACAAACACGATAATAGCTTTCTTTTCGGTGATCTTTGCTTTTTTAGGTGATCTGAAGGGTTCGAATCACTTTTCGATTTGAATTTTTTATGGACTTTGACACGAGCTCTAAACGGTAAAGAAACACTCGACTACCTAGTCAATAAGAGAGACAATTCACGATGTCTTTCCTTTGGAATAGGCTGACTAAGATGAGAGATTGGTTTAGCTGCTAGGCAAGCCTGTGTCAGTTACTACAGGCAGCGTTTTGTTAATTATTTGCATAGATCCGTACCCATATTATAAATGTGAAAGTGTGTTCATTTGTTTGTTTATTTGTCCTGCTTTCACGTCAAAACAGAGCGACGGATTGACGTGATTTTTTGTGTGGAGATAGGTGGAGGGCTGGAGAGTAACATAAGCTACTTTTTATCTGGGTACCACGCGAAGCCGCGGGCAGCAGCTAGTACTGTATAGATCTTCTACTTAGTAAAGATGAAAAGGCATTTGTTTAGGATCCTGAAGGCAAACACTGAAAACTGAACCAAGTTCTTATCATGTTTATAAACCCCAGGCTACTAAATTAAGAGCGGATTTTACCAAGCTATTCGATTGCGTTGAAAGTTACGATTTGAATTAAAATTTTCCTTTTAATTTTGTTGTAAGTTAGTTAAGAAGAATTAATATGTTAATGAGTTTTTCTTTGTACATACATACATACATAAACTCACGCCTGAATCCCATCATAGGGGTAGGCAGAGACCACAGATCGCCACTTGCTACGATCCTGACACACTTCTTTCGCTTCATTCACTCTCATCACATTCTTCATGCAAGCTCGTCGGTTTAGGGTACTCTTGACCTGGCCTTTTTCCAATAATTCGCCAATTTGGTCTAGGAATGTGTTTCTTTGTTTCGGTAAAATAAATGTTTTATTAAAATTATAACAGCGTCATAATTTACTGATTCGTGACGTTCAGTATGTCAATAGCATACAAGTTCTGTTGTTTACCTACTATCGAAGACTCTCGAAATTTTTTAGTCCGGGGTAGATACTTGGCTACCTAAAGAAAATTGACATTTCAACAACATACTTGACACATAGAAGCCTTGGTTTGGCATTTTCAATAGTGATTGTGCTTTTTATAACATTCATAATAAGTAAATAAATAAGTGATCCTAAGTCTGGCACTTTTTTGGCTCAACGGATCAGCATTGCCATCCAGCGCGGTAATGCTGCCAGTGTCTTGGGCACGCTTCCGACTGGCAGTGGCTTGGATCAGTTGAGCTACCTACAGATGGTTTCCAACGATCCTTAGGTGGCTCAACTGGTTCTTATTGTATTTTATAATGTTATGTTAATATGTAATAGTTTAGTTTCTGTAAATAAAGGTAAGTATAGTTTTAAATACTTACTTAATAAAAGTAGATAAATAAAAAACTGTATTTTCAAAATCTTTCGATCTACTCGAAATTAAAAATTGAATGCCGAGAGAAACCGATAACAGAAATCATGACGCTTACGCCTGCAACTTTTGTAGTACCTACCTCTCAAACTATAGAAATCATAACATTTGTAACTAATTCAGTTGGGAGACTTATTGACCTAGAAACTGTCAAATTTGAATTCGGAATGTTCGAACCTTATTTGAATTTTTGGCCACGTTATAAACTTCTACATTGTAAACCGCTCAAAAGCAAGCTCGATCAATTCGACCAACATTACATAAATATACGTGATTTTGGCATGTTTCAGGCACAATGCCGGGGAAGTAGGTACTACGGCATTTTGAGTGCATACAAAGGAGATCTTAGATAAGCAATAAGCGGTGCAACCTTTGAGTTTGCTGCTCTAGAGCTTACACTATTGATAGCAGCTGTAGGGTTGTCAGTCACGATAGTAACTAAAAACTTATACATTACATCTTTTACTAGATGATTATAGTGTCAGGACTTCAGGAGGCAATCTGTGCCTACACACAACGGGACACTGTAGTGCCTGGGACATTGTTGAGTTGAAATAGGCTTGTCCAGCACCTGATCCACTCTCTCAGCTAAACCAGCCATATGCACAGGAAAGACGTCGTCAGTTACGTGTGGGGCTGACTAAGCCGCGGATTTCCTCACGATGTTTTCCTTCACCGTTTAGAGCTCGTTATGTGGCGGCGAAAATGTGGAACTCCTTGCCGGGGTCTGTATTTCCAGAAAGGTATAATTTGGGTGTCTTCAAATCGAGAGTCAATAGGTTCCTTCTAGGTAAGCGTGCTCCATCTTAGACCGCACTGTTGCTTTACATCAGGCAGAGTGTGGTCAAACGCGAACCTATTTTTGTTTAAAAAAAAAAAAAAAAAAAAAAAAAGTTATAATGCGCAGATCGCATATAAATTTTCCAAAAATAAAATCCATTGATCCTCGGCGGGGATTTCAAGTCACGATCTCCGGAGGCACTCGGCGACACGGCTCTTTTTTCATTTATGATCCTTCGTTTTTTCATTTATGGGATGTAGGTAAGTATTTAAAAAAATAAAGATCTTTATAAAATATTTATAAAATATAAAGATCTCTATAAGATCTCTATAAAGATTGTATAAAATAATAAAAACAAAATATTTTTACTTATATAAGTAGATATTCCTTTTTTTTTATTTGACAACCCTAATAGCACAGTATCCGTTACATAAGCAAGGAAGCGAGGAGGTACGTAATTCAAGTTTCATTATGTAGTCCGGTGAAGACACGAACTGTAGGTAACCTACTGATTTTTGGTTACAATGCAACAATATTCTGTTACATTGATGCGACGACGGTTGTGTCACTGTAGATTGCATTTTAATGACAAAAATAGAAATCTACGTTTTATTTGACTATTTATGATCAAATTGCAGAATTTATGAATTTATGATCAAATCCAAGTCCTTACCTACTTCCAGAGATAAGCGCGTCCAAACAAACAAACTTTTCCGCTTTTTCATAAAGTAGGTAGTCCCTAATCAAACAGCACACCACTATGAAATCACAAACTAACAATAAATTGTCAATTTTCAGATGTTCACGTTATTTTAAGTAACTTACACCCGAATACTGAAACTCTACTTAGTTTAAGTTATGCTTATCATTGACATTGACTGTCATTAACTGTCATTTTTGCATACGATTCTGAAGAGTAACGTCTCAAATAGTACGACAATAGTACGTCTCAAATATTTAAGTAACGTTTCAGTATTTGGCAAAAGACCCTTAAACCATAGGCTTACAGTTACTAGCACTGAAGGTCAGGATTGCGTATAGTAAAGCCTGAATAATGAGAGCATGTGAAGTGACGAAAACACTTAGAACAAGAAGTGACAGTGACACAGAGACTTTTAGTACAATACCCATTAGACATGGACACTCATGGACAGCCCATTTATTACTGGCATTTTACTCTGTTTTGAAATTGCTCTATGGTTATTGTTCTTCACAGAATAGGTTAGCTGACAGCTAATTACATGATCTACGCTTTGAGAAACACTTTTGTTGAGAAGATCGATAGTTTTTTAAATAAAATGGCGTAATTTTACTAACATGCACTTTTTGCTAATGTCTTCATGAATTAACCGATTGCATTCGCTTGCAATTTAAGCTACACTTGTGATGGGAACAAACAAAATACTTACTCAAATTTTATGAGTCATTAGCGCTCATGCTGCAACTTGTTAGCTTTCAAACGTTTCTTATACAAATCACCTTGGGCCTACCCAAACATCGTTGCCGTAGCTAAGAGCAGCCACTCAAATTCACTCACTGGACTCTCTCGGCGGTTTGGTGAAGCCGCGCCTATTGTCAATATTTTGTCAACGCCATTCTGTTTATCTTTTGATAACTCTTTTAGTGGATAGAACAGTGGAGTCCTCTAGTGGATACAATACAGTCGTGATCGTGATGTTTTTTTTTTTGTCTAGGTCACGTTTGATAAGGAATAATAGCCACGCAAAGTGATTGTTTAGATGAGTGAAGAGTGCTAGAAAACTTTATTGAAAAACAATATTACATTACTATGAAATGTGATAAAATTTAAAATACTTATGAAAACAAAGATTGTTAAGTCAATAGAAGAGAAGACTTGTTGTTGAAGAATGTAGATAAGTAAGTGGGCAACAGAAAAAATAGTGCTGAGATGAGAAAAGAGAAAAGTGGAGGTAGGACAATGGCAGGTCAATTAGACAATTATAGCAGAGTTGGCAGGTCTGCCAGCTCTGCGTTTATTCTCCTTGGGATACCATTACATAAGTTTAACTTATTTAACAATTTAAGCGCAGCGCTGGCTGACCACCTCCTAATTTTACTGATTCCCTCAAAACATTCTTGTTGCATTCTCGGGAAAAACCATTGGGAAAAACCTTCAATATAATCTTTCTTTATCATCTTTTTCTTTTATCTGTTCATTTCTATGAACGCGTCAAGGGTCTTACATTGTTACTGACATGACAATCTCCTGGGAAACCGAGCTTAGAACATAACTTGCTTAACGTGGGGCATAAAATTATAGTGTTTCCTTAACTAGTGTGTTGTAATGTAAACAATGCAATAGATGGGGAGAGTGGTAAAGTTAGCAGTGCTAAATACTATTATGTACAAAGTAAAGACAGTAAAAGGTTGTATTTAGATTAAGACGTTTATTGTTCTACGATAAGATCTATCAAACCAATTGAGTGGCCAGTTGAGACAATAATTATCTACCACAATATCTAAAGTGGAATATTTTGTTTGTTTGAACGCGCTTATCTCAAGAACTACGAGTCACATTTGAAAAAATATTTCTGGATTTGATAGCTAAACTCTTGAGGAAGATTATAGGCTACTTTTCATCATCATAATCATCATACACCATCACTACGGAGGCATCGCCGCGAAGGTGCTGCTAGTATTATTATAATCCCATCCGCCTTCTTCTTTTTGACAATCCTACTCTACTGAGGTTCTCCTTTAGAAGAAATGATTCAATGAAAGAACTGTGTTCTCCCTGTGAATTTTCCCGCGTGGTACCAACATAATTTATCTACCTACTAAGAGGCTATGCTATTTAAAAACCGAATACCTACTAGATACTGGTTCTGCATCGCGGATGTTTGAAACAAAAGTATTAATACATACAAATGTAAATGTAAAGAGAAATTCATTTATTTATTTAAATGTATGTGTTGGTAAACACTGAATATTATTCACCAACTCAATCATCAAAACAAATTCCATTACACATTGATGACCAAAGCCTTACCAAATGTATTTTGTAATCATAGCATTGTTTTCGGATTATCTATTGCCAATGGACATGAGGTATACAACTGGCCGGAGCTGATTCATTGAGCTTAGAAGTTACTTATTAGAATAAAGCTAAGCCTGGATTATCTGGACATAAGTCTAGTACAGTCAACAATAAAAATACCTTTATACAAAGTTAAGATAAAAGGCGTTGATGTCAACAATACCCTCTCTCTTCATCACTTTTAGCTGTATGATTCTATTTTGGATACTTAGGCCTTTACTAGATGATTTATACAGTATCAGGAGGCAATCTTTGCCTACACTTATCGGGACACTGTAGTGCCTGGGACATTGTTGAGATGGAGTTGGCTTGCCCAGCACCTACACCAACAGTTCCCAAACTTTTTTTTCTCATGGACCCCTTTCAAAATTTTACTGGTTTCGGTTTTGCTGCTACATTTCTACCATATTCCCAAAACTCGTCAGAAAATGAGAACCATCGTGGACCCCTTTCGAGTCTCCCGTGGACCCCCGAGGGTCCACCTGGACCACTTTGGGAATCACTGACCTACACCATCCTCTCAGCTTAACCGGCCATATCCACAGGAAAGACATGGTCAATACGTGTGGGGCTGACTAAAGCCGCGGGTTTCCTCACGGTGTTTTTATATCAAATCATCTATCAAATAATCATCTAAAGTTTTCTTTCAAAGTAATCCTTGATATTTTAGAAAAATTGAACGATTTCGACGAAATCATTGCGCATTATCAGAAATAAGGTCACAGTTTGCAGTTGAAAAGACAAGTTACCACTTACCGACGATTTGTGTCAGTTCCAAAGCTTCTCTCCGTTCGTCTCTATTTCTACAAATATCAACGTATTTCCTAATCTAATGTGCAATACATTACATGCGCCTCGTACAAGCGTGCGAAAGCAACTAAATTGCAAAAACATGCCAAATTATAGATATTTACTTACAAGCTTGTGAGTCAAACCTACCATATAGGTGTCTACCCACCATGATTCATGATAAGTGGATATTTTGGCATAATCTGCCTACATAAAACATTACTTGCGAAATAAAAGATAGTTGGCAGGTACAAATAGGTATTGCAGGTCTGAAACGATGTTTTAATTCAAAAATAACTCTTTTACTGCTTAAAACCTTGAGCTTTTATAGGGACATTTACATGCAGTAAAAATAAATGTCTTAAACCGAGCTTAAACCTCAGTTCCTTAGCCTGTCAGGGCTTTAATAACGTTGACTCTCTCATGTCAAAGAAAAAAGATATAACAACCAAAAATATACTACAGACTTTTATTAGATTACTTTTTTTTTAGGTATTTTTAGGATTAGGTAATTTTTAGTTTTTGATTCGTAAAAATAAAGTCAATTTGTGAATATTAACAGAAGTATTTTTATAAAATGCTGTCAAATCACAAATACTATTTAATTTTCCTTAGATAAATAAATAACTGATAATTGAAACATCCAAGCTTGATGCACAGTCATATAACAAAAAGGCTGTAGGTACTATAACTATGCGTAATAGGTCTAAGAATACCTATGTACGTTTTGAATAATATAAGGAAATTACTGTTGACATCTTGCATGTGATATTAGTCATTGACTCTAAATTCAACAATCAGACACGGCTAGTTCATTTAACAAGTTGTAAAACGTCCACGCAACCTTTACTACAATCAGAACAATTGTGATGGTCGATAGCCGGAGCTAATGTAATTCAATCGTGCCTCTGCGCAATTCACACGGCCATCTAAAGATTCCGAGACGAATGTTGTGCTAGAATTGAAAGCGCCATGACAAATTACTGTACACGCGAAACTGACAAACCTAAACAAAACCTCGAAATATTAATAAAGATAATGTTTATACATCCGTACCCATATTATAAATGTGAAAGTGTGTTTATTTGTTTGTTTATTTGTCCTGCTTTCACGTCAAAACAGAGCGATGGATTGACGTAATTTTTTGTGTGAAGATAGTTGGAGGGCTGGAGGGCTGGAGAGTAACATAGGCTACTTTTTATCCGGGTACCACGCGAGCGAAGCCGCGGGCAGCAGCTAGTAAGTACATAAAATGACATCTCTTTCCTGTAGGGGTAGTTAGAGACAATTTCCACTTGCCACGATCCTGACATACATCTTTCGCCCCATTCAATGTCATTACACGTTTCATACAAGATTAAATATTGCGGAATGTATTTTTTTTATGATTGATTGATTTTTATGATTGGACATGAGTTGATAATAAGAGTATCAGAATATTAAACCTCACAACTTTTAAAAATATACCTCAAAAATTACTACTTATGTGATTTTATTTAATTTCCTTTGGCTGTAATGCTCTGGAATGGTGTAATTTACATTTTTCGATACAGGCTTGACATAATGCATGGTTCATTGTAAATTACTTGCCCTAATTATTTATCCTGGCTTTTTTTTTGTTATAAGTTATCTGGTTCCCATAGTACAAGTTTTGCTTAGTTTGGGGCTAGAAGGCGTTGTGTGAAATGTCCACCAATATTTATTTAATTTATTATTTTTATCCTATGTTTTTTTCTATGTATGTACCTACTTAACAATGTTTTATGAAATAAATTATTATTATTAGGTATCTGAAATAATTGTATTTTTCTCTCCTCAAAGAAGTTTAATAAAGCAGTCATCAAAGATACTTGCCACCTCTTAAACGTCAAGTATGAGCTTGAGCGACTGTTGACTTTTATCACCTGCTATGAAGAATTCGGACAAAAAATTCTTTATTTTTATGATGTTCATAAAAATTAATAAACAGAATTGTTTTTAGGATATTCAAATTTCGTCGCCACACGCTTATAATAGCCGGTGATCGAATACGGCCTTGGGTAGTCTACGATAGGTCTGATTTTGACAACTTGTTTTTTGACTCAATAGGACCTCCCCCACAGTTGCGTTACTAAAATATGTTGAATTCCATAAAGGCCTGACTATTTTTTATACATTTACCGCTCTACTTATAAACTCTACCACAGCTTATCTGTAATAATACTCAACTTATGCCAAAATTAGAACACCGTTTTTTGAAAAATATTGTAATCCTTTTTGTAATTGTAACTTTTAAGGAATTTTGTTTAACGTTTCAACAGTTTTAAATAAAAGCATTGAGGTAATTAATATAGGTAAGTACTACTAAAATACAATATTTCTGTATCTCTGAAGACTTTGAATAAATCAAATTCTGAATACACTAAACCATAGATACTGATTGATATATGATTATTGAACCAAAGTTATGCCAGAACATGATAATAATTTGACATGCTCGCTGCAGATTGTGTATTTTATGCGTTAAAAAGTGAAGGTATTCCGATTTGAATTTCTCGAAATGCTAATAACCTTTTGTCGCTTAAATGATTTCTACAATACACCGTTAATTCTGGGTCAGTTTAAAGCCAGCACCCACTGCTTGTATTGCTTAATCGTATTCGTGTCGTTGGTTTAGTTTTTGAATTTGAAAAGTATTTCATACAAAACTAAATAGTTGAAAAGATTAAAAAAAGTGAGAAAAACACTTGGTAAGGTGTCGTAGGCGCGCAGAGCTAATGACCTAGGTATGTATGTATGACTACGACGTAGCATAGACTCTACGCCGTAGCAACAGCTGAGCACAGAGCACGAATCTCCGTGATTTATCCTGCCTATGTTTCGTGATATTATTAATTGCAAAAAAATAGATCTCATATTTATTATTATTCTTGAGTAAGGTTATCGATATAGATTACGTAGGCGCCGGCTTTACAGAATCATCTCGTCCATTGTAAAATTCTAATATAGGCATATATTTATATTTATACCTATTAATAAAATTATTACCTATTGTTTTCGCTCACACACACACACACACACACACACACACACACACACACACACACACACACACACACGGACTTTCGCCTTTATAATATTAGTAGGATTTTACAGCTTACATTTTGAAAATTTACAAGCAATGACTTATTTTTGCACAACATTTGCAAGATCACTATGCAAGCTAAAGTCATGTGACTTTAAATATCATCTACCTATCTAATATTGAAAATGTTTACCAAAGGTCAAGTCCCACTAAAGCTCGCACGCCACAACAAGAGATGCGATAACATCAACAATTATTAACAACATCACAGATAAGATACGAAACAACGTTGACACACTTGTAGGAGATTTATTTATAATCATCTTGTAATTGGGCTGAAGAATAAATGGCTGTAATCTGTTGTTTGTTTTATTCATAGTACTGGACTTTTAATGTTTCTAATATAAAATCGAATTAGCTTTTATTGTGGATGATACGAATTATGTATACAATTGTTTGTGCATGAGAACCGGGGCATTTTGATTTATAATGATTTTTCATGAAGATTTAAGTCTACATTGTTGATAGCAACTCATTTTTTTTATTTTTTGTTTTTGTTTTCGGTAAAGTTTTTGTTTGTTTTGTTCTCATTGAAAAAGAGTCGATTTGATAAAATTTTATTGTAGATTTTTAAGCATGCTGTGTTCTCTTTTAGACGGTCATACACCTGTGCTGTGTATTTATAAATTGTTGTTATGTATGGCTTTAAGTTTTTGTGTAATGTCCAGTTTAGAGAACCAACAATAAAAAAAAAAAACAATTAGATCAATTTATAAGACTTATTATTTTAATCTATTTAATGAGGTAATGAGTTATATAAGACGGATTGTAATATAAAACCGTTTTGTAATATTTACCAGAAAAACAATCTAGATTATTCAACTTAATTTAAATAATGAATCAGTAGTTTTTATCTTATTGCAGAACCTTATGGCGCTTTTGCAGTTTTGCAAATATTTGCTCATACTTGGGATCACACGAATGTCCAGAAAATGAAAAGAGAAACAAAGAAATATCCTAAGTAAGTAATTTTTTTTTTTTGGTAATTCGTAATTCCAAAGAAAAAGATGGGAGGATGATATCAAGAACATAGCAGAAGATAAATGGATGAGTGTTGCCACAAATCGCGAAGAATGGTTCAAATTGGAGGAGGCTTTTACCCAAGAGGGACTACACAACACACCAACAATAAATAATTTTTCACTGTAAACTTTTTGTAAAATAATTTAATTTTAAGTGTACATGAATAAAGCTTTTGATTGATTGATTGATTGAATTCCAAAAAATATAACGCCTTTTTTGCATTACGGGAAATAAATATTTTCTTACATTTTATAAAATCATCATAATTTCCTAAAAATAATAAAAACAGAGCTTCTAGTGCTAAGCGATCCTAACAAATTCTACACAAACTAGTTTTATCCACGACACTTAGATCAGGATGTTTTCATCAAGAGTAACTGCTAATATTTACATGTTTACAACCACCATTAATAGTACTTTGTACCTTGCATCAACTAATAGTGGTTCCTAACCTTTTCAACCTTGTTACCCCCATGACATATCAATAAAACAGATTTTTAAAATTTCATGTTTTGATCTTAAAATTCCTTTCCTTTTAGTTACGATTATTTTTCGTTCTATTACCCCTCCAAAAAAATTTTTTTACCCCCGTGGGGGTAATTACCCACAGGTTCGGAACCACCATCTAATAGAACAACGGATCCTTTCCAATTCGGTACTCCAGTACTAAGCTGATTGGAGTGGCGTTTGAGGGTGGCGGCTTATACCCAGCAGTGGGCTGTAATTTGAGCTGCGAAATGATGATGATGATGAAGTACTGAGCTGGCCATGAACCAAGTTGCAAGCAAACATAACTAGATCAAAATAACCGGCCAAGTGCGTGTCGGGCCACGCGCAGTGTAGGGTTCCGTTCCGTATTAGCCGTTACAACAAGCAAATAATTCATCTTATTATGTGGTGTTAAATAAATATATAAAATTTTAGTCACTTTAAAGGATTTATTCTAAAGATTTTGTATTTGGCACAAATGGAGCATTAAATCGAAAAATAGTATTAGCAACTCCTAAGTCATTTTAAAAGACCTATTAAACGATACCCCACACAATGGGTAGACGACGAAAAAAATTTCATCTCCACTTGTAGAGCTACCCTAAAAAAATATTTTCAAAAATTTTATTTTACTACTTTTTTGGCGTAATTGATATACTTACATACCTCTACAAAATTACAGCTTTCCAGTAGGTACTAACGGTCTCTTTGCAAAACCTCGGACAGTACAAGTAGGTAGTTGACTTATAAGTTTAATAGACAATTATCTTGATCTATCGTGTAGATTATGATCTTTCCATTTTTTCGTTGATGATAGAGCATTTTATGTCAGAATGGTGCTTGATTATTTATTTACTATCGAGATGTTGAGTTCAAAGTGTTCAAACTAAACCAATGAACTCGAGAAAAGCTGTTTTTGCGACGCGAAATGTCAACGTTACCCGGATATTAAGTTGCTCTTAAATAAGCTAAAAAAGTAATTTTAAACTTAATACGATTGATGTTACCTATTAAGTGATGAAAAAATGTACCAAGTGCGAGTCGGACTCACATACAAAGGGTTCAGTACCACCAAATAATATTTAACACAAATTTTTTTATAGTTTAGTAAAAAACTCCAAAAAATACGCGTTTCTTGTATCTAAACCCATATTCAGTCAGTTTAGTATTCATTTTATTTTTTAGTTTCCGTTTTCACCCTTTGGTACGGAACTCTAACAACAAACTCCGACACTAGGGTTGGCTACGAGCTCTTACAAACTCTATATAGCTTACTATTTTACTTTACTAGTCTAAAGTTGTTATTTATTATTTCATTAACACTTGAAATGCTTCACAGATACCTCCTGCAAATAATAGGACAGTGCAAAGTGTTAATTCGTTGAAATACAGGTTTTGAATTTGTACGACAAAAAAGTCATAAGTAACATGAGATTGTGAAAATAAATTGTGACCAAACCGGTGTGGGACAAAACTGATAACAAGGTCATTCTTGTTAGACAAATGATAGGGTCATATGTGATGATCTTTGTCAATCAAATTAAAAGATGAGTTTCACAATGAAATGGAGAAAGACTGAGAGTAAAATCTTTGAACATTCATCTAAAATTAGATTAGGAAACATTTTTCTTATAATTTTTTTGTTGGGAAAAATTATTTTGTCTTATTATAATTTTCAATATGATTTTACCTAAAAATATTAATTTTTAGTACTTACACTTAACTCTACTCATAATATCTCGTACCTAGGTATTAAAATTACTGGCTGGTGCCAACCAAAAGGAAAGAAAAAAAGCAAATAATAAGCGATGTAGTATGACAACCGGTGTGGTCAAGCTGACAAATTAAATACTTGTTCTAACAACATGGTTTCAATTAAAATTGATAAAAAAAATCAGTTCGTCTCTTGTAAACTTTCATCTCATCTCATCTAGTCTAATAAAGAGTTTGTTTGTTTGATTGAACGTGCTAATATCTGGAACAACCAGTTGGATTTGAAAATTTTATTGATGCATTTGATAGCTCATGTCTTAAAGAAGATTATCAAATTAAATGGCGATTAAAACCGTCGGGAGCAGCATAGTCTAAAATATTTACCGAAGAAATGCTTGTTGCATTACAAAAATCACGATAGCTTTTAAAAGCACAAAGAAATTATTTAAGCATCAACCAAGATGACCCGTATCGATTGCAGAATCGATTATTATCTAATGATTCGTCAGTCACGATTCTTTGCTATCGATCGGCAGATGTCGATCTCAAATTAGATAGGTTTCGACTGTTTTTAGATGTCGTTATTACGATTACAGATCAAATGACATCTCAGGAACTTTACTCAGGGTTGCATCAATAAAGTTATTAGGTATAATTTTTTTTTTTAATTTATTTAGGCTTAGACCATGCCAATCATGTGAAAGTATAAATAATCGGTTGTGTTGAATATTTCTTTTTTTTTTAAATACCTGTTATTTTAAAAACATAATGATTATGATTGATGTCGTCATAATCGATATAATTTTCGATTTCGAAGGGATTCGAAACCGCATCAAACCTTTTCATCCTTAGACAGTTTGTCAGTTAGGATTAAAAATTGAAATTACTAACGAACCAACTAGATAGGTTATCGGTTAAGAAAAATAATTACCTACCAACCGTCCAACTAGGTTGACGGCGTGGTTGGTCGGTTGGTAATAGACGGATCGGATATGACGTCGTAGTACAAAGTACAAAACAACTCAAAAATAGGTACATATTACTTAGTAATCGATGATGCTTGGAAGGATCAAGGGGAGGCCTTTGCCCAGCAGTGGGACACAATGGGCTAACTATAGTAATAATAATAATAATTACTTAGTATGAACGAAAACTAACCAAATGAATTTGCCATAAATAGCTTAACACCCAGTACTATCAAAAGTACATAAACATCCGTCTCTAGAATTGTTTACCATCTTCATAATATTTACCTACGAGACAAGTATAACCGCAACTTAGATAACCTTTTGTTATCTGACTAATGACCGGCATATGCGTAATAAGACCAATTAACTATAATTATAAGACCAGTTCACCAATATTGTTAACCAATAGTTAGTGTAACCAATAGCTAAATGATGATAGATAATTAAAGATTTCAAGAGATACGATACAAGCTTATTTAAAAATCTTAGATTTTCAGACGTTTTAATTCCTTTGAAAATACGTTGGGTTAATCCATACTACTTTAATTATTTATTAATAATGGTTTTACCGCAGAAAGCCGCGGTAAAAAGTTAATTATAGATTGTTTTATACAGTTGACAATGACTTGTCAATTGACGTGTCAAAGTGATCATGATCAACCAACAATGATCCTAATTAATAAATAATCTTTGACTTTTGACTTGTAGAATTCTATATGTAGATTAGGTCCGTATATAGAAAATATTAGAATAACTGTTCAAAACTATTCTAATGAGATAAGACTGTGCCGGAGGCACTACTTTTCGTAATTTCAGTTAGTAACTAATTTAATCATTCATCGATGTTTACTTGAAAACTTCTGTTCTCAAAATAAAGTCATATTCTATAGGTATAAAATGTAGGTAGGTACATCTAAACATCTCAACGCATGCTATAAAACTCTATTGAAATCATATAAAACGATTGATGTCTAGAAATTGCACTTGCCGGGAGCCATTATCAATCTACGAGTAGGCTAATTAGCTCTTGTTGCCAATTTTAACGATTTATTTCACGTAAGCCGCTGCAGGCAATTTTGACGCAATTACTGACGATACTTTTATTTAAATTTCTTGAGTAAACTTTATAAAATAGACTGCGAAACTTTGCTAGCAAATTAAAGAAAAGACCATATTTTTTTTTACATTTCTCAATTATCTTGCAATTTAATACAACATCGAAAAAATAAGAATGGAAAAAGTGACGCAAAGTTTGTCATGTTTGACACGGGATGCCTTTCAATTCTAAATGAAGTGTTCAATTACTTTTGAACTTGTGTGAATGTGACCACAAAACTTTACGTAATAGGTGTTGCGAATAATTTTACTTTTGACTAGCAACGATTTGCTTATCCTGTTCCACATCCAACATCCAATACGTAAAAAACGTCAAATGTTAGGTTGGATTTGGTTCTGGGTGTTTAAAGGCCACTTTTGATGAAACACAAAATGTTTCATATTAAGAAACACACAATGTTTCATATTAAGAAACACTTGATTTTTCATAATGTCATAATTTAATATCGAATTATATGCTCCATAAATACTTCATAAATGCTTCATTTATGAAGCATATTTCAAAACACCTTTTTGGCAGTTTTCTATAGAATTGGGTAAAATGGATTTTATCGAGAACTGTCCAAAAAAGGTGTTTTGATGAAGCATTTATGAAGCAAGGTTACTAAGGTACCTACTAATTTTCCAATTGCTGCTTAAAGCTTTACAAATAGCAAAACAAACAAAGCAACTCAAAATTTTACTAATTTCTTAATACATTACGAAAGTTAGATAATCCTTTGTTTCGCTAAACCTAGAATTGAAATCTAGATCACATCTTAGCTAAGCTCACCGGAGACAAAAGTTTACGTTTCACAATGATTGCCAGACTCGGCAATTATGTTCGATCGCTGCCCCAAAACGAACAATAGAAGATCGTCTACCGTGTTTTGTAATATTTGTGACATGCGCTTTGCAAAAAACGTCAAAATAATGTGTAAAACCACTGACTACGATGCGAGTTTAGCCTTTGTATCGTTAAATACGTAATGACAATGAGATTTTACCAATAGAGACGTTATACTCATTAGAAAAAGCTCTAAAACGCGGCGAATTTTTGTTAAAGCTACTTAGGTAGAAATAAATTAAGTACAAAATATATGATACTTAATAACAAAATAAATAAATCTGTTTGTATTCTTATTTTTCGCTTTTTAGTGCAAGTATTTTATGAAGTCGGTTGTATTTTTTTTATTTCCCATCAATTGCAACATTATTTTCTTCTTTACGAGTTCAAGCACTGGAGTTGGAACACTGAGTGAGAGTGAGTTCATACTATGCTCAAAGCAAATCAAGTGACACATCTTACGATGCCAAACGTTTAAGACCATTGGTGAGAAGAAAGAGTTTAAGACCATTGGTGATCTGAACGAATCCACATAACTAAGGTTTATAGGTTTATATAAGGATAGCCTTATTTTTAAATGTCTTATTATCTTTAAACAACGAATAAGTTATTTAACTAGAGAAAAAAAAGAATAAGTAAAGAAACTGAAGATGTCAATTAGAAAGATTAATTTGAGCCGTTCAGTTGACTCTAGGTCAATTGTTTAAGATTTTTTTTTAAATTATTATTAACGGGACTTAATTGCCTTATCAATTGTTTAAGATTTAACGAATTTTACATTTTAAAACACTATCGATCTTTACGCCCAAGATTTCAAAGATAAGATCGTAAATAATGTTTGTTGCGATTCAATAAATCACAGGAGAAAGGAGAGCAGGGTTCAATTACATTGTTATGTCATAGACACATAGATTTGTCCGTCTGTCCGCGCTGAAACATGTAATTACTGGGCCATTAAACTGTTGGAGATTTATTTTACGATGTGTATTGAAATAATACACAAAGCTTTGGCCATTTAGTCAAAGTTGAAACTATTTGATTAATACATGTGCTTACTTAAATTTTATTAGGGCATTATATAAAATAGTATAAGTAACTTATAATTATTATGTGCTAGCTGACTTGACCAAAGTTGACCAATTTAATGAGCTAAATAAATAAATGTACTTATTGTATTTTATTCCAGAGAAAATGTAGATAATTTCTGTTTATCTTGAAATTTAAAATATTTATTTCTTCCTACACATTTTCTATTAAATTTTCTTCCAGGTTTCAATTCATGAACCAACCGACCGACGACGAAAAATTTTACGTTTTTACATAAATTTAGGTTAAGTAGGTATCTATTATTATGAAGCTATTTTCTCAATAGTGTATGACAACAGTATTGACTAAATACATAATTTAAAGTTAAAGATAAGTTGAACTTAGATAAGTGAATGTAGAACGAGGTTGAGCTCAAACAATAAGTTCAAAAATAATTCTGAGAATCTTGTAAACATGTCATTAACAGTGAACTTGGTTCCCGTAATTTATAATTATGTAGACAAACAATTTCTTTAGACATTTATATTTTTGAATGTTTAAAAAATACCACTAATTATAATTAGTCTAATCCTACTATCCTATTAATATCATAAAGGCGAAAGTCTGCATGTGTGTGTGAATGTTTGTTACCACGTATCTCCATAACTGAACCAATTTTGATGAAATTTGGAATGAAGATTGTTTAGGTTATCTAATTATAACTCGAAATGGTTACTTGCCAGACCAGGTTATTTATCGTGTGTTTGAATTTTCCTCTGATTACCACCTATCTATGTAAGTAGCTGAAGATCATAGAGAATGTCTATTTTACTTTGGAATACGGCTAATCAGAATCAGAAACCAGAAACTCCGTGAACATCCTCAAAAGACCCACCAAAGTTTCATCACAATTTGATCTATGGTTTATTAACCCATACAGGACAAACACACAAACATTCTTTTATATTTGTATAGATAAGCAAGTGATATTAATTGTTTACTAAGTAGGTATTCGTATTCAATTATATTCAATACCACGTAATGTAAGTGACATTTTATGGGGTTTGAATAATTTTCTATAAGAATACATTAATTAATTTAAATAGCTGTTATTATTAAAGTTTGTACTTACCTACTTCTTTACCTGTATTCATAATGGATTAATGTTGGCTAATCAGATACATAGATAGAATTATATTATGTTGAAAATGGTAAATCTAGTTAAAATAAGATTAACAAGAACCGTAAAAATGTGAAAGTGTATTTGTTTGTTTGTTTGTCCTGCTTTCACGTCAAAATAGAGAAACGGATTAAAGTGTTTTTTTTGTGTGGAGATAGTTGGAGGGCTGGAGAGTGACATAGGCACTTTTTATCCCGAAAAAAATGCATGTTTCCCGTGGGATAAAAAAGTAGCTTTGGTAGTCCACACGGGCGAAGCCGCAGGCGTCCGCTAGTCTAAAATATATATTTGTATTGTGTCTTCTCTATCGATATAATTTATAGTAAAATGACTCCTATCTAATTACATACAACTTAGAGTACAATTCAAACCAAAGCACACCGGCTTGTTAGTAGGTCAACGATCACGCGTTTATGTCTTTTGTATGCGGCAATGTGGTTACATTCAATTTTCTGGCTATTAGGTTTTGTAAATATTATATAAGTCAATTTTGATAATGTTTTGGATTGTCTATTTATTTTACCACCAATTTAACTACAACTGCAACTATTATATGATAACCTATTTTATTAATCTGTTACTGAAGAAAATTCGCACTGTTTTTTTATTAAAAGCTGGAAGTAGGTACTTAAGCGTTATTTTAATGCAATAAATTCAATCCTTTATATTACTTATCGATAATATTCGTACCGGGCCGAAATTTGTGTTTAAAACTCGCTTATCATATAAACAAGTATTTAGTTTATCATCTTTATAAATACATATATTATGTAAGTATAGACACAACAGGTTTTCTTCTATATTGCTATATCGGTCGTCATCTCACTATGTATACTTACACTTTGTTTTTACTCTTGTCATCTTTTACCTAATTTTATGTGTATTTTATTTACCTTAACAAACATATATTTGACTCTGGTAGTTACCTAGTAACCTAGTAACAAGTAATCTTCAAACCTAGGTATTTAACATTATCATTTCAAGTAGGTATAACAAAATTAAAAAACTTGCCTGAGCAACAGCTGCATACAAATAAAAACATAACACCGCCGCACACACCGACAAAATCTGTTGACGACCCATGTTCACTATTGTCACCAACACAGACAAAAATCAGAATCGCATCATTTAAATCTCAAAGTCTAACGCTAATTTCATCAAACAATGAGTGATTGACAGTCGATTATAACTAATTACTACTAGAAATTAATCAATCGACAAACATTTTTTTATTACTATCGATTGTTCACACATTCACTTCACTAAAAAAACAAACGCCAAAACATCTGGCACGAAAGAAAAAAAATAAAAAAGTTCGTTCATAGAGTTCGATTTAAATCGGTTCGATATTCGAAACGCGCGGCATTCGAGAGAATTTCTGCGAGACTGACATTTGTTCAGCCGGCGCGAGGCTAGCGATGCGCCCCTACTCTACCAGGAGCGTCCTTGAACATACTGCATGCTTTTAATAAGTTAAATGGGTGGTTATGGTCAAAGATGCAACAATGTTTCTTTCAAATCTGCCTAGAAAAGCTCAGGAGTAAGAGCTAATCGTCATTTTCAAAACAAACTAGCGCCAATTAAAAAATTGTCAGCGCAACCCTGTGTTTTATTTTTTGTATAGGTATTAAAAACAAAAAATAATGTTTTTTTTTTTTCTCTTTATTTTGGCTTCGCACGGTCGTGCATTCAGCCAGTGTCAAGTAATTAAATAAACTTCAAGTTTATAGATAAATAAGATATATAAATACTAAATACATATTACAATACATAAATATAATATCCCACCCCTCCCCTTGTGCCTCAGTAAAGATGTGGGGCTTTACTGAAACATCAACACGGACTTTTTGGGAGAACTTGAAAAGCAATGTTAAACAATTTTGTTTCACTTCCCCACACTTCTGCACGTTCACGAACACTTAACGGTTAATAATCCACCATTATTACACATTAACAATCGAAGAAACACAAGTTTTGGAAAATAAAACAAAAATGAAACTTGACTTCTCAAATTCCCGCCAAAAAGCCAGCTGTCTGTTTGTTGTTGAAAAAAAAAATAATGTTGTTGATTTAGACACAATATCTAATCTAAGTGCCTTTCTTATGCTAAACCTACGCAATTTAGATAAAGAATGGTGCAATTTCAGATTTCTTGTGGATCCGATTCTTGCAGCGCGGCGAACGCGTTAAAATTTATATTATTATGAAGAATTGATTCATTTGCATTATATTCATATTATTGTATTGCATATCTACCTATTCAACAAGTATTTTAATGGTCCTCATAATAGTTTTTAATACCACTGAGAATATGAATCGTAGAGTCGACAAAATAGTGTATTTTTATATTTTCAAATTGAATAATCAGTTTAGTTTAACAGAGTTCATCTTGCACTTTTAATGTGAAAGTTGGAAAATTATATCCTTCTATGATCTCCTTGAAATCTTTTTCTCTGTAGTCAATGTGTAAATGCGAATTAGCACGAGCTCTAAACGGTGAAGGAAAACATCGTGAGGAAACAAGCGGCTTAGTCTGCCCCCACACGTATTGACGATGTCTTTCCTGTGGATATGGCCGGTTTGGATTTGGTGCTGGACAAGCCTACTCCATTTCAACAATGTCCAAGGCACTCTAGCGTCCCTATAAGTGTAGGCAAAGATTCCCTCTTGACACTGTATAAATCATCTAATAAAGATGTAAAGGCCTAAGTTTTTTTTAGCGTCCATCTGTACGTTGCGTGCTCAAAATCCTGTCTGGGTTTTTTTTGCTACATTTAATATTTCGTTATTTTCATGTTTTTTTTAATTTACCTTGTTAAAATACGACTAATATTCCAACTTGTCCTACAACATATCTACGCTGATCAGTAAATGAGCTTTACAAGGTATTTGGCATTCAGAACATTATGCCTTCTGCTCGCTAGCTGACTTATGCATGAATCTGGAGCGATTTCTTAACAAAATTTAAATTTGATTGGTTCTTTGTTGTTTTTATTTCTTCATTGATTTCATAATTGAATTCTGATATTGATTTGTAGGATGTGAGGAAATTTTATTTTCATTACTCATACGCGGAAAGTACGCTTGAAGTTACCTGAACAGAGGGATGAAAGTAGTACTTTTCCGCCCTGGGAAGCAATTTTCCCTGCTGTCAAATTAAAAAAAAAACATTCTATTTTGACATTTCTATTGAGTCATGTTGAAACTTTTTACACAGCAAAAGTAATATTTGACATTTCTCTTTTACATTTTTATTGAGAATTGCTGTAAAAAATATTTTTAACAATTTTATTACATGACTATTGTTATTTAGACAAGATTTTGAGCTTGAAATATTTACCATCTTCAAAGAAAAAAAAAAATACTGGCTGAAAAAAAAGAAAAAAAGGCGGGCGCCTTTTTTGTTTTTTTTTTTTTTCAGTGGCAAACTACCAGCCAGTATTTTTTTTAAAGCACCAATTCGATTTTTATCTGTTTTGTCGATCGAGAGCAGAGATTTTTATAAAATGAGCTAATCCGGTTTTTATTTACTTTCCTAATATTCGAAATGAAAAGCAGAGTGTTTACCTCGGGTGAAATACCTATTACGGCACTCGAACTATTAGCGCCCTCGCTACGCTCAGGCGCCAAACCATCTCGTGCCGCAATAGGTTACTTTCAACCCTCGTGCAACAATCTACTATTATTGTATCGCTTTTGATGATAAAAATGGTGACAAATGAGTACAAAACGAGTCGATTATGATATATGTTTAAAATACTTAATGTGGTATCTACAGAGTGTTCTATGAACTTCAAAAATCCATGTTATATGTTTGAGTTTTTAATATTTTAGTTATTGATTGTTGATAATATGATTTTCACAAAATTCAGTGATTTGCTCGTATGGATTGAAATGAAATAGGTCACCCATAAATTTTTTCATGCATTATATACATAAAATAACTCAGTAAGGTCTTCAGTTAATATCACGATAATTATAACCATAAAAACATTACATTTAATGGCAATTCTAGCCATATTTGCCACAAAGTGCTACAATTAAAAAATCCTATGTTTTTTACAATAATTGAACAAGATTAATTTCAACCTTCACCAACATTTTCCTGTTAATTACCCATTTCCTTAAAAATAAACAAGTGGGTGCTAATAATACTAACGTTATTTATTTAATTTATGTACAGGGTGTTCTAATATTAGTTCTACAAATAATAAGTGCTTTTTAACTATGATTTTATTCTTTGATTTAAAATTGAACCCTTTTATTTTGTTTACTGATTTAGAGTGTATTTGGCTGTATGAATACCTGAAAAGACCTCTATGTAAATTCTAGCATAATTTTAATGTTTGCTAAGATGAATTTGAAATATTAAAAATTAAAACACATAAAAAATATCACGACTTGTATCTCCAAGGCGACATTACTTTTAAGATCCTTTGAAAATGTCTAAGAGGGTAACCAGAGGTATGTCCAAATACAATTTGATACCATGTCCACATTTTGCAGAAGTACCTAAGCATTCCATACGTGACAGGTTGCAAGCCCGTCGACGCTAACAGAAAGCGAACTGGTTTCCTCACGATGTTTTCATTCACTGTCCAGGGCTCATGTTAGTACGCATACTTATATTTTTTTACACCCTGTACCATGTTCATATTATAAATATTATGAATGCATACATAATTGTCTTATAAGTCCGGCCAGGTGTATGAATGTCATGATGATGCTTACTCATTGTGTGAGAAACTTTTTTTAAATTGACTCCGTCGAGTAAATTCCTACTCAATAATTTCTTAGGCTTAAGGTTATAGCTGACCAGTCGCCTCCGCACTCGAAGCTCACCGCATCGCCTCGGTATTCTTTGTATGGAATTCTATAGAATAGACCAACGCTCACTACATAAACATGGTAACTTACTTAATAAGCAAGTTAAATTGGGGTTTTTTATTTATTTTCTTAACATCCTGCGGACCCCCAGCACTCCGCGGACCCCTTAACCTATTGGGATTCTAGACACAATCCTACTAATCCTACTAATATTATAAAGGCGAAAGTGTGTGAATGTTTGTTACCACGTATCTCCATAACTACTGGACCGATTTGGCTGAAATTTGAAACATAAATAGATAATGACCGGGAATAGGACATAGGCTACTTTTTATCCCGAAAAAATGCATGGTTCCCGTGGGATAAACAAAATAGTAGTCCACGCGGGCGAAGCCGCGGGCGTTAGCTAGTAAAAAATATGTTGGGATTCCAGACACAATAGAAAATCAATTGTGTCTCGACCAGATCTGGGCTCCGACAGATAACCAGTTAAGGATCCATGGACCCCAGGTTAAGAAACCCTGATCTAAACACTCTACTCATGCGTTTGGAAACTTACATTCTAAAAGCCTGCAAGCATTATCACAGCTTAACTCATTAGTAAAGCAGTAACTTTGTTAATACTTCACAAACACCCATCCCTAGGCTTACTCACAATGATATTTAAAAATTATAGATTAGCACGCGCAAAATGAAGACTCGAAAACGTCCCGATTGGGACGTCTTGTCTTTAGTCCACGTCAAGCAAGGTGACGACCTAGACGCTGTTTGTCACATTATAGTGAATTACAAAAACAATCAAAATGCTATTGTGTTATAATATCTATGCTATGTACTATTCATTTGTGGAACTTGTCAACATAGTGTGCACTATATCGGTAGGTATGTAAACCACTGCGACCATATTTTAAACGTCAATAACTATGAACGTAACATATCTAGGGTATAATATCATTGCTTACTCATCTATTATCATTTTCACCTTCTAACCTTCACAGTAGTCAATTAAGACAAAAAGCCTGAAGCAATCCGAACAAAAACTCAAACGCAATTAAGCTAAACCAAGGCGGTGTCAAGGCGGCTTCGATGACATTACAAGATTGAAAACTCATTAGTTGGTACTCTAATCTATGGCATGACAAGTCATCACATGGGAACGTATTACGCCCAAGAGGTGTCTCAGAAACCTTGACCTGAAAACTTGATGCTTGAAAAACCTACATAGGTATCTTAAAACTTACTCTTAAGCGAGGTATTTTTTTTTTAAGATACGTTATCTCTCGACATCGCTCCTTGCCTAGGCTAGGCATGGATGAAGTCGACGATGGAGCGAGCTTCCCTAGAAAAAGCCTATGAACTCTCCTTTTAAAGGTGTTCGGGTTATCGGTAGAGGGAAACACAGACGAAGGCAGTTTATTCCATTCGACAGTAGCACGCATTATAAAAGACGATTGGAAGCGCTTCGTTCTTAAATTTGGGATCTCAACCAAATGGGGATGATATTAATTAGATATTTCAATAAGAAGTAGGTACCGAAGTATGTTCATATAAGCTAGTGGCTAACTCTAGTGTAGTTTTTAGGCCGCCTACAGGCCTCCCCGTCATGGCTTGAAGAAATAGGTGACTCTATGGTTGCTCCTCGAGACCAAACCGAAAGATTTGCGGCTAGGGCTAAACATTCTATAACGATATTTCTTAGGCTCACTTATATGTGGAAATTTACCAAATGTGTTTGGACATACCTCTAACTATCCCCTTAGACCCAAAGGATCTAGAAAAAGAATCAAAAGTACCTAGTCAGAATTTTCAAACCTGTTGAAAGGAATTATTTCATGATTTGGATCCTGCTAAGATGCTCCTTATAATATTTTCATTCATTTGTGATATCAATTTAAAATACTTACTACTTAAAAGTATAGATAAAGATTTTTTTTTTGAAAATTTCAAAATATCTAGTACTCCTCCGCCAATCTATACCAAAAAAGATTCTTCAAAATTTTCACGCTAAAGCCACCCAACCACCCACTTTCCACAGCCTAACCTTACTATGCCAGGCTTCGAGCGTCGAACAGAAAACTGAGCGTCGAACAGAAAACTGTTCGGCGCTCGAAGCGACAAGATGTCTGCGAAAGCACACAGAGGGAGTCAATTATTTCCTGAGGATGCCCCTTGGAGGGGTGAAACACGTGTCGAAGACCATCAAGTTTTTGTTTTTGTTTTCGCGCTAGTGCTGTCCCCGGATTTGCCCTGACTAGCCTGGCATAGTAAGGTTAGGCTGTGGAAAGTGGGTGGTTGGGTGGCTTTAGCGTGAAAATTTTGACGAATCTTTTTTGGTATAGATTGGCGGAGGAGTACTAGATATTTTGAAATTTTCAAAAAAATCTGAATATAGACTTCCGCAAAGTCACGCCTGAATCAATTAACTAATATAGATAAAGACTAAAACTATTTCACAATGCCATTCTTCGTAATTTTTATATCCCAAAGTGACCAAAGCGGTAAAGTATTATGTGATTCTCACACAACATAATAAACTAGTACAACTCGCATTAAACTATTTAGTAATCGATCATTCGACATTCAGCTGCGATGCGATCTCGAGATGATAGCGATATCGATAAGATCGTTGTGACTCGTAACTAATCGATCGAAATGCTAAAATGCTTACACGCTTGGGTGAATGTGAATTGTTTGGTTAACGTTTATTGACTTTGGTAATTGACCCTGTCCCACACCTTGCTGTAGGTACCTACATATTTACTAATTTTATAAAGAGAGATACTTATGTGAAGGGCAATCTCCCTATTAACGGCTATTAAAAAAAAAACAATTTGAGAGACATTATTTCAGATGACATCATCATTACATAGTATAATACAAAGTCGCTTCCCGCTGTCTATCCCTAGGTGTGCTTAGATCCTTAAAACTACGCAACGGATTTTGATGCGGTTTTTTTTATAGATAGAGTGATTCAAGAGTAAGGTTTAAATGTATAATACATGCATAATATAGTACAGAAACAAAGATAATTTCAGAGGTTTCTAATGTGATGTGTGATGTGACCCGTGCGAAACCCGGGGCGGGTCGCTAGTAGGCTATAAACTAAGCTACGTATTTAAACCGGGTCAATTCGAATTGTGCCCGTGGTAGTTATGCGATAAAGTAAGGACAGTATGTATTTCAAGGTAGTAGGTAGACAAGTACCTAGGTATTTCAGGAAAAAAATCCATTTCAGAATCATTTGCCCCACGAGCACGTGCAGTTTAATTTGCCTAATTTGTTCGTATAAACTCGCTATTGATATTTATTTTCGAAATCACCGAGATTTCGAAATCTTAATACTATCTATTTATGGCATAAAAACTATTTGTTTTACAACATCCAAAATTCTGTTTGTTGCCTCAAATCATAACACGTTTTGATAGTGATTTTATTTGTAAAACATCATTTTCCCGATTATTATAATCCTGCGAATTTTATTTTTATTTTAAAGCCAATTTTTCTACCGTGCCTACTTTTGTAATGTCCAAAAACACTAGAAAAAAGCTCAACCTATGTAAGTAAAGATAATATATTTACTAGATAACTTATGTTTTGGCGTAATTTACACAATTGGCTTAGGTAAATGTCTACTTACTTGTATAAATATCATGATACATAAAGGTGCATAAAACATAGACTATTTGCTTCAAACAAAAAACACCTAGGTACTTGCAACGTACCTATGTTTTCTTATATTTTAATATGGTCATTAAACTTAATTAGAATCTGCGTAGGATAATAATAAAACCAAATAAGATTTGTGTATTAAGATATAAAGTTCATTCGTTTAATTAAACCTTCATTACCTTAAAGGAGAACAGGTTATTTCAATTTCAAAAACGTTATTAGAAGTGTGTCGGGTTCGTAGCAAGTGGAGATCTGCGGTCTCTGCCTACCCCTATGATGGGAAACAGGCGTTTATGTATGTATGTATGTAAAAACGTTATATCACTTGAGTTGATCGCTCATACAAATACAGACCGATTGTTGATACTGTTGGCTATTGAAATTTTCTTATTTTTATAAAAAAACTACTAAGTATGCACAAAACTGCTAACCAGCAAATTAGCATTAACAAGCTAAATTGTTTCTGAAATTAGTCACCAGAAATGTGATGAATCAAAGCTAACTTTAGATAATGAACAGAATTAGGTATTATTTTATTTATAAGAAGATGAAGATCTGACTGCCCTGTAGACATTTAGGTAATGAATATCTGGGGACCGAGCTCTGCTCGGGTGCAATTAGAGAAAAATTGAAAAAGAAAAAAGAACAAAATAAAACTTACAAAAAATAAACTTCCATTGGCTGAGATTCGAGCTCGCGGCCCTAGGTTGACAGGCGCACACCCGACCACTCAGCCTCTTTAGTCTCAACAAATTGCGTGAAATCACGAACCACATTACATTGGTAAATCTTTTTGCGTGAAAATACCAAGAAAACGATTTTTTTCAGATAATATCGATCTAGGTAATAGCTAGGTCTCATATTATGAGAACTAGTTTCATATTATGAGATCATACAAATTCATGAAACCAAGCGCGTAGGTGAACTCATAAACCGTGGATTGTTAATTGACCGAATAATAAAAAATAAGTTACCGGCAAATTATGCCCATTATAAGTAAAGGCCAACATTATGTGAACGATACTATATTTACTTTTATAACAATGGTTGTTGACAAATGGTCCTACCTTATTAGATGTTTGTATGACCATGTTCGCATGAGTCAAATGACACACTGATACATTTGACTCATTCGCAAAATATGGTGAATAATTGGTACTCCTACTCTATGAATAAGTTTTCTTATAAGTCGAATTCAGTCAGATTTTGTGGTTTTAGTGAGTTTACGAGAACATTTAGATTTTTGGAATTTATTCTGTAGAGTCTGTAGTATGAATGATCATAAGAGAATCATTTGTCAACCAGGATGTTGATGATGCTAAATAAAAAAAAAGTAAGCTAAAGTAGCAATAGGGGGTTGTACTGTATAGTAGGTACAAATCAATATCTTAGGATAATTGGTGACTTAATTCTGTTTTCTTGAGGTACTAGATTCGTACCCTTATAAATGTGAAAGTGTGTTTATTTGTTTGTTTATTTGTCCTGCTTTCACGTCAAAACAGAGCGACGGATTGACGTGATTTTTGTGTGGAGATAGTTGGAGGGCTGGAGAGTAACATAGGCTACTTTTATCCGGGTACCACGCGAGCGAAGCCGCGGGCAGCAGCTAGTAGGTACATATATCAGAAGGTCAAAAAGTACATTTCTCGCATTTTAATAGTTTGTATTCTCGTTGATCAAAGACCATAAAGATTTTAATAACAATTTATTCAAAAATAAAAAAACCCGGCTGAACTGAAAAGTTGGAAACAGCATTTTATCTTATCAATCACAAAATTAAATTACAATTTTCGATCGAGCGAGCGAAGCGAGCGAAGATCTTAGTGGTAAGTTGGGCGATTTTGCTTTGTATGTTTGTATGTTTGTATGTTTGTATGTTTGTATGTATGTTTCACGAATTGTTGTTCGCGCATAACTGTCGAACCGTTCATCCAATCTGCATGAAACTTGGTAGGTCAATAGGTTGTAGTAAGGAAATTTACGGTGGAGCATATGAGCTTAATCGATGAAGGGGTTGTGAAGATATTAGGTTCCCAAGGGGGTAATTTTTTTTTAAAGTTTCACAAATATATTGAGTGGGGTGTCAAACGAAAGGGCTTGTTTTGTACATTCCAAAATGGTTTTTATTTTTAATCTAGGATATATAGTTTTTGAAATACGACCAAAGAACAAAAACTACGAAACCAGAGCTGCAAGAGCTCCCGTTTCATAGAGTTTCGATGTCTTCGTAGCTCATTGACTGGTCGGTCTTAAAAAGAGAGTGGCATCATTGCGGTTTGGTTTGCAATGATTTTAGATGCTACTTGATTTATTTTCGTGATAAAAAAAAATTTTGATAAAGAATGAAAATAATTGGGGTAAAAAAAGTTAAGTAAACAAATATATTGAGTGGGGTGTCAATTGAAAGGTCTTTATTTGTACATTCCAAAATAGTTATTATTTTTATTCTAGGACGTATACTTTTAGAAATACGACGAGAATTCATAAAAAATATGAAATAAATGAAAAATTAGACACAACATTATGTATTGCATGCATGTGTTAGATTCTATAAATATATTGGTAAATAACATAAATCAATTCGTAATTTTTTAGATACCTTGGTAATTGTAAAGTGAATATTGTATCAGTATTTAGGATTTATTATTTGATATTAGACTCATTTCCGTTGTTATTTAAATTGAATAAATAATAGCTGTTGAAAAGAAACAATAATATAATAATAATAATAATATATAATAATTTCGTATAGGTATTTATAATTAATAATATCTATGATTTTTAGAATGTAATTCAACTTCATAACAATTTATTTTGATATCTATTAACGGACATCCGTTTAATTAAAAATATATATTAGTTAATTGTTTAAAATGTGTTATATATGTGTCAAAATTCGTAATATAATTATTAAAGTGTATTTCAATAATAATAACAATTTATTTCAATAAATAAATTGTTATTGGTAGTCAGAGGTGGTGCAGAACAAGTAGGGTACTATAAAAACGGTATCAAAGTCGAGAGGGGGCTCAGTTCGTCAGTTTTGGCATAGTTGGTCAGTTTGGCAGTTTGGCTCAGTTGGACTCTGTTGGATAGAGTTGGTTGGAAGACACGAGAGAGGCAGTACCTGGGAATACTTGTTTTGCACCCTGTCGGCGTTTTGTCCGGCTCTGAGTACCTACCTACCCATCTTAAAACAAGATAAGTAATTTTTATCGCTATATTTTTCATTGCTGTTCGCTACATTCAAATATTTTATGTAAAAGGTTATTTGGCTGTCCTAGATTAAAGTAATAAACTTTAATATAAGATTTACCTAGTTTTAAGGAAAGGTAGTTCTTTAAAGAAGTGTATCACTATAATAAAATACAATGATTTTGATTTTAAGACTATTTATTTTTATGATTATTACCATTTTTCTTAAAAAGGTAGGTATCTCTCCTTACATCAGAAGGTGGGATTCGAACTTATTCTAATACATTTTTGAAAATTTCAGAAAGAATTCCAATGGCTTGGAAGGTCTGAAAGCGATTCGCAACGCTGTGTCTACAAAACGCCCACCGCCGCGCCGCCATGACGATGATGATGTTCCGTCTCCAATTTTCCACCCATCGAAGGAAAATTTCTGCAGGCTGATGCAATAACATCGAGGTTCTCACCAACAAGAAGGGAGCAGTATTTCTTCTGACGCAAAGGCCGGTAAGGCCCTGAAGGGCTCTGTGCTATTTTGGTTCGAATCATGGAGTCCTGAAAGTGAATTTCTTTGTTAATTTTTGTAATGATGAATCTATTACGTAATACCATGTAATACTAAGGAAGTTTTTACTGAAATCAAATTGTCAGAATTTATGTAGTATGGTACTACTACTTACCTATAAGCGATGTAGATGTTAAGGCTGTAGTCCTCAACATTAACGTATCATATAAATCAGTCGGTCCAAATTAGATACTCGTAGAAACAGAACCTTTTTAACTATATTTGATTATAAGGCAGATTATTAAATAACTGTTTATAATTATACTCGGAAGGTACTTTTTTGTTTTGCAAGGCAATGGATAAAATTCGTTATAATATCGATTCCATGTCATGTATTTCATTTGGATTGCACTGGCCAGTTTTTCTGTATCTAGTGGAGGGTAGAACCACATTGTGTAAAACGGTAGATGGATTGACAAAGTTTTGTTTACGTTGAATCTAAAATCTTTTTATTTTTGTCAAGGAGAGAGATTTGTTCACGGTAGTTGATTATTATCTCGTGAATAATAGTGTTGTGTTTGTTTGTGAAGTTTCATGTCAGTACTGGCCGAGCGGGTTGTGAAAGGTATTAGGTACGTATTTTTTAGAAAATTACTAAGTTAATTCTGGGTACGTATAACGTAGTGACTGAGACGCAACAAGCTGCTAGCTTGCCTGGTGAACAGTCTAGACATCACTTGGCAGCAGTGATGGGACTGAACATGACAGGTTTAGCTGATAGGTGAGAGGCTGCTAGCTTACCTGGTGAACAGTCTAGACATCACTTGGCAGCAGTGATGGGACTGAACATGACAGGTTTAGCTGATAGGTGAGAGGCTGCTAGCTTACCTGGTGAACAGTCTAGACATCACTTGGCAGCAGTGATGGGACTGAACATGACAGGTTTAGCTGATAGGTGAGAGGCTGCTAGCTTACCTGGTGAACAGTCTAGACATCACTTGGCAGCAGTGATGGGACTGAACATGACAGGTTTAGCTGATAGGTGAGAAGCTGCTAGCTTACCTGGTGAACAGTCTAGACATCACTTTGCAGCTGTGATGGGACTGAACATGACAGGTTTAGCTGATAGGTGAGACGCTGCTAGCTTGCCTGGTGAACAGTCTAGACATCACTTGGCAGCAGTGATGGGACTGAACATGACAGGTTAAGCTGAGACTTTAGGTATTGATTGATAATGACTGTGACGTAGGTAAATGAACTTAAAAAATTCGGGCTATTATTACTTTACCTACTTCATTTTGTGTTAAGATTATTGTTTTCTGATATTATGTCTGATGATAGTTATAACTACCTAAACAGGCTATGTACTTGCATAATACTTCGAGGACGAAGTAATTTGCAGAATGGCCGTGTTAGATTCTATAAATATATTGGTAAATAACATAAATCAATTCGTAATTTTTTAGATACCTTGGTAATTGTAAAGTGAATATTGTATCAGTATTTAGGATTTATTATTTGATATTAGACTCATTTCCGTTGTTATTTAAATTGAATAAATAATAGCTGTTGAAAAGAAACAATAATATAATAATAATAATAATATATAATAATTTCGTATAGGTATTTATAATTAATAATATCTATGATTTTTAGAATGTAATTCAACTTCATAACAATTTATTTTGATATCTATTAACGGACATCCGTTTAATTAAAAATATATATTAGTTAATTGTTTAAAATGTGTTATATATGTGTCAAAATTCGTAATATAATTATTAAAGTGTATTTCAATAATAATAACAATTTATTTCAATAAATAAATTGTTATTGGTAGTCAGAGGTGGTGCAGAACAAGTAGGGTACTATAAAAACGGTATCAAAGTCGAGAGGGGGCTCAGTTCGTCAGTTTTGGCATAGTTGGTCAGTTTGGCAGTTTGGCTCAGTTGGACTCTGTTGGATAGAGTTGGTTGGAAGACACGAGAGAGGCAGTACCTGGGAATACTTGTTTTGCACCCTGTCGGCGTTTTGTCCGGCTCTGAGTACCTACCTACCCATCTTAAAACAAGATAAGTAATTTTTATCGCTATATTTTTCATTGCTGTTCGCTACATTCAAATATTTTATGTAAAAGGTTATTTGGCTGTCCTAGATTAAAGTAATAAACTTTAATATAAGATTTACCTAGTTTTAAGGAAAGGTAGTTCTTTAAAGAAGTGTATCACTATAATAAAATACAATGATTTTGATTTTAAGACTATTTATTTTTATGATTATTACCATTTTTCTTAAAAAGGTAGGTATCTCTCCTTACACATGCAAGTATTTTTTACCATGAAGAGCTAGCGCAATAGGCATACTCGGCAGTAGTAGCACTTGAAATTATAGGGGTAGTCAGAAGAAAGTCCAAATGTAAGCCATCTACGGTGCGCGAGATCTCAGTTCGGGGCGAACTACTAGTATTAATAGGTATCTAGGTATCTAGGGTTCGATGCCGTGCGCATTTTCCTAAACGTTGTTGTGACAGTTGACACACAGATGGCTCTGTGTGTAAAATTAAAAGCGTGTAAGATATTTCTTAAATATGAGATATCTCCTAAATGGCTGAACCAATTTCGTTGCAGTTTGTTCTAAACGTTGCCTGTGACTAAATATAAAGTTTTAGTATGCATTTTGTTTAGCAATTCTGTTTAGGGCGAAAACTAGATTTTCAAAAATTTTGAGACTCGATTTAGTCTTCGAAGACGTCATGTTAGATTTTTTTTAAAAATAAATTTGATATCAGTCCACCAACTTCTTGATTTTGACATGGATTTTGATATGATGGCGTGATTTTCATTTTGAAAATTCACACATTGTTGCATTTTCTAGCCGCACTATTTGATTTATCGAAATAAAAAGTATCCTAGAGCACAATCGAGATAGAGACGATTCTAACGATACCTCATTCATCAAAATCCATCCAGCCGTTTAGGAGTAACGTGGTAATAAAGAATATTACTTACATACCCACGAACATACATAGAAACGCGCGATCTACATAACCCTGTCTGACTTGACAGTCAGCCGGGTAAAAAAAGATATTTTATGTAAACAATAATATTTAATGTAGGTACTAAAACCCATTAAAAATTGCGAAATTTTGATCTCCCACATGATTTCAAAGGCCAGTGTGAATGGTTCAAATGAACCCATTGAAGTTGATAGCTGTCTATACCAGCTGGTTCTAAGGACCCTTGAAGTAAACGCACGTCCATTAGAATTCATTGATTTGTAATAACGCCTACGAGTTGCTACTTGCACTCTTTATCAATGAAATGCGATTGAACTTTTCATTTTCATGCACAGGGTGGTTGCAGACTGTAATAGTTGGGAACTATTTTGGAAGCTACTTTGAACGCGCGGTTTTTTTTTTCCAAAGAAACCAATAGTCCTTTAATTTTTCTGATCCCATTCTAGCCCCGCGTCTTTAGTTCGATATTTTTTAATTACTTTGTTTCCCTAATTTTACATAAAAAATAAAATAAAAATGGCAAATGCAAAAAAAGTGCGATGCCAAAAAAAAAAAGAGAAACCAATATTTGTATGAAAACTTTTCCCCTCCATTTCCACCCCTTCAAAAGTATCTAAAAGTACTGAAACAACATTTTAAGCCTGAAATACTTACCAATTATACGAGATTAAAACGATTGTCAAATTAACACTCTAATGAAAACTAATATGATAGCTTGTGAAGATTGTAAAGATGAACTTTTCAATCAATATCTGCGATTGGTATTGTCAGGGGCGGATTAAACGTCGTGAGCGCCCTAGGCAAGCTCCTCATGGGCGCCCCTCTGGTAACAAACTATCAAATACCGTATCTGGACAAGCCTCTGACTACCCAAGGGGGTAACTCTGACTACTATCACATTCTTGAATTGTTTACGATTTTTAGAAATCCGTAAATAGGATAAAATCTTCTTCCTGGTACTAACGAACTTGAAACTTATCATAAGTTTGCTGTGCTCAAAGACTCGCTGCCTGTCGGTTCCTATTCTACGGTGCGGTCAAACATAACTCACTTTACTCGCAATATACCTACTCATAAAGTTAAAATGCGAGCGAAGCGAGCTTTAATCAAGCGAGCGAAGCGTGCCGAATTTTTGTAAGGAAAATGTAACATGTGGCACTTGATTTTGTTTGCATTGATCATAGAAATAGAAAAAGCTCGCTGCTTGTCGGTTCTTATTCTGTCGTCAGACATAACTCACTTTGTACTCGCAATATAATGTACTTATGAAGTTAAATGCGAGCGAAGGGAGCAATTTTTTTTAACTCAAATGTAACATGTTACATTTGAGTTAGCACTGATTTTGTTTGCGGTAATCAAAGAAAAGGCTCGCTGCATGTCGGTTCTTATGCTGTGGTCAGACATAACTCACTTTATTCGCAATGTATTTACTTATGAAGATAAATGCGAGCGAAGCGAGCAGATTTTTTTTTATGACAAATGCAACATGTTTCACTTGATTTTGTTTGCGGTGATCAAAAAAAAGGATCGCTGCTTGTCGGTTCTTATTCTGTGATCAGTCAGACATAAATCACTTTACTCGCAATAAAGGTACCTACTTAGGAAGGTAAATGCGAGCGAAGTGAGCAGATTTTTTTTAAGACAAATGCAACGTGTGACACTTGATTTTGTTTGCGGTGCTCAAAGAAAAGGCTCGTTGCTTGTCGGTTTATTTCATGATTGATTCGATCTTTACTATCCGATATCTGGTTATCGATCCGCTGGAAAAACGAATGGCTTTCGAACGATCCAAAAAAATCGCCAGATCGTACCTATGTTCGTGACTATCATCCCTCTCACACGGCTCACGACCGACCCGCGCCCTCCGCGTAGCAGCGCCGGCGGCTACGCGGAGGCGCCCTGCACCCCAACATCGCAATTTTGTCTTATTTAAATTTAATCGGGTGACTTACAAATAATCAAGAAGACGGGACGCGCTTCGGAAGCGCTATGGAATTAGCGCTTTTTAATTACCCAACTATTGTAGGGTAGGGTATTGTAGCAAATGAGTTTAATGATATTTCGCAATAATAAGTGGTCTATCAATCATATTATCTAGTCGTGTGTCTGCAGGCTAAGCTTGATAAAATCAATAGCATTGTACGATAAACTTGACGGCTTTTCATATCATCTGGCGTAAAGCTGGTTAATTATAAGACAGTTCTTTTATGTTTTGAATTATTTCTATTATGGTGCTGTATGAAATGTTCAACAATACTTATTGATTTACTAGCTGTTTGTACCCGACATTGCCCGGCTGAAAGAGCCGGGTAAATGCAAATTTTATTTCATAATGTCTTAACAATTTCGAACAAAAAAAAACATCCAAATCTTTATAGCCCAAACAAAAAAAACAACTCAAATAATATTTCAGACATCTGGCAATTGATTTTTAATTACTTACATATGTTTATAACAGAAAACGATAGGTTCCTGTTAAAATACTTCGCTAAATTTTGGTTTTGACTTGACATTTCTATCTTGGTATGTACTACGCCACCCACTGTTTTGTCCAGAAAAAATGTTAACATTGTCATAAATCTTTTATTGAACAAAAAATATACAAAAACCGACAGAGCACAATTAAGGCATTCTATTTACGAGTATGATAAAGGCGTGACCAGACCACTTATGTCCGCTCAAAATGTACAACTCCATATAAGGAGTTGTCACTTTGGTAACCCGCCGACGCAGTGTGTCACCGGCCTTATTTGTGAGTTTCACATGAATTTAATCATATTTCGAGAATCACTTATTATTTTATATTTACTAAACATGACTTCTTACAAGTTCATCTACAATTATGTTAGAATTTAGCATGTTTGAAACCATCTTCTATCTCCTGAAATTTAGTTTATGATTCGTTCAGGGGCGCGGCTTCGCTCGCGTGGACTACTATTTTTTTATCCCACGGGAACTATGTATTTTTCCGGGATTTTTCCGAGAGAAAAAGTAGCCAATTTCCTATTTTCGATCATTGTCAATCTAAATTTTAAATTTTAGACAAATCGGTTTAGTGGTTGGCGAGTTATATAGTCCTCTATAACTCGCCAACCACTAAACCGATTTGCCTAAAATTTTACTTTGAAAGTTTGGATGGATGGATGGATGTATGTTTGTTCAGGAACAAACATACATCCATCCATCCAAACTTTCAAAGTAAAATTCCAATGAAAAATCAATAAGTAAACCAAAAACTATAGACAGCTTTCTTAAACTAAATAAACAAATTAAATTAGGTACAAAATGAAATGAGAAACAGAGAAAATGATTCAGTAGATTTTCGCAAGCGCCTTGAATGAACCAATCAATTGTACCGCAAGGCATTGTTGCAAACGGACAGACAGACACGTCTGGCATATCTTTCCGGTGGGAAGACACAAGGTGTCTTTACAATTGGGCCATGGTGGTTTCTTTGTTTTGAACTGTGGAAACATCCTCTGTAACTTACGGTACGGTCTCACATAACTGTCAATTTAGCACAGACAGCTTCAGATAATGTTTTTTTACTAGGAAAGAGATGATAGAAATAGCACTTCGTCATTTGAGCTAGGTAGGTACAGGAAACCAATAGTTTCAATTTGTTCAATTTGTTGCATGGTGATATTGGGATACCTTTTAGTCAACTACGGGGATAAAAAAGCCGCTATAGCAAAATCACAATAGACATACATACATACTTACATACATACATAAAATCACGCCTCTTTCCCACAGGGGCAGGCAGAGAAATTAAAATAAAAATTGCAATATATTATGCCTTTCTTGTCACTATGAAAAGAGACGGCATAAAGTTCAATTCCTATTATGATTCTGCTATAACGCCCTTTTTAACCCTACTTTTGTTACAATATCTAATGGTTATCTTTAAACCAGAAGTAAATAGTTTCTAAACATAAATTTAAAGGTGAAAACGGGGTAAATCTTCGAAATTTCGTTTTTCAATTTTTCTCTACTAAGTAGGTATTTCATTCTGCCAAGTTAGCCTGTTTTAGTTAAGTTTTAGTAAGTTTATGAATAAAAATTTTGTGCCGAAACGCTATTTGACAAATTACAACTAGCTGCTACTGTATCAACGATTATAACACTTAAATCATTTCATACCAATAATTTAAAAAGTAGCCGTTACACTATCATTCAATCTCTTACTAACCAAATAAGCAAATCGAATCACCTACCTAAATCATTAAGCCCAACATCTCAATCAACATTTCAACACCATGTTGCCGACAGTATCTCAATCAGCCAGCCAGGGTAGGTAGACTAAGCGATGACGGGCCATTTAGTTGTGTAAGTGATATTTAGGTTGAGATAAGGATCAAACGTGTTGCGTTCGTTCTCATGCTTAGTTTTATTTTCTGTAGTGCCATGGGCGGTAATGCAACACGCCTCCTTAGAAATGTTCCTTTGATGTGAGCAGAACTTATCGAGAAAAATCATTTAGCAACAGAAATAAAATATGAGACCCTTATTACAATAGGACATGCCTATCCTTAATTTTTATCTTAATTAAGGCCTCACCGCCTCACAGTGAAAGAACAAAATTAAAGTGTATCTGACTACCCCTGCACATTGGTAGAGAATCTCAATTATTTAAAACTATTGTATTGCTATGACTAAGGTAGTCATGATCCTGTTTTTATTTTATTTCTACCCCTTTCCGCGATCGTAAATAGTAACACCATCATCATCATCAGCCTATAGCAGTCCACTGCTGGACACAGGCCTCTAATGAGCGCCATCGCGCCCTGTCTTCAGCTTGACGCATCCAACTTGTGCCGGCAGCCTTTCGCAGATCGTCACTCCACCTGGCAGGACAATTAGTAACGTAGGTATGTAAATTGATCAAACAAGTTTTCCAAGTCGTTTTCCTAATTTTATTGCATTAGCAAATCCGGTCACACGCCTTTGTGTGCAAATTATATGGATGACGTCTAGAATTAAAAAAATATCATCTGGCTTTAGATAATTTAGAATGATTACAATCAGAGTTTTACATTGTTTTTAGCTATTTAATATTCAATTATTTGTGTAAGTAATTACTTGTAAACAATCGGCTCAGAATTCGCTGAATGCTATGGATTATTGAGCGAGCGAAACCTAGCGAAAATAATTCTCCCAGACACGATTCGACGGAATTTTTTTTTATTTCTAACCTATATCTTCTTACTGACTAATTATTGTATGCCAACACTGATGGTAACATAGGGGAACACTAAACATAAATTGTCATCTTAATTTGTACCTATGTTTTGCAATAAATGACATTCTAATTCTAATTCTAATTACTGCAGGGCAATAGTCTTCCCCGTATCTTATTCTTGTCCTTTTTCCACTAATCTTTCTTGAGTTGCTAAATGTTTTCTTTAAATAAGCCGTACAATCAAACTGTTCCACATGCGTCAATGAATGCGGTTCATACATCCGAAACAATTCAGACTTCAAACAAAGGGCCAACCACCGACAAGGGTGTAAGAAGTGTATCGCGCCATCTAGCGGAGTTTCCCCACATCCGCGCCGCCGCAGAATGGAACAATTAAACTCTTGCGCAAGCGTCTGACAATAACGGTGGGGTGACCAGCTGGTGAGGGGTTTCACGAACCTCCTTTGAAGTACGATTTTTTTTTTTTTTTTAATCAAGCTCATTTGATCTCTTCCAACTGCTGGGCAAAGATCTACCTCAAGTTCTATCGCTCGCTGCGCCCACCAGCCTTCTTCGAACGCATTGATATCAATATCATTATAATAAAAGCAAACATTTACAAGTCAAAACACTTGTCACACTTTGATAACTGATTTTCAGCTACGAAAAGCACATAGGTAAACAAATTGTATATGTAGAAATTGAATGATATTCTTCCTCCAAACTCTCTACTAAACCCTGATGTCTTTATATCTCAAGAGCTTTTAACTAATCTATATTTTCTGAACCATATTTCCAATTAGCATCTTTTTTTTTTTAAGATAGGTTAGCTCTTGACTTCGCTCCTTGCCTAGGCATGGTTCTTGCTAAATGAAACAATGTCTGATTTGCTTTGTAGTTCCACGACTCCATCTTATTCTTTCTTCTTAATCGATTGGATCCCAATTTTTCTATGAAGACTGTGTTGCTAAACAAGAACCCATTTCCCACAAAACTTTGAAGCATGGTCACTAATCCAGCAGCTAACCCAATAACCCTGAATCAAGAAAAGTGGCGACTCGGACAAATCGTATCCGACTTCATTCATTAGCAGCTACACAATGCAAGGTGGTCAGATCGACCCACTTAGCATGCTAAATGACCTGTTTAGGAAAACAATGATGGCTGACCTTTTCAATATTTTTGTGGAAAACGAATTAATTTACCTTTGAGCCATTCTGAATTGTGTGGTGCGCAACGCATTTATAAACATTTTCAATTAAAGCCAGAGTTAGCTACTAGCTCATACGAACATCACACTAATTATTGTAAATGAGAAAGTTTGGATGTTTGGATGGATGGATGGATGGATAGTTTGTTTTTTTATAACTCGAGAACCACTGAACCGATTTGGCTGAAATTTAAAATATAGATAGATAATGACCGGGTAACACGCGATCGAAGCCGTGAGTGCAAGCTAGTTTTTCATAAATTGTCAATGTGATTTTCTGTGAGATCAAAAAATAGACTGCCTTAACAATCAAGGAAATAAGAATCATTTATTGTAAAACTGTTATCTAGTTAAATTGTCGGCCTAGATCTCCAGCAGTTCTAAAAACTCCTCCATTAGAGTTGGTCACTCTCTTATAGTACCTACCTTCTTAGTTCTTGCTTACGTCGTACATTCTTAGAATTCATCAATTCGCAGAATTGAACAAAGATGAAGGAAAATATTGTAGGTACACGTTGAATGCAGTTTACATAGACGAAGAAAACTTAGCGCTAAACAGTTTATCTAAATATTTTTTAATTAAATAATAAGTATTGAAATTTTTCATAAAAAATTTCAGTATGAATAGTGATCGCGAAAGTTTAAAAAAGACTATTTTTAATTAATTTCATAAATTTCTTTTAATACCCGTTACATAGGACATAACATAACCCTTGTTTTTTTGCGTTACCCAACACTGTCTTGCTTTATACTTTTCCTTATACTTATCCCAAACCCTTTGAAACCTTTAAAAGCTTATCAGTTATGAAATATGACATTAAATAAATATAAATCTTACTGATGTGTTCCAAAGCAATAAAATCGTGATTTCATTTGCTCTTAACAATGGAACCTCAACAATGTGGGTTCGATACCCGGTCAAGGTAATATTTGAGTGACGAGCATTATGTATTGGTTATCGAGTTGAATAAGGTTTATGAGTGACATAATGTAATTTACTAGTGCATATGCCAAAGCGAATTTATCGAGCGCTGCATCTACAAAACACAATACATTGTATGTTTTATATTTCCACCATAGTTTTCTGTTTTGCTCATCATTTTAAGAGAAAAGAGGTAAGTAAGTACTTATTTTTATTAGTAAGTATTTATTTTTTTATACTAGTAAGGTACCCAACACTGTCTTGCTTTATACTTTTCCTTATACTTATCCCAAACCCTTTGAAACCTTTAAAAGCTTATCAATTTTGAAATATGACATTAAATAAATATAAATCTTACTGATGTGACAAGCATACGGCCCACCTGGTGAAAAGCGGTTACCGTTGCCTATAGACGCATGTGACACCAGAGGAGTCACACTCACGCTGCTGACCCTAAGAGGAATCACTGCGCCGACAACACAATGGACTAGACTGGTCCACCAGTTGTCACCGCAGAGCTCTGGCAACCTTACTCAAAGCAGGAACACAATACCATTCGAGAATGATGCTATTTGGCTGCGATATTCTGTAAGGCGGTACATACTTAAACATAATTATGATGAAGGAAACCTCAGTGAAAGAAATCTGTTAGTTTGTATGTTCATAGGAGCTAACTCTTGTGGACGGAGTTCTTAGGCCGCCTGGCCCTTTTCATTAGATCACGTATTTTCTATTAGCTAAGGTCCTAAGTACCACCAGTTAAACAGACTGGAAGAGGTCTCTTCTTCGGAGGGCACCTGTGTTAGTGAAACGTTCAATGATAGCACATTTACTTTATCTACGGCTCAGCCTCCCGTTGCGTATCCGTCCACATAATCCATCCACAGGTTGTCTGGTAGAGATCGCTTTTTAGCAACAAGACCGCTAATTGTATATCATATTTAAGTTATTTTAATTTGTTGTGTTGTTTTTCTTTTATTATGTGGTGTGCATTAAAGTATTTTCTATCTATCGAACTACTATTAGTTTGCCTCTAAGCGCTGTTCAAATCAGTTTTTGTCTAGAATTATATAATCTGTGGTATAACCTCTATTCCCGCGAGTATCACGAGGCTCTTTTAGAAGGCTTTTTATGAGACAAATCAATTGCACCGCTACTATAATTTGCCACAGCACAAAAACACACATTGTGATCCCAATGCCAATGCCTCATCCAATTGAGCAAAAAGCTAAAACTGCAATACCCTTGTGATTTGTTTACACGAGTTTAGTAACTAATGCTGTACTTGAAACATCTAATATCAGAAGACATGAAAAGTTTATTTGAAGCAAAAAAGGTAAAGAAAATAAAGTAAGTAAGGAATTTCGCATGAGCAAGTGGTCAACTTAGAAAATAAAGTAGAAAAGTACGTTCTTTAAAAACTTCATTTTTTATTGAACTATGAAAATTGCACAGCTCATGGAAAAAATATTAAAGGATAAAAGTTGTGCTCGGTGTTTTATTTATTAATACTAACTTATACAAAATCAAGATTCAGTGTGAGGAAAGCGACCCAATAAAGCCTTACATGTCACACGCTGAATTAATTTTCTATTTGGTAGGTCAAGATGATGTTGTAAAATTAGTTCAAGAGAAACGATAAAAAACTACTATTTTGGGAAAATTTGACGCCATGTTATTTCTGTACCACAGACCTAACATAAATAAACAGCCTTTCCAAAAAAAACTGCTTATTGACAATTTCCATTATTTTGTCGCTCATCTCCCCGATTATTAGTACTAACTATGAGTAACTAAGGTCTTCTACTTCTCTTTCGCTACACTCTTGACAGAGTGGTCGTGGTCGTCATGTCGGAGGGGGTTGTGGCGGCTTTGACGATCCTACGCCATTCGTCTCGTATCGCAGCCCTTCTGGTGCATTCGTGTAGTGGACCGTCCAATGCAGTCTTGATTTGGTCGGTCCATCTCATGGGTGACCTGCCACGTGCTCGTGTGCCCTCAACTCGACCCTGCACCACAAGGCGTTCTATGGACACCTCTCCGCGTCGCGATACGTGCCCGAAGAAAGTGAGGTCTAGTACTAACTATAAGTAACTAAGGTCATTAAAACAAGGCATGGGATGATCTCAATTACCATTATTGTAATTGAAAGATTACAGTGGGCCATAGGGCATCGCGCAATGGCCGTGTGCGAAGAGTTTTTGTTGTGTTTTGGATTCGTTTCGACATTCTTGCTATGGGAACTGTATGAATTAGTTTATCGAGCTTCTGTTTTTTTAAGGTTGTATTGTAAAACGTATCTTCAGTGTGTGGCGGTTTCCGAACGAAACTCGCGCTCACTTTAGCACCGAGCCAATCAGAACCTCGGGCCTTTAGTTTTTGACAGATGACAAGTCGCAACTTGACCAGATTTTACCCGGCATCGTTTTCGCGAGCATTTCGAATTCCTTCCCAAGATTTTGGCTGGTACTCCATCCTCGCGAATAAATCTGCCAGGGATTTATCATAATCGTGTACTAGCGCTAAGAGAACTGTTTTTCATGTGGTATAGCCCGAAGGTGTAAAGTGATAATCTAGAATCAGTGGCGTTGAACATTGTGAACTGCCTATCGTCGTATTGACAATAATAAATTGTTACAACTGGAAAGAACTGTGTTTAGTGAAACATCACCCTTTACCAGCTCTTCCAAATTGGTGACCCCGTTCAACTCGCACGCAGTCAGTTGTAGGAGCGCAGAAAAGTCAAGGTTCCTACTGTACCTACACACCACTTACTAGTGGGGCGACCATCAGAGAGCCCGAATCGCTCTACGACCGAAGCCTCGATCATCGACACGACGGACTCAACACATTCGAAACAACGACGCCTCTAACTCTGGTTATCTCAGAGAACCACATCACCTGCGTGACGTCTCCTGTCCATCCCGCTGTACCTACTCTACAGAAGTTTCATCTGTTCGACGTACAAAGGGCACGGAAATATCAAGACAACGAGCTCCTCGCCCGGTGATATTGGTGGTCTTCTTGCAGATTCTACAGAAACAAACGGTCAGTGCGTTCCATATTATTTTACTACTGCAAACTTTCCCTGGTGCAGTATTCATTGTGGACAGTAACTTCAGTGACACTTTGTTCAGGATAGACTCACAGACAGTTTTAGTTTTTTTCAATAAGTATAAAAATTGCCTACTCTAAAAGAGAAATTAAACTTTAACCCTTAAGGTAGCAGAGCAATTTTTTTTTAAATTTAGCGAAAATTGTTTTTGAACTAGCTTATTTAGGCTATAGGGACACAAGAATAGTAAATAAAAAAAATCTTATTATTATAGTTTTCAAAAAAAGGCATGTATATTATACTATACAATGCCACATTCATAGAAAACAACACGATAATGAGCATGTATAGCATACTATACATTGCCACTATAGAGTTACGACGATACCTGTGGTACTGTGAGTGAAGATCCGGTACCAATGGTTAGTCATGATGAAGATGAGCTTGCCACTTCTGCAGATGATGAAAACCAAGTCAACATGAGACGTTAGATGACAATATTCCACTTACACCAGTTCTTCAAGAGATATTTCCGAGTCAATCGCAGGTATTTTATTTGAAATTCCGTTAGTACCCTCATTTCTATCTATGCCATCATCATCATCGATAATCCGCAGCTCGACTTCACCCACTGCTGGGTATAGGCTTCCGTTTGCGTTTGCCAATCTCCATGGTCCGCCGCTCTCCTCATCCAAGTCCGATCCCCAATAGATGCTATGTCGTCAGCCCATAGCGCTGCTGGACTACCGACGTTTCTGTACTCTGTTCTTGGTCGCCATTTAGTTATTAGCTTACTCCACTAATCGTTCTTGGCCTTTCCATGTGCCCTGCTCAACTCAAAATCAAAATTTTGACCTTTGTTCGATTTTGAATCTCGATTTTGGGAATACGGTCTTTATGCTGCCAAGCATAGCAAACTCCATGACTTTATGTGCCACGAAACTCAAATTCTGAATGCATGTCTGACTGACGTTACTAAGAGTGGACCCTAAAGAAAAGGTGTATAGCAACAAGTTGTTGTAAATACTGACAAAGAACGTTGCAAAGGAAAATTGAAAAGCAAACTCAAGATACCAGAAGTAAGAGAATGCTTTCAGCAAAGATGAAATAGTTGTTGTGCCTTATAAAGGTTCCTTATAAGGCACAATCATTTCATCAATGCTGAAAGCATTGTTATCTATCTTCAACAGACAAACATCGTCATCAGCTCTCATTTGATGAATAAAAAGGGCGCAGTTTGTAATATAATAAATATCACTAATACCGCGCATTGTTATTGTAGCCAAAAGGTATAAAATGCCGGATTATGTTGGAACCTTTTTACAGAACCTTTTGTCGGGGGTCTCCTCTTAGCAACTTCAGGCTTGCATAGAGAATTTGGGATTGATGGCACAGAAAGAAATGAGGATACTGGCGGAATCGCAAATAAATTACACTCTGATTGACTCGGAAATACCTCTTGAAGAACTGGTGTGTGTGAGTGGAATATTGACCTAATGTCTTTTGTTGGACTTGGTCTTCATTTTCTGCAGACTTCTGCAGATGAGAGTTGAGATCATCTTCATCATAACGGTTGGTTCAGTACTTACTACTTATCTAATAAATTTAGCCCATCTAAAGACGAATTTAGGGAAGGTGCCAGTGAGATCTCAAAAGATCCCACGTATTTCATCTTCACTACTCCTTCCGTCGCTTGAATCAGATTAGCATTTTCGTGACGAACTAGCAACAAAATCTGCTGCGACCGTTTTCTAGCACAAAATAGAATGAGATGCTGGACACCCAAAACCACAAAGCAAACAAAACTGCTATAAAGACGATAAAAACAAAACTCCTTTGTACTTACGGTAAGGGAGAAGATAATTTTTTTAACTTTGTGTCAAAAAAGTGCGCCAAAACCTTCAGAACCTTGTTGCCCAATGAGTGGCAATGTATATTATAGTATACATAACAAACAAGTACTACTTTGGTGAAAGTGTGGTAATGTATAGCATGCTATACACTCAAAGAAAACACATAAAATCTGGCAAAGTACATTACCAAAAAAGGTTTTTTTTGCACAGACGTACACGTTATATATTTGTTATCAAATGTTATGTAACATAAAGCATATTGTAAAGTAAAAATAATTAAAAAAAAATTATCTACCATGAACATCACGAAGCGTCAATGGGTGCCGTCAGAGTTTTGTGATTTTTGACTAAACTTTCAATCGCAATGTCAACATATATTTTTTCCAAGTAAGAAAATGAGTTGAGGTATTAGTTAAAAGAAAAAAATAAGTTCCATCAAATCTAGAATTGACGTGAGATTTTTTTGAATGTAATGTATAGTATACTTAACGAAGTTACTTTAAGGGTTAATATAATTGTACTTATCCACGCTTAACCTTGATAATCAGTGTTAAACCAGAGTGTTAGGTTTTTGTTAACCTGTCATAGGCTGTGGTGTTTCTTCAACATTTCTTCTAAACAAATTACCTCAATTTAAATTATAATAATAATAATAGATTTGACTCATACTTGACCCTACGGCATTATAGGGTTAACCTTTCATAATCTATAGTGTTTCACATGTTTAATACTTACTACTTAAAAATTTAAGATTGTAATATTTAATATTGGATACTTAATTTGATATTGTAATTTATTTTTTTTTCTAAATAGCGTTATCAGATAAGTTATTTTTTAAGCGCTGAAATATTTATAACTATGGAGGAGCAGCTAAAATCTTTACAGGAGCAAAACGCTGCTTTGCAGGAACAACTTGCGTCACTTGTTAATAACAAACATACTAACCTAACTGTGACTGACCACACCAACAACCCCGTACTCAATGTTTCTAAAGTTTCAATTAAGCTTCCTCCTTTCTGGGCCGACCGACCGGCTGTGTGGTTTGCTCAAGTAGAGGCACAATTCGAAATATCAAGCATCACAGCCGACTCTACCAAATACAATTATATCATATCACAGCTTGATACTAAACATGCGGCAGAAATTGAGGACATCATAACACAACCTCCAAAAACAGATAAATATGAAAAGGTTAAGGCTGAGCTCATACGACGTTTGTCTGCCACCGAAGAACAACGCATCCGAAAACTTTTGACTGATGAAGAGATTGGTGACAGGAAGCCATCTCAATTCCTACGCCATCTTCGCTCATTGGCAGGAACAATTATGCAAGATCAAGGCATTCTGAAGCAACTCTGGTTACGCCGTTTACCGAACCATATACAAGCAATCATAACTGTACAAGCTGACTTGACATTGGATAAACTTGCAGAACTGGCAGATAAAATTCTAGAAGTCACACCAACACCAATGAATACAGCTGTTTATGCTGCCTCCACTCCGGTAGTAACACCATCTGACGTACAAATCCTGACTAATCGCTTGGAAGACCTTACAAGACAGGTGTCAGCCCTCACAGAAAGAGGCAGGGGCTTTAACAGGCTTAACAGGTCTAGATCTAGATCCAAATCAAGAGATACTCGTGGACAAAATGAATCTCAACTATGTTGGTATCACAGAATGTACCAAAATAAAGCTGAAAAATGCACCAAGCCATGCAACTGGAACACAACAACTGAGGGAAACTCTCGAGGCGATCAGTAACATCGGCGACAGCTGATTGCCCTACTTCTAGCCGCCGATTGTTTGTAACTGACGCACTTACGAAACGTCAATTCCTCATTGATACAGGATCAGATGTTTGTTGTTACCCTCGACGCTTCATGAAAAACAGGCTACACTCCGCTGACTATAGCCTTAATGCTGCAAATGGTAGTGTAATAAAAACATATGGTGGCACATCTTTATCACTGAACTTAGGGTTACGCCGTGACTTCAACTGGCGTTTTATTATTGCTGATGTCGATACCGCCATCATTGGCTCGGATTTTTTAGCTCACTACCATCTTCTTCCTGACTGCAGTAATAAAAGGTTACTGGACGGGCAAACCGGCCTGTCGGTTCCAGCTGTCATCGCATCGATCGATCAAGTTAGCGTCAAAGCTGTTGGAAATACGAAGAATTCTGTCTTTGATAACATCCTCAAAGACTTTCCCAGTATAACACGACCTCCTGGGCTTCCTAGAATAGTAAAACATAGTACCGTACACCATATCGAAACCACCACTGGACAGCCGGTATCATGCCGACCACGACGCCTCGGCCCCGAGAAGCTCACCATCGCAAGAAAAGAATTCGATGACATGATAAAATGCGGAACGGCGAGACCTTCGAAGAGTCCATGGTCTTCTCCTTTGCATCTGGCTCAAAAACGGGACAGCACCTGGCGCCCATGTGGTGACTACCGCGCCCTAAATGCCCGGACAATTCCCGATCGATACCCCGTACGGCACATTGGTGATTTTAGCCATAACCTTGCAGGAGCTACAGTTTTCAGCACACTAGACCTAGTGAAAGCTTATCAGCAAATTCCGGTCAATGAAGACGACGTATGCAAGACTGCAATCATAACACCTTTCGGATTGTTTGAATTCCCATATATGACATTCGGTTTGAGAAATGCGGGTCAAACATTTCAAAGGTTTATTGACGAAGTCGTTCAAGGCCTGGATTTTTGTTTTGCCTACATCGATGACATCTTAGTATACTCACGAAATAAGACAGACCACGCTCAGCATCTACGCATCCTGTTTCAACGATTAGAAGATTACGGAGTTGTGATAAACCCCACAAAATGTAACTTAGGTGTTGAAGAAGCAACATTTCTGGGTTACAGCATAAACGCAGAAGGTACACACCCTCCTACGGATCGAGTCAAAACTCTTCGGGAGTACACCCTTCCAAAAACGGTCAGCGGTCTCAGACGTTTTCTAGGCATGATAAATTATTATCGCCGTTTCTTGCCACATACTGCAGAACTTCAGGCACCTCTAATTAACGCAATAACGGCAATAAAAGGAAAAGGTGCTACACCAGTTCCTTGGACTTCAGACCTGGAACAGCGATTTCACGCCTTAAAGGATAGTCTTGCTAACGCTACACTGCTGGCACATCCTGTTTGCAACGTACCATTAGGCCTTTTTACTGATGCATCAAACTCCCAAATCGGCGCATGTTTGCAACAGCATGTCAACGATAAATGGCAACCAATTGCATTTTTCAGTAAAAAGTTAAACGCACAACAATGTCAATGGCCTGCTTATCATAGAGAACTGCTAGCTGTTTATGAAAGTGTTCAACACTTCAGGCACATCCTCGAAGGTCAACACACTACAGTATACACAGATCATAAACCATTAGTGTTCGCTTTCAAACAACGCCGCGAAAAACTAGCACCTATACAGCTCAATCAGTTGTCATTTATATCACAATATACAACTGATATTGTACACATCAAAGGCGAACACAACGTGGTAGCAGACACCATGTCCCGTATAGAAGCCATCACTATCGAGTCAGACTACGCTGCACTATCACAGTCTCAAAAACTAGACGAAGACCTACAAAAGTTACTTCAATCTAAGGAAACTTCGCTAGTTCTAGAAGAAGTTACTATTCCAGGCACAAACACAACACTCATCTGTGACATGTCAACAGGAAAACCCCGCCCTTACGTAACCCCTCCTTTCCGGCGCCAAACTTTCAACAGTATCCATAACCTGAGTCACCCCGGTGTTAAGACCAGTATACAACTCGTTGCGGATCGATTTGTTTGGCCAGGAATAAGAAAAGATTGTCGGTTATGGTCACAAACGTGCATACCGTGACAGCGAAGCAAAGTGACTAGGCATATAAATACCCCGTTAGGACATTTTACCAACCCATCCGGTCGACTTAAACATGTCCACATAGACATCATTGGTCCTCTACCGACGAGCAAAGGTTTCCAATACTGCCTTACTGCCGTTGACAGGTATACACGATGGCCAGAAGTTTGGCCAATGTCAGGTATTACTGCAGAAGAGGTTGCCGAAACTTTCATCAGTGGTTGGATATCTCGTTTTGGGGTCCCTTGTGTCATAACAACCGACCAAGGCAGACAATTTGAGTCCCACCTTTTCCAGAACCTTCTCCAACACTGTGCAACATCAAGAATTAGAACTACAAGCTACCACCCATGCGCAAACGGCATGGTAGAGAGACTGCATCGACAACTTAAAGCCGCCCTGATGTGCCACGAAGACACTTGGTCCAGTGCGCTACCTTTAGTGCTACTAGGCATTCAAACAGCTCTTAAAGAAGACTTAAAAACATCTTCTGCGGAATTACTGTATGGAGAACCATTACGCCTACCAGGGGAACTGCTATTCGTACCACCCTTATCGGAGCGTCCTGAAGATTGTACTGATTTCGTCGACCAACTACGCAAAAAATTTGCAAAACTCCGACCAACACCGGCTTCTCATCACTCACAACCAAAAACTTTCATCTTTAAGGACTTGGGAACAGCAACTCATGTTTTTCTTCGAGATGACACAGTACGTAGACCGCTGCAAACCCCTTACACAGGTCCATACGAGATAATTAAACGTAAAGAGAAAACTATGACACTCAATATCAGGGGGAAAAACGTAGAAGTCAGCCTAGATCGCATCAAACCGGCGCACATTGAACATTTAGACAATTCTTTTGAAGAAAAGATATTAAAACCAACAGTTCCTGTCCCACAAGCTCCAAGGGCAATATTTACAAGCAACACGGAATCAAAGGTACCGTCTGCTGAGTACACCACACGGTCTGGTCGGAAGGTTCATTTTTCAAAACCTTTTGACCTTTGACTTTAGGTATAGTAATGGTAAATATTTAAAATATTTATCATTATCCTCTTTATAATATTTATCTTCATAACCTGTCTAGTTTCCTAGTTTATTTTTTGTAAAGCCTCACGTCTCTTTTGTCTCGTTCGTTTAGAATTTTAGATGGCTCTCTCGTCTACGTAGGGGGGTGGTGTGGCGGTTTCCGAACGAAACTCGCGCTCACTTTAGCACCGAGCCAATCAGAACCTCGGGCCTTTAGTTTTTGACAGATGACAAGTCGCAACTTGACCAGATTTTACCCGGCATCGTTTTCGCGAGCATTTCGAATTCCTTCCCAAGATTTTGGCTGGTACTCCATCCTCGCGAATAAATCTGCCAGGGATTTATCATAATCGTGTACTAGCGCTAAGAGAACTGTTTTTCATGTGGTATAGCCCGAAGGTGTAAAGTGATAATCTAGAATCAGTGGCGTTGAACATTGTGAACTGCCTATCGTCGTATTGACAATAATAAATTGTTACAACTGGAAAGAACTGTGTTTAGTGAAACATCACCCTTTACCAGCTCTTCCAAAAGTGCTACTTGCCTGTATGCTACTGTATTTAAACGTCTAACCAAATACTGCTTGAATTTTTGACTATGTTTTTAACGGAAAATCTATGCTATGTTTTCAATAAATGTCAATTATTCGATGTGTGTGCCACGGCATTATTTTTCTGTAACACACTTTGGGACGTAATAGAAACAAAAAAAAACAATATTACAACTGGTAAGTGGTAAGTACTTAGAGTGCGCCGCAAACTTAATGGCGGCTGAAGTGCGCGGCAGATTCGACTTTGCGCAGGTACAGTCAACGCAATTGCGGGGAAGTGAAGGTGGTGAGGGGCGGGGCTAGGCGGGCTATGTAGATAAAGTTTACTGTATTCTATTCCGTTGACTGTACCTGCGTTAAGTAGAATTTTCCGCGCACTTCAGCCGCCATTAAGTTTGCTGCGCACTCTACCTACTTAAAAATTTGGTAACTCACGATCGTATCGTTAGCTGAATCAATATCTATTAAACATTTGACTATCCAAGTCATTTTCCAATGGTACCGAATGGTCGTGAAAAAGGTAATAATAAAAAAAAAAAAACATTTATTTCAGGCAACAATAGCAAGTAAAAGATGTAAAATACTTAAAACTACAGCCCATATAAAATATATACCTTAGAGTCTAACATACATAATTTATATAAACTTATCTACTAGCACGTAATGTCGGTGACGTGTTACACACGTCAAAGTTAATTATTAAGTTAATTATTATTAAGTTTAATCAAAGTGTAGTTCAGTCAAGAGAAACACGTTGTGTGTTGGACGTTGGGCGTGGTTGACAATTTTAACACATTTTAATGTCATCCGTACCGTGGCACCCAGGCACACCCCGGACACTCGACGAAATCTCTATACAAAAGCGTCTAACTACCTATATTTGCACTACACAACGTCAGTTTTGTACACAGTAAGGTTGTCACCGTATGAATAATGTAATAATGTATACTGTAGTCTCGGTCTCGTCTATGCGTCTGCGTGTGTGGCGCGTTCCGTGCTCAAAGTCAGCTCCTCGCCAGCTCAAACTCACAGTGTCCATTCTATAGTATTATTATCTGTTCTGTGACCCAGGTCTGCAGTCCCTCACAAAATGTGTAACATGCACCGACATTATGGGACAGTGTTTCGTCAGTATCCCACGCGCACAATGCCTTTTGTAATATTTACGCGAGCTGTGTTTACGTCTACCAATTAGACTTGATAAACATTATCACCGGTGAGAACTGTTCTGGAATTATGGGAGACTTTAATTTGTACAAAATAGGGGCGTGGTTGACACTTGTGTGTAGGAATCTTAAGTTGCTAATCGATTAATTGATTTAGGGCTGATTTTTCAATACCTAGATAACTTTTATCTGAGGAAATAAATATGTGATTTGACAGATATTGTATTGAAAATATGTCATAACGCCATATTTATTTCTCATATAAAAGTTATTTATCGATTGAAAAATCAGCCCTTAATCAATTAGGTATGTAGTACATACCTAATTGATTAAGGGCTGATTTTTCATATGTAGTACATATGAAAAATCAGCCCTTAATCAATTAGGTAATGTAGTATGTAGTATGATACTACATACTACATACTATGTACCTAAATAGTACCTACCTACTAATTATCAAATAATTCACATGATGGAATTAATTTATTTAGGCCACACAATAACAGATAAAAAAGGTGCAAGTTGGATTCTCACAACGGAAAAAATAATGAAAAACTTTTGCTAGGTAATTTTGTTATAGATCTCTCTGTGGTCGGCTCTTCATGTCTGAAGATCGTGATCACTGGTTGTCTTCGTGATAGTGTGGTCAGCTTGTCTTCAACGAGTTGTATTAGTGGCTAGGTGGACCACATCGTAGAACCTGGGTTTCTTCTCCTGGAGTTGGTCCATCCATCGAGTTGGGGATCTCCCGCGCGATCTCTTTCCCTCGACGTTCCCAACGATGACCTGCTTTTCGAGACTCTCATCACCACGGCTCGCTATATGGCAAAAGTAAGTGAGTGTGTGGCGGTGACAAATTGTGGAAAGTCTGTCTTTCACTTTTGGATGCGTAAGGATTGATACATTGGTGTGCTTAGCTGTTCACGGTATTCGTATTGTTATAGATAAGTAATTAGATATTGTTCCGTTAAGGTTGATTCACGTTACACCGGCCCACAGTGTGGGATTTGACGTGATTTTCGGACATGGTCTTTTTATTGCAGAATTCGTTAGTATTAACGATTTAAAACGTTAGAGTAGAACCCCCGTGTTTCAGTTAAGTTTAGTTTCAGAGATATGAATTTTTGAAAATACCTATATTTTTTGTGCCAAAAAATTTTAAAGCGTTGGTGCGCCTACATTATAGGATTATTTAATAATTTGATTTCTGTATACCTAAGGATGTTTCAAGCTGCAATTTTAGAAATTATTTTGAATCTTCTATGTGCTGTAAAACGCGAGTAATTAATTATTTCATATTTTTGGTTTTTATTTTTTTACTCCGAATTTAGGTCGTTGTAGCACATAATTTCTTCATAACACATAGCCCCAGATCCTAAGCAACAATGTGGTAAAAAAACGGAAAGCTAATCTCGCGTGGATTGGAAGTTACAGTGACTTAAGGTTTTTCGTTATGGTTGTCACAAATATTTGGTCAAATTTTGAACGTTTTTGGCAAATAATTAAAAAAATTGATAGAGCTGAAAATCTCAGTGATACCGTGCCTGTGGATAGTTATTTACCCCCGCAGGGTAATTTTGTTTTTTTTTTGGGTAATAGAACGAAACGAGGTATTTATGAAATACAGATTTATTTATTAATATAAAATGTAGATCATGCTATTTTCCGCAAAATTTGCCGTATATTCTTTTTCCTAAGATTCACCATTTCTGAGATATAGCGATTCTAAATGTAAAAAAAGTGTTATCCTCAAAAATATGCACAATAATATAATGTAATTGAGAATAGCATAATCTAAGGATCGTTGTAAACGATCTAAAGGAAAAATAAAAAAAAAATAAGTTCGTTTATTTTTGGCAAAAAAATTATTATTTAAAAAGTGACAACCCCGACTGTAAAGTTTTCGGCAAAAACGTTATTATTTAATAACTTCCAATCCACGCGAGATTAGCTTTCCGTTTTTTTACCACATTGTTGCTTAGGATCTGGGGCTATGTGTTATGAAGAAATTATGTGCTACAACGACCTAAATTCGGAGTAAAAAAATAAAAACCAAAAATATAAAATAATTAATTACTCGCGTTTTACAGCATATAGAAGATTCAAAATAATTTCTAAAATTGCAACTTGAAACATCCTTATGTATACAGAAATCAAATTATTAAATAATCCTATAATGTAGGCGCACCAACGCTTTAAAATTTTTTGGCACAAAAAATATAAGTAGGTATTTTCAAAAATTCACATCTCTGAAACTAAACTTAACTGAAACACGGAAGTTCTACTCTAACGTTTTAAATCGTTAATACTAACGAATTCTGTAATAAAAAGACCATGTCCGAAAATCACGTCAAATCCCACACTGTGCGGCCGTGCCCCGGCGCCCGGTCAGACATGAATCACTTCATACAAAATGTATACCATAATGTTCCGGACGGGCCCGGCCGGGGCCCGGCCCGGAGTAACGTGAATCTACCTTTACAGTACCATGGGTACACTTTTTTTGTGAAATCGATGACAAGAAATCACAGAGTGTCAAAGGCTTTAAGAGGATTTTTTAGTGGTGGACTGGGTAGGGTATTCTTAAATTAATCTTATCTTTAGTTAGATAAAATCTAGCACCAGCATTAAAAGTGATCTCAGGCAAACAATGCAATGGAGTATAAAAACAAGGTTTAAACCTCCTAGAAGGATATCTCTAGATTGTAAAAAAATCTATTTACATGTTATCTGTTAAGGTGTGAATTTCTGTATCAAGATTGTTCCGTGGGAATTTTGAACGTGATAAGGTTTTGTTGAAACCGACTACCTCACTGTACATGGCGAATTAGCACTGAATAAATTTTGGTTTAGCAAAATTTAGTCGAAAAGAATAAAGATAAATCTCAGTATGTTGTGAATTGTATTTATTGTATTCAACCATGGTGCCTTTTGAAACCTTATTCAGAACAGTTTTATTGCTGATTTTTGTATTGAAAATAACTCGCTGTATGTATCTACTTTTTCAGACTAGCGTTTTTTTATGTGCGTATACGGTCGTTTCGGCATACTTGCTTTATAACGCGCTTTATTTCGCGTTTCAAAAAGCCGAATACGCGTATACGGGTGGCAAAAAGTACGCCTATATGCGGCTACACGCGTTCGAAAAATGAGCTTATACACTCGTATGAAACGCTAGTCTGAAAAGGCTTGAATCTCTAGATTTTTCGATGAACTTGAAAACTGTTATATGGAGTGCTATTATTTTTGTTATTACTTGCAAAATAAAGTCTTGGTTTTACAGTCGTAAGACGGTTTACAGTTTTTAAAAAGTCAAATCTTTAGCTATTTTGGAAAAATGTTTTAAAACCAAAGAGGAAACTATATAAAATGCATCTACAAAGCAATAATGTAAATTCATTATCGCTTGTACCAATACTTCGTTTTTTTCACGTTCCGCTTTTCACAGCTACTGGTCACAATGCGAACATTGTCTCGGCGCGCTGAATCGCTTTTACGAGCATCGGGTCAATGTCGTTACGGGTCACTTCAAGTCTACCTTTTAGAGTATTTTGGCATCTGTTGTAGCAGCAAAGTCAAAGTCAAAAGGTCCTCAAGAATCACATTGAAACGCCTTAGGAGCTAGATGATTCTACTCCTATTCCTCACCATGAAGAACCAGGGCAACAAATTGCAGTAACACTTAAACTCAGAATACAAACATGTTTTAAAACATATGTTTGTCCTAGAATATGAATACCTACCAAGTCTCAACCGGTCAGAACAAATAAGACCAGTCAGTAATAATGTTACGTAAACTAGTAACAAGAAGATTACAAATAATTGTAGTAGTAACAAGACATTCGTCTCTGACATCTGCCGCATACCTGCATAAATACAATAATGTAGGTATTTATAACTATAATTTTCCTTCCTCGGTATAGGCTGCATTAAATATTTATCAAGTTTAATCTATCTGCTAATAAGTACACGATGATTACATAGATAAGTCACAAAATGCATTAGGATCGACAGGTTTCAATGTCGTGTTCTTCTCGAATCGAAGACTTATTACCTAAATACATGTTTAGCGAGCCCAGGCCAACACGAGCGAATGACAACGTGTAGACCAGGGTTGTTGCGAATATCAGCATCAGCATCAGCATCCGCTGATGATCAGCATCGTTTGTAACATCAGCATCAGCATCAGCATCCGCATTGATTGATGCTGATATTCAATGCTGATGTTCCAGTCGCGACAGGACATAGGGGGCGGGACTTTCTGTATATCGTTCGTTTAATAATAACGAGCAAACTAATTATGTTTATAGTTGTTTATTTATTTATTTAAATTCTTTATTGCACAAAATTACAAAAATAGTGCACAAATGGCGAACATAATGCCGAAGGCACAATATTTTGTTGATTGTAGCCTACCCTGCCCCACAGCTGGGCAAAGGCCTCCCCTCGAGTTTTCCAGGTAGTTAGGTCCAACTAGGGCAGTGGTGGTCAAAGAGCGGTCGCGCCGCGGGCCGCGTGCGGCCCGCGGCCAAGCAAACAATTTTAGTAGATAATGATGCTACCACGTTAGAGAACATGTTGTGCCAACCCAAACTAGAGGGATAAGGGCAAGGAAATTATGATGATGAATGATGCTACCTACGTTGCTACAATAAAAATTATATTTGATTTAAAAACTTCGAGATAATGAAGCTCGCTTTGTTTGCTTGGTTTGGAGCTCGCTTTGCTCGCATTTTAGCTTCATGAGTAGGTATAATGTGAAACACACAGTACAAAGTGAGTTATGTCTGACCACAGAACAGGAACCGACAAGCAGCGAGCCTTTCCATGAGCACCATAAACAAAATCAAGTGTCACATGTTGCATTTGTCTTAAAAAATTCGGCTCGCTTCGCTTGCATTTAACTTCATGGGTAAGGTATATTGCGAATTAAGTGAGTAAAGCCTAACCACAGAATAAGAACCGATAAGCAGTGAGTTTTTTCGTTAAACACCCCAAACAAAATCTAGTATCACATTTGTCTTAAAAAATTCGGCTCGCTTCGCTCGCATTTAACTTTATGAGTAAGGTATCTTGCAAGTAAAGTCTAACCACAGAATAAGAACTGATAAGGAGCGAGTTTTTTCTTTGATAGCCGCAAACAAATCAAGTGTCACATGTTTTTTTTGTCTTAAAAAATTCGGCTCGCTTCGCTCGCATTTAACTTCATGAGTAAGGTATATTGCGAAAAAAGTGAACAAAGTATAACCACAGAATAAGCACCAATAAGCAGCGAGTTTTTTCTTTAGTCACAGCAAAAAAAAACAAGTGCCACATATTGCATTTGACTAACAAAAATCCGGCTCGCTTTGCTCGCCTTGTTTGGAGCTTTATTCGCTCGCATTGAATGTGCGGCCCGCAGTGATACCTCACATTGTACTATGCAGCCCTTGACCAGAAAAGTGTGACGACCACTGACTAGGGAATGCAATCTCGCGAGATTGGAGCTCAGGCGAGATCTCGCGAGTTTATGAATAACAGTACCTACCGCGAGATCTCGCCAATTTTGAAATCTCGCGAGATTGGCAGTTTTGTGTCTCCTCTTTTTTGAAGTCGGTTAAAATACAATTAACTACAAATTATGCAGATTGAATTTTTTGATTGATAAAATAAATGACTCAAAAACTTTAAAATAGGTAGTATTATACAGGGTGAATTTTTGAGACGGGGCAGTAAGGGCAGCTACCTTAACCGTTGTAGCTAGAGGAAAACGTTCTTAGGAGAACATCCTTAATTTTTGAAAATATTTCGACCTGCATTCACAGATTTTGAAAAAAATGTACAGTCAGCGAGAAAATGGGCCATTTACACAAAAACTTTTTTTGATGCCAATCGATCCTGTTTCATCTAAGGATAAAAAGGCTCTTTCAGACCAACTGAGGTTAGAGTACTAGAAAAGTCAGAAATCGCTAAAATGTATTTCTGAGACAAGATAGTAAGGGCTACCTTAACCGTTGTAGCTACATGAAAACGTTTTTAGGAGACTATCCTTAACTTTTGAAGATATTTCAACCTGCATTCACAGATTTTGAAAACAATGTACAGTCAGCGAGAAAATGGGCAATTTACACAAAAACTATTTTTGATGCCAGTCGATCCTGTTTCAGCTAAGGATTAAAAGGCTCATTCGGACCAACTGAGGTAAGAGTACTAGAAAAGTCAGAAATTGCTAAAATGTATTTTTGAGACGGAGCAGTAAAGGCAGCTCCTTTAACCGTTGTAGCTACAGGAAATCTTTCTAAGGAGACTACCCTTACTTTTGAAGATATTTCGACAAAATGATGAAAAATTATGACAAATGACAAATTGATTTCGTACGAAATGTATAATCAAAGTTATTTGCGTTTTCTGACTTTTCTAGTACTCTTGACTCAGTTGGTCCGATAGAGTCTTTTAATCCTTAGCTGAAACAGGATCGAATGGCATCAAAAAAAGTTTGTGTATAAATTGCCCATTTTCTCGCTGACTGTACATTTTTTTCAAAGTCTGTGAATGCAGGTTGAAATATCTTCAAAAGTTAAGGATAGTCTCCTAAAAACGTTTTCCTGTAGCTACAACAGTTAAGGTAGCCCTTACTGTCTTGTCTCAGAAATACATTTTAGCGATTTCTGACTTTTCTAGTACTCTAACCTCAGTTGGTCTGAAAGAGCCTTTTTATCCTTAGATGAAACAGGATCGATTGGGATCAAAAAAAGTTTTTGTGTAAATGGCCCATTTTCTCGCTGACTGTACATTTTTTTCAAAATCTGTGAATGCAGGTCGAAATATTTTCAAAAAGTAGGGATGGTCTCCTAAGAACGTTTTCCTCTAGCTACAACGGTTAAGGTAGCTGCCCTTACTGCCCCGTCTCAAAAATTCACCCTGTATATTACCAAAAAAACTAGAAAGCTTTTTCATGTAGATTCAATAAGGATATTTTTTTTTGCCAAATTAAAATTTTAAAAGACTGATGTTACTTATCTTCAATGTTACTTATCTTAGCGATTTTTTGCACTCTCGAGGTGCATTTCTGTTCATAATTCCGAAGATCCTCATCAGATTCTCACCAATTTTTTATGGCATCAATCGAAAAGTATGCCCGTTCAAACAAAAAAAAAATTCCAAATCATTTCAGGCGTCTTCAAGTAGGTACTTAACCCGTGAAAATACATAAAAAAAAGCTCCGACGAATTGAGAACTACCTTTTATTGAAGTCGGCTAAAAATCAGCATCAGCATCAGCATCCGCTGATGTCAAAGTCAAAAATCAGCATCAGCATCAGCATCCGCTGATGTGTAAAAAAACTGCATCAGCAACAACCCTGGTGTAGACAGTACATTTGCCTTGCTTTGCATGCTATCGCTCGGCGTCGCTCGCCTAGCTGGCCGAGTGCATACAAGCGCATCATTTGCATGGGTTTGCATAGATTCGCCAAACGTCTAGATTCTAGCACTTGCCTTGTATCAATTTGCCTTCGCTCGCGTTGGCCCAGGCTTGCCAAAAATGTATAGGCAACTTTTAAATTATGCTAGCTTCCGCCCGTAGCTTCGCTCGCGTGGTACCTACCCTGCTAAAAAGTATCCTATGTGTTATTCTATGTATATTCGAAGTTTCATTAAAATCCGTTCAGTAGTTTTTGCATGAAAGAGTAACAAATATCCATACATCCAGACATCCATACAACTCACCAACTTTCGAATGTATAATGTTAGTAGGAAGGATTGGACCATTACCCTTTATCAGGAGCTTCTGTATTGTCACTAAGCCATTACGTAGGCCTCCAGGCTAAAGAAGACGTGAGCATAAAGATCCCATAGGCACAGGTCAGCCGAAGTGCATCCGAAATTACCTCGTCAGGAGGCCTTCAGGCGGCATAAAAACACCATCGCCAGAGTTGTCCAATTACCCTTACAAGTTTACTTTGAGTAGACAACTGGCTCTAGACTAGAAGGTAGAGAGTGCCTTTTTAATGTTAAATTTTATTTTTCAAACATAAAGTCCCGTATCAGGAAATGAAACCACTTTTCATGATCTCATTCACAAAGTAATGTCATTGAAAGATAATAAATTTAGAAAAAAATAACAGTTACCTATTTATTACCCACCTACCTAGGTATAAGTACAACATTATAAAAAGTGTGTCACAATTTCCTTAGGCTTAAAAGTGTAAGAACAACAGCAACAAATAGGGAAGCATTTTAGAAAAGTAACGGTAAGTATAAAAATTTTAAAACCAAATATTATGTGTTTAAAGAGCATAAAAAATGAACCCCAGGTTTTTATGGTCAGGCCCTGACACACGTAGATATGTAAAACACCTCAATTAGCCGCAAATGTACGCACAAGAAGACCACGGTAATGCATTAATCGTAAATACCCGCTATTATTTTAATTGCAAAACGTTTATTAGATGCTCAGATGAGAAATACTTGTAGGAAAAGGTATAATTGTAAATACATGACAAATGAATGTGAAAATGTTGGTTATAAAAATTAACAAACAATCGAAACTTACAAAATCTCTCTTCCAAACTATACGTGGTATATCCAAGTATGTGGGAACATGGTGGTGGGGTCAGCTTTCCTAATAGTTTGCCTCCACTTCGCTCTATCCTCGACGTCGTTTTCGTAAGCTTGGCATTCTCTCGTATCCTTCAACACCACATCTCTCCATCTCGTCTTGGGTCTACCCCTGGATCTGCGACCAGGAATGGAGAGTTGTAGTGTTAGGTACATTTTCCACGTATTCAGGCGGTCTCCTCTTCACGTGACCGTACCATCGCAGCCTAATATAAACTAGAAACCTTACAAAATCAATAATCTGAAATTTGAAAATTTTAGTTCGTAGCATCCACTACGAAAATGAAGGGGAAATGGACGGACAGTGGAACTTTGCATAAAAGTCTGTTGTTTTTGAATGTTCACTATTTGTGAGGGCCAAATGGAGGATGAAAGGGAGTAGGTATCAGTTTTTTTAAGCCGGAGACAACAGCTAGTTGAAAATATAAATAAATAAATACCTAATGCTGGACATTTCACACAACATTATCTAGCCCCAAAATAAGCAGAGCTTGTATTATAGGAACTACATAACTGATATACTTACTACTTTTATACTTTTTTTTATAAATACATCTCTCTCTCTGTAGTCGGTTCCTCATGATTGAGGGTCGTGGTCATCGTCGGGTGGTCTGCATCTGGCTTGGATGATCTATCTCCATCGGCTTCTATTCATCGCATCTCTCACAACGTTGTGGAACCTGACGGCTGATGACTCCTTGATTTGGTCCGTCCATCGAGTTGGGGATCGACCACGCGAGCGTTTTCCGCCTGCGTTCCCAACCACGATGAGTTTCTCCAAGCTGTCATCGCCTTTCCTTACAAAATAAAAATACATTTAGCTTTCCTTGTAAATAGGTATCTACATATACTTATACATAAAAACATCCATAGGTACCCTTGACAAATATTTTCAGATCATCCAAACATAATGCCTCGCAAACAAAGTGTTGCCTTTTTAACTAAAATGCAGTTTTCCGCATTGTAATTAAAATATTATAAGAATACAATATTTCAAAGTTTATTGAGTTGTAAAAATATTTTGGCGCGAGCTATAAAATGCTTTGTGTACTAAATTGTTGCCGGTAAGCCACGGAGTATGTGAACTTAGGGCACTTTGGTTCATCTCAGAGAGTGTGTTTACTACGTTTTTCGTATGTGCGTTTGCCGGTGGCGCCGGTGCCGGTGCCGGTGCCGTGCCGGGCTAATGGAAAAACGCCCTTTATGTCTAAATGTCTGTACCTACAAGGTACCTACGTACTCGTAGAACGAAATAAGACGTCGACTCTCCCGGCTCTCGTTTTGTCTCACGAGTTCAAGCAACATTCTTAGTGAAGAAGGAATAAGTATGTTCTTTTCAAAATTCTCGAGCCGACAACATTCCGTGGCGTGTGAATCAATGCGGGTTCGAATCCCGTCGTAGTCAAAAATTTTGATAAGTCATTTTCATTACTTCGACCAATCTTCAATTCTCCAAGATTCCTCTCCATCTAGGTTGCCTGAAACAGACCGCTCCTTAGCGATAAGGCTGCCCATTGCACTTTTAAGTTTCATTTGTTGTATTTTTGTTCATAGTTTTTAAAGTGTATCTACAATAATGCCTGGAATGCAAATGCTACTAAAAAGCATGCTTCTACTTCCTTTCATGCTTACGTCTCATAAGCATACTCTTTTCGTATGAATACACGTAATGATTGCATGCTACTGCTCGAAACGAGCTTGCTTATGTCATATAAATGTACTTATGTGCTACTACGTGGCATGTTTAATGTGTATTCCAGGCATTAAGTATTTTAATTAAATCATTCTTACTTTAGTTTAGTATGAAGCAAGATAAATTATATGATAAGCTTCCTAAGTCCTCAGACTTCGTACCCAATATGTAAATTTCTAAAACATTGACACTTCCATCTCGTGACTGACAGACAAGCCCAAATCATTAGCTGTGCATAATTGCATCTGTCTGTTCCTTAGTTTAGCCGACCTTGGGCAGGGAGGCTATGCTTTATCGTGCCGTGAAAACTCTTCCTACAAAACTTTTGTGGTTTTAATTGAGGAATTGTAAGCTTCGTTAGTCGTTAATTAATGCTCACGAGTTTTCTGGTACAAAGACAATAACAACTCTCGTTAATCATAGCAACATGTACTCTGGTGACGGAGTTTTTAGGCCGCTGGGCTGCTTGAAGACCCCCTCCCGGAGGGGCCCTCCGTCAAAGGGGCCCACCGTCATTTAGCCGGTAAGGATAATTTAACGTACTACCTTTCGAAGTATGGACAATTCAGTTTATAATGCCACCAGGGATCACTTATCCAGTACCTAACTCTACAAAACATCGCTTTATTTTAACGACTTTTATAGAAGTTTTAAACTAGCTACGCCACGAGCATTTCCTACACCTATAGCATAAAGAATGTCTCATTGATAAAAATATAATAGGTAAGTTTCAGTTTTATGTTTCTTTCACAAAAACGATCCATTGCAAAAAGGGGCTTGACCCTTGCGGACCCACGGCACAACTACTATGCTCAGCTGGTTGTGACGAGGGTAGGTACTTGATTGTATGAGTACTGTACTTGTATGCTTTCGTGACAATGTTGAATGTGAATTGCTCGTGGCGTAGCGTTCTTGATTGGTCGTTGAAGTTAAGCAGCGTTGTGTGCGGTCACAATATGGATGGGTGCAATATGAGCTGAGCGCTTCCGTGCTTCGTAGGGCACGTTAAACTATCAATCCCGGTTTTAAGTTCTTAAGCAATGACGGAGGCCTTTAGGTGGCCTAAAAACTCCGCCATCAGGGCCACTTGCTCATACGAACTTACTTTTTCGTGACAATGTCCCACATTTACCTAAAATATTCGTACTACTAAATGGATACTTTTACCGTGTCCAACAGTTTAAGCTGAATCCCAAGGTACAAGGTTCCTTGAAGGCGACTATCGGCTGAACATACTGATTCAAAAATAGCATAATTTGGCCCATTACAAGCATATTAACCCAGATCTGTTGCACAACATTCGTAATACGATTGTAATGAGCATCTTCAAGGAAACCCGCGGCTTGGATGAGGAACCGAGGAAGAGATTGTACTCGCAAAACTTCCGTAAGTGGTATTAACCGGTTGTATACTAAAATACTGAGATATTTAATGAATACGTAGGTCTTTCATATAACTAGTAGTTCGCCTCGAACTGAGATCTCGCGCACTCTAGCAAACGAGAGTTCGGGTTGCAACGATTTATTATTTTTTCCTTTTCTCGTTGTATGTCAGAGACTATACAATACATCCTATTATAAAAACAAAAACCATTTTGGAATGTACAAATTCAGTCCTTTCATAACATAACACCCCACTATTCGTGTAACTTATTTTTTATCCCCTTGGGAACCCAATATCTTTATCCCTTCATGGAATAAGCTCATGCTCCACCGTAAATTTCCGTAAAAAACGGTTGTGTTATGCGAGAACAGAAAAGTTAAAAATATATAAAGCAAAATCGCCCAAGTTGCCACTAAGATCTTCACTCGCTAATTATTAAGGTACAAATTACACCAAAAAACCTAATAAAATATTTGGAATTTTATTCTTGTCTGTTATTTTAATGACAAAACAAATCATACTTCTTAGTTTTTTTTCTGTGCTAGTCATAGTAATGAAATAAGCGAGGGTCGCCAGAGGGCGTGCTTGGTATTTGGATGAACTGGTTTCAATATCGTGGAGGAGCACGCCCAGATCTATTGCTTGGGAGAGGCAGAACGGTGCATTATGCAACCACGGTTCTTATTGTAGGTATATTTTATAAATGGTTTAACATTATTGTCCTGATTTTAAATATCTTCAAATAACTATCACGCATTGGAGATACAGACGTGATCAACTATCAATGTATAATTTCGTAGCTGTAATTGTTTGAGTGATAAAATGAATACCTATCATTACCTAACTGTTTTCATAATATTATCTACTGTTGTTGAGTTTTCGATACGAAAAGAAGATCTACTAATAAGTACTTAAATTGATTAAGTAATTTTAATTAATTTTCATCATAACAAGAGTAGGTAATGAAACTTAATGAAAATTGTGGTTCAAATAAAATTTTCTTAGGAAAAGTATAAAATTCCAAGTAGGTACTTATCGGTTAAATCCATTCAAACATTATAAACAAACATTCAGTAAACCATGAATAAGTGACATTGTAGGAAGCAGGATGTTTGATTGTGCTATAGTTACTGTTGCAACACCATGACATTCCTCTTGTACCAAATCAGTGATCTATCTGTCGCCCTTCAACCTGACATGCTATTGTTAAATTCCAACTGATTCTTCTTGAGAAATAGGCTACTTTTCTTTACATTATTAAAAATGTTAGTAAGTATGGAATAAATAATTCTGATTCTGATTCTGATTCGCACAAGTCGCAAGAAGCGCGGTGCTTGTCTCTCCGTGTCTGTGAGGCTACGTTACGCTAGCTGCCGGTCAATGTAAAAAGAACCATATCGGGACCGTGCAGTGCTTTTTCTCTCTCAACAGGTATCAGTAGGTAAATTCTGTGTGTGTTCAGGTATTTTCGGAATGAGTCAGAGAATCGTGATGATGCACATAAAATATAAATTGCTCTCATTGTCTCCACATCACGCGGAGGCCAGCGGTCAGAGGTCGTCGGCAATGATACGAGATTGATAAATGTTGTCGATCTAGCCGCATTAAGAATAAATGTTGCCACTATTTTACCAAATACGAAGAATTCCTTCCTAAAAGGTGGTAAATAAAAAACTGGGTGTAGAGTTTTTGGAAATTGAATAAGAGCATAAGATCCTTTGAAGACGTCTAAAGGCGGTATTAGACGGTTCATTCAAAGTGATTCACTATAAGTGAATCATGAACAGGGAAGGAAGTTTTCTATGCTGACGAAAGCGCCCGGGTGGCTAGTGAACGGGCGCAACCGTCTAATCCCGCCTTCAAGGTGGGATGCTTAATCAAATTATGATCGGGAGCTTGTGAATCGCTTTGGATCAACCGTCTAATTCAAAAACCAGCAAAAAAAAGTCAAATTAATTTATTTAATAGGATCATTTATTACCACTTTGAAACGTGATTCTACTCCTGTTCCTTCGTGACCAAGACCGTGAGGAACCAGGGCAACAAACACGGTTTGACAAGGCAAGTTACATTTAAAATTCGTTTTCAAGACCTAGCTACATTCTTCTTGCGCTGGCAACACAGCCTCTGATTGACAGCTCCTGCAACTCTTTAATAATAATTCATCTTCGTTATGCGTGCATTGCTGGAAATGGATTCCTAGTGTTCACGCATTTCGAAGGTGGAATGCTGACTAATGGCGTAGGCTCTTCAAGTATCATCGGGCCATTATGAAGCCATTCAATAGATTTTCTTGGTTGATTATTGAACACGAACACGGGTATAGGTATTCTATTAATTTTTCAAAGATAAAAACAGGATTGCCTGTTGGCAAACACTACTAGAGTACAAAGTTTTCCTTTCGCCAGTAACTACCTACACTAGTACTTACCTACCTACATTTTTGTTTCAAACCTCTTTATTTTCCATAAAATCTGGATTGGTCAATCACAATTTAAAAATTTAACAAATCGTCAATCATTCATTTCGGAAATAAATAGCAACAAATTAAGCGTTTGAATGTTAAAAACATACTTACAAGTTGCGGAAGTGATTTCTCCAAAATATGCTGCACCTAGTAAATCAAGTGACCTATATAAACACAGACACATCCTTGAATCCCATTCGTTTTTCATTCATGACCATGCGTCCTAAACCATTGATATAATTTCTTTAGATACGTTTAAATGCCAAAAATCCGTGATATTATCACAGTCAACAAAAGGGTAGATATTCTCCCTCATCAATTGCAACATTCGTTTACATCTGACATGTGAGCTCACTCTTCCACGACGACAACATTTCCACGCGATAGCTTCAAACGCATCTAACAATTTATATTAATGATGTAAACTAGATAATAATAGTGTCCAATAAAATTCTAATAATTTATCGTTGACTTCCAAATATCAATATCGACATTTATGGAATGGAACAATAAATTTCAATTTTGAATAATAAATAACTCACCCACGCGTTTTACTATCAAGATCCTAGCTCAGTGGTTCTTAGCCTATGGTCCGCGGACCACTGGTGGTCCCTGGAACCACTTGAAGTGGTCCGCGAAGCTATCCGAAAAATTAAACAAGTGACAAAGGATCAAAGTTGAAAGAGAAAACTTACTGTTGGTGGTCCGCGGCAAGTCAGAAAGTTTATCAAATGGTCCCTCATCACTAAAAGGTTAAGAACCACTGTCCTAGCTAGATCTTCTTCAGTGGCCTGTTACATTTTTGAATAGAATATCAATGAAAAAATATGTGGGTTAAATACATAACTAAGTAGGTATATAGATCGTATACAAATCTAGGCTACGTAGTTTAAGATGAAATACAATCAGAGGCAAGTTTATATAAACACAATATCTGGACGACCGAGCTATGCTCGGGTGAATATACCGTGAAAATAAATTTTCTTAGATTATGAGACCTAGCTAGATCAAATTTTCGCACCCGTAAACCCGCAAGAAAATTCAAAATTCAAATAAGTATCGTTTATTCAGTAGGACCGCCTATGACCACTTTGAATCGTCTTAAGAGCCAGGTGATTCTACTCCTGCAGATTGCTGATACAATCACTGAGTAGTTTTATCGGCTTGTCTAAAGTAGGTACCTACTTATATAACTTACTTGACAAGTAATAACTAATATATTATTATATAAGTAGGTACTAACTAATCATTTACTTTACTAAGATATGAAATTAGATGTTTAACGAGTTCTTAATTAAGTAAACAAATAAACTGATATGGTATAATATAAGCCAAATTAAATTAATTTAATTGTAAAATATGTAGTTGTAATGTAGGTACCATGGACAACACGATCTTTTGATGAATTCCTCAATTAATCTGTAATTTCCTAAACTAATAGACACGCAACGAATCTCTCATTATCCTCATTTTGCTCACAAAGAAGTCATTGTGTTGTTAATTGAGAAGCTATTATGATTATTAAATCAATAAATCAAATTATATGAAATAACCTTGACTTTTGAAATAAAAGTGTCTATTATAATCGTCTAAAAGTAAATACAGTGCTGAAGTGACGAAATGAGAATGAATGATGTAAATATGTAAACTGTTCTGAAAAGGACACGGGCACGTTTATGTCTTTTGTAGGCGTGAACGGGTTCAGTTAATGTTTTATGGAATCAATAATTAATAAGTACCTATTTATAAGTTTTTATAAGTTGGAGAGATGTGGGGGATAAAGATAAAGATAAAGATAAAGATTATTTATTTGCTTAAACATGGAGACCTTTGCCCAGCAGTGAGACGACATAGGTTAATTAAAAAAAAGTAGGGTGGTGTGGTAGCCATTGAACCACCAAAAGTTTAGAGAGCTATAACTTTCTTTTCTGTAAGTCTTTCTGAGTATTTTTTAGCACATGTTCTAGTAAATTTCAATGACTTTAAAATTGCATTAATGATTTCAGCTTTTGCCTGCTAAACACTTGGTAAAAAGCCCTTTTTTTAAATATGGGAAATGGTTCACTGTGTACTCCTAGGGGTACACAACGAACCGGGGCGGGGTATTCAGTAAACCGGGTGGTACACAGTGATACATTGTCATATTATAATCATGTTTTAAGCTTAGACGGGTGGTATAATAAAAGGCAATCGTATTTTAACTAAATATTTTTTTAATCAAGATGTTTTAGCCTTTAATTGAGCAATTAAATCGCGTATTTAGCGACTTTTATAACTAAATTACTTAAATAACTTTTCTGTAAACCTTTATAAAAATTAACTTAAGAGAGGTATCTAACAGTCTTATTATAAGTAAACAAGTTGGTACAAAAAGGCTTTTATAGCCATCAATATGCTTAAATTCTAGTACTTAGTAAGAAAACAATCACAGTAATAAAATAGGTACTTAACGTTAGGTAATATTTACCTGTGCCTATTAGGAACTTAAATTATTTCAGTCTTAATAATTGGCATTATAATCAAAATCACATTAGGTATTAATACTAAACACAACAGTAGGAGGAACATTGCAATTTCACAACCATCTTAAATGTAACAATTTTTGTTTGAGATTTTATTATCCCACTAATAACGCAAATTCAGTTGTGACATATCAACGCAAAATTTGTAAATAGCTTGTCGACGAGTGGTGCTGCCACTGATTTTAGGACGTGGTAAGATATATTTTATATCAGCTCTGTGAACGCCAGCTGTATCGGGTTCCTTTGGCACCGAAAATAACTGCTTAGCTTTGCTTTTCAATTTGAGATATGATACGTAATAGTCGCAGTCTTGGCTCTCCAGTTCTTCAAGAACTTCTCCTACGTAATAAACGTTCGTTTTTTTTGATTCAAAAGCTACAATGACAAAATCTTCGGGGCAAGGATTACGAGTCATGGGAGGAAAATCATTGTTCAAAATAATTTCTTCGTCTTCAGACTCATTAATGAAATCTTCTCCTCCAGAGGATGAGCCACTGCTCTTAAAAAATCCTTCTTCGTCTGATGATAATGACGTTTCCCTGTTTCGTTTATTCTTGAATAAGTCCTTTTTAGCTACCTTCGCTCTCTTCTTACTTGTCTTGACTTTTTTCTTTTCAGCTAAAGCTTCTTTTTCTGGAGTATCTGTTGCCACCATACTTCTTCCAGCTTTTCTGTTTGTATTGGTTTTTCGGGGTCCTGCCTTCAATGGTGCTCGAAAGACCTTCGGTGAAATAAAACTGTTTGTAGTTTTGGAAGTCTGGCCGACTCTAGAAGTTGATGGCATATTTAAATGTTCTAAATCATAAATGTTATCAGCACCTGGCTGTAAATGAGCTTTTTTAGTTATTGATGCTGTCTCTGGCTGAAAGTTCTCTTCATTCTCTATGTCTTCATCAATGGTGCATAGAACTGATGGGGATTTACGATTTGCCAGAATCAGAGATTCGTCTTCGAGTTCTTCAATGTTTTCTTCAGCATCTGTTTCATAATCAAGATCTGGTGCAGCTCTAGGTTGAAATTCGTCTTCAAGGTTATGAATATTTTCTTCAGCATCTGTTTCATCGCCATCATTTGGTTCAGCTCTGTCTGTAACTTCGCTGGGCATAAAATCAATATCTGTGAATATTTGATCATCGTAAGGGAAAATTCCGCATTTCTTAAACGCGTTGGTAATGTTGATTGGAGTCATGGCTCTCATATACGCTATACCAACGCATTCTGCAACATTATAAATAGTTAGTGCTCTTCCAGGATGGCGTGTTAGCCACGAGTCTACTGCGGAATTGTAGAATGCCTTGAACGGAGCATTTAGACCAACATCCAAAGGCTGCATCTTAGCTGTGGTGTGTGGGTGAAGTGTAAGTACTGTCACTCCTGCAGCTTTTGCTAGATCGAGCGCATTAATTGAAAGATGGCTTTCGTGATTGTCTAATATCAGTAGAGCAGGATTCTCCATCGACGCAGAAGAATACTGGATAAAATGCTTCATCACTTCAATAAATAATTCCGCATTCATCCAACCGCTCGGAGAAGCCAATCCCAGTGTTCCTGAAGGTGCTCCATACAGCATGTGAGACTTAAAGTTTTTTCTTGGAAACACCATCGCTGGTGGTAACGCTTGACCCAGAGCGTTAACGATGCAACATGTGGTGACCAGTACTCCACGTTCACCACTGGTGATCTGACATACATTGCGACCTTTGGCTGCGAGAACTTTACTTGGGCGCTGCACTGTCGTTGTAGCTGTTTCGTCCAAATTAAATATTCTGCTCCCATTGGAAAATGATGGATTCCGGTTAAGAACCTCTTTAAGGTTATTGAAGAATTTGGTAACGTTAACTCTGTTGAACGCTGTTGCTCTAGCCAAACTGCAAGCTTCTGGTTTCTTGACTGACAGTTCTGGGTGCCTTGCTCGAAAACCTCTTAACCAATCCCTGCCAGCCATGTTTTCTTTCTTCCAATTTTCGGGCATTGATATATTATTTATTGACGCCATTTGGTACGCTATACGTCGGACGTCTTTAGAGGTTAGCCCATAAAACTTATCAGCGCACTCAATTACATAATCATAGATACTTTCTTCCTGCTCTTCGGTGAAGATTTTTTTTACATCGTAATGTGGCTCCAGTCGTGTGGAAGGATTTGCGATATATTTTAGGACGTACCTACGCAGCGTTGGATATGGAACCTCCACTTCTTTGGCAGCTTTTCTAAGGCTCAGCTTTCCTTTGAGATGCAAGTCAATTCCTTTTTTTATTTCAGCTGCCGTGTGAGCGCCCTTTTTTCGGTTCATTCTTCCTTTCGTATTTCGACCCATGCTATAATAATAAAAGAAAGTTGATCAATACAAATAAAGTATGTAAATACCTACTACCTACATAAAAATCAGTACCTACCTACTTAATGACCATAATTATTACTTCCATACAATTAAAATGAATTAATGTTATCACAAGTAAAATGGTATACAATGAACCAATAGTGGTACACAATGAACAATGGTTCATTGAGTACTCAAATAAATTATTCACTGTGTACCATACCCATTTTAAAATATTTGAAACTTTTCCACAGCTAACACGCACACGATTTCATTACAAAAATAAGTCTAAACCATGCTTATTAAACTAATCTTTTGATCAACCCCACACAGCAGTTCCAAGGACTTTAAATAATTGAGTAAAAAAACAAAGAAACTCACATTTTTTGTTAACTTTTCGCACTTGAAAACAGAAATCTGCTCCTGACGTGTGTTATCCGGGCGGCAGCTCGCCTGCGACTAGTGGTAGCAGGTTGGCGCGGGGGGGCGGTTCTAACGTGTGAATTGCACAAACTGGCAACGTCGCGTTTAGGCTGTAGGCCCAGTGATCCACTGAGTACACTTGGTTCATTGGCTACCACACCACCCTACTTACTTACTTATTTGAAAGGTTTTTTTTTTTCACTTTCAAAACTTTCGTGAGTTGTACTAGACACTGTTTTTAACACAGAGTAATTAAATAGGTACTCACGTAAAATTTTCATTTAAAATTGTCCGGATGAATCGAAACATTGTCGGTATAACGTATAAGTAAGTATCTAATTCTACGATATTTTTACATGAGTAATTCCCGTGTGTTAAAACAATGTCATATTTTGTTTGTTTATACTTAGACAAAACAGTTTTTATGGCTCTGTATACCTACCACTATAAACTGTAGGTAAGTATATATTTTTGGTCTCGATTGATAACGTGTAGGTACTTATTATGTAGAATCAATGTAGGTTAGTCTAATTTATTTATTTCTTAAACAAAATCCACAGCTCTTAGAAAATGAGTGCACAAAATATATTACTGACAGCCAATAATCCTTAGTAGAATTTCTGCTATGTTCATTCACGCTTATTCATATTTTGTTTTACTAATCCGGGATTATATTCCACAGCTGTTAGGCAATCATTATCATACCTAATCGTCTATAATTCGTGTGATAAACTTATTTTGAGTTTACATGGATAAGTATAGATCTATCTATATACTATCTATATCTACTAAGTGCTTAATTGAAATAGTCGTGTTGGCTGCGCTGGCGCTGGTTAGTTCGTCGATTTTGAAACCGAAAGTCTTAGGTTCGAATAATAGCCGCGAAAACTGTTTTTTTTGTTTTGTTTCAGGGTAGGTATACTTACTTACTTACATACTTACTTCTTTAATTTTGACTTCGAAATTCAAATAAGGAAGTAACTAAAAGAAACAATCAAACCTATGATCTTATAGAATCTTTCTAGAATAGATAAAGAATTGAGTTCTTTTTTTACCAAGAAAGAATACTGCACTGGATTCAAAAATTAAAACAGAAGCATAAAGAAATGGACGCAGTTAAAGATAAAAAATGTTGTGAGGTTCTCTCTTATCGGAGGGCCGCAGAGTAATCTTTATCTAAATAAACCGTATTATTAACACATGCGATACTTGTGGTCTTTAGTATCACTAACCTAAAACTAATATTAGTAAAAACTAATAAGCTCTAAGAGAAGAGTAGCAGCAAAAAATCTCAGAGCACTACGAAAATACATTACTTACTTATTGCTCAATATGCAATCTCCTAGCGTAGTCGAATAGCTAACGCACGATAGATTTGTGAGCAAAAACCACAAGGCGTTGAAAATACCCCACTTGAGATGTTCTGTTATCATTATCACAAAGCCAGTTATCTGATAACTGCAGTGGGTGTTGTGACTTCGTGCGAAGTGGTGTCATCATGAAGCCAAAAACTTAAAATATGGTAAGTAGTAGGTAAATATAGCTTACCAATACCGTTTATATTCGTGAAATGTTACGTGTCTTACGTATTTGGACATGACATGTGTCTGAAAATCCCCCAAAATATTTCCCTTGAGATCTTCAACACTTATAAAGATCTGAGAGGTGCCTTGTGGGTCCTGTCAAATATTATAAAAACAAGCATTTTCTTTTTCACTTTTTAGTGGTTGAAATCATGGTCTCATCATATTTCTAAGTAAAAATTTAAAAAAATACCTGTAGCTCTATACGGTCTTTTTTTTTGGGGGGTTTTTGGAAGCAACGCTCTTAGTGCGCTAGCTTGGTCGGCGCACTAAGTTTTATTCATAAGGCAGTTAGTGTGTAATTTGAAATAGGTAGGTACATTGAATAAAAGGCTAGAAATGTATCTTTATAATTTATTATTACATTTTTGTTAGAAACATAATAATTCCCACTATGAAACTACTCACTTTTTTATCTCGTACTTTAGATAAATGATAGATGATGTCTAGCACATTCCTCCGATAAAGGTATGTGAGTCAATCTTGATAACAGCACCCGCAGGCTATTTTAATATTGATTTTATCGAAAAATCCCATATTTATGAAGAAGATTTTAAAATTTAATTCTATTGAAATCCCATTTCTGCTACCCATACGGTAAATGTTTCAATAATTCGTAAATCAGGGCATAAAAATGATGATAGGTATTCAGATCCTTTATCTATAAGTTTATCTATAACATTCCAAACCTTATCTAAATATAAATAAATATTGAAGAACATTTCACATAAACTCATATATCTCCAAAGTAAGCAGAGCTTGTATTATGGGATCTAAATAAGTATTTGAATGGTAATTTTTATGATTGGACATTATTATGAATGGACATCATTATGAAAAAACAGTTTTATGAACACACATTGTTAGATTATAAATAAGTAGACATTTTTAGGCTTTGTGTCATTTTACATAATTGGACATTAGTCGTGCAAAGGGAAAATACTCTTTAAAAATATGAATATTAGAGTACGATTTGCTAGACCTAACTACGAACAGTTGAACATTGCAGTCGCATGCCAATCAAAACGTCATAACTTCACGTTGTTTTTTTCTCGGGATCCCATCTCGCTAACATCCGATTGCCTTGAAGTTCGTTCTTTAGTCAAAAGCAGGGTCCTAAGAATTTACCTACCCGCATTATGAAAGGTCAACAGAAACTCATTCCACAGATTAGGTGTAGCGTTGTCTTTCGCTGTGATAAAACGTTTTATGGTTTCTTCCAAATGCCTTCCCTGTTCCAGTATTGGTATCTGTTTAGAAATGGTGAGTTGCCGTAGAATATTTCAAAAATAAACATACTTCAATGTAAGAATTTGGGCTTGTTTAAATGTGTCAGTCAAAAATTAAGCGCAGAATTTTTCACCGTAATTGGAATGAGTGGCATCATAGATTACGTTCTCAAATTCGAGTTAAATGTCAACATCATGAGTCAAAACAGTCTGATTAACAAATTACTATGAATTTATACCAAATATATACTGTACTAAGTATACTTTTACTAATTAATAGGGCTAAAGAGTTTGTTTGTTTGTTTGAACGCGATAATTTCTGGAACTATCAGTCGGATTTGAATAGTAGATTGTTGCACGAGGGTTGAAAGTAACCTATTGCGGCACGAGATGGTTTGGCGCCTGAGCGTAGCGAGGGCGCTAATAGTTCGAGTGTCGTAATAGGTATTTCACCCGAGGTAAACACTCTGCTTTTCATTTCGAATATTAGGAAAGTAAATAAAAACCTGATTAGCTCATTTTATAAAAATCTCTGCTCTCGATCGACAAAACAGATTAAAAAAAAATCGAATCGGTGCTTTAAAAAAAATATTGGCTGGTAGCTTGCCACTGAAAAAAAAAAAAACAAAAAAGGCGCCAACCTTTTTTTTTCAGCCAGTATTTTTTGTCATTGAAGATGGTAAATATTTCAAGCTCAAAATCTTGTTTAAATAATAATAATTTAGTGAAAAGTAATTATTAATAACAATACTCATGTAATAAACTGTTGAAAATATTTTTTACAGCAATTATCAATAAAAAGGTAAATTAGAAATGTCAAATATTACTTTTGCTGTGTAAAAAGTTTCAACATGACAATAGAAATGTCAAAATAGAATGTTTTTTTTTTTAATTTGACAGCAGGGAAAATTGCTTCCCAGGGCGGAAAAGTGCTACTTTCATCCCTCTGTTCTGGTAACTTCAAGAGTACTTTCCGTGTATGAGAAATGAAAAAAATATTTCTGCATTTGATAGATAATTTCACGAGGAAGGTTATAGGCTATTCTAGACTAAATTAAATGTCGGATGGGCTTTTTGGCGGGAATTTGAGAAGTCAAGTTTCATTTTTGTTTTATTTTCCAAAACTTGTGTTTCTTCGAATGTTAATGTGTAATAATGGTGGATTATTAACCGTTAAGTGTTCGTGAACGTGCATAAGTGTAGGGAAGTGAAACAAAATTGGATAACATTGCTTTTCATGTTCTCCCAAAAAGTCCGTGTTGATGTTTCAGTAAAGCCCCACATCTTTACTGAGGCACAAGGGGAGGGGTGGGATATTATATTTATGTATTGTATTATGTATTTATTTATCTTATTTTATCTATAAACTTGAAGTTTAATTAATTACTTGACACTGGCTGAATGCACAACCGTGCGAAGCCAAAATAAAGAAAAAAAAAAAAAAAAAAAAAAATGTCGGATGAAACCACCGGGCACATTTTTGTGATGTATAATTTTGATTGCCGGGCACACCCATAGGGGAAGTAGTTTGATAGGTAGGTAAGTACCTACCTAATGTTTGCGATCCGGCCAACACAGGATAGTGAAACTGCATATTATCGGTCCAATTGATTTCGAAGCGATCATGGGTATTTCAGACAATGATAAACAGGTAGAATTGTACAGATTCACTTTTGAATTATAATTAACTAGCTATGTTTGACGGTTTCACCCACCATTTAATTAAAAAGAAATAGCATAGAAGTATTTAACCTTAGAAATGAGCTGTCAACTGTATAAATAGGTAATTTTTCAAGACCGTCTGGTGGTTCGAGAGATTAGCGCATTCAAACAAACAAAGTCTTCCGCTTTCTTTTATTAGTATATGTAGATAATGCCTAGGTGTGTGTGCCTACACATGTGTGATCAAACAAAAATTTAGACCATGATAACCAATAAAGATTAGTGAAAAATCAATATGTTTTGAATCTTGATTTCTTCAGATTTTCATTCTTCAATACTTTCTAAGTGAATGCAAATTTTTGTGTTTCCAGGAGACAGAGACGATAATAATAGTGAGCGTGTTCGGCGCGGCGTGGCTGGTGGTGTTCGTGATGGCGGCGGTGCTGTGCGTGCGCGTGCGCAGCCTGCGCCGGACAGTGCACGAGATGCAGGCCAGCAGCCGCATCAGGGTGCAGTCAGTATCACTTACTATTTATTATTATTTGTATGTCAAGGTTTAACATCTCGGGACTATGGAGTCCCGGACCTTTGACAGGCATGCATGGGGCCGATGCCAACACAGAGGCCCTTTTGACAACTTTGATCTTTTGTGATGGATACACATTCCAGCGACTCCCTGTATGACACTATAAAAATGCTTTTAAGGGCAGCCTCCGGCCTATTTATTATTATTATTTCTAGCCTGTGTCGTCCCACTGCAGGGCAAAGGCCTCCCTATCCCCCTTCCGCCTTTCTCGGTCCAATGCTGTGGAGGACCAATCTAAAAATGAGTCTAGCTCATCCCACCAGCTTAATCTGGGCCTGCCGCGTCGTCGTCTTCCGCCATTGGGGGTCCACTCGGTCGTTGTTTTGGCCCAAAGATCATTCGACATGCGACAAACATGCCCGGCCCAGCCCCACTTCAATCTAGCTGCCTTCTGCACGACATCGACGATCTTACCACTTACCTGCATCATCAGAAGAGTTCAGTGTCACCTTCACTAGCTCATAACAATCTTAACAGTGTTTTTATGAAATAAAATATTATTAATTTATTATTATTATTATTATACGGAACTTACGTTAATGGATCTGTAATTTTCCTGCTGATATTGAAGCACGTAGGTAATTCAATCACGGAGACTTGGCAGGTTATGTTGAAATTGAAACTTAATAATTTATCCAAATGATAAAAATAATATATCCAATGATACAGTATATTATAACTTACTTTCTTCACTTTAATAACACTCTTAAGTAGTACAGTAAACCTATATCTAGCCTTATCCTAGCTGGTGCTTGCAAAAACCTTATAAAATCTCACTTAATCCTCAAATCAAATACCTATAGCAGCAATTCCTTCTTCTCACCCAAAATAACTGAGCCCTTTCATTACAGAAAGCTAAAAATAAGCAAGGATAAGAACCACGCGTTCCACAACCCCGCGCTATCCCCTGACGAGGAACTGTCTCGCCGCGGCTACTCCATGTACATGCCGCCTCCAGACGAGGCTGACGTCGAGAGCGGACGCCACTCGGACCGGTACGTAGCGCAAAAAAACTTCATCATCATCATCATCATCATCATCAGCCTATAGCAGTCCACTGCTGAATATCCCTCCTAATGGCTTCCCCTAATGAGCGCCATCGCGCTCTGTCTTCAGCTTGACGCATCCAACTTAGACCTATATATGCTTCTAACGCAAAAAAACTTAGACCTTTACACCTTTACTATACTCTGGCCAAATCCAAGATGCAATATTTAACATAGCACTGACAGTTCAATCAGCTGATAACAGGGATAGAACTATCACAGAAAACTGAGATTCATAACGACCATATTGAATCTCAGTTTTCTGTGATAGGTCTATTCCTGCTATCAGCTGATTGATCTGTTAGTGCAATGTTAGTAAATATTGCATCTTGGGTTTGGCCAGAATACAGATGATTTTTTTATCAGTGTCAGAAGGCAATCTTTGCCTACACTTAACGGGACACTGGTGCCTGGAACAATTTTGAGATGGAGTAAGCTTGCCCAGCTCCTAAACCATCCTCTCAGCTTAACCGGCCATATCCACAGGAAAGACATGGTCAATGTGTAATGAATAAGCCGCGGGTTTCCTCACGATGTTTTCCTTCACCGTTTAGAGCTCGTGTTAATGCGCATATAAATTTTTCGAAACGAAAACCCTATTGATGCACGGCCAGGACTTGAACCCATGACCTTCGGATCGAAAGTCGAGGTACTATACCACTCGGCCAACACGGCTCACATTATAAAACAATAAGTAGGTAGGTATAATATAGTGTGGCTAAATTATTGGTGTAGGTACCATATACGACGCCTATAGGAAATTACACCTCTGAAGAGTCGCAAGAGTAACTTAATTGAAGTAATTTGAAGTAGTTTCGCTACCTTGTATTAAAAGATAAGATTTTGATAAAGTATTTTCTACTTCACATGCGGTGTCATAAAGTATTCATAGTAAAACTAACTCTTTCGGTAAACCAAAAGATGCTAAAACTATCGCAATATGTTAATTTTTGATTAAACTACGGAAATACCGATAAGATTAGTGAGAAAACAATACGTTGAATTGTTGTTTGATAACTCAACAACAGTTTGATGACTCGATAAACTCCATAAACACTTGATAAACCCACAATCTTGATGGTGATGATCGTTGATTAGACTTCCTTTGAACAATTAGTAATTTTCTCAGATACTTACTAGGAAATGCGCGCGGGGCGGGCTTTGTTTTTGTTAGTAATTCCTCAAACTTTCACTCCAAACTAACAATGGATTATCCCAACAAAAACAAATGTGGGCCATTCGCAAACGGCTCAAAAAAACCGTCCGGGCCAAAAACCTGTATTAAATAGATTTCTAAAAGACTGATTCTTTTTTGTATGATAGATATGATCAAATACTAGAAGAAGTCTATGTTTTCTTTTAGATAAAATAAATTTAAAATAGTTAAAAAAAATAAAAACCGCTGAAATTAGAGCCTCGGTGGCATGTCCCAAGCACATTTTGCGATGTAAATTATTTTTTATCTTTTTCTCTATAAAGCGTGGCGCTACTTTGAATGTATTCACAAAAAACCAGATAATTACTAGCTTATTTTATAATATTCCCAATAAATATTAGGCTTTCGTTGATAAGTTACAAGTAGTTTTAGTCGCGTCCGAGGTTTTGAATTGATATCGGTGGCGCGCACCGATCTACGCTTATACCCTGTTCTCTAATAGTTGCAAGAACAGTTGTTAGAGTAAGAATAACTATCAGCCCCTCCGCATTGGTGAAGAGGACAACCAGGTCTGTGGGTCTCTGTGTGTCTCTTTTATTGAGGAACAAAATCGTTTTCGGTGGCTTGGTATACCCTCCAAGATGAGTTCGGTGTATTCATTTTTTTCAAATCCATTCAAGCAATTATTTTCGAATTATAACAAAAGTGTATCTAAGCGGTACAAGATTTCCATTATGCAGACTAATATTCAAAATGTTGGTTACTTTTCAAAATATCTAGGATTTTGCTCATAATTTTGATTCCAGTGGTATTGATTTCAGTGTTTTCCGTGGAAATATATGAAGGGTAAAGACAGTTTCATAGCACTTATAGTGCTGTTTCCTGATTTATGATAATTGTATTGAATCATAGAGAAAGCTGGCATAAAAAAGGTGCCCCAGATTAGTGTCGGCATCTATAAAAAATAAAAGAACAGCTCAATTGCAGCTTTCAACCTAAAGAGTTAGAGCCCAACCTCATTCTTGCCTACGCCCTTTTCTCAACTACGCATCTGGATGCGGCAACATACCCAAAACCTACACAACTATCGCTGGAGACAGAAAATCCGACACTTCAGAGCGTCTTCTGATGAACCTACAAAGAAAAGACCTCGAAATAATCTTAGGGACATTGACAGGACACTGTACCCTCAATACACATCTGTACAACATTGGTGCCACGGACAGTCCACTCTGCAGGGGATGTCTAAGCGAAGAAGAATCAGCTGCTCACGTAGTCCTGGAATGTGCGGAAGTAGCAACACAATGGCAACAAATCTTCAGTATCCCGAGGTCGCTCCTATAAGCCGGTGAAGATCCCAGGAAGCTGTTGTGCTTCTAGGAGAGCTAGGTTAGCTACGTACCTAACGAGCCAGGTTATCCCCACGCATAAAGGACCACCATCGAGTCCAAATGCGGAAACGGGAGTCCACTGATTGTTTCGCCAGACTGCTACCGCGTCAGGTGCCAAGCGTTAAAGCGGCACCTGACGCGGTGAAAGCGACAGAAAATTCTGACACAACAGGAAATACCCATTTGTGATGTGAGGAGGACTGACGTGGATGGATTTTTTCTCGTAGATAAGAAGCATCGGCCGAAGCCTTCCCCCAACTGACGTGGGATAGCCCTCCGCTCTGCCAGGTTCGCCCTGCAGGCTGTTGAAATGACCATCGGCTTATAATATATCCCAACTAGACCCGACAACTAGTGAGGAAAGCATCCGTCAGTATGTGAATGAGAGGAGCTGATGCCGAATCAGGCAGCCACCTGTAGTAGTACCTAGTACAAGGTTGGAAGCGGCTGGATTCTGCAAGAGAGACTAACTTTAAGTAGTATACGAGTATGCTACGTGTTCCTAGCTCTTGACTTTTGGACAGCCGGAATCGTTTACCATCCAATCATGGGTGGATATTGGGCTCCCAAGGGGGGTAAAAAAAAAGTTAAACAAATATATTGAGTTGAGTGAAATGAAAGGTCTTTATTTGTAAATTCCAAAATAGTTATTATTTTTATTCTAGGGCGTATACTGTTTTAAATACGACGAGAATTCGTAATACATATGAAATGAATGAAAAATTAGACACGACATTATGTATTGCATGCATGCCAGTAATTTTACCATGACGAGCTAGCGCAATAGGCATACTCGGCAGTAGTAGCACTTGAAAGTATAGGGGTAGTCAGAAGAAAGTCCAAATGTAAGCCATCTACGATGCGCGAGATCTCAGTTCGGGGAGAACTACTAGTATTAAATCGCCATACAAACTTTGAAACATAATTTAACTCCTTCAAGGGGTTTAATGCTGTAACCCCTTTTAGAAATGATTTTTTATCAACAAATACCTAATTTTTTATGTAATAATTATAGATCGAACTAAAGACTGTTGACTTTTTAACCAAAGTTTAATGTATTTGATTTCGGTGATTAGAATATTGACTTCGGTGGGCACCAATTTTTCAAAATCAAATAACTTTTTAACCGTTAGGCTTTAAGAGTTCCCTCTTGTACTAATAATTACTAAATTAAATATAGATTTGATATTTCATGTCAAAACATCCAAATTCTAAAAAAAATTGTGCCACCGAAAAAAATGCTGCGCCTGAGAATGACCGATGTAAACATTTTGCAGTCTCCCTGATTTTATAGCTACCGCATTAAAGTTCTGATATCGCGATATTCTTTTAACTTATCTTTGTAAAATTGACGTGTTAAGATGTGAAGAAATGTTCAATGTTTATTTTAATCTTTGTTGGAAATGAAATAATCAAGAAAGTTTGGATTTGACGTTATTTTAGTAGCATGCAGGTAGTATTTTTGAAAATATCTAGCTCAAATCGATAATTATCAGAACATCTAAATACACGATCATTTAGCAAAAGTTACACGTGCACGCGAATATAACTTTGCAGCAGAAGTGCGAGTTCTAGGAATCAACAATCAATTTCTTATTCGTAACTTGCAGCGTGACATCCTGCATACACTTTCACAATAAAACGCTCTTTAATTATAAACTGACGGTATTTGCAAGTGATAGTATCTATACAGCAAATAAAAATTAAAAATCATGCCTCTTTCCCACAGGGGTAGGCAGAGACCACGGATTTCCACTTGCTACGATCCTGCCCCCCAGCCATATTACACTATCTATCGTCGCTATAGAATAGAACACTTCAAAAATGTATAGGAATTGACGTTTAAAGGTGATGAGTCACGTAGTCAGAACGTCAATTCCTATACATTTTGAATTGTTCTATTCTACAGCGACGATAGATAGTGTAATATGGCTAGGGCCCCAGATTTCCACTTGTCTATACAGCAATAACACACATAATGTTCCTCCAGGCAGACGGGTGGGCAGCTCGTAGAGGAACTCGCCCGGGAGCTGGACGCGCGCCAGCAGCGGCAGTCGGCACCGCCCTTCCTGCTGCAAGCCATCGAAGAGAACAAACGCAAGGGCCGCGCCAACCTCGCCAACCCACACGCCGACGGCAGGCAGAGCGATACGAATCCCAACTTTATCTATTAGCTTAAATAGGCTAAAGGCTTAGGGTCACTACTCGTATTCGCGTAAAAAGTTGCACTAAGGCACGGTAATGTTATCTTTCTAACATTATCGTGACTAAGGTTACACAGCTCACTCACGCCAACGGTTCCACTAAGGTTACAGGTCACTCGTTACATATCTAGTCTAGAAATCTATAGACTATGTAGATCTGGGTTATTCTGGGATCTGGTTGATACTTACCTAACATTATTTAATGTTCAGTCTAGCTAGACTTTTCTGTAGATCTCCTAAATCAGAAGCTATCTTTGAACTCTGTCTGTCGCGATATACCTACTTAGATCCGCTAGGAACAAGAGCTCACTCGCGGATGTTCAATCTTTACTAAGACACTCCACTTACTCAATTCTTACACTGAGAATCTTCAGTCTAGCTAGACTATTCCGTAGCGTTGTATAACCGCTAAACCGATCCATTTGGTATCTCTTACTCGCGGCAAAGTTAGACTATTGTATTTTTTCTAAAATATCCTCCAGCTAGGGCCTTGGCTTTCAACTAAAAAATAAACTATGCAACGTTCAGTGCGATCTAATATTATGGAAGGGACTGAAGAACAAAAATAATACCAGCCGTTACAGCTGTAAAGACAAAGAAATTTTGGTCGGTTGGCTTCGGGTTGTGAGTAGAATTCTTCACTAGAAATGTGCTGGAATCAATAGCACAAAATCAATGATTTTTTTCCGATATCCAAGTTTGTGCTGTGGGACGCAACACAGCGAAACATTGATAAATTTAAAGTTTTTTTGATGAAATGGCATGATTTTGCATGTTACCGATGAAAATTGTGAGTCTTACACCAACGCAAACGTGCACAGCAAATGATGAATCGATATTATAGTTACCAATTCAATTTCCTACTTTCTCTCTCAAATTGTTTTCTAGGTAATAGCGAGGACGCAATCGCTTCTATCTACGAGACAATTTTACTTCGATAATGGATTATAGCAATATTATTTAATAAGTAATTTATTTATAAGTGAAAATGCAGTGAAAATCTTTTTCACACGTTTTCTTGGCGGAAAATTTGTTGAAAAAGATTTAAGTAAATGTGTAAGTTATTAATAAAATTTATTAAAAAATATAAAAATCGTTATAATTAAACAACAATATCCCTGCCTTTTCTGTATCTAAGTTACTTCTCTTAAATCTTATAGCACTAAATAATAATTTACTCAATAAATACTAAATTAAAAGTGAGCACATAAAAAGTATCAAGGGACATTTATGCCCTACTTAATAAATTATTCTTTGCTTAATACGTCTGATGTAAGGTCTGTTAGACCTGACCCTGTAAGAAGAGGATCGCTTCCTACATCTTCCCGGAAGACATCGAGGTTTAGAATTCTTATTCCTAGCTGGCTTTGGTTCATTATTCCTTGCAGGTTTCTTCTTCCCTTTCGCTCTATAAGTCAAATACTTCGAATCTTCATCATCATCATTGCCTTTGTTAGCTTCATGTGCGTCGAGAATTTCTTGGATGCTTTTGTAGGCGTCCGTTTCTTCGGGATTTTGTGCAACGTTTATGTAAGGCTTGAATCCTCCTAGGCCAATAGGAAAGTGGGATATTTTCTCCTTTTCTACCTCCTCTAAATGTTTGAGATAGTTGTATGTCTCAGGGTCGCTGCTCTGACTGATCGGCTTGAAGTCATTGTAGCCGATGAAGTTGAATGAAGGCTTCTTTGGTTTTAGAGCATCGTGGGTGAGTAGGAGATTGAACTTTTCTCCGGAGTTATAGGAGTCATAATCGTCTGAATCTTTCTGGAAGTTCTGTAGGTATCTTTCCTTTTTTTCGGAAGCTTGTGTTGCTTTAGTATCGGAGCCGAATTCAATATTAGGAGGTAGGGTTGCTCCAAAGAGGTCTTTATCAGAAGTCTTCCCGTACACTTGCTCGAAGATTTTGTAGTCATCGGTCCAGAATTGTTCAATTCCTGAAATAGAAAGTGTTTAGATCCAACTAGAAATCGGTGACGATGATGTGAGCGTGGCGGGAGGGTGCTCGGCTGAGACAGTGTGAGTTCGATTCTCACAAGATTGGACAAATGTTTATAACAATCTTAGGCTGATTCACTCTTTATTTCATTGTAATAAAGATCACTCGCCTATCAGCGCTGACGGTGAGCGTGAGACTAAAATCAGCCATAGTGTTAGATCAAGACTACGTTTATGATAGTGGAATATTTTTCATCAATAACGCCTTCAATATTTTACACCCCCTTTTCCATCCAACTATTAGATAAACATAACTCCAAAATTGGAAGTTTATTTGCAGGTAGGTATTTTAAATTCCATTCCTTCCTCATACTTACTGGTCAACTCTATTTACCCTGCTGGACTAGTTCATTTATTGAAACGATAACAACTTTTTATTTCAACAACTAATCTCATTAGAAATTGGTGTGATTCAGCTACGAAAGGAATGACGGGAAACCCATTATATTTGAAAGGAGAAAATCCTAAGCCTCGTAATAAACAAACTTTCCTCACAGGCCAGTTATGTTAATAATACTCAGAGCTTTTAAGTTTCCAGCGAGTAATAAATAACAGGACTTACCTGTTATATAGGGATTTATTTCTAACCTAAGACTAAGATAAAAAACTGTTTGGATAAAGTATAAAAATCCTAATAATTCCTATCCTAGGATTGTTTTTACTACTACTACCTACTAGTATTAGGTACCTACTACCTCAAAAGTTTTGATCAATTGAGAGTTGGAGCAGTTTTGACTCAAAAACTCAATAAAGGTATTGAACCAATTATATTGAAAAAAATATCATAAATAGTAAAGTTGAGGATATGTTGAGATTTAATAAAATACAAAATATAACACTGCACAGCGCGTACCTACCTAAATATTAAACTTAAAATTGTACACCACTTACGACATAATGAGGATGATAAAAAAATATACAGTGTTAAATATTTAATTTTACAGTGTATCCTTTCGTGTGGGAGTCCAACTCGTACTTGGCCGGTTTTTGTTAACTATTCGATTGCGTTCACGCGGCAAAATTTGCACTTGTAATCTTCTATCATCTAACTGTTTCTGATTCGATGGCATCTGATCATGCAATGACTTTCAACTCCACTTGATGCTTATGTCCAATCTATTTTTAACCGATTTCAAAAAAAGGAGGAGGTTCTCAATTTGTCGGTCTTTTTTTTATGTAAGTACCTACTATGTTCACCGATTACTCGAAGACGCCTGGACCATTTTGGAAAATTATTTTTTCGTTTGAAAGAGTTATACTTTCCGATTGGTGCTATAAAAATTTGTTGAGGATCTGTCAAGGATCTTCGGAGTTATAAATAGAAATGCACCACGAAAGTGCAGAAAATTTCTTAGCTCCAACATTGAAGTCGGTTTTTTAATTCTTGTAATAACCATCTTATGAGGCACCGGATTTATTTGACTATCTTGTCATACATTATTCATGTCATTAATTATTATTGTCGTAAATACCTACATACATACATACAAGGTCTGTCAACAAGTATGAGTTAGTTTTTTTCTACATTTTTACAGACAAAAATGTTAATTAGACGAGCAAGCTAAGAAAGAGTTGGTGCACTGCACCCAATAGCCAGCCCAAAAGTGCCAAAAGTACGCAGCGAGTTCGAATAAAAATGTAGTGAGTAAAGAAGACGAATGATGTTTGTTAGGATCAAAGCTGGTAGAAATCTACGTCTTCTGCCCAAATCCATAATTTATGGTTTATTTATATACGAAGAGAAACCAGTCCATACATAAAAAAGTTACGAGCTTAAAGTTTGCAGTGCGTGCGAAAGCGCAAACAAGACCACTTTCGATCATGACTGCTCGATATTTTAATTTGGTTCCAACATAAATTACTAATAAGTACCTACTAATTTCTCCAACGAAACTCATCGCGATCAACACTCCCAAACTACCTACAAGAGTCAATCACACTAATATTATAAATGCGAAAGTTTGGATGTTTGGATGGATGGATGCTTGGTTGGATGTGTTTTTGTTCCTCTCTATCTCGACAACTACTCAACCGATTTGGCTGAAATTTAAAATTTCATCCAGACAGACATCCAGCTCGTCACGCCATCTCTTCCTGGGTCTGCCGCCTTGCTGTTTCAGGGCTGGAGCCCTGAAACAGCACTCAGTGGACTGAGTGGTGATTTTAGCCCACAGCTCCATTTACCTAAGCATCGCGATCTTGTGAGTCACGTCAGCGATTTGTGTTCTGCAGGGCTTATTTGCCTCATTCATACCATAGAATAGATAATGCTGACACGTAAAGTCGTTAACTCGGATTACTTCCTACAATAGATTTTTTTTTACGATGAAAACTTTGAAATGGTAGATGGTTGAAAAAAGTGATAGACATTTATATTGTGTAAAATATTCAAAGTAATTCTGCATTCCATAACTTTGGTTCGTAAAAAAACGATTTGTTGGAAGAAATCCGAGTTAGCAACTTTACGTGTGAGTCAAAATGTGTTCCTTATGCGGTCTTTGTATTTGTAAGTATTAGTTAGTGAAGTATCCTACTAATATTATAAAGGCGAAAGTCCGTGTGTGTGTGTGTGTATGTGTGATTGTTTGTTGCCACGTATCTCCATAACTACTAAACCGATTTTGATGAAATTTAGAGTGTAGATAGTTTAGTTTCTGGAATAAGACATAGGCTACTTTTTATCCCGGAAAAATGTATGGTTCCCGTGGGATAAAAAAAGTAGTCCACGCGGGCGAAGCCGTGAGCGTTCACTAGTAAATAATAACTTAAACTATTACCTAGTTATAATAAATTATCTTACCAGATGTTTTAGTAACTCCACCGCCACCGTAGACAGCCGCCGAGAGCACGCACACCGCAAGCCACAGCCGCATCTGCACACAACCACAGATAATGATGGTCAAATTAGATTAATTACATACACTCTCTTTTGGAGAGATGCACAGGACCACAGAATAAAGGAGAGTTATTAGGCATTTTCTAGGGAAGCTCGCTCCATCGTCGACTTCATCCATGCCTAGGCAAGGAGCGAAGTCAAGAGCTGTCTTAAATAAAATAAAATAAAAAAATTATGTGATAGAAAAGAGGAGGATGGCTGGTGTAAGAAAGAAGGAATGTGTTTACACATTTACCCCCTTACTTATGAAAGATGTTTAAGGTTGAACACTGGTTAAACTACGTCCTGTCTCTATTCGTCACTATCCACAAATAAAGACAGGACGTTGTTTAATCTAACAGAAAAGGATGGCTAAACGGTGGTTTGAACGGTGTTTCAATTATAACAGAATTTTATAAGTAGAGGGTCACTCTTTATTTGGTAAGTAAACACTAGTTTTCACATTGAGCTGCATGGGTAAGATTACTTCGTTTCTCGTTCTATAGGTAAGACATCTATTAGCTATGCACATACTTAACCAAATAAATGTCAAGATAAAAGATAGCTTACCTACCTACCTAATCCAACCTAAGTATATTTTATGCTGACGGTTTCTCTACACTCCTCTCGATAAATACCTACCTAGACTTAGGTGACTGTAGTATTAAACTAATAAGATGCTTCGAGCTTTAGGTTACGGCTTTAGGTAGGTGATTAGCGTCAAAATTCGTTGTAATTTCGACCAAAAACCTTTTATTTTTAATGACTTACCTTTACAGTGAAGGTATCCAGATCACAGCATCCCAGCAGCGCGGCGGATTAACGAGAGCGCAATGAAAGTGAGATGAGCGCTCGGATCCTATTTATAAGCTCGCACTTGGAATCGAAGCCGGCTCGCTTACGACGCGGGCTTGCTGCGACGGATCTTTTAATTTGAGCTATAATATTCTTTAATTCTTTATTGTAGGTAGGTACAAATAAAACACATAGAACAACGACATGAAGTAAGGACATGTACAAGGGTGAGCTTAACCCTACAAAGAGTTCTCTTCCAGCAAACCCTTTGAGGCTAGAGAGAAATGATATTGATAGATCTATTGGGGAGATTAGGTAGGTACTTAATACGTTATCTAGCATGGGGGCGAAATTACTAGGTATCGTCCTTGCTAATAGCAAAATTAGGTCAAGAGGGCAAAGCAGGGTCAACCAGGTGTCGGAATACCTTGACATGCCGGTAAATGCGGCCCTCCAACAGGCAACCGACCTAAACTCCTGGAAAAGACTACTGGCTATGCTACGTCGGCAGAGTCGCGATCGCGATCCTCAGGAATGAGGGACCAATTGAGGAGGAGGAATAAAAAACTAAGGGAGTGTCCACATTGCGTTTTTTGCAGCGCGTTTGTATCGATACAAACGCGATTCGAACGCGATGCGAACGCGCAGCCCCCCGCGCAGCCCCTCCCGGTTCGCTTTTGTATGGAAAAAAACGCGTTGCGAACGCGCGTTTGTATCGATACAAACGCGCAGCTCAAAAACGCGCTGCAGAAAACGCAATGTGGACACTCTCTAACTAGGTAACTACGATGGCGCAGTGACCCAAAGTGAGTCTTGGCCTCCGACACTAAGAGCCTCCACTTCGAAGGAGGAGGAATAGTAAAATTGATTCATTTGATAAGTACCTTCTTAGATTATTATAGAAGTGTCAAGAAAAACCGTGTTTGCCGATTGGGATGTGCCTCGACTTTTAACACAAGTCGGGGTTTGAATTCCAGCATATCGAATTTCTCGTTTCGTAAAATTAGCTTGCGCCCGCGGCTTAGCTCGCGTGGTAGGTACCTACCGAGATAAAAAGTAGGTAACCTGTGTTATTCCAAGTTATAGGTAAACTATGTAAATTCCAATTTTCATTAAAATCCGTTAGGTAGGTAGGTAGGTACCTAAAGGATTTTACATAATAAAAATTGGAACACGCAAAAACTAGGTACCTAGATCCTACGTAGGACCTAGGTAGGTACCTAGTCTTTGCGTGCATCACGTAAAGCATCGTAGGAAAGCCGACGTTTGGTGGACGCAAGGGAAAGTCAAGTTCAAACTCCTTGTCTCAGATTAGCCCAGCCGGCCGCCCTGCCTGTGTCCGGTGACAACCGAAACCGACCAACGTAGCTAAGTACCTACCTATCTACAAGGAACTTGAGGTAGGTAAGTACCTACTTACTTACCTACAGGGTTTTTTTATAGGCAAGTACCTACTTACAAGATATACAAATAGGTAGGTACCTACCTACATACCTACCTAGGTACCTATTATGTACAATACAGGTAGGTAGCAGGTAGGTACCTACCTATAAATATAATATCCCACCCTTCCCCTTGTGCCTCAGTAAAGATGTGGGACTTTACCGTAGTATTATTATCTATTCTATGCAGTGAACGCATATAAATTCTATGGCTTTGCTTTACTAAAACATCAACACGGACATAATTGGGAGAACTCGAAATCAGCTCGAAATAAGTAGGTACCTAGGAACTTACCTACAATCATACATAACCTACAATTTTGTTTCATTTACCCACACATAATTACCACGTTTACGAACACTCAACAGTTGAAAGATCAAAGAAACACATGTTTTGGAAATTAAAAGAAAACGAAAACACGACTTCTCAAATTCCCGCCAAAAAGTCCTACAAACAACAAGCGTCGGCCGGTTGTCAAACAAATATTGCCACGAAACATGAAAAAAAACCCAAATTAATTATAATGTCAATGGCAAAGTCAGAATTGGCTTATGTCAGATGTCAAGCGCTTTGCTGTCAGTCATGTCAACGTCCGAACTAGAATCCCGTCCGTCATCCTCACCGTCAGTCAACCGTCATGCATGTCATTGTCATCTACTAGTCTACTCAAGTCTGTCTACTACATTCGATTCGATTCGCATTTTTGGTTTCGCTCTGTTCAGAGCCTCGAGCATCGGTTTGCACAAAGTCTACTATTCGATCCGTGACAGACAACTCAACTTGTCAAGTTAAATAAACATATGCGAGCACCGGTTTTTAAAAACTTTACGTGGCTGGTGCGTTTGACACCACAGGAAGTCCGTTTTTTTATTATTTCATGTTGGTATTGTTCACCAGACTGGAGTACTCAATGTCAAAAAGCAAACGTCAACAATCAATATATCTTTCTCTTTCTTTTCTATGAAATAGATAAGGAAAGCGAATAAGGACTTTGAAATCTTTATTTGTCTATGGTAATTAAACCTTTTTGAATGAATGATTGTATAACCCGGCAAAAATGCAAAGTGTTGTGTGTACGGCGTTTTTGTATAAAGTTTAGTACTTCTTAATTTATGGCTATAATATGGTCAACTCAGTCAGCTGTTTTGAGTTGATGATTTATTTGTGAAATGATAATAAAGTTTATTCTTGTTGTACATTAAAGAAACTAAACAAGAAAACCGTGCGTGCTTTAATGTGATGGGAGAATTCATGAAGCAGTAAGTGTAGGTACGTACACAAGCATAAAAATTAAACTTAACAATTGTATGGAAAACAAAATCTATTGATTGATACTTAGGTACTATTAACTATCTTTTACACGAGTGGATTACTTTTAATTAGGAATAACATAGTCTCAACCATCTGTCCAACTTATAATTCAAGTTAATCATCATGATATTTTAATGTTTTAGACACGAAGACGACCGCAAACAAGCTGAGGCTCGCCACGGGAGAATGACTAACTTATACCGATGGGCTGATTGTTCAATGCCAATGGGACGTAGAGAAAGGTAGGCATTACTATTTTACTTTTGTTTTCAAAGCAAATATTTTATTACCTACTCGTGACAGTACCTTCACCCACATGCCTAAAGCACCACTTTTGTGGACATAATACTAGCCTTATTTTAAATCTTATAAGGAGCGGCTAGGTTCCATCACTCTAGTACTACTAGATTACTAGAGAAACAACCACCAATCAATATAATTTGTTGGGTAGGTATATAGAAAATATACTTGAAAATCTAGCTACATACATACCATTATCACTATGGCTAAAAAATTTCACATTTACAGAATATTCATTCGACTGAGGAACAAGAACCTCCTTCAGCTGCTGCAGTGATCAAGCAGCAGGCTAAATGCTGATTTTAGTAAGTTTATTGATTAAACTTTAAAAATTAATCAAGTGTTACGATGACACATAAGGTGGAGGTCTATTTTCAGCAGTAGATGTCCCATGGCTAAAATGATGATTTTTATCTGAAATAATGATGAACACTAATTTATCTGATTCAACGTTTTAACACTCTTCCCTAATGTGACCAATGCTTTAAAGTGTTTGATGTTTATTGCAGAAGCAAATTGGAGCCAGCCGAGCACATCAAGCTCAACAATGCTTTCATGGTTGAACATGGCAGAACGGGATCACCAGTCAAGCCCATGAATGTGCATCCAAAATCGCCTGCCCAGCTCACCCTGCCGCCTCGCCGCCCCGCATCATTAAAACTCATCATCCCCCGTGCCCCGCTTCCTCAATGCGCTCAATGTCTTCGGACAGCACTGTGACTTGTTTGCGGGTGGATTGTAGATGTTATTGCTTGCATGTTTAAGGCTCTGTGAGCTACATCATAATACTTTAGTATACCTATATTGTATTATTGTAGGTACATACATGACATTATAATGTAATTACTATTTCTATAATTTAATTTAATTTAAATCTTTCTTTATTTTGTATTAGGTTTAATTATTGATACATTTCAGTTGTAATTACTAAATTGTAAATTTGTAGTGTTTAATATTATTTATTCATAATAATAAGACATGTTTATTTAATTAAAACAATTGGTTTAAACTGGTTTAATTGAATCTATACCTACTAATATACTTACGTTTTCATACATAGTACATTAGATTATAATCAAATATCCTATTCTATTAAACGAGCAATATTTGTTTGATCTTTAAAGTTTGTTTGTATGTACTTCTCGAAAGCGGCTCCAACGATTTCGATAAAATTTGCAGTACGGGTGTTTACGGGGGCGAAAAATCGATCTAGCTAGGTCTCATATCTGGGAAAAGCCGTTTTCTTGGCATTTTCACGCAAAAAGGTTTACCAGTGCAATGTGGTTCGTAATTGAACCACTAGATGGCGTTATGCACTCTAAAGAAACTTCATATCCTAGACTAAGTATTTTTATTTTGTGAGATACTTCCTCCTCATGATAGACTTAGGTTATATTTATTTATTAAGGGACAGGCTATTAAATAAAGGCTAGATACGAAACAGAAAACTATGTTTATTAACAAATGTAATAAAGTATAATATCAGATTACAGAATAGTCTTATGTAGTTACACTGAGAATGTAAAACATTGTTTTATATTTAATTTGACAAGCCTTAGTTTTTTAGACAAGTTGACCTGCAAAGCTCTTCCTCTTATAATATCAATACTGGTGGCTTAACACGTTCAATGCCCGCGACGCACTTGCCGAGCCCGAGTAGACAGTCCTTGCCTTCGGAGAGCACCGCAGAGGTGGGACAGGGAATGTGTTAATTGTTTCTTTGCTGCACATACCTAATTTGTCTCACCATCATCTGTAAATAATTATTGTTTATTAACATAGTGATCTAAATACATTGTATAGGAAGTAGAGAAGGTAATTATATTATGAAAACTATGTGCAGCATTTGTTGTATTTTACAAGTTATTATTTAATTTGCAATGTTTGTTCGGGTTAGATCTTGCAAGTTAAATTTTACCCACTTCCCAGTGCCCGATTGAGCTGAAATTTGGCAAACATAAAGATTCTCGGTGACAATGCAATACTATGGTACCTAGGTACCTAACAGTGAGATGATCTGATGATGGAGTCAGAAGCTGTTCAATGAAATTTCTCAGTGAAAGACAGTAGAACATCCGTATTTGGGCTAATTTGGATTAGCCCACCCTAACCCAATAAAAGCTTGTCTTGAAAAACATTTATTTAATAAAAACTTATTTATACCTCAGCTTCTAAATGTCCTTTTCGCTCTTGTATTGTTCCACGCATCAGTGATATTTTAATTGAAGTCTGAGAAAATACATTAGCTACTCCAGCGACATGTTGGTAATCTCCATGAGTTCAAAAGAAAAGGGCACTCAATACCTGAAAATAATAACCACTTCAGTAATTACATATTTAAGTACATCTATACCTACCAATAATAAAAGTAAAGTCTTGAGGAAGGTTATAGGCTATTTTTCATCATCAACTTTAACATCACTAGGGGGCAATGTGGCGAGGGCGTTGCTAGTACCTACTAAATAATCAACATCATAAATACACAACATAAAACATTATAAATGTTGTATTGTAAGTACCTATGTAATAGGAAGCACAACCACACATTCCCAAGGTCATTTTCGTTCTTGGAACAATACGTGTTGCAGAAAAACAAAACTTACCTTTGCATCTAGGATTAGTTAGGTGGGTATTTTTGTGAAGGAAGGTTCCAAGGGCACAATGTACTTTACATTGTTGTTGTAGATATTGCACAACTTAGTTTTTTCGCAAGTTTTTGTGAGTAGGTACATTCTTCAAAACTGTGCACTTTTAGTGTTGCTTTCGCCATTTGCCAGGCAAAATCGTGTCAAGCTGACATCATTTTAACATTAGTTATTCACAATTTCACTACACAATACTAAAAAAGCACAATAAATGCTACAAAATCTCTCTAAAGTATCTTGTCACGATGAAAAATGGCCGTGAGTGATTATACTTGACAAGTTAGGTCATATACTTTATCAAAGCTGTCAAATTGCTACTCGTGCTCGCAAACCGCGGCAAAATGTATGAAGATGTCTATTCAAGTGGAGTATTTTAAAACGCGCACTTGATCGAACGTGACTCCCGAGCCTCGAGCATCGGTTTGCACAAAGTCTACTATTCGATCCGTGACAGACAACTCAACTTGTCAAGTTAAATAAACATATGCGAGCACCGGTTTTTAAAAACTTTACAAGGCTGGTGCGGTTGACACCGCAGGAAGTCCGTTTTTTTATTATTTCATGTTGGTATTGTTCACCAGACTGGAGTACTCAATGTCAAAAAGCAAACGTCAACAATCAATATATCTTTCTCTTTCTTTTCTATGAAATAGATAAGGAAAGCGAATGAGGACTTTGAAATCTTTATTTGTCTATGGTAATTAAACCTTTTTGAATGAATGATTGTATAACCCGGCAAAAATGCAAAGTGTTGTGTGTACGGCGTTTTTGTATAAAGTTTAGTACTTCTTAATTTATGGCTATAATATGGTCAACTCAGTCAGCTGTTTTGAGTTGATGATTTAATTTTATTTGTGAAATGATAATAAAGTTTATTCTTGTACATAATTATTAAAGAAACTAAACAAGAAAACCGTGCGTGCTTTAATGTGATGGGAGAATTCATGAAGCAGTAAGTGTAGGTACGTACACAAGCATAAAAATTAAACTTAACAATTGTATGGAAAACAAAATCTATTGATTGATACTTAGGTACTATTAACTATCTTTTACACGAGTGGATTACTTTTAATTAGGAATAACATAGTCTCAACCATCTGTCCAACTTATAATTCAAGTTAATCATCATGATATTTTAATGTTTTAGACACGAAGACGACCGCAAACAAGCTGAGGCTCGCCACGGGAGAATGACTAACTTATACCGATGGGCTGATTGTTCAATGCCAATGGGACGTAGAGAAAGGTAGGCATTACTATTTTACTTTTGTTTTCAAAGCAAATATTTTATTACCTACTCGTGACAGTACCTTCACCCACATGCCTAAAGCACCACTTTTGTGGACATAATACTAGCCTTATTTTAAATCTTATAAGGAGCGGCTAGGTTCCATCACTCTAGTACTACTAGATTACTAGAGAAACAACCACCAATCAATATAATTTGTTGGGTAGGTATATAGAAAATATACCTGAAAATCTAGCTACATACATACCATTATCACTATGGCTAAAAAATTTCACATTTACAGAATATTCATTCGACTGAGGAACAAGAACCTCCTTCAGCTGCTGCAGTGATCAAGCAGCAGGCTAAATGCTGATTTTAGTAAGTTTATTGATTAAACTTTAAAAATTAATCAAGTGTTACGATGACACATAAGGTGGAGGTCTATTTTCAGCAGTAGACGTCCTATGGCTAAAATGATGATTTTTATCTGAAATAATGATGAACACTAATTTATCTGATTCAACGTTTTAACACTCTTCCCTAATGTGACCAATGCTTTAAAGTGTTTGATGTTTATTGCAGAAGCAAATTAGAGCCAGCCGAGCACATCAAGCTCCACAATGCTTTCATGGTTGAACATGGCAGAACGGGATCACCAGTCAAGCCCATAAATGTGCATCCAAAATCGCCTGCCCAGCTCACCCTGCCGCCTCGCCGCCCCGCATCATTAAAACTCATCATCCCCCGTGCCCCGCTTCCTCAATGCGCTCAATGTCTTCGGACAGCACTGTGACTTGTTTGCGGGTGGATTGTAGATGTTATTGCTTGCATGTTAAAGGCTCTGTGAGCTACATCATAATACTTTAGTATACCTATATTGTATTATTGTAGGTACATACATGACATTATAATGTAATTACTATTTCTATAATTTCATTTCATTTAGTAGATCTTTCTTTATTTTGTATTAGGTTTAATTATTGATACATTTCAGTTGTAATTACTAAATTGTAAATTTGTAGTGTTTAATATTATTTATTCATAATAATAAGACATGTTTATTTAATTAAAACAATTGGTTTAAACTGGTTTAATTGAATCTATACCTACTAATATACTTACGTTTTTATACATAGTACATTAGATTATAATCAAATATCCTATTCTATTAAACGAGCAATATTTGTTTGATCTTTGAAGTTTGTTTGTATGTACCTACTTCTCGAAAACGGCTCCAACGATTTCGATGAAATTTGCAGTACGGGTGTTTACGGGGGCGAAAAATCGATCTAGCTAGGTCTCATATCTGGGAAAAGCCGTTTTCTTGGCATTTTCACGCAAAAAGGTTTACCAGTGCAATGTGGTTCGTAATTGAACCACTAGATGGCGTTATGCACTCTAAAGAAACTTCATATCCTAGACTAAGTATTTTTATTTTGTGAGATACTTCCTCCTCATGATAGACTTAGGTTATATTTATTTATTAAGGAACAGGCTATTAATAAACATAGTTTTCTGTTTCGTATCTAGCCTTTATTTAACAAATGTAATAAAGTATAATATCAGATTACAGAATAGTCTTATGTAGTTACACTGAGAATGTAAAACATTGTTTTATATTTAATTTGACAAGCCTTAGTTTTTTAGACAAGTTGACCTGCAAAGCTCTTCCTCTTATAATATCAATACTGGTGGCTGAACACGTTCAATGCCCGCGACGCACTTGCCGAGCCCGAGTAGACAGTCCTTGCCTTCGGAGAGCACCGCAGAGGTGGGACAGGGAATGTGTTAATTGTTTCTTTGCTGCACATATCTAATTTGTCTCACCATCATCTGTAAATAATTATTGTTTGTTAACATAGTGATCTAAATACATTGTAGGTATAGGAAGTAGAGAAGGTAATTATATTATGAAAACTATGTGCAGCATTTGTTGTATTTTACAAGTTATTATTTAATTTGCAATGTTTGTTCGGGTTAGATCTTGCAAGTTAAATTTTACCCACTTCCCAGTGCCAGATTGAGCTGAAATTTGGCAAACAAAGATTCTCGGTGACAATGCAATATTATGGTAGGTACCTACCTAACAGCGAGATGATCTGATGATGGAGTCAGAAGCTGTTCAATGAAACTTCTCAGTGAAAGACAGTAGAACATCCGTATTTGGGCTAATTTGGATTAGCCCACCCTAACCCAATAAAAGCTTGTCTTGAAAAACATTTATTTAATAAAAACTTATTTATACCTCAGCTTCTAAATGTCCTTTTCGCTCTTGTATTGTTCCACGCATCAGTGATATTTTAATTGAAGTCTGAGAAAATACATTAGCTACTCCAGCGACATGTTGGTAATCTCCATGAGTTCAAAAGAAAAGGGCACTCAATACCTGAAAATAGTAACCACTTCATTAGGTAATTATTTAAGTACATCTATACCTACCAATAATAAAGAGTAAGTACTTAATATATTGTTTGCTTGCAAGCTAATCTCAGAAACTACCAGTCGGATTTGAAAAATATTTTCGCATTTGATAGCTAAAGTCTTGAGGAAGGTTATAGGCTATTTTTCATCATCAACTTTAACATCACTAGGGGGCAATGTCGCGAGGGCGTTGCTAGTACCTACTAAATAATCAACATCATAAATACACAACATAAAACATTATAAATGTTGTATTGTAAGTACCTATGTAATAGGAAGCACAACCACACATTCCCAAGGTCATTTTCGTTCTTGGAACAGTACGTGTTGTAGAAAAACAAAACTTACCTTTGCATCTAGGATTAGTTAGGTGGGTATTTTTGTGAAGGAAGGTTCCAAGGGCACAATGTACTTTACATTGTTGTTGTAGATATTGCACAACTTAGTTTTTTCGCAAGTTTTTGTGAGTAGGTACATTCTTCAAAACTGTGCACTTTTAGTGTTGCTTTCGCCATTTGCCAGGCAAAATCGTGTCAAGCTGACATCATTTTAACATTAGTTATTCACAATTTCACTACACAATACTAAAAAAGCACAATAAATGCTACAAAATCTCTCTATAGTATCTTGTCACGATGAAAAATGGCCGTGAGTGATTATACTTGACAAGTTAGGTCATATACTTTATCAAAGCTGTCAAATTGCTACTCGTGCTCGCAAACCGCGGCAAAATGTATGAAGATGTCTATTCAAGTGGAGTATTTTAAAACGCGCACTTGATCGAACGTGACTCCCGAATCTGCCGCTTGGGATTTTAGTTCAGTCAAGTTACCACTGGAGGCGCTGCACCGGATCCCATACATTTGAGAGATTATACTACAGTCACGGATCGAATAGTAGACTTTGTGCATACCGATGCTCGAGGCACCGAATCTGCCGCTTGGGATTTTAGTTCAGTCAAGTTACCACTGGAGGCGCTGCACCGGATCCCATACATTTGAGAGATTATACTACAGTCACTAGGGATGTGCGATCTTTTCATTTGATCCGATTTTTAGGATCGTAATGGATCGTAATGTCTCGATCCGATCCGCGGATCGGATCGCATGGTGTCGATCCGATTTTCAAAAGATCGTAACAAATCAAAATCAGAATCAGAATCAGAATCAGAATCAGAAATATTTTATTGCAGAACTGTTGTACAAGGGTAGGTCTTAGTCTAAATAGGTCTTAGTCAAAAGATCGAATGATGAAATAAAACCAAATAAAGTTTTATTAAAATGTTATTTTAACATGCAAATAAACATGTCAACCTTTCAGATTAATGCTTATAATGTGCCTATCTTTTATGTTTCAACTTAAAAAAAAATTACTACCATGATTTGGATCTATCTTACCTAGCTATAGACTAGACTCACACGACTTAGCCACTTGCAGGTAAAGTGATGTGTTTTATTTTGCTAGTTACCTATTACACCGTCCAAGATGTGATTATAGCCCCGATAATAACAATCATAGCTCTAGGTTTAGTTGATTCATTCGATCTTTTCGATGCGATCCGATCTCTGGTGTAGTTCAATCGATCCGCTAAAAAATCGAATGGCTTTCATACGATCCGAAAAATCGCTTGATCGTATGCAAGCGATCCGCAGGCTGATTACGTAAAAATTAGCAGTAGCAACAGCGACAGCAGAGCAACAGCGACCGCTACGCAATCGGTTGCTAAATGTCACTAGAAACGGTATTACGGAAGCCTGTCGCCCGCCTATCGCAAAATTGTCGCTGATGCATTTTTCTCGTGAACACTAGCGCCACTAGCAACCGAGCAGCAATAGGTTGAAACAAATAAATGCAGTTTTAATGTTATCTGTGGTCAAATTTTTATTCTGTTCTGTGCGTCTTTCTTGATTTTGTTTGTTGTTGTTTTGTTTCGATGTTCGATCATTTTATAAAGTGTTTTCAATTTTTTCAAATGGATTTCTAAGTTTTTCAGCCATTTTGTAAACTCCCTGGGATTTTTGATCTAAAAGTAAGTTAAGTATCAATCCATTATAATGCGTAGTATTGTTCGTAGTAGTGTTTTTAGTATTCTTTAACACGTTCTTGTTATTTCAGTGGAACATCGAGTTTCAGCCGGCCAGCTAGATTTAGAGTTGCTGCAGCACCTCATGACGCACTCGAGCCTTGCCAAAGGCGTTGACTTGGGAGCAAGGTCAAAGGAGACCACAGATCGTGAATGGCTGATGCCGCTATTATAGCAGCAGAGGCGGCGCGGACACAAGCCGACGCCGCGCGCCTGCAGGTGGAGGCCTCTCTTTCTGTGGCACAGGCGCTGCATGAGCACACAGAAATGATGCATAAACTATTTGACATATTGTCAAAAAAATAAATCTGCACGACCGACAGGCGCTGACTTAGAACTTTGAACTATATAGTATTAGGTAATTAAGTTAGAATAAGTAGGTGCCTATCTTTTACGCTATTTTTAGCACATTTGTAGTTAGTAATAAAACATAAACATAACTACTTACAATAAGATAGTGTTTTTTACTTGTCTACTATAAACTGTATTTTTCTAAAGTACTCGAAGAAGCACCAGATGACATGTATTGCTAAGTATAATGATGACTACAGAGTTTCTTGTCAGTTCTTCTGTGTGTTGTAAATAGTTGATTAGCCGAACTGACAAGAATCATCGCATTTAAAATATGATGCTTATGGCTTAAGTAGGGAATAATGAATAGAATAAAACTACAATTGCCTACTCTCAATGCTCATTTCATTTATAGTTTAGACATCCTGGGTATAGTATAGTTTCTAACACAAAGGCAACTTTTTATTCAGGTACCAAGCGGCTGAAGCCGCGGGCAGAAGCTAGTATTTAATAAAATAAAGAAGACATGAAAATAGCGATACAGAGCTATGTTCTGTTATTCCACAACCTCTAAACAATAATAGAAACTTGTCGATGACCATTTTGCAGCATCTGTGATTCATTCTGGTCCTCAACATGACTCTCCCTTTGTAGTTCTTGCTGATTTCTTTCAGCTTGGGTGTCTGCAGGTACAGAAAGCCTATCTCTAGTGACCTTGCAGTGGACATTTGTGTAATGTTCCTCAGGAGTCTCAGGGCCAGCATTGCCAATAGGCGTCAGAAGCCAAGGCCTTAAAGGATACCCCGAATCACCTGCAAAGAAATCAAATACAATAAAGATTAGGAATAGAAATTATTGGCTTGGCAACAGATAGGTCAGAATTGGAATAACCTGCTAATATTTGTACCTACCCAAAAGCCAGATAGTTTCCCCATCATTATGGAGTTGTTGGATGTGTGGGTTGATTTCTGACTGACACCAGATGAAACTTCTCTTTGAAACTACCTACAACAAACATTAATATTTATTTTATTAGGTATTACAATTATATTACAAAGCACAATTTATTTCAAAGTACGTAATGATTTTAGCTAAGTACCTATAGATAATAAATTGCTAGAAACTGCAACTTACTTTTTTATCGTTTCCCAGTAAAATCAGAGCGTTTCACGTAATGTGTATGGGTTTTACTTAATTTCTTGGACTCACACAGGCACTCTCACTTCACAAAATTCATTCAAACTTCACCAGCAACCAGTAAGCAATCGCTAAAAAACAGATGCTGGGGTTGTTGCTTATTTGACAGTTCAAATTGCTTTGCTACTGCTGTCGCACTGCTGTAAAGAGTGTTACGTATAGCGTTGAATATGACGTGACTCACGCGGCTCGTTTGTCCCGTACAAAATTCGACTTTGTGTGATCGGCTCATTTTCTAAAAATGTCATGCTTCAATTCATGTCATGTGACCGTACACAATATGACAAAATCAGCTGATTTTGTCATGCTTCATTCAATCTTCAATCACACCTCGCCTACTCACTATGACAAAGTCATATAACATGACGCTACTCACTCACTCTAATGTATGACGTCAAATCAAATGTCATAGCTTCACTCAAATGACAAGGATGGAATCTTTGTCATATGACTCTCTCTTGCTTCAAATCACTCCTCGCAGACCGAACAGATTGTCATAGAGTCGGCGTCAGCACTGAAGTCCGATAGACGCAGCGTTGCTATCGCAGAACTAGCTTATGTAAAAAATTACTAATTGTCCAATTATGGATTGAACAATAATAAGTTTGCAAGTTTGTACGTTTGATAATTCTACACACCAGAAAAACTGAACTACCTTAACTAAAAAAGCATAATTATGCTCTTTTAGTTTCTAGTAGCATTTGCCGTAGGACTTGAGTGCTGACGCCGACTCTACTTTTTGAATTGAACGAAACGCAGGCCGCTCGTTTTGAAAACAAAAATTGGTTTTCGATGTTTTTGATTTTGCGGGTTTTCAAACGAACGAAACAAAATATCATCGGGCTGCTTACGAACAATACGAACCGTGTTTGTTTTTGTTAAATTAAACTTTGAACTTTACTTTTGTGTGATGTGAAGTTTTCGTCTTTGTTGTTAATTCATTAAAAATATAAATTAGATCTCTCTCGTAATCTAGAGTGTATTGTAATTGTGTTACCTATCTACTGGAAACATCTTCATCGTAATTCAGGTAAGTACTTTTACCTATAACTACCTACATTTCATTTTATCTTGGCTTGGAAAACATTTAGAAGTAAAGCAGCAATGAGCATGTCAAATAACTAAACGGTTTGGTATGGTTTAGTAATCGTGCTTGTGGTGTGGTGCATGAGTATAATATAGGTAGGTAGGTATAGTCTATTCAAGCGTTACAATTCCTCAGTATTTGTGCAAAAACTTTTTTTTTCTAAATATGTTCTACATAGCCCCAATGTACGGTAGGTATGCTCATTATTTGGCGACATTATGATAATTATGTAAATAAATGATTAAATTTAAATCAGCGTTTGTTTTTTCTTATCAATCAGCACGATTAGAAATTACATTTTTCCAAACTCACTTTTGAAATAGTAGTTACCTTACCTAAGATCGCACCTCGAATGAACATTAGACCGGCTCTTCGAGTTCGTCAATGCGTAGGTCATTATGAACTGTCAAGTTGAAAATGATCGGCTCAAAAGAGCCGGCTCACTGAACCGGCTCATTTTGAAAATGAACCTACTCTTACAAAAGTCAATTTAAAATCATGTCATACCCAACACTAGCTTACGTAATACCAAATTGTAGCAAAACTAGCGATCGAATGCACTTTTTAGTTCACCGATTGTCCAGCAGAGGGAAACCTAGTGCTCGATTGCTGTTGCTGTTGTTACTGCTGATAGATAATACGAAATTGACGTTTGACAGCAACGATTGCGCAATTTACGCCTGTTGCACGCCTGTCGCGAGATACGTAATCAGCCTGCCGATCTTCCAAAAGATCGGATCGGATCGGCGCATCCCTAACAGTCACGGATCGAATAGTAGACTTTGTGCATACCGATGCTCGAGGCACAGTGGATTAGGGATGTTCGATATTTCGGATTGTATCGATATTTCGTATCGCAATATATCGTAACGCATTGTATCGATATGCGTATCGATACAGGGCATTTGATACGATATATCGTATCGATACAGTATCGAATCAAGACAAAGAATGCAGGTACTTTAATAATTAAAAAAACATATTTTATTTTAATAATGTGCACTATTACGAAAATGTGCGTAGTTATAACTGTCAAAAAAGGATTTTTATGATATCAAACTAATATTAAAAATACGAAAGTTTGGACGTATGTTTGTTCCTCTAAAACTCGACAACCACTGAACCGATTTGCCTGAAATCTAAACATAGATAAATAATGACCGGAAATAGGACCTATGCCACCTTTTAACCGGGTAACTTGCAAGTCAAAACAATTCGTTATCAAAATAATTTGATACGATACTTTCGATCCGATACACCTTGCATGTGTTGTATCGATACGCCGTATCGTATGCCATTGTATCGATACAAATATCGGGTGTATCGTATGCCATTGTATCGATACACGAAAATATCGTATCGTATCGAACATCCCTACAGTGGATTGATTGATTGTGAATTTTTCCACAATAGTTAAATTCTGTACTCTCAAAGAAGCGGTACGACTGCAAAATATAAAATTACTAAATCCTAATCGCAACCAAGTAATTCTAATAACAAAATGCCGGTAAAAGCAGTCTGCGTGCTGAAGGGTGATGTCAGCGGCACCGTATTCTTCGATCAAAAGGTATTGTAGTAAAAAACATTCCCCGACTTGATCCGGCATCATGACCTATCCTACGATAATGACCTTGTGAATGGTCGCACAAGTTTTAGCAACTTGGGAGAATTCATGGCAAAACAACGCCAAGTAGGTTATTTGTCTATTCAACTGATAACTATCCAGTATCTGTGCCTACGTAGGTATACTTATTGTAGGTAAGTAACGTTTGTTATGTACCCTCTTTACTGCGTGTTAAGTGTTTTCTAGAAACATGAAGACTAGGTATTTATATTATTTACAATTTTGGACAACAGTTTCTATGGGTACCTACCTATGTAAAATGAAATATACTTACCTACATCTCACATTTATTTCCCCAAAATAAATTTTAAACAGATTCTTAAACTTTGCTAGTAACCAACCAACCAGTTCTGTAATAAAATCTTGTTTTTGATTGCAAGGGTCGAAGTTCAATAATCAACGAAAAGCTGTGATAGTAAATTGATATTAGGTTTTATCTTAAAGTTGTTTTTGTTTATGGTTTCAGGAAGACAAGTCGCCAGTAGTACTAACAGGAGAAGTCAGTGGACTTTCAAAGGTAATTCCTAAGTGTTTAAGATTTAATAATTAGGTACTGTAAGGTCCTCACACAAGGCCCTATTTCATAACTTTTTTTTTCTTATCTTTAAACATCATACTAAAAATGGTACTAAGAAAACTAGTGTGGGTTAATTACTACATCATGCGTAGGTAAATAGTTAGTTTATTTTATATTGAGGAAAATGCTTAAGCTTTTTGTTTTCAAGCAAATAAGAGCTTTTTTTCTACATCAAACACTTTACCTAAACTAATTATATAAAGCTGAGGAGTTTTTTTGTTTGAACAAGCTAATCTCAGGAACTACCAGTCCGATTAGAAAAAATATTTCTGCATTTGATAGCTAAACTCTTGAGGAAGGTTATAGGCTACTTTTCATTATCATCATCAACATATACCATCACTACGGGGGCAACGCCGCGAGGGTGCTGCAGTATTATCTATACTTAAACCTACCTATTTAGCCAAACAAACTGATGTTTAAACATTAGTTTGTCTTGACCTTGCTGTGTCAATTTAAATTCCATTACATCACTACTTTATACACATTAATTATATACACACAAACAGGTAATACAGATACCTACTTATTATAGTGTACCTTTGCTGATAAAATATGCTCAGTCATTGTAAGAGATAGTAATATTAAGTGTTGGTCATCATTATTCAGTAAGTATTTGATAACAAAACTAATAAAAACGTGATTGTAAAGTAAGAATATAGGTTAATTACAATAAAAGGTATGCAAGTGTTCTGAAATATTTCCCTGTGTGTTATAGAAGGAAACTGTTTTATGTTTTGCAGAAATTAAAATAGTTTGCTTACAATATTTTCCTTTGAAGAGGCAAACTAGATGTGTAAACTTAGGCCAGAATAATAATATACTCTTTTGTAATGTCATATGCTATGTTTAATAAATAAATAAATTAATATGTTCAGTGCCCGTAACACACATTTGCTGCTGGTGCCTGCTTCCCTGCAGCTTTTTATTTGCTCAAAACCAGTAATGTCACTCTATTTTTATAGCCTTGCTCAGTGCAGAACTATTCTGATGTTATGATAGTAGGTAACTTCCTTACTTTGAGGAAGTTACGGCCTTTCTATATAATAGACAGCAGTATTTGTTTTTGTGCATCTCTCAACTTCCTCACAAATCACAAATGGAATTTTTATAATGATATTTATGTATTAATTTTCCAGGGCAAGCATGGCTTCCACATCCACGAGTTCGGAGACAACACCAATGGCTGCACCTCGGCTGGAGCCCACTTCAACCCACAGAAGGTGGAGCATGGAGCACCTGATGCTGACATCCGCCATGTCGGTGATCTCGGCAACATTGAATCTTCCGGAGGAGTCACTAAGGTATAGCTGACAAAAGATATTTTCACAAAAAACTGAACACAGGTTTCAATCAAGGTTTCAAGCTTGTATTTGAATAATGACACTACCAGTAATACCAGTAGAACTATTTGAAGTGGTAAAAAAAATAAGCAATATTCAGGAATAAAATATATGCAAAAAGACCAAATTTGGGATTATTCTCCAATATATGTTATGCTCGGGTGCATAACGCCATCTAGTGGTTCTATTACGAACCACATTGCACTTGTAAATCTTTTTGTAGAATTTTATAAGTAGAGGGGAGAGCTAATATAATACCGAAATCTATTAATTAAATCATAAACTTTATAATGTAGCTGAACCAATTCCTTTTCTCCCTTTTCAGGTCTGCATTCAAGACTCGATGATCTCCCTGGTAGGCCCCAACAGCATCGTGGGCCGTACTCTGGTCGTCCACGCTGACCCTGATGACCTAGGTACCGGAGGCCATGAGCTCAGCAAGAGCACTGGCAACGCTGGCGCTCGTATCGCTTGCGGGGTCATCGGCCTAGCTAAGATCTAAAGCCGTTTCATCCAATAAATAGCATGTATTAGTACCTATATCTTAACATGTATCTATTCCCAGTGTTGGTTAAGCACCATTTAGAAGCTGTTGAATGTGAATGTTGATATATATCAAGTATATACTTATAGTGTTGGTTTATAGTCCTGTTTTTGAGACACAGCTCATCGGCCACTGGGTTTTCATAATAATTTCTTGAGCTGTGTTTCAAAAACAATAAATTTGAACAAGAATGTTTGATTAGAGTAAGTTTCTATTAGATGTATTTATTCTGCTGACTCGCTGAGCAAATTATAAATGGAATTACGTTTTGTTTGTTTCTTGGTGTAGGCACTTATGTATACTGCATTTGTTCTGTTTCAATAAAAATCCTAAATTGACTTGCATCTTTGATTCTGAACCATTATAATAAATAAATAAATAAATATTGCTGGACATTTCACACAGCATCATGTAGTCCCAAGCTAAGCAGAGCTTGTGTTATGGCAACCACATGACTGATATACTACTTATATACATTTTTTTTTCGTAAATACATACATAATATACATAGAAAATACCCAGACCCGAGACAAATATTTGCAGATCATACAAACATTTGTCCCGCGGCGGGGATCGAACCCGCATCCTCTTGCGTCACAGGCGGGCCTTCACCCACTGCGCCACAGAGGTCGTCAAAATTTTCATTCTTGCCAATGTTGCCATGTCACATTTTCTAGTAGGGGTAGGTAGAGACCACAGAGCTCTACAGACTTGCTACTGTTGCTACAATTCTGACACACATCTTTGACCCTGATTTCCATAGTAATTTCATCATTATGAGCTCACCAGTAGGTTACTTTATTCTGGCCATTCTAGTGTTCTGTTCTGTGCTGGGTATGTCACCAATTTGTTCAAAGAAGGTATGCTTGCTATCTGTGAAACAAACTTGTACCCCAACAACCCAAAATCTTGTATTATGAGAAGCAGATAAAAAAAAACTTTAGTACTTTTTTCTTGTAATATTTTTTTCCCTTTTTCAGTACAAACATCTAAGATTATCACAAAAATCAGGATACGCTGAACCCAACACCACTACCTACAGATGGTAGAGTTGAGAATTATTGCCCAATGAACTGTAAGATCAGTGAATCAATAGTTGGGATGCACAGACAGGATTAAATTAAATGTAAAGAAAAATGCAATATCTTCAAGTATATTTTAATTGTCCTATAGAGTACACTGTTGCGTCTTCTTTTGTGAAGAAAGCATTGTATGATGAGTCTTGGGCTTGGAACATCTTGGGACTGCTTAAATTCCACTGCCAAAGGCTGTTTTCCTGGCTTTGAACACTTATTGCTGTCCAGTAGTTACTCAGTTCTCTTGAACATGCATATTCAGATAATTTATTGCATACATTTGTTACAAGCGAACAAGGAATAAAGCCTTTTACTATGAGGATTGATATTCTAGTAGTTTTCAATGCAAATTCACTCTCTGGTTCATAATAAGTGCTAATATAAGGCTCGGGCTCCGATAACTCCGCCCCAAGGGCCAGCATACCTATCCATTCAACCAGCTCTTCAGCGTCCACATCCTTTATTGATGGTACTTCAGTTATATCAGGAGTGACCTTCTGAAACTCTAAAGAATGGACCGAGACATTGATACTTCTGTCCGAGAAGTACTTGGCTATTGATGATGGACAGACTGTTTCTTCATGAGGCTCCCAAATTACATGAAAATCGAAGAGTTCTAGCTTACTCAAGCTGTGTTTCACTTTGCTGTGTTGTTTCAAAGTTGTCAGGTCTATTTTTACTTCATAATAGTTATGTGGTCTCTTAGTTCCTTGCAGGCCTAGTGTCTGGTAAATGAACTCTAAAATGTGCAGTGTGAGATATCCATCTGGGGTTATGGAGAAACAGTTTTCTACCATACAGTCTCTGTCAGCTGATAAGCAGTAAATGCTACCATTTTTGACAAAGTTTTCTATGAATGTTGGTTCGATGAACTCTATGAGTGAGCAGCCGGTTATCCTGTAGTAATCGCTGTCTTCAGTCAGTATATCCTCGATAGTAGCAGGGGTCTGTATTTCATCGGGGCAGGTAATCACTAAACTTCTGTAAAAGCTGTTCATGGCGATATTTTTGTTTACGAATTCCAGATTCACGTTTGTTTTGTTAGTGCCCATTAATTTCGGTGGTGGAAAGTTTGATATTTCGGGACAGATCATGGTGCCAGTTCATAAATCCACTTACTTATTTCAACAGATAAATTAAATTCACAAATTACAAAAAAAAGCGGCAGTAAACAAAATAGTAACCTAGAAACTTTTTGACAGATCAATGAACGAAAGAGACAACGTGATTTACGTTTCAAACTTATAATTTCAATAATTTTTTGAACAATTTTGTCGAGTTGGGAAAAACCGAGGGAAAAACTTACATAATTTATTATAGGTAGGTCTATTATGTGTATAAAATAAAACTTCAATCATTTATTTAATAATTTAAATGCGCTCAAATATTTATTGTAAAAATACTGAAAAAACACCGTAAAACGGAAAGCTTGCATTATCTACCCTCAATTTACCATAAAAATACTGCTTCATTCACAATGTCTAGCTAAGTTTCAGTTCATCGGAGGGCACAGCCTTGTAAAGAGCCTCGACGTCGTTCACTACAGCCTCCACGATGGCGTATACTATGGGCGGCGCGATTTCCTTCATAACTTCACTCCAATTGCTGTTCAAGAAGTCTTCCACTGGTCCGGCTGAAAAGACGAAATAGGTATATCTTTTACACTATAGGTACTTACTTATCTACAATACAAGACGTGACTAGGTGCGCGTAACACACTAGTATCATAACTTTCAAGGGTCTACTAACCTAAGTGATTACCTTGACATAGGATAACCATAGGTAGGTAATATTGCTACCTTGCGCATGGGAAATCGAGGCTAATCCGCATTGGAAATGAAGGCGAGCCGCTACGCCCTATGTGGCTTAGAAAACTGAATTGTTAAGTGTGACAAAAAAAAACCATCTGGCTACAACCAATGAGATCTAAAGAAGATCATTGAGCAACAAACATCTAGCCCATATCCCTAGATACCTATCTATCTGTTCTGTGCCATAGTATCGTAAGTGTCACTGGCCACTTACTCATACGAACTTACTTATTTTACTGGAAATGTACTTTTCACCTCAGCAGCTCGAAATGCCATCCTTTGCTGCGAGAAACCAGTGTGCAAAATCGCATTTTGCACACTGGTTTCAGTGAGGAAAAGTGATTTGAAATTCGAATGTCGTCGATTGACACGTGGTAGTGCATGGTGGTCAATCGCTAGCCTGTCTATGAAAAAAAAAACAAATAACGCACCTTTTAAAAATAAAATAGCGGGAATTTGTTTCTGTTACGCTAGTTATTTGTTGAAAATTCATAAAACAATAATGATGAGTGAAACCAGTGGCGAATACACTAATTTATCTCCAGAGAGAAGAGTTGAGACAAAAAGTGATTGTGATGAACAAAGTTCCCTTCCTGAGAAGCACGTAGGTAAGTTCTGAACAAAACAGAACCTTTTAATTTACAAAACTACAATAACTGTTATATGTTCGTTTAATTTCTGAGAAAAATGCGTTATTTTTAAATAGATTTAAATAAATACCTATTATGGATTAGTTGCTTCATTATGTACAAAGTTGTATCTTTTATTTGTAGGTTAATGTTCTCGCTGCTGAGGTGAAAAATTTTGTGTGCTACACGAGACCAAAGTTTTTCACATCTCGTGCCTTTGAATTCCTCGCTACTCGGGATTCTAACGTAGAATCACTCGCTACGCTCGTGATTCAATTCTTAGAATCCCTCGTTCGCTCGGGATTCAAAATCAGCACTCGAGGTAAACATCAACTTTGCTCTCTTGTTGCACAAATAACTATTTACCCGTAGCACTACCAGTAGTGTCAAGGGAAAGTACCTAATATTTCCCTTCACTCTACTAGTACCTACCTAGTGCCGCAAGCGGTAGTGCCTAAGAAAATAATTTAGGTAGGTAGGTAGTTAGGTACCTACGTAGGTACCTAACTAGGTAGGTACCTACCTTAGGGAGTGTCCACATTGCGTTTTCTGAAGCGCGTTTTTGAGCTGCGCGTTTGTATCGATACAAACGCACGTTCGCAACGCGTATTTTTCCATACAAAAGCGAACCGGGAGGGGCTGCGCGGGGGGCTGCGCGTTCGCATCGCGTTCGAATCGCGTTTGTATCGATACAAACGCGCTGCAAAAAACGCAATGTGGACACCCCCTAACTTACCTAAAAGATTTAAGGGCTCGGCGAACGTATCTACTTACCTAGGAACGTAATACCAAAATAATTTAAAATTTGAGCATATTTTTATCACTTTACGTTATTATTTGGATAAAGGTAGTATTTATCTAGGTTCCTGTTAAACTTTTGTTTCAAAAAACTTACTATAGAACAAATGAAAAGAAAAAATGCCATTTTTGGTGTACCTACAAAGATTTCAATTCAATTGGCTTACATTTATTTTTAGGTAAGTTTTTCGGAACAAAAGTTTAACAGGAACCTAGATAAATACCTACTCTCCTAATCTAACAACATAAACTGATATAAACATGCTTACATTTTAAATGATTTCGGTATTACGTTTTTATGGAAATTCGCCGGTCGCAGCCCTCTTAACGGATTTGATTTAGGTAGGTAGGTACCTACTACCGCGGTAGCTATAAGGTCGACAATCTGAAGCACGGAACCGCTTATTGAATAGGTAGTATAATATAAAGGTAAGCGTCCACTTGTCGGTATCGTACGCTTCGGACGCATCGCACGCAACGGATCGTAGTATTATTTGTATAGAAACTCATATAAGTGCGTCCACCTGTCCGCATCGTGCGCATCGGATTACACAGCTAATCCGCTTGATGCGATCCGTCCGCTGCGTGCGATGCGGGCCTGTGGACGCTTACCATAAATGTAACGTTACCTAGAACTTTGTTTCCATTGAAGAGGTTATCGAAGTCGAAGTGTGCTCCGCCCTTGGTCTGATAGTTGTGCTTCCAGCTCTTGATGTGCCAATGCTCCTTGCCGTCCGCGCCCTGCGCCATCTCCAGTTCAGTGGCCGCCTTGATCACGATATCACCTGGAGATTCAAACGCAAATCATAAAGAGTTCGCTTGTAATAGTCTACTAATAGCTCAAGCTTGGTTAAAAAGTATCTTATAAGTATTTTGGATTGATTTGATCTTTTTTGCGCTTTCTCAAAGTCACCGATAAAATTCGCAGTAGGTATATTTCGGTTGCTTTGTTTTCCTTAAAACCTCCTCAATTCGTGGACATAGTAGATTCGTAGGAAGAACCCTAAGTATCTACCTACCTACCTAGATCCCTAATTAGGAATCAGTAGGCTCATTCTGTAAACTCACTTCGAACGTCGAAGAGCTGAATCCGCTGTGAGATATCAAATTTCGTATTCGAAATTTGAATCTTACTACAAACACTTACAATACATTCTTGCGTCTTTAGTGAGCTCGGTCACTTGAGTGAATTCGAAGTGAGTCTAGTACAGAATGCCTCTGCAGGACTATCTAGGTAGGTACGTTAGTAAATGGACGTTTGGTTGGATGCTATTTCTTCTTTCTAAGTAGGTTCGTACATACATAATAACAACACCCCTATTATTGCGTAAGGGTAGGCAGAGACCACAGATTTTCACTTGCTGCGATCCTGACGATACCTATACCGACCGCTTTTGACACAATGCCATTTCCTGTTTCAGCTCATCACATCCAGATCAACTAGCTTAGTGGTATGCCAATCGATCTGCGACCTTCACGTGGCTAACATTCGGTCCCGAAGCCCAACTCTTATCTTAGGAATCTTCAATTACTTGTCACCAGAGTTGGTCACTTGCTCATACGAACTTACTTACTTAATTAGGTAGGTACTTACGGATATCAATGACGTATTTCCCCTCTCCGTTGATGGGCAGCACGAGGATCTGTCCGTTCAGCTTGTAGTCGCCCTTCAACTGCACCGTGCATCTGATCGTCAGGACTTGTTTGCTCTTGCTCAGGTCGTGTCTGCAATGGAAAGAAATGTGTCAGGTTTACTGTTATTTATAGGTATCGGGTGATTGGTGACAATCCTGGAGAAGATTTATAAGAAAAAAGTAGATACCTATCCTAGATTAATTTTTTAGATAGATTTAGATCTCCTAGAATTCCTAGATAGAAGTAAGATGAGGGGACATTCGTTTTAGGCATTTTGCACAAAGGCAAATTGAGTTTTAGATGACCCGCTTATGAGGGCTTCAGTGCACTACCAGACCAGAGGGACATAGCTCGCGCTTCCTAGAAGCAGTTGTGTCGACCTGCCGGCATACCACCAACTCTTAGAGCAATGTCAAAACAAGGTGAAAACAGTCCTGCACCGCGTCAATGACTTGACACTTGACACTCCACGAAGAGACGTTACCAAACCATTCATGCGTTAGGCTTACTTTAAACTTACCTTAGTCTTATCTTAGCACAGAATCAGAGTAGGTAATCTTACTTTGACATTGCTCTAAGAGTTCATAGTAAGGCCCCTGCATGGCGATTCACACTTCTTCGACCGGATTCGATTCGAAGATCTTCTTCTAAAAGTTTACGTTTTTTAGCGAAGAAAAGACACAAAACGAAGAAAATCTTCGAATCGAATGCATCCTAATAAGTGTGATTCATTCCTAAACCTTTAGTCTTTCGGTATTCCAGACATAAGTAATAGAAAATCAATTGTGTATCGACCAGATTTGTGCTCCGACAGATAACCAGTTAAATTACAGGTTGCAAACCCATCAACGCTATTAGAAAACTAACTGGGTAGGTACCTAGGTAACTGGTTTCCTCAGCCTCACGATTGTCCTTCGCTTTTTACAGTGCAAATGTTCATATACCTAAATAATGCATTGGTATACATTTTTTCGAAGTGTAAGTATCGGTTGTTATTTCTAAACACAAGAAATCCAGATCATTGCCACTTGTTCAAAACAAATATACCTATTCATTTGTTGACAAACAAACAGACAAGTAATGTATACGGAAAGCGGAGATGAAGTCCAAGGCCAGGTGCGAGATGAGCGGGTAAATTAACACCTTAAACGTCTAAATTGAATTACCTATGTTGCTAGTAGATGTACCTACATTTATGACTAACTGAGCCCAGCTAACATTTCTATGTACTTATCTGTCCACTTATTTCAAGCGAAGTAGAAAATTACAATACAAATGTTACAAACATCGGTTAGGTACAAAATTATTTTTTGTTTTTCGTAACCATGTTTGTTTTATGAAAGGGCTTCTTATTTTTACTCTCTAAACTGCAACTCGTTTAAATAAATTATTATCCTACTAATATTATAAAGGCGATAGTCCGTGTGTGTGTGTGAATGTTTGTTACCACGTATCTCCATAACTACTGAACCGATTTGGCTGAAATTTGAAACATAGATAGATAATAACCGGGAATAGGACATAGGCTACTTTTTATCCCGAAAAAAATGCATGGTTCCCGTGGGATAAACAAAATAGCAGTCCACGCGGGCGAAGCCGCGGGCGTCAGCGTCATCTAGTTTGTTAATAAAGTTAATAATTCACAAAATTAGCCAAAGTAGGTATTATAAAATATGATTTCGATCAAAATCTCAAATAATTTTTAGATTCATTTTGTGGCACAGTATGAATAACGAAATGTTTAAACACAAATAACTCCTCTCGTCTCCGCTTTTGTTGAATCTCAGCCTAAGGCTGCGTTTCCATTGACGCGGAGCTGTGCGGAGCGGAGCTTAGCGGCGCATGAATTGACCAATCATGTGCATTTTGCCGCGTTCCGTTTTCTTCGTTTGACATGTGACATGAATTGATTCATACACCGCTAAGCACCGCTCCGCCCAACTCCGCGTCAGTGGAAACGCAGCCTTATACTGTATCGGTCGAGCTGTTTAGGATAAAACTAGAACTGATAAACCGCGATCTAGAATAGCATAACTATCTGTTATTATTTTAAATTACCAGACATGCGAAGCCGTAGAAGAAACTTTAACTTCCGTACTACTTCAATAGAACGAATTCCACCAAACTTTTCAATGAAGATGTGTATCTTATGCTGTATAATTTATCTAATTATAAAGATTCCTTTACTATTTTTCCTGTATATAAACAGAAAATAATTAGTTTTTGTGGTATGCAAGTGAAACCATGAGCCATATTATTATTATAGCGTTTTAAAAGAACAATGAGATGGAATATAATTCTAAGATGCATTGCTAAATGAACCGTGACAATAGCTTGACCTTGCACTTGACTGCGACCTAGAAACCCAGCACCTGCGGTTTGGAGGAAATATGCAAATCGCTCCATAATCAAGGAAACCATTATTTACGCTATGGAAACTCAAGATATTAAATATGAGATGATGTAAAATGAATTTTCCCGGAAAATCCAGCGGGTAACAGAATTAGGCCAGTCGCTGCAAATAAATAAATAAATAATACAGGACATTTCACACAGCATCATGTAGCCATCAAGCAGAACTTGTGTTATGGGAACCACATGAATCTATACTTTTTTTTTTAAAGACATCCTTACATAATAAACATAGAAAAAACTCAGACCCGAGACCAATATTTGCAGATCATACAAACATTTGTTTCACAGCGGGGATCAAACCCACTACCTCCTGCGTCACAGGCGGGCCTTCACCCACTGCGCCACAGAGGTCGTCGAGAGGAGAGTAAAATTGGTATAGATTGTTTGAAATCACTCTTCCATTTCCCCGTACTTTATGGAGTCGGCACAACAGATCAGTACATTTTGACATTCAGTCCAAACCAACCGTAAGGCATCCTCTATCACTCGTCATCTCAACACCAGATTTTTTTCTGCTCATTTTTTTAGTCTTTCTCTACTTTAAACGTAATTATTAGTGGATAATTAAACAGCTAGGCAACGTTTCACGCTATTTATATAAATTGTTTTTTTTTAAATATATTTTGTTCATACAAAAGACATAAACGCGCGCCACATTGCCTGCTCAGACTTTAAAAAAGTTACTCCCAATTTACACCACTATTATGCACAGACGAAAAAATGCCACGTATTGTAGGTAGGTACTATACTATTATGTTCTATTTATTCAACCGAAATATTATGTTTATTCTTTTTAATCATAGTGATGGGTTATTCGGCGCGGGGACAGGCTTACTAAGAAACAAGCAACAACACACAATTAGTGCGCTACTAGGTACCTACCTAGTAGCGCATTGAGCTGTAAACTCAATTAAGTACATTCTTATGTAGGGTTCTAAACAAAAAGCATGAAATAGGTCTAAGAATATTAGAAAAGGACATATTTTTCTAAATTAAAATTTAAAGATTAGCACTACGTTAGCTAAATAAAATAAGAATAAAAAGCTAAAATAGACCAAGCTTGGGCATTAAACACAAGAAGTTCAAGGCTCAAATGCATGCTGGCTTCTATGTTAGAAGTACCTTCAAGATTTCAGTGAATAAGAAAACTTGATAAGCGTAATAAAAAAATGCTCTTATCAAGTCTAATCCTTTTGTTCAGAGCTATTCATTCAGGATGTCATTACATTTATAGCCCTAAGTGCCAGATAATAGAGATGTCGTGATTAAAGTCATTCATAATGCGAGCTTTAATTAATATAATTATATCACAGCCTCTTTAAAACTATTCTCTTTCACTGGACTACACGGTTTTCATGATCATTAAAATCCCTTCAATCACACAATGGATAATAATTATTGTAGATAAGTACATAGATAGATGTCCGTAGTAATGTCTAACGCGTGTAATGATTATAGGGTTAAATATAACTCATCCATTCAATTCAATTTTTTGCGTATTATGGGTTAGTAACAGATGGTTACGGTTAGTGATACAATTTCAGTTCGTTCATAATCAGCGTCTGTCGAAATGTCGAATTGTGAATAAGTACTTACCTAATACTTACCTACCTAAAAATTAGACAGGTTAGCCAAAATTTAAAATTTAAAAAAACCGACTCTGCAAACCGAGCTGCACTCTCGAGATGCATTTCTGTTCATAACTCCGAAGATCCTTGACAGATCCTCACCAAACTTTTGTGACAACAATCAGAAAGTATATCCTTCCAAACACAAAAATATTTTTTTAAATAAGTTCAGGCGTCTTCGAGTAATCGGTTAACATACATTAAAAAGCACAAAAAGATTCCGACGAATCGAAAAAAACGAAACGAAAAAAAAAACCTCTTCCTTTTTTTGAAGTTCGGTTAAAAATAAGGATTAATCCATCAATAGGCTCATAGGTTCCCAAACTTTTTTTTCTCATGGACCCCTTTCGAAATTTTACTGGTTTCGGTGGACCCCCTGCTGCTACATTTCTACCATATTCCCAAAAAACTTGAGCACCCCCATTTTTGTTTCTCGCCAACGTGGACCCCTTTCGAGTCTCCCGTGGACCCCTGGGGGTCCACCTGGACCACTTTGGGAATCACTCTAGATGCTCATTTAAAGGGCATGAGGGAAAAAGAGAGCGACATTCCGTTTGCGTCACAATTATTATGAATCTGGCCAAGAACCCAATAAGCGTTTCAAATTCACCTCTTGTATCGACAAAATCAATTAAACTTACTTGATACCCTCAACTTGGCAGCCTTTCATGCCACTGACATCAGTGTTCTTCAGCGTGAGCTGCAGTCCAGCTGAGTCTCCTTTGACGAGGTCCAGGTGGAGAGGGTCCAGGGACTTGATGCCTAGTTCAGGGATTCCAACAGCTATGAAGGGAACCGCCCTCTGCGCAGACTGGGCTGTGCAGGCGTTGTCTCCGGACTTGCATGGTGTGATGAACGGCGCTGGAATAAGAGTTTGGTTTCGGATCGATCTGGTGGGTTAAAATAGGGGCAGAGCAATTTCATTTTTGAATAAGATTAACCTCAATAATCGATGCTTTAATCGATAGATGGTCCTATCAAGATTTTCAACCCTGACGACTAAGGATTCCGTAGACGAATTGGTAAAGGCACTCCGGCTAAAGGAGGATCGCTTGTATCATTGCGGGTTCGAATCCCATCAGAATTGAAAATTTTGATAAGATTTTTAATTTTCAAAAGATTACCCTCCTTAATTAGCCCAGGATAGAGCAATGCAACAAAAAATTGTCAACTTTTCCGTCAAGGTTCAACGTGTTTCAGCAGTGCGATTTAAACGAGGAATCAAACCTTCTCGGAATGTATTCCGAATTCGAAAACAACGATTCTTCGCTAAAAACATGCCAACTTTTCGAAGAAAATCATCGAATTGGATGTATTTTCGGAAGTCCTAAATCGCACTGCAGGACGGGCACGACCTTTGGCAATGAAGTTAACGACCAAGAAGAACTTCCTTAATTTGAAATTGTGACTCTAGTTATTGAAAATTATATGGACACGGGATTTTATCGCGTAATAGTGATCGCGAAAGTTTAAAAAAACTATTGTGACTATATTTGAAAATGAAAAAGTATGGTTTAACACTATAAATTTTTTTTTTTAAATTGTGACTATAGTTAATTTAGTGACGGGATGAAACTCAAAAAATGTGTTAAAACCATTCATGAACCGCCCAATGTCCCAAGACAAAGAGATATCACGAAAGTCATTGAAATTGAAACTGAGCATACTTTTTGTGAAATTTTTCTTCACTTGGACTTTTTTGATAAGTTAAGTACTTATTTGATTATTTAGTAATAGGATAAAATAGTTTTTAGTGCAAAGAACCTGCGTGTCTATAGCTGTCATGAAATAAATTAATATTGAAAATTATATGGGTAGGTAGGTACAAAAGTTTAAAAAAGTCTATGAAAAAATTATTTTTTCATATTTTTCAGCACCAAATTATTGTAAGTATTAAGTAAGTATTATTTTAGTTCTGAAAACTTACCAGAAGCCGATTGCACACCAAAAATCACAGCCAAAAAGCTCAGTAACCGCAGCATGTTCACAGATCACGTTAGTACTATGACGGTCGAGGTCGCAACGCTGCTTATATGGCCCGCCAGCCCCGCGTCACAATACCCATGTGTACTCCGCAGAATAGATCATAGTAATTACTAGGTATATCATCAGATACCTTGACAATGTTGCTTGTTGATTATTATTTGTCTAAACAAATGTACCTAATTCTGACCTTATTTGATCTTACTTATCGACACGTAACGTTCTAAAACTTCAGCGCGTTCCCGAAATTACTGAAAGAATAATTATATAGGTAAGTACAAGGATACGATAATTACATAAAAGATTAGGTACTTACCTACATTAATCCTAGAGCTAACATTATTTTTACGGGCTACAGAACAATTTGATAGAAGAATAAAGAGAGTACCTAAGTACTTACAAAATAATCACAGATTCAAATTGGATTACCTACATTATTAATAACTACTTAAAAATAAAAATAATCACAATGAGAATCTGGTCTTCAATTATTCAAGATCTTTTCAAAATTTATAATGATAGCCATGTTTATAGCAATTTACTTATATTTTTCCCTAAGATATTTCGTAACAAGAAACGTAATCGAAATGTCGCTGTGTGAATGTATTCCAATAGTTTTTTGGAAAATTAGAATGAGCACGGAAAATGTTACATACGCTACACTCGGGAGTATTATTGCTCTGTTTTATGCCAGTTACAATCATACAGGTAAGTCCATCTCGTAACCTTTTAAGGCAGTGGCATCTCATAGGAATTTGCAGGAGGAAGTTAGTTTTTGTCTGGTTTATCGTTTTTTCTGCAACTTTGCGATTCTTTGATGAGCGATATTTATTGATGGGTGATTCATGTTTGATGTAGTCCAGAAGTGCGATTCAGACTTCCGAAAATGCGAATTCGATGGTTTTCTTCGAAAAGTTTTTTCAGTGAAAAAACGTCGCTTGAATTAAGGAATACCTACATTCCGAAGCGCACTGCTTTCCAATACTACTTTCACGTAAGAATTTACTCTGATTTTTGACACTTGACTACTGTTCTAGCGCACAATCAGGATCAGTTGGCGTTATAATTTTCATATTATTATTTAAATTATTCATAATTGACTTAATAATTGCCATAGCAAGGCTTCCGTGGTACGGAGGGCACGTAAATTGGCTCCATATTCATCTCATAATCGGCTTGCTATGATGGAGGCCTTCAGGCGGCCTGAAACGAACAATACAAACTTACGAACATACATACATAATAGACTCAGAGCTAAATCTACTGCTACGTATCTCTTCTGTCATTAAAAGTTAACCGTTGAAAATAAATATGGAGGAAACAAAAATTATACTTAATCAAATTGAATAACACAATTAAAATATCTACGTGACATTGTCACGTACGCGAGAGCTTCGCTCTTGACGCAAGGTAATTACGGTGTAGAATAAAATGCCTCGTAGTGCGTCAATCGAGCTTATTATTGATCCTTAACTATTGAATTCGTGCTTTGAATGTCCCTGTGCGAGATCTAGTGTGAATCATCCTGTTTGTAATGTAGAGGGTGTTTAAATTGAACAGTGTGTGTTTATGTGCAGTGTAACAAGTGTATCCGTGGCTTCGTTGCTCCAAACGGATAGGCTGAATTTGATTTTTAGCTGAAAAGGAAAATCTTTCGTAGGAGGAAGGGCATAGTGGGTTTTTTCTCGCTCTATATTCGAGCAGCCTGACTGGGGAAGTTCCTCCAAATAACAAATAATATAATTCTTCTCGAATGGTGTTGTGTTCCTGCGGTGAGTAAGGTTGCCAGAGCTCTGCGAGGAAGCGCTGCGGTGACAACTGGTGGACTAGTCTTGTCCATTATGTTGTCAGCGCAGTGATTCATCTTTTAAAGGGTCAGCAGCGCGAGTGTGACTCCTCTGGTGTCGCAGGCGTTCATAGGCTACGGTGACCGCTTACCATCAGTCGGAAGTCTCTATCCTTCCAGATCCACGAATGATCATTGGAGCAGGTCACGACGGAGAATGATGAATGGAGGAGGAGATTCTGATGATGGAGCTAGTAAGACCAATGAGGCTATGTGTCGGGAATTTTCTTTACACTTAAACTTGTTTTAATTAGATGGCATCTAATAAATTCATTGGGTTTTATGGCCAATGGTATGAGGGGTCTTATATTTTTCTAAGAATTAGGATTATAATAGCTATTTGTACAATACACCTCATTCTAAGATCTCGGTATAGTTGTCTCTACGTTTATCTGAGGTCAATTATGTTAATTGGTGTAACATAATCATTTCAAATGCACACAATATATTTAATAGAAAATTATTGTGATGTTGACTGACTGGCAGTTTTTTTAGATGGTGGGAAAACAGTTTTTTGTTGGTTATTTTGATATCATGATAAAATGTAGGATACTATACACGCGAGCGAAGCCGAGGGCGTTCGCTATTATTTTATATTTAACAAGTACTTTAGGTATTTAAGGTCCATAAAACTTCACATTACTCTCAGCAAATCAAAATAAAAAAACAACCAAGAATTTTCTTTAATTATTCAGGTAATTTTTATATTCAACACTATTATCTTTCTTCTGGGCCTTTGTCTATTAGTGACTGGAGAGTGAAGACAAAAACACCAACGGGATTTTACTATTTGAGTAATATTTTGAGGATGATAATAAAAGTGATAAGAAGTAAACTACAAGCAAAGTCCGAGACACTCGAACTAGTTTTATAATTAGCGCAACTATAAAACGTTCCAAGTACCAACTATCAAAGCTATGTCCTAGGTAATAGCTATGTCCTAGGTAATAGGTATGTCCTAGGTAATAGGTATGTCCTAGTTATAATGGGTATGTACTCAAGTGAGATTAGTCACATGCTTTTCTATTTACAGATCTCAGATTGACCTCTAATTGTTTAATCCAACTAGAACAATGATCATAAAAAGATGCGACAATTTTATTATTATGCAGCCTGTGTGACTGACGTAAGTAATTAATGGTTATGTAATTATTGATAATAATTGTGATGACAGCTATGAAATCGACGCTTTATAATAAACTAGCTGCTGCCCGCGACTTCTCTCGCGTGTTACCCGGATAAAAAGTAGCCTATGTTACTCTCCAGCCCTCCAACTATCTCCACACAAAAAATCACGTCAACCCGTTCGCTGTGTTTTGACGTGAAAGCAGGACAAATAAACAAATAAATAAAAAACTAAACTAATAAATAAAACACCGTCGCTTAACATCAGGCGAGTTGGTGGCCAAACATAGATCTATTTCCTTTAAAAAAAAAAAAAAAAAAAAAAAAAAAAAAAAAAAAAAAAAAACACACTTTCACATTTATAATACGGGTACGGATTAAGTAAGTATACCCAATAGCGAAGTCGTACTGCAATGCAATTTAAACCTTCTCGGAATGTATTCTGAATTCGGAAACTTTATCTTCACTGAAAAAACGTCAAATTTCCGAAGAAAATCATCGAATCGGATGCATTTTCGGAAGTCTGAACCCCACTGCTGATCACATTAGATTTTCCAGTATTTAAGGTAGGTACTACCCATACCATGGTACCACCATACCAGGAACCAAAAAATGTATTGCAAACATTTGTCCCGTTTCCAGAATCGAACTCCTATCTGGTGGGTTAGTGCTCGCCTAAGACACACTTAGGCGAGCACTAACCCACCACGCCATCGATGTACGAGTAGTAAAATTTTACACGTGTAGCGTTCATCGACTTAAATCGACCTAAGTAACGTAAGGAAATTGTATAGAAATCTGTACTTATACTTTATAGATTTATAGATTTATAGAAGTGTATTTCTTTATACCTACACATGCCAGCATTGTTTACTCATTGTAACTTAGTTCTAAAGCCTCTCAAAGAGCCCACTCTTCTACGTGATACCTACTACTTAAATACCTATTCAAAATTATATACTTACCCAATTATAATGTCCCTGAGAATAAAGTCATGAGCCAGTTTAAATTTAATTGATTTTCAATACCTAGATAACTTTTATCTGAGGAAATAAATATGCGATTTGACAGAAATTGTATTGAAAATATGTCACAACGCCATATTTATTCCTCAGATAAAAGTTATTTATCGATTGAAAAATCAGCCCTAAATAAATAAATGCTTACTGGACAGTTTACTGGATAAATAAATACCTACTTATGCTGGACATTTCTCACAGCATTATCCAGCCTTAAAGTCAAGTAAGCAGAGCTTGTGACTACCATGACTGATAATGATAACCTACAATTCACTTATACTTTTTTTTGTAATTTACATAGATAATATAATTATCGTCCTCTGCGGCATCAGGCAACAGCGGGGTGGGCTTGCAATCTGTCACGTAGGTATAGATAAATTACTGCAAAATGTGGACATGGTATCAAATATTTATTTGGACTACCTCCTAACTTAAACATCTTCAAATGATCTTAATCGCCTAAAAATCTGGAAGATCGGAAACAGTCTAGTCGTTTTCGTGTTTTTTTTATTTTAAACGTTCACGTTCTCCGTCACATTACGGTCATAAATACAAGCAACAGCATCTTAAAAGCGAAACTGTAGAGCAAATAACAGAAACAACCAGTGCACAGCCGTGACCTCAGCTAGGTGCACGGTCAATAGAATAATGCAATGCTCCTCATCTCCCAGGTCATCATGTTTTCCTCATTGAACTTGCTCTTCAACTTTGACTTGTGTACTTAGCCCCGGAAATGTACCGGCAAGTCTAAACACGGGGCCTTACTTACAAAAACATCTCAAATTTGAACACTGGTTAAACAATGTCAATTCGTCACTATCTAACAAATAAAGACAGGATGTTGTTTAACCAGTGTTCAAAGTTGAGAGGCTTTTGTACTTCTTGCTTGCTTAAACTTTCGCGATTGCAATCCATTAGTAAAAATAAATAAAATATATGAACACTAGCAGCGCCCTCGCGGCGTTGCTCCCGTAGTGATGGTATATGGTGTGTTTGGGGTGTTACCAAACAGTAAGAAAAGCTGGGGTAGAATTGCTAAGGGATGCTAGCTGGGGTGGAGACTCTAAAGAGAGATAAATAACCGAACTCGCCGAGTGTTAGACGTACACTGATTTATTGCTTTCATCACAAATTCGAACAATTATTGTAACTAGGGCAATGCTAGCTATGCTAAAAGTAAAATATTATTTCTACAAGTTTAAGCTGATTGTACATGTGTGAGTTAGCTCGTACATGGTGAATTGGTGATGATGATGATGATGAAAAGTACGAAAAACCTTCCTCAGGAGTTTAGCTATCAAATTCAGAAATATTTTTTCAAATCTGACTAGAAGTTCCTGAGATTAGCGCGTTCAAACAAACAAACTCTTCCGCTTTATATAAATTGTATAGATGGGATTTTCTTGCATTATTTACCTTATTTATATGGATGTTGTAAAATCTGTGCCGTGCTCGCCGAGTGGGTTAGTACCTCGACTTACGACCCCAGATCGTGAGTACAAATCCCGTGCATCCTTAAATTTCTCATTTCGGAAAATTTACAAGCGTATTTATTGAGGAAGGAAAACATCATGGAGCAATCAATATTTTAATAGGCGATGAGATGGGCTTTCAATCTATCATTTATTTTTGCATCTTCACTATTATCATGAATTCAATCAATCAATCAAACCGTTTATTTGTAGGTAAGTAACTAAAAAAAGCACAAAAATATAATTAGGTAAAAAATAACTACCTAAGTAATTTAGTTTAGTTTAGTTACAAAATGGTCACAACTCAGCATAAGTAGGATATAAAAACTTGCGCTGATTTTCTGTTGGGACCTATATTGCTTATTAACTATTGCAAACCTTCCCATCCAGTGCCCGTCTGACCAGTATTGTGCCCATGTACGACCTTCAGCTATTTTGATTACATTGTTGACCTATCTAACATGCATCTAGCTAGTGAAATAGTTTTAGCCCCCATACTCTGATAATATTTAGCAAAAAACGCCTTCAAAAAAACTATTTTAGTGGATTTCTCTAGATCACAAGTTGGCCACTGCAGGCGTAACTTGAGCAGATAGGGCATGATCAGTGAAAGTGAGACTCAACGCCCGTGTGGTGCCTAGGTGCAGACTATGCCACACGTGCTTGTGTGTCCATCTTGCCCCAACACCTGCACAATGAACGACCCATGACTGGCTTAAATAATGCCGTGGATGTGGCCAGCTATTGGTCTAAATTGCTCTAAAAATCGTAAATAAGTACCTAGATCGACTCGAAAGAAGAAGAAGGTTTCTCTGTCGTCAAGATGCGTTGATTTGAAACCTTATTTTTCAGTCTTTAATGGTTAAAAAAACCGGTCAAGTGCGAGTCGAACTCGTACGCCGAGGGTTCCGTATCTAGCCATGGTGCCAATTCAGCTAGTCCGCTTAATTGTATGAGCGCCCATACAACTCGGAGGACAATTTTAATTGGCGTCAACTATGTATGTATGGGAACACCCTTTAATTTTCAACTTTTTTAACTTTTTGGAATTTTTCCTTTATTTGTGCTATAAGACCTTGCTTTTTGCCAAATTTCGTTATTCTAGGTCAACGGGAACTACCATTTAGGTTTTCGACCCAAAACCTCTAGGGTACTTCCGGTTGACCTAGAATTGTCAATTTTTGTTACAAGCAAGGTCTTCCAGCACAAGTAAAGGAAAAATTCCGAAAAATAAAAAAAGTTGATAATTAAGGTAAGTTTTGGTACTCACAAGTTTTCACGAAAACCTAAATTTGCCTATATCTTTTTATAGTGTTGACTCAGGACCTTGATTTTTATACTCACAATAGGGACTATAGACCTTAGTATATGGTATAAATTTCAATTTGCTAGCTTTACCCGTTCCTGAGATAATCGATGGTGACACACGGACAGACGGACAGACAGACAGACAGACAGACAGACAGACAGACAGACAGACAGACAGACAGACAGACAGACGGACAAGAAAGTGATCTTATAAGGGTTCCTTTTTTTACCTTTTAAGGTACGGAACCCTAAAAATGTGAAGTTTGTTGCTGAATCAAAGGAACATTTTTGTTTCTATCATTGTTAAGTTGGTCCTACTTACTTCCGCCAATATTTACTAAGTCATCTACTGAGGTGCGAAATAAAATCATACGAAAATGCGTCATTTTCATGTTTTGTACAGTTGGCTACAAAAATAAATTTACGGTTTCAGGCCAGAAACCCAAAAATTGCGACATTTCTTCCTTTAATTACTCTTCCTCTTTCTGGTATAATAGGTACCTATTAAAAAAGAAAACTAGTATGAGTACCTCGGCTCTCATTCGGCGTGATTACCTACTCAAATAAAAACCGGTCAAGTGCGAGTCGAACTCGTACGCCGAGGGTTCCGTACCTAGCCATGGTGCCAATTAAGCTAGTCCGCTTAATTGTATGAGCGCCCATACAACTCGGAGGACAATTTTAATTGGCGTCAACTATGTATGTATGGGAACACCCTTTAATTTTCAACTTTTTTAACTTTTTAGAATTTTTCCTTTATTTGTGCTATAAGACCTTGCTTTTTGCCAAATTTCGTTATTCTAGGTCAACGGGAACTACCATTTAGGTTTTCGACCCAAAACCTCTAGGGTACTTCCGGTTGACCTAGAATTGTCAATTTTGGTTACAAGCAAGGTCTTCCAGCACAAGTAAAGGAAAAATTCCGAAAAATAAAAAAGTTGATAATTAAGGTAAGTTTTGGTACTCACAAGTTTTCACGACAACCTAAATTTGCCTATATCTTTTTATAGTGTTGTCTTAGGACCTTGATTTTTATACTCACAATAGGGACTATAGACCTTAGTATATGGTATAAATTTCAACTTGCTAGCTTTACCCGTTCCTGAGATAATCGATGGTGACACACGGACAGACAGACGGACAAGAAAGTGATCTTATAAGGGTTCCTTTTTTTACCTTTTAAGGTACGGAACCCTAAAAATATAAGGCGCGCGTGCAAGTGGGTAGATCTTCAGGAAATTGACAAAACCGGACGTTTAATTCGACCTTGTCGTCACACTCAATAATTTAGAAAATATTAAAAAATAAAAATAACCAAAATTGTTGTCTCAGATTTTATATTTTTAGTTAAGTAGGTAAGTACTTTATATTATAAATTTTAAGCGATACCTAATCAAGAATACTTTTTAACTTATTGGGTGTGACACCAATGACAAATCAGACTTCCGGTTTGTTCAATTTTTTAAATATTTGCCCAAATGCACTCGATATCGCATCGCTCGCTCGCGTGTCTACACGGAATAGTATCTATCATGTTCTGTGACCATGATCAATCTTTTGTGGCTGCCAGTACCCAGAGAGCTCTATTGTCTTTATTCAAATGGATTTAGCATAGTGTTTGTTTTCACAAACATAGTTACTTGCATTGGACAGTTCTCAGTAAATTCTTGACGTCAGACTTCTTAAAAAAACATAGGTAGGTACTTACCATGATACTTTCAATAAGTAAGTATTTAGGTATATCGAGATTGAGCAACAAATGATTTTGTCTGTCAGTCTGTCTGTTCTCCTCTACAGGTCGCATTTCTCAACCGATTCTCGTGAAATTTTGTGAGCTGATTCGATTGTCTTATAGAATATTTTGTCGTCGGAGATTTCGGATTTGATACTTCCTCCAAAAAGGGGCAAAAAGGAGGCTACTGGATATCTCCTCCGTATGAAATCTGATATATGAACTGATATATACTGAACCATCAATATGGTTCTTTTATTAGTTGAAAGGATCTAACTTTGATTGTAACTAAAACTTTGGTGAAGATCTGATGAGGATCTTCAGCGTGTTGAGCAGAATAGTTCCTCAAAATGAAGTTAATTAAATTAAAGTAAATTGCTCACTTTTAAATTTCTACCAGTGAAATCGGCCCTTTAACTAGGTACTTTAACTAGTACCACCTTCTCATCACAAAACTAGAGAATTGTGAACATTTATTCAGTTTTAAGCTATGCAAAGGCAGACTCACGAGGTCTACAGCTAGTGTTGCCAGGTGTGTTATGCCATATTTCGGGACAGCAGGTGCCAAAAAGCGGGACTTTGTGCTATAATTCGGGACGACAAAAAAAAACAAGCTTTGTATAATCAAAGTTTAATATTTATGTAATAAGTACCTATCTGGAAAATAATAAAGGGTGTAACAAATTTTTGGTCATTTCAGGGTAGCGACCTTTTTCTTGTAGTTAGAAAGTTTTGTTCCTAAGAAATTATTGGTTTAGGTACTAGCTGTGCCCCGCGGTGTTACCCGCGGTGGGAGCTGATTTTTTTTGAGAAATGCAACATGCTACACTTGATTTTGATAACGGTGCTCTAAGAAAAAGATGGATGTTTGTCGGTTCCTAACATTAAATTATTTTTCTCGCAAAATACTCATGCAAGTAATATGCGAGCGAAGCGAGCGGAAATTTTTTAGACAAATACAACATGTTACACTTGATTTTGCTAACGGTTCTCTAAGAAAAAATGGATGGTTGTCGGTTCATAGCAGTAAATTAATTTGCTCGTAAAATACTCATGAAAGTAATACGCGAGCGAAGCGAGCGGAAATTTTTTAGACAAATTAAACGGCTAACGTTGCTCTAAGAAAAAGATGGATGGTTGTCGGTTCATAATAGTAAATTAATTTGCTCGTAAAATACTCATAAAAGTAATATGCGAGCGAAGCGAGCGGAATTTTTTTAGACAAATTTAACATGTGACACTTGATTTTGCTAACGGTGCTCTAAGAAAAAGATAGATGGTTGTCGGTTCCTAACATTGAATTATTTTGCTCGCAAAATAGTCATAAAAGTAATATGCGAGCGAAGCGAGCGGAATTTTTTTAGACAAATTTAACACGTGACACTTGATTTTGCTAACGGTGCTCTAAGAAAAAGATGGATGGTTGTCGGTTCCTAACAGTAAATTAATTTTCTCGTAAAATACTCATGAAAGTAATATGCGAGCGAAGCGAGCATCGAGCTTAGCGAGCGAAGCGAGCTTCCCTTGCTCATGAAAGTAATATGCGAGCAAAAGGAGCGAAAATTTTTTAGACAAAAACACGTGACACTTGATTTCGCTAACAGTGCTCTAAGAAAAAGATGGATGGTTATCGGTTTCTAACTTTAAATTATTTTGCTCGCAAAATACTCATAAACCTAATATGCGAGCGAAGCGAGTCACTTTGTCACACCATTTTACCCCTTTTCGAGGGTTATTTTGAAAAACCCTGAAATAGGTGTTCATTTATTTTGTATTTAAAGTATTCGAACCAAATTTCAAGCTAATCGCATAATTCATTAAAAAGTTTCCGCACAAAGTTTGAAACCCCGTTTTACTCCTTTATGAAACTAGTGCGGTGATTTTTTGATTCCCAAAAAGCGGGACATTTGGCGTCCCGCGCAAGGGTCGCGCGGGACGCGTCCCTAGACCCCTGAAAAGCGGGACGTCCCGCGAAATTCGGGACACCTGGTAACACTATCTACAGCTGACATTAGCGGCATTTACACGTTATCCCACGGATCCGGACTGTAAAGATATCTGTAAAGATATCTGTAAAGATATCTTTAAAGATAACTGCGGATAAAACTAGCGGCCTTTAAACGCTAAAGATTTTCCCACGGATCCGGACTGTAAAGATATCTGTAAAGATATCTTTAAAGATATCTGTACAGATAACCGCAGATTTTGGACTGGCGCGTGGAACGGTATAAATTTACAAAGTTTTTTTCTTGATTCTTGAATTTTAAACCTTGAATCTGAAATTTTGAATCTTGAATCTTTGAAGTGACAGCTGTCAAACTTCAAATGGCCTTATCTCGGAAACTACTCGTCCTAGACTCCCCGTTCCCAGTTCAAATGAAAGCTATGACCAAGATCTTCATTGGAAGTGACAGCTGTCAAACTTCAAATGGCCATATCTCGGGAACTACTCGTCCTAGACTCCCCGTTCTCAGTTCAAATGAAAGCTATGACCAAGATCTTCATTTGAAGTGACAGCTGTCAAACTTCAAACCGCCATATCTCGGAAACTACTCGTCCTAGACTCCCCGTTCCCAGTTCAAATGAAAGCTATGACCAAGATCTTCATTTGAAGTGACAGCTGTCAAACTTCAAACCGCCATATCTCGGAAACTACTCGTCCTAGACTTCCCGTTCTCAGTTCAAATGAAAGCTATGACCAAGATCTTCATTTGAAGTGACAGCTGTCAAACTTCAAATGGCCATATCTCGGGAACTACTCGTCCTAGACTCCCCGTTCCCAGTTCAAATGAAAGCTATGACCAAGATCTTCATTTGAAGTGACAGCTGTCAAACTTCAAATGGCCATATCTCGGGAACTACTCGTCCTAGACTCCCCGTTCTCAGTTCAAATGAAAGCTATGACCAAGATCTTCATTTGAAGTGACAGCTGTCAAACTTCAAATGGCCATATCTCGGGAACTACTCGTCCTAGACTCCCCGTTCCCAGTTCAAATGAAAGCTATGACCAAGATCTTCATTTGAAGTGACAGCTGTCAAACTTCAAATGGCCATATCTCGGGAACTACTCGTCCTAGACTCCCCGTTCTCAGTTCAAATGAAAGCTATGACCAAGATCTTCATTTGAAGTGACAGCTGTCAAACTTCAAATGGCCATATCTCGGGAACTACTCGTCCTAGACTCCCCGTTCTCAGTTCAAATGAAAGCTATGACCAAGATCTTTATTTGAAGTGACAGCTGTCAAACTTCAAACCGCCATATCTCGGGAACTACTCGTCCTAGACTCCCCGTTCTCAGTTCAAATGAAAGCTACGACCTAGATCTACATTTTCAATAACAGCTGTCAAAATGACATCTGTCATCTGAAATGTAGATCTTGGTCATAGCTTTCATTTGAACTGAGAACGGGGAGTCTAGGACGAGTAGTTCCCGAGATATGGCCATTTGAAGTTTGACAGCTGTCACTTCAAATGAAGATCTTGGTCATAGCTTTCATTTGAACTGAGAACGGGGAGTCTAGGACGAGTAGTTCCCGAGATATGGCCATTTGAAGTTTGACAGCTGTCACTTCAAATGAAGATCTTGGTCATAGCTTTCATTTGAACTGGGAACGGGGAGTCTAGGACGAGTAGTTTCCGAGATATGGCCATTTGAAGTTTGACAGCTGTCACTTCAAATGAAGATCTTGGTCATAGCTTTCATTTGAACTGAGAACGGGGAGTGTAGGACGAGTAGTTCCCGAGATATGGCCATTTGAAGTTTGACAGCTGTCACTTCAAATGAAGATCTTGGTCATAGCTTTCATTTGAACTGAGAACGGGGAGTCTAGGACGAGTAGTTCCTGAGATATGGTCATTTGAAGTTTGACAGCTGTCACTTCAAAGATTCAAGATTCAAAATTTCAGATTCAAGGTTCAAAATTCAAGAATCAAGGATCGAAATCCAGGATCGAAATCCAAGATCGAAACCAAGGATCGAAATCAAGGATCGAAATCAAAATCAAGGATCAAAATCAAGGATCGAATTCAAGGATCGAAACCATGGATCGAAATCAAGCGCTGATTTTGTCGAGCGCGATAAAGTAAAAATATCCTGAAAATGACATGGGCACACTACTAATCCAACAACGAGTGTGAAAGAGACAAAGCTACCAAGAAAGCCTCTCAACAAGACCAACAATCCTTATAACCAAGATTAAATGATAATAGATTGTTGTGTGGACTGTACAGATATCTGTAAAGATATCCGCGGATAAAACTAGCGGCCTTTAAACGGTAGAGTTTTTAGCACGGATCTGGACTGTACAGATATCTGTAAAGATATCTTTACGGATATCCGCGGATAAAACTGTCAAAGGTTGGAATGGCAGAGATCGATCCGCAGGAAAATCCGCAGGCCGATCTCTGCGTGTAAATGCTGCTATTAAGAGCCAGCTATACGCCAGCTCGAATCTAAGTTTTGCCCCCACCTCACTGCCCGGCCGTGCAGCCACCCGCACCGCGCATTCGCAGCTATCTCGCTCGCACGAGTTCATCACGCGACAGGGGTCACGAAGGCTATTTTCTAGTATTCTGTGATTCTAGTGCAGTAAAACCAGAAAAATAATGCGTTTACAAAAACCATTGACGAAAAGTCATTTGGTAATGAAAATTAGGTAGGTAGGTAGGTAGGTTTTCAACTTTATCGCAAACAAATACATACCTACTTATTATCAATATCATTTTACTTTTTTTCATGAGTTGTATTGTAATAGTAATTATTTTTACATACGGGATATTTTTACGTAAGTAATTCCCGTGTGCTAAAATAATATCAATGTCTAGAGCTGCTGTCGCATTCTGTTTTGTGGAATCATACACTGCTGTCGTACGTACCTATTCGGAAAACACGAGAATAACCGAGATACAATCTAGAGCTTGAAGTGGTGACCTATTCATTCGCATAATGTTATTTGTCATAAAATCATACGACATACGTATCTAGTCATAAAATTTTGTAGTCATATTATTACATTCGCATAATTATTTCAAGGCATACCTTTCTGATGTCATAATATTTTTTAAACATAATGGTAATGAGCATAATGGTGACAACTCCTAAAACTTTTTGTCATACTACATTTTGATACTAATTTTGTTAGAAATAAACTTTTATGTCCTAATATTTATTAGACATAATGTTTAGTAGGTAGTCCTAATTTACTGTTTTATCATAAGTAGGCAAAATAGGTCAGGTATAAAAAGTGTTTCATGCACCCACGCAGATAGGACTTGCTCACAGAAAAAATAAGTAGGTTTAGGTTTTTTTTATAGCACGCGTTTCACACACCACGCCGAAAGGACTTGCTTACAGAAAAAATAAGTAGGTTTTGGTTATTTTTTTTTATAGCACGCGTTTCACACACCCACGCAGAAATGACTTGCTCACAGAAAAAAACAGTAGGTTTTGGTTATTTTGTATAACACGTGTTTCACACACTCACGCAGAAAGGACTTGCTCATAGAAAAAAAATAGTAGGTGTTGGTTATTTTTTTTTATAGCACGCGTTTCACACACCCACGCAGAAAGCACTTTCTCACAGAAAAAAATAGTAGGTTTTGGTAATTTTTTTTTAGCACGCGTTTTACACACCCACGCAGAAAGGACTTGCTCACAGAAAAAAAAATAGTAGGTTTCAGTTATTTTTTTTATAGCACGCGTTTCACACACCCATGCAGAAAGGACTTGCTCACAGAAAAAAACAGCAGGTTTTGGTTATTTTGTATAACACGCGTTTCACACACTCACGCAGAAAGGACTTGCTCACAGAAATAAACTAGTAGGTTTTGGTTATTTTTTTTATAGCACGCGTTTCACACACCCACGCAGAAAGGACTTGCTCACAGAAAAAAATTACACACCCACGTACAAAGGACTTGCTCTCAGAAAAAATAATCTGGCTAGGACAAATTTTATCCTAGCCGGGTAAGCTATGTGATTCTTGAATAAAACCGTAGTCTTCACATAATTATATCGTTGTATTGCTTGAATTCAAGCAGGAATAGATATACAGACAGTGCAGGAAGTAGCTTGGGACGCGACAGGAAACTAAAATATTTTATGATTTTCAATGAATATGACTTCAAAAATTACGACATTAAATTCTTTTGTTTATCGATACTATTATGACGCTTAATATTATGCGTAGGTACTAAATATATCTATAATAGTATGTCAAGTTATAAATTTTATAACTTGACATACAATTTAGTACCTACGCATAATATTAAGCGTCATAATAGTATCAAGCCATACTACTTCGATAAACAAAAGTTTTTAATGTCGTAATTTTTGAAGTCATATTCATTGAAATCATAAAATATTTATCCATATTTAATATGGATAAATATTTTAGGATTATCAATGAATATAACTTAGAAAATTATGACATTTATATTTTATTACTAGTTGAATTATTACAAGTGATGGTAGGAGTAGTGATGTTAATACTACAAATGCTTATGAATAACAAATATTAGGACGTGAAACGTTATGGCTTTTAAAACTATGACTTATTATATTATTTCAGTCATTCCAATCCGACCAACTGAACAGACTAATTAGTAGTGCAGAATGGAACTCGATGAAGATTAGGGTTGGGCCGAAATTCACTTTAGGACAATTACGTTGATTTTCCAAAATGTTGAATTCCGAAAATGTTTTATTATTTTGATGATAAAATACTTAGATCTACGGTTATGTAGGTAGGTAGGTACATCAGGCGATTAGGGATGGGCCCTGATGAATTTTTTTTATGACAAAAATGATGAATGACAAACCAAAATTGTTTTTTTACGATGAATACTTTGAAATGGTAATGAAAAAAGTGATAGACATTTTTGTTGTGTAAAATATGTGAAGTAATTTTATGCTAAATAACTTTAATGTTGTTCGTGAAAAAAAAAACAATTTGTTTGAACGAATCCGAGTTAGCTGAATAATAAACTAAATATAAACTGATCATCTTATTTGTAACGTCGTAAAGTCAGGTTCATTTGTATTTTTAAAACTACTGGCATCCATTAGTTCCGTTGGTATTGGCATCCTGTAACAAAATATGCTTCACTTCATGGTTCTATGTTCATTCTCATAATTTTTTTAGTCATAGTTTTAAAAGTCATAACGTTTCACGTCCTAATATTTGTTATTCATAAGCATTTCTAATAATAACATCATTAGGTACTCCTACCATCACTTGTAATAATTTAACTAGTAATAAAATATAAATGTCATAATTTTTTAAGTTATATTCATTGATAATCCTAAAATATTTAGCCATATTTATAACTTGACATACAATTTAGTACGCATAATATTTATCGTCATGATAGTATCAAGCCATACTACTTCGATAAACAAAAGTTTTTAATGTCATAATTTTTGAAGTCATATTCATTGAAAATCATAAAATATTTTAGTGTCCTGTCGTGTCCCAAACTACTTCCTGCACTGTCTGTACGCCTACCCCTGCTTGAATTCAAGCAATACAACGATATAATGATATGAAGACTGCGGTTTTATTCAAGAATCACATAGCTTACCCGGCTAGGATAAAATGTATCCTAGCCAGATTATTTTTTCTGAGAGCAAGCCCTTTCTACGTAGGTGTGTGATTTTTTTCTGTGAGCAAGTCCTTTCTGCGTGGCTGTGTGAAACGCGTGCTATAAAAAAAATAACCAAAACATACTAGTTTTTTCTGTGAGAAAGTGCTTTCTGCATGGGTGTGTGAAACGCGTGCTATAAAAAAAAATAACCGAAACCTTCTTAGTTTTTCTGTGAGAAAGTCCTATCTGCGTGGGTGTATGAAACACTTTTTATACCTGACCTATTTTGCCTACTTATGATAAAACAGTAAATTAGGACTACCTACTAAACATTATGTGTAATAAATTTTAGGACATAAAAGTTTATTTCTAACAAAATTAGTATCAAAATGTAGTATGACAAAAAGTTTTAGGAGTTGTCACCATTATGCTCATTACCATTATGTTTAAAAAATATTATGACATCAGAAAGGTATGCCTTGAAATAATTATGCGAATGTAATAATATGACTACAAAATTTTATGACTAGATACGTATGTCGTATGATTTTATGACAAATAACATTATGCGAATGAATAGGTCACCGTATGAAACATTTTATAAACCTGACCTAATTTGCCCACTTATGATAAAACAGTAAATTAGGACTACTAAACATTATGTTCAATAAATATTAGGACATAAAGGTTTATTTCTAACAAAATTAGTATCAAAATGTAGTATGACAAAAAGTTTTAGGAGTTGTCACCATTATGCTCATTACCATTATGTTTGAAAAATATTAGGATATCAGACATGTATGCCTATAAATAATTATGCGAATGTAATAATATGATTACAAAATTGTATGACTAGATACGTATGTCGTGTGATTTTATGACAAATAACATTATGCGAATGAATAGGTCACCGTTCTTGATGTATTTCCAACGATCCCACTGGTGGGGTGGGCCAGGGGGTCGTTGGGATTTTTTTTTACACCAACTCACTGAATTAGGTGGTGGGGTCGTTTGGAAAAAAATTCCCAACGACCCTACTGGTGGGGTGGGCCAGTGGGATCGTTGGGAATTATTTACCAACTCAATATTATGTGATCATGGCAACTTACTGGGATGACAACCCTAAAAAAAATAAATCAAATTATTTTAGCTAAATTGATAAACATACAATTCTACAGTTTTCATTTTCTTTGTTGCAGTCAGTATCGAGTAATATTTGTTTATTTCTGAAAATGAAAACTGTTAGGTAGGTAGTTGGGTAAGTACAATAATATGATTACGAAACAGGTAGGTACATATATCTAATTTACTTACATAGATAGGTAGGTACCTACCCATTAGGTACCTACACTACCTACTAGGTAGGTATACTCATGAAGGTAAATTACCAATTCATTTAGGTACCTACTACTTATAATCGTGTTTCATGTCAACAAAACATAATCATACCTACTCAGAATAAGTAAAAAGTAACTCAGGTACTTTTTTACTTTTACTCAGAATTGTAGAAAGGTGCAAACAAACGTTTTATGACTCTCAGGTAGGTACTTCCTTCATTAATTTATTCATGTAGGTATTTAGCATTTTCTTTTCTCCAATTCCGTCTTTTTATTTTCTTGTACTTATCATTCCCCATTTCTCTACACTTTTAATTTCTTAGGTACGTACGTATCCGGTAGGTATGCGTGAGAGCAAGCGACACGGGCTCCCCGTTCGAATGGCGGAGCGCGACTGAATTCGTGCGGCGGACGCTGCTCACACGCAATATTTCAGAATTGAATTTCTAACAACGAAAATAAAAACATTATTTTAAATTCAGAACGTATGAACCATGTATTGTACTTAGTTGAGTTTATATACAATGTTTAATTAGTATAAGCAAAGTATTCATTGACTTCTGCGATTTATTAGTAAAATTCAGAGGGAAGTTTGTGAATTTTTTCTATCGAGAAAATTTTAAGTAATCGTGTTTTCACATCGTATGAACCCCGGTGCATATCCTCAACTTTACTATATATTTTTTTCAATATTATTGGTTCAATACTTTTATTGATATACGGGATCAAAAGTGCGAGTTGGAGCAGTTTTGACGTAGGGTAAACTCTTAACTCAGGGTCCTATATACGGTACGACTGATCGTTACGATCCGTCGTTTCAGACCGATCGAAACGACGAATCGATAGTAGAGCCTAGGTATATTAAATCGTTAACGATCTTGACATACACTATCGATTCGTCGTTTCGATCGGGTCTGACACGGCGTATCGTACCGTATATGACCACCTTTACAAGCTCAAGCTCTTACTTTTATTACTTACATTTCCAAAAAACATTTTTAACTTTTTCGAAAGACATGATTTGGTTGACTTTGGTTGTAAAAAATTAACCACGTTACTAGACTTACCTGAGATTACCTAAGTACATAACAATTTTCTTTCGTTGTTCAAGGGCATGACATGAGGATATCACTTTTTGCGAGCGGATTGAAGTTGCGAATTGTCACAGAGATCCGTAATTGTGACATAATGAATTGCGTATCAAACTCACTGGCGTATATTTTAGGATTCCCTTTTAAAAAACGAAGTACTTAACTAAAATATGAAAAAAGAACATAGCTGGATCACGATTGTATCTCCAAAGTGCTGCAGACGTTCTCCCAAATTTATAGACTTCCAAAATTCAAGACATCTTCTTAGATGTCTTGATCATGAAGTCTAAAGTAGGTAGTCATAATAAAAATGTATGGCTATGCGATCATTTTATTAGCCCCACAATTATGCAACATGTCAGCATGTGATAGCCTAGAGCTTCGGCCAAACCTGCGGGTCAAACACGCGGGACGTTGAACGCGAAGCGGGAGCGTCAACATAGCGATATTAATTACGTCAATTTAGCGGTCGCGTAGGTGTGCAAAGCGCTATTGAAAAGCAATTGCAGCGTCCGCCGACTCTACTCTCTTGGGTAGAGTCGGAGGCACATCTAAATTTAAGCTTCGGCCAAACCTGCGCGTCCAACACGCGGGACGCGTGGACGCGGAAGCGGGAGCGTCAACCACGCGGCGGACGCTGCAAGGCGCCACCATTGAAAAGCCATTGCTTTTAAATAGCACGTTGTATCCCTACGCGACCGCGATATTGACGTAATAATACCGCGTTATTCACGCTCCCGCTTCGCGTCCCATGTCCCGCGTGTTTGACGCGCAGGTTTGGCCGAAGTTTTATGCTTTAGGTTGATCAATTGTGGGGCTAATCAAATGATCGCTTGATAATAAAAGTACCGAAATGGTTGATGCTCTTTGTAAAGGAAGAGATTTTCTTTTTATACTTAATTGTTAGTTTATTATTATTTTGCGTGAATAATAAACAAATACGGAACCGCAGTAATATGAAGCATGCGGAAATCGCTAACAATGAAAAAAATACAGAATTAGGAAAATTAATGTGAGTAGGTAGGTAATTATGCATTATATTTCTATGGCCGGATACACCCAATCAGCTTGCTATGATCTTCTTGAGAAGGTATGTGACACGATAATATCACAAAAGCACTAAACTACATTTGTCCCGTGTAAGTAAGTGTACGAAAAGATTGCCTCCTGACTATATAAATTACCTAGTAAAGATAAAAAGGCTTATTGTATGTATCTACTGATTTAGGTAATTTTAAGTTTTGAATCCTGCTTACATGCAATAAAGTGTTTATTAAGCTGCAAAAAACGCAATGTGGACACTCCCTAATTTGAGATTTGAGACAAGTCAGCCTGCTAGTAGCTCAAGCTTGCTTTGCATGTATGATCCGCCGCTCTTACTATGAGTGTAAAATAGGCCTTAAAACAATTTTGCATTAAGAACTATTCATTTTTGTGACAAAAACGTAAGGTTCTTTATGTCCTTGAACTCACGATTCGTAAATTCACTAACAATGGATCCGTTTTATCTCATTGTTTGTAATTTCTGCTGTCTTTATGGTTTTTTTCATTTACAATTGTTGTTTTCGCACAGGTCACAGATAGGGTTAGATAACAAACGTAGGTTAACGGTTTTAGATTTTGAAAACTGTGATGTTGAAGTCATTTCAAAACTTTTTCTATTCTATTCATTCAAAATGATCACCTAATATAGGATTAAGTAAAGATGATTTAGTAAAATTCTTGCGAGCTTTCTTCCAAAAACATTTGTAGGTATATCTTCCAAAAACATCTGTAAAGAAACTAATATGTAATAGGTTTACATACATACATACATAAAATCACTCCTCTTTCCCACAGGGGTAGGCAGAGACTACAGATTTCCACACTACGATCCTGACACACCTCTTTCACCTCATTCACTCTCAATAGGTTTAAAATAAAATAAAACACAAAATTTACTAAAACAAATACTATTGGAACTTAGCAGTCAGTGATCATGGTATAGCGAGTTGCGCCACGGGCACTTTGTCGAATAACTTCTGGATCTCCTTCACGATGGTGGAGACGATGGCCTCCACGATAGGGGGCGCCACCTCCTGGAATATCTCCCTCCAGCTCTCGTTCGCGAACTTGTGGATCGTTTCCGCTGGAAGAAAAAAAGTTCACATTACTTCGTCTCCTCACATGCACACAAACCTTTATATTGGACGTTTTTCATTACTTATGTTTAAAAAAAATCACTAAAAAGCATTCGCAAATATCGTCCAGTACGAGTATACTTAATGGGATTCGGTAAACTTCATTGTGCGACAATGACAAGCAAGTGTAGCCATAATTATTCATTTTTGTTCACGAAACGGAACGCGAACATTTAGGGAAAGCCGATTATGTGGCTCCAGCATTATAAGGTTTTGGCCCTGTAAAAGCCCTTTTGTAAAAGTGATGTGTCCTATCCACGCCACGTCCGGGCAAAACAAAGGAGACTGTTTTTAAGTGGTCTATGAACCAATAGCCATACTGCTATGGTATTTCTGTGGGGATACCTCAATTACATCCTTGTGCAAGGGGGCATCAAAATCCAACCCGGCAGTTTTGAGAAAAATAATACTTTAGAATTCACATTTCTTGCAAAAATGTTTTTATTTTAGAAACGTTTTGAACGGTTATTGTGGTTAGTGTCTGTAAAGTTCGGACTACAATGTAATAATATGGTGACAGCGACCTGATCTGATGATGGAGTCAGGAGCTGTTCAACAGAACTCCTCAATAAATAAGCCGATTGAGTTGAAACTCGGCTTGCCTGTTAAGTTTCAACTACAATGTAATAATATGGTGACAACGAGCTGATCTGATCATGGAGTCAGGAGCTGTTCAACAGAACTCCTCAATAAATAAACCGATTGAGTTGAAACTCGGCATGTCTGTCAAGTTTCAACTACAATGTAATAATATGGTGACAACGCGAAACTGCAACTAATAGGGACTGCAAACTCGAAAACTATAAAAATAATAATGCTAGTGTACTTAAATGAGTAGACAACTACAGAGAAACAGTCGTCTAACATAGACTTTTATAATAGCCTAACTTTTATGATGATCAGAAAACGAGAGCAAAATTGATAATGACAATTGATAGTGATCAGTCATTGTACATGCATGTAAAAAATGTAACAACTGCGAAAGAATTGTGGGAAAAACTACAGCAATTATTTGATGACAACGGCTTTTCGAGAAGAATAAGTCTGCTATGGAATTTAACAAATTAATATTTTTATTATTATTTATTTAATTTAATTTAACTATTGTATAGAATTATTGTATTGCTTAGATGGATGTTTGTGATTATTTGAAATATTGGGGGTGCTGAATTATATCTTTATAATAATCCTTATTTACTAGTAAGCTAGTAACCTCATTTATTGGCATGATTTTGTTTATCAGTGTTTGGAACTAGAATGTTGCGTTTTCTAAGACAATGTCAATAAATTATAAATTCACTTGTTCTTATGTACATGTCGCAGGCAACTGGTTGAATTAGCCATTCAATTAAATGCCTAGCCATTTCATTGAGCGCCGCCATTCAATGAAATGACTGACCTTCGTTTAGCCGGAGTGTTGAACACTACGTTCCACACTACGGCTAAACGAAGGTCAGCGGCGTTCAATGAAATGGCTAGGCGTTGAACACTACGTCCCACACTACGGCTAAACGAAGGTCAGCCATTTAATTGAATGGCGGCGCTCAATGAAATGGCTAGGCGGTTCACTTGCACACGGAAAAAGTAAGTAGGTTTTGGTTTTTTTATAGCACGCGTATCACACACCCACGCAGAAAGGCTGCTCGAAGGTAAATCTATTTATTAAATCTATTATTTTGTGGCATACGAATAACATAATAACTTTTACTTTTCTCTGCTGCTACTTATATCAAATTACAAAAAATAAGAAGGAACTCTACTTATAGAGTTCCTTCTTATTTTTTGTAATTTGGAGTACCTACTTTTTTTTGTTTTTAATCGTCACCTTAAAATATTACAAAAAAAAAACTAGACATCGTCACTAAAAAAAATGTTGAGGTGGCAAGTGAGTAGTAGAGAAACAAAGTACTTATACAGTCAGAAATAACCGTTCAAAACGTTTCTAAAATAAAAAATATAGAAAGAAATGTGAATTCTAAAGTATTATTTTTCTCAAAACTGCCGGGCTAGATTTTGATGCCCCTTTGCACAAAGATGTAGTTGAGGTATCCTCACAAATATACCACTACAGTATCGCTATTGGTTCATAAACCACTTCCCATACAAAAAAAAAACAGTCTCCTATGGGGTTTAACACCAAAAATAACCATAATGGCTTTAAACAGCCCTAATAAGACCAACACTGACAAACGTTGCTATTGTCTGGTGGAACAGAACAGAACTCAACACTATAATTAGTCTGTGAAGCCACCAGGAAACTTCTGTGCTTCTGGGAGGAGCTAGGCGGGCTTCAGTTTTAATGAGCCAGGTCATCCCCACGCATAAAGGACCACCTTTGAGTCTAAATGCGGAAAAGGGAGTCCACATACATACATCCATACATATGGGCACAGTTGTTGGTCGTTTCTCGTCCGTACCACCTAATAGATAACTACAGAAAAACAGCCGTCTAACATTGACTTTTATAAAAGCCTATACTTTCACTTATGGAAATAAACAAACTGCGCCGCGCGGTGTAGTGTTAAAAATAATAAACGGACAGGTGACACAATGTAAATTGTAGTCGCAACTTGACAGACATGCCGAGTTTCAACTCAATCGGCTTATTTATTGAGGAGTTCTGTTGAACAGCTCCTGACTCCATCATCAGATCAGCTCGTTGTCATTATATTATTACATTGTAGTTGAAACTTGACAGACATGCCGAGTTTCAACTCAATCGGCTTGTTTATTGAGGAGTTCTGTTGAACAGCTCCTGACTCCATCATCAGATCAGCTCGTTGTCACCATATTATTACATTGTAGTTGAAACTTGATAGACATGCAAAGTTTCAACTCAATCGGCTTATTTATTGAGGAGTTCTGTTGAATAGCTCCTGACTCCATCATCAGATCATGTCGCTGTCACCATATTATTACATCGTAGTCCGAACTTTACAGACACTAACCACAATAACCGTTCAAAACGTTTCTTAAGTAAAAACATTTTTGCAAGAAATGTGAATTCTAAAGTATTATTTTTCTCAAAACTGCCGGGTTGGATTTTGATGCCCCCTTGCACAAGGATGTAGTTGAGGTATCCCCACAGAAATACCACTACAGTATCGCTATTGGTTCATAGACCACTCCCCATATAAAAAAAAACAGTCTCCTTTGCATCAAGATTATTAAACCTTACTTTTGAATATTGAAGCCGTTTGATTATATTGCCTTGGCCGTATCCGGTATGAGTTTGTTTGTAAATATAAGTCTTATTCTTGAGTGTAAATATAACATGTACCTATGTATTTTTTATTTCACCAATTACCGATTTTGATGGGGTTTTTGACACGGGGTCACATTAATGGTTCTTAGCTATACTTAGAGGCTGTTACTGTGTACTTACCAAGTTTCTTTAAGTCCGTCAAATTCCTGACTTTTTTTTTCATCTCAAATAAAAAAAAATTTTGGCAGGATAATGCCTCCCAAATGATCTAGTAAAAAAAACTGTACAGAATATGACTAAACATCAAAGAGTAGTGACTCACCCAGCGCTTTGTTCCCATTGAACAGATTCTGGAACTGGTAGTGTGCGTTGGTGAGCACCTCCGCCTTGTGCCTCCAGCCGTGCACGCGCCAGTACTTGGTGCCGGCCTCCACGCGGTCCTCCACTTGGAACACGATCTTCACCAGGATGTCACCTGGAAGCAGTTAGTCAACAAACTTAGGCATGTAGCGACATCTACCTGTCGCTAGATGAACTACATAGACATGCTACGCGCTACGAGCTTCAGCGAAGATGGCGCCACACAACAGCATAATGTCTAGATCTCGCAAGCGAAGTTTTCAGCGGCGATAGACATAATTATATCCGACCAACCAACAACAACTGTTGGTCGAAAGGCCACGGGCAAGTGGGCCAGATGGGCTGGCCCGTTGCAGAGAACCACCTACTCTGCCTTTGACGAACGATTCCACCATGTTCCCCAAAGGCCCTTACGTCATTACCATTGGGGGCGCAATCCGGGTGTTCTTCAGAGCACCTGTTCATTTTTAATATTATTTAATACTTTAATGATAAGCGCTCATTACACCACACCATGCTGAATTTAGTGCAGTAAATGCTGGTTCATTCATAAATTAGCGCTCTGTCTCACTCTTTGGCTTACGCAATTCTTAGGCCAAAGAGCGAGACAGTAAGTGAACACGCAGTCTGCTCTGCGAAGCGCTGCGGTGACAGCTGGTGGACCAGTCTTGTCCATTGTGTTGTCAGCGCAGTGATTCCTATTTTAAAGGGTCAGCAGCGCGAGTGTGACTCCTCTGGTGTCGAAGGCGTCCATAGGCTACGGTAACCGCTTACCATCAGGTTGACCGTATGTTTGTCTGCTACCTTAGTAGTACCTACTTATAAAAAAGTTTTCTTTGCGGGTGTTCCCGGTATAAGTCTTTTACCAATTGAAGTGTCTAATTATTGGTATTCAAATGTCCTATCTGTGGTGGATGTTAAATTAAAGATTCACAGTTCAAGAACACTTGTATTTCATTTCACGTTACAATGTTCAGTATGGAAACTTTATATTAAGTAGGTATCACTACGTGAGCCTGGTTAAATTCCTAACCTATGAAAGTGTGTGAATAAGTGTGGATAACTTGACTGGCGGATGGTGACTGCCTGCTCTACGGGCATTTAGCTGAAACAGCGAAATGCCAGTAGGCAGCTACTATTGTAATAAACTGTGTCGCTACAGTCTTTAAGCCGTGAGCTTGGCATAAAAACTCCGTCATCCGAGTTCTAGCTTCATACGAACAAACGAATAGGGAAGAAGTCTAAGGTAAAAGCAAGTACCTAAGCAAGCAAATTCATATGAGCAAGTGGCCAACTCTGGTGACGGAGTTTCTAGGCCGCCTAAAGGCCTCCGTCACGGCTTAACGACTTAAAAGCCGGGACCGACAATTTAACGTGCCCTCTGAAGCACGGAAGCGCTCAGCTCGTTATGCCACTTGCGATCACCCATCCAAATTGTGATCGAGCACAACGTTGCTTAACTTCAACGATCAATCAAGAACGTCTAAGCCAGCTATGCCACGAGCGCTTCCCACGAGTTGAAGGTAGAAGGTACTTACGAATGGTGATCTTGTACCGGCCGTCCCCTGTGATGGGGAAAGTGAGCAGCTTGCCCCCGAGCGTGTAGTCTCCATCCAGGGTCACGGAGCACTTCAGGTCCAGGAACGTCTCGGGGCCTTTTCGTCTGTAATTAATTATTAATATTTAATATTGATAATACTTATTATTAAAATATTTTTACTTCCCATTAAATAAATTTATCGTGTGTGCCTTACCTTTTAAATAAAATTTTACAGAAACCTCTTTTATAGGCCAAAATCCTACTAATATTATAAAGGCAAAAGTCCGTGTGTGTGTGTGAATGTTTGTTTCTATTCCCTAAGCTACTATACCGATTTTAATGAAATTTAGAATGCAGATAGTTTAGGTTCTGGAATAATACTTCGTAGTACTTACTAGTACCTATTCTGTGATAATACATACATAGGCTAATCTAATTTCAGAAAATCATCCATGTTGACTTTTTAACTGTGGGTAACACCGCGGGGCAGAGCCAGTAGGTACCTAATTAATAGTGATTCAAATCTCATCGGAAGATCTGAGAAAATATAAACCTTCCCTAATTACACAGTCAAGAACCAGTTCGATAAGAACCTTTACTTAGGACTTACTTCAGTTTTTCCACAATGCAGTTTCGTAACCCCCGAACGATGGTGTTCCTAAAGTTCATGCTCAGGCCGGCTTGCTTGGCCACCACTCGATCGACGTGCATCGGGTCCATGGTGTGGATGCCCAGGGCTGGCACTCCTGCTGCTAGGATGGACACAGCTCGCTGCGCAGAGCTCTTCAGGCAAGTGGTGTCGGCGGCGCGGCATGGCGTTATGAAGGGTGCTGGAATATTAAATTATAATTCCTAAAAACTATTGTATCTACGTTAAATAACGTATATACGTTACAAAGGACGTGTTCCTGGCTCCAGACTTTGGACAGCCGGAATCGTTTACCGTTGCTACAAGGCACAACCGTATAAAAAAAATCCCTAACCATTTTGAATACTAAGTTCTTCCTTTCTCTTCCACTCATTTTACCCTTTTTCAAAATTGTAAAGATTTTATGTATTTAATTTACCTCTGTGGAGTAGGGTACGGTGACCTGTAGCACAGGTTTTTCTATAAGTACCTACCTTTTTCTGCCTATTTCAGGCACCAGTCTCTCACAAAACAGATTTTTATAATTAGCTACTTTTTGATAAATTATTCTGTACTTATTTATATTTAGTATACTGCATATTATATTATTTATGAGAGAAATAAACAAATAAATAACATCTTCAAATTAAACAAAAATTGGTGGGCTTTTTATTAGTTCTATGTACTTTAATTATAAACCTGTAGGCAGTTTTACAGTTTCAGAGCGTCTTGCACCACTTTCTTAAAGATTTAGAGACTTCTTGTTAAAGATTTAGAAAATTTAGCCTTTTTTTCTACAAAATGAACCCCATTATTCATAATACTCGTAATTTGACAATCTAAGTGTTTTTTTTACAGTATTGCGTATTTTGTAACAATCGAATACCGTTTGTAATTTTTTACTGCTTGTATTTTTCCAAATACCTACACGCAGTTCATTTGACCTCTATTAGTATTCAGAATTAGGAGTTCAGTGTTTATGAGTTGACAAGGTAGGTAACCGCCATGCCCCGAGCATCGAACTCGGTACATATTGCCATGCAGCTGATGCAGTCATAACATTATGGGAGACATTGAACCTACTACAGTCAACCATAAACAAGATATTTTATTCACCACATTATATACCACATCATTAGACAATTTTGGGATACTTAACACTACTATTATATTATGAAGTTTGGATGTTTGGATGGATGGATGTATGTTTGTTTTTTCCTCTATTACTCGACAACCACTGAACCGATTTGGCTGAAATCCTACTAATACTATAAAGGCAAAAGTCCTTGTGTGTGAATGTTTGTTACCACGGATCCCCATAAGTAACTACTGAACCAATTTTGATGAAATTTGGAATGTAGATAGTTTAGGTTCTGACATAGCACATATCCCGGAAAACTACTGATTATCCCGGAAAACTACTTATTATAACGGCTACTTTTTATCCCGGAACATGTAGGTACTTATTGTTCCCGTGGGATACAAAAATAGAAGTCCACGCGTGCAAAGCCGCGGGCGTTCGCTAGTTTTAAATATAAGTAGATAGATAATCATCGGGAATAGGACATAGGCTACTTTTTATTTTACCAGGCGAGCGAAGCCGCAGGCTGAAGCTAGTCCTAGATATTTAAATCTTAAAAATACATTTTATAAGAGACAAAATGAAAACTTCAATAATATAATAATGTAGTTATAAGTATTTAACATCTTTCACTTGTACTATTGTTGCCTGAAATAAACGTTTATTATATTATTATTATTATAATATTTTTACAAAACCAGGATCTCTACTTGTTGTTGAAAATGAAAAATCTCTAATTTCTTTAAAATTTCAGGAGTTCCCTCAATTCCTCTTAACATCGGAACTGAGTTTTTCTAAAAGTGACACAAGAATTTTAATGTCTTTATTTTCTAAGCATAGTCGAATTTTGCCCATTATCCCTCTTAAATCCTATTTTTTACAACTACGGTAGGTACTTACAAGGTTACAATGTTACAGATTCTACGATCATTAACAGTGCCTTATTGAAAAGTTTTATGGACACGGGATTTTATCGCGTAATTTACCTTATTTATCCCGACGTTTCGGCTATGTTGCAATAGCAGTGGTCGCGGGCAGACTGGAGTATGTTTTCAAACAGTGCCTTACTCCAATGAGAAAAAAATAATCAACTAAGTACTTACCTAATTAAAAAATACTACTTACCAGATTCACCTTCCGTATCTGCATACAAACCGGCACACAGAAGCACAAAATACAGCACTTTCATTTTTTATTTATTTTTGCATCCAGTATTTAAAAGTAAACAAAATAATCTGTACTAAGTACCCTTTCTTCATTAAATTCGTTTCGACTTTGACGCATGCACACCGATGCTCTTTTGTTTTATACTTACCCAGTGATGCATTTTTACTGCTGACCAATTGCTGACCGATCAACCACAGAATTGGTCGATAATGCACCTTATTGTAACCTATCTTTGTAAATTTGGTATTAAGAACTTATTTTGATCGCAGTCTTTACGTATGAAACGCTGTACTTATAGAAAAATTTCTGAATTTACTTGATTGTGCTTTCAAATTAATTATTAAACAAAATAAGATACTTCCCGCCCCTTGACTGTCTATCTTTGATAGCGACCAAAATCGGTCTCAAACTCTCAAATATGACAGTTCAGTGACCACGCAAGTAGCTGTCTGTCCCTTTATTTCCCTTGGCACTACCGCTTGGCTCTACTAGTAGAGAGAAAGGAAATTTTACTTTCCCGTGACACCTGTCACTCTCACCTCAACGAGACCGAACGCGACAAAAGATATCTACGCACTTCCTACGCAATTGTTTTGACTATTTGAGACCAATTTGAGGTCTGAGACAAGTTAGACAATTAGCCTAATGTAAGTATGCAAAAAACTCAGGTACCTACCTACTAGCTCCTAAGTAGAGACGAACTCTGTGGCGCAGAAGGTTATATTTTTTATTCCCGCTGAGGGTCAAATTTTCGGGTGTTTGTCTATGTACAATGTACTAGTTGCTGCCCGCGGCTTCGCTCGCATGGTAACCAGATAAAAAGTAGCCTTTGTCACTCTCCAGCCCTCCAACTATCTCCACACAAAAAATCACGTCAATCCGTCGCTCTGTTTTGACGTGAAAGCAGGACAAATAAACAAACAAATAAACACACTTTCACATTTATAATATGGTTATGGATACTATGGATGTTTTTATAAAAACACTTTTTGAACCAACAACCTTAGAATCGAAAGCCGAAGTACATTCCACTAGGCCAAGAGGGGCATTTTTTTTTAAACCGACTTCAATGTTGTAAGTAAACTAAGCTATTTTCAGCACTCTCGAGATGCATTTCTATTCATGACTCCAAAGATCCTCACTTTAGTTTTAAAGGACAAAGCACCTTATTGGGAGTAGATATACGTACCCTTAGAAAAACATCAAGATCGGTCCACAAGTGACGGAGATATCGGTGAACATACATAAAAAAACATACATAGAGTCTAACTTAGAATCTCCTTCTTTTTTGAGGTCGGCTAAAAAGGGCTCTAGTTTTGCAGTGAATGGTCTTTACAGACGGTATCTTTTACTTTTTAATGCATATTGAACATGTTTGTGACGGTTCAACTCTCCAAATTTTTCCATTAAAAAGTCACGAGAAATTTTCCGTATAAGGACTTCCGCGAAATTCATCACAGCTTACCCGACATTGACAACAAAGCGATGATAGGAAGGTACTTTTTCATTGTCCTTTGTAAGGATCGGGTCGTTGAACTGCGTCTTTTGAACTTTAACTTGTTTAACTTTGTTTTGTTAATTACTTGTTTGTTATTTGTTCGAAGGCATCGAAAAGCATTCAAGTGTCAAATTACTTGAATGTTTTACTGTAAGATTGGAATCAGTAGGTATTGATGGAATTCAACACCTACCTACTGAGCCATGTTGGCCGAGTTGGTTAGTACCTCGACTTTGGATCCAAGGGTCGTGGGTTCGAATCCAGACAGTACATCAAGGAATTTTGCGTTTCGTAAAATTTATATGCGCATTAACAAGAGCTTTAAATAGTGAAGGAAAACATCGTGAGAAAACTCGCGGCTTAGTCAGCCCCACACTTATTGACCATGTCTTTCCTGTGGATATGGCCGGTTAAGTTGAAAGGATGGTGTAGGTGCTGGGCAAGCCTACTCCATCTTAAACAATGTCTCAGGCACTACAGAAGATTGCCTCCTGACACTGTATAAATCATCTAGTAAAGATGTAAAGGCCTAAGTTTTTTTTGATGGAATTCTCCACTTTCGATCTTAATCGTAAGCTATTAGTGGTAAGTAACAAGAATTAGGTAATTCCAAATCCCTAGTAATGTTATAATTGGAATAGTACGGAGTGTCACCAGTAGATGATGATTTGTATAACGTCATTAGGCAATCTATGCATAGTTTCGTCATTACAATTACGAGATAGTATATAATATTAGATGCTCGTGGCGTAGCTTGCTTAGATGTTCTTGATTGATCGTTGAAGTTAAGCAGCGTTGTGCGCGGTCACAATTTGGATGGGTGACCGCAAGTGGAATTACGAGCTGAGCGCTTCCGTGCTTCGGAGGGCACGTTAAGTTGTCGGTCCCGGCTTTTAAGTCGTTAAGCCATGACGGAGGCCTTTAGGTGGCCTAAAAACTCCGTCACCAGAGTTGGCCACTTGCTCATAATATGAACTTACGAGATTAAGTGCCTGGGACATTGTTGATATGGAGTACGCTTGTCCAACATTAAACCATCCTCTCAACTTAAGCGGCCTTATCCACAGGTCATCGTCATTTAATGTGGAGTGGAGCTGACTATGAAGCTGCTGGATTTCTCATGATGTTTTCCTACACTATTTCACTTTCAAAACTTTCGTGAGTTGTAGACATTGTTTTGACTCAAATATACCTACTCACAAAAATATGGTCGATTTACATACCGACAAAAATAGATGATATTTTTAAGTGAGTTATTCCCGTGTGTTAAAACAATGTTTTCCTACACTGTTGTGAAGAATAATGTTGAATGTCAGGAGTGAGCCAGTTTAAACGTTTTGTACAAAACTATATAATTTATAACCACAAGGCCGTGCAATGGTATTTGTGGTAAGTTCAAGGCTAACCTTATTAAGTGACGTCAAGCATGTCGCAAGTAAAACAAAAGAACTAGGTACCTATTAAAATTATTGTGAACCTTTTTAAAGCCTTTGGATTTCTGTAAGGGCTTGTTTCACTATCGTCTTAGCACTACGGACCCACGATACCTCTGGCGATACCCCTGGTGGTATCGTGGGTCTTTTAAATAAAATTCAAGAGATGATAAAGCTCTTATAAATTAGTGTCGCAACACTATTTGTTGGGGGTATCGTTTGATTTTAAAAGACCCACGATACCACCAGGGGTATCGCCAGGGGTATCGTGGGTCCGTAGTGTCTCTTAGTAAGGTCTCAAGTAAGCTAACTGCCAGTTAGCCTAATTCAAGTTAGAAGTAGAAAGGTCACTGTGTAGAACTAACCAGCTGACTTTTTTTTTACATTATAATAGAGCTTATTTAAAAAAACTTTCTAAGTTACAATGTAGGAGGTAAACTCTGAAACTACTGAAATGATTTTAAAAATTCTTTAACTATTTGAAAAATGCCGACATGATTCCAGGTTTATTAAACCGAGTGAAAACGGATGTGTCGTTAATTGTAAAAAGAAATTCAGATTCATCAAAAAATCTCAGTTGGTGGTTGCTCTAGTCTACTAGTGGCACCACAGAAAACCAGCGCTACAGACAGAAGCTCTATGCTACTGTAGCCCATGGTAGCCCACGTTAATTGGTGACCAATTTTGTGTGTAGATTTAAGTTAGAGGATGTTTGAAAGTGGTGCCTATTATTGAAAAGGTGAGGAATGCTAGATTAGCTTGGTATGGACACGTTATGAGGAGGGATGAAAACCATGTCACAAAAAAAAGTGATTAGTATGAGTGTGACAGCGTACACAAGTAGAGGAAGGCCGAAGAAGAAGAGGTTGGATTGTGTGAAAGAGGATATGAATGTGAGAGGAGTGGATTCAGAGTTGACGAATGATAGAGGTGAGTGGAAGAGAAAAACATGTTGTGCTGACCCCACTTAGCGTGGTATTAGGGCAGGAGAATGATGTTGATGATTTAAGTTCTTTAGTTATAACTTTTTTGAATTTGTCATTTAGTATACCTACTTACACAAAGAAACGATTTTCTATTTCTATTCTATTTCTCTTGAATGACGCAAACAATAACTTCCGATATGAAAACATTAACGGTTTTAACCGCAAATAGATTATACAAACTGTTTTTTAACGACAAAATGTTGATTCAGAAATCTACGTGAGGAGTCACGCGTATTAATAAAATTTATTTATTTATTTATTACATGTAACATAACATCATAACAGCATAACAGCCAAAGCGATGTTATATTAACAACATAATTATACTTATTTAATTTAATGTAGGTACAATTATTGTAAAACTACCTGAGCTAACTCCATGAGCTTCAGCAGGTTAAAGTGGAAAATGTCAATTTTATTTTTACTAGCTTATAAGTGCAATTACTATAATTATAATTACTAGCTTCCGCCCGCGGCTTCGCGCGCGTGGTACCTACCAGAGTAAAAAGTAGTTTATGTGTTATTCCAGGTCCTAAACTATGTAAGTATAAGTATTTCAAGTTTCATTAAAATCCGTTCAGTAGTTTTTGCATGAAAGAATAACAAACATCAATCCACCCCTCCATCCTCACAAACATTCACATTTATAATATTACTAGGTAAGTTAAGATTTCAACTCACAATAATACGAGAAAATGTGCCGAAGTATGCACTTACCTACTTCCAACAATTAAATGGTTATGCGGAAATAATTTCTTCCAAGAATGATAATCAAACGGATTCTTTTGTACCTACCTACCTACTTACACGCCATTGCTAAGGTACAAACTCAGTCTATAGGACCACAAGGTTCACTTTGTAATTTGACACTGATCCTTGCGATCAAACAATCAATAATCAAGGCCCTTACAAATCTTAATCAAACATCTCTAAATTAAATTATCAGGTAAGTAACCAGCAATTTCATTAGCTTTTAGTAAAAATGTTTTCAAAAAAATATTTTATTAAAAATGTTTTCAGGTCAAATTAAAAATGTTAGACAATTGACGGATCTTAGCATAGCTCCAATAAGATAGATTAGCTCTTGACTTCGCTCCCTGTCCTGCAGCTCAATTCGAATTCACTGTGACCTTTCATTTTTGAACCAATTTGAATCTCACAGCGGATTCAGCTCTTCGACGTTCAAAGTGAGTTTACAGAATGACTCTGCAGGTAAGGATGAATAGTTGACGATAGAGCAAGCTTCTGTAGAAAATGCCTATCTCTCTTTTTAAAAGTGTTCGGGTCATAAGAAGACGGAAACACAGACAATGATACAAAATATATGCACTTCTTAACAAAGGTACTTAGTTTCTCAGTGAGAAAATCACTGTAACTTATTATAGCGACATCTATGTAGTACCAGATACAACACAATGCATTCTTGAATGTAAAAGGTGAGTCAAAAATCTTGCTTTAAGGTGCTAATACCAGCCGATGACCTTGAGCGAATGGGTGTGGCTACTATTTCGGCCCCGCACCACCCGCACCTTCCGCGCGGTTCCGCGCCGGCCGCGAAATAGTTTTCGCGCGTAACCTAAACCGCAATTGAAGACATCCGTGGAATGGTAAACGAATGCTGAGACGCGAGAGATGCGGGTTCGATTTCCATTACGGGATACATTTTTACAAGATCTGCAAGTACCTATTTGTTCCTGGTCTGTGTTTTGTGGTAAGTAGGTACCTACCTAGGTACCTAACTTCCTAGCATGATGTGAGTAACCTACCTAATCGAAATTTTTGATACCCATGACGGATTCCTAGTGTAGGGACTACCTAGTGGAGGTTTTATGTTATTGTATCGAGTAGGTACGTAAATAAGATACGGGTGGAATGATTTCGAAACAAAACCTCTAAGCTAAAGGAGAAAGGGAATACAAAAACCTACAGACAAAATTACGGTTATAGGTGGTGTTTTAACCGTTTGGCTGAACAATTAAAAAAAAAACTGATTTTTGAGAACTTTCACCTTGAATAAATTTTTTAGTATGGTGACCTATTCATTCGCATAATGTTATTTGTCATAAAATCATACGACATACGTATCTAGTCATAAAATTTTGTAGTCATATTATTACATTCGCGTAATTATTTACAGGCATACATTTCTGATGTCCTAATATTTTTTAAACATAATGATAATGAGCATAATGGTAACCACTCCTAAAACTTTTTGTCATACTACATTTTGATACTAATTTTGTTAGAAATAAACCTTTGTCTTAATATTTATTGGACTTAATGTTTAGTAGTCCTAATTTACTGTTTTATCATAAGTAGGCAAAACAGGTCAGGTTTATAAAATGTTTCACACACCCACGCAGACAGGACTTTTTCACAGAAAAAAAATTGTAGGTTTTGGTTATTTTTTTTTATAGCACGCGTTTCACACACCCACGCAGAAAAGACTTGCTCACAGAAAAAACTAGTAGGTTTTGGTTATTTTTTTTTATAGCACGCGTTTTACACACCCACGCACAATGGTCCCGAATTTGGTGCTCCATACACATAGAAACCAAAACTCGATTTATTAATTTTTTTTTATTGGGGAGTGTTCTAGTACACAATTCTTATTCAAATATGTAGGTACAGTCACCATAGCGAGCTTCATGATGGAATAAAAAAATATTTAGTTTTTTTTTGTATGGAGGAGAACACTTAAATAGGATTATCTCTCGACTCTTAGAAACTCAAGGGCTGCCGCTTATAGAGGGTATACACCCACACGAGGCCGTCCTCATAAGCTACCAATCTTGCACAGCTGGGCACGGTTTTAGCACCCAGAGCAAACTGAATATTCGAAAATTTGCCTACTACACCAAAACTAGAATTTCGTAAATGTTTGCATGGTAGATTGTTCTAATTCACTATTTTTATCTAACTATGTAGGTACAGTCAACATAGTACGCTTTACGTAAGAAAAAAAAAATATTTTGTCTTTTTCTGTGTATGAATGAAAACACTTAATTCGGATTTTCTCTCGACTCATAGAAACTCAAGGGCTGCCGCTTATACAGGGTGTACACACTCATGAGGCTGTCCTTATAAGCTACCAATCTTGCACGTCTGGGCACGGTTTTGGCCAAAAAACTAATAATTCGAAAATTTTACAGCAATACCGAAACCAAGATTTCAAAAAAGTTTGCATGGGGGATTGCTCTGATACACGACTTTTATCAAAAAATGTAGGTACAGTCACCATAGCAAGCTTCATGACGGAATAAAAAAATATTTAGTTATTTTTGAATGGGGCAAAACACTTAAATTGGATTATCTCTCGACTCTTAGAAACTCAAGGGCTGCCGCTTATACAGGGTGTACACCCACATGAGGCCATCCTCATAAGCTACCAATCTCGCACGGATGGACACGGTTTTGGCGCCCAGAGCAAAATGAATATTCGAAAATTTGTCAACTACACCAAAACTAGAATTTCATAAATGTTTGCATGGTAGATTGTTCTAATTCACTATTTTTATCTAATTATGTAGGTACAGTCACCATAGTAAGCTTTACGTAAGAAAAAAAAATATTTTGTCTTTTTTTGTGTATGGATGAAAACACTTAATTCGGATTTTCTCTCGACTCTTAGAAACTCAAGCGCTGTCGCTTATACAGAGTATACACACACATGAGGCTGTCCTCATAAGCTACCAATATTGTACGTCTGGGCACGGTTTTGGCACCCAGAGCCAAAATACTAATAATTCAAAAATTTTACAGCATTCCCGAAACCAAGATTTTTAAAAAGTTTGTATAGGGGATTGCTCTAATACACGATTTTTATGTAAAAATGTAGGTACAGTCACCATAACAAGCTTCATAACAGAAAAAACAACTATTTAGTTCTATTTTTGTGTGGAGGATAACACTTAAATTGGATTATCTTTCGACTCTTAGAAACTCAAGAGCTGCCGCTTATACAGAGTATACACCCACATAAGGCCGTCCTCACAAGCCACAAATCTCGCACGGCTGGGCACGGCTTTGGCGCCTAGAGCCAAATGATTATTTGAAAATCTATAAACTACACCGAAAGTAAAATTTAAAGCTTGCTGTCGTGACTGTACCTACATATTTAGATAAGAATAGTGTATTAAAGCAATGTCCCATGCAATCCCCCATGCAAACATTTACGAAATTCTAGTTTTGGTGTAGTTGACAAATTTTCGAATATTCAGTTTGCTCTGGGCGCCAAAACCGTGCCCAGCCGTGCAAGATTGGTAGCTTATGAGGACGGCCTCATGTGGGTGTACACCTTGTATAAGCGGCAGCCCTTGAGTTTCTAAGAGTCGAGAGATAATCCAATTTAAGTGTTTTCCTCTATACAAAAAATAACAAAATATTTTTTTATTCCGTCATGAAGCTTGCTATGGTGACTGTACCTACATTTTTAGATAAAAATCGTGTATCAGAGCAATCCCCCATGCAAACTTTTTTGAAATCTTGGTTTCGGTATTGCTGTAAAATTTTCGAATTATTAGTTTTTTGGCCAAAACCGTGCCCAGACGTGCAAGATTGGTAGCTTATAAGGACAGCCTCATGTGTGTGTACACCCTGTATAAGCGGCAGCCTTTGAGTTTCTATGAGTCGAGAGAAAATCCGAATTAAGTGTTTTCATTCATACACAAAAAAAGACAAAATATTTTTTTTTTCTTACGTAAAGCGTACTATGGTGACTGTACCTACATAGTTAGATAAAAATAGTGAATTAGAACAATCTACCATGCAAACATTTAAGAAATTCTAGTTTTGGTGTAGTAGGCAAATTTTCGAATATTCAGTTTGCTCTGGGTGCTAAAACCGTGCCCAGCTGTGCGAGATTGGTGGCTTATGAGGACGGCCTCGTGTGGGTGTACACCCTCTATAAGCGGCAGCCCTTGAGTTTCTAAGAGTCGAGAGATAATCCTATTTAAGTGTTCTCCTCCATACAAAAAAAAACTAAATATTTTTTTATTCCGTCATGAAGCTTGCTATGGTGACTGTACCTACATATTTGAATAAGAATTGTGTACTAGAACAATCCCCAATAAAAAAAAATTAAAAAATCGAGTTTCGGTTTCTATGTGTATGGAGCACTAAATTCGGGACCAACGTGAGAAAAGACTTGCTCACATAAAAAAAATAGTAGGTTTTGGTAATTTTTTTTTTAAGCACGCCTTTCACACACCCACGCAGAAAGGACTTTCTCACAGAAAAAAATAGTAGGTTTTGGTAAATTTTTTTATAGCACGCGTTTCACACACCCACGCAGAAAAGACTTGCTCACAGAAAAAACTAGTAGGTTTTGGTTATTTTTTTTTATAGCACGCGTTTTACACACCCACGCAGAAAAGACTTGCTCACATAAAAAAAATAGTAGGTTTTGGTAATTTTTTTTTTAAGTACGCCTTTCACACACCCACGCAGAAAGGCCTTTCTCACAGAAAAAAATAGTAGGTTTTGGTAAATTTTTTTATAGCACGCGTTTCACACACCCACGCAGAAAAGACTTGCTCACAGAAAAAACTAGTAGGTTTTGGTTATTTTTTTTTATAGCACGCGTTTCATCACCCACGCAGAAAGGACTTGCTCACAGAAATAAATCACACACCCACGTAGAAAGGACTTGCTCTCAGAAACTGGCTCCTATAATATGGCTAAATATTTTAGGATTATTAATGAATAGGAATTAAAAACTTATGACATTTATATTTTATTATTAGTTGAATTATTACAAGTGATGGTAAGAGTAGCGATGTTATTATTACAAATGCCTATGAATAACAAATATTGAACGTGAAACGTTATGGCATAATTTTTTTAGTCATAGTTTTAAAAGCCATAACGTTTCACGTCCTAATATGTGTTATTCATAAGCATTTGTAATAATAACATCACTACTCCTACCAGCACTTGTAATAAATTCAAATAGTAATAAAATAATAGGTCTTTACCTATGAAATTGCCGTTTTTCGGTACTGGTTATTTCAAATAAAAATATTTTGTGGTTTGGCTACGAATTATAATTTCAAATTAATGTTATATTAAAAACACGGGATTCTTTTTTCAAAATTAGTCATTTGTTTATTGATTAGCGTTATGTTTTCATCGCATTTGAATCTTTTTCGTCATCGTGGATACGTTAAAAATTCGAGTAATTATGGAATATGAGTCCCGTCGTGGCAGCAACGCGCCACAAGCGGCACGCAACATCAACGACGTTTACGGAGCGAACAGTACAAACGAACGAACCACCTGTTATTGGTTTGCCAGCTTCCATTCTGGAAATTTCGACCTGAAAATGAACCCCGTACTCATCCGAAAACTTTGGTTGACAATGACGAATTAAAGGTGATTGTGGAGTTCATCACAGCTTCTTAACAAACGGGATAAGCATTACTACAAATGTGTAATTTGAATAACTGAACACAATGATGGAGAAGCTTGCAATCTCCAATCATCTTTGATCAATCGCTCGTCACCGATGCTCCTGCACGACAACGCGCGACCTCATACTGCATAGTAGACGGTCTCCAAGTTACAAGAGCTAGGGTTGGAAGCTCTCTGTCATCTACCGTACTCACCAGACCTTGCGCCTATAGACTTCCACTTTTTCCAGAATTTGGATAACTTCTTGGTGGTAAAAAAATTGAATTCCCGAGAGGCAGTACAAAATGCCTTTGAAGAATTTGTTGCCTCCTGTCCAGCTGATTTCTTCAAGAAGGGCATAATAAACTGCCACGGCATTGGCAAAGATCTATCGATTGCATGGGTGATTACTTTGATTAATAGAAATAAAAAATATAGAAAAAAATGAAGTTAAAATTTTTCATAAAAACGGCAATTTCATAGGTAAAGACCTAATATAAATGTCATAATTTTTTAAGTCCTATTCATTGATAATCCTTAAATATTTAGCCATATTTATAACTTGACATACAATTTAGTACGCATAATATTCATCGTCATTATAGTATCAAACCATACTACTTCGATAAACAAAAGTTTTTAATGTCATAATTTTTGAAGTCATATTAATTGAAAATCATAAAATATTTTAGTGTCCTGTCGCGTCCCAAACTACTTCCTGCACTGTCTGTACGCCTATCCCTGCTTGAATTCAAGCAATACAACGATATAATTATATGACGACTACGGTTTTATTCGAGAATCACATAGCTTACCCGGCTAGGATAAAATGTATCCTAGCCAGATTATTTTTTCTGAGAGCAAGTCCTTTCTACGTGGGTGTGTGATTTTTTTCTGTGAGCAAGTCCTTTCTGCGTGGGTGTGTGAAACGCGTGCTAAAAAAAAAATAACCAAAACCTATTAGTTTTTTCTGTGAGCAAGTCTTTGCGTGGGTGTGTGAAACGTGTGCTATAAAAAATAACCAAAACCTACTATTTTTTTCTTTGAGAAAGTCCTTTCTGCGTGGGTGTGTGAAACGCGTGCTTTAAAAAAATAACCAAAACCTACTAGTTTTTTCTGTGAGAAAGTCCTTTCTGCGTGGGTGTGTGAAACGCGTGCTATAAAAAAACATAACCAAAACCTACTGTTTTTGTTTTGTGAGCAAGTCCTTTCTGCGTGGGTGTGTGAAACGCGTGCTATAAAAAAAATAACCAAAACCTACTATTTTTTCTGTGAGCAAGTCCTTTCTGCGTGGGTGTATGAAACATACCTGACCTTTTTTGCCTAATTATGATAAAATGTGAGCAAGTCTTTTCTGCGTGGGTGTGTGAAACGCGTGCTATAACAAAATAACCAAAACCTACTATTTTTTTCTGTGAAAAAGTCCTTTCTGCGTTTGTGTGTGAAACGCGTGCTATAAAAAAAATAACCAAAACCTAATGTTTTTTCTGTGTGCAAGTCTTTTCAGGGTGTGTGAAACGCGTTCTATAAAAATAACCAAAACCTACTATTTTTTTCTGTGAGAAAGTCCTTTCTGCGTTTGTGTATGAAACGCGTGCTATAAAAAAAATAACCAAAACCCAATGTTTTTTCTGTGTGCAAGTCTTTTCAGGGTGTGTGAAACGCGTTCTATAAAAATAACCAAAACCTACTAGTTTTTTCTGTGAGCAAGTCTTTTCTGCGTGGGTGTATAAAACATTTAATAAACCTGACCTAGTTTGCCTACTTATGATAAAATGTGAGCAAGTCTTTTCTGCGTGGGTGTGTGAAACGCGTGCTATAAAAAAATAACCAAAACCTACTATTTTTTTCTGTGAAAAAGTCCTTTCTGTGTTTGTGTGTGAAACGCGTGCTATAAAAAAATAACCAAAACCTAATGTTTTTTCTGTGTGCAAGTCTTTTCAGGGTGTGTGAAACGCGTTCTATAAAAATAACCAAAACCTACTAGTTTTTTCTGTGAGCAAGTCTTTTCTGCGTGGGTGTATAAAACATTTAATAAACCTGACCTAGTTTGCCTACTTATGATAAAATGTGAGCAAGTCTTTTCTGCGTGGGTGTGTGAAATGCGTGCTATAAAAAAATAACCAAAACCTACTATTTTTTCCGTGAGCAAGTCCTTTGTGCGTGGGTGTGTAAAACACGTGCTTAAAAAAAATAACCAAATTTTTTTCTGTGAGCAAGTCCTTTCTGCGTGGGTGTGTAAAACGCGTGCAATAAAAAAAAATACCAAAACCTACTATTTTTTCTCTAAGCAAGTCCTTTCTGCGTGGTGTGTGAAACCCGTGCTATAAAAAAACCTAAACTACTTATTTTTTCTGTGAGCAAGTCCTATCTGCGTGGGTATATGAAACATTTTATAAACCTGACCTATTTTGCCTACTTATGATAAAACAGTAAATTAGGACTACTAAACATTATGTCCAATAAATATTAGGACATAAAGGTTTATTACTAACAAAATTATTTTCAAAATGTAGTATGACAAAAAGTTTTAGGAGTTGTCACCATTATGCTCATTACCATTATGTTTGAAAAATATTAGGACATCAGAAATGTATGCCTGTTAATAATTATGTGAATATGACTACAATATTTTATGGCTAGATACGTACCTATGTCGTATGATTTTATGACAAATAACATTATGCGAATGAATAGGTCACCAAATCAAGGTGATCCTATTGTGTTCGAATTGAATAAAAGATTTTTGACTTTGACTTTGGATGTTTTACCAAGGATGTTCTAGTAGGTATACCTACTCAAGCATTATCACTCCAGTTTCAACTTGAACTTGTTCGGTCTCTGTACATGTAAATGAATAATAATGTACGTGAGATCAGTAGGTACGGTAGACACCTACCCAACAATAATAAGTAAGAATGAGAAGAAAAGAATACGGGTCGCTCTGATGTGTCGTCGGTGACCCAGATTCATTACCTTTTCTCGGGTGTATTTAGGTACCTACAGGTAAGTTAGGTAGGTACCTACTAAGTAAAATACATAGGTACCTACTTCTTTACATCTATCTTCGTTCATTTGTTCTTTCCTACCTATAGGTACCTACTGTCCGCGCGCGAGTTGAGTGCAGAGTATAGGAATTGGCTAGTGTTGAATTGAAGGACAACACATAGCTATACATACACAGCACCTATAGGTACCTACTGATTGGTTTTACAATGTGAATTGACTCTTATGTACCTACATGCGCCAGAGAGGTCCTACCTAACTATTTATGTAGTAGTAGGTATCTTATCTAGTGGTAGTAGGTATAGGTAGGTTACACGATATCATTTTCTTTTGGAATTGGTATAATACCTACCTACTTACCTATTTTCTTTATCGGGAAGTTGTCTTTTGCACGACCTTTTAAAATAACAAACATACTTAAAATCATGAAAATCTACATAGGTACTTAATATTCCTAATAGGTAGGTAAGTATTAACAACAAATTATTATCTAACACTAAATAAAGCGTCCATGCGCTAATAACATTTAATTTCGTAACACTAAATAAAACGTTCATGCGCGGATAACTTAGATTACTAAATAAATCGTCTGTGTGCAAATAACATAAAATACCAATAAGTCGACAAGCAAAAAAAGGTGAGTGCGAGGCAGACGAACACAACCATCCCGTACGACAGTCAGCATTACTCTGCCGCCCGTCGCCCCTGCGACCGTAACGCCCACTAATTATTCGGAAAAATGGAAAATAATTAATTGCCACGAGAAAAACCGTCGCAGCACAAAATCGCAAGTACAACTTGAAGATAAAGTTTTTGCGCACATTTTAGTAAAAAAAAAATGTCAAAATTTTATGTCGTTTAGAGGTTGAATCGAATCAAAAGTCGAAAACAGCTTCACTTTGTTATTTTTTTTCACATAGTAAATAAACAGGTAGAACTTTTTCGTAAGTTCACTTTGTAGATAAAAGGTCAAAGAATGACATATATTTTTTTGAGCACATAAAACTGATTCCTCTATGAGGAGAATGCCTCCAAATAAGACCAATCAGGTCCTATATTCGCCTTAAACATTGACCTAATGATTCGGTTCTCACAATGCTTTGTTCACACGGTAGATGGCGATACCTTAATATATTTTAAAATCATTTAAAGGTTCTTGAAAGACAAAACAATGTGTTATGTGATCACTGATCACAAATATGTCTGTAAGAATATGACTTGAGAAAAAACTTTAAAGCTAATTACTTACTTAATTTATTACAGACCTTAATAGGATCTAGTGACTAGTCGATCAATGAATGGACCAGCGAAAATTACTCATTCATAGAACATTTGCCTACGTGCGAGTTTGTGAATAACTTGTATGGTACAACTACATACCATACAAGTTACCCCAAAAATATCTGATAGACGAGAGTTGCATACTAAATATGCGCCTCAAGTATGTACCAAATTGATAAGTAGGTACGGACGCATATTAAGGGAAATGCTTTTGAACTAGGTACTGAGATAGTTTAGGTAAAATTCTCTATTTCAATCGCGATTTTTTTACTGCTTTACTAAAAGTAGGTGAGTTACAATTTTCTCGAAAATATCGACGCCAGTAAAAAATTGTTACTGCGCTTTTGGGATCACCCACAAATTCTGACCGCTTAAAACATCGCTTAATTTCAACGAGCTATTATGAACGTCTAAGCAAGTTGTACACTTCGAGTGCTTTGTACAGTTGGTTTAAAAAGAAATGTCTATTCTGCAACCCTTCAGGGTGACAACGACAACTTCCTAAAATGACAACTTCCGAAAACGACAATTTTCGAAAACGACAACTTTTTAGAATGTCAACTTCCGAAAACGACAACTTTCAAAAACGACAACTTTTTAGAATGTCAACTTCCGAAAACGACAACTTTCGAAAAAGACAACTTTTTAGAATGTCAACTTCCGAAAACGACAACTTTCAAAAACGACAACTTTTTAGAATGTCAACTTCCGAAAACGACAACTTTTTAGAATGTCAACTTCCGAAAACGACAACTTTCGAAAACGACAACTTTTTAGAATGTCAACTTCCGAAAACGACAACTTTTGAAAACGACAATTTATTAGAATGTAAAAAAAGTAAATAAGTACTGCACTGTACGTAAAAGTCCAAATCTTATCAGTAACTAACAGCTCACCTACCTAATGGTCTGAATATTAGAAGTTAGATTGAAAGGTAATCCATGTTAACCTCCACCACCTCCGTCACGTAGGCACACTTGTTGACGTCATAGGACATGGCTGCTGCAGTGATTTATTTCATTAGTTTTGGTATTTTGTTGATTTACTGACATGTTTGTTGCAATCATGCTCATCCTGAACGTCATTAATATTATTTAAAATATCAAAGTTGTTTCATATTTTTTTTTAATTAAAATCCTAACTATTGCGTCAGTCACACTGCAACCTAAAGTGAGTGATCGACGGACGAGACTATACCGTGGTTTTAAAGAACGTCGGTTTTACTCGTGGCTCGTTGGTGCTGATCGACTAGCGAGTGAAACAGTCGTATCGTAGTCGACTTGAGGTTTAGAATTTTGAATTTGATGGAGTTGAGTAAAAAATGAAGCAAACATTTGATTTGATTGACGAGCCTGGCTCGCGGCTCGTCATGTTTGCTTCATTTTTTACTCAACTCCATCAAATTCAAAATTCAAAACCTCAATTCGTATACGATACGACTGTTTCACTCGCTAGTCGATCAGCACCAACGAGCCACGAGTAAAACCGACGTTCTTTAAAACCGCGGTATAGGCTCGTACGTCGATCACCCACTTTAAGTTTAGTTGACTGTCCGATTCTAGGTTTATTTAGTCAGTATCACTGTACTATGATAATAATCGCCAATGGGTGCCAATGCATGGTTGGTTCACTCACACCCTTTTAGTCTGATGGCGTCATACGTGCGTCACATAACGTGCGTTTGACGCCCGGGACCTATCGATGCGACATTGTAGGAATAGTAAAGATGAGACTTGCTACTTTTTGCTTTTTTGCTTTTTTTGCTTTGCTTTAGAAAAAGTGAAGTTTTGTGTTCTTGGCTATTTGAAGAACTTTTTTTGTGTGAAAAGGCTCTGCTAACTCGGTTGTAGTATTTTTTTTTATTTTCTTTACTTTAGGCTTTTTGTTTTTTTTTTTTTCAATTAAGTAAGTAATAAGTTAAATTCTAACTCCTAATTTTTCATCTCATCTCAAAACAAAACTAGCAGCAATCAGTAATTCACAAACAGTATGCAAATAGCATTTATATTGTTATGATCATAATTAATTAGTAAATATTTGTACAAGCGTTGTGGTATTTCTTCGTAATATTTTATTTTTAAATGGGTATTATCAAAATTTCGAAAATCAGTCAAACAATACATTATTTATTTGTGTATTTCAATGAAATTAATTGACATTGTGTGAATTGAATGAAACTGACATTTTGTAGAGGTATTCCAGCTCGTACTCTAACGATGTCCAAATGTTTGATATAAGCCTACGCCTACGTTTCTGTGTTAGTAGTAAGGTTGCAAACCCATCTAATGTTCAAAACTATTTTCCTTATGATAATGACTTGACTATTAGATTATTTAGATTTAAGCGGGATGGATGACCGATGATTCTAATTTCGAACGCATTTGAAAAGTGACTCCCTAAAACAATGCACTAAAAATTTCAACGCGCTCCCACTTCTACGAGTCGTAGAAGCGCGTTGAAATCTTTTGTGCGTTGTTGTTTTTTCTGATTGTACGAGTAGTCTTTAAACACTAGACACTAGGTAGGTACCTACGCATTTGAAGAGTGACTCTTTAAAATAACCCCTTAAAACTCGTGGAAGTGGGAGCGCGTTGAAATTTTCAGTGCGTTGTTTTCTATAAGAAATCACAAAAAATTATAAAAAAATTAAAATATCATTTATTCAGTAGGTCCACTAGGATCCCTTTGGAGTCTAGGTGATTCTACTCCTGTTCTTTCGCGACCAACACCGTGAAGAATCAGTGCAACAAACAACGCACGAAAGATTTCAACGCACTCCCACTTCAACGACCGACGCACTAAAAAATACGTAGAAGTGGGAGCGCGTTGAAATCTTTTGTGCGTTGTTGTTTTTTGTGCGAGTAGTCTTTAAACAAAACACTAGACACTAGGTAGGTAGGTACGCATTTGAAGAGAGACTCCTAAAAATCTTTAGTAGGTACGTTGTTTTCTAAAAGAGATCACAAAAATTAGAAATAAAATTATTAAAAAATTCAAAATTAAAATATAATTTATTCAGTTCGACCACTACTAGGATCACCTTGAATCGTCTAGTGTAGTAGATACTTTGAAGAGTCTAGTCTTGGTGATTCTACTCCTGTTCTTTCGCGGCCAACACCGCGAAGAATCGGGGCAACAAACAACGCACTAAAGATTTCAACGCGCTCCCCTTCTACGCTTCTACGAGTCGTAGAAGTCGGAGCGCGTTGAAATCTTTAGTGCGTTGTTTTATTTATAAGTACAATACAATACAATACAAATATTTTATTTCTGTAACTTAAATTAAAATACATTTCATGGGTTAGGGACCCTCTTTTAAGTATGAAAATACCTGTATTAGAGGATCCCGCTCTTCCGTTATTTGTTACAGTTTTACAGACACGATATTATTTTTAGGAAAAAGAAAACATATACTTAGTGCGTTGTTTTAAGGAGTCACTCTTCAAATGCGTACCTACCTAGTGTTTAGTGTATATAGACTACTCGTACAATCAGCCACTTAGTGAGGAGCCTTAAAAGTATTGGAAAGCAGAAAATTCAACATACACACATCAAAACAAGTTTACGATTAGTTTGAAAACAACATTTTTTTTCAATGTTGAAATATTATTAAAAAATATAATTAATTGTTTACTTGTCAAAAGTGCAATATTTCATTATAAATCATGTATTTTTAAATAAAGAAGAGGTTTTATAATATTTTTTGGAATCATACATACATACCGACATAAAATCACGCCTGTTTCCCATCATAGGGGTAGGCAGAGACCAGAGATCTTCACTTGCTACAATTCTGATACACCTCATTACATTCTTCATACAAGTTTGTTATTCTCAAAATTACAATGTGACGGAGTTAAATAACTACCACTGTTAATTTAACTGTAAGCACCTCTAAATTACAAGATGCATGCTTCTCATGTACTTCCTACTACTCTTATTTGTATAAAATAGTCATAAGTGTTACTGCTTTTAATTTAATGATTATTGGCAATAAGATTAGCACGGCCATTTACAATACAAATCACTATACGATGTAATTATGTATTTTAAATGCATTGTTTTCCATGATTTACTTGCAGTACCACCTATGCATTTAAAACATATACATATTTTCAACAAATATAAACAGGCTCACGACTTAATTCGACCTCTGCGGCGCAGCGGGCGAAGGCCCGCCTGAAACACAGAAGGTTTCGGGTTTGATTCCCACCGCGAGGCAAATGTTTGACTGGCCTCTTAGCTCAGTTGGTAGTAGCTCTGCCTTCTGCGCTGTAGGTCGTGAGTTCGATTCCCACCCAGGACAAACATTTGTGTGATGAACATAGATATTTTGTTCTGTGTCTGGATGTTATAAAGTATTAGGACCTACCATGGGAATACTTACTTGTAAGAATTTTTAGGTACTTAAGTTAAAAGTTATAAGTAAGTACTGTAATGAACTTATTATTTAGTTACCTACTTTTAAATTAAAATACTGTCATGAAACTTAAAAATTATGAAGAGGATTGAAGATCCGATGCCAAAACCACACCTTATCTGTTACCATCGAGACGATGTAATAATGCAGCTCTACGCTACAAACAAATTAATACTTAGATTATTATATTGGACCCGGTAAGTATTATTATTCTACGCCGGTAGATTGATATGGTATGCCATTAAAAAAAAGCAAAGCATGATTTTAAAATAGCTATCTCAATTTTAAAAACTGGTTTATTTATTTTTTTGCTTCTGTTTAGGTTTAAAAAAATGCAATAGGATACTAAATCATGGTACCTAGTTATTACTAGAGTTTTTTTTAAATTATGATATACTACGACACGTGATCGAATCTAAATCCCAGGAATATGGCCGCTAATCCGACCGGTGTAACCTGACCTCTTGCCCCCCTCTCGGCCACGGTTACTACTTCCGCAGGACGGGAAGTGTAAGAATTACAACAGACCAAGGCACATTGGTTCGCGTCGGACTAGCGAGAGCCGCGCGGCTCCGCTTGCGCAACCTATAAAAGGCTATAGTAGCCAAACATCGGCACAGTTTAGTAATAACCGCGTTGTGGGGTACCGACTTTTTGTTTTTTAATTGAAATTGCAAGTATGCAAGTGAAATTGTGCGTTTTAGCGGCGGTCTGCTGGGCGGCCGGAGCGGAGGCGGCCAACTTGCGTGAGTTGTTCAATTGCAATTTATAAGTAAATCCTTTTAAAAAAGAATAAGTAAGTAGGTAAATTAATATTTTATATTATTAGAGAATGAAAAGTTGAATAATGATTGAAAAGAAGGTTTAGATTATAGATCAATAAAATGATCCACTGACCTCTAGAGAAAGTATCAGCAAGTTTACTTACATAAAATTTGAAAGCACGAAATAGTTATGTGACTGACTGACTGACTGACTCAGAGAAATTTTATACGTGAAGTAAAATGGGGTCGCATTTTGGCAAAATAGATATCCGTATTCTACATGCTATTTACCATATTTTACCATGTATGCTATGAGATACTTTTAACAGAACTTTTTTAGAGGAACCTAGCTTAGTAGGTACCTGGGTACTAAAAATGTGAATGATGTTTGTGATGACTGCTCTCCCTTCGACTGAATTGAGTGGTTGAATATTTCAAAGTTTTATTTTGAAAACAAGTACCTAGGTACTTATGTTGTGGTGTTCGCTTACTACTGGTGCAATCAAATCCCATTAAGAACACCTTGAAATTCACCAAGAGCCAAACAGGTAGGCCCTTGTACCTTCACCTTCGAAGAATGTCACTTAGGCTATCTCATTAATCTCATTAGTAGGTTGGCTCATTTAAGTACCTTAGTATACTGAATGCCAATGATTCATAGAAGAATTACTGTCTAACTCAATTGATAGTTTCTAGCTCAAAATCTACTTTTCTGAACCTTTAAGCGAGAAAGATTTGCGACAGACTAACTTAGATCCAACGTCTTCGTTGACAGGCACTTCAAGCAGATTGTTCACGAGCCTTTCCATACAAATGAGTCAAAATTTTGCCCCATTATGTATTAGCCAGAGATTGTAGTTATAAACGCTGTAAAAGAGCTCTTCCAGGCCTATAAGCAAGGCTGATACACCATCATTATAACAGCCTGACTGTAAACGTACAAGTAGCCGACTGCAGACATCAGCAGCAGACGAGTCGCCCAGCTTCAGTTTCGGCTACCATTCGGCCCGACGACGTGTCGCTAGCCACGGAAGGTATTTCATAGAAATACATAGAAACCAGTAGTGTCGCCGGCGACACGTCGTTCGATGTTACTGTCTGCAGTCGGCTACGAACTTGTGGCTTAATGCTAAGTGTATTCCAACTTTTTGGCCAAGACCATGAAAGGCAATTATTATGCCTCTAGTCTATCTGTCTTTTGACACTGAGCTATGCTAGTTTATCAATGACGAGACAATAAAACCCATTGCAGTTCATGGAAACCTCCCGATGAGGCTAAATCTGAGAGAGACAGAGGTCACAAAGTTCTGGGTGGCGATTCTACTACCAAACTTTTTATCAACCACAAGCAAAACGTCAACTAAACATTAGATTTTCGACTGTTTCCTATTCTACTAATGACAAACAACTCAGTTGTGGTGACATTTTAGCTAAGGTATGGACTTTGGCAGAACAAATTTAGCAGCCAAATGGCTTTTCAAAAATTTTCCAAAAATTTTAATTTTTTTTTTTTAAACTATTCACCAAATGGCTGACATTTAAGAGATCGAAACAAAACGCAGCGGAATGGTTGACGTTGTCATCTAGTAGAATTGCCACCCAGATGCAGTATCGTGAATGTCATAAACATCACATTTTTTGCCAATCGTAACACGATTCTTTTTGGGTCACTTAGTAGGTTAATACCCTTCTCACTCGTGCGACTCTGAACAGGATTGATAACCTTAGATAATTGTAAGATAATTTGTTAGGATGTAAAGGATAATGACATGGTATATTATATTTCAGAGCTCTATTTTGATTTGTGTATCTAGCTTATTTTCTTTGTTAGGTAAGGTACCTATAGGTTAGATATGCAAATAGTTTAAATTCCTGAACCATTTAAATTAAATGCTTTGAACTTTTGTCTTTGCAAATATTTGGCAACACCTTCAACTGCCAAAGAAGAATTATTTTGACTGAAGTTTCTAGAATTAATGGTTAAAGTCACCTAAAGCTTTTTTTATAATTGGACACGAAAGTTCAAGGTTTTGAATCTGTAAGATTTCAAAATGTCCTTTAGATTTCATAACATCCTATTCAAGACTAAACATTTCTCAAGCAACATCCTTCCTCCAATCAGCCATAGTAAATCATACCTTATGCCTGTGTAATGGGATCCTCTTTCCGTTGTTGTAACTCTACCTGCTAATTGTTTGCAATGCAATCCGCAACCACGGTGATGCTTTTCTGTCACTACTATTTGAGCACTAATTAGTATTGTAAATAAATAGATGTTTTATTTCTTTACAATACCACTTATAATTGTTAGATGAAGAAACAACAGGACACGCAAAGTTTAGTGAAAGACAATAAACGATTGAAATGTCAAAAGATTTTATATTCATCATAAAACCTGAATGAGGAAAGTCGAATATAGAAAGCGACTACTGGGGCCATACCATGAACTCTTAGAGCAATGTTATAACAAGCTTAAAACAGTCCTACTGCTTGAGGGAGTGACTAGGAATGACATTCGTTGTCGTTTTCAAGCTTGTTTTAACATTGCTCTAAGACATTATTTAACACACGGGAATTACTCACGTGAAAATTATCGTCGATTTAGATACCGACAATGTTTCGATTCATCCGGAGAATCTTCATCTGGGTAAGGAGGGAGTTGCGGCAAGGTTACTCCTCGCGGTCGCGTCTCACCTGCGCGACCGCGAGGAGTAACCTTGCCGCAACTCCCTCCTTACCCAGATGAAGATTCTCCGGATGAATCGAAACATTGTCGGTATCTAAATCGACGATAATTTTCACGTGAGTAATTCCCGTGTGTTAAATAATGTCTAGTACAACTCACGAAAGTTTTGAAAGTGAAATTGCTCTAAGAGTTCATGGTACGGCTACTGTACGTGAGTCCCTATGACGATATAGGTACTAGCCGTAGCCAGTACTGAACTACTATTCTATGTACCTATACCTGCATATTTAGGAGGCAAATCTATTGGACCTATCGCGTAGATCGCTTTTATAACCCTTTCGTAAGTAAGTCAAAAATAATAAAATGATGGTCCCCTAAGAATTGTTAGCATTCCCTGTGAAGTGAAGAGTATCATGGCGAACTATTAAAGGTTTTTAAAGTAGATAAGGTAGTCAGAGGAACATCGAAGCTTTACATTACCCGCATCAAGCAAGGCCGCCTGTTATTCAAACTTAAACCTTTTTTCTAGTACTTAAGTAAGTAAATTACTTTGTTGCAAAATTATCTTTCATAACTTTTCTCGCCTATTTCACTGAAGGATTCCCAGTCACAACAATCTTACAACGTCTTCTACAAGAATCCACGTCACATGCAACAGTCTCTTTCGAAACCACAAAATCATACTTTTATGAAACAAACTCGACGATCTTGATCAATTCTACTTTCTTCAAAATTATATGTGCAAATAACGAGTGTGCTAACATATTCACGGTCGTATACCGTAGGCACTAGACTTTAATGCATTAAGTTAATTGTAGTCATAATGAGGCGCTTAAGTAAGTACATCTACCTATGTCTTTTGTTGGGTGTTGTATCTGGATCATCGATAAGAAAGATAGGCCCAAACAGAGTCCCCTGCACAGATTCTCCACTGTGGTCGCGAAAAACATGAGTAGAATTATCTATTTTCTAAGACGATTCAAAATTTAAAAGTGATCATGATAATCTCGCCATTAGATGGATGTCACATAAATAGAACGTGTTCTTTACGCGAAGTGAATTTAAAATACGTTTCTGACTATATTACTGAACTCTTGATTAAATGTAGGTAGAGGCAAAATATATAGGTAGAGACGTAAAATAAATTATAGAATAGGGATTTATTGTGCCCTAAGCACATTTTATTCCTAATCTATTAATAGGTAAGTATTTAAGGTAGGTGCCTAGGTATTATAAGTAGGTACCTAAAACGTTTTGCCTCCGAAAATGTTAGTTCGAAAAATTTTCTGTGGTCGTAGTTAAGTAGGTAGGTAAGTATAGGTAGGTAAGTATAGGTAGGTAAGTATAGGTAGGTAAGTATAACATTTTTCAAATACCTATTTCAACGTTTTTGTCAAACAAGTACAAGACCTTAGTTGCTTTGAAAGTCACAAAGTTTTTTTACAATAAAGGTTTCATTTCTTGCCTAATTCTCCACTGATAGTGATATAATAATGGTGATACTATTGCTACATTAATCGTTGACCGCTAACTCACACTATCTTACTTTTTACTATGATTTGACCTAAAAAACGACATTGAAAACAAAACAAAAAAGAAAGAACGTTACGCAAAACATTGTTCCTAACACATTACCCTCGTAACCGAATCGCTGTTACATCATTCAACTTCACTAACATACTTTTACTGTGACAAGACCGATTGCAAGTCGCTTCAATGATTACTAGTGGCTCTGTGAGCTGTGGAACTCTCGAGTCGGTGTTAGAAATCTAAAAAGTGAGCAATTTACTACATTTTTAAAAGTTATTGTGCTTATCACGCTGAAGATCCTCATCAGATCTTTACCAAAGTTCAACCTTTCAATAAAGAAAGAACCATCGAAATCGGATGTCAGGCGGAGATACCTTGTAGCTCCCTTGTTGGAGAAAGTAGGTATACGTCGCACATTACTTAACCAATTTTTTTTTGGAAGTTTGTAGGTAAGTTTAAGTTGATTTCATAAAAATTTGGTAAAGAGCTGATGAGGATCTTCAGCGCGATGAGCAGTAAAGCACCTCAAAATGCAGTAATTGCTCACTTTTAAATTTCCATTAGTGAAATCGGTAGGGAACTACTAGGTAGGGATTGATGGAGCCCCTGGGACCACCTTCTCATGACAAAATTAAAGAGTTGTGAACATTTATTCGGTTTTAAGCTATACAAAGACAGACGAGGTCTACAGCTCACAGAACCACTAGTTTGTAGTTACGTATTTATAGCATTGACCTAGCAGGCGCTAGACAGATCGCAGGTCTGTTGGTATGCACGTCATGTCTATCGACTTGGCTCGTATCCACTTTATCTCACTAACCCAGTCCCTGCCCGGCTCTGCGGTTCTCTCTGAAGGAGAGGCCGCAGAAAGTACGGAGCCTAATTCTGTTATCTTCTGGTGTCATCTAAATAATTCTAGGTCCATATTCTGGAACTATCAACATTAGAGTGGAGACTTATTGATTTATTGATAAAAATCAATTCTAGTTCTCTAATTTTCCGTTGAGTCCAGGCGCTTTGTCTGAGCTGTTTTTTAATACTAGCCTATAGGGCTAGCCTTGTTGGCCTAACCTATTCTAGCTAGGTAGGTAGGTAGGTACTTACTCTAAACTTGTAAAATTGTTATTGTCAATAAAACAACTAGGTACCTAGTTAGGGAGAATTCTGTTATCAGTTCTTTCAGGAGAATTCAGGAGAATTCTGTTCTGTTAATAGGTAGGTTCTAATGCTCATAAAAGTAAATTATACATCTCCACCATCAATGGATTCAGAGGTCAAAATCCCCATGATTGTTCATTTCGTAATAGTTTGTTGATGGCTTAGGCCTTAGGCAACACAACCTGCGGCGGCGCCGGTCACGTGTAGCCAATCTTCGGGCCGCTTGACCACACTTGTGTAACATTGACCTAGCTGTTTGGATCGTTAGTATTCTTGAGCAATAGGTCGTAGGGTACGCACAGGTAAAATATTTACTCGTGTGTACCTCGGCTCATTGTGTATGCACCTTGCGTAGAGAAGATGCCTCTGAGAAGCAGGTACCTAGTACCTACCTGCTGCCTAACACGAAATGCTTCAATGAAACCACAAGATTGTGTACTTTGGACATTATTGACAGAGTTTGTTGACTTTTTTGGGTTTTAGGGACCAATGTCTTTTCGTTCTGAAGGTCAATTTCGAGTCACGGCTGCAGGGACGTATATAAGGGGGGGGTTTAGGGGGTCCGGACCCCCCCCCCCCTTAGCCCATTAAGTTCGGAGGAAACCTAGTCAATTTTTGTATTTTGGAACCCTTGGACCCCCCCCTTAACAAAGATCTTTGTATATTGGAACCTTTGGACCCCCCCCCCCCCTTAACAAAGCTATATATACGCCCCTGCACGGCTGTATGATCAGTTTATTTATTCGTAGAAACACACCACATGAGCTCTAAGGCAAAACAGTGAAGGACATGATCGACATCCTTGACTTAGACAGGGAAAAACGCAGGAATAACTATGTTTTCCTGTAGTTTAGATTGGACTGAAAGGTCTTTCAATAGGATGGTAGGTGCCTATTAAAAAGATAGGTAAAGTACTTACCTAGGTACCTACATTTAAATGTCTTGTAGGTACCTACTACTTAAAAACAGGTTGAGCCAAAAGATAGATGACGGGTATCAAATACTTAAATCATCTAGAAAGGATGTAAAGGGCTTTATTCAACCTTCTCTCTTAGCCCTTGATAAACCGGAACTACCTAACTATAATAATTGACTTATTGTTCAATAGAGTCGGTAATTTGATAGTCCGGAAGGGCGAAGTTACACAAACACAATGCATTTAAACTTAACATTCTGTTAGGTACCTAGGTGAATGTTTGTTTACTAACTCGTAGCTTGTACCACTTGTACTCAGGTACCTAAGTACCTCCTTGTGAGGTGTTTCTACCTTGCCCTCTTTAGGAACACGAGCAATCATCTTGGTATTGAACTGGGTAGTATCTACCTACCATGGACGAAGTACCTAAGTAGTCCAACATGCCCTTGCCCTTTCAATGGTATCAACATTAACCATTGCCTACCTCTATTGTTCCAGCTTCATTCATCAAACCTTGCTCAGCGTCCGACCCGAACCTCAACCAGTGCGTGGAGAAGGTTATCAGCGCAGCTGGTCCACTGTTCGCTGATGGCATACCAGAACTGGGCATTGCGTCGCTAGATCCCGTGCAACTGGGCACCGTGAATGTAGACAATCCTTCGCTGAAGATAGTCTTCTCGGATACCGTCGTGTCTGGTCTCAGAGGGTTCAGGGTGAACCATTACAAGTGAGTGATCATTACTATTCTTTACCTATAGGTACTTATTTTAAGACTCCTTGGTATTCATACCTAAAAATTATCTTAGAAGTTTAAAGATGCCTAAAGGCATATTAAGAAGGCAAGTAGGTAGATACCTAAACCTCTCAGTCTTAATCAGGGTCGGAAAACAGGAAAGTTATACACATAGATAAAGTTAAAAATATACTAGACGCACACACACCCTAGGTAGCTTAGGCAAGTGCTACTTACCTACCTTATTTTTTGTCACCAAAAGTACAATTCTGATTCTACTATCTCGTAGCATTGGACCATGGCATTTTCATCAGAAACAGATGATATCATAATCGTTGTTTTTCCAGAATAAACACAGAGAAAGGAAAGGCGACGCTGGACTTTACAGCTAATGTGACGCTAAAGGCACAGTACGACATGGACGGACAGGTGCTCATCCTTCCCATCCGAGGCTATGGACAAGCCAGGATCAAGATCAGTGAGTATCTCCAGTATCTTCTGAAGATAAATCACATTTTTGAATGCTTAATCAGACGATGCATAATGCTGGTCATACTATCTAATTTCGCGTTGTACCTATGGCCTATGCAGACCAAAAAGTTCACCTCAACCCTGTAACGTGACTACAGTATGACATGGCATGGCTTACACATGTCTAAACAATCCATGTTTCGTCATCACGTCGTATTAAACCCGGTCTTTCTTTCATCGTGTCGCGTCGTTAAACCCCAAATATGTTGATAGTCTTCATAGGTCAAGTTAACATAAATGTTGAACTTTCTAAAAGGCAGTTGATTGGTCAAGCAAGTCGTGTTCCTTCCTCTAGGTAAAAGTTAATCATTGTTGGCTAATGTAATGACCGACAGTTTTTTGATTAACTGGGTTTTGTAGAAAGGAAAGGAAACAGGTAGATATGCTAACCAGGCCAGGAAGTTGCAAAATCATGATATTTATACTCCACTTATTATCGTCTATCAAAAAATAATATAGGTACCTACTACTTAGGTAGGTACCTACTTAACTAAAAACTTTACCTCGCAGCAAATCTGAACATCGTGGTGAAGTATGACTTCGAGACGCGCGAGGGACACTGGGTGATCACCGGCTACAAGGACCACTACAAGATGGACAGAGCTCAGTTCAAATTCCAAAACCTTTTCAACGGAAACAAACAACTCGGTAAGATAACTGTCATTTCGTAAATAGTAAGTAAGAATCTGAAGAGGTGTTGTCTTGACAAAATAAGATAAGATCATCAGCAAAGAACATTCAATAACTAGAAGATAGAGCATAGACCTACCGATGATTAACTAGATGGATCAAACTTTTGATTTTTCAACTCAGCCTTAACTGATGTGACCTTTCACGAATCTTCTACCGAACTTCATGACCTCCAACTGAATCACAATCAGAACATTTCCCATCAATACCGTACTCAACGCCTGTGACAAACATTAGACAAGCTAACACCTTTCGACATAGGTGTATACAACACTGTTCTGTTGTTCTACGGTTCTTACAACACAAAACATTTCACAATGGCCTCCAGTGGTCTCTGAAAGAACAAATATATCTCCAAGCCGACTAGATTTTTTTTATTCACCTGAACCACGGGAAATCCTGAATCTAAATAAATAATAAGCTTATGTTGGTGGAAACTGAAATCGGAACCTTTGACCAACATTAAGCTGAACTTGTTGGCACGATCATTACCTATCGTTTTTAGTTTTAAGAGACTCCCCAGGAGATACCTATCGAAAATCAATATTTTGTTCCTCCAATCTCTTTTTTTAACCGACTTCCAAAAAGGAGGAGGTTCTATGTTCGGCTGTATGTAGTTTCAAACGTCACAGAAAATTATTTTACTCACATTCTTTGCGACAAATATATCCTAGACACGACACAAAGCTCACCCCGAGCTCACAATAATCATTGCACACCCACAGCATCCACCACTGAAAGGTTCACCAACGAGAACTGGCAGATCATAATGTCGGAGATCGCCCCGGGCGCGATCAAGCAGATCATCAAGAGCTGCGTCAACAAGGTGCAGCAGTTCTTCAGCGCCATCCCGGCCAACGAGCTCCTGCTATCATGAACGGTTGGCACCAGAATCCTTGGAATTTCCGCTTCGGAATCTTTCATCATCGGCGATACTAATCCAGCTGCGGAAATGCTTGCTATCAACAATTTTTTGCATGCTCTTCGTCGTAACTGGGTCAAGTCAAAAATGAATAGCTGCGTCATCAAAAGCTTACGTGGTTCTTCAATCAGCCTCTACAATATTTATCTATTTAACACCTAACACTATCTAAAATTACATTCGCATATAATTCCGTAACATAGCCAACTTGCTAACATTAGTCAATAACATTGGTTCCAACATTGGCCCTTGTCAGACTCCTACCATCTTATCTAAAACTACATGAAGCGAGAAAGAGAGAGAAAGAAGAGGAAAGATTTCACATCTTTACAACAAGGTAAATAACTGATCAATGTATCTCTATTTCAGGAGAGACAATCCATACTGTAATCAACACAAACTGGGAGTCTGTGATACGGGACATCGCGCCCGTTGCCTTCGAACAAATCATCAAAGCCTGCGTGGATAAAACCAAAAAACTCTTTGCTGTTGTGCCAGCTAGCGAGCTGCTACTTCCTTGACATTTTTCAGTTTCTGTTCAGGGACTACTTTGCGACAGCGATTTGCGCACTTAAAATTTAAGAGACAAAAATAGTATTATTAGGGGCATCTTACATTCCCGAATATCTTTGTAGTGTACCTAACCTCTGCATTGTTGGAAAATTCTATTTTATTGTTCAGAAAAGGCCCCCTTCATTCTCCTACTCTTTACATCATTATAAAAATTCTCAGACCTATAGTTTGACAGTTTAGCTCAAATGCATCAGTTTGGCTCGAATGCATCCAGATGGTTTCACCATTCTTTCCTGGATCTACCACGTCCTGTCATACTGTTTTTGGGCACCTACTGAGTGACCAGTTTTGCCCAACGTTCTGAATGCATTCGAGCTACATGATCTGCCTGATTCCATTTAAAAACTGCCGTCCTCATACTTACCCAGTTTTTGGTTGAATTACCGAGCAGAGTGGGAGTTGAAGGGGGAGACCTTTGGCCACTGCTGGGCATGATAGGTTAAATTAAAAAACTCTCACAGAATGTTGTGTGCCTTTTAATTGTAGCAGCTCTTAAATTAACCTGTACATTGCTCATTTATTTTTTACCTCTTCCTATTAACAGGCTTAAAATCCTAAAACGGTTAAAGACTGTCTATGCTCAATTTGATAATTTGTTTGTAGGCAAATTAGATTTATATTTAAATGTAAGTAGGAATTGTGATAATTGAATAAGTTGGTGTGTATGTTGATACTAGATAAGTTATTTAAATAAATAAGATAAACATTAACAGTTGTTTTTATTTAGCTTAAAAAACATCATAAAAATTCAATATTTGTGTAAAACTAGAAATGCATAAATTGCTTTTAAAAGTTTGAGCTTACAACATAAAAAAATATAAGGCACCTGATTCTTATTAATAGTTTGACTGCTTACTTAGCGAGGGCACATTGCATGCCGGCCACCATCGACGGGCACACTGGCACCAGTTATGTTAGTAGCCAAGTTGCTGGCCAAAAATGCGATTGTTGCAGCCACCTCATCTGGGTTGCCTGGACGACCCAAAGCATGGGTTTCCTTAGACCTCTCCAAGAAAGCCTTGTATTGCTCATCATTCAAGCCCCCGCGCTTTTGCAACTCAGTGAGAATAACCCCAGGGTTCACACAGTTCACCCTGACACCTTTGGGAGCCAGTTCCAAAGCTACACATCTTGTGAACTGATCGACTGATGCCTTGGACACATTGTAGGCTAGTACTCCAGGAAATGATCTGATACCATTCACACTGGAAACATTAACAATGTTTCCTTTGGACTTGATAAGGTGTGGGGTAGCTAGCATTGTCAGGTAGTAGATTGATCGGACGTTAGTGTTCATGAGACGATCATATTGAGCCAAAGTAGTGTTTTCAATAGTACCTGTCTCTATAATACCGGCGTTGTTGACTAGAACATCGAGTTGTCCGTAGTGGTCCACGGTGTTTTTCACGATCTTTTCAATATCGGCTTCTTTCGTCAGGTCTGCGGAGACGACGAAGGTAGACGTGGATTTCTCGCAGTCTTGGCTCACCTTCTTCAAGTTCTCGACGTTTCTACCGGTCAAAGACAATCGAGCTCCCAATTTAGAAAGGAAAACCGCAGTTGCGGCGCCAATGCCTGAGCTAGCACCGGTTACAATCACGACTTTACCGGCGAAATTCATTGTTTCTACGTTTTAGAATTCGATGAATTATGATGTTACCATTGAATGCGGCTCGTATAATGCAAATCACAGCAAAAATATATCTTATCAGCGACAGGTTACGTAATAAAAATATGTTATCAAAAATAGTATTACAAAACAACACAACACAATCTTGAAATGAAAGTTCAATTCAAATCAAACTAGTAGTGTTCTCTTTGTACAAGGAACTTTTAAAAATATATTGTTGGACTCAGATAAGCCAATAGCATGTAATTATGATAGGTGAATTAATTTTGTGACCAATCAAATCGCATCTCACATTTAATTGTTTTGTAAAAATGAGAGCGAGAAACAACAACAAAGCAATCATCTGTTGATTACGCAAGGTCAAAGTTGTCAAAAATGACCATGACAGACGATGACGGATGACAGTGGCTACTAGTGATGTATTAATTTGTTCCAAGATTTATTCACTCTTAAACTTACCGATTTTTGGTTCCTTGAATTGGTTTTGAACGAAAAGCTCTCTAGATTTTTATTCGCAGTGTTTGACAAGTCTTGTTATCAGTACAATAGGTACAGTACTTCAAGCTTTTTAATGGACATCGGTTATTTTCGTGTTTTCCAAATATTTTTTTTCTACTGAATTATTCACGTTTGACCACACCCTGCCTGATGGCAGTGTGGTCTAAGATGGAGCACGATAACCTAGAAGGAATCTCGATTTGAAGACACACAAATTTTACTTTTCTGGAAATACAGACCCCGGCAAGGAGTTCCACATATTCACCGTGCATGAAAAATGTAGACTCAAAGCTCTTAGTACGAACACTGGGAATATCAACCAAGTACAAATTGCGCCATTCCGGGTGTCTGGAAGTCCGATGGAAAAAAGGAGACGGTGGAACCAAATTGTACAGTTCCTGATCACATCCGAAATATACCTATCCGCTAGAAAATCGTCAAACTAGCGTCTCTACGGCGATGTTCAAGGCTTTGTAGTCGATCCTGAACCAAGGAGTCGTCACCTTTCCTGGCGTGCCTTTCAATAGACTCCAGTGCTTGGAGCTTGTACTTGGCAGAGCCAACCCAAAAGTTGAGAGCAGTAGGTACTCCATACAGCAATGATATTTTCAAAAGTTATTGTTGAATCTAGTTTAGTAAGTATATCTATATTAGTAGGGTGAGTGGGGGCAAGATCGAAAACGGGGTAAGACAAAAAGTAGTCAATAACTCCCGATTAAGTAATCTTTTTACAGTGCTGGTAACATCGTCAAGACCACCATTTTGTTACGTCACATTCCACAGTCAACATTTGCTGCTTAGATCCAGGGGTTGTGTAAAAAGTGCAATTTTCTGACACAGTGACTTTTACGCAAAGTGCTCAAGTCCTTTCATCTTACCCCGTGTCCAGTAACTTGAGCTACAAGGTAAGTACGAGTGTTTTATTGATATATCTACTCATTATTTTTAATTCTTACTTGTGTTATTACGTCTAAATATGGCTACTTCTCGTAGTTTAGGATTTATTTCAACTTTTAGTCTTTCCCCATCTCAATTTTGCGGGGTAAGACGAACATATACAAGTACCAATTTTACCTCATTTTCAAAACTCATAGTAAGAGTCAGATGTTCTCAAACTTTTCCTGAACAGATGTTGGATATAAATAGGTATGTAGGTACCCTCTTATGTTTCAAAGAGGTGCGAACATTTATGTATGGAGCAAGGCATACCTACTGTCCGCCATTTAAAAAAAAAATAGTTTTGGCAGCCAGAGATGAAACATATTGTGTCAATCGATAGAGGAAGTGATTACAATACAAACAAAAAGTATTGAATCTCGTAAGTGATAATTATAATTTCTGAGATATTTGGGTCAAGGTGTATAAAACGGACCATTATGAAAAAAATACTTTGAAAATTTTTCACAAAAAACAACGCTTTAACATACTTTGGGAGAGGGGGGATGCGGGAGTATTAGGGTGGGGGAACGACGACGGGTCAACTTGAGGTCATTGGCCGTTGACCCCGGGGTAATTGACCTTTGACCTCGAGTGGAAAAGTTTGAGAAACTTTACTTCAATCTTACCCCGGTGGGGTAAGATTGATATATTCTAAATATGAAAATCTGTTATAACTTTGTTAAAAACAGGAATTTTGGGACAAGAGTCAGTTTAGAGTTTTCAGGACAAAAAATGCTATAGACTAGGGGTCATCAACAACGTCCTAATATTCATTTATTGTCTGATTTCAAGATTTTAGAAAAACGTTCGATCTTTCCCCGCCACCTTTCCATCTTCCCCCAACTTTTTTTTCGTGATAAAATATTTTAACTTATTTTTTTCTACTTTTGGAACAGGTATAACAGGCAATTATTGATGTAATATAAAAGTAGACTCTTTCCTCTTTAAGGACAACTAATTAATTTTTAGCATAAGTTAATATATTTTCTTCTACAAGGGATCAAACACAACACTGCTCATCTCATCAAAAAACCGTTCGATCTTGCCCCCACTCACCCTACCTACCTAATTTTAATTTACAAATGAATTGTCGTCAATCGTTTTTGTAATTTTAAGCGATTGTTTCCGATGTTTTCCAAAACGTTTCTTTTTCTGGTTTTATTAGGTACGTTAATGTTATATTTTGACAACTCAAATCAGCAAAATGTAAAATTAACAATGTAGAAAAAATTATTAAAAATTTACTGTGATTTAAATTTATGTACCTACCTAAATGGGTGTGGTGAGTTTATGTATCTACATACCTGGCCATTCGTATAGGTATTCAAGCGTTTTTCATATTTTAATCATCAACTTGCAACTTTGCAGAAAGAAGTAATCCACATTCATATTGGGCAGGCAGGTGTCCAAGTAGCTAATGCTTGTTGGGAGCTTTATTGCCTCGAGCACGGTGTTCGGCCAGATGGTATACTAGCATTTTCAGATAATGAAGGAAATTGTGGCCCTTTCTTCAGTCAAACCGGCGCAGGTAAAGTGGTCCCAAGAGTTGTCATGGTGGACCTAGAGCCTACTCCAATTGGTTTGTAAATTTTCTGAATAGGAATACGATTAGAAAAGTAGGTAGATCGAAGCTTCAAAGACCTTTTCTTTCTTCTAGATGAAATAAGAACAGGTGCGTATCGTGAACTCTTTCACCCTAACTCCTTACTAACCGGTAAAGAAGATGCCGCAAGTAATTTTGCTAGAGGATACTTCGGTGTCGGTCGGGAGATGATTGATATTGCTCTCAATCGAATACGTGTGGTGGCTGAAGATTGCGCCTGCCTTCAGGGATTTATAATTTTCCGTTCATTTGGTGGAGGCACTGGTTCTGGATTCACAGCTTTATTACTTGAAGGGCTTTCAAGAGACTATGGAAAATTATCAAAAATTGAATATGCAATTTACCCCTCCCCAAAAATTTCACCCATCATCGTCGAACCATACAACGCAGTCCTGACATCACACGCTTGCATGAATACGGAAGATGTCTGCTTCATATTCGACAACGAAGCATTGTACGATATTCTTGAAAGATCACTTGAGGTGCCACGTCCAACCTATAGCAATTTGAACAGACTCATTGCACAGGTAAATTAACGTAATTTAATTTATATTCCATTTATGTAGGTAGGTAATTAGGTGGGTATATCATAATCTAAGATTCCTATAAAATCTTCAGGTGGTTTCATGCATGACAGCGGCGATGAGGTTCGAAGGTGCTTTGAATGTGGAACTAGTGGAGTTCAGAACAAACTTAATACCCTATCCAAGAATCCATTTTCCTTTGGTCACATTTGCACCGTTTGTCACCGCTTCAAGAGCCTACCATGACACGAACTCCACTCAGCAGCTGATGATGTCATGCTTTGAACCTGCTAACCAGATGGTTAAATGCGATCCTCGGAATGGATATTACATGTCATGCTGCCTGTTGTTCAGAGGAGATGTAAATCCTAACGATATCAATACAGCGATCAATCAAATTAAAAGTATGAGATCAATTCGTTTTGTGTCATGGTCTCCTACAGGATTCAAGGTAGGTAAAAAAAGTAAAAAGTAAAAAAGTAAAAAGTTGTAAGTAGGTACCTACCTAGATACTTAGGGTCAGGGAGGCTAGGTTGGCTCGGATTTTTTCAGAGGGCTCTAAAATATAGAAGAACTCAAAGGATTAACCTGAAATTTGCACATGTTGTTGCTAAACTATCCTATTTTAATATGGCATCATTATATTTTCATTAAATACTGCTAAAACAAAATTACAAACCAAAAATCAAAAAGTGAGAATTGAGCAACTGTGTACCACCAGGTGTACAGAGTGGCTCAGTGATTCAGTAGTGGTAATTAGTATTAATAAATGAAAAAACGTTAATTAATTATCATTCATTTTTTATTAGAAATAAAGAAGAATTATTCTAGTCTCAAAATGTTGTTCACATCAACCTAAAATCATTATTACTGAGATCAACCTTATCCCCTCATTTATTCCTTTAGCAGGAGTATTTCCTATTTTTCTCGTCGTGGTAGTCGGTGGTCGTGGCATTCTATTGATGAAAAAATAAAAATAGAATTATAGAGTGCTAAAGTAATTTATTTTAGGTCTTTACGCTGCACCAATACACAGTGACTCATGAGTCACTGTGTACTTTTTAAAATTGAGTCACTGTTCGCAACTACGCCCTTTTGAAAATATTCAATGACGACAATCGAATCAGCTAACAAACACATCAAAGAACTACACAAATAAGACTTCTACAATATCTACTATACGGCAAACATAATGATCACCACAAATTACGATAAACTAAGGTATGACAAACAAAATAAACTTACCTTAAAAGTAATTTTGTAGGCGCGGAAACGAAGAAATGCGGTGACACCTCGGTACTGCGCTCGATCCGCCGCCTGATTGGTTTGAACACATTTGGGGTACACACGCTTCAATTGTGTGACAGAGTTAGCCATCTAAAGCACGCCGTTCTAGTCAAAACACGTGTGAGCCACTGTTGTCTCCTGAGTCACCGTACCCTCCCTGACCCTACTAAAAAAATGTTACGTATGTAGGTTGGTATAGTACCTACATCCAAACCATTTTTTTTCTACAATTAGGTTTAAGTAGGTGAGTAGGGTACCTAGGTAAGTACCTACTTTAATTATTTGAACAATTCATTTCAGATTGGTGTTAACTATCAACCTCCTACTACGGTGCCTGGGGGTGACTTGGCAGCTCTGCAGAGGGCAGTGGTTATGGTGTCGAATAACTCTGCAGTAAGGGAAGCCTGGGAGCGACTTTGCAAGAAGTTTTCACTGATGTACGCCAAGCGTGCTTTTGTTCATCATTTCGTAGGAGAAGGACTAGAAGAAGGAGAATTTCAAAATGCAATTTTCAATATAAAAGCTTTATCTAATGATTATAGAGAAATGGAAGGTTAATTATTGCCGTGTTGCAAACAGTTTAAAAAAATTCAAAATAAACAAATAATCTATTATGTCTATGTTTGAATTCACATCGTCTTTACATTGGACTTTGTTTGATAAAGCTGGGAACAAATTATCGGACGCGGCTGAAGGACGCGGCTGACAGCCGCGACTGATAAGTGTGCACACCGTCCGAACACCCAGCGGGCCAGATTGCCTTCGGACGTCTGAAGGTCCAAGGACGCGTCCGCGACTTTCGTCAGATAAAGTGCACAGTTCTATGTTCGTTCTTTATCCAGATACCTATTCAGTCGCGGCTGTCAGCCGCGTCCGTCAGCCACGTCCGATAATTTGTTTCCAGCTTAAAGCTGGAAACAAACTATCGGACGTATCCATAAGTCACGGCTGTTAGCCGCGACTGATAAGTGTGCACACCGTCCGAACACCCAGCGGGCCAGATTGCCTTCGGACGTCTGAAGGTCCAAGGACGCGTCCGCGACTTTCGTCAGATAAAGTGCACAATTCTATGTTCGTTCTTTATCCAGATACCTATTCAGTCGCGGCTGTCAGCCGCGTCCGTCAGCCGCGTCCGATAATTTGTTCCCAGCTTAAGGTTTACAATAAAGGTACGGACCGAGCGCACCTCTCCGTGGGCCGCGGTTGGTTCGTGCCTTTATGGTACGGACCGGTACGGACCCACCGCGGCGCACGAAAAGGCTACGCACGTGCGTCAAGCTTCGCTTTGCAGGAAACTGTTTGTAACTGCAGCCCACGGACACGTTACGCATGAATTGACGTCATTGGTACAAATTATCATACACATTTTGTATGTTACTATGTTTTTTTATATATTTCATCGGTTTTGTCGGTTTTTGTATCATGGTCCCAACAATACATGATATGACACTTCCATTTTGGCAGCTGTTTTTTCATAATCAATCTGTCAGTGTCAGTGTCAATTTTAAAAGCAATATTGTGCTTTGTGCAATTTTGATGAAATTTGAAAAAAATACTTGCAAAATATCAAAAATAAAATTAATTGAATGATTTCTAACATGTTTTAAGATTAAAAATCAACATTCTGTGTTTCTTTTACATCATTCTACGATACGAAACAGTATTTTTTAGGTATTTGCTGGTCTACAGGCAAGTGATAGTGGAATCAATTTGTATGATATCTTGAGGGAATATTGGAAATAGCTGTTGATTGGAGCTAGGGTACCTATCATCTTCTTTATCTATGATAGTAAAATACATAGGTACTCAAATTATGTAAATTATTGTTAGGTACCTACTGTTGGACTAACATTCTCCCAGGCAGACTTCCCAACCTAACATAACACCCTAAGTATCAATAATTTTGATGCACGTTATTAATTAGATAAACTAAACATACCACAGGTAAATCTTATCTATTCTAAACCTTATCTTCCTAATCTTACCTTTATTCTATAGACACTCTTTAATATAACCTCATTTGTATCATCAATAAAAGATAGGTATCAAGAAATACTCCAATGTAAAAAATACACTTTTTAATAATATAAGTACCTACATTTTGTAATTAATTAATGCAAAACATTATTATATGCATAGTGTTTACTCACTTATATTTTAGCTAGGTAAGCTTTTGATTTTTGGGTAGGCATAGTACCTAACAGTTGTAAGCTAATAAATAAATGGAAAACATGTGAAACTATGAAAAACATTTAGATGTTACAAATATCAACAAAAACCTGCATACAGTTATTCCAGAAATGTGGAGTGTGTCACACCTCTGCCGATGCACCTCATCTCTGCGGGCAGCTCGCAGCAAGCTCCTCGTTCCAACCACAAAGAGCACCTTCAGTATTAGCAATGCCGTGTCCAGACAGTTGGTCACATCAACTAAGTGCAGCAATAGTAGTAGGGTAAGTAACATGTGCGTAATACTGCTGGCACACTCAGTATGATAAGTTATTGTAGTAAGAACCTTTAAGCGAAGATAGAACCCTGGTTCGCAGTTGCATAACAGAACCAATGTTTAACAGGGCAAATCTTTTACCCATAACATACTCAAAAAAGTGCATGTTAGGATGTTTGTAAAGCATGCTCTGTCCATCCAGTGTTAGATTAAACTAGAAAAATTGAAATATTAAATTGTTAAAAAAATTATTTAAAACTAGTGAACGCCCGCAGCTTCTCCCGCGTAGACTACTATTTTTTTACCCACGGGAACCATGAATTTTTTCGGGATAAAAAGTAGCCTATGTGTTATTCCAGAACCTAAACTATCTGCATAGGTACCAAATTTCATCAAAATCAGTTTAGTAGCTATGGGGATATGTGGTAACAAACATTCACACAGACACACACCTACACGGACTTTCGCCTTTATAATTATTATTATTAGTAGGATAGGATTGCATTAATAAAAAAATCAAGTTAGTAACCATTCTGTGTTTTCTTCCACAGTTAAGCAGCATACTAAAGTCAAATGGCCTCCTCGTCCGCCTCTGTACCACCGCCCCTAAGCCGAAGACACCCAAGGCAGTCGGCTACTGGTTACTCGGCTGCAGCGGCATGGTCTTCACAGCGGTGGTCCTAGGTATGGTCTCAGGGTATATTGTACTGCTTTACTCGGTCTACTATGTTATTAATGTTGTTGTTAGAACCACCAATGGTACTAAGTAAGACCTGCAGACCTAAAAAGGCAGATAAAGCAGAATCTGAATTGCACTATATGCCATCTCTTTTAATAGATGTGAGAGTGACAAGGACAAAAATATAATACGAATTATATAATGATTCTGCTATAACGGTTAGGTACTTATTTTGGTATCCATGTACTTAGTAGGTAAGTAAATAGATTTTGATTTTAAAATATGTACTCACACTGTCATGTAAACTGTTTTGTGTCAAAGATATTTTTGTAAGTGTAGTGTTAATAAGCTAGTTCTAAATTAACACAGGTTTCTGTATTCAATCATTCCTCTGTTGTTGATAATTTTACGTTATTATTAATGTTTTAATAATAAATATTTATTGAAGTTGAAATTTGTTTCATTTGCTCCAACCAGTTTAATTTTTTTTTTTTGCTATTCTATTCTATTCAACCTTAAATAGACAACAATACACTCAGTGCAATATTTTCATTATAATTTAAATACTGACATTACTATTTATAACAAATTTTGCCAATTGAGATAGATGACTTTGAGATAGATGATTGCGCAAAAATTAAACATAGAAGAAATTACAAAGTAAAAAGGGCGACCCTATCACTAAAATCAATTGCTAGGTAGGCAGGATCTGTATTTTGGTTTAGTCCAACAAAATCATCATCGAACTATCTCTAATTACTGTTTATTTAGTGTTTATTTTCCACTTCTGACTTCACTGTTTAGGTATAAGTCAACTAATATTTTCTTTTCTGTTTTCTCTTGTTGTCTTTCTTAGGCACTCAGATAGGTGGCCTTTAGTTTAAGCACCTTGAAAATTGTATTTTATTGAGAAAATAATATCCTATTCTATAATATACTTTCTGTACCAGGTGGAGTGACCCGGCTGACAGAGTCTGGCCTGTCTATGGTGACGTGGAAACTCCTGGGTGAGAAGCTGCCTACCAGCGAGGAAGAGTGGCAGAGAGAGTTTGAGACCTACCAGCAATTCCCAGAGTTCAAATAGTGAGTTTTTTTACTAAATTAAAACTACCTGCAACTTGGAGGTTGGATATAGTTCAGGTTTCCACTAGTCAAGCAACTTACACCTTGCATGCCTTACAGTATCCCTTTAAGTGTAGGCAAAAGATTGCCTCCTGACACTGTATAAATAATCTAGTAAAGGTGTGAAAGGCCTAAGTACACCGTGTCTTTGAAATACACTTTATGATCCTCTTACATCTCTTCATCTTTGCGGATGGATCACTGAAAAGAATGCCCAATACCGTGTTTGTTGCCCTGATTCTTCACGGTGTTGGTCGCGAAAGAACAGGAGTAGAATCACCTAGCTCTTAAGACGATTCAAAGTGATCATAGCGGTCCTACTGAATAAATGAAATTTGAATTTTGAATTTTACAGTAAGAACCAGAACATAACGCTATCCGAGTTCAAATGGATCTGGTTCATGGAGTACGCTCATCGCACGTGGGGCCGTTGTATCGGCGCGGCCATGTTCCTTCCCGCCGCGTTCTTCTGGACAAGAGGGTATCTGGACAGGGGGATGAAGGTCCGTGTCGGGGTCTACTGCGCACTGGTCGCTGCTCAGGTGAGAAGACCATCTTGACCATAAAAATATTTATTTATTTATTAATAAGGAAAACCAACAGCTTAAAATCACTTAAATAACAACTAATGTATAGAAAACTGAGAGCCAATAACAGGTTTTCACTGATAGTTACAGACTAGAAAAGAAAAAATGTGAACACAAGCTCAAGCACCAGTCAAGTAAACAAAATAAAAAGTTAAAACGTAACAACATAAAAAAAATTTACAGAGACAAAATACAATGTATAATATATAGTACTAGCTGCTGCCCGCGGCTTTGCTCGCGTGGTACCCGGATAAAAAGTAGCCTATGTTACTCTCCAGCCCTCTAACTATCTCCACACAAAAAATCACGTCAATCCGTCGCTCTGTTTTGACGTGAAAGCAGGACAAATAAACAAACAAATATAAACACACTTTCACATTTATAATATCGGTACGGATTCTATCAGTTATCGGGCTGCCTACTAGAGCTTTATATGTGATCCAGTTTAGGTCCTAAACTGAACTGCTTCGCTCGACGTATGCTATGACGCTGACGAAATATCAGAACCTAAACATGACCCAAACTGAATTGTTAGATAAGGTTTCGGTCACTCTCACTCATCAGTGTAATTTTCACGTGAGACCAGGGGGTGGGGAGGGGTTCGAGCCAAATCTCAGACATCTCACCAAGGGAAAGGAGCCGAAAACTTACCAAAATCACCTCAATTAATGGACGCCTAAGGCTGCGTTTCCACCAGAGATGTGCGAGGATGCGTGGCGAGGGATGTGTTTGTAAAGAACCAATAGAATCGCTTCATTTACTTCGCCTCGGTCAGCACAGCTCTGGTGGAAACGGCTCAGCGGAGCTAGGTTTTTGCGCATACAAAACAAGCGAGGGATGTGTACGAGGGATGTGTTGATTGTGTTGTTCACAGCTTCGCAACGCATCCTCGCACCACACATTAATGCGCATTTTCACAGCTCCGCTACACATCCTCGTAGGCACATTTTCATCGCACAGCTTTGGTGGAAACCCCCACACATTTTTGTATTGTAGTTGATTAGTTTTTGTACCTTTCTGTAACTTTTTTCATAATTATTACGTTTCACTGTGTATTTTGTGTGTTTAGTAGCAAATAAATGATGTGTCTATGTCCATGTCTACACATTTTCACAGCACAGCTAGACATCCTCGCATGACACATTTCCATCGCACATCTCTGGTGGAAACGCAGCCTTACTGTCCCTTTTCTAAAAACTCTATATTATATTTACAGGGTCTAATGGGCTGGTACATGGTAAAGTCGGGTCTCGAGGACCGGTTCCAAGGGCCGGCGGACGTGCCCCGCGTGTCCCAGTACCGGCTCGCGGCACACCTCAGCATGGCGTTCCTGCTGTACGCCGGCCTGCTGGGCGGTGCGCTGAGGGTGCTGCGACCCTTCCCGCCCGGTGGACTCGCCAAACTGAAGGGACTAAAGGGAGTTACTGCGCTGGCGCATTCTGTGAAGGCTATGGCTTTCTTTACGGCGATTTCGGGTGAGTGGTTTGGAGGTTATGGCTCCTTCTAGCCCGGTGGACTGACCAAACTGAAGAGACTAAAGGGAGTTACTGCGCTGGCGCATTCTGTGAAGGCTATGGCTTTCTTTACGGCGATTTCGGGTGAGTGGTTTGGAGGTTATGGCCCCTTCCCGCCCGGTGGACTGACTAAACTGAAGGGGCTGAAGGGAGTTACTGCGCTGGCGCATTCCGTGAAGGCTATGGCTTTCTTTACGGCGATTTCAGGTAAGTGGTTTGGAGGTTATGGCTCAAACACTCGTTTGGCCAGCCTAGACGAGCGCGAGAAGGCAATAGGCGTGTTTCCTGCAATGCGTAATCACTAAATTGATGCATTAATCTAATGAACTAAGATTCACAGATTCCGTAAAACATATTTATTATTGAAATTATAGTGAGATTAATTTTATTTTTGATAAAATAAAACCATAAAATACGGCTATCCGCCATGATAGATGAAACACCAATCAGAGCGAATTACGTCACGAGTGTTACTGTCAGTGAACAGAACAAACTTCATTCATACAAATCGCATAACTCTTCAAGTTTTGGTAGGTAGTCGTTTTTTGGTTTTAATTTGTTCTTAGTGCTTAATTTAGGTATATCTATTTTATCGTCCGTCGTTTTCTCAAAAAATACAATAGTGGAACCAGGATTTACCACGGCAAATTCGTCTAATTTGCCTATAATGGATGTTCTAATGTTGGGAGAGTTTCTGAGAACAAACAATGATTTTTGTTTGGCAGAATTCAGAAATGTGAAGGCTTCCGCGTAAATAGACATATTATAATAGATATTAGGAAACGTTTTTTCCATAAAATCAATTTAAAAGCACAATAAAGATTTTTTCATACATACCTTCTACTTAGGTATTAATCTCGAAAATAAGCTATATTGGAAACTAAATTTGTTGTTTGTTGTTAAAAAATATAATGTTAATAACTTTGTTCCTTTAGCAGGCTTACTAAGCACCTACATAATATATTTCTTTGTTTTAGATCCGCCGTGCAAGAGTACCTAAACCACTTTTTACAGATAGTTTTGTTCCGTGAAACATTTTTATACAACTTTTCAGGTGTCTATTTCGAATTATTGTCGCACTTAGGCACTACACACCACTTATATCCTTTGGAATTCACAATTAAAATGAATTTATTTAGAAAATTGTTCACCAACACATTGAGATAATAACTAGAGAAGAAAGTACAAACCATAGACGTGTCACAAATGAGACGGAACATGGGCGGGGCCTAATGAGAGATTAGACACCGCACAGAAGCGACACAGTTTTTTTACCTACTAATTATTACTCTGCCTTATCTAAATAAATTGACTAGGTCGTGGGTTTGATTCCCACCCAGGACAAACATTTGTAGGATGAATTAAATTATTTTATAGTATTATAGGTACCTATGTATGCATTTCCAAATAATAAGTATTCTACCATTTTTTTGCCCTGAATAGCAGAATAACTATTAAAATATCAAAAAATTCACGGAAAAAAAATTATAGGTAGGTAGGTACTACTTACAGGAAACTTAGTTTTGAATAAATTCGGTTTGGGTTATATTATGAGTTCACCAACATTTATTACCTACCGTGTCCAATCTGTACAATTCAATTTTCATATTCTATGATTTTCTAGAAATGGCGGCAAATTTTGACAAAAATTAGTTTTGCTTTGTTTTAGTTGATGTTTTGTTTACTCCGATGATAAGTTACGCCACTATCCTTTTTTTGTATAGTTGTTGCGTTTTTGCAAGTTTTTAAAATGCAAGACGGCATTTTTGAAAGTCATTTTTATAACTTTTCGTCAACATTCAACACCATAGAGCCAGCGACCGATTGTGATGAACGTGAGCTAGTGAATGAATGAGCTGACGCCGATCGGCTTCAGTTGGATCGTCAAGTATGAGTTCGCCGGTGTCCGTTCTAGTTTACATATTTCTTCAAAGCACCAACATCACTTTGTACTATTGGTTACTTAAGAGCCATTATACAATTTCGCACTCGACAAAATCAGCGCTCGGAGGGACAAAAGTTGCTAAATTCTAACACCCAATGAACAGCGCTCCGTTTCTTAGACTAAACGGTTTTGGTAATTTTCATGTGATTGATTTATTTGAGATAGTAAAAATACTTTTTGGGTAGGTACTTAGGTAGGTACCTATAGGTATAACACAAAACAAAGTCGGGTTAGTTACACTTTGAATACAAATAATTACAAAAAAATAAATGTTTGTTTTTTTGTCCCATAAACCATATTGTGCTGATCTGATGGAGTCAGGAGCTTTTCAACAGAACTCTTCAGTAAATAGTCCGATTGAGTTGAAACTTGGATCTCAGCATGTCAGTCAAGTTCCGACTACAATGAAATAATATGGTGACAGCTAGCTCATCTGATGATGGAGTCAGGACCTGTTCCATGGAACTTTTTAATGATATGGGTATCAAATGAAAGGGTTTGATGAGCGAAACACAATTCTGATCTGATGATGGAGTCAGGACCTGCTCCATGGAACTTTTTAATAATATGGGTATCAAATGAAAGGGCTTGATGAGCGCAACACAATGCTGATCTGATGATGGAGTCAGGACCTGTTCCATGGAACTTTTTAATGATATGGGTATCAAATGAAAGGGTTTGATGAGCGAAACACAATTCTGATCTGATGATGGAGTCAGGACCTGCTCCATCGAACTTTATAATGATATGGGTATCAAATGAAAGAGCTTGATGAGCGCAACACAATGCTGATCTGATGATGGAGTCAGGACCTGTTCCATGGAACTTTTTAATGATATGGGTATCAAATGAAAGGGTTTGATGAGCGAAACACAATGCTGATCTGATGATGGAGTCAGGACCTGCTCCATGGAACATTTTAATAATATGGGTATCAAATGAAAGGGTTTGATGAGCGCAACACAATGCTGATCTGATGATGGAGTCAGGACCTGTTCCATGGAACTTTTTAATAATATGGGTATCAAATGAAAGGGCTTGATGAGCGCAACACAATGCTGATCTGATGATGGAGTCAGGACCTGTTCCATGGAACTTTTTAATGATATGGGTATCAAATGAAAGGGTTTGATGAGCGAAACACAATTCTGATCTGATGATGGAGTCAGGACCTGCTCCATCGAACTTTATAATGATATGGGTATCAAATGAAAGAGCTTGATGAGCGCAACACAATGCTGATCTGATGATGGAGTCAGGACCTGTTCCATGGAACTTTTTAATGATAAGGGTATCAAATGAAAGGGTTTGATGAGCGAAACACAATTCTGATCTGATGATGGAGTCAGGACCTGCTCCATCGAACTTTATAATGATATGGGTATCAAATGAAAGAGCTTGATGAGCGCAACACAATGCTGATCTGATGATGGAGTCAGGACCTGTTCCATGGAACTTTTTAATGATATGGGTATCAAATGAAAGGGCTTGATGAGCGCAACACAATGCTGATCTGATGATGGAGTCAGGACCTGTTCCCTGGAACTTTTTAATGATATGGGTATCAAATGACAGAGCTTGATGAGCGCAACACAATGCTGATCTGATGATGGAGTCAGGACCTGTTCCCTGGAACTTTTTAATGATATGGGTATCAAATGAAAGAGCTTGATGAGCGCAACACAATGCTGATCTGATGATGGAGTCAGGACCTGTTCCATGGAACTTTTTAATGATATGGGTATCAAATGAAAGGGTTTGATGAGCGAAACACAATGCTGATCTGATGATGGAGTCAGGACCTGCTCCATGGAACTTTTTAATAATATGGGTATCAAATGAAAGGGCTTGATGAGCGCAACACAATGCTGATCTGATGATGGAGTCAGGACCTGTTCCATGGAACTTTTTAATGATATGGGTATCAAATTAAAGGGCTTGACGAGCGCAACACAATGCTGATCTGATGATGGAGTCAGGACCTGTTCCCTAGAACTTTTTAATGATATGGGTATCAAATGAAAGGGCTTGATGACCGAAACACAATGCTGATCTGATGATGGAGTCAGGACCTGTTCCATCGAACTTTATAATGATATGGGTATCAAATGAAAGAGCTTGATGAACGCAACACAATGCTGATCTGATGATGGAGTCAGGACCTGTTCCATGGAACTTTTTAATGATATGGGTATCAAATGAAAGGGTTTGATAAGCGAAACACAATTCTGATCTGATGATAGAGTCAGGACCTGCTCCATGGAACTTTTTAATAATATGGGTATCAAATGAAAGGGCTTGATGAGCGCAACACAATGCTGATCTGATGATGGAGTCAGGACCTGTTCCATGGAACTTTTTAATGATATGGGTATCAAATGAAAGGGTTTGATGAGCGAAACACAATTCTGATCTGATGATGGAGTCAGGACCTGCTTCATGGAACTTTTTAATGATATGGGTATCAAATGAAAGGACGTGATGAGCGCAACACAATGCTGATCTAATGATGGAGTCAGGACCTGCTCCATGGAACTTTTTAATAATATGGGTATCAAATGAAAGGGCTTGATGAGCGCAACACAATGCTGATCTGATGATGGAGTCAGGACCTGTTCCATGGAACTTTTTAATGATATGGGTATCAAATGAAAGGGTTTGATGAGCGAAACACAATTCTGATCTGATGATGGAGTCAGGACCTGCTTCATGGAACTTTTTAATGATATGGGTATCAAATGAAAGGACTTGATGAGCGCAACACAATGCTGATCTAATGATGGAGTCAGGACCTGTTCCATCGAACTTTATAATGATATGGGTATCAAATGAAAGGGTTTAATGAGCAAAACACAATGCTGATCTGATGATGGAATCAGGACCTGTTCCATGGAACTTTATAATGATATGGGTATCAAATGAAAGGGTTTTATGCGCGAAACACAAAGCTGGGTTAGGATTTACTTTTGACTTCGATTTTTGATGTTTGATTTTTCATTTTTAATCTTGATTTTAATTTTAAAATCAAAATCAAGAAATAAAAATCAAAATAAAAATCCGAGATCCGAGAATCGAGAAATGAGAAACAAGAATCAAGAATCACAAATCAAAAATTAAAAAATTGAAAATCAAGAATTAAGAATCCGAGATACAAGATCCGAGAATCGATAATCGAAAATTGAAAATCAAGAATCAAAATCAAGAATCAAGAACCCGATATCCAAGATCCGATAATCAAGAATTGAGACTCGAAAATCGAAAATCAAGAATCCGAGATCCGAGAATAGAGAAACTAAAATTGAAAATCAAGAATCAAGAATCAAAGTGAAAGTCAAAATCAAGAATCAAAGTCAAAGTAAACCCCGACCCAGCTTTGTGTTTCGCTCATCAAGCCCTTTCATTTGATACCCATATCATTGTAAAGTTCCAGGGAACAGGTCCTGACTCCATCATCAGATCAGCATTGTGTTTTGTTCATCAAGCCCTTTCATTTGATGCCCATATTATCATTAAAAGTTCCATGGAACAGGTCATAACTCCATCATCAGATCAGCATTATGTTTTGCTCATCAAGCCCTTTCATTTGATACCCATATCATTAAAAAGTTCCAGGGAACAGGTCCTGACTCCATCATCAGATCAGCATTGTGTTGCGCTCATCAAGCCCTTTAATTTGATACCCATATCATTAAAAAGTTCCATGGAACAGGTCCTGACTCCATCATCAGATCAGCATTGTGTTGCGCTCATCAAACCCTTTCATTTGATACCCATATTATTAAAATGTTCCATGGAGCAGGTCCTGACTCCATCATCAGATCAGCATTGTGTTTCGCTCATCAAACCCTTTCATTTGATACCCATATCATTAAAAAGTTCCATGGAACAGGTCCTGACTCCATCATCAGATCAGCATTGTGTTGCGCTCATCAAGCTCTTTCATTTGATACCCATATCATTATAAAGTTCGATGGAACAGGTCCTGACTCCATCATCAGATCAGCATTGTGTTTCGGTCATCAAGCCCTTTCATTTGATACCCATATCATTAAAAAGTTCCAGGGAACAGGTCCTGACTCCATCATCAGATCAGCATTGTGTTGCGCTCATCAAGCCCTTTAATTTGATACCCATATCATTAAAAAGTTCCATGGAACAGGTCCTGACTCCATCATCAGATCAGCATTGTGTTGCGCTCATCAAGCCCTTTCATTTGATACCCATATTATTAAAAAGTTCCATGGAGCAGGTCCTGACTCCATCATCAGATCAGAATTGTGTTTCGCTCATCAAACCCTTTCATTTGATACCCATATCATTAAAAAGTTCCATGGAACAGGTCCTGACTCCATCATCAGATCAGCATTGTGTTGAGCTCATCAAGCCCTTTCATTTGATACCCATATTATTAAAAAGTTCCATGGAGCAGGTCCTGACTCCATCATCAGATCAGAATTGTGTTTCGCTCATCAAACCCTTTCATTTGATACCCATATCATTAAAAAGTTCCATGGAACAGGTCCTGACTCCATCATCAGATCAGCATTGTGTTGCGTTCATCAAGCTCTTTCATTTGATACCCATATCATTATAAAGTTCGATGGAACAGGTCCTGACTCCATCATCAGATCAGCATTGTGTTTCGGTCATCAAGCCCTTTCATTTGATACCCATATCATTAAAAAGTTCTAGGGAACAGGTCCTGACTCCATCATCAGATCAGCATTGTGTTGCGCTCGTCAAGCCCTTTAATTTGATACCCATATCATTAAAAAGTTCCATGGAACAGGTCCTGACTCCATCATCAGATCAGCATTGTGTTGCGCTCATCAAGCCCTTTCATTTGATACCCATATTATTAAAAAGTTCCATGGAGCAGGTCCTGACTCCATCATCAGATCAGAATTGTGTTTCGCTCATCAAACCCTTTCATTTGATACCCATATCATTAAAAAGTTCCATGGAACAGGTCCTGACTCCATCATCAGATCAGCATTGTGTTGCGTTCATCAAGCTCTTTCATTTGATACCCATATCATTATAAAGTTCGATGGAACAGGTCCTGACTCCATCATCAGATCAGCATTGTGTTTCGGTCATCAAGCCCTTTCATTTGATACCCATATCATTAAAAAGTTCTAGGGAACAGGTCCTGACTCCATCATCAGATCAGCATTGTGTTGCGCTCGTCAAGCCCTTTAATTTGATACCCATATCATTAAAAAGTTCCAGGGAACAGGTCCTGACTCCATCATCAGATCAGCATTGTGTTGCGCTCATCAAGCCCTTTCATTTGATACCCATATCATCATAAAATTCCATGGAACAGGTCCTGACTCCATCATCAGATCAGCATTGTGTTGCGCTCATCAAGCTCTGTCATTTGATACCCATATCATTAAAAAGTTCCAGGGAACAGGTCCTGACTCCATCATCAGATCAGCATTGTGTTGCGCTCATCAAGCCCTTTCATTTGATACCCATATCATCATAAAATTCCATGGAACAGGTCCTGACTCCATCATCAGATCAGCTCGCTGTCACCCTATTATTACATTATTAGTTACACAACAATTCAGATCATTATTCTGCTTTAACGGCCTTTTTAGCCCCGCAGAAAATATTTAAAAATAGGTAATTAATAACTTAGCAACCAATGTATCAAACGCTCCTATTTCGCTATATTCTTCGTAGCCGGCGACGTGCTTTGCGAGTCGACTCAGTACGAGCTCCGGGATGCAAAGCGATACGTCCACCCCCTAGAAGCGCTCGGCGCGGTCTGCTTGCGTCGAGTAGATAGGGTAGTAGATACGACGCGTTTTAGGTTGTTTTAAAAGATTTTTCATTGCCAATTTTTTAATCTTTTTGCATTTTTTTTTTTCAGAAAAGGATTGATTTTGAACTCAAGTTTATTTCTGTTTTGTTAATTTTACGAACAAGAGTTCTAAGTCAGTTCTAAGTAGCCAAAATCAAAAGCAATTCTTTGGCCGTTTTCTCGAAATTTGGACTAAGTTAAAGATTTTTTTACTCAAAAACTAAATAAAGGTAGTAAAAAGTGATCCATTTAATAGTTTGGTTGACTATCACAGCAAAACATCGTAATTTTTTTATACCATTTGGACGTCAAAATGATTCGTAAATATGGTGATTTCTAAACCTCTTACAGCAAAAATTCACAAAACAGTCGCCGGTTTGAGGTCGATTAATCAAAAAGAAATAATAAAAATACAAAAGTAGCTCATTTAATAGTACAAAATTGAAATGATATTTCATGCTGTGCCATAATTTTTTTATAAATACAGTGTTTTCATTGAAAAATCCTGCCCCAAAACATCACGTAAATCAGAAAATTTTGTCTAATGCCTCTTAAGGCTGTGACAATGATGACGTCACAGGAGACGCCATGACATATTGAAGCGTTTTGGCGTGAATTTTAAATATTAAACTTAAAAGTTTTATTTTTCTGTAAATCTCATTAGTTATTGTGAAATATATTATTTTTAGCAATCAGAAGCAACTTCTGAACATTGTAGTACCATTTTTCAAAATTATGAAACAGGCCTATTGCAAGGAGAGCGATAGAGAGGCAATGCCTGGTTCAGCGTGTTTGAGCCTTTTCCGCGTTTACAAACATGCTTGCGTGCAAACATTCAATGAGACAGATATGTGATTAGAGCGAGCACAAAGTAGCTCTGTCAAGGTGGAATCAGATGGTTTCTTTTTTTGTTAATTTCCGCCGTTAATTTTGCATATTTTACTCAAAGTGACACATCTGAACATAAAATGAAAGAAGTGTCATAGAAAACTCCAGCATTCATTCGAGTGATCTTTAATTCAAGTGAACCGTCTGATTCCACCTTCACTTCCATCACAAGGAGACCGAACGCGACAGAAGATAAAGTGTTCCTTGAATGTTTGGACGCGAGCGTATAAACGCGCCATCAAGCGTTGCATTGCAATCGAGCCTAAGTCCTTGTTTTTGTATGAGAGGACAGCGCGATAGGCGCGTGATATTATATAGAAAAATGTTTGTGCCTAATAATTAGCTACGGGCCTATGGATCTGTTTCATCTATCCCGAACTGGTTATCCTAATCAGTTGGGTTATGTGGATTTTCCACTATCTTATCTGGTTCCCAATTTCCCATAGCTTTGCTTAGTTTGGGGCTTGATGGCGCTGTGTGAAATGTCCAGCAATAGTTTTTTTTAGTAGTTATCCTGTAGATGGCGCTCAACTATGGTCTATCAAGATTTTCAACCCTGACGATTAATGATTCCGTGGCCGATTTGGTAAAGGCACTCCGGCTAAAGGAGGCTTGTATCATTGCGGGTTCGAATCCCGTCGGAATTGAAAATTTTGATTAGATTTTTCATTTTCAAATGTACCTACCTAAGTGTTGTTTAACACTATAAAAAAATAAAAAAATATTTATTTATTTATTTTTGCATTCCAGGTGCTTTCGTAGCAGGCCTGGACGCCGGCCTGGTTTACAACTCCTTCCCCAAGATGGGTGACGACTGGATACCAGACGATATTCTATCCTTCTCCCCCACATCACGTAACTTCACTGAGAACCCAACAACGGTGCAGTTCGACCATCGAGTGTTAGGTACTGTACAGGTGGTTCTCTGCAACGGGCCGGGCCCATCTGGCCCACTTGCCCGTGGTATTTCGACCGACAGTTGTTGGTTGGTTGGATATATGTCTATTGCTGCTGAAACCACCGCCTGCGCGATCTAGACATATGACGTATGTTGTGGTGCCTTCTATGCTGAAGCTCTTAGGGAGTGGCCACACTGCGTTTTCTGCAGCGCGTTTTCGAGCTATGCGTTTGAATCGATATAAACGCGCGTTCGCAGCGCGTTTTTTCCATACAAAAGCGAACCTGGGAGGAAGGAAGGAGGGGGCAGCGCGTTCGAATCGCGTTTGTATCGATACAAACGCGCTGCAAAAACCGCAATGTATCCACTCCCTTAGTGAGTAGCATGTCTTTGTAGTACGTCTAGCGATAGGTAGATGTCGCTACAGAGTTATTGGGTATTCGGTATATTAGTATACTAGTGACCGCCCGCGATGAAGTGGGGAAAGACCTTCACTATGAAGTGGGGAAAGACCTTCACTCACTTCATGTTTCCACGGACTGGACGGAGGCGGCGCAAGACAGAAGCCGGTGGCGTTCTATTGTGTCGGAGGCCAAGACCCACTTTGGGGTCGACGCGCCAGGATAGTCAGTCAGTCAGTCAGTGACCGCCCGCGGCTTCGCCCACGTGGACTACTATTTTTGTATCCCACGGGAACCATACATTTTTACCGGGATAAAAATTAGTCTATGTGTTAGTCCAGAACCTACTCTATCTACATTTAAATCAGTTGAATAGTTATGAAGATACATGGTAACAAACATTCACACACACATACACGGACTATCGCCTTCATAATATTAGTAGGATTATGCTCTGTCTCATTTTTTCACAAGAATTTTGTAAATATCCTTCTTTGTTTTGTGTGTGTGAGTGTCCAGTAGTCCATGTATACTTGGCCCATGTGTCCACTACATTATCCAAAACACACTACGTTTTTAATTTTTATAGTGTTAAACCACACTTTGGTTTTATTTCATTAGAAATGAAAAATCTTATCAAAATTTTCAATTCCGACGGGATTCGAACCCGCAATGATACAAGCGATCCTCCTTAAGCCGGAGTGCCTTACCAATTCGGCCACGGAATCCTTATTACGTCAGGTTGAAAATGTTGATAAGCTCATATTGATCGACACTATACGTTCCAGGCACCACAACGCTGGCGTTGGCGACGGCGCTGTGGATAAAGGCTAGGAAAGCTCCGCTATCGCCGGTCGCCAGAACAGCTGTGCACGCTGTGGGGGCTATGGCTTGGATGCAGGTGGGTCAAAACATCAGTGTATCCCCAAGGTATAATTCGCGTCATGTAAAAAGAACACTGGAAGAAATTGAAGGGGGGTGTTTTGTCTCATGTTTTGAAGCATGTATAAAGAGAAGCAGAGAAGCTTGGAAGGAGAGAAGCAGGGAAGAGAGAAAAGCCATACCCATATCCATATCACCAAAAAGTTCCATGAAGGTCCTGACTCCATCATCATATCAGCATTGTGTTTCACTCATCAAGCTTTTTCATTTGATACCCATATCACTAAAAAGTTCCATGGAACAGGTCCTGACTCCATCATCAGGATCAGCTTGCTGTCATCATTATGACATTGTAGTCGAAACTTTACAGATATGCTGAGTTCCTAGTTTCAACTCAATCGGCCTTTTTATTGAGGAGTTCTGTTGACTTGGATTGTGTCAACCTGGCATAAAGGTGTGATTTTGACGATGACCTCTGTGGCGCAGTGGATAAAGGCCCGCCTGTGACGCAGGAGGTTGCGGGTTCGATCCCCGCCGCGGGAGAAATGTTTGTATGATCTGCAAATATTTTTTCGGGTCTGGGTGATTTCTATGTATATTATGTATGTATTTACAAAAAAAAATATGTATTTAAGTAGTAACACAAGCTCTGCTTAGCTCGGGGCTACATGATGCTGTATGAAATGTCCGGCATTATTTATTTATTTATAGTGTCAGGCAGAAATCTGTGGCCTACTCCTAAATGTGTAATTTTAATGTAATAATGTAATTCCCAGGTGGGTCTGGGCATCCTGACGCTCCTCCACTACGTGCCTACAGCGCTGGCCGCGAGCCACCAGTCCGGCTCACTGGCGCTGCTGACCCTGGCCATCTGGCTCACGCACGAGATCAAACTGCTCAAGTACATACCCAAGTGAACCACACGCAACTTGGATCAGAATCTATTCAACTGAGCCTTTACAGATCGACAATACGGGCCAATTAGTTACCGCGGAGCTAAAAAGATCGTTATAGCATAATCATAATATGATTCTTATTACGTTTTGTTATAGTGCAATTCAGATTATTATGATTCTCCTATAACGGCTTTTTTAGTCCTGCTGAACTCGGAACATTTGCACCAACATAATAAGCTAGGAAAATTGGCACGATTAATCGCTTTAAGTTTTAAGAGCTGATCACTGAGATGCCAGTGAAGTCAATGAAGTGTCGTGGAGTTTAGTTTATGAAGGGCCGTTTTACAACTGATGTAAGATGCGTCGACTTACTATATACTCAATGGTTGGTTATTTATAAGCATTATTTAGGTACTAATTGGTTAGTTGTTTATAAGCATTTATTCATCAAGTTGCTAAGACCTGGCCGCAACAAGCTGACCAGTGGGCCTAGCATGCGCAACGTAATACATTTTCTCAAATCGAGATATCTCTATCAGTCGAACTTTATCGATCGAGATATCTCGTTTTTTGACGCTCGATGTTGCGTATGTTAGGCCTACAGTCGAGAAAAATTTCTAGATTCGAAAACAGGTTTTATTTTAACTAGTTTTGTCTCAAAATATAAATAGCCATTTTATTTGGTTTGATGAAGACTGCAGTATTTACAAATGTATTCAATTAATTATAGGCGGTTATTGATCATTTGTGCATTTGTTTAAGTAGAAATAAGTACCTACTACATGTTTTATTATGTTCCTGTAAAACTTTCCGCATAATAAACTTAAGTTAAGAATGCCGTTTTTAATTTCAAATGTTCCACTTTTATGTTTTGAAATGAAATGAAATGAAATGAAATGAATATTTATTCAGAAAAGGTCTTACCAAGTGTTACATATTTCTTTATACTTAAGTTTAAACACTAGGGCAGAGACTTATGAGTAGGTATTTATAACAATATATTATTGCTGTTACAAGCCCTTATTACCCTTATAACAATGGTGTAGAGACCTAGTTCCAGATTCTGCTTTGAGTTACTCGTTCTAACTAAGTAGGGACTTGTATGTAGATACGAGTGATCGCTGCTTCGGCTAGAAAATAGGCATTTACCTCATAAAATATACAAGGTATATTTCATGGTATCATGAGACGGTACCTAGTATAACAAATGTATGTAAATAAGTAGATAGGTATGAAGCCAAAGATTTGTAGGTTTTATCTAGAAAGAAAAAGAAATAGTAAAAAAGAAAATGACATGGAGATACTACTTAGGTACCTACTGCCTTAGGCACTATGGCGTAGAGTGGTTGGTGAGGAGTGGTGAAGTATTTGTGTGTGTGTGTGTGTGTGTGTGTATGTGTGAGTGTGTGTGTGTGTGTGTGTGTGTGTGTGTGCGAGACTGTTAGTGATTATTGTTTGGGTATGTATGTGTAGAGTGAGTTTGGCTGAATGTAGAAAATAGCGTGATATGCGTCCAGTCCTGGTATAATTAACTTACGAAGGTATATAAAAAATGTCTTCGGTCTGTTTGTAATCAAGGGTAAGTAAGTAGTTGTAGAGTTTAATTTTGCATTCTTTCCAAGACAAGCTATGTATTTGCAAAGTTTTGTCTATTTCTTTATATAAATGAGGTCCAAGAAAACAGTAATGCTTTTGCGCAGATTTGGTTTTACATGTTTTTGGACGACATTGAGTATGCCTGCGCCGTTTAGTGGTGCATACGTCAAGAGGGAGCTCAAGGTGTTGTTTAAGTAGGGCCTGTTGAATGTATATTTGGCGAACCGTCAAGACTCTGCATTCTTTGTAGAGCTGGGTAGTTGGGTATCTAAACGGATGAGAGCATGCGACCTTGAGAACAGCTCTTTGTGCTCTCGAGAGGTAAAAGATGGGTTTTGGCTGCTCCTCCCCAGGAGGTAACACAGTAGGATATGAGGGATTGGCACAGAGCGTAGTAGATGTTTTTTAGTTGTGACTCAGATGCAGCGTGGCGTAAGTTTTTAAATACAAAAATTACTTTTCGTATTCTAGATGTAAGCAAGTTGATATGTGCTGAGTATTTCATTTGTGCGTCTATCGTTACACCGAGATATTTGATAGTGTCACATCTTTCCAGCAACGTGCAGGTACACGATGAAGTCGCAGAGTTCAAGCATTGTATCGAGTGAGCTTTGAGGCAATGACCAGGGTTAAGATACGGCTTCCGTAATGAGAACGCTATATATTTTGTTTTTGTAGGGCTTAGCGTTAGTAGGCTATCATTAAGGTATGTGGAGACCAGATTGAAACCTGCCTGAGCCTCCTTAAAAACTGAACTCCAGTTACCTCCTTTAAATAAGAGGACAGTGTCGTCTGCAAAAGCTATTAACTTGCCATTTAGGGGCTTTAAGTTGCAAATTTGGTTTAGGTATGTTAAAAATAGAGTTGGCCCAAGGATACTACCTTGAGGGATTCCGTAATTTGAAGAAGGAAGTTCGGGACTGGTGTATTTGCCAATTTTTACACATTGAGTGCGGTTGCTGAGGTAGCTCCGCAACAATGACAGCTGGTCCCCACGTATTCCTAGGCTCTCCAATCTGTCAAGAAGAATCGGAACCGATACCGTGTCGAAAGCTTTTGCTAGGTCTAGGAATATTCCAATACACTTCCCGCCTTTATCCAAAGTCTCAATAACATATTCATCAAGTTCCGACACGGCATCGGCGGTGGATTTTCCTCTCCTAAAACCAAACTGATTGTTGGATATGAGGTTGTATTTTTCAAGATAGTTAATTAGCCTATTATTTATGGCTCTTTCAAGGATTTTGGACATTGCTGGTAAGATAGATATCGGTCTGTAATTCGTGACCATTTTTTTATCGCCACTTTTGTAGATGGGAATTATGACAGATTTTTTGAAGATGTCTGGAAATACGGATGTTCGAAAACTAAGGTTACAGATATGGACGATTGGAGTTACTAAGTGCGCCCTGTTTTCCTTAATTAGTCTAGCAGATATGTTATCGTAACCAGTGGAGCTGTCTAGTTTCAGGGAGGTAATTAGATTAAAAATTTCTGTTTCGTCTGTATCTAGCAACACGAAAGAATTTGGTGGGTTTACTGCCGGATCTTTGTCGTAATTTAATGTGCTATAAGTAGTACGATTTCCGAACTTTTCCGCTAGTGTGCTGCCGACATTTACAAAGAATTAGTTTATAGTGCGAATCATTGAAGATGGATCAATACCTTTAATAAGATCGTCAGATAGTGTCTGCTTAGGTTTGTAGTTTGTAATGTCGCGTATTGCTTGCCATGTTTTTTTGATGTTACTAAATACATTTGATTGTTGACATGACTGATAAGTCTGGCAAAACCTTGACAAGTTGAATTAACGCGTTCAGTGCCGATGACGCACATGAGCTGCGTCTGAGGCCCTCAAAATAATTGAAAAGTATAATAACGTACAACTTTTTCTTGTAAAACATATGGGAAGTGTTGGAAAAATGAAAAGGCGCAATAAAATGTTATTCACAAAGTGATTTTATTTGAAATCTAAAATGCTAATATTGCTTCCACACTCAAAACTTGGTTTATGTACAAAATTGTTTAGGCACAGACCTACGGAGTCCCCTTACACCTGTATTCATGAATAAGTCAACAACTAGAAATTTTATTTCATACATACAGATGTCAGTGACCTTTAGTGGCAGCGTCACACTGTCAAGCCAAATTCAGTCAAGCACACCCATTTTGCTTGACAATGTAAGTTGCCTTTCAATATTGTTTGCGATCCAGTTTGTCAAAATATAATAAAAGTTTATTTTACGAGTTACTTATTTACACATTTAAGAATATATTTTTATAGAACATTAAAATTATATTGGGGTTACGTATTGTCACTGCAAGCTTGCCTGCAATCATATTTGACAAACCAGATGGCATTATTATGGCATTGGTGGTTTGATTATTCAAAATATACAACTCGATATAAGCCTTAAAATACACGCCGTGAATTTGTTATTTCATATCTATCTACATTATCCATACAGGCATATTAATATAAATGTAACACATGTCTAATATCAGACTACGGTTTGGACCTACACAAGCAATATTTGTTGTAAACTGACAGACACAATATTGATAGTGTAAATCTGGGCTAACAAATAAAAATAAATGCAAAATAAATTCTAAACACTTGAGTGGGGTTTGTTGAATGATATAATTTTAATATTTGAAGAGATTTTGGATACTACCCGTACATTAATCAATTTTTGTATGAGTCTTTTTAAACTACTAATTAAACCTCTTTTATGTATATAGGTAACTAACTAAAGGTTACATCTGTGTATAAATAATTTGTGTTATTTAGTAGCAATAATGTACCTCGCTTATTATTTTATACAAAAGCATATTCACAAATATTTTAAGTCAAATTATTAACCACTGGTAAAATCTAGGTGTTTTAAATGCAGCATTTTAGCACCACAACAGTTATTGAATTAACCTAACAACACAGTGAATTTTGTAGATACCTACCTATTTTTTATTTAATTAATTAGAAAAGTTGTAGGTTGGTTTCAAAACGGAGATCACAGAAGGAAATTTTGCAGTTAAAATAAAGTAAAAATCAGAAACAAATTCAGTTTTGCTAAAGGAAATCTTAAAAGCCTCTTCCCGTAAAAAAACACTACAATTTACATGTAAAATAATAATACATCTAAAAATTTTATGATACACCGTATGGTGTGTTGTTGAATTAATATAAAAACTGCCTTACATTTGAAAGTAATTTGTCTTGCAAATAAAATTCAATTATGGTTTAGTCAGTTATTATAATCTATTGTAATACCTTTATGTAATATTGTAATGTCTTGGCAAGACATTATTCATACATACAAGTATATTTGGATGGCACTGCGTGGTATTAGGTAGCCATAATATCCATTTTAGGCCACAATAACTTTTGATCTGACTATCTGTAGGTATCTATAGTTTTAACTTATAATATTCACATAGATTTTATATGAGTATTGAATCAATGTATGATATGGATCATTTTAATAAATTTGTACAAAATAAAGTGTCTATTTACAATTCTGGAACAGGAATGGTAATTTCTCCGATATCAACACGGTTAAATAACTAATTTAAATTATAATATTCCAATATAAGTCTCCTTAACAATATAATTTAGTTTTTAGGGCGTCAACGGTGCACTGCACTGGCTAGTGCCGAAGTTACAGCCGAAGCTTTAAATCAGAAATTATACATAGTTGCTAGCTCATAAGACACAAATGTCTAGTAGCGTAGTGTATATAGAAATATTCCGTATGGCACTGCTGTGCTGGTATTGCTTGTGTAAATTTTCTAGATTATGTAAGCTTCTATACACATGTAACATGTAAACATGTTGTGCTGACCCCACTTAGCGTGGGATAAGGGCAGGAGAATGATGATGATGATGTAAGCGTCTATACACGCAGACAATTTATTTAGCCCAATACGTAAATTAGGGATTATCACCTTTGCAGAAATAATCACGAATCTGAGTGAAATCAACCGACTACGCGGTCCGACTTCCTCATGTTAAAAAGCTTCTCAAAGTTACGTATTTGTACGTAGGTAAAGGTTTTTTTTGTTTGTTTAATAATCAGCAACTATGCAGAATTCCAGCTTTAAAACTTCGACTATAAAACAAAATATAAACAATAACCCCGTTATTAATAATGTTGTATAGCCAATAACTATAATGGGTAGTCTAATGAATATAATAGTCTGAGCAAGATTATACATTGTATAACGGCTATTCAACCTTCATTATGGGGTAATAATAAGCTAAAGTTCGTACACAATGTACAAAGAAATCATTCGCAGTAAATGTTAATGTAAATAGCAGTTCTTTTTGTGTTGGATTGCCCACATTTAAGGATGACTCACGCTAGACCGTGTCGTGTCCGAGCTGAACTTCGGCCGTAGCACGGTCACCGAGCCAGCCTGCGTTGCTCGGCCGTCACTCGGTATAGCGTGATTGTGTCCATACAAAATATATGTAATATTAGTTGACCGTGCTACGGCCAACGCTCGGCTCGGACCCGACACGGTCTAGCGTGAGTCATCCTTTATATGTACGTCATCACTCTAAGATAAAACCACAACGAAAGCGACAAACTAACTAAAATGTGAAATGATACTAGTAGAAATGCAGTTTCAATTAAATATCAAACTGAACGTGACAACAGTGATAAGCAAATAGGTGCGGACATTTAATATTTTAGGCAAAATCCAACATTTTCGAATTGCAAAGAAACCTCTAGCGATCATTTGAAATAATTCAACAATTTCTATTATTTACAAATGTATGGAGTAAATTCACGCATCACAAAAACATGGCAGCTCAATGGCAGATTTTAATTTCCTTGTAAAAAAATTGCACTTCTTTTAGCAAAAAACTCCTGAAGATAAGTTTCTTTGAATAAAGGTTCAATTGCTCATATTTTCCATCCGCCTTTGTTTTAATCCTTGATGTTTCACGCAAACAGACTCTCAGCCGACTTTGAACTGTGAATTAACAGAGACAGGGCATATTATTAGCTGAAAATTACATGGCTACGTTCGCTAATTTCTCTACCACGTAACCCCTTTCTTACATATAAATTCGCCAAATGACATCATGTGACATCTTAAATTAGACGCAGCGTCTCTGTACCGTACGCGGACTACCTAGTGAAGCTCTGTGGCGTCACGCCATTTGGCGTACCTATCGTAATTCTTTGTGGCGTCACGCCATTAAGCGTACCTACCTATAGTAACGCGAAGTGCAAACCTATTGCAACGCGGTGTAACGAAACGTCATTTGTTGTACCTATTGCAACGCGGTGTAAGTAACGAAACGTCATTTGTCGTATCTATAGCTATGGTAACGTCACGTCATTCGTACGTATTGCAAAGCGGTGCAACGTCACGTCATTCGTACGTATTTTCATATTGGCCCCTGAAGGGGCAGAAAAGCAGTAATATCGATATTTAAGAGGCGCCATAGCGATCAATCAGGTGCGCTGATTCTGAAGATTGACCCTCGTACGTATTGCAACGCGGTGCAACGTCACGTCATCTGGCGTACCTATCGCGCACTACCTGGGCGGCTCGGGCTCGGTGCTCACGATGACCTGCACGATGTATCCGGGCGCGATGCGAGCCTCCTCCACGGCGAGTCGGTCGCCGAGAAGCTTGCCGCCGTAGTACCAGCGCTGCCGCCATGGTTCTATGTTCTCTTGAGCCTGCAATAATAAATAACCCTGTTATACATAATGGACTTATGCCTGAATAGGCTAATACTGAAACGCTACTTAAATATTTAAGATTTTGAAGAGTGATACTCTTCAAAATCGCATACGCGAAGCCGCGGGCGGAACACGCTCTGCTCGAGCAGTTTACTATAGCTGCTGAAGAGTTCCACTATCCACCTCCCGGCACCATTAACTGATCAGCTTCATGGTATCATGTCGTCATCCAAATTACGACACTTAGAAGATAAAAGACAAACAATATGTGTTGAGCTAACCAATAATTATTTATTGAATGATGATAGGTCTCAGAAAAGGGGGTTCATGTAGTAAGAGTGAAGCGTCACCGGAACTATCCCGGGGAATCACAAAGTCCGCTTTATTTGTCAAAACGGTGAAACTTCAACAACATCCGTATAACACAATCTACCTACAGGACATTGCACCACACTGTAGTGTTATCTAAGAAATTACTATGTAGACTCGAGTAGTCGTACAAAAGGTGCATTGTCGACAGCTCTGCAGGGTCGACATAAATCATTGCATTCCTACATATAGGCGTGTAAAATGTACCTACCTACTCAACTACAGACAATGTAAGTATTCTTCAAACAATCAATGCTGACCTTCCAAAGTCATTGTGACACGTTAAGTAATCACATGTTTTAAGGTAGCTTATGCGCAATTACGTAATGCTTTAAAAGCATGGAATGTCAAAATTTCGACATTTCTTCAGTAGCTTTAGGTAGGTACTCTAGGTATTTGGCTTTCAAAGTTTACCGGTAATTACGGAAAAAAATATTTTATTATAAAAAGAAGCCTAAAGATAGTCCTGGATAAATTAGGTAAACGTTATATCACACTAAAATTATAAATGCGAAAGTTTGGATGGATGGATGGATGGATGTATGTTTGTTCCTCTATAATTCGACAACCACTAAACCGATTTGCCTGAAATTAAATATATAGATAAATAATGACCGGGATTAGGACATAGGCTACTTTTTATCCCGAAAAAACGCACGGTTACGTGGGATAAAAGATAGTAGTCCACGCAGGCGAAGCCGCGGGCGTCGCTAGTTATAAATAAACCTTGTATCGTTGGATTATCTAGCTTTATAAAAAGCGAAATGGAATCACGACAGTATTGTCGAGGTACCTGCAGCAGACATCTATGAGGGCAGTTAACGGAACGTCCAAACGAACCAACAATCTTCGAAAGTTGAGGTAGTATCCTACTCGTCCCATAAGTAGTAATATCTCAGACAAGTCCAAGGTCATATATTAAGTTGCGTATTGTAGGTCAAATTCAATAATATAATTATCGTACCTACTTAGTTTATATACATTACCATTTACCTATCACATTATGTAAGTTCAAAAGCTTTGTGACACAAATTACCCATGAGTCACAAATACAACCCACATAAGGTTCAAAATATGATGTCAGGGATAATTTCGTAGTGGGACCCATGCTGTCAATACCTAATTGAGGTCTCTATTATTGAATGAATGATTCAATTGATCATAGGTCTCTCTTTTCTTGTATGGCTGGTACATTCTACAGGTTGGTGGGGCCCTAACACACAACACTGATTCAACCGTGCAGCTCCATTTCAATTGCACATTCAAATGTGCATGGTTGAATCACTAGTGATTAAACTGATTTAAACAAAAGTTGGAATAAATGCATGTAGGTACCTACCTACATAGTTTAAAACTTGTAACCCGGTACTATGGAATGAAATTGACATAAATCTTCAACATAAATGTAGTCTAATTTGTACAAAACAAAAGTTTTATATTTCACTAGCTTTTGCGTTTGCTGTTCCCAACATTTATTCACGTAAATGTGAACACTTTGTGAACACTCCTTTTTATCTTGATGAAAGGTACCCAAAGTCCTTTTCTGTACTCCTGACAGTGTGTAGGCAAAATTTAATGATGGTCAGTTGAGTTGTTAGCATGAGAGTGTAAAAAAGAAACTCATGTTCTCATTTATATTAGAATGCTTCACATGTACACTATCTTCTCTAACATTCATCCACTACAAAAGCAAAGCTGTAGACAAAAGCTAGTAAACATTCAACTTACTTGCAGCTTATTCTTGCACTGAGCAACGGTGTGCTTAGAATACACAGACAACTCCACATCCTTGCAAGTACTGGACAGTCGTAGTCTCAGGGTGACCTCCACACCACCTTCTACAGGTTCTGACCACTCGGCCGGAGAGTCTCGCCCGCTCGCCTCTTTAACCATGTTTATAGGGGGTGATAAGCAGTAAATTGGAACCTGAAATTACATTCAATTACTTAGCAAAGTAATTTTCTTTATTACCACTTACCATGTGGGTGGGTCAACAATGTTTGTGTAGGATATAGATGTTAATTAGATAGAATGGCAGACATTTTTATACATCACAATGAATGACATTTGCCTCTTCCCAGTTATGGGCGATTTCTATAGACTTATGCCATTTACTATATGGTTCTGTGCAGTAGGCCTACTCCCAACACTAAAAACGATATATCATACTGATTATCATAGTTCAGCCTAAGTTGGTGTCAACCTAATTCAGAACATTTGACCAACATAAATTGAACTATGATAATTGGCATGATATATCTTTTTCAGTTTAGGGAGGGGGCCCAGCTTTTGACAACGTTGTGGGACCTTCTATCTGAATGTAAAGTTTGTTTAGTTTCAGATTTTTCCCCAATAAAACAAAAACGTAAATCAAGTGTATTGTTATATTTCTTCCTATTCCCTCCATAACTGTTTTATTCAACTGTTAATATTTGGACACGTCTCTGTTGTTGCTACTTAAGATAATAATTGGTATTTTAAAACCTTCCTAGTACTATTGTATTGAATCATTTGAATACTACTCAAAACATGTAATAAACACAGGAAGGACATTGGATTAGCAATTCTTAAGCAATCAATTCATAGTTCCTCAACATAGTAAACAAAAATGCAGTGTTTACATTGTCTTTCAAACAACTGTGGTTTACTATTTATAGGAATATGGCAGAGTGACAAGGAAAACAAAAAACAGAATAAAGTTTCATAGCTACTCTGTAAGGACAGGATTCAATGTTCTCTGCTAAAATCTAAGATGTTCCTTACCTGATACCTAGTACCCCATTCATCATAGCACTCTGTGAGGTAGCCGTTAGGAACGGACACACTGGCTCCATCAAGGATGGCCTGTGCCAGCTGAAAGTCCAGGGCCTCGGCCGCCACGGCCGCCGCCCGCAGAGCGTCCCAGATCTCTTTTCGACCTTCAAAAGCCGGAGCTGTGTCCCAGAACTCATCTCGTTTACTCCTCAGTTGACCTTCCGTCAGCGGTACGTCAGATTTCCATCGGATAGTCTCATGGCATAGTGACTGGTTTTTCCGCAAACCTCCTGGAACAAAAACTGTTCATTGGAGATTCGGACCACGCACGTACACCACACAACACATCCAAAAGCGATGACCCACGTACCGGAATTAGGACGCGATACCGTCCCCGAGGATTCTTCTATGGGCCCGCTGCCACTTCTAGTTATTCCTATGCACCCGCCCATTATGTTCACATTCTACAGATGATCATGTAGAAAATATTTACAAAAAAAATACTTTATTAACAAAAAACATTTTCGTCTTCTTTCTGTCTGTACGCCTGCCTGCCTGTTTTGCTTTCCTGCTCTGCTGTCAAAAAAGGCTCTGTATCGTTTAGTTATTCCTAGCATGCACATTATTAATGTGAATTCTGAATAACAATCCAAGGATTATCCATGTATATATTATGTCTTATATCAAAGTATTTTACTTATTGTTCAGCCTGGTCATCTAAACATGACCTTATTGATCACAAAAATTATTTTGAGGATTTAACAAGTTTCATTCTGAGAAATAGTGAAGGATTGAAACCCATCTTCACAGTTGGAACGAAACGCTCTGGTAGGTTGTGACTGACAGCTACTGACAGAACCATTGGCATTTGACAGTTGACATTGACAGATTCGCCTTGCCTGTGCAGTTGCCAGTGTTGCCAATTTAGCGACTTTGTCGCAAGAAATAGCGACTTTTCCTCTAAAACATCACGCTGATAAAACTGATTAAAGTTAATTTTTTTGTAATAACAACAAAACAAACTAATGTTATTTTAACGCGTTCAGTGCCCATGACGCACAAGTGCTCTGACAGCAGGCGGCGGAGATGGAGCAGGAAATGCACCCCCCGCGCGCCCCCACCCGCTCTGGTTAGATTCAGTTTTTAGTGACTTTCTATCGACTTTTCAGATTGAATTTAGCGACTACGATTTATTGGAGTTGGCAGCACTGGCATGGCAGTTCCTTTTATTATTGTTTTGTTTTGTGGATTCATGGTTTGTCCGTTCGTCCGTCCGCAAAATTTTCGCTTTTTTCTCAAAACATAGTTTCTACTTTTTGTATAATTACGATGTCTAACCCCGACCAACTCTTTGATAAGGAAAAATTTAAAGTTCGAACTGTAAGTACCTACCTAACCAACTTGCTATAGGCATTCGGTGCGAAATTGCAGAGGCAACCTGTGTGCCTTTGTACACAAAGTTTTAGTTAGAGCCCGGAGCAGTGTTTATCTACCTACAGAGTAGGCTTGCTCAACGCTATAAACACACCACTGTAACCCCATGAAGTTAGACATTTACTCAGGTCTACAGGATTGTGTGTAGATTTCTACTTTTCTAAGGGGGGGGTGGTAGTAGCTACTGTACTTATGATTATATTGTACAAAACTAACGTAGTAAAATATTGCTGTGAGATTTTATAAATGGCAATTACATAGGGATTTTGTTTATCATTTTCAGGCTGAGCCGACTGCATATTACATATCAGAATTCATAACAGAAACAGAAGAACAGTCCATATTGTCCAAAATCTATGCTGCGCCTAAACCAAAGTGGACCCAACTGTCCAACAGAAGACTACAGAACTGGGGCGGGATTCCCCACCATAAAGGCATGATTGCAGAAACCATTCCTCCTTGGCTTGAAATCTACTTGGATAAAATACACAGTTTGGATCTCATGGGGGGAAAACGGCCAAACCATGTACTTGTGAATGAGTATTTGGCCGGCCAAGGAATTATGCCTCATCTGGATGGAGATTTATTCTATCCTACGATTACAACAGTCTATGTTGGATCACACACTGTACTTCGATTCTCTGAACCCACAGATGAAAAAATTGTGGAATACCAGCCAGTGTTTTCTTTACTTTTGGAACCAAGGAGTTTGTTGGTCTTACAGGATCGACTGTTTAGTCACTATCTACATTGTATTGAAGAGGTTGATCAAGACTTTTTGGATGATTCGATAGTGAACTTGAGCATGTGCTCCGATAAATATGTGAAGAGCACAACAGTCAGTAGAGACACTAGAACATCTTTGACGATTAGGCATGTGCCTAAAACTACTACTTTTAAAATATTTGGTAATAAAAGGTAGCTACACCAATTCACAAAATAATGTTTGGACTAATCCCTGACTACAGATTTCAGAGGTCCTTGATAAAAACTACATGGTAAGACTCCTTTTCATTGACTTAAATACCTTTTTTATACTAGCACTTTTTACACATTTAGGTATAGCTTTTTCTTAAAATTTCTATATTCAAAACCTCAAAATCTAGTTGGTTTATTTTTTCATAATTTTAGTCATGATTATTTTTTTACAATGAATTTTACAAAATTATTTTCGAGTGTTAAATTCCTAAGAGGTCCTAATACCCAATTGTTGCGGAGGTCGTATAGCTGTGGTCCAGATGTTTCTAAAGAGGGAGAGAAGAAACCAGTAATAGATGACAAGGTACTTTCCTTCCCAACAAGGCTGCCTTACTTCATCATCATCATACATTCCTTCTACTATACAACCAATCTACCTAAATCCACACCACATCCACCCACTGCCACAGAATAGGTACAGAAGGCGCACTCCGCACTTTAGGTGCAAAGCTACAAGTACATTGGCGGGGGGCCCGGCCGGGTCTTGGGGGCCATCCATAAGTATGTCACACTAATTTCGTGATTTTTTGACCCCTCCCCCGTCCTTGTCACAGTTGGTCATATTTGTGAGACCCCCTCCCTAGTCTGACGTCACACATCTTAACAATTTTACATCTAAATAGGTATTAAAAAAAAAAGTTTTTCGTTCAAATTTGACATTTTAACACAGATGCATAAGATTTTGAATTGTGACGTCACGAAACTTAGGACCCCTCCCACCCCTTCCTTGTCACACAATGTCACACTTCGTCGACCCCCTCCCCCCCCCTTAACTTGTGACGTACTTTATGTGACCCCTTGGCAGGTAGGTTTCACACTTGCCGCTCGGCTCGCACGCTAGCTGCGTCGCGCGTAATACGATCTGCACAACGCAGCGGGATGCGTTGCCAGTGTGAGAACCACACAATTATATTCTGTGATGAGAACCGCCTTAGCTAATATTTATTATCTTCTGTTGTAGGATAATCAACCATCGTCTAGCAACCAGCAGGTTCCACCCGGAAAGGGAGGGGGGCAGAGCGGGGTAAGTTTCTTTTTAATATTTTCTTAGGAAAACAGTTCATATTTTTACTAAATATGTACCTACATTATGCTACATGGTTGCATGGCTTTACTTCATTACTTATTTTACTACAATATTCTTGTAGTAAAGGCCCCAATTCTTCTAACAAACTTTTTATCAACCAAAGTAAAACCGTCAACTATACCATAGATTTTGGTTCATTTCATAATATACTAATGACCAATGAGGTTAGGTTACTCTGTCTGTGAGAACAAAACAAAACGCAGTGGTAATGTAATGATATCGGAATGGTTGACATTGTTGTAAATTAGAAGAATTGGGGCCCTGGTTTAATGGAAGATTGTCAAATGCATAATATTATATATCTCTATAAAGCCGTGTTGGCCGGTAAGTACGACGTCGACTTTCGATCTCGTGGGTTCGAATCCTGGATTTTCCTTTTAAATGCGCATTAACACGAGCTCTAAACGATGAAGGAAAACATCGTGAGGAAACCGACAGTATGACAGTATCTTTCCAGTGGATATGACTGGTTAAGCTGAGAGGATGGTAGTAAGTACTGGGCAAGCCTACTCCATCTCAACATTGTCCCAGGCACCAGTGTCCCGATAAGTGTAGGCAAAGATTGCCTCCTGACACTGTATAAATCATCTAGTAAAGATGTAAAGGCCTAAGTTTTTATAGGGAGGCGTTGTGATCGGAGTGTATGAAGATAACAAGAAGTTTGAGCTGACGCCGGCTGCTGAAGAACTCAATCAGAGGTGTAATGGGAAGATTACGCAGCATTTGAACGAGTAAGTCAAAACTAGACCGGTCAAGTTTTAGACGACTTGTGCACGTCGCGCTTTACTTACAAACTCCACTAAACTTCTGTCAAAATTGAAACTCTGTTTAAACTATTAGGCCTCTATTAATAGACTCGTATTAACTTCTGTCAAAGTTGCAACACGGATTTATTGCCATCCTTATTTGTCACTGTCTAACAAAAAAGGATGGCAATAGTTAAGAGGCCTGCAACCGGCGAATTTCTATAAAAATGTAATACCGAAATCATTTAAAAGGAGATTGACCATTTTTGTATGGACGTTGGACCAAGTGCTGCCCAACATTGAATCATAGTGCATAATGTTCCTTAGACTAATACTAGTCTGTAACAAAAAGCGCTTCAAAATCTATCCGAGGAGTATTGAGAAAAAAATATATAAGTATAGGGTGAATTTTTGAGACGGGACAGTAGGCAGCTACCTTAACCGTTGTAGCTAGAGGAAAACGTTCTTAGGAGACTATTATTAGTTTTTGAAGATATTTCGACCTGCATCCTCTGATTTTGAAAAAAATGTACAGTCAGTGAGAAAATGGGCAATTTACACAAAAACTTTTTTTGATGCCAATCGATCCTGTTTCATCTAAGGATTAAAAGGCTCTATCGAACCAACTGAGGTGAGAGTATTAGAAAAGTCAAAAAACGCTAAAATGTATTTCTGAGACAAGACAATAAGGGCTACCTTAACCGCTGTAGCTAGAGGAAAACGTTCTTAGGAGACTATCCTTAGTTTTTAAAGATATTTCGACCTGCTTTCACAGATTTTGAAAAAATGTACAGTCAGCGAGAAAATGGGCAATTTACACAAAAACTTTTTTTGATGCCAATCGATCCTGTTTCATCTAAGGATTAAAAGGCTCTATCGAACCAACTGAGGTGAGAGTACTAGAAAAGTCAAAAGACGCTAAAATGTATTTCTGAGACAAGACAGTAAGGGCTACCTTAACCGCTGTAACTAGAGGAAAACGTTCTTAGAAAACTATCCTTAGTTTTTGAAGATATTTCGACCTGCATTCACAGATTTTGAAAAAAATGTACAGTCAGCGAGAAAATGGGCAATTTACACAAAAACTTTCTTTGATGCCAATCGATCCTGTTTCATCTAAGAATTAAAAGGCTCTATCGGACCAACTGAGGTAAGAGTACAAGAAAAGTCAGAAACTGCTAAAATGTATTTTTGAGACGGAGCAGTAAGGCCAGCTACCTTAACCGTTGTAGCTACAGGAAAACGTTCTTAGGAGACTACCCTTACTTTTGAAGATATTTCGACAAAATGATGAAAAATGATGGCAAATGACAAAAGATTTCGTACGAAATGTATAATCAAAGTTTTTTGCGTTTTCTGATTTTTAGTACTCTTGCCTCAGTTGGTCCCATAGAGTCTTTTAATCCTTAGATGAAACAGGATCGATTGGCATCAAAAAAAGTTTTTGTGTAAATTGCCCATTTTCACGCTGACTGTACATTTTTTTTTTAAATCTGTGAATGCAGGTTGAAATATCTTCAAAAACTAAGGATAGTCTCCTAAGAACGTTTTCCTCTAGCTACAGCGGTTAAGGTAGCCCTTACTGTCTTGTCTCAGAAATACATTTTAGCGTTTTTTGACTTTTCTAGTACTCTCACCTCAGTTGGTTCGATAGAGCCTTTTAATCCTTAGATGAAACAGGATCGATTGGCATCAATAAAAGTTTTTGTGTAAATTGCCCATTTTCACGCTGACTGTACATTTTTTTTTAAATCTGGGAATGCAGGTCGAAATATCTTTAAAAACTAAGGATAGTCTCCTAAGAACGTTTTCCTCTAGCTACAGCGGTTAAGGTAGCCCTTACTGTCTTGTCTCAGAAATACATTTTAGCGTTTTTTGACTTTTCTAGAACTCTCACCTCAGTTGGTTCGATAGAGCTTTTTAATCCTTAGATGAAACAGGATCGATTGGCATCAATAAAAGTTTTTGTGTAAATTGCCCATTTTCACGCTGACTGTACATTTTTTTTTAAATCTGGGAATTTAGGTCGAAATATCTTCAAAAACTAAGGATAGTCTCCTAAGAACGTTTTCCTCTATCTACAACGGTTAAGGTAGCTGCCCTACTGCCCCGTCTCAAAAATTGACCTGTATGAACCCGTGGATGTTTTTTTTTAAATATTATTTTTTTAATATCTCTTCATGTAAGGAAAAAAATAAAGGTATACCCATGCCTGGGCAGCATTTGGTCCAAAATGGTCAATATCCTTTAAGCATTTGTTTATCAGTTTATGTTGTTAGATTAAGAGAGTAGGTATTTATCTAGGTTCCTGTTAAACTTTTGTTCCGAAAAACTTACCTAAAAAGAAATGTAAGCAGATTGAATTGAAATCTTTGTAGGTACACCAAAAATGGCATTTTTTCTTTTTATTTGTTCTATAGTAAGTTTTTTGGAACAAAAGTGTACCAGGAACCTAGATAAATACTGCCTTTATCCAAATAATAACATAAAGTGATAAAAATATGCTCAAATTTTAAATTATTTTGGTATTACGTTCCTAGGTAAGTAGGTACGTTCGCCGGTCCCTTAAATCCGTGGTGCAACTTTGACAGAAGTTGAGTGGAGTTTATTAATAGAGGCCTTAGGTACCATCCTTTTTTGTTAAGGTGGGTTCAGACGCTCGCGTGCTTGTTCGCGTGCGCGTCTTCTGTCGCGTTCGGTCTCCTTGAAATGAGAGCACGCTCTAATCATATCTGTCTCTTTGAATGTCTGTTTGCTCGCGAGCGTGTGAACGCCGGCGCTGCATTATACCGCGTTCACACACTTCCATTGTCATTTCTTTTTAAATTTTCTCAGCGCGCCTTACGCTTGATCTGAGAACTTCTATCTACAATGTTGTGACATTTAACTCAAAAAATTACAGTGCAAAATTTAATTTAGGCTAACATTCTATGAAGCCCATCATAATATAAAACTTTTCTGTTATTCAGATTGTCATGTCAGATGAAGTTAGGCAACGCTTTCGTGATAACGGACGTGGCGGAGTATAGCGCCGTCGCCCTCGCTTGTCTCGGACCCAAGAACCCAGGGTATGATGCACTGGAGTCACTTGACGTCACCCAGGTAATAAACTTAGCACTTCACATCTTTACTAGATAAAGTAAGTTCGTATGAGCAAGTGGCCAACTCTGGTGACTGAGTTTTTGGGCAGCCTAAAGACCTCCGTCATGTCATAACAGCTTAAAAGTCGGGACCGACAATTTAACGTGCCCTCCGAAGCATGAAAGCGCTCAGCTGATACTACCATTTGCGGTCAGGCGGTTACCCATCCAAATTATGACCGCGCACAACACTGCTTAACTTCAACGACTAGCTGCCGCCCGCGGCTTCGCTCACGTGGTACCTGGATAATTAGCCTATTTCCTATTCCAAGTCATTATCTATCTATATTTTAAATTTCAGTCAAATCGGTTCAGTGGATGTCGAATTATAGAGGAACAAATATACATCCATCCAAACATCCAAACTTTCGCATTTATAATATTAGTGTGATATGTGTGTTGTAAAGAGGAGGCCTATATCCAGCAGTGAGTGCAACCAGGCTGAGATGATGATGATGATGTGTGTTTGTCAGGAGAATGTCCGGTGGGCGGTGGGCGCGGGCGTGCGAGCGTTGCAGCGGCGCTGTGTGGAGCGCATCCTCGTAGACACCGCGGGACAGCCCGCCGCCGCCGCCGAGGCCGCGCAACTCGCCGCTTGGATGTAAGTGAAATGTTGGGGTTTTGTGAGGTAGGAAAACACAACCGGCTTAAGTGAAGTTCGTGTATTCTCTGCAAATGCACCGTGCAAGGTGCTAATTCTTAGATCAGTATTTTACTAAAAATGCTGCATAGACTAATACAATACATAAGAACGACAAGTATAGTACGCGCCTCTGGCTAATCACTCGACAAAGATGCGCAATTCTTAGGCCTAAGAGCGGGACAGAGCTTATCACGCTCGTCATGCCCGGATCACACGCGCGCGTGCAAACAGACATTCAAGGGAAACAAACAAGGAACCTTTTTTGTCCATCAGATACCAAGAGTTCAAAACGATAGATGTGATGTCAACATGTACGGTGTCCGGTCTGGACGGTGTAACGGAGGCGTGGACCGCGGGCAGCGTGCGCGGCGCCGCGCAGAACTGGGCACGGTATCTATCAGACACGCCGGCTAATGTGATGACACCGGCGGACCTGGCACAGGTAACACCCTAGCAGTGTTAAGATGGGGTCCCACGGCCCGTGTTATCACAGGCCAGGCCGGATCGCGCCACGCCTGTGGATGCCTGTGCGACTGATTGCGTCTCGCGCCGAGCCGTTCCCGAGGTGTGTGTCGGCCTATACCGGCCGACACACCGTGGAAAGCTAAAATCGGTAACACGTTACCGATTTTAGCTTTCCACTTTCTGTAGGTAGACATAAAATTTTCTTTTTTAATTCCGTAATAGATATTGTTCCATCTTTTAAATTACTTTTTATCCGTAACCACGCATCATGGACATCGTTCTTATTAATTCGAGCTATTCCAAAGCGCTGGTTCATTTTCGTGGAGAGTTAGAACCGACGCAGACGCGCGCGCAAAGGCCGCGGCAGGCACCGTTGCCCCGCGCCTTTGAACTTACCGACTCTTGACGGATCGGACGGGCGGCCGCGGGCGACGACAGGCATCATCGAGTGCGATGGTTCCCATGGCCAGTCGGTCTGGCCTGGCGCGATCTGGACTGTAATTTTACAGGCCGTGGGACCCCAGCTTTATTCAGACCTTCTCGGATTGTATTCCTTAACATGGCCGCACACCTATCCGCGCCGAATTCTCTAAGTCAGCGTTTCCTAACCTTTTCAGTCCACGGAACCCTAGGAAATCGAGCAAAATACTAAGGACCCCCAGGGGTCCGCGGACCACAGGTTAAGAAACGCTGCTCTACTAAGTACTCCCAGATTTGGACGATTGTGATGGCAGGTGTGCGAGGTTTCATACGATTTCATTTAAGAATTCTAAAATTCGATTCTTTCGGCGCGGATAGGTGTGCGGCCACCTTAAAGATCATTAGCTCTTTTTTAATAATTGATGAAGGGATAAAAAAAACTTAGGCCTTTACATCTTTACTAGGTGCCAGGAGGCAATCTTTGCCTAAACTTATCGGGACACTGTAGTGCCTGGGACAATGTTGAGATGAAGTAGGCTTGTAGCACCTACACCATCCTCTCACTGAAGATATGTCGGGAGTTTTTCAATAAGTTTAGTGACCTATCAGCCAGTTGTAATTGTTTGCACTAATTTCCGTTGTGTAACATTCCAGGCGGCCATAGACATGTTGTGTTCACTCGGCGTGACGGTAGAGGCGCACGGTCGCGAATGGATAGAGGCGCAGAATATGCAGGTATCTATTACTTGTGTCACATACAAACCATGTGGTTTTTATTTACATAATCAAGTGATACAGGTTTATTGAATTTAAAGGCTCCTGAACTAGTTGAAAACTGTGTTTTTTACTCTTTCACGCAAAAAGTAATGAACGGATTTTAATGAAACTTAGAATATACATAGGTACTTAGTATAAGACCTGGAATAACACAGGCTACTTTTTATCCGGGAAGGTATCACGTGAGCGAAGCCGCTGTCTGAAGCTAGTGTATGATATTTAGAAGGTAGAAGTATGATGAGACGTACAGTTGTTACAATGGATCTAGGCATTCGTGAAGTTAGGCTTTTCGCTGCGCAGTAGAAAATTTTGTAAGAAAAAGTTGCACTGCGCGTCGAAACGGCTAAATTCACGAATGCCTAGCTCCGTTGGAAGAAGTGTAAACCGGGTGTATCCAATTGTGATGTATTTGCAGGCGTTCTTAGCGGTGGCGCACGGTTCGTGTTCCGAGCCAATGTTCATAGAGTGCGTGTACAAAGGCGCCGGGGGCTCACAGCCGCCCATACTGCTCGCCGCTAAAGGAGTCACCTTCGACAGGTAACACCACACTGATACACATTACATACAGTTGGGCCGACGGATCTAGGCGTTCGTAAAGTCAGGCTTTTCGCTGCGCAGTAGAAAATTTTGTATGAAAAAGTTGTACTGCGCATTGAAACGGCTAACTTCACGAACGCCGAGATCCGTTGGCCGTACTGTACACGTTTGCATACAGCCTTTAAAACTGCCGCATATTGAGCCTCTAGTCTCGATCACTAGTGGCTCAGAACTGCAGTACATTGAGTCACTAGTAGCAACCATCAAACGCGACCACTGGTGGCTCAGAGCTGCAGCACATTAAGCCAATAGTCGCGACCACTAGAAACTCAAAGCTGTAGCACATTGAGTCATTATCCGTGACCACCAGTAGCGAGCAAGAGCGACTCTCGCAGCTCGTGTCGTGGCTCGGAAGTATCTCGAACAATCCGCTCGGTTTGCGCCGATATTATGGCACAACTCTATTCTGAAGCTAATAGCGAAGACCTGTAATTGGCTCACTGTTTCTACTATAGTAATTTAAGGACACCTTGTAAAGCTGTTGGTTTTCCGAACACAAATAAATAAATAAATAAACAAAATGTATGAAAAGCGCGTCCGCAAATTGTGGCGGCCACTAATATCCGCCACCCAGTGTGCGGCACCCCTAAACCCCCCTTATATACGCCCTTGGATACGGTATCTAACACGTTACATGCTACATATCTAAGACCTTACCTGCCACCCTGCTTATTATCTGTATGAATGTTCCAGCGGTGGTCTGTGCCTGAAAGAGTGTTCTAGTATGTCTGAGAACCGCGGCAGTATGGCCGGCGCCGCCGTCGTGCTGGCCACCATCAAAGCATGTGCAGAACTCAAGGTACGCACCTAAATTGTTCTCAATTGTTTCGTTATGTCCGTCTGTCTGTCAGTCCGTCTGTCCGAGGTTTTACCAAGAGACCGTTAGTATTAGAAAGCAGTAATTTTGTTTATCAATGTGTATATCAATTACGCCGACAAAGTGGTAAAATAAAATTTTGGAAAATATTTTTTTTAGGGCAGCTTCTCTACATGTGAAGATTAAACTTTAAAATTTATCTAAAACTTTAAAAGGAAAACTATACTTAGCGGTTAAGATAACTTTATTAGTTTAGCAGTAGGTAATAGTCGTTGAACTTGGGCCAAATACAGAATCCTTAGAATAATTCCTTTAAAGTGACTAATAAAGGACAACATAATCATTATATATTTATTATGATAAAGAGCTACTACGGAACTCTACGCTGCACGTGGCCCGACACGCACTTGGCCGGTTTTTTTTTTTAATTTGTCTTAGAAGTAACTATAAATTTAAAGTTACGCAATCAGTGGTCCGGTTTGTATGGAGTGTTGTCTCCCAGGTGCCGATAAACATCAGCGCCGTGATCCCATGCTGCGAGAATATGATCAGCGGACAATGTATGAAGGTGGGCGACGTCGTGAGGGCGCTCAACGGAATGTCTATTATGGTACGAGTATAACAACTTTTAAGGCAGATTTCTGTCACGTATGGAATGCCCACCAGCCCGATGGACTGATGATATAGTGAAGGTAGCGGGGAAGCATTGGATTCGACTGGCTCAGGACCGAGATACGAGTAAGTGGCGTGAAAATGAGGAGGCTTATATGCCTACATTTTTAATACTAACATAGTTCACTAAGTCACTACTAACAACCTATGGATGTAACAGTCTGAAATAAAGAATTTTTATTTTATTTTATTTTTATTTTTTTACTAGCGGACGCCCGCGGCTTCGCCCGCGTGGACTACTATTTTTCTTATCCCACGGGAACCCTGCAATTTTTTGGGATAAAAAGTAACCTATGTCCTATTCCTGGTTATCATCTATCTACATTCCAAATTTCATCAAAATCGGATTAGCAGTTATGGAGATATGTGGCAACAAACATTCACACACGCACACACACGGACTTTCGCCTTTATAATATTAGTAGGATACTCAGCAGTGGGTGGATGTGGGCTGATTAGATAGATAGATGGAATGCTAGCTTCTGCAAAATGTGGGCATGTACCTATTATATAGGTTTTTGGACATCACGAACATGTATCGGCGACGAATACAGTCGCGTCATCATATCGAGCAGTATATCGTTATTTTTTTTATTTGAAATTTTCTAAATTTGAGTGGCTACTGAAGGCTAGTCGACAAGCTAGAATAACTAGCTAGACGTACTGTAAGTCCTAAGACTAGCGTCATTGGCTAGCAGCGCAGCGACTCTTGCGAATAGATTGTAACTATGCTGATAATTTCTATCTATTTAGCAAGTAGGATTAGCGAATTAAAAATATGAAGATCAGAAGCGCGAGGCTAACGGAACTTTTGTAACCAAAAATATAGATTAGTTTTGCCACTTGCTTAGCTACAATACTCACAGGATTTAGGCATTCGTGAAGTTAGCCGTTTCGATGCGCAGTGCAACTTTGTCGTACTAAATTTTCTAGTGCGCAGCGAAACGGCTAACTTCACGAATGCCTAGATCCATTGTGAGTAGTGTAGTAGTGTATTCGTTGTCCAGGTGGAAGACACAGATTTGGAGGGTCGACTTATGTTGGCCGACGCGCTCGTGTACGGACAGACCACCTACAAACCGGAGCTCGTCATAGACGTCGCTACTCTTACACGTAAGGTTTTATATTTACATAACTTATGGCTAATAAAAAACCGACTTCAATGTTATAAACAGCAATTTTCTGCACTCTCGAGGTGCATTTCTTCAAAACTCAGATAATCCTCGACATCCTCCAGTCAGTGGCTCTGGTCTGGTCATTTCTGCGTCCTGTTCCACCGTACCACTGGGGGTATCGTCGGTGGTACAGTGGGGCAGTCGTGTGCCTGGGCACCGCTGGCACCGCCCTAGTCTACGGCACTGACGAAGACACACAAACAGGTGCATATATGGTTACAGATGGCGTGTCGCTAGCGACAGGTGGAGGCGCGTTCGGTTGTTTCACCTCTCAAGAAGCAGGCTGGGCCGCGTTGCAGGCGGCGGGCGGCGCCGCGGGGGACCGACCGTGGCGGCTGCCGCTGTGGAACTACTACATCAAACAAATCACAGGTACGTCATTCACAAACATACTGCTTTATAGTCGAATTGCTCATTGTACGAACTAAAAATATATGAAAAATGACATTTTGACCGTCAATTTTAGTGCGTATAATTAGAAATACGACTATAGATCATTTTCTATATCGTAACAGTCGATAGGTAACTCAAGCATAAGGCTGAGACTGTCTCAACCTTATGCTTGAGTTACCTAATTTCGTTATTCATACACTAGCAGCGCCATCACGGCGTTGCCCCCGTAGTGATGGTATATGGTGATGATGATAAAAAGTTGCAGCCTTCCTCAAGAGTTTAGCTATCAAATGCAAAAATATTTTTTTCAAATCGGACTTGTAGTTTTTGAGATTAGAGCGTTCACACAAAAAAACTCTTCCACTTTATACTACTTTATATAATTAGTATAGATGTCTTCTCGTCTTTGTCACGAGATGTGTGAATAACGAAATTCTATTGCTTATTTTACTAAATAATATCACTTGAGTCACTTTGAATCGTCTTCAGAGCTAAGTGATCCTCCTTTTCTTAGACGACCACTGACACCTTATTTACAGTGGACATGGACAAACAATAAACACATCTCTCGTCTCCGCTTCGGTGGAGTCTCACTGAGACTTGATATAGGTAGCGTAATGTTGCAGAAGTACCTATGTAACAAATTAGAACAATATCTTTGGTCTTACGGTACGATGTTTTTTGTTTCAGACGATCTTTCAGTGGATTTGAGAAATAGTGGCTCGGGAACCGCTTCTCCTTGTCTTGGAGCAGCATTTCTAAAGGTACCTATTTAAAAAGTATGATCCTAGATTTGAAATCTTCAGGTTTTCAAGTTATGAATGCTATAGAGCAGTGTGTTGGACATGGTAATTCACAATGTCTGTCTAATGTAAGTGGAGAACTGTCGTCTCTGCCTACCTCTACAGAAAGGGCTGAAGCTCTCTTGGCGCAGCTCCTTGATAGATCGTTGAAGTTATAGAATAGTAAATAAAAGGAAATATTTAAATTTACGACTATCTGGGCGACCACAATAGCCGAGCGCTTCCGTGCTTTGGAGGGCGCGTTAAGGTTGCGGTACGTGGAGCTCGGAACTTCTCTTCCAACGTATCTATCTAAATTGTTCGTCCTTGTCACGCAAAAAACTCTATGTAGGTATGTATAGGTGTACTACTCAGTCTACTATGAGCAATCACAGCCCCGATTGGCAGTATTACCTCTACCTAATCTGTGATTGGCAGATATGAGTCTGACATGAGGCCCGCCCTTTTTTGCGCGATTCAGGACGCATTACGCGCAGCTACTGTTCAATAATTTCAAATACAAATGCATCAGGACGTTTGGCTCAGTGGTTGTGAGCTCCGCTTGCAGCGCGGTAAGTACTTGCGGAATGGAGATCAATTCCTGTTGATATTGAGTTTTTGCATCTTTGGAGAGGCCAAAAATGTTATATTGTCAGTCACTAATGAATAATGTTCATTTTATTTCATGTAATCGTTAGATAAATGTATGGTAAAAATGCTTTTTTTGGAAATTTATCTACAATATCTAGGTAATTACCTACCCATCTTACTCTCAAGATTTTTAGGGAGGGATGAGATCGATATTATGACGCTAGACAGAATATGTGGGTTGTTACCTATATAAGTCGGTACACAATTACCTAAATTTTCAAAGGGAAGTAGGTACCTAAGTAGGTACTTACCTATGTTTTTTTCTGTCCAATGTCTATAGGTAAGTAGGTACTTACCTAACCTACCTAACTACTGAAGTCACAACGGATGTTTGTCCCTCTGAAATTAGGGGGCGTCCATTAATTAAAATTAAAGAATAAAAATTAAAGGTGATTTTTGCGATTTTTCAACCCCCGCCCCCCCTCCCCCCTTGGTGAGATGTCCTGAGATTTGGCTCGATCCCCTCCCCCACCCCCTAATCTCACGTGAGAATAAAAAAATAATCTTAAACAGGTACCTACCTAGATTTGCCGAGACCTCCCTTTCATTTTTAATCCCACATGGGATTAGGTGCGATTTGGCTCAACCCCCTCCCGCCCCCTAAAAGCCTGACGTAATTAATGGATGCCCCCATAAGTGCAACAAAGGATAACGCATATTTAGGTACTTATGACGTGGCGAATCAATTGGTGGTACCAATACGCTGAGAAGGCTGGAGCCTAGGGCGGCAGATTTTAGGGGCGGCAAATAGGGAACAATTTTTTTTGTGTTACAGAAAAATAATATTTACCTATATTTATTGATAATGCTATGTTATTATGTACACACAAACAATTCAACATGTAAGTAATGTTTTAAAAATTGTTAGAGTGAGAGCTTTTCTTGCTTAAAACTTTTTTCCATAATTGGATTTGAAACGAGCGATAAAGGCGGTGCGTTTAGATGGGCCCGCGAATTACAGTAGTATCCCGAAAATTTCCAACAGTTTACCTGTTGATCATGTTTGTTTCTGTAGCTGTAATCAGCACGTGTAAGGTCGTCATGTACGAAAAATCCCTATGTGTACCGAAGAATTTTTATTTTCATTAATCATTAAATTTCACATAATCAATCATCAACCAATCAAACATCAATAGGTATCCGTACCCCTATTATAAATGTGAAAGTGTGTTTGTTTGTTTGTTTATTTGTAGTTGAATCACGTCAAAACGGAGCGACGGATTGACGTGATTTTTTGTGTGGAGATAGTTGGAGGGCTGGAGAGTAACATAGGCTACTTTTTATCCGGGTACAACTCGAGCGAAGCCGCGGGCACCAGCTAGTTTATAATAAAACTGTAACAGGTCAAATTCTGTACATTGAAGATATTTTGAAATTTTTTTTGGAGGGCTCTCTATTGTCGATACTGAAGCCAAAACTGTAATTTTTTTCATTCATGTCTGTCTGTCCGTATCATGGCCGCGCATTACGTCGAAACTACTGGTTGGATTTAAATGAAACCTGGTATTATTTGAGTGCATACTACGAGGTCTAATATAAAATACTTTTAATCCTGAAATTCAGCACGGTTCCCTAGGGAGAGGGGATGAAAGTCAAAATAAGTATCTGGTTGTAATTCATGAGCGCGTAGTCCGATTTCATTGATTCTTTTTAGGGTTCCGTACCTTACAAGGTAAAAAAAGGAACCCTTATAAGGTCACTTTCTTGTCCGTCTGTCTGTCTGTCTGTCACCATCGATTATCTCAGGAACGGGAGGAGCTAGCAAGTTGAAATTCATACCATATACTGAGGTCTATAGTCCCTATTGTGAGTATAAAAATCAAGGTCCTGAGTCAACACTATAAAAAGATATAGGCAAATTTAGGTTTTCGTGAAAACTTGTAAGTACCAAAACTTACCTTAATTATCAACTTTTTTTATTTTTCGGAATTTTTCCTTTACTTGCGCTGTAAGGCCTTGCTTGTAACCAAAATTGACAATTCTAGGTCAACCAGAAGTACCCTAGAGGTTTTGGGTCGAAAACCTAAATGGTAGTTCCCGTTGACCTAGAATCACGAAATTTGGCAAAAAGCAAGGCCTTATAGCAGAAATAAAGGAAACATTCCAAAAAATTAAAAAAGTTGAAAGTTAAAGGGTGTTCCCATACATACATACATACATAGTTGACGCCAATTAAGATTGTCTTCTGAGTTGTATGAGCGCTCATACAATTAAGCGAACTAGCTTAATTGGCACCATCCTCAAATAAGGTAAATAAATAAAATTGTGCTATTGTGTGAAAGTAAATAAAAGAAAATATTTATTGCAATATTATGCTCGTGTGCGCAGAACATTTGCGGCGCTGCTATCGCAGAACTAGGATGTGTACAAACAAAATTACTAATTGTTCAATAACTTAATGGGTATAATGGGTAAGTACGGAACCCTCGGTGTACGAGTTCGACTCGCACTTGACCGGTTTTTACTTTGTTTGAAAGTAAGTACTTTATATATTGTTCCGTAAAAATTTCAAGGTCATCGGTTTTGTAGTTCCGAAATTACAAACAGCCGGAATCCTTGACACCCGGAATGCACAGGAACCGTTGAATGTACGGCTCATCTTAAGCTGGTGTGCAAACAACTCCAAACGAGTTGTCGGTGCTGGTTGTTGTTGTTGGTGCTGGTTGTTGTTGTTGGTGCTGAGGTAATTGTCTAGGGGTCTAAAGTGGCCACTTTTGATGAAAAATCAGATGTTTCATAGATGCTTCATCTATGAAACATCTGATGAAACATCAAATGCTTCATAAATGCTTCATATATATGCTTCTTAAATGAAGCATCGATGCTTCATCAATGCTTCATCGATGCTTTATAGATGCTTCATATATGAAGCATCGATGAAGCATCTATGAAACATCTATGAAGCATTTCACAAAACATCTTTTTTGACAGATCTATGTGCGAGGTTAAATTTATTTTTAGAAAGTAAATAGGTTGAATGGAAAACGGATGGCTGAATGCAAAACCCATGCGAAGCCAAATTTAAGAAAAAAAAAACCTCAGACCCGCTCCCGCGACAATTTACCTTTTTTATTTATTCGTGTGCCTCAAAAATATTTCCATATGTCCATCAGGGTGGCGCAGTGCAATCATTTCTATAAAAAAACTAAGTAGGTACCTACCTATTTAATTTATAAAAATAAATTTAACCTCGCACATAGATCTGTCAAAAAAGATGTTTTGTGAAATGCTTCATAGATGCTTCATATATGAAGCATTTATGAAACATCTATGAAACATCTATGAAGCATCGATGCTTCATAGATGAAGCATATGAAGCATTTATGAAGCATTTGATGAAAAGTCAGATGTTTCATAGATGAAGCATCTATGAAACATCTGATTTTTCATCAAAAGTGGCCACTTTAGACCCCCTGTATTTGGTAGGATCAGAAGAATCTCATCTATTTTGAACTGTTAAAACCTAGTGAAACAATCACGGGAGGCCGAAAACAGCCACAATATGCGACATGTTATGAATCCATTATTATTCATCATGACAACAATGTTCTGTGGTGCTGAGGGCGAAGGCCCGCCTGAAACACAGAAGGTTGCAAATTTAATTCCCTTTGCCTGCCTGTGAGACAAATGTATGTGTGATCTACGAATCTCTGTCTCAAAATGATTCTCTCAAGAAGGCAAAAAGTCGTAGATTCTGACGAAAACTTTGAATAAAATACCTACGTTGTAGCACAGAATTATGCGACAAAGTTCAATTCAGCTCGCGTAAACGTTCTTTGCCTAGTGCAATATGCACTGACACGTGCCTATACAAATTCTCTCTGTCTAACGCATAACTCTGTCACTGTCTGGCGCGGAGTGACGCGGAAGGGTTGTCGAGTTGTCACGCGATAGGTATTAGAGCCGAGTGGCAAGTGGGAACCCTGCCAAGGCCCGCCCAGGCGGGCCCACCAATGTACTTGTAGCTTCGTACCTAAAGTGCGGAGTGCGCGTAATTAGTAATTAGGTAAATAAATCTGTTTATATTCTTATGTTTTGCTTTTTAGTGCAAGTATATTTTAAAGTCGGTTAAGTATTTTATTTTTTATTTTTTCATTTTAGTGTTTATTTTTTATTAAGAATGATGTCATCTTACCTACCTAATGTGTTTCGCTCATCAAGCCCTTTCATTTGATATCCATGTCACTACTACTATACTACTAAAAACTAAGATACTGAAAACCAGCGCTCTAACAGCCATGGCGCTGCTGGAGCAAATGCTGAGGGGTAACCTTATTTTCTTGTCAATATAATGTAGCATTTCTGATTTGTGTTGTATGTATCGTAGTGGCGAAAATAAAACTTATTTCTATTTCTATTTTACTAAAAAGTTCCATGGAACAGGTCCTGACTCCATCATCAGATCAGATCGCTGTCACCATATTATTATATTACATTGTGTCGGAACTTCACAGATATGCTGTGTTTTTACTCAATCGGCCAATTTATTGAGGAGTTCTGTTGAGCAGCTCTTGACTCCATCATCAAATCAGCTCGTTGTCACCATATTATTAAATTGTAATTGAAACTTGATAGATATACCGAGTTTCGACTCAATCGGCCTATTCACTGAGGAGTTCTGTTGAACAGCTCTTGACTCCATCATCAGATAAGCTTGATTGATACCATAATATTTCATTGTCACCGAGAATAATTATAAGTGTGCAAAATTTCAGCCCGATAGTTCTACAAACACAATAAATAACCATAAAATTTGAGAGTTCCCCTCGATTTCTATGGGATCCCCTCATCAGATCCTCCACTTCTGGAGTATATCCTTTGTAACCAAAAAAAAATAATTGTCAAAATCAGTCCACAATTGACGGAGAAATGGCGTAACACACACACAAAAAACAAAAAAATATATACCTAAAATAAAAAAAAACACAGTCGACTTGAGAGCCTCCTCCTTTTTGAAGTCGGTTAAAAATAATATTACACAAATCATAAAAGTTACAATTTCATTAACAAAAAAAATGTAATTAATATGATTGTGATGTGGTATCGAGTGTAGGGGCGGCAAAAGTTGAATAGCCTACTGGCGGCAAATTTGGAAATCCGCCACTGTTATAGGCAGTAGAGTAGGTAGGTATCTATGTAAGCGAGATAAAACATAATACCTACCTAACAGCCAACATCAGAGAGACAAATGTAAAATATACTAGGTTCCGCCCGCGGCTTCGCTCGCGTGATACCTACCCGGATAAAAAGTAGCCTATGTTTTATTCCAGGTCATAAATTATGGTAAGTATAGGTACCTACCTATATGTATTCCAAGTTTCATTAAAATCCGTTCAGTAGCACTGGCGGTCGCAGACTTTGATCTTGGGGGGGGGGGGGTCACTAGTTTTGGTAGTGCGTACCTACCTCTCTTTTTGCTGGATGTTACAGGTTTCTCAAGGATTTTGAGGGGGGGGGGGGGGGGGTCGTGACCCCCATGACCCCCCCCCCCTCGAACCGCGCGTGTATCAGTAGTTTTTGCTTGAAAGAGTAACAAACATACAAACATCCCTAGATAGCGGTACATCTATACATCCATACATCCTCACAAACTTTCACACTGTAAAATTATTAGTAGGATGGAAAAGCCCCTCTTGGCAGATTCAAATGGCCCGCCGCACAATGGTCCCGAATTTGGTGCTCCATACACATAGAAACCAAAACTCGATTTATTAATTTTTTTTTATTGGGGATTGTTCTAGTACACAATTCTTATTCAAATATGTAGGTACAGTCACCATAGCAAGCTTCATGATGGAATAAAAAAATATTTAGTTTTTTTTTGTATGGAGGAGAACACTTAAATAGGATTATCTCTCGACTCTTAGAAACTCAAGGGCTGCCGCTTATAGAGGATGTACACCCACACGAGGCCGTCCTCATAAGCCACCAATCTCGCACAGCTGGGCACGGTTTTAGCACCCAGAGCAAACTGAATATTCGAAAATTTGCCTACTACACCAAAACTAGAATTTCTTAAATGTTTGCATGGTAGATTGTTCTAATTCACTATTTTTATCTAACTATGTAGGTACAGTCACCATAGTACGCTTTACGTAAGAAAAAAAAAATATTTTGTCTTTTTTTGTGTATGAATGAAAACACTTAATTCGGATTTTCTCTCGACTCATAGAAACTCAAGGGCTGCCGCTTATACAGGGTGTACACACTCATGAGGCTGTCCTTATAAGCTACCAATCTTGCACGTCTGGGCACGGTTTTGGCCAAAAAACTAATAATTCGAAAATTTTACAGCAATACCGAAACCAAGATTTCAAAAAAGTTTGCATGGGGGATTGCTCTGATACACGACTTTTATCAAAAAATGTAGGTACAGTCACCATAGCAAGCTTCATGACGGAATAAAAAAATATTTAGTTATTTTTGAATGGAGCAAAACACTTAAATTGGATTATCTCTCGACTCTTAGAAACTCAAGGGCTGCCGCTTATACAGGGTGTACACCCACATGAGGCCATCCTCATAAGCTACCAATCTCGCACGGCTGGACACGGTTTTGGCACCCAGAGCAAAATGAATATTCGAAAATTTGTCAACTACACCAAAACTAGAATTTCGTAAATGTTTGCATGGTAGATTGTTTTAATTCACTATTTTTATCTAATTATGCAGGTACAGTCACCATAGTAAGCTTTACGTAAGAAAAAAAAATATTTTCTCTTTTTTTGTGTATGGATGAAAACACTTAATTCGGATTTTCTCTCGACTCTTAGAAACTCAAGGGCTGTCGCTTATACAGAGTATACACACACATGAGGCTGTCCTCATAAGCTACCAATATTGCACGTCTGGGCACGGTTTTGGCACCCAGAGCCAAAATACTAATAATTCAAAAATTTTACAGCATTCCCGAAACCAAGATTTTTAAAAAGTTTGTATAGGGGATTGCTCTAATACACGATTTTTATGTAAAAATGTAGGTACAGTCACCATAACAAGCTTCATGACAGAAAAAACAACTATTTAGTTCTATTTTTGTGTGGAGGATAACACTTAAATTGGATTATCTTTCAACTCTTAGAAACTCAAGAGCTGCCGCTTATACAGAGTATACACCCATATAAGGCCGTCCTCACAAGCCACAAATCTCGCACGGCTGGGCACGGTTTTGGCGCCTAGAGCCAAATGATTATTTGAAAATCTATAAACTACACCGAAAGTAAAATTTAAAGCTTGCTGTCGTGACTGTACCTACATATTTAGATAAGAATAGTGTATTAAAGCAATGTCCCATGCAATCCCCCATGCAAACATTTACGAAATTCTAGTTTTGGTGTAGTTGACAAATTTTCGAATATTCAGTTTGCTCTGGGCGCCAAAACCGTGCCCAGCCGTGCAAGATTGGTAGCTTATGAGGACGGCCTCATGTGGGTGTACACCTTGTATAAGCGGCAGCCCTTGAGTTTCTAAGAGTCGAGAGATAATCCAATTTAAGTGTTTTCCTCCATACAAAAAATAACAAAATATTTTTTTATTCTGTCATGAAGCTTGCTATGGTGACTGTACCTACATTTTTAGATAAAAATCGTGTATCAGAGCAATCCCCCATGCAAACTTTTTTGAAATCTTGGTTTCGGTATTGCTGTAAAATTTTCGAATTATTAGTTTTTTGGCCAAAACCGTGCCCAGACGTGCAAGATTGGTAGCTTATAAAGACAGCCTTATGTGTGTGTACACCCTGTATAAGCGGCAGCCCTTGAGTTTCTATGAGTCGAGAGAAAATCCGAATTAAGTGTTTTCATTCATACACAAAAAAAGACAAAATATTTCTTTTTTCTTACGCAAAGCATACTATGGTGACTGTACCTACATAATTAGATAAAAATAGTGAATTAGAACAATCTACCATGCAAACACTTACGGAATTCTAGTTTTGATGTAGTTGACAAATTTTCGAATATTCATTTTGCTCTGGGCGCCAAAACCGTGTCCAGCCGTGCGAGATTGGTAGCTTATGAGGATGGCCTCATGTGGGTGTACACCCTGTATAAGCGGCAGCCCTTGAGTTTCTAAGAGTCGAGAGATAATCCAATTTAAGTGTTTTGCTCCATTCAAAAATAACTAAATATTTTTTTATTCCGTCATGAAGCTTGCTATGGTGACTGTACCTACATTTTTAGATAAAAGTCGTGTATCAGAGCAATCCCCCATGCAAACTTTTTTGAAATCTTGGTTTCGGTATTGCTGTAAAATTTTCGAATTATTCGTTTTTTGGCCAAAACCGTGCCCAGACGTGCAAGATTGGTAGCTTATAAGGACAGCCTCATGAGTGTGTACACCCTGTATAAGCGGCAGCCCTTGAGTTTCTATGAGTCGAGAGAAAATCCGAATTAAGTGTTTTCATTCATACACAAAAAAAGACAAAATATTTTTTTTTTCTTACGTAAAGCGTGCTATGGTGACTGTACCTACATAGTTAGATAAAAATAGTGAATTAAAACAATCTACCATGCAAACATTTAAGAAATTCTAGTTTTGGTGTAGTAGGCAAATTTTCGAATATTCAGTTTGCTCTGGGTGCTAAAACCGTGCCCAGCTGTGCGAGATTGGTGGCTTATGAGGACGGCCTCGTGTGGGTGTACACCCTCTATAAGCGGCAGCCCTTGAGTTTCTAAGAATCGAGAGATAATCCTATTTAAGTGTTCTCCTCCATACAAAAAAAAACTAAATATTTTTTTATTCCGTCATGAAGCTTGCTATGGTGACTGTACCTACATATTTGAATAAGAATTGTGTACTAGAACAATCCCCAATAAAAAAAAAATTAAAAAATCGAGTTTTGGTTTCTATGTGTATGGAGCACTAAATTCGGGACCAACGTGCGCCGTCATTTTGTGACGTCATTACAAAACTACTACTGTTCTATTTATAGACTTTGAAGTTTAAAAACATAACTTCAACTTCTTTCATAACTTCAACTTCATAACTTTAGTACCTATGAAAATTACTTTCTTTTTAACCGACTTCAAAAACAGGAGGAGATTCTCAATTCATAGGAATATTTTTTTATGTAGGTAGGTAGGTATGTTTTTGGAATTTTTTTGATTTGGAAAATTCTTTTTTTGTTTGAAAGGGTCCCAGGTGGTGCCATGGTCATCAGATCAGGTCAGGATCTGATGATGGCGTCAGGAGCTGTTCAACAGAACACATCAGTACCTACCTAAATCTAAATAGGCCGATGGAGCTGAAACTCGTCATCATCATCACCAGCACCATTTTTTGAACAGCTTCTGATTCCATCATCAGGTCAGCTCGCAGTCACCATAGGTACGCATAGGTATTACATATTACATGACATTGTAGTCGGAACGAAACGGAACAAGACAGCTTACATTATGCCGAGTTTAAACTCAATCAGCCTATTTACTGAGGAGTTCTGTTGAACAGTTCCTGACTCCATTATCAGATCCTGACCTGATCTGATGACCATAGCTCCACCTGGTACCCTTTCAAACAAAAAAATAATTTTCCAAATCGGTCCAGGCTCACCTATTCAAGTAGATACTCGAGAAACATACCTACCTACATAAAAAAATATTCCTATGACTTGAGAATCTCCTCCTTTTTTTGAAGTCAGTTAAAAAGAAAGTAATTTTCATAAAAGGGTCTACAAAACCTACCTACCTACATACCATTTAAAATTGAAATAATTGTTCAAAGTAAAAATCAATTCTAATCTACGCTAGGTACACCTATCTAGTTAGTGTGTATACTACCTACACCTATACCTACATACCTATACATCGAGCGAGCTAAAAATTATAAAAAGCGATGGTCGTTGCAAACCAATTTTGCGTTAGTGTGAGTGTCGAAACTCCGCCTCCGGGACTATACACACACATTGAAGACATCCGAGCAACGCGTACGGCAATACTCGAGTTCAGAATTTACAAGAATTTACGATGTACATATTCCGTAATACCAAAAATGATGAATGAAAAGTTAATGATTTCGCAATTTTTTTTGTATGGCCTGTAACTAGACACTCTAAGCTGTGTTCCTATTAAAAGGGTATTACAATCATTGTTGTTTATCATACAGAACAAATGCAACGAAAACACGATATTTTTGCTGTAAAAATGTTAGAAATACAATTTGGTTACATTTTGTTTCAGGTAAGTTTTTTAGATCAAAAGTTTAACAGGAACCTAGATTAATACTTCCTTAATCTAAACTAGTAGTTCGCCCCGAACTGAGATCTCGCGCACCGTTGTGTTGATAGCCTAGATTTGGACTTGTTTCTGACTACCCCTATACCTACGTTAAGTGCTCCTTCTAGTGTTTACCACACAATGATATCTAATGCGCTACCTCAGTATGGTAAAGATTATAGGCATGCATGCAATACATTAAGTCGTGTCGTGTTTATATTCAATAGTTGACCCCGCGAACTTCGTACCGCGCCTCAGGGAAGGCCTCTTAGTTCGAGAAATTATTAAAATAGCAGTTCAATACAAAATGTATGAGAAAATCAATTTCCTCCCCCTCCCCCTCCCCGTCTCTCTCCCTCCCCTCCCCTCCCCCCCTTTCCCTGCCCCTCCCCTTCCCCACCCCTCCCCCTCCCCCTACCCCTCCCCGTCCCCCTCCGTCTCCCTCTATAATTTTGGTACATGCCCAGCCCACTATTTGCAGGAGTTAGCATTTGCATACGTGACAGGTTGCAAGCCCATCGCCGCTATTAGAACGTTAACTGGTTTCCTCACGATGTTTTCTTTCACCGTTTAGAGCTCGTGTTAATGCGCATTTAAATTTTTCTAATCGAAAAATCCATTGATGAGCACGGCCAGGGTTCGAACTTACGACCTATGAATCGAAAATCGAGCACTCTTCCACTCGCCCAACACGGCTTTTATTTTCAATCTCAAGAAAAAATATCAAGAAGCAACTAAAATCATTGCAAACCAAACCACAACGATGCCACACTCTTTGTCTGATAACCAGACCTACGAATACATCGAAACTCTATGAAACGGGAGCTCTTTCCATACATCCGTTAATTGGTTTTCATCATTTTTATTTTTCTCTGTATTTCAAAAACTATAGAACCTAGAAGAAAACTAAAAACCATTTTGGAATGTATAAATTGAGTACTTTCATATGACACCCCACTCAATATATTTGGGTACCTTTGAAAAAAATTTACCCCCTTGGGAACCCCATATCTTTACAACCCCTTCATCGATTACGCTCATACGCTCCACAGCAAATTTCCATAGCACAACCTATTGACCTATCAAGTTTCATACAGATTGGATAAGCGGTTCGATAGTTATGCGAGAACATAAAAATGAAACATACAAATATACAAACATACAAACATACAAACATACAAACATACAAAGCAAAATCGCCTAACTTGCCACTAAGATCTTCGCTCGCTTCGCTCGCTCGATCGATAAGTGCATAAAGTGGTGAAAATACGCTCAAATTTTAAATGATTTCGGTAGTACGTTTGTATGGAGAATTCGTTCGTCGCCGCCCTCTTAAATTGTCGGTTCCGGCTTTCCATTAATCTGTGGAGGCCTTCGGTCTTTACTAAAAACTCCCATCACTTGAGTCTGCCACTAGCTCATACGAACTTACTTTATTTTTACACTTTTTCTGTAAAAAGTTCGTATGAGGAGGTGGTCAACTCTGGTGACGAAGTTTTTAGGCCGCCCAAAGGCCTCCGTCATGGCTTAACGACTTACCGGGAGCCGGGACCGACAATTTAACGTGCCCTCCGGAGGACGGAAGTAGGAGTAATAGTATTGTGGACGGAAGCGCTCAGCTCGTAATACCACTTGCGGTCACCCATCCTAAAAGTGACCTGTCTTTACTAGAAACTCCCTTCACCAGAGTCTGCCACTAGCTCATACGAACTTACTTTTAAAACCGCTAGGTTCTATAAGCTGGCGCAGGCTCGCCGAGTGAACGCCAATGCCAAGTGCCAACGTTTGGACAGCACCATTTGCCTTGCCTTGCCGTTGCTCGCCTAGCTGGCCGAAGTTAATACAAGCGCCAATTTTCATTGATTTAGTTAGAATCTAAAGCGTTAAAAGGGTTTGGCGAGTCTATCTAAAGTTTAGCTTCCGGTCTGCTATGTGACTGTGACTGATACGTGTGGACGGTAGCACTCGCCTTGCATCAATTCGCCTATGCTCGCGCTGGCTTAGGCTCGGCCAAAGAACACATTTTCTGTGTGCTTGAAAATGTGTGATCAATGTATCTGTTGCAGCACTTCGTATGCTGCGACTGGATGCACTTGGACATCACTGGTGTTGGCAAGTTGGCTCACGGCGCGCCGCCCTACCTACAGGCGCACCGCATGACCGGCCGGCCCACACGGACGCTCACAATGCTACTAGAGAACATTGCCAGGGACTGTAAGACGCTGACTGATAATGAGAAGACTGATAAGACTGATAAAACTGACAAAACTGCCACCGCACTCTGCTGTAACCGCTGACTGTGATGAAGGATAGAAGCCGCACAACTAATGCAGAGTGCGCGCAAGATAAGTCTGCGCCCGACTGAATAAAGAATCATAAAGAATGAACATAAATAATAAAATCGCGCAGAGTTATCTTGCGCGCACACTAAAGTATTATTTAGAACGAGTATAAGTGAAAGGAATTGGTTCTATTTAGTTCATTGTTCCGAACTACACAAGCTTATCGCGCAGTTATCTTGCACACACTCTAGTAAGAGTTTTTTAATATTCGATAACGACGCCGTAAATGTAGATTTGTATGAGATCAAACAGCGCCAACTAGATCAAACAGCGCCAAAAATGTGAAACTTAAGCGTAAGGGCTTGTGAATGACATTATTGATCCCATAAAAAAATCCACATTTACGGCGTCGCACAGTGTGGGATTTGCCGTGATTTTCGGACATGGTCTTTTTATTGCATAATTCGTTAGTATTAACGATTTAAAACGTTAGAGTAGAACTCCCGTGTTTCAGTTAAGTTTAGTTTCAGAGATGTGAATTTTTGAAAATACCTATATTTTTTGTGCCAAAAAGTTTTAAAGCGTTGGTGCGCCTACATTATAGGATTATTTAATAATTTGATTTCTGTATACCTAAGGATGTTTCAAGCTGCAATTTTAGAAATTATTTTGAATCTTCTATCTGCTGTAAAACGCGAGTAATTAATTATTTTATATTTTTGGTTTTTATTTTTTTACTCCGAATTTAGGTCGTTGTAGCACATAATTTCTTCATAACACATAGCCCCAGATCCTAAGCAACAATGTGGTAAAAAAACGGAAAGCTAATCTCGCGTGGATTGGAAGTTATTAAATAATAACGTTTTTGCCGAAAACTTTACAGTCGGGGTTGTCACTTTTTAAATAATATTTTTTTTGCCAAAAATAAAGGAACTTATTTTTTTTTTAATTTTCCTTTAGATCGTTTACAACAATCCTACGATTATGCTATTCTCAATTACATTATATTATTGTGCATATTATTGAGGATAACACTTTTTTACATTTAGAATCGCTATATCTCAGAAATGGTGAATCTTAGGAAAAAGAATAAATGGCAAATTTTGTGGAAAATAGCATGATCTACATTTTATATTAATAAATAAATCTGTTTTTCATAAATACCTCGTTTCGTTCTATTACCCAAAAAAAACAAAATTACCCTGAAGGGGTAAATAAATATCCACAGGCACGGTATCACTGAGATTTTCAGCTCCATAAATTTTTTTAAATTTTTTGCCAAAAACGTTCAAAATTTGACCAAATATTTGTGACAACCATAACGAAAAAACTTAAGTCACTGTAACTTCCAATCCACGCGAGATTAGCTTTCCGTTTTTTTACCACATTGTTGGTTAGGATCTGGGGCTATGTGTTATGAAGAAATTATGTGCTACAACGACCTAAATTCAGAGTAAAAAAATAAAAACCAAAAATATAAAATAATTAATTACTCGCGTTTTACAGCATATAGAAGATTCAAATTAATTTCTAAAATTGCAGCTTGAAACATCCTTAGGAATAAAGAAATCAAATTATTAAATAATCCTATAATGTAGGCGCACCAACGCTTTAAAATTTTTTGGCACAAAATATATAGGTATTTTCAAAAATTCACATCTCTGAAACTAAACTTAACTGAAACACGGGAGTTCTACTCTAACGTTTTAAATCGTTAATACTAACGAATTCTGCAATAAAAAGACCATGTCCGAAAATCACGTCAAATCCCACACTGTGCGTCGATATCGAATAGTGAAACTCGAGAGTATTTATGTCGGATTTCCTTATTCAACTTACGAATGACCGCAGGTTTGTCGTGGTAGCAACTTTGTTTGTATGTAATGTGTAGTTTTTTTATCAAAGTTGCTATGGTAATTTGAGTACTAGCGGCAGTTCGTTGTTTATAGAGTCCGGGCATTAGAAGCCAATAGATTCAATAAGACCGGGATCACTTTTGAATCGGATGCATATAGCTATCCTGTTTATGAAAAAAAGCTGAAAGGAGCTGGTTGAATGGAGCTTAGTTTGCATATGCTAGCACCCGTAAACTTGAACTACCTCCAGACTACGAGTACTATCAGAAGATACAATTCTATCAAAATATTGCAAGGGTGCCGAGAAACATGATAGCTACGTAGGTATAGTCATAATAGCATATCACCTTTTACACTGAACTTACTAGAAAATTCAGAGCAAGTTAAAGGCCCAAGAATTATTTATACATGTTGAATTCAATGTTTTTTTTTTGTTACGTTAATTTTTTGTAAAATATTTTTGATGACTTGTCATGTTTTCCACATGGTAGAATTATAATTCTCAACAATATAAATAAACATAAACAAAGATACCTGATGTTTCATTTCAAATAAATTTTAGTAGGTACAGTTGTTCTATCTCAGGAAGTCCGTTTGGTCTTAATTGTGTGTGTTCACATGCACGTTGTTTCTGTGTGCGTAAGCTCGGGATCGCTCAGAATCGGCCCACGCACACAGAAACAAAGTACATGTGCTTCCACACACACAATTAAGACCAAACGGACTTCGTGAGATAGAACAACTGTAATATCATTTACCTTGTTAGAAATGAGTCAGACGCCTACTTATGTAAAAACAATAGTTGATTAGCGTTATCGTGAGCACTGTTACTAATTGAACGTCAGTAAGGTAGGTGAAGTAAACTAATTCATTTTATGAAACTGGTTTTATCAATAGCCATTTCGATAAGAACTTAAACCTATTAACAGATAGAACAATAATTTTACTTAGAAACAGAAACAAACTCAGGATTCGAGTGCAGTGTTTAATCGCACCTCGCGCAATTGACAACACGCTGATGTAAGTTTGCACAATGCTCAAACAATGAATCAAGAAAATATACAATCAATTTCAATCCACAATTACTTCGGATTGATTTATTTTATTAAAAATAAATTATAATTACATGTAATCTGTCACGTTACAAATAAAATTAGCATTACATAATAATAAAATAAGAATAACAACTAAATAAGTCGGTAAAGGGGCGCGGTGCGTGCAGTTAGGTGTCGGCAGGAACGGGGGGGCGGGGGGCGGTGGGGCAAACAAACGCAAAACAACACAAACGGGGGCGAAATGAAACACCGATGCTTATTGACCTAAAAATGAAGAAACATTTATTTTCAGTATGTCTTTTGTAAAATTTAAACAGAATGAATCAAATGTCAGAGAATAACAGAGCGGAGTACTTTCCATTTCGATAGAATTAGTTTACCAACAATAGAAATATAATATTTTACGAGTCATTTACAGATACATTAATGCAGTACCGATAAATCTAATTTATTCGTTTACTGAGTTAGTTAAATTTAAACATTTATTACGATAATGTACACGGAGTCGATTGGAACTATCGCCGGAGCGCGAAGAAGGCGCGGACCGCACAGGAATACAATACTTTTTTTGGATTTTTTAAAATTTTATTCTCACGTACTTTATAAATATCTCATACTTGAAAAAAATTTACATTAAAATGTACCGGTGCGGTTCGGACGCACCGCGGGCGACGAACACACGCACGGCCGGCGCCCGCAGGAGATACACAAATATATATGAGCCGACACGAACCCGATACTTATACCATCACATTGCGACGCACACCTATTCGTTTCCCCTTGTACCGCTACAGTTTAATTTTTCTTACATAGTAAAATTAACGGAATACTTTAAAATCTAAATAAAGAGTAGCGCAGCGCGGCGGCCGGCCTCGGTCGAGGCGGCCGCCGCGCTGGCGCGCATCATCCAACTGAAACGATGACAATAGTTAATTTATCGCAAACACTAGAGAAATGCAGGTCCAATACGATGGTAATATTGTGTGTCATGAAACAAAATGTATATTTAAATTCTCTGCTTTTTACACACACACTAGCCGGCGGCTCACTTCGACGTCATCATGGTGACGAATTCTGAAAGAGAAACAGACACGCATTAGTCGAGGATCCGTACCGGTGAGTTCAGAGTTTACGAGACAATGTTCACATAACCCTTGCATAACATGTCTAAGATAAAATGTTAACACAACAAAAGAACACAACGAAAATAACCGACAGATCGAATGATGCACTAATAAAGATGTTACCGCTAGTAGACAGTGTACCAATAGTTGAATTAAAACAATATAGATATCTAAATGGGCACCGAACACATGCCTGCCTGGCGCGGAGCCGCCGGCGCACACAGCGAGCCATGTATTCGACGCGCACACGCACAACAACGAACCGAAGAGTACCTCGTCATGCCACTACAAGGGGATTATGTGAAATACCACCCTCTGGATATGATCCGATAAAATGTGTTGAGTGAGTCCGAAATGAATAAAGAGACCGTGAGATATTCCGAAAGTATGTGCGCGCTAAGCCTACGACGAGAAAGTAAGGTATCGCTCGATATACTCGACCCGCAAACGTTGGTTGCTGCTCGTTCTTTAGATTCGATGGGTGCGAAGCGGACGCAGCGTGAGCACAAACAAGCACGGAGGGAATCTCCAGGTGGTATTTCTTAAGGACAACTGCTAACGGATGCATGCAAGTGCGGGGCGCGGGGCCCCTCGGAACGGACGCGTGCACTTCTGTGACCGTTGTCGGCACAAAATTGCAGGCGATCCACCGGAGTGAGTAGGGAGACAGAAACACGCACAGTAGAGTCAAGAGGTGAGATCCCAACGAGAGGTGTGAGGGGCGGGCCGGGAGAGGCGGGGAGCAGCTAACAATCCAAGAGAGGAACAGTTAATAACGAGCAGCAAACCATTCAGAGCAACACTGGGTATACCTATGGTGGGGAGCGCCGCGTCTGCGCCGCACGGCGGCACTCTACACACTACAGGGGGAAATCGTTTCGAGATCACAGCTTTATCGTAGAGTCTTGTTTTATCAGTTAGGGTACTACGAGCGCTACCACGAGAGTGCCGGCGCGGGCGGACCGAGCGCTAACGGCTGCCGTCGCCGCGGCAGAATATGATTTGGGCGAGTGCATGGAAGTCTGCAAGAGAGAGAACGCTCGTCGGATGATGCAACACACGTGCGGTGCGCCCGACGCCTGCGCCGACCGGCCGAGCCTCGGACCGAGCCCCCGCTCGCTTCGGATACGCCGTACCGACTGATCGCTAAAACGATGAACCGATCGTTGCGCTCATTTCTATAATAAGCCTCGTTTTACAATCGCGCAGAATACGTGGCTTTTCGCGTGATCGAAATCGTCGGAACTGTTTCGATATTAATAAACGCATGAATGTCGCGCGCGACGGAGGTGGGGAGGGTTGTTCGTCCGGCCGAGGCTCGTCGGAGGGCGGAGGCGCGCAGGAGGGTCGGAGGCGGACTGGGAGCGCTACGCGGCGTGTTTACATCGGCAGCGTGGCGCGGCTCGCTGGCGCCCACCCGATCGCTCCCAGATAACACGGGATCCATGCACATCGGGCGCCAAGCGTTCGGCTTACAGACGCACACTACGCTTTACTCATCTCAGCGGTTACCGATCCTAGCCAATATCAAAGCTATGATGAAATTACTCGAACTACATTAACTGATTGTTTTACTAGCTTCGTTTTCTAGCAAGAGAGTTAAATAATAAAGTTACAGATCGATTGACTAATTTAACATTTTATTAAGTGTACACACACAACATCATACACGGACATAAAATACGAGACATTTACGAAGAAATACTGTCTACACGAGTTGATTACAAATAAACGGACGGACCTTGTGACAAACCTTAGTGAGAACACGCAACTACTAACTACAGGTAAATTATTTTAATCTTCTGTAAATATCATTGGCATTCAGAGGGTGGTATTTATCCTTCTTTGTGGATAGGAAATAAATAAGGTAAAATACCCGCGGCTCATATATCATCATTCGTTTTCGAAATCAACAATTACCTACAACCCAGTGAAACAACTGAAACATAACATTGAATAGTAAATACGCGAGAATCAAGTTCATTTCTCAGGGTTCGCTCGGTAGTTTGGTGACTTTTACCTCTTCTAAACCTACAGAGAATCTTGATGAAACAAAGCACGCGTGATGAGTGGGTATTGTATCGAACTCACCCTCGTAATTGACTTGGCCGTCGCCGTCGATGTCCGCCTCGCGGATCATCTCGTCGACCTCCTCGTCTGTGAGCTTCTCTCCGAGGTTGGTCATCACGTGACGCAGCTCGGCGGCCGAGATGAACCCGTTGCCGTCCTTGTCGAAGACGCGGAAGGCCTCGCGAATCTCCTCCTCGCTGTCGGTGTCTTTCATCTTGCGCGCCATCATGGTGAGGAACTCGGGGAAGTCTATCGTGCCGTTGCCTGGAATTCAAAGGGTGGGGAGTGAGATATGATACTCTAAGCTGAGCTTTCGCGATCACAGTGTTTAGATAAGTCGCGTCACGTAAAAAGAACGTTGGAAGAAACTGGAGGGGGTGTGTTTTGTCTCATGTTTGCGCATGGGTTACCTATTCGCAAACATGAGACAACAAAACACACCCCTCCAGCGTTCTTTTTACATGACGCGAACTAGGAGTAGGTATACTAAAATTATGTAGTCCAAAAATACTGATCCGATTCTGGAAAATGTTTTCTAGGAAGCTACATCCTTGCGTTTAATTCAGGTACTATGTGAGCAAAGCCACGAGTATCAGTGAATAACACGGAAATTCATTGAGTATGCCCGTGAGCACGGCTGTTGAAGCATATCGAAACGTCAAATCGTAAAATAAGGTTGGCGTGGCGATGAAGTTCCGTGTTCACTAAATATTACTCTAAGCCAGGGGTGCCCAGACTTATAGTGTCGGCGATCGACTAGAAAATATTTTGAAAGCAAAGGATCGACTAAACTACTATGTAGGTAGGTTAGGTACTGAAAAACATTTTTTTTAACATGGTTTTACTGCACTTTGAAATTGAATATAGGTACATCAAAATGAAGGAATCATACCTACCTTTATGTTAGGAATGAGTATCTAGGTACTAAAATTGGTATATTGATGGCGATCGACTCGAAAAGCTTCGCGATCGACCGGTCGATCGCGATCGACTGTTTGGGCACCCCTGCTCTAAGCTGTTGGACACAATGACCAGTGATAGTCATTTTATTATAATTTTATTGTGATACGAGAAAGATCAATCAATATAAGTGGCAATTAAGGTATGAATGTACGAAGTACTGAACTCTTAACTTTGTAATGTATGTGATTGGGTATCAAGTGGAACACGAACATACAAATTTATTGTCGTTCGTGTTGAAGAATATCACACCTAAGACATAAAACAATGAGTACTGACGTCATCCCTTACATAAGCTACATGGTATGCTATTCACGTACGAGTTGACCGACAAATACTGTCCTTCGGCCGGAACAAGCAAGATAGGTTCGTACGCGATTAAAATAGGCAGGACGATCGATGTTATAATAAGAGAATAGCAGAAATAAAATAGATTTGTAGTTCTATTTCTGCGATTTGCGCATTGAGGCAGCTAATTAAAATAGCAGAGCTGCGGTTGGAGTAACTCAATCAAGCTCACGCACAATAAACACATTTTACGTTCAAAGGCAATAATTACATCCAGATGTGACTAATGAAAATGTCCATAAATTAAACAAAACCGATTTTTTCCATCACCCGCAGCGTACCAGAGTGTCGGCGCAGAATTTTATGGATTGTAAATATGTAAACCGACGTATTAAATGCTGAACTGTTTCTTTACATAATAAATGAATGTGCTAGCATTGTACTTGCTTGAGTGATTGTGTAAACATGTTTGTGTTGGTCTCAGCCGAAAATGTTGTTTCCGAGAATTTAACTATATTCAAAAGCTAAAAGAACTTCTAAAAAAAAGAAAAAAAAAGTACTCAAAAGCTGTTGTTTTTGGAATGTCATGAAATAAACACTCAAGTGTGAGCACAGTATCCAATAATAAATATATCTTCCTTTTTGAGCCAAATAAGAGACAGAATTTTCGAATTAAATGAAAAGCAGACTCGACATGTGTACCAATGAACCATAAACACGTAACTTTATCTGCGGAAGACGTCCGACTCGACAAGTTCGGCGAAATTATGCCGCAGCGTCATTGCATCACCGTCCGAAATTTCCATTGAGGGCTTTCACCTGTGCATGTTCCTCCTACTACATATTACACTCCTAGTGTAAGAAAGCTTTTGGATCTCCTATAAAAAAATAAATGTGCCAATGTATGGCTATGGGTCGAGCGATCATCTCATCTTTGTATTTTTAACATTAATAATTTGAGGCAGTGTTGCAAAACCATTTAGGCACAAATTTAAATTGCCATAATAACCTGAATTTCTTGCTGTTTCAAAATACAATTCAATAACTAATTATTGAATAGCAACATGAAACAATAGAGCAGTTGACGTTTTAAAAGCCAAACAATGCTAATTAAATTTTTCCGCATGGATACAGACTTAAATTTGAAGCCACCGTTAAGCTAATAGTCTGGAACTGAGAGCAGAACTCATTATCATTTGTAATCGAGCAGAAGTAGGCTAATTCAACACACTAGATCTTGTTAGGGTTGAATCATTGATGATTGATGAATACTACCAACGTATCTTCAAAGAGGATACGAACACTGGCACAGCTGTTGCAAAAGGAAACCGCTCAATCGAGACGATGCAAAAATAAGTTCGGGTTAAGTTTGGCCTGTCTAATTTTACGTTTAACCTTTCCGAGGTGGTTCGCGGGTTATTTATAACCGTGAGCATTCGAGAATGCGTCGCACTTGTTGTTCCAACTGGCTCTGAAGCACCTGGGCCACTACAATCAATTGGCGGGTAGTAAATTTGTCATGGAACGGCTACCAGTCAACACTTATGAATTTATCTTTCTATTAGCTTTGTTTACGATTGAAGTCTTCCTTTTAAGATCCTAGTATGTAGTAAGAACAAGCGTAGATTCGCATCTAATTCAGAAGGCATGAAGAGAGCAGCTGGACAACACACACAAGTGTTTGATCGGTTGTCTACAGCGGAGCTATGTATAATGGTCGCTATTGCAGATTCACTTTCATCTGATTCACGGGAGATTCGTATTGATATTCAGCTAAAGCAATTCCTCTTTATGTACGTCAAATGTTAGCTGAATTGTACGCAATTCAATTCACAGCAGAATCACATGTTAGGCCTTAAATTGCCACACGAAAAAAAATAACCCGGTTGGTTTTCATTTAATATTGCATCGTATTATTACTACTAATACTCTGTAAACAAGTATTTGATTTTTAAGTAAGTATTTAGTATGTTTTAATAACAATAATAAACATTAAATAATATTTGATTGACACTTAGTGCAATTCCAATTCATAGGTGGCCATTTTATTTTACGATTCTCCACAAAACTGTCAAACAATAAGATGATATTGCCGGTACGGAATTGTCAACTTTGTGATTTCTAATACGAGCATCTCGACGCAAATCATTTGTGAATCTGCATTAACGACCATTTTAGCTCCGCAGGTAGTTTTTTGACGTCTAAAAAATTTACTAAAATCCTAATTGTGTCATTTGTGCATGAGAAACTCTAGCGTCAAATGTATAGGGATAAACCAGGCCTTCCTTGAACCCACTCTGCACCAGTCTACAGCGGCGTCGGCCGGGTGCGCATGTTTGTTGTTTTTGCATCGATTCACACCATATTTCAAGAGCGTTCGGTAGTTATAGCATAATTTGTTTTATACATTAGACATATTGGTATAAAATAACAAACATTACATGTGGGATTTAAATAAAACTAGTCATTTCGTGCTAAATTCCACATGTTTTAAGAGCAGGTAATTAAACTGTTTAAGATGCTTCACACAATTAAATAGCAACTTGAGTCATCTGTTTGTACCATCATCATGAGTCAACTTTTAATCATTTTACAACTTGGCAAATGGTTACGTAGTCGTTTGGTCATCCTAGCAAAGTAGTGCTTACACACGAATAGGCGAGAGAACCTCCCTTATTGCGCAGTGATTGCCGTGCTTTCGATAGCTTCTCAAACAACAATAGGAAGTCAATCAGAACCACATTCAATCCCGTTGCGATGCAATCAAACCGACCAATCGGCCATCATTCGAGTAAACATCAGGATTCGGGTAGAGCTTGATTGAGCCATTGTCGATTTTCGTGTAAAACCCACAAACATAATCGCCCACGCTTTGCTGTGCAAAAATACAAAATTATCATGGCTATAACCGGAGATGAACTCACTCAACTACCAACATTGTCCTCTCATGATACGGAAAAATACATTATTCAACGATACGATCGTACGGTGCCTGCAGTACTACTGACCAGATAATAGAGTAGCATTGTGCGTTGAGTAAACAATAAACATGCTCATGAATATTTCGCAACCAAGGTAAATTCAGCTTAGGACCGCTGCGGTAAACACGCTCGGTTATCTATGTAATCCTTATCCAACAAATCCTGCTGTTCAAACTAGCTTCAAATGGACGTTGAAGCCATATTTTATTCCGTTTCCAAGCTCGGAAAACGTTCAGGCTTTAGAAACGTGATATTTTAAAATAGATGCGCGCACACAGCCTGATCTAAATAATAGTTTTCAGGTTAATTCAGGCGTAGCCAACGTAATGCTGTGTAAGTAGATAGGCTGTCAGGCGAAGCCCCGCAAAGTCGACGAGGACACGTGACTCAACATGGCGTCATCAGCGCCGGCTAGCCGTATAGCAAACGTCGAGGCAATCCATAAAGGATACGTGATTACTTGAAGATAAATTACCGATAAGTCAGTTTATGTAGTAGACTGAATAAAATTAAATGTAATGCAGCAAGTTTTTTTGCTCAAGAAGTGACAGTGACACATTGGAGAAAACGATTGTTGATCTTGAGTAAGTGTTCAACCACGTTGACTCGCGGGCGCGGTGGCGGGCGCGGTGACGAAATATCAAACATTATGTAGTGATTCCAAGTGTTCACGTACGAAACGCACGTGCGGTCTAACTAGCGGGCAAGCTAGCGACTGGCGCGTGCGGAGCGCTCGCGGTAATTTCAACGCGTGAAGATGTTTGTGTGTGTTCATGTCAAACTAGCGGCGGCGCGCGCGTTTCACTCGCGACGTTCATAATTCGACCTCTGACAATACGTCACACTCTCGCGCGAACGCCTGGCGGTTAATGTGAACACGAGCTCGCAACGTTTCCCGCGCCCGCACCCGCGCCCGCGCCCGCGCGTACCTACGTGAATAAGCACTAAGCATTTAACAAGTTGTCCTGTTTAGTAGTAAACAATTTAGTAAGCTGTGATATTCTAATGAGGGAATTTGTGGTATCCATGCTCATGATAAACAATGTTGAATAAGCTAAGAAATATGCGGAAGAGAACAGGTTCTGGTCCTTTAGCCAGCAGGCAGAATAGCCACCCACTCACAAGGGTTGATGCTCGCGTTATGAGGCGTATTTATGAATCTCAGTGGCGATCTCACTTTACGTCATCTAATGCTTATGGTACAAGATAAATGCTTCGATGAAAATCAGCTTCAGCAAATCAGCACATAATGACAAGGTATATAAAGAAGAAACCTGTCACAATAAAGTGTAAATATTTGGAGCCAAGTTAAACCGATGTGCAGGCGTTAAAGCAAGCATGGCAGCGAGGAAACCGCGACAAACTAGCTGGCGGATGGCCAGCTGAATATGCAAATTCATTTGCTATCTAGCTGCGATCCAGACGTCTCTAGAGTGGTTATGTGACTTGTCAACACTGTTTATCGCTCACAAGTATCTAGATAACATCTAACAACATTCACCAAAGTTTACTACGGAACTGAATTAATTTGATATTTGCGCAATTGCGGTATATTGTTGGACGCGTTTCCGCGAGGCTTGGCAAATTAGAAGAGAACGGCTTGGCGAATAGCCTGGAGGTACGAGACCGTGTTTCTGGGAGTGGTCAGCAGGACGTCGGCGTCGGTCGCCGGAGTTGAGCCGAGCCGAAGCCGACGTGCAGCCAGCAGGAGCCGGCGTCAAACTGCAGATCGATATCTTGGCGCGGCACCAACCACTCAGATGTGAACGTAACTATTACGTTTGTGTATTGAGATACTTGTACCCCACTTTTGTTTTTTAAAGATTCGGTTTCGCAGTCACTAGCTATTACTAGCACTGAATTTGTGATGTGACGACTAAACAATTAGTTACGCGCTGTCGTAATTCGAGTCTTGATACTTAAGCAATATTGTTGAGATATTTCCGGCAGCTCATTGATAGCGATGATTAACGATATATGCGGTTATGAGCATCCACGACAGGTACGTCGCCATCGCTGTCGCAATGTATGGTTTTATTAACTAGTTAACTATAACATGCACGTTTTTACCACAGCCACAGATGTATGCACTGAGTATCACAGTTAAATAGCATAGTAGTTTAACACCAAAACCCATTTTTGCTTGTTATCACAACCAGGCCAAAGCATGACTCTAAACTAAAGCCGAAAACATAATATTTAAACTAAACGAGAGCAACCACGCGGTAAACGTTCAGCGCTTACTTCAGATAAGGAAGGCAAATTTGAACTGTTAGAAGCTAATTGGTAGGCTAAAATTAACAAATATGTATCAAGCTAGCAGGAAAACAAATGCTTCATGACTGGGAGATACGAAATGGACAATAACAGACGGCATGTAATGCGCGAACTACCTAATAAAGCGACAAGGTCAGCTATTGACATTATTGCCTCATAAATCTGTTGAAGCACTTTCCTCGAGCGGTTCATTTAACCTGCCTCCAGACCTAATACCAGTTTATAAGAGGGACTTATTAGACCGTATTTCGCATATATTTGTCATTTTGTACCTTACCTATATGACCGGTCATGATAGATATTAAACCCGAAATACTAAACGGCCACATTGTTCCATGATTACTTCCTCGTGCGGTGACATCATCGGCAGAATAATGTACATACTTAGACGTTTATTTTGATCAAAACGGAAGAAAATCCTCAGTGTTATGAAGGTCGTGACTGTACTCAGTCATGTGATGATCATTGCAATGACGTGAAGGCCATTTGGAATTCGCAGTCATAAACGGATGGGTGGGTTGTCAATTTATGTGCCAATCGATTTTTTTCCGAAGATAAAAGTGGAATCATCTAATTAAAGAACTTGCGCTAAAATCACATCAAAGAAATGGCAAACGAAAATAGAACATAATAATGGGACAAGCTGGTCGCGAGCTTTTAACACGATCGATGCAGAGTTGCCATGACTGGTACCTGGCCTATTTTTATTGTGAACCCGGATCATGAGAGCTAAACAAGCGCACGCGCTGATCGATTTAACGACCAGCATAAATCATACCAGTACAGACGTTAGCTGCTATAGTAGTGTAGGTGTCACACTCCTAAGTATAGCAAATCGAGCGCGATTAGTATAATGTGGGGCTACACATGGCGTGGACTGACGTTCAGCTCGGTTTGATTGATTGGAAGCGCGACGCAGTTGGACGCCCATTATAAATAATGAATCAGTTTTCTGAATCTGTTTTAGACAACCGGCAATCTGGAAAAACAGACTGTCCACAGCTTTTCAATCAAAGCGACAGCAAAATCAATTAGGTATTGAAGTCGTCGTGCGGCGCTAACGGTTCAATAGGGTCAATAGAAGCGGGAGACGGTTCGCGTCTACGGTACAATCAAGCTAATTGGTTGTTCGCCTCCACGTTAATGGTTCGCCCATGGCTTATGTATGGAGGCAGAGCCCACCTGCGCAGTGCATTTTATATCTTCCTTGTAAAGTAAAGTAAAGTAAAGTAATAATTTATTGAAAAAGACGAACACATTATCTGCTATTAAACGTAGGTTAATAGGGTTAGTGTGACATCTGGTTCTCGTCAATTATTTGATTTTACATTAAGAATAATAAAATTATTAAAGGAAGGTAATTAGGTCGGTAGGTACTTAATTGGATCTTGTTCGTCTTCTGTAGCATTATGTTATTGCTTCCGTGCTCGCCATTGAAAAAAATAAGACTGGAAATAATAAGAAGAATAACTTTAAAGTTTCGTCAAGTTTCTTATCCATGGAACTTCTTGAAAAGCATAGCCACAGCGCCGGCTCCGGGCCTCCCCTATACGTTTCTGTATTGATCGTGGCGACCCCATTCGCCCCAAAATGGTGTCAGCTGATATAGCCTTCACTCACGCGATACAAATCCATTCTTAGTTCAGTATTTTACTTTATATATTCGGGTCTTTAGTCGTCCACTTTTTCATTGAGAATAGACAAAATAGTAAAATTATCAGCGTTGATTCACGTTTTGTTCGATGGGAATTTAATAATGTTGTATGTAGCACACAGAAATATCTGACGTGTATTCCAGCGGTAAAGTTGCGAATCTAAAACTTTTATGATCGCAGGTCATTGAGAGTACACGCGCGTGATATGTTCGGTCAGCTGTCGATGTATCGTGAAGTAAATTCGAGTTTAATACTCTGCAGTATTGTTCCCGAAATAACTCTCAACATTAGAGGCATCCGCTGGCGACTATCTCTCTCTGACGAGTGAACGACTCCTTATCGCAGAGTCCGTGACATCACCAGCAAAACTGATGCCAACTAGACAACTGTAACACTGAGATTTACTGTCTCCCTATTAATATTGTTTATCGTTCATGTCAACTTCCTAGTATTCATTTTACCATGTTGAAAAATATAAAAATCGAGATTTCAAGCGAGGAATCTGGATTTCACTGACATGTTCAGAATGCATCTGTGTTTTCAGTGTAACGCAGATGCATTGCCAACTGTGCGGCGCTCGAGAAGCCATAAAATCTTCAGCTACACTACAGAGCGCTCCGCAGTACGGGTCAATGAAACCTGGTTGCATGTGTCTTTGCGAATTCGGTCACTAGAGTCGATGCCAACACCTACACATTTTGCGTACCCAAGGTGTGAGAAGAGTGGAAACTGACCTCGGTTTGTCACATCCTCGCCAACTCGAATACAATGCGGAGTAAAAGATAGCTGACTCTTTATTGGTACTTATTCGTGTTTTATAAAAACAATTCTCAATAGGAGTCAAAAAGTGTCTGTCGGGCGGGTCATGTACAAGGTCTGTAATTCTGTAATTCTTTATTGTACACATGAGAACACTTACAAATAAGACATTAAAAAAGTACATTTACAAAGGCGAGCTTAACCCTAAAAGAGTTTTCTACCAGCAAACCTTTGTATAGAGAAAAGATCTTAGTTATTTTTGAGATGAAGGAGCTATTTTTAACGTATTTGATCAAATTTAATCAGTTTTAATTTATTTTATTAACAAAGAGAGAAGTTAAGTGATGTATCTTCGGGCTCACACATTTTATAAACTACTAAATCTGTACACACCTACGCTTTATCGTCGTAGTAACAAGTCAAGTCCAAGGTGTTGCCTTGTCAAAGCAATCGGTTACATTTTGATAAAATATATTTTATCAAAATGTAACGTAAATTTGCATCAAGAATTGTTTATGATTAGGTATCATAAACAATTCTTGATGCAAATTTTTAAATAGTAGCAATAGAAAATATTATTCAAATTGAAGGAATAGGTAATTCAATTTCGCAATATTATAATTGTTGCAAGTCAAGCCAGAATTTTCATAAGCTAATCGGTTGTAGTGGTAAACAATTCGTATTAGTAATAGATGAGATGAGCATTAAAATAATTATTACGGAGCGTATACACGACATTCATTACCGATGGAAGTTCGCCCAAAACAATATTTATTAGTCCGGTATATTACACTTACAACTTATGGCACTCTCTTTAAATTCATAAAATCGATTACGTATTTTTGGATGAGATTTAAATAAAAAACGCATCTAATGGCTCAATGAGTTGCAAATTATAAAAGTTGGGTCTGGAATACACGTAGTCGTAAAGAGCTCTGGCAATTACCGCAACAAGCGTGGAATTAAATCTAGGTATTAGTTTGCGGCTACAAGTATAGTGTAATATTACGAGTAATATTACTCTCTAGGCGGACGCGTAGGTCCAATTTAGGTTTACGATACCCTTTCTGGCGGTTTAATTTAGCCGAACACTCGAGGCCACATTCAGCTAAGAAAGCTTTCCTTTCATCTAAGTATTTACATTTCAGCAAGCATTATTTGATTGAACAGACTAGGTTTTCAATTAATACTTTGATGTTACAATAAGAGCTCAGTATAATAGAGGTTATTTACAGGAAAATGCAATTGTTTGACGCTCTTCGTGTGGCGAATTAAATTGCTGCGCTCATTCGCCATTGGCGTAATGGACAGGATGTGCCAACTGCCGATGTATTGTTATCTGCATATGGACTACCGTGCCTGTCATAAACATGAGGTCAACCCGGCCGCAGACAAGCCAGTGCCCGCATGAAAGTCATCTCTCATTTCACAACTAGATACGGATATTACGCAGTCCCAAAATTAAGCGGCTCGGTTTTACGATCGTGTCGCGGACGTAAAAATTCGCCAGCAATTTATCAGATAACACTGTGTTTAAATTTGTAATTAAGACAAGCGACGCGTTATTTTTATCAATATAGGTACCTATGTGGTTTAGGTAGGTAGGTATTATACTATTTGTTTTCCAAGAAATAAAGCGACCTTCAAGGGCATACCAGTTAAAATTGATCTTAGACTTTGTTATGCGTCTCAGATTTTGTGAAACGAAATTTTATTTTGGATTTTAATTATGTGATTTTACAATTTTTTTGATATAAAAATCTGCCGGTGATCGAAAGTTATCAATGATTGTCCGTGTGTTGTCCTATGGATCGCTAACGCCAGCCGGGGCGAGCCGACGACGTTTATAGCATTGCCGTCTGTATACGTACCTATTCGTATTTGCTATCTGCTTCGTCAAAGTAATGGTAATGTACCAGGAGATAATGATTGCACAGGAGATGAACAATTCCAGTTATTGTGCGGTGCGACGTCGCAAACAAGGTATTGTGTTCCTGATGTAGGTAATTGTCATGTTGATTAGTTCGAGACTCATGCCATGCCGGTTCAATGCATAGTCGATCATGGAAATTTCTCTTGTTCTTTTGTAGTCACGGTCCACGTAAGTACCTACCTAAGCTCACAAATACTATTGTAACACAGTCACATTTTCTCAACTTCTCCAAGTTAAACTAAACCAAATTGAGCAATCACAGTGGCAATGCTAAATAAAAACAAGCAAAGGGGTCAGTTCAAGCATAACTAACATTCCTAGTGCGCGTTGCATATCAATCGATCATTCAGGCATTCCAGTCTTTATCACTATAATGCGTTGAAAGAAATGCAATTGATCTCACATTTAGATCAATTTGTTTATTTATTGAGTATCGTATTGATGAGTAGCGAGTAATGTCAGGGTCGCCCCTCTCGCTTCGCGTGTAAACAACGCGAGCATATTATACTCTTCATCACCTCAAATGTGTCAACGCCCACTTCAAAGTGTGATTGATATGATATCTTAAAAATGTAAGTCACTACAGTCATTTAGTTTTCTTTTCATTTTTTAACCGACTTCCAAAAAGGAGGAGGTTCTCAAGTCGACTGTATGTTTTTTTTTAATTTATATTTGTTCTTAAAACATGCCAAAAAAGTCAAATTACTTTTAGGGGTGATTTCTGACAGCATATAACTGTTCCTGAATTGATATTGGCCTTATTCTATTCAAATTCGATGTAAGCACTGCTATGTTGCTTTAGTTGTTTAGAATAAATTTCAAGGCAAATTATGAACTCTAACCATATTTTGTCAGGCACGAGAAGACGAGGGAACACGCGGCAGAATGACGTTGACCTGCCTGTGCTAATATTGAAACAGCAGTTGTTTTATTGTTGACGAATCAAAACAAACTCAGTGGTTATCGCGACATGAAACAGTTTATCTTCAGACTATAATGCTAGATAAACACTACTATACAGTTTGCGTGTCTAACATATTTTTATGCTTTTGTTGGCACCAGCCGTAAACGTGCTATGACTTTGGCCTTTATGAAGCTTAAAAACTACACCACATAATCCTCAATCCTCAAAAAATACAGACAGAACTTCTGATTTGTGCTAGAAGTTGTGTAAGTCAGGGTAGGTACAGTATAGGAGGAATGCTAAGGTGAAGTGCTCGCGGTCGCTACAAGCACGGTTTTAAAGTGCCATGTTGTTAATGGGGAATTTATTTCAATTGCATCGTTGACTTAAATAATATAGTAGTTTTTGCGCGTAATAAGATTATTACGTGCAGGCAATCTTGTAAGAAGTTTATTGCTTTGAACCGTGTGTGGGTTGAGTGTTTTCTCTTATCATCAAGTCATAGGTTTCAGCCAAGTTTCAGCCATATAGAGGCAAGAATTATGTTTTGTTTTGATACAAGATGGTTAGGGGTCAAACATCAGTTATATTCGCAAGTATAACACTGAAAACTTCAGTTTACGCTGCTATGATAAGAGCGTAAACAAGTTTTTATCAGCATTTACGTAAGTAGGTACATATTTCAAATACTAATTGGCGAATTCTTTGCCCCGCAACTAGCTGCTACAGGAAAATATAAATTCAATCTGAACATTCAAATAAATAAACAACCATTCCTAATATTTGCACTATAATTTATTAATGTTTTCTTTGGAGAGTTTAATGCTTTTCTAGATATGTAGGAAAGTTGTGAAGACATTGGCCATGCGGTTCAATTCAACCCACAACATTTGTTCGAAAATGGCAATGACATCAAGTGTAAAGTAATGAAATGCTGGTTATTACCTAACTCTTGGAAGGTTTTTTTTCTCAACATCCTGTTAAGTCATTATGTGAATTAAATAAGCGCTTATCAGCCGATAAATATCGTTTTAATCTGCTATAAAATGTTGATAGCATTCCAATAAACGTAGGTGTAGGTAAGTAAGTTAATCTTAATACTCAAAATATCTTTTCTTACTTAAATTACCTAATTACTTTTTCTGTAGGTATTATGTAGGTAGGTATTTACATAAATATTAACTTGCACGTACACTACATGATTAGTTGACGAAATAGATATAACAGCGGTAATTCAAGGTAGGTAATAGAATTTAGTAGTAATAATTTCCCGTTTTAGCTAATGCGGTTGCGAGCAAACATTCCATAGTCCGGCAGGCGCAGCGTGGCCGTTAGAGGAAACTAACTACAAGTAGGTAGGTATGTGGGTACCTATTTGGTTACAATTCCAAGTGGATTACCCAGCTATTGCTGGTTCAGTTTAGTTAGGGAATTTTGTTTTTCTCGAGTAGTTAGAGGTAGATATAAAATAGCATTGTCTGTTAGGTTCTGTCCACTTTAGGATATAGGTAAGGTAGGTATGTAGCAGAGACTCAACAAGTCAGATTGTCTTACTGAATCACGTATTATTCATCAATGCTAAGTTACTCACCGTCTGCGTCAACTTCGTTGATCATGTCTTGAAGCTCGGCTTCTGTGGGGTTCTGTCCTAAGGATCTCATCACGGTGCCCAACTCTTTGGTCGTGATGGTGCCATCGCCATCCTTGTCGAACAGTGAAAACGCCTCCTTGAATTCCGCGATCTGTTCTTCTGTTAGTTGATCCGCCTAGAAAAGGGTTCAATTGTTAAACAACATCAAAGAGTGCACTCTAATGTAAACAGAAAGAGTCATTTTGTGAGGAAGTGATTCATTTTTATAGTTAAAACAGGGCACTTTGGTGGTAATAAACATTTTATGGGCTCGTTGGAGATCAGAAGAATGTTTAGAGAGTATGTGGACACGTACAGCCATAACGACCATTGTCTTTGGGCTCCGTCGAGAGAAAAGCACGAAGGCGCGCGGCGCGGCCGTGTTATCAGTTATCAGCGCGCGATAAGGTACACCAGATTATGTGTAATTACAGGCGGCCTTCCATAGCGTCACACTGCGGGCCTCGCGCTGATACCGAATGCCGCAGTACTTATCGCTTATCGACATAGCTATCTGCACTATACATTGAAAATTATGGCAATCTATTCACAGTACGACTATTGAGTATGCCTGGTTACATTGAAATCTTAGCAATTGAATCAGCTATCATTAGATAAAGAATTCGGCACTAAAATTGGAGCAGTAGTAAAAACATTAAAGTTTATTGATCTTCAATAGTAACTAATATTTTTATTATTGCAAGGTAGGTATAATGCAATATATTAATTAAGAACATTCCTTACTTATGTTATTAAACAGGACAATTACTAGGTATTTTAGACTAAAATTATTGCAATATTTGTTCCCATAAATAATCAATTAATGCAAAACTGAGTTTTTGTGTATTTGAAGAGAGGGTAATCTCTAGCTAGAACAACTACTGCACGCACATAGGTACCTATACCTACCTACCTATATTAAAATTATTTCAGCATTTGAAAAGAAAATTACTCCAAATGGAAAAATACTTTTTATTATCCTGTTAAAGTCAGGGCAGGCTGCTAGTTTTAATATTTGCTTAACTTGTATGTACTTAGATAAGAAGACTTAAGATATTTGTCATTTTTAGGTAGGTAAGCACAATCACAGATAGACAAAATGAATATTGAAACTAAACATTAGTTAAAAACCAAATCAGGATAGTGGTAATGTAAGATGTTAAAACAAATAACAAGGTTCTTGGAAAACCAGTCCTCGAGGCCAATTTAGGTACTTCATCATCATCATCATCTCAGCGGTTGGATGTCCACTGTCGGACATAGGCCTCCCTCAAAAATTTCCATGTGTTGCGGTTGGAAGGGGCCTGCATCCACAGCCGACCTGCAGTTTTTACAAGGTCGTCTGTCCATCTTGTCAGTGGACATCCAACACTACACTTGCCGTTTACTTTTAGGTACTTATCACAAAATAATTAATCATGCTTAGGTAGATCTGTAGTCTGATCTATATTCCTGCTAGACAGCGGGACTATCTGATACATACTGTTGATATAGCAGTGACGATTACAATATCTACTCATTAACTGATACTGTTGCTTCCGTGTTGAGTTGAAGCTGGTAGATACTAATCTTGGAATAATACTTTCACATCATAGGTATTGCTTAACAAAATAGCCTATTGTTACTGCAGGCTATGATTAAGATGTGAGGCAGAGCATGTTGATATAGACTTATTCGATGACAGCCTTTATTTTAAAAAATCAAAGCATATTTTTAAATTTTAACTAAGACAGCTAGCGTTTTGGTGTATCTACACTGCAAGCTTTCTAATGTTCTGAAATAAATTATTCTAATTTCATGAACTTGAGTAGTTTTATAACTTGATAATATCAGATTTGAGAAGATCACAGTGAAATGAGTAATTTGCACTGAAAATTAGAGACTAGATTAGATATATTGAAATAAACAGAGGTAGGTTATAATAAGTACCTACCTTTTATATAGACATTGTAAGGTTATGGGGTAAAATGCAGGATGTTATCAATGACAGTGAATTAAGCATCAAATCAGGGCAATTAGTTGAGAAGCATTGTTCTAAACAGTCTCGGTATTGATTGTTATGTTCCTACACAATTGAATTGCAGTGGGAACCATGTTAATCACAGGCTGATTGATAAGAGCTTGACTGAGAGTTGTAAAAACCACCAAGTATTTTAAATGGCTTATTATTATCTTTCAGATCTCTTTGAACACTTGGTATTTCTATTAACTAGAACTGCTGTTTCTTTTAAGCGAAAAATGCATTTGGTGCATGCAAATAACAAATCCTTATGCTCGAGACTGGTATTCATTTGACATGAACTATTTTGCCTCACAAGGTAAGCGAGCACCTTTACATAGGTGTGCAAGACATTACAGCGCTTGTAATAACATCATTGAGGTTGTTCACTTTGCATTTTCCTGCATAATGAGCGTGTTAACCATAGCCGGCGACATCGCGCCTATACATCACTCACAACATTCTTCTGACTCACCAGCTTCCAAATAAGAATCAGATTCGCATAACACGGCTGGTTCACCTTCAAAAAACGGTTAGAACAACTCGAGCGTGATAAAGCGATTCGATCGCGAGGGGAAGACGGATCGGGGCTGATCGGCGCATACACAGCCCAATATTTGGCCAGCCGTAATTTTATGGTAGAAAGGTATTTACCTAAGAAGTCTTTCTGCAAAAGTTTTAATCACAGATGACATAAAGTTTTTCAGATATTAATTTTTAAAGTTTCGAAATATTTTGAAATTATTTGAAATGTTTTGGCTGTGGTCAGTTACTGAACGCATCTTTGACACTTGATTGGACGTTTTTGACGTAAATATACACGATGTACTCCATTTTGATTGTCAGTGTCAATAAAAAGCGCAGAATTTTGAGTTGTCAATGTCAAGATATACTTCAAACTTTAAATGAGTGACAGATCCGACACAGAGCACCCCGACTTGAGTAGGTTAGGTTCTAAATGAGTGACAGATCCGACACAGAGCACCCCGACCCCACGTGGTCTTGTGCGTGACACCCCTAGAGTGTATATAAAAAACGCGGAGCCAGAAGCTCGCGTGGGAGGTTCTGAGTGGAGCAAGCCCTCTCAACCGAGCTAAGCGAAGGGGGGAGGTGGCGAGCGAAGCGAGCCGGCGACCTCCGTAGCGCAGTGAAGGTTGAGGGGGCGAAGTGACACTCAGAGGCGACTTCGCGAGAGTTCTGGCGGGAGCCCATCCCAGAAAGGCTTGAGTAGGTTAGGTTCAAAATGAGTGACAGATCCGATACAGAGCACTTTATTTTTACAATTAAGTACAATTCTATTTTACAATTCTTCAAGTTAGGAGTGGTAAGGGGGGGTGGACCCCCTTCCACCTACCCCACCCCTCAAAAAACCCCTATTTATTGAGTCTTTTCCCTCAGTTTTGAGAACTTAACCTCAAATTTTCATTTCTCTTTTTCTCATAAACTACTAGCTTTCTTTGACCCCTCCCACCAGGGGGGGGTCTACCCCTCCCCCCCCCTCCCCTCCCCCTCCCCCCCACCCCCAAATTACAGGGCTGTGTATGTGCTAGCTTTCCCGGATCGGAGTCAGCTGTGCTCGCCAGGTGCGGCGGCAGCGGCCGGGAAGCCGACCTTGCGATGCAAACATTACATACCATTGTCCGGCTCCGGCTAACACGATCTATTATAATAAACGAACTGCGTATGAAAAATATCGCAAAGCGATGACGATGAGTCAACGGGCGTTTGACAGTTGCGCCGGCCGATCGATGCTGTGAGAAGAGCGCGAACCCGCACACAGATTGCGTCTAGGTACATTGAACCACTTGTTTTCAGTGTGGATACAAAGAGCCATTCCGTAGCGTCATCGACCGACCGGCTTTGAGCAAACTAACGTCATTTCACCGGCACCTCCTACGAAACTATGGCGACCGACGTTTCCCGACCCATTTGACGGTTGGTTCGACGTTGTTTACGAAACTCGAAAACGAAACTTTCTTCATTTCATCTTAGCTTGCGTTTCTATTCGATGTTTAGCCGTGTTCAGCTACAAGATTCCGCATTGCGGTAAAAAACGGCCATCACAATAATATAAATGGAGGCCGTCATCACTAAAACACCAATGCACCAAATCTCCAAAATATACCCTGGAACCGGTCCGGAAGGATCCCCCGAATGCACTTTTGACACGATTCAGCAGAAATAACACTCACCATTGTAGATTAACTTGGATTATTTCTGGAGCTACACTAAAAAATCACAGTCTACGCCGCAAAAGCGACCGCGCGGAACGACGGTTGACACGATACTGCCGCCCCCACTCGCGCGAGCGGCCGCGCCGAGAAGCTCGCGACACCGATTCGCTTCGAGCCCGGCGCGAAACGTTCCGAATCGACTATTCGATTAGTCGCGTTTTCATATCCGTAATTTCGATTCTTGGAAGGATGTGTAACACCAAACTGGATGCTGTTCGTTCACAAACAAAGTCCACGAATGTCCAAGTCCATGTCTCGGGACGCACAACACAGGATTAAATTTGATCCGCAAAGGATAGTCGGTTTTATATCGGGCGGGTGCGGCGGCGGTGGCGAAAAGCGACGTTCGGCGCGCGCCGATTGTACGTCGCGCACCTGCAATGCGTCACTGCGGGAAGTGCGGGAGCCGGCGGCGACTGCGAGCAGCGAGTGGCGGACGGCGCGGTGGCAGCAGCGTCTCGAGATGGCAGCGGCGACTGAACCCTCTGCCACCATAACCATGCATGCCCTAGTTCGCGGTCACAAGCGGGGGCGCGCCGCGCCGCAGTGCCCGGCGAGCGACGCACCGCGCGCTGCCCGCGCCTCGCCGCTGCCGGCGGCCCACCACGCTGTCCCGCCGCGCTGCTCTAGCGAGTAGGTACGCACCCCGCGCGCCCTGATGACGCCGTCGCCAGTGTCACCACCGCCAAACGCGGGGATCCTGGGGCGCGCCCGCTGGCTAACACAACTATACATCCTATCATCTCACTATAAACCTTGAGTTAGGTCAATTTTTCTGCAGCATTTTAGCATTGAATTAGTGGTTGTGGCTCTCTACATTCAATTATGTGCTTACATAAAGTGACATTAATATCTGACCGAGCTCTGCTCGGGTGCAAATAGAGAAAATATAAAAAAGAAAATAGAACAAAAAAAACTTAGGTACACAAAATAAACTTCCATTGGCTGAGATTCGAACTTGCAGCCTTCGGTTGAAAGGCAGACACCGGACCACTCAGCCAAGGGCGGATCCAGCTTTGGTGCCAGGGGGGGGTCACATAGTCGTGGTCAAGTCACAAGCAGTTATAATTTAACTAGCCGTTACCCGCGACTTCGTACGTGTTAGTTTACTTTCATAAGTAAGTACCTACGTAATGCAGTAAGTAACTATTTTAGAGAAGCGAGCCGTTTTTTTAAAACAAATGCATTCTCTGGTCAGACATAACTTACTTTGCGCATTAAATACTCATGAAGCTAAAAAGCGAGCGAAGCGAGCCGATTTATTTTAGACAAATACAACATTGACACTTGATTTTGCTATTACGGTGCTCAACAAAAAGGCTGGCTGCTTGTCGGTTCTAATTCTCTGGTCAGACTTAACTCACTTTGCGCATTAAATACTCATGAAGCTAAAAACCTAGCGAAGCGAGCCGATTCTTTTTAGACAAATACAACATTGACACTTGATTTTGCTATTATGGTGCTCAACGAAAAGGCTGGCTGCTTGTCGGTTCCAATTCTCTGGTCAGACATAACCCACTTTGCGCATTAAATAGTCATGAAGCTAAAAAGCGAGCGAAGCGAGCCGATTTTTTTTAGACAAATACAACATGATGTGACACTTGATTTTGCTATTACGGTGCTCAACGAAAAGGCTGGCTGCTTGTCGGTTCCAATTCTCTGGTCAGACATAACTCACTTTGCGCATTAAATACTCATGAAGCTAAAAAGCGAGCGAAGCGAGCTGATTTTTTTTAGACAAATACAACATGTTGTGACACTTGATTTTGCTATTACGGTGTCCAACGAAAAGGTCAGACAGCTCACTTTGCGCATTTAATACTCATGAAGCTAAAAAGCGAGCGAAGCGAGCCGATTTTTTTTAGACAAATACATGTGACACTTGGTTTTGCTATTACAGGTCTTAAAGAAAAGACTGTTCAGTTCAGTTCAGTTCATTTATTCAGAAACATTTCTTTTACAAAACGTGTTTGAAATTATCGAAATATAACTTAATACTATAATTAAAAATTAAAAATTAAAATATTTTGCATGCAAACTACATAGGTGCATAAAAAACAAACAATTCACATAAAATTTCAAATAAACAATGTCACACTCACATAAAATAAATAATAATTTAAATTATAACTGGCTGCTTGTCGCTTCCAATTCTCTGGCGATTTTTGTAGACAAACTCAACATGTGACACTTGATTTTGCTAACGGTGTTTGAAAAGGCTGGCTGCTTGTCGGTTCTTATTCTTTGGTTAGACATAACTCACTTTGTTCGCAAAATACTTATGAAGCGAAACAATTTTTTTAATGTTCTTAAAGAAAATCCTGAAACACGTGTCCATTATTTTGCATTCACAGTATTTTAACAGAGTTTCAAGCAAATCACAATACGCGTTATAAAGTTCCATTACCAACTTTTACAATCCTAGCACCGCGTTTGGAGGTAGTTTTCAAAATCCTGAAGTAGATGTTCAATAGAAAAATTTTAATTAGTGGTCCACCTAGGTCCTGGACCCGGCCCAACCCGGTCCAGGGGGGGGTCATGACCCCCATGACCCCCCCCCTGGATCCGCCCTTGCACTCAGCCAATATAGTCTCAACAAATTACGAACCATTATTGATTGCACTTGTACCTAAATCTTTTTGAGTGAAAATGCCGAGAAAACGAATTTTCCCAGATACGAGACATTATATCGATTTTTCGCCCCCGGAAACCCCCGCTCCGCAAATTTCATCAAAATCGTTACAGCCGTTTTCGCGAATGTGAGAGAACAAACAAACAAACAAATATTGCTCATTTAATAAATTATGACAATGATTAAAAAATCGATAGTTGTATCGATTTTGTTCCACTCACTCCGTCACTATTTTTGTTTTGACTTTTGACAGTTTGACACATTTGACATAAGGTTTTACAAAGTATCAAAGTCAGATTTGACAAATCAATCATGGATCAATCGAATCTCGTGTTTGCAACGCCATCTATTGAATGTTTTATGCAAAATTGAATGAAAGTTACGCGACGAAGGAAATCATAATTTTAATTTTGACACATAAAAGTACATTGACCTTGCATATAAAATAATTTTATTAATTTTCATAACAATTTTGCTTTGGAAAATTATTTATTAAAACAGTAGGTTGGAGATTTCTTAGCTTTGCTGTTTATACTTAGGTACCTACCTACTACTTACCTAGGTAGGTACCTGTTTAGGGTAAGTAGCTAGGTACCTACTTACCTACCTACTTAGTTGGAGGAACGCAGATTACCTATAGGTACTTACATTACAATTATTTAGGTAGGTACCTACCTACCTAGTACGTTGGAATTCCTTTGAATCCGACACGTCTAATATTATAGGTAGTATCGAGAGAACACATTCCTTCTAATCTAGACTGTCTTTGAAGATTAGGTACCTACCTAGGTAGGTACTCGTCCAGATTCAACGTCAGACCAATTTTTACCTACTGCCCTACATTGGGAGTAGGTAGGTACCTACCTAAGGGAGGTAGGGGACCATTGAGCACTTTTTTTACATAATGTAGGTGGGTAATGGTACTTACCTACTTAGGTATAGAACCCCCGAACTTTGCCTACTTTTTCGAGTTTTTTTAAATTTTGGGCCAAACTGATCATAATAATCGGTTCTGTCATGCTGAAGTCAACCAATTACTAAAGGGCTTTCAATGTGTGTGTGTGCTAGGCTCACAGCATTGAAAACCTTGACAGTAGAGGCTGTCAAAAAAGTAGGCAAAGTTAGGGCAACGAGCCTAACTTTGCCTGAGGTCCATATTTTCTGTAAAACTTGGTAAATCATATAGATTTTAATGCAGTTTAATCATATATTGAACCATTTATAGATTATATTCTCAATACTTCTCCCAATAATTATATTTAACTTTATATGATGGCAGGCAAAGTTAGGGCATCATTTACCCACAAAATGCGCCAAAAGTCAGGGCTGTCACAAAAAAGTAATCATCATCATCAGCCTATACAGTCCATTGCTGGACATAGCCCTCCTCCAATCTGCGCCATTTTATCCTGTCCATGGCTTGTTGCATCCACGGCGCGGCGACCTTTGGAAAATCATCACTCCACCTAGCCAGAGGGTGTCCTACACTACTTTTTTCAAGTCGTAACAATAAAAGTAGGTACATAGATGGATAGTAAAATATTGAAAAAAAGTAACGAACCTCTAACCGCTTTTATTGGTGCTAAAGTAGCAATGTCTTAGTTAAAAATACCAAAAGAAAACAGACGGGAGTGGTTTGAAATTCATAACCCTCATTTTGTTCTGTTGGTTAAATCTAAAACTGACAACCCTAGGGTAGGCAAAGTTTGGAAAACTTTATTCAAAAAATTGCGCCTAACTTTGCCTTCTCAGATATTTCTGTCAATAATCATAGTATTTAGATGAGATAATTGTATTTCGAAAGCTGATCATATTTGCCAACTACTGTAAAGATATGAAAGACGTACCTCAAACCAGTTCCTCACAATGATATAATTTTGTGGGACAAGTCAAAAAATTGCGCGATTTCCACCGAAAACTTTTTGCAACTACTATGAAATGGCTGCCGTTATTTTAAAGTTAAATAGTGCAGTATTGGCTGTTTATGATTTGGGTTTCTACCAACGAACAAAAATAAGTGCTGTGGTGATAGGAAAATAAATATCGTACTTTTTATAATTTAGGCAAAGTTACCTACACTAGGCAAAGTTCGGGGGTTCCACGGTACTTAGATGACAATGAAAAAGTTATTTTTCTACAAAATCACACCTTTACATAATTAGGTAGGTAGGTATTAAATTAGGGGAACATATTTGGCTTAAATTATCGTGAAGAACGGTATTTCAAATAAGTAACAATCAGACTTTATATTAAAATATTTTGAAGAAAAAAAGTGCACAAGCCTTACCTACTTCTCAATCACAACAAAATATTAACCACCAACCACCTGTGACTTTGTCAACATAACGAAATCAACAACATAGTGAAATTCCAAAATTTGATTGAGCGGTCTAAACTAAACAACCATAGTAGAAATAATAAATAAAAAACCGGTCAAGTGCGAGTCGAACTCGTACGCCGAGGGTTCCGTACCTAGCCATGGTGCCAATTAAGCTAGTATTAATTGTATGAGCGCCCATACAACTCGGAGGATAATTTTAATTGGCGTCAACTATGTATGTATGGGAACACCCTTTAGTTTTCAACTTTTTTAACTTTTTGGAATTTTTCCTTTATTTGTGCTATAAGACCTTGCTTTTTGCCAAATTTCGTTATTCTAGGTCAACGGGAACTACCATTTAGGTTTTCGACCCAAAACCTCTAGGGTACTTCCGGTTGACCTAGAATTGTCAATTTTGGTTACAAGTAAGGTCTTCCAGCACAAGTAAAGGAAAAATTCCAAAAAATAAAAAAAGTTGATAATTAAGGTAAGTTTTGGTACTCACAAGTTTTCACGAAAACCTAAATTTGCCTATATCTTTTTATAGTGTTGACTCAGGACCTTGATTTTTATACTCACAGTAGGGACTATAGACTTTAGTATATGGTATAAATTTCAACTTGCTAGCTCTACCCGTTCCTGAGATAATCGATGGTGACACACGGACAGACAGACGGACAGACAGACGGACAGACAGACAGACGGACAGACAGACAGACAGACAGACAGACAGACAGACAGACAGACAGACAGACAGACAGACGGACAAGAAAGTGATCTTATAAGGGTTCCTTTTTTTACCTTTTAAGGTACGGAACCCTAAAAATCTACCATACAATTCGAGTTACAAGGAGGTGCCCGAACCTCCCGACTGCTCAATGCTCTCTTACCTCCCCTACCTATAGGCTCGGACGAAGTAACCACGGGACGCGAATTGCCATATGTCCCACTTGCTGGGGGGGAAGGGAGCCAACTGTCACACGTGACTTATTTTTGACATAATGACGATATATTTCTGTCATACATGAAAACTTATAGTGATACCACTATCATAATTTTATGTTCCCCGATTTGAAAATATTTTGTTGAGACGTGTAGCACACTTTGTCTTTGATCAATAAATCTTAAAATTGTAACGATTTTATTTACAGAAAGTGATCTCCCCCCAATTCTACTAGATGACAACGCCAATCATTCCGCTGCGTTTTGGTTCGATCTCATAAATGTCAGCCATTTGGTGAATAGTAGAATAGCTTTTCAAAAATGTGTTCTGCCAAAGTCCAAACCTTAGCTAAAACCTCACCACAACTGAGTCGTTTGTCATTAGTAGAATAGGAAACAGTCGAAAATCTAAAGTTTAGTTGAGGTTTTGCTTGAGGTTGATAAAAAGTTTGGTACTAGAATTGACACCCTGCTAATTAGTTAAGTAAGTAGTTAACTTTACAAAGTAGGGACCTACATCACCTACATCTTTAGATTTCTCAACATGTTCTTACATTTATAGAAATATACCTACCTACCTAATATATTTTACTAGCAGCGTCCTCGCGGCGGCTTAGTTTTTGTGTGAAAAAAAGAGAAAAATGATGTTGCTTGTCACAATTTTTACATTATAAACTTTTAGTTAATCTTAAAATAAAGCTCTATCTACTTACTCTAAAAATCTGTACCTACCATAAATATTGCGAGAAAATATACTGGTATCACTACTACCAAATTTACTTTTGACATGACTTTCATAGGGATTGATAAATATCGATATTGGAGATGTCGATGTTTTTTACACTAACAGTAGAAAATGTGTAGGTACCTATATTAGGTTACAAGTTTTTTACCATTTCTATCCAAAAAAATACTTGTAATAAAAGACTAGGTAAAATCCAGTTGATCTAATGTCTTGTAAAGCTTATAATAGGGAACTCCCACAATTTTTTTTTATGATTTTATACGATAGGTTATATCGTCAAATAACCGTAACAAAAATTCCAGCGCCGAAAAACTAAAATTTTATAACAAAAATAATTTTTAAAATTTATCAACATTTTCATGCACTTGAAAAGGACGTGACGTCACAAGTCACCAAAATTACACGCGCTTGTAGGTAGAAAAAAAAAACTTTCTGTCGAGTTTGAAGGAGTGTGACGTCACAGCATACGTGACAAATAGCGTTGCGTTTCAAGTCTTATGAAATTCCCACTATATTTTTGCACTTTTTAATTATTAATTTCTAAGCGAAAATGAAATAATATTAAAAAATAATTACACACACATAATTCTAAAGCCATAATGTTCATAGAAAAATACGTTTAACCCGCTTTTGAATCAGACGCATATTGCCTATTGTTGATTATAAAATTAAATAAAAAAATATTGCTGAACATTTCACACAGCGCCATCTAGCCCCAAACTAAGCAAAGCTTGTACAATGGGAACCAGATAACTGATAGAATACTTTTATACCTTTTGTAAATCCATACCTACATAGAATACTTTATAACACCCAGACACAGAACAAACATCTATGTTCATCACACAAATGTTTGTCCTGAGTGGGAATCGAACCCACGACCTACAGCGCAGAAGGTCCGTCCGTACCTAGAGTCCGCGTCAGCACTAAGTGCTACGGCAAAAGTGGGAACTAATAGTTTTATTTACTTTAATAAGCTCTTTTAGTCACGGTCGTTCAGTTGTTCTGATGTGTAGAATTAACTAACGTACAAACTTGCATAATTATTATTGTTCAAGCCGCATTTGGACAGTTAGTAATTTTTAACCTAACCTAGTTCTGTGATAGCAGCGCCGCGTCTATTGGACTTCAGTGGGGGCGCGCACTCTACCTATTGATATATATGTTCAAACGGCTGAACCGATTTTGATTAAGCATGTCTATGAACCATTACTAATAAAAAACCTGCTTTCAAATAAATAAAAACCGCATTCAAATTGGTTCACCCTTTTAAGAACTACGGTGCACATATACAAACATAAACACACGCAGCGGTCAAACTTAGACACCTCTTTTTGCGCCGAGGGGCGGGGGGAGGGGGGGGGGGGGTTAGAAATAAAAGTCAACAAAAAGTTTATAGGTACTTCATCATAATCATCCGCAGCGCAACTCGACTTCCCCCATTGCAGGATATAGGCCTCTTTTTGGTCGTGCCACTGTGTTTGTTCTCGGCTTTGTGCTAGGCTCATCCACTGCGGCACCAGCACGACATTGTCGGGCGCATTTTACTTACAATATAATTACAACAAACAAATTATAGAAAAAGTAGGTTGGCACACGAAAACGTTGAAAATCTTGATAAGATACTTAGGTGTGATTTAATACTATAAAAATTATAATTATGTTGTTATGTGCCAATTTGCACAACTACACAACTACCTAGGTACAATACAACATAATTTAGTATATTATGTAACTTCAAGAAACTTAATGTAAATGGTTTTATCGATATCGATAAGGAGTAATAATTGTACATTACCTCATCGTAATGCAAAGACTCGCCACGTCAATTTTGTACCTTCGTAAACCTAAATTATTCAAAATTCGAACTATTGCTAATCGCAATAAGGCTAAACATAAATTTAAAAACCGCATTAGTATCGTGGTACTGTCACTCAAGACAGTTGTCATTAGACAGTAGTGCATGAGTGATGTCCAAAATATAGTAATTAATAAACATTGCTAGGCAATTATAGACCGTATCCACCGTATCCGTTACGATTGAAAATTAAACAGAGATGTGACGGCAGGCGATGCGATCTTTTTCATTTTAGTCGTATATTTTTTGAATCGATGTTGAAACCTCAGTTAAAATAAAATAATGTTTATTGAAGTAGAAAATCAGCTAAAACACAAAAAAACATTTACATAATGAAATGTTACACCATATTTTAAAGATTTGAGGTGTAGTGGATTTTTATTGCACTGGTATAGCACCATAAATTGGCATTTTCATGGAGCACCTTCCTTGGTGATAACGATACGGAGACTCACAGATTAGGTAGAGATACTACGTATCAGATGGAAATGTCGTAGGGATGTTCGATACGATCCGATATTTTCGTGTATCGATACAATGGCATACGATACACCCGATATTTGTATCGATACAATGGCATACGATACGGCGTATCGATACAACACATGCAAGGTGTATCGGATCGAAAGTATCGTATCAAATTATTTTGATAACGAATTGTTTTGACTTGCAAGTTACCCTGTTAAAAGGTGGCATGGGTCCTATTTCCGGTCATTATTTATCTATGTTTAAATTTCAGGCAAATCGGTTCAGTGGTTGTTGAGTTTTAGAGGAACAAACATACGTCCAAACTTTCGCATTTTTTTAATATTAGTTTGATATCACAAAACACCTTTTTTGACAGTTATAACTACGCACATTTTCGTAATAGTGCACATTATTAAAATAAAATATATATTTTTTAATTATCAAAGTACCTGCTTACTTTGTCTTGATTCGATACTGTATCGATACGATATATCGTATCAAATGCCCTGTATCGATACGCGTATCGATACAATGCGTTACGATATATTGCGATACGAAATATCGATACAATCCGAAATATCGAACATCCCTAAAATGTCGGGAACATTTTTAGTGTGGACTTGTGTTCACAGATTATATAGATGTTACTCGCTCCTGATTGGCTATCAGAAAACGATGTATGACGTTTCTTTTTTTTTTTCTGCTACACCGGCACCGAGCAGAATTGTCATTCTACCAAACAAATTAATTTGGTAGGATTGCTTTTTTCATTCAATATTTATAAGGCATTGATCTCAATGTGTACTATTGAGATCAATGCCATAGTAGAGGTCAGTGGCCTAAGGGAAAGAAGGTGTTGTTGATAGAAAACAACGAAACATAGTTAATCATTTATTTATTATTTTATTTTTTAAATTTTGTCTTAACACTACATAGTAGGTATAGGTATTATATAATAAACAAAGTTGCTTCCCGCTGTCTGTCCCTATTAGGGATTGCAATCCCGCAGCCCATTCAATCCCGCGCGGGATTAGTGCGGGTTTAGTCAATCCCGCGCGGGATCCCGCGGGATCCCGCATCTTAGAAATTATGTATAAAATCAAATTGAAACAACAGATTTTGAGTAAAAAATCAACTTTTATTAAACGTTTCTTACATTAAGCAACAGGAGCCCGCATTATACTGAGACTGGGCCTATTTGGGACCACAAAGAGTAGTAGGCAGGTACGCACGCACATTATTGTTAACAGTTTTCTTTAGATTTTAGTTATTTTTGTTTGTGTAATTGTTTATTCATTAGGTACCTACTTTATGCTGTAATTTTCCTACTTACTGTAACTTGTGTGTGTCAAATAAACGTTAATATATCCTATTATATTCAAAAAACATTATATTAACAAAAACAAAAACCACCTTAATGTTTCACGCAACTTTAATTATATTACTATTTACGGCACAATCAGCTTTTAAAATAGCACAGAAAAAAACTAAATCAAAAACATTAAAATTTAGGTACTTACGTAAAATGCCGGACGGTGAGTACAAAAACACTCGTCACCTACAGAAAGACGTGCGCAGCGCAGTGCCATTTATAAACAACTAGCTGCTGCCCGCGGCTACGCTCGCGTGGTACCCGGATAAAAAGTAGCTTATGTTACTCTCCAGCTCTCCAACTATCTCCACGCAAAAAATCACGTCAATCCGTCGCTCTGTTTTGACGTGAAAGCAGGACCAATAAACAAACAAATAAACACACTTTCACATTTGTAATTGGGTACGGATGACAGGACAGCCCGCCAACCGTCTGCTAGTCGCTGGCACGATGGTCTGTGCGAAACGGCAACGTCGCGCTCGTGCTACTCGCGATTTACGCGAAAGTTTTAACGCCAAATTTTTCATTTGCGGATCCGCGGATCCGCGCTTTGAAGGTGCGGGATCCAGCAGACCAATAAAAGCTGCGGGATCCCGCGGGATTGCGGGATCCCGCATTGCGGGATTGCAATCCCTAGTCCCTATGTAAAAAAAAAACATCATCAAAATCCGTTGCGTAGTTTTAAAGATTTAAGCAATGCAATAGAGTGATTCAACAGGAAGGTTTATATGTATAATACATGCATAATATAGTACCTAGAGAAACACTGATAATGATAAATCTTAGGTTTCTGTGATGTGTGATGTGACCAGTGCGTCTCGTTCTCGTTCTCGAAATCTCGTTCAAACTCACGTTTCTCAACAAATCACTGCATAAACAATCGAGCCACTTTTTGAGTCTGATTACACTACACACTGGGAATATGGAATACAGCGGCCTTTCGCAAATTTGTACAACCTGGTACAACACAAGTTAACACAACACATAAAATACATCGTAGGTACTGAAGGTACAAACCGTTTGCATCTAATAAGGAACAGAAATAGGCGGGGAAAATCAACAAACTAAATACACAATGATCGTTAGACATTAGACCGCAGAGCACAGACTACCCACATCCACAGAGATACCTACCCTCAAAGATCTCAATCATTCATTGACATTGACATTGTCATCAAAATAGCAACTCATTCGGAATCGGAAGAGTTGAGGAGCGGAGAACGAAATGTCATACATCGTTTTCCAATCAATTTCCAATCAAAGCACAGATTATATACAAGTCCAAGCTTCTGACTAGGAACATTTCTACCCGTGCGGAGACTGATAAGAATCGATTATTAGGGTAGTTTTTATTGACGGTACCTGATTTTGATTTGTCAAAGTAATCTAGTCCGTTGGCTAGAGGGGTAAGATTTGTAGGATCATAAAGGCGCGTCCCGTTCTTTCGTCCGAGCCTATAGGGTATCTTCTGTCTACCTACCTACCCATAATCTCCGTCAATTGTGGACTGATTATTCTCGGTGAACATTGGTGAACATATTTAAAAAAAATGAACCTCCTCCTTTTTTGAAGTCGGTTTACTATGTAGGTAGGTAGGTATGTTTTCTTTCATCCTTTTCTATCAGAAAAGTTCAGATAGATTAATTTCTGTATACTTACTTATCTAAGCTTCATTCTAATAGATACCTAACTAACACTGCTCATTCATGCTAATACTTAGGTAGGTACGTTAGGTAGATTTGAATGTGAATTTGAAAGTGAAATAGATTTGAATGTCTTTATTGAAAGTGTTCCAATCGGTCTATCTATCACACACAGTCGAGTTTCATCATGAAAGTTTAAAACAAAGACTCGCGGCAATCGCGGGGTCGACTGCCGTGGTGATCGGTAGGTAATGTAGGTAGGTATCAATTAAAAAAAATAGTATGGGTAATGTAAAGGTACCTAGTAGATAGACCAGGTACCTGGTAGGTAATTGCCATACATATAGATAACAACAAAAGTGATGTTTTTTTTTTGTTTTTACCCCTTAACTTTCAATCTAACTGATTCTAACTTTGGTACAGAATCTACTTAATAATTTTCCAACCACAGTAAATAAAACCACAGATACTTAGAAATTTAAAAAAAAATGTTCGCTTTGTTCGCTCAGTGTTTATCGTTCATTCGCCGGGTGTTTTTTGCAGGCTAGTTGTATGTAGTTATTGTAATTAGGGCGCGGCGTCGCACTCATCAGGTAATGGATCACAGCGATTACCGGCACGTGAACAAATGTTGCTTATTCACGTGAACAATTGCTATGATATAGGTAGATATAGTTGCAAGAGAACAAGCAAAATTATATGCGAAAGAATAACCTAAACGCATTGCCCAGACTAGACGTTAAACTGAGTAGGTAAATATAGACTATTTATAATAGTGGTTCCTAACCTTTTCAGCCTTGTTACCCCTATGACATGACAATGAAACTGATTTTACCCCCCTTTAACTCTTCCCCCCCCCCTTTTCATGTTCTTGTCTTGATCTTTTGATGAAGAAGATTTCAGCGATAGCACAATGTTTTTGTTTTTGTTGATGAAGCTGGAAACTCTGAAAAGTATTTAATTAGGTAGGTACCTACTTACTTATTTTCTTTCAATTTATTTTTCGTTAAGTAACACATTTACAAAACCATTTACCTGTAGGTAAATAGTTTTTGTTTTAGTTCTAGCTTATTCTTTATTGTAACGGTTAGTTTTCTTGAAAAATGAAACGAACCAAACGAAAAAAAAGCGTTTGTCGATCGCTCAAACCCAATAAATAGTTTCATGTTTTACACACACGGTCCGGATTCGAATTATTGGAATCTTTCGGATTGAAAGCCACCATTCCACTAGCTATAGGTACCATAGTTTCTCAACCTTATTTTGCCCACATTTTATAAATATTTTTTTTTCAAGAGCCTCCCCTCCCCATATCTTAATGAGCCATCTCAATGCCCCCTAATTTTCTCTGGGTCTTCTACTGCCCCCCTGAAAGTCTCAAACGCCCACAAGGGGGCGTTATCGCCCACGTTGAGAACCTATAAGCAAGCTAGACCAACACGTCTTAAAAATTAAATAAACTATGCTTATCTCTATCGAACTCTAGGCACCGGAATCCTAGCTTTTAACTTTGAACGAAGCAAGAATTAAGATCATTAAAAACTTGCAACTCGGCAACAGCTAACGATTGAAGTTTTACTACTCACTTGCTACGGCGTAGCACCCGCTACGAACTGTAGTTACATAGATGTGAAACCCACTTGGTACTGAAGCTAATCGTATAAAGTTGTGATGACATTAAAAAAACCGCTTTACAACCAACGACCACACGATCTTAAGGGAGTGGACACACTGCGTTTTTTGCAGCGCGTTTGTATCGATAAAAATGCGATTCGAACGCGATGCGAACGCGCTGCCCCCCTCCCGGTTCGCTTTTGTATGAAGAAAAATGCGTTGCGAACGCGCGTTTGTAACGATACAAAAACGCGCTGCAGAAAACGCAGTGTGGCCACTCCCTTAGAAAGGGTAGACATCCAATCGATCTTCAGCTATTTCAGGTTCTTCAAAGGGATTCTTTTTTCTCTAATGGTAGTCAGAGTAACGTCCAATATGTAAATACATATATAGGCACTATCCCTCTTGGCCCACACGATTCTTTATACAAACAAAATATACTTGGATGACATTTTTATTTTTATTTTTTGAAAGTGTGATTTAAACTACGCTATTGCATTAGGGGCACCCTGTTATAATATATATAATGAGAAATAAATAAATAAATACATAAAGGGGAGGCGTATTGGCCCTTTGACTATTCACCAATATCCTAATTTCCTAACGACGTCTTCCTTCATCGATTTCACTATCCATACCTCTTGTGATGTGAAAGTGTGTTTATTTGTCTTGCTTTCACGACAAAACAGAGCGTCGGATTGACGTGATATTTTGTGTGGAGATAATTAGTTGGAGGGCTGGAGAGTAACTTAAGCTACTTTTTATCCGAGTACCACGCGAGTGAAGCCGCGGGCAGTAGCTAGTTTATTATAATAATAACTTTATTTCAGGCAACATTAGAATAAGTTTCAAGATGTTAATTTAATCTACGGCCCATAGAATAAATACCATAAAACTAACATAAGTACAATTGTTATGTTACGTGACAATTTTGTCAAAATATAGGTACCAACGAATATATCCCTATACTAATAATATCCCTATAACAACTCAGCCCAGAATAAGGACGTAGTTATGCAAACCGGAACCAACCCACAACTTGGTCGAAATTGAGTTACCTACATGCACAGGCAGGTTCCTAGGCATGTATTCTACGCTCATAAAGATCGTAGCCATCTAGCAGCTCATTACAAAGTTATGAGAACCAACCAACCCACATTTCTTAGCATTTTGGAAGATTAAAAAGGTCGCTAAAGCAGAATCACAATATGAAATGAACTATAATGCCGTCTCTTTTCACTCTCAGTCAATGAAAAGAGATGGCATATTAGTTCAATTCCTATTGCGTTTCTGCAATAGCGACCTTTTTAAGCCCGCTGGTAGGGTGATATTTCACTATATGTATAAACACAGTTCTTTCCGGTTTATAACATTTTAATGTATCCATAGGACGTTAGATAGACGTATACAATGCCATTGATTATAACACTTTAGTTCATGGTTTGTATCAAACGAAACACGAAACAGTTCACGTAACGCTAGGACACGGGCAGGATAAAAACTTGAATATCTCGAAAGTAACATTTTGTGGGTTGGTTCCGGTTTGCATAACTACGTCCACAAAAAACAGACATTACTTTCATTGACTCACTTATCCTCATAAAGTGACATGAAATAAGACACGCGACTGGCCGGATAGAGACATTCGAACAACTTGTACGATACGAGGTCGACTTTCCGACAATATTTACGAAATTTACTACGCCATACAAAATAACACTGAATATAGGATATGGCAGGGGTTCCTCCTGTTTACCACTACCCATATGTATGGGGACTCCCTTTTCCGCATTTAAACTCCACGGTGGTCCTTTACCATTCTGCGGAAACTAAACTTCACAAATCGCAAACGCTATACTCCGCTATAGTAGGTACCTATACTTAGAAAACAGAGAAAATGTATGGGAATTTCAATTCAATTAATAAAACGTCATGACGAAACCAGTTAGATTTTTTCCAATCTACTAGGTACGTTTGTAATGCTAAATGTCGGCATGAACCAATGAAACATTTGGACGTGCCTCAGATTATTCCCTTAGATATCTCCATAAAGTGTCTACCGCGCAACGATACAGTTGCAATAGGGTTTCACATTACACAATAAAACATTTAAAACACGTTTTACGTAGCTAGAGCAAGCTCGATGTAAAGTTCTCTATTCATGTCTGTTTTGTCACACAAACAGGACAAAAAGCGACCCTTGAAGCAGCGGCGAACAATTTGTTCAACCCTATTGTACTTGGGTATTGTAGCAATAGCTACAAAGGAGCGGTAGAGCCTATTAATTCTAATTTATGACGCGAAATTACCTCAGCTTAAGTATACTTATGAGGAAAATGAAAGTTTTAAATGTGACGGTTGGGACTATTGAATACAACTTAAAATTTAATGTTTTAGTGGTTTTCTGGCAAACTTATTGTATAGGTACTTATTAAAATATCACCTTATATTTGGTGTTTCTGATGTCTTTACTAAATTAACGGATCCGTATTCTCGGGTGCCAAATGTGTCCATTATTAAAAATTGGCTGGCATTTGGGCGATAGGCCTGGTCTGCGTCAGGGGTGGCACTTGGCAGGCTTGCCAACCATCACATTTGGCACAGGCCGCGCCATCTATTCAGAATAAGGGCTTAGATGTGATGAGAATTAAGTAGGATCTAAAAATTACGAATGCTTCAGCTTCAGCTCATACGATGCGACTGACCCTTTTTTCTAAAATTAAAAAAAAAACTAAGCATGATTTTTGTTTGAGTTTTGCTGTTCAAGATGAGTTCCTAGTAAGAGTCCATGACTCGACGATTTAAAACAGACGATATTAAATTCTTTACTTGAGCTTTATTCAAATTAAGTTTTCACTTAAATCGTCAAAAGGAGCGAAGTTTTAAAAGAAAAATATTCTGCGTGAGAGAAGACTAAAATGCAAATTCACAACGTCCCCGTACTCGTAAAATGTCAGTGGAAAAGTTGGTTATTTATTTCCTATCGGTTGTGTTTTCATTTTGGCAATTGCGTTGGCAACGGCATACTCTCAAGACATCTGTTCCAATCTGCAGACATCAAGAGATCTTTTAAAAATGTTTAGAATAGTCATATAACCATAAACTGCCTGGAGGAGTTTGTTCGGCTAGTGAGGTAGTACTACTGGTGGTCCTTTCTATAATGGCTCAAACACATGTTGGCCCAGGCTCGCATTGCCTCTCTATCGCTCTCGCCTTGCATCGATTCGCCTTCTAGCTCGCACTCGCCTAGGCTGGCCTAGGCTGGCCCAACGTGTGTTTGAACCATAACAAGTAAAGACCGTCAGCTTCAGAATTATTTGTTAAAGAACCTGATGACACTTTTATTTGTATTTTTTTTCGTAGAAATGATATTGTTAAAATAAAAACTAAATATTTTTATTAACAAAACCATTGAGTATTTAAGAAGTTGACTGTACCTAAGCTTTTCATGTTACTAATTCATAGTGCGGTAAGATTACGCAAATGCAAATGTACTGCTGCAAAAACAAGAAGCTCGCGCCGTACCTCGGATTATGCAGATTGAGCTGAAGAATGCAACCTGCTTCTTGATAATACAAACTTATTTACATTTCACTGTAGAATTTAATCATGTTGTATTCAAAACAACGTTGTTTCAACTGGGTTTGAATAATGTAATAGAGATACCTTCGGCAATTCAATCACAGAACTATTTCTTAATAAATTACTTACACATAAACTTACACTAGTTGCTGAACTTTAGCACTGCCTTCAATAAAATAAATAAATAAACAATGACAGTCTATCTACACTTTTACACTAAGAAAAAAAAAGATTATTTTGTTGTTTTGTTTGTTTGTAACGAATAGGCTCCGAAACTACTGGACCGATTTCAAAAATTCTTTCAACAATAGAAAGCTACATTATCAGGAAATAATATAGGCTATAATATATTTTCAAAAAATTAGGGATCGGTAAGAATATTGCAATATTGTAATGTATAAATAAAAAAATAGGGCGGTACGAAGCTCGCCTGTAGGCCTAACACGAGCAACGTCGAGAGTCGAGAAAAAAGACTTCTCGATCGGTTAAACTGCTCTTACGTATGCGTTAGAGCAGTTAGGCCGATCGAGATATCTCTCTCGATGTTGCACATGTTAGGCCGGTTGGTCAGCTAGTTTATAATATTTTGCTACAATATTTTGAGATTGATAGTACCCCACTCTAAGCGAATACCGGTTAGCAGGAGTTTGAGGAAGTAATCTGGGCGCCACTCGTCTGCGTTTCCCCCGTGATTGCCATTTTGCATAATAAATGACTTATTAAAGCGGTATGCATTTGGAGCACCAAGAAAAATACAAAGTTTTAGCATAAGGCTTTTACTTAACAGGCGAACTGCTAGGGCTGGCGCGCGATGGTAATCTAACTGAACAGATTTTATATTTCTGGTTAAGTTAAGTGTTTTCCTCATAGTAACGTACATAATGAAAGAACGTGGTATGTTATTATCAGTGATCGGAATGAGGCGGGCTAAAATACCTAAAGTTCGAAAAATAACAGAGACAAATGGAGGCGCCTTAGGACTAAATATTTTTCGACCTAATTATTTCCGTTTCCGGGACATTAATAAAGAACATCTAACATTAAGGTGAATCAATTTTTTACCTGAGTTAATAACAAAAACTAAAATGTAAATTATAAGGATAAAAAACTTTTTTCCGTCGGTCAAATAGAAAAATTATTTGAATTAGTTCACAATATTATTAACATTAATTTTAAATGTACTTACTCACTGTGAAAATTGTGCCAATTTTCAATAAAATTCTTACTTACTACAAGAATAAAATTCTTGTAGTAAGGAAGGCTCCCCTTTTTTGCGTCTGTTCTTTGAACTTTAGGTATTTAAGCCCGCCTAATTCCGATCACTGGTTATTATACACCCAAAACACGCAATTATGTTATATTCATAGCAGAATACTCTACTCATTTAATCTGTTATGGTCTTTCAAAAAGATTCTAGAGCTTTTTAAAACTTTCGCTATCAGAATACATTATAAATACATTGTGTATCCGGGTATTTATCAGGTAAATTACTTTTTTTTTAGCCCGACGTTTTTTCGAGCTTAATTGAGAGACAAAATAGAGTTAAAGTTAACTAAGTTTTTAGCTAGTGAAAGCAGTCACTAGATGATGTTGGGTAAATACGATCGTGTTAAAGCTAGGTTAAACTAATCCTACTTCTCGAACCATAATCATGAAGAATCAATTCAACAAACTAACACGGACTTTTCAGTTGCATAAATATAAATAAGCTCTAAGCGGTATGCCAACCAAACAATAGGTTCAAAGTTCTTATGATTTAGTCGATCTCAACAAAAATTTACGCCTCAATTATTGTTTCAAAAATTAAATTTATATCGAGTAACAACCCTACAGTTAACAAAAGAGTTGATGTGAAAGAGCGCATTTGCATGAAGTGCGATTGTAGACACGCGTCGTTTGCTACGACAAGCTACGAGTGCTACGAGTGCTACGAACTGCTACGACAGATCCTTTCATTATAAGCAGCTCGTTTTTTAAAACACAATAAGTGCCTATGCAATTTGTACTCTATTTTCTGAAACAGAAGTGGGGGTTTTAATTCCCCTCATATTGTATTTTTTTAGAAATAGCCATAAATGTTGCTTGATTCTTTGTGACTCAATTTTATGTCGTGTATTATGTACAGTCAGCGTCAAATTGATATGAGCGTCTAGAGTAGGCAAAATATCTGAAAAACATGAAAGCATCAAATTGATTTCATGTTTTCAGATCATTTTTACTACTCTAGACGCTCATATCAATTTGACGCTGACTGTACCTACTGTGGTTTATTTAATTTCTTTCAACTTTATTTAGGTAAAATAAATAGGACATCGCAATTCATAACTATTATGGATCGAGTTTACGAAGCAAGATTAACTTTTATTATAAAAATTGAAATTTTGGATCTACAAGATTTATGTTCCGTTTCATTGAATGGTAAATCCATGCGTGTTACCATGAAATAAGTTACTATTCAACAGACTTTCACAATCGAATAGTGTTACAATAGAAATTCAGGAGTCACCTCAATCACGTGCTAATTAAGTGAATTGGCCCATTAATTTGTATTGTAACTATTCATAGTCGAGAGGTCGGGGGTCTGATTACACTGGTCGCCGTTTGCATGTTAATGAGGAAACATAAAGCCGCGGTCAAACAGATTACCAACGTTAATAGGCACTTCATAATTACCAATGATCATTCAACTAAAATGACGACCCAAAGTGAGCTGTATAACTTTATTGAAGCTTAATTTGGTGAAGATTATAAAGTTTTTCGAAATCATTGTGAGGTAGGTACTTAATATCTCAACTGCAGTATGAAACTACTCTATTGAAATGTACCACGAATAACTGCGCAACATTCGTGAGCCATGCACCTTAATCGCCTGAATCTTACTAAGATTAGTTGTAATAAGTCAGGGTTCCATTAAGCAAGTTGTTATTGGTTAGTTTCACGTCAATTTTCAGAATTTTTTTCTAAGGTATTTACGTTCCTTACGGTTGGTTTGGACTGAATGTCAAAATGTACTGATCTGCATAATGTATTTATTCCAAAAAGAACTTTTCCCAAAATGACTGATTTTCTATAGGTCTTCATTATAAAATGTCGGAAATGAAACTGTCAAATGTATGTACAGTCGGCATTAGTCACTCTCTTTATTTTTAAAATATTTATTTTTCCTTGCTGTCACAAAAACAAGGACCGCGGTTCGAACCGTTCGTGGAGCGAAATGACTAAAGACCCAAAAACCCTCAATCCATAAACGCGGAATTAGACGGTTCAGTCAAGTGAAAAATCACTCCAATTAATGTTGGGGTTTCCTATGACACTTTTCGTTCATTTTATGTTTAGATGTGTCACTTTGAGTGAAATATGCAAAATGAACGACGGAAATGAACAAAAAATAAACCATCCTTATTTCACCTTTAAGCTCGTTTTGTCGAATTTAGGTGACGTTCTGCGTCACGAGAGACCACTCTAGTGAGATTATAAACTATAATTATATTCTTATTTCAGGCGTACAAAAATGGATAAGGACACAGGCTGCTCTAAAACTTCATCACCAGAGTGTGCTCATCTTACCACAAAAACGTGACGTCATACACAACATATCAGACGTTTATGACGTCATTTTAGTTTTTCATTAGCAATGCCTGTAGCGACATCTACCTGTCGCTAGATGAACTACATAAACATGCTACGCACTACGAGCTTCAGCGAAGATAGCGCCACACAACATCAACATGTCTAAAACTCGCAAGCAAAGTTTCCAACGAAGTTAGACATATCTAGGACTATCCGACGTCAACTGTCGGTCGAAAGACCACGGGCAAGTGGGCCAGATGGGCCGGCCCGTTGCAGAGAAACCACCTACTCTGCCTTTGGGGAGCGATTCCACCGTGTTCCCCAAAATGCCTGCGTTTTTTGCGGAGTGTAGCTATGCCTTTACTAACCTGAACGGAATATAAATCATTTGTTCATTTCATTAGAGTAGATAAGTATAATGGCTTTTGAAAATGGCGTTTTTAATCACTAATGAAAATGACCTAACAAATGAGTCACCGTCGGTGTATGGATTATACCTCTCGAGAACTTGGACAAACTGGTATTTAAAAAGTCACCAAAACACGGAATCGTACTATTTAAAACACTATATTTATTCTTAAGTAGGTAATTAGTTCCTGAATATGTTACATTAGTATATTCCTTTGACTGGCCTCTTAGCTCAGTTGGTAGTAGCTCTGCCTTCTGTGCTGTAGGTCGTGGGTTCGATTCCCACTCAGGACAAACATTTGTGTGATGAACATAGATGTTTGTTCTGTGTCTGGGTGGTATAAAGTATTATAAGTATGTATTTACAAATATATAAGTATTCTATCAGTTATCTGGTACCCATAGTACAAGTTTTGCTTAGTTTGGGGCTAGATGGCACGTGTCAAAATTGTCGAGAAATATTTATTATTTATTTATTTATTTATTCCGGGCCTTGAGTTGTAGGAATTTGTCTTTGTAGTGGACATAAGTTATGCCTAAAGTTTGGATGGATGTAATCAGTGTGATAAAAGTATGTTCTATTCCCGGTCATTATCAAAGTCAAAGTCAAAGTCAAAGTATATTTATTGCGAGAAATACATGTACATAAGATATTATAATGGCATAACCGCTTACATGTGTATCAATGTATTCTACCTTAAGGCATGCAATTAAAAAAATTCACAATGTCAAAATGAAATAAAAATTGAAAATAAAATGAACATTAAAAATAAAAATAAAATTAAAAATAATAGAAATAAGTACCCAATAAATTAAATTAAACTAATAAATTACCTAACTACATATAAAAATCCAAAAAAATTAATCAAATAATATTAAATTCTTGTCATTTTCAAATTCATCAATTGTGTAATAACATTTATTTAATAACTATCTACATTTTAAATTTCAAGAAAATCGGTTCAGTGGTTGTCGAGTTATAGAGGAACTAGTGAACTCCCACGGCTTCGCCCGCTTGGACTACTTTTTTTATCCCACGGGAACCATTCATTTTTCCGGGATAAAAAGTAGCCTATGTGTTATTATATTACAGAACCTAAACTATCTACATTCCAAATTTCTACAAAATCGGTTTAGTTGTTATGGAGATACGTGGTAGCAAACATTCACACACACACACACACAGTAGGACAAATAAATATCCAACCATCCATGCATCCTTCCAAACATCCAAACTTTCGCATTTATAATATTAGTGTGATAGTGTGATTCTGCTATACGAAAAATATTGATTTTGTCTGGAATAGTTTTGAAATAACATAGTTCAAAATGAATATAAGTTTAATATTTTTGTACCGAAGTTCTGCTCCGGACGCTAGTATGTTATAAGTACTTACTAGCCAAATATTATTTTATCCCACCCGTTTCGAAATTCAGTTTACTTTTCAGTATTCGCTTTCATATTTTTGTTGTTATTAGGTACGTTTTCAAATGTATGTTTCTATTTTAGTTTTCAGTGTGTACATTATATTTTATGTTTAGACAAAAATTAAGAAGACTTCACTTTCGTCCATGTTTCTCGCGAAAGGAAGAGAACTTCTAAATCCCAGAATTATTCATACACACAAAATATAAGCAATAATTTGCAATTTGGAACAGAACGGCTCGAATTCGCAACCAAACGCTATTGTCCCAAAAGTTGCAAACAAAACGGATAAAAAAGTTAAATACAATTCGGCTGGTTTACACTGAAATATTAAACTGGGACGTGTTTCTGAACCAGTTTCGGATAGTGATGGGCTTTGAATAAATCTTAAATGGATCTTAATTGCCTACAGATATAAATGAATGAATGTCTATCTCGTCTCGGGAATACAGGCGTGATGTATTTTTTTTTCTAAAGTAAGTAAACTAAGTAAGTTCGTATGAGCTAGTGGCCAACTCTGGTGACGGAGTTTTTTTAGCTGCCTAAAGGCCTCCGTCATGGCTTAACGACTTAAAAGTCGGGACCGACAATTTAACGTGCCATCCGAAGCAGGGCCGGTTTTACTCATGACGCTAACATCCGAGCTTTTTTTATCAACGAGCGAAGCGAGCCGAATTTGTTTGCAAATCTTTTTTTACAAATGGGATAAGATACCATTTTTTTTTTCAAACATTTTATACATTTTACACACCTTTCTTATGGAATAAGTATGCCTTTTCCACAACGTTTGAAGTTTATGTAGTATTAAAAGGGCGCCCTCGGCGCACTTGGCCGGCGCCCCCTCAGGCCTGCGCCCTAGGGCGGTCGCCCACCCTCGCCCTACCCTAACGCCGCTACTGCTCCGAAGCACGAAAGCGCTTAGCTCTATTTTTTTTTTACAAAAAAAATAAAAACCCTATTTGTGTAGAAGTTGTGGTGCGGAGGCGACTAGTCAGGTCCAAAAAAATAATTTTACAGAGACGAGACATCTACTTATCGCAAAAAAAAAGTTCAAATACTGGCTACATAACATTATGGAGTTATAAACGTCTGTACGAAGCACATCACTATCTGTGCAAAGTAAGGTAAACTGGGAACCCAGTATTTTTACACGAGAGAGCTTATTAAAACTTGGCAACTTTCAATCACTTTTATTTCATGCAAATAAGTTTTTATCCGGAAAATGGAGGCCAACTCTCTTTGATATTGAAATAGGGGATTCACTTAGTACCGTCAGATTTTATACCGCGCCGAGCTAAACTTAGTTATTTTAGGAGTATTATACCTATTACATTTTATATGTAGGTACTTAATCATTTTTATCTCTAGTAAAAGTACCTAATTGAGGCGAAAGAGGTGTGTCGGGATTCTAATAAGTGGAAATCTTTGTCATCACATCTTCGGAAAAGGGGCATAATTTTATGAAAAGTAGGTACATTTTTTCAACATCTTACTTAGATCATAGGGCCTTCAAAAATCTCAAAAACTTAAAACAGATCTTGATCCTCTTAGACTCAAAACTTTAAAAAGGCTTGAACAATTTTGCACAACAGCAATCAAATTCATGGCTTTAGTTACAAAAAGGGGATTTACTTTTACTAAATTATTACAAAAAATAAAATCAGTGTTTAAGAAACTTGAAAAAACTGATGCAGTGTAAACGCATGTAAGAAAACTAGTGGTTTCGTTTTCGTAGCAGGGCCTCTAGCCAAGTGGCATCAATCTTTTCTATTCTACAATTCGCTTCGCTATCGCCGATGTTTCATTGGTGGAAGACCACGTGACCTTACGTTCGACCTTGGTTCGACCAATGAAAACCTCACGTTCGAGTGTTAGCGAAGTCAGAAATCGAATCGCTTCATAGCGAAGGCCGGTTGGCTAGGCCCTCAGTTGTAGGTATTCTCTACGCCAGCAGACTTCACTCTATGACGACAGACAGAAAAGATTGTGCCGCTCTGAATAACACTTTATATTATAAATGCGAAAGTTTGGATGTTTGGATGGATGTTTGGATGGATGTTTGTTCCTCTATAACTCGACAACCACTGAACCGATTTGGCTGAAATCACACTAATATTATAAATGCGAAAGTTTTGATGTTTGCATGGATGTATGTCTGTTCCTCTAAGTCCTATAACTCGATAACCACTGAACCGATTTAGCTGAAATTTAAAACATAGATAGGTAATGACCGGGAATAGAACATAGGCTACTATCCGATTACCACGCAAGCGAAGCTGCGGGCGGCAAATACTCACAATAAACTGTCCCCACCTACAAGGTACGTCTGTAGATATTTGACTGGCTGAGTTTTGGGGGACAACACGCCTAACTTTTTACTGCTGGAGCTAGAAGTGTTGTTCGTCTCAGCTCGTACACTTGTAATTTATTTACATTATTGATACTTTGATTTTATTTATGCTTTGATGGTAGTATTTACTAAATCTAGGAAGTTCAAGGGACTGTTCTATTGACCTTCTATTTTTGAGATGCATAATTTACTAATATTATTTTAAGTACCTAGCTACATTTATGTAATTTATAATTTTACTTTCAACAAAGAAAACTACAAAGTCGAAAAATAAGAACGTAAATTCATTCCCCCATTTATTCACCTATATAAAGTTCTATCAGTGCATAAAGCAGTATCTCGTGATATCGCGATGATTGCTGGCTATCCGACTCCGGCTTGAGCGCAGGGCGCAAGGGGGGCAGGGGGGGGGGGGGGGCAACCGCAGCGGGGCTCCTTATTTTATTATCGCCTTCCTGCTCCCCCCCTCCTGTTCCCTTCATCCCCCCCGCCTTGCCCCCCGCTACGTCACCCGCGCAGCCTTCGCCGCGCCCCGCGCCTGCGCACTACCGCTTAGAGGCTGCAGTGTGTGTGCGGAACATTCACAATGACCTACATATAACTTCTTATGCTGTAATTGGTATAGGAAATTACAATGTTTTTTTTTATGTTAAAAGTCATATAATATCTGTCTTGTTACTGTAGAGATGATGTTTTTTTTTAATTTAGGACTTAGTTCGTAGATTTCTTTATATTGCAATGCTTTAGTTTTATTCCCATGATAATTTTATGGAATCAATGTATTCGGTAAACCATTGAAGTCCAGAGAACGTATGCAAACAGAAAGACAATCGCAATCAATAGAGCTACGTTTTGCACTATGATAAGAATCAGGAAAATCTACGATAATGTTCATAGATTCTAATTAATGTAACTTTTATTTATGACAAACAAGACAGTGCCGAACGGGTTTTGAAACTGAAAATGTTTTTTTTTTCAAAAAAGGATTTAACACTGTTGAGCGTTTCCCTGATAGCTTCCTAATAAACTTCGTAAAAATGTGTATCCACTACGAGGCCTTTACTTTATTAAATTAGCGTTTACTTTCTTTTAGTAAGTAAATAACGCTATAAAAGTTCGCAATGAATACGAAAGATCCCATTTCGGCTCAGCGTTTTGGATAATAAACTTTTCATTTGCACTCCGACCTTCCGAAGATTATGTTCCAGGGGAAGATTTCTGTAGGTAAATACGGATTAAGGAGTGGCCTATCCCCCTTTATCCCCCAGAGCCGGACTGAACTGAATAAGACGGTTTCAACTCCGATATTAAAAGCCTTTACTTACCGGTGGTAGGATAAAACCTTTACTGGTTGGTATACCTACTATTGATTTAAACAAGTACATACGAGTATTTACAGTTTCGGTATTTCTGCTTGCAATTCATAGTGACAGGTATTGTAATCATATCAATTACTTAAGGTGGAATCAGACGGTTCATTTTTTGTTCATTTCCGTCGTTCATTTGGCATATTTCACTCAAAGTTGTCACTAAACATAAAATGAAAGAAAAGTGTTATAGAAAACACCAGCATTCATTTGAGTGCTCTTTCACTTGAGTGAACCGTCTGATTCCACCTTTAGTCTGTTTTACGACATAGTTATCTACAAGCGGTGCGCAAGAACCTTCAGGTTTATTGGTCATGCAATCGAATATGTCAAAAACAAATGAAACCGTGACAGATAAAAAAAACACTTACTTCGTCTACAAAAACTTGGGCCTTTCTCAAATAGCAGCCTTCAATAGAATACCAGAAACAAAGCCGCAGTAGCCGAAATGATAAAATTCCTCTTGCGGCACGACAGATAAGGAATTCGCAATCGGTCGTTGACTTCTCGGAATGTGGGGGCTCACGAGTCAATGAACCCAAGGGCGGCCATCAATATCTTGAAAGGCAAGTGTCACCATGAAGAACGTTTCCTGGAGCGGGCTCTGCAGTAAACATATATTTCTTAGACCACAGATATTTGTTTCGTTGTAGTTAACTTTGTGAAAATGGCAACGTTTAAATCAAATGGTAAGTTAAAGAACTTTTGGTTAGATAATTAAAGTACTATGATGGTTTTTGGTTCTATAGTTCGAGTGCCTAAAATAAAGTAAAACTGAAATAAAAGTAAACAGGTTTTTCATTTTTGATAATACCTAAAATTAAAGATGTTTAAAACATTTTTCCAAAATACAACTGCAGATCGAAATTGCTCCTTCCCCTTTTTACTTTACCGCGGCCTTTTTACGTTTCTTTTTCTCTGGAAATCTACCGGTATTTTTTATCATTGGCAGTGATGATGGTAAATATTTATCTATCTCAAATCTACGTAAATTAAATATTAATTTAGTAACAAGTAAATTAGTATTTTGTATAACACGACCTAAGAGCTCGTGTTAATGCGTGTGTAGTATATAACTGGGTGCCGATTCTACTACCAAACTTTTTATCAACCACAAGCAAAACGTGAACAAAACCTTAGATTTTCGTCTGTTTCGTATTCTAATAATGACCAACGTCTCTGTTGTGATGAGATTTTAGCTATGGTTTTGACTTTGGCAGAACAAATTTTTGAAAAAGCCATTCTACTATTCACTAAATCGTTGACATTTAAGAGAAGGAAACAAAACGCAGCGGAATGTTTGACGTTGTCATTTACCTTGAATTACAGAATTGCCCTTCAGAGCATCACTTATTGACACACACAGCTGCCCACATAATGATTATACCTTCCTGCTGCTATAGTTGACAAGGCTGAGAAGACTGTTTAACACACATGTGCTCCGAATTTTACTCAAGTGTTCTCTGTATGGACTACTGATATATTGATCACGCGTACTTGATCTAAATAGCGGGGTTCGTTACCCGAAGCCTTGTACTTGAGTTGGGAGGCTGACGCTACGCCTCGCCGCGTCGAGCCTAACCAGCTGGAAAACTCCCGCTTGGCTTGTCGGCCACCAATAAGATAACCTAACTATGTATACTAGATTCATCATTATTATCAGAAACAGGTCAAATGTACCCTTTCGGCCGCATACAAAATCGGAGACTCGTAAAAGATCAACTTTTATTAAATTTCTAACCAACAAGTTATACTTACTACATAGATTATGTTATAGGTAACTGAGTTTTCTCGTAAACCCAAAGTAATCAGAATTCAAAATGGTTTATAGTGTGTGCTATTCATACACTAATCTAATTCAGTTCCATATTAAAAACATTTATTTCTCTCACAATAAACCTTAAATAAAATTAAAGGCCGAATCTAATCTGCTATTGATGATTGATGATGTCTTCCCATGTTTTAAACTTTCTTCACATTTGAGTATGGTTTAAGAGCACTAGCTGAATACTCGTTTGCTATGACGCTGTGGTGCCATGGCTCATGAGTTGAATATGAATACCTAAGTGTACATAATTCCCAGTAAAATATCCCCATATACTGCGGCAGCGATGATGCCAGCGCAGTAACATGGACAAAGGCACACGCTTAGACGAAGGCTTCTTGGCAAGAGTACGTGGCTCGGGTGCCAGCTAGCCTATACATATACACAATATTTATAGCTATGCATATGCCTAGGAAATTGACTGCCAGTGAGTCTGGGCCAACTAAATGTTTGAGGTCGATATAATTACAGATAATTAGAGTTATCAGGCGTTACGGGTTTGTAACTGGCATCCACAGATTACTTAGCAGAAACAGGCACGAAAACAAATAAGCTATTTTTATATTCAATCGTATTTTGTGTGTATTTATATCATACGATAATTAGATTTAAATGCTTATGTTGAACTTCAATCAATCGATCACTCATTATGTTTCCAACTTCAGTTTGGTTGTGATAACTTTTTCTACACGTAGAAAGTCTATAACACTATGCTTGTTTTGGTAATCAACTGTACTTTGTAGTGTGGTGTAACCCAGGTGCTTGTGATACATATATCAAACTTAATTAACTTAAAATGTAGATGACTAATCCAATTACTATTACTACTAACACTTAGCTCAACATCAGACATAGTCAACATGAACATTGTTTACTTTGTAGCTGCCGATAAAATGGTTAGTAGGATAAAATTAAGGCATTTAGTTTTGAAAATATGTCTCGAATCTGGGTGTTTTTTTATGTATAATAATATGTTATTAGTTATTATGGTTATAATCTCTGATCTAGGCATTCAAGATTATTTACAGATGTCAGTGGCACTCCCAAATACGTTTTAGGCACATGTCCATATTTTGCAAAGTTAACATTCCATACGTGAGGTTACAAGCCCATCATCGCCTATTAGAATACTGGTTTCCCAATGTTTTCCCTCACCGTATAGAGTTCGTGTTCGATCAATACATAATCAAGTAAAAGTGTGATCTACCGCAGACAGGCGAGACCACATTCTCGCTTGGCGCGGCCCCGTCCGGCGCTCGCCGGCAAATTGTTTCCCCGCTCGCCCATTATTAGATTATTTTCACACCAGTCTCGTTTTATCAAGATGGAGTTGACCTTTCCTTCGCGTCAATTACTGTAATCAATGTGGAGTATCACCACCTATTTCGGGCTATAGGTGTACAACATATTCATTTTGTGTAATTTTCGAGGAATAATTATTACGTTGTAGGCATGTATTCGCTTTTATTAATGTGTTCACAGAGTGAATTAAATATGAACAACGTTTAACCAACGTTGTTTTATTAAGATTGTTGGCTGGATAACTGTAAACAGTAGCTTCTGTAATTTTATTTTACTGTTAGATCGATTTCTTCATCACTCGAGGATGATTGCAGCTTTCCATCCGTGTAATAATTTTTAAATGCCTCATCGGAGATTACCCCTAAACTTAAACTTATAAACTCTACCTTCAATATTTTATTCTATTGTTTAGTAATAGGAGTAGTCTCCTAACTAATTAGTAATTACGTTAAAATAATGTCTAGTACAACTCACGAAAGTTTTGAAAGTGAAGGAGTAGTCTCAATTATATTGATAGATTTATATCCAATTAATTCAATAATTAAATAAACTTGAACCAACAAACCCTTGGGTCAACCACAACCACAACACAATAATCTCTGATCTACCAAGAAAAGAACCGAAGTCCATTGTACGAGCTGATCGAAAAGTTCGGGAAGTTATAGCAGCGGGCAGAGTACCGACGGGACTGTATTAACCTGTTCCAAAGTCGCTCAAGCAATCGATTTCATTACCGTCGGCGGATGAATTATTAATTAACACGAAGCGAACTTCGCCCTTTGAGCTTTCATCCAATTATGGTTACATTAATACGAAGCATGTGGCGGTGGAAACACCGCCTTCTGATGAAGCCATCTTTTTTTAGCTTTACTTCACATATTGCTGGAATTACATTGTTTACGACTGACGACATCGATCATGGGCAGTTTATGGAACGAGACATAAAATCATATCAGTATAGAGTTGTAAGTATATATTTCACTTCATGGCATACACATGACTACTATGATACGGAGCCACTGAAAACCAGCGCTCTAGCAGCCATTGCGCTGCTGGAGCAAATGCTAAGGGGTAGCTTTATTTTCTTCTCCCTGTAATGTAGCATTTCTGATTTGTGTTGTATATATCGTAGTGGCGAAAATAAAACTTTTATCTATTTCTATTTTATTTCTATTTCTACTAACATATTTTCTTCTTATTTTTTTCATGATATTTGTTCTCAGACGTTTAGCACGTTTGAAAGGCAAAAATCACGACTGCATAGTACTGCAAAGTATAGGAGGTTAGCTCCTACCAAGTTAGTGTTAGCTTAAACGCGGCGGTTCGCACAGGAGGCCAAACTGGAGACCAAGACCAGAGACGGACTTCGTGAGGGCGCGTTACAGAGACAGCTTAGGAGACAGAGAACCGTCACGTCAGTTTAAATGACAACGGTCTCCTGTCTCTGGTCTCGTCTCCCATTTCGGTCTTCGGCGCAAACCACCAGCTGACTGTGGACCCATTTTGCAAATAGTTTGCAGCTTTTTGCCTCTAAAATATTTTAGATGGAGCGTTAACACAACGCGTTCTGTAGGTACATAGTTTACAGGCTGAATGTTTTTTGTCAGCTGGCCGACAAACAACCGCAAACTATTTGTTTAATGGGTCCACAACCTAAAAATCGGATAATATCAAAGATGTTTAAAGTTGAACACTGGTTAAACAACGTCCTGTCTTTATTTGTTTATTTGACAGGACGTTGTTTAACCAGTGTTCAACTTCATATCATAAGTAAGGGGGACTGTAAATATAATACTCACAGCTCCTTGACATTTCAAGGATTACTGATTGAGTATGTCTCAAAATAACCAGTAAATTAGATTTTGAGAAACAACTCTGTGCCAGATTATTCGCCGCCCGGCGCGATGTGACTCCCCTTTGTCGCTGGCTTTCATCGTATTAACTCGACGTAAATAGATCAGAGAGTAATCAAGGGAGTATTAAGTTTTGAGCGAAAATATGCCTTAGGTTTAATGTACGCCTGTCTTTAAAATGTACATATTTGAGAAAATTGTGTTAGCTACCGACATAGATGTATGAATTTCAGTCATGCTTATAATTGACATGATTTATCCGTGCTCATGTGGCTTTAGATTATGTAGATAAGTTTGGCAGTAACAGAAGGTGATATTAGACGGTTCACTCAGATGACTGTTCACTGGAGTGATTGATTCATTTTTCTTTTATTCCATGTTCACACGGCTTAGACGGAATGCTATAGAAATGAACATTCACTGTCTTCATGTCTGTCATGTTCTGTCATTCTTTTAATATTATGTCAACGAATAAAGTCGTGCGTCTTAGGATGGCAAACTCCGAGTGAACATTGTCTTTTGTGTTCAGACGGTTCATTTTTCGTTCATTCGGAGTGCGAGTGAAAGATGCGAATGAACTAATCCAACATTGTTGGATTGGTTCATTAATGAATTCAATTTTAATTTTTCTTTAATTCTTTGTTCAGACGCTCCATTCCTAGTGGAAGATGCCAAATGAAGAACAAAAATGAACAAAAAGTGAACCGTCTGATTCCACCTATTTAAGTACCTACTACCTATTAAGAATTAAGTACGAGTATGTCCAGTTGTGGGATTATAAAGGCTGTCTGTACTAGACAAAATGATTTAGCACCTATAAGTAAGATTTCATCCCCAGCTGAATGTAAGGCTATATTACTTCATTGCCAGAATAAAACTGCAATCAACGCAACATTCTGTTAAATAATTTCCTCAAAAACATAGATTTATCTCCAAAAACTGAAATATTACATAGAGAAGGAACGCGCGAGTTCTGGGTTTTCATAATTATAACGAGAGTGGGCACAAACATTAGTGGAGCAACTTCCTATGCCCAGTGGAGCCAACTATTTAATTTTCCGACGCAATTTAACTTTCCATGGAAATGGAGGCCACGCGACCACGGCCGGCCATTTTCATTTAAATTAATATAACTATTCTGTGTAATGGAATAGATAACTGGAATTGCATGCGTTTTCGCCTTGTAATAACATTTTGGGGGACAAAGGTTTTGGCTATTCTTTTATCCTGTTACCAATTATTTTTTATGTCGAAAGATAACAGCTTGTTGCAAATTGTGTATCGTAGAGGCGCTACGCCGTAGCACATTTTCGTAGACCTTCCAATCATGCAAGTTACGTAGAAAGCCGCTAGATTCAGCAGCACAATGTTGCTACACAAGAAGATTATCTTAAAGTTAATCCAGAAAGGTTCGACTCTGTAATGCAAAGCCTCCGCCATGAAATATTCAGAGGAGGAGGTACTTAGCGAGTACCTGCTCAGTGCTCACCGCTGAAGGCGGCTAAATACGTAATGAAAGTGGGTGTACTTCACTCTAAGTGAAAGACGGTATGCTGGGAACAATTCTAGCTGCTACAAAAAGCTGGCTCTAATCGTAATAGATATTTTATTTTTCGCTTTATCATGAAAAGACAGAGCTTACGTATCTTTTCTTTATGTTTTAGTATGATATAACATTTTTATGGGATACATTAACTACACTTTGATCGTAAAGTTTCGTGCCAAAACTGAGTATACAGTTATTTGATGTTTTAAGTGCTGCGTCTGTACGTAATCTCGTCAGTGTTTCCGATAATCGAGTGAAATAATTGAGCTCAGAGGCGCAGTGATGAGGATCCACGAGTCGGCGCTCGACACGACACTAATGGGGGATTTGTTCTCCAAGTGGCTATAATACATCTATACGTCGTTTTTTAAATGACATTTATTTGCAGGAACACATTGTGATACCATAAGGTCTTAAAAAATAAATTAATCCAATCTATGTCCTACCAAAAGCTTAGGCATGCAATTCTGTTAGGTCCTATTAATAAATGTAATGTTATTTAGGTCATCATAAAAACTATCAGAATGTAAGAATGTCATTGATACTCGTAGATAGATAATTTACTGTCCCTTACTGTTTAGATATTCGTTCACTGAGTAAAAACATTTTTCGATAAGCCATTTTTTTAACTTTTTACTAAACAAATGACCCTTAAAATTGTAATATAACGTTTTCTGTCTGCAGTTTTGTTAAGAACGATAGGTAACGAACAGTTTGTTGGAAATCTTCGAGTGTCTTTTAATTATTCTCCAACAAAATGTAGGTAAAGTCTGAAAAGGAACCCTTATAGATATTAAATAAATGTAGATAGTTAATTGATTCAGGCGTGACTTTGCGGAAGTCCATATTCAGATTTTTTTGAAAATTTCAAAATATCTAGTACTCCTCCGCCAAACTATAACTGTGGCTGTGGAAAGTGGGTGGTTGGGTGGCTTTAGCGTGAAAATTTTGACGAATCTTTTTTGGTATAGTTTGGCGGAGGAGTACTAGATATTTTGAAATTTTCAAAAAAATCTAAATAAATGTAGCTCAAAACTGTGAAATATTCACCTAGATTACTATTAAAAATGATCTGTATTTCATAAGTTTTAAAGACACTTCAAAAAGCTTGAGATATGGATAGGATAGACACATCGAATAAGAGAACACATATTGGTTGCGCTTCATGGTTTATAATTCTTATATTTTATTCCATCACCTTATGGCGATCGAGAGGCATTGGTTTAATAGTCTTAGTTTATTAAATAAGTGCCGCATATTGTTGTTTGGTGAAACTCGCGCGGAGAAACACCGCGGTCAGCATTTTGTCCTGATGGACGTTGGCTGTTGGCTCCGCTCGATGAGTCTCGCTTCGATCGTCGGACAGTGCGCACGCGCCTGTTATCCACATTTTCGCTCTGACGTGAATTATCTCGTCTTTAAACCCTGAACTGAACCTACATCAAGTGTTATCTGTATTACCTAGACTAGACTGTGTTGTGTACCGCTGGCCAGCGTAGTGTTGTGTCTAGACTGCGAGCTTTAAGCCCTAACGCGGCATCGCTTCCATCTACATGGAGATCGCTGATCAAAGGTATGTGGCATGCTTGATGAATTTGGACTTTTAAATTATTGCCTTAAAGTTAGCATCGCTGAATCAGTTCCCGCGCGTATGATTTTTATTTCCTAGCAATTTTTATTCTAGAGGTTATACGCACCATTTTGGTCACTTCGAGCCGGATAAATTCATTTTGGTCATTTGACCCGGTTAAATTCATTTTGGTCCTTTGAGTACGAAGAAATTAATTTTGGGCCTATTTACGGCCTATTTTTTACGTTCTAAAAGTCTAACTTTAAGCAAAAAGCTCGGGAAATTTCCATATACAATTGCATATCATCACACAACTCTCACCTCTATTGCGTAGAGAATAAGGTTCATACTACCTTGCATTCAATAGTTCTACCGGCAAATTGATTTTTAATTTAAATCTTTAATTTCGCTAATTAAAACACTGTAATATACATATAATTGAATATCAACGTTGATACATATCGCTAAATAAGTTCATTTCATAAATCAGTTTATTTTCGGCGTAATTACATACTTTTTTGTTCGTGTATGAAAAATTGTGGGTATTTGTATGACTTTGAGTTGCCCTTCGAAACTTGTGGAATATTCCATTTCTTTGTTTTCGTACGGCTAATTATTTACGCATTAGAAACTTTTATATTTTTTTCGAATCGAGATTGCTGACTGAATGATATTCGATTGTATGATAGATACACTTTGTACTGTGGGTTTGTTAGGTACATGCCTACAATATTCGTATTGCACGAGTAGGTATTTTTTATAATATCGAGACTCCATCGCATCGCATTTGTTAATTATTGCAATTAATCATCTTACATCGCATTTGTTTAATTAGTGCAATTAAACATCTTATCATCGCGTCGCTTGTTATTTTATTTTGTAAGGAGACTTGATCTTTTGATAGGAACCTTCAGGTAAAAATAACAGATTTGTATAAACTTTACGCGTTTGTGCCTCATAGGATACAGCCGTATAATTATACATATCACCCGTACCTAACTTGGTAATCGTAACACTAACTAGATAAGTTATTTCGAAAGGTCGTTTACTCATTTACTTGTTAGGAATTTTATTGTTTTGTACGAAGGGATTTCGTTATAAATACAATCGCATCGCATAGGTACGTAATAAGTGTCTATACTTATTTGTAGTTTTCGCATTTAACTTTTAAAAAAAACATCTGTACTATAGGTATTTGAGTAAGTTAATCTCATAAAAATAGAAGTAGTGCAGAATTGTTATCGCATCGCATTCAACATACACGCTAATTACTTATCGGCTTGTGTTGAAAGGTTGTAGGTATATCCAAGCATAAATATACGAAATAGGTAGCTACGTTCTTAAGGTATTAGGCGTGTTTACTATTTTTATTGCATTGGACTTGTTATCGGCAATCTGTTATATTTTGTTCGCTTAAAATTTTTAAACCTTACAATTTATTATTGTTAGGGTTCGCGCGTACGGATAAGTGGTTCCGTACTATTATTTACTTAATTTATAAAATCGTTCGCCGAGTTATTGTTTTTATTTGCCCCCCTAATTTCACTCACGCATTTTAGGGTTCCGTAGAAATAATTTAGGGTTCAGCTGATTAAATTAAAATTTTGTTTTTTTTTTTTTTTTGTCAGGTTTTAACTTCTGTTCACAATGAGTGACAAGGTGAAACTCAAATTATTAGAAATTAAACGCGACTCGTATTTCGCACGGGTTCAAAGTATTTTTGATTCAACAAAATCTTTAACAAGCGAAAGATTACGTAAAACTTTTATTGCTCAAGCTAAACAAATGGATAAATTACGTAGCGAATTCAATGAAATTTTGGACGAGATTAATATGTTAAAATTGACATTAGATCCAAAGTGTGAAGTAAGCTATAGTGCCTTAAATTCATTTGATGAGTTGGTTTGCGAGATAAAAAGTACTTTGGCTTCATTAACGGAATCACATGATTCCAAGGAACCCGCTGCTTCGATTAGCACGAAATCGAGCCCTAATCCTTTTCACATAAAGGTACCTAAAATCGAGTTGCCTACCTTTGACGGTGATATTCAGAGCTTTCCGTTCTTTTACGAGACGTTCAAACGTATTATACATACTAACGCCGATTTATCAGATTCTGATCGCATTCATTATCTGCTGAGTTGTTTAAAGGGAAAGGCTAGGAATGTGGCAGTAGGTATTGTACCTTCCGGTGATAATTACCGCCTGGTCTGGGATGCGCTTATCGCAAAGTACCTGGATACTCGCGCGCTCGCTACTAATTATCTAAATCAGCTGTTCTCATTGAAATCGTTCGGTTCGACGCCCGCTAACATTGAAAAGGGTTTCGATAAATTAACTGCTACGGTTGCGGGACTCAAACAATTGAAAATAGATAACTTGGATGATTTTATATTTATTCATTTGGGTCTTAAGTTAATAGACTCAGATATCGCAAAACATTTTGAAATGTCGCTTCGTAATCAACAGGAGTTAGATTATGATTATTTCGTAAAGTTTGTTCGTGAACAAGTCAAAATCTTGTTTCGCATCTCTTCTGCGGCAACTAAGCCCGCCCCCGCAGGTAGTTCCAACACCTCATCCAAGGTATCGCAGGTGTTTGTAGCTACTGAATCTAAATGTTCGCTTTGTCATTCCACGCATAAAAACTTGTTTACGTGCACTACGTTTCAAAAGTTGAGCGTGAATGATAGATTTAAGTTTGTAAAAGACAATAACAGATGTGGTAACTGCCTAAGTAGCCAACATACCGTATCTAAGTGTCGATCGAAGTCCACATGTAAGAAATGCAACGGTAAGCATCATTCCTTATTGCATTTTGAGCAATCGACGCAGGCCCCTGCGCTTGCCCCTGCGCTTGCCCCCACGGTCGCCCCCGCCTCAACTTCTGCGGCCGACCCTGCTATTCCGGATCGTGTGGCGTTGTGTACCCATTCTTCTGCACAAGCCCAGGCCACCCGGAGTACCGAAGTGCTAGCTACGGCCAAGGTTTTAGTGGCAGGTAGGAAGGGTAATGACATGGTGGTTAGATGTCTTTTGGACCCTGGTTCTCAAAAGAATTATATCACGTCGCGTTGCTGCCGTATGCTCGGTCTAACTATACATGCGGACTCGATAGATACCGTTCGTGGTATTGGTGGCACGTCGCAGCCCGTTCGCGGCTCGGTGAACCTTACGTTCAGCTCACGGCTTCGCTCGCAGCCTAGGTATGAAATTGACGCTTTAGTTTTGGATCAAATAACCGGCCAGCTTCCTCTGTGTGCTATAAATATTGCCGAATTGAATCACATTGATCCTAAATTACTTGCGGATGACACCTGGGGTGTGCCAGGTAATATTGACATGTTACTTGGGGTCAAATTGTTCGCTAAGTTATTGCGACCAGGTCACGTGACCAGCGTACCCGGCTGCCCCGACGCATTGGAGACTGTGCTCGGCTACATACTTCTAGGAGAAGCACCTATTATCGAACCTCCAACTGACACGCTGTCTTTCTTTGCGAGTTCGTTCGATAACTTCGATCTTCGTAAGTTTTGGGAGATTGAAGATGTTACGGCTTCGTCCATTGGGAGTGTGGATGATAAACACTGTGAACAGTTTTATTGTACCACAACTACCCGCGCTCCAAATGGCAAATATGTTGCAGCTTTACCACTGAAAACAGACGCTTCAGCGTTAGGAAATTCTTTTGACATAGCTCGCAAAAGGTTTTTTAGCCTCGAACGTAAACTTAAATCGCTTCCTAACGTCAAACTTCTTTACGATGACGTCATACGGGATTATCTACAGAACAATTACATTTCTTTGGTGCAGAATATCGTACCTGAAAGTGTGCTGCCCAAACGAAATTGTAAGGAGCGAGAAATGGAATACTATATTCCTCACCATGCTGTTATTCGAGAGGATAAAGTGACCACTAAGTTGCGCGTGGTCCTAGATGCCAGTGCATGTACAGACAATGGTACCTCGCTCGATGATATCCTGTACGCAGGTCCAGTCCTTCAGGCTGACCTTTTTAACATCTTGTTAAATTTTAGGCTTTTCAGTATCGTCGTTTCGCTAGTGTGTGCGAAATCTAAAGTCGCACCACTGAAAGTCGTTTCTCTAGCTCGTCTCGAGCTATGCGCCGCACTCCTCTTATCAACTGTGATAAAGCGAGTATATAACCTTTTCGCAGCTCGGCACGCCATTGAGGTAGTCGTAGCTTTTTCGGATTCAACTGTAACTTTGAGTTGGATTCATTCCGCACCGCATCGATGGCACACCTTCGTAGCCAATCGCATCGCTAAGATTCATGAGAATCTTTCGGCAGATCACTTCTTTCATGTGAAAGGGTCTGAAAATCCCAGTGATTGCCTCTCTCGCGGCTTAACGCCTGCCCAATTAGTCCATCATCCGCTATGGCTAAATGGACCGCCATGGCTTAAGCTTCCCCGCTCTGAATGGCCGATAAAACCATTCGTCTCAGGCGAGTCGCAAGAGCTTCCCGAAATGAAGCCCGTGGCTCTTCCTGTGCTCTCGCACGAATGTTCGGACGGAAGTCCTCCTTCCGACGACATTCTATACGCTCGTTCTATCAGGTTCTCTTCCTGGATGAAATATTTAAAAACGATTTGCTTCGTTTATAAGTTCATCGGTCAGCAAATTCTTAGTTTTGATGAGCTTAACACTATGCTCACTCAAGTAGAAGCTTTATTAAACTCACGGCCTCTGTATGCGGTCAGCTCGGATCCGTCAGAGCCTGCTTCATTATCGCCGGCGCACTTTTTGCATACGAGACCCCTTTTATTTCTTCCCGCTCGCGAGGTCGGTGAAACGCGTTTAAACCTTATTTCGCGATATGAATTGATGGATAAACTGGTCCAATCTTTTTGGAAGCGGTGGCGCCAAGAGTACTTGCACACCCTACAATCCAGACAGAAATGGAACACCCCTGCCAATCCAGTACGGGTCGGTATGGTTGTCGTCTCCATGCAGGACAATGTGATGCCTCTGCATTGGCCGTTAGGAGTAATTACAGAAATATTTCCAGATAAAAACGGAGTTTGTAGAGTCGCATCCGTAAAGACTAAAAGCGGGATCTTTCAGAGTCGCCCGGTAGTAAAGTTGTGCCCTTTGTCAACTCAATAAGTTTTGTTTAACATTAAGATTAAGTCTTATCATGCACCAATGTGCAGTATTAGATTTAATTACCGCGTAGAATAGTTAGTTAAGTAGGGTAAACCATGTAGTAACTGGCCACTTAAGCACTTTGACCAATTTAAATTGTTATATTTGCTTTGTATGTCCTAGAAGTGTTATGTTTATAGTGTTATAGGAAAGAGAAAACGTTATTACGTATTACAAATTATAAGAAAAACGCGCATCATCAGTTGAATTTTTTTTATATTAATTTAAATAAAAATAGTTGTTTTAGACCAGTAACTGGCCGCAAAAATTAGTAACTGGCATGTTCTTTTTCAGTAACTGGCCACAAGATTTCTTTGACGAAATTACTAAATTTAATATCAAATTTTAATAAAATAACATAGAACGCAATATAATTTATTAATCTGGCTAATATAATTATTAAAACTCCACAAAATTGCATACTTCTCACTTAAATAAAACAAATTTAAATTAGGTATTATGAGATCTAGGCTTAATCTTTTGTAATCTTGGTACTTAATTACCTATTCAATATCAATAATACCCTTGCTTTTTTGCTTCCTCGCAAACAGCATGAAATGATAATAATGATTTATTTGCGCGAAGTGTGGTACATAAAGAATTTAAACATCTACTATCTAAATCAGATGCACACACTTCGCTAGGATATTTTTTTAATTTAACTAAATAAGTATTACTATAATAATAATTTAAAAACGACTTCAAATTACCTACATTAAATAATAAAATATTTATTTAAGCACCTGAGATAATTATTAATCCATCGAGCGAGCGAAGCGAGCGAAGATCTTAGTGGCAAGTTAGGCGATTTTGCTTTGTATATTTCACTTTTATGGTCTCGCATAACTATCGAACCGCTTATCCAATCTGCATGAAACTTGGTAGGTCAATAGTTTGTGCTATGTAAATTTGCTGTGGAGCATATGAGCATAATCGACGAAGGGGTTGTAAAGATATTGGGTTCCCAAGGGGGTATAAATTTAAAATTACCTAATTAAATTGAATGGGGTGTCATTATGAAAGGACTTAATTTATACATTCCAAAATGGTTTTTATTTTTACTTTAGGATGTATAGTTTTAGAAATACGACGAAAGAAAAAAAATAAAAACCAGATCTACCAGAGCTTTCGTTTCATAGAGTTTCGATGTCTTTGTGATTCATTAACTGGTTGGTCTTAGAAAGAGAGTGGCATCATGGCAAAGTTACCTATTTAAATTGAATGGGGTGTCATATGAAAGGACTTAATTTGTACATTCCAAAATGGTTTTTATTTTTACTTTAGGATGTATAGTTTTAGAAATACGACGAAAAAAAATAATTAAAAACCTGAGCTACCAGAGCTCTCGTTTCATAGAGTTTCGATGTCTTCGTAGTTCATTAACTGGTTGGTCTTAGAAAGAGAGTGGCATCGTTGCGGTCTGGTTTATAATGATTTTAGTTACTACTTGAATTTTTTTATGATAAAAAATGAAAATAAGTGTCCGGAAACCTGAAAAAACATAAGTACGTAGGTTATGTTAGGTAGGCATGTAAGGTATTTACCTAATTGAATGTAAACAAAATAGACACGACTTCATGTATTGCATGCATGCTTGTAATTTTTACCATAGGTACTAAGCTAGCGTATTTGTGTAGTGAGTGAACTCAGCAGATGTAGCACGTAGTCAGAAATAAGTCCAAATATAGGCTATCAACGCAACGGTGCGCGAGATCTCAGTTCGGGGCAAACTACTAGTTTAATTGTTATAGTGTTAATTATTTTCGATGAAGCGTCAGAGATCTTAATCAGACAAGTCTAAATTGCCTACCCTATAGCATAAATGACACAAGAAACCATCATCAGCATTAGTGGGAATGTGGATTTGGTGAAACATATTATGTAGGTATACAATTTTTATGAAACTCGCATTTATTACACTCAAGCCTTTTCTTAGTTATAACAGCGGTACAGGCTTCACAGATCGATTTATCATTTTCTTCAATGTTTCAACTGTTTCTCTCAGTTTAGTTTGTAATTGTTGCTTCATCAACATTATAAATTATGGACTGACTTGTTTCAGTTTCTGTTTTTAGATCTGAGCCCCTACTTTTTCTCTTCTCAATAACTGTTTTCTTTTATTCCACCCATATTCAGCACATCTAATTATGTCTGTTAAAAAACCATCAGTAACTGGCCACTCAACTGGCCACCTATGCCAGTTACTGAAAAACCCTAATAAAATTTCACAATATTTTGTCACCTATTATAAGACCTGATTATCTTGCACTACAGAATGTAATTTTGATCAATTTTATAGAGAAGTCATTTTGTTAATAACTGGCATGGGTGGCTAGTTATTGAAAATTTAAAGTTTTTTATTTCAGTTACTAGCCACACTATCATTGTAGGCTATAAGCAAATAACTTAATCAAAGACGACTAAATTATGATAATACTACCTAAATGCTAACTAAATCACCATAAATTACAAAGATACCTAGTTTGAAACAAGTAAAATTGATATTTTCATTAAACAAGATCCTTACCGTTTTGACAACTCAACAGTCATAGACCATTCGGCTCGCCGACTGTTACTGCCATGAACGAAATATTTTCGCGTAAAGTTGTTTGGCTGGTGACGGAAATCGGTACTAAAATTAAAGCTAAATATATTAACAATTCTCTAAGATGACAACTTATGGCGTACGTCCCACTAGTTGCTTAACTTAAATGTCTAAGCGCCAACATGGCTAGTTACTGAAGGTGGCCAGTTATACCTAGATTTACCCTATTCTTGTTTGTAATATAGAGTCGCAACTTTAGAGTTCTTATAACTTTTGGTAGAGTTGTGATGATATGCAATTTTATTTACCTTTCCTTGTGTTTCGAAAGTAGGAACTTTCAAGCCGGGGAAAATGGTTGCGCTTCATGGTTTATAATTCTTATATTTTATTCCATCACCTTATGGCGATCGAAAGGCATTGGTTTAATAGTCTTAGTTTATTAAATAAGTGCCGCATATTGTTGTTTGGTGAAACTCGCGCGGAGAAACACCGCGGTCAGCATTTTGTCCTGATGGACGTTGGCTGTTGGCTCCGCTCGATGAGTCTCGCTTCGATCGTCGGACAGTGCGCACGCGCCTGTTATCCACATTTTCGCTCTGACGTGAATTATCTCGTCTTTAAACCCTGAACTGAACCTACATCAAGTGTTATCTGTATTACCTAGACTAGACTGTGTTGTGTACCGCTGGCCAGCGTAGTGTTGTGTCTAGACTGCGAGCTTTAAGCCCTAACGCGGCATCGCTTCCATCTACATGGAGATCGCTGATCAAAGGTATGTGGCATGCTTGATGAATTTGGACTTTTAAATTATTGCCTTAAAGTTAGCATCGCTGAATCAGTTCCCGCGCGTATGATTTTTATTTCCTAGCAATTTTTATTCTAGAGGTTATACGCACCATCTTACTTCTTCTAATGGTGCCTCTCCGACTAGCGAAGGTTGGCAGTCAATATGGCATATTGTTCCCGATCTTTAGGGAGGTGAAATAGTTTGGCAGCGCTCGCTATCCCCGTCCACTCTATAATGTTCTGCAACTAAGATTTCTTCATCCGACCAACACGCCTCTTGCCGGCGTCCCATCTTTCAACTTTACCCATCATAATTAGTTGAAGTAGGTCATATCTCTTGTGTCTAATGACATGTCCTAAATAACTAACTTTTCTTAGCTTGATGGTGTGCAAAAATTCCCGTTTCTGTTGTGCCCTTCGGAGGACTTCCTCTTGCCACTTTTTGAGTCCAGCTTATAGAAAGCATCCGCCTGTAAGCCCACATTTCAAACACTTCTATACGTTTCCTGAGGTCTTCTTTAATTATACATATCTTACTAGATTTATGTAAGTATTATATATTTGCAAACATAGCTGGTTGTAACGGAGCGAACAGCGGCATTGTGGCGCATAAATATTCATAGCGAGCTCTGCGGAGCTCTCTGTGGCGGAGCGCAATAACTCCATCTAAGCAATAAACTGTACCCAACCATTCACACCAACTACACCGCAACCTTAGGAACGACTGAGCTCCGGTTCTGACTATGAATTCCAGGAATACCTTGAATTAGATTGGCTCAGTTTGTAGTAGCTCTGCCTTCTGCACTATAGGTCGTGGGTTCGGTTCCCACCCAGGACAAACATTTATGTGATGAACATGTTTGTTCTGTGTCTGGGTGTTATAGAGTATTCTATGTAGGGATGTATTTACTAAAAAAAGTTTATAAGTATTCTATTTCTACGAGATCAGTTATCTGGTTCACATAGTACAAGCTTTGCTTAGTTTGGGGCTAGATGGCGCTGTGTGAAATGTCCAGTATTATTTTATTTATTAATGTCTTCAAATCCTACTAATATTATAAAGGCGAAAGCCTGTATGTGTGAATGTTTGTTACCACGTACCCCCATAACTACTTAACCGATTTTGATGACATGGATGGAATGTGGATAGTTTAGGTTCTAGAATAGGCTACTTTTGATCCCGGAAAATGTATGGTTCCCGTGAATTAAAAAAAGTCCGCGCGGGCGGGGCCGCGGACGATTGCTAGTAGGTTGATATTTTGACATTGATAAATGGGAGGAATTGACTGTGCCTTTTTACCCGACTGCGCAAAGAAAAGGAAGGGTGATGTGTTTATTTTACGATGTTTTGCTTTATTTAAAAGTTGCCGAAATTATTTCCATTGAAGGATTTATTCAATTGAAATCTTTGAAATTTCTTTTGATCGAATTCCTTCGATTGTATCTTTGCATTTTAGTAGATCCAAAATCACCATTTTTTCTATCAGAGAATAATCTTATAAAATTTATTATTCTAAATAGAATAATAAATTCTATAAGCGAGATCTGAAAGTTAGAATAAGGTTTTATTTTTTCTGATAATATTTTGTTGGGGTTTTCTCCTCGTTGAGGGCACTCCAGTTAAAGTTAGTTTGTAGGTAATAGTTCACACCAAACCACTGTTCTAAAGTTATAGTTTTATTGAGAAAGTAAACGTAAAGTTAGAGTAGGTACGTTTAACAATCTGAGCCGCACGTAATTATAGGTAGTTATGTTAACATCGAACGTCGCGTGTCAACGGTTATGTTACGACTGTTTTAAGTTAGTAATGCATAAAAGTAAATCTGCTGTATGAGCAATATTGGCTCGTACATGCTCCCGAGGGAAAGATATGAGAACTCAGATCATTAAACGTTAAAAGCAATACAACAATAAGCAAAGTTAAAAGTTAAGTTATAGTTAAGATAAGAATTTAATGTAAGTATGTAAGTATGTAATTGATTTCACAATCTAAATCCTGTTCCATCTGTTGGTGCCGGTTGAGGGTTGTTCTTCAAATGTCCGCCTCTTATCGTGGCGTAAGGTGCAATTTCCTCTAGTTCTATCCATTCTGTTCTCTGTTGAGTCTTTGTAGAGGTTTCAGTTGCACGGGCTTTGTTTCTTGTAGAAGTACACACAGTAAGGTGTTCTCTGAATCGCCATACTATGATTGTGACTACAATTCCTCCCACCAGCAATGTGCTTATCGTGTAGTTACCGATGTCGTGGACTGATAAGTCATTAGGTAGGCTCTCTCGGCCTTTCAGTGCATTTATCTGATTTTCTAGTAATCTATGTTCTTCAGATAAATCCAGTTCGGGTAGTAAAATGTTTGTCATTTTGGACGTGCCCTTCATCTCATTCGGAGAATCGATTTTAGGGACTTCAAGTGATATACCATCTTTGGTTTTACTGCTAAAAACGTTGTGTGAATAAATTGTAGAGTCTTTGTGCTGAATCACACAATCCTGACCTAGGGCAAGCAGTCCCGTATTCGTAGTCAATGTTGATGTTATTTGATTCTGACATACTATACGTGTCGGGCATTCTGTTATGCAACTATAGAGCCATATGTTGGGTCTCTGTAATTTTATCCATTGGTCAGAGCATTGTTGCTGTATCCAATCACAGGTAATGTTTTGATAAACATGTTGACTCAGTATTTTGGCTTCACAGGATGCAGTTGGTCCATGTAAGTTGCTTATCGGTGTGTAGGTGTGGCAGATGTAGCTGTCCTCCTCCATCATAGTACATTGTTGAAGATCGTAGTCTTCGATCTGTATGTAAGTATTTTTTACGAAGTTTACGCCAATGTATTTTGTTGATGTTGCAATTACCTGACATTGTTTATTCACTCGCTGTTTAGGTATAGGTATATTGCGATAAAGTTTGTATTCGTCGTCGCTCAATAGCGGTATATGCAATTCAAACAGTAGGTATTTCTCGGTGAGCCGGGCTTTAACATAAATGAGTTTATAAATACTTCGTATGTCTTTGCTATTCTCGATAGGCAATGTTAATCTGGTTGATATAAAGCCGGCGATGTTGTTTAACTGCTCCGACAATTGTTGCGGTGTAAACAGCTCCATATCGAGATTTCCTCTGTAAATGTCGGTCAATGCATTTAGTAGCATTTGTTGATTGCGTCTCAAAACTGAGAGTAGAAGGCTGGCTGTCAGTGCCCCCGCGTTGACATCGTTCATAGTTTGCATAATCTGAAATCGGTTTTCTAATGCAGCCGTATCATTTCTTGTTTTGTTCATGTATTGTTGTATTATGCGTAGTTGCGTTTTTACGAAGTCTTCATTTTTCTTTAAAATGTTATTTTGCGCTTCGATAATGAGCGTCTGATTTTTTATTAACTCCAATAAATAGCGCTCGTTTCCTTGAATCTTGTGAATGTCCTGAGCGTATTTTTCCGCAAAATCGCTATCAAGGACACCAAACAGTGTACGCGCCAGGTTTCCTATGCCATTGACGTAGCCACGGCGCCGGCGTCTTCGTTGTTGGTGTTGAGACAGTAATAGTTTATTGTATTCATTCAGCTGATTCATTTCGAAGTTAAGTTGCGTTATTGTACCGTGACATTGCTGACCAGGCATTGTGGCACAGATTTGAGTTAAATGATTGACGAATTCCTCGACCTTGGTTGTACTTTGCCAAAATGTTGTCAGGTTGAAATAGACGAGAAGTTTCCATTCGTCGTGTATTAGTTGAATGTTTCCGACAGGGTCAAAGTAGATCGGGTTGTTGTCAGTTAACTTCGATATCTTGAAGTGTTGAATGGGTGTAGCATTTCCACAGGATAGCGTTGTAAACGCTACAAGAAGTATCATCAACAGGCTGTTAACGTTTTGCTTTCTTTTCCTGCTTGTAGTGTTTTTGTTGACGATGTCAGGTTTGGGACTCACTTTCTGTGATTCAGCTTCTTCGCCCGCCTCGTTTATAGGGAGCGGAGCTAGTTTGGAGATAGGCCTTTTCAGTTCGCCGTTCTTTGTCTTCAGCGTGACAACTCGGACTAAGTTGTCGCTACCCGGGTGCAGTTCCACTACCCGGCCCATGGCCCACTTGCCTGGAGGTAAATTACTTTCCTTCACGAGTACAAGTTGTCCTTTTTGTATGTTCTCTCTTCTTTGCTGCCACTTGTTGCGGTTCTGCAGTAAATGAAGATACTCTTTTGACCAGCGATCCCAGTAGTGCCGGCGTAAGAGCTCAATAAGTTTCCAGTTGTTCCGGATATCGATAGATTTCATCTCTTCATTTGTTGGTAGAGACAGCGTCGGACTTCCCGTCAGAAAATGGCCAGGCGTTAGATAATCTAGGTCTTCCACATCTTCAGATAACGGGCTCAATGGTCTGCTGTTCATACATGCTTCGATTTGGGTAAGGAGCGTAGAAAATTGTTCGTAGGTTAATTTTTGTTGTCCAATTACCCGTTTCAGGTGATTCTTCATTGAGCGTACGGCTGCTTCCCACAAACCTCCTGCCGATGGCCAGGATAGAGCGTTAAAATGCCACTCAATCTGAAGATCATTTATCTCGTTGAAGAACTCTGAAGAGAGCATCGTTTTATATTGTTGAAACTCTGTGAGTAGTTCTTTTGCAGCGCCGACGAAATTAGTTCCGTTGTCGGAGTATATGTGTTTCGGTGTACCTCTTCTGGCACTCATTCGTTTCAGTGCTGCGATAAATGTTTGGGTGGACAAGTCAGAGACAAGTTCAATGTGTACTGCCTTGGTACACATACATATGAAGATAGCTATATAGCCTTTGCAGGTCTTGATCCCGCGACCTTTGTTTATCTTCACATCCACGTGACCCGTGAAGTCAACGCCAGTATGAGAAAAAGGTCTAGATGGAGTTATCCTTTCCTTTGGAAGATTGCCCATTAACTGTTCAGTTTGAGCTGTTGAATAACGACGGCATCGGACGCATCGTCTAAGCGTTTTCTTGACGACTCGATTACCGCTGATGATCCAATAGTTGTTTCTAGTGCAAGCTAACGTCAGTCTAGCCCCACCATGTAAGCTTCGCTGATGCGCCTTTTCAATGATCAACTCCGTCAACCGCCCCTCCGCTGGGATGAGGATGGGGTGCTTGTTCTCTTTGGGTAGATTTGAATGTTGTAGACGCCCTCCAACGCGAAGAAGTCCCTCCGAGTCAAGATAGGGATTTAATTTCAGTATGTTGCTCTTGTTAGGCAGTTTTCCGCAATTTCTTAAAGATTTTATTTCCTTCTCGAAGTGATAATTTTGTACTGATTGAATAATCATGCAGGTTGCATGTTTTATTTCACTCAATTCCAGTTCATTGCTCCGACTTAAGCGCATTTTGTTTTGTGATGCGTTTGCAAAACGTACGACCCAAGCCAATATTCTTGTAATGCGATCTAGGTCACTGTACCGTTCAAGTAATGAATAAATTAATTCGTTTTTATTCATCACGGGTTCCGTCGTAAAACAGTTTTGAACTAAGCCCTCATTAGTTGTGTAAGTTTCAGATGATGATTGGACTTGTTCGTTTTGTTTCTTGAGCCACTGAGGTCCTTCCCACCACAAAGAAAAGCTGACCAGTTTTGACGGCGAAAGTCCCCTTGTAGCACAGTCGGCGGGGTTTTCGTTACTCTTCACGTAACCCCAATTTGTTGACGGAACGATGTTTATTATTTCTTTGACTCGATTTGTTACGTATTTTTCGTATTTGTTCGGTTGTCCCTGAAGCCATGCTAATACAACTTTCGAGTCTGTCCAGCAGGATATCTTGATTTCATAATCTGACAGGACTTTAGCTATTTTTGCTAGGAGTTTGGATAGCAAAACAGCGGCGCATAGTTCCAGCTTCGGGATCGTTGTTTTGTTTTTGATTGGTGCCACCTTGGTTTTCGCAGCGAGTAGAGTGATAGCGTACGCGCCGCTCGGTGACGTAGTTCGGCTGTATATGACGCATGCGTACGCCTGTTCGCTTGCGTCACAGAAGGCTTGCAATTCGATTGTTGCATTGTATTCGTTTTGTATCCACCTTGGTAAATTGATGTTGTTTATATTTGACAAATCAACTTTAATTTTTGTCCATGCGCTAGCTATCTCATTGGGTACTGATTGATCCCATCCAATGTTTTGATACGTTTCTCTCCATAGTCTTTGGAAGATAATTTTTGTTTGGATAGTCATCGGAGCAAGCCACCCAAGGGGATCGTAGATCTTGCTTATTTCCGACAGTAGTCTGCGCTTTGTGTATGTTTCGTTTTTCCTGTCGCTTTGCGCTTCGATGTTGAAATAGAACGTGTCGTTGACGTTGTTCCATGCGAGTCCTAGCATTTTACTGAACTCTTGTTGTTTGAAGGTGAAGTTTGACTGGCTCTTCTCTTTCTCGTGCAGTTCTTTGAGAATAGATGGCTCATTCGTCGCCCATTTTCTTAAAATGAAGCCTCCCTTCTTTAGCAGCTCGTAGAGCTCCTTTTGCAGTTGTTTTGTAGTTTCGATACTATGGTGACCCGAAATGACGTCATCCATGTAAAATTCGTGTAGTAGCGTTTTTTGTGCTAAAGGGAAAGCGTTGCCTTCGTCTTGAGCTAGCTGTTGGAGTGTGCGCATAGCAATGAATGGAGATGATTTACAGCCGTAGGTAAGGGTACAAAGCTCCATCTCCTTGATTAATCCTTTTGTGGACTCCCTCCAGATGATTCTTTGGAGACATTGCTGATCTTGATGGATAAGAAGTTGCCTGTACATTTTTTCAATGTCAGCCGTCAGCGCGTATTTGTAGCTTCTCCATTTGATGATGAGAGATAAAATATCCTTTTGCAAGTTAGGCCCCTTTTCCATCAAGTCGTTCAAGCTGAAGCCGGAGTCTGTTTTCATGGATGCGTTAAAAACAGCTCGGAGTTTAGTTGATGTTGAGCTTTCTCGTAACACACCGTGATGAGGTAGGTAAACTTGTACTTGGCTCTCGGACTTCGTCACGGGTTTCATGTGACCTAGTTCGATGTACTCATGGATGAACTCTTTATATAGTTTTGCAAAGTACTCTTGTCTCGCCATTTTCTTCTCTAAATGGAGAAATTGAGCGATGGCTTGAGGCTTCGAATTGCCAAGGTTTGCTTCATAGTTTTCTTTCATCGGCATTTTCACTATGTATCGCCCGCTGCTTAGTCGCTCAGTTGTTTGTGTGTAGTATTTTTCACAATATTCGTCGCTTGAAGTAGGTCCGGGTTCCGTTGGAACCTCTTCCACCTCCCAAAAGCTCGACAGGTTGTCTAGATCCGTTAGAGTTACTAGACAGTTGAATTGCTTTGTAGCACCGCACAGTATCCAACCCAACTTGGTTTGTTGTGCTACTGGCGAGTTGTTGTTATGTTTCAGTACTCCTTCCATTATGACGTCAGAGTATATATCTGCTCCTAACAGAAGATCAATAGGCCCGGAGATGTTGAAGTCCGGATCAGCCAGCTTGATGTTATGAAGATGCGTCCAGTTCTCCGTATTGATCGTTGAGTTGGGCAGATTACTTATTAGTTTTCGCATTACTAATGCTTCAGTTCGGAATTTATAATCAGAATGTAGGGATTTACATTCCAGTTTGATCATTCCTTTGCTAGTGCCCATTATAGAGCCGACCCCCGTGACAGAGGCGTTCATTTTGTTTCGAGGTAGGTTCAGTCGTTGAGCTGCATTTTCTGTGATCAAGGTCACTTGAGAGCCTTGATCAAGTAACGCTCGTAGGATGACGAACTCTCCTTCTTTGTTTCTGACATACAGTTGCAGTGTTGTCAAAAGTATCTCTTGTTCACCGTTTATGTGGTTAGAGGTACGCTCAGCCGCCGTTGAGGTGGATGGCCGTTGTTTATTTGTCTTGAAGTTTTCATCATGTAGAAGAGAATGATGCTTATTATTACAAAATCGGCATCGCTTCGTAGAAGTACATTTATTTTCTCCATGACTAAAAAGACAATTTTTGCAAAAATTCAAATTGCTCGTTGTTTCATTTCGCTTAGCGACATTCATACTTATAAATGTAGGGCATTGCCTCAGAACGTGGTCGCTTTTGCAAAGTGGACAGTTTCGTACTGTAGAATGGTAGGTTTTTATCCATTTATTCGATTTGTTAGAGTTCGTTGATCTCAGCTCGTTATTATTTTTCGGATTGTTTTGTTTTTGATCACCCTTTTTTGTACGGGCTGTTTCCAATGACATGAACTTTAACTCCAGGAACTCCATAAATTCGTCTAAGTCTGGAAGCTCCCTCGAATGTTTCATTTCTTTTATGTAGTCACCGTAGGTGGTATCGTCTAGTTTTGATGATAATAGGTGAACGATAAGTGGTCCCCATACGTGGATTTCTATTCCCATATTTTCTAGCGCATTGAGACACTCTTTCGTGGTGTCATGCAGCTTCATCAAGTTAGATGAGTTCGGTTTGTCGATAATTGGTTGATTGAGAAGCGTATCTATGTATGAGGTAAATAGAAGTCGCTTGTTGTCAAAGCGATGCTGAATGATATCCAGGCATGCGTCATAGTTCTCGGAACTGACTGGAAGGTGTTTTATCAATCGCTCCGCTTCTCCTTTCAATTTCGATTTGAGAAACTTCATTTTCTGTGTTTTGTTCAGCGTTGGATTGTTATGGATCATCTCAAAGAATAAATCTCTAAAAGGTATCCAATTATTGTAGGCTCCGTTAAACTCTGGTAACTCCATCCTTGGGGTTGTTTTTTCGTAGTGAGATGTTTCAAACATTTTTCTGTTCAGATTTTCCTTGAGATCATCGTAAATGTTCTCCCAGTAGCTGTACTTTTCTTCATACTCCCTCTCACTTCCTTGCAATAAGTAGCTGAGTTCCCAATGGATCTTGTCAACAGGTGCCCACTTTGATTGTAAAGTGTTTAAGTGATCTTGTAGTTGCCACTTTTCTTTTGTGTCAAAAGGATTTATTTTCGATACTGCTCGTTCGAAAGCGTTAAAGTTGAAAATTTGATTACGAAATAGTTCTGACATTTTCTTGTCCGTTTCTTCAGTCGTAGGCTGGTGAACTTTAGACGTACCAAATTTCGGTGTTCCGTTAAAGTCTGGCACTTTCAGCTTCGAAGTATCCGAAAATCCAGGTGCAGACTTAGATAACTCGTTTTGTAATCGAGTCATAGATTCCATTGTTTCGTCGAACATGGTTTTAGTTATTTCGTAAATGTTTTCTTTGTAGTAGTCATGGTCGCTCTTCGCTAACTCATACTTTTTCAGGATCTCGTGATTCGAAAGAAACTCGTCCCAGTGGGATCGTAAAGCTTCAATGCGTTTCTTGAGGTAATCGATGGATTTTCTACTCACTGGATCCTTTTTGTAATTTGATTGGAGAGATTTGATTCTCTCATAAGAACTTTGCTGTTTGTTAATAAGTTCCAGAAAGTAGTGTTCTTCCGCCATCGTTGACAGCTAGTGGTTCGGGTTTGTAGTTCAGCGATGACAGCAGTAGACGTGATCTCCGCTGCGCTGGTCCGTTTTGCAATTTATTTTGCACTCAGTGTAGGTTTCCCGACTTACGCTATTTGCACCTTCTCAATGCTGTCGGTGAGACCCGCTGGTGGGAGGCCAACAGCACCGATTTGCTACCGTAACCGAAAAACACCACACTAAGCAGTTTCTCGAAGGACCAAGAAGTTATGTTGGGGTTTTCTCCTCGTTGAGGGCACTCCAGTTAAAGTTAGTTTGTAGGTAATATAGTTCACACCAAACCACTGTTATAAAGTTATAGATAGTTTTATTGAGAAAGTAAACGTAAAGTTAGAGTAGGTACGTTTAACAATCTGAGCCGCACGTAATTATAGGTAGGTATGTTAACATCGAACGTCGCGTGTCAACGGTTATGTTACGACTGTTTTAAGTTAGTAATGCATAAAAGTAAATCTGCTGTATGAGCAATATTGGCTCGTACATATTTATAAAAGAAAATCCCAGTGTGGGGCCATAGCCTATAAATGTGTCTATTAGGTGTTATTTATAGGTATATTTTTCCTAGCAAAGATATTACTAGAAGCTTAGGCCGCGCCATTTCGCTGCCTCAATCTTAACCAAGTGGTTGTGAGGAACAGACATGAGTCATCCAGCTCACATTTCTATGTGATATTTTCGACTCCGTATTATAAAGAGTATTTTTATCGATTGTACGAGGTGGATTATATTTATAATAGAGTTTGATTTTCAACAAAGTAAAACAGCTCAATTGAGCCGCAGCTAAAAATATTTCACCATAAAATGTACCACTTTTCCTAGCTAATCACTAATATCTGATTGATAAATAATAACATCTGCAAAGTGTGAGCTATCTACCTCCTTAGATAAATTAAATGCTTAGAATCTACCACTCCTTAAGACGCTACCCTGAGATAAAATTAACACATCGATGAGTGCAACTTCAAATATATGTCTTAGCTTCGTTAAAATGAACATGAATTTAGAATGTGTTTGGCCACGGGGCACTTAAGAATGCTGCTCGCTCCGAAACACGACAAAAATGCAGTTTTTTGGAGATTTCTCATCACTTTATCGGAAAAAGTAATCGGAAATTATGTATGTCAATTATTAAATGACCTATCCAATGGTGCAAAAATATAAATAACAAACTTTAAGAGAAGATAAAGATTTATCTTATTTTTAGTGGTTGAACGAAAAGTTGATTTATGATCAAGCAAAATATAAAGTTAAATAAAAATATTAAAAGGGCAATTAGAAGATAAAATGTTAAAGATACATGTTGGCTTTTCAGTTACTTTCCATTTACTTTATTTATCGAGGGTATAGACAGGGAAATACAGTGTTTGGCTCAGGGTAGGCCCTTAAGGATACAGTCGTGATCATAATATTTTTATTTCATTTCAAATAATAACCCACTAATATGACGTGATCCGAATGTATTGTGACCTTGAACTTCCATTGGGCCAGCAGGAAATAACTTCCCGTCTCTATGAAGCCCCTTTCAAGATGAGGGTTCGTTTTGATTTGATTGTGCGGTTCTCGATGATCCTCTCTTTGTTAATAGTAATAATAAAACTTAACTGTCCAGATAAGATTCCTTTGATATAATTGTCTTGAAAGTACAGTCAGCGTCATCAATCGGTATCCCCCTATTGATTTTAACAAGGACCCTTTTCATTTCAACTTTGGATATCAGTCGGATTTGCTAGTATACTTATGAATATCTAATTTCGCTCGAGTTCCTATACTAGCAAATCTGACTGAAATCCAAAGTTGAAATGAAAAGGGTCCTTGTTAAAATCAATAGGGGGATACCGATTGATGACGCTGACTGTACATGGAAAAGTTTTTACGATACGAAAAGTTTGATTTAGTATAATACTTAGAATTTAGAACATTAAATTTTGTTTTAAATGATAAAATAGCACTTTGTCGTTAGTATATTGCTTTTTTACAGGATATAGAACAAACATCTTTTGTAACTTAAACATTATTTAATTTCAGGAAGGAATCGAAGATATTAAATTACACCATCTGATTTTTAGGATACCGATATAGCAATCAGCTTTTTGGCCTACGAATTGCGTATTGTGCATCCTACTTTTACTGTCCTAACTGTTGCTAACAGTTAAAAGTAGGATGAAAAAAGTAGGATGCAGAATACGCAATTTTTGGGCTAAAGAGCGAGACAGAGCGATGCTTCTTAATTTTGTTTCCTAAAAATTGAATTCTGTAATAACCAAGGCAAGGTTACCAACTGAACCGAGAGGCCTTTGTATTTAAACTTGTAATTAATTGCGTAGAAGCTTTTTGAGTAAACGTTATTTATTATTCACTTCAATATTCATGCTATCCTAACTTGGAAATCTTGGAAGTTTCTGTTGTTAGAGAGCTGTTTCTAAGCAAAATATGAAAAAGAACTTATTGTGTATTTACCTACACGTAAATCCATTACTTAGAAAGCTTTCTTTATCTTCAAAGGTTTGCTAAACGAAAACTATTTATTTTAGGTTTTATCTAGTATTTGTACATGAATTGTATGTAGTACTATGTGTTTGTGGAGGTTACGTATTTATGTCACGAAAAATACAAGACAGATTTTTGAAATCCATAGGAACGTTTGACAGATTTTTGATTTCTTTTTTTTCATAATACTAATTTTCATTTGTTTTTTTTTTACAAGACAGAAATACAAAATACATCTAAACATTTTCCAGAAATTTTAACATCCAGATAATTCACTTTACCGCATGTTTGTTTTCCATATAATTTGTTTTCCATATTATTTGTTATCCCGAAAAATCATGGTTCAGGAAAGACCTATTACAAATTTATGTATTCAATCTTTCTAAAGGCCTACTAGTAGCGCCATCTAGTAATCATTCAGAGCGTTATAAATACTAGGTACCTTAAAATTAAATGACCGATGTTCATTATGTAGCTTGAAGAACTGTAGGTAGATATCTAATACATATTGTACCTTGTTACTTTTTTTTATTACCTTTAACATTTCCTAACTAATTTCGTGCTAGATGGTTAAGTAACCTCACCAAACACTTTTGGCAAATTATCAAAATTTAACCTAAATCTTCCATCCATTTCGAATTTGTGACGGCTCCGGCGCTTCGGGAAGTGCAGCCCCACCGCCCTTGCGTAACAAAACGCGGCATCATCACGAGCCTTCGCAACTTCGGCTGTTTGGTCGCCACCTTCGGCGGCGACAAGCCTCAGCCGCTCCAGCTCGTGCTGGTGCCGCGTTTTGTCACAGCGGGCGGGGGCTGCATCTCCCTTCGCGCCTCCGAGTTCATAAAAACACTCTAGGGTAGGACAGACAAGACTACGTGGAAGTCGGGGTGGGCAGATTCGGTTCTGAGACCGATAATAACCTAAAAACGTTACGTTTTACGGTAAGACAGACGCAACATGAAAGGTAACACAAATTACGTAAATAATATAATTGAGTAAGATGGAAAAGGTTTTATAATATATTATGTCTGAAAATTTTCTGGTAAGCGTTACTTCTGTCTTTTAAAATAAGGTATAAGGATATTGTTGTCGAATGAAAATAAAACGAACTGATAATCTGGCATTAGTGTTTCTGTCAAATGAGACTTCTGTGAAACGTTTTATCGGAGTAATAAAATTATGTAAAACATAGCATCTGGATTTCGAGTTTCTATCAAACGTTTTATGGATTTCAAAATTCGGTGTATCGTTTTTCGAAAGATTAATAGGTTACCGTTTGTGGATCATTTAAACGAGTATTATTGGGTATTTAAAAAATCATTTTATTTTTATAATGTGGTTGAGAATTGGCTTGTACGTGATTTTTATAATTACACAAAAAAGAACAAGTTTTTATGGAATGAGTATTGTGAAAACTGTGTAAAGCCAAGGATACACTAGGGAACATTTTGTGCCGCAACATGACGCGCAACACATAATTTACGTGACGCTGCAACGTTGCATATTGTCCCGCAACATGCCCCGCAACATTGTACGTGACGCGGGGCATGTTGCTTGCTCCCGCCTCGAGAGCGAGCGCACGTGTCCCGCGTCAGTGTCGCGCTATTTGTCACCAAGTGTAGTCGCGTACGCAACATGCGTCTTAACTATGTACGCAGCACTAATAGCCACAACCTCCTCGGGCGACATTTCTATAAACACTGACTAGTGTATCCGGTAAAATGTTCCATGACAATTGTCGCGGGACACTTCACGTAGTTGTTGAGGGACATGAGGGACATGTCCCCTAGTGTATCCCAGGCTTAAGGAAATTCCTAAAGAATATTACTTACAATGTTTTTTTCACGAAAATGTTTTTTACACAAATTAAGCACTTTTACGTGGCCTTATTAATATAGATCTCCAGTCTACAGACAGCCTTATTATAGATTGAACGGAATAGAGTGGAATTTTAATGAAAATAACAAAACTGATGTTGTAATTTTATAAAAAAAATCTTCGTTTTAAAAAGTATCTGTTTTACGAAGTTCTTAGAAAGAATTTATTCTGTAACAAGGTTTGTGATAAATAAGATCTTACAGTGTTGTTAGAGCCCAAGTATCCAAAGTATTTGATAAAAAAGAGCTTGTAAAAAATAGTATAAAAACAGAGAAAAACAACGTAATCGGAGTCTGTTTGCGACGTCGGCGGCACAGTGTCGATACTGTGCATACAGTAGATCAGCTGTACTATAATTTCAGTTTCAGTATCATTTATTTACCAGAACGTTGTCCGTACCTCCGTACCCATATTATAAATGTGAAAGTGTGTTTGTTTGTTTGTTTATTTTGTCCTGCTTTCATGTCAAAAGAGAGCAACGGTTTGGCGTGATTTTTTGTGTGGAGATAGTTGGAGGGCTGGAGACAGGGGCGTAGCTATAGCTTTGTTAAGGGGGGGGTCCAAGGGTTCCAAAATACAAAAATTAACTAGGTTTCCTCCGAACTTAATGGGCTAAGGGGGGGATCCGGACCCCCTAAACCCCCCCCCCCTTATATACGTCCCTGGCTGGAGAGTAACATAGGCTACTTTTTACCCGGTTACCACGCTAGCGAAACCGCAGGCAGCAGCTAGTATTACATAACAGGCAAGTAAAAACATACACAGATAACCATGAATACATACATCCATAGATATGTCACACGGTTTTGCAATGCTTTTATTCTTAAATTTCATTTTCTGTATAATTATAAAAAAAATACACTTAAAAAAACAATACTACCTACTTAGTACTACATACAAGAACTTGAAATTAAACAACTCTACTCTTCGATATCAGTCTTGCTATCCATACATACTTATGTCACTAGTTATATTGCATACCTAGTTTAATTTATTAAAGTTAAATTCAACACATTTCATTGAAAATGAATACTTACAAAATTTTCATGCTTTGAGGTCTCGGGTTTCGTTGGTTTATTTCTCCGGGACTGGGTTGGCTGTAGATTGAAATTTCTATTTGCTAGTATCTGCTTTCCCACCTTATAATTATTTAAATTAAAACGATTTCAATACTAGTGAACGCTCGCGGCTTCGCCCACGTGGACTTCTTTTATTTCTCCACGGGAACCATACATTTTTCAGGATAAAAAGTAGCTTATTCCAGAATCTAAACTATCTACATTTCAAATTTCATCAAAATTGGTTAAGTAGTTACGGAGATACGTGGTAACAAACATTCACACACACAAACACACACACACACACACACACGGAATTTCGCCTTTAAATATTAGTAGGATATAAAGTGAATCTACTGTTAAGAATTTAAATATTTCTGTTGCCTAGTATGGGTCAGATAGCCGACGAGTTTTATTGACAAAGTTTTATACCGCACTAGGCGAAGCACGTGACGGTACTCGTAAAACAGACCACATTAAAAATAAATAAAGTTATATGGCGACTGCAATATGGTGAAACGTGCTGAGGCGATATCTATTTTATTAATTACCTACTAGCTGACCCGCTTTGTACCGCTTCGAGCATGAATGAAAAAAAGGAGAGAAACAGAAAAGCATGGAAGTAGAGAAGCATAAAAGGAGAGAAGCATGTATGGAGGAAATCAGGGAAGCATGGAAGAGAGAAACACGGGAGATGAGAAGCACGGGAGTAATGAATGCTCTCGTAGTAAAGAATCTCTCTTTCCATGCGTCGCAATTTCTCTCCTTCCATGCTTCTCTGTTTCTTTCCTTTCATGCTTCTCTTCTAACGTGCTTCTCTTCATCCAAGCTTCGCTGCTTCTCTGCTTCTCTCCGTACATGCCGTTCTCCGTACATGCTTCTCTCCTTCCATGCTTTTCCTCTCCCGTCTCATTTTCTTTCTTGTCTTGACAATTACAAACACAAGCCGTTCTCAAGTAATAATAAGGTAACAATGATTCGGCAACTGATTTTTAAAAATATAAAGATTATGAACTTTCCTATTTTACATAACAACATCTATCTTCATTTGTATTTTACATGTTGACCATTCTGCCCAAATCATTCTAATGAAACCCTTTGGAAGCCTTTCGGTATCTATTTTGCATACAAATATGAAAGCCTTTGGATTACAATATTTTAGAACAGTGTTGTTTTGTACATTGTAAAAAACATCGCTAGAGTGACGTAATATCTGTTCCCCTAATACATCGCAAATAGCCGGATCCACACCGGACGATCCAAAGCGCTCCGATTGCGCGCGGCATGGAGCGCGCTCCACGGAGCTTAAAGTGTAGACGTGCCGCGCGCGATCCATGTGCGCGATCCATGTGCGCGGCACGTCTACACTTTACTCTCCGTGGAGCGCGCTCCATGCCGCGCGGAATCGGAGCGCTTTGGATCGTCCGGTGTGGATCCGGCTAATGAAGTCCCAAGCCGCTCCGTAAATCAGACACCAGACATACAGACACACGATCGTATTTATTGGTCTCGTATCGATTGCCTCAAATTACCAAGGAGGCTTTGGAATTTATTAAATCCCGGGAATAGGGAAGGCACACGAGGATATTTCCCCAGAGAGATAATACGAAGCTAAATTACATTCTTCAAAAGCATTCGCCCGCGGCGACGGACGGTCGAAACTAACTCATGAAATAAAGTTTGGATATTAATTCTCATTTCGTAAGACTCTTACCAATTTATGAGATCTTTATTAAATGTCTACTTAAGAATATAACCACGCCAGAACTTTACCTCCAAATATTTGGTACTTCAATAACTTAAAAAAAGTAATGTTTTACACAGCATTATTAAAATTAAATTACTAATTCATGCATTACTAAAACTCAGAAATTTACGACTTTGTAGCCAATTTTACAGTTCAAATTATTTTATTGTGAAGGCATCTCTTATATTTCAGACACCTTTGGTTCCTTGGCAGCCTTGTGAAATAGAAGGTACCTAATAAAATGAATGAAAATATGAGGCGGCAAGTCGATAATGTGTAGAAATAGCGGGATTCTCCCCAAGGTCGCTGGAGCCGTATACGGCAGAACGCAATGCAGAGCCGATTGCTATACTGGATGACCTCGGTGCACTTTACCGTATTGTGTGGCGCAAACAATCAGTACTTTGCCGTCCTACGTTAGAAGAAAAAAAGCTTAAATAAATAATGCTGGACCTTTCACAGCATCATTTAGCAGTGCCATGTGCTATGTGTCATGTCATGGGAATCGAACTCGCGTCTCATAGGAATAAAGGTATATGAGTGTAGTGGTATATCAGGAACAGACCATCTCCACGCCTATTACCTTACCGTCAACCAATCAAGACATCAATCGCCTTAAGTAAGTAGGTATATAACTTTTCTTTGAGAACTTGACCTGTTTCAGGGTTGGAGCGCGAAGACTCGAAGAGTGGAAGAAGAGGGAGGTACGAGTATTAGTCCTGCAGATATGCCCTTCTACTAACAAACTTTTTAACAACCAAAGCAAACGCCACTGTTTCGTTTTGTTTCATAATCTACCAATGAGGTTAGTTTACTCTGTTGTAATGACGTTTTCAAACAAATTACCAATCAGGTTTTGCAAATTACTGTTATTTTGGAGAACGAAACAAAACGCAGCGGTAATGGGACTGGAATGGTTGACGTTGTAAATTAGAAAAATTGGGGCCCAATGATAAAGGCTAGGCGGCTGAATGATATAATATAAAAGCAGGTATTGTAACACTGAAGCTGATTTTGCACACAAATATTAACCAGCCTTTTTGCTCTTTTTTTTTCTTATGCATTATGATGAATGAATGATTACCATGAACTCCTAGAGCAATGTTACAGCAGTACTACTGCAAAACTATAACTGTGACGCTATTGCGGAGATATTTAATTCTTTAATTCCTGCTGCAAATATATCGTATAGTATTTTAGTATTTTTCCAAACGAGTAACTGTAAAAGTATTTTACTTGTTATATCAGGTGCACGCAGCTGGGAATACTACGGGAATAAATGGAAATAAATAAAATGGCGTCAGTTTGCGCAAACGGTAAGCCGCTTAACTGAATCGGTAAAAACTCCATGCGTGCCACGCAGTATTTAATATCGTGGAGTTTTCATATATTCCTTTTATATTCATTTTATAGTCAAGAGTACCTTAAACCGACGAGCTTGCATGAAGAATGTGATGAGAGTGAATGAAGCGAAAGAAGTGTGTCAGGCTCGTAGCAAGTGGAGACGTGTGGTCTCTGCCTACCCCTATGATGTGAAACAGGCGTGATTTTGTGTATGTATGTATATTTATGGATAAAATCATTTGCAAAATATTTTGTCTTATTGTAAATATAGTACCACAAAGTGAAAATAATTAAAGACATTAGTAAGTAACAAAAAAACGTATGTTCGCTGTAAATTGCAGCACTAAAAACTGGGTCGCAATTTTCTTGAATAATAAAGGCTCAAACACACGCTGGCCCAGGCTCGCATTGCCTCTCTATCGCTCGCGCCTTGCATCGATTCGCCTTCTCGCCTAGACTCGCATAGGCTGGCCCAAAGTGTGTTTGAGCCATAAAATACAATGCAAGATGGCTAGTAGGAGCAGAAGAATAATGCTCAGTGGCGTTCATTTAGAGAGACTCATGTCCAGCTACAGACTTCTACACGTTGATAATATGGTGATTATGAATTTTTATTTATTTATTTATTTCTTAAACAAAATCCACAGCTCTTAGAAAACTAGTGCACCAAAACTTAAATATATTACCGACAGCCAATAACGGATTTACATTATATTAACAGGTAAACCGACAGTGATCGAGGTGTGTGTGAGTGTCCGTGTGTATGCGTATGCGTATGTATGTGTGTGTATGTGTGCATGTGTGTGTGTGTGTGTGTGTGTGTGTGTGTGTGTGTGTGTGTGTGTGTGTGGTAAATGCATAATTAAAAGATACATTTATTCCGAATAATTATTGCATTTCGCACTTTGAGCACCCAAAAGCAGCAACAATATCCAACACCAGTGTTGCCAACCCCAACTTCGTGAAAAACTACAAAAATGCTTATCAAAAAGTGCAGAAAACTATGAATATCCAAGAATCAATAAATATTTGCTCGTGTCTTACTAGTTGACGCTAGCATCTTTATAAAAAAAAGTAGATTTGCTTGTAGGCTTAAACTGAAAACTGTGGTCATTTCCAAAAAACTGTAAATCTATAGTTAAAACTGTGGTGTTGGCTACACTGTTCGACACCAACGATATCTGTGGATCGTAGATTGGCTCGGCTCTCGATAAGGCTCAAAGGCAATATTCCCGATGGCCTGCCCGCTAGATAATAGATCCCAAAATACGGCTCTTTCGCGAAGGGCCCTTCTCACCCTTGACCCGGATGTGGAGTGCATCGATCGCTATCTGAAGCTTGCTGATGCTGGGATACTGACTCTCTAATCATTATAAATACCCTACGTTATTCAGTTCGCGGGTCTTGTAAGCATATTCAAAATTTGTGAATGTAAATAAAGTAACTAATATAATGCGATACATTCACGCGTCTATGTATTTCTGAATATGAGTTGTGATCCTAACCGACTTTAAAAAAAGGAGGAGCTTCTCAATTCGTCGGATTTTTTTAATGTATGTTACCCGATTACTCGAAGACCTGGAGCGATTTGGAAAGTTATTTATTGTTTGAAATGGGTAACTTTCCATTTGGTGCCATAAAGTTTGGTAGGATCTGTCGAGGGTACTGATGATTTTGTGCCCAACCCTGTGTTGGGAAAAAATCAACTTATTATAAAGGATTGACGATTTGTAAGATTGATAATATTTGATATATTTATTATAAGATTATGTCTTGATAAAGAGATACAGTTGTTCTATCTCACGAAGTCCGTTTGGTCTTAATTGTGTGTGTGTTCACATGCACGTTTTTTATGTGTGCGTAAGCTCGGGAGCGCTCAGAATCGGCCCACGCACACAGAAACAACGTGCATGTGCAATTGTGCATCTACACACACAATTAAAACCAAACGGACTTCGTGAGATAGAACAACTGCAACATAATACGTTGCCGCTAGATATTGCACTGTGACACAAACTTGAGAGATCATTATTTCACATGTTATGCTAATGGTGTCACAACTCTTCTAGCTTGAAACTGACGCAAAACCATCTGCAGCAATGTCACACCTCCAATTTTTTGAATTGAGTCAATTCTGAAGACTCAATTAAAAAAATTGGGAAAATGACTTGAATACGTAGAAAGACTCAGAAAAAAAAACTCTATTTGGTAGTTATTCAAAAACTGCTACTTTCTGGTTGGAACGTGAAAAACATAATAGCTGCGTCTCTTTCATTTCGGCAGTTTCTCCTCCCTCTCTCACGGAAAACGGCCATTATCGCATTTCCCAAAAATCATGATTTTTGAATTGAGTCACTTCTATTCTGGAGGTGCGATGACAAAATGTTACAAAATACTATTAATCTAGGAATTCAATGCTATTTCAATAAATGACGATTTTTGTCTTTATTTAGTCAAAACAATAAAATACCTATGCGTATTGTTTCTATGGTATAAATAGAAAAGGTTGTAGGATCAAATATCTGAGTATGGATCCTTTCAGTAATTGACTGCGAATAATATTGAAAAGGTGTGGGAGTCAATTCCATTGCTATAAATAGAGAGATTAGGTTATATTGTACGAAGAAGATCTGTATTGAGATCAAGCCTTCAGAATCTATAAAAGAAGAAGAAATAAGAATGCTATTTGTTAAAGGTAAGTCGGTGGTAAATTGATATAGATTTATTGCAGTTTGTTTTTCCGAGATAACAAGTTAAACCATAGTCTTAAGTAAAAGGAGTAGACAAAGATACAATTAGCGGCCTGCTATAGTGGCTTCGCACACGTGGTACTAACATAGCCCATGATACTCTGGAATTTCTGACATCGGAAGAATAGTTTCGGTGATTATCTTCTATACCCAAACTTACAAAACCTACTTATCTCATTATAGTAGGTATAGATTATAGATTAGATCTTATTTTGCTTCATTTAGTCTCATTACATTATTCATGCAGGGTCTAAAGTACTTCTGCCTAGCTTTTTCTAAAAGTACCCGATTCAGTCCAGTACAATATCTTTTCAACTCTAGTTTTACAGTGTTCTGTAAAACAGGACTCTGGGGTGCTTTACAACCGCGCAGAAAGCTCACTATTTTTATTTCAGAAAAGAAAATACACTCTGACTTCAAAACCACGAAGATGCCCGCGGGTGGTCGTCGAACTGCCTAATCTCATCTGTCCTTCGTCTATGCAGATGATGCCTCCCCCTTCACCCTAGGAGCACCCCCTCCCCCCGCTCCACCCACCCTGCGCCCCCCGCGGACTAACGAACCTTGAATACTGAGCGTTTTGCCTTATTATCTCGCGCGCTGCTGAAATATTGTTTCGCTTTACCTTTATTAATTCTGCTCGTTGGATATATTGAACAAACACGAACAAAGCTAGGCTACATAATGTTTGAACAGTTTGCTAGCTTTGTTTGCCCCTAAAATCCGAGATATAATTTTGCCTCGAAATGAATACATTATTGTCTAGGCACCATTGAATTATGTTTCGGTACGTGACTTGGTCCCAACTTGTAGGATCAATAGTAAACGGGTTCACACCCATATCTCCAGGCTCCATACTCACTCAGATGCGTTTAAAACTATTTGAAGATTCTAAGGAAAAATAACACTATCTGTATTCCACAAACGTAGAGCATAACATACAAACATAGCAGTGATTTAACAAATAAAACTGTTGAAACGTTTGGAATTCGAGTCCATAGCGAAATTGTATGATACACGTGACTCAGTAGAAGGCAACGCCAGTCGATATCGTCGATGGGCGAGCGAGCCCGACGGATGGGATCGCCCGCGACACGAGCGCGGGATGCCGGGATTAGTTCGGGCAACAGCCCCGGGAATACACTTCCACGGAGCACATTGTAGTTGGTTAACATGCTCAGATTTTGTGGTTACTTCAAGAAATCATTCTTCAATTGTCAGGATCCTTCATTTGACGAATTGACGTCAGTTTTTTTAAGATTGCGCCATCGTTATGACGAAAAGAGTTTAAAGCAGCGTATTTCCAAAAATTAGGCAGTCATCACACTAATATTATAAATGCGAAAGTTTGGATGGATGTATGTTTGTTCCTTTATAACTTGACAACCACTGAACCGATTTGGCTGAAATTTAAAATGTAATGAATATTATAATGACCGGGAATAGGATATAGGCTTCTTTTTATCCGTACCAGCAACTAGTGCATTATAATGACTTATGTGATACCTACCTTCTCTAGTGAATCTCCCTGCTCGTCCTAACTTAGCCCTTGATAATCTAAAACTGGAAGTACCTTTCAAATGGCGATGGATTTTTAAAATAAGTGGAGTAGTTTCGAAAATTACCTTCTACAATCTCATAAACTTACAAAATTCACACTAGATGACCCTCTAAATAGCTGTAAAGGAATAAATACCATCCACAAGCTCGTCCCCAGCTCGTCAGCAGAAATATCCTAAACATCACAACAAGCGTGATTCCCACCGTAATCACGCTTACTGTCCGACGCTCCGGGAACTCTGCAGAGACACATCGAGGACTTGATGCCAATACTGAACTCAATAAAGTTACAAAACACATAAGTATAAATTGTAACGTGTAATGAACACGACAATTTTTTACCAATTTTTAATTTTAAATAGCTTTTAAATTCATCAGTCAACCAGTCAACCATTCAACCCAGTCAACGTTAAAATATTCTCTGCAAATGAACACAATTAAAATTTATCCATCATTTGTGGTCACAAAACTCCATTAGCCTATGTGACCAAAAAACAACTCGTGACTTATAAATCGTCTCAGCGTTGGTCCTCACTCCACCTCTGTGTGAGCTAACTCGCCCTGAGTGAGCAGTTACGGATGTGTCCATACTTTCCGATAATGCAACTTGTTTGTACAGCACAAGGTTTCACTATAAAGAAAAGTCACGTTCTCTCTCTCTTTTCGACTATTCGTTTATCTAACTTCTGCTTCTCTAGTGTGGTACCAACATTGCTTGGTGCCATTTTAGGTCACAATGTAAACTTATTCCAAGTTTCATTCAAATATAAGTCCACTAGTTACAATGTGATTGCAATACAGACAAACGTACTCAGAAACTTTAATAATAAAGAATGGTAAACTACGGCGTAGGCTTGCTACGTCGTAGGTGCTCGTAGACGCAGACTTTACGAAGTAGTTATACAGAAACTAAGTAATATCTTTAGATAAAACAATCAAGGAGTAGCTTGGTTTGCAATTACATTTTTAATTTTACAAGATAAAACATAGAAGTTTTTTATTAAAGCTCAAGGCTTAAACTATTAAAAAAAAACAGACATTAAAATTCAACCCGCAATCAATTACTTACTGAGCATTGGTCGAGCAGTAAAAATAAAATGAAAACGTTTTTATGTTGCAAATAAAGCGTTCGCAATTTCCCGACCGCTGTATTTTATCCTTGGCACCTCGGCGGGCGGTCCGCGCCTCGGGGCCGGGCCACGCTGCTGGCGGGCAGATACATCAGTAGCTAAGCATACACGTACGGATATGCCCGTCGGATCTGCCTGACAGATTTGCCTGGCAGGCAAAACTGCTGGTGTATGGTGAAAACAGACACGGACTGGTAGGCAAATCAAATGGTGAAAACAGACACGGACTGGCAGGCAAATCCGTGTCTGTTTTCACCATACACCAGCAGTTTTGCCTTCCAGGCAAATCTGTCAGGCAGATCCGACGGGCATATCCGTACGTGTATGCTTAGCTATTGTGTATAGATACATAGACATACGAAATACACAAAAATATACTGTATAAGATATTGTTCATCTTTGAATCATTTTTGATCAATGTCATCCACTTGCCTTTCAGTTTTTGGTCTAGGGTTTACCCACGGTTTGATAGCTGAGCTACGCTATTTTGTGTTGTAAATTTTGTTTTAGATATGATTCTCAACCAATCCAATTGACCAATGAGAAAAAAAAAATTGATGAAATGACCAATGAAGTAAGACGTTTACTGGATAGTGGTGGTCGTGAAGAAAACCACGATGCCTATTCCACTCACTGCAGTATCCCGTTAAGAGTATACATACTATGCATAAATTGTTTCCTGACGGTGTATAAATCATCTTATTAAAATGGTATGTAGTATCTCGATTTGTTGTAGAAATTGCTACGCGTGATCCGAGATCTGGCCCATATTTGGCTCAACGACGGATTAGCATTTCCATTCAGCACAGTAATGCTGCCAATGTCTTGTGCATGTTTCAAACTGGCAGTGGCTTGGATCAGTTGAGCTACCGGTCGTATACGACGATCCTTAGATAGCTCAAACGGTTCTAATATTTTTAGTAAAGTTATATTTTGCAATAGCAATGCGACAGCAATCACTATGCGACCGGTCAACAAAATATCACTAAAATCGGCGAAAGTCAATTGCACGTCTATTGCTCGCCGATCACAATGCGCTATGGTCGTATTGCATTTTGCGACCGTAATACGATTTTTAGTGATATTTTTCTACCAGTCGGGTAGTGATTGCTGTCGCATTGCTATTGCAGTCTTACGTAATCAGGTGGCCGGTTAATCATTCAAAAGACTTCTTTAACTGAACATCAACGCCAGCTATAAGGCCAGGCCTCGCAGCGGCCGCTCGTAGTAACTACGTTGTAAAGGGTGTCGCCGCGCGGCTCGCGTTTATCACGCTCGCATCCGACACCCAAATGGAGCCTTATGTATAACATTACCACATGAAATCTCTGTGTGTATAACTATGATTTTAAGTGATACAGTGACATGTGTCATAGGGCAGTTGACAACGCGTGTGAGCCTGAGATTCCACCAAAGCGGAGATGTGTTTCAAACAACCAATAGAATTTCAAAAGACGAGATGACATGTTGAATAACGAAATTCTATTGGTTGTTTAAAACACATCTCACACATCTCCGCTTTGGTGGAGTCTCAGCCTGAGTTACGTTTGATTTTCAACATCAAGTTTATTTTGTTTCTAGAACAATGTAATAAATTAACCGTCCTACAATTTAAAGTGTGGTGTAAAAAACAATGCTGCTTTTACTTATTACTAACTTTGATTTGAAGCTTGTCATTTTCAAAGTTTTTGATACAATTCAGTTCATATATTCCGTATAATCATTAAGTTTTTAGAGCTACATAGATTTTCTATGTTTCTCCACAGACTGCTACGCTACTAAAACAATACTTTCTCTGCAAACGAATGCACTTAGAGAACCCCCGATGAGTAAACAAGCGCGAGTGAGAGCGCACACTGTTCCTGTGGACTCAATGATGTCATGAGTCTAAAGGTGAACGCACACATATCCAAGCCGAACGCGCTGAACGAATCGAATTTTAGATTTCTGTAAACAAAATCAAGAACGTCTTAGCAAGCTACGCTTTTTGCGCATTCAAAGCGTTTTAATTTAAGCGCATACAATTCCAAGATTTAAATAGATTTTAATTTAAATAATTTTATAGACAGTCAAAACTAAATAAATATCACATCATTTATTTATTATAAAATCTTGTTGTTGCAAACTCTTCTAACTACAAATTTTCTTGCTGACCCTACCGACCTCACCACGGTGGTAACAATAAATTTCCTATTGGGAAGTTAAATCTCGTAGTAAGTATGTACTGACGGGGGTTGTAAATGTCAGTCGGAGATATTTCAGGGACGCGGCGCGGTGCGGGGGTGGAATTGGAATTTCGAGGGCTACACGGAGTATTTAATGTTGATTCTGTTTATTTTTTGTATAGTGAGTATCTTAGGACTTAGGAGTGGGTGAGATATATCGTATACAGTTATCAAATCCATATATCGGTACAATATCAGGATATCGATATCGGCTTGTACTGAAACCATATATTTCGATATTCTCGATATGACGCGCATCCGCGCATCGCACCGATACGCCCGATACGATATTTTTACTTGATACTGATATTACGATATTTTCGATATGACGCACATCCGCGCATCACACCGATACGCCCCGATACGATATTTTTACTTGATACTGATATTACGATGATATTACGATATTACTGATTCAGTCGTATCGTTTCGTATCGTATCGCAGTCGAATAGATTTTTGAACTCATCATGAATGAAAGAGCGCGAGGGTGTAGTAAATGAAAGAGAACAAGCTAATCGTAAGTATCGTTCTAAATCTGAACCTTAAAATTATGTAATGTATGAGAGATGCAAATTCATCTTAACGTATTTGTAGACAAAATGTTTTAACATTCAACTTTATGTGCAGGGCAATAATGATTTTAATAAAACGCATTGTTTTTGTGCAGGTTGAACTTTGGCCTTGAACTAGAAAATTCGTTTGTTTTGTTTTTGAAAATTGACGATTTATTTTGAATCAATCAGTTGCATGTACCTAAACAATTGCGCAGTGCAAGCGTTTACTCGTCTGTTTTAATGAAAGGATATTAGGATAGTGTCTTGATAGTGTCGAACTGTGTAAATAATGTGTAAAAGACTTTTTAGGGAAACATTTCTGTAAATATTTTATTTTTGTAACTTTTATTCTGGAAATGTGTAAATAAAAATATTATAGCTGTGTTCATGTGCCTGACTATGGTGTGAGTGTTTGGATCTTTGGATAGTCGGATACCTACCTATCGTGCAGGTATTTAGTACCTACATCATTGTAGGTAGGTAGGTAGGTACGTACCTAAGTAGGTACATGAATGCCTAACATATTTAAATTGTGTTGTGAAGCAAGTTTGTGAGTATTATAAAAAAAAAAATTAAAAGTCACAAAAATAAACAGAAAGCCAGGAAAATGTATGAAGGAAAGTTCATTGATATCGATATTGTTTAAAAAACGCTGTATCGTAAACTACCAATCGTATACCTACACTTAGAGAAACGTCTTACAATTATCGAGAACCCTATACGTACGCCAATATATGGTTTCAGAAAATATATAGTTATGAAATCCGATATCGTTATTTAATATATGGTTTCGATATGATATTCTGTAAAAGGTATATTACCCATGCCTATAGGACTTGTTAAAGTAATTTTGATGAAAATAACCGCTACTTAGCTAGTAAGAAGTGAAAAGACTAAAGTAACAAAGACATTACTTTCATCTGTATAAAAAGATGAAAAACTTAAATGGCAATGTTAATATTTTACTGTATGTAACATGAGTAAATGGGTTTAGAGAATGTTTCTTAGTGAATTTCTCTCAACTTAACATGAAGCGTTGTCAATAGATTTACCGCACGTTTGAGCTGTAAGAAGCCTATCCTGAGTGAATTATGAAATAAACTTGAGCGGTAGTTTTGCGCCAGAAATTGCAAGTAAAAGGATCTATAGTTTGTTCTCATGATTAACACCGTGTGGCGTCGCCCTTGTGTAAAGAAGGAACAAACTTTTATAGGTTTAGAGGTTTGCGAAGGCTTCGTGTTTACGAGCTGGTTACGGCGCCTTTCTGACTTCCATATCCTTGAAATACAGCGAGGATAAAAGAAGAATTAAATCCTTTCAACACACTGGTGTTTTCATCATCGTGCTTTGATAGTGCGGTTTGGTTTGTCTACTGATAAAACAGTAGAGAAAAACGGAACATGATCATTACTCAATTCATAAATAAATAATGCTGGACATTTCACGCTGCATTATCTAGCTTATCCAAAAGTAAGCAGAGCTTATGAAGACTACATGATTGATATACTACTTATTCATGCTTTTTTCTTTGTAAATCCATTTTTATATTATACTTACATAGAACAACACCCAGGCCCGAGATAATTTTTTGCAGGTCATACAAAAATATGCTTTGCGGTGGGAATCGAACCCGCAACCTTTTGTGTTTAAGGCGGGCTTTGACCAACTGCGCCACAGAGGTCGTCAAATATAAAAATTCAGTAGAAATAATATAATATGTAGATGTCTATGTTTCTGTTCAGTATAGAACCTCTATGTAAAATCTTTGTAGAGACTATGAATAATCGATATTCAGAACTGTGCGTACACTCTAGGGGATAACTATCCTGTTTGTGTTTTGAATACAAGAATGTATAAATGTTTATATTTAAGGACGTTATAAATACAGAATGTATCCGGGTATTTATCACGATGTCTTCCCACGACCACGGTTGCTGCAATCCAGTCGAAACATCGGGCTAAATAAAAAGGTAATTTACGTGATAAACACCCCGATACATTGTAATTATGTGTTTAAGGATGGTGTTAGTAAATCACTAACACAAAAATGGTTAATCAGATTTAGATGGAACTTAAAGTAAATGTAGATCATGGCATGAACCATTATATTATATTTTTAAAATGTAGATATCACGCGAGAAAATGTATGGGTGGAAGCCTGTAAGTAACGCTTTTAAATAAGTAATTTAAAGATAAAAAAAATTCTTGGCATTTACTACTAGACTTTGTTTGCTCCTTCTACATTCCTCGGGCGCTCGCCAAACTAAATAAAAGACAACACTATAATAGGTCAGATTTATCTAAAGCAATAATGGCTCCATCCCTAGCGAGTTGCTCTTGGAGCGTTCGCACATGGACTCCATATTAAAATAACAGTCTGTAAACGTGATAAAAAAAACAATCAAGTCATAGTTTTACTAAAAAAAGCATTCCTAGAGCCAGTAAGAGATTAAATTCAAACATTTTTAAAAATTCAAATTCAAATTATTCTAACAAGTATGAGGCAGGAATGTTTATCGCGGGTATTATTCATACATTTTGATTTTTTTATGGAACGATTTTTTATGTTGAAGGTCACTGTGTAGTTTTACTGTATATTAATTCGTATTGAAAGTGGCACATTCTTGCTCCAGTAATAAGTACACGTAGCATGTCTACGAGCTACAACGTCGTAGCAAGTCGTAGCACGTCTACGAGCCGCAGGGAGCTACGGCGGCCGAATGTGATTCGTTGTTTTTGTTGTCACATAGTTCACCTTGAATTTGTTTTTGTTATACCATTACAGGGCTAAGGTTTTGATGACATAATAAAGCCTTAGAGATACGTTTTATTACAATCTCTTTTTTAATCGGTTAGGTATTTCTTTAGTTTATCTTTTCTCAACGATGCCAATAGGTGTATTACAAACTGTCTTCGGATATAAAGCTAAACTCAGTGGTGACTACTATAGTCATATTGCTCATTATACGGACTAAAAGTGAAGGAAAAAATGTCATTTTTCCTTCAATTTTGATTAGTTTTGATACGTTTTATGTCAAAATTGAAGGAAAAATGACATTTTTTCCTTCACTTTTAGTCCGTATAATGAGCAATACGACTATAGCACATTAGCACAAACGACCATCAATTGATACATTTAAGAATCATGCATATTTTCTATGTATAAATATTATAAAGGCGAAAGTCCGTGTGTCCGTGTGTGTGTGTGTGTGTGTGTGTGTATGTAAACGTGTGTGTGAATATTTGTTACCACGTATCTCCATAACTACTAAACCGATTTTGATGAAATTTGGAATGCAGATAGTTTAAGTTTTGGAATAACACATTGGCTACTTTTTTTCCCGGAAAAATGTATGGTTCCCGTGGGATAAAAAGTAGTCCACGCGTGCGAAGCCGCGGGCATTCACTAGTTATACAGGGTGGAAAAAATGAATGGGCCCTGGAGGGAAACTACCTTAAATCCTTAAGATACAGTATTTTACTTAAAGGAAACATTCCTTTATTTTTAAAAAGAAACATAACTGCATTCAAAGATTTTCTAAAATTCGCTTGCTTCACCCAGGAATCGAACCAGCTAAAAATTCAAAAATTAAACACTCCCTATTTTATTCCACTAGTCGATACATTCAATACTAAAGATAAAACTTCTCAAAGAACCATGAGGTCTTACACTCGTCTGTCGTACAAACAATCCATGAAATCTAATATTTAGTACATAAGGGCTTTAATTGCAATTTAGCTCTACAGTGGAATGGTGAGAGGTATCCAGTAGTGTGATACAGACCTTCTCGGAATGTATTTCGAATTCTGAAAATAACGTTTCCTCGATGAAAAATCGTCAACTTTTAGAAGAAAATCAACGAATCGGATGCATTTTCGGAAGTCTGAATTTCACCTCAAATAGACAAATACCGTCTAGAAAAGTTTTGACGCGAATGGTGAAATAATAAAAATTAATGAAAAAAATTGTGAACATTAATTTGTTAGATTTCATGATCTTTTTTATTTCTAAAACCAAATGTGTGTTATAAAGATTTTTTTCTGACATTAATCCTATCGATTAGTGGTATTCAAGAGAGCGAGGTTTGTTTTTTAATTTTTAGCAGGTTTGATTCCGGGTGAGGCAAGCAAATTTTAGAAAATCTATGAATGCAGTTTGTTTCTTTTTAAAAATAAAGGAATGTTTCCTTTAAGGAAAATACTGTATCTTAAGGATTTAAGGTAGTTTCCCTCCGGGGCCCATTCATTTTTTCCACCCTGTATAATAATCCAAAGCAGTAAGTTGAGTTGAGCAATACAGTAAATTGAGCTTGCAATGTTGAGCAGTGCATAGCCCCACGATGTAGGATAGCGAGTCATTGTCCCGGCGTCGCCATCTCGAAGACAAATCGCCTCCGTCCCGCCAGTCACGTCATACATCACGCGCGAGCCTCGTTTGTTGTGTTCCAGTGTTTCAGGCGAGTAGCGTATGAATGTATTTTTAAAGAGCTCAGCTCTTATCGGAGCAACGATGCAATTACGAGTATTTACTACAAGTAGCTAAATTAAAAAGTTTTAAAACCGACTTCAATGTTGTAAGCTAATTTCCGAACTCTTGAGGTGCATTTTCTGTTCATAAAATTTTATGGGACCACTTTGGAAGTATATCCTTTCAAAAAAAACAATTGACGGAGAAATTGGGTGAACATACATAAAAAAAACATACAGCCAAACATAGAACCTCTTTCTTTTTTTGAAGTCGGTTAGAAATCTCCGTCATCAGAGATGGTCACTAGGTCTTGCTCTATGTACCTAACTTAACTATCTAAAAAGTTTCTCAGTAAAGACACAAAAAAGCTGTCAGTAAAAGTGAGAGTCAGTCGAACTAAATTTCTAGAACTAGAGTTTAAGTTCAGATAAATGGATGATTTTTTTTTCTGCAGAGAGACACAAACGGCTAAAATAAATAAGTAGATTAAGTAATTGTTTTTTTTTCTCAGTTGGACCACTGTGACACGTAAAGAGCTAGGTGATAACAACTACTTGACTAGTATACTAAATCAGTGTAAGCGAAGCCTAAATGCCTGTATTGTCTGAGCTTAGCTGGCAGTCGGAATTAGTGAGCATGTAACTGGCAGCCACGCCGCGTCTTACGAGACGGATGCTGCCAGCCTTTGATCATCGTAATCTGCCGTTTAATCCGTAACGCACACATGCCATAAACATTACATTGTTGCCGTAGGTACAAAGAAATAATTGAACAAGACGCATTTAGGCCTTTACATCTTTACTAGATGATTTATACAGTGTCAGGAGGCAATCTTTGCCTACACTTAACGGAACACCGTAGTGCCTGGAGCATTGTTTGATGTAGGCTTGCCTTCGAAGCCATCCTCTCAGCTTAACCGATCATACTCACAGGAAAGACATGGTCAATACGTGTGGGGCTGACTAAGCCGCGGGTTTCCTCACGATCTTTTCCTTCACCGTTTAGAGTTCATGGTAATGCGCATATATATTTTTCGAAATAAAAAAACCTATTGGTGGATGGCCAGGATTCGAACCCACGACCTTCGGATTGAAAGTCAAGATAAAGAAGCTCAGGGTTGAGTGAAATTACGTTTGTGAGGAGAGGCTTATATGCCCACAGCTGGGCTGGGTAACAACAAGCTGTCAATGATGTATGCTTATGATGAAACGGGTAACAGGTAACAAAGGTGAAACAAACAGTTATGCACAGAAACTCTTGGTTGGAATGACTCTACACAAACATACCTAAATACAAATGAAAATAATCCAACTTGTTACTGAAATTTCAGCGTGCTTTGTTTACATGAATAAAAGTAAATGTTGATACAAACGCGCCACCGGGTAGCCGGGACCGGCCACCCGGAAACCGGAACGTTTGAAAAGCCACTAAGAGTAAGAGTAAGAGTGAGAGTTGTACAAAAGAGTATGAATAAGCTTGATGGAAAATATTGTCGTAATAATTAAAAGTTAATTATGCTTTTAAATTAATTCACCTGGCCGGCAACTGAGCCTAATCATTTTAATTAATAACACAAAGAGGAACAAAAAGGGAACTCTTTGTTTTATTACAACAACCCGCCACCTCAACCCGCCGCTACGTGAGGTCGCCGTAAAGCTGATAAACTTTGGAGATGGTAACACAGAAGGAAATCCGTACCTCCGTAGGTACGCATATAAATGTGAAAGTGCGTTTATTTGTTTGTTTATTTTTCCTGCTTTCACGTAAAAACAGAGCGACGGATTGACGAGATTTTTTTGTGTGGAGATAGTTGGAGGGCTGGAGAGTGACATAGGTTACTTTTTATATGGGTACCACGCGGGCGAAGCCACGGGCAGCAGCTAGTTCAAAATAAATTGTTAATGTACTATCAGCAACAAAATAGATAAAGAGTTTCAAATTTTCATAATGCCATGAAATCAGTTCATATTTAATTTATATATTTTCTTTTTTAAATAGTTAGGGCAAATTTATTGAGACTGCTACAACTTTGATCAAAAAGGATTGATGAAATATTCATCAACTTTTATTGCTGTCTGCACGCAAAGAACAAAGAAAACAGGGTTTTTCTTATAGCACCATATTTTATTAATATATTCAGAAAATGTCTAATACCTGTTACAATGATAAAACTTGAAAAGCTAAGCATATTCAATCTACCATGAAACTCTTTACCATAATCATGGTAATGCACATTGCATGTTTGCTTGTGCATGCACATGTTTACTGTTAATTTCGCGTTCATGCACATGCCAGTTTAATTTCACACATGCAAAAATGTCACGAAGGTACCTCAGACAAGGCGCAAGTGTAAATCAGGAGAGTCCTTCACCCTTCACCCACCGCATTGCGATTGCGTGTAGGGGCAAAATATCTGCTTCCCACTCAGATTTAAATCGATCATCATTCCAAATTGCGATTTAAAATACGGTAAAATGTCCGTCGCGACTTCCAAGATCGACTTTTAGACGCAACTTTTAGTATATTCTTAAGCAAACCTTGGTCGGTACCTCATTTGATGCATAAATCTTTTTTATGGACTACCTAAATTTGATAGTGTGCTACGGCCTACGGAAGTGCTACGAGCGTGCTACGAAACGAGGTCGATTCGTAGCTCCGTAGACCAAAATCAGGTTCACAATGTCGTGTCTTTTAAATAGTTTGTTGTTTGATTTGTTTGCGAAGCGGTTGTCGTGTCTGCGCGCATAATGCGGCACATCGCGGGCACGCGACGCGCTAATAGCGGGCTATTTTCGCGAATCATAAAACTTCATACAAATTGTACGCTTTGTCAGCTCAAATGGATTATTGAATTTTATGGCAAAACTAGATTGCGTTTTTGGCATAATTTACGAGTTTATACTTGAATAGTTAAGTTTGTGACTTTGAACAGTACAACACGAATATTCAATGACTTAGAAACTATTTAGGTCATTTTGCTCATGGCTCATTGAAAATGTTACTCAAATAGTTTAGACATGTCGACGCACCTTGAATTTGAACTGCGTCTTAAAATCACCTTAGTCAGTACATCGAGTACCGTCAAAAAAAACAATATACCTACACACTTACTAGCCATAACCCTTTTTGATATCTACTTTAATAAATTATAATAATAATAAATATTGCTGGACATTTCACACAGCATCATGTAGCCCCAAGCTAAGCAGAGCTTGTGTTATGGCAACCACATGACTGATATACTACTTAAATACATTTTTTTTTGTAAATACATACATAATATACATAGAAAACACCCAGACCCGAGACAAATATTTGCAGATCATACAAACATTTGTCCCGCGGCGGGGATCGAACCCGCAACCTCCTGCGTCACAGGCGGGCCTTCGCCCACTGCGCCACAGAGGTCGTCATCTACGTCATCATTTAATCATCTACGTGTATATAAATTATATTCTATAGCAAATATTAGTTTCCCCAACCCACATTTTCAACTCCAAAACCATCCATTCCATTATTCAAGTCTCGAGAGACTCTACTAATTATAACGTAAACGTAGTCACCGTAGTAAGCAAATTAAAACACACACACCCACATATACAAACACAGTAAAAGTAACATGTACGGTAAGTAAATGAGTAGGTATATGAGTGGGGAAGCCTGTCATTAGCTAACAGCTGGCCCTAATTGGAAATGGATTGCAAATTACCAGTGTCAACCACCGCGCTGTAGGGCTGCTCCTGCACTACTTTACTGATCATCATTATACTGTGTACTTTAACATAGTCTGGCATAACGTATGTATATTTTTTTAATTTTTAAAGTGTTAACACGTTCGCTGCCAAATACGAGTATACTCTTAGCAAGGTATCTGGCACCCAGTGCCAGCTACGAGTCAACTCGTAGATGTTTAGTTGAGGCTACCTACAAAATTAAAAGCGTTGGCAGTATAAACAGGACGGGAATCGATTGATTGGCATTGGAAGTAAAACTGAGAACTCTTTCATACATTTTTTTTCATGACAACAAAAAAAAGACGACCGGGTATGATCGATTCTGAAACAATTTTCCACATATAAAGCTGAAATTTAGGGTCAAACGGGATAGTAATACACTGTTTCACGGCATTTATTTTGCTTACTGCACATGCGGAATGGATTTAAAAGTTTCTATTTATCTTTTTGAGTCGGTTGTAAACGGTGAAAATAACCTGAAGAATTTGCTTCTTGAGAAAGTGAGATAGCGCACCAAGCAAATACTTTATGACTCCATCCTTGAATGTCAGAACGTCAATTTCTGTATTTTCAGGCAGAACTCGTTTTACTATAAATAATTGCAGCATTGTGCAGGTAAGTAAGTTTCGAAAATGTAAATACTAAGTTTATTTCCAAAATATAGCTTTTTCAGCTCCGAGTAATAGGCACATGCGGATTACATGCACAGGCATTTGATTTGATAGGAAGATTTCTTTCTATCATTTTATCTCTGGCCATTATTAGGTTTTTTTGATACTTTTCCGTTCGCGTTTCGCAGCTATTGGCTAATCAAACGCCAGTATTGGATACTAGTCAAGGAATTTTTATACTAACGTAACTGGAACGCGCACTGATACAGAAAACGCGGTCCGCTTGAAATAAAACTTGGGCGGTGTGTCTCTTTCTTTTTGCAACTGTGTGAAAGAGACAAAGCACCCAAGAAAGCCTCTCAACAAGACCAACAATCCTTATAACCAAGATTAAATGATAATAGATCGTTGTGCAGTCGTGATAAGGTTCAAAATCCTTTGTACATTAAATGTCAGTCAGCATTCTACTATGTATGAAATTTCTTTGATACTAGTATATTCGTTGTATGGCACTGTAATAGAAAAAGTTTGATCTAATGCCAAACTACGAGTATACTCGTAGAGATAACTAGGATGTGCTGCCAACTACGTGTCTACTCGGGATGATGATTTTGTATGGATGGCAACAGGGATAGATTTTTTTTACTACGAGTATACTCGTATGGCAGCGAACGTGTTAAACCATACTTAGGTATTATTACAATGAAAAAAATTAAATTGAAAAATCTTATCAAAATTCCGACGGGATTCGAACCCGCAATGATACAAGCGATCCTCCTTTAGCCGGAGTGCCTTTACCAATTCGGCCACGGAATCATTAGTCGTCAGGGTTGAAAATCAACTGAAAATTTTGATAAGATTTTTCATTTTCAAAATGTAACGTTCTTTTGTGCTAGTGGCCAACTCTATTGACGTAGTTTTTAGGCCGCCAAAAGAGCTCCGTCATGGCTTAACGACTTAAAAACCGGGACCGACAATTTAACGTGCCCTCCAAAGCACGGAAGCGCTTAGCTCGTAATGACACTTGCGGTCACCCATCCAAATTATGACCGCGCACAACGCTGCTTAACTTCAACGATCAATTAATAACGTCTCAGCAAGCTACGCCACGAGCGTTTAAAAAAATAATGGGGTTTAATAATCACAGAAGTAACAGCCGAGTGGGTTAAAAAAACATGAAAGTTAAGTTTGAAACAACACACGACTCACGAGTATGTAAACATACTCGTGTGTAATTTTTAAGTTTGTTTCACGCCATTAGCTAATTTAGATGAAACTTGAAATTGTATGGGTTCGTATCACGGCATAGCATGTTAGCAAACTCTGGCAATTTATGTTTATTTATTTTGCAAAGTTGCTTCTATATTATCCACGCCACGACCTACAAACTAAGGTACCTAACTTCGTAGGTCACGGTTAAGTTTTTAATTTTTTTTAATTCAAAATTCACATTTTGATCCGTGTTGGCCGAGGGGATTAGTAGGTACCACGACTTTCGATCCGAAGGTCGTGGGTTCGAACCCGGGCGTGCATCAATGGATTTTTCATTCCGAAAAATTTGTATGCGCATTAACAAGAGCTCTAAACGGTGAAGAAAAACATCGTGAGGAAACCAGTTAGCTTTCTAATAGCGTCGATGGGCTTGCCTGTCACGTATGGAATGTTAACTTCTGCAAAATGTGGGCATGTACCTAATATGTATTTGGACATACCTCTGACTACCCCTTTAGACATCTTCAAAGGATCTTAAAGATGACTAAAAAGAGAATGTCTACCGCGCCTGGGGATACAGTCGTGAACATATTTAATTACTAGCTGACGCCCGCGGCTTCACCCGCGTGGACTACTATTTTGTTTATCCCACGGGGACCATGCATTTTTTCGGGATAAAAAGTAGCCTATGTCCTATTCCCGGTCATTGTCTATCTATGTTTTAAATTTCAGCCAAATCGGTTCAGTACTTATAGAGATAAGTGGTAACAAACATTCACACACGCACGGACTTTCGCCTTTATAATATTAGTAGGATAGGATTTTTTTTAACATTTTGTATTAACAAGTACTTCACAAACATAACCAACGTTTAATAATAGCAGATGTGTGTCTGCTCTCGCAATGAAATTACAAACTCATGATTCGGTTATAGCTCGTTGGCTCGCTTCTATGCATTAAATAATTGTGTGGCCGGCGCTTAATCACAGTAACGAGGTTACTAGACGATAAATCTTCGTTTGTATCCTACTAGCTGCAGAGCTGCGGTTAATGCTTTTAATCTGACTCTTGATTATTAGAAAAATTGCAAAAGTTCTATCTTTGCGACGTAGAAACAAAGTTGCAATGAAGAGTCGAGAACGGCAAAGCCATATTTATTCTTTAGAGATGCCTAGCATTTATTTTGCATCAGTGAAATATCAGAACCAGCGAGACAATTGAGGCCTTACTTATAAACTTAAATACTAGTTAAATAATGCTCAAGATTCGCCCTGTCACTATCTAACACTATCTAACAAAAAAGGATGGCATTGTTTAAACGGTGTTTCAATTTTAACAGAATTTTAAAAGTAGAGGGTTTATTTGTTTATTTATTGTATTTCTCCAGTGTAATAAATGCCGCACTTATTGTCGTGGCTCCTGTGGCTACTTCCAAGTACAAGAGATCATTTCTTTGTTACTACCAAAGAATTTGTATACACAAAATCCTTGGTTACTACTGATACTGACAGTGAAATTTAAGTGGCCACTTATTCTAAATTAATCTAATGAAGAATCGTCACGACAAAAAGAATAATCAAAAAGGTGCACTTCTGATTATTTGCTCTATAGAGACATACCTACCTAGTGTCTTAGTAAAAGTAATCAAGTTACATTACTTTTACATGCTCTTGTGTAAATTGCAAATAGGCTGTACCCAGTCTGTTATCTACAAAAGAAAAACTTAACTACCAAGAATTAAATCAAAGTATATCAGCATTTCAGTCAATTCTAATACTGCAAACTAGTCTCAAAAGAGGCTCACACGGATTCCCAAGAGGCCGCCCATTGTGAGCCAATTCCTGGTACAGCCGGAGTCGATCGTCCCATTAGGCCGCGTCACTCCGCACTGGCGTACCCTGAGGCCCCAGGGGACGCCTTCACAAAATATCCGGGAATATCGTCGGTATTCGGCCATTTGTAAAGGGTATCTAGACGCTGCAGCATTCCAATGTCAATTTGTACATCCATATTTCACAAATGTAAAAAGGAAGGGATAGTAAAAATACAAGCTGAATTCAGTATTATGTTTTTGGTGAGGTGTAAATACAACAGTAAAATTTGAGGCATTTCGTTATCAGGCTGAGTGCCATTAATCTCCGGGTCCGAGCCGACACAAAGGCTGTCTCGCGGGAGCGCCTAATCGCCGCTGTAATGCCTTCCAGATAACGTGCGATCGATTTATTGTTATTTGCTGACTCTCTTGTAACACCCGATTAAGTATCCATTGACTTTGGGAATTTGAATTGAATTTGAATTTGACTTTATCAAATATTTTTACAGAAACATTGACCGGGATACAATTGCAGAAAGGCAAAGTCGATAGTGAACGTTAGCTTAAAATTGTAGTCATTGGACCAGAATATAGAATATTTGATTTTAAAATTCACTCGAATAAACCCCATTAGTCAAATATTCTGCGCACTGAGACTCAAGGCTGATGAGCACTCCTTGGAGACAAGCGGCAACAGCTACGTTATGACCACTGATCGGAGTAGGTAGAGCTATTTAGGTTCATTGATCGCAAACATTGATGTTAATATGGATATTCCACGGGATTCCGACTAATACTCCGGGATTCAATTATACAAATAGTTTGTTCTTTTCAATCATGTTTCGATTTTTGAGGAACTAATAATTTGTATGGTATGTTCTTGTACAACTTCAGAATGAAAATGTTAAATGATGGTTGATTCTTGTATAAATATAAGAAATTGTTACATAAAAAATTTATGTGTGTTCATGAATCAAGTTTCTATCTATTTATTATACAATCCTTAAACCCGTATATAGCAAAAAACAATTGCTTTTTGCTAACTAAAAAACGAATCCCGGGATTCGGGGAATATCCATATTATTCTATCATATGGCAAGTACATAAAATAGCTCTACCTACTCCGATCACTGGTTATGACACCTGACAAACAAAGCTATCGAATAATATTCATGAATAGGTTCATATCTTCAAATAGATGTTATTGTGTTTAAAAAAAAAAGATACCTATTCCAAATCACGTTGGTCAACATTTTGATTTTGTGCTAATAAGGACTAGACTTATAAGAAGGTACGCTGAACTGCATTAACCTTTAAATTAAGTTGATATTTATTTACACGTAAGCTCTGCATAATCATTAAATTGTATACATGCTTGTTACAACCACATTTAATTGAAACGATCCTTTGAACTATCGCAAACTGACCACATGATCGTACGCAATAATATGTGGTTCGATGCAACCGGACCACTTGAGTACGGTATACGTAGCATCGTTAGGACGAGCCTTCTCTCGCAATTTGCTAGGCGCACCGAAGAAAGAAATGAAGCAATTATTCCGACTGTCTCTACAGCACAAAAACTTTCTAAACACCGTTCATTGCTTGCTCGGTTTGCATAAAATATTAAATTCCAGCGGTTTGCTGTCCATGTATGTTCAACAAGGGGAAATGTTCAGAAAATAGTGGTAGAAGCGGGGCAAGGAGGCACGTGGCAGGGACGCGGTCGATATACGTGCGACAACTGTTGCGCTAATCCTCCCTCTCGCTCTCGCCCGGGTCGCCCCCCGCAGGAGACAGAGAGGGAGGGAAGGACGAACACGAGCTCATAGCGCAAAACTCACGCACCACATCATCTGTTTCATGTACATTGACGGAGATATTTCGGGCGCGAGCGAGAGGTAAGATGCGGCATTGCATGCTCTTAATACGTCAGAAAGGAGGTCGGGCGATGAATAACAATGCGGACTGCGGAATGATGTCCTTATCGAGGATGCCTCCAAAACGTTATACGTTTACGACGACGTGAACTAGCCACTGTTTCATGTGAGGTGATACAGCCCACCGCACTCGGGTGGCTTGAACTGCTCTAAAATGCGTTCATCACAATTTGTTTCAGGATTTTCAGACTCTTACATTGACTGAAAGAACTAACGAATATTATGCAACTTACCTCATTGCAACAAATTATTAACAAACAAAATGCTATATGCAAAATATACTCTGCTCAAGTGAATATCCTCAACAAGGGCAAACAATCGCCCACCAAAGCCGTGGAAATTGGTTTCCATTAGACTGAAACCTAGATAAGAACATAAGAACAATAGTGAGCAACCCTGTTCTGCTTGACCGCAGGTGGTTCTTGCAACTAACTCCACTGTTTATTTGTTTGGGATTACAGCTTACAGCTACGCCTACTTAGGGAGACTGTTAGTATAGGATTAGGAGTAGCTACCATTATACATTCATGATAAGTAAATTATGGTTTTTGTTATCAGTATAGAGATGGATATTTTTAAGTGTGTACTAGTTATAACTTTGTGAGCCAATCGGTTCTGAAAATAAGTGGCGCATCAGTTAGATCGACACACCCAGCTACTAACCAATAACGAAGCCTACCCTAGAAACAAGTATGCAACTTCGTTTGCCCATCGCTACACTTTAACTTTTATTAGTTCCTCGTGGATGGTCTGCTTGATGATGTGGAATAATTCTGTCGAAGTCTCCGAGAGCAATAGGAGGGGGGTCTGGGAGGGGGGAGGGGGGCTGGTACTAGACTGAACGTGATATCGATGTCCGAGCTATGAGAATGATAATCCTATAGTTATGAAGCGTCTCTTCATGATTGAGAGTTGTGCGCAGGGTTCGCCGATATATATCAACGGATATATATCATGATATATATCACGATATATATCAATTGATTTTTATCTTGATATATATCAATGGATTTTTTCCTGTCTTCTGAACTAAAAATTTTGGAAATTAATGGCAACACGTAGCGAAAAACTACAATTCCGAATAATTTAGATTGTGTTTTAATGTGTTTTTTAAGTGTTCATTAAAAAATTCTTTTGAAAATTAAAAATCTTATCAAAATTTTCAATTCCGACGGGATTCGAACCCGCAATGATATCTACAAGCGATCCTCATTTAGCCGGAGTGCCTTTACCAGTTCGGCAATTTAGTCGCTTGTATCATTGCGGGTTCGAATCCCGTCAGAATTGAAAATTTTGATAAGATTTTTCATTTTCAAATGCAAATACCTAAGTGTGGTTTAACACTATAACAAATAAAAAATTCTAAAAATTCTTTCTCAAATAAACACCAATTTTTTTTTACTTTTTTTAAGTTTTTTAAAGAAAAAATGTGGTAATTTGACACTTATATTATTTTACAAATTACTTACACATTTTAAAGTGTTTAATCCCCTTACAGAACGAAATTCGCTTCTTTTTCTTAGCCTGGATATATATCCGATATATATCGGATAAATATCAAAAAATCGGATTTTTGATATTTATTATAAAAATCGGATTTTTTCGAACCCTGGTTGTGCGCGGTCACAATTTGAATGGGTGACCAAGTGGCATTGCGAGCTGAGCACTGAGGTTTGTTTGTAAGTCAAAAAATGTGTTTTGACAGATAAGAACATCGCTATGGTAATTTGAGTAGGTATAATGACAGTTCGTGGAATATCTAAGGCTGGTTTTAGTGTCATGCGTACCGTCGGCGCTGATAGGCTAGTGAAAGCAAAAATAGCAAAAATGGCAACGCTGATTGCTCTCGTCAGTGCTGAACAATCAGTATCCTTATTTCATTGTAATAAAGATCACTCGCCTATCAGCGCCGACGGTACGCGTGAAACTAAAACCAGCCTAAAATCAGCCTAAACCAATGACAAAATAAACAGGCAAGTTCCGTCATCGGTACTAGTGTTCATAAAGATACAAACTTTCTAAATTACTTGCTACTAACACAGAAGTTACTAGTGTACAAAAATGGTGATATATCCATGGTGTATGCATGTATCAGGCAATAGTGTATGTATGTAAAGCGGAGACGGTTGGAGCCGCGCCAAAAGACGAGCTCGATATTCGGGAATTATAAGGAAATGCCAGCCAAAGTAGGCTGAATGTAAATATCACTGAGCCGTTGGAAAATACGACCTCAAAATGCGCAAAGTCAAACTCTCCGTGATCAGCATAATCGCTACTTATTTACCTGCTCGAACCTAATCTAGTACCTTTATGTCCATGTGTTCGACGACTTGTTATCATTGACTGATAGGCAATTTGCTTCCACTACTAATGGATTAATAATCTAAGTGACCCAACCTGGGGCATTGAAATAGCTCTATTAACGGCGGGTACAGAATAAAGACATCTACAGCTTTTACCTTTTGCAGTGTTTTGAGATTGGCTTTTACACACTTGTAGAATGTTAGTATAAACCTACCATTCTCGAGTAAATCCTATTTTGTAATCTGTGGCACGATATAACAAAATGTTTCCACCATAGAAACATAACAAGGAATATCTCATGAAATATTAGAGCTATTCCCGAAAATCCCACGCTACACTTTCCTTTATAAAACAAAAGAATACTTGAAAGGTTGGAATTCGTCGCAAACACGCGATTTCTCCCTCATATCAGATTCCATATCGCGCGATTGCGAGTGTGCCGCACTAAACCCGTATCCTGCTGTAAACAACGCGAGCGTGCCGCCCCATGTCGCGGCCTCACTCTAAAACCGGGGAAGAATAACAAACATTGTGTTCGGCTCTCATTTATTCAACTCTTTTTACAATTGCAAGCCAAAATGTATTGGAATTACGTAAAAATATCGTCGATTTAGATAGGTACCAACAATGTTTCAATTCACCAGGAGAATCTTCGTCAGGGTAAGACTAAATAAGTAATTACTTAAGTTCGTATTAGCAAGTGGCCATATAACTCTATTTGTTCCGTAAACACGATAGGTACTGTTTACGTAATTGAAAATGGCAATTTTAACTAGGACTATCATCTAAAACAGTATTTATTTTTCATGCTTTTATGAAATTAGCTCTTTGTTTGCGAGCACAGTCCAACTATTCCAGTAACTTCAGCCGGATATCTGCGGAGCGCGCTATAAACCTTTCCCAACATGAGTGGTGCTGGGGGCGCGATCTGTAAGATTTGCGTGGCCTATATGAACCTGCAGATAGTCGCTGGGGCCTCATACACCCAGTCGGAGGGTTAACACGAATTTCAAAGAAAATACAATTTCTTTTTATAAAGAAAATACTTTTTGAAAGACTTTCGTTGGATTATTAAATTAAAGCTCGAATTTCGTGGGAAAGTTTACTTACCTTGAAGGCAAACTTGCTTCATTCCTTCAGGGCTTTATTAGCTTTGTGTTGGCCGACGTAAAACTAACTCGAAGTACCTTATCATTCATCATCATCATAGGTGTTTATTTTTAAAACCTCCACCGAGACGGTTCTCAGAGACTTTTACAATAGGACGGCTTTCTCACCAGTAAAGAGACGTAGATTATTTTATAGGTTAATAATTATTATAATAATTCTGTGTGCAAATTTGGCTCTTAATTCGTTGAGTTTAAAAAATTAAAATATATATTTATTACATAAACCCGCCATCTAGATCCAAAATAAACAAGTCGTGTGTAAAGATAAAAACTTTTTATCCCGAAAAAATGCACGGTTCCCGTGGGATAAAAATAGTAGTCTACGCGGGCAAAGTCGCGGGCGTCCGCTAGTTTATAATATGGGTACGAATGTAACCTTTGAATCTAGTCACATTAAGGGAAAGCGAACCGATACATTGCATACATTACACGCTCTCGCGTTCGCGTTCGCTTCGCGTTCTGTTTGACAAGGCCTTAAGTGAAGTATTGTCTCTGGCGTTATATAAATCATTCATCTACTAAAGATATAAAGGCCTTAGTGTCAAATCCGCCTTATATCAGATACTCAAGAGCCTTGCCAACCCTCACATATTTCAATTGTTTCCTATATCGCCTCTCAAAGGATGCAACATTTGTTATGCATTAAAACAGGCTCGCTCCACTCGACTTGCATAAAACATGGCCAGCGTAAGTAGGTCACGAACACGTGTGATGTATGCGATCCAAGACAATATTCTTTGCAGTATTTCGAATTCCTAAAATGGTTTAGTTGGAAATTGAATTCAAGAATTTTTCATCATTTACATTCTTTGGTGAATACGGGTTTTTAGGCATGTTTGGAGGACAAATATTTTTTTTAATTTAAAATGTTTACATTTATGTGATGGTGATTTTAATATAAATATTCGTGTGGCCTTTGCAATGCGGCCACACTGGCAGATATTTACCTAAAGAAGTTTTATATAATATCTTTTCCATATCGCCAAATTGAACAATCAACGTATCTACGGCCTCACCCATCGACCTACCTCCATCGGTGACCATATTTCATAACTTCATTCACCATTTCAATATTTATTTTATTTGAAACAGCCCGTTGGGAGAGATGTTTCTATTTTTGAGAGCTAATTGCTTTGTTATTAAGTTCTTATAAATAGATTTAAAAAAATCGGTGGTGACTCACGGACAGACAGACGGACAAGAAAGTGAAAGTATGAGGGTTCCTTTTTTTCCCTTTTGAGGTACGGAACCCTAATAAATGCTGGACATTTCACACAGCATCATGTAGCATCAAGCTAAGCAGAGCTTGTGTTATGGGAACTACATGACTGATATACTACTTTTATACATTTTAATACATGCGCATTAATCGTAGAAAACACCCAGACCCGAGTGGGGATCGAATCCGCAACCTCCTGCGTCACTCGGGCCTTCACCCACTGTGCCACAGAAGTCCTATGAGTATGTAGTGAACTCACTAACTGCTAAAAAGCTTTTTATCCTGCCATTCCGCAATGAATATTTTGGCAGTCATTTCTTTCAATATTAAATATTTTCTGGCAGTATTTTCAGTTATTGAATTCGCGCAGCGCTCGGGGCTGTTTAGTTTCCATTCCGCGCGCCTCCGCCGTTCAATTATCGTAACGTGCCGACCGGCGACGTGCCGACCGGCGACGTGCCGACCGACGTGCCGCACCACGAGGGAAAAACTCCTGTCGTATTAAGTCGTCGCAAACTATGTGACAATGACTTCTGAAAGAATCTTATAAGACAAAATTGTGTTAAAATGGCGTTTAGGGCATTCTAGGCGAAATGTGACTTAATAATTGTTATTTATCTCAGTTTTTACTGAATTTAGGGATATTTTTTAAGGACATGGAACTTATGAATTTCTTATGGTGCAACCATACATCGGGCCAGCCTAGGCCAGCTAGGCAATGCGACCCTGGGTCAACATGTGTTAGCAAAAACAAACGGTTTGTAACTCTCTATTTTTTTGTAAAAACAACAGTTCTTGCTCAATATTTTTAATCAGTGGTCACTGCCTACTGTCATAAAATCTTGCCTCTTTCTCGTAAGGTTTTACGGGAAAGTCTACGAAATTTTTTGTATGTATAATCGTAACTCTGTGTTAGCACACTGCTACGCCGTAGCACGTGCGTAGCATAATCAAACTGCCGTAATAAAACGTATCTGTAGAATAATGGCAAAATAATACGTGGTATTTATAGTCCTATCTGAGTACACGTAGTACGAGGACTCAACGTATTTTACGCTACGTGATACCTGTGACAGTTGGGAATAAATTATTTAAATGAACATTATCGGGAAATTGAAGGCATAAATATAGGCAATGCCATCTATTACAATAACTCTGGTGATATCCGTTTCAGTAATGAAATCATATATCTTTGTTTTACTGACGTGATCACGTCAGTAAATCAGATCACGTCCGGTTGCACGCTTGAAAAAGTGTCACGTTCCGCCTGAGCTGAGCGTGCAAGCGAGAGCGTGGAACAAGCGATAGAGAGGCACGATCGTTCATCAATGTTTTCTTATAACGTTATCACGTAAAATTATCGTCCGTAAACCGACTTTGCAGACCACCATTTTTATTTGTTTTAACTGATCAGTTGGTATGTTTCTAGTGATGTTTTCGCGTTGGATCAATTATTTATAGATCATTCGCATGGCTCTAACAACTTTTGCATATTTTATTTAGTTCATCTCATTGACAAATTAATTTGAATAATTATTTTAAAAAGCAGCAACAAAAGTTATTTTAATACGTTTTCTAGTTTATAAACTACATCGCCTGTTTTATCCTACCAGGGTAGTACAGGGCTCTATGTTTAGGTGTACCGTGGTGCTAAATTAGCGGCATTGTTCCGCTAACAAGCGCACTAATTAGCCGCTTCTGTTTCCCAGCGAGTTGTTTCCAGTTTTCTGAATAACTCTAGACTTTATTGTCGAACAGTTCAAAGTATGTACTCCTTATAATTCCTCCTCTTAGTTACCTCTCAGTTACTTGATTAAATTATTCATTGGATATTGGATATTCCTTACTTTCCCTCTATAAATTATACATGCGAAAGTAACTCGTATACATGTTGCGTTTTCACGGCTCATTTTTCACCGTTTTCACCAATAAAATTTGACATAGTCATAGTTTGAACCCAGACAAAGGATTAAGGCTACTATCTAAAAAATCACGATTTCCAAGCGGGCGAAGCCGCTAGCGAAACCTAGTCATTAATAAGTAAGTATTTAAACATGTTCATGAATATACAGAGAGATTATTTAACTTCCAAATATTCGAACGTCAGCTGCATGGTCAGTTGGAAACTCATTACCTTTGCGTTGCTAAAATCCTAGAATATTTCGCATCTTGAGAGAAAATCGAAAAAGAAACACCAAAAAAATACAAATGAATACCTACTAGCTAGGTAATGATTACAACAGAACTTTGTAGTAAGTTTTATAGTAAAATAAGGGTTTTTATGTTAAATAGGCAAACAAAATGTTTGTTTTGTATAATAAATACCCACTTTTAATTTCTAGCCCGCACAACAATTTATGAAGGAGTTATTGTTTTCAAAAAGTTGATTTTCTTACAACTGAACAAAGAAAAACAACTAATTTCAAAACAAAGTTCCAAGACCGAGCCTTTGAGCGATACCCCAAACGTTCCTATTCATAATACAGCAATTTATTTACAACTTTCCGTTTGAGTCGCTATCACAACAATGGCGTCCCCCCGAGCTCAGTCACGCGGCAAACAGGACTTAAAGGAAACGGGATTATCCAGTCTTCACTTAACAGTGGAAAATGATTTTAGAAGTATATTTTAAGTAGGAAAGAAGTTAACTAAGAAAACGGAGTGAGCAGAATAAAACGTGCTGGGCATCAATGGAGTTTTTGTGTTGGTAAAAAGACGCGCTCTAAATGGTAAAGGAAAATACCGTAAAGAAACCGCAGATTGGTGAGTTTCACATGTAACCTCTTTACATTCAGGCCCAGCATCTAGTAAGTCTGTGATTCAGTAGCCATTTTCGGTTCCTTTCTTGTAACCCTATTTTTCGGAGGTGCAATGATTGTGATTTGGCTGAAAAAACGGCCGAATATAACCAGCTTTTCATGTCAGGCTAGTCTTTCGGAAAGACTGACCTATTCTCAGACCCGGGCTAACCTATTCTCTAGTGAATATTACTATTTGTTGGTCCGTTCATCCTGTCACTAAACAGTGAGTGGCAGGTCAAACCAGTTTTTTACGTAAATGCATCCGTTTCTTCACAAAGTGTTAATAAGCAAGTGGGCAGGGGGGGCTTTATGTGTAATGCGAAATGGGTCAAAGCGTAACCTCGGGTCGGGCGCGGTCACCGCGCCGCCGCCGCCCGAATGCCGCACAAAGGAGTATCTGCATCTTAGACATTTTACCGAACGATAAAACAAACAAGAGGAAGAAATATAATTTTTGGGTAAATTGTACAACCGTTATAAGCCGTGAAAACAGGTTGAATTACGAGGATATCAGTAATTTGAATGGGCTATCAGTACTTGCTTAGGTGCTGGATCAAATCTTTTAGTTTTTATACATCACTGCAATAGGCGCCATACCTGCGAAGCGAATGTTCCAACGGGAGTGGCCACATTGCTTTTTCTGCAGCGCGTTTTTGAGCTGTGCGTTTGTATCGATACAAAAGCGCGTTCGCAGCGTGTATTTGCGTTTGTTTGGATACAAACCTGTAGGAAGGGAGCTGTCTGCGCGTTTGTATCAGTACAAACGCGCAGGTCAAAAACGCGCTGCAGAAAACGCAGTGTGGCCACTCTCTAATTCAAAGTACTGCAGCACATGTCCGACTCTCCGCTACGAAAGCGAGATCAACCGCTTGAATATGGTATTTACCCACATCTTTTAGCTTTATTAAAGAAAGTGTAATTGTAAAATTACCTTTGAGTTAAAGCGAGAATAGTGTACGAAATATCTGAAAAATGCCGCTGTAGGCGTTTACAAAGACTAGCAAGGTTCCTTTGTGAAGCGCGGCCGCCGCGCCGCCGCCGAGGGCGGTGGGGTCGCACTCTCAGTAATTATCCACTTGTCATATTTAAATTGCCTTAATAATAGCTGAACTTCGTGTTTGTAATGGTTTGAGTATTTTTTATTTAAAAAAATGCGTTTGTTATGGTACTTTTGAAAACAGCGTAATTTTCCATTTCAAATATTGTAAACCGTCTTAGAGAATACTAATAGAAGTACCTACGGAGGTAATTACGTTTTTTTTTTAAAAAATGGGTTTATTTTGTGGTCCTAAATAGGTAAGCCAGTGGGACTGCGATGCCGATTTCTTAGTGTTCGTTTTCTTAGCTTATAACAACAAAATCGACTCGACATGTCTATTAGTCATTGTCGTGTTTGACCCATGGTCATAACAACGTTTCCCGGAGGTCTTCGAAGTAATTTGATGTTGGAGTCCCCCGAGGTTCGAGGGGCATCGGTCGGAGCCATCAACCCGCCATTAACGACGCCCGTAAATGCGATAGAGCCAATACACTTGCATTTTATAGCTGGTACTTATATGACTGGTATAAAAGCAAATGTAACTAGGTACTCGAGTCAACGCTTCGTGCTATTGCTTCCTTCCTGTTTGTTCCTGAGTGCGGGAGTCTAAAAAAATATTTTCCGATAAAACACATTTCACGATGGGTTATGGTTAACGCTATCGCGACATATATCACGTGAATATCGCTTCAGGAACAGTAAACAGTTTACAGCCTGTATGATACGTGGCTCTATGGTAGGCAATTCGTTGTATAGAATGGACCGTGCGCCGTAAAACGTAAACGTAAAAAGGGCCGTAAAAGACAATGGAGTGTTCAGTTAATAAGAGTTATCTACTCAGGGCCGAGAAAGATACGAGACACTACACAATGTTTTTCACTGGTTTTCTTGCTTATTTTTGTTTGAATTAATTTCACATCTATTTTGTTTCTTTAGGATACTCATGATGATAAACTAAAACCACTAGCATGCGTAAAGACCTATTTAGGCACGCAACACGAAAGAGACTTACATTTTTTACCTTGTACTGGTAAATTACAATACTTTTATTAGAAACAATAAAACTGGCCCACACAGTGGCAAACATCAAACTTGTCCCGAGCTGAACAGTGCGAATAAAAATAAAAATAAAATATAACATTAATAAAAATTTATATCTTCATAAGAACGAACTAATACGTCATCCATTTGAATAAGCTTGAATGTTTTGTGTTCCCTTTCCATCAGACTCCATGACGGTGATAAATCATAGCTCGAGCCATTAGTTACCGCGATTTGCAAAGTAGCAGAGGATGAACGTGGAGGATACTCAAATAAAACAACGATATATCACGGGATTGCTGCTGCACTATATTTGTAAGATTACGAATAGATAAATGAAATTCTGGGGCTGGAGCTGAGCGGTACAGGTACAGAATAAATGCAGATGAACTGTATTTTGATAGATAATTCTAGTGTAAAAAGAAAAAATTAGGGAAAATGATTGGACATCTTATACGACATGACAGCTTCATAAGGAACATCGTAGAAGGAAAAGTAGAAGAGAATTGCATCATAGCACTGACAAGAGCTGAGCTCTTAAATTTTTTTTTATTTTTTATTCAACCTATCTCGTCCCACTGCTGGGCAAAGGTCTCCCCCAACTCCCTCCATCTATCTCTGTCTCTCGCCGTCTCCCACCAGTCACTCTCAAAGGCATCGATATCGTCGCGCCAACGTTTCCGTGGTCGACCTCGACGCCGCCTTCCTTCTGGCATCCATGGTGTAATAATGTGGGCCCATTTTACAGGGTCCATCCGGCTCACATGACCCGCCCAGTCCCATTTAAGTTTGGAATGTTTTGGAATGTCATCAACTGTACAGTGAGCATCAGCAACTGATGATTTTTATAATTATCTGTAGATAAGTTTCTTTAGTTTCTTACCTTAGTTTTTAAGCTATCCGTGCTCATGAATCAACCGCTCTATGTTAGCAAGTTTGTGCATAATGTTGCCAAATCTGATACTTAACAGTTTTAGACAGTCTAAAAGCTTAGTATGTCATCATAATGAAAATACACAACAGCTACTTTTTTAAATCACAAAAATATCAAACTATTTCTGAAGGACTTAAAATACTGAGTCAAAGCAAAAATAACCACATTATTTTTGCGATAACAACATGCTACAAATGCAAATCACCGTCGCGTGGCAGATACACGTCTCATTTGTCCTCTAATCGAGCGAAAGTATGATAAACAATATAATATACCCGAACTTCAATGAGTCCCGAAGAGAACCTCGTTCAGCTTGAAAGCCTTTTAAAAGTTTGTGTTTTATGAAGCTTTTGCCGGTCGTAGGATAAACGTTATGTATAATGAAGCTCCGTCGTACGACACTATATCGTTGGAAGCGCTCGTGGCGTAGCTTGCTTGGACGTTCTTGATTGATCGTTGAAGTAAAGCAGCGTTGTGCGCGGTCACTTTTAGGATAGGTGACCCCAAGTGGTATTACGAGCTAGTGTGCTTCAGTGCTTCGGAGGGGACGTTAATTGTTAGTCCTGGCTTTTAAGTCGCTAAGCCATGGCGGGGGCCTTTAGGCGGCCTAAAAACTCCGTCACCAAAGCTGGCCACTTGCTCATACAAAAGAAGAAGAAGAAAGAAGAAGACTATATCTTCAGCGGTGGATGGGATGCTTTAGGAATTGTTTTAACGTAACCTAATAACTAATAACGTTAAACTGTATGGATATCGTGCATTAGGTACGTATATTTATACATCCCAAGTATTACACACAAAAGTGGTTTTTAAAATGTAGGTATCTAGTAATTGTTAAAGTATCTTTATCTCACTCAGGTTTTTCAGAGTCAGTGACCGTTTTATGTCATTTTTACAGAAACGTATTTGGCGGTATTGGCGACCTATCGTAATATCGTCTAATTTTATCAGTGCCCATGACACACATGTGCAGATTGTGCAGCGGTGCTCTAAATAACCGCCATCACGATAATATCGTTTTATATTCAAAAGTAGAGGTCCCGATGTTTCTTACAGTATTCCACAGAATGTAAGGACAGTCGCAGTTTTGTAACGGTGCCAGTTTTTCAGTGCATAATAGCATTAGGCCTGAGTAAATAGGAGGCTGTAATGTTTGGAGTGGAACTCAAACACAAGACAGGCCTTTGCGGTGCTGTTTGTTTGTTGTTAATAAGCACATAATCTGGAGCTTGCCTGGTTAGTTTGCCTGGTTAGTTGGTACTACTGAGCTTTATATCTAACTCTAAGTAGACTAGTTTCCAAAAGAGTTGAGCTTCATGGGACTCGATGTAATTTGTAGGCCTAATCGCAAAGAAATATAGTGACGGATATGAATTATATAATTATTTCAGCTCTGCCTTCTGCGCTGTAGGTCGTGGGTTCGATTCCCATCCAGGACAAACATTTGTGTGATGAACATAGATGTTTGTTCTGTGTCTGGGTGTTATAAAATAATATATTATAAGTATGTGTTTACAAATATATAAGTATTCTATCAGTTATCTGGTTCCCATAGTACAAGCTTTGCTTAGTTTGGGGCTAGATGGCGCTGTGTGAAATGTACAGCAATTTTTATTTATTTATTTATATAATTTCTTACGTTGTACTTTGAAAGCCTAAGCGGCTTAGGTAGGTACCTCCTGGAATTCTTCAATTATTATTTACATCATCATACTTAGGTACCTACTTAAAAAGTTTTTACTCGGTGTTATCTCACGGATTCTAATATTTTTTAAGTGTTTTTAACGATAAAAAGAGTTAGAACTTAAAGTTGGTAATTACTTGGGCTTATTTGGTTGTGAGAGAGGTGTTAACATGTTCGTGACCTATCTACTAGGTAAGTACATAAATATATTTTACAATCGCCAGATTTGTTTTAAAATTATTGTTTAGTGTTATGGAGACACACAAGAAAGAGAACTTATGTGTTGTTTGTATTTCAAACCTTATCCTAGTTGGTATTTGGCGACAAAACAATCGTTTTATTTATTCCTAGTTGCTGTAAAGTAAGCATAAGCAGCGATAGTTGAATAGTATCGTAGTAGTGCGTAGTTGCGCAGTATTGAGCGGCGCCGGCCTTGGCTGCAGCTGAGCTTACAGCGCCCGTCCCACAGCTTACACCAAGGCTGCTCAACCCTATGCCCGCGGGCCACATTGGCCACATTTTTCAATGGTCTGTGCAAGCCTGAAAATACCCGTCAAGTTGAGGGTCCGTGTACGGACTGTACGGTGTTAGGCTTCGGCTTGACGCATTCAGCTTTCGTTGGCGCTCTTCCGCACATTATCACTCTACCTAGCCGGAGGGCGTTCTACACTATTATTTATTTATTTCTTAAACCAAATCCACAGCTCTTAGAAAATTAGTGCACAAAAACTTAAATTCATTACTGACAGCCAATAACGGATTTACATAACAAGTAAACCGACATATTACATAACTCTTATTAATAGGTACTTAATTAAAATAGTAACCATCAGTGGCCCGCTAGAAATATCTGTACTGTCCGTTTGGCCCGACTGATAAAAAAGTTGAGCAGCCTTGGCTTACACCATGCTTTCACAATATACTGAAATCAACATATGGCTGTTCACATCGATTTTAAATCGAATTGTTTTAGTGTAAAGCTCGGTTATGATGTGTGGACCTAAGGAATTACTCAGCTCACTTTTTTAAGTACCTATTTAGGTACCTACCTACCTTTCAATTCAAGGCTTTATATTTTTTTAGCTCTACGCGTCTAATGACCTGAGGTGAGGAGTGCTGAAGCCAATCAAGTTATAAAAAGGGTAAACGTTCGATCTGAAAGCTGATATTGCAGTGGCTCGTAAATTGTAACTGTAAGTTATCTGAATAAATTATCTTGTCTAAGTACATTGTACCTACATTGTAATAGTTGTAGAAGCCGTCAACGTTGATGGCAGCGTTGCATGCTGTAATTAAGTCGTGTAAATTACACAGGTTGCAAGGAGGTTGGGTCCTGCGATCGATAGCATGGCCAAGGCGAGTGTTGCCTGTTCCTTCATTCCCACATTTGGTTCGAGGAGGGTTTTTGGACAATCGGTTTTTCAGCTTTACTCATAAGATAGGGGAGGTGAATAGAGAACTTATGAATAAAATAAATAGGTATTGTGAGTAGGTAAGTCGTGCGTGGTACGGCAGCTGTGACTGCTGAGAGTACCGGAGTACCTACCTAGTATCATAAGGTGCCCTTCAGCTCGACCAAAAATAATATTAGATATTTTGGTCTAGGAGAAGGGCCTAGCGTTAAATATTTATGTTATTTTTCGCTAGCATAATTGAATTCGTGACATCTCTGCGTATTCATGATTAGATTTTCTCCTCTGGGATTACATGTGTATCAAAATGTTCTGTCAATTCCAATAAAAACAGACCCTTTACATCTCGGATGTGATTGAAAACGGGCATACCTCATCAGCGCTGCGTAGCAATAGAAGGTAAGCGGATTTATGTGGAGGCAGCGAGCGGAGCCTGCGCTTTGGAGCCGAGGGGAGGTGAGAGGGGGGGGGGGCTGGATGAAGGGGGGTGATGGGGGAGGGGCGGTGTTGGCCCGACATTGACCCGCACTGCGCCGCACAGGTGCGTCATTCATGCCCCTCCCTCGATGCATCGGGCGCCGGATGCTACGAGATTGGACCGGAAATTGCACGGCATGTAAAAATTTAAGGCCCACGATTGGAGCCAGCTTTCATTTCCTGCTTACAGGATTAGGGGAATCGATTGCGATGTGCTCAGCGTTTCCTGTTCTCTGATGAAATAGTTTTACATGATTTTTAAAGAAAATTGGACCAAAGTTTCCTACAAGTATTCAAAACTTATTCCTATTTAAAAATGTTGGTTAAAAACTTGGTTGCAAATACTACCCACATTAATATTAGGTGCATTTGATCAAATTGAATTAAAGCCTGCAGTCGTTTTAACGTTGATTTTCTAAATACCATTTTTCGAATGAATAATTGCATGTCAAGCAATTTGCCGATGCTAGACGGCTAGATAACGTCCACGCTAGCAGAAGCAGCCACAATACTCCCGCTACACAGTTTTCTAACATTCAGTAGGTACAGTACTGAAATAGTAATCCGTACTCATATTATAAATGTGAAAGTGTTTTTATTTGTTTGTTTATTTGTCCTGCTTTCACGTCAAAACAGAGCGACGGATTGACGTGATTTTTTGTGTGGAGATAGTTGGAGGGCTGGAGAGTAACATAGGCTACTTTTTATCCGGGTACCACGCGAGCGAAGCCGCGGGCAGCAGCTAGTTATAAATAAATAAATAATGCTGGACATTTCATACATCATCAAGTTGCCCCAAAGTAAGCAGAGCTTGTGTTATGGGAACCACATGACTGAAATACAACATACTTACAATAGTTTTTTTTAAACATACATATTATAGGTACTTACAGAAAGCGTCATTAATTGGTATCCCCCTAGTAAAAGATCGGTTTAAACTTTTACTTTTCATTTTTTCATCCTTGCTTACTTATGGATATCTAATTTCGCTCGAGCACGAGCTGATGCAATAGCGGTTATAATACCTGACTGAAATCCAACGTTGAAATGAAAAGGGTCCGTGTTCAAATTAATAGGGAGATACCGATTGATGACGCTGACTGTACATAGGTACATAGAAAACACCCAGACCCGAGACAAATTTGCAGCTCAGACAAACATTTGTCCCGCGGCGGGGATCGAACCCATAATGTCTCAGGCACTACAGTTTCTCGTAAGTAATTATTATCTATTCTATGGTGTAGCATAGATTGCTTCCTATTGTTGTAAAAATGTAATTCTATGGACTTTATCAGATATATAGCAATGATTGAAAGCATTCGTACGTAATGTAAAAAACCTGATAGACGTGAAACTTTTTTTTTTAGGTAGGTAGGTCCTTACAATAGTTTCCTACCACACATGAACAAGAAAAATTGAAGAAACGAAACAAACAAAAAGAAAAATACCCAGTAGGTAAATAGAATATTATTTCAGTTCACTATTTTATGTGAGGTAGAGTAGGTATTGCTTAGGTTTACTTATTTCCAGTATCGTTACCGTTTGTTACCTATACTGTGCAAGCAATAACCCACAACAATAGCTCGCGAACAAAATGTTCCGATGTTATCGCAAATTCGCAATCGTTAACCTGAGTTGGCACCAGCGTGGAACCTGTCCCTGCTTAGTTAGCTGTCGTTTCAGGATATCGATGGCTCGACAGATTGACACGCAAGCTACTTCAAACTGAAAACTTGTTTATGGCATTACTTATGTAACGACGTTGATATAAGGTAGGTTTCCACTGTATCTAACTTAGTTGGATGTCTGGTAGGTAGCAGATTTTCCAATCCGTACGAAGAAAAGGTACGGTCAGCAAGGAAAGTTGATCAACAACCGTAGTTATAGAAAACTAGTTCTAGTTCTCTCTTTTTACGACAAAATGATGATTAATAACAGCATTTCCTAGCAAAATCGGTCACATTGATAATATTTTCATTTTCTTCAAACCAGGGGATGACCAAGAACTAAGTGACTTGGACCAAGAACAAGAAACAAGTTCTAACCCTGAAATAGCTTAATGTCAGCATTCCCTGTCTAGGGTAGGTACTTAGCTGTTTGCCAATGGCATCGGTAATCCTGTCTAATGCGGGTAGTTACGTGAAACGGAGCGTAAATGGCGAGCGCAAGGTTGCGGCCTCGGAGCCGTGTCAGCCCGCGGTAATCCGCGACGTCGCCGGGTCACGCCAAACCCTTCGATAAATACACCTATTAGGGCCTGTTGCTCACTAAAATTAAAGTTGTCATCGATACTTATGTGCTTTAAGTAAATGTAAACTCAAAAACTGATCCTATGCATAGGTTATATGACAGGACAATACCTACTTACCTACCTTAGAAAAACTAAACATGATCACGACGCGGTAGATAGATCATTAGGCATTTTCAGCAAGGATCCCAGCGGTCTTGCTGATTAGACTTTGTAAAACTTAGAATTCAGGGACCGCGGAAGTAGGTACCTACTCCATGACGGGGGAGGGGCAAACTTCTTTGGTAGCACAGAGAAACGTAGTAAAATTGGAGGGGGCCCGGCACTTCCCTTTTGATTTTAGAGGGGTTCATATTTGGCCCCCTTGCCCCCACACTTCCGTGGTCCCTGTTAGAATAGAGATACTATCTAGTATCTATTTATCTACGTGATTTTGCATAGATATAATGGTGAACGCAGACCTGGGCCGCACCGCAGTCGCCGCAGTCGTTAGTCTAACGGTTTTTTTACCGTCACAAGACCGATTGCCTTGTGTGGTCTCGAATCCCGTAAACGTGGATTTGTTTGTACTCAGGTTACATAGGGGATCAGAAAAAAGTGAAACACACGCGTTAGGGCCTATTGGATGTGGCTTATTCATACAAATCCACGTTTAGGCGTAGGTAGGTACCTAGTGAACAAAACTCGTACCTACTGTAACGTTTTAAAATTGAGAGCTACCTAACCGGAGGGATGATGAATGAATGAAACAAGTTTTAAATGACAGACATTTATTAAAAAGGAATAAGAAAGTAGTGAGTAAGTTGGGCGCCTTTAAGAAAGATAGGTTAGGTAAGTAAGATGCTACGGCTAGCTCACATGAGCATCTAAATTAATCTAGGGTTTACAGGGTTCGTGGAGAGCCAACACGATCAGACTTGTACCAGCAACCAGCTTAACGTTTAAATTTAAGATTGAACGGATACTGCAGAAGGCAGCATCAAAGGTGTGTAGACTGTTTTGAGGGTTAGAGGTTGACGACACAGAAGTAATGGAACTCAGCCGAGAGAGAACGCTCGGAGGCTGAGGGTACCGTGGAGGGGTTCGCAGCGGCCGGTCTCGAAGGAAGGGGGCCAGCTTACTGCGAAGACAGCACCGCTCCAGGTGAGATCCCGTCTGCGAGGCCTCGGCTGGTGACTCGAGATGTTGAGACAAGAAGAGGGGTAAGAAAAAAAAACCTGTTGAAGAAATCAACCAATTACCTACTGACTGACCACTTCACTGAGGGATTGGCGGCGGATCACAAGAAAACTAACTCACCCCGAACGGGGTTTTTGTCCACCGAGACAAGAGCTGAATCCTCAGCTGGACTCGGTCGCCGCGTCTTCGCCGGGAAAGCACTCTCCTGGGCTTCCGTCCGCTCGTGGGTGAATGATCGAAAAGCTGGTCTTATCAAAGAGTACACCACGAGAAAGGCCCTGCGCACGCGCCGACACGTGTCCTACGACAAAGACCACAAAATATAAATTCCAGGCTCACAGGATTGTCAGCCGTCGATAGAAAGCCAATGAAATAGATGCTTACCAGCTGAGATGAGATCAAAATTCACGGATTCTTATTAAAAAATTTAGAACTACAGGAACGCCGACCCGACAAGACCACGCCAGATCGGAAATGAAAGGAATCGGAGTTTCCAGCTCAGGAATCCCTGGATTCGCTAGAAAACTATCGAGATTTGAATATTTTGAATTTGTTTACAACTAAATTTCACAAAGAAGCAGTGTTGCCAGTCGGGCCTTGTCAGAAATTACCTGAAATATAAAAAAAGTAACCTTTTTGTATAAAAAGTAACCTTTCATAATTTCTTACTGAAAAGGTATTAAAAGTTGATCGAGAATAGAATATTAGTTGTTTGACTTACAGACACATCGATGAGTATTTGAGCACTTGCCCGCATTTCTTGATTTATTCATATTGCTATACTAATATGAATTTCAATTTCTTTATTATTGGATAAAATTCCAAAATTTATATTTTTTAAAATGCACTACTGATCCTAATTTTTTTTTTTTTAATTGGCACGTCTTGGATTTTACCAAGGAATTTGTATACTAAACGTAACTGGTAGGTTCAATGAGACAGAAAACACGGTCTGCTTGAGAGATAAAACTTGGGCGGTGTGTCTCTTTCTAAAGGGCGACCATTTTTTGGGTATAAAAATTAGCCTAACCTATGTCATTATCTATCTGTATTTTAAATTTTAGCCAAATCGGTTTAGTAGTTATGGAGATACGTGGTAACAAACATTCACACACACACATGGACTTTCGCCTTTATAATATTGCTAGGAAACATTCCTAATCCTTAGTGAATATCCTGCAATTTAAATGTCATGGGCACACTACTAATCCAACAACGAGTGTAAAAGGGACAAAGCTACTACGAAGTCCTTTCAACGAGACCGACAATCCTTATATCCCAGATTGAATTTTATAGAACGTTGAAAAGCCGTGATAAGGTTCAAAATCCCTTTTACATTTTTTTTTATAATGATGGACATTTCACACAGCATCATGTAGCCCCAAGCTAAGCAGAGCTTGTGTTAAGGGAACCACATGACTGATAAACTACTTAAATACATTTTTTTTTGTAAATACATATCTACATTATAGGGTCGGTAGGGTGACAGTGAACCACCTAAATTTTGAGTGAGATTTGTGTCACCCCTGTAAGTCTAAGAACTATGTTTTATATTTCAAACGATAGATAATTTATCTAGCTTTAAAACTGCATTCAAAGATTTATCATATTTATAACAGGTTTAAGTAAATATTAGTTTTTCTTAAAAATGGGATTTGGTTCACTGTGTACACCGCATGGTACACAGTGAACATGGGGGGTGGTACACACAGAACCATAGTGTACTCAGTGAACCACTCTATAAAAAGGAATGATATCTGCCTAATGAACCGAGAAATATTAAATTAAAATACAACTGTATTACAATTAGGTACTTATATTTCATTATTATACGCCCTGAGATCAACAAAACAACTCTTCTTAATTAAAATGAACATTTATAGTCACACTTAGTTGATAGTTTGGTATTTTTTCCCATCATTACAAATTTTACAAAATAATTAACACAATTAGGGTTTATCTTGAACAAATATTTGTTAACTATCAAAATCTAAATATTCTTAGGTAGCTACACATCAATCAACATAAACAAATTATGACTTAAAAATCTAAAATATACCTATTACTAAAATGCACTAACATGTACCATAATAATTATAGTAATATATTATAAATTAGTATACATTTACGAATTAGTGGTGTTTAATAACTATATACCCAAATACAATAAACAATTATCAATTTTCAAGCCGATATTGTGTGTAGTACCTACCTACCTACACAGTGCATCATGGTTCATTGTTGACCTCACAATATTGATTCACTGTGTGCCATACCCCTCCCAAAAAGTTTGAGAATTTATAATGGCTAACAAGAAACTCGCAGCTACTAAAACGAGTACTTAAAAAATAAGTGATTGAATATAGTAAACAGATAAACTAATCCATTTCTCGGTAAGCATCTTAGAAAAAATGAGATAAGAAAACTTAACTCACCTTTTTTTTTTACTTTTACACTTGTTAAACATATATTTGCTCCGTATGCACGGAACTATTACCGCAGCTCGCCGATGACTGGGGAGGTGTAGTTATTGTGCGGGGTGCATCGTTTAGCGCGAATTGCACTGATCTGTAACGTCGCATATCCGTGATAAAGGTGGTGGGTCACTGTGCACTCTTGGTTCACTGTCACCCTACTTACCCTACATAGAAAACACCCAAACCCGAGACAAATATTTGCAGATCATACAAACATTTGTCCCGCGGCGAGGTTCGAACCCGCAACCTCCTGCGCCACAGGCGGGTCTTCGCCCACTGCGCCACAGAGGTCGTCAATTAAAGTCGAAAAAAACATAAAAGTCAAATTAACCATCCAGTTACGTTAGTATATAAAATCCTTGCGTAGTATATAAAATCCTTGAGTTCTACTGCTAACGAAGCTTGAAAAACATGAAAAACTCTAAAACGAGCGTTCCGTTTCACTTTGCTTCTAGATAAGTCCGAAAAATCACCTAAAAGTAACCTTTCCATTAGTGTAACCTAAAAGTAACCAATGCAGTTCAAAAATCACCTAAAAGGTTACAAAAGTAACCTTCTGGCAACACTGCAAAGAAGGTTCAATGAACTCTGCCCAAGCACAGCCAAAATATCTGGAATGTGAATTTGACAATTCTAAAGATCTGACACTGAAACTAACCTGAAACTATGAAAAAAAAACAAAATTGATGCTGGCTGGAGATAATAAAAAAAAGCTACTTTCAAGCAGTGTGCGTTCACTATGGCAACACTAAATAAAAAAAATTAAACTTCCTGCGGAACGTAGACAGGAGACATGGCGGAATGTCACTGTCTCACTGACGGCGTGTCAGATGACATTCCGCGCCAGCACTCAAGTCCTATGGCAAGAGCAAAAACTATCGATTTAATATTAATCGGCGGGAAAATTCAAAAAGACCATTACACTACTACCTAGGCACTCAAGGCTCTTCGCCCGAGAGTTTACTGCGGTAGGTATGTAGGTAGGTATATTTACGAAATTTCTCCTGTTTGGAGCATAAAGGGACTGGAACCTTCCCAGCTCGACCATAAAAGCGAAACATTTCGCAACTCCGCAGGTTTCGTCCATTTTGCACTCTAGGTAGGTAGGTAGGTATGTAAGTGGGTATGGGTACCTACCCAGAGGCGTATTTTAAAATTCAGCGCCCTAGGCCAGTAAGGTTTGCCGCCCCATGCAAATATTTGTCTCGGGCTTGAAACTTGGTTTGCACTCTGCTCGCAAAATAGTCATGAAGCTTATAATAAGCGAGCGAAGCGAGCCGATTTTTTTTAAGACAACAACAAACACTTGGTTTTGCTTATGGTTTACAAAGAAAGGGTTGGCTACTTGTAGGTTCCTATTCTATATGCGAGCGACGCGAGCCGAATTTTTTTATGACAAATGCAACATGTGACACTTGATTTGCTTACGGTTCTCAAAGAAAAGGTTGGCTGCTTGTCGGTTCCTATTCTATATGCGAGCGAAGCGAGCCGAATTTTTTTATGACAAATTCAACATGTGACACTTGATTTTGCTTACGGTTCTCAAAGAAAAGGTTGACTGCTTGTAGGTTCCTATTCTATATGCGAGCGAAGCGAGCCGAATTTTTTTATGACAAATTCAACAGGTGACGCTTGATTTTGCTTACGGTTCTCAAAGAAAAGGTTGGCTGCTTGTCAGTTCCTATTCTATATGCGAGCGAAGCGAGCCGAATTTTTTTATGACAAATTCAACATGTGACACTTGATTTTGCTTACGGTTCTCAAAGAAAAGGTTGGCTGCTTGTCGGTTCCTATTCTATATGCGAGCGAAGCGAGCCGAATTTTTTGTGACAAATGTAACATGTGACACTTGATTTTGCTTACAGTTCTCAAAGAAAAGGTTGGCTGCTTGTCGGTTCCTATTTTATACGTGAGCGAAGCAAGCCGAATTTTTTAATGACAAATGCAACATGTGACACTTGACTTTGCTTACAGTTTCAAAGAAAAGGTTGGCTGCTTGTCGGTTCCTGTTCTACGAGTATATGCGAGCGAAGCGAGCCGAATTTTTTATGACAAATGCAACATGTGACACTTGATTTTGCTTACGGTTCTCAAAGAAACGGTTGGCTGCTTGTCGGTTCCTATTCTATATGCGAGCGAAGCGAGCCGAATTTTTTTATGACAAATTCAACATGTGACGCTTGATTTTGCTTACGGTTCTCAAAGAAAAGGTTGGCTGCTTGTCGGTTCCTATTTTATATGTGAGCGAAGCAAGCCGATTTTTTTAATGACAAATGCAACATGTGACACTTCATTTTGCTTACAGTTCTCAAAGAAAAGGTTGGCTGCTCGTCGGTTCCTGTTCTACGAGTATATGCGAGCGAAGCGAGCTGAATTTTTTTATGACAAATGCAACATGTGACACTTGATTTTGCTTACGTGCTCAAAGAAAAGGCTGGCTATTTGTCGGTTCCTATTTCGCTTTCAGACATAACTCAATTTGCTCGTAAAACACTGATAAAGCTAATATGCGAGCGAAGCGAACCGATTTTTTTGAAGTAAAATGCAACATGTGACACCCAAAGAAATGTTTTTCTAAAATCGTCTCGAGGATTTATTTCCAGAATACCAATTTATTGTAACGAATTATCCCTTCGAGCTTAAAAGAAAACCTACGTTTCCTGTTGTAACGATTCTCTGACCTGACCTAAAAATAATGTAAATCTGAAGCTAAAGAATCTATCTGCTATTCAGTCACCCTGATTTGATTTCTAAGATAATATTCCTAATAAAATGTGAATTGTCAAGGGGTGAGATAAAACATACTTTAAGTTGCACACACATTTAATACTGATGCAATTTTGTTACATAGAATAATCTCGTTACCGAAAATGTTTTAATTACAATAGACAAGGCAACGACTAAGGTATTTTAATTTAAATATTTAAATTATAATACAAGTAAAAAAAAGAATCTTAAATTCTAAATGGACCCATGGAACCCGGAGTAGCTGTAAGGGAAACAAATTGATTGCATTAGTGAAAGAGTCAAAATAAATGAATTCTTGCATGTAATGCACAAAGATCAGTTGGGACCAAAGGTTAAATTGGTCGTATCATCATGTATGTGGGGAGCCTAGATCGGATGTCTAGAACTGATTTGGTTAAAGCCTCATCCCAACACAATCATCTAGAATTCCGAGGACCTAGAGTCATGTGCCCAGGAATATGTCTTGCCACGCGACATAGGGATGAGGTAAACTCCTGGCTCTAACTACAGAAGCCCCGCAAGCGCAAACATGCCTTAACTAACTTATTCTACGCCAGCAATCCGCGGACCTAACGTTTTAGTGAGCGGGCTCCCACGGAGAAGTCTCTGACACAAGCCACTCTCAACTATAACGTATATAGATGATTTGGGTGAGTGGCTCACACAATAACGTATATTACGGAGTACAACTCTACCTAGATTGATTCACCGGTAACGTGTACAGATATGAATCGACCTAGACATGTGAGCCAAAGGTGCGCGAGCAGACCCTAACGCGCAGTTACGTGTTTGCACACATAACCTATCCGTTCGGAGCGTTCTCTGTCAGACTTCCACCACATTCCGTAACGTATACGTGATGGTTTTTCCGGAAGTCCACGCGATAACGTGTACCACGGGGATCAACCCAACCTAGATCAGTCCGCTTGATAACGTATATCAATGCTTCGTGAACTAGTCGAACGGACGAGGGGGAAACGAAACGCGGCGTCTAAAATAAGTCGGTTGACCCACATTAAATGCCACGTTCCATTGTGTTAGTGTCTAACTTAACTAGTCAGGAACTCGTTCTCAGCTTCTTAAATTAACCTAGGAAGCAAGCGTAAAGCAGAAATTAAGCATTATAACTAGTCAAGCACATAATAGATATTAAACAGAAATAGTAGAGCTCCACCTATAATAAACACACAATACATCATGCATGAATAATGTTATTAGAAGGAAGGATAGCGCCTGTAGCCAAATTACAAGTTACACAAGACGATACTAGACATACCATAGATAATGAGAAAATGTCTGGTAATTGAAATTGAATGATGATAAGTCTCGAGGTTTAGAAGCGTCAACAACCAACGGATCCGCGATGATAGGAAAACTTTAAAAGAATCACTTATAATATGGCCAGGCTGGATTTTAGTAATATAGCCTAAATGTCATTCAACTCGTACTCTGCTTTACTGTGGATAATTACAGAAAATAGGATGCATAAATTAACATAACTAAGAATTTCTTGATTTCAGCAACCGCCTAACCTGTATGGAATCTTAATTACCATGCACACATAAACAAATTAAGCTTAATTCGTGAAACAAAATGTTAAAAATAGTGATGACCCGTCAGATAATATAAAATACATCCTAATCGCATTATCTTAAAAATACATTACCAAAGGCTGCTCACTGAATCTAATTTATAAAATTTAGAATTCAATTTAAACTATTTGATATTACCAATATCACTGACTCTACTACTTTCAACAACACTACGCTACTCCAGCTCGACTCTCCAGACACCCCTCCCCGACTATCTCCCCAAACTGACTATCCCTTCCGTCTCCCTGTCCCACCTTCTGTCCTCTTTTCCTAGAGTCTCGTGCTTTTTATTCAGAAGCATCCCCTCTCTAAAATAAGGCGTGTCTAGTCAAAGACCACCACGCGTTCCCCCAATCACGTTCAAATATTCAACGAATAAAAAAAAATAAAGGGAATAACCTATTTCTTAATTTCAGTTTCCAGACGTACAAAAAATATGATGCCCATGAGTTCCAAGAGTTGTAAAAAATATTGTCGCCAGCACAATCTAAACGATTATAATTTATGGACATGTGAACTTTAAAATTTACGCCAAACGAAAATATTTCAATAAATTAAGCTCAAGGGCTCTTCCTCAAGTAGACTGAAATATGAGTGATGAAAAAAAATATAAATTCCTTGAGTAAAATTGTAGTCTAAAAATAGGGATCGTTACACTGTCAAATGAAAATCTTGATGTCTAAAACTTTACACCCAAATAAGTTTTATTTTTTGTTCCTCGCTCTCAACCAAATAAGTTTTAGCTTTTGTTAATTAGGTACCTACCTAGGCTTTTTTTTTAATTTCTTCGGGCATATAAGGATTACAAGAAAGGTGCATGAAACTGAAAGCGTGGGGCGGCGCAAGCCGCCCCTCGCTCCGAGCCAAATAAGTTTTAGATTTTGTTAGTTAGGTAGACTTTTTTTTACTTTCTTCAGGCATATAAGGACAAAAAGAAAGGCGCATGAAACTGAAAGCACGGGGCGGCACAAGCTCTCTCGACCAAATAAGTTTTACCTTTTTTTAGTTCGGTAGGCTTTATTTTTAATTTCTTCTGGCATGTAAGGGCAAAAAGAAAGGCTCATGAAGCTGAGAGCGAGGGGCGGCGCAAGCCGCCCCTCGCCAACCAAATTTTAGTTTTTGTTAATTAGGTAAGCTTTTTTAAAATTTATTTTGGCATTATAAGGCCAAAAAGAAAGGCGCAAGCTGAGAGCGAGGGGCGGCTTGCGCCGCCCCTCGTAGCTTGCCGCCCCGGGCCATGGCCCTCTTGGCCTAAGGGTAAATACGCCCCTGTACCTACCTACCTATCTAATCTAAACCTATTATCTAAGAAGGTATAATTATTATAAAGGTACAGTTCGGCCGACACGGATCTAGGCGTACGTGAAGTCAGGCTCTTCGCTGCGCAGTAGAAAATTTTGTATGAAAAAGTTGCACTGCGCATCGAAACGGCCAACTTCACGTACGCCGAGATCCGTTGGCCCTACTGTAAGTAAGTAGGTAGGTACTTAATTTTTATTATTATTATTATTAATTAAGCCTCTAAGAAAAACTCATTTTAATTTTCATTAAGCTACTAGTGGCGCCATCTTGGGAGTGGTAAGTAAATGATTGTGCTGTTAATTAATTACGGGGAAAAATTAACATTTTATTAATTTATTAGGTAGGTAAGTAAGTAGGTACCTACTTATATATAACCTTATAATTTATTGGACACAATAATTTACTCACGAAATAGGTACATAGAGTATGTTTTAAATTACGAAATCCGTCTACTTAAAAGACAAGTAGCGTCATCTAGCGTATAACAGCGGAAGTAAAAGAAAAGTAAAGTATTTACAGAGATAGTTGTAGTTTTTAGTACTACCTATATTGCTGCAGGATGTACCTCTGCCTACCTCTGCAGAAATATAGGTAGTACTACTTTGAACTACTATATAATTATTTTAAAATATTTACTTATTTTTAAAGTGCAAAAATGTATCAAAATTAAAATTTTTTTGCTTTTTAGCTTGAAACCACGATCATAGCTGTCTTTGTAAAGTATCGTTGGTTGTCTGACAGGTCTGTCAATGTCATGTTATTCATGACCTGTCAGATTTGGCCTTCAAATCGCTGAAACATCCTGGGATTTCGCGATTTTATCGAAATTTTGTAATGTGAGTGAATTGTAAATAAAAATCGATGGTGTGACATGATAAAGTGATTTCCTGTGCCAAGCAAAATGACATCCCGAAGTAAGAACGCCGTGCGAGTTTACGAGACAGAGATCGAGAAGAGTCGGGAGGAGTCTAACTGGAAGAAGGCTGTGGAGTTGGCACAGCAGCTGAAGTCTCGCTCTCCACAGCACGGTGAGCCCTACCTTCCCTTACCACCCTTCGTTTCATATAGAAATACTAGAGTTATCCAAAAGCCTTACTTTACCAGGGCTCATACAGGAGACAGGTCTGAGGTGATGTTTTTCAATGAACGCTCATGAAATCTCTGATAGACTTTGCAATATTTAAAATTTATTGAGTGTTAATGTCAAGGTCATCAATAGATCCTATAATGGGGTTTTCAGGTCACTGGCAAATTAAATTAGGGAGTAGACTTGTGTGACCTTTCTAACTTGTGAATACAGATAGCTATAGGCACCACAGAAAAGAGAATCGCTCGCTTACGCAAGTAGAAGCAGCATGTTGACTTATTACTAAGAGAACCAGTGTCGCCAAACTCATACACGTAAAAAAAAAACACACTTAGAAATAAAAGTTACAATTGGTCGAAAGAGAACGTTAAAAAGGACCTAAAACCATAAAACTAATTTTATAGATAATCAACCATAACGTCATAGGAACATGGTTCTAAACTTAATAAAATAATAATAAAATAATATGATTGTCTACTTGTCACGAGATGGCGATTTTCATTCTGGATTTTCCTTAATTAGTCTCTAACAAGTAGTAATAAGATTGATAATGCAATGGCTGTTACGAGGTTTACCAAAAAACTAAGCTACTTGACGCAAGATGGCGTTATCGCTGTTAATTCTGTTAATAGTCTTTACCAACAAGATTTAAGATTGATATTACAATGGCTAAATACTTGACAACATAGCTACTCGCTTAGTGTTGTGCCAATGCCAATGAAGATACAAGATGAATGTATCGAAATCGATTATTATTTACCAAATGATGTGTAACGATCGGTAGCACGTCAGGTTATATTTGTGGTGGCCGAAATAAAAAGCTTTTCTTATCTTTCTTTCCTAATTTACACAATCAAAGGTTTAAAACTCCTAAATTGTATCACTGTTTAAAATAATGGTTCTTTTTCTTGTGTTTTCTTTTTATGGTGTAGGTATAGGTACAGTACTCGTACAATAAAGTTATATTCTATGTATTCTAAATACTTGGAAAATATTAGTGATCGAGCGAGCGAAGTGAGCGAAGATCTTAGTGTAAGTTAGGCGATTTTGTTTCTTAATTTTATCAAGTTTATTGATTATCATCACACTAATATTATAAATGCAAAAGTTTGGATGTTTGGATGGATGGATGTTTGGATATATTTTTGTTCCGCTCGACAACCACTGAACCGATTTGGCTGAAATTTAAAATATAGAATAGATAGATAAAGACCGGGAATAGGACATAGGCTTCTTTCTATCCAGGTATCACCCGAGCGAAGCCGCGGGCGGAAGCAAGTTTGTTTGACGTAGCTAAGCATCAGTTTCGGTAAAAACTAGTAGGTAGTTTGCCCCGAAATAAGATATAGCGCACGGCGCGCACCGTTGCGTTGAGAGTAGAGATGGGCGGTTCCCGGCAATTTTCCCGAAGGGGGAATGTACCCGGGAACGTGCCCGGCAATGTTCCCAGTAGGTGGAAATATTGGGGAAAGTAGTAAAAATAACACCTTTAAAATTTTCATCTTTTGTTTTTAAGTAGATTATGAACAGGCACGCCATTTTTAACATTTCAAGTATAAAATTACCCTGTTTTTCTTCAAAATTCCCAATGTGCCCGGGTTTATTCCCAGTAAATTTCCAATGTTCCCGGAAAAATTCCCTGTAAACATTAAATAAAAATACGTGAATTGTGGAAGATATAGCTTTTATTTCCGAATAAAATGAATCAGTTTTACACTAAACAACAGTTATAATATTTATTTATGTAATCAACATTTTTTTTTCTTCCTTTTTATCTGCCATTGGCTCGTCAGCCTGAATCAGATGTGTTCTGAGGGTGGAAGTTTTAGGTGCAGTTCCAGTGAAGTGCCCCAATTGCAGCAGTTGAACTTCTTAGTTCCTCTGGTCAAGCGAGAGAATGTCCCATCTCTTGAGACGTTTTATAGTATTTTGGTCGTTCAGTAGGTTTCTGGCCAATATGTTACTGTGCTTGTTGAGTCTTTCCTTGTATTTTGTGCAGTAGTAGTTGACTTCTTCCTTAACGGTTGGCATCTCGAGGTATTCATGGATTTCTGCGTTTTTTACAAACCAGTGTGCGCTGGAAACCATTCTAAGAGTGATGTTCTGAAATCTTTGGAGTATTTTCAGGTTAGAGTTGCTAGCTGATCCCCAGAGTTCGATGCCGTATAGTCCGACACAAAATAATAGAAATAAATGGGAGCGCCACTGTGCAAGCTAAATATGCGAAATAGATAAATTCTCTTTTAGAAGTAAATTATTACTTCTGACTGACGTCTTCGGCACCTGTACCATAGACAAGAAACCTGTACTTTACCATAGTTTAGTAGAGAAAGGGTTCCCAAAGTACTGAAATTTTAGTTGCCGTGTCTACCCGTTTTTGCCGGACTATAAGTCCAGATAGGTTTTATGATTGCTTTGTAAACAAGCAGCTTGTTACTGAGCGAAAGCCGGTATTGTCGTCCTAGGAGCCACGAAAGACCTCTGACTTTCAAGTTTGCTTCTGTTCTTTTAGTTTTGATGTGGCCTGACCAGGTAAGTCTTCTATCTAGATGCAATCCCAGATATCTGACAGTTTGGTTGGTTGGTAGGATATTGCCGCCCATGCAGACAGGTGCACAGTCTCCCTTCCGGAGACTGAATGTTACTTGCGTTGATTTGGTTACGCTCGGCTTTATTCTCCATTTTTGTAACCACACATCTACTTTATCTAGCTGGGTCTGTAGTTTGGTGGAAGCTTTTTTAGGATCTGTATCGCTTGCAAGACATACAGTGTCATCCGCATAGGTTGCTGTCACAACATCCGCCGTTTCGGGTAGGTCTGCTGTATATATGGAGTATAGTACTGGGCCAAGCACCGACCCTTGTGGTACTGATGCTTCGATGTTATATAGTTTTGAGAAGTCTTCTTCGTATTTTACTTGGAATCTTCGTTGTGTTAAGTATGATTTAAGAATCATGTAGAACGAGTTCAGTAGTGAATTTTTAAGCTTGTATAATAGTAGTTTTTCGAACACTTTTGACAGGATATTGGTCTGTATGAACTAGGGTCAGTTGGTGGTTTTCCCGGTTTTGCTATCATGCATATTTGTGAGATCTTCCATAACTTTGGGTAGTAGTGCACTCCGTAGAGACTCCGAGACAAACCGCCAGGTGGCGTTGTAAGATAAACATTAGCTCTGTGTTTGTAAATTGAAAATAAATAGTTAATTATCGAATTACTCACTTCTTTCTAATGGACAAAGTGAAGTTACATCCAAATAACCAGTGCAAGTGTTATCTAAGTAAAATACACCGAAATTGACTATAAAAACAAAAAATAAAAAACCCATACAAACCATCGGCAAACTAAGTGCTAAGTAAAATTAAATCTGGACGCCCCATTCTGACACAAGTGATACAATCGAATACTATTATTTGTGTTAAATTGAAACAATTAGTGCGGAAAGTGAATTAAAATGGCAAAGTCTAAAGAAGTCACAAAGTGCAGTGATATGCAATAGTTGGGGTTGTTCAATATTTTTATGACTCATACTCCAACGACTATCAGTTGTTTCAAATTCTTAATGCTGTTGGAACCAGTGGACTAATTCAACACTAAGCGTAACGGCTTCGGTAGCCGTGTGGAGTGTGTCTACGCTTCTGACGCACTAGGACCGGAGAACGAGTCCTCGCAACAGAAGAAACTTTTTGCACTATTTTTTATTTATTTTTTGCTTTATGGTGGATATTGATTCAACGAGGATGGCTTCAGAGAACGTTACAGTAAGAAGACGGCTCCAAACGTGCTCTCCTTCTAACTTAGATGACGAAAAATCGTTATTTAACACTACTTTGATGAGCCTTCCAAACACCTCACCTAACTGCAGTGTCCATGAATTGTCCGATAGAGTTGAAGTTTTAAACTGTGAACTACAAAGCGCTCATCATGAAATAGATGCTCTTAACAGTGAGATTTCTACTTTAAAGTCTGAACTCCAAAGATGTTTAAAAATAATAGAGACCTACAAAAAATTAAATACACCGGACCGGAAATGTATGACGCCCACAAGAACTCCTCTACCAGGCTCAAAAACAAAAAATCATACTAAGAACTTAACTCGCAGTACACCGCTACGTAATCTTCAGTCCCCTTCAACTTCCAAGAGTTGTCCTGAACCAAATTCCCAAGCGCCTAGTACTAAAGATAACATCCAGCCCACCCAAGTCGGAACACCAGAGACCGGATCCAGCTATCAGGAGTTTTCTACGCCATTGCAACAGATCTACCCCAGCTTGTGCAATGCCACTGAAACGCAACAAGCCGAAAAACAAATGTTAGCAATCAAGTGTGTAACAGCACAACGGCTAACAACTCATGATGAAGTTATCCCAGTTACAATGTCTCATGCTCAACGAACAACTGCCTACAAGGTACACGAAACCGTCTCTACACCTCAGCGAGACCTCAGACGAAGGATTGTAGTTGTGGCAGATGAACAAGGTCGTCACTTTCAGCGAAACTTTCAAAAGCTAGTGGGCCAATCGTATCTGGTTACCACCTACTGTAAACCGGGTGCAACTACGCGTGATGTCCTATCTACTAAACTGAATGACTTAAAATCGTTAAATAAAAGTGATTTTGTTATAATCTTGGCTGGAGCTAATGATAGGAATCCGATTGACCTTGTTTATAATTTCAGATGTTTTCTAGAAATTACTTCTAACACAAATGTGATTGTATCAGGAATAACCTATAACAATTATTTAAATGTAAAAAAACTAAATAGCGAACTTAATTTTTTGTGCTCCCGACTTCACAACACTAGCTTTGTCGAAATTAATTTGTCTTCATTTGCTGTGCCTAAACGCGTTTCTTCTGTCCTTCACAAATGTCACTTACTACTGAAGGAATTCCTACGTTTGGATTATAAAAATAAGTTCGATGAGCATCATTACAAGCTCAACTCCCAAAAATGTAATCCTGTACTTGTGGATAAATGCACGCAAACCGATGAGCCTGAAACTGACCACGTTATACAGAACACTGAACATGACCCCAAATCGTTTTTTCGTGTATAATCGAATCCATATTATGCATCAAAATATAGACGGACTTTTATCGAAATCTGAACTTCTTTCTACGTCCTTAGACTCTCTTGAGACTGAAAATAAACAATTAGATGTGCTATGTATTACTGAACATAACATGCTTTTGAGCGATTCGAAACTCTTACGTATACCGAACTTCCACCTAGCTTCATCTTTTCACCGCAAAAATAGATACGGCGGCTCATGTATTTTAGTTCGAAACAAACACAAATGTAAAAATATTGATGAAATAGGTAAGTACAATAAGGAGGGTATTATAGAGTGTTCAGGTATTGAGCTTTTAGATCACGGAATAAATATATTTTGCATTTATCGTCCTCCTAGAACCTTATCTGAGGATTTTGAAATATTTTTTGAGAAATTTTCTTCTCTTCTTGAGAGATTCGCCTATTCAAAAAAGAAATTAATCATTTGCGGCGATTTTAATATAAACACACTACTGAAATACAAAGAATCTAACATATTTATGACAATTTTGACATCCTACAATCTAAAACTAGCTCTAAAAGAACCTACTAGGCCTATATCGGGAAAGTGCATTGATAACTTTATCTATAACATCAGAGGTAGTAAATGTGAGGTCTTTGAATTTGCGATGTCTGACCACACAGCCCAGGTATTTACGTGTCCTGTAAAACCAACCTCAGTTATAAAGCATTGGTACATACACAAACGCGACTATAGTACAGAAAACATTGACAAGTTTAAACAATGCATGCATTCCTTATCTTTTAGTGACGTATTAAATTGTAATAACCCTGATAACGCATTTGACATGTTTTACGAATTATTTACTTTATTTTATTATTTATGTTTCCCAATCATTCAAATTAGGATACCAGCACAGCGACGCCCTAAGTGGATATCAAAAGGCATACTCAATTGTTGCAAACGCAAACGACAATTGCTATGGAAATATCGGCAATGTCGCAATCAAAGTAACAAAAGTAACTTCAAAGCTCTCTCATCGCGCCTAAACCGTATTATCAGACTTACTCAGAAGTCCCAAAATGAGAATTACGTAAACTCTGCTCAAAATAAGTGTAAAGCAACATGGGATATAATTAACAGAGCAAAACATAATCTTCCTAAAGAAGAAATACACCAGATTATGGTAAATGACAATATTATAACTGACCCTTTGACTATTGCTACTTCGTTTAATAATTTCTTTATAGACCAAACATCAACTTCACAAAATACTGACTTAAAAATTTGCCAAATTAATAAACATAATTCAATGTATATGATTCCAACTATCCCTAATCACATCCTAAAAATAATTATTAATTTAAAAAATACAAACAGCACAGGCTATGACGACATTTCAATTAGGATAGTGAAAGAAGTGGCTAATAAAATATCACATGTTTTATGTCACATTATGAACTTGTGTATTGTGGAAGGAGTCTTTCCAAACAAATTGAAAACCACAGTCATAAAACCCATTTTTAAGAAAGGCGATAAAAAAGACATGGCTTGCTACAGACCTATTGCACTTATCCCAGTTCTATCTAAAATATTTGAAAAGGTAATTTATGATAGGGTTTACGAGTACTTTGAAAGCAATAATCTTTTTACAACAGAACAAGTAGGATTTAGAAAAAATAAGTCTATTAACCAAGCTGTATATAAATTTTTGGCAACAGCAATGAACGCTATTGATGGTAATACCACTGCGTGTGCTCTATACATGGACCTATCGAAGGCATTTGATTTTGTAGACCATAAAATTCTAATAAGAATACTAAATTCATATGGTGTAAGAGGTAACGTATCCAATATTCTCGAATCATATCTTAGTGATAGGCAGCAAATGACTCAAATCACTAAAATATGTCCTAAGTCCAAAACTGAGTATAAATATGCGTCACCGATACGGAAAGTTAAAGTCGGAGTGCCTCAAGGTAGCATCCTTGGGCCTCTACTTTTTATAATATATATAAATCAGCTACCCCAAATTTCTAAACACGAAACTATAATGTTTGCAGATGATAGCACTATTGTGTTTACAGGAAAAAACACATCATTACTAGAACTTGACATCAACAATACTCTCAGTGACATAATAAAATGGTTAACCTCAATAAATTTAAAGATTAACTTAAGCAAAACAAATGTTATGATTTTTAGGAATAGAGTTGTGAAAATGAAGGATATAGATATAAACTATTTAGGACATAAACTCGAACATGTAGACTCTACAAAATTTTTAGGCCTACATATTGACTCGAACTTTGGCTGGCAATCGCATGTCGAAAACCTGTGCCTAAAACTAAGTCAACAATCCTACGCCCTTTACATGCTATCCAAAGTTTCAAACCCATCAACAGTTATCACCGCCTATCATGGCTATGCTGCATCGTTACTCAGGTATGGTATTATATTCTGGGGAAATTCAACGCGGAAAGAGTCTGTTTTTAGAGCGCAGAAGAAATGTGTGAGGGCAATATGTAAGTTAAGACAAACTGACAGCTGTAAGCCATTCTTCGTTAACTTGAACATTTTAACTGTACCCTCAATCTATATATACGAGATGGCATTATTCGTCAAGAAAAATATTAAATTATTTGTTAACTTTAGAAGTCAGCGCCTTGGCCGTAAAATTTGCTGCCCAAAGAACAAGTCTGCATTATATAATAAGAGTGTCTTCTGTATGGCACCTAAGATTTATAATAATTTACCCGAATGTATTCTAGAAATTGACCAAATACATATTTTTAAATTAAAACTAAAAAAATTACTTCTGCAGAAAGCTTTTTATAGCATTGACGAGTACTTGACTAGCAAATTGTAATCCTATGACATGTTTCTAATTTAATAATAATAATATGCCTGAATTTACTTTAATTTAATTTAGTTTATATTTTATCTGACATGTTCAATTTAATTTTTAATTTTACTTGCCTGCATAATAATGTTAATTTTAAGTATTTAAATTTTGCATGCTTTAACGCTGATCATGGCTGAACACCTGCATTCTTCTTTTTTACCAACCACTGTAACCCATGTTTCGCAAATAAACTTATCTGAATCTGAATCTGAATCTGAATCTGATTCATGTTGTTCATTATTTGCCTTAGAAGTTTTAAAACTGTTTTTAACTACTTCAGGACACTTTTCACATTTATTTGTCAAATGTCGAGCAAATTTGGTACTGTTTTTAAATGTATACACTTTCTTACAAAATGAACACGTGTAAGTCATCTTTGCGTTCACTAAGGCTTCGGTGAAATGGTCAAACACTTTACTTTTGGCCCTCATGTTTAAAATGACGCATTCCGCGTCACCTCACAACGACAGTTCAAACGTAGGTAACTAATCTCAGTCGGTCTGCCCTGCCGAGTGGGTAACGAGCTTACCCGAAAGTTCACGAATAAACGAACGAGGGAACGCGTACGCTTGTTTTATTGCTCACTCTGTTTTTATTTCACTCAGGTCAGAACATTAATAAAAAAATTGTTATGGAAATAATCCGTACCTACCCATATTTTAAATGTGAAAGTGTGTTTATTTGTTTGTTTATTTGTCCCGCTTTCACGTCAAAACAGAGCGACGGATTGACATGATTTTTTGTGTGGAGATATTTGGAGGGCTGGAGAGTAACGTAGGCTACTTTTTATCCGGGTACCACGCGAGCGAAGCCGCGAGCAGCAGCTAGTAAGGAAAAAAAAGAAAGTAGGTAGGTACCTATGACAAGAGCTGATGAGTCGTAAAAAAATAAACATCATTAATTATTGTTTGTTAGACATACTTACTACCAATTTTTAAGCAAAATTAAACTGAGTACAGTCTATTTTCCATGTTTTTAAAGTTTGATCGAATGTTCCCAGTCATGGGGAACGTTACCGGGAACATTGGGAATTAACCCAGTAAATTTCCAATAGGGAAATTACTGGGAATGGCAATATTCCCGCGGCACATCACTAGTTGAGAGCCTAGATTTGATCTTGTTTCTGTCAAAAATGACAGATAATGTCAAACATAACAGATCATGTCAAAAATGACACTAGATGTACTTATGACAGATAATGTCAAAAATGACAGATTAGGTAAAAAATTACAAATTTAAAAATTACAAATTTTCAATTCAATTCAATTACTTTTAAGTAGGGATGTGCGATCTTTTCATTTGATCCGATTTTTAGGATCGTAATGGATCGGAATGTCTCGATCCGATCCGCGGATCGGATCGCATTGTTACGATCCGATTTTCAAAAGATCGTATCAAAAGATCGAATGAAATAAAACAGAATAAAGTATTTTTAAAATGTTATTTTAACATGCAAATCAAACTTGCATTGCAAAGAAACATGTTAACCTTTCAGATTAATGCTTTTTAGTGCCAACCTTTTATTTAAACTTTAAAAAAGTAATTATTAGATGATTTGGATCCAACCATAGGAAGACTCACACGACTTAGCAACTTGCAGGTAAAGGGATGTGTTTTATTTTGCTAGATAAGTACTTATTACACCGTCCAAGTTAGGATTATAGTCCCGATAATAACAATCTTACCGATACGTTTAGTTGATTCATTCGATCTTTTCGATCCGATCCGATCTCCGGTGTAGTTCAAGCGATCCGCCAAAAAATCGAATGGCTCTCATACGATCCGAAAAATCGCTTGATCGTATGCAAGCGATCCGATCTTCTAAAGATCGGATCGGATCGGCGCATCCCTACTTTTAAGACATGTTAGGTATTAGATGAACCGCGAACGATCCTTGTTTCTGACTAAATAGGGGCATATTTCAAGCTTTTTGTGTTGCATATTATAATCTGATTTCTAATCATAACCATTAAAGTTATCGATAGCACATTCATCAGTATACAGGGTGTGGCAAATTCTTGGTCACTGAAGGGTAGCTACCTTTTCTCTTGTAGTTAGAAAGTTTTGTTCTTAGGAAACTTCGGTTTTATTTTGAAGAAAAAAATAATTGCATTGTTAGATTTTTGAAAAAAAGTACAGTTAGCCTAAAAAATTACATTTGTCAAAAAAAACAAGTTGGTCTTAATCGACTCTATTTCCCATCAGGAACACTTCTCCCAAAGTAACTTTCCAAATCAAATCGTAAGTTTTTGCAATAATTCAAAAAAACACATCCCATACATTTTCTATGAAATTAGTAGTTGTAAACATTATAGTGCCACTTATCCGATCGTTCTTAATTTAATTTCATAACTGCTCCGGCAAGCTGGGAGGCTATTGTAAAGCGCGTATTTAAATTTAGAACAAAGTGCTTCCCTGCAGATGTACTAATGGTATGCTCCATGCATACCATTCTCTCTTGCGGCTCTGTCTTAGGCGCCTAAGGCTTTACAATAGCCTCCCAGCATGCCGAAGCAGTTACGAATTAAAATTAATAACCATCGAATAAGTGGCACTATAATGTTTACAACTACTAATTTCATAGAAAATGTATGGAATGTGTTTTTTTGAATTCTTGCAAAAACTTACGATTTGATTTGATAAGTTACTTTGGGAGAAGTGTTCCTGGTGGGAAATAGAGTCGATTAAGACCAACTTGTTTTTTTTGACAAATGTAATTTTTTAGGCTAACTGTACTTTTTTTCAAAAATCTAACAATGCAATTATTTTTTTCTTCAAAATAAAACCGAAGTTTCCTAAGAACAAAACTTTCTAACTACAAGAGAAAAGGTAGCTACCCTTCAGTGACCAAGAATTTGCCACACCCTGTATATGGTCACATCCCTAATTGAGTAGCGAAAGTTGAGGTTTAAGAGAAACGCGACCTTAAGTAGTGTGAATCACAGGCTAGTTTTGTTTGACGGTTTTGCATTTTAAACAAACTAAACAAAACCGTTTAAAAACAATTAAATAATATTAAAAGGTTATATGATATGCCCCCTGTTATTAATGTTTTTGTTCGGCTATCGTTTTTGCACTCCAAAACAGCGCAATACGGCATTTTTATATTTTTTTGTGATTTTTTCGAGTTACGTTTCCTCTGACAGACTTCAAACACGACTAAAGTATGCGGAGCTTGAAGTGCGCGCAATGCGCTTACTTGGTGCTACGCGGGCCCCGCCTACTTACTATTTCTAGTCTTATTCTCAATTCTGTGATAGGCACCCTAGGTATACATACATTCGCTTCAGTTACTTAGAATATCATTATTGTTCTATGGATGATTGCAGTTTTTTATAAATTGGAAATTTAAGCTGTTCTTGTCACAGATAAGGAAGAAATTAAGTAATTAAGCATTTATAAATTGATCTCTCATTCACTTTCAGAAAGTCTTGCTCACTTCCTAATCGGGGAAGGCAAGTTAGAGGCCCACTTGGACGAATGGCCACCAATCAAGGACAATATAGAGCGAGCACAGAGGGAGCTCTCGGAGGCCCGAGGCTACCTCACCCTGGCTACAGATGAGGCTGGAGTCAAAGCTGGGGTCGCATTGGATGCTTATCTGTTGCTCGGGAAGCTGAACTATGCTTGTGGGATGTATGACGATGCTTTAAAACATTACAAACTAGCAGAGTTGAATACTTTGACTGAAAAGGAGTTACCTGTGTGAGTATAAGTTGTAATTTATTTAATAGGAAATAAATAAATTACATTGTAATAGTAATATCAACATTGAGCAAAATATGTTGTTGAGAATAGATTATATTGTATAGTCTAATGCAGTGTTCCGTAAACTTTATGTGTTTAAGATACATTTAGGAAATTAGAAAATTTTGGAGGCACACTATAAATGAAAAATCATTTTTTTAATGTAAAACATGAGCTTGTTTAGTAGAGCATATACAGTCCAAATTTGGAGTAACTTAACTGAGATATGTAACACAGTGACATTTTTCTCCATTTTAACTGGAACTTTAGCACAATTCAGTAGGTTCTTTGTGTCTTGTATTGTGTCTTGATTTTTAAACAAATAGCTATAAAACAGTGCCATAAATTAAGAACTCCACAACAATGCATAGTTACAAAGTTGGTACAGTCAGCGTCATCAATCGGTATCCCCCTATTGATTTTAACAAGGACCCTTTTCATTTAAACTTTGGATTTCAGTCGGATTTGCTAGTATACTTATGGATATCTAATTTCGCTCGAGTTCCTATACTAGCAAATCCGACTGAAATCCAAAGTTGAAATGAAAAGGGTCCTTGTTAAAATCAATAGGGGGATACCGATTGATGACGCTGACTGTACAACTGTTGTTTTCCTTGAGCACTGGCTGACTCACTGTTGTACTGATTCACAGTGGTGTTTAGCAACATGATGTCATTATCAGATGGACCTAGTTTTGAAATACACTGATATGCAAGACTTTTAAAATAATGTACACTTGTTCAGATTACGCTGTATATTGTAGCTGTTTATTGTCCCTAAAGATAAAATAAAAATAAAAAATTGCTTGTAATGAGTTAGCTAACAGACTCATTATTCTATAGAACTTATTTTGGAGAGAGATATTACTTATAAGGAATTTAATCTAGAGTTCATAAAAATAGTTACAAGTTGATATTTAGTCCTTATCAATATCACCAACTCTTATTAATGTTATAGATTAAAAAGTTTGTAAGTCACTATTGCAGTTGGATAAGATTTAGATAAAAATTGTCTAAGATAGTATCTGACCCAGAATAATTGTAAACAAACAAATTTTATTAGTAAACAAAGTTAAACTAGGCGCTCTTTTACAACTACCTAAACATTATACTAGGCACTACATCATCCATTTGTGTATGTAGGAATGAGATGTTTCTGCTATAGGGCGCAGGACACACAGAAAAGACGTAAGACGCAGACAGGGCGCGGAAATTTGTCTCTTCCACGTCCCTTTCATACAAAATGTATAGAAGCGTCGCGATGCAAAACATACAGAAGAGACGGGGCGCGGGCGCAACACTGTTCGCTGGCGCCCTGTCCGCGACGCGTCCTCGTCTTACGTCTCTTCTGTCTGGCCTGCACCTAGGTGTTGCCTACTTTTGAAACTATTTACTGCCAGATTTCTGTAATAAACAGAATACTTGTCAGTTGCTTTTTTTTTATTGTTATAATCAGTTAAATTTTTCATTGCAAATTCCTTTTATGTATTAGAATATGCATAAATCAAGTCGAGCAGACAGTGTTTTATCTGTTTTTCTCAATGAATGCATGGTGTAATTCCCAGTCGGAGTCTGCGCATCGTGGCTGAGTCATACGCGATAAAGGGGCTGTGCCTCGAGCAGAACGCCGTGCCGAGCTCCACGAGCCGATACAAGCAGGCCGAGCGGGAAGCAGAGACGGTACCTTAAACTATACATACTTACCTATTTATTGTCCAGTGCTATGACAAAGTTATTGACTTATACTGACACAAATACCACCGATGCACATGTTGTACTTCCTGATGGCGATGTTGGCAGTAAACACATTAAACGTTGTTCTACGCAGTTCCTAAATTGATAAGAAGTCCCTTAGGGCATTAACCAATGACCGCTTATGCTTCAGATAATTTATATATTAGCACAAAATTGTTTTTGATCCAGTTTTCCCGCGATCTCTGTTGCTATTTACTTTTACGTCTCAAGAGCTAGGTTATTCTATTTGTGATTCGCGACCAACAGCATGAAGGACCAGGGCAACTAACACAGTTGGTCTTTTCGGTGATCCATTGTTTCATTTCAGATACGTAGTTTCGAGCTGGCGTCTGAGCTGACGCTACTGTACCTGCAGCGAGCGAGTCCGCCGGCGCGCGCGGGGCCCACGCTCGAGACGGCGCTGCAGAGGGTGCCCTTGTTGCACATCCGAGCTGGCCGGCTACACAGCGCTATAGACAGGTATGTACTATCTATAATATGTAATACATCACACGTCGGAGCTGACGCTACTGTACCTGCAGCGAGCGTAGTTATTTATATGAAATTTTGAAAAAAAAAAACCTTTTAAGAATGAAAAGTAACCAAATAAACTCAAATGGGCTCGCTAACCAATGCGTTCTGCCCATCATGACGTACGGTGCCGAGACATGGACGCTCACGCAAGAGACTACAGGCTGCGAGTAGCACAGAGAGCCTTGGAGCGCGCCATGCTCGCCATCAAACTTATCAACCGTGTTCCTGATGTCGATATCCGACGACGGACGAAAGTTCAAGTTAATTAACCAGGATAATGGAACTCAAGTGGAGTTGGGCTGGACACATTGCGAGGCGTGGTGATGACAGGTGGAGCGAAGCCACGCCTGAATGGTGGCCGAGAATGGGACAAAGGAGTGTCGGGCGATCGGTGGCGAGGTAAAGTAAGTAAGTTCGTATGAGCAAGTGGCCAACTCGAGGTGGGTCGACGACATAGTTCACATCGCGGGGCATCAGTGGATGCGACTAGCACAGGATCGTGGTGGATGGCACAAACTTAGGGAGGCCTATACCCAGCAGTGGGTAAAATCGGGCTGTGGATGATGATGATGATGATGGACTCGTTAAACATCAATATAATAGAGAAATGATCTTAGTTAAAATTACTTTTTCACCTCAGCAGCTCAAAATGGCATCCTTTGCTGTGAGAAACCAGTGTGCAAAATCGCATTTTGCACACTGGTTTCAGTGAGGAAAAGTGATTTGAAATTCGAATGTCGTCGATTGACACGTGGTAGTGCATGGCGGTCAATCGCTAGCCTGTCTATGAAAAAAAAAACAAATAACGCACCTTTTAAAAATAAAATAGCGGGAATTTGTTTTTGTTACGCAGGTTATTTGTTGAAAATTCATAAAACAATAAAGATGAGTGAAACCAGTGGCGAATACACTAATTTATCTCTAGAGGGAAGAGTTGAGACAAAAAGTGATTGTGCTGAACAAAGTTCCCTTCCTGAGAAGCACGTGGGTAAGTTCTGAACAAAACAGAAACTTTTAATTTACAAAACTACAATAACTGTTAGATGTTCGTTTAATTTCTGAGAAAAATGCGTTATTTTTAAATAGATTTAAATGAATACCTATTATGGATTAGTTGCTTCATTATGTACAAAGTTGTATCTTTTATTTGTAGGTTAATGTTCTCGCTGCTGAGGTGAAAAATTTTGTGTGCTACACGAGACCAAAGTTTTTCACATCTCGTGCCTTTGAATTCCTCGCTAGACTCGGGATTCTAACGTAGAATCACTCGCTACGCTCGTGATTCAATTCTTAGAATCCCTCGTTCGCTCGGGATTCAAAATCGGCACTCGAAGAAAACATCAACTTTGCTCTCTTGTTGCACAAATAACTATTTTCCAGGTATCGAGAAATGTTGTCAGCTGTAGAAGCGCCGTCAACACAGGCGCTGCGGTTGACTCTAGCCAGACAACTCGCTGAAGTATTAATGAGAGGAGTCACGGGACAGGTGAATATCAACTCTTCTTATTGTCGAGATCTAACCTTACATGAAACTTGTATAATCATTTACATGCAATTGTGAACAGTTTTGCATTGTGATAAAGTAGATTATCGGCAGGTGTACAAAGCGCCGGAGAAGGTAACCCCCGCGCCGCCCGGCACGCTGACGAGACGGAGAGAAGACTACGTGTCGGGGGGGCCTTGGAAACCAAAGAAATACGCTGCTATCAATCAGGTAACACTTAATCGTGATTTCACTAGATTGACTGGTAATTTGACCCTACACCAAACGCAATTTGGGCGTTTAGCTCTAGTGTGAGAAGACTAGAGAATATTTCGTGCTCACTCGCACTAACAGGTTATAAGGGAATGTGTAGTAATGTACAGCGTAAGTGGAAAAAAAAAACAATTGCACTATGCACTTTACAGGAGCCATTTGTTATTGCAGTGAGTTCGTCAGAGCTAGTCATCTATTACTACGCAAAAATGGTTTATGCTATGATCACTTTCGCTGCAATATTGCACCGATTATAGATGGGATGTCTTCATCTTGCTAGATGGGTCCTTTATACCAATAAATGAAGTATCTTTCTTTGGGGAACATGGTAGAAGAGTTACTAGCGACAGGTAGATGTCGCTATACTTTCTGTCACTAGTTAGGGTTAGTTATCCTACTAAATAAGATTGATGTGGAGCCTGAAATTTAGCTAGATTATATTCTTTTGTTCCACTAGTTAGTATCGTTATCGCTCAGGATGTGGCTTAATCAAACACAATGTGTATTTAGCGCGCGTAAGGCAGTTGTGTTGGACTATGACGGTAATTAGCTGTCAAACAGAGAACTTGTGTTGCGCAGCGTCTAGCGTTGGTGTTCTTGACAGTATGACAGTTAACTACCTAGCTATAGCTACAGCGCAGCGTCAGAGCTCTGCCTGAGGGCGCATGCCTACGAGACGGTTTTTACACGGCCCGGTTTTTTGCCGGCGCCGGGGCCTCATGCCCACGAAACGGTTTTAACACGGTCCGGTTTTTTGCGAGGGCGAGCGCCGTGGCCGGTCGCCGGGGGCGCTAGCGCCGGCGTCGCGTGCTCCATAGTGTCCCCACATCACTGTGACGACCCGGTTTGATGCCGGGCTCAGCTCCGGCGAAAAACCGTCTCGTGGGCACGCGCTCTGACGCCCGCTAAGTACGCGTTCTGTTTGTCTTTTCTTTAAGTTGTGATGTGTCTCGTATGCAGTTCGTGCCTTCGAACGAGTACGAGGAGGTGGTGCTGGTGCTGCTGGTGGGCGAGGCCATGGCGGTGCGCGACGCCGTGCTGTCGCAGAGCGCGGAGTTCGAGGCGGCGCGGGCGCACGCGCTGCGCAACGCCGTCGCCGTCGCCGACCTGCTGGCGCTGGCCGCCGCGCGCTGGGCGCTGCTGCAGCCGCTGCTGGAGGTACTGTGAGGAGAGGCGGCGCGGGCGCACGCATAGGTACTGCGGTGAGGAGAGGCGGCGCCTGCGCACGCGTAGCCGTTGCGGACCTGCTGGCGTTTATGTATAACCAACAACGCCCTCGTGGCGTTGCCCCCGTAGGGATGATAAATGATGATGATGATAATGATGAAAAGTAGCCTATAACCTTCAACAAAAGTTTAGCTATTGTAGCGACATCTACCTCTCGCTAGATGAACTACATACACATGCTACGCACTACGAGCTTCAATGAAGATGGCGACACAACACCATAGTCTAGATCGCGTAAGTGAAGTTTTCAGGAGCGATCGACATATAAGACCAACCGACAACAACTGTCGGTCGAAAGACCACGGCAAGTGGGCCAGATAGGCCGGCCCGTTGCAGAGAACCACCTGCTCTGCCTTTGGGGACAACACCGCCATGTTCCCCAAAGCTATCAAATACAGAAAGATTTTTTTGGAGCATTTAAGTATAGTTTACACCAAGCCAGCGCTGGCTGCCAGCGCTGCTGGCGAGAATAGAGCGCCCGTCTATTTTTTTAGCCAGTGATCTCCGCCTCCGCTTGATAAACTGTTTACACAAGGCAAAATCCAAGCCAGCGCTGGCTGCCAGTGAAACTGGCAGCCAGCGCTGGCCTGGTGTAAACTATACTTAACCCTTGTTCCAGCTGACCATATTGTTCTTTATCCTACCCTAATAGGTTATGTTCTGTCCCCTCAGTCCCTGGAGCGCGCCATGAAGTTCAGTTTCGGTTGCGCTCACGTGTGGCGACAGCGCGCGCTGTGCACGGCGGCCGCCGCGCCCGCTGCGCCTGCGCACTCACAACTAAAACCAGGTGAGACCATTCACCTGTCTCACTCTAAACGAGATCATAATGGTGGCCGCACACCTATCCGCGCCGAATTCTTGGAGTACTGCCAGATTCGGTCGAGTCGGAGGATTCGACGCGGGTGTGAAGGTGTGCAAGGCGCAGATAGGTGTGCGCTCACCTAGTTAGAAGCTTGAATTAACTTGAGTTCTTGAGCTAACTAAATGAAGCCCATATACTGACATGAATCGCAAAGTTAGTCTATTTCATCACCAATTTACCTCTAATGTCGACCTTTTGACACAATTTTGACGGTACCTTTTGGACGGCATTAAGTAGAACTTCAATGTGACTGTAAAGGACCTTGAATAACAGTGGACTGTTTATTATGAAGCTGGTTTATATGTTTGTATGGCTATGATAGTAATTTGAATTCGGTCAAAATAACAGTTAGGGGTCCGTTCGTGGCTGTCACAGGTCAGTGTGGGGTGGTCGCGCAGGTGACCGGCCGTTGACCTTAGCTGCGATGACGTCACGGACCCCGCGCGTCTCCTCCCCTCCGTATAAGGTCCGGGCTCGGACAGTGACTTTGTAAACGTTACTTGTAGGAACGAGCGCGTGGAGTGCCGGCGTGCGCGCGCACGGCGTGATGCGCCGCGCCGCCCCCCTCGCCCCGCGGGACGCGCCCCTGCGGCTCGTCGGAGCCAACACGTGCTACCACATGGGATGGGTGAGCTCTCACACAGCTAGCCGTCTGTATCTCTCTCACACATCATATGGACCGGTCGAAATGGATGCTGGTCGTCCTCCCATCGGACGGCACCCTCTTCAAAAACGAAACCTCAAGACCCAGGTACAAATGCCCCTGGAATAGGCATGATGACTAAATTTCAAAATCTCTTCTATGATATTCAGAAGTATCTATATGTCTAAAATATATCATATTTCTGTAGAAAATTAAGGTTTTTGTGCAATAAAAGTACATTTAAATTTAAATTTTCAAATTCACGCCAAAACGCTCGCCGGTGTCATGGCGTCTGTTTTACGTCACGGCTCGGCATATCAACCAGTGATGATAACTTAGCTACATAGAAACAAAATGACATTTACCGAGACGTGACGTAATTCGCTCTGATGGGTGTTATAGCTATCATGGCGGATGGTTGTATTTTGTAGATTTATTGTAACAAATAAATTATTAATCTCGACATTAATAAGAGAATAAATACATTTTTCAAAATCTTTGAATTCTATTTCATTAGATCAGATAAATATTTTGGCGAGACTTGATTACTGTCATCATGCCTATTGAAGCCGGGGTAAAGAGCTTGCTCGCAGGCTCCAACTAGCCAACCTCGCGCAGGGAGAAGACCGTTTGTGTGCGCCAACACCTGAGCTGCCAAACATCAATCAATTAAATATTTCTCTACAAGGAGCGAGGACGTACTCTTACTGGACCATCGTCAATGTCATGTAAAGTTGCAGTTTCGTCCATTCCAATTCGTTGGGAGTGGGCAACATAAATGTACGTTTCATTGTGACGCGGTTCGAAGACCGTTCTTACTTTATGTCATCCTATCCTGTTCTATATTGTCGGTCCCGGCTTTTAAGCTGTTAAGCCATGACGGAGGCCTAAAAACTCCGTCACCAGAGTTGACCACTTGCTCATACGAACTTACTTACTTTTATCCTATCCTGTCTGAACTTGTGTGTGTAAACTTCCTAAGGGCCTAACCAACTGGCATTCGCTACTAACTGGTCGAACGTAAGGTAAGGTCTTCATTTCATTTATCCACAAATGAAATATCGGCGATAGTAAACGAAGCGAACTGTAGAAATAGAATCGATTGATGCCACATGGCTAGCCGCTTGGCAGCATCAGGATTGCTAACTCCTATCTCTTGTCACAGATAGAAGAAGGGATAGAGATGGCGGAAGAGGCGCTCGCGATACAAGAAGAGGACGAGGGCTGGATGCTGGCGCGGTGTTGTCTCTTCACAGGCATCGGTTATCAGATGAAGGCGCAGGTTGGTTCCTTGTTTAATAGCCGTGACTTTACTTTGATTATGAATACCGAAAATCGAAACTCCCATTCCCATTCCCTACACAAACACAACGCCTTTTAAAAGAGTGCTTACTGCTAATAGCTCGTTAAGTTCACTGTTAAGAGCTAGTCTGAATGCAAATATCATATTTATTTATTTATCTTCTATCGTTTATCGTTTTATTTATTTTCACAACCCATACTTTCAAACGGTGTAGGTAGAATCATCACAAGAATTCTATATAAAACACTTGTAGTTCCTGACACCCACAGAGCCAATACGATTAGCATAGCACTGTACGAGAATGGATGAGTTAGGTTAGGGTGAGGCAATAATAGTGCGTTCAACGGATCAACGCATTGTATGCCACTCCTGCCTTGCGACGTCGCAACGCAAGAAGTCGACGCACGACGTACGCACGTCTATTTTTCCCTTCTAGCAGTGGACGCAACGCATAATGAGGCGACACTAAAAAAATATTGTAAAACGACGCTGCGACCGACGCCAACGCAACGCACTAATGAGGTCTCTCTCTTCAGACAATCAGTCTTCATTTGAAACATGTTTACCTTCCAGAAAACGAACTCCCGGCTAGACAAAGACGCGGCAAACGAGACGGCACTGAAGCACCTCGTACGCGCCGTACAGTTGGACGATAACGATCACTTAGCGTTCTACTATCTAGCACTACAGTACATGCACGTCGGTCTACTGAATGAGGCCATGGTGAGTAGATAGGCGAATTCGCGTCTGATACCGTCCAGGATAAGACAGGAATTGAATTAAATGTCGTCTCTTTTCATAGACTGAGAGTGACAAGAACGGCATATACTGCAATTGATTCTGCTATAGTGACCATTATAGTCTCGCAGGACACCATGTTCATTCAATAAATCAAAGCATTGTTGGTAATGTTTTATATGTGTACTAGCAGCGCCCTCGCGGCGTTGTTGTGATGGTTTATGGTATGATGATGATGAAAGGAGCCTATAACCTTCCTCAAGAGTTTATCTATCTCGATCGGATTCAATCAATTGGATCAAGTCGATCGGACTGTGTGTGGACGTGAATCGGCTCGACAGTTAGATTGGACCAGCCGATTCAAAAAGCATAATTTTTTGATGTTCTGAGGTGTATTCTTTTCCGTGCCGAACGAATCGAATTTCAGAATTCTTTATATGAAACCGTATCCGATTTCACCGAATCCGACGGTACTTCGAAAATTCGGCTCGGATAGGTGTGCGATCAACCTTATAGTTGTGTTGTCTAACAGGAGTGTACGCGCGCGTGCCTGTCGCTGCGCGCGGAGTGCAGCGGCGCGCTGCGTCTGGCCACGTCGCTGTGGTCGTGCGCGTGCGCGGGGTCCCGCGCGGGGCGCGCGCGCGCCGCGGCCCGGCTGGCGCGCGCGCACTACCCGCAGGCGGAGTGGCCGCTGGCCGCGCTCGCCACGCTGCAGATAGCCTGGGAGTCGGGGGAGGTATGTACTGGCCACGTCGCTGTGGTCGTGCGCGTGCGCGGGGTCCCGCGCGGGGCGCGCGCGCGCCGCGGCCCGGCTGGCGCGCGCGCACTACCCGCAGGCGGAGTGGCCGCTGGCCGCGCTCGCCACGCTGCAGATAGCCTGGGAGTCGGGGGAGGTATGTACCGGCCACGTCGCTGTGGTCGTGCGCGTGCGCGGGGTCCCGCGCGGGGCGCGCGCGCGCCGCGGCCCGGCTGGCGCGCGCGCACTACCCGCAGGCGGAGTGGCCGCTGGCCGCGCTCGCCACGCTGCAGATAGCCTGGGAGTCGGGGGAGGTACCAACACTCGCCTCTAATAAGATGAGACCTTAGAAGAACAATTTTTTTTTCCAAAACTGTTGCATGCCTATTGGACTGGCATATTAAAGTTGTTGCGATGACTTGCGAGCGCTAAAGCCTTGACCAAACCAGAGCGTCCGCGATGGCGTGCAAGGTGGCGATCAATTGTTGTCCAATCAGAGGACGCATCGTGACACCGATGATGACAATTGGTGTCACGATGCGTTCTCTGATTGGACAAAAACTGATCGCCACCTTGAACGCCACCACGGATGCTCTGGTTTGGTCGAGCCTTAACTCGGCCAGACTGCGTTTGAGCAGAGCTTTCTTTTCCACGGATGATTTAGCGGATTAATTGTAATATTTAGCACCTGTTTTTAATTTATCTATATTTATAGCTGTCGATCCAGTATCTGTTCACATTTTGTTCATATTCATAGTCTGTTACTGTACATGAAAACCTGTAATTGGTTTTCTGCTTTTAACTTAAGATCTATTCTGTTTGTTGAACTGTTGGTTTTCCAATAAATCTATAAATCTAAATCTAAACCTGCTGCAGGCAAGGTCTGACTTACTCACATATAAATGGCTCATGTAAAGTGCATAGTGCAATGGTTTTAGTTTCGACTACTATACTGTAAATCACTATGCGTTGCCAGAAGACCTGTAAATGCGAACAAGTACAATCAAATCAGTAGGCCTACTCCCAGCACTAAAAACGATAAATCGTGCCAATTATCGTAGTTCAGCCTAAATTGGTGGAAGCCTAATTCGGAACATTCGACAAACATAAGTTGGCACGATATATCGTTTTCGTTTTTGGGAGTTGGGTCCAGGCCTAACGTTGTTTTATATTCCAGGCGGCACTAGCGACGGGTAAAGAACTGCTTTCGCTACTAAACAGCGCGGAGGCGGAAGCGGAAGCGGAAAACAACGCATACTTAGAACTAGACGCGCTATCTGACTCACAACACGACGACACGCACAGTACCAGAGACGCAGGTAACAATCTAGATTAGAACTAACATTTTATAAGCGAAAAATTGCAACTTGACCTTATTCTAGACTTCTAGCCAGTTGAACTACCATGCAAAATGACGTCGAAGTTTTTTTTTAAAGAAAAAAAAATCTTGAAATATCATAGAGACAATAATAGAGACCTTGAATGAGTCCTTGAAGCCTATTTAGAATGAGCATTATTTTTGCCGCTTTGGTATTGGAAACAGTGGTTTTTCTTCTGCTCATAATCTAAGCTGCCTGTGTTACGCTTAAGATAAGATAACATAATGTTTATTCGGCACACACACAAAGGATAATCGTTTGCAGAAACTGTTTCGCACGTTGATACGAAAATCGACATTATCAAAATTCATATAGTAAGGGTACAAGTTCGTAGCCGACTGCAGACAGTTTCGTCTACCATTCGGTCCGGCTACGTGGCGCTAGCCACGGAACGTATTTCATAGAAGTATATAGAACAATAGTGACCAATCTGGGTGCACGGCAGTGCACCGCCAAGTCGAGCAGGCCGTACCATCCTTTTCTCGAAGCCATTCGGGCCATTTTCGACCCCTCGTAACTTCGTTGTGGAAAAGACTAGAAGCCTAAATTTTCAGTGACCAAGAGGGCATCACATAGCGAGATATACTTCCAAATGACATTAAATTTGGACCAGTAGTTTAGGATTTATTGCAAGTCAAAGTTCCTTGATTTTGTAAGTGACTCACTGACTCACTGACTCACTGACTCACTGACTCACCGATCATCAAAATTAATAAGGTACTTCTAGCAGACTTACAAACTCCAAATTTGGCACACATGTATAGTTTAGTGTGTATAGCAAGGGAAAACTCTGACATTCCGAATTATTAGTCTCAATTTTAATTTAAATGTAACTTTAGGTTAGAATTTGCTGGTGCTAGGAGCCGCGCCGCCATGTTTCTGTGCCGCGCGGAGCGCGTGACGTTTCGTTCCGTATGGCAGCTAGTGTTGAGTTGAGTATGATGTTCCGCAGTGTAGGGATGTTCGATATTTCGAATTGTAGGTACCTATCGATATTTCATTTAAAAAAAATCAGTTTTCATTGAAAACAAGTTGTACTTGGGTTGAGATCTCTTCATTTATGTTTTTATTTTATGAAACCTGTGTTAGAAGAATCCCCTCATTTCTGTGGTCTAACGGATCGGAATGGATCGTAATGCATTGTATCGATACTGGTATCGATCCAGGGGATTTGATACGATATTTTGTATCGATACAGTATCGAAACAAGTCAAATAAGTAGGTAACTACTAAAAAAATGTATGTAAGCATTTATTAAACCGAAACCTTTATTAATCTACACTATTTAAATAAATATACCCACTGGACATAACATTGTAGTTATTTTTAAAAAAATATTTTCTAATCTTGTGGTTGTCCGCAAAAATAGTAAGTAACTTAGATTAGTCAACCGCCCTCGATGTGTGTGGTGAACTACGAATCCTTAGTCAGTAAAGGCGCGAATACTCGCTGGCCCAGGCTCGCATTGCCTCTCTATCGCTCTCGCCTTGTATAATCCCGTGATCCTAATCCTGTGATCCTGCGTAATCCTGATCCCGTAATCCTGATCTGTGATCCTGTGATACTGATCCTACGTGATCCTAATCCCGTGGTCCTGTGATTCTGATCCAGTGATTCTGCACAATCCTGATCCTGTTATCCAATCGTGTGGTCCTAATCCTACGTGATCCTAATCCCACGATACTGATCCCGTGATCCTGATCCTACGTGATCCTAATCCCGTGATCCTGATCCTGTGATCCTGATCCTGTTATCTTGATCCTACGTGACCCTAATTCTGTGATCCTGCATAATCCTGATCCTGTGATCCTGATTCTGTGATCCTAATTCTGTAATCCTGATCTTCATCTTATGGTAAATAGAAATGTCAAACATACCTGACATAGAATTTCTATGAGAAATGATAAAAATATGTAACTCTAGTTACACGGGGCGCTCAACTGTCCGGGAAACATGCCTCTTTATTTGCATCGGCGTTCGTCAGTATTTACATGCGGTCAAGTGTATGTGGCACTTTCGAGAGTGACAAGTCTAGGCGGTTTACATCTAATCAATGTCAACTTTGGTTGTATTAAAGCGCAGGAGTCTGCTCTGAATATAATAGACTAGATGCATTTACCGTCCAGACTTGTCAAAAATCAATACATAAAAGCCTCTGAGAAAAGCCCACAGAGACAGGCTATGAGAAAGCCCGCAGCTAAGGCACAAGATGTTATAGGTAAAAGAAAAAAAGGAGGACTACTTACAAAAAGAAGTGAGATCCCATCAAAAACATAACATGTACAAAAATGCGCAAGTCTCGCAACGCAGTTCTTCTGCCGTAAAAAGTTGTGAAATCGAATGTAAACCAAGTCGGTATAGAGTAACTTGGCAAACACACACGGCAAAATAATCTACATAAAACGTTTACGAGCTTGCTGTGTGTGTTTGTCAAGTTACTCTATACCGACTTGGTTTACATTCGATTTCACAACTTTTTACGGCAGAAGAACTGCGTTGCGAGACTTGCGCATTTTTGTACATGTTATGTTTTTGATGGGATAATAGTGTCTGCTGCTGTCTGCAGTCGGCTAAGAACTTGTACCTTAAGGCTGAGCGCACACCTATCTGCGCCGAATTATCAAAGTACTGCCAGATTCGGTCGAATTGGACGATTCTACAGGCAGGTGTGCAAGGTTTCATACGATTTCATATTGTAAAGACGAATGTTTAATGGTGGTGTTCTGGAGGACGTGACGAGTGATACAGGTGCATTGTTGTGGATATGTGTTTATTGTACGATGGTGCAATGGGTTCTGTCTAATACATGGTATAAATAAACTATATTGTTAGCTATGACTAGTGCTGAGTTTGCACTCACACTACAATATTTTTTTTTTGTTTTTTTTTTTATTAAGGTTCTTAAAACTGGGCATATAAAGTAATATAAGCAATATAAAGTGTTCCTGATTCTTCACGGTGTTGGTCGCGAATGAACAGGAGTAGAATCACCTAGCTCTTAAGACGTTTCAAAGTGGTCATAGCGGTCCTACTGAATAAATGATATTTGAATTTTGAGTTCTAAAATTCGTTTCGTTCGGTGCGGATAGGTGTGCGGCTACCTTAACTGTCCGCATGTAAAAATGTGTTGTTGTTTCCAGCGTCGATCCGCGCGGAATCTGCGGGCGTGTACCGCATAGAACGTGCGCTGTCCGAGGGCGCGTCGTCCCTGTCCACCGTGCGCGGCCGTGCGCCGCTCGCCGCGCACCGTGCGCACGCGTGGCTTCTACTAGCGCTCGCGTGTCTACGGTGAGTGTGTCCACCGTGCGCGGGCGTGGCTTAACACGTTCTATGCTCGCGACGCACATGCCTTACCCGCGTATACTATTCTATGATGGCGTTCGGAGAGCACCGCAGAGGTGGGACAGGGTATGTGTTAACACTAGCACGTTCAATGCCCGCGACGCACTTGCCAAAACCAAGCAGATTGTTCTATTAAAGCGGAGCTCTCTTCTGGAGAGTACTGCAGAGGTAGGCAGGAAATGTGTTAATGCGCGTCGCGTGTTGCCGCACGATATTTTCCTTCAACGACACGTTCTCGTAACTACTCGTATTTTCGCAGGAACACAGTACTATTTGGCAAGAACTTTGTTACGAAAAAAAGTACATTTGGTTTCTCCAGCTGCTCTGAATAAAAAAAAGTTAATAAAGCCTATCTGCTCGTGTACAATGAATTGACCAGAGCCTTTAGCAGGAGTATGCACAAGTTTACTATTCGATCCGTGACTGTAGTATAGTCTCTCAAATGTATGGGATTCCGGTGCAGCGCCTCCAGTGGTAACTTGACTGAACTAAAATCCCAATACATTTGAGAGACTATACTACAGTCACGGATCGAATAGTAGACTTTGTGCATACTCGTGCTCGAGGCCCTGAACTGTGTAACGTGTAACGTGAATCAACCTTTATTCTAATAATAGTTTCCGTTCCAGGTTAGAGCGAATAAGCGCAGCGGCGGGCTGTGTGTCAGAAGCGGCCGCGCTGACGCCTTTCAGTCATCTTGTATTATATACGGTTAGTAGAGTGCGCCGCAAACTTTATGGCGGCTGAAGTGCGCGGCAGATTCGACTTTGCACAGGTTCGGTCAACGCAATAGAATAGAGTAAACTTTATCCTCCCTCCTCTTAATTTTACTCCCCGCAATTGCGTTGACTGTACCTGCGCAAAGTCGAATCTGCCGCGCACTTCGGCCGCCATAAGGGTTGCGGCGCACTCTATGCACACATACTAACAATTATTTTATTTTATTTCAATTTTATAGCCTTTTCAAACACAATAAACTTCCAACGGATCTTGGCATTCGTGAAGTTAAATCCGTTTCGATGCACAGTGCAACTTTTTCATACAACATTTTCTACTGCGCAGCGAAAAGCCTAACTTCACGAATGCCTAGATCCACTGTGACACTTGTATGAGGTTGTGGAGGTTGTGGAGGCTATATTCTTAAATAGCGGACCGGTAACTTTACCCTGTCACACTCATTTCGCCTTAAATTTTGTCGGAAAATTCATCCAAAAGTTCAAATGTTTAACGCTGTTAGTTTGTAATTATTGAATAAATAAATACATTAATTAATTAACTTTATGTAGGTTTTGACTTTATGCGTATTTGACCTTACGCGTATGATTCACAATAATATTAAATACACAGTCGTATGAATTGAATATAGAATTTTGAAATGTTTGAATGATTACAGCGCGGATTAGTTCACGCAGCAGGCTTGGAATGGGAGGAGGCGCGTCAATGTTTCCAAAACGCACTCGCCATACATCCCACGCATCTCGACAGCATGGTGCAACTAGGTGGGTACAATACATAGGCCTTTACAGTTGTTCTATCTCACGAACTCCGTTTGGTCTTAATTGGTGTGTGTGGAAGCACTTGTACTCTGTATCTGTGTGCGTGGGCCGATTCTGAGCGCTCCCGAGCTTACGCACACAGAAACAACGTGCTTGTGAACACACACACAATTAAGACCAAACGGACTTCGTGAGATAGAACAACTGTACATCTTTATGCTGGGGCCACACTACCTTACCGTCTACCGGGCTGTTACCGCAATAATTATGACATTAAATTACCGTTTAAATTACTGCATGAACTGGTGTGGTTACACTAGAGTATACCTAGATATGTCAATAAATTAGGCGGTAAAAATATCACTTTTCAAGATGGAGGTTGAAGATGCAGCGGTGTTGTGTTTTATGATGAGTGCCAATTATTTTTACATGAATCTTTATTTTTATATACTTATTATATATTAATTTATATATTTTTATTTATTATTTTTATATTTATTTAGATGGTTTCGGTAATAATTCATCAAGGATTATTTTTTTTTTTCAAATCATCTATCGTACTTGGAAATGATAAATTTTGTTTGATCCGACGCCAGGCATCATTTTGTACACTGCGATTTTTATGGTTCTTCTGTCGGGTATCCCAAAGAGACGGTTCGGATTGGAATAATTCCAAAAACTCGAGCGCTTTTTCATTTGACCACTCCATGTCGGTCGATACGTGCGTCGCCGGTGAGCTCATATTGCACACTGGACAAACGGTAGCGTGGCCACAAACGCATTAATTACTGCGGTAATCTTCTTTGATGTGCAAAAAAAGACCGCCGCCGGAGCTATTGTCTACCACCATTTGCCATATTGATTGGCATTGTAAAATTATGGCCATAAATCGTGGTTACACCTAGGTGTTGTTTAAGTTATGGCAATAATTATTGGCATATCACGGTAGTGTGGCCCCAGCATTACTAGATGATATATACAGTGTCAGGAGGCAATCATTGGTTGTGTCGACCCCACTTAGCGTGGGATAAGGGCAGGATAATGATGTTATAAAGCTCAAAATTCTCTATCTATCGGTCTTGGAACTGGGTCCTATCGTTTTATCGTTTTTCGAATTAGAAATACCAAAAAAGCGTCAAGCGCGAAGCAAGAAAGTAAAGAAGCTCGCCACTCTTCCGCATGTCAAAAAATTTAAGTAGTATTTCAGTGTCTATATAAAATGGTATGTCCAGGCGCGGCATACTACGAGCTGGGTTGGCTGGGGCTGGCGGAGCGCGCGCTGCGCGAGGCCGCAGCCCTGGAGCCGCGACGCGCGGACACGTGGCGCCGCCTCGCGCTCGTGCTGGGCGCGCGCCGCGACCACGCCGCCGCCGCCGACGCCGCCGCCGCCGCGCTCGCCTTGCAACCCGCCGCACCCGCCGCACCGCTGCCGCTATGAGACTCATCACCGACGTAGATCGACACCCCTATCTCGCTCTGAGCCGCAGATCTCCTGTCGCCGCTGCCGCTATGAAACTCATCACAGACTTCGACCGACACCCCTCCCTGTCCCGTTCTGAGCCGAAACTCTCCTGCTACGTCAGCTGCGCCAGTGCCGCTATGAGACTCATCACTCGTACATAGACTCCCTATCGCGCTCTGAGCCGAAAATCTCCTGTCCCACAACAGCCTCGCATCCTGCTACGCCGGCGCCGGCTGACTTTGGCAGTGCCACTTTGAGACTCATCACCGACATAGACTCCCTATCCCGCTCTGAGGCGCAGATCTCCGCGCCTATCCTCCTCGCATCCTGCCGGCTGCGCCAGTGCCACTATAAGACTCATCAACGACGTACACTCCCTATCCCGCTCTCAACCACAGATCTTCGCGCCTATCCTCCTTCCTCACATCCTGCCGGCTGCGCCAGTGCCGCTGTGAGACTTATCACCTTCTGATGCCCGCAACTTGCATAACTATCGGCCGAGACTCTCGACGAGTGTGTACGGCCGGCGTGACACTTACCACCTCCCTTTCCCACTCTAAACCGCAAATCGCTGCGCCAATTCCACTATGAAACCCACTGTCAAAATCACCTCTCACCCCTCCCTCTCTGCGCCGCTCCCCCTCTGAGATCACCACCCATTAAGACTTTACTATATCCGTGCTACTAACTATACTATTCTGCTTATAATAATTTAGATGATTATCTACTAGATACTCCTGAGACATCATTACAGAGCAAAAAACATTAAAAGAAAATGTAATAGTGGGTTTGGATGCGATTTTGTTTGTCTCATGCGGTATTCACAACGGTATCATGGGGTTTAAAATACTTCTGACGATATACGCGGCACGTCTTTACATTAACATTTGTATACTTTTTAACTACCAAATAACGTAAGAAAGTTACCCTATGATAATACTGACGAAATCTTGATAGTTGTATAATATTTGGCACACTGGTATATTGATACATCACAAAAGGTTGTTCAACGAAGCATCGCCTCAATAATACCACAATGTAATCAAAGGTAGTCGCTATTTTATAAGATAAGCCCACACTGTTATGTAAATATTTCAAATGTGTTCAAGTTGAGTTTAAAATGTTTATCGCCGTAGACTAATTTAGTAGTTGTAAAAGTATTTTCCTGCAACCGACATTGAAACAAAATAATATTCCTATGCAGTAAAAAGATAATACAAGCAGCAAATAAATAGATAAATTGGTTGTGGAAGTAGACGGCGAATATAATGTGCAAGTCGAATATATTACGACTCCCGTCCAATCATAGCTACGATTTCATTTTGTACAGTACGTGTCACTTTTATGCGCATGTTATCTTCTATGTTATCTTAGCCACATTCTCTCACAGGTACAGAAGCCTGACTTCGCGAAATCGTTTATTTAAATAGCGACTCTTGCTGCAACGCAACAAAGTTAACGCAATTCAGCTCACGTACGCGCTCATTACCTATTTCAATATTCACCTAAATTAATCCTATCTTTCTAACGCATAACTCTCTCACTGTCTGGCGGAGTGACGCAGAAGGGAGTTGTCGCGTGATAGGTATTACGCGCAACGCGGCTAGTGTGATAGCCGAGCGGCAAGTGTGAACCCTACCTGCCAAGACCCGGCCGGGCGGGCCCGCTAATGTACTTGCAGCTTTGTACCTAAAGTGCGGAGTGCGCCTTCTGTACCTATATGCTTTGGCATAATTTAAAGAAATGGGTTAATCCGTTAAGTTCTAGCAGCTTAGTGGCGCGCACTGTAGACTTACTAACTAGATGTTGGTATTTTTAATTTATTATTAACGGGACTTAATCGCGTAATGAAATTATTTTATTTACCTCGACGTTTCGGCAACATTACAGTTGCCGTGGTCACGAGTAGACTGGCGGCCGTTGTTCGCTCGTACCTTTGACTGATGAGGTTGGAACTACCCTCATTCAGTCAACACAAATCACTATTAGGGTTGCGACACACCACACTGACAATGTCCGGCGATTGTCAGTGTGGTGTGTCGCAACCCTAATAGTGATTGCCAGTCTACTCGTGACCACGGCAACTGTAATGTTGCCGAAACGTCGAGGTAAATAAAATAATTTCATTACGCGATTAAGTCCCTTTAATAATAAATTAAAAATGTGTTCAAGTCGCGAAAGTTTAAAATAGATGTTGGTATGATTTATTATTAACTCCACTTAGTTTACTAATTTGGTGATTGAACCATAGTTTTAGGTTACTTGGGAGTGGTTTGGGGACAGGATATTTTTCTGGGACGTGGTGTTTTTGTAAAGGTAAAGGTATGTACTTAACCAATTCTCCCCACTTGTCAGCATGGCTGTGAGAGAGCGCAAGATAATAATATATCTAGAGATAGATCCACAGATAGATAATTTAATCCAAGATTAATTGTAGAACTCCTGTGCACTAGACTCTTCATAAAGCCTATGGCTGTAAGTGCAGTATAACTGGTTAAATTATAGCTAAGTAAGTACAGATAAACATATTCCTAAAAAACTGCATAATACCTACATATAAAAGATGTGAGTTCGATAATATTTTTATAATTTTATTAAAATATCCGTATCCATTCCTAAAAATCTATATTATTAGCCTCACCAATAAAACAAACCTTCATAATAACATTGTACATTTTTATTCCTTTGTACATGTAACAATTACTTCTCGTACACCGGTACTGACTTATTACTATGGTCAATGACTCTAAAAATGAGACGTCTTTACAGTAGCAATGTCTACAAGAATGCATGCGCTTCTCGAGTTTTTTCTTCTTCTATATCGTTGACAATCTACCCTCAATAAGCTAAGCAAAATGATCAAAAGTAAGACACAGTGTAGCAAGACACAGTAAACCAAGTAAAGTAAGACACAGTAAAATAAGACATCTTACAGTTCAAATTAAATACCTAATAACTTAAGCTTGATATTTTACATCTAAAAACAGAAAATATTAATAAATTTAGTAAAATGCTAACAGACGGCCGTCCTGTAAACGGAATGACCCTATTCCGTCTCGGCCATTCGAGAAAAGAAGACTAAAAAAAATATTGGTACATAAATACGCGTCAGCAGTAATCATAGCGGTAGGTACTTAACAATAATAACAACACAAAAATAAAGAATGCAAAAAAAATTGTAAAAATAAACAAAAATAACACAAACGATAGCCTGGTTCTAACTTTTCGGTAGGTACATATTACAAATAAATGTAGGTAGGTACTATCTGTACTTCTTGATCGCATACTAGGAGTTTTGCAGAGCTGTGCGAGTGTTTTGCTGCAAAACTGAAGACTAGATAATGCCGGTTACAAGGAGATCTGCAAAATTCGAGAGTAAAATTATTTCAATGCTTAACATAGACTATTTAAATAGAGGTTGTGTTTTATTTTCACAAATAATAAAACAGATAAATTAAATTATTATCCAAACGCGTTTTGTATCAAAGAAATTAGGTACTTAATACCAAATCGATCTGATTCAGGAATAAAGATTCACACTAATAATAATATTGAAAAGTGTGTTAATATATCTGCATTTCAATAAAATTTTAAAACAAATAATTATGTTGTAGCTGTTCAACATTTTATATTTTGATGATCACTGTAAATAAGTAACAGAATGTCTCATTCTCGTATTTTCATGATGCTATATTTAATTTGCTAAATATGATAGGGTTATATGATGCAATTTTATATTTATAATGCACTTTAGATCAGTGATCACCGCAATCATAGCAGCATATTTCATTTGAATAAAAGATACTTATGTTTATTGATCGCCGCAATCATAGCAGCATATTTCACTTGAATAAAAAATACTTATGTTTAGTGATCACCTGCAATCATAGCAGCATATTTCACTTTAATAAAAGATACTTATGTTAAATTGATCACCGCAATCATAGCAGCATATTTCACTTGAATAAAAGACATTTATGTTTAGTGATCACCGCAATCCTAGCAGCATATTTCACTTGAATAAAAGATCTTCATCTTCTTCTTCTTCAGCATATATTCGCCCACTGCAGGGCATACACTTCTCCAATATTCTTCCACACTGCTCTATCACTGGTCTTCCTGGTCTAGTCTGTCCCGGCATATTATGCTTTTATGTCGTCGGACCATCGGGCGGATGGACTGTTAACGCTCCTCTTTCCGTGCCGTGGTCTCCATTCCATGATGCATTTGGTCCATCTTACTATATATTTAGTCTGAGTAATCTCTTATTTGAACTTAAGTCCAGTGTTCATCACAATAGTTATAGCAGCAGGTGTATCTCACTTGTACATGCTTATCAACCAAATTATTTTTGTTCTCCAAAAGAGAGCATTTACAGACATTGAGCCAAGGGAAAACCTTTAAAATACATTCAAAGAGATTAATATCAGACTGCCATCATTGTAATAATATTCATGTTAATTTAATGTACATTCAAAGATATAATTAAATGGATTCTCAAAAAAATGTGTCATTCATAACTATGAGACAAGAAATAGATTTTAAACTGTCTTTGCCAAGTATAAGACTAGCAAAAGTAGATAAATAAATTCTTAGGAGCTGTACATATCGCACCTTCAACAGGACAAGGTCTCAACTGCACATTTTGTGATTTTACAGGAGAGCCATTTTAAATATTTTTATTCATTCAACGTCGTATCATTCTGTATAAACTGCTCTGAAGAGATTGTTCTTTGCACAAAATATACTTTAAACTTTTATGAATCGGTGCATGTTTCATAAATGAGTGAAATATTTTTTATTTGTTTTATAGAAGGTTTTTTTAAAAAAAGGGGTCACATTTATGCCCTTGTCCTCCAAAAGTTAGATAACTTTGTAATTAGGGTTGCATATACAACATAAAATAAGTACTAAATATGACTTTGTTCCTCCACAAACTTATACTTACGTTATATTATAACTAAAGGCATCACTATTTTAAGGATAACATTATGAAACTTTTGTCAAATAAAACGTAATTATGAGAAATAAACCGTCTGCCAATTTAAATTATAATCAAATTAATGGCACCATAACTTGCGTTCCATGTAAGCGGTTCTTTGGCGCAAAAATAGGTAAATATCAGATATTATTGCGGGCTTAACACCCAAGCCCGTAGATGAGTAGGTATATTATGTAAACAAATAAATTACTAAGCCAAACGCCTCGATAGTAGAAATAGGCCAGAAAGATTATATAGGTAATTATAATATTATGAAATTAAGGTTTTTTTCTCTTAGACTGCGAGAAGATTAAAAATAATGACTAAGTATCTTAATTAGCTTATTATCAAATATAATATTTTATCACTTTTGTTATGTATGGTATGAGTAATATTAATAGTTAATACTGTGTTCATTGTTTAATAAATGATATTGGTTTGAATTAGATTTGGAAGGTATAATATTATTTAATTCAAAATTAATTTAATTTACTCTCTTTGTTTGTTTATAAGTAGGTATAAAACTAAGCGAGTGTGACTGTCTTAATGTGAACCGAATCAAAGTACACATCAAAGTGCAGTCACAACGAATGTTCGTCCCTCTGAGGCTAGGTGCAAGAAATAGTGCATACACACACATACTGCTTAGAGTAAGGGAGATAAAGCATAATAACAGTCAACTTCAGAGAGACAAAGGCCCGCCGCGACCAACGCAGCATTTTTCACATCATAGAGTGAAACCGACATCAAAACGGCACTTCTGTACAAAATGTAACAAGGATAAAACTTGTGATCACCACAATATTGTAGCATATCTCACCTATATAATTTAATAGTGATAAAAATTTATTCATCATCTTAGTCAATTGTGTTTAAATTATTATCATCGTTGTATCTATCATAATACTTATAGGTATCATGTATAATATTATCATATACCTATAGGTAATCATATCTTGTTGTATCGAAAACGTTATGCATCTTTTTATTATTTATTCTTTTTTTTGTATGTATTTTTGGAGAATAGTCAATATCAATTTATAGTAGTAGGTATATAGGTACCTACAGTATAGCATTAGCAGGATAAACATTTCTTTCTTTTTTTTATGTTGCGTTTCGAATGCCCGCTAATACTAAAAAAACTTCGTAGTGATCCTTATCGCTTATCCGAAAAGGTCCGCTAAACTTAGGACATAACTTTTTGCTCTTAATTATATAAAAACGGGTTTGCTTTAACCATTTATGATCCCCAGTCTATAAGAATTATTCTTCTTTCTATCTTGCAATGTGAGAAATATAGGCACTAACAGGAATGTACGGAATGTTAACTTCTGCCAAATGTGGGAATGCACTAAATGTGCCTGGAAACACCTCTGACCACCCCCATAGACATCCTCAAAGGATCCAAAAATGCCTAAATATCCGAAATAATATATCCGCCGCACCCCGGGAACACAATTGCGATTATATTACATTTACATCAGGAAAAGGTGTTAAAACATTTATATTATCTCTTCTTTATAAAATATAATGACGCCAATTGGGGCCGTATATGACTCGGGTATACGTGATAGATAACCTTAAACAGTCATTTAAGCCCTATTTCAGTACATGATACCTCAATAATTGTGACTATTCAGTCATATTAATGCTAGCTCACGATTATAATTTTTTGATAAAGCTGACTTTATTTCACTGTATTCAAGTATATTCACCACTGACTGGTAGTAGATGACATAGTATATACTATGTCTTAGCTCAATAGAATAGGTATAGATTCTACTTTACTTATAAGTTACTAGTTTATAAGAATATTTATCAAAACCCTGTGCCGACCATTAGGTACGCTTAGGTATTCTCGTAAAACCATCAGTATAATAGTAAGTATTAGTATATGGTTTACACAAGAATAATAATTATGAAGTAAACTAAAATCTAATATTTTCATTTGCTCAAATATAAAGAACTAGGTTTGCAATTTGACCATGAAGTATTTAAATAGTTACTACCTAAATAAGACATTATTAAAGAGTTGTTTTGGTAAACAATAATATACATTACGGTTACATAGCCATTGTCGGGTCTAATATTAGTCGCGATCCGGCACAATTTTGGAAATTTGTTATGGATAGGTGTAAAAACAGATCAGGTTAACAATTAAGGTCGATGGGCAGCCAGTAAATAGGCTGCTGCTGCATTTGCCAAATACTATAATCTAAATCATACTAGTTCGAAAACCGATATAGCTGAGCTTAAGCTCCGCCAACGCACGCTTAGTACAAGTAACGAATGTTTCATCAGAAAATCTACATTAAGCAGAGTTACGACATCTTAAACCTTCTACAGGCTGTAGTTAAAGATTATCTGCCTTCGAAGAGCTACTCTTCTACCACTTCAATCTCTCTTATCAAGCATGATGTCGCTACAGAATTGGGCGCTCGCCGGCGCATTGACACTTTTTTTCTCGATTTTAGTAAAATATTTAACATTGTAAATAATGACTGCTGAACTTTTTTTTTTTTTCAAAGCAATCAAACGTTAGGTACTTAAATGACTGGAGACAGTATGGCTACGTTCAGATCCATTGTTTAGATTTATTTAACGACAGCATGCGTGCCATCTTTTCCACGACAAGAGTTTATCTTAGTTTAATTTGAAACAGTTCGATTTTAATTTAAACGTTTCGGTGTAAACCGTTAACTTATACCGTACTAAATAATTAAGGTTTTCTTTAAGTGAGTAAGTATAGAATTATTTAGGTATAAATATTTTTTTAGTGTTACTTTATTTCAGTTGGTTGGTCTCAGCATAAACAAGACAAAGACAAGGTATTGGTAGTGTGTAGATCGAATACGCTGACTCGTTTCATCGATCTCAAAAATCTAGATTTTGTAGATGAGTTTGTTTCTTGGTTCTCTTATCAATAAAAAGACAAGAGATTCAGCCGATGAATTCAAATATCCAAAGCCGCTATGACGAAGCTCACCAAATTAAAGAAAGACCGAAATACATCCCAAAAGGCTTAGGTCAGGCTGGTAAGAAAGTTGGTATTCTCGATATTCCTGTGCAGAACCAAAATCGTCTCCGCTATATGCTTCCAATGCATACCCAGTTATTTCGGACACGTTGCTCGCAGAGACCCTGACAACTTTGAAAAACTGTTGGTAGGTAGTGGATAAAATCGACGGGAAAAGAGCTCGCGGTCGCTCACCCACCCGTTGGTCACAACATACCCCAAGCTTTGAAGACCGCCAAAGACATAAAAATGTGGGGTAACACAATACAGCGAGTGATCAATCCAGTTTTTTGACTAGAGTACCTACCTACTTCAGTACTAATGAAGATGCCGACTTAGGAGGAGACATCAGTATTTAAATTTTATCAATTTCAAATTACAGCATTTTGAATTATGTAGGTAAGTACTTATGTCAATTAAACATTAAACAAAATAAACAGTAGAATGAACACTGAACTGAGTTAAATATTCTCTAGCAAATAAAATATGTTTCAAATTAATCCAAATTGCAATTTATTTTACTTAAGAGTCTATAATCGTACCATAGCATAAATTAGCACATTAATAAGTGCAATTTCTAATATCGGTCAGCTTCGTTAAAATAAAGATTAATTTAGAATGCGAGCGGCCGCGTCGCTTGCGACTACTGCTCGTTCCGAAATGCGACGAAAATTCAGTTTTTTTTAAATATAGATAGGTAGGTAGGTTAGGTATTAAAAAGCTAATTAAACCACCAATCAAACAAAAATAAAAAAAACAGAACTGAAGAAATACTTCTAGGGTTCTTGACAAAACAAAAACCGAACAAAATAGGGTGCTGATTTATCTCGGGATAAATAGCAAATTGTGTGCAAAATAGGTATTTTTCAAAAAATAATTTATCAAGTGGGTAAATTTTCATCAATCGTGTTTTCAAAGGACAGAATCCAAGATAAAAGTTCGAAGTATCTTTGCCCGAAATATGAACGTGATAACTTTCACAGTTTCTGAGATTGAACTAGGTAGGTACAAATTGCATAATGCATACTCCTAAATACCTCAGCATAAACAGAACATAAATGCACGGTAGGTAATTGTTTGCTTTACAGTGAAACCAGAAAATAAAATAGTGCGTTTCGGAAAACATCGGAAAAAAATCGCACAAAATTACAAAAATGATTGACGAAATTTGGAAATGAAAATCACTCTTATGTAAGTACTTCATTTCAACTTTATCGCACATAAATAAATATCAATGTCAACTTTAAAAACAAAATCGTGATGTCGTGAGTGTTGGGTATGATGTGACTGAGGCGGTTCTTTTGTCCCGTACAAAATTTAACTTTGTAAAATCGGCTCAACTTTTACAAATGTCATAGGTACTTCAATTCAAATGTCATATGACCGTACACAATAATGACAAAATCTGAAATCATGACGTTACACTTTCCTCAAGCTTCATTCAATCTTCAATCACTCCTCACTTGACAATGACAAGAAAGAATGAACTGACGGAACAGATTGTCCTAAATAATATGAGAATGAGTGAGTAGTCCGCCAATAATTTCCAGGCCGATCGGTTGTTGGTCACCCATCGGCATGCTCACAATATAATAAACCGTCAATTAAAAATGACCGGCTCAAATGAACCGGCTCAAAATGAAAATGAACCTACTTTTACAAAAGTCAATCTAAAGTCATTTCATAACATAACTCATACCCAACCACGAGTGCCGTGAAAGGATGGGAGACCAGATTAAGGTCGATCCATGGAAACTCACACGGTAGTTTACTTGCATAATGAATACACAATACAGTATGGAGTATAAAAATATAGGTTAGACAACAACATCCACAACTTTCGGTTATTTTTATTTTATTTTACCTGTGTAATAATTAGACAGCAGCAGTACCCAAATAATAGTAGGTAAACATAGAAAGGAGGTAGGTACCTAGATAAAAATAGTTAAGTAGGTACCTACGTAAAATACAGTGTGATACCTAGTCACATTGTATTCAACAAAAACCGCTAATTACTCCAGACTTCAGTATTGCGGTACTAGGTACTTATAAAACAAAAAAAAATGTAATATGCAATGGTAAGTACCTACCATTTTTCTGCAAAATTCGGGTGAGTACAAATATAATACTATACACGACAAATAGAAATAGAATATTATACACGAATCAGCTCCGAGAGCCGCCTGTGTATTACAAATAATAATAATCATAATAAGTAGGGGGGGTACCATGGTTTGGTACTATCTATTCAGACTTTTCAATAAAGTAATAGTTGTAGGCCATAGCTCATTTTTCAGTCCTCAGACGCATTTACGAGTGAAGTAATATTACAAATTACATACCAATGCAGGCCGAAGTTCTTCATCAACACTTCTGATTTATTAGCCTCACCAATAAAACAAACCTTCATAATAACATTGTACATTTTTATTCCTTTGTACATGTAACAATTACTTCTCGTACACCGGTACTGACTTATTACTATGGTCAATGACTCTAAAAATGAGACGTCTTTACAGTAGCAATGTCTACAAGAATGCATGCGCTTCTCGAGTTTTTTCTTCTTCTATATCGTTGACAATCTACCCTCAATAAGCTAAGCAAAATGATCAAAAGTAAGACACAGTGTAGCAAGACACAGTAAACCAAGTAAAGTAAGACACAGTAAAATAAGACATCTTACAGTTCAAATTAAATACCTAATAACTTAAGCTTGATATTTTACATTTAAAAACAGAAAATATTAATAAATTTAGTAAAATGCTAACAATATATTTTTAAACATTTCGATTATGGTCGTTTTCCGCAATAATTTATAATAATGTAAGAATATTAATAGTTTAATACTTTGTGTCATGTGAAACTTTCTTTGCATATTTAGTTACTGCCATTTAATTACAACCTAATGTTTTGTCTATCTAAAGTCCATAACAAACCATCATAATTGAACCAAATCTAAAATATTGCTGTAATTTACAATACACAATGTAAAAGTACTCTATCAGTTTTCACGAACGTGTTGAATCTTTTTTAAACTTTCGCGATCACTATTCATATTGAAAATTCGTCGGGATTTATGAATAAGGTAAATTACGCGATAAAATCCCGCGTCCATATAATTTTCAAAGTGTTGAATCTTGTTTTATTGATCCCCTAACAAAATCTTTTGATACAAAGGAAGGGAGCACACAACGTTTTCTGAAACGTGTTTTTGAGCAGCGCGTTCGCATCGCGTTTGTATCGATACAAAACGCGCTTCAAAAAAACAGTGTGCTCACTCCCTAAGTAACAAGATATACAAGAAAACTGACTGTATCTTTAGGAAATGTAGTTTATTTTGATTTCTGAAGTCTTGTATGATACATTTTTATCTTAATAACAATATTTATATTCCAAGATTGCCCGAGACTTTGGTAAAATTCCTATGTTCAAACTCTTATCGAAATCACTGTTAATTATGTATGTAGGTCGCGAGTATGCAAAGTCGGCAAATGTTGAAGATACTGCACGACTATTTCCTTGTTGTTCAAGGTTGAAACAAACTCTGTAGTCATTTAATCACAGGACAGGTATAAAGCTGTGTTCACATCAACTAAAGACAGTTTTTTGCAGTCCAGCTTACACAAGAAACCTACGAGTATAATACTTTTCTTGAGAATGTGAGAAAATCAGTAGAATATCGAACTGCATAAATATCGAGTGGCCATGTGAACCTAGCTTTACTGTTAATGTCCATTGTTAACTTAATAGTAGGTCATTAAGCCTGCAACAGCACGACTGGTTGCTTAATTAAATAATTGAAACTCTATCAGTGTGCATAGCAAAGTATACAATATACATAGGGCCTTACTTATGAAAGATGTTTAAAGTTAAACACTGGTTAAACAACGTCCGGTCTTTATTTGTGGATAGTGATAAACAGAGACAGGACGTTGTTTAACCAGTGTTCAACTTTAAACACCTTTCATAAGTAAGACGGATAGCACTTATACACTCGCTTAGTAAAAATTATCAAGAATATGAAATCCTCTTTCCTAGCGAAGCCGCAAACAGTAGCTAGTTGTGAAGGCACCAATCCATTATAATTATCTCGACTGATAAGTCTAAAGACATTAATGATATTAAAATCGTACATTAATCCTTGTTATAATATTGATTAGAATCGAAAATTGTATCGTCTTGAAATCAATTTTTAAAAATACGTGTATTTGAACAATAATTATTTTAACTACCTTAAGACTCCGAGGATTCTTGTACAGAGCTATTTATTGCTCCCCAGTCATCCCGCCAGCATTTTAAGCTTGAGGAAATGACTCTTTCAAACATTTTTACCTTGAGGAAAGGAGAGTCCTTTCCTCACGGTAAAAATGTTTGAAAGAGCGAAGATCTTAGTGAATCCTATCAAGATTTTCAACCCTGACGACTGAGGATTTCGTAGCCGAATTGGTAAAGGCACTCCGGCTAAAGGAGGATCGCTTGTATCATTGCGGGTTCGAATCCCGTCGGAATTGAAAATTTTGATAAGATTTTTCATTTTCAAATCTTGTTAATTTCTACCGTTCTTGAATTTACAATCATGTACTTTTATAGTGCTGCAAATATACGAGCACTCTGCCAAGAATCCACGGCGTAAAATCGTGGATCACTCCCAGTTGTCCCATTCAACTTTTTTCAATGGATATAATGCCATTAAGTCCAATGTGCATAAACTTTGATCAATGTTTTAAGTTACTTAGTTAATATCAATGGACATAATCTATCGATTAAAATAGATTGTACAAATGGTAGTGATCTTTGTTTCACAATGACTTCGTGCCTAATATTCACCTCTTTTCAAACTTGTAAATTGTACGACCAATATGATTTTTAGATGGATATTAGATCGCAACTGTCCGGGAAGCCGATGTTTCTTGGTCAGTAGGGTAGTTTAGCTGTAGGTAGGTACTTTTGTAAATGACAGCCCCATGCCTTCCTCACCGAGTCGTGTTATGTGACTGCCAGCTTTACCGCAGCGTTGAGAGATGTTGCTTCCCGCTTCTTACCAAGACTTGGTGACGAAGGACATTATTCTTGACCACTTGTTTCATTAAAAAACTACCTGTCATAGTCTGCTCTAGTTTCAAGACATGTTTAAAGGTCAAAAATGGCCGAATGGCTTCGAGAAAAGGATGGTACGGCCGTGTTCGACTTGGCACATTGAATCATTGAAAATTGGCACTACATTGAATCAGATCTGATTCAATGTAAATCGGACTGTTTAGTAAACAGTGGATCTTACTTATAAAAGATGTTTAAAGTTGAACACTGGTTAAACAACGTCCTGTCTTTATTTGTGGATAGTGACGAATAGAGACAGGATGTTTAACCAGTGTTCAACTTTAAACATCTTTCATAAGTAAGGGGGAGTAGGGTGAGAAATAGACGGTAGAATTTTAGTGAAAGACGTTTCAAGTGTCTGCATTCCAGTTCTACATAATAAAGATTGTTGATGTCTCTGTTTTGTGTCGAGCTCTGGAATACAGGCCCGAAAACGGCTGTGTAACTATCACTTGTTGAAGCTACTGTACCTATTGTATCAATAAAGGTATACACTTGAATATTATAATACTGAGTGTGCCGTGTGACTTTGAAATAATATTTCCTGTGTGTCCACAGTAAAGACTTCTCGAGTTGTAGTTGAAAGTCTTCAGTGGATTTTCTGTAAGATGTACTGTTAATGGGACACCCTGTATGTGTAAATCGTTTATGGACCTGTTGTGCTCTTGTGTACTATATTGTAGTTGTTGTTTCTGCAGTCGATGTTGATTGTATATAAAACTTTTAAGGATATAAAAAATAATTATTATGTTACATAACTTATTTGTTTTATTTACAGTGGATTGCTCTGAGAAAGCAGAAGAAAAATAAAAACCGGTCAAGTGCGAGTCGAACTCGTATGCCGAGGGTTCCGTAGGTACCTAGCCATGGTGCCAATTAAGCTCGTCCGCTTAATTGTATGAGCGCCCATACAACTCGGAGGACAATTTTAATTGGCGTCAACTATGTATGTATGGGAACACCCTTTAATTTTCAACTTTTTTAACTTTTTGGAATTTTTCCTTTATTTGTGCTATAAGACCTTGCTTTTTGCCAAATTTCGTTATTCTAGGTCAACGGGAACTACCATTTAGGTTTTCGACCCAAAACCTCTAGGGTACTTCCGGTTGACCTACAATTGTCAATTTTGGTTACAAGCAAGGTCTTCCAGCACAAGTAAAGGAAAAATTCCGAAAAATAAAAAAATTGATAATTAAGGTAAGTTTTGGTACTCACAAGTTTTCACGAAAACCTAAATTTGCCTATATCTTTTTATAGTGTTGACTCAGGACCTTGATTTTTATACTCACAATAGGGACTATAGACCTTAGTATATGGTATAAATTTCAACTTGCTAGCTCCACCCGTTCCTGAGATAATCGATGGTGACACACGGACAGACAGACGGACAGACAGACAGACAGACAGACAGACAGACGGACAAGAAAGTGATTTTATAAGGGTTCCTTTTTTTACCTTTTAAGGTACGGAACCCTAAAAACCGGTCAAGTGCGAGTCGAACTCGTACGCCGAGGGTTCCGTACCTAGCCATGGTGCCAATTAAGCTATACCGCTTAATTGTATGAGCGCCCATACAACTCGAAGGACAATTTTGTCTGTCCGTGTGTCACCATCGATTATCTCAGGAACGGGTAGAGCTAGCAAGTTGAAATTTATACCATATACTAAAGTCTATAGTCCCTATTGTGAGTATAAAAATCAAGGTCCTGAGTCAACACTATAAAAAGATATAGGCAAATTTAGGTTTTCGTGAAAACTTGTGAGTACCAAAACTTACCTTAATTATCAACTTTTTTTTTTCGGAATTTTTCCTTTACTTGTGCTGTAAGATCTTGCTTGTAACCAAAATTGACAATTCTAGGTCAACCGGAAGTACCCTAGAGGTTTTGGGTCGAAAACCTAAATGGTAGTTCCCGTTGACCTAAAATAACGAAATTTGGCAAAAAGCAAGGTCTTACAGCACAAATAAAGGAAAAATTCCAAAAAGTTAAAAAAGTTGAAAATTAAAGGGTGTTCCCATACATACATAGTTGACGCCAATTAAAATTGTCCTTCGAGTTGTATGGGCGCTCATACAATTAAGCGGTATAGCTTAATTGGCACCATGGCTAGGTACGGAACCCTCGGCGTACGAGTTCGACTCGCACTTGACCGGTTTTTAGGGTTCCGTACCTTAAAAGGTAAAAAAAGGAACCCTTATAAAATCACTTTCTTGTCCGTCTGTCTGTCTGTCTGTCTGTCTGTCTGTCCGTCTGTCTGTCCGTGTGTCACCATCGATTATCTCAGGAACGGGTGGAGCTAGCAAGTTGAAATTTATACCATATACTAAGGTCTATAGTCCCTATTGTGAGTATAAAAAACAAGGTCCTGAGTCAACACTATAAAAAGATATAGACAAATTTAGGTTTTCGTGAAAACTTGTGAGTACCAAAACTTACCTTATCAACTTTTTTCATTTTTCGGAATTTTTCCTTTACTTGTGCTGGAAGACCTTGCTTGTAACCAAAATTGACAATTCTAGGTCAACCGGAAGTACCCTAGAGGTTTTGGGTCGAAAACCTAAATGGTAGTTCCCGTTGACCTAGAATAACGAAATTAGGCAAAAAGCAAGGTCTTATAGAACAAATAAAGGAAAAATTCCAAAAAGTTAAAAAAGTTGAAAATTAAAGGGTGTTCCCATACATACATAGTTGACGCCGGTTAAAATTGTCCTCCGAGTTGTATGGGCGCTCATACAATTAAGCGGACTAGCTTAATTGGCACCATGGCTAGGTACGGAACCCTCGGCGTACGAGTTCGACTCGCACTTGACCGGTTTTTATTTCACTGAGTGAGAGTAAAAAGAGACGGCATTATAGTTCACTTCATATCGCGATTCAGCTTTAGCCACCTTTTTAGGTCCGCTGGTGTGACTCGTTGGGAACCCACCATAGTACGTTATTTGAGTGTTCAAAACGGCGTATCGTGTATATCTGTGGTGTCATCTTTATCTGGACACGACACGTGGATGAGTGCTCGGTACTCGAGATATTTATCTCGAAATTGTGGCAGCCTTGGTAACTATGGAGCACTGACCCAATTGCGATCTACCAAGCACACGCAAAGGTAGGCCTGATATCTGTGCTGATACTCAGCAGTGGGTGAAGTCGGGCTGCGGATGATGATGATGATATTGAAAAGTAATTAGGTACCTAATGTAATAGATACTTTTGAATAGGTCATCATCATCATCGGTCGGGCTGCGTATGATGTCGGTGATTATTCTTCTAATAATTGTTTTCCTATTGTACCTATATTTTTCTATGACCTCGTGAGTGAATAGTGTTAGGTATGTGTACCTTACCTATATAGGTACCCTTCCCAACTAAATAGCGATGTGATCAGTTTTTATTACCTACCTAAACATTTTTTACCCGGCTGACTGTCAAGTCAGACAGGGTTATGTAGATCGCGCGTTTCTATGTATGTTCGTGGGTATGTAAGTAATATTCTTTATTACCACGTTACTCCTAAACGGCTGGATGGATTTTGATGGATGAGGTATCGTTAGAATCGTCTCTATCTCGATTGTGCTCTAAGATAGGTACTTTTTATTTCGATAAATCAAATAGTGCGGCTAGAAAATGCAACAATGTGTGAATTTTCAAAATGAAAATCACGCCATCATATCAAAATCCATGTCAAAATCAAGAAGTTGGTGGATTGATATCAAATATATTTTAAAAAAAATCTAACATGACGTCTTCGAAGACTAAATCGAGTCTCAAAATTTTTGAAAATCCATTTTTTGCCCCAAACAGAATTGCTAAACAAAATGCATACTAAAACTTTACATTTAGTCACAGGCAACGTTTTGAACAAACTGCAACGAAATTGGTTCAGCCATTTAGGAGATATCTCATATTTAAGAAATATCTTACACGCTTTTAATTTTACACACAGAGCCATCTGTGTGTCAACTGTCACAACAACGTTTAGGAAAATGCGCACGGCATCGAACCCTAGATACCTATTAATAAAATTGTAATTTAATTTTGTGATTGATAAGATAATGCTGTTTCCAACTTTTCAGTTCAGCCGGGTTTTTTTATTTTTGAATAAATTGCTTGTTATTAAAAGTGTTTATCAATATAGGTACATACTTAAAAAATGTTTCTCAATCCTAGGCCTTAAATGCTAAAGCTACTTTGCTAAATACCTACAAGGTCTAGGCCAGGAAGTAGATCTACCTACTTATAATTCTACCATAAGGTCACGGATGTCTTCTTTTGCGGAAAAGGTCTTGAAAGATGACCGCGACCGCGACCGACGATAAAGAATCATTGCTACTATAAACAGGTTTAAGCACATGCTCAATGGTCATCCCTTGAATAATGTTGTACGTACCTACTCGTAAGCCATGGATGGCAGTAGCCTTTCGAATAAGGTAAATCAGTGTACTTACCTTGTATCTTAACTCTTACTCATAAATTTTCCTTTTTCCTGGTCTGTCAGGGCAAACTTTGTCTATGATATTATTATTCTGTGCTCGTACAGCGTTAAAGCAGGAAAAGCAAAAATAAATAAAAACCGGTCAAGTGCGAGTCGAACTCGTACGCCGAGGGTTCCGTACCTACCCATGGTGCCAATTAAGCTAGTCCGCTTAATTGTATGAGCGCCCATACAACTCGGAGGACAATTTTAATTGGCGTCAACTATGTATGTATGGGAACACCCTTTAATTTTCAACTTTTTTAACTTTTTGGAATTTTTCCTTTATTTGTGCTATAAGACCTTGCTTTTTGCCAAATTTCGTTATTCTAGGTCAACGGGAACTACCATTTAGGTTTTCGACCCAAAACCTCTAGGGTACTTCCGGTTGACCTAGAATTGTCAATTTTGGTTACAAGCAAGGTCTTCCAGCACAAGTAAGGGAAAAATTCCGAAAAATAAAAAAAGTTGATAATTAAGGTAAGTTTTGGTACTCACAAGTTTTCACGAAAACCTAAATTTGCCTATATCTTTTTATAGTGTTGACTCAGGACCTTGATTTTTATACTCACAATAGGGACTATAGACCTTAGTATATGGTATAAATTTCAACTTGCTAGCTTTACCCGTTCCTGAGATAATCGATGGTGACACACGGACGGACAGACGGACAGACGGCCAGACGGACAAGAAAGTGATCTTATAAGGGTTCCTTTTTTTACCTTTTAAGGTACGGAACCCTAAAAAGGCCAAGAAGATATTCTTCAAATCGGAAAACAATACCTAGGTAAGTATTTTATTTTAATTTAGAAAAAATGTTTTATTTATCATCCAGTTCAACTAATCTTAGATATACTTTTCTATAGATAAACATTGAACAAAGTAGGTAAGTACCTACCTAATAAAAGTAAAGTAGGAGGTAGTCTGAAATTGTAAAGCAATCGCGCTCCGTTTCGTCTGTAGTAGCCTCGTGAGTAATAGTGTTTTGTGGTAGTAGCAAGAATCTCAATGAATGAAGTAATGTGTCTCATCGAAACGACATCGACAGTCCGTCTCCGGACTGATATGTGATCAAAGATAGTGTTGACAACACGCGCGGCTTCAGAAGCTAACGAGCTCCGCTCAAAGCCTCTCGTCTGATCTCCCGGAGCCAGTGCATCATGCCTCGCAAGGAGGAGGAGATCCTGGATCTGGATCCCATTCTGGCGGAGCTGGGCCAGTTCGGGAAGTACCAGAGAATCACTTATTGCTTCATTCTTCTGCCGATTTTGTTCAGTGCGATTTATATGAGCCAATACATCTTCAATGCTAATGCAATTCCTTATAGGTAAGTAACAACTTAATTACCTATGCAACGTGTGTATAATTCGTGTCATTCTTACTTATCCCCCTTTGTCTTCCATGATTTTCTCATCTCTATTTAAATGAGGAAATGTTCCTAATGTTTTTTCGAAATGAGAGTGGATTAGCTGTCCACAGGTAGGTACAAAAGTATAAGTACCTACACTTACATCCATATAGGTAGGTACCTACTTAATTGAAGGTTTTTGTTCACACCTCATAAATCAGATGAATTAAGAGTTCAACGAACAAAAATAACCTTCAGTTTTTTTGGGCCCATTATCAGTTATTCGGCGGCTTGTAAAGTTTTTCTTATCTTTTGTTACCGGCACGTGCAAATTATTTTGAATGCAACTATTTGTAACTATTTATTATTATTTTTTGATTTCGTAAAGTTGAAATCTAATAACGTGGTATTCCAGGGATTAAATGAATTTCCAAGTTTCATCCAAATCCATTTAGTAGTTGTGACGATTCGTAATAAACTACACAACAAACATACATAACTCAGACAAACCATTTTCATACTACATTGCTTATTTCAACAAATTTGGAGCCTTAGGTCTTATTTGGTAGTTATTAGGCCATGCTAGAGGCCTTGAGGCGACCTAATCATTTCGTCATCATATAAATTCCTTCCCTTTCATACAGTAGTTGATAGAGTAGTTTATTCTTTGTCTCGTAGAATAAATTACACAATCAGGTAAAATGGTCGCTTATTGCTAATCTCCTCGTACTATTTGAACGCAACGTAATCTGTCCTGCTGGATAAATTAGATTAATCAAATAATACTATCGAACGAACAACTTATCGGCTAAAGTCTCAAGTCTGATGATAATATCTGCAAGTGTAGGTATATTCGCTCACACAAGGATGCACTTCTAAACTGAATTAGAGCACTTCAAACTGAATTCCAAAAAATGTGCTACGACGTAGGCGTACTACGGCGTAGTAGCACTAGTGGGAATTTTTAAAGCTAGGTGCTTACCTACATAGACACGTTTTTCATTCGTCGTTGATTGAGTGAGAGGCAGCCATCAAAATATATCCAGACGCGATTTTAGTTTAAAGTGAAGAAACTGTTTCATTTATTTAATATCGGCACATCTTGACGATCTGTTTGAAATTGCTTAGCTATCACGCCATAGTAGATATATCGTCCTTTTAAAACTTATACTTACCTACTTAGTTAAAAAAGCTTAGGTAGCTAAGTAGGTAGGTACCTTTTAAATAATCAGGTAAAACTTGAGTAAGATTTTATTTGATTTGTAGGTATAGTTACTTGACTTTACCGCCTCATGACCGGGCATGAGGTTGAGCATTGTTTTTTAACCGACTTCCAAAAAGGAGGAGGTTCTCAAGTCGACTGTATGTTTTTTTTTTATTTTTTTTTTTATTTTTTTTTTGTATGTGTGTTACGCGATTTCTCCGTCAATTGTGGACCGATTTTGAAAATTATTTTTTTGTTACAAAGGGTATACTCCCGAGGTGGTCCCATCGTCACCACATCAGGATCTGATGAAGGGATCCCGTGGAAATCGAGGGAAACCCTCAATATATTATGGTTTTTATTGTGTTTGTAGAACTATCGGGCTGAAATTTTGCATACTTTAAGATTCTTGGTGACAATGAAATATTATGGTATGAACAAGCTGATCTGATGATGGAGTCAAGAGCCGTTCAACAGAACTCCTCAGTAAATAGGCCGATTGAGTTGAAACTTGGCATATTTGTCAAGTTCCGACTACAATGTAATAATATGGTGACAACGAGCTGATTTGATGATGGAGTCAAGAGCTGCTCAACAGAACTCCTCAATAAATTGGCCGATTGAGTTGAAACTCGGAATTCAGCAAATCTGTGAAGTTCCGACTACAATGTAATAATATGGTAATAATATGGTGACAGCGAGCTGATCTGACGATGGAGTCAGGACCTGTTCCATGGAACTTTTTAGTGACATGGGTATCAAATGAAAGGGCTTGATGAGCGCAACACAATAAGTAAGGTGACGTCATTCTAAATAAAAAATAAACACTGAAAATGGAAAAATAAAAAAATTTCAAAAAAAAATACTAAACCGACTTCAAAACATCTTGCACTGAAAAGCAAAAAATAAGAATTTAAACAGATTTATTTAATTACTAATTATATTATTTATGTTAAATTGTTGAAGTCGGTGTAAATAAAACAATGATTAAGAATAGGTATTAAATTTTATGCACACCGAGTTCAACAATTTAACATAAATAATATAATTAGTAATTAAATAAATCTGTTTAAATTCTTATTTTTTGCTTTTCAGTGCAAGATGTTTTGAAGTCGGTTTAGTATTTTTTTTTGAAAATTTTTTTTGTGGCTAGCTTTGTTGTGGGTTGAGAGGAAATTTTGAACAACAATCATTATTTATTCTGTACCTACCGATTGCATATTTTTCCTTATTTTGTGCATGTAAAAAATGCATTTGACTTTTTGTAGTAAGAAAACTTAAACAATTCTGTAACTAATTATCTCAAGTGTGTCACTTTAGGTGACTTCGCGACGTGTAAATGCTAATTAGAATGTGTGAAAAGAAAGGAGTTTTATATAAATACCAAGGTTAGGTACCTACCTATAATTCTATTGCGATGTAAAATTTGGTGATTAAGTAGGTAGTTTTTCGAGATCTTTCAATTAACTTTATTATTATATTAATTATATTAAAAAAATTACAGTATGGGGTTCTTCAAAAAGGGCGTTTTGAAATTCTTAAAAGGGTCAGCAGCGCGATCGGACTCCTCTGGTGTCACAGGCGTCCATAGGCTACAGTAACCGCTTACCATCAGGTGGGCCGTATGCTTGTCTGCTACCTTAGTAGTATAATAATAAAAAAAAAAAACTACCTATAAGAGTTTCTCAATTGTAGGCCAAAGCTATAGCTTTAGCTTGTTCACAGTAGGTATTTAGTAGCACCTAAGTAGATTACCTAGTTTGCTAAATACTGTAAACAAGCCAAAGCTACAAAATTGTTTGCTAAATACTGTGAACAAGGTCTAGGTTAGGAAGTAGATAGATGTTCCTGTACATTAACATTCACGTAGGGTCATGGGGAAAGTCTTGAAACGATGACATCAAGACGGCCGCGACAGTAGATAGCGAATTTATAGGTAGGTACCTACCACAAGCGAAACAGGTTTATGCACAATGATCATTATGGTCATCCCTTGAAACGTCGTACTCGTAAGCCATCGATGCCAATGGCCTATCGAAGAAGGTGATTTACCTTCTTCGATAGGCCATTGGCATCGTGTAGGTGTCTTATTTCTGAATTTTTCTTTTACCTGGTTGATCTTTTGCCTACGACATTACGTACTTAGGTATCATTCTATGCTTGGAATAACGTGAATTTATAGCAGAATAAGCGAGATAAGCTATGCTTCGGTTCAAGGGTCCAAGCAAAAATACACAAGTGGTCGCATGGCTTACACACGTAGATTTTAATGAAAACCTTAGGTCTATTACCTACTTCAAGAATCTTATAAGTAACTACTTAATTAAAAAGGTTTTTTGTGCATTAGAAATAAACAACATAAAATTAGTCATAGGTACCTAAATATCTTAGGATGTTTTCAAAATCAACGAACAAAAGTTAGAAAAACATTTAAGTAGGTATCTTCGCAGTTCGATAAGCACTAAACAGTGAATAAAAATGTAATGTGGATGGTAGGTCTGAAATAATTGTAAAACAATCGCTTGTTCTAGCTCGTTGAGTCTACGTTCAGTCGTAGTATTATTACATGTTCTGTGGTTGAGTCGTCTGACTGTAGTTAGTCTCAATGAATGAAGGTAATGTGTCTCACCGACACAACAGTCCGTCTCCGGATTGAGTGTTGACAATACAATACGCGGATTCAGACGCTGACGAGCTCCGCTCAGAGCCTCTCGTCTGATCTCCCGGAGCCAGTGCATCATGCCTCGCAAGGAGGAGGAGATCCTGGATCTGGATCCCATTCTGGCGGAGCTGGGCCAGTTCGGGAAGTACCAGAGGATCACATACTTCTTCATTCTTCTGCCGATTTTGTTCAGTGCGATTTATGCCAGTCAATATATTTTCAATGCTAAAGCGATTCCTTTTAGGTGAGTTGCAACTTTTTATAACTATGTAAACATTCGTGTATCTCTTGTTAAAATCCTCTTTATTTTCAAAGATTTTAAATAAGGAATTGTATAAATAATATCTGCATGTGAGAAGCTGAAGTAGGCACAAACAGCAACCAAAATAATAATTATTTGAAATAATGAATACCTACTTATATCTATTAATCAGCATAAATTAGGTACCTACAGGCCCCAATGCAATATACATTACAAATTGTAGAAATGGCGTCTCAGCGTGTTCTAAAGCTCTTACTTTGTTAATTACTTTCCTCATATTCGAAATGAAAAGCAGAGTGTTTACCTCGGGTGAAAGACCTATTAAGGCACTCGAACTATTGCCTCAATAACTCGTGCCTCAATAGCATTATCTATTCTATGTCAATAGGTTACTTTCAACCTTTGTGCAACAATCTACTATCAAAAACGAACTTACATTTTATGTAAATTGTAACTTACTGCTACATATTTGTAAGAACAATATTGTCAGCAACATCTACAGGCGTTTTTTATAATCATGTAATCTATATATAGTACAAGCTTTGCTTAGTTTGGGTTTAGATGGCGCTGTGTGAAAAATGTCCACCAATATTTATTTATTTGTTTATTTAAGTATTTATTTATATTTAACGAATTTTTGGGCGTTACAATTGTATGAAATATACTTGTAGATTTTTTACATAATTGTAGGTTTTATTATACAGCACTTGTAGAAAATTCGACAAAATTGTCACTTTTCTACAAATTTGTAGACTTGTAACGTTTATTATATACGGGCCAGGTAGACTAATATTTTTATGTGGGCCTGTATTGGTAGTAAACTAGGTTTTTGTTTACACCCCATAAATCAGATGAATTACTTATACTTATTAAAATAAATAATTCTGGACATACGAGTACTCGTATACAGCATCTTGTGTTAATGAACTACATGACTGATATGCTCTACTTATTTTTTTTTATTCACATTATTGTTCCATAGGCATAGGTTGAGCGTTGGGAAAAAATCTAAGCCTATGTAGGGTAAATCATGTAGTAGGTAACTGGCCATTTAAGCACTTTATATACTACCTTAATTACCACTATAATTACTACTTTAATACTTACTACTTTATAATAATACCTATTATACTACGAGTACAATGAAAAATACCCAGACCCGAGACAAATATTTGCAGATCAAACATTGAGAAAATTATTCCGGTAGCTTAATTTAGATGATACGCGATAAAAACTAAGGTATTTTTTGCATTCGTAAAGAAATGTAAATAAACATTTTCCAGGGACTAAATTATTTCCAACTTTTACCCAAATACATTCAGAAGTTTTGGCGAAGCGTTTCAAACTATATAACAAACAAAACTCATACAAATAATTACATGTATTTTAATACTAGCTGTACCCGGTATGCGTTGCAATTGCTGCAATATCACGTAAAGTAAAAAAAGTGTTTGGTTGTATATTTTTGCGCCAGAAACCCTCGCGGGCGTCTTTAGGAGACCCTACCAAAGTTTAATTACAATCTGACCAATCGTTTATAATTTTGCCATAGCCTCGAAGATAGCCTCATACAAATTAGCTTACTTTAATAAATATTTTATTTAATTTAATTTATTGATTCAATATCGCATTTCTTAAATAGTTTTGTGTTTCGATTTATACATATTTTATTTATTTACAGAATTAAACTACTACATATTTACATAACATTATAAAATACAAAAAGAACCAGTTGAGCCACATAAGGATCGTTGAAAACGATCTATAGGTAGCTCAACTGATCCAAGCCACTGCCAGACGGAAGCGTGCCCAAGACACTGGCAGCATTACCGCGCTGGATGGCAATGCTGATACGTTGAGCCAAAAAAGTGCCAGACTTGGGATCACAAATAAAAAAAAAACACTTAACATGACTAAACCTAAATTATCTTAAAAATACAAATGGTGCCTTTCCTTAAAACAGTGAACACTGCATGCATATGAAGCGGACAAAAAAACACGATAAAGAAAGAATAAACTAAAAACTTGAACAAAAATGATTGAATATAAAGAAAGTTTACCTATTTAAACAAAAAAAAAAAGAAATTAATCTACTAAAATTTCAAAACAAGCTTTCTTAGTGGAGGCCAAAGAAACAATAGCTAAATTACAATTAATTATACTACAATAGTACAAAGCAGGTAAAATAGCCGCGTATTGTTGCCAATCTACTGATCTGCACGCAATAATCTGTCTTGCGGCTAAAGTCTCAAGACTAAGAGCCTATATCAGCACACAAGGTCACTTCACTCCTTAACTTAAAATTAGAGCACTTTATAAGTACCTACTGAATTCCAAAATAGTATTTACCTACACTGAGTGCTACGACGTAGGCGTACTACGGCGTAGTAAGTAGACGGGATTTAGTTTTTCAGATATTGTTGTTTTTTAATAAGTAAACAAGTTAAAAGTTTAAATTTTTTATCAACATTAATCATCTGCTGACACTGACCTGTATCTATACAATATAGATACAGGTCAGTGTCTGCTGAACATCTTATCTATTTATCTTTCTGATCCTAATATTATAATTGTGTATGTGATGTGATGACTGAAGATATTGTATGTTGACTAATCACTTCTAATAGCTGGATAGACTTCGAAGACACTGCCAATAGATATAATTAAGTGTTCAGCAATTGTATTTTTTTACCACGACACGCGTGCGAAACACGTGAAGTTAGTGCAAAATAGCATGTTTTCTTTGAAATCTTTTATAGAATCAAGAAACCATTATTTTTAAAGTATGCGTAGACTTTTAGTATTGTTTTTGGTCTACCTATTATTATTCCATGATGGCAATCTGTTACATTTCTACATAGGTACAGGTACGTATATAGGTGTCAATAGGATTCAAAATAGCAAGATATTAAGATTTGCTACATTAGATATGCCACTATAGACTTGAGTAAAATGTTGCTATAATATTTTCATTGGGGAAGAGTGAGCTCACAACGGGCCCTCTGTAAGGTGAGAGTAATCCATCAAGATTTAACTTTTTTCGCAGCCTCGCAAAGCGCAGCTCAATTACTTCTTAGTGGGGTTTTTCATCAAGAATCGAGAATCGCTAACTTTCTTATCTTTGGTCACACTTTGGTGGAGACTTCTTTCGGTTCAACTTGACTTAAATCTTGTTGAGTGGTCTATGAGTGGTTTGTGAGTGGTTGAGGCTGGCTATCTTATTACCTACTGACCTACTTTGTGATATAATCAATTTATCCTTTCAACTTCAAAACTATCAATCAAATAACTATCAAACGTAGTATTAATTTCTCTGTGAACTGTTCTATAATTGTTGTTCCAACATTTTTATCTCGCATCAAAGGTAAAATCGTTAAATACATGATTAAAATAGAATGTTAGATTGAGGAAGACTTATGAGGGGACACGATGAGATGGAACGATGAAGAAGCATGAAGGGGTTGACCTCGATTTAATCTTGGATGAGCTGGGCCACTGCGGCCGGTACCAGGGCTACATCTACTGCCTGGTCCTCGTCACCGTCATCATCAGCGCTGTACACAACTCACAGTACATATTCTCCGCTGGAGATACCGATTATAGGTAGCATATCATTTTGCGAATTAAGTAGATATTTCTTGATTGATATTTGTATTTTTTCTTCTCCAATAAGGGTTATATTATTTTAGCTATCACCAGCAGTTTATAGGAACCTATGAATTGATTACTGCGCCGTCTAAGAACTTACGTTCGTGTTTTACCAGCAGGAAGCCAGAACTCGACAATTTTCTTTAAAATGTGTATATTTTTTATTTTAATATATTTATTATTGTATATATTTAATTTTTATTGTACTTTTAACAAGGAAACAATTTAATCTTAGGTAGGTTTTTTAAGTATATTTCCACAGATTTAAAATAAGTTATGTTTTCAAAATGATCACAATCTTTTTTGATGTTTTTTTGTGTAGGTGTTCGATTTTATACGGTTTTCATCCCGTCTGTAAAACAAGGTCTTGGCATACTTACCGGATTTAAAAGTAGCAATCTAATCCGTATCTTGTAGCGGTAACAATGAGACGTTTCCTGTGGCGCAACAACACCAATCCCTTGTTAAGCTGGACGCACACCTATCCGGGCCGAAATAAACGACCGAAACGAATTTTAGAATTCTTTATATGAAATCGTATGAAACCTCGCACACCTGCCCGCGTCGAATCGTCCGATTCGATCGAATCTGGCAGTACTTTGAGAATTCAGCGCGAATGGGTGTGCGCTCAGCCTTAATTGGCGTCAAGATTGGCGACAACTAGGTCTTCTGTGGTCTTACTAAATGTACCTTGGTTGGTTACTTTATTGTAATGAGAACATTTTCAGTACACGTGGAAGTAGGTAACTTTAACTAAAATAAATAAAGTAGCTATGGTCACTTACATCAATTTTACAATGTACGCCACTTACATTGTAAATTTCAATAGAAAACAATTTAGGACTTATCTCACGTCATTTGAGCATACGGTTATCTCAATGTTTTTCATTTTGAATATTTTACTAACCCACCTGAACAAACTATAGGTACATAAGAATTGAAAGCAATAACGCGCTGCGATAAAAACGTGCTACCTACGACTTTGCTATATCTATAAGTTGGGCATCCTATCCTACAAGAGCTGTAATTATGTCTTATAAATAAATAAATAAATAATTATTATTCTCATAGAAATGAGTTATTATCTACTAATATACTTAATGTAGGTACTTACCTATATTATTTTATTCTTTCACAAAAGGCGATTCTATGAGGTTTTTATTTTGAATGTATGGGGGAGTTCTATTTACAAATTTTTAAAATTCTATGTATGTAGGTACTTGTGACGAAAATAAACGTTTTCTATTTCTATTTTTTTTTAAACAAACAGTGATTTACTCCATTATTCTTAATTAGGTAATTTTCAATTTAGCCGGCTTTGTTTTTTCTGTCATTGAAAAGAGACGGCCACAGATTTAGCAGCCATCTAGACTCTAGGAACCTCCTCTAAGTCCATTATGAATAACAGGGCTAGTCTTTAGTGTGCCATTACATGTTTCAGATGCGAAGTACCAGAATGCGAGTCATCGCCCACCCAGTTCGAGACCGACGACTGGGGGGCGTGGGCGCTGCCCGAGGATGGGCGATGCTCCCGGCACGCCCCCGTGGGGGTCACCTGCGAGCCCGCCAGCTTCCACCTCAACGAGACCAAGTCCTGCTCTTCCTGGGTCTACGAACATAATAATACTATTGTTGCCGAGGTGAGTCAAATAAGAAAGGTATTATTTGTCAATGCGTGTAGATTTCTTTTGTATCAAAATCAAGCAACTGCCGTTTTGGTTCTATTAGCCTTCAGACTTTTCTGTCATGAATCTCTTGATATTACGAGTATAACAGATTTTTTATTGACTTTTTAGGGCATTTTTTGGACTTACCTAAGTACTTAATTTCTTCAGATTACACACATAATTAAATTTGTGTTCAAAATGAGGTCAAGTACATACCGATAAAAAACCGAGGACAATGCTCCGAAGTTGTATGTATATGTAGGTACAATCTTTAAGTTAAATCTTTAAGGCCTAAGTTTGATATGGATTTGGTAATATTCCAGTTCGGGCTGGCGTGTCAGGATTGGAAGCGCACCCTGGTGGGCACCATCCACAACGCGGGCGTGTTCGTCGCGCTCGCACTCACGGCCTTCATCTCCGACTCGTAAGCATTTTCCACTTATAAGGCAGGGTCCGGGAGTTGGAAATGAAACTCTAAGAAAGATGCACTTATAGTTAAAAAAGTGATAGCAGGTCAGCTCGCATCCATGGCAGCTTTGTAAGAGTTTCATTCTCACCCGTGCGTGTGCACGTCACACATTGAACACGAATCTGATCTGCCACGCCTTTTTGGGGTGACACCTTGTTTCTTGAATATTTGATATTGCTTGTTTTTTGAAGTCAGGCGCGTGAAGTAGACATAATCACACAGAATTTCTGACAAGTAATGATCACTTGGCTTTCTTGGCCTTTCAGATTCTGCTCATGCTCTCAATTAACGGAGTAGCAATAACTTCTTTTATCCAAAGATTGTTACAACTCCTAACACATCTTTGTTTGAGCTTTGAATCTTGTCTTAGTTTTTTGTAAAATTTAATTAAAATTAGTACGTCTATGTTAAATTATAACGCACCCAAAGAAAAAATACATGTAATCTTGCAAAGTATAGCCTTGCATTGGAGTTTAGTAAAGACGAGTTGAAGAAAAGTTGATGGTTGTGTCAGGTACGGGCGGCGCACGGCGTTCATCCTGACAGCCGTGTCGGCGGGCGTGGTGGGCGTCATCCGCGCCTTCTCCAACACCTACCTGCTGTACGTCATCCTCGAGTTCCTGGAGGCAACGCTCGGCGCCGGCGTCTACAGCACTGGCTTCATCTTGGGTATATTAGCGTATTCGGTAAAAAAAAAATTAAGCAATTTCAGTAGTAGGTACGTCTGTAGAGTGTGGTTAAAGAAAAATCTGACAATAAGTATGTCTGTAACGTAGGGATAGATATGGTTCTGGACTTACCTACTTTGTGATAGCTAAGTACTTTAGTTTTTCTAAAGATCAAGGCACTTAGGAACTTCATTTTGAGGGTTGATGCTAAAAGTCTAAGCGAATGTTTGAGTCTCAAGTTTGGTTTTCTGATTTCAGCGTTAGAGATGGTGGGCCTCAACCGGCGCGTCCTAGGCGGCAACATCATATCCAGCACGTTCGCGCTCGGCCAGGTGGTCATGGCGCTGGCCGCCTGGGCCGTGCCCTACTGGCGGACCCTCACGCTCATCATCTACGCACCTTCCATCCTCTTCGTACTCTACTACTTCGCTCTAGAGGAGAGCGTACGATGGCTGCTCAGCAAAGGAAAGAAGAAGGAAGCCGCGAGAATTATTTTTAAGGCTGCTGAAATTAACAAGAAAAAACTCTCACCCAAAACGATTAAACTATTAACAGACGAAACGGAGAGCAAAACTGTTCAAGATTCAGTAATACCGACTACAGAAGTCGATGAACCGAAGGAGCCATCGTTGTTCATGCAAGTGGTTAGGTCGAAGACGTTGGTCACTCGGCTGTTGATCTGCTCCGTGTGGTGGATCACCCTGACCTTTATCTACTACGGGCTGTCCATCAACTCGGTGACGCTGGCGGGGAACAGCTACGTGAACTACATCCTGACGTCACTGGTGGAGATCCCGGGGTACGCCATCAGCGTGGTGACGCTGGACAGGTTCGGCAGGAAGAGCTCCATCATCACGGCGTTCTTCATTTGTGGAACTGCGTTAATTTCGCTGGCGTTTATTCCTGATAGTAAGTTTGCCATTTTGATTTTTATTGATTTTAGCTATTTTCATGAATTTGCACAGCCACAGTTTTTTTAAAAGTACCTACCTACCTTTTTAGTTTCATCTTATACAGGGTGAATTTTTGAGATGGGGCAGTAAGGGCAGCTACCTTAACCGTTGTAGCTAGAGGAAAACGTTCTTAGGAGACCATCCTTAATTTTTGAAAATATTTCGACCTGCATTCACAGATTTTGAAAAAAATGTACAGTCAGCGAGAAAATGGGCCATTTACACAAAAACTTTTTTTGATGCCAATCGATCCTGTTTCATCTAAGGATAAAAAGGCTCTTTCAGACCAACTGAGGTTAGAGTACTAGAAAAGTCAGAAATCGCTAAAATGTATTTCTGAGACAAGACAGTAAGGGCTACCTTAACCGTTGTAGCTACAGGAAAACGTTTTTAGGAGACTATCCTTAACTTTTGAAGATATTTCAACCGGCATTCACAGATTTTGAAAAAAATGTACAGTCAGCGAGAAAATGGGCAATTTACACAAAAACTTTTTTTGATGCCAGTCGATCCTGTTTCATCTAAGGATTAAAAGGCTCTATCGGACCAACTGAGGTAAGAGTACTAGAAAAGTCAGAAATTGCTAAAAGGTATTTTTGAGACGGAGCAGTAAGGGTAGCTACCTTAACCGTTGTAGCTACAGGAAAACGTTCTTAGGAGACTACCCTTACATTTGAAGATATTTTGACAAAATGATGAAAAATAATGACACATGACAAAATGATTTTGTACGAAATGTATAATCAAAGTTATTTGTGTTTTCTGACTTTTGTAGTACTCTTGCCTCAGTTGGTCCCATAGAGTCTTTTAATTCTTAGATGAAACAGGATCGACTGGCATCAAAAAAAGTTTTTGTGTAAATTGCCCCTTTTCTCACTGACTGTACTTTTGTTTCAAAATCTGTGAATGCAGGTTGAAATATCTTCAAAAGTTAAGGATAGTCTCCTAAAAACGTTTTCCTGTAGCTGCAACGGTTAAGGAAGCCCTTACTGTCTTGTCTCAGAAATACATTTTAGCGATTTCTGACTTTTCTAGTACTCTAACCTCAGTTGGTCTGAAAGAGCCTTTTTATCCTTAGATGAAACAGGATCGATTGGCATCAAAAAAGTTTTTGTGTAAATGGCCCATTTTCTCGCTGACTGTACATTTTTTTCAAAATCTGTGAATGCAGGTCGTAATATTTTCAAAAATTAAGGATGGTCTCCTAATAACGTTTTTCTCTAGCTACAACGGTTAAGGTAGCTGCCCTTACTGCCCCATCTCAAAAATTCACCCTGTATAACTCGTATTTATATAGCAACTGCACAAGATACGCGTAGTTTAACATTTATAGGCGCTTTCTAAATCATATCCCTTTTGATGTTCATCTAGTAAGTAACTAAATCATAAATCATAAATCATTTATTGTTTGTGAACCTAGGTTACAGTACAGTGGTGATTAGGTAGTATTTAGATCTCTGGATTCTGGCGGTTGGCCATACAAACATTTTACAGAGGTCACAACAATTGATGGCAAGTAAGTAAGTCAGTTATTATTATTAATCCAAAATGTCAAAGATATAGATAAAAAACAAACATTAGATAATTTAAATTAAAATACAATAAATAATCCACCTACCTACCCAGTTACAAAATTACGTTTGGATCATCTAAAAACTCGTCAATAGAATAATAAGCTTTTTTAATTAGAATGTCATTCAATTTGATTTTAAATTCATTACTTAATGGATAATATTCGAATAGATATTGGGATTTTGTTACTAAGTAGCTACTTGCCAGATTTCTTTCATTACATGACCATCATTCCATACTAAAGAGTAATTGTAATTAATTGTGTGAGAGTAGCATTATCACCATAGTTGACTATGTCTTGACTATGTAGGATTAGGACCAAACAGTTACGTTTGCCTCATCACTAGTAGTTGTAGCTAGTTTGTAGCTGTAGCTTCCCACAGGCTTGCAGTGGCTACAGGTGACGCTGAACATGGTGGGCAAGCTGACGATCAGCATGGCGTTCAGCAGCATCTACATCTACACTTCGGAGCTAATGCCGACCCCGGTGCGGCACAGCCTGCTGGGGCTCTGCTCCATGTCCGGCCGCATCGGCTCGCTGCTCGCGCCGCAGACACCTCTTCTGGTAACAATACGCACAATGTGACAAATTAATGCCACATGTATGAAAAGTACTTTGAATACAAAAGCTAAACTTATTCTTTTAAATCTAATATGAGCTTTTGTTAAACACTTTGTGTGCCGCCGACGAACATAGTGCACTTGTAGCAGGGGGTGCCCTCCTTTCTAAAGGCAATGCCTTACTTTACTTTCATGTGGTATTCATTTAGAACTCATTCTATACAAGACATTATGCGAATGAATCCTTCTTCCCCGAACTTGGGACCCCAGGAGTTCAAATACCCAGAAATTTTCGCCATTTTCTGTAATGAAGATTATATTCACTTCACTTCATTACAACATAGATATGTCCTAAAACTTGAAGAGATCTTAACGTGGAAGAAACATTATAATGCAGGTCTGATACACAAATACAGGAAAAATTACAGAAAGTTTTCATTAAGCCTGTGACAAAATAACCCGATTGAATTACCTCTTTTCGTGTCGTAAAAAGGGTACTTTAGCTATAGTAGCAAACAGAAAGTGGATAATAAAACGAATGTCCACAACAGACACGGTAATGATCGCGCTATCCAATATCGGGAAGCTCTCCATCAGCATGATCTTTGCGTCCATCTACGTGTACACCCTCGAGTTGTTCCCCACGAGCTGTCGGCACTCGCTGATGAATATTTGCTCGATGGTGGGCCGCATCGGCTCCATGTCCGCGCCGCAGACGCCGCTCTTGGTACTGAGATCAGACCTTCGTAACTTTGACTTAGCCGTGGAATAGCTTGACTGTAGTGCAGTTAGTCACTAGTTGCTAAAGCTGGATAGTTGATAGGTTGACAATCGTATTGGTAGTTGGAATGTGTAGTGTAACCTGCGCAACTGTGGTACGGTGACCACGTACCTATGTTCGCACTGCGTATCATGATCTTTAAAGTTCTTGAGATCCGTTGTGTTGTAGAGACGGTTATAGGATGTTTATTATTTCAATAAAACTAGTTGTGTAGGTAGCTTTTGTACTTTTCTTTTTTTGTTAGCAGAAGTTAGCATTCTATTACGAGACAAGTTGCAATTGAAAGCCTGCTTATTAGAAATATAACTTTTTTCCTTGCGATATTTTCCTTTCATTTAATTTTGTTTTTAAATAACTACCAGTTAAAGATGCGTCAATTATTCCACAGAATTTATCACCAACTGCATCATGATACCTGTTGTATAATAGCACATTTCTCACAGATGGAGTACTGGGAGTCCCTTCCGTACCTGGTGTTCGGCGTGATGGCGGCCGTCTCCGGCTGCCTGATGCTGCTGACGCCGGAGACGCTGCGCATCCGCCTGCCCGACACCGTGCGCCAGGCCGAGAATATCGACGTAGCGCCGCGCACCAAGCATCCCACAGACATCATTGTCGATTAGACTGTATCGACGCTGGAGACGAAGCACATGGATGAAGAGACATGAGACCATAATGAACTAACTATGGATATTGCAGTCAAGTCACAAGAATATCTACCTGATAGAAGTTATGATGAGAAATCAAAGACATGGATGGAGATGAAGGACACGGATAAAGAGGCACGAGACCATAAACTAACTATGGATTTTGCAAACTAGGCACAAAAATATTTACCTGATAGAAGTTATGATGAGAAATCAAAGACATAGGTCGAAAAAGGTCAGTTTTGTGCCTAGAATCAAATATGAAGCTGACATCATCGTCTGTCAGCTACACCCAAAAATCTACCACATGCACCTGGTAAGGTGTTGTAGACTGGAACCAGAATAATATATTCTACTACTACAGATAATGATGCAAAAGTTGAAGAAACATTTGTGTTCTACCTTGCACCAAGCAACAAACTGCCACAGTGTGGCACTTTGACAATATGATGATTAGATCATGATGCTTGGTCATATCGCCTCCTCGAAAGTGAATAATACAGAAGCATTATCAGAGACTTGTCGTCTACCTCCGCTCCAAGCAACGGCCGAGGGCATGCAAGATTTAGTATCATGCAATCAAACCCAGAAAATAGAGTTATATTGTCTTCTCTCTATCTCCCTCAGTATTCAAATAATTAATATTTTCCCGTAAGATACGTGATCTCAATACCTTTACTTTCCTCCGGCATTTAGAAGTTCATAAAAAACGATTTTAATTTTTTTTAGAACTACTCGTATAGCAGCCAGTTTTGGACTTACAGTTGCCAGTTCTTGGTTAAATATTCCTTTTATTCATAATGGACTTTTAGCTCAAATTCCTTAACACATTTCCTGCTCTGCCTTGCACGGGTGCGTTGCGGGCACTGAACGCGATAGAGTAGGTACCTATAGTGTATACCTAATCTGTTGCCATATCCTTTCATTAGATTGTTGCCATTCACTAAATTGACAATTGTTCAACAAAAAATAATACCTTATTTCGACGGGGATACAAATAAGACTGCTGTACTAGCTAAGAAGGTGAATCCGAAGTATCGAGCATAATGTTGATGCAATAATACCAACTTTGATTGTAGTACAAATGGATACCGAGATACAAAATGAATTATATGAAACTAAATTAGTATTATTTATTTTAGAATTTATGTAACAATAACTGTAAAATGTAGCGTTAACATAATAATTTAAGATATTATTTTAAAAGTAGGTACCTCTGACAATTTTATAAAGATGTTTAAATACTTACTATTTTTTTTTATTTGAGGCTTTGCGTCCAGGAGGTATGGTTTTATTAGATGCAATGTTAATATTACCCGACATGATGAAAAGAGCTAACATAGCATACTAAATACAAAATTGGCATAATAAAGGGAAACCTAGATCAAAGCTCAAACCAGCGGACTTAAAAAGGTCGCTGAAACTGAATCACATTATGAAATTAACTGTAATGCCGTCACTTTTCGCTCTCAGTCAATAAAAAGAGATGGCAATAGTTCAATTCCTATATTGCGATTCTGCAATAGCGACCTTTACAGGCCCGCAGTCCGTTTTCACCCATTGTTGGGTGCAAAGGGACTAGTTTGATTAATTATTATGATAATGACAATGACTAGGTACTTCTACGACGTAGAAAAGTGTGGTCGCGTGAAGATAAAAAATATTGAGACCTAATAAGTTTTACAAAACAACACTAACATTCTGCTTACGTGAAATTAAAAAAAAAATATCATTGGAAAAAGGGCAAAAATTCAAAACTAATTTATTAGTAGGACCACTATGATGACTTTGAATCGTCCTAAGGCTAGGTGAGATGATTCTACTCCGGTAAATTAAGTTATCTTCACACAATATCATTGAACAATCATTATAATCGACTTCATTAATATGATAGAAGTACTCATCGCTAGAATTCCTCCGATTAGATACCTACGGTCCAGTTACCAACTCAGGAATAAGAATAATACAGTAGGTTAAATGTTGCATTTCAGTGACAACTTATACTTAGGACTGAGCAATTGCATAGTGTTCTGTGGCAAGTGTTTAGCGTTATAAGTTAAGCATGGAACTTCCGTGCTTAACTTATATTTTCATCTATCCGTGCTGCCGGCACGTTAAATATTCTAAGCCATGACGAGGGCTTTAAGGTGGCTTATAAAGTCTGTCACCATACTCACCATAGTGTTTGCCACTAATTTATACAAACACTAGGTTTCGCCCGCGGCGTCTCTCGTGTGATACCTATCCTGATAAAAAGTAGCTTATGTGTTATTCCAGGTCATAAACTATGTATATTTCAAGTTTCATTAAAGACCGTTCAGTAATTTTTGTCTGTACCTAACAAACATCCATACAACTATTTCTAAATTCATAATATTAGTCGGATAAGATAGGATAATACGATAGTGGGAAGTCAATCTAAATTAAATTAAAGCTTTTAAAAAGCTCACTAAAGTAAAGGTTGGACCGCCGAAGACATGAATATAATGATAAGACGACTGAAGGTGATCCATGTGGTTTTAATGAATAAATGCGTATTGACTTTGATTAAGCTGAAAGCACTTGAGTCCGTCTCTGTCCCCTGCAGTAGTCGGATTAGTGAGATACACATCAGCCGCTGATGTACTGAGATAAGCTTCATAATAATGTAGGTACTACTTACCTACCTACTGTTGGCAACAACATGATAAGAGCTCGTTTTATATGGCTTTCTAGGATTTGCATGTAATGAAGCTGCCATTTTCAGGCAAAGAATAAATAAATAAGTGGAAAGGTAATAGCTGCTTCCCAATCGCCACCCGGACCCACGGTACCACCGCCCGTACTCATACTGATACCGTGAGCATAATTTCTACGGTAACGGTACCACCCTAGTGCTAAACGAAATGGACATGATGAGCATAATAGGATTTTTCAGAACTAACACCATATTGAGGTTTCATAACACAGCTGAACATGGCGGATTATCGAAAGACCAGTTGTTGCGTTATTAAAGTGATATGAGTAATGTCTAGGTACTAATATTAATTTAATTTAAGAAAACACACAAAGTGCTCATATCTTGATATTATCGTCGAAGTTAAATAACATTCTCTGAGTGTCGAGTGAGTGACAAAAAATGGGTGGGTGACCGCTAGTGACATTAAAAACAGAGCTTCTGTGCTTCACTTCAAATAGCCAGCCCCAACTATAAGCCGATTCTCCATGACATGGCCTTTTCTAAGCGGCCTAAAAACTTAGCCATTAGAGTTGGCCTCAAGATGTCTTTCTGATATTAGGTTTTAGACTTACCTAATTAGTTTAAGTAGCAACAATCGCAAAAACGCCTTATCGATAAAAATAAAACAAGAATTTATCAGGCAACCAGCCTTTGGATTGTGATAAGTTAGGGGCTCATTCGGCCGGGGTCCGCGGCGCGCCACGCTCGCTCTGGTAGACATGTCCGAAAGTAGGAAGGTTAGCATCGCGGAGGGCAGCATGGCCGGCGAGGACAACGGCCCCAGCAGGAAGGCCAGCATGACCAGCGAGGGCACGACGAGGAAGGCCAGCTCGGCCGGCAGGAAGGGCAGCGTGCTGCCACCGAAGGCACTCGACCTGGATGACGTGCTGATCAACGAGCTGGGCCAGTTCGGCCGCTTCCAGTTCTACAACATCTGCCTGGTTGCCTTCCCCATTATTGCATCGGCTTTCATGAGCGAATACATTTTCTCAGCAGCTGCCATTCCACACAGGTTCGTAAACCAGTCACCGCAATAGTCTTAAATTTTTTTCAGTCTCGTCTCATCAGGTTGGTTTACGATCTCGGACGAAGTAACCACGGGACGCGAATTGCCATATGTCCCACTTGCTGGGGGGGAAGGGAGCCAACTGTCACACATGACATATTTTTGACATAATGATGATATATTTCTGTCATACATGAAAACTTATAGTGATACCACTATCATAATTTTATGTTCCCCGATTTGAAAATATTTTGTTGAGACGTGTAGCACACTTTGTCTTTAGGTAATCAATAAATCTTAAAATTGTAACGATTTTATTTACAGAAAGTGATCTCCCCCCAATTCTACTAGATGACAACGCCAATCATTCCGCTGCGTTTTGGTTCGATCTCATAAATGTCAGCCATTTGGTGAATAGTAGAATAGCTTTTCAAAAATGTGTTCTGCCAAAGTCCAAACCTTAGCTAAAACCTCACCACAACTGAGTCGTTTGTCATTAGTAGAATAGGAAACAGTCGAAAATCTAAAGTTTAGTTGAGGTTTTGCTTGAGGTTGATAAAAAGTTTGGTACTAGAATTGACACCCTGCTAATTAGTTAAGTTTATTTATTTATTTATTTATTTATTTATTTATTTAATACAGTTATGACAGAAAGCTTACAGTAAGAACCAAAGCGCTATCTATCTTAATTAAAACTTAAATACAATCTCAGAGAGTTAAATATAGTTAAGTAAGTAGTTAACTTTACAAAGTAGGGACCTACATCACCTACATCTTTAGATTTCTCAACATGTTCTTACATTTATAGAAATATACCTACCTACCTAATATATTTTACTAGCAGCGTCCTCGCGGCGGCTTAGTTTTTGTGTGAGAAAAAGAGAAAAATGATGTTGCTTGTCACAATTTTTACATTATAAACTTTTAGTTAATCTTAAAATAAAGCTCTATCTACTTACTCTAAAAATCTGTACCTACCATAAAATATTGCGAGAAAATATACTGGTATCACTACTACCAAATTTACTTTTGACATGACTTTCATAGGGATTGATAAAGATCGATATTGGAGATGTCGATGTTTTTTACACTAACAGTAGAAAATGTGTAGGTACCTATATTAGGTTACAAGTTTTTTACCATTTCTATCCAAAAAAATACTTGTAATAAAAGACTAGGTAAAATCCAGTTGATCTAATGTCTTGTAAAGCTTATAATTGTTGATTATAAAATTAAATAAAAAAAATATTGCTGAACATTTCACACAGCGCCATCTAGCCCCAAACTAAGCAAAGCTTGTACAATGGGAACCAGATAACTGATAGAATACTTATATATCTTTTGTAAATACATACCTATATAGAATACTTTATAACACCCAGACACAGAACAAACATCTATGTTCATCACACAAATGTTTGTCCTGAGTGGGAATCGAACCCACGACCTACAGCGCAGAAGGCAGAGCTACTACCAACTGAGCTAAGAGGCCAGTCAAATTGTACCTAATTGTACCTAGAGTCCGCGTCAGCACTAAGTGCTACGGCAAAAGCGGGAACTAATAGTTTTATTTACTTTAATAAGCTCTTTTAGTCACGGTCGTTCAGTTGTTCTGATGTGTAGAATTAACTAACGTACAAACTTGCATAATTATGATTGTTCAAGCCGCATTTGGACAGTTAGTAATTTTTAACCTAACCTAGCTCTGTGATAGCAGCGCCGCGTCTATCGGACTTTAGTGGGGGCGCGCACTCTACCTATTGTTATAATGTTCAAACGGCTGAACCGATTTTGATTAAGCATGTCTATGAACCATTACTAATAAAAAACCTGCTTTCAAATAAATAAAAACCGCATTCAAATTGGTTCACCCTTTTAAGAACTACGGTGCACACATACAAACATAAACACACACAGCGGTCAAACTTAGACACCTCTTTTTGAGCCGAGGGGCGGGGGGAGGGGGGGGGGGGGGGGGTAGAAATAAGTCAACAAAAAGTTTATAGGTACTTCATCATAATCATCCGCAGCACAACTCGACTTCCCCCATTGCAGGATATAGGCCTCTTTTTGGTCGTGCCACTGTGTTTGTTCTCGGCTTTGTGCTAGGCTCATCCACTGCGTGCACCAGCACGACATTGTCGGGCGCATTTTACTTACAATATAATCGATCGAGCGAGCGAAGCGAGCGAAGATCTTAGTGGTAAGTTGGGCGATTTTGCTTTGTATGTTTGTATGTATGTTTCACGAATTGTTGTTCGCGCATAACTGTCGAACCGTTCATCCAACCTGCATGAAACTTAGTAGGTCAATAGGTTGTAGTAAGGAAATTTACGGTGGAGCATATGAGCTTAATCGATGAAGGGGTTGTGAAGATATTAGGTTCCCAAGGGGGTAATTTTTTTTTAAAGTTACACAAATATATTGAGTGGGGTGTCATATGAAAGGGCTTGTTTTGTACATTCCAAAATGGTTTTTATTTTTAGTCTAGGATGTATAGTTTTTGAAATACGACCAAAGAACAAAAACTACGAAACCAGAGCTGCAAGAGCTCCCGTTTCATAGAGTTTCGATGTCTTCGTAGCTCATTGACTGGTCGGTCTTAGAAAGAGAGTGGCGTCGTTGCGGTTTGGTTTGCAATGATTTTAGTTGCTACTTGATTTATTTTCTTAAAAAAAAAAAAAAAAAATCTTGGTAATGAATGAAAATAATTGTCCGGGAACCTGAAAATAAATTACGTACGTAGGTTACGTTAGGTAAGCTAAACTTGGTAGGTCAATAGGTTGTGCTATGAAAATTTAAGGTGGAGCATAAAACTTAGGCCTTTACATCTTTTACAAGATGATTTATACAGTGTCAGGAGGCAATCTTTGCCTACACTTAACGGGACACTGTAGTGCCTGGGACAATGTTGGGATGGAGTAGGCTTGCCCAGCACCTACACCATCCTCTCAGCTTAACCGGCCATATCCACAGGAAAGACATGGTCAATACGTGTGGGGCTGACTAAGCCGCGGGTTTCCTCACGATGTTTTCCTTCACCGTTCAGAGCTCGTGCGCATATAAATTTTTCGAAACGAAAAATCCATTGATGCACGGCCAATGAGCTTAATTAATAAAGAAAAGGGGTTGTCAAGATATTGGGTTCCGAAGGGGGTAAAAAAAAATTAAACAAATATATTGAGTTAAAGTGTCAAATGAAAGGTCTTTAGTTGTACATTCCAAAATAGTTATTATTTTTATTCTAGGACGTATAGGTACCTAGGTACTTTTTGAAATACGACGAGAATTCATATATTAAATGAATGAAAAATTAGACACGACATTATGTATGGCATGCATGCCAGTATTTTTTAACATAACGAGCTAGCGTAATAGGCATACTGGGTAGTAATAGCACTTGAAAGTATAGGGGTAGTCAGAAGAAAGTCCAAATGTAAGCCATCTACGGTGCGCGAGATCTCAGTTCGGGGCGAACTACTAGTTACAACAAATAAATTATAGAAAAAGTAGGTAGGCACACGAAAACGTTGAAAATCTTAAGCCCCTACATTGTGAGCGTGGGAACTTCTCATTCTACGCACACTTTGAAATTTTACACTCACACATCTGCAACTCGTAGCGTAGTACGCATGCACACTAACGTTTATTCGTTTGTTTGTTTCTCATTGCGCGTCATCGCTGTAGCATTTGTAAGCATGTCCTAGAAAATGCGCAATGTATACCGGCCGGCGTAAATGTCATGGTGAGTGTTTGTTGCCTAAGGGTGGAGCCATAGTGTAAACCGGGTTGACGCTATCCAAGTCGGTTGCACGGTTCGAAATTCGAATTGAGTCTATATTCGAACCGAACTATTAGGTAGGTATTATAAATTGAAGCTGTAGGTACATCCGATATCTGTACATTCAATCAATTTTGATTTATTAAACGCTATAAATATTATTTAATTGATGTACCTACCTACTTGTAGGTAAACATAAAAATCGGTCGAGCCGTAGGTACCTACTTGAGTTATCGTGTCAGATTCGGTTCTAGAGCACACTAGCAACTTCCGATTGGTTTCATTACTTTGTGCATTGTCATAATGATGATGGAAGGTTTATAATATAGTGAGATAAGAAGTATGTAGGTAACTTGGACGAACTAAATATCAAGACCCCGATTTCGAGCGTCAAAACGCCAAAAAAAAGTCAACCAACTGTTGGTTGACTTGTTCGTTTCGCTCATTCAGTCGCGCTAAGGTCGTTGTACTGTAAACATGAATTTGGCGGCAAACAAAAATGGTGATTTGTGCCATTAAAGTGTGCAGGAATTACAAAGGATGACTAAAAATAAATGAGGAAGTTACATAGCATCGGTAAGTAAACTATAAATAACTATAAGTTATGAAAACAAGAAAATAAAACTTTGTAATTTTTACCCGGCTGACTGTCAAGTCACCCGGGTTATGTAGATCGCGCGTTTCTATGTATGTGGGTTCGTTCGTATGTAAGTAATATACTTTATTACCACGTTTCTCCTAAACGGCTGGATGGATTTTGATGAATGAGGTATCGTTAGAATCGTCTCCATCTCGATTGTGCTCTAGGATACTTTTTATTTCGATAAATCAAATAGTGCGGCTAAAAAATGCAACAATGTGTGAATTTTCAAAATGAAAATCACGCTATCATATCAAAATTCATGTCAAAATCAAGAGGTTGGTAGACTGATATCAAATATATATTTTTTTAAAATCTAACATGACATCTCCGAAGATTAAATCGAGTCTCAAAATTTTTGAATATCTATTTTTCGCCCTAAATAGAATTGCTAGCCAAAACGCATACTAAAATTTTCTATTTAGTCACACGCAACGGTTAGAACAAACTGCATCGAAATTGGTTCAGCCATTTAGGAGATATCTCATATTTAAGAAATAACTTACGCATTTAATTTAGGTACCTACCTGCTCGCAGAGCCATCTGTGTGTCAACTGTGACAACAACGTTTAGGAAAATGCGCACGGCATCGAACCCTAGATACCTACATAATAATAAAATTGTAATTTAATTTTGTTTTGTGATTGATAACTGATAAGATAATGCTGTTTCCAACTTTTCAGTTCAGTCGGGTTTTTTTATTTTTGAATAAATTGCTTGTATCCTAACATGTTCTAAGGGAGTGTACACATTGCGTTTTCTGCCGCGCGTTTTTGAGCTGCGCGTTTGTATCGATACAAACGCGCGTTCGCAACGCGTTTTTTTTCCATACAAAAGCGAACCGGGAGGGGCTGCACGGGGGGCTGCGCGTTCGCATCGCGTTCGAATCGCGTTTGTATCGATACAAACGCGCTGCAAAAAACGCAATGTGTACACTCCCTAAGAGGGTTGCCATAATTATTCTTTGATTTTACCCATGTGAAAGCGTGAGCAAATAAAAAAAAGTGTTGAATCCAAGGATTTTATATACAAACAGGATGGTTAAGTCGACTTTAATGTAAAAGGGACTTTGAACCTTAACACGACTACACAACGATCTATTATAATTTAATCTTGGTTATAAGGATTGTTGGTCTTGTTGAGAGGCTTTCTTGGTAGCTTTGTCTCTTTCACACTCGTTGTTGGATTAGTAGTGTGCCCAAGTCATTGACAGGATATTTTTACCTTATTGATTTCGATCCTTGGTTTCGATCCTTGATTTCGATCCTTGGTTACCATTCTGGATTTCGATCCTTGATTTCGATCCTTGATTCTTGAATCTTGAATCTTTGAAGTGACAGCTGTCAAACTTCAAACCGCCATATCTCATGAATTACTCGTCCTAGACTCCCCGTTCTCAGTTCAAATGAAAGCTTTGACCAAGATCTTTATTTGAACTGACAGCTGTCAAACTTAAAACGGCCATATCTCGGAAACTACTCGTCCTAGACTCCCCGTTCTCAGTTCAAATGAAAGCTATGACCAAGATCTACATTTCAGATGACAGATGTCATTTTGACAGCTGGCACTTAAAAAGAAGATCTTGGTCATAGCTTTCATTTGAACTGAGAACGGGGAGTCTAGGACGAGTAGTTTCCGAGATATGGCTGTTTTAAACTTTGAACTGACAGCTGTCAAACTTAAAACGGTCATATCTCGGAAACTACTCGTCCTAGACTCACCGTTCTCAGTTCAAATGAAAGCTATGACCAAGATCTACATTTCAGATGACAGATGTCATTTTAACAGCTGTCACTTAAAAAGAAGATCTTGGTCATAGCTTTCATTTGAACTGAGAACGGGGAGTCTAGGACTAGTAGTTTCCGAGATATGGCTGTTTTAAACTTTGAACTGACAGCTGTCAAACTTAAAACGGTCATATCTCGGAAACTACTTGTCCTAGACTCACCGTTCTCAGTTCAAATGAAAGCTATGACCAAGATCTACATTTCAGATGACAGATGTCTTTTTGACAGCTGTCACTTAAAAAGAAGATCTTGGTCAAAGCTTTCATTTGAACTGAGAACGGGGAGTCTAGGACAAGTAGTTTCCGAGATATGGCCGTTTAAGCTTTGAACTGACAGCTGTCAAACTTAAAACGGTCATATCTCGGAAACTACTCGTCCTAGACTCCCCGTTCTCAGTTCAAATGAAAGCTATGACCAAGATCTACATTTCAGATGACAGATGTCATTTTGACAGCTGTCACTTAAAACGAAGATCTTGGTCATAGCTTTCATTTGAACTGAGAACGGGGAGTCTAGGACGAGTAGTTTCCGAGATATAGCCGTTTTAAGTTTGACAGCTGTCAGTTCAAATGAAGATTTTGGTCATAGCTTTCATTTGAACTGAGAACGGGGAGTCTAGGACGAGTAATTCATGAGATATGGCGGTTTGAAGTTTGACAGCTGTCACTTCAAAGATTCAAGATTTCAAATTCCAGATTCAAGAATCAAGGATTGAAATCAAGGATCGAAATCAAGGATCGAAATCCAGGATCGAAACCAAGGATCGAATACTTACAAGAAAAATTAAGTAAACAAAAACCAGTATTGACCTCAAAAAATTTGAAACAAATTTTAGAGACATTTCGATATCATAACATATTTTCCCCTACTTTTATGGGAAATTTTCAAGAGCTGGTATCACTAAAAATGGATGACAATGTTGACAGGTGACGCAGCGCACCTGTATAGACAATAGAAGATTCGCATACTTGTGTGCGTAATACGCACACTAGCGTTTCAAACCTGGCCTGTTGTTCTTGTTGCGATTGAAGCGAGAGAGTCCGTCTAGACATATAATTAATCAAAGGTAGGTAAGTAGGTAATCATGGAAGGAGAAAAGAAGAGAAACATGGAAGGAGAGAAGCATGTACCTACATAAAAAAAAAACAAAAAAAAAGATTCCGACGAACGTTCTCCTTTTTCCGATGTCGGTTAAAAATAGGTAAGTATTTCCTATAACTAAAAATATGTCATACAAAGTGATGATAATGATAATTATTGCGGAGACAGTCACACCCCACCCTAAAATGTGCGTGCGTCCGTGAGCGGATGGAAAACGGACGTCCTCCCACCTCGGTATCCGCGACGACACTGCCATTTTTCGCACGTCAACGTTCCATTTATACAGCGCAGAAAGCGACGTTCGGTCCGTACCTACTCCATAGTAAAATGTATGGACGCAGGCGCACGCTTTGCGTCGAAAAATAAATAGTGTTCAGACGTAGATTTCAACTTTACGATGAGATTTAATCAAAATCTAGCGCGGTATTGCTCTTGTTCATACTTTTGTGTCTATCGTGAACAATAAAGATTTTTATAAACTCCAATGGGGATTTTCAAAAATTGGAACAAAAAAAGGTCGATTTCGGGATTTTTGATAGAGTTTATCTATTTGCTTCTCGGAAATAAGTAATTATTTTGCAATTATCTCGCGGTGTTATTGTTGGCACATCTATTGAGCTACTACCTTTTTGTTTTTATGTAATACAATTCAGCCAAACTCTTAAACTTTTGGATCTTGCAAGTGCCTTTTGGTGCATTGTCAGGGTATCGGGCCTTAATAAGATACTTAGGTGTGATTTAATACTATAAAAATTATAATTATGTTGTTATGTGCCAATTTGCACAACTACACAACTACCTAGGTACAATACAACATAATTTAGTATATTATGTAACTTCAAGAAACTTAATGTAAATGGTTTTATCGATATCGATAAGGAGTAATAATTGTACATTACCTCATCGTAATGCATAGACTCGCCACGTCAATTTTGTACCTTCGTAAACCTAAATTATTCAAAATTCGAACTATTGCTAATCGCAATAAGGCTAAACATAATTTTAAAAACCGCATTAGTATCGTGGTACTGTCTCTCAAGACAGTTGTCATTAGACAGTAGTGCATGAGTGATGTCCAAAATATAGTAATTAATAGACATTGCTAGGCAATTATAGACCGTATCCACCGTATCCGTTACGATTGAAAATTAAACAGAGATGTGACGGCAGGCGATGCGATCTTTTTCATTTTAGTCGTATATTTTTTGAATCGATGTTTTAACCTCAGTTAAAATAAAATAATGTTTATTGAAGTAGAAAATCAGCTAAAACACAAAAAAACATTTACATAATGAAATGTTACACCATATTTTAAAGATTTGAGGTGTAGTGGATTTTTATTGCACTGGTATAGCACCATAAATTGGCATTTTCATGGAGCACCTTCCTCGGTGATAACGATACGGAGACTGATAAGAATCGATTATTAGGGTAGTTTTTATTGACGGTACCTGATTTTGATTTGTCAAAGTAATCCTAGCCGTTGGCTAGAGGGGTAAGATTGGTAGGATTATAAAGGCGCGTCCCGTTCTTTCGTCCGAGTTTACGATAGATGACAGAATTTGAGGCTGTTCTATTCTTCGATTTGAGGTGATGAGTTGAACTTATTTGAAGAACTATGAACTGCTGACAATATCTTACCAAGTACGAATATGAGCAAAGACGTCGCAGAACTAAGGTTATTGGCATCATAATAATCATAATTACTTAGAACTGGTTGAAGTAGGTAAAGTTAACAATATAATTTATTGCTATCTATAGATAATGCTCAAAACATTATTGTCCAAAACTTACCTGCTTACGTGTTTATTGTTGTTTTTCTTCGTGACGTGTTGCACTGTTTATTTGATTTTACTTTTTACAGGTGTCAGATACCAGAGTGCGGTGAATCTACCAAAGACCACTTGTTTGAACCACAATGGCTGTCCAATGCTATTCCCACGAGCGGTTCAAGTTTCGCCAGCTGCGAACGGTACTCCCCCGCAGGCTCCGGGAACGGAACCCTGGGCTACTGCCCCGCCAACATCTTCGTCAACAACACGCAGGATTGCGACGGGTTCGTGTATGCCAGAACCAACTCCGTAGTTTATGATGTAAGTACTTAGATAGGTACTAAACTTTCAAGCAAAAACTACCAAGCTAGGTGACACGTAGCAGGTGAACACTCGTATCGAAACAAATAAATATAGATACCAACCTACATACATACATTGACCCATTCTTTAGATAGATAACATTTTATTTGTTTCACCATTTCATCCTTCTGGTTGATAAGCTGACAGAGAAGAGGGCACGGTACACAATCTTACTCCAGTATTAATTTGGCATTGCGTGCTAATGTTTGATATCACAGCCTCCCATATCAGCTTCGGAGTATGATACCGAGTAATTTGTTCGCAGTTCGACCTGGGCTGCCAAGAATGGCTGCGCGCGCTGGCGGGTACGCTGAACAGCGTGGGCACGCTGCTGGTGCTGCCGATCACCGGCTTCGTGTCGGACCGCTGGGGGCGGCGCGTGGCGCTCGTCATCAGCGTCAGCAACCTGGCTCTCCTGGGCCTCATCCGTGCCTTCTCCGTCAACTACCCCATGTACCTGTCGTTCCAGATACTGCAGACCGCACTAGGAGCAGGCACCTATAGTTCTGCGTATATTTTTGGTAAGTTTGCTTATCCTACATAGTTTATTCTTGTTGACATAATGTATGAAATGTAATATCATTTGAAGCCGCTAATCCCCATTTGTCTGTTTGAATTTTGTAAATAACAAATCTAAACAATGATTAGACTGCTGGATAACGAAGACCCAAATTCAGTAGAGTGCAGAATAAAAAAGTAGTAAGTGTTTAAATGAAAGATAGGTTCTTTGGAAACTATAGGCTCATGGGGATTGTGTTACTAAAAATCCCATGTATACCTATACGATAGGCGTTTGTTTCAGCTACTGAGTTAGTGGGGCCCAAATACCGAGTGATAACAAGCGCGACCTGCTCCTCCCTGTTCGCGGTGGGACAGGTGATCCTCGGCGGCATGGCCTGGCTCGTGCAGCCCTGGCGCTATTTCATCATGTCCATCCACATCCCCTGCTTCCTCATCGTGATCTACTACTGGATCCTCTCGGAGAGCGTCAGGTGGCTGCTGTCCAAGAGGAAGTATAGTGAAGCTAAAATTGTGCTGGAGACGGTGGCTAGAGTCAACAGGAAACAAATTAGTGAGAAGTCTTTGGAATCTCTGACGAACCCTCCACCGGCGCCACCAAGTGTAAGTCTTTCCTTACGATTCTCTTCTAAAATCTTTAAAAGTTAAGAGGAGTCAGAAAATGAGCATCATTGTTTCTAGTAATCTAATTATCTTTAACTGTTTGCTCAGGATGCGCCCGGGCTGATCTCAGTCATCTTCAAATCCAAGATCCTCCTACGAAGAGTGTGCACCACCCCGATCTGGTGGATCACGACGACCTTCGTGTACTACGGCCTGTCCATCAACTCGACCAGCTTGTCGGACACCATGTACCTGAACTTCATCCTGACGTGCGCCATCGAGATCCCCGGCTTCTACACCGCAGTCCTGATACTCGACAGGATTGGGAGAAAGGCCACCTTGTCTATTGGCTTCTTCTTGAGTGCGGCGTGCAACATCGCCTTCGCCTTTGTACCTGCAGGTCAGTTTGTAAAACAGTTACTGACATAAACAGCAGCTTAACATGTCCTGTCCTGACTCACTCAAACATTTGTATTCGGGTTAGTTGCATATTTTTCTTAAAGTTCTCTTATTTCCGTAAACATTTGTAAATCTATATAATCCTACTAATATTCACCTACAAATCATTAATAATAAGTAATAACCATTGGTACAGTATGCACAATGGATTTAGGCATTCGTGAAGTTAGCCGTTTCGCTGCGCAGTAAAAAATGTTGTATGAAAAGATACACATCATCCTCACCATTCTCATCCTCATCCACCATTCTCATGTATGTATGTAGGTAGACTATAAATTAATTACGTACCTAAATGCCTATTTAATTTGACTACCTACGAAGGTACATATTTACTATATCAAGTAGGTAAGTATGCATTAGTAATTCAGTATCATTCGCTTATTTACTTATCTTTATTTTAATCCGATCACACGTTCCTTTGACGCACGTTTTAAAGCTAATCTCTATTATTTTATTTAACATATTATAGATAGCCTATATGTACTTAATGAAGGCTATCTTGAGATAAATGATTCCGGCTAAAACCGACTTCGTGTTCAAAAATAACATGTTTTCTTTTGATAACATATTTTTCTTGTAACATACTTAATCGAGAGCTGCTTCAAATGAGCCTAAACACGGGTAATTTACAGTAATTCACTGAGGAGATCCGTTCAATAGCTTCTGAGTCCTGACTCTGATCCTGCAGTGCGATTCAGACTTCCGAAAATGCATCCGATTCGATGATTTTCATCGGAAAGTTGACGATTTTTCAGGGAATTAACGACAATGCCTTAAAAAGTCCGTTAGCAGAGTTAGCCACTAGCTCATATGGACATGCATATCATCAATGATCTTCTATATAAAGAGGTCGATGCGTCGTACTCTGCGTGGCGAACAAAAGTCAAGCTATTTAGCTTGAGTCAACTCAGTCGCACATTGTCCTGCTGCGTTGTTAGATACACGCATTTACACGCAGCACGCACATAAACTATCTCTTTCTGACAACGGGGTTTTATAAATCTCTCCTATATTTTAGTTTTCTTGACAAAGCTGCTTTTATTTTACTTAAGTAGCTACTTATAACAAAATTTCGCCGCATTTTAAAGCTTTTTTTAATTTATTTATTTAATCGTATGACAAAATTGAAATAGGTGACTTTTTTTCAAGAAAATAAAAAATTAAAAAATCGTCGCTTTTTTTAATGAGTCATCATCATCATCATTAGCCTATAGCAATCCACTGCTGGATATAGGCCTCCCCTAATGAGCGCCATCGCGCCCTGTCTTCAGCTTGACTCATCCAACTTGTGCCGTGCAAACGTCGCTATTGGTAAACTCTCTATGCATACCTACATGCATTAACAAGATGAGTACCTAATGTTTGGTGCAGAGCTGACGGTGCTCCGACTGGTGCTGTTCCTGTCTGGCAAGTTCGGCATCTCGGTGGTGTTCACGTCGCTGTACCTCTTCACGTCGGAGCTGTACCCCACACAGTACCGGCACACCCTGCTCGCCTTCTCCTCCATGATCGGCCGTGTTGGCTCCATCACCGCGCCACTGACACCCGTGCTTGTGAGTATTCTTTCACCCAGACACATGAGGAAAGAGAGTAGGTAATTCAGGCCACCAAATGAGCTTTTTATCATCAAAGTTTCAATTAAATTGAAATCCCGTACCTAATAATATTTATCAAATCGCGAAAGCTTAACAAATTTAATGAAATTGGTTCGGTTACTGCACAACTTACAAATTACAAAGTTCCTATCAGAATACGATTTATACATAGATACTAGAAACTACCTTAAATCCTTAATATACAGTATTTTACTTAAAGGAAACATTCCTTTATTTTTAAAAAGAAACATAACTGCATTCAAAGATTTTCTAAAATTCGCTTGCTTCACCCAAGAATCGAACCAGCTAAAAATTCAAAAATTAACCACTCCCTTTTTTATTCCACTAGTCGATACATTCAATACTAAAGATAAAACTTCTCAAAGAAATATGAGGTCTTACACTCGTCTGTCGTACAAGAAATCCATGAAATCTAATATTTAGTACATAAGGGCTTCAATTGCAATTTAGCTCTACAGTGGAATGCTGAGAGGTATCCAGTAGTGTGATTCAGACCTTCTCGGGATGTATTCCGAATTCGAAAAATAACTTTTCTTCGCTGAAAAACCGTCAAGTTTTCGGAGAAAATCATCGAATCGGATGCATTTTCGGAAGTCTGAATCTCACCTCAGATAGACAAATACCGTCTAGAAAAGTTTTGTCGCGAATAGTGAAATAAAAAATTAATGAAAAAAATTGTGAAAATTAATGTTAGATTTCATGATCTTTTTTATTTATTAAACCAAATGTGTGTTAAAAAGATTATATCCTGACATTAATCCTATCGATTAGTGGTATTAAATAGAGCGAGGTTTGTTTTTTAATTTTTAGCTGGTTCGATTCCGGGTGAGGCAAGCGAATTTTAGAAAATCTATGAATGCAGTTTTGTTTCTTTTTAAAAATAAAGGAATGTTTCCTTTAAGTAAAATACTGTATCTTAAGGATTTAAAGTAGTTTCCCTCCGGGGCCCATTCATTTTTCCACCCTGTACATAGGTACATCAAATAGGGTATTTTCGAAGAATAACATAGTGTTCTTATTGTAACTTGTCAAGCTTCAAGGTACTAATGTTGTGTTGATAGTGCTGTCGAAAGCCCTTCAGAATCTGCAACGCACATGATGTACCTATTCTTCGGTTACGTAATCTTCAGGTGGGTCGCTTGTAGCTCACTTTAGAGTCCCTATTTCCTATTCATAATTTTATGTCAAAACGCCGGCAAAACAGATTTAGCAGCCAACTGAGCTCTTCGGAAACCTCTAAGTCTATTATGAATAACAGGGTATTTTATAAACACTTAGCTTACTCCCTATAACCTACCTACCCCTTCTCTATCTTGTAAATGGAACATATTAAAGCAGTTTGTACTTGTATGTGTAGGCGGAGTACTGGCAGGGCACGCCGTCGGTGTTGTTCGGCGCGATGGGCATGTTGTCGGGCCTGCTGGTGCTGACGCAGCCGGAGACGCTGGGCACCAAGATGCCCGACACGCTGGAGGAGGCTGAGGCGTTGGGCACTCCACAATCCAAATTGAAATCATAGTCAGAACTTTTTTCTCTTGGAGCCTGTTTCAATATTCTTATCTCTCTGTGGTTTTGCTGTACAGTTCGCAAAATAACAGATAGATTGAAATGAGCCGTTATGCTACGGCCCTATAGCGATAGGTAAGACAATTTGAGTTTAATATGCGCCATGATCACGGGTAACTAACAGAGTGAGTTACCCGTGATCATGGCGCATGCAACTGCGTCGAAATATCGGGAAGCAAGAAAACTCAATAATCATGGTAATTATTCCGTTGATAATAATATTTATGTTCGTAACCATGATAGTTTCAAAAGTTATATTACAATTTGAGTTGTCGCAAAACGTAATGTGCAACATTCAAACAAACTCGAACTGAGTTCGTGTCTCTGTAGGTTTTGAAAGTTAAAATTGAAATTGCTGTAAGTACCTAAACAGACATCAAAGGGTTTTTTCGCGACCACTGGACATGAATCTTCGCACGTCATTGGCTGTAGCATTACGTAGGCTGACTGATTGATCATAGCAGCGTTGACTTCCATCTTTGCGAAAGTTTTTATTTATAACTAGCTGACCCGGCAAACTTCGTATTGCTTCAAGCATACCTAAATGGAGAGAAAGCATGTATAAAGGGAAGCAGAGAAGCATGGTAGGAGAGAAGCAGAGCAGCATGGAAGAGAGAAAACCCATACCCATATCCATATCACCAAAAAGTTGAATGAAGGTCCTGACTCCATCATCATATCAGCATTGTGTTTCACTCATCAAGCTCTTTCATTTGATACCCATATCACTAAAAAGTTTCATGGAACAGGTCCTGACTCCATCATCAGATCAGCTTGCTGTCACCATATTATTAGATTGTAGTCAGAACTATACAGACATGCTGAGTTCCTAGTTTCAACTCAATCGGCCTTTTTATTGAGGAGTTCTGTTGAACAGCTCCTGACTCCATCAGATCGTGACCTTGAAATTTTTACGGGACAATATTTAAAGTACCTACTTTCTAACAAAAAAAGAATCAATGAAATCGGACAACGCGTTGATGAATTACAACCAGATACTCATTTTGACTTTCATCCCCTCTCCCTAGGGAACCGTGCTAAATTTCGGGATAAAAAGTATGCTATATTAGACCTCGTAGTAAGCACTCAAATAATACCAAGTTTCATTTAAATCCATCCAGTAGTTTCGACGTGATGCGCGGCCAAGATACAGACAGACAGACAGGCAGACAGACATGAATGAAAAAAATTACAGTTTTGGCTTCAGTATCGATTTATAGAGTGCCCTCGAAAAAAAATTTTCAAAATATCTTCAATGTACAGAATTTGACCTGTTACAGTTTTATTATAAGTATTGATGATTGATTGATTGATATTGATTGATTGATGATTGATGATCTGAAACTCTGTACAGTGCCTCGATCGCCAGTATGCACAAGTTTACTATTCGATCCGTGACTGAAGTATAGTCTCTCAAATGTATGGGATTCCGGTGCAGCGCCTCCAGTGGTAACTTGACTGAACTAAAATCCCAATACATTTGAGAGACTTATACTACAGTCACGGATCGAATAGTAGACTTTGTGCATACTCGTGCTCGAGGCCCAGTTGATCTATTTCATGTTTGTTTCATAATATTTCGTTTGAGTAGGTACATTCACATGCACATGTCTAAGTTTGTGAGTTTACAGGTACCTCGAACGAACCCCAAAAAGTTTGTAGAGTAGGATTCAGGCCTCAAGTCCTACGGCAAAAACGGGAACTAATTGTTTTATTTACTTTATTATGCTCATTTAGTCAAGGTCGTTCAGTTGTTCTGGTGTGTAGAGCTAACGAACGTACAAACTATCATAATTATTATTGTTCAAGCCTTATTTGGACAATTACTTAGTAATTTTTTACATGACCTAGTTCTGCGATAGCAGCGCTTTGTCTATCGGACTTCAGTGCTGAATCCGACTCTACAACAATCATAACGTACAAACATCAAATTGTTCTGTAGTGGTTTTTCAATATTTTTTCCTCCTACCCATTGTGGATAACCTTGCACGCAGGCGAAATCCTGAGGACATCAATATTTGTAGGTAATTTAAGGTTGTAGATTATGATAAGTTAGATAGTAAATTATCAATATTTTGATAATTTATGGATATTATTATATACTTACATAGATAAGGCTACATTGTATTATTAATATTTAAGGCTAGTGTAACGTAAGGTCAAGTGTGATGAGACTTATTTAACAAAATACACTTCAAATTGTTTTTTTTGTTGAAGATATTTCATTTAACATCCTAAACGAAACGTGATCACGGCTGTATCTCCAAGGTGCGGTAGACGTTCTCATTTCAGGTATTCATGATCATTTGAAGATGTCTATGGGGTTAGTCAGAGGCACGTCTAAATACATTTTGGTAGATGCTCACATTTTGCAGTAGTTAGTGTTAAATACTTGACAGGTTGCATGTTTTCCTTAACATTTAAGTTTCCCAACTTGTACCACCTGGTACAAACATTTTCAGTACGAAATGGGAACTACTCCATTTCCCGGAATTTCACATTCACATCAAACATTAATTAAGTGAGATTGGAATGTCCAAGATTAAATTAAAAGATATGTTACTACGCCTTGGCATACATGATAATGGCACTATAATCTTGGTGACAAGAACCACAGTATAAGGAAGGGTGATTAAAATATGAATACTTTATTAAAAACTAATGACTTTATTAAAAACAAAATTCGAGTAAGTCGTCAAAGATATAGTAAAAACATTAACTTGTGACGTTGCTTATTACAATTTATGAAATACTAGTGAACGCCCGCGGCTTCGTCCGCGTTGACTACTTTTTTATCCCACGGGAACCATACATTTTTCCTGGATAAAAAGTAGCCTATGTGTTACTCCAAAACTTTAACTATCTACTTTCCAAATTTCATCAAAATCGGTTTAGTAGTTATAGAGATACGTGGTAACAAACACACACACACACACACACACACACACACACACGGACTTTCGCCTTTATAATATTAGTAGGATTAGGCTTTTTGAAATTTTCACATAAATTAACTTAAGACAAATAAGTAGTGATAATTATGTAAATGCAAATAAAAGTTACAATTTCCATACTTAGCCCGAAAAGAAAGACTGAAATACTTCTACCGGTGACTTTACGATCAAAAAACAACGTTGGAGAATTATATATAACATTAGCAGATTTAAAAAAAAATTACTTATTTAATATAAATCAGTAGTGCAAATAATTATATCTGGCATTTATAGCTGAAAGTTTAATGAACAGTCTAGGCCTGCAACCGGTTTTGCAGACAATTTACTACTTTTTCAACATTTATTTTACACATTCTCTTAAGTTTATCCAATAGATATCCAACCTTTGGATAGTATAATTTATTTTGTAAACAAAACTGTTTATTAGTTATTTTATTAAGTTACACTATAACTATAATTATTATCATACAAAATTGAGACGCCATAAAAATCCTCCATAGGTACATCAGTTCATTGATTACACTTAAAATTCGAGTAGTCACTATCACAGAAATAACAGCAGTTAGTTCACAACCCAGGTGTCCCTAAAGGCTCAACCACACGCTGAGCCAGCCTAAACCAGCGCGAGCGAAGGCGAGTCGACGCAAGGCGAGTGCTACCGTCCACACGCTTGGCGCGTCTATGCATAGACTCGGCCAGCTAGGCGAGCGATGGCAAGGCGAGGCGAGTGGTGCTGCTCACACGTTGGCACTCTCTGTCACTCGGCGAGCCTGGGCCAGCGTGTGGTTGAGCCTTTATAGCGCGTACACACACACGTTGGGCCAGGGTCGCATTGCCTCTCTATCGCTCTCGCCTTGAATCGATTCGGCTTCTCGCTCGCACTCGCCTAAGCTGGCCTAGGCTGGCCCAACATCTGTACGCGCCTTTAGAAATTAGTCAACCCCATTTCGTCACTGTTCACTTTTATCGTTACACTAGAACCACACGTATGGTATGAAGTTACCCATAATTTGATAAATTAATGTCAGTTGAGCGAGCTCACTCGATAAGGCTCTAGCACTGAAGTCTCAAATAATGAAATGAATGAAATGAAATTTATTGCTCAAATGCAAACTATTTAACATTTTGTCTATGTGCCGCTTACTTCAAATCAGTCTGATAAGTTTCAGCGGGGCTAAAATGGCCGCTATAACAGAATCACAAAAGGAATTGCAATATAAGCCGTTCTTGTCACTCTCAGTCTATGAAAAGTATACCTAGTTATATAAATAGGAATTAAACTATACGGCATATAGTTCAATTCTTTTGTGATTCTGTTATAGCGGCCTTTTTAACACCGCAGTATCCCAAGCCCCCAGCAATTCACACTTCTCGGAATGTATTCTGAAACTGATGTTTCTTCAACTTTTCGAAGAAAATCATTCGGAATTATTATCAGTAGTCTGAGTCGCCCTGCAGGTCTATTATAATTGGTCCACCACAATACACACGAAGTCACACTTGGAGTCTTCCACGATACTGATAAGCTAAAATGGCCGCTACGAAATTCTTTTTATGAATCGAAATTCTAAATTTAAAATTACACCAAAGTTTTTCATAAAACCAGTTCGTCATATGAATCAAACAAAGGAGTTGATAAGTGACCACTTTAGTCTCACTGCTGGCACTGATTAGAGTTCACACATCTGGTCTAACACCTTCGAAAGAAATTGACGGTTTTCTAGAGTCATCATTCTTCCTGTCAGCGGTCACCGGCACCGCGACGGTAGTGAGTGTCGCGGGTGTGACGTCATCATCTACGACGGTGTTGTGTAAGTTCTCGGCGGCGGCGACGTCGTCGGGCAGCGGCGCGCGGCTCGTGTCTGGCAGCAGCAGCGCTAGCATCGCCGGCCCCAGCGCCACCAGACCGAACACCACGCTGGGTAGACCAGCCATGTACTGCTCCTGGGGTACAGAGAACACAACAAGTTAGAGAACAAATATGTTGAATTTAAATTAATCTATGATTTTTATTTAATTAAGAACAAATAGAGAAATATTGTGTTTAGGAAAACAAAAACGTATTAGCAATTAGAGTGCCAGTAACGCACATGTTGCACTTGCTTTAGACAGTGCTACGCTACGATCCCCTCTTATGGAGGGCACTTTGGGTACAAGGCAAATAATTTCCAAGGTTCGTCCGTTTAGTAGCTAAGATGGCATAAACAGACAAAGTAGTTGTAATAATGTTTATCGTCTGAAATAACCTGAAAACACTACTTTGTCTTCTCAACTTGGCAAAAAAATTAGGCTATTTTGAAAAAGTGTTCAAGTCGCGAAAGTTTAAAATATGTATTTTGAAAAAGGTTTTTGTGTAAAACCTACTCCTCTTTTTTGAGGATGATTCAATCACACCTTAATATCTGAATCGATTGATGTGAAATATACAGAAATACATAATATTACTAGGTATATAAATATAGAAGTAAATGCAATGTTACCAGCAGCGGCGTCTGCGGCGCCAGCACGGAGCCGATGCGGCCGACGGTGCTGGCGAGGTTGGTGAGCGAGTTGCGCGACGTGGTGGGGAACACCTCGAAGGCCACCACCCACAGACTGAACATGCCGTAGCTGCTGCACATCTTACCGCACAGGTACAGAAGAACTGACGTCCACCAGACCGCTGCAGACACATCACTAAATTGGTTACATTGTCCAGGGGAACCGCGTTATGAGAAGGCAAGAATAGCATCTTGCCGAACGCTATATGATTCATCTTTATAGAACAGACTTGGCAGTACGACCCCTATTCTTAATTCAACACAACACACCGCTTACTACATAAAATATACAATGTTAATTTGGTCGGAATTCTCTGAAAACTTGAGTGCTACGACTTCGTAGCACATATGCTACGATGTGTTTCAAATTAAGTTAATCTGCTAACGACTGTGAGCTCAGGTATTTCTTGATGAAGTCATCGTAAATTGTAATAATAAAGCAAATAGAGCATTTTCTATTTTTTTTACACGACTTGTTTGCATTTGTTGTGTTCACGCACTCTCTCTCTCCTAAACATTATTATTCCCATCTGATTGTGGGGCCTGCTTATTGTGTTTACGCACTAATGGATGAAACTATATGAGTGTAGGTTCTGTACAGTACAATGCACGACCACAAACGTAACAAAATGGATTTATGAACGGCAACATTCCACCACATCGAAACAACAAAACAAAAGCGTCAACATCCTCAACCTTTCACCGATGACATCACAAAAGCACTCACATTTAGGCACAAAAGCGGACGTGATAAAAAAAACAGCACAGAGCGTGTAAGCGACGCAGATGGGTGCCTTCCGTCCGAAGCGAGTGAGCGTCAGCGCGGTCACGACGCGCGTCGGCACCGCCACGAGGTGCATGGCCGAGAAGTTGATGTACTTGTTGCCGGAGAGGTTGGTGGAGTAGATCATGGTGCCGTTCAGCACGAACGTGGAGCAGGTGAAGCAGGCGGCGGTCAGCGCCACGCGGAGGAGGATGGTGCGAGAGCGCAGCACTGACTTTAGCTCTGACACGCCCCTCGCGCCCCCAGCGCTGCCTGGGCCTGTTGCTGTCGGACCCACCTGTCAAACACAAAAAAAAACTTCTTATTTTTATGCTCATCATTGTGTGATGGTTTTAACTAGGCTCAAGGACGTTTTTGCGGCATAACTGTATATTCAAAACGATGATGATCACTTTCACATAATTTGAGGAGCTAAAACTATCCAGGGGAAATTATGTCGACTTAACATGACATGATTTCTGTTAAACCAAAATAAAATATTTTTATGTAAAATTATCTTAGCTATATCAGCAGGCTGATTGTCTAATTTGTCTGAACCCTCGAATTGGTCTCAAACTGTCAAAAAGATCGCCTTGGTATCTTTTGTCGCGTTCGGTCTGGTTGAGATGAGAGTGACAGAGCTACTAGCGTGGCCACTGAACTGTCATAATTTGAGAGATTGAGACTGATTTTGGTCGGTCAAAGATAGACAATCAAGGGGCAGATTATAGTTGAGCTGTCAAAAGGTCAAGCTAAACAGCAGTGTGGAGTTATGTGCTTCAGTTGCTTCGTATCTGCCTGTACCTTACCTGACAAGACTTCCTCTCCTCTCGGATGTTGTCGAGCATGGCGCGCGCCTTGTGCGAGAGTGTGATGTTGTTCACCTTGGCCACCTTGTGCAGCACCTTCACCGCCTCCTCCTTCTTGTTGTGCGCCAGCAGCCATCTGCCAATCAACAATATTCACATTTTATAAGCTGTAAAATATCTACATACTCCTACAATTGGATTTGGATTTGGGGGTTGGAGTTGCTCGCGTCCGTAGGTATTACTCCTGAGAGAGACCCTACACGTGACCCCCAGGTGTAGGAAATCCAATCAGTACCCTGACTGGATCAGGATGGCTCCGGAAGCATTGAGGAACTAAATAGCCTCTAAACAACCCGACGTTGAAGGTAATGGGAGCCCACTACGATTATTTTCACTTGAGAACTTCCGACCAATCATGCAAGTAGAGACCGAATAGAGTCACGATCCTCAGGCATGAGGGACCGATTGAGGAGGAGGACTCCTACAATATTTGAACCATGATGTAGATTGTTCGGTAGCTCTATCGTTCAAGCAAGGTCATGGTTATTAAGTACTTCTTTGGAATTTTTTTATCTGGTTAGGGGGTGTTTTTTTATTTGAATAATTACCCTGTGCTAAGTATAGTTATAATGCTAGACATTAAAACGAACGGTACAACTCACCAACGTTTAGAAAGTGGAATGGTGTCGTGTTGTTGTTTCTTTTTTCTTTTGAAACTCAAACGTAAGTAATATTTTTTAATCAAGTTGAGGTTGAGTGAACACACCTGACACCCTCATCGACTAGGAATATATAGAGCAGCACGACCAGCAGCGGCGCGTAGATGGCGCGCATGAGGTGCCGCCAGTAGGGCACGCGCCACGCCACCAGACCGAAGCACGCGCTGCCCAGGCTCGTGAACATGTCCCACAGGCACGAGTACGCCACGCGACGCTTCAGCGTCACCGCCTCCAGCGCTGCAATACACCAACATTACAACCTCAGACTCAATATTTTTAAGTTTAACTTTTGTAACTCACGAAAAATTTTTTTTTTTTCATGTTTTACGAATGAACAATTTTTTCTACTACACGTTACGTTTTGGGTACTTATTTACTTTAAGATTACCTTCGATCAACAAAAGATTAGGTACCTACATAATAAAAATGTAAAATGATCATCTATTTATCTCCAAGGCGCAGTAGATGGAGGCATGTTCAAATTTTGCAGATCAACTCTTTTTATTTTGAGCTGTACTATCAATCCAATCGTTAGTAAAAAATAGAAAGGAAATAAAGCCTCTTGTAAATGTACGAACCTAAATCTAATCACATGCATCATCCTTACGTTCATCCACTTCATTCAATCCCACAAATGCAAGAACTTCCCTCATCCGGGCCTGCACCAAATTTTAAAATAGCGTATAAAAATCTTAATATAGAGTCACTCAAATCTTATAATAGAGGTATGTAAGTAGACTCACAGAGCACCATGCTGGCGTTGCCGTAGCCGAGCGCCGTCTCGAGGAACTCCAGCACTAGGAGCATCCAGTAGTTGACGGAGAAGGACTTCACCAGCCCCACCACGCCCACCACCAGCGGCGTGCCCACTATTATCACCTTGCGTCCGTACCTGAATTACAAGGAAATATTACACGCTGTTGCTATGTTTAATAAGACATGGTGTTGTGTTCCTGCCATGGGCGTATATAAGGAGGAGGGGGGGGGTTTAGGGTGTCTCAAAGAATCTGTCTTGAATGCCTATAGTGGAAATTCCATGGAGACTTCAAAATATCTCTTCGTCAGAACAGTCTAAACAGTGTTGTTCTTTGAAAATGCATCTAAAATAACCTATTTTTTAAGAAAATGAAGCATCACAAATAAATACCTATTTTAAATATGTAAGTACACAATGTACGGACACGTGCGGTACCAAATTATAATGTCGCGACGCGAGCTAAGTGGGACTGCATTGTACATAACGATTAACAACATTTCATATTTACACGACACGGTTATAAATTCATGTATAGATAAATAGGTGTGCAAAGTGCTGCCAAATAACGCGCATTTACAAATAGGTATCTCTTCCTATTTATTTTATTTATCGATCGAGCGAGCGAAGCGAGCGAAGATCTTAGTGGTAAGTTGGGCGATTTTGCTTTGTATGTTTGTATGTTTGTATGTTTGTATGTTTGTATGTTTGTATGTTTCACGAATTGTTGTTCGCGCATAACTGTCGAACCGTTCATCCAATCTGCATGAAACTTGGTAGGTCAATAGGTTGTAGTAAGGAAATTTCCGGTGGAGCATATGAGCTTAATCGATGAAGGGGTTGTGAAGATATTAGGTTCCCAAGGGGGTAATTTTTTTTTAAAGTTACACAAATATATTGAGTGGGGTGTCAAACGAAAGGGCTTATTTTGCACATTCCAAAATGGTTTTTATTTTTAATCTAGGATGTATAGTTTTTGAAATACGACCAAAGAACAAAAACTACGAAACCAGAGCTGCAAGAGCTCCCGTTTCATAGAGTTTCGATGTCTTCGTAGCTCATTGACTGGTCGGTCTTAAAAAGAGAGTGGCATCGTTGCGGTTTGGTTTGCAATGATTTTAGATGCTACTTGATTTATTTTCGTGATAAAAAAAAATTTTGTTAAAGAATGAAAATAATTGGGGTAAAAAAGTTAAGTAAACAAATATATTGAGTGGGGTGTCAAATGAAAGGTCTTTATTTGTACATTCCAAAATAGTTATTATTTTTATTCTAGGACGTATACTTTAGAAATACGACGAGAATTCATAAATATGAAATAAATGAAAAATTAGACACGACATTATGTATTGCATGCATGCTAGTATTTTTTACCATGAAAAGCTAGCGCAATAGGCATACTCGGCAGTAGTAGCACTTGAAATTATAGGGGTAGTCAGAAGAAAGTCCAAATGTAAGCCATCTACGGTGCGCGAGATCTCAGTTCGGGGCGAACTACTAGTTTAATGTGTTTTGATTAGACCGGATATTATAAAGTATTCTTTGAGTTCAATGAACGACCTTGTGATCGTGTGATATTAGTTGAAAGGTGATAAATAATATTAGGTAACGCGTTTTTCAATTTTAGTCAAATAGAATCACTTTACTGTAAACATAAAATTCACTTTTCGAAAGATGCAAAATAATGAATTCCCGAATTCCCGACAGAGTCGTGGCTATCGTGATACATTGAGTAGTTAAACATATTTCGGAAATAAATAATGTAGTGGAGATTGAAAGTTAATAATTATGTTTAAGTACTACTTTGAAGAAAGAGATAGGGGCTCTAGTAAAGCATTGACCTATTTATAAAAAAAAAACATACATACAGCCGAACATAGAACCTCCTCCTATTTGGAAGTCGGTTAAAAAATACAAAGACACGGGAAATTACCGCGTTACTTAGATACTTTACTTACATCATTTTTTTACATCCTGACATTTTGCAAAGCCATAGCCATAGCCATGGTCGCATAGACAGTCTGTCTGATAAACTCCCATACTATATTTCTGCATAAGAATTGTGATCGCTAAAGATTAAGAAAGACTGGCAACTGACCTGTCGGAGACGAAGCCGCACAGTATAAAGGAGAAGACCAGGCCCATGTTGTGTACGGTGCCGATCAAGGTCCTCTTCCACGGCTGGCAGCCCAGGTCGAACTGGAACACATCCCAACAACTCACTAGAGGGAATTGTAAAAAAAAAGCTGGTGGCCAACTCTAGTGGTAAGTATACGTTTTTAAGCGACCTGAATGCTTCAATTTTGACTTATCGCCGGGACCAATCTAACATGTTTGCAGAACCGCTGGGCCCAACAATTTAAAAGACCAACAATGAGCGAATTGTGCTACGCTGACCTTGAGAATATACCTAAGCTTAGATTGTTGTACCTATATCAATCACGTCTGATTAAACAATTTGAATGAATTTAGAACTAGATCTGGTGATAACAGTAGGCTAGCTATCGAGCGGAAGCAAAACGGTTTCTACAAGCTATCGAAAAATGTTTTAGGAATTCAGTAAGGATATTACGTATGTTGTATTATTGATCTTACGTACTTCTCAAGTAACATAAGTACATTTTGTAATAGTCAAGGAAATGAGCTTGCAAGTACCAAGTAGACAAGTAAAGTAATTTAGAAAATGTCTCTTTATACTGTATCATTACTGGTGCTCCATCTACTGTCACGTTACAGCAAACATGAGCCTGAAAACACCATTATCAACGTACATTACGATTGTGTGATGTCTTTTGATTTGATTATTGTATGGTCATTCTGTGTCAGCGTTTGTTCCGTTGTGTGCGCCGGTCGTGAACTTGAACGGACAGTCATGTTGTTCTATTATCCTACATACCTACCATGGTCATTGACAAACTGAAAATTGATGCCCGTCTGTGAATATGCATAATTTTGTTGTTACAATGATTTCTTATAGATCACAAAAGAAAAATCCATTGATGCACGTCCGGGATTCGAACTCACGACCTTCGACAAAGTACCTAATGTGATATTGTAGCAACTTTCATAAATGTATAATGTCACTCACCTCAGCGACAATGCTATTGTAGTCTTCGTAGACTAGCTTCTTGCAGGGCACCGTATCGTCCAGCGCAAAGTTTTCAGCAGAACACTTATCGAACGAAGAGTCCGCATCGTTCGCGAACCACTGCCGGTTTTCATCCGTGATGTTCAGCGGCGGCACGCCCAGCGGCGCCATTCTATAGCACTGGTTAACTTGGTCTGCTATCGCGTACTGCGACCACGATGTGTTGAAGCCATTGACTCGATCCTCGCATTCGGGCACGTGACATCTGCGATTGAAATACAGTTTGTAAAGATTCCCGTTAGGTCAGTGTTGTGTTGATACTGAAGCCGAAATAGTACCTTTTAGAATCGTACTCTGTATTTCTATTTAGAACTAGCTGATCCGGCGAACTTTGTACCGCTTCAGAATCCGAGAAATATCAAAAAAGCCGTTCCATACAATGAATACAAATTCTAGATGACCCAGAAAACTTATAGTTTAGAAGAATTTTTAAATTGATTTATTATTGTATATTTTGGTTATAATAATTACTAGCTGACCCGGCAAACTTCGTATTGCTTCAAGCATACCTAAATGGAGAGAAACATGTATAAAGAGAAGCAGAGAAGCTTGGAAGGAGAGAAGCAGGGAAGCATGGAAGAGAGAAAACCCATACCCATATCACCAAAAAGTTCCATGAAGTTCCTGACTCTATCATCATATCAGCATTGTGTTTCACTCATCAAGCTCTTTCATTTGATACCCATATCACTAAAAAGTTCCATAAAACAGGTCCTGACTCCATCATCAGATCAGTTTGCTGTCACCATATTATGCCATTGTAGTTGAAACTTTACAGATATGCTGAGTTCCTAGTTTCAACTCAATCGGCCTTTTTATTGAGGAGTTCTGTTGAACAGCTCCTGACTCCATCAGATCATGACCTTGAAATTTTTACAGGACACTATTGAAAGTACCTTCTTTCAAACAAAAAAAGAATCAATGAAATCGGACTACGCGTTCATGAATTACAACCATATACTCATTTTGACTTTCATCCCCTCTCCCTAGGGAACCGTGCTGAATTTCGGGATAAAAAGTATTCTATATTAGACCTCGTAGTATGCACTCAAACCATACCAAGTTTCATTTAAATCCATCCAGTAGTTTCGACGTGATGCCCGGCCAAGATACAGACAGACAGACAGACAGACAGACAGACATGAATGAAAAAAATTACAGTTTCGGCTTCAGTATCGATTATAGAGTGCCTTCCAAAAAAAATTTTCAAAATATCTTCAATGTACAGAATTTGACCTATTACAGTTTTATTATAAGTTTGATTATTTACTTTTATTCTTTCTACTATTTTGACATTTAATTTTGTATACAAACAAACGACTATCACACGATGAAAGATAACAAACTACAAGTGGTTAAATTAAAAATTTTAAAAACCGTTCGAGGTGCATTTCTGTTCATAACTCCGAAGTTCCTCGACAGATCCTCACCAAATTTTTATGGCACCAATCGATACCCTTTCAAACAAATGAAGGATTTTCCAAATCGGTCCAGGCATTTTCAAATAATCGGTGAACATAGGTACATAAAAAAAGCTAAAAAGAAAATATTCCGACGAATTGAGGACCTCCTCCTTTTTTTGAAGTCGGTTAAAAAGGGTAACCTATTAATCTTTCGAAAAACGATACACCGAATTTTGAAATCCATAAAACGTTTGATAGAAACTCGAAATCCAGATGCTATGTTTTACATAATTTTATTACTCCGATAAAACATTTCACAGAAGTCTCATTTGACAGAAACACTAATGCCAGATTATCAGTTCGTTTTTTTTTTCATTCGACAACAATATCCTTACACCGATTTTTATAAGACAGAAGTAACGCTTACCAGAAAATTTCCAGCCATATAAAACCTTTTCCATCTTACTCAATTATAAATATTATTTACGTTTTTTTTTTTTTTTTTTATACTACTAAGGTAGCAGACAAGCTTACGGCCCACCTGATGGTAAGCGGTCACCGTAGCCTATGGACGCCTGCGACACCAGAGGAGTCACACTCGCGCTGCTGACCCTTTAAAAATTTCAAAACGCCCTTTTTGAAGAACCCCATACTGTAGTCACTGGGAAAAACCGCGGCAGGTAGATCATTCCACAACCCAATTGTTCGCGGGAGGAAATTCCTCTGGAACCGCACCGTACGTGACCACAATGGCTTCAGGGTGTGAGGATGGATCCCCTGCCGATGGCGAGCATTACGATGGTAAATACGTAATTTGTGTTACTTTTCATGTTGCGTCTGTCTTACCGTAAAACAAAACGTTTTTAGGTTATTATCGGTCTCAGAACCGAATCTGCCTAACCCGACTTCCACGTAGTCTTGTCTGTCCTACCCTAGAGTGTTTTTATGAACTCGGAGGCGCGAAGGGAGATGCAGCCCCCGCCTGTGACAAAACGCGGCACCAGCACGAGCTGGAGCGGCTGAGGCTGGTCGCCGCCGAAGGTGGCGACCAAACAGCCGAAGCTGCGAAGGCTTGTGCTGATGCCGCGTTTTGTTACGCAAGGGCGGAGGGGCTGCACTTCCCGAAGCGCCGGAGCCGTCACAAATTCGAAATGGATGAAAGATTTAGGTTAAATTTTGATAATTTGCCAAAAGTGTTTGGTGAGGTTACTTAACCATCTAGCACGAAATTAGTTAGGAAATGTTAAAGGTAATAAAAAAAAGTAACTAGGTACAATTTATGTATTAGATATCTACCTTCAAGCTACATAATGAACATCGGTCATTTAATTTTATGGTACCTAGTATTTATAACGCTCTGTATTATTACTAGATAGCGCTACTAGTAGGCCTTTAGAAATATTGAATACATAATTTTGTAATAGGTCTTTCCTGAACCATGATTATTCGGGATCACAAAATATATGGAAAACAAATTATATGGAAAACAAACATGCGGTAAGGTGAATTATCTGGATGTTAAAATTTCTGGAAAATGTTTAGATGTATTTTGTATTTCTGTCTTGTAAAAAAAAACAAATGAAAATCTGGCTTAAGAATTTATGGAATTCGAATTCCTGGATTATGAAAAAAAGAAATCAAAAATCTGTCAAATGTTCCTATGGATTTCAAAAATCTGTCTTGTATTTTTCGTGACATAAATACGTAACCGTTAAAAAGAGGCTTAATCCCAGCAATGGAATAAGGTAGGTACCTAATGATAATTGCTTCAATACTTTTAACATTTTCAGATAAGAAATAATTCATGGTAATTCATACTCTATCTGTAATGTGCGACTTCCTGAACATAAGTGCATTTTTCTCTTCGAGTAACTGGTAAGCGAGCAGCAAGGGGCGGCGCGCACGCAATACGTATTGTCAGCATCGATAAGTCAATACACCCATTGCATTATGCATGCAAACAAGGCGTTTCACCGCCACGCGCCGTCATAAGATATGAAAATGTCTCTAGCTGAGACATGTTACTGCTTCGATAATTCATCTACTTCATACGCAAAGTTAACTTGACATCTTTTTGTTCTACATGATAAATGACACCGATTAATGTACATAAGTAGGTAAATAATAGACTAAAGGATGCCATCTTCTATTGTATTTGACTAAGTAGGTAGGTACTTGGAACAGTTCAATATCTCGATAACTTTTACCGATTTATTTCTCCTTAGAAATTATGATGCTGAGATTTATGCATGCTACCGACACGAGAAACATTAAAATGCGCAATCGCAATAAACAAATTTACGATTCTTGCATCTGCACTGACGGCGCTCCAACTGTTCTAAGATTGTGTAAGCGTTTTTATTGATTGCAAAATTTCTCCGTGGGAAACAATGAAACCGATACTATTGGCTGTACAATTTTCAATAATAATTATGCTTTGCACCAAAATAAAAGTCTTTACAATTACAATGACTTTCTGGATGAAAAATATGTAGAAAATAACCTCTATGTAAGAAGAAATGTAATCCAATTAACGTAAGAAGGACTAAGAAGAGAAGAAGAAGCTGAAAAGGAGATTACTAAACTTTTGCTTATAAAATACAAAGGTTGTCAAGCAATTTTGGAGTATTCTTCCATATATCATTAGAAATGAAACACTATAACACTATAAAAAAAATTAAATCTTATATTCTTCCATATAGTTTACAAAATAAAAAATAAAAATATCATTTATTTAGTAGGACCGCCGTGACCACTTTGAAACGTCTAAAGAGCTAGGTGATTCTACTCCTGTTCTTTCGCGACCAACACCGTGAAGAATCAGGGCAAATAAACACGGTATGGGGTCTAGCTTTCTTTTCGGTGATCCATCCCCTTAAAATCTAAATAGTCAAGCTCCAGTGAGGAGCCAGTCGAACAATGTCCCTATTATTAATAGGAACCCTAGTGTCTAGTCAAACCTAACATAGGCTTTAAGACACTATTAAACATACAAATGTATTGTGTTCGATGAATAAAATACCTACATATCTATCTAATGTGAGTCAGACTAACCTGTAGGCGACCTCTGCCGCCGTGAAAATATAGTTGTAGTTGCACATTGCGAGGAAGGAGTCCCTGAAGGCCAGGAGGAACAGTAGCAGCAGCTGATACTTGCCGAAGCTGCCCAGCTCCGTGAGGATACCTTCCAGGTTGAACTGACTCTCCGAACTGGCCTCTTTAGACTCTTCCATCTGTAGAGCACATTTTGAATCTTAGGAAAGGAGCTACTGAAGTGATTGAATTCTCTCTAGAGTTTCTCTAATTTGATCAACTATTACCCTAATAGAGATTAGGGTAATTGTTGATCAAATTAGATTAGGAATTGGATGGTCAGAATGAAAAAAAAAAAGATAGGTACACTTACTACTTGTTTCTTTTTTTTTCTATTTTGAACGTATGACAAACATATCTTTTTCCAATGAATTCAATTTTTTTTTAATTTTAATTATAAGCTTCTATTCACAGCTTCCCTAACGTATACCAAATGCAGTACTGTTCCAACTTTGTTTATACCGAGAATAATTTAAATTATAGTATAGGTACTTACAACTTTGCGATGTTATGAGTAAACATTAACCTAATTCCGATTGTGAACACTTTGTCAGTTGCCAATACCAAAAACGAACCTTTTGCAAAATTCCAAATGCAACATCAAGACAGTGAAGAGAAAAATATTAACTTACTTTAACTTTTGCTTCTTTACACATCGTGGAGACGCTATGGAATGAAGATAAATTACCTACCACTTCGTTCTTCTGGATTTGTAAAACTCTACCATTTTCTGAAACAAAAAGAAAATTTTGTAAAGAGCTTGTATGTATAGCTTAGACGATTATTGTTAGTGCACAAGTGCTTGTTGAAAAGAATTCTACCGCTACTTCGAATAAAGGAAGGGAATTGTGTTTTAAAGTCTCTGTTCTTGAGAGTTAGAAATAATTATGTAAATAGAAACTACTGAGCATAATATAAATATAACGTGTTTCAGGGCTTTTAGATTTTTGGAGGGTAACGGGCCATCATGGTTCAAAGTATTTACTTAGCCCTAACTACAATTGAAAACTGATTTGTTTTTACCCGGCTGATTGTTATGTTAAGTAACTTACACGAATTTGCCTACTCCTTAGTACTTTGGCATTTGAGTGGTGATGAAGACCCAGAAAAGAGCGACTGAAAGAACTTTTCAATTTCTGCAGGTTTTATACTGTATTTGAATGACTATTAAAATGCTTGTAGTTTGTTTAATGTCGCCATTGTTATGGGTATACATCACATTTGGCTGTTTGCATCACAATGTGCTGGAAACCCCGGGATATTTTGTGAACGGACGGTTGTTAGCAAGACGAATGACTTGCCACGCCATACTCGACTTTATTCCCAAACAATAAGAGTGTATTGGATCAAGAAATAATTACAGAGTAACATTTCAATAAGTACCAATTATAGCAAATAAATACAGAGATAAGTAGGTACTTTGTGTAACAATGTGGTTTTCAATAGACTACTAAACTAACTTTATGAACTTTTATTTAAAAGACAAAGACAAAAGTCTGAAAAGAAGAAAAACGATTTGAATTTTGAATCAAGAATTTTTTTTTTAACATCATGGTACCTATTCATGTGCTTATTGCGATACCTAGAGTGAATAGTACGCTTTTATTTAGAGTACCTATACGAGTTTACATAGGTACGAGTACATTACATATAAACAAACGTTTTTTGTGCGTTTTGCGAATTGTCAGTGCCTGCGTGAGCGTGATAAGAGCGCTTGTAGTCGTCCGTTTTTTTCGCCGGACAACAGACCGTCAATAAACGGATATCATAAACGGCATAAATTGTTCGCCGGACCGATATCCGGCGCGTGTACACACATTCATTACGCGCCATACACCGCCGCGAATCCGGTGAAAAACACGGTTCGTTGTCCGGCGAAAAAAACGGACGTCTACAAGCGCGCTAAGGCTGGCTCTGTGGCCGAGGTTGAATCGCAGCTCTGGAAGAATGCGTACGAATGTGTCAGCGCATGCAAATTGAAAGGAAACAAAAATGTTATGTATCCGTTCCACAACATCAAAGACACGAAGAATCGATTCGTCTCGCTGAATCACGGTAGTCGTTCAAAAAATCTAAGAAATCATTATAATTTCTTTGTTATGAGGATATTGTTTTAGCGGTGGCTTAGTCAAGCCAGTGTAGGCCTCGTGAGCACTGTGGCACTCGTAGCGAAGTGTGGAAGATTTAGGCAAATGATTGGCTACCACTCTTTTGAACACGTTCTTCAAGGCACGCAGAACATTGTTTATTTATTGTTTAATTTTAATAACCTACCAAACAACGCAAATTCTTCTGTCGCCCCGGCCTCTATTTTCTTGATGATTATGATTATTTTATCTTGGGACTAGTTAATAACTGGCCTAGAAAAATCAACATCTGTGAAAAAGTGGTATAAATTTGGCTATAAGTATTGTTTGAGCACTATTGTATTGACCATTAAACATGATTAGTTAGTGGGAAGTTTACCTACTTAAATAAACGTTTATTTTGATAGCATTGCATGTGTCAAATGCCGGCGACGTCCTATATCGCGTATTTACTAAACATGTGCATTGTTAGCTGGTACTTAGGTGCTGTACCTGAAGAGCATACTACTGTGCCCGCAACGTCATTATTATAATCTAACGTGGTGTTCATAATTAGAGTTACGCTTTAGTTTTTGATCATAAATCGTTTTTTGACACCGAAAGTGTTGTTAAAACTGCCGTCATGAGACGGTTCACAATTCTTAATAAACCAAGACTTGATTAAAAAATTAGAATAATATTATTGTATTTCGGAGCCCTAAAGGCTCTACCAGACATGCTACTTTTAGCATCGGCGATCGGTGATTTAGTCGTTTTTCAGAAGCAAAATGCAGAGATCAACATTCCACTCAGCACACTTAAAAACGCCAAAAGCAACCATCGGCGATTCCAGCAGTTACATAAACGCGCGATTTAGATACTGTGTCCGAATGCAGGAAGTCGATGCAGCATCGAAAACGCGTGATTTTGACACTGCAATCGAACGCAGAGAGTCGCCAAAACGCGACGCAGCATAGACGCAGTCGCATAATCGCCGATCGCTTATGCTAATAGCAGCGTGCTTTAGCCCTTATCAATACTTACTACTTAGTATTTACTTCTCAATCTAATCACTGGTCTTCACTCAAGCTCATGACTGTATCAAGCCCTCCTGATCAGAAGGTCTTAGCTTAGTAGCTAAACGTCCAACATAGCGAAATCCTTTGTTGATATCCAGGAGGTAGACAGAGGCTGTCTAAATAAACATTTGGCAGATGCCCATTTTTTTCGTGGATCGTGATGTCGCCTGTCGCCGCTTATCAGGATTTTCTAACGATGTTCTATAGTCATCGTTGAGCTCGTGTAATCTTCTTTCGGCAAATACTCCGCAACGATGACTAAAAAGAGAAAACGTCTATATTTTATTTATAGATTATTTTTCTATCAAAAATTAGCCTCTTTAGACCGATAAAGAAAAAATGCAATCAATCGTGAGTAAGAGCTCGGTCTAAACTCGGTAAACTCGATCATCACTCTTTAGCGTCATTTTCAAATAAAAATAGCTTTTCTGCTCGTCATTACCCACGCCAGTTATTCTAATAATCTAATCAAATAATTGTCCAGTGGAATGTTGTAAAGAAATTGGTGAATAGAAGAAAAGTACCGAGGTAGAGTAAGGGTCCTTCCTTGGTGAGAGTTGATAAGTCAGTCTATAGTGCCACCAGCTTTCGTTCTGTGAGTAGCAGTGTGTCATTCTGAGTTAGTAGTTAGGTTTCGTCATAATTTATCGAGATCAGTTACTATTATTGTACTTTATTTAGTGCATTTTCTTAAAATAAGTGAGTGTTTTACTCAAGGTGAAATTAATGACAAATATTTATCTAGATCACTTTTCATAAAAACAAGGATCTCATAATGCCAGCTGAAAAATCATTGTAGAGCAGTCGATGCGAAGTCTTCAAGCGAAGGTCAAAGTTCACCGTGGCAAGCGCAGACTAGATGCGAATTCTATCAGCGGCGCGCGTCGTCGGCGCAGGCGTAGGTCGCGACCTGCCCTCTTAATTGTTAAGATAGTGTAGCTGCCCTTATCATACACGCTTCTTTACGTCCTAGCCTGTGTGCAGGGCAGTAAACAAACAGCGTGGCTTTTCGTATTGTGCAACAATTTTATAATCTCACAGCCTTAGCTGTGAATTAAAATTCGTAGCTAAATTCGTAGCTAAAAACCCGTAAAGAATTTAAAGTCAAAGGCTTTGAAGTTTTTTACAGGAATTCAGAAAGATTGTAGGTATTTCATTAGTTTTTCAATTTACTCCGAGTTATAGTACCTACTTATCATTTATTTGAGTGAAAACTTAGCTAATGTTTATCGAATTTCAGATTTTAGACATTTATAATAACGCAGGGGAATAAAATTACTCACGTGAAAATATTATCAATTCAGTTGTAAAATGTTTCGATTCATCAGAAGAATCCTCATCTGGGTAAGAGGAAGGGACTCGCGGTAAGGTCACTCCTCGTGGTCGCGTCATACACAAAATGATTTAGAGAAAAGTTACTCCGAAGAAGAAAATTTATTTGTGTTAAGTAAAAGTAAGGTAAAATGTATTGACGCGCTCGATCACAAGGTACAGCATCCAATTTTTGGCGATAAAGTACACATCACAATGGAGGCAGACTTTTCATCATCATCATCCACAGCCCGATTTTGCCCACTGCTGGGTAGGTCTCCCTAAGTTTGTGCCATCCACCACGATCCCGTGGCTGTCGCATCCATTATACAGGCTTTTACTTCTCATAATTTTTATTTCATTTTTGTGTAATTATGGCCAACTTCTGTTTTCCTAATTTTTCAGGATCTTGTTGTTGTAATTTGTTATAAAAGTAAAACCTAACATTGCCTTTTGTTCCGAGTATAATCTTACGTGTAATTGTATGCTAAAGCATCTGTAACTATTATTATTTTTGTTATATTTAAAAACAATACGAATTTCCATTCAACTTACTCAAGTTATCAACTGGCAACCGGCTTTTTCTTTTAACTACAAACAAAACACTCACTTCCTTTTATTTTAGACACAAAAATTGCACCAAATTAATCTTAACACAAAAAGTAATTACGAACACACCTTATACAGTTGAAATTATGTGTATAAAAATATTTTTTAATCGCGAAATCTTCAGTGTCGTCTGCGCAAATGCACTTACGATTAAGTAACTCGAATTCAACAGTTGCAGAGCGCGTGCTCCAACGCGCCGGCGCACACTGTCCGCTGATTTACGAGTTCACAGCACAACTACTAGTAATATATAGAACTGATCACCATTGTATTCTTACACGTAGGCACAAATTATTTTATGACATAGGGTTGATTCACTAATAAGGTTATACTGGTAAATTCCGGGAATAATACGCATTTCATGAATCAATTAAAAAAAATGAAAAAGCAAACCCCTTTTTCCAAACTAAAGAATTTACAGATTGTCTTTATGCATTGCATAGGATAGAAAAATTCTATGTCATACTCGCTCATACTCTTACGAAGTTCAAAAGACTCTTTATTGAATAGATGTGGATTAATGCTGGGCATAATTGATACCTTCAGGTAGAGTAAAGTCAGTCTTAATACAGTAAGCATGCAACTTCAACTTGAGCTCATGCTTCAGTACTGAAAATAATCACACAACGATGACGCGACATTTATCAACGCGCCATGCTCAACACAACAAACCCTCTAATCAAAACATTCTTATCCAATGCATGCTTAGATTTTCTTGATAGATCGTTGAAGTTAAGCGACGTTCCGAGCGGTCACAATTTGGATGGGTGACCGCAAGTGGCATCAAATAGCCTATAACCTTCCTCAAGAGTTCAGCTGCTTGCTTGAAACTGGCATGCTATTTTTATAATATGCTTTGTAGCATGTGTATTTCAGGCTTTACGGATCGAAAGGCTCTATCCCTCTCAACCAACCCGTCTCTAATTTAAGTGTAGGTACCTATATCTAAGATATATTACAGAAATATTAGATAGGGGTTCAAAATGCAGTAGTTATATCTGTAGAGCTAGATATAATGATGGATTAGTTGCAGGAAGCGGCGTAGCTCGAAGGGCCTCCTGAAGACAAAGGCTGAAGGCCGCGCGAACCTTACGGAAGTAAACAAACAAATCGCTACGAGAAATGTTTTCTTCTGTTGTTAGCCGTCTTACTACTGAATAAACATATTATTAGGGCCCTATCTCGCTAGGACACCATGATTGCGCCACCAACCAAATGTATACATCAACAGCTGTATACCTACATTATAACTACATACATACTGTTTACATATGTATACAAATAACTGTATACTTACATACAACAGGGTACCTCACCTGCCCCCTCATTATCCGATTTTGGTCTATCAAAGATAGCGACCAAAATCGGTCTCAATCTCTCAAATTTGTTTTCAGTAGGACCACTAGGATCACATTGAAGAGCTAGGTGAATCTACTCCAGTTCTTTCGCGACCAACACCGTGAAGAATCAGGGCAGTAAACATGGTATGGGGCCTATCTTCCGGGAAGGAACCTTAAAAACAATGCGAAAAGACAGACTAATCGGCGGCGGTGTCTTTAGAATGCTATCATTGGATTGGATTTGTCAAATTAAATTATTTTAACACATTTCAATTTATGACTACTTAGCAAAAGATTCTCGGTCCATGCGCGTAGATAACTAACACGATCACGGTCAATAAAAACATCAGCCGCCGGTGAGGGATTAGGTACTAGCATGCTAAAGATATCGAAATGACTTGACAAAATACTATTTATGAATTGAAACACTTTCAAACCGAATAGCACATCATGATGATCGATATTTACTATTCAACGAATGCCAAATTAATCTAAGGGGTAATAAAGGTCTAGACGGTCGGTTTATTTATCATAGATTTATATCGATTACTTATAAATAATCAGGATAATAATGTTTTATTTAGTATCCGACCAGCCGTAGCGCATCATGTCGGCTAGCGAGGGCCCCCTCCCTACGAAGGCGGTTGAGCACAAAAAGATAGATTTAGATACGATTTTGGTGGAAGAGCTAGGACAGTTTGGAAGGTTCCAGTTGAGAGTTGGTATACTTTCCGTCATCGTGGTGATCTTCGCGGCGTGGGGCGCCAGCGAGTACGTGTTCACCACGGCCAGGATCAGCACCAGGTACTTATTTTAATTATAGCATCAACAAATAATAATTATCTCTTCGAGGAATCTTCGCATCAGTTGGTCCGATAAAGTTACTAAACTAGGAAATAAGATAATACTATGAAATCTTCAAAGTTTTTAAATGCATATTTCCAAACCTAGACAGTGATAAGAAGCAGTTCGTTTAAATTAAAAATATGCAGCTCACATACAAAAAAAAAATTAAAGCGTTTCTTTGACATATGAATTGAATCGTGGGAGAGGTCTCAAACTATATTGAAGACTAGCAGCGCCCTCGCGGGGTTGCCCCCGTGGTGATGTTATATGGTGTGGTGATGATAATGATGATAAAAAGTAGCCCATCCCCCTGGTGGTCTACCCTTCCTCAAGAAATTGGCTATCAAATGCAGAAAAAAAAATTAAAATCCGACTGGTAGTTCCTGAGATTAGCGCGTTCAAACAAACAAACATTTATTTGTTTGTTTGAACGCGCTTATCTTCCATATTGGTAAAAAAAGCTATAGATAGAATAATTTGAATCCCATAGATGCCTAATCCCACAATGTGATGCGGAGACACCAGAGTTCTCTCCGGCATGGATCCTGAACGCCGTCCCGGGAAGTGTTGGCTCGGTGGACAACTGCCAGCGCTACGGCAACGCGTCGGCGCCGGAGCCCGCGCCGCCGCCGCTGCCGCCCGGGACCTGCCCCGCCAGCCTCTTCGACCGAGACGCCTTGGAGCCCTGCGATGACTATGTCTATGAGAACACACACACTGTCGTGTATGATGTGAGTACACTAAGATACTTTTACTAATCCTATTATATTAAACGAGCAATATTATTTAAGCGATGATGTCACAATTTGAATGAGCGATCGCAAGTGGCAGCTTTAACAGCTGAGCGCTATCTTGCTTCAGAGAGCACGTTAAATTGTCGTGCCTAAAAGCCGTTAAGCCATGACAGCGACCTAGTTTCCTCTAAATGTTTTCCTACAAAAGTAAAAAAAAAGTCAAACTGTACAAATGGGATTCGACCCCATGATCTTCGAATCGAAAGAGGTTCCACAAAAAATATAAGTAGTCATTAGCAGAAAGAAAAATGAATAATTTAATTCTCATTATAACAGTTCGAGCTGGCGTGCGACGAGTGGCGGCGCTCGCTGATCGGGTCGGTGCGCACGGTGGGCGCGCTGCTGGCGCTGCCGCTGACGGGGTTCGTGTCGGACCGCTGGGGGCGCCGCACCGCGCTCGCCATCTGCGCGCTCAACACGTGCTGGCTCGGCTCCGTGCGATACTTCGCCGATACCTATGTCGGATTCATGATCTCGGAGGTCGTGGAGGCCACCTTCGGCGCTGGCGGGTTTTCCACCGCTTATATCCTTCGTAAGTGTCATTGCATACACAAAATCACTCATCTTTCCCATTTTTGGGGAATTAAGACCACCCTTCTCTATAATATTGTCTGTTTGCTTTAGTTTTTTTAGTTCCATTACCAAGCTCTAGTAAATCTTATGAACCTTAACATCAGTAAACTTATGAGCCGCAACGCTAAGTAAAACGATTTACTTTAGCATCATAGACGTATCATTTCGCAAACCGCAAACAGACAATGCTATGAAGATTACATTGTGTCAGTCAGAAGCGTCAGACTTTTGGTTATTACAAGTTCAATTATCAGCACTGAACAAAGCTGAGAAGCTCCCTCGCGTCATTGACTCGTCAACAGACGTAGCACCTGTGACATCAATTCATTCGGAAAGCACGATTCGTAGCCGGTTAGTCACTGAATCAATAGCATTTGGTATCTTTTGCTCCAGAATAAAAAATATTAGTCTGTCGTCACTCATCGCCAGAATTGCATGACGTACGATTGAGGTGTCCGTGGGGAATACAGTTGACATAATGGGTTGATATACTTCACTAGATAACGCCATTATTATTCCGACATGTTGGCTGACTGGGATAGTGCCTCTGCCTTTCGAAACGATGATCTTGGATTCGAATAGGTACACAAGAAGGGTGAAAAAAAGCGTTGATGGACTTGCTATTTTTCACATGGAATTCAAACTACTTGCATACTATGGGCATGTGTCAACTGTATATTTGAACTGTTCCGCTATCCCCTATACATCTTCAACTAACGTCTCTATTAGCGAGATATTAGTCGTTACCTTTGAAAAGCCGTTGCCTTTTTAACTGTTTCACGAATGGAATGAATGTAAAAAGAATGATAAATTCATTATCAGTATTAATGAGGTATGGTTTACTTCCTTGTAGGTATTTTTGTTATAATTTTGAATGAGTATAATGTATCCTCATCCTCTGACGATGTGCGTAAATATCTGTTCGATAAGACTGAGCGTGACCTATACAACTAATTAATATTTAAATTAAAGCATTCAATTGTGTCATCTTGAATAAGCACAATCCTACTAATATCCTAACATGGATTTGATAGTTAAAAGTCGTTGAGACCTTTTTGAGAGAGTAAGCTTCAAAAATAAAAATTATACATTTTGAACAAAACTTATGTGAACTTCAAATTCTAACTAAAGTAACTCTATCTTTTAAGGAAAATGTATACCTATCTAATATTATACTTAGTTCATTATAATCCGTTCTGTCATAGATATCTTAAGATTAACCCGACACGTAAAGTAAATCTACTGATACAGAAACAATTCCATGCAACCACCATTATGCATCTAGAATTATCGGTTCCTTATGATAAAAAGAAGATACCTAGATAAAAGGCTTAAATTCATTTATTATACACAGAAGAACAGATTAAGCCTACTCATATTTTACTTACACTAGTAGTTCGCCCCGAACTGAGATCTCGCGCACCGTAGATGGCTTACATTTGGACTTTCTTCTGACTACTCCTATAATTTCAAGTGCTACTACTGCCGAGTATGCCTATTGCGCTAGCTCTTCATAGTAAAAAATGCTAGCATGCATGCAATACATAATGTCGTGTCTAATTTTTCATTTATTTCATATTTATGAATTCTCGTCGTATTTCTAAAAGTATAGATACGTCCTAGGATAAAAATAATAACTATTTTGGAATGTACAAATAAATACCTTTCATTTGACACCCCACTCAATATATTTGTTTACTTAACTTTTTTTACCCCAATTATTTTCATTCTTTATCAAAATTTTTTTTATCATGACAATAAATCAAGTAGCATCTAAAATCATTGCAAACCAAACCGCAACGATGCCACTCTCTTTTTAAGACCGACCAGTCAATGAGCTACGAAGACATCGAAACTCTATGAAACGGGAGCTCTTGCAGCTCTGGTTTCGTAGTTTTTGTTCTTTGGTCGTATTTCAAAAACTATACATCCTAGATCAAAAATAAAAACCATTTTGGAATGTACAAAATAAACCCTTTCGTATGACACCCCACTCAATATATTTGTGTAACTTTCATAATTTTTTACCCCCTTGGGAACCCAATATCTTCACAACCCCTTCATCGATTAAGCTCATATGCTCCACCGTAAATTTCCTTACCACAACCTATTGACCTACCAAGTTTCATGCAGATCGAATGAACGGTTCGACAGTTATGCGCGAACAACAATTCGTGAAACATACAAACATACAAAGCAAAATCGCCCAACTTACCACTAAGATCTTCGCTCGCTTCGCTCGCTCGATCGATTATCATAAACGCTACTCTATTTTTCAGTGATGGAGGTCGTGGGGCCGAAGTACCGAGTAGCAGCCGGAGCCGCAATGAACACATGCTTCTCCATCGGCCAGATCACCATGGGCCTAATCGCGTGGGCGGTCCCCAACTGGAGGAACCTGACTCTCGCCCTCTACGTACCGCAGATCATCACCATCTCCTACTTCTGGCTCATGACGGAGTCCGTACGCTGGTACATGAGCAAGGGCCGCTACGAGGAATCCGAAGCGTTGCTCATGAGAATAGCTGCAACTAACAGAAAAGTGTTATCTCCTAAATCTTTAATGGCTTTGAGAGAGACAGCAGAGGAAGAGAACAGAAGAAAGGCCCTTGAAAAAATTGAGAGGGCGAACGAGCCGTGGCTGATCGTGCAGGTGTTCAGGCACAAGAAGATCCTGCTGCGGTGCGTGGTGTCCCCGGTGTGGTGGATCACGACCACCTTCGTGTACTACGGCATGTCCATCAACTCGGTCAACATGTCGGGCAACAGATACTTGAACTACGTCGCAGTGTCGGCGGTGGAGATCCCCGGGTACTGGACGGCGGTTTACCTGATGGGCAAGATCGGGAGACGACCAGTGTTGATAGGTGCCTTCTGGGTCTGTGCAGGTTGCCAGGTCGCATACATCTTCTTGCCTAATTGTAAGTTGAACTGCAATAATTACTTTCTGTATGTTGTGGTTGACATGTCCACCGAGTAATATTATAATGTCCACGTAACATTATTTCCTTCTAGACTCGTACGCAGCCTCCCTGACCGTGTATCTGATCGGCAAGTACAGCATCGCTATGGTGATGACGTCAGTGTACGTGTACACGGCGGAGCTGTACCCCACCAAGTACCGACACAGCCTGTTCGCCTTCTCTTCCATGATGGGCAGGATTGGAGCTATTGTGGCGCCGCTCACTCCGGCATTCGTAAGTTCATATTCATTTATCATTAAATGCACAAAATCATTTGACTAGGAAACATTATGAAACATCCACTACTGTTTCAACATTCAAAAAACATTATCTGCACGATTCCCTTCTAGAATTTTGTGGCCATAAACAGTAAGTTTACCTAATTTTAAACAGTATAAATGATAGTGGGCAAACTTCACCCAGAACCGCCAGCAATGTAATTAATATTACTCGAAAGACCTAACAAAACTAAGCATTTTTTATTATCGACGCATTAAAATCTATCCCGGGGGTCTCTAGATAAATCCATGTTTGTACCTACCTAACCTGAGTAGTAGGTACTAGATTGTATGACAACGGGGCAAAATATAATTTGTTTCGACGAGAGTGCTATTTTAAATACAGAATGGAGCGAGGGATGCTAGAGTTGAAACCCGAGCGCAGCGAGGGTTTCTAGATTAGATTCAAAGGACGTCATCGGAAATAGAAGATTGTTACACATGGTTTGAAAGTAACCTACCTAGGCACGAGATGGTTTGCGCACGAGCAAAGCGAGGGCGCTAATAGTTCGAGTGCCTAAACAGGTTATTCACATCTATCTTGTAAGAGCTATTAACACGCTGAGACGCTATGGCCGCATCGCCGGCCACGTGGCCAAACAGTTCGTATTGAAATGTATGACAGATAACTCACTTGGCTACGGTCTGGCGTCAGGATCCTGATCCTGTGATCCAGATCCCGTGATCCTGACTTCGTGATCCTATTCCCGTGATCCTGATCCTATAATCGTGATCCCGTGATTCTGATTCTGTGATCCTGATCCTGTGATCCTGATCCTACGTGATCCTAATCCCGTGATCCGGATCCAATGATCCTGCATAATCCTGATCCCGTGATCCTTATCCTGTAAACCTGATCCTACGTGATCCTAATCCCGTGATCCTGATCCCGTGATCCTGATCTTCATCTTATGGTAAATAGAAATGTCAAATGTAGCTGACAAAGACGACATGGCTCAATAGAAATGTCAAATAGTAGCATGTGATTTATTTAATACTTTGTCAGCAGGGAAAATCGTTTCCCAGGGAGAATTACTTCCCAGGGACGCAAAAGTACTATTTTCATCCCTCTGTTCAGGTAACTTCAAGCGTACTTTCCGAACATGAGAAATGAAAAATAAATACTTAAGAGACTTTCTCATAAACCTCACATTATTTTGAAATAAAAAACATCCCAATAAATCGAGAGACTTTCATCGCTCTAATCATAATCATTTTAGCTTTTTTGTAAGTTAAACCTTTTCGACTTAAATAAATAGAGAACCCTCGGACAGAATTTGATGCGAATTGGCACAGAGAAACAAGGCTTTGATGCCTTCTAAGCAACAGTAGGTATAAATAAGTTGTGGTGGTCGTGGGTCCATACATTTATGATTATGCCCAAAAATGCGGTAACAGCCATTTTAACCTATCTTTAAGTTAAACCTATTCGACTCAAAATAAATAGAGAACCCCGGGACAGAATTTGATGCGCATTGGCACACAGATACAAGGCTGTGATACCTTCAAAATAAAAGTAGTCTGAGCTGTGGCGGCCGTGGGTGAAGTGCCCATATATTTTTGCCCACACTCGTTTTAAATAGTATTTTTAACAGTATAGTTTACCTAATTTCTAGCAAAATATTATTTAGTATATTATTCATAGATAGTTCATCCGTTCAGGAGCTATGATGCCACAGACAAACACACAGATAAACACTACAAACTTATAAAACCCCTTTTTTTCGTCGGGGATTAGAAACCAGCAATGCTGAAAGACGTAACAACTTTGATATCATTTTACTGATCTTTATATATTTTATACAGGGTGACGCAACATTCGATGAGCTGCCGTTCGTGCTGTTCGGCAGCTTTGCGCTGCTGTCGGGCGCGCTGATCATGCTGACGCCGGAGACGCTCGGCACCACGCTGCCCGACACCATGGAGGAGGCCGAGAATATTGGAAAGAAGAGATAAACCGCCTAATGTACCTAAGATCTAATTAATAAACTGATAATTCGATAAGACTACTTGAGATCTCTTTTAATCGTGGAGCTAGATCCTACTGAACACAGAAATTTTCTGTGGTCCTTCTAACTAATCGAATACCGAAGAATTAGGGTTACACCGTTTGGGGTCTAGTTTGTTTTTTTTATTTACCTGGCACCACCAAAGTGTTATTTGCATAAGCAAGACACCCATATATTATAGATGATCAAACGAACTTCTTAAGTGAAGTTCGATCACTATTATATGAGTCACTTCATTCGAAGATATATTTTGTTTACAAGGTAGTCATTTAAACCTACAAGGCAGTCGCACGCTTTTAAAGAGTCAATCGATCTATACCATCGATTGATTTTTCGGAGGTATTCGGAGGTATTCGTAACCTCGATCTTACCCGACGGAGCTCTCAACCTTCATTTATTTAGAGAGGAAATTAAAAAATACCATAGGGATAAGGGATTTTCATTATTGGGAGGGTGATTTTATATCTTCGAATGAAGTGACTCATATAATAGTGATCGAACTTCACTTAAGAAGTTCGTTTGATCATCTATTAATATTTCGTCACTTCATTCTTCAGATATATTTTGTTTACAAGGTAGATGTTTAGAGTATGAACTTTTATCTAAATATAAAATCAATGTTATATTTTTAATTTCCATACCATTTTTAAATCATCTTCATAAGAATTGTACAATTTGTTTAATTCATAACATTATATAAGTAAGTCGTTTTTAACTAGATACTTCTAGTAATTCAAATAGTTATATTTCATTTGGATGCTTCTTAGGAAACGAATAAATTGATCTACCTAGTTTAGAATCCTTGATATAAAACAGGTCGATTAAAAAAAATTTGCAAAGGTTTGAGTCGAACTGGACCAACCAGCCAAATTCTAATCGTATCAATAGATATTTCGGTGTGGAAGCCGCCGTAGATGTGGAGGCATGTCGGTCGAGTGCTATGAGCACTGAACCCGCCCACATCTAGACCACTTTGAGACAGTGTTTGCTTTTGGTAATTTTACCTAAACTCATATTCTGTTGGGAAACCAGTTGGCAACATAGTTCAGCACTATCTAGGGGTTCCAAGTACCTATGTACAATACCTATACCTACGTATGTATTATGTACCTATATAGGAGTGCAAGGTTTATGCTCTAAAGTGCCTTTGAGGAGGCGATTTATGCTTTCTGATGAGCAAGGAAAGAGCTGATCGGTGCGAGTTAATTGTTGCGGAAGGTTCTCCTTTATTAGACTGTTTTGTTAGGAACGTAAAAATGTCAGCTAGTTGGGGATCGAAAATATTTATATCGTTGGTGTTACAGGATTGACACCAGAGTTTGTATAAGGTATTATTGTACTATTTGAGGGTACCATTTGAAACGAAAGAAAACATAAGATCTAAAGCTGTTGATGGGATGGTTCGTCGACTGAACGCAACCAGGAGAGCATCGCGGCTTCCAGGGTATGTTTTCTGTACACTGGATGTTGCGATCTGTAAAAAGAACGCAAGAGGTTCCTCTGTTAGAATTGAAATAATTATAATTTCAGATAAATATTAATGATTTCAGAAATAGTCATTCCTTTAGTAATGGGAACAAAGACTGTCCCGTCCAGTATGGGAAAAAAAAACAATAAGCCAGTAGCTATGTCACTCCTAATTTTTCTAATGGATTTTTGCACAAGTGAGAAAGGAAGAAACGAAAAAAGATCGGTTAGATCACCAGTTAATCGTAAACTCATCTACTGTTAGGGCATCCTAGTCTTGTCTTTAAGACACAATATGTTTCACATTTGGTATTGGTGCGAGAAGCGATAAAATTTATGTCGGGTTGACCTAGCTTGTGAACTATTATTTGGTAAGCCCAATTTTATAGTTCCCGCGGGATTCTTCGTCCGCTTCAACCATTATCCTTATATTAGATGCGAAAAACATGTTTTGTTTCTCGCTCCACTACCAAATGGTTTTAGCCGAGACGTGAAGGTGTAGGAATTGAATTCCACCTATGCGGTTAAAGTAGCTGATTGCTGTAGTGTTATCAACACCCAGTAGAACATTACAAGTAGTAATATCCGAAGTGAAACATTTTTGACCCTAAGAATATGGCGAGAAACTCTAACAGTTAAAGTGGAAAATGAGTTCTACATTTCTCCATCCGCCATTCACGTGTTTGCTACAGTATGCTCCCCAACCGGTTCTAGAAGCATCTGTTGGTACGTAAACACTTCAAGGGAAAAATCCCATTCACATTCAATCTCATGATTTATCAGAATTTTCTGCTTCCACCAAAGCAAATCGGTCAAAAAACTACAGCGGGTACCTTATTTATATTAATTTTGATTTAATATATATAAGTATATATATATTTTTTTTATTTTTTTTAAATGCTTGAAGGGCCAAACACTTTTGAAGTTCAAGTTATTTAAGTAGGTATACTATGCGGCCAGCCGTACTGCATACCGTGTTAGACAGTTGCCTTATGGTACAATTGTTTTATGGTAGAATTACTACGCTCTTATAAAACATAATTACGAATCCTAGACATTGAAACAGCTCTAGTGAGTCTTAGTTTCATTTTGTTTGGCATTCGTTGAAGGAGCTGATAAAATGTGCAAGTTTAGTAGCAATAGCAAACCTGGCTTTAGATTTTTAAAATAGGATTTGTAGTGGTTTTTAAATTTAAGATAAGCGTTTTACCACCATTGGGTTTTAGGAGTTAGAAATATGCTTGATATAAAATCTCCTTCTGCGCGTTCGCAAAAGGAAACCGCGCCTGAGCTTATAAGCTGAGAAGTTGCTTCTTGATGACATAATTGTCTAAGAAGAGATTATAAAGTTGTGTTACCCTTCTGCAAAAACTGAATAGAGTAGGAAAGGAAACCTTCCTGGATCCAGTTAAGAAATAACTGATTTTCAGTTATTTATGCCAACAATGATAAAATATGGATTCTGCTAGCATGTACCTCCAACATCGTTGGGCCGGAGCACGTGACTTGGTCTGGTTCTGAAGAGGCTGCGATGACAAAGATCGCTTCGTCGTTGACGCCTGGAAGGCTTTTCGATCGACTGTTAATGTAACTGCCCCCCTCACTGTTCGAAGCGTAACGGGTGGGTTCGGACTAGTTTACCTGAGACCGAAGTCTTCTGGTTGACGGTTTGACCAAAGACACTGGTGTCTCTATTGGAGTTGGCTTTTTTATTTGCAAGCCCTGATTTCCAATAACTTTCGACGCCTTTGAAGAAAGTTTTGTCCCGAATAGGGTGTCATCTATATCTTGGATCAAGTTCAAGAAAACCTTGTCCAAGCCTGGAGTCATAAACTTAATACATAGCCTTTCAACATGGTTAAGGTCACAATAAGAGACGACTACTGTCGCTCAAAAAACTTTATCACTTTTACCCTTTCTGTGTCATTCTCAAGGAGCAAAGACAATCCCTTGTTAAGGGCGGTGATGCCGATATTTCAGGGTTAGGCTACGGCGCTACAAAAGAATGCAATTTTCAGGGATCTGATTATCCCTGAAGCAGTATCAACTGTTCCAACAGTTTATCTTTGGCTTCTTTTCCTACCCACCTTTGGAGTATGTACTGGAAGCCAAAGTCTTGATAAGTTATCATGAATTTTTTCACCGTATAAATGTGCCAAAAAAGATATTATGTCTTTGATACTACTTGTATCGAACGAGTCGCTTTTAGAAGCGAAAAATAAAGTATAGGTACTTAAAGGTAAGTAATCTATTATTCGATCATAAGGTGAATATTGCTTTAAAAAATCTGCAATTAGATTTTTTGCATTGTGTTTAATAGGTAGGTACTATCGTGTTACCCAGCACGATAAACCTCTAAGTGTATTTGAAAAGCTTTTGTAATAACCCACGGTTACCCTCGAAGCATGTAAATTAAACATCATGTTGACTCATTGGTCAACCTCTTATTTTTAACAATAATAAAAAACCACAGAAGTAGTTATTTGTGGTTTTTCATTGCTTGGTGATAACCCACGGTTATCCTCTAAGCATAGCACTACGATTGCTATCGTGTTGAACCATGATCGGCCTCCAGGTGCACTTGAAAGGCTCTTAAATAACCCATAGTTAAGAGCTAAGCATATAATATGTTTACCCATCACTGGTTGACCCACGATCAACCTTTTCTTTTGGAGTATAATAAAAATCGGCGGAAGTGGGTAGTTAATTTTCTTGGTAGCAAGTGAGACGTGCGCGCGCTGCCTCGCACGAAAAAATAATGAAGGTTGAGAGCTCCGTCGGGTAAGATCGAGGTTACGAATACCTCCGAATACCTCCGAAAAATCAATCGATGGTATAGATCGATTGACTCTTTAAAAGCGTGCGACTGCCTTGTAGGTTTAAATGACTACCTTGTAAACAAAATATATCTGAAGAATGAAGTGACGAAATATTAATCTAAATTGACATTAAACAATAAAGATAATTCAAATATAAATTGATTGTTAACTGTTGAAGGGCATCAGATGTGGATATTTCGTCTAGTACTTAATCTAATTTTATATCCTATGTAATCTAATATTATTTTGACAGTTTTATCTATTTCAAAAAAATTAGATGCCTACTTAGATTGTGGAATGCTATCAATTGCAATACATCATGATAAACATCCTGAATTGAACGTTGAACTTATGCAGTAGGTATTACGTTTAGTTTAGTATAAGTTTTACTAAAAGAAATGAGGCTGAGTTTGCCCTTGCAGCCATTTTGAATCGTCATGTTTCACTTCTCGTGCTGAACCTAGACAATGCCAGGATTTTACTGGATCAGGTTCCCTAATACTAAATGTATGCACCTGTCATTTACTAGCAATCCCTTTCAACACTATCATTATAAAGATAATCTTTATCTATATCGCTACACAAGAATACCTAGTAGAAGATTTGGTAGTAATACGAGTAGGTATTAATACTGAGGAAGTCAATAAGAGAGCCTTGTGGGGTGATTAATCAGAGCTTCAGTTCTGAACCTTTGCATTAAACTTTGAGTATCGACGACATTATTACGTGGCGGGCATACTATGTTTGTATGAACATTAATCTTTATATTTTTAGAAAATATCTTTATATAGTATTTAAAAACCCATGGCCTTTGAAGTTGTTATGATCATTATGGACTACCTCAGTGCATAGGTACGGAGAGAAAAAAGTCAAACAAAATTGAGACTATATCAGAGAAATTACATAATAATAATATAGTATAAGATAGAGTTAAGTATTTTATATACCTACGTGTATTATGTTTTTACTTACATAATTTCATTGTAAAGGAAATATTGTATAACAGTATGTACGAGTGCAATATCTTACAGATAACCTTTTTAAAACACTCGCAAAGTAGGTATTTGGGAGCACAGTTCTTATCTTTATCTTATTGTATTACCTAACTGTAAAAAATACTGGACCGTTTGTTTTCTTACATTTTTCTCTGTATACTTTAGTTAGTATCCAACTAAAACCGCTAGCTGTGCTTATACGATGAATACTAAGTAAGAGTTCATTTGTGACAGTGTATGCAATCAATTCATAAAGAATGTCTCGAGACGTGAGTGTTGATAAATATAATGCTGTTGAATTAAATAATATGACTGGCGAAAAAGATAAAACTAGCGTGACTGAGGTGATAGAAGTAAAAGAGAAAAATGACGTGAAAATAGAAGAGAATAAGGTCAAAGTTGATTTGGACACAATTCTGATCAATGAGGTCGGCCAGTTCGGGTGGTTCCAGCTGCGGACACTGGCCCTGGCAGCGCTCGCCGCGCTGTTCTCCGGCTCCACTGGAGAGTACGTGTTCACCACAGCACGGATCAACACCAGGTACTTACGTCACTTTCATAACCGTCCGGCAGAGGGATAATAGTCATGTCAAGGTTACCGATTACTGTTTGGCAGGTGTTTGGTCCCGCAATGTGAAAATGCGTCCAGCGCTGTGTTCGCTGCTCCGTGGCTAGTCAACGCGCTGCCTTCCAGCGGCGGCGGCTCTGACAGCTGCCAGCGGTTCTCCGTCTACAACATGACATATAGCGTGCCCTTTGATGACTCCTGTCCGGCTGAACTATTTGATAGAAATACAACATGGCCTTGTGAAGAGCATGTGTATGAAAATACACAAACAGTGGTTTACGATGTAAGTAAGGATCATTTGTTTGATATTTTTGTGGATTTCGACCTATTAGTAAAGTGAACAATGTAAGATGTGACTTATTTTCTGGGTTGGTATAATGTTTTAGTGTAGGTATGCAATTGTTTTGCAGTTCGAGCTGGCCTGCAACGAGTGGCGTCGCAGCTTCATCGGCTTCTCTCGGACTGTCGGAACGTTCTTCGCGCTCCCTCTGACTGGGTTCGTGTCCGACCGCTGGGGCCGCAGCACCGCGCTCGCTCTCAACACCTTCAACTCCGCTTGGATCGGCCTGTGCCGGTACTGGGCCAACAGCTATGCAGTTTTTATGGTTCTGGAGATTATAGAAGCTGTGTTTGGTGCTGGGACTTTCTCTTGCTCGTATATTTTGGGTATGTTGAAATATTTTATCAAAAAGATCTCATTTTCATAAATTATCAGTGTAGTACCTATATAAATATTTAACCTTTTTTCAGTATTGGAGATAGTCGGTCCAAAATACCGCGTCATAGCTGGTGGAATCTTAACATCGTGTTTCGCCCTGGGACGCGTCTCCCTAGGGCTCGTAGCTTGGGCTGTTCCTAATTGGAGACAATTTACGCTGGCCATTTATATTCCTCAACTCATCACGATCAGCTATTTCTGGATCCTAGCAGAGTCAGTCCGCTGGTACTTAAGCAAAGGCCGCTACGAAGAATCCGAAGCTCTCTTAAAAGAAGTCGCCCGAATCAATAAAAGAGAGCTGTCTGAAATGTCTTTACAATCGTTGCGAGTCTCAGCTGAAGAAGACAAAAAGAAGAAGGCTATGGAGAAAGCTGAAAAAGCCCAGGAACCTTGGCTTCCGATTCTTGTATTCAGGCATAAGAAGATTTTACTCAGATGCATGGTCTCGCCTGCCTGGTGGATAACGACTACTTTGGTTTACTATGGCCTTTCTATCAACTCCGTTAACATTTCTGGCAATAAATACATGAACTACGTCGCGGTAGCTGCAGTGGAAATACCAGGGTTCTGGTTATCCGTGTTTCTGTTGAGTAGGGTTGGAAGGAAGCCAGTGCTGGCAGGAGCCTTCTGGATGTGCGCTGCTTGCCAAGCAGCTTACGTTTTTATGCCCGGTGGCAACTACGGACTATCCCTGGCCGTGTACTTGATAGGCAAATGCAGCATCGCCGTTGTAGTGACAGCTATCTACGTATACACCACCGAGCTGTACCCAACCAGGTACCGACACAACCTGTTCGCCTTCTCCTCAACGATAGGCAGAATCGGTTCCATTACTGCTCCGCTTACACCGGCTATGGTAAGTTTTGGAACGTCAATTGAGTTGCCATAATCGAAAATAAAAAATAAAATGCATGCATTGATTTCCCCACACAAGCTTTCAACCAAGTTTGGAGCCATAATTTTTTTACAGATCTGTAGGTACTTGTTCGATCACTTTGTTACAAATCACATCGATAACTACATTAAAATTGAGATTAATGATCTGTCAGTAGAAAACAGAAAGCAAAACCTACAAGGATCGAAAGCATGACCGTTTTAGAGTTCCTCGTATTCCAGGGTGCTGCGACATTCAAGGAGCTGCCGTTCGTGCTGTTCGGCAGCCTGGCGCTGGTGTCGGGCGCGCTGGTGCTGCTGACGCCGGAGACGCTCGGCTGCACGCTGCCCGACACCATGCAGCAGGCCGAGGACATGCGACACAGGAGACACGACACATGAACATTCCTAAATATACCAATTTTAATTGTTCCAAATATTTTAGTACATGATAATTATAATTATTTCGGCACTACTGAATAAGGCTGAGACTCCACCAAAGCGGAGATGTGTAAGATGTGTTTTAAACAACCAATATAATTTCGTTATTCAAACATGTCATCTCGTCTTTTGAAATTCTATTGGTTGTTTAAAACACATCTCACACATCTCCGCTTTGGTGGAGTCTCAACCTAAAACTCTTTTTTCTGAAAGTGTAAAAAAACAATCGTACAGGAGATGTACTTTCCTGCCCTGAGCTACCTAGTAGGACCTAGGTCTCTAGCTCTGCCTAGGCCCGACACTACGCTCGACGCCTGCCTGCCTACCTTACCAAATACCACGTCCTCCTCAGGGCAAATGAATACCTACACAGAAAATATCACAAGTTTATTTTACATCTTGAGACAATAGGCATGAGTCAGAGGGACTTGCCTGACTACCCTTTCACGGCTGAAGCTACATCTACATACATACATACATAAAAATCAAGCCTGTTTCCCATCATAGTGGTAGGCAGAGACCGCAGATCTCCACTTGCTACGATCGTGACACACTTCTTTCTTTTCATCTAGGTTAATATTTTCTGAAATACAATGACTCTAAGTTAAACAACACAATATTGCACGTGAAAGTGCTATGCAGAGTAGTTAAAGGGCCGATTCCACTGGTAGAAATCTAAAAGTGAGCAATACCGTCTAATACTGCATTTTGAGGATCTATTCTGCTCATCACCTCAAGAGACCTACTTAAAGTTACAACCTTTCAAACAAAAAAAGAACCAATGAAATCGGATGTCATAAGGTGGAGATATCCTGTAGTGTAGCCCCCTTTTTGCCAGATTTTGGAGGAAGTACGCCCCCAATTAAATATAGACATAGACATAGACACATCATTTATTTAATAATATCCCTCCCCGATGACAAAAAAATTCCATAAAATTATCGAACCTGCTCAAATACTATTATTTTATTTTATTTTATAATTTTATATACTAACAGACAGACAGACAGACATGCGGCGGACAAGCGAAAGCATTTTGTCCAAGCTGAATCAGAGACTCTTCGCTCGCTCGGTTAATAATACGAGTACATTTGTCTAGCTAGGTATGTCAGCGCCGGTCGGTCATGCACATTATTCGTGTTTATTATCAAAATGTGCTGAAAACAGCGTAAAAATAGATACTTATTCTAATTAACCTACCTAACTCTATAATTATATAATACCTACAATGTGTAGTCGGAATGTATGTCGGCGCCAGTCGGTTGTTGGTTAGTTTGAGTGAGGTACCTAATTGAAAAGTAAAATGATTTTATTAAAGAAATAATTGTAGGAATTTGGGCTGTCCTTAAGTGCCTTTTCATACGTTTCGGTTGCCTGGTAGCCGGTCGGCAGCGAAGTGCATGGGCATGTGCGGTAGTTTCACACGTACCGGCGTAATTTGCAAGCACCGGCCGGCCATCCGGAAATCTGAACTTGTGAAACGGCACTAAGAGTAAAAATAAAATATCGACATACGCGAGATAATGAAAAGTCTGAAGGCCGTGCTATCTTTCCCCTTCAAAATATTATCATACAAGTAAAGCCGCTGGTTTATGAATTGCAGTTCAATAAAAAATATTTTATCACAAAACATTGTACCGCAAGACCAAATAATTTCATATGCAGTGTTAATTCAATTGCTGTGACTGGTGACATCGAAGTTGAAAATCGAGATTTAGTAATGGAAGGAGATGGGGCCAAAGTGGATCTTGACAGTATCCTGATTAACGAGATCGGACAGTTCGGCCGCTTCCAGCTGCAGACGCTGGCGCTCGCCGGCATTGGAGTTATATTCGCGGCGTTTCATGCCGAGTATGTTTTTACCACGGCCAGGATCAACACCAGGTTTGTGTCAAATATCAGTTACTTATAATAAGACATATTTAATGCTAACAACTGTTATTTGGCCTTTCAGGTGCTTGATACCGGAATGTGAGGAGGCATCTGAAGCTGTGTTTGCTCCGCCATGGATCACGAACGCAGTGCCAGCGAGTGGAGACTCGTTTGACGACTGCAATCGTTTCGGCAACACCAGCTCTGCGCTGACCTACTCCGATTCCTGCCCCGCCACGTTGTTCGACTCTAGTACGATTCTCCCTTGCGAAGCTTACGTTTATGAGAACACTCAAACGGTTGTTTATGATGTAAGTAATTACTTATCAGAAAAAATCATCATAATCATGTTTTAATTTTTCTCTTGCATATTTCATTATAACGAAGGAGAAGGGTATCAATATCAATATACAAAACAAATACACATTCGGTTCAAGCCTACATTGAACTGCTCCCACAAAAATCTTTCAAGGATCTTAAATTCTTGAAGATCTGAGAAAATGTCGCGCCTTGGGGACAGCCGTGATTTGAAATTGACTTGTCGAGTGTGCAGTTTGATTTGGCGTGTGACGAGTGGCGGCGCAGCCTGATCGGGTTCGTGCGGTCGTTCGGCACGTTCGTGGCGCTGCCGCTGACGGGCTACGTGTCGGACCGCTGGGGGCGGCGCACGGCGCTGGCCGTCAACGCCTTCAACACCGGCTGGCTCGGCCTCGCGCGCTTCTGGGCCGACTCCTACGCCGGATTCATGGTCTCGCAGCTCATCGAAGCTGTGTTTGGCTCGGGTGTTTTCTCTTGCATTTATATCTTGGGTAAGTTTTTGCACATTATGCAAGAGATTACGAATATGTACGCTACATATTAATAAAAGTAAAAAGCTACAAACAAATACAATAAAACTGTTCTTCTCCTGGTTGTAAATTTTAAAACCTACCTTACTTAACAGATTACCTACATGCGCTGTTTAGTAAATTAATTATAGTAAAATTCACGTGTAGAAATCATGATGTAGTTAAGACAATGTTTAGATGAGTCGATCGATAATCACGACTGTTTAAACGGATTCAAATACCACATCACGAAGCAAGTTGCACACAATAATGATATGCAATCGACCGCAGACAGACGTACCTTAGCTCTTTACTTACTCTACTAAAGATACCTAATCATTGACCTATTAACATGTATTTTATATGTTTTAACAGTTTTGGAATTGGTGGGTCCGAAGTACCGTGTGGTCGCGGGTGGGGCTATGTCCTCATGCTTCGCCATCGGTCAAGTCATCATGGGGCTGATAGCCTGGGCCGTGCCCGACTGGAGGCCCCTCACCCTGGCTCTGTATATCCCGCAGCTCCTCACCATCGGCTACTTCTGGGTCATCTCTGAGTCAGTGCGATGGTACATGAGCAAAGGTCGCTATGAGGAGTCTGAGGCTCTATTGAAAAAAGTAGCTAGAGTTAATGGAAAACAACTGTCTGAGAAGTCCTTGTATCTATTGCAAGTGACGGCAGAAGAAGAAAAGAAAAGAAAAGCAATAGAAGAAATTGAAAGAGCGAGTGAGCCGTGGTTGATAGTTCTGGTTTTTAGACATAAACCCATTCTGCTGAGATGCTGTATTCTTCCGATTTGGTGGATCACGATGACGTTAGTCTACTACGGGCTTTCTATCAATGCCGTCAACATGTCCGGGAACCCATACGTGAACTACATAGCCGTGTCTGCGGTAGAGATACCTGGGTTCTGGATTTCCGTGTTTCTGCTGAACAAAATTGGCAGAAAACCAGTACTTATGGGTGGATTCTGGATATGTGCTGCATGTCAGATTGCATACATCTTTATATCTACTGGTAAAGTTATTAATGTTCATTGTAAGGGCGCATTCAATTTATGCGTTTCTTGACGGCCAGCTGCGGTGCCGAAGCGGTGGTTAATCGTACAGCGCTCGCTTTGTATGAAAAAATACGATCGTCCGTGCGCTGCACGACTAACGCACCGCCTTAGCACTGCAGCAGGCCGTCAAGAAACGCATAAATTGAAGGCACCCTAAAGTTTTGTTTTCGTCTCTCATTCTATACCTATGGTGTGATATCGTTGCAGATATCTACGCGTTGTCACTGTCCGTTTATTTGGTCGGCAAGTGCAGCATCTCGGCAGTGACCACGGCCATCTACGTGTACACGGCCGAGCTGTACCCCACCAAGTACCGACACAACCTGTTCGCCTTCTCTTCCATGATCGGCAGGATCGGCTCCATCACCGCACCTCTCACTCCAGCTATTGTAAGTTCATTTAGTATGAGATAACTGAATTTAACTATTACTTACAAAATTATATTCCAAAATATAGATATACTCGTACTTAGGTAAAGTATGTGCCAAAGACTTGCATTACCTTGACTTATGTATCGATACTTGAGCCTAATAGCTGAACTACTTTAAAAACCTATTTGCAAAACCTTTAAAAATTAGGAGCAAAATTGTATTAAAGTAAGTATTATTTAAGTAGTATTTAAGTAAGCAAAATACTACATATCTTATGTTTTTAATGTGTAAGTACCTACCTAAATTATGCGCAAATTACCTCTTCAATAAATTGCTCAATCACATATTACAGGGGGCTGCCACGTTTGAAGAGATGCCATTCGTGCTGTTCGGTGGCTTCGCCGTCGTCTCCGGCATGACGCTGTTCCTCACGCCGGAGACGCTGGGCACCAAGCTGCCTGACACCATGGAGGAAGCAGAGGGCATCGGACGGACGAAAAACTCCTAGCACGTGCCTAGCACCTACTTCTTACAAACCGCATCCGAACATAATTTTTGAACTGATTTGAGTTATATTTTACCCATTCGCTTTGTAAAAAAATAGTGAAAGGTTTTTCAAAAAATCAGAAGGATCTATGATTGTGCACTAATCACGTTTTATTCGAAATAAGTATTTTTGTTTTCATTAAAAATTATCTCTCGAAAACATAAAGTTAATGACAACAGAAAAGAAAAATCATTGTTGGGAAAAATGCGGCTCAATAAGCTTCAATCTCTATACCTAAATACTATAAAATAAGCCGTAAGAAGGGTAGTCTCTCATCTGGTGGTATAGCCTGAATAAGCATAATCTCTCGACCCGGACAGTTCCACAAGTAGACGCAAATGATCTTCTATGTAGGTAAACATTCTAGATAAAAAAAATATGAAATTCTTCGTGGTCAAATCAGTTTGACCAATAAAACAAGGAAGAGACCAACAAAACATGGCCAGGGCGCAGTAGACTTTCTCTCAGATTTTTTTTTACACAATCCGGAACTTCCTCAACACAAAGAAACGGATGTAAAAAGTGTAAAAACTACAACAATCCTTAAAATTACATTTATTGAGATCATTTGTGTGACTTCCGTGTGTTCCCCAAGTTCTCTGCGTCCTCGATGGTGTCCGGCAGCTTGGTGCCGAGCGTCTCCGGCGTGGTGAAGATGAGCATCCCTGACAGGAGCGCGAACGAACCAAACAGGACCGACGGAAAAGGTTCCCACACTTCTTGCGCCTGGAACAAAACATATTGCTCATTCTTTTTTGCAAGACTTTTTTATTTTACACAGTGAGCTCCCGTAAGATACAGAAATTACTTTTCTTGGAATAATTCAAATAAATAGAACAAATGACTCGCTACTTTACCATGAATATTAATCACAGAAGAGAATCGATCAACAGTGATCAACAGTGCAGAAAGCAGTGCAACTGAGCTGTGGTGGGGCCTACGTTAAATCTAATTGAAGTGACTTGCATTCAATGTGACCATCATACAAGTACTTGCACAATGGAAACGCGCCCTTAAACTCGTATTCTAAACTCCAACTTTAGTCTATACGGGGATATGAGATATGAGTAATGAGCAGTGATCGGAATTAGGCGGGCTTAAATACCTAAAGTTCAAAGAACAGAGGCAAAAAAAGGGAGACTTCCTTACTACAAGAATTTTATTATTGTAGTAAGTAAGAATTTTATTGAAAGTTGGCACAATTTTCACAGTGAGTAAGTACATTTAAAATTAATGTTAATAATATTGTGAACTAATTCAAATAATTTTTATATTTGACCGACGGAAAAAAGTTTTTTATCCTTATAATTTACATTTTAGTTTTTGTTATTAACTCAGGTAAAAAATTGATTCACCTTAATGTTAGATGTTCTTTATTAATGTCCCGGAAACGGAAATAATTGGGTCGAAAAATATTTAGTCCTAAAGCGTCTCCATTTGTCTCTGTTATTTTTCGAACTTTAGGTATTTTAGCCCGCCTCATTCCGATCACTGGTAATGAGTCTTCATTTAACAACACATTTCAGCGTGGACTCTGAATACTATTGGTGCTTCATTATTCTCCCTTAGAGGCACTTACAAGAGCCGGAGTGAGAGGTGCAGTGATGGAGCCCAGCCGGCCCACCATGGAAGAGAAGGCGAACAGGCTGTGTCGGTACTTGGTGGGGTACAGCTCCGCCGTGTACACGTACACTGACGTCATCACCACGGCGATGCAGTACTTGCCGAACAGATACAGGAACAGGGACAGTCCTGGCATGTCTGCAAGATGACCGAACGTCAACTTACAAATTCAGGAAAACATTGTTCAATTGTTCAAATTGATAAAAAATTAAAAAAAGTCCTAATAGGTATCTACTAGTTCGTTTCGTCGTAATAATTATGTAATGATTAGATTCAGTTATCAGTATAGTTTTGGTGAGTGCTTATTATCAACTTATAAAACGAATAAAAAATTACCATCAGGTAAGAAGGCGAATGCGAACTGACAACAGGCGCAGAGCCAATATGCAATAATCAACACGGGCTTCCTTCCGATCCTGTCGAGGAGGAGGATTGCGGTCCAGTAGCCCGGGATCTCTATCGCTGCGACCGCCACGTAGTTCAGGTATCTGTTACCGGACATGTTCACAGCGTTGATTCCCATGCCGTAGTAAATGAGAGTGTTAGTTATCCACCAAATTGGAGATACCAAGCATCGTGATAGCAGGATTTTAGATCTGAGCACTAGTACTATCAGCCATGGCTCTTTGGGTTTGATTACGTTTCTTTCGGCTTCAGCCGTGTCTCGCAAGGCTTGTAGTGATTCCTGGGACAGTTCCTTTTTGTTGGTTCTCGCAACCTTTTGAAGAATTTGCTCGGACTCCTCGTAGCGCCCCTTGCTCATGAGCCAGCGCACGGATTCAGAGAGGATCCAGAAGTATGTGATGACCAGGACTTGTGGTGCATACAGGACCTGTGTGAGCGTCCTCCACGTAGGAACTGCCCATGCAATTAATCCAAGGAATACTTGTCCGAGCGCGAAAAGTGTGGAGATGGTCGCTCCTGCTACCACTCGGTATTTAGGTCCTACCAGCTCCGTCACTGAAATTATGCGAAAGAAGTATTTAGAATAGCTTTTTCGAAGCGCGAGGTCAACGCAAGTGGCATTAACAGCGCTTCAATGATCCCGGCTTTTAAGCCATGACGGAGCCCTTTAGCCGGCTTAAAAACTCCGTCACCAGATTTGGTTACTAATTAAGTAAAGTTACGAACGAACTTACTTATTTTTATTAGATTTTCTTACTTGGTAAACTGAGAGTCTAAAAATAAATAGTTAAAATGACAGAATTCGGTTATCTCAGTTCCTTACCTAAAATATAGCAAGATGAGTAGGCACCAGCACCTACAGATGATTCCAGCACTTCTAGTGCCAGGAACCACTCGTAGGAGTTGACGAAGGAGCGCACCAGGCCGATCCAGCCCGTGTTGAACGCGTTGATGGTGAGCGCCACGCGCCGCCCCCAGCGGTCAGAGATGTACCCAGTTATGGGCAGGACCAGCAGAGTTCCGATGGTTCTGATAGAACCTATTTGGGAGCGCTTCCATTCATCGCAAGCCATTCCGAACTAGAAAATCATAGACAAATATAGCTGTAAGTTAGACGGTCTCTGTGAGCTCAAAAATTCCTAAGCTGGATAAGAATTAGATCAAAATAATTAGGACCTAAAATCACGGTGGACTTCAACAAGAATTATAATGTGAAGTTTATTATTTAACATGTCACATGCAGTTTTATGTCTGAGATAAATTATTACACAGGCAATGTGACCAGTGACCAGCACAATTGGAGCACCTCGTTTTTTTTAGGTAAGTAAGTAGGTATATAAGTAAAAACTGTAGGTACCTGTGTAAAAAAAAGTAAATTAGCGTATTCTTCTCTGTCGGCGCTAAAAACATTATGAAACGTTTTGGGACGTAGTTGCTGAGGCAGCAGTAAAAATGCGTGTTCTCATTATCTGCACACGTTTGACCAAAACAATACCTACCACAGATATTGATTATTCATATCAGCTATTTAAGATAGGTAATGGAATTTAAAAGATCCCTAACCAATATAGATAAATTAATTAAATAATTGTAGGTATAATTATGTTATCTTTATTTATACAAGGTAATGTCCTTGTCAGGACTAAATATTTGCGCACGTGAGACTTTTTGACACAATAAAATAACTTCAATATCTACATATACATAGAGACACACCACTCCCTGATTTTTGGCGCTATTCATTAAATTTTGCAATACATGTTTCGCAGATGTCGCTTCATTTGAATAGTGCTCAGAGCCTCGAGCTGGAAAACCTCGAGTGTAACATCAACCGCGCTAGTTTACGCCGCGCGAGAGTTAAGTGAGCGATTTTGATTCGAGCTATACAAAACCGTGTGCTCACAGAAGTGAGGATTGTAACGGTGAGCTATTTTAAGTCGACTTTGATACCGTCGCGTCAGTTGAAAGCGCCCGCAGTTACACCGACACTGATCGAGATTTCTTGTAGTTTGAAGCGCCGTGCAAATTTAAAAAGCAAATTTACTACGTTGCGGATGGTGCAATCTAGGCGCTATTTATTTTTATTTGAACGTCCCGTTTTTTATGAACCTATAATATTGCCCTACTTACCCTACTTTATACTCCAAACGACAATGATATTACTTTAATATTTAGGAGTAAGTAATAAATAATAAAGCAGATAGGTAGGTTGCTAGGTCGGTAGTACATTTTAATTTTTTGATAAGTACATAGGTTTATGAAGGTTGGTATCTATAGATGACGCTGATTTTGTTGTAGATTGATTAATTTAATTAAAACTAAAACCGATATGGCTCTTATTTCATTCAAGCTAAAGATCAAAACAAAACGAAAGCCTGAGTGACATTTCTAAAGTTACTATAATTGTAGTAAAAATGAAGTGGTTGGATAGTCGAGGCCTATTCAATAGAAGTGCATAAACAACAAACAACAAAGTTCAGTCGCATCCAAGCCATCATTAGTCGCGGTAAGTTCCTATTTATTTTAGTTAATGTCTAAAATTAGCATTATTTCAAACAATTACAAGCAAATGTTTTTATAATTGCTTGTTTTGACTTTGAAGTGTGTACAATAAAGAATTTTCTATACATATACTTATCCCTCTATCTACACTGTAGCTATGCACAGTTTTTTTGTATTATTCGTGACGTTTGTTATATTTTTTATTCACAGGTGTTATCGGATGTTCTACCTACCACACGAGTCGAGTTACTAATTACGTAAACATAAGGTCCAAAACTTGAAAGTAAGTTTTAGCTCATATAGGTAGGTACCCTACTTCTCTATACCACTGCTACTATTTTTACTTATACTCACATAGATACCCTCAATACTTTAAGTACCTACTGTTCAAGCTGCGTAGGTATTTCTTTTCGTGAGATCTTTAGAATAATGGGTACCTTACTGCTTGCGACCTACTTTGTAAATGTTTAAAACTATACATTTTTATGTTGTTCCTACCAGCCATAGGTTAAGTAGGTACTTATCGCACTTTTTTGTGTTTATTTACAGTGGATATACATACATTGGTAACGACACTCGGTGGGACAATAGCTGATGTGAATTCATCACCAACCACAATGCAGTCCAGCGCTCCAGACTCCTGTGATGATACACAGACCCTGCAGAACGCTGGTTCGAGTAATGATGACGCAGCAGTTATTTGTTGATTTTATAAGACTGATTTTTATATTTTTTACAAGGAGTTCCTTTTTTTATTATTTTGTTATGTTTATTGATTTTGTGATTTTATACTTTTACAATTATACTTTTTTTTACCCTAAAAACCTGTATTTTATTATAAGTACCTAGGTACTTAATAAAGAGTAATTTATGACTATAACGTTAGGTGTCTAGAGTAAGGTAAGTAGGGCGTTCCAATAAAAATAAATAGCGCCTAGATTGCACCATCCGCAACGTAATAAATTTGCTTTTTAAATTTGCACGGCGCTTCAAACTACAAGAAATCTCGATCAGTGTCGGTGTAACTGCGGGCGCTTTCAACTGACGCGACGGTATCAGAGTCGACTTAAAATAGCTCACCGTTACAATCCTCACTTCTGTGAGCACACGGTTTTGTATAGCTCGAATCAAAATCGCTCACTTAACTCTCGCGCGGCGTAAACTAGCGCGGTTGATGTTACACTCGAGGTTTTCCAGCTCGAGGCTCTGAGCACTATTCCTTCATTTGAATAGTGCTCAGAGCCTCGAGCTGGAAAACCTCGAGTGTAACATCAACCGCGCTAGTTTACGCCGCGCGAGAGTTAAGTGAGCGATTTTGATTCGAGCTATACAAAACCGTGTGCTCACAGAAGTGAGGATTGTAACGGTGAGCTATTTTAAGTCGACTTTGATACCGTCGCGTCAGTTGAAAGCGCCCGCAGTTACACCGACACTGATCGAGATTTCTTGTAGTTTGAAGCGCCGTGCAAATTTAAAAAGCAAATTTACTACGTTGCGGATGGTGCAATCTAGGCGCTATTTATTTTTATTTGAACGTCCCGTTTTTTATGAACCTATAATATTGCCCTACTTACCCTACTTTATACTCCAAACGACAATGATATTACTTTAATATTTAGGAGTAAGTAATAAATAATAAAGCAGATAGGTAGGTTGCTAGGTCGGTAGTACATTTTAATTTTTTGATAAGTACATAGGTTTATGAAGGTTGGTATCTATAGATGACGCTGATTTTGTTGTAGATTGATTAATTTAATTAAAACTAAAACCGATATGGCTCTTATTTCATTCAAGCTAAAGATCAAAACAAAACGAAAGCCTGAGTGACATTTCTAAAGTTACTATAATTGTAGTAAAAATGAAGTGGTTGGATAGTCGAGGCCTATTCAATAGAAGTGCATAAACAACAAACAACAAAGTTCAGTCGCATCCAAGCCATCATTAGTCGCGGTAAGTTCCTATTTATTTTAGTTAATGTCTAAAATTAGCATTATTTCAAACAATTACAAGCAAATGTTTTTATAATTGCTTGTTTTGACTTTGAAGTGTGTACAATAAAGAATTTTCTATACATATACTTATCCCTCTATCTACACTGTAGCTATGCACAGTTTTTTTGTATTATTCGTGACGTTTGTTATATTTTTTATTCACAGGTGTTATCGGATGTTCTACCTACCACACGAGTCGAGTTACTAATTACGTAAACATAAGGTCCAAAACTTGAAAGTAAGTTTTAGCTCATATAGGTAGGTACCCTACTTCTCTATACCACTGCTACTATTTTTACTTATACTCACATAGATACCCTCAATACTTTAAGTACCTACTGTTCAAGCTGCGTAGGTATTTCTTTTCGTGAGATCTTTAGAATAATGGGTACCTTACTGCTTGCGACCTACTTTGTAAATGTTTAAAACTATACATTTTTATGTTGTTCCTACCAGCCATAGGTTAAGTAGGTACTTATCGCACTTTTTTGTGTTTATTTACAGTGGATATACATACATTGGTAACGACACTCGGTGGGACAATAGCTGATGTGAATTCATCACCAACCACAATGCAGTCCAGCGCTCCAGACTCCTGTGATGATACACAGACCCTGCAGAACGCTGGTTCGAGTAATGATGACGCAGCAGTTATTTGTTGATTTTATAAGACTGATTTTTATATTTTTTACAAGGAGTTCCTTTTTTTATTATTTTGTTATGTTTATTGATTTTGTGATTTTATACTTTTACAATTATACTTTTTTTTACCCTAAAAACCTGTATTTTATTATAAGTACCTAGGTACTTAATAAAGAGTAATTTATGACTATAACGTTAGGTGTCTAGAGTAAGGTAAGTAGGGCGTTCCAATAAAAATAAATAGCGCCTAGATTGCACCATCCGCAACGTAATAAATTTGCTTTTTAAATTTGCACGGCGCTTCAAACTACAAGAAATCTCGATCAGTGTCGGTGTAACTGCGGGCGCTTTCAACTGACGCGACGGTATCAGAGTCGACTTAAAATAGCTCACCGTTACAATCCTCACTTCTGTGAGCACACGGTTTTGTATAGCTCGAATCAAAATCGCTCACTTAACTCTCGCGCGGCGTAAACTAGCGCGGTTGATGTTACACTCGAGGTTTTCCAGCTCGAGGCTCTGAGCACTATTCCTTCATTTGAATAGTGCTCAGAGCCTCGAGCTGGAAAACCTCGAGTGTAACATCAACCGCGCTAGTTTACGCCGCGCGAGAGTTAAGTGAGCGATTTTGATTCGAGCTATACAAAACCGTGTGCTCACAGAAGTGAGGATTGTAACGGTGAGCTATTTTAAGTCGACTTTGATACCGTCGCGTCAGTTGAAAGCGCCCGCAGTTACACCGACACTGATCGAGATTTCTTGTAGTTTGAAGCGCCGTGCAAATTTAAAAAGCAAATTTACTACGTTGCGGATGGTGCAATCTAGGCGCTATTTATTTTTATTTGAACGTCCCGTTTTTTATGAACCTATAATATTGCCCTACTTACCCTACTTTATACTCCAAACGACAATGATATTACTTTAATATTTAGGAGTAAGTAATAAATAATAAAGCAGATAGGTAGGTTGCTAGGTCGGTAGTACATTTTAATTTTTTGATAAGTACATAGGTTTATGAAGGTTGGTATCTATAGATGACGCTGATTTTGTTGTAGATTGATTAATTTAATTAAAACTAAAACCGATATGGCTCTTATTTCATTCAAGCTAAAGATCAAAACAAAACGAAAGCCTGAGTGACATTTCTAAAGTTACTATAATTGTAGTAAAAATGAAGTGGTTGGATAGTCGAGGCCTATTCAATAGAAGTGCATAAACAACAAACAACAAAGTTCAGTCGCATCCAAGCCATCATTAGTCGCGGTAAGTTCCTATTTATTTTAGTTAATGTCTAAAATTAGCATTATTTCAAACAATTACAAGCAAATGTTTTTATAATTGCTTGTTTTGACTTTGAAGTGTGTACAATAAAGAATTTTCTATACATATACTTATCCCTCTATCTACACTGTAGCTATGCACAGTTTTTTTGTATTATTCGTGACGTTTGTTATATTTTTTATTCACAGGTGTTATCGGATGTTCTACCTACCACACGAGTCGAGTTACTAATTACGTAAACATAAGGTCCAAAACTTGAAAGTAAGTTTTAGCTCATATAGGTAGGTACCCTACTTCTCTATACCACTGCTACTATTTTTACTTATACTCACATAGATACCCTCAATACTTTAAGTACCTACTGTTCAAGCTGCGTAGGTATTTCTTTTCGTGAGATCTTTAGAATAATGGGTACCTTACTGCTTGCGACCTACTTTGTAAATGTTTAAAACTATACATTTTTATGTTGTTCCTACCAGCCATAGGTTAAGTAGGTACTTATCGCACTTTTTTGTGTTTATTTACAGTGGATATACATACATTGGTAACGACACTCGGTGGGACAATAGCTGATGTGAATTCATCACCAACCACAATGCAGTCCAGCGCTCCAGACTCCTGTGATGATACACAGACCCTGCAGAACGCTGGTTCGAGTAATGATGACGCAGCAGTTATTTGTTGATTTTATAAGACTGATTTTTATATTTTTTACAAGGAGTTCCTTTTTTTATTATTTTGTTATGTTTATTGATTTTGTGATTTTATACTTTTACAATTATACTTTTTTTTACCCTAAAAACCTGTATTTTATTATAAGTACCTAGGTACTTAATAAAGAGTAATTTATGACTATAACGTTAGGTGTCTAGAGTAAGGTAAGTAGGGCGTTCCAATAAAAATAAATAGCGCCTAGATTGCACCATCCGCAACGTAATAAATTTGCTTTTTAAATTTGCACGGCGCTTCAAACTACAAGAAATCTCGATCAGTGTCGGTGTAACTGCGGGCGCTTTCAACTGACGCGACGGTATCAGAGTCGACTTAAAATAGCTCACCGTTACAATCCTCACTTCTGTGAGCACACGGTTTTGTATAGCTCGAATCAAAATCGCTCACTTAACTCTCGCGCGGCGTAAACTAGCGCGGTTGATGTTACACTCGAGGTTTTCCAGCTCGAGGCTCTGAGCACTATTCTTCATTTGAATTTTACCCTACTAATTCTCAGTCAGATATCCATTCGCTTCTACAATCTTTTGGTTTTTCTGTAAACATAAAACCTACCCCAATGACGTTTTCAAAATGGCCAACCCACAATTCTAGTGTATAGGTAGGTAACACTGCTACGCCTACGTTGTCCTCCGAAAGGGCCGCAGCATAGCCTGCACAGCATTTACAACATGGGCGATCCTATCATCAAAACCTAAGGTCTTTCGACTAGGAGTTATGTTACTCACATCATAAACAACACTGAGTGTATTCTCATAGAGGTATTCCTCGCAATCTGTGGTGACTTCGCGGTCGAAGAGCTCGGCTGGACAGGTGCCGTTCTGCACGGGCAGTTGTAGCGTGCTGTTGGTGAACTGTTGGCAGTTGTCGAAGGAGTCGGCGCTGGTGCCGGGGATCGCGTTCAGCACCCAGGAAGGTGCGTACTCGGGGCTCACGCCGTCGCACTGGGCGATCTTACACCTGGAAACATTGAGTTATAATGTACTACGTACCTACCTTGGAATTGACGATTCATTTAGAACAAACAAGATCTGCACCTATCGTAGCCTATGGACGACTGTGACACCAGGAGTCACACTCTCGCTGCTGACCCTTTAAAAGAGGAATCACTGCACCGACAACACAATGGACAAGACTATTGTTATGAATGATTCTCTTATGAGAGAAAGAGGCAGAGCAACAGACCAACATGCTCTTCACAAAAATAATGAAGAAACCAAAATAATAAAATAATAAACGGTTTTAAGCTTTTTACGTAGAAACCTATCAAAAAATCAAACGAAAAAGAAGAATAATTTCGACGATATAAAATTTACTCCGAAATATTAGGTAGGTATACTATTTCTGAGATAAGTAATCGCAACTTACTGTGTATTCCTCACCTTAATCACAACCAACAAAAGCATGGGTAGCTTTATGTTTTATACAATTTTCAAATCAAGGTATCTTCCCGGAGGTTATGTTGAAGTTACAGCTTACCTGGTGGGTATCCTGGCCGTGGTGAAGATGTACTCTCCCGCGGCGAAGGCAGAGAATATGATGGGCAGCGCCGCCAGAGCCAGCGTCACGAGCTGGTAGCGCCCGAACTGCCCCACCTCATTCTCCAGGATATGGTCCAGATCTATCCCCTCTCGCTTCCCCCCTTTCTCCGGATTCGACATTTTGCAGCACTAGCGGTGTTCTCAGAGTACGATTAATGAATACGTATTGAATTTAGATTATTATAGGAACCTATCTTGAGATTATAGCTGGTAATACGTAAGTAGGTAGGTACCTACTGATTAGAGTTTTGTGGTGTCTTTGGAAGAGGCTTTTAGTCAAATTGTTTGACGTTATACCATTTATTGTAATAGCAGTACTACGTACCTACCTAGTAGTGAAATATAAATGTTAAATATTAGTACTTACCTACAAATTAGCTAACAACTTGAACAAAAATTGAGACTGAATTAACTTATTTTTTTTAATAAAGAAGAATAAAGAATACTTACTCGTAGACCTCGTAGTAGGTGAAAAATGAAAATGAAAATGAAAATGAAAATGAAAATGAAAAATGCGGTACATACACTAACAATAAATGCAATAGGTAGGTAGTAAATAAACACATTTTTCAGGTAGGTAAATATTATTAGGACTTCGTAAAAAAGATAAAGCCGCTGTTTCGTGTTTTTAGACTTTTAATTAAAACAGTAAGTATCATTTTTTACACATTATCTATTTAATTTTACTCGTAACTACTACTTATAAAAAACTAGCGAACGCCCGCGAGGACTACCTACTATTTTTTATCCATGTATCCAAAGGTTGTCTGGAAGAGATCACTTTTACCGATGAGGCCTTTGGCATTGTAGTTTTTATTTTTGTTTTTAACACTAATTTGTTCTTTTGGGTGCATAAAAGTGTTTTCTAAGCGTTTCCATTCGTTTGATAAGTGTTTCCATTCGTTTGATAAGTGTTTCCAAATATCATCCATATCCGTTCAGCCGTTCTGGCGTGATTGAGTAACAAACATCCAAACATCTAAACTTTCACATTTATAATACCTATTAGTTAGATAAGATAATTTTTTGGTCCCAGTTTTGTCTTTCATGCCTATTTACATACAAAATACTTTCTAAGCACCTAATTAGGTACTTATATCGCCCTTGGACGCACTAACCACATCGCAATGATCTAGCTAGCTTAGGTATTGTTGTTTCACTCTGTGTCAGTATCGTCAGAAGCCCTGGCGGTCTTCGTGTCTTTCTTGTCTTTGCTCCTCTTTTTCAATTTGTCCAGTAGCTCCATCACTCGTATCCTGAACAAAAACTTCACATCATCAGGCAATGACTTTACCGCCGGAGTTATCGATCTAAAGAAAGATCTATCCTCGTCCTCCTCCTTCTCTATGAGATTAACAAGGACCGACATGATATTGTCATCTGTTTCAGCTTTCTCTTTTGGTTGTAGAAAATCAGGGTTAAGTTTGCGTCGTTTGGGTGGAGTGCCCTCCTGTTGGTCCAGTTCGAAGACGTTCAACCATTCTACTCGTTCGTGGTCGTTGTCGTCTTCGTCTACGTCGACGGCCTCGTACTTGAGGGTGTCATTAGGCCTGGTTTTGCCTTCGAATACGGGAATGAGGAAGGTCAGAAGGTCAGCGTACAGGTACGGGCGCGAAGTTTGTGAGGAGTTTCCCTTCATCGAGAATGTTTTTCTGTAGGAGTCGCGGATGTTGTACCATTTTCGCATTGTCATGAGCCCTGAAGCCAGATTAAAACACTTTATTTATTTTTTACCATCAACTCTCATATTAAAAGTTTTAAAACGTGAGGTAATTTTTTTTAAGACGGCGACTACATTATCTTTTTACCAAATCTACCTCAGCAGAGATTTCGAATTAAAACAAGCTTAAAAATTTCATGCAAAATTTATAAGTACTCGAAAGTGACGACACTTTTAAATATCCCGCGCCTAACACAACTTGGGATTGTACTAAGAGTCTAGCTAGGGGCCTCACCGAGCTCATGTCGTTCCGCGGACGACAAGTCGTCATACTCGGGATGGAGCGCCTGGCAGACGTCGCGCCAGGCCTGGTCGCGCAGCACGCGGTTCCGGTAGCCGGCGCATGCGCGGTCCCACAGGCACGCGTGCTGGCGCACCTGCGCGATCAGCTCCGTCGCCTCCGTGCGGGACCGTCTCGTTGAGCTGCAATCACACATTGACGCTTGCCGTTACTAAAACTGTAGGCGTCACAAAAGCTATGCCGGAAAGTGGTGCTTTTTTTTTCGCGCGGCTTTTAACCAACTATTAAAATATAGGAGTAAGTACCTACCTAGGTAAGTATAACAAACAAGCCGAATTCTCGAAGTACTGCCACAGGTTTCAAACGATTTCATATAGGTACCTAGGTAGGTAAATAATTCTAAAATTCAATGCGTTTCGGACTTTCCGTGCGAATAGGTGTGCGGCCACCTTTATGCGCACATAATATTTTTTACGAAACCAATCTTTACAAACAAAACAACCTACCTAATCACAATCAGCCAGTATCAAAAACTGCGCTCCATAGGCACATAATAGAAAATTACTTATGTAGGTAAGTATAATGAGTAGGTACTTATGTAAGCATAGTATAGGTAGGTAACAACAGCTACGAGTGCATGAATTACCTAGGTAAGTAGGTACCTACCTTGTTAAGATGTCCGACATAGGGTTAAGTATTGTTGCCTTAGAATCACTTCCGTTCCGATCCGGTTTCACAACAGCGCGCAGCGGTTTGTTTCTTGTCGAAAACTCATCTAAATGCAATGCATGCTTTGCAAAACAATATCTAAACAACTTTGCTAGTCGAATTACGTAAACGGACCGTGTACGATCGTACAGCCGGTTTGAGGCGCACTGGCCTGGCCGGAACGGAATGTAGAGCCGAACCGGAGCGCGGTGGGTGAGACCGGGGGCGTGCGCGGGGCGCGGGGCGCTCGCCGTCACCGGACGGCTGCCATCCGGCGCGCCCCGCGCCCCGCGCCCCGCCGCGCCCGCGGGAAGATCGGCAACGTCGCTCTTTCTTCAGAAAGTTCTTTGAATCCCTGCCTCACCTGCCTTCAATGTTTTAACTTTACGATTATTATTGATCGTAGGTAAGTTTTACATTTGCGTGCCTATTGAATTTAATTGCAAATGGTGTTTAGCAGCTATTTTAAAACATCAAGCGGATCTCGAATCTCAAAAACTTGACAGATGATTCAAAGAGAATGTAAAATCGTAGTTTAGAATCTTCTTGGTAAAATCTAACTCTTGTCAATATTGTCCGGTAATAATCCGTGTAGGTATCTACCTCTAAACCTCATTTCAATTAATTATTAATAATAATCACCTACTTAACATAGAAATTCTTAAGAGTCATAGAACGCAAAATATACCATTTTTAATAATAATTCATCGAATAAAAAAAAATTGTTCGTAGCCGACCAGTGATTTGCGGTCTCTGTTCGTAGCACAAATTATTCGTAGACTTTTCGTAGATGGGGACTATGCCTATCTATAAGTACCTACCTAATGTACTATGTGGATCCTATAGGATAGATAGAATAAAACCTGTAGGTTTCATAGGTTCTGTAGGCGTCAATGCAAATCGACCAAAGTAGCAATTTGATACCTACCAAATATCATGTTGGTTCAATACAAAATAAAAATGCTAAAAATAAATTATTCTAGCGGTGTCTAAGTATATATTGAGTAGAATAAATGTAAGAACTAATAAACTGTGATCCAAATCATGGATATCGGCATCGCGGCATTGATCAATTGACCTTCCGGATCAATTCCCGCAATAGCGGGGCTAAAAAGGTCATTAAACCAGAATCATAAACTGAATTGCACTACCTACATGCAGTCTCTTTTAATACTTAGTTATGAGAGTGACAAGAAAAAAACGTGATACGAATCATAAATTAATGATTCTGCTCTAATGGCCTTTTTAGCCCCGCTGAGCGCCCTGATAAGTACCTATTTTATTGTTTGTAGCTGTGAGTCAGAGAGCTAGTATCAGAGGTATTCGATTTGAACCTACAAATCGACAATCAAAATCCGTTTGTGAAAACAGTCGTTCTTCTAATCTGAACCATGAAAATTGGAACGATAATGTTGCTTTCAGTTTGAAGAGTGAAGGGTAGGTATATCCAGAAGAAGCGCTCGTGGCGTAGCTTGCTTGGACGTTCTTGATTGTTCGTTGAAGTTAAGCAGCGTTGTGCTCGGTCACTTTTAGGATGGGTGACCGCAAGTATTACGAGCTGAGCGCTTCTGTGCTTCGGAGGGCACGTTAATTGTTGGTCCCGGCTTTTAAAGTTTTTAAGCCATGACGGAGGCCTTTAAGCGGCCTAAAAACTCCGTCACCAGAGTTGGCCACTTGCTCATACGAAAAAAGAAGGTAAGTATATCCAGGGCATATAAAAGTAAAAAATTCAAAAAATTCAAAATTTAAAAATATTTATTTGGAACATTAATATGGGGATACTGTCAGTATTGGGAACGTTGAACTGAAAACTGTGTTGCAGAGTCAGCGCCCTCCTCCGGCTAACAAGTAGGCAGGGTTCCAGCCAAACAAACAAGTCAGTAGTCGGTGTCGGAATCAGTGCGGTCCCTCGGCTTGATGATGCCGAGTCTTGTGGCGAGCGCGGCCACGTTGGCGCGGACCTCCTCCTGCACCAGGTTGAAGGACATGGCCAGCAGCGCGATGCCGAACAGCAGGTACAGCGAGCACAGGGCGATCGAGTGCACGGCGGCCGCCGCGTCGTCCACGCGCTGACCCTGACGATAACAATAGAGCAAAGTTCATAGCCACTAATAAAGATATTAAACTAAGGCCTTTTATCTTTTACTAGATGATTTATATACAGTGTCAAGCGGCAATCTTTGCGGGACACTGTAGCACGGTAGTGCCTGGGACAATAAATAGCCGCCAAATAAAAACAAACAAATCAGCGGGCTTACAGAGGCCGTTATAGCAATCACGATAGAAATTGAACTAAATACCGTCTCTTTTCTCAGACTGAGAGTGACAAGAACGGCATAATATTGCAATTTCTATTGTGATTCTGCTGTAGCGGCCACTTTAGCCCCGAAGGTAGTACCGCAAATCACGTTACAAGAAAATATGGCATTTGCTCCAGCAGCAAAAAACAATCAAGTAAAAGACTAAATTACAAGTGTTTCAGGTGCAAGCTACACCACTAACTAAGCGACCACCTTTACACCTTTGCCTACAGTCTGAAAAAATACATCATTGAAAATTTTAGTCTCGGTAAAAATTTTTAACCATCATGCCTGAAATACTGGTGTAGCCAGATTTGAATAGCGGGGGGGCTATATGGCTAGTCGTCGAATATCGTGCTGACCTGCGCTGGTACGAAGTCTCCGAAGCCGATGGTGGTGAGCGTGATGAAGCAGAAGTAGGCCGCGTCCAGGTAGGCCCAGTCCTCCCAGCGCTTGAACAGGAACGTGCCCGCCACGATGTACGACGCCACCAGGCACACGCACAGCCAGATCGGCACCGGCTTTATCTATAGACATCAATAGTCAAGTTTCTATGAGCTAAAGGGTCATCTGGAGAGCTGAATCATTTATTTTTTAACTAGTGCGTCTTGTAAGAATCTGAATTTACCGAATTCCTTTCCTTTCTTCACTTTTTTTACCTAGGACTATTCGGACTTTATTCAATCATGAACCCAACCCAGTTACTTGTGATTTGGCTTTTGTTACTTCTAATATAGTTTCGTATTATACCTCTTCTCTGGTTGGTTCTGAAGACACTGGATACAGCTCTGATTGCCTCGATCCCCAAGCTAAAACAAATAATAAACTTATAAGAACACATTCTATAGATTCCAGTTGACCATATATATGTCAATTGGTTTTAATGATGATTGATAGATGTACCTACCTTGCGCTGGAGGTCTGCTCCTTCTTGGTACCACAACTTCAACATCACTCCAGTCTTCCTCTCTGTCCGGTGAAGGTGTCTGAAATACAATATGAAAATATAAATTTAGAAAATATTTTTGGATCTTTCTTCTTTTGATACTTCCCTGGCTCCCCACGCGCGTCCCACCCCTCCCAATCGTACTCACGTATCTATGCAGTGGTCGGCTATCATCGACGGTGTAGAGCCTCCGGAGCCGGCGTCCCCTGCCCCCCTCGAGGTCGTGCTCCCCCCGCGGCCCCCGCGCTCCCCGCCCCTCCCACTCATACTCGTGCTCCTGCAGGGCGCTGCGGGCACGTCGGGCCTGGCGAGGCTCGTATCCGTACTCCTCGCGATCACGCTCGTACAACTCCGACCGACCTCGGTTTGCTCTTCAAGAATAAATGGGACAGGTATTTAAATAAAATCATATTAGAAAAAATGTAACAGACAAGATTGTACCCACGAAAATTAACAATTTTAAACTCGCTATATTTTCTTTCTTCGTCTTGAACTCATAAAACGAAATCACACCCAAAACCCAGATAAAAATTTTAGCTTTTAGATTGAAAGCAGATTTGAAAGTGGACAGATCAATTTACCTAAAGTCTCGTCGATGTCGCGCATTCCTCGGCGAGTCGAACTCGAAGTCATCGTCTTCAGGATCATACCCTCGGTCTCTGTGACCATAATCTTCCTTCTCCCTCTCCTTTCTCTCTCTATAGTTTTCAAAGTCAATGTCGTGTAAGTCATGCATTTCATAGAGCTCCTTGGATTCGTCGTCGTAATGTCTGCTATCGTCGTAGTCTCGTCGCGGTCCCGTCTCCGGCTTGGCTTTGGCGGGACGAGGCAGAGACTTGCTTCTCTGTTCGGGCTTGGAGGGTCTCTTCGTCTGATGGGTTTCCAGATCCTTAAGCGCTGCTTCGAGATCTTGTAATGGCAATGAAATCTTGGGAAAGTCCTCTGAAAATGAGATGATAGATAAATAGAAGCTTGTGTAAGCGACAGACATTTTGGATTTTAATGAGGGAATCACCTTCTTCATCTTCGTAAGGTTCGGGCTCCCGTCTGTTGCTGTACTTGTCGAAACGAGCAGGGGATCTATCTTCGGGGTCAAAGTCTTTGGAGCCTGTCAACAAACAACTTAGGTAATAGTCATAAACCAACAACAGCAAAGTCGTATCGTCTGAACAAAACGTGCATCTACATGGCATAATACCGTAATAACAGGAGATACCATCGCATCTTTGGCTAGAAGTAAGAACTGTAAGAACTCACCATGACCCCTGAAGTGCGGCGGCTGTGACCTGGTGCGGGGCAGGGAGGCGGTGTGCGGGAGGGGGGGGACGCGGCCGGCGCATGCGCCCGCTGCTGTACCCGCTGTCTCGGTACCTGCCCACCAGCACACGTCATTACTGATCTCTCTTCAAGTGCCTGATTACTATGAGTACGGCTATATTAACCGACTACGTTGATCGGAAGGTTTACAAAATAAATTAGGAGTGCAAAATATGGACGAAAAAACACAAAATAATCCCTGGATCCTCAAAACGCCAGTAGACACACTCAGATCTTGTATTAGGCATTCAAGAGCCTTCCAGTATGTCTAGGAGAGAATTACGCCAAGGCGCGTCCAATGATACGCCCACATTTTGCAGAAGGTTGCAAGTTTTTGCAGTCGTTTAGCATATTAAGTAACTGTTTCCTCAAGATTTTTATTAAAATATTTATTGGGACATCCTGCGGACATCCTCCCATCCAATATGGATTGGATACTGGATTAAAAGTTAAAAGTAGTGGATCTGATTCTTACCTGCAATCCGTGTCAGAGTGCGCCCGCTCTACGGGCTTTCTCTTTCGCACAGATCGTGAGCTGACCCCACGGACGGAACGCCTGCAAAAAATTACATAGTTAGTTCCTCCAGTAGTGTACGCAATAAGCATGCACACTCCTTACATAAACTATAAACAAAACTATCAATAGATAGAGGTCTAAGATCCTAGCATTCCTAACATAGAGTCAAATAATTTGATCTTTTTATAAAACCGACATCAAGTCATTTTTGTATCGAATTTTCGGTACAGTAAGCAAAATGTTGCACTTGTAGTTTAGCAGTTGTATCTATAGCCCACCTCATGGCGTGGTGGTGATGCCGATGCCTCCGCTTCGGCGGCCTAGTGCACACATAGCAGCACACGCGCCAGTACAGGAACCTGCAATAAGTTATCAAAAGTAAAGTAAAGTTAACAAGTATTTAATTATTAAATTTAATTATGTGTGAAATGTCCAGCAATATTTATTTATTTATTTACCATGCATGATCTAACGTTATTATTTCGTAGCGCCTTGAAAAATGACTTAGCACACTCGCGTAAAGATAAATCGTATTTTAGCGTAAAAAAATCAAGCATCATATTTTGTAAATAACTGTAAAGAAAAGATAGAGGGACTATAGGTGACAGTGAAATACCTGAAGGAAGAAGCCATGACGTCACCGATGTTGGACAGACACAGTAGCATGAGCGGGATGCCAAGGATGGCGTAGAATATCGTCACCACCTTGCCTGTCTGAGTCTTCGGTGCGATGTGTCCATAGCCTAAAATATACAAAATTATTTTATTTAAATATAAATAAGTAGTGTATCTAACTTTCACTCGTAGAATACAAGCATCGATGGTTCAGTGGTAGAATGCTCGCCTGCCACGCGGGCGGCCCGGGTTCGATTCCCGGTCGATGCAAATCACTTTTTGTTTGTTATTTTTTAAATATAAATTAGCACTATGGCACAGAACATAAAATACACATAATCGTTAGCAATGATTGGGCATGATTAAATTAAATTGTCCTTGATAAAATGGAACACGTCATCTAATTAAACAAAAAATGATCTTAATAATGATTGTCCATAATTTGGCTGCGTTTTTTTGTAAAATGGGTTCGATTTCCGTCGTTAGTTGAAACGGATACCGACAAGGCCAGCTCCTTGTGACCTCTTGTCCAAAAACAACCTCCAATCATCTATCTACCTATTAAATTGTAGGAATCATGCTCAAATGAACTCGTAATCAGATTTTATAAAAATTAAAACAGTTTTAATCCAATTGGTAGGTACGACAACTCTCATAATATTTTTTCAACAGTGGCAAAAAAACCTATGTGCATGGTCAGGGTCAAGTATTTTGGTGAATTATGTAAATTGGCAATAAATATAAGGTATCCCATTCAAGGTTTCCCTTGCATCACCAGTGAACGACCTCAGTGTTTTCCCAAAGGCAGTCCACGATGCCACGCCACAGACTGCACAGCAGTTAGTACTAAGCCCAGTCACAGTTTAGCTGGCAGTTAGTATGTCAGGTGGCTCTTCCAGCCACGCGACTGCCGATTCCGCCGGCCTTCAGGCCTTGCCACACGCTAGGTTTTCTTTCACTTGACTTGATAAATGTTTCAAGAACTTTACAAGAATAATGGAATAAATAATTGGGTGTATTGTTGTTTGAACAAAACGTAAAAACACTACAATATAAGCTCACTGTATTCCCAGTACGATAGTCATCTGTTCAGATTTATAGGCATGTAAGATTCTTTGAAACTGTACTGAATGATCGAAAATCAAGGGCACATCTTATTGAAATGCTTCTGTTAAAAAAGTAAGTTCGTATGAGCAAGTGGCCAACTCTGGTGACGAAGTTTTTAGGCCGCCTAAAGGCCTCAGTCATGGCTTAACGTCTTAAAAGCCGGGACCGACAATTTAACGTGCACTCCAAAGCACGGAAGCGATCAGCTCGTAATGCCACTTGCTGTCACCCATCAAAATTGTGACTGCGCACAACGCTGCTTTACTTCAACAATCAATCAAGAATCAAGGTAGGAGACAGGGACGTATATAAGGGGGGGGTTTAGGGGGTCCGGACCCCCCCCTTAGCCCATTAAGTTCGGAGGAAACCTAGTCAATTTTTGTATTTTGGAACCCTTGGACCCCCCCCTTAACAAAGATCTTTGGTATATTGGAACCTTTGGACCCCCCCCTTAACAAAGCTATAGCTACGTCCCTGGTAGGAGAGCAATGGATCCGGATGGCACAAAACCGCCAGGAGTGGCGTGATAGAGAAGAGGCCTTTATCCAGCTGTGGGTGTTACAGGCTGCTTAGATAGATAGATGGCAAAATAAAATTTGTTCTAGTGTCATTATCCAGAGGGGAAACCGAGGAGTACGTTTTATATGGTCTAAACGCCCCGCCGCACCGTCCATATGAGCAGTTTAAATATTTTTCAAAACAAAAAACATTGAAGCACGGTAGACCCGGTATCCCCAAGACAAGGCAGACATTCTTTCAGATCTTTAGACAATTCAAGATTCCTTCAAGATATCTAAGGGGGTAGTCAGATGTCCAAATACATCTCGCGCACAAGCCCATATTTGAAGAAATAAGAATCCATGACAAGTTGATTGAAAAATTGACAAAAGAAATTAGCATTTCACACGAGACAGGTTGCAAGCGTATTGACCAACACGGCTCTAGATATTCAGGTCAAGGGCGATACGACAAGTGCCAACCAAACTGGGGATTTTCAGCGATCTGTCCACTATTCAGCTGATCAATTGTCCGGCAATTAGATAGCAATCTATCTATCAATCAAGTTGTGTATAAAGGCTGCCCCGCCGCAGTCGGCACCAGGCGCGCGCTCGCACCACTCACTCGCTTCAAGCAAGGCGCACCACACACTCGCACAGTGATTTATATCCATAAATTAATATAGTGTGATGATATATTGAAAGTGAATTAAACTGGATCTCAGAATGAAGTTAGGTTTGTAATCTTAATTTGCTTTTTTTCGGTTTGGTTTATAAATAAGGAACTTTATCTTTTAATGTGTTGTAAAATTAACGGATTTCTTAATAATTTTTCTCATAGGTATCACAAAATAATCAGTTGCTTTATCTGTTTAATTTTTAAATTAAAATAAAGTCATATTCAATTAAGTATTAAAGTTCAAGTCACTACATAAGGTTCCGCCGCCTTGACAGAATTTCGCAACCCCATCCGCCCGCCCACAGCATCTGCCTAAACTAGGCAATACTAAACGTGTCGTGGTTATATTTCTCTATTATCATACATTGAAGCACGTGTGTATTCATGACGAAAGAACGCGCCTATTTATTGCGCAATGTAGGTACACTAAACCTTCTGTTACTTTGGCATTACAAATGTTTGCGTTTGAGCTCTAGCAGCAATAGTGTTGTGTGTACTGGTAGCCCTTTGCAATTAAATGTATTACACAATACTACTGTACAGTTTTTTTGCATAATTATTATTACATTAACAATTAAGTTAAGTAATCGTGTTAGGTGAGAAAGAAGAACGAACATTTTGGCATACTTACTCTTCCGCCATTTTGAAAAAACCTCGATCTTGCAGCAGGTGATGAAACATGTGTCAATCGATAGGGGAAGTGATTACAAACAAAATATATTCAGTAATAAAATCTCGTAATCTTTATACTTTCCGAGATATTTGAGTTTGAAAATGTAAAAATTAAAACTTGAAAATGCTAATAGGCAATATGCGTCTGATTCAAAAGCGGGTTAAATGTATTTTATTATGAACATTGTTGCTTTAGAGGTATGTGTGTGTAATTATTTTTTAATATTAAACCATTTTCGATTAGAAAATAAATTTTAAAAATTGCAAAAAATAGTAGGAATTTCAAAATACTTGAAAAGGATGTGAAAGGATGTGACGACACGAGTTCATAAGAAAAGTCAAGGACGAGTCAGATATGACGATCCATAGATAAGTTTTTTTTTTAATTTTCACAATTCCTATACTCGAACTTATTGTTGTCACAGATTACTGTTGTACTTAGTATCAATTTGACGTCACACGTCAAAGTTCACAAATTGTTACTACAACAGTAATCTGTGACAACAATAATAATCGTGTTTCAGATGCGTGAAAATGTTGGTAAATTTCAAAAATTATTTTTGTTATAAAATTTTAGTATTTCGGCGCTGGAATTTTTATGACGGTTATTTGACGATATAACCTATCGTATAAAATCATAAAAAAAAATTGTGGGAGTTCCCTATTATGCTGCCAATAATAACCGGTAGGTATTTGAATATGTCTACTGTGACTGGGGATAAAATCGTGAGCCAATTTCGTTTACTTTTTGCGTAAAATTTTTTTTTTTTTTAATTAAATATACAGGGTGAATTTTTGAGACGGGGTAGTAAGGGCAGCTACCTTAACCGTTGTAGCTACAGGAAAACGTTCTTATGAGACTATCCTTAACTTTTAAAGATATTTCGACCTGCATTAACAGATTTTTAAAAAAATGTACAGTCAGCGAGAAAATGGCCAGTTTACACAAAAACTTTTTTTGATGCCAATCGATCCTATAGCAGCATTTACACGTAGAGATTGGCCCGCTGGAAATAGCACGCGCCATTCCAACCTTTGACAGTTTTATCCGCGGTTATCTGTACAGATATCTGTACAGTCCAGATCCGTGGTAAAAACTCTACCGTGTAAAGGCCGCTAATTTCACACAAGGATTAAAAGGCTCTAGCGGACCAACTGAGTTTAGAGTACTAGAAAAGTCAGAAAACGCTAAAATGTATTTTTGGGACGGGGTAGTAAGGGCTACCTTAACCGTTGTAGTTACAGGAAAACGTTCTCAAGAGACTATCCTTAACTTTTGAAGATATTTTGACTTGCATTCACAGATTTTGGGAAAAATGTACAGTCACCGAAAAAAATGGGTAATCTACACAAAAACTTTTTTGATGCCAAACGATCCTGTTTCAAATAAGGATTACAAGACTCTATCTGACCAACTGAGGTTAGAGTACTAGAAAAGTCAGAAATTGTTGAAATGCATTGTTGAGAGGGAACAGTAAGGGCAGCTACCTTAACTGTTGTAGCTACAGGAAAACGTTCTTACGAGACTATCCTTAACTCCCTTAACTTAACCGTTGTAGCTACAGGATAGTTCTTACGAGACTATCCTGTAGCTACAACGGTTAAGGTAGCCCTTACTAACCCGTCTCAAAAATACATTTTAGCGTTTTCTGACTTCTCTAGTACTCTAACCTCAGTTGTTCCGATAGAGCCTTTTAATCCTTATGTGAAACAGGATCGATTGGCATCAAAAAAAGTTTTTGTGTAAACTGGCCATTTTCTCGCTGACTGTACATTTTTTTCAAAATCTGTGAATTCAGGTCAAAATATCTTCAAAAGTTAAGAATAATCTTCTAAGAACGTTTTCCTGTAGCTACAACGGATAAGGTAGGTGCCCTTACTGCCCCGTCTCAAAAATTCACCCTGTATTTTTTGAACACAGTTTATTTCATCATTCATTTTCTACCTAGGTACTATTTAGCACAAAATGATAAAATAAACTTTGTTCAAAAATATAATTTCAAATGAAAAAAAATTATTTAAAAAATAAACGAAATTGGCTAACGATTTTATCCCCAGTCACAGTAGACATATTCAAATACCTACCGGTTATTATTGGCAGCATAATTAGCATTTTCAAGTTTTAATTTTTACATTTTCAAACTCAAATATCTCTGAAAGTATAAAGATTACGAGATTTTATTACTGAATATATTTTGTTTGTAATCACTTCCCCTATCGATTGACACATGTTTCATCACTGGCAGCAAAATCGAGGTTTTTTCAAAATGGCCGACAGTAGTTATGCCAGGCTCCATACAAAAATGTTCGTACCCTTTTGAAATCACGACTTTAATGTCTGCCAAGAATGTTTTTATTGAAAGTTTCTTTGTATGAGATCAATCGCTAATCGAAACTGCTTGGTTTCGATTTCAGACCTCGTTACAGTTTCAAACAGTTTTACACAATAATTCGACACCTAATGCGCGGCTGACTGGCGTTACATAACTACGCTAACACTATTTACTAACTTACCCTTGTTACTTTAACTAGGCTTATGTTTTGAAACCTAAGTTAGTATTAGTTGTCAGCCGCGTGACTCAGGCTGACTCACGCATGACCCATCCCCTGACTGAGAGACAATGCCTTGATGTCACACAGATTATCATCTCTGAGAGTTATTGTGCATTAAATCTACGAAGACCTAGTGATTGCCCTTGTGCTAGACTCTCGGATTGATTATTGCATACGGTGGTAATTGCGTGCAATGGTATAATTACAATTACAAGTAATGGCAGGAGATGCATCAATGCATCTCCAAGGTAGCCTAACGCCCACCCGAGGATCTCGTAGACAAGCTAAGAAAGGTTGTTCGGTAGAGCCTCCATCCTGAGTAAAAAACCTCGAGCTATTTTCTACATAAAATATTTTCTCATAATTGTTGTTTGGGAGAACTGACCGTGATATTTGAGCAGTAAGTTCAATGTCAGGTGTGTGAATTTACTTTGTTTCCTCGAGTTTTATAACAATTTGCAAGGATTTCTTGAGTTAGTATGTTTTTAAATAACGACAGGAAATAGTATAGTTTCCTGGCTTGATCTCTCTTAAATTCTAACACCACTGGTGGCAGGTTCTTCCTTGATAGAAACTGAACCAATAAATCTCAAACCACAATCAGTTTCTGTTGTTTGTTACTCAGTCTCGTCTTAGCGGCTGAATCGATAGCGATAGAAGTTGGAAATAAGAAGAATATAGGAACAAACAGATTGAACGTGGCTCCTAATTGAACGTGGGCCCTATCTCACTATTCCGAAAATGCATCCGATGCGATGATTTTTTTCGGAAAGTTGACGTATTTTCAGCGAAGAAAGTCACTTTCTGAATTCAAAATACATTACGAGGTCTGAATCGCACTACTGATGTCCCGATTGGTTGCGCAACAGTGGTGGTGTCACGGTGATTGTTGTCCAGATAAAGCCCTAAGTCTGCTAGCACGAAATATTTTTTTATATACTTAATGTATTTCTATGTAGACAAGAATGAATTAATTAATTAATGAACACTTAGTAAAATATAACAACTGAATAAAGTCTTAATTAATACAATAGGTGGCCTTATCGCTGAGAGCGATTTCTTCCAGGTAACCTTTGGATGGAAAAATTTAAAGAAGCTATATAGGATGGCAGTACACATAGCAAGCAATATAAGTTGGATATTATTATTCATGTAGTACAAAATGAATGGTTCCAGGAATATGTCTGGTGGCGCTGGCGGCGCTGTGCGGCGCGGAGAAGTGGCAGTGGCCGGAGGGCAGCGCCTCCGCCGCCTCGGTGAGGATCGACACCAAGGTCCGCTTCATCGACAACGACAGAGACAAGTAACACTTCCTTTATTCAACTTAGGCCTTTACATCTTTACTTCTTTACTAGATGATTTATACAGTGTCAGGAGGCAATCTTTTGCCTACACCTGTAGTGCCTGGGACATTGTTTGAGATGGAGTAGGCTTGCTCAGCACCTAAACCATCCTCTCAGCTTAATCGGTCATATCCACAGGAAATATATGTCAATACGAGTGGGGCTGACTAAGCCGCGGGTTTCCTCACGATGTTTTCCTTTCCGTTTAGAGCTCGTGTTAATGCGCATATAAATTTTTCGAAACGAAAAATCCATAGATGCACGGATAGGATTCGAACTCACGACCTTCGGATTGAAAGTCGAGGTACTATACCCCTCGGTCAACACGGCTCAGTATTCCTTAGTTACCTACTACTAATAAAATCACAATAATTCTGGCACATAATATTATGTTTGGCTCAACGGATTAGCATTGCTATTCAGCGCAATGCTGCCAGTGTGAAATGTCCAGCATTATTTATTGTTTTTAGTGTCTTGGGCACGCTTCCGTCTGGCAGTGGCTTGAATCAGTTAAGCTACTTAAAGATGGTTTACAACGATTCTTAGATGGCTCAACTGGTTCTTATTGTATTTTTTATGTTACTTATTTCAAATAAACTACTACTAGTAAGTAAGTACTCGTTTAGTTTCGGTTTAAAATTGTTTAATAGAAATCTGAAAGTTTATAAGCATACTTATTTGTAAATTTGTGAATCAATCACGCCTACCAGTGGACCAATTTGGATGAACCTTTGAATATGATGTAGATTGTGACCACTAGATCGGCACCGATCAATAAAAACATTTTTCAATCCAGTCCAATGTGTGTTTATATCGATAAAGTGCCGATCCAGACCTGCAATCCAGCGATGCTGGATACAGCTACTGTATCAATGTAAATCGGCCATAAATCGACTTTTTTTTGTAATTGCCGTGTGTTATTATTATTAGTCTTCATACATAAATCACGTACCTAATATACGCAAAATTATTGACAAAAAAAGTAATAAAACCGGTTTAAAGTAGATGAATGTTGCCGAATCAGCATCCTTGCCTTGACTTTGGCCTGGATCCGGCGGCGGCCTCCGCTAGCTTGTCTCAGAGCGTTGCGAAAGCTTCTGCATACGCGTCACAAGCCCTATACTTTTTTTTTGATCTTATGAATTTCCCAAGCATTCTAAAAATATTGCTGAATAAATGAAGGCGGCCTAATAACAACAAAGTTTTCTTTGATTATCTCAATTCAGTTTGATTATTTCAAAACAGGATTGAAATTAAAAGACACACTGAAAGTAGCCAGTAATAAGTTAAAGGTACCGCCTCTGACGTAAGTTCCACTCGAGTGGATTTGGGCTCCTTGGCCCCCTTACGTATCGCAGCATATAACATTGTTCTCATTACAATGCAGTATTATCTCACCACTCTAGATGACTGCATCATCTAGCTAGACACTTGAAAGGAAACGTTTGCATCAACTCTTTCTATACAAGATTGGTACTCTAATATAATTCTTATTATGACACTTACTATTGCATCATCTCTCGTTGAACAGTTTTTGTGTTGGAAAAAAATTAAAACATTTTATGATCACGTTGTTGGTTTGTTGCACGTTGTCTACATAATTATGAATATGAATTTAAATAAAAGGGTTTTAGGAAAGTAAGTAGGTACAGTATTCTCCTTATTTTTTTTTAATTAGACACAAATAGAAGAAAATTGATATTTTTCTACATGTAAGCACTACTTATTACTAACATTACAAAGATTACTAAAGGCTATATTAATACGTAGGTACTATTTTAGGAGCATAAAAACAAAAAAAAATCCACCATTCAGTTAATTTAGAGGATATTCGTTTATTTTTTCAATTTTTTGTTTCACGTCGGAACCCTCATGGCTCAAATCTAACTCGCACATGACCATTTTATTTTTCTCATTTCCATAGTTTTATTTTGGGCCCCATAATGTTTTAATTCATCTTATTATGGCATCATGAAAAAACATAATCGAGCACAGGTACCTAAGTACCTACTTAGATATTTATTTAGTAGTTGTACCTACAGCCTCTTGCGTGCTGAGAATAATCGACAAAAAGTTCGATCGTGTATGATCGTTTCCGGTCATAGTTTCTAAATTAGTCTCAAAGTCGTTAATAACTTTGTATATTTAGCATCTAGTTTTGACTACATGAACCAATACTATGCCAATGCCACCACATTTAGGTAAGCCGGGATCAGACGGTTCACTCGGATGAAAGGTCACTCGAGTGATTGATTCATTTTCCTTTCATTCCATGATCATACGTATAGCTAATACGGAATGATAAAGAAATGAACATTCATTTTCTATTCTTGTCTATGTCATAGAATGAAGTCGTGCGTCTTGGATGGCCGACTCCGAGTGAACGTTCATTTTCGTGTTCAGACGGTTCATTTTTCTTTCATTCGGAGTGCGGCTTCATTTTCCTTTCATTCCGGAATGAACCGATCCGACAGTGTTGGATGGTTTCATTCGTGAATTCACTTTTCATTTTTCTTTCATTTCAAGTTCAGACGCTTCATTCCTAGTGAAAGATTGAATGAACGAAAAATGAAGTGTCTGATTTCGGCTTTATTCTATGGCTATGCAACTATGTAACTTAAAAAACCAAAAGGAAAAAGATTGATTGTTAATATCGAGTCCACATCATTAGATAAGTTTTGTAAGCAATGTTTAGTAACCGCACTGTGTTGAAAAATACCTACCACTTTTACTTCTACTTCTAAGGTTGCAATTGCAACACTTTGCAGTTTCTTAGGTAGGTACTGTAAATGAGACTAAACATAGATGACAATTACGACAATAAAACTTTGCTATTTGCTATAAGACAAAAAAAAATTTAATGCAAGTGGTAATTCCCATATCACTTGATGTCCGTGAACTTAACATATCATTTCCCAACCTATCACATTTTTATGGAAGTTCTCTTCGCATGCACATGAGTTCTATAGTGCCTGATACGTTTTAGCAATAGTTCTGGCGATTTTACCTGAAAAAAAGTCGATTGAAAAAATGATATACTTACTTACTTACTAACTTCCCGTAGCATATCATTTTACTGCAAATAAAAAAAAAGTTAGTTCTTGTCGCATGCGGATGAGTTCTATAGTTCCTGATACTTTTTAGTGATAGTTGTGGCTTTTTAACCCCCAAAAAAATTAAATGTCAAAGTAATATTCCTACTGAAAATACGATTTTTTTTTTATTTTAACTGTGTCAAACATTTCTTGTAAGCTAGAACTCTTACGTTTCATACGAATCCGTAACAGAACTTTAACCTGCAACTCGATTGAAGTCTAGAACTATCGATAGAGTGCCAGCATTCATGGTAGAGTACATCACTAACTTAAGTTTACCTGTTAATAAGATTTCAACGCGCACCTAGTGCTACGAATTAGCTACGAAACATAGGTTCATAAAATTTCTAAAGATCTAAGGAAATGTATAAGTACCGCCCTTTAGATAGGTATACAATATTTTTTAGACCATATATCACGGTCACACCAGGATCCCTAAAGTACCAGCATATCATGGTAGAGAAGTAAAAAAGTAGAATAAAAATTATTTGAATAGTGTATCCTCCTCTAAATGTATCCTCCTCCTAAAAAGTATCAGGAACTATAGAACTCATGTGCATGCGAAGCGAACTTACATAAAAATGTGATAAGCTGGGGAATGATATGCTAAGTTCACGGACATTATCACTTGCCCTTGTGATGGTGCCTACGACGTTGTTATCGGCGAAATTAAGCGTTAATTCATCGCGACTTGCCTAGTACCACAATGTATGAGGTTACCACAATGTATTCAGAATTCATCATTTTATCTTTACAACTCCAAGAAACTTCAAGTTCATCAAGCTATTCAATTAAAGTTTGTGTTATGTAGGTATGTATGTCATTTTGTTATGATGAACCACAAAGTAGCTTATCAATCACACATCTTTACATCTTTAAGATAAGATAAGATAACGTTTATTATTCCAAAAAGTGTGTCTACATGATCTTTACTAATTGAATTCAGAAGGCAACTCACTAACTTCAGATCGATAGTCAAGAAACTATCCCAATTGATCAATACGGCTCTCTTATCACACAACATGCTATACTGAATCAGAAATAGTCCAGTATAAAAAGGGAAGTAGATCTAGATCAATATACAACATCAAGAACCAACTCACGACCTTCGGATCGGAAGATGGCACTCTTCCAATCGGTCAATACCACGCTTTTATCACACAAAATAGTGCTAAATCCCAGTATTTCAGCCCAGTAGGCATCAGATGATAAAGTGCGTGTTGGTCTAGATCGCGGCGTACGCGCGTGCAGGCGGACCAGGCGCCGTTCCAGGAGGCGCAGGAGACGGAGGGCTTCTACAACCGGCCCTCCGGCGCCGGCCGCTACCCCGTGCGCGTCGAGAGCGTGCCCTACCCGCACGGCCAGCCTGCCTTCCAGCCACACCACAAGTTAGTTCGGTGCTTGTACCACTTTTCAATACATACCTCTGTTCGAAGAAAAGCCACAAATCCACTGTAACTTGTGTTTTCTTTGGTAAATAAATTAATTTGTATTTGTATTTTTCTATTTACCAATTCATCTATAAAGTCTATAAAGTGATTTTGAAAGTTATTTCGGTTTTACAAATTTTTGCCTTTCTCTTCAAATAATTTCTGCTTCCAGTGCTAAGAACTCTGATGGAACCTTGGATTCCCTGGAATATTGCAAGTGTGTCTCCACTCCCGACTGTAACCCTCACCAAGATTCAGCTGTGAGTGTATAACTCCCGTGAAAATAATACTTATTTTAAAAAAAAGTTGGCAAATTAAGTAATAGTTGCAATATTTTCAGCGAGCCTGTGGATCCGGCAGGTTCCTATGCTGCTACAAGAAACCGAATAACGAAAACCAACAATACTCAGGTACTTACCTAAGATACGCTTGGAATACGCTTTCAGACTCAAATTGGAAAAAGGAAGAATAATGAACTCATAGTTATTGACCTAATTTTTAACCTTACAGAGTTCTTCAATGAAATTGATGACGAGCGTCCAATGCTACTGCCAGGACGTGAGACCGGTGGCAGACTGTTCCCTCACCCGAATACAGAGTTGAATGGACTCTTCGGGCCGGGGCACAGCCACGAGACGGCGCTCGTCGGAGCCGTCGACAAAGGGGTCCTAGTGGGACCTCAAGGACCCACCGGACACATCGGCAACGCCAACCCCGGTGTACTTGTCGGCCCTGGTGGACCTACTGGACACATTGGGAATGGGAACCGAGGAGTGCTCGTTGGCCCTAATGGTCCGACTGGACATATAGGCCCAGCGAACCAAAACCCAGGATTATTAGTTGGGCCCGACAGCACTAGAAAGCAAAACACGGGAGTGCTAGTAGGGCCCGATGGGCCAACTGGTATAATTGGACCAGCCAACGCAAACAAAGGAATTTTAGTAGGCCCCGGTGGGCCTATAGACCCCATTCACCCGGATGAGTCAGCACAAAGGGGAGTGCTGGTAGGGCCGGGTGGGCCTACAGGTTTGATCGGGCCGCAGGGCGGGTATGGGAGACGTCCGGTGCTAGTCGGTCCCGGTGGTCCCTCTGGGACAATTGGGCCGAGGAGACCTGGATTCGGAGGATACTTTAATAACGGATATGGGAGACCAATGGGTCGAGGGCTTCTAGTCGGACCCGGCGGGCCGACCGGCACAATAGGCCCGGGCAGAGGGCTGCTGGTCGGCCCCGGGGGTCCTACAGGCTTCATCGGCCCACAGGGATTCTTCCGCAAATAGAGCAGTAGACTGATAACTAGTGGGACTAATAACTGTGAGCAGTGAGTCCAGCCGCGGCGTGTTTACGTTAGGCGCGCGGCTAGTGATTGCTAATGTAAATATTATGGTGTTCTCTAACGAATGTGCGCGATAGTGCTAACTGCAATAAACCGTAGCTTTGAATTGAATGTACCAAATTAATTAATGTGTGAAGTTTTTCTAAATCTTGTTATAGGTATCGATTTTCCCCTCACTTTATCCATATTTCATTATGAATGCCACCGAAGAAACGAAAGAAGTATCTACATGCACTACGAAACGAAACTCACATGACTACTCCGAATTATTCTATGTACAGCTGGTTACTTATAACATTTTTTTATTAAAACACGTAAAATATAAAATTTTATTATTTCACATTTCCTCAAATAAATGTGCTAGTAAATCATTGTAATTAAAAACAAGTAGCCGACGATTCATTCATCATTTCGAAATGAAAAATGAATATTTTCTTGCTGCATATCCCAGTTGATAGGCTGGCGTCTCTTCCTGTCAGGAATCCAACGAATAATCGTAAAAATAAAGTCTCGCGGGACATGGAATAAAAAAATGACGGATGGAGTCTGGCGCGGCTCCAACTTGTAGGCGGCGGCGTCTGTGCAATAACGCTGAATCTCGTATAACTTCCTTCGATGTGGAACAGGTTTATTAACATTAAATTTTAAAAGTAATTCTATATAGGATCATCGAAAAGAAAGCTAGGCCCCATACCATGTTTGTTGCCCTGATTCTTCACGGTGTTGGTCGCGAAAGAACAGGAGTAGAATCACCTAGCTCTTAAAACGTTTCTAAGTGGTCATAACGGTCCTACTGAATAAATGATATTTGATTTTGATTTTTTTTTTTTTTATTTTGTGTACCGATGCGTGTGATTTATAAATTAGTTTTTATTATGTAGCAGCCAAAAAGCTAGTGGTGGCACTTACCGATGGTGGTGATAACGATGATTGAGTAGAAGAGCGCGCCCGTGAAGGTCCACTGGATGTGTTCGACGCTCTCGCTGCCGTCCCAGCCGCGCACCTTCATCTCCAGCAGGATGGCGTTCTCGAAGTCCTGCAAAACATCAAACCACATCGCTTCTACATGTTCCCAATCTCAGAAGTGCCCTATCTCTCTCTCTCTAAGAATGTACAAGAATGTACTAAGATTTTCTTTTTTGAAGAAGTAAGGTTAGATTGTTTTTCAATATGGGGGCTCTTTGGTTTAAAAAGATTACAAGGCATTCATTTTATTACCAATCAAATCTTCCCAATGTTATGGGTCCCGACTGTGAGTAATTCTTTGCAGGCTTGTTTTTTTCTTTTTAGTTTTGACGCAGTCGGGTTTTTGTTTTTTTAAAATATTTTTTTATTTAACACTTTTTAGTTATGATAAAGTTGATTTTAAAATACCTTGATTAACTATTACCTACCCAACAAGAAATTAATAAACCAACTAAACTAAGTAACTTCGTATCGCCCTAATTATTTATTCAATTTTATTCTTCAAATCCATCCAATCCAATTCCCCATCAGCCAATAATTCAATCCAATCCAATAATATCAAAAACTTTCGATAATGGCCTTCAAAAATTGATAGAATAGGTAAACTTTTCAAAACGCAACGATAGCGCGATCTAGGATTGGTTCAGATTTAGCAGCGACATCTAGTTGTGTTTTTGGTAATTAATGTAAATAAAAAATAATACTGAGGGTTGCGATGTTTGTAACTTCTGAACTACAAAACCGATGACCTTGAAATTTTTACAGAACATTTTAAAGTAGGTACATACCTACTTTCTAACAAAATTACCCTTCCTTTGCGTTGCGCAGTCGGGTAAAAAGAATCAATAAAATCGTAGGTACTATGTGTTAATGAATTACAACCAGATACCTACCTACTCATTTTGATTTTCATTTCCTCTCCCAAGGGAACCGTCTTGAATTTCAGTAAGTAAGTAGGTATAGTAATCAAAAGTATCCTATTTATACCTCGTAGTAGTATAGTATGTATGCACTCAAATAATACCAAGTTTCATTTAAATCCGTCCAGTAGTTTCGTTCGACCGAGACGTGATGCGCGGCCAAGATACACACAAACAGAATTTTAAACCGTTATATTTCCTAAGCTATTATTTAAAATGAAAAATAGTAAAAGAAACCTAACATTGATTTTTAAATACCTATTCAACGATACCCCACTTGACATAGTTCGTCAATTTTCAGTTTTTCAATTTTGACAATATGGCGTCTGGTTGTAACACTGGTTAATTTTGATTACTTTCATGTCTTTAGTGACACTCGCAAGGTTGAGACAAATCGATTGACGTTAGAATCATCAAAATCGGTCCACGCGTTTGGCCTCTAGAGTGCCACATAGAAACATCCATAGCGAGAATAATTATTAATCAACTTTAAACCGTTATTTTTCCTAAACTATTACTTAAAATGAAAAATGGTAGAAGAAACATAAAGTTGATTTTAAAATACCTATTCAACGATACCCCACTTGACATGGTGTGACGATTTTGATTTTTTTAATTTTGACATTAAGGCGTCTGGTGGTGGCACTGGTGAATTTTGATTACTGTCATGCCTGTAACAACACTCCCAAGGTTCAGACGAATCGATTGACGTAAGAATCATCAAAATCGGTCCACGCGTTTGGCCTCTAGAATGCCACATAGAAACATCCAAACATACATACTTACATACATAGACTGATAAACACATTACCCTTCCTTTGCTTTGCGCAGTCGGGTAAAAAGATTACAAGGTGACTCTTCAAAGTTATTTAATTAACTTAGGTATTGTGATGGTCAGAGTTTAAGAAAGACGTCTTTCACACCTTGGACTATTCATGATCACAAAATTCACAAGCTATAAAAGTAAGTATCGATTAATTTGATTTTTAAACTGAACTTTGGGTTAAAAGTCTTTAGCTCTATGTTTCTAATATCTATAGAAGTAATTGCTACATCTTCACAATGCGTGTGCATAACACTCGGAGTGCGTCACTCTCGCGGAAGTCATCAATTTGCTGAAGGTACTGAAGGATAATGAAACTGCGCTTAAAGGTGCCTTAATACCAAGAAACCTACTAATTTACTGCTATGAATAGAATTTATTTGTCTTGTATGTTGTCTACGTGCAACATGCATCGTTAAAGTTAAGCACGTTCTGAGTGGTCACAATTTGGATGGGTGACTGCATTAACAGCTGAACTTTCGTGCTTCGGAGGGCACGTTAAATTGTCGGTCCCGGATTTTAAGTCGCTACCTAAAAACTCCGTCGCAAGAGTTGGCCACTTGCTCATACTCCACGAATTAACTTTTTGAGCACATTTTCTAGTCCTCTCTTCTCTACCATTACCGGTACCTTTTTGTCGTTGGTATAGAATACAATGGACTTAAAAAAGTACCTGCTGCGTCCACATGGACGTTGTGTACCTTGAGCATGTCCACCACCTCGAGGGTCCAGTTGGTGTGGTTGAGCAGCAGCGCGTCGTGCGTCATACTCCAGATGCTGTGCGTCGTGTTGCGTCGGATCTGGGATATGTTCTGCTTCACCTGCACATCATTGTTTTATCACCCAACATCTGACCACATTCGGATTCTTTTGTCGGGTATCAGTAAGAGTTCTCTAGACTGATGTTAAAAAGCTATATAGTCGGATTGCTCATTATACGCACTATAATTGACGGTCAAAATGTCATTTTTCATATATTTTTAGTTCGTACAATGAGCAATTCGACTATAGATAAAACAAACGAAGAATTCAGAAGTGTAAGTTATCTTTCGGCATGATTGCGTGTCGAGCGAGAACATTCACTACTGGAATCTATCAGGCAGATTGAGATGCGACTCTGATTATCCAATAGAACTAACAACGTTCCACGAAGTTTACACGACTAATAATACTAGTCTGTTTTGATTCCGTTGATAGCTGGATGGTGCTGATTCCTGAAACATGATCTATGAATAGCAGATTGGCTGCGTGATTAATCGTATGGCTATAGCGGAAGATGCTCTGCGAGAATTATTGGTTGAAATGTTTTGATAACTGTGGATTTGGAACTGGGATCTAAATTATGATTCCGCATATTTATGTAACAAAAGTGATATTTTTCTAAAACACTACACGGTAATATTTATGACCCAATAATCGTAATTTATGAAACTAAATACGGTAGGTAACTGACTAGATTTCATCAGAACAAAATCTTTGCTATCTTTGCCAGTTAGTAAGAATGCTATCTCTGCCAGGAAGGCGGAATTTGTTCAGGCTTTAAAATCTCACATGTGTAAGAAGGAAGTAACATGGGTATGTGGTGTAGGTAGATACCTCTTTCTCATGCTGCGCCTCCAGCTTCTCGAAGGTGACGGCGCCGAGGATGCAGTAGGCCACCACCAGGCTGATCATCACGAAGTGCGAGAACACCACCGAGCACAGCTTCCACGTGTAGTACAGGAACTACCATCAACATCAATCATATAAAGAAATAAAGAAAGAAAGAAAACATGTTTATTTCAGATACACGGAGAATAAAAAGACAATTAACTAACTAGGTAATTACTTAAAACTAAAACATTGTCCGCCTGCTGAAAAGGCAAGAGCTCAGCTTCTGCCTGGTTGAAACCAGACGCTGTTTTTCAGCGCACCCATGAGAAGAGGTAAGGAGATGGGACGGGAGGATTGTAAGGGTAAGGAGCGATATTTTCATACTATGACGTTTAAGTATATACTATAGGTAGGTACTTATCACCGACCGCGTGGAAATGTTGGCATTGTGAAAGAGTGAGCTCATGCGTTAACAATAAAGATTAGCAATAAAGTAACGTTCTATTGATGTGGGAGAAAAACAAAACGACATTATATTGTTTGACTGCCAATGTAAAAAAAATTATATCTACAACATTTAAGCATCAGGGTGTATCTTTAACTTATCGATCGAGCGAGCGAAGCGAGCGAAGATCTTAGTGGTAAGTTGGGCGATTTTGCTTTGTATGTTTGTATGTTTGTATGTTTGTATGTTTCACGAATTGTTGTTCGAGCATAACTGTCGAACCGTTCATCCAATCTGCATGAAACTTGGTAGGTCAATAGATTGTGGTAAGGAAATTTACGGTGGAGCATATGAGCTTAATCGATGAAGGGGTTGTGAAGATATTGGGTTCCCAAGGGGGTAAAAAATTATGAAAGTTACACAAATATATTGAGTAGGGTGTCATACGAAAGGGCTTATTTTGTACATTCCAAAATGGTTTTTATTTTTAATCTAGGATGTATAGTTTTTGAAATACGACCAAAGACCAAAAACTACGAAACCAGAGCTGCAAGAGCTCCCGTTTCATAGAGTTTCGATGTCTTCGTAGCTCATTGACTGGTCGGTCTTAAAAAGAGAGTGGCATCGTTGCGGTTTGGTTTGCAATGATTTTAGATGCTACTTGATTTATTTTCATGATAAAAAAAAAATTGATAAAAAATGAAAATAATTGGGGTAAAAAAAGTTAAGTAAACAAATATATTGAGTGCGGTGTCAAATGAAAGGTCTTTATTTGTACATTCTAAAATAGTTATTATTTTTATTCTAGGACGTATACTTTTAAAAATACGACGAGAATTCATAAATATGAAATAAATGAAAAATTAGACACGACATTATGTATTGCATGCATGCTAGTATTTTTTACCATGAAGAGCTAGCGCAATAGGCATACCCGGCAGTAGTAGCACTTGAAATTATAGGGGTAGTCAGAAGAAAGTCCAAATGTTGGCCATCTACGGTGCGCGAGATCTCAGTTCGGGGCGAACTACTAGTATTTAAGGGTTAATGCACATCTCTTAGTGATGAATGTGATGATCATAGGTACATTAATTGACAGCGACTATTTGTTTGTGTTTTAGGTCATTGTAAACAACCGTCGAGCAAGTTTCGTCGCGCTAAAGGTTTTTAACTCTTTATTATTTCAACTCTTTTGATTCACATCACTTGAATTGCTCATAAAAACTATAATGACTCAAGACTTTACCAAAGAACTTGCAGCCGTTGGTTTATCTGCTACAACAGTCAATGATAAAATATCATTGGTAGCATTAGCAGTAGGTACTTACTTTAGCACATTTGCTTGGTGGTGGGGGGTAGTCCACCCTCTCAGTTCGAGCCTCCCTCCTCGACATGTTGCTATTAATCCAAAACTCTCACTAACTCTTACATTATTAACACTACACTTTCACCACCCACTGTATTAATCTCCAATATTTGAACATAATTCATCATACTTAAATATAAATATTTATAAAACAAATCTGCTCGCCAATCATCGAGCCTCTTTGTATAGTTTATGTTGTAATCCAATATAGAGCATGTTTGGTGCAAATATTTGTAGATGCGCGGGCGCAGCGGCGGCGCGTGACGGGCGGCGCCGCGGTGCTTGCTCACGATACTGCGGGACTCAGGGAACGATGGGAGCGATCCAGGGCTGCCATGCCTTGGTTTTCTGATCATTATCATCTCAGTCGTTGGACGTCCACCGTTGGACATAGGCCTCCCTCAAAAATTTCCATGTGTTGCGGTTGGAAGCGGCCTGCATCCACCGCCAACATGCAGTTTTTCCAGGTTTTCTGATACTTGCCTCTGATCTAAGCTCTTTTAATACTTTCAAAACTTTTCATAAGAATTTTCGCCTCATTTCCGTTTCATTTTCCGTAAAAATAAAAGTTTATGATATCGGGATTCATTTATCGTTATAGCAAAAACGTGAGAATTCTAACTCTAAAATATCAACTTCGCACTTTTAGAAAACCTAGATAAAACGCAAACTGCGTGGTTCGTATTTCTTACAAAAGGATTATGTTTATTTATATTTTGTAGAGTTCCTAGTTAGCATATTAATCTGCAGATTGGCAGCCCTAGGCAGATGACCGCGGTAGTATATCGGGAGCGATTCCGCCACTGCGCGGTTTACGATCAAAACTACGGTTATTTGGGTCAGTGGCAAATGTACCTCTTGACTTTAACTGTTTCTACGTGATTCTTACTCAAAAGTACAACACAGGCTAATTAGTCAATCCGACACATTTAACTAGTAGAAAGAACCAAACCTAGAAGAGACGCACAGGACCGGAGAGTTTACAAGACAGCAGTGGAGGTTAGCTAACAAAAGAAAACATTTTCATAATAAAAGTTTATTTACTTACAACAAAATCACAACATTTATAAGGAAGATACTTTTCAAGAAAAAGTAATCTTATTAAATAGGTAATAATATCAAAATAATCACATTGTCACCACAGTACAATATACTATCCTGTGTCAATAAATAAGTATAGGTAATGGTAATAATCCTAGCCTAAACTAATCCAACTGGAATGTAAAATAACGTCCTTCCCAGAAGCCCGGAATAGTTTCAGAGTTATTATTATCCCATGAAGGAACAGTGAGTACCTGTTAACTGATATTCTCCTTCTCTTTGTAAAAAAGAGAATAACAGCGTCAACTCCAAGAATATTATCCAATTACAAGCTAACAGATATTTAGGTATTACCCGGTTGATTTTCCTTTTGCATCGTATAGGTAAAGATACTTGAAAATGTATTTAAGAAATTCCAAAGCATAACCTAAACATTGAGTTGAAATCACAATCTCCGATTCAGTGTTCGGAAAAAAAGTAAAAAACTCAAAATATTCATTAGATGTAACATAATTTTAAGATTTTTTAAGACACAATTTGATATGCGGCCGCCAGGATACCGCAAGTCATTCCCCCAGACACAGAAGTTTCTCTGGATAAGTAATTCCCGATGAAGTATTAATAAAATGGCAATAGAGAGTTTGTTGATACATTCATAGGGAAGGCTTCAAAACCTTGCTCAGCTTCCAAGCTTGCCCTTTAGGTTCGAGAACTAAGACCGGTCTCAACCCTGAAGATAAAATGTACGGATATGCAACTGTTTCTGGCTGCAGTCGGAGTCGAGCTTAGAAAGGCCTCTACCCTGGAGTGGACTACCGATTTATTTGTTTCTGGTCGCGGTCAGTCAGTACCTAGCAAGCGAGAGAGAGCCTTGAGGTTAGTGGACTACGGATTGATTTGTATCTGGTCAGTATTTGGAGTCCTGCATTTGAATGTCGTCTGCGGGCGCGCGGCGCAGGTCCTCGGCCTCGGCGATGGTGTCGGGCAGGCGCATGTGCAGCGTCTCCGGCGTGCTCAGCATCAGCGCGCCCGCCAGCAGCGCCGCGCCGCCGAACAGCACCGACGGCAGCCACTCCACGTAGATCGCCTGTAATCACATCTTCATAAGGAATAGGTATACCACTTCTGTTCATTGTAAGAACGGACGAATCAAACGGCTGTGGCCACGTGGTTCCACCGCATAGTTCGACCAATCGACTAAGGCTGGCCGTGGGTTTCAATTTTGTCCTTGGATCAATGGATTTTTCGTTTTAATTTTCGTATTAACTCGAGCTCTAAATGGTGAAGGAAAACATCGTGAGGAAAGCTTAGTCAGCCCCACACGTATTAACCATGTCCTTCCTGTGGATAGGATGGTTTAGGTGCTGGGCAAACCTAATCCATCTCAAACAATGTCCCAATGTCCCGCTAAGTGTAGGCAAAGATTGTCTGCTGGCACTTCAAAGGCTGGCACTGTATAAATCATCTAGTTAGGAAAGGCCTAAGTATTTATGGCCGTGTTGGCCGAGAGAGGTGAGATAGCCTCGACGGGTACATGTAGATGTGAGCATGGAGTACATACGAGTAGCGGCATCTGCGGCGCGACGATGGAGCCGACGCGGCCGACCATGGAGCAGGCGCCCAGCAGGCTGTGCCGCGCATGCGTCGGGAACAGCTCCGACGTGTACATGTAGATTCCGCTGAACGCCTGCGTGATCGCCACCTTGCCCACCAGGTACAGCAGTGTGCCCAGCCATGGTACACCTGCCAAACGTAAATAGTTATTTATTTGGAAAAACAACAGGTTTACAACAACGGTGTTCTGTGCTCTGCCGCTGCCTAGCTTAGCTGAAAAATCAAAGAATCGACTTATTAAAATTCTCCTCACTTACTCGATAAATATCCATGACATATCTGCGACAAATTCCTATCTATTGTTTTTTGTTTTCCGTAGGCACATAATAAATGTTACCTGTTCCGTGTGATCTTTGTGGCTATTCTACCCGTAGCTAATTCCGTTTTGTTGTTGCAAATAAAGATGACAGCAGACTTACGAAAATAACACAATGTAATGCAATGTATGTCAGGATCCCATCCGTCCCGGTCTTCGCACCGTTATTCTTACGCGGCTGAACAAGTTTGGATATCACTTTGAATAGACATTTAAGTGAAAATGATTTTTCAGCAGCGTAATGATATAGTTGCCTGCTGTCGTTTCGTACGTGGAATGCTGTTTAAAGCAAGTTTAAAGTGACAAACTCTACAAAAAAAAAATTGTACTTACTGCAGTAGGCATATAATTTTTCCCAAAAATAATTTATTTCACGACGAAATCAATTTATGCAGTAGGAAGTGTGGAAAGTCAAGTGGAATAGTATTATCCGTCCGGGTTCCTATGGATCTTCCTTTACACGTTATGAATCCTAAATCACTCGTTTACAAGGAAGTTCCGATGCGTGCATACCAATATTCCGATGTGATAGCATTCATACAAAAATGCTAAATGAACTGATGTAAATCGGGTATGCCGATCATTGCAGGATTGGGTTCGGAAAAGTAAGATGACCGGCACATAAGTGTGACACTTTCTGTTCCGTCACAAGGGTTTCCTGGATATCCGGATAGTCGGTATCAAGAACAATCAAATGAACAACGGTATATAGGTACATAGGTACTTACTTTGAGGTAAAAATGGTATGACGATACAGGCCAGGCCGCATGTGGTGAACGCAAAGAGCAAGGTCTTCTTCCTGCCGATGCGGTCGAGCACGAGCGCGTTGGCCACCACGGCGATGACCTCCACGCTCACCACCAGGATGTAGTTGGTGTACTTGTCGCCCGCCAGCGACACGGAGTTGATGGCCAGCCCGTAGAACACGAACGTGCACGTGATCCACCACCACGAACAGATAGCCAGCCGCTTCATGATGATCGGCGACCTGAACACTTGCATCCACAGCCCTCGCTCGACCGCCTCCTTATTGTCCACTATTTTCGGCTTCTCCTCTGTCAGCTGCCTCATGATCTCGTCGGACAGAGTGACCTTGTTGGTCTCCGCCGCTTTCAGTATGATCTCCACGGCCTCATCCTTTCTCCCTTTCGACAGCAGCCATCGGATGCTCTCAGGCAGCAGGTAAATATATGAAATGAACAGCAGAGACGGCGGGTACACGACCAGGATGAAGGTCCGCCAGTACTGGAACGTCTTGGCGAGGAGTGCGAAGCTGATGCCGCCTATCACCAGCATTATACCGAGAAATGCTGTTGTTAGCACTCGCTTGTCTTGTCCGAGCAACTCGATCGCTGAAAATCAAAAGTTGCACATTACTCCCCTGTTCAAAATATAATAGCAAGTAACAAAAATGGATTAGGGTTTAGAAATCAGGCGCATACATTGAAAATAAAAAAAACTAACTTAGAATATAAGCTGCGGGAAAGGCGCTGGCCCCGGCGACGGTCTCGAGGAACTCCACAATGACGTACATCTCGTACGAGATGGAGAAGGCTTTCAACGAGCCGATGGCTCCAACCAGCGTGCAGCTCAGAATAAGGGCCCGTTTACGCCCCCATCTAAAAACAACAAACACCTTTAAAAAATCTTGATTTCTAAGACATGGGTGTGGTCTTGTTTGTTTCGTTTTTGTCATTTTTCACAGTTTGTGCATGGATTTACATACCGATCAGAGATGTATCCCAAGATCGGCAGCGACACCAGCATGCCGATGTTGTGGATGGTTCCCACCAGGGTGCGCTTCCACTCCTGACACGCCAGGTTAAACTGGAAGACATATAAATAAACCCGGTCAATCAAAACATTTTTTGGGATTAGACTTGCATTTTGACAAGAAGTAATTAAAGAAGAATAAGTACAATCATAACCTAATTAGCAATCGTGCTCCTACCTACTTTTATTTATTCTGTGCTCTGACTGTGATGTGATAACTGAACGATCGACTACCTAAAAACGGAGTTTGTATTGTCTTTGTTTTTTTTAAATATAGAGGGCCTTACTTATGTAAGACGTTTAAAGTTGAACACTGGTTAAACAACGTCCTGTCTTTATTTGTGGATAGTGACAAACAGAGACAGGACGTGGTTTAACCAGTGTTCAACTTTAAACATCTTTCATAAGTAAAGGGGAGAATATTTGTTAAGTAACCGCTATTTAATTTTAACATTCTTCATTGGTCAGTGAACGTTTGCGTAGTGACATTGGTAACAGACTCAATTGCTTTCAGGCAATTGTGACATCACAAACAAACACTGTAGCAGCACAAAGCAGTCATGGGTGGGCACTAGCAAGGGCGCCACTGATGCGCAAAATAACCAATTGGTGCGTATCTGTCCCGCGAGGACGACACTTTTTACCAACTACAAAATTAGATAGGTACCTAGGTACCTACTTCTAGTTTAATTTTACAATTAAAGTTATATTTTCCATTCTTGGAGGTTTTGGAAATTTTCAAACGACTCCAAAATGAAGAGAAGGTTCTCAATTCCGTTGTATTTTTTCTGAATAAAACTATTTACATGCGTCATTTTGGTTGTATTTTATGTTCGCAATAATGAACAATGCCTACACAAGACAGCGATGCGTTGTCGCCATCTTAGTATCTTAGGTCAGTATCTAATAATGGTAATTTCATTCTTGATTGTCAGACATCGCTCTGAGAGTTCAACGATGTCTCTTTGAATTTAATTTTAGTTGCAGACTGCCTCTTGACAACTTGATCCTTGAAAGACTATATTCTTCTTCTTCTCTCAGTGCCTCTCCATTAATGGAGGTCGGCAGTCAGCTTCTTAAAATTCTCCTTGTCCAGCGCAAGTCTGAACCGTTCCACCGTCTTTATCCCTGTCCACTCACTGATGTTACGGAGCCATGATATCGTCTTCCAACCTTACGCTTCTCGGGTATTTTGCCCATCATGATGGTCTGCAAGAGATACCGGTCATGTCGCAGATGTCCGAGGTAAGTGACCTTTCGCTGTTTAATGGTCCGGATAAGTTCTGATTTCTTTCCCATACGGTCTAAAACCTCTACATTAGTAACTTTATCGGTCCAACTGATGCGAAAGACTATATAGTCAAGGATATTTTTTTCTAATAAAATGATGATTTAGAAACAAGCAAACTTTAAATGAAGGAACATAAAGATAAATGCCGCCTAGGTATTTGTGCGCGAGCGCTGCGTTATCAGCGCGCGGCGGGGCGACACGTGGACGGTATTGTCAGCCACTGAGCTCATAAATCCACACACTTAGCTACCATCATTGTATAATCTAAGTATCGTTTCCTGCCATTCATCTTAAATGAGTTGCGAATTTCTGAAAATTATTACGCTAATTTCAAAAACGTGATTTTATACCCTAGACAGCAGTAAAAAAATTGTACAATTACGTTAATGTCTTTGCAAATTTAAAAACTCAACGTAATCATAAAACTTATACCTACTGTGGATTTTTTGTCTTCATCGAAAAAAAGAAAATCTTCATAACATGAAGTAACGAGCTTCTTTATGTTTTTTCTGTTCTTTGTTTTCTCTTGTTTGTTAGTTCTTTATGTTTTTAAATTCAGCATTCATTTAACATCATTATGTACTTTAGCTAGCGATGGGCACCTGAACTTTGTCATTTCAAAAACGATTAAAATCATATTTACATGGCACATAGTTCACAAGCAATTGTGGTTATTTATTATACTTGAATTCACATGACCGCAGACCGTGAACAAACATTTGCGGACAAAATTACTTATAGTCGGATTGCTCATTATACGGACTAAAAATGAAGGAAAAAATGACATTTTTCCTTCAATTTTGATATGTTTTTAGTCCGTATAATGAGCAATACGACTATAGAACGGTTTGTCTAAATTAGGTACCTAACGCTTTGGTGTAGTTTACAAAACGTTAAATCCTGAGCGCTTAGTGAAAAGCATCGAAAACCTTAGCGCTTCCGTTTTCCCTGTTACCTACATAAGACATGGGCATGTTAGATAAGTCGGTACCGGCTGAATTATTATGGATGCTGTCATTGTAATGTTTGGATGTAGCTCTACATTTTACAAATAGTTATAGTTCCACGTAACCTTGCTACCTGACCTAACTGCCCATCCTCGATTACCATCTCCGACAAAGTAGCCACTAGCATTAACACTAGCACGTCGGATGCCACCAACGCACATGGAGTAACTGAGCAGGCTGTCCTGGGGTCCCCTTTGGAGAGCAGACAATACAAACTAGACAGGGAATGCGTTAAGTAGGTACTTCCATTGGCTCTACATTGGAGCAAGAGTATGATCACCGAAAAAAAAGCAAGGCCCTATAGACCTACACCTTGTTTGTATCCTTGGTTCTTCACGGTATTGGTCGCGAAGAAACAGAAGTAGAACTAAGTAGGTATCTAGTTTTTAAGACTAAGTATTTCATGTGATCCCAGCGATTCTAAATGCTTTTTTACCTAACCCCCTTATTAATAAAGGACTTACAAGCCTATTAGAGCTCAAGCGAACTCTGTTGCTTTCCAATTAAATGACAGGAAAAAAGCACTCCAAAGCCTTGCTAAAATAACAGCTGTTTACAATGACCTTCCTTTTCAAACAGTTCATCTAAGGCTGATTATGAATAATATGTTTAGAGTTTACCTCAGTGACAATGGTGTTGTTGGCGGCGTAGAGCCACTTGTCGCAGAACTGCAGGTCCTCGCCGAAGGTGGCGCAGGAGTCGTCGAGCGGCTGCCGACGCTCGCAACGCGCTGCGTGCCCGTGTCTGTCCTCCGGCAGCGCCGCCTCCAACCACGCCGGCGCGTACACAGAGCTGTTGGCACGCTCGCACTCCGGCACCACGCATCTGCACGACAGATCACATAAACCTTTACAACTCATATAAAGGGCGCGACATTTCACACAGCATCATCTAGCCCCAAAGTAAGCAGAGCTTGTGCTATGGGTGTGACTACATGACTGATATGGGTACTACTTAATACCTACTTTTTTTTACATACATTCATATCATACATAGAAAAAACCCAGACCCTAGACCAATATTTGTAGATTATACACACATGTTTCAATATTAAAACAATTGAAGCTGGAGCACCAAAAGCGTCTGTCAACCACTTGCCTGCACATAATTTTAAAAAACTTTGGCCACATTGCCCGCTGTAGCACCGATAATATCGAGAGACTATTGTGATAGGCAAGATAGAGGGCAAAAGACCGAGAGGGCGCAGCCCCAAGTGCTGGTGTGACCAGGTATCGAAACAACTTGAAATGCCGGTGAACAAAGCACTGCATCAAGCCACAGATCGCTCCAAATGGAGATCAACCATCCACAAGATCATGGGAAGGAGTCACGATCCTCAACAATGAGGGATCGACTGAGGAGGAGGATACAAACATTTGCCTCGTGGTGGGAATCAAACCTGCCACCTTGACTCCACCGACTTTTAGTGTTTCAAGCGGGCCTTCGCCCACTGTGTCACAGAGGTCGTCAAATAAATATAGTGTAGTAAAAAATTAAAACTGACGCGCACTTAGACAGTTTTTTTTTTTCTAAAATGAAGAACGAACCACTCAGACATGTCTGAGTGGCTTCTGCAGAACCTATAAGATGGCGACGACCAAACTATTAATGAAGTCCTAATAGGTAATTTCCCGCACCACACTAAACCCGAATTCAACTTTTTTAAGTTTGTCTAACGAAGGTTAAGTAGTTTGTGTGCTTTACTTATGTAAAGCATAAATATTTGTAAAATAAAATATAATATATAATGTGAAGCTCGTGAATAATATCTGCATCTTGAATTTGTAAATAATTAAATTCATAATTCATAATAATTTATTCAAAAGTTTTGGGTTACATAAATTGGTCTTAAAGATAATATTATTGTCCTACCAAAACCTACCTTTACAGGTGTATTATGTAGGTGTAAAAGTTTATGGGTTTCATGTTTGGTGGTCAGCAACATCGTTTATGGTTTTTTTTTTACAGCAGGGCGATTCACACTTCTCGGAATTTATCCATTCCGAATTTGGAAAGTGACGTTTCTTAGCATAGAGAATCTTAACTTTCCTAAGGGAAAGTTGAGATTTTTTCATCATTTTCCAGCATCCGATTCAAAGATTTTCTTAAAAATCTTTGAATCTACATAAAAAAATACAATGTAGGTAAACGTCTTGGCATAACGATGAATTGTTTTTGTAGTTTGTGGTTTGCGGATTCAACAACAATAATGCTAGTTGCTTTTTGCTTGCTTACATATTTAGCTTTTAAAATTGATCTCATAGGAACAAAGATTTATTTTGGTCTCGAAAACAAAGTTCTTTTCAATTTTCATTTTCAATCATGAGTAGGTAGGTAAGGTACTTTAATAAGGATTTATTTTGGTCTCGAAAACAATGTTCTTTTCAATTTACATTTTCAATCATAAGTAGGTAGGTACCTACTTTATTTTGACACCACAGTTATTTTTGCGGTAGATAAGAACAAATTGAAAAGGATATTAACAAAAGAAATGAATGAGAGTCATAATGCAAAACGGGTGTAAAATATTAGAGGAAAATGGGAAAGGAAAGAACGGAATGCATATTGAGCGGACTAAGCATGTGCAGTAAGTGTTACTATCTCGACCAATGAAGATTGGTTTAGGATACAACAATATAATGTAAGTGTGTATATTATGCTATTTTAATAAAGTTACAAGTTTTTAACCGGTCAGGTACCTACAACATTACTCTACTGAAGTAGCCAAAATACGGTGTATCTAACTCGTGTCTGCTTGTGTCTCGTGTGAGGTATTGTTTATCATTCTGCCGACAGGTCCCACAACAATGTTGTTTAATCTGCGGCCAAATATTACATCTCTTGCGTTTGTTTGATTATCAGCGGCATTGTAGAGTTGACCAGTTGACAACAATAACTTGTGTCATTGTAGCTTAGCACGAATCATGTCATCTGTTTACCAAATGAGTCAAAAAAGGAAAATAAGCTTTTATTTTTCGATCATCTTGTTGGTGAAGTGATCACCAGCCTCGAACGGAGAGTTGACATCGTTCTTTAAACTACATAATTGAGCTTTGAAGTCAAAACTGATGAAGCTTAAACCAAATGTTTAATTGAAAATAAAAACTTAGGCCTCTTCGTCTTTACTAGATGATTTATACAGAGTGTCAGGAGGCAATCTTTGCCTACACTTAACGGGACACTGTAGTGCCTGGGACAATATTGAGAAGGAGTAGGAGTAGGCTTGCCCAGCATCTAAACCATCCTCTCAGCTTAACCAGCCATATCCACAGCAAAGACTGGTCAATACGTGTGGGGCTGACTAAGCCGTGGGTTTCCTTCACCGTTTAGAGCTCGTGTTAATGCGCATATAAATTTCTCGAAACGAAAAATATATTGATGTAGGACGACATCTACGACAAGGATCCGAAAGTCGAGGTACCTTTCGGTCAACGCGGCTCTGAATAATTGAAAAGGGAATTATATTTCTTTGAATAACTAACAAATTTCACGGTAAGGTAGAATAACTTTGTAATCTACAAATAGGTACCTATGAGGTAAACAGGTGCGTTATGCGCGTACGCACGTGAAATCACAGTCTCCATGAGAAAGTTTTGTAAACTACGTTTTCCTCAAAGTTAGCGATATTAATGTACCTACTAACCTATGTACCTACCAGTTTTCATAACGGAACGTTTACAAACACAAAAGAACTTTGATTCTAGTTTGGAATATAATATATGTAGGAATTTACGTTGTGATAGTGTCATAATTAGTATATGTATTGTATAGGGACAGGACGAGTCCCTTTGCTATGTGTCAATAAACTAATCATTCAGTATATTTGTATTATTCCGTAGTAAAGTTCCATCACCCTCATATTGTCTAAGTACATTAGAGATAGTAAGTTATCGCTTCTTCTTTGTCACAATTTGCCCAGTGTACCTAAGTGTCGAATTAAATAGGTTTGAAAAAAGCTCAATCGGTTTTTAAAGGGCTCAAGAAAGATATCATTATAAAAATCAAAGTTATAGAATGGTCCGTGGCTGTGGCATCTTCCGATAAAAATTATAAAACCCTACACCGCTAATGTATAAATATTTTGTATACTTCAGTGTAGTACATTTATTTATTTTATTTATTTTATTTGTACATGTCTGGCCTAGCCTATTTCAAGTTTTATATTGTGTCCATGCTAGTGTTCGTGGATGACATTAGTGCCAATTCAGACGTACCACAACCACACGACACCGACAACCACACCACAACGACGCGACGTGGTCGGGCGTATATTTGTATTGAAAATGAATTTCCAATTCACACGTACCACATTTTGTCGTTGTTATCGACCACCTGTGTAATACGACCACATCGCAACCACATCGCAACCACATCGCGACGACATGACGTCATCAACAGCGCGCGCCTAGCTGGCGCCTGCCACATCGACATTTTGTCGGTACCACAACGCAACTGCAAAAAGTCGCTGCGACACAATTCACACGTAACCACAGCTGGACCACATTTTGTCGCTGCGACGTGGTGTGGTAGTGGTACGTGTGTTTTGACGCTTAACCTGAATAGGTAATCCTCAAGTAGCGTGTGAAGTCATATTGTAGATGATAGTGAAAAAGATGAACTGCGATAAAAGTAAGAAAAAAGTGTGTTATCCGCTAAAGTTTTTTAATGTTGCCGTTTTTTGTAGTTGTTAGGTTTAGGAATTTTAAAACTTCATAGCGATGAGGAAAATTATCTTAAATTAGAAACCAAAAAAGTAACTCTCTAACCTTGTGAACGAAACCTTTCTACAAATACAAGCTCAGAAATGAAATGTTTGACCATCGGCCGGCGCCGGCGCCGGCGTATCGACTGCTTTACCTTGCGCATTCGCACCATGTCATTAACGTTGCACCATTTATCGCACAAATGGATATAGGTACATACAAATGCTCATTCCAAAGACAACTAGTACTTAATTATTTATACCTTATATTTGCTTCATAGTCTATAGAAGTTAATCCAGCTAGTGATTTGTAGAATTTAATATTCTCCATGATCATTAGTTTATTTCTCTCATAAAAAGCGCCTGGTGCTTGCACACTCGCATTGACAAGCATCATAGATAGTTGAACAACAAGCTGAACCAACTAACACAGGATGCAGAACCGGGTCACAGGTCACTGTTTCTTTAGGCTCATTTTCATCTCAATTGCCAATTTTGTTAATTTTACATTTTACATGAGATAATCACCTAAGGTTTAATGTTGGTAGAGATGTTTTGAGCAGGAAATCACAAATAGGAATTGTGAACTGTTCACCTGTAGGGCACGTCCGCGGCGAGGAACACGTAGTTGATGCCGTAGATGGCGGCGGAGAAGGCGGCCAGCGCCAGCAGCACGTAGTTCTGCAGGTGGAAGCGCTTGAACTGGCCGAGCTCGCGCATCAGCCGCTCGCTGTCCACCTCGCACCGCGTCACCGGCTTCGACATCACCACTCGTACTCCCTTTATTTACCGAGCTGACAAACCCTGGCGCATTCTATATTGGAATTTCAAATGCAAGTTTCGACGTATGACGCGACGTAGGAAAGGCACGCGACGGCCGGCCGCTAGTCAGCTACTGGCCGAATGGCGATACGTGCACGACCTAGACGTTACGGTGGTAGCCACCGACGGTAAAGGAATCGGTCGATGTTTATGCACTGTGAGCCTAGGCCTAAGGCCTTTCAGGTCTGCAGGCAAACGCTATTTAAAGATTTTAATCTTTTTAGCATAATTGAGATAAAACTAGCAAGGAGACGTCTGCTTCCGGTTAGTATCTAAGAACAAGCACAGTTTGCACAAAAAGTGGAATAAACGGATTAGGTCTTCGCAAATTTCATTGCCGACTTGTGCTTAGAGTAAATAAAGTCATTGTCACTACTTTTACTACCATAAGTAAATGTCAATAAACCGGTAGAGCTCTCACAAAGAAATGAGAAGGAACCTTGTTCCCGTGTACCTAACGGCTGTAAATGCCTCAAATGTTTGTATGAAGTGGCAAATCAGCGCACGTGCAAACACATTTGAAATTGCGACATCATAGAGGTTAACCAGTTAGTTAGAGCAATTAAAAACTCATAAGGACTAAGATTATGTATCTGACTAAAATTGTTTCTTAAGCTTACCAATTCCAAACATATCCTTACTCAAGGAGCAAACATTCAATTTGCAGGGGTACAATTTGTATTGTACTTACCTTGAAACCTGTATAGGTTTGTCCAGGTAGGTACTCACATTCGTCTAAATTGAAATCATCGGTCGTAAACATCTATGATCGCGTTGACATCGAGCATAGGGGTACTATTGAACGGAATTCCACAATGCTTAGGATGATGTTTAGATTGAGCGGGCTTGCCCAGCATCTTTAACATCCGTAGCCTGCTGAAACACATCCACAGGAAGAACATTTAAGATTGTTTCCTTCATCTTTTTGTTACTTATGTTGCACATTGTTATCAACCATTGCAGGACCAATCTGAACCTTAGATCGAGCATCAATGGAGCTCCTACTCGGTAAACAGAACACAGCTCATGGCACATTCAGTTAACAGGTAATTATAGTTGTCGTACCGACCGCGGATAAGAGGCTAAACAATGGACAACAAGTCCATAATGTTCCACTAAATTGTCCCATTCAACAAGTTAATTTCTCGTATTGGCAACAAAGTTTTGAGTAGTATAGGTACTTACTCAAAACTTTGTTGCCAATACGAGAGAGACTACCTATAGGTAGTCTTCGAAAGATGTTCGGAAGGAGAGATAGTGTGAAGCCCATTACACACAGAGCAGATTATATTATTATGAAATTATAAAGCTTGAGAGATCGCACCCATAAAAATTATATGGAGAACCACACACAGCGAATATAAATTAAATTTAAAAGATATTTTATATTCGCTGAGTGTGGTCCAAAGGTTGTAGCAAAAAAATTACTGAGCTGCAGTACGATTCAGGCTTCCATTTCCAAAAATGCATCCGATTCGATGATTTTCTTCGGAAAGTTGACGTTTTTTCAGCAAAGAAATGTCACTTTCCGAATTCGGAATACATTCCGAATGTATCAGTGCAATTCAGACCTTCTTGGAGAATTTGGAATACATTCTGACGCGGAATGTATTTCAAATTCTGAAATTGACATTTCGGGTCACATTTCGGGTCTACCTCGAAATATCACTTTCCGAAATCTCTTGTCAAATATTTTATTTTCCGAAAACTAAGGAAGCTAAGCAGTAAGGAAATCCTTGCAATGAATTAGTTTATCTTTATGTATGTATTAGTGCGCTATCTGCCGCGGCCTAGACCGTGCCTCGCGCTATCGTGCGTGCTACCGACGCGCGCCGTTGTATAATACCATATCTATCTGGGATCTGTCACGCGCAAGCCTCCTCTTTTCCTGCATCACTTGACTACTCCATAGTTATCACTCTACCTACCTTGAGTTTTATATCATAAGTAAGTACAAGGTCTTTGGTAAGTACCTACTAATGTAAATCACTTATCTACATACTAAACAGTGATCTGAATCAACTTTTCTACGGACATTTGCAAAGATCAACTGACTAATATGACTCAACTGATTCTTAAATGTTTTGTAAATTGTTACAAAGTAATATTTGATAAGTCTCTGTGAATTGTACCCACCTGTAGACAGAGCACGTCTGTCACAATTGCCTGCTCTGAGAGCAGCCAGTATTTCACATAGGTAAGGGCCGAAACACATAACCGCGTTGCGGCGACGCGACGCTGAAATCAGCGGTGGCGGCAACGCCGATTTTAGCGGCGCTGCGCCGCTAAATCCAGCGTTGTGACGTCATACTTGTTGACAATGATTCGGTTTGTCAACGAGTATGACGTCACAACGCTGGATTTAGCGTCGCCGCGCCGCTAAAATCGGCGTTGCCGCCACCGCTGATTTCAGCGTCGCGTCGCCGCAACGCCGTTATGTGTTTCGGCCCTTAATCCCATTTTCCCACGGCGTATTTTGAGAGAGGAAACCATCAATTGTTTTGTTACAGCTAGCCAGCATGTTATTGAAAAAAGCAAATCAATTTATGTAGAAAAAATAATCTAAAAACCACGTTTTTGTTTAGAATGCATTATCATCGAGTTGTGAGCTACCCTGAAAGTTTCAGCCGGAAAACTAATCTGGGAAGTGCTCGAAATTTGAGTTGCAAAATATGTACATTAGCAAGTTTCGCTGTGACTTATTATAGGTAGGTACATAAGTTGTTTATTTCATCATAAATGATGACAAAAATAAAAATAAAAGTCACATTTTTTCCATTCCTTTTTTAAAAATTCAAATGTCATTCTAATTTGATCACCAGCGCGATTATTTTAATAAATATTATTATACATAGGTACCTACCTACACACAAACTTTCCAATATGTAACATCAGATTACCAATCAGATCAAGGGTAAGTACCTAAGTTCGTATGAGTTAGTGGCCAACTCTGATGACGGAGTTTTTAGGCCGCCTAAAGGCCTCCATCATGGCTTAACGACGACTTACAAGCCGGGACCGACAATTTAACGTGCCCTCCGAAGCAAGGAAGCGCTTAGCTCAAGCTCAAATCAAGGGTGAAATGGCATGAAAAAACAAGTGTCGAAACTCATAATGAGTGAGTTTAAAGCCTCCGCCAACTGGTGGTATCACGAGGCTCGCCAGTGACGCTGGCGACGCACCACGGTGGGAACTCGTCCGATGAACGACACAGCTCTTGACAATAGCGCATCCTATTCTAGTTGAGCGCCGTCACTCGCTTGTCCACTTAACTCTTTAGATACACTTCCGAGCTGCTTCATCTGTGCACTGCACATCACCGATAATTACAAACATTCAACCTGTGTTACTCTTCTATGACCGATGATGTTTACTGTTCTCCTTGCATGTCAACTTGTTAGAGTTAGCAAAGTGGTTTCCGACAGGAATGCTTGCGTAGACAAGTAAAAACACCATTAGGTAAAGGTAAATTAAATATTGAAGACGAAATTGCATAAAAAAACGTCTACCTATCCCATTCTAGTTCGGGCATTCTTACCATTCATACGCACCCGTCAAAAAATCTTCTAATCTTTCTTGTTATACGGTTAAAGTAGAGTGCTGACCTGTAAGGCACGTCGGCGGCGAGGAAGATATAGGTGGTGTGCAGCAGGCCGACCTGCACGGCGGGCAGCGCCAGCAGCGCCAGCACCGCGCGGTGGAAGCGCGCCGTCTGTCCCAGCTCGCCGTACACGCGCTCCACGTCCAGCCCGCTCTGCGAGCCCTCGCCGCCGCCCATACTTGCTGCCCGATGCTGCTTCGCAATGCCCCGCGCTGTTGCTCGTTCCCCGAGGAGCAGTATCCTCGCTAATTCTGCCCCAACTCTAAGATATCGACGTTTAACCACTAATCGTGTTTTTTTCAATACGAAACGTCCTATTGTTTCAGTTAGGAGTGTAGGTTTGAAGATAATAATGGAAAATATTTGGAAATGTTCACGCGGATAGCGGCAGCGTGTAATTGAAACGATACTGAAACCGCTCAATGAAATATGCAAATTGGATGAAAGATGGCTGGTTATTATTAATGTTTCGTTCTAGCTTCCGACTGAAACTTATATTTTAGGAAAATTAGTAAAAACGTTTTGCGGTAACCGCCGAGCGGAGCGCACGAGTTGTCGCTGAAAACTAGTGATCACCGACTGCATTCAATCGGATGGAATGAGTTTCGGTAAGTATATACTGATCGCGGATGAAGCGGAACGGTTACTGCGCTTCGGAGTCGGTGCAGAGCTCCCTGTTTGTGCCGAGCGACGCCGGCGCCGGCGGGCGGTCCCGCGGGCACTGCTCACCGGTGCCGATGATGGCTTGCCGCGCACCACCGCCCTCACCCACAATGCCATCAATTAGAAAGCCATTTTAGGTCACGGCAGTAGGTAATTATTGGGCATTCTAACTCACTTTTTGTCTCCTTTCAGTCAACAAAAAGCGGTGAGTTAGAATGCCTCAATAATTACCTGTGAGTTGAAATGCCCAATCCATTTGCAGGAATGACAACAGCGGATAGTTAAAACCGATTGGGCATTCTAACTCACTTTTTGTCTCCATGCAGTCAACATAAGCTTCGAGTTAGAATGACTCAATAATTTTACCTGTGAGTTGAAATGCCCAATCACTTTCGAGAAAAATGAAACAAAACTTACATTTGCACGAATGACAGCACCTAATCATTTTTACATACTTTGGGTTTGTGCACGCAAAATGTGTGAAATATTATCGATTTTGACTACACGATTTAGGTTCTTTTTAAGTCATTGTGGGCGTTTCCTCAGAGAATGTTTTAGTCTCTAGGCCGTTTGCTCGTGCCGAATTTATTTCGACACCTAGAGAATTCTCTCACAAGACGAACCAAAGTCAAAATCATGATAAAACTAACAGTGCACTACATCCGACAGTTAGACAATGAATGCTCAACTGAAGAAATCCTTTGTAGGTATAGATGTAACATAAAGCTCGCGTACCTATTCTGACATTTGTTTTACGACTTCGTTTCGATTTAATCATGTTAACGTAATCAAACAGTAGCTTTGTATATAAAATACATAATACTTAATAAATTAAATCTAAAGATATTTTCTAAAGATCACAAATAATTATTTCGTGTCTATTATAATAATAAGGCTGAACATTTCACACAGAGTAAGCAGAGCTTGTTTTATGGGAACTAAATAACTAATATATTACTTTTACTTACTTATTTTTGTAAATATGTACGTAAGTGCATACTCATTAAAAATAGAAAAACACCGAGACCCGAGAAATATTTGCTTATCATACAAACAGATGCCTCGCGGCGTGAATCGAACCCGCAATCTTCAGGCGGACCTTCACCCACTGCACCACACTCGTCGAAGTAAGATAAATTATTTTGTTGTCGGTTCCAGAATAAGGATTCTTGAATAGAGTGCAAAGTGCAACATAAAGACCTAACCATCGTATTGCTGACAGTGCTACACGTGCAGTATACTCATGTCACCATGATTTAGGTATATTAACGTACACTATCAATCAAAGATTCAGTAACTTTTAACATTTATAAGATATTTTTGTAATGAACGTATTTAATATTTAAGTGATAATATTACTTTTTAGAACATTAGGTAGGTACTTACATACTTAAATATTAGAGCACCCTCTGTTTTCATTTATGATATATGATAATAATTATTTATCATAAGTTCGCTCATGATTTTTATTTACCTACTTATTATTAAGTTTTAAAAATCAAGAACGAAATAAATAGAAAAATAATATTTAACATACTTATTTATATTATGAAATTTATGGTTACCCTGTTACAAATTCTAAGTGTCCATTCTCACTGTTAAAAAGATTTCTTGCAAATTATTATAGCGGTGGATTATGTGGTTTTTGATATGTAGGCATACCTACCGACCTAAGGAAGCATATAATAAATATTATGGTAAAAGTAAATTTGATTTGAAATGAAAAGGGACTTCCTAAAAAAATTAGGTAAGCACCTCTAACAGACCTATTTATTAACAGGTTGCTGAAATATTGTCGAATTATAAAAACATAGTAAACTTAAATTTTTACACGTAGCTAATATAAAAACTACTCAGAAAGTATAAGGTTTTGGTTTAGTGTAAATATACCTTAAGCAAACGGTATGATAAAATATTTTGTGGGAAGGCGACTTTTGTTCATATAATAAAAGATGATCCATTCGTATCAAGTTTTATGGGAATCGTAATAAGTAATTTACAGAATTAATATGACACGTTTGTTTTTCTACTAAAAAGGTCTGTTCTCATTATCTCCACATAATGTGGGAACTCTTTGCACACGGTTAACATACCTACCTGTTTATCCTATCAACTTCTATAGTAGTTTTGGTTGTTCCTAAGCTAGATAAATAAAAACTTGTCGTTTGTTTTAAGTTTTGTAGTAAATTAAATTAAATTCAAATCATTCATTCAGATAAAAAAAGATACAGTTTACACACACAATGTCAATACACGAAAAATTAATACACATTAAACATAAATTAAATTAGAATTACATACTCACAACAAAAATATAATTTATAAATAAATTTAAATAAATATTGACTGCCCTCATTAGCTGGGTTGGTAGCAGCTTTGCCCTCTGCGCTGCAGGTCGCGGGTTCGACTCGCACCCAAGACAAACATACATTGCATAAACAGGACTTTTTGCATTAGCGTTATCGGGAACAAACCACAAGAAAATAATGCTGATCTTGAAATACGTGACGATAGCAGGGATTGTTAACATTTTTACGTATGATTCTATTTTTTTCAGTTATTGTCTACAACCTTCTACATCGTTAGTAAGTAAGTACTTACTTACTTTCATTTTTTAATGCGGGAAATAGAGACAAAGTTTTGGGAACTTTCATCCTCAAACGATAAACATTTACCTACAAATTAGTTAATTATGTGCATTGATGAAGAATTAAAGGCTGTGGCCACGTTGTTCGACCACATAGTTCGATGATTCGGACTATGTGCACTTATTTTAAACACCTGTGCGGTCACGCTGCATGTTGTGTCTTGTCCATCAACATTATAAGATGGTCAATAATGTAAGAAATTGTGTTTAAATGTAACGTAATTAGATTATATTTCTAACTTTTAATTTTTATTTATTGAAAGGCTGCGGATCAAAATTACATAAATTTAATGACTTTGTTAAAAATGTTTCGCACTCCTGCATTTTACCTTTCGTATAAAATGTCTGGATTGAGGTATAATTGCAATCAATCATCTATCGCGCGCGTGACACTATAGTGCTACTCCAGTAACCCGTGACGTGAAGACGCCCGCCCTTTTCACGCCGCCACCGCCCGCCCGACTTCAGCACCGCTACTTCAATCTCGCTGATCGCCTACCGGTTTTGGTCAATCAAACTTCAAGATTAAAATTCGCTGCGTTAAAATAATGTTCGTAAGTTTTTACTTTTATTTATTTTTTTACCTTGGTTACCTACTTACTTTAAGTAGCAGCAGTGATTCTTAAGTGACACCTACGTCTATTGTTTTAGGTCGGACACTGAATACTTCAACGATTTGAAGCGTAAGAAGGCGCGTCGGTCAGAGAACTTGCAGCACGATTCTGAGACCGAGTTCGAAGCTTCTTTAAGTACTAGGTAAGTGAAATTAATTATTTCTACTAAAATAGTGAAACCAAGATTTTTCTAATATTCTCATTTTAAATAAAACAGGTGTTTACACAAATATTTATATTTTTTTATTTGTTTCAGCGCAAAGACTTCGAGAAAAGCCAAGCCGAAGGTGCGGCGAGAGAATTTGAATCGCGATTCAGAGGACGAGGCCGAACCATCTTCTGAAAGGTAAAATATTTTTTAAATTAATTATTGATTAAACGTCGAATGTGTTTTATATTATTTTTCATAATTGAAAAAAGATTAAAGTGTTTATTTTTATTTCACAGAGCGAAGAATAATTTGAAGAAGGCTAAGCCGGTGCGTCGAGCGCCTAGCCCGAGCATTGTTGATTCCGAAGAGGACGTTGATTTAAGGTGAGCACTACTTTTTTTCCTCTAGAAGTAATATCTTTTTATCAAATTCATCACCACCATTTCACAACGTCGTGAAAATATACGTACAGTTTAGTAATATTGTTTTTCTTTTTTATTTAGAAAGAAAAGTTTGAAGCGTAAAGCTCTCCCACCAACCAAGCCCCACCCGACAAAGAAACCTAAGAGCTCCGCGAGCAGCTCTAAGTCGCACGTGCTTGGGTGGTTCGGCGACGACGGAGACTCCGCCAGCGAATCCGATGCTGAGTATGCTCGTAGGGCACAGAAGAACCCTGCGCCTCCACTCTCATCGTGCACGCGACGCGTTGCCGGCGGAGTGCTGCGTCGCACCGCTCAGCTCGACGGGGAGCTGTTCATCGAGCTCAAGGTTTACAATAAGAACGACATTATAAATATTAATCCCAAAGATCGGTGGGAGAAGGCTTCAATTAATATAAAATATTGTTGTGATGATGATGTGCAAGAGATAGGATACATAAAAAAATTTGTCACAGAAATAAAAAAGTCCTTCAAGACAGAAGGAACTTTCTTTGCTGACAAAAAGAAGTAAATAAATTCTTACAAAATATTTTATGGGTCTTACTTCTTGCACATTTTAAAGTATCAAAATAAACTGAGTTTAGTTTAAATTTGTATCGGTGATTTTTTTTAAGTTTTAAGAGCTGTTTAGTAGTAGGTACCTAGGCAGGTAATAAAACAGATCCTAGTACTTAGAGTAGGCTTACAAATCATCCAAGTAGGTATAACTTTATTTTTACACATTAGTATTAGAGAACAGTTTTTACTGAAGTAGGTAGGTAATTAGTTTCTTTAAAATTGACATTAGGTAAATAAAAATGTCAATTAATAAAATATTTTGTACTGTTTGCGATACAGAGGTAAAAAGTAAAGGCTTCTCAGCTCATCTCAAAAGTATCGCTCATAAAAATAATAGTGCCATTGAAATCAGTGAGGGAATAGAAAAGATAAGCAGCGCATTTCGTAGTAGAATAGCAACGTATAGAGTAGGAGCGAAATCAGAGGTGTGTTCAGCTCAGGCGGGGGCAGCGGGTGTCGTGCCGCCCACACAGTTTCTGCATCAGCTACGCAAACCCGTGCAAGCCCTGATCAATGCTAGGCAGGCTGTGTTCGGCACAATCAAAGTTAACTTTGAGTTTTTTGCTGAATTTTCTTTACCGAAAAATGATACAATTGAAATAAAATCGTTCGCCACTGAAAACATAATATTTTACGAAAATTCAGATTTTAGAGAGTTGTACTCCAGGTCAATTCAAAATATTTGTAACAAAATTGACGAATTTGAGCAAAAAGACAGCGGTTGGAGTTTTGTTAAAAACTTATACTTGGAAGTTAACATCAATAAGTATAATCCAATGAGAGCTTCCAGTTATATAGCTCTACCACGATGTCTGATAAACAAACGAGCATGTATCAATATACAAAATAAAGATAATTTCTGTTTCTTATGGTCAATTATAGCAGCTCTATTTCCTGCAAAACATAACATTAACAGAACGTCTTCGTATCCTCATTTCAATAACATACTGAACACCGAAAATATGACTTTTCCTGTAGGATTTTCTGATATAAAAACGTTTGAAAAAAATAACCGAGACATCAGTGTCAACGTGTATGGATTAAAAAATAATAACGTCGTTGGCCCCCTTTACAAATCACTAAACAAAAAGAAACATCATGTTAATTTGCTATTTTTAGAGAAGGGTAATCGAAATCATTATTGTTTGATCAAGGACTTGAGCAAATTACTTAGATCGCAACTCACTAAACATCATGGCAAAATTTATTTATGTGACGAATGCATGATATTTTTTAATGACCAAGCTCAACTAAATACTCATGTATGTGGTGGTGTCGCCACAATCTTACCAGAAAAGGGAAGTCTTTTAGAATTTAAACATTATGAACGGATGCAAGATGTACCTTTTGTTATCTATGCAGACTTCGAATCCTTATTAGAACCGGATCCTAAGCACGACGACTCAAGTTCTAGTAAAACTAGGACTCTGTACAAACATGTACCCTCAGCATTTGCATATTATATCGTATGCTCATACGACAACTCACTTAATAAATATGTGACATATAGGGGGTACGATTGCGTTAGTAAATTCTTAGAATATCTCCAGGAAGACGTTACTAAAATTCATAATATTCTAGGAGAAACAGTTCCCATGAGATTTACGGACAGAGACGCAGAAAAACACTCGGCATCTAAGTATTGCTTCCTTTGTAACAATTTATTATTTGATGATAAGGTTAGAGATCATTGTCACTTGACAGGAAATTATCGCGGAGCCGCTCATGCTCACTGTAACACACGTTTTAAGCTACCCAAGTTCATACCCGTATTTTTTCATAATTTGTCTGGATACGACTCTCATTTGTTCATACGTCAGTTAGGAGAAATGTCGGGTGTTATAAAAGTGATTGCTAAAACTAAAGAAAATTACATTTCCTTCAGCAAAATTTTTAATACAGACGGACAGCATGTGTTAGTTCGTTTTGTTGATTCTTTCAAATTTTTGGGAAGTAGCTTAGAAAAACTAGTTGCTAATTTAGACAAAGATGACTTTGTTCATTTAACACGCTTTTTTCCACAGGAAAAACATTTTAAATTATTAAAGCGTAAAGGCGTTTATCCGTACGAACACATGACCGATTGGAGTTCTTACAATGAAGAGGTGTTGCCACCACCTCACTGTTTTTTCAGTACGTTGTATGATGAAGCTATATCTCAAGCTGATTACGAGCATGCAAAGTGCGTGTGGAACACTTTTAAAATAAATGATTTAGGTGAATACACAGATCTATATCTTAAATCAGATGTTCTGCTACTTGCTGACATTTTTGAAAATTTTCGTAAGACTTGTAAAATTAACTATCGCTTGGACCCAGCATTCTATATTACGGCACCAAGTTTAAGTTTTGATGCAATGTTACTTATAACTGGAGTAAAATTAGAACTTATAAATGACTTTGAAATAATAAGAATGATTCAAAAAGGGATTAGAGGAGGGGTTTGTTTATGCTCTACTAGATATGCGAGCGCTAACAACAAATATTTGCTAAATTACAATAAATCTGCCCCAGAAAATTATTTAATGTATATAGATTGTGTTAATTTGTACGGATTTGCAATGTGTGCATACATGCCGTGTTCAGATTTTGAATTATTATCGGAAACAGAAATAAATATGCTCGATTTTACAAACGTACCAAATGACTCTGAGTATGGTTATATTTTAGAGGTAGATTTGGAATACCCTGAATATTTGCATGAATTACATAATGACATTCCATTTTGTCCCCAAAAATTCACACCTCCGGGCTCAAAGAATGATAAATTGATACCAAATTTGTACGATAAATTTGAATACGTTATTCATTATGTCCATCTCAAAACTTGTTTAAAACATGGGTTATTACTAAAAAAAATTCATAGAGTAATAAAGTTTAAACAAAGTGCATACTTAAAAAAATACATTGATTTAAATACAATGCTCCGATCTAAAGCGAGATCTGTATTTGAGCAAGATTTTTTTAAGTTACTTAACAATAGTATGTTTGGAAAAACATTAGAGGATACCCAAAAAAGGCTCGATGTCAAATTGGTTAATCAATGGAGTGATATAAAAAATAAAACTAAAAAAATGTATACTGCTGAGCAATTGATTGCTAGACCAAACTATCAAAGTTCAACTATTTTTACTGAAAATTTCGTTGCTATCCAAATGAGACCAGAAACTGTATTACTCGATAAACCCATCTACATAGGGTTTACGGTATTAGAAATTTCAAAAAGTCACATGTACGATTTTCATTATTCGATCATGAAACCATTTTATGGTTCTGATTTGAAGTTGTGCTATACCGATACTGATAGCTTTTTGTATTCTATTCAAACTGAAGATGCTTACAGTGACATAAAACATCATTTTCTATCATATTACGATACAAGTAATTATTCGGAAAATAATGTGTATGGTATACCTCGCTGTAACAAAAAGGTACCTGGACTATTTAAAGATGAGTTGGGTGGAAAATTGATTACTGAGTTTGTAGGACTTAAGTCTAAGTTATATTGTATTAAAACTCAAGACGATGAACTTAAAAAAGCAAAAGGAATAAAAAAGAATGTAATCAAGAAACTGAAATTTAAAAATTATGAACATGTCTTCCTGAATAATGCTATTGAATCAAAGAAAAACATTTTGTTTAGATCTATTAAACATCAAATATTTACGCAGGAATTGAACAAGGTAGCATTATCTTCAAATGATGATAAACGTATTATTTTGAGAGATAAAAAATCGACTTTATCATGGGGTCACTACAACACTCTATTATAATAACTTTTTATGGGTGTAGGTTTGCAATCAGCCCTTTCAATAAATATTGTCATCATGAAAATAAGTGGGTAGGTAAGGTATTCGTTATGTAGGTATTACTGAGATTACCCAATACTATTTTGAAATTAGTGATAATTTATATAAGTAAGTACTAGTGTCGAGTTTGTATTTTGTGTGCATTGTAACCTTTAATTAAATAAAAAGCTAAACTCGAACCAACTTGTTTAATTATAACTCACCTCTTACCCTATCTTCCTAAATAAGTAGGTACCTATTTATTGTGCTATTTAGAAAGATATTTAACTGTTTGATCGATAAGCAAGTAGGTACTTACCTACTACTTATTGTTATCGTGTGATTTATTCTTTTAAAAGATCTGTAAAACATGTACGTTCTTGTTTCCTGAGCAGCGCATGCATCATTTTACTATGGATTCGAGTTACTTTTAGGATCTGTTCACACCAAGCGTAAAATCCTCGAACACTTTTTAAATCCCATTAAATAAGCAACCTTAACCACATTAACTTAAGTATTATAACTCGATGCAGATATCGACCGTTTTACAATCGTTGAATTAGTAGGTAAATAAATACGGTTGCTTATTTGAAAGTGTGCGCGAATTTTTCCGCTTGGTGTGAATTGAGCCTTGCGATGAAACGGTGTCCTATGACAGTGCTGTGCAAGTAGCCAAATCAGAAAATAATTAAATTGAAACCTTATTATTTCATTACATTCTTTGCTGCATTCAAGAAAGGTTGGGTCGAACTAATATTAATTGAGGTAAGTTAAATTCGTTGTGATAAATTTATAAATTCTTGTCCTGCGGTTGTGTAATTAACTCTATTATATTTTATTTTCAGATGTCCAACGAAACGATTTGTTTTTCGCAATATGCGCAAGATCCTCTGGAGGGGTTCGATGAAGCCTTTCCAGAGATAAGTAAAAGGCACAAGTCGCCGGCGCCGGGTACTAAGCGTCCTGGATTGTTGGGGAAATCTAAACAGAAGCGGGAATGTATGAAGAAGAATAATAAGCTGCGTGGAAAGTCGTTCGTGATGAAGAGAGAGACGGATAAAGGCCTAAGGCTGATCAAAATCAAGGTGTTGGACTTAAGTGAAGCACACAACAGTGAATATGAAAGTGACAATGACTCAAATGTGGTTCTACGAGCGCAATATGTGGCGAAAGACTTAAATGATCCAATTTTGTCAGAAACTCAAAGTGTAATTCATAAGATTTCTAAAAATTTGTGTGATAGCTATAGCCCTTACTTTTAAGACATTATTTTATAACCTTAATTTTAGTACCTATCTATATTCTTTCAATAAAATAGATTACTCAGAAGTAAAAAATTAGTAAGTAGGTATTTGAATTGTATTTAAATTTACCTATACTTTTAGTAATAAGTAGGTATTGTAATTTAGTAGATAAGTTAAAGAATATAGAAAATCTATTAAAATACTGTCTTTTATTTCTAAAATATATACCTACCTATATAGGTTCAGTTTAAGAAATAAAACTAAAGTAGGTAATTAGGATTTAGATATTTTATTGCACCTTAAAAAACATTTACTTTGTTATCATCATACCACTTTTTCATGCACATAACATTCTTTAAAGCACACATTTTCTTATGATGAACACAATTTAAATTAGATGCTTCGTATTCATTGTACAATTTTAAAAAATTAGGACATCCTTTTTCTCCTATATCTAGTATTTCACAGTTTTCACACAAGTCCTTGATCCACTTTGTTTTCTCAGTTCCTTTAGTTAAAACATTTTTCATACTCAAGTATGGTTTAATAGTGCGCTTGAATTCTCTAAAGTCAATGAAGCCTTCACTCCAAAAAATTCCACGATTTGTTTCTATCCACCGCACTTGCTTCTTTTCTTCTTTCGATAGGTTTTGAAATGGGTAAGGGGGCTTGATAAGAAAAGTTTGAGTACAATTTTCTTTTACAATAGCAAATTCCTTAACGATAAAATTATTTTTAGTGTCTTTGAAACCTTGTACATCTACGATAACATATTCAGTTTCGTTAGGATTCATATTTTATGATATTTTCTTGACTATATTGCTCAAAGGTCTGTACTCGATAATGGAATCATTTAAAATGAGACAATAAGCGGCTGTATGATCAGGTATCTCTGAATCACATTCAAGCTCCACACGTACGCTAACTACGGGACCTGATTTAAGGTTTTCGCTTTGTCTAGAACAATCGATTACGAATAGTGGTGCCTTTTCTTTGAATTCAGATGGACTTAGCAGTGGTTCACTTTTGCGTCCATAGTAAGATTGTTGGAAGTTGGTATATTGCTCATATAATAAAGAAGTTATCTGATCTTTAAAACTAACATTTAAGCTTTCATAAGGAAAATAGGTAGAATTAAGATATACTTTAACATTTCTTAAATTGCAATGATCAAATTGTGACATATCTTTTTCTGCTGAGTTTTTTCTGTTGGTTTGTAAACCTAATATTACATATCTTGGCTTTTCTATTTGTGAAGATGTTTTAATTGACCAAGTATGCTTAGTTGTTTTTGGTAATAATGGGTACTCATATAAATCCCAATTTCTAAAAGCAAAATGAAGAGGACGGTCCTTTTCTAATAGTTTTAATAAATGTACTTTTTCTTTATCAGATACCTTGATGTGCGGAACGCGCCAAACTAGTTTATTTATTATTATGTCTTCGAGAATTTCACCAGACGGAATTTTCAAAGAATTTATATTTGTATTGCTTCGTAACAATATCAATTCATGCTTACAATTCATAATGATTTTCTTATAATCTTCAGCAAAGCCTAAAATATTACGAAGAGGTATTGAAGCAGTAAAATTATGGTTTGACTTTGTTCCATTTATATCCCAACCCCAAGCCTTTGCAATTTTTGCATCATTTTCATTAAAGGATAATAAACCTTTCATCGTTGTAGTCATTCCAGCATTTTTTATTCTATCAATTTCCACTCCATTAAGTTCATAACGCACATCTTGGAACAGAAAAAGCAGTGGATTATTTGTGAATTCGACAGCAGTAACCTTTTGTTTTGTATCTTTTTTTATAATGTTTACTGTTCCTTCTAAATATAGGGCACTCGCTGATGGTAATATGTATAAATCCTGCTGGTTGATAGGTATACGGATTTCATCATTTCTGTTGAAACTTGTTACGTATGGTTTATATGAATGATATTCGATACCATCTATGGTGCTATCGTATGCTGGTGAACTTGTTATATCTAAAATGTTCATTTTAGTAATCCGATTAGTTTCAGAAAATCTTTATTTTCTTTGCTTATTTTCTTTTTTTTCGTAGTTGTTCCTTTTCGGATAGGTCGATGAGTACTGATGTGTTTTCTTACTGCATTGCTATATTTATTAAAGTCGATCATTTTTTCTGATGTGCAAATATAATTGAACTTCTTCACCTCGTAAATTTATCAAATTATTATTTATATCTAATAATCTGATGTTAATAGAACTGACATTACTTTGATTGATTGGAAAATAAATAATATTTTTAGGTACTTCTATTATTCGATATCCAGGTGGAACGTTAGGTGCAAATTCATAAATAACGTGGCTTGATTTTCCATTAATGTATGATCCGCTCACTATATCACATTCGACTCTCACCACAGTTGTCGATAAAATGTTAACTGGAAGCTGCGACTCGTGTATTATATTGGCTTTTAAAGTTTGTTTACCAAACCCCAATAGGTTTCCAAGAGAATTATTTTTTTCAAAATGAATGTCTTTAGAACAATAAATAAATGTTTTCAATGTATTATTGTTGCAAAATAAACTAAAAGTTGTTCCTTTTTTTACGCTGGATTTTAAAAAGTCTGAAATATCCTGTAGTTCGTATGCACCTTCTGGTATTTCTACAACTTCATTGTTGTCATAATGAAATATGTTGTTCCTACTGTCGATGTTTGGGATTGAATTGAATGTGGACATGTATAGCAAAGCACACTCATATTCACTATCGAATTGCAAAGATGGATAATAGGTGGTAGATAAAATCGAGGTATTGCCTGTTATTGACAGTGTGAAAGACATTTTAGAAATGAAAGCAATAAAAAAAGTTTATAAATATATAGTCATAATACTTTATTAAAATATTTTACATTTTAAATATATTAAATACTATTATCATAACACATTTTTCCAAAATTCAATAAGAAACTTTAAACATAAATGTCCACAATTGGTTGTATTAAAATTTTGATATCTGCAATAATTATACGTTACATTAAATTTCAAATACTTAATTAACTCGATTGGAGGCTTTAAATCACCAAAACTATCAAAATACTCGCAATAGTTTAAAACTTTTACGTAGGCTACCCAATGGGTTCCTTCATTCTCTGAACTATCTAAATTGATAATCGCACACTCAATGTCTTTAGGCTTCAATGGCAATTCATTTCTCATGAAAACACCTCTAAAGTAAGGTATATTTTCTCTCGCATATTCTAATATGTCTATGTTTGTAAGAGCGCGCTTGGGTAGCCTTTTCATTAGTTTTTTGAATTATTCACGCAAAGTCCATTTCCTTTCTTGTATGGTTTTATGTACAATCCTTTGCCTAGGGCAATAGATTCCATCATTTTATTATGACGCCGAGCTTCTTCCAAATTCTTTTTTGCTGATTTATGATCATTTACAGCTTTAGTTATACCCGCTGCGCCTCCAGCCAGTGCACCCAAAGCAGAAAGTCCAGCAAATATTGGTATAAGAGGTAAAATACCACCTGTTTTTGGTAATGGTATAACACGAGGCAGCCGAACTCCTTTGTTATTTCTCATCAATTTTTTCGCAGCTAAATAAGCTTCTTTTATTGCTTTAGAATCACTTTTTGGTTTTATTTTTTTCAGTCGTTTGCGTATAGTAGAAACAATTGTTTTAAATGACTTCGTGCCTGCACCATGTTTAACTTTGGTTTTCATCACTTTGTTCACAAGCCACGAAGCAAGTTTTTCACCTCTTCCAGCGTTTTTAGATTTCATACGCATTTTTGCCATGTCAATGAGTTCTAAATCAGCTCTGTGTCGATCTTCTAAATTTTTTGAATTATCATATGCTATATCATGCCTCATACAAGCGTTATCAAGTTCATTAACTCCTTGATCACCTCTTAATAATCGTTTTCTTAATCGTGTACCAGGCCCACAGTAATTATATCCAGGTAAATGCAATTCAAATGGCAAATTATTTATCAGACTATTAACAAGTCCTCCACCGTGCATAGCTGAGATATTAATGAGATAACTTCTCATAACATTCTTAATTTTATAGACATCCTATTCACAACGTTTTCTAAAACAAATCACAAAATTGCGCGTTTATCAATCCAACTGTTTTCGGTATTAGGTAGACCTAACCACTTGACAAAAAGTTTACTACCTTTTTTCTTTAAAACCTTTTCAATAAGATACACATCGGGACAGTTTGTTTTTTGAAGTTCTTGCTCATAAAAAGTTCCTAATATCGGTTGATGGTGTAGGTCTTCTATTGAATAAGTGATCGGTTTAGAAAGATGAACTTTTTTAACTAAAAACAGTTCCGTAGACCAATTTGGAGTATATCCTTTTTCAAAACTACCTTTATATTTACTTATTCTAACATAATCCCCAGACCTAAATTTACTGATTTTTGATTTCAAATTATTTTTCTGAGATTTATTAATATTCTTCATAACCATACTTTGGTTTGATTTGTTTACATCATTTGGTTTATACTTTGTTGTTCTGTGTATTGTGTTATTGTATGTAGTCATGACACCTTTTAAAGGCTCACCAACCCACTTATAACTACCATTCAAACTAAAACTTTTAAACAACTTGTTTTTAAGTGTTTTTATTAGTCGTTCAACTATAGAAGCTTTTTTAATAGAGTATGTAGAGTAGTGGTTAATGCCATTTTTTAACAAAATTTTTTTAAATTCGTCATTATAAAACTCTGTGCCCATATCAGTTTGTAAATTAACAGGTTTTCGGTGGCTTTTAATTAATAAATTACTGAATGCACTTGCTATTTCAAATTTTGTTTTAGTTTTAACAGGGATAGCCCAGGAAAACTTAGAAAAACAATCTAATACTACAAAAATATACCTATATCCATTGTTGTAACTTTTTATGTTTTGTAAATCAATAAGGTCTGCTTGCCATAAATCATCAATCCCTTTTAAAAATACAGATCGTCGAACAAAATTTTTGCGAGCTGCCTTATGAATTTCATTTACAATTTGTAGCTTGCTCATTTTTTGCATTTATAATTTTTTCTAACTCCGTTTTTGTATAATATTCTGCTTTTAAATTATCAATAATATGTTTTATAATATCTGCTTTTAAAACGTATAATCTTGAATCAAATTCTTCCTTCTTTAAATACAGCTCAGATTGTTTATCAACGTATTCTTTGTTAACAGCATCGGACTCTTTCGTCGGAATTGTAATACCAGTTAATCTTGTGCTTTGTAAATCGAATTCTCCAGTATCGGATCGCATCAAAATCTTATCAAAGTTTTCTAAAAAGTCTGATAAACGCAGTCGTTTATGAATGTGATGTCCAAACTTATCCATTGTCATGTCATGAACCGTTATGTATAGTTGATAAACTTCAAATGAAACAATTTTTAGAAATGTATGCTATTTATTTAACTAAGGTATAATGCCGCTTTCACGCAATTCTTCTATAATAGATATTATTTCATTATCCAACCCAGTGTTACCAGCATCTTTTGAAGCAATTAATAGCTTTAATCTTTCAACTAGTTCATTAGGGTCATCCCAGTATACGTAGTCAACATTTTTCTTCCATTTCTTCAACAGAGGAAGGCCCTCTCCTTGACATCGCAAATCAGGTTGGCTACTGTCAGTGCTTGCTGAAACTTTACGTAACTTGAATAGTGGTTTTATAACGTTTAAATATTTTCGACCCCTGTTACTTCTGATTGGTTTATGTGGATCGTAATCTCTTCGATGTACATTCGTCTCTAGCAACATTAATTTGTAGTGCCTCAAATCTTCGTCGGTTATTGCAGATAAATCGGGAAGTTTTTTAAACAGTAGTTCGTTTATTCCAGGCGTTATTTTGTACTTATTCGCACCAACTTGAATATAATCATCAGAGAAAACCACACGTGAAGATCCCATCATGAGTTTACCACGTTCATTTCTAACACCAAACGGTACATCGCCTAAAGCTTCAGAAGACTTGGACCACGAAGAAATGTCTAAACTTGGATCACTGGAACCCGATTCCACTGTTTTAAATGACTCATCGTTTTCTTCACACTCGATCGTTTCTGAATCTTCGTCGCTATTCTGTGAGCCATCAGATTTGTTTGGGCTAAATACATTAAATCCAATATTGGATTCTCTCTTAAGAGTTTTGTCGTTGTCCAATGGGCTTGATGTTTCAAATTTAACTTCACTTTTTAAAGTTTTGGAATGATTTTTTGATCTCTCTACCATCTCATTAAGAGGATCTGTAATTGGTTTGAAAACAGATTCCAAAATACTACTTTTTTCTGTTTCAATATTTCTCATTTTCCTAACCTTCTTTTTAACAGCTTCTGCAGCCTCCACAATTTGTCTCTTGATTTTTTTTTCCATAACAAGTATTGAATTTTGATTGCTTGTACTAATGTAGGTAAATGTTCTCACGAAAATGATAGCTTCTGTTCAATATTCCCTTCCGGGCCCAAGGCACAACTACTATGCTCAACTGATTGTGCCGTGGGTACTTTTGTTTCCCTTCTACACAACTGAGTTCCCTGCGACTCAACCCAGACCTTCTGCACAACTACTATGCCCACCTGGTTGAGTTGTAGGGAACTCTGAAACCACTTTGATACCCCATAGTACAACTACTTCAATTCTCTCAAGCCAGATTATACCAAGACAAACAGAATATGTCAAAATGACAGATGATGTCAAAAATGACAGATTATGTCAAGAATGACAGAATATGTAAAAATGACAGATTATGTCAAGAATGACAGAATATGTCAAGAATGACAGAATATGTCAAAATGACAGATGATGTCAAAAATGACAGATTATGTCAAGAATGACAGAATATGTCAAAATGACAGATTATGCCAAGAATGACAGAATATCTCAAAATGACAGATGATGTAAAAATGACAGATTATGTCAAGAATGACAGAATATGTCAAAATGCAGATGATATATAAATTGACAGATTACATTAAATTGACAGATTGGCCTTATCTCAAAAACCAGTTATCCTAGACTCTCCGTTCTAAGTTCCAGTGAAAGCTATTGAATAGATCTTCATTTAAAGGGACAGCTGTCAAACTTCAAACGGCCATATCTCGGAAACTACTCGACCTAGACTCCCCGTTCTCTGTTCAAATGAAAGCTATGACCAAGATCTACATTTAAAGTGACAGCTGTCAAACTTCAAACGGCCATATCTCGGAAACTACTCGTCCTAGAATCTCCGTTCTCGGTTCAAATGAAAGCTATGATGAAGATCTACATTTCAGATGACAGATGTCATTTTGACAGCTGTCACTTTAAATGTAGATCTTGGTCATAGCTTTCATTTGAACTGAGAACGGGGAGTCTAGGACGAGTAGTTTGCGAGATATGGCCGTTTGAAGTTTGACAGCTGTCACTTTAAATGAAGATTTATCAATAGCTTTCACTGGAACTGAGAACGGAGAGTCTAGGATAAGTGGTTTTAAAGATAAATGGCCAATCTGTCAATTTAATATAATTTGTCAATTTATTGTATTCTGTCAATTTGACATAATCTGTCATTTTTGACATAAAGTGTCATTTTTGACATGATCTGTCATTTTTGACATAAAAATTCATCTTTGACATAAAGTGTCATTATTGACATGATCTGTCATTTTTGACATCATCTGTCTTTTTGACATAATCTGTAATTTTTGACATGTGTCATTTTGACATATTCTGTCATTCTTGACATAATCCGTCATTTTTGACATCTGTCATTTTGACATATTTGCATATTTGCGTCTAATTTTCGTCAGTTGGGCCAAAGGTACATTTTTTTCCCAACGAATCAATCAGTTGTGTCTCAAAAGAACCCACGGCACAACCAGGGATTCGAGTTTTCGTCAGTTGGGTCATAGGTACATATTTTTTCCGGAACGGACCAACTAGTTGTGTAGAAGGGAATTAAAAGTACCCACGGCACAATCAGTTGAGCATAGTAGTTGTGCCTTGGGCCCGGAAGGCAATATTCAGCTATTTATAGTAGGTTGCAAATAGCGTAGTTAGAAATACAAACGAGTTATATTTGTGAATACTTTTCGGCAAATAGGACATTTACTTCCAATGGACAGAGCACACTTTGCACAAGCCACTGCGTGACCACAAGGTATAAAACACGTATTGAATTCTTCCTCTAAACAAATTTTACAGGTGATCGATGTGATGCTGGTCTTACAAAGTGAGGCTTCTGATGTATTTTGATTGCAATTTCCTTTCATTTCTGTACAATATGGTCCGGTTATTATGGTCTTCACGTAGTCTTCTCCTTTCATTACTAAGACATACGGACAGGACTGGAACCAGCGTGCATGCTCTACCCATGGCTGATCTTCAGGGGTCCAGTCTTTAAGTTTTCCATCGCAGTAAAAACAAATAACTCTATCTCCATATCCCGTGTAAAAGAAACCGGCTTCAGCCATTTCCTTAGCTTTTTGAGTTAACCCTCTTGGCCAAGTAGCAAAGCTTCTGAGGCGTTTCAATTCGGTACAGTAAAATCGATGCACAGGAATGTACGGCATGGTTTAACAAATCACAATTATAATATGTGTTGATGCGTTCAGCGTGACACTTCGACAACTAATGACACGAATGAACTGATCAGTTGGTAAGTACGTACTTACAGCAAGAAAAAATGACACTAATTAAATACAACAAACGTATCAAACTTTTTGCGGTAACACCCATTGTTTTTTTCACAATCTTTATTAATCACAACATTACTATAGGGTTCTTCCCATATACTTGAACACATTTCTCTAAACTCTTGCCATGTCATGTCTGTGTTGACGTGTTCATCATAAATATGTCTTAAGTTTATATCATCTTGTTTAAAAAGAATGATTAAGTTTGCATTATCCCTAACTAACTGTTTTGGGATCTTGCTGTATGTCTGATTTAAATAAAAACAGTCTATAAATTTGTGTCTTCCCATCGTAAAATAATTTCTCATATTATTTTGGCTCTCGCACGCAACATCATCAAAAATAATTATGGAATTACATTTTGCTGCTTCTGGAGTAAGAAGTTCTTCATTTTCATGATACTTTAAGAAAGTCACACCAGGAACCATTTGTAATACTTGCTCCAAATATTGATATTTTGGTTGATACAGAGTTTTTGAGTACACATATACATTTCGGAATTTTAATCCATTTTCATGTAAGAGTAAACCAATAACCAAATTAGTTTTTCCACAGTTTGATGGACCACAAATTAAACAACGTATTGTATTTGGTAAAAGCGTTCCATGTCGGAAGCTATGTTTTTTAGGATCAACAATAATATTTTCAAACTGTAATGACACCGGTTGCTTAACGAACTTCATTGTAAGAGAGATCTTTTTAGAATGATGAAAGGAAAGTGGTATCAAACATTAATAAACAACATCCAATGAACAAGAACTGATTTTGGTATTGGGGGTTTTAAAACCACTGGAGAGAACGGAGCGATGGGGCGGAGCGAAGAGTGCAGTGATCGTGTTTGTTTTATCATGATTTTGACTTTGGTTCGTCTTGTGAGAGAATTCTCTAGGTGTCGAAAGTAATTCGGCACGAGCAAACGGCCTAGAGACTAAAACATTCTCTGAGGAAACGCCCACAATGACTTAAAAAGAACCTAAATCGTGTAGTCAAAATAGATAATATTTCACACATTTTGCGTGCACAAACTCAAAGTATGTAAAAAAGATTAGGTGCCCGCTGCTGTCATTCATGCAAATGTAAGTTTTGTTTCATTTTCTCGAAAGTGATTGGGCATTTCAACTCACAGGTAAAATTATTGAGTCATTCTAATTCAAATCTTTTGTTGACTGAATGGAGACAAAAAGTGAGTTAGAATGCCCAATCGGTTTTAACTAACCGCTGCTGTCATTCCTGCAAATGGATTGGGCATTTCAACTCACAGGTAATTATTGAGGCATTCTAACTCACCGCTTTTTGTTGACTGAAAGGAGACAAAAAGTGAGTTAGAATGCCCAATAATTACCTACTCACGGCTCCGTTGTCAATCAATCGAATCGATTGCGAACTGTCAATTGCTCTTATCATTGTGTACTTGCATAATTCGGACTTACTTAGGTATGTACCTCATTATTGACATTGCCATTGAAGTGGCCGATTGCCTATTACCTACCTGCAAGGCTCCACGGCTGGAATTTGATTGTTGACCTAATGAAACAATTTTGTTTTGGTAATTATGTTAGACCCTGGCAGCGATGGCGGGATGAAGCTTGACTTCTACTGCGAGAACTGGCTCCAGCAGTCACAGGACAGGGATCGGTGGAGGGAGGGAAGGGAGGCATTTGCCCTGCAGTGGGAAACATCAGGCTTATAAATAAAAATAATAAATTAATTAATTAATTATGTTAGAAACAGTTAAAGAGTCCGCCGAGGCAGCTCTCGTTCCTGACGTTATCCGACCGAACTAACTCAATAAAATAAGTCAGCTCGTAACTCAACATTGAATTTTGTTTAATAAATTTCAAGTATTACAATTAAAATTTAGCAGCTTCATAAACTATTGTTGGCGTTACCTAAAATAAATAAATAAATAAACGTTCGCGATAGGCAAATTACTATGAATACTTATAGACAGAAGGTATTTATAATTATCTGTGGCTATTTATAAGTATTTAATGATTTTTTATCGAAAAATAAACAGAAATATATTCAATTTTTAATGATAGGATGGGGCGCGAAGTAAACCTTAGAGAAATATCAATTTCACATAGAAATTAAAGATGGACCACGAAATATGTCCATTGGGTAACCAGTTTGAAAACAACAATTTTCTCTTGTAAAAATAGATTTTTGTAAGAAATTTCGCACCTAAAGTATTAATAATACTCTAAAACTACTTCTACAGAAAAAAAACATGTAAAAAAGCTAGTACATTTTTTAGAAACTATTAATTTACTGTCTCTTGGGTAACCAATGATAAAAACAAATGAATTTTTATTTAGGTACCTGTGGTTCTGCTGTTAAACTGAAATGATTTTACTTAGCTTTTAAATGTCTTAAGTCTAATTAACTGCTGCTTAAGAAAATAATTCGATAACTTTTTTAAACAAAGAAATATTTTAAAAAGTCTTGTCTGAAAATGAGGGACACTTAGTGACCCAAGGAACTTAGTGACCAATGAAGGCTTGCCTTTTGCTTAATAAACGACCTAATCCACATGAAAACAAAGGTTTGGACAAAATTTAACAGTAATAAATTATTAGGAATCGGTGTTTTGTCTGTTAACCCAATAAACATAAGTTATCAAGTCTCTTGGGTAACCGAAAAGTCTCTTGGGTCACCGCTATAGTGACTCAAGGGACGGGTTATCCAAGAGACATTTGGCGATGAAATAACCAGATAAGGAAGAATTTGAGGAAATTTGCTTAAAAATACATTTAGATGTAATTTTAGAACTATTGACCTTGTACTAAGGTAGAAATTATCATATTATGTAAAATATTGACGACTACATACGACTTTTTGGTAGGTCTCCCAGGAGACACACAATAAAAACACGTTGCCTCCGATGCAGCCGCGGGCGAAATGGCCGAGCAAAATCAAGGGAACAGCAATCTTGGCCGCGATCGTATGAAACCTAGACACTTTCCTGATTGATCAAGCCTACTAATATAGCCACCTTGTTAACATTTTCTTAAACTTATGGTAGTTTGACAGGGGACCCCTAATAATGGAAACCACTGGGGACACATTTCGGCGTACAGATATTTTAGAATTTTGTGAATTCTGAAAACAATTTTCAATGGAATAATAATGCAATAGTTATTCAGTAAGTTTGTTATTCTTTTCCTATTATTAATTTAGAGATTTTCATAGAAAAATTTTATAGCGTAGTGGCGCAAACATTTTAACTTTGTGAAAGGGACATCTCCGATTTGTATGGGAGGCACGGTTTCGTCCCCTGGGTAACCATTATTTTTGAATAAAAATATACTTATATTGGCTTTACTGACTCGTAAATGTAATGCCAGTTTATCTCATTAATAGTTTATAGAGTTAAAACCGTAAATAATAGGATCTTCTTGATTCTATACTCGCATACTCACGGGGACAACCTCGGAACAAGAAAAAGTTGATCGACCCAAATGTAATCTTTGTTAACACACTAGTAGCTTTTTTCTTAATTTTTTTATTTTTATGGATGAATTCAGGAATTATGTACAGAAAGCGTCATTAATTGGTATCCCCCTAGTAAGAGGTCGGTTTGCAAGCCGTTGATCTCAACTTTTGTAAAAACTTTTACATCCTTGCTTACTTATGGATATCTAATTTCGCTCGAGTTCCTAAACAAAAATAGCTGATGTAATACCCGACTGAAATCCAAGATTGAAATGAAAAGAGTCTTTGTTCAAATCATTAGGGGGATACCGATTGATGACGCTGACTGTACCTACCTAATGAATTTTATTTCGAAGGAAGGTATTGGATGAATAGAACTACACTTTCACGCCTCAACCAAGAAGTTGAAACGCTTTCGTTCATTATAAAGACCTACATTTGTTTTTACCTATGTTTAATTAATTTATAGTTAAGGTTTCTTTATGGTAAACAATAAAGTGTTATCTATCTATCTCTATTCCACTCTGTAGCTTTTAGCCCTGTCTCTTAGGAAGCTTCGCTCATAGGTCTACGGGGTAAACGAGTTAAAACTATTATGATGACCAAAAAAAACTGTAAAGTTAAGTAGATAATTTTATTTCTCTAAATATTTGGAGAACTTAAAAATACAAAAATGGGAATAATTACATTAGATTTAATACAAATCTCATAACATTATCACAATACTGAGCTTGTGAAACTTATAATTTAGTTTAAATCTTAATAAAATTGGAAATACGGCACCTGAATTCAATTCAGAATAGGTCAATACAAAATAAATGTTGACATTGTACTAAATAGATATGTAATAGGTACCTACGTTTTTATTAGGCACATAACAGCTTTCAAACCATTACCTATCATAAAAACCTATGATGATAATGCTGAATCAACGGATAATAATTTTAAATTATAGGCTATAGGTGTTTCAAATACACTTCACTTAAGGTATTAAATGCTAGTGAGAGTTAAATAAAATGTGTAGGTAAACCAAAGATTTTGTTCTTAAATTGACCACTTTATAGAAGTTGACATCCTCGAGGGAGCTTCGTCGGTAAGCTTATTCCCGCAGTTACTATACAATCGGTATAAGCTAATGCTTCCTGCTTATCTCTAACTAGAACTACGGTATTGTTATACCTTTACTTGTAGGTACTTGGATCTCTTTAGCTAGGACTTGGGAATAACGTCTATTTCGGACATCAAATGAAACATAATAACTTGATTTACCTACATTTATACTTATGTTAGCTATACGCTGAACTACAATAACTGGCACGATACCAATATCGTTTTTGGTTTTGGGAGAATAGGTCCAAAATCAATTAACTTATCAAAATATGGATTCTCTTGCAGTATAGGAAATATAGGAATATACAATCACATTTTTTTTTAATTTGGGAGATTACCAAACTCTGACAGTGTTTTGTTAACTTTAGTTGATGAGGATAATGAACTACCTACTCTTGCACCCGACGACGCTCGCAACTAACTAATAATATTATCACGAAGCACTTTTTCAAAACACTGTCCAGCAACGGGCGCGACCTTCTTAAGGTCTCCAGTCCATCGTCCACGCACTCCCTTGCACTCGACTTGTATCGGCGTTATAAGTTCGTCAGTTATCGGGCCAAGGCTCCACCTGCAGCGGCGAGGAGGCGCCTCAGGAGATGGAGGCGAGGGAGTCGGCGGGGGAGGGCGGCTGCAGGTCGGCGAAGCAGTCGGGCAGCGGGCAGTGCAGCGTGTCGGGCACCAGCCGCGTCAGCGCCGCGCTCAGCAGCGGCAGCGCACCGAACATCACCGTCGGGATCCACGGCCGGTACTGCGCCTGAATACCAAACATTCTAGTTTACGTTTCATTTTATTTTGCAAAGCAGTTCTGTCCAAGGAAGTTAAAATTACGAGGATGATGAGTTTTTATTTAGCTTTCTTGTGTTTCGCCTGTGGAAATAAATATAGCAAAACTTCAGCTATCGTGTCTCTAATTATTATCGTCGCCAATGTTTTATAGTTTAGGTAACGGTCACGATTTTGAAGAGCTTATGTTGGCGAACAGAAACATCATCACATTTCAACATCACGACATGACTATAATTATATTATCGGTCAGGATCATTTTTATCACGTTTTTATTAAGTAAGTATTTTCTGATTTGTCTGTCTGTCTGTCGTTCCGGGTGGAATCTTGCAACTCAAATTTCGAGCACTTCCCGATAAGCTATTCGGTTGAAACTTTAAGGGTAGCTCACATCTCGATAATAATTATTGTTGTCCCACTGCAGGGCAAAAGCCTCCCTTCCTTCTCTCCAGCCATCTCTGTCCTGGGCCACCGTGGACCAGTCCTCTAGGTAGGCATCAATTTCGTCCCTCCATCTTCGCCGTGGCCTGCCGCGGGGTCGTTTTCCGTTTAAAGGCGTCCACTCTGTGGTAATTTTAGCCCATAACGCATCCGACATGCGTCTGATGTGGCCCGCCCAATCCCACCAGGCCAACCACTCTCTCTATTTAAATTCAAAATTCACTTCAATGATCAAAAACTTCTAAGGTTTCTAATGAGGTGTTGAATGAAAGCAATAGACATAGAAGTGGGTGTTGTGGTCGGTACCAGAAGCGGCGTGAGCGGCGCGAGGATGGACCCGAGGCGGCCGCAGGTGGAGCTGGCGGCCAGCAGACGCTGGCGCGCGCGCGTCGGGAACAGCTCCGCCGTGTACACGTACAGCGCGTTCAGTGACATCGTGGCGCCCAGCACGCCAGACAGGTAGCACGCCGTGCCCAGCCACGCGTGCGCTGCAACACCACAACGAGGAAGTTAGTTTCTACCGGTAGCCAGTTACAAAGGGTGAATTTCCATGAATATCTCAAATTGATCATCATTACACGACTGTGGCTAATGTGTGCTATTGAATAAATGAATTTGACTTTGCCAACACGGAGAAAAAAAACACCACCAGAAATTATAAAACTGTTTTGTATTTGACGCAAATACTAAGTTTTAATATTACTTACAAAAGTTGAACTCTTAAAATTACAAAACAGTTAGTATTTGTTTATGACGTCATCATTTCGTAATTACTAAACACTTGAAATTACAAAAACGTTAGGTACATGTAATATTTACTAATTGCCTTTACAAAAATTGATTACCAATTATTACAGGACATTTGTTGTCCTCGGATTTAGAAATATTTTAGTAATAATTACTGTATTTTTGTCAGATTTTCTCTCCGTGAACATTATGTAAGCACCTACCCACTGAGACAAAAGCTTTTTCAACTGATTTTCATCTGCTGTAAAAGCAGTGTGTCATCATCACAATGCTTCTATCGGTTCTTTCTATGTATAGTTTTTCTGTCTGGTACAGTTTTCATAAATAATGTAATGGAGTTAAATCGCTAGTTTATGTCGGTGCAAACGTGTGAGGTACGGACATTCAGTGAGGAAGGAGGAGGCGATGAGCGAGAGCGCGGTGATCAGCAGCGCGGCGGTGAGCAGGTTGCGGCGCCCCACGCGGTCCAGCAGCAGCGTGTTGGCGACCAGCGCGGGCACCTGCGCCGCCGACAGCAGCGCCAGGTTGGCGTGCAGCGAGCCCGCCAGCGCGTGCGCGTTCACCGCCAGCCCGTAGAACACGAACACCGCGCTGAACCACCACACGAAGCACACGCTCAGCCGCCGCCGCAGCGCGCCGTACCTGCGCACGAAACGCATATATTGACCAACTCTTGCACTATCGAGAATTAAGCTCATCCGCTTCCAGGATATCTGTCGATACTAAATTGAATGTTGTTAGTTTTTATTTTGTTGTTGTTAGTTTGTTGTAGTTGTTAGTTTGTTTGAGGTTGGTACCTACTATTTCTCAAAACCTGCCGTATCTTTTTCTTCGTATTTTATTCTATTTTTTTTTTTAATAATGAAGCTACCGCGTCGTATGAAGTAGTCCTTATAGGTTCCCATTTTTTCATTATATTTGAAAAATTTGTGAAATGTAGATTTTGTTTTGTTAGACAATTTCGTTTATCAATAAAGATAAACATAAATAAAGTTGTTTCTTTGTGCAATGTGCTATAAATCCTACTAATATTATAAAGAAAGTCCGTGTGTGTGTGTGTGTGTGTGTGTGAATGTTTGTTGCCACGTATCTCCATAACTACTAAACCGATTTTGATGAAATTTGTAATGTAGATAGATAATAACCGGGAATAGGACATAGGCTACTTTTTATCCCGAAAAATTGCACGGTTTCCGTGGGATAAAAAAATAGTAGTCCACGCGGGCGAAGCCGCGAGCGTCCGCTAGTATTTCATAAAACAGGCGCTGACTTATTTTGCAAGGTGAGTGCGTAGGAAAATAATAAAGTTAAACATCTTTTAATCTAAAACAAGTTCTAAAATGCTCTAGGACGACCGATAAAAAACGACGAGATCATAAACAATGAACCAAAACAACCTTCATTTTATGCTTCATTTGTTAAGGTTTCTAGCAGCTCTTCTTTCGAATATCCTCAAGTCGACTTTTTGTTTTCCTCATTTATTACGTAGTTTAAATGATAACATTTGATTATATTAAAAACGCCGTCTAGGATTAGAAACCTACCGTAGACGTTCTGAATAAAATATTCTACTTAAAACATCGCAACAACTCACATCATCAAAGCCCGAAACAGGCTCTCTTCTTTCTCTTTCTGCGCCGCCTCCGGCAGCTGCTTCTGCTGCATCACTATCTTGTCGAGCGTGTGCTGCGAGATCTGCACGTTATTGCAGTCGGCGGCTCTCCGGATGGCGGCGACGGCCTCGGGCACGCGGCCGCGGCTCACCAACCAGCGCACGCTCTCCGGCAGCACCCACGGGTACAGCAGCAGCAGGAACGAGGGCGGGTAGGCCACGCGCGCCCACAGCCGCCAGTAGCCCGTCAGGTAGTCCAGCAGCGACAGACCCGCGCTGCCCATCGCCAGCGGGATGCCCAGCACCAGGCTCGTCTGGATCCGGTGCTCCACGCCCAGCCATTCTATCACTACGACCGAAATCGAATGAATGAAGTTTCAAAAGTTTCGTAGATTTGTAGGACATATAGGATTTCAGCAGCATGCTAGCTCTACGGCTCCCGCGTTACGCACCTTAGAAAAATAAAGAGTTCTTACTGAGCACGAAGGCGGCGGGGTAGACGCTGGCGCCGAACATGGTCTCCAGCAGCTCCCCCGCCACGTACATGTAGTAGGAGGTGGCGAACGACTTGCCGAGCCCCAGCAGCCCGGCGCCGCACGCGCTCACGATCAGCGCGGCGCGCCGGCCCCATCTGCAATTAAATAAATAATAAATAAATATTGCTGGACATTTCACACAGCATCATGTAGTCCCAAGCTAAGCAGAGCTTGTGTTATGGCAACCACATGACTGATATACTACTTATATACATTTTTGTTTTGTAAATACATACATAATATACATAGAAATCACCCAGACCCGATACAAATATTTGCAGATCATACAAACATTTGTCCCGCGGCGGGGATCGAACCCGCAACCTCCTGCGCCACAGAGGTCGTAATTTCAGGTCGTCAATTATATGTAGGTAATTACCTATTATGTATGCCTACTCCATTTGACAAAAAACTAACTTCTAATTTTCGCAAGGTTAGCCCGTATACTGCCTACTCTGCTTAGACAAAAAATCAAGGATTCTGAATTTAGGAGGATACCTAATCAGACACCGGTTTGAGCCAGTCGACCTTCATGTTTTATTCATGTTTGCGATAACAACAAACACTACGTATCCTATCTAGAAAAGAAAAACTGTCATACCTACGTGATAGGTAGGTAGGTACCTACTACGAGTATAAAACTAAGTATCAAAACCATCGCATCAATATTTATAAGCAATCGAAAACGCAAAAGCTTCAAGCAACAAAAATAATTCCGGTTTATATCCTTGTGCATAATTTTGCTTTGCATGCATAATTCGCGGAAGCAGCGCAACAGGTATCAGGTATAGAAGGATGACGCACTTGTCGGAGACGAAGCCCATGATGGGCAGCGAGATGAGCATGCCCACGTTGTGGATGGTGCCCACCAGCGAGCGCTTCCACTCCTGGCACGCCAGACCGAACTGAAATCAGACAAGCGATCTTTAAGATGTTATAGTGGCGCTTTTAAAACAACTGAGGAGGCACTTTATTTTCATATTTTACTAAAATAGAATAGTTTGTGAAAGAGTTACCTCTGGCACAATGCTGCTGCTGGGTCCGTAGACGAAGGCGTCGCAGGCGATGGCGGAGCTGTTGTCGAAGGAGTGCGGGCCGCAGAGGCCGTCCAGCGGCGCCCAGCGCGAGCAGCGGTCGTCACCGGGCAGCGCCGCCGCCGCCCACGCCGGCGCCACGCCTGTCCACTCCGTCGAGTTGTCCTCGCACTCCGGCACTAAGCATCTGAACAGGCAGAATTGCTACTTTAGTAAACTTTGTATATTGAAAAGTAAAGTGAATGAGGCGTGTCAAGATTGTAGAAAGTGATCCGAAAGTGATCCTGTGCCTGCCGTTATGAGAAAAGCTTTGATTCTCTGTATAAAACAAGCAGCTTGCTTCTTTCAAACATAGAATCTAAAAGAATCAAATCGAAAAGTATGAATCGATAACCTACTGCAGGTTTCACTTTTCTAATTTTATGAAACCAGTACAAATATATTTGTACCATCGCGAAGCTCTACCACTTGCATTGTCTAAACATAGCTGTTCACTGGCCAGTTTTTACTGACGGATAAAAACGGCACTTGGCTAACCAATTATGTAGGTAGGTAATTAATGCTTCGGAAGAACACTTTGTTTTAAAAATTTGTCTTATAAGTCTAAATTCAAAATACGTAAATTATTCTAGAAGTTTAGCATTGATTATGATACCATTCAATTTATTAAGCTACCTCTAACTTCTGTCAACAGATCAACTTGTGAAACCAGAACAAGTGAACTCATCTGCATAGCAACATATCGGTGATGTGATGATGTTGTTCCAGGTCATGTACTGGCTCTGGGACTAGTGTCTATTTCAAGCATCTAATGGTGAGGTCAGTGAACCCACCCAGATATCTTCAAAATGTATTGCGTTAACTAGTTTGCAGTATGTTAATGAACACTTATTGCCCTAATGGTCGTCCTCGACTGTCCTCGATGCCAGTGACACTGACACCTACCTAATGTGAACACATACAAAGAGTTTGGTGTAGGTACCTACCTACAAAAGTTCAAATTCAAATTCTTTCCCCCTTACTTATGAAAGATGTTTAAAGTTGAACACTGGTTCAACAACGTACTGTCTCTGTTTATCACTATCCACAAATAAAGACAGGACGTTGTTTAACCAGTGTTTAACTTTAAACATCTTTCATAAGTAAGGCCATTTATTTCTGCTTTGTAGAAAGAATTTGAATCCAACACACACGTGATGTCGTGTCACGTGACATTGTATAAGAGGCAATAATTTACTAACTTTACCTGCTTCGGAGGTCAGCGCATATAAATTGATTTCGAAATTTGCCAAAATATCGCAAGTTTTCCTTAGACTCTGGGTGATCAAAATGACTTTAGCCCACAGAGGCCTTCTCCCGTCTGGTGTCGAGATAAAAAATGCCCTAAGTACCTACTCGTATGAATGAAAATTAACTAAACCATGTTATCCTGAAACCCTATTTAGTTTGGTTTTTTTTAACTACTTCCCAATAGGTACCTAAGTATTATCAATGGGAAAGTTTGTAAGTTTATTTATATGTTTGGATGTTTTTAATTCACGCTAAAACGGCTGAGCGGATTTAGATGAAATTTGGCACACAGGTAGTTTATTTATGTAGGTAAGTACTTTGATTTACACATATGATATTTTTAATTCCGTAAAAATGTTAGATTCCTGTGGGATGAACAGAACAGCTCGTAATTAATAAGAGCACTAAGCCTACATTATTTAAACTATTTGTTAAAAACTATATAAAAAGGCAATTTTTTTGTAAAACATACAACTTTAAAGGATTGATCTTTTTAAATCAAGAAAATGTACTTAACATGTAACATCAAAAAAACTTTTATAAACTTCGCGCGTCGCATTCGCATGAAAGGAGCAGCTACATAGAAGCAGGTATGATTGTACAACATTTTCCGGTTCCGTGGAGAAATCTGCGACGCCTAGCGCCGGCGCCGGCGCCGGCCAAGCCCAGCCAACAGCCTCTCAATGCGAACCTATTTTTGCGAGATTATGAGCCCAACCTTACTTAGTTGCGTACGAATGGCAATGCATACTGATTTGGTTTCGGAATTTGTTAGCTAACTTAATAAGCGTAGAAAAATAAATATGTGTGTAAGTAAAGTGCGAAAATTATTGCACTATTCTACCAATCTTAAATAACTGGATGTGCATTAGATTAGACTACAATAGCCAATAGGATACTAAATATAGGATAGATTACCTACCACACTAGTACAGGTATAAGGTCTTGCACACTAGTTTATACCTATTTCTAATATAAGTACTTACCTAGGTACCTATTTATTTATTTAAGGTGGGAAATTCGAATGAATGCCTTTAATTTAAACCGTAATAGAATAAATAACCACTAAGGATGCAGCAAAGTACTTTTTCGTAAAAATACAACTTTATGAAAGAGTAGAGTAGGTAGAGTAGGTAATTGATGAATTATTTTTCCGTGAAAGGTTATAGTCAGGGTTTATCTCTGTTAATAAGCACCAAACACTAGTGCGGACTGGTTTGCCACGCGCGTCCAGTGGACACGATGACAGATGACGCGACCTCGGGTCGGGGGCAGGAGGCGACAGATATATCACAACGCGCTTCTGTCGCGTTATCTCTTCACCTATCAGCTACGAGCCCGTCAGCTCATCACTACCCAAACAAAACCCACAATTAAGCGAAATCTTCCAGACGAGATGATAACTACGTGTAGTGTTATATGTTCTGTGGCTATGTTTTGACGAAAAAGTTTAAGATATCATGTCCCACTTTCAAAGTTCATCATCATTTTACAATCCCGTTAATTTTTTTTCTTATATTATTTTTCAAAGTCATTGATTGAACCAAGTATTTTTCTAATGCAGTTGCCGAAAAATTAGTTGGATAGTCTGATTAATTAATGTGAATGAGCTTTTTTCACTTTCAAAACGTTCGTGAGTTGTACCTACTAGACATTATTTTAACACACGGGAATTAGGTACCCACGTGAAAATATCATCGATTTAGATACCGAAAATGTTTCGAATTATCCGCAGAATCTTCATCTGGGTAAGGAGGGAGCGGCAAGTTTACCTACTCATCGCGGTCGCGTCTCACACTTCTTCACACTGCCTCCTTACCCAGATGAAGATTCTCCGGATGAATCGAAACATTGTAGGTATCTAAATCGACGATATTTTCACGTGAGTAATTCCCGTGTGTTAAAATAATGTGTATCAGCTTCTTCAAGAGATACTAGTTACTTCAAAGGGTAGTAGTGGCACTATGCGCTATGATGTGTTTTGTTATGATTATGAATGAGTTATCTTATCACCACTGATCGGAGTAGGTAGAGCTATTTAGGTTCATTGACCGCAAACATTGATGTTAATATGCATATTCCACGGGATTCCGACTAATACTCCGGGATTCGATTATACAAATAGTTTGTTCTTTTCAATCATGTTTCGATTTTTGAGGAACTAATAATTTGTATGGTATGTTCTTGTACAACTTCAGAATGAAAATGTTAAATGATTGTTGATTCTTGTATAAATATAAGAAATTGTTACATAAAAAAATTTATGTGTGTTCATGAATCAAGTTTCTACCTATTTATTATACAATCCTTAAACTCGTATATAGCAAAAAGCTTTTTATTATTTTTCTAACTAAAAAACGAATCCCGGGATTCGGGGAATATCCATATTATTCTATCATATGGCAAGTACATAAAATAGCTCTACCTACTCCGATCACTGCTTATCACGCACGGCTATGTTGCGGCCGCACAAAACACGTGCGGGACACGCAACAAGCAGACACTACGCAAAGTTGCACACCGACTCTTGGATGTCAGCCGTGCCTTGTTTGCCACAACACCCTAATCTACACCTCAAATTGTAGTGTAATATAAAAGTTTCTTATCAATTTTTGCTCTACAAAAGTTTGCAAGAGATTTAGGAGCGATGTAGGTACTCTACTAAAATATTTATGATCGAGACAAATCTTTTAGTAGGTACCATTATTTATCTAGCTAATTCGGGTTTCTTTAATCAACTTACGAATGACCGTAGACTTGTCATCATATCAAGTTTGTTTGTATGACAAAAATGTACTTATGTCGTTTTTGAGAGATAACAAAGTTAATATGGTAATTTGATTACTAACGACAGCTCGTTAATTATAGAAACCGAGAATTAGTTATTTTATGTCGGTGTAGGTGAATAAAAATAATAAGAATTGTTAGAATCAAAAGTTGTTAGGTATAATATTGTTCTCCGTATCCGTATAAAAAAGTTGTAAGGTAGGTTTACTTATTACATCGTATTTTTTACAATGTAATATATTTCTCAAGCATTTATTGCGCAATTTATTTTTTCTTTTGCTCGCTTTAAATGCTACATTGATCACAATTTTTTTGCTAAATAGTGATACAAAACATTGACATAAATAAAACGTAGGAAAGAGTTATGTTCTAAGTATAAGGAAATGGTACATACAACTAATTAACATATTTCGTGAAGTATTTTTACAGCTGATTTTTTGTTTTATTTTTTGGATGTGTGACTAGATAATATTTTATTATTTTTATTATGTAGGTAAGTAGTAGGTACTTCCTTTATTTTAAATTCAATTTCAAAATCAATCCTCGAATCTGTAACTTAACTTTTATGGGCTTTAAGTCTGAAATGAACATTATTTTCCCTGACTGATGTGACGACTCTCAGATGCTTTTACCACAAAAAAAATTATAGTACCAACAAGTAGTATTCTGAGACTTTGTCTGTTGCATCCAGAGATAGGTAAGTATATCGTTAGAGTAATCATTATATGTACCTAAGTATAGGATCTTGTCAGTTGTGTTATTTGTTGATGAATAACCGGACACAGTTAAACCGTATAGCTAAAATTTGCCGTGACGGGGCAGTGGTCCAACTGCTCTGTCCAATCAGTTGGACTACGGGCCTTTACTAGGGGCCGTGGTCCAACTATCTTTGCAGTTGGACCACGGCACCATAGTAAAGTTCCCAGGTCCAATTAAAACAATTTCAAATAATACAACTGCAATACTGGTCTGAAATAAATAATTTTTATTTACAGCTCATGTCATAAATGACAGCTTTTGTCAGAAATGACAGCTCATGTCAAAAATGACGGATAATGTCAGAAATGACAGCTCATGTCAAAACTGGCAGATAATAAAAAAATGACAGGTAATGTCAAAAATGACAAATAATGTCAAAAATGACAGCTTTTGTCAGAAATGACAGCTCATGTCAGAAATGACAGATATGTAAAAAATGACAGATAGGTACATAAAAAATGACAGATACATAAAAAATGACTGATACATAAAAAATTACAGTATTTCAAATTGACATATAATTTTGACAGATTATGTAATTTGGACAGACAGATTATATATCAAATTGACAGATCTCCGTTTTCGGTTCAAATGAAAGCTATGACTAAGATCTACATTTTTTTAAATGACAGCTGTCAAACTTGAAACGGCCATTAACTCGGAAACTACTCGTCCTAGACTCTTCTTTCTAAGCTCAAATGAAAGCTATTGAAGAGATCTACATTTTCAATGACAGCTGTAATTTGAACAGAAAACGGAGATCTGTCAATTTGACATATAATCTATCTGTCCAAATTACATAATCTGTCGAAATTACATTTTTGATGTATCTGTCATTTATTACTTATCTGTCATTTTGACATGAGTTGTCATTTTTGACATTATCTGTCATTTCAGACATGAGCTGTCTTTTTTGACAAAAGCTGTCATTTTTGACAAAATTTGTCATTTTTGACATTAAGTACCTGTCATTTTTTGCCATGAGCTGTCATTTCTGACAAAAGTTGTGTTTTTTGACATGAGCTGTAAATAAAAATTATTTATTTCAGACCAGTATTGCAGTTGTATTATTTGAAATTGTTTTAATTGGACCTGGGAACTCTACTATGGTGCCATGGTCCAACTGCAAAGATAGTTGGACCACGGCCCCTAGTAAAGGCCCGTAGTCCAACTGATTGGACAGAGCAGTTGGACCACTGCCCCGTCACGAAATTTGCGATCATCCATCCGCAGAACTCGAACCATAATAATGTAGTATGCTTACTTATAAATTATGTCGAACAGACAATCTGAGAAGGTAATAATCTATCTGTCTCAGCAAACAAACCTACGCTACCCTTTGTAAACAAAGAACATAGTAATGTTTACCTACACTACACGTGTCTTTGCAAGCTAGAGTCATCATCGTCATCATCACCCATGTGACTGACGCTAAGTTAAATCTTTCTGGATTATGAAGCTTGTAAGGATGTCTAGATGTTCATGTTTCATTCACACAACAACGGCTGAATCCATTTCAATGAAATTCGCTTCGCTCGCTTCGCTCGCTCGATCGATTAACGACCTACCAGACGCTAACGGAAACTAGTCTCACCAATGAAAACGGAATCTAGTGGTTTATCGAAATATCAATACCTAATTTATTTATTGCATTATTATGTACTTATCTACTTATTTGTAAAGTACACCGTAAAATTAAAAAGCTAATAAGCAAGTAGACATTTTTGTTTACAGTACAATAGCTTGATAACTATATTCAGCAGGTGCGTTATGTACATGTGCAAAATTGCAAGTTAAAATTTTTAAGTTTTTTTTTTCAAGGTTTTTTTTTGTTTTAATTTAAGTAAGTATTTATTTATTTTTAAGTGGTCTTTCAATGATAAATAACGACAGTGTACCTGAATGGTGCGGGCGCCGCGAGGAATACGTAGTTGGTCCCGTAGGCGCCGGTGAGCAGCACGGGCAGCGCCAGCAGCAGCGCCAGCCGCGCCTGCCACCAGCCCCAGCCAGAGCACCACTCCTCCTCGTCGCCCGGCATGCTGTACACTGCCTACGCCGACTGCTCCGGCTCCGGCTCACGGGCGATACACCGCGACTATCTCTACACCTGCCTACACGAACACGCGATTCACTCTGTCAGCTCGAACGGACGGGGGACGCGACGTTCCCGCCGCGAGGTTGGCGCGACAATGACTCTACCAGCATGCTTCTCAGGATATTATGGGTAATCGACCGGCTCGACCGACAGCTGTCATGACCGTTGCGATACTCACGCGGGCAAAACCTGCTCTAGTGGCCGGCGATAGGAGCGAGTTCGCGCTGAGGTAGCGCCCGCGCCATTTAACTGGTTCCAGCGCCACGTGCCAGCGTATCGAATAAACACAAAAATAAACAGTGCGTCCCGTCCCGCCGCGCCCGCCCCGCTGCGCGCTGCGTGCTGGATGCGTGCTGGCGCGGAGGAAGTAGGCCTCCCGCCCCTATAGGACAACCTTGACATTTTGATGTTCTTCCATTATCTGAAATTAGAGCGATAAACTACTTTCTATTCAGCCAAAGTCCGATGACTCGGGCGTCGCGGTTAAAAATAGCATGTCCTTTTCTCACGCATAAAAATAGCTTCATTTCCTCCCGTCTCGGTGTGGACTGTGGATACTGCACTTACATTCTTCCTAAGTAGGTGTCCTATAACTAACAGCCACATATAAAAACTTTGGTATGTATCACGCGTCGAATGCCACAGGCTCGAACATCTTCAGCAATCATTTTTTTTTTGACATCTTCAACAAAAAACTTAGGCCTTTATATCTTTACTAGATGATTTATACAGTGTCAGGAGGCAATCTTTGCCTACACTCATCGGGACACTGTAGTGCCTCTTTAACAATCATCGTCATAATTAGATAATTTACACAAAATCTTACCTAACTTACGAATCACTCCGATCATTTGTGAAAGCCTTATGAAAATCCGTTCGGTAGTTTACCTATGTATTTATCGCGTTCAGACAGACAGACAGATGTGGCTAGGTGACTTTGTTTTATAATAAGTAAAGTAGATAATAAAGTAGTAAGTAATTAAAGTATTTTTTTTTTATTATTATGTAATCATTTTTCTGTTTTAATTCTACGTACCTAACTAATAAAATAAGAACTAAAATTAAGCTTTAACGGGAAACAAGCTAAAGTGATAAAACTGGGTAACATTCCAAATTAGGAGTAAAGGAGGCTGACCGGAAGGGACCTCCCGGCTGCCGAGGCTGAGCTGGGCGACATCGGTGTCGTCTACACTCTACACTACGGCACTAAGTACTTTATAAGTTTTTATATCTTTGCTATGTCGTGTTGAAGGCGAGGTTGCTGCTACATTTTCTCAAGGCGACAGTAAAACAATGTTTTTTAGTTTCCTTGTTAGCTGAACAATTGTATTATGGTAATTTCGCGTACCTAATGAGACCGCATTCATTTATATTACAGAAAAAAATATGGGTGAAAAAACTAGGTATCTGTCAACGTTTTGTCATGAACTTATGGATTACTGCGAAATTTAGATCATTCCATCCGCATCGATCGAGGAGACTGCAGCATACACCGACACATGGGATGCTGTAGAACTTCCCTACGACAATTATAAGGCGGAGTAGGTTTGTCCATCACCCGTACCGACTAATCGGCCTTAGCCATAGAAAAAACAGTGCTCGCTTCACAGAGATCATCGGAAAATTCAATAAAAATAATAGCAAGGGCATCTAACGAACCAATTATAAATGAAAGTAGAGTAAGAACCGTCTTAAAAACGAAATAGGTGTATTTTCCTAAAGTTTGTTATCTCCAAGTGCTGATAGTGCGTGTAGGTGAGCGCCTACATGCAGTGTGATGCGAGATGGCGGGGCAGGTGGGCGCACGCGGTCCCGCGCCGCACGGGCCGCCCGGCCGGTATACTCACGAGGCGGACGCTGCGCCGGCGCCGGACGGAGTGAGCGCTGGCGGCGACGACGCCGGCGACGGAGACAGCTCGGCCGACGCGCTGGAGGCGGCGCTGGACCAGCTCGGCCCCTTCGGCCTCTACCAGCGCTACATGCTGGTCATGCTGTGCATCCCCAACGTGCTGGCCGCCATGTACTCCCTCAACTACGTGTTCGTAGCTGACCTCGTGCCCTTCCGGTGAGAAATCCTTTACGTGCGACATTGGAACTAAAAATTTTGCGTGTCGCTTCGCTATCTGAGGGAGTCGTAAGAATGTTTTATCTAGATCTGATCTGATCACGTTTAAATAGATAAATCTACCGTGAGCTCTTTCTGTTCTCGCGACAAGCCACAATTACGTTTAATTATGCAAATTCATTATTTAAATATTGTCTTCAGACAACGAATAGGTACCTCACACCCACTCCTCAAAACGTAAACTGTTTAAATACTGTTTACGTTTATAAATTATAGAGTGCAAGGCCAGTCAGTCTGTAGGCAAATTTTAAAGATCAGTCATGATTATGTTTGCCAATCTAATTAATCCGTGTGTACAACATCATTGCGCTATCAGATAAATCAGTGACTATCGCGCCTGCCACCCTCGATACATCACCGGAATCACATCTAGGAGTACATCTACCAATAATCAAACTGATGTTATAATTAAATATTATTATTTTTGTACATAAGTATAGGTATTCATAAAATAACGATTCAATGCATTGCATTTTAATAAACAACGACAAACAGGTACCTACAACGCTCTGGCGATTTAAGTGAGCAGCTAAAACTAATTTAAATAAGTACCTATACTTACCTACATTAATGAGATATAAGCATAAGATAAGATAAGCATAATTTTATGCAAATAGGGAAATCAGATGTGAGACTATGCAAAAGTGCAAAACCCCACGGGTCACCTCTCCTGCAAAAGATTTCAGTGCCCCCAGTCAAAAAGGACATAAGTCGAGTTGTGCCCTTTTGTTTTTATTGCACTATCGTGATCTACGTATCCAGTTACATGACATATCAAAAATTCATAACTCTAGCTGCATCCTAACCTGGTTTTTTCAACTACATCAAGGGTATAACTCGACTGTCAGAAAGGGAACGTCTTTAGTTATCGACAAAATTTCCCAACTAAAAGGAAATAAGTAGCAGTAAGCCCAAAACATCATCGAACATGATGGCATAATTTCAGTTAAAAAAATATTACAATGAAACAAAAAGGCATAACTCATGATGTTTCAATGCATTAGATAAACAGAGTTGGAAATAAATGAAGTTGATGCATTTGTTATGCATGTTTCTAAGGGAATATCTCTATTTGTTGCTTTTGGTGATTATAAGCATGGATAATAATGAGACATAAATGTATCTTTTACGTAGTAAGTATTATAATAATCTGTGTATCGCTGGTATTGATTGATTTCATGTGATGAAGGAAATAAGTCTTAATTTTTGTTTTTTAATGTAATTGATCTCGTTCTGCCTTCCAGTACTACCAAATTGACGATTTTTGTTCAAGTTTTAGAAAAAGTTTTGATGACCACCACATGATAAGAGATACTTATTTATTCTACCATAATATCGTGTGATAAGATTCCAAGACAATCGACATCCCGGAAACACTACAAAATACAAACACATGAAAACTAATCTTATCTTATCTTACCTATGACACTAGGCTCACGCAGTTCCATTTTCCAATCAGCTGCCACTGCTATCAAATGGAGAGGGATAGAAGACTACGGCATAGTATACGGCATAGTAGTCCCCGAGATAGTACAACTACCCTCAGAGCACTGGAGAGCGAAAAATGCAACTCCAAGCGCATATCCGAATGTCACCTTTCCCTTGAAAGTATCGCCACAAAGAACAGGGTAACTCTACAATGGATCAAGGGACACAGTGGATCACTGGGAAACGTCGCTGCAGATGAATTAGCCAGAAGGGGCTCGGAAACACAAGTGGAATACCCAGCCCCATTCCTTCCTCTGACGTTCTCCCAGCTACGCACTTGGATACAGAACACACCCCAAACCTTCACAACGATCGATGGACACGGGCGACGGACTACAGACAGTCCAGAGCAGCGATAACAGCAGACACACCACGACTGACATGTCGCCTGATGAACCTACAAAGAAAAGACATCAAAATAATCACAGGGACGCTGACAGGACACTGTACCCTCAATAAACAGCTGTACAACATCGGTGCCACGGACATCCCACTCTGCAGGGGATGTCTAACCGAAGAAGAATCAGCAGCCCACGTAGTCCTGGAATACCTGGGCGTAGCAGCACAACGGCAGTATATCCTCAACAACTCGAGGTCGCTCCTCGAAGCATGTGAAGACCCCAGGAAACTTCTGAGCTTCTGGGAGAAGCTAAGTTGGCTTTATAACTAGTGAGTCAGGTTATCCCCACGCATAAAGGATCGACCATAATTCAAGATTTTTATACAACTTACTGAATTCTGAATCAGAGAGAGCTGAAGACGACCCCGGTTTGTGCTTTATACCAGAAAATGAGGAAGTAAATTAAAATACCGAGGAATACTTAGAATTTACTTACTGAAAACATTTGTTATAATTTTTTTTAAATAAATATTAAAAATATCATAATTATTGTTTAACTTTTGATTTTATTTACATAACTACAGCTCTCGACATCAGTAATTGATGGAAATAAGCCGTTATTGTCATAATAAGTATTCGTTACTAATGGATTATGTCTTAGTACTTCTTTGAATAGGAGTAAATCGACTAATATTAATAAAGTTATTCCAATATTCAAAAGGCACAAGTCGTAATATTTCTTTTAGTACGAGTAAACTGACTAGAATAGTTAACGTTATTCCATTACATCTGTGTTAACAAAGGCACAACTCAAGTAAAACAAGAAAATAATATAAAAATAGTAAACGAACGTGAAAGTGATTAACATTAAATGAAAGGGCTATTTTTTGTCTACAATTCTGTATCAAAATAAATTTTGATTTCACTTGCGAAATAGCAAAAAACATTAAAAGTTTGGTTTTTTGGCTCTCCTGAAAAGTGCCGAATTTGAGTTGTGCCCTTTTTGACTGGAGGCACTGATTTAAACGCGCTCCGCCAATTCCACAACCAAAATGAAAACCTACTTGAATCGACCCAAATCAAAAATAAATTATCTAATTTTATTCGGTGTCGTTTGTTTTTCTACTCATCAGTTGCTGTTTTTGCGACTTTGTAATGCTGATCACTCAGCGAGACGGTGATCATCGCATTACAATGTCGGTGATCAAAGATGTTGGTGAGAACAATAAGTACTATTTTTCAATAAGGAAAATAAAGTAAGAAAATACAGCACAGCTAAGAACATTATGTACCTAACTCACGTGTGCGATAACAATACTGTAAAATAAAGTGCATTTTTGATCGAAATGTTTTCTATGATAGTTTAGGTACAAATATACCTAGATGTTTTTGTAAAGATAATATTGAATTTTTTTCTGTTTGTTGCATAAACAAAAAACTCAAATAATGAGGAAAAAGACAAAATATACTTATGTGGATGAAATCCTTTTCTTCCATAAATTCCCTTAACCATTCCTCAAACTCATACCGAGAGTTTGGTAGTGTTTGTCCATAGATTTGACACTCTTTGTTTGAGATAGATCGGATAAGAAATTCAAGCCTATCTGTTGCCCTCGTTCTTCATGGTGTTTGTACGGCGTCTTGTTAGCGATACATTAGATTGTTAAAATGATAACACTAAGATCAGTAGAAAATTGTCTATTTTCCGAATAAACTTAGGTTAAATGATGTTTATGATGATGAGCACGCGCGCCCTTGATGGCTGATTGCGAACTGATGATTGTTATAAAATAAATTAAAATAAACGCGGAAAGTGGGTCGCATGCGCGACGCCTTTCTGCTGACCTAGGAAGATGCACGGTGACTTGTACCGTACATGCTCCCAGGGGAGAGAATGAAATGTAACGCGTGCAAATTAATGATGATAATGTGTAACAGGATGATTTCATTTTGTTTTTAATGCTAACTCTTAAAAGTCCCTATGAGAAATCTGTTTTCCTAGGCATGGGGTCCGTACACTTCTCCACCTTATGCACTAAGGGAAGTTCAGAGTTTACACTAGTACGCGATTCACTAATGCCGATATCACACCCACTAGCACTAAAACGAACACCGTAATCACAAGGGTTGGGTCGGTTCGGCGATGTAGGGCCGACCGATGCACGTCGCTGGGCGCTGACGGTTGGCTGAGGGCTCGCTTGTTCGACCCTTGCCACCGCCGCTGCCACCGCCGACGATTGCTCCGAAGTGGCTGCCTGCTTGTAGCAAATTTTGCGGTACCACCGTAAAACGTAGATAGCTGCACAAAGCAGTATAACTCCCACGATGGCGTAGATAGCTGTGTAATGGTGTACGTCGTGAACTGATATATTTTGTACCAAGTTTTCTTGAGCTTTCAGCTCCTTTATCTGTTTCCTGATGTCTTCAAGTTGTTGATCATTGGGTGAAGGTAGGGTAGGGGTGTTGTTAGTTAGCACAGGGTCTGATAGACTAATGTTTAACATGTGGTTGATCGGCTCTAATGCTTGTACATAAAACCGATCGTTAGCGCGTATGTTGCTCGTACTGTTGTTGTGTGAGTAGATTGTAAAGTTTTGTGTTTTAATAATGCATCCTTGGTCGATGCTTAAAATGCCAGCCTTTTCGAGTCGTCCGGCAGTCGCGTAGTTCTCGCACAACAGGCGTAATGGACACACGTCGCAGCAAAAATATAGATACTTGTTTATCTTACTTATTTCTACCCATTCACTGGTACATGTACTCAAAGTAAGCTTACATTCTCCTGTGCCCTGTTCAACTTCGCATAAATCCGTATCTCGTTTTAGTTGATAGATAGGGCTCCTTGTATTGCATAAGTAGGTATCAACTCCGTCGTGTAGACACTCCTTTATTTCATGCTCAGACAGGGTTAAATACGATTCCTTTCTTAAATCGATTGCTACGTACTCAGCTATAGGTATAATTCTTGCCATGCTAGCATTTCCCACAGCTTTAGGTACCGATAAAATGTTCATGATTTCAAATGAGTCTCGGGTTACTAATGGAACTCGTATTTCAAATAATAAATAGTCTTCAGCCGTTCTGGCTTTAACTTTTAATAAACTGTAAATGTTTGATAAGCCCATTTGCATGTTGTTTATAGGCAATGAAAGATCTTTGTTGAGATGACTTGATATGGTGCTCAATGTGTCTTTCAGTTGTTCTGGAGATATGAGATGAAGGTTGAATCTGTCATGATAGATGTCGGTAATGGTATCCAATAGCGCAGTTTGCATGGTTTGTAAACGTCTCATTATGTTGCTCGCTGCAATGGCTGCCATACTAAAATCCGAACTCATGATGTTTCTCTGGGCTTCAGTCTTCATTTCATGTTCAAAGTCGCTTAATCTCATTGATAATTGGTTTAAAATCTTGTACTGCTTGCTGATAGAGTCTTCATGTCTTTTGAGAACATTGTACTCCACTTCAATAATCGATGTTTGATTTTTTATAAGTGAAGCCAGGTGATTTTCATCGTATTGTATTGTTAATATGTCATGTTTGTATTGTTCGGCGAATCGTTGATCAAGTACGCCGAACAAACTGTTTGCAATGTAACCGACACCGTCGATAAGGCCTCGGCGCCGGCGTCTGTCACGGCGCGTGCTCGAATGCTGACTTAGCAACAGGTGGTTATAGTACTCTAGTTCTGAGAATTCGTGTTGTAATTGTTCTGTTATTATGTCACAGTACGATGTTTTATTTAATTGATTGCAGGCTTGATGTAGGTACTTGATATATTTATTGCATGCCGCCGTTCCTTGCCAATATGGGTTCATGTCATAGTACGAAACAATTTTCCATTCATCTCTGATTAGTCGCATATCGGAAATTTTGTCAAAATAAAGACCTTGATTGTCTTTTAATTGAGTTACATTGTAAGCTGTAGACGTTCCGATTAATCCCATAAAAAATAAGAGTAACGTCATTAATGACATGAAACTGTGGCCTGATCTTTTTTCCCGTCTTTTAGTGGATGTATCGTCTGATGTTGTTTTGGACTCGTGTTGGACCTTTTGTTCATTGACCGGGAGGATTGATAATTTAACTATTGGACGCTTGATTAGTCCACCTTTCGTCTTCAAAGTAACCACTCTGACGTGACCGTCGGCTCCTGGATGCAACTCAACGACGCGACCTAGGGCCCACTTGCCAGGCGGCAGATCGGCGTCATTGATGGTTACAACATCGTTGATTTGTATGTTAGGTTGTTGACCTCTCCACTTGCTTCTTGCTGTAAGCTGACTGAGATATTCAGAGCGCCATCTTTTCCAAATATCCTGGACCATTTTCTGGGTAACAAACCACCTTGTTCGCATGTCTGTTTCAGTCTCCAGGATAGTCATGTCTTGACTGAGGTTAATAAAACTTGCTGGTGTAAGAAACTCAAGGTCATCTATGTCTTCTGAGATTTGACACAATGGCCTTGAATTCAATATCGCTTCTGTTTGAGCCAAAATCGTAGAATACTCTTCGAAGGTTAATCTTTGTTCGCCGATCACTCTCCGAAGATGGTATTTGACACTCTTGACTGCAGCCTCCCATAAGCCACCTGCTGAGGGCCATGATGGTGCATTAAAATGCCATTCTATCTCCATGTTTGTTATTTCTACGATAAACTCTTGATCAAATGTCTGTTTAATCTGTTGAAGTTCCTGGGTCAAAGTGTTGCAAGCTCCAACGAAGTTTGTGCCGTTGTCACAGTAAATATGTCGTGGTGATCCTTTCCTTGCGGCCATTCTACGTAGCGCGGCGATGAATGCAGATGATGTTAGATCCGAGACGAGCTCTAAGTGAACAAGCTTCGTCACCATGCATATAAAAACAGCGATGTATCCTTTTGTAGTCTTGATGCCCCGACCCTTGTTAGCCTTTATGAATACATGTCCTGTATAATCCGTCCCTGTGTAGTAGAATGGTTTTGCAACGTTGCATCTTTCTGTTGGTAGATCTCCCATAAGCTGTGCCATCTTCTTTGGATTATGCTTGCGGCACGAAACGCATGTATGTAAGCGTTTCTTTACTGCTCGGTTTCCACCAATAACCCAGTATTTTTGCCTGATTGTTGCTAGCGTTACTCTTGCTCCGCCATGAAGAGTGAGTTTGTGCACGTGATCAATTATTAAGTCAGTTAAGTATCCACTGTGCGGTATGATGATTGGGTGCACCATGTCTGGAGCAAGGTTAGCCTTGTTTAACCTGCCCCCCACTCTTAAAAGTCCGTGTTTATCTAAGAACGGATTTAATGATAACAATTTTCCCTTTATAGGTTTATTTTGCTGTAATTGCTTTATTTCATCTGTGAATTCTGTTTGTTGTACATATTTTATAATTTCATGTTTTGCTGAGTTGATTTCTTGCAGTGTAAGGTAATTTGTTATAGGTAATTGACTTGTTTGTTTATGTTTTGAGTTGTTTATAAATCTTCTAACCCATGCAAAAACTCTTGTTAGTTTTTGGAAGGAACTATATCTTGTTAATAGCTCTCCGATTAGGTTAGTTTCGCCTTTCTTGATAAGCGACAGATTTACTTGTTTAGGTATTGTTGGCCGTTTTACCTCTTCATCGGTTGTGAAAATTTCACCTTTATTATCCTGGCTGCTATATTCTGGTAGCCAAGAAGGTCCTTTCCACCACAAGGAATGTTCTTTCAGCTGAGTTACGCTAATGCCGCGGCTGGCACAGTCTGCCGGGTTCTCTGAGGACTTGACGTAACTCCACCGCTCTGGGGATATTATTTGTGTGATTTGTCGCACCCTGTTTGCGACAAAGGGTTTCCACCGGCTTGAATCTCCTTGTATCCATGCAAGAGCTACCATCGAGTCAGTCCAGCCGTATATATTGATGTTGTATTTGTTAAGGCATTCCTGGACCTTTGTCATTAGTTTAGCAAGCAGTAGGGCTCCACTAAGCTCAAGCCGCGGTAATGTGACTGATTTTCCTGTTGGAACAAGCCTTGATTTTCCAGCTACTAGAGATACTCTGACCTTGTTGTTAGTCTTGATCTTACAATATATGACGCAAGCGTAGGCCTTGTTAGAAGCGTCACAAAATCCATGCAGCTCTATTTGTTGTCCTTCCTGCTGAGTACCCAACCAACGTTCCACTTGGAATTTATCTATCTCCGGCATATCGTCCTTGATACTGATCCACTCTTTACTGATGTCATCTGGCAGCTTATCATCCCATTGGATTTTTGATGTCCATACTCTCTGGAATAATAATTTAAGTTTGGTCGATATGGGTGTCACCCATCCATGTGGATCATACAGCTTGGATATGTCGGAAAGCAGTGATCGCTTTGTTAACTTCTTATCTGTTGAGTCGAGTTGTGATTGGAACGTAAATAAATCTTGTTTAGGGTCCCAGCGTAGTCCTAGAGTTTTTGTAGATTCTGGCTGTTTGAAGTCAAAGTTTTCTTGTTTTTGACTATTTTTCATGTTGGTTTGTAGAACTTCTGGAGAGTTTGATTTCCACTTCCTCAGGTTAAACCCTCCAGATTTCAGAAGTCGGATTAAATCATGTTTTAGTTGTATGGCTGATTCAACAGTTTGCGCCCCATGTAAGACGTCATCCATGTAGAATGATTGCTCTAAAACTTCAATGGCCTCACTGTCTTGATAGTTTAGCCGTTCATCCTCAGCTAACTGCTTGAGCGTCATCATAGCCAAGAATGGGGCGGACTTAGTGCCATAAGTATTCGTGCAGAGCTGCATCTCTCTCAACATTGAATCTGCGGAATCGCGCCATACAATCTTCTGGAACCTTTGATCCTGTTCATTGATCCAGATGAAACGAAACATTTTTTCTATGTCTGCAGTAAATGCGTAGCGAAATTGCCTCCATTTCAGTAATAGACATTGCAGGTCTTGTTGTAGATTGGGTCCCTTTTTCATTAAGAGGCATTAGACAAAATTTTCTGATTTACGTGATGTTTTGGGGCAGGATTTTTCAATGAAAACACTGTATTTATAAAAAAATTATGGCACAGCATGAAATATCATTTCAATTTTGTACTATTAAATGAGCTACTTTTGTATTTTTAGTATTTCTTTTTGATTAATCGACCTCAAACCGGCGACTGTTTTGTGAATTTTTGCTGTAAGAGGTTTAGAAATCACCATATTTACGAATAATTTTGACGTCCAAATGGTATAAAAAAATTACGATGTTTTGCTGTGATAGTCAACCAAACTATTAAATGGATCACTTTTTACTACCTTTATTTAGTTTTTGAGTAAAAAAATCTTTAACTTAGTCCAAATTTCGAGAAAACGGCCAAAGAATTGCTTTTGATTTTGGCTACTTAGAACTGACTTAGAACTCTTGTTCGTAAAATTAACAAAACAGAAATAAACTTGAGTTCAAAATCAATCCTTTTCTGAAAAAAAAAATGCAAAAAGATTAAAAAATTGGCAATGAAAAATCTTTTAAAACAACCTAAAACGCGTCGTATCTACTACCCTATCTACTCGACGCAAGCAGACCGCGCCGAGCGCTTCTAGAGGGTGGACGTATCGCTTTGCATCCCGGAGCTCGCACTGAGTCGACTCGCAAAGCACGTCGCCGGCTACGAAGAATATAGCGAAATAGGAGCGTTTGATACATTGGTTGCTAAGTTATTAATTACCTATTTTTAAATATTTTCTGCGGGGCTAAAAAGGCCGTTAAAGCAGAATAATGATCTGAATTGTTGTGTAACTAATAATGTAATAATAGGGTGACAGCGAGCTGATCTGATGATGGAGTCAGGACCTGTTCCATGGAATTTTATGATGATATAGGTATCAAATGAAAGGGCTTGATGAGCGCAACACAATGCTGATCTGATGATGGAGTCAGGACCTGTTCCCTGGAACTTTTTAATGATATGGGTATCAAATGACAGAGCTTGATGAGCGCAACACAATGCTGATCTGATGATGGAGTCAGGACCTGTTCCCTGGAACTTTTTAATGATATGGGTATCAAATGAAAGAGCTTGATGAGCGCAACACAATGCTGATCTGATGATGGAGTCAGGACCTGTTCCATGGAACTTTTTAATGATATGGGTATCAAATGAAAGGGTTTGATGAGCGAAACACAATGCTGATCTGATGATGGAGTCAGGACCTGCTCCATGGAACTTTTTAATAATATGGGTATCAAATGAAAGGGCTTGATGAGCGCAACACAATGCTGATCTGATGATGGAGTCAGGACCTGTTCCATGGAACTTTTTAATGATATGGGTATCAAATTAAAGGGCTTGACGAGCGCAACACAATGCTGATCTGATGATGGAGTCAGGACCTGTTCCCTAGAACTTTTTAATGATATGGGTATCAAATGAAAGGGCTTGATGACCGAAACACAATGCTGATCTGATGATGGAGTCAGGACCTGTTCCATCGAACTTTATAATGATATGGGTATCAAACAGGGTTCGCCGATATATATCAACGGATATATATCATGATATATATCACGATATATATCAATTGATTTTTATCTTGATATATATCAATGGATTTTTTCCTGTCTTCTGAACTAAAAATTTTGAAGATTAATGTTAACCCTGGCAACACGTAGCGAAAAACTACAATTCCGAATAATTTAGATTGTTTTTTAAGTGTTTTTTTAAGTGTTCATTAAAAAAATATTTTGAAAATAAAAAATCTTATCAAAATTTTCAATTCCGATGGGATTCGAACCCGCAATGATACATAAATGTAAATACCTAAGTGTGGTTTAACACTATAACAAATAAAAAAATATAAAAAAATCTTTCTAAAATAAACACTAATTCTTTTGATACTTTTATTAAGTTTTTTAAATAAAAAATGTGGTAATTTGACATTTATCATATTTTACAAATTACTTTCACATTTTAATTCCCTTACAGAATGAAATTTGCTTATTTTCTTAGCCTGGATATATATCCGATATATATCGGATAAATATCAAAAAATCGGATTTTTGATATTTATTATAAAAATCGGATTTTTTCGAACCCTGGTATCAAATGAAAGAGCTTGATGAACGCAACACAATGCTGATCTGATGATGGAGTCAGGACCTGTTCCATGGAACTTTTTAATGATATGGGTATCAAATGAAAGGGTTTGATGAGCGAAACACAATTCTGATCTGATGATGGAGTCAGGACCTGCTCCATGGAACTTTTTAATAATATGGGTATCAAATGAAAGGGCTTGATGAGCGCAACACAATGCTGATCTGATGATGGAGTCAGGACCTGTTCCATGGAACTTTTTAATGATATGGGTATCAAATGAAAGGGTTTGATGAGCGAAACACAATTCTGATCTGATGATGGAGTCAGGACCTGCTCCATGGAACTTTTTAATAATATGGGTATCAAATGAAAGGGCTTGATGAGCGCAACACAATGCTGATCTGATGATGGAGTCAGGACCTGTTCCATGGAACTTTTTAATGATATGGGTATCAAATTAAAGGGCTTGATGACCGAAACACAATGCTGATCTGATGATGGAGTCAGGACCTGTTCCATCGAACTTTATAATGATATGGGTATCAAATGAAAGAGCTTGATGAGCGCAACACAATGCTGATCTGATGATGGAGTCAGGACCTGTTCCATGGAACTTTTTAATGATATGGGTATCAAATGAAAGGGTTTGATGAGCGAAACACAATGCTGATCTGATGATGGAGTCAGGACCTGCTCCATGGAACATTTTAATAATATGGGTATCAAATGAAAGGGTTTGATGAGCGCAACACAATGCTGATCTGATGATGGAGTCAGGACCTGTTCCATGGAACTCTTTAATGATATGGGTATCAAATTAAAGGGCTTGATGAGCGCAACACAATGCTGATCTGATAATGGAGTCAGGACCTGTTCCATGGAATTTTTTAATGATATGGGTATTAAATGAAAGGGTTTGATGAGCGAAACACAATGCTGATCTGATGATGGAGTCAGGACCTGGTTCATGGAACTTTTTAATCATATGGGTATCAAATGAAAGGGCTTGATGAGCAAAACATAATGCTGATCTGATGATGGAGTTATGACCTGTTCCATGGAACTTTTAATGATAATATGGGCATCAAATGAAAGGGCTTGATGAACAAAACACAATGCTGATCTGATGATGGAGTCAGGACCTGTTCCCTGGAACTTTACAATGATATGGGTATCAAATGAAAGGGCTTGATGAGCGAAACACAAAGCTGGGTCGGGGTTTACTTTGACTTTGATTCTTGATTTTGACTTTCACTTTGATTCTTGATTCTTGATTTTCAATTTTAGTTTCTCTATTCTCGGATCTCGGATTCTTGATTTTCGATTTTCGAGTCTCAATTCTTGATTATCGGATCTTGGATATCGGGTTCTTGATTATTGATTTTGATTCTTGATTTTCAATTTTCGATTATCGATTCTCGGATCTTGTATCTCGGATTCTTAATTCTTGATTTTCAATTTTTTAATTTTTGATTTGTGATTCTTGATTCTTGTTTCTCATTTCTCGATTCTCGGATCTCGGATTTTTATTTTGATTTTTATTTCTTGATTTTGATTTTAAAATTAAAATCAAGATTAAAAATGAAAAATCAAACATCAAAAATCGAAGTCAAAAGTAAATCCTAACCCAGCTTTGTGTTTCGCGCATAAAACCCTTTCATTTGATACCCATATCATTATAAAGTTCCATGGAACAGGTCCTGATTCCATCATCAGATCAGAATTGTGTTTCGCTCATCAAACCCTTTCATTTGATACCCATATCATTAAAAAGTTCCATGGAACAGGTCCTGACTCCATCATCAGATCAGCATTGTGTTGCGCTCATCAAGCCCTTTCATTTGATACCCATATCATTAAAAAGTTCCATGGAGCAGGTCCTGACTCCATCATTAGATCAGCATTGTGTTGCGCTCATCAAGTCCTTTCATTTGATACCCATATCATTAAAAAGTTCCATGAAGCAGGTCCTGACTCCATCATCAGATCAGAATTGTGTTTCGCTCATCAAACCCTTTCATTTGATACCCATATCATTAAAAAGTTCCATGGAACAGGTCCTGACTCCATCATCAGATCAGCATTGTGTTGCGCTCATCAAGCCCTTTCATTTGATACCCATATTATTAAAAAGTTCCATGGAGCAGGTCCTGACTCCATCATTAGATCAGCATTGTGTTGCGCTCATCAAGTCCTTTCATTTGATACCCATATCATTAAAAAGTTCCATGAAGCAGGTCCTGACTCCATCATCAGATCAGAATTGTGTTTCGCTCATCAAACCCTTTCATTTGATACCCATATCATTAAAAAGTTCCATGGAACAGGTCCTGACTCCATCATCAGATCAGCATTGTGTTGCGCTCATCAAGCCCTTTCATTTGATACCCATATTATTAAAAAGTTCCATGGAGCAGGTCCTGACTCCATCATCAGATCAGAATTGTGTTTCGCTCATCAAACCCTTTCATTTGATACCCATATCATTAAAAAGTTCCATGGAACAGGTCCTGACTCCATCATCAGATCAGCATTGTGTTGCGTTCATCAAGCTCTTTCATTTGATACCCATATCATTATAAAGTTCGATGGAACAGGTCCTGACTCCATCATCAGATCAGCATTGTGTTTCGGTCATCAAGCCCTTTCATTTGATACCCATATCATTAAAAAGTTCCATGGAACAGGTCCTGACTCCATCATCAGATCAGCATTGTGTTGCGCTCGTCAAGCCCTTTAATTTGATACCCATATCATTAAAAAATTCCATGGAACAGGTCCTGACTCCAGCATCAGATCAGCATTGTGTTGCGCTCATCAAGCCCTTTCATTTGATACCCATATTATTAAAAAGTTCCATGGAGCAGGTCCTGACTCCATCATCAGATCAGCATTGTGTTTCGCTCATCAAACCCTTTCATTTGATACCCATATCATTAAAAAGTTCCATGGAACAGGTCCTGACTCCATCATCAGATCAGCATTGTGTTGCGCTCATCAAGCTCTTTCATTTGATACCCATATCATTAAAAAGTTCCAGGGAACAGGTCCTGACTCCATCATCAGATCAGCATTGTGTTGCGCTCATCAAGCTCTGTCATTTGATACCCATATCATTAAAAAGTTCCAGGGAACAGGTCCTGACTCCATCATCAGATCAGCATTGTGTTGCGCTCATCAAGCCCTTTCATTTGATACCCATATCATTAAAAAGTTCCATGGAACAGGTCCTGACTCCATCATCAGATCAGCATTGTGTTGCGCTCATCAAGCTCTTTCATTTGATACCCATATCATTATAAAGTTCGATGGAGCAGGTCCTGACTCCATCATCAGATCAGAATTGTGTTTCGCTCATCAAACCCTTTCATTTGATACCCATATCATTAAAAAGTTCCATGGAACAGGTCCTGACTCCATCATCAGATCAGCATTGTGTTGCGCTCATCAAGCTCTTTCATTTGATACCCATATCATTATAAAGTTCGATGGAGCAGGTCCTGACTCCATCATCAGATCAGAATTGTGTTTCGCTCATCAAACCCTTTCATTTGATACCCATATCATTAAAAAGTTCCATGGAACAGGTCCTGACTCCATCATCAGATCAGCATTGTGTTGCGCTCATCAAGCCCTTTCATTTGATACCCATATCATTATAAAATTCCATGGAACAGGTCCTGACTCCATCATCAGATCAAAATTGTGTTTCGCTCATCAAACCCTTTTATTTGATACCCATATCATTAAAAAGTTCCATGGAACAGGTCCTGACTCCATCATCAGATCAGCATTGTGTTGCGCTCATCAAGCCCTTTCATTTGATACCCATATCATTAAAAAGTTCCATGGAGCAGGTCCTGGCTCCATCATCAGATCAGCATTGTGTTGCGCTCATCAAGCCCTGTCATTTGATACCCATATCATTAAAAAGTTCCATGGAACAGGTCCTGACTCCATCATCAGATGAGCTAGCTGTCACCATATTATTTCATTGTAGTCGGAACTTGACTGACATGCTGAGATCCAAGTTTCAACTCAATCGGACTATTTACTGAAGAGTTCTGTTGAAAAGCTCCTGACTCCATCAGATCAGCACAATATGGTTTATGGGACAAAAAAACAAACATTTATTTTTTTGTAATTATTTGTATTCAAAGTGTAACTAACCCGACTTTGTTTTGTGTTATACCTATAGGTACCTACCTAAGTACCTACCCAAAAAGTATTTTTACTATCTCAAATAAATCAATCACATGAAAATTACCAAAACCGTTTAGTCTAAGAAACGGAGCGCTGTTCATTGGGTGTTAGAATTTAGCAACTTTTGTCCCTCCGAGCGCTGATTTTGTCGAGTGCGAAATTGTCTAATGGCTCTTAAGTCATTCAAACTTTTCCCCGATGTAGTTTTCCTGGATGCATTAAATACTACACGAAGTGCCGTAGTAGATGACTCATTTCGTAGTACACAGTGATGCGGTAGAAAACAATCGGGTTTTAGGTTACCCATTGATGGTTTCATGTGTCCCAATGACTCATACTCGTTTATAAATAACTTGTATTGTTGTTCGATGTTTTTGTTGCCTTGAAACTTTCTCTCTATTTGAAGAAATTGGGCCACTGCTGTATGTTTGGAGGATCCTAACTGTTCTTCAAAATTCTCCTTGAAAGGAATCCTGACCTCGTATGAACCATCCTCCCGCCGTGTTGTGGTGGATTTATAATAGTTCAGACATTGTTGATCTTCTTCTGATAAGTTGGGTGATTCTGTTATGTCTTCTATCTCCCAGAATTTTTGAAGCTGATCTTCTTGATTGAGGACTAAATTGCACTGATACGTTTGTACGTTCCCGCTCAAAATCCAGCCCAGACGGGTTTGCTGAGCGATAGGGATCATTGCCTGTTCTGATCTACTGATCCCATCCATTATGATGTGCGAGTACACGTTAGCTCCTAAGAGAATGTCCACGGGACGGCTTACGTGAAACTCTGGATCGGAAAGTTGTATACCCTCCAGATGGGACCATGTTGGCTTGTTGAATGTGTAACTTGGTAAATTCTTGATGAGTGTGTTCAATATGACGACTTCTGTTTCAAATGAAAATGTACTGTACAATGATTGGCATGAAATTGTTGTGACACCTTTGCAGCTGCTTTCCTTGGCTCCGACACCTGTTATGATTCCCTTACATCTTCTTCTTGTTAAGGATAATGCTTGTGCGGCCTTTTCGGATATAAGAGAAACCTGTGAGCCTTGGTCTATCAGTGCGCGCATTTTATGATAGGATCCGTCCCTTGCTTGGACCCTTATCAATGCGGTTGCCAACAAAGTTTCAAATCCACTGCTGCCTTGTTGCAACGTCGTGTTATCTTGTTTTGTGTGTGTTTCCCCCGTCGTAATGTTAACCGAGAGGTTGTTGTATGCTTCATGTAGCAGAGTGTTGTGCTTACCCTGACATTCCCGACAGCATTTTTCCGATACACAAAACTGTTTCTTGTGATCAAAAAGACAGTTTTCGCAAACATTCATTTTCTTTACTGTTCTTAGTTTATCTTGTGGTGACAAATTTAGAAATTTATTGCAAAAGTACAGTCCGTGCGTATCTTTGCACATTGGACAGATTCTAATTTTTGTCAAATTGCTTTTATTCAATTCACTCGATTGACCTGGTTTGTGTGCGGGCAAAGATTGTTTTGAATAATTATTAAATTTTGTCAATTTCGAATTTTGCGTATTGTTTTGTCCATAATTTGATGATACTTGCTTTTTACGTGACGATTCTAAAGTTGTGAAACGGATTTCTAAAAACTGAAGGAAATCTTCAAGAGTTGGCAAATCCCTGGGTTTCTTAAGAGATTCCAAGTAATGGTTGTGAGACTCCGTGTCCAACTTTTGTAATAGAATATGCACGATCAATGGGTCCCAACTATTTGTGTCTACTCCAAGGTTCTTTATAGCATTCATACATTCCCTGGCAGTGTCATGAATTCTCTTGATATGACTTACCGAAGCCTGTTGAGTTGTTGGCAAGTTGAGCAAGGTGTTTGCATGCGTTGTAAAAATCAATCGAATGTTGTTGTACCGATTGTTTAAAATCTCCCACGCCACAGAATAATTTTCAGTGCTGATTTGAAGATGTTGTACTAAACGTTCGGCTTCTCCTTTCAACTTCCCCTTCAAATATTGCATTTTTTGAGCATTTGAGATTGAAATGTTGTTGTGTATGGCTTCAGTAAAAAGGTCTTTGAACGATGTCCACTGATTGTAGTTACCACTGAAGTTGGGAATATCTATCTTTGGGGTCCAAACTTCCTTGTTAGATACAGACCACAGTTTCGAATTTATAGCTTTCTTTATTTCTATGTACTTACATTCATGTTTGACGAAAGAATTTTCATACATTTCATCCATTCCTTCCAGCTCGCTATCTAGTTCCAAATGTAGGGAATCTATAATCGACCAACGAGACTGTAGCGTTTTCAATGCGTCTTCTAGTTCCCATTTTTGAGAGATGGAACTAAGATCGATACCTGATATCGTGCGAAGAAAAGCTCGGAAGTTGCTTGCTTGTCGTTTGAGCATGTCATCAAGTTTACTGGATGATCCTCTGGACGCCTGTCTGGCTACTGGCACCTGCGCTGTATCCTCTTGAGCGGATACTTCTCCTGCTTGTTCAGGACCACGCGGACAACCCGTCTCTTCCTGTTGAGACCCGTGCTGTTGTAACCCAGAGACTGTAGGAACACTTACCTTCACCCTTTTTACGAAAACTTGGTACTGCTCATTAATGAGAGCTTTTGTAGTCTTGTACGCCTCAAAAGCTTGTTCATAATTGTTGTTAATGAAATATGGATGAGACTTGCTTGTCTCCATGCTAAGACGATCATGATTGTGTTGGTAATCTAACCAATAAGACTCTAAAGTTTCCAAACGCCTTTTGAAATAGTCGTTGGAAGCCTTACGAGAATCAGAGTCCTTCTTCAAGTTGGTAGCTATTTTGCTAATAGCCTCGTACAGCTCACGCTGATTCTCGAAGATGTCCTCCATCATTGTAACTTGTTGTTGGAGAAAGAGAAAATGAAACGATCTTACTTGTTAGCTCGTAGATTTTCTGCTTACTCCCTCCTTATCACTCCTGTTATGTCACTGCAATCCTTGTATGTGCACTGTTGTATCTGATAGTCACTGGTTTGGCCTACTACGCGGGCAAAGTTCACAATACGTGGTAATTACGTCGCGGAAGGCCTCTTACGAAGGACCATTTAATGTACGGCGTCTTGTTAGCGATACATTAGATTGTTAAAATGATAACACTAAGATCAGTAGAAAATTGTCTATTTTCCGAATAAACTTAGGTTAAATGATGTTTATGATGATGAGCACGCGCGCCCTTGATGGCTGATTGCGAACTGATGATTGTTATAAAATAAATTAAAATAAACGCGGAAAGTGGGTCGCATGCGCGACGCCTTTCTGCTGACCTAGGAAGATGCACGGTGACTTGTACCGTACAGTGTTAGTCGCGAAAGAACATCACCTGAGATCCCAGAGATCATACTGAATAAATAATTGTTGACTTTGACTTTGTAGCCGTCGACAAAAACGAAAGAGCCAAGTTTTAGGGAAGGTATTAAATAAATAAAATACTTAGGGGTTAAGAGAGAAAGAACCACGACCCAGCAAACTCAGCGCAGAAGGCAGAGCTACTACCAACGAGCTGAGCCAGTCGAAATATATTGAAATAAAACAACTTTATCGTGTTTACCATAATTCGGCATGAGGGCAATGTCTATTCCAGTCGAAAGAAAGTCTAGTGCCGACCCCACTTTGCGTGGGATAAGGGCAGGAAAATGATGATGATGAGTCGTGATCTGTTTTGTTTTCTTTACTACTCAGACGGCGGCGTTAAATTGTAGCCACTATTGAATGGTTTACATTACATGATTAAATGTTTAGATGCGTGGTGCCGGAGTGCGAGGGTGCGGCGCCCCCGTTCTGGAGCCCGGCGGCGCAGGCGCTGCTGCCGGCGACGGCGGCGGCGTGCGAGCGCCCCGCCCCCGCACCGCCCGACACACACAACGCCTCGCTCGACGCCTGCGACCCCGACCACTACCTCGACACCACCGTCGCCTGCGAATACCTCGTCTACGAGAACTATGACACTACGTTTGCAGAGGTACTTACACAAACAACAAGAGTCTATGACTATCAAATCTTTTACAAAACCTTATAAGTATTCAATTACCTACATGTATTTAAACTAAATCTAGGCACAAAACAGGTCACTCATCATCTGCTACAGTAGCAAGGCCTGGCTTTCCAGCCAATCAACTTTAATGTTCACACTGTAACTGAGCAATTTGTTTAAGTTCACTGAACTTTATTTTCTACGAATTCAAACAATAGAAGGTCCTCGTCTCTAATTACACAAACAAGGTCGTAATTTAAATTACAAATGGGACAATTAATTTCCCTGATGAGGTTACCAGCTGCTATCGCCGGTTAAATAGTTAAAAGGGCTGTTTTAATTGATGCCTTGATGTAGAAGCCAGCATCAGCATTGAAATGGATATGATGACATTTGCAGTTCGACCTCGGGTGCCGCGAGTGGCTGCGCACGATGGTGGGCAGCGTGCGGAATGCGGCGCTGCCCTTCTCACTAGTGCTCACCGGCTTCGTCTCCGATAAGTGAGTCTACCTTATACCGCAGGATACATAGCACAGATGAATACCTATTGAAACGGCCTCTCCCAGCCACTCCCAAATTTACGGAATATACTGTCATTGGTCTCGCAACAAAGGCTACATATGCGCGAGCGTACTGAGAGCAACATACAGCCTGCATAACAACTCTTAGATTATTTGCGATGATAGTACAGTATCTGAATATTCTATGTACCTACTATCCATATTCACGCATATATACCTACTTAGGTATAGTTCGCGTCACGTTATCACGTAAAAAGAACGCTGGCAGAAAGTGGAGTGGGTGTGTTTTGTCTCTTGTTTAAGCATGGGTTCCCTATTCGCAAACATGAGACAAAACACACCCCTCCACTTTCTTCCAGCGTTCTTTTTACATAACGCGAACTTTACCTACATTATGTGTACCATTATGTGTACCATTGTGTTACATTGTGTTACATGAAACTTGGCGGGCGATGTCTAATAAATGAAATGAAATGAAATGAAATGAAATGAAATAATTTATTTGGGTAAAGAGTAGGTACCTAACCTATCCAATCTTGGTAAACTCTGAAAAATGAACAGCAATATCAACATTGTTAATTTTTGCTAAGACTATTTAAGAAGAAAAAAAACTATATAAGGGATCTTCGTAATTAGGTAGGTAGGTACCTATTCGTATGTTTGCAGAAGGATATCTCTGAAAGTACGAGTATAATCACATCACTTACTAACTAAAAGCAAGCGACAAGAAAACATTGTAAGATTAAGCAAATTCAGGTTAAAAACATTATTTTGAGTTTATAATTTAAATTCTCTATTTCCATATAAGTACCTACCTACTCCACTTCCATAACTGTAAACTAAGTATAAGTAGGTAGGTACAGCGGAAAAACTTCATTGCAAATTTTTTGATGTAGTAAAGAAGAAGAAGTAAAAACTCTGTAGCACTCTGTAGTTTTCTACAACACCTGAGTTACCTCGGTAGGTAACCCTTAGGAAGGAATCTTCACAAAAAAGCCTGAAGAAACAAATGAGATATTTTATGAGTGTTGTGTTTGGTGTTACAGCTACGGGCGGCGCACGGCGTTCTGCATATTCTCAGCGTGCATGGGCGCGCTGGGCATCGTCAAGTCCTTCTCCGTCAACTACCAGATGTACCTCGCCTTCGAGTTCCTCGAGGCCGCCTTCGGCTACGGCTTCGCCAGCGCCGCTTATGTTATGAGTCAGTTTTTAAGCCACTATGGAAAACTCTTAGAAAAATGATAAAAACGTGCTCTAAGCAGTGCTCTGAGACTGAGCTTAGGTAGAGCTCGCTTTTAACGAGACTGAATCTAAACCTTTAATTTTAGAATCACCTAGCTTAAAAGTTTCAATGTGATCTCCTTCGATCATATACTTAAGTACTTATGATCCCCTTTGATCATATTAAAGGTCCTCCTCAAAAGTCAAAAGTCAAAAGTCAAATTCGTTTATTCAATAAGATCACAAGTGTACCACTTTGAAACGTCTTAAGAGCTAGGTGATTCTACTCCTGTTCCTTCGCGACCAAGACCGTGAAGAACCAGGGCAACAAACACGGTTTGGGGCCTAACTAAATACATGATTTTTGACTTCGATATGAATACGCCGTTTAGTTGGTACGAGTTTCTCGCCTCGAAGATGCGATTATCGAAAGTAAATGTCAAAATATGACAATGTAAAGTAAACTGAATCGAGAGCTCTGGGGCGATTCACACCGCGGCCCGAACCGTTCGTGGTGCGAAACGACTAAAGACCCAAATCGTCACAGAGCGAGTTTCTCGCATCTGCGAGGCAAAAAAAACTCGCATCATGTGAACGGCGCTTAAGATCGATCGCAGTATGCTGCATCATACGGTATTGTGTCAGTGATCGAGACGGCCCGCGGGTCGCTGCGCGCGGCGTTCGCGTGCGCGACGGGCGTGGCGTACGGCGCGGGCGGCGTGCTGTTCGCGTGGCTGGCGTGGCGCGCGCCGCACTGGCGGCTGCTGCTGCGCATCATACACGCGCCCGCGCTGCTGCTGCCGCTCTACGCGCTGCTGCTGGACGAGAGCGTGCGCTGGCTGCACGCGAGGGGCCGCACCACAGACGCCGTCACCGTCATACGCAAGGCGGCCAGGTGGAACAAGGTACGACACAGGACATACCTACGAGTACCCACGCCTGATACACCTGATAAACCATGATATGAAAATAAGCTGAATCGATTTTCCTAAAATTAGTATTTTACCCGTAAATTTAAGCCGCTGACGTGCATGGTGTAGGTACGATGTAATCGATGTGCGTGCTGAGCAACGCATAAGGTGGCGGTGACACACGTAAGACTTTACCGTAGATTCAGTAATCGGAATTGACAATTTAAACTGCACTAATCGAGCAAATAAGCACTGAAATGGTAATTTACAGAAGATTTTTTGTCAACGAATGACCCTATGAAACCTCCCACAGGTGACGTTGGATGACGAGGTGATGAAAAAGCTGGAGGAGAGCACGGCGGGTGAGGTGGGGTGCGCGCGGGCGGCGGGGGCGTGGCGGGCGGTGGTGCGGTCGCGCGCGTTGTTGGCGCGGCTGGCGCTGTGCGGGTGGGCGTGGGCCGCCGTGTCCTTCGTGTACTACGGCCTCACCATCAACTCCGTGCGTCTGGCGGGCGACAAGTACGTCAACTTCGCGCTCAACATGGCCATGGAGGTGGTGGCCTCGCTGCTGATCATGATGTCGCTGGAGCGCTTCGGTCGCAAGCGCAGCATCTGCTGCGCCTTCCTGCTCTGCGGCGTGGCCTGCGTGCTGCCCTACTTCATATGTACGTACTGATAGCACGCTCCTTCATCTACTATGATACTTAATTTATTCACTGATATATTACTTTTACTAGATAGGTAGTTTATTATCAATTTAGTTCGTTTACAAAAATGTAGCCCACTTCTTTTTATACAAACATGCGCATTTACAGTAGTGATGACTTCCCTCGTCATTATGTTATCAACCCAACGAGGTATGGGTTTTCAATTAGGTATTTTATTGATCTCCTAATATTTGTTCTAAGTTGAACGTTGTACCTAGTACGGTCAGCCACTAAAGTCTTTGAACAAATCTCTTAACTACTCTTTGGATCATACTCTTGGCCGAGCGCAGAAGTCATCTCAAGGGCCTCGACTCTAGTAATTAAAAACACAAGATTTTTTTTTAATCATCATGGACTCAGAGGCTTCCTAGAGCTCCGATGGCTCTGCTGCCGTGCCTTTTCATTGACATAAGAGCGACAAAAGATAAACATTTTCTACAGTCTTGCTAAATTGATAAATTATAAGTAAGAATAATGCACTCTGCGTCACATAGGTAGTAACATTAGTGTGTGATGTGTCGCAGCGCACTCTGGCACCGGTCTGGCGCTGTTCTTCGTGGGCAAGCTGGCGATCTCGTTCGCGTTCAACGCGCTGTACGTGCTGACGGCGGAGCTGTTCCCGACGCGCGCGCGCAGCTCGGCGCTGGCCGCCTGCTCGCTGCTCGGCCGCCTCGGCTCCGTGCTGGCGCCGCAGACGCCGCTGCTGGTCAGCATTCATCTTGTTATCATTTAGTTTTATGATGTGGGTCGCCGACCACTGTGACTCTATTCAACTTTGAACGCAAAAGACGCTCGTCTGAAGAAATATTATTATTTATTTATTTACTGTTTTATGTAATTAGGAACGTTCGCAGTTCATGTTAATCATCTAGGTAGTTCCTGCATCACTGGATCGACGAATTGTGTGAGCAAGGACCCTTATAAAATTGTAAAATCAGCTTGACTGATAAAAACAATTTTTCTTAATTTATTTTCTTGAGTTGTCATCTCAACACCCTCGTACACTATCATTGCCCCCATTGCATTTCACCAACCGAACGGAACGTCCTCAACCTAAACCTCAGCGGTCAGAGGTGCAGTTTTGTTTGTGTTGCAGAGTGCGACGGTGCAGGCGTTCCTGTACGGCGCGTGCTCGGTGACGGCGGCGCTGAGCGTGCTGTGCGTGCCGGAGACGCGGCGCGCGCGCCTGCCCGGCGACGTGCGCGACGCGGTGCGCATGCGCGGCCGACCGCCGGACCCCGCGCCCGCGCCGCCGCCGCCTCCGCTGCGCCGCGTGCTCTCCGCCGACACGTGACACCACCGCGCCACCGCAGATCATATAGAGCAGTGTAAAGGACTGATTGGAATCTACGCTCTAGCACCTCTAGCTAGGCCACTATTACTAGTAGTACATTACTCGACCTCCGTGGCGCAGTGGGCGAAGGCCCGCCTGGGACGCAGGAGGTTGCGGGTTCGATCCCCGCCGCGGGACAAATGTTTGTATGATCTGCAAATATTTGTCTCGGGTCTGGGAAGTAGTTATATCAGTCATTGTGGTTCCCATAATACAAGCTCTGCTTAGCTTGGGGCTACATGATGCTGTGTGAAATGTCCAGCATTATTTATTTATTATTTATTTATTTATTATTTATTTATTACTTATGACACGTTTTTTCTCTCGACTTGCCTGTCATTGATGTACTGCGGCTCTTCTTCGGAGAGCATCGTAGGACAGCCTTCTCACGGAGGACATAGAGTTGCGAAAAGTGAACGTATTAAAAAAATTATAAACCTATGCCAGCCCGCGGGTTACTTCATTTTACTGATTTACAATTTTACAATTTACAATCATGTACTTACCTACCTTCAATGTTACAATTTTTTTTTTACAGAGGCATTGATAGAGACTAACTGTTACCACTGAACAAATAATAGTGCACTCTGTCCCAAACGCACTTTTACGTACTATGCCCTAATATACTATACCGTTGCGGCGTAGCTGTTTTGTAGACATGTCGTAGATGCAGCGTAGCTGTTTGTTGCGTAGTTATACCTACGACAAATAATTGTGGTTTTTTGCATGTTTTTTGAGCACATTGCTGCAGTTAGTAAATAAATACAATTATATTTACATCTACTACGGAACAAACAACAATGTTGTATTTAGTTGTCATCAATGTTGCTAATCCGACAAATGAATGTTAATGATAGTAAAATCATAATTTATTTACGTATCTATACCTAGGTACGTAAATAAATTATGATTTTGACTTATGTTAATAATTGTTTTTCATTTAAATTCAGTACCTATTCCAATAAATAATTTACTATAAAACGAATTGATATTAGTAACATAGCAATTCCAAATGTGTAAGAGAACTGCCATATAAAGTTATTGAAATAATAATTTTAAGCCATTGATTTCCAAATTGAAATATTACATAAGAAAAAGAATAAGAATATTTAAGTGGGCTAATTCTTCACCAGGCCTCACAACTATACTGGCTTTTTACTCAACTCACCCGGTTGCCTGGAAGAAATCGCTTTAAGCGATAAGGCCGCCTATTGTATCTGCTAATTTATGTAATTTTAAGTTTTGTATCCTGTTTACATGCAATAAAGTGTTCAATCAATCAATCAATCAACTATACCTACTTATGACTGTTAGTAGGTAAGATATGAATAAGTTATAAATAACGTCTCATAACACCAAGGCTGTGATATACTTACACATTACATTATGTAAGTAGGTACGTAAGTACCTACTTAATTGTAATAAAGCTTAAATAAGTAAACAAGTGTTTATTATTTGTATTATTTAAACCAGTGGTTCTTAACCTATGGTCCGCGGACCACTGGTGGTCCCTGGAACCACTTGAAGTGGTCCGCGAAGCTATCCGAAAAAATTAAACAAGCGACAAAGGATCAAAGTTGAAAGAGAAAACTTACTGTTGGTGGTCCGCAGCAAGTCAGAAAGTTTATCAAATGGTCCTTCATCACTAAAAGGTTAAGAACCACTGATTTAAACACAATCCCCCTTACTTACGAAAGATGTTTAAAATTGAACACTGGTTAAACAACGTCCTGTTTTTATTTGTGGATAGTGACGAATAGAGACAGGACGTTGTTTAACCAATGTTATCTATTCTATGCCAGAGTTCAACTTTAAACATCTTAAGTATAATTTTTATTTGTTAACCACACTTAGATATTTGCATTTGAAAATGAAAAATCTTATCAAAAAAAAATTGCGGGTTCGAATCCCGTCGGAATTGAAAATTTTGATAAGATTTTTAATTTTAAACATCTTTCATAAGGAATGGGGAATATATTTATTCACGTTCGTGCGACCAATTCTGGTTCTTTAGTTCATTGAATAATGTATCATTTCAAATGATTAAATTCCATGCAACTCGCTAACGGTACCTACCTATGACATTCACTTGTAACAAAGCTGTGCTTTGAAAGCACCCAGAATACGATATTTTTAATTTAGACATTTTTTTTGACAAAAAAAAGGATATTTTCTGTTGGGATATTCTCTGAGCACTCCAATCCACTTTCATTCGTGTATTTAAAAATAAAATTAAAAAAAACAAATCTTAATAACAAAACTCTATTTTAATTATTGAAATTCTCACTTTCAAATAAAAAAATACAAAATTAACCTAATACAAAGCGCTTGTTTCACTATCTCCGAGCAAGAGCTCTAGAAGCCAGTGAGTAGTGAGCCGCACAGCTTTCACCACCACAGAGTAGCACTAACCAACAGATAGTTTTACTAGTCAAGTAACAATTTATAGGAAACCAGCTGCTGCCCGCGGCTTCGCTCGCGTGGTACCCGGATAAAAAGTAGCATATGTTACTCTCCAGCCCTCCAACTATCTCCACGCAAAAATCACGTCAATCCGTCGCTCTGTATTGACGTGAAAGCAGGACAAATAAACAAACAAATAAACACACTTTCACATTTATAATATGGGTACGGATTGTAATAATAAGCAACGTCACAAGTTAATTTAAAGATATGGTAAAAACATTAGCTTGTGACGTTGCTTATTAGAATTTATGAATCAAAACTTTAGATGGTGAAACAACCCTTAGAAATCTAAATGATAATTCATTGTATCAAAATTGATTTGTCGCTGCTGTTACTTTTTTTATAAATCGATAAATTAAAACATTAGAATCAAAAATTATTCGTTGCGCCTATTAACTAGTTACAGTTTCAAAACAAATTACCTCTATACCTGTAGATGCCATTATTTACACATACCGTTTATCTAATAATAGAATTACCTAATGATTTGTACATTCAGTCTTATTGGCGCAGGCGCAGCGCGCATTCATATCACAATGGTATCATGTTGTAAATGTTGTAAACGTGGCTTAGAACTTCCTTTCTTGATTTTGTAAATATTTAAACCAGATTATTCTTGGTATAACTGTATTCCAACGCTGTAATTTGTATAAATAATAACCATGATGTCGAAACATTAACCTTACTTAGTTTAATTCTTAGAAAGGAGTTTAGTGCATTTTCAGAGATTCCCCATTATCAGCCCACAAGCGTACTCTAACTACTTCACATGAGGCTTTTGTTTCACAATTAAATTAGATAACAGACATATTATTATTCATCAGTTTCATCACATATACCTACACATTACAAATATGTAAGAGTATAATCAGTTCCAAAACCTAGTAGGTAAGTATATTTTTATACGAGTAGGTACTTACATTACCTATTGTTAACGAAGAAAACAAGCAATTTATTCAAAAATAAAAAAACCCGGCTGAACTGAAAAGTTGGAAACAGCATTATCTTATCAATCACAAAATTAAATTACAATTTTATTAATAGGTATCTAGGTATCTAGGGTTCGATGCCGTGCGCATTTTCCTAAACGTTGTTGTGACAGTTGACACACAGATGGCTCTGTGTGTAAAATTAAAAGCGTGTAAGATATTTCTTAAATATGAGATATCTCCTAAATGGCTGAACCAATTTCGTTGCAGTTTGTTCTAAACGTTGCCTGTGACTAAATATAAAGTTTTAGTATGCATTTTGTTTAGCAATTCTGTTTAGGGCGAAAAATAGATTTTCAAAAATTTTGAGACTCGATTTAGTCTTCGAAGACGTCATGTTAGATTTTTTTAAAAAATATATTTGATATCAATCCACCAACTTCTTGATTTTGACATGGATTTTGATATGATGGCGTGATTTTCATTTTGAAAATTCACACATTGTTGCATTTTCTAGCCGCACTATTTGATTTATCGAAATAAAAAGTATCCTAGAGCACAATCGAGATAGAGACGATTCTAACGATACCTCATTCATCAAAATCCATCCAGCCGTTTAGGAGTAACGTGGTAATAAAGAATATTACTTACATACCCACGAACATACATAGAAACGCGCGATCTACATAACCCTGTCTGACTTGACAGTCAGCCGGGTAAAAAATTGTTAAGTGCACACGTGGTGTACTAAATGAAACTGAAGTCTATATTTAAGTAAATTCTACAATTATAATACAACAAATTGTATACTGAGGTCAACAAAACTGTTCACGTTATCTTCGCATCCATAATCTTTACGATAGCTAAGATTTAATTTATGGCAGCAACACAAGTAGGTCGGTCTATCGGTCGTTATTACATAACATACCTAATAGACATAGTTAAAACTACCACTCATGTTCGTCAACGTTGAGGAAATCGAGCACAATGATAAGACAGTTCGCATAGCGCCCGCCTCGCGGAACGTGACAAACGTTTTGTAGGTAGGTACTTGTCATTTATGGGAAGTAAATACGATAAAATATTTATGTGCTACATTAACCCATCCCACCAAAACGTAATCTGTACCGTAACAGTAACACTCATCGTCATGTCATTCGTATGATCGGTTCATAGTTTCAGAGCTAATAATTATTGACTCATTAGGTACAAGCGTTGAACACATACAACCGAGCACCATGTAAATCTGTACGCACTCAAGTGGCACATCCACGAACAGCACCGATAGGTACTTCTTATCTTTCCAGTGAGTCGAGTGTTCGTCAGGTGTCGGCGCCGGCGAGCGGCACCAGCTCGTGCGGCGCGGGGGCGGCGGGGGCGGCGGGGGCGTAGGGGGGCGTAGCGAGGGGCGGCGGGCGCAGGCGCGAGTACACGCAGCGCAGCGCCAGCAGCGCGCCGAAGGTGAGCCCCGCCGTGGCGCCGAAGGTGGCGTCGGGCCCGCGCCGCGCGTACACCGTCGCCACGAACACCGGGCCCAGCGCGCGCGACACGCACCCCGCGCCGGTCAGCAGACCCATCCACACGCCCTGCGACACGCACACCTTATCACGCACAATACTTTGCAGAGAATGAGAATGAACCATCTCCCACAGATGCATCACGGATCACGGGAGACGACGATATTAAATACCATCCGATGTTGTCTTTCCTCCGGCGAGGGTGATACGATCCGCGTACGGGAGGTACCATCTCACCTGCGGACGCGGTCCCAGCACCTTGGAGAAGATGGTCTGGATGAGCGTGACGCCGAGCGAGTAGCCGATGGAGACGAGCGTGTAGCCCACCAGGAACTGCGGGATGGTGAGCGCGCGCGAGGTGAGGCACCAGGGCTGCGCGTGGGCGGGGCAGCCGCCGCCCGCCTCCGCCGCGTCCGCCGGCGCCAGCGGCGGCCCGCCCGGGCCCCAAGGGATGCAGAACACGGACGCCAGCCCCGTCAGCAGGAACCCGCCCCACAGCAGTAGAGCGCTGCGAACCGAAACAGAATATTTGACGAAATCGCCAACAGCATAACCACCCGAGCCGTCTTCGACATCGATGTTATATGCCGATGAGATTTGTATTTGTATTTGTATTTGTATTTATTTATTTAAAACACACGAGTTGGGCTTACAGATTAGACCAAAGCGAATGACCAAAGACAGGGGCGGCCTTAGCTATCGCGAGGCCCCGGGCGGTAGATCTTTGCGAGGCCCCTGGTGACAGGCGTGAGACCAAGATTTTTGGGAGGGACACACGATATTATGCTGAGGGAAGGGGGGGGAGGGGCGAGCGAAGCGAGCCGATTTTTTTTGCTTTTTTTCACTTTGCTAGCAAAATAATGAGCCTAATATGCGAGCAAAGCGAGCTCGCTACTCTCGCAAAATACCCATGAATTTAAATGCGAGCGAAGCGAGCCGAATTTTTAAATAAAAATGCAACATCATAATGAAACTAGATATTGCTTAAAGGCTGGCTGCTTGTCGGTTTCTATTATGCGGTCAGACATTTCACTTTTTCGTCACTTCGTTCGCAAAATACATATGAAGCTAAAATGCGAGCGAAGCGAGCCGATTTTTTTAAGACAAATGACACATTGATATGACGGGATGAAAAGGGCTAAAAACGTTTGTACGAAAAATTTAGAATTCCTAGCATTTAAGAATTTAAGACATTATAATGCTGGATGCTGGGTCAAAGATTTTGGAGGGGTGGGGTGTCATGGCCCTGGGACCGAGCCTGCGAGGCCCTACCAAAGTTCCTAGGTATTGAAATTTTGATGACGAAAAGTTGGAGTCGCGCACATATTATATAACAAAGACTTTCCCCCCTCATAAACTGTTAACTACTTACCTCATAACGGATTTTTATTTGGTTTTTTCACCAATAGACAGACAGTTCATGAGGAAGGGTAGGTGTATAATTCGTTTAGGTTTTGTGTAAATTGGTTGAAATATGATGATGATTGTTGAAAAAGTTGGAAAAATATAGCTGACTGGGAGTTTTCCTAAAAAAAGCTGCCTACTCTTTTTGAGATAATAACAAAACAATGTAAAAGGCGTTGTTCTTATCGATCGAGCGAGCGAAGCGAGCGAAGATCTTAGTGGCAAGTTAGGCGATTTTGCTTTGTATGTTTGTATGTTTGTATGTTTGTATGTTTGTATGTTTCATTTTTATGTTCTCGCATAACTATCGAACCGATTATCCAATCTGTATGAAACTTGATAGGTCAATAGGTAGTGCTATGGAAATTTGCTGTGGAGCGTATGAGCGTAATCGATGAAGGGGTTGTAAAGATATGGGGTTCCCAAGGGGGTAAATTTTTTTCAAAGTTACCCAAATATATTGAGTGGGGTGTCATACGAAAGGGTTTATTTTGTACATTCCAAAATGGTTTTTATTTTTAATCTAGGATGTATAGTTTTTGAAATACGACCAAAGAACAAAAACTACGAAACCAGAGCTCCAAGAGCTCCCGTTTCATAGAGTTTCGATGTCTTCGTAGCTCATTGACTGGTCGGTCTTAAAAAGAGAGTGGCATCGTTGCGGTTTGGTTTGCAATGATTTTAGATGCTACTTGATTTATTTTCATGATAAAAAATTTTTTGATAAAGAATGAAAATAATTGGGGTAAAAAAAGTTAAATAAACAAATATAATGAGTGGGGTGTCAAATGAAAGGTCTTAATTTGTACATTCCAAAATAGTTATTATTTTGATTCTAGGACGTATACTTTAGAAATACGACGAGAATTCATAAATATGAAATAAATGAAAAATTAGACACGACATTATGTATTGCATGCATGCTAGTATTTTTTACCATGAAGAGCTAGCGCAATAGGCATGCTCGGCAGTATCAGTAGTAGCACTTGAAATTATAGGGGTAGTCAGAAGAAAGCCCAAATGTAAGCCATCTACGGTGCGCGAGATCTCAGTTCGGGGCGAACTACTAGTTTTATAGGTTTAAAGAAAAGTTCACAATAGAATTTGTCTATCTTTAACGGATAGGTTTACTAATGCTTAGCATATAAGATTTTCTCTAGTCGGCTTGCTGCGCGAGGCCCCTACAAGCGCGAGGCCCCGGGCGAGTGCCCTGCTCGCCACCCCCAAAGGCCGCCACTGACCAAAGAGATGACATCGTGTGATACGTCGTGGCGGATAGATAAGGTAGGTGCCATCGCAGATCCTCTCGGAACGAGCGGAGTCGGTGCCGTACCGTTCCTCGAAGAGCTTGGTGAGCGGCGCGATCATGGCGAAGGTGGCGCAGGCGACGAGCGCGCCGGCGCTCATCAGCGCGCCCATGTACTCCAGCGCCTGCCGCTTGCTCCACGCGAACTGGTCCATCGTCAGCGACGTGGCCAGCGTCTCCAGCAGCACGAAGTTGAACACCAGCACGAAGAACGCCGCGATCAACGTCCAGCTGCTCACCAGATCCGGCTTCATCGCCTCCAAGGCTTCCTTCTCTGAAAACCGTAGTCGACTGTTACGGTGAGCCTCTCCGAGATGTAAATCTACCGACGATCTATGGCAATTAAAAAATGTTGCAATAGATAATATTATGTGAACGGTCGAGGCGCCCACCGGAGTCCTTCCCCTGCGCGATCATGGCCTCTCTGGCCGCGATCTTGCGTTCCTTGAAGCAGCAGGGCAGGAAGAGCAGCAGGTTGAGGGAGCCGAGGAGGGCGTTGATCCAGCCGGCCGCCGTGTACATGTCGAGGCGCAGCGGCTGCGACCAGTCCCCGGGCGGCGCGTAGGGCGCGCCCGGGCCCAGCGGCGCCGCCGCCGCCTGCAGCGCCGGCCCCACCACGAACCCCAGCACCTGCGCCAGCGACACCACCGCCACGGCGCGCGTGCGCTCGCTCACCAGCGTCGCCGCCGACAGGTACGACCGCGCCACCGCTATGTTCGCTGGAATCAGAACAGGACGCCGCGTCTCACTCCGCTCGGTCTGAAGATCGACGGATACCTTCCTCGGAAGGTCCTTCGAGTGCCACATCGGAGAAGTTACCGGAACTGACTCCGACCAGGAACCGTGCGAGCACCATCCAGTGCTTGGCGTGCGGGCGCGTGAGGTGCAGCTGCGAGTAGAGCAGGCTGGCCAGCACGAAGAGCACGAGTGAGGCCAGCAGGGGAGCGCGCGCGGCGCCGGCGCGGTTGGCCCAGTAGCCCAGTAGCGGCGAGAACAGCAGCTGCCCCAGCGGGTTGGCGCCCACCGCCAGCCCCAGCGCCTCCTTCTGCGAGCCCGGCTCCAGCTGAAATACAGTTCATTTTAATGTTACATTTTCTAAAATGATTCATTTTGACTAAATTGATTATTTTTGGAGAAAAGCCAGGTCAAAATACCTAACACACCGGCGAGCTTGTATTGTATGAAGTGATGTAATGAGAATGAATGAGGCATAAATAAATGTGTCCCTGTGGGAAAGAAGGATTTAATGTAAGTAGGTACCTACCTACTATGTGTTTTATGGCCGTACTTTATTTTTAGTTTAGAGAGGGTGCCCGAATAGAAGTGCTTCTGTAGGCCAAGATACGAGATATTTCGATCGGTTTAACTGCTAACGTATACGGAGCAGTTCGACCACTTCGACCGATCGACATTATCTCTCGATGTTGCGAGTGTTATGTTAGGTCTGATGGTGTGGCTTGCTCACTTGTTCTTGATTGATCATCGAAGCTAAACACGATCGCAAAATAGATGGGCGCCCGCTACTTGCAAATTGCAATAAGAATTAAGTGCTGCCACGCTTCGGAAGACACGTTAAATATTGTCGATCCCTACACACACTAACGACACGTTAATAAGTGCTATAAAGTTGACAAAATCCCTACTATATCTACGGACCGATACAAAGTGCTTTCAATGATTCCACGTGGATACTATTCCATCGGATCGAAGCTTGTTATGTATGGCATACATCTAAGAACCGAATCTACTGCGTGTGGAAAGTGAAAGTTGTTTTTATTTCCATGACATTCTTCACGTGCTTCCGCCGAGAGCCTCGCCCTCGCACGCGGCAGAGCGGCACTTTGTTTGAGCTCTTACATGCACCACAACATAATATAGGCAGGTATCTATCTACACATGCTATATAGGTATCTACACATGCACATAGGTAATAGGCATACAACTAGGCACGAAAACCCACTATCTCTATGTTTAGGCAATAACACAATAAGTGCTCTACCATTCACACTCAATATAACTCCATCAACTGACACGTACGTCTACAGCTCTCTATACGGTCAGGGTCCGATATTACAATTTACGATATCCATTCATTGTTGAAAAACAAATTGCTTGAATAGGCTATTCTTGTTCTCTGAGGAGAACGTACGTAATAAGTAGGTGCATTGAGTGCAAGAAATGCAAATTTTATAAAGCGTGTTTGGAGTGGGGCCAAGAAAAGACCTATCAATCACTTGGATGATGACTTTATCTTGAAATGCTCTGACGTCGGTTCTCCTACAGTAGGTATTGGTAGATTAAACAACTTGCTATAACCATGGGTAATGTGTTAATCTACACTACAATATTCCATGTAAAGGTCTTTGACTCCAAATATTAACAATTACAAAGCATAAGTAGGAACTTACCAACCTTCCTTAGGTTGCTAAGTTCCTACTTATGCTTTGTAATTGTTAATTTTCTCCATTGTCTAATTTTGGTTGAAATTAAAAAAATAGTCTTCGATCGGTTTTAAAATTCTGATTGTCACACGATGCAGAAAATATAATGTAGTTTTCCGTGTTGGCTTTCATTGCGGATTGGCGGAATTCCTTGCGGGTGACGTCCTCGAGTCGGGCCGCCCTTCAGCAGCCGCGTATTTATAGCCAGCGCCGCCGCCCGCCCCGGCACCACGTGCAGGACAGCCCATGGCTTCGGATGCCATTCATGAAAATGTTCACGTTATAAGTCCAATCATCATATAATTATCTTATTTCAATCATCGGCTGAAATAGCTTTCCAATTGGACATTCGTTTGCTCATGTTGGCTCATTCCTTCATTTCTCGGAATGTAAGTATTTGTTTCGAAGATCTTCTTTGTCGAAAAGTGACGTTTCTTCGCCCAAGAAACATCATTTTTCGAATTCGGAATGGGTACGGTACTTTGCAAGAAGTAGGTACCTAATACCTAGGTACTGTGAATCATACTACAGTTTCCAAATTCTAAATGATAAAACTGCCGTAGCCTTGGGAGACACGTCTATACACAATAGAAAATTAACAAATGATACCCAATAACAAGCTCCATAGCTATCTTCATTTTCCACATCCGTGGACCGACGCGGCGGCGGCGGCGGCGGCGGCCGGCATCGCGACTCTTATCGCACGCCAGATAGCCTGTATTCTATTAAATGACAAAGTTCGGTACCGGAATCGAGCCCAACAGGCTCGATTCCGGTACCGAACTTTTTATCAACCTCAACCAAAACCTCAACTAAAGCGACTGTTTCCATGACTACTAATAACAAACGACTCAGTTGTGGTGAGGTTTTGAACTTTGGCAGTACAAATTTTTGAAAAGCTATTCTACTATTCACCAAATGGCTGACATTTAAGAGTTCGAACCAAAACCAAAGCGGTTGTCATTTAATAGAATACAGGCCGGACTAAATATACACATACCTAATATCTATACAACACTCAACTAGTATGTTTTGTAAGTAGGTACCTACTTATCTACTAGTAGTTCGCCCCGAACTGAGATCTCGCGCACCGTTGTATTGATAGCCTAGATTTGGACTTGTTCCTGACTACCCCTATACCTACGTTAAGTGCTCCTTCTAGTGTTTACCACAGAATGATATCTAATGCGCTACCTCAGTATAGTAAAGATTATAGGCATGCATGCAATACATTAAGTCGTGTCGTGTTTATATTCAATAGTTGACCCCGCGAACTTCGTACCGCGCCTCAGGGAAGGCCTCTTAGTTCGAGAAATTATTAAAATAGCAGTTCAATACGAAATGTATGAGAAAATCAATTCCCTCCCCCTCCCTTCCCCTCCCCTCCCCTCCCCCTCCCCTCCCCCTCCCCTCCCCTCCCCTCCCCTCCCCTCTCCCCCCTCCCCTCCCCTCCCCTCCCCCTACCCTCCCCCTCCCTCTATAATTTTGGTACATGCCCAGCCCACTACTTGCAGGAGTTAGCATTTGCATACGTGACAGGTTGCAAGCCCATCGCCGCTATTAGAACGTTAACTGGTTTCCTCACGATGTTTTCTTTCACCGTTTAGAGCTTGTGTTAATGCGCATTAAAATTTTTCTAATCAATGCTCCACCGTAAATTTCACATAGCACAACCTATTGACCTACCAAGTTTCATGCAAATTGGATGAACGGTTCGACAGTTATACGAGCACAAGAATTCGTGAAACATACAAACATACAAAGCAAGATCGCCCAACTTAGGTACCACTAAGATCTTGGCTCGCTTCGCTCGCTCGATCGATAATAATACGAGTAGGTACTTATCTTTACAATACAATACGTTACGTACGGTTTCCTCACGATGTTTTCCTTTATCGTTTAGAGCTCGTGAAATTTTTCGTTTAGAGATGCTTGGCCAGGATTCGAACCCACGACCTTCGGATCGCAAGTCGAGGTATACCTACTATACCCCTCGGACAACACAGCTCAAGTACCTACTTACCTAAGTAATAAAAATATTTGATAAGTAATTTATAATCATTGTGATAACTGTATCTACCTAAGTATAAAATAGGTACCATACAAATGATATTGACTCTCGTTAAAAAAATCAAGCCGTAGGTAATAGCCTAGGTAATAACTTATTACCTAGGCTATTACCTACGGCTTGATTTTTTTACCTATTGATATTACCTAGGTACTTAGACTTATTACTAATAAGTCTAAGTACCTAGGTAGGTATCGTGTACCGAATCGATTTTTAATAGTTTGTAAAAAGTGTCACCTACTTATCTAATATACCTACCTACCTAGGTACCGAACCATCTCATTGATGTTACTATTAACACACTATTAGGCAAGTAGAACTGGTTCAAGGGCCTCAAATTCCGAACATCTTGCTAGATAAGCTATCATGGCATAGATGTTGATGAACTGCGTGCCCTGCATAGGAACTGCGTGCCCTTCATAGCATTGCTACACAGGGCACGCAGTTCAAAGCACCGTGATGCAACTTAAAAAAGTATAATTATCAAAGAAGCCCCGCGCTAACCTCGCGCCCCGGTGGTAGAGTAGAGCTGCGACACGCGACTACAGATAATGAAATAAGAATGACGGACAGTGCCCTACTGACTTCTGAGCTTAGACTAGTGGTTTAGGTTTGATTGGCATTGGATTCTCGCGTCGCGGTTTCCAATACCCTCCACGGTTTCCTAGTAGGTATTCTTCGTAGGTACTTACTTACTTTAAATTAAATCTTAATTATTGCTACAAGTACCTACCTATTAGTTATTTACTTAGTTACTAGGTATATAAATAAAACAACGCAACTTCTAATTTTACTTAGCATTCAGATGCAATGCAAAACTGACTGCCATGAATTAGACAGGAAACGATGTAACATTTTAGTCGTTGAATTAATTCGTCGTAAACTCGTAACCTTATGTAAACTATGTATTTACCTACTTAATTGAGTAAAATGCCTACCTACTTATTATGTATTTGGTTGTCCACCGAGCAACGAACAGCGTGGAAACATCCGACCGACACCGTCAGCGTCGGCGTCGAACGAAATCACTTGACCGAGGCTTGACAAGCAAGAGAGCCTAGAATATAGTTTCTATATTAGTACTAATAGATAAGCTAACTATAGAACTTTGCTATGCTGTAGTACTATATTGGTTCCTCGTATTACGCGAGAGCCGAGTTCACCTGCTGAGGGACCGACCTTGGAGAGTGATAGTGAGCGAGCTCGCTCGCGGCCGCGACCGGCATCGCGCAGTTCACGGTCAAATTGATATGGGCCCTAGGCTACTTAGAGCTAGCAGTTCATCTATCAACCTCAATTATTTTTTGGCTAAGGATTAAATTTGTGGTCGGTAGATGTATGGCTCCGTCTCGATCCGAAGCGGTAGGCATACCTTATCGAGGTAGGGCCACACGCCGGTGAGCACGATGCTGAACCCCAGCGACATCTGGAACATGGTGAAGTAGATGACGTAGATGCTGCGCCAGCGCTCGCGGCGCTCCAGCTCCGTCTCCAGCTGCGACGCGCCCCCCGCGCCCCCCGCCCTCTCCTCCTCCTCCCCGTCTCCCCCCGAGCCCTCCCTGCACATAGCTCTCTTTAACCATTCCATAATCAAACCGGTTTCACGGTGGATATTGGTTGTCACAACACAAATATGGTTACAGAATGTTACGTCGCGTCACCGCGTCGATGTAAACAAAGGATCGAGATATCGTGCGCACGCGCAGCACCCCGGCCCCTGACGCGCAGCCCGCACTGTGGTCGATAGTGAACTGCTGGCTGAATGGAATGTACCTACTCTACTCTTGTATTTTGTTTTGGTGCGTGCACATAAGTACCTACCTACATTAAGTAGGTACGTACTATGTAGGTGCTGTGTTGTAGTCAACTCGTTGTTATGCGTGGTTTGTATCGTTTTCCTCGTTTCCTCTCTTCAGTAACTTTATCTATGTAAGTAAGTAAGTATATGACAAACGCAACTGGTAGGTAGGTAGGTACTTAACGTAACGTTATGGATTCCGTGGCCGAGTTGGTTAATATGATATGGCACTCCGGCTTGGAGATCGCTTGTAGACATAATATTGATGAAAGAATCTAATACTGACTCGGGACCTACGCTGACATCGAAACTATATCAAACGGGAGCTCTCTCCATACTACTTCGGTTAGGTAGGTAATTGGTTTTAATATTTTTTATTTTTATATACAGGGTGTGGCAAATTCTTGGTCACTGAAGGGTAGCTACCTTTTCTCTTGTAGTTAGAGAGTTTTGTTCTTAGGAAACTTCAGTTTTATTTTGAAGAAAAAAATAATTGCATTTTTTTATTTTTGAAAAAAAGTACAGTTAGCCTAAAAAATTACATTTGTCAAAAAAAACAAGTTGGTCTTAATCGACTCTATTTCCCACCAGGAACACTTCTCCCAAAGTAAGTTATCAAATCAAATCGTAAGTTTTTGCAATAATTCAAAAAAACACATCCCATACATTTTCTATGAAATTAATAGTTATAAACATTATAGTGCCACTAATTCGATCGTTCTTAATTTAATTTCATAACTGCTTCGGCATGCTGGGAGGCTATTGTAAAGCCTTAGGCGCCTAAGACAGAGCCGCAAGAGAGAATGGTGTGCATGGAGCATACCATTAGTACATCTGCAGGGAAGCACTTTGTTCCAAATTTAAAGCTTGCCGGAGCAGTTATGAAATTAAATTAAGAACGATCGAAACAAGCAATTTATTCAAAAATAAAAAAACCCGGCTGAACTGAAAAGTTGGAAACAGCATTATCTTATCAATCACAAAATTAAATTACAATTTTATTAATAGGTATCTAGGTATCTAGGGTTCGATGCCGTGCGCATTTTCCTAAACGTTGTTGTGACAGTTGACACACAGATGGCTCTGTGTGTAAAATTAAAAGCGTGTAAGATATTTCTTAAATATGAGATATCTCCTAAATGGCTGAACCAATTTCGTTGCAGTTTGTTCTAAACGTTGCCTGTGACTAAATATAAAGTTTTAGTATGCATTTTGTTTAGCAATTCTGTTTAGGGCGAAAAATAGATTTTCAAAAATTTTGAGACTCGATTTAGTATTCGAAGACGTCATGTTAGATTTTTTTAAAAAATATATTTGATATCAGTCCACCAACTTCTTGATTTTGACATGGATTTCGATATGATGGCGTGATTTTCATTTTGAAAATTCACACATTGTTGCATTTTCTAGCCGCACTATTTGATTTATCGAAATAAAAAGTATCCTAGAGCACAATCGAGATAGAGACGATTCTAACGATACCTCATTCATCAAAATCCATCCAGCCGTTTAGGAGTAACGTGGTAATAAAGAATATTACTTACATACCCACGAACATACATAGAAACGCGCGATCTACATAACCCTGTCTGACTTGACAGTCAGCCGGGTAAAAATGGCACTATAATGTTTACAACTACTAATTTCATAGAAAATGTATGGGATGTGTTTTTTTGAATTATTGCAAAAACTTACGATTTGATTTGATAACTTACTTTGGGAGAAGTGTTCCTGGTGGGAAATAGAGTCGATTAAGAACAACTTGTTTTTTTTGACAAATGTAATTTTTTAGGCTAACTGTACTTTTTTTCAAAAATCTAAAAATGCAATTATTTTTTTCTTCAAAATAAAAGCGAAGTTTCCTAAGAACAAAACTTTCTAACTACAAGAGAAAAGGTAGCTACCCTTCAGTGACCGAGAATTTGCCACACCCTGTATAGGTATATTTTATATTTGGGTACCTACCTACCTAACTTTAAAAAAAAATTACCACCTTGGGAACCCAATATCTTTACAACCCCTTCATCGATTACGCTCATAGTATGCTCCACAGCAAATTACCATAGCACAACCTATTCTTCTTCTTCTTTCGTATGAGCAAGTGGCCAACTCTGGTGACGGAGTTTTTAGCACAACCTATTGACCTATCAAGTTTCAAACAGATTGGATATGCGGTTCGATAGTTATGCGAGATAGTCTATTAGAGATCATCATCCATTCCTTCCTTCCTCTGAGGGATTAACTAATTCATGCTAGAGTATTGTGACGTTTGACATTAGTGACGTTCCGTGAATCCCTCTCCCTCCCTAGCCGTCGAACCGAAAAAAAAAATACATGCCATTGCAATCGGTGTTGCCAATTTAGCGAAAGCTTTGTCGCTAGAAATAGCGACTTTTGCTATGGTGTTAGCAACTTAAAATAAGTTTTAGCGACAAAATATATTTATCGACTTATCTAGCGACTTTTCAACTTCAACCGGCACAGCACACCAAAACAGTATTAGGGCAAGTAGTGCAAGTCCACCCCGCTTCTGGTTAGAATCAGTTTTTAGCGACTTTCTAGCGACTTTTCAGATTAGATCTAGCGACTTGGATTTATTGGAGTTGGCAACACACTGATTGCATTTTGGTTTTGCTTTGACATACGTAACGTAAGTAGGTACGCAAAAGAGAGTGAATTTTTTTGGTATTTTAGGAAAAAACATTTAATTAGCAATTAAAAATGCAGGCTACGCGTCCCCTTTTGTCCAGGCTTCTTCAGTCGCAAGGTGAGAACTACATACCAACCTATTTATCTTATTTCACATAAATAAATCTAAAAGTTGATCATCGATTGACAACATTACTTTAGCTTTTAAAAACGTGTTTCTTTTGTTTTAGTTATGAAATTCCAAAAAACAATTTAAGTTACTTGTTAGGCACTCTATGCGTTTACGAATTTGATCTAAACTATTAAAATTCGTAATACAAACAGTTACATAACATCTTCAAAGATAACCCTATTGATGTAGGTAGGTAGGCAACAATATAGTGTTTATTCTGTAAAATACGTCTTTTACACACATAACATAGGTACATCTTTACTCACCAACTATAAACGGAAAAGTAAAATGTTATTAGGGCTTAGAATAGGTAAGAAAGTGTTGGTCCTTACCTATAATATATTTTACCTATTTTTTTAAAAATACTTTGATTTTTTAGGTGCATAGTATACAAAACCTATCGCCTAAACATTGTCTATCACCTATCATCTAAAAATTGTCACTAAACAGTGACTGGCCGCTCAACTCAGTTGGTTGAGGTTGAGGGTTCGATTCCCACCCATGACACATTATGTGTGATGAATGTAGATGTGTGTGTCTGGTTGTTATTGAGTGATATGTAAAGCTACAGGAGTGCTGTATGAGTTGTATTGATGTGTTGTGTATTTAACTGGCCTCTTAGCTCAGTTGGTAATAGCTCTGCCTTCTGAGCTGTAGGTCGTGGGTTCGATTCCTACCCAGGACAAACATTTGCATGATGAACATAGATGTTCGTTGCACATCGATGTTTCGTCTATTCTATCAGTTATCTGGTTCCCATAGTACAAGCTTTACTTAGTTTGGGGCTAGATGTCTGTGAAAATGTCCAGCAATATATATTTATTGAATGTCACTGTCAGTGCGTCGGTACCACGGTGGCGAGCACGTGAAGCCTCCTACAATGAACGAGCTGCCCGTGCCGAGCGGCTCCTGGCAGGCCAAGTACGACGCCGACCAGCGCCGCTTCAACGCCGTGCTGGTCTTCGGCGTCGCCTTCACCATCGGCTCCCTCATTGCGGTATCTACTTTTACTATCTTATTCACCAACAAGGTTGAAAGTCCTGGGTTTGGTCTAGAATTGTCAATTTTGGTTAAAAACAAGGTCTATTAGGTGAAAATATACATTAATTTTCATCTTTTTTCTAAATTTGCCCATATCCTTTTATAGTGTTGACTCAGGACCTTGATTTTAACACACTTAATAGGAACTATAGACCTCAGTATCTGGTATAAATTTCAACTTGCTAGGTTCCTGAGAAAATCGCTGGTGACACATGGACAGACGGCCAAAAGAGTGATCTTATAAGGGTTCCTTTTTTAACCTTTTGAGGTAAAAAAAGAATCATCCCGAGGCACCATTAATACTCAAATGCAAATGCTGAATATAGGCCATAGTGCCATAGCAACAATAACTGTGACTGGTAATAAGATAAGATAATATGCTATAAAAAAGTAAGTTATTTAAATGTAAGTTTTTATTTTTCAAAGATTGCAGAGAAAGAAGAGGAAAGATGTTTGATAAGAACAATAGGAAATGATGACCACAGCACTAAGAAGACACTTCATCACAAAACATAAGGCTAATATAGATTTTTTTTTCTTTCCAGGCCAAAACTTCAGGATTGGTCTACCTGAACTACTACCCCCCCAAGTCCATCGACTAAACTCTGCCGCTGTGATCGAGCGCCGCTGAACTTGTGCAACACTAAACATCTTTACCAAAAACAAATTGCATAATTTATTTCACAAATCCAGCGGTGGATGTTAAGTTATGCTAGTTTAAAATAGTTTTTATTTTCAAAAATCGATTTCCTATCATGGAATAAAAGAAAATGTAGAAAATAACATGCCTTTTATTGATGTCACATAACCTACTTTTTTATAAATACTTTTATACATAATACTTTACAAGTTGCGACGTATTTTAAGCAACAAATGTTTAGGATTTCTAATTTATCAATAATAATTCTCTAGAAACCTTCATGCGATTATAATCATTTGAGGATGTGAATAAACATTACAATCTTTAAGTGGTCCTTATTCGGATGCACTCACGAGCCTGTACATTTACTTTAGGTACTTCAATAAAATAATCATAAAGGTGGAAAAGGACATCGCGAGGCGTGTGGACGTGGGTGCTCACTGTGAGCACTTGTCGCATACGATCGTTGCGAACGCCGCCTCAGTGCGAGCTATGTATGCTTCAGGTGACGAACCATTCGCGACGCACGCCTCGCGATGTCCGTTTTCGCCTCAGAGCAAGTGGTGCCTGTCGGGTCAGTGTTCCCTCGCGATGTCCGAGAATGCGTCGAGTATGTGCTGTGTGGTGAGAGGCAACGCCAGCCCCGCCGCCGGGTAGCATGCAGCGATGCGCGCCTGGCAACACAAACATACAATACATAATAATACTATGTATAGAATGGCCTCTGATTATCACTGTCTGTGTGTAGTAAATATAACAAGTATTGCTGACCTGCAGCGCGCGATGTTGCGCGATGAACTCCTCCTGCATGGCGCGCCACACCACCTGACACACACACACAGATAATAATAACGTAGGTATATTACATTACTCTTGTACATTATAGGGAGTGGAAGGCTGCGTTTCCACCAGAGATGAGCGGTAATGCGTAGCGAGGGATGTGTTTTTAAAGAACCAATAGAATCGCTTCATTTACCTCGCCTCGGTCAGCACAGCTCTGGTGGAAACGGCTCAGCGGAGCTAGGTTTTTGCGCATACAAAACAAGCGAGGGATGTGTTGCGAGAAATGTGTTTAGAGGAATGTGTTGCGAGAAATGTGTACGAGGGATGTGTTGCGAGGAATGTGTTGTTGAATGACATGGTCACTACTCATTCATGTCGACACATTTCACAGCTTCACACATTAACACATCCTCGCACCACACATTAATGCGCATTTTCACAGCTCCGCTACATTCTCGCACGACACATTTCCATCGCACATCTCTGGTGGAAACACCCACACATTTTCACAGCACAGCTAGACATCCTCGCACGACACATTTCCATCGCACATCTCTGGTGGAAACGCAGCCTAACGCGCGTTTGTATCGTTCGCAGCGCGTTTGTTTTCATACAATAGCGAACCGTGGGGCAGCGCGTTCGCATCCAAAAAACGCAGTGTGTCCACTCCCATAAACAGTGACAAACTGACAAAATCATAAATTAAACTATTTATATCGCAAAAGGTAAATGAGCCAATTTTTTATTATTATAAGATCGTTGGAAGTAGTAAGAGTATTTTGTTGTATAATTGTAGTATAAATGAAAGATGACAAGACAGCAAGTTAGAGGAGTGAACTGGGTGGTAGTGAGTGAGGGGAGTGTGAGAGGGATGTACTGGGTGGTAGTGAGGGGTAGTGTAGTGTGAGAGGGATGTACTAGGTGGTAGTGAGGGGTAGTGTGAGAGGAATGTGCTAGGTGGTATAGTAGTGAGGGGTAGTGTGAGAGGAATGTGCTAGGTGGTATAGCAGTGAGGGGTAGTGTGAGAGGAATGTGCTAGGTGGTATAGTAGTGAGGGGTAGTGTGGGAGGAATGTGCTAGGTGGTATAGTAGTGAGGGGTAGTGTGGGAGGAATGTGCTAGGTGGTATAGCAGTGAGGGGTAGTGTGGGAGGAATGTGCTAGGTGGTATAGCAGTGAGGGGTAGTGTGGGAGGAATGTGCTAGGTGGTATAGCAGTGAGGGGTAGTGTGGGAGGAATGTGCTAGGTGGTAGTGTGAGAGGGATGTACCTGTAGCAGGCCGCTGTCCTCGCTGAGATGTTTCTCCACGGTGCGGTACAGTCGGTGCAGAGACTTGCGTACTGAAACATACCACCGACAACTGTCAACCACCATACCTGAACCCGTTCCACACTAACTTTTATAAACGAGCTGACGATGAACGCATATTGTGTCAATTGTGTGCCCTCGTATCGATACAAAAGTATCTGGAGCGTGCTTCAAACGTTCGAAGCGGCGGGGAAATGGATGTGTGAAGGTCACAACTCGTCGGAGGCTTCGCGTTCGATGTGCGTCCTGATGGCTCACAACGCGCGTCGTCAGCTCGTTTAAAACAGTCGTGCGCATCAAGGCATTACACAAATTATTGTTGAAATTTATTTAAAGAAGGGGTTATCAGATCATAAGTAATAAAATATATCTATCAAGAGCGGTACCTTCGTGCGCCGGGTAGAGCGCCAGCACGCGCTTCAGCTCGTGCTTACTGAACGCGGCGCGGTAGCACACCTCCTCCTCGCGCACGCCCATCGCCACCGCCTCCGACACGCCCTGCGACACGAGACACTATCAGCGGGGGGAGAGGGAGGGGGAGGCGGGGGGAGGCACCCGCACCCACCTCGAAGAACAGCGTCAGCTTCTCCAGCGGGCGGCCGAAGTACTGCGTGACGTAGGCGCGCAGCGCGTCCGCGTAGCGCGCCTTGCAGTCGCGCCGCGCCGCGTCCAGCGCCGGCACGCGCAGCGCCGCCAGCGCGCCGCCCAGCGCGTGGTAGTTCTCCAGCAGCAGCACGGCGCGCGGCGTGCGGCCCCCCGCCGGCGCGCCCGCGATGCACGCCAGCTGCGCCTCCGCCAGCGTCAGGTACCACCGCTCCAGCTCCGCGCGCCGCCCGCCCGCGAAGATGCGCTCGCAGCGCTCCGCCAGCGCCTCGAACTCGCGCACGCAGGGCAGCACGCCCGCGCGCGAGCGCCGCGCCGCCGCCCGGCACGCCTCCGGCAGCGCCGCCACGCGCTCCGCGACGCACCGGTCCGCCTGCCGCTTGCCCGCGACCGCCGCGCCGGCGAGCGCCGCGCGCGCCCACCGCGCCGCGCCCGCCGACCCCACCACGCGCCGACCCACGCACGCGACCACCACGAACGCGCCGCTGCAACCACACGACCCCGGTCAGAGCGCGCCCGCGCCGCGCCCCGCCTCGCCTCCCCCGCTCCCCGATACCCACTACTGGTCGTGCTTCTCGACCGCCTGCGTGAGCGCCAGCAGCGCCGGCTCCAGCGCGGGGAACAGCGCCTGCATGTACCGGCGCGACTCGGCGCCGCCGCGCGCGCCCCCCGCCTCGCCGTCCGCGTCGCTACCCTCCGCGCCGCCCTGCGGACCGAGCGTGTGAGCGTGACGCGGCGAGCCGGACCCCCCCGCCCCGCCCCGCCCCGCCTCGCCCCCCACCTTGACGTCGACGTCCAGCAGGAAGAACTGCGTGCAGAAGTCCTGCTCGGCGTTGCAGAGCGTCTCGACGAGCGCCAGCACGCCGTCCAGCAGGCGGTCGGCGGCGGCGTCGTCCGCGGCGGGCGCGGCGGCGAGCGCGGCGCGCGCCGCCTCGCACGCGCCGCGCACGCTGCGCTCGTACACGCGCGCCCAGCTCGCCGCGTACACCTTCGCGAGCGCGTCGAACGACCGCGCGTCCATCTCCTTCAGGCGGCGCATCAGCGGCGCCAGCGGCAGCAGCTCGGCGTGGTGCCGCGGCGCGACGGCGGGCGCGGCCGCCGCGGTCGCCTCGTTGCCGAGGTGGATCAGCAGGTTGTTGACGTGCCGCGCGAGCGCCGCCGCCAGCGCGTCCCGCGCGCGCGCCAGCCGCCGCAGCCGCTCGCGCACCGCGCCGAGCCGCCGCCGCGCCGCCGGCATCTCCGCCTCGCCGCGCAGCGCGCGCTGCAGCGCGTCGCACGCGGCCAGCGCGCGCGCGCGACCCTCCTCCGTGTTCAGCGGGATCTGCGGGCGAGGTGTGACGTCAGACCTCGCCGCGCGCCGCGCGGGGGGGGGGCGGGGCGGGACGCACCTCCGGCAGCGCGTCCAGGTCGCGCAGCGGCGGCGCGTCGAGCCAGGCGCTTATCTCGGTGAGCTCGCGCAGCAGCGCACGCGCGTTGGCGTCGGCGCGCGCGGCGCCGGAGCGCGCGTGCACGGCGTCGGTGGCCCCGCGCGCCAGCTCGTCGGCGCGGCGCAGGCGCTGCGCGAGCGCGGCGGCGTGCGCCCCGCCGGCGTCGAGCCGCGCGGCGAGCAGCGCGCCGCCGCCCTCGGTGGCCGCGGCCAGCATGCCGGCCACGTTGAGCGCGTCGAGGCGCGCCAGCTGTCCCCCGAGCCGCGCGACGCGTCGCTCGGGATCGTCGTCGGCCCCCTCGAGCAGCGCGCCCAGCGCGGCGGGACAGGCGCCCAGCGTCGCGACCGCCGCTCCGCCGCCGCCGCTCTGGAGGACGGATTCTTTTTCATGTACATAGACCACGAGGTGAAATACTCCAAGATACCGAGGGATCATCGATAAAGAAAGTACGTCACGCGTTAAGGGGTGGGAGGGGTCTTGAGTTTCGTGACATCACATTTCAAAATCTTATACATCTGTACTAAAATATCACTACCGACGAAAAACTTTTTTAATTTAATAATTTCTGAGATGTAAAATTGTAATATTATGTCATGTCACACTAGGGAGGGGGGGGGGGTCTCACAGATATGACCAACTGTGACAAGCACAGGTCAAAAAATCACAAAAGTAGTGTGACATACTTTATGGATGTTTTTATTTGGAGACCCAACAGCTTTTTTACACTAGGATTGAATTAGCTTTGGGAGGCCAATTAAAGATCAATCAAAGGTATAATGATAATTATTATTATGGAATTTTATCGTGTACCTTTTATTCCAATCAAAGGTAGTTTAATGTACTTAAAAGATATTTTTTTTTACATTTGGCAAGGTTAAAAGGATGAATTACAAAAGTGCACTGTACTTGTGATTAATGCTGGTGTTGGCTTGTAGTTTGTGTGTTTAATCACAATGCAGGGTGCCACTTTCTAACAACTGTGCAAGAGTACTAATATAATAAAGCGGAAGAGTTTGTTTGTTTGTTTGAATGTGCTAATCTCAGGAACTATCAGTTGGATTTGAAAAATTGAACAAGTAGAGAGGTACTCACAGAGTCATTTGGTTCCTTGCCTCCTTCCCAGTCTTTAGGAAGAGCTGGTTCTTCAAACTTCATCATAGCACCAACCAATGTACCTATCAACTTTTATTAACAAATACGCCCCCACTTGTTTATTATTTCAGTAAGATTTGTAAATTTTTCAGACTATGGCAAGTTGGAACTTAACATTTAAGTAGATAGGGAACGCAATTTGTAATGAATACTTAGGTACCTAGGTACCTATAGTCGTATTGTTCATTATACGGACTAAAAGTGAAGGAAAAAATGTCATTTTTCCTTCAATTTTGACATAAAACGTATCAAAACTAATCAAAATTGAAGGAAAAATGACATTTTTTCCTTCAATTTTAGTCCGTATAATGAGCAATACGACTATAAGTTTAAAGTTATGTTTTGTTTAGGTACTTTCCTACTTCTATTTTAAAAACAACAACAATCAATAATCATTCAAGTACAAAGCTATTTGAAGTCCAAAATCCACCGCTTCCAGCTCGTCTCGTTAGATAGAACTCCCACCAAAATCCTACTTCAATAATTCAAGTTCACCCAACAGCTTCTCCCTCGGTCCAGTCGACTCCATCCACGGGTAGAAATGTTCCTAGTCAGAAGCTTGGACTTGTATATAATCTGTGCTTTGATTGGAAATTGATTGGAAAACGATGTATGACATTTCGTTCTCCGCTCCTCAACTCTTCCGATTCCGAATGAGTTGCTATTTTGATGACAATGTCAATGTCAATGAATGATTGAGATCTTTGAGGGTAGGTCAAGGAATTTTTATACTAACGTAACTGGAACGCGCACTGATACAGGAAACGCGGTCCGCTTGAAATAAAACTTGGGCGCTGTGTCTCTTTCTTTTTGCAACTGTGTGAAAGAGACAAAGCACCCAAGAAAGCCTCTCAACAAGACCAACAATCCTTATAACCAAGATTAAATGATAATAGATCGTTGTGTAGTCGTGATAAGGTTCAAAATCCTTTGTACATTAAATGTCAGTCAGCATTCTACTATGTATGAAATTTCTTTGGGGTAGGTATCTCTGTGGATGTGGGTAGTCTGTGCTCTGCGGTCTAATGTCTAACGATCATTGTGTATTTAGTTTGTTGATTTTCCCCGCCTATTTCTGTTCCTTATTAGCTGCAAACGGTTTGTACCTTCAGTACCTACGATGTATTTTATGTGTTGTGTTAACTTGTGTTGTACCAGGTTGTACAAATTTGCGAAAGGCCGCTGTATTCCATATTCCCAGTGTGTAGTGTAATCAGACTCAAAAAGTGGCTCGATTGTTTATGCAGTGATTTGTTGAGAAACGTGAGTTTGAACGAGATTTCGAGAACGAGAACGAGACGCACTGGTCACATCACACATCACAGAAACCTAAGATTTATCAGTGTGTCTCTAGGTACTATATTATGCATGTAATATACCTACATATAAACCTTCCTGTTGAATCACTCTATCTATTAAAAAAACCGCATCAAAATCTGTTGCGTAGTTTTAAAGATCTAAGCATTGCTTAAATCTTTAAAACTACGCAACGGATTTTGATGATGTTTTTTTTTTACATAGGGACAGACAGCGGGAAGCAACTTTGTTTATTATACAATACCTATACCTACCTACTATGTAGTGTTAAGAAAAAATTTAAAAAATAATAATAAATGATTAACTATGTTTCGTTGTTTTCTATCAACAACACCTTTTTTCCCTTAGGCCACTGACCTCTACTATGGCATTGATCTCAATAGTACACATTGAGATCAATGCCTTAGAAATATTGAATGAAAAAAGCAATCCTACCAAATTAATTTGTTTGGTAGAATGACAATTCTGCTCGGTGCCGGTGTAGCAGAAAAAAAAAAGAAACGTCATACATCGTTTTCTGATAGCCAATCAGGAGCGAGTAACATCTATATAATCTGTGAACACAAGTCCACACTAAAATGTTCCCGACATTTCCATCTGATACGTAGTATCTCTACCTAATCTGTGACTCCATCCACCACTCCACTCCAACCAACCCAAATCAAACACAAAACAAAAAGAAGAAGCAGTGTTGCCAACTCCAATAAATCCAAGTCGCTAGAAAGTCAAATATAATAATAACTGATTCTAACCAAGAGCGGGGGGAGGGGGAATGTTATAAAACAAAAAAATGATGGTAGAAAAAAACCTAACGTTAAAGTCGGTCGAAAAACTAAAAACACTTCCTTTTAAAATAGGTAAAAGATCTTTTAAATATGAACAAGGTAAGCTAACTTAATTACAACGGCAATGGCAGTCTATTCTTTTACGTAAGTACTAGGTATTGAAAAATTACACATCATTAATTATGTAAAAATCATGTTGGCATATTTTTGGATTTTTTTTTTACACCATTCTAGCATATTCAGTGGTAGTTGAGTTGGCAACACTACTCAGCTCATGACATGACATGACATCAGACCGTCAGTCAGTTGTCAAGTCAGGCAGGAGGCAGGCCACCCACTCAGTCCAAACTTGTTGCTGTTTGTTTGTAAACGTGATTAATTTAATAATTCGCAATGAAATTTCGTTTCATAAAAAATAACTGGTTAGCCACTGTTTATTCGTCATTAAAACAAAAAGATTCTACAGCGAAGCTTTCTCTTCTAACGTGCAGGTTCTACAATGAGGTAGGAAGGAAGGAACTAATTTACGTAGTATCTGCGTACCTACCTACCTACCGACTCCTGCGCCAACTTTTCGCTTTTTGTGCAGGGTCCAGCTGCGGGTGTGGGTGCGCCGGCGACAGCGCCTGTGGAGAGTGAATTTCCGGCCCTGACGGACTCGCTGGGCCGGCGGCACGACTATCTGCGCATCTCGTTGACGGAGCGATGCAACCTGCGCTGTGAGTTCTTGTACCCTAGCTTTTTTTGCATCTCGACCGGTATGGAATTTAGGTACTTACTTACTCATAACAGCTGCTGTACGTGTCAGCTTCTCTGTTAGGTACGGTACCTAAATATCTGTTATTTACTTTTTAATATTTTTAAAATATATATTTTTTGTATTAATAGATACTTCATAATCTCTTATCATCCCACTGCTGGGCAAAGGTCTCCCTCAAATCTCTCCAACAACTCACTCGAAGACTCTTAGACCAATTTGGAAAATTCTTTTTTTGTTTGAAAGCTTTCCGATTGTTGCCACACACAAATATTTGATGAGGATCTGTCGAGGATCTTCAGAGTTATTTTACATTTCTAATTAAGCCACTTGGCTTTTTTTTTAAATTGTGAATTACAATTTAATTCTTCTGAAAATGAATAACTTTTTTGCAATTACTAAGGAAACAGGTTGTCCTAAATAGATTCAGATCCAATATTGATTTAGGTAGCAGTCAGTATTTGGTGTTTACTTACTTGCAGGTGTTTTGTATTGTAAGTGAGACTGAAGTCAAGCCACAGAGAAGTGAACACTGTGAGTACTGACTACCGGCCTGCTGTGTGTACATTTGAGTGGATAGCTTACATCATTTTTACATTGCTTCCATCTGACCTTGATGAACATCTGTCTTGTAGTTGTATTATAACTTTAAGTGAATATTGATTACTGTCTTGGTGTTGAATTGAATTGGCCTTGACTGTATTCCTAATTTACTGTTGCTATCTAAGTAGATTCCATTTTTGAACATTATTTAACTTTATTACCTACCTAATCCATGTAGATTCTTGCTCCAACGACAACGCAATATACTGTAGTTTATACCTATTTGTTAAAGTAAACTAAACCAACCATTAGGGATGTTGCTACATCAATTATTAAGTATTGAAATATACCAAAGTGAAATCATAACTGTGTTGACCTTCTCGTGGTTTATCAACCAATTTTGCTCCAAACTGTTTGAACTGAGTGATAAATTGATAATAATAGTAAAAGCATTTTGTTATGATATCTATCTATCACACTGCTCTGATGTATTGTATGGAATGCACTTGATTGGTCTAATCAATGAGACCATGTTGATTGCAGCAACAAATGCTACCTAAGGGAGTGTACACATTGCGTTTTCTGCAGCGCGTATTTGAGCTGCGCGTTTGTATCGATACAAACGCGCGTTCGCAACGCGTTTTTTACCATACAAAAGCGAACCGAGAGGGGGGCTGCGCGTTCGCATCGCGTTCGAATCGCGTTTGTATCGATACAAACGCGCTGCAAAAGGGAGGAGTTTAGGTCTGTACCTCACCATTTAGTCTCGATTTTTCTTTCTCTTTGGTCATGAGTTCGAATCGTATTTATCGTAACTTATGTCAAGACCATTATTGCCTTAGTTAGATAAATCTATTTATCATCATTCTGTTATTAAAGTGGGTATGTACCTACCCTAACTGTTGTGGGTATGAACTCAATATTGTGTGTTGCGGTCATGTAGGTTTCTATCTACCTAGTTGTAGCAAAGTAGACATAGCATGTAGTTATCTTCGGTGACGAACAATGACGGGGTTAGTTCGAGCGTGCATCGCTCAAACTGGCACCTGATGCACCGCGTTCGTGAGAGATCTGTTTCGTAGATGAGAGTTAAAAGATGTAGGCTCGGTGTGTATCAGCATCGGTATCGGTGACTTTGGTGTGCGACAGGTCAGTACTGCATGCCGGCGGAAGGCGTGCCTCTGTCGCGGCGCGATGCGCTGCTGTCGCGCGACGAACTGTCCACGGCGGTGCGCGCGCTGGCGGCCGCCGGCGTGCACAAGCTGCGTCTCACCGGCGGAGAGCCCACGCTGCGTCCGGACCTCGCCGACATCATCCGTGCGTATCCGCCCCCCCCCCCCCCCCCCTCCCTCTCCGACCTCACTCCCGTCTGACGAGAGCCGTGTGTGCGCAGAGGAGCTGGGCGCGATCGAGGGCATCCGCAGCGTGTCGATGACGACCAACGGGCTGGTGCTGACGCGGCGGCTGCCGGCGCTGGTGCGCGCGGGGCTCGCGGCGCTCAACGTGTCGCTGGACTCGCTGCGCGCCGACCGCTACGAGCGCATGTCGCGTCGTCCGGTACGTGGCGGGGCGGGGCGGGGCGGGACGCGACGGGACACGCGACGCTGACGGCGCGCCTGTTGCAGGGTCTCAAGCGGGTGCTGGCCGGCGTGGACCTGGCGCTGCAGCTGGGCGTGCCGGTCAAGATCAACACGGTGCTCATGAAGGGTGCGCCTCCGTCTCATCTCTCCGCTCGCCCGTCCGCTCCTCCGATGCTCGTACCTACATTCTGTTCTGCTTGTTCACTTAGGTTTCAACGACGACGAGATCTGCGACTTCGTCGAGTTCACCAAGGACCGGGAGGTGGAAGTCCGGTAGGTGTCGCGACGAGGTAGGTACGCGGGGTGCCGCGGTCGCCCTGTCGCGTGCCGTAGCGTAGGTCCGACGCTCGCTCCGCTCCGTATCGGGACCGGTTTCGCAGGTTGCCCGCTGATACCGCGGTTGCACTCTATAATAAGCTGCCATTTCATGTACGAAACTTAGATAGTGCTAAATTTAGTAGTATGATTAGAAAAATACTATTAGACAAATCATATTATAATCTTGACGAAGCACTTGCTGATGATCTTAATACATAGGAAATGTATAATTTATAATTTTATAAACCATCTTGATAGGTTTATTTTTATTCATAAATGTACGTGTAACTGACTTTTCCAAGTGTACTCTGTGTATCTTAATGGAATAAACTGATTCTGATTCTGATTCTGATTCTGATAACGAGGTAAACCGGTATCCGATGAAGCACATCAAACATTTACCTTTTTCGACCTTCCTTGGAGGGCATAAGTCATTGCACGTAAGGAAAGTAAGTTTTTTTGGTTCTGTTCTTAAATATTTGGAGGTAATTTTGCAATAATGTCCTGCCACACCGAGATCCAACCGAGCAACGTGATCATCTATCGAAGCGGGCAATATCCATCATTCTCATCTAATTTGAGTTAGCTATGCTACGAGTACCTACATCTGCTTCGGATCTGCTTTGAAGTGTTTGAATGCGTTCGATCGGTTGCGGCAGGTTCATCGAGTTCATGCCGTTCTCTGGCAACAAGTGGGAGGACTCGCGGCTGGTGCCGTACCGCGCCGCCCTGCGCGCCGTCACCGCGCGACACCCCGCCCTGCAGCCCGCCCTGCCCCGCCCGCACGACACGGCCCGGGTGCGTAGCCTCCCCTCGCCCCGCCTCGCCCCCCCGCCCCCCCCCCCCCCATCTAACCCGCGTGTCGCCGGCAGGTGTGGCGCGTGCCCGGCTACGCGGGCAGCGTGGGGTTCATCTCGTCGATGACGCAGCACTTCTGCGCGACCTGCAACCGCCTGCGCCTCACCGCCGACGGTAATCTCAAGGTAACGGACGCTCGCGATGTTCCATTCTCGTCCCGTTCCGTCTCCGTTGCGGTGCATTAAAGTAGAGCGGTGTGTCGGCAGGTGTGCCTGTTCGGCGCGGCGGAGGTGTCTCTGCGGGACGCGATCCGCGGCGGCGCCGACGCGACCTCGCTGCGCGCGCTGGTGCGCCGCGCCCTCCACCACAAGAAGCCCAGCCACGCCGGTGAGTGCCGGTGAGTGTGTCGCGGCGAGACGCGGCCTCTCCGACCGGTACGCGAGCGGACATCGGCGGCGCCGCTGCGGTCATCGACCTCGTACCGATCCTCGTGTTGGCCGAATCCGATATCGCGGTGGCGTCGGCATCGTATATTCGAAGGATCTCGAGATGCCTGAAGATCTGTGAGAATGTCTATCGCGTCTCGTCTCGGGGATACGTCCGTTACCATGTTTGTTTTATCTATCCTCGATTTATAGAATAGTGACAGTATTGTTTACTAGCTGACCCGGCAAACTTCGTATTGCTTCAAGCGTACCTAAATGGAGAGAAGCATGTATGTATAGAAAGAAGCAGAGAAGCTTGGAAGGAGAGAAGCAGGGAAGCATGAAAGAGAGAAAACCCATACCCATATCACCAAAAAGTTCCATAAAGGTCCTGACTCCATCATCATATCAGCATTGTGTTTCACTCATCAAGCTCTTTGATTTGATACCCATATCACTAAAAAGTTCTATGGAACAGGTCCTGACTCCATCATCAGATCAGCTTGCTGTCATCATATTATTACATTGTAGTCCAAACTTTACAGATATGCTGAGTTCCTACTTTCAACTCAATTGACCTTTTTATTGAGGAGATCTGTTGAACAGCTCCTGACTCCATCAGATCATGACCTTGAAACTTTTACGAGACAACATTTGTTTGGGGTGGTACCAAACAGTAAGAAAAGCTGGGGTAAAATTGCTAAGGGATGCTAGCTGGGGTGGAGACTCTAAAGAGAGATAAATAACCGAACTCGCCGAGTGTTTGACGTACACTGATTTATTGCTTTCATCACAAATTCGAACAATTATTGTAACTAGGGCAATGCTAGCTATGCTAAAAGTAAAATATTATTTCTACAAGTTTAAGCTGATTGTACATGTGTGAGTTAGCTCGTACAACATTTAAAGTACTTATCTACCTACTTTCTAACAAAAAAAAAGAATTACGCGTTAATGAAATACAACCATTTTTAATTTATTATTATACTGCGCTTCCAGTCCTCTAGATTAGTTGTTTTCTTAGTTATATTACTACTTGTAGTATCGCATAGTTACTACCACTCTGCACTAAGTTGAGAATTCAGACTTTTTTTTTTTTTTTTTGTGGGTACCTGTCTACCCCGCTCGGTAATCGGCCATCTTTCTTCATTCGCATTATAGTGCTCAAGCCACTCGCACTTCTCGCTCGTTATTTTCGCGTATATTTTCGAAAGTGTTTTTTATTTTACGTTTTATTTAAAAAATGAAGTGTTAACTGTGTTGTGCTCCAAGGAATTTTCTAAGGATCAAGGATGGGAGACTACGTCGATGTGACGACGTCGGGTACATTGGACCTGATTTTTACCAAATCACAAATCACGACATTGTGAGGATAGCGGTGCCAGCGGTACAGGTGATTACCTACCTATAATTTTTTACGTGTTTACGTAATGTAATAAATGCAATCTGAGCTGCCAGTAGACATACCTACCTATAATTTTTTACGTGTTTACGTAATGTAATAAATGCAATCTGAGCTGCCATTAGGGCTACCTCGCCGCATAGAAATAAATGCAATCTGAGCTGCCATTGGGGCTACCTCGCCGCATAGATACACGGTTGGCGTTCTTTCCGCTGGGGATCGTAACCTAACCTTTTATGAACAGATAACATTCGTTATCAAATTATACCTACATGTATTTACGTGCAATTTTTTACTTAGAAGCAAATTACCTAAGTACCTACATACTGAGATGGTTTATACATCACGTAGATCTGAGCTGTTTTCGCCGCATAAACTTACGGTTGACGTTCTTTCCCCTGGGGACTGCAACATAACTTTTTACAAACAATCATCAGCCTATTTGGACTACAGGCAGTGGAACAGGTATTTACCTTTCGGAGCAGTAATTGGGGCTGTTTCGCCGCATGGACTTACGGTTGGCGTTCTTTCCGCTGGTAACTGCAACCTAACCTTTTATTAACAATCACAGAATTGGTAAAGGCACTCCTACTTAAGGAGGATCGCTTGTATCGTTGCGGGTTCGAATCCCGTCGGAATTGAAAATTTTGATAAGATTGTTCCTTTTAAAATGAAATAATACCAAAGTGTGGTTTTCCACTGTAAAAATTAAAAAATTATAAGTACAGTATTTATCTTGCGATTTTTACGTATCGATGTATTCTGTGTAAATGCAGTCATTGGCGCTATCTCGCTGCATCGACCTACAGTTGGCGTGTTTTCTACTGGAGAAAAATATATACCTACCTAGACTAAAGTAGTCTTCCACTATACAAAGATACATTCTGTTTAGAATGAGATCAGCATCATCATTATCATAACTAGTCTGAACATCCACTAAGGATAATAAAATATTTACCTACCTATAAGTAGGTATCTAAGTAGGTAGTGTTTTTGTAAATTATTACATGACACTATAAAAGTTGGTGACTTCTCTATCATCATCAGTTTATTTTCAATAACGCACCGATGGTTAATTACATCTGTTTACGGTGGGATTTCTGACAGACACGTCTGTGATACAAAATCAAATCAAATTGTTTTAAAAAAGTATGTTTCAACTAAAACAATATTTTTATTGGTTTTTTGATACTCATCTACTTGACTCATTTGAGTCAGTTTAATGACGAACACAGGCCTAAGCCAAGTGCAAATCATTTACTAAACAACATTTCACCTAAATTACGAAGAAGAAGAAGAAGAAGAAGATTTCACCTAATCATCATTTAACCTAACGTTCAATGAATACAACAGTTGAAATAGTTTCATATGCCATAAAATTATTATTTGACATAATTTCATTTGTCCTAATTTTTATTAACTTAATTTCATTTGACTTAATTGTTATTTGACATTATTTCATTTGACCTAATTTTTATTTAACATAATTTCATTTGACCTAATTTTTTATTAACTTAATTTCATTTGACCTAATTGTTACTTGACATAATTTCATTTGACCTAATTTTTATTTAACACAAAATTTGTATTTCACATAATTTTATTTGACCAAATTATTATTTGCACATTTTATATTTAACGGGAATATATTTTTGAAGAGGTCCAATCCAAACCACAGACCGACGTGTCAAGTTTTTAAACCGCACTGCCTAGTAGGCATACAGTTTGCCGGACGGCACGCCACGTCGCGTCGTCGGTCGACGTCGGTCGCCCCAACTGCGTTCCTCGCAGCGAACCCCTGTGCGCCTCCGCGCCCTGCCTCCTCCGCCGCCATCGAGGCACGCGCACTCATCGCGGACGTCGTCGCAGCAACGCTGATACTGGATACCTACAGCTGAGTACCTCGACACCTTTCATATAAAAATAAATTGTCTCGTACAACAAACTTTCGCACTACCTATCCTATTAAGGATAAATAGGTATGAAATAATTTTTTCATGCACTCAGCCAGTAGTGATAAATTTCAATAAATTGACCATTTTAAGCTTAGGTACTAAAGTACTTATTTAGCTATTATTTATTATTTAGCTTCGTTACTGAATGGCAGCTCTTCATCTCAAAATTTTTTTATTACAAAAATTCACCAGGAGTCAAAGAAATAAAAAATTTCAAAGATTTTTGAAGATTTAAAAAATAAGTGACTTTAGTGTTAGCCTGCCCTGTCGTTGAATAGGTACGGCTGGTTACACATTAACAAATGGAAAGAGTCAACTCTTAATTTTAAAGACGGATATTAAAATAGGTTGAGTACCTATGTTATTTATGTGATTTCCTCAGTCCCCTCAGCCTGATATCAATTGGTAGCATATTAATAGAGATGTTACATCAATTTAGAAGGCGCTGAATTTTCTCTGTCTCTCTCTGACGCCTCAACTATGGGGTGTGGGAGTTTCCTAGAACGGCTGTACTGCGAGCGGTAGTGGTCAATAATGAAACAGAAAAATCTCATTAATTACAATTAATTAATTATTATTTTATTAATTAGGTATCTTGAGCTACTTGCTGTATTCAAAGCTCTTAAAAGTTTTTTGCTCGTAACATTATCTGACTTCCAGATACTTGTACGAATCGACAACACTGCCGCAATTCGCATACCTACAACAATTCAATAGACTGGAAAGTCCCGGGTGTTAAGTAATGTCTAAGACTGGAAAGTATTCAATATCCACGTTTCGCACAAATTATAAAATTTAATTTTGGTATTGGTGCTAAAGTAGAAGTTATGTGTTTTTGCGTGTTACATTTTCATCAATTTGTGATAACTTTTTGACAATTTTGTCTCAAGTAATTAGATTAAGTATGTCATCCTGACATAGAATCAGCTTATCAGAGTTAAGTGATACGGCCTTTGAAACTTTGACTTATCTTTTGATTCTTATATTGACAGTTTGCACTTTAGTTTTTTAATAATTTATCAATCAAAGATTGAGTATACTACTACCAATAGGTCTTGGCAAAGTGATTCTGAAGCACTGACTGTAGCTTCATTTACCATCTCTTGGACAAAGTAGAAATTTTATGCCTTTCCTTCCTTTCTTCTACTATTCTAGAAACGCTTGCAAAAATTATGACAAACAAAACTAGGAACATCATGGTAGGACCATACTGGCCTACACAACTGTAGTATCCGGTTTTTAAATCCCGTCTCATTACAGAAACTGAAAAATTGCATGCATTATTATCGTACTCCGGTTTCCGGATATGCAACTCAATTCCTGGCGCAGTATTCAAAACTCAGCGTTAGACATAATATTATACGCATAATTAGCAGACATTTCGACGAAATAATATGACACAAGATACTTGTATTTGATGATTATATTATACTGTTAAACTAAGTTACCTAAGTAATTGATTTTTATGACATTTCTGTACCTACTTCAAGTAGGCAATTTATTTTATGATACATCTTTTTAACGAGGGTTTTTACTATGAAACTTATTATTAAACTCGTGATCGGTCATGTCCTTAATTTTAGGACCACAATGACAATCATTTGAAAATTTTGTCTAAATGTGTATTCTTTCCAAGATAACTTCATTCTAGACCGTTCGTTCGTAACGGGTTCGTTGCTTAATAATAAATTTGTTGGTGAAACTAAATAAATGTCACTATGTTACTAGCTCTCGAGCACATTGAGATCATAACATTGTCTAAAAAACAATAAGAATTTATGAGATTAAATAGTAATAATTAAAATTTCATACAAAATTAAAACCTCAAGACTAGGTCATAATAAGCAACCAGTATCACCCCTACCTTTCTTGAATAAAAGGCCTACCTACTGCCTGAACAAAATTAATTTCAGCTCAATTCAATTCAATATAATTTATCGCTTCAAGTTGATTTAGAAAGTCTTATATTATTCCACACTATTAACGCTTACAGCACAGTTGCCATCTCACGAGCTCACTTAGTCGGTGTGAACATTAATACCGTCCGTTACACAGCCGGCTGGCTGGTACAAGCGGTCCATTACCTTTACTCGTTTCTTTAAATACATATACTATGTTTATATTCTATATAGTTGACCATGATACTATAGATCTGACTTATTCGGTGTTTGATTAATATCACAATAACTACCTACATGATTAAGTAGGTACTTAATTAAGTAAATCTAGTGATCTAAATTTTAAACAAGGATTTGCAAGATCTTAAGATCTTCTGTTGAACATGAAATGTTTAGTTACGGTTTATAATGAATACTTACCTCTAAGTTTTCAAAAAACCTACTTCTTAAGTTTTCAGAAACTGACAAGTTTGTTGATTGTTTTCCCTAATGACTCTCAAAGTCTACAAGTAGTAATATAACTAAGAAAACAACTAATCTAGAGGACTGGAAGCGCAGTATAATTAAGGATTAAACGAACTTACCTGTGAGTGAAGTTCTATCCTAATTATACTAGCGCCCAGTCCGAATAGATTAGTGTGTCCCGCCCGCCCAACGCGCGTGAAACACACACTTATCCCTCAATATTGCTTAATTAGGGAAAACATCAATAACATTGTTTGAGATTATTAACTCCTAACTATATGAAGAAAGATGGCCGATTACCGAGCGGGGTAGACAGGTACCCACAAAAAAAAAAAAAAAAAGTCTGAATTCTCAACTTAGTGCAGAGTGGTAGTAACTATGCGATACTACAAGTAGTAATATAACTAAGAAAACAACTAATCTATTCGGACTGGGCGCTAGTATAATTAGGATAGAACTTCACTCACAGGTAAGTTCGTTTAATCCTTAATTAACGGGACTTAATCGCGTAAATACAACCAGATACCTACTCATTTGACTTTCATCCCCTCTCCCTAGGGAACCGTGCTACGTAGTACTAGTATTTTGTGACCGTGCTAAATTTCGAGATAAAAAATATCCTATACCTACTGAACCTCGTAGTATGCACTCAAATCATGCCAAGTTTCATTTAAATCCATTCAGTAGTTTCGACGTGATGCGCGGTCAAGATACAAACAGACAGACATGAATGAAAAAAATTACAGTTTTGGCTTCAGTATCTATTTATAGAGTGCCCTCCAACAAAAAATATCTTCAATGTACAGAATTTGACCTGTTACAGTTTAAGTATTGATTAATGATATCTCAACGTCAAGATCGATCAAAGTCGATCTCTCGATCTCCATCCGTAGGTATGCAGAACCTCGCGCACATGGAGAACCGGCCCATGATCTTGATCGGCGGCTGACGCGTCTCCTCGGCGTCGGCGGCGGCGTCGGCGGGCCCGCGCGCCTCGCTCGCCGCGCCTACACCACGCGCGCGCCCCGCCGCGCGGGGGGGGAGGGGGGGGACCAGTCCGAGTGGGAGTCGGACGAGGAGGACGGGGAGGCGGGTCCGTTCTCGCACCTGGACGCGCGCGGCGCCGCGCGCATGGTGGACGTGGGCGACAAGCCGGCGACGCGGCGCCGCGCCCTGGCCGAGTGCAGCCTGCAGGTGAGCGCGCGCCTGCTGCGGCTGCTGCGCGACGCGCGCCTGCCCAAGGGGGACGCGCTGTGCGTGGCGCGCGTGGCGGGCGCGCTCGCCGCCAAGCGCGCCTCGGACCTGCTGCCGCTGTGCCACCCGCTGCCGCTGGAGCTGGCGCGCGTGCGCGTGCGTCTGCCGCGCGGCGTCGACGGACCGCTGCGCCTGCGCTGCGAGGTGCGCGTCACCGCGCGCACCGGCGCCGAGATGGAGGCGCTCACCGGCGTCGCGGTGGCCGCGCTCGCTCTCTACGACATGTGCAAGGCGGTCGACAAGGACATGCGCATCACGGACCTGCGCCTCGTGCGCAAGGAGGGCGGCCGCGGCGGGCCGTACCCGCCCGCCCCCCCCGCGCCGCCGGCCGCGCCCCCCGCCGCGCCGCGCCCCGCGCCCGCGTCCCCCGCGCCCGAGGGCGGCGAGACGTTCGCGCCGACCAACCTGATGCACTTCTAGACGCACGCGGTGAGCCGTCGCCGGACCGCAGCCGCGGGCGCCTCGCGCGGCTACCTATCGAACGACGTGAGAGCCAGGCTTCGGTATCTATCCCGGCTTGGCCGTTCCGCACGGACGCACCGATCTCCGAGGGTACCTACCCACCTACCCTTTATGATGTGAATCGAACCGATCGTTCGCGGGGCGTGTAAAGTGAACTATGAGATAGCGTCACCGCGCTGTTTCATAGTTTACTTTAATTAAAACATCATTTTATTAAAAGGGTGATAGTTCAGATTTTTTAATAAAAACAATTTCGATGTTTCACATCTGCCAGGCGTCCCGAGACGGCTCACTTTTTTACAAGTTAAACTAGTCGGTAATCATTTTTTTACAATTATTAATTCTAACTGATAAATAAGTGTAAATAAAATTTGGACTTACGCTCAGTTGGCGCTAGACAAAATATAATTTTCACAATCAACTGAGCATTAAAGATATTGTGGGCTACCTTGGTAATACTATATTTGCATCATTTCGTAGCAGACTGCAGACGACGCGACATGTCGCCGACGACACGACACGTCGCCCGCGCCGGACCGAATGGTAGACGAAACTGTCTGCGGTCGGCTACGAACTTGTACATACATTTAGTTAGGGAGATATTTTTTTACATCATGGTTGTTTAGTTTTGTTAAGCCGTTTTTAAAATGTAATTGGTATAGGGTAAACGACCCTAATTTTGGCCCCCCACCATTTATTATCACCCCTTTGATTTATCCTATTTATTAAGAAACAACCGAATCTCACAGTGCTTCAACTTATCGAAATCGATGAAAACAATCATTAGCTACAATATTGACAAACCAAATAACGAAAAATAAACATAGTGGCGTCGGTACAACAACATTAATAAAATGTCTCGATTTGAGCAGTGAGAAACTATGTTTTTGCTAAGGTAAGAGCTTTCTTAATTTTATCGAATCTAAGTTTATCAGGGGGTTTTACTTTGCTATAGTGTTTAAATCATTTCAACACATATTATTCGAGCTTCCTGAACACTAATTTTTAAGAATTACATTGTTTTCGTTCTTTTATTGCAGTGCCAACATTTGGTACAGCAAAATTAGTTTTTTCCATTTTATTGGCATTGATGACAATAATTGGTATTTCTGAGATTTCTATGAGTAGACCAATTATCGACACTAGGCCAATGTTTGAGCATAAGTCTGCTAATAATTGGTCTAACTAATGAATCAAACAAGAAAGAGAGGAATTTCAACCATATCAGCCAAACAACAGAAATTAGGAAGGAAACAACAAAAAAGTAAAAAAGTGTAACGAAACTTGTGTTACCTAAAAAGTTAGATACTGTGGAAATAACTTTAACTCACAAAAAGAAGACTGTAATCCGAATGAAAAACAAGACGAAAATAAGAAAATGATAGTGACTATGTTAATGTTATAACAGACAATTAATGAAACGAAGCAAAACAAAATACTGCATCTCAGCTGCACTATAGCTAAAATAGAGAATTTTTAGACTGAGTTTGATGACAAGATTGAAGAAAAATAATAAATAAGTCTTTACGGATGTATTTTAAACTCTCTTTCAGCGATTTCTTTCAATTTACTTAACAGTTAGAAGGGCCAATAAATTGGTCCAACTTATGCCAGTAATTAGTCAAAGTATGCCCATAATTGGTAAAATCATGTTTTTAAATAAACCGCAAAAAAATATATACAAAACTATGTTTAAGTACGTTTCCCATGTATTAAAAACATCAATTAACTTTCATTCTATCATTTTGACAACTTTTTTTTGTTTGCCACACATAACAAAGACAGTTATCATGATTTAAGTACATCAAGATCCTTAAAGGGCCAATAATTGGGGGTTTTACCCTACTTAACTACTCTATTATGTAGGTCGGCTCTAAAAGGTAGTTACACTAGAAATAAAAAGATATTTATATTTTTAGAGTTTTATATACAATCAATGTTCAGATATACATAAGGTCATAAATCGATTACCTCATCGATGGGGTAAAATTAACACATTCTATTTTTGCATTGTAATTTTAAATAAAATACTGCACCTCTATGCCAGTTCGAAAGGGTAACCCTACTTGTGCAGAAAGTGCACCTAGATTAAGCTTTCCGAGAATGTCTCCGGATGAGGTAACCGATCAATGTAAATATATTAAATGTTTGAAATAAACAATTATTGTATTTTAATTGCATCAATGTTAAGCACGGTTCACAAAGCATGATAAGACAGAAATCGGTAACATGAAAACGATCCACCCGAATCTAGCGAAGCACTCGTAAAGCGACAGGGTCCGATCGAGGGAAGGACCGTTCACTCGTTCACGTCCGGTCCGGTCGAGAGCGCAACGGGAGGCGGGTCGGGTCCTCGGGGCGCGGGTCAGGCGCTGGCGACGAGCACGTTGGGCTTGGCGGAGGCGTCGGCGTCGGGCTGCGCGGTGGGCGCGGCGGAGGCGTCGGGTCGGTCCAGGCGCTGCACGCGGATGTCGTGGCTCTGGATGTAGGCGTTGATCTCTGCGCCCTTGCGCGCCAGCTGCTCCTCGAGCGCGCGCATGGCCCGCGGCAGCTGGTCGCTGGTGGCCTGCAGCGTGGGCAGCACCTCGCCGACGGTGCGCTCGACCAGCACGCCGCCCACCATGCGGAAGCACTTGCGCCCTCCCTCCACGCCGCGCAGCGTCTCCATCACGATCCTGAAACCGGCCAAGGGACCATCACTCCTCTCGAACTCCTTTACGTGTTTCGTCCGAATCTATCCACCGGCTCGGACATCGTCGAGATGATCGTCCAAACTTTCATATTTAAAATATTATTAGGATGAAGATTGAACATGCCCATTTGAGGGCTCCCACACATAAACACGATACGACGTCGCGTCGTAAAACGATGCGGCGTCGGTTCACAATACGACGTCGCGTGTCGTGCAAATCTACGATGAGCATCAAGCACGATGCCGTCGATACAGTGAGGTAGTGTTTTAGTTCATTCCGAAAAATGGACCGCACTAGACGCATTCTGACATAGACGTTTTGTCCCATAGTACGGGACGCTGCTCGACTAGGGTAATTAGATGATCGACTTCAATACCATTCGTCATCTTTGAATTTTGAATAACAACTGCGCAGGATGGCATCGTGAGTTTCTAACGTCACGACGTCGTATCGTGCATCGTGTCGTAGATTTCCACGATGTGACGTCGTATCGTGAAACAACGCCGCATCGTTGTACGACACGACGTCGTATCGTGTTTATGTGTGGGAGCCCTGAGGAATCGAACATACTTAACGAGAAAATGCGGTTTCAAATAAACGATAAGCTCTCGTTACACTCACTTATGCTCGTTTAGATCCATTCCTAGTTCTGACAATTTGTTGGCTAATAATCTCTGTTCAGCTCGGAGTTCTTGGAAGTTTGCAAAAATTTCCTCATTCGTCTTGCCCTTTCCGCTTTTGGTGGCAGGTTTTGACATGATGGAGGCCAATCTGTTGGTACCTTGGAATAATAAGAAAATTAGGAATCTTCCTTTTTTATTGATCAAGCGATCGAAGACCTTAGTGGCGAGTTCGAGCAAGAGTTTGGGACCGATTTTGGTCTCTATCAAAGATAGACAGAGGGCTGAGTGTCTGTGTCAGTAGGCATGATAACTACATAAACTGATAAAAATATGCTTAAATTTTAAATGCTTTCGGTATTACGTTTTTATGGAAATTCGCCTGTCGCAGGCCTCTTAACATCTGCGTTCACCGTTCACAGCAGATTACCTTTTTTACCCGGCTGATTATAGACAGATGTTGATTGAGGTTAGAAAAGTGATCCTAGTCGGTGCTCGGTTCAAAACAGCGAAGATTGTAGATTATTCAAATGTGTTCTTTCGATCACACGATAAGAAATCACAAATAAATTTAAACACCGACTGAATTAACGTAAATTACATAGCACATTGAATGATTACTATGTATTAATTATTTATTAATAATAAAATAAAATAGCTATGGCATGACAGTGACAGATTGACTGATGCTATTTTACCGTTAATGAAGGGCAGGGTCGAAATCGAGCTATTGTTAATTTTGTTTGTTACGTATACCTACCTATATACCAAGAAGATTCTAAACTACGTAACTGGAGTGATGACTGACATTTAATGTACAAAGAATTTTGAACCTTATCACGACTACACAACGATCTATTATCATTTAATCTTGGTTATAAGGATTGTTGGTCTTGTTGAGAGGCTTTCTTGGGTGCTTTGTCTCTTTCACACTCGTTGTTGGATTAGTAGTGTGCCCATGTCATTTAAATTTCAGGATATTTTTACCTTATCGCGCTCGACAAAATCAGCGCTTGATTTCGATCCATGGTTTCGATCCTTGAATTAGATCCTTGAATTAGATCCTTGATTTTGATCCTTGATTTTGATTTCGATCCTTGGTTTCGATCTTGGATTTCGATCCTGGATTTCGATCCTTGATTCTTGAATTTTGAACCTTGAATCTGAAATCTTGAATCTTGAATCTTTGAAGTGACAGCTGTCAAACTTCAAATGACCATATCTCGGGAACTACTCGTCCTAGACTCCCCGTTCCCAGTTCAAATGAAAGCTATGACCAAGATCTTAATTTGAAGTGACAGCTGTCAAACTTCAGACGGCCATATCTTGGAAACTACTCGTCCTAGACTCCCCGTTCTCAGTTCAAATGAAAGCTATGACCAAGATCTTCATTTGAAGTGACAGCTGTCAAACTTCAAACGGCCATATCTTGGAAACTACTCGTCCTAGACTCCCCGTTCCCAGTTCAAATGAAAGCTAAGACCAAGATCTTCATTTGAAGTGACAGCTGTCAAACTTCAAACGGCCATATCTTGGAAACTACTCGTCCTAGACTCCCCGTTCCCAGTTCAAATGAAAGCTATGACCAAGATCTTCATTTGAAGTGACAGCTGTCAAACTTCAAATGGCCATATCTCGGGAACTACTCGTCCTAGACTCCCCGTTCTCAGTTCAAATGAAAGCTATGACCAAGATCTTCATTTGAAGTGACAGCTGTCAAACTTCAAACGGCCATATCTTGGAAACTACTCGTCCTAGACTCCCCGTTCCCAGTTCAAATGAAAGCTATGACCAAGATCTTCATTTGAAGTGACAGCTGTCAAACTTCAAATGGCCATACCTCGGGAACTACTCATCCTAGACTCTTCCTTTTTAGCTCAAATGAAAGCTATGACCAAGATCTACATTTTCAATTACAGCTGTCAAAATGACATCTGTCATCTGAAATGTAGGTCTTGTAGTACGAGAGCCGACCGCAAAAAACCAACGTCACTTGATACTAAGATAAGCTCCATGGCACACGCTCAAAAAAGTGGTGCTAAGCTTGGATCAATTAGTCAAAAGGCTCCGATTTGGCCGGAAGCACAAAAAAAGGGGCTACTTCCGGTGAAAAAAAACGTGTCAATTTACGTCATTTGATACTAATGGCAGACTTATGGCAGCAGTTACTAATTTATATGCAGTGACAGATAAATCTAGTCTGCCAGTTCCTGTATGGCCGGAAGTACTTGGCAGACTGTCTCAAAGCTGACGATTCGGACCCCTAATTTACGTCATCTGATACTAAGTTGAAAATAGTGGCAGATGTTAGATATCAACCTTACGTTTCAGTATAAATTAGTCTGCCAAGGCTATTTTGGCCGGAACATCTTCAAAATGTCAATTTAGTGATGATACTAAGAAGAAAAATTTTCGTTTTTTTTTTTGTTTATCAATGTTTAGACATTAGAATGAAATAATATTATGTATTTATTCATGTTAATATTATTATTATAACCTACTAGAAGCTTGCGACTTCAAAAGAAACTTCCACGAAACCATTACCTAGAATCGACATTTTTGTCAGCGAGCCATAAACAAACAAAATTAGTCGTCTGGCTTCAAATGTCGTGGCATAGACAAAACCGTGGGAGAGTATAAAAAATTAATAATTCTTATAAATGGTAATACGAAACTGTCGTGTTAGCGGTATCCAGGTTGATAAACTTATAACCTAAATATAAATTACTAGCTGCTGCCTGCGGCTTCGCTCACGTGGTACCCGGATAAAAAGTAGCCTATGTCACTCTCTAGCCCTCTAACTATCTCCACACAAAAAATCACGTCAATCCGTCGCTCTGTTTTGACGTGAAAGCAGGACAAATAAACAAACAAATAAACACACTTTCACATTTATAATATGGGTAGTAGACATGTGCGCCGTGCTGAAAATTGTCGGCGGCGGCGCGCTGCAGTTTTTCGTCCGGTGGCGGCGCGGCGCCGGCGGCGTGGCTTTTTTTTAAATAAAAATACACAAATAAAATCGATCTCTAACGTTTCACTACAACACAAATGACTAGGTACTTACGGATAATTATTATGTTAACAAATCGCGAAAGTTTAACAAGTTATAGGTACATACATAAAATCACGCCTCTTTCCCACAGGGGTAGGCAGAGACCACGAACTTCCACTTGCTACGATCCTGACACACCTCTTTCGCCTCATTCACTTATACTTATAGGTACTTACTGTTCAATAATACTCTAATCATAATCCATGATATCCAGACTAGAACTCTTACAACAACTTTACGATAAGCTGGGATCGTCTGAAGGGCAGAGGCTCGTCTACAAGGTAGCACGTTTAAGGGTCAAAGCGGCATAGGCTTAGACATTTCTAGGATGAAAGGTCTAAGGGCACAGGGGCTCGATTCCGGTAGGTACCGAACTTTTTATCAACCTCAACCAAAACTTCAACTAAAGCGACTGTTTCCATGACTACTAATAACAAACGACTCAGTTGTGGTGAGGTTTTGAACTTTGGCAGTACAAATTTTTGAAAAGCTATTCTACTATTCACCAAATGGCTGACATTTAAGAGTTCGAACCAAAACCAAAGCGGTTGTCATTTAATAGAATACAGGCCCTGGATATTTCCAAGTGCCCCTGTGTAAAAGACCCCCGGGGAAATCTATTGAGTATGCGAGGACCTTGCGGTGAAAGAGAGATGGTTTTCGTACTTCCACGACCTGCTGAACAAGTAGCATAGAGAGGTATCGCCACCGGACCTCCCTTTAAATCAAGGACTAGTATTGCCAAAAACGCCTGAAGAAGTAGAAAAAGCTCTTCGCCGCATGAAAAATCGGAAGCCGTCAGAATCGATCCCCATCGAGTCTCCATCGAGGCCACGCATGTCATCCACTACGAAGTCAAGCCAGCACTTCTTGGGTCCACCCCTTCTACCGGGGCCTGGCGGAGCCAACATAGCTGAGCATTTGTTCCCCACGTAGCTTGCCGGTTTCCGTAAGACGTGTAGATAGATAGATAGATAGATACGTTTATTTGCAAGAATATATGATACATTAGGTCTTATATTTAAAAGAGATGGCCGATTCCTTGAATAAATTTGCCCCACAGATGCCAACAGGAAAGAATGCTTGCGTCATGACCAAATTGGGATTTTTGGGTTTGTTTTTTTATTTTATAATGAGAGTCCATTCATCTTCTTCCTCTAAAAAGTGGGATTTAAAAGTTATTCTAATATAAAGCAGCAGGCTATGACGCCCAGCATGAACGGAGAACCTAGGAAACTATATTTTTAAGGTTCCTATAGTAAAAGCTTTGCTTACGTTGGGGATAGATGGCGCTGTGTGAACATTTACTTTTTCATTATTATTAGGACTAGCAGAATTTTAAGTGAAGTAGGTATAGAAAATAAATGACGCACACAGGTGCTCCCAGTACCTACAATTTCAAGTAAAAAAGAAAAGTACTTAGGAAAAATTGGGAATTTCATCAATAAAATTATCTACACTCGTGTGCAGTGATTCTGTACTAACCGCCTAAAATAAAATATGATATCTATAAATAAATAAAACAAAAAGCCTTTTATTTCTCTATAATTAACATTTTTTTCTTATCACTAATGCTTATAATCTAAGTAGGTACTAGAGAACCCCTAAGGTGAAGGCCTCCTCCAGAGCCAGTTTGGTCCAGCAGTTTTCTTGATGTCGTCGTCCCAGCGAGCGTATGGTCTTCCTATGCAGCGTCGACCTCTTGGACCCTCCCAATTTGTCACTCTCCTAGTCCATCTTCCATCTTGTAGACGGGCTACATGTCCAGCCCACTTCCATTTTAGTCTGTATGCATATCCCAAGGCGTCAGTACTTTTTGTAATTTTAAATAAAATATGATAAATCCTCATAAATCACTCATCACAACACAATCACACAACTGAAACTCAACGAAATTCCTTTTACATCTGTCAAATTCTTGTCCGTCTGTTTTGTTTACTATTTGAGTGTCATGTCAACCGCGAAAAAGAAGGTAGGTCTATCTGATAAAAATATTCTCTGTGATACCTAATAGCCCCTCCAGACTCTCGGCAAGAAACCCCGACAACACCCGAGAAGCGTGAATGTGAGGAGTTTCTCGCCTTCTTGTTCTCGCGCTTCGGTGTCGGTACCTATTTTTGGCCGAGACAAAGGATTTCAAACAGATCACGAGTGAGAAAATTGAGAGTGTGGATAATTTGTTTGTTCTTCGAGAAGTCTCGGTGAAACTTCTCGCCGTGAGTCTGGAGAGGCATTACGGACTGTAGTACCGGAAGTGACTAAAGTTACTAATAAAATAACATAATTATATTCCCACAGGGCACGAGATATCTAAGTATTCTGTATGTACCAGTTAATTTTGTGATATTTTATTTAAATTATACCTCGTTGCTTCATTATTCATATATGAATTTATACACTGTAGTATCCTTATCTACTTGGTAACTCCGCACAATTTTTAAAGATTTTTTAAACAATTACAAAAACGTATTTCCGGTCTACTCCACCCTAGCACGCCATCTTGTCTTTTGCTCATTCCTTTTTTGTGCGCGGTAACTTTCGCACGCGCGCTTCAAGCAAAGTGCGCAGTCTTTATTTAATCAAAATAAAATAAGAAAAATCGAAGAAAGTGAAGTATAATAACAAAAGTGAAAGTGTTAAATAAAAATCCCCGATGGATTCGTCGTCGAATGATAAAGGTTAGTAAAGTGTTTACTAAATCTTCGTATTTTTCCTACAAAGTGAGTTAATAACTTTGACAGAGTCCATTACTAAACGGACATCTGAGTTGACTGCGAGTCCTCTAAGCAGACAATTCGTACAATCTGAAACAGATGTAACGATCCCCTGCGAAATCATACATTATACCTAGGTACTTTGGTACTAAACTGGCATCCGGGTCGACTGCGAGTCTTCAAAGATGACCTAAACAGAAAATTCGTACAATCTAAAGAGATGTAACGATTCTCTGCCAAATTATAAAAATTAAGTACTTTGTTACTATACGGGCATCTGGGTTGACTGCGAGTCTTCAAAGATGACCTAAGCAGAAAATGCGTACAATCTGAAACAGATGTAACGCTCCTCTGCGAAATCATATAAGTAGGTACTTTAGTACTAAACTGGCATCTGGGTTGACTGCGAGTCTTCAAAGATGGCCTAAAGAGAAAATTCGTACAGTCTAAAACATATGTAACGATTCTCTATGAAATCATTATAAGTACTTTGGTACTACACGGGCATCTGGGTTGACTGCGAGTCTTCAAAGATGACCCATGCAGAAAATGCGTACAATCTAAAACAGATGTAACGATCCTCTGCGAAATAAATCATATAGCTACTTTGTTACTAAACTGGCATCTGGATTGACTGCGAGCCTTCAAAGATGATTTAATTTCATTTCATTTCACAGAAAATTCGTTCATTCTAAAACAGATGTAACGATCATCTGCGAATCATTACCTACTTTCGTACCAAACTAGCATCGGGGTCGATGACCTAAACATAAAAATCGTACAATCTGAAACAGATGTAACGATCCTATGCAAAATCATAAACTTTACAAAATGTAAGGGTTTATTTTATTTTTTTTCTTCAACTACCCTCAATTTCATATCTTCATAATCTAAATTGCAAATTGCAATTCTAGATAACGGAGATCATGGTGAAGCATATTATGCAATTCCCGAGTCAATTCCTACCGAACTAGACGTCGTACAAGATGCAGTAGGTACCGGAATGAAATGATGATCTTTACCTTAATGAAAATTCGTTTGTATCCAGTCTACAGGATGATCTCATGGCTAGTATAACACCTAGACGATTCACCTGACTAGGACGAAATATCATCATCATCATTGTCAGCTTGCAGTGACCCAATGCTGGGCATACGCCTCCTTTATCCTATACCTACCCCTAATCATAAAAATATAGGTACCTACTCAATAACTTATCGAAACATGGCTTTCCTTCTTCTTCTTCTTCAAGGAATGTCGAGGAAAAATTAATATAAATTGCGGAAGGAATACTGTCGACAGTCTACTACCAGACAATTGTCGGCTCCTTCAGCCATGGTTCCTAATCGTGATAAGACTCTCATGGCATCGCAACAGCTGGTTTCAGTCATTATCTACTGCCATCAACCGAGCCATACATGTGTTATATCAAGCATTTTAGCAATGGGTGTCAGTTGCTATGTGACTCACACTAGGTACTTATCAACACTAAGTCTATGTCTAATCTGTAAGCCCAACTCGTGTTTTAAATAAATAAATACAAAGTCTGATTTAGCTGATTTCATACAGTTTTTACAAATCGTTCTCACACAATACATAGTATTAATGTGAATTGAAACGGAACGAATCGCTGTTTGGCTCAACGCTAGCCTCACAACAGCTTCAGTGCCCTGCAACAGGTCTTCTTATCAGGTCACCTCTCCGGTATCTGTCAAACAGGGGGGGGGCGGGTGCGGCGAGGAGACCTCAGGTGTCCGCCTACCTTACACAGCATCAGCGCAACAGCTGCAGAAGCTCAGATCAAATCAGATCAGTCACAAATCGCGTGCCCCGGTGCAGATTCACCTAGCAGTACACGCGGGTAGACTTACCCTTTTTACGATAATTAGATAAAACCAAGCTTTACCTACTATACTATTTCAATCCACTGTAAATCAGTCCATAATACCTCAGAATAACTTTTCAGAAGTTGAAAACTTAATTATGCAGGTGGCCATTAATAAGTTAAAATAATGCAAAGTCCCAAAGACTTGTTTATTCCCAAGATTTTATTCCCAAGGTTTATTCCCACTCTTGAACCTAACGGTGATAAAACGTTTCATATTGAATTTGAAAACTTTAAACAAGTTAGTTCGAAACAAGCATTTTAAAATAGAGGATTACCAAAATGTGTGTAACCTAATCACCATCGACCTGAAAGATGCTTATTTTGTTTTGCCAGTTCGGCACTTTGATCTCAGGGTACCTACTAAAAATTAATAATTCAGTATTGTATTATAAATGTTGCTTGATAAATGCCTTACCATTTAGTTTAACATCAGCTACGATAAGTGTAGCTTAACACCTCAACAATCCTACAAATAGTTTTACTGGATTTATTTATTTGGGATTTATTTATAAAAAATTACAATACAGATTTTAGTCTAGGTCTTCCCTCTGATTAATGTTCTAAGAGTGCACAGGTGGTCACAAAGTTTATAAAACTACCATCATATTCGTAAAGTCGCCAAACGAGGCATTTTGATCGCCGCTTGCCCAGTGGTCAAATACGCCTTGATCAGGTTAGGGTGCTGTCTGTACAAAAGTGCCTCACAAAGAGCAAACCTTAAAATTAGGTAGGTACCTACTTAGAGTTTTGAAGTCTGGGCCCTTTATAGTTTTACTTCGTATTGATAACACACCAACTACGATCACTTATGTTAACCTTAGAGGATGTATACAATACACCTCACCTTAATGACTTACTCCGGCCACTTAAGAAGTTGTGTCAGGAGTGCAGCCTTTGGATTTTCACATCATATGTGAATACACAGCAAAACCACGTTGATACCGCCTCCAGAATAATAAATCCGGACACTGAGTGTTCCCTGTTCGATGAGGTTTTCACAATATTTTGGGCAACCACATTTAGATCTGTTCGCGTCACGAGATAACGCTAAGACCCATTTCATGGAAACGAGACCCTGACGCAGAAACCATTGACATATTTACCTTAATTTGACATGCCAATTATTTTAACTTTTTCTCCATTTCCTTTTAGCATAAAAAGCCTCAAGAAAACTACTAAGGATCAGGCATAAAGAATACTAGTGTATCCTTACTGGCCATCTCAACCATGGTTCCTACTCTTACAGAAACTATAGTCTCAAGACGTTATCTAATTAACTACCAATAAAAACCTCTATTTTAACGATCGTTATCCGGTACACAAGTAAGTACCTTATTCTGGTGGTCGCAAAGCTCTGCGTATATCGTTTATCGACTAATCATCGACAAATGTTGTCATCACTCTCTGACAGTACGATTAAGCAATAAAACACTTCACCCAGTTAAAGTGGGAACATTGTATTGCAATTGCAACGAAATCAACTGGATGCATTTGCAAGACATCAGTGTTTACATTTCTAATATCTTCGTATAATGTCAGTTTAATACCGTATGCGCATGCATAAGGTACCTAGTCTGAATTCTCATCGTTCTATTCTATTCTACCATATCTATACCTAATTACCTATCAGTCCTAATAGGAAATAATATTGTATTAGACCAGTGTGTAAAGCAGTTACATAAAGGTGCATGGTATAAATTGAACTCTATAATGCCCAAATACCTGGGAGCCTCAATTTATTGGCACTCAATCTTATTTAGATGATCTCGAAATAATAATCACAAAAAACTTATCTTATCAATTAAAAATTTAAATACACGTTATCTCTCTAGCTTTCTATCGCTCACAGGGTTCCCTTATTATGGGTGCAAAACATCGTCATCTCCGAGCATAAGGATTCTGAATACTGATGTTATGTTGTTTTCATGATGATCTCTATCAACCAATATTATTTCTGTCATGTTTTAAGGAGAATACAAATATATGCCCAGCACCAGACCTGTAGCTGGACATTTTCTAAGACTATATTTCTAAAACAAAATAATAAACAAAACTGTTAATGCAAAAGCGCCCACATTGAGCGGCTGCAACGCAGCCTATCAGCAGTTGTATTGAATATAAGTATTACTGCCCATAACACGCACCACGCGGCTAACAACATGCGCAAGATGCGGTTGGACTAGCTCGTCCAACGAATTTTCCAGGTCTTAACAGAATTATACTGATCAAAAGTGAATTCGCCTAAACTGTCTGTTTATTGTCACAAACTTAATAGGCCTACCTACTTTAATTGTTGTTTGATTTATTGTGATCAAAATAATTTAAGTTGATACAATAGGTAATCATTACGGGAAAAATGTCCTAAAATGTTATATTACTTTAAAATCCATAATTATTAAAATTATGCCTTTAATTTCAAAACTTTCGGCTCTTAACATCTACAGTGTATAAATTCATATATGAATAATGAAGCAACGAGGTATAATATATGATCAAACGAACTTCCAAGTGAAGTTCGATCATTATTATATGAGTTGCTTCATTAGAATATATGAAACCCTCCCACCCTTATAATAGCAAGTAAATATTAAATATTACCAATATTTAATATATTTTCCCATATAATAGAAAGTTTTGTAAACATATACAAGATAATTACTACTCTAAAAAATGAGCAAAAGACAAGATGGCGTGCTAGGGTGGAGTAGACCGGAAATACGTTTTTGTAATTGTTTAAAAAATCTTTAAAAATTGTGCGGAGTTACCAAGTAGATAAGGATACTACAGTGTATAAATTCATATATTCTAATGAAGCAACTCATATAATAATGATCGAACTTCACTTGGAAGTTCGTTTGATCATATATAATATTATTCAGACGCATAGTCTAATTCGATATTCGGCTCTGGGGCAGGATCCGGCCAGATTCTTTTATGTCCAATTACATTCTACCTCAGAGGCATGCAAATTTTTAATTAATATTAAATTTTAATTTTTAACTACCTACTTAATTGATTACCTACTTAATTATGTCACAAATTTAATAGTTGAAATTATAATAAGTTACTAAATTTCACAATTCAATGTCCCTATAATTAAAATACGAATTTAATGAATAATAACATTTACTAGACAGCCATTTTTTTAATTTTATATTAAATAGGTTACCTGAGAGGGTTTTTATGTCAACTGGAAGATTATTAAATATTTTAATTGTCATATAGTAAGCTTGGTTTTGTGTCATTTTTAAATTGTATTTTGGGTTGTGCAGTCTGTTGTTCGATATATCCCTTAGTCTTCTAGACCTTAATTCTTGATTTTTTATAAATAGTTCTGGATGCTGCTTAACGAGTTCTGCCGATTGTTTGATGTAGAGGCAAGGGAGAGGGAGTATGTGATACTTTTGAAAGAGTGGCTTACACGAATCTAAAAAATGTGCTCCGCACAAAGAACGAACGCATCTCTTCTGAGCCCTGAAAACTCTTTCTACGTCAACACTATTGCCCCATAAAAGGAGACCATATTGCAGAGCCGAACCTATATGGCCATGATATGCACTGAGTGCTGTTTCTATAGAAGCAGTTTCACGTAATCTTTTTAAAACGTATGCATATCTATTTAGTTTACAACATACAGAATCAATATGTGTCCGCCAGCTATTATTTGAGTCTAAATGTATTCCTAGAAATTTAAATGTAGTGACTTCGTCTATTTTAGAATTATTAAATTGAATGTCAAGTTCGAGTGGTAGCCGCCGAGTTGAGTGAAATTGCATAAACTTTGTTTTTGTCAGATTTACTTTTAGGTTATTATTACTAAGCCAATTTACTATGTCATTAATTCCTTCATGAATGTCATTTTCGAATGTGGTGATGTCATTACATTTAATTACTAAGGTTGTGTCATCAGCAAAAAGAACGGTCTGATGTTTAGTCGCGTCAGGCAGATCGTTTATATAAAGTAGAAACAGCTTGGGTCCGAGAATACTACCTTGAGGTACGCCAAATTCATTATGTCTAAATTCCGATCTATACGTATTTTTTTTCATAAAACGATCAACTCTAGTTAGTTCTACACATTGTTGCCTTTCTTTTAAATAACTTTCAAACCAGTCGTGAGCTGTACCTCTGATGCCGTATTTATAAAGTTTGGACATAAGTATCTCATGATGAACAAAATCGAAGGCCTTGCTCATGTCAAAGAACAATCTGTAAATCAAAAAACTGTAGGCGGCAGTCCTGCAATTTATCTGCTATATCACGAACATGGAGGCTGCCACGAATGCGATAGTTCCTGACGCGGTCCTTCCGCGTAACCCTACACATCCAGCGCGGCATATTCATCTCAGTGACCAGCAGTTCTTGCTTGTGCTGCTCAAGTACCGACCACGCTTCACTGCCATATCCTTTCAACTTAACTGGCATCTTGGGGTCACAGATACAGAATAGAATATTTTAACTGATTCGTGCGCTCGACCATGTCTTCTTCTAAGCGTACAGATGTGGGATCTGCTTTATTGCAAGCCAAGTACTCGGTCTTCGCCACGCCACGTTGAGTTTCAGACCACCGTTCTCAAGCGATTCCTTTCACGCATTCACACGTCTTACCAGAAGTCCTCTGTCCGCATCTGCCAGCGCGATATCGTCAGCATATATGAGTAACCAAGCCTCTCATGTCTGTCCCTGATACTGTCCGACACTACGTCTAATATCCCGCTGAACAAGAATGGGCTAAGGACGGTTCCCTGGTGTACTCCAACAGTGATGGGGAAGGGTTTGGTGTCACCAACAGCGGTCCTAACCACAGAATCGGAATCATGGTAGGTTCATGTCTCGGATGGTGTCAATATAAACCTCTGGTACACCTTTGGACCGTAATGTCCACTAGATCATCGCACGAGGAACACAGTTGAAGGTCTTCTCCATGTTCAAAAACAGGAAATATAGAGGTGTATTCTTCGTCCTGTATTTCTCCATGACGGTCCGTAGGGCAAAGACTGGATCTATGGTTCCGTGGCCAAGGCGAAAACCTCCTCCGAGACCGCACACTCTAGTCGGATCCGAGAGTCTCCTATCCGCTCAAAGAGTTTCATGGTGTGGGACATGATCTTTATACCGCGGTAGCTGTCACACTCTTGATAGATCCCTTGCCTTTGAAAACCGGAGTGATAGCACTTAGTCTTCTCTGGCGAGGGATCCCTCCAGTGTGCAGTATGTCAATCAATCAATCACAAACATCTACTTGCATGCGGTTGTAAAGATTTGTTAAGATGCCGACACCACACCACGAGGGCCCATTGCCTTCCAGGCCTCGATGGGGACTCGATGGGGATCGATTCTGACGGCTTCCGATTTTTCATGCGGCGAAGAGCTTTTTCTACTTCTTCAGGCGTTTTTGGCAGTACTAGTCCTTGATTGGGAGGTCCGGTGGCTATACCTCTCTATGCTGCTTGTTCAGCAGGTCGTGAAAGTACGAACGCCATCTCTCTTTCACCGCAAGGTATTAATGGTTAAAAGAACTTACCTGAAGTGAATTTCAACCATAATTATACTAGATGCTGCGTCCGAATAGATTTAAAGAATACCATGTAGTCCGCCTTCCATGTATAGCATCGCAACACTGTTTAGCGCTATTTTTTAGGCTAATTTTGAAGATCTGAAAAAATATTCAAACAGAAAAAATGAGAGTGTAACACTCGTTTCTGTTACTGTTTGTATACCCGCGGCGGGCGCATCATTCTTTTCAGAGCACGTTCAGCACGATCAGCATTCTGCAACATTCATTTATTTATTTGGGTTTGGCACAATAACCGCGAAGCACGCAGAATTGTTGTGCCTTTCAGGGTGGGCGGGAGTTTAAATCTATTCGGACGCAGCATCTAGTATAATTATGGTTGAAATTCACTTCAGGTAAGTTCTTTTAACCATTAATTATACGTCGATGCTGCGTCCTCTAGATTTAAAGAATACCATGTAGATGTTTAGCGTCTGTTGCAGAATGAACATAAAAAATCACAAATATAAGTTCATATACTTACTTAAGTATATTCAATATTTATAAGCATCATACGTAAGTATACTCTTATTAGTACTTATCAGTACTTCATTGATACAGCCTTAGAAAAGGGCGTGTCTTCAGTAGAAAGAAAGAAAACAAAATTATTTAAAAGTTTTTGCGAAACAGAGAAAGCGTCCTGTCCACCTGACCGTACTTTTAATAGTGTTTGTCAAGTGTCGATGGAGAACCCAGCCCGGCTAGTGGCGGAGGTGGCCGAGAAAGAAACAAATAAACACGGACACGTTCACTCCGCTCTCATGCAACGTATTTGTTTGATCCATCGAATAATTATTTGAAAGGTTGCGTTGTGGACAGGTTATTTCACAGTTAATATCAAATGATTTGTGTACGGAGGAGAATTCGACCATTTCTTTCTAAATAATGATATACCTACTAAGGTAGAATAGAGAATATATATATATAACAATACGTAGAATAAAGTCAAGGTCTAATAGTAATATTTGTAGATAAATTGATATAAAATATGGCAGATAAAGTCTGCGAGCGTTGTCTTGTTAACAACGTAGAAAAGGTACCAATTTTCTCGACAGTACATCCAGTGAGGTACCTAGAATGGTTGGATATTTCGATAATTGATTTGATATAATAAGTATATTCCAAGGCAATGCTCCTGCCAAGTCGAATCATATTTCGAAAAAAGTGGGTTTTCTTTTTTAGAAAATACCTGTAAAGTATCTACTATTGGTACATACCGTACTTTTCACTGGTGTGCACGAGTGTTCTTACCAATAACATTTATGATAACGCTGACCGTTACTAATTAAGTTCCTTCAACAGCTCCTTTTGAACTGTTCTGTCGAAAAAGTATTTCCCAAAAGTATTTAATCTAAATTATTTGATTGACAAAAGATATACCACTGCTTTAAAGTTAGATTATAATAAATTCAAAACGTGTTTTGATAAGGAATTATAAATTTTGTCAACGGAGTCACTAGGAATATGCCGTGTTTTAGATAGGTAGGTAGGTACGCCTGCTGCATAAATATGGCGCACGCCTGGGCAAGGTTGCGCCAAAACGGGTGATGTTCTCTTGGTTGACTAGGAAGAATAAGTATACCAGGAGCTTCGTCTTCTACAATTTATCAAAAAAACATTTCAGTACCAATGCATATAGAGGAAATGCGTAGAAGCAGTAGGTACTTCTCCTAATTTATAGCGAAAGACGTATCGATTACATTTTTCAATTTAACCTAGACGCAAATAAATTGGTATTTGGTTGACCTAACAATAAACTATAGAACATAAATATTATTAAAAAATAAAGTTATTATAACTACTCCAGATTACCTAGATGGCAAGTAAGTATTGCTTAGGATCCCGGTCTGAATCACTAATATTGCGGGATTATAATGTAAGAAGCAAAAATAGATATATTTATAGCTTGACAATTTTAAATAATAAATAAATATTGGTGGACATTTTTCACACAGCGCCATCAATCCCCAAACCAAGCAAAGGTAGTATCAGATAACTGATAGAATACCTATTGTACTTAATGGCAATACATTTTATTTTTGAAATTTGATTGAGTTGTGGAAATTATAGGTATTCCATCCATCCTATTTATATATGACAGCGGTAAGTACCTGTTATTGATTTTAAGTAGGTACCTATGAAAAAATTACTATGATAATAGTAGGTAACAATAACAACAATAATTTATTTAAAATACATTGTATGTAAAGATTACTGCAGTAGGTATAGCAGTAATTTTGACGAGATGATGTTTAAACCTAACAAGGCGGCTATGGTAAGCCGTTTCGGTTGCAGATCAGCGGTTGACCTCTAGTCATAATTATATATCATCAATCACCACTTATGACACCCCAACCATTAACTGACGGATCAGCACTTTATAGTTTGTAAATTGTAGATGTTGAAGAAGATATATATTTTGGGCTTTATGCTTCGAGCAGATATTTTTAAACACTTTCAGTGATTATAACAATATCTTTAATATCTAATACATTATTAACAATGAAAGATTTTTGACATAATTAAGTCTGATTTGTCTTTTTCTTTGTTGAAATACCTTTTATTTTTCGCGTTCAAAACGCTTTGTGTACCTACAATAGTTACACCGAGCCATATGCTCTGTACAGGATAAAATGCAGTGATTGTACATACTTATAAATTTAGCAAAATCACGAAAGGTATTAGAATCTTCGGTAATTGCAGTGACATAAAATATATATATCATTATATTGTGTTGATTTAAGCCTCATTTTTAAATATTTACGTAATTGAGTGGTTATCAAATAACGATCCCAAATGAGTTTACTTTATGTTATGTTTTTCATTCTATGTAGGTTGGTTGAGCTGATATAACATATCATCCAGATAAGCTACTAGTCTGCGACTTTGGGCTCTTAGAAATGATAATTATGATGAAATTATAAGCAATTAAAAGAAAAATATGCCCTTTTAAGATCATTAGTAGTCATGTAGGTAGATACGCCCATTATTTACCTACTAGCTTTTACAGTGTAAATATCCTCCATATTAAAATGGGGCGAAATGGTAATTACCATTATCAGTATTTGTTTAATGTTTTGACATAATATAAATCGCAGTATAGAAGGTGTCCTGTTTTGTTTATTTAACAATCAAAACTAGTGAAACAAACTGACCGGCCTACTCAGTACATGCTGATTTGCAACTAAAAGTCACCGTTGTAAAACTTAGGTACAAGTTTTGATACGGTGTTGCTCATTTCCACTTTAGGAAATGGTGGGTCACAGGCTTCGATATACTGTGGTAAGTATAAAATTTTTAAAAAAGAAGTTTAAAAGCCCTGCAATACAACTGGGTCATCAGTAATTGATAATCAGTTTTTGTATGGTAAAATTAAATTTTACCAGCGTGAGGTACCTCTATTGTCGTCGACGGTTGCGGGACTTGTTCGGTGGCGGCTTGCGATGTAGCGGCGGCGGCGGAAGGTCTGACGGCCGTATTGAACTCGAACTCCTCATCGTCGACGTGGACGGCTGCTGCTCGTAGTAGGTACCGGTTCTGGATTGCAGATGTCTTCACGGTGTTTTGACGGCGTAGGAATCGCAAAGTTTCCGATCCAGAAAATTTAAGTTGGGATCTGTTCTACGAGATACTGGATTTATTAATTTGTCAGCTTGACGTTTCGATGACCTTTGTCATGGTGAGAGACTAACAACATATATGGCACTTCCGACAATTTCTTGATGATCTCAAGTTTGGCAACGTCATACCTACGTACAGTGTCGGGTAGGTATTTTGTGAGGTTAACTGGACCAGTTATATATGTATTCGTGGTCCCAGCGTTGTCCCAGCGATTTTTGGAAATCTCTTATCGGTTCACAATAAGTAAAAAATATAATCATAGTAAATAATTAAGTAAGACAGCACTTACCTAAGGGATGCCTTTCGGAGTATGTACTAGCAACAATTCTCAGGAATCAGCAACTTTTCTTTCGGGGAGTCCCTCCAGCTCCTCTTCCCGTCGAGACCGTCCAGCAGTATCTTCCCCAACGTTTGGAGATTTTTAGTGGGGTTTTTTCACCCCATTTTTCATCATAACATTTCCAAGATTTCATCTGGTACTGGCACCGCATGGGAGCCAACAAACTGCCGTGCAGTTGGCACGCTCTTGCGAACTGAGACTGATGAAGCCTCACCCATCACGTGGACGTCGTACTTGGCTCTGGCTAATCTTCCTCTAGAAGGCCATCATCCGATCGGCATGTCGGAATATTGGACGAGTTTCTCTCGTCACTTAGGCACATTTTAGACGGACACCGGAATTTGTATAGAAAAAATTATAATAATATAATAATGTAGGTACATTATATTTTTCTATATTCCTTACATCGGCATTGCGTAGATATCCTCACGTTAAGAAAATAAAATTAATTATTCTATTGTAAATCTCGAATCGCCACGTTAAGGGATAAAAGTTATGTCATCAGGTTATTACCTGTGTATATTATGTTCAGGTAGCATTTGTGAATAGTCAAATTGTGCTTAGTAGTAACCACACCGGAGTTTCTGATCTATGATTATGATCTGTAGGTATAGAAGAAATAAATCCTCTAAGCTTCTTACTTTCTGGATGGCATCGCGTACCACCACGTTAAGAAAGTAAAATGTATTATTCCAGGGTAATATCACGTATCACCACGCTAAGGAATAAAAAATGTATTATTCCAGGATAATATCACGTATTACCACGCTAAGGAATAAAAATTTTGTAACCATCAGGATAATATCTCGTATTATCACATTAAGAGGTACGTAAGTGTGAGTAGTTGTGCTAACCTTTATTTTGCTCCAATTTTCTTTCTTCGAATCGTAGAATTCTTTGGATGAATATCACTATCACTCCATAACAACTTTTTTACTCTCCATAAACTCCATAAACTCCATACAACAACATTCACTTTGCAAAAATTATCACTTTGAATAATCGAGTCGATGTTGACGATGCGGAACACGAAAAACGAATGATGCGCCCGCCGCGGGTATACAAACAGTAACAGAAACGAGTGTTACACTCTCATTTTTTCTGTTTGAATATTTTTTCAGATCTTCAAAATTAGCCTAAAAAATAGCGCTAAACAGTGTTGCGATGCTATACATGGAAGGCGGACTACATGGTATTCTTTAAATCTAGAGGACGCAGCATCGACGTATAATTACATACTTAATAGATTTCCACGGGGGTCTTTTACACAGGGGCACTTGGAAATATCCAGTGCCCTTAGACCTTTCATCCTAGAAATGTCTAAGCCTATGCCGCTTTGACCCTTAAACGTGCTACCTTGTAGACGAGCTTCTGCCCTTCAGACGATCCCAGCTTATCGTAAAGTTGTTGTAAAAGATCTAGGCTGGATATCATGGATTATGATTAGAGTATTATTGAACAGTAAGTACCTATAAGTATAAGTGAATGAGGCGAAAGAGGTGTGTCAGGATCGTAGCAAGTGTAAGTTCGTGGTTTCTGCCTACCCCTGTGGGAAAGAGGCGTGATTTTATGTATGTAGGGTGGGTTGTCCACCTGTGAACCAGGCAGATGCAATGAGCCACCGCTATATTTCAAAAATGTGACATTGCCGTTCTTTACGAATACTGCCAACAGGAACGCATACGCACCCCTCACTCTCTCCCCAAATTGCAAGCAGCGCAAGCTTAAGACGTACGCCCAGTGATCGAATTTATAAAAATGTATCACAAAACCAAGTTTTTTGTGTTGATTTCATTCTTTTTCTACATTTTTTGGGTGTTACCTACAGTTTTTTTTGCCTGTTACGTATGATTACACATACATAACGTTGTAAATTACACTATAGTTAGTTTGCTGTATCATCATTTACCAGGTGAAATTCTGAGGTTTGTTTTGTCAATGGGGTGTGTCCAGCAATGAGCCATGACATAGTGTCCTGCATTGAACCATAGTTCTCACATACATTTTCCCAGTCCGAGCTGCACCTACCATTAATATACGTTGAGAAACTAAACCACCTACTTATTACAACTAGATTTGTATGATAACCTACTTATAATTTGTATTATGGTAAAAAAAAACCATATTGCTTGATGACAATACATAGATTTTATTAAGACTAAGATACTCAAACCTAAATATAATTAACTGTACCTCTACCGGCTTATATTTCGTAGTGAGTAATAATTTTGCTGATAGGTAATAATAATAAAGTAAAAACATTGCCCTTTCTCTTGGTAAATAGGTGGTTCATTGCAGAATTCGGTCTGGTTCAATGCGTACCACCCGTGTTACGCAATGAACCAATTCTCATTTTTTGCTAAATCTGTATTTCTAAGAAATCTAAAGATTATATGAATAAACTAATAATGCACAATCTTAGCCAGATTAATCACCTTACTTCACGCCAAATCTTAGGTCCGTAAGTCAAAAAATGTAAAAGATATGGATGTTTGAATTTTACCTGGTTCATTGCTGGACAACCCACCCTACCTATAACTTGTTAAACTTTCGCGATTTGTTAACATAATAATTATCCGTAAGTACCTAGTCATTTGTGTTGTAGTGAAACGTTAGAGATCGATTTTATTAGTGTATTTTTATTTAAAAAAAAAGCCACGCCGCCGGCGCCGCGCCGCCACCGGACGAAAAACTGCAGCGCGCCGCCGCCGACAATTTTCAGCGCGGCGGACATGTCTACTACCCATATTATAAATGTGAAAGTGTGTTTATTTGTTTGTTTATTTGTCCTGCTTTCACGTCAAAACAGAGCGACGGATTGACGTGATTTTTTTGTGTGGAGATAGTTAGAGGGCTAGAGAGTGACATAGGCTACTTTTTATCCGGGTACCACGTGAGCGAAGCCACGGGCAGCTTCTAGTAGGTTATAATAATAATATTAACATGAATAAATACATAATATTATTTCATTCTAATGTCTAAACATTGATAAACAAAAAAAAAATCGAAAATTTTTCTTCTTAGTATCATCACTAAATTGACATTTTGAAGATGTTCCGGCCAAAATAGCCTTGGCAGACTAATTTATACTGAAACGTAGGGTTGATATCTAACATCTGCCACTATTTTCAACTTAGTATCAGATGACGTAAATTAGGGGTCCGAATCGTCAGCTTTGAGACAGTCTGCCAAGTACTTCCGGCCATACAGGAACTGGCAGACTAGATTTATCTGTCACTGCATATAAATTAGTAACTGCTGCCATAAGTCTGCCATTAGTATCAAATGACGTAAATTGACACGTTTTTTTTCACCGGAAGTAGCCCCTTTTTTTGTGCTTCCGGCCAAATCGGAGCCTTTTGACTAATTGATCCAAGCTTAGCACCACTTTTTTGAGCGTGTGCCATGGAGCTTATCTTAGTATCAAGTGACGTTGGTTTTTTGCGGTCGGCTCTCGTACTACAAGACCTACATTTCAGATGACAGATGTCATTTTGACAGCTGTAATTGAAAATGTAGATCTTGGTCATAGCTTTCATTTGAGCTAAAAAGGAAGAGTCTAGGATGAGTAGTTCCCGAGGTATGGCCATTTGAAGTTTGACAGCTGTCACTTCAAATGAAGATCTTGGTCATAGCTTTCATTTGAACTGGGAACGGGGAGTCTAGGACGAGTAGTTTCCAAGATATCGACGGCCCCACCGAATAAACGTGCAAAGGCTCTTGCCGTAATATTTTTTTTTTCGATTTTTGCATTTATCGGCTTAAAATACACCTTCTCAATTTTTTTTAGATTTTTTTACCAATTAATATTGAATTTATTGTATTCTCAATTTTTATTCTACGGAAAATAAGAACACCAAACTCACACGAATATTGCAATAATGTGATTGGCACACCGTCAACTCTCATACATTTCATGCAAACTTACTTTGGAATACTATGCGTCGGAAATAAAAATTTGTAAAACTATTTTGCACTTTTAATATGCATCGTTAAATACAAGAAAAACCGTGCAACTATCTAATAATAAACATTGCCAAATCCTAATGTCCACAGTAAAACAGAGCAATAACAAGATACACTTTTAGGTAATTACATATTTTCCCACGAATAATAGTGCAAACATTGAATACGAACAGCCGGCAAAGTTTAGTTACCAGAATAAACGTGTAAAAGGGGTTTTTTATTAATTTCTCGTAAACTATCAATATTTTCGTAATTTTTTTTTGGAAGAAATAAAGGTTGTTTTTTTGTCTTTAATTTGGTAGAACATTATATTGATGTAAATCTAACCAATAATGAGTTATTCGTTTTTAGGCTCTCCTGTAAAGTTACTGTTTTGACTTTGCACGTTTATTCGGTGGGACCGTCGATATGGCCGTTTGAAGTTTGACAGCTGTCACTTCAAATGAAGATCTTGGTCATAGCTTTCATTTGAACTGAGAACGGGGAGTCTAGGACGAGTAGTTCCCGAGATATGGCCATTTGAAGTTTGACAGCTGTCACTTCAAATGAAGATCTTGGTCATAGCTTTCATTTAAACTTTGAACGGGGAGTCTAGGACGAGTAGTTTCCAAGATATGGCCGTTTGAAGTTTGACAGCTGTCACTTCAAATGAAGATCTTGGTCATAGCTTTCATTTGAACTGGGAACGGGGAGTCTAGGACGAGTAGTTTCCAAGATATGGCCGTTTGAAGTTTGACAGCTGTCATTTCAAATGAAGATCTTGGTCATAGCTTTCATTTGAACTGAGAACGGGGAGACTAGGACGAGTAGTTCCCGAGATATTGCCATTTGAAGTTTGACAGCTGTCACTTCAAATGAAGATCTTGGTCATAGCTTTCATTTGAACTGAGAACGGGGAGTCTAGGACGAGTAGTTCCCGAGATATGGCCATTTGAAGTTTGACAGCTGTCACTTCAAATGAAGATCTTGGTCATAGCTTTCATTTAAACTTTGAACGGGGAGTCTAGGACGAGTAGTTTCCAAGATATGGCCGTTTGAAGTTTGACAGCTGTCACTTCAAATGAAGATCTTGGTCATAGCTTTCATTTGAACTGAGAACGGGGAGTCTAGGACGAGTAGTTCCCGAGATATGGCCATTTGAAGTTTGACAGCTGTCACTTCAAATGAAGATCTTGGTCTTAGCTTTCATTTGAACTGAGAACGGGGAGTCTAGGACGAGTAGTTCCCGAGATATGGCGGTTTTAAGTTTGACAGCTGTCACTTCAAAGATACAAGATTCAAAATTTCATTTTTCAGATTCAAGAATCAAGATTCAAGAATCAAAATGAAGGATCAAAATTGTATCAGTATTTTAATTCAAAAATCATGCGCTGAAACATCACGTAAATCAGAAAATGATGGAAAAGGCCCCTTAGGGACTAGGAATGTTTAGTTTATGGTCACCCTTTAGAAAGAGACACACCGCCCAAGTTTTCTTTCTCAAGCGGACCTTGTTTTCTGTCTCAGTCAGTGTTCCAGGTACGTAGTATAGAAATTCCTTGCTACCTACCAACCAACGTTAAATAATTAGTAGGTAGGTTAGGTAAGATTAAATGAAATAGGTACCTGCTAAAAGCCTGCTAACAATAAAAAATAAATAGGCAACCTACACAGTTAGTGCTAATTTATTTTAAAACTCCCGAATTTGCAGGAAATCCCCCCATTTGGCATCACTCCCTATTTGTCTGCGGTTTGGTCTGTCTGTGTCGACAAACACCGCAAACAGCAAACGAAGTCCCAAACACCAACCACAATCACCCAACACAAACAGCCATCCACATGCTTGGCGAACGTGCATAACATTCCGAATCGGCAAACATAAATCCTTTGATCTGGCAAGAAAACCGACACCGATGCCGAACACTGCCCAACACAAACACAAACAGGCAAACAACGACAAACACCCATCCACACGTCCGTGTTTGCTGTTTGCTGTTGGCTGTTTGCCATTGTTTGTCGTTGTTTGCCTGTTTGTGTTTGTGTTGGGCAGTGTTCGGCATCGGTGTCGGTTTTCTTGCCAGAAGGATTTATGTTTGCCGATTCGGAATGTTATGAACGTTCGCCAAGCATGTGGATGGCTGTTTGTGTTGGGTGATTGTGGTTGGTGTTTGGGACTTCGTTTGCTGTTTGCGGTGTTTGTGACAAACAGCCAGCGTGTGGATGCCCCTTTAGCTCTTTAATCTGTGACTTATGTACCTAGCAAAATGTCATCGGCCAGCTGAGCAGTGGCAGTGTGTGAAATAAACGTAAAACGGTTAATATTATAATAATTGTTTGTTGTTAACCTCAGAATATTAACATACAAAGTACAAACTAGTGGCTTTGGGAGCTGTAGAGATCTCGCGAGTTTATCTTTGCATAGCTTAAAACAAAATAAATGTTCACAATTAAGTAGGTATCTAGTTTTGTGATGAGAAGCTGGTCCCAGGTTCTCCATCAAACTCTACGTAGTTATTATTATTAAGGGCTGGTTCTACTGGTAAAAAATCTAAAGGTGAGCAATATTACTGCAATAGAGGAGCTATTCTGCTCATTACGATGAAGATCCTCATCAGATCTTCACTAGGTATATTTTTATGAGACCAACTTAACGTTAGGTACAAACTTTCAAACAAAAAGAATCATCGAAATCGGATGTCTCTGAGGCGGAGATTTATCCAGAAGCCCACTTTTTGTCCCTTTTTGGAGGAAGTACCCCTCCAAAGAAAAATCCCTGATGACAAAAATTTATCGAATTGAATGAGCACATCACATGAACTGATTGAGAAATGCTACCTAGGGGAGAAGATACAGACTGACTGACAGACTGACAAATGGACAAAAGATTTTTTGGCCAATCTCGAAACAGATGCTTCGCTTGCATGGTCAATATCATAGGTCTATGACATATAGGGGATAGATAACAACAAATAATAATGTGTATGTAGGTACCTACTATTTCTGTTTAAGAATCAATGTCTCTGTTTCCTGCCTATGCTCCTGATGGAGACGGAAGTTTAAAACTTGAAGATGCAAAAGGGCTGAAGAGACAATGGACCCTGGAACTGGAGCAGGAGGCCCGGGAGGCCGTGCTGCTGGCGAGCGACGAGGACGAGCCGGAGCCAGCGCTCCCTGCGATACCGTCCGCACCCACTCTTGTCCCCAGTGATGAACCCTTCTACATCGATAAGAAGGCAGACAATGCCAATTTACGTGTAACCACCCTGTATTACCCAGGACGGCCCATGTAAGTGAACTAAAAAGTTTATGATATTGCAAGACAAAGATCCATAAGGGTAGCCTTTTCTTTTGTAGTTAGAAAGTTTTGTTGTTAAAAAAAAATATAGGTCTATCCATACCCATATTTATGGTAACCTATCAATCTTTCGAAAAACGATACACCGAATTTTGAAATCCATAAAACGTTTGATAGAAACTCGAAATCCAGATACTTTGTTTTACATAATTTTATTACTCCGATAAAACGTTACACAGGAGTCTCATTTGACAGAAACACTAGGAAATGTTAAAGGTAATAAAATAAAAAAACCGGTCAAGTGCGAGTCGAACTCGTACGCCGAGGGTTCCGTACCTAGCCATGGTGCCAATTAAGCTAGTCCGCTTAATTGTATGAGCGCCCATACAACTCGGAGGACAATTTTAATTGGCGTCAACTATGTATGGGAACACCCTTTAATTTTCAACTTTTTTAACTTTTTGGAATTTTTCCTTTATTTGTGCTATAAGACCTTGCTTTTTGCCAAATTTCGTTATTCTAGGTCAACGGGAACTACCATTTAGGTTTTCGACCCAAAACCTCTAGGGTACTTCCGGTTGACCTAGAATTGTCAATTTTGGTTACAAGCAAGGTCTTACAGCACAAGTAAAGGAAAAATTCCGAAAAATAAAAAAAATTGATAATTAAGGTAAGTTTTGGTACTCACAAGTTTTCACGAAAACCTAAATTTGCCTATATCTTTTTATAGTGTTGACTCAGGACCTTGATTTTTATACTCACAATAGGGACTATAGACCTTAGTATATGGTATAAATTTCAACTTGCTAGCTCTACCCGTTCCTGAGATAATCGATGGTGACACACGGACAGACAGACGGACAGACGGACAGACGGACAGACGGACAAGAAAGTGATCTTATAAGGGTTCCTTTTTTTACCTTTTAAGGTACGGAACCCTAAAAACAGTAACTAGGTACAATATTTATTAATCTATCTACAGTACTTCAAGCTACATAATGGATATCGGTCATTTAATTTTATGGTAGGTACCTAGTATTTATAACGCTCTGAATTATTACTAGATGGCGCTACTAGTAGGCGTTTAGAAAGATTGAATACATAATTTTGTAATAGGTCTTTCCTGAACCTGATTTTTCGGGATCACAAAATATATGGAAAACAAACATGCGGTAAAGTGAATTATCTGGATGTTAAAATTTCTGGAAAATGTTTAGATGTATTTTGTATTTCTGTCTTGTAAAAAAAAAACAAATGAAAATCTGGCTTAAGAATTCATGGAATTCGAATTCCTGGATTATTATTTTTTTTTTTTTTTTTTTTTTATTATTGGTTCTCTAAACTGGACATTACACAAAACTTAAAGCTATACATAATAACAAATTATAAAAACATAGGTGTATGACCTTCTAGAAGAGAACACAGCATGCTTAAGAATCTACACTAGAGTTTTATAAAATAAAATTTACTCTTTTTCAATTAGAACAAAATAAACAAAAATTAAATAATACTACCTACTTGTTTTGGAGGTGGGCGTTGAGACTGCTTCACAGTTTATAACTTTTGCAGTTTCACCGTTTTACTTGTATCTATTGTTCACTTTGTGTTTTTGTTCCGAATAAATAAATTTTATACTTTTATACTTTTTACTACTTACATACCTATTACAATTTCTGAGACAATCTCTTGATAGAAGAGACTGTAGTGTGAAAGATGTCTATATCATTACAGATATCATTGTAAAAAGAACACATTCTATTCAATGGTGAGTGTTGTCCATAGTTTGTACGACTAAAAGAAAGTTCGAACGTTTTTCTGTTAGAGAGACGGCTTGAAGAGCGAGGGATTGCAATTTGAATTTTTGCAAGTAAGCTAGGGCTATCAATTTTTCCACTTAGTAGTTTGTGCAAAAACACAATGTCCATTACGAATCTTCTGTGTTCGAGTGAGTCCATGTGGTAATGGGTGAGCCTAGAGTTATAGGAGTCCAAACTGCGACAAAGGTTATTTGCGTACGCAAGATGATAGAGGAAAGTTTTCTGAAGCCTTTCTATTCGTTTAATATGTACTTGATAAAAGGGACTCCAGACAGGACTACAGTATTCCAGTAGGCTGCGGACGTAGCAATTAAATAGGATAATAGGTATTTCAAAGTCTTTGAAAAATTTAGATTGTCGTATAACTATTATTATATTGCGGTTTCTTAACTTTAAAATGAAAACTTATGACACGGACTATCTATCTAACTGTGCCCGGCAACATCTTCTTCCTCTTCGTCTGAGAAGAAACTTCGCGGATGTAATTTACCTGTCACGTATTATTAATTCTTCTGTGGATTGCCCACCTCTTCTTAATAAAATACTTTTGTATGCCCCTATGCGAACATTTAGGAAGAGCAATCTTTTTTATCTTCCCTCAGTGCCCACTAACTATTGCCAAAACACTTATGTCTACCGAGCTCAAAAAATTTTCAATGATCTGGACAGAGAGCATGACCTCGACCCATTTAGCTGCAGTGTAGCATCTCTTAGAAACAAACTCAATGACACGTTCTTTGATCGATATAAACCGATCAAGGAGCGTGCTATTGGGTCTGATAAAGTGGATAAGTAGGTAGTCTCACTTTGTGTAGGTATTCAATTTTTATTGTTATTGTAGTCGTCGTGATTGCGAGTGATCTTTTAGTATTGTATGTATCATTATTTTTACCCGGCTGACTGTCAAGTCACCCGGGTTATGTAGATCGCGCGTTTCTATGTGGGTATGTATGTAATATTCTTTATTACCACGTTGCTCCTAAACGGCTGGATGGATTTTGATGAATGAGATATCGTTAGAATCGTCTCCATCTCGATTGTGCTCTAGTATACTTTTTATTTCGATAAATCAAATAGTGCGGCTAAAAAATGCAACAATGTGTGAATTTTCAAAATGAAAATCACGCTATCATATCAAAATCCATGTCAAAATCAAGAGGTTGGTGGACTGATATCACATATAATTTTTTTAAAAATCTAACATGACATCTTCGAAGACTAAATCGAGTCTCAAAATTTTTGAAAATCTATTTTTCGCCTTAAATAGAATTGCTAACCAAAACGCATACTAAAACTTTTTATTTAGTCACACGCAACGTTTAGAACAAACTGCATCGAAATTGGTTCAGCCATTTAGGAGATATCTCATATTTAAGAAATAACTTACGCATTAAATTTAGGTACTCACAGAGCCATCTGTGTGTCAACTGTGACAACAAGGTTTAGGAAAATGCGCACGGCATCGAACCCTAGATACCTACATAATAATAAAATTGTAATTTAATTTTGTTTTATGATTGATAAGATAATGCTGTTTCCAACTTTTCAGTTCAGCCGGGTTTTTTTATTTTTGAATAAATTGCTTGTTTATGTATTTAGTTAAGCGATATATCTCTTTTTTTGTCTTCATGTTACCTAATATGTCACTATTCGTGGAGACCTTTAAATGGCTTCTTAGTGGCCTAAGTTAGTTGCTATTTTGTTACTTTAAGCCGATGGTCTTCCTAAAATAAATAAATAAATAAAATAAATAAATAACAAATCCTGATAAACAAGCTCCTTTTTTTGTTAAATAATCGATATGGTCACGGAAATCTAATTTAGAGTCTACTAAGATACCAAGGTCGCGCATTGTAGTGACTTCTGTAATTGGAACATTGTTGATATAATACGTAGCAGAAGATGGATGTACCTTTCTGCTGAAATTAAGGTAAAAGCATTTAGTTGGATTTAGGACCATCAAGTTTTGCGCACACCACTCATCTAGGGCGTTAATATCGGCTTGCAGCTGTAATATATCATCAAATGAGCGAATTGTTTTGTACAGTTTAAGATCATCTGCAAACATTAAAGAATTCGATTTCAAATTTGCGCATAAATCGTTGATAAAAATAAGAAAGAAAATTGGTCCTAAATGCGAGCCCTGAGGCACACCTGAAGGAAACATCTTAGGCGGTGATTTAAAGCCACGCACCATGACAAGCTGGGATCGATTTTCAAGATAAGATTCACACCACCTTAACAGAGAGCCACAAATCCCCGAATGACCAAGTTTCTTAACTAGAAGTCCGTGATTAACCACGTCGAACGCCTTGGAAAAGTCCGTGTAGATTGCGTGAACTTCATAATGGTTATTGAGTTCTTTTGTGATATCACTGACATATTCGAGGAGGTTCGACGTAGTGGACCTACCCGGAATGAAACCATGCTGATTGGATATAAGTAAGGGTTTTAAGTGGTTGAAGATTCGTTTTTGAATCATTGATTCAAAAAGTTTGCCAAATGAAGAAAGTATTGATATTGGCCTATAGTTGCTAATATCTGATTGATCCCCCTTCTTGTGAATTGGTGTAATATGAGCGAGTTTCCATTTTGAAGGGAAACATCCGCGTGCCAGCGAGTTGTTAAATAACAATTGTAACGGTTTAACAAGTTGTGGCGCACAAGTCTTCAGAAATACTGGAGGAATTGAATCCGGACCAGGACCCTTGTTTGGATCAAGGTGCTCTAATGATTGCAAGATGTCAGCCTCGGACAGCTGGCAAAAACCAAGGGACAAATGATTGGAATTATCATTAGTAACGTCACTTTGTGTCGTAGTTAGGCTATAATTGTTGAAGATTATGAAAAAAAAGAAATCAAAAATCTGTCAAACGTTCCTATGGATTTCAAAAATCTGTCTTGTATTTTTCGTGACATAAATACGTAACCCCATATTCGATCGAGCGAGCGAAGCGAGCGAAGATCTTAGTGGCAAGTTAGGCGATTTTGCTTTGTATGTTTGTATGTTTGTATGTTTGTATGTTTGTATATTTGTATGTTTGTATGTTTGTATGTTTCATTTTTATGTTCTCGCATAACTATCGAACCGCTTATCCAATCTGTATGAAACTTGATAGGTCAATAGGTTGTGCTATGGAAATTTGCTGTGAAGCGTATGAGCGTAATCGATGAAGGGGTTGTAAAGATATGGGGTTCCCAAGGGGGTAAATTTTTTTCAAAGTTACCCAAATATATTGAGTGGGGTGTCAAATGAAAGTACTCAATTTATACATTCCAAAATGGTTTTTAGTTTTCTTCTAGGTTCTATAGTTTTTGAAATACAGTGAAAAACAAAAGTGATGAAAACCAATTAACGGAAGTATGGAGAGAGCTCCCGTTTCATAGAGTTTCGATGTATTCGTAGGTCTGGTTAACACACAAAGAGTGTGGCATCGTTGTGGTTTGGTTTGCAATGATTTTAGTTGCTACTTGATATTTTCTCTTGAGATTGAAAATAATAGCCGTGTTGGCCGAGTGGGAGAGTGCTCGATTTTCGATTCATAGGTAGTAAGTTCGAACCCTGGCCGTGCTCATCAATGGATTTTTCGATTAGAAAAATTTAAATGCGCATTAACACGAGCTCTAAACGGTGAAAGAAAACATCGTGTGGAAACCAGTTAGGTAACTTTCTAATAGCGGCGATGGGCTTGCAACCTGTCACGTATGCAAATGCTAACCCCGCATCCACACGTTGGGGCCAACGTTGGCCCCAACGTCTCTCACCAACGTGTGGAGCTGAACAAAATAGCTTGGCCCCAACGTTGGGGCCAACGTTGGGAGTTGGCCGTGCCGTGTCGGTTTTATCAAAGGAAGTTGGCGCGCCAACGTTGGGGATCCGTCCACACGTTGGCGCTATGCTCAGTCCCGTTTCGACGCGCATCGTGAGCGCACGTGTCGACTGACGAGCGAGAATGTCATCGTATTCCTTATTTATTGTGTTTGTAGAACTATCGGGCTGAAATTTTGCACACTTATAGATTCTCGGTGACAATTAAATATTATGGTATCAACAAGCTGATCTGATGATGGAGTCAAGAGCTGTTCAACAGAACTCCTCAGTAAATAGACCGATTGAGTTGAAACTCGGCATATTTGTCAAGTTCTGACTACAATGTAATAATATGGTAACAGCGAGCTGATCTGATGATGGAGTCTACTATTTTTTTTTTATGTTACGGGAACCGTGCAATTTTTTGGGATAAAAAGTAGCCTATGTCCTATTTCCGGTTATTATCTATCTATATTTTAAATTTCACCCATATCGGTTATGTGGTTGTCGTGTTATAGAGGAACAAACATACATCCAAACATCCAAACTTTCGCATTTTTATTATAGTGTGTTGTGTGAAGTGTGATAGTGACATGACGTGATGTGATTGTGATAAAATTGGTATTCAGTAATGTAAAATCACTTAGAGAAATTTCAATTTCTGTATCGGACGCGCAGACATCGGACGTCTGCACGTTGGCTCTGACGGAACAAGACTGGTGTATCGCCAACGTGTGGATGGTTCACGAAATCTTGGCGCCAACGTTGGGACCAACGTTGGCCCCAACGTATGGAGCCGGCGTAACTCTTGCAAACGGCATGTACCTACCAAAATTATAGAGGGAGACGGAGGGGGAGGGGGAGACGGAGGGGGAGACGGAGGGGGAGACGGAGGGGGAGGGGGTGGGGGAGGGGGAGGGGGAGGGGAGGGGGAGGGAATTGATTTTCTCATACATTTTGTTTTGAACTGCTATTTTAATAATTTCTCGAACTAAGAGGCCTTCCCTGAGGCGCGGTACGAAGTTCGCGGGGTCAACTATTGAATATAAACACGACACGACTTAATGTATTGCATGCATGCCTATAATCTTTACCATACTGAGGTAGCGCATTAGATATCATTGTGTGGTAAACACTAGAAGGAGTACTAACGTAGGTATAGGGGTAGTCAGAAACAAGTCCAAATCTAGGCTATCAACACAACGGTGCGCGAGATCTCAGTTCGGGGCGAACTACTAGTTATAAATGTGAAAGTGTTTGTCCTGTTTTCACGTTAAAATGGAGAGACCGATTGACATGATTATTTTGTGTGGAGATAGTTGGAGGGCAGTGACTTAGGCTACTTTTTATCCTGAAAAAATGCATGTTTCCCGTGGGATAAAAAAGTAGGTAGTAGTCCACGCGGGCGAAGCCGCGAGCGTCTGCTAGTTTTTAATATTTATTTATTTATTTATCTTATGGAAAACCAACAGCTAAAGTAAATATCACTAAACATTTTTTTATAAGAATTAAAACAAAAGACAGGTAGCCTAGAAAATGCTCATATTTAAGTTGAAAGCTGTAGCTATCGACAACGCTACGAGATCGAAAACATAACTTCTCAAATTCCCACCAAAAAGCCAGTCGTACGGTTGCAGCTACCGACGAGCGAGCGCGGGGGCGGCGGGCGCGGGCGCGGAGGGGGAGCGCGCGCGGCGCCGCTACCACCTGCAGGCGGGGGCGGGGGTGGTGACGGGCGGGGAGGGGGGCGCGGCGCAGGTCGCCGAGCGGGCGCGCGCGCTGCGCCGTCTGCTGGAGGAGCGGCCGCGGGACGAGGAGCTTTGGCTGCGCTACGTGCACTTCCAGGAGGAGTGGGCCGACCCCGCCGCCTGGCGCGACGCCGCGGAGGAGGCGCGCCGCGGCGGGCCCGCCTCGCCGCGCCTGCGCACCGAGCTGCACCGCGCGCGCACCGCCGCGCTGCCGCCCAGGGACCTGCTCGCCGCCCTCTCGGAGGACCTCGCGCACGGTACGTACCGCGACGATGGCCCTATCGGCTCACGCTCGATCGGGCATCCGGCGACGGACGGGCCCCTCCGATCGTGCTTCTCGTCCGCAGAGAGACGGGAGGAGCCGCAGCTGGAGGGGTGGCTGCGGCTGGTGTGGACGCTGGGCGGCGCCGGCGGCACGCCCGCCGAGGTGGAGCGCGCGGCGGCGGCGGCGCTGCAGGCGCTGCAGCACTCGCAGCGCGCCTACCCGCTGCTGCTGTACGCCTGCGGTGAGCGTGCGGGCGGGGGGCGCGGGGTGCGGGGGAGGGGGACGCGGGCTGACGATGGTGTTGCGCAGGCGCGGCGCTGCGTGCGGCGGGGCTGTGGGAGCGGCTGGTGCTGCTGCTGGAGCTGGTGGTGGCGGTGAACCTGCCGGCGTCGGCCGCCTTCCCGCCGCCGCACGACGCACGGGAGACGCGCGCCCTGGAGCGACGTCTGCGGGACGCCGAGGACGAGGTGAGCGTCGCCTCCCCGTGCGCACCTCGTTCCTCAGTCGAGCGAGCGAAGCGTGCCGGCGTGAATCCGCTACGGAAGACCGTCCGACGTGCGTCCGTCGAGAGTTTCGATCTGAGCGATCGTAGCGGTCTCGTCGAACACGATAGGGAGGTACCTATCCTTCGACCTCAGATAACGGTCCGCGAACTCTGCGCAGGTGATCGGTAGCGGGCTGCCGCTGAGCACGGTGTGGGTGCGCGTGGAGCGCCTGCGCGCCGCCGCGCACTGGCGCGCGCCCTCGGCGCGGGGCGAGGCGGGGGAGGGGGAGGGGGAGCGGGAGGAGGAGGAGGCGGACCCGCAGCGCGCGCCGGTGGCCGGCGAGCTGGCGCCGTTGCTGCGCGCGGTGCGTCCGGGCGCCGCGCTGCTGCTGAGCGTGTGCGCGCTGCGCCTGGCGCGGGTGCCGCTGCTGCCCGCGTCGGAGGCGGCGCGGCGCGCGTGCGGCGCGGGCGCGCACGAGGCGGCCGAGCCCGCGCCGGCCGCGCTGCTGGCGCTGGCCCGCGCCTCGCGCCGCCTGCCCGCGCCCCGCGCGCTGCCCGCGCCCGCGCTGCGCGCCGCGCTCGCCTCGCTCCTCGACCCGCCGCACGCCCTCGGCGCCGACGACGCCGGTGAGCTCGCCTCGCCGCGTCCGCGTCGCGGCCGACCGATCCGATCGGCCGGATCGATCGGGCGACCGGCGGCGAGAGGATCTCGTCTCATCGTAGACTGACTCGTAGCCCGTGTATCCCTCGTAGCTGATTTTTGCAAATTTTATACTTGTACCTGCTTATCTATCTTTCACTATAAACGGAGCGACGACGACGGTACCGCTGATGCGTCGACGATCCGAGGGCCGCGACGCCGTTACGTGTTTCGGCCCTGAGATAGCGTCGATCGACGAGATCGACCCCACCCTACCGTTCTGCGAGAATCCGCAGCGAGTTAAAAGATGTCGTGGGGGGGTGTGCGGGGTGTGCAGGGTACGGCGCGTGGGTGTCGGCGCTGTGGGAGGCGAGCTGCGCGGCCGCCGAGCCCGGGTCTCGCCTCGCGCTCGTGTGCTGGCGTCTGCGCTGGCTGCACGCGCTGCTGCGCGCCGCGCCGCCCGAGGAGGCGCGTCGACTGCGCGCGCAGGCGCGCCGCCTCATCAAGCTGCACGCGCCGGCCGAGCCGCTCGCCTTCGCGCTGTTCGCGCGCATCGAAGCGGACGCCGGCGACGCCGCGGGCGCGCGTCGCGCCGCGCTGCAGGCGGTGCGCGCGGCCGCCGGCGGCGCGGACGTGCCGCTCGCGCACGCGCTGTTCGCGGCGCGCGTGCTGCGCGAGCTGGCCGGCGAGCGCGACCCCGCGGCGCGCTGGGCGCTGGTCGCGGCGGCGCGCGCCCGGCCGCCGCCCTCCGCGCCGACGGACGCGCCGCCGCCGGAGGAGCTGCTGGCGGCGCTGCACGAGGTGCGCGCCCCCCCCTCCCCTCCGGCCGGCGACGCGGAAGGTCCGACGCGGTGCTGATCGTCGATCTCCTGTCGCAGTGCGAGCTCCGGTGTTCGGAGGTGGAGCGGCGGCTGGCGGAGGCGACCGGGCCGGACGGCGAGGAGGCGGACGCGGCGGTGACGCGCGCGCTGACGTGCGGCGCGGGCGAGTGGGCGGCGGCGCGCGTCGCGCTGCAGGCGCCGGCCGCGCGCGCCGCCGCGCTGGCCCGGCTGACGGCGCTGGGCTACGATAGAGTGCATCAGGTGAGCGCCCCGTCCGCCGTGCGCTCGCGGCTCGATCCGCGGGTGATATGCGTATCGGGATGTATGTAGACGTGTGTGTGTTGTCGTCAGTCCGCGGAGAGCGTGCAGTACTGGGAGTCGCTGGGCGTGTCGCTGTACCTGTCGGGCGGCGGGTCGCGGCGACGCGTCGCGGCGCAGCTGCGACACCTCTTCCCCGACAACGCGCTGCTGGCGCTCGGTAGGTGACACATTTCGATCAGCGGGCCGGTGAAGGTCGCTATTGCAGAATCGCAATGTAGGAATTGAACTATCGCCATCTCTCTTCGTCGACCGAGAGTGAAGAGGGACGGCATCATGGTTCATTTCGAATTGTGATCAGTCTCAGCGACCTCCTCGAGTCCGCAGATCGTGAAACGTGATCCACGATCGCACCGTTGTACGATTCCGAAGGTCCATCCACCCGTCCGGAGCGGGTCCTCGGACCCCCGTCGGAGCGGGATCGCATCCGACGTCGGACGATAACGTGCGTGATGTTCCCCAGCGTGCTCGGGGTGGGAGGAGTGCGGGGTCCGCGCGCGCACGCACACGGGCGCGCTGGCGCGGGCGCTGCCGGCGCTGGCGCGCGCGCCGCGCCCCGAGGGGGACGCGCGCGCGTGGGAGCGCGCCGCGCGGGTGCTGGCGCGCGCGGCGCGGGGCGGCGCGGGGGGCGCGGGGCTCTGCGCGCTGCGGCTCGAGGCGGAGGCGCGCGCCGAGCGACGCGTGCCGCGCCTGCACGGCCTGCTGCTGGCCGCGCTGGCGGACCATCCCAACGACAAGGTGGGTGCGGGGGGTGGGGGGCGGGGTGCGGAGTGTGACCGTGGTGAGTGAGTGTGGTCGTGTCGGTTGCAGTGGCTGTACGTGCGCGGCGCGACGCTGGTGTGCGCGGAGGCGGAGGCGCTGTGCGACGCGGCGCTGGAGCGCGGCCTGCGCGCGCACGCGCTCCTGCACGAGCTGCGCGCGCACGCGCCCCACCACCGACCCCCGCCGGAGGACTGAGCGGGCGGACGCGGACCGAACCTCGGCCCGGGCGAACCTACCGATTCCTCGATGAAGAAACGTGCGATAATTGTAATGTGAATAAAATATATCAGTTCTCAATTTTACAAGCTGTTGTTTAATTTTTCTCGTCGGTCTAGCTAGCTAGATCCAAGAACCAGGTCAAAAATTCTGTGTTATTTTAATTTTTTAGACTAACTGTATTTTCAAAAACCTATCACGAATCTATAAATATTTGTTACCTATTCTGATCACGATCACGATCTTTGTGGACCAGCAAAATAAATAATTAAGCAAATAAATTATTTCTATTCCAGCGTGCTTAAAAAGGTTCCTATAGCTGCTATAGGAACCTTTTTAAGCACGCTGGAATAGATTCTGCTATAGTATAGCAGAATCACAATAGATACCTACATAGCGACCTTTTTAATGTTAAAGTTTGGTAGGGCAATTGAATGTTTGTCTTTTTCTGAAATTTACCATGAGAATGATCCTAATGCAGCATATTGTCTATTTCTTGATACTTTCAAATTATTTTATGATCTTTGCTTCCCTAAAAAACTAATTACCATTAAGTCTATAAAGTCTGTGCGATGGTTATCAAGTGGTATTAAATTATGCTGCAACAACAAAAGAAAACTTCTTTGGAAATTTAGAAAAAACCCATCAGAACAAAACAAAAATAAATATAATCAATATTCCAACTTACTTAAAAGGATTATAAGATTAACAAAAAAAGCACAAAATACTCATACTATAAGCTCCTCTAAAAATAAATCAAAAGCTTCTTGGAAAGTAATTAACAGCCATAAAAGTAAATTGCCGAAAGAGCCCATAAATAAAATCAATATAAATAATAAAATAATTACGAATCCTACTGACATTGTGAACTCATTTAATAATTTTTTCATTGACAAGATTGTACCAATCAAAAACTCAGGTAAAAATGTTTCGTCATTGATAGCAAATCAAAAAGACTCTATATTTCTAAAACCTAGTATTCCATTAGACATCCTTCATATAATAATTTCCCTCAATAATACTAATAGCGTTGGATATGACGAAATCTCAACGAAAGTACTAAAGGCTGTTGCTCGGAATATATGTGAACCCATTAGCTACATTATTAACCTGTGCCTGAGTTCGGGAGTGTTCCCAGAGGCACTAAAGACTTCGATCATTAGGCCTATACATAAAAAACAAAGCAAAGAAAGCATGGAAAATTATAGACCTATCTCCCTTATACCCGTAATATCTAAAATATTTGAGAAATACTTATATGTTGAGATTAATAATTATTTTGAAAAGAATAACATTTTTTGTTCGGAGCAAAAAGGTTTCCGAGGAGATAAAACAATTAATATGGCTATCTATGACTTCCTTCTTCGTGTCATGACGAATGTCGATAAAAGAAAGCCGATTTGCTCTATATTCTGTGATATGACCAAGGAATTTCTATACTACGTACCTGGAACACTGACTGAGACAGAAAACAAGGTCCGCTTGAGAAAGAAAACTTGGGCGGTGTGTCTCTTTCTAAAGGGTGACCATAAACTTAACATTCCTAGTCCCTAAGGGGCCTTTTCCATCATTTTCTGATTTACGTGATGTTTCAGGGCATGATTTTTGAATTAAAATACTGATACAATTTTGATCCTTCATTTTGATTCTTGAATCTTGAATCTTGATTCTTGAATCTGAAAACTGAAATTTTGAATCTTGAATCTTTGAAGTGACAGCTGTCAAACTTAAAACCACCATATCTCGGGAACTACTCGTCCTAGACTCCCCGTTCTCAGTTCAAATGAAAGCTAAGACCAAGATCTTCATTTGAAGTGACAGCTGTCAAACTTCAAATGGCCATATCTCGGGAACTACTCGTCCTAGACTCCCCGTTCTCAGTTCAAATGAAAGCTATGACCAAGATCTTCATTTGAAGTGACAGCTGTCAAACTTCAAACGGCCATATCTTGGAAACTACTTGTCCTAGACTCCCCGTTCAAAGTTTAAATGAAAGCTATGACCAAGATCTTCATTTGAAGTGACAGCTGTCAAACTTCAAATGGCCATATCTCGGGAACTACTCGTCCTAGACTCCCCGTTCTCAGTTCTAATGAAAGCTATGACCAAGATCTTCATTTAAAGTGACAGCTGTCAAACTTCAAATGGCCATATCTCGGGAACTACTCATCCTAGACTCCTCGTTCTCAGTTCAAATGAAAGCTATGACCAAGATCTTCATTTGAAGTGACAGCTGTCAAACTTCAAATGGCCATATCTCGGGAACTACTCATCCTAGACTCTTCCTTTTTAGCTCAAATGAAAGCTATGACCAAGATCTACATTTTCAATAACAGCTGTCAAAATGACATCTGTCATCTGAAATGTAGGTCTTGGTCATAGCTTTCATTTGAACTGAGAACGGGGAGTCTAGGACGAGTAGTTCCCGAGATATGGCCATTTGAAGTTTGACAGCTGTCACTTCAAATGAAGATCTTGGTCATAGCTTTCATTTGAACTGGGAACGGGGAGTCTAGGACGAGTAGTTTCCAAGATATGGCCGTTTGAAGTTTGACAGCTGTCACTTCAAATGAAGATCTTGGTCTTAGCTTTCATTTGAACTGGGAACGGGGAGTCTAGGACGAGTAGTTTCCAAGATATGGCCGTTTGAAGTTTGACAGCTGTCACTTCAAATGAAGATCTTGGTCATAGCTTTCATTTGAACTGAGAACGGGGAGTCTAGGACGAGTAGTTCCCGAGATATGGCCATTTGAAGTTTGACAGCTGTCACTTCAAATGAAGATCTTGGTCATAGCTTTCATTTGAACTGGGAACGGGGAGTCTAGGACGAGTAGTTTCCAAGATATGGCCGTTTGAAGTTTGACAGCTGTCACTTCAAATGAAGATCTTGGTCTTAGCTTTCATTTGAACTGGGAACGGGGAGTCTAGGACGAGTAGTTTCCAAGATATGGCCGTTTGAAGTTTGACAGCTGTCACTTCAAATGAAGATCTTGGTCATAGCTTTCATTTGAACTGAGAACGGGGAGTCTAGGACGAGTAGTTTCCAAGATATGGCCGTTTGAAGTTTGACAGCTGTCACTTCAAAGATTCAAGATTCAAGATTTCAGATTCAAGGTTCAAAATTCAAGAATCAAGGATCGAAATCCAGAATCGAAATCCAAGATCGAAACCAAGGATCGAAATCAAAATCAAGGATCAAAATCAAGGATCTAATTCAAGGATCTAATTCAAGGATCGAAACCATGGATCGAAATCAAGCGCTGATTTTGTCGAGCGCGATAAGGTAAAAATATCCTGAAATTTAAATGACATGGGCACACTACTAATCCAACAACGAGTGTGAAAGAGACAAAGCACCCAAGAAAGCCTCTCAACAAGACCAACAATCCTTATAACCAAGATTAAATGATAATAGATCGTTGTGTAGTCGTGATAAGGTTCAAAATCCTTTGTACATTAAATGTCAGTCATCACTCCAGTTACGTAGTTTAGAATCTTCTTGGATATGACCCAAGCTTTTGATTATGTGCAGCACGATATTTTGCTACATAAACTTGAAACGTATGGTATCAGAGGCGTTTCTCTACAACTAATAAAATCTTATCTCACAAATCGAAAACAAGTGACTGAAATAAATAATATAAATTATAAGACCAAACGTGAAGAAACACATATCTCTACCGAACGTATAATTAAATATGGTGTTCCACAAGGTAGTGTGTTGGGGCCTTTGCTTTTCATAATTTACATAAATGATCTGCCGAAAGTAACAAACCAACCGATGTCGCTTTTTGCTGACGATAGCACGGTCACTATATCTTACAATAATAATTTAGCAACGTATGAAACTGACATAAACTTAGCTTTGACATCCATCATAACATGGCTAGATAACAATAATTTAAAAATAAATATAAATAAAACTAAACTTATACATTTCAGACAACGCGAGCCAGCTGCACCTCCTAAATTTGACATACAATATAATAATAATAGAATCGAAGAAGTTAAATCAACAAAATTTTTGGGACTTCATATTGATAAAAAACTGAATTGGAAATCTCATATAAAAGATGTAGGCAAAAAAATGAATAGTATAGTTTTTATGTTATACAAACTTTCCCCAGTAGTTAATATTGAAACCCTGCTCATGACATATCACGGACTAGTAGCATCTATTATACGGTATGGTATAATATTTTGGGGTAATTCAACAGATAAAGATAAAATTTTTAAACATCAAAAACGATGCATTAGAGCCATGTTTCGCCGTAAAGTAACGGATTCATGTAGGCCTTACTTTATCGAGTACAAAATCTTAACAGTTCCCTCTTTGTATATTTTAGAGACGGCGATGTTTGTTAAAAACAACCCTGACCGATTCTCTCGACTTTCTGATGTTGTGATCCGTAATAGACGAGACCAAATCAGAATCTGCGTACGAAGCTCTAAAACTAGTTTAATGCGCGAGAGCATCTTCTGCATGGCTCCATTATTATATAACCACTTACCTAAAACACTAAGAGAGCTACCGCGTACGTTGTTTCAGAAAAAGTTAAAAGCCATTTTAGAAAGCAAGTGCTACTACTCAATTAATGAATTTATGAGTGATAAAAAAATAATGTTATCATAATGTTTTATTTAATAATGTGTACATATAATCAAATTGACAATTATTTTTTTCATATTATTTATTTTATATTACTAGGTAGGGTATAAAATCTTAATTTTTGTTTTCTTATGTTTAATCTATGTCGATATATTTTAATTTTTTTTTTTTTTTTAGTGACATTTTATAATTTCATAATTGTATTAAACTAAAAATTGCACGCCATTACATGGCAGAATACATTGTTTCTGAATTAAGTGCAGAGCAAAAACCATCTATGTACAACATGTATTTCAAGCAATAAATTTTTACTTACTTACTACTTACTTACTTACTTAAGCCCGCAGAAAAAGTCAGAAAGAATCAAAAGTCTATGGATCTCTCAGTGACAACTTCGATCTTCGGTATCTTTGGTCGTCTTCTGTCACAAATTCCGTCACCATTCGACGCGTCACGTCAGTTTAATTTCTCTGTGACGTCAGTCACAACCCTTGGCGAAGATCGCACCTCGATCGATCCTCGGTTCTTTCGTCCGAGCTCGGCTCGAACGATGAGAGTAGGTGTAGGATACGCGTCGTGCGCGATGCTGGGCGTCGCCGCGCTCGCCGCCGTCGCCGCCGTCGTCGCCGTCGCCGTCGAGCCCGACGACGAGAGCGACTCGGCGCCCTTCACGGTGGGTGAGGCGCTAGCCGGCCGCGGTGGTGGCGCGGGGCCGTGCTGACGCGCTCGTCGTTGCGGCAGGTGGTGGTGGAGGGGGGCTCGAGGCGTCGCTGCGTCGCGTCGCTGGTGTCGCCGCGCACGGCGCTGACGTCGGGTCGGTGCGCGCGCGGCGCGGGGCTGTGGGCGCGCGCCGCGGGGCCGGGCGCGGGCGTGGCGCCGCGCACCGCGCGCGTGGTGCGCGTGGCGCTGGCGTCGGGCGCGGGTGAGGACGCGGAGGCGGGGTGGGGCGCGGGGGGGGCGGCGCGTGACGTGGCGCTGCTGGAGCTGGAGTCGGCGCTGGGCGGCGCGCGTCCCATCCTGCCGGCCTCGTCGCGCGCCGACTGCGCCGGCGCCGGTGCGGAGGCCGCCTGCTATCTCGTGCGAGCGCTGTGAGTCCCTCAGTTCGATCGCGGTTGACTTTCCTTGCGATCGTCGGCGGTCCGGTGTCGGTGACGCTGATGTCGATTGCTACGTGCCGACTTCCGCCCGCGGCATCGCTCGCGTGGTACCCTGATAGAGAGTAGCCTATGTCCTAACCTGGTCATTATCTATCTTTATTTTAAAACTCAACCAAATCGGTTCGGTCGTTGTCGAGTTATTGAAGAATTAACATAAGTAGGTACCTATACCTACACCTTTTCAAACTTTCAAATTTATCGATCGAGCGAGCGAAGCGAGCGAAGATCTTAGTGGCAAGTTAGGCGATTTTGCTTTGTATGTTTGTATGTTTGTATGTTTCATTTTTATGTTCTCGCATAACTATCGAACCGCTTATCCAATCTGTATGAAACTTGATAGGTCAATAGGTTGTGCTATGGAAATTTGCTGTGGAGCGTATGAGCGTAATCGATGAAGGGGTTGTAAAGATATGGGGTTCCCAAGGGGGTAAATTTTTTTCAAAGTTACCCAAATATATTGAGTGGGGTGTCATACGAAAGGGCTTATTTTGTACATTCCAAAATGGTTTTTATTTTTAATCTAGGATGTATAGTTTTTGAAATACGACCAAAGAACAAAAACTACGAAACCAGAGCTGCAAGAGCTCCCGTTTCATAGAGTTTCGATGTCTTCGTAGCTCATTGACTGGTCGGTCTTAAAAAGAGAGTGGCATCGTTGCGGTTTGGTTTGCAATGATTTTAGAAGCTACTTGATTTATTTTCATGATAAAAAAAATTTTGATAAAGAATGAAAATAATTGGGGTAAAAAAAGTTAAATAAACAAATATATTGAGTGGGGTGTCAAATGAAAGGTCTTAATTTGTACGTTTCAAAATAGTTATTATTTTCATTCTAGGACGTATACTTTAGAAATACGACGAGAATTCATAAATATGAAATAAGTAAATGAAAAATTAGACACGACATTATTGTATTGCATGCATGCTATTATAGTATTTTTTACCATGAAGAGCTAGCGCAATAGGCATACTCGGCAGTAGTAGCACTTGAAATTATAGGGGTAGTCAGAAGAAAGTCCAAATGTAAGCCATCTACGGTGCGCGAGATCTCAGTTCGGGGCGAACTACTAGTTTATTTATATACTTAATATTAATGAGATAGGCAGTTATCACTGCGTAGTATTTTTATCTATTCTATGGCGAGAGGTAAATAGGTATCAGTTGGATGAATATGAATCGTATCACGTTCTGTTGTCCCCCGGTGTGGGCGTGGCGGGGCAGGTCTCGTGGCGCGGGGGGCGCGGGGGGCGCGCGGCTGCGCATCGTGGAGGTGAGACGACGCGCGGCGCGCCACTGCTGGCCCTCCCTCCCCTCCCTCCCCGCCACCGCCCCCGTCGAAGTCGAGCAGGCGCTGTGTCTGGCCGGACCCGACCTTTGCGAGGTGATTCTCTACATCTCCGAACATCATTCACCATTCATCATTTCAATCTGGTGTATCTATGACTCGCCATAAATGGTGAAACGCCTTGCAGAGCGACCGGGGCGCGGGCGTGGTGTGCGGAGGCAAGCTGTGCGGCGTGCTGAGCGGGTCGCGGGTCGCGGGGGAGGGGGGGTGCGGCGCGCCGCACGCCGCGGCCAGCGTGCCGCGCTGGCGGCGCTTCCTGCACTGCGCACACACGCGCGGCGCTTGCGGACGGTACCCACCTGCCATGTCCTAAACTTGCATACCTATACTTACACTCTCCTATATACGATCCTCTCATTCTCGTGTTCTCACCGTAGAGATGGGGAGTGCGCTCGGCTCTGTTCCGAGCGCTGGCTGACGGAGGAGCTCGCCGGTGGAGACGGTGGCGTCGACGGCGGCCGTGGCGGCGCTGACGGTGAAGGCGGCGGCGGCGCGGCGTCGGCCGCTTCTACGCTAAATGAAGGAGTCGAACAGCCTGAGCGGACTACTCTCGTAGGCGGTGAGTACCTACCTATAGGCGGTTTTCCCACCGCCCCGCCGCCGGCGAGAAAACGACTAACTATCGCCTATTTTATCGCTTAAGAAACGTACAATAGATATGGTTACCTACCTACATTCCGTAGGTATAATATAAACAAAAGAGACGCCTATATTAACAGTTGATCGCTGACTGTTCACACTGCCGGCGAGGACTCTCTTCACTGGTTTGTCGCTGGGCGACAGCTCGACAAGAACTGTCATAGATAATACTCGCTCGACGATGCTAGCTGAACTCGCCGAGAGGTCGAGTAGCGGTCATTTGTGCACTGTGCACGTCGCACTCGCACACTCGCTTATAGCCCAGCGACAAAACTATCGGAACTACTGCATGGGAGACTGGGGTCAATCGGAACACGAGTCAAGAGACGGATTAGTATTAGCGGTGTGGTCCCGCGGAGTGAAAGGACCGGCTTGCAAGTCAGAACCCCAGTCTCCCCTACGGTACACACTCGCTTCTCGCTGCTCATCTACTCGTTTCTCGTTCATCGTTGGCGGGGTGGGACAACTGCTATAGGTAAGGTACCTACCTACACCTATTATTATAATTTTCTGTTTCGCAACGTCATCATAGATCGGTGTTCTGTAGGTAATTGTTGTTTCGTGGTAGTTTCAGAGACGGAGAATAATGAACCCACTTCGTGGTCAGTGAGCGCCCCGACTCCGACGCGCTCGTGGCCCCTCCCCCCTCCCCCTCCCCCCGCCCCCTCCCCCGCCGTCCTCGGGCGGCGCCGGCGCCTCCACGGCGCGACATTCTTTCGAGTTCGAGCCCAACAGAGCGGACTTCACTGTAAGTTATAGATAGGTAGCACTTTTCCTACTAGTAGTTCGCCCCGAACTGAGATCTCGCGCACCGTAGATGGCTTACATTTGGACTTTCTTCTGACTACCCCTATAATTTCAAGTGCTACTACTGATACTGCCGAGTATGCCTATTGCGCTAGCTCTTCATGGTAAAAAATACTGGCATGCATGCAATACATAATGTCGCGTCTAATTTTTCATTTAGGTATTTCATATTTATGAATTCTCGTCGTATTTCTAAAAGTATACGTCCTAGAATAAAAATAATAACTATTTTGGAATGTACAAATAAAGACCTTTCATTTGACAGCCCACTCAATATATTTGTTTACTTAACTTTTTTTACCCCAATTATTTTCATTCTTTATCAAAATTTTTTTTATCATGAAAATAAATCAAGTAGCATCTAAAATCATTGCAAACCAAACCGCAACGATGCCACTCTCTTTTTAAGACCGACCAGTCAATGAGCTACGAAGTCATCGAAACTCTATGCAACGGGAGCTCTTGCAGCTCTGGTTTCGTAGTTTTTGGTCTTTGGTCGTATTTCAAAAACTATACATCCTAGATTAAAAATAAAAACCATTTTGGAATGTACAAAATAAGCCCTTTCGTATGACACCCCACTCAATTTATTTGTGTAACTTTCATAATTTTTTACCCCCTTGGGAACCCAATATCTTCACAACCCCTTCATCGATTAAGCTCATATGCTCCCCCGTAAATTTCCTTACCACAACCTATTGACCTACCAAGTTTCATGCAGATTGGATGAACGGTTCGACAGTTATGCTCGAACAACAATTCGTGAAACATACAAACATACAAACATACAAACATACAAACATACAAACATACAAAGCAAAATCGCCCAACTTACCACTAAGATCTTCGCTCGCTTCGCTCGCTCGATCGATAAATATTTTAATCGATAGACAAGGTCGTGCATTTACGAACCGAGTAGGTAGTAGGTAGGTACTTAGGTAAGTATAAAAAAAGATGCCTGGGTAGATGTGAAAAAAAGTTACCTATTCGGTCTCGAATACTATTTACAATTCGTATGGCTATCTACCATCCGCATAAGCGGTGGATGTTCGAGATCGCATCCTCTCGGATGCGACTCGCGACGCGTGGGTTATAGATGCGGGCCGCGCGACCCACACGCGTTGTCTTGAAGGCGGGCGAGTACGGCGACAACGCGGCCGACTACAGCGCGGCGGAGGAGGCGTCTCCCCCCGCCGCCCCCGCCCCCGCCGCCCCCGCGTCCAGCACGCGTGGCGGCGCGGTGTTGGCGCGCGTCTCCCCCGCGCCCGCGCGCCCCGCAGCTAACGGGGCCGCGCCAACGCTGACGCGAGCCGCCCTTCTGTTCTACCTCAGTTTTTCGATTCATGTTTACCGAATAAAGATGTTTTAAACTATTTCTGCGTATTTAATGCTGGTAGCGCCCTCGCGGCGTCGCACGTTGGTCCCGAATTTAGTGCTCCATACACATAGAAACCGAAACTCGATTTTTTAATTTTTTTTTATTGGGGATTGTTCTAGTACACTATTCTTATTCAAATATGTAGGTACCGTCACCATGGCAAGCTTCATGACGGAATAAAAAAATATTTAGTTTTTTTTTGTATGGAAGAGAACACATAAATTGGATTATCTCTCGACTCTTAGAAACTCAAGGGCTGCCGCTTATAGAGGGTGTACACCCACACGAGGCCGTCCTCATAAGCTACCAAACTTGCACGGCTGGGCACGGTTTTGGCGCCCAGAGCAAACTGAATATTCGAAAATTTGCCAACTACACTAAAACTAGAATTTCGTAAATGTTTGCATGGTAGATTGTTCTAATTCACTATTTTTATCTAACTATATAGGTACAGTCACCATAGTAAGCTTTACGTAAGAAAAAAAAAATATTTTATCTTTTTTTGTGTATAGATGAAAACACTTAATTCGGATTTTCTCTCGACTCATAGAAACTCAAGGGCTGCCGCTTATACAGGGTATACACACACATGAGGCTGTCCTCATAAGTTACCAATCTTGCACGTCTGGGCACGGTTTTGGCTAAAAAACGAATAATTCGAAAATTTTACAGCAATACCGAAACCAAGATTTCAAAAAAGTTTGCATGAGGGATTGCTCTGATACACGATTTTTATCTAAAAATGTAGGTACAGTCACCATAGCAAGCTTCATGACGGAATAAAAAAATATGTAGTTATTTTTGTATGGAGCAAAACACTTAAATTAGATTATCTCTCGACTCTTAGAAACTCAAGGGCTGCCGCTTATACAGGGTGTACACCCACATGAGGCCATCCTCATAAGCTACCAATCTCGCACGGCTGGGCACGGTTTTGGCGCCCAGAGCAAACTGAATATTCGAAAATTTGTCAACTACACCAAAACTAGAATTTCGTAAATGTTTGCATGGTAGATTGTTCTAATTCACTATTTGTATCTAACTATGTCGGTACAGTCACCATAGTAAGCTTTGCGTAAGAAAAAAAAAATATTTTGTCATTTTTTGTGAATGGATGAAAACACTTAATTCGGATTTTCTCTCGACTCATAGAAACTCAAGGGCTGCCGCTTATACAGGGTATACACACACATGAGGCTGTCCTCATAAGCTACCAATCTTGCACGTCTGGGCACGGTTTTGGCACCCAGAGCCAAAATACAAATAATTCAAAAATTTTACAGCAATACCGAAACCAAGATTTTAAAAAAGTTTGTATAGGGGATTGCTCTAATACACGATTTTTATGTAAAAATGTAGGTACAGTCACCATAACAAGCTTCATGACAGAAAAAAAAACTATTTAGTTCTATTTTTGTGTGGAGGGTAACACTTAAATTGGATTATCTCTTGACTCTTAGAAACTCAAGAGCTGCCGCTTATACAGAGTGTACACCCACATGAGGCCGTCCTCACAAGCCATCAATCTCGCACGGCTGGGCACGGTTTTCGCGCCTAGAGCCAAATGATTATTTGAAAATCTATAAACTACACCGAAAGAAAAATTCAAAGCTTGCTGTCGTGACTGTATCTACATATTTAGATAAGAATAGTGTATTAAAGCAATCTCCCATGCAATCCCCCATGCAAACATTTACGAAATTCTAGTTTTGGTGTAGTTGACAAATTTTCGAATATTCAGTTTGCTCTGGGCGCCAAAATCGTGCCCAGCCCTGCAAGATTGGTAGCTTATGAGGACGGCCTCATGTGGGTGTACACCCTGTATAAGCGGCAGCTCTTGAGTTTCTAAGAGTCGAGAGATAATGCAATTTAAGTGTTTTCCTGCATACAAAAAAAAACTAAATATTTTTTATTCCGTCATGAAGCTTGCTATGGTGACTGTACTTACATTTTTAGATAAAAATCGTGTATCAGAGCAATCCCCCATGCAAACTTTTTTGAAATCTTGGTTTCACTATTGCTGTAAAATTTTCGAATTATTAGTTTTTTGACCAAAACCGTGCCCAGACGTGCAAGATTGGTAGCTTATGAGAACAGCCTCATGTGTGTGTATACCCTGTATAAGCGGCAGCCCTTGAGTTTCTATGAGTCGAGAGAAAATCCGAATTAAGTGTTTTCATCCATTCACAAAAAATGACAAAATATTTTTTTTTTCTTACGCAAAGCTTACTATGGTGACTATACCTACATAGTTAGATACAAATAGTGAATTAGAACAATCTACCATGCAAACATTTACGAAATTCTAGTTTTGGTGTAGTTGACAAATTTTCGAATATTCAGTTTGCTCTGGGCACCAAAACTGTGCCCAGCCGTGCAAGATTGGTAGCTTATGAGGATGGCCTCATGTGGGTGTACACCCTGTATAAGCGGCAGCCCTTGAGTTTCTAAGAGTCGAGAGATAATCCAATTTAAGTGTTTTGCTCCATACAAAAATAACTAAATATTTTTTTTTTCCGTCATAAAGCTTGCTATGGTGACTGTACCTACATTTTTAGATAAAAATCGTGTATCAGAGCAATCCCCCATGCAAACTTTTTTGAAATCTTGGTTTCGGTATTGCTGTAAAATTTTCGAATTATTCGTTTTTTGGCCAAAACCGTGCCCAGACGTGCAAGATTGATAGCTTATGAGGACAGCCTCATGTGTGTGTACACCCTGTATAAGCGGCAGCCCTTGAGTTTCTATGAGTCGAGAGAAAATCCGAATTAAGTGTTTTCATCTATACACAAAATAAGATAAAATATTTTTTTTTCTTACGTAAAGCTTACTATGGTGACTGTACCTACATAGTTAGATAAAAATAGTGAATTAGAACAATCTACCACGCAAACATTTACGAAATTCTAGTTTTGGTGTAGTTGGCAAATTTTCGAATATTCAGTTTGCTCTGGGCGCCAAAACCGTGCCCAGCCGTGCAAGTTTGGTGGCTTATGAGGACGGCCTCGTGTGGGTGTACACCCTCTATAAGCGGCAGCCTTTGAGTTTCTAAGAGTCGAGAGATAATCCAATTTATGTGTTCTCCTCCATACAAAAAAAAACTAAATATTTTTTTATTCCGTCATGAAGCTTGCCATGGTGACGGTACCTACATATTTGAATAAGAATAGTGTACTAGAACAATCCCCAATAAAAAAAAATTAAAAAATCGAGTTTCGGTTTCTATGTGTATGGAGCACTAAATTCGGGACCAACGTGCGTCGCCTCCGTGGTGATGGTAGGTATTTGGTGATGATGATGATGAAAAGTAGCCTATAACATTCCTCGAGAGTTTAACTATCAGATGCAGAAATAATTTTTAAATTGAATAGTTCCTCAAAGGCAGAGTGGGTGGAATCTCTGCAACGGGCCGGCCCATCTGGCCCACTTGCCCGTGGTCTTTCGACCGACAGTTATTGTCGGTTGGTTGGATATAACCCGATCGGCGCTGAAAACTTCACTTGCGCGATCTAGATGATGTTGAGTAGCGCCATCTTCGCTAAAGCTGGTAGTGCGTAGCATGTCTATGTAGTTTTATTTTGTTATAGTGTTAATCCACACTTGGGTATTTACATTTTAAACTGAAAAATCTTATCAAAATTTTCAATTCCGACGGGATTCGAACCCGTTCGAATCCCGTCAGAATTGAAAATTTTGATAAGATTTTTCAGTTTAAAATGTCTATGTAGTTCATCTAGCGACAGGTAGATGTCGCTACAGACCGGTAGGTAGGTAGTATAGTCTGGCAAAAACGGATAGGAACGGCAACTAAAATTTCATTACAAAGGAAACCCTTTCTCTACTAATCTATGGTAAAGTACAGGTTTCTTGCCTATGGTAGGTACAGGTACCGAAAACGTCAGTCGGAAGTAATAATTTCCTTCTAAAAGAGAATTTACCTATTTTATTATTTAGCGTATTTAGCTTGCACAGTGACGCCCCCATTCATTTCTATTAGGTATTTTTTGCCAGACTATACCTACCTAGTTCATGAGATTAGTGCGTTCAAACAATCAAACTCTTCCGCTTTATAAAGGTAAAGATCGGGCGAGCGAAGATGCGCCGTCTCCACGAGCGTGAGAATCGCTGGGATATATTCGTCGTTCCACGTGGGTATCTCTATACACTCTCTAAGAACGCACTCTCTAAGATACGGCGATGTTATCGCGGCGATGAGAGTGTAGGTACCTATAGAGACAGGTACGTGGCATCACCGTTAGAGTGCGCCCCAAACTTAATGGCGGCTGAAGTGCGCGGCAGATTCGACTTTGCGCAGGTACAGTCAACGCAATTGCGGGGAGGTGAAGGTGGTGAGGGGTGGGGCTAGGCAGGCTATGTAGATAAAGTTTACTTTTTGACAGTACCTGCGCAAAGTCGAATCTGCCGCGCACTTCAGCCGCCATTAAGTTTGCGGCGCACTCTACTTAGATCGCCGCGATTCTCACACTCGTGGAGTCGGCGCCCTATCGGAAAGGTGTTGTATATTTTAGAAACAAACACGTGTTTATATCTTAGGCAGGTAATTCTTTATGCTCGGATCCAACCGAAAGCGGGTGCCGTTCACTTGTTGAGCTTCCTGGGCTTCATGTCGAGGCGCTTGTTGCGGAAGAAGGTGCGGCCGCGCGCCGCCAGCTCCGTCTTAACCTGAGACAGCGACACGTCCGCGTCGGCGGCGTCGGCGGCGGCGGCGGCGGTGGCGGCGGCGGCGGCGGCGGCGGCGGCGGCGGCGGCGGGCGGGCGGCGCTTCAGCGCGCGCAGCGAGGTGGCGGGCGGCGCGGCGCCGCGCGACAGCGCCTCGAACCGCGCGTTCACCTCTTTCGGCTACATCACAACGACATACATGAGCGTCACCTTCTCTACCGACTTTATCATAATGATCATAATCAACTAGGTAATCGTCGTGACTCACGTCCAACGCGTCCGCGTCCGCGTCCATGCTGCTGTCGCTGAGGAAGTGGTAGAGCAGGTCCTCCGCAGCGCGCGGTAGCGGCGCGCGGAACACGCCGCCCGCGCACGCGCCCTGCGGACGTCACGCGCGGGTGAGGGGGGCGGGGCGGGGCGGGGTGGAGCGGGAGGGGGCGGGGCGGGGGCTAACCTTGCGCAGCGGCGTCGGCGGCGCCGGCAGCGCGTTGTCGTCGTGCTCGGGTGGCTCGCGGCGCGCGTGCGAGGCGGCGGCGGCGGCGGCGGCCGCCTGCCCCGCCGCCGGGGCCACCTCGCGCGTCAGCTCCTTCTGGATGTTGTCGATGGTGCCCTGCATGCCGCCGATGATGTCCTGCAGCCGCTCCTGCGGTGAGAGATCGAGTCGCTCCGGTCCCGACCGACGCCGGCGCCGACGGGGACCGGGACGATCGAGCGCACCTTCTCGCCTCTCATCTCGAGCAGCATCCTCGTCTGCCCCGCGAGATCCTCCTCCTTCCTCTGTAACGAGAGCGAGGAGCGTCGAGCGTCGCGGTGCGGTCGCGGTGGCGGGGGGCGGAGGGGGCGGACGGCGGACGCGCACCTGCAGGTCGGCGGCGAGGCAGCGCGCGCGCTCGTCGGCGGCGTGCAGCGCGGCCTCGCAGCGCGCGCGCGCCTCCGCCTCGGCCGCCCCGTCGCGCATCAGCCGCGCCACCGTGTCCGCGCGCTCCGCCAGCGCCTCCCTGCACCGAGAGCCGCGGTCAGCACGCGCGCACTCCCGCCGCGCCGCGTCGTCCGCCGACTCACCCGGCCGCCGCCCGCTCCGCGTGCAGCGTGGCGCGCGCCGCCTCCGCCTCGGCCCGCGCCGCCTCCGCCAGCGCCGCGTGCTCGCGCACCTCCTGAAACACGAAGGGCGAGAGATGACCGGTGCGGTGTAGAGAGGCGTCTCGGCGCGATCCCGGTCCGCGCTCACTCACGCGTTCTCTCTCCCGGATCTCCTCCAGTACGGCGTCGTTCGTCACGCCGACGGACTCCAGCCGCCGCCCTAGGTCGGCGTTCTTCCTCTCCAGATCCTGAGAACGATAGGCATTCGAGTGGATGATCATCGACGTCGAGGTCCTCGCGTCGTCGTCGCGGGGGTCACCTGCAGGGCGTCGAGCCGACCCCCCGCCTCCTCCTCGGCGGCGGCGGCGCGTCGCTCGAGGTGGTCGTGCGCGGCGCGCGCCTCCCGCAGCGCGGCGTCCCGCTCCTCCAGCCTGCGACAGACGGCGGGCTCGATCGGTCGGTCGCGGCCTGTCCGCGCGCCCTCCGGCCCGCACTCACTTCCTCCGCAGGTCGGCGGCGTCCCTCGCGGCGTCCTGGGCCGCCGCGGCCGCGTCCGCCTCCCGCCGCTCCGCCTCGCGCCGCAGCTCGGCGACGTCGCGCTCCGCCTGCGGAGACCGGACCGGTGAGGGCAGTGCGCGGGGGGCCGGGCGGGGAGGGGGCGGGGGGGGGGGCGCACCTCGTGCAGCTCGGCCTGCAGCGCGTCGACGCGCGCCTCCCGCTCGAGGGCGCGCGCCCGCAGATCTCGCGCGTCGTCGGCGGCGGCGCGCAGCCGGTCCCGCATCCCGCCGAGCGCCTCCTCGGCGTGGCGCCGCGCGGTCTCCGCGCACGTCGCCAGCTGCGCGCTCAGCCTCACTGGAACGTCGACCGAGACGTTGACGCTCGGTGCGCCTCGGTCGGGTGTGGGTATCCTCGACCGCACCGTGACGGCGGCGTCGGATCCGCGACCCCGCATGCGGCGTGCTGTCGATGACCGTTAGACGCACGCATGACCGTTAAGTTGGTGCTCCGTCTCGCTCTTCGGCCTGAGAATTGCGTCCTGCGCATCCTACTCTCGCACGATACGCGATTCTCAGGCCGGAGAGCGAGACGGAGCACCGATCTATGAACGAACGAGCGTTCGGTGCTCCGCGAGCGGTCCGATGTGAAGGCGGCACGACCGGTATTGTAAAAAAATATAGGTACCTACCTACATACCTACATCCATCCGAGAGCCGATACTATGCCGTCGGACAGACGAGCGTCCGAGCGGGTGGAGACGGTCGTCGACCGAGCGACGCGGTCACACTCACGCTTGTCGGCGTCGGCGGCGGCGGCGTGGGTCGCGGCGGCGGCGGCGGCGGCGTGTCGCTCGTGCGTCGCTCGCACGCGACGCGCGGCCGCGGCGTAGGAGGCGGCGAGCGCGGCGCGGTCGGCGGCGGCGCGCGCGAGCGTGCTGCGCAGGCGCGCGGCGTGCCGCTGCAGCAGGTCGGCGAGGTCCCTGGCCGCGCGCACGCGCGCCGCGAGCGCGGGCCGCGCGCGCAGCTCCTCCTGGTAGCGCGCGGAGAGCGCCTCGTGCTGCATCTGCACGTCGAGCATGTTCCGGTGCAGTCGGTCGCGGTCGCCCTGCGCGCTCGCGAGCCGCTCCTGCAGCTCCCAGTAGGCCGTGTCCTGCGCCACCTGCACACCACCGCACGCTGGGACACCCGAGGTACGGGGCGGGACCCCCCGACCTCGAGCCCCCGTGGGGAGGCTCGTGGTCGCTGACCGCTGTTTTTTAACCGACCGATGTTTTTTTTTTAATTTAGAAAAATGTCACTTATTGTGTTTCGCTCATCGAGCCCTCTCGTTCGATACCCGTATCGTTAAAAAGTTCCATGGAACGGGTCCCGTACTCCATCATCGGATCGGCTCGCTGTTACCGTACCGTTACAGTGTAGTTGAAGCTTCACAGATGTGCTGAGTTCCGAGTTTCGACTCGATCGGACTATTTATACATTGTGATCGGAACTCGACAGATATGCCGAGTTTCGACTCGATCGGCTTATTTACTGAGGAGTTCCGTTGAACAGCTCTTGACTCCATCGTCGGATCGGCTCGTTGATACCGTAATATTTCATTGTCACCGAGAATCTTTAAGTGCGCAAAATTTCAGCCCGATAGTTCCACGGGAACCCGATATCTTGACAACCCCTTCATCGATTAAGCTCCCGATGCTCCACCATATTTCCATAGCACAACCTGTTGACCTAGGTACCTAAGTCTTATGCAGATTCGATGAACGGTACGAGACGTATATGCGAGAACAAAAATTCGTGAAACATACAAAGCAAAATCGCTCAACTTGCCACTAAGATCTTTGCTCGCTTCGCTCGCTCGATCGATAAAAAACTTACACGACCTCTTCATTTCGAAGATTCAGAATAGTATTCAACAACTCACCCTCAGCTTGATTATTTTTGATGACTCACGACACATTTTTTCTCTCAGTTTTTCAGCTTCCGTATTTACTCTTTTCCTACTTGCCACTTTATTAATATCAGATAGATCCATTGTCAAAGAGATAGGTTATTAGGTTTAAGATCAGTAGGTAGATACGTTAAAGTATTTTAGTAGTATCGGTTGCAGATTCGGCAGCAGCAAAGGAATAGAAAGAAAATTCGAATGTTTTTTCCCGCCATTTTTTTGACTAGTGCTGCTCGCTTATTTTCCTCTACGTTGGTAAATGCTTGGACTTATTGGCGGGAATTTTTTTTTCTTCTTTATTTTGGCTTCGCACGTCTTGTGCATTCAGCCAGTGTCAAGTTTATTAATAAAATTCAAGTATATACAATACATAAATATAATACCCCACCCCTCCCCTTGTGCCTCAGTAAAGATGTGGGGCTTTACTGAAACATCAACACGGACTTTTTGGGAGAACTCGAAAAGCAATGCTATCCAATTTTATTTCACTTGCCCACACTTATGCACATTCACGAACACTTAACGGTTAATAATCCACCATTATTACACATTAACATTCGAAGAAACACAAGTTTTGGAAAATAAAACAAAAACAAAAACATGACTTCTCAAAACCAGTTTTGTTTTTTGTTGTTTTTGATGCGGCTCCCTTTGATTCCAAGGCGGCTCCATCTCGGGCCCTAGGTATAGGTAAGTAGGTAGGTACCTACTCGTTTCACATTCTAATACCGGTGACCGAGCTCTGCTCAGGTACAAATTGATAAATAATATCTGGGCGACCGAGCTATGCTCGGGTGCAAATAGAGAAAAAAAAAAATTGAAGTACCTAGGTACTTACTGGCTGTGATTCGAACTCGAAGCTTTCGGCTGAAAGGTGAACACCCACTCCATTCGGCCACTTTGGTCTTAACGAATATTGTAAAATTATGAACCAGATTGCACTGGTAAAACTTTTTGCGTGAAAATGCCGAGAAAACGGCTTTTCCCAGATATGAGACCTAGCTAGATCGATTTTTCGCCCTCATAAAAACCCGTACAGTAGGGCCAACGGATCTCGGCGGTCGTGAAGTAAGGCTGAGGCCCCATTAGTGCGTTGCGTTGCGTCGCGTCGGCAAAATGTATGAGTACAGTTGGGCCGCCGGATCTCGGCGTACGTGAAGTCAGGCTCTGCGCTGCGCAGTAGAAAATTTTGTATGAAAAAGTTGCACTGCGCATCGAAACGGCTAACTTCACGCACGCCGAGATCCGTTGGCCGTACTGTAAACGTCGACGCTGCGACGTTTTACTCATACATTTAGCCGACGCGACGCAACGCAACGCACTAATGGGGCCTCAGCCTTAGCCATTTCGATGCGCAGTGCAACTTTTTCATACAAAATATTCTACTGCGCAGCGAAAAGCCTGACTTCACGAACGCCTAGATCCGTCGGCTCAACACTACCTACCTACTGCAAATGGCCATGCCGATTTTGTAAGGGCGGTTGGTGCCTTTTTTTTTTCGCGCGGCCATCAACCAAACATTAAAATATAAAGTCTTATTATAACAAACAATATTGTGAGCACAGTATACAGCTTAACTCAGCCAGGACCGAGTGATACAGGGTGAGTCTTTCAAGAAGGCCTCTAGGGCCAAATCTAAAACTCTTAGCAATAGCGAAAAGTCACACAAAAAGTCTTTTCAGCGATTTTGATCAAAAGTAAAACTGCATCATTACATTTTATTAAAAATAATCATTTTTCTGGCCAGGAGTCTTGAACTAGAACTTGTTGGTTAAAAAAAAACCTTTTTCGATCGAGCGAGCGAAGCGAGCGAAGATCTTAGTGGCAAGTTAGGCGATTTTGCTTTGTATGTTTGTATGTTTGTATGTTTGTATGTTTGTATGTTTGTATGTTTGTATGTTTGTATGTTTCATTTTTATGTTCTCGCATAACTATCGAACCGCTTATCCAATTTGTATGAAACTTGATAGATCAATAGGTTGTGCTATGGAAATTTGCTGTGGAGCGTATGAGCGTAATCGATGAAGGGGTTGTAAAGATATGGGGTTCCCAAGGGGGTAATTTTTTTTTTAAGTTACCCAAATATATTGAGTGGGGTGTCATGCGAAAGGGCTTATTTTGTACATTCCAAAATGGTTTTTATTTTTAATCTAGGATGTATAGTTTTTGAAATACGACCAAAGAACAAAAACTACGAAGCCAGAGATGCAAGAGCTCCCGTTTCATAGAGTTTCGATGTCTTCATAGCTCATTGACTGGTCGGTCTTAAAAAGAGAGTGGCATCGTTGCGGTTTGGTTTGCAATGATTTTAGATGCTACTTGATTTATTTTCATGATAAAAAATTTTTTGATAAAGAATGAAAATAATTGGGGTAAAAAAAGTTAAATAAACAAATATATTGAGTGGGGTGTCAAATGAAAGGTCTTAATTTGTACATTCCCAAATAGTTATTATTTTGATTCTAGGACGTATACTTTTAGAAATACGACGAGAATTCATAAATATGAAATAAATGAAAAATTAGACCCGACATTATGTATTGCATGCATGCTAGTATTTTTTACCATGAAGAGCTAGCGCAATAGGCATACTCGGCGGTAGTAGCACTTGAAATTATAGGGGGAGTCAGAAGAAAGTCCAAATGTAAGCCATCTACGGTGCGCGAGATCTCAGTTCGGGGCGAACTACTAGTGTATTCTCATACCATCCGATAGTGTAGATAATAAGGTTTTTTTTTGTATTCGAGAACGTCAGTACCAATGAACACATATTGCTCTTTTAATGGAATAGAAAAAAAAGGAACAAAAAACTTAAAAAAAATAAACATCCTAGATCGCGCAAGAGAATGTTTTCCTACGAATACGCATATATTCAAAGAATGTTGTTTCGTATTCATATATGAAGAAGAAGAAGAAGAAGAAGAAGAAGAAGAAGAAGAAGAAGAAGAAGAAGAAGAAGAAGAAGAAGAAGAAGAAGAAGAAGAAGGTTAGGTTAGGTTAGGTTAGGTTAGGTTAGGTTAGGTTAGGTTAGGTTAGGTTAGGTTAGGTTAGGTTAGGTTAGGTTAGGTTAGGTTAGGTTAGGTTAGGTTAGGTTAGGTTAGGTTGGGGCACCAGGTCAGACAACCTTCTCGTGAGCCCAAAGCTGCTT